>CM042022.1:37175000-47175000 GCA_023525975.1 Smallanthus sonchifolius | reverse complement strand
AGTTTTATACACAAATTCAACTTTCATTTTAGACTTAAACCTTATGCATCTATTTGATACAACATACATTACTCTTTAGGTTGATTTGTGCACTCGAGGATCTTTATTTTTCTATCTATTATCCTTATTCGCTACACTTCCATACCAAGTGAGTATTCACAACCCCTTTTTACTCTTTTACACTTTTGGGGTGGAACATGAACTCTATACGCATTACACATTACACATTTACATTTACACAAACAACACAAGTGCAAAAATCCTATTTACATACATGTGTGCAAAATTTGAGCTTTGTGCCCGAGTGCTAGGTGTGCTAACCTTTGTATGCTCTTATGTGAAATCATTCACTATACAAGCCGACGCTTTTCAATGATGGATCTATTGAGTCTGACAAACCCACCCATGGTACGCGGTGATTGAAACCGACAACACATTTGTTTTGCATGCTAGTTACAAGGTTTGATTGTACATTTGGTTACACAATAGCTGCTCCCCATAAATGCCTTATTTTATCATGTTTTGTAAAGGATTTGTTTTCAACTATATGCTATCTACATACAACTGTGTTATACTCACCAACTTTTTAGTTGACTTTATTTTATTCATGTTTCAGGCCCCAATATGTGAGATTGATTCAAGACGTGTTCAACATAGGATTTGGACTTAGCAATTTAAATCAAGAATTTTATGAGTTATTTTATGTATCTTGTTGAATTTGGTTTTGTACTTGGATTATTTGTAATGCAAATTTGACTTTAATATATTTCAATTTAGTCAACCATGTGCTATGAACAGTCTTACATGTCCCGCCCCGATGATTCCGCCATCGGTCGGGGTGTGACAGGTTCCAATTGTATAGGCCCTGGACTGTCGTCCCTAATTGGGGTCACTTCTGTTTCGTGCACACTTTCGGTGTGCTCTGCGTGCACACTCCCTTCTTCTTCAATTCTTTGGTTCAACGGAGGTCTACCCACTCGGCCAGTGCGACCGCCTCGGCGTCCAGTTCTTCCTCCTCCGACCATAGTTCCTAGTTTTCCTGATGGTCATAAAGGGAATACATCAATGTCATTTCTTCAGATCATAGTTTGGAACAGTACGAGCAAGGTAAATTCTTAATTACAGTGACCGGTTTGTGATTACTAATTTACATTGCTTTTCGGGTTCAAAACTTTTCAAATCAGTCATGGCATTAACATCTATTTGTTCTAAGTTATGGTATCTATTCTTATGCGAGAGCATTAACTTTATTACTTACTTACCGTGCTGGCGTTGGCGTTGGTTACCCATACTGACATCCGTGCGTTGGTCCCATAATCAGTTTGAGTCCAGACATTTAGGGATGTCTGAATCTCTCAAACTATTGCTCTGATACCAACTTGTAAGGCCCCTTTCCTGAGTAACCTCACTTGTTGGATTTACTCATAAACATAGTCATAAAATACTGAATTTATATTAAAAACATTCATCATCCAATTACATAATCATAACAGCGGAAGTCTTTACAATTAAAAACATAACATTGTTCGAAGACATATAAAACAAAAGAGGGATGTCAGTGTCATGCCGGGTAACCTCCACGCCATCGCACGACCTCATCTTCCTTTACCTGAAATGTATACTAAAAGTCAGCTAACGCTGGTGAGTTCTAGTTTAATGCAATTAGGTATAAACATTCTTTTTTTTATAAGTATGCATAAGTATATATATACGTTTATATAAGTACACATTGACTTGAATTGCTTCTCGTTTATCATTCTTCGCAAATACATATAGATATATATTCACATCATTGGTCTCATTTATTTTCATAACTTTTGCTTCCCTTTCTTCTATATTTTGTGATTACATATATATATGCATTCACATTTTCTTTTCTTTTCTTTATATTCATGGGTAATACTCTTAAGGGTGATCAACCCGTCTTTTGGTTGCGAAGGTCACAAAGACAATCGCCGTGGTCCATCGTCATGGCCCACCTATACTTACAACCGTCCGGCAACAAGTGCCGTCCGTCATTTTATTCTTACAACCGTCCGGCAACCTTTGTCCGTCCGTCATGACTTACAACCGTCCTACCGTCGTAGGCCGTAATTCGCCCGTCTACCCGAAGGTATCCGTTTCCCATGCGACTATTATTTATACAACCGTTCTACTATAAGATGCCAATTTCTCTTAAACCGTCTGTTAATAACTTTAGTATGTCCTAGCTGATGAAGGAACGCACTTGTGGCATTCGTACGTCCTAGCTGATGAAGGAACGCACTTGTCCCGGTTGTACGATAGTCACGTGGTCGTCCGTCTACCGAAGTAGCCGTTATCATCTAAGCGTCCATAACGTTTTCTTATACATGGCAAGCAATATATACATGGATATAAAGCAAGATTTCTTCTTTACACGTTATGTCATACTTTCGTTCATTCTTTAAAAATCATACGTTTCATTCTTTATTCATAATTCTATTTCATGTAAAAATATATGTATATATATATATATATTTGTATACCACGTATGATCACATTGACATTCATAACTGTTATTCATTTAGTGTATACATTTCAGCCCCAAAACATTTATAAATCATTTGCACATAACATAGAAGGGGGCACATAGAACTCACCTGATGAGTAGTTTCTGAAATACGCTAAGCTGGCTACTGAGAGCCACTAATGTCACTCACGATCTGTATAATAAAGTCATACTCGTAAGGTAGTGCTCCTAGATGACATTAGACATTACTATGCTTGAACTTAGTAGTTTCGATGGATTTGCTTTATCGAAACTTGGTAGTTTCGATAGGTTGCTTCTGTCGAAACTTGGTAGTTTCGACAAGTAGCTTAGGTGTAATCTTAGCTTCGGATCGTGGCTCATATCGAAACTATGGTAGTTTCGATGGGTCTGCACATATCAAAACTGGGTAGTTTCGATGGGTCTGTACATATCGAAACTATGTAGTTTCGATGGTTCTACACATATCGAAACTGGATAGTTTCGATGGGTCTGTACATATCGAAACTATGTAGTTTCGATGGTTCTGCACATATCGAAACTATGTAGTTTTGATAGTTCTGTACATATCGAAACTATGTAGTTTCGATGGTTCTGCACATATCGAAACTATGTAGTTTCGATAGGTCTGCACAGATCGTCTTCCCCAAAAAATCCGAAGTTTTTGCATGCGCGTCTGATCGAGTCAATATCTCATTTTTCTTAGGTCAAAACGTTCAGTTTTCATTCTAGATGCTAATCCTAAGTTCATTTTCAAGTTTCATCCGCAAAAATCGTTACCTTTTTAGCAAAACCCGAAATCCTATAAAGTCATAAAAAAACTCAGATTATGCTCGAAAGCTTACCTGGATTGGATTTCTGATTCGGGGAAGATGGTCACGAGCACAGCTGTAACGTGCTCCTCCAATCTCGTGACGATCCGTCGACTTTCTCTCTCTAGACCCGAGCTCTCCTTTCTCTCTCTAGAAGCTGCGTGAGTGTGGAATGAGCAGGGAAGATGGCTGCCTTGCCTTATATATATACCTGGGCTTCCCTCGGCCCATTGAAGCCGGGCCCAAGCCCGCTCCCTTTTGTTTAAATATTCCGACTAAATCACCGGTCTCGCTATATTTATTCGTTCTATTATTTTTGGGATGTTACATAATTAGGGCTTACATTATCGATTTTATCATAAACAGATTCTAGGGTTCAAAAGAAATCGGATTTGGGGATTTTAATTCTAGACTCGTTTTCAATTCAATTAAATCATACTGTTAGTTTCAAAATTTTCAGTTTGATGAAAGCCCCATGTTAATTGAATCAAACATCATCCAATTTTACAAAATCTAGAACCTAGGGTGTAAGGCCCCTTTTCCACGGGTGACCTCACTTGTTGGATTTACTCATAAACATAGTCATAATCACTGAGCTTAAATTTAAAACATTCGAATTCATTCATTACATAACGTAACATGACATGACATAACAGCGGAAGTCTTTTAAAATTAAGTACATAACATTTGTCTTAACATATATAAATATGGGATGTCAGTCTTGTGCCGGGTAACCTTCACGCCTTCGCACGACCCTTCGTTTCTGTACCTGAAATGTATACTAAAAGTCAGCTAATGCTGGTGAGTTCTAGTTTAAAACTATTAAGTATGATCATTCTTTTCTTTATAAGTATACATAATTATATACATACATTTATACAAATACGTATTCATAGCTTTTACTTTTCTTTCTTCATTCTTATGTGATTACATATATATGTATTCACCTTTTCTTTCTTCATTCTTATGTGATTACATAGATATGTATTCACCTTTTCTTTCTTCATTCTTATGTGATTACATAGATATGTATTCACCTTTTCTTTCCTTAACATTCATTGGTCATACACATAAGGGTGATCAACCCATCTTACGGTGCGTATATCACAAAGACATACGCCCTTGAGCTACCGTCGTAGCCCTTTTACTCGTCCGGTCCTAGAAACCGTCCGCCTTAACTTTGGTCCGGCCAACCTTCGGCCGTCCGTCTTACCCGTTCTACCGTCGTAGTCCGTCATATTCGTCCGTCTGCCCTAAGGCATCCGTTTCCCACGCGAACTATTGTTTATGCAACCGTTATACTATTTTAGCATTTACTTCGACCGCCCTTTTATGCTTTTTGTACGTCCTAACTTGCTAAGGAACGTATCTTTCCCGGTTGCAAAATAGTCACGTGGTCGTCCGTCTACAGAAGTAGCCGTTAGCTTCGTTTCCGTCCATAACGTATACATACATTCATAACATGCAATATAAATAATTATAAAGCAAGATTTCATTTATTTACGTTATGCCATTCTTTCATTCATTCTTTGTAAACATACGTTTCATTCTTTATTCATAATTCATTCTCATATATATATATAAAATATATATTAGTATATCATGTATGATCACATTAGCATTCATATCATTTATTCATTTAGTGTATACATTTCAGCCCCAAAACATTTAATAAGGTTTGCACATAACATAGAAGGGGGCACATAGAACTCACCTGATAAGCTTCTCTAGGTTGTCCTAAACAAAGGTCCAACAACGTCACTTCCGATCTAGATTAGGTAGTTAAATACACATTAGACCCAACCCCGACTCTAATGGTTAAATCATTCTAAACTTACTGTCTTTACTTAACCAGCCTGCTGCCTGCTGTCTGATGCCTGCGCACTTGCTAAGTGCGCAGAGAATACTTCTTGCGCACTTGGTAAGTACGCAGGATCTTCCTCCTGCGTACTTGGTAAGTACGCAGGTAGTCCTTCTTGCGCACTTGGTAAGTACGCAATACCTGGTTCCTGGACCAAAAATCCGAAATTCTTGCATGCTAACCTGATCATGCCAATCTTACAATTTTCCTTGATCAAAACGCGCGATTTTCATTCGAGATGCTAGTTCTAGGCTTATTATCAGGTTTCATCCATAAAAACGTCTCCTATTTAGCTAAAACCTGAGAAACCCAAAAACAAACAAAAACTCAGATTATGGTTGAATCGTTACCTGGATTGGAACTCTGATTCGGAGGTTTTGCTCACGAGAGCTGTAACCTGCTCCTTCAATCTCGTGTCGATCCGTCGACTTTCTCTCTAGACCCGAGCTCTCCTTTCTCTCTCTAGGATGGTGAAATGAAGGTGAAGTGGAGAAAGTGGGCTGCCTTGCCCCTTATATACCTGGGCTTCCATCGGCCCGTTGGAGCCGAGCCCAAGCCCATCCGTTCTTATTTCGTTTTATGACGTTTAAATCTCTGTCGTATTATTATTTACTTATTTACTATTTTTAGGATGTTACATAGGGTTCATAGGTTCACGTTTTGAGCGAACTCTATCTTAGACTCAATCTAAATTCAATTATGATTCATGGATAGACTCGCCATCATCCATCCTTTGAAAACCCTATGCTAATTCGAAGATATAACATCGAATCAGTGATGAACCGATTCTTGGGTTCATCACATTTTGGGTTTAATCGAACACCAGTAAAAGTTTAACCAGAATATAATTAAAATACATGGATAGAATCAGAATCTAATGCTCTGTAATAGCCCCATGAATTCAGCCTCTAACATCATCTGATTTTATCAAATTGATTCCACGTTTTTAAGTCAAAGTCTCGGCTTTTCAAACTGGTTTTAACTATAAAAAACTTAGCGTTTTTTACAATTAAACCTAACCTCAGACTCGCAATCCATAGGCGAGCAAAACCCATATGATCTTGAAACCAGTCGCGATCGAATTCATGGCGTATGGGACGGGATTCGATCTAGGTGCATGTGGGGAGGGAAATCACTTTCGATCAGGATGTTAATGTAATTGATCTCGGGTTTGTTTGCGAAACCCTAGCGGGCGGAACTGGTTAAGGCAGTGTGCGTGTGTGGGAGAGATCCGGGTTCGAGATCGGGCTCCCACAATTATTTTTTAAGCATTTTTCTGTAATATTTAATTAATAAAAATCAAACCCTATAATATTATATTATTATATAAATGTGTTTTAGCTCGGAAAAACAACCCGTAGGCTCGGGTTTGAATTATTAACATATTTTTATAAATTATACCCACTTTTATAATTAATATATTGTTATTATTATCAAGTAAAAATAATATGTTTATATTATTTTTAAACCGTAAATTAGTATAAAATAATACGTTTATATTATTTTCAAACTATGACCCGTATTATTAAATAATATATATTTATATTATTTCGAATCATTTTATAACATCGTGTATCGATGGAGACTAAATAATAATATAATTAGTTATATTATTTACTCGTATATATATATTTATATATTTATCTTCTCAATTTTCATGAATGACAAAACACCCTATTTTACTTATTATTATTTCTGTCATTCGTCGCGTAAAGTAATCCCTAACTCCGTGGACACTTTCGTCCACTCTTGAATATTAGAGCGGTTCTTTAAGACGCTTCTTTCCGTGTCACTGTCACAAATTCCCATATGTCCCTAACTTATGTGTTTATAATTCTAGGGCATACGTAAGCCGTGCAGGCTAACAATTGAGGTTCTAAATCTCATACTTGTGTGATATTGCCTACAACGCAACGCAGGTGATTTTCACGGCCCCTTTTTACTTGTTTTACTATTGGGGGAGAAACATGCTTACACACAAACATATTTTACTTGTTTTCCTATTGAGGAGAAACAAACATGAACATCAAATATCATACTTTTACTTGATTTCCCCGTGGGGGAGTAACAGGTACGCAGACAAACATTATGTTACATGTTTTTCCCGTTGGGGGAGAAAACATGACACAACTATTTTAGATTATTGTAATTCATATGTTATTACTGTTGAGGCTAAGCATGACACATTATCATAGAAAGTCCTCATCATACATCGAACCGTTAATATGGATCTTAGCGAGGTAATGTTTAGTAGTACTACTGGGTTTGACAAGCCCCACCCGCGTTAGTCGCGCTAACTCGATTGGAGGTCGAACGGGTGAAATGTTAGCCTACTCACATTTGCCAGAGTTGATAGACCTGGCAGGAGGCATACAAACACAAACAGTCAGCTTCGGTTGCGAGCGCTTTAGTAAGACATGAACATAGGCTAGCTACCTATAGATATGCTTATTGAATGTTCACAATCTGGCAAACACTCTCTTATTGCGAACTTGAAACCTGTGAACTCACCAACCTCATGTTGACACTTTTTCTTACATGTTTCTCAGGTCGCTTTGGCACAGGTTGCGCACTTAGGACATGCATGGAGTCCTACTGTCATATCATTCATTTCGAATATTTTAAACAGTTTATTTAATTGCATTAATTGACGCTCGTTGTGTGTAATTATTTTTGACTTCATTTTAACGTTTACGCTTCCGCATTAACTCTGAACTTTTATGTTATGACATTTCAAGTCGCATATAGTGTCGTTTGATGTAACTAATGACTGAGATCCTGGTGTGTCATCTTCCAAACGGTAAAACTCCGTTCGTGGAATTTGGGGGTGTGACAGATTGGTATCAGTGCCATTGGTTATAGAGAACTAGGATTGCATACTAGACTATAACCGCACACATGCATTAGTTACACGGCACGGACACTTATACCTGATACATATAGCACCTATACATACATTGCAGTGCAGGCATGTTAATACCATCCGTATCACCCTAAGTTGGTAAGGGACACATCATTTTCATTGCATCATCATTCCCAATGGCAACACTCGGGGGATCATCAGAATAGCCTCCACTCCCGTCCGAGGGCAACGAGACGGAGCCTTCGGAGGTGTCACTTACATCACCATCACCATCACCCGTTGGGTATGGTGGGCATTCTCAGGTCCATGTTATAGACGACACTCAGCTAGCACATATCTCTTTGGGAGTGGGGATCGTCAGAGGCGAGTCCCTACCGTACCCACTAGCAACGATACGCCGAGTGAAGGCAGACCGTGCATGCATTATTGCAGAATCCAATGACTCGTAGATGTCATCATTTTCCCGAGCCACGGGCTCGCGTCTTTGGTCGATATTCTGTTGAAGATAGATTGACCACAAAGTTGAGAATGCATTGCTCATTGCATACTCAGACCCCTCCTGACTCAGTAGGAAGGACGGTTACTTTGCCTCTTCTTGTAACTCATATTCATGAATTAGTTCCACTTCTCGAAGTCGCATTTTGCGTATATGATCTCATCTATAATCCGCTGGATTGGACCATCATAGTGTATTTCAATTCGAGTGATTACTCGGATCAAACGATTCCTGACTACACATCCTGATATGAGTCCTAGTCGATCAACTTGTGGTTGATGACTAAGCCTCTCGATTACTTGTCATATCTGACAACACTATGTACTTGGCAATACCAGCTAAAGGACATTTTGATACAGGACAGGGAAAACTAGGGTGAGCATGCAAAGCAAATTATCATTACGGGTGCACACGTAATAGTAATTTGAGGTGCATGTAAGTCCTGGTGAAACCTAGTGTGTGGATAAATGGCCCAAATCTGTGACCTACATACTTATATTTCCATTGACAGTAGAAATTCTCGTGACCCGCTCCACGGCTAGTTAGTATCATTAAACCAGTTTAACAGTTGATAGACGCGACTATCATGTTGAAGGTATTTACGAACACACTGAACTATCATCCATGGGATCCAATTTGACTTCACTCATGTAAGAGCCTTAATGAACTTAAGACTCTCATCCAGACTTGACCAATGAAACCATATCGGTTGAAACTCTAATAGAACCTCGTGGTAAACCCACCAACCCCAACTATGTAAGCGGAAATTGGGAATTCTTTCTAAACTAACACTCCAACAATAGATTCCATTTGCCCCATCCTGTGACTAATTCTTGGTCTAATATGACTTATTCCCCAGCATATCCAGTTATTTCAGTGACCTCTTAAATTTCTTACTGGTGCGGTCGTACTCCAACCCTACTAGAAGCTAAGTACACCATAGAAATAGCTGATGGGCAGATAATTAAAGCAACTCACATTCTTAAGGGCTGTAAACGTGGATTGGTTGGTCATGAACTTGACATTGACCTTATGCCAGTCACACTAGGCAATTTCGGCATAATTGACGATATAGATTGGTTATCTAAGAACCAAGCCGAAATTCTTTGTTGTGAGCAAATTTGATTCGCCTTCCTCTCTCGAGTGGAGAAACCCTTTCTGTCCAAGTCGAAAGGAGTGATGTTGTTGTTGGCATCATATCTTTCGTGAAAGCATAAAAGCGTCTACGTAAAGGTCATACTGCCATTTTGGCTCTCGTCGCCAAGCAGCCATCTGGTAAGAAGAAGATTGACGACATCCTGATCGTTCATGATTATCCGAAAGTATTTCCCAAAGATCTACCAGGTCTTCTACCCCATCGTCAAGTCGAATTCCAAATTAATCTAGCACCCGGAGCAGCGCCTATTGCTCAGGTACCCTGTAGACTTGCACCCAGTTAATTGCAAGAGTTATCCACACAACTACAAGAGTTGTTGGGTAAAGGTTTCATTAGACCTAGCTCATCGCCATGGGGAGCTCCAGTCCAATTTGTCAAGAATAAGGACGGAACCTTCCGCATGTGCATCGACTACCGTGAACTCAATAAAGTAACCAACAAGGACCGTTATCCTTTACCCCGCATCGATGATTTGTTTGATCAACTCCAGGGATTAAGCTTCTCTTCCAAGATAGATCTTAGATCTGGTTATCATCAACTAAGAGTCCGAGACGAGGGCATCTCAAAGATGGCTTTCAGAACTAGGTATGGTCACTACTAATCCATGGTCATGTCCTACGGATTGACCAACGCACCCGCGATATTCATGGATCTCATGAACCGTGTGTGTAAACCGTACCTGGATCAGTTTCTCATCGTTTTCATCCAAGGACAAGGAGGAACATGAGGAACATTTTACAAAATCCAGAACCTAGGGTTCATAGTTTCACGTTTTGAGCGAACTCTATCTTAGACTCAATCTAAATCAATTAAACTTCATGCATAGACTCGCCATCATCCATCCTTTGAAAACCCTATGCTAATTCGAAGATATAACATCGAATCGGTGATGAACCGATTCTAGGGTTCATCACATTTTGGGTTTAATCGAACACCAGTCAAAGTTTAACCTAAATATAATTAAAATACATGGATAGAATCGGATTCTAATACTCTGTAATAGCCCCATGAATTCAGCCTCTAACAACATCTGATTTTATCAAATTGATTCCACGTTTTTAAGTCTAAGTCTCGGCTTTTCAAACTGGTTTTAACTATAAAAAACTTAGCGATTTTTACAATTAAACCTAACCTCAGACTCGCAATCCATAGGCGAGCAAAACCCTTATGATATTTAAACCAGTCGCGATCGAATTCATGGCGTATGGGACGGGATTCGATCTGGGTGCATGTGGGGAGGGAAATCACTTTCGATCAGGATGTTAAATGTAATTGATCTCGGGTTTGTTTGCGAAACCCTAGCGGGCGAAAATGGTTAAGGCAGTGTACGTGTGTGGGAGAGACCCTGGTTCGAGACCGGGCTCCCACAATTATTTTCTAAGCAATTTTCTGTAATATTTAATTAATAAAAATCAAACCCTATAATATTATATTATTATATAAATGTGTTTTAGCCCGGAAAAACAACCCGTAGACTCGGGTTTGAATTATTAACATATTTTTATAAATTATACCCACTTTTATAATTAATATATTGTTATTATTATCAAGTAAAAATAATATGTTTATATTATTTTTAAACCGTAAATTAGTATAAAATAATACGTTTATATTATTTTCAAACTGTGACCCGTATTATTAAATAATATATATTTATATTATTTTGAATCATTTTATAACATCGTGTATCGATGAAGACTAAATAATAATATAATTGGTTATATTATTTACTCGTATATATATATATATATATATATATATATATATATATATATATATATATATATATATATATTTATCATCTCAATTTTCATGAATGACAAAACACCCTATTTTACTTATTATTATTTCTGTCATTCGTCGCGTAAAGTAATCCCTAACTCCGTGGACACTTTCGTCCACTCTTGAATATTAGAGCGGTTCTTTAAGACGCTTCTTTCCGTGTCACTGTCACAAATTCCCATATATCCCTAACTTATGTGTTTATAATTCTAGGGCATACATAAGCCGTGCAGGCTAACAATTGAGGTTCTAAATCTCATACTTGTGTGATATTGCCTACAACGCAACGCAGGTGAGTTTCACGGCCTCTTTTTACTTGTTTTACTATTGGGGGAGAAACATGCTTACACACAAACATATTTTACTTGTTTTCCTATTGAGGAGAAATAAACATGAACACCAACTATCATACTTTTACTTGTTTTCCCCGTGGGGGAGTAACAGGTACGCAGACAAACATTATGTTACATGTTTTTCCCGTTGGGGGAGAAAACATGACACAACTATTTTAGATTATTGTAATTAATATGTTATTACTGTTGAGGCTAAGTGTGACACACTATCACAGAAAGTCCTCATCATACATCGAACCGTTAATATGGATCTTAGAGAGAGATAATGTTTAGTAGTACTACTGGGTTTGACAAGCCCCACCCACGTTAGTCGCGCTAACTTGATTGGAGTTCGAACGGGTGAAATTTTAGCCTACTCACATTTTCCAGAGTTGATAGACCTGGTAGGAGGCATACAAACACAAACAGTCAGCTTCGGTTGCGAGCACTTTAGTAAGATATGAACATAGGCTATATACCTATAGATATGCATATTGAATGTACATAATATGGCAAACACTCTCTTATTGCAAACTTGAAACCTGTGAACTCACCAACCTCGTGTTGACACTTTTCTTACATGTTTCTCATGTCGCTTTGGCACAGGTTGCGAACTTAGTACATGCATGGAATCCTACTGTCATATCATTCATTTCGAATATTTTAAACAGTTTATTTAATTACATTATTTGACGCTCGTTGTGTGTAATTATTTTTGACTTCATTTTAACGTTTGATGCTTCCGCATTAACTCTGAACTTTTATGTTATGACATTTAGAGTCCCATATAGTGTCGTTTGATGTAACTAATGATTGAGATCCTGGTGTGTCACCTTCCAAACGGTAAAACTTCTTTAGTGGAATTTGGGGTTGTGACCAATGCCTTATTTTATCATGTTATGTAAGGATTTGTTTACTCATAATCTATATGCTATCTATATACAAACATGTGTATGCTCACCAACTTTTTAGTTGACTTTAATTTATTAATGTTTCAGGTGCTAATGAGTGACTTTGATCAAGGCATGCTACACATAGGCTTTGGACTTAGTTAAATTTAAATAAAGACTATTATGTATTTCGTTTATGTACTTGTTTGGACTTGGTTGTGTTGAATTATTTGAAGTTAAATTTGATGATTAAAATATTGAAATCTAGTCAACCTTGTGCTCATGAACAGTCTACATGTCCCGCCCCGACGTTTCCGCCGTCGGTTGGGGTGTGACACTTATAGCAATCATAGCCATTTGCTATTGTAAATCCATATATTCCAAATCATGAGGATTTATTTACACAAGATCCTCAGCATCCAGAACAGCTGGTTGTAACTTTTCAGTAACAAAAGTATCATAACTGCTCATAAATGCTCCAAACAATGCAATCTGATCCTCAGGAATCTGCCCAGTTGCTTTTCCTTTTTCTCCAGCAGAATGTTCTGTACCACAACAACCATTACCCTTCTATGGCTTTGACCCACTGCTCCCTTCACCACTCCCTGAAAATAATGTTGCAGTAGCTGAACTTGAACCATTTGGTTTGTCAGAATTGTTCAACTCCCTTTTCTTTGCATCGAGTTCATATGACTCCAATAAGCAGATTATGTTATCAAGAGACTTGCTTTTCAAATCTGGAGTTGTATTCTTTATCAGCTTGCACGGTATGCTCCAGATGTCAGGTAAAGAGTCAAGTAGCTTCTTACACGAGTCATACTCCTCAAACTTTACACCCATCTTCCTCAGCCTGTTGATAATGGTAGTAAACCTTGTGACTTGCTCACTCAGAGATTCATTTTTCTTGTAGTTGAACATGTTGTACTGCTTTAGTAACAGACCAGTGTGACTTTCTTGAAGTGCTGCATTTCCTTCAAACCTAAGACGTAGTGCATTCCATAACCCTTGCGTTGTCTCATGCTGCTCAAAATTGAGATATAGTTAAGTTGGAAGAGCTAAAATAATTGATCCCAATGCTCTATTGTCTCTATCAATTTGCTTCTTATCTTCCTCAGTATACAAGTATGGATCAGCTAATGGAACTAAACCATCAGCATTAGTAGTTTTAGGCACATGAGGACCTTTGACAATAGACTCCCACAGAGTATGCTCAGTAAACCTAAAGTAAGCTTTCATCATGATTTTCCAATTTGAGAACTCCGAAATGTACTTCAGCATCGGTGTCGACTTTCCCACGACTCGCTCAGTATCGTACACCTTTCCCGCCATTGCACAAACTCAAGTCAAAATTCTTAAAATTTTCCAAGTAACAACTTTTCGATCGAAAACTTTTCCGATCGAAAACTTTTTCGGTCAAGACTTTTTGGTAGAAAAGTCAGAATTTTGGCCACTAGTGATTTCGGATACTTCTGAGATTTTGGACACACTTTTCGGTTGGAAAAAGTGCTGACCAAAAAGACTTTTCGATCACTTCTTTCCAAGAACACCAAAAATCAACCTGCAACTTCCCGAATGCAAAATCAGACCTCCAAATCGATTGCAAACTTCATCTCCATTAATTTTGACTCAGAAAACTCAAAAATGGCGTGGAATAACACTCTGATTCGATAGCAATTGTTGAAAAACCACTTGAATATCACGAGCAATAATCGAAAGCTCTGATATCACTTGTGAGTCCCTCTTATCCAGTGATAATCAAGTATCAAGCACTTTGTAACTCTCCTAGAAATGCGGAATCAGTCCAAGATCAACAATACCCAAGCGAATCGAATCAAACACTAATAAGAACAAAAACCTCCAAATACCCGATGAACATCATAAAACGAATGGATTCCATTGATAAAGCTTGTAATTACAATGACTAAAACTTGTGAAATTGTGATTACTACTGATCTGATCAAAGAGCACAAAACATGAAAATTAGTAATCCCCTTTCTACAAGTTCAAACAACAAACTATATAAAGTAAAAAGATTTCGATCTAATTCTTCGTCCAAAAGCGTTTTCGATAGAAAACGTTTTCGACCGAAAACTTAGAACTTGTACAATTTTGATCTAACTCTTGATTTCTATGGACAACTAGGTTCCAATAGTGTGACATTAATGTTCACTTTTATATAAGTATATACTTAGTCATTATTAATTATTGTTCTTATTTTTATAGACAGGACATCTTATACCAGTGTTCGGGGTTTATAGATACACGAGTGCGCTAAAACGATTATATTTATTTATTAAAAAAGTTAAACGCGCGTGTACGGCTATACACGTTGAGCTCTAAACAGTTCGATTAATGAAAAATAAATAATAATCTAACAATAAATATAAACAAGCTGTATTTAGATGATATGAGCGAGAGAACTTCATGTGAACATATATCCATATATATTGATATTTATTAGACGAGAGCTATAAACATAACCATGTAATTGGTAAAACGAGAATTTTAAATACGATTGAGATGGCTTTAAACTTTAAGAGTTTGGTAGAAACGTATATATATATATATATATATATATATATATATATATATATATATACAATTGATGTGTCGTTAATTAGTATGAAAATATATAACCGGATCGACTACACGAAGGTTTGACAAATGGCAATAATCCGCAAAGATATATTTTGTATACAGATACAAACCTATTAGTGTAAATATATGTAATTATAAAACATTTATACATTATACGAAACTAAACAATTATTTCATAAAACAATATTTAGATCTAAACATGTATATATATATATATATTGTATTTTTGTTATAAAACCAAATGAACATTTTATAATATGATACTTAGGCCCGAAAACGGATATACATTCAAAATAAATATGTACATTTTCAATACACAAAAATCGGACATTTAAATGTTGAATATAATATTCAATTACGGAGTTAGATAAACGTATTACTTAAGGTTTTGGTTATATATATATATATATATATATATATATATATATATATATATATATATATATATGGATTTGACATATAAACCTATGTTTTGTGGGAATAAAAGAGACGATTATCTTCAACAAGTATGGTTATATATATATATTTATATATGGTTAAAGGTTTGAATGAACAAGATATGTTAACTAAATATATTAACGTAAGTATAGTTATGTGTATACGTTACGTAAAGACAAGCAAATACTGTTAAGGAACGTGAAACAGTATTATTAAAGAAACGTGCACCTAACTATGCACGTTAGTGTATACAACAAAGTAATATTTTGTATGTAACTATTGAAACATATTGGAGTTAGGAATCCCTACTCGAATTAACCGACTAATATCACCGAACACTAAGCCAACATCGTATACCGAATCGGTAATACTGTTAAGAATCAACAGAGCTCAACCGCGGACGTGATAACTCAATACGAGTTTAGACTCGCTATACATTATTAGGGGTAGTCTATAAAACTCACAAAGAACCTACATGTATCGTAGGACTTGAATAAGACGTAACCTGTGAATATCACATGGACATTGATTTTCATTGCTATTAAAAGGATATTAGAATTCCTGACACGTCGCCCGGTGAGTTTCACTGCCCCCTTTTACTTTTAAATGTTTTACAAACATCGGGCGAGAAACATACTTGCTTAACACATTTGAAAACATGAAACATCTTTGTTTGATACATTTGGAAAACAAAATTACTTGGTACATTTGAGAAAACATGAAACAAATTTGCCTTATACAGGAAATCATGACCAACCACTTAAGTTTACATGAGACATTCGTTGAGAGCTCGTAAAGTCCCCTACGTGAATATTTTTATAACCATTAGCTGTAGTTTTAGCCTGGGACTATGTAGATAGTACTATTGGGATTGACATCCCCGATCTTGGTTCTACTGGTTTTGGTCAAATGGCCGCATAGTGTTCAAACGTGTGCTCGGGAGGTACGAGCTAGGGCAAATTTACATGTGTCATTGTTTGGTTAACACTCATGTAAAATAAACTTCGTATACGTAGCTAGTTACGATGGGTCAACTTGATGGGTCAAACTTGATATGATTTCTTGGTTTTGTTTATCATATACATTTAAACGTTTTCGTGCAGATGGATCTGCCAATCGTATATACACAAATGGTTTTCAAGGGAAACTGCTTTTCATTGCAACAGTCAAACCTGTGAACTCATCAACCTTTGTGTTGACATTTTTAAGTATGTTTTTCAGGTAACAAATAGCTATGGCTCGGTTCGAATAGGTTAACCATTTTTATTTAACCCTAGAAGCCAAAGGAACATGATCGTCAAACCTGAAGACAGTTTTGACCTATACATGGTTCTAGGACAATGTACAAGTCTATTTTAATATTTGTAATGGTGTTCAATATTTAGAAGTCTTTACTTTAGCTTACGTTGTTGTGTAATGTTACCAATCGTTACAATCTTAAATTAATTTATAAATTTTGGGGGTGTGACAATCACAAAGCATAACGGTCCGTTACGACTTGACCACGGTAATCATTGAAGGAATGACACGTGTTAGCTGACTAGCGGACGCGTGGAAACCCTATGACAGACCGTCACGAGGTATAACGGTCCGTTATGACACAAAATTAAGCTACTCAACCGGGTGAAGATATGTAACAACTGACTCATACCCGTGAGGGACCGTCATAGGAGATAACGGTTCGTTATGAAGACCACTTGGAATTGGGTAATGGACCGTCACCATTGGTAACGGTCCGTTACAGAGTTGGGAGTTTCCTATAAATAGAAAGGTTAGGAATTCTGTTTTAGGCATCATTTACACAATCCTACACCACACAAAACACATAGTTAGCCTCGGTAAGCGTGCCAAGAAGACCTAGTTCGCGTAGGGAAGTCCGGTTTCCAGTCTTTCGATCCCAATACGTAGTAGATAGTCCCGAGGTAAGGTTCCTACTAGTTCCTAACAACTTGGTTACTTTCACTAAGTTAAGGACTTGTGATTAAGAAATGTTATAATGGCTTAGGACCCTGATCCAAATCATTGTGCTGTTCATATTTGCACGTAAAGATTGTTTGAAAGAGAAGAAAGTTAGAGGTGAGTTCTCTGAGGCCCTTTTAAATGTTGTACTTTAAATGTCTTGGGCTGGTATACATGCTAGAAAGATTTACATAAATGCTATACATCCTTGATTTAAATATTTGAGATATCATTCATGTGTTGCAAGAGATTATGTATAAAACATGTCTAAATCTTAAAACTAAGTAACAGAGTATTCATGAGATATCAAAGAAGTGTTAGATAACCATTTGACCAGTATGTAGTTATCTGACAAACAAAATGTTCTGTCTAAGGAAAGATTGGTGTATAAATCACTTCTGGACCCGTCATTCTTTCTTGGGAACATTTCAGTTGGAGGTACTACTCTGGAAAGATAATCACCTTGTCTTCTTTGATATACCATGAAGAAACCTTTACGAGGATTTAGGATAAAGACTGATTTTAAAAAGAAAGAGTGAGAAAGAGAAAGAAAGAGATGAATACTTGCCTTTCTGGCATGAATTCATAAAGTAAAGATTTTGAGAAAGAAAATGGTTTTGACACATAAAATGTTTTAGAACTTATCATGGTGCGCCCAGATAAGTGATGACAGAGAAGTCAAGGTTTTACCTTGACTAGCAGAGGTCTTGACAATTATTGTCTTGACAAAGAGTAGAGAGAAAGAGATAGAGTTTTGGCATGTTTTGCCTTGCCAAATATTTTGACCATATAGGTATGTAAAGAAAGAAAAGATTTTGCCACGTGTGGCCAAATGCCACATAATATCTTGCAACTTAGATAGATGTAGAAAAGTACTGTATTCCTTTGTGGAATGTAGTATTGACACCTTATGCAAGGGTATGTATAAGTGGTGACGATTGCTTGGAGGTTAACGTAACCTCAAGACAGACGAGTGTGCAAGTTTAAAGTATTATGTTTGGGCAAGAAGTTAATTTGCTGTTTTAAATACGTGTCATATAAATCCATTTATGTATGAGACAGAGGTCAAAGATAATTTGACCAAAACTTAGAACTCACCGGCATAAGCTGACATATGTTTAAGCTTGTGTATGAGGTAAAGATGTAGCCTCCTGCAGTAGAGGCAAGGGGCTAGAGTAGAGGAAAATGGTAGGTTATCTAGGATCATCAGACATGCTAGCATTAGAATAGATGTATTTGTACTTTCTCTAGAATGTACATTAAACAAGTTTACATGAAATAAATATAGTATTTACAAGTCTTCCGCTATGTATGATCTCTATTTAATATATGTTCATGATTAAATCCGACAAGTGACCGACATTTAGAGTAATCCGGGATGTAGGTGTCGGCCAAAGAGCTAAGGATTTGTTATGACTCATACGTACTGATGTGTGTGGTCCATTCAAAACAATGTCTAGTAATGGAGAGAGAAACTTCGTCACATTTACTGATGTAGATATGGTTATGTTTATCTTATGCAGCATAAACATGAAACGTTAGAAATGTTCAAATAGTATCATAACGAAGTACATAATTCAGTAGGAAAGACAATTAAGATGCTTCGATCAGACCGAGGTGGAGAATATCTTAGTCTAGAGTTTGACGAACATCTAAAGAAATGTGGGATCATTTCACAACTCGCTCCACCTGGAACACCACAGCTTCATGGTGTGTCTGAGAGGAGGAATTGAACTCTATTAGATATGGTTCGATCTATGATGCGTCATACAAACCTCCCACACTACTTCCAGAGTTATGCTCTTGAGACTTCCATAAGAATCATCAATCTAGCTCCAAGGTGGACAAAACACCTTATGAGATATGGTACGGGGAGAAACCCAAAGTGTCCTACCTTAGGGTCTGGGGATGTAACACTTATGTTGATAAACTAAATCCCCGTGGCGATAACGTTGTTTTCATCAGATACCCTAAAACAATTGGTTACTACTTCTACAATCCTGCTGAAACTGGGTTTTCATAAAAGGCAGAGCTGCCTTCTTGGAGAAGGAACTGCTTGGCGAGCGATTGGAGAAAACCACGTGGATCTGGAAGAAGTCCGAGAACCACAAGTAACCGAACCACAAGTTAAAGTTTTCGATCAACATGAGACTGTTGAAACTGAATCTGAAAGAGTTCAAGATTCAACTGTAACAAAAACATCCGCAAAAGTAGTAGGGATCGTCATGAACCCGACCGATATATCTGGATTCTCAAAAATGATGATATCTTGATAGTTGATCAGGCTGAGCCTACTAGTTACAAGTATGCGATTTTAGATTATGAATCTAAGAAATGGCTTGAAGCTATGAGCACTGAGATTTAATCCATGTATGACAACCATGTATGGGACTTGGTTGATCTTTCTCCCGAGTATCGGACTGTAGGAAGCAAGTGGATTTTTAAGAAGAAAATCGACATGGATGGAAACGTGCAAATCTTCAAAGCTAGGCTAGCAATGAAAGGCTTTACTCAGACTCAAGGAATTGATTATGAGGAAACATTCTCGCCCGTAACCATGCTTAAGTCGATTAGGATCTTTCTTGCCATTGCTACGTATTATGACTACGAAATATGGCAAATGCAGGTTTTTTCGAAAAACTCTATTTATTCTGGTGCGGAACGGACACCTTACTTTAGATGTCTATATGGTTCAAACGAAAGGTTATGAGAATCCAAAGAATCTGAATAAGGTATGCAAGTTGAATAAATCCATTTGTGGATTCAAACAGGTGTCTCGAAGCTGGAATCTTCGCTTTGACCAGAAAATCAAAGAGTTTGGTTTTGTCAAGAACGAAGATAAACCGTGTGTTTACAGGAAGGAAAGTGTGAGCTTTATCACTTTTTCTGATTCTGTATGTAGATAACATACTGCTAATTGGAAACCATGTTCCTATCCTACAAGACGTAAAGTCTTGGTTAGGGAAATTTTTCGCAATGAAAGATCTTGGCGAAGCCGCCTACATTATGGGAATAAATATCTATAGGGATAGATCAAAGCGGCTTATAGGTTTAAGTCAAAGTACATATATTGATAAGGTCATTCGACACTTTTCAATTCAAGATTCCAAGAGAGGATCGTTGCCCATGGCACACGGAAGCAGTTCCCTTAGTCGAACGAGGAAAAGAGTTCCATATGCTTCTCCTATTGGTTCCATCATGTATGCCATGTTATATACTATACCCGACATATCAAAGGCATTAAGCATGACTAGTTGATATCAACAGAATCCTGGTGAGAGTCACAGGATAGCTATGAAGAACATCCTTAAGTACTTGAGAAGGACTAAGGATATGTTATGGATATACGGAGGACTGGAAGAAGAACTAGCAGTTAAATGTTATAATGATGCTAGCTTTAGCTTCCAGGCAGATCGAGATGACTCTCTATCTTAGACGGGATATGTATTTATTTTGAACGGTGGTATAATTAGTTGGAAGAGTACCAAGCAGAGCTTTATTGCCCAATCCACCACCGAGTCATAATACATTGCTGCTTCAGAAGCTGCAAAAGAGGTTGGTTGGATGAAGAAGTTCATTACTGATCTCGGGGTAATGCCTAGCATTCAGTAACGATCGGGATACCGTGTGACAATACTGGTTCCATAGCTCAAGCAAAGGAACCAAGGTAACACCACAACATGAACCTCATACTCAGAAGATTTCATTATATTAGAGATATATTAGAACAGGGAGACATCGTGTTAAACAAATTTCACATAGATCAGAATCTAGCAGACCCGTTCACTAAGCCTATGCCTCAAGCTAAACATGAGGAGCATGCTGATATGATAGCCTTAGATTTGCTAGAAAGTGGGTTTGATCTGTAATTTAGTATTTGGTGCTTTTTAACAATTTAGTTACATTGGTATTTTATTTTGATTTAATGGTTAAATGCATTATAAATAGATGTTTCTATGTTCAATATTTTATATGTTTTAGAATCTGTTGGAACATAGCTTTTGTGACAGTCAGTCTGAGTCTTGTTTTGATCATTGTAATAGTTTGATAGGGTTCATACTTGTAATCATGTTTTGGGTGTTTGTATTGTGCCTAGCGCACTTGACAACTGCGCTAGAGTTTGTTCTAGCGTAGTTGCTAAGTACGCTAGAGGTTTGTCGAGAGCACTTGCAACTGCACTAGAATTGTTTCTGGTGCAGATAACAAGTGCGTTGGACTATGGTTGGTTGTCTATATATAGATGAACTTGTTCTAGATTTCTAAGCTTTTGTCTTTTGGTCAAGTTCGTAATATGGAAACTAGTATTCAGTGAATATAGACTCGATTTGTATTTACATCTACTGTGTTTGACTCGTCATCTTGTGTTCACTACTAATTCGTAGGATTTAGCACTATGTGATTAGTTGATTGCAATTCGTATGATCTGTGACTGATTGAGGACCTACATGTGGTATCAGAGCCTCATCTCTTGATTTGAGTTGGTTTGCGATTTGCTTTGGAAGAAATTTGACTAGTTTAAGATGTGATTTCTAGTTTTTAGGTTTGACTTTTGACATATAAGACATTAGCGATTTTGTGACTGGTTTTGGATCAATTGAGACTTGTTTGTTGGTTGATTTGATGAATTAATTGTTTAGGAAGTCTTAAAATTGGATTTGGATTAGAATTATTAAAGATTTAGATCAATTGCAACAAGTTTTAAGATGAATTTGAGATTTTCAGTTGCTGGAGTTCTTGCCGGAGTTTGAGACCTGGTTTCCCTCCTAAGTCAGTTCAATAACTTCGTTGTTTCTGGTATTAGCGTAGTTATCAAGTTCGTCTGAAGAAGCTTCTAGCGGAGATAACAAGTTCGCCTGGTTTTGTGTTCAAGCGTAGTTGTAAGTAAGCTAGAGTTAAAGATGGCGCAGTTGATAAGTGCGCCACAAGAAATCTAATCAAGTACACTAAGTGTATTTTCAAGTTTTCAAAGATGTCGAATGCTACTCATGCAAGTGTTAATAACATGACCAATATGATGAATTACGATATTGAAATCGGGACACCTACAAAACCACCAAGGCTGTTGAATTTGAAGGGTTATTCAAATCGGAAGGATCGATTTGAGAATTATGTGATACCAAACATCGAGTGTTATAAGCATCCAACGTTTACGTATATGGGTATAGCTGATACACCAAAGAAGATTTCAGCTCTTAGTGAGGAAGAAAAGACTGAGTATGATCGTGAAAAGAAGGCTTTTGCTATTTTAACAATGTGTCTACCATTAGACATATATCATACATTCAAGAAGTTCAAAAATTCTTGAGAGCTTTGGGAAGTTTTGAAACAAAGGTGTGAGGGAAGTATTGATATACAGAAAAGTCGACGAGAGTCGTTGAAGAAACAATTTAGTGTTTTCAAACACTTTGAAGGTGAAAGTATTGATGTCTAAGTATTATCATCTGCTGAGTGAGATGGTGAACAATGATATATCTTATAAGAATAGGAAAGTGCTTGAGAATTTTTTGGATGCATTACTGCTTCAGAATACATTGCTGCTTCAGAAGCTGCAAAAGAGGTTGGTTGGATGAAGAAGTTCATTGCTGATATCGGGGTAATGCCTAGCATTCAGTAACGATCGATATACCGTGTGACAATACTGGTTCCATAGCTCAAGCAAAGGAACCAAGGTAACACCACAGCATGAACCTCATATTCAGGAGATTTCATTATATTAGAGATATATTAGAATGGGGAGTCATTGTGTTAAACTGTAGGTCCTCGGGTGTCTCGGATCGTTACGTGTGGGTGTGTCACTAGTCTGACCGGGTGCGGAATACCCGTGACTAGGTGGAGAATCAAGTAAAACAAAGTAAACCGATAGCGAAAACACTTTCAAATTTTGTCTATTATAAAACTTGTAGGTTACAGAGATGTTACAAAATGACTACGTACATAACTTCTGTCACCACAACCTATTTATACTAGACCTGTTGCCTGCGCACTTGGTAAGTGCGCAGGGCTTTGTTCATGCGTACTTGCAAAGTATGCAGGTTGAGCAACCTGCGCACTTGCTAAGTGCGCACAACACTTAACAAATACGAATACAACGACAAGTACCTACGAACATGATTACAACTCGATAAACCAATACATACAGACGCTGATATACAAATAGAAATACATAAAGACAATAGATAAGTAAAAACAATCTTCAGAGTGCTTGTCACAAGAATTGCTTCAACAAACTCCCCTTTGATAGCAGCTCTGGAGATGTCTACAGTCTCTAACAGCTTCAGAGTAAACAGCTTCAGAGTGATTGTCACAAGAATTGCTTCAGCAAACTCCCCCTTGACAGCAACTCTGGAGTTGGCTGAAGTCTCTATCATCTGTATGCAAATAGTATTTGTCTAACAACATCGTATCAGAGGTTCCCCAAGGTCAAAATCCATGAGCTAAAGGACGACTATGTCAAGTTTAAGTTCCGTGACCAGAGGTTCCCCAAGGTCAAAATCCGTGAGCTTAAGGACGACTATGTCAAATTTGAGCTCCGTGAAACCAACGCCAGCATGGCTAACGTGCTCCACGTCTGTAACTCAAAATGACGTATATAGAAAGATTCAGGAAGGAATCCCTGAATTGTCCTATTCTTCCTCCTCTCAGTCTCATGTTCAGCAACGTACTTATTGTTTGAATTCTTTCGTCTTTGCCTTTTGGAGGATGACTCGGGAAGGGAAACCTTCGCCATTCTCCGTGGGTGTGTTTGGTCTGGTGTATCATCAGAGTCAGATGAATCAGATTCAGTCGCCTCAGAATCTAACTCTTCAGCACCATCTCCTCCTTCTTCTTCATCACCGCCATCACCAGCCATCTCTACAATAACATAAGATATACAACATTAGATCAAACAGAATCAATGGTATAGAACAAGACATGAAAAAGTATAGCACTTGCACATTGAACCGAATTTCAGACTTAGAAAAATTTATGAGTTACACTTCCAGCGTACTTAACAAATACGCAGGAAATTGTTCTTGCGTACTTAGTAAGTACGCAGGAGCTAATTCTTGCGTACTTAATAAGTGCGCAGGAACTAACACTTAGAACTTTTACAAAATCCAACATCAAGAGATTCAAAGATTTAGATGATGATAGTGGTCACCACAATGTCGAAAAACCTGTTTAATACCTATGGGACCAAGACTAACACCAATGAAATGCTAAAACCCGGTCATTTGGACCTAACCTCAGTCCGATGCAAAACCACGGACACCCAAGGGTTCAAAACCAAAATCAAGAACAATTAAGGATGAATTTAGCATGCTAGAGCTTCGATTGATGATCATAAACTAGTTTTAGGGCCTAATTTAACTTAAGAATACCCAAACCCGATTTAAATTTCATCATCAAAACCCTAAGCTCGAAAGTCAAGAAATCGGTCCTCAACAAGAGATTTTGCGGATGAAATGGTCCAAGATTCTCACCAAATGTTAGTTAGGTGAGGATGAAACAATGATCGGGATGAAAAAAGACTTGGGAATACTCGAAAATTTTAAGTAAAAAGGAGCAGGGAGTATACAAGAGTTTGAGCATTTGAAACTGATGAAAAAGTCTAACTGCGGCTTATATACCCCACACACATGGGTCGTGCGTACTTGTCAAGTGCGCAGGACTTAAGTCCTGCGTACTTAGTAAGTAAGCATGACTTAAGTCTTGCGTACTTGATAAGTACGTAGGGTTTACCCCATGCACACTTATCAAGTACTCCGAGACGCTTGTGTACTCAAACTTTTCAACTCAAATTATGAAGAATGTCATGTCAAAAAGCAAACCGGATAAGAACATTCAATCAAGAGGATTCAAAGTCAATTCACGAAGGTTAAACACCAATATTTTTGGCTTTTCTAGATTGAAATTTGAACTATACACAAACTTAAAATCTTTTTGATATTTTCATAATAACGATATACACATATTCACACACAAGCTATTTTTGTTCAATGACACGAGCAAAGGATCATATCAGGCTAATCTATAGCAATAATGATACAAGATAAACATCAAAGAATATGGGATCATGTCATGGATTACAATTTATTCATACGTAATAAGCATATAAACAAGTAATTCAAGTTGGCAATATTATAAGATTTGAAACCATAAGCATCTTAGTATCATGTTCTTGTGTGATAAGGTAATAGTTATTAATATACAACGTGTGCCCCACAGTTATGCTATGAACTTACTTTGTACTTATCTCAAGGCATCTTAGATTTTCCCAATGATTTTCTAAATTTCCAGAATGAGGCTACATCAATTAGCACAGGAAAAAACAAACAGAATCCATAAGAATTATCAGGAATCATAAGATTCAGAATCGAGTGATTCATTTTTCTTGGTTTCATGTGATTTCTTCAGTGAATATCGGTATGATGATTCAGGATAATGAATATGGTGTTTGAGGATTTAGGTAAGGGATCCAACTTTTATCTGGATTTGAATTCAATGAATCAGGAGTGATTCAAGGGTGAATACATGCTCAACGGTTGATGTAAAGACATGTCTTGATTCAATCTCTCATTGCATACTTGTGAGTATGGGCAGTGAGATGAACCGCATTAATTGAGCTAACGACCTATCCCGAAACTGGTCTCAGAAGAAAATAATTGCCAAAATCTAACATCCTGTATCCGATAGTGATCTTTTGCATTCTTTTACGCACACACACTAGCAAATATGGGTTCAAATCACAGTTGTAGTATAGATTTAATTTCCACCCTACTAATGATTTAAAGTTGATTACAGCCTACTGACAATTCAAATTACTTGTAAATAAGCAGATTAAGAACTAAACAATTTAAACAATCAAGTAAGCATGACGCAATCATTTCCCATATGAGCAGTCTAGGACGTTTAGATCATTTCTGATGTACTATCATTTCCTCTTTTCTCAAGTGAAATTTGAAATTTTATAGTTTTCTATTTTGTTTGAATTTTTGTAAAATATTTGAAAATTAACAGAACTATACAGAAAAGTTAAAAGGAATACAATTTAACTTTCATGAATTGAATTGATTTAAGAAAAACAAGTTTTCACTCCGGATTGAACATTCCTATCATGTTGACAAGATGTTCAAAACGTGTTCGATCAAGCGCCTTAGTGAAAATGTTAGCAAAATTGTCATCCGTGTGAACCTTTACAAGTTTAATGATATGCTTTTCAGCACAATCACAGATGAATTGGTGGCGAATTTCAATAAGTTTAGTTTTGGAATGTTTCACCGGGCTGTTTGTGATGGACATGGTGGCATTGTTGTCAATGAACAGTGGAGTTCCAGTGAAGTTTAAGCCATAGTATCTCAATTGCTGCTAAATGCACTATATCTAAGAACAACCGCTCGCTGCAGCAATGTACTCTGCTTCACATGTTGAGACAGAAACCATTGACTGCTTCTTACACTGTCAGGAGACCAGCCTGTCTTCCAATAATTGACATCCACTTGAAGTTGATTTTCTATCAAGGTTACAACAGCCATAATATGAAGCAGTATAGGCTTTGAGGTCAAATGACTGCTGCTTTGAGTACCAAAGACCCAATCGGGGTCTCCCTTTTAAGTATTTGAATATCCTCTTGACATCTATCATATGAGACTCCTTTGGTTGTGACTGAAACCTTGAGCACAAACATACAGCAAACATTATGTCGGGCCTTGAAGCTGTGAGATACATGAGAGAACCGATCATCCCACGGTACAATTTACAATCCACATCCTTTCTATCTTTGTCTGGATGCAAACCGTGATTGATAGGGATAGGTGTGCCATAAGTACTGCTATCATTCATCTTGTATTTTGACAAGATGTCCTGCACATACTTAGTTTGATGTAGATAGATGCCATCCTCTCTTTGACTGACTTATAGACCCAGGAAGAATGACAATTCACCCATGTTGCTCATCTCAAACTTGGACTTCATCACCTGTTCGAATTCCCTACACATCTCTTCATTTGTAGACCCAAAGATAATTTCGTCGACATACACTTGTACGAGTAAAATATCACCTCCTGCTTTCTGAATGAAGAGGGTCAAGTCAATCTGTCCACGGTCGAAACCATTTGACTGTAGATGTTTTGATAACGTCTCATGCCATGCCCGAGGTGCTTGATGAAGACCATAAAGTGCTTTGTCGAGCTTATACACTTTATTGATATTGTGCGGATCTTCAAAGCCGGGAGGTTGAGTGACATAGACCTCTTCATGAACTTTTCCATATAGGAAAGCACTCTTCACATCAAGTTGATAAACCATGAAGCTGACATAGGAGGCATAAGCCAGAAACAGTCGAATGGCCTCAAGTCTAGCAACTGCGGCACATACTTCAGTGTAATCCAAGCCCTCTTGTTGATAAAAACCTTGAGCAACCAACCTTGCTTTATTCTTCACTATGACATGACGATCATCCATTTTGCCCTTAAACACCTATCTGGTTCCAATTGGTTGTACGCCTCTTGGCAGGTCAACTAAATCCCGCACATGCAACTTTTTGAATTGAGACAGTTCATCTTGCATCGCCTCAATCTAGCAATTGTTAGTGAGAGCTTCCTTCACATTCTTTGGCTAAAAATGGGACACTAATGCAACATGCAAACATGTTTCCATGACACCAGTGTCAAGTATCTCAGCGTACAAACTGGTGTTCACAGCAATTGTTCTATGACGTGTCTGAACATCGGCATGTGGATCACCAATGATGTTGTCAATTGGATAATTCTTATGCACTCTCATCTCTGGTATGTGCGGTTCCTGGAGATTTGTGTCTAGATTCATGCTCAACTCCCCCATATCCAGTGTTCCAGAAGAAGATGATTCAATGTTGATTGGATCAGCTGGAGCTTCATTTCCTACACGAGTGTTAGGATCAGTTGGAGCGTCATTTCCATCAACATGAACAACTTCAATGTCTTCACTATCATGAGTTCCAGATGTAGATGCAACATTAGAATCTGGAGTTACAATAGGTACAGTGGCACGGGTCGAGAAGTTGGAGTCATCGCCGCCATTAAAGAAATCGAACACATTTGCGGCATCATCGGCAGATAGATCAGAAAGGTTGAAAGACTTGAATAGCGTATAATAATTGAAACCCCAAGCTGGACCAGTTGGTTCTGGTGGAATGTTGTGTTTACTGTAATCCACTTCGAACCATTCCTCGACAGTACGAGTTCCTATATTGTACACTCTCTTGCAAGGCGAGTTGGCAACATATCCTAAGAAGATGCCTTCCACTGCTTTTGCATTAAACATAGACTTGCGGTCTTTGTATTGTAGCAATAAGGAAGAGGGACTACCAAAAGGAACTAGGTAGTATTTGTCTTTGTTTGTAAGTGTCTGTATGTATTAGTATTCGAGTTGTATTTACTTTTACATACTGCTTGTTGCAAATTTCTCTAAGTGTTTTGCGCACTTCTATGTGCGCAGGAATTAGTTCCTGCGTACTTAGCAAGTACGCAAGAATACCTTTGCGTACTTGATAAGTATGCATGAGCAATGTAAGGCCCCTTTCCTGGGTAACCACACTTGTTGGATTTACTCATAAACATAGTCATAAATACAGAACTTAAATTTAAAACATTCAGAAGTAGCGGAAGCAAACATCATTCAAATTACATGACATAACAGCGGAAGTCTTAACAATTAAATACATATCATTGTCTTAATATAAATAAATGTGGGATGTCAGTCTTGTGCCGGGTAACCTTCACGCCATCGCACGTCCCTTTCTTCCTTTACCTGAAATGTATACTAAAAGTCAGCTAACGCTGGTGAGTTCTAGTTTAAGGACAATCATACATAATACTTATCTTATCATGAATATTTTATATATATGTGTACATAACATACATAATATTCGTGCTTTTACATGTCCTTTACTTTACTGTTCTCACATAACATTCATTTTATGTATATACATATGTACATATATACTTACTTTGGGGGGGGAGAACAGTTATTGGCCATAATCTTAAGGGAGATCAACCCATCACACTTGTCACGAATTTCACAAAGACATCGCAGTGAGAACTACCATCGTAGCCCATTTCATTAACCGTCCGGCTCTAGAAAACCGTCCGTTCTTTCATTAAATCCGTCCGGCAACCTTTGTCCGTCCGCTCTTAAACCGTCCAACCGTTGTAGTCTGTTCTTTTGTCCGTCTGCCCTAGGACATCCGTTTCCCACGCGACCATTATGTATGCAACCTCTCTACTTTAGTTAAGGCAATTGCTTCGACCGTCCATTAGTGCCTTAATATATGTCCTAGCTTGCGAAGGAACGTTTTTGTCCCGATTGCAAAATAGTCACGTGGTCGTCCGTCTACAGAAGTAGCCGTTGTCATAGAAGGGTTCATAACGTTTACTTACATTCATAACATGCAATATATATAATATAAAGCAAGATTTCATTCATTTACGTTATGTCCTTCTTTCATTCATTCTTTGTAATCATACGTTTCATTCTTTGTTCATAATTCATTTTCATATATAAGTATATGTATATATATACATATTTGTATACCACGCATGATCACATTGACATTTATAGCATTTGTTCATTTAGTATATACACTTCAGCCCCAAAACGTTTAAAATGATTTACACATAACATAGAAGGGGGCACATAGAACTCACCTGAAAAGATAGTCTTGGTTGTCCTAAACAAAGGTCCAACAACATCACGTACGATCTGAATTAGGTAGTTTAAATACACATCAGACCCAACCTCCACTCTAACGGTTTAATCATTCTAAACATACTGACTTTACTTACTGGTCTGTTGCCTCCGCACTTAGTAAGTGCGAAGGCCTTGCTCATGCGTACTTGATAAGTTCGCATGATCTTTCCCCTGCGTACTTGGTAAGTACGCACGATCTTTCTCCTACGTACTTGGTAAGTACGCATGATCTTTCTCCTGCGTACTTAGTAAGTACGCATGATCTTTCTCCTGCGTACTTGGTAAGTACGCATGATCTTTCTCCTGCGTACTTGGTAAGTACTCATGACGTCCCTACAGCGTACTTGATAAGTACGCATCACCTGTTTCCTGGACAAGTCCGAAATTTTTGCATGTTAATCCGATCATGCTAATCTTATAATTTTCTTTGATCAAAAGGTGCGGTTTTCACTCTAGATGCTAGTTCCAAGCTTATTTTCAAGTTTCATCCATAAAAAGTCTCCTATTTAGTTAAAACCCGAGAAATCCCAAAACAAACAAAAACTCAGATTATGGTCGAATCGTTACCTGGATTGGACTTCTGATTCGGAGGTTTTACTCACGAGCTCAGCGGTAACGTGCTCCTTCAATCTCGTGTCGATCCGTTGACTTTCTCTCTCTAGACTCGAGCTCCCCTTTCTCTCTCTAGAATGATGAAATGAAGATGAAATGGTGAAGTGGGCTGCCTTGCCCCTTATATACCTGGGCTTTCATCGGCCCGTTGGAGCCGAGCCCAAGCCCATCCGTTTTTTTTCTTTTTTTTTATGACGATTAAGCCTCTATTGCATTATTGTTTACTAAATTACTATTTTTGGGATGTTACAAGTCTACCCTCCTTAAAGAGGTTTCGTCGTCGAAACTATTTATACGTTAAAAAATTTAGGGTATAGTCCCCTCATCTCGTTTTCTTTTTCCCATGTAGCTTCTGACCCTTTTCTGTGCTTCCATTGTATTTTGACTAAAGGAATCGACTTATTGCATAGTCGTTTCTCAGCTCGGTCAATAATGGCTATTGGTTCCTCCACGTAATTTAGTCTGTCATCCACTTCGATCTCGTCGTAAGGTATGTGAGCTGTGTCGTCAGCTAGACACTTGCGTAAGTGTGACACATGGAAAGTAGGGTGTATTCCACTAAGCTCAATAGGTAGGTCGAGTCTGTAAGCAACTTGACGCACTCTCGCTAAAATCTTGAAAGGTCCGATAAACCTTGGACTTAGTTTGCCACGTCTTCTGAATCGGATGATTCCTTTCCATGGTGATACCTTTAACAGTACCATGTCCCCCACTTGAAACTCTAATTCCCTTCTTCTCTTATCCGCGTATGATTTATGTTTGTCTTTTGCGGCTTTCATCCGAGCCTTGATTTGATCAAATTTCTCGGAAGTAGCTTTAACCACTTCGAGACTTGCAAAATCCTTTTGTCCAATTTCCCCCCAACAAACCGGGGTTCTACATTTCCTCCCATACAACATTTCGAATGGTGGCATGCCAATAGTCGAGTGATAGCTGTTGTTATATGAAAATTCTGCCAATGGTAGATGGCTGTCCCAGCTCCCACCGAAGTCAATGATACAGGCCCGGAGCATGTCCTCCAAGGTCTGAATGGTCCTTTCCGATTGACCATCGGTTTGGGGGTGGTAAGCGGTGCTGATGTTCAGTCTAGTGCCCATGGCTTAATTGAAATTCTTCCAAAACCTTGACGTGAATCTAGTATCCCTGTCGGACACAATCGACAGCGGCATACCATGTCTACTCACAACTTCCTTGATAAATATTTCTGCTAGTCTTTCTGACGAAGAAGTCTCACGTATTGGCAAGAAGTGAGCACTTTTCGTCAAGCGGTCGACGATCACCCAAATGGTATCATTGCCTTTAGCTGTTCGCGGTAGCTTGGTAATAAAGTCCATTGTGATCTCTTCCCACTTCCATTCCGGTATTGGTAAAGGTTGCATTTTACCGCATGGTTTCTGGTGCTCGGCCTTAACTAGAGAACACGTTAGGCACTTTCTCACGTACTCTGTCCCATCATTCTTCATGCCAGGCCACCAGTACTCTTTCTTCAAGTCTTGATACATTATTTTTGTCCCGGGGTGGTTAGAATAACGAGACTTATGGGCCTCATCGAGTATTTTGGCTCTAAGCTCGCCAATCTTAGGTATCCACATCCGGCCAAACCTAGTTCGTAGACCGTATGCATTTGCATTTAAATTCCCTTGTTGTCCTACTATTCTTTCCCGTTTTATATTTCTTTCTGATAGTGCTTCATCTTGTGCCTTTGATATTTCACTCATCAAATCTGGCGTTATAATCAGCTGACACGCTTTGATCCGGATAGGTGTCGATAGCCACCACATTTGCCTTGCCTGGATGGTACAATATCTCACAGTCATAGTCCTTCTGTAGCTCTAACCACCTCCTTTGTCTCATGTTTAATTCATTTTGCTCGAAAAAGTACTTCAGGCTTTTGTGATCGGAGTAAATGGTGCATTTAACTCCATACAGATAGTGCCTCCATATTTTCAACGCGAAAACTACTGCCGCTAACTCTAGATCGTGTGTTGGGTAGTTAAATTCGTGAATATTTAGTTGCCGCGAGGCGTAAGCAATTACATTTCCTTGTTGCATAAGTACGCACCCCAAACCCTGCCCCGAAGCGTTAGAGTAGACTACCAAGTCTTCATTTCCCTCATGTAGAGTCAAGACTGGAACTTGGGTTAATCGTGCCTTAAGTTCTTCAAACGCGTAGTTTTGGGTTTGACCTCATTCATATTTTACTTCCTTCCATGTCAGTTTAGTTAGTGGCGATGCTATCCTTGAGAAATCTTGAATGAACCTTCGATAGTAGCCTGCCAATCCTAGAAAACTTCTTATCTCTGTTGGTGTCTTTGGGATGTTCCATTCCCTTACTGTCTCGATCTTTGCAGGATCCACCATAATGCCGTTTGGGTTTATTACATGACCACGGAATTGGACTAACCTAAACCAGAACGCGCATTTGGAGAATTTTGCGTACAACCTTTCATGCTTTAGCACCTCCAGAACCTCTCTTAGGTGACAGTGGTGATCACCCTCGCTTTTCGAATATACCAGTATGTCGTCTATAAAAACTATCACTGATCGATCTAACATGGGTCGACATACTCTATTCATCAAATCCATAAACGCTGGTGGTGCGTTGGTCAATCCGAAGGACATCACGAGAAACTCATAATGCCCATAACGCGTGCGAAACACGGTCTTTGGTACGTCTTCTTTTCTTACTTTCAACTGATGGTAACCCGACCTAAGATCGATCTTTGAAAACCAACTTGCACCTTGCAGTTGATCAAAAAGGTCGTCTATTCTAGGCAGTGGGTATTTGTTCTTTACTGTCCTCTTGTTCAACTCGCGGTGGTCAATGCACATGCGCATGCTTCCGTCCTTCTTCTTTACAAATAGTACCGGAGCGCCCCACGGTGAGATGCTCGGTCTAATAAATCATTTTTCTGTTAGTTACTCTAGTTGAGACATCAATTCTTTCATTTCTGACGGAGCCAATCGGTAGGGGGCTTTGGCAACGGGCTCAGCTCCTGGCAAAAAGTTAATCTGAAATTCTATTTCCCAATCAGGTGGTAACCCAGGTAGATCCTCAGGGAATACTTCCGAAAAGTTGCACACCACGGGTACATTCTTGAGTTCATTCATTTTCATTCTATCATCAATAACATATGCCAAATAATCTTCGCAACCGCGCCTCATATAACTTTCGGCCTTGATCATCGAGATGATGTTCGACATCGTGCAATTCCAATCCCCATAAACCGTAATTGGACTGCCGCTAGGAGCTTTGAGGTGTATCCTCTTACGTTTACATATGATTTGAGCTTTATTGGCAGCTAGACAATGCATACCCAATACTATATCGAATCATCCTAAGGTGAGAAGGAATAATCTAGAAGGGAACTTATGACCCTCTATTTCTATTATGCAATCCTCTGTTACTTGAAATACTGCCGAATTTTTACCAACGGCAGTTTGTACGGTAAAGGCCTTTACTATGGTGTTGATAGTGCAACCTAGTTTACGGCTAAATGCATTGGATATAAAACTTTTACTAACACCAGAGTCAAATAAAATAGCAGCATGTTCATCATTAACTAGGAACGTACCTGACACAACATCAGGGTTTCCCCTTGCTTCCTCCTCAGTCAGGGCGTAGGCTCGAGTCCTAGCCTGCGGTGGTTCCTTTTCAGCTTCCTTTTCCTTTCCCGAACCGGATTGTCTGGTTTTCCTGCAATCTCTAGTCTGGTGTCCATATCTTCCACAACTTTGGCACTTGACGCCCTTCAGACAATCTCGGGAGTAGTGCCCCGGCCTCCCGCACTTATAACACATGGTGGTGCCGATTCGACACTTGCCAAGATGTTGCCTTCCACACATCTTGCATGTTTCATATTCATCCAACCTTGGCTTCTTAATTTCAGTTGTTACATTCCCTTTTCCGGTGCCTCTAGACGGGTTTTCCCACTTTCTCTTTTGTGTCTCTGGTGCCCGGTCCTCATTGGCATAATCGTCGTAGACGATTCCAGACAGGTTGACTACCGACTCGAAGGTCGATGGTAGATTAGCTTTTACATGAACACGGACCATTTGAGGTAGGCCCTTTACATAGTACTTAATCATTCGTTCTTCTGTCTCCACTAGGTGGGGTACCAATTGGGCTAGCTCATTGAATCTTGAGGTATACTGGCGATGAGTCTTGTTGCCAGCCTTGAAGTTTAGGAACTCGTTCTCCAAACGATCAATCTCGTTCTATGGGCAGAAATTTTGGATTATCAGCTTCTTCAGATCTTCCCATGTCATTCTGGCAAGAGCTTTTGGCGACTTTGTCCTTTGAATGTTCCTCCACCAACTTAGTGCCTCATTGGTGAAAGAATGGGCAACATACTTAACAGCCTGGTCCGGTCGACACTCGCTGATGTTGACTACAGCATTCATCCTCTCAATCCATTCGAACGTAGCCACTGAATCCTTATTGCCATCGAACTTGGGTGGGACTCCGTCTTTGAATCCTTTGTAAGTGCACCCAAGATTGCTTGATCCCATTTTTACTTCATCCCCATCACTATCATACACTTTCTCTTCATGGTCTCCTTCATCATCCTCTTTACTTTTCTTTAGTGCCTCGGATAGTAGATCAGGCAATACTTTCTTCAGAGTGAGCATGAATTCATGGGCAATAGCATCCCTGACTTCGGGTTCCAACTGTATCGGCCCTGGATTGTCTTCTCCAGTTGGGGTCACTTCTGTTTCGTGCACACTCTCGGTGTGTTATGCGTGCACACTCTCTTCTTCTACTTCTAGTCTTTGATTCAACGGAGGTCTAGCTACTCTGCCAGTGCGACCGCCTCGGCGTCCTGTTCTTCCTCCACCAGCCATAATTCCTCGTTTCCTGATAGTTATAAAGGGAATACATCAATGACATTCCTTCAGATCATAGTTTAGAACAGTACGAGCAAGGTAAATTTTTAATTACAGTGACCGGTTTGTGATTACTAATTTACATTGCTTTTCGGGTTCAAAACTCTTCACATCAGTTGTGACGTTGACATCTATTTGTTCTAAGTTAAGGTATCTATTCTTATCCAAGTGTATTAACTCTAGTACTTACTTACCGTGCTGGCGTTGGCGTCGGTTACCCATACTGACATCCGTGCGTTGGTCCCATAATCAGTTTGAGTCCAGACATTTAGGGATGTCTGAATCTCTCAAACTATTGCTCTGATACTAACTTGTATGGCCCCTTTCCCGGGTAACCTCACTTGTTGGATTTACTCATAAACATAGTCATAAATACTGAACTTAAATTTAAAACATTCAAAAGTAGCGAAAACAAACATCATTCAAATTACATGACATAACAGCGGAAGTCTTAACAATTAAATACATATCATTGTCTTAATATAAATAAATGTGGGATGTCAGTCATGTGCCGGGTAACCTTCACGCCATCGCACGTCCCTTTCTTCCTTTACCTGAAATGTATACTAAAAATCAGCTAACGCTGGTGAGTTCTAGTTTAAGGACAATCATACATAATACTTATCTTATCATGAATATTTTATATATATGTGTACATAACATACGAAATATTCGTGCTTTTACATATCCTTTACTTTACTGATCTCACATAACATTCATTTTATGTATATACATATGTGCATACATACTTACTTTAGGGGGGGAAGAGAACAGTTATTGGCCATAATCTTAAGGGAGATCAACCCATCACACTTTTCATGAATGTCACAAATACATCGCAGTGAGAACTACCGTCGTAGCCCATTTCATTAACCGTCCGGCTCTAGAAAACCGTCCGTTCTTTCATTAAATCCGTCCGGCAACCTTTGTCCGTCAGCTCTTAAACCGTCCTACCGTCGTAGTCCGTTCTTTTTTCCGTCTGCCCTAGGACATCCGTTTCCCACGCGACCATTATGTATGCAACCGTTCTACTTTAGTTAAGGAAATTGCTTCGACCGTCCATTAGTGCCTTAATATACGTCCTAGCTTGCGAAGGAACGTTTTTGTCCCGGTTACAAAATAGTCACGTGGTCGTCCGTCTACCGAAGTAGCCGTTGTCATAGAAGGGTTCATAACGTTTACATACATTCATAACATGCAATATATATAATATAAAGCAAGATTTCATTCATTTACGTTATGTCCTTCTTTCATTCATTCTTTGTAATCATACGTTCCATTCTTTGTTCATAATTCATTTTCATATATAAGTATATATATATATATACATATTTGTATACCACGCATGATCACATTGACATTTATAGCATTTATTCATTTATTATATACACTTCAGCCCCAAAACGTTTAAAATAATTTGCACATAACACAGAAGGGGGCACATAGAACTCACCTGAAAAGATAGTCTAGGTTGTCCTAAACAAAGGTCCAACAACGTCACGTACGATCTGAATTAGGTAGTTTAAATACACATCAGACCCAACCCCGACTCTAATGGTTTAATCATTCTAAACATACTGACTTTACTTACTGGTCTACTGCCTGCGCACTTAGTAAGTGCGCAGGGCCTTGCTCATGCGTACTTCATAAGTTCGTATGATGTTTCCCCTGCGTACTTGGTAAGTACGCAAGATCTTTCTCCTGCGTACTTGGTAAGTACGCATGATATTTCTCCTGCGTTCTTGGTAAGTACGCATGATTTTTCTCCTGCGTACTTGGTAAGTACGCATGATATTTCTCCTGCGTACTTGGTAAGTACGCATGACGTCCCTACTGCGTACTTGATAAGTACGCAGCACCTGTTTCCTAGACAAGTCCGAAATTTTTGCATGTTAATCCGATCATGCTAATCATACAATTTTCTTTGATCAAAAGGTGCGGTTTTCACTCTAGTTGCTAGTTCTAAGCTTATTTTCAAGTTTCATCCATAAAAACGTCTCCTATTTAGCTAAAACCAGAGAAACCCTAAAACAAACAAAAACACTTATTATGGTCGAATCGTTACCTAGATTGGACTTCTGATTTGGAGGTTTTACTCACGAGCTCACTGGTAACGTGCTCCTTCAATCTCGTGTCGATCCATTGGCTTTCTCTCTCTAGACTCGAGCTCCACTTTCTCTCTCTAAAATGATGAAATAAAGATGCAATGGTGAAGTGGGCTGCCTTGCCCCTTATATACATGGGCTTTCATTGGCCCATTGGAGCCGAGCCCAAGCCCATCCGTTTTTTTTTCTTTTGTTTTATGACGATTAAGCCTCTATTGCATTATTGTTTACTAAATTACTATTTTTGGGAAGTTACAAGCAAATTGCCATGCGCACTTGCTAAGTGCGCAGGCATCAGGTCGTGTATAAATAGGAATGGTTGACAGTAGAAAAGTACGCATTCATAGTAGCAAATACGCAGAACTTGTAATCTCAGTATTTCTCTATGTAACCTTCAAGTTTTTATAATAGACGAACATTTAAAGTGATCATCTTGTCAGTTTACTTTGTGTTGTAAGACTCTCCACCTAGTCACGGGTATTCCACACCCGGTCCGACTAGTAGACCCACTTGCATGTGACGATCTGCCACACCCGAGGGACCTACAAGTGGTATCAGAGCATTTGCTCTTGATTTCGAGTGTTGTGAGTGAGTTTGGAGAGTTTTCTACAGAGTTTTACAAGCAAAAGGAGGTGTTTTTGTTATTTTTTGTGATAAAATAGGGGTAGCACTTGAGCACTATTTTAGAAGCAAAAATCACTCAAAAACCGACTTTTGTTGTATGTTTTGAGTGTTTTGAGCGTCAAAGGTTGGTTAGAAACATGTTTCTAACCCTTTGGCTCATTTTCATTGTTCATCCGTCCGATGTTTGCCATCTCCGGTATGTTTCCAGTGACCGGAATAGTTTGGTGAGAGTTGGAAACCTTTTAAACTATGACAATGAGATCGGTACTCCTCAGAAACAGCCAAAGTTGCTAAATGTAAATGATTATTCTAACTGGAAGGCACGCTTTGAGCATTACATTTCTTACACCGATTCTTCGTTATGGATACCTATCCTAGAGGGATATAAGCATCCCACACACATCTATCTTGATGATGAACTGCCTAAGCCTATCTCTAAACTCAATGAAGAAGAAAAGAAAGCTTATGATCGAGAGAAGAAAGCTCACGGTTCTATCACTATGGCATTAACTCGGGAATTGTTTCACAGCTTCAGAGGTTATGACAACTATAAGGATCTTTGGAAGGCACTACAGAAAAGATTCAAGGGGAATAGTGATATCAAGAAGAGTAAACGGGATCTACTCAGGAAGCAATATGAATGCTTCAGATTTTTGGAGAATGAGTCTTTAGATGACCTCATCTCTAGATTCTATCATCTGCAGACAGAATTGAAAGATTTTGAGCTCAAGTATCCCGATGAAGAGTTGGTGGAAAAGTTTCTGGATGCTTTGCCTCCCAAGTTTGAAATGTACACAACCCTGATGAGAGAGAATCCAAAATTCTATGAAATGATAGTGGAGGAGGCAATTGGAAAGGTTCAAGCTCATAACATGAACCTTAGAAAGAAGGAGAGCTCAGGAAGACCTCAGATACAAGACCCTTCTATATATCATGGGACGTCTTCTACAACTAAATCTTCGGGCTCTAGAATTGCCCTTTTCTCTGGAAACTCTACTGAAGAAGACCACTCAAATGGTTGTGGTGGTCATGCATGCTATGCATCTGGATCAGGTTCTGGATCTCATCAACATCATACCTCAAGAAATCCTCCCGCTACAACTTCAGCTAACCAATCAGCTATAGCCAAAATAGCTGAAGATCATGTAGCACTATTTTCATCTTATATGCTGGCCTACGAGAACTTCATAGGTGGCAAGCTTACAGATCCCGAGACAATTGAAGAAGATTTTAATCAAGTGGATCCTGATGACATGGAGGACATGGATGTTCAATGGAATATGGCCATGATACTGAGGAGAGCCAAGCGTTTCCTGAACAAAACAGGAAGAAAGTTTATTGGCGGGCATTCTAATACCAAGGTTGGTTTTGACAAATCCAAGGCCAAATGCTATAAGTGTCTAAACTTTGGACACTTTGCCCGTGAATGTCATAAAGACAGAGCACCGGCTTCGGGTTTCACCAGACCTAGCCAAGGAAACAGCCATGGCTACAACAACACAAACAACCACAATCAAAGCCACGGTGGTTCGTCCAACGCACTGGTAGCTCAACAGGACGACAACTTTGATTGGGGTGTTCATCTGGAAGATGCCATCATTGCACAAACTCAGGTAGGTCTCATGGCTGAGATCATGGAGTTGATGGAAGCTGAGAAAAAGGAAGCTGAGGAGAATGAAGCTGAAGAAAAGGAAGCTTCTGTAGCTGATCAAGAGGAATCTACTACTCTGTTGCTCTCATGGCTATTAGAGAGGCAACAAGTTCATCAACTGAGGTAGATTCTAATCCTTTTTCTGTTATTTCTTGTTCTAAATGTCTAGGCTTAAAACTTCAAAATTCTAAGCTTCAAGACAAGGTCGAACCCCTTCGCATTGCTGCTCTAAGTTATAAAGAAAACGAAAAACGTTTTAAAGATTCAATTGAAACGTTGAAAAAGGAAAAACGTGAGTATTCACTAAAAATGAGCGATCAACAGCTTCACTTGGATATTGCATACAAGGGGTTGGAGAAAAGGAACAATGAAATTAACAAACTGCAAAATGAAATCTTGCAGTTGAAATGTTCTAATGAGAAGTTGAAAAACTCTCGTTTTGTGGTGGACACTATGAATCTGTAGTGAGGCAAATGAATGGCTTAGGGCTGGGTACTAATGCCATTCCTCCACCAGTTAGCGGGAAGTTTGTCAACAGCTTAGTAGACATTGATCTAACATGTCTTGATGAGTCCTCAGGAAAGGATGATTCCTCAAGTAAGGCTAACTCCACATCTAATGAGGAGTTCTTTACTGCTTCTGATGATGAGTCGGTTAACACTTGCCCTGAAGCAGTAGTATCTGAGGAGTTGTTATCTGAACAGAGAGTCAAGAAAAACATTATCACTAATAGTGATAACTATATTTTAACTGAACCCGATATCATTGAATCTAATGATAAATTAAAGGTAATGCTTTATGGGGGGTATAAAAATCTTAATCAAGAAAAGAAAGAGGCTTTTTCAGCTCACTATGGGCTTGGTTACAAAGAAAATTTTCAAAAATACTATACTCCCAAGAACCAATCTGTATTGGGTCAGACTCCTGTTCACAAACCAACTCCTCACGCTCATAATGTTGAGTTATCTAAGGCCAGATCTAATGAGCCTTACAAAAGGACTTATATAGACAAGATGACTTGCTTTCACTGTGGCTTGGTTGGTCACATTTTTGTGAACTGTCCTTCAAAGAACCAAGGGAAACGGCCTATTGTTTCACAACCGGCTATCATCCCTAAGTCACCATCAGTAAAACCTCCCAAATGTCCAAAACAAAATGTGGTGAAACCACCAGTTAAACCGATGGAAAAGCCAAAGATCAAATATGAGGCCAAACCATCTGTTTCAAGAAAGGTAAAGCAACCTGTTGTAACTTGTGTATGTACCTCTTGTAGTACACGTACTGGTGAGAAACCTGTGGTGAAACTCTCTAAGCCACAGAGAAGGAGAAGGAATAAGAGTTTGAGAAAGCTAGAGCAGCTGACTTCAGTTCAATCAGGTGAAGCTTCCACAAGTTCACCTGCTGTTGTTGAACCAAAGTCTACTATTCCGGTTAAGAAAAAGAAGAGGTCCTGGATTGCCAAATCTAAAAATTCTCACTCTCCTAGTCCTAATTCTTTTAAAGATTCATCCATTTTGAACAGTCATCACGACTGTGAGTTAAAAGAGGTAGTTTATTTTGAAAAGGATGGACGACCCAAGACCACTATGGCTTGGGTCTCCAAATCTAACTAATTCTTTTTGTGACTCGTGAAGGGACATCCGATGGGTACTATCTCTAACCGTTGGTATGTAGATAGTGGATGCTCCCGGCACATGCCAGGAAACATGGCCTTGCTTCAAGACGTGAAACCATTCAGAGGCGGCTATGTGGCCTTTGCTGGAGTGAAAGGCGGTAGTATCACGTGTCAAGGCGTGGTATCAAATGGTTGTGTCAGTTTTGACAATGTCAACTTTTGCGAGCAGCTGAAGCATAACCTGCTGAGTGTCTCCCAAATGTGCGACAAGGAGTACTCGGTGATGTTTGATAAGAATGAATGCTTTATTCTCAAGCCTGGTTTTGAAATTCCTGAAGACTGGATTCTGATAAGAGCGCCAAGGATAAACGACACCTATCAGATTGATATGAGCATGGCAACAACCACCTCATCAGTTGCTACTTGTTTGCTTACCAAAGCGACAGAGCTTGACTCTATCTTGTGGAATAGGAAACTCGGACATATTTCTTATCGTAAAATGAACCATCTTGTCTAAACGGTTTGGTAACCGCTGTTCCTAAGCTGAGATTTACCATTGCAGGTGACTGTATGCCTTGTAAAAAGGGCAAACAGCAGTGGAAGTCTCACAAGCCCAAGCTCCAAAACTCCATTGATACCCCTTTGGAGCTATTACACATGGATCTGTTTGGCCCCATAAGTATCAGGAGTATTTGAGGTAAGTCATTCTGTCTGGTTGTAACTGATGATTTCTCACGTTTTTCTTGGGTGCATTTTTTAGGTACAAAGGACGAGACTGCTGATATTCTTCATTACCTGATCCTTAGCTTGGAATCTATTTGTAAGTTGAAGGTTAGAAGAATAAGGAGTGACAACGGAACTGAGTTCAAGAATAATTTGATGCAACTTTTCTGTCTCAAGAAGGGGATCCGTCACGAATTCAGTGCCCCGTACACACCTCAGCATAATGGAGTTGCAGAACTGATGAACAGAACATTGATTGAGACTGCAAGGACTACGCTGTTGGATGCAAAGCTTCCTGTCACTTTCTGGGCATAAGCCATCAATACAGCTTGTCACGTCTTAAACAGATTTCTGGTTATGAACAGGCACAACAAGACTTGTTATGAGTTGATCAACAATCGACTTCCCAATCTTGATTACCTAGTTCCTTTTGGTAGTCCCTGTTCCTTATTGCAACAATACAAAGACCGCCAGTCTAAGTTTCATGCAAAAGCGGTGGAAGGCATCTTCTTAGGATACGTTGCCAACTCGCCTTACAAGAGAGTGTACAATATAGGAACTCGTACTGTCGAGGAATGGTGTGAAGTGGATTGCAGTAAACACAGCATTCCACCAGAACCAACAGGTCCAGCTTGGGGTGTTGATTATGATGCGCTATTCAAGTCATTCAATCTTCCTGATCTATCTGCAGTTGACGCCGCAAATGTTTATGAATTATTGGGTGGCAGCGATGATTCTAGTTTCTCTACTCGTGCTACTGTACTGACTGTAACTCCTGATTCCAATGCTGCATCTGCATCTGGAACTCATGACAGTGATAACAGTGAAGATGTTCATGTTGATGGAGATAACGCTCAAGCTAATCCTAACACAACTGTATCAAATGAAGCTCCAGCTGATCCAATTAACATTGAATCTTCTTCTTCTAGAACACAGGAAATGGGGAAGTTAATCACTAATCTCGATTCAAAAATTCAGGAACCGAAGGTGCCAAAGACGAGAGTGCATACGAATCATCCAATTGACAACATTATTGGTGATCCTCATGCCGGTGTTCAAACTCGTCATCGAACCATTACAGAGAACACTAGTATTTACTTGGAGATACTTGACACTGGTGTCATGGAAACATGTCTACATGCTGCATTCGTGTCCCAGTTAGCGCCGAAGAATGTGAAGGAGGCTCTCGCGGACAACTGCTGGATTGAGGCGATGCAAGATGAATTGTCTCAATTCCAAAAGTTGCACGTGTGGGATTTGGTTAACTTGCCAAAAGGCTTTCAGCCAATTGGAACCAGATGTGTATTCAAATGTAAGATGGATGATCGTCATGTGGTTGTGAAGAACAAAGCAAGATTGGTTGTTCAGGGTTTTTATCAACTAGAGGGCTTGGATTACACGGAAGTATATGCCCCAGTTGCTAGAATTGAGGCCATTCGACTGTTCTTGGCTTATGCCACATATGTCGGCTTTAAGGTCTATCAACTTGATATGAAGAGTGCTTTCCTATATGGAAAAGTACATGAAGAGGTCTATGTCACTCAACCTCCCGGCTTTGAAGATCCGTATAATATCAATAAAGTGTATAAGCTCGACAAAGAACTTTATGGTCTTCATCAAGCACCGCAGGCATAGTATGAGACATTATCTAAACATCTACTGTCAAATGGTTTCGACCGTGGACAGATTGACTCGGCCCTCTTCATTAGGAAAGCAGGAGGTGACATTCTTCTTGTATAAGTATATGTCGACGACATTATTTTTGGATCAACAAATGAATGGATGTGTAGGGAATTCGAACAGGTGATTAAGTCCAAGTTTGAAATGAGTAACATGGGTGAATTGTCGTTCTTCCTGGGTCACAAGTCAGTCAAAGAGAGGATGGCATTTATCTACATCACACTAAGTATGTGCAGGACATCTTGTCAAAATACAAGATGAATGATAGCAGTACTTATGGCACACCTATCCCAGTCAATCATGGTCTGCATCCTGACAAAGATTGAAAGGATGTGGATTGTAGATTGTACCATGGGATGATCGGATCACTTATGTATCTCATAGCTTCAAGACCCGATATAATGTTTGTTGTGTGCTTGTGCTCAAGGTTTCAGTCTCAACCGAAGGAGTCAAATATGATAGCCGTGAAGAGAATTTTCAGATACTTGAAAGGGAAACCTCGATTGGGTCTTTGGTACTCTAAGCAGCAGTCATTCGACTTCAAAGCCTACACTGATTCAGACTACGGCGGTTGTAACCTTGACAGAAAGTCAACTTCTAGTGGATGTCGATTCTTAGGAGACAGACTGGTTTCCTGGCAGTGTAAGAAGCAGTCAATGGTTTCTGTCTCAACTTGTGAAGCAGAATACATTGCTGCGGCAAGCGGTTGTTCTCAGATATTATGGATTCAGCAGCTATTGAGAGACTACGGCTTAAACTTCACTGGAACTCCTTTATTCATTGACAACAATGCCACCATGTCCATCACAAATAACCCGGTGAAATATTCCAAAACTAAACATATAGAAATTAGCCATCATTTCATCCGTGATTGTGCTGAAAATCATTTAATCGAACTTGTTAAAGTTCACACGGATGACAATCTTGCTGACCTTTTCACAAAGGCATTTGATCGATCCCGTTTTGAGCATCTTGTCAACTTGATAGGAATGTTCAATCCTGAGTGAAAACTTGTTTTTCTTAAATCAATTCAATTCATGAAAGTTAAATTTTATTTTCTTTTAAGTTTTCTATATAGTTCTTTTAACTTTCAAAAACATTTTACAAAATCAAAAACAAAATAGAAAATGGAGAAAATTTCAAAGTTAACTTGAGAAAAGAGGAAATGATAGTACATCAAAAATGATCTAAACGTCACAGACTGCTCATATGGGAAATGATTGCGTCATGCTTACTTAATTGTGTAAATTTTTATGGTTTTAATCTGCTTATCTACAAGTAATTTGAATTGTCAGTAGGCTGTATGCGTCTTTGAATCACTAGTAGTGTGGAAACTTAATCTAAAATTACAACTGTGATTTGAACCCATGTTTGCTAGTGTGTGTGTGTGTGTATTCACCCTTGAATCACTCCTGATTCATTGAAATCAAATCGAGATAAAAGTTGGATTCCCTTACCTTAATACTCAAACACCATATTCATTATCCTGAATCAGCATACCGATATTCAATGAAGAAATCAAATGAAACCTAGACAAATGAATCCAAGACAAATGAATCACTCGATTCTGAATCTTATGATTCCTGATAATCTTTATGAATTCTGCTTGATTTTTCCTGTGCTAATTGATGTAGCTTCATTCTGAAAATTTAGAAAATAATTGGTAAAATCTTAGATGCCTTGAGATAATGCAACTTACATTACTGTAGCATATCAGTGGGGTACACGTTGTATATCTTATAATCAATACCTTAACACACAAGAACGTGATACAAAGATGCTTATAGTTTCAAATCTTATAATATTGTCAACTTGAATTATTTGTTTATGTGCTTATTACGTATGAATAAATAGTAATCCATGACATGATCCCATATTCTTTGATGTTTATATTGTATCGTTTTTGCTATAAGTTAGCCTGATATGATCCTCTGCTCGTGTCTTTGATCAAAAATAGTTTGTGTAAATACGTGTAAATTTCTATCTAAAAAAGATCAAAAAGATTTTAAGCTTGTGTATAGTTCAATCTTAATCAGAAAAACCAAAAATATTTGTATTTAACCTTCCTGAATTGATTTTGAATCCTCTTGATTGAATGTTGTTTATCTTGTTCGTTATTTAACTTGCAAACCTTCATAATTTGAGTTGAAAGTTTGCGCACTTAAGGGTTTCTGCATAGTTGACAAGTGCGCATGAAGTAAGCCCTGCGTACTTAGCAAGTACGCAAGAGTTAAGTCTTACGCACTTGTACGTACGCAGGAGTTAAAGCTTGCGCCCTTAGCAAGTACGCAAGACCATTATGTGTTGGGTATATATACAGGAGTTAGAAAATTTTTCAGATTTTTATCACATTTAAACTCAAACGACTGTTCAATTCCCTTCGCAAATTTTCCTCAAAAATTCCGAGTGTTCCAAACTGATTTTTCGTCCCGTTACTAGTATCATCTTTGTACTACAATCCATTGGTGAGAATCTAGACTCAATCCATCCACAAAATCGCGATTATGGACCGATTCAGAAACTTAAAAAAATTAGGGTTTAATCCGTGATTTTAGACAAATTATTGGTTGTTTTGTTAATTCATGATAACTAAAACTTGCTTAGAATCATTAATCGACTCTTAATCAGACCTTAATCGTCCGTTTAATCCTTTGTTTTTGACCTTGGGCTTGGATTTGACCGTCGGTTCGACTGGTCGTCTTTTAGGTCAAAATTGGACCAATCTAACAGTGATTTGGTGTTGATGTTGGTTCCATGGGTTGTAACATCCATGATTTTCTAACTCTATTTTAATCTATTTGATACAAAAAAAATGACACTCCTTTTCAATCTCGTACTTGTCCCACATAATGTGACACATTAATTTCTATTTCAATTCAAAATTTAAACCTTGCATTTGCGTGTAATTTCCTATTTATATATATACTCCGTTATAAAAATTTAAACAAAACATAAAAACTATGAGTTTTAATTCATGTGGTTACATCTTTTATATTTATATATTTATTTATAAATAAATATGTATATATTTTATGAACCATTATACAATTTGTAAACTCCTTTTTTTTAGGAAATATAACTCTTTAGTTTATAAACTAAATATAACTAAAAATTTAAATTTTTATAAACTTGATGAAAACAAATTTCTAAATAATAAAAAATGGGGTTAAACCATAAATTTAAGTCTTGAACCATCCACTTGTAATCTTGAACTTTTTAGTGTTGGACCCCCCACATTGGAACCCCTATCATTTACACATGAACATTTTCCCTCAATTTGAACAATTCAAAGAAATCGAACATGTAACCCTTTGACTTTTAAAAGTCAACAACTTCAAGATCCATGCAATTAACCTTCAAATCGACCGAATTCGAAATCAAGAGACTTACCATATGTGCATAAATGTATCACGACCGATTTCCAACCCAATTAGCCAGCCAATTAAGTGGATTTGGCGGTTGAATTCGAATGTAAATGCGTTTGACTATTCCAAGTCAAACCGAGTCTAATTTGGTATCAAATCACGAAATAAAACGAATGTAATGGCCATTAATCACGCTATGGCTTTGACCGCACGTTACAAACACAAATCAGGACCCAATTCTTTGGGAATTAAATGAATTTACTTATTAAAATCCGTAACCATCGACCCACATCAAGTATTCATAAATTCGATGAATCCTCGTATCATTTTCTGAAATTGAACTCTCACACACCTTAGTCGCATCCATTAGAAGCTGCTACACACGCTAATTCCACCGAAGACGCAGCAGGAGACGCCGGAGTCCAATCCATCGCACCGCGGCTGCGTTTCTAGTCGGGAATCACCAATTCGAACTCAATTAGGGTAAACTCTTGCACCTCCAGTGTCCTTTTTACCCATGGAATGAAAGCCCTGTGTTTATTGGGGCTTATAGCATCGATTCAATCAAGAACCAATTCTAGGGTTCTTGAAATATACGGTTTAATAGAATTCCATTCTAAACCCAATCATAGTTCAATTAATTCATACCATCAGATTTGAAATCCTTTACTTTCTAAAAGCCCCATGAATCCAAACAATTTTACTATAAAAATTGATCGATTTGATTTCAAGTTCATACCTAGGGTTTCGGTTCTTATACATGAAATTAAACCGTTCCAAACTTGTTGATTAGGTAATTAAAACTCACCACATATTCGAAATGGGACGTCTAACAAAACCCCCATATCTTATGTGTCAAGCGAAATCAAATTCGAGGGTTTTGGGGCTAGAATTCGATCGCTAGTATGTATGGGAGGGAAACCACAGAGACTTGATTATTAAAACAATTTGGGTTCGGTTTATCTTACGAACTCATATCCGGATCAGTTGGTTAAAACACTCGACTGTTGGGGAGGAGACCAGGGTTCGATCCTCCTCCCCTGTTTTTCCATTTTAAGGCATATTTTCATATTATTTTTAATATAAAAACTAGCACCTATGTTATTATATTATTTTATTAATGTGTTAAATGTATTTTAGTCCGGGAAACCACCCGTAGGCTCGAGTTTTGTTTATAACCCATGTTTATTATTAATTCCCACTTATAAAGTAATATAATTATATTAATTTCCACCATGACTCTAATTTAAAAATAATAAATTTATATATATTATTTTCATTATGTTATAAACATTTTTGTAACACTTTAAACTTATAAATAGTATAAATGGCTATGTTATTTATCCACAATTATATTCTAGAACGAAAATAATATATATTTTATTTTTAACACATAAATGGTTATTTCATTAATCCTGCAAACTTAAAAAAATATATATATAATAAAATATATTATTTTCTTAGACCATTATTAATGGTGCAAACACTCGAATATAATTATTATAGATAATTATCTTAATAAGAATCATTCGACACGAAACGTATTTATTCTAAATATTATGTTAAGAAGATCTTTCAATTCCCGCGGATACGTTCGTCTACTCCTTAGTCATTAGAGCGTATTAGGACGTTCATCATCCCGTGTCATTGTCACAAATCCCATTATATCCCTAATTATTATGTTATAATTCTAGGGTATCTGTAAGCCGTTTCGGGCTAACACGCGAGGTTCAAATCTCGATTTCGAGTGAATCTACTTACGCGAATCAGGTGAGTATTACATAGCCCCTTTTACTCTTTTACATTTTTGTGGTGGAACATGAACACTAAACAAACTATTGCTTACATTTACACAAACTACACAAATACAAAACCTCTTTCCATTCATGTGTGCAATTTGAGCTTTATGCCCGAGTGCTAGGTGTGCTAACTTTTGTGTGCAAATTATGTGCAGTCATTAACTATTCAAGCTGACGGTTAACAATGATAGATCTATTGAGTCTGACAAACCCACCCAGATTGGGGTGATTGTTACCGACAACACAATTGTGCATTCTAGTTACAAAGGTTTGATTGTACTTTGGTTACACAATAGCTGCTCTCCATAAATGCCTTATTTTATCATGTTATGTAAGGATTTGATCATTTGCAATTATTCAATACCTATGTATAAACCTGTGTATGCTCACCAACTTTTTAGTTGACCTTATTTTATTCATGTTTCAGGTACTAATGTGTGATTTTGATCAAGACTTGCTACACATAAGTTTTGGACCTAGATAATTTTAAATAAAGAATTATGTATTTCATTTTATGTACTTGGTTTGAATTTGGTTTTGTCTTGAATACTTGAAATGAATTTGAATGATTAATATATTTCAATTTAGTCAACCTTGTGCTTATGAACAGTCTACATGTCCCGCCCCGATGATTCCGCCGTCGGTTGGGGTGTGACCGATTGGTATCAGAGCCTTGGTTATAAGGAATTAGGTTATTAGATACTATTGACTTGGACTATAACCTTAGGACACCCATACTATGCCATGCTACTAAATGCTACATGATTATTTCTTATGTGAATATTTTTACATGTTATAGTATATAATTACATCATATGACACAATACTTAATAGTCTATGTGTCACATTACCTGCCAACTTTTGTCTCCTATTCATTGCTACCTATTTGATTTATTTAAAGTGTTATCCTAAGTTGCCACACACACTCATACACACTTAGTTCTTCATGCACCCTTAAACTCACACATATAATGTCACCACCTCTTGTGATCTAAATCTAAACGAATGAGCCTAAAGCCCATTAATAATAAACTAGAAGCCCACTTACCCTCCAAGAAGAAGAAGCCTACTACAACATATAAGCCTCACTTTCGGGCCTCAAAGCCCAGTCCACAACAATTCTCATCATGACCATGAGCCCAACAAAAGTGTTATTAATACATGATGGCTGGAAGAATGTGTAGGCCCATGAGGGATTCTGGCTAAGGAAAGATAGGATACTTAAGTGTGTCCTAGTGACCCACCCCTCTTTCCTGGGAGTCCTCCTCAGGGATGCATTGCTTATAGGTCAATTGTATTTCTAAAATACTGTTGTGAAGGCTCGGTGTTATGACTAGTTAAACTCTAAACCTATGAGAACTCCTATATTTAACGCTCAATATTTTATTATCACTTACAACTTTTTCATTGTTTCCTACTAGACATGGACTCCTACTATCCTTCCTCCCCGGTATACCGTCCCGGAGCAGAGTCTGATTGGGAAGAAGACATCAGATCACCCGAGTATCGGTCACCACCACCCCCAGCTGCTAGACCAAGGTTTGATGTAAGGGCAGATTGGATTAGGAACACCGGCCCAAGACTTCGAACATCTGGATCACCCGCACCCAAGAACCCGTATCAGACACCTCATCTCCACAATCAGTTACCACCCCCACTAAGAGACCCATATCTAATGCCCGACCCGTACCATCCTAACCCTTGGGTAAGGCATACCACAGCACCCACTAGTGTTATGGAAATTCCAATCAATGACATTCACCAATATGTAAGGACCTCATAATTTGAGAGGCAGATGATGGAGCATGGGGTAATGCACGACTTGCAAGGACAAAGAATGGATAGCCTAACAAACCAATTAGGGTACCAAAAGGAGTTAATCTCCATCCTCGAAAAAGAAATACTGGAGCATCGCACGGAGACAACTAAAGCTGAAGCCAGATCGGCTACCCGAGTGACCATAGCGGTACTCGTCTTGGGAATTATTCTCCTTCTACTGGAAAGCTACAAGAGACGTTAACAAAATTATTTTTCCATTATTTATTGTCTTTAAATTTTCAGTTTGAGAACCATTTCCCTATGTTTTGAGTAAAGTTTAACATTTTAGTATTTAATCAATTTTATATATTCCAACTCTAAAATTACTATTCATTGATTTGACCCGTTGAGTGCGAATTACACCCATCATATTTTCATCAAAATATCTCAAGTATCACCTGCTTCATTCAATATGATTTAGTAAACTACCAACAATCTTCATCGTAAACAAATCATCATATTATTTGATTTAAACAACCTCGTTATTTTGTTCAAACATAATGTTTATCAAACTTCTAGATAGTATCAGAAATATGAATTTTCTATAAACATTTTCATCTTGTGAGAAAACTCAATACAACCTGTTTTATAAAAGCATCATATCAAATTGATAAATAAGTATGATTTTCCTCATTAAAGTAATTATTTCTAAAACCTGGCTAAATTGATGTACAACTACTTGATTAGCCAATAATTTCTCTTAAAAATATTCTCCTTATAATAATTGAAAATTTAAAAGTTTTTCCTGTGAAGTGTCTATTTATTTAAATTATGTAACTCAAGGGTTTCACTACTTTATATATCTACAACCAAGAATAATTTACCACTTCCTATTTTCAAACAAAGATTAGTATTTGTAAACACATTTCCCTGAATGTTTTCAGAAACTCCTCGTTATCTTTCACTTACCACTTCAAGAGACGACCCATTTCACATAAACGATTAACCATCCCTACAAACCTCAACGAGATTTAAAGAGCTAGAACCTAACTACCACATCCTACACGAACATAAACCAACACGCTGCTCCACAACACCTGATCACATGCAAAACTCGTTAGTATATGTCACACAAAATTCAATAACTTACGTATGCACGTTCACAAGATACACATCACGATCACATAATACATGAAACTAGTTTATTTGCAAATCACAATTTACTAGATTGATCACATAACACATGAAACCAGTTTATTTGCAATATACATGATACATAACAATTGTTTTCTTGGTACAAAATACTAGATTGACTACATTGAACATGAAAGTTATTGAGCTACAAAATACATGATGCTAAGTTGTCAACACCATACATGAACTTCATTTCCTACAATACACATGACACTATGTTGTTTACATTACACATGAGAGCTTATTGATTTACAAAATACATGATGCTAAGTTGTTCACGCTACACATGAAACCTATTTGATTACAAGCTACGTGACACTAGATCATACATGAGACTTGTGTGTTTACATTATACGCAAAACTAAGTTGCTTGCAATTATTACAAATGATTGAGCACATTATACACAAAGAATGGTCATACACTTTATTCACCAAACTTGGAAACCATAACACATTGAAACTACTCGGGGTTTGACGTATTCTTGTTCAAACACGAGTAAACTAAGAAACTCTAAGTTATACTACCTTATTACTCCTTAGTTGCTAACTGACCTGCCTACCTGTCACACCCCAACCGACGGCGGAATACGTCGGGGCAGGACATGTAGACTGTTCAAAAGCTCAAGGTTTACTAAAGTTTAAATAATTAAACAACCAATTTCATGTCACAAATATACATAAATCCAACAATACATGGAAAGTAGAAATACATAAATAGTCTCTTTAAATTAAATTCTAGGTCATCGGTCCTAAGTGAAGCATCTTGTACTTATTCTCAAGCATTAGTACCTGAAAGATGATGAAAACGAGGTTAACTAAAAAGTTGGTGAGCATACATAGGTTTTGACACATAACCAAGTTTAAAGTGTTTTATACAATTCATACAATACACGTGTATAAGGCATTTATGGAGAATCTATAGTTAAACTAGGTGTGTACAATCAAACCTTGTGACTGAGGCATAACACGCAGGTTACCCTAATGTAAAGTCGGTAACAAACACCCTAACCGGGTGGGTTTGTCAGACTCAATAGATCTATCAATGTTAACCGTTGGATTGTATGGAGTTAATGATTGCACTAAAGTCATGTATATGTAGTCTTAACTCATAGCATTCAAGCATAAAGCACATAACACATAATATCATATTATTGAACTGTATTTTAAGTCTATGCAAAAAGTTTTAAAAGTAAATCATGTTTCACCCCAAAAGTACAAAATAAAAAGGGGGCTATGTAAACTCACTTGAATCAAGGGTGTAGTTAGCACGCGAGTCTATGTGGCAAATGATCCTTGTAACTCACCGAGTTAACCTAGTGTATAATGTGTATTGAGTTAATAGTGTGTACAAAAGTCTATTTCTAAGTCTAGGGTTCAAGGTATATATGTATGAACTTAATAGTCACTGACGTAGGGTTGGATTTAAATAAAATAAATAAATAATTTTATTTATTTAATTGTGAAACATATGCTAAAATATATATCATGTAAATATATATTTATGTTTAGAAAATAAACTTTGGTTTATGTAGATAGTGTTTAATTTAAGTAAATAAAATAAATAAATAATTTATTTTATTTAAATAGATTAAATAAATAAATAATTTTTATTTATTTATTTGTGAAAATATGTTAAAACATATGAAATGTGAATATATGTTTAGAAATTTTACTTATGTGATTAGTGTTTAATTTAAATAAATAAAATAAATAACTAATTTCATTTATTTAAATAGATTAAATAAATAAATAATTTTTATTTATTTATTTGTGAAAATATGTTAAAATACATGGATGTAAATATGTGTTTAGAAATCTTACTTATGTGATTAGTGTTTAATTTAAATAAATAAAATAAATAATTTCATTTATAGATTAAATAAATAAATAATTTTTATTTATTTATTTGTGAAAATATGTTAAAATATATGGAATGTAAATATATGTTTAGAAATTAATTTTAGATATTTAAAGTTTTTTTGTTTTAAAAGTTAAATGTGTAATTTTAACCATTTAATTTGGATTAAAATTCGAATTTATATAGGAATTTATAAATTCTGGTTTTATTCTGTTATAAATATCTTAAGGTTTATAAAAATATTTTTTACAAAATTTTTGGAGTTTTAAAAATCAGTTTAAAAATATATGCAGCTCACCCGGTTCGAACCCGGGTGGCTGTTGTGTGAGTCTCAAGCCGCAACCACTGGACCAATGTATAACTTCTGATAGAGTATCATCTGAAAAATTATTTATCATCTTGTTGAAGGGGAACCGGGTTTGGAGTAACACAGACGCGAAAAAAGAGTTGGAGGTGGGTTTCGAACCCACGCCACCTGGTTCGGCGGCGCAGTGACTTACCGGCCGGACCAGGTGGTTTCGCTGAAATATTACGAAACCTAATTGATTAAAACATAGAATTAAACAAATCCAAAATTCAAAAACGAAGATAACCCGCTATGAACCCTAGTTTCAAATCGGTAGCGATACCCTCTGCCATCACGAATTGGCAGAGGGCTATCGATAGCCATGTGATTACGAATCAAATGGTACAATTTTTACCTGAAATGGTTATGGCACGAGTGCGGTCGGCTACGGTTTTTCTTCGAGAATACTTGGTGATCGACAGGAACTCAGAGGCAGAATGAGGTTCGATTCAGGGTTGGGGGAGTTTGTGTGGAGGTATATGCGAGTGATAGATGTATTTAATTTGATTAATTCCATTCGTATAAACCAATTCGAATTTCAAATTGACCGGGATAGTCGCGGAGGCTGTTTACGCGTTAATCTATCGAGTAAGGGATGAATCGGGTCGTGTTAGGGACTAGATACAGGGGGGATCAGTCTACGCATGATTTCCAGGATTGAAACGCGTATAATTTATTGAACTTCGACCGATTTGGTTCGGCTTTGACTCCACAAAGTCAATCTGTTTTGAATTTGAATTTAACTGCGTCATAACCCGAATTGGGCTGGTAATCGAGTTGGTTCTTGTTTGGGTAATCAGGTGGAGTCCAATTCAACTGAAGCCCGTCGATGGCTATCTCGAATTTATACGGTTTGGGCCGCTTTGACTATTGAAAGTCAATGGAGTTCAAGAAGGTCAAAATTAATGTTTTAAAAGTCAAATTTAGTGTGGGAGGGTTTAATTCATCGTGTATGGTTACATGTATGTATTTGTATGATGTATATACGTGTATGATCACCTATGCATGCCTAAATATACATATATAAGCTCGAATAACTTAAAGTATTGCATTAGAACGAGTTTGAATGTGTTACATTGAATTGTAAATACAAAAAAAAAAAATAATCGGAAATGTTACAGTATCTCCATGTTAAGGGAATTTCGTCCCGAAATTCAACTAGTTGAGACTGTTGAATCAGAAAAGAGGTGTGGATACTTAAGCTTCATTTGATCCTCTCGTTCCCAAGTGAACTCAGGGCCGCGCTTAGAATCCCAACGAACTTTGACAATAGGAATACGGATTCGCTTGAGTTGCTTGATCTCACGACCCATGATCTCTACCGGTTTCTCAACGTAGTGCATCGTGTCATCAATGCGCACATCATCAAGAGGTATATGAAGGTTCTCATCAGCAAGACATTTCTTTAGGTTGGACACGTGAAAAGTAGGATGTACGTTAGCAAGTGATGGAGGTAATTCGAGTTTGTAAGCCACTTTCCCGATCCTTTCGAGGATCTTGAATGGACCCACATAGCGAGGTGCTAGTTTACCCTTTTTCCTGAAGCGAATCACCCCCTTCCAAGGAGACACCTTTAAAAGTACAAGATCACCGACTTGAAATTCCAAGGGTTTACGTCTCTTATCGGCATAGCTCTTTTGCCGACTCCTTGCTACTTGAATGTTGTTGCGGATCTGTAGGATCTTGTCAGACGGTAAGGAAATGATCATCACTGAAGCAAAGCTCCGCCAACACCTCAAGCTTCAGGATGAAGGGGACGCCCTCTCTTACCCAAGAGACGTATACATGAGGACCTTTGTATCCATAGGGTACACTGGGAATCAAACAGAGTATACGATAGAGAAGGCACTCATGGGTCCCAAATGGAAGTATCTCTGCCACACTCTTCTCCAATGCATATCTCAAAAGAGGAGTGGCTGGAACCAATTAAGCTCCGGACTTGCGTCGGCAATTCACGGTATGATAACTGGAGCAGGTTTTAATTTTTCCCACCTCATTTTTGAAGGTTTGAGATACAACCTTCAAGAAGGGGTGAAATCTCAGTTCTTTATGTACCCAAGATTCTTGCAAGAAGTGTTCAATATTGAACACCAAGATCTTTCAAAAACTGCAAGAATCTACTCAATTCTGGGACATAAGAACAATATTTTTCAAAGCATGAGAACAATTTCATCAAAGTTCTCAGGGGTCGATGTTCCATTGTTGTCTACAATGTTGAACACACAAAGTGCCCAGGGTGACAGTTCAGCAAACCCAGCTGATACTGATCCCACACCCTCCACCTCACTGCCACAAACTCAAACTACTGTTTCCCTTGATCGAAACCCTGTGCATTCTACTGAGGATGCACAGGCACATACATTACTCACCCACAGTTTGATTGCTCAATCGGAACACAGGTTCCCGGTTGCAGCCAAGTATACAAGGAAAAGGGGCAAGAGAACTCCTTCTTCTCTTGCCTCCAAGGCCCAAACTCAAGCCAACATCCCTCACTCAGAATCACAACATTCTAGTGAGAATATCATAAGGGAAAGCCACACTGTTAGGGAGACTCCTTCGGAAGTCTCTCTATTAGGATTAGGTTCACTTCCCGGATCCATAGAACAGCCCTTCGAGCCATTCCTGTCTTCTTTGGACTTAAGTGTTGAGGAACCTGACCAAAGTGATGTACCTTCTCCAACTACCACTATAAAGGAGGTACTGATTGGTCTTGCTTCCGAAACACCCAACCCAAGTTCTTCACCCCTGAAGGTCCACTCTGGGAGTTATGAAAGAGTGGATGTGGACGAGGCTGTCACTACTACTGGTCCATCAACTGACCAGGAGGACAGTGACAACATCTTTAAGACCTCAACCACGACAACTCATGGTAAGGGTGTTTCCTTGGAAACTCCCCTCACAGAGAGGAATCCCAGGCGCCAAGAAACCGCGGGTGATGGGGATGCTGAGGCTAGGCCTACGGCCCCATCTGGGTCCAAGGATTCCACAACTGTGGATGAGGACAGCCTGAAACTTCATAACTTGGAATTGACGGCCAGGGTGGCTATGCTAGAGGCTGAAGTGTCCAAACTAAGACACCAAGTCTCTATGCATGAAGCCCATTAATGCCCAACTTTAGCCACTCCCTCTCTTGTATCAATAGGCACCCAAACTGATGCCTACCTGTCTACTGATGCAACCAAAAAGGGGGAGATGGTCTCAATGGAAGAAGATAAAGACAGTCTTGAAGACTGGATACAGGAGCAGGCTGCCTTCCAAAGCTCACTTTACAGGCCAGCTTTTGTACAGGTCTACGACTTGCCAGTATCAGAAGATGAAGAAGAAGAGATCTCTAAAGACTGGAAGTTGGTTGTCAGGGCTGTGGATGAAGTGCTGACTGATGTTGATGGCAAAGATCAAACATCTACATTGGTCAGCATCATCCCTGAAGCAGCAGCCATCATAGGTCAATCCACTACCCCCCAAATCTTCAAAGAAGCTAGAGTTTGACTCTATTCTAGCTTGGGGGTATGATGGATCAGCTGAGAGGTTCTGGATTGGATGGGAGTTCAACGGAGTAGAAGAGCTGAACTGGAACTCACTCAATGCCCTCCAAGTCCTACAACTATATCTATCTAACTGCATCAACTCTTCAACGGATCTCTCAGCAGAACTTGCCATTGGCAGGTTCTATGACCTGATGGTGGATAATCTACCCAAGTTTAGAAGACTCCTACAAACAGCAAGACGGGTAGCTTATCCTGAATCTTCGTCGGCCACAGAAAGAAGACTGTCTCCCAACAATCTTGCAATAACAAGGAGCAGTCTTCTCACTGAAGAAGGAGTTCTGGGCCTTCAAAGATTTCTGTATGCCTTCCTGGTCAAGGACTCGGACGTGCTAGGATGGGTAAGCACTAGGCCCCTTGACCACGCTTTCTTCCTAAGCAACGGTTCTGCTCTCATCATCAACACCGGGAACATCCGTCAGCTACCAACAAATTTCCTCCACAAGATCTATCTACTAAAAGCCAACATCTACAATGTCAACTCCCTTGAAAGCCAGGCGATGATAGCAATTATCAAAGCTCACCTTGAGAAGGAAGGAAGGATTGATGAGGAAGAAGATGTGTCATCCTCTGACACTGACTCCAATTAGATTCCCCTCCAGTTAACATCTGCGCTGCAGCTTATGAAGCAAGATCCTCTGTGAGAGAAAGGCAACTAGAACTTACAGATCCTGAGTGCCAAACTGAAGACCTTCTCTTATCTACCTCTCAACATGCCAATGAAGCCGAGGCAGAGATCCCAACAGCACAACAATCAGCTGTTTCTGTGATCAGTGAAGCCAGAGCAGAGGCATCCAATGTTAATAAAGGGAAGGGCATCATGACAAAAGAGGATGAAGAGAGGTTGCAAAAGGTAAAGAAAGAGAAAGAAGAGAGAAGAAGGAAAAGAGAAGAAGAAGAGTTGGCTGAAGAGATGGCTCAAAAACAAAGGCATGAAGATAGAAAGGCAGCCATACTTCTCAGACAACAGACAATCCAGCTGTATGCCAAACAACTGGATGAAATGAAGGTAAAAGTCCATGCAAGGTCTCAAGTTGAGGAAGATGAACAACTTGCTAGACAGCTGCAGGAACAGTTTGCAAAAGAAGAAGAAGAAGCTAAAAAGAAAAGGAAGGAAGATGCTAAGTTTAGAATCACTGATTCTAAATTAGCAAAAGAATTAAGGGAGGAGTGGACTGAAGCTCTGATCTCTCAAGGTGAGGATGCAGACTACCTTGAAAAACTGTCAAACAAAGAGATCTATAGAGCCTTCATGGGTCAGCAGGGGGAATTGGCAAGGAAAAAGAAAGATGAAGAGAAAGAAAAAGCTCAACAGAAGTCAAAGAAAGCCATTGCCCTTAATCTAAGGACCCATGAAGAAAGGAAGAAGATGACTGACTTCCTCAAGGCAAGGGGAGAACGTGGAAAAAGGTTAGGTCCCATGTCCTTCATGAACCTACAAGCCCTGTATACAACAGTGAAAAAGGAAGAGGAAGAAAGACTGGAAAAGAGACCAGTCAAGAAACAAAGAACCTCTGCACCAGAAACTACTTCCTCTCTCCAAACACCATCCACAAACATCCCCAAGCCTTCCACTCCTCCACCCAAAAAGTCCAAGTCATCCCACCCAGCTCCCACTCATCAACAGCTTCCCTTGAAGATACCCAAACCCTCTCCTAAACCAGAAGACTCAAGAAATATAGTTAACTGGTTCTACAATTCACAAGATCAAGTGTTTGAGATCTTCAGGGGGAGAACTGAGAGAAGAAGATCCACTTACAGGTCTGTTGATGAGGTTCTACAATTACCTGATTCCGATCTTCAAAGAATTTTAGAGCTGGGTGAAGGTCATAAGCCTACAAATGAGAGTGGGAAACATCTTATGCTAGCTATCAGACACTACTTCAATCCTAGCAAAGATGTGGTCATGAATATCAAACCACTCAAGTCTCACTCTCCATTTGTATCTTGGTCCTATAATGCTGATTTGGATGAATTCACTTTGATTGATGTAAAGAAGCAGCAGATGAGATGTTCAAGCAAAGCTATCTACAAAATGCCACACAAAGACATCAAGACTCTGTCTGAACTTCCATTGAATAATCCCAGCAAGGATCAAAGAGGCTATGAGGTGGAAAGAATAGTCAGCCATATGCAAAAGCTTCAGCAACAAAGGGACTAGAAGAATTTTGGTAGCATCAGTCTAGGGGGAGTTTGTAGAACCAAAGACTGATTGTTACAAAATTATTCTAAGTACAAATGCTGCTGATAGGCTTATCAGCAGCATTCAGCACAAGTTGCTGCTGATAGGCTTATCAGCAGCATTCAGCACAAGTTGCTGCTGATAGGCTTATCAGCATCATTCAGCACAAGTTGCTGCTGATAGGCTTATCAGCATCATTCAGCACAAGTTACTGCTGATAGGCTTATCAGGAGCGGTCATCCATGTTTGCTGCTGATAGGATTACCAGCAGCAACCTTCACTCTTTGCAGCTGATAGCTCTATTCACTGAAAACCAAACGCTGCAGCTGACTATCCAGGCCAAGCGTCTCTGACACCTTTCTGCAAAAGCAACTGACAGACTCAAAGCAGAAGGAACCGCTATGGTTAACCAATGACGGACAACAATACACTTCTCCAAGCATGCAAACAATCATGAATAAAGAAAACGTTTCAGTAAAGTTAACTAGATTAGCCTTTACGTGTAATGTAAATTAATAAACAAGATCAACGGCTTGTGTTCGATCTGATCCTTAGAATCAAGGGTCTGTCTTGATTCTAAGTTACTATAAATACTGAGTTGCCACTTCATTGTAAGTGTGCTTGTAGTGCTTGTCATACTTATTCATTGAGTTTCTCACTTGTAATCTTTGCATTCACAAAAGCTTAATACAACAGTGTTTATCAGTATTCTTTGTGTTTACTTGATTATAAATTGTGTAGTTGATTTTGTTTCCGCCAACCTCAACTAAGAACAGAACCATCTTGTATTCTCACGATCCTACAAACTTCGACCGATTTAGTTCGGCTTCGACTCCACAAAGTCAATCTGTTTTGAATTCGAATTTAACTGTGTCATAACCCGAATTGGGCTGGTAATCGAGTTGGTTCTTGTTTGGGTAATCAGGTGGAGTCCAATTCAACTGAAGCCCATCGATGGCTATCTCGAATTTATAAGGTTTGGGCCGCTTTGACTTTTGAAAGTCAATGGAGTTCAAGAAGGTCAAAATTAATGTTTTAAAAGTCAAATTTAGTGTGGGAGGGTTTAATTCATCGTGTATGGTTACATGTATGTATTTGTATGATGTATATACGTGTATGATCACCTATGCATGCCTAAATATACATATATAAGCTCGAATAACTTAAAGTATTGCATTAGAACGAGTTTGAATGTGTTACATTGAATTGTAAATACAAAAAAAAAATCGGAAATGTTAAAGTATCTCCATGTTAAGGGAATTTCGTCCCGAAATTCAACTAGTTGAGGCTGTTGAATCAGAAAAGAGGTGTGGATACTTAAGATTCATTTGATCCTCTCGTTCCCAAGTGAACTCAGGGCCGCACTTAGAATCCCAACGAACTTTGACAATAGGAATACGGCTTCGCTTGAGTTGCTTGATCTCACGACCCATGATCTCTACCGGTTTCTCAACGTAGTGCATCGTGTCATCAATGCGCACATCATCAAGAGGTATATGAAGGTTCACATCAGCAAGACATTTCTTTAGGTTGGACACGTGAAAAGTAGGATGTACGTTAGCAAGTGATGGAGGTAATTCGAGTTTGTAAGCCACTTTCCCGATCCTTTCGAGCATCTTGAATGGACCCACATAGCGAGGTGCTAGTTTACCCTTTTTCCTGAAGCGAATCACCCCCTTCCAAGGAGACACCTTTAAAAGTACAAGATCACCGACTTGAAATTCCAAGGGTTTACGTCTCTTGTCGGCATAGCTCTTTTACCGACTCCTTGCTACTTGAATGTTGTTGCGGATCTGTAGGATCTTGTCAGACGTTTCTTGGATTAATTCAGGATCGGTGATTTGTGCTTCACCAATCTCGTTCCAACAGATAGGAGAGCGACACTTCCGACCATAGAGAGCTTCAAATGGAGCCATGTTGATGCTTGTGTGGTAGCTATTGTTGTAAGAGAACTCAATAAGGGATAGATGTGAATCCCAATTACCACCAAAATCAATTACACAAGCTCTAAGCATATCCTCGAGCGTCTGGATTGTTCGCTCGGTCTGACCATCAGTTTGGGGATGATAAGCCGTGCTTAAATCCAAGCATGTACCAAGAGCAGTTTGGAGAGATTGCCAAAATCAGGAGGTGAAACGAGCATCCCTATCAGATATTATGTTAAGTGGGACCCCGTGACGATTCACAATCTCGTCAATGTAGATTCGGGCTAGTTTCTCTACCCGATAGTCTTCTCGGATGGGTAGGAAGTGAGCTGATTTGGTGAGACGGTCAATGATCACCCAAATACTATCATAACCTCTAGAAGTACGAGGGAGTTTGGTAATGAAGTCCATGGCTAGGTTTTCCCATTTCCACACAGGGATTTCAGGTTGTTCAAGCAAACCAGAAGGACGTTAATGTTCTGCTTTGACCATGGAACAAGTTAGACATTTTGCAACATAAAGTGCAATGTCTTTCTTCATTCCGGGCCACCAGTATTGTTGGTGAAGACCCTTGTACATTTTATCAGCCCCGGGATGGACGGAGTAACGAGTTTTGTGTGCCTCGTTCATAAGGACTGCGCGAAGGTCATCACGATCGGGGACCCATATGCGATTCAAGTAATAGAGGAGACCATTAGGTTTGGTTTCTAATAGGAGTTCAACACCACATGACATTTCATTATACAGGTTACCCTCTGTGACCGAGACGTGTTGAGCTTCTAGGATGCGATTTTGGATATCGGTTTGAATTCTAACACAATGAAGCATGACGTGGTCCTTACGACTCAAGGCATCGGCCACAACATTTGCCTTACCGGGATGGTACCGAATCTCGTAGTCGTAGTCGTTAAGGAGCTCGACCCAACGTCGTTGCCTCATGTTGAGTTCCTTTTGATTGAAGATGTGTTGGAGGCTTTTGTGGTCAGTGAACACCACACATTTTGTACCATAGAGGTAATGCCTCCAAATTTTTAATGCGAAGACGACCGCACCCAACTCTAGATCATGCGTCGTATAATTCTTTTCGTGAATTTTAAGTTGTCTTGATGCATAAGCGATCACCTTGCCCCGTTGCATGAGAACACAACCGAGACCTTGGTTTGATGCATCGCAGTAGACCACCAGATCATCGTTGCCATCAGGAAGAGATAGAATAGGAGCATTGCACAATTTTTGTTTGAGGAGTTGGAAGGCTTCCTCTTGTTTTGGTCCCCACTCATAGTGTTTACCTTTGTGGGTCAAGGCCGTGAGAGGGACCGCAATCTTGGAAAAGTTTGAAATGAAACGACGGTAATAACCAGCAAGACCAAGAAATGAACGAACTTCGGTAGGGGTCTTAGGGGTACTCCAATTCTTAACGGCTTCGATCTTTGCGGGATCAACATGGATTCCCTTTTCGTTGACAATATGACCCAAAAATTGAACTTCCTTTAGCCAAAATTCACACTTGGAGAACTTAGCATATAGTTGTTCTTTTCATAAAAGGTCTAAAACCAACTTAAGGTGTTGTTCATGATCTGATTTGGTCTTGGAGTAGATCAAGACGTCGTCAATGAAAACGATCACTAATTTATCTAGGTATGGTTTGCATACGCGATTCATGAGATCCATGAAAACCGCGGGGGCATTGGTTAGCCCAAAAGGCATAACCATAAATTCGTAGTGACCGTATCTTGTACGAAAGGCAGTCTTTGGAATATCCTCCTCATGCACACGAAGTTGGTGATATCCGGATCGAAGATCAATCTTCGAGAAGTAAGTGGAACCTTGGAGTTGATCAAAGAGATCATCAATCCTCGGCAAAGGGTAACGGTTCTTGATGGTAAGTTTGTTGAGTTCGCGGTAATCAATACACATCCGGAATGAGCCATCTTTCTTCTTCACGAATAGGACGGGTGCACCCCATGGTGAATAATTGGGGCGAATGAAACCTTTATCGGAAAGTTCTTGAAGCTGACTTGCGAGTTCTTGCATTTCAGAAGGTGCTAGACGGTATGGAGCTCTAGCCACAGGATTAGCTCCGGGTATAAGATCGATACGAAACTCTACTTGACGAACGGGTGGAAGACCGGATAGATCTTCAGGAAATACTTCGGGAAAGTCACGGATGATGGGGATGTCTTGGATACTCTTCTCTTTGTCTTTCTTTTGAACAACATGAGCTAAAAAGACCAGATACTTCTTCCATAAGTACTTTCGAGCCGTGGTGCATGACATGAGTTTAAGCCCACTACATGGTTTCTCACCAAAGACTTTTAATGTATCGCCCGAGGGGAGAGGAATCCGGATGCACTTCTCGAAACAAATGACCTCGGCATGATGACTAGATAGCCAATCCATACCTACGATAATATCAAAGCTTCCCAGTTGCATAGGTATGAGGTTGATGGGAAAGGAATATTCATTAAGTTTGATGACACAATCGCGAATAATGGAGTCAATGGTGATGGGGTTTCCATCCGCTACTTCAACGGTAAACATTTTCTCTAACTTAGTTTGATTTTTAGCAAGCAAAGGTTCAAAATTAAGTGAAACAAAACTCTTATCGGCACCGGTATCAAATAGTATGGAAGCATACTGGTTATTAACGAGGAACGTACCGTTGACCACATCATTGTTGGCCTGGGCTTCATTAGCATTTATGTTGAAAGCACGCCCTCTAGCTCCACCTTGATTTGGGTTGATATGTTTTGGGCATCGGTTTCGGAAGTGGTTTAGGTTACCACATTCAAAGCAAGCATTCCCATTAGCGATAGCTGGAACCCCTTTGTTTCCCTGGTTGGCTAAATTGCCAGGTGGGTTGACTCTGCAGGTGTTGGCTAAATGCCCATATTTTCCATAACTGGCACATATCCGACACGGTAGGTTTGGGAAGTGATGGTAATTGCATGTGTTGCACAAAGGGCTACTGCCCAGATAATGCTTCTTGACGGGATTCTGAGCCATAGGAGCAACCTGTTTGACTGGGGCAGCTGGAGTAACAACAACAACGTTTTTAGCCTTTCGCTTCTTATTGTTGTGATAGGGTTCAGACTTGATTTCTTTGGAGGGCTCAGAAGATGTTGTTGTGTCAGAGACTTTCTTGGCACCCTTTCTTGTCAACGTACCCGCCTTCACATGATTATCGGTCAGGGTGGCGGATAGGCGGATGGCATCTTCAAGGGTAGCTGGGTTTCTCCCTAGGACAGTGTCTTGAATCTTCATCGGCAGACCACCGATGTATTTTTTAATACCCCGAGCCAAAGTTGTGACCATATGAGGTACTAGAAGACTTAGCTCATGGAAACGGGTGGTGTAGGCTAAACTTTCACCACTATCTTGGGCAAGATCCCAAAATTCGGCCTCTAACTTCTTCATTTCATTGCGAGGACAGAACTCCTCGGTCATGAGCCGTTTGACCTCATCCCATGGCAAAGCCATTGCCACATCTATGCCCCTATTTCTCTTTTCTCCATTGCACCAAGTGAGCGCCCGTTTTTGGAAGACGCCGGTGGCATAGCGGACCCGGAGGTTGTCGGGACCATCGCTGTTGAGAAAAGTGCTTTCAATGCTCTCGAACCATTTCAACAGACCCGTGGCTCCTTCAGTGCCATAAAACTTAGTGGGGTTGCACGAGTTAAAGTGCTTGAAAGTACATTGCGGTGGGTTGGCACCACCACCACCATTAGTTCCATGGTTACCGTTTGTAGCACCATTAACTTGAGTGAGTTGAGTTACAAGTTGTGCAAGGATAGCAGCAATATCAGTGTTGTTGTTGGCCACGGTAGCACGACGAGGAGGCATTCTACAGATTTACACAACACAAGAAGAGATGTAAGAACTTATGAGGGTTGATTGAATTTAAAAGATGAGATAACAAATGAAATAGTAAGTCATAGTTTGGATTGTACTCAAATAGTGATATAGTCACTTGAATACTGTGACACATTAAGGTTAATTAAACTCATATAATTTTTCAAGGAGACATGCTTTAGCCTATAAGTAAACACTCATCCCGGGAATTCCCAGGAAAGCATACGTGTCCCTCGGTTGATTGGGATTTATACGAAATGCTTTCCTAGACAGAAAACCCATAATATAGGTGTCACCCTTCCAGATTGCACGTGTCCTCTAATAATTAACAAAGTTTAAAACCTTAACGAGGAAGTAAAGAAATTCTATAGATTTTAATTCATGAAGTTTCCACATGCTATGATGATGATGATGGAGAAGTAGGTAAGAAGGTTATGAGGCTTAGGGTATGGGTAGGGATATTGTTTATTTAATTTATTATTTAAGTATAGCCTAATAATTTATGAATTTTAACAATTAAAGTATCAAAATATAATAAGCAAGTAACACATAGCATGTAGCATATCATATATTCATAGAGTATGGTAAATAATGGGTGTCCTAAGGTTATAGTCTAGGTCAAGGTGTCTAATAACTTAATTCCCTATAACCAAGGCTCTGATACCAATCTGTCACACCCCAACCGACGGCGGAATACGTCAGGGCGGGACATGTAGACTGTTCAAAAGCTCAAGGTTTACTAAAGTTTAAATAATTAAACAACCAATTTCATGTCACAAATATACATAAATCCAACAATACATGGAAAGTAGAAATACATAAATAGTCTCTTTAAATTAAATTCTAGGTCATCGGTCCTAAGTGAAGCATCTTGTACTTATTCTCAAGCATTAGTACCTGAAACATGATGAAAACAAGGTCAACTAAAAAGTTGGTGAGCATACATAGGTTTTGACACATAACCAAGTTTAAAGTGTTTTATACAATTCATACAATACACGTGTATAAGGAATTTATGGAGAATCTATAGTTAAACTAGGTGTGTACAATCAAACCTTGTGACTGAGGCATAACACGCAGGTTACCCTAATGTAAAGTCGGTAGCAAACACCCTAACCGGGTGGGTTTGTCAGACTCAATAGATCTATCAATGTTAACCGTTGGCTTGTACAGAGTTAATGATTGCACTAAAGTCATGTATATGTAGTCTTAACTCATAGCATTCAAGAATAAAGCACATAACACATAATATCAAATTATTGAATTGTATTTTAAGTCTATACAAAAAGTTTCAAAAGTAAATCATGTTTCACCCCAAAAGTACAAAATAAAAAGGGGGCTATGTAAACTCACTTGAATCAAGGGTGTAGTTAGCACGCGAGTCTATGTGGCAAAATGATCCTTGTAACTCACCAGGTTAACCTAGTGTATAATGTGTATTGAGTTAATAGTGTGTACAAAAGTCTATGTCTAAGTCTAGGGTTCAAGGTATATATGTATGAACTTAATAGTCACTGACGTAGGGTTGGATTTAAATAAAATAAATAAATAATTTTGTTTATCTAGTTGTGAAACATATGCTAAAATATATATCATGTAAATATATATTTATGTTTAGAAAATGAACTTTGGTTTATGTAGATAGTGTTTAATTTAAGTAAATAAAATAAATAAATAATTTCTTTTATTTAAATAGATTAAATAAATAAATAATTTTTATTTATTTATTTGTGAAAATATGTTAAAACATATGAAATGTGAATATATGTTTATAAATTTTACTTATGTGATTAGTGTTTAATTTAAATAAATAAAATAAATAACTAATTTCATTTATTTAAATAGATTAAATAAATAAATAATTTTTATTTATTTATTTGTGAAAATATGTTAAAATACATCTATGTAAATATGTGTTTAGAAATCTTACTTATGTGATTAGTTTTTAATTTAAATAAATAAAATAAATAATTTCATTTATAGACTAAATAAATAAATAATTTTTATTTATTTATTTGTGAAAATATGTTAAAATATATGGAATGTAAATATATGTTTAGAAATTAATTTTAGATATTTAAAGTTTTTTTTGTTTTAAAAGTTAAATGTGTAATTTTAACCATTTAATTTGGATTAAAATTCGAATTTATATAGGAATTTATAAATTCTGGTTTTATTCTGTTATAAATATCTTAAGGTTTATAAAAATATTTTTTACAAAATTTTTGGAGTTTTAAAAATATATGCAGCTCACCCCGTTCGAACCCGGGTGGCTGTTGTGTGAGTCTCAATCCACAACCACTGGACCAGTGTACAACTTCTGATAGAGTATCATCTGAAAAATTATTTATCATCTTGTTGAAGGGGAACCGGGTTTGGAGTAACACAAATGCGCAAAAAGAGCCGGAGGTGGGTTTCGAACCCACGCCACCTGGTTCGGCGGCGCAGTGACTTACCGGCCGGACCAGGTGGTTTCGCTGAAATATTACGAAACCTAATTGATTAAAACATAGAATTAAACAAATCCAAAATTCAAAAAACGAAGATAACCCGCTATGAACCCTAGTTTCAAATCGGTAGCGATACCCTTTGCCTTCACGAATTGGCAGAGGGCTATCGATAGCCATGTGATTACGAATCGAATGGTACAATTTTTACCTGAAATGGTTATGGCACGAGTGCGGTCGGCTACGGTTTTTCTCCGAGAATAATTGGTGATCGACAGGAACTCAGAGGCAGAATGAGGTTCGATTCAGGGTTGGGGGAGTTTGTGTGGAGGTATACGCGAGTGATAGATGTATTTAATTTGATTAATTCCATTCGTATAAACCAATTCGAATTTCAAATTGACCGGGAGAGTCGCGGAGGCTGTTTACGCGTTAATCCATCGAGTAAGGGATGAATCGGGTCGTGTTAGGGACGAGATACAGGGGGGATCAGTCTACGCATGATTTTCGGGATTGAAATGCCTATAATTTATTGAATTTCGACCGATTTGGTTCGGCTTTGACTCCACAAAGTCAATCTGTTTTGAATTCGAATTTAACTGCGTCATAACCCGAAGTGGGCTGGTAATCGAGTTAGTTCTTGTTTGGGTAATCAGGTGGAGTCCAATTCAACAGAAGCCCGTCGATGGCTGTCTCGAATTTATACGGTTTGGGTTGCTTTGACTTTTGAAAGTCAATGGAGTTCAAGAAGGTCAAAAGTAATGTTGTAAAAGTCAAATTTAGTGTGGGAGGGTTTAATTCATCGTGTATGGTTACATGTATGTATTTGTATGATGTATATACGTGTATGATCACCTATGCATGCCTAAATATACATATATAAGCTCGAATAACTTAAAGTATTGCATTAGAACGAGTTTGAACGTGTTACATTGAATTGTAAATACAAAAAAAAAAAAATCGGAAATGTTACACTACCTGAGGACATATTTACTTTTTAACAACTTTTATGTGAAAACAATACACATGAACGGAGTGAAATTGTGCCCCTCTTGACCCGCACACAATGGAATGATATATACGGACCATGCGATGATTTGAGTAATTACGGGTGCACACGGAATTATAAAAATCAGCGCATGGAAAACATAGTAAATTTTGTCGTGTGTGGTGACCTAAAACTTATCATGACATGTAACAACGAAACTGATGTGATATGACAAGGGCATGGTGGATACGCCGATGGTACTTCCTATATATAAGTGCTCTATCATATTATCTGATGTAGCGTTGTTCGTGTCACGTCAAGTTTTGACCTAGACCAATGTTTGTAAACTCTCTTAACCACTGATAACTTTTTAGCATACTAGACTACACCTAAATCAAACCCTGATCATCAAATTTCCATCAAATCCCTTCCATGTAACGTATTTCACCTTTTAGATTCCTTGGCATATCTCTCCTTATCTCACATGAAACTAAATCCATTGATATCATTCATACTTAACGAGAGATTTAGACCTAATGACAATCCAAGAATCCAGACTCTCACCCCTTTTCTTATTCAGTAACCTCCACTAGTTAAATTTCGGGACGAAATTCCCTCAACATGGGGATACTGTAACATCCATGATTTTCTAACTCTATTTTAATCTATTTGATACAAAAAAATGACACTCCTTTTCAATCTCGTACTTGTCCCACATAATGTGACACATTAATTTCTATTTCAATTCGAAATTTAAACCTTGCATTTGCGTGTAATTCCTATTTATATATATACTCCGTTATGAAAATTTAAACAAAACATAAAAAGTATGAGTTTTAATTCATGTGGTTACATCTTTTATATTTATATATGTATTTATAAATAAATATGTATATATTTTATGAACCATTATACAATTTGTAAACTCTTTTTTTTTAGGAAATATAACTCTTTAGTTTATAAACTAAATATAACTAAAAATTTATATTTTTATAAACTTGTTGAAAACAAATTTCTAAATAATCAAAAATGGGGTTAAACCATAAATTTTAGTCTTGAACTATCCACTTGTAATCTTGAACTTTTTAGTGTTGGACCCCCCACATTGGAACACCTATCATTTACACATGAACATTTCATCTCAATTTGAACAATTCAAATAAATCGAACATGTAAACCCTTCCCTTTGACTTTTAAAAGTCAACAACTTCAAGATCCATGCAATTAACCTTCAAATCGACCGAATTTGAAATCAAGAGACTTACCATATGTGCATAAATGTATCACGACCGATTTCCAACCCAATTAGCCAGCCAATTAAATGGATTTGGCGGTTGAATTCGAATGTAAATGCGTTTGACTATTCCAAGTCAAACCGAGTCTAATTTGGTATCAAATCACGAAATAAAACGAATGTAATGGCCACTAATCACGCTATGGCTTTGACCGCACGTTACAAACACAAATCAGGACCCAATTCTTTGGGAATTAAATGAATTTACTAATTAAAATCCGTAACCATCTACCCACATCAAGTATTCATAATTTCGATGAAACCTCGTATCATTTTCTGAAATTGAACTCTCACACACCTTAGTCGCATCCATTAGAAGCTGCTACACACGCCAATTCCACCGAAGACGCTGCAGGAGACTCCGGAGTCTAACCCATCGCACCGCGGCTGCGTTTCTCGTCGGGAATCACCAATTCGAACTCAATTATGGTAAATTCTTGCACCATCAGTGTCCTTTTTACCCACGGAATGAAAGCCCTATGTTTATTGGGGCTTATAGCATCGATTCAATCAAGAACCAATTCTAGGGTTCTTGAAATATACGGTTTAATCTAATTCCATCCTAAACCCAACCATAATTCAATTAATTCATACCTTCAGATTCGAAATCCTTTACTCTCTAAAAGCCCCATGAATCCAAACAATTTTACTACAAAAATTGATCGATTTGATTTCAAGTTCATACCTAGGGTTTCGGTTCTTATACATGAAATTAAACCGTTCCAAACTTGTTGATTAGGCAATTAAAACACACCACATATTCGAAATGGAACGTCTAACAAAACCCCCATATCTTCTGTGTCAAGCGAAATCAAATTCGAGGGTTTTGGGGCTAGGATTCGATCGCTGGTATGTATGGGAGGGAAACCACATGGACTTGATTATTAAAACAATTTGGGTTAGGTTTCTCTTGCGAACTCCTATCCGGATCAGTTGGTTAAAAACTCGACTGTTGGGGAGGACACCAGGGTTCGATCCTCCTCCCTTGTTTTTCCATTTTAAGGCATATTTTCATATTATTTTTAAAATGAAAACTAGCACCTATGCTATTATATTATTTTATTAATGTGTTAAATGTATTTTAGTCCGGAAAACCACCCGTAGGCTCGGGTTTTGTTTATAACCCATTTTATTATTAATTCCCACTTATAAAGTAATATAATTATATTAATTTCCACCATGACTCTAATTTAAAAATAATAAATTTATATATATTATTTTCATTATGTTATAAACATTCTTGTAACACTTTAAACTTATAAATAGTATAAATGGCTATGTTATTTACCCATAATTATATTCTAGAACGAAAATAATATATCTTTTATTTTTACCACATAAATGGTTATTTCATTAATCCTACAAACTTAAAAATATATATATATATAATAAAATATATTATTTTCTTAGACCATTATTAATGGTGCAAACACTCGAATATAATTATTATAGATAATTATCTTAATAAGAATCATTCGACACGAAACGTATTTATCCTAAATATTATGTTAAGAAAATCATTCAATTCCCGCGGATACGTTCGTCTACTCCTTAGTCATTAGAGCTTCTTAGGACGTTCATCATCCCGTGTCGTCGTCACAAATCCCATTATATCCCTAATTATTATGTTATAATTCTAGGGCATCTGTAAGCCGTTTCGGGCTAACACGCGAGGTTCAAATCTCATTTTCGAGTGAATCTACTTACGCGAATCAGGTGAGTATTACATAGCCCCTTTTACTTTTTTACATTTTTGGGGTGGAACATGAACACTATATAAACTATTGCTTACATTTACACAAACTACACAAATACAAATCCTCTTTACATTCATGTGTGCAATTTGAGCTTTATGCTTGAGTGCTAGGTGTGCTAACTTTTGTGTGCAATTTATGTGCAATCATTAACTATTCAAGCCGACGGTTAACAATGATAGATCTATTGAGTCTGACAAACTCACCCAGATTGGGGTGATTGTTACCAACAACACAATTTTGCATGCTAGTTACAAAGGTTTGATTGTACTTTGGTTACACAGTAGTTGCTCTCCATAAATGCCTTATTTTATCATGTTATGTAAGGATTTGATCATTTACAATTATTCAATACCTATGTATAAACTTGTGTATGCTCACCAACTTTTTAGTTGACCTTATTTTATTCATGTTTCAGGTACTAATGTGTGATTTTGATCAAGACTTGCTACACATAAGTTTTGGACCTAGATAATTTTAAATAAAGAATTATGTATTTCATTTTATGTACTTGGTTTGAATTTGGTTTTGTCTTGAATACTTTAAATGAATTTGAATGATTAATATATTTCAACTTAGTCAACCTTGTGCTCATGAACAGTCTACATGTCCCGCCCCGATGATTCCGCCGTCGGTTGGGGTGTGACATGGGTCTTAATCACTGATTCCGACCTTGTGGTGACCTAATCTACCCAATTCTTGAACATCTGTTGATTTCTTAGATTTCTGGAATTTTGAACAAGTGCGTTTCCTGTGCACTTAACAAGTACGCAAGAAGCAATTCATGCGTACTTGTTAAGTACACAAGAGGAAATTCCTGCGTACTTGCTAAGTCTGGAAATTCAATTCAAAGAGTAACTACTATACTGAGTCATGTTTATTCAATTCCAATGGAACTTGTTGTTCTGATTATGTTTTATGTGTGTTTTTACAGATTATGGCTCATGCGTTTACGAATGAGTTCAATCTTCTAGCTCATACTCAACCTGAATGGAAGGGTGCAGCTCTGCAGTACCGAGAGATAGTTGATTTCTTGAACCGTTCAAGAATCAGCTATGCTATTTCAGCTGACCCTATAGTTTCAAGACCTTACCTTGAGCAATTTTGGGAGACCTCGGAACATGATTGCACGGTAATCCCCAATGTTATAAGGGCTACCGTTACGAGTCATGATATCGCCTTTTCTGAAGACACTATTAGACGGGTCTTGTAATTCAGAGATCTTTCCACCGACCCAATAGCCTATCCTGACTACTTTGTGGATGGCTGTTGGAGGCAACGAATGGGGTATGTCAGTGCGATAGACTACGCTTCTTACAAGAAAATATGGGTGCTTGATCAATGGAGATATTTTGCCCACAATCTGATCATGTGCATCTCCTTAAGAAAAGATGGAAAGGATGCAATGGGTCATGACCATGCTGCTGCCATGGTTGGCTTATCTCTCAATAAGGGCTACAACTTCTCACGATACATATTCAAAGCCATCAATGATCAGATTAACACGACTGAGAGGTTCAGGTTCTTATTATACCCAAGGTTTGTGCAACTTCTGATTGATGATGCGTTGCCAAACCTACCTGCAACTAGGGAGAGATTGCAAGTTAAAAGGGTGGACAAAAGAGTGTTTGCATATTTTTTAAAGCCAGGCAGTGTAGAACCTACCCCTGAGCATACAACACTTTTTGGCCACCAAATAAACGAAGCTTATTTGGCACCGGCTGACTGGAGATGGTATAGTCACGATTCGGAGCCAGAGTTAAGTGAAAATTCAGATGAACAACAACAACAAGAGGAGGAAGTTGAAAGTGTAGATGGTTCATCAGAAAATGGAGACGAAGAAGTAGGTCATGATGGTGCTGAGGGATCCGACTCGGAAGAGACAGAATCTGATTCTTCTGATTCCGATGATGCACCATCGCAGGTTCACCAGAGGAGAACGACGAAGGGTAACCCTACCCGAGTCATCCTCAAAGAGAAAGCGACAAGCTTCAAGCAGTGAATATGAGCCAGATTCTGACTCTGACGCTGCTATACAGAGACAGAGGCGTGAAAGTGTAAACAAGAATAGAGGCGATAGGCAGCAACTTGCTATTCCCAGTGAGGTGGAGGTTACTACTCTGTAGCAAGTACAAGTTCCAGCTGCAAGTACTGATTCAACCTCTACCCCACCTTCACAGAAATTATACCGGAGACAGAGGAGGAGGCCACAGGTACAACCTGAGGTGGTAGTCACTTCAATCACAGAGGAGGTTCCTGTGATAGTGACCCTCCCTGTCACATCTGTCCAGGTGGTGGTGATTACTCCAATTCTCACAGAGTCAGTCACCATCACCCCTTCCATAACACCTACAACCATTATCACATCCTCAATCCCAACAACCACCATTGAACCGATAAGTCAACCCTTCAACTACGGAGAATTTACTCAAGGGTTTGACTTCGATACTATCTTCTCCTCCCTAATTCACAATGTTGAAGCATCTACCTCCACACATCCTGATCGTAATGAAGAAAGGATAGTAATTCTGGAAACCCAAGTTGCTGGTCTGTTGGAAACTATTCAGAAGTCAAAGGAGGAATCTGATGCTCAACAAGCACAGATTAATTCGTTGGTGGACGAAGTTAGAATTCTACGAAGCCAGAGAATGGGGACAGACGAGAGACTGAAGAACATAATGGCCCAGAATGAGCTTCTAATCCAGACAAACAACATGATTCTGGGGCACAGGTCGTCTCTCGAACTGAGGTTTGATATACAGAAGAAGGAGCATGAGCTGATGGTCAAACTAATTGCTGATCTGACCAAGAAGCTTGATGCTCAGGGGGAGAAAGATAAGGAGAAGGAGAAAGAAAAGACAACTACTGGTGATGAGGCTTGTCATCATGTGGATTTGACAAAGGATGATGACAAAGACAAGGATCCTGAAGTCGGTCCTAGTGGGAGTGAGCACCTTCTTATACAAGTGTATGTCGATGACATTATCTTTGGGTCTACAAATGAAGAGATGTGTAGGGAATTCGAACAGGTGATGAAGTCCAAGTTTGGGATGAGTAACATGGGTGAATTATCATTCTTCCTAGGTCTACAAGGCGGTCAAAGAGAGGATGGCATTTAACTGCATCAAACCAAGTATGTGCAGGACATCTTGTCAAAATACAAGATGAATGATAGCAGTACTTATGGCACACCTATCCCCGTCAATCATGGTCTGCATCCTGACAAAGATGGAAAGGATGTGGATTACAAATTGTACCTTGGGATGATCGGATCTCTTATATATCTCACAGCTTCCAGGCCCAACAAAATGTTTGATGTATGCTTGTGCTCAAGGTTTCAGTCACAACCGAAGGAGTCTCATATGATAGCTCTAAAGAGGATTTTCAAATACTTGAAAAGGAAACCCCGATTGGGTCTTTGGTACTCTAAGCAGCAGTCATTTGACTTCAAAACCTACACTGATTCAGACTATGGTGGTTGTAACCTTGATAGAAAGTCAACTTCTGGTGGATGCCAATTCTTGGGAGACAGACTGGTTTCCTAGCAGTGTAAGAAGCAGTTAACGGTTTTTGTCTCAACATGTGAAGCAGAATACATTGCTGCAGTTAGCGGTTGTTCTCAGATATTGTGGATTCAGCAGCAATTGAGAGACTATGGCTTGAACTTCACTGGAACTCCTCTATTCAATGAAAACAATGCCACCATGTCCATCACAAACAACCCGGTGAAACATTCTAAAAGTAAACATATTGAAATTCGCCATTATTTCATCCGTGATTGTGCTGAAAAGCATCTCATTGAACTTGTAAAGGTTCACACGGATGACAACTTTGCTGACCTTTTCACTAAGGCATTTGATCGATCCCGTTTTGAGCATCTTTGGCAATCGTGCCCATTTCTGCTATTCCAATGGCTGAGGGGGAGTCTACTCATCAAGAGGGTGGAAATACTTCTGGTGGTGGTGGTGACAAAGGAAAGTCAGCGGCTGATGTGCTTAAGGATCTATCTGACGATGAGATTTTATACTTAGAGCCTGACTATTACAAGGAAGCACAGATCGATGCTCTCTACAACCTAGAAGAAAGAAAGATCGACTCTGTTAATGATTGGGATGAAGATGATGAGGGTGTAGTGATAGAAGTTCCCAAGGGTTACGGGGAAGGAGAGTATGAGTTAGAAGATGGAGAGATCTTTGAAGTTCCATCCTTCGAAGATCAGCTCGACACAGGTTCAGTCGAGCATGCTAGTAATGTTGAAGCCTCGACTAAAGCCTCCCCAGTTGACCCTACACCTGTGGATTCGGAGGCACCAAAATAAAAAATATATGCCTTCTACTTCATCTAAGGGTCCAGCTCCTGTTTGGCAGAAGACTTCTATCATAGACAAACAAAGGGCAACATGGATGATCTTGGCTGTAAGGTTCGAGGAGGATAAGCAGTTGTTCGCAATCAAAAGATCTGGGGGGTTCAATACTTGAAACCAACCAGTGAAGCATTCAACTCCTTACCCAAATAAGACCTTGTGAACCTAGCAAACCGAGAGCTGCTGGGTCATTCTAATCACGCAGTGGTGATGGGTTTGTGGCAGGTTCTACAGCGGGAAGCAAGATCTGGGAAGTTCGAAGTGTTCAAGCCTCAAGTGCCCAAAAGAGTCAAGGATAAGAAAGCTAGACATCATGTGACTAAGAAGTACTTAAAGAAAATGGTATACAAGCCAGTGCTATGTGAAACAAAGATTCCCCTGAGCAAGTTATCTCAGGATATTTTTGGTGACATGTGGTACTCGTACGTAAACGGGCGAGGCTGTGGTGATAGGAAAGGTACGGTCAGAAAGTGGATGCTTAGTGTCGAGGGAACTAATCAGAGTATTTGATGAAGTCTTCTTCAAAACTTCTCTGTGAAAGTTCTGGAGGCACTAGCAGACAGGTATTGCATGTATACGGACGAATGGACGAAATTCCTTGCCTCTAAATATGACAAGGTGATCAAGTTCTGCCTTGACTATAAGAAGAAGATGGAAGCTAAAGATGCCTAGTTGTGAAGACTGAAGACCGAAGACTGAAGACTAAAGATCGAAGATGATCTAGAGCTGTTGTCAAGGGGGAGTTTGTTGAAGCACTTTCCTGTGACAAACACTCTGGATAGATAGAGTCTTAGTTTTGTACTTTCACGTATGTATTTGTCTTTATTTGTAAGTGTCTGTATGTATTAGTATTCGAGTTGTAATTACTTTTACATACTGCTTGTTGCAAATTTCTCTAAGTGTTTTGCGTACTTGTATGTGCGCAGGAATTAGTTCCTGCATACCTAGCAAGTCTGCAAGAATACCTTTGCGTACTTGCTAAGTACGCATGAGCAAATTGCCCTCCGCACTTGCTAAGTGTGCAGGCATCAGGTCATGTATAAATAGGAATGGTTGACAGTAGATAAGTACGCATTCATAGTAGCAAATACGCAGAACTTGTAATCTCAGTATTTCTCTCCGTAACCTTCAAGTGTTTATAATAGACGAACATTTAAAGTGATCATCTTGTCGGTTTACTTTGTGTTGCTAGACTCTCCACCTAGTCATGGGTATTCCGCACCCGCTCCGACTAGTAGACCCACTTGCATGTGACGATCCGCCACACCCGAGGGACCCACACAAACAAGTAGCAACTGATGAGATGGTTGTTGCCACACTCATATCAATCTGATAAGTGTCGTTTGTCCTTGGTGCTCATATCAGAATCCAGTCTTCAGGAACAACAAAACCAGGTTTGAGAATCATGCATTCAGATTTGTCAAACATAACGGAGTACTCCTTGTCGCATATCTGAGAAACACTCAACAGGTTATGCTTTAGCTGCTCGCAGTAGTTGACGTTGTCGAAGCTGAAACAACCATTTGAAACAACGCCTTGATAAGTAATACTGCCACCCTTATCGCCTGCAAAGGCCACATAGCCGCCTCTGAATGGTTTTACATCTTGAAGCAGGGACATGTTACATATCATGTGCCGGGAGCATCCACTATCTACATACAAACGATTAGAGATAGTACCCTTCGGATGTCCCTGCACAAGTCACAAGAAATTAATTAGATTTAGAGACCCAAGCCATAGTGGTCTTGGGTCGTCTGTCTTTCTCAAAATAAACAATCTCAATTAATTCACAGCCGTGACTGTAAAAAATGAATGAATCTTTAGAAGACTTGGGACCAGGAGATTGAGAACTTTTAGATTTCTTGTTCCAGGACCTTTTCTTTTGTTTTACTGGAACAGTCGGCTTGTATTCAGAAGCACCAGGTGAACTAGTAGAAGCTTCACGTGGTTGAATTCCAGCCAGCTGTTCCAGCTTCCTCAATCTCTTGTTCCTTCTTCTCCTCTATGGCTTAGAAAGCTTAACCACATATTTCTCACCAGTAGGTACACTACCAGAGGTAGAAGCACAAGGTTTAGCAAATAGCTTTTCCCTTTTTGGAACATATGGTTTAGCCTTAGATGTGATCTTTGGCTTTACCATAAGTTTTACTGGTGGTTTCATCACATTTTCTTTTGGACTCTTGGAATGATTCACTGGTGGTGACTTAGAGATAACAGCCGGTTGTGAAACAATTAGCCGTTTCCCTTGGTTCTTAGCAGGCAGTTCACAAGGATGTGACCAACCATACCACAATAAAAGCAAGTTCTCTTTTCTTTGTAAGTCCTCCTGTAAGGCTCATTAGATATGGCATTAGATGACTCATCATGATTAGCAGGAGAAGTTGTTTGGTGAATAGTAGTTTGACCCGATGATGATTGGTTCTTAGGAGTATAATACTTTTGTATATTTTCTTGATAGCCAAGCCCATAATGAGCTGAAAAAGCTTCTTTCTTAAGTTGATTAATGTTTTTATATCCCCAAGAAAGCATCACGTTTAATTTTTTATTTAATTCAACGATATCGGGTTCAGTCAAAATACAATTATCACTATCAATGATAATGTTTTTCTTAACTTTCTGTTCACCGAGCAACTCCTCAGAGACTACTCCTTCAGGGTAGGTGTTCTCAGACCCATCATCAGAAACAGTAAAGAACTCTTCATCAGATGTTGAGTCAGCCTTACTTGAGGAATCGTCCTTGTTAGAGGAATCATCCTGACTCGAGGACTCATCAAGGCAAGACAAATCAATGTCAATTAAGCCGTTGACAAATTTCCCACTTACTGGTGGAGGAATGGCATTAGTACCCAACCCTAAGCCATTCACTTGTCTCACTACAGACTCGTAGTGTTCCACCACAAAACGAGAATTTTTTAACTTCTCAATATTACCTTTCAACTGCAAGATCTCATTTTGCAGTTTGTTGATCTCATTGTTCCTTTTCTCTAACCCCTTATACGCAACATCCAAATGAAACTGTTGATCCCTGATTTTAAGTGAATAATAACATTTTTCTTTCTTCAACGTTTCAATTGAATCTTTGTATCGTTTTTTGTTTTCTTTGTAGCTTAAAGCTGCAATACGAAGGGGTTCGACTTTGTCTTGAAGCTTAGAATTTTCAACCTTTAAGCTTTGACATTTGGAACAAGAAATGACATCAAACGAGTTAGAATCTACCTCATTAGATGAACATGATGCCTCTCCAATAGCCATGAGGGAAACTGCAGTTGTAGACTCTTCTTGGTCAGCCACAGAAACTTCCCGTTCCTCTGCTTCCATCATCTCCATAATCTCAGCCATGAGACCAACTTGCATTTGAGTAATAAGGGCATCCTCCAGATGAACACCCCAATCAAAGTTGTCTTCTTGTTGTACTACCAAAGCATTGGACGTTCCACCTTGACCTTGATTGCGGTTGTAGGAGTTGTTGTACCCTTGACTGTTTCCTTGGCTAGGTCCGGTGAACCCCGTGGCCGGTGCTTTGTCCTTTTGGCATTCTCTTGAAAAATGCCCAAAGTTATTGCATTTGTAGCACTTGGCCTTGGATTTATCAAATCCCACCTTGGCATTTGAATGTCCACCAATAAACTTCCTGCCAGTTCTATTCATGAAACGCTTCGCCCTTCTCAAGATCATGGCCATACTCCATTGAATATCCATGTCCTCCATATCATCCGGATCCACCTGATTGAAGTCTTCTTCTATGGTTTCAGGATCCGTGAGCTTACCGCCAATGAAGTTCTCATAGGCAAGCATGCATGATGAGAATAAAGCCACATGATCTTCAGCTATCTTGGCTATTGCTGATTGGTTAGCTGAATATGTGGGAGAAGGATTTCTTGAGGAATTCTGGTGATGAGATCCAAAACCAGAACCAGATCCAGATGCTGCATAGCAAGCATGACCACCAAAGACATTTGAGTTATCCTCAGGCAATTCCAGAACTCGATGACTTGGCTGTGGAAGTCATCCCAAAATACATAGAAGGGTCTTGAATTTGATGTATCCCTGAGCTCTCTTTTCGTTTTAGGTTCATATCATGTGCTTGAACCTTTCCGATTGCTTCATCAATAGTCATCTCATAAAACTTTGAGTTTTCTCTCATCAGAGTGGAGTACATCTCAAATTTTGGTGGTAGGGCATCCAGAAATTTCTCAACTAACTCCTCATTCGGGTAGATCAGGTCATAAGCTTTCAGCTCAGTTTGCAGATGATTGAATCTAGAGATAAGCTCATCTACAGAGTCATTCTCCATATATCTGAAGCACTCATACTGCTTCCTAAGAAGATCCCTCTTACTCTTCTTGATGTAGTTGTTTTCCTAGAATCTCTTCTGCAAAGCCTTTCAGAGATCCTCGGAGTTATCGTATCCTCTAAAGCTGAGAAATAACTCCCTGGTCAAGGCCATAGTAATAGATTCGTGTGCTTTCTTCTCTCTGTCATAAACTTTTTTTTCTTCTTCATCATGTTTGGAGATAGGCTTGGGAACTTCCTCATGAAGATATGTATATGTGGGATGCTTATAACCCTCTAGAATGGGTATCCAAAGTGAGGAATCGGTGTATGAGATATAATGCTCAAAGCGTGCTTTCCAGTTTGAGTAATCATTTACGTTAAGCAGCTTTGGTGGTTTCTGTGGGGTTCCAATCTCATTGTCATAATTTAACACGTTACCGAGATTCTGAAGATTTTCCATGGTGAAACACTTAGTCAAATTTCAGAAAAGTCAAAGTAATGTGCGCACTTAGGTTCTGACCTTGCGCACTTAAGAACTTGGTCTTGCGCACTTAATGTGACAATCCGAATTTTCAAGTTAATCCCGTTAGTAATTCCATTAAATATTCTGTTAAATCCTAACCAAGTTAACCCAATTCTACAACCAAGGGATCATTTCTGTTGCTAAAGTTGCAAGGATTGGTTTTGTAAATTACCAGAAACCCTAGTAGGCACGGTCGTGCCTCTTATTGGCACGGTCGCGCCTCTTGTCAGTTGAAACGTAAACACAATCTCTAATCGCATGTTCATTCGATTTCGTAACCGTTATGCACGTCTCAACTATTAACGACCATCATTGGGGCTTTAATCATCGTTATTACTCCGAAATAAACCCAATTATGGGTAATTATTGTGTAACCGTCGACCTCAAAGCCATTTTCATTCAAATTCAATGAATTCGTGTATTATTCTTTCGTACAAACACTCCGCACACACTAAGCGAGGAATCTCAAAGCAGTTACACGCACCAATTCAACCGGAAAAGCTACGGGAGTCACCGGAGGTCGAGACAGTCACGGTCGAACCTGCGTTTGACCGATCACTATCAATTCGTACATCGTTCTGGTAATTAAGCATTCCCTCAGTTTCGTTTTTATTCATAGATTGAAAACCCCATGAACCCAATCCTAGGGTTCGTTCATAAATCGATTTGGGGCTTTTGTCAATATCAACCTTATAAATCCAATTAACTGATATGGATAGTTTCGTAACCCTTCACTCGTTAAAAGCCCTATGTTAATTTCATTCTTTATCATAGAATTGCTCATAATCTGTAATTAGGGTTTGTTCGTAACATATTTTGGGGGTTTCGATCTTAAACCTGCTCTCAATCAAATTAAATTATACTGATAGATTCGCAAAGTTCTGTTTTGTAAAAACCCCATGTTCTTTTGGTCAATCGCAATCGAAACCAAACGGATTTGGATTTATTGGGTTATTCTGTTAAACTCTGTGTCTGTAAGACGAGGCGCCGAGTTTTAGCACGGTCGTGCCTCACACTCTGACCCGGTCGTGCCTCTTGGCTAGACTTGGTCGTGCCTCAGAACCATAGACATGGTCGTGCCTGGCTCAGACACGGTCGTGCCTAGTGGTCAGCCTTGTTATGTCTTCTGTTTGATCAACACGGTTGCGCCTCCGACCAGCATGGTCGCGCCCGTGTCCTTAACACGGTTGTGCCTTGCCTTAGGCGCGGTCGTGTGTCAGTAAACCCTTTTTTCAGAATGTTTGATTAATTTATTATATTTTTAAAACAATAATTATTATATATTATTTGTCATTTATCGCGAAACGCATTCATACTAATTTAAAAATCCGTATTCCCGTAAACTCGTTCGTTTAACCGTTAATCCTTAGAATGTTTAAAGACGTTCTAATCTTCCGGGTGTCGTCACAAATTCCATTGAGTCCCTAATCTGTTATGTTCTAATTCTAGGGCATTCGTGAGCCGTGTCAGGCTACCACTTGAGATTTAAATCTCGTACTTGTGTGATTACTACCTACGCAATCAGGTGAGTTTTCACGGCCCCTTTTTACTGTTTTAAACTGGGGGAGAAAACATGACGTAAAGACTTTTGGTTATGTAATTCATATGTGTTATCACTTGCTTGACTATGCGTACACATCTATCATTAAGTCCTCACATCGGACCGGTAAAATGAACATAGCGAGGTAATTTGAGTAGTACTACTGGGTTTGACAAACCTCACCCGCGTTAGTCGCGCTAACTCGACTAGAGGTCGAACTGGTGCAACATTGACCCAAACATGCACCATGGTTGATAGGCCTGGTGGGAGGCAAAAACATAAACAATAAGCTGTCGGTTGCGAGCGCATTAGTTAACATGTTTATGGGTTAGCTACCTATTGATTTATATATTCAATGTACATTAACCTATTGAACTTGTTGCAAACTTAAACCTGTGAACTCACCAACCTCGTGTTGACATCTTTCTTACATGTGTTTCTCAGGTCACTTAAGATAAGGCACAGGTGAACGCATAGGGCATGCATGGGGTCTTATGATTTATTTATAAAATAATATTGTTGAATTTCTTGTACTTTGTTTTGGACTTCGTTTGGACTGGACACTTTGGGACTTTTCTTGGGCGCTTTTTTTTTGCACATTTACTTTCGTTTTACGCTTCCGCACTTACTCTAATCATTTATGATATATTTTCATTTTAGTCCCATATAGTGTCTTTCAATGTAACTAATGACTGTGATCCTGGTTTGTCACTTCCCAAATGGTAAAATTCCGTTAGTTGAAATTGGAGGTGTGACATATTGGTATCAGAGCCATTGGTTATAGAGAACTAGGATTGCATACTAGACTATAACCTCACACATTAGTTACATGTCATAGACATTTGGATTTTTGCACTTATCTATTACGTTAGAGGATCATGTCGTCAACCCCACCACCATCACCTAAGGCATCTACCTTATCATCCTCGGAGCCCAAAAGGCGCCGGACTAGTTCTAGTGACAACTCGGTAGAACAGGGTGAACCAAGTAATGCACAAGAAAGGAACACAACACTTAAATGGAATGCATATCTGAAGATGATCCAAAGATGGATCGAGATGGGAAATGTTCCATCACCCTATTTTTGTTCAACTTCCTCATCCTCTACTTTGCCAAGCTTGCCATGCACCATGGAACAAGCGTTTACAGCTTTTGTGTTTATCATAACTAAGGAGTTAAAAGCGATGAAGGAAACCACTGATGAGATACCCGGCATTCTAGAACGGGAGCGACAAATGGAAGAAAACAAGGAGCAAATAGAGCATCTGACCACTAAACTAGCAGCGACGGATCAGGTCCATAACCTTTTGTTGGATCGGGTTACACATTTGGAGACGATGGTGGACACCTCGGACCATGATGTAGGATGGATTCTGGAGAGAGTGACTCGTCTGGAAGCCCAACTACAAGTAGCTTTCGGACGACGAGGAGGAGCCCTTCGAGGATGAGCCCTTAGAGGAGGAGCCACCCGAGGAGGAACCGGTGGAGATCGACGATGCACAATCATACGTTTCTTCCGATGAGGAAGATGTTTGATGATCTTTCTATTCTATCTTTCCTTTTCATTCATGTTTCGCTTATGTTATTTCTCTTTTCAACCTAGATGGGTAAGGTTGTTCCCATTCAATAAAAGCATGAGAAGTTTAATGTTTTGAGTTATTTATTTTGTAGCTTTACAATTTATTTAATTTTCAAAATGTTAGATGTTGTATTTCCTTACTTGTGTATAAATAATTTTAATATGTGATATATTTCTCATTGTTTTGTATTTGTGAATGTGAAGAATCATGTCGGGAAGAGGACGTGGAGGTCGTGCTGGTGGCCGAGGTACGATCAACATGACAGTAGCGGAGCTGGTAGCACTAATCAACGATAGTGTGGCCGAGGCTTTAGCAGCACAGAATGCTGCAGGTAAATGCTATAACCATTGACTAGTGAGGTCAATTCATCTCTCAAAGCGCCTTTCCTAAGCCTTATAACCTCGAACCTATATTATGTTTCTAATCTAGGTCAGCAGAATCAGCAACCAGCATGCACATTCAAAACATTTATGGACTGCAAGCCCCACACCTTTAGTGGAGCCGAAGGAGCTGTCGGACTACTCCGGTAGTTCGAAAAAGTAGAATCGGTATTCGCTATGTGCAACTTCCCATTGGCCAATCATGTCAAATTTGCTTCTGGAACTTTGGAGGGCCCGGCTCTCACGTGGTGGAATGCACAGGTCCAGATGTTGGGTTTAGCTATGGCCAATGCACTGCCGTGGGAGGAGTTTAAGACAATGATGAATGAGGAGTACTGTCCTCGGGATGAAATTCAAAAGTTAGAAGGAGAATTCTGGAACCTAAAGATGGAAGGTTCAGAAATTGAACTTTATACCACTCGTTCACATGAGCTTGCTACCATGTGCCCACATATGGTGACTCCTGATTACAAAAGGATTGAGCTTTATATTGGAGGCTAGGTGCCTCAGATTCGGAGTATGGTTACTTCATCCAACCCTACTACCATCTAGCAGACTATAGACTCGCCCACAAGTTAACCGATCAGGCGGTGACTCAAGAGACTCTACCCCCGAGAGGTTCGATCTCTAAATCCACTGACAACCATAAGAGCAAGTTTGATCACAACTCCAACTCTCACTCCAACTCCAAGGGACCCCAGTTTAACAACCCCAGCAGTAGCAGCGAAAGTTTGAACCTGCTAAGAACTTTAATCAGACGACCTCTTCAGGTAAAAATCATGGTGGTTATGTGGGAAGAGCTCCCAAGTGCAACAAGTGCAATTACCACCATGTCGGTGCTTGTAACCGTTGTCAACGGTGTGGTAAGATGGGCCATGCTGCAAAAGATTATAGAGTTGATCTTCAGAACAAGCAACCATTACGACTGCAAGGGTCCACAAGAGAATGTTTTCAGTGCGGTAAGGAGGGACATATTCAGAGGGATTGTCCTCAGTCGAAGAGGGGTGGTAATGGAAATGGTAACGGTAATGACAATAATCAGGGCAACAATGGTTACAACAAAAATCAAGGCAACAACAACGGTGGCAATAATGTCAATAATGGAGGGAATGGTGTGAAAGGACGAGCCTTCGTACTAGGATATGGAGAAGCTCGATATGATCATAATGTGGTCACAGGTAAGTTTCTCTTAAACAATTACTTCGCTTCTGTTCTATTTGATACCGGTGCTGATAGGAGTTTCATATCTAAGAAGCTTAGTGATATGATAAAAGGAACTCCGACCTAGTTAGAAACTAAGTATATAATAGAGATAGCTGATGGCCAAATAATTGAAGCAACCCACATTCTTAAGGGTTGTAAGCTTGAGTTGGCTAGTCATAAACTCGATATCAACCTTATGCCGGTCACACTTGGTAGTTTTGATGTAATTGTTGGTATGGATTGGCAATCTAAAAACTAAGCTGAAATTGTTTGTCATGAGAAAATTGTTCGCAATCCTCTCCCTTGTGGAGAAATCCTTTCCGTTCAAGGCGAAAAGAGTGGTGCAGTCGTAGGCATCATATCATTCATGAAAGCGCAGAAGTGCCTGCGTAAAGGTCATACTGCTATTCTGGCACTCGTTGCCGAGCAACCATCAGAAGAGAAGAAAATTGATGATATTCCCTTCGTTCGTGATTTTTTGGAAGTGTTTCCCAAAGACTCGCCTGGTCTGCCACAACATCGTCAAGTTGAATTCCAAATCGACCTAGCACCCGGAGCGACATCGATTGCTCGGGCACCTTACATATTAGCACCTAGTGAATTGCAAGAGATATCTACTCAGTTACATGAATGGTTGGATAAAGGTTTCATCTGACCTAGCTTATCGCCATAGGGAGCTCCATTTCTGTTTGTCAAGAAGAAGGACGGGACTTTCCGTATGTGTATCGACTATCGTGAACGAAATGAAGTGACAATCAATAATCGTTATCCTTTGCCTCGTATAGATGTTCTCTTTGACCAACTCCAAGGATCAAGCTTCTATTCCAAAATAGATCTTAGGTCCGGTTACCATCAATTGATAGTCCGAGATGAGGATATATCTAAGACTGCTTTCAGGACAAGGTACGACCACAACGAGTTTATGGTCATGCCTTTCGGATTAACCAACGCACCCACAGTGTTCATGGACCTCATGAACCGTGTGTGTAAGCCATACCTTGACCAATTTGTCATCGTTTTCATCGACGACATTCTCAATTATTCCAAGAACAAGGAGGAACATGAGGAACATATACGCTTAATTCTGGAATTACTTAAAAGGGAGCAGCTGTATGTTAAGTTTTCCAACTGTGAATTCTGGATCTGGGAAGTTCAATTCTTAGGACATGTGGTTAACGAGAAGGGAATACATGTCGATCCATCAAAGATAGAAGCCATCAAGAATTGGGTAGCACCAACGACTCCGACTGAGGTGCGACAATTTCTGGGATTGGCTGGTTATTACCGTCCATTCATTGAGGAATTCTCTAAAATTGCACAACCTCTCACTGCCTTAACTCAAAGGTGTAAAGCCTATAACTGGGGCGATAACCAGGAGTCAGCATTTCAACTCCATAAAAAGAAACTTTGTAGTGCACCTATTCTAGCTCTTCCAGAAGGAACATATGATTTCGTGGTGTATTGTGATGCATCCATTCAAGGTTTGGGTTGTGTATTAATGCAACGAGAAAAGGTGATCGCATATGCTTCGCGTCAACTAAAGATTCATGAGAAAAACTACACCACTCATGACCTAGAGCTGGGAGCTGTAGTTTTTGCACTTAAGATTTGGAGACATTACGTGTACGGTACCAAGTGCACCATCGACACCGACCACAAGAGTCTTCAGCATATCTTCGAGCAAAAAGAGCTGAACATGAGACAACGTCGTTGGGTAGAGCTCTTGAATGATTATGACTGTGCGATCCGGTATCATCCGGGTAAAGCTAATGTTGTAGCTGATGCCCTAAGTCGAAAGGAAACCAAGCCCAAACGAGTTCAAGCATTATAGCTTACAATTCACCCCGGATTACCTGATAAAATCCGTAGTGCTCAACTCGAAGCCTTGGAAAAGGAGAACGTATCGCTGGAAGGTACGCGCGGTATGGAAGCACAACTCGAGGTCAAATCTGACGGTATTCGCTACTTCGCTGAGCGAATATGGGTTCCAGTATTCGAAAACTTAAGGGAACTAGTCATGGATGAGGCTCATAAATCTCGTTACTCTATTCATCCAGGTTCCGACAAGATGTACCATGATCTAAAGGTGCTGTATTGGTGGCCAAAGATGAAGGCCGATATAGCCACCTATGTGAGCAAGTGCCTGACTTGCACAAAGGTCAAAGTTGTATATCAAAAGCCTTCTGGTCTTCTCCAACAACCAGAGATTCCCATGTGGAAATGGAAGCAGATATTCATGGACTTTATCACAAATTTTCCACGATCTCCTACCGGATGTGATACCATTCGGGTAATCGTTGATCCTTTAATGAAGTCCGCTCACTTCTTAGCTATCAAAGAAACCGATAAAATGGAGAAGCTTACTTGTATTTACTTGAAAGAAGTAGTCTCTCGGCACGGGATGACAATCCAAATCATTTCGGATCATGATGCACGATTCACCTCTCGTTTATGGCAATCGTTACATAAAGCTTTATGCACGCATCTAGATATGAGCACGGCATACCATCCTCAAACTGACGGCCAGACAGAACATACTATTCAAACCCTGGAGGACATGCTACGAGATTTCGATAACACTTGGGAATCTCACCTACCGTTGGTGGAGTTCTCCGACAACAACAGTTGTCACACTAGCATCAAGGCAGCTCCATTCGAAGCACTATATGGATGAAAATGCCGTTCTCCTATTTGTTGGGCCGAAGTTGGAGATAGTCAACTTACAGGTCCTGAACTCGTACTTGAAACTTCTGAGAAAATCATTCAAATGAGAAACCGTATAGCAGCAGCTCGTGATCGTCAAAAGAGCTATGCCGATAAGCATCGTAAATCGTTAGAATTTCAAGTAGGGGATATGGTTTTGTTAAAAGTCTCACCTTGGAAGGGTGTCATTCGTTTTGGGAAACGAGGCAAGCTGAATCCTCGTTATGTTGGACCATTCAAGATAGTGAAGAGGATTGGTCCAGTAGCGTATCAACTGGACCTACCTGAAGGACTTAGTGGTGTACACAACGTCTTTCACGTCTCAAACTTGAAGAAATGTCTAGCAGACTAGTCACTCGCGGTTCCTCTTGAGGAACTTCACATCGATGAACATTTGCGTTTCCTCAAAGAACCTGTGGAAATCATGGACAGGGAAGTCAAAACGCTTAAACATAGTAAAATCTCTATTGTCAGAGTCCGTTGGAACTCGAAACGCGGACCGGAATTCACATGGGAGCGTGGGGATCAGATGATGAGCAAGTATCCTAATCTGTTCAAGCACTCCACGTCAAGCTCTTAAGGTACTATTTTAATTTTCGGGACGAAAGGTCTTTCAATTAGGGGATGATGTGACATCCGAAATTTTTTTTTATTTATTTAATTTTCGTGGCGAAAATTCTTTCAACTGGGGGATGATGTGACAATCCGACTTTTCAAGTTAATCCCGTTAGTAATTCCGTTAGATATTCTGTTAAATCCTAACCAAGTTAACCCAATTCTAAAACCAAGGGATCATTTCTGTCAAAGCTGAAGTTGCAAGGACTGGTTTTGTAAATAACCAGAAACCCTAGGCTCGGTCGCGCCTTGTTTTGGCATGGTCGCGCCATGTGCCTTGGCACGGTCGCGCCTCTTATTGGCTCGGTCGCGCCTCTTGTCATTTGAAACGTAAACACAATCTTTAATCGCAAGTTCCTTCGATTTCGTAACTGTTATGCACGTCTCAACTATTAACGACCATCATTGGGGCTTTAATCATCGTTATTACTCCGAATTAAACCCAATTATGGGGTAATTATTGTGTAACCGTCGACCTCAATGCCATTTTCATTCTAATTCAACGAATTCGTGTATTTTTCTTTCGTACAAACACTCTGCACACACTAAGCAATCAATCTCGAAGAAGTTACACACACCAATTCAACCAGAAAAGTTGCGGGAGTCGCCTTAGGTCGAGACAGTCACGGTCAAACCTGCGTTTGACCAATCACCATCCATTCGTACATCGTTCTGGTAGCTAAGAATTCCCTTAGTTTTGTTTTTATTCATAGATTGAAAACCCCAAGACAATTCGATCTATTAAGATCGAATTGGAGACGAACCCAATCCTAGGGTTCGTTCATAAATCGATTTGGGGCTTTTGTCATTATCAACCTTATAAATCCAATTAACTGATATGGATAGTTTCGTAACCCTTCACTCGTTAAAAGCCCTATGTTAATTTCATTCTTTATCATCGAATTGCTCATAATCTGTAATTAGGGTTTGTTCGTAAAATATTTTGGGGGTTTCGATCTTAAACCTGCTCTCAATCAAATTAACTTATACTGATAGATTCGCAAAGTTTTGTTTTGTAAAACCCCATGTTCTTTTGGTCAATCGCAATCGAAACCAAACGGATTTCGATTTATTGGGTTATTATGTTAAACTCTGTGTCTGTAAAACCAGGAGACACGGTTGTGCCGAGTTTTAGCACGGTCGTGCCTCACACTCTGACCCGGTCATGCCTCTTGGCTAGACGAGGTCGTGCCTCAGAACCCTAGACACGGTCATGCCTTGCTCAGACATGGTCGTGCCTAGAGGTCAGCCTTGTTGTGCCTTCTGTTTGATCAACACGGTCGCGCCTCCGACCAGCACGGTCGCGCCCGTGTCCTTAACACGGTCGTGCCTTGCCTTAGACGCGGTCGTGTGTGAGTAAACCCTTTTGTCAGAATGTTTGATTACTTTATTATATTTTTAAAACAATAATTATTATATATTATTTGTCATTTATCACGCAACGCATTCATACTAATTTAAAAATCCGTATTCCCGTAAACTCGTTCGTTTAACCGTTAATCCTTAGAATGTTTAAAGACGTTCTAAACTTCCGGGTGTCTTCACAAATTCCATTGAGTCCCTAATATGTTATGTTGTAATTCTAGGGCATTCGTTAGCCGTGTCAGGCTACCGCTTGAGATTTTAATCTCGTACTTGTGTGATTATTACCTACGCAATCAGGTGAGTTTTCACGGCCCCTTTTTACTGTTTTAAACATGACGTAAACACTTTTGGTTATGTAATTCGTATGTGTTATCACTTGTTTGACTATGCGTACACATCTATCATTAAGTCCTCACATCGGACCGGTAATATGAACATAGCGAGGTAATTTGAGTAGTACTACTAGGTTTGACAAACCTCACCCGCGTTAGTCGTGCTAACTCGACTGGAGGTCGAACGGGTGCAACATTGACCTAAACATGCAACATGGTTGGTAGACCTGGTAGGAGGCAAAAACATAAATAGTCAGCTGTCGGTTTCGAGCGCATTAGTTAACATGCTTATGGGTTAGCTACCTATTGATTTATATATTGAATGTACATTAACCTACTGAACTTGTTGCAAACTTAAACCTGTGAACTCACCAACCTCGTGTTGACATCTTTCTTACATGTTTTCTCAGGTCGCTTAAGATAAGGCACAGGTGCACGCATAGGGCATGCATGGGGTCTTATGATTTATTTATAAAATAATATTGTTGAATTGCTTGTACTTTGTTTTTGGACTTCGTTTGGACTGGACACTTTGGGACTTTTCTTGGGCGCTTTTGTTTTGCGCATTTACTTTCGTTTTACGCTTCCACACTTACTTTGATCATTTATGATATATTTTCATTTTAGTCTCATATAGTGTCGTTCAATGTAACTAATGACTGCGATCCTGGTTTGTCACTCCCCAAACGGTAAATTCCGTTAGTTGAAATTGGGGATGTGACACTTAAGATTTGCTCTTGCGTACATAACAAGTACGCAAGAGTAAATGACAAGTACACAGGAAGGAGTTAAGTACGCAACAAGAAATGCTCTTGCGTACTTGGTAAGTACGAAGGAAGACTGTCCTTTTAGCCAGAAAGGGTAAGTACGCAGGTCACTTTTTCATCAACCCTCACCAACTTTTTCCGGTCACTAGAATCTCACCGGAGACAGAAAACTTGAAGATATGGCTAAACAAAATGAGTCAAAGGGTCAGAAACTCGTTTCTAACCAACCTTTGATGCTCAAAACACTCAAATACACAACAAAAAGTCGGTTTTTGAGTGATTTTTGCTTCTAAAATAGTGCTCAAGAGCTACCCCTATTTTATCACCAAAACACACACTTTTGCTTGCAAAAACTCTATAGGATGTGTAGAAGATGCTCCTAACACACTCACAACACTCGAAATCAAGAGCTAAGCTCTAATACCACTTGTAGGTCCCGGAAGCCTCGTCGCGCAGCGGAGATAACACGGATCTGTTCTGTGATTTGTGTGGGAACCAAGAAACGAGACAGAGAAACACAAACATAAACAAAAGATAATGAAACGATACGTAATCCATAACATAGAAGTCATCCAGTATTACAGACTACATATCGTAGGAGCACACATCTCTCATATAAGCTCATGGTCCAGGGGTCGGGAGAGCTCGTCCCGACCCGGACACCTCTCAACCTAGTTCCAGAGTTCCATCTACAAATGAAGACATGTCTTCTATTTATAGGGGCAGGAACACTACCTGCATACTTGGCTAAGTACGCAGGACATTGGTCATGCGTACTTGCTAAGTATGCAACGCAAAAGCCTTGCGTACTTACTAAGTACGCAGGACCAACTGGTGAACAAACTAAGTACATAGGAACACCCTCCTTCGTGCTAGCCTAGTACATCGATACATAGAATTTAATCTATAGTTACAAAAACGTGCTTCTACAAACTCCCTCTTAACTATAGCATCAAATTCGATCTATCACTAACTCTGATAATCATCAGTTTACAAAGAATGTCCTAACAGACTCCCTCTAAACTAATGACATCACGTGTCTTCTGGCGAGACTTGATCTTCTAGCATTCCACTTGATATCTTCAAATCTTCAAACGTCAGTCTTTAGTTGCCGAGTGATGACAAACCCGACTCCTTCTTAACTGTAGCTTTCATTGTAGACCAAACCAAGTGCTTCAATAAGAACCAACTAACCCAACACAACTCATTGTAGTTCATCCTCTCAGTAGTAGCAACCTCCATCCTGACCTAGAACTCTGAGTCTGACAATGTCTTCCTTGCACGGTAACATCAGTAGACTAAGACATCTCCAAATCAACTGCATATGATAGAGAGTCAGAATTTCCAATAACCTGCATCAAACCAATCAGCTCCCATAGGAATTCCAGTCTTCACACCAAATGTGTCCAACTCTATCCTGTATCTTCACGAGTCAACCAAATTCCCGAAGATGTTCATTTCCAATTTCCCCTTTCAATGTAAGCTTCTCCTGACTAGACCAGAAACAAGGGAACCTTTCCTATCCCGTCAGATAATGACAGAGGTTCCATCTTCAACTAATAATCCAACGAATATCCAGCTTCATCTTGAAAACACATGATATAATCAAACCCAAAAAATATAGTTTACACGAGAAATCACGGTTGATGATACACCCCCCCTCCATTTCTCTGTAAACTATGACCTGCTTCATCATCACTTCACTCAAATCCTCAAAAAGCACAACTAGCCAACTCCAGGATTTTATTCTTTTATTCATTTGCAAAGATCCAAAACAGCAAATCCTTGGGTTCAAGTTGTTCCAGTATTCATCCCCTATTAAAGAAGTATCCCGGATACTCGTAGCCTACATATTTAGGTTTGAATACCTAAACAAGATGATTCTCTTTCCGAAAGACCCAAAGCAGCCGCATCTTCACAAATAGAACGAGACCTTTAGCCGATGACGACCCAATTGATCCCATTAGTTCATCATTCATATCCTATCAAATAAGTATCCCGGATACTCGTAGCCCACATTTTCAGGTATGAACATTTAAACAATGTATGACAAGTGGTATCATTCAACAAAAATCTCGTCCGTGTTTCGCCAAGCCACATCGTATACAATTTTTGGTCCGGAAAAACCCAAATTACTGTCTTCTAAAAAATTGCCCGAAACACGCGTACAAATGATCCCTAAAAAATTTGGCCAAGGAACGCCAAAAAACGTATTTTTTTTAATCCCAGATGCTAGTTCATGCGTACTTAGTAAATACGCATATGTAGGGTGTTGCTGCGTATTTAGTAAGTTCGCAAAGCCAAGTACCCATCCGTACTTGTTAAGTGCGCAGAGAAATGCTCTTGTGTACTTAGCTAAGTACGCATGTCACTTCTCATGCGTACTTACTTAGTACGCAGGGCTAACCCATGCGTACTTAGCAAGTACACAGAAAAGGTGATTCTGCGTACTTGTTCGGTACAACAGTGTTCTTGACGGATCATGAGGAGAATACTCGAAAAGTGATGGATCTGAGAAATTGATGCTTCCAAAAGCTTAGAAATCATCATCTAACAAACCCTTAGCCCTCCAAACACCAAATGAAGCAATAACAAAGACGATTCTAAGATTTTTGACAGAAAAAGTAGCGAACTTTCATAACTTAGATCGGCTCCAAAAACCCGAAAACTCGAATCTGGAACACAAATCAACGAACACCGAGGCTCTGATACCACTTGTAGGTCCTGAGAGCCTCGTCGCGCATTAGAGATAACACGGACCTGTTCTGTGATTTGTGTGGGAACCAAGAATCGAGACAGAGAAACACAAACATAAACAAAAGATAACGAAATGATACGTAATCCATAACATAGAAGTCATCCGTATTACAGACTACATATCAAAGGAGCACACATCTCTCATCTAAGCTCACGGTCCAGGGGTCGGGAGAGCTCGTCCCGTGTAACATTTCTGATTTTCATGTCTTTGTTTCAGTGTAATAAACAAATTTAAATTCCAAACGCTAGGGCAATGACTTTATTAACCGTAGAAATTAATGAAAATTCTTAATTCTACCTCACATTTATCTCAAAATCTCTATACAAATACGTGTTCATATGTATTTAGACATGTACATATATATGTTTACACACACACACACACACACATATATATATATATATAATTATGCCTTATGCAAGTACATACACATATATACACTCAATTGATAAGTAAAAATTCTTTTAATTGAACCCCTAACCATTTGAACCCTCAATTGAACCCCCACACTCTTAATTTTGACTTTTAACACCAATTTTGACAAATTTTGACCCAGTTGACTTTCAAAAGTCAAAGCAGCCCAAATTGCAAAGATCCAAGTCGGCCATCCACCAAATTCTTGTTGGTTTGGACTCCTAGTGATTTCATAAACAACAATCGACCCAATCCATGCCCAAACATCACGCCAATTCGTCCAATTAAGCGGGCAAAGTTCAAATTCAAACGAATTTGACTTCACAAAGTCAATTTGTATTCAATTCATGCAATTAACGTGTAATGGATCCCGCAAATCATGCGCAGACCAATCCCTCATGTATCCAACGCCGTAACATGACTCGATTCGTCCCCAATTGATCAAATTGACGCGTAATCCGCCCCTACGGCTGTTACGGCCAAATCAAACCCAAATCGCGTAATTTAGATGAAATCAATCCAATTAAATCACTCCTTCACCCTTGCCCGACCTATTACTGAATTCCAGAGCGTTCAATTGACGTGCATTACCTCTCTGTAAGTCCATCGAGTATCAAGATCATCGGGTTTGAAATCGTAGCCGACTGCACTCGTTGCCCAATCTCATCAAGTAAGTTTTAGATCATTAGTTTCGTAATCGAGCCCTGGTCAATAGCCCCTTATCAATTCGAGTGAACATAATCCATCAAAACAAATTTGAATTAGGGTTCTTGGCCGTTTTACTTTAAAGCTGATTTGGGGAAATTGGGTATTTCAAGTTAACGTATTTCATTTTCTCCGTTTCTGTTAAGACCAGTGTGATTCCCTCAGATCTGTTGATATTCAAGGATAAAGTCTTCAATCACTCTCTGAATTGGGGGAATCAATTCATAAATCAAATCCACATCAAAATGAACAAATCAAAGAAGAGCAATCTCAATAATATCAATCACACCAAATGCATACTTCATGATGATTAGCTTCGTTAATCAAGTAATGTAATCAAGTATAAACAGCAGAAACACATAGAAATTCTCTTGATTAATTTGTAAAATCACAGTACAAAAATGAGAAAGTTACTTGAAATACAAAAGACACAACTATTTATACTAGAGAGTTTTCGATCGAAATCTTCTTGATCGAAAAATGTTTTCGACCGAAAACATAAAGTTTTCGACCGAATACTCTGAAGTTATACTTCTAAAACCTAATTGATTTCTATGGACTATTAGGTTCCAACAATCGCCCCCTAGTCCACAGAACATCAATTCTTCAAAAATTATCTTTTGCAGGCTTGGTTTTGACTTTAACACTTAGCTTCTTAGCATCCAGAGCAGCAAGTCTCTTCTTGATCACTTCAGCTCCATGTCTTCTTGACAAACATCAAGCCAAGACTCTCATATACAACTTTGCTTCAGTTTTAATCTTCGTACTCATATCACATCTAATAGGATTCTTGTACAAAATCTTTAGATCATCATCAGAAAAGCTAAAACACATCCACTGGATCAAAAACTCTGACTTCTGGTAAATGATCCTGTATAATCACAGCTTCATGTGTTTTGCTATCATACACCCACTTCTTGAAGCTTTTAATGAATGTCTCTTTACGTGTTGGAATGTAAACAGTTGAAACTGTATCAGCAGGCTTCACAATGTATCTAAACCTTCTTTTGCCGTCTTTATCATTTCTTTTCAACTTTCTGCATTCAGGCACCTGTGATTTGAATTTTTCAAATTTAGCTTTTCCACACTCTATCTTTAAAAATTCTTCAAAATTAGCAGCAAATGAATTATTCGATGGATTGATCATCTTCAGTTGACTTAGCTCTCGAATATCCAGTATGGCAATGTGTTTAACTTTGAACTTCTGTCAAAATACTGAATATTCCCATCACATTTATTTATTACATACATCTTCTTTTCACCGTCATACATCCATTCTAATATTTTACCAGTTAACGCTTGTTCTGGACTCTTTATTGTCTGTGTAATCTTTTCTACAGTGGATGGCTTCTCAGTCAATGTCCACCAAGTACTCTTATCAATCTTCTCAGTCACTGTTCAGATTCATACTTTTTGTATTCAGTGTTGGTTGGAGCTTCTTGTTCAGCATCTTCAATTTTTTTTCCATATCCACCAACACCACCAGTACCACCACTATTATCATCGTCATCTGAAGAATTGTTATCATCTTTTCTTTCACCAGTGATCACCACGTCTTCATCATCTACTTCTTCTTCCTTCTCTGTCTCTTCTTGATTTTCATCAATTTTCTCCAATCCTTCACCTTCATCATTGAGAAGCATATCAACATCAAAAAACATGTTGTCTTCATACATAGTTGCTTCAAAAACTGGAGTTTGAACTTGTTCACTAGTAGAAGGAATTGGTTCAGTGGCTGCTGGACTATGAATCTCTTCAACATTTTCTGCTAGGTTTGTACCAATTTTAACACCCGTAAGAGCTATTAAATCCTGTACCATCTTCTGAAGTTGATCAATCTGTTGGTGCTGTTGAGCTATTACACCCTTTTGTTTAGTACTTTCAATTTTCAACTCTCTAATCTCTCTGAAATTAGTAGCTTCTCTACTTTGCAAGTTTGAGATCTGAGTCTTCAATTGACTAACAACATCTGCAGTTTCCCTGGTTGCATAGTTAAGAAACTCTTCATTAACCAACTCATAACCTCTAGATCTTCTGGACTTATGCTTCTCTGGTACCTCTTTAGCTTTACCCTTGCCTTTATTAAGTCTTGTTGTAGTTTTCTCTTTCTTCTGTAATTCTGGATCAGTAAATACAATACCCTTAGACGGACGAGGTCTAGAAGGTACGGTCTTTGTTTGTTCAAGTTCTTTTCTTTCATTTGATGGGGTTGTTGCTGTGGCAACTAACTGTTCATCATTAATTTCTAACACTTCAGTGTTCACACTTAAGACATCGTCATCTTCATCAATAAATTCTTCTGTGTGACTTAGTAATGGTTCAGTAACTTCTTCATTTACTTCAGGAACTCTGTTTTCTTCAAAACACATATCATGTTCTTTAACTTGAACTTGACCTTCCTCTTGAATAACATTTACTTGACCACCACCATGACCTTGATCATTATCATTTCCCTGATCATTATTCTACACTTGGTCAGTTTCATCATTGTCACTATCAACTCCATCTTCTATATCTTCTGCCATTAAGTCATTGATTTCATCTTCAATAGTAAAATCTGGATCAGGATTTTCTTCAAGCATATTAGGAAATAGTGGTGTCACAGTACCACTAAATTTGCTAGTCTTCCTCACAATATTCATGCTACTGAAGATTGCTTCTTTCATTGAATCCAAAGGCAGTTCAACACCATCGTTTTCCAGATGCAGTGAATTAATAATCATTTGTACAAATCTTGGGTACATTAGAAACTTGTACTTTTGCCTTGGTCCCACGAAGTTACTAATCATTGCCTCGAATATCATTCTTGAAAAATTGAATCTTCTATGAGTTGCCAGACACACTAACGCTCTACGGAATACTTCACCTATTTGATCAAAAGCAGATGTTCTGGGACTCATGCAATGAATTAATACATGGACAAGGTATCTCCATTGTTTTGCAAACATGGTTTTTGTCACACCCCGCCAAGGCGGAAACGCGAGGCGTAACAGTTCATGATTTCCAAAGCATATGATTACCGCAAACACATACATGATAAATGGATACATAAACAAGTTTAAAGTTTTACATTCCAACATGTAAATTTAGTTTACAAAAAGTGAAGATTTCGCAAATATGACTCTATTATAATGAGTTATACAAGAGAAATCCCCCCAAAAGTTGTATCCATCGTGCATGCATGTAATCTACATTGCTAACCTTGCGATCACGTCAATTTCCTGAAAAACATACTTAAAATCGTCAACACGAGGTTGGTGAGTTCACAGGTTTAAACCAAATAGATCTTTGTAAAATTCAATTGTTCGTAAATAGTTCCAGTTGTATGTGATAATCAGAATAAGAATTGTTGACCCATTTGTAAACTAGCTAGGAATACAAATAATATGTTCCTACATGAGCCGTAACCAAACCATGACAATTGTACACACCCCTAATTTCGTTATCCGGTTCTATGCGGCCATAAATCCTCCAGATTGTGGTTAGCACGACTAACCATGACCGGGAGAAGTCACTCTCCATAGTACTATTCATAGGACCCTAGGCTACAGTTAATGGTTACTAAATTGTTCCAGGGGACTTTAGCGGCCTCAAATCGTTTAACTCATGTAAACATAAAAGTCGAGTCTTATTCTCTTGTTATCACATAAAAATAGTTGTAAGTATGTTCTTCCCCCAAATATTGAAAACAGTAAAAAGGGGCCGTGAAACTTAACTTGTTTTTTATGTATGTTAGCAACGATAATTGTTCCAGTCAAACTTGACTATTCGTACCCTAATTACAAAAAGGGTAATTCGTGTTATGATCGAATGTCTCATATGCAATTTGTTCACCGACATAGTAAATCTGGTTGCTTTTGTTTAAATATCTTCTTAGTTTTCCAACACTTGTTTCGTTATAAAATAGTTCTAAGTTACTGCCCAACGGGCTTGAAACAGGTATCGAAACTACTTAGTTTCGATTGGACAGAACAGATGTCGAAACTTCCTAGTTTCGATTGAGCAATAGGTATCGAAACTACCTAGTTTCGATTAAGTAATAGGTATCGAAACTACCTAGTTTCTATTGAGTAAACAGGTATCAAAACTCCTAGTTTCGATTGAGTAATAGGTATCGAAACTCCTAGTTTCGATTGAGTAAACAGGTATCGAAACTCCTAGTTTCGATTGAGTAATAGGTATCGAAACTCCTAGTTTCGATAGAGTAAACAGGTATCGAAACTATAGTTTCGATTACTGAAATTTTGATTGACAGAATCAGCTTCAAAAGTTTGTTCATACATATACGCATATATTCATGTTTTAAATCTTGAATTTCGACACACTTTTCTGGTTATTTTTCTGACGTTCGAGTAAACTGTATGTTTAGTTATGGTTTTAAAGAAAATAATATGAATAATATTGAATTCTTACCTCTAAACAGAGATGATGATTTCGAGAGAAACAGAGAATGATCTTGAGCTCCTTAGCCTGATTCTTGAGAAAAACACTTGGATGTTTCGTATAACACCCGAAAGATAGATAACTTTGAGCTTGAAAATGGATGAACTCTTGAAAATATGATGAGGATGAAGGCGTTGATGTTGCTGCCGTAAAGAGAGAAAAATATGGTGGAGTGTGTGTTTGGAATTGGTAAGTGATAGATATGATGGAAGGTGAGCTCTTGTCAAGTTTTAGAAGGCAAGAGGTATGGTATACGGATTAAAGAATTTGAATGGGAGAAGTACAGTAGTGTGAATGGGGGTGTCTTCTCTGGCTTCGGCCGAGAAGGTCAAGGGGGTGGGTTGGTTTAATTAACTTATTAAGGGTATTGATATTAATTAGAGTTCCAAATGGTAATTTAGTTTGGTTTAGGTTCTCCACGGTATTATAAATTTATTAAGTTTATGGCTCGTTAATGAAAAATATTGAAATCTTGGATTGTATAATTCGTTGAGGTGATTATTTGTAGGTATAAATACCTAAAGGTGACGCTACACGATAGCATTTTCGAAAGAGTTCGTTAGTTTACTTTTACGTATATTATATGATTTATTCTAAAAATAAATTATTGACCAATCGTAAAATTTGTGTAGCATATACGTCTGGATATTTTTCTGGTTATTTAATTTAACCACTCTCGTTAGTATTAGTCGGTTTATATGACACGTGAACCGGTAACTCCTAGAATTACCAAATATGAAATGAGACCATGTACGATTTTTGTTAGACCTTAATGTCCTTGATTGTGAAATTAAGTAAATCACAAAAACAATTATAATGCAAACTTGTTTATAACATGTACGGATATTGACCTGAAATGTCGGGTGTCACATTCTCCCCATGTTAACAGAATTTCGTCCCGAAATTCAATTCGTGCCATCTTGAACTGGTGCATCCTTAAACAAGGAGGGGTATTTTGTTTTCATTCGGTCCTCTCGTTCCCATGTATACTCAGGACCACGTTTTGATTTCCAACGTGCTTTAACTAGTTTGATTCGACTACGTCTCAGCCTTTGAACTTTCCAATCTGTAATCTCAATCGGTTCCTCGATAAAATGAAGTTTATCATCAATATGAATTACATCTGGCGGTATTATCAAGGTCTCGTCTGCCAAACACTTTTTGAGATTAGACACATGAAACGTATCGTGTACGTTGCTTAGTTCTTGCGGTAGCTTGAGCTTGTAGGCTACAGGGCCAACCCTAGCCAGTATTTCAAAAGGTCCAACGTATCTAGGGTTGAGCTTACCACGGTTACCAAACCTTGCAACGCCTTTCCATGGTGAGACTTTTAACATTACTCGATCACCAATTTGAAATTCTAAAGGTTTTCGTCTGTTATCAGCATAGCTCTTCTGCCTATCTCGGGCCGCTTTCAGACGGTCCTTAATTTTGAAGATCTTATCAGTGGTTTCCTGGACAATCTCAGGACCTGTCAAATGTTTTTCACCAACTTCTGCCCAACATAGCGGTGAGCGGCATCTGCGACAATATAAAGCTTCAAACGGAGCTGCATTAATGCTCGTGTGGTAGCTGTTATTACAGGAAAACTCTGCTAATGGTAAATGAGTATCCCAATTTCCTCCGAAATCAATTACACACGCACGGAGCATATCTTCTAAAGTTTGAATGGTCCTTTCGCTTTGACCATCTGTTTGTGGGTGATATGCCGTGCTCATGTCAAGACGTGTGCCCATGGCTTCTTGTAATGATTTCCAGATTCTAGACACGAATCTACTGTCTCTATCAGAGATAATAGAAATTAGCACTCCATGCCTAGCCACAATTTCCTTGATATAAAGCTTTGCAAGTTTCTCGGTTTTATCCGTCTCTCTGATGGGTAGAAAATGGGCTGATTTTGTCAGACGATCAACAACTACCCATATCGTGTTATACCCGCTCGACGTCCTGGGCAACTTTGTAATGAAATCCATTGAAATCTGTTCCCATTTCCATTGGGGAATTTCCGGTTGTTGTAACAAACCAGACGGTTTCTGATGTTCGGCTTTTACTTTTGAACACGTTAAGCATTTACTGACATATGTGGCAATATCTCCTTTCATATTAGGCCACCAATATAATTCTTTTAGATCCTTATACATCTTATCTGAACCTGAGTGAATGGAGTACCTGGACTTGTGGGCTTCATCCATAATCAACCCACGTAAGTTACCGTTACTCGGCACCCAAATTCTGTCCATGAAGTAAAACGTATCATCTGACTTAGACTCCAATTGTCTGATCATTCCACGTAGTGCCTCATTTTGGATGTTTTCTTCCTTGATTGCCTCTTGTTGTGCCATACGGATTTGAGTAGTAAGACTCGTATGAATTGTTAATCCGAGGGCACTAACACGAAGAGTTTTAACTCGTTCTTTGCGACTTAAGGCGTCTGCTACGACATTGTCTTTCCCGGGGTGGTACTTGATATCACAATCATAGTCGTTTAGCAACTCTACCCAACGACGTTGTCTCATGTTAAGTTCTTTTTGATGAAAGATATGTTGGAGACTCTTGTGATCAGTAAAAATAGTGCATCTTGTACCGTAAAGATAATGTCTCCAGATCTTGAGCAAAAAACTCAACTGCGCCCAACTCCAAGTCGTGGGTCGTATAATTCTTTTCGTGCACTTTTAGTTGTCGTGAGGCATATGCGATGACTTTTTCTCTTTGCATTAACACACAACCAAGTCCCTGGTGTGATGCATCGCAGTATACGACGAAGTTGTCGATTCCCTCAGGAAGGGATAAGATCGGTGCACTACACAGCTTCTGCTTCAGTAATTGGAACGCTGACTCTTGCTTATCAGTCTAATCAAAATTTTTGTCCTTTTGAGTTAACGTGGTCAAAGGCAAGGCTATCTTTGAAAAATTCTCGATGAATCGCCTGTAATAGCATGCCAAACCCAGAAATTGACGCACCTGAGTCGGAGTTCTTGGTGCTTCCCAGTTTTTGATAGCTTCAATCTCGTTTGGGTCTACGTGAATACCATTATTATTGATGACGTGTCCGAGAAAGTGAACCTCTCGGATCCAAAACTCACACTTAGAGAATTTAGCATAAAGCTTCTCATTCCTGAGTAGTTCCAAGATTAATTTCAAATGATGTTCATGTTCCTCCTTGGTTCGTGAATATATCAATATGTCATCGATAAACACAATCACAAATTTATCCAAGTACGGCTTGCACACGCTGTTCATGAGATCCATGAAGACGGCCGGTGCATTAGTCAAGCCAAATGGCATAACTAGGAACTCGTACTGACCGTAACGAGTCCTAAAAGCCGTTTTTGGTATATCTTCTTCCTGAATTTTCAGTTGATGATACCCTGATCGTAGATCAATTTTAGAATAGAAACTGGAACCTTGAAGTTGATCAAACAAATCGTCTATTCGAGGAAGTGGGTATCGGTTTTTGATTGTAAGCTTGTTTAATTCTCGGTAATCAATACACATCCTAAAGGTTCCATCCTTTTTCTTTACGAATAGGACCGGAGCTCCCCAAGGTGAGAAACTCGGTCTTATGAAACCTTTATCAAGCAACTCCTGGAGTTGATTTGATAATTCCGGCATTTCAGAAGGTGCTAATCGATACGGCGATCGCGCAACCGGGGCGGCTCCTGGTACCAAATCGATTCGAAATTCGACTTGTCTCGGTGGTGGTAATCCAGGTAAGTCTTCAGGAAAAACTTCGGGGTAATCCTTAACGATTTGTATGTCTTCAAGTCGACGTTCCTCAGGTTTCTTCTCGACGACGTGAGCCAGGAATACGCAATAGCCTTTACGTAGGTACTTACGAGCTTTCATGCAGTTTATCATCCTTAAAGTTACTCCACTCTTCTCACCTTGAATCGAAAGAACTTCTCCGTTTGGGAGTGGGATTTGGACAATCTTCTCAAAACAAACAATCTCGGCGTGATTCTTCGACAACCAATCCATGCCAATAACAACGTCAAAACTTCCCAGGTTAACAGGTAGTAGGTCTATACTAAATGTGTGGTCTTTTAAACATAGAGTACAATCCTGAATGACTTCTCCAGTTTTAATTAATTTCCCGTTTGCTAATTCAATTGTATAATTTTGGTCTAGTTTGCTGGGCTTAATACCGAGTAGGGACTTAAAGTCATTTGACACAAAACTCATATTAGCACCCGTATCGAAAAGTATAGAGGCATAGTGATTATTTATCGGGAACGTACCAGTGACAATGTTCGGATCTTGTCATGCGTCACCAGCCCCCATCACAAATGCTCTTCCACGGGCCTGATTGTCGTTTCGGTTCTTCAACTTTGGACAGTCTTTTCTAAAGTGCTTTGGATCTCCACATTCAAAGCATCCCTGATTCATCCTTCCTGTTCCTGGATTGACCTTTCCTACTACTTGATTGATCCTATTAGGATTTGCATTGCTCCAACAGTTATGGGCTAGATGCCCATACTTTTTACACTTTCCACATTGGGTACACTTTTCACTGTGATGATATCCACACTTGTCACACCTCGGTCGTGTTCCAAGATATCCATTTTGTCCTTCAATGTTGGCAGCATAGGCTTTCATAGATCCAGGTCTATTGTATGTTTGATTCTTGGTTTGATTACTTGGTTTTCCAAACCATTTCCTCTTTTCCCCAGATTTTCCTTCCTTGGTCTCCTTCTTTCCAAACAAACCATCACGCACAGCATTTTCCCTTAGCTTGAATGCTAGAGTTTGGAATCCATAGGGTTTGATGAAGTCACCAGGTTTCGGATTTGAGGTGCGAGACCCCACAAATATCTTTCAACCTTCTTGTATTCTAGGGTAACCATGTGTGGAATCAAGATTGCTAACTCATTGAATCGGTCAGTGTAGCCAGCTACATCATCTCCTATCATCTGTAAATTCCACATTTCAGATTCGAGCTTTTGCAACTCATTTCGAGGACAGTATTCCTCGATCATCATGGCTTTCAGATCATCCCAAGATAGCTGGTATGCAGTCTGTCTTCCCAGGGTTTTCACCTGAGAATTCCACCAAGTTAATGCTTTATCAGTGAGTGAGCATGTAGAATACTTCACCATGCAGTCAGCGGTGCGTTCGCCAATATCAATCACCGACTCCATCTTTTCTATCCATCTCATTAGCCCAACTGCACCCTCGGTGCCATTGAAGTTGCGAGGGTTGCAAGTTAGGAAGGCCTTGTAGGAGCACTTCCTATTTGGAGCATCTGTAGAATTACAAGTCATAACGTCATTAATTCGGATCATGATTACGTGTTATGGCTTATTTATTTTATTACCTCCGGAACCTCCGGCTGTACCGCTACCTCCTGCACCTCCTCTGCTAGTACCGCTGCCGTTTCCTCCGCCACTATTTCGATTTGCCTCATACTGCTCCATGGCAGCAGCTACTCGCTGTGCTATGAGTTGCTCCACGTTTGGGGAAATCGTCTCGTTGTTGTCACCAGTAGTGTTACGGGGTGTCCCACGCTTAGGTGCCATGACGTTCTTTCTAACATATCAATTAAAAATAAACAACATTATATAATAATAAGGATAGATCATGACATAAGGATACAACAACATCAAACGTAAACCACCATCATTACAACATAAACCATCACATACATAGTTAAAACATACATAGTACATTGTTCCCAAAAGACAAGGATACAAAAAGGGATGGGTTCTCATGACCACATCAGTACCAAAGTTTTTAAACTACATAATGTGCTATGGGCACAACCCGCCCATAATAGGTTTAAAAGAAGAAGTGGGAGTACAATCCAATCATCATGGCAAGTCCTGCCATGACAAAGCTAGCCCTAGCCACAAATTCTGCATCCAAAGTCCTTTCTTCCAGCGCCTCCACCATGTCTCGGACCGTGAGAGTGAACTGCCAGTCCATATCAGCTCTCAACTCTAGGTAGTCAGTGGCACCCTGTATGTCTCGGGTGCTGTCCTCCAGAGTCTGAACTCGAGATCCGAGCCCTTGACGTAAGCGCGTGGCTGCATCCCCATGTGCCCGGATATCATCTAGGGGATCATCAAGACGTTCCTCGTGCGTATGAACGTGTGCTACCAATGTAGGCACTGTGAGCTCCATGGCTTCCCCGGTGTGGGGTAAGGGTGTTGGGGAGTTGGAGGACTCTCCGAGCTCGAAGGTAGAGGGAATGCTCTCCATCTCCCTCCATCGTGCCAGGGTACGGGGCATCCAACGGATAGTCCCCACCGTAGGGTGGTAATTGCCTAGGTGGCTCCTCATCAGTCTTCAAGTCTTCCGGGTCAAGGGCTGCCAGGGTTCTCTTGCGTGGAACTCGAACCTTCTTCCTAGCACTCTTTACCATAACTGGTCCTCCGCTTTTCTTTCGGTAGACGATAGGCGGTTCTCCCAGGGCAACATTGGGTGGTGTGGAGCTGCGAACTTGTACTCGATTTTTGGGACGTGTGGCGGAAAGTTCCTTGTTGGATTCAGAGTCAGAGACGGGGTCAGAGTGTGAATGTGACGACATGCTTGTGAATACAATATCCACATGACACGATGACTGGTTATACAATGCTTATGCAATGAAAATATTTTGTGAGTCATTTAAATTATAGACTAGGTTCCATTGTAGATTCCTAGTTCGCTATAATCAATGGCTCTGATACCAAATCTGTCACACCCCGCCAAGGCGGAAACGCGAGGCGTAATAGTTCATTATTTCCAAAGCATATGATTACCGTAAATACATACATGATAAATGGATACATAAACAAGTTTAAAGTTTTACATTCCAACATGTAAATTGAGTTTACAAAAAGTGAAGATTTCGCAAATATGACTCTATTATAATGCGTTATACAAGAGAAATCCCCCCAAAAGTTGTATCCATCGTGCATGCATGTAATCTACATTGCTAACCTTGCGATCACGTCAATTTCCTGAAAAACATACTTAAAATCGTCAACACGAGGTTGGTGAGTTCACAGGTTTAAATCAAATAGGTCTTTGTAAAATTCAATTGTTCGTAAATAGTTCCAGTTGTATGTGATAATCAGAATAAGAATTGTTGACCCATTTGTAAACTAGCTAGGAATACAAATAATATGTTCCTACATGAGCCGTAACCAAACCATGACAATTGTACACGCCCCTAATTTCGTTATCCGGTTCTATGCGGCCATAAATCCTCCAGATTGTGGTTAGCGCGACTAACCTTGACCGGGAGACGTCACTCTCCATAGTACTATTCATAGGACCCTAGGCTACAGTTAATGGTTACTAAATTGTTCCAGGGGACTTTAGCGGCCTCAAATCGTTTAACTCATGTAAACATAAAAGTCGAGTCTTATTCTCTTGTTATCACATAAAAATAGTTGTAAGTATGTTCTTCCCCCAAATATTGAAAACAGTAAAAAGGGGCCGTGAAACTCACCTTGTTTTTGTGTATGTTAGCAACGATAATTGTTCCAGTCAAACTTGACTATTCGTACCCTAATTACAAAAAGGGTAATTCGTGTTATGACCGAATGTCTCATATGCAAATTGTTCACCGACTTAGTAAATCTGGTTGCTTTTGTTTAAATATCTTCTTAGTTTTCAAACACTTGTTTCGTTATAAAATAGTTCTAAGTTACTGCCCAATGGGCCAGAAACAGGTATCGAAACTACTTAGTTTCGATTGAGCAATAGGTATCGAAACTACCTAGTTTCGATTAAGTAATAGGTATCGAAACTACCTAGTTTCGATTGAGTAAACAGGTATCGAAACTCCTAGTTTCGATTGAGTAATAGGTATCGAAACTCCTAGTTTCGATTGAGTAAACTGGTATCGAAACTCCTAGTTTCGATTGAGTAATAGGTATCGAAACTCCTAGTTTCGATTGAGTAAACAGGTATCGAAACTATAGTTTTGATTACTGAAATTTTGATTGACAGAATCAGCTTCAAAAGTTTGTTCATACATATACGCATATATTCATGTTTTAAATCTTGAATTTCGACACACTTTTCTGGTTATTTTTCTGACGTTCGAGTAAACTGTATGTTTAGTTATGGTTTTAAAGAAAATAATATGAATAATATTGAATTCTTACCTCTAAACAGAGATGATGATTTCGAGAGAAACAGAGAATGATCTTGAGCTCCTTAGCCTGATTCTTGAGAAAAACACTTGGATGTTTCGTATAACACCCGAAAGATAGATAACTTTGAGCTTGAAAATGGATGAACTCTTGAAAATATGATGAGGATGAAGGCGTTGATGTTGCTGCCGTAAAGAGAGAAAAATATGGTGGAGTGTGTGTTTGGAATTGGTAAGTGATAGATATGATGGAAGGTGAGCTCTTGTCAAGTTTTAGAAGGCAAGAGGTATGGTATACGGATTAAAGAATTTGAATGGGAGAAGTACAGTAGTGTGAATGGGGGGTGTCTTCTCTGGCTTCAGCCGAGAAGGTCAAGGGGGTGGGTTGGTTTAATTAACTTATTAAGGGTATTGATATTAGTTAGAGTTCCAAATGGTAATTTAATTTGGTTTAGGTTCTCCACGGTATTATAAATTTATTAAGTTTATGGCTCGTTAATGAAAAATATTGAAATCTTGGATTGTATAATTCGTTGAGGTGATTATTTGTAGGTATAAATACCTAAAGGTGACGCTACATGATAGCATTTTCGAAAGAGTTCGTTAGTTTACTTTTACGTATATTATATGATTTATTCTAAAAATAAATTATTGACCAATCGTAAAATTTGTGTAGCATGTACGGTTTTTGTTAGACCTTAATGTCCTTGATTGTGAAATTAAGTAAATCACAAAAATAATTATAATGCAAACTTGTTTATAACATGTACGGATATTGACCTGAAATGTCGGGTGTCACGGTTTTGGTCACTGTCTTTTTAGAAACGTTCCTTCATATCCCATACTCAGAATTATCCCTGAGATTGCAATGTGATTAATTTTGTAAGGAAAATCAGCTGCGTCTCTGAAGTTTAACACTTCACGAATAACTTGTTATGTAACTTTTATTGTATTCCCACCAACAGAGCTTTCTATCCAGATCTCCATGTTTACGTTCTTGTATTCTACATTGTCTCAAAACTCCCTCACATGTTTCTCAAACACTCTAACTTATGTGGATATTACTGTGTGAATTCTGGAATTTATCAAGAACTTGACAATCTCTTCATAACCACGTGCTTTCTTGGGGTTTGTGGTTAAGCACGCACAAATATTGTGCTTGGGTTCAAACTTTAAAGGTTCATATCTGTAAAGAATAAACACATAAAATAGAAAATTTCTAAAAAAATCCTTAACTTTGGATATTTCGATAAAAAACTCCCTTATTTGCAACCTTTTCGATCCAAAAAATCCGTTTAACCTTTTCACCAGAAAAGTTGAAATCACAACTTTGAACTTTTCGATCAAAAACTCTTGTAATCAACAATATAAACCATGACTATTTCGATCGAAAACTTTTCTAATCCGAATTTTCATCAAACATCTTTTTCGATCGAAAACTCATATTTTTTTAAAATTTCTCAAACCATGTTTTTTCGATCGAAAACATTTTTCGGTCGAAAACACATTTCGGACGAATCAGAATTAATTTCATTTCCATCTGAAACACTTTTCGATCCATTCAACAGACTTTTCGGTTCATTCTTCCTAGTTTTCGGCGATTCAAAAACTCATAAATTCAAACTAAAACTATGGCTTTGGATCTAACCTATCAACCTCTATGAATCACGAGAACATACCTGGATGATCGAAAAACACTGAGAATCTAGATGACGTCACGATCGACCACTTTTTCGTACGAATCTTTAACACTTGTAAAACACAATGAATTTTGAAATGATACGGTCGAGAGAAAAATACAAGTGGGAAAAATCTTTTCAATTGAAAATTTTGAATATATAGACTTTTCAAAACTTGACCGAAAACTTCAGTCATGACTTTTCGATCGAAAACTTTATCAGATGATTTATTTTCGGTCAAGAGATTTCGACCGAAAACTCCAAACATGATAAATCTTGAAAATTTTCAAACCAATTTATATATATATATTTTATTTAAGTCCATTTTGACATCATTAAGAGCTGTTCCAGAAATTTATTTTTCACACACACACAAAACAAAAACAAAAAACTTTAAACATAAAATCCAGATCATAACAACTACTTTATTCAAAGACATTTTCTTTTGATGAACTGAAATGACATAGGATCATAAATGTATATTGTCTTAACTACACTGCATATCAAATCAGGATCTAAACAGTTCAACCTTGATTGCCAGTATTGTTATCCACATAAACTCATGCATCACGTTTCAGCAAATACTATGTGACATTTAAGGTTATATTAATCAATATAGTGTGTACCCCACAATCAAGATGGAATGAACTTAGAATTAACACAAAATTTCACCAGATCATGATCCAATCTCTAGCAAGAAGGTAGTGTTTTTCTTAGCACAGGAAAAATAATCCAAGTGGATTTGATTGGAATCATATTGGTTCAGAATCATTTTGATTCATTGTCTTGGTTTCTTAGATAGTACAGAATCATATTGATTCATATGAGATGTGAAGAATCATGAATGATTTGGGTATGTGGATATCCGTAAGATATTGGATACGTCAACTGAAATCACAAATGATTAAAAGGATGAAACAGACTGACTTCCTAGTTTCCATCTAGATTTTCACCAAAACCATCAGCTGTATGAAGGTGTTTAACTCTAAATCATATATTTGACGTATATAGTCAATAAAGCAAACAAATTGTGTTAATAACTCATCAAGATCCTGGTCTCATGGTATGACTAGATTCACATTGCATTCGAATGATGAAAGTACCGATATTCGATGTAGGTAAAACACAAAGATTGCGATTTTGTTTATCACACAAATATCGCCCAATTTACATATGCAGAGCCTACCAGCATATCAAAAATTATAACCGATGTGACCATCATATCCAATTCATACATAAGCTCAGCACACACTTGTACTATAATTTCCTATATATACATCATTCAGACACACAAATTTTCCTTTTCTTTTATTCTCCCCCTAAAATTGTGATGTGACTTTATTTACTAATTATATCACGTATGAGAACAAACATTCATTAAGCTAACACACATATAAAGCGTACACAACACAATTTTAACACTTAAAAGAAAATATTTTTGTGGAACAGATTTCTAAGGTCTTTCAGTTCAAAAATGGACTATTTATTATTAAAAAAAATTATTTTATTTTTTTTATAATTTTTTTTATTATTATTATTTTTTTTTAAATGAAATCATCCTCAACATCTCAACTAAAGAGTTAAACCGATCCGTTGAAAAAGCTTTTGTAAAAATATCGGCTTTTTGCTCTAAAGTATCGACATGGACCACTTTAATCAGCCCATTCTCAAAACAGTCATGAATGAAATGTAACCTGACCGCAATGTGCTTTGTTTTGGAATACTGAATGGGATTTTTTACTATTCGGAGCACTGCCTCGTAGTCACAATAGATCGGAGTTTCCAGGAAATTTACTCCAAAATCTAGCATTTTATGTTGAATCAAGATAACTTGTGAACAACAGCTTGAGGCAGCAGTATACTCAGCTTCAGCAGTTGATGTGGTTACATTCTTTTGTTTCTTACACTGCCAAGACACCAGTCTCTTCCCCAAAAATTGATATCCACCTGAAGTTGACTTCCTGTCCAAATTACAACCTCCATAATCGCTGTCAGTGTAAGCAAAGATGTAACACCCTAAGCGAATCCCACATCGGCCGTGCACAAGAGAGATTCTGGGTTCATAAGGAATGCCCTGCCTCTTAAATCAACAACGCGTTTTGGGGCTTAATGTAGTGGATGAGAGGAGAACTACACAGTTAAGCGTGCTCGGGTGGGAGTAATCTATGGATGGGTGACCCCTGGGAAGTTTTCACCCGGGCAACCAAAAACAAATCCGTGAGCTCTTAGTGGGCAAAGCGGACAATATTGTTGGTATGAGGGGCCGGATGTTACAAATGATTGTAAGGCTCCTTATCTCGGGTAACCTCACTTGTTGGATTTACTCATAAACAAAGTCATTAATACTGAACTTTAAATTTAACACGTTCAATTAACAACAAAAACATTTACGTTTGAGTACATTACAGCGGAAGTCTCAACATTTAAAACATACATCATTGTTTAACAAAAGAAAACATAAATCGGAATGTCAGTCTCTAGCCGGGCAACCTTCACGCCTTCGCACGACCCTTTTCTTTGTTACCTGAAATGTATACTAAAAGTCAGCTAACGCTGGTGAGTTCTAGTTTAAAAGATTAGATATAAACATTATTTCTTCAAAAGTATACATAAGTTTATATATAAATAACATAAATACGTATTCTTAACTTTTACTTTTTTTCATCATTCTTGAGTGACTACATTGATATGCATTCACCTTTAGTTTTTCCTTAACATTCATTTGGTCGTACACATAAGGGTGATCAACCCGTCTTTTACTACGTATGTCACAAAGACATACGCCATGAAGCTACCATCGTAGCCCTTTGACTCGTCCAGTCCTAGAAACCGTCCGCCCAACCTTCGGCCGTCCGTCGTAAACCGTCCTACCGTCGTAGTCCGTCCTTTTCGCCCGTCTACCCGAAGGTATCCGTTTCCCATGTGCTACCATGTTTGCAACCGTTCTACGTATGATTTGGCATTTGCTTCGACCGTCCATTAATGCCCCTTTTTATTTCCTAGCCGATGAAGGAATATTTTTGTCCCGGTTGCAAGATAGACACGTGGTCGTCCGTCTACCGTAGTAGTCGTTAGCATCGAAGCGTCCATAACATTCACGTATATTCATAACATGCAGTATATATTATAATAATTAAGATTTCATTCATTCATATTTTTTAATTCTTTCATTCATACTTTATAAACATACGTTTCATTCTTTGTTCATAATTCATTTATATATATATATAAATATATATATTTGTATATCACGTATGATCACATTGGCATTCATAGTATTTATTCATTTAGTGTATACATTTCAGCCCCAAAACATTTAATAAGGTTTGCAAATAACATAGAAAGGGGCACATAGAACTCACCTGATGAGCTAGTCTGGATTGTCCTAAACAAAGTCCAACAACGTCACTTCTGATCTGAATTGAGTAGTTAAATACACATCAGACCTAATCTCGACTCTAACGGTTTAATCGTTCTAAACATACTGACTTTACTTAACCATTCTGATGCCTGCGCACTTAGCAAGTGCGCAGGGCCTTGGTCATGCGTACTTGACAAGTACGCAGACTTTACTTCATGCGCACTTGGTAAGTACGCAGACTTTACTTCATGCGTACTTGATAAGTACGCAAAACCCTTCTTCCAGCGTACTTGATAAGTACGCAGGATCTGATTCAGGCGTAAGAACCCTAACTTTTTGCATGCAGGTCTGATCATGTCAATATCTGAATTTTATTTGATCAAAACGTTCGGTTTTCATTCTAGATACTAGATCTTTGTTCATTTTCAAGTTTTATCGATAAAAACTTCACCTATTTAGCTAAAACCGAAAATCCTAAAATAATCATAAAAACTCAGATTATGATCGAATGCTTACCTGGATTGGAGTTATGATTCAGAGAAGATGATCACGAGCACAGTAGCAACGGTCTCCTGAATTTCCAAGTCGATCCGTCACTTTCTCTCTCTAGACCCGTGCTCTCTTCTCTCTCTCTAGAACTTGAGATTGGTGGAAAATGAGAAGTTTGGGCAGCCCTTGCCCTTTTATACTTTGGCTTCCTTCGGCCCGTTGGAGCCGAGCCCAAGCCCATCTATTTTTCTTTCGTCATTTGAAAATTATAATTTCGATCGTGCCATTATTTATTTATTACCAGTTTTGGGATGTTACAAGTCTACCCCCCTTAAAAAGGTTTCGTCCTCGAAACCAGTTGCACGTTAAACAACTGAGGGTATAGTTCCCGCATCTCGTCTTCTTTCTCCCAGGTAGCTTCTGATCCCTTTCTGTGCTTCCATTGAACTTTGACCAATGGAATTGACTTATTGCGTAGTTGTTTCTCAGATCGGTCAAGGATGGCTATTGGTTCCTCGGCATAATTCAGACTGTTATCCACCTCGATCTCATCGTATGGTATGTGAGCAGTGTCGTCAGCTAGACACTTGCGTAAGTGCGACACATGGAACGTGGTGTATTTCGCTAAGCGCATCGGGTAGGTCGAGTCTGTAAGTAACTTGACCCACTCTCGCTAAGATCTTAAAAGGTTCGACAAACCTTGGACTTAGTTTGCCACGTTTTCTGAATCGGATGATTCCTTTCCATGGTGATACCTTTAACAGTACCATGTCCCCGACTTGAAACTCTAACTCCCTTCTTCTCTTATCTGCATATGATTTCTGCCTGTCTTTTGCGGCTTTCATTCGAGCCTTGATTTGATCAAATTTCTCAGAAGTAGCCTTGACCACTCTGCAAAATCCTTCTGTCCAATTTCCCCCTAACAAAGAGGGGTCCTACATTTCCTCCCATACAACATTTTAAATGATGGCATGCCAATAGTCGAGTGATAGCTGTTGTTATATGAAAATTCTGCCAATGGTAGATGGCTGTCCCAGCTCCCACCGAAGTCAATGATACAGGCCCGGAGCATGTCCTCCAAGGTCTGAATGGTCCTTTCAGATTGACCATCGGTTTGAGGGTGGTAAGCGGTGCTGATGTTCAATCTAGTGCCCATCGCTTCATTGAATTTCTTCCAAAACCTTGATGTAAATCTAGTATCCCTGTCGGACACAATCGACAGCGGCATACCATGTCTGCTTACAATTTCCTTGATAAATACTTCTGCTAGTCTTTCTGACGAAGAAGTCTCACGTATTGGCAAGAAGTGAGCACTTTTCGTCAAACGGTCGACGATCACCCAAATGGTATCATTGCCTTTAGCTGTTCGCGGTAGCTTGGTAATGAAGTCCATCGTGATCTCCTCCCACTTCCATTCTGGTATTGGTAAAGGTTGCATTTTACCGCATGGTTTCTGGTGCTCGGCCTTAACTAGAGAACACGTTAGGCACTTGCTCACGTACTCTGTCACATCATTCTTCATGCCAGGCCACCAGTACTCCTTCTTCAAGTCTTGATACATTTTTTTTGTCCCGGGGTGGATAGAATAGCGAGACTTATGGGCATCATCGAGTATTTTGGTTCTAAGATCGCCAATCTTAGGTATCCACATTCGGCCAAACCTAGTTCGTACACCGTATGCATTTGCATCCAAATTCCCTTGTTGTCCTACTATTCTTTCCCATTTTATATTTCCTTCTAATAGCGCTTCGTCTTGTGCCTTTGATATTTCACTCATCAAATCTGGTGTTATAATCAGCTGATACGCTTCGATCTGTATAGGTTCTGATTCTTCCTTTCTGCTTAAAGCGTCAGCTACCACGTTTGCTTTACCTGGATGGTACAATATCTCACAGTCATAGTCCTTCTGTAGCTCTAACCACCTCCTTTGCCTCATGTTTAATTCCTTTTGCCCGAAAAAGTACTTCAGGCTTTTGTGATCGGAGTAAATGGTGCATTTAACTCCATACATATAGTGCCTCCATATTTTCAATGCGAAAACTACTGCCGCTAACTCTAGATCGTGTGTTGGGTAGTTAACCTCGTGAATCTTTAGTTTTCGCGAGGCGTAGGCAATTACCTTTCTACGTTGCATAAGTACGAAACCTAAACCCTGACCCGAAGTGTCAGAGTAGACTACTAAGTCTTCATTTCCCTCAGGTAGTGCCAAGACTGGAGCTTGGGTTAATCGTGCCTTAAGTTCCTCAAACGCGTTGTTTTGGGTTGGACCCCATTCATATTTCACCTCCTTCCGTGTCAACTTAGTTAGTGGCAAGGCTATTCTTGAAAAATCTTGAATGAACCTTCGATAGTAGCCTGCCAATCCCAGAAAGCTTCGTATCTCTATTGGTGTCTTTGGGATGTTCCATTCCTTTACTGTCTTGATCTTTGTAGGATCCACCATAATGCCGTTTGGGTTTATTACATGACCTAGGAATTGGACTTCCCTAAGCTAGAACACGCATTTGGAAAATTTTGCGTACAACTTTTCCTGCTTTAGCACCTCCAGAACCTCTCTTAGGTGACAGTGGTGATCACCCTCGCTTTTCGAATATACTAGTATGTTGATGTGTTAGTATTTACACATCTTTTTGGCATAAAACTTCGCTCATTTAACGATCAATTCTTGGTTATATTCAACGTTTAGGCACTTATTTGCTTCATTTCCTGTTTTGTAGGTTTTTGTGAAGCTTGTGAACAAACAAGAAGATTCCAGGATAAAAAGTGAAGTTTTTAGGGTTTCTGTGATGAAGGCATGGTCGTGTCCCTAATTGGCACGGTCGTGCCTAACTTGCAAACCCTAAGCACGGTCGCGCCCCATACATGGCATGACCGCGCCAAGCCAAAAGGCAAGGCACAACCGTGCCCTGCCTCTACACGGTCGCGGGAACACCCGTGAGTCTGAAACCTCGAAGCAAGAGACCCAATGGAAGCTCCGGATCGGTCAACCCTCTGTCACACGGTCGCGGCAAAGACCTAGACGCGACCGCGCCTTTGCACGTGGCACGGTCGTGTCCTCTCTCTTGGCACGGTCGTGCCTCCCCTTTTCTATTTAAACAGAACTTAAACTCTCATTCAGACATCAAGCAAACAGGGGAGAAAGTCTACTGTTCCAGCTCGTATTTCTCTTGTTCCAGCCATATTTCAAGATTCTTGGGGAGGATACAACATCAAGAGGATCATCTTTCATCAACAACAACATCTAGGCTTGGAGGAGTGGTTTGATTCTTGTTTTCATATCATGTTTCTTACTACTTTTCCCTGTTTATTTGTAATTCTTGTGCTCATGATGAGCTAAAACTCCTGTTCACTTTGGTTTAGATGAAGTTTAGATACATTTAACAACATTCATGGATTATTGGCAATTATTGTGTTAATGTTATGACAACCGTATGATTATTCTTCAATGAAATTATGTATTCAAGTGTTTTGAGATATTTACAAGACTTGTGTTTGTGTATATCATATTATGTTGGAAAACATATGGTTTATGCTTATATTCATAAATTGGTGTATGTATTTATACTAGTTTATGGCTTTTGACTAGGAATGGTGAATGAAGTCTTGTTTATGAATCATTATATTTGTATGTGTATCCTTATGCTTATGTTTGGAAAGACAAAGTGTTTGTTAGAATGTTTCCTGCTTAGTTTTATGTTTATCTAGGAATTGTTGACACATTCTCCTAATTTATATAATCTTTACATGAACATTGTATGTTGAAGAAATGCATATTGTTGTCTAATTTAATCAACTTGAGGTGGGTAGTGTGTTGTTCATATTATCTTTCCAACTAGTTGTTGGACTAGCGTACCTTAATCGGAAACTAGTTTAATCTTTATAAACATTAACATGATTGTTAAACACGTGAGCTTCATTGTATGATTTTAGGTGGTTAGTTTGTATAATTCATGCTAGCTTTTCGAATAGTTATTTGATTAGATATCTTTGACAAGAGTTTAGTCAATTTATGTTTCGTGTGATTGCCATGTTCCTATGAGTGTATTGGATGTATTCTAGATGGATTCGACACCGAAGTGATATTTTCTCCCTAATCGTTTGAATTGTGACCTTAGCTTAGTTTTCATATATTTGCATGTTAGTTAATTAAACAAAACTCTTCAAAATATCTTTATACCCTCACTTGATTAGATTTTAGTTTCGGTTTATTATCGCATTCCACCGTGTCCACGGATTGATATCCGGTTCTTACCTTTACTATATTGCTATCCGACGGGTACACTGCCCGATGTGTGTGTGATTAGTTTTTGGTGAAAACCCTTTTTAAAACTCATATTGTGTGAAAATTCTCTATTAAAATATATATAGTTTTACACGCATCAAGTTTTTGGCGCCGTTGCCGGGGACACGGTTTTTGCAAGAACGATTGAAACTAATTTTTAGTCATTTAGTATATATATTTTTGTGAATATCGTGTTTTCTTGTTTATTATTTTGCAATTTTGTGTGTATAGATATTTTTTCATTTTTACTTGTTATTTTTAGCTTCATTTGTATATAGATATATATCTTGGTTTTTATCCCATTTTATTTCTCTTATTTTTATTTTATTTATTTTCAATTTTTTTATTTTATTTTTATTTTTATTTTTGTCTAACTTGTGTTTTCTGTGTCCTAGGTTCGCGTATTTAAATCTAACTTGTCGTGCAGATCGTGTATGTTCTCAACTCCCGTCGAGGAGGTTCCTGAGCCGTCTTCTGAGCCGGAGCGTGATCTTCATCGGAGATTGCGAGCCCGTTCCCGATTTGTGGCCCGGTTGCTCGAATTTGACGAGGTTGTTGTTGACGAGGTTGTTGTTGACGAGGTAGAGGAGATGGCGAATGAGGATGCGGGTCGGACGCTTTAGGATTTTGGCAAACCAACACTTGAGGGTTTGGAGTCGAGCATCAATAGGCCGACGGTTGGAGCACATCAGTTCGAGATCAAATCCAGCATTATACAGATGGTGCAGAACATGTGTCAGTTCGATGGCAAGGATCACGAGGATCCTAATACTCATTTGGCCGGTTTCTTAGAGATTTGCGCCACTTTCAAAATTCGTGACGCTACCGACGATGCTATTCGGCTCCGGTTATTCCCGTTTTCCTTACGGGATCGAGCCAAGGCTTGGTTACTATCACTTCCCCCTAGGCCCATTAGTACTTGGGACCAAATGGCTGCTAAATTCTTAGAAAAGTACTTCCCTCCGGAGAAAACATCAAAGTTGAGGGCTAGGATTCTTTCTTTCCAGCAGGACGACGGGGAGACGATCTATGAGGCGTGGGAGAGGTTCAAGGAACTGATGAGGAAGGTTCCCCACCATGGATTGTTGAAGTGGCAGCAGTGTGAGACCTTCTACAATGGTCTAGAGATGAGCGGGAAGCAGCTGATTGATGCATACGCGGGTGGAGACATTGGAACGAAGACACCCCAGGAGGCGTATGACTTGCTAGAGAAGGTAGCATCGAAGAGCTACACTCATCATACTTCCCGAGCGAGATCTCAGAGGCAGGGTGTCCATCAAGTGGATGGAATTACCTCTTTAGCTGCCCAGGTGGAAGCACTTTCCACCAAGATTGATTAGATGCACGTCCACAAGGCCTAGTCCTTGTGTGAGTTTTATGGTGGGGCGCATCCCACGAGTGCTTGTCAGGTTGGGGATCAGGGGGCCCACGAGCAGGTTGATTTCATGTCCAACCAGAATCGCCCCCAGAATAATCCCTACAGCAACACATATAATCTGGGGTGGAGGAATCACCCGAATTTCAGTTGGAAGTCTGGCAGCAATAGCCAGCAACCACCCGGATTCACTCAGCGCCCCCCATTCCAGCATCAGTCTCACCAGTCTCAGGGACAGAGTTCCAAGTTCCGACCTCAGCAGGACCAGTTTCAAGGGCAAGGTTCTAGCAGCGGTCCACCACCCGCTCCTGAGGGTAAATCCAGTTTGGAGGACATGGTTGCACGGCTACTTGCCAACTCGGAGAGTCAGAATCAGTTGGCAGAGAAACAGAACCGTTACATGGAGGAGCGTTTTCACACGCATGAGACTGAGTTGAGGAATCAGAAAGCTTCGATCCAGACCATAGAGAACCAGGTCGGGCAGATCGCGAAGCTTCTTTCTGAGAGACCGCCAGGTGTCCTGCCTAGCAACACTGAGCCCAATCCTAAGGCTCATGTGAAGGCCATTACTACAAGGAGCAGTAGAGGCACAGGACCGGATCCACAGGTCCCTGTGCATGAGTCATCCAAGGAGGAGGTTGTGATTGAGATTCCGAATGAGACACCGCCGAGGGCTAACCGGCGAGCACATCACGCCCTCGCGAGCCTGTGAGAGATTACACTCCCACCGTTCCATACCCAGGCAGATTGAAGAAACAGAAGATGGAGGAGCAGTATGGTAAGTTTCTAGGGTTGTTTAAGCAGTTGCATATCAACTTGCCATTTGTGGAGGCTCTAGCTCAGATGCTTAAGTATGCGAGATTTTTGAAGGATATCCTCACGAATAAGAGGAAATTGGAGGAGTTGTCTCAGGTGACGCTGAATGAGGAATGTTCGGCGGTGATTCAGAACAAGCTACCAGAGAAGAGACGAGATCCGGGGAGTTTTACCATCCCCTGTTTGATAGGTAGCTTGTCGGTTAGCAACGCCTTAGCTGACCTTGGTGCTAGCATTAACCTCATGCCATATGCGGTCTTTGCTAAGCTTGAGTTGGGAGAACCTGCACCAACACGCATGAGTATCCAGTTGGCCGATCGTTCGATCAAGTATCCGCGAGGGATAGTGGAGAATATGTTGGTAAAGGTTGATCGTTTCGTGTTTCCTGTAGACTTTGTGATTCTGGACATGGATGAGGACAAGAATGTCCCTATTATTCTAGGTCGACCGTTCCTGGCCACCTCCAAGGCCGTGATTGATGTGTATTCAGGGAGGCTTACATTGAGGGTGGATGAAGAGGAGGTGACCTTTGATGTTGGGAGATCCATGCAGCACACCCAGAATCAGGATGATTCACTCTACTTTGTTGAGACTGTTTATTCTTGCGTGAGTGATCATCTCCAGGATATAGCTGAGGAGGAGTCCCTGAACACCCAGATTGTAGGGGGGAAACGATTGATCCAATTGGTGAGGATCAGTTTGATGAGCAGTGGCATAGCCAGGAGAGCTATGAGTTTCCCCAGTGTTCAGCGGTTTTCGCAATGGTTGATAGAGAGTCTGAGCCGATTGAGCGTCCTTCTGTTGAGGACCCACCACCTGTTGAGCTTAAGGAGCTCCCGAGCCATTTGGAGTATGCCTTTTTAGATGGTGAGTCTCGATTACCTATCATTATCGCCTCTGATTTGACGAGTGATGAGAAGGAGAGGCTATTAGAGGTGCTGAAGTAGCACAAGCAGGCTATTGCATGGAGGATTATGGACATTAAGGGAATTAATCCCTCTTTTTGTACCCATAAGATCCTTATGGAGGATGACTACAGGCCCGCTGTGCAGCACCAGAGGAGGTTGAACCCGAACATGCAGGAGGTAGTGAAGAAGGAGGTGATTAAGTTACTTGATGCAGGTTTGATTTATCCCATCTCCGATTCACCTTGGGTTAGCCCGGTTCAGGTTGTCCCTAAGAAGGGAGGCATGACTGTTATCACCAACGAGAGGAATGATCTGATTCCTACTCGTACAGTCACAGGTTGGAGAGTGTGCATAGATTACCGCAAACTCAATGATGCTACTCGGAAGGATCACTTCCCCCTCCCGTTCATTGATCAGATGTTGGAGAGATTAGCGGGGAGATGTTCTATTGTTTCCTGGATGGCTTCTCTTGATACTTCCAGATCCCGATCGCTCCTGAGGGCCAGGAGAAGACGACATTCACATGTCCCTATGGCACATTTTCCTATCGGCGGATGCCCTTTGGATTGTGTAATGCTCCGGCCACTTTCCAGCGTTGCATGGTGGCCATTTTCCATGATATGATTGAGGACTCCATGGAGGTTTTCATGGATGACTTTTCTGTGTTTGGGAGTTACTTTGATCATTGCCTCGGGAATCTAGAGAGGATGTTGGCCAGGTGCAAAGAGACCAATCTAGTGTTGAACTGGGAGAAATGCCACTTCATGGTGAAGGAGGGCATTGTGCTTGGGCACAAGGTTTCACGCGCGGGGATTGAGGTTGATAGAGCTAAGATTGATACCATATCTAAGCTGCCCCCGCCGACTTCCGTGAGATCTATTCGTAGCTTCCTTGGTCACGCGGGCTTTTACAGACGCTTTATTAAAGATTTTTCTAAGATTGCCCGACCGATGACCCAGCTTCTTGAGAAGGAAGCCCAGTTCGTATTCTCCGACGAATGCCTTAGTGCATTCAATTTGTTGAAGGAGAAGTTGGTGAATGCCCCTATCATGGTAGCTCCTGATTGGAAGTTGCCATTTGAGATCATGTGTGACGCGAGCGACTTCGCTGTTGGGGCGGTCTTAGGACAGAGGAGAGAGAAGCAGTTCCACCCGATTTATTATGCGAGCAAGACGCTCAATGACGCACAGGAGCACTACACCACGACGGAGAAAGAGCTCCTAGTCGTTGTCTTCGCTTTCGACGGTCTTATCTCGTCCTATCAAAGACCATTGTATTCACTGACCATGCAGCTCTTCGGCACCTGTTCAGCAAACAGGATGCCAAACCCCGACTGATCCGGTGGGTTTTGCTGCTTCAGGAGTTCGACATTGAGATCCGTGATAATAAGGGCGCGGAGAATGTCGCAGCGGACCACTTGTCCCGTCTTGAGTGCTCAGCTTCATCTGAACTTGTGGGGTCATCCATAAATGACAATTTTCCCCACGAGTTTCTCATGCACATACAGACACAGGATGAGGAGTGTCCCTGGTTTGCTGATTTTGCAAACTTTCTTGCTAGTGGGATCGTGATTAAGGGCTTAACGCATCAGCAGAAGCGAAAGTTCTTTGCGGATGTGAAGCACTATCTTTGGGAGGATCCCTATTTATTTCGAGTCGGGGCTGATCAGATCATGCGCAGGTGTGTGTTCGGAGATGAGGCACGTAAGGTGCTTAGACACTGCCACGAGGGCCCGACAGGCGGACACCATGGAGCTACCTTGACCGCGAAGAAGGTCTTTAACGCCGTTTTCTTCTGGCCTACCATCTTCTGGGATGCTCATGAGATGATCCGAGCTTGTGACGCTTGCCAGAGGGCGAGCAACATCTCATCTAGGAATGAGATGCCCCAGAACAGCATCCAGATTTGTGAGATTTTTGATGTTTGGGGTATTGACTTTATGGGACCTTTCCCAGCTTCTCGTGGCAACCGGTATATCCTAGTCGCTGTTGACTATGTTTCTAAGTGGGCCGAGGCTCAAGCCTTGCCCACTAATGATGCTAGGGTGGTTGTTCAGTTTCTGAAGAAGCTATTCTCTCGCTTTGGTGCCCCCAAAGCCCTTATTAGTGACCGTGGGACCCACTTCTGCAACTCCCAGTTGGAGAAGGCATTATCACGATATGGTGTGAACCATAGATTCTCCACAGCCTACCATCCACAGACCAGTGGGCAGGTAGAGGTCACGAACCGGGGCATAAAGCGGATTCTTGAGAAGACGGTTGGTCAAAACCGTAAGGATTGGTCGGACAGGTTAGATGATGCACTTTGGGCCTTTCGGACTGCGTATAAGATGCCTATTGGTACCACACCATTTAGGTTGATCTATGGGAAGGCGTGCCATCTTCCGGAGGAGTTAGAGCACAAGGCTTATTGGGCATTGAAGGCGGTGAATCTTGACTTGGTGAGCGCGGGTGAGAACCGGTTCACTCAGATTCATGAGCTTGATGAGTTGAGAAATCAAGCCTATGCAAACTCCACGATCTACAAGGAGCTCACCAAGAGTTTACATGACCGACGCTTGAAGGACAAGAAGGAATTCTGAGTGGGTGGTCGTGTGTTGCTTTACAACTCTAGGTTGCGTTTGTTTCCCGGGAAGTTGAAGTCCCGATGGACGGGTCCTTACACGGTTAAGGAGGTGTTTCCTTATGGGACCGTCGAGATTGAGCATGAAGATGGGAGGATCTTCAAGGTCAACGGTCATCGTCTTAAGCCATATATTGACGGACCGGTTGACCCGGCATTGGAGGTAGTTGACCTCCACCCCAAGGACTAATGAATTCGGGGACTTGAGTCTAGCTAACGACTCGTTAATAAACTTAGCCTATTTTGGTAACAATTCTTAGATTTTGTTTCTATGTTTATTTTCCTATTTTTATTAATTTTTAGGATTTTACCATTTATTTTTGAGTTTAGGTATTCGGAGCATGTTTTGGATCGAGCGGATTGGGGATATGGATTGGATGTCTCAGGTATGTCTTCTGAATTTTTAGCAATTTTAGTTTGGAAGAATCGCAGTCGGGTTTGGTACAAGCTGCATAAAAATCAGGGTTTTCTGTCTGCTGGGCAAGAGACACGGTCGTGCCTAACTTAGGCGCGGTCGTGCCTTAGCACTCGGCGCGGTCGTGCCTAACTCATTGGGGGCGATTTAATCAACTTTTCAAACGGCAAACCTTTCAAACATCCCCCACTGACCCCCTAGCAGCCGATTACCCCTCCCCCTCGGCGATTTTCTTCCCGTCACCATTTCCGGTCTACTTCCCTTCATTTCTTCGATCCAAGGTACGTCCCGAGCTCCCCATTCTCTCTTATTTCGCAATTATAACCCTAGTTTTTCCTTTTCGTTTTTATTTTGTCGATTTATAGATGTTTAAGGCTGTAAATACGTAGAATTAGGTCGTCAATTGCTCCCTGGGATGCTAGGCTATAATAGCCCCTTCATAAGTCATGCTTAATTGATGAAATTTGAAACTGTAAGTCGTAATTTGGTGGAGCACGGTCGCGCCAAACCCTAGGCGCGGTCGTGCTAGACTATCAGCATCCCAGGATTGTCGTGCCTCTTATGAGCGCGACCATGTTCGAAAGAGTTTTGCTTTAGCGCGGTCGTGCCCATTCTCAGGCGCGACCGTGTCTCCCGGTTTGGACTGACCGTGGTCGCCCACAGCGCGACCGTGGGCATGGATTATGGCCTTGGCACGGTCGTGCCCCTTCCTAGGCGCGACCGTGCCCCTTCATAAATTTGATCAGAAACTTCATAAATTTAGTCTAGCGTCTTCATAACTGTTCTGATTTCATTTTTGTTGTCGTGCAGATGGCAGGCAACAGGGACCACCCGTATCAAGAGTTTGACATGAACGAGCATGAGTACGAAGCTCGTTTGGATGTTTTGTGGCCCCGCAGAGGCAGGATTCTAGCTGCTCGTCGTTTAGAGCCAGCCTCCATCGACGCCATCGGTCAGCGGGACCGATGGAATGATCTTGTCACCGCCCCCTGGCGCCGTTTGTTTAGGTTCCACGCTATCCAGTACATAGAGCTTGTGATGGAGTTTTTCTCCACATATGAGTTCGATTATCCTTGCGTAGACCTAGAGCAGCCTGAGACGATTAGGTTTAGATTAGGCGGGGAGTGGCGCGTGATGTCGGTTGCCCAGTTTGGGAGACTTTTAGGTTTATACACGCGGCAGGAGCTCCAGACAGAGATATTCACCGACGGTATTACCGAGTTTCTGACAGAGGAGGATAAGGACAAGTTTTGGCATGAGTTTGGTTTTGGGATTTACGATCCGAGTCTGACCAAGGCTTCGAGCCTTTGGGACCCTCTGCACCGTATTCTTCATCGCTGCATTGTTTATTCCATATCTGGGCGAGGGCAGGGAGAGACGGTAGTAAATTTGAGGGAGTTGTTTTATCTGTTTTGCCTTGTACGCCCGCGCGCCTGTAATCTCGCGCATTCTATCGCGGGGTACTTGGTGAACAGTTCGGGGCGCGACGTCACCAGCGCGATATGTGGAGGTCACTTCGTGACCAAGCTGGCACGATACTTCCAGCTGCTTACAGATGACTTGATAGGGGATCTGACCCCTGTGGCCGAGACTGTCGTGATGTCTGTGCAGACATTGCGCAACATGCACGTCGCTCGGCGTGGCGCAGGGGGGATTCGATTGGTGGATCGATGGGGACGGACGTGGGATCCAGACCGTCCGGGCCCCGATCCAAATGTTGTTCAGGCTGAGGCCGAGGCTATAGCTACCGCCCATCAGGAGCATGCGGCTCAGCAGGAGCAGGAGCAGGAGCAGGTTCATGAGCTTCATCAGCCCGATCAGCCCGATCAGCCGCCTCCTCCGCCTCCGCCGCCACCACCGCCTCCGGTTGTCATCGCACATGACATGTTCATGCGCTACTGGGCCTGGCAATATGAGGTCTAGTGCGCCGCTGCTGCTGCTGGCGGGGCGCCTTACGTGGTTCCCCTTCCATTCTTCATGTAGCCAGAGCAGCAGCCTGATCAGCCACCACCATCACCACAGCTTCAGCCACCACCATCACCACCGCATCATCAGTCACCACCACCATCACCACCAGCAGCAGGAGGCGTGGGTGGCGGGGCCGCCGATATTGACCTTGAGGGTATGCAGCGGGAGTAGTACCTCCCACTGCCTTTTGGTATCATTTTTGTGAGTTGTACTTTTGTTGTATTGTACAAACTCTTGTATCGCGCTTCGGCGTTTATGTTGTACTTTTGTTTCCTTATACTTTTGTTTCCATGTACTGTTGTATATATTTGTGTTTATATTTTGGCTTGATGTTACTGATCTGTGTTTGATGTTGTTAGTCTTGATTAGATCTTGGAATTGTGGAACTATGTGGAACTACGTGGAACGTCATTGTTGTGGGTTGGATTTTTGCGTGTGCCATGATCGACACGAGGGAAGTCTCAGTTATCCCTTCACACTTCATTGCATTGCATTCCATTTTGCTTTGCATGTTTTTGTATACATTGTGGGCAATGTATGTTTCTAAGTGTGGGGTTGGGTGTCCAGTCTTTGCTTTACATTATTTTTTTGTTATACATTGAGGGCAATGTACAATTCTAAGTGTAGGGTGGGATTGTAGTCGCGCATTGTTTGTCCTTTTAGCATTTTATCAATTCATTTTTTGCAAAATATTCCTTCATAATTTTCTATTGACACTAAATTAAAAGTTAACCGTTTAGCATTCACAATTTTTAGTAAATAATAGAGGTTTGATTTTTCGAAAGCAATTGAGATAGAAATTTCATTGAGTCAAACCCATTTTTTTTGTGATAACCATGAGTTTTAGTGGGCTAAACGAATGAATTGCATGTAACCTTGTGCTTACACCCATTCCTTTCTGTTTCCGTGAGTTTATTTTTGAGCCTTGATAGCTTTAGACATTGTTTGCTCTCGTTTTTGCGGATTTGAGTGTGCCGGATGTTTCATGCTTGTTAGAACTTGCTTTTAGTATACATTTCGAAATCATGAACATAAATATTGCATAAAAATGATTGAGGCATTAGGATAAACCACTTTGTTAGCCTTTTATCTTTGTTTTCCCTTACCCGAACACATCCACTAGTTAACCACGTTGAGCCTATCCCATGTTCTTTCTTTTATTACCCACATTACACCGCCATTAAACCTTCATTAGCCTTTTTACTTATTTATTCTATTTTTTACCCGTGTTAGAAATTCGGTCGGCTAATGTTAATTTTATAGCTTTTACTTTGTTGTAATCTTCAAATTCTTGAGAAGTTTTTAGCTAAGGAAAGATGCATATTGACTTAGTTCCCTTCAAAAAAAACAAAAAAAAAATATCACCAAAATCAGGTGAAATATAGTCGATTAGAGCAATTTTGTGAGCAAAGATGGAAAGAATTCGGTTGTTAGCTCTTACCTATATACGGAAGTATTAGTTAGTTTATTTTTCATATTAGAAGTGTTTTAGTTTTTGAATCAGCATAACCGCCGGGTTTTTAGCCATTTAGCCACTTTTAAATTCCATTTCCTTACCCTTAACCATTGCCAAGTTACAACCCGTTTAAAGCCCTCTTGATTTGTGCTTTGTTTCATGTTAGTTGATAGAGATTTGATCTTTTAACAAGCTTATGATTTATGCATGTTAATTGTCTTGGCATTTGAGTGTTCTATACATACACCATTACTTGTATGATCATATATATTCCCGAGTGTGTGTGAACATTGTGAGAAGCATAAAGTTGCATGCTAATGATTTCCTAGGCATATTCATTTGCTCATTCGGTTGTCACTTCATTGGGTTCATTGGGTTTCATTTAGTTAATTTTGCATTTCTTGTCAAACCTTTATAAATTTGTTAATGCTTACGGTTTTCCGAATTGATCCATAGTGTCATTGGAGGTTTTGTTTTATCTTGATTTATTGCTTGAGGACAAGCAATGTTCAAGTGTTGGGTTGTTTGATGTGTTAGTATTTACACATCTTTTTGGCATAAAACTTAGCTCATTTAACGATCAATTCTTGGTTATATTCAACGTTTAGGCACTTATTTGCTTCATTTCCTGTTTTGTAGGTTTTTGTGAAGCTTGTGAACAAACAAGAAGATTCCAGGATAAAAAGTGAAGTTTTTAGGGTTTCTGTGATGAAGGCACGGTCGTGTCCCTAATTGGCACGGTCGTGCCTAACTTGCAAACCCTAAGCACGGTCGCGCCCCGTACATGGCACGACCGCGCCAAGCCAAAAGGCAAGGCACAACCGTGCCCTGCCTCCACACGGTCGCGGGAATACCCGTGAGTCTGACACCTCGAAGCAAGAGACCCAATGGAAGCTCCGGATCGGTCAACCCTCTGTCACACGGTCGCGGCAAAGACCTAGACGCGACCGCGCCTTTGCACGTGGCACGGTCGTGCCCTCTCTCTTGGCACGGTCGTGCCTCCCCTTTTCTATTTAAACAGAACTTAAACTCTCATTCAGACATCAAGCAACCAGGGGAGAAAGTCTACTGTTCCAGCTCGTATTTCTCTTGTTCCAGCCATTTCAAGATTCTTGGAGAGGATACAACATCAAGAGGATCATCTTTCATCAACAACAACATCTAGGCTTGGAGGAGTGGTTTGATTCTTGTTTTCATATCATGTTTCTTACTACTTTTCCCTGTTTATTTGTAATTCTTGTGCTCATGATGAGCTAAAACTCCTGTTCACTTTGGTTTAGATGAAGTTTAGATACATTTAACAACATTCATGGATTATTGGCAATTATTGTGTTAATGTTATGACAACCGTATGATTATTCTTCAATGAAATTATGTATTCAAGTGTTTTGAGATGTTTACAAGACTTGTGTTTGTGTATATCATATTATGTTGGAAAACTTATGGTTTATGCTTATATTCATAAATTGGTGTATGTATTTATACTAGTTTATGGCTTTTGACTAGGAATGGTGAATGAAGTCTTGTTTATGAATCATTATATTTGTATGTGTATCCTTATGCTTATGTTTGGAAAGGCAAAGTGTTTGTTAGAATGTTTCATGCTTAGTTTTATGTTTATCTAGGAATTGTTGACACATTCTCCTAATTTATATAATCTTTACATGAACATTGTATGTTGAAGAAATGCATATTGTTGTCTAATTTAATCAACTTGAGGTGGGTAGTGTGTTGTTCATATTATCTTTCCAACTAGTTGTTGGACTAGCGTACCTTAATCGGAAACTAGTTTAATCTTTATAAACATTAACATGATTGTTAAACACGTGAGCTTCATTGTATGATTTTAGGTGGTTAGTCTGTATAATTCATGCTAGCTTTCCGAATAGTCATTTGATTAGATATCTTTGACAAGAGTTTAGTCAATTTATGTTTCGTGTGATTGCCATGTTCCTATGAGTGTATTGGATGTATTCTAGATGGATTCGACACCGAAGTGATATTTTCTCCCTAATCGTTTGAATTGTGACCTTAGCTTAATTTTCATATATTTGCATGTTAGTTAATTAAACAAAACTCTTCAAAATATCTTTATACCCTCACTTGATTAGATTTTAGTTCCGGTTTATTATCGCATTCCACCGTGTCCACGGATTGATATCCGGTTCTTACCTTTACTATATTGCTATCCGACGGGTACACTGCCCGATGTGTGTGTGATTAGTTTTTGGTGAAAACCCTTTTTAAAACTCATATTGTGTGAAAATTCTCTATTAAAATATATATAGTTTTACACGCATCATATGTCATCTATAAAAACTATCACCGATCGATCCAACATTGGCCGACATACTCTATTAATCAAATCCATGAATACTGCTGGTGCGTTGGTCAATCCGAAGGAAATCACGAGAAACTCATAATGCCCATAACGCGTGCGAAACGCGGTTTTTGGTACGTCTTTCTCTCTTACTTTCAACTGATGGTAACCCGACCTAAGATCGATCTTTGAGAACCAACTTGCACCTTTCAGTTGATCAAAAAGGTCATCTATTCTAGGCAGTGGGTATTTGTTCCTTACTGTCCTCTTGTTCAGTTCACGGTAGTCAATGCACATGCGCATGCTGCCGTCTTTATTCTTTACGAATAGTACCGGAGCGCCCCATGGTTAAATGCTCGGTCTAATAAATCCTTTTTCTATTAATTCCTGTAGTTGAGACATCAATTCTTTCATTTCTGACGGAGCCAATTGGTAGGGGGCTTTGGCAATGGGCTCAGCTCCTTGTAGTAAGTCAATCTGAAATTCTATTTCCCGATCGGGTGGCAATCTAGGTAGATCCTCAGGGAATACTTCCGGAAAGTTGCACACCACGGGTACATTCTTGAGTGCTTTCGTTTTCATTCTATTGTCAATAACATACGCCAGATAAGCTTCGCAACCGCGCCTCATGTAACTTTCGGCCTTGATCATCGAAATGACGTTTGGCATTGTGCAATTCCAATCCCCATAAACCGTAATTGGACTTCCTCTAGGAGCCTTGAGGTGTATCCTCTTACGTTTACATATGATTTGAGCTTCGTTGGCAGCTAACCAATCAATACCCAGTACTACATCGAATCCTCCTAAGGTAAGAAGGAATAATCTAGAGGGGAACTTATGGCCCTCTATTTCTATGATACAATCATCTGTTACTTGGAATACTACCGAATTATTACCAACGGCAGTTTGTACGCTAAAGGCTTTTACTATGGTGTTAACAGTGCAATCTAGTTTTTGGCTAAAGGCATTTGATATAAAACTTTTACTAGCACCAGAGTCAATTAAGATAGTAGCATGTTCATCATTTACTAGAAACGTACCTGATACAACATCAGGGTTTCCCCTTGCTTCCTCCTCAGTCAGGGCATAGGCTCGAGTCCTAGCCCTTGGCTGTTCCTTTTCAGCTTCCTTTTCCTTTCCCGAACCGGATTGTCTGGTTTTCCTGCAATCCCTAGTCAGGTGTCCATATTTTCCACAACTCTGGCACTTGACATCCTTTAAACACTCTCGGGAGAAGTGCCCCGGCTTCCCGCACTTATAATACATGATGGTGCCGATTCGGCACTCGCCAAGATGGTGCTTTCCACACTTCTTGCAAGTTTCATATTCATCTGACCTTGGTCTCTTAACTTCAGCTGCTGCATCCCTTTTCCCGGTGCCCCTAGACGGGTTCTCCCACTTTCTCTTTTGTGTCTTAGGTGCCGGGTCCTCATTGGCGTAGTCTCCACTAAGTGTGGTACCAGTTGGGCCAGCTCATTGAATCTCGAAGTATACTGGCGATGAGTCTTGTTGCCAGCCTTGAAGTTCAGGAACTCGTTCTCCACACGATCAATCTCGTTCTGTGGGCAGAACTTTTGGATTATCAGCTTCTTCAAGTCTTCCCATGTCATTCTGGCAATAGCGTTTGGCGACTTTATTCTCTGAATGTTTCTCCACCAACCTAGTGCTTCATTGGTGAAAGAATGTGCAACATACTTAACGGCCTGGTCCGGTCGACACTCGCTTATGTTGATTACAGCGTTCATCCTCTCAATCCATTCGAACGTAGCCACTGAATCCTTGTTCCCATCAAACTTGGGTGGGTCTCCGTCCTTGAAACCTTTATAGGTGCACCCCCGGTTACTTGATCCCACCTTTATTTCATCCCCATCGTTGTCATATACCTTTTCCTCATTGTTCCCTTCATCATCTTCCTTGATTTTCTTTAATGCCTCCGTTAGTAGGTCAGGCAATACATTCTTCAAAGTGAGCACGACCTCACGGGCAATAACATCTCTGACCTCGGGTTCCAACTGTAGATACCCTTGATGGTCGCCCCCGGTTGGGGTGACATTAGTTTGGTGCACGCTCTCTATGCTTTCCGTGTGCACATCCTCTTATTCTTGATGTCTTGGATTTAGTGGAGGCCTGCCGACTCGGCCTGTGCGACCGCCTCGGCGTCCTGTTCTCCCTCCACCTGCCATTGTCTTTAAATTTCCTGATAGTCATAAAGGGTATACATCAATGTCATTCTCTCAGATCATAGTCTTAGAACAGTACGAACAAGGTAAATTTTTAATTACAGTGACCGGTTTATGATTAGAAATTTGCATTGCTTTTCGGGTTCCAAACTCTTCAAATTGGTCGTGACAATGACATCTATTGGTTCTAGGTTAGGGTATCTATTCTTATCCAAGTGTATTAGCCTTAGTACTTACTTACCTTGTTGGCGTTGGCGTTGGCTACCCAGACTGACATCCGTGCGTTGGTCCCATAATCAGCTTGAGTCCAGACATTTAGGGATGTCTGAATCTCTCAAACTATTGCTCTGATACCAACTTGTAACATATGGCCCCTCGTACCAACAATATTGTCCGCTTTGCCCACTAAGAGCTCACATATTTGTTTTTGTTTGCCCGGGTGAAAACTTCCCAGGGGTCGCCCATCCCTGGATTACTCCCACCTGAGCACGCTTAACTGTGGAGTTCTCCTCTCATCCACTACATTAAGCCCCAAAACGCGTTGTTGATTTAAGAGGCAGGGCATTCCTTATGAACCAAGATCTCTCTTGTGCACGGTCGATGTGGGATTCGCCTAGGGTGTTACAATCACCCCCTATTTTGGACTCATCGTGCTCGATGAGGTTTGCCCCACCATCCAATTCAAGGATGCGGGATTCGCCTAAGGTGTCCTTCTGAACACCCCCTTTTGTAACATCCGGCCCCTCGTACCAACAATATTGTCCGCTTTGCCCATTCAGGGATGTGGGATTCGCCTAAGGTATCCTTCTGAACACCCCCTTTTGTAACATCCGGCCCCTCGTACGAACAATATTGTCCGTGAGCTCTTAGTGGGCAAAGCGGACAATATTATTGGTACGAGGGGTCGGATGTTACAAATGGTATCAGAGCCACTCCTGTGCCATTCGAGATGGTGGGGCAAACCTCATCGAGTATGGTGAGTGTCCGGGGGTGTTAAGAGGGACACTTTAGCCAAATCCCACATCCCTGAATTGGATGGTGGGGCAAACCTCATCGAGGACGATGAGTCCAAAAGGGGGGGTGATTGTAACACCCTAGGCGAATCCCACATCGGCCGTGCACAAGAGAGATCCTTGGTTCATAAGAAATGCCCTGCCTCTTAAATCAACAACGCGTTTTGGGGTTTAATGTAGTGGATGAGAGGAGAACTCCACAGTTAAGCGTGCTCGGGTGGGAGTAATCCAGGGATGGGTGACCCCCCTGGGAAGTTTTCACCCGGGCAACCTAAAACAAATCCGTGAGCTCTTAGTGGGAAAAGCGGACAATATTGTTGGTACGAGGGGCCGGATGTTACAAATGGTATCAGACCCACTCTTGTGTCGTTCGGGATGGTGGGGCAAACCTCAGCGATCATGCTTGAGTCCCCGGGGGTGTTCAGAAGGACACCTTAGGCGAATCCCACATCCCTGAATTGGATGGTGGGGCAAACCTCATCGAGGACGATGAGTCCAAAAGGGGGGGTGATTGTAACACCCTAGGCGAATTCCACATCGGCCGTGCACAAGAGAGATCCTTGGTTCATAAGAAATGCCCTGCCTCTTAAATCAACAATGCGTTTTGGGGCTTAATGTAGTGGATGAGAGGAGAACTCCACAGTTAAGCGTACTCAGGTGGGAGTAATCCAGGGATGGGTGACCCCTTGGGAAGTTTTCACCCGGGCAACCAAAAACAAATATGTGAGCTCTTAGTGGGCAAAGCGGACAATATTGTTGGTACGAGGGGCCGGATGTTACAAAAGAAATTAAATTCAGAATCAGAAGGATACCATAAACCTAAATTTACCTGACCCTTAAGATATCAGAAAATTCGTTTAACAGCTTATTCATGAGATTCTTTTGGAGCTGCCTAATATCTGGCACAAGAGCAAACAACAAACATGATGTATGGTCGACTAGCAGTCAAATACATCAATGAGCCAATCATTGACATGTACGTCTTTTGATTTACTTCAACTCTAGACACATCGACAATTAAAAGTTCATGAGGAGAAATTGGTGTTAAAGCTGATTTGCAATCAGTCATTTTGAATTTTTTAAGAATATCTTTCACATATTTGGCCTGATGAATAAGAATTCCTGATTCAGCCTGCTCAACTTGTAACCCTAGAAAGAACTGCATTTTTCTCATCAAGCTCACTTCAAACTTTAATTTCATAACTTATTCACATTCTTTGTAAAGAGCTTCATTTGTTGATCCATAGATAATATCATCGACATAAACTTGTACAATTAACAAATCAACATCTTATTTCTTCAGGAATAAGGTCTTTTCAATTGTTTCACGAACGAAGCCATTTGATGTAAGACGTATTGACAAGGTTTCATACCACGCACGAGGCGCTTGATGTAGCTTGTACAATGCTTTATCAAGCTTATACACTTGAAATGGATGAGCTGGATCTTCAAAACCTGGTGGTTGATTCACGTAAACTTCTTCCTTTACCACCCCATACAGAAAAGCTGTTTTTACATCCATTTGATATACAGTAAATTTCTTGTACAATGCATAAGCCAAAAAGATTCGTATGGCTTCAATTCGTGCAACAGGAGCAAAGACATCGTCATAATCTAGTCCTTCCTCTTGATAAAAACCTTGTACAACCAAACGAGCTTTGTTCCGAACTACAATCCCACGATCATCCTTTTTGTTTTTGAAGACCCACTTCGTTCCAATTGGATATTTTCCCTTAGATAAGTCCACAAGATGCCACACATTTAACTTCTTAAACTGAAGCAATTCTTCTTGCATAGCTTCAATCCAACTTGGATCTTGTAAAGCAACAGTAACATTCTTTGGTTCCTCTTGAGATAAGAAACAGGAGTACAAACAAACATTTATATTTCCAGTTTGACTTCTTATCTTTACTCCATCTTCAAGAGATCCAATAATATTCACTCGATGAGCAGAATGGATTTGATGATTTTGAATATGCTCAACTTCCACAGATTCTGGCATGTTTGTATTATTCAAATCTGGTAATTGATCTTTTGAATCTTCAACACTAGAAGAACTTGTTTGAATTACATCCTCAGTCTAATCATTTATAGGATCCAACTAAACTTCATTAACTGCTTGTTCATCATTTGTACTTGGAATTTCTTGTACTTCAGGATCAACATTAGTGACAGAGTTATCAACAAGATCTTCTTGTGTTTGAGTTGATGTAGTAACATTCTCAGACATCTCATTTTGAATCATCAAATTCTGTGGCCCAACCAAAAACATTCCAACAGATACATCACTACTTGTAGAAGACTCAGTTACAGTACCCGAAGTACTTGCTTCATTAGAATCCGTTTGAAGTTGTTGATCAAAAGTTTTGAAGATTACTTCAGCATCAAAGAACCAGTTAGGTCCATTTTGATCTGTAGGAGTATTTAGTTCTTACCACTCCACATAAAACAATTCTTGAACAATTTTGGTTCTTTTGTTGTACACTCTATAAGCTTTCTAATATGAAGAATAACCCAAAAAATAGCATTCATCACCGACAGCTGCAAATTTTGGCAATGAATCTTGTGTATTCAACAATGTACAAGAACAACCAAATGCTCTGAAGAACTTGATATATGGCTTTCATTTATAGAATAGTTCATACGAAGTCTTTGTTAGTTGCTTCACCATAAGAACTCTGTTTAAAACATAACATGAAGTGTTTACTGCTTCAGCCCAGAAGATAATGGATAACTTGGAATCGACAAGCATTGTTCGAGCAACTTCTATTAAAGTTATGTTCTTCCTTTCAGCTACTCCATTCTGTTGTGGTGTTCTTGTAGCACTATACTGATGTGTTATTCCTTTTTCTGCACAAAACAAACTTATCAGTTTATTTTTAAATTCTGTTCCATTGTCATTGCGAATGATTGAAACTTTGCTATCACAGATGTTTTCTATTCGTTTGACAAAATCAATAATTGTTTCAGGTGTTTCATTCTTTATTGCAAGGAAAAACGCCCATGAAAATCTTGAAAAATCATCTGTGATAACAAGACAATAGGACCTTTTCACAATGCTTTTAACTCGAACTGGACCAAACAAATCCATATGAATAAGAAATAAAGGTCTAGTAAAAGTTGTTATGGTTTTTCTTGGATGGGACTTCTTGTGATGTTTTCCCTTTGCACATGACATGCAATTTTCTTCAATTATGAACTCTTTCTTTGGCAATCCTCGCACCAAATCTTTATGCACCAAGTTATTCATGTTCTTTAAATTCACATGACCCATTCTTCGATGCCACAAATAAGATTCTGAACCAGTTGCCTTTGATAATAAACATGAAACGTTTACTGGTGTAGTATGATCATTCAAGTCAACCACATATGTGTTGAATTTCCTTGGAGCACGCATCAGAATCATTTCTTCTGGAGTAACCAATCCAGGCTTTAAGAACAATCATTCCTTTGCAGTAAAATGAATTGGTATGTCTTTATAAAAAACTTGAGAAACACTTAGTAAATTGAATTCCAATTGAGACACAAAGTTTACTTTTTCTAATGTTATGAGTTCATTCGACACTATTCCTTGACCAGTTATTTTTCCTCCCTTTATATCACTAGCAAATGCAAAAAACCTCCATCAAAAGTTCAAAAATTTTCAAGAATTTTTCTTTATCCAGTCATGTGCCTTGAGCAACTGCTATCAACATGCCAAGCATTATTAATAGTCCTCCCGGTTAAACTTTGCACATTCAAGACAAAATTAATAATAAACAGGTACCCAGATCATCTTTGACCTAGGCTGACTTTTACCTTTTAACAGTCTTAACATCTTTAACATCTTGTTCTTTCAATTTTATATTTTTCATTATTCCAACCATATGTGAAGATTGTTCATTTTTAACTTTCCAAACATAACCAACATTTTTCGCATATTTCATAGTAATTTTTTTTAGCAAAATATATTGGTTGGTTAAATTTCTTCACATATTGTGAACCTTTTGGGACACGTTTATTCCCAAACTTTGGTAGCACATAATCACGGGAAACATTAGAATATAAAGCATGACAATTTCTGGAAAGCAAGTAATCACGACTGAATCTTTGTATCACTCCGGACTCTGACACACTTAAATGTATTTTAATAAGTTCATAAACACGTTACAAGATTTATAAAAAAAATATACGACATTATATATAAAAATGTGTTTAAATAAGTTTATAAAAATGTTGTAAGATTTATAAAAATATTGGACATTTTATATATATAAAATGTGTTTAAATAAGTTTATAAAAATATTATAAGGTTTATAAAATTTGGAATAGTTTAAGGATTGTTTAATAGATTCCAAAATAAACGAACAATCAAACCGACTCGTAATAGTCTTTAGTGTATAAAAATAATATTTAATTAAGTTAAAATAATTATATAAAATAAATAAAGTGAAAACAGGAGTAAAAAAAATTGGGCCGAAGGCCAACCGGTTTCGAACCCGCGACCTCCGGATCAAACACACACACGCATAACCAGCCGGGCTACTGCCCATCGCTGGTTATGTGTGTGTTGTTTAATTTATATACACATGCTCAGTATTGGTCGCTGGTCCTCGGCAATCCGGCAACCGTGTCCGAGGACTTGGGTTTGCTCGGTAATCCTCGTGCGATTGCCGAGTTTTCGTCTGGGATTGATTACCTGACGATGACAGAAGCTAATGGACCCGAAATGAGGCTCGAACTTGGTCGCGAAGTGTCCGGTCGGCAAAGGTTGAAGTCCGAAAAAGTCAAGAGTGGAAATCAGCTTCTGGATGGAATTAGACTTCGAAACTTTGGTTGCAGCTTCACTTAGTAACGACGAAAGTGATGGTATCCTCAATTTGGAGTGAGAGTGTGTGGACGGAGGGTAATGAGTTCGTGCAGGGCCGACAATGGCTATTTATGGCCGAGCCTGATTCTTATGTTCGAACGTGCAATTGGACACGTCCCGACATTAGTCTGGACGAGGCGAAGCTAACCAGACATTCCACAGGCGTGGAGGTGGCCTGTCGGGCACGAATTCGGACATGGGTATCTCGGCCACCAACATGATCGGTCGATTCTTATGTCGGGGGAACAAATTTGTCGAGGGGTCTTGTTCGCGTGGGAGGTACGAAGCCAGAGAAGGCTTTATTGGTTGTCGAGGTGCAGAGAAACTGTCTGGTCGGGCGTCGCCGGAAAAGCTTTTACCCGCCGGACCTTTGGAAAGGGGTGACCGGATAAGCGAAATGCGTTTTGGCAGTTTTAGTCCCTGGAGTTTGGTTTAATCCGAAATAACCCTTAAAATAATTACGGATGGGTCCCTGAAGTTTCATTTGACCAGGAACAGCCCCTCCAACGAGTTTAGTTTTAAAACCTTTTAGTTTGTTTAATTACAATACAACCCCTGAACTTTTATTAATTTAAATCTTATTTAAATCAAATAAATTTATAAGTTTTTATAACTTATATTATTATTATTTTTTATAAATAAAAATTTTTATAAAAGTTATAAATCTTATTAAAATATGATGTTTTATTAAATATGCAACTTTTCAAATGTAGAATTTTTTGTATAAAATTTTATATTAGTTTTTAAAATTTATAAAATTCTAATTAAATTAATTTCATAACATAAAATACTTATTTGTATAAAAACCAAATAAAACTTAAGCATATAAAATTTCATAAAAATTTTGTTTTTATTTAAGATCAATCTCATTGAATGGTAAATAAAATTGAAAACCGTTGATTTATATAAATTATTTAATTTAATAACATAATTTATATAGTTTATAACCTTCAAATATTTTTAAAAATTAAAAGTACATAAATTGAAATTTGCCAATATACCAATTTGTATAAATTTGATTAAATATAAAATGTTAATATTTACACAATAAATTCCGCAACGAAAATTTTTGAAATGTCACAGTCTCCCCCAGTTGAAGGAATTTCGTCCCGAAATTCGATTAGCGAAGGTTATAGAAGCGGGAAAGAGATGTTAAAAGACTTAGGATGGAATTATTTCACAAGAGAAAGATTCAGCGGGGAAATATCGTATGATAACGGATGACGATGCTAATTCGAGTCGAGTTGAGAATTAGTTTATCTAATGGTGTAGTGAGACTTATTCATACAATTGTTCATACACGCATGGATGTAAACTACATGAAACCATACTTAACAATATTGGTGCCAATCACCTCGTGACATGGCATTTTCCTTTAAAACTCCACCCCACGGGTGTTCATATTTTTAAAATTTGCAAAAACATTTTCTAAAACCGGTCCTCCTCCTAGTACTTATGCATGGTTTATACTCGTTATATCAAGTGGGTTTATGTATAGGGTGTACCAGCGGCTAACCCACCACCCTTTTGATATACCGGGGATTCCCCGTGCATAATTACTAGGATTTAGATCATTTTAATTTAAATCACCTTTCTCAATTGAAAATTGTACAATGAAATGCATACAATTTGTAAACGTTATCACGTCTATGAGTGGTTTTATAGCACAAATATGTCTAACAAGAACCGATCCTCTTCCTACTACTTATGCATGGTTTATACTCGTTATATCAAGTGGGTTTATGTATAGGGTGTACCAGCGGCTAACCCACCACCCCTTTGATATACCGGGGATTCCCCGTGCACAATTACTAGTATTTGGAACTTCAACAATTTAAGTAAACTTTAACAGAGCTAGCAAGTTGTATGACCGAGTTTAAACATAATGGGTTTGTTTCACAAAAGTATAGGAATAAGATGAATGGTGATATCATAGCTGTTATATGCAATCCCGGGTTATTGAACTTATAGCAATGGATTTCCCATCCGCTATTTCCATGATATACGAGTTATCAAAATTGGTTGGTTGTTTAGCAAATAGTTGGTTAAAAACAAGAGACACAATTTTGAATATTGAATAAAACGGATGTATAAAGATAGTGAACAAAGGAACGTACCGTTGACAGTGTCGTCATTGGCCGGAACCTCGTTAGCATTTATATTAAATGCTCGTCCATGAGGACCACCTTGATTTTGAAGTTTTGGACATTGGTTTCGAAAGTGGTTTGGGTCTCCACATTCGTAACAGGCCCGTCCATAGGTGACAGTGAGAGGCACTGGATGATTGCCTTGAGTAGCTTGATTAACGATAGTGCTAGCACGGCAAGTAGTAACAACGTGTCCATAGCGTCCACATTTTGAGCATAGACGGCATGCAGCATGCGGGGCATGGTGATACTTGCAAGTAGGGCATTGGGGAAATGAACCTACATAATTTCTCAGAATTTGACCCGCAGGAGTAACTTGGGTCACAGGTACGACAGGGATGATGGCCGCAAAGTTTTGGACCTTGCGCTTCCTATCATGATGGGAAGATTTGAGCTCTTCGTCTTTGTCGGACACAGAAGTAGCAGCTTTGTCGACCACTTTCTTGGTACCCTTCCTGTATAAGGTACCTGCTTTGACGTGATTGTCATCAACACAGCAGACAAACGGATAGCGTCTTCGAGAGTGGAGGGATTACTTCCCAATACGGTGTCTTAGAGCGGCATAGGCAGTCCACCTATGTATTTCTCAATTCCTCGCGCTAAGGGAGTAACCATGTGGGACACGAGCACACTTAGTTCTTGAAAACGAGTGGTGTAAGCCAAATTCTCTCCGCTATCTTGGGTGAGATCCCAAAATTCAGCTTCGAGCTTCCTCATTTCGTTGCGAGGACAGAACTCGTCAGTCATAAGTCGTTTCATTTCGTCCCAAGACAAGGACATAGCGGATTCGTTGCCTCGAGTACGTTTCTCACCGTTCCACCAGGTGAGTGCTCGTTTTTGGAAGACGCTGGCAGCATAACGGACTTTGAGGTTGTCGGGACAATCGCTGTTTAGGAAAGTACTCTCCATACTTTCAAACCATTTAAGAAGGCCAGTAGCACCTTCCGTCCCGAAAAATTTGGTGGGGTTGCAAGAATTGAAATACTTGAATGTGCAGTATGGTGGGTTTGCACCATTCCCTTGCGTATTAGACCCATCACTGTTGTTGTTAGCTTGGATCATTTGGCCTACTAGTTGAGTAAGTAGTGCAGCAAGGTCAGTGTTGGGATTGCTGGAGTTAGTATTAGCTGCGCGACGGGGAGGCATTCTATAAAATACCACGAGAAAAGACAAAATTTTATGAGACTTCGGACAAAATAGGCATGCATGTGCCACAGTTGGTAGACTGTTCACAATAATGTAGGCAGGAACGCGAGATGACACTCATCATGTCGCATGATAATGTATGTAAGTTCTGACTAAACTGATCACATAATTCATTCAAAATTTATAACACTAAAGAATAGGGGAAATAAGCCATGAAATCTATTCCTGGGAGGATATGATAACATGGATCATTATTCGCGCGATAGGAATGGCCGGGATTCGCATGCACTACAAATCGTTATTACGTGTGCACCCGTAATAATGTTTTGTTTTGCATGTTCGTCTAGTTCTTCCTATCTCGCTATAATGTCCCCAAATTTTGAGTTTAAGTTTGGATTGTATCCTTGCGAATACATTGACTTATCAACGTTAAATAAATTTCCTGAATCTTTCAAAGAGACATGCTTTAGCCTATAGGTAAACACTCACTTCAGGAATTCCCAGGAAAGCATACGGGTCCGTTTATTTGGATTTATACGAAATGCTTTCCTAGACAGAAAACCCAATATACAGGTGTCACCCTTCCAGATTGCACGTGTCCTTTACTGGTCTCAAGAAATTTAGTTGTTGACGAGATTTTCAAGATTTTTGAGAGTCTATGAGCATAAAACGTGTAGGAATTGTTGCAATTAATACGGATTACGAAAGAGTATGGATAAGGATGAGTAGTGTATTTGTTTGCATGAGTTTGATTGTCAAATGTGTATGTAAAGTATGTATCATGTATTTAAGCCTTGTATGTATGTGTATAAGTCTCATGTACCAACTCGGGAAAATTCAAATAATACCTAACTACAAATAATTCACATAGCAATTTATCATTTAGCACATAACACATAAAAGGGAGTCCTAGGGTTATAGTCTAGGTCATTGTGTCTAATAACCTAATTCCCTATAACCATGGCTCTGATACCAATCTGTCACACCCCGACCGATGGCGGAATCATCGAGGCGGACAATAGAATGATTGTTCATAAGCACATGATCTACTAAGGTTGCATAATTCATTAATAAGATTTAAATATCAAATATCCAAATACAATTCAAGTTACAACACCCTATTCTAGAATATTACACATAATTATTTTACTAGGTCCAAAAGCCTTATGTGTAGCACCTTCAACACATAGTCACACAATCACATATCTTCACCTGAAACGTAATCCAAAACAAGTGTCAACTACGAGAGTTGGTGAGTTTACATATGTTTAAATAAAGTAAAAGTTTAGTTAAAAATGTTTATACAATTCATAGTTTGACATGGTATGATATGGCATAATGTGGAGAATTCACTATATGTATACCAATTGTAAGCATGTAATTATGTATGTAAGCATAAAGGTTTAACGTGATAGGCATAGCATACCGCTACCCTAAAAGTGATAGGCATGGAATCAAGACTATGTGGGTTACACATAATTTAAACCATCCTAAAAGTATTCATAGCATAACAAGTGATCAAGCACAAAAGCACAATAATCTACACATGTAAACACAAGTTGAATTGTATGTAAGTAAGCACAGATTACGTTTCACCCCAAAATGTATAAAAATGTAAATAGGGGATATGTAACTCACTTGGCTAGCGGATATGATATTCCACGAATGCGGGTGATAAGGACGTTGAAACCTAAGCACGATGAAATCCTATGTGGATAGATAAGTATTATTGTATGTTTATATGTGCGTATTCGTATTTAAATGTATATTGGTCTTATAATAACATTCCTTAACATTTATTTATAAAATATAGTACGAATATGATAATAGTTTTGTAAAACTTTAACTTAAAAATATATATATATATATATATATATATATATTGTTTTAAACAAGTATTTATTATGTTTAATGTATTTATAAATAACAATAACAATTAAAAGAAAATTCTTTATTTGACTAATTATATTATATAGATTAAAATTTGTTTTAACAAGTTTATTAAAAATATTACAAGTTCTATAAAAGTGAGACCTTTTACATATTAAATGTATTTTAATAAGTTCATAAACACGTTACAAGATTTATAAAAAAAATATACAACATTATATATTAAAATGTGTTTAAATAAGTTTATAAAAATGTTGTAAGATTTATAAAAATATTGGACATTTTATATATATAAAATGTGTTTAAATAAGTTTATAAAAATATTATAAGGTTTATAAAATTTGGAATAGTTTAAGGATTGTTTAATAGATTCCAAAATAAACGAACGATCAAACCGACTCGTAATAGTCTTTAGTGTATAAAAATAATATTTAATTAAGTTAAAATAATTATATAAAATAAATAAAGTGAAAACAGGAGTAAAAAAAATTGGGCCGAAGGCCAACCGGTTTCGAACCCGCGACCTCTGGATCAAACACACACACGCATAACCAGCCGGGCTACTGCCCATCGTTGGTTATGTGTGTTTTGTTTAATTTATATACACATGCTCAGTATTGGTCGCTGGTCCTCGGCAATCCGGCAACCGTGTCCGAGGACATGGGTTTGCTCGGTAATACTCGTGCGATTGCTGAGTTTTCGTCTGGGATTGATTACCTGACGATGACAGAAGCTAATGGACCCGAAATGAGGCTCGAACTTGGTCGCGAAGTGTCCGGTCGGCAAAGGTTGAAGTCCGAAAAAGTCAAGAGTGGAAATCAGCTTCTGGATGGAATTAGACTTCGAAACTTTGGTTGCAGCTTCACTTAGTAACGACGAAAGTGATGGTATCCTCAATTTGGAGTGAGAGTGTGTGGACGGAGGGTAATGAGTTCGTGCAGGGCCGACAATGGCTATTTATGGCCGAGCCTGATTCTTATGTTCGAACGTGCAATTGGACACGTCCCGACATTAGTCTGGACGAGGCGAAGCTAACCAGACATTCCACAGGCGTGGAGGTGGCCTGTCGGGCACGAATTCGGACATGGGTATCTCGGCCACCAACATGATCGGTCGATTCTTATGTCGGGGGAACAAATTTGTCTAGGGGTCTTGTTCGCGTGGGAGGTACGAAGCCAGAGAAGGCTTTATTGGTTGTCGAGGTGCAGAGAAACTGTCTGGTCGGGCGTCGCCGGAAAAGCTTTTACCCGCCGGACCTTTGGAAAGGGGTGACCGGATAAGCGAAATGCGTTTTGGCAGTTTTAGTCCCTGGAGTTTGGTTTAATCCGAAATAACCTTAAAATAATTACGGATGGGTCCCTGAAGTTTCATTTGACCAGGAACAGCCCCTCCAACGAGTTTAGTTTTAAAACCTTTTAGTTTGTTTAATTACAATACAACCCCTGAACTTTTATTAATTTAAATCTTATTTAAATCAAATAAATTTATAAGTTTTTATAACTTATATTATTATTATTTTTTATAAATAAAATTTTTTATAAAAGTTATAAATCTTATTAAAATATGATGTTTTATTAAATATGCAACTTTTCAAATGTAGAATTTTTTGTATAAAATTTTATATTAGTTTTTAAAATTTATAAAATTCTAATTAAATTAATTTCATAACATAAAATACTTATTTGTATAAAAACCAAATAAAACTTAAGCATATAAAATTTCATAAAACTTTTGTTTTTATTTAAGATCAATCTCATTGAATGATAAATAAAATTGAAAACCATTGATTTATATAAATTATTTAATTTAATAACATAATTTATATAGTTTATAACCTTCAAATATTTTTAAAAATTAAAAGTACATAAATTGAAATTTGCCAATATACCAATTTGTATAAATTTGATTAAATATAAAATGTTAATATTTACACAATAAATTCCGCAACGAAAATTTTTGAAATGTCACATGAACACTCGCCTACTTCACTCGTTATGCCACAACTTTTCTCTCTTAATTGTTCTTTGATTTGAATAGACTTATCTTTGACATCAATGAACTTGTCTTTTACATCAATGGATTTGCCTTTGACACACCAAGACTTTCTTTGGACATTTGTTGGTACAGTTACTTTAACTTTGACAACTTTATTGCTCTCTGTCTCCCTTGTAAGAATATGACATTATTTTTCTTTGGTCTCTCACTTGACAAATCATACTCTTGAATCAAAGGATTTCCAAACTCATCTAAGACCACATCACCAACTAGACTAGAGAGTTTATTAAGTGGGACATAATCTCTAGCTGTATGCACCACTTTATCAAAGAAAGTTGATGTTGATGACACTCCAGACACACAATCAAACTCAACACAACCGTTAGTAGAACATGCCGAAACATAAGAAATATCAGAATCAGAATCAGAAGCATTAATATTTTTTGCATCAGCATTTAAATTAGAAATTGAAACAAATTTATCTATATTACAGTCAACATCTAGGTACTGTTTACAGTCCCTAATAAACTCCCTAGTGCATTGTTTATTGAAAGCTAAAAAACTTTTCACTCCATCAAGTTTATTTTCATCATCCACATACCCTGAGTTTATATCTGCACTAATATACATATCATGAAAGTTAGAATTTTCGACATTCATCAACTCAATCGATTCATGCGGTTCAGGAAAGGTACAAAATTCTCAGGATGTGGAACCTTGTTATAACCCAACCCGTCTTTGATATAAACAGTTCTCTGTTTGCTCACACATTCATCAAAGACATTTTGTTGCATCTTCCACTTTGAAACTGTTGGAGCATATTCTGGTGACAACGAGCTTGAAGATATTATGTCTTAGTCTTAGAGTCTTTGACTTGTAATTGATAGAATTGTTAGCAACAGTTAAAGGGGAGTCTGTTAGGACATGTTTTGTAACTGTTGATAAAATTCTGTATAAGTTCACAGAGAGGCGAACTTATCTTTAGAAGCGTACTTATTAAGTTCGCTTAGCCTATTAGAGGCGAACTTCATCTTTGAGGGGAACTTGCAGAACTGGTGTTTATAAATAGGGAACATGGTCTGTTAATCAGTGAGATGAGACGATATCAGGAGGAACTGATTAGAGACAGAATTATTGTAAACTGATATTGTGGTGGAAATACAAAGCGTTTATTTACACCGTTGTTGTTGATTGAGTTACACGAGCACGTTGATCATGGATTCCGCACGTTATCACCTTGTCGTACCGCGAGTCTAGAGATCCGTCACGCACTGAATTAGGGACCTACAAGTGGTATCAGAGCTTTTTCTCTTGACTAGCAGAAGATTCGTGGTGTTTTCGTGTCCAATCAACATCAAATTTCAGAGATTTTGAAGATTTTTCATCTTTTTTGTGTTCTTGATAAAAATGGAGAATTTTTGATCATTTTGGATTGATTTTGGATTCTTTTGATGAAATTGATCCGATAGAAGTGTTCCTAATCAGTTCCTACACATTCCTACGGTTCAATTTAATCAAATTCCATCAATTAAGCAAGATATGATGATTTTTGGAATTTTTGGTTCGTGTTTGGTTGAACAGCTGATGCAGGCGAACTTAGCAATTCTGTTGCAGGCGAACTTAGAGAGTCGAACTTAATAAGTTCGCTTGGTGCAGATTAGGCGAACTTAATCAGGCGAACTTATTAAGTTAGCTTGATATCAAGTTCGCTTGGGGTTAAGTTCACTTGGGGTCAAGTTCGCTCAGTCAGGAGAACTTATTAAGTTCGCTTAGGCAGTGTCAGGCGAACTTAGCTAGTGTTCTTTAAAAAAAATAATAAAAAATCTTCAAAATATCTGAAATTTGATGTTGATTGGACACGAAAACACCACGAATCTTCTGCTAGTCAAGAGCAAAAGCTCTGATACCACTTGTAGGTCCCTAATTCGGTGCGTGACGGATCTCTAGACTCGCGGTACGACACGATGATAACGTGTGGAATCCATGATCAACGTGCTCATGTAACTCAATCAACAACAACGATGTAAATAAACGCTTTGTATTTCCACCACAATATCAGTTTACAATAATTCTGTTTCTAATCAGTTCCTCCTGATATCGTCTCATCTCCTCTGATTAACAGACTCTGTTCTGTCTATTTATAAGCACCAGTTCTGCAGTAGGCAAACTTAACAAGTTTGCCTAAAAGATGCTTAGGCGAACTTATTAAGTTCGCCTCTAATAGGCTAAGCGAACTTAATAAGTTAGCTTCTAAAGATGCTTAGGCGAACTTATTAAGTTCGGCTCTCTGTGAACTTATACATAATTTTATCAACAGTTACAAATACATGTCCTAACAGACTCCCCTTTAACTGTTGCTAACAATTCTATCAATTACAAGTCAAAGACTCTAAGACTAAGACATAATATCTTCAAGCTCGTTGTCACCAGAATATGCTCCAACAAATTGCAACAATTGTAAGCAACTTAGTTTCATATGTAATGTAGCACTCAAGTTTCATGTATGGTCTAGTGTCATGTAGCTTGTAATCGAATAGATTTCATGTGTAATGTGAGCAAGCTTAACATCATGTATTTTGTAAATCAATAAGCTTTCATGTGTAATGTAAACAATGTAGTATCATGGATATGGTAGGAAATGAATTTCAAGTATGGTGTTAACAACTTAGTATCATGTATTTTGTAAACAAATAAACTTTCATGTGTAATATAAACGATTTAGTATCATGTACTTTGTAACCAAATAAGTTTTATGTTTAACGTGGTCAATCTAGTATTAAGTACCAAACAAACAATTGTTATGTATCATGTGATCCGTTTAGTATTATGTATATTGCAAACAACTAAGTTTCGTGTATTACGTGATCGGGCTGTGTAGGTTGCGAACGTGCATACATAGATGTGTGACGTATTCTAACGAGTTTTATATGTGATCGAGTGTTGCGGACAAGCGTGTTGTGTGGCGTTCATGTATAACGTGAGTGGCTAAGTTATAGCTTCCTAAGTCTCATTGAGTTTTGTAGGGATGGTTAACGTCTACGCGGTATGGATCGTCTCTTGATGTGGCAAATAAACTCATACATTATCGAAGGTGCAAGGTAACGAGGAGGTTCTGAAAATATTCTGAGTAATGTGTTTCCGAATAACCGATTTTTTTGTAAGTAAGAAATTATTCGTAGATGGATATGAAGGTGAAAGTGAGGGGTTTAACAAGTAAATAGATAATTACATGAAAGCCTTTTTGTAAAAAAAATATTTAAGAAAATAGAGGTTAAATAACTTAAATCATGATTTACAATTGTCAAGGTTTAAAATTAACTTGAGAAAAGTCAGAATTATTTATCAATTTGAAATGATACTTTTTTATATAAACAGGTTGTATTGAGTTATCTAAAAAGATGAAAATGTTTTTAGAAAATTCATGTTTCTGATACTATCTAAAAGTTTGATAAACGTTTTGCTTGAACAAAATAAGGTGGTTGTTTAAATTAAATAATAGGATGATTTGTTTACGAAGGAGATTGTCGGTGGTGTACTAAATCGTATTGAATGAAGAAGGTGATACTTGGAAAATTTTAATGAAAATATGATGAGTGTGATTTACACTCAACAAGTCAAATCAATGAATAATAACTTTAGAGTTGAAATATATATAAAATTGATTAAATGTTGAAATGTTAAACATTACTCAAAACATAGGGAAATGGTTCTCAAACTGAAAATATAAAGACAATAAATTATGGAAAAATAATTTTGTTAACGTCTCTTGTAGCTTTCCATTAAAAGGAAGATAATTCCAAAGCGAGCACCGCTATGGTCACTCGGGTGACCCGGCTTCAGCTTTAGCTGTCTCCGTGCGATGCTCCAGTATTTCTTTTTCGAGGATGGAGATTAATTCCTTTAGGTACCCTAATTGGTTTGCTAGGCTATCCATTCTTTGTCCTTGCAAGTCATGCATTACCTCATGCTCCATCCTTTTTCTCTCAAACTCCACGGTCCTCACGTATTGGTGAATGTCATTGATTGGAATTCCCATAGCACTAGTGGGTGCCATGGTATGCCTTACCAAGGGTTAGGATGATACCGGTCGAGCACCAGATACGGGTCTCTTAATGGGGGTGATCTAGGTGTTCGAAGTCTTTGGCCGATGTTCCTAGCCTAATCTGCCCTTACATCAAACCTTGGCCTGGCAGCTGAGGGTGGTGGTGACCGATACACGAGGGACCTGATGTCTTCTTCCCAATCAGACTCTGCTCCGGGACGGTATACCGGGGAGGAGGGAGAGTAGGAGTCCATGTCTAGCAGAGAAACAACGAAAAGGTTGTAAGTGATAATAAAATACTTAGTGTTAAATATAGGAGTTCTCATAGGTTTAGAGTTTGACTAGTAATAACACCGAGTCTTCATAATAGTATTTTAGAAATACACTTGACCTATAAGCAATGCATCCCTAAGGATAATTCTCAGGAAAGAGGGGTGGGTCACTAAGACACACTTAAGTACCCTGTCTTTCCTTAGTCAGAATCCCTCATAGGCCTACACACTCTTCCAGCCATTATATATTAATAACACTATTGTTGGGCTCATGGTTATGATGAGATTTGATGTGGACTGGGCTTTGAGACCTGAAAGTGAGGTTTATTTATTGCAGCGGGCTTATTCTTCTTGGAGGGTAAGTGGATTCTTTGTTTATTATTAATGGGCATTAGGCCCAATTAGGCCCAATAGTCTAGATTTTGATCACAAGAGGTGGTGATATTTTGTGTGTGAGATTAAGGGTGCATGAAAAACTAAGTGTGTATGAGTGTGTGTGGTAAACTTAGGATAACACTTTAAATAAATCAAATAGGTAGCAATGAATAGGAGACAAAAGTTGGCAGGTAATGTGACACATAGACTATTAAGTATTGTGTCATATGATGTAATTATTTAGTATAACATGTAAAGTTATTCATATAAGAAATAATCATATAGCATGTAGTAGCATGTCATAGTATGGGTGTCCTAAGGTTATAGTCTAGGTCAAGAGTGTCTAATAACCTAATTCCCTATAACCAATGCTCTGATACCAATCTGTCACACCCCAACCGACGGCGGAAACGTCGGGGCGGGACATGTAGACTGTTCATGAGCACAAGGTTGACTAGATTTCAATATTTTAATCATCAAATTTAACTTCAAATATTTCAACACAACCAAGTTCAAACAAGTACACAAACGAAATACATAATAGTCTTTATTTAAATTTAACTAAGTCCAAAGCCTATGTGTAGCATGCCTTGATCAAACTCACTCATTAGCACCTGAAACATGAATAAAATAAAGTCAACTAAAAAGTTGGTGAGCATACACAGGTTTGTATATAGATATCATATAGATTATGAGTAAACAAATCCTTACATAACATGATAAAATAAGGCATTTATGGAGAGCAGCTATTGTGTAACCAAGTACAATCAAACCTTTGTAATTAGCATGCAAATTGTGTTGTCGGTAACAATCACCCCAATCTGGGTGGGTTTGTCAGACTCAATAGATCTATCATTGTTTACCGTCGGCTTGAATAGTTAATGATTGCACATAAATTGCACACAAAAGTTAGCACAACTAGCACTCAGGCATAAAGCTCAAATTGCACACATGAATGTAAAGAGGATTTGTATTTGTGTAGTTTGTGTAAATGTAAGCAATAGTTTTTATAGTGTTCATGTTCCACCCCAAAAAGTGTAAAAGAGTAAAAGGGGCTATGTAATACTCATCTGTATTAGTTTTGTAGATAACATGAGCAATAGGTAGCACAAGTGATTTTGCAAATCTCAGAGTTAACCTAGAGTGAAGGTATGAATTTGAATTAACAATATGCACGAATTCTAAAGCAAGATCTAATGTTCAACGGGTTGTGATGTGGGTAGATTTGTACAAGAAGTTGTGGTAATTCATGAAAACGATATGGTAAAATTGATGTTTGTTCTTGAATAAAAATGTAGGTTCAAAGCTTATAATAATTGTTTTAGGCTTTATGTTTAAATAATTTAAATAAATAAATTCTTTTTATTTATTTAATTACTAATATAATAGTGTACCTTAAAAGGGTAGTGAATATATATATATATTAGTTTATATATTTAGGGTAGTAAAAACATAATTAATTTAAATAAATAATTTTTTTTTATTTATTCATAAAAAATAAGGTGTTTCTATAAAGAAACCAAGAAAATATATGAGAATTAATATATATTTGTTTAAATAAATCCTAAACCCTAAAATAAAATGATTTATAGTGAAATATTTTATGACGTTCTTTAAAATGATAAATTATTTTATACAAATCTTGTCACAATTTTTATAATATTGGGTATTTTGAGTGTTTTGTTTTTTAATTAAATAATTAAATTTAAAATAAACTTTTAATGATTTTTATTTTTAAAAAAAATGAGATTTTAACTAATTTAAATTATAAAACCAATTGTTTCTTATTTAAAATGGTACTAAACAATTTCAAAAGGTATATGATTTATAAATTAAGTTTTATAAAATAATTATTGTTGTTAAAACTATCCAAAAAAAAGGATACAGACCACCCGGTTCAAACCCGGGTGGTTTCTGTGTGTGTAACACGAATTACCACTGGATTAGAGGGCTGATGTCGATAACAGACCGGGCCGCAATGGATTTATCATAAGCTGGAATGGAGGTCGGGTCTGGTATCACAAATAATAAAAAAGGACCGGGTTTGTGGGTTTAGAACTCGCGACCCCGTGTTTATTGTCACACCCCGGCCGGCGGCGGATTATACGCCGGGGCTGACGCGGTTGTTCACAAGCACACGATCATCTATTAAATGTGATAATATTTATTCATCAAAATTAAATGCATCCGTTACAAGTAGAAATGGATAATAAAGCGTTCACACATGACATAAGTTGAATTTAATCTTTAATAGAGCTAGGTCCAATGTCCTAAGTGATCAAGTAGTGTCCTCAAACTGGTGCACCTGAAACATGTGAGTAAATGTCAACTACAAGTAGTTGGTGAGTAACATAGGTTTTGACACCAAACAAAAGTCAAGTATAGGTTTACAATTCAATATGTTCAAAGCATGTCTAAAGCATATATGTGAAAACATACAAGGTTCCAAGCGTACAATTCAAGCCTGATAATAGAAAACTAGATACGCAATCCCACTGATTGCCATTTTGAAAAAGGGAGCAAACGGATACTCCAAGTTATAGTTGATACCCAACAAAACCCGCCAAGGTCTTGTGGTAAGTTATAGTTTCAGTTTCCCACATAAATGATCATGTTAGGTACTACCTTAGGCTTGGGCTGCAAGTTAATGAATGTACTGGCATGAAACACATGCAATGGTCACCAAGTAGTTCAAATATAAAGCATAAAGATCAAGCACAAGAACATATATATTGAATTGTTTAAATAGATAAAGTTGATAACATATTTCACCCCAAAAGCAAAACAGTAAAAAGGGGATATGTAAACTCACCTTGCAATGAGTAGCTTGGATGTCACACAAGTATATTGCACAAATGTTCTTGCTAATCACAAGGTTAACCTATGTTTGATGGAACATATATATCAATGATTTGTACAACTGAAATAGAGAATCTTATTGTGCGAGGAGATTGATGTGAGTGTCCTCATTTTAATAATAAAATAATTATTTGAGTTGCAAATAATATTTTATGTAAATCTTTGATAAATATTTGTATTGTAATAAGTGAAAGAATTAATAACGATGTTGTTTGTTTGTAATAATTATATAAACGTATGAATAAATAATTAGGTTTCTTTTGTTTGTAGATAAATACACAAATAAATAAATGACTAGTTTTCTTTTATTTGTAATTGCATAAATTAATAGATAGATAGATGAATAAATAAATGAGTAATTAAATAATTTACTACATAAATAAATGAATGAAACCTTTCATTTGATTTATGAAAAACAAGTGTTAAAAATAATGATTTAATTAGTTGGTAATTAAACCAAAATTTAAAGTATAATAATGTTTTAATTAATTAATAATTAAACCATAATTAATTATTAATTAAAAGTATAGAATTGAGTTTTAAATGTTCTCATATAATAAAAATAAATTATATAAAAGTTTGTATAAATATTTATAAAGAAATGAGTTTATAATCATAATCATAATTAGTTGAAAGTGGTTGTTGTACACTAGAATGGTTATCATTCCAGAGTAGTACCTCCAACAGAAAAGTTCCCAGGAAAGAGTTGGTCGGATCAGAACCCCGTCTTTTCCTAGCCAGAACTTTAATGTTTGCCAGATAACTACATACTGGTTTGAAATTTACTCTATTTGCATACTTAACCAAGTTTAGTTTATGTTTGGAAAGTATTTGGGCTAAAGTGAAAATATAAGTTTATGTAAAGATAGAAATTGAATATTAAATAATTTAACTTGAAAATAAGGATTTTTAGTAAAAACATAATTTTTGAAATTGAAAGGAGTAAGAATGATCAACCAAGCTTTTAAATAAAAGTTTGACACAATTTTAATTAAAATAGGGCTTTTGATCTTAGATAGGTATATGATTATAACATAAACATGTTAGGGATCATAGATCTAGCTAGTTATGAGAGATTTGTAAAGGAAAAGTATGAACAAGCAAGAATATAAGAAGAACTTACTTATGAATATGGAAACGACTTTGAATCTTGAGAGAGGGATTAGAACTTGATATGGTGTGAGAATGAGGGAAGAATGCGGGTCTATTTATAGGGTAGTATCATGGTCTTATTTACAAATTTAATTTGTTATAGGGATTAAGATTGCAAAATATGAAAAATAGTTTTTAATTTCATAACATATTTCAACTTAAGTGCTCATAAATTTTATGTTCATGACTTCATTTCATCATAATTCATATTTAATATGTTTATAGATATAATTATATATTTAATTGTTTTATTTACCTTTAGTAATTTAAAAATACTAGCAATGTTATATTTTCATAATAAACTGTTTATATCATGTGTGTATACATATAGTTTTAGAAATGACTTAGTATGTACCTATATATTTATGGAATATGATGGTGACAATTATTTACAAAGCATATAACAAAAATATTTATTACTTATGAATTTGAAGTAGGTAATTAAGGTTCTTCATAAATGCGATTCACCAAAATAATGAACTTACATTGCCGGAAAAGTTAAAATAAAAGCGGGAAATTCCTGGAGATTACATTTATGGGTTGTGCATCTTAACCAATGGGACTGGGCGATTACCTTGATGAGTTTCAATTCGATTAATCTTTTAACGACCAAACCCGAGAACCCTTTCTTCCCCAAATCGTAAATGTTGGATCGGGATCTACCTTGATCCAATGATTCAACACATTAACCGAACCAAATCGTGCGGAATCCGATTTGATTGGCAATCCAATCTATGACACGGATCGGGTCGTAAGAAATGAGCGGATTAGACGACGAATCGAAGGTTTCTATCGACCCTTTGGTGTAGAGAAGTTGGATACAAGACCTGGAAACTCTCAAGAACAGAGATTCGACAATACAGGTGCAGAGAGTTTGTGTGTTCTGTTCTTGGTTTTGTTCTACTCTGGACAGTATGTGTATATGTGTTGTATCTTTTCTGTTGTGCTCATGAAGTGAAACTTCTATATATAGTGCAGAGGCCATTCGTACGAATGAGCCATGCGAATGGAATCATTCGTGCGAATAGATCATGAGAATGGTTAATTCGTAAGAATGAATCATCAGAATGGTTCATTCGTACGAATGAATCATTCTCATGACTTATTCTAGTGAATGAATCATTCTCATGATCTATTCGTGCGAATGGATCATTCTCATGATCTATTCGTGCGAATGGATCATTCTCATGATCCATTCGTGCGAATGGGCCTTTCAATAGCATGATTGATCAACGTTATCGATATTTATCAGATCATTTAATACACAGTCGTTATATATGAGTAAAAATTAAGGATAAACATGTAATTTCATTAATACATCAAATAGTTACATTAAACATAGATGAAATACATATTACAAGGGATTAGGGACATAATATGCATCTACATACTCCCCCTTGGACCTAGATCCCTTCAAAATGACCTAACTAACATTAGTTGGTCTTCAACATCTCTTTTGAACGAGTTTTCCAGTTGACCCCGGCGTGTATGTTAAAAGCAAAGCATATACGTATCACCTTCACATACTGCAACGCCTGGTCTATATCTTCAACTTCAAAAAACGGCTGACACTTGTATAAAGTGGTAACATCTTGTTCAGACAAGTTGGTCAGCCACAACGGATCAAAGACCCTGATGGTCTCCCATGACCCTTCTTTACAAAGCACTATTACAGCTTCACCAGTACGCCCATCATAGTACCACCATTTGAACTGATCTGAGAAGTCCTGGATCATTTTCCTTAAAGGAATCTTCTTCATGATCGTTGGAGGTTTCCACTTTAATACAATTAGGGGCTTCTTGGTGATTGGATGAACCTTTTCCTTGTGAATGTAACGTGTAGGCATTTGTGGCTTGAAGTTCACCCAATTCTTCCGGTATTCATACTGTAATTGACGTTCAAACCATTCGGACAGACCGGAAGATTCGCTGTATAGAAGCTTTAGACGCGCCAATTGATTTACTTCAAATGCGGGCAGCGTCTTGAAGTCATGAGGGTACTTGAAATATTGTATGCCCTTCTCTCTTTTTATAGCATAGCAGCTTAAGTCGTTGAAGTATGCCCAACTGATTATACGACCATCAGACTTGTGTCCTTTGAGTCGATAAACTTTAGTGTACTTGGTTGGAGGAGAGGGCTTTGAGTTCTTCTTTAGTTCAGCCATGTATTCCATCCACTGACTTTTACGTTCATTCAGCTCGTCAATGTCAAAAGTGGAGGGACCGGCTTCATCCTCTTTGTTGTCGATAATGCGGTTGACCTCCTCGTCGGACTGCTGAGTGAATAAGTCCGCGAAGGAGGGAAGATCATCACCATCTACTGATGTGTACTTTGGATATTCTTGATCAGTGATGTTTTCGACTTCAACCTCATCAACGTCTTCTAGTTCGTCAGAGGAGGGATAATCAGTTGTAGGAACAGATGCCTCTTCAGTAATGACTTCGTCGGGATTCATTTGAAATAGCTCGGCAATCTGTTCTTTTGACAAGAAGTGTACGATTTCCCCTTCCTTTTTATCATAAATCACTGAATGTTGGATGATCCCTTGCATGTCAAGCACATAAGTTAACTTTGAAGGTTGTTGCTTGAGAGGCATCACATCCAAAACTATTTTCACAAACAAACAAAGAATAAACATGTGAGAATTTGAAATTTCATTGATTTAATCAAAATAAAACTGAAATTATTTACATAATAATCTAATATTTACAATAAGATAACTTAAAACACTTAAAACAAAAACTATCAACCTTCAGTTCCCTTTTGTGTATCTGATGATGGGCCTACTGGTTTGTCTAATTTTTGCTTCGTGCGTGCCTCTGCTTCTGCTGTCTTTGAAGCACTTGATGCAGCACCAGCATTGGCACCATCATCCTTATCTTCGTCATTCTTGTCATCATCATCATCATCACTATCATCATCGTCACCATCATCATCCTCATCATCATCATCATCATCATCACCATCATCACCATCATTTCGAGCACCCTCAATTTTAGGTGTCGTGTCCCTTCTGCTTTCTAAGTCTTCCAACAGTCTCTTATTTTCCTCCTCTATCCTTTGTATTCTCTGAGCATGTGCATCAACAGTTTTAGACAACTGTTGATTCTGGTTTGTAGCAGTGAGAAGGAGGGCTTGTTGATCATTGCATCTATTGGAAAGACTTGTGATGGCTTGGGCTTGTTCAGTATTTTGAAGAGTCAACTGACTGATCTACGAGCCCTGAAGATCTAAACGCTTTGACTGTTCTTGATTTTGAGCCAGAAGCTGCAGTACCAAGCTGTTTAGAGTGATGATTTGATCGTTCAACGAAATAGTCGGCAATGATGTTGATGGCTCAGCTCGAGTAGTGGCTGGCTGTGATGTATGAGCAGTCGTGTAGATGGGAGGAGGAATCGGAGGCACAGTTTGTGTCTGAGGCATGGATGTTGACATTGGAGCCTCAGACCTGGTGGCAGTTTCTGTTGTAGCAGAGGTGCTCTCCGTCCTTCTGACAAGTTTGAACTTTTGGCGTTTGGCCATTCTCTTCATTCTTCCTTTCTTGACTGGGGTAGATTGGGAAGAAGGAGCAGCAGATACTTGTGGACAGTCAGGGACAAAGTCAGCATCCCTGACGTCATCATCATCAACCCTTGAGCTTCCTTGATCTGCTCCCCTCTTTCGTTTTGTGGCGACCAATCTTGCCCCTTGTTGACTAATTTCGAATTCATCTTCAGTTTCCTCAGAATCAGTAAACAGGACGGTGTCCAGGTTAACGTCTTCTGGGTTAGTTGGAAGGGATGAATCGATAGCAGTAACAGTAGGAGTGGTGGCAGCGGTAGATGGAACATTAGGAGCATTGCCACCACCTCCCTGACCATCTTGGTCGTCGTCATCTTGGTCGTCAGCTGGAGGCACAACAATATCCTCCCTGTCAGAATCACTATTATCGTGACGCCAATTTCTGTTTGCAGGTGCCACATAATCAGAATTTGCCAGATGTCCAATAAGGCGTTTATGTGGAGGCTTTGTTGGTCTTCCCCTATAAGTCTGTACCCGGTTTAGTGTGACATCAGTCATATGCTCCAGCCTTATCATGTCAATATCGGATCGTGGCAGTAGAGGAAGTTGGTCATCGATTATCATCTGTAAGAATCGGGGGTACATGAGATACGCATTGTCCCCTTTTAGCGAGATGTTTTCCTTCAGGTGTGTGAACACCATCTCTGAAAAGTTGAACGGTATGTTCAACACCAGTGCCACAAATGCGCTCTGTATTGTTTCGCGCATATCATCAAATCCGCCACGACGGGAACCGAGGCAGTGAAGAAGAACGTGTCCTAGATATTTATACTGGGGACAGAGGTTCGCCTTGTTGAGAACGCCTTCGGCGACATTCCCGTCGTACTTTATTCTCATGAAGCATCCACGGACCAGATATTTATCCAGTGTCACTGGATCTTCAGGATGATCACCGAATTGACACAATCGGCGAATGTGAGAGGCAGATACAATAACCTCCTGTCCTACAATCTTTCCCCGTATCACAGTTGGAGAAACTTCACAGTCTATTTCAGCTGTGGCCCAGAATTCCCGTTGATGAGAAGCATAGGGAGTGCAGATATAAGATATAGCATGGGCTATCCTGGATCGAGACAAGAACTCGATCATTCCAATGAACGGTCTTGCATTCTTTGAAGTTGGGATCATGTAAGCACAAATGTTGCTTTTTGTTGAAGCTTTAAGAAAAACTGGAGCTCTGTGCACCATAACGATCAGTCTGCAAACACAAAAACATGAAGCACATCAGATCAGTACATGCAAGATTTTGGAAATATGAACTTTTGGACCATTTTCCCTCTGTACGAATGAACCCTAAAAGTTGGTTCATTCGTGCGAATGGATCATTCTGCCTATTCATTCGTGCGAATGAGTTTCATTCATATGAATGAGTATTCATTCGTGCGAATGAGTTTCATTCGTGTGAATGAGCGTTCATTCGTGTGAATGAATGTTGTTCTCATTCGTACGAATGAACATGAAGAGTGTGTCCATTCGTATGACAGACGGGTCGCGATCCAATTTGTCCAAAAATCAACCAACACTTGAAAAGATTTGCCGAAAAAGACACCAAAACACTCGACTATGGTTTTCAACCAGTATTTAGCATTTTAATCGGTTTATTAAGTCATTTTTTACGTTTTTAAGTTTGGTTTTCGGTTTTGAGCCCTAAATCTAATCGAACATCCTCAAATCGTTATACATTTGATGAATACTTGTGGGGTTATACCTGTAAAATGAAATCAAATGATTAGATCGGTGATTGGACGGAGTTTTGTTCAAAATCAGAATTCAATCAAACAGACGTGCGAATGCTTTCTGAAATGTGCGAATGAGACTGCACATGCGAATGAATGGCATATTTATAAGATGGCCTGGTTCATTCGTACGAATGGACCATTCTGGTCAGTCCATTCGTGCGAGTGGACCAGACTTGATTCATTCTGCCACTCATTCGTACGAATGGACCATTCTGGTCAGTCCATTCGAGTGAATGATCTATTCTCCTCATCCATGCGTACGAGTGAGCCATTCTGCTCATCCATTCGTACGAGTGAGCCATTCTTCTCATCCATTCGTACGAGTGAGCCATTCTGCTCATCCATTCGTACGAATGGGACAATCCCCTTATGCAAATTAAACTTTTCAGGTTAAATGGGATATCCGACCACATTGGTCTTGAAAACAATTTGATTATGAAGTAATTTACATTTAATTATGAAGTGAGGGATCAATTATGAAGTTTTGGAATAGGTTATGAAGTAAAGGAACGATTTGATCAATCAGGAAGTCAAGCGGTTTTCAAATTTGGTTGATAACAGTCGTTCGAGTCTTATCGAATAATCTAAAATTCAGAAAAATTAAAATCTTTTTGGATTTTTTGAATATGTAATACTGAAAATAATATCAACAAGATATATATACACATGTCTTAGTAAGAATGATCCTTATGAGAAATCATACAGACTTAATGACTAATGATCTGAGACATTTTGAATTTTGTAGATACAACTATACAATGGTATTTACACATCTTTTTGTGAGAAAGATCCGAACATGGGATCAGTACTAGACTCATAGCAATCATCAACATTGCAAATTATCTGAGCTTTAAGTACACTTAGTCAAAATGCGATCATTGATATGTTTGTCCATCTTAAACTTATGCATACCTTTTCTCAACACTTACAAGATGATCTTGAAGGATTAAGTCCATTATCTGTGTGTCCCACACTAGTTAAGAATTAACTTGAATTACTTTTCAAAACATGTTAATGTTTCAAATCAGCACAACTTACTTAACCAGTCATCATAAGTTCATGAGATCTCAGTTATTCCCTGTTACTTCTTTACTACACCAAATTTTTTTTTTTTTAGCATTCACAGTGACAGCCATCAGCTCATGGACGGCTTCAGCCAGGTATTTACAAGGCAATATGGCACGTATTCAACTAACGGTGTTTGTGGTCATCTTATCCCATGGATGGCTTCAACCAGGCTGCAACCCGGTAATATGGCACATATACGGATTCGGATTCATACTTTTATTTTATTCTTAATCGCATGGACGGCTTCAGCCAGGTATTTACAAGGCAATATGGCACGTATACGACTTCGGAATCTAATTTTTTTAATTTTATAACTACTTTCTGATATCTCATTAAACCGATGATAACTGGTGTGCACAGAATGAGAAACACCTTCAGTTTCTATTGTTGATTTTCGTCAATCCTTTCACCATTATGTGACTCACAAGACAATATCTAATATGGTATAGATCAATCATCAATGGTCGAGATTCAGTAAGATAAGCCTATCAATGCATCACATGTCGACTTAGTGTGACTATTCACTATGACAATAAATGCAATGTGCTTCATACATATGGTTAGTGTGCCATCACTTCCCAAAGGTTGGATACGATTTCTCATTTTTGAGATTTTCAGATGTTTTTGAGTTTTAGACTGTACAAAAATGGAAAATCTTTTTTTTTTTTTACTGTACACAATATAGAAATCTTTTTGGAGTCTCAGATAACTAGCGTCTGTGTACTATCATTTTTCTCAGTGAGAGATCATTTTCTTACTGACATTTCCTCCCCCTAAAATTTCAAAATGAAAAATCTTTTTGAGATTTTTAATAAACGCAAGAAAGAAAATATATACAGGAACGTAATTGATAAAAATTAGTTTAGGTTAGGAACCCAAGCCTTTACGGTCTTGGGTTTCCCAGTCTCATCTACCACAGTACAATCCATCCACTGTCCTTGTGGATTTTTGGAACAACCATTTGACTTTGAAGTACAGTCGTCAGAAGCATCGTCTGATTTTGCTTTCCACACATGTTGGTTGTGCAGCGACTGTTTGTGGTAAACAGTGGATTGCTTAACGATTTGTACAGGTGTGGATTGCTTAACGATTTGTACAGTAGTGGAACTCGAATCAGAGACCAACAAGTCATGCATCTTTTGTTTAACTTTCTTTTGATGCACTTGTTGCTGGGTAAAAGAGTTAGATTTTGACTTTAAAAGCTTTTGTTTATTTTCTGGAAAATGGTTAACTCTTTTACTTAGCTTCTGAAGATAAGGACAGTTAACAACAACGTGTCCTTTTGTACCGCACTCAAAACAGTATCTCCGCTCAACCAACCTCGGAGATCTGTATTGATTTTCACTTTGGTGAGTTTTTGAACCACCAGCCTTAGCTTCTTTTTGTTTAGCTGAAGAGAGTGACTTGTTTGATTGAACAGACTCTCCAGCTTTAACAAAATTAAACTTTTTGATTGAGGCTTTGGTTACTTGACTCTTCTGATCAGAAGTAGTGGGATAAGATGGACGGCGATTGGTTTGTTTAATTTTAAAAACATTTTTAGAAGCTGATTTTGAAATACCAATGCTGTCATTCTGTGGAGCAGACGAGCTTTTGTGTCCCAAACCACGAGTAGAGCACTCATCGTCGTCTTCATCCCACTCTTCTACCATTCCATCAACACACTGGGACTTCGAGGTCGAAGCACCATTATCGTTAACCTTTGGTTGACAAATTTTGTTTTCGGTTGGATCAACGACAAGAGGCGTTTTGACCTTAAAGTCAATGATTGGGTTATCATCCGGTGTGTTTACCATAGTATTCAACACCGGAGGAGGACAATTTTTATACCCCATCCCAGCATTTTTCTTTCCTGGACTCCGAGAAATCATGTAATCAAGAAGGTAAGAAGCATTTGAATAACTTTTCAGCTTTTGATTTAAAGTTTCATAATCACATTCGACAAGCGCCAGCTTTTTCTTTGTTTCATCAATCGTGTTTAAATAAAAAGTGATGGCATTTTGTTTTTTGATAACACAGATTTCTAATTCATGAACTTGCCTATTTAAAAGATCAATTTTGTTTTTGAAGGCAGTTCGTTTCCCTTTAAAAAACGGTTTGCTTCAAGACAAGCAGTTAAATCAGTAATTAAGTCTGTGTTGTGACTTTTAAGTGTCTCAACTTTCTTCTCAAGTTCATCACAAATTAAACACGGTTGAGATTCAGACACACTTTCAAAACTGTCAGAATTTACCTGAATGCCTGTGGATGTTTTTACCATAAAAGCACAGCTACAGGTAGATTCAGAAGAGGAATTGTTATCATCCACATCAGCTATTGATTGACTTGAAGAGACAACAGATGATTTATCTTCATTCTCAGCTGTGAAGCCAGAACTGTTTGAAGATGTGTCGTCTGCAGCTGATGAACTTTCTGAAGCAATCTCTCTCTCAGCATCAGAATCTGATTCTTCATTGACTTCTACAGCCTTTGCCATGTAAGCTCTATCCCCTGAACTGCCATCAGTTCCAAATTTAAAAGACCAATCAACAGTCTCATCTGTTTGAACAACCATAGCTTTTATTCCACTTGAAGTGCCCTTATCTTGTGCAAGAGTAACTGGAATAATGTTTGTTTCTGTATTTTGAGTTTGTGGCTTCGGTTGGCTTTGACGGTTGTTGAAAGGGTTGCGGTTTCCAGTATGTTTAGGCTTTTCACATTGCCTAGCAAAATGCCCTTTCTCACCACAGTTAAAACAAACAACAGCAGACAGATCAAAACCATAAGTAGTGTCTTTGTTCCCTTCGAGAGTTTTTCCTGTCCTTTTTACATAATCTCTCGCTCTTCTGACTGCACTTGCAAGAGCCCACATTATATCAATTCGATCCATTTCATCCTTATCAATCTGAGCATAGTCTTCTGCTGTCAGATGACTGTTTCCAACCTGTCCAGCAACAAGACTGTCATATGAATTGACAACGGTAGACAACAGTGCCATGTGTTCCTTGGCCACTTCGATAGTAACCTTGTCGAAGTTGTCTGTTTGCAATTTAATGGGGCTTGGTGGAGGAGTACTAGCAGTATTTCCCTGCTTTGGAACCGAGCTTGATGGAACTGAAGCATGAGCTGTTGAAGACTGGCTGGCTGAAACATTTGACTTGTTTGATACAAACGCAGTCTGCAAAGGAGCATTTTGTTGAGTTGATGTAGAATAGTACAATGAAGGATCCTGAGCTTGTACACCTCTCTTTAACTTCCACTTATTCATCACCTCTTGTTCTCTCAATTTCTGAAGAAATTCATTGATATCAATGGTTTCAAGAGTATTGTTCTGTTTGAGAACCATCAAGAATGAATCCCATTTTGGTGGTAGTGCATCTGCCATGCATTGAACCTTTTCTTCTTTCGTTGTTTTGACCCCATGGGCATGTAATTCACTCATCAAGTGATAGAATCTCTCAAATAGATCATCTAAGGACTCATTTCCAATATACATAAAATTATCAAATTCCTTCTTAATGGCCTTAGCATTGATAGCTTTCAACGAAGCATTTCCTTCGTGACGTTGTTCTAAGGCATCCCACAGAGATTTTGAAGATGTAAACTGCCTGAATTGATGAAATATTTCTCTTGATATGGCCTGAGATAGGATAGCATATGCCTTCTTTTCTAAGTCATAATCTTTTCTTTGTTGTTCACTTAAAAGGGAAAGCAAAACAGGAGTTCCATCCTCACTCAACACTTTCTGATATCCATTATCTAACATCATCCATAAGTTTGTATCAACTCCATTAATGTGTATCTCAAACCTGTTTTTCCAGTGATGATATTCGTCCATTGTCATGAGTTTTGGAGCCTTGTTAGCATTTCCAGCTTCATTATCGATTAATAACAAGTTTTGGATTTTGCTGTTCTGACTGGCAACAAAAGCTAAGTCCGACATGGTAAAAAACGAAGTTTTTTCGACACTTAAAAAAAAATTCAGAAGAGATTTGTGCGAATGGGTTCTATTCGTGCGAATGGGTTCTATTCGTGCGAATGGAATTTTCTATTCGTGCGATTGGAATTTTCTATTCGTGCGAATGGAATTTTCTATTCGTGCGATTGGAATTTTCTATTCGTACGAATGGAATTCTCTATTCGTGCGAATGGAATTTTCTACTCGTACGCATGGAATTTCTATTCGTGCGATTGGAAGTTTGAACAAACGAGCGGGAGACTTGATCTATTCGTGCGAATGGTAGGAGCCATTCGTGCGAATAAAGTTCATCATAGTAGCCATTCGTACGACAGAGGGCAGTTTGACTTTTTTGCACCAAAAAGCACCAATGATTGAGCCTCTTATCAGATCTTGAAACTGAAATGATCAGATCACTCAGAAGCAATAAACACAAGATTTGAACGTGGCTAAACAACGATCAAGTGATCTTTATAACATTCAAGAAGCTAGAAAAAGCAAGATCAAAAGCAAGATCAGATTTTCTATGTTGAATCTAGAGCACAACAGGCTCTGATACCACTTTATTGGATCGGGATCTACCTTGATCCAATGATTCAACACATTAACCGAACCAAATCGTGCGGAATCCGATTTGATTGGCAATCCAATCTATGACACGGATCGGGTCGTAAGAAACGAGCGGATTAGACGACGAATCGAAGGTTTCTATCGACCCTTTGGTGTAGAGAAGTTGGATACAAGACCTGGAAACTCTCAAGAACAGAGATTCGACAATACAGGTGCAGAGAGTTTGTGTGTTCTGTTCTTGGTTTTGTTCTACTCTGGACAGTATGTGTATATGTGTTGTATCTTTTCTGTTGTGCTCATGAAGTGAAACTTCTATATATAGTGCAGAGGCCATTCGTACGAATGAGCCATGTGAATGGACTCATTCGTGCGAATAGATCATGAGAATGGTTAATTCGTAAGAATGAATCATCAGAATGGTTCATTCGTACGAATGAATCATTCTCATGACTTATTCTAGTGAATGAATCATTCTCATGATCTATTCGTGCGAATGGATCATTCTCATGATCTATTCGTGCGAATGGATCATTCTCATGATCCATTCGTGCGAATGGGCCTTTCAATAGCACGATTGATCAACGTTATCGATATTTATCAGATCATTTAATACACAGTCGTTATATATGAGTAAACATTAAGGATAAACATGTAATTTCATTAATACATCAAATAGTTACATTAAACATAGATGAAATACATATTACAAGGGATTAGGGACATAATATGCATCTACAGTAAATGTAAACCCTAGCTCTTAAATTGATTCGTTTAGACAACTAATCGACCTCGGAACCATAGGGCTTTCATTCCTGGAATCAAAACGTTCTTAAAGGTGTAAGAATTATCTGAAACGATTACGCAGAGGGAGAGCTTGGGTTGATGCATAGGTTCGAGTGAAATCAGATGAGATCGCATTCCTGGTATGAATTAATGCAGGTTGGAGGGCACATGGAGCATAAGGAAGGTGTGGCGATGCTGTTTGATTCCAGAATGAGGTTTAATTCCATACGAAATGCATGAATTGATTCGGTTTTGAGGGAAAATGGTTACGGGATGATTATGGGTTCAATACCCTTGATTTCCATTAAATTGAATTATGATTCGTGCTGGAACGCGTTCGTGTAACGTGTATGCGTGATTTACGGGATTGATTTAGTTTAAATTTCTGGATTTGGAACCTAATTGATTTGGGTTTGACTTTGATAAGTCAAACTTATTCAAATTCAAAATAAGCCGCGTGATTTGACGAGATTATATGGTAATAGAGCTTGTTACAGGTTGATAATAGAATTTGGTAATCATGGAAAATCCCTAACAACCGGAATTGCTCAATGTTAGCTTCGAATTGCAAGAACTTTGAAGTTGTTTGACCTTAAAGGTCAAAGTAAAAAAAAAGTCAAGTTTGAGGTTAAAGGGGTTAAATCTCAAGGGTGAGGGTTCAAATGGTTGGGGGGGGGGGGGTTCAAACTTGTTTGTTTAAATTGCAAATATATGTATGTATGTACACATACAAATCGATTTTTGTAAACAAAAATTGTTATAACTTTTAGATAACCAAACTTTTGAAATATTTAAGTGTAATTATATAAATCTATAAATTAAGTTCTCTTTTTATATCCCTTGTAAAACTAATTGTATAATTTTAACATATTTGTATACATATTTTATTTACTAACATTAAATATGTATATATACTTTTACTTATGAACACATATACATTTATACAACGAACTATTTATAATATTTTCTCTTGATTTGCTTATTATAACAATATACACATATATCTATATCTGTACACATATGTATACAACTAGACAGTAATATGAAAAAAAATAAAAAAAAATAAGGATGAAACTTTGAATTTGATTTGTATTGGAAAATTAATTAATGTAACATATGGTGTTAGACAAATACGGGATTGAAACGGTTTGTTATTGGACATAAAAAAAAATATGGTCTGAAAGATCATGGATGTTACAATAAGGGCTAAGAAGTATCTTCAGAAGGTTGGAAAGGATAAGCTGTAGTTCGAAAAGAATGTTGGTTTTGACAAGGCAAAGCTGAGATGTTATAACTGTCAGCAACTTGGACACTTTGCTAGAAAGTGTCAAAAGGAGAAAAAGAAGAAAACTGATGGTAATGGAGTGAAGCTAATCGAACTGATTGATGAGGATGAGAAATCCAAGAAAGCTCCAACTTCTTTGAAGTCGAAACAGCTGAGCAATTGTGAATGGGAGTCTGAGATTGGAGATGCTCAAGAAGAGTTTTATGAAGCCTTGATGGCAGAAATTGGAGTATCTGAAAACACAGAACCAAGTGATTGCGCTTTGAAATCTGATAAAAAAATGCAAAGCAACAGCTTCTACTTCTGAGGAAAATTCATCTGATAGTGAGGTAACTTCTGATGATGATTCATTCATATGTTCTTCTGACTGTATTGAGAAAATGCAGAATTATCATGCAGCAAACACATTCTTGATTGCTGAAAATGATAAACTAAAAGGGGTAAATAAGGAATTAAAACAGAATGAGGTCACCTACACCAGAAAAATCAATTCTTTATTAAAAGATAACATGAACTTTAAAGAATACTTAAACAAAAAGGATGTGTTAATCAAGGATCTTACAGACAAACTTATTGTTGCCCAATCCAATCTTATAAAAGAAAGGGTTTTGATTTCTAAATGGGGCATGCAAAGAAAAATTTTAGAAAATTATGTTGATAAGCAAAAAAGTTTTTTTATTAAAGATGGTGTTGGTTACAAAGCAGTACCTCATCCTGATCATTTCGAACCGTTTCCTGAACCTCATTTTTCAAATGAATTACTTAGAGATGATAACTCTAATTTTCATGACTTGTATGTTAGTGCAGCAAATAACATAGGTCATGTTGATTAGAAGGTTTCAGTTGATGATGTGAGGAGTTTTAATGAATTCAATTAAGTTTGTTTGAGAGAGACAATTTGTGGTTGATACATGTATTGCAAACAAGTTTATTAAGTCACGTGTTAACAATGATTTTGATGAAAATAATTTAAATGTTTCTGCTTGCAATACTAATTCTGATTGTGATGATTGTGATTGTGTGTCCGAGGTGTCATCTACATCCACTTTTTTTTGATAAGGTGGTGCACACAGCTAGAGAATATATTCCAATTCACAAAGACTCATGTCTAGCTGAAGATGTTGTGTTAGATAAATTTGGGAATCCATTGATTTAGGACTACGATCTCTCTCACGAAAAGCCTAAGAAAGATGATTTCATAGCTCCTGAGAATCATATACTTATGAGTGATCAAGAAAGTAAAAAGTTTGTCCAAATTAAAATTAGTTCACCGACAAAGATTTAAAGTGAGATTAAAATGTCAAATAAACCGAGTGTCAAAGGCAAATCAGTTGATGTCAAAGACATGTTCATTGATGTCAAAGATAAGCCTGCTCAAAGCAAAGGGAAGTTAGTAAAGAATGAGTGTCCGTCAAAGAGTGATAAAGGACAGTGCATGTTTGAAGTAGGCGAGTGTTCTAAATCAAAGTCAAAGTCAAAAACTAAAAGATACAATTGCTTTACTTGTGGTCAAGTTAGACATTTTGCTAGAAATTGCAGACACAAGTCAAATGAGACAAAGTTTAAAGTTTACAAAGAAAGATCAAAAAGTCATGTTAACTAGAAGGCATCTGAAAACAATAAAGTGTCAGAGTCCGGAGTGATTCGTTGTTACAGTCGTGATTACATGCTTTCTAGGGATCATAGTGAATTTTATTCAAATGAATGTCGTGATTATATGTTGCCAAAGTTTGTGGATAAAAAGGTCCAGAACAGTCCACGATATGTGAAGAAAACTAACCAACGAAGCTATTTTGCAAAAGGAAATTTTACTAAGAAATATGGGGAAAGTGTTGGTTGTTTTTGGAAAATTAAAAATGAACAAACTTCACATATTGTTGGAACAAAGAATGTTGAGAATTTGAAGGAACAAGTCGTTGTGACTAAGACTGTAAAAAGTCAAATTCAGCCCGGGTCAAAGATGATCTGGGTACCTGTTTCTCATTAAGTTGTCTTGAATTGTGCAGAGTCAAACCGGGAGGACTATTAATAATGCTTGGCATATTGATAGCGGTTGCTCAAGGCATATGACGGGACAAAGAGAGATTTTAAATGACTTCCGATCATTTGAAGGTGGTTTCGTTGCTTTTGCTGGAGATAAAAAATATGGGATGATAACTGGTCAGGGAACAGTTTCAAATGACTTAATAAATCTTGAGAAAGTCAACTATGTATCACAGTTGGAGTTTAATTTGCTAAGTGTTTCGCAAGTATGTGATAAAGATATATCAGTCCACTTTACAGCAAAAGAGTGCTTATTCTTAAAGCCAGGACTGGTTATTCCTGAAGATATGATATTGATGCGAGCTCCAAGAAAATTCAACACTTATGTGGTTGATATGAATGACCATTCAACACCAGTAAGCGTATCTTGTTTGTTGTCAAAGGCCACTGGCTCGGAGTCATATCCGTGGCATAGAAGATTGGGACATGTAAATTTGAAAAACATGAAAAATTTGGTTCATAAGGATCTGGTGTGAGGATTCCCAAGAAAATAATTCATTATTCAAGAGAGTTGTATGTCTTGTGCAAAAGGAAAATAGCATAAGAAATCCCATCCGAGGAAAACCGTGAAGACATTTACTCGACCTTTATTTTTTATTAATATGGATTTATTTGGTCCTGTTCGAGTCAAGAGTATTGCGAAGAAATCCTACTGTCTTGTAATCACAAATGATTTTTCTAGATTTTCTTGGGTGTTTTTCCTTGCAACAAAGGATGAGACACCTGAAACAATAATTGAATTTGTCAAACGTATTGAAAACATCTGTGATAGCAAAGTGTCAATTATTCACAGTGATAATGGAACTGAGTTTAAAAATAAACTGATAAATTCTTTTTGTGCAGAGAAAGGCATAACTCATCAATTTAGTGCAGTCAGGACTCTGCAACAAAATGGAGTGGCTGAAAGGAAGAATAGAATTCTAATTGAGGTTGCCTGTACAATGCTTGTAGATTCAAAATTACCCATTATTTTCTGGGCGGAGGCAGAAAACACGACGTGTTATGTATTAAATAGAGTTCTCATGGTGAAGCAACATACGAAGACTTCATATGATTAGTTTTTCAAAAGGAAGCCATAGATCAATTCTTTCGAGTGTTTGGATGCTCTTGTACTCTTCTAAACACACAAGATTCGTTGCCAAAATTTGCAGCAGTGAGCGGCGAATGTTATTTCTTGGGATATTCTTCATATCAGAAAGCATTCAGAGTTTACAACAAGAGAATGAAAATTGTTCAAGAATCTTATTATGTGGAATGGCAGGAATCGAACGTTCCTCCTGTTCAAAATGGGCCAGGATGATTCTTTAATGCGGATGTGATTTTCAAGACTTTTGATCAACAATCTTTATATGATTCGGCTGGTGCAAGCTCTTCAAATTCAGTTGATGAGTCTTCAACAAGACTTGATCAAACTGCTCACAACTTCATGGTCGGTCCTCAACAAGTGATGATTCAAAACGAAAGTTCTGATGCTGTTACTTCCTCTACTCAGACACAAGAAGAATCTATTGAAATTTCAGTTACAAATGTTGATTCTGAAGTCCAAGTTCCGGTTACCAATGAAGAACCATTTGTTTCTGAAGATCAGTCAGAGACTTCTAATGCAGACACAAGAAGAATCTATTGAAATTTCAGTTACAAATGTTGATTCTGAAGTCCAAGTTCCGGTTACCAATGAAGAACCATTTGTTTCTGAAGATCAGTCAGAGACTTCTAATGCTCCAACTATGGATGCTAACCAATCAAATTCTTCTAGTGTTGATGATTCAAATAACCAATCCCAGATGATAATGTCACTAATATGCAAGAATCAGTTCAGGTTGATGAAACTTTAAATCTTAGAATTCATTCAGCTCATCCAGTTGAAAACATTATTGGTCCAATTGAAAAAGGTGTTAAAACAAAAAGTCAATCAAGAAATATCAATGTTTGTCTATATTCATGCTTTTTATCGCAAGAGGAACCAAAGAATGTGACAATTTCTCTTCAAGATTCAAACTGGATTGAAGCAATTCAAGAGGATCTACTTCAGTTCAAGAAGCTTAATATTTGGCATCTTGTGGATCTTCCTAAAGGAAAGTACCCGATCGGTACTAAATGGGTGTTTAGAAACAAGAAAGACGATCATGGTATTGTGGTTCGGAACAAAGCTAGGCTTGTAGTTTAAGGATTTTATCAAGAAGAAGGGTTGGATTATGATGATTTTTTTGCTCCTGTTGCTAGGATCGAGGCTATTCGTATTTTTCTAGCCTATGCTTCGTTCATGAAGTTTAGGGTATATCAAATGGATGTGAAGACTGCATTTCTTTATGGAGTTGTTAAAGAAGAAGTCTATGTGAATCAACCACCTGGTTTTGAAGATCCTGATCATCCGTTCCAGGTGTATAAGCTCGATAAAGCTTTGAATGGTTTTGTTCGTGGCACCATCGACAAGACATTATTTTTGAAGAAGATTGATTTTGATCTCCTGATTGTTCAAGTCTACGTTGATGATATTATCTACGGCTCGACAAATGATAATCTTTATCGTGAGTTTGAAATAATAAATGAAGCTCAAATTTGAAGTGAGTTTACTGGGTCAAATGCAGTTCTTTCTGGGATTGTAGGTGGAACAATCTGATGCTGGAATTCTTATTCATCAGGCGAAGTATGTTAAGGATATTTTGACAAAATTCAACATGAATGATTGCAAGGCAGCATCCACCCCCATAACTCCTCATGAACCTCTCACATTGGATCCATCCGGTGTTGAAGTTAATCAAAAGTTGTATCGCTCCATGATTGGCTCATTAATATATTTGACTGCAAGTAGACCTGAAATTATGTTTGCCGTCTGCTCGTGTGCTCGATATCAGTCTGCTCCCAAAGTATCTCATGAATCCGTGGTCAAGAGAATCTTACGGTATCTTAAGGGTCATGTTAACCTTGGCATGTGGTATCCATCTGATTCTGAATTTAATTTTTATGCTTATACTGACAGTGATTATGGTGGATGCAGTTTAGACAGGAAATCCACATCTGGTGGATGTCAGTTTTTGGGGGAGAGGTTAGTGTCGTGGCAATGCAAGAAACAAACAAATGTGTCCACTTCAACTGCTGCGGCAGAATACACAGCTGCTTCGAGCTATTGTTTACAGGTTATTTGGATTCAACATCAACTTATGGACTTTGGAATCAACTTCTTGGAGACCCCAATTTACTGTGACAATGAAGTTGTGTTGTGCATAGTAAAGAATCCATTTTAGCATTCGAAAACAAAGCATATTGCAATCAGGTTACACTTTATTCGTGATTGTTTTGATAATGGTCTGATTAAGGTGGTCCACGTTGATACCTTAGAGCAAAACGCCGATATTTTTAGAAAAGCATTTTCAACTGGTCGGTTTAACTCTCTGGTAGAAATGTTGGGGATGATATCTTTGAGTATTCTGATTTAATTGATGTTTTAAAATTAAAAAAAAAGGTTTTAATTTTGATTAAAAGACCATTTTTTTTTCCTAAAAAGATTTTCTTTTAGTATTAAAATTGTGTTAAATTTGTGTGCTTGTGTGTTGTGATTATGATAGGTTTAGACTTTGTTTTAGTATAAATAAATTGCATCACAATTTTAGGGTGAGAATAAAAGAAAAAGAAATGTGTTGGAATGCATTTGTGCTAGATGATGTGACTGATTGACTTGCAAATAGGAAATGATAGTATATTTGTGTACTAAGCTTACGCATGAACTGGATATGATGGTGACATCGGTTACAATTATTGATATGTCGGTAGGCTCTGCATGTAAAAATTAGGCGATATTTGTGTGATTAGCTAAATTGCAATATCTTTGTGTTTTACCCACATCGAATATCGGTAGTTTCATCATTCGAATGCAAAGTGAATCTAGTCATACCATGAGACCAGGATCTTGATGAGTTCTTAGCACAATTTGTTTGATCTATTGACTATATCCATCAAATATATGATTTAGAGTTAAACACCTTCATACAGCTGATGGTTCTGGTGAAAATCTCGGATGGAAACCAGGAAGTCAGTCTGTTTCGCCCTTTGAATCATTCATGATTTCAATTGACATATCCAATATCTCATGGATATCCGCATACCCGAATCAATCATATTCGCAACATATTCATTCTCGATTCTTCATATATACTCACCACATCTCATATGAATCAATATGATTCCATGCTCACTATCTTAGAAACCAAGACTATGAATCAAAATGATTCTAAATCAAAATGATTCCAATCAAATCCACTTGGATTATTTTTCCTATGCTAAGAACGCTAACTTCATGCTGGTGATTGGATCATGATCTGGTGAAATTTTGTGTTGATTATTAGTTCCTTCCATCTTGATTATGAGGTACACATTGAATTGATTAATCATACCTTAACTGTCACACGGTATTTGCTGAAATATGATGCATGAGTTTATATGGATTAATATACTGGCAATCAATGTTGAACTTAGTAGATCCTGACTTGATATGAAGTGTGATTAAGACAGTGTGCATTTGTGATCCTGTGTCAATTCAGTTTATCAATATGTGAAAAGGCTGGATTTTCTGAAAAAAATATGTGTATGTTTTTTTCATGTGTTTTGTATGAAGTATAAATTGTTTCTTCTTTGTTGATTTTTTTTTGTATTTGAAGGCTTTAAAATTTTGGAACAAGTCTTAATGATATCAGGATTGGATAAAGAAAAAATAAATTTTAAAATTTCACATGTACAAAGTTTTTGGTCGAAATCTTTTGTCTGAAATCTTTTGTCCAGAATTGTTTGTCCAAAATCATTACCGGTCGAAATCTTGTATGCTATATTTTTGAATATTTCGATCGAAAACATTTCACCACCATTCTCAGTTTCCGATTGAACGTTCGACGATTTTCACGAGTCCAAAGTTTTTGAGCGAAATCCCGTGTTTGTGACGTCATCGAGTTTCTCTTGTGTTTTCGATCATCAAAGTATGTTTTCATGACTCGTAGAGTTATCTAGGGTAGATTCATGGCCTTAGTTTTAAATCTTGAATATGATTTGCCCGAAATCTCTGATGATTGGACCGAAATCTTTTCCGGATGGAAATGTAGCTTTTTCGGATGGAAATGAAGAGTCACTGATATGTCCGAAAAGATTTTTTGATCGAAAAGATTTTTTGATCCAAAAGTGTTTTTTATCGAAAAGTGATTTTGATCCAAGTTTTGATCGAAATCTTTTAAGTTTGAATTTTTTATTATATCTGAGTTTTCGATCGAAAACTAGTTTGTTTAAGGGTTTTCGGTTGGAAAAATTCAAAGTTGGAATTTGTTTTTGTTCTGAGTTTTCGATCGAAAAGTGTTTTCGACTAAGGGTTTTTGATCGAAATCTTCGGAGTTGAGAATTTTTTTTCTTTTCAGAAATTTCAAAATTTTCTAATCTTTGAAATCTTATTTGTTTAGGCATGAATCGGCTGAAGTTTGAGCCTAGGCACAATATCTGTGCATGTCTTACATCAGCAACAAGAAAATCTAGAGGGTATGAAGAGATTGTGAGGTTTTTAAACAGATCAAGAATTAATACAACAATTTCAACTCAGGTTCAAGTGTTCGAGAATCAAGTTAGAGAGTTTTGGGATAACGTCGTTTATCGCCATGTGAACAAAGATATACGGATTGAAAGCACAGTTGCTGGTAAAAAGATCAAAGTGACTAAACAAGTTATAAGAGATTTGTTAAATTTTAGAGATTCACCAAACTATCCTTACAAAATCAGTTATACAAGAATAATGGGAATAGTGAGGTCAATGGGATACGAAGGTAACTTTGAAAGAAGACAAGTCACTAAAACCATGCTTGGAAAGCAATGGAGGTACTTGGTTCATGTACTTATTTACTGTATGAGTCCAAGAACTGCGGCTTTTGATCAGATTGGTGAAGTGTTCAGCCGAGCTTTAGTGTGTCTAGCAACTCATAGACGTTTAAACTTTTCAAGGATGATATTTGAGTCAATGATAAGCAACTTTGTTGGACCAAGGCAAAATTACAAGTTCTTGATGTATCCAAGATTTGTTCAGATGATCATTAATACACTGCTGCCAGGTTTACCAAATGACGGAATTGAATTACCATTGGAGCAGATGCAAGAAGTGATTTTAGTAGCCTGAACAATGTTAGAAAGATAAGCAAGTTCAGTGGAACCGTAACTCCTTTATTTCCAGGTATGACAGTTGATGATACAGATCCAGAATTCAATATAGATGATGTAGTAGATGATATAATGGATAGTGATGTTGATGGTGATGATGGTGTTGATGGTGATGATGGTGAAGATGGTGACGATGGTAATGATGGTGGTGAAGGTGGTGTTGGTATTAATGTTGGTGCAAGTCAAGATAATGTGATTCATGAAAATAAACAACCTGCTAATGATGGTAACAATCAAATATCTGAAGTGGAAACTAAAAAGGTAGTACCTGTGTTGAAAAAAATGAATCAGTGAATTTTACAGAAAATCTACAAGATGATACTCAAGAGAATACTCCGGAAGCACAAGCAACTCAAACCCCACAAACAAAGAAAAGAAGTTGATAAAGAAAGTACCGTGCCTTCTAGACCTCCTCCGTCTAAGGGTATCGTGTTCAAAAGTCCTGAAGGCAAGAGATTAAAGACAATGGCTAGAAGGGAAGTGATGGGCAAGGGCAAAGGCAAAGGCAAGGATATTCCAGAGAAGCAGAGTTTCAAGCCTTCAAAAGACTACAACTTAGTTGATGAAGAATTCTTGAATTATGCAACAAGGGAAACTGCTGATGTTGTAAGTCAATTGAAGACTCATATTGCAAACTTACAAAGTCGAGAAGCAATGAATTCAAGAGAAATTAGGGAATTGCGTACAGAAAGTAGTCGTCAGCAAACAGTTATTGATCAACAAGTATAAATCAATAGTTTGCAAGGCATAGTACAAGATTTACTGAAGCATCTTGGACTGCAAACTCAATCTGATAATGACACCTCTCAAATTAACCATGAAAATCAAAGGAATGTGAATCAGGAAGGCCCATCCACAGTAGAACCTCATAGTGTTCAATCTTGTCACACCCCGACCGATGGCGGAATCATCGGGGCGGGACATGTAGACTGTTCATAAGCACAAGGTTGATTAGACTGAATATATTAAACCTCAAATTTCATAACAAGTAGTCCAAACACAACCAAATCCAAGATAGAACAAAATTGAAATACATAGAGTTCTTTTATTTAAATTAACTAAGTCCAAGCCTATGTGTAGCACATCTTGATCAATCTCACACATTAGAACCTGAAACATGAATAAAATAAAGTCAACTAAAAAGTTGGTGAGTATAACACAGGTTTGTAAATAGATAGCATATAGTTGTAAAACAAATTCTGACATAACATGATAAATAAGGCATTTATGGGGAGCAGCTATTGTGTCACCAAGTACAATCAAACCTTTGTAACTAGCATGCAAATTGTGTTGTCGGTATCAATCACCCCAATCTGGGTGGGTTTGTCAGACTCAATAGATCTATCATTGAAATCCGTCGGCTTGAATAGTTAATGATTGCACATAAGTGTTCACAAAAGTTAGCACACATAGCACTCGGGCATAAAGCTCAAATTGCACACATGAATGTAAATAGGATTTGTACATGTGTTGTTTGTGTAAATGTAAACATGTAATTTGAATAGTGTTCATGTTTCACCCCAAAAATGTAAAAGGGTAAAAGGGGCTATGTATACTCACTTGTATCAAAATGTAGTAGCTAACAAGAGCGTTGGGTAATTCAAGTGATTTGCAACTCACTAAGTTTGACCTAGAGTGAAATAGTATAAATTTGGATTAATAATATGTACAATGTCTAAGGACATTCTAAGGTTTTCAATAGGAATGGGAGCATGGATTTGTACGAAGGGTTGGTGTATTCATTTGCGTTGGTATTTGAATGAATATGTAAGTACAATTAAATAATGAAAGATTTAAGGTTTAATTTGATTAAATTAACTAAAATAATAATTTAATTATTTTTATTTAGTTGTTCATGAAAATGTGTCAAGAGGCATTTTAAATATATATTATAATATAAATAATTTGTGTAGGTTTGAATAAAACAATTATATGTAAAACTTTTATTTTAGATTTATTACTTTTTAATCCATTAAAAATGACTTAATTAATTTGTTTAATATTTCCAAGTTGATAATTTAGTTTATGAAAACAATTCTGGCTTTAGAGTTTTATAAAATAATTTTTATAAAAGAAAATGAGTTTATATTAAAATAACAGAAGAAATAGGTTCTGACCCAAGGTAGCACAACCGTGTCAAATGTACGGCGCGACTGCGCTTAGGCACGGGGCGCGACCGTGCTTAGGCATGGGGCGCGACCGTGCTTAGGCATGGGGCACAGCCATGTCTGGACAAGAGGCACGACCGTGCTATGCGATTAGCACGACCGTGTCTGGATTTTCCAGAAGTTAATTTGTCTAAATCCTGTATTAATAGTGGGTGAATTCATGGGGCTTTCGATTGTTGTTTGTTTTAGAATCTATCCATGTATTTTAATTGAGTGGAGATCGTGTCTAGGGTGTAGTTCGATTAAACTAAAATATAATGAACCCTAGATTTTATTCGTGTTCAATTCGATTGTATAAGCCCTGAATAGGTTAGGGCTTTTATTCACGGGATTGAAATGAGTCTGAGGATGTGTTTACTTACCTTAAACGATATCAAATTGGTAGAGTTCGACTAAACGGAGTTCCGATTTCTGCGCGTTGATCCTTGGCGTCTTCTGCTGGGATTCCGGCACAATTGATGTGAGGAATGTGATCACAGAAGCTTGAAGATCATGCGCAGAGGTTTGATTTCGAGGGTGATACGGAATTGGACGAGATTGAGAGAAAGAAATGACTAAGTGACGGTTTTGGGTTTCTAATTGCAATTGTGGTTATTCAGGAGTTTGGTCATTGATGAATTAATCTGGAAACGGCAAAAAAGATGTTACAATCGCGGACTTGAACAGACTTTGTGATTAAGGCAGTGTTTACGTTTCAACTGAGTTTCAGGCGCGACCGTGCCACTTCTCGACGCGACCGTGTTTACGGAGCGCGACCGTGCCAGGTCATGGCGCGACCGTGTTTACGGGGCGCGACCGTGCTAGGTCATGGCGTGACCGTGCCAAGTGATATTTTGATAATTTTCAAGACTAGTCCTTGTAGTTTGTGAGATAGCGTAGGTTTGTTTCAGTTGTTATTGTAGCAATGTAAAATGTGTGTATGTACTTTTAACATTATGATAATATTCCTTAATTGCACATGAAAATAGTAAATGATGTGACACAACGTTTTGAATGTGAACTTTAGATTGAAGTTGTCATTTATTGCACAATATGAAATACTAGGAAAAACATGGATGTTACAGTATCCCCTAGTTGAGGGAATTTCGTCCCGAAATTTAACTAGTCGAGGCTACTGAATCGGAAAAAAGGTGGGGGTACTTGAGCTTCATTTGGTCCTCTCGTTCCCAAGTGAATTCAGGACCACGCTTAGACTCCCAACGAACTTTGACAATAGGAATACGACTTCGCTTGAGTTGCTTGATTTCACGATCCATAATTTCTACCGGTTTCTCAACGAAGTACATCGTTTCATCAATGCGTGCGTCATCTAGTGGTATATGGAGATTCTCATCAGCGAGACATTTCTTCAAATTAGATACATGAAATGTAGGATGCACATTGCCAAGAGATGGAGGTAACTCGAGTTTGTAAGCCACTTTCCCAATCCTTTCAAGGATTTTGAATGGGCCAACATAGCGAGGGGCTAACTTGCCTTTCTTTTCAAAATGGATCACACCCTTCCACGGGGACACCTTAAGAAGAACAAGGTCACTGACTTGGAATTCCAAAGGTTTTCGTCGTTTATCGGCATAACTCTTTTGCCGACTTCTCGCTGTTCGGATGTTGTCACGGATTTGAATAATCTTGTCGGATGTTTCTTGAATTAGCTCGGGACCGGTGATTTGTGCTTCACCAATCTCGTTCCAACAGATAGGAGAACGACGCTTGCGACCATAAAGAGCTTCGAATGGAGCCATGTTGATACTTTTGTGGTAGCTATTATTGTAAGAGAACTCAATGAGAGATAAATGTGAATCCCAATTGCCACCAAAATTGATTACGCAAGTTCTAAGCATGTCTTCAAGAGTTTGGATCGTTCGCTCGGTTTGACCATCAGTTTGAGGATGGTAAGCCGTGTTCAAATCCAATCATGTGCCAAGAGCAGTTTGGAGAGATTGCCAAAATCGAGAAGTGAACCGGGCATCTCGGTCGGATATTATATTCAAGGGAACACCATGAGGGCTCACAATTTCATCAATGTAAATTCGGGCTAGTTTCTCAACCCGATAGTCTTCACGGATAGGCAAGAAATGAGCAGATTTGGTGAGACGATCAATGATTACCCAAATGCTATCATAACCACTCGAGGTGCGAGGGAGTATGGTAATAAAATCCATGGCTAAGTTCTCCCATTTCCACACGGGAATTTCCGGTTGTTCAAGTAATCCGGAAGGACGTTGGTGTTCGGCTTTGACTTTGGAACACGTTAGACATTTGGCAACATAGTGAGCAATGTCCTTTATCATACCGGGCCACCAATATTGTTGGCGAAGATCTTGGTACATTTTATCCGCACCAGGATGAATAGAATAACGAGTCTTGTGAGCCTCGTTCATAAGAAATGTACGGAGATCATCGCGATCGGGAACCCAAATACGGTTCAAGTAATAAAGTAAGCCATTGGGTTTTGATTCAAGCAGAAGTTCAACACCACACGACATTTCCTCGAACATGTTACCCTCGGTGACTGAGACGTGTTGAGCTTCTAAGATGCGGATTTGAATATCGGTTTGAATTCGGGCACAATGAAGCATAACATGGTCCTTTCGAATCAAAGCGTCGGCTACAACATTCGCATTGCCGGGATGGTAACGAATCTCGCAGTCATAGTCGTTAAGGAGTTCAACCCAACGTCGTTGCCTCATATTGAGTTCTTTTTGGTTGAAGATGTGTTGGAGACTTTTGTGGTCGGTGAACACCACGCATTTCGTGCCATAGAGATAATGTCTCCAAATCTTCAATGCGAATACGACAGCACCCAACTCGAGATCGTGCGTCGTATAATTCTTCACATGAATCTTAAGTTGCCTTGACGCATAAGGGATTACTTTGCCTCGTTGCATGAGAACACAACAGAGACCTTGGTTGGAGGCATCACAGTAAACAACTAGATCATCATTCCCTTCAGGGAGGGTCAATATAGGAGCGTTGCACAACTTTTGCTTGAGGGTTTGGAAAGCTTCTTCTTGTTTTGGTCCCCATTCATAAGTCTTACCCTTGTGGGTCAAAGCGGTAAGGGGGACAGCAATCTTAGAGAAGTTTGAGATGAAACGACGGTAATATCCCGCAAGACCAAGAAATGAACGAACTTCAGTGGGAGTCTTCGGGGCATTCCAATTCTTAACCGTTTCGATCTTAGCAGGGTCAACATGAATACCCTTTTCTTTGACGATGTGACCAAGAAATTGAACTTCCTTTAGCCAAAATTCACATTTGGAGAATTTGGCATATAGTTTTTCTTTCTTCAAGAGGTCTAAAACCAATCTAAGGTGCTGCTCATGATCGGCTTTAGTCTTGGAATAGATTAAGATGTCATCGATGAAAACGATCACGAACTTATCAAGGTACGGTTTGCACACACGATTCATGAGGTCTATGAAAACTGCGGGTGCATTGGTTAGTCCAAAAGGCATAACCATGAACTCGTAATGACCATACCTTGTTCGGAAGGCAGTCTTTGGAATATCGTCTTCTTGCACACGGAGTTGGTGATAACCAGATCGAAGATCAATCTTCGAGAAGCAAGTAGAACCTTGAAGTTGATCAAAGAGGTCATCAATTCTAGGCAAAGGATAACGGTTTTTTATAGTAAGCTTGTTGAGTTCATGGTAGTCGATACACATGCGAAATGATCCATCCTTCTTTTTGACAAATAAGACAGGTGCTCCCCATGGTGAATGACTTGGACGAATGAATCCCTTGTCGGAGAGCTCTTGAAGTTGACTTGCAAGTTCTTGCATTTCAGAAGGTGCAAGACGGTATGGAGCTCTAGCCACGGGGTTGGCTCCGGGCACAAGATCAATGCGAAATTCTACTTATCGAACGGGTGGAAGACCGGATAAATCTTTGGAAAATACTTCGGGAAAATCCCGAATGATGGGAATGTCTTGTATACTCTTCTTTTTGACATCTTTTTGGACAATATGAGCTAAGAAGGCCATGTACTTCTTTCGTAGGTACTTTTGGGCGGTAGTGCACGACATTAACTTAAGTCCTTTGCATGGTTTTTCACCAAAGACTCTTAACGTTTCTCCCGATGGTAGGGGTATTCGGATGCACTTCTCGAAACAAATGACTTCGGCATGATGATTTGATAGCCAATCCATGCCTATGATGATATCAAAGCTTCCTAGTGGCATTGGAACAAGGTTGATTGGGAATGTATGATCATTAAGTCCCAAAGAGCAATCATAGATAATGGATTCAATTGTAAGAGAGTCACCATTTGGTACTTCAACGGTAAATGTTTTCTCTAAAAGGGATCGTGTCTTTGCAAGTAAAGGTTCAAAGTTAAGTGACACAAAACTCTTATCGGCACCGGTATCAAATAAAATGGAGGCATATTGATTATTTACAAGGAACGTACCATTGACCACGTCATTGTTGGCTTGAGCTTCGTTGGTGTTTATGTTGAAAGCACGCCCACGAGCTCCACCTTGTCTAGCATTGGCAAATCTTGGGCATTGATCACGGAAATGGTTCGGGTTGCCACATTCATAACATGCACGCCCATTTGCAATAGCGGGAGCACCTTGATTAGTCACTTGGGTGTTGGTTTGATTTGGTGGGTTGACTTGGCCCGCAAGAGCTTTGGCCCTACAAACATTAACCGTATGGCCATATCTCCCACAATGAGTACAAAGGCGACATGGGATGCTTTGGGGATGATGGTAGTTGCAGGTGGCACAAAGTGGGTAGATTCCAACATATGGCTTTTTGGCCGGTGCTGGAACCATAGGTGCAGCTTGGTTAACAGGTATAGCAGGAGTGACCACAACAAAATTTCTAGCCTTTCTGTTCTTATTGTGCCGGGAGGGCTCAGTTATGGCTTCTTTGTTGTGGGTGGAAGGAGTTGCAGTGTCGGAGACTTTCTTTTCGCCTTTTTTAGTAAGAGTCCCCGCATTCACATGGTTATCAGTTAAGGTGGCAGATAAGCGGATAGCATCTTCAAGTGTTGCGGGATTCCTTCCTAGGACAGTATCTTGAATTTGCCTAGGTAGTCCCCCAATATACTTTTCAATGCAGCTGGACAAGGGAGTGACCATGTGGGGCACAAGAAGACTCAACTCATGGAACTGAGTTATGTATGCCAAGTTTTCACCACTATCTAGGGCAAGATCCCAAAACTCAGCTTCAAGTTTCTTCACTTCATTTCGAGGACAGAATTCCTCAGTCATTAGCCTTTTAACCTCATCCCAAGGTAAGGCCATTGCTACATCCACACCTCTATTCCTTTTCTCCCCATTCCACCACGTGAGTGCCCGTTTTTGTAGAACACTTGTGGCATGACGAACACGAAGGTTGTCGGGGCAGTCACTAATAAGAAAGGTATTCTCAATGCTTTCGAACCATTGAAGGAGTCCAGTAGCTCCTTCGGTACCAAAGAACTTGAGGGGATTACACGAGTTGAAATGCTTGAAGGTGCATTGAGATGGGTTGTTACCACCATTTCCACCATTACCACCATTACCACTATTACTACCGTTTCCACCATTGTTGCCATTGGTGGCACTATTAGCTTGAGTGAGTTGTGTCACGAGTTGTGCAAGAATAGCAGCAATGTCGGTATTGGCGTTGGCCGCGGGAGCACGACGAGGAGGCATTCTACAGATTTTCACAAGACAAGAAAATATGTAAGAACTTATGAGAGTTGTTTGGATTTAATAGAATAGGATAACAAAATAAATAGATAATCATAGTTTGGATTGTACTCAAATAGTGATATAATCACTCGAATACTATGACACATTAAGGTTAATTAAAATTATATAATTTTCAAGGAGACATGCTTTAGCCTATAAGTAAACACTCATCTCGGGAATTCCCAGGAAAGTATACGGGTCCCTCGGTTGATTGGGATTTATACGAAATGCTTTCCTAGACAGAAAACCCAAAATACAGGTGTCACTCTTCCAGATTGCACGTGTCCTCAAATAATTAACAAAGCTTAAAAACCTTAACGAAGAAAATAAAGAAATTTTATAGATTTAGCTTCATGAAGTTTCCACATGCTAAGAAAGGTATAGATAGAGAAGGAGATAAGAATATTATGAGGTTTTAGGATATAGGAAAGGATATTGTTTATTTAATTTATCATTTAAGTATATACTAATAAGTCATGGATTTTTTTTTTAACAATTAAGTCTTCAAATAAAATAATAACTAATCATAGTAAGCATGTAGCACATAGCATGTAACACATAACATATAACATATAGCATGTAGCATATAACATGTAATCATGAAACATAGCATAAGTAGGTGTCCTAAAGTTATAGTCTAGGTCAAGGTGTCTAATAACCTAATTCCTTATAACCAAGGCTCTGATACCAATATGTCACACCCCGACCGATGGCGGAATCATCGGGGCGGGACATGTAGACTGTTCATAAGCACAAGGTTGACTAGACTGAATATATTAAACCTCAAATTTCATAACAAGTAGTCCAAACACAACCAAATCCAAGATAGAACAAAATTGAAATACATAGAGTTCTTTTATTTAAATTAACTAAGTCCAAGCCTATGTGTAGCACATCTTGATCATTCTCACACATTAGAACCTGAAACATGAATAAAATAAAGTCAACTAAAAAGTTGGTGAGTATAACACAGGTTTGTATATAGATAGCATATAGTTGTAAAACAAATTCTGACATAACATGATAAATAAGGCATTCATGGGGAGCAACTATTGTGTAACCAAGTACAATCAAACCTTTGTAACTAGCATGCAAATTGTGTTGTCGGTATCAATCACCCCAATCTGGGTGGGTTTGTCAGACTCAATAGATCTATCATTGAAAACCGTCGGCTTGAATAGTTAATGATTGCACATAAGTGTTCACAAAAGTTAGCACACATAGCACTCGGGCATAAAGCTCAAATTGCACACATGAATGTAAATAGGATTTGTACTTGTGTTGTTTGTGTAAATGTAAACATGTAATTTGAATAGTGTTCATGTTTCACCCCAAAAATGTAAAAGGGTAAAAGGGGCTATGTATACTCACTTGTATCAAAATGTAGTAGCTAACAAGAGCGTTGGGTAATTCAAGTGATTTGCAACTCACTAAGTTTGACCTAGAGTGAAATAGTATAAATTTGGATTAATAATATGTACAATGTCTAAGGACATTCTAAGGTTTTCAATATGAATGGGAGCATGGATTTGTACGAAGGGTTGGTGTATTCATTTGCGTTGGTATTTGAATGAATATGTAAGTTCAATTAAATAATGAAAGATTTAAGGTTTAATTTGCATAAATTAACTAAAATAATAATTTAATTATTTTTATTTAGTTGTTCATGAAAATGTGTCAAGAGGCATTTTAAATATATATTATAATATAAATAATTTGTGTAGGTTTGAATAAAACAATTATATGTAAAACTTTTATTTTAAATTTATTACTTTTTAATCCATTAGAAATGACTTAATTAATTTGTTTAATATTTCAAAGTTGATAATTTAGTTTATGAAAACAATTCTGGCTTTGGAGTTTTATAAAATAATTTTTATAAAAGAAAATGAGTTTATATTAAAATAACAGAAGAAATAGGTTCTGACCCAAGGTAGCACAACCGTGTCAAATGTACAGCGCGACTGCGCTTAGGCATGGGGCGCGACCGTGCTTAGGCATGGGGCACAGCCATGTCTGGACAAGAGGCACGACCGTGCTAAGCGATTAGCACGACCGTGTCTGGATTTTCTAGAAGTTAATTTGTCTAAATCCTGTATTAATAGCGGGTGAATTCATGGGGCTTTCGATTGTTGATTGTTTTAGAATCTATCCATGTATTTTAATTGAGTGGAGATCGTGGCTAGGGTGTAGTTCGATTAAACTAAAATATAATGAACCCTAGATTTTATTCGTGTTCAATTCGATTGTATAAGCCCTGAATAGGTTAGGGCTTTCATTCACGGGATTGAAATGAGTCTGAGGATGTGTTTACTTACCTTAAACGATATCGAATTGGTAGAGTTCGACTAAACGGAGTTCCGATTTCGGCGCGTTGATCCTTGGCGTCTTCTGCTTGGATTCCGGCACGATTGATGTGAGGAATGTGATCACAGAAGCTTGAAGATCATGCGCAGAGGTTTGATTTCGAGTGTGATGCGGAATTGAATGAGATTGAGAGAAAGAAATGACTACGTGACGGTTTTGGGTTTCTAATTGCAATTGTGGTTATTCAGGAGTTTGGTCATTGATGAATTAATCTGGAAACGGCACAAAAGACGTTACAATCGCGGACTTGAACAGACTTTGTGATTAAGGCAGTGTTTACGTTTCAACTGTGTTTCAGGCGCGACCGTGCCAGTTCTCGGCGCGACCGTGTTTACGGAGCGCGACCGTGCCAGGTCATGGCGCGACCGTGTTTACGGGGCGCGACCGTGCCAGGTCATGGCGTGACCGTGACAAGTGATATTTTGAAATTTTCAAGACTAGTCCTTGTAGTTTGTGAGATAGCGTAGGTTTGTTTCAGTTGTTATTGTAGCAATGTAAAATGTGTGTATGTACTTTTAATGTTATGATAATACTCCTTAATTGCACATGAAAATAGTAAATGATGTGACACAACATTTTGAATGTGAACATTAGATTGAAGTTGTCATTTATTGCACAATATGAAATACTAGGAAAAACATGGATGTTACAAATCTCCTGTAATTGAAGCAAGTGTTTATGGCTCTCAAGATATGTTTGATGTGGATTGTTTGCTTAATAATCAAGGTGAAGGAATGGAGATTACTGATGACACAGAAAAGGTAAAAGAGGAAGAGGAAGTAGTTATTACTAGGGAACGAAAAGATGATGACAAGCCTTCTGATGACGATGACAGTAGTAGTGATAGTTCTGGAGGTATTGGTGATAATTCTAATAATCAAGAGTCAAGTGATGAAGGCAAGTCAAACAAAGATTATACCAAGTATAAGTATGAAGAAAAGCAAACATATATTGAAAATGTCGAATCAGCGATTGGAAGGATTGATAATGTTGTTGATGATCGTGAATCATTTGATGTTCCTGATGATAATGACGAATCAACTGATGCACCAAAGAAAAATGTCAGTGACAAAATTTTGTGGTGGAAGATTAAAGAAAAACCAACTATTGTCGAAAAAGTTACTCAGAAGATTCGTAATCCAAAGAAAGCACTGACTGGACAGATACTTAGTTGGATGTATGATAGTGATAAGAAGATGTATGTTATCAAAAGGGTTGATGGGGACATTCAATATTTCGCTAGAAGTCATAAACTGCAGACATTGCCAAGAGGGGATATTAGAGATATAAGTCATCTGAAATTGATAAATCCGGCAAATTGCTCTATTGCTTCTGCATTTGAAACATTTTTAAGGAATCAGTGTGAGCAAGATAGATTCACTTCATTCAATCCACAAATTCCTAAGTGTGAAAAGATAAAGAGAAAGTACAGAGTAAATGATCAAAGAAAGTTCAGATATAAAGTTAAGCCAGCTGATACGGTGACTACTATGTATATTCCAGCAAGACGAGAAAGTTTTCTTAATGCTTTTATCAGATGGGAGTATGATAGTTTAAGTCATGAAGCAGTTATCATACAGAGAGAATCACCTGAGGTTAGAGTCTTCGATCCAATGGATTTGTTCAGTTTCTCCGATGAAGACCTGAAGATTCTATACCATAATCCTATCCAATGTGACATGAGTTCAATGATCAAGACCGAAGCCAAGCTGTACATGAGGGTTGTTGCAAGATGTTTGTCAATGCGTTATGAAGCTAATATAATCAAGAAACGACTTGCAGATCTAGAATCTAAGAAAGTCAAAGTTGAAGCCAAGCCTGCTGTAGACAACAACTGAAGCCTTGATGTTCAATGGACTAGTGAGAGATTGTTGGAACCTAGTAGTCCATAGAAATCAAGAGTTAGATCAAAATTGTACAAGTTCTAAGTTTTCGGTCGAAATGTGTTTTGGTCGAAAACGTTTTCGGTTGAAAACGCTTTCGGATGAAGAATTCGATCGAAATCTTTTTACTTTATATAGTTTGTTGTTTGAACTTGTGGAGAGGGGATTACTAATTTTCATGTTTTGTGCTCTTTGACCAGATCAGTAGTAATCACAATTTCACAAGTTTTAGTCATTGTAATTACAAGCTTTATCAATGGAATCCATTCGTTTTATGATGTTCATCGGGTATTTGGAGGTTTTCATTCTTATTAGTGTTTGATTCGATTCGCTTGGGTATTGTTGATCTTGGATTGATTCCGCCTTTCCAGGAGAGTTACAGAGTGCTTGATACTTGATTATCACCGGATAAGAGGGACTCACACACACATTTATAAGTACTAAAAATAATACCTAGTGTTGCAATTTAAATAAAAGTTGCATGGTTTATATAAAATCAATATTTTTATAAAATCTACCATCTAATATATATAAAAATCTCTACATACAACTATATGAAGAATTTATATAAAAGAATTATTTACCTACTTCTACTTATTTAGTTAAAACCATTAAAAGAATCAATTCTTGTATAAAAGTCTAGCTTATCTTCATAAAATCATCACTTTTATTTAAACTCTTAAAGATTTACCATAACCTCTTTTTCTTACTTGCAATTCTAGTCCAAGGGCCTTCATTCGATTTTTTTAATATAAAATACATCCCATTTTAAAGCAATCTTTAAATACTAAAAACTAGGAAACTATTTTTTTTCTTCTTTCCCTTGCAAAATCGTCCAACTCTTGTATCCCCATATTTTGAATTTATTTATTTTAATTGTCCATCCATATCTTTTAATATCTTGCAAACAAATCTCCTAATCAAAGTCTAACTCTAGTATCCTATACCAAATCCATTACAAATCTTGCCATATCTCCATTACCCTGGAAAATATTACGGTCCCTAGATGGAATCCAGAGAAAAATCATGCCACCATCCCTCTTCACCAATCGCATACTATCAGATATCAGAGCTTCTCCATAACCAAGACCCATTGCATGCCTTCCTCCATTAAGCCCATATACAACCATCTCTTTCATCTTATTCTCTCACAAGCACTCAAACACTCTCCATCAACCCCTGAGTTCGAAACAGCCTTCATACCCTCCTGGAATTCGGATTTTTGGTGAAGATCAAGCAAGGATTCAAGCCAAGGTCATCCCACGTAAGCTACTACGCTATTCGCTATTCAATATCTTGTATACACACCATCTTTATACACGATTTCTATCCAAATCACAGCCCTAACATTGTCTTATATTCATCCTCGTTTTTGTTCTCATAGCTTGGAAGAAACACTCCAAGAATCGTCCCAAGTATTGACCACGTAAACAAGTAAGTACACTAGTTTGTTCCACCCGACCCATTAGGTTTTCCTTTCTAATTCGTTCATATAATCAGCCTTGAATAACCATATTCATGGGTGATGATATAACCACGGATGACTTGATCAAGACTTGGCATACACGTAGCTTTTGAAATCTTACAACCGAAAAGTAGAATTGCAAAACCCTAAAATCGGATTTTAAACTATATAATCAAAAGCTAAGTTTTTAACCTCATCATAACCTTACTAAAGACCATTATTTAAATTTGAGATGACCCATTTAGAACTCCAAACCATCCACAAACCTTCACCCGAAACTGTTTTGTGCATGAGAAGCCTTGTCACTCGTATTATCACCTTAAACGGTCAAATTATCGTTTCGTCCATATTTTCACTTAGCCCTTTGAAATCATATTTATTCCAGAAGTTAAACACTCTTGTTGGAGCCCCCAATCTATCTAAACACCCAGCCTTGTTAAGGTACGCAAGCCTACCCGAAAACCTTACATTTATAAGCGTTATTTTCATTATTTTACACTGTTATAGGCACGTATGACCCCCTATATGTCCAAACCTTTAAAGATACTAAAATTACAGATTACTAAGTTCCTGAAACTGACTCATAACAACTTATGCCTCTAAACTTGAAAAGATATAAAAACAATCGAAAAACCGTTGTGAAACCGTCGAAACCGGATTCCACAATCTTATTTATTCAAAAAAGACCTTTTCTCCAACAAACTTTTAAACTCAGAATTTTTACAGAGATCATATGTCCCAAATAAAGAGTTTTCCAAAACAATCACTCAAAACGACCGTACGATTTTGAAACGAGTTTTAGAGTCATAAATTGGAAAAAATAGTTAAACATCTCAGAAAATTATGAAACTTTACAAGAAACTTTCTAATACTAATATAAACATAGGAAAAATGTTGATTTAGGTGCAGGTCTCCAATTGCTATGAATCATGTTTAACGTACGTAAAATAAACCGATAACAACGCGAATTTTTAATAAATAGTGCTTCTGATCAAAAACTGGGTTTTATAATTTTTAGGACTTAAACATACTGTAGAAAAATATAACTTAGAAATGTTGAGGGAATTTTAATTATTTAAGAAAATATATCATTTAAACGCGTTAAAACAATAGTTAATTAAGTAAAAGTAACAAAAATAATAGAATAATTATAAACCTTATTTTTCCAAAATTTTTGTCTTGTATAACTTAAGTATGACTCCCACTTGAATATTATAGATAACCTTAAATTATATATTAGTTAGTCACTTTAAAAACGTGAGTTTTGGAAAAACCAACATGTTAGAATATAACGGTATTACAATATTATTATTTTACCTTCTTTTGTAGATATAGATAACTTATATAATAACTACGAACTATAATAACTTAAGTGTGATTACTCTATTACAAATATACTTAATCTTAACTCATTCGATATATCTAATATAATAAATAAACTAAACAACAATGGTGTTTTGGACATAGTATACGACATCACCTTAGGACACCGACACGTATGAAACCATCTTTGTTACTTGTATTATTAGTAACACAGTGATTTAACATAGGGCTTTAGTCTTCGAAGCACTCAAGAATTCATTCCAATTTTAGGGCTATCACAAGGTGAGTTCATGAGATTCCCCTTTTACTTACATTTTTAGGAAAATGAAGATACACACTCTTAAACATTCTTTTTAAACAAATGGTGCGATGTTTAAAAGAACCAAGTTGAGTTGCCATATGTGAGGCCCCAACCCGGGAGACCTCACTTGTTGGATTTACTCATTCAGACCGTTCATAAAGCATTCGTAACCCTTTTTGGCAAAAACACTTCAAAACCTTTCTTTTCGTAAACATCGTTTCGTTAAAACATCATTTCGTTAAACATCATTTCGTAAGTATGCACACCAGCCCAAAAACATTATATAAAACATTTAAAAGAGGGCTTCTAGAAGTCACCTGATACGCTAATATGGGTTGTCCTAAACGAAGGTCCAACAACGTCACTCCCGATCTGAATTGATTAGTTAAATACACATCAGACCAATCCCGACTCTAACGGTTTAACCATTCTAACATACTGACTTCACTTAATCAGTTCTGATGTCTGCGCACTTAGCAAGTGCGCAGACCCTGCTGCCTGCGCACTTAGCAAGTGCGCAGACCCTGCTGCCTGCGCACTTAGCAAGTGCGCAGAACCTGCTGCCTGCGCACTTAGCAAGTGCGCAGACCCTTCTGCCTGCGCACTTATCAAGTGTGCAGGTCCCTCCTCCTGCGCACTTAGCAAGTGCGCAGGACTTGCTCCGTGCGCACTTAGCAAGTGCGCACGACCTGTTCTTCACAAAAAACCCTAACTTTCGCATTCGGGTCTGATCATGTCAAGATCCCGAACCTGTTGCATTCAAAACGTTCGTTTTCCATTAAGGGACTCAAATCCATGATTATCTTTCAGTTTCATCCGTTCAAACCTTACCTTTTCACCCAAAACCCGAAAAACCCCAAAAACGAACTAAAACTCAGATTTAGGTCGGATCGTTACCTCAATCGAGTTTCTGATCCGGAGGTTCTTCTCACGAGTTATGGAGTAACACTTTGCTAAAGTCTCAGGTCGATCCGCCAACTTTCTCTCTCTACGGTTTCTCTCTCTAAAAGTTGTAAATGAGAGAAAAAGGGTGGCATAGGCTATTTATAGCCAGCTGACCCATCCGACGCGACCCGCCATGCCTCGTTCGTTTATTCCGTTATTATAACTGTCGTTTTATTTTTGGGATGTTACAAGTCTACCCCCCTTACAATAGGTTTCGTCCCCGAAACCTATCGTAAGTCAAATAGATGAGGGTACGACTCCCTCATTTCCTTCTCCGTTTCCCAAGTGGCTTCCGATCCCTTTCGATGCTTCCATTGGACTTTAACCAATTGAATAACTTTATTACGTAAACGTTTCTCCTTCCGATCAAGGATGGCCACGGGTTCTTCGATGTAATTAAGGCTGTTGTCAACCTTGATGTCAGTAAGTGGTACGTGAGCCGATTCATCCGCCAAACACTTTCGCAAGTGTGATACATGGAAAGTAGGATGAATCCCACTTAACTCATCAGGCAACTCCAACCGATAAGCGACTTCCCCAACCCGTGCCATTATCTTGAATGGTCCGACAAACCTCGGACTTAACTTTCCTCTCCTTCTGAATCGTATGATTCCCTTCCATGGTGACACTTTCAGCATTACTCTGTCACCAATATCAAACTCAATAGGCCTTCGTCGTTTATCCGCATAGGATTTCTGACGATCTTGTGCGGCCTTCATTCGCGCTTTGATCTGATCAAACCTTTCCGACGTCTCTCTTACGACTTCGAGACTTCCTAATTCCTTCTGTCCAATCTCACCCCAACAAACCGGGGTCCTACATCTTCTCCCATACAACATTTCGTAAGGCGGCATGCCTATCCTCGTGTGATGACTATTGTTGTAGGAGAATTCAGCTAACGGCAGATCGCTGTCCCAACTGTCACCGAAGTCGATAATACAAGCATGGAGCATATCCTCCAATGTCTGAATGGTCCTTTCGGACTGACCATCCGTTTGCGGGTGGTATGCTGTGCTGATATTAAGCCTCGTGCCCATCGCCTCATGAAATCTTTTCCAGAACCTCGATGTGAATCGTGTGTCCCGGTCAGATACAATCGTCAAAGGCATCCCATGCCGTGCTACTACTTCGTTAATAAATACTTCCGCTAACCTTTCCGACAAGAACGTCTCGCGAATAGGTAGGAAATGAGCACTCTTCGTTAAACGGTCCACAATTACCCAAATGGTGTCATGACCTTTAGCTGTGCGAGGTAGCTTAGTTATGAAGTCCATGGTAATGTGTTCCCACTTCCATTCCGGTATATCAAGTGGTTGAATCTTTCCATACGGTTTCTGGTGCTCGGCCTTTACTTGCGAGCAAGTCAAGCACTTGCTTACATACTTCGTCACATCACGTTTCATTCCAGGCCACCAGTATTCCTTCCTCAGATTTTGATACATTTTATTGGTACCGGGATGGAAAGAGTAACGAGACTTATGAGCCTCATCCAAGATCTTGGTTCTAAGCTCGCCACCCATAGGTTTCCATACCCGTCCAAAACGTGTCCTAACACCAAGGGTGTTATATTCCAACTTGTCCTGTTGGCCAACCATCCTTTCCTTCTTTATGTTTTCCTCCTTAAGTGCCTCATCTTGAGCCTTTTCAATTTCTCTCATCACGTCCGGTGTTACCACCAACTGGCAAGCTTTCACTCTAATAGGAGTAGGCACATCCTTTCGGCTTAGAGCGTCAGCCACCACGTTTGCCTTTCTAGGATGGTATATTATGTCACAGTCATAGTCTTTCAATAGTTCCAACCATCGCCTCTGCCTCATATTAAGTTCCTTCTGTTCGAAGAAGTACTTCAAACTTTTGTGGTCTGAGTAAATAGTAAACTTCACCCCGTAAAGGTAGTGCCTCCAGATTTTCAATGCGAACACGACAGCAGCAAGCTCCAATTTGTGAGTCGGATAATTAGCTTCATGAATCTTCAACTGCCGTGACGCGTACGCGATCACTCTCTCGCGTTGCATCAATACGCATCCCAATCCCTGACCCGACGCGTCAGAGTATACCACCAGGTCTTCACTGCCCTCAGGAAGGGCCAAGACTGGAGCTTGTGTTAGCTTCTCTTTCAATTCCTTAAACGCCTCATCCTGGGCCGAACCCCATTCATACTTTACCTCTTTCTGAGTCAACTTTGTCAACGGTGAGGCTATTTTCGAGAAATCCTGGATGAATCTCCGATAGTAGCCCGCCAATCCCAAGAAACTACGGATTTCAGTTGGCGTCTTACGAACATTCCATTCACTTACCGTTACTATCTTTGTTGGGTCAACCATAATGCCGTTCGGGTTAATGACGTGACCTAGGAATTGGACTTCCCTAAGCCAGAACGCGTATTTGGAGAACTTAGCATACAAATTTTCTTTCTTCAGAGCCTCCAACACCTCCTTTAAGTGACATGCGTGATCACCCTCATTCTTGGAATAGATGAGGATATCATCGATAAACACGATTACCGACCGATCCAGCATTGGTCGACAAACTCTATTCATCAAATCCATGAACGCTGCAGGGGCGTTCGTCAATCCAAAAGACATTACGCGGAACTCAAAGTGTCCATAACGTGTGAGAAATGCCGTTTTCGGTATCTCTTCTTCCCTCACCTTCAACTGATGGTACCAGGATCGAAGGTCGATCTTTGAGAACCAACTTGCGCCTTGTAATTGATCGAACAGGTCGTCGATCCTTGGTAACGGGTACTTGTTCTTCACGGTACGTTTGTTCAACTCGCGATAATCAATACACATTCTCATCGAACCGTCTTTCTTCTTTATGAACAACACCGGAGCACCCCAAGGTGAGATGCTTGGTTGGATAAATCCTTTCTCAAGTAACTCGTCTAGTTGTACCATAAGTTCTTTCATTTCCACTGGTGCTAGTCGATATGGAGCCTTAGCCACGGGCTGGGCATCTGGTACTAAGTCGATTCGGAACTCAATCTCTCTGTCGGGTGGTATCCCAGGCAAATCCTCTGGAAACACCTCCGGGTACTCGCGTACCACGGGTACATCGTCTAGTTCCTTCACTTCCTTACACTTGTCAATCTCGTACACCAGATAAGCCTCGCGTCCACGCCTCAAGTAATCTGTTGCCTTAATCATCGAGATGACGTTTGGCATCGGGATATCACGATCTCCAAAAACCTCGACTTTGCTACCATCTGAAGCCTTGAGTCGGATTATCTTTCATTTACATATGATTTGTGCTTCGTTGGCAGTTAACCAATCCATACCCAGCACGACATCAAACCCTCCCAAAACCATAACAAACAATCTGACAGGGAACCTATGACCTTCTATTTTTATCGTAGAGTTGTCAACTACCTTGGTCACTCTCACAGTTCTACCCTCAGCGGTTTCTACGCTAAAGGCCCTTTCTAGTATACTGACAGCGTACTTCACTCTCTTACAAAAAGTCGTAGATATAAAACTCTTACTGGCACCCGAATCAAATAACACAGAAACAAGAGTGTTGTCATGGACGAACGTACCTGACGCCACGTCGGGGTCCATTCTGGCCTGGTCTTGCGTCAGCGCGTACGCACGAGTCTTTGCTCGGGGCCTCTCTTCCCTCTTCTCCGGGCCTTTCCCCTTCCCGGCTTCACCCATTCTTGGTTTGGTGCATTCCCGGCTAAGATGACCGGCATCCCCACAGTTATAGCACTTGTAGTGTTGTGTGCACTCACGGGAGTAGTGCCCGGTCTTGCCACACTTAAAGCACAAGTTAGATCCCAGTCTACATTCACCTACATGCTCCTTTCCACACTTCTTACAAACAGTCGGCTCATCCACCCGAGCCCTTTTATCGCGAGCCCCAAACATCTTTCCACCAGTTCGCTTGTTTGGGAAGCTCGGTCTCTTCTTTGGTTCCTTGATGGCGGCGACATTCAGTGCCAGATCATCAAATACTACGCCGCTCAGTTCTACTACCGAATCATAGGTAGTAGGGTCATTTGCATTAACATAGGTGCGGACCTGGTCTGGCAACCCTTGAATGTAGCAGGAAATTTTTCTTTCCTCCGTCGTAACAAGATTTGGCACTAGACGTGCCAGTTCATTGAATCGGGTTGTGTACTGCCGGTGCGTCATGCTCCCGGCCTTCAAACCAAGAAATTCCCTCTCTACCTTCTCAATCTCGTTCCTTGGACAGAAGTTCTTGATTACCAGAGTTTTCAAGTCATTCCATATCATCGAGTCCACAACCTCATCCCCCTTAGCCTGACGTACACCTTCCCACCTGTGGGATGCTTCCCCCCTCAAGGAGTTAGCAGCAAACTTCACTACTTGATTTGCTCGACACTCACTCAGACGGATGGAGGCTTCCATACGTATCACCCAATCAAAAGTATCCACCGCGTCCTTCTTCCCAGTCAGGACCGGCGGGTCACATGCCTTAAATGACTTATAGTCGCACCCGCGAGCAGGCGGTGCATTGTCGGTCTCGTTGTTCTGGGCACCAGTTGCCGCACTAGATCCACCTTCCCCACTAACTTTCTTTAATGCTTCAGCCAACAGACTTGGCAGAGAATTCTTCATCAACTCGGAGAACTCTCGAGCTATGGCTGCTCTCACTTCTGGTTCAAAAGTGAAAGGTTGTTCTGCAACTTGTGTCTGCTCAGTTCCATGCACACTAACCTCCGGTTCAGTGTGAACACTTCCTTCTTCACTGTGCTCTTGGCGCGCAGGAATCCTGCCACGCCCACCATTTCAACCGCCGGTACGACCACCGGTACGGCCACCACGCCTTCTGTTCCCTCTCCTCGCCATTTCGTTCTATAAGACAAGAAGTCCAATGTTATCACGCTAGTTAACAAATAAACTTCAATAAGTACTGTAAGATGTTAATATACACTGACCATCTGCAATTAACCATTACACTACCTTTCGATTTCTATTTGACCACCTTTGTGATTCCATCAGAACACAAGTCCTTACCTAACCCTTTCTAAGGCATACTATATACGTAAATATATATACTACCTTCATACCTGATGCTGTGGCTCGAGTTACCCGTAATGGCATCCGCTTTCGGTCCCATTCACAGTTTAAGTTCAGACACTGGGAGTGTCCGAATCTCTCAAACTATTGCTCTGATACCAACTTGTGAGGCCCCAACCCGGGAGACCTCACTTGTTGGATTTACTCTTTCAGACCGTTCATAAAGCATTCGTAACCCTTTTTGACAAAAACACTTCAAAACCTTTCCTTTCGTAAACATCGTTTCGTTAAAACATCATTTCGTTAAACATCATTTCGTTAAACATCATTTCGTTAAACATCATTTCGTAAGTATGCACACCAGCCCAAAAACATTATATAAAACATTTAAAAGAGGGCTTCTAGAACTCACCTGATACGCTAATATGGGTTGTCCTAAACGAAGGTCCAACAACGTCACTCCCGATCTGAATTGATTAGTTAAATACACATCAGACCAATCCCGACTCTAACGGTTTAACCATTCTAACATACTGACTTCACTTAATCAGTTCTGATGTCTGCGCACTTAGCAAGTGCGCAGACCCTGCTGCCTGCGCACTTATCAAGTGCGCAGGTCCCTCTTCCTGCGCACTTAGCAAGTGCGCAGGACCTGCTCCGTGCGCACTTAGCAAGTGCGCACGACCTGTTCTTCGTGAAAAACCCTAAATTTCGCATTCGAGTCTGATCATGTCAAGATCCCGAACCTGTTGCATTCAAAACGTTCGTTTTCCATTAAGGAACTCAATTCCATGATTATCTTTCAGTTTCATCCGTTCAAACCTTACCTTTTCACCCAAAACCCGAAAAACCCCAAAAACGAACTAAAACTCAGATTTAGGTCGGATCGTTACCTGAATCGAGTTTCTGATCCGGAGGTTCTTCTCACGAGTTATGGAGTAACACTTTGCTGAAGTCTCGGGTCGATCCGCCAACTTTCTCTCTCTATGGTTTCTCTCTCTAAAAGTTGTAAATGAGAGAAAAAGGGTAGCATAGGCTATTTATAGCCAGCTGACCCATCCGACCCGACCCGCCATGCCTCGTTCGTTTATTCTGTTATTATAACTGTCGTTTTATTTTTGGGATGTTACACCATAACACATTCCCCGAATTCTAGACACGATCATTAACTCCCCAGTAGCCACAGGATATATGGGTAGTACTACTTGGGGAGAAGTCCCCCGCACACAGTGGGCCCCAAATTTGAACGGGTCAACCTCCCACTAATGATCGTTGGAATCAAGTGCCATATATTCACGCAAATGAACTCTTATGTTGGCAAACATAAGCAAATTCGACCCATAACAATAAGGGGTCTGGGTAAGGGGTATTTATTCGAGACATTCACGGGTTGTGAATGTACAAGGGTTGATTGTGAGCTTGTTTGATATACATTATGCTTTACATATATTTATATATATATTTGTGTCTTGTTGTGTAAAACTCGTGACCTCACCAACATTATGTTGACGTATTTTGAGTGTGTATTTTCAGGTAATATTCAGATTTGAAGAATGATTAGGCACCACACCACTTGGAGTTGTAGCCATAATCGAGGATAGGAGAATATATAGTTTTAATAAATGTTGGAGTAGGGTTTTAGCTTTAGTTATTATCTTTGAATTTGTAACGAACGAGACATTTATGGTTTTGGTTATGTAATATTATAGTACTTTTTCGCTGTGTTTGGTTGATATCAGTCGTCACGCCTAGCCCCCTAGTCGGGTTGTGACAGACTGGTATTAGAGCCAACGGTTTCAGCGAATTAGGTTCTTAAAAACTAAGATACCTAGGCTTTAACGTCAATGATTAGGAACTAAGTTAAAATTGATACACACACTATTTAAGTTCAAACACGTAAGGCTTAAGATATCTAGATAGTAAATTTTTAAAACTTTGATTCTTATGTGATAAGTGTTTATTTATTTTATTTTTATTTATATATATATGTATATATATTTTTTCTACTAACTATTTACATATGTATAAATTCTCGTACGTGAAAAAATACTATATCAAAGATGGGGGGAAACAATGGTGAAAGGAACTTCTAAAATCCATTTGAAGAGGTTAATCACGAGATGAAACTCCTAACTCATGAAATGGGCAAGCTATCAGTTCAGGAGTACACTTAGATGTTCCAGGAGCTTGCACAACTAATGCCACGAGAAATATCCCCTAGGTTGATTCTAGGACGATTCGTGCAAGGATTAGCTCCCCAATCTAGTAAAGGGCAAGAAGTTGAGAGAAGTGAGAACCTTAGGAGAGTGAGAAAGAGAAGGAAGCAAAGTGAACCAAGGGTACCTGAGGAAGGAGAAGTGGAAGGCGCGTGGAAGACAAGAAGAGGGCTTGGCAGAAGAAGGAAGCCGTACAAAGGGAGATTTCCACTATGCTCAAGATGTGACTATCACCATGCGGGAAGATGCAGGCCACGCGTTGTTTTAAATGTGGCAAGATTGGACACCGAGCTAAGAACTGCAAGACAAATAAATTTGAGTTACCAGTATGCCATGAATGCGTAAAAGTAGGACATATAAAAGCGATTTGCCCAAGGCAGGTAGACAACTACAAACCACCGAGGAGCTATGGGAGCCTGAGGCGGAGGTATGGAGCTGGGAAGGAGACGAATGCCCGATAAAGGATGGTCAAATAGTTGTTATAAGTTGTTTTATGTTATAACCGTGTTTTCCTAATTTATGAAATTTAAGTTATAATCATGTTGATGTGTGATGTGTGTTTGACAAAGAATTTGGTTACACGTTTCATTATATTTCAAAGCTTAATTATCAGAAATGGCAAGAGGAGGTGCGGTGTACACCCGAGCTAACGCCCGAACCAACACCATTACCAACACCAACACCAACACCAACACCAACACCAACACCAACACCAACACCAACATCAACACCAATGACACCAATGATACCAACACCGATACCAATGATACCAACACCAACACCAACACCAACACCAATGCCAATACTGTGACATCCGACAATTCCAGGTTAACTCCGTTAACACAAACCTCGTTAGTTCAAACATTATTCATTGCAAACTCAGTTAGTCACACGTGCATTGCATTTAATTAGGTTAATTAAATGTGTCAGTTATTTCACACACAACGGCTATCCGTAGAATTACCGGATCACACTTGAGTCTAACCCGGAACGTTGGTGATTAATCAAAATAAATATTACGAATATTTAATAATTTATATTTAACATAAATTATGTGAATTATGTGAATATTATTGTTCTCGTACGTGTTAATCGTATGTAGTATTTTTATAAATTTTAGAGTTTTATAAAAAATAAAAATCAAAAGTTTTAATTATTAAGTGTTATTTAATTAATTAGAGTTTATGGACCTTTAGAAAGCCCGTAGCCCAACTTAAAACCCATTAGTGCATGGATTATATATAAGCAACTTTAAAAAAAATTATAACCCTAACCCCACTCCTATTGCCGTCGCGATCTCCCACCCCTCGCCCCCATTCGGCCGAGACCTAGAATCAACCCAAACACCTTCGATCGAGCTCCAATCGTGAAACCGGAAGTGAATACGTGTTGTTAGGACATAGATTGTAATGACAAAAGCTTTGTAATAGTTTAGATCTTATGTCTTTATGTTTTTGTAATGTATTAATGTTCTAAGTGTTTTTATGCAAGTTGCTAGAGGCGAACTTGTTAAGTTCGCCTAGTCTAACAGAGGCGAACTTGTTAAGTTCGCTTAAGTATATATGAGGCGAACTTGTTAAGTTCGCTTAGTCTGTTAGAGGCGAACTTGTTAATTTCGCCTAATGCAAGTCAGTAGTCTATATATAGATGTTTACAGAGTCAGTTTGTAAAAAAGAACAGAATCGAAGTAGAACAAGATAGATTGAGTCTGTAAACTCTATTGTGAATTGGAATACAAGCGTGAAGTTTATTTACTTGATTGTCTCTATTGTCTTTTGTGTATGCAATTGTTGATTCGGTGGATTCCGCACTCCGAGTTAACGACACGTCTTATCAAGAGAATGATCTGTAGAAGTGCCATAGGGAACTACAAGTGGTATCAGAGCTATTGCTCGTGATTCTTGGTGATTTGAGACGGTTTTGCATGAAAATTGACAAGAAATTCATCATCTTTGACATTTTCATTTCCATGGAGTTTTCAAGCTTAATTTGGTTCTGATTTGGTGTTTTTGAAGAGGATTTTGAAGAAATTGATCCGATAGAAAGGTTCTAATTACGAAATTACACAATCCTACGGTTCAATTTTGATTAATTCCTTTAAATCAGTGAATTATGAAGATTTTTGGTGATTCTTAGTTCGTGGTTTCTTTTTGAACTGTTCTTGAGTTTGAATCTGCTGAAGCAAGCGAACTTGCTGATTTCTTGTGCAGGCGAACTTGTCAAGTTCGCTTCTCACAATTTAAGCGAACTTAATCTGATTTTCAGGTTTTTGGTTTAAGCGAACTTATTAAGTTCGCTTGGGTATCATAGAACTTATTATCTTCGCCTAAGGGTAGTGAGGGTTAAACACTTGGAAATTTTTCAGAAAATTTTTCAGGAAAATGGCAAATATGGTTCAAGTAACGAATATGTTCAATTATGATAATAAGATAGGTACATCTCAAAAACCACCGAACTTGTTGAATCTTGCAGATTATTCAAATTGGAAAGACAGGTTTGATCTGTTCGTATCTTTTACCGATACTAGTCTCTGGATTCCTATTTTAGAAGGTTATACGCATCCGACTTATTCATGGATGGGACATGATAATGTTTCAAAGCCGTTGTCTGCGTTAACAAATGAAGAAAATGTAAGGCCATATTCCCGGGTAACCTCACTCGTTGGATTTACTCATAAACATACTCATAAATACTGAACTTAGATTAAAAACATTCATCATTCAATTACATATCATTCGTCATTCAATTACATAACATGACATAACTTGACAGCGGAAGTCTTAACACATATATTAAAGTGGGATGTCAGTCTTGTGTCGGGTAACCTTCACGCCACCGCACGACCTTTTCTTCCTTTACCTGAAATGTATACTAAAAGTCAGCTAACGCTGGTGAGTTCTAGTTTAAAACTATTAAGTATGATCATTCTTTTCTTTAAAAATATACATAATTATATACATACATTTCTACAAATACGTATTCATAGCTTTTACTTTTCTTTCTTCATTCTTATGTGATTACATAGATATGTATTCACCTTTTCTTTCTTTATTCTTATGTGATTATATAGATATGTATTCACCCTTTTCCTTTCCTTAACATTCATTGGTCATACACATAAGGGTGATTAACCCATCTTACGGTACGTATATCACAAAGACATACGCCCTTGAACTACCGTCGTAGCCCTTTTACTCGTCCGGTCCTAGAAACCGTCCGCCTTAACTTTGGTCCAGCCAACCTTCGGCCGTCCTTCTTTACCGTCCTACCGTCGTAGTCCGTCATATTCGCCCGTCTGCCCTAAGGCATCCGTTTCCCACTTGAACTAATTATGCAGCCGAATATTTATTTAGCGTCTTACTCCACCGTAGTGGCCTTTATTTAGTCTACCTTTCAAGACTTCCTTCCCTAGCTGCATAGTAGTCAAGTGGTCGTCCGTCTACCGTAGTAGTCGTTAACTTCGTTTCCGATCATAACGTATACATACATTCTTAACATGTAATATATGTTTATAAGGCAAGATTTCATTTGTTTACGTTATACCATTCTTTCATTCATTCTTTGTAAACATACGTGTCGTTCTTTGTTCGTAGTTCATAATTCATTTTCATATGTATCTACACATATACCTTACTATATCACGTATGATCACTTTGACCTTCATATTATCTATTCATTTAACGTATACACTTCAGCCCCAAAACATTTATAAATCATTGCACATAACATAGAAAGGGGGCACATAGAACTCACCTGATGAGTAGTTTCTGAGATACACTTAGCTGGTTACTGAGCGTCACTAATGTCACTCACGATCTGTATAATAAAGTCATACACATAAGGTGGTGCTCCTAGATGACACTAGACATTTCTATGGTTGAACATAGTAGTTTCGATTGATTAGCTTATATCGAAACTTGGTAGTTTCGATAGGTTGTTTCTGTCGAAACTTGGTAGTTTCGATAGGTAGTTTCGATAGGTTGTTTCGATAGGTAGTTTCGATAGGTAGTTTCGATAGGTAGTTTCGATAAGTAACTTATGTATTATCTTAGCTTCGGATCGGGGGCTCATATCAAAACTATGGTAGTTTCGATATATATCGAAACTGGGTAGTTTCGATAGGTCTGCACATATCGAAACTTAGTAGTTTCGATGGGTCTGCACATATCGCCTTCCCCAAAAATCCGAATGTTCTGCATGCGAATCTGATCATGTCGATATCTAAATTTTCTTTGATCAAAACGTTCGTTTTTCATTCTAGATGCTATACCTAAGTTCACTTTCAAGTTTCATCCGCAAAATCGTTATCTTTTAGCCAAAACCCGAAACTTCCCAAAACGAACAAAAACTCATAATGTGGTCGAATCGTTACCTGGATTGAAATTCTGATTCGGAGGAGATGATCACGAGCACAGCAGCAACGTTCTCCTGAATTCCCGAGTCGATCCGTCACTTTCTCTCTCTAGACCCGAGCTCTCTTCTCTCTCACTAGAACTTGCGTGAGTGGGGAAATGAGCAGAGAAGAGGGCTGCCTTGCCTCTTATATGCCTGGGCTTCCCTCGGCCCATTGAAGCCGAGCCCAAGCCCGCTCCCTTTTGTTTAAATATTCCGAATTAGTCACCGGTCTCGCTATATTTATTCGTCTAATTATTTTTGGGATGTTACAAGTCTACCATCCTTAGAAAGGTTTCGTCCTCGAAACCTGCTAATCGTTAAACAGCTGGGGATATAGTCCTCTCATTTCATCTTCTTTTTCCCAAGTAGCTTCTGAACCCTTTCTGTGTTTCCATTGTACTTTTACTAATGGGATTGACTTATTGCATAGTCGTTTATCAGCTCGGTCAATAATGGCTATCGGTTCCTCTATATAATTTAGACTGTTATCCACTTCGATCTCGTCGTAAGGTATGTGAGCTGTGTCGTCGGCTAGGCACTTGCGTAGGTGCGACACGTGGAACGTAGGGTGTATTTCGCTAAGCTCGACGGGTAGGTCGAGTCTGTAAGCAACTTGACCCACTCTCGCTAGAATCTTGAAAGGTCCGACAAACCTTGGACTTAGTTTGCCACGTTTTCTGAACCGAATGATTCCTTTCCACAGTGATACTTTCAACAGTACCATGTCCCCTACTTGAAACTCTAAATCCCTCCTTCTCTTATCCGCGTATGATTTCTGTCTGTCTTTTGCGGCTTTCATTCGAGCCTTGATTTGATCAAATTTCTCGGAAGTAGCTTTGACCACTTCGAGACTTGCAAAATCCTTCTGTCCAATTTCCCCCCAACAAACCGGGGTCCTACATTTCCTTCCATACAACATTTCAAATGGCGGCATGCCAATAGTTGAGTGATAGCTGTTGTTATATGAGAATTCTGCCAATGGTAGATGGCTGTCCCAGCTCCCACCAAAGTCAATGATACAGGCCCGGAGCATGTCCTCCAAGGTCTGAATGGTCCTTTCAGATTGACCATCGGTTTGAGGGTGGTAAGCGGTGCTGATGTTCAGTCTAGTGCCAATCGCTTCATTGAATTTCTTCCAAAACCTTGATGTGAATCTAGAATCCCTGTCGGACACAATTGACAGCGGCATACCATGTCTGCTCACAATTTCCTTGATAAAAATTTCTGCTAGTCTTTCTGATGAAGAAGTCTCACGTATTGGCAAGAAGTGAGCACTTTTCGTCAAGCGCTCGACGATCACCCATATGGTATCACTGCCTTTTGCTGTTCGCGGTAGCTTGGTAATGAAGTCCATCGTGATCTCCTCCCACTTCCATTCCGGTATTGGTAATGGTTGCATTTTACCGCATGGTTTCTGGTGCTCGGCCTTGACTAGTGAACACGTTAGACACTTGTTCACGTACTCGGTCACATCATTCTTCATGCCCGGCCACCAGTATTCTTTCTTCAAGTCTTGATACATTTTTTTTGTCCCGGGGTGGATAAAATAACGAGACTTATGGGCCTCATCGAGTATTTTGGCTCTAAGCTCGCCAATCTTAGGTATCCACATCCGGCCAAACCTAGTTCGTACTCCGTATGCATTTGCATCTAAGTTCCCTTGTTGTCCTACTATTCTTTCTCGTTTCACATTTCTTTCTAACAATGCTTCATCTTGTGCCTTTGATATTTCACCCATCAAGTCTGGTGTTATAATCAACTGACACGCTTTGATCCGGATAGGTGCCGATTCTTCCTTTCTACTTAAAGCGTCAGCCACTACGTTTGCCTTGCCTGGATGGTACAATATTTCACAGTCATAGTCTTTCAGTAGCTCTAACCACCTTCTTTGCCTCATGTTTAGTTCCTTTTGTTCAAAAAAATATTTCAAGCTTTTGTGATCTGAGTAGATGGTGCATTTAACTCCATACAAGTAGTGCCTCCATATTTTCAACGCGAAAACCACTGCTGCTAACTCTAGATCGGGCGTTGGTAGTTAACCTCGTGAATCTTTAGTTGCCGTGAGGCATAAGCAATTACCTTTCCTCGTTGCATAAGTACGCAACCCAAACCCTGCCCCGAAGCGTCAGAGTAGACTACCAAGTCTTCATTTCCCTCAGGTAGAGTCAAGACTAGAGCTTGGGTTAATCGTGTTTTAAGTTCCTCAAACGCGTTGTTTTGGGTTGGGCCCCATTCATATTTCACTTCTTTCCGTGTCAATTTAGTTAGTGGCGAGGCTATTCTTGAGAAATCTTGAATGAACCTTCGATAGTAGCCTGCCAATCCCAGAAAACTTCGTATCTCAGTTGGTGTCTTTGGGACGTTCCATTCTTTTACTGTCTCGATCTTTGCAGGATCCACCATAATGCCGTTTGGGTTTATTACATGACCTAGGAATTGGACTTCCCTAAGCCAGAACGCGCATTTAGAGAATTTTGCGTACAACTTTTCCTGCTTTAGCGCTTCTAGTACTTCTCTTAGGTGACAGTGGTGATCACCCTCGCTTTTCGAATATACCAGTATGTCGTCTATAAAAACTATCACTGATCGATCCAACATTGGTCGACACACTCTATTCATCAAATCCATTAACGCTGCTGGCGCGTTAGTCAATCCGAAGGACATCATGAGAAACTTATAATGCCCATAAAGCGTGCGAAACGCGGTCTTTGGTACGTCTTCTTCTCTTACTTTCAACTGATGGTAACCCGACCTAAGATCAATCTTTGAGAACCAACTCGCACCTTGCAGTTGATCAAAAAGGTCGTCTATTCTAGACAGCAGGTATTTGTTCTTTACTGTCCTCTTGTTCAGTTCACGGTAGTCGATGCACATGCGCATACTGCCGTCCTTCTTCTTTACAAATAGTACCGGAGCGCCCCATGGTGAGATGATCGGTCTAATAAATCCTTTCTCGGTTAGTTCCTCAAGTTGAGACATCAATTCTTTCATTTCTGATGGAGCCAATCGGTAGGGGGCTTTGGCAACGGGCTTAGCTCCTGGCAGTAGGTCAATCTGAAATTATATTTCCCAATCGGGTGGTAACCCAGGTAGATCCTCAGGAAATACTTCCGGAAAGTTGCAAACCACGGGTACATTCTTGAGTTCATTCATTTTCATTCTATCATCAATAACATATGCCAAATAAGCTTCGCAACCGCGCCTCATGTAACTTTCGGCCTTGATCATCGAGATGATGTTCGGCATCGTGCAATTCCAATCCCCATAAACCGTAATTGGACTCCCGCTAGGAGCTTTGAGGTGTATCCTCTTACGTTTACATATGATTTGAGCTTCGTTGGCAGCTAACCAATCCATACCCAATACTATATCGAATCCTCCTAAGGTGAGAAGGAATAATCTAGAAGGAAACTTATGGCCCTCTATCTCTATGATACAATCCTCTGTTACTTGGAATACTGCCGAATTTTTACCCACGGCAGTTTGTACGCTAAAGGCCTTCACTATGGTGTTGATAGTGCAATCCAGTTTACGGCTAAATGCATTTGATATGAAGCTTTTACTGGCACCAGAGTCAAATAAAATAGCAGCATTTTCATCATTTACTAGAAACGTACCTGACACAACATCAGGGTTTCCTCTTGCTTCTTCCTCAGTCAGTGCATAGGCTCGAGTCCTAGCCTGCGGCTGTTCCTTTTCCTTGTCTTTTCCCGAACCAGATTGGCCGGCCTTCCTGCAGTTCTTTGTCAGATGTCCAAACAATCCACATACTTGACACTTGACATCTCTTACACATTCTCGAGAGAAGTGCCCCGGCTTCCCGCACTTATAGCATGTGGTGGTGCCGATTTTACATTCGCCAAGATGTTGCCTTCCACATCTCTTGCATGTTTCATATCCGTCCAACCTTGGTTTCTTAATTTCAGCTGTTTCTTTCCCTTTTCCGGTGCCTCTAGACGGGTTCTCCCACTTTCTCTTTTGTGTCTCAGGTGCCGGGTCCTCATTTGCATAATCGTCGTAGACGATTCCAGACAGGTTGACTACCGACTCGAAGGTCGATGGTAGATTAGCTTTTACATGAACACGGACCCTTTGCGGCAATCCCTTAACATAGTACTTGATCAAACGATCTTCAGTTTCCACCAGGTGTGGTACTAGTTGAGCCAGTTCATTGAATCTTGATGTATACTGGCGATGAGTCTTGTTGCCAGCCTTGAAGTTCAGGAACTCGTTCTCCACACGATCGATCTCATTCTGTGGGCAGAACTTTTGAATTATGAGTTTTTTCAAGTCTTCCCACGTCATCTTGTTGATAGCATTGGGTGACTTAGTTCTTTGAATGTTCCTCCACCAACTCAGTGCTTCGTTGGTGAAAGAATGAGCAACGTACTTAACAGCTTGGTCTGGTCGACACTCGCTGATGTTGATGACAGCGTTCATCCTCTCGATCCATTCGAACGTGGCCACCTAATCCTTGGTTCCATCAAACTTAGGTGGGTCTCCGTCCTTGAATCCTTTGTAAGTACACCCACGATTGCTTGATGCCACTTTTACTTCATCCCCGTCACTATCATAAATTTTCTCTTCATTGTTACCTTCATCCTCTTCTTTGCTTTTCTTTATTGCCTCGGATAGTAGATCAGGCAATACCTTCTTCAAAGTGAGCAAAACTTCAAGAGCAATAGCATCCCTGACTTCAGGTTCCAACTGTATAGGCCCTGGACTATCGTTCCTAATTGGGGTCACTTCTGTTTCGTGCACACTTTCGGTGTTCTCTGCGTGCACACTCTCTTCTTCTTCAATTCTTCGGTTCAACGGAGGCCTACCTACTCGGCCAGTGCGACCGCCTCGTTGTCCAATTCTTCCTCCGCCAACCATAATTTCTTAATTTCCTGATAGTCATAAAGGGAATACATCAATGTCATTTCTTCAGATCATAGTTTGGAACAGTACGAGCAAGGTAAATTTTTAATTACAGTGACCGGTTTGTGATTACTAATTTACATTGCTTTTCGGGTTCAAAACTCTTCAAATCGGTTGTTACATTGACATCTATTTGTTCTAAGTTAAGGTATTTATCCTTATCTAGAGCATTAGCTTTAGTACTTACTTACCGTGCTGCGTTGGCGTTGGTTACCCATACTGACATCCGTGCGTTGGTCCTATAATCAGTTTGAGTCCAGACATTTAGGGATGTCTGAATCTCTCAAACTATTGCTCTGATACCAACTTGTAAGGCCCCATTCCCGGGTAACCTCACTCGTTGGATTTACTCATAAACATAGTCATAAATACTGAACTTGGATTAAAAACATTCATCATTCAATTACATATCATTCGTCATTCAATTACATAACATGACATAACTTGACAGCGGAAGTCTTAACACATATATTAAAGTGGGATGTCAGTTTTGTGTCGGGTAACCTTCACGCCACCGCACGACCTTTTCTTCCTTTACCTGAAATGTATACTAAAAGTCAGCTAACACTGGTGAGTTCTAGTTTAAAACTATTAAGTATGATCATTCTTTTCTTTAAAAATATACATAATTATATACATACATTTCTACAAATACGTATTCATAGCTTTTACTTTTCTTTCTTCATTCTTATGTGATTACATAGATATGTATTCACCTTTTCTTTCTTTATTCTTATGTGATTATATAGATATGTATTCACCCTTTTCCTTTCCTTAACATTCATTGGTCATACACATAAGGGTGATCAACCCATCTTACGGTACGTATATCACAAAGACATACGCCCTTGAACTACCGTCGTAGCCCTTTTACTCGTCCGGTCCTAGAAACCGTCCGCCTTAACTTTGGTCCGGCCAACCTTCGGCCGTCCTTCTTTACCGTCCTACCGTCGTAGTCCGTCATATTCGCCCGTCTGCCCTAAGGCATCCATTTCCCACTTGAACTAATTATGCAGCCGAATATTTATTTAGCGTCTTACTCCACCGTAGTGGCCTTTATTTAGTCTACCTTTCTAGACTTCCTTCCCTAGCTGCATAGTAGTCAAGTGGTCGTCCGTCTACCGTAGTAGTCGTTAACTTCGTTTCCGATCATAACGTATACATACATTCTTAACATGCAATATATGTTTATAAGGCAAGATTTCATTTGTTTACGTTATACCGTTCTTTCATTCATTCTTTGTAAACATACGTGTCGTTCTTTGTTCGTAGTTCATAATTCATTTTCATATGTATCTACACATATACCTTACTATATCACGTATGATCACTTTGACCTTCATATTATCTATTCATTTAACGTATACACTTCAGCCCCAAAACATTTATAAATCATTGCACATAACATAGAAAGGGGGCACATAGAACTCACCTGATGAGTAGTTTCTGAGATACACTTAGCTGGTTACTGAGCGTCACTAATGTCACTCACGATAATAAAGTCATACACATAAGGTGGTGCTCCTAGATGACACTAGACATTTCTATGCTTGAACATAGTAGTTTCGATTGATTAGCTTATATCGAAACTTGGTAGTTTCGATAGGTTGTTTCTGTCGAAACTTGGTAGTTTCAATAGGTAGTTTCGATAGGTAGTTTCGATAAGTAACTTATGTATTATCTTAGCTTCGGATCAGGGGCTCATATCAAAACTATGGTAGTTTCGATTGGGTCTGCATATATCGAAACTAGGTAGTTTCGATAGGTCTGCACATATCGAAACTAAGTAGTTTCGATGGGTCTGCACATATCGCCTTCCCCAAAAATCCGAATGTTCTGCATGCGAATCTGATCATGTCGATATCTAATTTTTCTTTGATCAAAACGTTCGTTTTTCATTCTAGATGCTATACCTAAGTTCACTTTCAAGTTTCATCCGCAAAATCGTTATCTTTTAGCCAAAACCCGAAACTTCCCAAAACGAACAAAAACTCGTAATGTGGTCGAATCGTTACCTGGATTGAAATTCTGATTCGGAGGAGATGATCACGAGCACAGCAGCAACGTTCTCCTGAATTCCCGAGTCGATCCGTCACTTTCTCTCTCTAGACCCGAGCTCTTTTCTCTCTCTCTAGAACTTGCGTGAGTGGAGAAATGAGCAGAGAAGAGGGCTGCCTTGCCTCTTATATGCCTGGGCTTCCCTCGACCCATTGAAGCCGAGCCCAAGCCCGCTCCCTTTTGTTTAAATATTCCGAATTAGTCACCGGTCTCGCTATATTTATTTGTCTAATTATTTTTGGGATGTTACAGAAAAGGTGTTGTCTGATAGGGAAAAGAAAGCGATGGAAAGTATTTCGATGTCTCTTCCGAAAGAAATATATCACAGTTTCAAAAAATTCAAGTCTTCTCAACAACTGTGGGAAGCATTACAGAAAAGATGTGAAGGCAGTTTGGATGTAAAGAAGAGTAGAAAAAATCTATTGAAGAAGCAATTCTTGGTCTTCAAACATTTTCAAAATGAATCCTTGGATGATCTTGCTACCAGATTCTATCATCTGCTTAGTGAACTGACGAGTGCTTTTGTGGTGTATGAAACTGAAGAAATTAATGATAAGTTCTTGGAGGCATTACCATCAAAATTTGATGTGTATACGGTTTTGATCAAAGAAAATATCAAGTACAAAACCATGTCTCTTGAAGAAGTTCTTGGGAAGATTCAATCGCATGACCTGAATATGAAGAAGAAGGAGACTAACATGGAGCACATCCAGGATCCTTCAATGTATTTTGCCAAGACTACTGGTAAAACTGGTATAGAGTTGCATTCTTTTCTGGAGATGCTCAAGATTCTTCTAAAGATCAGAGTTCTGGAGTTCCTCTTCATTCTGGTCATTTTAGTTATTCTAGTTTTTCTGCAACAACAGCTTCTACATCTTCTGGATCTCATGTAAATCAAAAGGTTGCTGATGATTATCTAGCTATGTTTTCCTCATTCATGGCTTCATATGAGAATTTTATTGGAGGGAAAATTCATGATCCTGAGGTTATTGAAGACGATTTCAGACTGATTGACCCTGTTGATCTGGAAGAAATGAATATCCAATGGAATATGGCTATGTTAATGCGTCAAGCAAAGGATTTCTTGAAGAAAACTGGCAGAAAGTATATTGGGTCTAATAGTCGATCACGCGTGGGATTTGATAAAACCAAAGTGCGTTGTTATAACTGTCAAGAGTATGGTCACTTTGCTAAAGAGTGTGTGAAGCAAAAGGTAGAGTTTGATTCTCAGAAGAAGCAGAATAATTTTCAGAATAATCGTAACCAATCACATGGTTCATCTGGAAATTCAAATCACGCATCTGCATCATCGGCATTGGTTGCACAAAATGATGAGAACTATGACTGGGGTATTCATTTGGAAGATTTAGTGGGTGCCGTAAGCCAAGCCTTTGTAGCAGAAATTCATTCTGAAAAATCAAAAGAGGTGGCTGATGATGATGGTACAAGTGATGGTACAAGTGATGGTTCGAGTGAGAGTTCAAGTGATGGTTCGAGTGTGTAGATTGTTGATAAAGAAATAGAACAAGAGTAGAATATTGATTCTGATGTTGCATCAGGTATTGCTGAGGATGATATTGTTCTAAAACAAAATGCTTCAGATGGTGCTGATTCAGAAAATATTCCCATTGCCAAAGTTTTCATGGCAGACATGTCTGATCCGTCAAAGGTAAAAGACTCTGTTTGTCATATTTACTGTTCTAGCTGCATTACTGTTAAAGATAAATTGCAAAAGGTCATGGATGATAACACAAACTTGATTTGTGATAAGAAATCGATGCATTCTGTTAATCGGAAACTGAAAGATAACGATAAATTGTGCATCGATAGAATTGAGTATTTGAAAAGAGACTTAAATTCTCTGGGGTTGAAATATAAAGAACAAGCTTATCATCTGGATATGGCCTATGCTAAAATAGAAAAACGAACTGAAGTTATTGCTCAAAAGAATAAAGAAATTTCTGACAAAGAGTCTGAGGTGATCAAACTTCATAGAAAGTTGGAAAATTTTACAAATTCTTCTGTTGTTTTGGATTATTTTAATTTAAATGCTGATCCTACTAAACGGGTTGCTGGGATTAGATTTGTTCCTCCACCATTTAATGCAAATTATGTGGTTGAACCTGAAATCATACATGAAGAGGAAATAGATCCAAAAACAGTATTGAAAGTGAACCCAGTAACTGGTGAGGATATGGTGTATGAATCTGATTCTGAGGATGAGGAATTTGATGAGAAGAAGGTGGAAGGTATTCCAAAAGAGGTGAAACTTGAAGAACCAACTGTTGCAAAAGTTGTTACCCATGATAGATGCATTCTGACTGAACCTGATGAGGTGAAGGTTGTTACCCCTAAGCTTTCTCCAATTTTACAGTCAAGTGGGTTTGTCGTTGCTGGTCATCAAAAGGTGCATTCATCAAAGGTGCCTACACAGGTTTATGTTCCAAAGAAGACAGTAAAATATTCTAAAAAATCTTCTGAAGCTTATTCCTCTGATGGCTCCTCAAATTCAAAGAATTCTTCTTACTTTAGAACTTTTAAAGAGAGAAGAGTTTGTTTCCATCGCAACGAAGCTGGTCACCTTCTGGTCAATTGTCCTTATAAGAACAAGGGCAATTGAAGTCTGTTCCTTCACAACCAAAAGTAGTGAAGATTCTGAAAAGAACAGATGAGGGAAAATCATCATTTAGTTTGGAGCAAAATATGTCCTGTCGATCTTTTGTTAAATCCTCTGGATTTAAACTGCAGGATAAATTGAACTTTAAAACATTTGTGTGTCAAGAGAAACTTGAGATTCCTCATGTTGGAATTTCAAAAGATTCTCAATCTGAAGCAAAATTGTCTAGACCGCAAAGGAGAAGACGAAACAGAAAATTGAAGAAAATTTTGGAAACATCTGAATCTGATAATAAAATATCAAATAATGTTTTTCAAAATAATCAAAAATTGTCTCCTTTGAAAAAGTCTGTTGGTAAAACTTCTATTCCAAAGGTCAATGATAACATTGATTGTGAATTACTAGAAGTTGTTTATTTTTATCAATCTCGACGACCCAAGACCACAATGGCTTGGGTTCCTATTTCTAACTAATTTTCTTGGTTTATGTAGGGACAACCAAGGAGGACTATCAATAATACATGGTATGTGGATAGTGGTTGTTCTCGACATATGACAGGGAATATCAGATTGCTTGAAGATGTTAAAAAGATTGATGGAGGTTATGTCGCTTTTGCACGGAATAAAGGCGGGTACATAACTGGACAGGGAACTTTAAAGAATGATAAAGTCAAATTTGAGAAGGTGAATTATGTGGAGCAGCTGGAACACAATCTTTTGAGTGTATCACAAGTTTGTGACAAGAAGTTTTCGTTCCATTTCAATGATGCTGAGTGTTATATCTTGAAACCTGGTTTTGTTATTCCTGACGAATGGATTCTCATGAAGGCCCCGAGGAGAAATGACACGTATGTCCTTAACATGAGTGTTGCTACTACAACGGATTCAATTCCTACTCGTTTACTTTCCAAGGCGTCGGAATCATATTCTATTTTGTGGCACCGGAAGCTTGCTCACATCAACTATAGGAAGATGAACTATATTGTAGGTCCTCATGGCGCTTCTACGGATCGATCTCGTGATAAGACGTGACGTTAACTCGAAGTGCGGAATCCAATGAATCAACATTTATACACACAAAAGACAATGTAAACAATCAAGTAAATAACATTCTCAATTGTATTCCAAATCACAATGGTGTTTACAGACTCAATCAGACTTGTTCTGATTGATGTGTTCTCCTTTCTTCGACTGACTCTGCAAACACTTATATAGACATCTAACCTACTATAAGTGAACTTATTAAGTTCGCCTCTAACAGACTAAGCGAACTTATTAAGTTCGCCTCTCTTAGACCAGGCGAACAAACACTTAGTGACTTTTACATAACAAAAACATAAAGACATAAGATCTAACTATTACAAGCTTTTTTTCATTACAAACTATGTCCTAACAGACTCCCCCTTGACAATAGCTTTATCTTCAGTCTTCATGATGAGCTTTTCCAGTTATCCGGTAGTCTGCTGCCAGCATGCACTCTATATCTTTTGCATATCTCCAAAACTCTTTTGTACTGTAATCCTTGTTCTTTCCATTCATCAGTGAACATTATTATATTCTTTCACAACGTCCTATGATCTTTCTTTGAGAAATTTATAAGATTCATTGCATCATAGAAACATACAATGACCTTATTATCTTTCTCTTCAATCCTTGCTTCACCAGTATTAACATCAACATACCACCATTTCATATTCCCAAGGAAGTCTTGAGGAATCTTCTTCAACGGTATCTTGTGTATAGCATGAACTGGTTTATACTTGTAACTCCAGGTCACCTTCCTAGTCTTTTGATCTGTGTTCTTCACTCTCTTTCCTTTTTGTGGTTTCAGCCGTTCATACTTTCCTGAACTACCTTCTCTCTTGATCATGTTTGTTATCACATTAGCCAAACCATTCTTCAATCTATTAATAAGAAGCTTTGAAGCTAGACCATTCATTCCACACCTTGGCAAGGTATTGAAATACTTGATCCTCGGCTTTAAGTATTGAACACCGTCAGATCTTTTAATTGCAAATAATTTTGTATCACCATCATAGAACCAACTTATGATCCTTCCTACACACCGCTCGTTATTCACATATTTCTCTTTCTGAGCAGGTTGTGCTGGAGACTTGGTTAGCACCTTCATCCAACTATTTACAACTTCTCTCCACTGTTCTCTTGTCATCCCTGTATTTCTGTACATCATAGGTTCTTCATTAACCTTTGAAGACTCAGTGTGAGTAGTTTCAGTTTTAGCATCTTTATTGGATTGAATATTCTCATCATCATTATCCATCTTTGAATCAGCAGTATCTTCAAGCAGTGTGACGTCTTCAACAGATTCCATAGAATCTGTTACTCCTTCATAAGTGAATTCAGGAATAACATCATCTTGGATTAAGTTATAAGGCACTTTAAGACCATCACAGCCTTCATAAGTAACATTATCTTTATCTTTCTCTATCTCAATCTCTATTATCTCTCCTTCTTCTATTTCATTATCAGACACTTCATCGTCCATGTCATTGACTAAATCATCAATGTCATCAAGACATGTAATCTTTTCAGCTTCTTCTTCTTCTTCAGAATCTGCAAAGAACTCCAATAATAGAATTTCTTCTTCATGAGCACCAGAAGTATCTTTGTTTCCTTCAAGTGATTGTGATGTCGACTCCCCCTGAACCCTTGATATAGGATTAGCGTCAGTGTATTGACGATCACCCTCAACATTTCCAGCAGGATCATTGTCTTCATCATCACGTCTTTGAATAGACTCTGTGTGACATGTATCGTGTATCCTCAACTCCCCCTGAGCGTCAAGACGCTGAACGAGTTTAGACACCAATGCTTGCATGTCAGCTATCTGTTGAGCTTGAGTCTGAATCACCAGCTGCCGTTGTGAATCAGTAGAAACAAGAGTATTCACCTGTGTTTGTAGAGTAAGCACTTGAGATTCAAGGAAAGTAATCTATTCAGAATCAGAAGGCTTTGACGGACCAGCTGACGATTGTGGAACTGAAGGACTAGCAATAGGAGTAATAACTGGAGGAACAGGAGTTATAACCGGAGATGTATCTTTTGATCTTGGAGGAGTAATAATCAAGGAAGCAACAAAACTAGCATCCTCTACTCCCTGTGAAGATTGAGCAGCATCTATTGAAGCAGACATTAACTTTTGAGTCTTTGGATCTGGATTGAAGTCACTATCAGAATCAGTACTTTCATCAACCAAGGATAAAATGAAGACTGTTCCTTCACAACCGAAAGTGGTGATGATTTTGAAACGAAAAGATTAGGGAAAGTCGTCTTCTAGCTTGGAGAAAAATATACCTGGTCGATATTTTGTTAAATCTTCTGGATTTAAACAACAGGATAAATTGAATTCTAAATCTTTTGTATGCAAAGAGAAACTTGAGATTCCTAATGTTGAAATTTCAAAAGATTCTCAGCAGGAAGTTAAATTGTCTAGACCTCAAAGGAGAACACATCAATCAGAACAAGTCTGATTGAGTCTGTAAACACCATTGTGATTTGGAATACAATTGAGAATGTTATTTACTTGATTGTTTACATTATCTTTTGTGTGTATAAACGTTGATTCGTTGGATTCTCGCACTTCGAGTTAACGTCACGTCTTATCACGAGATCGATTCGTAGAAGCGCGATGAGGACTTTAGGTAAACTTGAATAAACACTTAGTGACTTTTACATAACAAAAACATAAAGACATAAGATCTAACTATTACAAGCTTTTGTCATACAAACTATGTCCTAACATATATTGTTAAGAATGATCTGGTTCTTGGTATTCCGAAGATGAAATTCTCAGTTCCTGTTGATTGTATTCCGTGCAAGAAGGGGAAACAACGGAAGAATTCACACAAATCTAAATCGAAGAATTTTATCGTAACTCCTTTGGAGCTGCTGCATATGGATTTGTTCGGTCCGATTAGTATAAGGAGCATTGGTGGAAAATCATACTGTTTGGTAGTAACGGATGATTTCTCTTGATTTTCATGGGTTAAGTTTCTTTCTTCTAAAGCTGAAACCACTGAGTTGGTACAATACTTAATCCTGGGTTTGGAGAATTTGTTCAATCTGAAGGTCAAAAGAATTAGGAGTGACAATGACAGTGAATTTAAGAATAGCAAAATGGGCTTATTCTGTCTACAAACGGGAATTCATCATGAATTCAGTGCGCCATATGTTCCTCAACAAAACGGTGTTGCTGAACGAAAGAACAGGACGCTGGTTGAAACGGCACGCACAATGCTTGCAGATTCTAAGCTTCCAGTTACTTTTTGGGCTGAAGCTGTGAATACTGCGTGTCACGTTTTGAACAGGGTCTTGTCCATCAAGCGACACAACAAGACTTGCTACGAGTTGCTGAATAATCGAAAGCCGAATCTGGATTATTTACTACCTTTTGGTAATCCTTGCACCCTGTTGAAAGTTCGTGATGTCCCAATAAAATTCAGTGCTAAGGCTATTAAAGGGATTTTTCTAGGGTATTTTGCTAATTCGACTACCAAGAGGGTTTTTAACAAAGAGACGCGCCAAGTTGAAGAATGGTTCCATATTGACTGTTCAAATCGGTCTTTTCCTCAAATGGCAATTGGACCAGATTGGGCATTTGATTATGAAACCTTATTCAAGTCTTTTCATTTACCTTCTGATATTTCTCCTGATGAAGTTTTTGTTCTCTATGATTCATGTCAGGATGCACAGCACAATGGCTTTCTACCAAATACAGTTTCAAATTCATCGGTTCCATCTACTTCAGCTCCTGATCCTAATGTTGCTTCTTGTTCAGGACCACAAGATTCAGAGAGTGAGGACGACAATGCTATTTTTCAAGAATCTTCTGCTGATCCTTTGTTGGGTGATGATCCATTACCTTCGACACAGGATTCGGGGGAGATTCCTACAAATTTAGACTCGGAAGTACCAATTAATCATGATTTGTCTTATCAATCTGATACAACTCATGTTGAAGTGTTACAGGTTCCTGAGGTCGCATCCATCAAGGAACTCAAAGATCATCCAGTGACAAATATAATCAGAAATTTGCAGGATGGAGTGAAAACACGTTCTCTTGTTGACAATACTTGATGATTGCTCACATTCATGTTTTATTTTTCAGGTCGAACCCAAAAATATTGAAATGGCTTTAAATGATAACAATTGGATAGAAGCTATGTAGGAAGAACTTGCTCAGTTTGACAAACTTAAGGTTTGGATTCTTGTAGATCTTCCGAAGGGTGTATATCCGATTGGTACTAAATGGGTGTTTAAATGTAAGAAAGACGATCGAGGTGTCGTGGTAAGAAACAAAGCAATATTAGTTGTCCAGGGCTTCAATCAACAAGAAGGAATTGATTACATCAAGGTTTATGCGCCTGTTGCGAGGCTTGAAGCTATACGGCTGTTTCTAGCTTTTGCTTCTTATAAAGGTTTTACGGTGTTTCAATTGGATGTGAAAAGTGCTTTTTTATATGGTAAGGTCAAGGAGGAAGTTTATGTTTGCCAGCCACCGGGGTTTGAAGATCCACTTCATCCGAATTGGGTTTTCAAGCTTGATAAGGCCCTCTATGGTCTTCATCAGGCTCCTCGCGCGTGGTATGAAACGTTGTCTGTCCATCTTTTGGCAAATGATTTTGTTCGTGGAAAGATTGACTTGACCTTATTCATAAAGAAATCAGGGGGAGATTACCTACTGGTGCAGATATATGTGGACGATATTATTTTTGGCTCAACAAATGAAGGGTTATGCAAAGATTTTGAGAGTGTAATGAAGTCGAAGTTTGAAATGTCAGCTATGGGAGAGTTATCGTTTTTCTTAGGTTTATAAGTAAATCAAAAGGAAGATGGTTTCTTTATTCATCAGTCCAAGTATGTCAAAGACATCTTGAGCCAGTTCAAGATGGAGGACTTTACCCCATATGATACTCCGATTCCGGTCAATCATAAGTTGAATTCTGACTCGGATGGAAAAGATGTGGATTGTCGACTTTACAGAGCAATGATTGGATCTCTCATGTACTTAACTACTTCAAGGCCAGATATAATGTTCACTGTGTACATCTGTTCCAGATTCCAGGCAAAACCAAAAGAATCTCACTTAATAGCTGTAAAAAGAATCTTTCGTTATTTGAAAGGAAAACAAAGATTGGGACTATGGTATCCACATGGTTCTAACTTTGATTTCAATGCTTATACTGATTCTGATTTTGGTGGTTGTTGTTTGGGTAGGAAATCTACAACAGGTGGTTGCCAGTTCTTGGGTAATCGACTTGATTCCTGGCAATGCAAAAAGCAAACCACAGTCTCAATTTCTACATGCGAAGCAGAATACATCGCTGCTGCGAGTTGTTGTTCACAGATCCTGTGGATACAACAGCAATTAAGAGATTACAGTTTGAATTTCACAGGAACCCCTATGCTTATTGATAATAATGCTACAATGTCTATAACTAATAATCATGTTAAGCACAGTAAAACAAAGCACATTGAGATTAGATATCATTTCATTCGTGATTATGCAGAGAAAAGGTTGATTGAGCTGGTAAAGGTTTCACACTGATGATAATTTTGCTGATTTGTTTACCAAGGCATTTGATCGTACCAGGTTTGAATTTCTAATCAAAATGATAGGTATGATCAATCCCGAATAAAAGTTTTTAAAAATCATATTTTCATGGAAAATTTTGTTTTTAATTTCTTTTATTGCTTTATTACATTTCTGCATTTTAAATTTTCAGTTAAAAAGTTCTTAATTTATAAAAAGTCAAAACAAATTGAAAAATATAAAATTTGACATCATTTGAAGTTAGAGAAGAAATGATAGTACATCAGTGATTAGTTCATTTCACACGACCTTAGTAGACCTTTGATATATGATTGATTAAACTGAGTTGATTTGATCTAAATTTCAAAGTCTGCATAAATGAGAAATGATAGAGTTGTGAATGCTCTAATCTTGATAATCTACTTTCAAATTTATGTATGAGTTTTGAAACTTGAATTGTCAATAGACTAGAAGCGTTTTGAAACTAATAGTAGTGTGAAAATTAAATATGATATGATTACATCTGTGATTTGAATCCATTATATGCCTGGGTGTGTGTGTAAAAGATCATTATCAGATAAAGAATATATGGTTTTAAAGAATTTCATGAGACCAATATAGAATTATATCTTTAGCACAAATCTATTTCAGTTCACATTACTGCCCATGCCCCGAAAAACATGCAATGTATTGTTGAACTAAGATATGCTTTCAAAATCTGTTGAAACATATATTCGCCCTTGGATCAGTTAGATACATCATCTAGTCTGACTCCACTGAAACGTTTCCAGATAATAGTAGGATCCTCATACCTGAATCTGTTGATTCACATTATACAGTTAATTCATTAGAATCTTCTGATTCTGAATCATCATGATTCTTATATCCTTTGGGGTCTGCTTTTATTCTTGTGCTAATAGAGATAATTTCATCTTGGAAATTGATCTAATCTTAAAATAAACTGTATATGTCTTGAAAATAGTGCAAATTATATTTCTATTTGGCATATATGTGGGGTACACGATGATTTTCATCTAAATGGTACTAAATCACATGAATTTGGAGAATAAACGCTTATAGTTTCAAATAATATAATATTGACAAATATAAGAATTCATGCTTTATATTTCAAATTCGGTATAAATAAAAGAGCATTTCATAATCTGATCTTATTTACTTTGAAATTTATTGCGTATCATTTCAAATATTATTCAAATTGAAAGATTTACATATACTGAAAAAGATACATAAAATACAAGATGAGTTGGATTGTTTCATATCATAGGTTACCCGTGGTTTTTGCTAAAATGTGTGATGAACTACTCGGATACTGATATGATCTTTTTACTCATGATGTTCATTCAAAAATATGTGATTTCAGTTTATACAGATAAAAATCCAAAAATATGTGATTCCGTTTGTATAGACAAAATTCAAAAAGATTTTGTTTTTATTTTCCATGAAAATTTTAATCTTTTATTGAATTGTTCGGGATTGGATCAAATACATGCTGCTGACAGAAGTTCAAGACGTGACGGATTGAAAGTAGGTAAAAAGTTGTTCAAGGGAAATGTTGAAGGCATTAAGTTCGCCTCCTTCTGGTGAAGCGAACTTAATATGTTCGCCTGAAATTGGGGAAGCGAACTTATTATGTTCGCCTAGGGCTTGTTAAGCGAACTTAACAAGTTCGCCTAATTAAGCGAACTTACTCTGAATAAGGGTTGTACAGGCGAACTTATTCACTTCATCTTCTTCACAATTAAGCGAACTTGTCCGGTGTTCAAAATTTTTTGAATTTTCAAATTACGTGGTTGTTGGGTGGTTAATCGATACATTCTGAATCGAAATTGAATTGCGAACATACCTAAGGTAATTTCATTGGTTTTTGTCCGTTAAATTGTGAGAAAACTGTGGTTTTTGTCTCGGTTTGCTTCGTTCGACGATTTTGACCTAATTGTGGATTCACCAGCCATAAATCTTATAATTGAACATTGTTTTGGACTTAGTAATACTAATCGAGTGTTTTAAAATGGTTAATTCATGATTTCTACACGGTTTGAAAGGATTTGTGATTTCTGGGTTGAATTCGAATCGACAGACAGTTCAGGCGAACTTGTTCAAGCGAACTTGTCCAGGCGAACTTAATAAGTTCGCCTCTTGAAACACTAAGCGAACTTAGGGGTCAGAGGAGTTTTGGACTTGTGAAAATTTTTTGTGTTTGAATTTTTTTTAAAAAATAAATAATTTTTTTTTGTTTTGTTTTTTGTTTTAAATTTGTTTGTCATATTGTTTGTGTTTTGTTATTTGTCTAATATGTGTTTTGTTGTCCAAATATTTTTCAGATGGCTCGTCGTGTCGAATACAAGCACAACCAGGTGGCATTGTTAGATCTTAACATGTCAGAGGCCATACACTTTCAAGGGATTATCGGATTTCTAAATCCCTCACGCCTACGTGTCGCATTATCTGTCGATCCTTACATCAGTCTGGTGTATATTCAACAGTTTTGGGACACAGTTCATTCAGATACTGACGTAGAACCTCATGTTCTTCGTGCCACAGTCAACAATACTGAGATTGCTTTATCTGAAGACACTATTCATGCTGCTCTTGCATTAGGTGGTGCTGCTGAAGATCATATATCATATACTAATCCTTTGATCATGGGATGCTTTCAAAGAATGGGTTACCGTGGCCGTCCTAATGACACACAGGCACGTAAAGGTGGTTTGGTGGGTGAATGGAGATACTTCATGCATGTGATTATTCAATGTCTCTCTCCTCATAAAGCCAGTACTGATGGCTTAAAGACTGCTCTTCAAGCTGCAATGGTAGCTTTGACATTGAATAAGCGCTTCAATTTTGCAAGATATATTTATCGGGAGATGGTTATGCAAATTACACCTACTGCAGGTCAAGGATTTTTGATGTATCCATGGTTTATCCAGATGATTCTAAATCATATTCTTCCTGATCTCCCACAGCATCCGATTAGATTGACTTTGACGCCGATGTCTAAGCGTATCTTTACGGATTGCACTAAAGTGAAACAACAGAATCAAGCGTTGATTCCTGTTAATGCTCCATTGTTTGGTCACTTAATCAATCCTGATTATGTTGAACCACCAAATGACAGTTGGTTTCATCCTAATGAAATAGCTCAAGGGCAAGGTCAGAATGTTCAACCACAACAACAACAACCACAACAACAACCTATTCCATGAGTACAAGTTCCAAAACAACAAGCTCAACAACAACAAGTTCCCGTACAACAACAAGTTCCCGTACAACAACAAATTCCTATTCAAGAACAAGTTCCAATTCCACAAGCTCAGGTTGATATACCTGTTAATGAACCTGTTCTAGAAGAGGTCGTTCATGAACATAAACAAGATCTAGGAATGAATATGGATGACTTTGTTGATGACGCTGTGAACTCGCCCACTCATGAAGCTGAAGTGAATGTGGTGACAGAGAATAAGTCGAGTTCTAGCTCATGTGATACAATCTTACCTATTTCTGAAGATACAGATTCTGATGAGTCTAGAGATTTCTCTTCAGATCATTATGAACGGTTGGCTCGTATACCTTTGGCTAGTGCTGGTAAACGCCTTAAATCTACAGCCAAACGACAACGACGAAAGTCTGTTCGGGATCCTCCTTCCGGATCAGTACTTGGAAAGAGAACATTAGTAGATGAGAGTTCGGATAGTGATTTTAATCCGGATCCTAAAGCTCCAAAGCTTATGGCTGCTTCAATTGCTGCTGCCCAATCTTCACAAGGTGTGGAGGATGCTACTTTTGTTGCTTCCTTGATTGTCACACCTCCAAGCTCTAAAGAACAATCTCTTGTTCTCACTCCTGTTCCTCCAGTGATTCCTACTCCCAGTCCTTCTGTTCCTCAATTGTCAGCTGGTCCTTCTAAGCCTTCTGATTCTGAAAGGATTACTTTCCTTGAATCGTAAGTGCTTGCTTTACAAACCCAGGTGGATACTCTTGTATCTACTGATACTCAACGAAAGCTGGTGATTCAGACTCAAGCTACGTGGATTGCTGCTATGCAGGCATTAGTATCCAAGCTTGTTGCGCGTCTTGACACTCAGGGGGAGGTAAGGATACGTGATGCATGTCATACTGAGTCTATTCAACGACATGATGATGATGACAATGATCCTTCGGGTAATATTGAGGGTGATCGTCAATACGCTGACGTTGATCCTATTTCTAAAGTTCTGGGGGAGTCGACATCACAATCAATTGATGGAAACAAAGATACTTCTGGAGTTAATGACGAAGAAATCTTGTTATTGGAGTTCTTTACTGAGTCTGAAGAGGAAGAAGCTGAAAAGATAGCATGTCTTGATGACATAAATGAATTATTCAATGACATAGAAGATGATGTGTCAGATACTGAAATAGAACAAGGAGAGATAGTGGAGATAAAGATAGAGAAAAGTAAAGATAAAGTGATTTAAGAAGGCTATGATGGTCTTAATGTCCCTTGTAACTTCATCCAACATGATGTTATTCCTAAGTTTAATTATGAAGGAGCAACAGATTCTATGTACTCATTTGAAGACATCACACTGCCTGAAGATACTGCTTATTCTAAGATTGATACTGATGAAGAAAATATTCAATCCAATACAGATCCTGAAGCTAATACTACTCACACTGAGTCTCCAAAGATGAATGAAGAACATGTGATGTACAGAAATACAGGTATGACTAGAGAACAGTGGAGAGAAGTTGTAAGTAGTTGGATGAAGGTGCTACCCAAGTCTCAAGCACAACCTGCTCAGAAAGAAAACTATGTGAATAAAGAGAGGTGTGTAGGAAGAATCATAAGCTGGTTTTATGATAATGACATAAAACTATTTGCTATTAAAAGATCAGATGGTGTTCAGTACTTAAAGCCGAGGATCAAGTATTTCAATACCTTGCCAAGGTGTGAAATGAATGGTCTATCTTCAAAGCCACTTATTAATAGATCCAAGTTTGGATTAGCTGATGTGATAGCAAATCTGATCTAGAGAGAAGGTGGTTCGGGGAAATATGAAAGGCAAAAGCCTCAAAAAGGAAAAAAGAGTTAAGAACATAGATCACAAGACTGGGAAAGTGACCTGGAAGTACAAATTCAGACCAGTACGTGCTGTTGACAGGATACCATTGAAGAAGATTCCTCAAGATTTTCTTGGGAATATGAAATAGTGGTATGTCGATGTTAATACTGGTGAAGAAAGGATTGAAGACAAAGAGAATAAGGTCATTGTATGTTTCTATGATGCAATGAATCTTATCAATTTTTCAAAGAAAGATCAGAGAACACTGAGAAAGAATGAAATCATGTTCACTGATGAATGGAAAGAAAAAGGATTGCAGTACAAGCGAGTGTTGGAGATATGTAGAAGATATGGAGTGCATGCAGGAAGCAGATTGCCGGATAATTGGAAGAGCTCATCATGAAGACAGAAGATTGAAGATCATGCTATTGTCAAAGGGGAGTCTGTTAGGACATAGATTGTAATGACAAAAGCTTTGTAATAGTTTAGATCTTATGTCTTTATGTTTTTGTAATGTATTAATGTTCTAAGTGTTTTTATGCGAGTTGCTAGAGGCGAACTTGTTAAGTTTAACAGAGGCGAACTTGGTAAGTTATCTGAGGCGAACTTGGTAAGTTATCTGAGGCGAACTTGTTAAGTTAGCTTAGTCTGTAAGAGGCGAACTTGTTAAGTTCACCTAATGCAGGTCAGTAGTCTATATATAGATGTTTACAGAGTCATTTTGTAAAAGAGAACAGAATCGAAGTAGAACAAGATAGATTGAGTCTGTAAACTCTATTGTGAATTGGAATACAAGCGTGAAGTTTATTTACTTGATTGTCTCTATTGTCTTTTGTGTATGCAATCGTTGATTCGGTGGATTCCGCACTCCGAGTTAACGACACGTCTTATCACGAGAACGATATGTAGAAGTGCCATAGGGACCTACACGTGCTAGTCTAGGCATCCCTAACGTTCCTACGTAAGTCGTTTTTTTAAATTCCGTCATTATTTCATTATTATTTTTGAGATCGAAACCCTAGATTATCCAAACTTAATGATTTCGAAATATGATAATGAATTAGTTAATTGTTTGATATTGTTGTATCGTATTGATGATTTTATGAACGTATATGAAACCCTAGTTGTTATACGATATGTAAATTGAATTTTGTTGAATATGTGACGTATAGGAATCGCATGCTAGACGTGAATTATGATTAATATAGTTGTAATTATATTAGTTGAAAGATTTAGGATTGATTAAACGTGTTAATTGTGTAAACAAAGCGTGTAATTGACGACTTACTAAAAGAGGAAACTTTGTTAAAAAGTGATTTTTGAATGTGAAGGTTTCTAGGTGTGTATGATGTTATAAATTGACTCTAGTATGTTAGTATAGTTGTACTAATGATTGTTAACGTGTTGTTGAATGCAAATAGCTTAAATATATCATAGGTTACTAAAAGTGGAAACTTTATGATTTGGAACTTGATGTCTAAACTTAATGATGTGTGTTACGGTAATCTATTATGTATTAGCATTTGTAGATAGACATGGGATGATGATACGAACGTGTTATAGATAATGTGATTCATTTGAAAGCAAACTTGAGTTTATATATTTTCAAAAAAAATAATAAATTAATGTAACGTGTATTGTTGACGTAGTTTGCCAAGCTAAATTAGTTATGACTTAGGTAGCATGAAACGTGAATTATATGTGTGCTAAGCGTGTTGTTATGCAAGTCAAACATTTAATCACTAAACGGGTGTAACATCCCAAAAATAATAGAACGAATAAATATAGCGAGACCGGTGATTTAGTCGGAATATTTAAACAAAAGGGAGCGAGCTTGGGATCGGCTTCAATGGGCCGAGGGAAGCCCAGGTATATATAAGGCAAGGCAGCCCTCTTCCCTGCTCATTCCACACTCACGTAGCTTCTAGAGAGAGAAAGGAGAGCTCGGGTCTAGAGAGAGAAAGTCGACGGATCGTCACGAGATTGGAGGAGCACGTTACAGCTGAGCCCGTGAGCAAAACCTCCGAATCAGAATTACAATCCAGGTAACGATTCGATCACTTTATGAGTTTTTGTTCGTTTTGGGAAGTTTCGGGTTTTGGCTAAAAAGATAACGATTTTTGCGGATGAAACTTGGAAATGAGCTTAGGTATAGTATCTAGAATGAAAACCGAACATTTTGATCTAAGAAAGTTAAGATATTGACTCGATTAGACGTGCATGCAAAAACTTTGGATTTTGGGGAAGACGATGTGCAGACCCATCGAAACTACTTAGTTTCGATATGTGCAGTAGTTTCGATAAGAGCAGACCTATCGAAACTACCAAGTTTCAGCAGAAGCAACCTATCGAAACTACCAAGTTTCGACAGAAGCAACCTATCGAAACTACCAAGTTTCGACAGAAGCAACCTATCGAAACTACCAAGTTTCGACAGAAGCAACCTATCGAAACTACCAAGTTTCGACAGAAACAACCTATCGAAACTACCAAGTTTCGATAAAGCAAATCCATCGAAACTACTAAGTTCAAGCATAGTAATGTCTAATGTCATCTAGGAGCACTACCTTACGAGTATGACTTTATTATACAGATCATGAGTGACATTAGTGACGCTCAGTAGCCAGCTTAGTGTATTTCAGAAACTACTCATCAGGTGAGTTCTATGTGCCCCTTCTATGTTATGTGCAATGATTTATAAACGTTTTGGGGCTGAAGTGTATACACTAAATGAGTAAATAATATGAAGGTCAATGTGATCATAAGTGATATAGTAAGGTATATGTGTAGATACATATGAAAATGAATTATGAACTACGAATAAAGAACGACACGTATGCTTACAAAGAATAAATGAAAGAATGGTATAACGTAAATAATGAAATCTTGCTTTATAAACATATATTGCATGTTAAGAATGTATGTATACGTTATGAACGAAAACGAAGGTAACGACTACTACGGTAGACGGACGGCCACTTGACTACTATGCAGCTAGGAACGAAAGTCTAGAAGGGTAGACTAAATAAAGGTCACTACGGTGGAGTAAGACGCTAAATCAATATTCGGCTGTATAGTTAGTTCAAGTGGGAAACGGATGCCTTAGGGCAGACGGGCGAATATGACAGACTACGACGGTAGGACGGTATAGAAGGACGGCCGAAGGTTGGCCGGACCAAAGTTAAGGCGGACGGTTTCTAGGACCGGACGAGTAAAAGGGCTACGACGGTAGCTCAAGGGCATTTGTGTTTGTGATATACGTACCGTAAGATGGGTTGATCACCCTTATGTGTATGACCAATGAATGTTAAAGAAAGAAAAGGTGAATACATATCTATGTAATCACATAAGAATGAAGAAAGAAAAGTAAAAGCTATGAATACGTGTTTGTAGAAATGTATGTATATAATTATGTATACTTATAAAGAAAAGAATGATCATACTTAATAGTTTTAAACTAGAACTCACCAACGTTAGCTGACTTTTAGTATACATTTCAGGTAAAGGAAGAAAAGGTCGTGCGTTGGCGTGAAGGTTACCCGACACAAGACTGACATCCCACTTTAATATATGTGTTAAGACTTCCGCTGTCAAGTTATGTAATTGAATGACGAATGATATGTAATTGAATGATGAATGTTTTTAATCTAAGTTCAGTATTTATGACTATGTTTATGAGTAAATCCAACGAGTGAGGTTACCCGGGAAAGGGGCCTTACAAGTTGGTATCAGAGCAATAGTTTGAGAGATTCAGACATCCCTAAATGTCTGGACTCAAACTGATTATGGGACCAACGCACGGATGTCAGTATGGGTAGCCAACGCCAGCACGGTAAGTAAGTAATAAAGTTAATGCTCTCGCATAAGAATAGATACCATAACTTACAACAAATAGATGTTAATGCCATGACTGATTTGAAGAGTTTTGAACCCGAAAAGCAATGTAAATTAGTAATCACAAACCGGTCACTGTAATTAAGAATTTACCTTGCTCGTACTGTTCCAAACTATGATCTGAAGAAATGACATTGATGTATTCCCTTTTACATATCAGAAAATTCTAGAAAACTATGGCAAGTAGAGGAAGAACTGCACGCCAAGGCGGTCATACGGGCCGAGTAGGTAGACCGCCATTGAACCAAGGACAAGAGCAAGAAGAAATATTGCATGTCAAACACACTGAGAGAGTGCATGGCACTAATGTGACCCCACCGGGAGGTGACATTGAAGAGGCACTACGATTGGGACCCGAACTTAGGGATGCTATTGCATGTGAGGTTGTAATGGCACTGAAGAGCGTATTGCCTGGTCTGTTACCTGAGACACAGAAAAGGAAATGGGAAAACGTGTCCAAGGGAAATGGAAAGGGGAACTATACAGCTGAGGCTAAGAAGCCAAGGACTGAAGAATACAAAGCTTGTAAGAAATGTTTGAAGAAACACCAAGGCGAGTGCCTAGTCGGCTCCACCACATGTTACAGGTGTGGGAAGGCGGGGCACTATTCTCGTGACTGCTTAAGAGACACTAAATGCCAAGTATATGGACTGTTTGGTCACCTGACTAAGGATTGCAGAAAAACCAGACAATCTGGTTCGGGAAAAGAAAAGGAACAGGAACAACCAAAGACTAGGACTCGAGCCTATGCCTTAACTGAGGAAGAAGCAAGGGGAAATCCTGATGTTGTGTCAGGTACGTTTCTAGTTAATGATGAACGTGCTGCTATTTTATTTGATTCTAGTGCTAGTAAAAGCTTCATATCAAATGCATTTAGTCGTAAACTGGATTGCTCTATCAACACCATAGTAAAGGCCTTTAGTGTACAAACTGCCGTTGGTAAAAATTCGGCAGTATTCCAAGTAACAGAGGATTGCATCATAGAAATAGAGGGACATAAGTTTCCTTCCAGATTATTCCTTCTCACCTTAGGAGGATTCGATAGAGTATTGGGTATGGATTGGCTAGTTGCCAACGAAGCTCAAATCATATGTAAACGTAAGAGGATACACCTCAAGGCTCCAAGCGGCAACCCAATTACGGTTTATGGGGATTGGAATTGCACGATGCCGAACATCATCTCGATGATCAAGGCCGAAAGTTACATGAGGCGCGGTTGCGAAGCTTATCTGGCATATGTTATTGATGATAGAACGAAAATGAATGAACTCAAGAATGTACCCGTGGTGTGCAAATTTCCGGAAGTATTCCCTGAGGATCTACCTGGGTTACCACCCGATCGGGAAATAGAATTTCAGATTGACTTACTGCCAGGAGCTGAGCCCGTTACCAAAGCCCCCTACCGATTGGCTCCGTCAGAAATGAAAGAATTGATGTCTCAACTAGAGGAACTAACCGAGAAAGGATTTATTAGACCGAGTATCTCACCATGGGGCGCTCCGGTACTATTTGTAAAGAAGAAGGATGGCAGTATGCGCATGTGCATTGACTACCGCGAGTTGAACAAGAGGACAGTGAAGAACAAATACCCACTGCCTAGAATAGACGACCTTTTTGATCAACTGCAAGGTGCGAGTTGGTTCTCAAGGATTGATGTTAGGTCAGGTTACCATCAGTTGAAAGTAAGAGAAGAAGACGTACCAAAGACCGCGTTTCGTACGCGTTATGGGCATTATGAGTTTCTCGTGATATCCTTCGGATTGACTAACGCGCCAGCAGCGTTCATGGATTTGATGAATAGAGTGTGTCGACCAATGTTGGATCGATCAGTGATAGTTTTTATAGACGACATACTGGTATATTCGAAAAGCGAGGGTGATCACCACTGTCACCTAAGAGAAGTACTAGAAGTACTAGAAGCGCTAAAGCAGGAAAAGTTGTACGCAAAATTCTCCAAATGCGCGTTCTGGCTTAGGGAAGTCCAATTCCTAGGTCATGTAATAAACCCAAACGGCATTATGGTGGATCCTGCAAAGATCGAGACAGTAAAAGAATGGAACGTCCCAAAGACACCAACTGAGATACGAAGTTTTTTGGGATTGGCAGGCTACTATCGAAGGTTCATTCAAGATTTTTCAAGAATAGCCTCACCACTAACTAAATTGACATGGAAAGAAGTGAAATATGAATGGGGCCCAACCCAAAACAACGCGTTTGAGGAACTTAAAACACGTTTAACCCAAGCTCCAGTCTTGACTCTACCTGAGGGAAATGAAGACTTGGTAGTCTACTCCGACGCTTCGGGGCAGGGTTTGGGTTGCGTACTTATGCAACGAGGAAAGGTAATTGCTTATGCCTCACGACAACTAAAGATTCACGAGGTTAACTACCCAACGCACAATCTTGAGTTAGCAGCAGTGGTTTTCGCGTTGAAAATATGGAGGCACTACTTGTATGGAGTTAAATGCACCATCTACTCCGATCACAAAAGCTTGAAATATTTTTTCGAACAAAAGGAACTAAACATGAGGCAAAGAAGGTGGTTAGAGCTACTGAAAGACTATGACTATGAAATATTGTACCATCCAGGCAAGGCAAACGTAGTGGCTGACGCTTTAAGTAGAAAGGAAGAATCGGCACCTATCCGGATCAAAGCGTGTCAGTTGATTATAACACCAGACTTGATAGGTGAAATATCAAAGGCACAAGATGAAGTATTGTTAGAAAGAAATGTGAAACGGGAAAGAATAGTAGGACAACAAGGGAACTTAGATGCAAATGCATACGGAGTACGAACTAGGTTTGGCCGGATGTGGATACCTAAGATTGGCGAGCTTAGAGCAAAAATACTCGATGAGGCCCATAAGTCTCGTTATTCTATCCACCCCGGGACAAACAAAATGTATCAAGACTTGAAGAAAGAATACTGGTGGCCTGGCACGAAGAATGATGTGACCGAGTACGTGAACAAGTGCCTAACGTGTTCACTAGTCAAGGCCGAGCACCAGAAACCATGCGGTAAAATGCAACCTTGACCAATACCAGAATGGAAGTGAGAGGAGATCATGATGGACTTCATTACCAAGCTACCGCGAACAGCTAAAGGCAATGATACCATATGGGTGATCGTCGACCGCTTGACGAAAAGTGCTCACTTCTTGCAAATACGTGAGACTTCTTCATCAGAAAGACTAGCAGAAATTTTTATCAAGGAAATTGTGAGCAGACATGGTATGCCGCTGTCAATTGTGTCCGACAGGGATACTAGATTCACATCAAGGTTTTGGAAGAAATTCAATGAAGCGATGGGCACTAGACTGAACATCAGCACCACTTACCACCCTCAAACCGATGGTCAATCTGAAAGGACCATTCAGACCTTGGAGGACATGCTCCGGGCCTGTATCATTGACTTCGGTGGGAGCTGGGACAGCCATTTACCATTGGCAGAATTTTCATATAACAACAGCTATCATTCGACTATTGGCATGCCGCCATTTGAAATGTTGTATGGGAGGAAATGTAGGACCCCGGTTTGTTGGGGGGAAATTGGACAGAAGGATTTTGCAAGCCTCGAAGTGGTCAAAGCTACTTTCGAGAAATTTGATCAAATCAAGGCTAAATGAAAGCCGCAAAAGACAGACAGAAATCATACGCGGATAAGAGAAGAAGGGAGTTAGAGTTTCAAGTAGGGGACATGGTACTGTTAAAGGTATCACCATGGAAAGGAATCATCCGATTCAGAAAGCGTGGCAAACTAAGTCCAAGGTTTGTCGGACCTTTCAAGATTCTAGCAAGAGTGGGTCAAGTTGCTTACAGACTCGACCTACCCGTTGAGCTTAGTGGAATACACCCTACGTTTCACGTGTCGCATTTACGCAAGTGCCTAGCTGACGACACAGCTCACATACCTTACGACGAGATCGAAGTGGATAACAGTCTAAATTATGTAGAGGAACCGATAGCCATTCTTGACTGAGCTGAGAAATGACTACGCAATAAGTCGATACCGTTAGTCAAGATACAATGGAAGCAGAGAAAAGGGTCGGAAGCTACGTGGGAAAAAGAAGACGAGATGAGGGGACTATACCCTCAATTGTTTAACGTATGAACAGTTTCGTGGACGAAACCTCTTTAAGGGGGGTAGACTTGTAACATCCCAAAAATAATAGAACGAATAAATATAGCGAGACCGGTGATTTAGTCGGAATATTTAATCAAAAGGGAGCGGGCTTGGGCTCGACTTCAATGGGCCGAGGGAAGCCCAGGTATATATATAAGGCAAGGCAGCCCTCTTCCCTGCTCATTCCACACTCACGCAGCTTCTAGAGATAGAAAGGAGAGTTCGGGTCTAGAGAGAGAAAGTCGACGGATCGTCACGAGATTGGAGGAGCACGTTACAGCTGAGCCCGTGAGCAAAACCTCCGAATCAGAATTACAATCCAGGTAACGATTCGATCACATTATGAGTTTTTGTTCGTTTTGGGAAGTTTCGGGTTTTGGCTAAAAAGATAACGATTTTTGTGAATGAAACTTGGAAATGAGCTTAGGTATAGTATCTAGAATGAAAACCGAACATTTTGATCTAAGAAAGGTGAGATATTGACTCGATCAGACGTGCATGCAAAAACTTCGGATTTTGGGGAAGACGATGTGCAGACCCATCAAAACTACTTAGTTTCGATATGTGCAGACTCATCGAAACTACTTAGTTTCGATATGTGCAGTAGTTTCGAAAAGTGCAGACCTATCGAAACTACCAAGTTTCGACAGAAGCAACCTATCGAAACTACCAAGTTTCGACAGAAGCAACCTATCGAAACTACCAAGTTTCGGCAGAAGCAACCTATCGAAACTACCAAGTTTCGACAGAAGCAACCTATCGAAACTACCAAGTTTCGACAGAAGCAACCTATCGAAACTACCAAGTTTCGACAGAAGCAACCTATCAAAACTACCAAGTTTCGACAGAAACAACCTATCGAAACTACCAAGTTTCGATAAAGCAAATCCATCGAAACTACTAAGTTCAAGCATAGTAATGTCTAATGTCATCTAGGAGCACTACCTTACGTGTATGACTTTATTATACAGATCGTGAGTGACATTAGTGACGCTCAGTAGCCAGCTTAGTGTATTTCAGAAACTACTCATCAGGTGAGTTCTATGTGCCCCCTTCTATGTTATGTGCAATGATTTAAAAACGTTTTGGGGCTGAAGTGTATACACTAAATGAATAAATAATATGAAGGTCAATGTGATCATACGTGATATAGTAAGGTATATGTGTAGATACATATGAAAATGAATTATGAACTACGAATAAAGAACGACACGTATGCTTACAAAGAATAAATGAAAGAATGGTATAACGTAAATAATGAAATCTTGCTTTATAAACATATATTGCATGTTAAGAATGTATGTATACGTTATGAACGGAAACGAAGGTAACGACTACTACGGTAGACGGACGACCACTTGACTACTATGCAGCTAGGAAAGAAAGTCTATAAGGGTAGACTAAATAAAGGCCACTACGGTGGAGTAAGATGCTAAATCAATATTCGGCTGTATAGTTAGATCAAGTGGGAAATGGATGCCTTAGGGCAGACGGGCGAATATGACGGACTACGACGGTAGGACGGTAAAGAAGGACGGCCGAAGGTTGGCCGGACCAAAGTTAAGGCGGACGGTTTCTAGGACCGGACGAGTAAAAGGGCTACGACGGTAGCTCAAGGGCGTATGTCTTTGTGATATACATACCGTAAGATAGAGGTGCACAAAAAAACCGGTTTGGAAATCCAAACCGGTTCCGAACCGGAACCCGAACCGCCCCATAACCGGTTTTGTGTGAACCGGTTTCAAACCGATACGAACCGCCAGTTTACAACCGGTTTAACCTATTTGTGCGACGAGCGGTTTACAACCGGTTTTTTGTGAACCGGTTTGAGAAACCGGTTTGGTAAACCGGTTTGAACCGGTTTAACGGTCAAAAAAAAAACTAGCCGTTGGAAACGGCTATATAGCCGTTGGGACCAATTTTTGACCGTTTTTTGACCCATTTTAACCCCCAAACACATTATAAATAGGTAGTGGGTGTTTTGGTTAAATCACACTTCTCAAACGCTCAAAAAACGCTCAAAAAATTTCAAAAAACGCAATGGCAGGTTCTTCAAGTTATGGTGTTTCCTCTAACGAAGTTAGCGTTGTGAAAATAATACCAACAACGAGGAACCCCGCAATTTGGTCAAACTACGATCTATGTGAGTTGTCTAACGGGTTGGAACGTGCTCGTTGCAAAAAATGTGGTGGTTTTTTTAAAAAGGAATCAAATTCTACTCTAAAAACTCATCTGGAAAAATCGTGTCAGAGTTTGAAGAATATTCCAGGTGAGGGTCAAGCATCTATGACAAGCGAGGGTGGAATTTGGAACTTCGATCCAAATATTGTTCGAGATAGAATGGCGAAATTAGTTATTCAAAGAGGTTTGCCGTTCAACCATTTCGACAACCCGCTCACGACGAGGATGATTCAAGAAGCCCTTCAACCACGTTATCATCAAGTAAGTCGTAGTACTCTTAGACGTGATTGTCTAAAAATGTGGAAAAAAGCAAAAAAAGAATTAATTTTAGGTTTTGAAAAATTGGAAACCGGTGTGAACTTAACCACCGACGTTTGGTCGGCTCCACATGGTATTCCCGACTCATATATTTGCGTTACCGCTCATTGGGTTGATCCCAATACGTGGCAAATGATGAAACGTACAATCGCGTTTGATATGTTTGAATATCCGCACACGGGTCAAAATTTATTTCACATTTTAGATGATGTGATAACCGATTTTAAATTACAAAATAAATTATTTTCAATATCTTTTGATAATGCCTCAAATAATACAAATGCGGTTCAAAAATTAATATTAAAATATAATCCGATTTGCAACGGCGCTTTTTTCCATAATCGATGTATTGCACACATCATCAACTTAGCCGTGCAAGACGGGCTTGGGGTTGAACCCGTTATTGAAATAAGTAATGCATTTCGAGTCATGCTTAAAGACGTTTTTAGTAGTAGTAAAAAAAGATACCATGAATATATTAGATTATGTAACGATACGGGTTTGATTTGCTTAGGTCCCAATTGGGACCTCCCAACAAGATGGAATTCAACTTATAAAATGTTTCATAGTGCTATACGTCAAAAAGATACTTTATCAATTTTTCATGATATGCTTTCCTCAAAACCGCGTCGTAAAATTCAAAGTTTTCCGTCTACGAGTTGGGACATTCTTGAAAATTTAACCGAATTGCTCGAAGTTTTCAAAACCGCCACTACTTTTTTATCCGGGGTTTATTACCCCACAAGTCCCTTGGCTCTTAAACAAATATTTCTAATGTGTAACAAATTAGCCGAACTTGAAAATAAAAATACTCTTTTTACGACAATGATAAAACCGATGAAAGAAAAATTTGTTAAATATTTTAAAGAAATGCCTCCGGTTATAACTTGTGCCGCCGCATTAAACCCTACAATTAATGTTTACGGTGTTGAAACCTTGATTGATAAAATAACTTACGATTTGGATTTGAATTCCGAAGATATTCATTTTTCAACCGTAACAAAAACTTATTTTAACAAATGTTTGCAAGATTTGTTTGATATTTATTTACATAAATATGGTACAACACAAACCCCACATGATACGATGGGCGCGGGCGCATCAAGTAGCAGCTCGAGGAATGTGAACTTAAATTTGTATAACGAAATGAGAAATGAATTTACTAAACGGGCTAGAGGGTCCATCCCGAGTAGCGAACTCGGAAGGTATACGGGAACAAACTTTTTATCATTTATGAGTCCGGATGTTTTTGAGGACTTTGATATTTTGGCTTGGTGGAAAGGAAACGAATCTACTTTTCCGGTCCTTTCCGCCATGGCCCGTGATTTACTAACCGTCCAAGCTTCCACGGTAGCTTCGGAATCCGTTTTTTCTCTTAGTGGCAGGGTTTTATCTATTCGAAGAACTAGACTCACTCCCGCGGCAATGGAAATGTGCATTTGCTTGAAAGACCATTTGGATGCGGTTGATAGGAGACAAGATAGGGCTTCGCTTGAAGAAGAAATTGAAGTTGAAGAACTCATACACGAATCTGAGGTTAACCAAGGATTGGCGAGCCCACTTACAAATGAAGAACTCGCCGAAGATGATAGACTACGAGGATCCACTAGTAACTCCGAGAATGACGGCTAATATTAAACAAAAAAACTCCAAAAAATAAAAATATATATATTTTTTTCTCGTATTGTAATGTTTAATATTGTAATGTTTTGTGATTTCCGAACCCCTACAATATGAATAAACGTTGAACTATATGTTTTTCTTTTTCTCGTATTGTAATGTTGTAATATTTTTTAATTTATTTTAAAATTTTTTTTTTATAAAAAAAACCGGTTTAAACCGGTTCACCAACCCGAACCGGTCCAGAACCGACCTGAACCGGTTCAATAGGTTCGACATTTTATACTTGCAAAACCGGTTTAACCCGAACCGGTTTGGGTCAAAACCGGTTTAGTGTTTGCGTTGACCAAACCGGTTCGGGCCGGTTCGAAACCGGTTCGGTTCAAAAACCGCCTTTTGTGCACCTCTACCGTAAGATGGGTTGATCACCCTTATGTGTATGACCAATGAATGTTAAAGAAAGAAAAGGTGAATACATATCTATGTAATAACATAAGAATGAAGAAAGAAAAGTAAAAGCTATGAATACGTGTTTGTAGAAATGTATGTATATAATTATGTATACTTATAAAGAAAAGAATGATCATACTTAATAGTTTTAAACTAGAACTCACCAGCGTTAGCTGACTTTTAGTATACATTTCAGGTAAAGGAAGAAAAGGGCGTGCGATGGCGTGAAGGTTACCCGACACAAGACTGACATCCCACTTTAATATATGCGTTAAGACTTCCGCTGTCAAGTTGTGTCATGTTATGTAATTGAATGACGAATGATATGTAATTGAATGATGAATGTTTTTAATCTAAGTTCAGTATTTATGACTATGTTTATGAGTAAATCCAACGAGTGAGGTTACCCGGGAAAGGGGCCTTACAACGGGTCACCAACGGGTCGTTGAGTCAAACTTCGTCAAACTTAGTCAAACTTGGTCAAATTTAGTCAAACTAATAAATATTTTCTAAACCCTTAAAACAATGAGATTGTTTGGATACTTAGGGTTCCTATCGCCTTGCACAAACACATACTTATAAACCGGTGTTTATAGGTGGCAGTTAGTCGTCAAGCATTCTAAGTTCGCTTTCTTTCGCACGCACTCTAAGGTGAGTTTCACGGCCCCTTTTCTTATGGTTTAAACTTGGGGGAGAAAACATGGATACAAACATTTAGATCTTACATTTCATTTATATCACTTGTTGTACTAAGCGCACACATATCATGTAAGTCCTTACTTATCGAACCGTTTAATATATGGGATAGCGGGGTAATCTTGAGTAGTACTACTGGGCATTGACAAGCCCCACCCGCGTGGAACATAGATATACTCCACACCAGGATTGAGCAAGTGGAGGCATGACTTGCAGCTGCTGAAGCAGTAGGAGTTGCACCAGATGATGCACTCGCAGGAGATCAGGCCGAGGACGATGATGCAGCATCCGATGTTACATCAGCTGGCAGTGGCATTTGATTTTCTATCTTCATTACTTATTTATGTCATTCCTTTTGAACCTAGATGGGCACGGTTGTTCCCATCCAACAGATGTTTCTAGAATTTTGATGTTTGGTTGAATTTAGTTGTAATCGTTACAATTTATTTTATCAAGTATTACTATTATTGAAATGTTAGATGTTGTGGTTTGAAATTCTTTGTTTACTTGTACTTGTATGATGACAAAATGCGATGTATTTTTCTCATTATTGTATGTTGTGAATGTAAAGATAATGTCTGGATGTGGAAATAGACGTGGTGGATGCGCCGGAAAATGTGGCGGTCGCGGAAATGTCAACATGACTGCAGCTGAGCTCACGGCACTCATAAACGAGTGTGTGGCTGAAGCTGTAGCAGCTAGCCAAGCCGCTGCTAATGCCGAAGGTAAATCGATAAATTATCGACTTTAGTGAGTCATCATTCATTCAAAACCCAAATTCGAATATGGTATCCCTAAGCGCATTCTTGTTTACAATTCAGGTCAACACAACCTCCAACAAGTTTGCACTTTCAAGGCGTACATGGATTGCAAGCCTCACTCATTCAGTGGAGCCGAAGGGGCTGTTGGCTTACTCCGCTGGATGGAGAAATCTGAATCCGCATTCACGATGTGTAATTGCCCGCCGAATAATCAGGTGAAGTATGCATCTGGCACACTTGAGGGTCCGGCCCTTACTTGGTGGAACTCCCAAGTGCAAATGCTAACTCTTGAGATGGAAAACGCATTGCCATGCGACGAATTTAAGACTATGCTGCGGGAGGAGTATTGTCCCAGCGATGAAGTGCAGAAACTTGAGGGCGAGTTCTGGAACCTCAAGATGGAGAGATCTGAAATTGAAGCCTACACTACTCGTTCGCATGAACTGGCGAACTTGTGTCCGTAAATGGTAACACCTCCCTATAAGAGGATCGAGAAATTCATTGATGGTTTGGTTCCGCAAATTCAGATCATGGTGACATCTTCTAATCCTACTACAATCCAGCAAGCAATCAGGTTGGCTCACAGGCTAACCGATCAGGCAGTCGCTCAGGGCACCCTACCCCCTAGAGGTGCGTTATCAAAGACAACTGACAACAAGCGGAAGTTTGACAGTTCATTTCCCAAAACCTTCCAGTCAAACCCACCTTCTCAGCAACAGCAACAACAGCATCGTAAGCTTGAACTTTCAAAGAACAACAATCAGTCAAACTCTTCTTAGCAGAATCAGGGTTCTTATATTGGCAAGTACCCGAAGTGCAACAAATGTAACTTCCACCATCATGGAGCATATGACCGGTATCGTTGCCACCGGTGTGGAAAGATGGGTCATTTGGCCAAAGAATGTAGAGTAGATCTGCAGAACAAACAGACACCACCTGGAGACGCACCCAAACGATGTTTTGTAGGATCGTGAAAGTACAAGATGGTTCTATTCTTAGTTGAAATTGGCGGAAACAATAGCCACTACACAAGTATAATCGAGTAAATAGAAAGAATACTAATAAGAACACTGTTGTATTAACCTTTTGCAAATAAACGATTACAAATGAAACTCAATCAAAAAGCACACTTATAATGAAGTGTTTACACAATATTTATACTCACTTAGAATCAAGACAGCCCCTTGATTCTAAGGATCAGATCTAACACAGACCGTTGATCTGTTTTATTTAGCTAACTATTACACGTTTAGTCTAAAACTAGTTAACTTTATTGAAGCGTCTTCTTTGTGCATTATTACTTGCATGCTTGGAAAAGCGCATTGTTGTCTTTCATTGGTTGTGCCATTGAGGTTCCTTCTACTTTGAGTGTGTCAGTTGCTTTTGCAGAAAGTTGTTAGTGACGCTTGGCATGGATAGTCAGCTACAACGATTTGTCTTCAAGGCACACGGCTGTCAGCAGTGAAGATAAGGATCAGCAGCAAGATGTAACCATCCAAAGCTGCTGATGATTTTCCTGTCAGCAGCATTAAGTGTTGATGCTGCTGAGAAGCCTATCCGTAGCAACTTTGGTCTTCAGCAGATAAGGCTATCTGCAGCAGATTTGTTGGTCAGCAGCAAAATCTGAGATCAACAGCATTTGTACTTTGAGAATTTTATAGCCATCAGTCTTTGTTTCTACAAACTCCCCCTAGATTGATGCTACCAAAATTCTTTTACTGCCTTTGTTGCTGAAGCTTTTGCATGTTTCTGACTATCCTTTCAACCAAAAAATGCTTCAATAACAACTATCTTGTACTATGAAATACAGCCTACTCTTGAATCGTCAAGACTGTCTGAGTCTTCCTCCATTGGGACCATCTCCCCCTTTTTGGTTGCATCAGTGGACAAATAAGCATCAGTTTGGGTGCCCACTGATACAGATACCAATCTTGGTGGTCAGTTGATGCTGCCGATGTCTTCAAATCCATTGCTCTATGCCATATTTGTTTTTGGTGACTTGATGAAAGAGAGAGTTTAGAATAGAACAAGAAGTGATTAAACAAGTGTGAGTTTGTTTAATCTGAGCCAAAGCTCTGATACCACTTGTAGGATCGTGAAAGTACAAGATGGTTATGTTCTTAGTTGAAATTGGCCGAAACAATAGCAACTACACAAGTATAATCGAGTAAACAGAAAGAATACTAATAAGAACACTGTTGTATTAAGCTTTTGCAAATAAACGATTACAAATGAAACTCAATCAAAAAGCACACTTACAATGAAGTGTTTACACAGTATTTATACTCACTTAGAATCAAGACAGCCCTTTGATTCTAAGGATCAGATCTAAAACAGACCGTTGATCTGTTGTATTTAGCTAACTATTACACGTTTAGTCTAAAACTAGTTAACTTTATTGAAGCATCTTCTTTGTGCATTATTACTTGCATGCTTGGAAAAGGGCATTGTTGTCTTTCATTGGTTGTGCCATTGAGGTTCCTTCTGCTTTGAGTGTGTCAGTTGCTTTTGCAGAAAGTTGTTAGTGACGCTTGGCATGGATAGTCAGCTGCACCGATTTGTCTTCAAGGCACATGGCTGTCAGCAGCAAGATGTAACCATCCAAAGCTGCTGATGATTTTCCTGTCAGCAGCATTAAGTGTTGATGCTGCTGAGAAGCCTATCCGCAGCAACTTTGGTCATCAGCAGATAAGGCTATCCGCAGCAGATTTGTTGATCCGCAGCAAACTCTGAGATCAGCTGCATTTGTACTTAGAGAATTGTGTAGCCATCAGTCTTTGTTTCTACATGTTTTGAGTGTGGTAAAGAAGGGCATTTCAAGATTGCCCGCAGTTGAGGAGAAACGGAAACAGGAATGGAAATGGCAACAATCATCAGGGCGGTAATGGAAATGGTAATAACCATCAGGGTGGAAATGGTAATAACAATGGAAATGGTGCAAAGGGCCGAGCTTTTGTGATTGGATCGGGAGAAGCTCGGAATGATCGGAACGTGGTTAACGGTATGTTTCTCTTAAACGATCATTTTGCTTCTATACTTTTTGATACTGGCGCCGATAGAAGTTTTATATCTAGAGAACTTAGTAGTCAGTTAGAAATAAACCCAACTTTATTAGAACACCATTATACCATAGAAATAGCAGACGGTAAAGTAATCGAGGCAACCCACATTCTCAAGGGAAGTAAATTAGAACTATCTGGTCACAAACTCGACATCGATCTCATGCCAGTTACACTCGGCAGTTTTGACATAATTGTGGGCATGGATTGGTTGTCTAAAAACCAAGCTGAGACCATCTGTAGTAAGAAGATTGTTCGTATACCCCTTCCTAGTGGAGAGACCCTATCCGTACAGGGTGAAAGAAGTGGTGCAGTGATGGGCATCATGTCTTTCATAAAGGCGCAGAAGTGTTTGCGTAAGGGTCATACCGCAATTCTAGCCCTTGTCGATGACAAGTCCACCGAGGAGAAAAAGTTAGAAGATATCCCTATCGTTCACGAATTCCCAGAAGTATTCCCTGAAGACCTACCTGGTCTTCCACCTCATCGTCAGGTCGAATTTCAGATTAACCTAACACCCGGAGCAGCACCTATTGCTTGAGCACCATATAGACTTGCACCAAGTGAGTTGCAGGAGCTATCCACTCAGCTACAAGAGTTGTTGGATAAAGGTTTCATCCGACCGAGCTCATCGCCATGGGGAGCTCCAGTCCTATTTGTCAAAAAGAAAGATGGAACTTTCCGCATGTGAATTGATTACCGAGAGTTAAACAAGGTAACAGTCAAGACCGCTTCCCACTACCCCGCGTTGACGATTTATTCGACCAACTTCAAGGGTCAAGCTTCTACTCAAAAATCGATTTGAGATCTGGTTATCATCAGCTGAGAGTTCGAGATGAAGATATATCAAAGACTGCATTCAGAACCCGGTACGGCCATTTCGAGTTTTTGGTCATGCCATTTGGATTAACCAACGCACCCGAGGTGTTCATGGACCTCATGAACCGTGTGTGTAAACCTTACCTGGACCAGTTCATCATTGTTTTTATTGACGATATCCTCATATACTCTAAGAGTTATGAAGAGCATGAGGAGCATCTGCGTTTGATCCTTGAGCTACTGAAACAGGAGCAGCTGTACGCTATGTTTTCTAAATGCGATTTTTGGATTCACGAGGTTCAATTTCTAGGACATGTAATCAATGAGAAAGGAATACATGTCCATCCAGCCAAAGTGGAAGCTATCAAGAATTGGGCAGCACCATCAACTCCGACCGAAGTTCGGCAATTCATGATTTGGAGTTAGGAGCCGTGGTTTTTTGCACTCAAGATATGGAGACATTACTTGTATGGTACCAAGTGCACCATCTACACCGATCACAAGAGTCTTCAACATAATTTTGAGCAGAAAGAGTTGAACATGCGTCAACGTCGTTGGATCGAGTTATTAAACGATTGTGATTGTGCAATCAAGTACCATCCGTGCAAAGCTAATGTGGTGGCCGATGCCCTAAGCAGAAAAGAAACCAAACCCCGATGAGTCAGAGCATTACAACTCACTATTCATACAGGATTACCCGAACAAATCCGCAATGCCTAACTTGAAGCCTTAAAAGAGGAGAACTTGTCATTAGAATCCACTCGTGGTATGGAGAAACAACTTGAGACTGAAGCAGATGGTATTCGCTACTTCGCGGAACGAATATGGATACCAGTATATGGAAACCTAAGAGATCTAGTCATGGATGAAGCTCACAAATCCCGATACTCTATCCATCCGGGATCCGACAAGATGTATCACGATCTCAAAGTTTTGTATTGGTGGCTGAACATGAAAGCCGACATAGCCACCTACGTGAGCAAGTGTCTGACTTGTTCAAAGGTCAAAGTGGAGTACCAAAAGCCATCCAGATTACTTCAACGACCGGAAATCCCTATGTGGAAATGGGAACAGATTTCTATGGATTTCATAACCAAATTACCCCGAACCCCTACTGGATGTGACACAATCTGGGTGATAGTGGATCGCCTAACCAAATCTGCACATTTTCTTGCTCTCAAAGAGACAGACAAAATGGAAAAGTTAACTCGCCTCTATCTTAAAGAACTAGTATCCCGTCATGGAGTGCCAACCTCCATCATTTCCGATAGAGACGCCCGATTCACCTCACGTTTCTGGAAATCATTATAGAAAGCTCTTGGCACGCCCCTGGATATAAGCACAGCGTACCATCCTCAAACAGATGGCCAGAGTGAGTGTACCATTCAAACCCTAGAAGACATGTTAAGGGCTTGTGTGATTGATTTTAGTAACAGTTAGGAGACTCACTTGCCTTTAGTGGAATTCTCTTACAATAACAGTTATCGCACTAGCATCAAAGCAGCACCGTTCGAAGCCTTGTATGGGAGAAAGTGTCGATCACCACTTTGCTGGGCTGAAGTTGGAGATAGTCAACTTACTGGTCCTGAACTTGTGCATGAAACCTCAGAGAAAATCATGCAAATCCGAAATCGTATGGCAGCAACTCGTGACCGTCAAAAGAGTTATGCAAACAAGCGCAGAAAACCGCTACAATTCCAAGTGGGCGACAAAGTATTATTAAAGGTCTCACCGTGGAAAGGTGTGATTCATTTTGGAAAACGAGGCAAGTTAAACCCGTGTTACGTTGGACCATTCGAGATAGTGAAAAGGATCGGTCCAGTAGCATACCAACTGAACCTACCAGATACACTCAATGGAGTACACAATGTCTTTCACGTCTCAAACCGATAGAAATGCCTATCAGATGAGACACTTGTAGTTCCACTCGAGGAGTTGGAAATTGATGAACAGCTACGTTTTATTGAGGAACCAGTCGAAATCATGGACTGAGAGGTCAAAACTATAATCTCCAGGAAATTTCCCGCTTTTATTTTAACTTTTCCGGCAATGTAAGTTCATTATTTTGGTGAATCGCATTTATGAAGAACCTTAATTACCTACTTCAAATTCATAAGTAATAAATATTTATGTTATATGCTTTGTAAATAATTGTCACCATCCTATTCCATAAATATATAGGTACATACAAAGTCATTTCTAAAAATATATATACACACATGATACAAACAATTTATTATGAAAATATAACATTGCTAGTATTTTTAAATTACTAAAGGTAAATAAAACAAATAAATATATAATTATATCTATAAACATATTAAATATGAATTATGATGAAATGAAGTCATGAACATAAAATTTATGAGCACTTAAGTTGAAATATGTTATGAAATTAAAAACTATTTTTCATATTTTGCAATCTTAATCCCTATAACAAATTAAAATTTGTAAATAAGCCCATGATACTACCCTATAAATAGACCCTCATTCTTCTCTCATTCTCACACCATATCAAGTTCTAATCTCTCTCTCAAGATTCAAAGTCGTTTCCATATTCATAAGTAAGTTCTTCTTATATTCTTGCTTGTTCATACTTTTCCTTTAAAAATCTCTCATAACTAGCTAGATCTATGATCCCTAACATGTTTATGTTATAATCATAGACCTATCCAAGATCAAAAGCCCTATTTTAATTAAAATTGTGTCAGACTTTTATTTAAAAGCTTGGTTGATCATTCTTACTCCTTTCAATTTCAAAAATTATGTTTTTACTAAAAATCCTTATTTTCAAGTTAAATTATTTAATATTCAATTTCTATCTTTACATGAACTTATATTTTCACTTTAGCCCAAATACTTTTCAAACACAAACTAAACTTGGTTAAGTATGCAAATAGAGTAAATTTCAAACCAGTATGTAATTATCTGGCAAACATTAAAGTTCTGGCTAGGAAAAGACGGGGTTCTGATTCGACCAACTCTTTCCTGGAAACTTTTCTGTCGGAGGTACTACTCTGGAATGATAATCATTCTAGTGTACAACAACCACTTTCAACTAATTTTGATTATGATTATAAACTCATTTCTTTATAAATATTTATACAAACTTTTATATAATTTATTTTTATTATATGAGAACATTTAAAACTCAATTATATACTTTTAATTAATAATTAATTATGGTTTAATTATTAATTAAAACATTATTATACTTTAAATTTTGGTTTAATTACCAACTAATTAAATCATTATTTTTAACACTTGTGTTTCATAAATCAAATGAAAGGTTTCATTCATTTATTTGTGTAGTAAATTATTTAATTACTCAACTAATTATTACTCATTTATTTATTCATCTATCTATCTATTAATTTATTCAATTACAAAAAAAAAAAGAAAACTAGTCATTTATTTATTTGTGTATTTATTTACAAACAAAAGAAACCTAATTATTTATTCATACGTTTATATAATTATTACAAACAAACAACATCGTTATTAATTCTTTCACTTATTACAATACAAATATTTATCAAAGATTTACAAAAAATATTATTTGCAACTCAAATAATTATTTTATTATTAAAATGAGGACACTCACATCAATCTCCTCGCACAATAGGATTCTCTATTTCAGTTGTACAAATTATTGATATATATGTTCCATCAAACATAGGTTAATCTTGTGATTTGCTAGAACATTTGTGCAATATACTTGTGTGACATCCAAGCTACTCATTGCAAGGTGAGTTTACATAGCCCCTTTTTACTGTTTTTGCTTTTGGGGTGAAACATGTTATCAACTTTATCTATTTAAACAATTCAATATCTATGTTCTTGTACTTGATCTTTATGATTTATATTTGAACTACTTGGTGACCATTGGATGTGTTTCATGCCAGTACATTCATTAACTTGCAGCCCAAGCCTAAGGTAGTACCTAACATGATCATTTATATGGGAAACTGAAACTATGACTTACCACAAGACCTTGGCGGGTTTTGTTGGGTATCAACTATAACTTGGAATATCCGCTTGCTCCCTTTTTCAAAATGGCAATCAGTGGGATTGCGTATCTAGTTTTCTATTCTCAGGCTTGAATTGTACGCTTGGAACCTTGTATGTTTTCACATATATGCTTTAGACATGCTTTGAACATATTGAATTGTAAACCTATACTTAACTTTTGTTTGGTGTCAAAACCTATGTTACTCACCAACTACTTGTAGTTGACATTTACTAACATGTTTCAGGTGCACCAGTTTGAGGACACTACTTGATCACTTAGGACATTGTACCTAGCTCTATTAAAGATTAAATTCAACTTATGTCATGTTTGAACGCTTTATTATCCATTTCTACTTGTAACGGATGCGTTTAATTTTGATGAATAAATATTGTCACATTTAATAGATGATCGTGTGCTTATGAACAACCGCGTCAGCCCCGGCGTATACTCCGCCGTCGGCCGGGGTGTGACAGATTGGTATCAGAGCAATGGTTATAGGGAATTAGGTTATTAGACACACATGACCTAGACTATAACATAGGAGTCCCCAAACATGAGTTTAACTCATGTCTTTTATTAGGAACCCCACTTTATATTCATTTATACACATACTTATCTACATCTATTTATTTCTGTTTACATGATACAATTACATGAACTACAACATTCCAAGGACTACATGGATTTATTTAAAACCATATGGATTACTTGAAACATATTTCTAGACTATATCCTATAACCTTAGGATACCCTTATGTAAGTATCTTACATATTATCTGGTGTATTACATTGCATGTACAATACAAATTTTCTTATGTACTATATTACTTGATAACCTACATGTTCACAAAAACTGCTACTCCTGTAATACCTCATTTGTTACACTATTTGAATTATCTGCGCAATACCTATTTGATATTACTAAATGCTATCCTAAGTTTTGACATATACACCTCCATCTTTACACATCATCACTGATCACTCATGGAAAGATTTAAAACTCCTAGATCCAATACCTATTAAAATTTTAAAGTCCCATTAAAGTTTTAATTTCTGAAAATTAGTAGAGAACATGTACAATCTGGAAGGGTGAATGCCTGTACTTTGGGTCTTCTGTCTAGGAATGCATTTCATATAAATCCAAATCAACCGAAGGATCCGTATACTTTCCTGGGAATTCCCGAAGTGAGTGTTCACCTATAGGCTAAAGCATGTCTTCTTGAAAGTATAAGGACTTGAATCACTTTGATTTATCGTAACATCCATTCGGCTATACACCAGATGAATGCAATCTAAACATCATCCACTTAATTATTATAATTTGGTACACAAGTCTAAACCCTCTATTTTATCCTTACACTTAATCATATTTAAGTTAACTATACCTCTTCATCCTTATTTCTTGGAAATTTTATCACCCTTATTATCATTTACAAAGGATTTAAACTCTTAGCCCTTACCATCTGAGGAAAAGAAGCTGCTTCAATAGGTGAAGCACACCCTTGAGCCACAAGACACAATCCCTAACGATTCTCACCATAACCATGAGTTCAAATAATAATGTCACTTGTACATGATGGCTGGAAGAGTGGGTGTAAGTCCATGAAAGATTCTGACTAAGGAAAGACTGAGTACTTCAGTGTGTCCTTTGTGACCCACCTCTCTTTCCTGGGAATCCTTCTCATGGGTACACTACTTATAGGTCAAGTGTTACTCCAAATATATTATTATAAGAGCTCGATGTTATGATTAGTCAAAATTTTAAACTCATGAATACCTTTGTACTTAACAACTTACCATTACACTTACGACCTTTTCGTGCTAGACATGGTCTCTTACCCTCTTCATTCCCCTAAGAATCACCCCAAATCAGAGTCAACACAAGAGGAATACTTTGGGTCCCCATCACCAGACAACCAGTCACCGGAATGACTAGTTGCTAGATCCATGTTTGACAGCATAGCAGATTGGCTTAGGAGCAGACTTGAGACTCCGAGAAGTTGAATCACCTCCGAGAAACCTTATTTAACACCTAACCTATACCATCCAGATCCAGGAGCAGGACAAGACAAGGAACCTACCAGTGCGGTAGGAGTTCCACCTGATGCTGCTCACCTATATGTAAGGACCACAGAGTTTCTAAGGCAAGGAGTGGAGACCAGGGAATACTTGATGCACATACGAAAATAACTAGGGCTGACGCCCGATTTGCAATACGAATAACTATAACGATGTTCGTCTTGGTACTCGTCTGCTTCCCGGTGGAAAACTACCTGAGATGTTAGCCGGATACCCTATTTCACGTCTTCTTAAAAACTTAAATTGAAACCCATATTCTGTACCTAAATATAAATGTTAATTTTTTTTAACTTTCCGTAATGATTGATATCTAAACCTTCTTTGTAAACTAGTTATGTTGTTATTTCCCCGATTTAACTAATATAGTTATTTTGTTCAAACAAAACCTTTATCAAACTCTTGGTTTATAGATTTTATCTAGAGTATAAACTATTTACAAACCCCCTTTACCTCGCAAAGAAGCTTAATACCAGTCTTGTACAAATGATTTTATAAAAGTAATAACAAGTATTTCATCCTTTTTATGATGACTTGATTAACTATTTTATTATGACTTGTTATTTCGTTAAACTAATTAATATTTAAATTTTGGCTTATTTATTAAATAATAAGGCCATTATTATCTTTTGAAACATTTGCTTTATGATAATCAAATTAAAAGGTTTTTATTTATCCAATTATCCATCCGCCCAAATTATTATTCCATTTATTAATTTACAAACAAGAGTACAAATTTCAAATTACTTGTTTATTTATAAACAAAAAGCATATATTAGATATTCATGTACACATTATGCTGAATACCTGCAAAACCTTCCCATCACCTTGCACCTTCCGGAATGTATGAGCTTACTAGTCATTTCAAGGTGATGAATCATTTCGCGTAGGCGTTAACCACCCATATAAACCTCAACGAAAATGGAAAACTTAAAACCCAACTACCTACATGATAGATGAATGTCAAGCAACATGCCTGGCTGCAAAACTCGATCACCTACGAAATTTGATAGCTTACGTTACTCATGAGAGTTGATTACTTACATATGAACGTTCACATTAAACGTGAAAACCAATTTGTTTACTTCATAGATGAAACTTAATTAGTCACATTATACACGAAACTTGGTTGTTTGCAATATGCATGATACTAGATTGATCACATCACACTTGAAACTTACTCGTTTGCAATATACATGATACTAGCTTGTTCACATGATACAGATACTTGGTTGTTTACAATATATATGATACTAGATTGATCACATTATAGACGGAACTTGATTACTTGCAACATGCACGACACTAGATTGTTCACACGATACGTGATACTTGGTTAATTACAATATGCATAGTACTATATTATTCACGCTATACATGAAACTTGAGGGCCTACATTACACACGAAACTAGACTGTTTACATTGTTTACAATAAATTGCCCACTATATACATGAAGCATGATCGTTAACTTTATCCATGAAACTTGATAGCTATAAACTTTAAGCTACTCGGGGTTTGACGTATTCTTGTTCAAACACGAGAAAGCTATAAACTTTGAGTTACTCGGGGTTTGACGTATTCTTGTTCAAACACGAGAGAGCTATAAACTTTATGGATAACCTGGAGGGTGTGCCATCTACTTAGGGCACCATGTATGGGGTTGTGCCAGTCTTTACTCCCTGATTGACTTTACCATCTAGACACACCATTACTCACTAGCAACTCATGTATGAAAACAATAATAAAGTAAATGTTTTTGATATTTCCCCCACCTCTGTACCCACACGTAATAGAACGATCTATACGGACCATACGGCGATTTGAGTAATTACGGGTGCACACGTAATTATAAAAATCAGCGCATGGAAAACATAGTAAATTTTGTCGTGTGCGATGACATAAAACCTATGGTGAAATACACTAACGAAACTAACGGAATATGATAAGGGCATAGTAGATATACCGCTGGTACATCCTATATATATATATATATATATATATATATATGTGCTCCTGTCATATTGTAAGAAGTAACGTTGTCCGTATTCATGTAGGGATTTCCTATTACTCTGACCTTGAGTAGTAGTTTTGAAATCCTTATCCAGCGACATCACTTGAACATCTTAGACTATATCTTAAACAAGTTTAGATCTAAAAGTTTCCATCATCCTCATTACTAGTGATGCATTCCATCATTTGAATCCAAAAAAAATCATTCTCGGACAATCTTTTCCTTATTTCCACTCAAATAAAATCCATTACCACCATCCATACCTCACACGATGACCTGACCTAAAGCTTGTCATCAACTATACTCCTCAAACCGAAAAGCAAATCTAGTTGAGAATCCAAACACATGTCTCTTCCTTAGACCCTTCTCCTAAATAATTTCGGGACGAAATTTTCTAAAGTAGGGGAGACTGTAATCTCCAGGAAATTTCCCGCTTTTATTTTAACTTTTCCGGTAATGTAAGTTCATTATTTTGGTGAATCGCATTTATGAAGAACCTTAATTACCTACTTCAAATTCATAAGTAATAAATATTTATGTTATATGCTTTGTAAATAATTGTCACCATCCTATTCCATAAATATATAGGTACATACTAAGTCATTTCTAAAACTATATATATACACACATGATATAAACAATTTATTATGAAAATATAACATTGCTAGTATTTTTAAATTACTAAAGGTAAATAAAACAAATAAATATATAATTATATCTATAAACATATTAAATATGAATTATGATGAAATGAAGTCATGAACATAAAATTTATGAGCACTTAAGTTGAAATATGTTATGAAATTAAAAACTATTTTTCATATTTTGCAATCTTAATCCCTGTAATAAATTAAATTTTGTAAATAAGCCCATGATACTACCATATAAATAGACCCTCATTCTTCTCTCATTCTCACACCATATCAAGTTCTAATCTCTCTCTTAAGATTCAAAGTCGTTTCCATATTCATAAGTAAGTTCTTCTTATATTCTTGCTTGTTCAAACTTTTCCTTTAAAAATCTCTCACAACTAGCTAGATCTATGATCCCTAACATGTTTATGTTATAATCATAGACCTATCCAAGATCAAAAGCCCTATTTTAATTAAAATTGTGTCAGACTTTTATTTAAAAGCTTGGTTGATCATTCTTACTCCTTTCAATTTCAAAAATTATGTTTTTACTAAATATCCTTATTTTCAAGTTAAATTATTTAATATTCAATTTCTATCTTTACATAAACTTATATTTTCACTTTAGCCCAAATACTTTCCAAACACAAACTAAACTTGTTTAAATATGCAAATAGAGTAAATTTCAAACCAATATGTAGTTATCTGGCAAACATTAAAGTTCTGGCTAGGAAAAGACGAGGTTCTGATCCGACCAACTCTTTCCTGGGAACTTTTCTGTTGGAGGTACTACTCTGGAATGATAACCATTCTAGTGTACAAAAACCACTTTCAACTAATTATGATTATGATTATAAACTCATTTCTTTATAAATATTTATACAAACTTTTATATAATTTATTTTTATTATACGAGAACATTTAAAACTCAATTCTATACTTTTAGTTAATAATTAATTATGGTTTAATTATTAATTAAAACATTATTATACTTTAAATTTTGGTTTAATTACCAACTAATTAAATCATTATTTTTAACACTTGTTTTTCATAAATCAAATGGAAGGTTTCATCCATTTATTTATGTAGTAAATTATTTAATTACTCAACTAATTATTACTCATTTATTTATTCATCTATCTATCTATTAATTTATGCAATTACAAATAAAAGAAAACTAGTCATTTATTTATTTGTGTATTTATTTACAAACAAAAGAAACCTAATTATTTATTCATACGTTTATATAATTATTACAAACAAACAACATCGTTATTAATTCTTTCACTTATTACAATACAAATATTTATCAAAGATTTACATAAAATATTATTTGCACCTCAAATAATTATTTTATTATTAAAATGAGGACACTCACATCAATCTCCTCGCACAATAGGATTCTCTATTTCAGTTGTACAAATCATTGATATATATGTTCCATCAAACATAGGTTAACCTTGTGATTAGCTAGAACATTTGTGCAATATACTTGTGTGACATCCAAGCTACTCATTGCAAGGTGAGTTTACATAGCCCCTTTTTAATGTTTTTGCTTTTGGGGTGAAACATGTTATCAACTTTATCTATTTAAACAATTCAATATCTATGTTCTTGTGCTTGATCTTTATGCTTTATATTTGAACTACTTGGTGACCATTGGATGTGTTTCATGCCAGTACATTCATTAACTTGCAGCCCAAGCCTAAGGTAGTACCTAACATGATCATTTATATGGGAAACTGAAACTATGACTTACCACAAGACCTTGGCGGGTTTTGTTGGGTATCAACTATAACTTGGAGTATCCGCTTGCTCCTTTTTCAAAATGGCAATCAGTGGGATTGCGTATCTAGTTTTCTATTATCAGGCTTGAATTCTACGCTTGGAACCTTGTATGTTTTCACATATATGCTTTAGACATGCTTTGAACATATTGAATTGTAAACCTATACTTAACTTTTGTTTGGTGTCAAAACCTATGTTACTCACCAACTACTTGTAGTTGACATTTACTCACATGTTTCAGGTGCACCAGTTTGAGGACACTACTTGATCACTTAGGACATTGGACCTAGCTCTATTAAAGATTAAATTCAACTTATGTCATGTTTGAACGCTTTATTATCCATTTCTACTTGTAACGGATGCGTTTAATTTTGATGAATACATATTGTCACATTTAATAGATGATCGTGTCCTTATGAACAACCGCGTCAGCCCCGGCGTATAATCCGCCGCCGGCCGAGGTGTGACAAAAACTCTCAAGCGCAGTAAGATACCTATTGTCAGAGTTCGCTGGAACTCAAAGCGTGGACCGGAGTTCACGTGGGAACGCGAGGATCAAATGATGAAAAAGTATCCTCACCCTTTCAAACAGTCAACGGCAAACACGAAAGGTACTAACTAAATTTCGAGACGAAATTTATTTCAACAAGGGGATGATGTGACAAACCTAAAATTTTTGTTTCAGACGTTACCGACTTCGTTTAATTTTCGGGACGAAAATTCTTTCAGCAAGAGATGATGTGACATCCGGCAATTCCAAGTTAACTCCGTTAACACAAACCTCGTTAGTTCAAACATTATTCATTACAAACTCAGTTATCTTAGTTAGTCACACGTGCATTGCATTTAATTAGGTTAATTAAATGTGTCAGTTATTTCACACACAACGGCTATCCGTAGAATTACCGGATCACACTTGAGTCTAACCCGGAACGTTGGTGATTAATCAAAATAAATATTACGAATATTTAATAATTTATATTTAATATAAATTATGTGAATTATGTGAATATTATTGTTCTCGTACGTGTTTATCGTGTGTTAATCGTATGTAGTATTTTTATAAATATTAGAGTTTTATAAAAAATAAAAATCGAAAGTTTTAATTATTAAGTAAGTGTTATTTAATTAATTAGAGTTTATGGACCTTTAGAAAGCCCGTAGCCCAACTTAAAACCCATTAGTGCATGGATTATATATAAGCAACTTTAAAAAAAAAATTATAACCCTAACCCCACTCCTATTGCCGTCGCGATCTCCCACCCCTCGCCCCCATTCGGCCGAGACCTAGAATCAACCCAAACACTTTCGATCGAGCTCCAATCTTGAAACCGGAAGTGAATACGTGCTAGTCTAGGCATCCCTAACGTTCCTACGTAAGTCGTTTTATTAAATTTCGTCGTTATTTCATTATTATTTTTGAGATTGAAACCCTAGATTATCCAAACTTAATGATTTCGAAATATGATAATGAATTAGTTAATTGTTTGATATTGTTGTATCGTATTGATGATTTTATGAACGTATATGAAACCCTAGTTGTTATACGATATGTAAATTGAATTTTGTTGATTATGTGACGTATAGGAATCACATGCTAGACGTGAATTATGATTAATATAGTTGTAATTATATTAGTTGAAAGATTTAGGATTGATTAAACGTGTTAATTGTGTAAACAAAGTGTGTAATGGACGACTTACTAAAAGAGGAAACTTTGTTAAAAAGTGATTTTTGAATGTGAAGGTTTCTAGGTGTGTATGATGTTATAAATTGACACTAGTATGTTAGTATAGTTGTACTAATGATTGTTAACGTGTTGTTGAATGCAAATAGCTTAAATAGATCATAGGTTACTAAAAGTGGAAACTTTGTGATTTGGAATTTGATGTCTAAACTTAATGATGTGTGTTACGGTAATCTATTATGTATTAGCATGTGTAGATAGACATGGGATGATGATACGAACGTGTTATAGATAATGTGATTCATTTGAAAGCAAACACGAGTTTATTTATTTTCAAAAAAAATAATAAATTAATGTAACGTGTATTGTTGACGTAGTTTGCCATGCTAAATTAGTTATGATTCAGGTGGCATGAAACATGAATTATTTTTGTGCTAAGCATGTTGTTATGCAAGTCAAACATTTAATCACTAAACGGGTCACCAACGGGTCGTCGAGTCAAACTTGGTCAAACTTAGTCAAACTAATAAATATTTTCTAAACCCTTAAAACAATGAGATTGTTTGGATACTTAGGGTTCCTATCGCCTTGAACAAACACACACTTATAAACCGGTGTTTATAGGTGGCAGTTAGTCGTCATGCATTCTAAGTTCGCTTTCTTTCGCAGGCACTCTAAGGTGAGTTTCACGGCCCTTTTTCTTATGGTTTAAACTTGGGGGAGAAAACATGGGTACAAACATTTAGATCTTACATTTCATTTATATCACTTGTTGTACTAAGCGCAAACATATCACGTAAGTCCTTACTTATCGAACCGTTTAATATATGGGATAGCGAGGTAATCTTGAGTAGTACTAATGGGCATTGACAAGCCCCACCCGAGTTAGTCGCGCTAGTTGGAGCATATTCTGGTGAGAACGAGCTTGAAGATATTATGTCTTAGTCTTAGAGTCTTTGACTTGTAATTGATAGAATTGTTAGCAACAGTTAAAGGGGAGTCTGTTAGGACATGTTTTGTAACTGTTGATAAAATTCTGTGTAAGTTCATAGAGAGGCGAACTTAATAAGTTCGCCTGGTTTATCAGACGCGAACTTGTTAAGTTCGCTTAGTCTATCTGAGGCGAACTTGTTAAGTTCCCTTAGCCTATTAGAGGCGAACTTCATCTTTGAGGCGAACTTAATAGAACTGGTGTTTATAAATAGAGAACAGAGTCTGTTAATCAGAGTAGTAGAGTGAGATGAGACGATATCAGGAGGAACTGATTAGAGACAGGATTATTGTAAACTGATATTGTGGTGGAAATACAAAGCGTTTATTTACACCGTTGTTGTTGATTGAGTTACACGAGCACGTTGATCATGGATTCCGCACGTTATCACCGTGTCGTACCGCGAGTCTAGAGATCCGTCACGCACCGAATAAGGGACCTACAGCGCTAACACGACAGGTAGTCGAACGGGTGTAATATTGACCTAAACATTTACCATTGATCATGATAGTCATGGTAGGAGGCAGTTCAAACATATACAGTCAGCTTCGGTGTCGAAACCCTTTAGTAACATGTAACTAGGTTAGCTACCTATGATATAAATTGTAAATGGTTTTATCTAGTATTCTTTACTAACATTGAAACCTGTGAACTCACCAACCTAGTGTTGACACGTTTTAGCATGTTTTCTCAGGTCGTTAAGGTACGAGCACGAGATAGGGCATGCATGCATTGAAGTTTCATTATTTATCAAACGCAGGACTTACTTATTTATTTATTTTTGAATTGCATGTTTGGGCGCAATTGTTTTTGGCGCATGCTTTTCCTTCAATCTTTACGCTTCCGCCTTTCGCATTAACTCAGTATTTTCATTTACTAGTGTTGCATCGTGACTATGAGCAATACTAGTGTTTTTATTAAACTCATATAGAGTCATTCAACATAACTAATGACTGAGATCCTGGTATATCACGCTCCTAACGGTAAAACTTCGTTAATGGATTTTGGGGGTGTGACAAATACCAACGCCATCGCCGATGCCCGACTTCAACAACTTATTGCCGAAGCCATTACAAAGGCACTACACATCAATGCGGATCGAAACATGAGTAATGGCACCGAAAATGAGGGTAATCACAATACGACATGTGGTAGTGGAGGAGGAATTGGTCAGGAGCATAATGAAGCTAACATGACAACCGGAAGCACAAGAATTGGATGCACCAACAAGTCGTTTATGGCTTGTAAACCCAACCCGTACTTCGGAACGGAAGGTGCCACCGGAACCATTCGTTGGCTATAAGAAATGGAAGGGGACTAGGACATCAGTGATTGTCTAGAAAAGGATAAGGTTATGTTTGCCACCCACTCAATCAAAACGGGAGCCCTATCTTGGTGGAACTCGATTGTGAAAACCCAATAGAGGAATCTGGTAAACAGGATGCGATGTGCTGAATTTAAGGAGCTTATGATAGAAAGGTACTGCCCTGTAAATGATATTGAGAAAATGGAAGCCGAGTTTCGGAACCTCGAGATGATTGGAATGGCAATTCTAGAATATACCAACCGCTTCAATGAACTGGCTGCTCTTGTCCCACATTTGGTAACCCCTGAATAAAAAAGAATCAGAAGGTATATTTGGGGTTTGATCCCTCAAACAAGGGGAATGGTGAAGGCCACCAAGCCAGCAACCTATCAGTTAGCAGTAGAGTTAGTGGGAACCTTAACCGATGAGGTGGATCGAAATGGTGGAGTAAGTGGAGCTGAAGGAGTTGAAAATAAGAGGAAATGGGATGACGCCCGGTCACCAGGAGGAAAATTCAGGGGAAAATATGATGGGCAGTTTGGCAGGAATTCAGGAGGCAATTCTGGAGGAGGATTTGGTAATAATGTGAGGGGAAATGATGGTGAATCGTCCAAGGAGCCATATCATGGGAACCTACCAACATGTGACAAATGCAAACATCACCACTATGGAGAGTGCAAAGCCATAGTTTTCTCAACATCACCTTGTTAGGACATAAATTGTATGACAAAAGCTTTGTAATAGTTTAGATCTAAATGTCTTTATGTTTTTATATTAAATGTTTTCTAAGTGTTTATACAAGTTATGCTAGAGGCGAACTTGTCAAGTTCGCTTGGTCTATCAGAAGTGAACTTGTTAAGTTCGCTTAGTCTGTTAGAGGTGAACATGTTAAGTTATCCTAATACAGAACGTGTGTCTATAAATAGAGTTTACAGAGTCTGTTATTAGAAGGAGCGAAAGAATGAGCGAATAGATTGATCAAGTCTGTAAACTCTGTGATTGTTGGAATACAAAGTGAATGTTATTTACCTAATTGTTTCTATTGTCTATTTCGTATACAATCGTTGATTCGGTAGGATTCCGCACTCTGCATTAACGATACGTCTTATCATGAGAACTATCTGTAGAAGAGCCATGTGGACCTACAAGTGGTATCAGAGCTTATGCTCGTGAGTCTAGGTGATTTGAGACGGTTTTGTATGCAAATTGACAAAAATTGATCATCTTTAAAAAATTTCATTTCCATGGAGTTTTCAAGTTCTTGAAGATTATTTTGCTGCTGATTTGGTGATTTTAAAGTGGATTTTGATGAAATTCATCCGATAGAAATGCTCTAATTGATAAAATACGTAATCCTATGGTCCAATTTTGTCTAATTCCTTCAAATCTGTGAGATATGAATATTTTTGGTGAATTTTTGTTCGTGTTTTTTGGTTGAGTTCTTCCTGAGTTTGATTCTGCTGAAGCAAGCGAACTTGCTGAAATTGTGTGAAGACGAAAAGTTCGCTTCTCTCAAATTAGGCGAACTTGTTAATTCTTTAGGCGAACTTACTGGATTTTCTGAATTTTTTTATTTAAGCGAACTTATTAAGTTCGCTTCATATCAAATTCTCTTGGTTGTTTTTGAAGCGAACATATTATCTTCGCCTAAGGTTGGTGTTTGTTCAATACTTGGAAATTTTTCTAAAAAATGGCAAATATGGTGCAAGTGACTAACATGTTCAATTATGATAATGAGATTGGTACATCTCAGAAACCACCAAAGTTGTTAAGTCTTGCAGATTATTCAAACTGGAAGGATCGGTTTGATCAGTTCGTATCTTTTACTGATACAAGTTTATGGATTCCAATCTTGGAAGGTTATACGCATCCGACATACACTTGGATGGGAAGGGATGATGTTCCGAAACCGGTGTCTGCGTTAACCACAGAAGAAAAGTTATTGTTTGATAGGGAAAAGAAAGCGATAGCAAGTATCTCGATGTCTCTTCCTAAGGAAATTTATCACAGTTTTAAACAATTCAAGTCTTCTCAACAATTGTGGGAAGCATTACAAAAGAGATGTGAAGGTAGTTTGGATGTAAAAAAGAGCAGAAAAGAGTTACTGAAGAAGCAATTCTTAGTATTTAAGCACTTTCAAAATGAATCTTTGGATGATCTTGCTACGAGATTCTATCATCTACTGAGTGAATTCTCGAGTGCTTCAGTGGTGTATGAGACTTAAGAGATAAATGATAAGTTCTTGGAGGCATTACCATCTAAATTTGATGTATATACAGTTTTGATAAAAGAGAATGTCAAGTATAAAACTATGTATCTTGAAAAGGTTCTTAGGAAGATTCAATCACATGACTTGAATATGAAGAAGAAGGAGACTAATATGGAACATATACAAGATCCTTCAATGTATTTTGCCAAGACTTCTGGTAAAACTGGTACAGGGGTTGCATTCTTTTCTAGTGATGCTCAAGATACTTCTAATGATCATTGTTCTGGAGTTCCTATTCATTCTAGTCATTCTGGTTTCTCTGCAACTACAGCTTCTACATCATCTGGATATCATAATATGAATCAAATGGTTGCTGATGATTATTTGGCTATGTTTTCCTCATTCATGGCTTCGTATGAAAATTTTATTGGAGGAAAGATTCATGATCCAGAGGTTATTGAAGAAGATTTCAGACAAATTGATCCTGTTGATCTGGAAGAAATTAACATTCAATGGAATATGGCTATGCTGATGCGACAAGCAAAAGATTTTTTGAAGAAGACTGGAAGAAAGTATATTGGATCTAACAGTCGTTCACGCATGGGATTTGATAAAACCAAAGTGCGTTGCTATAATTGTCAAGAGTATGGTCACTTTGCCAAAGAATGTGTGAAGCCAAAAGTTGAGTTTGATTCTCAGAAGAAGCCGAACAACTTTCAAAATAATCGTAATCAGTCACATGGTTCATCTGGAAATTCTATTCATGCATCTGCATCATCTGCTTTGGTTGCTCAGAAAGATGAAAATTATGACTGGGGTATTCATCTGGAAGATTTGGTGGGTACGGTAAGTCAAGCCTTTGTAGCAGAGATTCATTCTGAAAATTCCGAAGAGTTAATTGATGATGATAGTTTGAGTGATGGTGAAAGTGTGCCGAGTGCTGATGAAGAGATTGAACAAGTACAGAATGTTGATTCTGATATTGCATCAGGTGTTTCTGAAGATGACATTGTTTTATGTTAGGACATAGTTTGTAATGACAAAAGCTTGTAATAGTTTAGATCTTATGTCCGTATGTTTTTGTTATGTAAAAGTCACTAAGTGTTTATGCAAGTTTACCTAGAGGCGAACTTGTTAAGTTCACCTGGTCTAACAGAGGAGAACTTAATAAGTTCGCTTAAGTCTATCTGAGGCGAACTTGTGAAGTTCGCTTAGTCTGTTAGAGGCGAACTTAATAAGTTCGCTTATAGCAGGTCAGATGTCTATATATATATGTGTTTACAGAGTCAGTCGAAGACAGAACAGATAGAACAGAGAATTATTGAATTAGTCTGATTGAGTCTGTAAACACCATTGTGATTTGGAATACAATTGAGAAAGTTATTTACTTGATTGTCTACATTGTCTTTTGTGCGTATAAACGTTGATTCGTTGGATTCCGCACTCCGAGTTAACGTCATGTCTTATCACGAGATCGATCCGTAGAAGCGCCATGAGGACCTACAAGTGGTATCAGAGCAAATGCTCATGATTCTTGTTGATTCTAGACGGTTTTATATGCAAATTGACATGAAATTCGTAATTTTTGAGTTTTTCATTTCCATAGAGTTTTCAAGACTAATGTTGATCTGATTTGGTGTTTTTGAAGAAGATTTTGACGAAATTGATCTGATAGAAAGCTTCTATTTGACAAATTACACAATCCTACGGTCCAATTTTGATTAATTCCTTCAAATCAGTGATTAATGATGATTTCCGTATGTTTCTGGTTCGTGAATTTGGTCTGAAGTGTTCTTGATCTTGATTCTGTTACTGCAAGCGATCTTGCTGATTTGTGTGCATGCGAACTTAGCAGGCGAACTTGTCAAGTTCGCTTCTCACAGGATTAAGCGAACTTAATCAGATTTCAAGTTTCTGGTTTAAGCGAACTTATTAGGTTCGCTTCTCATTAAGTTTGCTTGGGTGTATCAGAAGTGAACTTATTATCTTCACCTAAGGGTAAAGGGAGTTCAACACTTGGAAATTTTTCAGGAAATATGGCAAATATGGTTCAAGTAACTAATATGTTCAATTATGACAATGAGATCGGTACATCTCAAAAACCTCCGAAGTTGTTGAATCTTGCTGATTACTCAAATTGGAAAGATCGGTTCGATCAGTTCGTATCTTTTACCGATACCAGTCTGTGGATTCCGATTTTAGAAGGATATACGCATCCAACTTATTCGTGGATGGGAAAGGATGATGTTCCAAAGCCGGTATCAGCGTTAACTACTGAAGAAAAGTTGCTGTTTGATAGGGAAAAGAAAGCGATGGCTAGTATTTCGATGTCTCTTTCGAAGGAAATATATCACAGTTTCAAACAGTTCAAGTCTTCTCAACAACTGTGGGAAGCATTACAGAAAAGGTGTGATGGAAGTTTGGATGTGAAGAAGAGTAAAAAGGAGCTATTAAAGAAGCAGTTCTTGGTCTTTAAACATTTTCAAAACGAATCCTTGGATGATCTTGCTACAAGATTCTATCATCTTCTTAGTGAACTGGCAAGTGCGTCTGTAGTGTATGAAACTGAGGAAATCAATGATAAATTCTTGGAGGCTTTACCATCAAAATTTGATGCGTACACGGTTTTAATCAAAGAGAATATTAAGTACAAAACCATGTCTCTTGAAGAAGTTCTAGGGAAGATTCAGTCGCATGACATGAATATGAAGAAGAAAGAGACTAACTTGGAGCATATCCAGGATCCCTCAATGTATTTTGCCAAATCTACTGGTAAAACTGGTACTGGAGTGGTATTCTTTTCTGGCGATGCTCAAGATTCTTCAAATGATCAGTGTTCTGGTGTTCCGCTTCATTCTGGTCATTCAATCCATTCTGGATTTTCTGCGACTACAGCTTCTACTTCATATGGATCTCATTTGAATCAGATGGTTGCTGATGATTATCTTGCTATGTTTTCCTCATTCATGGCATCATATGAGAATTTTATTAGAGGTAAAATACATGATCCTAAGGTTATAGAAGAAGATTTCAGACAGATTGACCCTGTTGATCTGGAAGAAATGAATATCCAATGGAATATGGCAATGTTGATGCGTCAAGCTAAAGATTTCTTGAAGAAAACTGGCAGAAAATATATTGGCTCAAATAATCGATCTCGCATGGGTTTTGATAAAAGCAAAGTTCGGTGTTACAATTGTCAAGAATATGGTCACTTTGCTAAGGAATGGGTGAAGCCAAAGGCCGAGTTTGATTCTCAAAAGAAGCAACCTGATTTTCAGCATAATAGGAATCAGTCACATGGTTCATCTGGTAATACAAATCATGCATCTGCTTCATCGGCATTGGTTGCTCAGAACGATGAAAACTATGACTGGGGCATTCATCTGGAAGACTTGGTGGGTGCTGTGAGTCAGGCTTTTGTAGCAGAAATTCATTCTGAAAAACCAGAGGAGTCGACTGATGATGAAAGTTCTAGTGATGATTCTTGTGATGGTGACAGTGTTCCAAGCGTTGATGAAGAAATAGAACAAGTGAAGAATATTGATTCTGATGCTGCATCAGGTGTTGCTGAGGAGGATATTGTTCTTACTCAAAATGCTTCTCATGGTGCTGATTCAGAAAATATTCCCATTGCCAAAGTATTCATGGCAGACATGTCTGATCCGTCTAAGGTAAAAGACTCTGTTTGTCATATTTTCTGTTCTAACTGCATTTCTGTTAAAGATAAATTGCAAAAGGTCATGGATGATAACACAAACTTGATTTGTGATATGAAATCGATGCATACTGTTAATCAGAAACTGAAAGATAATGATAAATTGTGCATCGATAGAATTGAGTCTTTGAAAAGAGACTTAAATTCTCTGGGGTTGAAATATAAAGAGCAAGGTTATCATCTAGATATGGCTTATGCTGAGATAGAAAAACGTAATGAAGTTGTTGCTCAAAAGAATAAAGAAATATCTGACAAAGAATCTGAAGTGATCAAACTTCATCGAAAGATGGAAAAATTTGAAAATTCTTCGGTTGTTTTGGATTATTTTAACTCAAATGCTGATCCTACTAAGCGTGTTGCTGGAATTGGATTTATTCCTCCACCGTTCAATGCAAATTATGTGGTGGAACCTGAAATCATACATGAAGAGGAGATAGATCCAAAGACTGTGTTAAAGGTGAATCCGGTAACTGGGGAGGATATGGTATATGAGTCTGATTCTGAAGATAAGGAATTTGATAAGAAGAAGGTGGAAGGTATTCCAAAAGAGGTAAAACTTGATGAACCAACTGTTGCAAAAGTTGTTACCCGTGATAGATGTATTTTGACTGAACCTGATGAGATGAAGGTTGTTACTCCTAAGCTTTCTCCAATCTTACAGTCGAGTGGTTTTGTTGCGACTGGTTATCAAAAGTGCATTCTTCATAGGTACCAACACAGGCTTATGTTCCAAAGAAGCCGATAAACTGTTCTGGACATTCCTCTGAAGCTTATTCCACTGATGGATCCTCAAATTCAAAGAAAACTCCTTATTTCAGAACTTATCATGAAAGAAGAGTACGTTTTCATTGCAACGAGGCTGGTCACATTCTGATCAATTTTCCTTACAAGAACCAGGGTAAAATGAAGACGGTTCCTTCATAACCGACAGTGGTGAAGATTCTGAAAAGAAAAGATGAGGGAAAGTCGTCTTCTAGCTTGGAGAAAATTTTGTCTGGTCGATCTTTTGTTAAATCCTCTAGATTTAAACAACATGATAAATTGAATTCTAAATTTTTTGTATGCAAAGAGAAACTTGAGATTCCTAATGTTGGAATTTCAAAAGATTCTCAGCAGGAAGTTAAATTGTCTAGACCTCAAAGGAGAAGAAGAAACAGAAAATTGAAGAAAATTTTGGAAACATCCGAATCTGACAATAATATATCAAATAATGTTTTTCAAAATAATAAAAATGGATCTTCTTTGAAAACGTCTGATTGTCAAACTTCGGTTCCAAAAGTGAATAATAAGATTGATTGTAAATTACAATAAGTTGTTTATTTTGATCAATCTGGATGACCCAAGACCACGATGGCTTGGGTTCCTATTTCTAACTGATTCTCATTGTTTATATAGGGACAACCAAGGATGACTATCAACAATACATGGTATGTGGATAGTGGTTGCTCTCGACATATGACAGGGAATATCAAACTGCTTGAGGATATTAAACAAATTTATGGCGGTTATGTCGCTTTTGCGGGGAATAAAGGCGGGTACATAACTGGACAGGGAACGTTAAAGAATGACAAAGTTAAATTTGAGAAGGTGAATTATGTTGAGCAGCTGGAGCACAATCTTTTAAGTGTATCACAAGTTTGTGACAAGAAGTTTTCGTTCCATTTCAACGATGCTGAATGCTATATTTTGAAACCGAGCTTCATGATTCCTGATGAATGGATTCTCATGAAGGCTCCGAGGAGAAATGACACGTATGTCCTTGACATGAGTGTCGCCACTACAACGGATTCAATTCCTAGTTGTTTACTCTCCAAGGCGTCAGAATCTGATTCAATATTGTGGCACAGGAAGCTCGCTCACATCAACTATCGGAAGATGAACTACATTGTTAAGAATTATCTGGTTCTTGGTATTCCGAAGATGAAATTCTCAGTTCTTGATGATTGTATTCCGTGCAAGAAGGGGAAACAACGGAAGAAATCACACAAATCTAAATCAACGAATTCTATCGTAACTCCTTTGGAGCTGCTGCATATGGATTTGTTCGGTCCGATCAGTATCAGGAGCATTGGTGGAAACTCATACTGTTTGGTAGTAACGGATGATTTTTCCAGATTTTCATGGGTTAAGTTTCTCTCTTCTAAGGCTGAAACCACTGAGTTGGTACAATACTTAATCCTGGGTTTGGAGAATTTATTCAATTTGAAAGTCAGAAGAATAAGGAGTGACAATGGTAGCGAATTTAAGAATAGCAAAATGGGCTTATTCTGTCTACAAAAAGGAATTCATCATGAATTCAGTGCGCCATATGTTCCTCAACAAAACGGTGTTGCTGAGCGAAAGAACAGGACGCTGGTTGAAACAGCACGCACTGTGCTTGCAGATTCTAAACTTCTAGTTACCTTTTGGGCTGAAGCTGTGAATACTGCATGTCATGTTTTGAACAGGGTCTTGACCGTCAAGCAGCACAACAAGACTTGCTACGAGTTGCTGAATAATCGAAAGCCGAATCTGGATTATTTACTACCTTTTGGTAATCCTTGCACCCTGTTAAAAGTTTGAGATGTCCCAACAAAATTCAGTGCGAAGGCTATTGAAGGGATTTTTCTGGGGTATGTTGCTAATTCGACTACCAAGAGGGTTTATAACAAAGAGACGCGCCATGTTGAAGAATGGTTCCATATTGATTGTTCAAATCGGTCTTTACCACAAATGGCGATTGGTCCGGATTGGGCGTTTGATTATGAAAACTTATTCAAGTCTTTTCATTTATCTTCTGATATTTCTGTTGAGGATGCTGCTGTTCTTTATTATTCTTGTCAGGATGCACAGCACAATGGATTTCTACCAAATGCAGTTCCAAATTCATCGATTCCATCTACTTCTGCTCCCGATCCTAATGTTGCTTCTTGTTCAGGTCCACAAGATTCAGAGAGTGAGGAGGATAATGCTATTTTTCAAGATTCTTCTGCTGATCCGTTGTTGGGTGATGATCCATTACCTTCGACACAGGCTCAGGGGGAGATTCCTACAAATTTAGACTCAAAAATTCTTATTAATCAAGATTATTCTTATCAATATGAATCTACTCAGGTTGAAGTGTTGCCGGTTCCTGAGGTTGCATCCATCAAGGAACTAAAAGATCATCCGGTGACAAATATAATTGGAAATTTACAGGATGGAGTGAAAACACGTTCTCTTGTTGACAATACTTGTTTGTATACCTGCATTAAAGATTCTGGTGTTCTTGATGATTGCTCACATTCATGCTTTATTTCGCAGGTTAAACCCAAGAATGTTGAAATGGCTTTAAATGACAACAATTGGATAGAAGCTATGCAAGAAGAACTTGCTCAATTTGACAAACTTAAGGTTTGGAATCTTATTGATCTTCCGAATTGTGCGTATCCGATAGGAACAAAATGGGTGTTTAAATGAAAGAAAGACGATCGAGGTGTCGTAGTACGCAACAAGGCAAGATTAGTTGTCCAGGGCTTCAATCAACAAGAAGGAATTGATTACACCGAGGTTTATGCGCCTGTTGCGAGGCTCGAAGCTATACGGCTGTTTCTAGCGTTTGCTTCCTTTAAAGGTTTTAAGGTGTTTCAATTAGACATGAAAAGTGCGTTTTTATATGGAAAGGTCAAGGAGGAAGTCTATGTTTGTCAGCCGCCGGGGTTTAAAGATCCACCGAATCCGAATATGGTTTTTAAGCTTGATAAGGCCCTCTATGGTCTTCATCAGGCTCCTCGTGCATGGTATAAAACATTATCCACACATCTTTTGGCAAATGACTTTGTTCGTGGAAAGATAGACTCGACCCTATTCATAAAGAAATCAGGGGGAGATTACCTACTGGTGCAGATTTATGTGGACGATGTTATTTTTGGCTCAACAAACGAAGGGTTATGCAAAGATTTTGAGGGTGTTATGAAGTCGAAATTTGAAATGTCAGCTATGGGAGAGTTATCGTTTTTCTTAGGTTTGCAAGTAAATCAAAAGGAAGATGGTTTCTTTATTCATCAGTCCAAGTATGTCAAAGACATCTTGAGCCGGTTCAAGATGGAGGACTGTACCCCATATGATACTCCAATTCTGGTCAATCATAAGTTGAATTCAGACTCGGATGGAAAAGATGTGGATTGTCGACTTTACAGAGCTATGATTGGATCCCTCATGTACTTAACCGCTTCATGGCCTGATATAATGTTCGCCGTGTGCATTTGTTCCAGATTCCAAGCAAAGCCAAAAGAATCTCACTTAATTGCTGTGAAAAGAATCTTTCGATATTTGAAAGGAAAACAAAGATTCGGGCTATGGTATCCTCATGGTTCTAACTTTGATTTCAATGCTTATACTGATTCTGATTTTGGAGGTTGTTGTTTGGACAGGAAATCTACAACAGGTGGTTGCTAGTTCTTAGATAATCGACTTGTGTCCTGGCAATGCAAAAAGCAAACCACAGTCTCCATTTCTACATGCGAAGCAGAATACATCGTTACTGTAAGTTGTTGTTCACAGATCCTGTGGATACAACAGCAATTGAGAGATTACGGTTTGAATTTCACAAGAACCCCTATGCTTATTGATAATAATGCTACTATGTCCATAACTAATAATCATGTTAAACATAGTAAAACTAAGCACATCGAGATTCGATATCATTTTATTCGTGATTGTGCAGAGAAAAGGTTGATTGAGATGGTCAAGGTACACACTGACGATAATTTTGTTGATTTATTTACCAAGGCATTTGATCGTACCAGGTTTGAATTCCTAACTAAAATGATTGGTATGATCAATCCCAAATAAAAGCTTTTCAAAATCAGAATTTCATGAAAAAATTTGTTTTTTAATTTCTTTTATTGCTTTATTACATTTCTGCATTTACATTTCAGTCAAAAAGTCCTTAATTTATAAAAAATCAAAACAAATTGAAAAATATAAAATTTGATATCATTTGAGGTTAGAGAAGAAATGATAGTACATCAGTGATTGGTTCATTTCACACGACCTTAGTAGACCTTTAATAAATGATTGTTTATATTGAATTGATTTGATGTAAATTTCAAAGTCTGCATAAATGAGAAATGATAGTGTTTTAAATACTCTAATCTTGATAATTTTTTTAAATTTTTATATGAGTTTTGAAACTTAAATTATCAATAGACTAGTAGCGTTTTGAAATCAATAGTAGTGTGAAAATTAAATATGATATGATTACATCTGTGATTTGAATCCATTATATGTCTGTGTGTGTGTAAAAGATCATTATCAGATAAAGAATATATGGTTTTAAAGAATTTCATGAGACCAATATCGAATTATATCTTTAGCACAAATTTATTTCAGTTCACTTCACTGCCCATTCCCCGAAAAACATGCAAGGTGTTGTTGAACTAAGATATGCTTTCAAAATCTGTTGAAACATATATTCACCCTTGGATCAGTTAGATACATCATCTAATCTGACTCCATTGAATTTTATCCAGATAATAGTTGGATCCTCATACCTGAATCTGTTGATTCTCACTATTTAGCCAATTCATTAGAATCTTCTGATTCTGAATCATCATGATTCTTATATCCTTTGGGATCTGCTTCTATACTTGTGCTAAATGAGATAATTTCATCTTGGAAATTGATCTAATCTTAAAATAAAATGTATATGTCTTGAAGATAGTGCAAATTATATTTCTGTTTGGCATATATGTGGGGTACACGATGTGTTTCATCAAAATGGTACTAAATCACATGAATATGGAATATAAACGCTTATAGTTTCAAATCATATAATATTGAAAAATTTACGAATTCATGCTTTATATTTCAAATTCGGTATAAATAAAAGAGCATTTCATAACATGATCTTATTTACTTTGAAATTTATCGCGTATCATTTCAAATATTATTCAAATTAAATGAGTTACATATACTGGAAAAGATACATAAGTACAATATGAGTTGGATTGTTCCATATCATAGGTTACCCTTGGTTATTGCTAAAATGTGTGATGAACTACTCGGATACTGATATGATCTTCTTACTCATGATGTTCATTAAAAAATATGTGATTTCAGTTTATTCAGATAAAAATCCAAAAATGTGTGTTTCCGTTTGTACAGATAAAAATAAAATCCAAAAATATGTGTTTCCGTTTGTATAGATAAAATTCAAAAAGATTTTGTTTTTTATTTTCCATGAAAATTCTAAACTTTTATTAAAATTGTTCGGGATTGGATTGGATACATGATGCTGACGGAAGTTCAAGACTTGAAAGGTTGAAGTTGGTAAAATTTTGTTCAAGGCAAAAGTGAATAGATATTATGTTCGCCTGTGTACAGTGAAGCGAACTTAATATGTTCGCACGAGAACAGTGAAGCGAACTTAATATGTTTGCCTGAGGATGGTGAAGCGAACTTAGCATGTTCGCCGAAGGCTTGTTAAGCGAACTTAACAAGTTCGCCTAAATAAGAGAACTTATTGTGTATAAGGCTCTTGGCCAAGCGAACTTATTCTGTCATCGTCTTCATTGTTCCAAGCGAACTTATCTGAATTTCTTCGAAATTTTTAATCTGTGTTGTTAGGGTTGTTTGTTGATTCCAGTATATTCAAAATTGAATTGCGATCCTTTCCAAGGTAATTTTGTTGAATTTCATCCGTTCAATTGTGAGTATTTGGTGGTTTTATTCGCGGTTTCCTTCGAAAGTTTAAAAGGACTGTTTTTGACTGGAAATATAAAATTGATCATTCTAATTGGTTGCTAACTGATAATCGACTGATGTTCATTGCGTATTTCATGCGTTTAACTTGATTAGCCGATTTTTTGAAATTCTGTGTTTGGATTTGAATCGTCACAGGTTCAGGAGAACTTGTTCGAAGCGAACTTGTTCGAAGCGAACTTGTCCAAGTTCGCCTCTTGCAACACTGAGCGAACTTATTAAGTTCGCCTAGGAGTCAGAGGGTATTTGGACTTGTGATTTTTTAGTGTTAGAAAAAAAAATTTATTAATTTTTTTTTAAATTTTTGTTTGTGTTTGTTATTTTTACTAATGTGTTTGTTGTCCGAATGTTTTCATATGGCTAGACGTGTCGAATATAAGCATAACCAGGTGGCATTGTTAGATTCTAACATGTCAGAGGCAGTTAATTTTCAAGGAATAATCGGATTTCTAAACCGTTCGCGTCTCCATACTGCTTTATCTGCTGATCCTTACATCAGTTTGGTATACATACATCAATTTTGGGATACAGTTCATCAGGATACGGACGTAGAACCTCATGTTCTTCGTGCCACTGTCAGTAATACTGAAATTGCAATATCTGAAGAGACAATTCGTGCTGCTCTTGCTTTGGGTGGTAATGCTGAAGATCCATTGTCATATCCGGGCACTCTTATTATGGTTTGTTTTCAAAAAATGGGTTATCGTGGGAGACAGAATGATACACAAGCACGTAAAGGTGGCTTAGTCGGTGAATGGAGATACTTCATGCATGTGATTATTCAATGCATCTCTCCTCGTAAAGCTGGAACCGATGGTTTAAAGATGGCTCTTCAAACTGCAATGGTGGCTTTAACGTTGAATAAGCGATTCAATTTTGAACTTTACTTCTATCGAGAGATGGTCATGCAGATTAATCCGGCTGAAGGTCAAGGATTTTTGATGTATCCTCGCTTTATTCAAATGATTCTAAATCATCTTATTCCGGATCTTCCACAACATCCTATAAGATTAACTTTGACTCCAATGTCAAAGCGTATCTTTACTGATTGCACGAAGGTGAAACAGCAAAATGCCGCATTGATACCGGTTAATACTCCTTTATTTGGTCACTTAATTAATCCTGATTATGTTGCACCACCGAATGACAACTGGTTTCATCGTGATGAAATTGCTCAAGTTCAAGGGTTAAATGTTCCACAACAACAACCGCAACCACAACAACAAGTTCCACAACAACAACCGATACAACAACAAGTTCCAGTTCAACAAGCTCAAGTTCCCGTACTACCACAAATTCCTATTCTTGAACATGTTCCAATTCCACAAGCTGAGGTTGAAATACCTATTCATGAACCTGTTCAAGAGGAGGTCATTCATGCACATGAACAAGATCTAGGAAAGAACATGGATGATTTCGTTGATGATGCTGTGAACTCGCCCATTCATGAAGCTGAAGGGAATGTGGTGACTGATGAAGAATCTAGTTCAAGCTCAAGTGATACGACCTTACCTGTTACTGAAAGCACTGACTCTGATGAATCTAGGGATTTCTCCTCAGATCATTATGAGCGGTTAGCTGCTATTCCACTGGCTAATGCTGGAAAACGCATTAAATCTCAAGCCAGACGACCAAAGAAGAAAGTCTGTTCGGGATCCTCCTTCCGGATCAGTACTTGGAAAAAGATCCTTGGTTGATGAGAGTACTGATTCTGATAGTGACTTCAATCCGGATCCAAAGACTCAAAAGTTAATGTCTGCTTCTATAGCTGCTGCTCAATCTTCGCAGGGAGTAGAGGATGCTAATTTTGTTGCTTCCTTGATTATTACTCCTCCAAGATCTAAAGATACATCTCCGGTTATAACTCATGTTCCTCCTGTTATTACTCCTACTAAAAGTACTTCAGTTCCACAATCATCAGCTGGTCCGTCAAAGCCTTCTGATTCTGAAAGGATTACTTTCCTTGAATCTCAAGTGCTTACTCTACAAACACAGGTGAATACTCTTGTTTCTACTGATTCACAATGGCAGCTGGTGATTCAGACTCAAGCTCAACAGATAGCTGACATGCAAGCATTGGTGTCTAAACTCGTTCAGCGTCTTGACGCTCAGGGGGAGTTGAGGATACACGATACTTGTCACAAAGAGTCAATTCAAAGACGTGATGATGAAGACAATGATCCTTCTGGTAATATTGAGGGTGATCGTCAATACACTAACGTTGATCCTATTTCTAAAGTTCAGGGGGAGTCGACATCACAATCACTTGAAGAGAACAAAGATACTTCTGGTGTTAATGAAGAAGAAATTCTATTATTGGAGTTCTTTGCTGAGTCTGAGGAGGAAGAAGCTGAAAAGATTGCATGTCTTGATGACATTGATGAGTTATTCAATGACATAGAAGATGATGTGTCAGATAATGAAATAGAAGAAGGAGAGATAGTGGAGATAGAGATAGAGAAAGGTCAAGAGAAAGTGACTTATGAAGGCTGTGATGGTTTTAATGTTCCTTATAACTTCATCCAAGATGATGTTATTCCTGAATTCACTTATGAAGGAGTAACAGATTCTATGGACTCTGTTGAAGACGTCACACTGCCTGAAGAAACTGCTGATTCAAAGATGGATACTGATGATGAGAATATTCAATCCAATAAAGATGCTGAAACTGAAACTACTCACACTGAGTCTCCAAAGGTTAATGAAGAACATGTGATGTACAGAAATACAGGGATGACAAGAGAACAGTTGGATGAAGGTGCTACCCAAGTCTCCAGCACAACATGCTCAGAAAGAGAAATATGTGAATAACGAGCGGTGTGTAGGAAGGATCATAAATTGGTTCTATGATGGTGATACAAAATTATTTGCAATTAAAAGATCTGACGGTGATCAGTACTTAAAGCCGAGGATCAAGTATTTCAATACCTTGACAAGGTGTGAAATGAATGGTCTAGCTTCAAAGCCACTTATTAATAGATCCAAGAATGGTTTAGCTGATGTGATAGCAAATCTGATCAAGAAAGAAGGTAGTTCAGGAAAGTATGAACGGCTGAAACCACAAAAAGGAAAGAGAGTGAAGAACACATATTAAAAGACTGGGAAGGTGACCTGTAAGTACAAGTATAAACCAGTTCGTCCTGTACACAAGATACCATTGAAGAAGATTCCTCAAGATTTCCTTGGGAATATGAAATGGTGGTATGTTGATGTTAATACTGGTGAAGCAAGGATTGAAGATAAAGACAATAAGGTCATTGTGTGTTTTTATGACGCAATGAATCTTATAAATTTTTCAAAGAAAGATCAGAGGACGTTGAAAAAGAATGAGATAATGTTCGCTGATGAATGAAAAGAACAAGGATTACAGTACAAGAGAGTTTTGGAGATATGCAGAAGATATGGAGTGCATGCTGGCAGCAGACTACCGGATAACTGGAAAAGCTCATCATAAAGACAGAAGACTGAAGATCAAGCTATTGGCAAGGGGGAGTCTGTTAGGACATAGTTTGTAATGACAAAAGCTTGTAAATTGTGTATTGTGTATTGATAGAATTGAATATTTGAAAAGAGATTTAAATTCTTTGGGGTTGAAAAATAAGGAACAAGCATATCATCTGGATATGGCTTATGCTAAGACTGAGAAGCGAAATGAAATTGTCACTCAAAAGAACAAAGAAATTTCTGATAAAGAATCTGAAGTGATCAAACTACATAGAAAGCTTGAAACTTTTGAAAATTCATCTGTGGTATTGGATTACTTTAATGCTAATGCTGATCCTACTAAGATGGTTGCTGAAATTGGATTTGTTCCTCCACCATTCAATGCAAATTATGTTGTTGAACCTGAAATTATTCATGAAGAGGAAATAGATCCAAAGACAGTGTTGAAAGTGAATCCAGTAACTGGTGAGGATATGATATATGATTCTGAGGATGAGGATGAGGTTTTTGATGATAAGAAGGTTGAAGGCATTCCAAAGGAAGTGCAACTTGATGATCCAAAGATAGTGAAAAATGTTACTCGTGATAGATGCATTTTGACAGAACCTAATGAGGTGAAAGTTGATCGACCTAAGCTGTCAAAAATGTTACAATCTAGTGGTTTTGGTGCTGCTGGTTTCAAAAGCCGCTTTCATCAAAGGTGCCTACACAAATTTATGTTCAAAAGAAGCCGATTAACTGTTCATTAAATTCTTCTGAAGCTTGTTCATCGACAGATTCATCAAATTTAAGAAAAACTCCTTATGTCAGAAAATATCAAGAAAGAAGATTGTGTTTTCACTGTAATGAGGCTGGTCACATTCTGATTCATTGTCCTTATAAGAATCAAGGCAAATTAAAGACTGCTCCTTCACAACAAAAAGTGGTGAAGATTCTGAAAAGAACAAATGAGGGAAAGTCAACTTTTAGTGTGGAGAAGAATATGCCTTGTCAATCATTTGCTAAATCTTCGGGATTTAGGCAGCAGGATAAACTTAGTTCTAAATCATTTGTTTGTCAAGAGAAATTTGAGATTCCACATGTTGGAATTCCAAAAGATTCTCAACCTGAAGTTAAACTTTCTAGATCACAACGAAGAAGACGTAATAGAAAATTAAAGAAACTTTTGGAAACATCTGAATCTGATAAACATATATCTAATAATGTTTTTCCATTTAATCATAATGTGTCTTCTTTGAAAAAGTCTAATTGTGAATCTTCTGTTCCAAAGGTTAATGATAACATTGATTGTGAATTGCTTGAAGTTGTTTATTTTGATCCATCTGGATGACCCAAGACCATAATGGCTTGGGTTCCTATTTATAACTGATTTTCTTTGTTTATGTAGGGGCAACCAAGGAGGACTATCAACAATACGTGGTATGTGGATAGTGGTTGTTCTCGACATATGACAGGGAATATTCGGTTGCTTGAAGATGTCAAAAATATTGATGGTGGTTATGTCGCTTTTGCGGGAAATAAAGGCGGGTACATAACTGGTCAGGGTACTTTAAAGAATGACAAAGTCAAATTTGAGAAAGTGAATTATGTGGAACAACTTGAACACAATCTTTTGAGTGTATCTCAAGTGTGTGACAAGAAGTTTTCATTTCACTTCAATGATTCTGAGTGTTATATCTTGAAACTGGGCTTTGTGATTCCTGACGAATGGATTCTAATGAAGGCTCCGAGGAGAAATGACACATATGTCCTTTACATGAGTGTTACTACTACAACGGATTCAATTCCTACATGTTTACTCTCCAAGGAGTCAGAATCAGATTCTATTTTGTGGCACAGGAAGCTTGCTCACATCAACTATCGAAAGATTAACTATCTTGTTAAAAATTATATGGTTCTTGGTATTCCAAAGATGAAATTCTCTGTTCCTGATGATTGTATTCCATGCAAGAAGGGGAAACAACGCAAAAAATCCCACAAATCTAAATCAAAGAATTACATTGTAACTCCTTTGGAGCTGCTGCATATGGATTTGTTCGGTCTGATTAGTATCAGGAGCATTGGTGGTAAATCTTACTGTTTGGTAGTAACATATGATTTCTCTAGAATTTCATGGGTTAAGTTTCTTGCTTCTAAAGCTGAAACCACTGAGTTGGTACAATTCTTAATTCTGGGTTTGGAGAATTTGTTCAATCTGAAAGTCAGAAGAATTCGGAGTGACAATGGCAGCGAGTTTAAGAATAGTAAGATGGGTTTATTCTGTCTACAAAAGGGAATTCATCATGAATTTAGTGTGCCATATGTTCCTCAACAAAATGGTGTTGCTGAACGAAAGAACAGGACGTTGGTTGAAACGGCCCGCAAGATGCTTGCAGATTCTAAGCTTCCAGTAACTTTTTGGGCTGAGGCTGTAAATACTACATGTCACGTTTTGAACAGAGTCTTGACCATTAAGCGACACAACAAGACATGCTACGAGTTGTTGAATACTCGGAAGCCAAATCAGGAATATTTACTACCTTTTGGTAATCCATGCACCCCGTTGAAAGTTAGAGATGTCCCAACCAAGTTCAGTGCTAAGGCTATTGAAGGGATTTTTCTAGGGTATGTTGCAAATTCTACTACCAAGAGGGTTTATAACAAGGAGACTCGCCAAGTTGAAGAATGGTTCCATATTGACTGTTCTAATCGGTCTTTACCTCAAATGGCGATTGGACCAGACTGGGCTTTTGATTATGACAATTTATTCAAGTCTTTTCTTTTACCTTCTGATATTTCTCCTGAGGAAGCTGCTGTTTTATATGATTCATGTCAGGATGCACATCATAGTGGTTTTCTACCAAATGCAGTTCCACATTCATCGGTTCCATCTACTTCTGCTCCCGATCCTAATGTTGCTTCTTGTTCGGGACCACAAGAGTCTGAGAGTGAGGATGACAATGCTATTTTTCAAGATTCTTCTGCTGATCCTTTGTTGGTTGATGAACCTTCTAATTCGACACAGGCTCAGGGGGAGATTCCTACAAATCTGGACTCGGAAATACCAATTAATCAGGATTTAAGCTTCCAGTCACCTTTTGGGCTGAAGCTGTGAATACTGCGTGTCATGTTTTGAATAGGGTCTTGACCGTAAAGCGACATAACAAGACTTGCTATGAATTGCTAAATAATCGAAAGCCGAATATGGAATATTTACTACCTTTTGGTAATCCGTGTACCCTACTGAAGGTTCGAGATGTCCCAACAAAATTCAGCGCTAAGGCTATAGAAGGGATTTTTCTGGGGTATGTGGCTAATTCGATAACCAAGAGGGTTTATAACAAAGAGACACGCCAAGTTGAAGAATGGTTCCATATTGACTGTTCAAATCGGTCTTTACCACAAATGGCGATTGGTCCGGATTGGGCATTTGATTATGAAAACTTATTCAAGTCTTTTCATTTACCGTCTGATATTTCTGATGAAGATGCTGCTGTTCTTTATGATTCTTGTCAAGATGCACAGCACAATGGATTTCTACCAAATGCAGTTCCAAATTCATCGATTCCATTTACTTCTGCTCCCGATCCTAATGTTGCTTCTTGTTCCGGTCCGCAAGATTCAGAGAGTGAGGAGGATAATGCTATTTTTCAAGATTCTTCTGCTGATCCGTTGTTGAGTGATGATCCATTACCTTCGACACAGTATCAGGGGGGAGATTCCAACAAATTTAGACTCGGAAATTCCAATTCCTCAAGATTATTCTTATCAATCTGACTCTACTCAAGTTGATGTGTTGCAGGTTCCTGAGGTTGCATCCATCAAGGAACACAAAGATCATCCAGTAACAAATATAATTGGAAATTTACAGGATGGAGTGAAAACCCGTTCTCTTGTTGACAATACTTGTTTGTATACTTGCATTAAAGATTCTGGTGTTCTTGATGATTGCTCACATTCTTGCTTTATTTCGCAGGTTGAACCCAAGAATGTCGAGATGGCTTTAAATGACAATAACTAGATAAAAGCTATGCATGAAGAACTTGCTCAATTTGACAAACTGAAGGTTTGGAATCTTGTTGATTTACCGAATGGTGCGTATCCGATAGGAACAAAATGGGTGTTTAAATGTGAAAAAGACGATCGAGGTGTCGTGGTACGTAATAGGGCAAGATTAGTTGTCCAGGGCTTCAATCAATAAGAAGGAATTGATTACACCGAAGTTTATGCGCCGGTTGCACGGCTTGAAGCTATAAGGCTGTTTCTAGCTTTTGCTTCTTTCAAAGGTTTTAAGGTGTTTCAATTAGACATCAAGAGTGCATTTTTATATGGAAAGGTCAAGGAAGAAGTCTATGTGTGTCAGCCGTCGGGGTTTGAAGATCCAATGAATCCAAATATGGTTTTCAAGCTTTATAAGGCACTCTATGGTCTTCATCAGGCTCCTCGTGCGTGGTATGAAACATTATCCACACATCTTTTGGCGAATGACTTTGTTCGTGGAAAGATAGACTCGACCTTATTCATAAAGAAATCAGGGGGAGATTACCTACTGATACAGATTTATGTGGATGATATTATTTTTGGCTCGACAAATGAAGGGTTATGCAAAGACTTTGAGGGCGTTATGAAGTCGAAATTTGAAATGTCTGCTATGGGAGAGTTATCGTTTTTCTTAGGTTTACAAGTAAATCAAAAGGAAGATGGTTTCTTTATTCATCAGTCCAAGTATGTCAAAGACATCTTGAGCCGGTTCAAGATGGAGGACTGTACCCCATACGATACACCAATTCCGATCAATCATAAGCTGCATTCTGACTCGGAAGGAAAAGATGTGGATTGTCGACTTTACAGAGCTATGATTGGATCCCTCATGTACTTAACCGCTTCAAGGCCGGATATAATGTTCGCCGTGTGTATCTGTTCCAGATTTCAGGCAAAGCCAAAAGAATCTCACTTAATTGCTGTGAAAAGAATCTTTCGGTATTTAAAAGGAAAACAACGTTTAGGGCTATGATATCCTCATGGTTCTAACTTTGATTTCAATGCTTATACTGATTCTGATTTTGGTGGTTGTTGTCTGGACAGGAAATCTACAACAGGTGGTTGCCAGTTCTTAGGAAATCGACTTGTATCTTGGCAATGCAAAAAGCAAACCACAGTCTCGATTTCAACATGCGAAGCAGAATACATTGCTGCTGCAAGTTGCTGTTCACAGATCCTGTGGATACAACAACAATTGAGAGATTACGGTTTGAATTTCACAAGAACCCCCATGCTTATTGATAACAATGCTACTATGTCCATAACGAATAATCCTGTTAAACATAGTAAAACTAAGCACATCGAAATTCGATATCATTTTATACGTGATTGTGCAGAGAAAAGGTTGATTGAGCTGGTCAAGGTACACACTGAAGATAATTTTGCTGATTTGTGTACTAAAGCATTTGATCGTACCAGGTTTGAATTCCTAATTAAAATGATTGGTATGATCAATCCCGAATAAAAGTGTTTCAAAATCAGAATTTCATGGAAAATTTTCTTTTAGGTTCTTTTATTGCTTTATTACATTTCTGCATTTACATTTTCAGTTAAAAAGTCTAAATTATAAAAAGTCAAAACAAATTGAAAAATATAAAATTTGACATCATTTGAGGTTAGAGAAGAAATGATAGTACATCAGTGATTAGTTCATTTCACACGACCTTAGTAGACCTTGATATATGAATGATTAAAATAAGTTGATCTGATCTAAATTTCAATGTCTGCATAAATAAGAAATGATAGTGTTGTGAATGCTCTATTTTTGATAATTTGTTTTAAAATTTGTGTATAAAATTTAAAACTTAAATTGTCAATAGGCTAAAAGCGTTTTGAAACTATAGTAGTGTGAAAATTAAATATAATATGATTACATCTGTGATTTAAATCCATTTTATGCCTGGGTGTGTGTGTTAAAAGATCACTATCAGATAAAGAATATTAGCTTTTAATAAGGATTTTCCTATGAGATCAGTTTCGGGTTATGTCCTTAGCACTATTCATTCGATTTGCTTCAGTGCCCATGTCCCGAAAAGCATGCAATTTGAAGTATAATCAAGATATGTACTTAACAACATCTGTCAAACATATTCTAGCCCTTGGATCATATTGATATATCATCTTTACTGATTCCATTGAATTCATAATCCAGATAACAGTTGGATCCACGTACCTGAATCTTATGATTCCTCATATATAAACCAAAACATTGAATCATTCGATTCTGAATCTCATTGATTCCTATACAATCCAATTTGGATTCTGCTTTTCATGTGCTAAGTGATGTCTCCTCATTCTGAATATTCGGATAATCTTTAGTAAAATCTTATATATGTCTTGAAGATAGTACATTTATTTTCTATTTGGCATATATGTGGGGTACACGATGTTTATCATCTAAATGGTACTAAATCACATGAATTTGAAGAATAAACGCTTATAGTTTCAAATAATATAATATTGACAATTTTAAGAATTCAGGCTTTATATTTCAAATTCGGTATAAATAAAAGAGCATTTTATAACCTGATCTTATTTACCTTGAAATTTATCGCGTATCATTTCAAATATTATTCAAATTGAATGAGTTTCAAAATGAAAAAGATGCAAAATGCACAAAATTGAGTTGAATGGCCTCTTACTATAGGTTACCCGTTGTTATTGATAATATGTGTGAAGAATTAATTGAATACTGATATGATCTTCTTGCTCATGATGTTCAAACCAAAAATATGTGATTTCAGTTTATACAGAGAAAAACCAAAAATATGTGATTTCAGTTTATACAGAGAAAAACCAAAAATATGTGATTTTAGTTTATACAGAGAAAACCCAAAAATATGTGTTTCCGTCTGTATAGATAAAACTCAAAAAGATTTTGATTTTTATTTTCCATGAAAATTCTAAACTTTTATTAAAATTGTTCGGGATTGGATCAAATATGTGTTGCTGACGGAAGTTCAAGATTTGACAGGTTGAAGTTGGTAAAATTTGTGTTCAAGGCAAAAAGGTTGAAAAGTAATTAAGTTCGTCTGTGTACAGTGAAGCGAACTTAATAAGTTATCTTAAATCAGTGAAGCGAACTTAATCTTAAGTCTAGGGTGAAGCGAACTTAAGGGTAAAGCGAACTTAAGGGTGAAGCAAACTTATCTTGTTCGCCGAAGGCTTGTTAAGCGAAATTAACTAGTTCGCTTAATCAAGCGAGCATAATCTGAATAAGGGTTGATTCAGGCGAACTTGTCTTACTCATCGTCTTCCTCCGACTCAAGCGAACTTGCCCAAATCTCTCAAAACTTTGAATCTGTGTTGTGAGTGTTATTTTCTAGTTGAATATTGATCTAAATTAGCTTGCGAATCTAACAAAGGTATTTACGTCGATTTTCATCCGGTCAATTGTGTGTATTTGGGGTTTTTAATCTCGGTTTTTCGTCGACACTTGTTCAAGGACGATTTTGACCTAATTTTTGACCGAACTATAAAATTGATCATCATTTTTGGTTATAATGTGATATTCGATTGATTGTATATGATTATTTCACGATTTCTATTGATTTGCCGAAGTTTGGAAAATCTGTGTTTGAATTTGAAACGTCTCAGGTTCAGGCGAACTTGTTCCAAGCGAACTTGTCAAGCGAACTTAATAAGTTCGCCTCTTGCACTACTAAGCGAACTTATTAAGTTCGCCTAGGGGTCAGAAGTGAAAAGGACTTGTGATTTTTTTTAAAAAAAATTTTGTTTGAAATTTTAAATTTTTTGTTGTTGTTTTGTTTGTGTGTATTATTAAATGTGTGTTTCATATATGTGTAAATGTACTAATGTTTGTTGTGTTGTCCGATATTTTCACAGATGGCTCGTCGTGTCGAATATAAGCATAATCAAGTGGCGTTGTTGGATCCTAATATGCCAGAAGCTTCAAGGCATCATAAATTTTGTCACACAGAGTCAATTCAAAGACGTGATGATGAAGACAATGATCCTGCTGGAAATATTGAGGGTGATCGTCAATACACTGACGATAATCCTATATCTAGAGTTCAGGGGGAGTCGAAATCACAATCTCTTGAAGGAAACAAAGACAAAGATACTTCTGGTACTAATGACGAAGAAATTCTGTTATTAGAATTCTTTCAAGATTCAGAAGAAGAGGAAGCTGAAAAGATTGAATGTCTTGATGACATTGACGATTTATTCAATGACATGGAAGATGACATGTCGGATACTGAGATAGAAGAAGGAGAAATAGTAGAGATTGAAATAGAGAAAGATAAAGACAGTGTTCCATGTGAAGGCTGTGACGGTCTTAAGGTGCCTTATAACTTCATCCAAGAGGATGTTGTTCCTGAGTTCTCTTATGACGGAATAACTGACTCTATGGACTCTATTGAAGACGTCATATTGCCTAATGATACAGCCGAGTCAAAGATGGATACTGATGATGAGAATCTTCAATTCAATAAGGGTGCTGAAACTGAAACTACTCACACTGAGTCTCCGAAGATTAATGAAGAACCTGTGATGTATAGAGATACAGGGATGACACGAGAACATTGGAGAGAAGTAGTAAATAGTTGGATGAAGGTACTACCCAAGTCTCCAGTACAACCTGCTCAGAAAGAGAAATATGTGAATAAAGAGCAGTGTATAGGAAGGATCATAAGTTGGTTCTATGATGGTGAATCAAAAATATTTGCAATCAAACGATCAGACGGTGTTCAATATTTAAAGCCAAGGATCAAATATTTCAATTCCTTGCCGAGGTGTGAAATAAATGGTCTAGCTTCAAAGCCACTCATAAATAGATCGAAGAATGGTTTGGCTGATGTGATAGCAAACCTGATAAAGAAAGAAGGTAGTTCGGGAAGTATGAACGGCTGAAACCACAGAAGGGAAAGATAGTGAAGAACACAGATCCTAAGACTGGGAAAGTAACCTGGAGATACAAGTATAGACCAGTGCGTGCTATTCACAAGATACCATTAAAGAAGATTCCTCAAGACTTTCTTGGGAATATGAAATGGTGGTATGTAGATGTTAATACTGGTGAAGCAAGGGTTGAAGATAAAGATAATAAGGTCATTGTGTGTTTCTATGACGCAATGAATCTTATTAATTTTTCAAAGAAAGATCAGAGGACGCTGCGAAAGTATGAGATCATGTATACTGATGAATGGAGAGAACAAGGTCTACAGTATAAAAGTGTTTTGGAGATATGCAGAAGATATGGAGTGCATGCTGGCAGCAGACTACCGGACAACTGGAAGAGTTCAAGATAAAGACTGAAGACAGAAGATCAAGCTATTGTCAAGGGGGAGTCTGTTAGGACATAGATTTGTAATGACAAAAGCTTGTAATAGTTAGATTTTATGTCTTTATGTTTTTGTTATGTAATTGTATAAAGTTGCTAAGTGTTTTTACAAGTGTGCCTAGAGGCGAACTTGTTAAGTTCGCCTGGTCTATCAGAGGCGAACTTAATAAGTTCGCTTAGGTCTAACTGAGGCGAACATGTTAAGTTCGCTTGGTCTGTTGGAGGCGAACTTAACAAGTTCGCTTACAGCAGGTTAGTTTCTATATATATGTGTTTACAGAGTCATTAGACATAGAGAACAGAACAGAGAGAACTAGATTGGTCTGGCTGAGTGTGTAAACCATTGTGAATCTGAATATATTTGAGAAGTTTATTTACGCATGTTGTTTGAATTGTCGGTTAGTATAAAAACGTTAACACGAAGGATTCCGCACTTCGTGTTATAGCAACGTCATATCACGAGTTCGATCAGTAGTTGAGTTACCTGGACCTACAATTATGCGGATGAAACTTGAAAATGAGCTTAGGTATAGCATCTAGAATGAAAACCGAACGTTTTGATCTAAGAAAATTGAGATATTGACTCGATCAGACTCGCATGCAAAAACTTCAGATTTTTGGGGAAGACGATATATGCAGACCCATCGAAACTACTTAGTTTCCATATGTGCAGACCCATCGAAACTACTCAGTTTCGATATGTGCAGACCCATCGAAACTACTCAGTTTCGATATGTGCAGACCCATCGAAACTACTCAGTTTCGATATATGCAGGCCCATCGAAACTACCATAGTTTCGATATGAGCCCACGATCCGAAGCTAAGATTACACCTAAGGTACTTATCGAAACTACCAAGTTTCGACATAAGCAACCTATCGAAACTACCAAGTTTCGACATAAGCAACCTATCGAAACTACCAACTTTCGACATAAGCAAACTATCGAAACTACCAAGTTTCGACATAAGCAACCTATCGAAACTACCAAGTTTCGACATAAGCAACCTATCGAAACTATCAAGTTTCGACATAAGCAAATCCATCGAAACTACTAGGTTCAAGCATAGTAATGTCTAGTGTCAGCTAGGAGCACTACCTTACGTGTATGACTTTATTATACAGATTGTGAGTGACATTAGTGACGCTCAGTAACCAGCTAAGTGTATCTCAGAAACTACTCATCAGGTAAGTTCTATGTGCCTCCTTCTATGTTATGTGCAAACCATATTAAATGTTTTGGGGCTGAAATGTATACACTAAATGAATAAATGATATGAATGCTAATGTGATCATACGTGATGTACTAATATATATTTTGTATATATATGAGAAAGAATTATAAAAAAAGAATGAAACGTATGTTTACAAAGAATGAAGGAAAGAATGGCATAACGTAAATAAATGAAATCTTGCTTTATAATTATTTATATTGCATGTTATGAATGTATGTATACGTTATGGACAGAAACGAAGCTAACGGCTACTTCTGTAGACGGACGACCACGTGACTATTTTGCAACCGGGAAAGAAACGTTCCTTCGCAAGCTAGGACGTATAAAAAGCATAAAAGGGCGGTCGAAGTAAATGCTAAAATAGTATAACGGTTGCATAAACAATAGTCTGCGTAGGAAACGGATGCCTTATGGCAGACGGGCGAATATGATGGACTACGACGGTAGGACGGGTAAGACGGACGGCCGAAGGTTGGCCGGACCAAAGTTAAGGCGGACGGTTTCTAGGACCGGACGAGTAAAAGGGCTACGACTGTAGCTCAAGGGTGTATGTCTTTGTGATATACGTACCGTAAGATGGGTTGATCACCCTTATGTGTATGACCAATGAATGTTAAGGAAAGAAAAGGTGAATACATATCTATGTAGTCACATAAGAATAAAGAAAGAAAAGGTGAATACATACCTATGTAGTCACATAAGAATAAAGAAAGAAAAGGTGAATACATAAACATGTAATCACATAAGAATAAAGAAAGAAAAGGTGAATACATACCCATGTAATCACATAAGAATAAAGAAAGAAAAGTAAAAGCTATGAATACGTATTTGTAGAAATGTATGTATATAATTATGTATACTTATTGTAGGTCCCTAATTCGGTGCGTGACGGATCTCTAGACTCGCGGTACGACACTGTGATAACGTGTGGAATCCATGATCAACGTGCTCGTGTAACTCAATCAACAACAACGGTGTAAATAAACTCTTTGTATTTCCACCAATATCAGGTTACAAGAATTCTCTCTCGTCTACTCTGATATCGTCTTACCTATCTGTTCTGTTATGTTCAAACTGACTCTGTTATGTATATATAAGCTACTGTTCTTCACCAGGCGAACTTAACAAGTTCGCTTCACTGTGCTTTGGCGAACTTATTAAGTTCGCCTCTAATAGGCTAAGCGAACTTAATAAGTTCGCCTCTGATAGACTTAAGCGAACTTATTAAGTTCGCCTCTGATAGACCAGGCGAACTTATTAAGTTCGCCTCTGATAGGCTAGACGAACTTATTAAGTTCGCCTCTAGCAGAACTTACACAGAATTTTATCAACAGTTACAAAGCATGTCCTAACAGACTCCCCTATAACTGTTGCTAACAATTCTATCAATTACAAGTCAAAGACTCTAAGACTAAGACATAAAATCTTCAAGCTCGTTGTGTCACACCCCCAAATTTCAACTAACGGAGTTTTACCGTTTTGGGATGTGACTAACCAGGATCTCAGACATCAGTTACTTCAAACGACACTATATGGGACTTGAAATGTAATAACATAAAAGTTCAAGGTTCAGAGTGTATATGCGGAAGCGTTAAACGAAAATAAATGCGCAAAACAACGCGCCCAAGTCCAATTACAAACAAAAGATAAATATTATTCAGAAGATAATTATTTCAATTGGAGTCCAAGACACATGCATGACTTAATGTGATCCTGAGTGCCAACCTGAGAAAACATGTAAGAAAACGAGTCAACACTAGGTTGGTGAGTTCACAGGTTTCAATCATTTAAAGTAAAGCGTTTGCGGATTATGTACATTCAATATGCATATCAATAGGTTGCATGCCTATATTCATGTTTTGCTAAAGCGCTCGCAACCGAAACTGACAGTGTGTTTGTTTGTTTGCCTCCAGTCAGGTCTATCAACTCTGACTAATGTGTTAAGGTCAATATAACACCCGTTCGACCTCCAATCGAGTTAGCGCGACTAACACGGGTGGGGTTTGTCAAACCCAGTAGTACTACCAAAATTACCTCGTTCATACCATATTAACGGTCCGATGTGTGTGAGGACTTTTCATGATAGTGTGTTACGCTTAGCCTCAACAGTAATATCATATGAATTACAATAAACCAAAAAGGTTGTGACATGTTTTCTCCCCCAAATAAAAACAGTAAAAGGGGCCGTGAAACTCACCTGCGTTGCGTAGTAGGTAGTATCGCACAAGTATGAGATTTAGAATCCCAAGTGTTAGTCTGCACGGATTATGTATGCCCTATAATTATAACACATAAGTTAGGGACATATGGGATTTGTGACGACGACACGGAATTTAGAACATCTTAACGCTTTCTAAGGGTTTAAGAGTAGACGAACGTGTCCAACGTCGACAATGAATACTAATAGGATAATTATTTTCTTTAGATTGAGTCGCTTACAAAGGTTAGGAAATAATATAATAATATATTATTTTAAATACGAATGATTTAGACAATTTATTCTCGGAGTGAAAAATAATAATTTATATTATTTTTAAATCGGATAAAGGACGTAGGTAAATAATATACTTCTATATTATTTAGTTTAAAACAATAGTCACGAACGGTCACGAACGGACTAAAAACAATATAACGATTATAATAGTTCAAAATATTTAATACGGGTTCAAAATAATATAATAATATTATTTTTCACGGGATTGCGGGTTGGAAATGCGAAGAGTTTATTATTTTAAAAATGGTAAAAATAATATAATTTTTTCATTAAATTCAAACCCGTGCTCACGGGTTAAATCCCGGGCTAGAACGCGTTTAAACGGGTTTATATTAATATAGGTTTAATATATATATATTTTTATTTAATAAAAATCGCCCCAAAAAAAATAGTGTGGGAGCCCGGCCTCGAACCCGGGTCTCTCCCACACACGCACTCGAGCTTAACCATCACGCTCGCTAGGGTCATCGCGAAAGAACTCGGAACAGAATGGTTTTAACATCCAGTTTCAAAAGGTCTCCCTCCCTAAATCGCCCGCGATCGAATCCGGTCAGAATCCGATGATTTCGATGATGGATTGACTAATACAGAAACAAGTTTTGTTGCTCAGAGGATTACGAACCTGAGCATACAATCCATTTCGAAAACGATCAAGATTAGATTGCTTATTTATCGAAAACAGATCGAAAACGTATTTCATAGACTTAGGATCGATTCAAAGAATTCTGATGTTAAAAACGATTGAAACCATAGGGCTTTTGATAATCGGGTTGTTACGATACTTATGAAGTAATTTAATTTCATTTCTTTTGATTCTAAGGTCGAAAAACCCAATTCAGAATACAGATGAACCCTAATTGCGGGTTCATGATCAATTCGATAGTGGAAGCCCGATATTTCATAGGGCTTTCACTCTACCGACGATTTCGAGTCTAGAGGAGTAGATTAATTTGATTTAAAAACAGAATTGAATCGAATTCGACAATCTGGGTTCATATGAACCCTAATTACGGGTTACAGAGATTTTGATAATGAAACTTGAAATTGATAAAGGGCTTTCAAGGAAGATGACTTTGCGAATCTATATGCATAGTTTAATTTCATTTTTAATGGGTCTAGATTAGGGTTCGACTAAACCAGTCTGATGATGAACCCTAATATCAGAAATTCGATCGAATTGATAGTGTAAGACAGAATTAACATAGGGCTTACCTTCACAGAATGAAAATGAAGCAATTGGGTTATGAATTTACCAGAATTAGTGTCGAATTGGCTGAGATCGAGTTTTTGCAGGTGTCGGCTGCACAGGCTAATCTCCGGCGAGTTCTACTGCTTCTCCGGCCAGTGCAGGATTTGCGAAAGCTTCAGAGAGGTTTGACGACTGTGAGAAATGACTCAATTCGTAGAACTATTATCGAAATGAAGCGAATTGATGTTAATCAGATCGTGGTCGACGGTTATGGAGTGGGTGTCTTTAATTTGGATTTAATTTGATTAATTATGACGTTAAGGCGCCAATGATGATCGTTAATGGCATTTAGTCGGGCAAACGGTTTCAACATCAAAGAATCCCGACTAGAATCGATCAATTTCAAGCGAATCCGAGGTGTTTGACTTTCTGAAGTCAAAAATCAAGAATGTGAGAATTGCAGAATTGGTCCTTGAGGTTTCCTGCAGAATTGAAGTTTGAGACTTGGCAGCTTAAGTCCCTCAAGTTTAAATGGAGTTAACTCTTGGTTAAATTTGACTTTTAAAGTCAACAGAATTGATTTTGACTTTCCAAAAGTCAACAGAATAGTTTAGGGTTATGACATAACTAGTCCCTGAAGTTTAAGTTTAGAATATTGACAGAAACAGTCCCTGAAGTTTGAATAAAGTTAATTTCAGTTAACTTTAACTGGATTTTTCTAACGGAGTTAACTGAAAAAGCTCGGATTGTCACACGTTGTCACCAGAATATGCTCCAACAGACTCCCCCTTGACAACAGCTTCAGAAGATTGTCATCTGTCTTCATATATCATCAAACACGTTGTAGTCTTCGTCTTGTTCATCTGCACATTCTTTTTCAATCTAGAAGAAAACTTGGGAGAAGGACCCCTTGTCAACTTCTGTCTGCAATATTCAATTTTTGCAAAGGAGAACAACCAAGAATAACCAACAATTAAGATTTCCATGGAAGCAAGAAAAATAAAATCTTTTTGGTTTTTCAAACATAAGAAAGACAAAATCTTTTTGGTTTTTCTCTATTTAAACTGAAATGTAAAATACAAAATCACATCTTTTTGGTCGAACATCACGAGTAAGAAGATCATATCAGTATATATGAGATATCAATCACACATATTGGATATAAAATCCATATATTATCAAATGGTATCCTATGTCATTCTTTCAAGCCTTGACCAATAAAGCCAACATCTTTCAAGATTATCACACTCTATCTTTTCAAGACTTTCATATTGCATGTTATGATACGCGATAAACATTCAAAGAAAATAGGATCAGGCTATGACACACAAATTCAAATTGTCAATATTATAAGATTTGAAACTAAAGCATCCCATTCCCACTTTCTTGTGAGTTAAGGTACCATTTAAGTATGAAATACAACATGTACCCCACTAGTATGCCAACAGAAAGTAAATGCACTATCTTCAAGACATATGAGATTTTACTAAAGATTATCCGAATTTCCAGAATGAGGAGACATCACTTAGCACATGAATAGCAGAATCCAAATTGGATTGTATAGGAATCAATGAGATTCAGAATCGAATGATTCAATGTTTTGGCTTATATATGTGGAATCATAAGATTCAGGTACGTGGATCCAACTGTTATCTGGATTATGAATTCAATGGAATCAGTAAAGATGATTTATCAATATGATCCAAGGGCTAGTATATGTTTGACAGATGTTGTCAAGTACATATCTTGATTATACTTCAAATTGCATGCTTTTCGGGACATGGGCACTGAAGCAAATCGAATGAATAGTGCTAAGGACATAACCCGAAACTGATCTTATAGGAAAATCTTTATTAAAAGCTAATATTCTTTATCTGATAGTGATCTTTTAACGCACACACCCAGGCATAAAATGGGTTCAAATCACAGTTGTAACATATGAAATTATGTTTTCACACTACTAATGGTTCAGTGACGCTTTTAGTCTACTGACAATTCAAATTATATGCATACACAACACTATCATTTCCTATTTGTGTAGTCTCTGAAGTTTAGATCAAAACATATACTTCAGATATATTAACATAAAGCACCAACCAGTCAATCTAAGGTCATGTGTGAAAGAACATCTACTGATGTACTATCATCTCTTCTTTAACTTCAAGTAATGTCGATTTTATCTTTTTCAATTTGTTTGGATTTTTCAAAATCTTTTTCAAAGAAAGTAAAACAAACGAAAATAAAATCTTCCATGAAAACATTTTATGAAAAACATTTTACTTGGTTACTCAGGATTAAGCAAGTCAATCAATTTAAAAACTCAAACCGATGTAATCCTGTAATTGAATGTCTTTGCTTCTGTCACCAACACAGTTCTGTACTCCCCCTGTCCTGTAGACTTCCCCTCAACTAGTCAAATGGTTGCATCAACGACTTTATGCTCACCATCGTCATCCTAAGTTTCAGGTTATCATTTGGACTTTGTAAAACTGTTTCCAAAACTATGTGTGTGACATATTCTCCCCCTTGAGCATCAAGTTGTTGAATCAAATAGATTTACCAACTTCTGTAATGACTCATTGCTCTTGCAGATGTCATTCCCTGTCATGTGCTAAGAACCACCATTATCAACAACCAAAATGGTATTAATAGTCCCTCTTGGTAAATCCTGCACATCTAACAAGAAACATTAATTTGAAATTGGGACCCAAGCCATGGTAGTCATGGGTCGTCCATCTGTATCAAAATAATAAACCTCACTCCATTCACAATCAAATCTCTCATCGATTTTTGGAGATTGTTCCGACGAGTCCGAAACAGAAACTTTAGATTTCCAAACATACTTCTGTTCATTAAGTTCTTTTTGCTTAAAATGTGAAGTGTTTGAACATTTTCTATCATTTGAAAATTGATTTGATTGTGAAAACTCTTGTTGTTCTAAAAGTTTTCTCAATCTTCTGTTTCTCCTCCGTCTTTGAGGTCTAGAAAGCCTAACCTTAGATTTTGAATTACCCTTTGGTGTAACATGAGGTTTAACCACATTTGGGTTAACATAAGGCTTACCATGAGTTCTTACCTTTTCTGGAGTAACATGTCGGTTACCTTTGGCTTTGTGTGGACAAGCAATCCGAATATGACCAACAAGACCACAGTAAAAGCAAGATCTCGTCTCACGATAATCTCTCATATAAGGAATCTTCACACAATTAGATGCATTTGAAGAAGATTCTCCTACATGAACTTCTTTTGGAGTTTGAGACGGAACAAACTTTTTCTCAACAGGTTTTGATTCAGTCTTCACCTTCTCAGGAACTACATGCTTCTTTCCTTTATTTTTGTAAGGACAGTTCACCACAATGTGTCCTATCTTATTACAATGAAAACATGTACGCTTGTCTTTATAATCTCTGACATATGGAACTCTCCTTGAGTTTGAAGAACTTCCAAATGTAGAATTTCCAGATGAATTAGAATCAACCTTTGCGTCTTCTTTCTTAATCTCTTTCGGTATCCCCTCTACCTTAGCTTCATCAAAATATTCATCATCACTCTCATCAGAATACACCATATCTTCACCTGTGACTGGATTCACCTTCAACACAGTCTTAGGATCTAAATCCTCATCATTTATAATCTCAGGTGTAACAGAATAATTTCCGTTGAATGGTGGAGGAACATAGCCAATACCACTAGTTCCCTTCCCCTCTTCAGTATTATTATGATAATGTTCTAATAAGAATGATGAATTTGCAAAGCTTTCTAATTTTCTATGCAATCTGATTACCTCTGCTTTAGATTCAGCTAATTCCTTATCTTTCTCAACAAGATCATTATTTCTCTTCTCAATTTCTGCAAAGGACATATCCAGGTGATATGCCTGCTCTTTGATCTTCAAAGTCAGAGAAGTTATATCTCTCTTCAATGATTCTATCCTTTCAATACACACATTCTCATTATCTTTTAATTTCTGATTTACCGTGTGCATGGATTTCATATCACAAATGAGGTTTACGTTGTCATCCATAACCCTCATCATTTTATCCTTAACTGAAACACAGTTAGAACAAAACGTCTCAGAGTTAGAAAATACCTCAGGTTTTACTTCTGAAGAAGATGCACCAGGAGCCATGAATGTGTCATCATCAGCTTCACTCTTTTGATTAACAATAACAGGCTCTGCATCAGTGTCTGATACACTCAGATCATCTTCAACTGTCTGAAAACTTTCTTCACTCATCACATCAGTCTCAGTAGATGGAGTACTTTCACCAGAACGAATACTCTCACTATCAGTTAAATCTACAGAAGAATCACTTTGAGAATAATTCGGCTTCTCCAATACTTCTTTGATCAAGACTACAAACGCTTGAAAAGTTGCTTCACCCTTTTTCTTCAATGCTTCCCATAGATCTCTTGAAGTTGGACACTTCTCGAGACTATGAATGATTTCTTTAGGTAAAGACATCGTTAAAGTTTCACGCGTCTTCATCTCTCGATCAAACTTCTGCTTTTCTACTTTAGTAAGAGCTGTCACTGGTTTAGGAACAACATAATATCCCATATAGTCATAAGTAGGATGCACATATACTTCAAATATGGATGTCCAAAAGTTTTCATCAGTTGCTGATACGAACTGTTCGAACCGGACTTTCCAGTTACAAAAATCTGATATGCACAAAAGTTTCGGTGGCATAGTTCCAATCTCATTATCATCACATGAAATTGACATTTTGAAATTTTTGCGAAAATATCCGGAAAAAATTTCCCGCCAAAATACTCTTTTTTTTTTTTAAATTTCGAAAATTCAAAATTTCAAAAATGATTCAAAACGACCATATAAACTTTCCCTAAAAAATTTGGACAAGACCAATGTTATGTACTTAGTTTTAAAAGACTTCCGCTGTTATGTCATGTCATGTTACGTTATGTAATGAATGAATTCGAATGTTTTAAGTTTAAGCTCAGTGATTATGACTATGTTTATGAGTAAATCCAACAAGTGAGGTCACCACGGAAAAGGGGCCTTACACAATTTCAACATGTGAAGTAGAATACATTGCTGCAGCAAGTTGTTGTTCACAGATCTTGTGGATCCAACAACAATTAAGAGACTACGGTTTGAATTTCACAGGAACCCCCATGTTTATTGATAATAATGCTACAATGTCTATTACAAACAATCCGGTTAAGCACAGTAAAACAAACCACATTGAGATTAGATATCATTTTATTCGTGATTGTGCAGATAAAAAGTTGATTGAGCTGGTAAAGGTTCATACAGATGATAATTTTGCTGATCTTTTTAACAAGGCATTTGATCGTACCAGGTTTGAATTTCTGATCAAAATGATAGGTATGATCAATCCCAAATAAAAGTTTTTCAAAACCATATTTTCATGGAAAATTTTGTTTTTAATTTCTTTTATTGCTTTATTACATTTCTGCATTTTAAATTTCAGTCAAAAAGTTTTTATTTATAAAAATTCAAAACAAAATGAAAAATATAAAATTTGACATCATTTGAAGTTAAAGAAGAGATGATAGTACATTGGTGATTAGTTCATTACACACGACCTTAGTAGACCTTTGATATATGATTGTTTAAAGTAATTTGATTTGATCTAAATTTCAAAGTCTGCATAAATGAGAAATGATAGTGTTTTGAATGCTCTAATCTTGATAATATGTTTTAAATTTGTGTATGAGTTTTGAAACTTGAATTATCAATAGACTAGAAGCGTTTATAAACCAATAGTAGTGTGAAAATTAAATATGATATGATTACATATGTGATTTGAATCCATTCTATGCCTGGGTCTGTGTGTAAAAGATCATTATCAGATAAAGAATATATGGTTTTAAAGAATTTCATGAGACCAATATTGAATTATATCTTTAGCACAAACTTTTTCAGTTCACTTCACTGCCCATGACATGCAATGTGTTGCTGAACTAAGATATGTTTTCTAACAACATCTGTTTGAACATATATTCACCCTTGGATCAGTTAAATACATCATCTAGTCTGACTCCATTGAAATTTATCCAGATAATAGTTGGATCCTCATACCTAAATCTGTTTGATTCTCATTATACAGCCAATTCATTAGAATCTTCTGATTCTGAATCGTCATGATTCTTATATCCTTTGGGATCTGCTTTTCTATACTTGTGCTAAAAGAGATAATTTCATCTTGGAAATTGATCTAATCTTAAAATAAACTATATATGTCTTGAAGATAGTGCAATTTATTTTTCTGTTTGGCATATATGTGGGGTACACGATGTTTTTCATCTAAATGGTACTAACTTACATGAAATTGGAAGATAAACGCTTATAGTTTCAAATCATATAATATTGACAAATTTAAGAATTCATGCTTTATATTACAAATTCGGTATGAATAATTGAGCATTTCATAACTTGATCTTGTGTACTTTGAAATTTATCGCGTATCATTTCAAACATTATTCATAATATTGCAAAGAGTATATAAAAATGAAAACGATGCGAGTTGTATTAAAATGATTTGGATTGTTTCATATTATAGGTTACCCATGGTTGTTGATAAAATGTGTGATGAATTACTCCTATACTGATATGATCTTCTTACTTATGATGTTCATAAAAAAATATGTAATTTCAGTTTGTTCAGATAAAAACAAAAAATATGTGATTTCAGTTTGTATAGATAAAATTCAAAAAGATTTTGTTTTTTATTTTTTATTATTTTTCATGAAAATTCTAATCTTTTATTAAAATGATTCGGGATTGGATCGGATACAGGATGCTGACGGAAGCTCACAAGAAATGACGTTTTGAAAGTTGGTAAAAATTGTTAAAGGCAAATAAGTTGAAGAGAACTTGTTATGTTCGCTTGGTTCTGGTGAAGCGAACTTAATAAGTTCGCCTGAGGCTTGCTAAGCGAACTTAACAAATTCTCCTAATGAAGCGAACTTAATGTGTATAAGGTTTTTTTTTATCAGGCGAACTTAGTCTATCTTCTTCCTCAGACTGTTAAGCGAACTTACCATTTTTGAGTGATTTCGAAATATTTCAAAAAATAATGAGTGTGTTGTTGGTTGTTAATCGTTCATCTTCTGATCGGTTTTTGTTGATTTCGAAATATTAAAAAAAAAACGAGTGTGTTGTTGGTTGTTAATCGTTCATCTTCTAATCGGTTTTTGTTTGCGATCATTTCTGAGGTAATTTTGTTGGATTTCATCCGTTAAATCGTGAGAAATTAGGTTTTTTTTTTCCGGTTTTCGTCGAAGGTTTTACCCGAGAGGAATTTTGACCTAATTGGTGTTAAATCTGGCTTAAATCAACAAATTGACTCTTGATATTGCTTTTTGGTTGTTCGTCGATGTCATTCTGATGTTTAATTCATGTTTACAATATCATTTTGACAGATTTTGAATTTCTGTGAAGAATTTGTATCGACAGACAAGTTCAGGCGAACTTGTTCAAGCGAACTTATTTAGGCGAACTTATTTAGGCGAACTTATTATGTTCGCCTCTTGCAACACTAAGCGAACTTAGTAAGTTCGCCTAGGGCTCAGAGGGTTTTTAGACTTGTAAAATTTTGTAATTTTTTTTGTGTTTTGAAAAAAAATTTTAACATTTTTTTGTGTGTGAAATTATTTTTAATGTGTGTTTCATATATGTGTTTAGTACATTTTTAATATGTGTTCTTTGTCCAAATTCTTTTCAGATAGCTCGTCGTGTTGAATACAAACATAACCAAGTAGCACTATTAGATCCTAACTTGTCGGAAGCTGTACATTTTCAAGGGATTATTGGATTCTTGAACCGTTCACGTTTGTGTGTGGCCTTATCTGCAGATCCGTACATCAACTTGTTGTATATTCAACAAATTTGGGATACGGTACATCAAGATACAGATGTAGAACCTCACGTTCTTCGTGCTACAGTAAACAATACTGAGATTGCTATTTATGTGGAAACAATTCGTGCTGCTCTAGCTGTTGGAGGTGCTAATGACGATCCTATGTCGTATCCTGGAACACTGATTATGGGGTGTTTTCAGAGAATGGGCTACCGTGGAAGGCCAAATGATACTCAAGCTCGTAAGGGTGGTTTAGTTGGAGATTGGAGGTACTTTATGCACTTTATTATTCAATGTCTGTCTCCTAGAAAAGCTGGTACTGATGGGTTGAAAAGTGCTCTACAAGCTGCAATGGTAGCTTTGATTTTGTACAAACGGTTCAACTTTGCTCTTTATATATACCGGGAGTTGGCTATGCAGATTAATCCTCCACAAGGTCAAGGATTTCTAATGTATCCTCGGTTCATCCAAATGATTTTGAATCATCTTATTATTGGTCTCCCACAGCATCCAATTCGTTTAACTTTGACTCCTATGTCAAAAAGAATCTTTACTGATTACACAAAGGTGAAACAACAGAATGCTGCTTTGATTCCTGTTCAAACTCCTTTATTTGGTCACTTAATCAATCCTGATTATGTTGAGCCTCCTAATGATAATTGGTTTCATCCTGAGGAGTTGGCTCAAGGTCAAGGTCAGAATCTACAACAACAACAACAACCTCAACCACAACAACTTGTACAAGTTCCTATTCAACAACAAGTTCCTCAACAACAACAAATTCTTGTTCAACAAGTTCCTATTCCACAAGTGCATGTGAATTGTGACATCCGGCATTTTCAGGTTAACTCCGTTAACTCAAACCTCGTTAGTTCAAACATTTTTCGTTACAAACTCAGTTATCTTAGTTCGTCACACATACATTGCATTTAATTAGGATTAATTAAATGTGTCAGTTAGTTCACACACATCGGAGCACACACGAGTCGAACCCGGAACGTTGGTGATAAACAATAAATAATAATTCAAGCAATAAATAATTTATAATGAATATAAATTATGTGCTTTTACGTGCTACGTGAATTATCTGTGAATTACGTAAATTTTCGTTAAATCGCGTAGATTTACCGGACTGCTTATTTATCTGCTATTTTATAAAGATTGTATTTTTATAAAATAAATTAGTTAAAGGGTTTTAATTATTAATTAGTTAAAGTTAAATTAAAAGCCCGTAATTACCCAAACCCGTTAGTAAAAGCCCGTACAAGATTTATAAAAAGATTTTTATAAAAGTTTCTAACCTAAATCACTCTCTCTCTCAATCTCGCCGTCTCTCTCTCTCTCTCTCACCCTCTCTCACGAAATTGAACCTGCAACCAAGCAAGGATCGCTCATTCAAGCTTCAATCTTGGAACTAAACGCGTATTCGGAATCCTCTTTGCGTTTCTAACATCCACACGTAAGTTGTTTCGACCGATTTGAATACTTTTTGATTCTTACAGTTAGATCAGACCTTAGATCCATCCAAACATGATGATTTTCATAATAAAGTTGCAAGCTTGATTGGTATTTGATGATAATTGTTGATTTATGATGTTTTGCTAAACCCTAGTGTTATTTGATTGATTAATTGTTGAATAATGAAACTAGTAATGTTATAATGGTGTAGAACATGATAAAAGTCAAGAACTTTACTGATGAAATCGTTGTATTGCATGAGAAACGGCTAAACCCTAATGTTTAAAACAATTTGCTGAATTTTAACCCTCTAGCGTACCGCGAGGGCCTTCGGAACATTCTCTCGCGCACCGCGAGAGACAAAATAGTCGGGACTGGTTTTTGGTTCTCTCGCGTACCGCGAGGCACCAAGGTCACATCTCTCGCGTACCGCGGGAGACAAGCTAACCTGGGCGAGTTCCTAATCTTCTCGCGTACCGCGAGGGAGAACCCTCTCATCTATCGCGTACCGCGAGGGATCGTTGTTAACAGAAAGATAATTTAGTTTTTCAGTTTTTCAATCTTTCACTTGTTTTGAATTCTATTGCTTCTTGATGATGGTTTTGTACTTGACATGACATGATAATGTGTGTAAACTTGATTGATGATTATATAACGCGCATGCTCATCATAGGTTGCTAAAAATAGAAACTTTATCGGAACCAAGTCAAACATGCTAAGTAGAATAGAATTGTTGTAGGATATGATGATTGCTATGTGCTACTTGAATTGAAACCTGCAAGCATATGATAACAATGATGTGAAACCCGAACATGGTTACTATTTATAGAAACTTACTAATTATGGAAACCTGCCATTAATGGAAACATGCTATCTTTCTAGAACAAATAGGATTTGTTGCTACGTGCCATCGTATGATCAATTGTGTGCTATGTGTTCGTATGCAACTCAAACATTAAAACACAAACGTGTCACCAACGGGTCGTCGTGTCAAACTTGAGTCGCACTTGCAAACTATTTTCTAAAACCTTTAACAACAACATTGTTTGGATATATGGGTCTATATCGAACATCACGAACACGCACTTATAGACTACGGTTATAGGTGGCAGTTAGAAGTCCAGCAGTTGCTTCTTAGCTTTCATACTTGCATACGCACTCAGGTGAGTTTCATAACCCCTATTTTACTTGTTTTCCTTTTTGGGGGAGAAAACATGTTTTCAAACATTTCAAATATTATGGGATTCTGTATTACTGTTTTACCGCTTGCGTACTGAAAGTGCACAAACATACCAAACAAGTCCTTACATTTCGAACCGTTAGTATTGGGGAATAGCGAGGGGATTTTGAGTAGTACTACTGGGTTTTGACAAAGCCCCACCCGAGTTAGTCGCTCTAACTATGATTGGAGGTCAACGGGTGTAAAATTTGCCTAAACATTAGCCAGTGTTCGGTAGACATGGCTGGAGGCATTCAAACATACAAATAGTCAGCTTCGGTTGCGAACACTTAAAGTAGCAATGCATTAGACTAGCTATCTATCGGTAAACAATAATTACTTTATCTGACAAACATTGAGCATGGGATGCTTGCGTTAAACAATTGGATTTACTTACATTACTTTATGAACTCACCAACCATTGTGTTGACACTTTCTAGCATGTCTTTCTCAGGTCACTAAGGTATCCAAGCACGAGCATAGGGCATGCATGGAGTCTTATCACTATCGAACATTGAATTTACGTTATTTACTTAAACTGCATGGTTTTGGGCGCTTTGTTTTGCGCAACTTACTTTTACTTACATTGGTTTATGTTTACGCTTCCGCAACGTTTTCAAACTTGAACTTTTGTTGTCTCGTGACTATGAGCAGCATTAGTGGTTTATTTAAATTCATATAGAGTCGTTCCGTGTAACTAATGACTGAGATCCTGATGTGTCACCTTCCAAAACGGTAAAACTCCGTTAGTGGGATTTGGGGGTGTGACAGATTGGTATCAGAGCTAATGGTTAAACCCCTTCCCCATCAAGCACAGGTCGCGTGTTCGAACCCGTCGGACCATTTTTAGATTGGTATCAGAGCCATTGGTTTTAGTGAACTAGGAATTGCATTGCATTCTAGACTTTAACCACACACTTGCATTAGTTACACAACACTTACACTCATACAGTACACTGACTCATCACACTACAGGAAATGTCTCATTCACCCAAGTCACCAGATTCCCCGATCGAGCAGGAACCCGAGGTTCCAACAGTACCTTCACCCGAGCCAAAGAGGCGAAGGATGACGCCCATTGATGATACTAGAGTGTATGGCGAGCCATTCCATGTGCGTATTAGAGACGACACGGAGCATTGGGATTGGTATCCCGACATGATTAGGAGTTGGATCCGCGAGGAGCAGGTTCCACCTCCACTTGCTGCTGACATTCCTACTTCTTCCTCTTCTACTTCGCGAACTTTTCCACCGTTGAGATATCCACCTGAGCAGGTTCTAGCTGCATTTGTAGCTAAGATGGACCGAGAGATCAGAAACATGCGCGAGGCTGCTGGTGAGATCACCGGGCTACTACAGCGGGGATACAAGACTGACCAGAGAGTGGAGAAGCTGCTTAACAACCAGGGAAGGTTGAACACTGTGCAAGACCAACTAGCAGCAGCATACTATGAGTTACGAGATCAAGTGAACGTCCAGCGCCTTAACCTCGAGGCAGCAGAGGCTAGGATTGAGCAGCTGGAGGAGCAGCTTGAGGCTGCCAATGCTGCAGAGGTTGAGCAGGAGGAGGAGCAGGGTGAGGATGAAGAGCAGGGTGATGATGAGGAACAGGATGAGGATGAGGATACTGTTTCTGGTGTGACTTCAGTTGACAGTGATGATGACTGATAGACTATCTTTTGAGTTATTTTGCTTTTATTTAAACCTAGATGGGCAGGGTTGTTCCCATCCAACAGATATTTCTGGATTTTGATGTTTGATTGAAAGTACTTTGTAGCCTTTACAATTTATTTTATCAAGTATTATTATTGAAATGTTAGATGTTGTGGTTTAATTTTCTGTTATTTACTTATACTTGTATGACAATGATATGCGATGTATTTTTGCTCATGATTTTGTATTTGTGAATGTGAAGAACATGTCTGGACGAAGAGGTGGACGTAACGCCGGGCGTGGTAGCATCAATCTGACCCCAGCAGAGCTTACTGCTATGATTAACGAGCGTGTGGCTGAGGCTTTGGCAGCCAACCCGAATGGAGGTAAATCTATCATCTGTCGACTTTAACGAGTCAACATTCATTCTGAACTCACTTCCGAATCTTATTTGTCCCTGAACGCATTCTTTATATTTAATCCAGGTCAGAACAACCACCAACAGGCCTGCACTTATAAGACATTTATGGACTGTAAGCCCCACACTTTTAGTGGAGCCGAAGGAGCTGTAGGTCTACTCCGCTGGATGGAGAAGACAGAGTCTGTCTTTGCTATGTGCAACTGCCCACAAGCCAACCAGGTGAAGTTTGCATCTGGCACACTGGAGGGTCCAGCCCTCACCTGGTGGAACGCCCAGGTACAAATGCTGACTCTAGAAATGGCAAATGCTTTGCCATGGAATGAGTTCAAGACTATGTTAACAGAGGAGTACTGCCCTCGCGATGAGGTGCAGAAGCTTGAGGTCGAGTTCTGGAACCTCAAGATGGAAGGGTCAGAGATCGAAGCCTACACTACCCGCTCTCATGAACTAGCTACTTTGTGCCCACAGATGGTGACTCCAGTGTACAAGCGCATTGAGAGGTTTATCGAGGGTCTAGTCCCTCAAATTCAGAGTATGGTGACATCATCCAACCCCACCACTATCCAGCAAACCATCCGTTTGGCTCACAGGTTGACCGATCAGGCGGTCGCACAGGGTACACTTCCTCCCAGGAGAGCACTTTCTAAGCTGGCAGATAATAAGCGTAAGTTTGAAAGTCCACATTTCAAGTCTTCTCAGTCCAATCCGCCTCAACAGCAGCATCATCAGCAACGAAAGTTCGAGCCTGCTAAGAGCCATTCACAGTCTAACTCGGCTCAGCAGAATCAGGGATCTTATGCTGGTAAGTACCCTAAGTGTAATAAATGCAACTTTCATCATACTGGGGCGTGCGACAGGTACCGTTGCCAGAGGTGCGGGAAGATGGGCCATTCGGCCAAGGATTGTAGAGGGGATCTACAAGCTAAACAGGCACCGACTGGTGAGGCGCCTAAAGGGTGTTTTGAGTGTGGCAAGGAAGGGCACTACAAGCGGGATTGCCCTCAACTGAAGAAAGCTGGTAATGGGAACGGAAACGGCAACCATCAGGGTGGTAATGGTAATGGCAACGGTAATGGTGCGAAGGGTCGGGCCTTCGTAATTGGTTCAAGTGAAGCTCGTAAAGATCAAAATGTTGTCACTGGTATGTTTCCTTTAAACGATCATTTTGCTTCTGTTCTCTTTGATACTGGTGCCGATAGGAGCTTTATTTCCGAAAACTTTAGTAAACACTTAGAGCTGACCAAAACCCCGTTAGAGCACAAATATTCCATAGAAATAGCTGACGGTAAACTAATCGAGGCAACTCATATCCTCGAGGGGTGTAAGTTGGGATTATCTGGTCACAAACTCGACATCGATCTCATGCCAGTTACACTTGGCAGTTTCGACATAATAGTTGGCATGGATTGGTTGTCCAAAAACCAAGCCGAAATCATCTGTAGGGACAAAATCGTTCGTATCCCTTTACCTAGTGGAGAGATTCTTTCTGTGAAAGGCGAGAAGAGTGGTGCCGTCGTGGGCATCATATCTTACATGAAAGCGCAGAAATGCCTACGCAAGGGTCATACTGCGATACTAGCCCTTGTCGTTGACAAACCTTCCGAGGAGAAGAAAATTGCAGATATCCCTATTGTTCGCGACTTCCCAGAAGTCTTTCTTGATGACTTACCCGGTCTTCCACCCCATCGACAGGTCGAATTTCAGATTGACCTAACCCCCGGAGCAGCACCTATTGCCAGAGCACCTTATAGACTTGCACCAAGTGAGCTGCAGGAGTTGTCCACACAGTTGCAAGAACTGTTGGATAAGGGTTTCATCCGACCCAGTTCATCACCATGGGGAGCCCCAGTCCTATTTGTCAAAAAGAAAGATGGGACTTTCCGTATGTGTATTGACTACCGAGAGTTGAACAAGGTAACCATCAAGAACCGCTACCCACTTCCCCGCATTGACGATCTATTCGACCAACTTCAAGGGTCGAGTGTTTACTCAAAAATCGATCTAAGATCTGGATATCATCAGCTACGAGTTCGTGATGAGGATATATCCAAAACCGCTTTCAGAACCCGGTACGGCCATTACGAGTTTTTGGTCATGCCATTTGGATTAACCAACGCACCCGCGGTGTTCATGGACCTCATGAACCGTGTGTGTAAGCCCTACCTCGATCAATTCGTCATTGTATTCATTGACGATATCCTTATCTATTCTAAGAGTAAGGAAGAACACGAAGAACATTTGCGCTTAATCCTTGAACTGCTTAGGCAGGAGCAGCTATACGCGAAGTTTTCCAAATGCGATTTTTGGATTCGCGAGGTTCAATTCCTTGGACATGTAGTCAACGAGAAGGGAATACATGTCGACCCATCCAAAGTAGAGGCCATTAAGAATTGGGCAGCACCAACGACTCCGACTGAGGTGCGACAATTTTTGGGATTGGCTGGCTACTACCGCCGGTTTATCGAGGGATTTTCTAAGCTCGCTCAACCCCTCACCGCCTTAACTCAAAAAGGTAAACCTTATACCTGGAGCGAAACCCAAGAATCAGCATTCCAACTTTTGAAACAGAAACTTTGCAGCGCACCCATCCTATCCCTACCTGAAGGAACCGATGATTTCATAGTGTATTGCGATGCATCGATCCAAGGTCTCGGTTGTGTGCTTATGCAACGTGAGAAAGTTATCGCATACGCTTCCCGACAATTGAAAATCCACGAGAAGAACTACACGACTCACGACTTGGAGTTGGGAGCCGTGGTGTTCGCACTGAAAATCTGGAGACACTACTTGTACGGTACCAAGTGCACCATTTACACCGATCACAAGAGTCTTCAGCACATATTCGAGCAGAAAGAGTTGAACATGCGACAGCGTCTCTGGATCGAACTTCTAAATGATTATGATTGTGCAATCAAATACCATCCGGGCAAAGCTAACGTGGTAGCCGATGCCCTAAGCCGAAAGGAAACTAAACCCCGACGAGTTCGAGCGTTGCAACTCACTATTCATACAGGATTACCCGAACAAATCCGCAATGCTCAACTTGAAGCACTAAAGGAAGAGAACTTAACTCTGGAAGCCACCCGTGGTATGGAGAAACAACTAGAGGTTAAATCCGATGGTATTCGCTACTTCGCAGAGCGAATATGGATTCCAGTGTACGGAAACCTGAGAGAGCTCGTTATGGATGAAGCTCACAAATCCCGATACTCTGTTCACCCGGGATCTGACAAAATGTACCACGATCTGAAAGTGTTGTATTGGTGGCCAAACATGAAAGCCGACATAGCCACCTATGTGAGCAAGTGTCTTACTTGTTCAAAAGTTAAGGTGGAGTATCAAAAACCATCCGGATTGCTTCAACAACCGGAGATTCCAATGTGGAAATGGGAACAAATTTCCATGGACTTTATTACCAAATTACCCCGAACTCCAACCGGTTGTGACACAATTTGGGTAATAGTGGATCGTCTGACCAAGTCCGCACACTTCCTTGCTATCAAAGAAACAGACAGAATGGAGAAGTTAACTCGCATTTACCTGAAGGAAGTAGTCTCTCGGCACGGAGTGCCAGTTTCAATCATCTCCGATAGAGACGCTCGTTTTACTTCGCGCTTCTGGCAATCACTGCAGAAAGCTCTAGGCACGCGCCTGGATATGAGCACAGCGTACCATCCTCAAACAGATGGCCAGAGTGAGCGTACCATTCAAACCCTAGAAGATATGCTACGAGCTTGTGTGATCGATTTTAGTAACAGTTGGGAGACTCACTTGCCTTTAGTGGAGTTCTCTTACAATAACAGCTATCATACTAGCATCAAAGCCGCACCGTTTGAGGCTTTGTATGGACGAAAGTGTAGATCACCACTTTGTTGGGCTGAAGTTGGAGATAGTCAACTTACTGGTCCTGAACTTGTGCACGAAACCTCAGAGAAAATCGTGCAAATCCGAAACCGTATGGCGGCAGCGCGTGACCGTCAAAAGAGTTATGCAGACAAGCGTAGAAAACCGCTAGAATTCCAAGTGGGAGACAAAGTTTTATTAAAAGTTTCACCTTGGAAAGGTGTGATTCGTTTTGGGAAACGAGGAAAGTTAAACCCCCGTTATGTTGGACCATTCGAGATAGTGAAAAGGATTGGTCCAGTAGCATATCAGTTGAACCTACCAGATACACTCAATGGGGTGCATAATGTCTTTCATGTCTCAAACCTAAAGAAGTGCCTATCAGATGAGACTCTTGTAGTTCCACTCGAGGAGTTGGAAATTGATGAACAGCTACGTTTTGTTGAGGAACCAGTTGAGATCATGGACCGAGAGGTCAAAACCCTCAAGCGCAGTAAGATACCTATTGTCAGAGTTCGCTGGAACTCGAAGCGTGGACCTGAGTTCACGTGGGAACGCGAGGATCAGATGATGAAAAAGTATCCTCACCTGTTCAAACATTCAACGGCAAACACGAAAGGTACTAACTAAATTTCGAGACGAAATTTCTTTCAACAAGGGGATGATGTGACAACCCAAACTTTTGTTTCAGAAATTTAACGACTTCGCTTAATTTTCGGGACGAAAATTCTTTCAACAAGGGGATGATGTGACATCCGGCATTTTCAGGTTAACTCCGTTAACTCAAACCTCGTTAGTTCAAACATTTTTCGTTACAAACTCAGTTATCTTAGTTCGTCACACATACATTGCATTTAATTAGGATTAATTAAATGTGTCAGTTAGTTCACACACATCGGAGCACACACGAGTCGAACCCGGAACGTTGGTGATAAACAATAAATAATAATTCAAGCAATAAATAATTTATAATGAATATAAATTATGTGCTTTTACGTGCTACGTGAATTATCTGTGAATTACGTAAATTTTCGTTAAATCGCGTAGATTTACCGGACTGCTTATTTATCTGCTATTTTATAAAGATTGTATTTTTATAAAATAAATTAGTTAAAGGGTTTTAATTATTAATTAGTTAAAGTTAAATTAAAAGCCCGTAATTACCCAAACCCGTTAGTAAAAGCCCGTACAAGATTTATAAAAAGATTTTTATAAAAGTTTCTAACCTAAATCACTCTCTCTCTCAATCTCGCCGTCTCTCTCTCTCTCTCTCACCCTCTCTCACGAAATTGAACCTGCAACCAAGCAAGGATCGCTCATTCAAGCTTCAATCTTGGAACTAAACGCGTATTCGGAATCCTCTTTGCGTTTCTAACATCCACACGTAAGTTGTTTCGACCGATTTGAATACTTTTTGATTCTTACAGTTAGATCAGACCTTAGATCCATCCAAACATGATGATTTTCATAATAAAGTTGCAAGCTTGATTGGTATTTGATGATAATTGTTGATTTATGATGTTTTGCTAAACCCTAGTGTTATTTGATTGATTAATTGTTGAATAATGAAACTAGTAATGTTATAATGGTGTAGAACATGATAAAAGTCAAGAACTTTACTGATGAAATCGTTGTATTGCATGAGAAACGGCTAAACCCTAATGTTTAAAACAATTTGCTGAATTTTAACCCTCTAGCGTACCGCGAGGGCCTTCGGAACATTCTCTCGCGCACCGCGAGAGACAAAATAGTCGGGACTGGTTTTTGGTTCTCTCGCGTACCGCGAGGCACCAAGGTCACATCTCTCGCGTACCGCGGGAGACAAGCTAACCTGGGCGAGTTCCTAATCTTCTCGCGTACCGCGAGGGAGAACACTCTCATCTATCGCGTACCGCGAGGGATCGTTGTTAACAGAAAGATAATTTAGTTTTTCAGTTTTTCAATCTTTCACTTGTTTTGAATTCTATTGCTTCTTGATGATGGTTTTGTACTTGACATGACATGATAATGTGTGTAAACTTGATTGATGATTATATAACGCGCATGCTCATCATAGGTTGCTAAAAATAGAAACTTTATCGGAACCAAGTCAAACATGCTAAGTAGAATAGAATTGTTGTAGGATATGATGATTGCTATGTGCTACTTGAATTGAAACCTGCAAGCATATGATAACAATGATGTGAAACCCGAACATGGTTACTATTTATAGAAACTTACTAATTATGGAAACCTGCCATTAATGGAAACATGCTATCTTTCTAGAACAAATAGGATTTGTTGCTACGTGCCATCGTATGATCAATTGTGTGCTATGTGTTCGTATGCAACTCAAACATTAAAACACAAACGTGTCACCAACGGGTCGTCGTGTCAAACTTGAGTCGCACTTGCAAACTATTTTCTAAAACCTTTAACAACAACATTGTTTGGATATATGGGTCTATATCGAACATCACGAACACGCACTTATAGACTACGGTTATAGGTGGCAGTTAGAAGTCCAGCAGTTGCTTCTTAGCTTTCATACTTGCATACGCACTCAGGTGAGTTTCATAACCCCTATTTTACTTGTTTTCCTTTTTGGGGGAGAAAACATGTTTTCAAACATTTCAAATATTATGGGATTCTGTATTACTGTTTTACCGCTTGCGTACTGAAAGTGCACAAACATACCAAACAAGTCCTTACATTTCGAACCGTTAGTATTGGGGAATAGCGAGGGGATTTTGAGTAGTACTACTGGGTTTTGACAAAGCCCCACCCGAGTTAGTCGCTCTAACTATGATTGGAGGTCAACGGGTGTAAAATTTGCCTAAACATTAGCCAGTGTTCGGTAGACATGGCTGGAGGCATTCAAACATACAAATAGTCAGCTTCGGTTGCGAACACTTAAAGTAGCAATGCATTAGACTAGCTATCTATCGGTAAACAATAATTACTTTATCTGACAAACATTGAGCATGGGATGCTTGCGTTAAACAATTGGATTTACTTACATTACTTTATGAACTCACCAACCATTGTGTTGACACTTTCTAGCATGTCTTTCTCAGGTCACTAAGGTATCCAAGCACGAGCATAGGGCATGCATGGAGTCTTATCACTATCGAACATTGAATTTACGTTATTTACTTAAACTGCATGGTTTTGGGCGCTTTGTTTTGCGCAACTTACTTTTACTTACATTGGTTTATGTTTACGCTTCCGCAACGTTTTCAAACTTGAACTTTTGTTGTCTCGTGACTATGAGCAGCATTAGTGGTTTATTTAAATTCATATAGAGTCGTTCCGTGTAACTAATGACTGAGATCCTGATGTGTCACCTTCCAAAACGGTAAAACTCCGTTAGTGGGATTTGGGGGTGTGACATGAATGAACCTGTTCAAGAAGAAGTTGTTCAAGAAGAAGATCAAGACTTAGGTTTAAATATGGAATATTTTCATGATGAAGTTGTGAACTCACCTGTTCTGAAGCTGAAGGGAATGTGGTGGATGAAAATGATTCTAGTTCCAGCTCAAGTGAAACAATTTTACCTGATTCTGAAGATACTGACTCTGATGCGTCTAGAGATTTTTGCTCAGATCATTATGAGAGATTGGCTAATGTGCCATTGGCAAATGCTGGCAAGCGTATTAATTCCAAAGCCAGAAGACCGAGACGTAAGTCTGTTCGGGATCCTCCTTCCGGATCAGTACTTGGTAAGAGAACATTAGTTGATGAGAGTTCTGATTCAGATAGTGATTTTAATCCGGATCCAAAATCTCAGAAGCTTATGTCTGCTTCTATTGCTGCTGCTCATTCTTCACAAGGTGTTGAGGATGCTAACTTTGTTGCTTCCTTATTGATTACACCTCCGAGATCTAAGATTCCATCTCCTGTTATTACTCCTGTTCCTCCTGTGATTACTCCTATTCCGTCTGTTCCTCAATCTTCGGCTGGTCCTTCAAAGCCTTCTGATTCTGATAGGATTACTTTCCTTGAATCACAAGTGCTTGCTTTATAGAATCAGGTGGATACTCTTATGTCTACTGATGCTCAGAGATAGCTGGTTATTCAGACTCAAGCTACACAGATTTACGACATGCAATTATTGGTGTCCAAACTTTTTGAACGTCTTGACGCTCAGGGGGAGTTAAGGATCATGATACATGCCATACTGAGTCTATTCAACGAAAGGATGATGAAGACAATGATCCTACTGGTAATGTTGAGGGTGACCGTCAATACGTTGCTGACGTTAATCCTATATCAAGAGTTCAGGGGGAGTCGACATCACAAACGATTGTAGGAAACAAGGATGATTCTGGAGTTAATGAAGAGATTTTATTATTGGAATTCTTTGCAGACTCTGAAGAGGAAGAAGTTGAAAAGATAGAATGTCTGGATGATATTGATGAATTATTCAATGACATTGAAGATAACTTGTCTGATAATGAAGTTGAAGAAGGAGAGATAGTGGAGATAGAAATAGAGAAAAGTAAAGATAAAGTTACTTATGAAGGTTGTGATGGTCTGAATGTCCCTTATAACTTCATCCAAGATGATGTTATTCCTGAATTCTCTTATGAAGGAGTAACAGATTCTATGGACTCTATTGAAGATATCACTATGCCTGAGGATACTGCTCAATCCAAGATTGATACTGATGATGAAAATTTTCAATCTAATATAGATGCTAATGCTACTCACACTATGTCTCCTAAGCTGAATGAAGAACCTGTGATGTATACATATACAGGAATGACTAGAGAACAGTGGAGAGAAGTTGTGAAAAGCTGGATGAAGGTGCTACCCAAGTCACAAGTACAACCTGCTCAGAAAGAAAGATATGTGAATAAGGAGAGGTGTATTGGAAGAATCATAAGTTGGTTTTATGATAATAACACAAAGTTGTTTGCTCTTAAAAGATCTGATGGTGTTCAATACTTAAAGCCTATGATCAAGTATTTCAATACCTTGCCAAGGTGTGAAATGAATGGTCTAGCTTCAAAACCACTTATTAATAGATCAAAGTTTGGATTAGCTGATGTGATTGCTAACTTGATCAAAAGAGAAGGTGAATCGGGGAAGTATGAAAGGCTAAAGCCCCAGGAAGGAAAAAGAGTGAATATCATAGATCAAAAGACTGGGATAGTGACCTGGAAGTACAAGTTTAAACCAGTACATGCTGTACAGAAGATACCATTGAAGAAGATTCCATAAGATTTTCTTGGGAATATGAAATGGTGGTATGTAGATGTTAATACTGGTGAAGCAAGGATTGGTGATAAAGATAATAAGGTCATTGTGAGTTTCTATGATGCAATGAATCTTATTAACTTTTCAAAGAATGAGATCATGTTCACTGATGAATGGAGAGAACAAGTATTGCAGTATAAGAGAGTTTTGGAGATTTGTAGAAGATATGGAGTGCATGCAGGCAGCAGATTACCGGATAACTGGAAGAGCTCATCATAAAGACTGAAGACTGAAGATCAAGCTATTGTCAAGGGGGAGTCTGTTATGACATAGATTGTATGACAAAAGCTTTTTAATAGTTTAGATCTAAATGTCTTTATGTTTTTGTATTAAATGTTTTCTAAGTGTTTATATAAGTTATGCTAGAGGCGAACTTGTCAAGTTCCCCTGGTCTATCAGAAGTGAACTTGTTAAGTTCGCTTAGTCTGTTAGAGGTGAACTTTATCAGAAGTGAACTTGTTAAGTTCGCCTAATACAGAACGTGTGTCTATAAATAGAGTTTACAAAGTCTGTTATGAAAAGGAGTAAAAGAATGAGTGAATAGATTGATCAAGTCTGTAAACTCTGTGATTGTTGGAATACAAAGTGAATGATATTGTCTATTTCGTATACAATCGTTGATTCGGTAGGATTCCGCACTCCGCATTAACGATACGTCTTATCACGAGAACGATCTGTAGAAGAGCCATGTGGACCTACACACCTTGGAGAGTACATGTCTCGTGTGTGTTACAAATGTCACCGACAAGGTCATCTGGCAACGGATTGTAAGGCTCACACACCAGGACCAGCCAAGTGTCATGAATGTAGATCTACGGACCATTTGCGCTCGAACTGTCCTAATCTCCAAAATAAGCTGACAACTGTGGGAAGACTTAAGGGTAGAGCCTTCGTGATGAACGTCAAAACTGGCCCAGAGGAGCCTGATTTCGTAACCGGAAAGCTTCTATTATATAACCGTCATTTTTTCAGGTTATTTAATACTAGTGCAAGTGAGAGTCATACGTCTACACTTTTAAACTTTTGGTTGATTTAGACATATGTAGATTGACTGAACCGATGAATGGTTAAGTTAAGTAAACACCCATACACAGAAAGAACAACCCAGTCTCCTAACTGGAAGCTCAAAGTAAGAGGACTCTAGGGTGACAATGCAAGGAAATTTAATATTATGTGTGTACAACGTAAAAGTAAATTGCATGTGCATGAGAATTCGAGCAAATCTTATTGGATGAGTAAATGATCATAACCGACAGACCGACCCGAAACAATCCATAGCCGACGAGCTTAACTAGGACCACTCACCACAATAAGACAACGTTTGTACATTTTCACCTCTGTTACACGAGGTATCTATGTCTATTATGTGCTTCTGTATATTACTTGATGTAGAAGCATGTTTTTGTAACTATAGATTAAATTCTATGTATCGGTGTACGTGGCTAGTACATAGGAGGGTGTTCCTGAGTACTTAGCCTGCACACGAGTTTGGTCCTGCGTACTTGGTAAGTACGCAAGGCTTTTGCCTTGCGTACTTCTCAAGTACGCATGACCAAATCCTGCGTACTTAGACAAGTACGCATGTAGTGTTCCTGCCCCTATAAATAGAAGACTTGTCTTCATTTTTAGGTGGAACTCTGGAACTAGGTTGAGAGGTGTCCGTGTCGGAACGAGCTCTCCCGACCCCTGGACCGTGAGCGTAGACGAGAGATGTGTACTTCTTCGGTATGTAATGTGAGATGACTTCGTTGTTATGGATTACGTATCGTTGTTGTGCTGATTCTCTTCTTTATGTTCGTGTGTTTCTCTCTGTCAGTTTCTTGGTTCCCACACAAATCACAGAACAGGTCCGTGTATTTCCGTTGCGCGACGAGGCTCCCGGGACCTACAAGTGGTATCAGAGCCTCGGTGTTCGTTGATTTGTGTTCTAGTTTCAATTTTCTAGGGTTTTGAGCAGATACGAGTTCGTACTTTTTCAGACCTAAAATCCTTAAAATCGAGTTTTTTATCACTTCATTTGGTGTTTGGAAGGCTAAGGGTTTGTTAGATGATGATTTCTAAGCTTTTGGAAGCATCAATTTTTCAAGCATTCTCCTCAAGATCCGTCAAGAACACTGCTGTACTGAACAAGTACGCAGAATCACCTTTTCTGCGTACTTGCTAAGTACGCATGGGTTTGCCCTGCGTACTTAGTAAGTACGCATGAGAAGTGACCTGCGTACTTAGCTAAGTACGCAAGAGCATTTCTCTATGCACTTAGCAAGTACGCATGGGTACTTGGCTATGCGTATTTAACAAATACGCATGAACACCCCTTAGGTGCGTATTTATTAAGTACGCATGAACTAGCATCTGGGATTAAAAAAACTTTCATTGGCCAAATTATTTAGGGATCATTTGTACGCGTGTTTCGGGCCATTTTTGAGAAGATAGTAATTTTGGTTTTTTCGGACCGAAATTTGTATACGATGTGGCTTGGCGAAACACGGACGAGATTTTTGTTGGATGATACCACTTGTCATACATCGTTTAAGTGTTCATACCTGAAAATGTGGGCTACGAGTATCCGGGATACTTATTTAATAGGGTATGAATGCTGAACTAATTGGAGCAATTGGGTCGTCATTGGCTAAAAGTCTTGTTCTATTTGTGAAGATGTGGCTGCTTTGGGTCTTTAGGAAAAAGAATCATCTTGTTTAGGTATTCAAACCTAAATATGTGGGCTACGAGTATCCGGGATACTTCTTTTATAGAGGATGAATACTGGAACAACTTGAACCCAAGGATTTGCTGTTTTAGATCTTTGCAAACAAATAAAAGAATAAAATCTTGGAGTTGTATAGTTGTGCTTTTTGAGGATTTTAGTGAAGTGATGATGAAGCTGGTCATAGTTTATAGAGAAATGGGGGGATGTATCATCAACCGTGATTTCTCATGTAAACTATATTTTTTGTGTTTGATTATATCATGTGTTTTCAAGATGAAGCTGGATATTCGTTGGATTATTAGTTGAAGATGGAACCTTTTATCATTAGCCGATGGGATAGGAAACATACCCTTGTTTTTGGTCTAGTCAGATGGAGCTTAAACTGAAAGGGGATATTGGAAATGAACATCTTCGAGAATTTGGTTGACTCGTGAAGATACAGGATAGAGTTGGACACATCTGGTGTGAAGACTAAAGTTTATCTTACTGTAATTCCTATGGGAGCTGATTAGTTTGATGCAGGTTATTGGAAATTCAAACTCTCTATCATATGCCAGTTGATTTGGAGGAATTCTAAGTCAGGGTGGAGGTTGCTACTGTTGAGAGGATGAACTACGATGAGTTGTGTTGGGTAGATTGGTTTTTATTGAAGCACTTGGTTTGGTCTACAATGAAAGCTACAGTTATGAGGGAGTCATGTGTATCACTCGGCAACTGAAAACTAAAGTTTGAATATTTGAGGATCTCAAGTGGAATGCCAGAAGATCAAGTCTCGCCAGAAGACACGTGATGTCATTAGTTTAAAGGGAGTCTGTTAGGACATTCTTTGTAAACTGATGATTATCAGTGTTAGTGATAGATAGAATTTGATGCTATAGTTAAGAGGGACTTTGTATAAGCATGTTTTTGTAACTATAGATTAAATTCTATGTATCGGTGTACGTGGCTAGTACGCAGGAGGGTGTTCCTGAGTACTTAGCCTGCACACCAGTTTGGTCCTGCGTACTTAGTAAGTACGCAAGGCTTTTGCCTTGCGTACTTGTCAAGTACGCATGACCAAACCCTGCGTACTTAGACAAGTACGCAGGTAGTGTTCCTGCCCTATAAATAGAAGACTTCTCTGCATTTGTAGGTGGAACTCTGGAACTTGGTTGAGAGGTGTCTGGGTCGGGACGAGCTCTCCCGACCCCTGGACTGTGAGCTTAGATGAGATATGTGCGCTCCTTCGGTATGTAGTCTGTAATACGGGATGACTTCTATGTTATGGATTACGTATCATTTCATTATCTTGTTTGCTGTTCATGTATTCTCTGTCTCGTTTTCTTAGTTCCCACACAAATCTCAGAACAGGTCCGTGTATTTCCGCTGTGCAACGAGGCTCCCATGACCTACACTTGATAACTTATCTACTACATGCTTTTCTGTTAATATAACTACCTTAGATAATGACACTACTTAAATTTTGAGGACGAAATTTCAATAAGTAGGGGAGACTGTAACAACCCCAATTTTAGGGCTATATTTTTTTTTATTATTCTTGAAGACATAAGTGACACATAGACGGATACCGGTATAGAAATTCATGACACAAATGGTGACTAGAAACAAGGCCCAATGGGCTTCGCCCATCCACGAGTCAATGAGCTTGGCCCATCTATGAGTTATTAGGCTTAGTCCATACATGAGTTATTGGGCTTGGCCCAATCATCCAAAAACCCATTAAATATAAACACACTTTAAAACCCGAACAGTTATACGTAATAATTATGGTTCTAATCATACCCGACTTGATTCCAGTATGGAACCCGGGGTCATACCATACACAACTTATTACATTAAGAATTACTTAAATAAATACTATCTACATGAATTATGAACTTATAATTAAAATCTTACACATACCTATTACGCGCACTCGCGTATCTATAAACCCCGAACACTGGTATAAGATGTCCTGTCTATAAAAATAAGAACAATAATTAATAATGACTAAGTATATACTTATATAAAAGTGAACATTAATGTCACACAGTTATAAGTACTAAAAATAATGCCTCGTGTTGCAATTTAAATAAATGTTGCATGGTTTATATAAAATCAATATTTTTATAAAATCTACCTTCTAATATATATAAAAATCTCTACATATAACTATATGAAGAATTTATATAAAAGAATTATTTTCCTACTTCTACTTATTTAGTTAAAACCATTAAAAAAACCAATTCTTGTATAAAAGTCTAGCTTATCTTCATAAAATCATCACTTTTATTTAAACTCTTAAAGATTTACCATAACCTCTTTTTTTACTTGCAATTCTTGTCCCAGGGCCTTCATTCAATTTTTTTTATATAAAATACATCACATTTTAAAGCAATCTTTTAAATACTAAAAACTAGGAAACCATTTTTGTCTTCTTTCCCTTGCAAAATCGTCCAAGTCCTGTATCCCCATATTTTGAATTTATTTATTTTAATTGTCCATCCATATCTTTTAATATCTTGCTCTAGTATCCTATGCAAAGTCTAACTCTAGTATCCTATACCAAATCCTTTACAAATCTTGCCACATCTCCATTACCTAGGAAAATATTATTGTCCCTAGATTGAATCCAGAGAAAAATCACGCCACCATCCCTCTTCACCAATCGCATACTATCAGAGCTTCTCCATAACCAAGACCCATTGCATGCCTTCCTCCATTAAGCCCATATACAACCATCTCTTTCATCTTATTCTCTCACAAGCACTCAAACACTCTCCATCAGCCCCTGAGTTCGAAACAGCCTTCATACCCTCCTGCAATTCGGATTTTTGGTGAAGATCAAGCAAGGATTCAAGCCAAGGTAATCCCATGTAAGCTACTACGCTATTAGCCATTCAATCTCTTGTATACACACCATCTTTATACACGATTTCTGTCCAAATCACAGCCCTAACATTGTCTTATATTCATCCTCGTTTTTGTTCTCATAGCTTGGAAGAAACACTCCAAGAATCGTCCCAAGTATTGACCACATAAACAAGTAAGTACACTCGTTTGTTCCACCCGACCCATTGGGTTTTTCCTTTCCAATTTGTTCATATAATCAGCCATGGATAACCATATTCATGGGTGATGATAAAACCACGGATGACTTGATCAAGACTTGGCATATTTTAAACTATATAATCAAAAGCTAAGTTTTTAACCCCATCATAACCTTACTAAAGACCATTATTTGAATCTGAGATGACCCATTTAGAACTCCAAACCATCCACAAACCTTCACCCGAAACGGTTTGTGCATGAGAAGCCTTTATCACTCGTATTATCACCTTAAACGGTCAAATTATCGTATCGTCCATATTTTCACTTAGCCCTTTGAAATCTGATTTATTCAAGAAGTTAAACACTCTTGTTGGAGCCCCCAATCTTTCTAAACACCCAGCCTTGTTAAGGTACGCAAGCCTACCCAAAAACCTTACATTTATAAGCGTTATTTTCATTATTTTACACCGTTATAGGCACGTATGACCCCCTATATGTCCAAACCTTTAAAGATACTAAAATTACCGATTACTAAGTTCCTAAAACTGACTCATAACAACTTACAGGTCTAAACTTGAAAAGATATAAAAACAATCGAAAAACCGTTGTGAAACAGTCAAAAACGGATTCCACAATCTTATTTATTCAAAAATGACCTTTTCACCAACAAACTTATAAAATCAGAATTTTTACAAAGAACATATGTCCCAAATAAAGAGTTTTCCAAAAAGAATCACTCAAAACGTTTACAAAACGACCGTACGATTTTGAAACGGGTTTTAGATCCATAAATTGGGAAAAATAGTTAAACATCTCAGAAAATTATGAAACTTTACAGGAAACTTTCTAATACTAATATAAACCTAGGAAAAATGTTGATTTAGGTGCAGGTCTCCAATTGCTATGAATCATGTTTAACGTACGTAAAATAAACCGATAACAACACAAATTTTTAATAAATAGTGCTTCTGATCAAAAACTGAGTTTTATAATTTTTAGGACTTAAACATACTGTAGAAAAATATAACTTAGAAATGTTGAGGTAATTTTAATTATTTAAGAAAATATATCATTTAAACGCGTTAAAACAATAGTTAATTAAGTAAAAGTAACAAAAATAATAGAATATTTATAAACCTTATTTTTCTAGAATTTTTGTCTGGTATAACTTAAGTATGACTCCCACTTGAATATTATAGATAACCTTAAATTATATATTAGTTAGTCACTTCAAAAACGTGATTTTTGGCAAAACCAACATGTTAGAATATAAGGGTATTACAATATTATTATTTTACCTTCTTTTGTAGATATAGATAACTTATATAATAACTAAGATCTATAATAACTTAAGTGTGATTACTCTATTACAAATATACTTAATCTTAACACATTCGATATATCTAACATATAAATAAACTAAACAACAATGGGGTTTTGGACATACTATACGACATCACCTTAGGACACCGACACGTATGAAACCATCTTTGTTACTTGTATTATTAGTAACACAATGATTTAACATAGGGATTTAGTCTTCGAAGCACTTGAGAATCCATTCCAATTTCAGGACTATCACAAGGTGAGTTCATGAGATTCCCTTTTTACTTACATATTTGGAAAAAAGAAGATACACACTCCTAAACATTCTTTTTAAACAAATGGTGCGATGTTAAACAAGAACCATGTTGAGTTGCCATAACACATTCCCCGAATTCGAGACACGATCATTAACTCCCGAGGAGCCACGGGATATATGGGTAGTGATATGACGTAAATTATACATGTTTTGCACGCATAATTATCCCCGAAATCATCATAATTAGAGATAATATAATAATAATTGATTCCTAAACCACTCATTTGTGTTCCGATAGGATAATTGACCCGGATTTACAAAAGCATGAAAGAATACACTCAAAATCAAGGTAAAATCAGCATTCGGGGGCCAATTGAACGAAACCGGACGCAGAAGGTCAAAGCTAGAACTCAAAAAGTCAACAAGGAGCAAAACAAGGCAATGCACGGCTGTGCATTGCCTTTCACAGTCATGCATCCCCTGTTTTGCCTCCCTATACTCTCCTGTACTACCAGATTCTGCATGTGAAAGAAATGGGTACTTTGCACGCCCGTGCAATCCAATGCACGGCCGTGCATTGCCAAAATCTTAGCCTATAAATAGCAAGCTCATTCTAGTGTTTTAGGTGTCCATTACCAAGAGGTGTGAAGGCCTTAGTGCTCTGCTAAGAGCCGGAACTCTCTCGGTTTTGGTCCGTTTAGCTTTTCTTTGTTTATTTCCTTTTTAAAGTCTTGTAATATGAAGCGATCCTTCTCGTTCGAGTAAAACAAGAGGCAACCTATACCCACTCTCCCTTGGTGTTGGAATACTTCCACACATTATCTAAGGGTTAGTGGAGTCACTTGTATGGTCATTCATGGCTAGTTCTCTTGTGTTGCTCGAGTTAGTTGAACTTTAATTAATTAATAAAGTATTTTTAGTATGTTATGTTTTTAAAGTCTTTACTATGAGTTATCTTAAAAAGACAAGAATAAGTGATCTTTAAACTAATCTAATAATCTTAAATCTTGTGAGTTACTTAAGTAAGACTTCTTGTTTGGGAAGCTTATTCGATGTTTGTACGGTGTATATACAAATCTTGGTGCTAGCATGGCTAGTTAGTATAGATTTAATATTATGGGTTGATTGAAGGTTTGGGTATTCAGCAGGCCATTTGAGCCCTAACCAAAATCGGGCGGTTTGCGTCGGTATTTCTTTACTTCTCTCGTGTCGACTTGTAGAGGACTTCTAGCGGGAGCCATGGGGTTTGATCTTGAGAATGAAAGTCTTATTTATTTAAAACAATATTATAAGTAAAGACAACTATTTAAAAACATAATTTGTTAGGTCCGAGCGTTCCTAAAGTAGCTCTGAAGGGAGTTATGCATTCCGACTTTCCAAAGGAAGTTACAAGACTAGACGTATGTCAGTCACAGGGATAATATTAGTCCGAATAATGAATTGTGAGATACCGGCTGACTTGAGACCCCGTTTAGGGTCCGTTATATTAATTAAGGAACAGTTGGCCGACAGTATCCACTGTTCCGTTACGAAATACTAGCTCCCCTATCGAAAAGGTTAGTACTAGTAACTATGACCAACCTTACTTTAAATATATCATTAATTAACAAAGGATAACAACTAGAGTAACACCATAAATGGGATAATATTTCTAATTACATTTCTTATCTATTTATGTTCCTTTTAAAACAAAACCCATTTTCCAACTTATTATCCTAGTCAGACAATAACGAGGGTTGAGTACGGGATCCTTGTCCATGGTTCGATACTTGGTTCTTACCCATACTTTACTACGCTACGATAGGTGCACTTACCTATTGTGTGTGTATTTAGTTGAAGTAATTATCATTTTAATTTATAAATTTAAAACCTGATTTGTGTAGCTCCAAATAAAATATATTTATTACTAAAACTACGCCATCAAGTTTTTGGTGTCGTTGCCAAAGATATATATATATTTATATTTTATCTACATATAAAACACACCATCAAGTGTTTGGCGCCGTTTCCAGGGACACGGTAATTGTGCGAAATATCTAAGCCGTTGGACTGACTGTTTCTATTTTCTCTTTATTTTCATTTTCAACTATATTTTCCTTTTATTTTTTTTTTGGTGCTTGTGTTAACTAATCTATATTTGCAGGAATTTTCAAGGAATCGCGACCGCAAAATTTTTATTAAGAAAAATAAATAAACATAAGTACCGCTATTCGAAAGCAAAAATTTTCTTTTTAGGCGTAACGCTTTCGGATGGTTTTTACGTGTTTAAGTTTTATTTTCTTCCTTATTTCCTCTAAAAAAACAAAAAGAAGTCAAATTTGGTTAGACAGGTGCAATGCACGACCGTGCATTGGGCTCCATGCAGTCAAGTGTTGAATTGGGGCAGAATTTTCATTTTCTTAAAACCCTTACCCCCAAACACTTGTTGGATGATTTGGATACATTGACACTCATGATTTTTTACCGGTTACGTAGATAACCGTTGATATGGTGCCACCACCACCACTTTCGCCCGCCCTAGTTGGCGAATATTAGTCTAATGTTCTTTTTATTTCCAGTAATTAGTTGTGTCATGAAATTTGAATAAACAGGTAATGGCAAATTTTGGTACGTGCCCGAAAATACAATCTTGGCAATGATGAGAATCAACTACACGCATGGAAATTACGTCTCATCAGGGGAGTATTAGTTTCGCCACACTCTTATTATTTTTGACATATATCATATTGCATACATTCATACTGTCAGAAACTATGTGTGAGGTGGAACCCGTTGATAATTTGACTGTCTAATCTTGTCCTAAGTATTACAATTGCATGATTAACAACTACCCAATTCATGAAATCAAAATTTTTATATAGAAGTAATAAAAATATTTTTAATAATCTAAAAGCAAGAGTCTTAAAAATCATTTGGCATAATCATACTTATTAAAACAACAATTTGAAATACCGTTGAAGTGAATCAAGGAAACAAATAGGGAAGATTAGGAAGCACAACAGAAAGAAATAAATAAGTTTATGCACATTTTTACTTTATTACCATTTACCTTCCATTTCCATGTGAGAGATTTGAACCTATCCGAACATTATCACGAATATATCAAGTTTTTGACACCGTTGATTATCACATGCTCATTTCATTTGTTACAGTAATTGCTAATTACTACTTCGCATATTAGAACTTGTGTAAAATATACATTTCAAAATCATGGACTAAAAGAATGCATAAAAATGATTGAGACATTAGGATTAAGCCATTTTCTTTAGCCTTTTCTTTTCCTTTACCTACCTTAAACATTATCCCCTAGTTAGCCCCTTTGAGCCTAAACCTTTCGTTTCTAAACCCACATCTTAAAACCATTAAACCTGAAAAAAATAGCCTTTTATCTTTTAGCCCTTTTAGTTGAAAATCGACTTGGCTATGATTTAAAGAACGATCATCCGCCAAAAGACTATAGATCCATCCTATGTTCGAAGAAAGAAACTCATGAAAAGAAGAATTATTGTGATAAGAAAAAGGGGCAACCAAAAGGGAATTCATAATCGCCCAAGCTAGTGAAGAAATCTCATCAAAAGAGAATCAAACTTACTTGAAAAATTGGAGTATGCAAAGCTGATCAAAATGAATGTACTAGGAAGAAACAACCGAACAATTCATGGGAACCGATAGCAATGAATATTTCAAAGATAAGAAGAAGTTGACATTCTTGAAGGAAGGGATTTGGTCTTGACGATCTGACCTTAAAAGAGTCCTTAGATTAGTCACAATGTCTAATCTAAGTTGAATAACTGAATCATTTTCATTTCTATCATTAAGCCAAGTCAGATTTTCAACATTTAGCCACTATTCTCAAATACTTCCTACCCTAACCCTAAGCCAATCATTACAACCCTTTATAAAGCCCTCTTGATTTATGCACATATTTTATGTCAATTGATGGAGATTTGATTTCTATACAAGCCTATGATTATGCAAGCATTAATTATAGCATTGAGTGTTCTCCTTAACATACTATATCCATATATTTAACCCGATTGTTGAGTGGACATTTGTGAGACCGTAATTTTGTGCATAATCATAGTTCCATTGAATATGTTAGGCTTGCTACCCAATTATGGAGAAACACTCGAAAGGTATAACCACCAAATCATTGTTTTTAAGAAGGCCATTCAGCCATTTGTGACAACAGCTTTGGATTAACCTTTTATCAATACTTTACTTCTACGGGTATAATCATGCATGAGTTTGCTTGAGGACAAGCAAAGTTTATGTGTGGGGTATTATGATATGACGTAAATTATACATGTTTTCCACGCATAATTATCCTCGAAATCATCACAATTAGAGATAATAGGATAATAATTGATGCCTAATCCACTCATTTGTGTTTTGATAGGACAATTGACCCGGATTTACAAAAAATGAAGAAAACACTCAATATCAAGGTAAAATCAGCATTCGGGGGCTAATTGAACGGAACCGGACGTAGAAGGTCAAAGCCGGAACTCAAAATGTAGGTCCCCCGGTGTCTCGGATCGTTACGTGCGAGCATGTGGCTAGTCTAACCGGGTGCGAAATGCTCATGACTAGGTGGAGAATCAAATAACACAAAGTAAACCGACAACAAAAACAATTTCAAACTTCGTCTATTATAAACTTAGCCGGTTACAGAATTCTTACAAATGAATGCGTACTTACATTCTGTCAAGACCAGCTATTTATACTAGACATGTTGCCTGCGCACTTGGCAAGCGCACAGTGCTTAACTCCTGCATACTTAGCAAGTATGCAGACAATGTTCTTGCATACTTGCTAAGTACGCAGGATATACAATCTGCGTACTTGTTAACTGCGCACAACACTTTACAAGACAAGTCCAACGACAAGTACCTACATACATGATTACAACTCGATAAATCAATACATACAAACTCTAAAATACAAATACAAATATATAAAGACATTACATAGCCAAGTACAATGTTCAGAGTGCTTGTCACAAGAACTGCTTCAACAAACTCCCCCTTGACAGCGGCTCTGGAGATGTCTTCAGTCTCTAACCGCTTCAGAGTGCTTGTCACAAGAATTGCTTCAACAAACTCCCCCTTGACAGCAGCTCTGGAGATGTCTTCATTCTCTAATATCAGTGTGTAAGTAGTGTTTGTCTAACAGCATCGTACTAGAGGTTCCCCAAGGTCAAAATCCATGAGCTCAAGGACGACTACGTCAAGTTTGAGCTTCATGACCATGTATGCGGGACCCTGGTCTTTATCTTTTGGAGGACGACTCGCGAAGGGAAACCTTCGCCATTCATCGTGGGTGTGTTTGATCTGGTGCATCAGCAGAGTCAGATGAATCAGATTCAGTAGCTTCGGAAGCCGACTCTTCAGCACCATCTCCTCCTTCTTCCTCGTCACCGCTATCACTGTCCATCTCTGCAAGAACATAATATACACAACATTAGATTAAACAGAATCAATGGTATGAAACAAATATGACTTGGTATATAAATTGCACATTGAATTGATTTTCAGACATAGAAATTTTCCAGAAGTGCCCTTCCTACGTACTTAGTAAGTACGCAGTACAATGGTCTTGCGTACTTAGTAAGTACGCAGGAGCTAATTCATGCGTACTTGCTAAATGTGCATGAACTGACACTTAGAACTTTTTCAAAATCCAAAATCCAGGAACTCAAAGTTTTAGATGATGATATCGGTCACCACAATGTTGAAAAACCTGTTTAAGACTTATGGGACCAAAACCAACACCAATGCAAAGCTAAAACCTGATCATTTTGACCTAACCTCGGTCCGACGCAAAAACCACGGACACCCAAGGGGTCAAAACCAAAAGCAACAACTGTTAAGGACTAATTTTGCATGCTAGAGCTTCGATTGATGATCATAAACTAGTTTTAGGGCTTAGTTTTACTTAAAAACACCCAAAACCGGTCTAAATTTCAACACCAAAACCCTAAGCTCGAGAGTTCAAAGAATCGGTCCTGAACAAGAGATTTTGCGGATGAAATCGTCCAAGAATCTCACCAAAGATTAGTAAGATGAAGATGAAACTATGAACGGGACGAAAAAACGGTTTAGGAACACACAAAATTTTCGAGTGAAATCAGAGCAGTGGGTGTACACAGTGTTAGCGTTTGAAATGAGACGAAGCCTTGAAAATTTTCCAACACATGTATATATACCCTTCACAGTTGGGTCGTGCGTACATGTCAAGTACACAGAAACCCTTGTGAGCTAAAATTTCAACTCAAATTATGAAGATTGTTAAGTCAAATAACGAACCGGATATGAACATTCAATCAAGAGGTTTCAAAATCAATTCAAGGAAGTTAAACACAAATATTTTTTGTTTTTCTTAACTTTTGATAAACTGTACTTAAAATCTTTTTGAGCTTTTCTGAATGAAGATAAAATGCACAAGATATAGATATGGATATACAGGAATATACACACAAGCTATTTTTGGTCAAAGTCATGAGCAGAGGATCATATCAGTCTATTATAAGCAAAAATGATACACAATAAACATCAAAGAATATGTGATCATGTCATGGATTACTACTTATTCATACGTAATATGCAATACAAGCAAGTTAACTCAAGTTGTCAATATTATAAGATTTGAAACCATAGGCATCTTTGTATCACGTTCTTGTGTTTTAAGGTATTAATTTTAAGATATACAACGTGTACCCCACAATTCTGCTACATAAACTTAAATTTGCACTATCTCAAGGCATCTAAGATTTTCCCAAAGATTTTTAAATCTCCAGAATGAAGTTACATCACTTAGCACAGAAAAAATCAAGAAGAATCCATAAGGATTATCAAGAATCATAAGATTCAGAATCGAGTGATTCATTTATCTTGGTTTGATAGTTTTTTTTTCTGTGAATATCATATGATGATTCAGGTTAATAGATATGGAATCTATGTATTTGGGTAAGGGAATCCAACTTTTATCTGGATTTGATTTCAATGAATCAGGTAAGATTCAAGGGTGAATATATGCTGAACAAATGATGTTAAGACATATCTTGGCCCAACTTACCATTGCATACGTGTGAGTATGGGCAGTGAAGTGAATCGAAAAATGGTGCTAAAGACATAACCCGAAACTGGTCTCATAAGAAAATATTTGCCAAAATCTTACATCCTTTATCTGATAATGATCTTTTTGTATTCATTTACACACACACATGCATAACATGGGTTCAAATCACAGTTGTAGTATTGATTAAGTTTCCACACTACTAATGATTCAAAAATGCTTATAGCCTACTGACAATTCAAATTTCTTGCAATTATTCAAATTAAAATTGAAACAGCTTAACATACAAGTAATCATGGCACAATCATTTCCCATATGTGCAGTCTAAGACGTTTAGATCACTTACTGATGTACTATCATTTCCTCTTTTCTTCAAATGACTTTGAAAGTTTCATGATTTTCTATTTTGTTTTGATTTTTTTTTTGAAATGTTTTTCTAAAAAGAAACGAACTATACAGAAATAAAAAGAAATAAAATTTGACTTCCATGAAAATATTTTGATTTGAAAACGAGTTTTCTCACTCAGGATTGAACATTCCAATCAAGTTGACCAGATGTTCAAAACGGGTACGGTCAAATTCCTTAGTGAAAAGGTCAGCAAAGTTGTCATCCGTGTGAACTTTGACAAGTTCAACCAAATGCTTTTCAACACAGTCACGGATGAAATGATGGCGTATCTCTATGTGCTTAGTTTTGGAATGTTTCACCGGGTTGTTCGTGATAGACATCATGGCATTTTTGTCAATGAACAGAGGAGTTCCAGTGTAGTTCAAGCCATGATCTCTCAATTGCTGCTGGATCCACAAAATCTGAGAATAACAGCTCGTGGCAGCAATGTACTCTGGTTCACATGTTGAGACAGAAACCCTTGACTGCTTCTTACATTGTTAGGAGACCAGCCTATCTCCTAAGAATTGACATCCACCTGAGGTTGATTTTCTATCAAGGTTACAACCGCCATAATCAGAATCGGTATAGGTTTTGAAGTCGAATAACTGCTGCTTCGAATACCAATGACCCAATTGGGGTTTCCCCTTCAAGTATCTGAAGATCCTCTTAACAGCTATCAGGTGAGACTCCTTTGGTTGTGACTGAAACCTTGAGCACAAGCATACAACACACATTATGTCAGGCCTTGAAGCTGTGAGATACATAAGAGATCCGATCATCCCACGGTACAATTTGCAATCCACATCCTTTCCATCTTTGTCTGGATGCAGACCATGATTGACTGGAATAGGTGTGCCATAAGTACTGCTATCATTCATCTTGTATTTTGTCAAGATGTCATGCACATACTTAGTTTGATGTAGATAAATGCCATCCTCTCTTTGACTGACTTGCAGACCTAGGAAGAATGACAATTCACCCATGTTGCTCATTTCAAACTTGGACTTCAACCTGTTCGAATTCCCTACACATCCCTTCATTTGTAGACCCAAAGATAATGTCGTCGACATAGACTTGTACAAGATGAATATCACCTCCTGCTTTCCTAATGAAGAGCGTCGAGTCAATTTTTCCTCGGTCAAAACCATTGGATAGTAGATGTTTTGATAAAGTCTCATACCACGCTCTAGGTGCTTGATGAAGACCATAAAGTGCTTTGTCGAGCTTGTACACTTTATTGATATTATGCGGATGTTCAAAACCTGGTGGTTGAGTGACATATACCTCTTCATGAACTTTCTCATATAGAAAAGCACTCTTCACATCAAGTTGATAGATCTTGAAGCCGACAAAGGAGGCATAAGCCAGAAACAGTCGAATGGCCTCAAGTCTCGCAACTGGGCATACAACTCTGTGTAATCCAGACCCTCTTGTTGATAAAAACCCTGAACAACCAACCTTACTTTATTCTTCACTACAACATGTCGATCGTCCGTCTTGCATTTGAACACCCATCTGGTTCCAATCGGATGCATACCCTTCGTAAGGTCAACCAAATCCCACATGTGCAACTTTTGGAATTAAGACAATTCATCTTGCATAGCCTCTATCCAGCAGTTGTCAGCGAGAGCCTCTTTTACATTCTTCGGCTCCAATTGGGATACGAAAGCAGCATGCAGACACGTTTCCATGACAACTGTGTCAAGTATCTCAGCGTACAGACTGGTGTTCTTAGTAATGGTTCTATGAAGAGTTTGAACACCGGCATCATGATCACCAATAATGTTCTCAGTTGGATGATTTCGATGCACTCTCGTCTCTAGTACTTGCGGTTCCTGGATGTTTGAATCTAGATTCATGCTCAACATACCCATATCCTGTGTTCCAGAAGAAGAAGAAGATTCAATGCTGATTGGATCAGCTAGAGCTTCATTTCCTACACGATTGTTAGGATTAACTTGAGCTTCATTTCCATTAATATGAACAACTTCAATGTCATCACTTTCTTGAGTTCCAAATGAAGAAGGAGCATTGGAATCGGGAGTTACAATAGGTACGGTGGCATAGGTTGAGAAGTTGGAGTCATCGCCGCCATTAACGAAATCGTACACATTTGCGGCATCATCGGCAGATAAATCAGGAAGATTAAAAGACTTGAACAAAGCATCATAATCAAATCCCCAAGTAGGACCAGTTGGTTATGGGTGGAATATTGTGTTTACTGCAGTCCACTTTGAACCATTCTTCCACAGACCTACTAACAATATTGTACACTCTTTTGCATGGTGAGTTGGCAACATATCCTAAGAAGACGCCTTCACCTTTTTTGCATGAAACTTAGACTTGCGGTCTTTGTACTGTAACAATAAAGAGCAGGGACTACCAAAAGGAACTAGGTAGTCAAGATTTGGAGGACGATTTTTGATCAGCTCATAACAAGTTTTGTTGTGCCTTTTAACAACCAGGACTCTGTTCAAGACGTGACACGCTGTGTTGACTGCTTCTGCCTAGAAAGTGACAGGAAGCTTTGCATCTGACAGCATTGTCCTTGTAGTCTCGATCAAGGTTTTGTTCTTCCTTTCTGCAACTCTGTTCTGCTGAGGTGTGTACGGGGCACTAAATTCGTGACGAATACCCTTCTGGAGACATAAAAGCTCTATCAAATTATTCTTGAACTCAGTTCCGTTATCACTCCTTATTCTTCTAACCTTCAACTTGCATAAAGATTCCAAACTCAAGATCAGGTATTGAAGAATATCAACAGTCTCATCCTTGGTACCTAAAAAATGCATCCAAGAAAAACGTGAGAAATCATCAGTTACAACTAGACAGTATGACTTCCCTCCAATACTCCTGATACTTATGGGCCCAAACAGATCCATATGTAAGAGCTCCAAAGGAATATCGATGGAGTTTTGGAGCTTGGGCTTGTGAGACTTTCATTGCTGTTTGCTCTTTTTACAAGGCATACATTCATCTACAATGGCCAATCTCAGCTTAGGAACGCCGGTAACTAAACCATTTTGGACAAGATGATTAATTTTTCTATAAGAAATATGTTCGAGTTTCCTATGCCATAAGATTGAGTCAAGCTCTGTCGCTTTGGTAAGCAAACAAGTAGCAACTGAAGATGTGGTTTTCGGCACGCTCATGTCAATCTGATAGGTATCATTCGTTCTTGGCGCACGCATCAAAATCCAGTCTTCAAGAACCTCAAACCCAGGTTTGAGAATCATGCATTCAGACTTGTCAAACATGACTGAGTACTCCTTATCACACATCTGAGAAACACTCAACAGGTTATGCTTTAGCTACTCGTAGTAGTTGATGTTGTCTTAGCTTGCACATCCATTCGAAACTACGCCTTGACACGTAATACTGCAGCCTTTCTCGCCTGCAAAAGGCCACATGGACGCCTCTGAATGGTTTAATGTCTTGAAGCAGTGCCATGTTGCCTGTCATGTGCCGGGAGCATCCACTATCTACATACCAACGATTAGAGATAGTTCCCTTCGGATGTCCCTACACTAGTCACAAGAAATTAATTAGATTTGGAGACCCAAGCCATAGTGGTCTAGGGTCATCCGTCTTTCTAAAAATAAACTACTTCATTTAATTCACAGTCATGACTATCAAAAATTGGTGAATCCTTTGGAGATCTGGAATCAGAAGATTGAGAACATTTGGTTTTCTTGTTCTAGGAACTTTTCTTTTGTGTTACTGGAACATTCGGCTTGCATTCAGAAGCACCAGGTGAACTAGTTCACCTGATTGAATTCCAGCCAGGTGTTCCCGCATTCTCAATTTCTTGTTCCTTCTTCTCCTCTGTGGTTTGGAGAGTTTAACCACAGGTTTCTCACCAGTTGGTGCACTACTAGAGGTAGACACACAGGGTTTAGCAAGTTTTTTTCCCCTTTTTGGAACAGATGGCTTAGCCTCAGATGTGGTCTTTGGCTTCACCATAGGTGTCACTGGTGGTTTCACCTATTTTGATTTTGGACTTCTGGGTTGCTTCACTGATGGTGTCTTAGGGGAAACAGTTTCTTGTTGAACAACTGGATGTTTCCCTTGGTTCTCATCAGGATAGTTCACCAGGATGTGACCGACCATACCACAATGAAAACAAGCTCTTCTTTCCTTGTAAGTCCTCCTATAAGGCTCTCTGCTTTTGGATGCAGATGCTCTGCTTGATGAGTAACAGGAGTTGTTTGATGAACATTACCAGCATCTTGTTCTTGACCTGAGTTTAATTGACTCTTTGGGGTGTAGTGTTTATCAGTGTTTTCTTGAAAATTCTTCCCCAAATTATTAGCAAAAGCTTCTTTTGTAATTTGCTTAATGGATTTGAAACCTCCATAAAGCATCATATTTAGTTTATCATTTGTTTCAACAGCATCAGGTTCAGTTAAAATGCAATTGTTACGATCAGTAACAATGGGTTTGTTGACACTATGTTTATCAAGCAACTCTTCTGAGACAACACCCTCAACTTTGGTGTTCTCAGAGCCTTCATCAGAAAAGAATTCCTCATCAGAAGCTGAGTCAGCCTTACTTGAGGAATCCTCCATGTTAGAGGAATCATCTAAACATGACAAATCAATGTCAATCAGACCGTTGACAAATTTCCCGCTCACTGGTGTAGGAATGGCATTAGTACCTAACCCTAAGCCATTCACTTGTCTCACTACTGATTCGTAATGTTCCACCACAAAGCGAGAATTCTTCAACTTCTCAATTTTACCATTCAACTGCAAAACCTCATTCTGCAACTTGGTAATTTCATTATTTCTCTTTTCCAACCCCTTGTATGCAACATCCAAATGAAACTGTTGTTCACTGATTTTAAGTGAAAAATCATGTTTTTCTTTCTTTAAAGTTTCAATTGAATCTTTGTTACGTTTTTCATTTTCTTTGTAGCTTAAAGTTGCAATACGGAGGGGTTCGACCTTATCCCGAAGCTTAGAATTTTCATCTTTTAAGATAAGACATTTGGAACAAGAAATAACAGCAAAAGAATTAGAGTCTACCTCAGTTGACGAACTTGATGCCTCCCCAATAGCCATGAGAGCAAATACAGTTGTAGACTCCCTTTGGTCAGCTACAAAAGCTTCCATTTCTTCTGATTCCATCATCTCAACGATCTAAGCCATGAGACCAACTTGTGTTTGAGCAATAAGGGCATCCTCCAAATGAACACCCCAATCAAAGCTTTCGTCCTGTTGAGCTACCAAAGCATTGGACGTTCCACCTTGACTTTGATTGTGGTTGTTAGAATTGTTGTACCCTTAACCATTTCCTTGGTTGTTTCCCTGGCTTGGTCTAGTCAATCCTGAAGCAGGTGCTTTATCCTTCTAACATTCACGAGCAAAGTGTCCAAAGTTCTGACACTTGTAGCACTTGGCTTTGGATTTATCAAAACCTACCTTGGAATTTGAATGCCCACCAATAAACTTCATGCCAGTTCTATTCAAGAAATGATTGGCACTTCTCAAGATCATGGACATATTCCATTGAATATCCATGTCCTCCATGTCATCTGGATCCACCTGATTAAAATCTTCTTCAATGGTTTCAGGATCCGTAAGCTTGCCACCAATGAAGTTCTCATAGGCAAGCATACACGATGAAAACAATGCTACATGATCTTCAGCTATCTTGGCTATAGCAGTTTGGTTAGCTGAAGATGTGGAGGTAGGATTCCTTGAGGAATGTTGGTGGTGAGGACCAGATCCAGATGTTGTAAAGCATGTATGACCCCCACAACCATTCGAGTTATCTTCTTCATGAGAATTCCCTGAGAATAAGGCGATTCCTGAACCCGATGACTTAGCTGTGGAAGACGTCCCATAATACATAGAAGGGTCTTGGATTTAAGGTCTCCCTGAGCTTTCTTTTCTTTTCAGGTTCATATCGTGTGCTTGAACCTTTCCAATTGCTTCTTCAATCGTCATCTCATAGAACTTTGGGTTCTCTCTCAGCAGAGTGGTATACATCTCAAACTTTGGTGGTAACGCATCCAGAAAGTTTTCAACTAATTCCTCATCAGTATACGTTAGCTCATAAGCTTTTAACTCAGTTTGCAGATGATAGAGTCTAGATATAAGTTCATCTGTAGATTCATTCTCCAGGTATCTGAAGCACTCATACTGCTTTCTCAGGAGATCTCTTTTGCTCTTCTTGATGTCACTGTTCCCCTCAAATCTTTTCTGCAATGCCTTCCAGAGATCTTTCGAATTATCATATCCTCTGAAGCTGTGAAAAAGCTCTCTAGTTAGGGCCATTGTGATAGATCCATGTGCCTTCTTTTCTCTGTCATAAACTTTCTTTTCTTCTTCATCTAGCTTAGATATAGGCTTAGGAACAATCTCATCAAGATATGTATAATTCGGATCCTTATAACCCTCAAGTATAGGTATCCACAAAGAGGAATCAGTGTATGAGATATAATGCTCAAAGCGTACTTTCCAATTCGAATAATCATTAGCACTAAGCAGCTTTGGCGGTTTTTGCAGAGTACCTATCTCGTTATCATAATTAAGCAGGTTACCAAGATTCTGAAGATTTTCCATAGTGTAAAACTTAGTCAAAAACTCAGAAAGTCAACACAACTTGCATACTTAAGAATGGCCTTGCGCACTTAAGAAATTGGTCTTGCGCACTTACTATTTGCTCTTGCGTACTTGGCAAGTACGTAGGAGTAAATGTTAAGTACGCAGGAAGAAAACTTAAATACGGACAAGAATAGTCTTGCGTACTTAGCAAGTACGCACACAAACTATCCCTTTTTGCCAAAAAGGGTAAGTACGCAGAATTCTTTATCCACCTGCACCACCAACTTTTTTCGATCGCCGAAAAAACTCCAGATCTTTAAAAATTGAAGATAAGACTAAATCAATCAAGCCAAAGGGTTAGAAACTTGTTTCTAACAAACCCTTGATGATCAAAACACTCAAACAATCAATAAAAGGTCTAATTTTTGCTTCTAAAATAGCGCTCAAGAGCTATCTCTATTTTATCATAAAAATCAACAAAATCGGTCACTTTTGCTTGTAAAAAGGCTGTAAATTGTGTCGAAAATGCACCTAACACACTCACAACACTCGAAATCAAGAGCAATTGCTCTGATACCACTTGTAGGTCCCCAGGTGTCTCAGATCGTTACGTGCGAGCGTCTGGCTAGTCTAACCGGGTGCGGAATGCGCGTGACTAGGTGGAGAATCAAACAACACAAAGTAAACCGACAACAAAAACACTTTCAAACTTCGTCTATTATAAACTTAGCCGGTTATAGAATTCTTACAAATGAATGCGTACTTACATTCTATCAAGACCTGCTATTTATACTAGACCTGTTGCCTGCGCACTTGGCAAGTTCGCAGGGCTTAACTCCTGCGTACTTAGCAAGTACGCAGACAATGTTCTTGCGTACTTGCTAAGTACGTAGGATATACAACCTGCATACTTGTTAAGTGCGCACAACACTCTACAAGACAAGTCCAACGACATGTACCTACATACATGATTACTACTCGATAAATCATTACATACAGATGTTGAAATACAAATACATAAAGACATTACATAGCCAAGAACAATATTTAGAGTGCTTATCACAAGAATTGCTTCAACACAAAAAGTCAACAGGGAGCAAAACAAGGCAATGCACGGCCGTGCATTACCTTGCACGGTCGTGCATCCCCTGTTTTGCATCCCTGTACTCTCTTGTACTTACAGATTCCGCACGGGAAAGAAATGAGTACTTTGCACGCCCGCGCAATCCAATGCACGGTTGTGCATTGCCAAAATCTTAGCCTATAAATAGCAAGCTCATTCTAGTGTTTTAGGTGTTCGATACCAAGAGGTGTGAAGCCCTTAGTGCTCTGCTAAGAGCTAGAACTCTCTCGATTTTGGTCCGTTTAGCTTTTCTTTGTTTATTTCCTTTTTAAAGTCTTGTAATATGAAGCGATTCTTCTTGTTCGAGTAAAACAAGAGGCAAGCTATACCCACTCTCCCTTGGTGTTGGAATACTTCCACACATTATCTAAGGGTTAGTGGAGTCACTTGTATGGTCATTCATGGCTAGTTCTCTTGTGTTGCTCGAGTTGGTTGAACTTTAATTAATTAATGAAGTACTTTTAGTGTGTTATTTTTTTAAAGTCTTTACTATGCGTTATCTTAAAAAGACAAGAATAAGTGATGTTTAAACCAGTCTAATAATCTTAAATCTTGTGAGTTACTTAAGCAAGACTTCTTGTTTGGGAAGCTTATTCGATGTTTGTACGGTGTATATACAAATCTTGGTGCTAGCATGGCCAGTTAGTATAGATATAATAATATGGGTTGATTGGAGGTTTGGGTATTCAGCAGGCCGTTTGAGACCTAACCAAACGGGGCAGTTTGCGTTGGTATTTCTTTACTTCTCTCGTCTCAGCTTGTAGAGGAATTCTAGCGGGAGCCATGGGGTTTGATCTTGAGAATGAAAGTCTTATTTATTTAAAATAATATTACAAGTAAAGACAACTATTTAAGAACATAATTTGTTAGGTCCGAGCATTCATAAAGTAGCTCTGGAGGGAGTTACGCATTCCGACTTTCCAAAGGAAGTTACAAAGACCAGATGTACGTCAGTCACAGGGATAATATTAGTCTGAATAATGAATTGTGAGATACCAACGGACTTGAGACCTCGTTTAGGGTCCGTTATATTCATTAAGGAACAGTTGGCCAACCGTATCCAATGTTCCGTTACGAAATACTAACTCCCCTATCGAAAGGGTTAGTACTAGTAACTATGACCGACCTTACTTTAAATATATCATTAATTAACAAGGGATAACAACTAGAGTAACACCTTAAACGGATAATATTTCTAATTACATTTCTTATCTGTTTATTTTCCTTTTAAAACAAAACCCATTTTCCAACTTATTGTCCTAGTCAGACAATAGCGAGGGTTGAGTACGGGATCCGTGTCCATGGTTCGATACTTGGTTCTTACCCATACTTTACTACGCTGTGATAGGTACATTTTCCTATTGTGTGTGTTTAGTTGAAGTAATTACCATTTTAATTTATATATTTAAAACCTGATTTTGTGTAGCTCCAAATAAAATATATTTATTACTAAAACTACGCAATCAAGTTTTTGGCGTCGTTGCCAAGGATATATTTATTTATATTTTTATCTACATATAAAACACACCATCATGTAGTACTACTTGGGGAGAAGTCCCCCGCACACAGTGGGCCCCATATTTGAACGGGTCAACCTCCCACTGATGATCGTTGGAATCAAGTGCCATATATTCACGCAAATGAACTCTTATGTTGGCAAACATAAGCAAATTCGACCCATAACAATAAGGGGTATGGGTAAGGGGTATTTATTCGAGACATTCACGGGTTGTGAATGTACAAGGGTTGATTGTGAGCTTATTTGATATACATTATGCTTTACATATATTTATATATATATTTGTGTCTTGTCGTGTAAAACTCGTGACCTCACCAACATTATGTTGACGTATTTTGAGCGTGTATTTTCAGGTAATAATCAGATTTGAAGAATGATTAGGCACCACACCACTTGGAGTTGTAGCCATAATCGAGGATTGGAGAATAAATAGTTTTAATAAATGTTGGAGTAGGGTTGTAGCTTTAGTTATTATCTTTGAATTTGTAATGAACGAGACATTTCTGGTTTTGGTTATGTAATATTTTATTACTTTTCCGCTGCGTTTGGTTGATATCAGTCGTCATGCCTAGCCCCCTGGTCGGGTTGTGACACACAACTGGTGTCTTCTAACAACATAACGTGTATGGTGGAAGCCCGGCACTATGTTTAGGGCAGATATCCTCAAATTAGTATCGAGCAAGTCATGCTCCAAGTTTGTATGTATGTGTGGATCCATATGATCCCGATGGGTGTTTGGGTCTCTAGACCCGTAAAGTTCTCTCTCGTTTAGTCCTGCTTTTCCACCTCGGATTCCCTCCAGATCAGGGAGTCCTGGATTTCATACCTCATGGCGAAGGTTTTTGTTCATCCAACCCAGCAAATCATGAAAAAGAGTATGTATATCGCACATATATTAGAAAGAAAGTTGACTCCACGGCTGGAGTAGTTGTAGGTGTGGCGCAGCTATAGCTACAGGTTCAGGTATGGGTTTAGCTTGTTGTGATGCTAAGATCGGTGACTGGCGATTGCTACCATCGTCGCCCAAGCTCTGCTCGTAACTCGATCTCCTGGGGTTACAGTGTTCTGAGTACCCGTCATCCTTGCTTCGTAATCCGAAATGTGACCCTTTGTTGAGAAACGTTGTAGGTGTCTATTATTTCCACATTAATGTATATTTTAAGTGTTCGTTACGTGTGCCATGTAATCGTATTAAGTATTAGTGTAGCTAATGAGACCCTAGTGTAACACATACACTATTGGTCTACTCAAGTTGTTCGAAAACGGTTAGAATTTCTACGCTCAAGTCTTGGGTGTTCTTAATATGATGTAAGTCTTAGAAATTTTGGTCCCTAAATGTGTCTGGTTAGAGCCTAGGTGTCACTATGGAAACCTAATTCGCTAAAACCATTGGCTCTGATACCAATCTATCACACCCCCCAAAATTTATAAATTAATTTAAGGTTGCAACGACTGGTAACATTACACAACCGCGGAAGCAAAAGTAAAGACTTCTAAATATTGAACACCATTACAAATATTAAAATAGACTTGTACATTGTCCTAGAACCATGTATAGGTCAAAACCGTCTTTAGGTTTGGCGATCATGTTCCTTTGGCTTCTAGGGTTTAATCCAAATGGTTAACCTATTCCAACCGAGCCATAGCTATGTGTTACCTAAAAAACATACTTAAAAATGTCAACACAAAGGTTGGTGAGCTCACAGGTTTGACTGTTGCAATGAAAAGCAGTTTTCCTTGAAAACCTTGATGATATATACGTGGCCATAGTATGAAACCGTTTTCCCAAAAACATGTAATGACTTCGTAGTCATAAAATGATTCGTTTTCCCAATGAAAACATGTGATGACGTCATAGTCATAAAATAAGTCGTTTTTCCTAAAAAACGTTGATAAAAATATTTGTACGTAAACGAATGGAAAAACCATTTGTGTATAAATGATTGGTAGATCCATCTGCACGAAAATGTTTCAATGTACATGATAAACAAAACCAAGAATCATATCAAGTTTGACCCATCAAGTTGACCCATCGTAACTACCTAGGTATACGAAGTTTATTTTACATGAGTGTTAACCAAACCATGACACAGGTATTTTTGCCCCCAGCTCGTACCTCCTGAGCACACGTTTGAACACTATGCGGCCATTCGACCAAAACCGATCGAACCATGACTGGGGGTGTCATTCCCAATAGTGCGATCCACAGAGTCCCAGGCTAAAACTATAGCTAATGGTTATAAAAATGTTCACGTATGGGACTTTACGAGATCTCAACAAATGTCTCATGTAAACATAAGTGGTCAGTCAAGATTTCCTGTATAAGGCAAATTTGTTTCATGTTTTCTCAAATGTACCAAGTAATGTTGTTTTCCAAATGTATCAAACAAAGATGTTTCATGTTTTCAAACGAGTTAAGCAAATATGTTTCTCTTCCGATGTTTGTAAAACATTTAAAAGTAAAAGAGGACAGTGAAACTCACCTGGTGACGTGTCAGGAATTCTAATATCCTTTTAATAGCAGTGAAAACCAATGTCCACGTGATATTCACAAGTTACGTCCTGTTCGAGTCCTACGAGACCTGTAGGTTCTTCATGAGTTTTATAGACTAACCCTAATAATGTAAAGCGAGTCTAAACTCGTATTGAGTTATCACGCGCGCGGTGGAGCTCTGTTGATTCTTAACGGTATTACCGATTCGGTATACGATGTTGGCTTAGCGTTCGGTGATATTAGTTGCTTAATTCGAGTCCGGATTTCTAACTCCAATATATTTCAATAGTTACATACAAAATATTACTTTGTTGTGTACACTAACGTGCATAGTTAGGTGCACGTTTCTTTAATAATACTATTTCACGTTCCTTAACAATATTTGCTTGTCTTTACGTAACGTATACACATAACTATACTTACTTTAGTATATTTAGTTAACATATCTTGTTCATTCAAACCTTTAACCACATATATATATATATATATATATATATATATATATATATATATATATATATATATATATATATATAACCATACTTGTTGAAGATAATCGTCTCTTTTATTCCCACAAAACATATGTTTATATGTCGAATCCATATACACGTATATATATATATATATATATATATATATATATATAACCAAAACCTTAAGTAATCCGTTTATCTAACTCCGTAATTGAATATTATATTCAACATTTAAATGTCCGATTTTTATGTAATGAAAATGTACATATTTATTTTGAATGTATATCCGTTTTCGGGCCTATGTATCTATTATAAATTGTTCATTTGGTTTTATAACGAAAATACTATATATATATATATATATATATATATATATATATATATATATATACATGTTAAGATCTAAATATTGTTTTATGAAAAAATTGTTTAGTTTCGTATAATGTATGAAGATTTATAATTACATATATTTACACTAATAGGTTTGTATTCGTATACAAAAATATATCTTTGCGGATGGTTGCCATTTGTCAAACCTTCGTGTAGTCGATCCTGTTATATATTTTCATACTAATTAACGACACATCAATTGAATATACATATATATATATATACACGTTTCTACCAAACTCTTAAAGTTTAAAGCCATCTCAATAGTATTTAAAATTCTCGTTTTACCAATTACACGGTTATGTTTATAGCTCTCATCTAATAAATATCAATGTATATGGATATATGTTCACACGAAGTTCTCTCGTTCATATCACGTTAATACAGCTCGTTTATATTTATCGTTAGATTAATATTTATTTTTCGTTAATCGAACCATTTAGAGCTAAACGTGTTTAACCGTACATGCGCGTTTAACTTTTGTAATAAATAAACATAATCGTTTTAGTGTGCGTTTATACCTTTACACTCACTCGGTTCGTATATGCGAACTTGTTTCACTCGCGTTGACTACATATGTTGGGTTTGACTTTCTGAGGTGTAATTTTTTAAGTATATAAAAATATAATAAATATATTTTTAGAATGGTCTTACGAGATCAGGTTTTAAATTTATAAAATTATAATTACTTTAACTTAAAAACACACACAATAGGCAAGTGTACCTATCGCAGCGTAATATAGTTTAGGTAAGAACCAAGTATCGAACCAACGGACACGGTCGAATTCCAATACTCAACTTTTGTTAACGTTTAGCCGGTTTAATTAGTGAGTGACTTTTGTGTGCTTGTGGAACAGGAAAGTAAATGACAGAAAAGTAAATGGCGATAAAGTAAATAGTAGAAAAGCAAAAACGTGCGTGAAGTGTGTAACAGAAATGTAACGAACAGAATAGTAAATAACATAAAAATAAATAGGTCGGAAATAATGAGGTTACGAATAGTATTGCTTTGGGTTTCGAATCCGCTTGGTACGTGATAATGTTAAGTTGACTAATCCAGTGATATGACTACTACAAATGTGTGACCCGGGTCACCGCTAGAGCCTCGTCCTCACGACATTTGATTTGCAAATTTAAAAGCTTTAACAAGTGGTAGTGCCTCCCGTTAAGGACAACAATTACCCTCAACCCTTTGAATGGTCATCTCCGGGTTGGTTTAAGACATCGGACGTAAAATGCTTTATATTAGATTTAAATAAGTGATTATATTTTGCTCACCGGGAGGCGGTGTAACAATGGGACCAAGTATAAAGACGTACCGTTCCCAACATGAGTTCACCAATTCTTGGTCGCATAATAAGTTTGTATAAAGACGTACGACTTTACTAGTGTTGACCAAGCCTTGGCTTATCAATCTCTACTTGTATAAAGACGTACAAGCTTCAAGAGAAGTTTGATTAAAAAGGTTTTACACTTTAAAAATCAAGAACACTCACAAATATAAAGACGGATTTAGACAATAATAAAAGCCCACCAAAATGGTGGTTTTAAGGACGAATAGTTAAAGACATAAACACATCACTTGGATTAATACGTTAAACATTAACATTCACCAAACTTCATCTTCACCCTAGCAATATAAAGAGTCTAGCCATGAATGACCATACACGCTATCTTTGTGCTTGGGGCAATGACGCAGCTAATGAGGTAATAACCGAGGCACGTCAATTGCTGGTTGAAAACTAGCATAACGCTGAGTTTCGTAGGTTCCCCTATTGCGAAAAAAGGAGGAAGAGACCCTCTACTCACTACTACTACACTATAACTACGAAATAAGCTTTCTCAGGTGTGTTCTTGGGGTGTGTAATGGATGCTTCAATGAAGAACTCAAGCCATCTATTTATAGGCCTCAAAATGAGTAATGCATGGTCGTGCATTGGATTGCACGGGCGTGTAAACACCTCGGGAATCAAACAGGGTACAAAGGACAGTGTACCGGAGCCTTGGAGAGCAAGACAGGCAATGCACGGCCGTGCATTGCATTGCACGGCCATGCAATCCCCTGCCTGCTCTCCAGGCTTGTCTTTTAGCTGCTCGTTGACTTGTGTTGACGTGGTTTGACTTCTTGGGGGTCAATGCTCGGGTTTAGTCCTCCAAAAGCTTGATTTCTTCATGTTTTAAGTTGGTTTTTGGTTTGTTTATCTTGGAGCACCGAATAACCTGCAGTTGTGAAATATTAACGTTTTAAGTATCAATTGTAAGGTTATTAATCAATTAGTACCATAATATGGGATTATTATGCATGCAAAACATGTATAATTTAGGACATATCATAATACCCCACACTTAGACTTTGCTTGTCCTCAAGCAAACTCATGCATGATCATATCTGTAACTAAAACTTTACAAGGGAAATGGAACTCCAAGTAGTTAGAAATTCCGGGATAACTCTTGAGTTGCTTATTCTAGAACTTCAATTATGCATAAACTTTCACTCCTCACAGTGTTCACTCAACTTTAGGGTTATATATGTATGGATAATGTAAGTTAAGTGGGACACTCAAGTTCGAATCGAATTATGCAATGATCATAAGCTTGTATGCAAATAAAGTCTCAACCAATTAATTTATTAATATGCATGAATCAAGAGGACTTTAAAAAGGGTTGTAATGTGGCTAAACTAAAAATAAAGGGGTGAAGATGAAATCTTTTTGGGGTTTTAGGGATTTAAAAGGTTTGAAGGGCTGCAGCTATCCTGAAACACACAGCTACGGCTTCATGGCTTAAAATGGAAAATACTAACAGGTCCCTTTACAGTACTCGGATCATGAGGGTATAACTAATCTGAGGGCTCGTTTATGGTCAGATTGTCAAGACCAATATCTCTCATTAGTGCCAACTCTTTCCTTACTGAGTAGTACACATTGCTGCTTCTCCGTATGGAACTTTCGGCTTGTAGCCTAATCGCTCCAACTTTGATCAGATACGTGTACTCACTTTTGGAATGAGTTTGATTCTTACTACATTTTCCATCGTGGCTCCAGTTGCCACACTTCACACATTTTTCGTATCTTTTGGCTCTTCTTTTGGCGACACTTTTTGACAGACCGCAGAATGGTGGCAGTTGTTCTTGCTTGCGCCACCGTTTTCTTACATCACTAGTTGCTTTAAAAACTTTCTATCAGAGTTCGGGCGGTAATTTAGGCTTTGCGAAATGAAGGCAGAAAAGCAAATTGAAATCAAAATAATGCATATCCAGCTCTTTAAGGTCTAACCGGTAAAAGACCAACTTCTTTTTTTTTTGACATAAGACAAATTCTTCAATAGCTGTTTTTTCTCAATTTCCTTGAAATAATATTTTCATAAATTCCATGTAAATAGTTTGGCTGTTTCTTCCTAATACATCCACCTTCTTGTATATTCCAATTCCTTTGAGTAGAACAGATTCTTTCCGAAGTTGCCTCAATGGTATGAAACTTGAAATAACGACATAGGATAATTTTTTTTCATTTTGAAGACAGTTAGTCAATAACCGGTGTTTACAAAAAGCTGGTTGGGTGATAATTATGGGTAGTAGAAAAAGAAAAGGCTAAGGCTCAAATGGCTATCTAAGCGGATTATATTTTTGGGATTTTTGGATTTAAGGATAAGGGTAATAAAGTCCTATGTGCCTCAATCACTTTCAAACGTCTACTAGTTCATGGTCTTGATATGTATAAGTCACACAAGTTCTAATTATGCATAAAATTCAATTGAAAAACACTCAGTAACGCCAAACGAAAGAGCATGCGATTAATTATATACTGCGTCAAAAATTTGATGCTGTATAATTGGCTTGATTTTCCTCACATGGAAACGGATGGAATAGGGTTTAGCGAATTGTTATGCATAATATTCATTTGTTTCTACTTGTCATGTATTCATTTTATTTAATTAGGTGCGAACTCAAAGAGGTTTTAAAGTTTAAAAATTTGAAAATTTTCCGGGTTTTGCAAAAGGTAGGTTTTTGTAATGTTTTAGTCAAATGGGTAGAAAATCACAAGTTGAAATTTTACTGCTTTGAGGTTACAAGTAGTCCTGAATCTCTTAATTCCCCACTCCACACATAAAATTGTGCATTGCCCTCAATGTACAAATGCATGTAATGAAATGCTAATGCAGGAATTTAAATGCATGAAGTTTTAAGGAAAAAGAAACTAGTACTACCCTGGTCAATTCGGTGTATAACCTAAGGCCAAAACTTGTTGGTGCTGTCAACACTTTGCTTCAAAGACTTCATCGAATTTCATAGAAATTTGATGTGGTTTCCGATTCCTCAGGTTGTAGAGATGGAGTGTGATTACTCAAAGAAGTAGAGAGACTATCTGGTGATGCTATTCTACCTGACACATAAGGAAAAACATAAAAGTAGACAAGGAAAATAAAAAGTAGTAGTTAAGCTACTAAGGTCCTAGTATCTAGAGGGCATACATGGGGCTGAAGTATGAGAAACTTAAATTTGAAAAATCAAACCTGAGATTCATGATTCTGTCGTATGCACCAACCTCTCAATTTATTCATGATCATCGGGTTTCCTCCCGGAAGCGCTACGTTTATTTAAGGGTCTTTAGCCCGACCCGTACGTTTTTCATCAGTCTTTCTTTGGGTGGGAGCCATCGACTTCCACCGTATCTCCTGTTCCTTCATTCAAGTCCTTCAGTTTTGGTAGCTTGTCAAAGTACTCATCGATCCAGTCAGTGTTTTCAAAATCCTTCCCAAGATTTAGTTTCATTCCTTTGTTGAGTTCCTTAGCTTTCTTCAGTTGGTAGACCAGATTAGTATCGATGAATTGGGCAATTTCAAATGGATCATTAGATATGCATTCATTTCCTACTATGTTGTAGGTCACTACTGTTTTCCGACACGAAGTGTTAAGATTCCGTCATTCATATCAATAACGGCTCGAGCCGTGGTTAAAAATGGGCGACCCAAAATCAGAGGTACGGAATAGTCAGGTCCCATTTCTAAAACCATGAAATCGACAGGGAAGACAAACTTGCCGACTTTTACCAGTAAGTTCTTAATGACTCCTATGGGTGATTTGACTGATCCATCTACGAGTTCGATAGTTGCATTGACATGTCATGGATTCCCAATATTTAATCTTTTAAACGTGACATAAGACATTACATTCACACTTGCTCCTAGGTCAGCGAGTGCAAAGGTTATTGGTAATGGTCCGATAGAACAGGGTAGAGAGAACTTTCCAGGATCTGAAAGTTTCTTTAGAAGGCATCTTTCAATAAGAGCGACATAATGATTAGTTCTTTTTACTGCTTCCTCCATATTTCTCTTGTTTATGAGGAAATATTTCAAGAAACATCCATACTTAGGCATTTGTTGTATGATATCTAAGAAGGGAAGATTGACATGGATCTTGCTTAATAGTTCAATGAATTTCTCATATTGTTCGTCTGTCTTCTGCTTTACTAGCCTTCCTGGGTAGGGTATGTGAGAATGAAATGTTCTCTTTGTCAGGAATTTTGGAGGAATATCCACTGCAACCGGAGGTGGAGTTATCTTTGATTGTGTTTCTTGGGTAGTTGTTTCTATGATATGTGGACGAAGCGGTACTCCGGTGAATATATCTCTCCTTGTTGATTGAACTTCTTCGTCTGGAATTGGTGGCTCTGAATAAACCTTGCTATTCCTCAGAGTGATAGCACTTACATTTGCTTTTGGATTGGTTTCAGTGTTACTCGGAAGACATCTTGGTTGTCTTTCGGATAGAAGTTTTGTAATTTGCGCTAATTGTGTTTCAATGGACTGTAGAGTTGCTTTCTGTGTCTTGAACTCAGCTTCATGAAGACCAAACCGTTCCTCATATTGTTTGTGACAGGAATCCGCTAGAAGGGCTTGACTTTCAGTTGTAGAGATCAACTTAGTTACCGCGTCCTCCAAACTTAACCCGTTGCTTGGTTTGCTAGTTCCTTGAAATTGTTGACGAGCCTGATAGTTTTGAGGTGATCTTTGTTGAAACTATTGATGTTCTTGTCCGTAACTGGATTGTCCCTGATTGTTATTATCCTTCCGGCTGAAGTTTGGATGGTTCCTCCAACCAGGATTGTAGGTGTTACTATAGGGGTTGTTTTGTAGGCGATTTGTTCCGATAAAGTCAACATGCTCGGTATTAGTGGTGATACTCTTTATTTCTTCAGTAGCCTCAGCGGCGGTCTTGCCCTTACTAAGTTGATTGAGTCGAGTGGTGAGGGCATCTACTTGAGCAGAAAGTGATGTGACAGTATCAACAGAATGAACTCCTTGCCGGGCTCCCCTGGTGTTCCTTGGACTGTACCACTGATAGCTGTTCATAGCTATTTCCTCAATTAGGTTGTAAGTTTCTTATGGCCTCTTGTTTCCAAAAATACCACCTGCAGTAGCGTCTAGTGTCTGACGAGCTTGATTATGAAACCCATTGTAGAATGATGACACTTGTAACCAAACTTCTAGCCCATCGTGAGGACATTTCCTTAACATGTCCTTAAAGCGTTCCCATGCTTCATATAGTGATTCACCCTCATCCTGAGTGAAAGTGGTGATATCATTTCTTAGTTTAGCAGTTTTAGCTGGCGGGAAGTATTTCGACAGGAATTTCTGAGCTAGATCATCCCATGTAGTGATTGACCCGGTAGGAAGAGAGTTTAGCCATGCCTTAGCTCATTCCCTTAACGAAAAGAGAAACATTCGGAGGCGAATTGCGTCATTCGACACTCCGTTCAGTTTGAAAGTGTCACAAATTTCAAGGAAACTTGCAATGTGGGCATGTGGATCCTCATCGGGAAATCCATGGAAAATGCATGATGACTAGATCATATGAGATTTGATCTCAAAGTCGTTAGTGTCAACTGTTGGCCTTGTGATACTAGATCCCAAAGCCTTTAGTGACGGTCTTACGAAATCGGAAATAGTGCGGCTTTCAACGGCCATTCTTCTAGTACGATTTTCTCGTATTCGGCGGTGAAGGAATCTTTCGGGCACTTTTAAAGGTTGATATAAACCAGTATTGGAGCTATGCATCATACACTACCTGCAACAAACGTAACAGAAAACGGATGGAAATTGATAGGTTAATCCGTTAACTTGAATTTTTCTTGAAATCACCGTGTCCCCGGCAACGACGCCAAAAACTTGATGCGTAATGTTTTAAGTATATAAAAATATAAAAAATATATTTTTAGAATGGTCTTACGAGATCAAGTTTTAAATTTATAAAATGATAATTACTTTAACTTAAAAACACACACAATAGGCAAGTGTACCTATCGCAGCGTAATATAGTTTAGGTAAGAATCAAGTATCGAACCAACGGACACGGTAGAATTCCAATACTCAACTTTTTTTAATGTTTAGCCGGTTTAATTAGTGAGTGAGTTTTGTGTGCTTGTGGAACAGGAAAGTAAATGACAGAAAAGTAAATGGCGATAAAGTAAATAGCAGAAAAGTAAAAACATGCGTGAAGTATGTAACAAAAATGTAATGAACAGAATAGTAAATAACAGGAAAGTAAATAGGCCAGAAATGATGAGATTACGAATAGTATTGCTTTGGGTTTCGAATCCGGATGGTACGTGATAATGTTAAGTTGACTAATCCAGTGATATGACTACTACAAATGTGTGACCCGGGTCACCGCTAGAGCCTCGTCCTCACGACATTTGATTTGCAAATTTAAAAGCTTTAACAAGTGGTAGTGCCTCCCGTTAAGGACAACAATTACCCTCAACCCTTCGAATGACCATCTCCGGGTTGGTTTAAGACATCAGACGTAAAATGCTTTATATTATAGTTAAATAAGTGATTATATTTTGCTCACCGGGAGGCGGTGTAACAATGGGACCAAGTATAAAGACGTACCGTTCCCAACATGAGTTCACCAATTCTTGATCGCATAATAAGTTCGTATAAAGACGTACGACTTTACTAGTGTTGACCAAACCTTGGCTTATCAATCTCTACTTGTATAAAGACGTAAAAGCTTCAAGGGAAGTTTGATTAAAAAGATTTTACACTTTAAAAATCAAGAACACTCACAAATATAAAGACGGATTTAGACAATAATAAAAGCCCACCAAAATGGTGGTTTTAAGGACGAATAGTTAAAAACATAAACACATCACTTGAATTAATACGTTAAACATTAACATGTACCAAACTTCATCTTCACCCTAGTAATACAAAGAGTCTAGCCACTAATGGCCATACTAACTAGCATAACGCTGAGTTTCGTAGGCTCCCCTATTGCGGAACAAGGAGGAAGAGCCCCTCTACTATAACTACAAAATAAGATTTCTCAGGTGTGTTCTTGGGGTGTGTAAGGGATGCTTCAATGAAGAACTCAAGCCATCTATTTATAGGCCTCAAAATGATCAATGTATGGTCGTGCATTGGATTACACGGGCATGCAAACACCTCGGGAATCAAACATGGTACAAAGGACAGTGAACCGGAGCCTTGGAGAGCAAGACAGGCAATGCACGGCCGTGCATGGCATTGCACGACCGTGTAATCCCCTGCCCGCTCTTCAGGCTTGTCTTTTAGCTGCTTGTTGACTTATGTTGACCTGGTTTGACTTCTTGGGGGTCATTGCTCGGGTTTGGTCCTCCAAAAGCTTGATTTCTTCATGTTTTAAGTTGGTTTTTGGTTTGTTTATCTTGGAGCACCGAATAACCTGCAATTGTGAAATATTAACGTTTTAAGTATCAATTTTAAGGTTATTAATCAATTAGTACCATAATATGGGGATTATTATGCATGCAAAACATGTATAATTTAGGACATATCACTTTCGTTGACCAACGTTGACCAAGTTTGACCGAGGTCCGGGGTGTAGTTTCCTACCCAAAAGCGCATGATTTATACTCGGGAATGAAACCAGACAACCAAAATTTCTAAATCTATAATGTGTAATATAGATCTAGACGAAAATATAATATCGTCATCAAAATCAACTTAGACAAACAAAACCGAGCGTAAACCTTTTAGATCGGAACAAGAGAACCTCTAACAAGCAAGATATGTTCATCCGACTCGCCGGAGACTCGCCGGAGTTTCACCGGAGCATCGAAACAGAAAATTGATTGTTACAGCATGTAGATCTGGTCTTAAACAACAAGAAAACGTGAAAAGGACTCACCGTCGCCATCTTTTGGAGGTGAAACACCACCCAAAACTCGCCGGAAGAGGGTGAACCTCGCCGAAAACACGTCTTCCATGCCGGAAAAGCATGTTCGGCCCTCATACCTCGTCGGGCCTTCACCATCGCCACCCCTCCTCCACGCAAGCACCACCGTCGTCATCATTGGAGACCGTGAAGCCTTGTCAAAAACGCGTCTGCGGTGGCAGAACCCTAGCTGCCGCCTCCTTTGAGCCGAGACTACGCCACCTCCGCCTGGAACTAGCGCAAACGGCCACCATAATCGTGTTTGGGATGACGGTATATATCAAATTGTGTAAACCACTCACTGTCGCCAATGGCGGTGCCGCCATGCTCCGCCGTACTCCGCCGCCGCCGTGCTCCGTCGTGAGCTGGCCGACCGGTGGCCTCACCCTCTTTTCTCTCAACACACCTTTATGTGTGTGTTTGTGTTTTGAAGGAATGAGAGTATTTGGGGGGTTTTCCTGTATATATAGACGGGTTTTTATCGCGTTTACGCCATGTAACAAGCTCGTTTTCGTCACATTCTCGTGTTAATCCATCCTATGTTCCCGAATAATTATTTTAAAATACTTGGAATTATGGAACGTTAATAATAATATTTTTTAAGTATTTCAAGTGTCACACCCCCAAATTCCACTAACAGAGTTTTACCGTTTATGAAGTGACAAACCAGGATCTCAGTCATTAGTTACATTGAACGACTCTACACGGGACTCAAATGAAAATATCATAACTTTCAGAGTTTAATGCGGAAGCGTAAAGAAAGTAAATGCGCAAAACACACGCGTCAAAAAAGTCCAAAAGTCCAAACCAAACATAGTCCAAAGAAAGTCCAAACAATTTAATAAGACATCAATCAAAAAGGAGAATCCCATGCATGTCCTATACGTGCACCTGTGCCTTATCTTAGCGACCTGAGAAAATATGCAAGAAAAGATGTCAACACAAGGTTGGTGAGTTCACAGGTTTCAATATATAAATAAACGTTTACCAGATTATTGATCATTCAATATGTATCTATAGGTAGCTAACCTATGTTCATGTTTAACTTAAGCGCTCACAACCGAAGCTGACTGTTTGTTTATTTGCCTCTTGCCAAGTCTATCAACCCCGACGATGTGAATAGGCTAACATTTCACCTGTTAGATCTCTAATCGAGTTAGCGCGACTAACGCGGGTGGGATTTGTCAAACCCAGTAGTACTACTAAACATTACCTCCCTAAGATCCATATTAACGATTCGATGTGTGTTGAGGACTTTCAGTGATAGCGTGTTACGCTTAGCTTTAACATTGATAACATATGAATTACAAAAATCTCAAAATAGTTGAATCATGATTTCTCCCCCAAGTTAAAATAGTAAAAAGGGGTCGTGAAAACTCACCTGCGTTGCGCAGTAGGTAGTATCACACAAGTATGAGATTGAAACCACAAGTGTTAGCCTGAAACGGATCACGTATGCCCTAGAATATAAACATAACAATTAGGGACACAATGGGATTTGTGACGACGACACGAAAGGTTAGAACGTCTTAACGCATTCTAAAGATTTAAGAGTGGGCGAACGAGTCTACAAGAATAAAGATTTTTAATACCAAATTTACGATCGAAGCGGTACGTGTCATATGTTAATAACGAATAATAATTAAACAAATACATAAATTCGTACGTTCAAGTCGTTTACAAAGATTAGGAAAATAATATAATTTAATATATTATTCTTAGGTTCGTAAGATTAACCAAATAATTATTTGTATGGAAAAATAATAAATATATTATTTTTAATCGGATATTTAAACGTGGGTAAATAATATAACAGATTATATTACTTAAAATTTTAAAACGTCACACGAATTATATAAACGAGGCGAAATAATATAAAACTATATATTATTTTATACTAAGAGTCACAGTTTGAAAATATAAATATATTATTTTTTTATTCGATAATAACATAAATATATTATATTTAAAAGTGGAAATAATATGAAAATGAGTTATAAAACCAAACCCGAGCCCACGGGTGGTTTCCCGGGCTAAAACACATTGTTTGATTTTTAATAAATAAATATAGGGTTTGATTTTTAATAAATAAATATAATAAAAATGCCTCAAAAAATAAAATGTGGGAGCCCGGCCTCTAACCCGGGTCTCTTCCACACACGCACACAGCTTTAACCAGTCCCGCCTGCTAGGGAATCGCAAACTCAACCGGTTCAAAATTGTTTTAACATCAAGGTTCAGTGGGTTCTTCCCCCATACGCAAATCCGATCGAACCCAGTCCCAATTCCTTCGATTTTGATTACGATAGATCCAAGATTCAAAGGGGTTTTGTTTAATGGCTTCAAGCGAACCTGTGGTCGATTTTAATTGTAAAAACAACAGGTTTAAGATCGATTATTTACAAAAGTTAACACCGAAACCCTAGAGATGAACTCAAAATCACACTAAATGAATTTGATGTTAGAAACAGTTGAAATCATGGGGCTTTTAGTTGTTAAAACATTGCGAATCTAATGATGTGACTTAATTTGATTGAGGACAGGTTTAAGATCTGTTGATGCACTTTCCTGTGACAACACTCTGGATAGAGTCTGAGTTTGTATTTCTAATGTCTGTAATTTGTCTTTGTATTTATGAGTCATTATGTAATAGTTTATCGAGTTGTATTTACTTTTACGTAATGTATGTTGCTTTTCTGCTAAGTGTTTTGCGCACTTACATGTGCGCAGGAGAAAGCTCCTGCGTACTTAGCAAGTGTGCAAGAACACCTTTGCGTACTTGTTAAGTACGCAAGAGCAATTGGTCCTGCGCACTTGCTAAGTGCGCAGGCATCAGGTCTGTATAAATAGGATAGGCTCACAGAGGCTAAGTACGCAGAAACATTAGTTTAGACGAACTCAGTTCTGCTAAGTACGCAGCTTGTATTCTCTCTGTAACCGTCGAGTGTTTATAATACAAAGAACGTTCATTGTGACTCTCGTGTTTAGTTTACTTTGTTTAGTAAGACTCTCCACCTAGTCACGGGTATTCCGCAACCCGGTGCGACTAGTAGACCACTTGCATGTGACGATCCGACACATATGAAGGGACCTACAAGTGGTATCAGAGCATTGCTCTTGAATTCGAGTGTTGTAAGTGAGTTTGGAGACGTTTTACTGAGTTTTACAAGCAAAAAGAGGTATTTTTGTTGATTTTTGTGATAAAAAAGGGGTAGCTCTTGAGCACTTTTTTATAAGCAAAAATCTCTCAAAAACCGATTTTTGTTGTGTATTTTTGTGTTTTGAGCATCAAAGGTTGGTTAGAAACTTGTTTCTGATCCTTTGGCTCGATTGCATTGATCATCAGCCTATTTTTCACTATCTCCGGCGATTTTCAGGTGACCGGAAAAGTTTGGTGAGAGTTGCTGAAAAGGTATCCTGCGTACTTACCATTTTTGGTAAAAAGTACAGTTTTCTGCGTACTTACTAACTACGCAAGAGTTATCTCCTGCGTACTTACAAGTGCGCAAGACTGAACTTGAGCGAACTTAAGTTATATCCTGCGTACTTAATATTTCCTCCTGCGTACTTACATGTACGCAAGAGCAAGTCTTAACTACGCAAGACCATTTCTCAAGTGCGCAAGGCCAAAACCAAGTGCGCAACAATGTCTGATTTTTCTGATTTTTGACCAAGTAATTCACTATGTCGAACCTTCAGAATCTTGGAAACATGTTAAATTATGATAATGAGATCGGTACACCTCAGAAACCGCCTAAACTATTAAATGTAAACGATTATTCCAATTGGAAGGCGCGTTTTGAGCACTACATTTCATACACCGACTCATCATTATGGATACCAATAATTGAGGGATATAAGCATCCCACACACATCTATCTTGATGAAGAGGTGCCAAAGCCCATCTCTAAGCTTGATGAAGAACAAAAGAAAGCTTATGATCAGGAAAAGAAGGCTTTTGGCTCAATCACTATGTCATTAACTCGGGAACTGTTTCACAGTTTCCGAGGCTATGACACCTCTAAGGAACTTTGGAAAGCACTTCAGAAAAGATTTAAGGGGAACAGTGACATTAAGAAGAGTAAGCGGGATCTTCTCCGGAAGCAGTATGAATGCTTCAATTTCATGGAAAATGAATCGTTAGATGATCTCATCTCTAGATTCTATCATTTACAAATGGAGTTGAAAGCTTTTGAACTAAAATATCCCGATGAAGAACTGGTGGAAAAATTTCTTGATGCTTTGCCACCAAAGTTTGAGATGTATACAACCCTGATGAGGGAAAATCCTAAATTCTATGAGTTAAAAGTAGATGAGGCTATTGGTAAGATTCAAGGACATAAGATGAATCTTATGAAGAAGGAGAGCTCAGGAAGACCTCAGATACAGGACCCTTCCATGTATCATGGGATGACTTCCACTTCAAAATCATCGGGCTCTGGAATTGCCCTCTTTACTGGACACTCCAATGAAGAAGACCACTCAAATGGGTGTGGTGGTCATGCTTGTTATGCATCCGGATCTGGGTTGGGAACTAATCATCAACACACCTCAAGAAATCCTCTAGCTACATCTTCAGCTAACCATTCTGCAATAGTCAAAATAGCTGAAGATCATGTAGCATTGTTTTCATCATGTATGCTTGCGTATGAGAATTTCATAGGCGGCAAGCTAACGGATCCCGAAACTATTGAAGAAGACTTTAACCAAGTGGATATTGATGATATTGAGGACATGGATATTCAATGGAATATGGCCATGCTTTTGAGGAGGGCCAAGCGTTTCCTGAACAGAACAGGAAGAAAGTTCATTGGTGGACATTCTAATGCCAAGGTTGGATTTGATAAATCCAAGGCCAAATGCTACAAGTGTCTGAACTATGGACACTTTGCTCGTGAGTGTCAAAAAGACCGAGCACCGGCCTCTGGTTTCACCAGACCTAGCCAGGGAAACAGCCACGGCCACAACAACACTAGCCATCACAATCAACACCAAGGTGGTTCGTCAAATGCACTGGTAGCTCAGCATGACGAAAACTTTGATTGGGGTGTTCATCTAGAGGATGCCATCATTGCTCAAACACAGGTTGGTCTCATGGCTGAGATCATGGAGCTGATGGAGGCTGAGAGAAAAGAAGCTGAGGAGATGGAAGCTTCTGTAGCTGTTGAAAAGGAGTCTACCACTGCCGTTGCTCTCATGGCCATTGGAGAAGCACAGAGTTCATCATCTGAGGTAGATTCTAACCCTTTCTCTGTTATTTCTTGTTCTAAATGTCTAGGGCTAAAGCTTGAAATTTCTAAGCTACAAGACAAAATCGAACCCCTATCTATGGCAGCTCATAATTACAAAGAAAATGAAAAACGTTTTAAAGAGTCTGTTGAAACGTTGAAAAAGGAAAAAGTGAATATTCTTTACAAATAAGTGAGCAACAAGTTCACTTGGATATTGCGTATAGGGGGTTAGAAAAACGGAACAATGAAATCAACAAACTGCAAAATGAGATCCTGCAGTTAAAATGTACAAATGAGAAGTTGAAAAACTCACGCTTTGTGGTGGAGCACTACAAATCAGTAGTGAGGAAATTGAAGGGCCTAGGTCTTGGTACCAATGCCATTCCTCCACCTATAAGTGAGACATTGATCTCACCTGTCTAGATGAGTCCTCTGATAAATCATTCCCCTAAAAAGGATGAATCCTCAAGTAAGGCTAACTCCACATCTAGTGAGGAGTATGTTACTGCTTCTGAAGATGGCTCGGTTAACACTTGCCCTGAAGGAGTAGTCTCTGAGGAGTTGTTGACTGAACAGAAAGTCCACAAAAACATTATCACTAATGGTGATAACTGCATTTTAACTGAACCTGATATCATTGATACAAATGATAAACTTAAGGTAATGCTTTACGGGGGTTATAAAAATATTAACCAAGTTAAGAAAGAGGCTTTTTCAGCTCATTATGGACTTGGTTACAAAGAGAATTTGCAAAAGTATTATACCCCCAAAAACCAAACTGAAAAAGGTCAAACTTCTGTTCATAAACCAACTCCTCCTGCTCATAATGGAGAGTTATATAAGGCCAGATCTAATGAGCCTTACAAGAGAACTCATGTGGACAAGAGGATGTGTTTTCATTGTGGCATGGTTGGTCACATTCTTGTGAACTGCCCATCAAAGAACCAAGGGAAACGGCATGTTGTCTCACAACCAGCCGTTATCCCTAAGTCGCCAATAGTGAAACCTCCCAGAAGTCCAAAGCAGAATGTGGTGAAACCACCAGTACAACCTATGGGAAAACCTAAGATTAAATCTGATGCCAAACCATCTGTTGCAAGAAAGGTAAAGCAACCTACTGTACCTCGTGTGTCTACATCTGGTAGTACACGCACTGGTGAGAAATCTATGGCTAGACTCTCTAAGCCACAAAGAAGAAGAAGGAATAAGAGGTTGAGAAAGCTGGAACAGCTGACTAAGACTCAATCAGGTGAAGCTTCCACAAGTTCACCGGCTGTGGTTGAGCCAAAGTCTACTGTTCTGGTTAAGAATCAAAAGAGATCCTGGAACAAGAAAGTTAAAGGTTCTCAATCTCCTGTTCCAAATTCATCCAAAGATTCACCAATTTTGAACAGTCATCATGACTGCGAGTTAAAAGAAGTAGTTTATTTTGAGAAGGATGGACGACCCAAGACCACAATGGCTTGGGTCTCCAAATCTAACTAATTCTTTTGTTACTCTTGCAGGGACGTCCGAAGGGTACTATCTCTAACCGTTGGTATGTAGATAGTGGATGCTCCCGGCACATGACAGGAAACATGGCCTTGCTTCAAGACGTTAAACCATTCAGAGGCGGCTACGTGGCATTTGCCGGAGAAATAGGCGACAGTATCACGTGTCAAGGCGTGGTTTCGAACGGTTGTGTCAGCTTTGACAATGTCAACTTCTTCGAGCAGTTGAAGCATAACATGTTGAGTGTCTCCCAAATGTGTGACAAGGAGTACTCGGTGATGTTTGACAAATCAGAATGCCTGATTCTCAAACCTGGTTTTGAGGTTCCCGAAGACTGGATTCTGATGAGAGCACCAAGATCAAACGACACTTATCAGATCGATATGAGCGTGGCAACAACCACCTCATCAGTTGCTACTTGTTTGCTTACAAAAGCGACAGAACTTGACTCCATCTTGTGGCATAGGAAACTCGGACATATTTCTTATCGTAAAATGAATCATCTTGTCCGAAACGGTTTGGTAACCGGGGTTCCTAAGTTGAGGTTTACCGTTGCAGATGACTGTATGCCGTGTAAAAAGGGCAAACAGCAACGGAAGTCTCACAAGCCCAAGCTCCAAAACTCTATCGATACCCATTTGGAGGTATTACACATGGATCTGTTTGGCCCCATAAGTATCAGGAGTATTGGAGGTAAGTCGTTCTGTCTAGTTGTAACTGATGATTTCTCACGTTTTTCTTAGGTGCATTTTTTAGGTACAAAAGACGAGACTGCTGATATTCTTCAATACCTGATCCTGAGCTTGGAATCTCTTTGCAAGCTGAAAGTTAGAAGAATAAGGAGTGACAACGGAACTGAGTTCAAGAATAATTTGATGGAACTTTTCTGTCTCAAGAGAGGGATCCGTCATGAATTCAGCACGCCGTACACACCTCAGCAGAATGGAGTTGCTGAACGGAAGAACAGAACACTGATCGAGACTGCAAGGACTATGCTGTCAGATGCAAAGCTTCCTGTCACTTTCTGAGCAGAAGCAGTTAATACAGCTTGTCACGTCTTAAACAGGGTTCTGGTTGTGAAAAGGCACAACAAGATATGCTATGAGTTGATCAACAATCGACTTCCCAATCTTGATTACCTGGTTCCTTTTGGTAGTCCTTGTTCCTTGTTGCTACAGTATAAAGACTGTCAGTCTAAATTTCATGCGAAAGCGGTGGAAGGCATCTTCTTAGGATATGTTGCCAATTCGCCCTGCAAGAGAGTGTACAACATAGGAACTCGTACTGTCGAGGAATGGTTTGAAGTGGACTGTAGTAAACACAGCACTCCACCAGAACCAAAAGGTCCAGCTTGGGGTTTTGATTATGATGTGTTATTCAAATCCTTCAATCTTCCTGACTTATCTGCAGAAGACGCCGCAAATGTTTATGATTTATTGCGTGGCGACAATGACTCCAGTTTTTCTACTCGTGCTACTGCACCAATTATAACTCCTGATTCCAATGCTGCATCTGCATCTGGAACTCATGACAGTGATGACAGTGAAGATGTTCTTGTTGATGGAGATGACGCTCCAGCCAATCCTAACACAACTGTAGGAAATGAAGCTCCAGCTGATCCAATAAACATTGAATCTTCTTCCTCTGGAACACAAGAAATGGGGGAGTTAAGCACGAATCTAGATCCAGAAATTCAAGAACCGATTGTACCAGAGACGAGGGTGCATAGGAATCATCCAATCGACAACATTATTGGTGATCCTTATGCCGGTGTTCAGACTCGTCATAGAACCATCACTGAGAACACCAGTCTTTACACATAGATATTTGACACTGGTGTCATGGAAACATGTCTGCATGCTGCATTTGTGTCCCAGTTAGAGACGAAGAATGTGAAGGAGGCTCTCACTGACAACTGCTAGATTGAGGCGATGCAAGATGAACTGTCTCAATTCCAAAAGTTGCACGTGTGGGATTTAGTTGACTTGCCAAAAGGCTTTCAGCCAATTGGTACCAGATGGGTGTTCTAATGCAAGACGGATGATCGTCATGTAGTTGTGAAGAACAAAGCAAGATTGGTTGTTCAGGGTTTTTATCAACAAGAGGGATTGGATTACAATGAAGTATATGCCCAGTTGCTAGAATTGAGGCCATTCGACTGTTCTTGGCTTATGCCACATATGTCGGCTTCAAGGTCTATCAACTTGATGTGAAGAATGCTTTCCTTTATGGTAAGGTGCATGAAGAAGTCTATGTCACTCAACCTCCCGGTTTTCAAGATCCGCATAATATCAATAAAGTGTACAAGCTCGACAAAGCACTTTATGGTCTTCATCAAGCACCGCGGGCATGGTATGAGACATTATCTAAGCATTTACTGTCTAATGGTTTCGACCGTGGACAGATTGACTCGACTCTCTTCATACGGAAAGCAGGAGGTGACATTCTTCTTGTGCAAGTATATGTCGACGACATTATCTTTGGGTCGACCAATGAAGGGATGTGTAGGGAATTCGAGAAGGTGATGAAGTCCAAGTTTGAAATGAGCAATATGGGTTAACTGTCATTTTTCTAGGTCTGCAAGTCAGTCAAACAGAGAATGGTATTTATCTACATCAAACTAAGTACGTGCAGGACATCTTGTCAAAATACAAGATGAGTGATAGCACTACTTATGGCACACCAATCCCAGTCTATCATGGTTTGCATCCCGACAGAGATGGAAAGGATGTGGACAGCAGGTTGTACCGTGGGATGATCGGATCACTTATGTATCTCACAGCTTCAAGACCCGATATAATGTTTGCTGTATGTTTGTGCTCAAGGTTTCAGTCTCAACCGAAGGAGTCACATATGATAGCTGTGAAGAGAATTTTCAGATATCTGAAAGGGAAACCCCGATTAGGTCTTTGGTACTCTAACCAGCAGTCATTCGACTTCAAAGCCTACACTGATTCAGATAATGGCGGTTGTAACCTTGACAGAAAGTCAACTTCTGGTGGATGTCAATTCTTAGGAGACAGGCTGGTCTCCTGGCAGTGCAAGAAGCAGTCAACGGTTTCTGTCTCAACTTGTGAAGCAGAATACATTGCTGCAGTGAGCGGTTGTTCTCAGATACTGTGGATTCAGCAGCAGTTGAGAGACTACGGCTTAAACTTCACTGGAACTCCTCTATTCATTGACAACAATGCCACCATGTCCATCATAAATAACTCGGTGAAACACTCCAAAACTAAACATATAGAGATTCGCCATCATTTCATCCGTGATTGTGCTGAAAAGCATTTAATTGAACTTGTAAAAGTTCACACGGATGACAATCTTGCTGACCTTTTCACAAAGGCATTTGATCGATCCCGTTTTGAGCATCTTGTCAACTTGATAGGATTGTTCAATCCTGAGTGAAAACTAAGTTTTCTTAAATCATTTCAATTCATGGAAGTTAAATTTTCAATTATTTTAAATTTTCTGTATAGTTCTTTTAGTTTTAAAATATTTTACAAAAATAAAAAAAAATGGAGAAAATTTCAAAGTTAACTTGAGAAAAGAGGAAATGATAATACATCAGAAATGATCTAAACTTCATAGACTGCTCATATGGGAAATGATTGCGTCATGCTTACTTATCTGTTTAAAATTATTATGTTTTTAATCTGTTTATTTACAAGTAATTTGAATTGTCAGTAGGCTGTATGCGTCTTTGAATCACTAGTAGTGTGGAAACTAAATCTAAATTACAACCGTGATTTGAACCCATGTTTGTAAGTGTGTGTGCGTAAAAGAATAGAAAAGATCATTATCAGATAAAGGATGTTAGATTTTGGCAATAATTTTCTTTTGAGATCAGTTTCGGGTTATGTCATTAGCACAATTAATGCGGTTCATCTCACTGCACATACTCACAAGTATGCAAGGAGAGATTGAATCAAGACATGTCTCTACATTAACCGTTGAGCATGTATTCACCCTTGAATCACTCCTGATTCATTGAAATCAAATCCAGATAAAAGTTGGATCCCCTTACCTGATAATCAAACACCATATCTATTTTCTTAAATCATCATTCCGATATTCAATAAAGAAAATCAAATGAAACCAAGACAAATGAATCACTCGATTCTGAATCTTATGATTCCTGATAATCCCTATGGATTCTGCTTGATTTTTCCTGTGCTAATAGATGTAGCTTCATTCTGAAAAATCTAGAAAATCATTGGGAAAATCTTAGATGCCTTAAGATAGTGCAAGTTATAATAGCATTTCAGTGGGGTACACGTTGTATATCTTATAATTAACACCTTAATACACAAGAACATGATACAAAGATGCGTATAGTTTCAAATCTTATAATATTGTCAACTTGAATTACTTGTTTATGTGCTTATTACGTATGAATAAAGAGTAATACATGACATGATCCCATATTCTTTGATGTTTATATTGAATTGTTTTTGCTATAAGTTAGCCTGATATGATCCTCTGTTCGTGTCTTTGATCAAAAATAGCTTGTGTAAATGATTGTATATATCTATCTTGAAAAGAACAAAAAGATTTTAAGTTTTTAATTTTATGCATAGTTAAAGTTTAAATCAGAAAAAGGCCAAAAATATTTTATGTTTAATCTTCATGATTTGAATTTGAATCCTCTTGGTTGAATATTTTTATCTTGTTCGTTATTTGACTTGAAAATCTTCATAAATTCTGAGTTGAAAATTGCGCACTTAAGGGTTGTGCGCACTTGTCAAGTACGCACGAAGTAACACTTGCGCACTTAACAAGTACGCAAGAGTTAAGCCTTGCGTACTTGTTAAGTACGCAAGAGTTAATTCGTGCGCACTTAACAAGTACGCACGAACATTAACTGAGGGGTATAAATCAGAGACTTAGAAATTTTCTCAAGTTTTTACGCTTTCAAACCCAAAGTTTCCCCTGCAATTTTACTCTCAAAATCGCTTGTGTCTAAACCATCTTTTCGTCCCGTCCATACTTTCATCATCTTATTTCATCTCATAGGTGAGAATCTTGGCCGATTTCATCCGTTTAATCGAGACTATTGACCGATTTTTGACTTAGAAAATGTTAGGTTAAATCCGATATATTTTGGGGTAAAATGAGGTTGTTTGGGTAACTTATTGTCTGTAACAAGTGAATAGGAAGCCTTAATCGATTCTCTAAGCATCTCCTGGTCCTCGATTGATCCGTCGGTTGAAGTTGAACCGACAGTGGGTCGGCGACTGGTCTAGGTCAAAAATTGAACGAGGTTAAGCAATGTGTAGTGTTGATAATGGTACCATAGGTTAGAATCCTTGATTCCGACCTAGTGGAGACCTAATCAACCCACATTTTGAACGAATTACAAGTTTCGGAAATTTTTGGTAAGGGTTGTTCTTGCGCACTTAGCAGGTACGCAAGAAATACTTCTTGCGTACTTGTTAAGTACCCAAGAGGAAAATCCTGCGCACTTGCTAAGTGCGCAGGACCAACACTTAGAAATTTTTCCTAAGTCTGAAAATTTTTTCAAAGTGTAACTACTATACTATGTCATGTGTGTCTACTTCCAGTGTTATAAGTTGTTCTGAATATGTTTTCTGTGTGTGTTTGCAGGCTATGTCTCGTGCATTCACTGACGAATTCAACTTATTGGCTAACACCGAACCAGAATGGAAAGGCGCAGCCTTGCAATACAGGGAGATTGTGGATTTTCTGAACAGATCAAAAATAAGTTATGCAATCTCAGCAAACCCAACAGTCTCAAGACCTTATCTGGAGCAATTCTGGGAGACTGTAGAGCACGATTGCAATGTATTCCCGAATGTCATAAGGGCTACCGTTGACGGTCGGGCTATTGCTATCTCTGAGGATACCATAAGGAGAGTATTGCAGTTCGGAGACCTTGCCACCGACCCGACATCCTATCCAGATTACTACGTGGATGGGTGTTGGAGGCACAGAATGGGATATGTCGGGGCAAGGGACTTTGCTTCTTACAAGAAGATGTGGGTATTGGATCAATGGCGTTACTTTGCCCACATCATGATCGTGTGCATCTCATCCAGGAAAGCGGGGAAAGATGCCATGGGTCATGACCTTGCAGCGGCCATGGTGGGCCTGTCTCTCAATCGGGGCTACAACTTCTCTCGCTATATCTTCAAAGCACTCAATGACTAGATAAATACATCAGAGAGGTTCAGGTTCCTTTTGTACCCGAGGTTTGTGCAGCTCCTGATCGATGAGGCATTGCCAAACCTACGTGCTATCTGGGAGAGACTGCAGGTAAAAAGGGTGGACAAGAGAGTCTTTGCTCAGTTTTTAAAGCAAGGCAGTGTAGAACCTACCCATGCGCACACTGAACTCTTTGGCCACCTACTGAATGAAGCATACGTCGCTCCTGAAGATTGGAACTGGTATAGTCCCAACTTAGCACCAGAGATGAGTGATGACTCTGGTGAAGAGCAAGAGGAAGAGCATGATGACGATGAAGGTGATGATGAAGGTAATGATGAAGGTGATGATGAAGGTGATGCTGGTGGTGCTGAGGAATCCGATTCGGAGGCAACAGAATCAGATTCTTCTGATTCCGATGACGCACCATCACAGGCACATCCGAGAAGGTCGGCACAGGTAACCTTGCCTGCCTCGTCTTCAAAAAGAAAACGACAAAGCTCAAGCAGCGAATACGAGCCGACTTCCGACTCTGACGCTGCTCTACAAAGACAAAGGCGAGAGAAAGCCAACAAGAAAAGGGGCGATAGGCATGAGGTTGCTATCCCCAGGGTTGAAGAGATTCCGACTGTGCAGTCAGTACAAGTTGAAGCTGCCCGTCCAGAGTCAGAATCTACCCCGCCAGCACGGCAACTGTTTAGAAGTAGGAGAAGGCCACTGGTACAAGCAGATGTGGCAGTCACGGCGGTCACAGAGGTAATTCCTGTGACGGTGACCCTCCCTACTCCAACCGTCCAGGTGACGGTGACTGCTCCACTTCTCACGGAGTCAGTCACCATCACCCCAACCATAACTCCCATCATTACATCCCCCATCCCAACACCCACCAAAGAGCCGTCAGGTCAACCCTTCAACTATGGTGATTTCTCACAAGGGTTTGACTTTGACACAATCTTCTCCTCTCCCATCCATAATGCCAAAGCCTCATCATCTAGGCATCCTGATCCGAATGATGCAAGGATCGATGTGCTAGAGACCCAAGTTGCTGAACCGTTGAAGACCATTCAAAAGTCAAAGGAGGAGTCTGATGCTCAACAAGCACAGATTAATTCCCTGGCCGATGAAGTTAGGATTCTCCATAGCCAGAGAATAGGGAGAAATGAGCAACTGAAGAATGTTATGGCACAGAACGAGCTGCTGATAAAAACAAATGAAATGATTCTAGGCCACAGAACTGCCGACTTCCGACTCTGACGCTGCTCTACAAAGACAAAGGCGAGAGAAAGCCAACAAGAAAAGGGGCGATAGGCATGAGGTTGCTATCCCCAGGGTTGAAGAGATTCGGACTGTGCAGTCAGTACAAGTTGAAGCTGCCCGTCCAGAGTCAGAATCTACCCCGCCAGCACGGCAACTGTTTAGAAGGAGGAGAAGGCCACTGGTACAAGCAGATGTGGCAGTCACGGCGGTCACAGAGGTGATTCCTGTGACGGTGACCCTCCCTACTCGAACCGTCCAGGTGACGGTGACTGCTCCACTTCTCACGGAGTCAGTCACCATCACCCCAACCATAACTCCCATCATTACATCCCCCATCCCAACACCCACCAAAGAGCCGTCAGGTCAACCCTTCAACTATGGTGATTTCTCACAAGGGTTTGACTTTGACACAATCTTCTCCTCTCCCATCCATAATGCCGAAGCCTCATCATCTAGGCATCCTGATCCGAATGATGCAAGGATCGATGTGCTAGAGACCCAAGTTGCTGAACCGTTGAAGACCATTCAAAAGTCAAAGGAGGAGTCTGATGCTCAACAAGCACAGATTAATTCCCTGGCCGATGAAGTTAGGATTCTCTACAGCCAGAGAACAGGGAGAAATGAGCAACTGAAGAATGTTATGGCACAGAAAGAGCTGCTGATAAAAACAAATGAAATGATTCTAGGCCACAGAACTTCACTTGAGTTAAGGATGGATTTGCAGATAAAAGAGCACGCAGCGATGGTCAAATTAGTTGGTGAACTGACCGCGAAGCTAGGTGCTCAGGGGGAGAAGGAGACAGAGAAGGAGACAGAGAAAGAGAAAGAGAAAGACAAAGAAAAGAAATCCACCGGTGCCGAGTCTTGTCATCCAGTCGATCTGACTAAGGATGATGATAAAGACAAGGATCCTGAAGTCGGTCCTAGTGGAGGTGAGCACCTAGCTTTGGCGATTGTGCCCATCTCTTCTGTTCCATTGGCTGAGGGGGAGTCTACTCAGCAAGAGGGTGGTGATACCTCAGGTGGTGGTGGCGGAGATAAAGGGAAGTCAGCGGCTGACGTGCTCAAGGACTTATCTGATGATGAGATCCTCTATTTAGAGCCTGACTAATCCAAAGAGGCACAGATCGATGCTCTCCTTAATCTGGAAGAAGGAGTGATCGACTCTGGTGATGACTGGAACGAGGATGACGATGATGTGGTGATAGAGATTCCCAAGGGCGACGGGGAAGGAGAGTACGAGTTAGAGGATGGTGAGATCTTTGAAGTACCATCGCTCGAATCTCTGCTCGACACAGGCTCAGTTGACATGGCAAGTAATGTTGAAGCTACAACTGAAGCCTCCCCGGTCGACCCTATACCTGTGGACCCCGAGGCACAAAAAGAGAAAGACATGCCTTCGGCATCTACAAAGGGTCCAGCTCCCGTGTGGCAAAAGACGTCTATCACAGACAAGCACGGAGCGACAGGTATGATCTTGGCTGTTAGGTTCGAGGTGGACAAACAGTTGTTCGCCATCAAAATATTTGGGGGGGTTCAATACTTGAAACCCACCAGTGAGGCGTTCAACTCTTTGCCCAAGTACGACCTATTTAACCTCGCAAACCGCGATCTGCTAAGTCACTCGAATAATGCAGTAGCAATGGGTTTGTGGGTAACACTACAGCGGGAAGCAAGATCAGGGAAATTTGAATACCTCAAGCCTCAGGTGCCTAGAAGAGTAAAGGATAAGCACGCTGTGCATCCTGTGACTAAGAAGCCCATAAAGAGATTGGTATACAAGCCAGTACGATGTGAAACTAAGATTCCCCTGAGCAAGTTACCTCAGGATATTCTTGGTGACATGTGGTACTGGTACGTTGATCCAAAAACAGGCGAGGCTGTGGTAATGAGTAAAGGTAAGTCAGCAAGTGGAAACATGGTGCCAAAGGAAGTGATCAGGATATTTGATGAAGTCTGCTTCATCAACTAGACTTCATTAACTTTTCTGTGAACGATCTGGAGGTACTAGCCGACAATTACTGCATCCACACTGACGAATGGACGAAGCTTCTCTCTGCAAAATATGACAAGGTGATTAAGTTCTGCCTTGATTACAAGAAGAAGATGGAAGCTAAGGAACAAGTGCTGTGAAGACTGAAGAATGAAGACTGAAGACGATGAAGATCCCGAGCTGTTGTCAAGGGGGAGTTTGTTGATGCACTTTCCTGTGACAACACTCTGGATAGAGTCTGAGTTTGTATTTCTAATGTCTGTAATTTGTCTTTGTATTTATGAGTCATTATGTAATAGTTTATCGAGTTGTATTTACTTTTACATAATGTATGTTGCTTTTCTGCTAAGTGTTTTGCGCACTTACATGTGCGCAGGAGAAAGCTCCCGCGTACTTAGCAAGTACGCAAGAAAACCTTTGCGTACTTGTTAAGTACGCAAGAGCAATTGGTCATGCGCACTTGCTAAGTGCGCAGGCATCAGGTCTGTATAAATAGGATAGGTTCACAGAGGTTAAGTACGCAGAAACATTAGTTTAGATGAACTCAGTTCTGCTAAGTACGCAGCTTGTATTCTCTCTGTAACCGTCGAGTGTTTATAATACAAAGAACGTTTATTGTGACTCTCGTGTTTGGTTTACTTTGTTTAGTAAGACTCTCCACCTAGTCACGGGTATTCCGCAACCCGGTGCGACTAGTAGACCACTTGCATGTGACGATCCAAAACACACGAAGGGACCTACAAGATCAACAACACTAAAACAGATTATGAACGAACCCTAGTTATAGGATGTTGATTAATTCGATGATTTGAGATCAAATTGACATAGGGCTATCATTATACAGAGAGTTGCGAATCTACTGATATGAATTAATTGTATTTCAACTGTGTCTAGGTTAGGGTTCGATTAAACCGAATGGGTATGAACCCTAGAATCGATTTGAGTTAAATTTGATAGTGAAAGTCCAAATTAACATAGGGCTTCTACTAAACGAGTGATTCCGATTCTAGCCATATGGTTTAATTGAATTATGATTGTGTCCCGAGTTAAAAGTCCCAAATTAGATTTCGTATGAACCCTAGATTCTGAATTTCGATCAATTTGATATTATGAGCCCCAATACTCATAGGGCTTTCAGTTAATAGACTCAAATGAAACTAAGGATGCAGTTAGTTACCAGAAATGTTGACGGATTGATGGTGATCGACTAAACCGAGTGTCGACGGCTTGCGGGTTAGATTCCTGCGACTTCTGTTACAATTTCGGTCCAATTGATGCGTGTTACAGCTTCTAATGGATGCCAATGAAGTGTGTGAGAGTTCGATTTGTGGAAATAATATGAGCATTTGCCGAATTTGATGAATTCATAGCGGGAGTCGACGGTTATGAGATTAATGCCCATAATTGGGATTAATTCGAATCAATGTCTGAGTTTAATGATCTGATGATGATCGATTATGGATATAACATGCATAACGGTTACGGAATTTCAACAGGAATGATTTTGGGATTCGTAGTTTAGTCATTTGATTACGGGTTTGACTTTAAAAGTCAGCAGTGATCAATTTCCTTTGATTTTGACATTGCAAGTCAACAGGTCAAGTTTAGAGACTTGGCAGGATTAGTCCCTGAAGTTTGAGATCAGAAAATGGCAGAATTAGACCCTGGGGTTAGATTTAACTGGGTTTAGTTAGCGGGGTTAAGTTTTAGATAGGATATTTAACGGGATTATTAACGGAGTTAATTTGAAAAGTACGGATTGTCACATCATTCCCTAGTTGAAAGAATTTTCGTCCCGAAAATTAAATAATAATTTTTTTTTTCGGATGTCACATCATCCCCTAGTTGAAAGAATTTTCATCCCGAAAATTAAATAGTACCTTAAGAATTTGACGCGGAGTGCTTGAACAGATTAGGATATTTGCGCATCATTTGATCCTCGCGCTCCCACGTGAATTCCGTTCCGTGTTTCGAGTTCCAACGAACTCTGACAATAGGAATTTTACAGTGTTTTAACGTTTTGATCTCCCTATCCATGATTTCCACTGGTTCTTCGATGAAACGTAGCTGTTCATCAATGTGTAGTTCCTCAAGAGGAACCGCGAGTGACACGTCTGCCAGACATTTCTTCAAGTTTGAGCCGTGAAAGATGTTGTATACACCACTAAGTCCTTCAGGTAGGTCCAGTTGATACGCTACTGGACCAATTCTCTTCACTATCTTGAATGGTCCAACATAACGAGGATTTAGCTTGCCCCGTTTCTTAAAAAAAATGACACCCTTCCAAGGTGAGACTTTTAACAAGACCATATCCCCTACTTGAAATTCTAACGGTTTACGACGCTTATCGGCATAGCTATTTTGACGATCATGAGCTGCTGCCATACGGTTTCTAATTTGAAAGATTTTCTCAGAAGTTTCAAGTACGAGTTCAGGACCTGTAAGTTGACTATCCCCAACCTCGTCCCAACAAATAGGAGAATGACATTTCCGTCCATATAATGCTTCAAATGGAGCTGCCTTGATGTTTGTGTGATAACTGTTGTTGTTGGAGAATTCCACAAACGGTAGGTGAGACTCCCAGGTGTTACCGAAGTCAATCACACAAGCTCGTAGCATATCCTCCAGAGTTTGAATTGTATGCTCCGTTTGGCCATCAGTTTGAGGGTGGTATGCTGTGCTCATATCTAGACGCGTGCCTAAAGCTTTATGTAACGATTGCCAGAAACGAGAGGTGAATCGTGCATCATGATCCGAAATGATAGAGATTGGCACCCCGTGCCGAGAGACTACTTCTTTTAAGTTAATACGAGTAAGCTTATCCATCTTGTCAGTTTTCTTGATTGCTAAGAAGTGAGCGGACTTTGTTAAACGATCGACTATGACCCAAATGGTATCTCATCCGGTAGTAGTTCGTGGCAATTTTGTGATAAAGTCCATGGATATATGTTCCCATTTCCACATGGGAATCTCTGGTTGCTAGAGAAGACCAGAAGGCTTTTGATATTCAACTTTGACATTTGCGCAAGTCAGGCACTTGCTCACATAGGTGGCTATATCGGCCTTCATCTTTGGCCACCAATACAACACCTTTAGGTCATGTACATCTTGTCGGAACCTGGATGAATAGACTAACGAGATTTACGAGCTTCATCCATGACCAGTTCCCTTAAATTTCTGAATATTGGAACCCATATTCGCTCAGCGAAGTAGCGAATACCGTCAGATTAGACCTCGAGTTGTGCTTCCATACCGCGTGTACCTTCCAGCGGTAGGTTTTCCTCTTTCAGAGCTTCAAGTTGAGCACTACGGATTTTGTCAGGTAATCAGGGGTGAATGGTAAGCTGTAATGCTCGAACTCGTTTGGGCTTGGTTTCCTTTCTACTTAGGGCATCAGCTACAACATTAGCCTTACCCGGATGATACCGGATCGCACAGTCATATTCATTCAAGAGCTCGACCCAATGATGTTGTCTCATGTTCAGCTCTTTCTGCACTAAGATATGCTGAAGACTCTTATGATCGGTATAGATAGTGTACTTGGTACCGTACAAGTAGTGTCTCCATATCTTAAGTGCGAAAACTACGGCTCCCAACTCTAGATCATGAGTGGTGTAGTTTTTCTCATGAATCTTCAGTTGACGCGAAGCATATGCGATCACCTTTTTTCTAGTTGCATTAGAACACAACCCAGACCCTGAATGGATGCATCACAATACACCACAAAATCATCCGTACCCTCCGGAAGAGCTAGGATAGGTGCACTACAAAGTTTCTGCTTAAGATGTTGAAATGCTGACTCTTGGTTATCGCCCCGGTTATAGGCTTTACCCTTCTGGGTTAAGGCAGTGAGAGGTTGTGCAATCTTTGAAAATCCCTTGATGAATAGATGGTAATATCCAGCCAATCCCAGAAATTGTTGCACCTCAGTCGGAGTCGTCGGTGCTGACCAATTCTTGATGGCTTCAATCTTTGACGGATCGACATGTATTCCCTTCTCGTTAACCACATGTCCTAAGAATTGAACTTCTCGAATCCAGAATTCACACTTGGAAAACTTAGCATATAGCTGCTTCTTTTTAAGTAATTCCAGGATTAAACGTAAATGTTCCTCATGTTCCTCCTTGTTCTTGGAATAAATAAGAATGTCGTTGATGAAAACGATGACAAACTAATCAAGGTATGGTTTACACACACGGTTCAGGAGGTCCATGAATACTGCAGGTGCGTTGTTTAATCCGAAAGGCATAACCATAAATTCGTAGTGGCCGTACCTTGTCCTGAAAGCAGTCTTAGAGATATCTTCATCTCGGACTCTCAATTGATGGTAACTGGATCTAAGATCTATCTTGGAATAGAAACTTGATCCTTGGAGTTGATCAAAGAGATCGTCTATACGAGGCAAAGGATAACGATTCTTGATTGTCACTTTATTTAGCTCACGGTAGTCGATACACATACGGAAAGTTCCGTCCTTCTTCTTGAAAAACATGATCGGAGCTCCCCATGGCGATGAGCTAGGTCAGATGAAACCTTTATCCAACAATTCCTGTAACTGAGTAGATAGCTCTTGCATATCACTAGGTGCCAGTCTGTAAGGTGCCCGAGCGATCGGTGCCGCTCCGGGTGCTAAATCGGTTTGAAATTCAACTTGACAGTGTGGTGGCAGACCAGGGAAATACTTCCAGAAATTCACGAACGATGGGAATATCATCAATCTTCTTCTCTTCTGATGACTGCTCAGCAACGAGGGCCAAAATAGCAGTATGCCCTTTTTGAAGGCATTTCTGTGCTTTCATAAAGGATATGATGCCCATGACTGCACCAACCTTTTCGCCCTGAACGGAAAGGGTTTCTCCACTCGGGAGAGGAATGCGAACAATTTTCTCACGACAGATGATTTCAGCTTGGTTTTTAGATAACCAATCTGTAGATGCATAATATGTCCCTAATCCCTTGTAATATGTATTTCATCTATGATTAATGTAATTATTTGATGTATTAATGAAATTACATGTTTATCCTTAATGTTTACTCATATATATAACGACTGTGTATTAAACGATCTGATAAATAGCGATAAGGTTGATCAATTGTGCTAATGAAAGGCCCATTCGCACGAATGGATCATGAGAATGATCCATTCGCGCGAATAGATCATGAGAATGATTCATTCGCTAGAATAAGTCATGAGAATGATTCATTCATACGAATGAACCATTCTGATGATTCATTCTTAAGAATGAACCATTCTGCTGATTCATTCGCACGAATGAGTCCATTCACATGGATCATTCGTACGAATGGCCTCAGCACTATATATAGAACTTTCACTTCATGAGCACACACAACAACAAAAGAGATAACACATATACACACAGAACCAGACTAAGCAACAGAACACACAAACTCTTTGCACCTGTATTGTCGAATCTCTGTCCGTTGAGAGTTTCCAGGTCTTGTATCCAACATCTCTACACCAAAGGGTCGATAGAAACCTTCGTTTCGACATCTAATCCGCTCGTTTCTTACGACCCGATCCGTGTCATAGATTGGATTGCCAATCAAATCGGATTCCACACGATTTGGTTCAGTTAATGTGTTGAATCATTGGATCAAGGTAGATCCCGATCCAACAAAGTGGTATCAGAGCCTGATTGTGCTCTAGATTCAACATAGAAAATCTAATCTTGCTTTTAATCTTGCTTTTTTCTAGATACTTGAGTGTTATAAAGATCACTTGATCGTTGTTTAGCCACGTTCAAAACTTGTGATTATTGCTTCTGAGTGATCTGATCGTCTCAGTTTCCAGATCTGATAATAGGCTCAATCATTGGTGCTTTTTGGTGCAAAAAAGTCAAACAGCCCTCTGTCGTACGAATGGCTACCATGATGAACTTCATTCGCACGAATGGCTCCTACCATTCGCACGAATAGATCCAGTCTCCCGCTCATTTGTTCAAACTTCCAATCGCACGAATAGAAAATTCCATTCGCAGGAATAGAAAATTCCATTCGCACGAATAGAAAATTTCATTCGCACGAATAGAAAATTCCATTCGCACGAATAGAAAATTCCATTCGCACGAATAGAAAATTCCATTCGCACGAATAGACCCATTCGCATAAATCTCTTCTGAATTTTTTTTGTGTCGAAAAACTTCGTTTTTTACCATGTCGGACTTAGCTTTTGTTGCCAGTCAGAACAGTAAAATCCAAAACTTGTTATTAATCGATAATGAAGCTGGAAATGCTAACAAGGCTCCAAAACTCATGACAATGGACTAATATCATCACTGGAAAAACAGGTTTGAGATACACATTAATGGAGTTGATACAAGCTTATGGATGATGCTAGAGAATGGATATCAAAAAGTGTTGAGTGAGGATGGAACTCCTGTTTTGGTTTCCCTTTTAAGCGAACAACAAAGAAAAGATTATGACTTAGAAAAGAAGGCATATGCTATCTTATCTCAGGCCATATCAAGAGAAATATTTCATCAATTCAGGCAGTTTACATCTTCAAAATCTCTGTGGGTTGCCTTAGAACAACGTCACGAAGGAAATGCTTCATTGAAAGCTATCAATGCTAAGGCCATTAAGAAGGAATTTGATAATTTCATGTATAATGGGAATGAGTCCTTAGATGATCTATTTGAGAGATTCTATCACTTGATGAGTGAATTGCATGCTCATGAGATCAAAACAACGAAAGAAGAAAAGGTTCAATGCATGGCATATGCGCTACCACCAAAATGGGATTCATTCTTGATGGTTCTCAAACAGAACAATACTCTTGAAACCATTGATATCAATGAATTTCTTCAGAAATTGAGAGAACAAGAGGTGATGAATAAGTGGAAGTTAAAGAGAGGCGTACAAGCTCAGGATCCTTCATTGTACTATTCCACATCAACTCAACAAAATGCTCCTTTACAGACTGCGTTTGTATCAAACATGTCAAATGTTTCAGCCAGCCAGTCTTCAACAGCTCATGCTTCAGTTTCATCAAGCTCGGTTCCACAGCAGGGAAATACTGTTAGTACTCCTCCACCAAGCCCCATTAAATTGCAAACAGACAACTTCGACAAGGTTACTATCGAAGTGGCCAAGGAACACATGGCACTGTTGTCTACCGTTGTCAATTCATATGACAGTCTTGTTGCTGGACAGGTTGGAAACAGTCATCTGACAGCAGAAGACTATGCTCAGATTGATAAGGATGAAATGGATCGAATTGATATAATGTGGGCTCTTGCAAGTGCAGTCAGAAGAGCGAGAGATTATGTAAAAAGGACAGGAAAAACTCTCGAAGGGAACAAAGACACTACTTATGGTTTTGATCTGTCTGCTGTTGTTTGTTTTAACTGTGGTGAGAAAGGGCATTTTGCTAGGCAATGTGAAAAGCCTAAACAGACTGGAAACCGCAACCCTTTCAACAACCGTCAAAGCCAACCGAAGCCACAAAATCAAAATACAGAAACAAACCTTGTTCCAGTTACTCTTGCACAAGATAAGGACACTTCAAGTGGAACAAAAGCTATGGTTGTTCAAACAGATGAGACTGTTGATTGGTCTTTTAAATTTGGAGATGATGTCAATTCAGGGGATAGAGCTTACATGGCAAAGGCTGTAGAAATCAATGAAGAATCAGATTCTGATGCTGAGAGAGAGATTGCTTCAGAAAGTTCATCAGCTGCAGACGACACATCTTCAAACAGTTCTGGCTTCACAGCTGAGAATGAAGATAAATCATCTGTCGTCTCTTCAAGTCAATCGACAGCTGATGTGGATGATAACAATTCCTCTTCTGAATCTACCTGTAGCTGTGCTTTTATGGTAAAAACATCCACAGGCATTCAGGTAAATTCTGACAGTTTTGAAAGTGAGTCTGAATCTCAACCGTGTTTAATTTGTGATGAACTTGAGAAGAAAGTTGAGACACTTAAAAGTCACAACACAGACTTAATTGCTGATTTAACTAATTGTCTTGAAGCAAACCGTGTTTTAAAGGGAAACGAACTTGCTTTCAAAAACAAAATTGATCTTTTAAACAGGCAAGTTCATGAATTAGAAATCTGTGTTATCAACAAACAAAATGCCATCACTTTTTATTTAAACACGATTGATGAAACAAAGAAAAAGCTGGCACTTGTCGAGTGTGATTATGAAACTTTAAATCAAAAGCTGAAAAGTTATTCAAATTCTGCTTACATTCTTGATTACATGATTTCACGGCGTCCAGGAAAGAAAAATGCTGGGTTTGGGTATAAAAATTGTCCTCCACCGGTGTTGAATACTATGATAAACACACCGGATGATAACCCAATCATTGACTTTAAGGTCAAAACGCCACTTGTCGTTGATCCAACCGAAAACAAAATTTCTCAACCAAAGGTTAACGATAATGGTGCTTCAACCTCGAAGTCCCAGTGTGTTGATGGAATGGTAGAAGAGTGGGATGAAGACGACGATGAGTGTCCTACTCGTGGTTTGGGACACAAAAACTCGTCTACTCCACAGAATGACAGCATTGGTATTTCCAAATCTGCTTCTAAAAATGTTTTTAAAATTAAACCAACCAATTGCCGTCAATCTTATCCCACTACTTCTGATCAGAAGAGTCAAGTAACCAAAGCCTCAATCAAAAAGGTTAATTTTGTTAAAGCTGGAGAGTCTGTTCAATCAAACAAGTCACTCTCTTCAGCTGAACTAAAAGAAGCTAAGGCTGGTGGTTCAAAAACTCACCAAAGTGAAAATCAATACAGATCTCCGAGGTTGGTTGAGCGGAGATACTGTTTTGAGTGCGGTACACAAGGACACGTTGTTATCAACTGTCCTTATCTTCAGAAGCCAAGTAAAAGAGTTAACCATTTTCCCGAAAATAAACAAAAGTTTTTAAATTCAAAATCTAACTCTTTTACCCAACAACAAGTGCATCAAAAGAAACTTAAACAAAAGATGCATGACTTGTTGGTCTCTGATTCGAGTTCCACACCTGTACAAATCGTTAAGCAATCCACTGTTTACCACAAACAGTCGTTGCACAAACAACATGTGTGGAAAGCAAAATCAGATGATGCTTCTAACGACTATACTTCAAAGTCAAATGGTTGTTCCAAAAGTCCACAAGGACAGTGGATGGATTGTACTGTTGTAGATGAGACTGGGAAACCCAAGACCGTAAAGGCTTGGGTTCCTAACCTAAACTAATTACTTTCCTTATTGTGCAGGTTGTCCTTTATAATCCTATTAGCAATAATTGGATTATTGATAGTGGGGCATCCAGGCACATGACTGGGAACTTAGCTCTCCTTTTCGACGTTAGAAATATCAAAGGGGGCTATGTTTCATTTGCAGGCGATAAAGGTGGTTTTATCTCAGCTCAGGGAACACTGTCTAATGGAGCTGTCAGCTTTGAGAAGGTCAACTTTGTAAAACAGTTGGATAACAACTTACTTTCTGTTTCTCAAATCTGTGATAAGGAGTTCAAGGTTCTTTTTGATGACAAGAATTGTTATATCTTGAAAAAGGAGTTTATGATTCCAGAAGACATGGTGGTTATGTCTGCTCCAAGAGTGAATGATCTTCATATTCTTGACATCTCACAAGCATCATCCTCAGTGTCCACAGCATCATGTTTTGTTTCAAAAGCCACTGAGAAGGATTCTATTTTATGGCACAAAAGAATGGGACATCTCAGTCTCAGAAAAATGAATCATTTGGTGTACAAAAATCTTGTTGAAGGAGTCACTGTGAAAAGTTTTCATCTTCCTGACGTGTGTGTTTCTTGCAAGAAAGGCAAACAAACCAAGAAATCTCATAAACCCAAATCTCAACATTCCATCACTATACCACTAGAGCTCTTACACATGGACTTGTTTGGTCCTATCAACCGGAAGAGCATTGCTGGAGACTTATATTGTTTGGTTGTGACGGATGAGTATTCAAGATATTCTTGGGTGATGTTCTTAAAAGAAAAATCTGAAACTTTTGAATATGTGGAGATTCTTATTACCAAATTGGAGTCTCTGTATAAGTTAAAGGTTAGGAGGATCCGTTCGGACAATGGTACTGAATTTAAAAATCATCTTATGGAAACTTTCTGTCAAAAACTTGGTATTCACCATGAATTCAGTGCGCCATATGTTCCACAAATGAACGGTGTTGCTGAGAGGAAGAATCGGACCTTGATAGAAGCTGCAAGGACTATGCTCGCTGACTCAAACTTAGCCGTGCAGTTCTGGAATGAAGCTATTGCTAATGCGTGTTACACGCTCAACCGGGTTCTAGTTGTCAAGCGTCACGATAAAACTTGCTTTGAATTGCTGCATCGTAGGAAACCGAACTTACAGTATCTTGAACCGTTCGGTGCTCCATGTACCATGTTGAAAAAGGATGCTCATGGCAAGTTTAACGAGAAAGTAGAGGAAGGTTACTTCTTAGGGTACAACACTCCCAATAAAAGAGTTTACAACAAAGCTTCTGGGAATGTAGAAGAATGGTACCATGTTGATGTTCAAAAGTATACCTCTCCTGCTGCTGGAAAAGGTCTTCCTTGGATGTTTGATTATGAAGAACTTTTTGCCTCGTTTAATCTTCCTCCAGAATGTTCAGATGAGGAGGTTGTTGTTCAAATGATGTATGATGCTCAAAACGCACCTGATGAACATGTGCAACCTACTCCCTCATCATCTGACATTCCTGAGTCCTCCAATAACACACAAGTCACACAGGATGGTGACTCTTCTTCTTCTTCAGAGTATGAGGGTTCTCGACAAGAAATAGACCAGGTGATTGAAGATCCTTCCCATGATGTTGTACAATTAAGTGATGATGTTTCACATTCTGTGGCAATTGAACAGAGTATCACAAACCTTGATCAAACTGTAGAGGTTCCTGCTCATCCTGTGGGTAGGATTGATAGAATTCATCCTCAACAGAACATTATTGGTGATCCCACATCTGGTGTTAAAACTAGGGGTCAGATCAACTCTGGAGTCTACTCAGAAATCATGGAATCTGGTGTAGTCAACGATTGTGCGCATTCATGTTTCGTCTCGCAAATCGAACCACGGTCTATAACAGATGCTTTAAAAGAAGAATCTTGGGTAAATGCAATGCAGGAAGAACTACTCCAATTTCAGAAGCTCGGAGTTTGGAAGTTAGTTGATTTACCAAAAGGAGCTAAGAAAATTGGTACTCGATGGGTTCTTCGTTGCAAAAGGGATGATCAAGGAATAGTCATAAGAAATAAGGCTCGTTTGGTCGTTCAGGGATTTAAGCAAATTGAAGGTATAGATTACAATGAAGTGTTTGCACCGGTTGCTCGTCTGGAAGCAATTCGAATTTTTCTTGCTTATGCATCCTACAAAAGGTTCAAAGTCTATCAAATGGATGTAAAGAGTGCTTTCCTTCATGGAGAAATCAGTGAAGTCGTATACGTCAGTCAACCTCCCGGGTTTGAAGATCCTATGCATCGTGACCGTGTCTACAAATTGGACAAGGCACTGTACGGATTGCACCAAGCTCCGCGAGCGTGGTACGAGACACTTTCCACTCATATTTTGAATAATGGATTTAGAAGAGGTGTCATCGACTACACGTTGTTTATTCGGGAAAAGGGTGGAGAACTTTTAATGGTACAGGTATACGTGGATGACATTATTTTCGGATCGACAAATGATGTTCTGTGCAAAGAATTTGAAAGAGTTATGCAGGACAAGTTCGAGATGAGTTCCATGGGAGAGATGAAGTTCTTTCTAGGGCTACAAGTAGATCAATCTGAGACAGGAATTTTCATTCATCAAACAAATTATGTTGGAGACATACTGAGCCGATTCAGTATGACTGATGCCAAACCTGCTGGTACTCCATTGGCGATCAATCACGGGATTTCGCCTGATGACAAGGGGGAGTATATTGATGCTACTCTCTATCGAGCCATGATCGGATCTCTACTGTATCTCACGGCATCTCGACCAGACATCATGTTCGCCACGTGTCTCTGTGCCCGATATCAGTCAAAACCAAAAGTCTCCCACTTAATTGCTGTCAAAAGGATTTTTCGTTATGTGAAGGGTACTCCTGATCTTGGATTATGGTACTCTAATGATGATAACTTTGAGCTTACTGCATATAATGATTCTGATTATGGTGGTTGCAAAACAGACTTCAAGTCTACATCTGCAGGGTGTCAGTTCTTTGGAAACCATCTTGTGACATGGCAATGCAAAAAGCAGACTTCAGTGGCTACATCTACATGTGAAGCTGAATACATCGCTGCTGCCAGTTGCTGTTCTCAGATTATCTGGATTCAACAGCAACTTCGGGACTACGGTTTGCAATTCTCTAACACTCCTATTTATGTAGATAATTCTGCTGCCATAGCTATCACTAAGAATCCGGTTCAGCATTCAAAAACCAAACACATCGGCATAAAATATCACTTCATTCGTGATTGTTTTGAAAAGAAACTGATTGATGTGGTTCAAATTAACACTGATTTCCAAAAAGGCCGACCTCTATACAAAAGCCTTTGACAAACCAAGATTTTTATTCTTGTTAGAGGTAAACGGCATGAAAAAGAAGGATGACGTTGTTCCGGACCAAGAGTCGAGTCAATAATCATTTTTATCCATTACGTTCCTGTATATATTTTCTTTCTTGCGTTTATTAAAAATCTCAAAAACTCAAAAAGATTTTTCATTTTAAAATTTTAGGGGGAGAAAATGTCAGTAAGAAAATGATCTCTCGCTGAGAAAAATGATAGTACACAGACGCTAGTTATCTGAGACTCCAAAAAGATTTCTAAATTGTGTACAGTTTGTTAAAAAAAATAAATAAATAAAAATAAAATTTCCATTTTTGTACAGTCTAAAACCCAAAAACATCTGAAAAACTCAAAAATGAGAAATCGTATCTAACCTTTGGGAAGTGATGGCACACTAACCATATGTATGAAGCACATTGCATTTAATGTCATGGTGAATAGTCACACTAAGTCGACATGTGATGCATTGATAGGCTTATCTTACTGAATCTCGACCATTGATGATCAATCTATACCATATTAGATATTGTCTTGTGAGTCACATAATGGTGAAAGGATTGACAAAAATCAACAATAGAAACTGAAGGTGTTTCTCATTCTGTGCACACTAGTTATCATCGGTTTAATGAGATATCAGAAAGTAGTTATAAAATTAAAAATTAGATTCCGAAGTCGTATACGTGCCATATTGCCTTGTAAATACCTGGCTGAAGCCGTCCATGCGATTAAGAATAAAATAAAAGTATGAATCCGAATCCGTATATGTGTCATATTACCGGGTTGCAGCCTGGTTGAAGCCATCCATGGGATAGGATGAACACAAACACCGTTAGCTGCATACGTGCCATATTGCCTTGTAAATACCTGGCTGAAGCCGTCCATGAGCTGATAGCTGTCACTGTGAATACTAAAAAAAAAAAAAAAAATTTGTGTAGTAAAGAAGTAACAGGGAATAACTGAGATCTCATGAACTTATGATGGCTGGTTAAGTAAGTTGTGCTGATTTGAAACATTAACATGTTTTGAAAAGTAATTCAAGTCAATTCTTAACTAGTGTGGGACACACAGATAATGGACTTAATCCTTCAAGATCATCTTGTAAGTGTTGAGAAAAGGTCTGCATAAGTTTAAGATGGACAAACATATCAATGATCGCATTTTGACTAAGTGTACTTAAAGCTCAGATAATTTGCAATGTTGCTGATTGCTATGAGTTTAGTACTGATCCTATGTTCGGATCTTTCTCACAAAAAGATGTGTAAATACCATTGTATAGTTGTATCTACAAAATTCAAAATGTCTCAGATCATTAGTCACTAAGTCTGTATGATTTCTCATAAGGATCATTCTTACTAAGACATGCGTGTATATATCTTGTTGATATTATTTTCAGCATTACATATTCAAAAATCCAAAAAGATTTTACTTTTCCTGAATTTTAGATTATCTGATAAGACTCGAACGACTGTCTGAAAATTAAAATTTGAAAACCGCTTGACTTCCTGATTGATCAAATCGTTCCTTTACTTCATAAACTATTCCAAAACTTCATAATTGATCCCTCACTTCATAATTAAATGTAAATTACTTCATAATTAAATTTTTATTAAAACCAATGTGGTCGGATACCCCATTTAACTTGAAAAGATTAATTTGCATAAGGGGATTGTCCCATTCGTACGAATGGATGAGCAAAATGGCTCACTCGTACGAATGGATGAGGAGAATAGCTCATTCACACGAATGGACTGACCAGAATGGTCCACTCGTACGAATGAGTGGCAGAATGAATCAAGTCTGGGTCACTCGCACGAATGGACTGACCAGAATGATCCATTCGTACGAATGAACCAGGCCATCCTATAAATAGGCCATTCATTCGCATGCGCAGAATCATTCGCACAAATCAGAAAGCATTCGCACGTCTGTTTCATCAAATTCTGATTTTGAACAAAACTTTGTCAAATCTGTAATCTAATCATTCGTTTTCATTTTCCAGGTATAACCCCACAAGTATTCATCGATTGTATACCGATTCGTGGATGTTCGATTAGATTTAGGGTTCAAAACCGAAAACCAAACCTAAAAACGTAAAAAGTGACTTAATAAACCAACTAAAATGCTAAATATTGGTTGAAAATCATAGTCGAGTGTGTTGGTGTCTTTTTCGGCAAATCTTTTCAAGTCTTGATCGAATTTTTGGACAAATTGGATCGCGACCCGTCTGTCATACGAATGGACACACTCTTCATGTTCATTCGTACGAATGAAAGCTCATTCACACGAATGAAACTCATTCACACGAATGAATACTCATTCATATGAATGAAACTCATTCGCACGAATGAATAGGCAGAATGATCCATTCGCACGAATGAACCAACTCTTAGGGTTCATTCGTACAAAGGGAAAATGGTCCAAAAGTTCATATTTCCAAAATCTTGCATGTACTGATCTGATGTGCTTCATGTTTTTGTGTTTGCAGACTGATCGTTATGGCACACAGAGCTCGAGTTGTTCTTAAGGCTTCAATAAAAAGCAACATATGTGCGTACATGATTCCTACATCAAGGAATGCACGTCCGTTTGTCGGGATGATCGAGTTTTTATCAAGATCAAGGATTGCTCATGCTATATCCCATCATCGGACTCCATATACGTCGCATCAAAGGGAGTTCTGGGCCTCTGCCGAGATTGACTGCGAGGTATCTCCACCGGTCATACGAGGGAAGATCGCAGGTCAAGATGTGGTTGTATCGGCAGCTCATATTCGCCGATTGTGTCAATTCGGTGATCATCCTGAAGATCCAGTGACACTGGATAAATATCTGGTCCGCGGATGCTTCATGAGAATAAAGTACGACGGGAATGTAGCAGAGGGAGTTTTAAACAAAGCGAACCTCTGTCCGCAGTACAAGTATCTTGGACATGTTCTTCTGCATTGCCTCGGTTCCCGTCGTGGCGGTTTCGACGACATGCGCGAAACAATTCAAAGCGCATTCGTTGCTCTGGTGTTGAACATTCCGTTCAACTTTTCCGAGATGGTGTTCACGCATCTTAAGGAAAACATCTATCTAAAAGGAGACAATGTGTATCTTATGTACCCCAGATTCTTACAAATGATAATAGATGACCAGCTTCCTCTTCTGCGAAGGTCAGACATCGACATGATCAAGCTAGAACACATGACGGATGTCACTCTAAACAGGGTACAGACCTACAGGGGTAGACCAACAAAGCCACCTCACAAACGACTTATTGGACATCTGGCAAATCCAGATTATGTGGCACCAGCAAACAGAAAATGGCGTCACGATAACAGTGATTCTGACAGGGAGGATATTATTGTACCTCCAGCTGACGACCAAGATGATGACGACCAAGATGGTCAGGCAGATGGTGGCAATGCTCCTAATGTTCCATCTACCGCTGCCACCACCCCCACTGTTGCTGCTATCGATTCTTCCCTTCCAACTAACCCAGAAGACGTTAACCTGGACACCGTCCTGTTTACTGATTCTGAGGACACTGAAGACGAATTTGTAATCAGTCAACAAGGGGCAAGATTGGTCGCAACAAAACGAAAAAGGGGAGCAGATCAAGGAAACTCAAGGGTTGATGATGACGTCAGGGATGCTGACTTTGTCCCTGACTGTCCACAAGTATCTGCTGCTCCTTTTTCCCAATCTACCCCAGTCAAGATAGGAAGAGGAAAGAGAATGGCCAAACGCCAAAAGTTTAAACTTGTTAGAAGGACGGAGAGCACCTCTGCTACTACAGAAACTGCCACCAGGTCTGAGGCTCCAATGTCAACATCTATGCCTCAGACACAAACTGTGCCTCCTCCCATCTACACGACTGCTCCTACATCACAGCCATCAACTATTCGAGCTGAATCTTCAATGTCACTGCCGACTGTTTCTCTACACGACCAGATCAGTACTTTAAACAGTTTGGTACTTCGTTTACTGGCTCAGAATGAAGAGCAATCAAAGCGTATTGACCAACAGGGCTCGCAGATCAGTCAGTTGACTCTGCAAAATACTGAACAAGCCCAAGCCATCACAAGTCTTTCCACTAGGTGTAATGATCAACAAGCCCTCCTTCTCACTGCTACAAACCAGAATCAACAGTTGTCTAAAACTGTTGATGCACATGCTTAGAGGATACAAAGGCTTGAGGAGGATAATAAGAGACTGTTGGAAGACTTAGAAAGCAGAAGAGACCCGACACCCAGAATTGAGGGTGCTCGTGATGATGGTGATGATGGTGATGATGGTGATGATGATGATGATGATGACGATGATGATGATGATAGTGATGATGATGACAATAATGACAAAGATAAGGATGATGGTGCCAATGCTGGTGCTGCATCAAGTGCTTCAAAGACAGCAGAAGCAGAGGCACGCACAAAGCAAAAATCAGACAAATCAGAAGGCCCATCATCAGATACACAAAAGGGCACTGAAGGTTGATAGTTTTTGTTTTATGTGTTTTAAGTTGTCTTATTGTAAATATTAGATTATTATGTAAATAATTTCAGTTTTATTTTGATTAAATCAATGAAATTTCTTATTCTCACATGTTTATTTTATGATTGTTTATGTAAATAGTTTTGGATGTGATGCCTCTCAAGCAACAACCTTCAAAGTTAACTTATGTGCTTGACATGCAAGGGATCATCCAACATTCAGTTATTTATGACAAAGAGGAAGGGGAAATCGTACACTGCTTGTCAAAAGAACAGATTGCCGAGCTATTTCAAATGAATCCCGACGAAGTCATCACTGAAGAGGCATCTGTTCCTACAACTGATTATCCCTCCTCTGACGAACTAGAAGACGTTGATGAGGTTGAAGTCGAAGACATCACTGATCAAGAATATCCAAAGTACACATCAGTAGATGGTGATGATCTTCCCTCCTTCGCAGACTTATTCACTCAGCAGTCTGACGAGGAGGTCAACCGCATTATCGACAACAAAGGAGATGAAGCCGGTCCCTCCACTATTGACATTGACGAGCTGAATGAACGTAAAAGTCAGTGGATGGAATACATGGCCGAATTAAAGAAGAACTCAAAGCCCTCTCCTCCAACCAAGTACACTAAAGTTTATCGACTCAAAGGACACAAGTCTGACGGTCGTATAATCAGTTGGGCATACTTCAACGACTTAAGCTGCTATGCTATAAAAAGAGAGAAGGGCATACAATATTTCAGGTACCCTCATGATTTCAAGACGCTGCCCGCATTTGAAGTAAATCAATTGGCGCGTCTAAAGCTTCTATACAGCGAATCTTCCGGTCTATCCGAATGGTTTGAACGTCAATTACAATACGAATACCGGAAGAAGTGGGTGAACTTCAAGGCACAAATGCCTACACGTTACATTCATAAGGAAAAGGTTCATCCAATCACCAAGAAGCCCCTAATTGTCTTAAAGTGGAAACCTCCAACGATCATGAAGAAGATTCCTTTAAGGAAAATGATCCAGGACTTCTCAGATCAGTTCAAATGGTGGTACTATGATGGGCGTACTGGTGAAGCTGTTATAGTGCTTTGTAAAGAAGGGTCATGGGAGACCACCAGGGTCTTTGATCCCTTGTGGCTGACCAACTTGTCTGAACAAGATGTTACAACTCTATACAAGTGTCAACCTTTTTTTGAAGTTGCAGATATAGACCAGGCATTGCAGTATGTGAAAGTGATACGTATATGCTTTGCTTTTGACATACACGCCGGAGTTAACTAGAAAACTCGTACAAAAGAGATGTTGAAGACCAACTAATGTTAGTTAGGTCATTTTGAAGGGATCTAGGTCCAAGGGAGAGTATGTATAATATGTCCCTAATCCCTTGTAATATGTATTTCATCTATGATTAATGTAATTATTTGATGTATTAATGAAATTACATGTTTATCCTTAATGTTTACTCATATATATAACGACTGTGTATTAAACGATCTGATAAATAGCGATAACGTTGATCAATTGTGCTAATGAAAGGCCCATTCGCACGAATGGATCATGAGAATGATCCATTCGCGCGAATAGATCATGAGAATGATTCATTCGCTAGAATAAGTCATGAGAATGATTCATTCGTGCGAATGAATCAGCAGAATGGTTCATTCTTAACCATTCTGATGATTCATTCTTAAGAATGAACCATTCTGCTGATTCATTCGCACGAATGAGTCCATTCACATGGATCATTCGTACGAATGGCCTCAGCACTATATATAGAACTTTCACTTCATGAGCACACACAACAACAAAAGAGATAACACATATACACACAGAACCAGACTAAGCAACAGAACACACAAACTCTTTGCACCTGTATTGTCGAATCTCTGTCCGTTGAGAGTTTCCAGGTCTTGTATCCAACTTCTCTACACCAAAGGGTCGATAGAAACCTTCGTTTCGACATCTAATCCGCTTGTTTCTTACGACCCGATCCGTGTCATAGATTGGATTGCCAATCAAATCAAATTTCGCACGATTTGGTTCGGTTAATGTGTTGAATCATTGGATCAAGGTAGATCCCGATCCAACACAATCCATGCCGACAATTACATCAAAACTACCAAGCGTCACCGGAATAAGGTCGATATCAAGTATATGACTAGCTAGCTCAATCTTACAACCCTTAAGAATATGGGTTACTTCAATTATTTGACCATCAGCTATCTCTATTACATACTTAGCTTCTAACAGAGTTGGAGTTCCTTTTATCATATCACTAAGTTTCTTAGATATAAAACTCCTATCAGCACCAGTGTCAAAAAGGACAGAAGCAAAGTAATTATTTAAGAGAAACTTACCGGTAACCACATTATGATCGTAACGAGCTTCTCCAGATCCTAGCACGAAGACTCGTCCCTTCAAACCATTCCCTCCTTTATTGCCGTTGTTGCCACCATTGTTGTTATTCTGATTAGGGTTGTGGTTTCCATTACCTCCCTTCTTTAACTGAGGACAATTCTTTCGAAAATGTCCCTCTTTCCCACACTCGAAACAACCCTTTGTAGACCCAGGCTGTTGAAAAGGCTGCTTGGCTTGCAACTCACCCCTACAATCTTTGGCAGCATGACCTATTTTGCCACACCGCTGACAACGGTTACAAACCCCGAAGTGATGAAAGTTGCACTTGTTACACTTGGGAGATTTTCCTACATAACCACCTTGATTTTGACATGAAGAGGTCGTCTGGTTGAAGTTCTTAGTAGGCTCAAACCTACGCTACTACTGTTGCTGAGGTTGGTTGGGCTGGGGTCCTTTGGAGCTGGAGTGAGAGTTGGAGTGGTGATCAAACTTGCGCTTATGATTGTCGGTAGCTTTAGAAACCGAACCCCTCAGAGGTAAAGTCCATTGAGTCACCGCTTGATCGGTTAGCTTGTGGGCAAGTCGGATAGTCTGCTGGATGGTAGTAGGGTTGGATGAAGTAACCATACATTGAATTTGTGGCACTAGACCTCCAATATACAGCTCAATCCTATTGTAGTCCGGAGTCACCATATGTGGGCACATGGTAGCAAGCTCATGGGAGTGAGTGGTATACAGCTCAATTTCAGAACCTTACATTTTCAGGTTCCAGAACTCTCCTTCCAATTTCTGAATTTCATCCCGAAGACAGTACTCCTCCTTCATCATTTTCTTAAACTCCTCCCACGGGAGTCCATTTGCCATGACCAGACCCAACATCTGGACCTGAGCGTTCCACCACGTGAGAGTCGGGCCCTCCAAAGTTCCAGCGGCGAACTTGACTTGATTGGCCACTGGGCAGTTGCACATGGCAATCACAGATTCTACTTTTTCGAACCACCGGAGTAGTCCGACAGCTCATTCGGCTCCACTAAAGGTGTGGGGCTTACAATCCATAAATGTTTTGAAGGTGCAGGATGGTTGCTGATTCTGTTGACCTGGATTTAGAAGCATAATATAGGGTTGGGATTACAGAGCTAAGGAAAGGCGCTTTAAGAGATGGATTGACCTCATCAGTCAATAGCTAAAGTATTTACCTGTAGTATTCTGTGCTGCGAGAGCCTCTGCCACACTATCGTTGATTAGTGCCGCCAGCTCAGCTGCTGTCATGTTGATGGTACCTCGGCCACCAGCACGACCTCCACGTACTCTTCCTGACATAATTCTTCACATTCACAAATACAAAACAATGAGAAATATATCGCATATTAAACATTATTTATGTACAAGTAAGGAAATACAACATCTAATATTTAGAAAATTAAATAAATTGTAAGGCTACAAAATAAATAACTCAAACATTAAACTTCTCATGCTTTTATTGAATAGGAACAACCTTACCCATCTAGGTTTGAAAAGAGAAATAACATAAACGAAGCATGAATGAAAAGGAAATATATAATAGAAAGATCGTCAAACACCCTCGTCATCGGAAGAAACGTATGATTGTGCATTGTCGATCTCCACCGGTTCCTCCTCGGGTGGCTCCTCCTCTAAGGGCTCATCCTCGAAGGTCTCCTCCTCGTCGTCCGAAATTGAATGTCCTCCAGAAATAGGGTTGCTTGTAGTTTGGCTTCTAAGTGAGTCACTCTCTCCCGAAGTCCCTCAGTAGCATGATCTGCTACTTGTAGCTGGGCTTCCAGATTAGTCACTCTCTCCATAATCCCTCCTACATCCTGGTCCGAGGTGTCCACCCTCGTCTCCAAATGTGTAACCCGATCCACCAAAAGGTTATGGACTTGGTCCGATGCTGCTAGCTCAGCAGTCAAAAGCTCAATTCCTACATTGTTTTCTTCCACTTGTGGCTCTTGATCTAGAATGACCGGTATCTCATCAGTGGAATCCTTCATCTCCTTTAACTCCTTAGTTATGATAAACACAAAAGCTGCAAAAGCTTGTTCCATGGTACATGGCAAGCTAGGTAAAGTAGCGGATGAGGAAGTAGAACCAAAGTAGGGCGATGGAACATTTCCCATCTCGATCCACCTTTGGATCATCTTCGGATATGCACTCCATTTAAGTGTCATGTTCCTTGCTCGTGCATTACTAGGTTCACCCTTTTCCACTGAGTTGTCACTAGAACTAGTTCGGCGCCTTTTGGGCTCCGGGGATGATACGGTAGGTGCCTTAGGTGATGGTGGTGGAGTTGACGACATGATCCTGTAATATAACATATAAGTGCTAAACATCCAAAGTTTATGACATGTAACTAATGTGTGAGGTTATAGTCTAGTATGCAATCCTAGTTCTCTATAACCAATGGCTCTGATACCAATCTGTCACAGCCCCAAATTCCACTAACGGAGTTTTACCGTTTGGGAAGTGACAAACCAGGATCTCAGTCATTAGTTACATTGAACGACTCTACTTGGGACTAAAATGAAAATATCATAACATTCAGAGTTTAATGCGGAAGCGTAAAGAAAGTAAATGCGCAAAACACACTCGCCCACAAAGTCCAAAAGTCCAAACCAAACATAGTCCAAAGAAAGTCCAAACAATTTAATAAGACATCAATAAAAAAGGAGAATCCCATGCATGTCCTATACGTGCACTTGTGCCTTATCTTAGCGACCTGAGAAAACATTCAAGAAAAGATGTCAACATGAGGTTTGTGAGTTCACAGGTTTCAATATATAAATAAACGTTTACCAGATTATTAATCATTCAATATGTATCTATAGGTAGCTAACCTATGTTCATGTTTAACTTAAGCGCTCGCAACCGAAGCTGACTGTTTGTTTATTTGCTTCCTGCCAGGTCTATAAACCCCGATGATATGATTAGGCTAACATTTCACCCGTTCGATCTCCAGTCGAGTTAGCACGACTAACGCGGGTGAGATTTGTCAAACCCATTAGTACTACTAAACATTACCTCACTCAGATCTATATTAACGGTTCGATGTGTGTTGAAGACTTTCAGTGATAGCGTGTTACGCTTAGCTTTAACATTGATAACATATGAATTACAAAAATCTCAAAATAGTTGAATCATGATTTCTCCCCCAAGTTAAAACAGTAAAAAAGGGTCGTGAAAACTCACTTGCGTTTCGCAGTAGGTAGTATCACACAAGTATGAGATAGAAACCACAAGTGTTAGCCTGAAACGGATCACGTATGCCCTAGAATATAAACATAACAATTAGGGACACAATGGGATTTGTGACGACGACACGGAAGGTTAGAACGTCTTAACGCATTCTAAAGATTTAAGAGTGGGCGAACAAGTCTACAGGAATAAAGATTATTAATACCAAATTTACGATCGAAGCGGTACGTGTCGTATGTTAATAACGAATAATAACTAAACAAATACATAAATTCGTACGTTCTAGTCGTTTACAAAGATTAGCAAAATAATATAATTTAATATATTATTCTTAGGTTCATAGGATTAACCAAATAATTATTTGTATGGAAAAATAATAAATATACTATTTTTAATCGGATATTTAAACGTGGGTAAATAATATAACAGATTATATTACTTAAAATTTTAAAACGTCACACGAATTATATAAACGAGGCGAAATAATATAAAACTATATATTATTTTATACTAGGAGTCACGGTTTGAAAATAACATAAATATATTATTTTTTTATTCGATAATAACATAAATGTATTATTTTTAAAAGTGAAAATAATATGAAAATGGGTTATAAAACGAAACCCGAGCCTACGAGTGGTTTCCCGGGCTAAAACACATTAATATAATATTATAATAATATAGGGTTTGATTTTTAATAATTAAATATAATAAAAATGCCTCAAAAAATAAAATGTGGGAGCCCGACCTCTAACCCGGGTCTCTCCCACACACGCACACAGCTTTAACCAGTCCCGCCCGCTAGGGAATCGCAAACTCAACCGGTTCAAAATTGTTTTAACATCAAGGTTCAGTGGGTTCTTCCCCCATACGCAAATCCGATCGAACCTAGTCCCAATTCCTTCGATTTCGATTACGATAGATCCAAGATTCAAAGGGGTTTTGTTTAATGGCTTCAAGCGAACCTGTGGTCGATTTTAATTGTAAAAACAACAGGTTTAAGATCGATTATTTACAAAAGTTAACACCGAAACCCTAGACACGAACTCAAAATCACACTGAATGAATTTGATGTTAGAAACAGTTGAAATCATGGGGCTTTTAGTCGTTAAAACATTACGAATCTAATGGTGTGACTTAATTTGATTGAGGACAGGTTTAATATCAACAACCCAAAAACAGATTATGAACGAACCCTAGTTATAGGATCTTGATTAATTCGTTCATGTGAGATCAAATTGACATAGGGCTATCATTATACAGAGAGTTGCGAATCTACTGATATGAATTAATTGTATTTCAAATGTGTCTAGGTTAGGGTTCGATTAAACCGAATGGGTATGAACCCTAGAATCGATTTGAGTTAAATTCGATAGTGAAAGTCCAAATTAACATAGGGCCTCTACTAAACGAGTGATTCCGATTCTAGCCATATGGTTTAATTGAATTATGATTGAGTCCAGATTCAAAAGCCCCAAATTGGATTTCGTATAAACCCTATATTCTGGATTTCGTATAAACTCATAGGGTTTTCAATTAATAGACTCAAATGAAACTAAGGATGCAATTAGTTACCAGAAACGTTGACGGATTGATGGTGATCGACTAAACCGAGTGCCGACGGCTTGCGGGTTAGATTCCGGCGACTTCTGTTACAATTCAGGTCCAATTGATGCGTGTTACAGCTTCTAATGGATGCGAATGAAGTGTGTGAGAGTTCGATTTGTGGAAATAATATGAGCATTTTCCGAATTTGATGAATTCATAGCGGGAGTCGATGGTTATGAGATTAATTCCCATAATTGGGATTAATTCGAATCAATGTCTGAGTTTAATGATCTGATGATGATCGATTATGGATATAACGTGGATAACGGTTACGGAATTTCAACAGGAACAATTTTGGGATTCGGATTTGAGTCAATTGATTACGGGTTTGACTATAAAAGTCAACAGGGATCAATTTCCTTTGATTTTGACTTTGCAAGTCAACATGTCAAGTTTAGAGACTTGGCAGGATCAGTCTCTGAAGTTTGAGATCAGAAAATGGCAGAATTAGACCCTTGGGTTAGATTTAACTGGGTTTAGTTAACGAGGTTAAGTTTTAGATAGGATATTTAACGGGATTATTAACGGAGTTAATTTGAAAAGTCCGAATTGTCACATCAAGTCTTGAAATTTCTGTTTTAGTTGATGTACGAACCGGTATACGTTGGTACTGTGTTTTTAATGTATTCGTTCTTTTTATATGTCTCGTGCTCTGAGTTTATCTAATATTATTTCACTAATAATATTAAAATAAATATTTATCATATTTATCGTATTACAGTACATATCGGTAATAACCCGTATCGCTATCGTTAGTCATATGAGCATTTGACGCGATTTACGTTCGCATAAACGTTTACACGGGTATTTATCTGAATAGTCTTTCCAAATGAATATTTATACTTGATATTAATAGTTCCTTATCTTACTTAATCCTCTCACCGAGTATCCGGTATTAAACCGGTATCTGACGCGTTAAACATTTAAAATTTACGAAATCGCGTATGTTCTTCTATCATTTCGTAAGTTCTTAGAATTTCGTAACAAGTTGTTAAATGAAATCGAGTGACTAGTTTGATATTAGGGTTATGTAATTGGATCTTAAATGGACTTAAATCCTTACTGGGCCTCAACTTGGCTTGGATTTCTATTGGGCCTAGTTGGGCTTAGCCCAAAAATTAGGTTTTAGATTCAGAAGTTTTGCAGGTGTCACAGTGACGGTCCATCACTGTCCGTAACGGACCGTTACCCATCTGTGTCGGTCCGTCACATGTCTAAAACTTAAAATTTTCATTTTTGATCCTTGAACTTTTATCTATTCTCATTCTACGTCCTCGTGGTTTCACTTAATGACTATTTTAGTCCCTCTACTCGTATGTCTTATAAAAATTGGGGTGTTACATCTTATGAGCAATGCCTATAGCAGCAGCAGGTTCTTCTTGAATTGGTTCTTCGAGAACATATATTTTGTTCTCTGCCCATAATAACAATTTTCAGGTTACGGTACCAATCCATGAAATTGGAGTTGTCGAGTTTATCCTTCTCAAGGATTGACTTTAGTGAGAAAGATGAGTTGGGATTGGATTCGTTAGACATCTAAAAAATTCAAAAGAAAGATTTTAGTATTTTCATGCAAAACGTCCTAATCAAATTTATGACCCAATTGCAAAAATATATAATTATGAATAAGATCCCGGTTCACCATTGCACAGTGAATGGCTGAGCACTCTCCACTGGCATGGCTATGTAGGTAGGTAATGATTACCGATTGTGTCATTTACACAGTTCTCGGTTTGAGGGGCATGACGAGTAATGTCAAGATTGGATACGTTTCCCTCAGCTACGCCCACTTAATACGACCTTAAGTGATATTTTCCCTTCAATTGTAACTGTAGAACCGGCCAAAGTTACTCGGGAATCGCGGTTGTACCTTCAACCGAAACCGTAGGCCCGGATGCAAGGTAATTCTCTAACACCGGGGGTTCGGATAAATTAGTTGAAGTGTCACAATTTAGGGTGGCGTAAAAATATCGATTTTAATTTGATATTTGCTTTAATGTTTTAAATTACCGTGTAAGGGTCAAAAACATTTTAGACGACTAGAAGCATGAGCCAAGTTATGCAATTTAGTAAAACCAATTTTACCCTTTAGTTCGTGAAACACCTTTCAACACTCGATACGATCCAATTTTAAATACCTTATTTAATCTAAATTGGTCATTAATCGCTAACCAAATTTTAAACTAATTAACTATTTAATTAATTTAAATTAGTTTTAAAAAAAACAATTTAATTTAAAACTCGTTTTACTTTTAAATAAAAACACTTTTATTTAAATTACCCTTCCGAGAAATCTTTAAACATTTTAATTTTCTCGTCATTTTAAGATTGTGTCAAAACGTTTTATAAAAGTTTTGCGGTTTAATTATTATCCTAAATAATGTTAACAACCACAAACATATAAAACAAATAAATCGAGCCACTAGTAAAGTTGTTCGGTTTCGTTCTAGCCATCAAACGAAAACCGAACCGGTCTAAGGGATAAACAAAAACAACCGTTCTTGTCGTCTCCCACTTAGTACAAGATCTCCATCTCCATGTCCCAGTTGTCTCGGTCTTTGGTCTTCAAATCTTCGTCTCGTCCGGTTTACAACTCATTTACATTTACAATAAATAATAAATAAAATAAACCTAACAATTAAATCGGGTTTGAAATAACCCGTAAAAATACAAAGATAATAAAAACAAAAAATGCACAACCACGGGACACTAGTGCTCAATTTAATAACACAATCAACCATAAACAAAAAAGGCTCGATCTTTTTGTCAAACAAAAGCTTTGACAAATAAAACATAAGATCGAATAAATAACAATTATGTCTAAACGCGCGTAAATGTGGATTTGATACCACTGTTAGGAATTCGTGTACCAGTTTTAACTTTTCAAAACAGTTTTAATTAAACTTATTAATCTACAAATCAGATTTGCATAAGCAAAAACGTATGTACATGTAAACGGTTATAAATCAGAATCCCTGTAGGTCCACATGACTCATCTCAGATCGATCTCGTGATAGGACGTCTCGACAACACGGAGTGCAGAATCCTTCGTGTTAGCGTATTGTATACGAATTGACAATCGAAACAATAGGTGTCACACCCCGACCGACGGCGGAAAACGTCGGGGCGTGAAGCTGTGCAGACTGTTCATAGCTCATGGTTGCTAAAGTTTGAATAATTTAAACATTCATTTTCATTACACGTAGCAAGTTCATACCATACAAGAACCAAATGTAGCGATTACAAAATATAAATAGTTTAGATTAATTGCTAGGTCCAAATCCTATATGTAGCAGCTTGTAATACTTCAAACATTGTCACCTGAAACATGGTTAAAAACAAAGTCAACTAAAAAGTTGGTGAGAATACATAGGTTTTCGTGTCATGTAATAGAATATAGTGTTGTGTGTATACAATTCATACAAACATGGCAATTAAGGCATTTATGGAGAGATACCATCGTGTGACCTGGTAGTACAATCAAACCTTTGTAACTAGCATGCAAAACAAACGCGTGTTGGCAGTAACAGTCACCCTACCTGGGTGGGTTTGTCAGACTCAATAGATCTATCACTGTTTACTGTAGGCTATAAAATAGTTAATGATTGCACGTGAATAGCAAACTGCGTGTTGGTCTACACACCTAGTACTCAAGCACAAAGCTCAAAATTGTAACACATGATTGTAGGGTGGAATTGTATATTGTGTAGTTTGTAAACATAGTAAATAGAACGCATGTTCCACCCCAAAAGTTTGTAAATAGAGTAAAAGAGGGGCTATGTAACTCACTTGTGTTGGGGCGTGTAGTTTGCACAGATCAACAAAAATACCAAGCGTGTTGTAGGTCGCTACGTTTGACCTATTGAATGAGGGTATAACGCGTGTCACTGTTTGTGTTATTTTGTGTCCAAAGTGGGTTCGTTGGTGGTTTGTGTGTTTAGGGTTGGTTTTGGAATAATAAATTAGTAGCGATATATATATATATATTTATTTAAATAAAATTTAATTAAACGATATTTGTTTAAATCAATATATATATATATATTTGTATAAATAAAAATGATTATATAAATTCACTATTTCATCGGTTTTGAAACTATCGGGAATTAATCGTTTTAAATTTCTAAATCAGCGATTTGGTATATAAATGATTCCCGGTTTTTGGGATTTTATAACTTAAATTTTTATAAACAAGTTTTGAAATGTTTAAATAAAAACATATTAAATTAAGTTTGAAAATAATAAAATTAAAGTTTCTGGTCAAGGAGCACGACCGTGCTCAAGTAGGGCACGACCGCGCTCGTTGCCGGGCGTGACCGTGGTGGTCTGAGCGCGCCCGTGGTTGAGTCAGAAGTCACTACAGAGGGTCTGGACATAGAGCACGACCGTGCTCGTATCTGGCACGACCGCGTCTAGTGTTTGTTTTTGGTCAAGACTTGTTTGCTCGGTAAGCACGACCGGGCCACACCTGGGGCACGACTGTGCTTGGTCAGGCACGACCGCGCTCAGGGATGAGCGCGACCGTGTCGGGCCTTTTTCAGACACAATTCGATCGATTCTTATATTAATAGCTTCTATATTCTTAGGGCTTTCACTTAGTGGATGATTACGAATGTTTCTACATAGTTTAATTGTATTTATATCATGTCTAGAGTGTAGTTCGAGTAAAATTTATGTTTCGGCTTTTTGGTTCAAAATCGGATCGATTTGAGTGTTTCTACAACGAATTGACATAGGGCTTTCGTAGTAGAGGTAGATACAAAGCTGAAGACGTGTTACTTACTTGTTGAAAATGGGCAATTGAATGCGGTCGGCTACGGGTCGAGCGGCTTCGTTTCTTGGCGATCAATCGGACGACAGAGGTGTTGTGAGCGTCGAGTGAGAGTTCTGAGAGATTGAGTGGGTGTATATGAGGGTGTAGGAAGCGTGCAACTGACTCTATATCGACGAATTTGAGAGGCTCGGTTGTGGTGTGAATGGGATTAATTAATTGTGCAAATTGGACGACAATTGATGCGTGTTTTAGACGAATTTCAGTCGAGTATGGTCTGACGCGCGAAGACCGGCTTTTCTTTATTTTAATTTTCGCGAATTCAGAAGGTATGGTATGGTTTGACTTTCTGCAGTCAAGTGGGTTCATCAGCGCGACCGTGCCTACTTTAGGCGCGACCGTGCTTAGGTCTGCAGGCGCGACCGTGCCTAGTCCTAGGCGCGACCGTGCTTGCCTAGTTTTGTAGTTTTTGAGTTTTGTCAGTTTTGGTCCTCGGGGCTTGTGAGATAATTGCGTTTTTGTTTAATTTGTTATTGTAATAGAATAGTTTGTATATGTAACTGCATCGTAGTTTGTTTGTACACGAATCGAAACTGAAATGTGTTTGTTTATTGAAATCAAACGATTACATGATGAAAATCAGAAATGTTACAGTCTCCCCTTGTTGAGGGGATTTCGTCCCGAAATTCAACTAGTTAAGGCTGCAGAATTGGTGAATAGGTGAGGATACTTGAGTTTCATTTGGTCTTCACGTTCCCAAGTAAACTCAGGACCACGTTTAGAATCCCAACGGACTTTGACTATAGGTATGCGGCTGCGTTTGAGTTGCTTGATCTCACGGTCCATGATTTCCACCGGTTTCTCGACAAAGTGCATCGTTTCATCAATGCGCACGTCGTCAAGAGGTATGTGGAGGTTCTCATCAGCAAGACATTTCTTCAGGTTGGACACGTGGAAGGTTGGATGAACATTGTTGAGTGCTGGAGGTAGCTCAAGTTTGTAAGCCACTTTCCCGATTCTTTCAAGGATCTTGAACGGGCCTACGTAACGAGGTGCTAGTTTGCCTTTCTTTCCAAAGCGGATCACACCCTTCCAAGGGGATACTTTGAGAAGCACAAGGTCACCCACTTGGAATTCCAAGGGTTTTCGTCGCTTGTCGGCATAGCTCTTTTGTCGACTTCTCGCTACTCGGATGTTGTCACGGATTTGAAGGATTTTGTCGGATGTTTCCTAAATTAACTCGGGACCGGTGATTTGTGCTTCACCAATCTCGTTCCAACAGATAGGAGAACGGCATTTGCGACCATAAAGAGCTTCGAATGGAGCCATGTTGATGCTGGTGTGGTAGCTGTTATTGTAGGAGAATTCAATAAGTGCTAGATGTGAATCCCAATTGCCACCAAAGTCTATGACACAGGCTCTCAGCATGTCTTCGAGGGTTTGGATTGTTCGTTCAGTCTGGCCATCAGTTTGGGGATGGTAGGCTGTGCTTAAATCCAATCGTGTGCCAAGTGCCTTTTGCAGAGATTGCCAAAATCTGGAAGTGAAACGAGCATCTCTGTCGGAGATTATGTTCAAAGGTATACCGTGTCGACTCACAATTTCGTTAATATAGATTCGGACCAATTTCTCAACCCGATAGTCTTCACGGATGGGCAGGAAGTGTGCGGACTTTGTGAGACGGTCAATGATTACCCAAATGCTATCATAGCCGTTTGAAGTACGGGGGAGTTTAGTAATGAAGTCCATGGCTAGATTTTCCCATTTCCACACGGGGATTTCCGGTTGTTCAAGTAAACCGGAAGGACGTTGATGTTCGGCTTTGACTTTAGAGCAGGTTAGGCATTTTGCAACATAGAGTGCAATGTCTTTCTTCATACCAGGCCACCAATATTGTGGTCGAAGATTGTGATACATTTTATCCGCACCGGGATGGATAGAATACCGAGACTTGTGTGCTTCAGTCATGAGGAATTCCCGGAGATCATTGCGGTTGGGAACCCAAATACGATCCAAGAAATAAAGCAAGCCATTGTTTTTAGTCTCTAGTTGGAATTCAGCACCACACGACATTTCCTCATACATATTGCCCTCGGTAATCGAGACGTGTTGAGCTGCTAGGATACGGGTTTGAATGTCGGAATGAATCTTGACACTTTGGAGCATGACGCGTTCTTTACGGCTCAGCGCATCGGCTACAACATTAGCCTTACCGGGATGATAACGAATCTCGCAATCATAGTCATTGAGTAGTTCAACCCAACGTCGTTGCCTCATGTTGAGTTCTTTTTGATTGAAGATGTGTTGGAGGCTTTTGTGGTCGGTAAATACCACACATTTCGTGCCATATAGATAATGTCTCCAAATCTTCAAGGCAAATATGACTGCACCTAGCTCCAGATCGTGCGTCGTATAGTTCTTTTCATGGATCTTGAGTTGCCTTGATGCATAAGCGATTACCTTGCCTCGTTGCATGAGAACACAACCAAGGCCTAGGTTAGAGGCATCGCAGTAGACGACTAGATCATCGTTTCCTTCTGGAAGAGTCAGAATAGGAGCATCACATAAGTTCTGTTTAAGAGTTTGGAAAGCTTCTTCTTGTTTTGGCCCCCATTCATAAGGTTTACCTTTATGTGTCAAGGCGGTGAGGGGAACAGCAATCTTGGAGAAATTAGAAATGAACCTTCGGTAATAACCCGCTAAACCAAGAAACGAACGAACCTCGGTAGGGGTTTGAGGAGCACTCCAATTCTTGACAGCTTCGATCTTGGCAGGGTCGACATGTATTCCCTTTTTATTGACAACATGACCCAAAAATTGAACCTCCTTTAGCCAAAATTCACATTTGGAGAACTTGGCGTATAATTGTTCGGTTCTCAGGAGATCCAAAACCAGTCTAAGGTGCTGTTCATGTTCTTCCTCAGTCTTGGAATAGATCAAGATGTCATCGATGAAAACGATCACGAATTTGTCAAGGTATGGTTTGCACATGCGGTTCATGAGGTCCATAAAGACAGCAGGTGCATTGGTCAACCCAAAAGGCATAACCGTGAACTCGTAATGACCATATCTTGTTCGGAAGGCGGTCTTTGGAATATCTTCTTCTCGGACACGCAGTTGGTGATAACCAGATCGAAGATCAATCTTCGAGAAACAAGTAGAACCTTGGAGTTGATCGAAGAGGTCGTCAATCCTAGGTAACGGGTAGCGGTTTTTGATTGTAAGCTTGTTGAGCTCTCGATAGTCAATACACATGCGGAATGAACCATCCTTCTTTTTAACAAACAAGACTGGTGCACCCCCACGATGAATGACTTGGCCGTATGAAACCTTTGTCAGCGAGTTCTTGAAGTTGACTTGCAAGTTCTTGCAATTCGGAAGGTGCAAGCCGGTATGGAGCTTTAGCCACAGGGTTTGCTCCGGGTATAAGATCGATTTGAAACTTTACTTCCCGAATAGGTGGAAGTCCGGGTAAGTCATCGGGAAAGACTTCGGGAAACTCCCGAATGATGGGAATATCTTCTATTCTTCTCTCCTTGTCTTCTTTTTGAATCACATGAGCTAGGAAAACCATGCACTTCTTTCGAATGTATTTCTTGGCAGTTATGCATGACATTAGTTTGAGTCCTTTGCAAGGTTTCTCGCCAAAGACTTTCAATATGTCTCCCGATGGAAGAGGTACTCGGATGTACTTTTCAAAGCACATGACCTCGGCATGGTTTTTAGATAACCAATCCATGCCGATGATGACGTCAAAGCTTCCCAATGGCATTGGTATAAGGTTGACTGGAAACGTGTGACCATTGAGTTCTAGTGAGCAGTCATGAATGATGGAGTCAATAGTGATGGAGTTTCCATCCGTTACTTCAACGGTGAAGGTTTTGTCGAGTTTGGATCGTGTTTTTGCAAGTAAAGGTTCAAAGTTAAGTGACACAAAACTCTTATCGGCTCCGGTATCAAATAGTATAGATGCAAATTGTTTATTTACAAGAAACGTACCGTTGACCACATGATCGTTGGCTTGAGCTTCATTGGCGTTGATGTTGAAAGCACGCCCACGAGCTCCGCCCTGATTATTGTTCACAAGTTTTGGACATTGGTTTCGGAAGTGGTTCGGGTTGCCACATTCATAGCATGCCCGTCCATTTGCATTGATTGGAACCACTTGATTAGCTCCGGGTTGATTAACCGGGTTGGCTTGAGTAGTAAGTGCCTTTTGTCGGCAGATATTGGCCGTATGGCCAAGTTTCCCACAATGATTGCAAAGGAGACATGGGACAGTTTGTGGGTGATGATAGTTGCAGTTGTTGCAGAGTGGGTAGGTACCTCCATAAGCTTTCTTGGCTGGATTTTGAGCCAAGGGTGCAACTTGATTAATTGGGGCGGCTGGAGTGACTATTGCAAAATTCTTCGCCTTTCTCTTCCTGGTGTTTCGATACTGTTCGTTTTGAACTTCTTTGACATGAGTAGGAGGAGTTGTGGTGTCAGAAACTTTCTTGGCGCCCTTTTTGGTAAGAGTACCTGCTTTAACGTGATTATCGGTCAGTGTGGCAGCTAGACGAATAGCATCTTCTAGGGTTGCAGGATTTCTTCCCAGAACAGTGTCCTGGATTTGTCTCGGTAGACCACCGATATATTTTTCAATACACCTAGACAAAGGTGTAACCATGTGCGGTACCAGCATGCTGAGTTCGTGGAAACGGTTAGTGTACGCCAAGCTTTCACCGCTATCTTGGGTAAGATCCCAAAATTCCGCTTCCAGTTTCTTCATCTCATTTCGAGGACAGAATTCCTCGGTCATGATCCTTTTCAGCTCATCCCATGGAAGAGCCATTGCTACTTCTACTCCCCTTGTTCTCTTTTCCCCATTCCACCAGGTTAGTGCCCGTTTTTGGAAGACACTAGTGGCATGGCGGACACGCAGATTGTCCGGACAGTCACTATTGAGGAAGGTGCCCTCAATACTTTCGAACCATTGAAGGAGTCCCGTGGCTCCTTCGGTACCATAAAATTTCAGGGGATTGCAAGAGTTGAAATGCTTGAAGGTACATTGTGGCGGGTTGGCACCACCGCCACCACCAGTATTAGCACTACCACTGGCGTTCCCATTGTTGTTGTTATTGGCTTGAGTTAGTTGAGTTACCAGCTGAGTGAGGAGAGCAGCATGGTCGGTATTATTGTTGTTGTTGGCATTGCTGGTATTGGTGTTGGTGCTATCGTTGGCGTTGTCGGTGTTGTTGCGGTTGATGTTACGACGAGGAGGCATTCTATAAAAAGAGAATGATACAAAAGTGTTGTGAGAATTTATAAAAATCCGTTGAAATTTAGGATAGGAGGAATAATAACACATTTATTTCATAGTTCGGATTGTTTTCAAGTAATCACATTTCTACTTGAACACAATGACATATTAAGGTTAATTAGACTTATATAATTTTCAAGGAGACGTGCTTTAGCCTATAGGTAAACACTCATCCCGGGAATTCCCAGGAAAGCATACGGATCCCTCGGTTGATTGGGATTTATATGAAATGCTTTCCTAGACAGAAAACCCAGAATACAGGTGTCACCCTTCCAGATTGCACGTGTCCTCTAATAATTAACAGAGTCTAAAACCTTAACGAGTATGAAAAATATTTTTGATAGGCATAGGTCCACGAGTATGAGTTTTTCCACAAGTTATGGCGATGATGACATAGAAGCAGTTAAGGAGGATATGCGGCTTAGGATACGGGTATGGATACGATTTATTTTATTATTTACGTATGCTTATTAAGTCTTGTAGTCTAAACAATTTAAGTATCAAATAACTAACACATAAGGCATGTGCCATATAGCAAATAGCACGTATCACATAAAACATGTAGCATGGCATTGTTGGGTGTCCTAAAGTTATAGTCTAGGTCAATGGTGTCTAATAACCTAATTCCCTATAACCAAGGCTCTGATACCAATCTGTCACACCCCGACCGACGGCGGAAAACGTCGGGGCGTGAAGCTGTGCAGACTGTTCATAGCTCATGGTTGCTAAAGTTTGAATAATTTAAACATTCATTTTCATTACACGTAGCAAGTTCATACCATACAAGAACCAAATGTAGCGATTACAAAATATAAATAGTTTAGATTAATTGCTAGGTCCAAATCCTATATGTAGCAGCTTGTAATACTTCAAACATTGTCACCTGAAACATGGTTAAAAACAAAGTCAACTAAAAAGTTGGTGAGAATACATAGGTTTTCGTGTCATGTAATAGAATATAGTGTTGTGTGTATACAATTCATACAAACATGGCAATTAAGGCATTTATGGAGAGATACCATCGTGTGACCTGGTAGTACAATCAAACCTTTGTAACTAGCATGCAAAACAAACGCGTGTTGGCAGTAACAGTCACCCTACCTGGGTGGGTTTGTCAGACTCAATAGATCTATCACTGTTTACTGTAGGCTATAAAATAGTTAATGATTGCACGTGAATAGCAAACTGCGTGTTGGTCTACACACCTAGTACTCAAGCACAAAGCTCAAAATTGTAACACATGATTGTAGGGTGGAATTGTATATTGTGTAGTTTGTAAACATAGTAAATAGAACGCATGTTCCACCCCAAAAGTTTGTAAATAGAGTAAAAGAGGGGCTATGTAACTCACTTGTGTTGGGGCGTGTAGTTTGCACAGATCAACAAAAATACCAAGCGTGTTGTAGGTCGCTACGTTTGACCTATTGAATGAGGGTATAACGCGTGTCACTGTTTGTGTTATTTTGTGTCCAAAGTGGGTTCGTTGGTGGTTTGTGTGTTTAGGGTTGGTTTTGGAATAATAAATTAGTAGCGATATATATATATATATATTTATTTAAATAAAATTTAATTAAACGATATTTGTTTAAATCAATATATATATATATATATTTGTATAAATAAAAATGATTATATAAATTCACTATTTCATCGGTTTTGAAACTATCGGGAATTAATCGTTTTAAATTTCTAAATCAGCGATTTGGTATATAAATGATTCCCGGGTTTTGGGATTTTATAACTTAAATTTTTATAAACAAGTTTTGAAATGTTTAAATAAAAACATATTAAATTAAGTTTGAAAATAATAAAATTAAAGTTTCTTGTCAAGGAGCACGACCGTGCTCAAGTAGGGCACGACCGCGCTCGTTGCCGGGCGTGACCGTGGTGGTCTGAGCGCGCCCGTGGTCGAGTCAGAAGTCACTACAGAGGGTCTGGACATAGAGCACGACCGTGCTCGTATCTGGCACGACCGCGTCTAGTGTTTGTTTTTGGTCAAGACTTGTTTGCTCGGTAAGCACGACCGGGGCACACCTGGGGTACGACTGTGCTTGGTCAGGCACGACCGCGCTCAGGGATGAGCGCGACCGTGTCGGGCCTTTTTCAGACACAATTCGATCGATTCTTATATTAATAGCTTCTATATTCTTAGGGCTTTCACTTAGTGGATGATTACGAATGTTTCTACATAGTTTAATTGTATTTATATCATGTCTAGAGTGTAGTTCGAGTAAAATTTATGTTTCGGCTTTTTGGTTCAAAATCGGATCGATTTGAGTGTTTCTACAACGAATTGACATAGGGCTTTCGTAGTAGAGGTAGATACAAAGCTGAAGACGTGTTACTTACTTGTTGAAAGTGGGCAATTGAATGCGGTCGGCTATGGGTCGAGCGGCTTCGTTTCTTGGCGATCAATCGGACGACAGAGGTGTTGTGAGCGTCGAGTGAGAGTTCTGAGAGATTGAGTGGGTGTATATGAGGGTGTAGGAAGCGTGCAACTGACTCTATATCGACGAATTTGAGAGGCTCGGTTGTGGTGTGAATGGGATTAATTAATTGTGCAAATTGGACGACAATTGATGCGTGTTTTAGACGAATTTCAGTCGAGTATGGTCTGACGCGCGAAGACCGGCTTTTCTTTATTTTAATTTTCGCGAATTCAGAAGGTATGGTATGGTTTGACTTTCTGCAGTCAAGTGGGTTCATCAGCGCGACCGTGCCTACTTTAGGCGCGACCGTGCTTAGGTCTGCAGGCGCGACCGTGCCTAGTCCTAGGCGCGACCGTGCTTGCCTAGTTTTGTAGTTTTTGAGTTTTGTCAGTTTTGGTCCTCGGGGCTTGTGAGATAATTGCGTTTTTGTTTAATTTGTTATTGTAATAGAATAGTTTGTATATGTAACTGCATCGTAGTTTGTTTGTACACGAATCGAAACTGAAATGTGTTTGTTTATTGAAATCAAACGATTACATGATGAAAATCAGAAATGTTACAATAGGTAAATAAACTTCTCTTTATATATCATCAAACACAGAGTTTACAGAATACGATCAATCAAGTCTTTCTACTTCGCTCTCTAAACAGATTCTGTAAACTCCTATTTATAGACACAAACTCTGCAATGTTAAGTTCGCCTCAAAGATGCTTAAGTGAACTTAACAAGTTCGCCTCTAATAGGCTAGGCGAACTTAACAAGTTCGCCTCTAATAGGCCAGTTCGCCTCTAGCAGAACTTGTTCTATCACTTAGATAAAATCTTTACAATTTCATAAAAAAACCTAAAGACAATAAGACCTAAACTATTACAAAGCTTTTGTCATACATTCTATGTCGTAACAGACTCCCCCTTGACAATAGCTTGATCTTCTGTCTTCAGTCTTTTTGACGAGCTCTTCCAGTTATCTGGTAATCTGCTCCTGCGTGCACTCCATATCTCTGACAGATCTCTAACACTCTTTTATATTGCAATCCTTGTTCTCTCCATTCATCAACAAACATAATCACATTCTTTCTTAACGTCCTCTAATCTTTCTTTGAGAAGTTAATAAGATTCATTGCATCATAGAAACTAACAATGACCTTATTATCTTTATCATCAATCCTAGTTTCACAAGTATTCACATCTACGTACCACCATTTCATATTCCCCAGAAAATCTTGTACTATTTTCTTCAATGGTATCTTCTGTACAGCACGTACTGGCTTGAACTTATACTTCCAAGTCACAATCTCAGTCTTTTGATCTACAATCTTCACTCTTTTTCCTTTCTGTGGCTTTAATCTTTCATACTTCCCTGATCCACCTTCTCTTTTAATCAAGTTAGCAATCACATCAGCTAATCCACACTTTGATCTATTAATCAGTGGTTTCGTAGCTAGACCATTCATTTCACACCTTAGCAAGGTATTGAAATACTTGATCCTAGGCTTTAAGTATTGAACACCATCAGATCTTTTAAGAGCAAACAATTTCATGTCATAATCATAAAACCAACTGATGATTCTTCCAATACATCTCTCTTTATTCACATATCTTTCTTTCTGAGCAGGTTGTATAGGTGACTTTGGTAGTACTTTCATCCAACTGTTAACTACTTCTTTCCACTGTTCTCTAGTCATTCTTGTATTTCTATACATCACAGGTTCTTCATTCAGCTTAGGAGACACAAGATGAGTAGTATCAACATCAGAATCTATCTTAGATTGAGCAGTATCATCAGGTGTAGTGATATCTTCAAAACAGTCCATAGAATCTGTTACTCCATCATAAGAAAACTTGTAGGTCCTCATGGCACTTCTACGGATCGTTCTCATGATAAGACGTGTCATTAACCAGAAGTGCGGAATCCAACGAATCAACGATTGCATACACAAAAGACAATAGAGACAATCAAGTAAATAACATTCACGCTTGTATTCCAATTCTCAATAGAGTTTACAAACTCAATCAGACAAAATCGTTCAACTCTGTTCACTATTTCTGATTCTTTCAAACTGACTCTGTAAACCCTATTTATAGACAGCTGACCTGCATTAGGCGAACTTAACAAGTTCGCCTCTAACAGACTAAGCGAACTTAACAAGTTCGCCTCAGATAGACTTAAGCGAACTTAACAAGTTCGCCTTTGTTAGACTAGGCGAACTTAACAAGTTCGCCTCTAGCATAACTTGCATAAACACTTAGAACATTTTATATTACAAAAACATAAAGACATTAGATCTAAACTATTACAAAGCTTTTGTCATTACAAACTATGTCCTAACAGACTCCCCCTTGACAATAGTTTGATCTTCAGTCTTCTGTCTTTATGATGAGCTCTTCCAATTATCCGGTAATCTGCTGCCTGTATGCACTCCATATCTTCTACATATCTCCAACACTCTCTTGTACTACAATTCTTGTTCTTTCCATTCATCAGTGTACATGATCTCATTCTTTCTCAATGTCCTTTGATCTTTCTTTGAAAAGTTAATAAGATTCATTGCGTCAAAGAAACACACAATGACCTTATTGTCTTTATCTTCAATCCTTGCTTCACCAGTATTAACATCGACATACCACCATTTCATATTCCCAAGGAAATCTTGAGGAATCTTCTTCAATGGTATTTTGTGTACAGCACGTACCGGTTTGAATTTGTACTTCCATGTTACTTTCCCAGTCTTTTGATCTATGTTCTTCACTCTCTTTCCTTTTTGAGGCTTTAGCCTTTCATACTTCCCCGAACCACCTTCTCTCTTGATCAGATTTACAATCACATTAGCTAAACCAATCTTGGATCTATTAATAAGTGGCTTTGAAGCTAGACCATTCATTTCACACCTTGGCAAGGTATTGAAATACTTGATCCTCGGCTTTAAGTACTGAACACCATCAGATATTTTAATAGCAAATAATTTTGTGTCATTATCATAAAACCAACTTATGATTCTTCCTACACACCTCTCTTTATTCACATATTTTTCTTTCTGAGCATGTTGTGCTTGAGACTTGGGTAGCACCTTCATCCAGCTATTCACAACTTCTCTCCACTGTTCTCTAGTTATACCTGTATTTCTATACATCACAGGTTCTTCATTCACCTTTGGAGACTCAGTGTGAGTAGTATCAGTTTCAGCATCTTTATTGGATTGAATGTTTTCATCATCAGTATCAATCTTAGAATCAGCAATATCTTCAGGCAGTGTGATATCTTCAAAAGAGTCCATAGAATCTGTTACTCCTTCATAAGTGAACTCAGGAATAAAATTATCTTGGATGAAGTTATAAGGTACATTAAGACCATCACAGCCTTCATAAGTCACTTTATCTTGACCTTTCTCTATCTCTATCTCCATTATCTCTCCTTCTTCTATTTCATTATCCGACACATCATCTTCTATGTCATTGAATAATTCATCAATGTCATCAAGACATGCTATCTTTTCAGCTTCTTCCTCCTCAGACTCTGCAAAGAACTCCAATAATAATATTTCTTCTTCATTAACTCCAGAAGTATCTTTGTTTCCTTCAATGGATTGTGATGTCGACTCCCCTGAACTTTAGATATAGGATTAATGTCAGCGTATTGACGATCACCCTCAATATTACCAGAAGGATCATTGTCTTCATCATCATGTCTTTGAATAGACGCAGTGTGACATGTATCACGTATCCTTAACTCCCCCTGAGCGTCAAGACGCTCAACAAGTTTAGACACTAATGCCTGCATGGCAGCAATCTGCATAGCTTGAGTCTGAATCACCAGCTGTCTCTGAGTATCAGTAGATACAAGAGTATCCACCTGAGTTTGTAAAACAAGCACTTAAGATTCAAGGAAAGTAATCCTATCAGAATCAGAAGGCTTGGAAGGACCAGCCGAAGATTGAGGAACCGAAGGACTAGGAGTAGGAATAACCACAGGAGGAACATGAGTTAGAACAGGAGATTGATCTTTAGAATTAGGAGATGTAACAATTAAGGAAGCAACAAAAGTAGCATCCTCTACACCCTGTGAAGATTGAGCAGCAGCAATTGAAGCAGACATAAGCTTTTGAGTTTTAGGATCTGGATTAAAATCACTATCAGAACTCTCATCCCCCAATGTTCTTTTGCCAAGTTCTGATCCGGAAGGAGGATCCCGAACAGACTTACGTCTTTGTCTTCTGGGTGTAGATTTAATATGTTTACCAGCATTAGCCAATGGTATACTAGCCAACCTTTCATAATGATCTGAGGAAAAATCTCTAGATTCATCAGATTCGGTTTCTTCAGAAATAGGTAAAATCGTATCACTTGAGCTAGAACTCGACTCATTAAAATGTCACCACATTCCCTTCAACTTCATGAATGGGTGAGTTCACAACGTCATCAACAAAATCATCCATATTCATCCCTAGATCTTGTTCATGTTCATGAACGACCTCTTCTAGAACAGGTTCATTAACAGGTATATCAACCTAAGCTTGTTGAATTGGAACTTGTTCTTGAATAGGAATTTGTTGTTGTACTTGTTGTTGTGGAACTATTACTGGTTGTTGAATAGGTTGTTGTGGTTGTTGTTGTTGAACATTCGGACCTTGCACTTGAGCTATCTCATCAGGATGAAACCAGTTGTCATTCGGTGGTTCAACATAATCAGGATTGATTAAGTGACCAAACAATGGAGTATTAACAGGAATCAACGCTGCATTCTGTTGTTTCACCTTAGTGCAATCAGTAAAGATACGCTTGGACATCGGAGTCAAAGTTAATCGAATCGGATGCTGTGGGAGATCAGGAAGAAGATGATTCAGATTCATCTGGATAAACCTAGGATACATCAAAAACCCTTGACACTCAGCAGGTGTGATTTGCATAACCATCTCCCGATAAACATAACGTGCAAAATTGAACTGCTTGTTCAAAGTTAAAGCTACCATAGTAGCTTGAAGAGCAGTCTTTAATCCATCTATACCAGCTTTACGAGGAGATAGGCATTGGATAATCACATGCATGAAATCTCCATTCACCAACCAAACCACCTTTACAAGCTTGTGTATCATTAGGTCTTCCATGGTAACCCATCCTCTGAAAGCATCCCATAATCAATGTACTAGGATATGATATAGGATCATCAGCAGCACCACCTAGAGCAAGAGCAGCACGAATAGTTTCTTCTGATATTGCAATCTCCGTATTGTTTACAGTGGCACAAAGAACATGAGGTTCTACGTCAGTATCTTGATGAACTGTGTCCCAAAATTGCTGAATATACACCAGACTAATGTATGGATCTGCATATAATGCGACACGAAGTCGTGAACGATTCAGAAATCCAATAATTCCTTGAAAGTTTACGGCCTCTGACATGTTAGGATCTAACAATGCCACCTGGTTATGTTTGTATTCGACACGACGAGCCATCTGAAAAATATTTGGACAACAAACACATTAGACAAATAACAAACACAAAAAAAATTTGAAACAAAAACAAACCAAAAAAAAAAAATTAATTCAAACAACCAAAAAAAAAATTTAACAAGTCCTAAAACCCTTCTGACCCCTAGACGAACTTAATAAGTTCACTTAGTGTTGCAAGAGGCGAACTTATTAAGTTCGCCTAGACAAGTTCGCTTGAACAAGTTCGCCTGAACTAATTTTCCGTTTCAAATTCCATACAGAAATCAAATATCGTTAAATCGATTGAAAAACATGAAATAAGCATTTGAATCACATTGATTAGCACTAATGAATCAATATCAATGATCAATTTTAAGATTTAAGTCCGAATAACCATCAAATTAGGGCAAGACAATCACGATGAATAATCGACTGAAAAAGGTAATTTTCGCACGATTGAACGGATGAAATTCGATGAAAATACCTTAGTCAGGTTCGTATTTCAAATCCGAACAAGAATAAACCGGTAAACAACTCAACAATCACTGATTTTGAAAATTTCAAAAAATTTCGACACACAGAACAAGTTCGCTTGAAAGTTTGAAGAAGATGAGTGATTAAGTTCGCCTGGACAAAACCTTATACAGATTAAGTTCGCTTATTTAGGCGAACTTGTTAAGTTCACTTAACAAGCCCTAGGCGAACATATTAAGTTCGCTTCACCAGAGTTAGGCGAACATATTAAGTTCGCTTCACCAGAGTTAGGAGAACATAATGACTTCAACTTTTCCCTTGATCAAATGTTTACCAACTTTCAACCCATCACTTCTTGAACTTCCGTCAGCAGCATGTATTCGATCCAATCCAGAACAATTTAATAAAAGCTTAGAATTTTCATGGAAAATAAAAAACAAAATCTTTTTGAATTTTATCTACACAAACGAAATCACATATTTTTGAATTTTTATCTGAATAAACTGAAATTACATATTTTTTAATTTTTATCTGAATAAACTGAAATCACATATTTTTTATTTTTTATCTGAATAAACTGAAATCACATATTTTTGAATGAACATCATGAGTAAGAAGATCATATCAGTATCTGAGTAGTTCATCACACATTTTAGCAATAACCAAGGGTAACCTATGATATGAAACAATCCAACTCATTATTGTGCGCTTTACATCTTTTTCATTTTTATACATTCTTTTCAAAATATGAACATATTTTTGTATTTGAATAATATTTGAAATGATACGCGATAAATTTCAAAATAAATGAGATCAGATTATGAAATGCTCAATTATTCATACCGAATTTGTAATATAAAGCATTAATTCTTAAATTTGTCAATATTATATGATTTGAAACTATAAGCATTTATTTTCCAAATTCATGTGATTTAATACCATTTAGATGAAAAACATCGTGTACCCCACCCACATATATGCCAAACAGAAATAAAAAATTGCACTATCTTCAAGACATATAAAGTTTATTTTAAGATTAGATCAATTTCCAAGATGAAATTATCTCATTTAGCACAAGAATAGAAGGATATCCCAAAGGATATAAGAATCATGATGATTCAGAATCAGAAGATTCTAATGAATTGGATGTATAATGAGAATCAACAGATTCAGGTATGAGGATCCAACTATTATCTGGATAAGATTCAATGGAGTCAGACTAGATGATGTATCTAACTGATCCAAGGGCTAATATATGTTTCAAGAGATTTTGAAAGCATATCTTAGTTCAACAACACATTGCATGTTTTTCGGGGAATGGGCAGTAATGTGAACTGAAATAGATTTGTGCTAAAGATATAATTCGATATTGGTCTCAAGAAATTCGTTAAAACCATATATTTTTTATCTGATAATGATCTTTTACACACACACCCAGGCATATAATGGATTCAAATCACAGATGTAATCATATCATATTTAATTTTCACACTACTATTAGTTTCAAAACGCTTCTAGTCTATTGACAATTTAAGTTTCAAAACTCATACACAAATTTAAAAAAAATTTATCAAGATTAGAGTATTCACAACACTATCATTTCTCATTTATGCAGACATTGAAATTTAGATCAAATCAAATTACTTTAACTAATCATATATCAAAGGTCTACTAAGGTCGTGTGAAATGAACTAATCACTGATGTACTATCATTTCTTCTCTAACTTCAAATGATGTCAAATTTTATATTTTTCACTTTGTTTTGACTTTTTATAAATTAAGAACTTTTTGACTGAAAATTTAAAATACAGAAATGTAATAAAGCAATAAAAGAAATTAAAAAAAAAACAAAATTTTCCATGAAAATCTGATTTTGAAAAACTTTTATTCGGGATTGATCATACCTATCATTTTGATTAGAAATTCAAACCTGGTACGATTAAATGCCTTGGTAAACAAATCAACAAAATTATCATCAGTATGAACCTTTACCAGCTCAATCAACCTTTTCTCTACACAATCACGAATAAAATGATATCTAATCTCAATGTGCTTTGTTTTACTATGCTTAACAGGATTATTAGTTATATACATTGTAGCATTATTATCAATAAGCATAGGGTTCCTGTGAAATTCAAACCGTAATCTCTTAATTGCTGTTGTATCCACAGAATCTGTGAACAACAACTTGCACAAGCGATGTATTATGCTTCGCATGTAGAAATGGAGACTGTGGTTTGCTTTTTGCATTGCCAGGAAACAAGTCGATTACCCAAGAACTGGCAACCACCTATTGTAGATTTCCTGTCCAAACAACAACCACCAAAATCAGAATCAGTATAAGCATTGAAATCAAAGTTAGAACCATGTGAATACCATAGTCCCAATCTTTGTTTTCCTTTCAAATAACGAAATATTCTTTTTACAGCTATTAAGTGAGATTCTTTTGGTTTTTCCTGGAATCTGGAACAGATGCACACATCGAACATTATATCTGGCCTTGAAGCGGTTAAGTACATGAGAGATCCAATCATTTCCCTGTAAAGTAGACAATCCACATCTTTTCCATCCGGGTCAGAATTCAACTTATGATTTACCGGAATCGGAGTATCATATGGGGTACAGTCCTCCATCGTGAACCGGCTCAAGATGTCTTTAACATACTTGGACTGATGAATAAAGAAACCATCTTCCTTTTGATTTACTTGTAAACCTAAGAAAAACGATAACTCTCCCATAGCTTACATTTCAAACTTCGACTTCATAACACTCTCAAAATCTTTGCATAACCCTTCATTTGTTGAGCCAAAAATAATATCGTCCACATATATCTGCACCAGTAGGTAATCTCCCCCTGATTTCTTTTTGAATAAGGTAGATTCAATCTTGCAACGAACAAAATCATTTGCCAAAATATGTGTGGACAATGTTTCATACCACGCTCGAGGAGCCTGATGAAGACTATAGAGGGCCTTATCAAGCTTGAAAACCATATTCGGATTAAATGGATCTTCAAACCCCGGCGGCTGACAAACATAAACCTCCTCCTTGACCTTTCCATATAAAAACGCACTTTTCACATCCAATTGAAACACCTTAAAACCTTTATAAGAAGCAAAAGCCAGAAACAGTCGTATAGCTTCAAGCCTCGCAACATGCGCATAAAACTCTGTGTAATCAATTCCCTCTTGTTGATTTAAACCCTGGACAACTAATCTTGCTTGTTTCTTACCACGACACCTCGATCGTCTTTCTTACATTTAAACACCTATATAGTACCAGTCGGATACACACCCTTCGGAAGATCTACAAGATTCCAAACCTTAAGTTTGTCAAACTGAGCAAGTTCTTCCTGCATGGCCTCTATCCAATTGTTATCATTTAAAGCCATTTCAACATTTTTGGGTTCGACCTGAGAAATAAAACATGAATGTGAGCAATAATCAAGAACACCAGAATCTTTAATACATGTATACAAACAAGTATTGTCAACAATAGAACGTGTTTTCACTCCATCCTGCAAATTCCTGATTATATTTGTCACCGGATGATCTTTGAGTTCCTTGATAGAAGCAATCTCAGGAACATGCAACACTTCAACATGAGTTGTATCAGATTTATAAGACAAATCATGATTAATTGGAATTTCCGAGTCTAAATTTGTAAGAATCTCCCCCGAATCATGTGTCGAAGGTAATGGATCATCACCCAACAAAGGATCAGCAGAAGAATCTTGAAAAATAGCATTGTCTTCCTCACTCTTTGAATCTTATGGTCCCAAACAAGAAGCAACAGTAGGATCGAGAGTAGAAGTAGATGGAACCGATGAATATGGAACTGCATTTGGTAGAATGCCATTGAGCTGTGCATCCTGACATGAATCATAGAGAACAACAGCTTCATCAGGAGAGATATCAGAAGGTAAATGAAAAGACTTGAATAAGTTTTCATAATCAAATGCCCAATCTGGTCCAATCGCCATTTGAGGTAAAGACCGATTTGAACAGTCAATATGGAACCATTCTTCAACTTGGCGTGTCTCTTTTTTATAAACCCTCTTGGTAGTAGAATTTGCAACATACCCCAGAAAAATCCCTTCAATAGCCTTAGCACTGAATTTTGTTGGGACATCTCGAACTTTCAACATGGTGCAAGGATTACCATAAGGTAGTAAATAATCCAGATTCTTCTTTCGATTATTCAGTAACTCGTAGCAAGTCTTGTTGTGTCGCTTAACGGTCAAGACCCTGTTCAAAACATGACACGCAGTATTCACAGCTTCAGCCCAAAAAGTAACTGGAAGCTTAGAATCTACAAGCATCGTGCGTGCCGTTTCAACCAACGTCCTGTTCTTTTGTTCAGCAACACCATTTTGTTGAGGAACATGTAGGTCCAGATTTCAGCCGATATCACACTGATATGATCGATTGAACACACACACAGGCGGAAACTGTGTATATGTAGGTGAAACAGATAATAGACACAGTATTGGTGAAGATAACCAGCTAACCACACTATGAATCAACAATCAAAAGGTATGAAAATGTATGAACACAGTGAATAAACAACTGCAGATTGTATTGATTCAAGCAAAATGTGAAAAAGAAGGTTCAGGGCTACAACCGCTACTCACACCCTAAACAATCTCAAACTAGGCTATTTATAGTAGTGACAGGTATCGAAACTATGGTCAATCGAAACTACTAGTTTCGATTGACCATTTACAATTGATACACAGACTGTCGAAACCACCATCTATCGAAACTACTAGTTTTGATTGAACAGACTCAATCGAAACTAAGTAGTTTTGATGGCCCAGACTTAACTAATTACAGAAAACTGAAATTACAATAATGAAATGACAGAAAGTAAACTAGTCTAAAATTGTTTAAACATACAATAAATGACAACAACTTATACAAAATATATGACTCTACAATCTCCCCCTAAGCTGTTGCATTACTGTCTTCAGCTCTTCATCAAGCAGATGGTCCTTCAGATGTCCTTGGGATGAAAGGTTTGACATGGAGAGATACAATTCTTTGATAGGCTTTGGCATCAGCTTCATCTTCATCACTATAAGCCTGAATGTGATTATGGAATAGCACCTCCAGATCTTCAGGTTGAAATTTCAGCAGCTCCATTGGATCAAAGATGGTGATGTCTTCCTTGCCCTCACATTCAATAACTGCACTGCCAATGACTGGGTTATAGAACCACTTTCTGAAAGTTTGTAGCTAGACAGGTACAGATTTTGGAATAGCGATAGTCTTGTGTGTTTGGGCAGGCTTGTATCTTAGGAACACATATGGCTTTTTAGTCTTAGGATGAAACCTAGTCTTTGAGATCTTCTTCTGAGTTTTCCTAGGCTTCATTCCTTTGAAATCATTGTTCGACTAAAAAGCTTAGAATCTGCAAGCATCGTGCGTGCCGTTTCAACCAACGTCCTGTTCTTTTGTTCAGCAACACCATTTTGTTGAGGAACATGTAGGTCCAGATTTCAGTCGAAATCACACTGATATGATCGATTGAACACACACACAGGCGGAAACTGTGTATATGTAGGTGAAACAGATAATAGACACAGTATTGGTGAAGATAACCAGCTAACAACACTATGAATCAACAATCAAAAGGTATGAAAATGTATGAACACAGTGAATAAACAACTGCAGATTGTATTGATTCAAGCAAAATGTGAAAAAGAAGGTTCAGGGCTACAGCCGCTACTCACACCCTAAACAATCTCAAACTAGGCTATTTATAGTAGTGACAGGTATCGAAACTATGGTCAATCGAAACTACTAGTTTCGATTGACCATTTACAATTGATACACAGACTGTCGAAACCACCATCTATCGAAACTACTAGTTTTGATTGAACAGACTCAATCGAAACTAAGTAGTTTTGATGGCCCAGACTTAACTAATTACAGAAAACTGAAATTACAATAATGAAATGACAGAAAGTAAACTAGTCTAAAATTGTTTAAACATACAATAAATGACAACAACTTATACAAAATATATGACTCTACAATCTCCCCCTAAGCTGTTGCATTACTGTCTTCAGCTCTTCATCAAGCAGATGGTCCTTCAGATGTCCTTAGGATGAAAGGTTTGACATGGAGAGATACAATTCTTTGATAGGCTTTGGCATCAGCTTCATCTTCATCACTATAAGCCTGAATGTGATTCTGGAATAGCACCTCCAGATCTTCAGGTTGAAATTTCAGCAGCTCCATTGGATCAAAGATGGTGATGTCTTCCTTGCCCTCACATTCAATAACTGCACTGCCAATGACTGGGTTATAGAACCACTTTCTGAAAGTTTGTAGCTAGACAGGTACAGATTTTGGAATAGCGATAGTCTTGTGTGTTTGGGCAGGCTTGTATCTTAGGAACACATATGGCTTTTTAGTCTTAGGATGAAACCTAGTCTTTGAGATCTTCTTCTGAGTTTTCCTAGGCTTCATTCCTTTGAAATCATTGTTCGACTAAAAAGCTTAGAATCTGCAAGCATCGTGCATGCCGTTTCAACCAACGTCCTGTTCTTTTGTTCAGCAACACCATTTTGTTGAGGAACATGTAGGTCCAGATTTCAGTCGAAATCACACTGATATGATCGATTGAACACACACACAGGCGGAAACTGTGTATATGTAGGTGAAACAGATAATAGACACAGTATTGGTGAAGATAACCAGCTAACCACACTATGAATCAACAATCAAAAGGTATGAAAATGTATGAACACAGTGAATAAACAACTGCAGATTGTATTGATTCAAGCAAAATGTGAAAAAGAAGGTTCAGGGCTACAGCCGCTACTCACACCCTAAACAATCTCAAACTAGGCTATTTATAGTAGTGACAGGTATCGAAACTATGGTCAATCGAAACTACTAGTTTCGATTGACCATTTACAATTGATACACAGACTGTCGAAACCACCATCTATCGAAACTACTAGTTTTGATTGAACAGACTCAATCGAAACTAAGTAGTTTTGATGGCCCAGACTTAACTAATTACAGAAAACTGAAATTACAATAATGAAATGACAGAAAGTAAACTAGTCTAAAATTGTTTAAACATACAATAAATGACAACAACTTATACAAAATATATGACTCTACAATCTCCCCCTAAGCTGTTGCATTACTGTCTTCAGCTCTTCATCAAGCAGATGGTCCTTCAGATGTCCTTAGGATGAAAGGTTTGACATGGAGAGATACAATTCTTTGATAGGCTTTGGCATCAGCTTCATCTTCATCACTATAAGCCTGAATGTGATTCTGGAATAGCACCTCCAGATCTTCAGGTTGAAATTTCAGCAGCTCCATTGGATCAAAGATGGTGATGTCTTCCTTGCCCTCACATTCAATAACTGCACTGCTAATGACTGGGTTATAGAACCACTTTCTGAAAGTTTGTAGCTAGACAGGTACAGATTTTGGAATAGCGATAGTGTTGTGTGTTTGGGCAGGCTTGTATCTTAGGAACACATATGGCTTTTTAGTCTTAGGATGAAACCTAGTCTTTGAGATCTTCTTCTGAGTTTTCCTAGGCTTCATTCCTTTGAAATCATTGTTGACTTGAGAATACAGAAACCTCTCAAAGTCATAAACCATCATGACCTTCCCAGGGTTTTGAAGTGGAAGTTTTGCTAAATCCCTGAGGTCATAAAAAGGAAGGGTCTGGAAGTCAGTCATGTTTTTGAAGTGCTGAACTCCCCCTCTATATCGTCTGATGATAAAGAGCTTCCTTTCAGCATCGTATTTCCATCCAATTGGAGGCCTTTTCAGTTCTTGATGCTCGGCTATCCACTCATAAGTTTGAGGAGTCTCTTCTGGAATGATCTTTTTAAACCAAGACTTCCTTGAAATAGGAGGTTCAGGTGCAGTTGAAGGTTGATCTTGAGTTGGATTTGACTCAGAGATTGGAATGGTTGGTTCAGGAATGATAGTCTTGATGAGATTAATTTGAACATCTTCTTCATCTGATAGGGTTTGAATTTCATCTCCTTCTTCAGTAAAATATCTAGTTCGTTCAGTTTCTTTCTCTTCGGTAGTTAGAATTTCTGGATGAAGGTCATTGTATCCAAAGTTGTCAATCTCATCTAGAAGAGCATTCAGCTCATCATCCGATGGGATGTCTTCTTCATCCAGAATCACTGTTTCAATATTAGCCATAGCTCCCTTCCCTCTCTTCCTTGCTTCTCTTCTTTCATGAGCTGAGGGAAGGACAGACTCTGTTACTTCAACCTTTACTTCAACAGACTCCTTTGTCATGGCACCGTGGCCAGTATACACGGTTAATGCAGATTCTGGATCAGTGACAAAGGCAGGAGACGATGGTTCAAGTTCAGATGTAGTCTCCCCCTAAGCCTTTGAAGTGGTTGGCTGTTGTGGAGTATGTTTGTTGACAGAGTCTTTGAGCTGCTTAACTATTTCAGCTAAGGCTTTAAAGTCTTCTTGTTGCCTTATGATTAGTCTTTGTTGAGTTTCCAGCTGAGTCTGCTGAATATTTATTTGAGTATGTAAGCCCCCAACCTCCAGCTTCAAGTCTTTGACTTCCTCCTTAACTTCTTTTAGCTTAGACTTCAAGCCGTCAATCTCTGTATCTTTCTTTTGAAGATTGTCTTGAAGTTTCTTTATTTCAAGACTTAGAGTCTTTACTCTCGGTACAGGAGAGGTTGAATCAGGGTGTGGAGATGCAGGAGGTGTATGGATGGGTGATTGTTGTGGAGATGTAGGAGGTGTATGGATGGGAGATTGTTGTGGAGTAGGATGAGGAGATGGTTCTGGAGTGGTGAATGAAGACTCTGACGAGGATGACAAATCCTCCAATCCAGTCTTTATCTTTTTAGCCCTAGGCTCCTCCTCTTCAAAATCAGATCCTGACTCAATTTGTCTTTTTGAGGAAGATGCAAGTTGCTCTATTTTTTCATCTGAATCAGACTTGTAATAGTATGATCCATAAATTCCTGCATCTAGAGTCCCACTTGACTCTGCCACTTCTTCTTCATCCTCCTGTAAGCCAGCTTCAACATTTACTGCTGGCTCTTGAACTATCTGTATTTCTTCAACAAAAGGAGCCTCTATCACAGGCTCAATTACATGTTGCTCTTCTTCTTGAACAATAGGTATGTCTACCTCAATCTCAGCTTCATCAATAGGTGAATTACCTTGATTTTGTTCAGCTTCCAGCTCTTCTTCATCTGATGATAAGTTTTTTCTTCAAGATCAGGATCAATGTCAGGGATAAACTCTTCTTCTCCAATGATATGACCGAACAGGGGAACGTCGGCTATCGCCCGGTTGGTCCTTTTGTTGGTACTTTTCATGTAGCTGAGTGTTTTGGCTATCATATTATCAAACATAAAGGTGTTTCCACCTTGTTGAAGCTCAGGAAGAAGATGATTGATGCTAATTTGTAGAAATCTAGGATATGCTAGAAACTTCTCCTTCACTGCTCCAGTTAAGTTATCCTTTAGCTGAGTGAATATGAAACTAGAAAAGTTGTAGTCTCTTCCCTTTATTAATCCCAAAATAGTTGATCCCAGAGTACTGTTAGCTGAATCAAAACCCCCTTTCCTTATTGATAGGCAGTGAATAAACACATGCACTATATATCTCCAATGGCTTGGTAAGGAGTTCTTGATTATCTGACCACTCTTGAACTCATCAGGATGACCCATTCTTCTGAAGCATTCTTTCACATAGAAGATTGGAAAATCAAAGGGTGCTTCTGGATTGCCATTTAACTGCAGTACCTCTCTCAATGTATCTTCAGAAAATAATACTTCTTGGCCATGTACAGTTGCTCTAATGTGCTGCACATTATCAACTATGATTATCTCTGCAGTTTCCCAAAATTGTCTAATAGTTGCCTCAAACACCGGCAGGTTGTGGCTTATGGCAAAACTTATGTTGGAGTTTGCCAGAAAGTTTAAGACAGGAATGAACTCAGCAGCTTTCAGATCATTGCTATTAAGGAATGCACAGACATTGTGCCTTTTCACGAATACGAGATCCATACCTGTAAAATTCATCAGTTTTGCACAATAAGTAAAGGTTCTGAATATGGTCAATCGAAACAAGATATTTCAACACTTAGGAAAAATTAGAAATCCTTACTGTCGAAACTAAGTAGTTTCGATAGAGATGAACTTATCAAAACTAACTAGTTTCGATAAAAGCAATAAGCTTTGATCAACACTTATAAAATTTCTGAAATCAACACTGTCGAAACTAAGTAGTTTCGATAGAGATGAACTTATCGAAACTAACTAGTTTTGATAGAGGCAATAAGCTTTGATCAACACTTATAAAATTTCTGAAATCAACACTGTCGAAACTAAGTAGTTTCGATAAAGATGAACTTATCAAAACAAGTAGTTTCGATAGAGAAATTAGGTCAAGTTTGGGTGTCGAAACCAGTAGTTTCGATTAAAAATTTTGAGAAATTTTGAAAGAGTTGAACTCTTTTATCGAAACTACTTGGTTTTTGAAACCCAAACCCCTTTTGATTCACTATACTCAGACTAAAATAAACAGTTTAATGAAGGGTTTAGAGTGGCCTGTAAATGACGGAATGTCATCTTACCAAACGCGAGACTGTTATCTGCAATAAAACACAATAATCGTGAGTTCTAAGATGATAAAGATGTTTGCAAACACGGATAAGCACACGACGACTGTTATTATGAAGATTCAGTCGAACAAATTTGAACTTTTGAAACCCTAGGTCTGTTAATTCGCAAGAATCATTCAAATGAAATAGTGAGACGTTACCTGATGATGAAGACGATGGTGACAACGGGGGTAATCAGGTGATTAACCCTGATAATTTGCAACTCAGACCAAGGCTTGAGAAATTTTGTGTGTGTCGGAGAAGATGAAAAGGGTTGCGAAAAAGACGAGTGAAGAAGATATGAAGGGAGGGATTTATTTATGAAGGCATTTAAATTGCGAGGAACAAAAGACAAAAATGCCCCTGTCGAAACAACTAGTTTCGATAGGGCAAACTAGTTTTGATATGAACATAGTAGTTTCGATATGTCAAAATAGTTTCGATATGTACAAAGTAGTTTCGATAAGGCAAAGTAGTTTCGATATGAACATAGTAGTTTCGATATGTCAAAGTAGTTTCGATTTGAACATAGTAGTTTCGATATGTCAAAATAGTTTCGATATGTACAAAGTAACAGAAATAAGACTAACATATATACACAAGATATTTACACTTATCTTCTTGAAAAAAATCCAATCATGAGATCAGATCTGGTCAGTCTCTTGAAACACTTCCTTTTGCAATTAACTACTGTGAGTCCCTGAAGATAGCTGATATTTGTGCAAAGTAAACCCGAACATTTGTTTGTATTTTGATTTCATGTGATTAAATGGTACCATTTAAGCACTATACAAGGTGTACCCCACATATTAAAATAAAATGATTTTGAAAACCTATCAATCCTCAAGAAGTACCCATCTTCATCCTATCATCTCTTTCTGATTAACCAAGGTACCGTCTTAGTAATGTCAAAGTACCACCAAAATAAAATAAGATATCTAAGTGGATTTAGAAAATTAAAATAAAAAATATCCAAGTAGATATTAAAAAGGTACGAGCATTCTAGATCTTTGCGTAAGCAAAACAGAAGAAGTCGTAAAATTATCCAAGCGGATAGAAAAATGTTGAACACCCGAGATCTTTGTGTAAGCAAAACAGACGGGGTCAAATCATCCAAGTGGATGGGAAAAGGATGAGCACCCGAGATCTTTGCGTAAGCAAAACATACGGGGTCATCGGTGGTAAATATCGTTATATTGACGGTCACTTGGCGTATGAATAGGAATCCAATACGTAAGCCTGTATCTGATTGAATTGGTTTTCTTAGATATAAAAATGGGTTAGATGTTTCAATAATGGGTTCAAACACACAAGTATGAGATATATATTAGAGTTTTCACACTACTTACAAGTTTTAACCATATGTCGGGCCTACCAGCTATACCTCAGTAAACACCATCGCTTTTGGTCCATTCCATGTCCAAGAGACGTGATCAGACACTATCATTTCTCAAAGGTCAGATTCAATTCTTCCTGCAACTCAAAACCACTTGTAAGATTATATACACAGCAATTCTTTTCAATATAATATTTCTCCCCCAAAAGATTTGCGTAAAAACTGTTCATAAAAATAATTTTTTTTTGGAATTTTCTTTGACAAGTAAACAGAATAAAAAAATAAAATAAAAATAAAAAATACTATTCACACAATTTACTGAAAGTTGATCATTCTAAGCATCTCCACCAGTTGGGCGAATATGGTAGAGTCAAAAGCCTTTGTGAAGATGTATGCGGTTTGTTTGTGAGTTTTGACTTCAACAATTTGAATATGCTTCTTTTCAACACAGTCACGGATAAAGTGATGTTTGATTTCAATGTGTTTGGTTTTGGAATGCTGAACGGGGTTTTTGGTGATATGAGGAACGGCGGTGTTGTCACACAGAATGGGTGTCTCATGGAATGTGATCCCATAGTCAAGCTTCTGATGGTGCATCCATCTGACTTGGGAACAACAGAGGGCTGCGGCAATGTATTCGGCTTCGGCGGTGGATTGGGAAACGGTGGACTGTTTCTTACATTGCCATGAGACAAGGCGGTTGCCAAGGAATTGACAACCTCCAGAAGTGGATTTTCGGTCTAAGTTGCAACCCCCGTAGTCTGAGTCTGAATAAGCCACAAGATCAAACAAGTCAGTTTTAGAATACCACAGACCCAATTTTGGCTTATATTTTAAATATCTCAAAATACGTTTTACAGCAGATAAATGAGAGAGTTTAGGATTAGCCTGAAAACGTGCACATAAGCACACTGCAAACATGATGTCTGGTCTGCTGGCCGTGAGATACATGAGCGAGCCTATCATAGAGCGATATAGGTGCTGATCAACGCTCTCACCATCCACATCAGGAGTCAAACAATGACGAACTTCCACAGGAGTTTTTACAGGGTGGGAATCAGCCATTTTGAACTTGGTTAAAATTTCTTTCACGAATTTTTCTTGATGAATAAGGATGTCTGACTCAGACTGATCAACTTGTAGACCCAGAAAGAACTTCATTTCCCCCATGGAGCTCATTTCAAATTTAGATCTCATCACTTCTTCAAATTCTTTACAAAGACGGGGATTTGTAGATCCGAAAATGATATCATCCACATAAATTTGCACCATGATAGTATCCATTTCATCCTTCCGTTTGAACAAAATTTGGTCAATTGCTCCTCGTGTGAAACCATTCTCAAGCAGATGCTTTGATAAAGTTTCATACCACGCACGAGGTGCTTGATGAAGACCGTACAATGCTTTGTCTAACTTGTAAACACGGTCTGGAAAATTTGGATCAATGAAACCCGGCGGCTGCTTGACATAAACTTCTTCTTGAACTTTGCCATATAAGAATGCACTTTTGACATCCATTTGATGAACGGTGAAGTCCATGTAGGCTGCATAGGCGAGAAATATTCGGATGGCTTCCAAGCGAGCCACTGGTGCAAAGACTTCCTCGTAGTCAATCCCTTCTTCTTGATAGAAACCTTGAACCACCAGACGAGCTTTGTTTCGAATCACAGTGCCGCCTTCATCCTTTTTGTTGCGAAAAACCCAACGAGTGCCGATTGGAACTTTGTTCTTGGGAAGATCTACCAAATTCAACACATGCAACTTTGAGAATTGTTGTAGCTCTTCCTGCATTGCTTCCACCCAGCTGTTTTCTAGTAGAGCTGCTTTGATGTTCTTTGGTTCAGCTTGAGAAATGAAGCAAGAGAACATGTTGTTTTCAAATGCATCACAGACACTTCGGGTACTAACACCCACATTGATTGGTCCAATGGTGTTATTGGTGGGATGAATCTTGTGAATTCGCAGTTGAGGAATTTCATCTTCTTCCACGACTTCTTCCAAATTGGTAAGATTTTCAGCAGGAGGATCGGCAATGTCATTAATAGGATCTTCAGCAGATGATTGTGGTGCAACATCTACTATTGGAATGGAGTTGTCTTCAACAGTTTCACTTGTTGCATCAGAACCGGAAGACTCCATATCAGATTCAGCATTTGCAACCACAGGAATTTCAACCTGAGCAGATGAGGAAGAACCTTGATCATTTAAGTTCCCTAAATTATTCACAGAAAAATAAGGATTAGCATGAGTTGAGTCAATTGAGAAATCAGGAAGATTAAATGATTTAAAAACTGAATTGACGTCAAATAGCCAATTGGGACCGTCTCCTGCGTCCGTGTGATTGTTTTCATGCCAATTGATATCAATGGACTCCAGCACTATTCTTTTCTGCTTATGATAGACACGAAAAGCACGTTGATTGGAGGAATAACCAACAAAATAACATTCATCAGCTTTGGCTTCAAACTTGTTGAGCAGATCTGAAGTGTTCAGCATCGTGCACACACACCCAAATTTTCTGAAGAAATTAATAACTGGCTTGCGCTTGTACATGATCTCATATGGTGTCTTGTTGCAACTTTTAGTGATAAGAACCCGATTTTGCACGAAACATGCAGTGTTGACCGCCTCAGCCCAGAAAGTCACGGGAAGCTTAGAGTCAACAATCATAGTTCGTGCAGCTTCAATTAAGGTGTGGTTTCTCCTTTCAGCTACACCGTTTTGTTGAGGAGTACGAGGTGCACTAAATTGATGAGAAATTCCTTTGCTTTCACAGAAGGAATCAAGAGTTGCATTCTTAAATTCTGTTTCATGATCGCTGCGGATAGTCTTCACACTTAAACTGAAGAGGTTTTCAATTTGGAGCAGATAGGTCTTTAAAATCTCTGGCGTCTCATCCTTCTTAGCTAAGAAAAACACCCAAGTGAATCGAGAAAAATCATCTGTTACCACCAGACAGTATGACTTTCGTCCAAGACTCATGACACTCACTGGACCAAAGAGATCCATCTGAAGCAATTGGAGAGGAGAGTCAATGGAATTGGTGGTTTTAGGCTTATGTGAAGATTTGTGCTGTTTTCCCTTGGAACATGAAATACAGTGTTCCATAGGAGTGAAATCTTTGAGAGGTAATCCAGTGACTAGGTTGCCTCGAACCAGTCGGTTCATTGTTTTGAAATTAACATGTCCCAACCTCTTATGCCACAGGAAAGATTCATCTTCGGAAGCCTTTGAGAGAAAACACGATTCAATTCCCGATGGGTTGTTCATATCCAAGCTATATGTGTTGTATCTTCTGGGAGCACGCATGAGAATAAGTTCTTCCGGAATCACCACTCCCGGCTTTAAGATATGACATTCTTTTGAATTGAATAAAGCACAAAAGTCCTTGTCACAAATCTGTTAAACACTCATCAGATTGTATTTTAACTGAGGAACATAGTTGACAAATTCCAGACTATTTACTCCATTTGATACTGTTCCTTGTCCTTCAATCTTTCCTCCTCTTGGGTTTCCAGCAAAAGCAACATACTCTCCATCAATTTGATGATAATCTTACAGCAAGTTAAAGTGCCCAGTCATATGACTTGAACATCCACTATCTACATGCCAGATGTTATCGCCGGTTCTTCTTGATTGACCCTATACTCAACGAACCATTTATACGTTTTGACCAAAAATGTTTCAATCAAGAGATTTTAGTGTCAGGATATGACATCTCATTGGAATCAGAAGTACAACCATCCTTTGATGAAGCACGGTCATCAAATAGAACATTATTTTTAATTTTCCATGTTCGTTTTAAATAATTTTTAGTATTTTTAATTTTTTTACGCCTAGATTTCCTACTGTGAGAAGAATTAGGCAACACATATGAATTTAATGAACTTTGGGAAGGTGATTCTTCATTAAAATTTACGGTTGTCAATTTACAACTCTTTTAAACATGATTTGAGGCACCACAACTAAAACAAACGTTTTTACAAGATATCTTAGCCTGATAATAGTCATCACAAGATGAAGATGATTGTGATGTTGAGGAATCTGAACATGAGACGGTTCTCTCATCAATAACTTTGTCTTGAAGACGATGTGCTTCCTTTAATCTAAAAAAGTCCATGTTGCTCATGGTTTCACGTGGTACATCATTCACAATAATTCCTGCACTTTTAAACTTGGTAACACATGGTACGACATTCAAAGATTTAGGAACAAAAGGCAAAACATTTTTAAATTTAGAAACATCACATCCCAAACCCGTATGCTCAGCAGGCATAGAATCAAAATACAAGTTTTCAACGCGTTCACAAGGATTTAGTTTAGACACGGACATATTATTACATTCATCCGACTCAAGTTCTTTTAAAATAGTTCTATCATTAGTACTCTCATCACAATCATCTTCGGAAATTACACAATTTGATTCTGCACAAGAAGCAAAACTGTCAGAATCAGAGGACGTAATATAATCATCAGGAGATAATGTGCAAACAAAAGGTGTGGAAACATGTGGAGTTGGCATATCAGCAAATCTCTCTGATTTAGAATAAGGAGGTGGATGAGAGTTATACCCAAGACCTTCTGTGCCTTTTCTATTAAATTGTTTATCAATTATTCCAAACAAAATTTTCTGATCCATATCCATGTGGTCAACCTGTAATTTGGCTTTTTCTGCCTTTTGGACTCTTTCAGTTAAAATCGTATTGTTAATAGTTTGAGTATTGAGTTGTACAATTAAAGAACGATTTTCACCAGAAATGTCACGAATTTTCTTTAAATAAAGTTTCTCATTTTTGGCCACAGAGTCATACATCACCTTAATGTGATTTCGTTCATCAATCAAGGCTTGATTGATTAATCTGTATTTTTGAATTTCATTTAAGCAAGATATAGAATCACAAAGTTTAGAAATAACCTCAGCAGGCACAGCAGTGAGATCCTCAGCTGGTTCAATCATGACACACTTGCCATTTTCCTCCACATCAGCCATCAAGGCTTTATCAGCAGCTTCCTCAGCTTGTTCTCCCCAATGATAATGTCCATCAGCTTGGCACACAAGAGCTGTGGAACTTGAAGTTGTGTTTATCTTTGGAGGATTGGCAGCTTCTTTACCAGAGGAAATCTTCTTATCTTGCTGATCTTTGGAGGACGGCTCCTTGCAGTTTCTGGCAAAGTGACCCAGCTGATCACAATTGTAGCACCTCACCTTCTTGATATCAAACCCAAGCGTCTTTCCTTGCTTGAACCTGTCTATACCAGTCCTTTTGATAAATCTCTTGGCTCTTAAGGTCAACATGGCCATGCACCAATCAATGTCCATTTTCTCCAAATCATCAGGATTAATCTGCTCCAAGTCATCAGGTTGAAAGCTAACCAGTGTTAGATTTCCAGAAATCAGTGCATCATAGCATGACATGAAAGCAGTCATGATCGGAACATACTCATCAGGAATCATGGTGACAGTCTTTTGAGAAGCAGAGGAGCTGGTAGAATTAATTGCAGCAACTGAAGGAGGGACATCAGTCTGAAAATATGGGCTACCAGATAAGCTTGATCCAGCAATAAGAGCTGTGTTTCCAGACTGATTTGATGGGGTGACTGCTCCCTTTTTAATCTCAATTTCATAAGATTCAAGAATGCTGTAGACTTCCTGTTGAGATAGAGCACTCAGATTCTCAGTCTTTTTGAACATGATGCGATACATATTCCATTTCTCAGGGAGAGAATCTAGGAGTTTCTTGTTTAGATCAAGGGTAGGGTACACAACTCCCATTACTTTCAACCTAGATACGATGCTTGAGAAACGATTGATCAAATCAGACATTGATTCACCCCTTACACTGCTGAACATCTCATATTGTTTCTTTATCAGATCTCTTTTGCTTTCCTGACATCCTCACTTCACTCATATCTTGTGCACAATGCAACCCATAAGTCTTTGGCAGTTGTGTACTCAGCAAAGATGTTGAAAATATCCATAGGAAGAGCCATGGCAATAGTCCCGTAGGCCTTGTTGTCTCGGGCAATCAAGGCAAGATCTTTCTCATCATACTTAGATACTAACTTAGGACGTTGAACATCAGCAGTGGTAGTTATGGGCTTGTGGGGACCATCAGTGATAGAGTTCAGCAATGTATAATCGTGAAATTGAAAGAAAAGCTTCATTTTTTTAGTCCACTCATCGAAGTCCCTTATGGACACAAGAGTAGGAGTTTTGTTTCCCCCAGAATACTCTGTTGAACTTGAACTGGCCATAATATCTGGAATCGAAACTAAAACAGTAACTAGTTTCGATAGACCAACTATTATCGAAACAACTAGTTTCGATAGGACTAGTTTCGATAGAACAACTTTTATCGAAACAACTAGTTTCGATACTAAAAATTTCACAGACTAGTTTCGATAACCACAGTTTCTATAAGACACAAAAATCTAGTTTCGATAGTACCTTCTCCCGACAAAACGTAGACAAGAAGTTTCGATGATCAACAGAAATCAGAAATTGTTCCCCGTAGTTTCGATGCCTTCTTCTCCAAAACAGAAATACTCCATTGATGAAAAGCTCCAGAAATCAAAGGTGCAGAAATAACAAACCAATCCAGCGAAAACCTTCGTCTAACTGTCTTGATCACGAATCCAACCTCCGATTCCGAAAATACGAGCAAAAACCCTTGAAAAATGATGAAACAGTACCTCGAGAATAAATGTGCAAAAACCCAAAATAAGCAACGAAAACCCTCGGTAATCACCTAGAATCGATCAATAACCTGATAACACTTAAAAACACTAGAGCATAAAGCTCTGATACCAATTGTAGGTCCAGATTTCAGTCGAAATCTCACTGATATGATCGATTAAACACACACACAGGCGGATACTATGTATATGTAGGTGAAACAGATAATAGAAACAGTATTGGTGAAGATAACCAGCTAACCACACTGTGAATCAACAATCAAAAGGTATGAAAATGTATGAACACAGTGAATAAACAACTGCAGATTGTATTGATTCAAGCAAAATGTGAAAGAGAAGGTTCAGGGCTACAGCCGCTACTCACACCCTAAACAATCTCAAACTAGGCTATTTATAGTAGTGACAGGTATCGAAACTATGGTCAATCGAAACTACTAGTTTCGATTGACCATTTACAATTGATACACAGACTGTAGAAACTACCATCTATCGAAACTACTAGTTTCGATTGAACAGACTCAATCGAAACTAAGTTGTTTCGATGGCCAGACTTAACTAATTACAGAAAACTGAAATTACAATAATGAAATGACAGAAAGTAAACTAGTCTAAAATTGTTTAAACATACAATAAATGACAACAGCTTATACAAAATATATGACTCTACAGAACATATGGCGCACTGAATTCATGATAAATTCCCTTTTGTAGACAGAATAAGCCCATCGTGCTATTCTTAAACTCGCTGCCATTGTCACTCCTAATTCTTTTGACCTTCAGATTGAACAAATTCTCCAAACCCAGGATTAAGTATTGTACCAACTCAGTGGTTTCAACTTTAGAAGAAAGAAACTTAACCCATGAAAATCTAGAGAAATCATCCGTTACTACCAAACAGTACGATTTTCCATCAATGCTCCTGATACTAATCGGACCGAACAAATCCATATGCAGCAGCTCCAAAGGAGTTATGATAGAATTCTTTGATTTAGATTTGTGTGATTTCTTTCGTTGTTTCCCCTTCTTGCAAGGAATACAATCATTAGGAACTGAGAATTTCATCTTCGGAATACCAAGAACCAGATCATTCTTAACAATATAGTTCATCTTCCGATAGTTTATGTGAGCTAGCTTCCTATGCCACAAAATAGAATCTGATTCCAACGCCTTAGAGAGTAAACATGTAGGAATTGAATCCGTTGTAGTAGTGACACTCATGTCAAAGACATACGTGTCATTTCTCCTCGGAGCCTTCATGAGAATCCATTCTTCAGGAATAACGAAACCCAGTTTCAAGATACACTCAAAAGATTGTGTTCAAGCAGCTCCACATGATTCACCTTCTCAAATTTGACTTTGTCATTCTTTAAAGTACCCTGTCCAGTTATGTACCCGCCTTTATTACCCGCAAAAGCGACATAACCTCCATCAATATTTTTAACATCTTCAAGCAATCTAATATTCCTTGTCATATGTCGAGAGCAACCACTATCCACATACCATGTATTGTTGATATTCCTCCTTGGTTGTCCCTACATAAACAATGAAAATCAGTTAGAAATAGGAACCCAAGCCATTGTGGTCTTGGATCGTCCAGATTGATCAAAATAAACAACTTCTAGCAATTCACAATCAATGTTATCATTAACCTTTGGAATAGAAGTTTCACCATCAGACTTTTTCAAAGAAGACACATTTTGATTATTTTGAAAAGCATTATTTGATATATTATTATCAGATTCAGATGTTTTCAAAATTTTCTTCAATTTTCTGTTTCGTCTTCTCCTTTATGGTCTAGACAATTTAACTTCAGATTGAGAATCTTTTGAAATTCTAACATGAGGAATCTCAAGTTTCTCTTGACAAACAAATTATTTAGAATTCAATTTATCATGTTGTTTAAATCCAGAAGATTTAACAAAAGATCGACAGGACATATTTTTCTCAAAACTAAATGATGACTTTCCCTCATCTGTTCTTTTCAGAATCTTCACCACTTTTGGTTGTGAAGGAATAGTCTTCAATTTTCCCTGGTTCTTATAAGGACAATTGACCAGAATGTGACCAGCCTCGTTGCAATGAAAACAAACTCTTCTCTCTTTATAAGTTCTGAAATAAGAAGTATTCTTTGAGTTTGAGGAGCCATCAGAGGAATAAGCTTTAGAAGAATTTCTAGAACAGTTTACTGACTTCTTTGGAACATAAACCTGTGTAGGCACCTTTGATGAATGCACCTTTTGATGACCAGCAGCGACAAAACCACTTGACTGTAAAATTGGAGAAAGTTTAGGTGTAACAACTTTCACCTCATCAGGTTCAGTCAGAATGCATCTATCACGGGTAACAGTTTTTACAACTGTTGGTTCATCAAGTTTCACCTCTTTTGGAATACCTTCGACCTTCTTCTCATCAAATACCTCTTCCTCAAAATCAGATTCATAAACCATATCCTCACCAGTTATCAGATTGACTTTCAACACTGTTTTTGGATCTATTTCCTCTTCATGTATGATTTCAGGTTCAACCACATAATTTGCATTAAATGGTGGAGGAACAAATCCAATCCCAGCAACTCTCTTAGTAGGATCAGCATTAGCATTAAAATAATCCAATACAACAGAAGAATTTTCAAAATTTTCCAACTTTCTATGAAGTTTGATCACCTCAGACTCTTTGTCAGAAATTTCTTTATTCTTTTGAGCAACAACTTCATTTCGTTATTCTATCTCAGCATAAGCCATATCCAGATGATAAGGTTGTTCTTTATATTTTAACCCCAAAGAATTTAAGTCTCTTTTCAATGACTCAATTCTATCGGTGCATAATTTATCATTATCTTTCAGTTTCTGATTAACTGAATGCATCGATTTCATATCACAAATCAAGTTTGTGTTATCATTCATGACCTTTTGCAATTTATCTTTTACAGTAATGCAGTTAGAACAGTAAATATGACAAACAGAGTCTTTTACCTTTGACGGATCAGACATGTCTGCCATGAAAACTTTGGCATTGGGAATATTCTCTGAATCAGCACCATCTGAAGCATTTTGTGTTAAAACAATATCATCTTCAGTAACACCTGATGCAACATCAGAATCAATATTCTGCACTTGTTCTATCTCTTCATCAACAATCTGCACACTTTCACCATCACTCGAACCATCACTCGAACTGTCACTCGAACTGTCATCATGAGTTATCTCTTCTGATTTTTCAGAATGAATTTCTGCTACAAAGGCTTGACTTACAGCACCCACTAAATCTTCCAAATGAATACCCCAGTCATAGTTTTCATCGTTCTGAGCAACCAATGCAGATGATGCAGATGCATGTTTTGAATTACCAGATGAACCATGTGACTGATTACGATTATTCTAAAAATTATTCTGCTTCTTCTGGGAATCAAACTCAACCTTTTGCTTTACACATTCTTTAGCTAAGTGACCATACTCTTGACAGTTATAACAACGCATTTTGGTTTTATCAAATCCCATGCGTGATCGACTATTAGATCCAATATACTTTCTGCCAGTTTGCTTCAAGAAATCCTTTGCTTAACGCATCAACATGGCCATATTCCATTGGATATTCATTTCTTCCAGATCAACAGGGTCGATCTGTCTGAAATCTTCTTCAATAACCTCAGGATCATGAATTTTCCCTCCAATAAAATTCTCATACGAAGCCATGAATGAGGAAAACATAGCTAGATAATCATCAGCAACCTTTTGATTTATATGAGATCCAGAAGATGTAGAAGTTGTAGTCACAAAAAATCCAGAATGACTAGAATGAATAGGAACTCCAGAACACTGATCATTAGAAGAATCTTGAGCATCGCCAGAAAAGAATGCAACTCCTATACCAGTTTTACCAGAAGTTTTGGCAAAATACATTGAAGGATCCTGGATATGTTCCATGTTAGTCTCTTTCTTCTTCATATTCAGGTCATGCGATTGAATCTTCCCAAGAACTTCTTCAAGAGACATGGTTTTGTACTTGATATTTTCTTTTATCAAAACCGTATACACATCAAATTTTGATGGTAATGCCTCCAAGAACTTATCATTAATTTCTTCAGTCTCATACACCACAGAAGCACTCGACAGTTCACTAAGCAGATGATAGAATCTGGCAGCAAGATCATCCAAGGATTCATTTTGAAAATGTTTGAAGACCAAGAATTGCTTCTTCGGTAGCTCTTTTCTACTCTTCTTTACATCCAAACTACCTTCACATCTTTTCTGTAATGCTTCCCACAGTTGTTGAGAAGACTTGAATTGTTTGAAACTGTGATATATTTCCTTCGGAAGAGACATCGAAATACTTGCCATCACTTTCTTTTCCCTATCAAACAGCAACTTTTCTTCAGTAGTTAACGTTGATACCGGCTTTGGAACATCATCCTTTCCCATCCATGAATAAGTCGGATGCGTATAACCTCTAAAATAGGAATCCATAGACTGGTATCAGTAAAAGATACGAACTGATCAAACCTATCTTTCCAATTAGAATAGTCAGCAAGATTCAACAACTTCGGCGGTTTTTGAGATGTACCAATCTCATTATCATAATTGAACATATTCGTTACTTGTACCATATTTGCCATTTTCCTGAAAAATTTCCAAGTGTTGAACACCCACTATTTGTTATTTTCTGTCTAGGAAAGCATTTCGCATGAATGTTGTTTGGGTTTATAAGAATAAGATAACAAATAAAATAGTAATTCATAGTTGGGATTGTACTCAAATAGTGATATAATCACTTGAATAATATGACACATTAAGGTTAATTAAACTCATATAATTTTCAAGGAGACATGCTTTAGCCTATAAGTAAACACTCATCCCGGGAATTCCCAGGAAAGCATACGGGTCCCTCGGTTGATTGGGATTTATGCGAAATGCTTTCCTAGACAGAAAACCCATAATACAGGTGTCACCCTTCCAAATTGCACGTGTCCTCAAATAATTAACAAAGTTTAAAAGCCTTAACGAGAAAATAAAGAATTTTTTTTTTTTTTAAGATTTTAATCAATGTAGTTTCCACATGCTAAGAGGGTGATGATATAGAAGTAGATAAGAATATTATGGAGTTTTAGGGTATAGGTATGGATATTGTTTATTTAATTATTACTTAAGTATACTCAAATAAATCATGAATTTTAGCAAGTAAGACATCAGAATAAAATAATAACTATCATGGTAGGCATGTAACACATAGCATGTAGCACATAATCACGAAGTACAGCATAAGTTGGTGTCCTAAAGTTATAGTCTAGGTCAAGGTGTCTAATAACCTAATTCCCTATAACCAAGGCTCTGATACCAATCTGTCACACCCCAACCGACGGCGGAATCATCGGGGCGGGACATGTATACTGTTCATGAGCATAAGGTTGACTAAATTGTAATATATTAAACATCAATTTCATTTCAAATAATCCAAACACAACCAAATCCAAGAAAGAACATAATTGAAATACATAAAATCCTTTATTCAAATTAACTAAGTCCCAAAGCCTATGTGTAGCAAATCTTGATCAAATCACACATTAGTACCTGAAACATGAATAAAATAAGGTCAACTAAAAAGTTGGTGAGCATACACAGGTTGGTATATAGATAGCATATAGTTTGTAAATAAACAAATCCTTACATAACATGATAAAATAAGGCATTTATGGAGAGCAACTATTGTGTAACCAAGTACAATCAAACCTTTGTAACTAGCATGTAAAATTGTGTTGTCGGTAACAATCACCCCAATCTGGGTGGGTTTGTCAGACTCAATAGATCTATCATTGTTTATCGTCGGCTTGAATAGTTAATGATTGCACATAATCGCATACAAAAGTTAACACACCTAGCACTCAGGCATAAAGCTCAAATTTGCACACATGAATGTAAAGAGGATTTGTACTTGTGTAGTTTGTGTAAGTGTAAGTAATAGTGTTGTATAGTGTTCACGTTCCACCCCAAAAAGTGTAAAAGAGTAAAAGGGGCTATGTAATACTCACTTGATTTGAAGGCGTAGTTTACACAAAATACTAGATAGAAATATGGATCCTTGAAATGCACAAGTTAACCTAAAGTGTAAAGTATATTGTATTAATAGTGTGCACAAAATTTAAGTCTAAAGTTGCATTTAGACTTGTGTAAAAAGTCATTGATTTGTACTTCAAAGTATTGAATAAAATATAAAGTTTGAAACGAATATTTTTGGAACATTTTGATTTAAGGTTTGAAATTGATTAACTAAATAAGTAATTTAAATAATTATTGTTTATGAAAATAATGTAAGTATTAAATGTAATTAAGTATAAATAAATAATTGTTTATGTTTAAATATAAATTAAATAAATAACCATTTCTTTATTTATTTATTTATAAAATATGTAACTTAACCATTAAAATATTTTTTTTAACTGTGAGGTTTAACAATAAGTGTAAATTTAATTTTCTAAACTTTAAATAACAAATTCTATTTATCCCCAGATTAAATATTTGGTCTTTTTAAATAGAGTCAAATACATTTTTATAAAAATCAATTATTTTATTTTGAAAATTAATCTGAGATATTCATTGTTTGTAAAATATATAAAAGTTATAATTCTGCCAAGAAAATTCTAACTCACACACGACCGTGCCTGGGAAGGGACACGATCGTGCTCTAACAACGGGCGCGACCGTGCTAGTCAGGGCGCAACCGTTTTGATCAAACAGGGCATAACTAACCAAATCATTAGGCACGATCGTGCCTTGGCCAGGCACGATCGTGTCTTTGATTCTAAAACACGACTGAGATTAGCCAAAGGGCATGACTGGGTCTGAGCAGGAGGCACGGCTGCGCTGGAAGCCGGCACGTTCGTGTCTCATGAGGCACGATCGTGCTATATGATTAGCGCGACCGCGTCTGTTCCAAAACAGGAACGAATTGACAACTTCTTGTATTGTTAGCGTTGGAAATCATAGGGCTTTTATTTATAGCGTTATTACGAGTCTTGTTATATAGATTAATTGTACTTAAATCGCGTTTAGGACCGGATTCTATTAAACCATTTTGAACGAGAATGTGGCTTCGGGTTCGAGGCGATTTCCATAATGAAAGCCTAAATTAATATGGGGCTTTTGATCTATGAACTGAAACGAGTGAGAAAAGGTTTCAATTACCCGAAAGAGTAGCGAATTTATAGAGAACGGTAGGGAGAAGTTTCGGCGTCGGCGAGCTTGGCTTCCGGTGTCTTCTGCTACGATTCCGGTTGCTTCAAAAGGGTCAGTAGATTCTGGGAGGATCGTGTAGCGTTTGGTTGGGGAAATTCACTCCAGAGTAGGAGGATCGATGTTCAAATGAGAGGATTTTGATTTTCTTGAGACGAATCGGGTTTCTGATGTTAATAGTTACAATTGATAATATTATTTTGTTTGTTAATGAAAGTGAAACGTATATCGGTTACGAAACTCAACGATCTCGCGTTTAAAACTGCATTTACGTTTCAACTGGTACTAGGCGCGACCATGCCCAAGCGAGGTGCGACCGTGCCTAGGCACCAGGCGCGATCGTTCCAAAGCGAGTCGCGTGACCGTGCCAAAGCACTTGGCGCGACCGTGCCAGAACGAGGCGTGACCGTGCCTATTAGGGTTTCTTGTTACTTCTCAACATCAGACCTTGTAACTTTAGTCTTTGACATATTTGTATAAATAGATACTTATGTAGTGTTTAGTAGGTTATAACCGAGTAAATTTTACGGATTTGCATTGAAATATAGTATTTAATTGATGGTACGAATAGAACAAAACAGTGCACTAGAATAGGGTTTGAAATGCATTACATTGAATTGAAATACGGATACTAAAAATCAGAAATGTTACAGTCTCCCCATGTTGAGGGAATTTCGTCCGGAAATTTAGCTAGAGGAAGCGACGGCATCTATAAAAAATATGGGGGTACTTGAGCTTCATTTGGTCCTCTCGTTCCCAACTAAATTCAGTACAACGCTTAGATTCCCAACGAACTTTGACAATAGGAATACGATTTCGCTTGAGCTGCTTGATTTCACGATCTATGATTTCTACCGGTCTCTCAACGAAGTGAATCGTTTCATCAATGTGCACGTCGTTAAGAGGTATGTGAAGATTTTCGTTAGCAAGGAATTTCTTCAGATTAGACACATGAAATGTAGGATGCACATTGTCAAGTGATGGAGGTAACTCGAGTTTGTATGCCACTTTCCCAATCCTTTCAAGGATCTTGAATGGGCCCACATAGCGAGGTGATAATTTGCCTTTCTTTCCAAAAAGGATCACACCCTTCCACGGAGACACCTTTAGAAGAACAAGGTCACCGATTTGGAATTCCAAGGGTTTTCGTCGTTTGTCGGCATAACTCTTTTGCCGACTTCTTGCTACTCGAATGTTGTCACGGATTTGGATAATCTTGTCGGATGTTTCTTGAATTAGCTCGGGACCGGTGATTTGTGCTTCACCAATCTCGTTCCAACAGATAGGAGAATGACACTTGCGACCATAGAAAGCTTCGAATGGAGCCATGTTGCTACTTGCGTGGTAGCTATTGTTGTAAGAGAACTCAATTAGGGATAGATGTGAATCCCAATTGCCACCAAAATCAATTACACAAGCTCTAAGCATATCCTCAAGAGTTTGGATTGTTCGCTCGGTCTGACCATCAGTTTGGGGATGGTAAGCCGTGCTCAAATCCAATCGTGTACCAAGAGCAGTTTGGAGGGATTGTAAAAAACGAGAGGTGAATCGAGCATCTCTATCGGAGATTATGTTCAAAGGAATACCGTGACGGCTCACAATTTTGTCAATGTAAGTTCGGGCTAGTTTCTCAACCCGATAGTCTTCACGGATAGGCAAGAAATGAGCAGATTTGGTGAGACGATCAATGATCACCCAAATGCTATCATAAACACTCGAGGTGCGAGGGAGTTTGGTAATAAAATCCATGGCTAAGTTCTCCCATTTCCATATGGGAATTTCCGGTTGTTCAAGTAATCCGGAAGGACGTTGGTGTTCGGCTTTGACTTTGGAGCATGTTAGACATTTGGCAACATAGAGAGCAATGTCCTTTTTCATACCGAGCCACCAATATTGTTGGCGAAGATCTTGGCACATTTTATCCGCACTAGGATGAATAGAATAACGAGTCTTGTGAGCCTCGTTCATAAGAAATGTACGGAGATCATCGCAATCGGGAACCCAAATACGGTTCAAGTAATAAAGTAAGCCATTGGGTTTTGATTTAAGTTGAAGTTCAACACCACACGACATTTCCTCATACATGTTACCCTCGGTGACTGAGACGTGTTGAGCTTCTAAGATGCGGTGTTGAATGTCGGTTTAAATTCGAACACATTGAAGCATGACATGGTCCTTTCGACTCAAAGCGTCGGCTACAACATTCGCTTTGCCGGGATGGTAGCGAATCTCGCAGTCATAGTCGTTAAGGAGTTCAACCCAACGTCGTTGTCTCATATTGAGTTCCTTTTGGTTGAAGATGTGTTGGAGACTTTTGTGGTCGGTGAACACCACGCATTTTGTGCCATAGAGGTAATGTCTCCAAATCTTCAGTGCAAATACAACCGCACCCAATTCGAGATCGTGCGTTGTATAATTCTTCTCATGAATCTTAAGTTTCCTCGATGCATAAGCGATTACTTTGCCTCGTTGCATGAGTACGCAACTGAGGCCTTGGTTGGAAGCATCACAATAGACAACTAGATCATCATTCCCATCAGGGAGAGTCAAAATAGGGGCATTGCACAACTTTTGCTTAAGAGTTTGGAAAGCTTCTTCTTGCTTTGGTCCCCATTCATAAGTTTTACTCTTGTGGGTTAAAGCGGTGAGAGGAACAGCAATCTTAGAGAAATTTGAAATGAATCGACGATAATATCCCGCAAGACCAAGAAATGAACGAACTTCGGTGGGGGTCTTCGGGGCATTCCAATTTTTACCGCTTCGATCTTAGCAGGGTCAACATGAATTCCCTTGTTGTTAACGACATGACCAAGAAATTGAACTTCCTTTAGCCAAAATTCACATTTGGAGAATTTGGCATATAGTTGTTCCTTCCGCAAGAGGTCCAAAACCAATCTAAGGTGTTGCTCATGGTCGGCTTTGGTCTTGGAGTAGATTAAGATATCGTCAATGAAGACGATCACAAATTTATCAAGGTATGGTTTGCACACACGATTCATGAGGTCCATGAAGACCGCGGGTGCATTGGTTAGTCCAAAAGGCATGACCATGAACTCTTAGTGACCATACCTTGTTCGGAAAGCAGTCTTTGGAATATCTTCCTCTTGTACACAGAGTTGGTGATAACCAGATCGAAGATCAATCTTTGAGAAGCAGGTCGAACCTTGAAGTTGATCAAAGAGGTCATCAATTCTAGGCAAAGGGTAACGGTTTGTGATGGTAAGCTTGTTGAGTTCGCGGTAGTCAATACACATCCGGAATGATCTATCCTTCTTTTTGACGAATAAGACGGGTGCACCCCACGGTGAATGACTTGGACGAATGAAGCCTTTGTCGGAGAGCTCTTGGAGTTGACTTGCAAGTTCTTGCATTTCAGAAGGTGCAAGACGGTACGGAGCTCTAGCCATGGGGTTAGCTCCGGGCACAAGATCAATGCAAAATTCTACTTGTCGAACGGGTGGAAGACCGGATAGATCTTCGGGAAATACTTTGGGAAAATCCCGAATTATGGGTATGTCTTGTATACTTTTCTCTTTGACATCCTTTTGAACAATATGAGCTAAGAAGGCCACGTACTTCTTTCGTATGTACTTTTGGGCGGTAGTGCATGACATTAACTTAAGTCCTTTGCAAGGCTTTTCACCAAAAACTCTTAACGTTTCTCCCAACGGTAGAGGTATTCGGATGCACTTCTCGAAACAGATGACTTCGGCATGATGATTTGATAGCCAATCCATGCCTATGATTATATCAAAACTTCCTAGTGGCGTTGGTACAAGGTTGATTGGAAATGTATGTTCATTAAGTTCTAGAGAGCAGTCATAGATAATAGACTCAATTGTAAGTGAATCACCATTTGCTATTTCGACAGTGAAGGTTTTCTCTAATTGGGATCGTGTCTTTGCAAGTAAGGGTTCAAAGTTAAGTGACACAAAACTCTTATCGGCACTGGTATCAAATAAAATGGAGGCATATTGACTATTGACAAGGAACGTACCGTTGACCACATCATTGTTGGCTTGAGCCTCATTGGCGTTTATGTTGAAAGCACGCCCACGAGCTCCGCCTTGTCTAGCATTGGCTGACCTTGGGCATTGATCACGAAAATGATTTAGGTTACCACATTCATAAAAAGCACGCCCATTTGCAATAGCAGGAACACCTTGATTAGCCACTTGCGGGTTGGTTCGGTTTGGTGGGTTGACCTGGCCCGCAAGAGCTTTAGCCCTACACACATCGACCGTATGGCCATATTTCCCACAATAAGTGCAAAGGCGACATGGGATGTTTTGAGGATGATGATAGTTGCATGTGGCACAGAGTGGGTAGATCCCAACATATGGCTTTTTGGCTGATGCTTGAACCATAGGAGCAACTTGGTTAACAGGCATAGCAGGAGTGACCATAGCATAGTTTCTAGCCTTTCTTTTCTTATTATGTCGAGAGGGTTCAGTTGTGGCTTCTTTGTTGTGGGTGGAAGGAGTTGCAGTGTCGGAGACTTTCTTTGTGCCCTTTTTAGTAAGAGTCCCCGCCTTCACATGGTTATCGGTTAAGGTAGCGGATAAACGGATAGCATCTTCAAGTGTTGCGGGATTTCTCCCTAGAACAGTATCTTGAATTTGCCTAGGTAATCCACCAATATATTTTTCAATGCAGCGGGATAAAGGTGTGACCATGTGGGGCACAAGGAGACTCAACTCATGGAACCGAGTTGTATATGCCAAGTTTTCACCACTATATCTTGGGCAAGGTCCCAAAATTCGGCTTCGAGTTTCTTTACTTCATTTCGAGGACAGAATTCCTCAGTCATTAGCCTTTTAACCTCATCCTAAGGTAAGGCCATTTCTACATCCACACCCCTATTCCTCTTTTCCCCATTCCACCACGTGAGTGCCCGTTTTTGTAAGACACTTGTGGCATGTCGAACACGGAGATTGTCGGGACAGTCACTATTGAGAAAGGTATTCTCAATACTTTCGAACCATTGAAGAAGTCCCGTAGCTCCTTCGGTACCATAAAACTTGAGGGGATTACATGAGTTGAAATGCTTGAAGGTGCATTGAGATGGGTTGGCACCACCATTTCCACCATTACCACCATTAGCCCCATGGTTACCATTGGTGGCACCATTAGCTTGAGTGAGTTGAGTTATGAGTTGTGCAAGGATAGTAGCGATGTCGGTGTTGGTGTTGGCCACGGGTGCACGACGAGGAGGCATTCTACAGATTTTCACAAGACAAGAAAAGATGTAAGAACTTATGAATGTTGTTTGGGTTTATAAGAATAAGATAACAAATAAAAAAGTAATTCATAGTTGGGATTGTACTCAAATAGTGATATAATCACTTGAATACTATGACACATTAAGGTTAATTAAACTCATATAATTTTCAAGGAGACATGCTTTAGCCTATAAGTAAACACTCATCCCGGGAATTCCCAGGAAAGCATACGGGTCCCTCGGTTGATTGGGATTTATGCGAAATGCTTTCCTAGACAGAAAACCCATAATACAGGTGTCACCCTTCCAGATTGCACGTGTCCTCAAATAATTAACAAAGTTTAAAAGCCTTAACGAGAAAATAAAGAATTTTTTTTTTGTTTTTTAAAGATTTTGATCAATGTAGTTTCCACATGCTAAGAAGGTGATGATAGAGAAGTAGATAAGAATATTATAGAGTTTTAGGGTATAGGTAGGGATATTGTTTATTTAAATATTACTTAAGTATACTCAAATAAATCATGAATTTTAGCAAGTAAGACATCAGAATAAAATAATAACTATCATGGTAGGCATGTAACACATAGCATGTAGCACATAATCATGAAGTATAGAATAAGTGGGTGTCCTAAAGTTATAGTCTAGGTCAAGGTGTCTAATAACCTAATTCCCTATAACCAAGGCTCTGATACCAATCTGTCACACCCCAACCGACGGCGGAATCATCGGGGCGGGACATGTAGATTGTTCATGAGCACAAGGTTGACTAAATTGTAATATATTAAACATCAATTTCATTTCAAATAATCCAAACACAACCAAATCCAAGAAAAAAACATAATTGAAATACATAAAATCCTTTATTCAAATTAACTAAGTCCCAAAGCCTATGTGTAGCAAATCTTGATCAAATCACACATTAGTACCTGAAACATGAATAAGATAAGGTCAACTAAAAAGTTGGTGAGCATACACAGGTTGGTATATAGATAGCATATAGTTTGTAAATAAACAAATCCTTACATAACATGATAAAATAAGGCATTTATGGAGAGCAGCTATTGTGTAACCAAGTACAATCAAACCTTTGTAACTAGCATGCAAAATTGTGTTGTCGGTAACAATCACCCCAATCTGGGTGGGTTTGTCAGACTCAATAGATCTATCATTGTTTACCGTCGGCTTGAATTGTTAATGATTGCACATAATCGCATACAAAAGTTAACACACCTAGCACTCAGGCATAAAGCTCAAATTTGCACACATGAATGTAAAGAGGATTTGTACTTGTGTAGTTTGTCTAAGTGTAAGTAATAGTGTTGTATAGTGTTCATGTTCCACCCCAAAAACTGTAAAAGAGTAAAAGGGGCTATGTAATACTCACTTGATTCGAAGGCGTAGTTTACACAAAATACTAGATAGAAATATGGATCCTTAAAATGCCCAAGTTAACCTAAAGTGTAAAGTATATTGTATTAATAGTGTGCACAAAATTTAAGTTTAAAGTTGTATTTGGACTTGTGTAAAAAGTCATTGATTTGTACTTGAAAGTATTGAATAAAATATAAAGTTTGAAACGAATATTTTTGGAACATTTTGATTTAAGGTTTGAAATTGATTAACTAAATAAGTAATTTAAATAATTATTGTTTATGAAAATAATATAAGTATTAAATGTAATTAAGTATAAATAAATAATTGTTTATGTTTAAATATAAATTAAATAAATAACCATTTCTTTATTTATTTATTTATAAAATATGTAACTTAACCATTAAAATATTTTTTTTAACTGTGAGGTTTAACAATAAGTGTAAATTTAATTTTCTAAACTTTAAATAACAAATTCTATTTATCCCCATATTAAATATTTGGTCTTTTTAAATAGAGTCAAATACATTTTTATAAAAATCAATTATTTTATTTTGAAAATTAATCTGAGATATTCATTGTTTGTAAAATATATAAAAATTATAATTCTGTCAAGAAATTTTAACTCACACACGACCGTGCCTGGGAAGGGACACGATCATGCTCTAACCACGGGCGCGACCGTGCTAGTCAGGGCGCGACCGTGTTGATCAAACAGGGCATAACTAACCAAATCATTAAGCACGACCGTGCCTTGTCCAGGCACGATCATGTCTATGATCCTAAAACACGACTGAGATTAGCCAAAGGGCATGACTGGGTTTGAGCAGGAGGCACGGCCGCGCTGGAAACCGGCGCGTCCGTGTCCCATGAGGCACGACCGTGCTATATGATTAGCGCGGCCGCGTCTGTTCCAAAATAGGAACGAATTGACAACTTCTTGTATTGTTAGTGTTGGAAATCATAGGGCTTTTATTTATAGCGTTATTACGAGTCTTGTTATATAGATTAATTGTATTTAAATCGCATTTAGGACCGGATTCGATTAAACCATTTTGAATGAAAATGTGGCTTCGGGTTCGAGGTGATTTCCATAATGAAAGCCCAAATTAATATGGGGCTTTTGATCTATGAACTGAAACGAGTGAGAAAAGGTTTCAATTACCCGAAAGAGTAGCGAATTGATAGAGAACGGTAGGGAGTAGTTTCGGCGTCGGCGAGCTTGGCTTCCGGCGTCTTCTGCTACGATTCTGGTTGCTTCAAATGGGTTAGTAGCTTCTGGGAGGATCGTGTAGCATTTGGTTGGGGGAATTCACTCCAGAGTAGGAGGATCGATGTTCAAATGAGAGGATTTTGATTTTCTTGAGACGAATCGTGTTTCTGATGTTAATGGTTACAATTGATAATATTATTTTCTTTGTTAATGAAAGTGAAACGTATATCGGTTACGAAACTCAACGATCTCGCGTTTAAAACTGCATTTACGTTTCAACTGGTACCAGGCGCGACCATGCCCAAGCGAGGTGCGACCGTGCCTAGGCACCGGGCGCGATCGTTCTAAAGCGAGTCGCGCGACCATGCCAGAATGAGGCGCGACCGTGCCTGTTAGGGTTTCTTGTTACTTCTCAACATCAGACCTTGTAACTTTAGTCTTTGGCATATTTGTATAAATATATACTTATGTAGTGTTTAGTAGGTTATAACCGAGTAAAATTTACGGATTTGCATTGAAATATAGTATTTAATTGATGATACTAATAGAACAAAACAGTGCACTAGAATTGGGTTTGAAATGCATTACATTGAATTGAAATACGGATACTAAAAATCAGAAATGTTACAATGGAAGCTGAGGAACGGGAAGCTTCTGTGGCTGATCAAGTAGAGTCTACAACTGCAGTTGCCCTCATGGCTATTGGAGAGGCATCATGTTCCTCGAATGAGGTAGATTCTAATCCTTTTGCTGTTATTTCTTGTTCCAAATGTCTAAGCATAAAGGTTGAAAATTCTAAGCTTCAAGACAAAGTCGAACCCCTTCGTATTGCAACGTTAAGCTACAAGGAAAATGAAAAATGTTACAAAGATTCAATTGAAACTTTAAAGAAAGAAAAACATGATTATTCACTTAAAATCAGCGATCAACAGTTTCATTTGGATGTTGCGTACAAAGGGTTAGAGAAAAGGAACAATGAGATCAACAAGCTGCAAAATGAGATCTTGCAGTTGAAAGGTAATATTGAGAAGTTGAAAAATTCTCGTTTTGTGGTGGAACACTACGAGTCTGTAGTGAGACAAGTTAATGGCTTAGGGCTGGATACTAATGCCATTCCTCCACCAGTTAGCGGGAAATTTGTCAACAGCTTAATTAACATTGATTTGTCTTGCCTTGATGAGTCCTCAAGTCAAGATGATTCCTCTAACAAGGATGATTCCTCAAGTAAGGCTGACTCTGCAGCTAATGAAGAGTTCTTTATTGCTTCTGATGATGGGTCTGAGAACACCTGCCCTGAAGGAGTAGTCTCTGAGGAGTTGCTAGGTGAACAGAAAGTTAAGAAAAACATTATCACTGATAGTGATAATTGTATTTTGACTGAACCCGATATCATTGAATCAAATGTGAAATTGAAAGTGATGCTTTATGGGGGATATAAAAACAGTAATCAAGTTAAGAAAAAAGCTTTTTCAGCTCATTTTGGGATTGGTTATCAAGAAAATTTGCAAAAATTTTATACTCCCAAAAACCAATCATCATCGGGTCAAACTACTATTCACCAAACAACTTCTCCTGCTCATCATGCTAAGTCATCTAATGCAAGATCAAATGAGGCTTACAGGAGGACTTACAAAGAAAAGAGAAATTGCTTTCACTGTGGTATGGTTGGTCACATTCTTGAAAACTGCCCTGCTAAGAACCAAGGGAAACGGCCAATTGTTTCACAACTAGCTGTTATCCCTAAGTCACCACTAGTGAAGCATTCCGAAAGTCCAAAAAGCAAATGTGGAGAAACCACCAAAAAAAACCTATGGTAAAGCCAAAGATCACATAAACCATCTGTTTCAAAAAGGGGAAAGCTACCTGCTAAACCTAGTGCATCTACCTCTGGTCGTGCACCAACTGGTGAGAAACCTGTGGTGTAACTCTCTAAGCCACAAAGGAGAAGAAGGAACAAGAGATTGAGAAAGCTGGAACAGCTGGCTGAAATTCAATCAGGTGAAGCTTCCACTAGTTCACCTGCTGCTGTTGAATCTAAGTCTACTGTTCCAGTTAAGAAAAAGAAGAGGTCCTGGAATAACAAATTCAAATGTTCTCAATCTCCTGGTCCCAATTCTTCTAGAGATTCATCTATTTTTGACAATCACGACTGTGAGTTAATTGAGGTTGTTTATTTTAAGAAAGACGGACGACCCAAGACCACTATGGATTGGGTCTCCAAATCTAATTAATTCTTTTTGTGACTCGTGCACGGACATCCTAAGGGTACTATCTCTAATCATTGGTATGTAGATAGTGGATGCTCCCGGCACATGACATGTAACATGGCCTTGCTTCAAGATGTGAAACCATTCAGAGGTGGCTATGTGGCCTTTGCTGGAGAGAAAGGTGGTAGTATCACGTGTCAAGGCGTGGTTTCAAAATGGTTGTGTCAGCTTCGACAACGTCAACTACTACGATCAGCTGAAGCATAACCAGTTGAGTGTCTCCCAGATGTGCGACAAGGAGTACTCGGTGATGTTTGACAAGACTGAATGGTTGATTCTCAAACCTGGTATTGAGGTTCCTGAAGACTGGATTCTTATGAGAGCGCCAAGGACAACCGACACCTATCAGATTGATAAGAGCGTGGCAACAACCACCTCATCAGTTGCTACTTGTTTGCTTACCAAAGCAACAGAGCTTGACTCTATCTTGTGGCATAGGAAACTTGGACATATTTCTTATCAAAAAATGAATCATCTTGTCTGAAACGGTTTGGTAACCGGTGTTCCTAAGCTGAGATTTACCGTTGCAGATGACTGTATGCCTTGTAAAAAGGGCAAACAGCAATGGAAGTCTCATAATCCCAAGCTCCAAAACTCCATCGATACCCCTTTGGAGCTATTACATATGGATCTGTTTGGTCCTATAAGTATCACGAGTATTGGAGGTAAGTCATTCTGTCTGGTTGTAACTGATGATTTCTCACATTTTTCTTGGGTGCATTTTTTAGGTACAAAGGATGAAACTGCTGACATTCTTCAATACCTGATCCTGATCTTGGAATCTCTTTGCAAGTTAAGAATAAGGAGTGACAACGGAACTGAATTCAAGAATAATTTGATGGAACTTTTCTGTCTCAAGAAGGGGATCCGTCATGAATTTAGTGCCCCGTACACACCTCAGCAGAATGGAGTCACAGAACGGAAGAACAGAACCTTGATTGAGACTGCAAGGACAATGCTGTCAGATGCAAAGCTTCCTATCACTTTCTGGGCAGAAGCAGTTAATACAGCTTGTCAAGTTTTGAATAGAGTTCTGGTTGTGAAGAGGCACAACAAGACTTGTTATGAGTTGATCAACAATCGACCTCCCAATCTTGACTATCTAGTTCCTTTTGGTAGTCCCTGTTCCTTATTGCTACAATACAAAGACCGAAAGTCTAAGTTTCATGCAAAAGCGGTGGAAGGCATCTTCTTAGGATATGTTGCCAACTCGCCTTGCAAGAGAGTGTACAATATAGGAACTCGTACTGTCGAGGAATGGTTCGAAGTGGATTGTAGAAAACACAGCATTCCACCAGAACCAACTGGTCCAGCTTGTGGTTTTGATTATGATGCGCTATTCAAATCTTTCAACCTTCCTGATTTGTCTGCAGATGATGCCGCAACTGTATATGAATTATTTGGTGGCGGTGATGACTCCAGTTTCTCAACGTACTACTGTACCGATTGTAACTCCTGGTTCCTATGCTGCATCTGCATCTGGAACTCATGACAGTGATAACAGTGAAGATGTTCATGTTGACGGAAATGACGCTCAAGCTAATCCTAACACTCGTGTTGGTAATGAAGCTCCAGCTGATCCAATCAACATTGAATCTTCTTCTTCTGGAACACATGATATGGGGGAGTTAAGCACGAACCTCGATTCAGAAATTCAGGAACCGAATGTACCAGAGATGAGAGTGCATAAGAATCATCCAACTGACAACATTATTGGTGATCCTCATGTCGGAGTTCAAACTCGTCATCGAACCACTGCTGAGAATACTAGTCTTTACTCTGAGATACTTGACACTGGTGTCATGGAAACATGTATGCATGTTGCATTCGTGTCCCAGTTAGAGTCGAAGAATGTGAAAGAGGCTCTCGCTGACAACTGCTGGATTGAGGCAATGCAAGAAGAACTGTCTCAATTCCAAAAGTTGCATGTGTGGGATTTGGTTGACTTGCCAAGAGGCGTACAACCAATTGGCACCAGATGGGTGTTCAAATGCAATACGGATGATCGTCATGTTGTAGTAAAGAACAAAGAAAGGTTGGATGTTCATGGTTTTTATCAACAAGAGGGCTTGGATTACACAGAAGTATATGCCCCAGTTGCTAGACTTGAGGCCATTCGAATATTTCTGGCTTATGCTTCCTATGTTGGCTTCAAGGTCTATCAACTTGATGTGAAGAGTGCTTTCCTATATGGAAAAGTTCATGAAGAGGTCTATGTCACTCAACCTCCCGGCTTTGAAGATCCGCATAATATCAATAAAGTGTATAAGCTCGACAAAGCACTTTATGGTCTTCATCAAGCACCTAGGGCATGGTATGAGACATTATCAAAAATCTACAGTCAAATGGTTTCGACCGTGGACAGATTGACTCGACCCTCTTCATACGGAAAGCAGGAGGTGATATTCTTCTTGTAAAAGTGTATGTCGATAACATTATCTTTGGGTCTACAAATGAAGAGATGTGTACCGAATTCGAACAGGTGATGAAGTCCAAGTTTGAGATGAGTAACATGGGTGAATTGTCGTTCTTCATCGATCTGCAAGTCAGTCAAAGAGAGGATGGCATTTATCTGCATCAAACCAAGTATGTGCAGGACATTTTGTCAAAATACAAGATGAATGATAGCAGTACTTATGGCACACCTATCCCCGTCAATCATGGTCTGCATCATGACAAAGATGGAAAGGATGTGGATTGCAAATTGTACCGTGGGATGATCGGATCTCTTATGTATCTCACAGCTTCAAGGCCCGACATAATGTTTGTTGTATGCTTGTGCTCAAGGTTTCAGTCACAGCCGAAGGAGTCTCATATGATAGCTATCAAGAGGATTTTCAGATACTTGAAAGGGAAACCCCGATTGGGTCTTTGGTACTCTAAGCAGCAGTCATTTGACTTCAAAGCCTACACTGATTCAGACTATGGCGTTTGTAACCTTGATAGAAAGTCAACTTCTGATGGATGACAATTCTTGGGAGACAGACTGGTTTCCTGGCAGTGTAAGAAGCAGTCAACGGTTTCTGTCTCAACATGTGAAGCAGAATACATTGCCACAGCTAGCGGTTGTTCTCAGATATTGTGGATTCAACAGAAATTGAGAGACTACGGCTTAAACTTCATTGGAACTCCACTGTTCACTGACAACAATGCCACCATGTCCATCACAAACAACCTGGTGAAACATTCCAAAACTAAACATAATGAAATTCTCCATCATTTCATCCATGATTGTGCTGAAAAGCATCTCATTGAACTTGTAAAGGTTCACACGGATGACAACTTTGCTGACCTTTTCACTAAGGAATTTGATCGAAACCGTTTTGAGCATCTTGTCAACTTGATAGGAATGTTCAATCCAGAGTGAAAACTTTTTTTTCTTAAATCAATTCAATTCATGAAAGTTAAATTTTATTTCTTTTAAGATTTCTATATAGTTCTTTTAATTTTCAAATATTTTACAAAAATTCAAACAAAATAGAAAATGGATAAAATTTCAAAGTTATCTTGAGAAAAGAGGAAATGATAGTACATCAGTAATGATCTAAACGCCATAGACTGCTCATATGGGAAATGATTGTGTCATGCTTACTTGATTGTTTAAATTGTTATATTTTTAATCTGCTTATTTACAGGTAATTTGAATTGTCAGTAGGCTGTAGGCGTCTTTGAATCATTAGTAGTGTGGAAACTAAATCTAAACTAAATCATTATCAGATAAAGGATGTAAGATTTTAGCAAATAATTTCTTAAGAGACCAGTTTCGTGTTATGTCTTTAGCACAATTACTGCGGTTCATCTCACTGCCCATAGTCACAAGTATGTAATGAGAGAATGAATCAAGACATGTCTTTACATCAACCGTTGAGCATGTATTCACCCTTGAATCATACTTGATTCAATGAAATCAAATCCAGATAAAAGTTGGATCACCTTACCTAAATCCTCAGACTCCATATCTATTTACTTGAATCATCATATGATATTCATAAAAGAAAATCCACTCAAACCAAGACATCTGAGTCACTCGATTCTGAATCTTATGATTCTTGATAATCCTTATGGATTCTGCTTGATTTTTTCTATGCTAAACGATGTAACTTCATTCTAGAGATTTAAAAATCTTTGAGAAAATCTTAGATGCCTTGAGATAGTGCAAGTTACATTTATGTAGCATATCAGTGGGGTACACGTTGTATATCTTAAAATTAATACCTTAACCCACAAGAACGTGATACAAAGATGCTTATGGTTTCAAATATCATAATATTGCCAACTTGAATTACTTGTTTATGTGCTTATTACGTATGAATAAATTGTAATTCATGACATGATCCCATATTCTTTGACGTTTATCTTGTATCATTTTTGCTATAGTTTAGCCTGATATGATCCTCTACTCGTGTCATTGAGCAAAAATAGTGTGTTTGTATATACTTGTATATTTCTATCTAGAAAAGATCAAAAAGATTCTAAGTTTGTGTATAGTTCAATTTTAATCACAAAAGCCAAAAATATTTGTGTTTAACCTTCTTGAATTGACTTTGAATCCTCTTGATTGAATGTTCTTATCTTGTTCGTTAATTGATTTGACTTCTTCATAATTTGAGTTGAAATTTTGAGTGAACACTGGTTTCTGCGTACTTGTTAAGTGCGCAAGAGTTAAACCTTGCGTACTTAACAAGTGTGCAAGAAGTACGCAGGAGTTACTTCCTGCGCACTTATCAAGTGCGCACGACCTAGTGTATCAGGGTATTTAAACAGGTGTTAGAGTTTTTTCATCAGTTTCTCATTCAAACTTCGAACCACTGTTGAATACCCTCTGCCCATTTTTCCTCAAATTTTACATGTGTTCCAAAGAGCTTTTTCGTCCCGATCATTGTTTCATCTACGGATAAACAACATTTGGTGAGAATCTTAGGGCATTTCATCCGCTAAATCGACTGTTTCGGATTGATTTCTTGCCCTCGAGAACTAGGGTTTTGATGATGTTTTTTGGACCGTGTTTGGTTGTTCTTGACCTAAATTGTGACCTAAAACATAGTTAAATGCATTAATCAAACCTCAATCTTCAAGAAATCATCCTTAATGTAGAAGCATGTTTTGTAACTATAGATTAAATTCTATGTATCGGTGTATGTGGCTAGTACGTAGGAGGGTGTTCCTGAGTACTTAGCCCGCACACCAGTTTGGTCCTGCATACTTAGTAAGTACGCAAGGCTTTTGCCTTGCGTACTTGTCAAGTACGCAGGTAGTGTTCCTTCCTCTATAAATAGAAGACTTGTCTTCATTTGTATGTGGAACTCTGGAACAAGGTCGAGAGGTGTCCGGGTCGGGACGAGCTCTCCCGACCCCTGGACCGTGAGCTTAGATGAGAGATGTGTGCTCCTTCGGTATGTAGTCTGTAATACGAGATGACTTCTTTGTTATGGATTACGTTTCATTTCATTATCTTTTGTCTTTATTCGTGTTTTCTCTGTCTCGTTTCTTTGTTCCCACATAAATCACAGAACAGGTCCGTGTAAATCCGCTGCGTGACGAGGCTCCCAGGACCTACACTTAACTTTTCTTGATTTTGGTTTTGATCTCTTGTTTGAACCGAAGGATACCGTTGGTTCACATTTAGGTCAAAATGACCATCTTATGGTACTTTATTGGGGTTGGAATAGGTTACATTGGTCGTAAACATAGTTTTCGACGTAATGGAAACGATATTCAACATCAAATTCACAAGCTTCTGATTTTGGTTTTTCATAATTTGTAAAAGTGTTAAGTCATGCTTACTTAACAAGTACGCAAGACCTAAACCCTGCGTACATGACAAGTACGCAGGAATGCCATTTCTGAAATTTTTCTAAGTCTGGTTTTTCAGTTCAGTGTGAATGTACTATACTTGGTCATGTGTATTCAATTCCAATGAATCTTCTTGTTCTTATTATGTTTACTGTTTGATTTTGAAGTGATGGCCCGTGCCTTTACCAGTGAGTTCAATCTCCTTGCACTTACAGAACCGGAATGGAAGGGTGCTGCACTTCAATACAGAGAGATAGTTGATTTCTTGAATCGTTCAAAGATCAGCTATTCTATATCAGCAGATCCAATAGTCTCAGAACCGTACCTGGAGCAGTTCTGAGATACAGCGGATCATGACTGCACGATAACCCCTAATGTCATTCGGGCTACTGTGGCGGGTCATGACATTGCTTTTTCTGAGGACACAATTCGAAGGGACTTACAGTTCCGGGATCTCGCCACCGACCCAACTGCCTATCCTGATTACTTTGTGGAAGGGTGTTGGAGGCAGCGTATGGGATACGTCGATGTACGAGATTACTCTTCCTACAAGAAGATGTAGGTGCTAGATCAGTGGAGGTACTTTGCCCACGTGATGATCATGTGCATTTCTTCCAGAAAGGCGGGGAAGGATGATATGGGACATGATCTTGCAGCAGCCATGGTTGGCTTGTCTCTCAACAGGGGTTATAACTTCTCAAGATACATCTTCAAGGCCTTAACTGATCAGATCAATACGGCTGAGAGGTTTAGATTCCTGTTATACCCAAGATTTGTGCAACTACTGATCAATGATGCGTTGCCAAATCTGCCTGCTATTGGGGAGAGACTGCAAGTAAAGCAGGTGGAAAAGAGAGTTTTCTCACATTTCCTAACGCCAGGCAGTGTAGAACCTACCCCTGAGCATACCCCACTCTTTGGCCACTTGATTAATGAAGTGTATGTGGCACCAGCTGATTGGATATGGTTTAGTCATGAGTCTGAGCCAGAACTCAGTGAACATTCTGATGAGCAACAAGAAGATGAGGAAGTTGAGAGTGAGGATGAATTGTCTGAAGGAGGAGACGAAGAAGCGGGTAGTGATGGTGCTGAAGAATCCGACTCCGAAGATACAGAGTCTGATTCATCTGATTCTGATGATGCACCATCACAGGCACACCCAAGAAGACTGACGAAGGTGACCCTTCCCGAGTCATCTTCTAAGAGAAAGCGACAATCGACTAGCAGTGAATACGAACCCGATTCTGATTCAGACACTGCTATACAAAGATGTAGGAGACAAAGTATTAATAAGCAACGGGGGGATAGGCCGTAACAAGCTATCCTTCGTGAGGTAGAAGTTAGTGCTCAGAGGCAAGTACATGTATCGGCTGCGAGTACTGATTCCGCTTCTACCTCACCTTCACAACAGCTGTACCGGCGACAGCGGAGGAGGCCACAGGTAACACCTGATATGGCTGTCACTGTTATCACAGAGGAGGTTCCTATGATAGTGACCCTTCCTGTACCATCTGTCCAAGTGGCGGTGACAACTCCTGTCCTTACCGAGTCAGTCACCATCACCCCTTCCATCACTGCTACAACCACCATCATAACCACAATCCCTACTACCACCATTGAACCTATCAGTCAACCCTACAACTTTACAGACTTTTCCCAGGGTTTTGACTTTGATATGATCTTCTCATCTCCCCTCCATAATGCTGAATCCTCTACGTCCAGGAATCCTGATCCAAATGATGCCAGGATAGACACTTTGGAAACACAAGTCACTGGTCTACTTGAAACTGTTCGGAAATCAAGGGAAGAATCTGAGGATCAACAGGCTCAGATAAATTCATTGGTGGACGAAGTTACTATTCTGAGAAGCCAGAGGACTGGGACTGAAGAGAGACTTACAAATGTGATGGCCCAGAACAAACTACTGATCAAAATGAACAATATGATTCTGGGACACAGAACGTCCTTAGAGGTAAGTTTTGACATGCAGCGAAAAGAACATGAAATGATGGTTAAGTTAGTAGCTGAACTGACTAAGAAGCTTGCTGCTCAGGGGGAGAGAGAAAAAGAGAAGGAAAAGGCATCAAAATCTACCGGTGATGAGGCTTGTCATCCGGTTGATCTAACAAATGATGATGACAAAGACAAGGATCCTGAAGTCGGTTCTAGTGGAAGTGAGAAACAAGCTTTGGCGATAGTGCCCATTTATGTTGTTCCAATGGCTGAGGGGGAGTTGACTCACCAGGAAGGCGGTGATGCTTCAGGTGGAAATAAAGGAAAGTCGGTGGCTGACGTTTTGAAAGATCTATCTGACGACGTGTCGGATAATGCGATCTTATTCTTAGAGCCAGACTATTCCAAAGAAGCACAGATCGAGGCTCTCTGCAATCTTGAAAAAGGATAGATCAACTCTGGTGACGATTGGGATGAAGAAGATGATGATGTGGTGATCGAAGTTCCCAAGGGAGACGGGGAAGGAGAGTATGAGTTTGAAGATGGAGAGATCTTCGAAGTTCCATCCTTTGAATCTCAACTTGATACAGGTTCAGTCGAGCTTGCTAGTACTGTTGAGGCGTCGACTGAAGCCTCCCCTTCCGACCCTACACATGTGGATCCAGAGGCAAAGAAAGACAAACATATGCCTGAAAGTTCATCGAAGGATTCGGCTCCTGTATGGCAAAAGACTTCAATCATAGACAAACACGGAGCGACAGGGATGATCTTAGCTGTGAGGTTCGACGAGGATAAGAAGTTGTTTGCAATCAAGCGAGCTGGGGGGTTAAATACTAGAAACCAACCAGCGAAGCTTTCAACTCCTTACCAAGATACGACCTCGTGAACCTAGTAAACCGAGAGTTGCTGGGTCACTCAAATAACGCAGTAGCGATGGGTTTGTGGCAGGTTCTACAGCGAGAGGTAAGAACTGGGAAATTCGAAATGTTTAAGCCTTAAGTGACCAAGCGAGTCAGGGACAAGAACGCCAGACATCCTGTGACTAAGAAAAGCTTATAGAAACTGGTATACAAGCCAGTGCTGTGTGAAACCAAGATTCCCCTGAGCAAGTTATCTCAGGATATCCTCGGTAACATATGGTACTGGTACGTAGATCCTAAAACGGGCGAGGCAGTGGTGATTGGAAAGGTGTGGTCCGATAGTGGAAGCTTAGTGCCAAGGGAACTGATCAGAGTGTTTGATGAAGTCTGCTTCATAAACTTCTCTGTGAAAGATCTAGAGGCACTAGCTGACAAGTACTGCATATACACGGACGAGTGAACAAAGTTCCTTGCTTCTAAATACGACAAGGTGATCAAGTTATGCCTTGAATACAAGAAGAAGATGGAAACTAAAGCTGGGGAGCAGTGAAGACCGAAGACAATCCAGAGCTGTTGTCAAAGGGGAGTTTGTTGAAGCACTCTTGTGTGACAAACACTCTAGATAGTGTCTTAGTTTATTGTACTTGTCTTGTATGTCTTATCTTTGTATGTTAGTGTATGTATGTATTAGTTATCAAGTTGTAATTTCTAATGCATGTTATTGTTGTATTATTTCTCTAAGCGTTTTGCGCACTTAGCATGTGCGCAGGAATTAGTTCCTACGTACTTAGCAAGTACGCAAGAATACTCTGCATACTTGCTAAGTACGCATGAAAAAATTGCCATGCGCACTTGTTATATGCGCAGAGATCAGGTCTAGTATAAATAGAATAGGTTGACAGAAGATATGCACGCAGATATTTTGCACTCAGTATTTTCTCTCTGTAACCGTTCAAGTTTATAATAGACGAAACTTTAAAGTGATTTCTTTGTCGGTTTACTTTGTGTTGTTTGATTCTCCACCTAGTCATGGGCATTTCGCACCCGGTCCGACTAGTCACACACCCACACGTAACGATCCGAGACACCCGAGGACCTACACAAAGCAAGCACCTGTGATTCAAGGAAGGTAATCCTTTCAGAATCAGAAGGCTTTGAAGGACCAGCGTCAGATGAATGTGGAACATGTGGAGAAATCACCGGAGATGGATGTTTAGATGTAGGAGGTGTAACCAGTAAGGATGCAACAAAAGTAGCGTCCTCAACAACTTGAGATGAATGAGCAGCAGCAATAGAAGTCGACATAAGCTTCTGAGCTTTTGGAACTGGAATAACATCGCTATCCGAGTCAGAACTCTCATCAATTAATGTTCTCTTGCCAAGTACTGATCCAGAAGGAGGATTCCGAACTGATTTACGCCTCGGTTTTCTGGCTTTAGATTTGATACGTTTCCCCGCATTTGCCAATGGTAATGTAGCCAATTTCTCATAATGATCTGAGGTAAAATCTCTTGACGAATCAGAATCAGTAGCTTCAGAATCAGGTAAAATAGTATCACCGGAACTCGTATCTACCACATTTCCTTCAGATTCATGAATAGGTGAGTTCACAGCGTCATTATCAAAATCTTCCATATTCATACCCAAATCTTGTTCATTATCTTGAGCAACATTTTCCTGAACTGGTTCATTAATAGGAATATGAATCTGTTCTTGAGGAATAGGAACTTGTTGTTGTTGAGTAGGAACTTGTTGTTGTTGTTGTTGTTGAGCTTGTACTTGTTGTGGTTGTTGTGGTTGTTGTACTTGATTCTGGACTTGGCCTTGAACTAACTCCTTAGGATGAAACCAATTATCATTAGGTGGTTCAACATAATCAGGATTGATTAAGTGACCAAACAAAGGAGTCGGAACAGGAATCAAAGCAACATTTTGTTGTTTAACCTTAGTACAATCAGTAAAGATTCTTTTGGACATAGGAGTCAAGGTCAAACGGAATGGATGCTGTGGTAAATCTGGAATTAAATGATTCAGCATCATTTGCAAGAACCTAGGGTACATAAGAAACCCTTGACCTTCTGGAGGATTGATTTGCATGACCAACTCACTGTAGATATATAAAGCAAAATTAAACCGTTTGTTCAGGTTCAATGCAACCATTGCAGCTTGTAATGCACTCTTCAAACCATCAGTACCAGTCATTCTTGGAGACAAACATTGTATGATGACGTGCATAAAATACCTCCATTCTCCAACTAAACCACCTTTTCGTGCTTGAGTATCATTTGCTCTGCCTCTGTAACCCATCCTCTGAAAACACCCCATAATCAGTGTTCCAGGATAAGACATACGATCTTCATTAGCACCTCCTAATGCCAAAACAGCACGAATAGTGTCCACTGAAATAGCTACCTCTGTATTATTCACCGTAGCATGAATTACGTGAGCTAATGTACGGATCTACGGATAAGGCCACATGCAAACGTGAACGATTTAGGAAGTTGATAATTCCTTGGAAATTAACAGCTTCAGACATATTTGGATCTAATAACGCCACTTGATTATGTTTGTACTCAACACGACGAGCCATATGTAAATGTATTGGACAAAGAACACGCATTAGTCATATAACAAACAAAAGAAAAAAATCATAAAAAAATTTCACAAAAAAAAATCACAAGTCCAAACACTACTTAGCCCTTAGGCGAACTTAATAAGTTCGCTTAGTGTTGCAAGAGGCGAACATAATAAGTTCGCCTAAACAAGTTCGCTTGAACAAGTTCGCCTGAACCAGTTTGTCGATACAAATTCTACTGCAGATATCCAAAATGTCCAAATCGTCAAAATTTTTCAAATTAAACATATCATAATCATCGATTTACAACCACAAAACACTATTAAGCATCAATTGTAAATTTTAACCATGAATAGACACCATATCAGATCAATCTCAGACCGGCTGTCAGAAAAAAACGATGAACACAGGGTCAAAGGATCAAATTTCCATCGATTTAATGGATAAAAAACCCTGAAATTACCTTATAAAGATTCGCAATTCAAATCCGATCCAGAGGGAAACACGAAAATTTCAAATCAAAAACACTAGTTCAGAATTTCCACAAGTTCGCTAAAAAACCCATAAGTTCGCTCAATAAGTTCGCTCCCACAGTGAAACAAGATAATAAGGATAAGTTCGCCTGAACAAAATATTTAATCACAATTAAGTTCGCTTCAATAGGCGAACTTGTTAAGTTCGCTTAACAAGCCTCAGGCATATTAAGTTCGCTTAATCAGAATTAGGCGAACATATTAAGTTCGCTTCAAACCTTTGCCTTGAACAATTTCTTCACTTTAAACACGTCACATTCTTGTGAACTTCCATCTGTAGCATGTATCCGATCCAATCCCGAATCATCTTAATAAAAAATAAAATTTTCATGGAAGATCGAAACAAAATATTTTTGAATTTTATCTGTACAAACGGAATCACATATTTTTAGTTTTTATCTAAGCAAACTGAAACACATATTTTTGGATTAACATCATGAACAAGAAGATCATATCAGTATATGAGTAATTCATTACACAGTCCATTATCAACTATGGATAACCTATGAAATGCACAAAAAAAATGATATGAAACAATCAAACTCATTCTTATGTAACTCGAATATTTTTCATTTATATGTAATTTTTTGCAATCAATTTGAATAATATTTGAAATGATACGCGATAAATTTCAATGTAAACAAGATCAGGTCATGAAATGCTCAATTTTTCATTCCGAATTTGTAATACAAAGCATGAATTCTTAAGTTGTCAATATTATATAATTTGAAACTATAAGCATTTTTTTTTCTTCCAAATTAATGTGCGTTAGTACCATTTAGATGAAAAACATCGTGTACCCCACATATATGCCAACAGAAATTTAAATTGCACTATCTTCAAGACATATACAGTTTATTCTAAGATTAGATCAATCTCCAAGATGAAATTATCTCTATTAGCACAAGTATAGAATAGCAGATCCCAAGGGATATAAGAATCAGGATAATTCAGAATCAAAAGATTCTAATGAATTGGCTTTATAATGAGAATCAATAGATTCAGGTAGGAGAATCCAACTATTATCTGGATAAATTTCAATGAAATCAAAATAGATGATGTATCTAACTGATCCAAGGGTGGATATATGTTCCAACAGATGATGTCAGAAACATATCTTAGTTCAGAAAAACATTGCATATTTTTCGGGGCATGGGCAGTGAAGTGAACTGAAAGAGATTGTGCTAAAGACATAATTCGATATTGGTCTCATGAAATTCTTAAAACCATATATTCTATATCTAATAATGATCTTTTACACACACACCCAGGCATATAAAGGATTCAAATAACATATGTAATCATATCATATTTAATTTTCACACTACTATTGGTTCAAAAACGCTTCTAGTCTATTGACAATTCAAGTTTCAAACTCATATTCAAATTAAAACATATTATCAAGATTAGAGCATTCAAAACACTATCATTTCTTATTCATGCAGACTTTGAAATTTAGATCAAATCAATTTACTTTAACTATCATATATCAAAGGTCTAATATGCTCATGTGTAACGAACCATTCACTGATGTACTATCATTTCTTCTCTAACTTCAATTGATGTCAATTTTATATTTTTCATTTTTTTTTTTTTGAATTTTTATAAATAACAATTTTTGACTGGAATTTAAAATGCAGAAATGTAATAAAGCAATAAAAGAAATTTAAAACAAAATCTCCCATGAAAATTTGTTTTTGAAAAACTTTTATTCGGGATTGATCATACCTATCATTTTGATCAGAAATTCAAACCTGGTACGATCAAATGCCTTGGTAAAAAGGTCAGCAAAATTATCATCTGTATGCACCTTCACCAGCTCAATCAACTTTTTATCTGCATAATCACGAATAAAATGATATCTAATTTCAATGTGCTTTGTTTTACTATGCTTAACAGGATTATTTGTGATAGACATTGTAGCATTATTATCAATAAACATGGGGGTTCCTGTAAAATTCAAACCGTAGTCTCTTAATTGTGTTGAATCCACAAGATATGTGAACAACAACTTGCAGCAGCAATGTATTCTGCTTCACATGTTGAAATGGAGACCGTAGTTTGCTTTTTGCATTGCCAGGAAACTAGACGATTACCCAAGAACTGGCAACCACCTGTAGTAGATTTCCTGTCCAAACAACAACCACCAAAATCAGAATCAGTGTATGCATTGAATTCAAAGTTAGAACCATGTGGAAACCATAGTCCCAATCTTTGTTTTCCTTTCAGATAACGAAAGATTCTCTTTACTACAATCAAATGAGACTCTTTTGGTTTTGCTTGGAACCTGGAATAAATTCACTCAGCAAACATTATGTCTGGCCTTGAAGCGGTTAAGTACATGAGAGATCCAATCATTGCACGGTAGAGTCGGCAATCAACTTCTTTTCCATCCGGGTCAGAATTCAATTTATGATTGACCGGAATCGGACTATCATATGGGGTACAGTCCTCCATCTTGAACCGGCTCAAGATGTCCTTTACATACTTGGACTGATGAATAAAGAAACAATCTTCCTTCTGATTAACTTGAAGACCTAGGAAAAATAATAACTCTCCCATAGATGACAACTCAAACTTCGATTTCATAATACTCTCAAACTCTTTGCACAACCCTTCATTTGTAGAGCCAAAAATAATATCATCTATGTAACATCCATGATTTTTCAACCATAATTTTTTTTTAAAATTCTATTCAACCACATTATGTATACAAATATATTCATGTATTACGGTTTAAACCGCGTAATAATATTTTTAGTGTAATAAAGTTTGAAAGCAAGTTATAAAATATACACATACACAATAATTGTTTACAAAAATAAACATAAGTATATATTTGATTTCATTAAATAAATCATTTTCTTAACACATAGTTTCATGAAATTCTTACTAAATACTAAACAAAAATAAAATTATAAATATGTATATAAATATTTTGAACCCTCTAAACATTTGAACCTTAAGTCGGAAACCCCACACTCCAATTTTGACTTTCCTTGACAGTTTGACTTTCAAAAGTCAAAGGGGCCAAAAACCGTGACAATTCACTCGACCAATCGACGGATTTCTTCCGAATTGCACTCCTCAGGAATTCACAAGCACAAATCGATCCAACCCAGGCCCATACAATAAAACCAATTTGATCGATTTAGCGGACGAATTTGAATTCAAACGGATTTGACCATGGATAGTCAAAACTATATCAAATCACCATTAAATTCATGAAAATTACGCGTGTAAATCCCACAAATCACTCGTGAACCAATCCCGTATGAACCTAGGCTGTTATCCGGACTCGATTCACTCCCGAATCAGCGGATTAACGCGTAACTGGTCATTCGCAACCATTACGGTCAAACCAAAATCAATCCGGTTAATGCGAACAAAATTAAACAAATTTAACCATCCTCTTACTTGCGTATACGTCCACACAAACTCTTCCAACTCTCTATCGATCCGCATTCCACCTCTGGAACCTGCCGAACACCAAGAACAGTCGAGTTTTTGTGCTAGCCGCCCACGCTCGTTACCCAGCCAAATCAAGTAAGTCTCGTGTCTTTCGATTCATTTTTGGATGCTTTTCAAAAGCCCCATACCAATTTGCAAGAACAAAATCAAATTGAACCGATTTTAAATCTAGGGTTCATGTTCTTCGTGGGCGCTAATCTGATTTGGGGGTTTGGCTTATGTTTCTTATTTAATTAAGTGAGATCCTTCCTAACCAGCGAAACCCCCCGGTCCGACTGGCTAAGTCATTGCACCATCGGACCCAGGGGCGTGGGTTTGAAACCCACACTCAACGCCTTTTTTTGGCGTGTCCACTAAACCAGACCCTGCCTTACCTCAGTGATGTGTTTAATCCATTTAGAACCAATTTCAGAACCAGGACCAGCCCTTGGTCCAGTGGTTGGGCGCTTACCCTCACCCAGAAACAACCCGGGTTCGACCCCGGCTCACTGTTTTTCTTTTTTAAAAATCGTTTTAACATCCAAATAAATTTATAAAAATTATTTTATAAAAACCAATGCCTTTTGGAACTAATTTATGCATTTATAAACAGATTTTAATAGAGAACTAATATTTTTACCATTTCAATGATTTTGAGACCACACTCACAATATAAATAAATGATGTTAATTAAAATTATTAGTTTTAATTAATACTTTTATACTACCCATTTTTATATAAATATATTAAAATTTTCAAAACTTTATAAATCATTCTTTTTCTATTAAATTAAGCATATTAGGGTTAAAATTCTAATTAAACAAATAAAACCTTTCTAAATGAATAATTACACTTTCTTTTAAACAAATGAAACTTTTCTAAATAAAAACATATTTACATTTTCCATTCTTTTAGAACATACCATTTTATGAATAAACAAATAAATAAAAGAGAATTTATTTATTTAAATCATGTAAACCCTAAGACAATCACCTTATACTTTGAGATTTACATTCTTATTTAAATACAAGCACAAACGTACACACATCCTTTACATGGAATAATACAAACCCTTTTTGTACAAATCCCCGCACTCAAAACCCGTGAAACCCTAGACTTGCCTTAGACTTTGTACATGATAATAATTCGAATTCATACATTTTCACTCTAGGTTAATTTGAGGTTTACAAGAATCACTTCGCTACCTATTCTCTCGTGTTATCTACATCTTTGATACAAGTGAGTTTACATAGCCCCTTTTTCCTTTTGTACATTTTTGGGGTGAAACATGATTACACAACAAATACTAATTGCAATTACACACGTACAATTCTGTAATATGATTATATGTGTTTATTTGTGCTTTATGCTTGAATGCTATTTGTTAAGGCTACATATACATAATACACTCGTGTAATCATTACCTCTTTACATCAGGATAACATTTGTTGTTATGCCCTACACTTACATTAGGATAACATGTGTTGTTATGCCCTACATTTACATTAGGATAACATGTGTTGTTATGCCCTACATTTACATTAGGATAACATGTGTTGTTATGCCCTACATTTACATCAGGATAACATGTGTTGTTATGCCCTTCAGTTACAAGGTTTCATTTGTGCAACTAGCTTACCTTAGATTCTCCATAAATGCTTTATAAACCATGTATCATATGAATTGTACACAAAACATTTGAACTTTACTTGTGGTGTAAAAACCTATGTATGCTCACCAACTATTTATAGTTGACCCTCTCATTTTATCATGTTTCAGGTATGGATGTTTGATTTCAAGTTGCTTCATTTAGGATTGAGGACCTAGTTTTAAACTTAATAAAGACATACATGTATTTATGACTTTTGTAAATGTTGTAATTGTCTATTTGAGCTATGAAATGAAATCATTTGTCTAATTATTACAACTATTAGTAAACCATGAGCTTATGAACAGTCTACATGTCCCGCCCCGACGTTTCCGCCGTCGGTTGGGGTGTGACAGATTGGTATCAGAGCCTTGGTTTTAGGGAATTAGGTTATTAGACACTTTGACCTAGACTATAACCTTAGGACACCCATCAAATGCCATGCTCTATGTTGTATGATTTTTACCACATTGCTACGTGCTACATGTTCACTACTTTGTGTGATCTTCTTACATGTTATTCTAAGTGTTACATCATATGATACAATACAAGATAGTTTATATGATACACTGCTTGATAACTCATATTCTTAAAAACATTGCTACCTATACAATACTTTCTTTACCACTGCTTGATTTCATGCTACTCATTTGAGACTATTAAATGCTATCCTAAGTCTTACCACACACGTGTTTATATCTAAGCCTTTATACACCTTCACAAACACACCTTGAGAATTACGTCTCCATCATCATCACCTGTGACGAATTTGAACTCTTAGGCCTAAAGCCTATTAAGATTCTAAAATCTCGTCAAAGTTTTGAGTTCTGAAAATTAGTAAAGAACACTTGCAATCTGGAAGGGTGAGTACCTGTACTTTGGGTCTTCTGTCTAGGAAAGCATTTCATATAAATCCAAATCAACCGAAGGATCCGTATGCTTTCCTGGGAATTCCCGAAGTGAGTGTTCACCTATAGGCTAAAGCATGTCTTCTCGAAAATATAAAGAACTTAAATTACTTTGATTTGTCAAAGTACCCACTTGGTTATGATACCAAATTGGTACAATCTAAACACCATCATTTTGTTTATTACAATTTAGTACACACACCTAAGCATACTTTGTAAACTAATCTTTTTCCTATCGAATTTACACAATATCGTTATTGTGTCTAAACAAAACATTTATCAAACCCTTAGTTTATAAATAGTATTTGAAATATAAATTTTCCATAAACTGTTCCACTTCGTATGGAAAATTAATACGACTCGTTTTATAAAAACATTATTTTAATTAATAATTAATTATGACTTTTGTCGTTAAATTAATTATTATTAAACATTGGCTTATTTATTAAATAATTTAGCAATTATTTTCTCCTAGAAATAGTCTCCTTATAATAATTTAAAATAAATAAAAAGATTTTCATTTAATTATCCATATAGTTAATTATTCAATTGTTTTTTTTTCATCATTTTACAAACATGAATAAATTACAACTACTTATTTATTTACAAACAAAGAGCACAAATCAGTTATTCGTAAACACACTGCTCTAAATATCTACATAACCTTCACGTTATCTTACACATCCAGAAATGTATGATGTTACTAGACACTGCAATAGGCTGAAACATTTCGCGTATGACATTAGTCATCCATATAAACCTCAACAAGATTTAAAAGTTAAAAATCCAACTACCCACATTATACATAAACGCCAAACAACACGCTTGTCTGCAACCCTCGATTACATGCAAAATTCGATAGTTTACATTACTCATGAGATCCAATAGCTTGCATATGAACATTCATGAAACTTAGTTGGTTACAATATGCATGATACTAGGATAATCATATGATACATGAAACTTGCTTGTTTGATACATGATTAAGCACATTATACACGATCATATAATACATGAAACTTAGTTGTTTGCAAATTACATAATACCAAATTGTTCGCATTATACAATATACATGATACTACGTTGCTCATAGTATACCTGACACTTGTTTACAAAATGCATGATATTAAATTGTTTACATTTACAAAATACATTATGCTAAATTGTTTACGTCATACATGAAAAATTACTTAATATTAAATTGTTCACAGCCTACGTGAAACTTAGTTGTTTACAGCATACATGATATAAAATTGTTCACATTATACATGAAAACCAATTGCTTACAATGTACATGACAATAGATCATACATGAAACTTATGTGCTTACATTATACACGGAATTAGATTGTTTACATTGTTGCAATTGATTAAGTATATCATACACAAGGCATGATTATTCACCTTATCCATGAAAGCTACTCGGGGTTTGACGTAGTCTTGCTCAAACACGAGGAAACTATAGAACCCTAAATTATGCCACGTTATTACTATTTAGTACCTGATTGACTCTACTATCTATCGTAATAATCAATTTTTAGCAACACATACGTGAAAGCAATAGTTATGAATTAAGTGATTTTGTGTTACCCCCTTGACCCATACACACAATGGGATGAACTATATGGACCATGCGATGATTTGGATAATTACGGGTGCACACGTAATTATAAAAATCAGCGTATGGAAAACACAGCAAATTATGTCGTGTGTTACGACATAAAACCTATCCTGATATATAATAACGAAACTAATGAGATATGACAAGGGCATGGTGGATACGCCGCTGGTACTTCCTATATATAAGTGTTTTTGTCATATTGTCAGAAGTAGCGTTATTCGTGTCACGTAAAGTTTTATGTCGTTTAACGGGTCAATGTTTGTGAAATCTCTTATCCATTGACAATTCCTGAACATATTAGATTACATCTTAAACAAACCCTAGTCATCAAATTCCCATCAAATCCATTTCAAGTAATGCATTTCATCTTTAGAATCCAAATCATTATTTGACAACTCCTTCTCCTTAAGTCCATTTCAAAAACTAAATACAGTGTCATCATTCGTGCCTGACCTTGAGAAACAGTCCCGAACCATTCTTTTATCAAATATACTCCTTAAACCAACCGTCATAATACTTTGAGAATCCAAAACCCTCACCCCTTCCCTGATTCAGTAACTCCCACTAGTTAAATTTCGGGACGAAATTTCATTAACATGGGGAGACTGTAACATCCATGATTTTTCCAACCATAATTTTTTTTTAAATTCTATTCAACCACATTATGTATACAAATATATTCATGTATTACAGTTTAAACCGCGTAATAATATTTTTAGTGTAATAAAGTTTGAAAGCAAGTTATAAAATATACACATACACAATAATTGTTTACAAAAATAAACATAAGTATATATTTGATTTCATTAAATAAATCATTTTCTTAACACATAGTTTCATGAAATTCTTACTAAATACTAAACAAAAATAAAATTATAAATATGTATATAAATAATTTGAACCCTCTAAACATTTGAACCCTAAGTCGGAAACCCCACACTCCAATTTTGACTTTCCTTGACAGTTTGACTTTCAAAAGTCAAAGGGGCCAAAAACCGTGACAATTCACTCGACCAATCGACGGATTTCTTCCGAATTGGACTCCTCAGGAATTCACAAGCACAAATCGATCCAACCCAGGCCCATCCAACAAACCAATTTGATCGATTTAGCGGACGAATTTGAATTCAAACGGATTTGACCTTGGATAGTCAAAACTATATCAAATCACCATTAAATTCGTGAAAATTACGCGTGTAAATCCCACAAATCACTCGTGAACCAATCCCGTATGAACCTAGGATGTTATCCGGACTCGATTCACTCCCGAATCAGCGGATTAACGCGTAACTGGTCATTCGCGACCATTACGGTCAAACCAAAATCAATCCGGTTAATGCGAACAAAATTAAACAAATTTAACCATACTCTCACTTGCGTATACGTCCACACAAACTCTTCCAACTCTTAATCGATCCGCATTCCACCTCTGGAACCTGCCGAACACCAAGAACAGTTGAGTTTTTGTGCTAGCCGCCCACGCTCGTTACCCAGCCAAATCAAGTAAGTCTCGTGTCTTTTGATTCGTTTTTGGATGCTTATCAAAATCCCCATACCAATTTGCAAGAACAAAATCAAATCGAACCGATTTTAAATCTAGGGTTCATGTTCTTCGTGGGCGCTAATCTGATTTAGGGGTTTGGCTTATGTTTCTTATTTAATTAAGTGAGATCCTTCCTAACCAGCGAAACCCCCCGGTCCGACTGGCTAAGTCATTGCACCATCGGACCCAGGGGCGTGGGTTCGAAACCCACACTCAACGCCTTTTTTTGGCGTGTCCACTGAACCAGACCCTGCCTTACCTCAGTGATGTGTTTAATCCATTTTGAACCAATTTCAGAACCAGGACCAGCCCTTGGTCCAGTGGTTGGGCGCTTACCCTCACCCAGAAACAACCCGGGTTCGACCCCGGCTCACTGTTTTTCTTTTTTAAAAATCGTTTTAACATCCAAATAAATTTATAAAAATTATTTTATAAAAACCAATGCCTTTTGGAACTAATTTATGCATTTATAAACAGATTTTAATAGAGAACTAATATTTTTACCATTTCAATGATTTTGAGACCACACTCACAATATAAATAAATGATGTTAATTAAAATTATTAGTTTTAATTAATACTTTTATACTACCCATTTTTATATAAATATATTAAAATTTTCAAAACTTTATAAATCATTCTTTTTCTATTAAATTAAGCATATTAGGGTTAAAATTCTAATTAAACAAATAAAACCTTTCTAAATGAATAATTACACTTTCTTTTAAACAAATGAAACTTTTCTAAATAAAAACATATTTACATTTTCCATTCTTTTAGAACATACCATTTTATGAATAAACAAATAAATAAAAGAGAATTTATTTATTTAAATCATGTAAACCCTAAGACAATCACCTTATACTTTGAGATTTACATTCTTATTTAAATACAAGCACAAACGTACACACATCCTTTACATGGAATAATACAAACCCTTTTTGTACAAATCCCCGCACTCAAAACCCGTGAAACCCTAGACTTGCCTTAGACTTTGTACATGATAATAATTCGAATTCATACATTTTCACTCTAGGTTAATTTGAGGTTTACAAGAATCACTTCGCTACCTATTCTCTCGTGTTATCTACATCTTTGATACAAGTGAGTTTACATAGCCCCTTTTTCCTTTTGTACATTTTTGGGGTGAAACATGATTACACAACAAATACTAATTGCAATTACACACGTACAATTCTGTAATATGATTATATGTGTTTATTTGTGCTTTATGCTTGAATGCTATTTGTTAAGGCTACATATACATAATACACTCGTGTAATCATTACCTCTTTACATCATGATAACATTTGTTGTTATGCCCTACACTTACATTAGGATAACATGTGTTGTTATGCCCTACATTTACATTAGGATAACATGTGTTGTTATGCCCTACATTTACATCAGGATAACATGTGTTGTTATGCCCTTCAGTTACAAGGTTTCATTTGTGCAACTAGCTTAACTTAGATTCTCCATAAATGCTTTATAAACCATGTATCATATGAATTGTACACAAAAAATTTGAACTTTACTTGTGGTGTCAAAACCTATGTATGCTCACCAAGTATTTATAGTTGACCCTCATTTTATCATGTTTCAGGTACGGATGTTTGATTTCAAGTTGCTTCACTTAGGATTGAGGACCTAGTTTTAAACTTAATAAAGACATACATGTATTTATGACTTTTGTAAATGTTGTAATTGTCTATTTGAGCTATGAAATGAAATCATTTGTGTAATTATTACAACTATTAGTAAACCATGAGCTTATGAACAGTCTACATGTCCCGCCCTGACGTTTCCGCCATCGGTTGGGGTGTGACAATCTACATATATCTGTACCAATAGATATTCTCCCCCTACTTTCTTAATGAATAAAGTCGAGTCAATATGTCCATGAACAAAATCATTATCCATAAGATGTGTAGACAACGTTTCATACCACGCTCGAGGAGCTTGATGAAGACCATAGAGAGCTTTATCAAGCTTGAAAACTCTAGACGGATTAATTGGATCTTCAAACCCCGGCGGCTGACACACATAAACCTCCTCCTTAACTTTACCATATAAGAAAGCACTTTTTACATCTAATTGAAACACCTTAAACCCTTTTGTATGAAGCAAAAGCAAGAAACAATCGTATAGCTTCAAGCCTAGCAACAGGAGCATAAACCTTGGTGTAATCAATTCCATCTTGTTGATTGAAACCTTGTACAACTAATCTTGCCTTATTTCTTACCACAACACCTCGATCGTCTTTCTTGCATTTAAACACCCACTTCGTACCAATTGGATACACACCCTTTGGAAGATCTACAAGATTCCAAACTTTGAGTTTGTCAAACTGAGCAAGTTCTTCCTGCATGTCCTCTATACAATTGTTATCATGTAACGCCATTTCGACATTCTTTGGTTCGACCTGAGAAATAAAATAGGAATGTGAGCATACATCAAAAACACCAGTATCCTTAAAACCTGTATACAAGCAAGTGTTGTCAATAATAGAACGCGTTTGCACTCCATCACGCAAATTCCCAATGATATTAGTAATCGGATGAGCTTTGAGTTCCTTGATTGATGCAGCACATCAACTTGAGTTGTATCAGATTGATAAGACATATCCTGATTAACTGGTATCTCCGAGTCCAGATTTGTAGGAATCTCCCCCTGAGCCTGTGTCAAATTAGAAGGTTCATCAACTAACAAAGAATCAGCAGAAGAATCTTGGAAAATAAAATTTTCATCCTCACTATCAGACTCTTGTGTTCCCGAACAAGAAGCAACATTAGGATCTGGAACAGATGTAGAAGGAATAGAGGAATGTGGAACCGCAGTCGGTAGAAAACCATTATTCTGTGCATCGTGACATGAATCATATAATACAGCAGCTTCCTCAGGAGAAATATCAGAAGGTAAATGAAAAGACTTGAATACATTGTCATAATCAAAAGCCCAGTCTGGTCCAATCGCCATTTGAGGTAAAGATCGGTTAGAACAGTCAATATGAAACCAGTCTTCAACCTGACGAGTCTCTTTGTTATAAACCCTCTTGGTAGTGGAATTTTCAACATACCCCAGAAAGAAACCTTCAATAGCCTTAGCACTGAACTTGGTTGGGACATCTCTAACTTTCAACAAGGTTCATGGATTACCAAAAGGTAGTAAATATTCCAAATTCGGTTTACGATTATTAAGCAACTCATAGCATGTCTTGTTGTGTCGCTTAATGGTCAAGAATCTGTTCAAAACGTGACACGCAGTATTCACAGCCTCAGCCCAAAAAGTTACTGGAAGCTTAGAATCAGCAAGCATCGTACATGTCGTTTCAACCAAAGTCCTATTCTTTCGTTCAGCAATTCCATTTTGTTGAGGTACATATGGCGCACTGAATTCATGATGAATTCCCTTTTGAAGATAAAATAAACCCATCTTGCTATTTTTAAACTCGCTGCCATTGTCACTCCTAATTCTTCTGACTTTCTGTTTGAACAAATTCTCTAAACACAGGATTAAGAATTGTACCAACTCTGTGGTTTCGGCTTTAGAAGCAAGGAACTTAACCCATAAAAATCTAGAGAAATCATCTGTTACTACCAGACAGTAAGATTTACCGCCAATGCTCCTGATACTAATCGGTCCGAACAAATCCATATGCAGTAGCTCCAAAGGAGTCACAATTGAATTCTTTGACTTAGATTTGTGAGACTTCTTGTGTTGTTTCCCCTTCTTGCATGGAATACAGTCATCAAGAACTGAAAATTTCATTTTTGGAACACCAAAAACCAGATAATTCTTCACGAGATAATTCATTTTCTGATAATTGATGTGAGCAAGTTTCCTGTGCCACAAAATAGAATCCGACTCAGACGCCTTGGAGAGTAGACAAGTAGGAATTGAATCCGTTGTAGTAGCAACACTCATGTCTAGGACATATGTGTCATTTCTCCTCGAAGCCTTCATTAGAATCCATTCGTCAAGAATCACAAAGCCCGGTTTCAAGATATAACACTCAGAATCATTGAAATGAAATGAAAATTTCTTGTCACACACTTGAGATACACTCAAAAGATTATGTTCAAGTTGCTCCACATAGTTCACTTTCTCAAATTTGACTTTATCATTCTTTAAAGTACCCTGACCAGTTATGTACCCGCCTTTATTTCCAGCAAAAGCGACATAACCACCATCAATATGAATAACATCTTCCAACAAACGAATATTCCCTGTCATATGTTGAGAACAACCACTATCTACATACCACGTATTGTTGATAGTCCTCCTTGGTTGCCCCTACATAAACAAAGAAAATCAGTAAGAAATAGGAACCCAAGCCATTGTGGTCTTGGGTCGTCCAGATGGATCAAAATAAACAACTTCAAGCAATTCACAATCAACATTTTCATCAACCTTTGGAACATAAGATTCACAATTAGACCTTCTCAATGAAGACATAGTATGATTAATTGGAAAAACATTATTAGATTTATGATTATCAGATTCAGATATTTCCAAAAATTTCTTTAGTTTTCTGTTACGTCTTCTTCGTTGTGGTCTAGAAAGTTTGACCTCAGGTTGAGAACCTTTTGGAATTCCAACATGTGGAATCTCAAACTTCTTTTGAAAAAAAACTGGTTTAGAAATATGTTTATCATGTTGCTTAAATCCCGAATATTTAGCAAATGATTGACAAGGCACATTCTTTACAACACTAGACGTAGGCTTTCCCACATTTTGTCTTTTCAGAATCGGCACCACTCGTTGTTGTGAGGAAACACTCTTTAATTTGCCTTGATTCTTATAAGGACAGTGAATCAGAATATGACCAGCCTCATTACAGTGAAAGCAAACTCTTCTATCTTGATGATTTCTGATATAAGGAGTTTTTCTTGAATTTGATGACCCTTTCGATGAACAATCTTCAGAAGATTTTACTGAACATTTGACTGGCTTCTTTTGAACAAAAACTTGTTTAGTCACCGTTGATAAATTCTTCTTCTGATGACCAGCAGCAACAAAACCACTTGATTGTAACATTTTGGAACGTTTAGGTTGATCAACTTTCACCTCATCAGGTTCTGTTAAAATGCATCTATCACGGGTAACATTTTTCACTATCTTTGGTTCATCAAGTTGCACTTCCTTAGGAATGCCTTCAACCTTTTTATCATCAAAAACTTCATCCTCAGAATCAGAATCATAGATCATATCTTCACCAGTTACTGGATTTACTTTCAACGCCGTCTTTGGATCAATTTTCTCTTCATGAATAATTTCTGGTTCAACCACATAATTTGCATTGAATGTTGGAGGAAAAAATCCAATTTCAGCAACCCTCTTAGTAGGATCCGCATTAGCATTAAAGTAATCCAATACCACAGATGAATTTTCAAAATTTTCCAGCTTTCTATGTAATTTGATCACTTCAGATTCTTTATCAGAAATTTCTTTGTTCTTCTGAGCGACAATTTCATTTCGCTTCTCAATCTCAGCATAAGTCATATCCAGATGATATGCTTGTTCCTTATATTTCAATCCCAAAGAGTTCAAATCTCTTTTCAAGGACTCAATTCTATCTATACACAATTTATCATTATCTTTCAATTTTTGATTAACTGAATGCATCGATTTCATATCACAAATTAAATTTGTGTTATCATCCATTACTTTTTGCATTTTAACTTTTATACTGATGCAATTAGAGCAATAAATGTGATAGACAGAATCTTTTACCTTTGAAGGATCTGACATATCTGCCATAAAGACTTTTGCATTCGGAATATTTTCAGAATCAGCACCATTAGAAGAATTTTGTGTTAATACTATATCATCTTCAGATACACCAGATGCAATATCAGATTCAACATTATGTACTTGATCACGCTCTTCATCAGCACTTGGCAAACTCTCACCATCACTTGAGCTATCATCATCAGTTGACTCTTTAGATTTTGCAGTATGAATCTCAGCTACAAAATCTTGACTTACTGTACCAACCAAATCTTCAAGATGAATACCCCAGTCATAATTTTCATCATTCTGAGCATCCAAAGCAGATGATGCAGATGTATGATTAGAATTTCCAGAATCAGAGGAGCCATGTGACTAATTACGATTGTTCTGAAAGTTATTAGGCTTCTTCTGAGAATCAAATTCAACTTTTGGTTTCACACATTCTTTGGTAAAATGACCATACTCCTAACAATTATAGCAACGAACTTTGGTTTTGTCAAATCCCATACGTGAACGACTGTTAGAACCAATATACTTTCTTCCAGTCTTCTTCAAAAAATCCTTTGCTTGTCACATCAACATAGCCATGTTCCATTGAATGTTCATCTCTTCCAGATCAACAGGATCAATCTGTCTGAAATCCTCCTCAATAACATCTGGATCATGAATCTTTCCTCCAATAAAATTTTCATAAGAAGCCATAAAAGAAGAAAACATCGCTAAATAATCATCAGCAACTCTTTGATTCATATTATGTGTTCCAGATGATGAAGAAGTTGTATTTGCAGAGAAACCAGAATGACTTTGAAATCCAGAACAATGATCATTAGAAACATCTTGAGTATCACCAGAAAAGAACGCAACCCATGCACCAGTTTTGCCAGAAGACTTAGCAAAATACATTGAAGGATCTTGAATATGCTTCATATTGGTTTCCTTCTTCTTCATATTCAAATCATGTGATTGAATCTTGCCAAGAACCTCTTCAAGAGACATAGTTTTATACTTGACATTCTCTTTTATCAAAACCGTATACACATCAAATTTAGATGGTAATGCCTCCAAAAACTTATCATTTATATCTTCAGTCTCATAAACCACTGAAGCACTTGACAATTCACTCAGCAAATGATAGAATCTCGTTGCAAGATCATCTAAAGATTCATTTTGAAAGTGCTTGAATACTAAGAATTGCTTCTTAAGTAATTCTTTTCTGCTTTTCTTAACATCCAAACTGCCTTCACACCGCTTTTGTAACGCTTCCCACAATTGTTGAGAAGTCCTGAATTGTTTAAAGCTATGATAAATTTCTTTAGGAAGAGACATTAAGATACTAGCCAATGCCTTATTTTCCCTATCAAACAGTAATTTTTCTTCTGTGGTTAACGCAGATACCGATTTAGGAACATCATCATTTCTCATCCAAGTATATGTCGGATGTGTATAACCTTCCAAGATTGGAATCCACAAACTTGTATCAGTAAATGAAACGAACTGATCAAACCGATCTTTCCAGTTAGAATAATCTGCAAGACTTAAAAATTTGGGTGGTTTTTGAGATGTACCAATCTCGTTATTGTAATTTAACATATTAGTCACTTGCACCATATTTGCCATTTTCAGAAAAAATTTCCAAGTGTTGAACAAATACTCCCCTTAGGCGAAGATAATAAGTTCGCTTCAAAGCCAAATAAGCGAATCAAACAAACTTGATAAGTTCGCTTAACCAAGAAAATCCGATAAGTTCGCCTACTGATTAACTCCGCCTACTAAGTTCGCTTAAACTGAGAGAAGCGAACTTAAGTTCGCTTGCAACAAATATCACCAAGTTCGCTTGCTTCAGCTGTAACAAACTTAGCAACCCAAACACGAACTCATAGCGCCGAAAATCATCATTTCTCACAAATTTGAAGGAATTAGAGGAAATTGGACCGTAGGGTTTAGTATTTTATGAATTAGAACACTTCTATCGGATTAATTTCACCAAATTCCACCTCAAATCCACGAATTCAGCAGTAAAATCAGCTTCAAGAACTTGAAAACTCCATGGATACAAAAACTTCTAAAAATGATCATTTTCTTGTCAAATTGTACACAAAAACGTCTCTAATCACCAAGAATCAAACACAAATCACGAGCAAAAGCTCTGATACCACTTGTAGGTCCACATGACTCATCTCAGATCGATCTCATGACAGGACGTCTCAACAACACGGAGTGCTGAATCCTTCGTGTTAACGTATTGTATACGAATTGAGAATTGAAACAACAGGTAAATAAACTTCTCTTTATATATCATCAAACACAGAGTTTACAGAATACGATCAATCAAGTCTTTCTACTTCGCTCTCTAAACAGATTCTGTAAACTCCTATTTATAGACACAAACTCTGCAATATGCGAACTTAACAAGTTCGCCTCAAAGATGTTTAGGCAAACTTAACAAGTTCACCTCTAATAAGTTCGCCTCTAGCAGAACTTGTTCTATCACTTAGACATAATCTATACAATTACATAAAAAACATAAAGACCATAAGACCTAAACTATTACAAAGCTTTTATCATACATTCTATGTCCTAACAATCCTGTCAGTGATCGAATTACACGCATGTAAACAATAAAAATGAAATCAACCATAGCGGGTAAAAGTTTATACCTTTGACGTGTAACACCTCGAAAAATTTCCTAGTTTCAAAGTTGAGGGTTGGATATGTGAATAAGCAAAGTTCAAGGACAAAAAGTGAAATTTCTGAAAATTAAAGGGGTAGCGGACCGCTAGCCAGGGCCTTAGAGGTCCGCTACGTGTTAAGGAAGGAAAGAATCATGAGCTAACACGTGTCCTATGACTCACCAAGGGAGATCTGACGCGTGGAATGGGTGGCGGACCACTAGCCTAGACCTTAACGGTCCGCTACGTGTGCACTACGCCAAATAGGTCGCCTCAATGGGTGGTGGACCGCCACTGCCTTGTGTAGCGGTCCGCTACGGGGTCATTGTTGGCCTATAAACAGAAATCAAGTGCTCAGCTCTTTGGCACATCTCACACATCATCACACCTTAAATTACACACACAAACACTCTAAAGTTCTGATTCCAAGCCCTGGTTCACGTACGAGAGTCCGGTTTCAAACAATTCGACAACAATTGCCGTAGATAGTACTGAGATAAGGTTCCGACCTACTATTAAGCTTTGGTTATGCATCCTTAAGCTAGGATTATATAAATTTAGTAATGTCATTATATCTAGGAACTCTCCTTTCACACCCCAAAATTTATTTACTTGATAAATAAATAAATAAATTTAGGTTGCAATGACTGGTACCATTACACAACAGCGGAAGCTAAAGTAAAGACTTCTAAATATTGAACACCATTACAAATACTATAATAAACTTGTACATTGTCCTAGAACCATGTATAGGTCAAAACCGTCTTGAGGTTTGACGATCATACTCCTTCGGCTTCTAGGGTTTAATCCAAATGACTAACCTATTCCAACCGTGCCATAGCTATGTGTTAGCTGAAAAACATACTTAAAAATGTCAACACAAAGGTTGGTGAGTTCACAGGTTTAAATGGTACAAGTTACAAGAAAACGATTTCACGTTTCAAGTATATGCATGTGCATGAAAACGATTTCGAGTTTCAAGTACACATGTATTCATGTGCACAAAAACAATTTTAAGTATAAAGTACCCGCGCGTGCACAAGACGTCTCCAAGTTTCAAGTATTCCTACGCACGAAAACGATTTCGAGTATAAAGTATATGTGCGTGCACAAAACGTTTCCAAGTTTCAAGTATTTGTGTGCACGAAAACGATCTCAAGTATAAAGTATGTGTGCGTGCACAAAACGTTTCCAAGTTTCAAGTATTAGTGCGCACGAAAATGATTTCGAGTATAAAGTATATGTGCGTGCACAAAACGTTTCTAAGTTTCAAGTATTTGTGTGCACGAAAACGATTTCAAGCATACGTTAAACGAAACCATGTAATCTTATCAAGTTTGACCTATCAAGTTGACCCATCGTAACTAGCTAGGCATACAAAGTTTTATTTACATGAGTGTTAACCAAACCAAACACAGGTGTTTCGCCCCCTCACCCATTCCCCACGGGTTCACGAGTTAAGATAAAGTGCTGCAATTGGGCCATACGGACCCTCGTGAGCGCGACTAACCATGACTGGGAATATCAATCCCAATAGTACTATTCATAATACCCCGGCTATACGAGTTAATGGTTAATAAATTGTTCACGTAGGGGACTTTACGAGCTCTTCCACAATTGTCTCATGTAAACATAAATGGTCGGTCATGATTCCTTGTTCCTAACGTATAAAGCAAATATGTTTCATGTTCTATCAAATGTATCAGGTAATGTTATTCCCAAATGTATCAAGCGACGATGTTTCCAAATGTATAAAATGATGAGTTCCAAATGTAGGGGACTTTACGAGCTCTTCCACGATTGTCTCATGTAAACATAAATGGTCGGTCATGATTCCTTGTTCCTAACGTATAAAGCAAATATGTTTTATGTTCTCTCAAATGTATCAAGTAATGTTATTCCCAAATGTATCAAGCGACGATGTTTCCAAATGTATCAAATGATGATGTTTCATGTTTTCAAACGTGTTATGCAAGTATGTTTCTCCCCCGATGTTTCTAAAACATTTAAAAGTAAAAAGGGGACAGTGAACTCACCTTGTGAGCTTTCGGTATGAATGTGCTAGCAAATAGCCCAAGGGGATGCAAAACCATTCTAACTGTGACCTAAATAGTGATAGTTATCTTATGACCTTAAGATTTAATGTTAACATACAAGTTGGTCGTGTACAAAGTCCATCCAATTTGTTAGATTCAAAAACGTAAGTGTTATGTTTAGAAAAATGTGACCCGACGAACCGTTGGTGATTTGACTTTGAGTTTCATGATAGGTATACGTGTTTAATCATGAAATATATACAAGTTTGACGTTACATGTATAAATATGTGTCCACAAGTAATTATATATATCTCGTGTTAGGGTTTTGATAGGCTTATACCGTGTTATCAAAGTAACCTTAGTTTGTCGGAATTTCCAGAATTTTAGGTCGTTGGTGCATCGTCCTTTTGATTAATCAAACGAACTCGTTTAGTCACAAAATTTAATACCAAGATACCTACATGTATTAGGGTAACGTGGATGCATGAATCACCAATTTATGACATGTTTAAGTATTTTTAAAAATTCATTTGGACAGGAGAGGTCAGCAGTGTTCTTTTCTGAAGTACCTTCGGAATTTCTTTTTAGTTGACTAACTTAAGCCCATATTTATGACCCGAGACCCTACAACTTTTTTGTTTTATACTTAAAATACTGACTTTAGAAAGTGGAATCAACTTATTTGGACTTGTTATGACCAAGTTATGACCTTTAAAAGTGACACGAAATTTCTGTCAAAAATGACAGCCTTGATACCTTTTCTCGTAGGACCATTTTGGGGCAACAAAACTTAACGAAATTTTGTGAAACTACTTGGGTTGGATTAATTACTCTTTGTACTTGATTTTAGACCTAGGAATCGTCCATTTTAGTTAGTTTTTGGTTGAGATATAGTCCTTCAAAGTCGGGTTATAGAATCTGCCAGGTTTCTGTTTTGGTTTTAAAACACTCCAATTTTGTACTTGTTTTGACTCTTGTTTACCAAATGGTTGATGTTTAGGTTAGATTTGACATGTTCTAAAGTCCATAGTCTAGATTTGGTAATTCCAATCACTTAATCCATGAGTTTAAAGTCCAAATTCCAAGTTCAAACAAGTTAAAACTTAAAGACTTGTTTTTAAAAGTCATATATGCATGATTTTTACATGTATGCACCAAATCACCAACTAAACATATTCTTTACCATATTTTTTATGTAAAAACATGTATGTACTATATTTTAGTTCTTGTTTAAGATGTTTAATAGGTTCATAAAGCTTGATCGTGAGTTTTTAGAAGAACCTTTTTGTTTAAAAGATGCAAATCATGCTTTAAGCTAGTTTTTTAGCATTATTCTTTTGGACGGATTTTTTTGCATGAAAACAACTTGGTGCTAGTAAAAATGAAGAGGATGAAGATATATAAAAGACTCACAACAAGTAGGATAGAAGAAAGGAGTTAGAAGGAAGTTCCAAGTCCAAAAACCTTGCTACACCTCTTCATCTTTCTTGAAGGCACTTGGATTGTTGAACTCTTAAATGGAGCTTGATCAAATGAAGTAAATAAGTGTGTGTGTCAATCAAGGTGAAGGGAGAGAGAGGGTGGAGTGTTTGAGAGGAGAAAGAGGTTGAATGATGGAAATGAGAAGGGTAGGTGTCCTTTTGTAGGATCATGAAAGGATTTGGTATGGACTTTGCTTGATTTCTTGTCTAATGTTTGAAATTTGATGGTGTGGTGGGGCCACTTAGCTTGGGCATAATTTTTTCAAATGAAATTGGGGGGTTTGAGTTAGTTAATGGGTTTAGTGTTTAAATGGGGTAGTTTGTCCGGTCATTAGTGCGTTAAATCCCGGTTTTGGTTCGGAATGGTAAATTAATTTAATGTTCTTAATTGTAATTAAATATGAAAGTTAACTAGTTTTGATGAAAATCCTCCAAATGGGTGTTGTATAAGTCGTAGATGTAATTAATTTCGTGTATGGACATTTGAAGTTGACGGTATACGGTAAAACCTTCGATTTACGTCGTTTCGAATCGTTTTATGAAATGTGGACTTTAAAATATATATTTTAATGTATAAACATATATTTCATGTATTATGGATCTTTGGGCATTAATTTGGACAATTTAGGTTAGTCACCAAGGTTCATATTAGTCGAGTTTTACGTAAATGTAACCCGGTACTTCCTAAAATTACCAAAGCCTGAATTGAACTAACGTATGACCTTTGCTAGACTTAATGACCTAATTCATGCAATTAAGTCAAATCAAGAAACTTAAAAAAAAGTAATTGCGTTTATGTTATGTACAGATATTGACCTGAATTGTCGGGTGTCACATTCTCCCCTCATTAAAGAAGTTTCATCCTCGAAACTTAGCTTAAGTTAATCTCTTGGATGGGTTTACTCTATTATGATGAGAGTTCGTATTCCTAGTTCATTTCTATATCTTAGGGAGAATTTTTTATTCAATCCACTTAGTAGTCGGTATTTGAAGGTAAAGCGAATACCTCACCGACTATCGATACTGGATGTGCAAGGATCATAGTATAATGTAACAGTGCAGCGGTAGAGTTGAACAATTATTATATCAAACTAGTGTATTTAGGAAAGTTCTTTGAATATATTGATAAGGGAACGAAGTTGGCTATACCCTTAGTGAGGCCACCTCTATGTGATGAGTGAGTCATTAAGGGGTTCTCTGATTGATGTGAATTAAGGTAATGGGTTTTTACAAACCAAGTGGACAATTCACACACCAAGTTAACTAGTCCAGGATTAGATGTTGAAGAATTTCATTACGTAATCACTCTCATCGGAGTGGAACTGTGTGATAGTCATCATTGGTAATGAAAAGGAAATGGTGCATTTGTGCACGTGAAGTTCTGAATGTATGTGGGCACATACTCTTTATTCATATACGTGTTTTAACGCACAAAGACCAAATCATGATGGAATCTAAAAGAAATCATCAGAAGTCCAGTAAGATATGTCAGATGGTAAGATGAGATGTTCAGCCTTAGTTCAAAATTAAGTACCTGACTGTTTCTTGCAACCAGTCAATGCCTTAATGCATTCAATCTTTCTAGAGCAACAGATTCTAACTGGTATTTCATCTGTCAAATCAATATGTAGATTAAATTGAGTTCTAGGAAATAATATCCCCGTATGCTATCCCTCATAAATAAGTTGGAATGGTTTAGAAGAACCGTTAGTAGTTGTCTAGGTAGCGAATTAGACAGCAATGATATGGAATAAAATTTTATGGAGATATGATCTACTGAGATTGACCTTGGTTTTGTTGAATCTCATTACGGGTAATTCTATCACGAATGTCATTCTTAACGTGGTGTAGATTGATCTCTTAATGAAATATATGTCGAATAACTCGAGACAACAAAAATCTCACAGCAATATTGAATCGTCAAGATTTCTGTGGTTCATCTATAGATGAGGGTGGATCCAGGTGAAGAAGGAAGAGATGTTAGAGTATTTGAAAATCATCAAATTGATTTGGCTCAACAGTTACTAAGGTAAATGATTCTTCACGGGGTTCAATGAAATTGAGGGCGGACTTTTAACCAGTTACTGACAGTTAGTGACGCAGTTCCATTTCTTTTTGTTTTCTAACTGCATTACCATTATCTTGCTGAAATCGGATAGCAATGATGGAATGCAGAAATGAAACTTTATGGTTGTTCCCTTATACTCCTCGAAAGCATTTTATTGGATTAAATTTTCTACTCTCATATTAGGCTTTATGTTATACAAAATTTTCCATTAACATTGGCCGCAATGGATTAAAGATTTCAGGATTTCTTGTACGCTTTTGCTGGTGAGGGTTGGGTTTAATACCTCATTAACCATTGTTTGCACTACACTTCTACTGCAGTTTAGTATTTAGGTTGCTGTCATGATTTGTAGATTCATGGCTTGACCATAATGCCCATAAGGCAGATAAGTCTTAAGGGGTTCTAAATTCATTTAGGTTAGCCACAGTTCGTCTAGGTGGGGCAGTAAACAGTGGGATCATGGAAATAGTCTCATAGAAATAGCTTCCCTCGAAATTGATTATGGGCTTGCCAGCCCATTAACTTGGTAGACTATGATATGATATTATTTTCAATCTAATCTGGGGCTTGAGCCCTTAAATTTGATGTAGGAAAATAAAACAAGAATCATGTATAACTTCAGGGATTTGCCAAATGTGAGGATGTCATTTCCTTAGGTTCCTTAAGGATAACGGATAGGCATCCCAAAAGATCTTAGAGAAAAGTGAATATGAAATTTGAAGGAAAATTGAGAAGTCGAAAGGAATGAATATGGGAAGACCTCCAAAAGAGCAAGGTCAAATATGATTCATTCTTTGTTCATTTTCCTTGTAGCATATAGCTTAAAATGGTTAACAATCATAGAACACTGCAATAGATTCTTAAAATTGCATTCCTATGATTGTAGGGTGCATCTCTCAAATGATGAAGTTCGCAACTTTCAACTTGGTCTTTAATTTCCCACTAAAGTTGGTTGGAAATGATTAGGAGTTTTCAGAATTTGCCAACAACTAGTAATACAGTACGTATGCAACTTTCCTGACATTCGAATGGTATTATCATGACTTACCGTTACGTATTTCACTCATGTCGGTTGTTATAGCCTTAAATTCCATAGCACAAGGGTTTAAGCCATAACATTGTGATAATGAGTGTTAAATGTCAAAGTTCTGTGTTTTCCCTGAGCATGTGTTAAGAAGTCATTTCCTAACAGTAGGTGCTCTAGAGCTCCCTAAGTATAGAAGGCTGGGAGTAAGAGATGTGAACGCGTCTCTCCGGTGGTCTAAGATTAGATACTCAGCCAACAAAATGATCCTTAGGGAAATGTAAGTACAATAGGATGTAAGATTATCCACTTGTCTCAAGTCGGGTTTCCACAATACCTTATAGGTGTCACGTGTAAGAGAGTCAGAATAAATTTCCATCTCATTACAGAAGTTAGTGCATAGCATTTACGAAGTGGTAAGGTAGACCCTGAGATTACGTCGTGATCTCCAATAATAGTTGTGAAATTACTTCAAGCGTTGATCGTTACGAGGATCAACATGGAGTTTACGTGTCTCAGGAGGGTATGCTTTAGAAAGCACTAATGGATGAGGGATATCTTCGTTACTCAAGATCCATTAAGAGTTGGTTTGATCCAATTTGAATTTCTCTTGTTCTTTCAGAACTGCGAGAATGTTACGTGAATTTCTAATTGAGGAGTCCGAATTGTTATAGTCTGATTCATACTAGACCGAAGATCAGCCATAAGCGAATTCGAAAAGAGAAAATCTATAGCTGAACCTCAAAAGTTGAAGTAGTACTTTACAGAGAATTTCCAAGTTCAGTCCAAAAACCGAGGTCAAATCAACTGCGAATAGATCTCTTCAAAGTTCTGGTCAATGTTGTCATGCGAATGAAGTCTCGTTAAGAGTTTTGGATTCATTAGAATTTGAAGATGAAGGAGATGATGTACATTTGCACGTCACTTGTGATAGCCAATTGCATCATCTGATGCCTTTTGGCTCAACCCTTTTGTTATGGTAATTCTGTTCATTAATCGAGTGACTGGGAATTGAGATTAGAAATACGGAATATGTCACACCCCCAAATTCCACTTCCGGGCTATACCCGAGGGGTGTGACTCGAGAGGATCTTTACCATTGAATTACTTTGAATGACCACTAAATGGTTTTCAAAATACATGTTTTATGCATGACTCGAACGAGTCCCAAAATAAAGTTTGACATGATCCAAAGTAACAGTGCGGAAGCAATGTTTAAATGTTTACAACATTTGAAAATAAGGATGATAAAATATTGTTTATCAAAATAGGATGCCATGCATGATGAGTGTGTGACTCCTGTGGGTGCATCCTACCCACATATCCTATGCATTCAATGACCTGAGATAAACATGCTAAAATGGGTCAACATAAAGTTGGTGAGTTTGCAGGTTATATGTAATGTAAATCATAACATGAAATGTTTTGGAAAATCATATATTGACAATGCATGGAAAAGCATATGTTGGAAATGCATGGAAAAGCATACATACTCTACACAATCATTGTTGATCAGACAAAACCAAAAATTACTTTAAGTCCGCCAACCAAAGCTCAACTATAGCCCAACTGTAGCCACCGAAAAAGGAAAAGGATGTGGTTCACCTCTTTGTGCCTTGCACATGAATGGATTAGGTCAATTATGTACCCGTTCGACCTCCGGTCGAAGTTAGCGCTACTAAACCGGGCAGGGGTTGTTAAACCCAACAGTACTGTTCATGATCACCTCGCTTGTGGAAAAATTAACGGTTGACTCTGAGAGAACTTTGTAAACACCATGTACAACTTATATAATTAATGTAACTGTGTAAGCATGGAAATATGATTTTTGGAAAAATGTACTTGAGCATGTATCTCACCCCAAAATGGAAAATGAGTGAAACGGGGCTGTGAGAACTCACCTGATAAAGCGGTAATGATATGAAGTCTTAGCAAATCCGGCTAAATGAGATGACCTACTCGTGCCCTAGGAAACGTTTAGGACTTTAAGGTCTAAGTATTGTAAATGCTTGACTATGAACTCTATGCATCCAAAGAGTTGTTTGAAAAGTTACTTTGACATTTCAAAGATGTTTTGACTCGACGACCAGTTGGTGACACGTTGGACTTAAGCATTCAAATCCTAATATAGAATTCAAACCTACTTTGAAATAGTTTATTATCGTCTAATAAACACATTGGCACATTCGATTGGAATTTAGAACTTGAAACACAACTTTTGATACATTGAAAGTTTCCTTAATTGGAAAGTCAAGTTTTGAGTCCTAAACATGGTAACTATGCAAAGTTAATACTCATACATGGAATTAGGCATGTTATAACACATATAGAACATCCCACGGTTTACTTGCTAAAAATAGACAAACATGCGAGTTTCGGATAATTAAAGTTTCCTATTATAGCAAGAGCATGTCAAATTGTCAAGTTTATTGATAATCATCATGTATTATCATACAATGCACTTAGTTAAGTGTTATTAAGTCATTTAAACCTTCTAATCATGTTAACAACTTGCAAACACATCTTGTGGAAACATAAAGTTTCCTTAGTTAGAAACCGGGCTCTAAAACTCATACACATGCATTTTAATCCATCATTTTGGTCAATCATTCTTCCATAATGTTCACTACACTAGTTTCATGCTTTGAATACACTTGAACACCAAGTTTTCATACATGTCAAGAAATAAAGTTTCTAAAAATAGAAAACGAGCCTAAAAGCATCATGGACATGTGATTTTAACAAAAACAAATCATATAATCTCTATATCTAGTGTTTATGCATCATTTCCACCAAACAAATCACATCATAACTTCTTTTAACAAAAACCTGAAAATTAAAGTTACTATAAATAGAACCGAGCATGAAATCTCATATGACCAAAAGTTCTAGATAGCAAATCTACACATATTATCCATTCTTTATGCATATCTAACCATTTTCCATCATCAAATCACCCTAAACATGGCATCTAACATGAAACCCAAAATTAAAGTTTCCTAAATTAGCAAAACCGAGCATACATGTATCATCCAACACTTTTGTCAACAAAGTTTTCACATATTAATCATCTACAACTATTATTACCACATAATCCATCATCAAACCAACAAAATTTCATCATCTAGCACATGCATACATAATAAAGTTTCCTTAAATGGAAATCGAGCCTTTGAAAAAAAATCCGGGTTCAAAATCACCAACAATATGTACCATTTGAGTTTTAAAACACATTTCCTTTAAGAATCCATGGCTAATATTTCATAAAAATGAGTTTTCTTTGGATGCATGTTCATATGAACATGAAGATGAAAATGGAAAAAAAGATGGGTTTTGATCTTACCAAACTTGAAAATGGATGGAATGATGGATGAAATCTCTTGCAAATGCTTGATTCTAGATCTTGGAAGCTTGGATTTGATGGAAACAAGATCAAAGCAACACAAAAATGGTGGATGAAGGTGGTGGTGGTGGGTTTCGGCTCAAGGAGAGGGGAGAAGAGAGAGAGAGTGGATGGTGAAGTGGTGGAGAAATGGGGATTGGTGGGGGTTTATATAGGGGGGTTTTATACCGGGTGGTGGAAAACGAATAGTCATCGATTTATTGACGAAAATCCCGAATAGGTATGAACAAAATTATTTAAAAATAATTTGTCTCATATTGGTATGTTTAACATATAAAATTTTTAGATTTTTATTTGGAAATGTCGATACATACTGCAGACTGGCCGGACAACGTTAAAACTTAAAGTTTCTCAGAAAATTCCTGAAAAATTCACAGTCTTAGAATAACGTATCACAGTACTACATGTAATTTGTGCACACCAAATATATGTCTAAGTGTCTACTTAGAATTGTGAAACTAGCTAGTGCACACTACATGTCTACCGGACTGTGCTGAAAATAAAAGTATCTCTATAAATCACCAAAAAATTCATATAGGCATGATTAATTAAATCACAATGTTACATATAATTTTCATACACAGATTATATGTCTAGGTATTTGTTTTTAAATTATCACCAACGGTCGTGCTGTAGGACGTGTTTGACCGAGTAATCTTCCGGATTACCGTCGCGTGTAAACGAATTGACTTGCTAAGTGTGAAATGGACTTAATTACTATAAAATTAAGTGTGATGCATGTCTAATAATGTAATATGTATCTCATTCGGGAATGAATATCAACCTGAAATTTGCTGGGTGTCACATATTAGTCATGAACATTAGCTCAGACAGTAAGACTCACTAGAGTTCTCATGCACTGCAAATTTTGATTACGTGTGCACCCGTAATGATAATTACTTTGTATAGTCCCTATAGTGTTTCTCCTATCCCAAGCTCTCAGTTAAAAGGGATCTGAAATGTTCATTAGATCGTGTCATCGTGTTGCACTCTCGCGTGCAATGTATATGTTTAATCGGATTACTCTTAGTCATGTGTACCAATACTCATGAATCTGCTGACTAAGGCTGTTGCTGGATGGAGTTAATGGTAGAGAGGCACTATTGGTGTCCTCTAATAACATGATGTGTGTGGTGGAAGTCAGGCACTATGTTAGGGTAGAGATCCTCAAATCAGTGTCGAGCAACTCATGCTCCAGGTTTGTTTGTATTTGTGGATCCACATGATCCCAATGAGTCTATATGTCCCCTGGCCCTTATAGTTCTCTCCCGTTTGGTCCTGCTCCTCCACTTGGGGTTCCCATTAGATCGTGTAGTTCCGTCTGCCATATCTCATGGCAGAATTTTTTGTCATCCAATCCAGCAAATCATGAAAGAGAGTATATATATATACCATACTGAATGAGGACAACTTATGTAAGAAAAGAAAATTGACTCCACGTATGGAGTAGATGCAGGTGTGGTGCAGGTATAGGCACAGGCTCAGTCTGTTGTAACACCAAGATGGGTAACTGGTGATAACTATCGTCGTCACCCGAGCTCAACTCGTAACCCGATCTTCCACGGTTATAATGTGTCGAGTACCTGTCATCTTTGTCTCGTAATCCGAACAGTGATACTATGTTGGGTCATATTGAAGGTGTCTATTATTTTCACATTGTTATACATGTTAGATGTTTATTACGTATGCCATGTAATTGTATTTAGTATTAATATAGTTAAAGTTACTCTAGTGTAGCTACATACACTATTGGTCAACTCAAGTTGTTCAGCAACGGTTGGAATTTCTATACTCAAGTCTTGGGTGTTCTTAGTGTGATGCAAGTCTTAGAAATTTTGGTCCCTAAATAAGTCTGGTTAGAGCCTAGGTTTCACTAAGGAGACCTAATTCTCTAAAACCATTGGCTCTGATACCAATCTGTCACACCCCCAATTTTATTTACTTGATAAATAAATAAATAAATTAAGGTTGCAACGACTGGTACCATTACACAACAGCGAAAGCTAAAGTAAAGACTTCTAAATGTTGAACACCATTACAAATACTATAATAAACTTGTACATTGTCCTAGAACCATGTATAGGTCAAAACCGACTTGAGGTTTGACGATCATACTCCTTCGGCTTCTAGAGTTTAATCCAAATGACTAACCTATTCCAACCGTGCCATAGCTATGTGTTACCTGAAAAACATACTTAAAAATGTCAACAAAAAGGTTGGTGAGTTCACAGGTTTAAATGGTACAAGTTACAAGAAAACCATTTGCTAGAAAACGATTTCACGTTTCAAGTATATGCATGTGCATGAAAATGATTTTGAGTTTCAAGTATACATGTATTCCTGTGCACAAAAACGATTTTAAGTATAAAGTATCCACGCGTGCACAAAACGTCTCCAAGTTTCAAGTATTCGTACGCACGAAAATGATTTCGAGTATAAAGTATATGTACGTGCACAAAACGTTTCCAAGTTTCAAGTATTTGTGTGCACGAAAACGATATCAAGTATAAAGTATGTGTGCGTGCACAAAACGTTTCCAAGTTTCAAGTATTTGTGTGCACGAAAACGATTTTGAGTATAAAGTATATGTGCCTGCACAAAACGTTTCTAAGTTTCAAGTATTTGTGTGCACGAAAACGATTTCAAGCATACGTTAAACGAAACCATATAATCTTATCAAGTTTGACCTATCAAGTTGACCCATCGTAGCTAGCTAGGCATACAAAGTTTATTTTACATGAGTGTTAACCAAACCAAACACAGGTGTTTCGCCCCCTCCCCCATTCCCCATGGGTTCACGAGTTGTAAGGCCCCTTTCTCGGGTAACCTCACTTATTGGAATTACTCATAAACATAGTCATAAATACTGAACTTAAATTAAAAACATTCAGAAGTAGCGAAAGCAAACATCATTCGAATACATAACATAACAGCGGAAGTCTTAACAAATAAAAACATAATATTGTCTTAACATATATAAAAGTGGGATGTCAGTCTCGTGCCGGGTAACCATCATGCCTTCGCACGACCCTTCCTTTCTTTACCTGAAATGTATACTAAAAGTCAGCTAACGCTGGTGAGTTCTAGTTTAAAAACAATCGTACATAGCATTTTTCTTATCGTTAAGTATTATATGTATATATACGTGCATTAGCATATTCTTATCCTTATTGTTCTCACATAATATTCATACTGAGTATATACATATGTACATACATACTTACTTTGGGGAGAACATTCATTGGTCATACACATAGGGGTGATCAACCCGTCATACTTGTCGACAATGTCACAAAGACAACGCAGTGAGAACTACCGTCGTGGCCCTTTTCATAAACCGTCCGGCTCTAGAAAACCGTCCGTCGAAACATAAATCCGTCTGGCAACCTTTATCTGTCCGCTCTTAAACCGTCCTACCGTCGTAGTCCGTTCATTCGCCCGTCTGCCCTAGGGCATCCATTTCCCACGTGGCTATTTTATATGCAACCGTTCTACATGTAATAAGGCATTTGCTTCGACCGTCCATGAGTACCTTTTATACGTCCTAGCTTGCGAAGGAACGTTTTTGTCCCGGTTGCAAAATAGTCACGTGGTCGTCCGTCTACCGAAGTAGCTGTTGTCATCGTAGCGTCCATAACGTATTCATACATTCATAACATGCAATATATAAAATATAAAGCAATATTTCATTCATTCACGTTATGTCATTCTTTCATTCATTTATTATAATCATACGTTTCATACTTTGTTCATAATTCATTTTCATATATATATAATATACTTATTTGTATATCACGTATGATCATATTGGCATTCATATCATTTATTCATTTAGTGTATACAGTTCAGCCCCAAAACATTTAAAATGATTTGCACATAACATAGAAGGGGGCACATAGAACTCACCTGATAAGCTAGTCTTGGTTGTCCTAAACAAAGGCCCAACAACGTCACGTACGATCTGAATTAGGTAGTTAAATACAAATCAGACCCATCCCGACTCTAACGGTTTAATCATACTGAATTAGGCGAACATACTTACTTCACTATCTAGCCTGGTGCCTGCGCACTTAGTAAGTGCGCAGGGCCTGGTTCATGCGTACTTGACAAGTGCGCAGAACATTCTTCTTGCGTACTTGATAAGCACGCAGAATCTTCCTCCTGCGTACTTGATAAGTACGTAGGATCTTCCAAGTACGCAGGACATCCTTCTTGCGTACTTGATAAGTACGCAAGACCTGTTTCCTGAACAAGTCCGAAATTCTTGCATGCTAACCCGATCATGCCAATCTTACAATTTTCTTTGATCAAAATGTGCGGTTTTCATTCTAGATGCTAGTTCTAAGCTTATTTTCAAGTTTCAACCATAAAAACGTCTCCTATTTAGCTAAAACCCGAAAAACCCCAAAATGAACAAAAACTCAGTTTAAGGTCGAATTGTTACCTTGATTGTGATTCTGATTCGGTGGTTTTGCTCACGAGCTCAGCAGTAACGTGCTCCTTCAATTCTGGGTCGATCCGTCAACTTTCTCTCTCTAGGCCCGAGCTCTCCTTTCTCTCTCTAGATTACAAGTTGTAGAAGAAATGAGAGTCTAATGCTGTCTTGACCTTTATATACTTGGGCTTCCCCCGGCCCGTTGGAGCCGAGCCCAAGCCCAAGCCCATCCATTTTCCTTTCATTTTTTTACGGTTAAATCCCTATTGCGTTATTATTATTTATTTACTATTTTTGGGATGTTACAAGTCTACCCTCCTTAAAGGGGTTTCGTCCTCGAAACCGTTTATACGTTAAAAAATTGAGGGTATAGTCCCCTTATCTCGACTTCTTTTTCCCATGTCGCTTCTGACCCTTTTCTATGCTTCCATTGTACTTTAACTAATTGAATCGACTTATTGCGTAGTCGTTTCTCAGCTCGGTCAATAATGGCTATTGGTTCCTCCACATAATTTAGATTGTTATCTACTTCGATCTCGTCGTAAGATATGTGAGCTGTGTCGTAAGCTAGGAACTTGCGTAAGTGCTAACGTGGAACGTAGGGTGTATTCCACTAAGCTCAACTGGTAGGTCGAGTCTGTAGGCAACTTGACCCACTCTTGCTAAAATCTTGAAAGGTCCGACAAACCTTGGACTTAGTTTGCCATGTTTTCTAAATCGAATGATTCCTTTCCATGGTGATACCTTTAACAGTACCATGTCCTCTACTTGAAACTCTAAATCCCTTATTCTCTTATCCGCGTATGATTTCTATCTGTCTTTTGCGACTTTCATTCGAGGCTTGATTTGATCAAATTTCTCGGAAGTAGCTTTGACCACTTCGAGACTTGCAAAATCCTTTTGTCCAATTTCCCCCCAACAAACCGGGGTCCTACATCTCCTCCCATACAACATTTCAAATGGCGGCATACCAATAGTTGAGTGATAGCTGTTGTTATATGAAAATTCTGCCAATGTTAGATGGCTGTCCCAGCTCCCACCGAAGTCAATTATACAGGCCCGGAGCATGTCCTCCAAGGTCTGAATGGTCCTTTCCAATTGTCCATCGGTTTGGGGGTGGTAAGCGGTGCCGATGTTCAGCCTAGTGCCCATCGCTTCATTGAATTTCTTCCAAAACCTTGACGTGAACCTCGTATCCCTGTCGGACACAATCGACAGCGACATACCATGTCTGCTCACAATTTCCTTGATAAATATTTCCGCTAGCTTTTCAGACGAAGAAGTCTCACGTATTGGCAAGAAGTGAGCACTTTTCGTCAAGCGGTCGACGATGACCCAAATGGTATCATTGCCTTTAGCTAATCGCGGTAGCTTGGTAATGAAGTCCATCGTGATCACCTCTCACTTCCATTCCGGTATTGGTAAAGGTTGCATTTTACCGCATGGTTTCTGGTGCTCGGCCTTAACTAGTGAACACGTTAGGCACTTGCTCACGTACTCTGTCACATCATTCTTCATGCCAGGCCACCAGTACTCTTTCTTCAAGTCTTGATACATTTTGTTCGTCCCGGGGTGGATAGAATAGCGAGACTTATGGGCCTTATCGAGTATTTTGTCTCTAAGCTCGCCAATCTTAGGTACCCACATCCGGCCAAACCTAGTTCGTACACCGTATGCATTTGCATCTAAATTCCCTTGTTGTCCTACTATTCTTTCCTGTTTTATATTTCTTTCTAATAGTGCTTCGTCTTGTGCCTTTGATATTTCACTCATCAAATCTGGCGTTATAATCAGCTGACATGCTTTGATTCGGATAGGTTTCGATTCTTCCTTTTTGCTTAAAGCGTCAGCCACTACGTTTGCCTTGCCTGGATGGTACAATATCTCACAATCATAGTCCTTCAGTAGCTCTAACCACCTCCTTTGTCTCATGTTTAATTCCTTTTGTTCGAAAAAGTACTTCAGGCTTTTGTGATCGGAGTAAATGGTGCATTTAACTCCATACAGATAGTGCCTCCATATTTTCAACGCGAAAACTACTGCCGCCAACTCTAGATCGTTAGTTGGGTAGTTAACCTCATGAATCTTTAGTTGCTGCGAGGCATAAGCAATTACCTTTCCTCGTTGCATAAGTACACATCCTAAACCTTGACCCGAGGCGTCAGAGTAGACTACTAAGTCTTCATTTCCCTCAGGTAGTGCCAAGACTGGAGCTTGGGTTAATCGTGTCTTAAGTTCCTCAAACGCATTTTTTTGGGTTGGGCCCCATTTGTACTTTACTTCCTTACGTGTTAGCTTTGTCAGCGGCGAGGCTATTCTCGAGAAGTCCTGAATGAATCTCCGATAGTATCTTGCAAATCCCAAAAAACTTCGTATCTCTGTTGGCGTTTTCGGGATGTTCCAACCTTTTACGGTTTCGATCTTTGTAGGATCCACCATAATGTCGTTTGGGTTTATGATATGACCTATGAATTGGACTTCCCTAAGCTAGAACGCGCATTTGGAGAATTTTGCGTACAACTTTTCCTGTTTTAGCACCTCCGGAACCTCTCTTAGGTGATAGTGGTGATCACCCTCGCTTTTCGAATATATCAGTATGTCGTCTATAAAAACTATCACTAATCGATCCAACATGGGTCGACATACTCTATTCATCAAGTCCATGAACACTGCTGGTGCGTTGGTCAATTCGAAGGACATCACGAGAAACTCATAATGTCCATAACGCGTGTAAAACGCGGTCTTTGGTACATCTTCTTCTCTTACTTTCAACTGATGGTAACCCGACCTAAGATCGATCTTTGAGAACCAACTCGCACCTTGCACTTAATCAAAAAGGTCATCAATTCTAGGCAGTGGGTATTTGTTCTTTACTGTCCTCTTCTTCAATTCGCGGTAGTCAATGCACATGCGCATGCTGCCGTCCTTCTTCTTTACAAATAGTACCGGAGCTCCCCATGGTAAAATGCTCGGTCTGATAAATCCTTTTTCTGTTAATTCCTCTAGTTGAGACATCAATTCTTTCATTTCTGACGGAGCCAATCGGTAGGGGGCTTTGGAAACAGGCTCAGCTCCTGGCATTAAGTCAATCTGAAATTATATTTCTCGATCGGGTGGCAACCCAGGTAGATCCTCAGGGAACACTTCCGGGAAGTAGCACACCCGGGTACATTCTTGAGTTCTTTCGTTTTCATTCTTTCGTTTTCATTCTATCGTCAATAACATACGCCAGATAAGCTTCGCAACCGCGCCTCATGTAACTTTTGGCCTTGATCATCGAGATAACGTTCGGCATCGTGCAATTCCAATCCCCATAAACCGTAATTGGACTGCCGCTAGGAGCTTTGAGGTGTATCCTCTTACGTTTACATATGATTTGAGCTTTCTTGGCAGCTAGCCAATCCATACCCAATACTATATCGAATCCTCCTAAGGTGAGAAGGAATAATCTAGAAGAAAACTTATGGCCTTCTATTTCTATCATTCAATCCTCTATTACTTGGAATACTGTCGAATTTTTACCAACGGCAGTTTGTACGCTAAAGGCCTTTACTATGGTGTTGATAGTGCAATCTAGTTTACGACTAAATGCATTGGATATAAAGCTTTTACTAGCACTAGAGTCAAATAAAATAGCAGCATGTTCATCATTAACTAGGAACGTACCTGACACAACATCAGGGTTTCCCCTTGCTTCCTCCTCAGTCAGGGCGTAGGCTCGAGTCCTAGCCTTCGGCTGTTCCCTTTCAGCTTCCTTTTCCTTTTCCGAACCGGATTGTCTGGTTTTCCTGCAATCCCTAGTCAGGTGTCCATATCTACCACAACTTTGGCACATGGCGTCTTTTAAGCAATCTCGGGAGTAGTGTCCCGGCCTCCCGCATTTATAGCACATGGTTGTGCCAACTAAACATTCGACTTGGTGTTTCCTTGAGCATATCTTACAAACTTCATACCCTTCTGGCCTAGGCTTCTTCACCTCAGCGGTGTAGTTTCCCTTTCCATTTCCTTTGAACGAGTTCTCCCATTTCCGTTTCGGAGCTTCGGGAGCTGTGTCCTCGTTAGCATAATCGTCATAGACGATTCCAGACAGGTTGACTACCGACTCGAAGGTTGAGGGTAGATTAGCTTTCACATGAACACGGACCCTTTGAGGTAGGCCCTTCACATAGTATTTAATCATTCGTTCTTCTGTCTCCACCGGGTGGGGTACCAGTTGAGCAAGCTCATTGAACCTGGAAGTATACTGGTGGTGCGTCTTGCTGCCAGCCTTGAAGTTTAGGAATTCATTTTCCACTCGATCAATTTTGTTCTGGGGACAGAACTTTTGGATTATTAGCTTCTTCAGGTCTTCCCATGTCATTCTTGCAAGAGTGTTTGGAGACTTTGTCCTCTGAATGTTCCTCCACCAACTTAGTGCCTCATTGGTGAAAGAATAAGCAACATACTTAACAACCTGGTCCGGTCGACATTCGCTGATGTTGATTACAACGTTCATCCTCTCAATCCATTCGAACGTAGCCACTGAATCCTTGTTCCCATCGAACTTGGGTGGGTCTCCGTCCTTGAAACCATTGTAGGTACACCAACGATTGCTTGATTCCACCTTCACTTCATCCCCATCACTGTCGTACACCTTCTCTTTATAGTCTCCTTCATCCTCCTCTCTACTTTTCTTTAGTGCCTCGGATAGTAGATCAGGCAATACTTTCTTCAGAGTAATTACAACTTCATGGGCAATAGCATCCCTGACCTCGGGTTCCAACTGTAGAGGCCCTTGATTGTCGTCCCCAGTTGGGGTCACTTCTGTTTCATGCACACTCTCAGTGTGTTCTGCGTGCACACTCTCTTCTTCTTCATGTATTTGATTCAATGGAGGTCTACCGACTTGGCCAGTGCGACCGCCTCGGCGTCCTGTTCTTCCTCCACCAACCATAGTTCCTAGTTTCCTGATAGTTATAAAGGGAATACATCAATGCCATTTCTTCAGATCATAGTTTTAGAACAGTACGAGCAAGGTAAATTTTTAATTACAGTGACCGGTTTGTGATTACTAATTTACATTGCTTTCCGGGTTCAAAACTCTTCAAATCGGTTGTGACATTGACATTTATTGGTTCTAAGTTAAGGTATCTATTCTTATCCAAGTGCATTAACTTTAGTACTTACTTACCGTGCTGGCGTTGGCGTTGGTTACCCATACTGACATCTGTGCATTGGTCCCAAAATCAGCTTGAGTCCAGACATTTAGGGATGTCCGAATCTCTTAAACTATTGCTCTGATACCAACTTGTAAGGCCCCTTTCCCGGGTAACCTCACTTGTTGGAATTACTTATAAACATAGTCATAAATACTGAACTTAAATTAAAAACATTCAGAAGTAGCGGAAGCAAACATCATTCGAATACATTACATAACAGCGGAAGTCTTAACAAATAAAAACATAATATTGTCTTAACATATATAAAAGTGGGATGTCGGTCTCGTGCCGGGAAACCATCACGCCTTCGCACGACCCTTCCTTTCTTTACCTGAAATGTATACTAAAAGTCAGCTAACGCTGGTGAGTTCTAGTTTAAAAACAATCGTACATAGCATTTTTCTTATCGTTAAGTATTATACATATATATATATATATATATATGTATATATATACGTGCATTAGCATATTCTTATCCTTACTGTTCTCACATAATATTCATACTGAGTATATACATATGTACATACATACTTACTTTGGGGAGAACATTCATTGGTCATACACATAGGGGTGATCGACCCGTCATACTTGTCGCGAATGTCACAAAGACAACGCAGTGAGAACTACCGTCGTAGCCCTTTTCATAAACCGTCCGGCTCTAGAAAACCGTCCGTAGAAACATAAATCCGTCCGGCAACATTTGTCCGTCCGCTCTTAAACCGTCCTACCGTCGTAGTCCGTTCATTCGCCAGTCTGCCCTAGGGCATCCGTTTCCCACGTGGCTATTATATATGCAACCGTTCTACATGTAATAAGGCATTTTCTTCGACCGTCCATGAGAACCTTTTATACGTCCTAGCTTGCGAAGGAAAGTTTTTATCCCGGTTGCAAAATAGTCACGTGGTCGTTCGTCTACCGAAGTAGCCGTTGTCATCGTAGCGTCCATAACGTATTCGTACATTCATAACATGCAATACATAAAATATAAAGCAAGATTTCATTCATTCACATTATGTCATTCTTTCATTCATTCATTATAATCATACGTTTCATACTTTGTTCATAATTCATTTTCACATATATATAATATACTTATTTGTATATCACGTATGATCACATTGGCATTCATATCATTTATTCATTTAGTGTATACAGTTCAGCCCCAAAACATTTAAAATGATTTGCACATAACATAGAAAGGGGCACATAGAACTCACCTAATAAGCTAGTCTTGGTTGTCCTAAACAAAAGCCCAACAACGTCACGTACGATCTGAATTAGGTAGTTAAATACACATCAGACCCAATCCTGAATCTAACGGTTTAATCATACTGAATTAGGCGAACATACTGACTTCACTATCTAGCCTAGTGCCTGCACACTTAGCAAGTGCGCAGGGCCTGGTTCATGCGTACTTGACAAGTACGCAGAACATTCTTCTTGCGTACTTGATAAGTACGCAGGATCTTCCTCCTGCGTACTTGATAAGTACGCAGGATCTTTCTCATGCGTATTTGATAAGTACACAGGACATCCTTCTTGCATACTTGATAAGTACGCATAACCTGTTTCCTGAACAAGTCCGAAATTCTTGCATGCTAACCCGATCATGCCAATCTTACAATTTTCTTTGATCAAAATGTGCAATTTTCATTCTAGATGATGCTAGTTCTAAGCTTATTTTCAAGTTTTATTCATAAAAACGTCTCCTATTTAGCTAAAACCCGAAAAACCCCAAAATGAACAGAAACTCAGTTTAAGGTCGAATCGTTACCTTGATTGTGATTCTGATTCGGAGGTTTTGCTCACGAACTCAGCAGTAACGTGCTCCTTCAATTTCGGGTCGATCCGTCAACTTTCTCTCTCTAGGCCCGAGCTCTCCTTTCTCCCTCTAGATTGCAAGTTGTGGAAGAAATGAGAGTCTAATGTTGTCTTGACCTTTATATACTTGGGCTTCCGCCGGCCTGTTGGAGCCGAGCCCAAGCCCATCCATTTTCCTTTCATTTTTTTGACGGTTAAATCCCTATTGCGTTATTATTATTTATTTACTATTTTTGAGATGTTACACGAGTTAAGATAAAGTGCAACCATTGAGCCATAAGGACCCTCGGTTAGCGTGACTAACCATGACTGGGAGTGTCAATACCAATAGTACTATTCACAATACCCCCGTTATACGAGTTAATGGTTAATAAATTGTTAATGTAGGGGACTTTACGAGCTCTTCCACGATTGTCTCGTGTAAACATAAATGGTCGGTCATGATTCCTTGTTCCTAACGTATAAAGCAAATATGTTTTATGTTCTCTCAAATGTATCAGGTAATGTTATTCCCAAATGTATCAAGCGACGATGTTTCCAAATGTATCAAATAATGATGTTTCATGTTTTCAAACGTGTTATGCAAGTATGTTTCTCCCCCGATGTTTCTAAAACATTTAAAATTAAAAAGGGGACAGTGAACTCACCTTGTGAGCTTTCGATATGAATGTGCTTGCAAATAGCCCAAGTGGATGCAAAACCATTCTAACTGTGACCTAAATAGTGACAGTTATCTTATGACCTTAAGATTTAATGTTAACATACAAGTTGGTCATGTACAAAGTCCATCCAATATGTTAGATTCAAAAACGTAAGTGTTATGTTTAGAAAAATGTGACCCGACGAACCGTTGGTGATTTGACTTTGAGTTTCATGATAGGTATACGTGTTTAATCATGAAATATATACAAGTTTGACGTTACATGTATAATTATGTGTCCACAAGTAGTTATATATATCTCGTGTTAGGGTTTTGATAGGCTTATACCGTGTTATCAAAGTAACCTTAGTTTGTCAGAATTTCCAGAATTTTAGGTCGTTGGTGCATCGTCCTTTTGATTAATCAAACGAACTCGTTTAGTCACGAAATTTAATACCAAGATACCTACATATATTAGGGTAACGTGGATGTATGAATCACCAATTTATGACATGTTTAAGGATTTTTAAAAATCCATTTGGATAGGAGAGGTCAGCAGTGTTCTTTTCTAGAGTGCCTTGGGAATTTCTTTTTAGTTGACTAACTTAAGCCCATTTTTATGACCCGAGACCTACAACTTTTCTTTTATACTTAAAATACTGACTTTAGGAAGTAGAATCAACTTATTTGGACTTGTTATGACCAAGTTATGACCTTTAAAAGTGACACAAAATTTCTGTCGAAAATGACAGCCTTGATACCTTTTCTCGTAGGACCATTTTGGGGCAACAAAACTCAACGAAATTTTGTGAAACTGCTTGGGTTGGATTAATTACTCTTTGTACTTGATTTTAGACCTAGGACTCGTCCATTTTAGTTATTTTTTGGTTGAGATATAGTCTTTCAAAGTCGGGTTATAGAATCTTCCAGGTTTCTGTTTTGGTTTTAAAACACTCCAATTCAACTACTCCAATTTTGTACTTGTTTTGACTCTTGTGTACCAAATGGTTGATGTTTAGGTTAGATTTGAAATGTTCTAAAGTCCATAGTCTAGATTTGTTAATTCCAATCACTTAATCCATGAGTTTAAAGTCCAAATTCCAAGTTCAAACAAGTTAGAACTTAAAGACTTGTTTTTAAAAGTCATATATGCATGATTTTTACATGTATGCACCAAATCACCAACTAAACATATTTTTTACCGTATTTTTATGTAACAACATGTATGTACTATATTTTAGTTCTTGTTTAAGATGTTTAATAGGTTCATAAAGCTTGATCATGAGTTTTTAGAAGGACCTTTTTGTTTAAAACATGCAAATCATGCTTTAAGCTAGTTTTTTAGCATTATTCTTTTGGATGGAGTTTTATGCATGACAACAACTTGGTGCTAGTAAGAATGAAGAGGATGAAGATATATAAAAGACTCACAACAAGTAGGATAGAAGAAAGGAGTTAGAAGGAAGTTCCAAGTCCAAAAACCTTTCTACACCTCTTCATCTTTCTTGAAGGCACTTGGATTGTTGAACTCTTAAATGGAGCTTGATCAAATGAAGTAAATAAGTGTGTGTGTCATTCAAGGTGAAGGGAGAGAGAGGGTGGAGTGTTTGAGAGGAGAAAGAGGTTGAATGATGGAAATGAGAAGGGTGGGTGTCCTTTTGTAGGATCATGAAAGGATTTGGTATGGACTTTGCTTGATTTCTTGTCTAATGTTTGAAATTTGATGGTGTGGTGGGGCCACTTAGCTTGGGCATAATTTTTTCAAATGAAATTGGGGTGTTTGAGTTAGTTAATGGGTTTAGTGTTTAAATGGGGTAGTTTGTCCGGTCATTAGTGCGTTAAATCCCGGTTTTGGTTCGGAATGGTAAATTAATTTAATGTTCTTAATTGTAATTAAATATGAAAGTTAACTAGTTTTGATGAAAATCCTCCAAATGGGTGTTGTATAAGTCGTAGATGTAATTAATTTCGTGTATGGACATTTGAAGTTGACGGTATACGGTAAAACCTTCGATTTACGTCGTTTCGAATCGTTTTATGAAATGTGGACTTTAAAATATATATTTTAATGCATAAACATATATTTCATGTATTATGGATCTTTGGGCATTAATTTGGACAATTTAGGTTAGTCACCAAGGTTCATATTAGTCGAGTTTTACGTAAATGTAACCCGGTACTTCCTAAAATTACCAAAGCCTGAATTGAACTAACGTATGACCTTTGCTAGACTTAACGACCTAATTCATGCAATTAAGTCAAATCAAAAAACTTAAAAAAATGTAAATGCGTTTACGTTATGTACGGATATTGACCTGAATTGCCGGATGTCTCATCTGCCTGAGGTATTTGCCATATTACTGATTCAATAAGCAGAGATACTGCCGAGGTGAGTTCTTAAACTGTGATGCATGAACCCAATCATGGCCTTGTCTGGCATGATTGATTTATGAAAACATTTTGAGTATCTTGAAACGATTACACCAATTGTTTATGTATAACGCATTCTAAGTTATTTTGTGTTTCTGTAGGTCCTCATGGTGCTTCTACGGATCGATCTCGTGATAAGACGTGACGTTAACTCGGAGTGCGGAATCCAATGAATCAACGTTTATACGCACAAAAGACAATGTAGACAATCAAGTAAATAAATTTCTCAATTGTATTCCAAATCACAATGGTGTTTACAGACTCAATCAGACTAATTCGATAATTCTCTGTTCTATCTGTTATGTCTTAATTCTCTCTGACTCTGTAAACACTTATATAGACATCTGACCTGCTATAAGCGAACTTATTAAGTTCGCCTCTAACAGACTAAGCGAACTTAACAAGTTCGCCTCAGATAGACTTAAGCGAACTTATTAAGTTCTCCTCTGTTAAACCAGGCGAACTTAACAAGTTCGCCTCTAGGTAAACTTGCTTAAACACTTAGTGACTTTTACATAACAAAAACATAAAGACATAAGATCTAAACTATTACAAGCTTTTGTCATTACAAACTATGTCCTAACAGACTCCCCCTTGACAATAGCTTGATCTTCAGTCTTCTGTCTTTATGATGAGCTTTTCCAGTTATCCGGTAGTCTGCTGCCAGCATACACTCCATATCGTCTGCATATCTCCAAAACTCTCTTGTACTATAATCCTTGTTCTTTCCATTCATCAGTGAACATTATCTCGTTCTCTTTCAACGTCCTCTGATCTTTCTTTGAAAAATTTATAAGATTCATTACGTCATAAAAACACACAATGACCTTATTATCTTTATCTTCAATCCTTTCTTCACCAGTATTAACATCAACATACCACCATTTCATATTCCCAAGGAAATCTTGAGGAATCTTCTTCAACGGTATCTTGTGTACAGCATGAACTGGTTTATACTTGTACTTCCAGGTCACCTTCCCAGTCTTTTGATCTGTGTTCTTCACTCTCTTTCCTTTTTGTGGTTTCAGCCGTTCATACTTTCCTGAACTACCTTCTTTCTTGATCAGATTTGCTATCACATTAGCTAAACCATTCTTGGATCTATTAATAAGCGGCTTTGAAGCTAGACCATTCATTTCACACCTTGGCAAGGTATTGAAATACTTGATCCTCGGCTTTAAGTACTGAACACCATCAGATCTTTTAATTGCAAATAATTTTGTATCACCATCATAGAGCCAACTTATGATCCTTCCTACACACCGCTCGTTATTCACATATTTCTCTTTCTGAGCAGGTTGTGCTGGACACTTGGGTAGCACCTTCATCCAACTGTTCACTACTTCTTTCCACTGTTCTCTTGTCATCCCTGTATTTCTGTACATCACAGGTTCTTCATTAACCTTTGGAGACTCAGTGTGAGTAGTTTCAGTTTCAACATCTTTATTGGATTGAATATTCTCATCATCAGTATCCATCTTTGAATCAGCAGTATCTTCAGGCAGTGTGACGTCTTCAACAGAGTCCATAGAATCTGTTACTCCTGCATAAGTGAATTCAGGAATAACATCATCTTGTATGAAGTTATAAGGAACATTAAAACCATCACAGCCTTCATAAGTCACTTTCTCTTGACATTTCTCTATCTCTATCTCCACTATCTCTCCTTCTTTTATTTCATTATCTGACACATCATCTTCTATGTCATTGAATAACTCATCAATGTCATCAAGACATGCAATCTTTTCAGCTTCTTCTTCCTCAGACTCAGCAAAGAACTCCAATAACAGAATTTCTTCTTCATTAACACCAGAAGTATCTTTGTTCCCTTCAAGTGATTGTGATGTCGACTCCCCCTTAACTTTAGAAATAGGATCAACATCAGTGTATTGACGATCACCCTCAATATTACCAGAAGGATCATTGTCTTCATCATCACGTCTTTGAATTGACTCTTTGTGACAAGTATCGTGTATCATCAACTCCCCCTGAGCGTCAAGACGCTGAACGAGTTTAGACAACAATTCTTGCATGTCATCTATCTGTTGGGCTTGAGTCTGAATCACCAGCTGCCATTGTGAATCAGTAGAAACAAGAGTATTTGTAATCCGCAGGAAATTTCGGCCTTTATTTATTTATTTATTTTTTTTTTCTTTTTCGGCACTTGTAAATTCATTATTATGTGATAAACTATCCTATTTATCCATTCCTTTTTATGAGCTTACACACATACATACTTTGGGTACAATTATTTCAAATTCACAAAAAATAATAAAATATTTATATAAGGGATGATATAAATAATTATTAATATTCTAAAAAATAAATATATGCTAAGTTATTTCTAAACGTGTATATATACATATATATTTATAAATATACAACTTACAAAAATTAAATTTTAAGTTCTATAATAATTAGGGTTAATGTTATTTTAATAAAAAAAAGAATGTATTTCTATTTTACAAATTATATTTATAACATTTGAATATAATATTTAGACATACTAAATTTTTATAAAAACGTTTAACATTTATTGGTTTTACATTTTTATGAAAGTTCAGGGTCCAACTGATAATTTCTGAAACTTTAATTTCATTTAAACCAAGGTTGTACATAAATTGTTAAACTCATAAACTATCGGGGGCCAATGTGTAAATTCGGATTATCTTCCCCCATCTCCAATTTTGACCCAACAAAGTCAACAGGTTCCAAATCACCCTCTAATCATCCGAACTTAGATGAGTTAACTCCAAGCGATTATACAAAAACAATAATCGACCGTTTTCAGGCGATTACAACAATCCAATTTAACCACAATCAAGGTCTTAAAACCCATTAATGACGTTTCTGTTTCGGGAATTAAAAACCCATAATTTGGGTTCAATGCCTGTCCATTCCGCTCCCATAACCGCTGAAGACGCGTCATTTAGTAAGGATTAGATACCTATTATGCGAATGCATCGTTTACAACTCGAAATCGCTACCCAAACCCGTCCCGTACCCCCCTCTCATCACGATCAGACTCGAAGGCAACCGTCAGTTGCGAGACGAAATCAAGGCCGAAATTCGGGTGTTTCTACTCGATTTGTTGCCCTGAATCAAAGCCCTAATCATTCGCTTTCCAATCTGTGAGTATTCTAATCATTTAGTTCTAGATTTCTTGTGGGGTTTGACCTGGGATTTGAGGATGGGTAAGCAAAGGGACGAAGAACAATTAACAATTTAAGAGTTTCTTCCCTGTTTAGTAACAAGGTAACGGCCCAGGTCGTATGGGTAAAACCCACTCCCCATAGAGGTCGTGGTTCGAACCTGGCAGACCTCATTCTTTTTGCAATTATTTTTCCATCTAGTACATTACCAAGTTATAACCCCTCACACACACAACTATATATATATACATATATTTATACATATGTATTCGAGCTATAAACCAACTCTTTTAGAAATGATAATTATCTTATTTTCTTCGTTACCACTTTATATTGCAAAAACGTGACAAATAGTATTGTTTATAGAACGAATTATAATTTATGGGTTTAAGCATTATTAACCCTCTTTTTAAAATTTCAAATAATTATTTTGGTAAAGAATATTTATTTAAAACATGTTTTTAAACTTTATAGAAACACTTGGATAATTATTTTAGATAAATGATTATACATGTTCAACTAATTACATTTAGAGCTTATATTTATTTAATGGCTTTTTATAAGTCATTTAAATAAAAGAGATTATTTGAATAGTCTAACTAATTATTTTATTTACATAAAAAAAATTGTTTAAAAACCCTTTCCATTCCGTATATTATTTTTTTAGGGTCATTATATATATAAATCCAAATGTATTACCGCTTAAACCTTTTTCATTTCATAATTTATTTATTGATTATTATTAGAATAATTACACATATAAATCATTATTTAAACCTCTATCTATTTCAAAATTAATTTATAAAATCATTTTAGAATAATTACATAAATAAATTAAAACACATTGTTATCATACAATTAATTAGAGATTCTAATTAACTCTAATTAACATTACATTATCACTATTTTACATAAACATATATTTTCTTATAAAAACTTGTACGAACCCCACATCCAACCCCAAACTCCAAAATCTCTAGAAAGTCAAATAGATGTAGAAATGTTTATTCTCATTGAGTCTAGACTACAAATGTATCCGTGTAGGTTGAATGTGAGGAACACTCATGAGGCCTATCCATCCTTAATAATTCATACCATCACTAGCTTCGTTACAGGTGAGTTTACATAGCCCCTTTTTACTGTTTTTGCTTTTGGGGTGAAACATGTTATCAACTTTATCTATTTAAACAATTCAATATCTATGTTCTTGTGCTTGATCTTTATGCTTCATATTTGAACTACTTGGTGACCATTGCATGTGTTTCATGCCAGTACATTCATTAACTTGCAGCCCAAGCCTAAGGTAGTACCTAACATGATCATTTATATGGGAAACTGAACCTATAACTTACCACAAGACCTTGGCGGGTTTTGTTGGGTATCAACTATAACTTGGAGTATCCGCTTGCTCCCTTTTTCAAAATGGCAATCAGTGGGATTGCGTATCTAATTTTCTATTATCAGGCTTAAATTGTACGCTTGGAACCTTGTATGTTTTCACATATATGCTTTAGACATGCTTTGAACATATTGAATTGTAAACTATACTTAACTCTTTTTGGTGTCAAAACCTATGTATCTCACCAACTACTTGTAGTTGACATTTACTCACATGTTTCAGGTGCACCAGTTTGAGGACACTACTTGATCACTTAGGACATTGGACCTAGCTCTATTAAAGATTAAATTCAACTTATGTCATGTTTGAACGCTTTATTATCCATTTCTACTTGTAACGGATGCGTTTAATTTTGATGAATAAATATTGTCACATTTAATAGATGATCGTGTGCTTATGAACAACCGTGTCAGCCCCGGCGTATAATCCGCCGCCGGCCGGGGTGTGACAGATTGGTATCAGAGCCATGGTTATAGGGAATTAGGTTATTAGACACACATGACCTAGACTATAACCTAGGATTCCCCAAACATGAGTTTAACTCATGTCTTTTTTTAGGAACTCCACTTTATACTCATTTACACACATCTATCTATTTCTGTTTACATGATACAATTACATGAACTACAACATTCCAAGGACTACATGGGATTATTTGAAACTATATGGATTACTTGAAACATATTTCTAGACTATAGCCTATAACCTTAGGATACCCTTATGTAAATATCTTACATATTATCTGGTGTATTACATTACATGATACAATACGAATTATCTTATGTACTATGTTACTTGATAACCTACATGTTCACAAAAACTACTACTCTTGTGATACCTTATTTGCTACACTATTTGAATTGTCTGCACAATACTTGTTTGATATCACTGAATGTTATTATAAATTTTGTCATACAAGACTTTATACAGTTTCATCTTTTACACCTCATCACTAATCACTTATGGAAAGATTTAAACTCGTAGGCCTAATGCCTATTAAAATTTTAAAATCCCGTCAAATTTTTGGGTTCTGAAAATTAGTAGAGAACATGTGCAATCCGGAAGGGTGAATGCCTGTACTTTGGGTCTTCTGTCTAGGAAAGTATTTCATATAAATCCAAATCAACCGAAGGATCCGTATGCTTTCCTGGGAATTCCCGAAGTGAGTGTTCACCTATAGGCTAAAGCATGTCTTCTTGAAAGTGTTAGAACTTGAATCACTTTGATTTGTCACAACATCCATTTGGTTATATGCCAGATGAATGCAATCTAAACATCATTCGCTTAATTATTATAATTTGGTACATAAGTCTAAACCTCCTATTTGATTCTTACACTTAATCATATTTAAGTCAACTATACCCCTTCATCCTGATGTCTTGAAAATTTATCACCCTCATTATCATTTGTAAGAGACTTAAATCCTTAGACCTTACCTCTCAAGGAAAGGAAGCTGCTTGAACAGATGGAGCACACCTTTGAGCCACAAGACTCAATATCTAATGATTCTCATCATAACCATGAGTCCAAATAATAATGTCAATGGTACATGATGGCTGGAAGAGTGGGTGTAAGTCCATGAAAGATTCCGACTAAGGAAAGACTGAGTACTTCAGTGTGTCCCTTGTGACCCACCTCTCTTTCTTGGGATTCCTTTTCGTGGGTACACTACTTATAGGTCAAGTGTTACTCCTGATCTATTATTATAAGAACTCGGTGTTATAATTAGTCAAATTTTAAACTCATGAATACCCTCGTACTTAACAACTAACCATTACACTTACGACCTTTTCGTGCTAGACATGGTCTCTTACCCTCCTCACTCCCATGAGAATCACCCCGAAGCAAAGTCAACACAAGAGGAAGACTTTGGGTCCCCGTAACCGGATAACCAGTCACCGGCACGAATAGCTGCCAGATCCATGTTTGACCGCAGAGCAGATTGGCCCGCAGAGTAAGGACCGCAGAGTTTCTGAGGCAAGGAGTGGAGACCAGGGAATACTTGATGCACATACGGAAATAACTAGGGCTGACACCCGGTTTGCAATACGAATAACTACAACGATGTCCGTCCTGGTGCTCATCTGCTTCCTGGTGGAAAACTATCTGAGATGTTAGCCGAGTATTCCATTTCATGTTTTCTTAAAACTTAAATCGAAACCCATATCCTATATCCAAATATAAAGGTTATTATTTTTTACTCTCCTTAATGATTGATATCTAAACCTTCTTTGTAAACTGATTATTTTATTATTTCTCAATTTGACTAATGTAGTTATTTTGTTCAAACAAAACTTTTATCAAGCCCTTTGTTTATAAGTTATATCTAGATTATAAATTATTACAAACCACTTCACCTTGTGAAGGAACTAAATGTAATTTGTTTTATAAAAACATTTATCTCATTATCTTAGTTAATAATTAATTATGACTCGATTAATTATTTCACTACGGTCTTTTAACTCGTTACCTTTAAATTTTTGGCCTAACTAAGAAATATTTTGGTCATTATTTTCTTTTAAAACATTCTCTTTATGTTAACTAAATAAATAAAAAGGTCTTTATTTACCCCATTTACCTAGTTATTCAAGCTATTACTTTCACTCATTAATTTATAACCAAGGATAAATTTCGATTACTTGTCAATTACAAACAAAAAACTCAAATCAGCTATTCGTGTGCGTATTATTCTAAATACTTGTAAAACTTTCTTAGCATCTTGCACCTTCGGAAATGTCTGAACTTACTAGCCACTTCGAAAAGATGAATCATCTCGCATAAGCGTTAAGTCGTTAACCATCCATCAACAAAATTAAAAACTTGAAACCCAACTACCTACATTATACAACACGCTTGTCCGCAACACTCGATCACCGACAAGATTCGATGGTTTACGTTACTCGTGAGGTTCAATTATTTACATATGAACATTCATAATATACCTGAGACTAAATTGCTTACATTATCACGCAACTTGATTGTTCACGTTGTACATGAAACTTGGTTGTATACAATATACATGATTATTTACATTATACATGAAACTTGATTACTTGGAATATGCATGATACTAGATTGTTCACACGATACATGATATTTGGTTATTTACAATATGCATAATACTAGATTATTAATGCTATACATGAAACTTGAGTGCCTACATTACATACGAAACTAGACCGTTACAGTGTTCACAATTGATTGTCCACTATATACACGAGGCGTGATCATCCACTTTATCCATGAAAATTGATAGCTATAAACTTTGAGCTACTCGGGGTTTGACGTATTCTTGTTCAAACGCGAGGGAGCCATAAACTTTGAGTTACTCGGGGTCTGACGTATTCTTGTTCAGACACGAGAGAGCTATCAACTTTACGGGTAACCTGGAAGGGTATGTCATCTACTTAGGACACCCATGTATGGGGTTATGCCACCTTGTTAGTCTTTACTCCCTGATTTACTTTATCATCTAGACACACAATTACTTATTAGCAACTCATACATGAAAACAATGATAAACCAAATGATTTTTGGTGTTTCCCCCACCTCTGTACCCACACACAATAGAATGATCTATACGGACCATACGACGATTCGAGTAATTACGGGTGCACATGTAATTACAAAAGTCAGCGCATGGAAAGCATAGTAAATTCTGTCGTATGTGATGACATAAAACCTATAGTGATATACAATAACGAACGTAATGGGATAAAACAGGGACATAGGGGATATACCGCTGGTATGTCCTACATATAGTGCTCCTGTCATATTGTCAGAAGTAACGTTGTCCGTATCACATAGGGTTTCCTATTACCTTGACCCTAACCAATAGTTGTGAAATTCTTATCCAGCGGCATTACTCGAACATCTTAGACTATATCCTAAACAAGTTTAGATCTTAAAATTTCCATCACCCTCATTACAAGTGATGCATCCTATCATTTGAGTCCAAAATCATTCTAGGACAATCTTCTCCTTATTTCCACTCAAACAAAATCCACTGCTACCATCTACACCTGGCGCGACGACCGAACCTGAAACTTGTCACCAACTATACTCCCCATACCGACAAGCAAAACTAGTTGAGAATCCAAACACACGTCTCTTTTTCCTAGACCTTCCTCCTAAACAATTTCGGGACGAAATTTTCTAAAGTAGGGGAGACTGTAATCCGCAGGAAATTTCGGCCTTTATTTATTTATTTATTTATTTTTTCTTTTTAGGAACTTGTAAATTCATTATTATGTGATAAACTATCCTATTTATCCATTCCTTTTTATGAGCTTACACACATACATACTTTGGGTACAATTATTTCAAATTCACAAAAAATAATAAAATATTTATATAAGGGATGATATAAATAATTATTAATATTCTAAAAAATAAATATATGCTAAGTTATTTCTAAACGTGTATATATACATATATATTTATAAATATACAACTTACAAAAATTAAATTTTAAGTTCTATAATAATTAGGGTTAATGTTATTTTAATAAAAATAAGAATGTATTTCTATTTTGCAAATTATATTTATAACATTTGAATATAATATTTAGACATACTAAATTTTTATAAAAACGTTTAACATTTAATGGTTTTACATTTTTATGAAAGTTCAGGGTCCAACTGACAATTTCTGAAACTTTAATTTCATTTAAACCAAGGTTGTACATAAATTGTTAAACTCATAAACTATCGGGGGCCAATGTGTAAATTCGGATTATCTTCCCCCATCTCCAATTTTGACCCAACAAAGTCAACAGGTTCTAAATCACCCTCTATTCATCCGAACTTAGATGAGTTAACTCCAAGCGATTATACAAAAACAATAATCGACCGTTTTCAAGCGATTACAACAATCCAATTTAACCACAATCAAGGTCTTAAAACCCATTAATGACGTTTCTGTTTCGGGAATTAAAAACCCATAATTTGGGTTCAATGCCTGTCCATTCCGCTCCCATAACCGCTGAAGACGCGTCATTTAGTAAGGATTAGATACCTATTATGCGAATGCATCGTTTACAACTCGAAATCGCTACCCAAACCCGTCCCGTACCCCCCTCTCGTCACGATCAGACTCGAAGGCAACCGTCAGTTGTGAGACGAAATCAAGGCCGAAATTCGGGTGTTTCTACTCGATTTGTTGCCCTGAATCAAAGCCCTAATCATTCGCTTTCCAATCTGTGAGTATTCTAATCATTTAGTTCTATATTTCTTGTGGGGTTTGACCTGGGATTTGAGGATGGGTAAGCAAAGGGACGAAGAACAATTAACAATTTAAGAGTTTCTTCCTTGTTTAGTAACAAGGTAACGGCCCAGGTCGTATGGGTAAAACCCACTCCCCATAGAGGTCGTGGTTCGAACCCGGCAGACCTCATTCTTTTGGAAATTATTTTTCCATCTAGTACATTACCTAGTTATAACCCCTCACACACACAACTATATATTTATACATATGTATTCGAGCTATAAACCAACTCTTTTAGAAATGATAATTATCTTATTTTCTTCATTACCACTTTATATTGCAAAAACGTGACAAATAGTATTGTTTATAGAACGAATTATAATTTATGGGTTTAAGCATTATTAACCCTCTTTTTAAAATTTCAAATAATTATTTTGGTAAAGAATATTTATTTAAAACATGTTTTTAAACTTTATAGAAACACTTGGATAATTATTTTAGATAAATGATTATACAGGTTCAACTAATTACATTTAGAGCTTATATTTATTTAATGGCTTTTTATAAATCATTTAAATAAAAGAGATTATTTGAATAGTCTAACTAATTATTTTATTTACATAAAAAAATTGTTTAAAAACCCTTTCCATTCCGTATATTATTTTTTTAGGGTCATTATATATATAAATCCAAATGTATTACCGCTTAAACCTTTTTCATTTCATAATTTATTTATTGATTATTATTAGAATAATTACACATATAAATCATTATTTAAACCTCTATCTATTTCAAAATTTATTTATTTAATCATTTTAGAATAATTACATAAATAAATTCAAACACATTGTTATCATACAATTAATTAGAGATTCTAATTAACTCTAATTAACATTACATTATCACTATTTTACATAAACATATATTTTCTTATAAAAACTTGTACGAACCCAACATCCAACCCCAAACTCCAAAATCTCTAGAAAGTCAAATAGATGTAGAAATGTTTATTCTCATTGAGTCTAGACTACAAATGTATCCGTGTAGGTTGAATGTGAGGAACACTCACGAGGCCTATCCATCCTTAATAATTCACACCATCACTAGCTTCGTTACAGGTGAGTTTACATAGCCCCTTTTTACTGTTTTTGCTTTTGGGGTGAAACATGTTATCAACTTTATCTATTTAAACAATTCAATATCTATGTTCTTGTGCTTGATCTTTATGCTTTATATTTGAACTACTTGGTGACCATTGCATGTGTTTCATGCCAGTACATTCATTAACTTGCAGCCCAAGCCTAAGGTAGTACCTAACATGATCATTTATATGGGAAACTGAACCTATAACTTACCACAAGACCTTGGCGGGTTTTGTTGGGTATCAACTATAACTTGGAGTATCCGCTTGCTCCCTTTTTCAAAATGGCAATCAGTGGGATTGCGTATCTATTTTTCTATTATCAGGCTTGAATTGTACGCTTGGAACCTTGTATGTTTTCACATATATGCTTTAGACATGCTTTGAACATATTGAATTGTAAACTATACTTAACTCTTTTTGGTGTCAAAACCTATGTATCTCACCAACTACTTGTAGTTGACATTTACTCACATGTTTCAGGTGCACCAGTTTGAGGACACTACTTGATCACTTAGGACATTGGACCTAGCTCTATTAAAGATTAAATTCAACTTATGTCATGTTTGAACGCTTTATTATCCATTTCTACTTGTAACGGATGCGTTTAATTTTGATGAATAAATATTGTCACATTTAATAGATGATCGTGTGCTTATGAACAACCGTGTCAGCCCCGGCGTATAATCCGCCGCCGGCCGGGGTGTGACAGTATTCACCTGTGTTTGTAGAGTAAGCACTTGAGATTCAAGGAAAGTAATCCTTTCAGAATCAGAAGGCTTTGACGGACCAGCTGACGATTGTGGAACTGAAGTACTTTTAGTAGGAGTAATAACAGGAGGAACATGAGTTATAACCGGAGATGTATCTTTAGATCTTGGAGGAGTAATAATCAAGGAAGCAACAAAATTAGCATCCTCTACTCCTTGCGAAGATTGAGCAGCAGCTATAGAAGTAGACATTAACTTTTGTGTCTTTGTATCCGGATTGAAGTCACTATCAGAATCAGTACTATCATCAATCAAGGATCTTTTTCCAAGTACTGATCCGGAAGGAGGATCCCGAATAGACTTTCTTCTTGGTCGTCTGCCTTGAGATTTAATGCGTTTTCCAGCATTAGCCAGTGGAATAGCAGCTAACCGCTCATAATGATCTGAGGAGAAATCCCTAGATTCATCAGAGTCAGTGCTTTCAGTAACAGGTAAGGTCGTATCACTTGAGCTTGAACTAGATTCTTCATCAGTCACCACATTCCCTTCAGCTTCATGAATGGGCGAGTTCACAGCATCATCAACGAAATCATCCATGTTCATTCCTAGATCTTGTTCATGTGCATGAACGACCTCTTCTTGAACAAGTTCATGAATAGGTATTTCAACCTCGGCTTGTGGAATTGGAACTTGTTTAGGAATATGAATTTGTGGTTGTACGGAAACTTGAGCTTGTTGAACTGGAACTTGTTGTTGTATCGGTTGTTGTGGAACTTGTTGTTGTTGTTGTGGTTGCGGTTGTTGTTGTGGAACATTTAACCCTTGAACTTGAGTAATTTCATCAGGATGAAACCAGTTGTCATTCGGTGGTGCAACATAATCAGGATTGATTAAGTGACCAAATAAAGGAGTATTAACCGGTATCAATGCGGCATTATGCTGTTTCACCTTCGTGCAATCAGTAAAGATACGCTTAGACATCGGAGTCAAAGTTAATCTTATAGGATGTTGTGGAAGATCCGGAATAAGATGATTTAGAATCATTTGAATAAAGCGAGGATACATCAAAAATCCTTGACCTTCAGCAGTATTAATCTGCATGACCATCTCCCGATAGAAGTAAAGTGAAAAATTGAATCGCATATTCAACGTTAAAGCCACCATTGCAGTTTGAAGAGCCATCTTTAAGCCATCGGTTCCAGCTTTACGAGGAGAGATGCATTGAATAATCACATGCATGAAGTATCTCCATTCACCGACTAAGCCACCATTACGTGCTTGTGTATCATTCTGTCTCCCACGATAACCCATTCTTTGAAAACAACCCATAATAAGAGTGCCCGGATATGACAATGGGTCTTCAGCATTACCACCCATAATTAATTGTTAATTACTTTTAATCCTCGCGCTTTACTAATTACACTTAATCAGTAAATCTTAACCAACTAACGTTTAACTCTTAAACGTTTAAACCTTTCGTCTTTAATTATTTCTCTAAATAATTAGTCACCGAATAAACTGTTTAAATATTTCTCTAAGTATTTATTCACCGAATTATAAATCCACGTTTCGTGAACTGTAATGTTTACGGCTAAACATTATTAATTGCTCGTTGTCCAAAGTGTAACTATTTGAATCGTACCTCGATAGCAACGTTGATATTTTCGATGATCGAATCTCTAATATACAACATTACATACCACTAAGATAGATGTACTTATCTAAGTAACACTATAATGGCTTAGGACCTTGAGTCAGGTATTGTGTCATTATAAACGTAAAGATATTGCAGGAAAGAGGGAAGATTATAAGGTGATTTCTATAACGCCCACTTTTACATGTTTTAATGTTTTGGGCTGTCATACATACTGTCAAAGTTTATGTAAAGTTTCAAGAGACTCTGGTTTTAAATGATCTAAACGTTTTAAGCTAGTATACTTATTAAAGAAAGATTTTATGAGAAAAGTTACGATAGCCACTTTTAAACATTTTAATGTTTGGGCTACAATGCTAAAGTTATGGCATAATTTGCCATATTAAAGAGAGTTTTGACCTTATAGTCAGAAAGAAAAGATGTTTCCATAATTGGTTAAAGAAATTTAGTCCTTACCTAGGAAAAAAGAAAAGACAGCACTGTATAGTGGTATAGACTTAAGTGGTGACGATCACTTAAGGGCCAATGTAAAGGCTTATGAAGACTCATAACCGAGTGGCAACGTCATAAACCTCCGAGTTCATGATTGCCCTGGTAATGTTCACGGTTGCCATTGAGGGAAATTAGATCTTCATAGCATCACCCCTTTTCGTCCGTGATAGAATTGACTGTTTTACCCTTTTAGAAAATGTCAAATTAGTGACACATGACATTTTCTGATGGGTGGAAATGGTTTATTGGTTATTACATGAAGGGTTTAGCAGCATGGCATATATATATATATATAGGGAGGATCAAATAAGAAGTAGTTTTTCGCTAATAAATCTAAGAAATGACAAAAACCTTAAGAAACGATATCAAACGAACTCCGATTGAGCTAATTTTAGCGGCGTTGGAACCATCTCGTCGAACTCTACCATCTTAGCTTTTAAGGTTTAGATTTTACGTTTAAATTTTAGTGTTTTAGCCTTAGGGTTAGGTTTTATGGTTTAGATTTTTTTTTGGGTGGGGGTGGGGGGTTTAGGTTTTTTTTGGGGGGGGGGGGGGGGGGGTGGGGGGTTTAGGTTTTTTTTTAGGGGGTGGGTGGTGGTTTTAGGCTTTTCGGGTAGGGTTGGAGGGAGGGTTTAGGTTTTTGGGGGTGCGGGTGGAGGGGGGTTTAGGTTTTTGGATCCAGGTTAGGGTTCGATGAGACGGTTCCAACGCCGCTGGAATAAGCTCAATCGGAGTTCGTTTGACCCACTTCTTAGTATTTTTTAGCGAAAAACCACTTTTTAGTGGAACCGTCCCCTATATATATAGGGTTGGGTTCATGAGAAAACTAATTTTAATGAGAAAACCAAAAAACTTCTCATTAATGACACTTTTGCAATTATACTACTATTATTATATATTCTTAAAAACCTAACTCTCCCATATACTCCAAAAACTTAAACCCACATCCCCACCCCCTCAAGGACACAAATCAAATACTAGTGACTTCGTATGCTTCGTATGATTTTTGCCCTTTCTACACTAACTAGCCCATATATATATATTTTATTATTTTATCTAAAGAAGTGATTATTTTTTCTTTATAATTTTCTGATTAAAAACTATTTTATTTTATTTTATTTTATTTTTATGATGACCTCTGTTTTGGAGCGGGACCATGGCTAGGTGCCACTTGTCTTGATGTCAAGACGTCTTGGACAACTCATAAAGATTATCATACACCATATCAAATTATCTTGATAAACTCCTCCGACTATCTTTCTTTCTTTTTCCCTCACTTTTTTCTTCATAAAGACCCTTGCTTGCTTTGATAAGAGCTCTCTCTCCATCGATCGATCTGCTTTAATGAAGCTTCCAATCGTTGCCTTTGTCTGCTAAGAAACTTCAGTTCCCATCAAACAACTCGCATTCTTCATTGATTTGATCCATAGATCCAACTCTTTCAACGTTCAGATCTTCTTCAGCTTTCTGCTCTCAAGGTAACCACAACTGTTCCTAATTTATTGAATCCAAGAATATAGGGTTTTATGTGGTAGATTTCAACTGTTGTGATCATAGGGTTTAGTTCAAATTAATAGTTGCATATTTAGTTAATGTCATTGCTGCTGCAATTAACATTTGTAGATTTTAGAGATTTGAAGTGCATAAGTCAGATGCGGATAATTCAAAGAGGGGTTTTGATGAGATGAGGTATGTTATCTGGGTTCATGAACTTTTTATGGGCTTGTTTCCGGCCATGTTCGGGCAGACATGTTCACAATGGGTCTGATTCCGGTGGTCGTCAAGATGGGCTCTTATGGTACAAGGATACAGGACATCATTATAATGGAGATTTCTCCATGGCTGTAGTTCAAGCCAATAATTTATTAGAGGATCAGACCCAGCTTGAGTCAGGCTCTTTGAGCTTGCAAGAATCCGGACCTTATGGTACCTTTGTAGGAGTCTATGATGGCCATGGAGGTCCTGAGACTTCGCGCTTTATTAATACTTACCTTTTTCAACATCTCAAGAGTAAGTCTTCTCAACCCTCCTTAAAATTTCCTTATATGTAACTAGACATGTTGATATCCCAAGCCGTGAACTAGATGCTTTAATCGTTCACATGCAGAATCTTTCTTGCAATTACTGGTCCTAAACAAAAGTCTTTCCCTGTCTGGATCTTAAAGTTTGTTATCTTGTTTGTTTTATAGACTTCTCTAAAGTGAAGAAACCACTTTTGTCTGTTTGAAAATATTGTGCTATTTTTAGTACATATAAGCTAAAACATTAACTTCAAGTGCAGACAGTTGGTGTTGCCTTTGTTGCAAAGTGCAGACAGTTTTGCATTGAACACGCTTGGTTTAAATTTAGAAGGCGACATGTGTTCTTCCATACTTTAAAGGGTTACTGAAATCAACAAAGCTGCTTATTTCCCAGGGTTTACATCAGAGAATCAATCAATGTCAGTGGAGGTAATAAAGAAGGCTTTCCAATCAACAGAAGAAGGTTTCCTCTCTGTTGTATCCAAACAGTGGACAATGAAACCACAAATAGCAGCCGTCGGATCATGCTGTCTTGTTGGAGTTGTGTGTGGGGGGACCCTTTACATTGCTAATCTTGGAGATTCACGAGCTGTTTTGGGAAGGCATGTGAAGGCAACTGGGGAAGTTATTGCAATTCAGCTCTCAGATGAGCACAATGCATGTATCGAGTCTGTGAGACAGGAGTTGCACTCTGCACATCCAGATGACTCGCAGATTGTAGTTTTGAAGCATAACGTGTGGCGGGTAAAAGGTCTTATACAGGTAACTTTTTCTTACACATGATTACTATTAACTTTATAATGGCTTTTTTTGGTAACATTCAAGCGTATGATAATTCTTCCATTTAAATTTGTACTGTCCAAGCATTTACAATTGTATTCATCCGTCTTTACATGATTATAATTTTGTTCCCTCTTAGGTTAGCATGCTATTTCATGGTCAAACAAATACCCTTGCAATATAGAGGAAAATTGTTTTTGATCCATTAAGCATATCAATAAGCAAGAAAATAATGAAACTAAACTTATTGGATTGCACTTTATAAGCATGTTGTAAGTGTAACATAGTTGTTACTTTTACTTTAGGTGGTCATAATAAGCTATTGAATAGAGGGTTGGTTTTTGAGTCGCTTGTCTATTTTTTTGGGGCATGCACACACACATATTTTCTCCCTTAGGCCTCACACACATAAGAAAATATAAAAGGCATAAACTTACACGTTCACATCAAAAGTACAACAATTAGATAAAATTAAGTATAACCTTCACAAAAGAGAAAAATAAGTGAATTAACAAGGAAAGATAAAGAGTAAACTACAGTTTTAGTCCCTGTAGTTTGGTCCAAATACTGCTTTTAGTCCATTAGTTCTAATTTCACTTTTTTAGTCCCTATGGTTTTTAATTTGTCCCAATCAACTACGAGGACTTAACGTCATCCGGTATTCTGTTAAGTTTTTGTAAAAATACCAAAATACCCTTGGACTGAAATGGTTACTATATTATAAAATATAAACAATCACCCACCCCACATTCACCCCTACCCCAATTTCTTCCCCTTCATCTCTCTGTGTCTTTCTCGACCATATCCAACACCCATAATTGTCAATAGCGAATAGCGGTAAATAGCGACAAGCTACCTATATGCTACGTAGCGGTAGCAATGAAATAGCGCCCGCTATTTCATGTTTAGCGATAAACTAGCAGAAAATTTAAGAAATATTTTACATTCAACTATTGAGCAATTATAATCAATATGCTATCACTAATCATCTAAATCTTCATATTCCGGCTCACCTGGTAACGCTATTTATATTTATCAAAGAAAAAAATAAAAAAAAGGAAAAATTATAGAATATTCGCTAACTGGTCGCTAAACACCATATAGCGCCATATGACCGCAACGCTACGTAGCGCGCTATAGCGGTCGCTATAGCTGCTATTGACAACAGGACCAACAACACCACGTGAGATGATCACCACCATCTCCGGCACCCTTTCAGACGATCGCCACCATTACCACTCGCCACCATTGTTTGAGCCACCACCAGACATGGTGTTGGGTTTGAAAGAAATCAAGAGCACATGATTGTTGGGTTTCGATTACCAACCAGGAACTCCCAGACCCCAGTAGCTTCACCACACACCGCCGACACACAACTCACCGCTTGGAAAAACCCGCCTGATTGGTTTATTGCCACACCGCTAGTTATTTGATTTTAATTGCCCCAAATTTATCGGTGCCATGTGGAGAAGGATACAAGATCTAGGACAAATCGATCGGTTGTCAAGGCAATCAAACCCTTCAATCCTCAAGTTTACGGTTCGATTTTGCAGATGCTATTACTAAATTGATAGGTTTCCATATCAAATTTATGGTTTGATTTTGCAATATCTTCGTCTGTTACGGCCGGGGCTACCATCGTGTTCCTAAAAAATGAGTAAGTTCTTTTATGGTAATAGCATAAAGAAACGACTCCTTATGGAGAATTGGGTGCCTAATCATAGTTTTTTAGAAAACCCAGATCTTGTTTCGGACGCTTTGTTACTAGTTCTTGCTTTGTTTGGTTGGGGGGAGGGGATGAGTTGCCGGTGATGGTTAATAGAAAAAAAGGGGAACCAAAGGGGCTACATTTTGTTTTGAGTTCAAATTTCTTGATGAAAGTCTTGTTCATTTGGATCTCACCCGATTTCTTAAGTTTGTGTTGACCGGCAGAAAGGGGCGGAGGATGGGGGTTGGGCGGAGAAAATGAGGGAGGGAGTAGCAATGATCGGCGGTGGTAGCTATGAATGGACGTGGTGTGGTGGTAGGTTTTTAGATCTGAGTGTGGCCGTTTAGGGTTGTGGAGGGTGGGTGAATATTTAGGGTGATGGAGGATGGCCGGATTTTTGTGGGTGGTGAAACAGAGGTTAATATGAACTTTTAGGGTTTTACGAAGAAGAAAGATAGTGGTGGTGGGCCACAGTTTAAATTGGTTAATTACACAAATGGTCCTTATGTTAAAACAAGGGCATTTTTGTCTTTTCACATAAAAACTAACAGAAAAGGTGGATGGCGTTAAGACGCTTGAAACAAAAATGAAACCACAGTGACTAAAAAAAGTCAAATTCAAACTATTGGATTAAAAGCGACATTTGGACCAAACCACAGGGACTAAAACCGTAGTTTACTCGAAGATAAACAATTAACAACCTTCAAATGAAGATTCAAAAGATTTTATTTTTGAAAAGCTAGATCTTTGTTTGCTATATATCCTATTTGGTCATTGATGCAAGACAGATTTCACTGAAAAGGATGGATAGGAAAAACCATGGATAATATTAGAGTCGTGTATATATATATATATATATATATATTTATTTAGATATAGTTAGATATATTCGTATATATGTTTTAGATAGATTATTTTGAATATCTTTTGAATTCAATGATGTAATCTTATCCCAAAATACTTGGGCTCCAATTGTATTATTTATATCTATCTTGAATGAGAGAGAGGCAACTTTGAGCCAATTCTAAATGGTATCGTTGCTCCAAATACTTTGATATTCCATGTCTCTCATCTCTGTCGCTTCCTTTCTTCTCTAACCCTAAAATCGGCATAGCCCTTTCTCCATTCCTTCAATGGAGAAACTCCACCCTGCAATTACCGTGACCAACATTCATAACTTCATCCCCATTAAACTCGAGATGGAGAATAGCCAATACACCTCTTGGTCGGAGCTATTTAAGATCCAATGCAAAGCCTTCGAAGTCCTCGACCACATCCTGCCTTCTACAAAACCAACACCATCTTCCAAAGTCACTGAAACAGATGCAGACAAAGCAGACGCTGCCAACCGTGGTCTCGTATTGATGCAATAGTTCTACAATGGATCTATGGAACCATTTCCAATGAGCATCATACGATTCTCACACCCGATACTACCGCAACAAACGCCTGGAGTGCTCTCGCTAATATCTTTCAGGATAATAGCATTTCCCGCGCCGTGTATCTTGAACACAAATTCAATAACACCAGGTTCGACACTTTTTCTAGTATTACGGCCTACTGTCAGGCCCTCAAAGTTCTTGTAGACCAACTAGCCAACGTTGGTCATCCGATCTCAAACCAACGGTTCGTACTCCAACTCATCTCCAACCTATCCCATATGACGGAGTCGGTATGTTACCCCAGCAGACGGTACCCTTACCAGATTTTTATGACGCACGTTCACGACTTATTTTGGAAGAGTCTTGCAAGTCAAACCAAACCTCCGGAGCAGCCGCAACAACTCTTCTCGCATCATTTGCACCCTCGGGGCAAACCGACTCTTCTAGCCGTGGTAGTGACCGTGGACATGACACCAACTTTTGAGGACGTGGACAGTATTCCGGCCGCCGTGGCCGTGGCAGGGCCGCAAATCTGGCAGCCGTGGTAGGGGGACGTCGCCGGGCTAACAACAACCTCATTATCAGTGGGCCAGTCAACTACATTCCGTCCTGGACCTGCACAATAGCAAAAGTGGACTGCACCACCTACTTGGCCATTTTATGCACCTCAGCCTAGCCCGAGGCAACAGTGGGCTGCCCCACCCTGTCCATACCCGGCCAATCTCCTCGGTCCACCAACAATCAAGCCTATGCATGGATTTTAGGCTTGTCTCCACCTCCTTCATATGCTGGATCCGATATTAACTACACTCCAACGGATATCAATCAAGCATTGTACTCCATGTCCTTCAATCCGCTTGACAACAACTGGTACATGGACACCGGAGTGACATCTCACATGACGAACACGAGTACACGGTAATCTCACGCCTTATTCTTACAATAATACTTTTAATCACATCACCGTTGGCAATGGTTCCAAACTACCCGTCCACGGTACTGGTCAAACCATTTTATCCAACCCTTTCCCTCCCCTTAAACTCAATAACGTTTTATTTCACCTAATTTTTATATCCGTCATCTAACAACAGATAATCAAGTCTCAATTTGTTTTGACCCTTTTGGTTTTCTTGTGAAGGACTTCGGATGCAGATTCCCATCATTTGATGTAACAGCACCGGGGACCTTTATCCTCTCACTCCACCATCCACCTATCAAGTCTAATCTCCGTCTACTTTTGTAGCTTTATCACAAGATCTATGGCACCATCGTCTAGGCCATCTCGGCCCTGGTCTGCTTAATAAACTCAAGAAACATAACTTTATTTCTTGTAAAAATATTAAATCTTATGTTTTTTTGCCAACCTTGTGTACTTGGGAAACAAGTTCGTTTACCGTTTATTGATTCTAAATCTAGTATTGCTTTTCCTTTTGATATATTCATAGTGATTTGTGGACCTCCCCCGTACTTAGTTCGGGCGGGCATCGGTATTATATATTTTTTTTATGACAAAACAAATTACTTATGAACCTACCCCTTTACATCTAAATCACAAGTCTTCACAATCTTCACCCAATTCAATTCTCTCATCAAAGACCAATTTGAACGACAAATCAAAAGTTTACAATGTGATAATGGCACCAAATACACCCATAATTCGTTTCAAAATTTTTGTAAACATGGAATGGTTTTATGTTTTTCTTGCCCTCACACCTCTTCCCAAAACGGTAAAGCTGAGCGAAAAATCCGATCCATTAACAATGTTACTATCCTTGCACAATCATCTCTTCCCATTTCCTTTTGGCATCATGCTCTACAAACCGCCACTTATCTTTTAAATATGTTACCGTCAAGACAAACCCTTTCCACACCCCCACATACCTTCTCTATCAAAAAACATCCCACTTATTCCCACCTTCATTCCTTCGGTTGTCTTTGTTTCCCTCTAACACCATCTGCCAACATAAACAAACTCGAAAACCGATCTTCCCCATGCGTTTTCCTTGGGCATCCCTCAAATCATCGGGGGTATAAATGCCTCGAGCTATCCACTCGCAAACTTCTCATCTCTCGCCATGTCGTTTTTAATGAACACGTATTCACCTACTCCACTCTTATTTCTATCCCACCTTCCTATGAATTTCTCCATTCTAACGATGACCGCTCTCCACTTTTCTACTAACCTACGAGCTCGTCTACCTCTACTGCTCCCACACCACCTCCTAGTCCGCTTCACACTTCTCCTGGCCCACAAACAAGCCCACAAACAGGCCCTCCCCTCCTTACCTATTCTCGCCGTCCAAAACCCACTTCTGCTGACCCACAATCTGCAGCCCAACAACCTTTCCCACCTCAACCAGACTCCTGACCTCATCCGCCAATTCCTTCCTCGTTCCAGTAGCCCAAACCTGCACCTCCCTCTCCCAAAATTCCAGCCCCACACCCTATTATCACACGATCCAAGGCTGGTTCAGCTAACCTCACTCCCGCTCTCAATCTCCACACTTCTTCCCATGCCCTTCCTAGAACTCCTACAACAGCCCTCTCTAACCCTGTTTGGCACCACTCAATGGTTGATGAATTTAATGCCCTTATTGTTAATAAGACAAGGGTTTTAGTCCCTCGTGAACCTCATATGAATGTCATTTGAAGTATGTGGATTTTTAAGCACAAATTTAATTCTGACGCTTCCCTTGAACGCTATAAGGCCCGTCTTGTTTGTGATGGCAGGTCTTAGCTAATTGGAGTTGATTGTGGAGAGACTTTTAGTCCCGTTGTCAAACCGACAACTATACGGATAGTATTCAACATCGCTTTAGCCAACTCTTGGCCCATTCACCAACTAGATGTGAAGAATGCGTTTCTTCATGGTCATCTCCCTGAAACTATCTACATGCATCTGCCTATGGGCTTCAGAGACCTCTCTCGGCCCGGTTATGTTTGTCGGCTAAAGAAGTCCCTTTACGGGCTTAAACATGCTCCCCGCGCGTGGTATCAAGGGTTCGCAGATTATGTTCACACCTTGGGCTTCTCTCACAGTAAATGTGACCACTCTTTCTTTATCTACAAGCATGGGTGGGGTATGACTTATATTCTTTTATATGTGGACAACATCTTATTGATCACCTCTAGCTCTCAGTTACGTGCTTTCCTCATGTCTCATCTCTCATGTGAATTTGCAATGAAGGATCTTGGCATACTAAGATATTTTTTTGGGATCTCGGTTCAACATACCTCATCCGGTTTATTTTTATCTCAATAGAAGTATGCTACCGAAATTTTAGAACGGGCCGGAATGTCCATTTGCAAACAGGAAGACCAACAGTACAATATAATACATTCCTACAATACAATACATTCCGTCCATATCATATTATACTGCTCCTAAGGCTATCACGCACGAAGACCAACAGTACAATATCATTCCGTTCCATTCATTATCACTCTTAGAACCCGCAAGCCCCAAAGTGATTCCATTCGTGGGTCACGTTAACCCTGAGTGACCGTTGTCACTCCAGTCTAGATTGTACAACGAATAAACCATTGATAGGCCACAAAGATACTATCACTGTTGTACTTATGGCAAAAACATGCCTTAAGGCTAGAAATTATATTAGACTTCATTTGTCAATTCCATTCATTCGACATAATAGATTTGTAATGACTTCCATAAAACATTTGCCCGTTTTCTTTTCGTAAAAACATTCGTTTATAAAACCCTTTCCGTTCATTACAAAACCATTTCTTTATAAACATTCCGTTTCATAAACATTTCTCATTTCAAACATCGTTCATTTAGAAAACATTCATTTCGTAAACATTCTTTTTAACAATCATTTCATAAACATTTCATAAGCATGCATGTTACCCTAGAAACAAGTAAATAGAGAATCTTGACTCATCTGTTATGCTATCTAGTCACTCTTACCAATTCGTTCCGAAAGCGTTACCGTCAATCTGAATCAACGAATAACACATCAATTTCTAAACTTCTAAGTCTTAAGCGAAACTAAGTCAGTTTTGCTTCCTGAGACCTTAGCGAAAGTTTCGTTTCTTTTGAATAGGCGAATCTAGTACAGTTTCGCTTTCTTCTTTCTTAGCGAAACTAGGCAGTTTCGCCCCATATCATACCAGCGACACTATACAGTTTCGCCTCCTTGTACAAGCAAAACTACCTGATAGTTTCGCTTGTCGTTTTCTCCAGCAGAAAACCCTAGTTTCTGCATGGAGATGGCGGCTCAAGCTTTAACGTCCAAGTTTCTATCTTTTTACGTTCAAAACATGTAGTTTTCTTTCGTGATTCCAGATCTATAATCCTTTTCTCATTTAACCCATAAAAATCCGTCCTTTTTATTCAAAAACCCATAAAACCCATCAAAGTTAAAAACTCAGATTCGGGTAGGATTCTTACCTCAAAACGGCGCCCTTCTTCAGCTGATCTTCACCATAGCAGTGGAGATGGAAGTAGGACTCGATCTTGGCTCAAACCGACACTTTCTCTCTCTGTGGTTTCTCTCTCTAAAATGGTGGGTTGCTTAGTAAACAAGTGAGGAGGAGCAAGGGAGGCCAGGGACTTAAGCCCATTCCCCCTTCATAGTTTTGCCTCTTCCCCCTCTTTCGGCCCACCCCTTTTCCGGCCCAATACGCGGCCCCTTCACGGCCCACAAGCCCGTTCGTTCATTCCTTTTATTTCCTTCGAACCCGTTATTATTTTTAATCGTTATTTTCGTGATGTTACACTTTCTATATGGTTGTGACATAGTTTTGTGTGCGTTATTATTCTTACCCCATTATTTTTGTATCTGTTATGACTTCTATGTCGTGTTCTTATATATGCTTTTGATACTGGATATTTGTTGTCTATTGCATGTATGTTTTGTATGTTTTCCGAGTCTGGGGTCTCACTGGGTGCAACCTCTCTACCCCATGAGATAGAGGTAAGGTTTACCCTTATCCCACCCTCCCCAGACACTACTATTTGAGTGGGATTTTTGCTGGGTATGTTTGTTTATTTGTTATTATTTAGTATGTAAATATTATCTATAAAATGTTTTTTAGTGAATTCATTTTTAAATTTGTAGTAAAATTTAACCCATTATCCCATTATGAAAGCCGGGCTGCTATGTGACTTGTTAACAAAAAAATGCAACTTGTAAATTGACCCTTTATTGATTGACCTGTTATAAAACAAAGCTGCAATTTGAACCATTACCAACAAAAAATAGTTTGCAATGTGATATTTTATTAGACAAAGTGTTTGTACATGCAAGGTGCGGGAAAACATTCCGTTTGTTCTTAGGTTGCTGGCAATTTGCTTTTTGTTATTAACTAAGATGGAAAAATGAGAATTTTCGGTATTTGTTACAAATCGAGGTGTCAGATGAAGAAAATGTTGGTAGCCTTAGGCTGTTCATTTTTTTTTTGGATTTCCTTGATTGAACATGGGGAAATTAACATGAAAGCATTATGCAAGTAAGCCTATTTCTTAAAAGAAAGCAACCGACAAAGCAATGAGTCTTTTTAAACAAAGATCGTGTTTTGTTGAATAAAAAACTGTATTCAGTCTTTTGGTGAATATGAAACTATAAAACAACAATGTAAATCAAAATTCTACTGACATTAAAACCCTACTAATCTGGCGAAGAAGATTTGACAATGGTATTTAGTCCTTGTTCCCTTCCATTGTTCACAGAAAAGCAAAAAAAACATCAGTGATACACTTAGTCATTTAGTTTAGAGTGAAATACATTAATTTCAAAAATTCGTTCACATGTAAAATAAAAAAATGCTGCTAATCTGGCGAAGAAGATTTGACAATGGTATTTAGTCCTTGTTCCCTTCCATTGTTCACAGAAAAGCAAAAAAAACATCAATGATACACTTAGTCGTTTAGTTTAGAGTGAAATACATTAATTTCAAAAATTCGTTCACATGTAAAATCAAAAAAATGCTGCTTTCCAACTTTTTATATTAAAACAACAGCAGAACCCAAGTTCTGCAAAAGTGAAAACATAATTTTATGAGGAAAACACCACAGAATAGTAACCAAGTTTCAAAAGTGTTCCAATTAGGTCACTCAGCATAGTATACCCAAGGGTGTATACCGTGTAAAATGCGTATTGAGTGACCTAATTGGAACACTTTTAAAAGTTGGTTATTATTCTACAAAGTTACCCCAATTTTATGCAAAAGGAGAATCCAAGTTCTGCAAAATCATTTTCTAGCATTAATTAAAAAAACATCAGCATTTTAATGTATTTAATTTTAGTTATATTAAATACAAAACATAATTTTAGTTGTATTAAATATAAAACATAATTTTAGTTATACAAAACATATAAAACATAACATAAAATTAAAAAAACATCAGCATTTTAATGTATTTAATATAAAACATAATTTTATGCTTCAAAACAACAGAACCCAAGTTCTGCAAAATTGAAAAAAAACCCCAGTTTCCCCAAAAAAAAATCAGATGAAGAACACAAGGTGATTTTTTTAATTAAAAAAAGGTGAAGAATCAAAGAATAAAAGAAACACGTATGAATATACTTTTTTTTTTAGATTCAAATTGAAACAAACACATATACCCGATTTACCATCTTTATGCTAGAAAACGATTCTGAATGTCTTTATTCAACTGTCACGTGTCAAATTTGTTGGTGCGCTTAGAACAAACTTAGATAACACATATTCCGCGCTTGCAATATCCGAAGAAAACTTATCATCAATCAAAATTATAAAAAAGAATCCAGAAAGTTGAAGTTTCAATAAATATATACCTCTCTCATCATAACATACACTCAAGTCAGTCTTTTAAACGATGATACCAGCATTATCTATTATAGCTTGTGCAAGGGTTATGTCCGCCTCTACAGCAGCTTGAAGTGCATCCCGGATTTCCATTTTTTTTTAAATAATTATAAACACTAATTAAATATCATATTCAATATTAAACTCGTTTTAAAGGTCTCGATAATTTTTTTTTGTGAAGTATCAGTTAATAGCTAACTAAATTCCAAGGCTTAATAGCTACCTAAAATCCAGCCGTTACTAACATTAAAAATGACCCATTTTGACCCGTTACGCAACTTGTCCAATTTCCACTTCTACTTATCATGCTAAGCGAATTGCACATAAGGTTAGATTAATTTTACTAACCATTCGTTTCAGTAGTGTACCGGACTACCGGCTCCAACACTTGCTTTCCCTGATGGAATAGGAAGAACCCTAGAGTCACTAATGGGGTCTGAACCGTCTGATACAGGGTTGGTTGGAACCTCATAACCATGTTCAGGAAGAGTGGCATTGAGCATAGCAACGTCTAATCTACTCGCGCATTGTTCAATTATCTATAATAAAGATAATAAAAATAATAATAATAAGCATTGAACATAGCTACGTCTAATCTGCTCGCACATTGTTCCATTATCTATAATAATAATAATAATAATAATAAAAATCATTCAACACACATCCCTCTAGGCATGTATAATTTTATTAAGCAAAGTAGAATTGTGTTACCAACATAGACAACACACTCAAGCAACCACAGTTATGTCCTATAATCCACTACAAAAAGAATATTGGTTAATACATGATTGGAATGTGAAGTTAAAAGGCTCACATGTTTGAAGAGAAGTCTTCACAAACAATGAGCCAAAGAAACTTCCACCAATACCAATAGCAATCACATTTGTAAGCGCTTTCCCTGTGGCTCCAACCTAACACAGGTTGAATGTTACTCAAAAACACATTATTTTAATAATAAGTTCAATAAAATCAGCTTATAAAATAGATAAGTACCCAAGATCCATTGCGAACTTTATCAGAAAAGTCTCGAATCTTGTCCAAAACTTATCCGGTACCACATTCTTTCCATCACTGTTTATTGTAGTATCCTTTGAAGAACGAAGAGCTAGACGAAGCATGGACCTGTTATCCGTGTTGTTTATCTGAAGCACAGACCAAATAAGTGACTCCATGAGAGTAACATCCGAATAACTCAAAGTTTATAGCTTTACTTACATGCTCCCCATTGAACATACTTTTAATCTTTTGTTTGAGGTGAGCTTCCTGCATCATCAGGAAATAAGAAGATGATCAGAAAACATTTCACTTTTTCTTTTAGCGGCTAATACCAATATTTCATTAATAAATACAATGATAATGATAATTGATACAAAAACTAATCTCATCATATCAACATTCACAGTGTCATGTTTTAGTTTGTAATGAAAATGATTATGAATGATGGTGAGGACATATATCTAACCACCAACATTTTACTGCAAATCCAAGCTTGAGGAGGTTGTTCATTATAATGGTCTCATCACCAACATTGGCTTGAATTATGTTAAAAAATGTAGACAGTTCAAAAATAGTAACTGGCTTAACCGTTTGGTAAGAACCGTAAAGAGTTGTGGTCTGTAACAATGAACCCCAATCTTGGCACAAAGTTCACCGGCTTTAGTTTCTCCAACAAACTTGTAACATTAGATATCATTTTCTTCAGTAATGCTACAATCTTAATTTAATTTTTTTTTTATGTTCGACTGAAATCTTGCCTGTTCAACTCCATTCTTCATAAGCAGAAGTTTGTGATCAAATAATTAAACACCAAACACCATTTAATAAATACTTACAAATTGCCTAGTTGATTACAATTTCACAAAAACCAATTTCAGATTCAATTTCAATTTCACACATATCAATTTCACATTTGCAGATTCAATTTCACACATTATAAAGCGGATAATAGCACATATATTTGCAGATTCAAAAATAACATACTTGCATATTCAATTTCACACATATCAATCATTAATTCCACATTAAAATTTTCAAATTCCCCATCATCCATCATCTGAAAGAAATTTACTATTCTGAAAGGTACTATCTAAACTTACTTATTATCATACAATTAATGAAAGTTGGTTAAAACAAAGGAAAATTATAAGTAGGAGTATTGATTTAAACATTCAAATTGTACATATGTTGTGTAATGTGTTGAGCTACTGAAATTGTGTTAATAAGAAAAACAGGCAACAATATAACAGAAAAATCACTGAAAATGTGTAATATGTTGAACTGCTGAATACTAACATGCAACAATAAGAGTGTAACAGGTTTATTCCTTTATTAATTATCACAAATCCATGAATTATTCCTTTATTAATTGTCATGGTTGAAACTATTCCACCCTTTTGAAATCATAACAAAAGAAATACAAATGAATAAGAAAAAGAAAAAATCCGGAGTTAATGTAAAGAAGCCATGAACACACCAGATTCACGAAACATGTGAAACATAAAGGTGAATAGAAATGTATCAACCTAATAATCAATATGAGCTCCCAATGGACAAATCCTGTATGGTGATGCAACAATTTTGACCACTTTTACAGCTGTCAGCTGCCATGTGAGCAACCATGTTCTTGATTTCATTCAACTGCAAATACATCAAACACAAAATATGTGATAAAACTGATGAAAAAAAACATTGGTTCTGAATCTAAAATAAAAGACATTTAAAAAATCTGTACCAAAAAAAGATATTTAAAAAATCTATAAAATTACTAAACAAAAATTGTTTAAACACACCCAATTAAAGTTCAATTTACTCACCATGATGCCTTCAACCTTTTTCTGTACCTTTCCAAACGCTAATTCAAAAATAATTCAATCAATTCAAGAACCCTAACTCCCAATCCCTAAAGATAGCCTATGTATATCACACATACTTTAGAATTATACAGAAAAAAATATGCAACAAATGAGAAAGAATAGGTAAATCTTATCGCAGATGGCGCTAAACTAACCGATCTCTTGCAACGTCATCGCCGGAGGTTTCCTTTTCCGATTTATATGCAAAAAGGTTGAATGTGAATTAATAAAAATAGAGAAAGATGAATCCACAATACAGAGATTGACAAAGGAAGAACAACATTTTGAGATATGAAACCCTAACCTGTTTGAAACACCAGAAATCGAAAGCGGCGATGATGAACTCTAGGGTTTTGTGTTTTGAGGATGAAAATTGAACAATGACTAAAGGTCCGCGTGTGAAGCAAATGCGGGTATAACCCGACCCACATGGATCCGCGTGTTATTTAGCTCTGTTTTAGTATAGGCGGGAAAAGCAAAGGATAGATAGGCTAATTGATGGCCACGTGTTCACAATTATTTTTATTTATTATAGATAGTAGAAGTAGACAGTATATATATATATATATATATATATATATATATGTTTTAGAAAGATTATTTTGAATATCTTTTGAATTCAATGATGTCTTATCCCAAAATACTTGGGCGCTCTCTCTATATATATATGTTTAGATATATTCTAGATAGATTATTTTGAATATCTTTTGAATTCAATGATGTAATCTTATCCAATTCTAGATAGATTATTCACCCAATATATAGTCTTCGTTCATTAACCCCCATGATCCATACTCTAAGATGAAATTACCAAAAGAAGGACTATATAAAAGGGTACGGAAGACAAAATCCTCCCTATGTATGAATAATTAGCATTGCGAATGTTGTATTGGCATTCTTTTGGGGACAACCAACATACTTCCATAAATGCAGTAAAGCGCCATTGTTGCTAGAAAATAACAAATATAACAGTTTATGGGCGGGATTTGGGGAAATAATGAACAAAAACCCTTCTGTTTCTATGTTGCCAACTTGAGTCATTCTGATAGGAAATGTCTAGTATAATGGTTCAAAGTGACAATCACTCTGCCATGAGATACTTTCCCTTGATAAGTATTTTATTTTGTCATCATTGCAAGGCGCTTTGGATATTATACTTGTAGTCAAGCACTTCCTATAGAGTTTAGACTAATGGCATGTTTGGTTCATGAAATTCCTTGGAATTAGAATCTAAAGTTCATTATTTTTCTTGTTTGGTTGGAAAATGAAAGGAATTGTAATGGAATGAATTCCAACAATTCCTTGTTTCCTTCAACCAAAGGAATTCGATCTTTCCATCATTAAATTAAAGGAAAAGTCTAGACTTTCCAGTGGAATGTTTATTCTTTCATTGAAACACTCATCAACCAAACAAAATTCATCCAAAGTTAGTAAACAATCCTTTTTCTTTTGATGTCCCCCCTCCTTCACTGTCCTTGTTGTCCACCTCCGACCTCCCTAATGACCTCTCCTCTTCATCACCGACTCGCCGTTCTCACCAAATCCTCACCTTCACATCACTCGCATTTCCTACTTTTTTTCTAAAATAGAGGGCTTCATGGTGGTGGTAGTAGTAGGGTTTTGTGTTTGATCCGTCTCTTCAAGATATTCTTTCTTCTTAGATTTCGTAGTGGTTCATGGTGGTGGTACTAACATGGTTGATGGGTTTGATTTGCTAGTGAAAGGGGTTTGATTTGGTGGAATATTGATTTAGGGGTGGTGGTTTATGGTGGTGATCGGTGATGGAAGGTGGTGGTTCATGGCAGTGGTTAAAAACACCTCAAAACCTTCAAGATCAATATAAGAAATTATTATGTCAATTTTTATCACACAAAATTTTGATAACATAAAATAAATAATTATATAAAAATAGTTAAAGACATGGTTTTAAAAATCGAGAAGCGCACCGAGGCGACGGGGTCTAAAACCGAGGCACAAAGCGCAGAGCGTAAAAGCGCACCTGCTTTTCGTACGCGAAGCGCAAGATGCTTATATAAATTTTTTTATATATCCCATAGGATTTTAGCATCCCCTATCTAAAATTTAGCTATAAATCAGCTTTATATATAATATATGAATTACCTACATGTACAACCTAAAAAGCCTGTTGTACAACATCCTAATGCATATTTGCGCCTTTTGTACATGAGGTGTGCGCCTCACCTGCGCTTTTGGTGCGCTTTTCGTACAGGTCGCGCCTTATGTACACAAAAGCGAAGGCCTTGCGCCTAGGCGCGCTTTTTAAAACCAAGGTTGAAGAACAGTTTAATTTTTTAAGAAAAAATATGAAGGTTGAAAAAAATTGTTATTGAAGTGAAAGTTGAAAGTTTATAGAACCGAAAGATTTAAAAAAAGTTCATTTAAGGTTTATAAAAAGTTGAAAGGAAGTTATTTCAATTAGTATTTTTTATATTCCAATTTCTTTAACAAAGTTACTGATCATAAATAGTTATGCTAAAGATGGGAAACTAAATTCCATTCCATTTGTGTCATGATACATTATTAGGAGGGGTTGCATTGTCATTTTTGCTTATTTGAAGGTTTAGTAGGTAACTTATTAGGAGTAATTTCATGCAGTTGTACATGATCTGCTACATGGGTCATGGGTAGTGGTAGTTTCTTTCGGTTTGTATTTCCCTTCTTTTATGTAGTTATACTTTGACCTTTTTGGAATTATGCAATAAAATGAGTTAATTTCCCATCTCTGGCATTCTGTTCTCTACTTCTTTGCATCGTAAACCTTTATACCATAACATTGGTATCAGAGCCTGCTCTTCATCGGCCTACCCATCTTGCTTCCTTCCTCCGTTTCACCATGACACGCAAGCCGGACCTTGAAAAAACCCTAGGCGAACATGCCCAATCCCAATCCGACCTAAAAACCTTTGCCACTGAAACCAAAGGAACCCTAACCGCCATTCAAGCAACTTTGGTGGAACTGACGAAAGGAATTAAGGACCATGGCCTGATCGCTAATTCTTTTCCTCCGGTGGCGACAAGGATGATGCCGGTGACTCCTTCAACGGTTCCTTCCGTCCGACTCTCTTTGGGAAGGTCGAATTTCCTCTCTTCAATGGTGAAGACTGAAGACTTGGAGAGTTGGTTGTACCGTTGTGAACAGTTCTTTTAAATGGACGCAACTCTGAACAACATGAAATTGAAATTAGTCGTGATTCATTTAGAAGGTGATGCCATGCAATGGCATCAATCCTACATGAAAACAAGGGGGTGTACTCTGCAAGAGTTACCGTGAGCCAACTACGTTCGATCCATCACTAGCTGGTTTGGTACGTCATTGTATGAGGAAGCTATGGAGGAGCTCACGTCACTGTACCAAACTGCTTCTCTCAAGGAATATTGCCAGTCTTTTGATCTCCTTCTCAACAAGGTCACGATATCGAAGGATTATGCCATTAGCATTTTCCTTAGGGGATTGAAGTTAGAAATTAAAGGCCATGTCAAGATGTTTCAACCAAAGACCCTACAGGACGCATATGCCTTGGCTCGTCTACAGGAGGCTAACCTCACTGCCTTAGCCGGTTCGAAACCCACTTCTTCCACGGTTACCACTCCTTTGGGTCCAGATTCCACTCCGACAGCTATTGAGGGCACCGGCTCCGACATTCCGGGAGTTACACAGCCCACAAATGCTACCAAGTTACCACTCTTAGCTACACCAACTACTAATGTGGCTTCCGGTCGGACCCTAACCACTAGAAGGTTATCAAGTAAGGAATTGGAAGAGAAACGAACAAGGGGAGAATGCACAGAGCGATTTATACCGGGGCACAAATGCAAGACCCGACAAACTCATGATTATGGAGATCGAAGACGGTGAGGACAAGACACTTGAAACCCATCCTTGCGGTCAAGGATGATTTTTAAGGGGCGAGTATTGTCATGATACATTATTAGGAGGGGTTGCATTGTCATTTTTGTTTATTTGAAGGTTTAGTTGGTAAATTATTAGGAGTAGTTTCATGCAGTTGTACATGATCTGCTACATGGGTCATGGATAGCGGTGGTTTCTTTCGGTTTGTATTTCCCTTCCTTTATGTAGTTGTACTTTGTCCTTTTTGAAACTATGCAATGAAATGAGTTAATTTCCTTTCTTTGGCATTTTGTTCTCTACTTCTTTCCATTGTAAACCTTTATACCATAACAATTTGCCAACCAAACGCATTGCGGATTTCAATTCCTTCATACTCTAATTCCTTCAAATTTCAATTCCTTTAGAAATTCCAATTCCTACAAACACATTTTGTGAACCAAATGCCCCCAAGTGCCTAGTCAAATGTGTTACTTTGTTTGGGATGGCATGTTAGGAGTATATGTTTTTGACTATTTAGTTGAGTATCCAAAAACTTTTTTATGATAATAAAATACGTAAAGATATTTTTATGATAACAACATACATAAAGATATCAAATTTCTATCAAGATAATTGAAGGTTCCAACCAACAAGAATCCCAATGGAGATCAGATTTGTCACCAAAATTTGCTACCAACATTTAGTAGAGCCGACAAAATGGGTATATTTGGGTTGGCCGCTAGCACTTTTCTGTTCATTTTAATAAATAAATAAATAATAATAAATGCATTAAATATAATTGCAATAGCTATATCGCCACATACTCGCAATGATGATATAAAATTTTAACAAAGTCTGTTGTCAAAAGCGACCTAGGCGCGCGCCTAGGTGCAAAAGCGCAGCGAGGCGTGGGTTTAGGGCTTGGTGGAGACCTAGGCGTGATTTGGGGCTTTTCTTGTAAAAGCGAGCGCTTAGACTTGGGCGCAGGCTCAACAAAGGCGCGGGCTTCGTTTAATTAGGCATAATTTTGATTTTTAATTTCTTTTAACCCTAAAATAGCCGGCCCTACCTCTTTTACTCCAACTTGGGTTGTAGTTAAAGCCTTTGCTTCTTTGAAACCATGGAGATGGTCGATTTCTACTCTTTAATTGAGGTTTTTTGAGTTGCAGTAAGAAAAAAGAAATAAAAGAGAAGAAAGAAAGAGAAGGTTTAGATGTGAGAGAATGAAACGAGAGGTCAGATTTCAAGGAATGGGGTGTTCTCTTATCGGTTGATATAGTGTGTTGCAGTAAGCAAAAGATTGACATTTTCTTTTCATCTGATCAATTCTTTTACTTTTTTGATTTTTTACTTTTGTCTTTTTCCACATGTGATCCTTTTATGATTTTTATTTTCATTTTTTCTGATTTGTTTTCTTATTTTTTTTGTTTTTTTGAATGGTAAGCTTAAATGGCTGTACGTTACCCTTGTCTGGTTGTACATAATTTTTTTTTGTTGTAAATAAAGGAAAAGTTTCATAAATGAAGTGATGAACTATGAATAATATTAATTTTCAAAGCATACTTATCTTTTAATTATTTTTCCTCTATGTGCGTTTTTCTTCCTCGACTATGCAGTCGATACCACCGATATCTCGGTGATATCTCGGATATCGGTGGTTTCACCAAATATCGGTCCAAATATCGGTGGCGATAATATCGGCGATATTTACCGATATATCGCCGATATCGGTCCAAATATCGGTCAAAATACCGAGATATCGGTCCAAATATCGGTCCAACTTGTTATCCCACTTTATCCTTCACTCGATCGGGCTTTTCTTTGATAATCTCAGTTAGAGTAGCTTGTTCATGATATGATAACATCCGGTTACATTAATCTTTATGTTAATATGGTATGTTAGTTGGTTTATGTTGATAAAATTCAGTTACATTAGTTGGTTTATGTTGATATGATAACATCAAGTTACATTAGTTGGTTTATGCATGATATAAAAATTACCGATATCTCACCGATATCTCACCGCGAGAACCGATATCTCAGATATCGGTCCTTGACCGATAACCGATATTTTTTCACATTAACTGCATAGTTCCTCGATCTAACGCATTTTTTACGCCTTGCAACTAGACTCCGGACGAGGCTTATGCGCCTTGACAACATAGAACAAGTGAATTAAGAGGGTTAATGCATCATAAAGACACTATGGGCAATTTTAGACCCATTTGCCCTGTTTCTATTTTATCTAATTATTATGATCTTACCCATTTGAACATTGGAGATAAAACATTTTCACCCTTTCTTAAGCGGTTCGGCCCAAATTGCCACCTCTTGACACCTAGTGAAAGCTTTTATTTTAGCCCCAGGATTTACGTACACACAACCAAGTTCGTTTGACACCCAAACCCTATACGACTCGTATAAGTCTATACGAGTCGTATACGAGGCACAATACGGCCGTATTGGGTATTTTTGGACACAATACGGCCGTATTGTGCATTTTGGACACAATACGGGACACAATACGGTCGTATTGTGCATTTTTGACACAATACGGTCGTATTGTGCATTTTTGACACAATACGGGACACAACACGGTCGTATTGTGCATTTTTGACACAATACGGCCGTATTGGTGACCGAATGTGTTTGATGTGACATGTATAGTCGCTGTCATTTTGAATTTTCGGGCAATACGACTTGTATTGGGCTATACGAGTCGTATAGAGAGTGTCGAAAGAACCTTTTGGGTGTACCAATAATAGCCCCCTTATTTTAATATTTTAGTCCTTTTCTTATCTGCAGATATCGAGATCCATTGGTGATGTATACTTAAAAAAGGCAGAATTCAATAGGGCGCCTTTATATGCCAAGTTCCGTCTTCGTGAACCATTTAAAAGACCGATATTGAGCTCAGATCCATCAATTTCGGTGCACCAGTTGCAGCCACGTGATCAGTTTATCATATTTGCTTCAGATGGCCTCTGGGAGCACCTAAGCAATCAAGAAGCTGTTGATATCGTTCAAAATCACCCACGCACCGTAAGATTCTTGACTCGATACCTAAAAACACATAAACTTCCTTATGCTGTTTGACTTTAGAGTTCAAATCTTATAATCATGAAATACCAAGACTGATAGAAATTCTTGTAAGACTAAGATCACCAATTATTATGTTTCTTACTTTATTCATACGATTTATGTTTTTTGTTCTTTTTTTTTTTTAAAATTTTGAAGGTTTCATATCTATCTTGCTATCAAAATGGTTCTGGTTTTGACCTAAAAGTCAAGTTGCAATCTTTTTTGTTCTTGATCTGTGTAGACTTGCCTTGGGTGTTCTACTTCCTTTTCTAGGAAGTTTAACTTGCTAATTAATTTGAACATATTTTCTAAACAAGAACTATTTTACCCTTATCACTTATTGAATTAACAGTATTTGTATTTAAATTTGATGTAGTTGGTTCATTCTTTAAAATTATAAGGTCACATCAATAATGAGGTCAAAATTGTTTTGGTTTGACCTCAAAAGTCTCTCTTGCAATTCTTGATTTTCTTGGGTGTTGATCATTTATGTTAGGAAGTTCAGTTACCAACTATTTTTTGACTCGCAATATCTGTATTCATGGATGCAGGGAAGTGCCAAGAGATTAGTAAAAGTCGCATTGCGCAAAGCAGCAAAGAAGAGGGAAATTAGATACTCTGACTTGAAAAAGATCGACCGTGGGGTCCGCCGCCATTTCCATGATGACATCACGGTGGTTGTGCTCTTTCTTAACTCGAACCTCATAAGCAGGGCTAGCTCTATCAGAGCCCCTAACGTATCTGTGAAAGGAGCAGGAGTAAACCTGCCTTCAAACACACTTGCTCCTGGCCCCACCTGATGATCTCCATATCTCCACTATACATATATAGATACTGTCTCTCTAATTTCAAATCTCTTGTACTATTGCCTGTGTGAATACCTCCCCAGAAAGAAAAACAAACGTGGTCAAGGTAGCTAGCTTCTTGTGAATGGTTAAACCAGGCAACCTGTGGTTCCTTGGCTCTGACTGATGGTGATTAGAAAGCCTAGCGAGTTTCTTGTCAATGGTTGAACCCCGGTATACCATGGTTAACCATACTGTAGTTGCTTTGACAAAAGTAAAAGTTCTTTAGTAGGGAGTACTAATACCATACCAAAACTTCACAGATGCAAGTGTTATATTCCGTTGTTGGGCAGTATTTTTAACTTAAATGCTCCTTTTTTACACAATTCGTGTTGATATTTGAGTATTAATAGCAAAGTTTTAGTCCATGGATTTTGGTCAAAATGTTTGATGGCAGAACTTAACTCTGTTGTCCATAGAGCGATAACATATTAGTATTTATTAATTATTAGGGGTTGAAATCGGTTCACAGAGAATCTTGTTTGGGATGGGATGCTGCCTGGGAGTATATGTTTTGGACCATAGAGCGATAACATATTACAATTGAGGAGCCATATGTGGGCACTTTAGAATCTTGAATAAAAATCAGGGGGTGAAGTCGGTTCACAGAGAAATAGAAGAACAAAAGGTTGTACATATGTGTGGGAAAGAGAAAAATGAACTAGGAGCAGAGGAAAATGATTTCAACGAAAATTAGTCAGTAGTCAAGCTTGTTTTAACCAATCCTAAGTGATTGAAATCAATAAGAACCCACTTCGTAGGAATCCATATCCATTCTGTTTTCAGTTCTTGAATCTTTAGACCCAAGTAATGAGATTACAGAATTAATAGTTGTATTGGTTTAGAATCATCACATATGATGATTGAAACTAGTTAGAATCAATTATGAAGCCAAATCAAGAAACTGACAAATTATGTTTAACATGGAAGATGCTTTGGAAAAGATTACGTCTCTATGGCAAGAACGGTTAACAAGTATTGTGATGAATTCCAATTTCTGTTCGATCAGGTCAAAAATTCTGAAGAAATTAGTGAATATTATGCGATATATCTCTTTATGGATGGTCTTGAACCAGAAATTAGGGATATTTTTTATACAATGGCATCAATACAGTCTTCATACATTGAAAGACACCTTTCTTTAGCCTTGAAATTGGATGCAAATAAATGATCCAAAATCTTCCCTATACATAAAAGTTCAGTATGCACCAATGGTGTTTGATGAAATGCCCGGTAGTTTTAAAAATGAGATTCAAGAAACCATGGGCGAATCTGATAATGGGAATGATATTCAAGAAACAATTGTTACTGAGGTTTTAAAAATTCAAGAATTGTTTAGTAGAAATGATTCAAAGGAGAATGATAAGGTGGTTGAGACAAATAAGAAAACACATGAACATGATGCTGTACGTAGGAACTTAGTAATGAACCATGAATATGATGTTGATGTGGAAATGTCCAAAAGGGTTGGAAAAAATAAGGATAATAGTCTGATTGATGTTGATATTGCTACACATGAGAATGATCAATATGAATTTGGTGCTTCAAATCAAGTTATAAATGTTTTTAGTGATCATTTTAATCAAGTAAGAGGTTTAGATGAAATGCACGCATGGCATAAATGGAAATCTAAGTTAGATTCTAATACGAGGTTATTTGCACTTGCATCTCATGAACTGAAAGGAAACGATGCTAAAAAATGGAGAGGTTTTTTATGATTTTAGCGTTCATAGTTACAGGAGAATTTTATCATTTGGGAATGACATTGCTGTATTAGTTTCATCAAAAGTTGAGAGGGGGGACTTAAATGGGGTTGTCAAGGGTAATATAACATGTCAATGTGTATCTAATGACTATCATGAAATGGAAGTTGGGTATATCAAAGTTGTTACATATTACAAAGCTTGTACTATTGAATCTGTTGTAGCTCCAAGGATGATGATGCATGGTGATTTAAAAACCTTAATGGAGCAGTTACATACTAGGCTGTTCATGTACTGCATTATGATCATCAATGGATTCTACTACACTGGAACTCATGTTGGAGCTATAAATTTGATCAAGATTGATAATGGGAATGAATACCATACAGATCTAAGGGGTGTTTGCGTTTATGTGAGTATCAGGGGCAATAACACTTGGTTGTTTGAAAAGAAACGAGAAAATCAGATAAGATCAACAATGGGTCAGTTCCTGTGATTATTTTTGATGATATAAATAGAAATGTAGGCTGTGAATTTGAGAAAATAAATCAGACAAAAATGAGAGATAAATCAACTTCCTTGGTTATTTTAGATGATTTAGATATAAGTGTTGAATTCTTAGTGGTTCACCCGAAGATAATAAAAGGAGTACCGGTTCTTGTGTTGGTGTCTGATGCAACAAACCAAAATTTCCTTAAGATGAAGGTAGGGGCGTATTGGGTGGCCCAATATTAGTTCAGCACATGGAACATTTCAACAGATAAAGATGAACATTGAAGGTGATTTTGCTGACTTTTTACACAGTTTGGAACATTTCATCATTCATATGGAAGGTTATCACACTTATTGGCTTAGGAAACTAAATTTGGATCATTCAGCAAATACTTGAAACCATGTTTGGTCTCTCAAAAAAAAGTTGTTATTGAATTCGAATGTGAGAGTTTATATAAAGAACAAATTACAAATTACGTCCTTTAAATATTACCTAAATTTTAAAATACGTCTTTTAACTAAGGAAATTATAGAAAACGTCATTTATGTTTAATAAACCTTGCACGTTACATCCTTTAGACTAATGAGATTATTTATTTCCGTTAAGTCAGGTCATGTGCAAGGCACATGAGGGCAAATGTGTCATTTCACATATCCAGGGACTAAATATGTAATTAACTTAAAGATGAGGGCAATTTCATCAAAAAGAAATTAAAAACTTATAAACCCCTTTCTCTATTCTCAATGCTTCCTCTCATCTTCAATCAAAACCCACCGGTCCACCACCACCGCCATCATCTTCAACCTACACTCCGGTGACATCTCGTTTTTCCGACACCACCGTACCACCTCTAGTAAATAAAAAGAGTAAACTACAACCAACCCTATCCCCTCTTTCTTTCCCTGTAATCTTTGCACCTATACTTCCAATCAAGATGTCCAGCTGCTTCCTTTCATCGGTTATATAACCAAAAAACCCAAAATCAAAAAATTAGAAAAAAAGGAACGACAAACAAGATGCGAAATGGCTTGGAGAACAAATCAATATCAATCGATGAAGGAAAAGCTTTAATCAGAAAACAAAATACCTCCAGATCTATTCGATTTGGGGATCTACTTACTCTCCTACCTGCCAAAACTTTGTTGAAGTCTGGTTGCGCTCCTCTATTCAAATCGAAGTTTGATCAGGGCTTCGATTGGGGTGGTTGCCCTCTGTTCAAATCAATTGAAGAAGGTAAAAGACGAAGACATGAATTATGAAAAAGTTTGATTATGGCTTTGATCAGGGTGATTGCTGTCACACTCGTAACACAGGACAATCGTGTAACCAGAGTAGTACCTCCAACTGATATGTTCCAAGGAAATAACGACGTGTCTAGAAGAGATTTATACACCGCTCTTTCCTTAGACAGAACATTCCGTTTGTCAGATAACTACATACCGGCCAGAAGGTCGCATTCTAGTCACTGTGACGTTGATACCAAAAACACACAGCAGAAGCTAAACCATAAACCTCATTTATTAATAACTAAATTGTTTTACATTATAAAACAAACTTCTATTACAAACTAACCAAACCAACAAACGTCAATTCCTGTCACGGAACTCAAAATATCCACAAGACATCTCTACTCAACATGCCTCCAACCATCACAATTCTCTGACCAACCAGCCGACTATCCACATCTATTAGCTACCTGGAATGCCCCTAATAGATCCACCTGCAACATCTTTAAAAGTAACTGAGTCAACATAAGTTGGTAAGTTTATGAACCTTTACCATAAAGGGTTGTTATTTAATTATCAGCATTCCTACTTCCCACCCACATGCAACACTGCTTGTGAGCTTTTTGCTATATATATAATTGACAACCTTTCCATGACTGGTCCTCCCACACCAGTATAAACTGAATAAACTATCCCACCCTACTAGTCCTCCCACACCAGTAAAATAAGATAATCCACCCATAGGTTCCATCCCATAACAGAACGTATAAAGTACTTATTACGCATTATATATACATGAAATAGGGTGACTATTTCAAATAACAACTGTGTAACAGTACACATTAAGTTCAAAGGAACTCACTTGGGCAGTATTTCAGCTTATTGTATCAATAATATGTCAAACACCTTGGACAGCATCTTTTCGTATATTTAACTGCTTAATTAAAATCTATATAAAGCTTAATATATAATCAAAGCTTAATAGCTAGTAACCAAGTTGTCGGAACCTTACCTCAGCACTATCTACTGCAATTTTGAAGGCGTAAGGCTAGAAACTGGACTTCTAAACACGTACCGAGACTTTGGCACGACTTCCTACGTTGAGTGTGTGTGTTGGAAGGTGTTTTGGTGTGTGAAGATTGTGTCAAACTCATCTGCCAACGATTTCTATTTATAGGCTAATTCTCACATCGTGACGGACCGTTATGCTGGGTGACGGTCCATCACCGCCTCTCCATAACGGACCGTTATGGTTTGGTGACGATCCGTCACTGACCTAGTGCGCATGAGTCATCTTACACGTGGCGGCCTCTGATCACATTGCGGTGTGACGGACCGTTACGCCCTAGTGACGGTCCGTTACGCATCCAAGTTAGGGCTGAGTCATCTGGACACGTGTCATCTCCTGCGCAACTCCTCGTTCAACCCGTAACGGACCGTTATGGTGCGTGACGGTCTGTTACCTTCCAAAAATCCAAAATTTTCACTTTTGATCCTCTAACTTTAAACTAATTACATTTTAACCCCTGGACTTTTCATTTTCTAATATTTTTAGCTCTTAAATTCTTACGGGAAATTTCAGGGTGTTACAATTGCCCCATGTTAATATCGATTAAAGAAGGTAAAAAACTATTTGAAATATGAAGAAGTTTGATTATGGCTTCGATCGGGGTGGTTGCCCTCTGTTCAAATCGATTGGTGGTGGGGGATGTTCTGATTCTATCATTGAAGATGGTAAAGACGATATGAAATGAGAAGAGAGTGAGAGAGAGAGAGAGTTGGGGGGGGGGTTGAGATGTGGTTTAATTAAAAGAGTATTAAGCCTAAATATTAAAGTTAATTACATATAGTTCCTGGATAGGTGAAATGACACATTTTCCCTCATGTGCCTTGCACGTGATCTGACTTAACGATGAAATTTAGTCTGTTTGTCTAAAGGGCGTAACGTGCTAGATTTTTTAAACATAAAGGACGTTTTCTGTAATTTCTTTAGTTAAAAGATATATTCTGAAACTTGGGTAATACTTAAAGGACGTAATTTGTAACTTGCTCTTATATAAATTGCAAAGTGAGTATGTTGAATTTAATTAGTAGTGGAAATATATATGATGGATTCTTATGCTCATGGAGATGGTCCCACTTGATGCAATTTGCTGGTGCATGTATCAATTGATGCTTATGGTTGATACCGTGTTTTTCAACAATAGCTTGTTGACTCTACTTAGATTAAATCAATTTCACACTACTGCCACTTAGAAGCAAAATTGATCCACTGTGAAATGGTTATGGTTTAGTGGTCTTGTTTGGACTCTCATACACTTTTGCTTTCATAATTAGAAAGTGAGTATGAGTTTTCTTTTTTGTAGTTTTTGGGGTCAAAAACTTTTTAAGGAAGGAGTATTGTTACGTACCAAATTATTAAAGGAGGTTCATGGTAATTGTAGATAATTAGAGGGGTGTAAACTGTAACTTGTATCAATCGGTCGTTTACTTAAACGACCGAGTTAAACAGAATGGGTAGCTAATGATTTGAGATTAATCTCCTTCTTCCCCCTAGAGGTGCACAAACTGGGTTGGGCCCAAGAACCGGAACCGGTTCTTGGTCGACCGGGTTTGTTTTTTTCGGGTAGGGACCGGAACCGGAACCGGTTTTAGGGTTGGGAAAGCATACTCGGTGGAACCGGTTAGGGTAGGGTAGGGTAGGGTCGGGCCCGGTTCGGTTCCGGAACCGGGTAGGAACCGGTTCCTACCGTTGCCAAATGGTTCTAACCCTTTTTACACCATTTTTACACACAATAACACTATAAATACAAACCTTTTAACACCATTTTTACACACAACAACACTATAACACTCTCAACTCACAAAAATGAACTTTTGGACTGAAGACGAGTAGTACGGCTTGGCCCTTGTGATGGTACACGTTAGGGCCGAGACTACAAGTGATGACTTATCAGATCCTGATTTATTATGGGATCGCGTTAAGGATAGATTCTACGAGGAAATGGATGGTGATACGCAGCATACGAAGGCTCAAATATTGTCAAAGTGGCGTAGTATATCGTTAGTGGTTGAGAGGTTTCACACAATCTATAGAAGACAGATGGACGCCTTGGAAGATCCAAATAACGATCAGAATGTTGTCGAAGAATCTTGTGCTGAATATGCACGAGTTCATGAAAAGCCATTTGGTAAGTTAACAATTTAGGAGCTTTTAATCGACAATTAATTTTGTATTGTTTTCAAGTTGTGTATCGACATTCACCCTTGTGTAATGTTTTCAGTTAATAAATTAAGTTGTTTGTAAATATTAATATATATATATATATATATATATATATATATATATATATATATATATATAATACTCACTTAAAAACAACTAACAAATAATATTAATAATGCACACTAAAATAAATGAAAAGGGTTTGGACCCAGGCTAGAACTAATCATTGTTTGAAACATTCGTCTCGTCATTCAACTTGCAGTACTTGTCTAAGTGTTTTCGCAAGGTTGAGTTTGAATCATCTGAAAAAAACTTCCCGCACAACTTGCAACGAGCCTTGTTCGGCCCGGTTGACATCTCACAAATATCAAAATATTTTCAAATATCCGGGTTTCTATTTGTAGGAATAACTTTTACCACCATTACAGATGGACTAGCAACGTTATCAGCGATTGAGAGTAGAAAGTCGGGAATGAGAGTAAAATGAGTATTTTTTGCGTTTTTTTTTCCGCATTTTTTGCATTTTCAAGTTCGGTACTCAACTAATTTATCAACATATATTTATACTAACTTAGGGGGGGCTAAAATACAAAAAAAAAACCCGGTGAAAACGAGGCTCCAACGGTAATATTACCGTTAAAAACGGTTTAAAAAAACATGTTTACAGGCTAGAACCGGGTAGAAACATGTTTTTTGGGTCCTGGTAGGAACCGGTTGAGTGGAAAAATGTAGGAACCGAGTAGGAACTTGGGGGTACAATCGGGTAGTAACTGGTTCTTGTTTGGGCCGGGTAGGAACCGGAACCGGTTTTTTTGTTCAAGTCTACCTCCTCCTCCCCTGTTAATTTGGTTTCTAACCAATAAAAGTAGTTATATGTGACCCAGAAAAATAGTTTTATGTGAGGGTTTTGGTTCGTAATTATAAGAAAGAAAAGTGTCAAATTCATAACGGTCATCTTTTGTGATCTTAAATAATGACTATAATAAAAAAACATTATGTTATATATTACAAATCATTATTTTCAAATTTTTGAAGTGGAAAACATTTCACATGTACATGCGGAGTGTCAGATGAAGGAATTTTTTTATAGGTGTTAGAAATTTTCAGTGTTCGGATGTCTATTAAATGAGTTTTTTTTCGTGTCGTGTCACTTTTTTGCCGGATTAAGTTAGGTCACCGAAATATTTTAAGTTTTTGAATGTAGATCTAAGTTTTCTGATTATGTTCGATGGAGAGGGGAAGGGTTAGACAAGATCGGTTAATTATTTAGAAGGCAATAAATGGACCTAGGGTAAAATGTGATTTGGTTAATTGGTAAGTGGTCTAGTGGGCTTAATTCTTTATAAAGATTAATAGGCAGGTCCAATTAACTAGTTAATTGATAATATGTTTATATTTGTTCCTAATAATAATTAATAAGTTTATATTTGTAAAATTTTAAAGTTTTGAATTAATATTTTTGGTGTCGTTTTGGTCAAAAAAATATATTCATGGGAGTCGGTGTCATATTTGTTGAGTGTCGCTACGGATTAGATCTTATATATGATTTTGCATAAATGGGCCCTGTGGTTTGATCAAATTGAAAAATTGGCCCCCATGATTAGAAAATTGCAAGCATGGCCCAAAGTTTTGTACCATGGTTGCAAAATTAGCCCATACCGTTAACTTAAGTTGGATTTTAACATAAATTAGCTCACATGGATGTCATATGAGGGTAATTCAGTCAATTTCTTTTCTTAAACCCTAATATACCCACGTCCTTTTCCCTCCCATTAAAACTTACGATCATTATATGTGACACCCACATCCCGCTTGGCTCGGAATGTCGGTCACTTGTTGGATTTACTCATAAACACATAGTATATCATAGATCGAAATGCAGCGGAAACTTAAAACTTTTTATTTATATAAGCCAAGTCTGTACAAACTAAAACTATTTACAGAATTGTATTAAACCTAAGCCGGTCTTCTCCACAATAGATAGCCTACTTCGATGCCTTTCCTATTACTGCTCAAGGTTATACTCTTTCCCTGAATACACATGCTCAAGTGTATCAGCTAACGCTGGTGAGTTCTAGGTTTAAATCATTTCTTCACACATTTCAAAATAACATACTAACCCTTGCCTTTCCCATGATGTTATAATAAACATAACATATTTAATCTTTCATAAAATAAGTCTTTTAGTTTAAAACCGGAGTTTAAAAAGACTCTTAATCTTTCGTCTAAAACCATGCCTATCCCTAAAACCCAAGTCCAGGACAATCCCCAATATATTCGAATAGGTTTATATATAGGAAGTACCAACGGCGTATCCACCACCTATTCGATATACTGCGAACGAACCCCATACACAAGTGTTAGAGTATAGACCCTTTCTTGTCAGTGCATGTCTTAAAGTATCTTTACATTAATTGCATGATTTAAATTCATGAACCATAAACAATCTTAGTCCCTTATGGAAATACATCCATTTCTCGACTATCTCTTTCAGGGGTCACGTTCACCCCTTGAGCGGTCGTCACCACTCCTCTACTCATGAATTGTACAACCCTTCCATTGACATGCCACAAAGACGCCGCCTATGTTGTTCTGATGGTAATATCTGACCCTCTCGATCATTTATTACCACGGCTCTTCGTATGCTTAATCACAAGGATTAAACATAATTCCAGGACTCGTTCTACCCTCAGAGCATGCATGACATATTATGCCAAAGTGGCAAAAACTCTTTTCTCTACAGACCATTACGGTCTAAAATATTTGACATGGCAAGCATGCCAAAAGTGTATCTCTTTTTCTTTGTCAAGACAATAAATGTCTAGACCTCTATTCGGACAAGGTGTAACCAAGACCTCTCTCCCATTTCTTATCAGGACATACCATGATAAACTCAAAAAATGTTTTAAACTTCTAAAACATTTTCTTCTCAAAACCTTTACTCTTTCTATCTTCTTTCCCCATTTTACTTATCATGGCACACCATGATAAGTTCTAAAACAAAACATTGTTTCTTATCTTTCCCGAATGGCACTACGTCCATAGATCGGGAATCTCGTCTTACATTATAGTCATTACCCTAAATCATAATCAAGTTCATTTACATTGCATAGAATAAGCTTATATATAAGAAGTACCAGCGGAGTATCCACCACTTATTCTATACATCGTAAACTCGTTTGCTTATGGGTTTAGGTCCTGATTATAATTCTCTTACTGACCTTCGTGGTCAAAACATCTCTTTCTATGTCAAAACAACATTTTTTAAGACCTTTTCTCTATCGAGGTATTTAAACCAAGACTCAAAATCAAGCCCTTATCCTAAGACACTTGTATAGGTTTGTTTACGTTATATTGAATGAGTTTATATATAGGAAGTACCAGCGGCGTATCCACCACTCATTCGATACACCGCAAACATACCTATCTAGGAGTATTAGGTCTTAGACTTATTTCTCTAATGTCTTATCATGATAAATCATGATTAGTTCTAAAATGATTTGTATGACAAAACCATTCTCTTCTCAATGTTTATTATGGCAAATCCATGCCAAAACATGTTTCTATTTCCATGATACTCTACCCAAGCCAGCCCTTAACTCAAATCCTTATAACGATTTCTCCATGAAGTACCAATGAGGTTTATATACAGGGTATACCGGTGACGTACCCACTACCCCTTTAGTATTTCTTGAATACTCCGTTATATGGATTTAAGTGCTAGACTGTTTCTTACTATTAATATGAACACCCGTCCCATTTATTTAAATCAAGACTTAAGGGTTTTCATATAAACTCTTCTCAAAACTTTTGCAATAACATGGACACTATCCCCAATCATTTAAAGGATTATCATGTTCATGTAAAACATTGCATAGCATGTGTACCAGCCCAAACATTTAAAATATTTAAAAGAAGGCTTCATAGAACTCACCTCTAGCATTTATCTCTCTTCGTGCAATATCCTTAATTAGACTATAACCGCACAATCTACTTAACTCATAACCCTCAGAACTATCTACGGCTTATTGCGGACGAAAAGCTGAAAACCGTACTTCTCTATGCGAACCTAGCTTCTTGGCACGCACTTCTAGGTTAAGTGTGTGTTTGAGAGTGTGTATTTGGTGTGTGGGATTTCTCAAAAACGAATTCTAGTCTCAACTATTTACAGGCTGCATGCTGTGTCCATGTCGGACAAACCATTGGAATGATAAACCAAAGCACTGGCATACACGGCCAAGGATGCAACTACAAGAATTTCAGCAACTGTCACCCTAAGCCATTCAATGGAAAGAAAAATGCCATTGCAGCTTTGCAATGGGTTACTGATGTGTTGCAAAGCACCCATGCATTTCATTGTATTTCGTAACGTTTTCGTATAGTTTTATAGTTGTTTTGAGTCATTTATAGCTTGTACTTAGTTATGTTATGTTTTGTAGGTATCTCGGGAATAATTGGAGCTTAAACGATCAAGACGTATGAAGAAACGAGCACACGAGAACCCGAGATGAGTATGACAAAAGTCGGGGAAGAGTCCAACCTTAAAAGGGGCATATCTCGGGTTAGAAAATTAGTTACGGGGCCCATAATATATCGATTTGGGGTAGCTCGACAAGAAGAGATCAAATTTCTTGTATGTTCTCGCTGTACGCGAGAGGTTGTTGGAGCATATTCTGGTGACAACGAGCTTGAAGATATTATGTTTTAGTCTTAGAGTCTTTGACTTGTAATTGATAGAACTGTTAGCAACAGTTAAAGGGGAGTCTGTTAGGACATGTTTTGTAACTGTTGATAAAATTCTGTGTAAGTTCATAGAGAGGCGAACTTGTTATATTTAGGAGCGAACTTGTTAAGTTCGCCTAAGGAATATTGTACAAGTTCATAGAGACGCGAAAGTTCGCGTAAGCATATTTAGAAGCGAACTTGTTAGGTTCGCCTATAGCAGGTTTGTGTCTATAAATAGGTGTTTACAGATTCTGTTCTAGAGAGCAGCAGAGAGTTGAACGAGTATATTCTATAAACTCTATGTGTTTGATGATATAAAAAAGAGAAGTTTATTTACCTGCTGTTTCTATTGTCAATTGATATACATACGTTAACACGAAGGATTCCGCACTCCGTGTTATCAAGACTTCCTGTCACGAGATCGATCTGTAGATGAGTCATGAGGACCTACAAGTGGTATCATAGCTTTTGCTCGTGATTTGTGTTTGATTCTTGGTTATTAGAGACGTTTTTGTGTACAATTTGACAAGAAATTGATCATTTTTAGAAGTTTTTGTATCCATGGAGTTTTCAAGTTCTTGAAACTGATTTTACTGCTGAATTCGTGGATTTGAGGTTGATTTTGGTGAAATTAATCCGATAGAAGTGTTCTAATTCATAAAATACTAAATCCTACGGTCCAATTTCTTCAAATTCCTTCTAATTGTTGAAGCACTTTCCTGTGACAAACACTCTGGATAGAGTCTTAGTTTTGTACTTTCATTGTATGTATTTGTCTTTGTTTGTAAGTGTCTATATATATTAGTTATCGAGTTGTATTTACTAATGCATGTTGATAGTTGCTGAAATCTCTAAGTGTTTTGCGCACTTGTATGTGCGCAGGAATTAGTTCCTGCGTACTTAGCAAGTACGCAAGAATACCTTGCGTACTTGCTAAGTATGCATGAGCAATTTGCCCTAGGTCGTGTATAAATAGGATAGGTTGACAGTAGACAAGTACGCAGGCAGATACTCAGACCTTGTATACTCAGTATTTCTCTCTGTAACCTTCAAGTGTTTATAATAGACGAAAGTTTAAAGTGATTCTCTTGTCGGTTTACTTTGTGTTGTAAGACTCTCCACCTAGTCACGGGTATTCCGCACCCGGTCCGACTCAGGAACGCACTTGCATGTAACGATCCGCCACACACGAGGGACCTACAAGTGGTATCAGAGCATTGCTCTTGATTTCGAGTGTTGTGAGTGTGTTTGGAGAGTTTTCTACAGAGATTTTACAAGCAAAAGTGGGTATTTTTGTTGATTTTTGTGATAAAATAGGGGTAGCTCTTGAGCACTATTTTAGAAGCAAAAATCACTCAATAACTGACTTTTGTTACGTATTTAAGTGTTTTGAGCAGCAAAGGTTGGTTAGAAACTTGTTTCTGACTCTTTGGCCCATTTTGTTTGTTCATCTGTTCGATTTTTGCCATCTCCGGTGAAATTCCAGTGACCGGAATAGTTTGGTGAGAGTTGGTGAAAAGTGTTCTGCGTACTTACCATATCTGGAAAAAGTTCAGTCTTGCTGCGTATTTACCAAGTACGCAAGACCAATCTTGAGCGTACTTAAGCTATATCTCCTGCGTACTTATCATTTACTCCTGCGTACTTACTAAGTACGCAAGAGCAAATCCTAACTACGCAAGAACATTTCTCTAAGTGCGCAAGGCCAATATCAAGTGCGCAGGTGTCTCTGACTTTTCTGAAATTTGACTAAGTGTTCACAATGTCAAATCTTCAGAATCTCGGTAATCTTCTGAACTATGACAACGAGATCGGAACCCCTCAGAAACCATCAAAGTTGCTAAATGTAAATGATTATTCTAATTGGAAAGCACGCTTTGAGAATTACATTTCTTATACCGATTCTTCGTTATGAATACCTATTCTAGAGGGATATAAGCATCCCACACATATTTACCTTGATGAAGTAATGCCCAAGCCTATATCTAAACTCGACGAAGAAGAAAAGAAAGTTTATGATCGAGAGAAGAAGGCTCACGGTTCGATCACTATGGCCTTGATTAGGGAGTTATTCCATAGTTTCAGAGGGTATGATAACTCCAAGGATCTTTGGAAGACGTTACAGAAAAGATTCGAGGGCAATAGTGACATCAAGAAGAGTAAAAGGGATCTTCTCAGGAAGTAGTATGAGTGCTTCAGATTTCTGGAGAACGAATCCATAGATGAACTCATCTCTAGATTCTATCATCTGCAGACTGAGTTGAAAGATTTTTAGCTGAAGTATCCTGATGAAGAATTAGTTGAAAAGTTTCTAGATGCTTTGCCTCCCAAGTTTGAGATGTATACAACCCTGATGAGAGAGAATCCTAAATTCTATGAGATGACAATTGATGAGGCAATTGGAAAGGTTCAAGCTCATGACATGAACCTAAAAAGAAAGGAGAGCTCAGGAAGACCTCAGATACAAGACCCTTCTATGTATCATGGGACGTCTTCTACAACCAAGTCATCGGGCTCTGGAATTGCCCTTTTCTATGGAAACTCTCAAGAGGAAGAAACTGTAAAAGCTTGTGGTGGTCATGCATGTTATGCAACATCCGGATCTGGTTATGGATCTCATCAACAACATCCCTCAAGAAATCCTCCCGCTACATCTTCAGCTAACCAATCAGCGATAGCCAAGATAGCTGAAGATCATGTGGCTTTATTCTCTTCATGCATGCTTGCCTATGAGAACTTCATTGGCAAGCTAACGGATCCTGAAACAATAGAAGAAGACTTCAATCAGGTGGATCCAGTTGACATGGAGGACATGGATATTCAGTGGAATATGGCCATGATATTGATGAGAGCCAAGCATTTCCTGAACAGAACAGGAAGAAAGTTCATTGGCGGGCACTCTAATGCCAAGGTTGGTTTTGACAAATCCAAGGCTAAGTGCTACAAGTGTATGAAAAATGGACACTTTGCTAGTGAATGTCAAAAAGACAGAGCACCAGCTTCGGGTTTCACCAGACCTAGCCAAGGAAACAACCATGGCTACAACAACTCAAACAATCACAATCAAAACCAAAGTGGAACGTCCAACGCACTGGTAGCTCAACAGGACGAAAGCTTTGATTGGGGTGTTCATCTGGAGGATGCCATCATTGAACAAACTCAGGTTGGTCTCATGGCTGAGCTCATGGAGATGATGGAAGCTGAGAAAAAGGATGTTGAGAAAAATGAAGCTGAGGAAAAGGAAGCTTCTGTGGCTGACCTAGAAGAGTCTACTACTACTGTTGCCCTCATGGCTATTGGAGAGGAAACAAGTTCATCGAATGAGGTAGATTCTAATCCTTTTTCTGTCATTTCTTGTTCCAAATGTCTAGGCTTAAAAATTGAAAACTCTAAGCTTCAAGACAAAGTCGAACCCCTTCGTATTGCAGCTTTAAGCTATAAAGAAAACGAAAAACGATTTAAAGATTCAGTTGAAACGTTGAAGAAAGAAAAACGTGATTATTCACTTAAAATGAGCGATCAACAACTTCACTTGGATATTGCATATAAGGGGTTAGAGAAAAGGAACAATGATATCAACAAGTTGCCAAATGAGATCTTGCAGTTGAAATGTACTAATGAGAAGTTGAAAAATTCTCGTTTTGTGGTGGAACACTACAAATCTGTAGTGAGACAAATGAATGGCTTAGGGTTGGGTACTAATGCCATTCCTCCACCAGTTAGCGGGAAATTTGTCAACGGCTTCGTAGACATTGATCTAACTTGTCTTGATGAGTCCTCAGGTAAGGATGATTCCTCTAACAAGGATGATTCCTAAAGTAAGGCCAACTCCGCATCTGATGAGGAGTTCTTTACTGCTTTTGATGATGGGTCGGTTAACACCTGCCCAGAAGGAGTAGTATCTGAGGAGTTGTCATGTGAACAAAAGGTTAAGAAAAACATTATCACTAATAGTGAAAATTGTATTTTAACTGAACCAGATATCATTGAATCAAATGATAAATTAAAGGTAATGCTTTATGGGGGGTATAAAAATCTTAATCAAGTTAAGAAGGAAGCTTTTTCAGCTCACTACGGGCTTGGTTATAAAGAAAATTTGCAAAAGTACTATACTCCCAAAAACCAATCTATATCGGGTCAAACTCCTGTTCACAAACCAACTCCTCCTGCTCATCATGTTGAGTCATCTAATGCCAGATCTAATGAGCCTTATAGGAGGACTTACACAGACAAGATGACTTGCTTTCACTGTGGTACGGTTAGTCACATTCTCGTGAACTGCTCTTCTAAGAACCAAGGGAAACGGCCTATTGTGTCACAACCAGTTGTCATCCCTAAGTCACCACCAGTGAACCATCCCAAAAGTCCAAAAGCAAATGTGGTGAAACCACCAGTAAAACCGATGGTAAAGCCAAAGATAACCTCTGAGGCTAAACCATCTGTTTCAAGAAAGGGAAGGCAACCTGCTATACCTTGTGTATCTACTTCTGGTAGTACACCTACTGGTGAGAAATCTGTGGTGAAACTCTCTAAGCCACAGAAGAGGAGAAGAAATAAGAGGTTGAGAAAGCTAGAACAGCTGACTGGAGTTCAATCAGGTGAAGCTTCTATTAGTTCACCGACTGTTGTTGAACCTAAGTCTACTGTTCCAGTTAAGAAACAGAAGAGGTCTTGGACTATCAAATCTAAAAATTCCCAATCTCCTAATCCTAATTCTTTTAAAGATTCATCCATTTTGAATAGTCACGACTGTGAGTTAAAAGAGGTTATTTATTTTGAAAAAGACGAACGACCCAAGACCACTATGGCTTGGGTCTCCAAATCTAACTAATTCTTTTTGTGACTCGTGCAGGGACATCCGAAGGGTACTATCTCTAACCGTTGGTATGTAGATAGTGGATGCTCCCGGCACATGACATGAAACATGGCCTTGCTTCAAGTCGTGAAAACATTCAGAGGCGGCTATGTGGCCTTTTCTGGAGAGAAAGGCAGCATTATCACGTGTCAAGGCGTGGTATCAAATGGTTGTGTCAGTTTTGACAATGTCAACTTTTGCGAGCAGCTGAAGCATAACATGCTGAGTGTCTCCCAAATGTGCGACAAGGAGTACTCGGTGATGTTTGATAAGAATGAATGCTTGATTCTCAAGCCTGGTTTTGAAGTTCCTGAAGACTGGATTCTGATGAAAGCGCCAAGAACGAATGACACCTATCAGATTGATATGAGCGTGGCAACAACCACCTCATCAGTTGCTACTTGTTTGCTTACTAAAGCTGTTGAAGCACTTTCCTGTGACAAACACTCTGGATAGATAGAGTCTTAGTCTTAGGTTGTCTTGTCTTGTTTGTAATTGTCTTTGTATGTAAGAGTCTTTATGTATTAGTTTATCGAGTTGTTTTTACTTTTACATAATGAATGTTGCATTTTTCTCTAAGTGTTTTGCGCACTTGTAAGTGCGCAGGAGAAAGCTCCTGCGTACTTAGCAAGTACGCAAGAATAAATTTGCGTACTTTCTAAGTACGCAAGAGCATTTTGCCCAGCGCACTTGCTAAGTGCGCAGGCATCAGGTCTTGTATAAATATGATAGGTTGCAGAAGTTAAGTACGCAGGCATTATAGCAAATACGCAGATTGTAATCTCAGTACTTCTCTCTGTAACCTTCAAGTTTTTATAATACAAAGAACGTTTAAAGTGTTTTCTATTGTCGGTTTACTTTGTTTAGTTTGACTCTCTGCCTAGTCACTGGTATTCCGCACCCGGTCCGACTAGTAGACCCACTTGCATGTGACGATCCGCCACACCCGAGGGACCTACAAGTGGTATCAGAGCGTTGCTCCTGATTTCGAGTGTTGTGAGTGAGTTTGGAGAGTTTCTACCGAGTTTTTACAAGCAAAAAGAAGTATTTTTGTTGATTTTTGTGATAAAATAGGGGGGTAGCTCTTGAGCACTATTTTAGAAGCAAAAATCACTCAAAAACTGTTTTTTTTTTGTGTATTTGAGTGTTTTTGAGCATCAAAGGTTGGTTAGAAAGTTTCTGAAAAAGTGTTGTGCGTACTTACCATTTCTTGCAAAAAGTACAGTTCTGTTGCGTACTTGCTAAATACGCAAGACTTATCTCCTGCGTACTTACAAGTGCGCAAGACTGATCTTCTGCGAACTTAAGTTATATCCTACGTACTTATCATTTACTCCTGCGTACTTATCAAGTACGTAAGAGCAAATCTTAAATACGCAAGACCATTTCTCAAGTGCACAAGGCCAAAATCAAGTGCGCAACTGTGTCTGATTTTTCTGAAATTTGACTAAGTGTTCACTATGTCGAATCTTCAGAATCTTGGAAAACTGTTAAACTATGATAATGAGATCGGTACACCACATAAACCACCAAAGTTGCTGAACGTAAACGATTATTCTAATTGGAAAGCACGTTTTGAGCACTACATTTCTTATACCGACTCATCACTATGGATAGCAATCCTTGAGGGATACAAGCATCCCACACACATCTATCTTGATGAAACCATGCCTAAACCTATCTCTAAACTTTCTGACGAAGAAAAGAAAGCTTATGATCATGAAAAGAAGGCACTTGGTTCGATCACTATGGCATTAACTCGGGAATTGTTCCACAGTTTCCGAGGTTATGACAATTCCAAGGATCTTTGGAAAGCTCTACAGAAAAGATTCGAAGGAAATAGTGACATCAAGAAGAGTAAGAGGGAACTTCTCAGGAAGCAGTATGAGTGCTTCAGATTTTTAGAGAACGAATCTTTAGATGACCTCATCTCTAGATTCTATCATTTACAGACTGAGTTGAAGGCTTTTGAACTCAGGTATCCAGATGAAGAGATGGTGGAAAAGTTTTTGGATGCTTTGCCACCCAAATTTGAGATGTACACAACCCTGATGAGGGAAAATCCTAAATTCTATGAGTTGACAGTAGAGGAGGCAATAGGAAAGGTTCAAGCTCATGACATGAACCTAAAAAGAAAGGAGAGCTCAGGAAGACCTCAGATACAAGACCCTTCTATGTATCATGGGACGACTTCTACATCCAAGTCATCGGACTCTGGAATTGCCCTCTTCACTGGAAACCCTACTGAAGAAGACCACTCAACTGGGTGTGGTGGTCATGCATGCTATGCATCTGGATCAGGGTTAGGGTCTCATCATCAACATACCTCAAGAAATCCTCCTGCTACAACTTCAACTAATCAATCAGCTAAAGCCAAAATAGCTGAAGATCATGTAGCATTATTCTCATAATGTATGCTTGCCTATGAGAACTTCATTGGCGGAAAGCTTACAGATCCCGAGACGATTGAAGAAAATTTTAATCAAGTGGATCCTGATGACATTGAGGACATGGATATTCAATGGAATATGGCCATGCTATTGAGGAGAGCCAAGCGTTTCCTGAACAGAACAGGAAGAAAGTTCATTGGCGGGCATTCTAATGCCAAGGCCGGGTTTGACAAATCTAAGGACAAATGCTACAAGTGTCTGAACTATGGACACTTTGCTCGTGAGTGTCAGAAAGATAGAGCACCAGCCTCGGGTTTTACCAAACATAGCCAAGGAAACAGCCATGGCCACAATAACCCAAACCACCACAATCATAGCCAAAGTGGAACGTCCAATGCACTGGTAGCCCAACAGGACAAAAGCTTTGATTGGGGTGTTCATCTTGAGGATGCCATCATCGCACAAACCCAGGTTGGTCTCATGGCTGAGATCATGGAGATGATGGAAGCAGAGAAAAGGGAAGCTTCTATGGCTGACCTAGAAGAATCTACTATTGCTGCTACAGAGGAAGAAAAGGAAGCTGAAGAAAAGGAAGCTTCTGTAGCTGATAAGGAGGAATCGACTACTGCTGTTGCTCTCATGGTCATTGGAGAAGCAACAAGTTCATCTTCTGAGGTAGATTCTAATCCTTTTTCTGTTATTTCATGTTCCAAATGTCTAGGGCTAAAACTTGAAAATTCTAGGCTCCAAGACAAAATCGAACCCCTAAGTATGGCAGCTCTAAACTATAAAGAAAATGAAAAACATTTTAAAGAATCTATTGAAACGTTGAAAAAAGAAAAATGTGAATATTCTCTAAAAATAAGCGATCAACAACTTCATTTAGATGTTACATACATGGGGTTGGAAAAACGGAACAATGAAATCAACAAACTGCAAAATGAGATCTTGCAGCTAAAATGTACTAATGAGAAGTTAATAAACTCTTGTTTTGTGGTGGAACACTACGAATCTGTAGTGAGACAATTGAATGGGTTAGGGCTGGGTACCAATGCCATTCCTCCACCAGTGAGCGGGAAGTTTGTCAATAGCTTAATAGATATTGATCTCACTTGTCTAGATGAGTCCTCTGATAAGGATGATTCCCATAAAAAGGATGAATCTTCAAGTAAGGCTAACTCCACATCTAGTGAGGAGTTCGTTACTGCTTCTGAAGATGGGTCGGTTAACACTTACCCTGAAGGAGCAGTATCTGAGGAGTTGTTCACTGAACAAAAGGTAAAGAAAAACATTATCACTAATGGTGATAATTGCATTTTAACTGAACCCGATATCATTGAAACAAATGATAATCTAAAGGTAATGCTTTATGGGGGTTATAAAAGTCTTAACCAAGCAAAGAAAGAAGCTTTTTCAGCTCATTATGGGCTTAGGTATAAAGAAAATTTGGAAAAATACTATACCCCTAAAAACCAAAAGGTTCAGACTACTGTTCATAAACAAACTCCTCCTTCTCATAATGCTGAGTTATCTAAGGCCAGATCTAATGAGCCTTACAAGAGAACTTATATAGACAAAAAGAATTGTTTTCACTTTGGCTTGGTTGGTCACATTCTTGTGAACTGTCCTTCTAAGAACCAAGGGAAACGACATGTTGTTTCACAACCAGCTGTTATCCCAAGGTCGCCATCAGTGAAACCTCCCAAACATCCAAAACAAAATGTGGTGAAACCACCAATCAAACCGATGGTAAAGCCTAAGATCAAATCTGAAGCTAAACCATCTGTTCCAAGAAAGGTAACGCAACCTGCTGTACTTTGTGTAACTACCTCTGGTAGTACACGTACTGGTGAGAAACATGTGGCGAGACTCTCTAAGCCACAGAGGAGGAGAAGGAACAAGAGGTTGAGAAAGCTAGAACAGCTGACTTCTGTTCAATCAGGTGAAGCTTCCACAAGTTCACCTGCTTTTGTTGAACCAAAGTCTCCTATTCCGGTTAAGAAACAGAAGAGATCCTGGACTGCCAAATCCAAAACTTCTCAATTTCCTAGCTCTAATTCTTCTAAAGATTCATCAATTTTGAACAGTCATCACGACTGTGAGTTAAAGGAAGTAGTTTATTTTGAAAAGGATGGACGACCCAAGACCACAATGGCTTGGGTCTGCAAAACTAACTAATTCTTTTGTTACTCGTTCAGGGACGTCCGAAGGGTACTATCTCTAACCGCTGGTATGTAGATAGTGGATGCTCCCGGCACATGACAGGAAACATGGCATTGCTTCAAGATGTTAAACCATTCAGAGGCGGCTATGTGGCCTTTGCCGAAGAAAAAGGCGGCAACATCACGTGTCAAGGCGTGGTTTCGAACGGTTGTGTCAGCTTTGACAATGTCAACTTCTGTGAGCAGCTGAAGCATAACCTGTTGAGTGTATCCCAAATGTGTGATAAGGAGTACTCGGTGATGTTTGACAAGTCAGAATGCCTGATTCTCAAACCTGGTTTTGAAGTTCCCGAAGAATGGATCCTGATGAGAGCGCCAAGAACAAACGACACCTATCAGATCGATATGAGCGTGGCAAAAACCACGTCATCAGTTGCTACTTGTTTGCTTACAAAAGCGACAGAGCTCGACTCTATCTTGTGGCATAGGAAACTTAGACATATTTCGTATCGTAAAATGAATCATCTTGTCCGAAACGGTTTGGTAACCGGGGTTCCTAAGCTGAGATTTACTGTTACAGATGACTGTATGCCTTGTAAAAAGGGCAAACAGCAACGGAAGTCTCACAAGCCCAAGCTCCAAAACTCTATTGATACCCCTTTGGAGCTATTACACATGGATCTGTTTGGCCCCATAAGTATCAGGAGTATTGGAGGTAAGTCGTTCTGTCTGGTTGTAACAGATGATTTCTCATGTTTTTCTTGGGTGCATTTTTTAGGTACTAAAGACGAGACTGCTGATATTCTTCAATACTTGATCCTGAGCTTGGAATCTCTTTGCAAGCTGAAAGTTAGAAGAATAAGGAGTGACAACGGAACTGAGTTCAAGAATAATTTGATGGAGCTTTTCTGTCTCAAGAAAGGGATCCGTCACGAATTCAGCGCGCCGTACATGCTGAACGAAAGAACAGAACACTGATTGAGACTGCAAGGACTATGCTGTCGGATGCAAAGCTTCCTGTCACTTTCTGGGCAGAAGCCGTTAATACAGCTTGTCACGTCTTAAACAGAGTTCTGGTTGTGAAGAGGCACAACAAGACTTGTTACGAGTTGATCAACAATAGACTTCCCAATCTTGATTACCTAGTTCCTTTTGGTAGTCCCTGTTCCTTGTTGCTATAGTACAAAGACCGCCAGTCTAAGTTTCATGCAAAAGCGGTGGGAGGCATCTTCTTAGGATACGTTGCCAACTTGCCTTGCAAGAGAGTGTACAACATAGGAACTCTTACTGTCGAGGAATGGTTCGAAGTGGATTGTAGTAAACACAACATTCCACCAGAACCAACAGGTCCAGCTTGGGGTTTTGATTATGATGCGCTATTCAAGTCATTCAATCTTCTTGATCTATCTGAAGTTGACGCCGCAAATGTTTATGAATTATTGGGTGGCGACAATGACTCCAGTTTCTCTACTCGTGCTACTGTACCGATTGTAACTCCTGATTCCAATGCTGCATCTGCATCTGGAACTCATGACAGTGATAACAGTGAAGATGCTCATGTTGATGGAAATGACGCTCAAGCCAATCCTAACACAACTGTAGGAAATGAAGCTCCAGCTGATCCAATTAACATTGAATCCTCTTCTTCTGGAACACAGGAAATGGGGGAGTTAAGCACGAATCTAGATCCAGAAATTCAGGAACCGATTGTACCGGAGATGAGAGTGCATAGGAATCATCCAATCGACAACATTATTGGTGATCCTTATGCCGATGTTCAGACTCGTCATCGAACCATCACTGAGAACACCAGTCTTTACACAGAGATACTTGACACTGGTGTCATGGAAACATGTCTGCATGCTGCATTCGTGTCCCAGTTAGAGCCGAAGAATGTGAAGGGGGCTCTCACTGACAACTGCTGGATTGAGGCGATGCAAGATGAATTGTCTCAATTCCAAAAGTTGAACGTGTGGGATTTGGTTGACTTGCCAAAAGGCTTTCAGCCAATTGGAACCAGAAGGGTGTTCAATTGCAAGACGGATGATCATCATGTTGTTGTGAAGAACAAAGCAAGATTGGTTGTTCAGGGTTTTTATCAGCAAGAGGGCTTGGATTACACAGAAGTATATGCCCCAGTTGCTAGAATTGAGGCCATTCGACTGTTCTTGGCATATGCCACATATGTCGGCTTCAAGGTCTACCAACTTGATGTGAAGAGTGCTTTCCTTTATGGTAAAGTTCATGAAGAGGTCTATGTCACTCAACCTCTCGGCTTTGAAGATCCGCATAATATCAATAAAGTGTATAAGCTCGACAAAGCACTTTATGGTCTTCATCAAGCACCGCGGGCATGGTATGAGACATTATCTAAGCATTTACTATCTAATGGTTTCGACCGTGGACAGATTGACTCGACTCTCTTCATTAGGAAAGCAGGAGGTGACATTCTTCTTGTACAAGTATACGTCGACGACATTATTTTTGGATCTACCAATGAAGGGATGTGTAGGGAATTCGAGCAGGTGATGAAGTCCAAGTTTGAAATGAGTAATATGGGTGAATTGTCGTTCTTCCTGGGTTTGCAAGTCAGTCAAAGAGAGGATGAAATTTAGCTACATCAAACCAAGTATGTGCAGGACATCTTGTCAAAATACAAGATGATTGTACCGTGGGATGATCAGATCACTTATGTATCTCACAGCTTCAAGACCCGATATAATGTTTGCTGTGTGCTTGTGCTCAAGGTTTCAGTCTCAACCGAAGGAGTCACATATGATAGCCGTGAAGAGAATTTTCAGATACCTGAAAGGGAAACCCCGATTAGGTCTTTGGTACTCTAAGCAGCAGTCATTCGACTTCAAAGCCTACACTAATTCAGATTATGGAGGTTGTAACCTTGACAGAAAGTCAACTTCTGGAGGATGTCAATTCTTAGGAGACAGACTGGTCTCTTGGCAGTGCAAGAAGCAGTCAACGGTTTCTGTCTCAACTTGTGAAGCAAAATACATTGCTGCGGCGAGCGGTTGTTCTCAGATACTGTGGATTCAGCAGCAGTTGAGAGACTACGGCTTGAACTTCACTCGAACTCCTTTATTCATTGACAACAATGCCACCATGTCCATCACAAATAACCCGGTGAAACATTCCAAAACTAAACATATAGAAATTCGCCATCATTTCATCCGTGATTGTGCTGAAAAGCATTTAATTGAACTTGTAAAAGTTCACACGGATGACAATCTTGCTAACCTTTTCACAAAGGCATTTGATCGATCCCGTTTTGAGCGTCTTGTCAACTTGATAGGAATGTTCAATCCTGAGTGAAAATTAATTTTTCTTAAATCAATTCAATTCATGGAAGTTAAATTTTATTTCTTTTAAATTTTCTGTATAGTTCTTTTAATTTTTAAAATATTTTACAAAAACAAAAACAAAATAGAAAACGGAGAAAATTTCAAAGTTAACTTGAGAAAAGAGGAAATGATAGTACACCAGAAATGACCTAAACGTCACAGACTGCTCATATGGGAAATGATTGCGTTATGCTTACTCATATGGGAAATGATTGCGTTATGCTTACTTAATTGTTTAAATTATTATGTTTTTAATCTGCTTATATACAAGTAATTTGAATTATCAGTAGGCTGTATGCGTCTTTGAATCCCTAGTAGTGTGGAAACTAAATCTAAATTACAACTGTGATTTGAACCCATGTTTGCAAGTGTGTGTGCGTAAAAGAATAGAAAAGATCATTATCAGATAAAGGATGTTAGATTTTGGCAATAACTTTCTTTTGAGGTCAGTTTCGAGTTATGTCGTTAGCACAATTAATGCAGTTCATCTCATTGCCCATACTCACAAGTATACAAGGATATATTGAATCAAGACATGTCTCTATATTAACCGTTGAGCATGTATTCACCCTTGAATCACTCCTGATTCATTGAAATCAAATCCAGATAAAAGTTGGATCCGCTTACCTTAAAAATCAAACACCATATTTATTATCCTGAATCATCATACCGATATTCAATGAAGAAAATCAAATGAAACCAAGACAAATGAATCACTCGATTCTGAATCTTATGATTCCTGATAATCCTTATGGATTCTGCTTGATTTTTCCTGTGCTAATAGATGTAACTTCATTCTGAAAATTTAGAAAATCATTGGGAAAATCTTAGATGCCTTGAGATAGTGCAATTTACATTGCTGTAGCATATTAGTGGGGTACACGTTGTATATCTTATAATTAATACCTTAATACACAAGAACGTGATACAAAGATGCGTATAGTTTCAAATCTTATAATATTGTCAACTTGAATTACTTGTTTATGTGCTTATTATGTATGAATAAATAGTAATACATGACATGATCCCATATTCTTTGATGTTTATATTGTATCGTTTTTGCTACAAGATAGCCTGATATGATCCTCTGCTCGTGTCTTTGATAAAAAATAGTTTGTGTGAATACTTATATATTTTTATTAGAAAAGATCAAAAAGATTTTAAGTTTATGCATAGTTCAATTTTATTCAGAAAAGCCAAAAATATTTGTGTTTAACCTTCCTGAATTGTATTTGAATCCTCCTGATTGAATATTTTTATCTTGTTCGTTATTTGACTTTAAAATTTTTTGTAAATTTGAGTTGAAAGTTTGCGCACTTAAGGGTTTGTGCGTACTTGTAAGTGCGCATGAAGTAAGCCCTGCGTACTTAACAAGTACGCAAGAGTTAAGTCTTGGGCACTTGTAAGTACGCATGAGTTAAAGCTTGCGCACTTAGTAAGTACGCAAGAGTTAAAACGTGCGCACTTGCTAAGTACGCATGGCCTTTTGGTGTTGAGTATAAATATGGGACTTAGAAAATTTCTGAGTTTTTCATCACATTCAAATCAAATTTCCCTCTGCAAATTTTTACTCAAAATCCAAGTGTTCCTAATCCGATTTTTTTCCCATTACAAGTTTCATCATCTCATAACATCGATTTGGTGAGATTTTAGGCTTAATCCATCCACGAAATCGTGACTTTGGACCGATTCACTGACTTAGAAAATCTAGGTTCATTCCGTGATTTTTAGGGAAAATTTTGGGTTGTTTGGGTAAATTCTTATCATTAAAAGTCGATTAGAAACAATAATCGACCCTTAATCGTCCATTCTAATCTTTGATTTTGAATTTGGGCTTGAATTCGAACCGTCAGTGGTTCGGTCGACCATTTTAGGTCAAAATTGGTCATGCATAGCAAGTTTGTGGTATTGATACTGGTCCCATAGGTTAGAATCATTGATTCCGACCTAGTGGCGACCTAATCTACCCTTTTTTTTGAACATCGGTGACATTTTCAAACTTCTGGAATTTTCACCAAGTGTAGTTCTTGCGCACTTAGCAAGTACGCAAGAAGTAATTCTTGCGTACTTGTTAAGTACACAAGAGGAAAATCCTGCATACTTGCTAAGTACGCAGGACCAACACTTGGCAAAAATTCCTAAGTCTGAAATTCAGTTCAAAGAGTAACTGCTATACTGAGTTGTGTTTATTCATTTCCAATGATACTTGTTGTTCTGATTCTTTTTTCTGTGCGTTTTTGCAGATCATGGCTCGGCCGTTTACTAACGAATTCAACCTGTTAGCTAACACTGAACCAGAATGGAAGGGTGCAGCATTGCAGTACAGAGACATACTTGATTTCTTGAACCGTTCAAGAATCAGCTGTAACATCCCAAAATAAATGAGGATTTTAAATAACGGGTTGAACCGGGACGAACGGGATAAAAGGGCGAGGCGTAACGGGCCGGGCCGGTTGGGCCGGCAAACTTGAAGGAAGGGGGGGTTTCCTCCCTTTAAATAGCCAACACACACACCATTTCTCTCATTTGCAAGAATCTAGAGAGAGAAACCGTAGAGAGAGAAAGTTGGCGGATCGACCCGAGATTGAAGGAGCTTGTTGCTACTGAACTCGTGAGCAAAACCTCCGGATCAGAATCTCGAAATCAGGTAACACCCGAACCAAATCTGAGGTTTACGAAACGAGGTTTACGAAACGAGGTTTATGAAACGAGGTTTACGAAATGAGGTTTATGAACGATGCTTCCGAAAGGGGAAGACGAAACGAGTTAATGAGATGTTTACGAAACGAGGTTTACGAGATGATGTTTATAAAATATTTTGCCAAACGAAGTTGTGAAAGGTTTACGAATGAAGTGTTATTTAATAAAACGTACGAATGCTTTAACTAAAACGAGGTAAAGGTTTTTATGAAAGTCACGAATGAACGAATCTGCCACGAGTTCCTACGGGAGCTAGAGTATGTATGTATGTATGTATTGGCCTTACCTTACGGGGGGCCTTTGTGGCTGGCTAACGGTTGTACAACTGGTTGAGGATGGGGTGACGACGGTCGCCCATGGGATTACCGGGATCCCGATGGAAGGTACTATTCCTTGCGGGGAAATATTGCCTATGGTATGTTTAGTCTTCCTAGAGGTAACGAGCCTTAGGAGACGTGTGTATGGTCTACCTAGAGGTAACAAGCCTTAGGAGACGTGTGTATGGTCTACCTAGAGGTAACGAGCCTTAGGAGACGTGTGTATGGTCTACCTAGAGGTAACGAGCCTTAGGAGACGTCTGTTTGGTCCACCTAGAGGTAACGAGCCTTAGGAGACCTGGATGACGGATGACTTAGAGGTAGCGAGCCTTAAGTTCATCCGCTGGTATGCGATGTAAGGATTTGACGGTTACGAGAAGGCGAAGATTCGGTTCATATTGACTATTGTTACGATGTTATGTTACGATGTTTTGATGATGTTAAGTTATTGCATGTTTTATGTACGCTTTTATTAAATGAAGTATGATGTTATGTTTTTGGCAAATATTTGATGTTAATGTTTTACGTTAAAACTAGAACTCACCAGCGTAGCTGACCTTCTTAGTATGCACATTCAGGTTAAGGGCAGGTTATGATGATGGACGGTGATGCTTGGCTAGCGATGAAGAGTTACCCGGCTGACACGAAGACTGGCATCCCGTTATGTTTTGATTATGTTATGTAATGAATGTTGTAAACAAAGTTTTACGCTTCCGCATGTAGAACAGTTATGTTATGTAATGAACGAAATTTTCCGCTGCGTTATTTTGATATAAGAGTTTAAGAACTGTTTGTGAATGAGTAAATCCAACGCGTGGGGCCTCCCGGGTTTGGGGCCTCACAAGTTGGTATCAGAGCAATAGTTTGAGAGATTTGGACACTCCCTGTGTCTGAACTTAAACTGAGAATGGGACCGAAAGCGGATGCCAGTACGGGTAACTCGAGCCACAGCATCAGGTATGAAGGTAGTGTATATATATTTACATATATAGTATGCCTTAGGAAGTGTTAAGGTTAGGACTTGAGTTCTGATGGAAATCACAAAGGTGGTCAAATCGAAATCAAGAGGTAGTGTAATGGTTAATTGCAGATGGCCAGTGTATATTAACATCTTACAATGCTTGTTGAATTCTATTTGTTAACTAGCGTGATGACATTGGATCCTCTTGTCTTATAGAACGAAATGGCGAGGGGAGGAAATGGAAGGCGTGGTGGGGGCCGTACCGGTGGTCGTACCGGTGGTGGCCGAGGTAGAACTCCTGCGCGCCAAGAGCATAGTGAAGGAGGAAGTGTTCACACTGAGCCAGAAGCTAGTGTGCATGAAACTGAGCCTACTTATGTCGAAGAGCAACAGTTCACTTTTGAACCAGAAGTAAAAGCGGCTCTGGCACGCGAATTTACCGAGCTGATGAAGGCTTCCTTGCCAGGACTTTTGGCAGAAGCACTAAAGAAGGCTAATGGGGAGGGCGGGTCTAGACCGACGACTGATACCCCGAACGCTGAGGCAGTTGACGCACCGCTTAACCGTGGTTGCGATTATAAGTCCTTTAAGGCATGTGACCCGCCAATTTTGACTGGGAAGAAGGACGCGGTGGCTACTTTTGACTGGGTAATTCGTATGGAGGCCGCCATTCGTCTGAGTGAATGTCGACCGAATCAGGTCGTGAAGTTTGCTGCTAACTCCTTGAGGGAGGAAGCATCTCACTGGTGGGAAGGTGTACGCCAGGCTAAGGGGAACGAGGTGGTTGATTCGATGATGTGGGATGATTTGAAAACTTTGGTGATCAAGAATTTCTGTCCAAGGAATGAGATCGAAAAGGTAGAAAGGGAATTTCTGGGTTTGAAGGCTGGGAGCATGACGCACCGGCAGTATACCATACGGTTCAATGAACTGGCACGTCTGGTGCCACACCTAGTCACTACTGAAGAAAGAAAGATCGCTTGTTATATTCAAGGGTTGCCGGACAAGGTCCGCACATATGTTAAGGCAAACGCCCCTACTACCTACAATTCGGTAGTAGAACTGAGCGGCGTGGTATTTGATGATCTGGCGCTGAATGTCGTTGCCATTGAAGAGCCTACGAAGAAGCTGAGTTTTCCCGCTAAGCGATCGGGTGGGAAGTTGTTTGGGGCTCAGGACAAACGGGCCAGGGTAAATGAATTAGCAGTCTGTGGGAAGTGTGGGGGAAGGCATGCCGATGAATGCCGGTTGGGATCGAATTTGTGCTACAAATGTGGCAAGACCGGGCACTACTCCCGAGAGTGCCCGAACGGTATCAAATGCTACAACTGTGGGGAGAGTGGCCACATGAGCCGGGAATGCACTAAGCCCAGGATGGGCGAGACCGGGAAAGGGAAAGGCCCAGAGAGGAGGGAGGAAAGGCCCCGAGCGAAGACTCGAGCGTATGCACTGACACAAGAACAGGCCAGGAAAGACCCCGACGTGGCGTCAGGTACGTTCATCCTTGACAACACTTTTGTTTCAGTGCTATTTGATTCGGGTGCCAGTAAGAGTTTTATATCTGCAACTTTCTGTAAACGAGTAAAGTACACGGTTAGTAAAATAGAACGAGCCTTTAATGTAGAAACCGCTGAGGGTAGAACCGTAATGGTAACCGAAGTAGTTGACGATTCCACGATAAAGATAACGTCATCTCGATGATTAAGGCAGCAGATTACTGAGGCGCGGATGCGAGGCTTATCTGGTGTACGTAATTGACAAGTGTAAGGAAGTGAAAGAACTGGACGATGTACCCGTGGTACGCGAGTACCCGGAGGTGTTTCCAGAGGAGTTGCCTGGGATACCACCCGATAGAGAGATTGAATTTCGAATCGACTTAGTACCAGATGCCCAGCCCGTTGCTAAGGCTCCATATCGACTAGCACCTGTGGAGATGAAGGAACTAATGGCACAACTAGACGAATTACTTGAGAAAGGATTTATCCAACCAAGCATCTCGCCGTGGGGTGCTCCGGTGTTGTTTGTGAAGAAGAAGGATGGGTCGATGAGAATGTGTATTGATTATCGCGAGTTGAACAAGCGTACGGTGAAGAACAAGTACCCATTACCAAGGATCGACGACCTGTTCGATCAATTACAGGGCGCAAGTTGGTTCTCGAAAATCGACCTTCGGTCCGGGTACCATCAGTTGAAGGTAAGGGAAGAAGACATACCGAAAACCGCGTTTCGCACGCGTTATGGACATTTCGAGTTCCGCGTAATGTCTTTCGGATTAACGAACGCCCCCGCAGCGTTCATGGATTTGATGAATAGGGTGTGTCGACCGATGCTGGACCGATCGGTAATTGTGTTCATTGATGATATCCTCGTCTACTCCAAGAATGAGGGTGATCACGCATGTCATTTGAAGGAAGTATTGGAAGCTCTAAAGAAGGAGAAGTTGTATGCTAAGTTCTCCAAATGCGCGTTCTGGCTTAGGGAAGTCCAATTCCTAGGTCACGTCATTAACCCGAACGGCATTATGGTTGACCCAGCAAAGATAGTAACGGTAAGTGAATGGGACATTCCTAAGACGCCAACTGAAATCCGCAGTTTCTTGGGATTGGCAGGCTACTATCGGAGATTCATCCAGGATTTCTCGAAAATAGCTTCGCCATTGACAAAGTTGACTCGGAAAGAAGTAAACTACGAATGGGGTTCGACCCAGGATGAGGCGTTTAAGGAATTGAAAGAGAAGCTAACGCAAGCTCCAGTGTTGGCCCTTCCCGAGGGCAGTGAAGACCTGGTGGTATACTCTGACGCGTCGGGTCAGGGATTAGGGTGTGTGTTGATGCAACGCGGCAGAGTAATTGCATATGCGTCACGGCAGTTGAAAGTTCACGAAGTCAACTATCCGACTCACGATTTGGAACTTGCTGCTGTCGTATTCGCATTAAAAATCTGGAGGCACTACCTGTACGGGGTAAAGTTTACTATTTACTCCGACCACAAAAGTTTGAAGTACTTCTTCGAACAAAAGGAGCTTAATATGAGGCAGAGGAGATGGTTGGAACTCCTGAAGGACTATGAATGTGAAATAATGTACCGTCCTGGAAAGGCAAACGTGGTGGCTGACGCTCTAAGCCGAAAGGATGTGCCTACTCCTATTAGAGTGAAAGCTTGCCAGTTGGTGGTAACATCGGATGTGATGAGGGAAATCGAAAGAGCTCAAGATGAAGCTTTGAAGGAAGAAAATATAAAGAAAGAAAGGATGGTTGGCCAACAGGATAAGTTAGAATATAACACCCTTGGTGTTAGGACACGTTTTGGTCGAGTATGGATACCTATGGGTGGCGAGCTTAGGACCAAAATCTTGGATGAGGCTCATAAGTCTCGTTACTCTATCCATCCCGGTACCAACAGAATGTACCAAGATCTGAGGAAGGAATACTGGTGGCCTGGAATGAAACACGAAGTGACGAAATACGTAAGCAAGTGCTTGACTTGCTCACAGGTTAAAGCCGAACACCAGAAACCGTATGGGAAGATTCAACCACTCGAAATACCAGAATGGAAGTGGGAACACATTACTATGGACTTCATAACCAAGCTACCTCGCACAGCTAAAGGTCATGACACCATTTGGGTAATTGTGGACCGTTTAACGAAGAGTGCTCATTTTCTACCTATTCGCGAGACGTTCTCGTCGGAAAGGTTAGCGGAAGTATTTATTAACGAAGTAGTGGCGCGGCATGGGATGCCTCTGACGATTGTATCTGATCGGGACACACGATTCACATCGAGGTTCTGGAAGAGATTTCACGAGGCAATGGGCACGAGACTTAATATCAGCACGGCATACCACCCGTAAACGGATGGTCAGACCGAAAGGACCATTCAGACGTTGGAGGACATGCTTCGTGCTTGTATTATCGACTTTGGTGGCAGTTGGGACAGTCATCTGCCATTAGCCGAATTCTCCTACAACAACAGTTATCACACGACGATAGGCATGCCGCCTTATGAAATGTTGTATGGGAGAAGATGCAGGACCCCGGTTTGTTGGGGTGAGATTGGACAGAAGGAATTGGGAAGTCTCGAAGTCGTTAAAGAAACATCGGAAAGGTTTGATCAGATCAAAGCACGCATGAAGGCCGCCCAAGATCGTCAGAAATCCTATGCGGATAAACGACGAAGGCCTATTGAGTTTAATGTTGGGGATAGAGTAATGTTGAAAGTGTCGCCTTGGAAGGGAATCATACGATTCAGAAAGAGAGGAAAGTTAAGTCCGAGGTTTATCGGACCATTCAGGATTATGGCACGGGTTGGTGAAGTCGCATATCGGTTGGAATTGCCTGATGAGTTAAGTGGGATTCATCCTACCTTCCATGTATCACACTTGCGAAAGTGTTTGGCGGATGAATCGGCTCACGTACCACTTACTGACATCGAGGTCGACAACAGCCTTAACTACATTGAAGAACCTGTGGCCATCTTAGACAGGAAAGAGAAGCGTTTACGTAATAAGGTTATTCGATTGGTTAAAGTCCAATGGAAGCACCGGAAGGGATCGGAAGCTACATGGGAAACGGAGACGGAAATGAAGGAGTCGTACCCTCAACTGTTTGACTTATGATAGGTTTCGGGGACGAAACCTATTGTAAGGGGGGTAGACTTGTAACATCCCAAAATAAATGAGGATTTTAAATAACGGGTTGAACCGGGACGAACAGGATAAAAGGGCGAGGCGTAACGGGCCGGGCCGGTTGGGCCGGCAAACTTGAAGGAAGGGGGGGTTTCCTCCCTTTAAATAGCCAACACACACACCATTTCTCTCATTTGCAAGAATCTAGAGAGAGAAACCGTAGAGAGAGAAAGTTGGCGGATCGACCCGAGATTGAAGGAGCTTGTTGCTACTGAACTCGTGAGCAAAACCTCCGGATCAGAATCTCGAAATCAGGTAACACCCGAACCAAATCTGAGTTTTTGTTCGTTTTTGGGTTTTCGGGTATTTTTGTGAAAATGACGGGTTTTTATAAACCAAATGAGGAAAGGGTTATAAATCTGGAATCACGAAGGGAAAATACACGTTTTGAATGTAAAAAGTCCGGATCTTGACCAGGTCGGACCTGCATTGCGAAAGTTAGGGTTTTTCACGGGGAAGATAGCTGAGTTCTGCAGGTATCGAAACTAGAGTTTCGAGCGGCCTGCAGGTGTCGAAACTAGAAGTTTCGAGCGGCCTGCAGGTGTCGAAACTAGAGTTTCGAGCGGCCTGCAGGTGTCGAAACTAGAAGTTTCGAGGGGCCTGCAGGTATCGAAACTAGAAGTTTCGATGGGCCTGCACCTGTCGAAACTAAGTAGTTTCGATAGGTCTGCATCAGTAAGTGAAGTCAGTGTATTCACCTGTAACAGAACGAGTAAACCGTTAGAGTCGGGATTTAGGTCTGATGTGTATTTAATTAATCAATTCAGATCGGAAGTGACGTTGTTGGACCTTTGTTTAGGACAACCGAGACTAGCTTATAAGGTGAGTTCTAGAAGCCCTTCTTTTAATGTTTTAATTAAATGTTTTGGGCTGGTGTGCATACATACGAAACGAGGTTTACGAAACGAGGTTTACGAAACGAGGTTTATGAAACGAGGTTTACGAAACGAGGTTTATGAACGATGCTTCCGAAAGGGGAAGACGAAACGAGTTAATGAGATGTTTACGAAACGAGGTTTACGAGATGATGTTTATAAAATATTTTGCCAAACGAAGTTGTGAAAGGTTTACGAATGAAGTGTTATTTAATAAAACGTACGAATGCTTTAACTAAAACGAGGTAAAGGTTTTTATGAAAGTCACGAATGAACGAATCTGCCACGAGTTCCTACGGGAGCTAGAGTATGTATGTATGTATGTATTGGCCTTACCTTACGGGGGGCCTTTGTGGCTGGCTAACGGTTGTACAACTGGTTGAGGATGGGGTGACGACGGTCGCCCATGGGATTACCGGGATCCCGATGGAAGGTACTATTCCTTGCGGGGAAATATTGCCTATGGTATGTTTAGTCTTCCTAGAGGTAACGAGCCTTAGGAGACGTGTTTATGGTCTACCTAGAGGTAACGAGCCTTAGGAGACGTGTGTATGGTCTACCTAGAGGTAACGAGCCTTAGGAGACGTGTGTATGGTCTACCTAGAGGTAACGAGCCTTAGGAGACGTCTGTTTGGTCCACCTAGAGGTAACGAGCCTTAGGAGACCTGGATGACGGATGACTTAGAGGTATCGAGCCTTAAGTTCATCCGCTGGTATGCGATGTAAGGATTTGACGGTTACGAGAAGGCGCAGATTCGGTTCATATTGACTATTGTTACGATGTTATGTTACGATGTTTTGATGATGTTAAGTTATTGCATGTTTTATGTACGCTTTTATTAAATGAAGTATGATGTTATGTTTTTGGCAAATATTTGATGTTAATGTTTTACGTTAAAACTAGAACTCACCAGCGTAGCTGACCTTCTTAGTATGCACATTCAGGTTAAGGGCAGGTTATGATGATGGACGGTGATGCTTGGCTAGCGATGAAGAGTTACCCGGCTGACACGAAGACTGGCATCCCGTTATGTTTTGATTATGTTATGTAATGAATGTTGTAAACAAAGTTTTACGCTTCCGCATGTAGAACAGTTATGTTATGTAATGAACGAAATTTTCCGCTGCGTTATTTTGATATAAGAGTTTAAGAACTGTTTGTGAATGAGTAAATCCAACGCGTGGGGCCTCCCGGGTTTGGGGCCTCACATCAGCTATGCCATTTCTGCTAACCCGATCGTGTCAAGACCTATCTCGAGCAGTTTTGGGAGACTGCGGAGCATGACTGCACGGTAACCACCAACGTTATAAGGGCTACCGTTGCTGGTCAAGCTATTGCCTTTTCTGAAGATACTATTAGAAGGGTCCTTCAATTCAGATATCTCTCGACCGACCCGACAGCCTATCCAGATTACTTCGTGGACGGCTGTTGGAGGCAAAGAATGGGTTATGTCGGTGCGAGAGACTATGCTTTATACAAGAAGATATGGGTGTTAGACCAATGGAGATACTTCGCCCACGTCATGATCATGTGCATCTCATCAAGGATAGCTGGAAAAGATGCCATGGGTCATGACCTTGCAGCAGCCATGGTCGGCCTTTCTCTCAATAAGGGCTACAACTTCTCCCGCTACATTTTCAAAGCCATCAATGATCAGATCAACACAGCGGAGAGGTTTCGGTTCTTATTATACCCTAGGTTTGTGCAACTATTGATTAATGACGCGTTGCCAAACCTACCTGCTATAGGGGAGAGACTGCAAGTAAAGAGGGTGGACAAAAGAGTATTCGCACAATTCCTAAAGCCAGGCAGTGTAGATCCTACCACTGTGCATACAGAACTCTTTAGCCACCTCATCAATGAAGCATACGTGGCCCCAGGTGACTAGAGATGGTATAGTCATGACTCGGAGCCGGAATTGAGTGAACACTCCGACGAACAACAACAGGAGGAAATGGAAAGTGATGATGGATCGTCTGATGGTGGAGACAAAGAAGGAGGAAATGATGGTGCTGAGGGATCCGAATCAGAAGAGACCGAGTCAGATTCTTCTGATTCCGATGATGCACCGTCACCGGTACACCCACGGAGAACGACAAAGGTAACCCCACCTGAGTCGTCCTCCAAGAGAAAGCGACAGTCTTCTAGCAGTGAATACGAGCCAGACTTTGACTCTGACGCTGCTATACAAAGACAAAGACGAGAGAGCATTCACAAGAACAGGGGCGATAGGCACCCGCTTTCTAGCCCCGGTGAGGTGGAGGCTCAGTAGCCAGTACAAGTTTCAGCTGCTAGTCCTGATTCGGCCTCCACCCCACTTTCACAACAACTGTACCGTAGGAGGAGGAGGCCACAAGTGCAACGTGAAGTGGCCGTCACTTCAATCACAGAGGTGATTCCTGTGATAGTGACCCTCCCTACCACAACTGCTCAGGTGGCGGTGATTACTCCAATTCTCACGGAGTCAGTCACCATCACCCCTACCATTACCCCTACAACTCTTGTCATATCCTCCATCCCAACCACCGCCATTGAGCCTCTAAGTCAACCCTTCAATTATGGAGATTTCACACAAGGGTTTGACTTCGATACCATATTCTACTCCCCCATTCACAATGCCGAGGCGTCCTCATCCAGACATCCTGATCCGAATGATGTAAGGATAGATGTTCTGGAGACCCAAGTGGCTGGATTACTGGAGACTATTTGGAAATCAAAGGAGGAGTCTGACGCTCAACGAGCACAAATTAACTCTTTGGTAGACGAAGTTAGATTCCTACGTAGCCAGAGAACGGGGACTGATGAACGACTGAAGAACGTCATGGCCCAGAACGAGCTCCTAATCAAGACAAATGAAATGCTTCTGGGTCACGGGTCGTCCTTGGAGTTGCGGTTTGATTCTAAAAGGAAAGAGCATGAGCTGATGGTTAAACTGATTGCTGATCTGACCAAGAAGCTTGATGCTCAGGGGGAGAAAGAGAAAAGAGAAGGAGAAAGAGAAAGAAAAAGAGAAGAGGACTACTGGTGATGAGGCGTGTCATCCTGTCGACTTGACTAAGGATGACGACAAAGACAAGGATCCCGAAGCCGGTCTTAGTGGAGGTGAGCACCAAGCTTTAGCAATTGTGCCCATCTCTGCTGTTCCAATGGCTCAGGGGGAGTCTACTCATCAAGAGGGTGGTGATACCTCTGGTGGCGGTGGTGACAAAGTAAAGTCAGTGGCTGAAGTGCTTAAGGAATTATCTGATGATGAGATCCTATACCTAGAGCCTGACTATTTGTAGGATCGTGAAATTACAAGATGGTTCTGTTCTTAGTTGAAATTGGCGGAAACAATAACAACAACACAAATGTAATCGAACAAGCGGAAAGAATACTTTCAAGAACACTGTTGTATTAAGCTTTTGCAGATAAACGATTACAATTGAAACTCAACCAGAAAGCACAAAAAGCACCCTTACAATGAAGTGTTTACAGATTATTTATACTGCACTTAGAATCAAGACAACCCCTTGATTCTAAGGATCAGATCTAACACAGACCTTTGTTCTGTTGTATCTAGCAAACTATTACACGTTTTGTCTATATCTAATTAACTTTATTGAAGCGTCTTCTTTATGCATCATTATTTGCATGCTTGGAGAAGAGCATTGTTGTCTGTCATTGGTTGTGCCATTGAGGTTCCTTCTGCTTTGAGTGTGTCAGTTGCTTTTGTAGAAAGTTGTCAGTGACGCTTGGTATGGATAGTCAGCTGCAACGATTTATCTTCAAGGCACAAGGCTGTCAGCAACAAAGATGTTGATCAGCAGCAAGATGTAACCATCCAGAGCTGCTGATGATTTGCCTGTTAGCAGCATCAAGTGTTGATGCTGCTGAGAAGCTTATCCGCAGCAACTTTGGTCTTCAGCAGATAAGGCTATCCGCAGAAGATTTGTTCTTCAGCAGGAGAACAAGTATCCGCAGCAGATAAGCTTGTCCGCAACAGTTTGTTGGTCAGCAGCAAACTCTGAGATCAGTAGCATTTGTACTTAGAGAATTTTGTAGCCATCAGTCTTTGGTTCTACAAACTCTCCCTAGATTGATGCTACCAAAATTCTCTTACTGCCTTTGTTGCTGAAGCTTTTTCACATTTTTGACTATCCTTTCAACCAAAGGAAAAAGCTTCGAAAACAACCATCTTGTACTTTGAAATACTGCCTGCAGTTGTCAAAACTGTCTGAGTCTTTCTCCATTGGGACCATCTCCCCCTTTTTGGTTGCATCAGTGGACAAATGTGCATCAGTTTGGGTGCCCACTGATACAAAGGAGGGAGTAAGAAAAGTTGGGCATTGATGTGCCTCTATCATATTCACACTGGCCGTCAATTCCAAGATATGAAGTTTCAGTCTGTCCTCATCTACAGTTGTGGAATCCTTAGATCCAGATGGGGCCTTAGGCCTAGCCTCTTCATCCCCATCACCCATGGTTTCTTGGCACCTGGGATTCCTCTCAGTGAGGGGAGTTTCCAAGGAAGCATCCTCACTGTGAGTTGCCGTGGTTGAGGTCTTAGCAATGTTGTCACTATCCTCCAGGTTATTTGATGGACCAGCAGTAGTGACAGCCCTTCCACATCCATTCTGTCATAACTCCTAGAGTGGACCTTCAGGGTAGAAGAACTTGGGATGGGTGTGTAGGAAGCAAGATCAATCAGTACCTCTGAGATGGTGGTAGTTGGAGAAGGTACATCATCTTGATCAGGTTCCTCAACACTTAAGTTCAGAAGAGAAAGGAAAGGCTCAGGGGCTGTTCTATAGATCCGGGAAGTGATCCTGATCCTAATAGAGAGACATCCAAAGGAGTCTCCCCAATAATGTGGCTTTCCCTTATGATATTCTCACCAGAATGTTGTGATTCTGAGTGAGGGTTGTTAGGTTGGGTTTGGGCCTTGGAGGCAAGAGAAGAAGGAGTTCTCTTGCCCCTTTTCCTAGTATATGTCGTTGCAACTGGGGCCCTGTGTTCCGGTTGAACGATAACATCAAAAACAGGTGTACGTAATGTTTGTGCCTGTGCATCCTTAGTAGTATGCACAGGGGTTCGAATGGTTGAAGCAGACTGTTGTTCAGGATATGGGGTGGAGGGTGTGGGATCAGTATCAGCTGGGATTGCTGAACTGTCACCCGGGGTACTTTGTATGTTCAGCATTGTAGATAACACTGGAACATTGTCCCCTGAGAACCTTTTTGGAAACAGTTCTCATATTATAACTTCAGATCGGCGAAAATGCAGATCTTCATGAAAAACCTAACGGGTAAGACGATCACGTTTGAGGTCGAATCCTTTGACACAATCGACAACGTGAAGGCAAAGATCCAAGACAAGGAAGGTATTCCGCCAGATCAGCAGTGTCTAATCTTCACCGGAAAACAGCTCGAGGACGACAAAACCCTAGCCGATTACAACATCCAGAAGGAGTCAAATCTTCGCCTCGTCCTTCTTCTCGGCGGTGGCGCGAAGAAGCTCAAGAAGAAGACCATGGAAGACGGATTCAAGTGTGGAGCTTACCTGATGACATCCGCTTCTTTTCTGAGATATGCATTGGAGAAGAGTGTGGCTTCCGAGATGGTGATATCCTTGCCGTCTTCCTTGGCTTTGATTTGAGAATCCCCTGTTCGGTAGAGTAGACGGCGGTACACCAGAAATCCTCCATATGAGGGATTTGTGTGACATGGTTGGTTGTGAGGGCAAATTGGATCTTTGATCGACATAAGAAGTCGATCATATCATTGAATCCTTCGGATATCTTTCACTTGGTTGGGTATGACAGTGAGGGATGAAGGGCTTTGAAAGTGATGGGAGCTTGAAGGAAAGTGATGTTGGTTTAGGGAGAAGTGGAAGGTGAAGAGGTGGAAATTTGTTTTGTTTTTATAACGGCATAGGAGAGAAAAAGAAAAATGACTTGTACAGTACAACCCAATTCACCTTTTATTGTTACAGCTGTAATACACCGAGGTAGTCATGGTAAAGACTGACGGGAATTTTAACAGCGGGTAAAAGTTAATTTGGACTTAAATTTACCAATCAGCAGCAAACTTGATTGTTGTGGATGCGGAAGGTTAAGTCTGTCAGCAGTAAACTTATCTGCTGCTGATGGATTTAATAATCCGCAGCAAGGATGTTGCTGCTGACAGTCTTAAAGAAATCCGCAGGAAGCCTGTTCCTGCTGATAACTTAAAGCAGTCAGCTGCAAATCTTTTGCTGCTGAGGATTAAACCTGTCAGCAGCTGAAGGACAAAAATGCTACTGACTTATAACTTTTATTTACAACATAAGACAAAACACAAAAATAGAGTGGAGAAGGATTTTAATTAAAGTTCATCATACCAATTGATTCAACTAAATATTTAAATCTAGCTTCATCAAAAGGTTTTGTAAACAAATCAGCATATTGCTCATTCGTATGAACTTTGGTTAAAATAATCCTCTTTTTCTCAGCTTGATCTCTTATGAAATGATACCTGATGTCAATGTGCTTTGTCTTTGAGTGCTGAACCGGATTGTTTGTGATTGAGATAGCACTCATGTTGTCAATGTGAATTGGAGTTGCCATGAAAGTCATCCCATAATCCAACATTTGATTTTGTATCCAGATGACTTTTGCACAGCAACTTGAAGCTGCAATGTATTCTGCTTCAGCTTTAGAAGTTGAAACACATGTTTGCTTCTTGCACTGCCATGAAATCAATCTCCCTCCCAGAAACTGACATCCCCCTGAAGTGGACTTTTTGTCCAAGTTGCATCCCCCATAGTCACTGTCAGTGTATGCATATAGATTAAACATGTCATTTTTAGAGTACTATAGTCCAAGTCTTGGGGCACCCTTTAGGTATCTAAAGATTCTCTTGCCAGCCTGAAGATGTGAAACTTTTGGAGCTGCTTGAAATCTTGCACAGAGGCATACTGCAAACATGATATCTGGCCTAGAGGCAGTGAGATACATGAGGGATCCTATCATTGCACGATATTGATGTTGATCAGTGTCTTGGCCATTTTTGTCTGGAGTCAGTTGATGATGCACTTGCATGGGGGTTCTTGTAGCAGAGCAGTCAGCCATTTTGAATCTTTCCAGAATGTTCTTTACGTATTTGGATTGGCTGATGAAGATTCCATTTGGGACCTGTTTGACTTGTAGACCCAAGAAGAAATTTAGTTCACCCATTGAACTCATTTCAAACTTTGAGTGCATCAGAGTCTCAAAGTCTTTGCACAGCTGTTTCCTTGTTGATCCAAAGATGACATCATCAACATAAATTTGAACTAGTATGATTTCTCCCCCTTCATCTTTGATAAACAAGGTCTGGTCTATGGCACCTCTTCTGAAGTTGTTGCTTAGTAGATATCATGACAAGGTTTCATACCAGGCTCTTGGTGCCTGATGTAGGCCATACAGAGCTTTGTCCAGTTTGAACACTTGAGTAGGATGTGCAGGATCTATAAAGCCTGGAGGCTGTTTGACGTATACTTCCTCACCAATCTTCCTATACAGATAGGCACTTTTGACATCCATTTGATAGACAGTGAAATTCTTGGATGCAGCATATGTTAGGAAGATTCTGATGGCCTCCAGTCTGGCAACAGGAGCGAAGACTTCATCATAGTTAATCCCTTCTTCCTGAGTGTAGCCTTGAGCTACAAGTCTGGCTTTGTTCTTGACTACAATGCCTCTCTCGTCTTGCTTGTTCCTGAAAACCCATCGTGTGCCAATAGCATATTTACCTGGTGGAAGATCAACAAGTTTCCAGACATCCTGCCTCTTGAATTGCAGCAATTCTTCCTGCATTGCTTCAATCCAGCTGCTGTGTTTGAGTGCTTCATCTATCTTCTTGGGTTCCACCTGAGATAAGAAACAAGAAAACAAGCATATATTGGCCTCATGAGATTTGCTCCTTGTGAGAACTCCTTGGTGTATTTGACCAATAATATTTTCTTGAGGATGTTCTTTGTGGATCCTCTGTGCTGGTACCACCTCCAGCTGTATCCCTTGCTCCAGATTGCTTTGATTTTGACCAGGGGCCTCTTCATTCATGGTGGAAGAGTCATTAACCGCATTATCCACATCAATATTTTTAGCAAGAGCATCGGCAGCATCTTCAGCATTTACCGAAGAGTCTTCATTTAGATTTTCAGTTTCAGACAGTCTGTTGCTGGTGATATTAGACCGTCTTGTTCCTGCTTCAATTGCTTCCATAACTGATGGAGGATCAATTGATGGTCTTCTCAGACTGATAGAGGATTTTGGAAAATCCAGTTTGTAGTCAGTGGATGAAGTGGAGGCAGGTGTTTGTGTAGACGTGGACTCCATATTTGAGAAGGTGAGAGGCTCAAATATTTGGGAGAATGAGTCTATGTCAAAGAGCCAGTTTGGTCCTTTTCCCTGCTCACAGACAATGTGTTCTCTGCATTCCATATTTGCTGATTCTTCAACAATTCTTGTTCTTGAATTGAATACTCGATAGGCCTTTGATTGAGAGGAATAGCCTACGAAATATCCTTCATCAGATTTGGTACCAAACTTAGGAAGAATCCCATGTGTGATGAGAATGGTGCATGGACACCCAAAAGGTTTTAGGAACCCAATATAGGGAATTCTTTGAAACCAAAGTTCATAGGGTGTTTTGTTGAGGGGTTTGACAATTAGAACTCGGTTTTGCACATAACAGGCTGTGCTAACTGCTTCTGCCCAGAATGTGAGTGGCAGTTTTGAGTCAGCCAACATAGATCTTGCTAACTCAATAAGAGTTCTGTTTCTTCTTTCAGCAACTCCATTTTGTTGAGGAGTTCTTGAAGCACTGTATTGTCTTTCTATCCCCTTGCTTTCACAGAAAGAGTTCAAGGTGTGGTTCTTGAACTCTGTGCGTTGATCACACCTTATGATCTTCACCTTTTGATTGCTTTGATTCTCTACCCTGAGAATGTAGGATTTGAGAATTTCAACAGTTTCATCTTTAGTTCTCAAGAAGTATACCCATGAGAATCTGGTGTAGTCATCAGTTATCACCAGACAGTACGACTTCTTGCCCATTGACATGACATTTGTAGGACCAAAGAGATCCATATGCAGCAGTTGCAGTGGAGTGTCATTTGTATTCAAGGTCTTGGGCTTGTGAGAGCTTTTGTGTTGCTTCCCCTTTAAGCATGTAATGCAGTGGTCTTCCAGCTGAAATTCTTTGTCAGGAATCCCTCTGACAAGATTATTCTTCACTAATTTGTTGATAGTTTTGATATTAACATGCTTAATCTTCTATGCCAGAGAGCTGATTCATCAACTGAGGCCTTTGATAAAAAGCAGGAAACACTCCCAGATGGAGTGACTTCATTCATGTCCAGTACATAGAGATTTTCTTTTCTTTGAGCAGTTAATAAAATGCTTTCTGGAGGAGGTGTCGATAAGCCTGGAGTCAGTACAAAACATTCTTTATCTATGAAGAGCATCCAATGCTTTTGGTCGCAGACTTGAGAAACACTCATGAGATTGAAGTCCAATTCTTTAACATAGTTGACCTTATCAATGCTCATTCTTTCGTTGGACACAGTTCCCTTTGAGTCACTTCCAAAGGCAACATATCTTCCATTGAAATGTCTGAAGTTTGAGTGGATGGATCTGTTGCCTGTCATGTGCCTGGAACACCCACTGTCTACCACACAAGTGTTATTCTTGTGACCTGGCTGTCCCTGCACATGATATATTTCTAATTAGTAGAAGGAACCCAAGAGTCTGTAGACTTGAGAAAGATGGTTGTTAGTTTATCCTTTTCAGTATGTTTGCAGTCAGTGGAACCAATGACAGTGCTTGAAGATGGTTTGGCTTTCCATTGCCTTGTTGGTGATTTTCTAGTTTTCCTCACACTGTCAGCAGCAGATTTTGCTACTGATGTTTCTGGCTTGTTAACAGTAGATCCTGCTGCTGACAGCTTTGTTGAAGTGTCAGCATTCTTTGCTACTGTAGGCTTTGCCTTGGATTTTGCCTTATCAGCAGTGGACACTCTTGCTGCTGATGTCTTTGCCTTATCAACAGCAGATTTTGCAGCGGAGGATTTTAGCTTATCAGCAGCAGACTTGGTTGCTGCTGAAAGCTTCTGCTTTGTTTTCTTGGGCTTAACTGGACTACAAACCGATGTATGCTGATCCTTCTTTACCCTTTGTCTTTGAGGGGCTTGATGAAGGATCTGGTTGAAAGGGTTAAACTTACAGTTTGCAGCAAAGTGGTCTGATTCACCACAAATGATGCAAGTTTGTTGAGATTTAGGCAGCTTCACTCTTGAGGGAGATAGAGACTCTCTGAACTTAGTTGCTTTGTCTTCGTAGCTTCTTACCTTGTTATTTTTGTTAGTCTTTTCAAAGGCATGCTGCTTTGAATTTCTTTGGTATTCCAGGTAATGAAAGCAGGTGCTGGCAGTGTGGTTATATCTGCCACACACAAAGCATGATTTTGCTAGTTTGTCTCTTGAAAGGTAGACATAGTCCTTTCTTTGGAATAGAACCTTGAAGTTCCATGGATGAGCTTTGTTATGTTCAAAGGTGGCTTCTTCTAGGGTCCTTTGAACATATGGAACTTTTTCTTCTGGCTTACGACATATATCAAATACCTTTCTCATTGTGATTGGCTTGAACTGAGGCTTGGGGTTTGTGGGTTCTGCTGTCTGTCCCTTTTCAATGTTTAGCTTTCTTCCATCGGGAGGATAGCTGATCTTGATCTGTTTGAATGGTACAGGGGCTGGAACAGCTGGAAGAACAGCAGGAAATGCAACTCTATTCAGAACAGCTTCAGATGGGACTGCACTGGTTTCATCATGGTCTGAGTATGTTGACTCAGATTCTGATGAGGTAGTGCTGTCTTCGATGAAAGGTTCATCCGTTGAAGGATCAAGGTTTCGGTTTGCAGTATCAAGATTTTCAACATTGAAGCTTGGTTCGTATATGGCAATATAGTCAGCAGGAGGAGGAACATCATTGTACTGATCATTGTTGTACCCAAGTCCAGTTTTTACCTTCTCATGGACTTGAATATCTAAAAGTCTTTGTAACTTTTTGGAGGAAAATTCATATTTTTCAACATGAACTTTCTGTTCTGCCAGTTCAGCTCTGGTAGCTTTTAGTTTGACCAGTAGATCATCAATCTGAGTTTCAAGATTAGTTTGTTCGTGTTTTAGCGATGAAATCTCTTTCTTAAGGCAGTTAATCTTTTCTTTATAAGTATTTTCAACCTTTTTGAACTCAAATTTCATCTGATGAAACTCTTCATTTTGATCTATAAGGTTTTGGTTGTGCTTTCTATAACCCAAAACTTTATCAATACATGCATGAGGGCAAAGATGTTCAAATACCTGAGGTGGTATCTCTGTAGTGTCTGCCATTAGAGCTTGATTGCTGATGGGCAGTTCTTCATATTGAAAGCTCTAGTCGAACTCAGAAGTTCCAACAGTTGCACAGGCTGCAATTTGAACTGGAGGAGTAGCTTGATGTTGTTGTCTGGGTTGGGCTTGGTGAGCTTGTCTTGACTGAGAAGTGACTGGATTTGCTCTTGGTGCCTTGCATTCTCTAGCAAAGTGACCCAGTAGGTTACAGTTGTAACATCTTAGTTTGCTTTTATCCAAGCCAACTCTGGTGTTGGAGTTGTTACCTGGAATGGGTCTTCCAGTTCTAGAGGAGAACCTCTTTGCTCTTATAGAGAGCATGGCATATGAGAGTTGTATGTCCATTTCTTCTAAATCATCTGGATGAAAGCATTCCAGATCCTCCTTGATAAAGGGCATATTATTTGAGTTTTCAGAAACAAAAGCAGCAGAGGTTAATGTTTGAGGAGGAGCTTCTAGGAGAAATAGTGAGATGTTTGTTTGAGAGATTGGAGTTTGAGGATGAGTGATGATGGGAGGATAGTAGTTACTTGAACTAGGACCCGAGTGCTCAGAATGGAGGGCAGAGGAGGTGGTGGTGGAGGCTGTTTGGTAGCTTGAGCTTCTTTCTTTTACCTGAATCATCTCTAGCTCATAGGTTTTTAGCATTCCAAAGAGCTCAGTCATCTGGAGAGTCTTCAGATTCTCCGTTCTTCTGATTGACACTGTGTAAAGTGTCCAGCAGCTTGGTAGAGACCTGATGAACTTCTTGAGAATATCTTCATTCTCTAGCTTCACCTTTGAGCACTGCAACTCTCCTACAAGATAGGTAAATCTGTTGTATAAAACAGTTAGAGACTCACCTTCCTTCCAGACGAAGTTTTCATACTGCTGCTTCAAGATGTCTCTTCTGTTCTTTTTGACTTCCTCTGAGCCAGCAAACATTTTCTCAAGAGCTTCCCAGAGCTCTTTGGCAGTTTTGTAACTTCTGAAGTTATGAAAAACTTCATTTGGAAGGCACATTTGGATAGCTCCTAGTGCCTTGAAGTCCACCTCCATCCTTTTTATATCCTCTTCTGAGTACTTGGAGGGCTCCTTTGGAACTGATGGTCCTCCAGAGTCAGCAGATGCCACCATGGAAATGTAGGGTCCATCCCTGATGGATTTCCACATTCCGTACTCCTGATAGCAGAAAAAAATTTCCATGCGATTTTTCCACATGTCGTAGTCTTCTCCAGACACCAATCTTGGTGGTCGGTTGATGCTGCCGATGTCTTTAAACTTGTTGCTTTGTGCCATTTTTGTTCTTGGTGACTTGTTGAAAGAGAGAGAGTTTAGAATAGAACCAGAAGTGATTAAACAAGTGTGAGTTTGTTTAATCTGAGCCAAAGCTCTGATACCACTTGTAGGATCGTGAAATTACAAGATGGTTCTGTTCTTAGTTGAAATTGGCGGAAACAATAACAACTACACAAATGTAATCGAACAGGCAGAAAGAATACTTTTAAGAACACTTTTGTATTAAGCTTTTGCAGATAAACGATTACAATTGAAACTCAATTAGAAAGCACAAAAAGCACACTTACAATGAAGTGTTTACAAATTATTTATACTGCACTTAGAATCAAGACAGCCCCTTGATTCTAAGGATCAGATCTAACACAGACCGTTGATCTGTTGTATCTAGCTAACTATTACACGTTTTGTCTATATCTAGTTAACTTTATTGAAGCGTCTTGTTTATGCATCATTATTTGCATGCTTGGAGAAGAGCATTGTTGTCCGTCATTGGTTGTGCCATTGAGGTTCCTTATGCTTTGAGTGTGTCAGTTGCTTTTGCAGAAAGTTGTCAGTGACGCTTGATATGGATAGTCAGCTGTAACGATTTGTCTTCAAGGCACAAGGCTGTCAGCAACAAAGATGTTGATCAGCAGCAAGATGTAACCATCCTGAGCTGCTGATGATTTGCCTGTCAGCAGCATCAAGTGTTGATGCTGCTGAGAAGCTTATCCGCAGCAACTTTGGTCTTCAGCAGATAAGGCTATCCGCAGCAGATTTGTTCTTCAGCATGAGAACAAGTATCCGCAGCAGATAAGCTTGTCCGCAGCAGTTTGTTGGTCAGTAGCAAACTCTGAGATCAGTAGCATTTGTACTTAGAGAATTTTGTAGCCATCAGTCTTTGGTTCTACACTATTCCAATGAAGCACAAATCGATGCTCTCTTTAATCTAGAAGGAGAGATCGACTCTGGTGACGATTGGGATGATGATGATGAAGATGTTGTAATCGAAATTCCCAAGGGTGACGGGGAAGGAGAGTACGAGTTAGAAGAGGTAGAAATCTTTGAATTTCCATCCTTTGAAGCTCAGCTCAACACAGGTTCAGTCGAGCAGGCTAGTAATGTGGAAGCCTCGCCTGAAGCCTCCCCAGTTGACCCTGCACCTGTGGACCCAGAGGCACCGAAAGAAACAAACATGCCTTTCACTTCATCAAAGGGTCCAGCTCCTGTGTGGCAAAAGACGTCTATAATATACAAACACGGAGCAACAGGGATGATCTTGGCTGTAAGGTTCAAGGAGGATAAGCAGCTGTTCTCTATCAAAAGATCTGGCGGGGTTCAATACTTGAAACCCACTAGTGAAGCGTTCAGCTCCTTACCCAAATACGACCTTGTGAACCTAGCAAACCGAGAGCTGCTGGGTCATTCCAATCACGTAGTGGCGATGGGTTTGTGGGTGGTTCTGCAGCGGGAAGCAAGATCTGGGAAATTCGAGATGTTCAAGCCTCAAGTGCCCAAAAGAGTCAATGATAAGCACGCTAGACATCCTGAGACTAAGAAGCACTTAAAGAAATTGGTATACAAGCCAGTGCGATGTGAAACTAAGATTCTCCTGAGCAAGTTATCTCAGGATATTCTTGGTGACATATGGTACTGGTACGTAGATCCAAAGACGGGCGAGGCTGTGATCATGGGTAAGGTACGTTCTGAAAGTGGGAACATAGTGCCAAAGGAACTGATCAAAATATTTGATGAAGTCTGCTTCATCAACTTTTCTGTGAAAGATCTGGAGGCACTAGCAGACAGGTATTGCATCTACACGGATTAATGGACAAAGCTCCTTGCTTCTAAATATGACAAGGTGATTAAGTTCTACCTTGATTACAAGAAGAAGATGGAAGCTAAAGATCAAGTGCTGTGAAGACTGAAGATGTGAAGACTGAAGACTGAAGATTATCCAGCTGTTGTCAAGGGGGAGTTTGTTGAAGCACTTTCCTATGACAAACACTCTGGATAGATAGAGTCTTAGTCTTAGGTTGTCTTGTCTTGTTTGTAATTGTCTTTGTATGTAAGAGTCTTTATGTATTAGTTTATCGAGTTACTTTTACATATTGAATGTTGCATTTTTCTCTAAGTGTTTTGCGCACTTGTAAGTGCGCAGGAGAAAGCTCCTGCGTACTTAGCAAGTACGCAAGAATAACTTTGCGTACTTGCTAAGTACGCAAGAGCATTTTTCCCTGCGCACTTGCTAAGTGCGTAGGCATCAGGTCTTGTATAAATAGGATAAGTTGACAGAAGTTAAGTACGCAAGCATTATAGCAAATACGCAGATTGTAATCTCAGTACTTCTCTCTGTAACCTTCAAATGTTTATAATACAAAGAACATTTAAAGTGTTTTCTCTTGTCGGTTTACTTTGTTTAGTTTGACTCTCCGCCTAGTCACGGGTATTCCGCACCTGGTCCGACTAGTAGACCCACTTGCATGTGACGATCCGCCACACCCGAGGGACCTACAAAACAGAGCTTGATTCTATCTTGTGGCATAGGAAACTCGGACATATTTTTTTATCTAAAATGTATCATTTGGTCCGAAACGGTGTGGTAACTGGAGTTCCTAAGCTGAGATTTACCGTTGCAGATGACTGTATGCCTTGTAAAAAGGGCAAACAGCAACGAAAGTCTCACAAGCCCATGCTCCAAAACTCCATCGATACCCCTTTAGAGCTATTATATATGGATCTGTTTGGCCCCATAATTATCAGGAGTTATGGAGGTAAGTCATTCTGTCTGGTTGTAACAGATGATTTCTCACGTTTTTCTTGGGTGCATTTTTTAGGTACGAAGGACGAAACTGCTGACATTCTTCAATACCTGATCCTGAGCTTGGAATCTCTTTTCAAGTTGAAGGTTAGAAGAATAAGGAGTGACAACGGAACTGAGTTCAAGAATAATTTGATGGAACTTTTCTGTCTCAAGAAGGGTATCCGTCACGAATTCAGCGCCCCGTACACGCCTCAGCAGAATGGAGTTGCAGAACGGAAGAACAGAACATTGATTGAGTCTGCAAGGACAATGCTGTTAGATGCAAAGCTTCCTGTCACTTTCTGGGCAGAAGCAGTTAGTACAGCTTGTCACGTCTTGAACAGAGTTCTGGTTGTGAAGAGGCACAACAAGATTTGTTATGAGTTGATCAAAAATCGACTTCCCAATCTTGATTACCTAGTTCCTTTTGGTAGTCCCTGTTCCTTGTTGCTACAGTACAAAGACCGCAAGTCTAAGTTTCTTGCAAAAGCGGTGGAAGGCATCTTCTTAGGATACGTTTGTAGGTCCACATGGCTCTTCTACGGATCATTCTCGTGATAAGACGTATTGTTAACGCGGAGTGTGGAATCCAACCGATCAACATTTGTATACACAAAAGACAATAGAAACAATCACGTAAATAACATTCAAGCTTGTATTCCAACAATCATAGAGTTTATAGATTCAATCAGACAATTCGTTCACTTCTGTTCTACGCTATGTTCTTGCTTTTACTGTTGACTCTGTAAACATCTATATATAGACATTTGATTTGTATTAGGCGAACTTAACAAGTTCGCCTCTAACAGACTAAGCGAACTTAACAAGTTCGCCTTAGATAGACTAAGCGAACTTAACAAGTTCGCCTCTGTTAGACTAGGCGAACTTGACAAGTTCGCCTCTAGCAATACTTGTATAAACACTTAAGAACATTACATATAAAAACATAAAGACATTAGATCTAAACTATTACAAAGCTTTTGTCATTACAAACTATGTCCTAACAGACTCCCCCTTGACAATAGCTTGATCTTCAGTCTTCAGTCTTTTTGATGAGCTTTTCTAATTATCCGGTAATCTGCTGCCTGCATGCACTCCATATCTTCTACAAATCTCCAATACTCTCTTGTACTGCAATCCTTGTTCTTTCCATTCATCAGTGAACATGATTTCATTCTTTCTCAATGTTCTCTGATCTTTCTTTGAAAAATTGATAAGATTCATTGCATCATAGAAACATACAATGACCTTATTATCTTTGTCTTCAATCCTTGCTTCACCAGTATTGACATCAACATACCACCATTTCATATTCCCAAGAAAATTTTGTGGAATCTTCTTCAACGGTATCTTGTGTACAGCACGTACTGGTTTGAACTTGTACTTCCAGGTCACTTTCCCAGTCTTTTGATCTATTATCCTCACTCTCTTTCCTTTCTGAGGCTTTAGCTTTTCATACTTTCCCGAACCACCTTCTCTCTTGATCAGATTAGCAATCACATCCGCTAAACCAAACTTAGATCTATTAATAAGTTGTTTTGAAGCTAGACCATTCATTTCACACCTTGGCAAGGTATTGAAATATTTGATCCTCGGCTTTAAGTACTGAACACCATTAGATCTTTTAATAGCAAACAACTTTGTGTCATTATCATAAAACCAACTTATGATTCTTCCAACACACCTCTCTTTATTCACATATTTTTCTTTCTAAGCAGGTTGTGCTTGAGACTTGGGTAGTACCTTCTATTCACAACTTCTCTCCACTGTTCTCTAGTCATCCATGTATTTCTTTACATAACAGGTTCTTCATTCACCTTAGGAGACACATTGTGAGTAGTATTAGCTTCAACATCTATATTGGATTGAACATTCTCATCATCAGTATCCATCTTGGATTCAGCAGTATCATCAGGCACAGTGATATCTTCAATAGAGTCCATAGAATCTGTTACTCCTTCATAAGTAAACTCAGGAATAACATCATCTTGGATGAAGTTATAAGGAACATTAAGACCATCACTGCCTTCATAAGTAACAGTATCTTTATTTTTCTCTATCTCTATCTCCACTATCTCTCCTTCTTCCACTTCATTATCAGACACATCATCTTCAATGTCATTGAATAATTCATCAATGTCATCCAGACATTCTATCTTCTCAGCTTCCTCTTCAGAATCCGCAAAGAATTCCAATAGCAGAACTTCATTAACTCCAGAAGCAACCTTGTTTCCTTCAATTGTTTCAGATGTCGACTCCCCCTGAACTGTAGATATAGGATTAACGTCAGCGTATTGACGATCACCCTCAGCATTTACAGTAGGATCATTGTCTTCATCGTCCTTTCTTTGAATAGACTCAGTGTGACACGTATCATGGATCCTTAACTCCCCCTGAGCGTCAAGACGCTCAACAAGTTTGGATACCAATGCTTGCATGTCAGCAATCTGCTTGGCTTGAGTCTGAATCACCAACTGTCTTTGAGAATAAGTAGCTACAAGAGTATCCACCTGAGTTTTTAAAGTAAGCACTTGAGATTCAAGGAAAGTAATCCTCTCAGAATCAGAAGGCTTTGAAGGACCAGTTGACGATTGAGGAACCGAAGGACTTTGAGTAATCACTGGAGGAACAGGAGTTAAAATAGGAAATGAATCTTTAGACCTTGGAGGTGTAACGATTAAGGAAGCAACAAAAGTAGCATCCTCTACACCCTGTGTAGAATGAGCAGCAGCAATTGAAGCAGACATAAGCTTCTGAGCTTTAGGATCCGGATTGAAATCACTATCAGTATCAGAACTCCCATTCACCAATGTTCTTTTTCCAAGTACTGATCCGGAAGGAGGATCCCGAACAGACTTCCGTCTTGGTCTTCTGGCTTGAGATTTAATACGTTTGCCAGCATTAGCCAATGGAATTTCAGCTAACCTCTCATAATGATCTGAGCAAAAATCTCTAGATGCATCAGAGTCAGTTTCTTCAGATACAGGTAAAATTGTTTCACTTGAGCTAGAACTAGAATCATTCTCTGTCACCACATTCCCTTCAGCTTCATGAATGGGTGAGTTTACAGCATCATCATCAAAATCATCCATATTCATCCCTAGATTATGTTCATGTTCTTGAACGACCTCTTCTTGAACAGGTTCATTAACATGTATATCAACCGGAGCTTTTTGAATAGGAACCTGTTCTAGAATAGGAATTGGTTGTTATACCGGAACTTGTTGTTGTTGAGGTTGTTGTAGTTGTTGTACATTCTGACCATGTCCTTGAACCAACTCATCAGGATGAAACCAGTTGTCATATGGTGGTTCAACATAATCAGGATTGATTAAGTGACCAAATAATGGAGTTTGAACAGGAATCAACGCTGCATTCTGTTGTTTTACTTTAGTGCAGTCTTTAAAATTCTTTTTGACATAGGAGTCAAAGTTAAACGAATACGATGCTGTGGGAGATCAGGAATAAGATGATCCAGAATCAGTTGGATGAACCGAGGATACATAAGAAATCCTTGACCTTCAGCAGGAGTTATTTGCATAACCAATTCCCGGTAAATATAAAGAGCAAAGTTGAATCGCTTGTTCAATTTCAAAGCTACCATAGCAGCTTGTAAAGCACTCTTTAACCCATATGTACCAGCTTTACGAGGAGATATGCATTAGATAATCACATGCATGAAATACATCCATTCACCAACCAAACCACTCTTACGAGCTTGTGTATCATTAGGTTTTCCACGGTAACCCATCCTCTGAAAGCATCCCATAATCAATGTACTAAGATATGACATAGGATCATCAGCAGCACCACCTAGAGCAAGAGCAGCACGAATAGTCTCTGACGATATGGAAATCTCCGTATTATTCACAGTAGCATGAAGAACATGTGGTTCGACGTCTGTATCTTGATGTACTGTGTCCCAAAATTTCTGAATATACACCAAGCTGATGTATGGATCTGCAGATAATGCTACACTGAGACGTGAACGATTTAAGAACCCAATAATTCCTTGAAAATTAACGGCCTCCGACATGTTAGGATCTAACTGTGCCACCTGGTTATGTTTGTATTCTACACGACGATCCATCTAAAAAGTATTTGGACAACAAACACATTAGACAAGTAATACACACACACAACAAAAACAAAAAAAATTTAAAAAAAAAAATAAAAAAATTCACAAGTCCAAACTCTCTCAGATCCCCTAGGAGAACTTACTAAGTTCGCTTAGTGTTACAAGAGGCGAACTTAATAAGTTCGCTTAGACAAGTTCGCTTGAACAAGCTCGCCTGAACCAGTCTGCCGTTTCAAATTCCAAACAGAAATCAAAGTTTGATTAATCGATGTTGTAACCCAAAATTAACCATAGAAATGATATCGACTAATACTCATGAAACAAACACAACACTCAATTTGTAGATTTAATACAAATATAGCACCAATTAGGTCAAAAATGAATCGGTTAAACTATTTATGAAAATCGTAAAGAAAAAGCTTAATATCTCACGATTCAACGGATGAAAAACTTTAAAACTACCTTAGTAATGATCGCAATTCAAATTCGAACCAGAAGGTACCGGTAAACAATCCAATAACACACTGATTTTTAAAAAAAAATTTTAAACTCGCTCAACAGATAAGTTCGCTTCAAATTTCTGAGAAGACAAAGTGGCTAAGTTCTCATGAACAAAAAAGCCTTATACACATTAAGTTCGCTTAATTAGGCGAACTTGTTAAGTTCGCTTAACAAGCCCCAGGCGAACATATTAAGTTCGCTTCACCAACCTCAGGCGAACATATTAAGTTCGCTTCACCTCAACCAAGCGAACTTATTAAGTTCTCCTCAACCTTTTGCCTTGAAAAATTTTCCAACTTTCAACACGTCATTTCTTGAACTTCCGTCAGCAGCATGTATCTGATCCAATCCCAAACATTTTAATAAAAGCTTAGAATTTTCATGAAAAATAAAAAACAAAATCTTTTTGAATTTTATCTATACAAACGGAATCACATATTTTTGGATTTTTATATGTACAAACTGAAATCACATATTTTTGAATTTTTATCTGAATAAACTGAAATCACATATTTTTGAATGAACATCATGAGTAAGAAGATCATATCAGTATCCGATTAGTTCATCACACATATTAGCAATAGCCAAGGGTAACCTATGATATGAAACAATCCAACTCATTATTGTGCACTATGCATCTTTTTTTTCATTTTTACATACTCTTTTCAGTATTTATAAATCAATCAATTTGAATAATATTTGAAATGATACGCGATAAATTTCAAAGTAAATAAGATCTGGTTATGAAATGCTCAATTATTCATACCAAATTTGTAATATAAAGCACGAATTCTTAAATTTGTCAGTATTATATGATTTGAAACTATAAGCGTTTATTCTCCAAATTCATGTGATTTAGTACCATTTAGATGAAAAACATCGTGTACCCCACATATATGCTAAACAGAAATATAAATTGCACAATCTTCAAGACATATACAGTTTATTTTAAGATTAGATCAATTTCCAAGATGAAATTATCTCTTTTAGCACAAGTATAGAAAAGCAGATCCCAAAGGATATAAGAATCATGATGATTCAGAATCAGAAGATTCTAATGAATTGGCTGTATAATGAGAATCAACAGATTCAGGTAAGAGGATCCAACTATTATCAGGATAAGTTTCAATGGAGTCAGACTAGATGATGTATCTAACTGATCCAAGGGCGAATATATGTTTCAACAGATGTTGTTTGAAAGCATATCTTAGTTCAACAACACATTGCATGTTTTTCGGGGCATGGGCAGTGAAGTGAACTAAAATAGATTTGTGCTAAAGATATAATTTGATATTGGTCTCATGAAATTCTTTAAAACCATATCTTCTTTATCTGATAATGATCTTTTACACACACCCAGGCATATAATGGATTCAAATCACAGATGTAATCATATCATATTTAATTTTCACACTACTATTAGTTTCAAAGCGCTTCTAGTCTATTGACAATTCAAGTTTCAAAAATCATACACAAATTTAAAAACATATTATCATATTAGAGCATTCAAAACACTATCATTTCTCATTTATGCAGACTTTGAAATTTAGATCAAATCAAATTACTTTAAACAATCATATATCAAAGGTCTACTAATGTCATGTGAAATGAACTAATCACTGATGTACTATCATTTCTTCTCTAACTTAAAATGATGTCAAATTTTATATTTTTCACATTGTTTTGACTTTTTATAAATTAAGAACTTTTTGACTGAAAATTTAAAATGCAGAAATGTAATAAAGCAATAAAAGAAATTAAAAACAAAATTTTCCATGAAAATCTGATTTTGCAAAACTTTTATTCGGGATTGATCATACCTATCATTTTGATTAGAAATTCAAACCTGGTACGATCAAATGCCTTGGTAAAAAAATCAGTAAAATTATCATCAGTGTGAACCTTTACCAGCTCGATCAACCTTTTCTCTGCACAATCACGAATAAAATGATATCTAATCTCAATGTGCTTTGTTTTCCTGTGCTTAACAGGATTATTAGTTATAGACATTGTAGCATTATTATCAATAAACATAGGGGTTCCTGTAAAATTCAAACCGTAATCTTTTAATTGCTGTTGTATCCACAAAATCTGTGAACAACAAATTGCCGCAGCGATGTATTCTGCTTCGCATGTAGAAATGGAGACTATGGTTTGCTTTTTGCATTGCCAGGAAACAAGTCGATTACCCAAGAACTGGCAACCACCTGTTGTAGATTTCCTGTCCAAACAACAACCACCAAAATCAGAATTAGTGTAAGCATTGAAATCAAAGTTAGAATCATGTGGATATCATAGTCCCAATCTTTGTTTTCCTTTCAAATATTGAAAGATTCTTTTTACAGCTATCAAGTGAGATTCTTTTGGTTTTGCCTAGAATCTTGAACAAATACACACAACGAACATTATATCTGGCCTTGAAGCGGTTAAGTACATGATAGATCCAATCATTGCCTTGTAAAGTCGACAATCAACATCTTTTCCATCCGGGTCAGAATTCAATTTATAATTGACCGAAATCGGAGTATCATATGGGGTACAGTCCTCCATCTTGAACCGGCTCAAGATGTCTTTGACATACTTGGACTGATGAATAAAGAAACCATCTTCCTTTTGATTTACTTGTAAACCTAGGAAAAATGATAACTCTCCCATAGCTGACATTTCAAACTTCGACTTCATAATACTGTAAAAATCTTTGCACAACCCTTCATTCGTAGAGCCAAAAATAATATCGTCCACATATATCTGCACCAGTAGGTAATCTCCCCCTGATTTATTTATGAATAAGGTTGAGTCAATCTTGCCACGAACAAAATCATTTGCCAAAAGATGTGTAGAAAACGTTTCATACCACGCACGAGGAGCCTGATGAACATCATAAAGGGCCTTTTCAAGCTTGAAAACCATATTCGGATTAAGTGGATCTTCAAACTCCGGCGGCTGACAAACATAAACTTCCTCCTTGACCTTTCCATATAAAAAAGCACTTTTCACGTCCAATTGAAACACCTTAAAACCTTTATAAGAAGCAAAATCCAGAAATAGCCTTATAGCTTCAAGCCTCGCAACAGGAGCATAAACCTCGGTGTAATCAATTCCCTCTTGTTGATTGAACCCCTGGACAACTAATATTGCCTTATTTCTTACCACGACACCTCGATCGTCTTTCTTACATTTAAACACTCATTTTGTACCAGTTGGATACATACCCTTCAGAAGATCTACAAGATTCCAAACCTTTAGTTTGTCAAACTGAGCAAGTACTTCCTGCATGGCCTCTATCCAATTGTTATCATTTAAAGCCATTTCAACATTCTTTGGTTCGACCTGAGAAATAAAACATGAATGTGAGCAATCATCAAGAACACCAGAATCTTTAATACATGTATACAAACAAGTATTGTCAACAATAGAACGTGTTTTCACTCCATCATGCAAATTTCCTATTATATTCGTCACCGGATGATCTTTTAGTTCCTTGATTGATGCGACCTCAGGAACTGGCAACACTTCAACTTTAGTTGTATCAGATTGATAAGAAAAATCTTGATTAATTAAAATTTCCGAGTCTAAATTTGTAGGAATCTCCCTCTAAGACTGTGTCGAAGGTAATGGATCATCACCTAACAATGGATCAGCAGAAGAATCTTGAAAGATAGCATTCTCTTCCTCACTCTCAGAATCTTGTGGTCCTGAACATGAAGCAACATTAGGATCGGGAGCAGAAGCAGATAGAACCAATGAATTTTGAACTGCGTTTGGCAGAAAACCATTGTGCTGTACATCCTGACATGAATCATAGAGAACAACAGCTTCTTCAGGAGAAATATCAGAAGGTAAATGAAAAGACTTGAATAAATTTTCATAATCAAATGCCCAATCTGGTCCAATCGCCATTTGAGGTAAAGACCGATTTGAACAGTCAATATGGAACCATTCTTCAACTTGGCGCGTCTCTTTGTTATAAACCCTCTTGGTAGTAGAATTGGCAACATACCCCAGAAAAATCCCTTCAATAAACTTAGCACTGAACTTGGTTGGGACATCTCTAACTTTCAATAGGGTGCAAGGATTACCAAAAGGTAGTAAATATTCCAGAGTCTTCATAATTCACTGATTTGAAGGAATTAGACAAAATTAAACCGTAGGATTGTGTATTTTCTCAATTAGAACCTTTCTATCGGATCAATTTCTTCAAAATCCACTTCAAAAACACCAAATCAGAAGCAAAATAAGCTTGAAAACTCCATGGAAATGAAAATTTCAAAGATGATGAATTTCTTGTCAATTTGCATACAAAACCGTCTAAAATCACCAAGAATCACGAGCATAAGCTCTGATACCACTTGTAGGTCCACATGGCTCTTCTACGGATCGTTCTTGTGATAAGACGTATTGTTAACGCGGAGTGCGGAATCCAACCGAATCAACAATTTTATACACAAAAGACAATAGAAACAATCACGTAAATAACATTCAAGCTTGTGTTCCAACAATCATAGAGTTTACAGATTCAATCAAACAATTCGTTCACTTCTGTTCTACGCTATGTTCTTGTTTTTACTGTTGACTCTGTAAACATCTATATATACACATCTGATCTGTATGAGGCGAACTTAACAGACTAAGCGAACTTTACAAGTTCGCCTCAGATAGACTAAGCGAACTTAACAAGTTCGCCTCTGTTAGACTAGGCGAACTTGACAAGTTCGCCTCTAGCAATACTTGTATAAACACTTAAGAACATTATATATAAAAACATAAAGACATTAGATCTAAACTATTACAAAGCTTTTGTCATTACAAACTATGTCCTAACAGCGTTGCCAACTCGCCTTGCAAGAGAGTGTACAACGTAGGAACTCGTACTGTCGAGGAGTGGTTTGAAGTGGATTGTAGTAAACACAGCATTCCACCAGAACCAACTGGTCCAGCTTGGGGTTTTGATTATGATGCGCTATTCAAGTCAATCAATCTTCCTGATTTGTCTGCAGTTGATGCCGCAAATGTATATGAATTATTTGGTGGCGGTGATGACTCCAGGCTCTAAACTCGTGCTACTGTACCGATTGTAACTCCTGATTCCAATGTTGCATCTGCGTCTGGAATTCTTAATGGTGATAACAGTGAAGATGTTCATGTTGAAGGAAATGACGCCCAAGCTAATCCTAACACTAGTGTAGGAAATGAAGCTCCAGTTGATCCAATTAACATTGAATCTTCTTCCTCTGGAACACAGGATATGGGGGAGTTAAGCACGAACCTTGATTCAGAAATTCAGTAACCTAATGTACCAGAGGCGAGAGTGCATAAGAATCATCCAATTGACAACATTATTTGTGATCCTCATGCCGGTGTTCAAACTCGTCATCGAACCATTACTGAGAACACTAGTATGTACTCGGAGATACTTAACACTGGTGTCATGGAAACATGTCTGCATGCTGCATTCGTGTCCCGGTTAGAGCCGAAGAATGTGAAGGAGGCTCTCACTGACAACTGCTAGATTGAGGCGATGCAAGATGAATTATCTCAATTCTAAAAGTTGCACGTGTGGGATTTGGTTGACTTGCCAAATTACGTACAACCAATTGGCACCAGATTGGTGTTCAAATGCAAGACGGATGATCGTCATGTTGTGGTGAAGAACAAAGCAAGATTGGTTGTTCAGGGTTTTTATCAGCAAGAGGGCTTGGATTACACGGAAGTATATGCCCTAGTTTCTAGACTTGAAGCCATTCGAATGTTTCTGGCTTATGCCTCATATGTTGGCTTCAAGGTCTATCAACTTGATGTGAAGAGTGCTTTTCTATATGGAAAAGTTCATGAAGAGGTCTATGTCACTCAACCTCCCGACTTTGAAGATCCGCATAATATCAATAAAGTGTGTAAGCTCGACAAAGCACTTTATGGTCTTCATCAAGCACCGCGGGCATGGTATGAGACATTATCTAAGCATCTACTGTCTAATGGTTTCGACCGTGGACAGATCGACTCGACCCTCTTCATACGGAAAGAAGGAGGTGACATTCTTCTTGTACAAGTGTATGTCGACATTATTTTTGGATCTACAAACGAAGGGATGTGTAGGGAATTCGAACAGGTGATGAAGTCCAAGTTTGAAATGAGTAACATGGGTGAATTTTCGTTCTTCCTGGGTCTGCAAGTCAGTCAAAGAGAGGATGACATTTATCTACATCAAACAAAGTATGTGCAGGACATCTTGTCAAAATACAAGATGAATGATAACTTATGGCACACCTATCACAGTCAATCATGGTCTGCATCCTGACAAAGATGGAAAGGATGTGGATTGCAGATCGTACCGTGGGATGATCGGATCTCTTATGTATCTCACAGCTTCAAGACCCGATATAATGTTAGCTGTGTGCTTGTGCTCAAGGTTTCAGTCACAACCGAAGTAGTCCCATATGATAGCCGTGAAGAGGATTTTCAGATACTTGAAAGGGAAACCCCGATTGGGCCTTTAGTACTCTAAGCGGCAGTCATTTGACTTCAAAGCCTACACTGATTCAGACTATGGCGGTTGTAACCTTGACAGAAAGTCAACTTTTGGTGGATGTCAATTCTTAGGAGACAGACTGGTTTCCTGGCAGTGTAAGAAGCAGTCAACGATTTCTGTCTCAACTTGTGAAGCAGAATACATTGCTGCGGCGAGCGGTTGTTCTCAAATATTGTGGATACAACAACAATTGAGAGACTACGGCTTAAACTTCACTGGAACTCCTTTGTTCATTGACAACAATGCCACAATGTCCATCACAAATAACCCGGTGAAACATTCCAAAACTAAACATATAGAAATTCGCCATCATTTCATCTGTGATTGTGCTGAAAATCATTTAATTGAACTTGTAAAGGTTCACACGGATGACAATCTTGCTGACCTTTTCACTAAGGCATTTGATCGATCCCGTTTTGAGCATCTTGTCAAATTTATAGGAATGTTCAATCCTGAGTGAAAAAATTATTTTTCTCAAATCAATTCAATTCATGGAAATTAAATTTTATTTCCTGTTAAATTTTCTGTATAGTTCTTTTAATTTTCAAAATATTTTACAAAATCAAAAACAAAAAAGAAAATAGAGAAAATTTCAAAGTTAACTTGAGAAAAGAGGAAATGATAGTACATCAGAAATGATCTAAGCGTCATAGACTGCTCATATGGGAAATGATTGCGTCATGCTTACCTAACTGTTTAAATTATTATGTTTTTAATCTGCTTGTTTACAGGTAATTTGAATTGTCAATAGGCTGTATGCGTCTTTGAATCACTAGTAGTGTGGAAACTAAATCTAATTTACAACTGTGATTTGAAGCCATGTTTGCTAGTGTGTGTGTGTAAAAGAATAGAAAAGATCATTATCAGATATACGATGATAGATTTTGGCAATAATTTTCTTTTGAGATCAGTTTCGGGTTATGTCTTTAGCACAATTAATGCGGTTCATCTCACTGCCCATACTCACAAGTATGCAATGAGAGATTGAATCATGACATGTCTCAACATCAACTGTGGAGCATGTATTCACCCTTGAATCACTCCTGATTCATTGAAATCAAATCTAGATAAAAGTTGGATTCCCTTACCTTAATACTCAAACACCATATTATGATTCCTGATAATCCTTATGGATTCTGCTTGATTTTTCCTGTGCTAATTGATGTAACTTCATTCTAAAAATTTAGAAAATCATTGGGAAAATATTAGATGCCTTGAGATAGTGCAACTTACATTACTGTAGCATATCAGTGGGGTACACGTTGTATATCTAATAATTAATACCTTAACACACAAGAACGTGATACAAAGATGCTTATAGTTTCAAATCTTATAATATTGTCCACTTTAATTACTTGTTTATGTGCTTATTACGTATGAATAAATAGTAATACATGACATGATCCCATATTCTTTGATGTCTATATTGTATCGTTTTTGCTATAAGTTAGCCTGATATGATCCTCTGCTTGTGTCTTTGATAAAAAATGTGAATCCGTGTATATTTCTATCTAGAAAAGATCAAAAAGATTTTAAGTTTGTGTATAATTCAGTCTTAATCAGAAAAGCCAAAAATATTTGTGTTTAACCTTCCTGAATTGATTTTGAATCCTCTTGATTGAATGTTGTTTATCTTGTTCGTTATTTGATTTGAAATCATCATAGTTTGAGTTGAAAGTTTGAGCACACAAGGGTCTCTACGTACTTGATAAATGCGCATGAGGTAAACCCTGCGTACTTAACAAGTACGCAAGACTTAAGTCATGGGTAAGTAAGTACGCAAGACCTTTTTGTGTTGGGTATAAAAATAGGACTTAGCCGATTTTTTATCTCATTCAAACAAGAGCTGAGTGAACATTCGGATGAACAAAAACAACAACAAGAAGAAGTTGATAGTGTGGATGAATCGTCGGAAAGTGGAGACGAAGAAGCAGGTCATGATAGTGCTGAAGGATCCGACTCTGAAGAGACAGAATCTGATTCTTCTGATTCTGATGATGCACCATCACAGGCACACCCGAGGAGAACAACAAAGGTGACCCTTCCTCAGTCGTCCTCAAAGAGAAAGCGACAGTCATCAAGCAGTGCATATGAGCCAGATTCTTACTCTGACGCTGCTATTCAGAGACAAAGGCGTGAAAGTATAAACAAGAACAGGGGGATAGGCAGTAACATGCTATTCCCAGTGAGGCAGAGGTCAGTGCCCAGCAGTAAGTACAAGTTTTGGCAGCAAGTACTGATTCAGCCTCTACCCCACCTCCACAGCAATTATACAGGCGACAGAGGAGAAGGCCACAGGTACAACCTGATGTGGCGGTCCCTACTAGCACAGATGTAGTTCTTGTGATAGTGACCCTCCCTGTCACATCTGTCCACGTGGCGGTGACTACTCCAATTCTCACAGAGTCAGTCACCATAACACCTTCCATCACCCCTATAACCATCATCACATCCACAATCCCTACAACCACCGAACCTATAAGTCAACCCTTCAACTATGGAGAATTCACTCAGGGGTTTGACTTTGATACTATCTTCTCCTCCCCAATTCACAATGCTGAAGCGTCTACATCCAGACATCCTGATCCTAATGAAGAAAGGATAGAAATTCTAGAAACCCAAGTTGCTGGTCTGCTGGAAACTGTTCGAAAGTCAAAGGAGGAATCTGACGCTCAACAGGCACATATTAATTCGTTGGTGGACGAAGTTAGAATTCTAAGAAGCCAGAGAACGGGGACAGATGAGAGACTCAAGAATGTAATGGCCCAGAACGAGCTTCTAATCAAGACAAATAATATGATTCTGGGACACAGGTCGTCTCTTGAGCTGAGGTTTGATATGCAGCAGAAAGAGCATGAACTGATGGTCAAACTAATTGCTGATCTGACCAAGAAGCTTGATGCTCAGGGGGAGAAAGAGAAAGAGAAGACATCAACACCTACTGGTGATGAGCCTTGTCATCCTGTTGATTCGACTAAGGATGATGACGAAGACAAGGATCCCGAAGTCGGTCCTAGTGGAAGTGAGCACCAAGCTTTAGCAATCGTGCCTATTTCTGCTATTCCAATGGCTGAGGGGGAGTCTACTCATCAGGAAGGTGGTGATACCTCTCGTGGTGACAAAGGAAAGTCAGCGGCTGTTGTTCTAAAGGATCTATCTGACGAGGAGATCTTATACTTAGAGCCTGACTATTCCAAGGAAGCACAGATCGATGCTCTCTACAATCTTGAAGAAGGAGAGATCGACTCTGGTGATGATTGGGATGAAGATGATGAGGATGTAGTTATTGAAGTTCCCAAGGGCGACGGGGAAGGAGAGTATGAGTTCGAAGATGGTGAGATCTTTGAAGTTCCATCCTTTGAATCTCAGCTCGACACATGTTCAGTCGACACTGCTAGTAACGTTGAAGCATCGACTGAAGCCTCCCCAGCTGACCCTACACCTGTGGATCAAGAGGCACCGAAAGATAAAGATATGCCTGCTAGTTCATCAAAGGGTCCAGCTCCTGTTTGGCAAAAGACTTCTATCATAGACAAACAAGGAGCAACAGGGATGATCTTGGCTGTAAGGTTCGAGGAAGATAAGCAGTTGTTCGCAATCAAACGATCTGGGGGGTTCAATACTTGAAACCAACCAGTGAAGCGTTCAACTCCTTACCTAAATACGACCTTGTGAACCTAGCAAACTGAGAGCTACTGGATCACTCAAATCATGCAGTAGCGATGGGTTTGTGGAAGGTTCTACAGCGGGAAGCAAGATCTGGGAAGTTTGAAATGTTCAAGCCTCAAGTGCCCAAGCGAGTCAAGGATAAGAATGCTAGACATCCTGTGACTAAGAAACGCTTAAAGAAACTGGTATACAAGCCAGTGCTATGTGAAACCAAGATTCCCCTGAGCAAGTCATCTCAGGATATTCTCGGTGACATGTGGTACTGATACGTAGATCCTAAAATGGGCGAGGCTGTGGTGATAAGAAAGGTACGGTCTGAAAGTGGATGCTTAGTGCCGAGGGAACTAATCAGAGTATTTGATGAAGTCTGCTTTATTAACTTCTCTGTGAAAGATATGGAGGCACTAGCATACAGGTATTGCATGCATACGGATGAATAGACGAAATTCCTTGCTTCTAAATATGACAAGGTGATCAAGTTTTGCCTTAACTACAAGAAGAAGATGGAAGCTAAAGATGCAGGGTTGTGGAGACCGAAGACCAAAGAATGAAGACCGAAGATGATCCAGAGCTGTTGTGAAGGGGGAGTTTGTTGAAGCATTTTCCTGTGACAAACACTCTGGATAGAGTCTTAGTTTTTTACTTTCATTGTATGTATTTGTCTTTTGTTTGTAAGTATCTATATGTATTAGTTATCGAGTTGTATTTACTAATGCATGTTGATAGTTGCTGAAATCTCTAAGTGTTTTGCGCACTTGTATGTGCGCAGGAATTAGTTCCTGCGTACTTAACAAGTACTCAAGAATACCTTGTGTACTTGCTAAGTACGCATGAGCAATTTACCCTGCGCACTTGCTAAGTGCGTAGAGATCAGGTCGTGTATAAATAGGATATGTTGATAGTAGAAAAGTACGCAGGCAGATAATCAAGCCTTATATACTCAGTATTTCTCTCTGTAACCTTCAAGTGTTTATAATAGACGAAAGTTTAAAGTGATTCTCTTGTCGGTTTACTTTGTGTTGTAAGACTCACCACCTAGTCACGGGTATTCCGCACCCGGTCCGACTCAGGAACGCACTTGCATGTAACGATCCGCCACACACGAGGGACCTAGACTAATCTGTGAGAAATGATGATTTTAGGTGATGTTTGTTCGTGTTTGGGTTAAAGTTCTTGCTGAGTTTGTTTCAGCTGCAGTAAGCGAACTTGCTGATATTTGTTGCAGGCGAACTTTGGGAGGCGAACTTAATAAGTTCGCATGACGAAGATCAGGCGAACTTAACAAGTTCGCTTGGGTCTCAGTGAAGTTCAGGCGAACTTATTAAGTTCGCTCAAGTAGTATCAGGCGAACTAATCTTGTTCGCTAGTGTTCTTAAAAAAAGAGTATTTTGGCGGAAAATTTGTTCTTGTCCAAATTTTTTTTCGGATATTTTCGCAAAAATTTCAAAATGTCAATTTTGTGTGATGATAATGAGATTGGAACTATGCCACCGAGGCTTTTTTGCATATCAGATTACCATAGCTGGAAAGTCCGGTTCGAACAGTTCGTATCAGAAACTGATGAAAATTTTTGGAGACCAATAACAGAAGGATATGTGCATCCTACTTTTGAATTTCTGGAATTTCGTGATGTTCCTAAACCAGTGACAGCTCTTACTATAGTAGAAAAGCAGAAGTTTGATCGAGAGATGAAAACGTGTGAAACTTTAACGATGTCTTTACCAAAAGAAATCATTCATAGTCTCGGGAAGTGTCCAACTTTAAGAGATTTATGGGAAGCATTGAAGAAAAAGGGTGAAGCAACTTCTCAAGCGTTTGTGGTCTTGATCAAAGAAGTATTGGAAAAGCAGGGTGATTCTCAAAATGATTCTTCTGCAGATTTAACTGATACTGAGAGTATTCGTTCTGGTGAAAGTACTCAATCTACTGAGACTGATGTGATGACTGAAGAAAGCTTTCAGATAGTTGAAGATGATCTGAGTGAATCAGAAACTGATGCAGAGCCTGTCATTGTTGCTCAAAAGGGTGAAGCTGATGATGACGTATTCATGGCTCCTGGTGCATCTTCTTTAGAAGAAAAGGATACGGTAGTTTCTAACTCTGAAACGTTTTGTTATACCAGTATTTCAGTGAAGGATAAAATGATGAGGGTTATGGATGATAACATCAACCTCATTTGTGATATGAAATCGATGCACACGGTAAACCCGAAATTAAAGGATAATGAGAATGTGTGTATTGAGAGAATAGAATCACTGAAGAGGGATATAAGTTCTCTGACTTTGAAGATCAAAGAATATCACCTGGATATGTCCTTTGCAGAAATTGATAAACAAAATAATGATCTTGCTGAGAAAGATAAGGAACTAGCTGAATCTAAAGCAGAAGTGATCAGATTGCATAGAATGTTAGAAAGCTTTGGAAATTCATCATTCTTACTGGGATATTTTAATAATACAGAAGAGGGGAAGGGAACTAGTGGTATTGGTTATGTTCCCCCACCATTCAACGGAAATTATTCTGTTACACCTGAGATTATAAAAGATGAGGATTTAGATCCAAAGACTGTGTTGAAAGTGAATCCAGTCACATGTGAAGATATGGTGTATTCTAATGAGAGTGATGATGAATATTTTGATGAAGCTAAGGTAGAGGTGATACCGAAAGAGGTTAAGAAAGAAGACTCAAAGGTTTATTCTAATTCATCTGGAAATTATACATTTGGAAGTTCTTCAAATTCAAGGAGAGTTCCATATGTCAGAGATAATAAAGACAGGCGTACATGTTTTCATTGTAATGATATGGGACACATTGTGGTTAACTGTCCTTACAAAAATAAAGGGAAGAAGCATGTAGTTCTTGAGAAGATGAAGCTTGAATCAAAACCTGTTAAGAAAAAGTTTGTTCCGTCTCAAACTCCAAAAGAGGTTCATGTAGGCGAATCTTCTTCAAGTGCATCTTATCGTGTGAAGATTCCTTATATGAGAGAATATCATGAGAAGAGATCTTGCTTTTATTGCGGTCTTGTGGGTCATATTCGGATTGCTTGTCCTCACAACGCCAAAGGTAACCGACATGTTACTCCAGAAAAGGTAAGAACTCATGGTAAGACTTATGTTAACCCAAATGTGGAAAGGGTAATTCAAAATCTAAGGTTTGGCTCTCTAGACCTCAAAGACGGAGGAGAAACAGAAGATTGAGAAAACTTGTAGAACAACAAGAGCTTTCACAATCTACACATTTTTCAAATGCACAAGAGTGTTCAAACACTTCACATTCTACGCAAAAAGAACTTAATGAACAGAAGTATGTTTGGAAATCTAAAGTTTCTGTTTCTGACTCGTCGGAACAATCTCCGAAAATCGATGAGAGATTCGATTGTGAATGGATTAACCAAGAGGGACTATTAATACCATTTTGGTTGTTGATAGTTGTGGTTCTAAGCACATGACAGAGAATGACATCTGCATGAGTAAAGAGTTGTTGATAACTGAGAATCTATTTGATTCAACGACTTGATGCTCAAGGGGGAGAATATGTCACACACAATGTTTTGGAAAGAGTTTTACAAAGTCCAAATGATAACATGAAACTTAGGATGACAATGGTGAGCATAAAGTCGTTGAAGCAACCATTTGACTAGTTGAGGGGGAGTCTATAGGACAGGGGGAGTACAGAACTGTGTTGGTGACAAAGGCAAAGGCATTCAGTTACAGGATTACATCGGTTTGAGTTTTTAATTGATTGACTTGCTTAATTCCAAGTAACCAAGTACAATGTTTTTCATAAAATGTTTTCATGGAAGGTTTATTTTCGTTTGTTTTACTTTCTTTGAAAAAGATTTTGAAAAAGCCAAACAAATTGAAAAAGTTAAAATCGACATTACTTGAAGTTGAAGAAGAGATGACAGTACATCAGTAGATGTTCTTTCACACATGACCTTAGATTAACTGGTTGGTGCTTTATGTTAATATATCTGAATTATATGTTTTGATCTAAACTTCAGAGATTACAAAAATAGGAAATGATAGTGTTGTGTATGCATATAATTTGAATTGCCAATAGACTAAAAGTGTCACTGAACCATTAGTAGTGTGAATACATAAGTGCATATGTTACAACTATGATTTGAACCCATTTTATGCCTGGGTGTGTGTGTTAAAAGATCACTATCAGATATAGAATATTAGCTTTTAATAAAGATTTTCCTATGAGATCAATTTCGCGTTATGTTCTTAGCACTATTCATTCAATTTTCTTCAGTGCCCATGTCCCGAAAAGCATGCAATTTGAAGTATAATCAAGATATGTACTTGCAACATCTGTCAAACATATACTAGCCCTTGGATCATATTGAAAAATCATCTTTACTGATTCCATTGAATTCATAATCCAGATAGCAGTTGGATCCACGTACCTGAATTTTATGATTCCACATATATAAGCCAAAACATTGAATCATTCGATTATGAATCTCATTGATTCCTATACAATCCAATTTGGATTATGCTATTCATGTGCTAAGTGATGTCTCCTTATTCTGGAAATTTGGATAATCTTTAGTAAAATCTCATACGTCTTGAAGATAGTGCATTTACTTTCTATTGGCATACTAGTGGGGTACACGTTGTATTTCATACTTAAATGGTACCTTAACTCACAAGAAAGTGCGAATGAGATGCTTTAGTTTTAAATCTTATAATATTGACAATTTGAATTTGTGTGTCATAGCCTGATCCTATTTTCTTTGAATGTTTATCGCGTATCATAACATGCAATATGAAAGTCTTGAAAAGATAGAGTGTGATAATCTTGAAAGATATTGGTTTGATTGGTCAAGGCTTGAAAGAATGACATAGGATACCATTTGATATTATATGGATTTCATATCCAAGATGTGTGATTGATATCTCATACATACTGATATGATCTTCTTACTCGTGATGTTCGACCAAAAAGATGTGATTTTGAATTTTACATTTTAGTTTGTACAAAGAAAAACCAAAAAGATTTTGTGTTTCATATGTTTGAAAAATCAAAAAGATTTTATTTTTCCAGCTTCCATGGAAATCTTAATTGTTGGTTATTCTTGGTTGTTCTCCTTTGCAAAAACTGAAAATTGCAGACAGAAGTTGACAAGGGGTCCTTCTCCTAAGTTTTCTTCTAGATAGAAAGAGAAAGTGCAGATGAACAAGACGAAGACTACAATGAGTTTGATGATATATGAAGACGGATGACAATCTTCTAAAGCTGTTGTCAAGGGGGAGTCTGTTGGAGCATATTCTAGTGACAACGAGCTTGAAGATATTATGTTTTAGTCTTAGAGTCTTTGACTTGTAATTGAGAGAATTGTTAGCAGCAGTTAAAGGGGAGTCTGTTAGGACATGTTTTGTAACTGTTGATAAAATTCTGTGTAAGTTCATAGAGAGGTGAACTTAACAAGTTTGTCTAAGGAATATTGTACAAGTTCATAGAGAGGCGAACTTGAAAAGTTTGCCTAAGCATCTTTAGAAGCGAACTTATAGCAGGTTTGTGTCTATAAATAGGTGTTTACAGATTCTGTTCTAGAGAGTAGCAGAGAGTTGAACGAGTATATTATGTAAACTCTATGTGTTTGATGATATAAAAAAGAGAAGTTTATTTACGTGCTGTTTCTATTGTCAATTGATATACATACGTTAACACGAAGGATTCCGCACTCCGTGTTATCGAGACGTCCTGTCACGAGATCGATCTGTAGATGAGTCATGTGGACCTACAGAGGTTGGGTCCATTCTCTCGCGGTACGCGAGGGACTAGGAAATCAGCGCGACTATTTTGGCTCTGGAGGTACGTGAGGGATTTGTCCTCTGGGTCTCGTGGTACGCGAGGGGCCCCAGAAACACGAATTTTGACCTAATTTCAAGGCTAAATAGATTAGGACTCTCCCAATATGTTAATCATCGATTTCCAGCCGTTTAGAAGGAGAAAAAAGGCGATTTTGAGGCTGGAGGAGAGAATTGAAGTGCAATGGTCGAAACTTTGATCCCGGGTGCGTTAGATTTAGCATTTTCGGTTCCAAAGCTTGAACCTTTATCTTTTTTTCATGTGTTTGAACCATCTTCTTGTCTTATACTTATGTTTTGATTTGTTTGAGCATGATATTCGGCTAAAACATTAATACTGCCTAGGTCATGATCAATACTGTGTTAAAGTTATGATTTTTATTCCGTTTTGGATTCTAATGTTGGTTGAATGATTTTGTAAACGATCTTTGGATATTAATTATGGTGTATAAGCATGTTTAATTCTGATTGTGTGATAAATCATCTTTACTGATTCCATTGAATTCATAATCCAGATAACAGTTGGATCCACGTACCTGAATCTTATGATTCCACATATATAATCCAAAACATTGAATCATTCGATTCTGAATCTCATTGATTCCTATACAATCCAATTTGGATTCTGCTATTCATGTGCTAAGTGATGTCTCCTCATTCTGGAAATTCGGATAATCTTTAGTAAAATCTCATATGTCTTGAAGATAGTGCATTTACTTTCTGTTGGCATACTAGTGGGGTACACTTTGTATTTCATACTTAAATGGTACCTTAACTCATATGAAAGTGGGAATGAGATGCTTTAGTTTCAAATCTTATAATATTGACAATTTGAATTTTTGTGTCATAGCCTGATCCTATTTTCTTTGAATGTTTATCGCGTATCATAACATGCAATATGAAAGTCTTGAAAAGATTGAGTGTGATAATCTTGAATGATATTGGTTTGATTGGTCAAGGCTTGAAAGAATGACATAGGATACCATTTGATATTATATGGATTTTATATGCAAGATGTGTGATTGATATCTCATATATACTGATATGATCTTCTTACTCGTGATGTTCGACCAAAAATATGAGATTTTGTATTTTACATTTTAGTTTGTACAAAGAAAAACCAAAATGATTTTGTGTTTCATATGTTTGAAAAATCAAAAAGATTTTATTTTTCCAGCTTCCATGGAAATCTTAATTGTTGGTTATTCTTGGTTGTTCTCCTTTGCAAAAACTGAAAATTATAGACAGAAGTTGACAAGGGGTCCTTCTCCCAAGTTTTCTTCTAAATAGAAAGAGAAAGTGCAGATGAACAAGACGAAGACTACAGTGAGTTTGATGATATATGAAGACGGGTGATAATCTTTTAAAGCTGTTGTCAAGGGGGAGTCTGTTGGAGCATATTCTGATGACAACGAGCTTGAAGATATTATGTTTTAGTCTTAGAGTCTTTAACTTGTAATTGACAGAATTGTTAGCAACAGTTAAAGGGGAGTCTGTTAGGACATGTTTTGTAACTGTTGATAAAATTCTGTGTAAGTTCATAGAGAGGCGAACTTAACAAGTTCGCCTAAGCATCTTTAGGAGTGAACTTGTTAAGTTCGCCTAAGGAATATTGTACAAGTTCATAGAGAGGCGAACTTGATAAATTCGCCTAAGCATCTTTAGAAGCGAACTTGTTAAGTGCGCCTATAGCAGGTTTGTGTCTATAAATAGGTGTTTACAGATTCTGTTCTAGAGAGCAGCAGAGAGTTGAACGAGTATATTCTGTAAACTCTATGTGTTTGATAATATAAAAAAGAGAAGTTTATTTACCTGCTGTTTCTATTGTCAATTGATATACATACGTTAACACGAAGGATTCCGCACTCCATGTTATCGAGACGTCCTGTCATGAGATCGATCTGCAGATGAGTCATGTGGACCTACAGAGGTTGGGTCCATTCTCTCGCGGTATACGAGGGACTAGGAAATCAACGCGACTATTTTGGTTCTGGAGGTACGCGAGGGATTTGTCCTCTAGGTCTCGTGGTACGCGAGGGGCCCTAGAAACATGAATTTTGACCTAATTTCAAGGCTAAATAGATTAGGACTCTCCCATTATGTTAATCATCGATTTCCAGCCGTTTAGAAGTAGAAAAAGGCGATTTTGAAGCTGGAGGAGAGAATTGAAGTGCAAAGGTCGAATCTTTGATCCCGGGTGCATTAGATTTAGCGTTTTCGGTTCCAAAGCTTGAACCTTTATCTTTTTTTCATGTGTTTGAACCATGTTCTTGTGTTATACTTCTGTTTTGATTTGTTTGAGCATGATATTTGGCTAAAACATTAGTAATGCCTTGGTCATGATCAATACAGTGTTAAAGTTATGATTTTTATTCGGTTTTGGATTCTGATGTTGGTTGAATGATTTTGTAAACGATCTTTGGATATTAATTATGATGTATAAGAATGTTTAATTCTGATTGTGTGATTGATTTTGATTCCATGGGTTGATTGTGGTTGTCTGCCAGTTTGATTTACGTATCTAGGTCATAGATCTTAGGGTTTGTGATTGTGTGTGGTTTGCTAGAGATAGTAACCATAGGAGTTGTGGTTGATTGCTGATTAGAATTCATTGTGTGTCCTAGTTCAATACCCGAGAGGTGAGAATAAGTTGTCTAGTCTTCGTCATTAGGAATCCGAGTGTCAGCTGTCTGAGAGGAAGTTGGTATTAGGTGTCTAGTGATTGTTGCTAGTTCGTGTCATAGTTGTTATCTTTAGATTACCCCGTGCATCTTCGATGTATCGTGGACAGTGAGACTGAAAGGTGATCTGTCTTTAGGGTACATTATCATTGTTGGAAATACCCGAGAGGTGATCCAACCATCTGGTGAGTTTAGTATACTTTAGGTAGCTTAGTTGGTGACACCCTGAGAGTGATTAGGGATCCACAAGGTAGTCTTTAGTTGTCATCTTTAGAAACCCAGATCCATCATAGTTTCCAGAACCGGTGGAAGTTGTACTTTGAAAGTAGGATTCCGACCTAGGTGGTATTCTTCCCATCTTTTGATTTCACCTTATTACTTTGTCTTGATAGTTGAGTCGATTTTGTTTGATGCATTCTTAGTTAATCTTTAGTGTAGTCAACCCCCCAATCATCAATCTTTAGTCCGAGTCAGAGTCTAGTATTAGTATTCAGTGTCTATAGGGTTCGATAACTCGTTTTACCATTAAGTTGTGCTACACTCGATAGGTTCACTTGCTTGTCAGTGCGGTGTAGTTCATAGGTTTTCCTTTTATTACTTAGGAGTCTAGGTTAGGTTTAGTAGTTAATTATATAGACCGTCTGGACGACATCAAGTTTTTGACGCCGTTGCCGGGGACACTTGGCAATAGCAATATTAGCTTTGACTAATTCCTTTAGTGATTTTTGGTTTTTTTTTTTTGAGTCTTAATTGTGTGTCTTTGTCTTATCTGCTACTTGTGTGTCTTATCTGAGTGTCTAATATAGAATCGAGTCTTTCTGTGTGTCTTTGAGTTTTTCTTCTTTTTCTTTCTAGTGTCTTTCTGTTTATGCACAACTCTCGTTCATAGGGATCACCATTATTTTCAGCTTTTCAAGAGCCCGAACGAGAGCTGCACGAGCACACCTGTGACTTCCGGGAGCATTTCAAAGCATTTGACAGCATCCAGGTATGTTCTCCTAGCCCAATTCCATTTCCTACCATGGGTGACGCTGACCCACCAGCGAGGCGTACGGTACACCAGTGGGCCAATGAAGGGGTCACCGGGGCGAGATCTTCGATCACACGCCCCGCAGTTCCTACTACCAATACTTGGCAGATCTCGTCACATGTCATGAGCACGATCAATCGTGCCACTCAATTCCATGGCCTTGAGGATGTGGATGCACCGGGACATTTATCCCGCTTCGTGCGGATGTATGATACCTTCAATATGACGGGTGTGTCTAAGGACGCTATCTACTTGCGTCTCTTCCCATTCTCGCTCTCTGGGCGTGCATCTACTTGGCTTGATACCCTCCCCGACAATTCGATCACCACATGGGAAGATCTGCAAGCTAAATTCTACAAGAAGTACTATCCACCTTCCAAGGATTCTCACCTTCAGGATCAGATCCATTCGTTCCGGATGGACCCTGACGACCCTTATCACATGGCCTGGGAGCGGTTCAACGCGTTGTTGAGCCGATGTCCCCAACATGGTCTTTCTGACTGGGCGATAGTGGAAAAGTTCTACAATGGTCTCACCTTCGAGAAGTAGCAAATGTTCAACACAGCTGCGGGAGGCCATATCATGGATAAGCTCGACCCAGACGAGTGTGAGGAGATGTTCGAGAGCTTGGCTCTCGCAGAACAGCAGCATCCATCTACTAGGAATTCTGAGTGACGATCCTGACACCCGAGGGACCTACGAGTGGTATCAGAGCCATTGCTCTTGATTTCGAGTGTTGTGAGTGTGTTTGGAGTATTTTCTACACATCCTACAGAGTTTTTGCAACCAAAAGTGGGTATTTTTGTTGATTTTTGTGATAAATTAGGGGTAGCTCTTGAGCACTAATTTAGAAACCAAATCACTCAAAAACTGACTTTTGTTGTGTATTTGAGTGTTTTGAGCATCAAAGGTTGGTTAGAAACGAGTTTCTGACCCTTTGGCTCATTTTGTTTGGTCAATTTTTTGATTTCTGCCATCTCCGGTGAGTTTCCAGTGACCGGGAAAGGTTGGTGAGAGTTGGTGAAAAGGTGACCTGCGTACTTACCTTATTTGGCAACAAGTACAGTCTTGCTGCGTACTTACCAAGTACGCAAAACCAATTTTGGTGCGTACTTAAGTTATTTCCTGCGTACTTATCATTTACTCTTGCATACTTATCAAGTACGCAAGACCAAATCCTAACTACGCAAGACTACTTCTTTAAGTACGCAAGGCCAGTTACAAGTGCGCAAGTTTCTTTGACTTTTCTGAAATTTGACTAAGTGTTCACCATGTCAAATCTTCAGAACCTCGGTAGAGATTGGAACCCCACAGAAACCCCCAAAGTTGCTAAATGTAAATGATTACTCAAACTGGAAAGCACGCTTTGAACATTATATTTCTTATACCGATTCTTCGTTATGGATACCGCTTTTAGAGGGCTATAAGCATCCCACATACATTTACCTTGATGACGAAATTCCTAAGCCTATCTCTAAACTTGATGAAGAAGAAAAGTAAGTTTATGATAGAGAGAAGAAGGCACACGGATCTATCACTATGGCCTTAACCAGGGAGTTATTCCACAGCTTTAGAGGATACGATAACTCCAAGGATCTCTGGAAGGCGTTACAGAAGAGATTTGAGGTCAATAGTGACATAAAGAAAAGTAAACGGGATCTTCTCAGGAAGCAGTATGAGTGCTTCAGATTTCTGGAGAACGAATCCATAGATGAACTCATCTCTAGATTCTATCATTTGCAGACTTAGTTGAAAGCTTTTGACCTTATCTATCCAAATGAGGAATTAGTTGAAAATTTTCTGGATGCTTTGCCACCCAAATTTGAGATGTATACTACCCTGATGAGAGAAAATTCTAAGTTTTATGAGATGACAATTGACGAGGCAATTGGAAAGGTTCAAGCACATGACATGAACCTAAAAAGAAAGGAGAGCTCAAGAAGACCTCAAATACAAGACCCTTCTATGTATTATGGGAAGTCTTCTACAACCAAGTCATCGGGCTATGCAACATCTGGTTTTGGATCTCATCACCAGAATTCCTAAAAAATCCTTCTCCCACATCTTCAGATAACCAATCAGCAATAGCCAAAATAGCTGAAGATCATGTGGCTTTATTCTCATCATGCATGCTTGCCTATGAGAACTTCATTGGCGGTAAGCTAACGGATCCAGAAACTATCGAAGAAGACTTTAATCAAGTGGATCCGGATGATATGGATATTCAATGGAATATAGCCATGATCTTGAGGAGAGCCAAGCGTTTCCTGAACAGAACAAGAAGATAATTCATTGGCAGGCACTAAAATGCCAAGGTTGGTTTTGATAAATCTAAGGCCAAGTGCTACAAGTGTCTGAAGTTTGGACACTTTTCTCGTGAATGTTAAAAGGACAAAGCACCGGCTTCGGGTTTCACCAGACCTAGCCAAGGAAACAGCCAAGGCTACAACAACTCAAACAACCACAATTAAAGCCAAGGTGGAACGTCCAATGCTTTGGTAGCTCAACAGGACGGTAGCTTTGATTGGGGTGTTCATTTGGAGGATGCCCTTATTGCACAAACACAGGTTGGTCTCAAGGCTGAGATTATGGAGTTGATGGAAGCTGAGGAACGGGAAGCTTCTGTGGCTGACCAAGAAGAGTCTACAACTACTGTTGCCCTCATGGCTATTGGAGAGGCATCAGGTTCATCAAATGAGGTAGAATCTAATCCTTTTGCTGTAATTTCTTGTTCTAAATGTCTAAGCTTAAAGGTTGAAAATTCTAAGCTTCAATACAAAGTCGTACCCCTTCGTATTGCAGCGTTAAGCTACAAGGAAAACGAAAAATGATTTAAAGATTCAATTGAAACGTTGAAGAAAGAAAAACGTGATTATTCACTTAAAATCAGCGATCAACAATTTCACTTGGATGTTGGATACAAAGGGTTAGAGAAAAGAAACAATGAGATCAACAAACTGCAAAATGAGATCTTGCAGTTGAAATGTACTAATGAGAAGTTGAAAAATTCTCGTTTTGTGGTGGGACACTACGAGTCTGTAGTGAGGCAATTGAATGGCTTAGGGTTGGGTACTAATGCTATTCCTCCACCAGTTAGCGGGAAATTTTTCAACGGCTTAATAGACATTGATTTGTCTTGCCTTGATGAGTCCTCATGTAAGGATGAGTCCTCATGTAAGGATGATTCCTCTAACAAGGATGACTCCTCAAGTAAGGTTGACTCCGCATCTACTGAGGAGTTCTTTACTGCTTCTGATGATTGGTCTGAAAGCACCTGCCCTGAAGGAGTAGTATCTGAGGAGTTGTTATGTGAACAGAAAATTAAGAAAAACATTATCACTAATAGTGACAATTGTATTTTGATTGAACCCGATATCATTGAATCAAATTATTAATTAAAGGTAATGCTTTATGGGGGGTATAAACACATTAATCAAGTTAAGAAAGAAGCTTTTTCAGCTCATTATGGGCTTGGTTATAAAGAAAATTTGCAAAAATATTATACTCCCAAAAACCAATCTTTATCGGGTCAAACTCCTGTTCACCAACCAACTCCTCCTGCTCATAATGCATAGTCATCTAATGCCAGATCTAATGAGCCTTACAGGGGGACTTACACAGATAAGAGGACTTGCTTTCACTGTGGTATGGTTGGTCACATTTTTGTGAACTGCCCTTCTAAGAACCATGGGAAACGGCCAATTGTTTCACAACCGACTGTCATCCCTAAGTCACCACCAGTAAAGCATCCCAAAAGTCTAAAAGCAAGTGTGGTGAAACCACCAGTAAAACCTATGGTAAAGCCAAAGATCACATCTGAGGCTAAACCATCTGTTTCAAGAAAGGGAATGCATCCTGCTAAACCTTGTGTATCTACCTCTGGTAGTACACCTACTGGTGAGAAACCTGTGGTGAAACTCTCTAAGCCACACAGAAGGAGAAGGAACAAGAGATTGAGAAAGCTGGAACAGCTGCATGGAGTTCAATCAGGTGAAGCTTCCATTAGTTCACCTGTCACTGTTAATTCTAAGTCTACTGTTCCAGTTAAGAAACAGAAGAGATCCTGGAACAACAAAGCTAAAAATTCTCAATCTCCTAGTCCCAATTCTTCTAAAGATCCATCCATTTTTAACAGTCACGACTGTGAGTTAATTGATGTTGTTTATTTTAAGAAAGACGGACGACCCAAGACCACTATGGCTTGGGTCTCCAAATCTAATTAATTCTTTTTGTGACTCGTGCAGGGACATCCGAAGGGTACTATCTCTAATCATTGGTATGTAGATAGTGGATGCTCCCGGCACATGACAGGTAACATGGCCCTGCTTCAAGATGTTAAACCGTTCAGAGGCGACTATGTGGCCTTTGCTGGAGAGAAAGGCGATAGTTTCACGTGTCAAGGCGTGGTTTCAAATGGTTGTGTCAGCTTTGACAATGTCAACTACTGCGAGCAGCTGAAGCATAACTTGTTGAGCGTCTCCCAAATGTGCGACAAGGAGTACTCAGTGATGTTTGGTAAAACTAAATGCTTGATACTCAAACCTGGTTTTGAGGTTCCGGAAGATTGGATTCTAATGAGAGCGCCAAGGACAAATGACACCTATCAGATTGATATGAGCGTGGCAACAACCACCTCATCAGTTGCTACCTGTTTGCTTACCAAAGCGACAGAACTTGACTCTATCTTGTGGCATAGGAAACTCGGACTCGTTTCTTATCGAAAAATGAATCAGCTTGTCCTAAACGGTTTGGTAACCGATGTTCCTAAGCTGAGATTTACCATTGCAGATGACTGTATGCCTTGTAAAAAGGGCAAACAGCAACGGAAGTCTCACAAGCCCAAGCTCCAAAACTCCATCGGTACCCCTTTGGAGCTATTATATATGGATCTGTTTGGCCCCATAAGTATCAGGAGTATTGAAGGTAAGTCATTCTGTCTGGTTGTAACTGATGATTTCTCACGTTTTTCTTGGGTACATTTTTAAGGTACGAAGAACGAAACTGCTGATATTCTCCAATACCTGATCCTGAGCTTGGAATCTCTTTGAAAATTGAAGGTTAGAAGAATAAGGAGTGACAACGGAATTGAGTTCAAGAATAATTTGATGGAACTTTTCTGTCTCAAGAAGGGGATCCGTCACGAATTTAGTGCCCCATACACACCTCAGCAGAATGGAGTCGCAGAACGGAAGAACAGAACCTTGATTGAGACTGCAAGGACAATGCTATCAGATGCAAAGCTTCCTGTCACTTTCTGGGCAGAAGCAGTTAATACAGCTTGTCACGTCTTGAACAGAATTCTGGTTGTGAAGAGGCACAACAAGACTTGTTATGAGTTGATCAACAATCGACCTCCCAATCTTGACTATCTAGTTCCTTTTGGTAGTCCCTGTTCCTTATTGCTACAATACAAAGACCGCAAGTCTAAGTTTCATGCAAAAGCAGTGGAAGACATCTTCTTAGGATATGTTGCCAACTCGCCTTGCAAGAGAGTGTACAATATAGGAACTCGTACTGTCTAGGAGTGGTTTGAAGTGGATTGTAGTAAACACAACATTCCACTAGAACCAACTGGTCCAACTTGGGGTTTTGATTATGATGCGCTATTCAAATCTTTCAATCTTCCAAATTTGTCTGCAAATGATGCCGTAAATGTATATGAATTATTTGGTGGCGGTGATGACTCCAGTTTCTCAACACGTGCTACTGTACCGATTGTAACTCCTGATTCCTATGCTGCATCTGCATATGGAACTCTTAATGGTGATAACAGTGAAGATGTTCATGTTGACGGAAATGACGCTCAAGCTAATCCTAACACTCGTGTAGGAAATGAAGCTCCAGCTGATTCAATTAACATTGAATCTTCTTCTTCTGGAACACAGGATATGGGGGAGTTAAGCACGAACCTCGATTCAGAAATTCAGGAACCGAATGTACCAGAGATGAGAGTGCATAAGAATCATCCAATTGACAACATTATTGGTGATCCTTATGCCGGTGTTCAAACTCGTCATCAAATCATTGCTGAGAACACTAGTCTCTACTCTGAGATACTTGACACTGGTGTCATGGAAACATGTCTGCATGCTGCATTTGTGTCCCAGTTAGAGCTGAAGAATGTGAAAGAGGCTCTCGTTGACAACTGCTAGATTGAGGCAATCAACTTGATGTGAAAAGTGCTTTCCTATATGGAGTGCTTTCCTGTATGCCTCATATGTTGGCTTCAAAGTCTATCAACTTAATGTGAAGAGTGCTTTCCTGTATGGAAAAGTTCATGAGGAGGTCTATGTCACTCAACCTCCTGGCTTTGAAGATCCGCATAATATCAATAAAGTGTATAAGCTCGACAAAGCACTTTATGGTCTTCATCAAGCACCACGGCATGGTATGAGACTTTATCTAAGCATCTACTGTCTAATGGTTTCGATCATGGACATATCGACTCGACCCTCTTCATACGGAAAGCAGGATGTGATATTCTTCTTGTACAAGTGTATGTCGATGACATTATCTTCGGGTCTACAAATGAAGAGATGTGTTGGGAATTCGAACAGGTGATGAAGTCCAAGTTTGAAATGAGTAACATGGGTGAACTGTCATTCTTCCTGGGTCTGCAAGTTAGTCAAAGAGAGGATGACATTTATCTGCATCAAACGAAGTATGTGCAGGACATCTTGTCGAAATACAAGATGAATGATAGCAGTACTTATGGCACACCTTTCCCCGTCAATCATGGTCTGCATCCTGACAAAGATGGAAATGGATGTGGATTGCAAATTTTATTGTGGGACGATCGGATCTCTTATGTATCTCACAGCTTCAAGGCCAGATATAATGTTTGCTATATGCTTGGGCTCAAGGTTTCAGTCACAACTGAAGGAGTCCCATATGATAGCTGTAAACAAGATTTTCAGATACTTGAAAGGGAAACCCCGATTGGGTCTTTGGTACTCTAAGCAGCAGTCATTTGACTTCAAAGCCTACACTGATTCAGATTATGGCAGTTGTAACCTTGATAGAAAGTCAACTTTTGGTGGATGTCAATTCTTGGGAGACAGAATGGTTTCCTGGCAGTGTAAAAAGCAGTCAATGGTTTCTGTCTCATCATGTGAAGCAGAATACATTGCTGCAACTAGCGGTTGTTCTCAAATATTATGGATTCAGCAGCAATTGAGAGACTACGGCTTGAACTTCACTGGAACTCCTCTGTTCATTGACAACAATGCCATAATTTCCATCACAAATAACCCGGTGAAAAATTCCAGAACTAAACATATTGAAATTCGCCATCATTTCATCCGTGATTGTGCTGAAAAGCATCTCATTGAACTTGTAAAGGTTCACACGGATGACAACCTTGCTGACCTTTTCAATAAGGCATTTGATCGATCCCGTTTTGAGCATCTTGTCAACTTGATTGGAATGTTCAATCCAGAGTGAAAACTTGTTTTTCTTAAATCAATTCATTTCATGAAAGTTAAATTATATTTCTTTTAAATTTTCTGTAAAGTTCTTTTAATTTTCAAATATTTTATAAAAATTCAAACAAAATAGAAAATGGAGAAAAATTTCAAAGTTATCTTTTGAAAAAAGGAAATGATAGTACATCAGAAATGATCTAAACGCCATAGATTGCTCATATGGGAAATGATTGCGTCATGCTTACTTATTGTTTTAAGTTATTATGATTTTAATCTGCTTATTTACAAGTAATTCGAATTGTCAGTAGGCTGTAGGCATTTTTGAATCATTAGTAGTGTGGAAACTAAATTTAGACTACAACTGTGATTTGAACCCGTGTATGCATATGTGCGTGTGTAAAAGAATACAAAAAGATCAAAGGATGCAAGATTTCAGCAAATATTTTCTTAAGCGACCAGTTTCGGGTTATGTGTTTAGCACAATTACTGCGGTTCATCTCACTGCCCATACTCACAAGTATGTAATGTGAGATTGAATCAAGACATGTCTTTACATCAATCGTTGAGCATGTATTCACCATTGAATCATTCCCGATTCATTGAAATCAAATCCAGATAAAAGTTGGATCACCTTACCTAAATCCTCAGACTCCATATCTATTAACCTGAATCATCATATGATATTCATTGAAGAACATCAAATTAAACGAAGACATCCGAATCACTCGATTCTGAATCTTATGATTCTTGATAATCCTTTTGGATTCTGCTTGATTTTTCCTGTGTTAAATGATGTAACTTCATTCTGGAGATTTGAAAATCTTTGTGAAAATCTTAGATGCCTTGAGATAGTGCATTTTACATTTCTGTAGCATATCAGTGGGGTACACGTTGTATATCTTATAATTAATACCTCAACACACAAGAACGTGATACGAAGATGCTTATGGTTTCAAATGTTATAATATTGTCAACTTGAATTACTTGTTTATGTGCTTATTACGTATGAATAACTTGTAATTAATGACATGATCCCATATTCTTTGACGTTTATCTTGTATCGTTTTTGCTAAAGTTTTGCCTGATATGATCCTCTGCTCGTGTCTTTGAACAAAAATAGTGTGTGTATATACTTGTATATTTCTATCTTGAAAAGATCAAAAAGATTCTAAGTTTGTGTATAGTTCAATTTTAATCAGAATAGCCAAAAATATTTATGTTTAACCTTCTTAAATTGACTTTGAATCCTCTTGATTGAATGCTTTTATCTTGTTCGTTATTTGACTTGAAATCTTCATAATTTGAGTTGAAAGTTTGAGCACACAAGGGTCTCTGCGTACTTGATAAGTGCGCATGAGGTAAACCCTGCGTACTTAACAAGTACGCAAGATTTAAGTCATGCGTACTTAGTAAGTACGCAGGAGTTAAGTCTTGCGCACTTAGCAAGTACGCAAGACCAATTTGTGTTGAGTATATATACAGGACTTAGAATTTTCTTTGAGTTTATCTCATTCAAATTTCAAACGACTGTTGAATACCACTACTCATTTTTACTCAAAATTTCGAGTGTTCCTAACCGGTTTTTCGTCCCGATTCTAGTTTCATTATCGTATTACCATTATTTGGTGAGAATCTTAGGGCTTTTCATCCATGAAATCGTAACTCTCGGACCGATTAAATACTTAAAAAAAATTTAGGGTTTGAATCTTTTTTTGGACAAAGTTTTGGTCGTTTTGGTAACACATTATCATCAAAACTTGCTTAGAATCATCAACCGGACCTTATTCAGTACTTAATCGTCCATAAAGATTCTTGATTTTGTCAATGTTTACTGTTTGACCACCGTTTCGTCTGGGTGGTTTTTAGGTCAAAATTTGACAAGGATAGCAGTTCATTGATGTTGATATTGATTCCATAGGTCTTAATCACGTATTTCGACCTTGTGGTGACCCTAATCCACATCAATGTTGATCATATGTTGAAAATTAGATTTTTGGAAAATTTGACTAAGTGCAATTCTTGCGCACTTAACAAGTACGCAAGAAGATATTCATGCGTACTTGTTAAGTACGCAAGAAGATATTCCTGCGTACTTGCTAAGTATGCAGGACCAACACTTGTGAAATTTTTCTAAGTCTGAAATTCAGTTCAGTGAGTAACTGCTATACTTAGTCATGTGTATTCAATTCCAATGAATTTTCTTGTTCTTATTATGTTTTCTGTGTGTTTTTGCAGTGATGGCTCATGCCTTTACTAGTGAGTTCAACCTCCTGGCACATACAGAACTGGAATGGAAGGGTGCTGCTCTACAATACCAAGAGATAGTTGACTTCTTGAACCGTTCAGCTATGCTATATCAGCAAACCCAATAGTATCAAGACCGTACCTGGAATAGTTCTGCGAGACAGCGGAACATGACTGCACGGTAACCCCTAATGTTATACGTGCTACTGTGGCGGGTCATGATATTGCTCTTTCTGAGGACACCATTCGACGGTCTTACAGTTCCGAGATCTCGCCACCGACCCAACTGCCTATCCTGATTACTTTGTGGATGGATGTTGGAGGCAGCGTATGGGATACGTCGGTGTACGGGATTACTCGTCATACAAGAAAATGTGGGTGCTAGATCAGTGGAGGTACTTTGCCCACGTGATGATCATGTGCATCTCTTCCAGGAAGGCGGGGAAGGATGCGATGGGACATGATCTTGCAGCAGCCATGGTTGGCTTGTCTCTCAACAGGGTTATAACTTCTCAAGATACATGTTCAAAGCCATAAATGATCAGATCAATACAGTTGAGAGGTTTAGATTCCTGTTATATCCAAGATTTGTGCAACTACTGATTGATGATGCGTTGCCCAATTTGCCTGCTACTAGGGAGAGATTACAAGTAAAACGGGTGGACAAGAGGGTGTTTGCACAATTCTTAAAGCCAGGCAGTGTAGAACCTACCCCTGAGCACACCGCACTCTTTGGCCACCTGATAAATGACGCGTATGTGGCACCAGATGATTGGAAATGGTTTAGTCATGACTCTGAGCCTGAACTCAGTGAACATTCAGATGAGCAACAAGAAGAGGAGGACGTTGAAAGTGTGGATGAATCGTCTAAAGGAGGATACGAAGAAGTAGTTAATGATGATGCTGAAGGATCCGACCCCGAAGATACAGAGTCTGACTCATCTGATTCTGATGATGCACCATCACAGGTACACCCAAGAAGATTGACAAAGGTAGCCCTTCCTGAGTCATCTTCAAAAAGAAAGCGACAAACGACAAGCAGTGAATACAAGCCAGATTCTGACTCTGACGCTGCTATACAAAGACAAAGACGTGAAAGTATAAAAAAAAAATGGGGGGATAGGCAGCAACAAGTTATTCCTCGTGAGATAGAGGATCGTGCTCAGAGGCAAGTACAAGTATTGGCTGCGAGTACTGATTCAGCTTCTACCCCACCTTCACAACAGTTGTACCGGCGACAGCGGAGAAGGCCACAAGTAACACTTGATGTGGCGGTCACTTCTAACACAGAGGAGGTTCCTGTTATAGTGACCCTCCCTGTACCATCTGTCCATGTGGCGGTCATAACTCCGATTCTTACAGAGTCAGTCACCATCACACCTTCCATCACTCCTACAACCATCATCCCATCTACAATCCCTACTACCACCACTGAACCTATCAGTCAACCCTACAACTATGGAGATTTTACTCAGGGCTTTGACTTTGATATGATCTTCTCCTCTCCCCTACATAATGCTGAAGCCTCTACGTCCATGAATCCTGGTCCAAATGATGCAAGGATAGCTACTTTGGAAACCCAAGTGGCTGGGTTACTAGAAACTGTTCGGAAATCAAGGGAGGAATCTGAGGCTCAACAGGCTCAGATAAATTCGTTGGTGGACGAGGTTACTATTTTGAGAAGCTATAGGACTGGGACGCAAGAGAGACTAGCAAATGTGATGGCCCAGAACGAACTTCTGATCAACACAAACAATATGATTCTGGGTCACAGGTCGTCTCTAGAGCTTCGGTTTGACATGCAGCGGAAAGAACATGACATGATGGTCAAGTTAGTAACTGACCTGACCAAGAAGCTTGCTGCTCAGGGGGTGAAAGAGAAAGAGAAAGAAAAAGAGAAGGAGAAGGCATATAAACCTACCGGTGATGAGGCTTATCATCCGGTTGACTTAACTAAGGATGATGACAAAGACAAGGATCCTGAAGTCGGTCCTAGTGGAAGTGAGCATCAAGCTTTGGCGATAATGCCCATTTCTGTTGTTCCAATGGCTGAGGGGGATTCGACTCATCAGGAAGGTGGTGATACTTCCGGTGGTGATAAAGGAAAGTCAGTGGCTGATGTACTAAAAGATCTATCTGACGATGTGATCTTATTCTTAGAGCCTGACTATTCCAAAGAAGCACAAATCGAGTCTCTCTACAATCTTGAAGAAGGAGAGATCGACTCTGGTGATGATTGCGGTGAAGATGACGATGATGTAGTTATCGAAGTTCCCAAGGGCGACGGGAAGGAGAGATGCTGGGTCACTCACCTGTGGAGATTGCTAGTAATGTTGAAACATCGACTGAAGCCTCCCCTGCCGACCCTACACCTGTGGATCCAGAGGCACAGAAAAACAAAGATATGCCTGCTAGTTCAGCAAAAGACTTCTATCATAGACAAACACGGAGCAACAAGAATGATCTTAGTTGTAAGGTTCGAGGAGGATAAGCAGTTGTTTGCAATTAAGCGAGCTGGGGGGGTTTAATACTTGAACCCAACCAGCGAAGCTTTCAACTCCTTACCTAGATACGACCTCATGAACCTAGCAAACTGAGAGATGCTGGGTCACTCAAATCACGCAGTAGCGATGGGTTTGTGGCATGTTCTACAGCGTGAAGTAAGATCTGGGAAATTCGAGACGTTTAAGCCTCAATTGGCGAAGCGAGTCAAGGACAAGAACGCTAGAGATCATGTGACTAAGAAATGCTTAAAGAAACTGGTATACAAGCCAGTGCTGTGTGAAACCAAGATTCCCCTGAGCAAGTTATCTCAGGATATCCTCGGTAACATATGGTACTGGTACGTAGATCCTAAAACGGGTGAGGCAGTGGTGATAGGAAAGGTGTGGTTAGAAAGTGGAAGCTTAGTGCCAAGGGAACTGATCAGAGTATTTGATGAAGTCTGCTTCATAAACTTCTCTGTTAAAGATCTAGAGGCACTGGCTGACAGGTACTGCATGCATACGGACGAATGGACAAAGTTCCTTGCTTCTAAATATGACAAGCTGATCAAGTTTTGCTTTGACTACAAGAAGAAGATGGAGGCTAAAGATGCAGAGCTGTGAAGACCAAAGACGATCCAGAGCTGTTGTCAAGGGGGAGTTTGTTGAAGCACTTTTGTGTGACAAACACTCTAGATAGAGTCTTAGTTTATGTACTTTCTTTGTATGTATTTGTCTTTGTTTGTAAGCGTCTGTATGTATTAGTTATCGATTTGTATTTACTAATGCATGTTGATAGTTGCTTAATTCTCTAAGTGTTTTACCCACTTAGTATGTGCGCAGGAATTAGTTCTTACGTACTTAGCAAGTACGCAAGAATACTCTGCGTACTTGCTAAGTACGCATGAGCAATTTGCCCTGTGTACTTGCTAAGAGCGCAGAGATCAGATATTGTATAAATAGGATAGGTTGACAGAAGTTAAGTACGTAGACTATTGTGTACTCAGTATTTTCTCTCTGTAACCTTCAAGTGTTTATAATAGATGAAAGTTTATAGTGATTCTCTTGTCGGTTTACTTTGTGTTGTTTGATTCTCCACCTAGTCACGGGTATTCCGCACCCGGTCTGACTAGCCAACGCACTTGCATGTGACGATCCGTGACACCCGAGGGACCTACACTCAGGAAGCAGTGTCGACACCAAGAAGATAGAGGAGATGATTGAGAACCAGACATAGATGCTTGCCCACTTGGTCCAGAATGGCAGGGATGCTAGGCAGAGATTGGATAGCCATGACACTATCTTGAAAAATCAACAGTCGGCATTCCAGGATCTGCAACGCATGGTGGAGGACATCGCTAAGAGTTTGAAAGATCGTCAGGGAGGTCCATCTTCAAGCTCCTATACTTCAGTGATGGCCGTGTCAGTTAGGAGTGTGGAGAAGAAAGAGCTTGCAGAGGATGACTCCCACTCCATTGAGCATAATATTCCGTCACTTGAGGAGGTTAAGAAGATTGATTGGAGAGCTCGATTCGCTGAGATCGATGCTAAGATGGCCGAGGAGCAGGTGGACGAAGAGGTAGTAGTTGAAGAGCCTGCCGACCGGGCAGAGGAGAAGAAGAAGGGGGTGGAGATGAAGTCCCCCGAGTTTGACTTGAGTTGTGTTCCCTATCCAGCGCGCTTGCAACTATATAAGAATGCTAGGGAATATGGTACCTTCCTTGATATGTTTAAACAACTCAAGGTCAATCTTCCATTTATAGAGGTCCTCCAGCACAGTCCTAAGTATGGCAAATTTCTCAAAGATCTTCTTTCCAACAAGAAGAAGCTAGGGGGGATCTCTAAAGTCTCACTTAGTGAGCAATGTTCTGTTATGGTGCAGAACAAACTGCCAGAGAAGATGGCGGATTCGGGTCGTTTGACGATCCCGTGTCTGTTTGGCGGTTTGCCTCTAATCCACGCGATGGCTGATCTGGGTGCTAGCATCAATCTGATGCCTTATTCTATTTATATACAGCTAGACCTAGGTGAACTGCAGCCGACGCGTATGAGCATTTCCTTGGCTGACCGCTCAGTCAAGTATCCACGGGGAATTGTGGAGAATCTGTTAGTGAAAATAGGCAAGTTTGTATTCCCCGTGGATTTTGTTATTCTGGAGATGGAAGTGGATGACAAAGTCCCACTCATCCTAGGACGCCCATTCCTATGTAGCGCCAGGCAATGATCGATGTCTTCGACGGGAAACTCACACTTCGTGTGGGGGATGAGTCGATCACATTCGATACTATGAAGTCCGTGAAGGATGTTGGCGAGCATAGACACTCTGTGTGCATGCTTGATGCCTTCATGGAGGACCATCAGGACTATGATCCATGTGAGATAGAAGTTGGTGAGCCCGCCCCTAATTTAGAAGAACCATCTGATTGGGCGGTAGAGTTGGAGAAGTTGCTAGAAGCACCAGATGAGTACAACGACAAAGAGGTGCTTGATGATCTGTTGGAGATGATGGCAGAATTTCATGAGATCATAGGCAAAGCCCCAAGTGTGGGGAAGTTAGTGGAGGTTGTAGAGGATCCAGGAGATACTAGTGAAGGTTTAGAGGTCCCATATGTAGAAAATACCATTCCTGAACTGTTACCCATCACCATTGTGCATGCTGAGGGGATAGAAGCCGAGTCATCCCCTAAATCTAGGCCGCCCCGTAAGAAACTCCAAGAGTTGAGTGAGTTTGTAGATATAGAGAGAGTGAAAACCCCAATTGTGGGGATGTTTAGAGGTGACAACTTGCTAGGATACTTGAACCATGTTATCTTTGGACCGGGTAGATTTAAGTTATGGTGGTAAGACTGGATTAATGCATATGATATACATTTGAGTTTTGATAGAGGTAGGAATTTGATGAGGATGTGGAGGACTGGTAGACCGCAGAGGATGAAGGCGGTACAGGTTAGGATCAAGGAGAAGCCTCCTGATAGGTTTATCTGTGTCTTGGGCAATTGCCCGGGATGTAGAGTTTATGTGCATTACTTGGTTTGAGTCCGTGTCATTTTTGATGTTTTTCGGTTTGTGTGTTTTGTTTGTGTCATGTTTTGCAGGGATTCGCGCTTAATTCGGTGAGGAAAATCATCGATAATGAAGTTCCAGGTATTTTTACATATGTTTTTATGCTTGGAATAGGTTTTTATGGAATTTGGGTGAAGAAAGTTTGAGGGGTCAAAAATTTTCTAAGTACAAAAACCCTCTTAACTTTCTGTTACCAGCAAGCTCTCACGGTACGCGAGGCCCTTATAACCTTTCTCTCGCGGTATACGAAGGACAAAGGTTGGAGCTGACTTAAAAATTGCCTCCTCGCGGTACGCGAGGAGTGCTGCCCTTTCTCTCGCGGTACGCGGGGGAGTGCTGGATTTGCCCTTCTTCCTTGTTTTCCCATAGCTTCGTTCACCGTTCACCACTCTCACCACCATCATCATCCATCATCCTCTATCCACCATCCATAACCACCACTATCATTCACACCATCCATTATCACATCATCCATTGTCACCATTCATACCATCCGACTACGACGACCATGGGAGAACTTAGAAGACCGTTCGTAACCGATGATCTACTTTGCTGTGGCGTTCATGTCTATGTGTTTGCCACCCATTGAGTACGTTTCTCTACTATCTTTCTAGAGTCTTAGTGAGGTAGTTTGAGTCAATCGAGTCTTTATTTTTAATTTGAGTAAGTTTAATGCTGCGGGTTTGTTGTGAGGTTTATTTTGCAGGTTTTATCATTCTGCCCGTACCCAATCTCCATTCGGGCGGGATCAATTATCACTTATATGAAGTTTGTAAAGGCAACCCAGCAGTCTATGCAACCGTGACCGAAATGCTATACGGTGCACACAAGAGGATGAAGGAAGTTGGATATATTCACTGCTACATTACCAGCTAAGTCGCTTCCTTCCTGTTTTCTGTTTATTTTTGCATTTTTATTTTTAGTTGTGTCTTGCTTCACATTGAGGACAATGTGTCTTTTAAGTGTGGGGATGTGAGTGTTTAGTTTAGTACTTTGTTTTGTTTAAAAAAAGGTCAAAAATACAAAAAAAATATTAAAAATTTGAAAAAAATGTCATTTGAAATCAAAAGTTTTGCATAATAAACGGAAAATGATAGTACAACTGGACCTGCTTATTGAGTTTAAATGAATAAATAACTGAAAACGCGTCTAGTTAGTGATGTTTTGGTAGACCCAGCTAGCTAGTAAAGCTTAAATATCCTGTTTGGGTTAAATAAGATTAAATATTGAATTAATTCATGATATCTTGTGGGTATTCATCTTAGAGTATCGGTAATACTGAAACTGTCAACATAGGGTGATAGGTACCACGTTAGGTTAAAATTTAGAGGTTTTTGAAAATTTTTGGCACACCATTCTCTTTTTATGAGAATAAATCCGAGTTTGGTGGCGCCCACATCCATAATTCCATAATTCATGAGCTTATTTGTTAGAAGTATGAGTTTTGCTTATATGTTACCCTCCGGGATGGCCACTTGGAGAAAACACCCCTAAGTGATTCTTATATGCTTATTGATATGACTTAGTCTATGTGTTACCTTTCGGGATAGTGACTTGGTTGAAACGCCTCTATATGAAGTTAATTTGCTTATTGATGCTCATTATCATTCCATTCATTCAATATTTCATTTGATTTCTGAAACATGTAAATTTTAGTTTAACGTGGTAAGGTAAATCTATATGGTTTGATCCGTGCCTAAACATGACCGTTAGATGGGATTAGGTAGAGCTGTAACTTTAAGTGTTTGTCACATAGATTGATTGATATGCTTGGTAATGCAATATTGTAACACTTTACGGGGGCTTGAAAGTTGGTGGTTGGGTTTAATTGGATAGAAATACTAATTATTGCTTTTTAACGCATGAGTATATTTGTGCTAATTGGTAATTGATGTTTATAAAGTTAGATCTCGGTTATGATTCCATTGCAGACTTTTTCGAGGACGAAAAAATGTTAAGTGTGGGGATGTTTGATGTGTTGCAAAGCATACATGCATTTCCCTTGTATTTAGTAACATTTTCGTATAGTTTTATAGTTATTTTGAGTCATTTATATCTTGTACTTAGTTATGTTATGTTTTGTAGGTATTTTGGGAAGAATTAGAGCTTAAACGATCAAGACGCGTGAAGAAACAAGCACACGAGAACCGGGGATGAGAATGTCAAAAGTCGGGGAAGAGTCCAACCTTAAAAGGGGCATATCTCGGGCTAGAAAATTAGTTACGGGGCCCATAATATATCGATTTGGGGTAGCTCGATGAGAAGAGTTCATGTTTCTGGTATGTTCTCACGGTACGCGAGAGGTTGGGTCCATTCTCTCGCGGTACGCGAGGGACTGGGAAATCAGCGCGACTATTTTGGCTATGGAGGTACGCGAGGGATTTGTCCTCTGGGTCTCGCGGTACGCGAGAAGCCCCAGAAACACGAATTTTGACCTAATTTCAAGGCTAAATAGATTAGGACTCTCTCATTATGTTAATCCTCAATTTCCAGCCTTTTAGAAGGAGAAAAAAGGCGATTTTGAGGCTGGAGAAGAGAATTGAAGTGTTTGATCCCGGTGCATTAGATTTAGTGTTTTCAGTTCCAAAGCTTGAACCTTTATCTTTGTTTCGTGTGTTTGAACTATGTTCTTGTCTTATACATCTGTTTTGATGTGTTTGAGCATGATATTTGGCTAAAACATTAATACTGCCTAGGTCATGATGAATACTGTGTTAAACTTATGATTTTTATTCGGTTTTGGATTCTAATGTTGGTTGAATGGTTTTGTAAACGATCTTTGGATATTAATTATGATGTATAAGCATGTTTAATTCTATTGTGTGATTGATTTTGATTCCATGCGTTGATTGTGGTTGTCTGCCAGTTTGATTTGCGTATCTAGGACATAGATCTTAGGGTTTGTGATTGTGTGTGGTTTGCTAGAGATAGTAACCGTAGGAGTTGTGGTTGATTGCTGATTAGAATTGATTGTGTGTCCTAGTTCAATACCCAAGAGGTGAGAATTAGTTGTCTAGTCTTCGTCATTAGGAATCCGAGTGTCAGTTGTCTGAGAGGAAGTTGGTATTAGGTGTCTAGTGATTGTTGCTTGTTCATGTCATAGTTGTTATTGTGAGATTACCCCGTGCATCTTTGATGTATCATGGACAGTGAGACTGAAAGGTGATATGTCTTTAGGGTACATTATCATTGTTGGAAAAACCCGAGAGGTGATCCAACCATCTGGTGAGTTTAGTATACTTTAGGTAGCTTAGTTGGTGACACCCTGAGAGTGATTAGGGATCCACTAGGTAGTCTTTAGTTGTCATCTTTAGAAACCAAGATCCATCATAGTTTCCAGAACTGGTAGAAGTTGTACTTTGAAAGTAGGATTCCGACCTAGGTGGTATTCTTCCCATCTTCTGATTTCACCTTATTACTTTGTCTTGATAGTTAAGTCGATTTTGTTTGCTGCATTCTTAGTTAATCTTTAGTGTAGTCAACCCCCCAATCATCAATCTTTAGTCCGAGTCAGAGTCTAGTATTAGTATTCAGTGTCTCTAGAATTCGATAACTCGGTTTACCATTAAGCTGTGCTACACTCGATAGGTTCACTTGCCTGTCAGTGCGGTCTAGTTCATAGGTTTTCCTTTTATTACTTAGGAGTCTAGGTTAGGTTTAGTAGTTAATTATATAGACCGTCTGGACGACATCAATTACGTCTATGGAAGCTGTAATAAAGATGAGGGAATGCAGGGCATATCAAGCTGTGAAGTTTGCTGCACACTCCTTTGAAGAGGAGGCTCTTGACTGGTGGGAGTCAATTAAGCAGACAAAGGGAGAAGCTGTAACTGATAGAATAACTTGGGCAGATCTCAAGTCTTTGATTGTGAAAAATATTGTCCACAAAGTGTTGTGGATAAGATTGAAGCTGAGTTTCTATGGTTCGAAGCAGGATCCATGACTCATCAGGAGAATACAACCAAATTCAATGAAATGGCCAAGCTGGTGCCACATCTAGTGACTCCTAAATCAAGGAGGATTAAGTGATTTGTATAGGGACTACCCCCTAAAGTTCAAACCTTAGTAAAAACTAATGCACCCATAACTATAGATTCAACAGTACAACTTAGTGCAGTAATGTATGATGAGATAGAAGCTCAGGAGATGGCCAACAAGAGAAGCTTCGAAAAGACAACCAATGAACCCACAGATAACAAAATCCCAAGAAGAGAATAAGGTAATTCGGGAAGAGGTGTACAAGGGATTACATGCCATAACTGCCAACAAGTAGGACACTTCATAAGAAATTACCCAAGTATTAGATGTCATAATTATAATGAATTAGGGTATTTTAAGAGTAATTGTCCAAAAACACCTCAATCAAAGACAAGTGGTGGTTCCAAAGGACGCATATTCATTTTAGGAGGAAGGAAAGAGGGAGAAGAATAGGTACGCCTCTTATAAAATAAATTAAAACATGGATTAAAAAGAATCGTGCCCTTAGTTCTAAGTATGATCATCCTAAATTTCGAGGATGAAATTTCCTAAAGGAGGGGAGATTTTTAACACCCCAATTTTCAGGTATAGAATACTAGATGGACTAAAATTATAATTAAGTAAAAGTATGAGGGGGGTACAAAAGTGAATAAATAAAGTAGACAGATGTCGGACCGACATATCAGGGATAGCGTTCCGCTATGTAGAGGGCAAGGAATCACTCACGAAGTGACCCGTGTCAGGTGACTAATCACCGTGGTCTGACACATGGAAGATCGATATCGGTCTAAAATGAGATCCGTTGCGGTCCGCTAGCCACAATTCATCCATTGCGGACCGACATGAGAAGCATAACGGTCCATTATGTAAGCCATAAGGCAACGAGACGGCTTAAGGCCATAGCGGACTGACATCTCCTCAGATAACGGTCCGCTATGGGTGCCCATCTACCCCTATAAATAGATGATCGATTTCAACTCTTTTACACACACAAACATACTCAAATACACGCACACACTCTCTGAAGATCCATTTCCGAGCCCCGGTTCACGTGTTAGAGTCTGGTTTCTGACCATTCGACTTCAAAATGCCGTAGATAGTGCTGAGGTAAGGTTCCGATCTCCTATTAAGCTTTAGTTATACACCATTATGTTAAGTTTGTATAAATGAATAATGTACTTACTTATCTAGGAGCTCTGCCCGAAGTGTTTGCCACATTACTGATTAATAAGCCGAAATACTGCTGAGCTGAGTTCTTAAACTGTGATGCATGAACCCTTTCATGACCTTGTCCGGTGTAGAAATAAAGACTGATGGCTACAAAATTCTCTAAGTACAAATGCTGCTGATCTCAAAGATTGCTGCGGATTGACAAAGTTCCAGCTGATAGGCTTTATCCGTTGCTGACCAAAGCTGCAGCTGATAAGTCTTATCAGCTGCTGACCAAAGTTGCAGCTGATAGGCCTTATCTGCTGCTGACCAAAGTTGCAGCTGATAGGCCTTATCCACTGAAGATCAAAGTTGCAGCTGATAGCCTTTTCATTGAAGATCAAACGTTTCAGCTGACTGTTCTTGATAAAGCAACCAATACCACTGATAACTTTCTGCTGTTACATTGACACACTCCACGCAGAAAGAATGTCATTGGAACAAGACAATAAAAGACAACGACGCTCTCCTTTGGAGTATTCAAGCAATGATGCAAAGAAGACGTTTGAATAAAGTTAACCTTTGTAGTTATTATTATTGTCTGTATACGTAGAATAGCTTCAATACAAGATCAACAGTCTGTGTTAGATCTGATCCTTAGAATCAAGGGTCTGTCTTGATTCTAAATTACTATATAAGTAGTACTTAGATTCATTGTAAAGTACTTTTTGCTTAAGAGTTTTCTCTGTAATCTTGTAACACTTGAAGCTTAATAGAAATTGCATTTATCAGTATTCTTCTTGTCTACTTATTTACTTTGCTTAAGTTGTGATTGTTTCCGCCAATCTCAACTGGAATAGAACCATCTTGTATTTATCGATCCAACAAGTGGCATCAGAGCTTTGGCTCACAGATTAAACAAACTCACATTTTTTTAATCACTCTCTGGTTCTATTCTTATCTATCTCTTTGCTAAAGTCACTCATTGTCTAAAATTCAAAATGGCACAAAACAATGGATTTGAAGACATTGGAAGCATCTCCAGACCACCAATACTGGTGTATGGAGAAGACTATGATATGTGGAAGAACAGGATGGAAAGTTTCTTCTGCTATCAAGAATATGGGATGTGGAAATCCATTAAAAATGGACCATACATACCCATGGTGGCCTCAGCTGATTCTGGAAGTACACTGGTTCCCAAAGAATCCTCCAAGTACTCTGATGAAGACATCAAGAAAATGGAGGTAGACTTCAAAGCCTTGGGAGCCATTCAAATGTGCTTACCAAATGAAGTTTTTCATAACTTCAGAGGTTACAAAACTGCTAAGGAGCTATGGGAGGCTCTTGAGAAGATGTTTGCTGGCTCAGAGGAAGTCAAAGAAAACAAAAGGGACATCCTGAAGCAGCAGTACGAAAACTTCGTCTAGAAGGAAGGTGAGTCCCTAACTGTTTTATATAACAGATTTACTTATCTTGTAGGTGAGTTGCAGTGCTCAAAGGTGAAGCTGGAGAATGAAGATATTCTCAAAAAGTTCATCAGGTCTTTACCTAGCTGCTGGACACTCTACACAGTATCCCTTAGAAGAACTGAGAATATGAAGACTCTCCAAATGACTGAGCTCTTCGGTATGCTGAAAACCTATGAGCTAGAGATGATTCAGGCAAAAGAATGAAGCTCAAGCTATCAAAATGCCTCAACATCGACCACCACCTCTGCCCTCCACTCTAACTACTCAGGTCCTAGTTCTAGAAACTACTATCCTCCCATTGTCACCCATCCACAAACTCCAACCTCTCAAACGAACACCTCACCATTTCCCCTAGAAGCTCCTCCTCAAACCTCAACCTCTGCTGCTTTTGTTTCTGAAAACTCAAGCAACATGTCCTTTATCAAGGAGGATCTGGAATGCTTCCATCCAGATGACTTAGAAGAAATGGAAATACATCACTCGTATGCCATGCTCTTTATAAGAGCAAAAAGGTTCTACTTTAGAACCGGAAGACCCATTCCAAGCAACAACTCCAACACCAGAGTTGGATTGGATAAAAGAAAACTAAGATGTTACAACTGTAACCAACTGGTTCATTTTGCTAGAGAATGAAAGGCACCTAGGGCAAACCGAACAGCTCCTCAACCAAGACAAGCTCACCAAGCCCAACCAAGCCCAACCAAGACAACAACAGCAACAAGCTACTCCTCCAGCTCAAACTGCAGGTTGTGCAGCCGTTGGAACATCTGACTTTGACTGGAGCTTCCAGTATGAAGATATGCCTGCAAACAACCAAGCTCTTATGGCAGACACAACTGAGATACTGCCTCGGGTATATGAACATCTCTGTTCCCAAGCTTGTATTGATAAGGTGTTAGGCTACAGAAAGCATAAACAAAACCTTATAGATCAAAATGAAGAGTTTCATCAAATGAAATCTGACAAAAGTAGAAAACAGTCATAAAGAAAAAATTAACTGCCTAAAGAAAGAGATTTCATCACTAAAACATGAACAAACCAATCTTGAAACTCAGATTGATGATCTACTTGCCAGATTAAAAGCTACCAGAGCAGAATTGGCAGAACATAAAGTTCATGTTGACAAATATGAATTTGCATCCAAAAAGCTGCAAAGACTTTTGGATGCTCAAATTCATGAAAAGATAAAAACTGGTCTGGGGTGTCATGTTGAAAAATATCAAGCTGTTGCACCTCCTGCTGACTACGTTGCCATCCATGAACCAAACTTCAATCTCTCAAATCTTGAAAAGGCCAACCGAGATCTTGATCCTTCAAGATATGAACCACTGGTGCAAGAATACATTACCTCATCAGAATCTGAGACAACTTGCTCAGAGTCCACTAAAAATGAGGAGATCTCATCACCAGTACAAGTACCAGAACCGCCTGTTCATGAAGTCATTCAAACAAGTACTCATGTTCCTTTACCAGCCGCTCCGGTTCCTATACCTTTCAACCAAATCAAAATTAGCTATCCTCCAGAAGGAAGAAAGCTAAATGTTGAAAAGGGGCAGTCTTCAACCTCAAAGCCTCAAAGAAAGGTGTTTGACATATGCCATGCGCCTGGAGAAAGAGTTCCATATGTTCAAAAGAAATTGGAAGAAGCCACCTTTGAGCACAACAAAGCTCAACCATGGAACTTTAAAGACCTATTCAAAATAAAGGACTATGTTCACCTTTCACGGGACAAACTGGCCAAATCATGCTTTGTTGGGGGAAAATACAACCACACTGCCAGCACCTGCTTCTACTACCTTTAGCAGCGAAGAAACCTCAAGCAACATGCTTTTGAGAAGATAAAGAAGAACAAACAGGTAATAAGGTTTGAAGCCAAGACAACTCAATTCAGAAACTCTCTTTCTCCACCAAGGGAGCAGTTGTCAAAACCTCAACAAACTTGCATAATCTGCGGTGAACCAGGCCACTTCGCTGCAAATTGTAAGTTTCACCCTTTCAACCAGATCCTTCATCGAGCCCCTCATAAACAAAAGCCAACCAGCAAAATAACTCCTACAGAGAAGCCCTATGTTAACAAGGTAAAGAAGGATCAGCAGGCATCGGTTGTTGATCCATCAGCAGCAAGCAAAAATGTTGGAAATCAAGTGAAGCCCAAGACAACAAAGGACAAGTTTTCAGCAGCAACCAAATCTGCTGCTGCCAAAGCAAAATCATCAGCAGCATAATCTGCTGCTGATAAGCTAAAGCCATCAGCAGCAACCAAATCTACTGCTGCCCAAGCAAAATCATCAGCATCAAAATCTGCTACTGATAAACCAAAGCCATTAGCAGCAACAAAATCTGCTGCTGCTGCTGAAGAGACCCCTGATCAAAATCAAAGCAATCTGGAGCAAGGGATACAGCGGGAGGTGGTACCAGCACAGAGGATCCACAAAGAACATCCTCAAGGAAATATTATTGGCCAAGTCCACCAAGGAGTTCTCACAAGAAGCAAATCTCACGAGGCCAATATATGCTTGTTTCCATGTTTTCTATCTTAGGTGGAACCCAAGAAGATAGATGAAGCACTAAAACACAACAGCTGGATTGAGGCAATGCAGGAAGAGTTGCTGCAATTCAAGAGGCATGATGTCTGGAAACTTGTTGATCTTCCACCAGGTCAATATGCTATTGGCACACGATGGGTTTTCAGGTACAAGCAAGATGAGAGAGGCATTGTAGTCAAGAACAAAGCCAGACTTGTAGCTCAAGGCTACACTCAAGAAGAAGGAATTGACTATGATGAAGTCTTTGCTCCTGTTGCCAGGCTGGAGGCCATCAGAATCTTCCTGGCATATGCTGCATCCAAGAATTTCATTGTCTATCAAATGGATGTAAAGAGTGCCTTTCTGTATGGGAAGATTGGTGAGGAAGTATACGTCAAACAGCCTCTAGGCTTTGTAGATCCTGCACATCCTACTCAAGTGTTCAAACTAGGCAAAGCCTTGTATGGCTTACATCAAGCACCAAGAGCCTGGTATGAAACTTTGTCAGGATATCTACAAAGCAACAACTTCAGAAGAGGTGCTATTGACCAGACCTTGTTTATCAAAGATGAAGGGGGAGAAATCTTACTAGTTCAAATCTATGTTGATGATATCATCTTTGGATCAACAAGGAAAAAGCTGTGCAAAGACTTTGAGATTCTGATGCACTCAGAGTTTGAAATGAGTTCAATGGGTGAACTAAATTTCTTTTTGGGTCAACAAGTCAAACAAGTCCCAAATGGAATCTTCAAAGGCCAATCCAAATATGTAAAGAGCATTTTGGAAATATTCAAGATGGCTGACTGCTCTGCTGCAAGAACCCCTATGCAAGTGCACCATCAGCTGACTCTAGACAAAGATGGCCAAGACACTGATCAACATCAGTACCATGCAATGATAGGGTCTCTCATGTATCTCACTGCCTCAAGGCTAGATATCATGTTTGCAGTATGTCTCTGTGCAAGATTTCAAGCAGCTCCAAAGGTTTCACATTTTCAAGCTGTCAAGAGAATTATTATATACCTAAAGGGAGCCCCAAGACTTGGGCTTTGGTACTCCAAAAATGACAAGTTCAATCTGTATGCATACACTGACAGTGATTATGGGGGATGCAACTTGGACAAAAAGTCCACATCAGGGGGATGTCAGTTTCTAGGAGGGAGACTGATTTCATGGCAGGGCAAGAAGCAAACATGTGTTTCACCTTCTACAGCTGAAGCAGAATACATTGCAGCTTCAAGTTGCTGTGCACAAGTCATCTAGATACAAAATCAAATGCTGGATTATGGGATGACTTTCATGGCAACTCCAATTCACATTGACAACATGAGTGCTATATCAATCACAAACAATCCGGTGCAGCACTCCAAGACAAAGCACATTGACATCAGGTATCATTTCCTAAGAGATCAACTTGAGAAAAAGAGGATTATTTTAACCAAAGTTCATACCAATGAGCAATATGCTGATTTGTTTACAAAACCTTTTGATGAAGCTAGATTTAGATATTTAGTTGAATCCATTGGTTTGATGAACTTTGATTAAAATCCATCTCTAAAATTCTGTTTTAAAATGTGTTTTGTCTTTTGATGTAAATAAAAGTTATGAGTCAGCAGCATTTTTGTCCTTCAGCTGCTGAAAGGTTTATTTTTCAGCAGCAAAGGATTTGCCACTGTCTGCTTTAAGTTATCAGCAGGAACAGGTTTCCTGCGGATATCTTTAAGGCTGTCAGCAGCAACATCCTTGCTGTAGATCATTGAATCCATCAGCAGCAATTGAGTTTGCTGCTGACAGATTTAACCTTCTGCAGCAACCAAGCTTGCAGCGGACAGGCTTATCCATCCACAACAACCAAGTTTGCTGCTGATGGGTAACTTTATGTCCAAATTAACTTTTACCCGCTGTAATATTAACATCAGTCTTTACCATGACTGCCTCGGTGTATTACAGCTGTAACAGTAAAAAGTGAATAAGGTTGTACTATACAAGTCATTTTGCTTTTTCTCTCCCTGCCGTTATAAGAACAAATCAAATTTCCTTACCACCTCTTTACATTCAATTTCACCCTAAACCCATATCACTTTCTCTCAAGTCCCCACCACATTCAAAGTCTTCCATCGTTAAAACATTCAAAGCCTTCTATCCTTAAAACATTGAAAGCCTTCCATATTCTTAAACCTTCAAACCTTCCCTCCAAAATCAAACAACAATGGCAGACATCAATAACCCTGATGATAAGTTTTCCTCGTACCACAACCTTACAGCATACTTAACCAAGGGAAAGAAATCCGAAGGATTCGATGATATGATTGACTTCCTATGCCGATTAAAGATCCATTTTGTCCTCACAACCAACCCTACCATATATATCCCTCATATGGAGGATTTCTAGAATACCGTCGTCTACTCTACCGAATAGGGGATTCCCCAAATAAAAGCCAAGGTAGACATCATCATCTCTGAAGCTACCCTCCGAAAACATCTTAAGCTTCAGGATGAGGGAGCAGCCATCTCATACTCAAAGGACGAGTACATGAGGACCTTTGTATCCATAGGGTACACTGGAAATCAAAATGAGTATACAATAGAGAAGGTGCTGATGGGCCCTCCATGGAAGTATCTCTGCCACACTCTTCTCCAATGCATATCTCAGAAGAGAAGTGGATGGCATCAAGTGAGCTCCGCACTTGCCTCTGCTTTTCATGGTATGATTACTGGCCTATGTTTCAACTTTGCACACCTCATCTTTGAGGGTTCGAGATATAACCTTCAAGAGGGTGCAAAGCAACAATTTTTTATGTACCCAAGATTCTTGCAGGAGGTTTTCAACTAGGAACTAAAAGAACTCTCAAAACCTGCAGGAATCTACATCATGTTGGAACATAAAAATAATATTTTTCAAAGTATGAGAACTATTTCCAAAAAGTTCTCAGGGGTCAATGTTCCATTGTTATCTACAATGCTGAACATACCAAGTACCCCGGGTGACAGTTCAGCAATCCCAGCTGATACTGACCCCACACCCTCCACATCACATCTTGAACAACAATCTGCTTCCACCATTCGAACCCCTGTGCATAATACTAAGGATGCACATGTACAAAAATAACTTACATCTGTTTTGGATGTTATCGTTCAACTGGAACAAAGGGCCCCAGTTGCAACGACATACACCAGAAAAATGAGCAAGAAGACTCCTTCTGTTCCTGTCTCAAAGGCCCAAACCCAACCTCTAAGCCCTCATTCAGAATCCCAACATTCTGATGAGAATACCAAAAGGGATAGCCACAACACTAGAGAGGCTTCCTTGGAAGCCTCTCTATTAGGATCAGGATCACATCCCGGATCCATAGAGCAACCCCCTGAGCCATTCCATTATTTCTCTTCTCTGAACCTAAGTGCAGAGGCACCTGGTCAAGATGATATACCTTCTCCAACAACCACTATATCGGAGGTATTGATTGACTTGGTTGCTGGTGCACCCAACCCAGGTTCATCACCCAAGAAGGTTCACTCTGGTAGTACTGATAGAGTGAATGTGGAAAGGGATATCACTACTCCTGGTACATTAACTGCCCAGGAGGACAGTGATAACATAGCCAAAACCCTAACCACAACAACTCACAGTGAGGATGTTTCCTGTGAAACACTCTTCACTGAGAGGAATCCCAGGCGCCAAGAAAACCAGGGTGATGGGGATGCAGAGGCTAGGCCTAAGGCCCCATCTAGCTCCAAGGATTCCACAACTGTGGATGAGGACAGACTGAAACTTCATAACTTGGAATTGACGGCCAGGGTGGCAATGCTAGAGGTTGAACTGTCCAAACTAAGACACCAAGTCTCTATGCATGAAGCCCATCAATGCCTAACTGTGCCTACTCCCTCTCTTGTATCAGTGGGAACTCAAACAGATACATCCCTTTCACTGATGCAGCCAAAAAGGGGGAGGTGGTTACTAAGGAAGATGATGTTGACAGCCTCGAAGAATGGATACAAGAGCAAACTGTGTTTCGAAGTTCCCTATACAAACCTGCTTTTTTTCAAATCCATGATTTGCCAGACTCAGTAGATGAAGAGGAAGATGTCACTAAGGATTGGAAGTTAGTCGTTCGAGCTGTTGATGAGGTGCTACAAGAAGAAACTCTCCATGAAGACACACCTCCATCATTCAGCATTCTTCCTGAAGCTGCAGCCATAATAAGTCATTCATCTACCCCCCAACTCTTCCTAATTTCAAAAAAGCTAGAATTTGACTCCATTCTAGCTTGGGGGTATGATGGAATAGCTGAGAGATTCTGGATTGGATGGGAGTTTAGTGGAGTAGATAAACTAGAACTCTCTTAATGCCCTCCAAGTTCTCAATCTGTATCTGACAAAATGCATCAACACTTCATCAGATCTCTCAGCAGAACTTGCAATCAGCAGGTTCTATGACTTAATGGAGGATAACATGCCCTAGTTTGAAAGACTACTAACAGAACCAAACAGGGTGGCTTATCCTGAATCTTCATCAGCAGCAGAACAAAGAGTGGCTCAGAGAAGGCTTGACATAATCAGGAGCAGTGCTTTAACTGAAGAAGAGGGTTATGTTCTTAGTTGAAATTGGCGGAAACAATAACAACTACACAAATATAATCGAGCAAGCATAAAGAATACTTTTAGGAACACTTTTTTAGTAAGCTTTTGCAGATAAACGATTACAATTGAAACTCAATCAGAAAGCATAAAAACCACACTTACAATGAAGTGTTTACAGATTATTTATACTCACTTAGAATCAAGACAACCCCTTGATTCTAAGGATCAGATATAACACAAACTGTTGATCTGCTGTATCTAGCTAACTATTACACGTTTTGTCTATATGTAGTTAACTTTATTGAAGCGTCTTCTTTATGCATCATTACTTTTATGCTTGGAGAAGAGCATTGTTGTCCGTCATTGGTTGTGCCATTGAGGTTCCTTCTGTTTTGAGTGTGTCAGTTGCTTTTGTAGAAAGTTGTCAGTGACGCTTGGTATGGATAGTCAGCTGCAACGATTTGTCTTCAAGGCACAAGGCTGTCAGCAACAAATATGTTGATAAGCAGCAAGATGTAACCATCCAAAGCTGCTGATGATTTGCCTGTCAGCAGCGTCAAGTGTTGATGCTGCTGAGAAGCCTATCCGCAGCAACTTTGGTCTTCAGCAGATAAGGCTATCCACAGCAGATTTGTTCTTCAGTAGGATAACAAGTATCCGCAGCAGATAAGCTTGTCCGCAGCAGTTTGTTGGTCAGCAGCAAACTCTGAGATTAGCAGCATTTGTACTTAGATAATTTTGTAGCCATCAGTCTTTGGTTCTACAAACTCCCCCTAGACTGATGCTACCAAAATTCTCTTACTGCCTTTGTTGCTGAAGCTTTTGCATATTGCTGACTATCCTTTCAACCAAAAGAAAAAGCTTCAATAACAACCATCTTGTATTTTGAAATACAGCTTGCAGTCGTCAAAACTGTCTGAGTCTTCCTCCATTGGGACCATCTCCCCCTTTTTGGTTGCATCAGTGGACAAATGTGCATCAGTTTGGGTGCCCACTGATACAAAGGAGGGAGTAAGAAAAGTTGGGCATTGATGTGCCTCTATCATATTCACCCTGGCCGATAATTCCAAGATATGAAGTTGCAGTCTGTCCTCATCCACAGTTGTGGAATCCTTGTATCCAGATGGGGCCTTAGGCCTAGCCTCTTCATTCCCATCACCCATAGTTTCTTGGCACCTGGGATTCCTCTCAGTGAGGTGAGTTTCCAAGGAAGCATCCTCACTGTGAGTTACCGTGGTTGAGGTCTTAGCAATGTTGTCACTGTCCTCCTGGTTATTTGATGGACCAGCAGTAGTGACAACCTCTTCCACATCCATTCTGTCAGGGCTCCTAGAGTGGCCCTTCAGGGTAGAAGAACTTGGGATGGGCGTGTTGGAAGCAAGATTAATCAGTACCTTCGAGATGGTGGTAGTTGGAGAAGGTACATCATCTTGATCAGGTTCCTCAACACTTAAGTTCAGAAGAGAAAGGAAAGGCTCAGGGGGGTGTTCTATAGATCCGGGAAGTGATCCTGATCCTAATAGAGAGACATCCAAAGGAGTCTCCCTAATAATGTGGCTTTCCCTTATGATATTCTCACCAGAATGTTGTGATTCTGAGTGAGGGCTGTTAGGATGGGTTTGGGCCTTGGAGGCAAGAGAAGGAGTTCTCTTACCCCTTTTTCCTAGTATATGTCGTTGCAATCGGGGCCCTGTGTTCCGGTTGAACGATAACATCCAAAACAGGTGTAAGTAATTTTTGTGCCTCTGCATCCTTAGTAGTATGCACAGGGGTTCGAATGGTAGAAGCAGACTGTTGTTTAAGATGTGAGGTGGAGGGTGTTGGATCAGTATCAGCTGGGATTGCTGAACTGTCACCCGGGGAACTCTGTATGTTCAGCGTTGTAGATAACACTGGAACATTGACCCCTGAGAACCTTTTTTGAAACAATTCTCATTTTATCACTTCAGATCGGTGAAAATGCAGATCTTCGTGAAAACCCTAACGGGTAAGACGATCACGTTTTAGGTCGAATCCTTCGACACAATCGACAACGTGAAGGCAAAGATCCAAGACAAGGAAGGCATTCCGCCAGGCCAGCAGCGTCTAATCTACGCCGGAAAGCAGCTCTTGGACGGCAGAACCCTAACCGATTACAACATCCAGAAGGAGTCAAATCTTTGCCTCGTCCTTCTTCTCCACGGTGGCACGAAGAAGCGTAAGAAGAAGACCATGGAAGACGGAGGCAAGTGCGGAGCTTACCTGATGACATCCGCTTCTTTTCTGAGATATGCATTGGAGAAGAGTGTGGCTTCCGGTGATATCCTTGTCGTCTTCCTTGGCTTTGATTTGGGGAATTCCCAGTTGGGTAGAGTAGACGGCGGTACTCCAGAAATCCTCCATATGAGGGATATGTGTGACATGGTTGGTTGTGAGGGCAAATTGGATCTTTGATCGACATAAGAAGTCGATCATATCATTGAATCCTTCAGATATCTTTCACTTGGATGGGAATGACAGTGGGATGAAGGGCTTTGGAAGTGATGGGGACTTTAGAGAAAGTGATGTTGGTTTAGGGAGAAGTGGAAGGTGAAGAGGTGGAAACTTGATTTGTTTTTATAACGGCAGAGGAGAGAAAAAGCAAAATGTCTTGTACAGTACAACCCAATTCACCTTTTATGTTACATCTGTAATGCACCGAGGCAGTCATGGTAAAGGCTGACGGGAATTTTAACAGCGGGTAAAAGTTAATTTGGACTTAAATTTACCAATCAGCAGCAAACTTGATTGCTGTGGATGCGGAAGCTAAACCATAATATATTTCATATCTAAACTGTTTTACAAACTTCTATTCCAAACTTAATTATCCGATAGGACTTATAGCTCTTTCAATCAATATTCATCTATAGTAATCATCTATCTGGTATGCCATCTGCTAACCTGTCTAAAAGATTAGAAAAGAACTGGGTCAACATAAGTTAGTGAGTTAGCTTTTAAAATCAGTTGGTTTCGAAATCAGGGTTCAAAATGATATCGTTTAGCAACAACTAACGATCATCTTCCAATAGCGACTACTATTAGATTACTCAAACATTTCTGGGTTCACAATATCTTGAATTAAATCATTATCACAGCTAGATAACAAGCATTTCCATCATCTGCCCTATAACTGAAACATATGGCAACTTGATCATACTGTCCACACTGGACAATAGTCCACTGCCGAAACTGAAGGCTTGGTCGACACATGAATTACAATCATGATACACCCCACCACATGAAAGATTTTATCTGACGCATTGATAATAATTCAAGGTACTTGGTCTCAAAATATCGTTTCCACAATTCGTATTCAAATATGGTTTCACATAAAATCATTTGATATCTTTCTTTGCCCAAAACATATTTGATAGTATTTTAAATCGGGCATCATAACATTTCATGGAAAACATCTCATTTCATATCAAAACCATTTATAAAATATTTCCCATTTAGATGAACTCACGTTCAAAACCCTTATTAAATCAGTTCCCAGTGTGTATACCTCGATAGTATCTCAATTCGTATATCTGAAATCAATACCTCGTACAATACCCTAGATCATAATAACCTTACTTAAATAAAACATATCTAGCCCAATGGTAAATAACCTAGTTACAGTGAACTAGTCGGAACCTTACCTTGGAACTATCTACGGCTATTTGTGGACGAAAAGCTGGACTTCCGAACGCGTATCGGCACTTTGGCACGGATCCCTAGGTAAGAGTGTTTGTTTGATAGTGTTTTTGGTGTGTGAATATGTCTCAAAAGCTATGGCCATCGGAATCTATTTATAAAACAAATTTGGACTAATGTCGGACCGACATGTAGGACCACATCGGTCCGACATCCCATATGGCGGCTTATTTGGCTTGGTGCCCACACGTCGGACCGTTATACAAACCATATCGGTCTAATTCTACAAATCAGACCGACATCCAAAAGCATATCGGTCCGACTTCCAGCTGTCAGACACGCGTCAAAACTTAGGGCTGAGTCACGGGACACATGTTGTCACCTGGTTCATTCTTTCTTCTCCACATGTTGGACCTACATGGCCTAAGATATCGGTCCGACATACGCTCTATTTTCCGATTTTTCAATTTTAGTCCTCCAGCTTTGGAGAACATACAATTTGACCCCTAGACTTTAACTCTTGATATTTTTTGATCCTTAATTCCTATGGAAAATTCGAGGTGTTACAAACAACTTGTGACACCCACATCCCGCTTGGCTCGGAATGTCGGTCACTTGTCGGATTTACTCATGAACACATAGTATATCAGATATCGAGATGTAGCGGAAACTTAAAACTTTTTATTTATATAAGCCAAGTCTGTATAAACTAAAACTATTTATAGAATTGTATTGAACCTAAGCCAGTCTTCTCCACAATAGATAGCTTGCTTCGATGCCTTTCCTATTCCTGCTCAAGGCTTTACTCTTTCTCTGAATACACATGCTCAAGTGTATCAGCTAACGCTGGTGAGTTCTAGGTTTTAAATCATTTCTTCACACATTTCAAAAAAACATACTAACCCTTGCCCTTCCCATAATGTTAGAATAAACATAACATATTTAATCTTTCATAAAATAAGTCTTTTAATTTAAAACCGGAGTTTAAAAAGACTCTTAATCTTTCGTCTAAAACCATGCCTATCCCTAAAACCCAAGTCCAGGACAATCCACAATATATTCGAATATGTTTATATATAGGAAGTACCAACGGCGTATCCACCACCTATACGATATACTGCGAATGAACCCCGTACACAAGTGTTAGAGTATAGACCCTTTCTTGTCAGTGCATGTCTTAAAGTATCATTCCATTGATTGCATGATTTAAATTCATGAACCATAAACAATCTTAGTCCCTTATGGAAATACATCCATTTCTCGACTATCTCTTTCAGGGGTCACGTTCACCCCTTGAGCAGTCTTCACCACTCCTCTACTCATGAATTGTACAACCCTTCCATTGACAAGCCACAAAGACACTGCCTATGTTATTCTGATGGTAATATCTGACCCTCTTGATCATTTATTACCACGGCTCTTCGTATGCTTAATCACAAGGATTAAACATAATTCCAAGACTTGTTCTACCCTCAGAGCTTGCATGGCATATTATGCCAAAGTGGCAAAAACTCTTTTCTCTACAGATCATTACGATCTAAAATATTTGAAATGGCAAGCATGCCAAAAGTCTATCTCTTTCTCTTTGTCAAGACAATAAATGTCTAGACCTTTATTCGGTCAAGGTATAACCAAGACCTCTCTCCCATTTCTTATTAGGACATACCATGATAAACTCAAAACATGTTTTAAACTTCTAAAACATTTTCTTCTCAAAACCTTTACTCTTTCTATCATCTTTCACCATTTTACTTATCATGGCACATCACGATAAGTTCTAAAACAAAACATTGTTTCTTATCTTTCCGGAATGGCACTACATCCATAGATCATAAATCTCGTCGTACATTATAGTCATTACCATAAATCATAATCAAGTTCATTTATGTTGCATAGAATAAGCTTATATATAAGAAGTACCATCGGCGTATCCACCACTTATTCTATACATAGTAAACTCGTTTGCTTATGGGTTAGGGTCCTGATTATAATTCTTACCCATAACTTTTACCAGTTAAATTATTACATTAAGCCAAACCTAGCAAAATCTTCTCTTACAGACCTTCATGGTCAAAACATCTCTTTCTATGTCAAAACAACATTTGTTAAGACCTTTTCTCCGTCGAGGTATTTAAACCAAGACTCAAAATCAAGACCTTACCCTAAGACACTTGTATATGTTTGTTTACGTTATATTGAATGAGTTTATATATAGGAAGTACCAGCGGCGTATCTACCGCAAACATACCTATCCAGGAGTATTAGGTCTTAGACTTATTTCTCTAATCTCTTATCATGATTAGTTCTAAAATGATTTGTATGACAAAACCATTCTCTTCTCAATGTTTATTATGGCAAATCCATGCCAAAACATATTTCTGTTTCCAAGGTACTCTACCCAAGCCAGCTCTTAACTCAAATCCATATAACGATTTCTCCATGAAGTACCAAAGAGGTTTATATACAGGGTGTACTGACGGCGTACCCACCACCCCTTTGATATTTCGTGAATACTCCGTTATATGGCTTTAAGTGCTAGACTGTTTCTTACTATTAATATGGATACCCGTCCCATTTATTTAAATCAAGACTTAAGGGTATTGATATAAACTCTTCTCAAAACTTTTGCAATAACATGGACACTATCTCCAATCATCATGTTCATGTAAAACATTGCATAGCATGTGTACCAGCCTAAACATTTAAAATATTTAAAAGAGGGCTTCATAGAACTCACCTCTAGCGTTTATCTCTCTTCGTGCAATATCCTTACTTAGACTATAACCGCACAATATACTTAACTCATAACCCTAGATTATAATAATATTATAATTTAGCTTAGTGATAATAACCAAGTCACAATTGTCACATTCTATAACCTAGGGTGATTATCTTTCCAAAGTAGTACCTCCAACAAAATGTTCCCAGGAAAGAATGATGGGTCCAGGAGGGATTTATACACCACTCTTTCCTTAGACAGAACATCATGTTTGTCAGATAACTACATACATGTAAGAAGGTTACCCTCTGATTACTGTGACGTTAATACTAAACGAAAGACTAAACCATAAACCTTACCTCAGAGCTATCTAAGACTTATTTCGGATGAAAGGCTGAAAACCGAACTTCTCTATGTGAACCGAGCTTCTTGGCACGCACATATAGGTTAAGTGTGTGTTTAAGAGAGTGTATTTGGTGTGTGGGATGTCTCAAAAATGAATTCTGGTCGCAACTATTTATAGGTTGCTCGCTGGGTCCATGTCGGACCAATATACATATGAATGTCGGTCGGACATCCATTGACGCGGTTTACTTGCCTTGGTGCACACATAGCGAACCGCTATGTTTTATCGTTTCGGTCCGATATGGGTTATTTCGGCTAGCGGACCGCAGTGGACACCATGTCGGTCCGCTATTGACCTTCCACGCGTCAAACTTCAGTGATTAGTCACCCGACACGTGTCACCTCCCGAGTGATTCCTAGCTCCCTACATATCGGACCGATATCTTCACTGATGTCGGTCCGACATCTGTCTATTTTCACTATTTTCATTTTCAACCCCTAAACTTTAAATCAATTGTACTCTAACCCCCTATACTTTAACAAAATATCATTTTAATCCCCTAGGGTTTTATAAAATGACTATTTTAGTCCTTTAACTTAAACTTTTCATACTTCACCCCTTGCACTTTTACTTTATTATCGATTTAGTCCCTTTAGTATTCTATATTTGAAAATTGGGGTGTTACATTATACCACGTCCTTTGAAGTTTCGATGAAGAAGTAATCAATAATCATCCAACGTTCATCCGGAATCATCCCTCCCACGTCGTTTGTACCTACTGTTATAAATCTTTTACATTATTCATCTTTAACTCTTTCATCTTACCTTCAAAATCTGGAACAGTTGTTGATGTTGCATAATTCCACATGATGTCTTTGAAGCCATTTCCTCTCTATTGAAGCTTCATATTGTTGTGGATATGTCTTAAATATAATATATGCTCCAAAGATGGAAATATAGTGGGGACTGCTCGAATAATACCCTAGAACAAGAACCATCAAACACACAAAAACAGTTACATGTTTACAACTGTCGTAGGACACACAAGAACTGTAACACCCCTATTTTTATAGAAAATAATACCCAAAGGACTAGAACAAGCAACTCCCCAAAGTTGAGGGGTTAAAAATGAAGAATTTTGGAAAAAGGCCCGATAGCGGACCGCTACCATGCATTATAACGGTCAGCTAAGCAATGGAGACAGATAGGGGACCGCTACCAGACAACCTAACGGTTCGCTACGTAGTGGGCAAGAAATGAATACGGGGACGCCACGTGTCTGATGACTAATGGTGCAAATCTGACGTGTGTATAGCAGATAACAGACCGACACGAAGACTATAACGGTCCGCCATGACCATAACGGACCGACATCCATGAACAAAGCAATCCGCTATGTGCTCACCAAGCCAACAAGCCGTCTCATATGGATGTTGGACCGTCCTCCATATCTATAACGTCCGCTATGGACCCATCTGGCAGCCTATAAATAGTTGGACCTTGAGATCGTTTCAGACGCAAGCACGTACATTCTCACCATTCAAATCACACACTTAGAGCCTGTATTTAATTCTCGAAGCCCCGTTTCGTGTTTCCAAGTCCGATTCTCTGATCTTTCGCATCAAATAGTCGTAAATAGTAACGAGGTAAGGTTCCAACTAGCTCTTGTAAGTTATGTTATTTTCATTAAGCTAAGTATGTATGTCTAAGTACTCTGATAATGAACTAGGGCTATAACCAAGCCCTGAGACGTTACAATTTTGAGCCTAGAAGTTAAACAAGAAGGAGAGTAAACTAGAGGTGAGTTCTATAACACCCACTTTTAAATGTTTTACTATTTTGGGCGGGCAGACAAACTAAAGTAAAGTTTATAAAAGTTTCATGAGGCTCTGACTTCAAATGTTTTTAACATTCGAGGCCAGTATGCTTTTAAAAGAAAATTGGTGTGTATTGGGTCACCACTAGGTCGGAATCAACGATTCGAGCCTATGGGACCAATACTTACACCAGATACCTGCTAAACTTGACCTAATTTGTTCTAACAGTCGAACGAAGCAACCGTCGGTTCAAATTCTAGCCCAAAGTCAAAATCAAAGACTCGAATGGATGATTAAAGGTAGATTAGTGATCGATTAATGATTATTAACAAGTTTTAATTATTAGGTATTACCCAAACAACCCAAAAATTGTCTAAAAATCTCGAACAATAACCTAGGATAATCGGTCCAAAATCAAGAGTTTTTGTGGATGGATTAAGCCCAAAATCTCATCAAATCGATGTAATGAAGTGATGAAACTAACAATGGTATGAAAAATCGGATTGGAACACTTGAATTTTTGAGTGAAAGTCGGAAGGAATATGAACCGGTTTGAAAGTGATAAGTTTCTGAAAATTTTCTAAGTCCGGGTTATATACCCCACGCAAAAAGGTCGTGCGTACTTAGCAAGTGGGCACGTTTTAACTCGTGCGTACTTACAAGTGCGCAAGACTTAACTCTTGCGTACTTACAAGTGCGCAAGACTTAACTCTTGCGTACTTATTAAGTACGCAGGGCTTACTTCATGCGCACTTACAAGTACGCACAAACCCTTAAGTGCGCAAACTTTCAACTCAAATTTATGAAGTTTATCAAGTCAAATAACGAACAAGTTAAAAATATTCAATCAAGAGGATTCAAATACAATTCAGGAAGGTTAAACACAAATATTTTTGGCTTTTCTGAATAAAATTGAACTATGCATAAACTTAAAATCTTTTTGATCTTTTCTAATAAAAATATACAAGTATTCACACAAACTATTTTTGATCAAAGACACGAGCAGAGGATCTTATCAGGCTATCTTTTAGCAAAAATGATACAATATAAACATCAAAGAATATGGGATCATGTCATGGATTACTATTTATTCATACGTAATAAGCACATAAACAAGTAATTCAAGTTGACAATATTATAAGATTTGAAACTATAAGCATCTTTGTATCACATTCTTGTGTATTAAGGTATTATTTATAAGATATACAACGTGTACCCCACTGATATGCTACACTAATGTAAATTGCATTATCTCAAGGCATCTAAGATTTTCCCAATGATTTTCTAAATTTTCAGAATGAAGTTACATCTATTAGCACAGGAAAAATCAAGCATAATGCATAAGGATTATTAGGAATCATAACATTCAGAATCGAGTGATTCATTTGTCTTGGTTTCATTTGATTTTCTTCATTGAATATCGGTATGATGATTCAGGATAATATATATGGTGTTTGAGTTTTAAGGTAAGGGGATCCAACTTTTATCTGGATTTGATTTCAATGAATCAGGAGTGATTCAAGGGTGAATACATGCTCAACGGTTAATGTAGAGACATGTCTTGATTTAATCTCTCTTTGCATACTTGTGAGTATGGGCAGTGAGATGAACCGCATTAATTGTGCTAATGACATAACCCGAAACTGACCTCAAAAGAAAATTATTGCCAAAATCTAACATCCTTTATCTGATAATGATCTTTTCTATTCTTTTACGCACACACACTTGCAATCATGGGTTCAAATCACAGTTGTAGTTTAGATTTAGCTTCCACACTACTAGTGATTCAAAGACGCATACAGCCTACTGACAATTCAAATTACTTGTAAATAAGCAGATTAAAAACACAAAAATTTAAACAATTAAGTAAGCATGACGCAATCATTTCCCATATGAGCAGTCTGTGACGTTTAGATCATTTCTGATGTACTATCATTTCCTCTTTTCTCAAGTTAACTTTGAAATTTTCTCCATTTTCTATTTTGTTTTTGTTTTTGTAAAATATTTTGAAACTTAAAAGAACTATACAGAAATTTTGAAAGAAATAAAATTTAACTTCCATGAATTGAATTGATTTAAGAAAAATTAATTTTTCACTCAGGATTGAACATTCCTATCAAGTTGACAAGATGCTCAAAACGGGATCGATCAAATGCCTTTGTGAAAAGGTCAGCAAGATTGTCATCCGTGTGAACTTTTACAAGTTCAATTAAATGCTTTTCAGCACAATCACAGATGAAATGATGGCGAATATCTATATGTTTAGTTTTGGAATGTTTCACCGGGTTATTTGTGATGGACATGGTGGCATTGTTGTCAATGAATAGAGGAGTTCTAGTGAAGTTCAAGCCGTAGTCTCTCAATTGCTACTGAATCCACAATATCTGAGAACAACCGCTCGCTGCAGCAATGTATTCTGCTTCACAAGTTGAGACAGAAACCGTTGACTGCTTCTTGCACTGCCAGGAGACCAGTCTGTCTCCTAAGAATTGACATCCACCAGAAGTTGACTTTATGTCAAGGTTACAACCGCCATAATCTGAATCAGTGTAGGCTTTGAAGTCGAATGACTGCTGCTTAGAGTACCAAAGACCTAATCGGGGTTTCCCTTTCAGATATCTGTAAATTCTCTTCACGGCTATCATATGTGACTCCTTTGGTTGAGACTGAAACCTTGAGCACAAGCACACAGCAAACATTATATCGGGTCCTGAAGCTGTGAGATACATAAGTGATCTGATCATCCCACGGTACAATCTGCTATCTACATCATTTCCATCTTTGTCAGGATGCAGACCATGATTGACTGGGATAGGTGTGCCATAAGTACTGCTATCATTCATCTTGTATTTTGACAAGATGTCCTGCCCATACTTGGTTTGATGTTGATAAATGCCATCCTCTCTTTGACTGACTTGCAGACCCAGGAAGAATGACAATTCACCCATATTACTCATTTCAAACTTGGACTTCATCACCCGCTCGAATTCCCTACACATCCTTTCATTGGTAGATCCAAAGATAATGTCGTCGACGCATACTTGTACAAGAAGAATGTCACCTCCTACTTTCCTAATGAAGAGAGTCGAGTCAATCTGTCCACGGTCGAAACCATTAGACAGTAAATGCTTAGATAATGTCTCATACCATTCCCGCGGTGCTTGATGAAGACCATAAAGTGCTTTGTCGAGCTTATACACTTTATTGATATTATGCGGATCTTCAAAGCCGGGAGGTTGAGTGACATAGACCTCTTCATGAACTTTACCATAAAGGAAAGCACTCTTCACATCAATTTGATAGACCTTGAAGCCGGCATATGTGGCATAAGCCAAGAACAGTTGAATGGCCTTAATTCTAGCAGCTGGGCATATACTTTCGTGTAATCCAAGCCCTCTTGCTGATAAAAACCCTGAACAACCAACCTTGCTTTGTTCTTCACAACAACATGACGATCATCCGTCTTGCATTTGAACACCCATCTGGTTCCTGGATTTCTGGATCAAGATTCGTGCTTAACTCCCCCATTTCCTGTGTTCCAGAGGAAGAAGACTCAATGTTAATTGGATCAGCTGGAGCTTCATTTCCTACAGTTGTGTTAGGATTAGCTTGAGCGTCATCTCTAACAACAAGAACATCTTCACTGTTATCACTGTCATGAGTTCCAGATGCAGATGCAGCATTGGAATCAGGAGTTACAATCGGTACAGTAGCACGAGTAGAGAAGCTGGAGTAATTGTCGCCACCCAATAATTCATAAACATTTGCGGCGTCAACTGCAGATAGATCAGGAAGATTGAATGACTTGAATAGCGCATCATAATCAAAACCCCAAGCTGGACCTGTTGGTTCGGGTGGAATGCTGTGTTTACTGCAGTCCACTTCAAACCATTCCTCGACAGTACGAGTTCCTATGTTGTACACTCTCTTGGAAGGCGAGTTGGCAACGTATCCTAAGAAGATGCCTTCCACCTCTTTTGCATGAAACTTAGACTGGCGGTCTTTGTACTGTAGAAACAAGGAACAGGGACTACCAAAAGGAACTAGGTGATCAAGATTGGGAAGTCGATTGTTGATCAACTCGTAACAAGTCTTTTTGTGCTTTTTCACAACCAGAACTCTATTTAAGACGTGACAAGCTGTATTAACGGCTTCTGCCCAGAATGTAACAGGATGCTTTGCATCTGACAGCATAGTCCTTGCAGTCTCAATCAGTGTTCTGTTCTTCCGTTCAGCAACTCCATTCTGTTGAGGCATGTACGGCGCGCTGAATTCGTGACAGATCCCTTTCTCGAGACATAAAAGCTGCATCAAATTATTCTTGAACTCAGTTCTTTTGTCACTCCTTATTCTTCTAACTTTCAGCTTACAAAGAGATTCCAAGCTCAGGATCAAGTATTGAAGAATATCAGCAGTCTCGTCTTTAGTACCTAAAAAGTACACCCAAGAAAAACATGAGAAATCATCAGTTACTACTACACAGAACGACTTACCTCCAATACTCCTGATACTTATGAGGCCAAACAGATGCATGTGTAATTTCTCTAAAGGGGTATCAATAGAGTTTTGGAGCTTGGGCTTGTGAGACTTTCGTTACTGTTTATCCTTTTTACAATGCATACAGTCATCAGCTTAGGTAAATCTCAGCTTAGGAACCCCGGTTACCAAACCGTTTCGGACAAGATGATTCATTTTACGATACGAAATATGTCCGAGTTTCCTATGCCACAAGATGGAGTCGAGCTCTGTCGCTTTAGTAAGCAAACAAGTAGGAACTGATGAGGTGGTTGTTGCCACGCTCATATCGATCTGATAGGTGTCGTCGCTGTCATCAGGATCCAGTCTTTCGGAACTTCAAAACCAGGTTTGAGAATCAGGCATTCTGACTTGTCAAACATCACCGAGTACTCCTTATCACACATTTGAGAGACACTCAACAGGTTATGCTTCATCTGCTCAAAGAAGTTGACATAATCAAAGCTGACACAACCGTTCGAAACCACGCCTTGACACGTGATGCTGCCGCCTTTTTCTCTGACAAAGGCCACATAGCCGCCTCTAAATGGTTTAACATCTTGAAGCAGGGCCATGTTTCCTGTCATGTGCCGGGAGCATCCACTATCTACATACCAGCGGTTAGAGATAGTACCCTTCGGACGTCCCTGCATGAGTAACAAAAGAATTAGTTAGATTTGGAGACACAAGCCATTGTGGTCTTGGGTCGTCCATCCTTTTCAAAATAAACTACTTCCTTTAACTCACAGTCATGATGACTGTTCAAAATTGATGAATCTTTAGAAGAAATAGAACTAGGAGATTGAGAATTTTTGGATTTAGCAGTCCAGGATCTCTTCTGTTTCTTAACCGGAACAGGAGACTTTGGTTCAGCAACAGCAGGTGAACTTGTGGAAGCTTCACCTGATTGAACTGAAGTCAGCTGTTCCAGCATTCTCAACCTCTTGTTTCTTCTTCTTCTCTGTGGCTTTGAGAGTTTCGCCACAGGTTTCTCACCAGTACGTGTACTACCGGAGGTAGGTACACAAGGTACAGCAGGTCGCGTTACCTTTCTTGAAACAGATGGTTTAGCTTCAGATTTGATCTTAGGCTTTACCATCGGTTTGACTGGTGGTTTCACCACATTTTGTTTTGGATTTTTGGGAGCTTTCACTGATGGCGACCTGGGGATAACACCTGGTTGTGGAACAACATGCCGTTTCCCTTGGTTCTTAGAAGGACAGTTCATAATAATGTGACCAACCAAGCCACAGTGAAAACAATTTCTCTTGTCTATATAAGTTCTCTTGTAAGGCTCATTAGATCTGGCCTTAGATAACTCAGCATTATGAGAAGGAGGACTTGGTTTATGAACATTAGTCTGAACCTTTACAGTTTGGTTTTTGGGAGTGTAATATTTTTCCAAATTTTCTTTATACCCAAGCCCATAATGAGCTGAGAAAGCTTCTTTCTTTGCTTGGTTAAGACTTTTATACCCCCCATAAAGCATTACCTTTAGATTATCATTACTTTCAATGATATCAAGTTTAGTTAAAATGCAATTATCACCATTAGTGATAACGTTTTTCTTTACCTTTTGTTCAGTGAACAACTCCTCACATACTGCTCCTTCAGGGTAAGTGTTAACCGACCCATCTTCAGAAGCAGTAACAAACTCCTCACTAGATGTGGGGTTAGCCTTACTTGAGGATTCATCCTTTTTAGGGGAATCATCCTTATCAGAGGACTCATCTAGACAAGTGAGATCAATGTCTATTAAGCTATTGACAAACTTCCCGCTCACTGGTGGAGGAATGGCATTAGTACCCAGCCCTAACCCATTCATTTGTCTCACTACAGATTCGTAGTGTTCCACCACAAAGCGAGAGTTTTTCAACTTCTCATTAGTGCATTTTAACCGCAAGATCTCATTTTGCAGTTTGTTGATTTCATTGTTCCGTTTTTCTAACCCATTGTATGCAACATCTAAGTGAAGCTGTTGATCACTTATTTTTAAAGAATATTCACATTTTTCCTTTTTTAACGTTTCAATAGAATCTTTAAAACGTTTTTCATTTTCTTTGTAGTTTAGAGCTGTCATACTTAGGGGTTCGATTTTGTCTTGGAGCCTAGAATTTTCAAGTTTTAGCACTAGACATTTAGAACATGAAATAACAGAAAAAGGGTTAGAATCTACCTCAGAAGATGAACTTGTTGCTTCACCAATGGCCATGAGAGCAACAGCAGTAGTCGATTCCTCTTCATCAGCTACAGGAGCTTCCATATCTTTAGCTTCCTTCACCTTCTCTATAGCAACAGTTGTAGATTCTTCTACGTCAGCCATAGAAGCTTCCCTTTTCTCTGCTTCCATCATGTCCATGATCTCAGCCATGAGACCAACCTAGGTTTGTGCGATGATGGCATCCTCAAGATGAACACCCCATTCAAAGCTGTCGTCCTGTTGGGCTACCAGTGCATTGGACGTTCCACTTTGGCTTTGATTGTGGTGGTTTGAGTTGTTGTGGCCATGGCTGTTTCCTTGGCTGGGTTGGGTAAAACCAGAGGCCGGTGCTCTGTCTTTCTGACACTCGCGAGCAAAGTGTCCAAAATTTAGACACTTGTAGCATTTGGCCTTAGATTTGTCAAACCCGACTTTGGCATTAGGATGCCCGCCAATAAACTTTCTTCCTATTCTGTTCAGGAAACGCTTGGCTCTCCTCAATAGAATGGCCATATTCCATTGAATATCCATGTCCTCCATGTCATTAAGATCCACTTGATTAGAATCTTCTTCAATCGTCTCTGGATCAGTAAGCTTGCCACCTATGAAATTCTCATACGCAAGCATACAAGATGAGAATAGTGCTACATGATCTTCAGCTATTCTGGCTATAGCTGATTGGTTAGCTGAAGACGTAGCAGGAGGATTTCTTGAGGTATGTTGATGATGAGACCCCAACCCTAATCTAGAAGCATAGCATGCATGACCACCACACCCAGTTGAGTGGTCTTCTTCAGTAGGGTTTCCAGTGAAGAGGGCAATTCCAGAGCCCGATGACTTGGATGTAGAAGTCGTCCCATGATACATAGAAGGGTCTTGTATCTGGGGTCTTCCTGAGCTCTCCTTTCTTCTTAGGTTCATGTCATGTGCCTGAACCTTTCCTACAGTCTCCTCTACTGTCAACTCATAGAATTTAGGATTTTCCCTCATCAGGGTTGTGTACATATCAAATTTGGGTGGTAAAGCATCCAAAAACTTTTCCACCATCTCTTCATCTGGATACCTGAGTTCAAAAGCCTTCAACTCAGTATGTAAATGATAGAATCTTGAGATGAGGTCATCTAAAGATTCGTTTTCTAAAAATCTGAAGCACTCATACTGCTTCCTGAGAAGATCCCGCTTATTCTTCTTGATGTCACTATTTCCTTCGAATCTCTTCTGTAAAGCTTTCCAGAGATCCTTAGAATTGTCATAACCTCGGTAAGTGTGGAACAATTCCCGAGATAATGCCATAGTGATCGAACCAAATGCCTTCTTTTCACGATCATAAGCTTTCTTTTCTTCGTCAGAAAGCTTAGAGATAGGTTTGGGCATGGTTTCATCAAGATAGATGTGTGTGGGATGCTTATATCCCTCAAGGATTGGTATCCATAGCGATGAGTCGGTATAAGAAATGTAGTGCTCAAAACGTGCTTTCAAATTAGAATAATCGTTCACGTTCAGCATCTTTGGTGGTGTCTGTGGTGTACCGATCTCATTATCATAATTTAACAGGTTTCCCAAATTCTGAAGATTCGACATAGTGAACACTTAGTCAAATTTCAGAAAAATCAGACACAGTTGCGCACTTGATTTTTGGCCTAGCGCACTTGAGAAATGGTCCTGCGTATTTAGATTTCCTCTTGCGTACTTGTAAGTATGCAGGATTAAAAGTAAGTACGCAGGATATCACTTAAGTTCGCACAAGTTCAGTCTTGCTCACTTATAAGTACGCAGGAGATAAGTCTTTGGTATTTAGTAAGTACGCACAAAACTGTACTTTTTGCCATAAATGGTAAGTACGCAGAACACATTTTCAGCAACTTTCACCAAACTTTTCCGGTCACCTGAAACTCGTCGGCGATGGTAAAAATTGGTCTGATGATCAATGCAAATGAGCCAAAGGGTCAGAAACTTGTTTCTAACCAACCTTTGATGCTCAAAACACTCAAATACACAACAAAAATCAGTTTTTGAGTGATTTTTGTTTATAAAATAGTGCTCAAGAGCTATCCCTATTTTATCACAAAAATCAACAAAAATACCTCTTTTTGCTTGTAAAAACTCTCTAAACTCACTCACAACACTCGAAATCAGAAGCAAATGCTCTGATACCACTTGTAGGTCCCTCGGGTGTGGCGGGTCGTCACATGCAAGTGGGTCTACTAGTCGGACCGGGTGCGGAATGCCCGTGACTAGGTGGGGAGTCTAGCTAAACAAAGTAAACCGACAAGAGAAAACACTTTAAACGTTCTTTGTATTATAAACACTTGAAGGTTACAGAGAAAAGCACTGAGATTACAATCTGCGTATTTGCGTCTATGTCTGCGTACTTAACTTCTGTGTAACCTATCCTATTTATACAAGACCTGATGCCTGCGCACTTAGCAAGTGCGCAGGGCAAAATGCTCCTGCGTACTTAGCAAGTACGCAGAGTTGTTCTTGCGTACTTGCTAAGTACGCAGGAGCTTTCTCCTGCGCACTTACAAGTGCGCAAAACACTTAGAGAATTTTGCAACATTCAATATGTAAAATTAAATACAACTCGATAAACTAATACATAAAGACTCTTACATACAAAGACAATTACAAACAAGACAAGACAACCTAAGACTAAGACTCTATCTATCCAGAGTGTTTGTCACAGGAAAGTGCTTCAACACAGACAAACTAAAGTAAAGTTTATAAAAGTTTCATGAGGCTCTGACTTCAAATGTTTTTAACATTCGAGGCCAGTATGCTTTTAAAAGGAAATTTAAAGTCCACTATTAAACACTTTAAAATTTTTGAGCATAAAAGATCAAGGTTTTGGCATATAATGCCACCCCAAAGAAAGTTTTGACCTCATGGTCTAAAGAGGTGTTGTGCCACAAGTGGCAATATAACCAATAAGAAAGTTTAGTCCCTTTTGGACAAAAATAGAGCATCCCACTGTATAGTGTATGTAAGACTCAAGTGATGACGATCACTTTGAGTCCCGACTAATGAGAATTTACTAGTGGTAGGCTTATGGCTGCAGTCATGCTTATCCACGTACATAATTCTCATAATTCCAAAAAGGAACTTAGGTCGGTGGATAAAGACACACCGATGTCTCAACAATGTTTATATGTAGATCACGATGAGTTTGATAAAAAAAAAAAGGCATATACACTGGGGGCATGGAAGGCAATCCGTAACTCATGACCAGTGACATATATCTTGAATTTAGAATTCATGATAGTCATAGAAGGAAGAGACCCCCGACAGTGCCTTTATGGCTTGTCATTTAAATATATGTATATATATATAAAGTATAAAGTAAAGTAAGAAAAAGAAAGTAAATGAATCTAGGTATATTACCTAAATGTGTATAGCATAGTAATCACCATACTAATACCAGAAAGAAGTCTTGTAATAATACAAGTTTAAGGAGTCTTGTGGGCAGTAGTCTTATGGGCTGTGCCATTTCACAAGCATAAAGAAAGAAGGAATCCTATTATTTGGAACATAAAGGAAAGAATAGGAACAGTTTTATGATACCGTTTTAAATACCAGATTCCTATTCGGTAAAAGATAAAGATAGAACTCACCAGCGTTAGCTGACATGTTTTAGCTTGTGTGTCAGGTTAAGCTATGATAAGACAGGAAAGGATTTAATGCAGGCAAAGGCTACTTAAACAGAGAAGGCTGGCATCCAAATTAGAAATAGTTATTAAAAGATATTGTACATTTCCTTTATCTGTTTGTACATTATGTTTCCGCTGTATTAAAAGTAATCCTTTCCATTATTAAACTGTGATGCCAAAGAGTAAATCCAACATATGAGGCAACCCGGGAGTCGGGGTGTCTCAAGAACCATCAAACACACAAATACAATTACTTGCACTTACCATTTACATGTCTGAAATGAAAGTGATGTTTGAATTTATGCTAAGATCCAAGTCATCTTGAAGACATTGAAGGAACCAGATCCATGAATTTTTGTTTTCAACTTCCACAATGGTATGAAGCAACAGGATAAATGCCATTGTTAGGGTCTATTCCAATAACAATTAACATATGAGCAGGGTAGGGGCCCTTCATAAATGCTCCATCCAACCCCAACAACTCCCTCTTACTTGCATTAAGCACCTAGACATATGTAAACTCTAGTTGGTGAATCTAGGCTGGTTTCAGGCTCCATAACAAAGTTAACCGTTGAGCCTGGATTTGCACCTTGCACCTCTAGGATATAATCCCTCAAGGGTGAATATTGTTCTTTATAATCACCCTGAAGTATCCTTGAGCCTTTCACCTTTGCTCTGAATGCCTTGTGTTTGGAAACCCCCAATTCATACTTCATTTGTAACTCATCTTAAATAGTTTTGGTTAAAACATTAGGGTTTAACTCTATCTGACTTAGAACCCATGACTCTTGACTCATGACTGAAGAAGTGAATGCTTTTATAGACCTATATTGAAGACAAGTATGCTCTGCTTTGTAGGTTTTCACTATCCAAGTATCATCTTCAGTGGTTAGTCTTGTTATGTACAAGACCCAAAGATTGTCACCGAATTTCTTTCTTTTTAATTTTGTCCCCCTCTACATATGTACAAAATATGTAACGCAATTATTCATAATTAGTAAAGAGTAAAAAGTAATAAAATGATAAAGTAATATAAATATACCTTCGTATGTTGGCACATTTCCATGAAAAATGGCTCTGGTCCTTCTTTTTTCATTTCTCAATAATACCAATTATCTCCTACTTTCAATGGCATCTCTTCTAATTCCTCCTTCACCTCCTTTGCATTTCTAAAAATCTAACCAACCTAAAAGGTTACATCGGTAGTTAGATTTTGTTGCTTCCTTTTACTCCTATGGTCTTTCAATTCTCTGTTTCTTGTAGCTTCAAAGTGATCCTCAGAATCTTCTAGTAAACTATCAAATGACTCATAGTCGATAGGATATAAAGCTAGGTCATCAACATCATCATCCCTGTTACTTTCTTCATGATAATCGTGTGTGATTCTCCCAACAAACTCTTCCCCGCTATCAATAAAAGCATCATAGTCCTTCATGTCCACTTCTACATCATCTACTTCAGTGTCCTTATCAATAATATAATCACTATCATCAGAATCTTCATGATCATCTGTGACAACCGACAAATTCAGGTTAATATTCGTACAAACTCAGTAATCTTGAACTCATTGAAATCATGTGCACTAGACTAAATTTCTATAATTTAGGTCATTACGTGCATAGCAAAGTCCACTCATGTCAGGTCTTGCATTTGGTAATTTTTAGAAATTACCGGTAGTTAACCTAACACACACGTACGTTGGTGACAAATATCAAATGTTATGAAAACATTCTATCTCATTATTTTATGTGATTATAGTTTGGTTATTATTTGGGTTCGTTAACGTGTATTTTAAACTTTAATACATACTTTACGCATTTAACGCGTCTAAACTATGAACGTATATTTATATATATATATGTTATATACCTGATACATCTTTATGAACGTATATTTATATATATATTTTATATACCTGATACATCTTTATTTATAATACGACGATCTTGAAATTAATTATTAAAAACAAGTATTTAGCGGGTATTATTTGGGGGTATTACATCGCGTTTGAACCACCATCACCTACTAACCACTACCATCACCTCACCTCACATCATCATCACCTTGCCCTTTCCCATCATTCACGTCAACCATAACAACCCCCCATTCCTTGGATCTTTGAATGACAAAAATGTTGGAACACCATACTTTGTATTTGACACAATAATCATGATCTAGATATTTCGAATATAAATGTCAAGACTAGAACATTTGGAACCAAACTTCCTCATTTTCCTTCTCATTCTCGGCCTTCTCTCTCTTTGCTCACTCCCTAGAAAAAAAAATCACACACAAATATCTTGCAATTTCAAGTGAAGATCAAGGCTTTCCAAGTGAAACTCTCGGTGTTTTCAAGCATTCCTTCATCATCTCAGGATCATTCCTTGCTTGCTTTAAGTGAGTCTCCTTATACTAATTCTTGGTTTTATTGAGCCTACTAGTTGTTTTGCGTAGGAGATTCACCGAAATAATGCTTTGTTCAAAGAAAAATCACCATTTTATATCATTGCTGCCAGAATTTTTAATCCACTTTGGAGGGTTGTATCTTGGTTAAAACTTAACCAAATTGGACAGTTCTTCTGGCTAAAATTTAGTTTAAAGAGTCCTATTTCCATCCCAAGTGATTTCATGATTTTTTATAGAGATTTGATACCCTAAAAGGCTGATACAAGAAAACGGGTACAATCAGAGTTTTTTGGACAAATTCATAACGTCAACATATATAGGTCATAACTCACTCAAAAATGGTCCAAATGACTTGATTCATTTTCCTAAAACAAGAATTTTGTTTTGCTAATAAAAACATATGGCCCTCTTATCATGATATTAACTTTTTGACCCCTAACCGCCAAGATTCCCGAGACCTATCCGACAAAACCGAAGATGTTAACCTATTTGTGTTATGAATTATGTTTGAAACCCTTAATCCTCTTTATAAATTATGATCCATACATTCCTATAGAGCCAAGACACTTATTTAAGTGTGTTAAAATTATCTAGTTTGGTATATTAACTAAAAACACGACACATGTTGACTTAAAAACCCGAAGACTTGAGGTCGTCACCCGAAGACTTAAAAACCCGAAGATGTTAACTAAGTGTATATAAATATATCTTATTATCACAACTCGTCACCAACGGTCGTCATGTCAAAACTGCCGGAAACATAAACTAGTATTGATGTCAAGTCTAGTTGGGTGAATCGTATACATGATCAAATTACACGATGAAAACATTTTTGAGACCTTAAGGTGTCTTATTTTACTTTAGTTCATGGTTAGCTCATCTCAAGGATTCTCAGACTTTGCTTGTGCTATATGCTTTACGTACTCATCAGGTGAGTCTCACGTCCCCTCTTTTTAATAGTTTTGCTTTTAAATACTTGGGGGTGAAAACATGCAAGCATCACATTTTGGATAAGAGTAGAAACATGACATCATTGGTTACATGAGTAGACTCATTATCGCATCTAAGTCCTCTTTTATACTGTGATCATTTACTATGGGTAGACGTGGAAATTTTGAATAGATCTATTTGGGTTGACACCGCCACCTGTTGTTAGTCGCGCTAACCTTGACTGGAGGTCGAAACGGGTGCATTATTGTCCATCTCATTCAATGTTTTGTGATAGAACGTTGGTAGAGGCAGAAACAGAATTTGTCAAGTTTGATCATAGGACTCATGGTAACTACATCATTGGTTGTGTTGTTTCGGCAATGCAATGGGTATAAACTCGTTATCCGAAATCAAAGTGTTTTGCGTAAAATAGAGTCACTTGAAACATTAAAACATGTGAACTCACCATCATTAAGTTGACCTTTTAATCATTTTTTTCTCAGGAAACGAAGGATGGTGGAGTCACATTGAAGTCGCACGCATCTAGGAGCCTTTTGGGAACTTCCCTTTTATAGCCTATATGTCATAGGCCATAGTTGAAAAACTCATCATTTGTGAAACAATTTAGAGACATGTCGTTTATGAAACAATTTGTATTTGGTTATGTGTAAACATTTGAAACTTTTTGGTTGGTTCGTCTACTTGTGGATGTTTGAGGTAAACAAAGGTTGTGGAAACCATGTTCGTTACATCCCACTTTTCCGCCTTGGGGTGTGATGCCTCCCAGACAGTCTATAAAAACTAATAAATAAAAACCTAATCTAGACCCCTAAGTAATAAATGGAATACCTATGAACTAGACCGCACTGACAGGCAAGTGAACCTATCGAGTGTAGCACAGCTTAATGATAAACCAGATTATCGAACTCTAGAGACACTGGATAACTAAACTAGACTCTGACTCGAACTATGAATGATTGATTTGGGGTGTTTTCTACACTACTGATTAAACTAATAATGCAAATTACTAAAGATCGACTCTAACTATCAAACAAGAACTTTGGGAAATAACAGGAATGGGAAGAATACCACCTAGGTCAGAATCCTACTTGCAAATGTAACACCCTCAAATTTATTCACTTAATAAATAAATAAATTTAGGTTGCAACGATTGGTAACATTACACAATAGCGGAAGCTAAAATAAATACTTTTAAGGTGTTGAACACAATTACAAATACTAAATTGAATTAGTACTTTGACCTATAACTATGTAGGTCAAAATCGACTTGAGGTTAACAATTATGCTTGTTAGGCTTCTAGGGTTTTAATCCGAGTGGTTAACCTATTCCAACCATGCCATGGCTATGTATTACCTGAAAAACGTACTTAAAGTGTCAACAAAAAGTTTGGTGAGTTCACAGATTTAGTTGTCTCAATGTAAAGTAGTTTTCCTTAAAAACATCAATAATGTATACATGGCCAAAATGTGAAACCATTTTCCTTGAAAACATTGAAAATGTGTACATGGGTTTAATTTGAAACCGTTTTCCTTGAAAACATGTCATGACTTCATATTCATAAAATGAGTCATTTTCCCCAATAAAAACATGTAATGACTTCACAGTCAAAAAATGAGTCGTTTTCCCCAATGAAAACATGTAATGACTTCACAGTCAAAAAAAGAGTCGTTTTCCCCAATGAAAACATGCAATGAATTTGTGCCCATGTTAAGCCCTCTGTAATGAATATGTTATAGATAAGAATGTAACATCCCAAAAATAAAACGACAGTTAAAATGACGAAATAAACGAACGAGGCATGTCGGATCGGGCCGGACGGGCCGACGGGCTGGAAGGGGAGCCTCCCCTATAAATAGCTTAGGCCTCCATCATTTCTCTTATTTGCAAGTTCTAGAGAGAGAAACCATAGAGAGAGAAACTTGGCGGATCGACCAGAGATTTCAGCCAAGTGTTGCTCCATAGCTCGTGGGAAGAACCTCTGGATCAGGAACTCGATTCAGGTTATGATCGGGCCTAAATCTGAGTTCTTGTTCGTTTTTGGGTTTTTCGAGTTTGGCTGAAAAGGTAACGTTTTCATGGATAAAACTGAAAGATAAACATAGATTTGAGTTCCTTAATGGAAAGCAAACGTTTTGAAGTAAACAAGTTCGGGTTTTTGTGAAGAAGCAGTTCGTGCGTACTTATCAAGTATGCATGAAGATGATCCTGCGTACTTACCAAGTACGCAAGAAGAGGACCTTGCGTACTTATCAAGTACACATGAAGAGGGTCATGCGTACTTATCAGGTACTGCGTATTTATCAAGTACGCATGAAGCAAAGACTGCGCACTTATTAAGTACGCAAGAACAAGTCCCTGCGCACTTGCTAAGTGCGCAGGCATCAGGCTGATTAGGTAAAGTCGGTATGTTTAGAAGGTTAAACCGTTAGAGTCGGGATTTGGTCTGATGTGTATTTAACTAATCTATTCAGATCGGAAGCGACGTAGTGGGACCTTTGTTTAGGACAACCTGGATTAGCTTATCAGGTGAGTTCTAGAAGCCCTCTTTTAAATGTTTTATGTAATGTTTTCGGGCTGGTGTGCATACATATGAAATGATGTTTTTACGAAACGATGTTTATGAAACTATGTTTATAAAATGATACTTATGAAACTATGTTTACGAAATGAAATGATTTAGAATGAACGTTTTATGGAAAGAAAGTTTTTTGAATGGAATGTTTACGAATGAAATGTTTATAAAGAAATAGTTTAAACTAAAGGTAAAGGGTTTCGAAAATGAATGAAAGGTTTTATGAAAAGAAAAGAAAAAGGGAAAAGGTTTTAAAAAAGTCATTACAAATCTAATCTGTCGAATGAATGGAATTGACGAATGAAGTCTGGGAATGTAATTCGCAGCCTTGTGGTAGATTATGGACAGCGAACCATAGTTGCCATAAGAGCAACAGGGGTAGTGTCTTGGTGGCCTGCAAATGGTTTTGATGTTGTACAACTGGTATTGAGTAACGACGGTTACTAGGGGTTAACGTCACCCTATGTAAGGTTAAATTATGATCCGACGGTGTTATGGCCGTGAGCCATAGCCGTCGATGGAAGTTGTCGGTTTTTGGACATGAGAGCCATAGGGGCAACTGAATGGGTATTGTCGGTCCTCGTGCAGTTAAGCCTTAGGGGCAATACAAAAAGGGAATTGACGGAATGTATGGTATTGTCGGTCTTCGTGCAGTTAAGCCTTAGGGGCAATACCATACTAAATGACGGTACGAATGGTAACACAGATTTAGATAGTAATGTATGACTTAAATGAATGTTAAATGTTTTAAACAAATGATCCGTTCAATGTGTTTATGACGAGGATAAATGTCTGAAGGTTTTCAATGATGAACGAAAGGCCCTGTTTTCTTATACATGATGTTAAACCATAATGAATGATTGAATGATGAACCATTTCTTAAAACGAACAAAAACTAAAACTCACCAGCGTAGCTGACTTTTTAGTGTGCACATTCAGGTTAAGGCAGGTTATGAGGTTGGACGGCAATGCTTGGCTAGCGATGAAGAGTTACCCGGACGATCATGAAGACTGGCATCACGTTATGTTTTGATTTCGTTAATTTATGTTTAGACATGTTTACGCTCTTGTATGTTGAACAATGTAATGGTTATGTTTTAATGAAGTATTTTCCGCTGCGTTATTTGATATTCAAGTTTAAGAACTGTTTGTGAATGAGTAAATCCAACAAATGAGGCCTCCCAGGTTTGGGGCCTTACAAGTTGGTATCAGAGCAATAGTTTGAGAGATTCGGACACTCCCTGTTTCTGAACTTAAACTGTGAATGGGACCGAAAGCGGATGCCAGGACGGGTAACCCGAGCCACAGCATCAGGTATGAAGGTAGTATACATTTACATGTATAGTATGCCTTAGAAAGGGTTAGGTAAGGACTTGTGTTCTCATGGAATCACAAAGGTGGTCAAATAGAAATTGAAATGTAGTGTAATGGTTAATTGCAGATGGCCAGTGTATATTAACATCTTACAGTGCTTATTGAATTTTATTTGTTAACTAGCATGATGACATTGGATTCCTTGTCTTATAGAATGAAATGGCAAGGAGAGGAAATGGAAGACGTGGTGGGGGCTGTACCGGTGGTCGTACCGGCGGTCGAAATGGTGGGCGTGGCAAGACCCCTGCGCGCCAAGAGTATAGTGAAGAAGGAAGTGTTCACACTGAACCGATGGTTAGTGTGCATGGAACTAAGCAGACACAGATTGAAGAACAACCTTTCACTTTTGAACCAGAAGTGAGAGCGGCTATAGCTCGAGAGTTCACCGAGTTAATGAAGAATTCTTTGCCAGGTCTGTTAGCTGAAGCATTGAAGAAGGTTAATGGGGAAGGTGGGTCTACCGCGGCAACTGGTGCCCAGAACAACGAGACTGACAACGCGCCGCCTACTCGCGGATGCGACTATAAGTCGTTTAAAGCATGTGACCCGCCAGTCCTAACTGGAAAGAAATACGCGATGGCTACGTTTGACTGGGTAATCCGTATGGAGGCTGCCACCTGTCTCAGCGAATGCCGGGCGGATCAAGTAGTGAAATTTGCTTCTAACTCCTTGAGAGAAGAAGCGTCCCATTGGTGGGAAGGAGTGCGACAAGCTAAGGGAGATACAGCTGTTGACTCCATGTTATGGAATGATTTGAAGGCGTTAGTTATTAAGAGTTTTAGCCTAAGGAATGAAATTGAGAAGGTGGAGAGGGAATTTCTGAATTTAAAGGCTGGTAACATGACCCACAGTCAATACACCACCCGGTACAATGAGTTGGCACGACTGGTGCCACACCTAATTACTACCGAAGAGAGAAAGATTTCTTGTTATATTCAAGGACTGTCGGACAAGGTCCGCACCTTTATCAAAGCAAACACTCCTACCACTTTCGATTCGGTGGTGGAACTCAGTGGTGTGGTGTATGATGATCTGTCATTAAACGATGCCGCCATTGAGGAACCAAAGAAGAGACCGAGCTTCTTAAACAAGCGAACGGGTGGAAAGATGTTTGGGACTCATGATAAGAGGGCTCGGGTGGATGAGCCGATTGTTTGTAAGAAGTGTGGAAGGGAGCATGCAGGTGAATGTAGACTGGGATCTAACTTGTGCTTTAAGTGTGGCAAGACAGGGCACTACTCCTGTGAGTGCCCACAACACTTCAAGTGCTATAACTGTAGGGATGCCGGTCATCTGAGTAGGGAATGCCCGAAACCGAAGATGGGCGAATCTGGGAAAGGGAAGGGTGCCGAGAAGAAAGAAGAGAGGCCCCGAGCAAAGACTCGTGAGTACGCGCTGACGCAAGACCAAGCCAGGGCAGACCCCGACGTGGCGTCAGGTACGTTCATCCTTGACAAAACTTTTGTTTCTGTGTTATTTGATTCGGGTGCTAGTAAGAGTTTTATATCTACAACTTTTTGTAAGCGAGTAAAGTACACTGTTAGTAAGCTAGAAAGGGCTTTTAGCGTGGAAACCGCTGAGGGTAGAACTACGAGAGTGACCGATGTAGTTGACAACTCCACGATAAAAATAGAAGGTCATAGGTTCCCTGTCAGGTTGTTTGTTATGGTTTTGGGTGGGTTCGATGTCGTGTTAGGTATGGATTGGCTAACTGCCAATGAAGCGCAAATTATATGCAAACCGAAGATAATCCGACTCAAGGCTCCGGATGGTAGCAAAGTCGAGGTTTTTAGAGATCATGACACCCCGATGCCTAACGTCATCTCAATGATTAAGGCAACAGATTACTTGAGGCTCGGATGCGAGGCTTATCTGGTGTACGTGATTGACAAGTGTAAGGAAGTGAAGGAACAAGACGATGTACCCATGGTACGCGAGTACCCGGACGTGTTTCCAGAGGATTTGCCTGGGATACCACCCAAGATAGCAATCTAGTTGGTGTGAATTAAGATAGTGAGTTTGCACAACTCAAGTGAACAATTCCCACACCAAGATAGCAATCTAGGATTAGATGTTGTAGTATTTCGTTATGTGATCATTCTCATCCGAGTGAAACTGTATGAAAATCATATTGGCAATGCGAGGCAAAGGTGTATTCGTGCACGTGATTTCCGAATGTAAGTGGGCACATACTCTTGCTTCATATACGTGTTTTAATGCAAGGAGACCAAATCATGATAGAACCTAAAAGGAAATCATTGGAAGTCCGTTACGATACGTCAGATGGTTTGATGAGGTGCTCATGCCTTAGTTCAAAATCATGTATCCAAATTTTCTTGCAACGAGTCGATACCTTGATGCATTCAAATCTTTCTATAACAACAGATTTTAACTGGCGTTTCATCTGTCTAAATAGTATGTAGGTTAAACCGATTTGATTGAGTTCTAGGAAGTAATATCAGTATATGCAAATTCTTACAAGGGGGTTGGAATGGTTTAGAGAAACCGTTAGTAGTTGTCTAAGTAGTTAATTAGACAACTATGATATGGAATAAATCTTTATGAAGATATGATCTCCTGAGGTTGACCTTTGCTTTATCGAATCACATTACGAGTAATTCTATTACGAATGTTATTTATAGTTTGGTGTAGATTGCTCTCATAATGAAATGGACGTCAAACCATAACTCGAGACAACAAAAGTCTCACAGTATCATTGAATTGTCAAGATTTTTGTGGTTCGTATATAGGTGAGGAAGTAAATAGTGGGGTTGTGTAAATAGTGTCGTAGAGATAGTGTCCCCGAAATTGACTATGACTTTGCCAACCCATTAAGTTGGTAGGCTGTGATTAACATTTTCAATCAAGTTTGGGGCTTGAACCCTTACATTAAATGTCAAAAAATTATACCAGAATCACGTATAATGTCAGGGATTGCCAAAGGTGAGGACGTCATGTCCGTAGGTTCGTTGAAGATAACGTATAGGCCTCCCAAAAGATCTTGGAGAAGAGTGAATATAAAATATGAAGGAAATTTGACAAAAAGGAAGAAATGTATATGTGTAGACCTCCAAAAGAACAAGGTTGGAAACGATTCATTCTCCATTCACTTTCCTGGTAGCATACAGCTTAGAATGGTTAACAACCGTAGAACACTTAATTGTAAGATAGACCCTAAGAGTACGTCGTGAACTCCAATATCAGTTGTGTAATCACTCCAAGTGTTGATCATTGCAAGGATCAACATGGAGTTTTCGGGACAAGCAGAATCTCAAAGGACAGGAGTCAGTAAGCAAAATTTGGTTGAGCGAAAGTCTTCGTCGCTCAAGTTCCACTAAGGGTAGGTTAGATTCAATTTGGATTTCTCTTGTTCCTCCCGAACGGTGAGAATATTACATGAATATCAAATTGAGGAGTCCGAATTGTTAAGGTCCAATCATTAATCAAGTGACTAGGAATTCAGATTAGAAATACTGATTAGTCATGAACATTAGGTCAAACAGTAAGACTCACTAGAGTTCTCATGCACTGCAAATTATAATTGCGTGTGCACCCGCAATTATAATTTACTTTGCATGGTCCCTATAGTGTTTCTCCTATCCCAAGCTCTTAGTTAAGAGGGATCTGAAATGTTCATTAGATAGTGTTATCGTGTTGCACTTTTGCATAAGAGTGTGTATGTTCTATCGTATTACTCTTTGTCATGCGTACCAATACCCAAGAGCCTGCCGAGTAAGGCTATTGTAGGATGGAGTTAATGCTAGAGAGACACAACTGGTGTCTTCTAATAACAGGACGTCTATGGTGGAAGTCAGGCACTATGTTAAGGTAGAGATTCTAAAATCAATGTCGAGCAAATTCATGCTCAATGTTTGTTTGTATTTGTGGATCCACATGATCCAAGTGATTTTATGGGTCTCCTGGGTCCTGACCCATAAAGTTCTCTCCCGTTTAGTCCTGCTTATCCACTTCGAGTTCACTTCTGCTTAGACAGTCTCATCTGCCATATCTCTGGCGAAAGTTTTAGTCATTCAATCTAACAATTCATGAAGGAGAGTATATATATACCGCACCAAATGAAGAAAACATATGTCAGAAAGAAAGTTGACTCCATAGTTGGAGTAGATGCAGGTGTGGTGCCGCTACAGGTAAAGATTTAGGTACGGGTTCAATCTGTTGCGGTACCAAGATCGGTAACTGACAATTTCTACCATCGTTGTCCAAGCTCCTCTTGTAAAACGATCTCCTAGGGCTATAGTGTGATGCGTACCTGACATCCTTGATTTGTAATTCGAACAGTGATAGTCGATTGGTTCGTATTTTAGATGTTTATTACTTTCACATTGTTGTACGTATTAGATATTAGTTACGTATGCCACATAATTGTATTTCGTGTTAGTATAGATAATGACAATCTAGTGTAACTACATACACTAATAGTCAACTCAAGTGGTTCGACAACGGTTGGAATTTCTATGTTCGAGGTCTTGGGTGTTCTTAGGGTATTATAAGTCTTAGAAATCTTGGTCCCTATTTATGTATGGTTAGTGCCTAGGTGTCACTGAGGAAACCTAATTCGCTAAAACCATTGGCTCTGATACCAATCTGTAACACCCCCAAATTTATTCACATAATAAATAAATAAATTTAGGTTGCAACGATTGGCAACATTACACAACAGCGGAAGCTAAAATAAAGACTTTTAAGGTGTTGAACACCATTACAAATACTAAATTGAAGTAGTACTTTGACCTATAACTATATAGGTCAAAATCGACTTGAGGTTGACAATTATGCTTCTTCGGCTTCTAGGGTTTTAATCCGAGTTGTTAACCTATTCCAATCGTGCCATCGCTATGTATTACCTGAAAAACATACTTAAAGTGTCAACACAAAGGTTGGTGAGTTCACAGATTTAGTTGTCTCAATGTAAAGTAGTTTTCCTTGAAAACATCAATAATGTATACATGGCCAAAATGTGAAAACATTTTCCTTGAAAACATTGAAAATGTGTACATGGGTTTAATTTGAAACCGTTTTCCTCGAAAACATGTGATGACTTCATATTCATAAAATGAGTCATTTTCCCCAATGAAAACATGTAATGACTTCACAGTCATAAAATGAGTCCTTTTCCCCAATGAAAACATGCAATGAATTTGTGCCCATGTTAAGCCCCTTGTAATGAATATGTTATAGATAATAACGATAACTAAAACAAGTAACATTGATCCCCCGTAGACTAGCTAGGAATATGAGTTAATATGTCGACACATGAGCTAATATCCAAACCTAAACCAGTCAAATGATGTTGCCCAACCCCGTGCCATCACGGTAATGTGTGTTAGATTATGCTGCACCCAGACGAACATATGGATCGTGCGGTTAGCGCGACTAACCCTGGGTGGGGAGGTCGGTCCCAATAGTACTATTCACATATTCCTCGGCTAAGTCCATAGCTAATGGTTATAGTATATGTATGGTCCACGACCATAAGAGGGCTACGTTCACCCATGTTCACATACAGATCTGAGGTCTTGTTTTCCAATTACCATCTCAAAAGAAAAGTTTAGGCATATTAAATACATAAGTTTCATATAATTTTTCAAATCAATGGAAGTATGCTTCATTTTTCTAACATGTTACGCAAGTATGTTTCTCCCCCGATGTTTCTAAAACATTTAAAAATTAAAAGGGGCAGTGAACTCACCTGGTGACGTGTCAGAACACTAATGTCCTTCTGTTAACAATGGAAACCAATGTCCACGGGTTTACGTCCTATACCGTGTTACATAATAATTGTTTGATTTATAAAGATGTGAGTATCTATATACATATATATTTATGCTATTTATTCATGTTATGATGACGTCTTATGTTTTGAGACCGTTCGTTATCAATATATAATCAAAAACTCCCAAGTCATATGTTCATTTATATTTGTATTTGAATATTATGTTTAACAAATATTCGTCCGATTCAGTGTAATAAGAATGTAGGTATTTATTTTGAATGTATATATATTCGGGTCTAAATATCTTATTAAAAAAATGTCTGTTTGATTATATATAATGAGAATACACATAGGTATGTATGTGCATTAGTCATTAACATTTTTAAAACCCTTGTTTAGCCGGTAACGTTATAACTTGATTCGTATAGATTTAAGTTGTCCAACGTAATATTCAAGGTACGTGTTTATACCAAATATAGCCGTCGTCCAAGTTATCTCAATTAATAAGTATCAATGATTTATATAATACATGTATTTTGTACGACTGAGGTAGTAATTATCATTCGTATATCTTTATACATATGATCGGGTCAAAACGTGTTTGCTACATAACCGTTTGTTTTCATAAAAAGCGTGAATATTTACATCCGTTTATGTATATGAAGATAAATTTGTACCGATCATTACTTTTTGTCAAACCCTCATTTAATCCATATTGCTATACATTTATTCATAAAAACGTCAATGTACACTATAATATATTTACAAATTAAGCCTTAATTGTTTTAAAGTTTCGCTTTACCGTTAACACGTTCAAGTTTATATTTATCGCCTAAAAACTTATATGTTTTGTTTATACGGATCTCAATCACCAAATCATACATTAAGATGACCAGTTAGTATTAATGTTGTCTTAATAGTTATCTTTGTTGTCGTCGGATATTTTAGGGCTCAACGAGAATAACCGTTCACGAGCGTTTAACTTTTGAATAAGTAAATATAATCGTTTTAGCGTGCGTTTATACCTTTCGTGTGTTCCGCTCTCAACCAACGCGTTCTAAATCTCACGGATTACGTATTTGATCATGTTTGACCGTTGTTGACCTGAGTTTGACTGGGTTTGACCAGCGTTGACTTTTGTCGATCGAAACCAGAGGCTGTCGAGAACGACTCGAAAAATCCCGCCTATCGTGGTGACGTCCCGTCTTTGTCATACGTGTCCAAAATCCAAAAGAGTACACGGAAATGAAACCCGACAACCAAAAGTCACTAGATCTAGTCGGGAAAGAAACTAATCGTAAGGTAACCCGTAAGAATATCAAAACTAGTCTCAAAGCTTTTAGATCTATACCCGTAATGACAAGGAAACGAGTAGGACTTACAAGAACCCATTTAGGCTCGTCGAAATTCCGTCAATTACGCCGGAAAATGTCTCTGTCCGCTGGTTTCTACTAAATTTTGGAATCACGAAGGTGGAGGCGGAGTTCCTCCACTGACACCAGGTCGCCGCCACTAGGATTTGGCCACTGGAACTCTTTCAACCGTCAGCCGCCGGCCGAACACAAGCACAGATCATCGTAGATAAAACCATTCATCACCGCCGCCGATTACAACCTCTGATCTGCTGTTAGCGGCCAAATACACTACCACTGCCGCTAGATCTATGGGGTGGCATCACCATTACCGTCAACAGATGGATAAAGGTGAGGTTAAAGGAGTAGGTCGCATCTGACCCACCAATCATGTTGTCGTCGTCATTTTGCCTAGCAAGGGACGTCCCCATTGCCACCACCGCTTGAACCAGCTGTTTGGGCCACCGCAGGAGGACCGGGGTTAACAACCCAATCCGCCTGAGGTCGTCCCTGCCTCCATCGCTGGCGTGAATCGGCGTCTTGGTCATCTTCGTCGGTCGGAGAGGCCGACCCACCTTTCTCTCCCGTCCTTTCCTTCTCTCGTGCTTTCCCTCTGTCTCTCTAGGGTTTGAGTTGTTTTTCTGAAAAATGGGCTGCACCATGAGGAAGAAGAACATTCTCTATTTATATCTAGGGTTTTTAGAGAGAGTTGGAGGAGTAGGTGGACACCGCGTGCCAAACCCGTTAGGTTATCGCGTTCTCCTTCCCGATAATTTATCTCAACATTCTTAAAATCACATAACGTCTTTATTAATATTGTTCAAATATTTAATTTTTGAAACATCCGCTCTGTTTTCTGTCTAGGCCGGTGTGCGCTAATACTGCGTGTCTAACGCGTTCGCTCGTTTAAACGTTTTGCGTTCTGTACGAAACTATTATCTCCTAAATAATAATTATGTTAGAAATAAAAGGTTAATGTTATTAATGAAGTAGAATAATTACTTAGTCATATGATTTTTTTATATTTTATTTGTCGGATCTAAAATAACCGGATAATGTTAAGATCGGGGACTGTTGTGGATGCGCATCCATTATCATTGACATATGTATAACTTGCATTTAATTATTCCTAAATAATCATATGAAGTAAATATTAATAATTATTATTAGTATTTAAGAATGGATATACGTTGTGTCGGGTATCTGTTACTAACCGTGCACGCATTAAATTATTTTACTGAACACCGTATAACTTAGGTAAATGCCATGTATTAATTATATGTTATTTTGAATCTTTAAGTGATCTGTCGAGTAACGTTTCACATCAAATTCACATATTGGGTCTACAACTGGGCCGAGCCCATTCATGGAGAATTAGTTATTAAAGGTTATTGATACTAAGTCAGGGTTGTCATATTCTTCCCCCGTTAAAGAAGTTTCATCCTCGAAACTTAGTTTAAGTTACTCGGATTAAGATTTCGCAATCTAACTCCATTTCTGAATTCTTAGGGAGAATTTTCACTCATTCTAAACGTTAGTCGATAATGAAGATAAAGTAGATGTATCGTCAACTAATGATATTGGATGTGCAAACATTGAGGTGTCTTCGTATCATGTAACAGTGTACGTTACTATTGAGCATAGATTATATCAGGTGAGTGGATTTGGAAAATTCTTAAAATTTTTCACCACGTGAATAAAGTTGGCTATACCACAAGGTGATAAAGTCATCACTAGATTTTCTTAAACAAAAGGAATTATAACCAGAGAGTTCATATTCATGTAATGAGTATGTCATTGAGAGTATGTCTAGTTGATATGAATTAAGATAGTGAGTTTGCACAACTCAAGTGAACAATTCCCACACCAAGATAGCAATCAAGGATTAGATGTTGCAGTATTTCGTTATGTGATCATTCTCATCCGAGTGAAACTGTATGATAATCATATTGGCAATGCTAGGCAAAGGTGTATTTGTGCACGTGAATTCCAAATGTACGTGGGCACATACTCTTGATTCATTTACGTGTTTTAATGCACAGAGAGCAAATCATGATAGAACCTAAAAGGAAATCATTGGAAGTCCGTTAAAATACGCCAGATGGTTTGATGAGGTGCTCATGCCTTAGTTAAAAATCATGTATCCGACTTTTCTTGCAACGAGTCGATACCTTGATGTATTCAAATCTTTCTAGAACAACAGATTTTAACTAGCGTTTCATATGTCTAAATAGTATGTAGGTTAAACTGATTTGATTGAGTTCCAGGAAGTAATATCAGCATATACAATTTCTCACAAGGGAGTTGGAATGATTTAGAGAAACCGTTAGTAGTTTTCTAAGTAGCCAATTAGACAACTATGATATGGAATAAATCTTTATGAAGATATGATCTCCTGAGGTTGACCTTTGCTTTGTTGAATCACATTAGGAGTAATTCTATTACGAATGTTATTTATAGCTTGGTGTAGATTGCTCTCATAATGAAATGGACGTCAAACCATAACTCCAGACAACAAAAGTCTCACAGTATCATTGAATCGACAAGATTTTTGTGGTTCGTCTATAGGTGAGGAAGTAAATAGTGGGGTCGTGGAAATAGTCTCGTAGAGATAGTGTCCCCGAAATTGACTATGACTTTACCAACCCATTAAGTTGGTAGGCTGTGATTAACATTTTCAATCTAGTTTGGGGGTTGAACCCTTACATTAGATGTCAGAAAATTATACCAGAATCACGTATAATGTTAGGGATTGCCAAAGGTCAGGAAGTCATATCCGTAGGTTCGTTAAGGATAACGTATAGGCCTCCCAAAAGATCTTGGAGAAGAGTGAATATAAAATATGAAGGAAAGTTTACAAAAAGGAAGAAATGTATATGTGTAGACCCCCAAAAGAACAAGGTTAGATATGATTCATTCTCCATTCACTTTGCTGGTAGCATACAACTTAGAAAGGTTAACAACCGTAGAACACTTAATTGTAAGATAGACCCTATGAGTATGTCATGAACTCCAATATCAGTTGTGTAATCACAGCAAGTGTTGATCATTGTAAGGATCAACATGGAGTTTTCGCGACAAGCAGAATCTCAAAGGATAGGAGTCAGTAAGCAAAATTTGGATGAGCGAAAGTCTTCGTCGCTCAAGATCCACTAAGGGTAGGTTAGATTCAATTTGGATTTCTCTTGTTCCTCCCAAACGATGAGAATATTACATGAATATCAAATTGAGGAGTCCGAATTGTTAAGGTCCAATCATTAATCAAGTGACTAGGAATTCATAATAGAAAGACGGATTAATCATGAACATTAGCTCAAACAGTAAGACTCACTAGAGTTCTCATGCACTACAAATTATAATTGCGTGTGCACCCGCAATTATAATTTACTATACATGGTCCATATAGTGTTTCTCCTATCCCAAGCTCTTAGTTAAAAGGGATTTGAACTGTACATTTGATCGTGTTATCGTGTTGCACTTTTGTGTAAGAGTGTATATGTTCTATCGTATTACTCTTCGTCATGCGTACCAATACCCAAGAGCCTGCCGAGTAAGGCTTTTGCTGATGGAGTTAATGGTAGAGAGACACAGCCGGTGTCTTCTAATAACAGGACGTCTATGGTGGAAGTCAAGCACTATGTTAAGGCAGAGATTCTCAAATCAATGTCGAGCAAATTCATGCTCCATGTTTGTTTGTATGTGTGGATCCACATGATCCAAGTGATTTTATGGGTCTCCTGAGTCCTGACCCATAAAGTTCTCTCCCGTTTAGTCCTGCTTATCCACTTCGAGTTCACTTCTGCTTAGACAGTCCCGTCTGCCATATCTCTGACGCAAGTTTTAGTCATCCAATCAAACAATTCGTGAAGGAGAGTATATATATACCACACCAAATGAAGACAACATATGTCAGAAAGAAAGTTGACTCCATATTTGGAGTAGATGCAGGTGTGGTGCAGCTACATGTAAAGTTTTAGGTTCGGGTTCAATCTGTTGCCTCACCAAGATCGTAACTGATGATTTCTACCATCGTCGTCCAAGCTCCGTTTGTAAAATGTTCTCCTGCCTGACATCCTTGATTTGTAATTCGAACAGTGATACTCTATTGGTTCATATTGTAGATGTTTATTACTTTCACATTGTTGTACGTATTAGATAGTAGTTACGTATGCCACGTAATTGAATTTCGTGTTAGTATAGCTAATGACAATATAGTGTAACTACATACACTAATAGTCAACTCAAGTGATTCGACAACGGTTGGAATTTCTATGTTCGAAGTCTTGGGTGTTCTTATGGTATTATAAGTCTTAGAAATCTTGGTCCCTAAATAAGTATGGTTAGAGCCTTGGTGTCACTGAGGAAACCTAATTCGCAAAAACCATTGGCTCTGATACCATTCTGTAACACCCCCAAATTTATTCACTTAATAAATAAATATATTTAGGTTGCAACGATTGGTAACATTACACAACAACGGAAGCTAAAATAAAGACTTTTAAGGTGTTGAACACCATTACAAATACTAAATTGAAGTAGTACTTTGACCTATAACTATATAGGTCAAAATCGACTTGAGGTTGACAATTATGCTTCTTCGGCTTCTAGGATTTTTATCATAGTGGTTAACCTATTCCAATCGTGCCATGGGTATGTATTACCTGAAAAACATACTTAAAGTGTCAACACAAAGGTTGGTGAGTTCACAGATTTAATTGTCTCAATGTAAAGTGGTTTTCCTTGAAAACATCAATAATGTATACATGGCCAAAATTTGAAACCATTTTCCTTGAAAACATTGAAAATGTGTACATTGGCTTAATTTGAAACCGTTTTCCTCAAAAACATGTGATTACTTCATAGTCATAAAATGAGTCATTTTCCCCAATGAAAACATGTAATGACTTCACAGTCATAAAATGAGTCATTTTCCCCAATGAAAACATGTAGTGACTTCACAGTCATAAAATGAGTCGTTTTCCCTAATGAAAACATGCAATGAATTTGTGCCCATGTTAAGCCCTCTGTAATGAATATGTTATAGATAAGAACGATAACTAAAACAAGTAACGTTGATCCCCCGTAGACTAGCTAGGAATACGAGTTAATATGTCGACACATGAGCCTATAACCAAACCTAAACCTGTCAAATGATGTTGCCCAACCTCGTGCCATCACGATAAAGTGTGTTAGATTATGCTGCACCCAGACGAACATATGGATCATGCGGTTAGCGCGACTAACCCTGGGTGGGGAGGTCGGTCCCAATAGTACTATTCACATATTCCTCGGCTAAGTCCATAGCTAATGGTTATAGTATATGTACGGTCCATGACCACAAGAGGGCTACGTTCACCCATGTTCACATACAGATCTGAGGTCTTGTTTTCCAATTACTGTCTCAAAAGAAAAGTTTGGGCATATAAAATAAATAAGTTTCATATAATTTTTCAAATCAATGGAAGTATGCTTCATGTTTTCAAACATGTTACGCAAGTATGTTTGTCACACCCCCAATTTCAACTAACGGAGTTTTACCGTTTGGGAAGTGATGAACCAGGATATCAGACATTAATTACTTTGAACGACTCTACATGGGACTCAAATGAATATATTATGTCAATCAGAGTTTCAATGCGGAAGCGTAAAGAAAAGTAAATGCGCAAAACACAGGCGCCCAAACCAAAAGTCCAAAAGTCCAAACGTCCAACCAAGCCAAGTACAATACAAAATAATCCAATCAAACATAAATACGCAATAATCAAAGTAGATGAATCCCATGCATGCCCTAATGTGCACCTGTGCCTTATCTTAGCGACCTGAGAAAACATGTTAGAAAATATGTCAACACAAGGTTGGTGAGTTCACAGGTTTCAATATTTAAATAAGCGTTTACCAGATTTGTGATCATTCAGTATGCATCTATAGGTAGCAAACCTATGTTCATGTTTAACTCAAGCGCTCGTAACCGAAGCTGACTGTTTGTTTATTTGCCTCCTGCTAGGTCTATCAACACTAGCGGTGTGAGTAGGCTAACATTTCACCCGTTCGATCTCTAATCGAGTTAGCACGACTAACGCGGGTGGGATTTGTCAAACCCATTAGTACGACTAAATATTACCTCGCTAAGATCCATATTAACTGTTCGATATAAGATGAGGACTATCTGTGATAGCGTGTTACGCTTAGCTTTAACATTGATAACATATGAATTGCAAAATCTCAAAAATAGTTTAATCATGTTTTCTCCCCCAGATTAAAACAGTAAAAAGGGGCCGTGAAAACTCACCTGCGTTACGTTGTAGGTAGTATCACACAAAGGATAAGTTGGAACCATGCGTGTAACTCTCAACCGACTTACGAATGCCCTAAAATTATAAACACATAAATTAGGGACAAAAATGGGAATTGTGACAGCGACACGGAATGGGAAACGTCTTAACGAAACGCTCTAATATTCAAGAGTCGACGAAAGTGTCCACGGAGTTAGGAATTACTTTATGCGACGAATGACACAATTAATAATAAGTATAACCCGGTGTTTTGTCATTCATAAAAATTAAGAAAGTGATAATATATATATACGACTAAATATGTTATTATTTGGTCTCAATCGATACACGATGTTATAAAATGATTCGAAATAATATAAATATGTATATTACTTAATATTACGGGTCACGGTTTGAAAATAATATAAACATATTATTTTATACGAATTTACGGTTTAAAAATAATATAAACATATTATTTCTTTTGTTGATAATACAATAATATTTTATTTATAAAAGTGGGAATAATAAAAATATGTTAAGAATTCAAACCCGAGTCTACGGGTTGTTTCCCGGGCTAAATACATTTATATAATACTATAATAATACAGGGTTTGATTTTTAACAATTAAATATATTTAGAAAATTGTCTAAAAAGAAATGTGGGAGCCCGGACTCGAACCCGGGTCTCTCCCACACACGCACATTGTCCTAACCAGTCCCGTCCGCTAGGGTATCGCGACTAAACCCGGATCAGTTTGGTTTTAACATTCAACTCCAGCGTGTTCTTCCCCCCCATAGTTACCGAGCCAAAACCAGTACCAAAACCCCTCGATTCGGTCACGATTGGTAAAACAAGTTTAGGGGTTTTATTTATCAAGGTTTGGCGAATTCGTGGGTGGAATTAATTGCAAAAACAACAAGTATCGAACCGTTTATTTACCGTTTGAATATCGAAACCCTAGAATTTGAACTCCAAATCGATTTGCTTAATTCTGATAATGAAAGGGTTTGAATTTATGGGGCTATTGATGATTGAGGGTTTTTGAATCTACCCATATGGTTTAATGGGATTTAAACTGAGTTTAGGATTGAGTTCGACCAAACTGGATTTGCGAAGAACCCTAGATTTCGGTTTCGTTTAATCCGATGTTACAAGACTTCAAAAGGTTAGGGCTTTCAAAGGCTTGATGATGGCGAGTATATCTATATAGTTTAATTGGATTTATAGTGTGTCTAGGGTATGGCTCGATTAAATCTGAATGTATATAAACCCTAGATTGAAGATCATGACCAATTCGATGTTATACCATTAAATTAACATAGGGCTTTCATTGCATAGTCGATTCCGAGTCTAGAGGTGTAGGTTAATTGAATTGAGATCACACCTAGACTGGTATTCGATTAAACCTCGAATGTATGAACCCTAGAACCGGGTTCTTGCTAATCTTGATGTTTTAAGCCCTAATTGGCATAGGGCTTTTCATCTGGAAGTAAAAACGAAGGTGAGGGTGTGTTCAATTGCTAGAAACAGATGCGAATTGACTGAGCTCGACTAGGAGGGTATCCGTCTTTGACGGGTTTGGTTTCCGGCGACTTCCATTGTGTTTCTGGCCAAATTGAGTTGTGAAAAAGATCCAGAGGAGTGCGAATGAAGTGCGTAGATGCTCAATTGTGAGATTAACAGACGAGTGCAAGAGAATTTGATCGTGGAAGTGGGGGTTTCAACGGTTACGAGTTTAATGGACATAATTGGGTTTAATTCAAAAATAATGATAATGATTAAGGCTCAAAGATGTCGAAACTGTTGGTAATGATCGAATCAATTACGAAATTATGTAAAATTCGGTTACAATTTGTGAATTAAGATCAATGTTTGCGAATTTTACTTTATGAAAGTCAACAAAAAATAAATTCGATCGATTTTGACTTTGAGAAGTCAATGGAACAGGTTTTAGGTATTTACATAACTAGTCCCTATGGTTTTAATTCAATTATTGACAGAATTAGTCCTTGGGGTTTAATATTGAGTTAACTGGGTTAGGTTTTAACAGAAAACTTAACGAAATTTCTAACGGGACTAACTGAAAAGTCCGGATTGTCACATCATCCCCTAGCTTAAATAATTTTGGTCCCGAAAATTAAAATAAATAAAAAAAAAAATTTCTGAGGTGTCACATCATCCCCTAGTTGAAAGAATTTTGTCCTGAAAATTAGAATAGTACCTTAAGGATTTGACGCGGAGTGCTTGAACAGATTAGGATATTTGCGCATCATCTGATCCTCGCGCTCCCACGTGAATTCCGGTCCGCGTTTCGAGTTCCAACGAATTCTGACAATAGGGATTTTACTGTGCTTTAGCGTTTTGATTTCCCTATCCTTAATTTCCACGGGTTCTTCGATGAAACGTAACTGTTCATCAATATGTAGTTCTTCAAGAGGAACCGCGAGAGACTCGTCTGCTAGACATTTCTTCAAATTTGAGATGTGAAATACTTTGTGTACCCCACTAAGTCCTTCAGGTAAGTCCAGTTGATACGCTACTGGTCCGATTCTCTTCATTATTTTGAATGGTTCAACATAACGAGGGTTTAGTTTGCCTCGCTTCCCGAAGCGAATGACACCTTTCCAAGGTGAGACTTTGAGTAAGACCATGTCACCTATTTGAAACTCTAAGGGTTTACGACGCTTGTCGGCATAGCTCTTTTGACGATCACGAGCTGCCGCCATATGGTTTCGGATTTGAACGATCTTTTCGGAAGTTTCGAATACAAGTTCAGGACCTGTATGTTGACTATCCCCAACTTCGGTTCAACAAATAGGAGAACGGAATTTCCGTCCATATAGTGCTTCAAATGGAGCTGCCTTGATGCTAGTGTGATAACTGTTGTTGCAGGAGAACTCCACCAATGGTAGGTGAGACTCCCAAGTGTTACCGAAATCAATCACACAAGCTCGTAGCATGTCCTCCAGAGTTTGAATAGTACGTTCCACCTGGCCATCAGTCTGCGGATGGTATGCTGTGCTCATATCTAGACGCGTGCCTAAAGCTTTATGTAACGACTTCTAGAAACGAGAAATGAATCGTGCATCACGATCCGAAATGATAGAGATTGGCACCCGTGCCGAGAGACTATTTCTTTCAAGTAAATACGAGTAAGCTTATCCATTTTGTCGGTCTCTTTGATTGCTAAGAAGTGAGCGGACTTTGTTAATCGATCAACAATTACCCAAATGGTATCACATCCGGTAGGAGTTCGTGGTAATTTGGTGATGAAGTCCATGGATATTTGTTCCCATTTCCACATGGGAATTTCTGGTTGTTGGAGAAGACTGGATGGCTTTTGATATTCAACTTTGACCTTCGCACAAGTCAGACACTTACTCACATAGGTGGCTATATCGGCCTTCATCTTTGGCCACCAATACAGCACCTTTAGATCATGATACATCTTGTCGGAACCTGGATGTATAGAGTAACGAGATTTATGAGCCTCATCCATGACTAGCTCCCTTAGGTTTCCGAATACTGGAACCCATATTCACTCTACGAAGTAGCGAATACCGTCAGATTTGACCTCGAGTTGTGCTTCCATACCGCGCGTACCTTCCAGCGGTAGGTTTTCCTCCTTCAGGGCCTCGAGTTGAGCTCTACGGATTTTGTCAGGTAATACGGGGTGAATAGTAAGCTGTAATGCTCGAACTAGTTTGGGTTTCATTTCCTTTCGACTTAGGGCATCAGCTACAACATCTTTACCCGGGTGGTACCGGATCGCACAGTCATAATCATTTAAGAGTTTGACCCAACGACGCTGTCGCATGTTCGACTCTTTCTGTTCGAAGATGTGCTGAGGACTCTTATGATCAGTGTATATGGTGCATTTGGTACCGTACAAGTAATGTCTCCATATCTTAAGTGCGAAAACTACAGCTCCCAACTCTAAGTCATGAGTGGTGTAGTTTTTCTCGTGAACCTTTAGTTGACGCGAACCATACGCGATCACCTTTTCTCGTTGCATTAACACACAACCTAGACCCAGAATAGACGAGTCACAATACACCACAAAATCACCCGTTCCTTCCGGAAGAGCTAGAATAGGTGCACTGCAAAGTTTCTGCTTAAGACGTTGGAATGCTGACTCTTGGTTATCGCCCCAGTTATAGGCTTTACCCTTTTGAGTTAAGGCAGTGAGAGGTTGTACAATTTTTGAAAATCCCTCAATGAATCGACGGTAATAACCAGCCAATCCCAGAAATTGTCGCACCTCAGTCGGAGTCGTCGATGCTGCCTAATTCTTGATGGCTTCTATCTTTGATGGGTCGACATGTATTCCTTTCTCGTTAACCACATGTCCTAAGAATTGAACCTCCCGGATCCAAAATTCACACTTGGAAAACTTAGCATATAGTTGCTCCCTTTTAAGTAATTCCAAAATTAGGCGTAGATGTTCCTCATGTTCCTCCTTGTTCTTGGAATAAATGAGGATGTCGTCGATGAAAACGTTAACGAATTGATCAAGGTAAGGCTTACACACACGGTTCATGAGGTCCATGAATACCGCAGGTGCGTTGGTTAATCCGAAAGGCATGACCATAAATTCATAGTGGCCGTACTTTGTCCTGAAAGCAGTCTTAGAAATATCTTCATCTCGGACTCTTAATTGATGGTAACCGGACCTAAGATCTATCTTGGAATAGAAACTTGATCCTTGGAGTTGATCAAATAGATCATCTATACGAGGCAAAGGATAACAATTCTTGATTGTGACTTTATTCAGTTGACGGTAGTCAATACACAGACGGAAAGTTCCGTCCTTCTTGACAAACAGGACTGGAGCTCCCCATGGCGATGAGCTAGGTCGGATGAAACCTTTATCCAACAATTCCTGTAACTGAGTAGATAGCTCTTGCAATTCACTAGGTGCCAGTCTGTAAGGTGCCCGAGCAATCGGTGCCACTCCGGGTGTTAGATCGATTTGGAATTCAACCTGTCGGTGTGGTGGCAGACCAGGCAGATCCTCGGGAAATACTTCTAAAAATTCATGAACGAGGGGAATATCAACAATCTTTTTCTCTTCTGACGACTGCTCAGCAACGAGAGCCAAAATAGTCGCATGTCCCTTTCGAAGGCACTTCTGTGCTTTCATAAAAGATATGATGCCCATGACTGCACCAACTTTTTCGCCTTGAACGGAAAGGGTTTCTCCACTCGGGAGAGGAATACAAACAATCTTCTCATGATAGATAATTTCAGCTTGGTTTTCAGATAACCAATCCATGCCAACAATTACATCAAAACTACTAAGTGAGACCGGCTTAAGGTCGATATCAAGTATATGTCTAGCTAGCTCAAGCTTACATCCCTTAAGAATGTGAGTTGCTTCAATTATTTGGCTATCAGCTATCTCTATTATATACTTAGCTTCTAACGGAGTTGGAGTTCCTTTTATCATATCACTAAGTTTCTTAGATATAAAACTTCTATCAGCACTAGTGTCAAAAAGCACAGAAGCAAAGTAATTATTTAAGAGAAACTTACTGGTGACCACATTATGATCATAACGAGCTTCTCCAGATCCTAGCACGAAGGCTCGTCCCTTCGCACCATTTCCTCCACCATTGCCATTGTTACCACCATTGCCATTGTTATTCTGGTTAGGGTTGTGGTTTCCATTACCCCCTTTCTTCAATTGAGGACAATTCTTCCGAATATGTCCCTCCTTCCCACACTCAAAACAACCCTTTGTAAATCTAGGCTGTTGAAAAGGCTGCTTGGCTTGTAATTCACCCCTACAATCGTTGGCAGCATGACCTATTTTGCCACACCATTGACAACGGTTGCAAAACCTGAAGTGATGGAAGTTGCACTTGTTACACTTAGGAGATTTTCCTATGTAACCACCCTGATTTTGACCTGAAGATGTCGACTGGTTGAAGTTCTTAGCAGGCTCAAACCTACGCTGCTGCTGCGGTTGATTAAACTGGGGTTAGTTGGGCTGGGGTCCTTTGGAGTGAGAGTTGGAGTGGTTATAGGAGTGGTGGTCAAACTTTCGTTTATGATTATCGGTGGATTTAGAGACCGAACCTCTCAGAGGTAGAGTCCCTTGAGTCACCGCCTGATCGGTTAACTTATGGGCAAGTCGGATAGTCTGCTGGATAGTGTAGGGTTGGATGAAGTAACCATGCTTTGTATTTGAGGCACTAGACCTCCAATATATAGTTCAATTCTCTTGTAATCGGGGGTCACCATATGCGGGCACATAGTAGCAAGTTCATGTGAACGCGTGGTATACAGTTCAATTTCAGAACCCTCCATCTTTAGGTTCCAGAACTCTCCCTCTAACTTCTGAATTTCATCGCGAGGACAGTACTCCTCCTTCATCATTGATTTAAACTCCTCCCACGGGAGTCCATTTGCCATGGCCAGACCCAACATCTGGACCTGGGCGTTCCACCATGTGAGAGTCGGGCCCTCCAAAGTTCCAACGGCGAACTTGACCTGACTAGCCACTAGGCAGTTGCACATGGCAATCACGGACTCTACTTTCTCGAATCAACGAAGTAGTCCGACATCTCCTTCAGCTCCACTATAGGCGTGGGGCTTACAATCCATGAATGCATTGAAGGTGCAGGCTGGTTGCGGGTTTTGCGGGCCTGGAGTCAGAAACAATATAGGATTGGGATTATAAACTTTAGGAAGGTGTTTTAGAAGATGAATTGACATTATTAGTCAATAACTAAAGAGTTTACCTGCAGCATTATGTGCTGCTAGAGCTTCCGCCACACTATCGTTTATTAGTGCCGCTAGCTCCGCTGCCGTCATGTTGATGGTACCTCTGCCACCAGCACGACCTCCACGTCCTCTTCCTGACATGATTCTTCACATTCACAAATACAAAACAATGAGAAATATATCGCATATTAAACATTATTTATGTATGAGTAAAGAAATACAGCATCTAATATTTTGAAAATTAATTAAATTGTAAGGCTACAAAATAAATAACTCAAACATTAAACTTCTCATGCTTTTATTGAATAGGAACAACCTTACCCATCTAGGTTTGAAAAGAGAAATAACAAAAGCAAAACATGCGTGAAAAAGGAAGATAGAATAGGAAGATCATCAAACATCTTCGTCATCAGAAGAAACATATGATTGTGCATCATCGATCTCCACTAGTTCCTCCTTAGGTGGCTCCTCCTCCAAGGGCTCATCCTCTAAGGGCTCCTCTTCGAAGGGCTCTTCCTCGCCGTCAGAAAGTGGAATCTCCTCAGGAAATAGAGCTGCTTGTAGTTGGGCTTCCAAGTGAGTCACCCTCTCTTGAAGACCTTCAGCAGTATGGTTTGCTACATGTAGCTGAGCTTCCAGAGCAGCCACTCTCTCCAGAACTCCTTCCATATTATTGTCCGAGGTGTCTACTCTCGCCTCCAAATTTGTCACCCGATCCACCAAGACGTTATGGACTTGATCCGTTACTGCTAGTTCAGCAGTCAAAAGCTCTATCCCTACCTTATTTTACTCTATTTGAGACTCTCTCTTCAGAATGTCTGGTATCTCCTCAGTAGCATCTTTCACAATACTCAACTCCCTAGACATGTAAAATACAAAGGCTGCAAAAGCTTGTTCCATAGTGCATGGCAAGCTAGGTAATGTAGATGATGAGGAAGCAGAATCAAAGTAAGGTGATGGGACATTTCCCATTTCGATCCGTCTTTGGATCATTTGCGGGTATGCGTTCCAATTGCGAGCAGAATTCATTGCTTGCGCGCTGCTCGTTTCTCCCTAATCAACTGAATAGTCACTGGAACTAGTCCGACGCCTTTTGGGCTCCGGGGATGATAGGATAGGTGCCTTATGTCTTGGTGCCTTAGGTGATGGAGGTGGAGTTGACGACATGTTCCTGTAACAATATATATAAGTTCCAAACATCCAAATGACATGTAACTAATGTGTGAGGCTATAGTCTAGTATGCAATCCTAGTTCTCTATAACCAATGGCTCTGATACCAATCTGTCACACCCCCAATTTCAACTAACGGAGTTTTACCGTTTGGGAAGTGACGAACCAGGATCTCAGACTGTCACACCCCCAATTTCAACTAACGGAGTTTTACCGTTTGGGAAGTGACGAACCAGGATCTTAGACATTAGTTACTTTGAACGACTCTACATGGGACTCAAATGAAAATATTATGTCAATCAGAGTTTCAATGCGGAAGTGTAAAGATAAGTAAATGCGTAAAACACACGCGCTCAAACCAAAAGTACAAAAGTCCAAATGTTCAACCAAGCCAAATATAATACAAAATAATCCAATCAAACATAAATAAGCAATAATCAAAGTAGATGAATCCCATGCATGCCCTAATGTGCACATGTGCCTTATCTTAGCGACCTGAGAAAACATGTAAGAAAATATGTCAACACGAGGTTGGTGAGTTCACAGGTTTCAATATTTAAATAAGCGTTTACTAGATTTATGATCATTCAGTATGCATCTATATGTAGCTAACCTATGTTAATGTTTAACTCAAGGGCTCGAAACAGAAGCTGACTGTTTGTTTATTTGCCTCCTGCCAGATCTATCAACACTGGCGGTGTGAGTAGGCTAACATTTCACCCGTTCGATCTCTAATCGAGTTAGCACGACTAACGCGGGTGGGATTTGTCAAACCCAGTAGTACTACTAAATATTACCTCGCTAAGATCCATATTAACGGTCCGATATAAGATGAGGACTTTCTGTGATAGCGTGTTACGCTTAGCTTTAACATTGATAACATATGAATTGCAAAATCTCAAAATAGTTTAGTCATATTTTCTCCCCCAGATTAAAACAATAAAAAGGGGCCGTGAAAACTCACATGCGTTGTGTTGTAGGTAGTATCACACAAAGGTTAAGTTGGAACCACGTGTGTAAGTCTCAACCGACTTACGAACGCACTAAAATTATAAACACATAAATTAGGGACAAAAATGGGAATTGTGACAGCGACACGTAATGAGAAACGTCTTAACGAAACGCTCTAATATTCAAGAGTGGACGAAAGTGTCCACGGAGTTAGGAATTACTTTATGCGATGAATGACACAATTAATGATAAGTATAACCAGGTGTTTTGTCATTCATAAAAATTAAGAAAGTGATAATATATATACGACTAAATATATTATTATTTGGTCTGAATCGATACACGATGTTATAAAATGATTCGAAATAATATAAATATGTATATTACTTAATACGACGGGTCACGGTTTCAAAATAATATAAACATATTATTTTATACGAACTTACGGTTTAAAAATAATATAAACATATTATTTCTTTTGTTGATAATAACAATAATATTTTATTTATAAAAGTGGGAATAATAAAAATATGTTAATAATTCAAACCCGAGTCCACGGGTTGTTTTCCGGGCTAAAACACATTTATATAATACTATAATAATATAGGGTTTGATTTTTAACAATTAAATATATTTAGAAAATTGTCTAAAAAGAAATGTGGGAGCCTGGACTCGAACCCGGGTCTCTCTCACACACGCACACTGTCCTAACCAGTCCCACCCGGTAGGGTATCACGACTAAACCTGGATCAGTTTGGTTTTAACATTCAACTCCAGCATGTTCTTACCGTTTAAAGATCGAAACCCTAGAATTTGAACTCCAAATCGATTTGCTTAATTCTGATAATGAAAGGGTTTGAATTTATGGGGCTATTGATGATTGAGGGTTTTCGAATCTACCCATATGGTTTAATTGGATTTAAACTGAGTTTAGGATTGAGTTCGACTAACTGTTCGCGAAGAACCCTAGATTTCGGTTTCGTTTAATCCGATGTTACAATACTTCAAAAGGTTAGGGCTTTCAAAGGCTTGATGATGGCGAGTCTATCTGTATAGTTTAATTGGATTTATAGTGTGTCTAGGGTATGGCTCGATTAAATCCGAATGTATATGAACCCTAGATTCAAGATCATGACCAATTTGATGTTATACCATTAAATTAACATAGGGCTTTCATTGCACAGTCGATTCCGAGTCTAGAGGTGTAGGTTAATTGAATTGAGATCACACCTAGACTGGTAATCGATTAAACCTCGAATGTATGAACCCTAGAATCGGGTTCTTGCTAATTTTGATGTTTTAAGCCCTAATTGGCATAGGGCTTTTCATCTTGAAGTAAAAACGAAGGTGAGGGTGTGTTCAATTACCAGAAACAGATGCGAATTGACTGAGCTCGACTAGGACGGGTTCCGTCTTTGACGCGTTTGGTTTCTGGCGACATCGATTGTGTTTCTGGCCAAATTGAGTTGTGAAAAAGATCCAGAGGAGTGCGAATGAAGTGCGTAGATGCTCAATTGTGAGATTAACAGATGAGTGCAAGAGAATTTGATGGTGGAAGTGGGGGTTTCAACGGTTGTGAGTTTAATGGACACAATTGGGTTTAATTTGAAAATAATAATAATGATAATGATTAAGGCTCAAAGATGTCGAAACTGTTGGTAATGATCGAATCAATTACGAAATTATGTAAAATTCGGTTTACAATTTGTGAATTAAGATCAATGTTTGCGAATTTGACTTTATGAAAGTCAACAGAAACTAAATTCGATCGATTTTGACTTTGAGAAGTCAATGGAGTAGGGTTTAGGTATTTACATAACTATTCCCTGTGGTTTTAATTCAATTATTGACTGAATTAGTCCTTGGGGTTTAATATTGAGTTAACTGGGTTAGGTTTTAACAGAAAACTTAACGAAATTTCTAACGGGACTAACTGAAAAGTCCGGATTGTCACAATGTTTTTCCTCCGATGTTTCTAAAACATTTAAAAGTTAAAAGGGGCAGTGAACTCACCTGGTGACGTGTCAGGAACACTAATGTCCTTCTGTTAACAATGGAAACCAACGTCCACGGGTTTACGTCATATACCGTGTTACATAATAATTGTTTGATTTATAAAGATGTGAGTATCTATATACATATATATTTATGCTGTTTATTCATGATATGATGACGTCTTATGTTTTGAGACCGTTCGTTACCAATATATAATCAAAAACTCCCAAGTCATATGTTCATTTATATTTGTATTTGAATATTATGTTTAACAAATATTCGTAAGATTCAGTGTAATAAGAATGTAGGTATTTATTTTGAATGTATATATATTCGGGTCTAAATATCTTATTAAAAAAATTTCTGTTTGATTATATATAAAGAGAATACACATAGGTATGTATGTGCATTAATCATTAACATTTTTAAAACCCTTGTTTAGCTGGTAATGTTATAACTTGATTCGTATAGATTTAAGATGTCCAACGTAATATTCAAGGTACGTGTTTATACCAAATATAGCCGTCGTCCAAGTTATCTCAATTAATAAGTATCAATGATTTATATAATACATGTATTTTGTAAATGTTTATACGACTGAGGTAGTAATTATCATTCATATATCTTTATACATATGATCGGGTCAAAACGTCTTTGCTACATAATCGTTTGTTTTCGTAAAAAGCGTGAATATTTACATCCGTTTATGTATATGAAGATAAATTTGTACCGATCATTACTTTTTGTCAAACCCTCATTTAATCCATACTGCTATACATTTATTCATAAAAACGTCAATGTACTCTATAATATATTTACAAATTAAGCCTTAATTGTTTTAAAGGTTCGCTTTACCGTTAACACGTTCAAGTTTATATTTATCGCCTAAAAACTTATATGTTTTGTTTATACGGATCTCAATCACCAAATCATACGTTAACATGACCTGTTAGTATTAATGTTGTCTTAATATTTATCTTTGTTGTCGTCGGATATTTTAGGGCTCAACGAGAATAACCGTTCACACGCGTTTAACTTTTGAAATAAGTAAATATAATCGTTTTAGCGTGCGTTTATACCTTTCGTGTGTTCCGCTCTCAACCAACGCGTTCTAAATCTCACGGATTACATATTTATCATGTTTGACCGTTGTTGACCTGAGTTTGACCTGTCACACCCCAACCGACGGCGGATTATACGTCGGGGCGGACGCGGTTGTTCAATAGCACAAGGATGACTATTAAAGTTTCAATATTTCATTAATAATATATTAAAAGGTTCAATACAAGGAAATAACAAGTATACAACATTTATTTAATAAGTAGTCTAGGTCCAAAGCGTCCTATGCGATCACAAACAAGTCTCATGATGTAGAACCTGAAACATGTGAAAGAATCTGTCAACTACAAATAGTTGATGAGATACAAAGGTTTTGACACAGTTTAACAAGTATTTGAAAAGAATTACAATTCACTATGATATATGCATTCTATAATGTAAGTATGAGAAAACAAGTATCTTAAACATTGTGCACGTTCAATCCTCAACCAAGTTTAGGCATAACCCGCAGGTTACCCTTATAAGTCTCAAGTCTCAAAGTTTTGGTTTAGTAACAAACACCAAGGGCTCCCCCCGAAGGGTCAATCAATCAAGGTGGATTGGTCAAATACAATAGATCTATCATTGTTACCATAGGCTTGATCAAAGTTAATGAATGTGCTAGTTTTAAGTTTAATCTAAGCATACAAGTCTCAAGTTTAACATAAGAATAAGCATCTAGTCATAGTTTGTACAAGAATTGTATAAGTTTGAAGTTTGAACATGTTTCACCCCAAAAGAATTGTAAATGAAAAAGGGGCCAAGTATACTCACATGGATTGATGAAGAGTATCCGACACGGATAAGTATTTGCAAGACTTTGAGGGAGAATATCCTCACAATAAGCCTAAGAATTTAAGTCTAAAGTTTTAAGTAGAAAGTCTACGACAAAGGATCTAAGATTTCGGGATTCGACTAGGGTTCCATATATGAGATGGGATTGATTGTGTTTATAAAGTTTAAGTTTAGTTTTAAAAGGAAGGATTTGAATACAAGACTTGGATCTCAATAGCTTAATAAGTTTGTAGGTTAAAATAATTGTTTGAGACAAGAGTTAATGATAATAATTATTTCAAGAGTAAAATAATTATAAAATATTTCAAGGCTAAATAGTGATTTTAGGATTAATAGTAATTATTTAAAGTGTATATAATTATTAAAGATAAATAATTATTCAGAAGGATAACCCATATAATTAAATAAAGTTTCAAGTATTAAATATTTATTAATATATAAATAAATATCGAGTACCTATAAGATTGAAAATAGAATTTCTTTATAAAGTTTATATTATAAGTTTATAAGTTTATATATGTTGTAAATGAAGTTTCTTAAAATGAATTTTATTAAGTATTCAAAGTTTCCTTGTAACTTTTATAAAGTTTATAGGTTCTAGATAAATGAATGGGTCTTGAAAATAAATTACAATGTTTATAAGTTTATGTTTCCTAATTTATAAATTTTATAACTTTTGTTTATAAAATTTATATAATCCTTTTATTTAATGTTTTAAAGTTTTAAACAGAAAAATAATTTAAGTTTTTATCTTAAATTAAGGTTTCAAGTTTTACAAGTTATTTTTCTGTTTATCATATAAGTTTTATTGAGTCTTAAAAGTATATCTCTTTTTTTTTATTTGTAGTTTTTAAGAATTTAAAAACTAAATTAAAGGTTTAATTTATTATAGGTTTAACCAAGTTTAATTTATTAAAATAGCATGAAATGTGAAAAGTGTAAATAAAAATCATAATTAAGTTTATAAAAGTATAACAGGTTTTATAAAATTTATTAGAAACTTTAAATCTGATTAAATAGACCACAAAAAAATGAAATGCATAAAAACGGGCCGCCTGGATCGAACTCGGGTCCCGCCCGGTTCGCTAATGCACAACACACTTAACCGTCTCGGCCGCTAGGCTATCGCTACTAGTTTACCCGGAAAAGAAAGTTTATAAACAGAATCCCAAACCTCCCCCAATTCCCATAAGAACCCTAGAATGATTCCGGCCAAATACGACCCGATGATCCCTCTGTCTTCATCGATTGACGGAGGGCAAATGATCCTATCATAAAAACGAAACTAATAGCCATTCGAATTACCTTAAACGATGCTGAAATGAGGGAGAATGGTGTGGTCTCGTCGGCGACTGTCGCGAAGAGAAACTCAAGAATGCAGGTTCGTTTTCGCCGAATTGAGAGTGGAAAGAGTTGTGGTGTGATGATGTGGGGGTTTTGCAACTGCTATTTATAGAGAATTTCGTCAGTTAATGCTCGTATGGTTGAGGGGTTTACGGTTGGGCCGACGGATTCAATTTCGAATCCACGCGTGTTTGCCGTTGGAGCCGAGCATTGATGGTTGTTGGTTTCGAGTCGCATGCGAGCTAGGATGCCCGAGGTTCAGTGAATCTGGTCAATTTCGCGTTTTGGCTAAATTTGGATAGAAATCGGTAGTGAGTGGGAGTCGAACCCTCGACTGAATCGGTTCTGGGACTTTGGTTAAATGACATAACCAGTCCCTGAAGTTTATATGGTTATCATTTTTGGTTTAATTCTTGTTTAAAACAAGTTTCAAAAATGGCAGTTTAAATCCCTGGACCTTATAAAGTAATTAATATGTTTTATTAAAACTACATAAGTTTGATGGGTTTTATTATTTTATAATTTTATAAGATAATTAATGAGATTTAAAACTTACAAGTTTAAGTATAATAAGTTTATAAATTATTTATAAAATTATAAACTTATAAAGTTTTAAGAATTTCAAACATTTTTATTTATAAGGTACATTTATATATATACCAAGTAAATCTCGTATATAGTTATATTAATATTTATTATTCAAGAATATAGTTTTTATAAAATCTCTAGTGTTGAATACGTGCAACCGTTTAGGAAACGTTTGGTCGGAAAATACTGGATATTACATGACCAGCGTTGACTTTTGTCGACCGAAACTGGAGGCAGTCGAGAACGAATCGAAAAGTCCCGCCTATCCGGGTGACGTCCCGTCTTTGTCATACCTGTCCAAAATCCAAAAGAGTACACGGAAATGAAATCCGACAACCAAAAGTCACTAGATCTAGTCGGGAAAGCAACTAATCGTAAGGTAACCCATAAGAATATCAAAACCAGTCTTAAAGCTTTTAGATCTATACCCGTAATGACAAGGAAACGAGTAGGACTTAGAAGAACCCATTTAGGCTCGTTGAAATTCCGTCAATTACGCCAGAAAATGTCTCTGTCCGCTGGTTTCTACTAAATTTTGGAATCACGAAGGTGGAGGCAGAGTTCCTCCACTGACTCCAGGTCGCCGCCACTAGGATTTGGCCACTAGAACTCTTTCAACCGTCAGCCGCCGGCCGAACACAAGCACAGATCGTCGTAGATCAAACCATTCATCACCGCCGCCGATTACAACCTCTGATATTCTGTTAGCGGCCAAATCCACTACCACTGCCGCTAGATCTGTGGGGTGGCACCACTATTACCGTCAACAGATGGAAAAAGGTGAGGTTAAAGGAGTAGGTCGCATCTGACCCGCCGATCATGTTGCCGTCGTCATTTTGCCTAGCAAGGGACGTCCCCACTGCCACCACCGCTTGAACCAGTTGTTTGGGCCACCGTAGGAGGACCGGGCTTAACAACCCAATCCGCCTGAGGTCGTCCCCACCTCCATCGTTGCCGTGAATCGGCGTCTTGGTCATCGTCGTCGGTCGGAGAGGCCGACCCACCTCTCTCCCGTCCTTTCCTTCTCTCTCTCTCGTGCTTTCCCTCTGTCTCTCTAGGGTTTGAGTTGTTTTTCTGAAAAATAGGCTGCACCATGAGGAAGAAGAACATTCTCTATTTATATCTAGGGTTTTTAGAGAGAGTTGTAGGAGTAGGTGGACACCGCATGCCAAACCCGTTACGTTATCACGTTCCCGTTCCCGATAATTTATCTCAACATTCTTAAAATCACTTACCGTCTTTATTAATATTGTTCAAATATTTAATTTTTGAAACATCCGCTCTGTTTTCCGTCTAGGCCGGTGTGCGCTAATACTGCGTGTCTAACACGTTCGCTCGTTTAAACGTTTTGCGTTCTGTATGAAACTATTATCTCCTAAATAATAATTTTGTTAGACATAAAAGGTTAATGTTATTAATGAAGTAAAATAATTACTTAGTCATATGATTTTTTTACTTTTTTATTTTTTATTTGTCGGATCTAAAATAACCGGATAATGTTTAGATCGGGGACTGTTGTGGATGCGCATCCATTATCATTGAAATATGTATAACTCGCGTTTAATTATTCCTAAATAATCATATGAAGTAAATTTTAATAACTATTATTAGTATTTAAGAATGGATATACGTTGTGTCGGGTATCCGTTACTAACCGTGCGCGCATTAAATTATTTAACTGAACACCGTATAACTTAGGTAAATGCCATATATTAATTATATGTTATCTTGAATCATTAAGTGATCCGTCGAGTAACGTTTCACATCGAATTCACATATTGGGCCTACAACTGGGCTGAGCCCATTTATGGAGAATTAGTTATTAAAGGTTATTGATACTAAGTCAGGGTTGTCACATTCATCCCCCTTAAAGAACTTTCATCCTCGAAACTTAGTTTAAGTTACTCGGATTAAGATTTCGCAATCTGACTCCATTTCTGAATTCTTAGGGAGAATTTTCACTCATTCTAAACGTTAGTCGATAATGAAGATAAAGTAGATGTCTCGTCAACTAATGATATTGGATGTGCAAACATTGAGGTGTCTTCGTATCATGTAACAGTGTACGTTACTGTTGAGCATAGATTATATCAAGTGAGTGGATTTGGAAAATTCTTTGAATTTTTCACCACGTGAATAAAGTTGGCTATACCATAAGGTGATAAAGTCATCACTAGATTTTCTTAAACAAAAGGAATTATAACCGGAGAGGTCATATTCATGTAATGAGTATGTCATTGAGAGTATGTCTAGTTGGTGTGAATTAAGATAGTGAGTTTGCACAACTCAAGTGAACAATTCCCACACCAAGATAGCAATCAAGGATTAGATGTTGCAGTATTTCGTTATGTGATCATTCTCATCCAAGTGAAACTGTATGATAATCATATTGGCAATGCTAGACAAAGGTGTATTTGTGCACGTGAATTCCAAATGTACGTGGGCACATACTCTTGATTCATATACGTGTTTTAATGCACAAAGAGCAAATCATGATAGAACCTAAAAGGAAATCATTGGAAGTCCGTTAAGATACGTCAGATGGTTTGATGAGGTGCTCATGCCTTAGTTCAAAATCATGTATCCGACTTTTCTTGCAACGAGTCGATACCTTGATGCATTCAAATCTTTCTTGAACAACAGATTTTAACTAGCATTTCATCTGTCTAAATAGTATGTAGGTTAAACCGATTTGATTGAGTTCCAGGAAGTGATATCAGTATATGCAATTTCTCACAAGGGAGTTGGAATGATTTAGAGAAACCGTTAGTAGTTTTCTAAGTAGCCAATTAGACAACTATGATATGGAATAAATCTTTATGAAGATATGATCTCCTGAGGTTGACCTTTGCTTTGTCGAATCACATTACGAGTAATTCTATTACGAATGTTATTTATAGCTTTGTGTAGATTGCTCTCATAATGAAATAGACGTCAAACCATAACTTGAGACAACAAAAGTCTCACAGTAGCATTGAATCGTCAAGATTTTTGTGGTTCGTCTATAGGTGAGGAAGTAAATAGTGGGGTCGTGGAAATAGTCTCGTAGAGATAGTGTCCCAGAAATTGACTATGACTTTACCAACCCATTAAGTCGGTAGGCTGTGATTAACATTTTCAATCTAGTTTGGGGCTTGAACCCTTACATTAGATGTCAGAAAATTATACCCGAATCACGTATAATGTCAGGGATTGCCAAAGGTCAGGAAGTCATATCCGTAGGTTCATTAAGGATAATGTATAGGCCTCCCAAAAGATCTTGGAGAAGAGTGAATATAAAATATGAAGGAAAGTTTACAAAAAGGAAGAAATGTATATGTGTAGACCTCCAAAAGAACAAGGTTAGATACGATTCATTCTCCATTCACTTTCCTGGTAGCATACAGCTTAGAAAGGTTAACAACTGTAGAACACATAATTGTAAGATAGACCCTAAGAGTACGTCGTGAACTCCAATATCAGTTGTGTAATCACTGCAAGTGTTGATCATTGTAGGGATCAACATGGAGTTTTCGCGACAAGCAGAATCTTAAAGGATAGGAGTCAGTAAGCAAAATTTGGATGAGCGAAAGTCTTCGTCGCTCAAGATCCACTAAGGGTAGGTTAGATTCAATTTGGATTTCTCTTGTTCCTCCCAAACGATGAGAATATTACATGAATATCAAATTTAGGAGTCCTAATTGTTAAGGTCCAATCATTAATCAAGTGACTAGGAATTCAGATTAGAAATACGGATTAATCATGAACATTAGCTCAAACAGTAAGACTCACTAGAGTTCTCATGCACTACAAATTATAATTACGTGTGCACCCGCAATATTAATTTACTTTACATGGTCCCTATAGTGTTTCTCCTATCCCAAGCTCTTAGTTAAAAGGGATCTGAATTGTTCATTTGATCGTGTTATCGTGTTGCCCTTTTGCGTAAGATTGTGTATGTTCTATCGTATAACTCTTAGTCATGCGTACCAATACCCAAGAGCCTGTCGAGTAAGGCTTTTGCCGGATGGAGTTAATGGTAGAGAGACACAGCCAGTGTCTTCTAATAACAGGACGTCTATGGTGGAAGTCAGGCACTTTGTTAAGGCAGAGATTCTCAAATCAATGTCGAGCAAATTCATGCTCCATGTTTGTTTGTATGTGTGGATCCACATGATCCAAGTGATTCTATGGAACTGACCCATAAAGTTCTCTCCCGTTTAGTCATGCCTATCCACTTCGAGTTCACTTCTGCTTAAACAGTCCCGTCTGCCAAATCTCTAGCAAAAGTTTTAGTCATCCAATCAAACAATTCGTGAAGGAGAGTATATATATACCACACCAAATGAAGACAACATATGTCAGAAAGAAAGTTGACTCCACAGTTGGAGTAGATGCAGGTGTGGTGCAGCTACATGTAAAGATTTAGGTACGTGTTCAATCTGTAGCGGTACCAAGATCGTAACTGATGATTTCTACCATCGTCTAGGGCTATAGTGTGATGCGTACCTGACATCCTTGATTTGTAATTCGAACAGTGATACTCGATTGGTTCATATTGTAGATGTTTATTACTTTCACATTGTTGTACGTATTAGATATTAGTTACGTATGCCACGTAATTGTATTTCGTGTAAGTATAGCTAATGAAAATCTAGTGTAACTACATACACTAATAGTCAACTCAAGTGGTTCGACAACGGTTGGAATTTCTATGTTCGAAGTCTTGGGTGTTCTTAGGGTATTATAAGTCTTAGAAATCTTTGTCCCTAAATAAGTATGGTTAGAGACTAGGTGTCACTGAGGAAACCTAATTCGCTAAAACCATTGGCCCTGATACAAATCTGTAACACCCACAAATTTATTCACTTAATAAATATATAAATTTAGGTTGCAATGATTGGTAACATTACACAACATTAGAAGGTAAAATAAATACTTTTAAGGTGTTGAACACCATTACAAATACTAAATTGAAGTAGTACTTTGACCTATAACTATGTAGGCCAAAATCGACTTGAGGTTGACAATTATGCTTCTTCGGCTTCTAGGATTTTTATCATAGTGGTTAACCTATTCCAACCGTGCCATGGCTATGTATTACCTGAAAAACATACTTAAAGTGTCAACACAAAGGTTGGTGAGTTCACAGATTTAATTGTCTCAATGTAAAGTAGTTTTCCTTGAAAACATCAATAATGTATACATGGCACTGAGGAAACCTAATTCGCTAAAACCATTGGCTCTGATACAAATCTGTAACACCCACAAATTTATTCACTTAATAAATATATAAATTTAGGTTGCAATGATTGGTAACATTACACAACATTAGAAGGCAAAATAAATACTTTTAAGGTGTTGAACACCATTACAAATACTAAATTGAAATAGTACTTTGACCTATAACTATGTAGGTCAAAATCTACTTGAGGTTGACAATTATGCTTCTTCGGCTTCTAGGTTTTAATCTAAGTGGTTAACCTATTCCAACCGTGCTATGGCTATGTATTACCTGAAAAACATACTTAAAGTGTCAACACAAAAGTTGGTGAGTTCACAGATTTAATTGTCTCAATGAAAAGTAGTTTTCCTTGAAAACATCAATAATGTATACATGGCCAAAATGTGAAACCATTTTCCTTGAAAGCATTGAAAATGTGTACATTGGCCTAATTTGAAACCGTTTTCCTCAAAAACATGTGATTACTTCATAGTCATAAAATGAGTCATTTTCCCCAATGAAAACATGTAATGACTTCACAGTCATAAAATGAGTCGTTTTCCTTAATGAAAACATGTAGTGACTTCACAGTAAAAAAATGAGTCATTTTCCCCAATGAAAACATGCAATGAATTTGTGCCCATGTTAAGCCCTCTGTAATGAATATGTTATAGATAAGAACGATACTAAAACAAGTAACGTTGATCCCCCGTAGACTAGCTAGGAATACCAGTTAATATGTCGACACATGAGCCTATAACCAAACCTAAACCTGTCAAATGATGTTGCCCAACCCCGTGCCATCACGGTAAAGTGTGTTAGATTATGCTGCACCTAGACGAACATATGGATCGTGCGGTTAGCGCGACTAACCCTGGGTGGGGAGGTCGGTCCCAATAGTACTATTCACATATTCCTCGGCTAAGTCCATAGCTAATGGTTATAGTATATGTATGGTCCATGACCACAAGAGGGCTACGTTCACCCATGTTCAAATACAGATCTGAGGTCTTGTTTTCCAATTACCGTCTCAAAAGAAAAGTTTGGGCATATTAAATAAATAAGTTTCATATAATTTTTCAAATCAATGGAAGTATGCTTCATGTTTTCAAACATGTTACGCAAGTATGTTTCTCCTCCGATGTTTCTAAAACATTTAAAAGTTAAAAGGGGCAGTGAACTCACCTGGTGACGTGTCAGGAACACTAATGTCCTTATGTTAACAATGGAAATCAAAGTCCACGGGTTTACGTCCTATACCATGTTACATAAAAATTGTTTGATTTATAAAGATGTGAGTATCTATATACATATATATTTATGCTATTTATTCATGATATGATGACGTCTTATGTTTTGAGACCGTTCGTTATCAATATATAATCAAAAACTCCCAAGTCATATGTTCATTTATATTTGTATTTGAATATTATGTTTAACAAATATTCTTCCGATTCAGTGTAATAAGAATGCATGTATTTATTTTGAATGTATATATATTCGGGTCTAAATATCTTATTAAAAAAATTTCTGTTTGATTATATATAAAGAGAATACACATAGGTATGTATGTGCATTAATCATTAACATTTATAAAACCCTTGTTTAGCCGGTAACGTTATAACTTGATTCGTATAGATTTAAGATGTCCAACGTAATATCCAAGGTACGTGTTTATACCAAATATAGCCGTCGTCCAAGTTATCTCAATTAATAAGTATCAATGATTTTTATAATACATGTATTTTTTAAATATTTATATGACTGAGGAAGTAATTATCATTCGTATATCTTTATACATATGATCGGGTCAAAACGTCTTTGTTACATAACCGTTTGTTTTCGTAAAAAGCGTGAATATTTACAGCCGTTTATGTATATGATGATAAATTTGTACCGATCATTACTTTTTTTCAAACCCTCATTTAATCCATATTGCTATACATTTATTCATAAAATCGTCATTGTACTCTATAATATATTTACAAATTAAGCGTTAATTGTTTTAAAGTTTCGCTTTAGCGTAAACACGTTCAAGTTTATATTTATCGCCTAAAAACTTATATGTTTTGTTTGTACGGATCTCAATAACCAAATCATACGTTAACATGACCTGTTAGTATTAATGTTGTCGTAATATTTATATTTGTTGTAGGGCTCAACGAGAATAACCGTTCACACGCGTTTAACTTTTGAAATAAGTAAATAAAATCGTTTTAGCATGCGTTTATACCTTTCGTGTGTTCCACTAGGTTTTGGCCACTGGAACTCTTTCAACCGTCAGCCGCCGGCCGAACATCACAAGCACAGATCGTCGTAGATCAAACCATTCATCACCGCCGCCTATTACAACCTCTGATCTGCTGTTAGCAGCCAGATACACTACCACTGCCGCTAGATCTGTGGGGTGGCACCACCTGTCACACCCTGCCAAGGCGGAAACGCGAGGCGTAACGTTCATGGTTTTTCAAAGCATATAATTATTGCAAACGCATACATACAACTGGATACATAATTTAAGTTTAAGGTTTTACAGCCCAAAATAGTAATTGAAGTTACAAAATATTAAGATTTTGCAAATATGACCCAAACATTATGGGTTATACAAGAAACATCTTCAAAAGTAGTATCCACCATGTATGCATGAACCCTACGTAGTGTTACTCTTGTTGCCGTGATTAATTTCCTGAAAAACATACTTGAAAATGTCAACACTAGGTTGGTGAGTTCACAGGTTTTATATATGAATACAATGAGCAAACCAATTGCATGAAAATGATTTTTACGTATATGATAAACAAAACAAGTAGTGTTTGACCCATTTGTAAACTAGCTAGGAATACAAATAATATGTACATACATGAGGCATAACCAAACCAAGACCAGGTGTTTTGCCCCTCACTCGTACCTCACGAGCAATATTAGAACACTATGTAGTCATTTGGCCAGAGGGACCCATGGTTAGCGCGACTAACCATGACCGGGGGTGTCAGACCCAATAGTACTATGCATAGAATCTGAGGCTAATCTATAGCTAATGGTTATAAATATGATGGTCAGGGGACTTTAAGAGCTCCAAATGTATCAACTCATGCATACATAAAGGTCGGGTCTTTTTTTCTTGTTATCATATAAAAATAGTTATAAGTATGTTCTTCCCGCAAATATTGAAAACAGTAAAAAGGGGCCGTGAAACTCACCTTGAGTTTGTGTATGCTTGTAACGATATTTGTTCTAGTCAACTTGACTATTTGTACCCTAGATACCAAAGGGTAAATTGTGTTAAGACCGAACGTCTCATATTGCAAATTGTTCACCGACTTTGTAAATCTGGTTGTTTTTGTTTAAAATATCCTCTTAGTTGTTCAACACTTGTTTTGTTGTAAAAACAGTTCTAAGTTACTGCTAAATGGGACTGATGACCAGGTATCGAAACTACTTAGTTTCGATTGAACAGGACAGAACAGAACAGAGGTCAAAACTACCTAGTTTCGATTAAGCAAATTGGGTATCGAAACTACCTAGTTTCGATTGAACAATAGGTATCGAAACTGTCTACTTTTGATTGAGTACTAGGTATCGAAACTCCTAGTTTCGATTGAATAATAGCTATCGAAACTACCTAGTTTCAATTGAGTAAACAGGTATCGAAACTCCTAGTTTCGATCAAATAGGTATCGAAACTCCTGGTTTCGATTGAGAAGCAGGCATCGAAACTATAGTTTCGATACTGTCATTTCGTTTCGACAGAATCAGTCCTGCATAATGTTATGTTTTAAAACTTGAATTTGAGATACTTTTCTTGTTATCTTACTTGCGTTTGAATATTTTGTATGTTTAGCTACGGTTTTTAAAGAAAATAATGTAGATAGTATTGAGTTTTTACCTTAAAACAGAGATGAAGATGATGAGACAAAACAGAGAATGATCTTGATTCTTCTGTTAAATTTCCTTTAGAAACACTTGAAATTCTTCTTAAAACACCGAATTATGGTAGGTTTTGCTTTAAACCGGACTTCAACTTGGAGAGGATTGGGGAAAATTTGTCGTAAGAAGATGAGGAAAATGAGAGAAATTGTGAAATTTTGAGTGGAGGGGTATGGTGTATATCTGATTCTCCAAGGCATGGGGTATGGATCGCAGGAAATGGGAATGGAGTATTCCTTGGGATTTTGGTCGAGAAAGTCAAGGGTGGTTTGGGTTAATAATAATTAGATTTAAGCATTAATTTATTAATGGTATTAGTATCAATTAGAGTTCCAAATGGTAATTTAATTCGGTTTAGATTCTTCACGGTATTATAAATTTAGTAAGTTTATGGCTCGTCAATGAAAAATATCGAAATCTTGGATTGTATAATTCGTTGGTGTGATTATTTGTAGGTATAAATACCTAAAGGTGACGCTATACGATAGCATTTTTGAAAGAGTTCGTTAGTTTACTTTTACGTATTTTTATATATATTTTAGTCTAAAAATGAATTATTGTCCAACGTAAAGTTCGTGTAATATATATGTCTAGATATTTTTCTTGGTTATTTAATTTAATCACTAACGTTCGTATTTAGTCGGGTTATACGGTTATGTGAACCGGTAACTCCTAGAATTACCAAAATATGAAATGAATAATGTACGGCTTTTCTTAGACTTTAATGTCCTAATTTATGCAATTAGGTAAATCACGAAAACAAATATAATATAAACTTGTTTATATCGTGTACGGATATTGACCTGAAATGTCGGGTGTCACATTCTCCCCATGTTAAAAGAATTTCGTCCCGAAATTCAATTCGTGCCATCTTGAACTGGTGTATCCTTAAACAAGGAGGGGTATTTCGTTTTCATTTGGTCCTCTCGTTCCCATGTATACTCAGGACCACGTTTTGAGTTCCAACGTACTTTAACCAGTTTGATTCGACTACGTCTCAGTCTTTGAACTTTCCAATCTGAAATCTCAATCGGTTCCTCGATGAAATGAAGTTTGTCGTCAATGTGAATCTCGTCAGGCGGTATAATTAGCGTCTCGTCTGATAAACACTTCTTGAGATTTGATACATGAAACGTATCATGTACATTGTTTAGTTCTTGCGGTAGTTTGAGCTTGTAAGCTACCGGACCAACCCTAGCCAGTATTTCAAATGGTCCAACGTATCTAGGGTTGAGCTTACAACGGTTACCAAACCTTGCAACGCCTTTCCATGGTGAGACTTTTAACATTACTCGGTCACCAATTTGAAATTCTAATGGTTTCCGTCTGTTATCAACATAGCTCTTCTGTCTGTCTCGGGCCGCTTTCAGACGGTCCTTAATTTTGAAGATCTTATCAGTGGTTTCCTGGACAATCTCAGGGCCTGTCAAATGTTTTTCACCAACTTCCGCCCAACATAGCGGTGAGCGGCATTTACGACCATATAAAGCTTCAAACGGAGCTGCCTTAATGCTTGCGTGGTAGCTGTTATTATAGGAAAACTCCGCCAACGGTAAATGAGTATCCCAATTTCCTCTGAAATCAATTACACACGCACGGAGCATATCTTCTAATGTTTGGATAGTCCTTTCACTTTGACCGTCCGTTTGTGGATGGTAGGCTGTGCTCATGTCTAGGCGCGTGCCTAGGGCTTCTTGTAACGACCTCCAAATCCTTGACACAAAATGACTATCCCTATCAGAGATAATAGAAACTGGCACTCCGTGTCTTGCCACAAGTTCTTTAATGTAGAGTCTTGTAAGTTTCTCTGTTTTGTCGATTTCTTTAATTGGCAGAAAGTGAGCAGATTTCGTTAAACGGTCGATAATTACCCATATGGTATCATAACCACTGGACGTCTTGGGTAATTTCATGATGAAATCCATAGAAATCTGTTCCCATTTCCATTGGGGAATTTCAGGTTGTTGTAACAAGCCAGACGGTTTCTGATGTTTGGCTTTTACTTTTGAACACGTTAAGCATTTACTGACATATGTGGCAATATCTCCTTTCATATTGGGCCACCAATATAATTCTTTTAGATCCTTATACATCTTATCTGAACCTGGGTGAATAGAGTACCTGGACTTGTGGGCTTCGTCCATAACCAACTTCCGTAAGTTACCAAAACATGGCACCCAAGTTCTATTCATGAAGTATAGAGTGTCATCTGACTTAGTCTCCAATTGTTTGATCATTCCACGTAGTGCTTCATTCTGAATGTTTTCTTCTTTGATTGTCTCTTGTTGTGCCATCCAAATTTGAGTCGTGAGATTCGTATGAATTGTCAATCCTAGGGCACGAACACGAAGTGTTTTAACTCGTTCTTTGCGACTTAAGGCGTCTGCTACGACATTGGCTTTCCCGGGATGGTACTTGATATCACAATCATAGTCGTTTAGTAGTTCTACTCAACGACGTTGTCTCATGTTAAGTTCCTTTTGATCGAAGATATGTTGAAGACTCTTATGATCAGTAAAAATAGTGCATCTCGTACCATAAAGATAATGTCTCCAAATCTTGAGTGCAAACACAACTGCACCCAACTCCAAGTCGTGGGTCGTATAATTCTTTTCGTGCACTTTTAGTTGTCGTGAGGCATATGCAATGACTTTGTCTCTTTGCATTAACACACCACCAAGTCCCTGGTGTGATGCATCGCAGTATACGACAAAGTTGTCGATTCCCTCAGGAAGGGATAAGATCGGTGCACTACACAGCTTCTGCTTCAGTAATTGAAAAGCTGACTCTTGCTTGTCACTCCAATCAAACTTCTTTTCCTTCTGGGTTAATGTGGTTAAAGGCAGGGCTATTTTTGAAAAATTCTCGATGAATCGTCTGTAATAGCCGGCCAAACCCAAAAATTGACGCACTTCGGTCGGAGTCTTTGGTGCTTCCCAGTTTTTGATCGCTTCTATCTTAGATGGATCAACATGAATTCCCTCTTTATTGATGACGTGTCCAAGAAAATGCACTTCTCGGATCCAAAACTCACACTTAGAGAATTTAGCGTAAAGTTTCTCGTTCCTGAGTAGTTCTAAGATTAATTTAAGATGATATTCATGATCTTCCTTGGTTCGTGAATATATTAATATATCGTCGATAAATACTATCATGAATTTATCCAAGTATGGCTTGCACACTCGGTTCATGAGATCCATAAAAACAGCTGGTGCGTTCGTCAAACCAAACGGCATAACTAGGAATTCGTAGTGGCCATAACAAGTCCTAAATGCCGTCTTTGGTACATCTTCTTCTTGGATTCTTAGTTGATGATACCCCGAACGTAGATCGATCTTAGAGTAGAAGCTAGAACCTTGTAGTTGATCGAACAAATCATCTATTCGAGGAAGTGGATATCGGTTTTTGATTGTAAGCTTGTTTAATTCTCGGTAATCAATACACATCCTAAAGGTTCCATCCTTCTTCTTTACGAATAGGACCGGAGCTCCCCAAGGTGAGAAACTCGGTCTTATGAAACCTTTATCAAGCAACTCTTGCAGTTGATTAGATAATTCCTGCATCTCGGAAGGTGCTAGTCGATACGGTGACCGCGTAACCGGTGCAGCTCCTGGTACCAAATCTATTCGGAATTCGACTTGCCTCGGTGGTGGTAATCCAGGTAAGTCTTCAGGAAAAACTTCGGGGTAATCCTTAACGATTGGTAGGTCTTCAAGTCGACGTTTCTCGGGTTTCTTTTTGACGACGTGAGCCAGGAATACGCAATAGCCTTTACGTAGATACTTACGAGCTTTCATGCAGTTTATCATCTTCAGTGTCACTCCACTTTTCTCACCTTGTACCGAAAGGACTTCTCCGTTTGGGAGAGGAATATGAACAATCTTCTCAAAACAAACGATCTCGGCATGATTCTTCGACAACCAATCCATACCAATAACAACGTCAAAACTTCCCAAGTCAATAGGTAGCAGGTCTATACTAAAGGTGTGGTCTTTCAAACATAGAGTACAACTCTGAATGACTTCTTCGGTTTTAATTAATTTCCCGTTTGCTAATTCAATTGTATAATTTTGGTCTAGTTTGCTGGGCTTAATACCAAGTAGGGACTTAAAGTCATTTGACACAAAACTCATATCAGCACCCGTATCGAAAAGTATAGAAGCATAATGATTGTTTATCAGGAACGTACCAGTGACAATGTTTTGGTCCTGGCGTGCGTCCCCAGCTCCCATCACGAACGCTCTTCCTCGGGCCTGATTGTTATTCTGATTATTCAGCTTATGGAAATCTTTCCTGTAGTGCTTCAGATCTCCACATTCATAGCATCCTTGCTTAATCTTATCGGTGGGGTTGGCATTGAGTCGACATGTCTGCGCTCGATGCCCAAACTTTCTACACCTTTCACATTGAGTGCATTTCCCCACATGGTGATACCCGCACTTATCACACCTCGGTTGGGGGCCAGCATAACCCCTTTTCTCCACAGCGTTAGCAGCAAAAGCTTTCACAGTCTCTTGTCTCTTATAGGCTTGATTCCTAAATTGGTTATTTGGTTTTCCCACCCATTTCCTCTTTTCTCCTAACTTTCTTTCCTCAGTTTCCTTTTTCTCGAACAAACCATTACGAACAACATCATCCCTTAGTTTGTAGGCTAAGACTATGCACTCTTGGCATCCATGGGGTTCGACGAAGTCACCATACTACGAATTTGAGGTGCGAGACCCCACAAGTACCTTTCAACCTTTTTGTACTCTGGTGTGACCATGTGTGGCACCAAGATTGCTAGTTCATTGAACCTGTCAGTGTAACCAGCCACATCATCTCCTATCATTTGAAGGTTCCACATTTCAGTTTCGATTTTCTGCAATTCATTTCGAGGACAGTACTCCTCGATCATCATGGTCTTCCCAGTGTTTTCATCTGAGAATTCCACCAGGTTAATGCTTTGTCAGCAAGTGTGCAAGTGGCATATTTCACCATACAGTCAGCTGTGCATTCACTAATATCAATCACAGATTCCATCTTCTCAATCCATCTCATCAGGCCTACTGCACCCTCAGTGCCATTGAAGTTGCGAGGGTTGCAGGATAGAAAGGCCTTATAAGTGCACTTCTTGTTCAAAGCATCTGTAGGGTCACAAGTCAATATTTTTAATAATGTTGTTAACTTAGATTGTGACTGTGTTACAGAGGTGATTACACACTCTGTTACCTCCAGAACCTCCAGCAGTGCCACTGCCTCCTGCACCTCCTCCGCTACCACTACCATTTCCTCCGACGTTATTCCGATTGGCTTCGTACTTCTCCAAGGTGGCGGCTACACGTTGTGATATGAGTTGCTCAACTTCTGCGGAAATCGTCGTGTTGTTTTCACCAGTAGTGTCACGCGGTGTCCTTCTTTTGGGTGCCATGGGTCTGAAGTCGAAATGGGGTTAGTGTGTGACGATGTTCAGTGTCTACGATATCCATACAATATGATGATAAGTTATGACATGCATATGCAATGAAAAACGTCTCAGTGAGTCATTTAAATTATAGACTAGGTTCGATTTTTTTTTTTAGACTCCTACTTCGCTATAATCAATGGCTTTGATACCAATCTGTCACACCCTGCCAAGGCGAAAACGCGAGGCGTAACGTTCATGGTTTTTCAAAGCATATAATTATTGCAAACGCATACATACAACTGGATACATAATTTAAGTTTAAGGTTTTACAGCCCAAAATAGTAATTGAAGTTACAAAATATTAAGATTTTGCAAATATGACCCAAACATTATGGGTTATACAAGAAAAATCTTCAAAAGTAGTATCCACCATGTATGCATGAACCCTACGTAGTGTTACTCTTGTTGCCGCGATTAATTTCCTGAAAAACATACTTGAAAATGTCAACACTAGGTTGGTGAGTTCACAGGTTTTTTATATGTTAATACAATGAGCAAACCAATTGCATGAAAATGATTTTTACGTATATGATAAACAAAACAAGTAGTGTTTGACCCACTTGTAAACTAGCTAGGAATACAAATAATATGTACATACATGAGGCATAACCAAACCAAGACCAGGTGTTTTGCCCCTCACTCGTACCTCACGAGCAATATTAGAACACTATGCAGTCATTTGGCCAGAGGGACCCATGGTTAGCGCGACTAACCATGACCGGGGGTGTCAGACCCAATAGTACTATGCATAGAATCTGAGGCTAATCTATAGCTAATGGTTATAAATATGATGGTCAGGGGACTTTAAGAGCTCCAAATGTATCAACTCATGCATACATAAAGGTCGGGTCTTGTTTTCTTGTTATCATATAAAAATAGTTATAAGTATGTTCTTCCCGCAAATATTGAAAACAGTAAAAAGGGGCCGTGAAACTCACCTTGAGTTTGTGTATGCTTGTAACGATATTTGTTCTAGTTAACTTGACTCTTTGTACCCTAGATACAAAAGGGTAAATTGTGTTAAGACCGAACGTCTCATATTGCAAATTGTTCACCGACTTTGTAAATCTGGTTGTTTTTGTTTAAAATATCCTCTTAGTTGTTCAACACTTGTTTTGTTGTAAAAACAGTTCTAAGTTACTGCTAAATGGGACTAATGACCAAGTATCGAAACTACTTAGTCTCGATTGAACAGGACAGAACAGAGGTCAAAACTACCTAGTTTCGATTAAGCAAACTGGGTATCGAAACTACCTAGTTTCGATTGAACAATAGGTATCGAAACTGTCTAGTTTTGATTGAGTACTAGGTATCGAAACTCCTAGTTTCGATTGAATAATAGCTATCGAAACTACCTAGTTTCGATTGAGTAAACAGGTATCGAAACTCCTAGTTTCGATCAAATAGGTATCGAAACTCCTGGTTTCGATTGAGAAGCAGGCATTGAAACTATAGTTTCGATACTGTCATTTCGTTTCGACAGAATCAGTCCTGCATAATGTTATGTTTTAAAACTTGAATTTGACATACTTTTCTTGTTATCTTACTTGCGTTTGAATATTTTGTATGTTTAGCTACGGTTTTTAAAGAAAATAATGTAGATAGTATTGAGTTTTTACCTTAAAACAGAGATGAAGATGATGAGAGAAAACAGAGAATGATCTTGATTCTTCTGTTAAATTTCCTTTAGAAACACTTGAAATTCTTCTTAAAACACCGAATTATGGTAGGTTTTGCTTTAAACCGGACTTCAACTTGGAGAGGATTGGGGAAATTTTGTCGTAAGAAGATGAGGAAAATGAGAGAAATTGTGAAATTTTGAGTGGAGGGGTATGGTGTATATATGATTCTCCAAGGCATGGGGTATGGGTCGCAGGAAATGGGAATGGAGTATTCCCTGGGATTTTGGTCGAGAAAGTCAAGGGTGGTTTGGGTTAATAATAATTAGATTTAAGCATTAATTTATTAATGGTATTAGTATCAATTAGAGTTCCAAATGGTAATTCGGTGTAGATTCTTCACGGTATTATAAATTTAGTAAGTTTATGGCTCTTAAATGTAAAATATCGAAATCTTGGATTGTATAATTCGTTGGGGTGATTATTTGTAGGTATAAATACCTATAGGTGACGCTATACGATAGCATTTTCGAAAGAGTTTGTTAGTTTAATTTTACGTATTTTTATATATATTTTAGTCTAAAAATGAATTATTGTCCAACGTAAAGTTCGTGTAATATATATGTCAAGATATTTTTCTTGGTTATTTAATTTAATCACTAACGTTCGTATTTAGTCGGGTTATACGGTTATGTGAACCGGTAACTCCTAGAATTACCAAAATATGAAATGAACAATGTACGGCTTTTCTTAGACTTTAATGTCCTAATTTATGCAATTAGGTAAATCACGAAAACAAATATAATATAAACTTGTTTATATCGTGTACGGATATTGACCTGAAATGTCGGGTGTCACACCACCATTACCGTCAACAGATGGAAAAAGATGAGGTTAAAGGAGTAGGTCGCATCTGACCCACCGATCATGTTGCCGTCGTCATTTTGCTTAGCAAGGGACATCCCCACTGCCACCACAGCTTAACATGGATCTCAACTATGATTTCTCGTGTAAACTATATTTTTCGTGTTTGATTCTATCGTGTGTTTTCAAGATGAAGATGGATATTCGTTGGATTATTAGTTGAAGATGGAACCTTTTATCATTGGCAGATGGGATAGGAAACATACCCTTGTTTCTGGTCTAGTCAGATGGAGCTTAAACTAAAAGAGGATATTGGAAATGAACATCTTCGGGAATTTGGTTGACTTGTGAAGATACAGGATAGAGTTGGACACATCTGGTTGAAGACTTAAGTTTATCTTACTGGAATTCCTATGGGAGATTATTAGTTTGATGCAGGTTATTGGAAACTCAAACTCTCTATCATATGCCAGCTGATTTGGAGTTGTCTTAGTCTACTATTTTTACCTGTTTAGGAAGACATTGTCAGACTCAGAGTTCTAAGTCAGGGTGGAGGTTGCTACTGCTGAGAGGTTGAACTACAATGAGTTGTGTTGGGTTAGTTGGTTCTTATTGAAGCACTTGGTTTGGTCTACAATGAAAGCTACAGTTTTGAGGGAGTCGGGTTTGTCATCACTCGGCAACTGAAGACTGAAGTTTGAAGATTTGAAAATCTCAGGTGGAATGCCAGAAGATCAAGTCTCGCCAGAAGACACGTGATGTCATTAGTTTAGAGGGAGTCTGTTAGGACACTCTTTGTAAACTGATGATTATCAGTGTTAGTGATAGATAGAATTTGATGCCATAGTTAAGAGGGAGTTTGTAGAACCATGTTTTGTAACTATAGATTAAATTCTATGTATCGGTGTACGTGGCTAGTATGCAGGAGGGTGTTCCTGAGTACTTAGCCTGCACACCAGTTTGGTCCTGCATACTTAGTAAGTACGCAAGGCTTTTGCCTTGCGTACTTGTCAAGTACGCATGACCAAACCATGCGTACTTAGTAAGTACGCAAGGCTTTTGCCTTGCATACTTGTCAAGTACTCAGGTAGTGTTCATGCCCCTATAAATAGAAGACTTGTCTTCATTTGTAGGTGGAACTCTGGAACTGGGTTGAGAGGTGTCCGGTTCGGGAAGAGCTCTCCCGACCCCTAGACCGTTTCGTTATGTAGTCTGTAATACGGGATGACTTCTATGTTATGGATTACATGTCGTTTCATTATCTGTTGTCTTTGTTCGTGTTTCTCTATCTCGTTTTCTTGGTTCCCACACAGATCATAGAACATGTCCGTGTATATCCGCTGCGCGACGAAGCTCCCGGGACCTACACTCTCTCTCTCGTGCTTTCCCTCTCTCTATAGGGTTTGAGTTGTTTTTTGTGAAAAATGGGTTGCCCCATGAAGAAGAAGAACATTCTCTATTTATATCTAGGGTTTTTAGAGAGAGTTGGAGGAGTAGGTGGACACCGCGTGCCAAACCCGTTACGTTATCGCGTTCTCGTTCCCGATAATTTATCTCAACATTCTTAAAATCACTTAACGTCTTTATTAATATTGTTCAAATATTTAATTTTTGAAACCTCCGCTCTGTTTTCCGTCTAGGCCGGTGTGCGCTAATACTGCGTGTCTAACGCGTTCGCTCGTTTAAACGGTTTGCGTTCTGTACGAAACTATTATCTCGTAAATAATAATTATGTTGGAAATAAAAGGTTAATGTAATTAATGAAGTAAAATAATTACTTAGTCATATGATTTTTTTATTTTTTATTTTATTTGTCGGATCTAAAATAACCGGATAATGTTAAGATCGAGGACTATTATGGACGCGCATCCATTATTGTTGAAATATGTATAACTCGCATGTATAGCATTTCGGTCACGGTTGCACAAACTCTGTCGGGTTGCCTTTACAAGATAAGTAAGATTAGGATCAACCCCGCCCGAATGGAGATTTAGTATGGGCGGAGCGATCAATACCTGCACAATAAAGCTTAAAAAAATCCAACGCATTAAACTGACTCAAGCACAGACTAAAAGTAAAATAAAAGACTATACTAACTCCATAAGACTCTAAATAGATTAGGGAATCATACCCGATGAGTGACAAACACATAGACATGAGTGCCAACAGCAAGGTGAAACATCGGTCACGAACGGTTCTTATGTTTTCCATGGTGATGGTTGGAAGTGAATGATATAGATGATAATGGTGGATATGATATGGATTTGAATGATGGAAGATATGATGATGGTATGGCGGATGGATGGTGGATGATAGTATGGTGGTGACGAAGTATCATGGTAGTGGTGGACGGTGAATGGTGGCGGCTATGGGAAAAGATGAAAAAGGCACAACTAGGAAGACCTCGCGTACCGCGAGAAGTCAGGTGCCACTCCTCATGTACCGCGAGAGAGTGGCATTTAAGCCGGCCAAAATCCTTGGCCTTTGTGTGTCCCGAGAGACATGGCCCTGAGTTTCGCGTACCGCGAGAAGACCCTGGTAACAGAAAGTTAAGAGGGGTTTTTTATACTTATCCAAATTTTCACCCCTCAAACTTTCTTCACACAAATCCTCTAAAAACTTGTTCCAACTATAAAAACCAATGTAAAAGTACCTGGAACTTCGTTCCTGATGATTTTCCTCACTAAATCAAGCGCGAATCCCTGTAAGACATACACACAACAAAACACACCAACCGAAAAACACCAAAATGACACGAAATTAGAGTAAACCAATTATACAAAGTATACACCCTGGCCTGAGAAGTAAACAAGCCTAATCAGGAGGCCTCTCCTTGATTCTAACCGAAACCGCCTTCATCCTACGTTGTATACCAGCTCTCCACGTCATCACCAAACAATTACCAACCACTGAACCTCCCTTACATCTATCAATTAGGTCTTTCCACCAAAACTTAAACCTACCAGGTCTGAAAATAACATGCATCATATAACCAAGCAATTTATAACCCCTGCACGTCCCCACACATGCGGTTTGCACTATCCTTAACTCACATGCACCTCCTAACTCTCGGGTTCTCTCACGGGGCGGTCTAGACCTAGGGGTGACTCAGTCTCACTCCCCTCAGCAGGATAAATAGAAATGGTTAATGGTTTAGGAATATGTATCTCTAATGGTATAACCTCTAAGCTCTCACCCGAATCCTCAAGATCCTCTACATCCACTAACTTCCCCACACTTGGGGTTTTCCAAATCATCCCCTCCAGCTATGCCATCATCTCTTGTAGATCATTGGGCAACTCATCACCGCATTCATCTGATGCATCCAACAACTCCTCTAACTCCAAAGCCCAATCAGATGGTTCTCCTAAATCAAGGGTGGGTTCACTAACAACATCCTTTACTGGATCAGAGTCCCGATGGTCACCTATGAAGGCATCAATCATGCAGACTGAATTGCTCAGCTCAGCACGCCCCTTCATAGGTTTCATGGGATTAAAAGTAACAGATTCATCCCCCACACGAAGTGTGAGCTTCCCGTCAAAGACATAGATCAATGCCTTGGCGGTGTACAGAAATGGGCGCCCTAAGATGAGTGGGACTCTATCATCCACATCCATATCTAGGATGACAAAATCCACGGGGAAGACGAATTTTTAAACTTTCACTAAAAGATTCTCCACTATTCTCCGTGGATACTTGACTGAACGGCCAGCCAAGGATATGCTCATGCGCGTTGGCTGTGGTTCTCCTAGGTCCATCTTCTTGTATATAGAATAGGGCATCAGATTGATGCTAGCACCCAGGTCCGCCAATTCGTGGTTCAAGGGCAAACTGCCAAGCAGACACGGGATCGTGAAGTGACCCGGATCTGCAAGTTTCTCTAGCAGTTTGTTCTGCACCACTGCAGAGCATCACTCACTTAGTGAGACTTTAGAGACTTCCTCCAGCTTCTTCTTGTTGGAAAGAAGATATTTTAAGAACTTTCCATACTTAGGCATATGCTGGAGGACCTCTATGAACGGGAGATTGACTTTGAGTTGTTTGAACATGTTTAGGAAGTTACTGTATTCCCTAGCATATTTATGAGGCAGCAAGCGCGCTGGGTTGGGAAAACGGCTTAAATCAATCTCGAGGGTCTTAATCTCCACCCCCTTCTTCTTCTCCTTTGCCTTCTCGGTAGGCTTCTCGACCACTATCTCCTCGTCCACCGACTCTTCCTCCTCTTTCGGTGGCTCTACTCTCTCCTCTCCTCTTCAACTCCTAGTCGACACGGCACTCACTGAAGCATTAGGGCCTGAAGACAGACCTCCTTGTTGATCCTTCAGGCTTTTAGCGATGTCTCCTACCGTGCGTTACAGATCTTGGAATGAAGATTGTTGATTCTTCAGTAAGGTATCGTGCGCATCCAAACGCTGCTGAGTCTCCTTCTCCTTCACCACCAAGTGGGTAAGTATCTGGGCTTGAGTCTCCAACATCTCCTCAATCCACTTCGTGTTCACGCTGCTTCCCCCACTCGGTCCTGCTTTTCTTCCACTTTGCTAATTAGGGCAGGTAGTAAACCCCGGTGGGTTGCCTCCAGATCTCCAGCCTGAGCCATAAGAATTGTTATAATTTCTGAATCCTCGGTTCTGGTTGATCACAAAGTTAACTTGCTCCTGCTGACTAATGAGGCAGTCCCGGGTGTCGTGGCCTCCTCTGCACACCTCATACCTTTAAGCGCTCAGCTTCAGCTCCTTTATATCATTCGCCATCCCTGCGAGTGTAGCAGCCACACTAGTTTCATGGTTGACCTGATGCACTCCTCTAGGAGAAGAGGCGGGTGCCCTAGCACTAGGAATGGAAGTCCTAGTAGATGGCCGCTGTTGCTCAGCGAGAGCGAAGCTCTCAAACATCTCCTCGCATTCAGCAGGTTCCAACGTATCAATGATATGGTCTCCCGCAGCTGTGTTGAACATTTTCTGCTTCTTGAAGGTGAGGCCATTATAGAACTTTTCCACAATTGTCCTGTTAGAAAGACCATGCAGGGGACATCGGCTCAACAACGCGTTGAACCACTCCATGGCCATATGATAAGGCTCGTTAGGGTCCATCCGTAAGGAGTGGATTCGGTCCCTAAGGCGAGCGGCCCTGGAAGGTGGATAGTACTTTTTAAGGAACTTGGCTTGAATATCCTTCCAAGTGGTGATGGATTTGTCTGGGAGGGTGTCAAGCAAAGTGGAAGCACGCCCAGAGAGCGAGAATGGAAAGAGACGCAAGTAGATTGCGTACTTAGATACACCCATGATATTGAAGGTAACACATATGCGAGCGAAGTGAGATAGATGTCTAGGTACATCCTCATCCTCGAGGCCATGGAACTGAGTAGCATGAGTGATCATACTCATGACATGTGACGGGATCTGCCAAGTATTGGTATTAGGGATAGCGGGGTGAGAGATCAAAGATATCGCCCCGGTGACCCCATCACTGGCTCTCTGATGTACGGTACGTCTCGCTGGTGGGTCAGCGTCGCTCATTTTAGGAAAAGGAATTGGGCTAGTGGGACGTACCTGGTTTTTGCACAACGTTTTCAAACGCTACCGGAAGTCACGGGTACGCTCGTGAAGCTCTCGTTCGGGCTCTTCGTAAACTGAATACTGTGGGGATCCCTGCGAACGAGTAGGTTGCATAAATTGAAAGACACAAAGCAAAATAAGAAAGAGTCAAAACACATAAAGACTCGATCCTAAATTAGGCTGGCACGAAACAAGCAAGACAAGGCATACAATTAAGACTCAAAGTAAGAGAAAGAAAGAAAATAAACCAAAAATCACACAAAGAACTAATCAAAGCTAATGTTGCTATTGCCAAGTATCCCCGGCAGCGGCGCCAAAAACTTGATGTCGCCTAGAAGGTCTATAAAAACTAATAAATAAAAACCTAATCTAAACTCGTAAGTAATAAATGGAATACCTATGAACTAGACCACACTGAAAGGCAAGTGAACCTACCGAGCGTAGCACATCTTAATGGTAAACCGGATTATCGAACCCTAGAGACACTGAATAACTAAACTAGACTCTGACTCGAACTATGAATGATTTGATTTGGGGGTTTTCTACACTACTGATTAAAATAATAATGCAGAATACTAAAGATCGACTCTAACTATCGAACAAGAACTTTGAGAAATAACAGGAATGAGAAGAATACCACCTAGGTCAGAATCATACTTGCAAAACTCAACTTCTACCGGTTAGGGAAACTATGATGGATCTGGGTTTCTAAGGATAACAGTTATGGCCAACCTAGTGGATCCGTAATCACTCTCAGGGTGTCACCAACTAAAAAACTCTAATGATGTACTAAACTCACCAGATGGTCGAATTACCTTTCAGTTTCTCCAACAATGATAATGTACCTAAAAGACAGATCACCTCTCGGTCTCACTGTCCACAATACATTAAAGATTATCTCTCACCTTTCGGGTATCGAGATAAGATGAACACTCAGATCTAATTAACTCTCAATCACAGCTTCTATGGGATACTACGTCTAGCAAACCATACAATCAACCACAAAAACACAGTCTTTGATCTAGATACGCTATTCAAACTGGAAGACAACCACAAATAATATATGGAACTTATAATCAATCACACATCAGATCTAAACATGCATATTCATCATAATAATCAAACCAATATCTTTTACAAAACCATTAATCCAACATTCAAATACCAAAAACCGATAAAAGTCATAACTTTAATAAGTATTCATCAAAGACCCAGGCAGTATTAAGGTTTTAGCCTAGATTCATGTTCAAAACATTCAAACTAGAAGTAAAAGAACAAGACATGGTTTCAATCAACAATTCAAAGACAAAAGAGAGAGAATCAAACACCGAATAAGCTATTATTAACAAACATGGACCCGAAGGCTCTATCTTGCACTTCAATTGCTTCCCAAGCTCCCAAATTCGCCTCTAGCACCTCTCTGATGGCCAAAAGATCGAACTTCCCTCGTTATGGCTATCACAATCTATTTAATTCGAAATTAGGGCTTTTTGCGGAAATTTATGGCCCTCTCGTACCGCGAGATATGATCATGGGTTCCTCGCGTACCGTGAGGAACAAAATAGTCGGGCGCCCTTGCTGGGTCTATATATGTGAGGCTGACGCTTATTAAATAAATACAAGTGTTGGTGTAACTGAATAGAATTGTATTCGGTTTTAGAAACGAAGAACCATAGGTTCACGGGTTGGGGTCTTAGGCCGACCATGGGCCGAGAACATGTATTTTGGGCTTAGTGTTATTAGGCTTAGTATAAGTACATGTATTTGTGACCTAAATGAAAGTACATGTGAGTTAGACAGATTGATAGCCGTCTAGACGTGAAGTTAGACGAACCGTGTGTGGGGTTAGCGGGTTTTAGTTGTTTTTATTTGTAATCCTCTATAGCAATATACAAATTTTAACTTTGAATCTGCTTGTTCTTGAATCGCCACTTGAGTTGCCAGTGTGGAAATAGGAAATGATCACCATGGATTTCATCACTAAACTTCCCCAAACCAGTTAAGGAAATGACACAATATGGGTTATCGTTGATCGTTTAACCAAATCCGTACATTTCCTACCCATGAAAGAAACTTCTAGCATGGATAAATTGGCACAATTATACGTTAACAAGATAGTATCTTTACATGGAATGCCGTTATCCATCATATCAGATAGAGACTGTCGATTTACGTCTCGATTCTGGCAGAGCTTCCAAAAAGCTCTTGAAACTCGTTTAAACCTTAGCACTGCATACCATCCTCAAACGGATGGGCAGAGCGAAAGGACAATCCAAACCTTGGAGGATATACTTCGAGCATGTGTGATTGATCTAGGAGAAAGTTGGGATGACCACTTACCTCTGATGGAATTCTGTTAAAATAACAGCTACCACACAAGTATACAAGCTGCACCATTTGAAGCCTTATATGGCAGAAAATGCACGACTCCTATGTGTTGGGCTGAAATAGGAGAAAACCAATTTTCCGGACTTGAAATAGTCCAGGAAACCACTGATAAGATATTACAAATCAGGGAAAGGTTAAAAACGACTCGTGATCGTCAGAAAAGCTTCGCCGATAGAAAGCAAAAGCCGTTAGAGTTGAACATTGGAGACAATATTTTACTTAAAGTATCGCCTTAGAAAGGTGTGGTACGATTCGGAAAGAAAGGGAAATTAATCCCTAGGTTTGTTGGGCCATTTAAAATCCTAGAACGAATCAGACCAATGCCATATCGATTAGAATTTCCAATAGAAATGAGTGGAGTACACGATGTATTCCATGTCTCCAATCTACGTAAATGCTTAGCAGATGAAACCATAGTAATACCATTACAAGATGTGGTAGTGGATGAAAGGTTTAAGTTTGTGGAACAACCGTTGCAAATTGAGGATAGACAGGAAAGGAAATTGAAACGAAAAAATCTTGCATTGGTCAAGGTGAAATGGAATTCTAGACGTGGACCTGAGTATACATGGGAACTAGAATCAGAAATGAGAAAGAAATATCCACACTTATTCAAAAAATAATCTCGAGGACGAGATTTTGAAAAAAGCTGGGGATGATATAACACCTACCAAAATTCCAATCTCAATTCTTGCCCGAAACTCTTATAAGACAACCGGAATTTTTGGAAACCCAAAAGTAAGAGGAATAAATTAAGAAATTTAACTTTCAAGGGGTAGCGGACCGCTATCTATAGGTTAATGGTACGCTACGAAATAAGGAAATCTGGCCGCCTAAGGGGTGGCGGACCGCTAGCTGCCTGGCTATCGGTCCGCTACGGGAGAACCATGGCTGGCGGACCGCCTGCATCCAAGCTAATGGTCCGCTACGCAGGTCCCTAGGGACACTCTGAAGTTGACATGTGTCTTGCCATGTGTCTTGCCATGTGTAGGGCATGCTTCAGCCCTAATGACGCGTGGGGCTTGTCGGAACGCCAAGAAAAACCCACACGGTCCGCTAAAGACGTGTGGAATGCATGCACCCCAGCGTTTGACACTTGTCAAGCATGCGTGGAAGTGGGCGGTAGCGGACCGCCAGGGATCTGGCTAGCGGTCCCCTACGAGGCTGTTATCTGCCTATAAATAGAAGAGCCCTCCATTTGCATTTTCACACCAAACTCAACCGACTCCGAGTTTCTTCTGAGTTCTCTTGTCCCGAGCTTCTAGTAGCTGACCTGACTCCCGAGCCACTCCTCCCCGTTCGATCGACATTCGCTTATCAACCGGACTCGAGAGTTTAAAAGCCGAAGAACCTAAGGAACTCATAGAAGTGCAAGTTAAGGTGCTAGAGCCCTAAGAGTCAACTCTAATAGTGTAGGTCCCTAATTTGTTGCGTGACGGATCTCTAGACTCGCGGTACGACACGGTGATAACGTGCGGAACCCATGATCAACGTGCTCGTGTAACTCAATCAACAACAACGGTGTAAATAAATGCTTTGTATTTCCACCACAATATCAGGTTACAATTCACAGAATTCTCTCTGGTCTACTCTGATATCGTCTCTTCTACTATCCTGTTCTATCTCAACAGACTCTGTTCTGTCAATATATAAGCACTGTTCTGCACCAGGCGAACTTATTAAGTTCGCCTGTAACAGGCTAATCGAACTTAATAAGTTCGCCTCTGATAGACTTAAGCGAACTTATTAAGTTCGCCTCTGATAGACCAGGCGAACTTATTAAGTTCGCCTCTAGCAGAACTTACACAGAATTTTATCAACAGTTACAAAACATGTCCTAACAGACTCCCCTTTAAATGTTGCTAACAATTCTATCAAATACAAGTCAAAGACTCTAAGACTAAGACATAATATCTTCAAGCTCGTTGTCACCGGAATATGCTCCAACAGACTCCCCCTTGACAACAGCTTTAGAAGATTGTCATCAGTCTTCAAATATCATCAAACACACTGTAGTCTTCGTCTTGTTCATCTGCACACTCTCTCTTTCTATCTAGAAGAAAACTTGGGAGAAGGACCCCTTGTCAACTTCTGTCTACAAAACAGTTTTTGCAAAGGAGAACAACCAAGAATAACCAACAATTAATATTTCCATGGAAGCTGGAAAAATAAAATCTTTTTGGTTTTTCAAACATAAGAAACACAAAATCTTTTTGGTTTTTCTTTGTACAAACTAAAATGTAAAATACAAAATCACATCTTTTTGTTCGAACATCACAAGTAAGAAGATCATATCAGTATATATGAGATATCAATCACACATCTTGGATATAAAATCCATATAATATCAATTGGTATCCTATGTCATTCTTTCAAGATTATCACACTCTATCTTTTAAAGACTTTCATATTGCATGTTATGATACGCGATAAACATTCAAAGAAATATAGGATCACGCTATGACACACAAATTCAAATTGTCAATATTATAAGATTTGAAACTAAAGCATCTCATTCCCACTTTCTTGTGAGTTTAGGTACCATTTAAGTATGAAATACAACGTGTACCCCACTAGTATGCCAACAGAAATTAAATGCACCATCTTCAAGACATATAAGATTTTACTAAAGATTATCCGAATTTTCAGAATGAGGAGACATCACTTAGCACATGAATAGCATAATCCAAATGGGATTGTATAGGAATCAATGAGATTCAGAATCGAATGATTCAATGTCTTGGCTTATATATGTGGAATCATAAGATTCAGGTACGTGGATCCAACTGTTATCTGGATTATGAATTCAATGGAATCAGTAAAGATGATTATCAATATGATCCAAGGGCTAGTATATGTTTGACAAATTTTGTCAAGTACATATCTTGATTATACTTCAAATTGCATGCTTTTCGGGACATGGGCACTGAAGCAAATCGAATGAATAGTGCTAAGGACATAACCGAAACTGATCTCATAGGACAATCTTTATTAAAATCTAATATTCTTTATCTGATAGAGATCTTTTAACACACACAACCAGACATAAAATGGGTTTAAATCACAGTTGTAACACATGTAATTATGTTTTCACACTACTAATAGTTCAGTGACGCTTTTAGTCTACTGACAATTCAAATTATATGCATACACAACACTATCATTTCCTATTTGTGTAGTCTCTGAAGTTTAGATCAAAACATATAATTCAGATATATTAACATAAAGCACCAACCAGTCAATCTAAGGTCATGTGTGAAAGAACATCTACTGATGTACTATCATCTCTTCTTTAACTTCAAGTAATGTCGATTTTAACTTTTTCAATTTGTTTGGCTTTTTCAAAATCTTTTTCAAAGAAATCAAAACAAACGAAAATAAAATCTTCCATGAAAACATTTTAAGAAAAATATTTTACTTGGTTACTCAGGATTAAGCAATTCAATCAATTAAAAACTCAAACCGATGTAATTGAATGTCATTGCCTCTGCCACCAACACAGTTCTGTACTCCCCCTGTCCTGTAGACTCCCCCTTCAACTAGTCAAATGGTTGCATCAACGACTTTATGCTCACCATCGTCATCCTAAGTTTTAGGTTATCATTTGGACTTTATAAAACTTTTTCCAAAACATTGTGTGTGACATATTCTCCCCCTTGAGCATCAAGTCGTTGAATAAAATATATTCACAGTTATCAACAACTCGTTACTCATGCAGATGTCATTCCTTGTCATGTGCTAAGAACCACCACTATCAACAACCAAAATTGTATTAATAGTCCCTCTTGGTAAATCCTGCACATCTAACAAGAAACATTAATTTGAAATTGGGACCCAAGCCATGGTAGTCATGGGTCGTCCATCTGTATCAAAATAATAAACCTCACTCCACTCACAATCGAATCTTTCATCTATTTTCGGAGATTGTTTCGACAAGTCAGAAATAGAAACTTTAGATTTCCAAAGATACTTCTTTTCATTAAGTTCTTTTTGCATAAAATGTGAAGTGTTTGAACAATCTTGTTCATTTGAAAAATGTTTAGATTGTGAAAGCTCTTGTTGTTCTAAAAGTTTTCTCAATCTTGTGTTTCTCCTCCGTCTTTGAGGTCTAGAAAGCCTAACCACAGATTTTGAATTACCTTTTGGTGTAACATGAGGTTTAACCACATTTGGGTTAACATAAGGCTTACCATGAGTTCTTACCTTTTCTGTAGTAACATGTCGGTTACCTTTGGCTTTGTGAGGACAAGCAATCTGAATATGACCCACAAGACCACAGTAAAAGCAAGATCTCGTCTCATGATAATCTCTCATATAAGGAATCTTCACACGATTAGATGCACTTGAAGAAGATTCTCATACATGAACTTGTTTTTGCTTTATTTTCTCTCGAACTCCAGATTTTGCAACATGTTTTGAGTCAGGCTTCATCTTCTCAGGAACTACATGCTTCTTCCTTTTATTTTTGTAAGGACAGTTCACCACAATGTGTCCTATCTCATTACAATGAAAACATGTACGCCTGTCTTTATAATCTCTGACATATGGAACTCTCCTTGAATTTGAAGAACTTCCAAATGTAGAATTTTCAGATGAATTAGAATCAACCTTTGAGTCTTCTTTCTTAACAGCTTTCGGTATCCCCTCTACCTTAGCTTCAACAAAATATTCATCAACACTCTCATCAGAATACACCATATCTTCACATGTGACTGGATTCACTTTCAACACAGTCTTAGGATCTAAATCCTCATCGTTTATAATCTCAGGTGTAACGGAATAATTTCCATTGAATGGTGGAGGAACATAGCCAATACCACTATTTCCCTTCCCCTCTTCCGTATTTTCATGATAATATCCTAATAAGAATGATGAATTTGCAAAGCTTTCTAATTTTCTATGCAATTTTATTACCTCTGCTTTAGATTCAGCTAGTTCTTTATCTTTCTCAACAAGATCATTATTTCTTTTCTCAAGTTCTGCAAAGGACATATCCAGGTGATATGCCTGCTCTTTGATCTTCAAAGTCAGAGAACTTATATCCCTCTTCAGTGATTCTATTCTATCAATACACACATTCTCATTATCTTTTAATTTCTGATTTACCGTGTGCATTGATTTCATATCACAAATGAGGTTTACATTGTCATCCATAACCCTCATCATTTTATCCTTAACTGAAACACAGTTAGCACAAAACGTTTCAGAGTTAGAAAATACCTCAGGTTTTACTTCTGAAGAAGATGCACCAGGAGCCATGAATACGTCATCATCAGCTTCACTCTGTTGATCAACAATGACAGGCTCTGCATCATTTTCTAATTCACTCAGATCATCTTCAACTGTCTGAAAACTTTCTTCAATCATCACATCAGTCTCGGTAGACTGAGTACTTTCACCAGAACGAATACTCTCACTATCAGTTAAATCTGCAGAAGAATCACTTTGAGAATCACCCTGTTTCTCCAATACATCATTGATCAAGACCATAAACGCTTGAGTAGTAGCTTCACCCTTTTTCTTCAAATCTTCCCATAGATCTCTTAATGTTGGACACTTCCCGAGACTATGAATGATTTCTTTTGGTAAAGACAACGTTAAAGTTTCACGCGTTTTCATCTCTCGATCAAAATTCTGCTTTTCTACTTTAGTAAGAGCTGTCACTGGTTTAGGAACATCATAATACCCCATATAGTCATAAGTAGGATGCACATATCCTTCAAATATGAATGTCCAAAAGTTTTCATCAGTTTCTAATACGAACTGTTCGAACCGGACTTTCCAGCTACGAAAATCTGATATGCATAAAAGTCTCGGTGGCATAGTTTCAATCTCATTATCATCACATGGAATTGACATTTTGAAATTTTTGCGAAAATACCCGGAAAAAATTTCCCGCCAAAATACTCTTTTTAAAAAATTTTAAAAATTCAAAATTTAAAAAATGATTCAAAACGAGCATGTAAACTTTCCCTAAAAAATTTGGACTAGCTAAATTTTTTTAATTTTTAATTTTTTTTAAGAATACTAGCTAAGTTCGCCTGATTGAGTGAACATGACCCGAAGCGAACTTGTTAAGTTCGCCTGATCTTCACTAAGCGAACTTATTAAGTTCGCCTAATACTGAGTGAAGCGAACTTTGTAAGTTCGCCTACTAAGTTCGCCTGCAACAGAATGTTAAGTTCGCTTGCTTCAGCAGATTCAAAATCAAGAACCATTCAAACAGAGACCGCGAACCAGAAATGACCAAAAATCTTCATAATTCACTATTTTGAAGGAATTAAACAAAATTGGACCGAAGGATTATGTAATTTGTCAAATAGAAACTTCTTATCGGATCAATTTCGTCTTCAAAATCACCAAATCAGAATCAAAACAGTCTTGAAAACTCCATTGAAATGAAAAACTCAAAAATGATGAATTTGATGTTGATTGGACACGAAAACACCACGAATCTTCTACTAATCAAGAGCAATAGCTCTGATACCACTTGTAGGTCCTTAATTCGTTGCGTGACGGATCTCTAGACTCGCGGTATGACACGGTGATAACATGCGGAATCCATGATCAACGTGCTCGTGTAACTCAATCAACAACAATGGTGTAAATAAATGCTTTGTATTTCCACCACAATATCAGGTTACAATTCACAGAATTCTCTCTGGTCTACTCTGATATCGTCTCTTCTACTATCCTGTTCTATCTCAACAGACTCTGTTCTGTCAATATATAAGCACTGTTCTGCACCAGGCGAACTTATTAAGTTCGCCTCTAACAGGCTAAGCGAACTTAAAAAGTTCGCCTCTGATAGACTTAAGCGAACTTATTAAGTTCACCTCTGATAGACCAGGCAAACTTATTAAGTTCACCTCTAGCAGAACTTACACAGAATTTTATCAACAGTTACAAAACATGTCCTAACAAAGAGCTACTTAGCACTATGATTATTATCCTTTGATCTCCGACTTCAAACTAAAAGTGAATACTTGTTCTCATGGTGTGAACAAGCTTTTTCAAACGGTTTACAAAAGACATACATATCTATGTCATAAACGGAGTCTGTACAAAACGATTTATAAGACGTGCTTGGGCTATAGGCTATCATCATGCAACAAGACAGACTATCATGTTTTATAAGACGTGATTTTGCTACAGGCACCTTCACGCAAAATGATCAAATGGTTCACGTTTACGAAAAAGGGCAAAACACGATAATTAAATATTTACTCATAATAGTCCAAGAATTAGGGGTTCTACCCTTGTGGATATGATTACCTAAGAAGTGTACGTAAAATTTGATCAAATATTTATACTCGCTCTGGATCCAGTTGGGCCGATCGGGGTTGGCTTGTATGTCGGGTGATTGCGTAAAGCGCAGGAGTGCTAGTGTGGCCGCGTAGCCCCCGAGTACTTGTCCAATGTACACAAATGGATAAATCGGAAGAAAGCGAAGTGTTCGCTAGAATCCAAAGATGAAATGTTTAACTGTTTAATTAAACTGTTTTGCCATATTTATGAAAATGATGTGAGGTCATAAAGTATTCACCAGCTTGTAGCTGACGTTCATTTTCAAATGTTTTCACGAAAGGAATGAATTGACCTCATCGTACCGGGACCGGGTACGGCCTGGGTCCCGATGACAGTTTTGTTGCACAACCGGGTCAGGCCACACACCTAGACCCGGTGTAACCAGAAAATATGTTGTTACAGGTCGTGCATTGCATAAAAAGAACCTGAAGAGTAAACAAAGTTAAGGTGACCGAAGGACTACGTTTTCCTTAGACAGACTACCTGTAGAAATAAAGACTGGTGGCTACAAAGTTATCTAAGTACAAACTTCCGCGGATAAGCTTATCTGCAGCAGATACTTGTTCTTCTGCTGAAGAACAAATCTGCTCCGGATAGCCTTATCTGCTGAAGACCAAAGTTGCTGCTGATAGGCAAATCATCAGCAGCTATGGACAGTTGTGTCTTGCTGCTGATCAACAAAATTGCTGCTGATAGCCATTCCCACTGAAGATCAAACGTTGCAGCTGACTAGCTTCGATAAAGCAACCCTTACCACTGATAACTTTCTGCTGCAACACTGACACACTCCATGCAGAAAGAATGTTACTGGTGCAAGACAATAAAAGACAACGACGCTCTTCTTCCAAGGACTCAAGCAATGATCCTAAGAAGACGTTTGAGTAAAGATAACTTTTGTAGTTTTTATTGTCGTTACATGTAGAATAACTTCAATACAAGATCAACGGCTTGTGTTAGATCTGATCCTTAGAATCAAGGGTCTGTCTTGATTCTAAGTTACTATATAAGTAGTACTTAGAGACATTGTATGATAGTGCTTGGCTTAAAAGTTTTCTCTGTAATCTTGTAATCTTTGAAGCTTTATACAAATTGCATTTATCAGTATTCTTCTTGTTTACTTGTTTACATTGCTTAGTTGTGATTGTTTCCGCCAATCTCAACTAGAATAGAACCATCTTGTATTCACCGATCCTACAAGTGGTATAAGATCTTTGGCTCACAGATTAAACAAACACACACTTGTTTAATCATTCTCTTGTTCTATTCAAAACTATCTCTTTGCTAAAGTCACCCATTATCACAAATCAAAAATGGCACAAAACAATACAGTTGAAGACAATGGAAGCATCAGTAGACTACCAAGACTGGTGTCTGGAGAGGACTATGATATGTGGAAGAACAGAATGGAAAGCTTCTTCTGCTATCAAGAATATGGGATGTGGAAATCCATTAAAGATGGACCATACATACCCATGGTGGCCTCCGCTGATTCCGGAGGTACACTGATTCCCAAAGAATCATCCAAATACTCTGATGAAGACATCAAGAAAATGGAGGTAGATTTCAAGGCCTTGGGAGCCATCCAGATGTGCTTACCAAATGAAGTTTTTCACAACTTCGAGGATATAAAACTGCAAAGGAGCTATGGGAAGCTCTTGAGAAGATGTTGGCTGGTTCAGAGGAAGTAAAAGAAAACCGAAGAGACATCCTGAAGCATCAATATGAAAACTTCGTTTGGAAGGAAGCTGAGTCTCTAACTATTTTATTTGACAGATATACTTATCTTGTAGGTGAGCTGCAGTGCTCAAAAGTGAAGCTGGAGAATGAAGATATTCTCAAGAAGTTCATCAGGTCTCTACCCAGTTGCTAGACACTCTACACAGTGTCCATCAGAAGAATTGAGAATCTGAAGACTCTTTAGATGACTGAGCTGTTCGGTATGCTAAAGACCTATGAATTAGAGATGATTCAGGCCAAGGAAAGAAGCTCAAGTTACCAAACAACATCAACATCCACCACCACCTCTTCTGCCCTCCACTCTGACCACTCAGGTCCTTGTTCAAGCAACTATTATCCTCCCATCGTCACTCATCCCCAAACTCCAACCTCTAAATCAAACAACTCACCATTTTTCTTGAAGCCCCACCTCAAACATCAACCTCTGCTGCTTTTGTATCTGAAAACTCAAGCAATATGTCCTTTATCAAGGAAGATCTGGAATGTTTTCATCCAGATGATCTAGAAGAAATGGATATACATCACTCCTATGCCATGCTCTCTCTAATAGCAAAAAGGTTCTACTCAAGAACAGGAAGACCCGTTCCAATCAACAACTCTAACACCAGGGTTGGCTTGGACAAAAGCAAACTGAGGTGTTACAATTGTAACCAACTTGGTCTCTTTGCTAGAGAATACAAGGCACCAAAGGCAAACCCAGCTGCTGCTCATACCAGACAAGCTCACCAAGCTCAACCAAGATAGGAACAGGTCACTCCTCCTGCACAAACTACAACTTGTGCAGCTGTTGGAACTGCTGACTTTGACTGGAGCTTCCAGTATGAGGATATTCCTGCCAACAATCAAGCTCTCATGGCAGACACATCAGAGGTAGCACCTCAGGTATATGAAAATTTGTGTACTCAAGCTTGTATTGATAAGGTCCTTGGATACAGGAAACATAACCAGAATCTCATAGATCAAAATGAATAATTTCACCAAATGAAATCTAAATTTAAATAGGTTGAAAACAATTACAAGGAAAAGATTGATTGTTTAAAGAAAGAAATTTCATCATTAAAACATGAATAAACAAACCATGAAACTCAAATTGATGACCTTCTGGTTAAGTTAAAAGCTACAAGGGCCGAATTAGCAGACGAAAAGGTCCATGTGGAAAAATATGAATTTGCATCCAAAAAGCTGCAAAGACTTTTGGATGGTCAAATTCATGAAAAGGTAACTGCTGGTCTTGGATTTTAGGATCGTAAGATTACAAGGTGATTCTATTCTAGTTGATATTGGCGGAAACAATAGCAACCAACAAAGTAAACAAGTAAACAGCAAGAATACTGATAAATACACTGTTGTATTATACTTCTGAGATTACAAGATTACAAGTAAAACTCTCTCAAGACACTATCAAAGATCACTATGAAGGCACACATTGTTTGAAGTGTTTACAAGATATATATAGTAACTTAGAATCAAGACAGACCCTTGATTCTAAGGATCAGATCTAACACAAGCCGTTGATCTTGTTTATTAATCTAAATTACACGTAAAGGCTAATCTAGTTAACTTTACTGAAACGTCTTCTTAGGCATCATTGTTTGCATGCTTGGAGAAGCGCGTCATTGTCCTTTATTGGTTGCACCAGTGAGGTTCCTTCTGCTTGGAGTGTGGCAGTTGCTTTTGCAGAAAGGTGTCAGAGGCGCTTCGCATGGATAGTCAGCTGCAACGTTTGGTCTTCAGAGAATAAAGCTATCAGCAGCAGAGATGAGAATAATGCTGCTGATTAGCCTATCAGCAGCAACAAGTGTTGAACGCTGCTGATAAGCCTATCAGCAGCAACAAGTGTTGAATGCTGCTGATAAGCCTATCAGCAGCCATATGTGTTGAATGCTGCTGATAAGCCTATTAGCAGCATTTGTACTTAGAATAATTTGGTAGCAATCAGTCTTTGGTTCTACAAACTCCCCCTAGACTGATGCAACCAAAATTCTTCTAATCACTTTGTTGCTGAAGCTTTTGCATGTGGCTGACTATCCTTTCAACCTCATAGCCTCTTGGATCCTTGCTGGGATTGTTCAGTGGAAGTTCAGACAGAGTCTTGATGTCTTTGTGTGGCATTTTGTAGATTGCTTTGCTTGAACATCTCATCTGCTGCTTCTTTACATCAATCAGAGTGAACTCATCCAAATCAGCATTGTAGGATCAAGATACAAATGGAGAGTGGGACTTGAGTGGTTTGATATTCATGACTACATCTTTGCTAGGGTTGAAGTAATGTCTGATTGCTAGCATAAGATGTTTCCCACTCACATTTGCAGGCTCTTGAGCTTCACCCAGCTCCAAAATTCTTCTTAGGTTTGAATCTGGTAGTTGCAGAACCTCATCAACAAACCTGTATGTAGATCTTCTTCTTTCAGTTCTCCCCCTGAAGATCTCAAACCTTTGATCATGTGGATTGTAGACCCATTCAACTATGTTTCTTGAGTCTTCAGGTTCAGATGAGGATTTGGATTTCTTCAAGGGAGGCTGTTGATGAGTGGGAGCTGGGTGGGATGATTTGGACTTGTTGGGTGCAGGAGTGGAAGGTTTGGAGAGGAGAGTGGAAGGATGATGGACTGAGGAAGAGGTAGGTGAGGGAGAAGGCTTGGGTTTCTTCGTCTTTGGTTTTTCTTCTTCTTTGATAAGTACCCTTTTCTTGGAGCCCTTCTTCCCTAGTCTTTCTTCCTCATCCTTTTTAACTTTGAAGTAGAGGGCTTGCAGGTTCATGAAATTCATGGGACCTAGCCTCTTTCCACTATCTCCTCTAGCCTTAAGGAAGTCAATCATGACCTTCCTTTCTTCATGGGTCCGTTTATTAAAGGCAATGGTCTTTTTGGACTGTTGTTTGGCTTTTTCTTCTTCTTCAGCCTTTTTCTTCTTTGCCAACTAACCTTGCTGACCCATGAAGGCTCTGTAGACTTCTTTAGTTGATAGTTTCTCAAGGTAGTCTGCATCCTCACCTTGAGAGACTAGAGTCTTTACCCACTCCTCCCTCATTTCTTTAGCTAGTTCAAAATCGGTTATTCTGAACTTAGCTTCTTCTTTCTTCTTCTTCTCAACTCTTCCTCTTCTCTATTGAATTGTTCCTGCAGTTGAAGAGCAAGAGCTGCATCTTCTTCAATCCGGTCAACTGCATGAATCTTTCTTTTCAGTTCATCCAGCTGTTTAGCATACAGCTGGATGGTTTGTTCTCTTAGGAGAATGGCTGTTTTTCTTTCTTGAGCCTTTTTCATATCAGCCATCTCCTCTTCTTCTCTTCTTCTTCTTTTCTCTTCCCTCTCATTTTTCTCTTTTAGCAACCTCTCTTCATCTTCATCAGTCATGATTCCCTTTCCTTTGTTTACATTGGATGCCTCTGCTTCAGCTTCACTGATCACAACAGTAGATGATGATGCGGCTATTGGGATCTCTGCCTGAGCTTCATTGGCAATTTGGGATGTGAATATGGGAAGGTCATTGGCCTCGTTCGATTTTCACTCAGGACTTGTGACTTCTTTCAGCATTTCTTTGATAGTTGATCTTGACCCATATGCTGCAGTGCAGATATCTACTCGAGGGGAAGATGAGTCAGTGTCAGTGTTAGAGTTTGACACATATACTACCTCAGTAATTCTTCCTACTTGTTCAAGTTTGGCTCTGACAGTAGCTAGCATTGCCTGGCTTTCAAGTGTGTTGACATTGCAGATGTTTGCCCTGAGTTGAAAGATCTTGTAGAGAAAGTCTGTAGGAAGTGACAAGATGTTCCTGGTGTTGATGGTGAGAGAGGAGCCGTTGCTTAGTAAGAAGGTATGGTCAAGAGACTTAGTGCTTGTCCATCCCAGCACCTCTAAGTCTTTGACAATGAGGCAGTACAGAAATCTTCTTAGGCAGCAAATTTCTTCATTAGTGAGAAGACTGCTCCTTATAATGTCAAGTCTTCTAGGAGACAGTCTTCTTGCTGCTGCTGCTGAAGATTCAGGATAAGCTACCCGTTTTGCTTTTTGAATTAGTCTTTCGAAGTGGGGTAGATTATCCTCCATCAAGTCATGGAACCTGCCAATGGCAAGTTCAGCTGAGAGATCTGATGAAGTGTTGATGCAGTTGGTTAAATGCAGTTGTAGGACTTGGAGGGCATTGAGAGAGCTCCAGTTTAGCTCTTTTACACCACTAAACTCCCATCCAATCCAAAATCTCTCAGCTGATCCACAATACCCCCAAGCTAGAATGGAGTCAAATTCTAGCTTCTGTATTGTTTGAAGGAGTTGGGGGGTTATGGATTGACTTATGATGGCTGCTGCTTCAGGAAGGATGCTGAATGATGTATTTGTTTGTTCTGTGTCTTCAGCATCATTCAGCATTTCATCAACAACCCTGACGACCAACTTCCAGTCTTCAGATGTCTCTTCTGCTTCGTTTTCTGAGACTGGCAAGTCATGAATTTGTACAAAAGCCGGCTTGAATAGTGAGCTTTGAATTTCAACCTGCTCTTGAATCCAGTCGTCAAGACTGTCTGTATCTTCTTCCATAGAGACCATCTCCCCCATTTTGGTTGCATCAGTAGACAGGTAAGCATCAATTTGGGTGCCTGCTGATACAAGAGAGGGAGTGGCTAAAGTTGGGCATTGATGGGCTTCATGCATAGAGACTTGGTGTCGTAGTTTGGATACTTCAGCCTCTAGCATAGCCACCCTGGCCGTCAATTCCAAGTTATGAAGTTTCAGTCTGTTCTCATCCACAGTTGTGGAATCCTTGGACCCAGATGGGGCCTTAGGCCGAGCCTCAGCATCCCCATCACCCGTGGTTTCTTGGCGCCTAGGATTCCTCTCAGTGAGGGGAGTTTCCAAGGAAACACCCACACCATGAGTTGCCGTGGTTGAGGTCTTAAAGATGTTGTCACTGTCCTCCTGGTCAGTTGATGGACCAGCAGTAGTGACAGCCTCTTCCACATCCACTCTTTCATTACTCCTAGAGTGGACCTTCAAGGGTGAAGAACTTGGGTTGGGTGTTTCGGAAGCAAGACCAATCAGTACCTCCTTGATAGTGGTAGTTGGAGAAGGTACATCACTTTGGTCAGGTTCCTCAACACTTAAGTCCAAAGAAGATAGGAATGGCTCAAAGGGCTGTTCTATGGATCCGGGAAGTGATCCTAATCCTAATAGAGAGACTTCCGAAGGAGTCTCCCTAACAGTGTGGCTTTCCCTTATGATATTCTCACTAGAATGTTGTGATTCTGAATGAGGGATGTTGGCTTGGGTTTGGGCCTTGGAGGCAAGAGAAGAAGGAGTTCTCTTGCCCCTCCTCCTTGTATATTTGGCTGCAACCGGGGCCCTGTGTTCCGGTTGAGCAATCAAACTGTGGGTGAGTAAAGTATGTGACTGTATATCCTCAGTAGAATGCACAGGGGTTCGATCAAGGGAAGCAACAACAGTTTGAGTTTGTGGTAGTGAGGTGGAGGGTGTGGGATCAGTATCAGCTGGGTGTGCTGAACTGTCACCCTGGGCACTTTGCGTGTTCAACATTGTAGACAACAATGGAACATCGGCCCCTGAGAACTTTGATGAAACTGTTCTCATGCTTTGAAAAATGTTGTTCTTATGTCCCAGCATTATGTAGATTCTTGCAGTTTTTGAAAGATCTTGGTGCTCATTGTTGAACACTTCCTGCAAGAATCTTGGGTACATGAAGAACTGTGATTTCACCCCTTCTTGAAGGTTGTATCTCAAACCTTCAAGAATGAGGTGGGAAAAATTGAAACCCGCCCCAGTTATCATACCGTGAATTGCCGACGCAAGTCCGGAGCTAAGTTGGTTCCAGCCACTTCTCTTCTGGGATATGCATTGGAGAAGAGTATGGCAGAGATACTTCTATTTGGGACCTATGAGTGCCTTCTCTATCGTATACTCTATTTGATTCCCAGTGTACCCTATGGATACAAAGGTCCTCATGTATACGTCTCTTGGGTAAGAGATGGCGTCCCCTTCATCTTGAAGCTTGAGGTGTTGGCGGAGCTTTGCTTCAGTAATAATCATCTCCTTGCCGTCTACTGTGCCTCTGATTTGGGGAGTGCCCTGGTCAGTAGAATACACGGCTGAGCTTCAAAAATCTTCCATGTGGGAAGTATAGATGGTTGGGTTGATTGTTAGGGCATGGTGGATTTTGGACCGACAAAGGAAGTCGATCATATCATCGAAACCTTCGGATTTCTTGCCCTTTATTAGGTATGCAGTGAGGTTGTGATATGGGGAAAACTTGTCGTTGGGGTTGTTTATATCTGCGTCTGCCATTGTTATAGATTTGGTGGGAAGATTTGAATATGGTGGAGATTTGAGAGTATGAAGAATATGGAGCGTTTTGAATGTGGTGGGGACTTAGGGTGAAAGTGATAGTTGGTTAGGGTTTGAAATTGAATATGAAGAGGTTGTGGGAATGTTTGAGATTGTGATATAACGGCAGACGAAGAAAAAGCAACTTTACTTGTACAGTACAACCTGTTTCACTTTTCATTGTTACAGCTGTAAAACACTCGAGCAGTCATGGTAAAGACTGAGAGTAGTTTTTACCTCGGGTAAAAGTTAATGTAGACTTGTTTTACCCATCAGCAGCAAACTTGGTTGCTGCTGATGGTGAGCTATCCGCTGTAAACTTGGTTGCTGCGGATAGTGAAGTCTTTCAGCAGCAGATTTGGGTGCTGCTGGCTGTTGTATTCATTCCGCAGCAAAAAGGTTGCTGCTGACCGCCTTAAAGCTATCCGCAGGAAACTTGTTCCTACTGATAACTTAAAGTGATCAGTGGCAAAGGCTTTGCTGCTGAAGAGTAAATCAGTCAGCAGTGAAAAAGTGCTGCTGACTATAACCTTTTATTAAGAACAAAAACATAGACATATTTACAAGGAAAGATAAAAATTAGAGACATGTCTTATTCAAAGTTCATCATGCCAATTGATTCAACTAAATATCGAAATCTTGCTTCATCAAAAGGTTTAGTGAACAAATCAGCATATTGCTCATTTGTGTGAACCTTGGATAGGACAATTCTCTTTTTCTCAGCTTGATCCCTGATAAAGTGATACCTGATGTCGATGTGGTTAGTCTTGGAATGCTGCACTGGATTATTCATGATAGAGATAGCACTCATGTTGTCAATGTGAATTGGAGTCTGCATGAAGGTCATTCCATAGTCAAGCATTTGATTTTAGATCCAGATGACCTGTGCACAGCAGCTTGAAGCTGCAATGTATTCTGCTTCAGCTGTTGAAGTGGAGACACATGTTTGCTTTTTGCATTGCCATGAGATGAGCCTTCCTCCAAGAAATTGACATCCCCCAGATGTGGACTTTTTGTCCAAGTTACAGCCCCCATAGTCACTGTCAGTGTAGGCATAGAGATGAGACACTTTTGGAGCTGCTTGAAATCTTACGCAGAGATAAACTGCAAACATGATATCTGGTCTTGAGGCAGTGAGATACATGAGAGACCCTATCATTGCTCGGTACTGATGTTGATCAGTGTCTTGTCCTTCTTTATCCGGAGATAAATGATGGTGCACTTGCATAGGAGTTCTTGCAGCAGAGTAGTCAGCTATTTTGAACCTCTCCAAGATGCTTTTGACATACTTGGATTGACTTATGATGATTCCATTTGGTACCTGTTTGACTTGAAGTCCTAAAAAGAAATTTAGTTCACCCATTGAACTCATTTCAAATTTGGAATGCATCAGTACTTCAAAGTCTTTGCAGAGCTTCTTTCTTGTAGATCCAAAGATAATGTCATCAACATAAATCTGGACCAACAAAATTTCTCCCCCTTCATCTTTGATGAAAAGTGTCTGATCAATGGCCCCCCTTCTGAAGTTGTTGCTAAGTAGATATCCAGATAAAGTTTCATACCAGGCTCTTGGGGCTTGGTGTAAGCCATAGAGAGCTTTATCCAGTTTTAAGACCTTATTTGGATGTGCAGGATCCACAAAGCCTGGAGGCTGGTTGACATAGACCTCTTCACCAATCTTGCCATACAAAAATGCACTCTTCACATCCATTTGATAGATCATAAAGTTTTTGGATGCTGCATATGCCAGAAAGATTCTGATGGCTTCCAGACGGGCAACAGGAGCAAAGACTTCATCATAGTCAATGCCTTCTTCTTGAGTGTAACCTTGAGCTACCAGTCTGGCTTTGTTCTTGACCACAATGCCCCTTTCATCTTGCTTGTTTCTGAAGACCCATCTTGTTCCAATGGCTTTTTGACCAGGTGGAAGATCAACATGCTTCCAAACATCTTGTCTTTTGAATTGCAGCAATTCTTCCTGCATTGCTTCAATCCAGCTGTTGTGCTTGAGAGCTTCATCAATCTTCTTGGGTTCCACCTGAGATAGAAAGCAAGAGAACAAACAAATGTTGGCTTCATGAGACTTACTTCTTGTCTGGATACCAGTGTGGACTTGGCCAATGACGTTTTCCAGAGGATGCTCTTTGTTTATTCTCTGTGTTGGTATCACATCCAGCCGTATTCCCTCTTCAAGATTACTTTGGTTTAGATCAGGATTGTCTTCAGTTGTGAGGAGAGGAGCTTGGAGGTTCTGATCATTGTGTTCAACATTGTCAGCAATATTAGCATCAGAGGCCTCTTCAGCATGGATTGAGGAGGCTTCATTAAAGATTTCTTGGTCGGAGAGATTGCTGCTTGTGGTGTTGGAAGTACCGGCTTCACCTGTACTGGCTTCAATAGCTTCTGCCACTGATGGAGGATCAATGGATGGTCTTTTCATCCTGATGTAGGGACTGGGAAAATCCAGTCTGTAGTCAGTAGAAGAGGTTGAGGCAGAAGATGTTGATTTTGAAGAAGAAAACTCCATATTTGAGAATATGAAAGGCTCAAATATCTGGGTGAAGGAGTCTATATCAAAGAGCCAGTTAGGACCTTTGCCTTGTTCACAGACAACGTGTTCCCTGCATTCCACATTAGCAGATTCTTCCACAATCCGAGTCCTAGAATTGAACACTCGGTAGGCCTTTGATTGAGAGGAGTAACCCACAAAGTAACCTTCATCAGACTTTGCACCGAATTTAGGAAGAACTCCATGTGCGATGTGGATGGTACATGGACATCCAAAGGGATTTAGGAAGCCAATGTAGGGGACCCTTTTGAGCCATAGTTCATAGGGTGTTTTCTGGAGAGGCTTAACAATAAGGACTCTATTCTGCACATAACAAGCTGTGCTTACTGCTTCTGCCCAGAAAGTAAGGGGCAACTTTGAGTCAGCCAGCATAGATCTTGCTGATTCAATCAGAGTCCTATTTCTTCTTTCCGCAACCCCATTTTGTTGAGGAGTTCTTGGAGCACTGTATTGCCTTTCAATGCCCTTGCTCTCACAGAAACTGTTCAAAGTGTGATTTTTGAACTCTGTTCCCTGATCACACCTTATGATCTTTACCTTCAGATTGCTTTGATTCTCTACCCTAAGAATATAGGATTTGAGAATCTCAGCAGTTTCATCTTTTGTTCTTAGGAAGAATACCCATTAGAATCTGGAGAAGTCATCAGTTATCACCAGACAGTAGGACTTTTTGCCCATTGACATGACATTCGTAGGAACAAAGAGATCCATACGCAGTAGCTGGAGAGGGGTGTCATTTGTGTTCAATGTCTTGGGCTTGTGGGAACTCTTGTGTTGTTTTCCCTTCAAGCAGGCAATGCAGTGATCGTCTAGCTGGAATTCTTTGTCAGGAAGCCCTCTGACAAGATTGTCCTTCACTAATTTATTGATTGTTTTGATGTTAACATGGCTTAACCTCCTGTGCCAGAGAGCGGATTCATCAACTGATGCCTTTGACAGAAAACATGAAACACTACCAGATGGAGTGACTTTATTCATGTCAAGCACATATAAGTTGTCCTTTCTATGAGCAGTTAGGAGAATCTTCTCTGGAGGGGGTTTAGATAGGCCAGGAGCTAACACGAAACATTCTTTGTCAGTGAAGAGCATCCAATGCTTTTGATCACATACTTGGGAAACACTCATGAGATTGAAGTCAAGTTCTTTAACATAGTTGACTCTATCAATACTCATCCTTTCATTGGACACAGTTCCTTGTCCAGTGATAGATCCACCCTTTGAGTCACTCCCAAAGGTAACATATCCTCCATTGAAATGTCTGAAGTTAAAGAGGATGGACCTGTTGCCTGTCATGTGCCTGGAACAGCCGCTATCTACCACCCAAGTATTGTGTTTATTGCTTGGCTGTCCCTGCACATGGAAGATATCTAATTAGTGGGAGGAACATTGTAGCATGCAACATTGTAGAAAATCGTTGCTAATTTGTCATTGTCAGCATGCTTGCAGTTAATGGAACCAATAGGTATGCTCGAAGATTGTTTGGCTTTCCATTGCTGTGTTGGTGGTTTTCTAGCTTTCTTTACATTGTAGGCAGAAGATGTTGTTGCTGACAATTTTGGCTTATCCGCAGCCGATTTTGCTGCTGAAGGCTTTGTTGGAGCAGTAGCAGTTTTTGCTGCTGGAAGCTTTATTTTGGATTTTGCTTTGTCAGCAGCAGATACTTTTGCTGCTGAAGGCTTTGTCTTTGGTTTCCTGGACTTTACTCTATCAGCAGCGATTTTGTTCGCTGCTGATGGGTTGAGCACAGATGAACGATTTGCAATCTGGTTAAAAGGGTTGAACTTGCATGTTGCAGCAAAGTGGCTTGATTCCCCACATATGATGCAAGTTTGTTGAGGTTTCTTCATCTTCACTCTTTGAGGGGATAGAGATTCTCTGAACTTTGTTGCCTTTGCATCATAGCTTCTCACCTGTTTGTTTCTGTTTGTTTTCTCAAAGGCATGCTGCTTTGAGTTTCTTTGGTGTTCACGGTAGTGATAGCAGGTGCTGGCAGTGTGATTGTATTTGCCACACACAAAGCAGGATAGTGCTATCTTGTCCCTGTGAAATTCCACATAGTTCTTGCTTTGAAACAAATCTTTGAAGTTCCAGGGATGAGCTTTGTTATGTTCAAAGGTGGCTTCTTCTAGTGTCCTTTAAACATATGGACCTTTTTCTCCAGATGTATGAAAAATATCAAACACCTTTGGCTTTGACTGAGACTTGGGGTTGGTGAAACCTGATGTCTCTCCCTTTTCAATGTTTAGCTTTCTTCCATTTTGAGGATAGCTAATCTTGATTTGTTTGAATGGGATGGGAGCTGGAATAGTTGGAGTAACAACAGGACATTCAGTTTTGTTCAGAACAGCTTCAGAGATAGGAGCAGATGGGACTGCACTAGTTTCACAGTGGTCTGAGCAGGTTGACTCAGGTTCTGAAGAGGTGGAGTTGTCTTCCACAAAACATGCATCCATTGAAGGATCAAGGTTTCGGTTTGCCGTGTCAAGATTTGCAGTATTGAAGCTTGGTTCGTGAATGGCAACAGAGTCAGCAGGAGGAGGAACTGTCTTGTACTCGTCATTATGATATCCAAGTCTAGTTTTTACCCTTTCATGGACTTGAATATCTAACAATCTTTGTAACTTTTTAGATGAAAATTCATATTTTTCAACATGAACTTTCTGTTCAGCCAGTTCAGCTCTGGTAGCTTTAAGTTTTACTAATAGATCATCAATCTGAGTTTCAAGATTGGTTTGTTCGTGTTTTAATGAAGAAATCTCTTTCTTAAGGCAGTTAATCTTTTCTTTGTAACTGTCTTCGACCTTTTTGAATTCAGATTTCATTTGGTGAAACTCTTCATTTTGATCTATTAGATTTTGGTTATGCTTTCTATAACCTAAAACTTTGTCAATGCAAGCTTAAGAGCAAAGATGTTCAAATACCTGAGGTGGTATCTCTGCGTTGTCTGCCATAAGTGCTTGGTTGGAGGCAGGAACATCTTCATATTGAAAACTCCAGTCAAATTCTGTAGTTCCAACATTTGCACAGGCTGCAGTTTGTGCTGGAGGAGTTCCTTGCTGCTGCTGCTGCCTGGGCTGACCTTGGTAACCTTGTCTTTGATGGCTGGCACCCTGATTGGCTTTGGGTGCCTTGCACTCCCTAGCAAAGTGACCCATTTGGTTACAGTTGTAACATCGGATCTTGCTTTTATCAAGCCCAACTCTGGTGTTTGAGTTCTTGCTTGGAACTGATCTCCCGGTTCTAGAATAAAACCTTTTTGCTCTGAGGGAGAGCATGGCATATGAGTGCTGAATATCCATTTCTTCAAGATCAACTGGATGAAAGCATTCCAGATCCTCCTTTATGAAGTGCATGCTGCTTGAGTTGTCAGAGACAAAAGCAGTAGAGGTTGGCTGTTGAGGAGGTGTCTCAAGAGGAAATGGTGATGAGTTGGATTGTGAAGCAGTTGGTGTTTGAGGATGAGTAACAATGGGAGGATAGTAGTTGCTTGCACTAGGACCAGAATGATCAGAGTGAAGCGCTGAGGTGGTGGTGGAGGAAGTGGTAGCTGATTGATAACTGGAGCTCCTTTCTTTAGCTTGAATCATTTCTAATTCATAGGTTTTGAGCATGCCAAAGAGCTCAGTCATCTGAAGAGTCTTCAGATTCTCTTTTCTTCTGATGGACACTGTATATAATGTCCAACAACTAGGAAGAGATCTTATGAACTTCTTGAGAATGTCTTCATTCTCCAGCTTTACCTTGGAGCACTGCAGTTCTCCAACTAGGTACGTGTACCTGTTATATAAAACTGTTAGTGACTCACCTTCCTTCCAGACGAAGTTTTCATACTGTTGCTTGAGAATGTCACGTCTGTTCTCCTTAACCTCCTCAGATCCAGCAAACATCTTTTCCAAGGCTCCCCATAACTCCTTTGCAGTTTTGTGAGCCTTGAAGTTGTGAAAAACTTCATTTGGAAGGCACATTTGGATAGCTCCTAATGCCTTGAAGTCCACCTCCATTTTCTTGATGACTTCTTCAGAATACTTGGAGGGTTCCTTTGGAACTAGTGGTCCTCCGGAGTCAGCAGAGGCCACCATGGGAACATAAGGTCCATCCCTTATGGATTTCTACATTCCGTATTCATGGTAGCAGAAGAAGCTTTCCATACGGTTCTTCCACATATCATAGTCCTCCCCAGACACCAACCTTGGTAGTCGGTTGATACTGCCGATGTCTTCAGATCCATGACTTTGTGCCATTTTGTTTTGTGTGACTTGATCAAGAATAGAGTTTCGAATAGAATCAGAAAGTGATTAAACAAATGTTAGTTTGTTTAATCTTGAGCCAAAGCTCTGATACCACTTGTAGGATCGTAAGATTACAAGGTGATTCTATTCTAGTTGATATTGGCGGAAACAATAGCAACCAACAAAGTAAACAAGTAAACAGCAAGAATACTGATAAATGCACTGTTGTATTATACTTCTGAGATTACAAGATTACAAGTAAAACTCTCTCAAGACACTATCAAAGATCACTATGAAGGCACACATTGTTTGAAGTGTTTACAAGATATATATAGTAACTTAGAATCAAGACAGACCCTTGATTCTAAGGATCAGATCTAACACAAGCCGTTGATCTTGTTTATTAATCTAAATTACACGTAAAGGCTAATCTAGTTAACTTTACTAAAACGTCTTCTTAGGCATCATTGTTTGCATGCTTGGAGAAGCGCGTCATTGTCCTTTATTGGTTGCACCAGTGAGGTTCCTTCTGCTTGGAGTGTGGCAGTTGCTTTTGCAGAAAGGTGTCAGAGGCGCTTCGCATGGATAGTCAGCTGCAACGTTTAGTCTTTAGAGAATAAAGCTATCAGCAGCAGAGATGAGAATAATGCTGCTGATAAGCCTATCAGCAGCAACAAGTGTTGAACGCTGCTGATAAGCCTATCAGCAGCAACAAGTGTTGAATGCTGCTGATAAACCTATCAGCAGCCATATGTGTTGAATGCTGCTGATAAGCCTATCAGCAGCATTTGTACTTAGAATAATTTGGTAGCAATCAGTTTGCTGTTCCTCCACCCGCTGACTATGTAGCCATCCATGAACCAAGTTTCAATCTTTCCAACCTTGACATGGCCAACCGAAATCTTGACCCTGTTGTCCAAGAAACCCCTGTGCAAGATTGCACTACTTCATCCGAGTCTGAGTCAACATGCTCAGACTCCACTGAAACCAATAAAGTTTCATCACCTCCTACCTGTGAAGCTATTAAAGCCAACAATCCAAGCCCTTTCATCCCTTCAAAAACCGTACCAGTATATCAACCAACCAAACAAATCAGAATCAACTATCATCGAGAAGGAAGAAAGCTAACTGTTTAAAGGGGACAGTCTTCAACCTCAATCCAACGAAGGAAGGTGTTTGACATATTTCACGCGCCTAGAGTGAGAGCTCAATATGTTCAAAAGACATTGGAAGAAGCCACTTTTGAGCACAATAAAACTCACCCCTAGAACTTCAAAGACTTGTTCAAAAGAAAGGACTATGTGTACTTTCAAAGGGACAAACTGGCTAAATCATGCTTTGTGTGTGGGAAATACAATCATACTGCAACACCTGCTTCTACTACCTTCAGCAACAAAGAAACCTCAAGCAACATGCTTTTGAAAAGACGAACAACTCATTTCAGAAACTCCCTCTCCCCACCAAGGAAGAAGCTGCCAAAACCTCAACAATCATGCATCATCTGTGGTGAATCAGACCACTTTGCTGCAAATTGTAAATTTAATCCCTTCACAGAGAACTTCTACAGAGAAAAGAACTTCTACAGAGAAACCATCTGGTAACAAGGTAAAGAAGGATGGGCATACATCTGTTGTTAAACCATTTGCAACCAGCAAAAATGTTGTTGATCAAGTAATGCCCAAGAAACCAAAGGACAAGCCTTCAGCAGCAACCAAGTCTGCTGCTGCTCAAGTAAAACAATCAGAAGCAACAAAATCTGCTGATGATAAGCCAAATTCCTCAGTAGCAAAATATGCTGCTGATCAAGCAAATCTGTCAGCAACCAAAGCAACATCAGCTGCTGACAAAGCCAAGAGAGCTGAAAAACCACCAATTCAGCATTGGAAAGCCAAAATTCCTCCAAGAATCATCATTGGTTCCGTTGATTGCAAACATGCTGATACTTATAATCCGAGAACCCTTTTCTACAAGGATGCAAGCTCTTGGATTCGTCCCACTAACTAGATCTCTCTCGTGTGCAGGGACAGCCATGTCACAAGAATAACACCTGGGTGGTAGACAGTGGCTGTTCCAGGCACATGACAGGCAACAGATCCACCCTCTCCAACTTTAGACATTTCAATGGAGGATATGTTGCCTTTGAAAGTGACTCAAAAGGAGGATCTATTACTAGACAAAGAACTGTGTCTAATGAAAGAATGAGTAGTGATAAGGTAAACTATGTCAAAGAATTGAACTTCAATCTCATGAGTGTTTCCCAGGTTTGTGATCAAAAGCATTGGATGCTCTTCACAGATAAAGAATGCTTTATACTGTCTCCTGGTTTATCCAAACCTCCTCCGGAAAATATTTTATTAACTGCTTAGAGAAAAGAAAATATTTATGTGCTTGACATGAATGAGGTCACTCCATCCGGCAGTATATCATGTTTTCTGTCAAAAGCTTCAGTTGATGAATCAACTCTCTGGCACACGAGATTAAGCCATGTTAACATCAAACTATCAAAAAATTGTGAAGGATAATCTTGTCATAGGGCTTCCTACTAAAGAATTCCAGCTAGAAGATCATTGCATTGCTTATTTGAAGGGGAAGCAACACAAGAGTTCTCACAAGCCCAAGACTTTGAATACAAATGATACTCCACTACAGCTGTTGCATATGGATCTCTTTGGTCCTACAAATATTATGTCAATGGGTAAGAAGTCATACTGTTTGGTGATAACTGATGACTACACCAGATTCTCATGGGTATAGAATCAAAGCAATCAGAAGGTAAAGATAATAAGGTGTGATCAGGGCACATAGTTCAAGAACCACACTTTGAACTATTTCTATGAAAGCAAGGGAATAGTAAGGCAATACAATGCTCCAAGAACTCCTCAACAAAATGGAGTTGCTGAAAGAAGAAACAGAACTCTAATTGAGTCAGCAAGATCTATGTTGGCTGACTCAAAACTGCCTTTCACATTCTGGGCAGAAGCAGTAAGCACAGCCTGCTATGTGCAAAATAGAGTTGTCAAATTCAAGCCTCTCAACAAGACACCTTATGAACTATGTTTCCAAAGAGTTCCCTACATTGGATTTCTAAAACCTTTTGGATGTCCATGCACAATTCTGATGACACATGGGGTTCTTCCTAAGTTTGGTGCCAAATCTGATGAAGGATATTTTGTAGGCTATTCCTCTCAATCCAAGGCCTACAGAGTATTCAACTCAAGAACAAGAATTGTGGAAGAATCAGCCAATATGGAATGTAGAGAACACATTGTCTGTGAATAGGGATAAGGCCCAAACTGGCTCTTTGACAAAGGCTCTTTCACCCAAATATTTGATCCTCTCATCTTCTCAAATATGGAGTCTACCTCTTCTCAAGCACCTGCTTCCACTTTCTCCTTTGACTACAGACTGGATTTTCCTAAATCTTCTATTAGTCTGAAAAGACCATCAATTGACCCTCCATCTGTTATGGAAGCCATTGAAGCAAGTGAATCCGGAACCAGACTCTCCAATGTCACCAGCAGCAGCCTGTCTGAAAATGAAAATTTGAATGAAGACTCTTCGGTAAATGCTGTAGATGCTGCAAATACTATTGCTGATAATACTGATGTAGCTGTTGATATTGAAGACTCTTCAACCATGAATGAAGAAATCCCTGATCAAAATCAAAGCAATCTTGAGCAAGGGATACAGCTGGAGGTGGTACCAGCACAAAGGATCAACAAGGAACATCCTCTGGAAAATATTATTAGCCAAGTTCACCAAGGAGTTCTAACAAGAAGCAAATTTCATGAGGCCAATATATGTTTGTTTTCATGTTTTCTATCTCAGGTTGAACCCAAGAAGATAGATGAAGCTCTGAAACACAGCAGTTGGATTGAGGCAATGTAGGAAGAGTTGCTGCAATTCAAGAGACATGATGTTTGGAAACTTGTTGATCTTCCACCTGGTCAATCTGCCATTGGCACAAGATGGGTATTCAGGAAGAAGCAAGATGAGAGAGGCATTGTATACAAGAAAAAAGCCAGACTTATAGCTTAAGTCTACACTCAGGAAGAGGGAATTGACTATGATGAAGTCTTTGCTCCTGTTGCCAGGCCATCAGAATCTTCCTGGCATTTGATGCATCCAAGAATTTCATGGTCTATCAAATGGATGTCTTGAGTGCCTTTCTGTATGGGAAGATTGGTGAAGAAGTATATGTCAAACAGCCTCCGGGCATTGTAGATCCTTGACATCCTAACCAAGTGTTCAAACTAGACAAAGCTCTGTATGGCTTACATCAAGCCCTAAGAGCCTGGTATGAAACTTTTCCTGGATATCTACGAAGCAACAACTTCAGAAGAGGTGCCATTGACCAGACCCTGTTTATCAAAGATGAAGGGGGAGAAATCTTACTCGTACAAATCTACGTAGATGATATCAACTTTGGATCAACAAGGAAGAAGTTGTGTAAAGACTTTGAGATCCTGATGCACTCAAAGTTTGAAATGAGTTCAATGGGTGAACTAAATTTCTTTTTGGGTCTTCAAGTTAAACAAGTTTCAAATGGAATCTTCATCAGCCAATCCAAATATGTCAAGAGCATTCTGGAAAGATTCAAGATGGCTGACTACTCTGCTGCAAGAACCCCTACGCAAGTGCACCATCAGCTGACTCCAGACAAAGATGGTCAAGACAATGATCAACATCAGTACCATGCAATGATAGGGTCTCTCATGTATCTCACTGACTCAAGGCCACATATCTTGTTTGCAGTATGTCTCTGTGCAAGATTCCAAGCAGCTCCAAAGATTTCACATCTTCAAGCTGTCAAGAGAATTTTTAGATACCTAAAGGGAGCCCCAAGACTTGGGCTATGGTAATCTACAAATGACAAATTCAATCTGTATGCATACACCGACAGTGATTATGGGGGATGCAACTTGGATAAAAAGTCCACATCAGGGGGATGTCAGTTTCTGGGAGGGATACTGATTTCATGGTAGTGCAAGAAGCAAACACGTGTTTCAACTTCTACAGCAGAAGCAGAATACATTGCAGCTTCAAGTTGATGTGCACAAGTCATCTGGATACAAAATCAAATGCTGGATTATGGGATGACTTTCATGGCAACTCCAATTCACATTGACAACATGAGTGCTATATCAATCACAAACAATCTGGTGCAACACTCCAAGACAAAGCACATTGACATCAGGTATCACTTCATAAGAGATCAAGCTGAGAAAAAGAGAATTATTTTAACCAAAGTTCATACCAATGAGCAATATGCTGATTTGTTTACAAAACCTTTTGATGAAGCTAGATTTAGATATTTAGTTGAATCTATTGGTATGATAAACTTTGATTAAAATATGTCTCTAAAAGTTTGTTTTTGTTATAAATAAAAGTTATAAGTCAGCAGCATTCATTTCTTGCTGCTGACAGGTTTAATCATCAGCAGCAAAGATTTTGCCACTGACTGCTTTAAGTTATCAGCAGGAACAAGTTTCCTACGGATAGCTTTAAGGCTTTCAGCAGCAACATCCTTGCTGCAGATCATTGCATCCATCACCAGCAATTGAGTTTGCTACTGACAGACTTAACAATCCGACGCAACCAAGCTTGCAGTGGATAGGATTAACCTTCTCCAGTAACCAAGTTTGCTGCTGATGGGTAAAAAAAATAAGTCTAAATTAACTTTTACCCACTATAAAAATTCATTTCAGTCTTTACCATGACCGCTATAGTGTATTACAGCTGTAACAGTAGAAAGTGAATAAGGTTGTACTGTACAAGTATGTTTGCTTTTTCCCTCATCTGCCGTTATAACGCAAATCAATTTCTCCATAACCTCTTCACATTCAATTTCAACCTAACCCTTATCATTTTCTCTCAAACCTCCATAAGCATTCAAAGCCTTCCATACTTAACCACCTTTCAAAACCTTCACCCTTCCCTCTAAACCCAACAAATGGCAGAGGTAGACATTAACCGTCCTGATGATAAGTTTTCTCCATACCACAACCTCACAGCATACTTAATTAAAGGGAAGAAGTCCGAGGGGTTTGATGATATGATCTATTTTCTTTGTCGATCAAAGATATATTTTGCCCTAACCGTCAACCCTACCATATACATCCCTCATATGGAGGATTTTTGGAACACCGTCGTCTACTCTACCGAACAGGTGATTCCCCAAATCCAACCTGTGGTAGACGACAAAGATATCACCATCTCTGAAGCTACTCTCCGCAAACACCTCAAGCTTCAAGACGAGGGGGCCGCCATTTCACACTCAAAAGAAGTCTATATGAGGACCTTTGTGTCCATAGGGTACACTGGAAATCATAATGAGTACAAAATAGAGAAGGCACTGATGGGCCCCCCATGGAAGTATCTATGTCACACTCTTCTACAATACATTTCTTAGAAGAGAAGTGGATGGCATCAAGTGATCTCCACTTGCCTCTGCTGTTCACGGTATGGTTACTGGCCAAGGATTCAACTTTGCACATCTCATCTTTGAAGGTTTAAGATACAACCTTCAAGAGGGTGCAAAGCAACAATTTTATATGTACCCAAGGTTCTTGCAGGAGGTTTTTAACAATGAATTAAAAGAGCATTCAAAACCTACAATAATCAATCTTATGCTGGGTCATAAAAGTAACATTTTTCAAAGTATCAGCACTGTTTCCAAAAAGTTCTCAGGGGTCAATGTTCCATTGTTATCTACAATGATGAACATACAAAGTACCCAGGGTGACAGTTCAGCAATCCCAGCAGATACTGATCCCACACCCTCCTCTTCACATCCTAAACGACAATCTGCTTCCACTATTCGAACCCCTGTGCATACTACTAAGGATGCACAGGCACATAAATTACTTACACCTGTTTTGGATGTTATCATTCAACTGGAACAAAGGGCCCCAGTTGCAGCAAAATAAACTAGAAACGGAGCAAGAATACTCCTTCTCTTCTTGTCCTAAATGCCCAATCCCAACCATAAACCCCTCATTCAGAATCCAAAAATTCTGATGAGAAAATCAAAAGGGATAGCCACATCATTAGAGAGACTTCCTTGGAAGCTTCTCTATTAGGATCAGGATCACATCCCAGATCCAAAGAACAACCCACTGAGCCATTCCATTATTTTTCTTCTCTGAACTTAAGTGCAGAGGCACCTTGTAAAGATGATATACCTTCTCCAACAACCACTATCTCGGAGGTATTGATTGGCTTGGCTGTTGGTGCACCTATCCCAAGTTTATTACCCAAGAAGGTTCACTTTAGGAGTACTGATAGAGTGAATGTGGAAAGGGCTGTCACTACTCCTGGTACATCATCTGACCAGGAGGACAGTGATAACATCATTAAGACCCTAACCACGGCAACTCACGGTGAGGATGATTCCTTTGAAACACTCTTCACTGAGAGGAATCCCAGGTGCCAAGAAAACCAGGGTGATGGGGATGCAGAGGATAGGCCTAAGGCCCCATCTGGATCCAAGGATTCCACAACTATGGATGAGGAAAGACTGAAACTTCATAACTTGTAATTGATGGCAAGGGTGGAAATGGTAGAGGCAGAAGTGTCAAAACTAAGGCACCAAGTCTCTATGCATGAAGCCCATCAATGCCCTCTAGTGACTACTCCCTCCCTTGTCTCAGTTGGCACTCAAACTGACCAGACTCTATGCATTGATGCAACCAAAAAGGGGGAGATAGTTGCTGTGGAAGACGATCCTGATAGCCTCGACGAATGGATACAAGAGCAGACAACCTTTCAAAGTTCTCTATTCAGACCTGCTTTCATTTAAGTTCATGACTTGCCGGACTCAGTAGATGAAGAGGAAGATATCACTGAGGATTGGAAGTTAGTTGTCCGAACTGTTGATGAGGTGTTTAAAAATGAAAGTCAAAGTGAAGACACACCTTCATCATTCAGCATACTTCCCACTGCTGCAGCCATATCAAGACATACCATTGGCCCTGAATTCACACTGTCTTCAAATGTTGACGCAGTTTCCGTGTGACAAACACTCTGGACAGAGTCTTAGTTTTTTACTTTCATTGTATGTATTTGTCTTTGTTTGTAAGTGTCTATATGTATTAGTTATCGAGTTGTATTTACTAATGCATGTTGATAGTTGCTGAAATCTCTAAGTGTCTTGCACACTTGTATGTGCGTAGGAATTAGTTCATGCGTACTTAGCAAGTACGCAAGAATACCTTGCGTACTTGCTAAGTACGCATGAGAAATTTACCCTGCGCACTTGCTAAGTGTGCAGAGATTAGGTCGTGTATAAATAGGATAGGTTGACAGTAGACAAGTACGCAGGTAGATACTCAGACTTTGTATACTCAGTATTTCTCTCTGTAACCTTCAAGTGTTTATAATAGACGAAAGTTTAAAGTGATTCTCTTGTTGGTTTACTTTGTGTTGTAAGACTCTCCACCTAGTCACGGGTATTTTGCACCCGGTCCGACTAAGGAACGCACTTGCATGTGACGATCCGCCACACACGAGGGACCTACATCAAATAAGCTAGAATTTGACTCCATACTAGCTTGGGGGTATGATGGTTCAACTGAGAGATTCTGGATCGGAAAGGAGTTCAGTAGAAGAGCTGAACTTGAATGCACTAAATCCACTCCAAGTGCTTGAACTGTACCTATCCAGCTGCACCAACAACCTTACAGATCTCTCAACAGAACTTGCAATCGACAGGTTCTACGTCTTGATGGAGGATAATCTTCCCTGGTTTGAAAGGCTCCTAGAAGAAGCAAACAGGGTGGCCTATCCTAAACACCATGCAGAATCTTCAACAACATCAGAACAAAGACTGGCTCCAAGACTTGCCTTGATCAGGAGCAGTTCTTTAACAGCAGAAGAAGTTCTATGTCGGAGAAGATTTCTCTACAACACAGTGGTCAGAGACTTGGAAGTGCTAGGATGGTCAAACACTAGGTCTTCTGACTTCACATTCTTCCTGAGTAATGGATCACCTCTCTCAATCAACATCAATGAGATCCTACTCTTAAATTCAGACTTCCTGCATAAGGTCTTCGAGCTCAGAACACACATATTCAATGTAAATTCTTTAGAGAGTCAAGCAATGATAAAAACCATCAAAGCTAAGCTTGAAAAGGAAGGACGACTTGCAATGGATGACTCCAACTCCGATTCAGACCTATCTTTTCTTTCCTCTCCAACTGTCAGATTAAACACAGCAGAAGAATCTAGAAGAAGAGAAAAGGAAAAGATGAAGAAAGAATGGAAAGCAGTGACAGGTCTTGAATGGGAAGAAGATGAAGAAAGTGTCCTACCCTTGTCCATTCCACAAAATACCAATGAAGTTGAAGCTGAGATCCCAACAACATCTCTTACATCTACTATTGTGGTCCATGAAGCTGAAGCAGAGGCATCCAACAAAGACAAGGGGAAGAGACCTATGACAGAAGAAAATGAAGAAAGGATATTAAAAGAGAAAAAGGAAAGGGAGGAAAGAAGAAGAGGAGATGGCTGAATTATGAAAAGCACAAGAAAGAAAAACTGATGTACTCCTTAGAGAACAACAAATCCAGCTTTATGCTAGGCAGCTAGATGATCTTAAAGTCAAGATTCCTGTAGCTTCTCAAATTCAAGAAGATGAAGCTCTAGATCTTCAACTGCAGGAACAATTCAATAAAGAAGAAGAAGTAATATAGAAGAAGAAAAAGGAAGAGGCTAAGTTCAGAATAACTGATTCTGAACTAGCCAAAGAAATAAGAGAGGAGTGGATAGAGGCTCTGATTTCTCAAGGTGAGGATACAGACTACCTTGAGAAAATATCAAATAAAGAAATCTACAAAGCCTTCAGGGGTCAGCAAGGTCAATTGGCAACTAAGAAAAGGGCTGAAGAAGAAGAAAAGGCTAAACGGAAATCCAAGAAGACCATTTGTTAGGACACAGATTGTAATGACAAAAGCTTTGTAATAGTTTAGATCTAATGCCTTTATGTTTTTGTATGTAATGTTCTAAGTGTTTTATACAAGTTATGCTAGAGGCGAACTTGTCAAGTTCGCCTAGTCTAACAGAGGCGAAATTGTTAAGTTCGCTTAGTCTATCTGAGGCGAACTTGTTAAGTTCGCTTAGTCTGTTAGAGGCGAACTTAAGTTCGCCTAATACAGATCAGATGTCTATATATAGAGGTTACAGAGTCAGTTTGAAAAACTATAGAAGAAGTAGAATAGAAGTGATCTAATTGTCTGATTGAGTCTGTAAAATCTATGATTGTTGGAATACAGGCTTGAATGTTATTTACATGATTGTTTCTATTGTCTTTTGTGTATACAATTGTTGATTTGGTTGGATTCCGCACTCCGCATTAACAATACGTCTTATCACGAGAACGATCCGTAGAAGAGCCATGTGGACCTACAAGTGGTATCAGAGCTTATGCTCGTGTTTCTTGTTGATTTTAGACGGTTTTGTATGCAAATTGACAAGAAATTCATCATATTTGAAATTTTCATTTCCATGAAGTTTTCAAGCTTATTTTGCTTCTGATTTGGTGTTTTAGAAGTGGATTTTGAAGAAGTTGATCCGATAGAAAGGTTCTAATTGAGAAAATACACAATCCTATGGTTTAATTTGGTCTAATTCCTTCAAATCAGTGAATTATGAAGATTTTTGGTGAAATTGGGATCATGTTTTTGGGTTGAAGCTGTTCTTGATTTTTGATTCTACTGAAGCAAGCGAACTTGCTGAATTGGTCTGCAGGCAAACTTAGCAGGCGAACTTGTCAAGTTCGCTTCTCTCAAATTAGGCGAACTTAATTTTTAGGCGAACTTAATCAGATTTCTGGATTCTGGTTTAAGCGAACTTATTAAGTTCTCTTCATATTAAATTCGCTTGGGTGCATCTGGAGCAAACTTACTATCTTCGCCTAAGGGTAGTGTGTGTTCAACACTTGGAAATTTTTTATGGAAAATGGCAAATATGGTTCAAGTAACTAATATGTTCAATTATGATAATGAGATTGGTACATCTCAGAAACCGCCGAAGTTGTTAAATCTTGCTGATTATTCTAATTGGAATGATCGGTTTGATCAGTTCGTATCCTTTACCGATAACAGTCTATGGATTCCAATCTTAGAAGGTTATATGCATCCGACTTACTCGTGGATGGGAAAGGATGATGTTACAAAGCCGGTGTCTGCGTTGACCACAGAAGAAAAGTTCCTGTTTGATCAGGAAAAGAAAGCGATGGCGAGTATTTCGATGTCTCTTCCGAAGGAAATATATCACAGTTTTAAACAATTCAAGTCTTCTCAACGACTGTGGGAAGCATTACAGAAAAGATGTGAAGGTAGTTTGGATGTAAAGAAGAGTAGAAAAGAGCTACTAAGAAGTAATTCTTGGTTTTCAAGCACTTTCAAAATGAATCCTTGGATGATCTTGCTACAAGATTCTATCATCTGCTGAGTGAATTGTCGAGTGCTTCTGTGGTGTATGAGACTGAAGAGATTAACGATAAGTTCTTGGAGACATTACCATCTAAGTTTGATTTGTATACAGTTTTAATAAAAGAGAATGTCAAGTATAAATCAATGTCTTTGGAAGAGGTTCTTGGAAAGATTCAATCCCATGATATGAATATGAAGAAGAAGGAGACTAATATGGAACATATACAAGATCCTTCAATGTATTTTGCCAAGACTTCTGGTAAAACTGATACAGGGGTTGCATTTTTTTCTTGTGATGCTCAAGATACTTCTAATGATCAGTGTTCTGGAGTTCCTCTTCATTCTAGTCATTCTGGTTTCTCTGCAACTACAGCGTCTTCATCGTCTGGAACTCACAATATGAATCAAAAGGTTGCTGATGATTATTTGGCTATGTTTTCCTCATTCATTGCGTCGTATGAAAATTTTATTAGAGGGAAAATTCATGATCCTGAGGTTATTGAAGAAGATTTCAGACTGATTGATCATGTTGATCTGGAAGAAATGAACATCCAATGGAATATGGCTATGTTGATGCGTCAAGCAAAGGATTTCTTGAAAACAACTGGCAGAAAGTATATTGGCTCTAACAGTCGATCACGCACGGGATTTGATAAAACCAAAGTGCGTTGCTATAACTGTCAAGAGTATGGTCACTTTGCTAAAGAGTGTGTGAAGCCAAAGGTTGAATTTGATTCTCATAAGAAGAAGAATAATTGTAATCAGTCACATGGTTCATCTAGAAATTCGAATCATGCATCTGCATCATCGGCGTTGGTTGCTCAGAACGATGAAAATTATGACTGCGGTATTCATCTGGAAGATTTGGTGGGTACGGTAAGTCAAGCATTTGTAGCAGAGATTCATTCTGAAAATTCTGAAGAGTCGACTGATGATGATAGTTCCAGTGATGGTGAAAGTGTGCCGAGCGTTTATGAAGAGATAGAAAAAGTGCAGAATATTGATTCTGATATTGCATCAGGGGTTGCTGAAGATGATTATGTTCTAACACAAAATGCTTCAGATGGTGCTGATTCAGAGAGTATTCCCATTGCCAAAGTTTTCATGGCAGACATGTCTGATCCGTCAAAGGTAAAAGACTCTGTTTGTCATATTTACTATTGTAACTGCATTACTGTAAAAGATAAATTGCAAAAAGTTATGGATGATAACACAAACTTGATTTGTGATATGAAATCGATGCATTCAGTTAATCAGAAGCTGAAAGATAATGATAAATTGTGCATCGATAGAATTGAGTCTTTGAAAAGAGACTTAAATTCTCTGGGGTTGAAATATAAAGAACACGCTTATCATCTGGATATGGCTTAAGATGAGATAGAAAAACGAAATGAAGTTGTTGCTCAAAAGAATAAAGAAATTTTTGACAAAGAGTCTGAGGTGATCAAACTTCATAGAAAGTTGGAAAATTTTGAAAATTCTTCTATAGTATTGGATTATTTTAATGCTAATGCTGATCCTACTAAGAGAGTTGTTGGGATTGGATTTGTTCCTCCTCCATTTAATGCAAGTTATGTGGTTGAACCTGAAATCATACATGAAGAGGAAATTGATCCAAAAATAGTATTAAAAGTGAATCCGGTAACTTGTGAGGATATGGTTTATGAGTATGATTCTGAGGATGAGGTATTTGATGAGAAGAAGGTTGAAGGTATTCCTAAAGAGGTGAAACTTGATGAACCAACAGTTGTAAAAACTATTACTCGTGATAGATGCATTCTGACTGAACCTGACGAGGTGAAAGTTATTACACCTAAGCTTTCCCCAATTTTACAGTCAAGTGGATTTGTTGCTGTCGGTCATCAAAATATGTTTTCATCAAAGGTACCTACACAGGTTTATGTTCCAAAGAAGCAAGTAAAATGTTCTGAAGCTTACTCATCTGATGGTTCCTCAAACTCAAGAAAACCCCCTTATTTTAGAACTCAGCAAGAGAGAAGAGTTTGTTTTCACTACAATGAAGTTGGTCATATTCTGATAAATTATCCTTATAAGAACCAAGGCAAATTGAGGACTGCTCCTTCACAATCAAAAGTGGTGCAAATTCTGAAAAGAATAGATGAGGGAGAGTCGACATCTAATGTGGAGAAAAATATGCCTTGTCGATCTTTTGTTAAATCTTCTGGATTTAAACAACAGGATAAATTGAATTCTAAATCATTTGTTTGTCAAGAGAAATTTGAGATTCCACATGTTGGAATTTCAAAAGATTCTTCACCAGAAGTTAAACTGTCTAGACCACAAAGGAGAAGACGAAACAGAAAATTAAAGAAACTTTTGGAAACTTCTGAATCTGATAATAATATATCAAACAATGTTTTTCCAATTAAGCATAATATGTCTTCTTTCAAAAAGTCTAAGTGTGAAACTTCTGTTCCAAAGGTTAATGATAACATTGATTGTGAATTGCTTGAAGTTGTTTATTTTGATCAATCTGGACGACCCAAGACCCCAATGGCTTGGGTTCCAATTTCTAACTGATTTTCTTTGTTTATGTAGGAACAACCAAGGAGGACTATCAACAATACATGGTATGTGGATAGTGGTTGCTCTCGACATATGACAGGGAATATTCGGTTGCTTGAAGATGTCAAAAATATTGATGGAGGTTATGTCGCTTTTGCGGGGAATAAAGGCGGGTACATAACTGGTCAAGGTACTTTAAAGAATGACAAAGTCAAATTTGAGAAGGTGAATTATGTGGAGCAGCTTGAACACAATCTTTTGAGTGTATCACAAGTTTGTGACAAGAAGTTTTCCTTCCATTTCAATGATGCTGAGTGTTATATCTTGAAACCGGGCATCGTTATTCCTGACGAATGGATTCTCATGAAGGATTGTAGGTCCATTCGTGTGTGTCGGATCGTTACATGCAAGTGGTCTACTAGTCGGACCAGGTGCGGAATACCCGTGACTAGGAGGAGAGTCTAACTAAACAAAGTAAACCAACACGAGAGTCACAATAAAAGCTCTTTCTATTATAAACACTCGACGGTTACAGAGATAATACAAATTGCGTACTTAACAAACTGAGTTCGTCTAAGATATGAGTTCTGCGTACTTATCCTCTGTGAACCAAACCTATTTATACAGACCTGATGCCTGCGCACTTAGCAAGTGCGCAGAACCAAATGCTCTTGCGTACTTAGCAAGTACGTATGGGTCTTCCTGCGTACTTGCTAAGTACGCAGGTGCTTTCTGCTGCGCACATGTAATTGCGCAAAACACTTAGAAGAAATGCAACATAGATTATGTAAAAGTAAATACAACTCGATAAACTATTACATAACGACTCTTACATACAAAGACAAATTACAGACATTAGAAATAAAAACTAAGACTCTATCCAGAGTGTTGTCACAGGAAAGTGCATCAACAAACTCCCCCTTGACAACAGCTCAGGATCTTCATCGTCTTCAGTCTTCAATCTTCAGTCTTCACAGTACTGGTTCCTTAGCTTCCATCTTCTTCTTGTAATCAAGGCAGAACTTAATCACCTTGTCATATTTAGAAGCAAGGAGCTTTGTCCATTCGTCCGTGTGGACACAGTAGCGTTCCGCTAGTACCTCCAGATCTTTCACAGAAAAGTTGTTGAAGCAGACTTCATCAAAGATTCTGATCAGTTCTTTTGGTACTGTGTTCCCACTCTCGAAGCGAACCTTTCCCATGATCACAGCCTCGCTCATTTTTGGATCTACGTACCAGTACCACATGTCACCAAGAATATCTTGAGATAACTTGCTCAAGGGAATCTTAGTTTCACATTGCACTGGCTTGTATACCAATCTCTTTATGTGCATCTTAGTCACAGGATGTACAGCGTGCTTATCCTTGACTCTTCTGGGCACTTGAGGCTTGAAGTATTCAAATTTCCCTGATCTTGCTTCCCGCTGTAGTGTTACCCACAAACCCATTGCTACTGCATGACTCGAGTGACTCAGCAGGTCGTGGTTTGCAAGGTTCACAAGGTCGTACTTGGGCAAAGAGTTGAACGCCTCACTGGTTGGTTTCAAGTATTGAACCCCCCTAGATCTTTTGATGGCGAACAACTGTTTGTCCTCCTCGAACCTAACAGCCAAGATCATACCTGTAGCCCCGTGCTTGTCTGTGATAGACGTCTTTTGCCACACGGGAGCTTGACCCTTAGATGATGAAGAAGGCATGTCTTTATCTTTTGGTGCCTCGGGGTCCACAGGTGTAGGGTCAACTGGGGAGGCTTCAGTTGTAGCTTCAACATTACTTGCCATGTCAACTGAGCTTGTGTCGAGCAGAGATTCGAGCGATGGTACTTCAAAGATCTCACCATCCTTTAACTCGTACTCTCCTTCCCCGTCGCCCTTGGGAATCTCTATCACCACATCCTCATCTTCATCATTCCAGTCATCACCAGAGTCGATCTCTCCTTCTTCTAGATTGAAGAGAGCATCGATCTGTGCTTCTTTAGAGTAGTCAGGCTCTAGATATAGGATCTCATCATCAGATAAGTCCTTAAGTACTTCAGCCACTGACTTCCCTTTATCACCACCACCACCACCACCAGATGTCTCACCACCCTCTTGCTGAGTAGACTCCCCCTCAGCTATTGGAACAGAAGAGATGGGCACGATCGCCAAAGCTTGGTGCTCACCTCCACTAGGACCGGCTTCAGGATCCTTGTCTTTATCATCATCCTTAGTCAAGTCGACTGGATGACAAGGCTCAACACCAGTGGATTTATTTTCTTTCTCTTTCTCCTTTTCTTTTTCTTTCTATTTTTCCTTCTCTTTCTCTTTTTCCTTCTCTTTCTCCCCCTGAGCGCCAAGCCTCTTGGTCAGTTCTTCAACTAATTTGACAATCGCTTTGTGCTCTTTTCGCTGCAAATCCATCCTTAGCTCAAGTGAAGTTATGTGGCCTAGAATCATTTCATTGGTTTTCATCAGCAGCTCGTTCTGTACCATTACATTCTTCAGTTGCTCATTTGTCCCTGTTCTCTGGCTGTGGAGAATCCTAACTTCATCGGCCAGGGAATTAATCTGTGCTTGTTGAGCATCAGACTCCTCCTTCGACTTTTGAATGGTCTTCAACAGTTCAGCAACTTGGGTTTCTAAGACATTGATCCTTGCTTCATACGGATCAGAATGCCTAGATAATGAGGCTTCAGCATTATGGATGGGGGACGAGAAAATTGTGTCAAAGTCAAACCCTTGTGAGAAATCACCATAGTTGAAGGGTTGACCTGACGACTCAGTGGTGTGAGGTGGGTGTGGGGATGTAATGATGGGAGTGGGTGTTATGGTTGGGGTGTTGGTGACTGACTCCGTGAGAAGTGGAGTAGTCACCGTCACCTAGAAGGTTGGAGTAGGGAGGGTCACCGTCACAGGAATCTCCTCTGTGACCACTGTGACTGCCACATCAGCTTGAACTTGTGGCCTTCTCCTCCTTCGGTACAATTGTTGTTCTGCAGGGGTAGAGGCTGAATCTGGACTGGCAGCTGGAACTTGTACTTGCTGCACAGTCGAGACCTCTACTACCCTAGGGATAGCAACCTCTTGCCTATCTCCTCTGTTCTTATGAACACGCTCTCGTTTCTGTCTTTGTAGAGCAGCGTCAGAGTCAGTTATTGGCTCATAATCGCTGCTCGAGCTTTGTCGCTTTCTTTTTGAAGCTGACGCAGGCTGGGTTACCTGTGCCAATCTCCTCGGGTGTGCCTGGGATGGTGCGTCATCGGAATCAGAAGAATCTGATTCTGTTGCTTCTGAATCGGATTCCTCAGCATCACCATCACCGCCTTCGTCATCTCCATCCTCAGAGGAGCTATCATCACTATCATTTTCCTCATGGTGTTGTTCTTGTTGCTCATCGGAGTGTTCACTCATGTCAGGTTCTGAGTCATGGCTAAACCATCTCCATTCTTCTGGTGTGACATATGCTTCATTAAGCAGGTGGCCAAAGAGTTCAGTATGCACAGGGGTAGGTTCTACACTGCCTGGCTTTAGAAACTGAGCAAATACTCTTTTGTCCACCCGTTTTACTTGCAGTCTATCCCCGATAGCACGTAGGTTTGGCAATGCATCATCAATCAAGAGTTGCACAAACCTCGGGTACAATAGGAACCTAATTTCTCTGCTGTATTGATCTGATCATTGATTGCTTTGAAGATGTAGCGAGAGAAGTTGTAGCCCCTATTAAGAGATAAGCCCACCATGGCTGCTACAAGGTCATGACCCATGGCATCTTTCCCCGCTTTTCTGGACGAGATGCACACGATCATGATGTGGGCAAAATACCGCCATTGATCTAAAACCCACATCTTCTTGTAAGAAGCATAGTCCCTCGCTCTGACATATCCCATTCTATGCCTCCAACATCCATCCACATAGTAATCTGGATAGGATGTCGGGTCAGTAGCGAGGTCTCCGAACTGCAGGACCCTTCTTATTGTATCCTCAGAGAAAGCAATAGCCCGACCATCCACGGTAGCCCTTATGACATTAGGGGATACCGTGCAGTCGTGCTCTGCTGTCTCCCAGAACTGCTCCAAGTAAGGTCTCGAGACTGTTGGGTCAGCTGAGATTGCATAACTTATTTTTGATCGGTTCAAAAAGTCAATAATCTGCCGATACTGCAAAGCCGCCCCTTTCCACTCAGGTGGAGTGTTTGCTAACAAATTGAACTCATCAGTGAATGCCCGAGCCATAGTCTGCAGAAACACACAGAAAACATAATCAGAACAACACGTATCATTGGAAATGGATAAACATGATTCAGTATAGCAATTACTCAATGAAGTGAATTTCAGACTTAGAAAATTTTGCTAAGTGTTGGTCCTACGTACTTAGCAAGTACGCAGGAGTTAGTTCTTGCGTACTTAACAAGTACGCAGGAGTTATATCTTGCGTACTTGTTAAGTGCGCAAGACTTGTACTTAGCCAAAATTCCAGAAGTCTCAATTTCAAACAGAAATGAGGCATTCCTGTGGATTATGGTCACCACAAGGTCGAAATACTTGATTAAGACCTATGGGACCACTATCCACTGCAAGTAACTGTTAAACTCGTCATTTTTATGACCTAGATGACGACCCAGGGGAAACCACGGTCACTCAAGGGTCAAGGCCAAAATCAAACCATGTTAAGCACAAATTCGTAGTCAATAAGTTTCGATTAGTGATTATTAACAAGTTTTAGGTCTTAATTTGTATTTAGAACACCAAAATAGGTCAATAAATTCACACTCAAAACCATCGATGAATCGGTGGAAACTTGGGATTTAATGGATGACACGGACCGAGATTCTCACCAAGTAGATGTTTGAAGATGATTAAACAATGAGTGGGACGAAAAATCCGGTTGGAACACTCGAAATTTTTTAGGAAGATGGTCGGAGGGAATATCACAAGAGAAAAACTATTTGAAAGTGATAAACCTAAAAAAATTTTCTAAGTCCTGTATATATACCCAACACATATTGGTCGTGCGTACTTACTAAGTGCGCAGGACTTAACTCCTGCGTACTACTAAGTACGCATGACTTAAGTCTTGCGTACTTGTTAAGTACGTAGGGTTTACCTCACGCGCACTTATCAAGTACGCAGAGACCCTTATTTGCGCACACTTTCAACTCAAATTATGAAGATTTTAAGTCAAATAACGAACAAGATAAAAGCGTTCAATCAAGAGGATTCAAAATCAATTCAGGAAGGTTAAATACAAATATTTTTGGCTTTTCTTAATAAAGTTGAACTATGCATAAACTTAAATTTTTTTTTTTTTTTGATCTTTTCTCATAGAAATATACAAGTATTCACACAAACTATTTTTGATCAAAGACACGAGCAAAGGATCATATCAGGCTATCTTTTAGCAAAAACGATACAAAATAAACATCAAAGAATATGGGATCATGTCATGGATTACTATTTATTCATACGTAACAAGCATATAGACAAGTAATTCAAGTTGATAATATTATAAGATTTGAGACTATAAGCATCTTTGTATCACATTCTTGTGTATTAATGTATTATTTATAAGATATACAACGTGTACCCCACTGATATGCTATTCTAACTTGCACTATCTCAAGACATCTTAAGATTTTTCAATGATTTTCTAAATTTTCAGAATGAAGCTACATCTATTAGCACAGGAAAAATCAAGCAGAATCCATAAGGATTATCAGGAATCATAAGATTCAGAATCGAGTGATTCATTTGTCTTGGTTTCATGTGATTTTCTTCTTTGAATATCGGGATGATGATTCAGGATAATAGATATGGTGTTTAATTATCAGGTAAGGGGATCCAACTTTTATCTGGATTTGATTTCAATGAATCAGGAGTGATTCAAGGGTGAATACATGCTCAACGGATAATGTAGAAACATGTCTTGATTCAATCTATCCTTGCATACTTGTGAGTATGGGCAGTGAGATGAACCGCATTAAATGTGCTAACGACATAACCCGAAACTGATCTCAAAAGAAAATTATTGCCAAAATCTAACATCCTTTATCTGATAATGATCTTTTCTATTCTTTTACGCACACACTCTTGCAAACATGGGTTCAAATCACGGTTGTATTTTAGATTTAGTTTCCACACTACTAGTGATTCAAAGACGCATACAGCCTACTGACAATTCAAATTACTTGTAAATAAACAGATTAAAAACATAATAATTTAAACAATTAAGTAAACATGACGCAATCATTTCCCATATGAGCAGTCTATGGTGTTTAGATCATTTCTGATGTACTATCATTTCCTCTTTTCTCAAGTTAACTTTGAAATTTTCTCCATTTTCTATTTTGTTTTTGGTTTTAGTAAAATATTTTAAAGACTAAAACAACTATACAGAAAATTTAAAAGAATTAAAAATTTAACTTTCATGAATTGAATTGAGTTAAGAAAACTTAGTTTTCACTCAGGATTGAACATTCCTATCAAGTTGACAAGATGCTCAAAACGGGATCGATCAAATGCCTTTGTGAAAAGGTCAGCAAGATTGTCATCCGTGTGAACTTTTACAAGTTCAATTAAATGCTTTTCAGCATAGTCACGGATGAAGTGATGGCGAATCTCTATATGTTTAGTTTTGGAATGTTTCACCTGGTTATTTGTGATGGACATGGTGGCATTGTTGTCAATGAATAGAGGAGTTCCAGTGAAGTTTAAGCCGTAGTCTCTCAACTGTTGCTGAATCCATAGTATCTGAGAACAACTGCTCGCTGCAGCAATGTATTCTGCTTCACAAGTTGAGACAGAAACCGTTGACTGCTTCTTACACTGCCAGGAGACCAGTCTGTCTCCTAAGAATTGGCATCCACCAGAAGTTGACTTTCTGTCAAGGTTACAACCGCCATAATCTGAATCAGTGTAGGCTTTGAAGTCGAATGACTGCTGCTTAGAGTACCAAAGACCTAATCGGGGTTTCCCTTTTAGGTATCTGAAAATTCTCTTCACGGCAATCATATGTGACTCCTTCGGTTGAGACTGAAACCTTGAGCACAAACATACAGCAAACATTATATCGGGTCTTGAAGCTATGAGATACATAAGTGATCCGATCATCCCACGGTACAGTCTGCTATCTACATCCTTTCCATCTTTGTCAGGATTCAAACCATGATTGACTGGGATAGGTGTTCCATAAGTACTGCTATCATTCATCTTGTATTTTGATAAGATGTCCTGCACATACTTAGTTTGATGTAGATAAATGCCATCCTCTCTTTGACTGACTTACAGACCCAGGAAGAACGACAATTCACCCATATTACTCATTTCAAATTTGGACTTCATCACCTGCTCGAATTTCCTACACATCCCTTCATTGGTAGACCCGAAAATGATGTCGTCGACATATACTTGTACAAGAAGAATGTCACATCCTGCTTTCCTAATGAAGAGAGTTGAGTCAATCTGTCCACGGTCGAAACCATTAGACAGTAAATGTTTAGATAATGTCTCATACCATGCCCGCGGTGCTAGATGAAGACCATAAAGTGCTTTGTCGAGCTTATACACTTTATTGATATTATGCGGATCTTCAAAACCGGGAGGCTGAGTGACATAGACTTCTTCATGAACTTTACCATAAAGGAAAGCACTCTTCACATCAAGTTGATAGACCTTGAAGCCGACATATGTGGCATAAGCCAAGAACAGTCGAATGGCTTCAATTCTAGCAACTGGGGCATATACTTCCGTGTAATCCAAGCCCTCTTGCTAATAAAAACCCTGAACAACCAATCTAGCTTTGTTCTTCACAACAACATGACGATCATCCGTCTTGCATTTGAACACCCATCTGGTTCTAATTGGTTGAAAACCCTTTGGCAAGTCAACCAAATCCCACACGTGCAACTTTTGGAATTGAGACAATTTATCTTGCATCGCCTCAATCCAGCAGTTGTCAGTGAGAGCCTCCTTCACATTCTTCGGCTCTAGCTGGGAAACGAACGCTGCATGCAAACATGTTTCCATGACACCAGTGTCAAGTATCTCTGTGTAAAGACTGGTGTTCTCAGTGATGGTTCGATGACGAGTCTGAACGCCGGCATAAGGATCACCAATAATGTTGTCGATTGGATGATTCCAATGCACTCTCGTCTCCGATACAATCGGTTCTTGAATTTCTGGATCAAGATTCGTGCTTAACTCCCCCATTTCCTGTGTTCCAGAGGAAGAAGATTCAATGTTAATTGGATCAGCTGGAGCTTCTTTTCCTACAGTTGTGTTAGAATTGGCTTGAGCGTCATCTCCAACAGCAAGAACTTCTTCACTGTTATCACTGTCATGAGTTCCAGATGCAGATGCAGCATTGGAATCTGGAGTTACAATCGGTATAGTTGCACGAGTAGAGAAGCTGGAGTCATCGCCGCCACCCAATAATTCATAAACATTTGCGGCGTCATCTGCAGATATATCAGGAAGGTTGAATGACTTGAATAGCGCATCATAATCAAAACCCCAAGCTGGACCTGTTGGTTCGGGTGGAATGTTGTGTTTACTACAATCCACTTCAAACCATTCCTCAACAGTACGAGTTCCTATGTTGTGCACTCTCTTGCAAGGCGAGTTGGCAACGTATCCTAAGAAGATGCCTTCCACCGCTTTTGCATGAAACTTAGACTGGCGGTATTTGTACTGTAGCAACAAGGAGCAAGGACTACCGAAAGGAACTAGGTAATCAAGATTGGGAAGTCGATTGTTGATCAACTCGTAACAAGTTTTGTTGTGCCTCTTCACTACGAGAACTCTGTTTAAGACGTGACATGCTGTATTAACTGCTTCTGCCCAGAAAGTGACAGGAAGCTTTGCATCCGACAGCATAGTCCTTGCAGTCTCAATCAGCGTTCTGTTCTTTCGTTCAGCAACTCCATTCTGCTGAGGCGTGTATGGCGCGCTGAATTCGTGACGGATCCCTTTCTTGAGACAGAAAAGCTCCATCAAATTATTCTTGAACTCAGTTCCGTTGTCGCTCCTTATCCTTCTAACTTTCAGCTTGCAAAGAGATTCCAAGCTCAGGATCAAGTATTGAAGGATATCAGCAGTCTCGTCTTTAGTACCTAAAAAATGCACCCAAGAAAAACGTGAGAAATCATCAGTTACAACTAGACAAAACGACTTACCTTCAATACTCCTGATACTTATGGGGCCGAACAGATCCATGTGTAATAGCTCCAAAGGGGTATCAATTGAGTTTTGGAGCTTGGGCTTGTGAGACTTCCGTTGCTTTTTGCCCTTTTTACAAGGTATACAGTCCTCTGCAATGGTAAATCTCAGCTTAGGAACCCCGGTTACCAAACCGTTTCGGACAAGATGATTCATTTTACGATACGAAATATGTCCGAGTATCCTATGCCACAAGATAGAGTCAAGTTTTGTAGCTTTTGTAAGCAAACAAGTAGCAACTGATGAAGTGGTTGTTGCAATGCTCATATCGATCTGATATGTGTCATTCGTTCTTGGTGCTCTCATCAGAATCCAGTCTTCGGGAACCTCAAAACCAGGTTTAAGAATCAAGCATTCTGACTTGTCAAACATCACCGAGTACTCCTTATCACACATTTGGGAGACACTGAACAGGTTATGCTTCAGCTGCTCGCAGAAGTTGACATTGTCAAAGCTGACACAACTGTTTGAAACCACGCCTTGACACGTGATGATGCCTCCTTTTTCTCTGGCAAAGGCTACATAGCCGCCTCTGAACGGTTTAATGTCTTGAAGCAGGGCCATGTTTCCTGTCATATGCCTGGAACATCCACTATCTACATACCCGCGGTTAGAGATAGTACCCTTCGGACGTCCCTGCACGAGTCACAAAAGAATTAGTTAGATTAGGAGACCCAAGCCATTGTGGTCTTGGGTCGTCCGTCTTTCTCAAAATAAACTACTTCTTTCATCTCACAGTCATGATGACTGTTCAAAATTGGTGAGTCTTTGGAGGAATTGGGAACAGGAGATTTAGAACCTTTTACTTTCTTGTTCCAGGATCTCTTTTGATTCTTAACCAGAACAGGAGACTTTGGCTCAACCACAGCCGGTGAACTTGTGGAAGCTTCACCTGATTGAGCTTTAGTCAGCTGTTTCAGCTTTCTCAACCTCTTATTCCTTCTTCTTCTCTGTGGCTAAGATAGTCTAGCCACAGATTTCTCACCAGTATGTGTACTACTAGACGTAGACACACGAGGTACAGCAGGTTGCTTTACCTTTCTTGCAACAGATGGTTTGGCCTCAGATTTGATCTTTGGCTTTGCCATCGGTTGGACTGGTGGTTTCACCACATTCTGCTTTGGATGTTTGGGAGATGGTTTCACTGGTGACGACCTGGGGATGACAGCTGGTTGTGAAACAATAGGCCGTTTCCCTTGGTTCTTAGAAGGACAATTCACAAAAATGTGACCAATCAAGCCACAGTGAAAACAGTTCCTCTTGTCTACATAAGTTCTCTTGTAAGGCTCATTAGATCTGGCCTTAGATAACTCAGCATTATGAGCAGGAGGAGTTGGTTTCTGAACAACAGTCTGAACCTTAACGGTTTGATTTTTAGGAGTATAGTATTTTTCCAAATTTTCTTTGTAACCAAGCCCAAAGTGAGCTGAAAAAGCCTCTTTCTTTTCTTGGTTAAGGTTTTTATACCCCCCATAAAGCATTACCTTAAGTTTATCATTTGATTCAATGATATCAGGTTCAGTTAAAATGCAATTATCACCATTAGTGATAATGTTTTTCTTGACTTTCTGTTCAGTCAACAACTCCTCAGATACTACTCCTTCAGGGCAAGAATTAACCGACCCATCTTCAGAAGCAGTAACAAACTCCTCACTAGATGTGGAGTTAGCCTTACTTGAGGATTCATCCTTCTTAGGGGAATCATCCTTATCAGAGGACTCATCTAGAGAAGTGAGATCAATGTCTATTAAGCTATTGACAAACTTCCCGCTCACTAGTGGAGGAATGGCATTGGTACCAAGACCTAGACCATTCATTTTCCTCACTACAGATTCGTAGTGTTCCACCACAAAGCGAGAGTTTTTCAACTTCTCATTTGTGCATTTTAATTGCAAGATCTCATTTTGCAGTTTGTTGATTTCATTGTTCCGTTTTTCCAACCCCTGATAAGCAATATCTAAGTGAAGCTGTTGATCGCTCATTTTTAAAGAATACTCACGTCTTTCCTTTTTCAATGTTTCAATAGACTCTTTAAAACGTTTTTCATTTTCTTTATAGTTTAGAGCTGCCATAGTTAGGGGTTCAATTTTGTCTTAGAGTTTAGAATTTTCAAGTTTTAGCCCTAGACACTTAGAACATGAAACAACAAAAAAGGGATTAGAGTCTACCTCATGAGATGAACTTGTTGCTTCTCTAATGGCCATGAGAGCAACAGCAGTAGTCCATTCCTCTTTCTCAGCTACAGAAGCTTCCTTTCCTTCAGCTTCCTCCTCTTCCTCTGTAGCAGCAGTAGTAGACTCTTTTAGGTCAGCCATAGAAGCTTCCCTTCTCTCTGCTTCCATCATCTCCATGATCTCAGCCATGAGACCAACCTGTGTTTGTGCGATGATGGCATCCTCCATATGAACGCCCCAATCAAAGTTGTCGTCCTGTTGGCCTACTAGTGCATTGGACGTTCCACCTTGGCTTTGATTGTGGTGGTTTGGATTGTTTTGGCCATGGCTGTTTCCTTGGCTGGGTCGGGTAAAACCAGAGGCAGGTGCTCTGTCTATCTGACACTCACGAGCAAAGTGTCCATAGTTCAGACACTTGTAGCATTTGGCCTTGGTTTTGTCAAACCCGACCTTGGCATTAGGATGCCCGCCAATAAACTTTCTTCCTGTTATGTTCAGGAAACGCTTGGCTCTCCTCAATAACATGGTCATATTCCATTGAATATCCATGTCCTCCATGTCATCAGGATCCACTTGATTAAAATCTTCTTCAATCGTCTCTGGATCAGTAAGCTTCCCACCTCTGAAATTTTCATATGCAAGCATACAAGATGAGAATAGAGCTACATGATCTTCAGCTATTCTGGCTATAGCTGAGTTGTTAGCTGAAGACGTAGCAGGAGGATTTCTTGAGGTATTTTGATGATGAGACCCCAACCCTGATCCTGAAGCATAGCAAGCATGACCACCACACCCAGTTGAGTGGTCTTCTTCGGTAGGATTTCCAGTGAAGAGTGCAATTCCAGAGCCAGATGACTTGGATATGGAAGTCGTCCCATGATACATAGAAGGGTCTTGTATCTGGGGTCTTCCAGAGCTCTCCTTTCTTTTCAAGTTCATTTCATGAGCTTGAATTTTTCCTATTGCTTCCTCTACTGTCAACTCATAGAATTTAGGATTTTCCCTCATCAGGGTTGTGTACATCTCAAATTTGGGTGGTAAAGCATCCAAAAACTTTTTCACCATCTCTTCAGTTGGATACTTGAGGTCAAAAGCATTCAACTCAGTCTGTAAATGAGAGAATCTAGAGATGAGGTCATCTAAAGATTCGTTCTCAAAGAATCTGAAGCACTCATACTTCTTCCTGAGAAGATCCCGCTTACTTTTCTTGATGTCACTATTTCCTTCGAATCTCTTCTGTAAGTCTTTCCAGAGATCCTTAGAATTGTCATACCCTCGGAAACTGTGGAACAGTTCCCGAGTTAATGCCATAGTGATCGAACCAAGTGCCTTCTTCTCTCGATCATATGCTTTCTTTTCTTCCTCATCGAGTTTATAAATAGGCTTGGGCAATTCATCATCAAGATAGATGTGTGTGGGATGCTTATATCCCTCAAGGATTGGTATCCATAGCGATGAGTCGGTATAAGAAATGTAGTGCTTAAAACGTGCCTTCCAATTGGAATAATCGTTTACGTTTAGCAACATAGGTGGTTTCTGAGGTGTACCGATCTCATTATCATAGTTTAACATGTTTCCAAGATTCTGAAGGTTCGACATAGTGAACACTTAGTCAAAACTCAGAAAACTCAGACACAGTTGCGCACTTGTGATTGGCCTTGCGCACTTGAGAAATAGTCTTGCGTATTTAAGACTTACTCTTGCGTACTTGTAAGTACGCAGGAGGAAATGATTAAGTACGCAGGATATAACTTAAGTTCGCACAAGTTCAGTCTTGCGCACTTGTAAATACGCAGGAGATAACTCTTGCGTATTTAGTAAGTACGCAGAAGACAGTACTTTTTTCCAAAAAATGGTAAGTACGTAGGATACCTTTTCAGCAACTCTCACCAACCTTTTCCGGTGACCTGAAAATCGCCGGAGATGGTAAAAATTGGTCTGATGATTAATGCAAATGAGCCAAAGGGTCAGAAACTTGTTTCTAACCAACCTTTGATGCTCAAATAAGTCAAATACTCAACAAAAATTGGTTTTTGAGAGATTTTTGCTTCTAAAAAGGTGCTCAAGAGCTACCCCTTTTTTATCACAAAAAGCAACAAAAATACCTCTTTTTGATTGTAAAACTCAGTAAAAACGTCTTCAAACTCACGTACAACACTCGAATTCAAGAGCAATGCTCTGATACCACTTATAGGTCCCTTCGTGTGTGTCGGATCGTTACATGCAAGTGGTCTACTAGTCGGACCGGGTGCGGAATACCCGTGACTAGGAGGAGAGTCTAACTAAACAAAGTAAACCAACACAAGAGTCACAATAAAAGCTCTTTCTATTATAAACACTCGACGGTTACAGAGATAATACAAATTGCGTACTTAACAAACTGAGTTCGTCTAAGATATGAGTTCTGCGTACTTATCCTCTGTGAACCAAACCTATTTATACAGACCTGATGCCTGCGCACTTAGCAAGTGCGCAGGACCAAATGCTCTTGCGTACTTAGCAAGTACGCATGGGTCTTCCTGCGTACTTGCTAAGTACACATGTAAGTGCGCAAAACACTTAGAAGAAATGCAACATACATTATGTAAAAGTAAATACAACTCGATAAACTATTACATAACGACTCTTACATACAAAGACAAATTACAGACATTAGAAATACAAACTAAGACTCTATCCAGAGTGTTGTCACAGGAAAGTGCATCAACAAGGCTCCGAGGAGAAATGACACGTATGTCCTTGACATGAGTGTCGCTACTACAACGGATTCAATTTCTACCTGTTTACTCTCCAAGGCGTCGGATTCAGATTCTATTTTGTGGCGCAGGAAGCTAGCTCACATCAACTATCGGAAAATGAACTATATTGTTAAGAATGATCTGGTTCTTGGTATTCCGAAGATGAAATTCTCCGTTCCTGATGATTGTATTCCTTGCAAGAAGGGAAAACAATGAAAGAAATTACACAAATCTAAATCGAAGAATTCTATCGTAACTCCTTTGGAGCTGCTGCATATGGATTTGTTCGGTCCGATTAGTATCAGGAGCATTGGTGGAAAATCGTACTGTTTGGTAGTAACGGATGATTTCTCAAGATTTTCATGGGTTAAGTTAATTTCTTCTAAAACTGAAACCACTGAGTTGGTACAATACTTAATCCTGGGTTTGGAGAATTTATTCACTCTGAAGGTCAATAGAATTAGAAGTGACAATGGCAGCGTGTTTAAGAATAGCAAGATGGGCTTATTCTGTCTACAAAAGGGAATTCATCATGAATTCAGTGCGCCATATGTTCCTCAACAAAATGGTGTTGTTGAACGAAAGAACAGGACATTGGTTGAAACTGTTAATACTCTGTGTCACGTTTTGAACAGGGTCTTGACCGTCAAGCGACACAACAAGACATGTTATGAGTTGCTGAATAATCGAAAGCCGAATCTGGAATATTTACTACCTTTTGGTAATCCATGCACCCTATTGAAAGTTAGAGATGTCCCAACCAAGTTCAGTGCTAAGGCTATTTAAGGGATTTTTCTGGGGTATGTTGCAAATTCTACTACCAAAAGGGTTTGTAACAAAGAGACGCGCCAAGTTGAGGAATGGTTCCATATTGACAGTTCAAATCGGTCTTTACCTCAAATGGCGATTGGAACAGATTGGGCATTTGATTATGAAAATTTATTCAAGTCTTTTCATTTACCTTCTGATATTTCTCCTGAAGAAGCTGTTGTTCTCTATGATTCATGTCAGGATGTACAGCACAATGGTTTTCTACCAAATGCAGTTCAAAATTCATCGGTTCCATCTACTTCTGCTCCCGATCCTAATGTTGCTTCTTGTTCGGGACCACAAGATTCTGAGAGTGAGGAAGACAATGCTATCTTTCAAGATTCTTCTGCTGATCCTTTGTTGGGTGATGATCCATTACCTTCGACACAGGCTCAGGGGGAGATTCCTACAAATTTAGACTTGGAAATTCCAATTAATCAAAATTTTTCTTATCAATCTGATACAACTCAAGTTGAAGTGTTGCCAGTTCTTGAGGTTGCATCAATCAAGGAACTCAAAGATCATCCGGTGATGAATATAATAGGAAATTTTCATGATGGAGTGAAAACACGTTCTATTGTTGACAATACTTGTTTGTATACATGTATTAAAGATTCTGGGGTTTTTGATGATTGCTCACATTCATGTTTTATTTCTCAGGTCGAACCAAAGAATGTTGAAATGGCTTTAAATGATAACAATTGGATAGAGGCCACGCAGGAAGAACTCAGTTTGATAAACTCAAGGTTTGGAATCATGTAGATCTTCCGAAGGGTATGTATCTAATTGGTACAAAATGGGTGTTTAAATGTAAGAAAGACGATCGAGGTGTCGTGTTAAGAAATAAGGCAAGATTAGTTGTTCAGGGTTTCAATCAACAAGAGGGAATTGATTACACCGAGGTTTATGCTCCTGTTACGAGGCTTGAAGCTATACGGTTGTTTCTGGCTTTTGCTTCTTATAAAGGTTTTAAGGTGTTTCAATTGGACGTGAAAAGTGCTTTTTTATATGGAAAGGTCAAGGAGGAAGTTTATGTTTATCAGCCATCGGGGTTTGCAGATCCACTTAATCCAAATACGGTTTTCAATCTTGATAAGGCCCTCTATGGGGATCAGGCTGCTCGTGCGTGGTATGAAACGTTGTGTACACATCTTTTGGCAAATGATTTTGTTCGTGGCAAGATTGACTCGACCTTATTCATAAAAAAATCAGTGGGAGATTACCTACTTGTGCAGATGTAGAACCAAAGACTGATGGCTACAAAATTCTCTAAGTACAAATGCTGCTGATCTCAGAGTTTGCTGCTGACCAACAATCTGCTGCGGACAAGCTTATCTGCTACAGATACTTGTTCTCCTGCTGAAGAACAAATCTGCTGCGGATAGCCTTATCTGCTGAAGACCAAAGTTGCTGCGAACAAGCTTCTCAGCAGCATCAACACTTGATGCTGCTGACAGGCAAATCATCAGCAGCTCTGGATGTTTACATCTTGCTGCTGATCAACATCTTTGCTGCTGACAGCCTTGTGCCTTGAAGACAAATCGTTGCGGCAGACTATCCATACCAAGCGTCACTGACAACTTTCTACAAAAGCAACTGACACACTCAAAGCAGAAGGAACCTCAATGGCACAACCAATGACGGGCAACAATGCTCTTCTCCAAGCATGCAAGTAATGATGCATAAAGAAGACGCTTCAATAAAGTTAACTTGATATAGACAAAACGTGTAATAGTTAGCTAGATACAACAGATCAACGGTCCATGTTAGATCTGATCCTTAGAATCAAGGGGCTGTCTTGATTCTAAGTGAGTATAAATAATCTGTAAACACTTCATTGTATGTGTGCTTTTTGTGCTTTCCAATTAGATTTTTCATTTGTAATTGTTTATTCTCAAAGCTTAATACAACAGTGTTCTTATCAGTATTCTTTCTGTTTACTCGATTGTAATTGTGTAGTTGTTATTGTTTCCGCCAATCTCTACTAAGAACAGAACCATCTTGTAATTTCACGATCCTACAAGTGGTATCAGAGCTTTGCCTCAGATTAAACAAACTAACACTTGTTTAATCACTTCTGGTTCTATTCTAAACTCTTTTTGTTTATCAAGTCACCCAAAACCACGAAACAAAAATGGCACAAAGCAATGGTTTTGAAGACATCGGCAGCATCAACCAACCACCAAGATTGGTGTCTGGAGAAGACTACGACATGTGGAAAAATCGCATGGAAAGTTTTTTCTGCTATCAGGAGTACGGAATGTGGAAATCCATCTGGGATGGACCCTACATTCCCATGGTGGCATCTGCTGACTCTGGAGGACCATCAGTTCCAAAGGATCCCTCCAAGTACTCGGATGAAGATATAAAAAAGATGGAGGTGGACTTCAAGGCACTAGGAGCTATCCAAATGTGCCTTCCAAATGAAGTTTTTCATAACTTCAGAAGTCACAAAACCGCCAAAGAGCTCTAGGAGGCTCTTGAGAAGATGTTTGCTGGCTCAGAAGAAGTCAAAGAAAACAGAAGGGACATCCTGAAGCAGCAGTACGAAAACTTTGTATGGAATGAAGGTGAGTCCCTAACTGTTTTATATAATAGATTTACTTATCTTGTAGGTGAGTGCTCAAAAGTGAAGTTGGAGAATGAAGATATTCTTAAGAAATTCATCAGATCTCTACCTAGTTGCTGGACACTCTACACAGTGTCCATCAGAAGAACTGAGAATCTGAAGACTCTTCAGATGACTGAGCTATTTGGTATGCTCAAAACCTATGAATTAGAAATGATTCAGGCCAAGGAAAGGAGCTCAAGCTACCAAACAGCTTCAACATCCACCACCACCTCTTCTGCTTTTCACTCTGAGCACTCAGGTCCTAGTACTAGCAACTACTATCCTCCCATAGTCACACATCCTCAAACTCCTACCTCTAAAACAATCACATCACCATTTCTTCTTGAAGCTCCTTCTCAATCCTCATCCACTGCTGCTTTTGTTTCTGAAAACTCAAGCAACATGTACTTTATCAAGGAGGATCTTGAGTGCTTCCATCCAGATGATCTAGAAGAAATGATATACAGCACTCGTATGCCATGCTCTCTATAAGAGCAAAAAGGTTCTACTCTAGAACCGGAAGACCCATTCCAAGCAACAGCTCCAACACCAGAGTTAGCTTGGATAAAAGCAAATTGAAATGTTACAACTGTAACCAACTGGGTCATTTTGCTAGAGAATGCAAGGCACCTAGGGCAAACCCAGCAGCTCACCAAGCCCAACCAAGACATCAACAGCAAAAAGCTACTCCTCCAGCTCAAACTGCAGCTTGTGCAGCTGTTGGAACATCTGACTTTGACTGGAGCTTCCAGTATGAAGATCTGCCTACTAACAACCAAGCTCTTATGGCAGACACAACTGAGATACCGCCTCAGGTATATGAACATCTATGTTACCAAGCCTGTATTGATAAGGTTTTAGGCTACAGAAAGCATAATCAAAACCTAATAGATCAAAATGAAGAGTTTCATCAAATGAAATCTGAATTCAAAAAGGTTGAAGACAGTTACAAAGAAAAAATTAACTGCCAAAAGAAAGAGATTTCATCATTAAAACATGAACAAACCAATCTTGAAACTCAGATTGATGATCTTCTTGTCAAATTAAAAGCTACCAGAGCAGAATTAGCAGAGCAGAAAGTTCACATTGACAAATATGAATTTGCATCCAAAAAGCTGCAAAGACTTCTGGATGCCCAAATTCATGATAAGGTAAAAACTGGTGTGGGGTATCATGCTGAACAATATCAATCCGTTGCACCTCCTGCTGACTACGTTGCGATCCATGAACCAAGCTTTAATCTGGCAAATCTTGATATGGCAAACATAAATCTTGATCCTTCTAAGGATGAACCATTGGTACACGAATGTACTACCTCATTAGAGTCTGACTCAACTTACTCAGACTCCACTAAAACAAGTGAATCTTCATCTCCTCCTGCCCCTCAAGTCACTCTGACTAAAGATGAAGTCCATTCAGCTCAAGTACCAGCCATTTCAGTACCAGTTCCTACACTATTCAAACAAATCAAAGTTAGCTATCCTCTAGAATGTAGGAAGCTAAATACTGAAAAGGGCCAGTCATCATCTTCAATCCAGCCAAGGAAGGTGGTTGACATATGTCATGCACCTGGAGAAAGGGTTCCATATGTTCTAAAAACATTGGAAGAAGCTACTTTTGAGTACAACAATGCTCACCCTTGGAATTTCAAAGACCTTTTCAAAAGAAAGGAGTATGTATATCTTTGAAAGGATAAAATGGCAAAATCATGTTTTGTCTGTGGAAAATATAACCACACTGCCAGCACCTGCTTCTAATACCTTCAGCAGCAAAGAAACCTCAAGCAACATGCTTTTGAGAAGACAAAGAAGAACAAACAGGTAAGAGGTTTTGAAGCTAAGACAACTCAATTCAGAAAATCTCTTTCTCCACTAAGGGAATAGTTGTCAAAACCTCAACAATCTTGCATCATCTGTGGAGAATCAGACCACTTTGCTGCAAATTGTAAGTCAAATCCTTTCGATCAGATTCTTCTTCCAACCCCAGTTATACAAAAGCCTATCGGCAAGGTGAAGAAGGATAAGCATACATCTGTTTCTAAGCCATCAGCAGCCAAAATAACTGCTGCTGATCGAGTAAAGCCCAAGCAAGAAAAAAGAAGGCCTTCGGCAGCAACAAAGTCTGCATCTGCTCAAGTACAACCATCAGCAACAACAAAATTTGTTCAGTTGAGTGATAAGCCAAAATCCTCAGATACAACATCTGCTGCTGAAAAGGCAAAGAGAGATGGAAAACCACCAACTCAACAATGGAAGGTAAAGAAACCACCAAGCATCATCATCGGTTCAGTTGAGTGCGTCTATCATTTGGTGTAAATATGTCTGTCTTATGATGTAAATAAAAGTTATATATTAGCAGCATCCTTTTAGCTGCTGACAGGTCTAATTTTCAGTAGCAAAGAATTGCCCTTGACTGCTTTAACTTATCAGAAGGAAAAAGTTTCCTGCAGATAGTTTTAAGGATGTCAGCAGCAACATCCTTGCTGCAGATCATTGCATCTATCAGCAGCATTTAAGTCTGCTGCTAACAAACATATCCTTCCGCAGCAACCAAGCTTGCAGCGGACAAGCTTATCCATCCGCAGCAACCAAGTTTGCTGCTGATGGGTAAATTTAAGTCCAAATTAACTTTTACCCGCTGTAAAAGAAATTAACGTCAGTCTTTACCATGACTGCCTCGGTGCATTACAGCTGTAACAATAAAAGGTAAATAAGGTTGTACTGTACAAGTCGTTTTGCTTTTTCTCTCATCTGCCGTTATAAGACCAAATCAAATTTTATTTACCACCTCTTCACATTCAATTCAACCCTAACCAACTATCACTTTCACCCTAAGTCCCCACCACATTCAAAGCTCTCCATATTCTCCATACTCTTAAGTCTCCACCATACTCAAACCATATTCAAATCATCCCTCCAGAATCAAACGGCTATGGCAGATATCGACAACCCAGATGACAAGTTTTCCACATACCATAACCTAACAGCATACCTTACCAAAGGAAAGAAATCCGATGGTTTTGACGATATGATCGATTTCTTATGTCGATCAAAGATCTACTTTGCCCTCACCACCAACCCTACCATATATATCCCTCATATGGAGTATTTCTGGAGTACCGCCGTCTACTCAACCGAACAGTGGATTCCCCAAATCAAAGCCAAAGTAGACGACAAGCATATCACCATCTCGAAAGCTACACTTAGAAAACATCTTAAGCTTCAAGATGAGGGAGCAGCCATCTCATACTCGAAGGACGAATACATCAGGACCTTTGTCTCCATTGGATACACTGGAAATCAAATCGAGTATACGATCGAGAAGGCGCTGATGGGCCCTCCATGGAAGTTTCTCTGTCACACTCTTCTCCAATGCATATCTCAGAAGATGAGTGGATGGCATCAGGTGAGCTCTGCACTGGCCTCCGCCTTCCATGGTATGGTCACTAACCAAGGCTACAACTTTGCACATCTCATTTTTGAGGGTTTGCGATATAACCTTCAAGAGGGTGCAAAGCAGCAATTTTTCATGTACCCAAGATTCCAGCAGGAAGTTTTCAATCAAGAACTAAAAGAACTTTCAAAACCTGCAAGAATCTACATCATGTTGGGTCATAAAAATAACATTTTTCAAAGCATGAGGACTGTAGGTCCCTTCGTGTGTGTCGGATCGTCACATGCAAGTGGTCTACTAGTCGCACCGGGTTGCGGAATACCCGTGACTAGGTGGAGAGTCTTACTAAAGAAAGTAAACCAAACACGAGAGTCACAATAAACGTTCTTTGTATTATAAAAACTCGACGGTTACAGAGAGAATACAAGCTGCGTACTTAGCAAAACTGAGTTCGTCTAAACAAAATGGTTCTGTGTACTTAGCTTATGTGAACCTATCCTATTTATAGAGACCTGATGCCTGCGCACTTAACAAGTGCGCATGACCAATTGTTCTTGCGTACTTAACAAGTACGCAGAGGTGTTCTTGCGTACTTGCTAAGTACGCAGGAGCTTTCTGCTGCGCACATGTAAGTGCGCACATGTAAGTGCGCAAAACACTTAGCAGAAAAACAACATACATTATGTAAAAGTAAATACAACTCGATAAACTATTACATAACGAGTCTTACATACAAAGACAAATTACAGACATTAGAAATACAAACTAAGACTCTATCCAGAGTGTTGTCACAGGAAAGTGCATCAACAAACTCCCGCTTGACAACAGCTCGGGATCTTCATCGTCTTCAGTCTTCATTCTTCAGTCTTCACAGCACTTGTTCCTTAGCTTCCATCTTCTTTTTGTAATCAAGACAGAACTTGATCAACTTGTCGTATTTCGCAGAGAGGAGCTTCGTCCATTCGTCAGTGTGGATGCAGTACTTGTCGGCTAGTACCTCCAGATCGTTCACAGAAAAGTTGATGAAGCAGACTTCATCAAATATCCTGATCACTTCCTTTGGCACCATGTTTCCACTTGCTGACTTACCTTTACTCATTACCACAGCCTCGCCTGTTTTTGGATCAACGTACCAGTACCACATGTCACCAAGAATATCCTGAGGTAACTTGCTCAGGGGAATCTTAGTTTCACATCGTACTGGCTTGTATACCAATCTCTTTATGGGCTTCTTAGTCACAGGATGCACGGCGTGCTTATCCTTGACTCTTCTCGGCACCTGAGGCTTGAGATATTCAAATTTCCCTGATCTCGCTTCCCGCTGTAGTGTTACCCACAAACCCATTGCTACTGCATTATTCGAGTGACTTAGCAGATCGCGGTTTGCGAGGTTAACTAGGTCGTACTTGGGCAAAGAGTTGAACGCCTCACTGGTGGGTTTCAAGTATTGAACCCCCCAGATCTTTTGATGGCGAACAGCTGCTTGTCCTCCTCGTACCTAACAGCTAAGATCATACCTGTCGCTTCGTGCTTGTCTGTGATAGACGTCTTTTGCCACACGGGAGCTGAACCCTTTGTAGATGCAAAAGGCATGTCTTTCTCTTTTTGTGCCTCGGGGTCCGCAGGTATAGGGTCGACCGGGGAGGCTTCAGTTGTGGCTTCAACATTACTTGCCATGTCAACTGAGCCTGTGTCGAGCAGAGATTCGAGCGATGGTACTTCAAAGATCTCACCATCCTCTAACTCGTACTCTCCTTCCCCGTCGCACTTGGGAATCTCTATCACCACATCATCGTCATCCTCATTCCAGTCATCACCAGAGTCGATCACTCGTTCTTCCAGATTAAGGAGAGCATCGATCTGTGCCTCTTTGGAATAGTCAGGCTCTAAATATAGGATCTCATCATCAGATAAGTCCTTGAGCACGTCAACCGCTGACTTCCCTTTATCTCCGCCACCACCACCTGAGGCATCACCACCCTTTTGCTGAGTGGACTCCCCCTCAGCCAATGGAACAGAAGAGATAGGCACAATCGCCAAAGCTAGGTGCTCACCTCCACTAGGACCGACTTCAGGATCCTTGTCTTTATCATCATCCTTAGTCAGATCGACTGGATGACAAGACTCGGCACCGGTGGATTTCTTTTCTTTGTCTTTGTCTTTCTCTTTTTTTGTCTCCTTTTCTTTGTCTTTCTCTTTCTCTTTCTCTGTATTAAGGTATTTAATTATAAGATATACAACGTGTACCCCACTAATATGCTATGATATTTTGCACTATCTTCAAGGCATCTAAGATTTTTCCAATGATTTTCTTAATTTTCAGAATGAAGTTACATAAATTAGCACAGAAAAATCAAGCAGAATCCATAAGGATTATCAGGAATCATAAGATTCAGAATCGAGTGATTCTTTTGTCTTGGTTTCATGTGATTTTCTTCTTTGAATATCGGTATTATGAGTCAGGATAATGAACATGGTGTTTGATTATAAGGTAAGGGGATCCAACTTTTATCTGGATTTGATTTCAATGAACCAGGAATGATTCAAGGGTGAATACATGCTCAACGGTTAATGTAGAGACATGTCTTGATTCAATCTTTCCTTGTATACTTGTGAGTATGGGCAGTGAGATGAACCGCATTAATTGTGTGCTAACAACATAACCCGAAACTGATCTCAAAAGAGAATTATTGTCAAAATCTAACATCCTTTATCTAAGAGTGATCTTTTCTAATCTTTTACTCACACACGCTTGCAAACATGGGTTAAAATCACAGTTGTAATTTAGATTTAGTTTCCACACTACTAGTGATTCAAAGACGCATACAGCCTACTGACAATTCAAATTACTTGTAAATAATCAGATTAAGAACATAACAATTTTAAACAGATAAGTAAGCATGACGCAATCATTTCCCATATGAGCAGTCTATGAAGTTTAGATCATTTCTGATGTACTATCATTTTCTCTTTTCTCAACTTACCTTTGAAATTTTCTCCATTTTCTATTTTGTTTTTGATTTTTGTAAAATATTTTAAAAACCTAAAGATCTGTACAGAAAATTTAAAAGAATTAAAAATTTAACTTCCATTAATTGAATTGAGTTAAGAAAACTTAGTTTTCACTCAGGATTGAACATTCCTATCAAGTTGACAAGATGCTTAAAACGGGATCGATCAAATACCTTTGTGAAAAGGTCAGCAAGATTGTCATCCGTGTGAACTTTTACAAGTTCAATTAAATGCTTTTCAGCACAATCACGGATGAAATGATGGCGAATCTCTATATGTTTAGTTTTGGAGTGTTTCACCGGGTTATTTGTGATGGACATGGTGGCATTGTTGTCAATGAATAGAGGAGTTCCAGTGAAGTTTAAGCTGTAGTCTCTCAACTGCTGCTGAATCCACAGTATCTGAGAACAACCGCTCGCTGCAGCAATGTATTCTGCTTCACAAGTTGAGACAGAAACCGTTGACTGCTTCTTGCACTGCCAGGAGACCATCCTGTCTCCTAAGAATTGACATCCACCAGAAGTTGACTTTCTGTCAAGGTTACAACCGCCATAATCTGAATCAGTGTAGGCTTTGAAGTCGAATGACTGCTGCTTAGAGTACCAAAGACCTAATCGGGGTTTCCCTTTCAGATATCTGAAAATTCTCTTCACAGCTATCATATGTGACTCCTTCGGTTGAGACTGAAACCTTGAGCACAAACATACAGCAAACATTATATCGGGTCTTGAAGCTGTGAGATACATAAGTGATCCGATCATCCCACGGTACAACCTGCTGTCCACATCCTTTCCATCTCTGTCGGGATGCAAACCATGATTGACTGGGATTGGTGTGTCATAAGTAGTGCTATCACTCATCTTGTATTTTGACAAGATGTCCTGCACGTACTTAGTTTGTATTTTGACAAGATGTCCTGCATGTACTTAGTTTGATGTACTTAGACTGACTTGTAGACCTAGAAAGAATGACAGTTCACCCATATTGCTCATATCAAACTTGGACTTCATCACCTTCTCGAATTCCCTACACATCCCTTCATTGGTCCCAAAGATAATGTCGTCGACATATACTTGCACAAGAAGAATGTCACCTCCTGCTTTTTGTATGAAGAGAGTCGAGTCAATCTGTCCACGATCGAAACCATTAGACAGTAAATGCTTAGATAAAGTCTCATACCATGCCCGCGGTGCTTGATGAAGACCATAAAGTGCTTTATCGAGCTTGTACACTTTATTGATATTATGCGGATCTTCAAAACCGGGAGGTTGAGTGACATAGACTTCTTCATGCACCTTACCATAAAGGAAAGCACTCTTCACATCAAGTTGATAGACCTTGAAGCCGACATATGTGGCATAAGCCAAGAACAGTCGAATGGCCTCAATTCTAGCAACTGGGGCATATACTTCATTGTAATCCAAGCCCTCTTGTTGATAAAAGCCCAGAACAACCAATCTTGCTTTGTTCTTCACAACTACATGACGATCATCCGTCTTGCATTTGAACACCCATCTGGTACCAATTGGCTGAAAGCCTTTTGGCAAGCCAACTAAATACCACACGTGCAACTTTTGGAATTGAGACAGTTCATCTTGCATCGCCTCAATCCAGCAGTTGTCAGTGAGAGCCTCCTTCACATTCTTCGGCTCTAACTGGGACACAAATGCAGCATGCAGACATGTTTCCATGACACCAGTGTCAAATATCTCTGTGTAAAGACAGGAGTTCTCAGTGATGGTTCTATGACGAGTCTGAACACCGGCATAAGGATCACCAATAATGTTGTAGATTGGATGATTCCTATGCACCCTCGTCTCCGGTACAATCGGTTCTTGAATTTCTGGATCTACATTCGTGCTTAACTCCCCCATTTCCTGTGTTCCAGAGGAAGAAGATTCAATGTTTTTTGGATCAGCTGGAGCTTCATTTCCTACAGTTGTGTTAGGATTGGCTGGAGCGTCATCTCCATCAACAAGAACATCTTCACTGTCATGAGTTCCAGATGCAGATGCAGCATTGGAATCAGGAGTTATAATTGGTGCAGTAGCACGAGTAGAAAAACTGGAGTCAATGTCGCCACGCAATAAATCATAGACATTTGCGGCGTCTTCTGCAGATAAGTCAGGAAGATTGAAGGACTTGAATAGTGCATTATAATCAAAACCCCAAGCTGGACCTTTTGGTTCTGGTGGAGTGCTGTGTTTACTACAGTCCACTTCAAACCATTCCTCGACAGTACGAGTTCCTATGTTATACACTCTCTTGTAGGGCGAATTGGCAACATATCCTAAGAAGATGCCTTCCACCGCTTTCGCATGAAATTTAGACTGACGGTCTTTATACTGTAGCAATAGGAACAAGGACTACTAAAAGGAACTAGGTAATCAAGATTGGGAAGTCAATTGTTGATCAACTCATAACATGTCTTGTTGTGCCTTTTCACAACCAGAACCCTGTTTAAGACGTGACAAGCTGTATTAACTGCTTCTGCCCAGAAAGTGACAGGAAGCTTTGCATCTGACAGCATAGTCCTTGCAGTCTCGATCAGTGTTCTGTTCTTCCGTTCAGCCACTCCATTCTACTGAGGTGTGTACGGCGCGCTGAATTCGTGACGGATCCCTCTCTTGAGACAGAAAAGTTCCATCAAATTATTCTTGAACTCAGTTCCGTTGTCACTCCTTATTCTTCTAACTTTCAGCTTGCAAAGAGATTCCAAGCTCAGGATCAGGTATTGAAGAATATCAGCAGGCTCGTCTTTTGTACCTAAAAAATGCACCCAACAAAAACGTGAGAAATCATCAGTTACAACCAGACAGAACGACTTACCTCCAATACTCCTGATACTTATGGGGCCAAACAGGTCCGTGTGTAATAGCTCCAAAGGGGTATCGATAGAGTTTTGGAGCTTGGGCTTGTGAGACTTCCGTTGCTGTTTGCCCTTTTTACACGGCATACAGTCATCTGCAACGGTAAACCTCAACTTAGGAACCCCGGTTATCAAACCGTTTCGGACAAGATGATTCATTTTACGATAAGAAATATGTCCGAGTTTCCTATGCCACAAGATGGAGTCAAGTTCTGTCGCTTTTGTAAGCAAACAAGTAGCAACTGATGAGGTGGTTTTTGCCACGCTCATATCGATCTGATAAGTGTCATTTGATCTTGGTGCTCTCATCAGAATCCAGTCTTCGGGAACCTCAAAACCAGGTTTGAGAATCAGGCATTCTGATTTGTCAAACATCACCGAGTACTCCTTGTCACACATTTGGGAGACACTCAACAGGTTATGCTTCAGCCGCTCGCAGAAGTTGACATTGTCAAAGCTGACACAACCGTTCGAAACCACGCCTTGACACGTGATATTGCCGCCTTTTTCTCCGGCAAAGGCCACATAGCCGCCTCTGAATGGTTTAACGTCTTGAAGCAAGGCCATGTTTCCTGTCATGTGCCGGGAGCATCCACTATCTACATACCAACGGTTAGAGATAGTACCCTTCGGACGTCCCTGCACGAGTAACAAAAGAATTAGTTAGATTTGGAGACCCAAGCCAATGTGGTCTTGGGTCGTCCATCCTTCTCAAAATAAACTACTTCTTTCAACTCACAGTCATGATGACTGTTCAAAATTGGTGAATCTTTGGATGAATTCGGAACAGGAGATTGAGAACCTTTAACTTTCTTGTTCTAGAATCTCTTTTGATTCTTAACCAGAACAGGAGACTTTGGCTCAACCACAGCCGGTGAACTTGTGGAAGCTTCACCTGATTGAGTCTTGTCAGCTGTTCCAGCTTTCTCAACCTCTTATTCCTTCTTCTTCTTTGTGGCTTAGAGAGTCTAGCCACAGATTTCTCACCAGTGCGTGTACTACCAGATGTAGACACACGAGGTACAGCAGGTTGCTTTACCTTTCTTCCAACAGATGGTTTAGCCTCAGATTTAATCTTAGGTTTTCCCATAGGTTGTACTGGTGGTTTCACCACATTCTGCTTTGGACTTCTGGGAGGTTTCACTATTGGCGACTTAGGGATAAAGGCTGGCTGTGAGACAACATGCCGTTTCCCTTGGTTCTTTGATGGACAGTTCATAAAAATGTGACCAACCATGCCACAGTGAAAACAGTTCCTCTTGTCTACATAAGTTCTCTTGTAAGGCTCATTAGATCTGGCCTTAGATAACTCTCCATTATGAGCAGGAGGAGTTGGTTTATGAACAGAAGTCTGACCTTTTTCAGTTTAGTTTTTAGGGGTATAATACTTTTGCAAATTCTCTTTGTAACCAAGCCCATAATGAGCTGAAAAAGCCTCTTTCTTAACTTGGTTAATATTTTTATAACCCCCGTAAAGCATTACCTTAAGTTTATCATTTGTTTCAATGATATCAGGTTCAGTTAAAATGCAGTTATCACCATTAGTGATAATGTTTTTGTGGACTTTCTGTTCAGTCAACAACTCCTCAGAGACTACTCCTTCAGGGCAAGTGTCAACCAACCCATCTTTAGAAGCAGTAACATACTCCTCACTAGATGTGGAGTTAGCCTTACTTGAGTATTCATCCTTTTTAGGGGAAACATCCTTATCAGAGGACTCATCTAGACAGGTGAGATCAATGTCTATCAAGCTATTGACAAACTTCCCACTTATTGGTGGAGGAATGGCATTGGTACCAAGACCTATACCCTTCATTTTCCTCACTACTGATTCGTAGTGCTCCACCACAAAGCGAGAGTTTTTCAACTTATCATTTGTACATTTTAACTGCAGGATCTCATTTTGCAGTTTGTTGATTTCATTGTTCCGTTTTTCTAACCCCCTATACGCAATATCCAAGTGAACTTGTTGCTCACTTATTTGTAAAGAATATTCACATTTTTCCATTTTTAACGTTTCAACAGACTCTTTAAAACGTTTTTCGTTTGCTTTGTAATTATGAGCTTCCATAGTTAGGGGTTCGATTTTGTCTTGGAGCTTAGAAATTTCATGCTTTAGCTCTAGACATTTAAAACAAGAAATAACAAAGAAAGGGTTAGAATCTACCTCAGATGATGAACTATGTGCTTCTACAATGGCCATGAGAGCAACGGCAGTGGTAGACTCCTTTTCAACAGCTACAGAAGCTTCCTTCTCCTCAGCTTCTTTTCTCTCAGCCTCCATCAGCTCCATGATCTCAGCCATGAGACCAACCTGTGTTTGAGAAATGATGGCGTCCTCTAGATGAACACCCCAATCAAAATTTTCATCATGCTGAGCTACCAGTGCATTTGACGAACCACCTTGGTGTTGATTGTGGTGGCTAGTGTTGTTGTGGCCGTGGCTGTTTCCCTGGCTAGGTCTCGTGAAACCAGAGGCCGGTGCTCGGTCTTTTTGACACTCACGAGCAAAGTGTCCATAGTTCAGACACTTGTAGCATTTGGCCTTGGATTTATTAAATCCAACCTTGGCATTAAAATGTCCACCAATGAACTTTCTTCCTGTTCTGTTCAGGAAACGCTTGGCCCTCCTCAAAAGCATGGCCATATTCCATTGAATATTCATGTCCTCAATATCATCAGGATCCACTTGGTTAAAGTCTTCTTCAATAGTTTCGGGATCCGTTAGCTTGCCGCCTATGAAATTCTCATACGCAAGCATACATGATGAAAACAATGCTACATGATCTTCAGCTATTTTGACTATTGCAGAATGGTTAGCTGAAGACGTAGCTGGAGGATTTCTTGAGGTGTGTTGATGATTAGTTCCCAACCCTGATCCGGATGCATAACAAGCATGACCACCACACCCATTTGAGTGGTCTTCTTCATTGGAGTGTCCAGTAAAGAGGGCAATTCCAGAGCCCGATGATTTTGAAGTGGAAGTCGTCCCATGATACATGGAAGGGTCCTGTATCTGAGGTCTTCCCGAGCTCTCCTTCTTCATAAGATTCATGTTATGAGCTTGAATCTTACCAATAGCCTCATCTACTGTTAACTCATAGAATTTAGGATTTTCCCTCATCAGGGTTGTATACATCTCAAACTTTGGTGGCAAAGCATCAAGAAATTTTTCCACCAGTTCTTCATCGGGATATTTCAGTTCAAAAGCTTTCAACTCCGTTTGTAAATGATAGAATCTAGAGATGAGATCATCTAACGATTCATTTTCCATGAAATTGAAGCATTCGTACTGCTTCCGGAGAAGATCCCGCTTACTCTTCTTAATGTCATTGTTCCCTTCAAATCTTTTCTGAAGTGCTTTCCAAAGATCCTTGGAGGTGTCATAGCCTCGGAAACTGTGAAACAATTCCCGAGTTAATGACATAGTGATTGAGCCAAGAGCCTTCTTTTCCCGATCATAAGCTTTCTTTTGTTCTTCATCAAGCTTAGAGATGGGCTTTCGCACCTCTTCATCAAGATAGATGTGTGTGGGATGCTTATATCCCTCAAGGATTGGTATCCATAATGATGAGTCGGTGTATGAAATGTAGTGCTCAAAACGCGCCTTCCAATTGGAATAATCGTTTACATTTAATAGTTTAGGCGGTTTCTGAGGTGTACCGATTTCATTATCATAATTTAACATGTTTCCGAGATTCTGAAGGTTCGACATAGTGAATTACTTGATCAAAAATCAGAAAAATCAGACACTGTTGCGCACTTGGTTTTGGCCTTGCGCACTTGAGAAATGGTCTTGCGTAGTTAAGACTTACTCTTGCATACTTGTTAAGTACGCAGGAGGAAATATTAAGTACGCAGGATATAACTTAAGTTCGCACAAGTTCAGTCTTGCGCACTTGTAAGTACGCAGGAGATAACTCTTGCGTAGTTAGTAAGTACACAGAAAACTGTACTTTTTACCAAAAATGGTAAGTACGCAGGAAACCTTTTCAGCAACTCTCACCAACCTTTTCCGGTCACCTGCACATCGCCGGAGACAGTGAAAAGTAGGCTGATGATCAATGCAATCGAGCCAAAGGATCAGAAACAAGTTTCTAACCAACCTTTGATGCTCAAAACACACAAATACACAACAAAAAATCGGTTTTTGAGAGATTTTTGCTTCTAAAAAAGTGCTCAAGAGCTACCCCTTTTTTATCACAAAAATCAACAAAGATACCTCTTTTTGCTTGTAAAACTCAGTAAAACGTCTCCAAACTCACTTACAACACTCGAATTCAAGAGCAATGCTCTGATACCACTTGTAGGTCCCTTCGTGTGTGTCGGATCATCACATGCAAGTGGTCTACTAGTCGCACCGGGTTGCGGAATACCCGTGACTAGGTGGAGAGTCTTACTAAACAAAGTAAACCAAACACGAGAGTCACAATAAACGTTCTTTGTATTATAAACACTCGACGGTTACAGAGAGAATACAAGATGCGTACTTAGTAAAACTGAGTTCGTCTAAACAAAGTGGTTCTGCGTACTTAGCTTCTATGAACCTATCCTATTTATACAGACCTGATGCCTGCGCACTTAACAAGTGCGCAGGACCAATTGCTCTTGCGTACTTAACAAGTACGCAGAGGTGTTCTTGCGTACTTGCTAAGTACGCAGGAGCTTTCTCCTGCGCACATGTAAGTGCGTAAAACACTTAGCAGAAAAACAACATACATTATGTAAAAGTAAATACAACTCGATAAACTATTACATAACGACTCTTACATACAAAGACAAATTACAGACATTAGAAATACAAACTAAGACTCTATCCAAAGTGTTGTCACATGAAAGTGCATCAACAAGGACTATTTCCAAAAAGTTCTCAGGGGTCAACGTTCCATTGTTATCTACAATGCTGAACGTACAAAGTATCCCGGGTGACAGTTCAACAATCCCAGCTGATACTGATCCCACACCCTCCACCTCACATCCTGAACAACAGTCTGCATCCACCATTCGAACTCCTGTGCATACTACTGAGGATGTACAGGCATAAAAATTACTAACACCACTTTTGGATGTTTTTGTTCAACCGGAACACAGGGCCCCGGTTGCAACAAAATATACTAGAAAAAGGGGCAAGAGAACTCCTTCTTCTCTTGCCTCCAAAGCCCAAACCCAACCTAACAGCCCTCACTCAGAATCACAACATTCTGGTGAGAATATCATAAGGGAAAGCCACATTATTTGGAAGACTCCTTTGGATGTCTCTCTATTAGGATCAGGATCACTTCCCGGATCCATAGAACAGCCCCCTGAGCCTTTCCTTTTTCTTTTGAACTTAAGTGTTGAGGAACCTGATCAAAATGATATACCTTCTCCAACTACTACTATCTCGGAGGTACTGATTGATCTTGCTTCCAACACACCCAACCCAAGTTCTTCTACCCTGAAGGACCACTCTAGGAGATATGAAAGAGTGGATGTGCAAGAGGCTGTCACCACTGCTGGTCCATCAAATGACTAAGAGGACAGTGACAACATTACTAAGACCTCAACCACGGCAACTCACAATGAGGATGTTTCCTTGGAAACTCCCCTAACTGAGAGGAATCCCAGGTGCCAAGAAACCATAGGTGATGGGGATGAAGAGGCTAGGCCTAAGGCCCCATCTGGATCCAAGGATTCCACAACTGTGGAAGAGGACAGACTGAAACTTCATATCTTGGAATTGACGGCCAGGGTGAATATGATAGAGGCACATCAATGCCCAACTTTTCTTACTCCCTCCTTTGTATCAGTGGGCACCCAAACTGATGCACATTTGTCCACTGAAGCAATCAAAATGGGGGAGATGGTCCCAATGGAGAAAGAATTAAACAGCTTTGACGACTGCAGGCTGTATTTCAAAGTACAAGATGGCTGGTTTCGAAGCTTTTTCCTTTGGTTGAAAGGATAGTCAGAAATGTGCAAAAAGCTTCAGCAACAAAGGCAATAAGAGAATTTTGGTAGCATCAGTCTAGGGGGAGTTTGTAGAACCAAAGACTGATGGCTACAAAATTCCCTAAGTACAAATGCTGCTGATCTCAGAGTTTGCTGCTGGCCAACAATCTGCTGCGGACAAGCTTATCTGCTGCAGATACTTGTTCTCCTGCTGAAGAACAAATCTGCTGCGGATAGCCTTATCTGCTGAAGACCAAAGTTGCTGCGGACAAGGTTCTCAGCAGCATCAACACTTGATGCTGCTAACAGGCAAATCATCAGCAGCTCTGGATGTTTACATCTTGCTGCTGATCAACATCTTTGCTACTGACAGCCTTGTGCCTTGAAGACAAATCGTTGCAGTTGACTATCTATACCAAGCGTCACTGATAAATTTTTGCAAAAGCAACTGACACACTCAAAGCAGAAGGAACCTCAATGGCACAACCAATGACGGACAACAATGCTCTTCTCCAAGCATGCAAGTAATGATGCATAAAGAAGACGCTTCAATAAAGTTAACTAGATATAGACAAAACGTGTACTAGTTAGCTAGATACAACAGATCAACAGTCCGTGTTAGATCTGATCCTTAGAATCAAGGGGCTGTCTTGATTCTAAGTGAGTATAAATAATTTGTAAACACTTCATTGTGTGTGTGCTTTTTGTGCTTTCCAATTAGAGTTTTCATTTGTAATCGTTTATTCTCAAAGCTTAATACAACAGTGTTCTTATCAGTATTCTTTCTGTTTACTCGATTGTAATTGTGTAGTTGTTATTGTTTCCACCAATCTCAACTAAGAACAGAACCATCTTGTAATTTCACGATCCTACAGCAGATATATGTGGACGATATTATTTTTGGCTCTACGAATGAAGGGTTGTGCAAAGATTTTGAGAGCGTTATGAAGTTGAAGTTTGAAATGTCAGCTATGGGAGAGTTATCATTTTTCCTAGGTTTACAAGTAAATCAAAAGGAAGATGGTTTCTTTATTCATCAGTCTAAGTATGTCAAAGACATCTTGAGCCGGTTCAAGATGGAGGACTGTACCCCATATGATACTCCGATTCCGGTCAATCATAAGTTGAATTCTGACCCGGATGGAAAAGATGTTGATTGTCGACTTTACATGGCAATGATTGGATCTCTCATGTACTTAACCGTTTCAAGCCAGATATAATGTTCGCTGTGCGTATTTGTTCCAGATTCCAGCCAAAACCAAAAAGAATCTCACTTGATAGCTGTAAAAAGAATCTTTCGTTATTTGAAAGGAAAACAAAGATTGGGACTATGGTATCCACATGATTCTGATTTTGGTGGTTGTTGTTTGGACATGAAATCAACAACAGGTGGTTGCCAGTTCTTGGGTAATCGACTTGTTTCCTGGCAATGCAAAAAGCAAACCACAGTCTCCATTTCTACATGCGAAGCAGAATACATTGCTGTTGCAAGTTGTTGTTCACAGATTTTGTGGATACAACAGCAATTAAGAGATTACGGTTTGAATTTACAGGAACCCCAATGTTTATAGATAATAATGCTACAATGTCTATAACTAATAATCATGTTAAGCACAATAAAACAAAGCACATTGAGATTAGATATCATTTTATTCGTGATTGTGCAGAGAAAAGGTTGATTGAGCTGGTAAAGGTTCACACTGAAGATAATTTTGCTGATTTGTTTACCAAGGCATTGGATCGTACCAGGTTTGAATTTCTAATCAAAATGATAGGTATGATCAATCCCAAATAAAAGTTTTGCAAAATTAGATTTTCATGGAAAATTTTGTTTTTAATTTCTTTTATTGCTTTATTACATTTCTGCATTTTAAATTTTCAGTCAAAAAGTTCTTAATTTATAAAATGTCAAAACAAAGTGAAAAATATAAAATTTGACATCATTTGAAGTTAGAGAAGAAATGATAGTACATCAGTGATAGTTCATTTCACATGACCCTAGTAGACCTTTGATATATGATAGTTTAAAGTAATTTGATTTGATCTAAATTTCAAAGTCTGCATAAATGAGAAATGATAGTGTTTTGAATGCTCTAATCTTGATAATATGTTTTTAAATGCGTGTATGAGTTTTGAAACTTGAATTGTCAATAGACTAGAAGCGTTTTGAAACTAATAGTAGTGTGAAAATTAAATATGATATGATTACATATGTGATTTGAATCCATTATATGCCTGGGTGTGTGTGTAAAAGATCATTATCAGATAAAGAATATATGGTTTTAAATAATTTCATGAGACCAATATCGAATTATATCTTTAGCACAAATCTATTTCAGTTCACTTCATTGCCCATGCCCCGAAAAACATGCAATGTGTTGTTGAACTAAGATATGCTTTCAAACAACATCTGTTGAAACATATATTCTCCCTTGGATCAGTTAGATGCATCATCTAGTCTGACTCCATTGAAACTTATCCAGATAATAGTTGGATCCTCATACCTGAATCTGTTGATTCTCATTATACAGCCAATTCATTAGAATCTTCTGATTCTAAATCATCATGATTCTTATATCCTTTGGGATCTGCTTTTCTATACTTGTGCTAAAAGAGATAATTTCATCTTGGAAATTGATTTAATCTTAAAATAAACTGTATATGTCTTGAAGATAGTGCAATTTATATTTCTGTTTGGCATATATGTGGGGTACACGATGTTTTCATCTAAATAGTACTAAATCACATGAATTTGGAGAATAAACGCTTATAGTTTCAAATCATATAATATTGACAAATTTAAGAATTCATGCTTTATATTACAAATTCGGTATGAATAATTAAGCATTTCATAACCTAATCTTGTTTACTTTGAAATTTATCACGTATCATTTCAAATATTATTCAAATTGATTGATTTACAAATACTGAAAAGAGTATGTAAAAATGAAAAAGGTGCATAGTGCACAATAATTACTTGGATTGTTTCATATCATAGGTTACCCTTGGTTATTGCTAAAATGTGTGATGAACTACTCGGATACTGATATGATCTTCTTACTCATGATGTTCATTCAAAAATATGTGATTTCAACTTATTCAGATAAAAATAAAAAAATATGTGATTCCGTTTGTATAGATAAAATTCAAAAAGATTTTGTTTTTTATTTTCCATGAAAATTCTAAGTTTTTATTAAAATGTTTGGGATTGGATCGGATACATGCTGCTGACGGAAGTTCAAAAAATGACGTGTTGAAAGTTGGAAAATTTTTCAAGGCAAAAGGTTGAGAATAACTTAATAAGTTCGCTTGGTTGAGGTGAAGCGAACTTGATATGTTCGCCTGAGGTTGGTGAAGCGAACTTAATATGTTCGCCTGGGGCTTGTTAAGCGAACATAACAAGTTCTCCTAATTAAGCGAAATTAATTTGTAAAAGGATTTTTGTCCAGGCGAACTTAATCACTTTGTCTTCTCAGAAAAGTTAGGCGAACTTATTTGTGTTGTGCGAATTTCAAAATTTTCTAAATCAGTGTGTTGTTGGATTGTTTACTGATACCTTCTTGTTCGGATTTGATTGCGATCATTACTAAGGTAGTTTTATTGTTTTTCATACGATGAATCGTGAGAAATTAAACTTTTTATTTCTGGTTTTCGTAAAAAATTTAACCGAGACATTTTTTACCTAATTGATGCTATATCTGTATTAAATCGACAAATTGAGCCTTTTTTTTGTTTCGATAGTACTAGTCGAAGTCATTTCGATGATTAATTTCTGGTTACAACATCGATTTGACGAAATTTGATTTCTGTGTGAGAATTTGAAACGGCAGACAGGTTCAGGCGAACTTGTTCAAGCGAACTTGTCTAAGCGAACTTATTAAGTTCGCCTCTTGTAAAACAAAGCGAACTTCGTAAGTTCGCCTAGGGGCTCTGAGGGATTTTGGACTTGTGAAATTTTTTTGTTTTTGTTTGAAATTTTTTTTTATAATTTTTTTTTCTTCTTGGTGTGTGTGTTTATTATTTGTCTAATGTGTTTGTTGTCCAAATATTTTTCAGATGGCTCGTCGTGTAGAATACAAACATAACCAGGTGGCACTGTTAGATCCTAACATGTCAGATGCCGCTAATTTTCAAGGAATTGTTGGGTTCTTAAATCGTTCACGTCTCCGTGTAGCCTTATCTGCAGATCCATACATCAGCTTGGTGTATATTCAGCAATTTTGGGACATAGTACATCAAGATACAGACGTAGAACCTCATGTTCTTCGTGCTACTGTGAACAATACGGAGATTGCCATATCGTCAGAGACTATTCGTGTTGCTCTTGCTCTAGGTGGTGCTGCTGATGATCCTATGTCATATCCTGGAACTTTGATTATGGGATGTTTTCAGAGGATGGGTTACTGTAGAACCAAAGACTGATGGCTACAAAATTCTCTAAGTACAAATGCTGCTGATCTCAGAGTTTGTTGCTGACCAACAATCTGCTACGGACAAGCTTATCTGCTGCAGATACTTATTCTCCTGCTGAAGAACAAATCTGCTGCGGGTAGCCTTATCTGCTGAAGACCAAAGTTGCTGCGGACAAGCTTCTCAGCAGCATCAACACTTGATGCTACTGACAGGCAAATCATCAGCAGCTCTGGATGTTTACATCTTGCTGCTGATCAACATCTTTGCTGCTGACAGTCTTGTGCCTTGAAGACAAATCGTTGCAGCTGACTATCCATACCAAGTGTCACTGACAACTTTCTGCAAAAGCAACTGACACACTCAAAGCAGAAGGAACCTCAATGGCACAACCAATGACGGACAACAATGCTCCTCTCCAAGCATGCAAGTAATGATGCATAAAGAAGACGCTTCAATAAAGTTAACTTGATATAGACAAAACGTGTAATAGTTAGCTAGATACAACAGATCAACGGTCCGTGTTAGATCTGATCCTTAGAATCAAGGGGATGTCTTGATTCTAAGTGCGTATAAATAATCTGTAAACACTTCATTGTATGTGTGCTTTTTGTACTTTCAAATTAGAGTTTTCATTTGTAATCGTTTATTCTCAAAGCTTAATACAACAGTCTTCTTATCAGTATTCTTTCTGTTTACTCGATTGTAATTGTGTAGTTGTTATTGTTTCCGCCAATCTCAACTAAGAACCAAACCATCTTGTAATTTCACGATCCTACATGTGGTATCAGAGCTTTGGCTCAGATTAAACAAACTAACACTTGTTTAATCACTTCTGGTTCTATTCTAAACTCTCTCTCCTTCAAAAAGTCACCAAGAACAAAATGGCACAATGCAACGGGTTTGAAGACATCGGCAGCATCAACCGACCACCAAGACTGTTGTCGGGAGAAGACTACGACATGTCGAAAAAGCGCATGGAAAGTTTTTTCTGCTATCAAGAGTACGGAATGTGGAAATCCATCAGGGACGGACCCTACATTCCAATGGTGGCATCTGCTGACTCTGGAGGACCATCAGTTCCAAAGGATTCCTCCAAGTACTCAGAAGAGGATATAAAAAAGATGGAGGTAGACTTCAAGGCACTAGGAGCTATCCAAATGTGCCTTCCAAATGAAGTTTTTCATAACTTCAGAAGCTACAAAACTGCCAAAGAGCTTTGGGAAGCTCTTGAGAAAATGTTCGTTGGCTAGGAGGAAGTCAAAGAGAACAGAAGAGACATCCTGAAGCAGCAGTATGAAAACTTCGTCTGGAAAGAAGGTGAGTCTCTAACTGTTTTATACAACAGATTTACCTATATTGTAGGGGAGCTGCAATGCTCAAAGGTGAAGCTAGAGAATGAAGATATTCTCAAGAAGTTAATCAGGTCTCTACCAAGCTGCTGGACACTTTACACAGTGTCAATCAGAAGAACGGAGTGTAACCTTTCTGATTTTCATGTTTTCCTATTTATTTTATGCCGTGCAATAAAAGACGATTCCGATTCCAACCTTACATTCATTGTTCATGTGCAATAACAAGCATACACGCATCTATTATATTACAATATTAACTAAAACCATCTTACAAACCTCGAGGACCAAACTTGACCAAAACTCAAAACAACATCAATATTACAAAACTGCAAGGACTAGTCTTGAAACTTCCAAAAACCTACACAAGCACGGTCGTGCTTAGTCCTAAGGACGGTCGCGCTTGTGCCATGACCACGGTCATGCTTATCATTAAGCACGGTCGCGTCTCTTTTACAGTTTGACTATGAAAAGGTCAAACCGACTCAAATCTAGTCCAAAAATAGAATTCAAACGAGTTTTAGAAACCGCGGGACTTGTAGAAGAAGTTACTCGACCTTTTGCGACGTAGACCCGATCCAAACACGCATACAATCGTCCGAATTCGCGTACCTTTAGACCGACCTTCCTTTTTAAATCAAATCTTGAAATTTGAGCAAGAATCAAACGAATTAAGTTAATCCAATACCTACCCGCGACTTATATAAGCCTCCTTAAACCCTAAATCCATCATTACATCGTCCCTATCTTGTCTGTCGATCAAGAAAAGCCGCGAAGTCTCACCGTAGCCGTCTGCACTGGTTGCCCATTCAAAACAGGTTAGTAATATGTCATTAGGATCGTCTCTCCAAGCTAATCGAAAGCCCTAACTTAATTCGAAACCGCATTACACGATTTTACCGAATTGAATCTGAGTTTTGATAAATAAATGGTTTTAATCAAACTACACGCTAGACGTGTTATAAATCCAATTAAATAGTATGGTTGGATTCGCAAACACTCTCTCAATGAAAACCCTAAGTTTCTAATCAGTTGTATTACAAGAACTAGAATAATTGCTTCTGAAATTGACCAGACACGGTCGCGCTAACCTATGAGCGCGGTCGTGCCTGACCAAGCACAGTCGTGCCCGAGAAAGGCCCGGTCGTGTTTATCGAGCAAACCAAGTCCTGACCTAGTCGAACCCTAGACGCGGTCGTGCCGGGTACGAGCACGGTCGTGTCTTATGAACAGACTCTTGTTGTGACTTCTGAACAACCACGGGCGCGTTACCGACCAAGCGCGGTCGCGTACGAGCTGACCACGGTCGTGCCGTATACGAGCACGGTCGTGTTCATCCTTTAACAGAGTCTTTTATTTAATATATTTTATATTTTAATCAGTTTTAATGTTATAAAAATTATTTTATAAAATATCCAGAACCAAGTATTGTTTATTAAAGATAGATTACTTAATCCTTCTTTAAATTAAACTCAATAAAATACTACAAGTTTATATAATTATTTTTATGAACAACAATATATTCCATACGTTTTGTCTTTAACAAATATTATTTATTTTAAACTTATATTTTAAATAAATGTATATTCTAATACTATTGATTAAATAAATAGTATATTTAAACAAACCTTAAACATAAACAAATCCGCTTCCGACATCGAATAACGCAACTTAATAATACGTAATCATATATTGTTCAATAGGTCGAACCTAGCATTCCACAACACACCGTCGTTTCCCATTTGCTTGTGTAATCTATACGCTACATAACACGTGAGTTACATAGCCCCTCTTTTACTTTATTTTACAAACTTTTGGGGTGGAACATGCGTTCTATTTACATGTTTTCATTTATACACATATACAGTTCCATCCTATGCATGTATACAATTTTGCGCTTTGTGCTTGAGTACTAGGTGTAGGCCAATTATTATGCTCTTCATGTACAATCATTAACTATCAGCCGACAGTAAACAGTGGTAGATCTATTGAGTCTGACAAACCCACCAGGTAGGGTGACTGTTACTGACAACACAATTTTGCGTGCAAGTTACAAAGGTTTGATTGTATAGGTCACACGATGGTTTCTCTCCATAATTGCCTTAATTGTCATGTTGTATTGAACTGTATGCACACAACACGTATTTTGCTATCACACGATAAAACCTATGTATTCTCACCAACTTTTTAGTTGACTCTGTTTTAACCATGTTTCAGGTACCAATGTTTGAAGTAATCAAGATATGCTACACATAGGATTTTTGGACCTAGAATTCAATTAAAACAGTTTATTCTATTAATTTACATTTTTGTTTTATGAATTGGTTGTGTTTTGATTGAACTTATTGATTGCAATGAAAACAATTATTAAATATTCAAACTTTAGCAAACCATGAGCAATGAACAGTCTGCACGCTTCACGCCCCGACGTTTCCGCCGTCGGTTGGGGTGTGACAGATTGGTATCAGAGCCTTGGTTATAGGGAATTAGGTTATTAGACACCTTTGACCTAGACTATAACTTTAGGATACCCACTTATGCCATGCTTCATGATTTATGTGCTACATGCTATGTGCTACATGCTATATGATATATGCTAAATGTTTTATATGTATATATAAATAACAACTTAAATAAACAATATCCCTACCCATATCCTAAACCACATATCCTTCATGCCTGCTTCCGTGTCATCATCAACATAGTTGGGGGAACGTCAAATTTCTTTTTTTACACCCGTTAAGGTTTTTAGACTTTGTTTAATTGTTAAAGGACACGTGCAATCTGGAAGAGTGACACTTGTATTCTGGGTTTTCTGTCTAGGAAAGTATTTCATATAAATCCCAATCAACCGAGGGATCCGTATGCTTTCCTGGGAATTCCCGGGATGAGTGTTTACTTATAGGCTAAAGCACGTCTCCTTGATAATTATCTGAGTTTAAATTAACCTTAATATGTCAGAGTACTCGAGTGATTATGTTACTATTTGAGTACAATCCGAACTATGAATTACTTATCTATTTATCCTTCTATTTAATCCAAGAAATTCTCACAACTCTTATTGTGTCTAAATATGTAGAATGCCTCCCCGTCGTGACAACAGCAACAACAGCAATAACACTGACCTGGCTGCTCTACTCACACAGCTGGTGAATCAAATTACCCAAGCCAACAACAACACTAATGGCCATGCCAGTGGGAGTGCTAATATTGGAGGTGGTGGTGGTGCCAACCCGCCACAATGCACCTTCAAACACTTCAACTCCTGCAATCCCCTCAAATTCCATGGCAACGAAGGAACCACGGGCCTCCTTCAATGGTTTGAAAGCATTGAGAGCACTTTCCTCAATAGCGATTATCCCGACAACCTCCGTGTTCGTCATGCTACTAGTGTCTTTCAAAAAAGGGCGCTTACTTGGTGAAATGGTGAGAAAAGGACTAGGGGAATGGATGTAGCAATGGCATTGCCGTGGGATGAGTTGAAGAGGATCATGACTGAGGAATTCTGTCCTCGAAATGAGATGAAAAAGCTGGAAGCGGAATTTTGGGATCTTGCTCAAGATAGTGGTGAAAGCTTAGCATACACCACTCGTTTCCACGAGCTGAGTCTACTTGTGCCACACATGGTTACACCTCTGTCTAGGTGTATTGAAAAGTACATTGGTGGTCTACCTAGACAAATTCAAGATACTGTGGTAGGAGGAAATCCTGCTACTCTGGAGGATGCTATCCGCTTGTCAGCCACACTTACGGACAACCATGTTAAAGCGGGTACACTTACAAGAAAGGGTGCCAAGAAAGTTTCTGACACAACAACACCTCCCGCTCATGCCAAAGAAGTCCAAACTGAACCATACCGCAACACTAGGAAGAGAAAGGTCAAGAACTGTGCCGTAATCACTCCGGCTGCTCCAGTAAATCAAGTTGCACCCATGGCTCAAAACCCCGCAAAGAAACCCTATGGGGGCAGCCACCCACTTTGCAACACCTGCAACTATCATCACCCTCCAAGTATACCTTGTCGCCTTTGCAACCACTGCGGGAAACATGGCCACACAGCCAATATTTGTCGAGCCAAGGCACTTGCCAACCAAACCAACCCAGCAAATCAAGCCAATCATCAAGCAACTAACCAAGCCATCCCAGCCATTGCAAATGGACGTGCTTGCTTCGAATGTGGCGACCCGAACCACTTCCGTAACCAGTGCCCAAGACTTGTCAATGTTAACCAAGGCGGAGCTCGTGGGCGTGCTTTCAACATCAACGCCAATGAGGCTCAGGCAAACACTGATGTGGTTAACGGTACGTTCCTTATGAATAATCGTTATGCTTCTATACTATTTGATACCGGAGCCGATAAAAGTTTTGTGTCACTAGACTTCGAACCGTTACTTGCAAAAACCCAGTCTAAACTAGAGAAAACCTTTACCGTTGAGGTAGCCGATGGTAACACCGTTACAATTGACACCATCATTTATGATTGCTCCCTAGAACTAAATAAACACACTTTTCCAATCAACCTCGTACCAATGCCATTAGGGAGTTTTGACGTCATCATAGGTATGGACTGGTTGTCAAAGCACCATGCCGAAGTCATGTGCTTTGAAAAATGCATCCGTCTACCACTCCCATCCGGTGAAACATTGAAGGTCTTTGGTGAGAAACCTTGCAAAGGACTCAAACTAATGTCATGCATTACCGTCCAAAAGTATATACGAAAGAAGTGCATGGTTTTCCTAGCCCATGTTATCCAAAAATAAGACAAGAAGAGGAGTGTACAAGACATCCCCATCGTTTGGGATTTTCCTGAAGTTTTTCCTGATGACTTACCAGGTCTTCCACCTGTTCGGCAAGTGGAATTTCGCATCGATCTTGTACCTGGAGCAAACCCGGTGGCTAAAGCTCCATACCGGCTTGCACCTTCCGAGATGCAAGAACTTGCAAGCCAACTTCAAGAACTCGCCGACAAAGGTTTCATACGGCCGAGTCATTCACCGTGGGGTGCGCCAGTCTTGTTTGTTAAAAAGAAGGATGGTTCATTCCGCATGTGTATTGACTATCGAGAACTCAACAAACTTACAAACAAAAACCGCTACCCTTTACCTAGGATTGACGATCTCTTCGATCAACTCCAAGGTTCTACCTACTTCTCGAAGATTGATCTTCGATCTGGTTATCATCAGCTCCATGTGCAAGAGGAGGATATTCCCAAGACCGCCTTCCGAACGAGATATGGTCACTACGAGTTCATGGTTATGCCTTTTGGGCTAACCAATGCACCTGCTGTTTTCATGGACCTCATGAATCGCATGTGCAAACCATATCTTGACAAATTTGTGATCGTGTTCATTGACGACATCTTGATCTATTCCAAGACCAAGGAAGATCTTGAGCAACATCTTAGGTTGATTTTGGACCTCTTGAAAAACGAACAGCTATACGCCAGGTTCTCCAAGTGTGATTTTTGGCTAAATTAAGTGCAATTTTTGGGTCACGTTGTCAATAAAAAGGGAATTCATGTTGACCCCGCCAAAATTGAAGCTGTTAAGAATTGGAAAGCTCCTAAAACCCCTACCGAAGTTCGTTCGTTTCTTGGTTTAGCGGGTTATTACCGAAGGTTTATTTCTAACTTCTCCAAGATCGCTGTTCCCCTCACTACCTTAACCCAAAAAGGTAAACCTTATGAGTGGGGACCGAAACAAGAAGAAGCTTTTCAAATTCTCAAGCAAAAGTTGTGCAATGCTCCTATCCTCACCCTTCCTGAAGGTGAAGATGATCTAGTTGTTTACTGTGATGCTTCAAACCAAGGTCTTGGTTGCGTTCTCATGCAACGAGGCAAGGTGATCGCTTATGCATCAAGACAACTCAAAATCAATGAGAAGAATTATACGACGCATGATCTGGAGTTGGGTGCTGTCGTATTTGCGTTGAAGATTTGGAGACATTATCTCTATGGGATGAAATGTGTGGTGTTCACCGACCACAAAAGCCTCCAACATATCTTCAACCAAAAGGAACTCAACATGAGACAACGACGTTGGGTTGAACTCCTCAACGATTACGATTGCGAGATTCGTTATCATCCCGGCAAGGCTAATGTTGTAGCCGATGCACTAAGCCGCAAGGAACATGTCCTGCTTCAAAGTGTCAAGATCCATTCCGACATTCAAGTTCGTATTCTAGCAGCTCAACATATCTCGGTTACCGAGGGCAATATGTATGAGGAAATGTCTTGTGGTGCTGAATTCCAATTAGAGACTAAAACAAACGGCTTGCTTTATTTTCTAGATCGTATTTGGGTTCCCGATCGTGACGATCTCCGGGCATTCATCATGACCGAAGCACACAAGTCTCGATATTCTATTCATCCCGGTGCGGATAAAATGTACCAAAATCTTCGTCCACAATATTGGTGGCCCGGCATGAAGAAAGACATTGCCTTGTTCGTAGCAAAATGTCTCACATGTTCTAAAGTCAAAGCTGAGCATCAACGTCCTTCTGGTTTACTTGAACAACCGGAAATCCCCGTGTGGAAATGGGAGAATCTAGCTATGGATTTCATCACTAAACTCCCTCACACTTCAAGCGGTTATGATAGCATTTGGGTGATCATTGACCGTCTCATTAAGTCCGCACACTTCTTGCCTATCCGTGAAGACTATAAGGTTGAGAAATTGACCCGAATTTACATTGACGAGATCGTGAGTCGTCACGGTGTTCCTTTGAACATAATCTCCGATAGAGATGCTCGTTTCACTTCTCGGTTTTGGCAATCTCTCCAAAAGGCACTTGGTACACGATTGGATTTGAGCACGGCCTACCATCCCCAAACTGATGGTCAGACCGAGCGAACAATCCAAACCCTGGAAGACATGCTGAGAGCCTGTGTCATCAACTTTGGTGGCAATTGGGATTCACATTTGACACTTATCGAATTTTCCTACAACAATAGTTACCACACCAGCATCGACATGGCTCCGTTTGAAGCTCTCTACGGTCGTAAGTGTCGTTCTCCCATCTGTTGGAACGAGATTGGTGAAGCACAAATCACCGGTCCCGAGTTAATTCAAGAAACCTCAGACAAGATTATTCAAATCCGTGACAACATTCGAGTTGCGAGGAGTCGGCAAAAGAGCTATGCCGACAAACGACGCAAACCCTTGGAATTCCAAGTTGGTGATCTTGTACTTCTAAAGGTGTCTCCTTGGAAGGGGGTGATCCGTTTTGGGAAGAAAGGCAAGCTAGCACCTCGCTATGTGGGTCCATTCAAGATCCTTGAAAGGATTGGGAAAGTGGCTTACAAGCTCGAGTTACCTCCATCACTTGGCAACGTACATCCTACATTTCATGTATCCAACCTCAAGAAGTGTCTTGCTGATGAGAACCTTCATATACCTCTTGACGACGTGCGCATTGATGAGACGATGCACTTCGTTGAAAAACCAGTCGAGATTATGGATCGTGAGATAAAACAACTCAAGCGCAGCCGTATTCCTATTGTCAAGGTTCGTTGGGAATCTAAACGAGGACCCGAGTTTACTTGGGAACGAGAAGACCAAATGAAGCTCAAGTACCCGCATCTTTTTGCTGAAGCAGTAGCCTCAACCAGTTGAATTTCGGGACGAAATTCCCTCAACATGGGGATACTGTAACCTTTCTGATTTTCATGTTTTTCCTATTTATTTTATGCCGTGCAATAAAAGACGATTCCGATTCCAACCTTACATTCATTGTTCATGTGCAATAACAAGCATACACGCATCTATTATATTACAATATTAACTAAAACCATCTTACAAACCTCGAGGACCAAACTTGACCAAAACTCAAAACAACATCAATATTACAAAACTGCAAGGACTAGTCTTGAAACTTCCAAAAACCTACACAAGCACGGTCGCACTTGTGCCATGACCACGGTCGTGCTTATCATTAAGCACGGTCGCGCCTCTTTTACAGTTTGACTCTGAAAAGGTCAAACCGACTCAAATCTAGTCCAAAAATAGAATTCAAACGAGTTTTAGAAACCGCGGGACTTGTAGAAGAAGTTACTCGACCTTTTGCGACGTAGACCCGATCCAAACACGCATACAATCGTCCGAATTCGCGTACCTTTAGACCGACCTTCCCTTTTAAATCAAATCTTGTAATTTGAGCAAGAATCAAACGAATTAAGTTAATCCAATACCTACCCGCGACTTATATAAGCCTCCTTAAACCCTAAATCCATCATTACATCGTCCCTATCTCGTCTGTCGATCAAGAAAAGCCGCGAAGTCTCACCGTAGCCGTCTGCACTGGTTGCCCATTCAAAACAGGTTAGTAATAGGTCATTAGGATCGTCTCTCCAAGCTAATCGAAAGCCCTAGCTTAATTCGAAACCGCATTACACGATTTTACCGAATTGAATCTGAGTTTTGATAAATAAATGGTTTTAATCAAACTACACGTGTTATAAATCCAATTAAATAGTATGGTTGGATTCGCAAACACTCTCTCAATGAAAACCCTAAGTTTCTAATCAGTTGTATTACAAGAACTAGAATAATTGCTTCTGAAATTGACCAGACACGGTCGCGCTAACCTATGAGCGCGGTCGTGCCTGACCAAGCACAGTCGTGCCCGAGAAAGGCCCGGTCGTGTTTATCGAGCAAACCAAGTCCTGACCTAGTCGAACCCTGGGACGCGGTCGTGCCGGGTACGAGCATGGTCGTGTCTTATGAACAGACTCTTGTTGTGACTTCTGACCAAACACGGGCGCGTTACCGACCAAGCGCGGTCGCGTACGAGCTGAGCAAGGTCGTGCCGTATACGAGCACGGTCGTGTTCATCCTTTAACAGAGTCTTTTATTTAATATATTTTATATTTTAATCAGTTTTAATGTTATAAAAATTATTTTATAAAATATCCAGAACCAAGTATTGTTTATTAAAGATCGATTACTTAATCCTTCTTTAATATAAAATCAATAAAATACTACAAGTTTATATAATTATTTTTATGAACAAAAATATATTCCATACGTTTTGTCTTTAACAAATATTATTTATTTTAAACTTATATTTTAAATAAATGTATATTCTAATACTATTGATTAAATAAATAGTATATTTAAACAAACCTTAAACTTAAACAAATCCGCTTCCGACATCGAATAACGCAACTCAATAATACGTAATCATATATTGTTCAATAGGTCGAACCTAGCAATCCACAACACACCGCCGTTTCCCATTTGCTTGTGCAATCTATACGCTACATAACACGTGAGTTACATAGCCCCTCTTTTACTTTATTTTACAAACTTTTGGGGTGGAACATGCGTTCTATTTACATGTTTTCAATTATACACATATACAGTTCCATCCTATGCATTTATACAATTTTGCGCTTTGTGCTTGAGTACTAGGTGTAGGCCAATTATTATGCTCTTCATGTACAATCATTAACTATTAGCCGACAGTAAACAGTGGTAGATCTATTGAGTCTGACAAACCCACCCAGGTAGGGTGACTGTTACTGACAACACAATTTTGTGTGCAAGTTACAAAGGTTTGATTGTATAGGTCACACGATGGTTTCTCTCCATAATTGCCTTAATTGTCATGTTGTATTGAACTGTATGCACACAACACGTATTTTGCTATCACACGATAAAACCTATGTATTCTCACCAACTTTTTAGTTGACTCTGTTTTAACCATGTTTCAGGTACCAATGTTTGAAGTAATCAAGATATGCTACACATAGGATTTTTGGACCTAGAATTCAATTAAACCAGTTTATTCTATTAATTTACATTTTTGTTTTATGAATTGGTTGTGTTTTGATTGAACTTATTGATTGCAATGAAAACAATTATTAAATATTCAAACTTTAGCAAACCATGAGCAATGAACAGTCTGCACGCTTCACGCCCCGACGTTTCCGCCGTCGGTTGGGGTGTGACACGGAGCATCTGAAGACTCTCCAGATGACTGAGCTCTTTGGAATGCTAAAAACCTATGAGCTAGAGATGATTCAGGCAAAAGAAAGAAGCTCATGCTACCAAACAGCCTCAACATCCACCACCACCTCCTCTACACTCCATTCTGAACACTCGGGTCCTAGTTCAAGTAACTACTATCCTCCCATCATCACCCAGCCTCAAACTCCAATATCTCAAACAAACAGCTCACCATTTCTCCTATAAGCTCCTCCTCAAACATCAACCTCTGCTGCTTTTGTTTCTGAAAGCTCAAACAATATGTCCTTTATCAAGGAGGATCTGGAATGTTTTCATCCAGATGATTTAGAAGAAATGGACATACAACACTCATATGCCATGTTCTCTATAAGAGCAAATATTCTACTCTAGAACCGGAAGACCCATTCCAAGCAACAACTCCAACACCAGAGTTGGCTTGGATAAAAGCAAACTCAGATGTTACAACTGTAACCTACTGGGTCACTTTGCTAGAGAATGCAAGGCACCAAGAGCAAATCCAGTCACTTCTCAGTCAAGACAAGCTCACCAAGCCCAACCCAGACAACAGCATCAAGCTACTCCTCCAGTTCAAACTGCAGCCTGTTCAACTGTTGGAACTTCTGAGTTCGACTGGAGCTTTCAATATGAAGAACTGCCAGTCAGCAATCAAGCTCTAATGGCAGACACTACAGAAATACCAGCTCATGTATTTGAACATCTTTTCTCTCAAGCCTGTATTGATAAAGTTTTGGGTTATAGAAAGCACAACCAAAACCTTATAGATCAAAATGAAGAGTTTCATCAGATGAAATCTGAGTTCAAAAAGGATGAAAATACTTATAAAGAAAAGATTAACTGCCTTAAGAAAGAGATTTCATTGCTAAAACACGAACAAACTATTCTTGAAACTCAGATTGATGATCTACTGGTCAAACTAAAAGCTACCAGAGCTGAACTGGCAGAACAGAAAGTTCATGTTGAAAAATATGAATTTTCTTCCAAAAAGTTACAAGGACTTTTAGATATTCAAGTCCATGAGAAGGTAAAAACTGGACTTGGGTATAACAATGATCAGTATAATGTTGTTCCTCCTCCTGCTGACTATATTGCCATATACGAACCAAGCTTCAATGTTGAACATCTTGACACTGCAAACTGAAACCTTGATCCTTCAACGGATGAACCTCTCATCGAAGACTGCACTACTTCATCGGAATCTGAGTCAACTCACTCAGACCATGATGAAACCAGTGCAGTCCCATCTGAAGCTGTTCTGAATAGAGATGCAGTTCCTGCTGTTCCTCCAGCTGTTATAGCCCCTGTACCAGTCACGTAGATCAAGATCAGCTATCCTCCATATAGAAGCAAGCTAGAAAAGGGACAGACATCAGAACCCACAAACCCCAAGCCTCAGCTCATGCCAATCACAAAGAAAAAGGTAATTGTTGTATGTCGTAAGCCTGAAGAAAAAGTTCCATATTTTCAATGGACCTTAGAAGAAGCCACCTTTGAACATAACAAAGCTCATCCATGGAACTTCACGGATCTGTTCCAAAGAAAGGACTATGTCTACCTTTCAAAAGTGAAGCTGCCTAGATCTCAACAAACTTGCGTCATTTGTGGTGAATCAGACCACTTTGCTGCAATCTGTAAGTTCAACCCATTCAACCAGATCCTTCATCAAGCTCCTCAAAGACAAAGGGTAAAGAAAGATCAGCATACATCGGTTGTTAGTCCAGTTCAGCCCAAGAAAACAAAGCAGAAGCTTTCAGCAGCAACCAAGTCTGCTGCTAATAAGCTAAAATTCTCCGTAGCAAAATCTGCTGCTGATAAGGCAAAGACATCAGCAGCAAAAGTGCCCACTGCTGATAAGGCAAAGACATCAGCACCAAAAGTGCCCACTGCTGATAAGGCAAAATCCAAGGCAAACCCTACAGTAGCAAAGAATGCTGACAGTTCAACAAAGCTGTCAGCAGCAGGATCTACTGTCAACAAGCCAGAAACATCAGTAGCACAATCTGCTGCTGATAGTGTGAGGAAAACTAGAAAAACACCAATAAGGCAATGGAAAGCCAAATCATCTTCAAGCACTGTCATTGGTTCTATTGACTGCAAACATACTGAAAAGGATAAACTAACAACCATCTTTTTCAAGTCTGCAGACTCTTGGATTCATTCTACTAATTAGAAATATATCATGTGCAGGGACAGCCAGGTCACAAGAATAACACCTGGGTGGTAGACAGTGGGTGTTCCAGGCACATGACAGGCAACAGATCCATCCTCTCAAACTTCAGACATTTCAATGGAGGATATGTTGCCTTTGGAAGTGACTCAAAGGGAGGATCCATCACCGGACAAGGAACTGTGTCCAACGAAAGAATGAGCATTGACAAGGTCAACTATGTTAAAGAAATTGACTTCAATCTCATGAGTGTTTCCCAGGTCTGCGACCAAAAGCATTGGATGCTCTTCACAGATAAAGAATGTTTTGTACTGACTCCAGGCTTATCCACACCTCCTCCAGAAAGCATTCTATTAACTGCTCAGAGAAAAGAAAATATCTATGTACTGGACATGAATGAAGTCACTCCATCTGGGAGTGTTTCCTGCTTTTTATCAAAGGCATCAGTTGATGAATCAGCTCTCTGGCATAGGAGATTAAGCCACGTTAATATCAAAACTATCAACAAATTGGTGAAGAATAATCTTGTCAGAGGGATTCCTGACAAAGAATTTCAGCTGGAAGACCACTGCATTGCATGCTTAAAGGGGAAACAACACAAAAGCTCTCACAAGCCTAAGACCTTGAATAAAAATGACACTCCACTACAACTGCTGCATATGGATCTCTTTGGTCCTACAAATGTCATGTCAATGGGCAAGAAGTCATACTGTCTGGTGATAACTGATGACTACACCAGATTCTCATGGGTATACTTCTTGAGAACTAAAGATGAAACTGCTGAAATTCTCAAATCCTCCATTCTCAGGGTAGAGAATCAAAGTAATCAAAAGGTGAAGATCATCAGGTGTGATCAAGGCACATAATTCAAGAACCACACCTTGAACTCCTTCTGTGAAAGCAAGGGGATAGAAAGACAATACAGCGCTCCAAGAACTTCTCAACAAAATGGAGTTGCTGAAAAAAGAAACAGAACTCTCATTGAGTCAGCAAGATCTATGTTGGCTGACTCAAAACTACCACTCACATTCTGGGCAGAAGCAGTCAGCACAGCCTGTTATGTGCAAAACCGAGTTCTAATTGTCAAACCCCTCAACAAAACACCCTATGAACTTTGGTTTCAAAGAATTCCCTATATTGGTTCCTAAAACCTTTTGGGTGTCCATGCACCATTCTCATCACACATGGGATGCTTCCTAAGTTTGGTGCCAAATCTGATGAAGGATATTTCGTTGGCTATGCCTCTCAATCAAAGGCCTATCGAGTATTCAATTCAAGAACAAGAATTGTTGAAGAATCAGCAAATGTGGAATGCAGATAACACATTGTCTGTGAGCAGGGAAGAGGACCAAACTGGCTCTTTAACTGGCTCTTTGACATAGACTCTTTCTCCCAAATATTTGAGCCTCTCACCTTCTCAAATATGGAGTCTACGTCTACACAATCTCCTGCCTCCACTTCATCCACTGACTACAGAATGGATTTTCCCAGATCTTCTCTCAGTCTGAGAAAACCATCAGTCGATCCTCCAGCAGTTGTGGAAGCAATTGAAGCAGGAACAAGACTGTCTGACGTAACCAGCAGCAGCCTGTCTGATACTGAAAATCTAAATGAAGACTCTTCGGTAAATGCTGTAAATGCTGATAATGCTATTGCTGAAAATATTGAACTGGACAATGTTGTTGAAGACTCTTCCACCTTGAATGAAAAGTCCCCTGATCAAAATCAAAGCAATCTGGAAGAAGGGATACATCTGGAGGTGGTACCAGCACAGAGGATCCACAAATAACATCCTCAAGAGAATATTATTGGCCAAATACACCAGAAGTTCTAACAAGAAGCAAATCTCATGAGGCCAATATATGCTTGTTTTCATGTTTCCTATCTCAGGTGGAACCCAAGAAGATAGATGAAGCACTCAAACACATCAGCTGGATTGAAGCAATGCAGGAAGAATTGCTGCAATTCAAGAGGCAGGATGTTTGGAAACTTGTTGATCTTCCACCAGGCAAATATGCCATCGGCACACGATGGGTTTTCAGGAACAAGCAAGATGAGAGAGGCATTGTAGTCAAAAACAAAGCCAGACTTGTAGCTCAGGGCTACACTCAGGAAGAAGGAATTGACTATGATGAAGTCTTTGCTCCTGTTGCCAGACTGGAGGCCATCAGAATCTTCCTGGCATATGCTGCATCTAAGAATTTCACTGTCTATCAAATGGATGTAAAAAGTGCCTTTCTGTATGGGAAGATTGGTGAGGAAGTATACGTCAAACAGCCTCCAGGCTTTGTAGATCCTGCACATCCTACTCAAGTGTTCAAACTAGACAAAGCTCTATATGGCCTACATCAGGCACCAAGGGCCTGGTATGAAACCTTATCAGGATATCTACTAAGCAACAATTTCAGAAGAGGTGCCATAGACCAGACCTTGTTTATCAAAGATGAAGCGGGAGAAATTTTACTAGTTCAAATTTATGTTGATGATATCATCTTTGCATCAACAAGGAAGCAGTTGTGCAAAGACTTTGAGATTCTGATGCATTCAAAGTTTGAAATGAGTTCAATGGGTGAACTAAATTTCTTCTTGGGTCTACAAGTCAAACAGGTCCCAAATGGAATCTTCATCAACCAATCCAAATATGTAAAAAGCATTTTGGAAAAATTCAAAATGGCTGACTGCTCTGCTGCAAGAACCCCTATGCAAGTTCATCATCAACTAACTCCAGACAAAGATGGCCAAGATACTGATCAACATCAGTACCGTGCAATGATAGGGTCTCTCATGTATCTCACTGCCTCAAGGCCAGATATCATGTTTACAATATGTCTCTGTGCAAGATTTCAAGCAGCTCCAAAAGCTTCACATCTTCAGGCTGTCAAGAGAATCTTTAGATACCTAAAGGGTGCCTAAGACTTGGACTATGGTACTCAAAAAATGACATGTTTAATCTGTATGCATACACTGACAGTGACTATGGGGGATGCAACTTGGACAAAAAGTCCACTTCAGGGGGATGTGCAAGAAGCAAACATGTGTTTCAACTTCTACAACTGAAGCAGAATACATTGCAACTTCAAGTTGCTATGCACAAGTCATTTGGATACAAAATCAAATGTTGGACTATGGGATGAGCTTTATGGCAACTCCAATTCACATTGACAACATGAGCGCTATCTCAATCACAAACAATCCGGTGAAGCACTCAAACACAAAGCACATTGACATCAGGTATCATTTCATAAGAGATCAAGCTGAGAAAAAGAGGATTATTCTAACCAAAGTTCATACAAATGAGCAATATGCTGATTTGTTTACAAAACCTTTTGATGAAGCTAGATTTAAATATCTAGTTGAATCCATTGGTATGATGAACTTTGATTAAAATCTTTCTCTAAATTTTTTATTTAAAATGTGTTTTGTCTTATGTTGTAAATAAAAGCTACAAGTCAGCAGCATTTTTTTCCTTCCGCGGCTGACAGGTTTAATCATCAGAAGCAAAGGATTTGCCACTGACTGCCTTAAGTTATCTAGGAACAAGTTTCCTGCGGATAGCTTTAAAGCCATCAGCAGCAACATCTTTGCTGAAGATCACTGAATCCATCAGCAGTAATTGAGTTTGCTGCTGACAGACTTAACCTTCCACAGCAACCAAGCTTGCAGCGGACAGGCTTATCCATCCACAGCAACCAAGTTTACTGCTGATGGGTAAATTTAAGTCCAAATTAACCTTTACCCGCTGTAAAAGAAATCAACGTTAGTCTTTACCATGACTGCCTCGGCGCATTACAGCTTTAACAATAAAAGGTAAATAAGGTTGTACGGTACAAGTCATTTTGCTTTTTCTCACCTCTGCCGTTATAAAAACAAAATCAAATTTCCTTCCACCTCTTCACCTTCCTCCATAAACCAACATCACTTTCTCATGGAAGTCCCCACAAACCTCCACCCACCAGCATCACTTTCTCACAAGTCCCAACCAACCCTCATCCACCAACCTTCAAACTTTCCCTCCATGGAAGTATCTCTGGAAATCAATCGGGTACACTGGAAATCAAAATGGGTATACAGTAGAGAAGGCGCTGATAGGCCCTCCATGGAAGTATCTCTGTCACACTCTTCTCCAATGCATATCTCAGAAGAAAAGCAGATGGCATCAAGTAAGCTCCGCTCTTGCCACCACAGAGAAGAAGGACAAGGTGGAGAGTTGACTCCTTCTGGATGTTGTAATCGGCTAAGGCTCTGCCGTCCTCGAGCTGTTTTTCGGCGAAGATTAGACGCTGCTGGTATGACGGGATGCCTTCCTTGTCCTGGATCTTTGCCTTCACGTTGTGGATTGTGTCTAAGGATTCGACATCAAACGTGACCGTCTTACCAGTTAGGGTTTTCACGAAGATCTGCATTTTCGCCGATTTGGAGTGATAAGATGAAGCTGTTTCCAAAAAGGTATTCAGGGGTCAATGTTTCATTGTTATCTACAATGCCAAACATACAAAGTACCCCGAGTGACTGTTCAGCAATCCCAGCTGATACTGATCCCACACCCTCCACCTCACAACCTGAACAACAGTCTACTTCTACCATTCGATCCCCTGTGCATACCACTAAGGATGCACATGTACAAAAAAAATCACTTCACCTCTTTTGGATGTTATCGTTCAACCAGAATATAGGGCCCCAGTTGCGACGACTAGGAAAAGGGGCAAGGAATCTCCTTCTTCTCTTGCCTCAAAGGCCCAAACCCAACCTAACAGCCCTCACTCAGAATCACAACATTCTGGTGAGAATATCATAAGGGACAGCCACATTATTAGGGAGACTCCTTTGGATGTCTCTCTATTAGGATCAGGATCACTTCCTGGATCCATAGAACAGCCCCCTGAGCCTTTCCTTTTTCTTTTGAACTTAAGTGTTGAGGAACCTGATCAAAATGATATACCTTTTCCAACTACTACTATCTCGGAGGTACTGATTGATCTTGCTTCCAACACACCCAACCCAAGTTCTTCTACCCCTAAGGACCACTCTAGGATATATGAAAGAGTGGATGTGGAAGAGGCTGTCACTACTGTTGGTCCATCAAAACCAGGAGGACAGTGACAACATTACTAAGACCTTAACCATGGCAACTCACAATGAGGATGTTTCCTTGAAAACTCCCCTCACTGAGAGGAATCCAGGTGCCAAGAAACCATGGGTGATGGGGATGAAGAGGCTAGACCTAAGGCACCATCTGGATCCAAGGATTCCACAACTGAAACTTCATATCTTGGAATTGACGGCCAGGGTGAATTTGATAGAGGCACATCAATGCCCAACTTTTCTTACTCCCTCCTTTGTATCAGTGGGCACCCAAACTGATGCACATTTGTCCACTGATGCAACCAAAAAGGGGGAGATGGTCCCAATGGAGAAAGAATCAAACAGCTTTGACGACTACAGGCTGTATCTCAAAGTACAAAATGGCTGGTTTCGAAGCTTTTTTTTTTGGTTGAAAGGATAGTCAGAAATGTGCAAAAGCTTCAGCAACAAAGGCAATTAGAGAATTTTGGTAGCATCAGTCTAGGGGGAGTATGTAGAACCAAAGACTGACGGCTACAAAATTCTCTAAGTACAAATGCTGCTGATCTCAGAGTTTGCTGCTGACCAACAATCTGCTGCGGACAAGCTTATCTGTTGCAGATACTTGTTCTCCTGCTGAAGAACAAATCTACTGCGGATAGCCTTATCTGCTGAAGACCAAAGTTGCTGCGGACAAGCTTCTCAGTAGCATCAACACTTGATGCTGCTGTCAGGCAAATCATCAGCAGCTCTGGATGTTTACATCTTGCTGCTGATCAACATCTTTGCTGTTGACAGTCTTGTGCCTTGAAGACAAATCGTTGCAGCTGACTATCCATACCAAGCGTCACTGACAACTTTCTGCAAAAGCAACTGACACACTCAAAGAAAAAGGAACCTCAATGGTACAACCAATGACGGACAACAATACTCTTCTCCAAGCATGCAAGTAATGATGCATAAAGAAGACGCTTCATTAAAGTTAACTAGATATAGACAAAACGTGTAATAGTTAGCTAGATACAACCGATCAACGGTCCGTGTTAGATCTGATCCTTAGAATCAAGGGGCTGTCTTGATTCTAAGTGAGTATAAATAATCTGTAAACACTTCATTGTATGTGTGCTTTTTGTGCTTTCAAATTAGAGTTTTCATTTGTAATCGTTTATTCTCAAAGCTTAATACAACAGTGTTCTTATCAGTATTCTTTCTGTTTACTCGATTGTAATTGTGTAGTTGTTATTGTTTCCGCCAATATCAACTAAGAACAGAACCATCTTGTAATTTCACGATCCTACAGTTACCGTGGAAGACCTAATGATACACAAGCTCGTAAGGGTGGTTTGGTTGGTGAATGGAGATATTTCATGCATGTGATTATCCAATGCCTATCTCCTCGTAAAGCTGGTACAGATGGATTAAAGATTGCTCTACAAGCTGCTATGGTGGCTTTGACATTGAACAAGCGATTCAATTTTGCTCTTTATATTTACCGGGAACTGGTTATGCAAATAACTCCTACTGAAGGTCAAGGATTTCTTATGTATCCTCGGTTCATCTAACTGATTCTGAATCATCTTATTCCTGATCTCCCACATCATCCTATTCGTTTAACATTGACTCTGACGTCAAATAGAATTTTTACAGATTGCACTAAGGTAAAACAACAGAATGCAGCGTTGATTCCTGTTCAAACTCCATTATTTGGTCACTTAATCAATCCTGATTATGTTAAACCACCAAATGACAACTGGTTTCATCCTGAAGAGTTGGCTCAAGGACATGGTCAGAATGCACAACAACCTCAACAACAACAAGTTCCAGTACAGCAACCAATTCCTATTCCAGAACAAGTTCCTATTCAACAAGCTCAGGTTGTTATACCTGTTAATGAACCTGTTCAAGAAGAGGTCGTTCAAGAACATGAACAAGACCTAGGGATGAATATGGATGATTTTGTTGATGATGCTGTCAACTCACCTATTCATGAAGCTGAAGGGAATGTGGTGACAGAGAATGATTCTAGTTCCAGTTCAAGTGAAACATTTTTGCCTGTGTCTGAAGAAACTGACTCTGATGCATCTAGAGATTTTTGCTCAGATCATTATGAGAGGTTAGCTGAAATACCATTGGAAAATGCTGGCAAACGTATTAAATCTCAAGCCAGAAGACCAAGACGGAAGTCTATTCGGGATCCTCCTTCCGGATCAGTACTTGGAAAAAAAACATTGGTGGATGAGAGTTCTGATACTGATAGTGATTTCAATTCGGATCCTAAAGCTCAGAAGCTTATGTCTGCTTCAATTGCTGATGCTCATTCTTCACAGGGTGTAGATGATGCTAATTTTGTTGCTTCCTTAATAGTTACGCCTCCAAGGTCTAAAGATTCATGTTCGGTTATAACTCCTGTTCCTCCAGTGATTACTCCAAGTCCTTCGGTTCCTAAATCTTCAGCTGGTCCTTCAAAGCCTTTTGATTCTGAGAGGATTACTTTCCTTGAATCTCAAGTGCTTACTTTACAAACTCAGGTGGATACTCTTGTATCTACTGATTCTCAAAGACAACTGGTGCTTCAGACTCAAGCTATGAAGATTGCTGACATGCAAGCATTGGTTTCCAAACTTGTTGAGCATCTTGACGCTCAAGGGGAGTTAAGGATCCATGATACGTGTCACAGTGAGTCCATTCAAAGAAAGGATGATGAAGACAATGATCCTACTGGAAAATGCTGAGGGTGATCTTCAATACGCTGATGTTAATCCTATATCTACAGTTCAGGGGGAGTAGACATCTCAAACAATTGAAGGAAACAAGGATGCTTTTGGAGTTAATGAAGAAGTTTTGTTATTGGAATTCTTTGCGGATTCTGAAGAGGAAGAAGCTGAGAAGATAGAATGCCTGGATGACATTGATGAATTATTCAATGACGTTGAAGATGATGTGTCTGATAATGAAGTGGAAGAAGGAAAGATAGTGGAGATAGAGATAGAGAAAAATAAAGATACTGTTACTTATGAAGGCAGTGATGGTCTTAATGTTCCTTATAACTTCATCCAAGATGATGTTATTCCTGAGTTTACTTATGAAGGAGTAACAGATTCTATGGACTCTATTGAAGGTATCAATGTGCCTGAAGATACTGCTAAATCCAAGATGGATACTGATGATGAGAATGTTCAATCCAATATAGATGCCGAAGCTGATACTACACACACTGTGTCTTCTAAGGTGAATGAAGAACCTGTGATGTACAGAAATACAGGGATGACTAGAGAACAGTGGAGAGAAGTTGTAAATAGCTGGATGAAGGTGCTACCCAAGTCTCAAGCACAACCTGCTCAGAAAGAAAAATATGTGAATAAAGAGAGGTGTGTTGGAATAATCATAAGTTGGTTTTATGATAATGACACAAAATTGTTTGCTATTAAAATATCTGATGGTGTTCAGTACATAAAGCCGAGGATCAAATATTTCAATACCTTGCTAAGGTGTGAAATGAATGGTCTAGCTTCAAAACCACTTATTAATAGATCTAAGTTTGGTTTAGCGGATGTGATTGCTAATCTGATCAAGAAAGAAGCTGGTTCGGGAAAGTATGAAAAGCTAAAGCCTTAGAAAGGAAAGAGAGTGAGGATAATAGATCAAAAGACTGGGAAAGTGACCTGGAAGTACAAGTTCAAACCAGTACTTGTTGTACACAAGATACCGTTGAAGAAGATTCCTCAAGATTTTCTTGGGAATATGAAATGGTGGTATGTTGATGTTAATACTGGTGAAGCAAGGATTGAATACAAAGATAATAAGATCATTGTATGTTTCTATGATGCAATGAATCTTATCAATTTTTCAAAGAAAGATCAGAGAACGTTGAGAAAGAATGAAATCATGTTCACTGATGAATGGAAAGAACAAGGATTGCAGTACAAGAGAGTATTGGAGATTTGTAGAACATATGGAGTGCATGCAGGCAGCAGATTACCGGATAATTGGAAAAGCTCATCATAAAGACTGAAGACTGAAGATCAAACTATTGTCAAGGGGTAGTCTGTTAGGACATGGTTTGTAATGAAAAAAGCTTTGTAATAGTTTAGATCTAATGACTTTATGTTTTTGTATGTAATGTTCTAAGTGTTTTATACAAGTTTTGCTAGAGGCGAACTTGTCAAGTTCGCCTAGTCTAACAGAGGCGCACTTGTTAAGTTCGGTTAGTCTATCTGAGGGGAACTTGTTAAGTTCGCTTAGTCTGTTAGAGGCGAACTTGTTAAGTTCACCTAATACAGATCAGATGTCTATATCTAGAGGTTACCGAGTTAGTTTGAAAAAATATAGAACAGAAGTGATCTAATTGTCTGATTGAGTCTGTAAACTCTATGATTGTTGGAATACAAGCTTGAATGTTATTTATATGACTGTTTGTATTGTCTTTTGTGTATACAATTGTTGATTCGGTTGGATTCCGCACTCCGCGTTAACAATACGTCTTATCACGAGAACGATCCGTAGAAGAGCCATGTGGACCTACACCATTGCCTTTAATAGAAGAACCCATGAAGAAAGGAAGGTTATGATTGACTTCCTAAGGGCTAAAGGAGAGAGTGGAGAAAAGGCTGGGTCCCATGAGTTTCATGAACTTGCAAGCCCTTTACTTTAAAGTCAAGAAGGAAGAGGAAGAAAGACTGTGGAAGAAAGGCTCAAAGAAGAGGGTAATTAATCAAGAAGATGAAAGGAAACAAAAGAAACCCAAGCTCTCTCCCTCATCCACCACTTCCTATATTCAACACCCTTCCACTCTCAATCCTAGATCTCCCTCCACTCCACCCACAAAGTCCAAATCCTTCCATCCAGCTCCTCCTCATCAGCAGCCTTCCAAGAAGAAAACCAAACCTACCATCACACCAAAAGACTCAAGAAAAATAATTGTTTGGTTCTATAACAGTCAAGATAAATGGTTTGAAGTTTTCGACGTAAAGGAAGAACTGAAAATATCAGTCTATAAGTCTGTTGATGAGGTACTGCAACTCCCAGACTCAGATCTAAGAAGAATATTAGAGTTGGGTGAAGCCTATAAGCCAGAGAATAAAGGTGGGAGACATCTTTTGCTAGTGATCAAACATCACTTCAACCATAGTAAAGATGTAATCATTAATAGCAAACTTCTTCAAACCCATTCTACATTCACTAGTTGGTCCTTTAAGGCTGATACCAACGAGTTTATCCTGATTGATATTAAAGGACAGAAGATGATATGTTCAAGCAAGGCCATCTTCAAAATGCCAAGAAAAGACATAAAGGCTCTATCTGAGCTTCCTCTAAACAATCACAGCCAGGACCCAAGAGGCTACGAGGTAGAAATGATAGTCTGCAACATGGAAAAGCTTCAGCAGCAAAAGCAGTAAGAGAGTTTTGGTAGCATCAGTCTAGGGGGAGTTTGTAGAAATAAAGACTGATGGCTACAAAGTTCTCTAAGTACAAACTGCTGCGGATAAGCTTATCTGCAGCGGATACTTGTTCTTCTGCTGAAGAACAAATCTGCTACGGATAGCCTTATCTGCTGAAGACAAAAGTTGCTGCTGATAGGCAAATCATCAGCAGCTGGGGACAGTTGTGTCTTGCTGTTGATCAACAACATTGCTGCTGATAGCCATTCCCATTGAAGATCAAACGTTACAACTGACTGGCTTTGATAAAGCAACCATTACCATTGACAACTTTCTGCTGCAACACTGATACACTCCACGCAGAAAGAATGTTACTAGTGCAAGACAATAAAAGACAACGACGCTCTTCTTCCAAGGAATCAAGCAATGATGCCTAAGAAGACGTTTGAGTAAAGATAACTTTTGTAGTTTTTATTGTCGTTACATGTAGAATAGCTTCAATACAAGATCAACGGCTTGTGTTAGATCTGATCCTTAGAATCAAGGGTCTGTCTTGATTCTAAGTTACTATATAAGTAGTACTTAGAGTCATGGTATGATAGTTCTTTGCTTAATAGTTTTCTTTGTAATATTGTAATCTTTGAAGCATAATACAAATTGCATTTATCAATATTCTTGTTGTTTACTTGTTTACATTGCTTAGTTGTGATTGTTTTTATCTCATCTAGAATAGAACAATCTTGTATTCACCGATCCTACATTACCTCCTTGTAAACCTACTGGCTTTGCGTCAGAGTTTTGATTTGAAATCAAATGTACAAACGATCGGGTTTTCATACCCAGTTATTTAAATAATGATAATCTTTTGTCTACACGACGAGATTTCTATATTTACAAAACCAATCCTTAAGGTTGAGTTGAAACGATCCATTTTAAAACGTTATTCCATTGCACAAAAACAAACTCTGAAATCAATGCAGGTACCAAAGGTGCCAACGGATGCCACAGCCTAGTAACGTCCCGGGGGTGCCCGGGGCGGGGTGTGACACCTATGGCCTGAATGCTTTGTCCGTAGAAGAACATTGAGCATTATTCCCTTAACCTTTATTTGGTCATTTTCATAAATAAAATGTTTGACACAAGTTTTCAGAGAGATAAAGTATTCACCTTGGTTATAAGAATGAGCCTCTAAGTTGAAAGCTTATAAACTATCTTCTCGACTTGATTTTTCTAGCGTTTCATCACCTCTACTATCGTTTCTTCTTAAACCGGGTACTACAACGAGCGGGAGTCGAACATGGATCGTCGGGAATGAGCTAAGGAAGCTCTGAGACAAGAAATGGAAGTGAAGATCGAGTATGGGATGAGAGAATGGACTGAACTCGATCAACTGTTTATAGGGCAAGTACTGAGACCGTGACGGACCGTTACGGGTGGTGACGGTAACGGTCCGTCACCAGACTAGGATTCGCGAATCATCAAAAAAGTGTTGCCCTCTGGTCATTTTGGGTCGTGGCGGACCATTACCAGGCATGACGGTCCGTTACGGAGTTGATGCGTGCTTCACCAGGGTGAGTTTGGGGCTGTGACGGACCATTACCAGGCGTGACGGTCCGTTATAGGGTTTCAACGCGTCAGATTTTGAAGATGAGTCACTGGACATGTGGCAATCTATCAGGGTTCGTGTGCCAAGCCCGTAACGAACCGTTATCATCCGTGACGGTCCATTACCGTCTTGTGACGGTCCGTTATCGTTGAATTTTCAAGATTTCTTCTTTTTTAACCTTGATCTATAGGTTATATAGACTTATAGTCCCTGTGGTTTGTACCATAGCCAAATCTTGGACATTTCCGTGGCAGGTGTTACATCCTCCCCAACTTGTTTTAATCTCATCCTCGAGATCATTCGAACAAGTGAGGATATTTCTTTTTCATTTCAGACTCCAATTCCCATGTGTATTCGGGTCCATGTCTGGAGTTCCATTTTACTTTTACGATCATCAATTTCTTTCTTTTCAATTTCTTTTCCTGCCTGTCCTCGAATTGCATAGGTTGCTTTATGAAACTTAACATTTCATCTTCCTCTACATCTTATAGGGGCATTACCATAGAATCATCTGTCAAACACTTGCGTAGATTTGACACATGGAATACATCGTGTACTCCATTCATTTCTTCTGGTAATTCGAGTTGATAGGCCATAGGCCCAACTCTTTTCAGGATTTTGAATGGTCCTACGAATCTAAGACTTAATTTTCCTTTCTTTCCAAATCTTACAATGCCTTTCCATGGTGAAACTTTCAACAGAACGTTATCACCGACATTGAATTCTAACGGCTTTTATCTCTATCAGCATAACTCTTTTAACGATCACGAGCTGCTTTCAATCTATCTTTTATTTGAGTAATTTTCTCAGTCGTTTCCAGGACTATTTCATGTCCGGATAACTGATTTTCTCTTATTTCTGACCAACAGATTGGAGTTCGACATTTACGACCGTATAAGGCTTCAAAAGGAGCGGCCTGTATACTCGTATGATGGCTATTATTGTAGGAGAATTCCATTAGAGGTAATTGGTCATCCCAACTTTCACCAAGATCGATAATACAATACCCTAACATGTCTTCAAGGGTTTGAATGGTTCTTTCACTCTACCCGTCCATTTGAGGATGGTAGGTAGTGCTAAGACTCAATTTTGCACCTAGAGCTTTTTGAAAAATTTGCCAGAATCGAGAAGTAAATCTACTATCTTTATTTGATACAATAGATAGTGGTACACCATGTAACGATACGATTTCGTTAACATATAATTGTGCCAGCTTGTCCATGCTGAACGTTTCTTTCATGGGAAGAAAATGAGCAGGTTTAGTAAATTTGTCAACAATAACCCAGATTGTATCATTCCCACCACTGGTACGGGGAAGTGTAGTAATGAAATCCATGGTTATCATCTCCCATTTCCAGACAGGAATTTCAAGTTGCTCTAACAAGCCAGACGGCTTTTGGTGTTCAGCTTTAACTTGGGAACATGTTAAACATTTTACAACATAGATAGCGATATGTTTCTTCATTACTATCCACCAATAATTGGATTTTAGGTTTTTGTACATTTTATCTCTTCCAGGATGAATGGTATATTTGGATTTGTGGGCTTCTTCAAGAATTTCTTCACGTACGTTTTCATATATAGGAACCCAAATTCTTTTATTCATTCTCAAAATTCCATCATTACTTTTGATCAATTGGTCGATCATTCCTCCCAATCCTTCCTTCTCAAGGTTAGGTTCTTGTAAAGCAAGTTTCTAAGATTCCTTAATACGAGTAATAAGTTCGATTTGGAGATCGAGTATTAAAGCACGAACTCGTTTAGGTTTCTCATGTTCCTTTCTACTCAAGGAGTCAGCTACAACATTAGCTTTGCCTTCATGATAACAGATTTCGCAATCGTAATCATTTAGGACTTCCATCCAATGTCTTTGCCTCATATTCAGTTCTTTCTGACTGAATATATACTTTAGGCTTTTATGACCAGTGAACACTATAAATTTGACTCCATATAGATAGTGCCTCCATAATTTCAATGCGAAGATTATGGCGCCTAATTCTAAATCATGAGTCATATAATTTTTTCATGAGTTTTCAAATGACGGGAAGCATAAGCAATAACTTTGCTTCCTTGCATTAACACACAACCAAATTCGGTGTGTGAAGCATCACAGTATACTGAAAAGCCTTCATTTCCATCTGGCAAAGCCAGTATGGGTGCTTGTGCCAGTTTATGTTTTAGAGTTTCAAAAGCTTCAGATTGTTTATGTCCCCATTCATACTTAACTGATTTGCGAGTCAAAGAAGTTAATGGACAACAATTCGAGAAAAATCTTGGATGAATCTTCGATAGTAACCAGCCAAACCAAGGAAACTACGGATTTCTGTTGGAGTCTTCGGGATTTCACATTTGGATATAGCCTCAATTTTAACCAGGTCAACTTTGATGCCATCAACGTTAATGACATATGTAGATCCCTCGGGTGTGGCGGATCGTCACATGCAAGTGGGTCTACTAGTCGGACCGGGTGCGGAATACCCGTGACTAGGTGGAGACTCTTACGAAACAAAGTAAACCGACAAGATAATCACTATAAACGTTCGTCTATTATAAACACTTGAAGGTTACAGAGAGAAGTTCTGAGATTACAAAGTTCTACGTATTTGCTAATCTGAATGCGTACTTATCTACTGTCAACCATTCCTATTTATAAGTGCGCAGGGCAATTTGCTCATGCGTACTTAGCAAATACGCAAACTACTTCCTGCGCACATACAAGTGCGCAAAACACTTAGAGAAATCTGCAACAGTCAATATGTAAAAGTAAATACAACTCGATAACTAATACATATACACACTTACAAACAAAGACAAATACATACATGAAAGTACTAAACTAAGACTCTATCTATCCAGAGTATTTGTCACAGGAAAGTGCTTCAACAAACTCCCCCTTGACAACAGCTCTGGATCATCTTCGATCTTTAGTCTACAGTCTTCGGTGTTCTGTCTTCACAGCTATGCAACTTTAGCTTCCATCTTCTTCTAGTAGTCAAGGCAGAACTTGATCACCTTGTCATTTTTAGAAGCAAGGAATTTCATCCATTCATCCGTATGCATGCAATACCTGTCTGCTAGTGCCTCCAGATCTTTCACAGAGAAGTTAATGAAGCAGACTTCATCTAATACTCTGATTAGTTCCCTCGGCACTAAGCATCCACTTTCTGACCTCACCTTTCCAATCACCACAACCTCGCCCGTCTTTGGATCTACGTACCAGTACCACATGTCACCGAGGATATCCTGAGATAACTTGCTCAGGGGAATCTTGGTTTCACATAGCACTGGCTTGTATACCAATTTCTTTAAGAATTTCTTAGTCACAGGATGTCTTGCTGTCTTATCCTTGACTCTCTTGGGCACTTGAGGCTTGAACATATCAAACTTCCAAGATCTTTCTTCCCGCTGTAGAACCACCCACAAACCCATCGCCACTGCATGAATAGAATGACCCAGCAGCTCTCGGTTTGCTAGGTTCACAATGTCGTATTTGGGTAAGGAGTTGAACGCTTCTCTTGTTCGTTTCAAGTATTGAACCCCCCAGATCTTTTGATTGCGAACAATTGCTTATCCTCCTCGAACCTTACAGCCAAGATCATCCCTGTTGCCCCTTGTTTGTCTATTATAGACGTCTTTTGCCAAACAGGAGCTGGACCCTTAGATGAAGTAGAAGGCATATCTTTTTCTTTTGGTGCCTCCGGATCCACAGGTGTAGGGTCAACTGGGGAGGCTTCAGTCGAGGCTTCCACATTACTAGCATGCTCGACTGAACCTGTGTCGAGCTGAGCTTCGAAGGATGGAAATTCAAAGATCTCTCCATCTTCTAACTCATACTCTCCTTCCCCGTCGCCCTTGGGAATTTCAATTACTACATCCTCATCATCCCAGTCATCACCAGAGTCGATCTCTCCTTCTTCTAGGTTAAAGAGAGCATCGATTTGTGCTTCCTTGGAATAGTCAGGCTCTAAGTATAAGATCTCATCATCAGATAGATCCTTAAGCACCTCAGCCGCTGACTTTCCTTTGTCACCACCACCAGAGGTATCACCACCCTCTTGATGAGTAGACTCCCCCTGAGCCATTGGAATAGCAGAGATGGGCACAATTGCTAAAGCTTGGTGCTCATCTCCACTAGGACCGGCTTCGGGATCCTTGTCTTTGTCGTCATCCTTAGTCAAGTCAACTGGATGACAAGCCTCATCACCAGTAGTTTTCTCCTTCTCTTTCTCCTTATCTTTCTCCCCCAGAGCATCAAGCTTCTTGGTCATATCAGCAATTAGTTTGACCATCAGCTCATGGTCTTTCCGTTGAGTATCAAACCTCAGCTCTAGAGATGACCTGTGACCCAGAATCATTTCATTTGTCCTGATTAGAAGCTCGTTCTGGGCCATGACGTTCTTCAGTCTCTCGTCAGTCCCCGTTCTCTGTCTTCTTAGAATCCTGACTTCATCCACCAATGAATTAATCTGTGCTTGTTGAGCATCAGATTCCTCCTTTGACTTTCGAATAGTTTCCAATAATCCAGCAACCTGGGTTTCCAGAACATCTATCCTTGCATCATTAGCATCAGGATGTCTGGATGATGAAGCTTTGGCATTGTGAATTGGGGAGGAGAAGATGGTGTCGAAGTCAAACCCTTGAGTAAATTCCCCATAGTTGAAGGGTTGACTTAAAGGATCAATGGTGGTTGTTGGGATTGTGGATGTGATGACGGTTGTAGGTGTTATGGAAGGAGTGATGGTGACTGACTCCGTGAGAATTGGAGTAGTCACCGCCACCTGGGCAGATGTGATAGGGAGGGTCACTATCACAGGAACCTCCTTTGTGATTGAAGTGATTGCCACGTCAGGTTATACCTGTTGCCTCCTCCTCTGTCTCCTGTAAAGCTGCTATGAAGGTGGGGTAGAAGCTGAATCAGAACTCACAGCTGAAACTTGTACTTGCTGCTGAGGACTCACCACCACCTCACTAGGAATAGGTTGTTGCTGCCTATCCCCCTGTTCTTATGAACACGTCTTTGCCTTTGAATAGCAGCATCAGGGTCAGAATCTGGCTCATATTCGCTGCTAGAGGACTGTCTCTTTCTCTTCAAGGATGACTCAGGAAGGGTGACCTTCGTCGTTCTCCTCGGGTGAACCTGCGATGGTGCATCATTGGAATCAGAAGAATCAGACTCCGTCTCTTCCAAGTCGGATTCCTCAGCACCATCATTACCTTCTTCTTCGTCTCCACCATCAGACGATCCATCTTCACTTTCAACTTTCTCCTCTTGTTGTTGTTGTTGTTGTTCATCTGAATGCTCACTCAATTCTGGCTCCGAATCGTGACTATACCATCTCCAGTCACCTGGTGCCACGTACGCTTCATTTATAAGGTGGCCAAAGAGTGTTGTGTGCTCAGGGGTAGGATCTACACTGCCTGGCTTGAGGAATTGGGCGAACACCCTCTTGTCCACCCTTTTCACTTGCAATCTCTCCCCTGCAGCAAGGTCATGACCCATTGCATCCTTTCCAGCTTTTCTTGAGGAGATGCACATGATCATGACGTGGGCAAAATATCTCCATTGGTCAAGCACCCACATTTTCTTATACGAAGCACAGTCTCTCGCACCGACATATCCCATACGTTGCCTCCAACAGCCATCCACAAAGTAGTCTGGATAGGCTATCGGGTTAGTCAAGAGATCTCGGAATTGCAGGACCCTTCTAATTGTATCTTCAGAGAAGGCGATGTCATGAACAGCCACGGTAGCCCTTATAACATTGAGGGTTACCGTACAATCATGCTCCGCAGTCTCCCAAAATTGCTCCATATAAGGTCTTGAAACGATCGGGTCTGCAGAAATAGCGTAGCTGATTCTTGAATGGTTCAAGAAATCAACTATCTCGCGGTACTGTAGAGCAGCACCCTTCCATTCCGGTTAAGTATTAGCTAACAGATTGAATTCGTTCGTAAACGCCCGAGCCATAATCTGCAAAAACACACAGAAAACATAATCAAAACAACAAGTTTCATTGGAAATGAATAAACATGACGCAGTATAGCAGTTACTCTTTGAACTGAAATTTCAGACTTAGAAATTTTCCCAAGTGTTGGTCCTGCGTACATAACAAGTACGCAGGAATTTCCTCTTGCATACTTAATAAGTATGCAAGAATTACTTCTTGCGTACTTGCTAAGTGCACAAGAAGCATACTTGTTTAAAAAAAAGTCAGAAGTTGTCAAAATCAACCGATGTTAAAAAAGGAGGTGGATTAGGTCACCAAAAGGTTGGAATCAGTGATCACGACCTATGGGACCAACCTTCATACCAAAAACTTGCTACACTAGTCTAATTTTGACCAAAACGACCACCCAGATGAACCGTCGGCCATCGAGGGTCTAAGTTCAAAATCAAGGGATTATTCAGACTGATTAAGGGTCGATCACTGTTTCTAATAAAGTTTTAATTATAAGGTTTTACCCAAACAACCCACATGTTGAGCAAAAACTCGAATCAAAACCCTAAATATTTCAAATGTTCAAATCGGTCCAAAATCACGATTTTTGTGGATGGATTGGCTCAAGATTCTCACCGATTGATTGTTGCACGATGATGATACTAGAGATGGGACAAGAAATCGGTTAGGAACACTTGGATTTTTGAGTAAAAATCGCAGAGGGAAAATGAACAGGCGTTAAGTTTGAATGAGATAAATCTCTGAGATTTTTCTAACTCCTGTTTATATACCCAACACCAATAGGTCGTGCGTACTTGCTAAGTGCGCAAGCATTAACTCATGCGTACTTACAAGTGCACAAGGCTTAACTCTTGCGTACTTGTTAAGTACGCAGAGCTTACTTCATGCGCACTTGTCAAGTACGCAGTAACCCTTAAGTGCGCAAACTTTCAACTCAAAATTATGAAGATTTTTCAAGTCAAATAACGAACAAGATAAACAACATTCAATCAAGAGGATTCACAATCAATTCAGGAAGGTTAAACACAAATATTTTTGGTTTTTCTGATTAAGATTGAACTACTCATAAACTTAAAAAAAAATTTATCGTTTTTAGATAGAAATATACACGTATTTACATAAACTATTTTTTTTTATCAAAGACACGATGTCACACCCCCAATTTCAACTAACGGAGTTTTACCGTTTGGGAAGTGACGAACCAGGATCTCAGACATTAGTTACTTTGAACGACTCTACATGGGACTCAAAATGAAAACATCTTTTAAATCAGAGTATCAATGCGGAAGCGTAAAGAGAGTAAATGCGCAAAATACACGCGCCCAAAACCAAAGTCCAAAAGTCTCAAAAGTCCAAACGTCCAAACCAAACAAAGTACAATAGAATAATTCAACCAAACATAAATAGACACAAGCAAAGCAGTTGAATCCCATGCATGCCCTAACGTGCACCGGTGTCTTAGCTTAGCGTCCTGAGAAAACATGTAAAGAAAAGTGTCAACACAAGGTTGGTGAGTTCACAGGTTTCAATTAAATACGTAAGCGTTTACCAGATTTATGATCATTCAATATGTATCTATAGGTAGCTAACCTATGTTCATGTTTAGCTCAAGTGCTCACAACCGAAGCTGACTGTTTGTTTATTGCCTCCTGCCAGGTCTATCAATACTGGCCATGTGAGTAGGCTAACATTTCACCCGTTCGATATCCAATCGAGTTAGCGCGACTAACGTGGGTGAGATTTTTCAAACCCAGTAGTACTACAAAACATTACCTCGCTAAGATCCATATTAACGGTTCGAGATAAGATGAGGACTTTCTGTGATAGCATGTTACACTTAGCATTAACATTGATAGCATATGAAATACAAAATCTAAAAATCAGTTTAAGCATGTTTTCTCCCCCAAGTTAAAACAGTAAAAAGGGGCCGTGAAAACTCACCTGCTTGGCGTTGAAGGTAGTTTCACACTAGAAGTAAGTTGGAACCACGAGTGTAAGTCTCAAAAGACCTACGAATGTCCTAAAATTATAAACATATAAATTAGGAACGATAATGGGAATTGTGACTGTGACACGAAAAACGAGGAATGTCCTAAAAGAACCGCTCCAATAAACGAGAGTGGACGAACGCGTCCACGGGTTTAGGAATGACTTTACGCGACGAACGACATAAATAATAATATATATATACACGAGTGAATAATATAATTAGTTATATTATTATTTAGTCTCGATTGATTTACGGCGTTATAAAATGACTTGAAATAATATAAATATACATTATTTAATAATACTGGTTACAATTTGGGAATAATATAAACATATTATTTTTCAAGAGTTTACGGCTTAAAAATAATATATTATTTATAAAAGTGGGTATAATTTATAAAAATAAACTAATATTTAAAACCCGAGCTTACGGGTTGTTTTTCGGGTTAAAACCCATTTATATAATAATATAATATTAACAGATTCGATTTTTATTAATTTAATAATCCAGAAAAATGTTTTAAAAATAATTGTGGGAGCCCGGTCTCAAACCCGGGTCTCTCCTACACACACACATCGCTCTAACCAGACCCGGCCGCTAGGCTATCGCGAACATCATCAGTTTCAAATAGTTTTAACACCCAAGTCCAGTGGGTTTCCCTCCCATACACATACCGGTTCGAAACTGTCCCAATACCCACGATTTCGACTTCGATTAAACATAGGAATATAGGGGTTTTGTTCAACGAGGGTTTGCGAATCTATGGGTGAGTTTAATTTCAAAAACATCTTGTTTAAGGCCGTTAAATTACAGAAAAATGGGCCGAACCCTAGCTTATGAACACGGTTCTGATTTGATCGAATTCGATGATGAAAACAGTTGGATTTATGGGGTTTTTACTCATTAAAGGCTTGCGAATGTGTATGAATAGTTTAATTAGATTAAGACTGATTCTAGAATCAAAACCCCCAAATTATCGTATGAACAAACCCTAGAATCTGGATCATGAACAATTCGATGTTCTGTGATTAAAATGATATAGGTCTTTCATTGAGTAGAGAATTACGAAGCTAATGATACATTTTAGTTGGATTTATACTGAGTCTAAAGCAGGGTTCGATTATACCGGTTTTATATGAACCCTAGGTTATGGTTCATGATCCATTCGATAATGTAATCCCAATTAACCATAGGGCTTTCAAAGAGTTATTGTTTGCGATTCTAACCATACCAATGAATTGAATTAAGATTGTGTTTAGATTAGGATTCGATCAAACCGTATTTGTATGAACCCTAGAATCGGGTTTTTGATATAATTGATATTGTAAGCCCTAATTGGCATAGGGCTTTCCATTATTAGACAGAAACGATAGTGTGGGTTTAGACAATTACCGGATTAGAGTTCGAATTGATGATCCTCGACTAAAATAGTTCCGACTTGAACTGGTTTGATCTCCGACTCCCTCTGTTATGATTCTTGTAAGGCCCCAAACCCGGGAGGCCTCACTTGTTGGATTTACTCATTTACAAACAGTTCTTAAACTTGAATATCAAAATAACGCAGCGGAAAATACATCATTAAAACATAACCATTACATTATCCAACATGCGGAAGCGTAACATAGTCTATTACATAAACATAACATAATCTAATCATAACGGGATGCCAGTCTTCATGTCATCCGGGTAACTCATCAAGCCGCCCAGCATCACCTTCCATCATCGTAACCTGCCTTAACCTGAATGTGCATACTAAAAAGTCAGCTACGCTGGTGAGTTCTAGTTTTAACATAAAACCTTAACTTCAAATAATTTGCCAAAAACATAACTTCATACATCATATAATAAAAAGCGTACGTAAAATAATGCAATAACAAAACATGACACTTCATAAACATAAGTCAACGAACATATCGAATCTGCGCCTTCTCGTAACCGTCAAATCCAAACGTCACATACTGGCTGAATAACCTAAAGATCACCACCACTAGGCCCATCAATCACCGTACTGTCCTTCGGGTGAGGAACTCCTAGGGCCCGATACTTAGGTTATTCAACACTACTTCAAGCACGGCATCACAAGGATGACACGTACCAAACTTCAAGCACTGTGCCCCATAGGGCACAAGTACCAAACTTCAAGCATGACTACCCCGTAAGGTAAATCGTACCAAACTTCAAGGATCACTATAATCCCCTTGGCGACCGTCATCGCCCCAGTTGTACAACAGTTGGCCAGCCACAAAGGCCCCTAAAAGGTGAAGGCCCATAACATACTTCCCATCCCTTAACCTTCATTCCCTATGGAATATTGGCAGATTCGTTCGTTTGTGACTTTCATACACCTTCGCTTCTTTTACTTCAAAAACTTCAGTTAAAGCATTCGTACGTTTTATTAAAAACATTCATTTCGTTAAACACTTCATAAACTTCCTTTGGCAAAATATTTCATAAACACTTCCTTCATAACCTTTCCTTCTAAAACATCGTTCATAAACATCATTTTATAAAACGTTACATACAACCTTCATAAACATCGTTTTATAAATTCGTTACATCGTTACGTATGCACACCAGCCCAAAAACATTATTAAAACATTTAAAAGAGGGCTTCTAGAACTCACCTGATACGCTAATATGAGTTGTCCTAAACGAAGGTCCAACAACGTCACTTCCGATCTGAATTGATTACTTAAATACACATCAGACCAATCCCGACTCTAACGGTTTAACCATTCTAACATACTGACTTCACTTAACCAGTTCTGATGTCTGCGCACTTGGAAAGTGCGCAGACCCTGCTGCCTGCGCACTTAGCAAGTGCGCAGACCCTGCTGCCTGCGCACTTAGCAAGTGCGCAGACCCTGCTGCCTGCGCACTTATCAAATTAAGCTCTCTTTGTTCGAAGAAGTACTTCAAACTTTTGTGGTCTGAGTAAATAGTAAACTTCACCCCGTACAGGTAGTGCCTCTAGATTTTTAATGCGAACACGACAGCAGCAAGTTCCAAATCGTGGGTTGGATAATTAGCTTCGTGAATCTTCAACTGTCGTGACGCATACGCGATCACTCTCCCGCGTTGCATCAACACGCATCCCAATCCCTGACCCGAAGCGTCAGAGTACACCACTAGGTCTTCATTGCCCTAGGGGAGGGCCAAGACTGGAGCTTGGGTTAGCCTCTTCTTCAATTCCTTAAACGCCTCATCCTGGGTCGAACCCCATTCATACTTAACCTCTTTTCGAGTCAACTTTGTCAACGGCGAAGCTATTTTCGAAAAGTCCTGGATGAATCTCCGATAGTAGCCTGCCAATCCCAAGAAACTGCGGATTTCAGTTGGCGTCTTAGGAATATTCCATTCCTTTACCGTCACTATCTTTGCTGGGTCAACCATAATGCCGTTCGGGTTAATGACGTGACCTAGGAATTGGACTTCTCTAAGCTAGAACCCGCATTTAGAGAACTTAGCATATAACTTTTCCTTCTTCAGAGCTTCCAATACTTCCTTCAAGTGACACGCGTGATCACCCTCATTCTTGGAGTAGATGAGGATATCATCGATGAACACGATTACCGATCGATCCAGCATTGGTCGACAAACTCTATTAATCAAATCCATGAACGCTGCGGGGGCGTTCGTCAATCCAAAAGACATTACGCGGAACTCGAAATGTCCATAACGCGTGCGAAATGCAGTTTTCGGTATGTCCTCTTCCCTCACCTTCAATTGATGGTACCCGGACCAAAGGTCAATTTTGAGAACCAACTTGCGCCTTGCAATTGATCGAACAGGTCGTCGATCCTTGGTAAAGGGTACTTGTTCTTCACTGTACGTTTGTTCAACTCACGATAATCAATACACATTCTCATCGAACTGTCTTTCTTCTTCACAAACAACACTGGAGCACCCCACGGCGAGATGCTCGGTTGGATAAACCCCTTCTCAAATAACTCGTCTAGTTGTGCCATTAACTCTTTCATCTCCACTGGTGCTAGTCGGTATGGAGCCTTAGCCACGGGCTGGGCATCTGGTACTAAGTCGATTCGAATTCGATCTCTCTGTCGGGTGGTATCCCAGGCAAATCCTCTGGAAACACCTCCGGGTACTCGCGTACCACGGGTACATCATCTAGCTCCTTCACTTCCTTACACTCATCAATTACGTACACCAGATAAGCCTCGCATCCGCGCCTCAGGTAATCTGTTGCCTTAATCATCGAGATGACGTTTGGCATCGGGGCGTCACGATCTCCAAGAATCTCGACTTTGCTACCATCCGGAGCCTTGAGTCGGATTATCTTTCGTTTACATATAATTTGTGCTTCATTGGCAGTTAGCCAATCCATACCTAACACGACATCAAACCCTCCCAAAACCATAACAAACAATCTGACAGGGAACCTATGTCCTTCTATTTTTATTGTGGAGTCGTCAACTACATCGGTCACTCTCGTAGTTCTACCCTCAGTGGTTTCTATGCTAAATGCCCTTTCTAGTTTACTGACAGTGTACTTCACTCGTTTACAAAAAGTCACAGATATAAAACTCTTACTTGCACCCGAATCAAATAACACAGAAACAAAAGTTTTGTCAAGGACGAACGTACCTGACGCCACATCGGGGTCCGCTCTGGCCTGTTCCTGCGTCAACCCATAGGCGCGAGTCTTTGCTCGGGGTCTCTCTTCTTTTTTTCCGGGCCTTTCCCTTTCCCGGCTTGACCCATTCTGGGCTTGGTGCATTCCCGGCTCATATGACCACCTTCCCCATAGTTGTAGCATTGGAAGCCTTGCGGGCATTCACGGGAATAGTGTCCGGTTTTTCCGCATTTAAAGCATAGATTAGACCCTAACCGACATTCACCCGTATGTCTTACCCCACATCTTCCACAGACTGTCGCCTCGCCTACCCTGGCCTGCTTGTCCCGAGCCCCAAACAACTTCCCACCAGATCGTTTAGCGGGAAAGATCAGCTTCTTCTTGGGCTCTTCAATGGCAACGACGTTCAGCGCCAGATCATCAAATACCACGCCACTCAGTTCTACTACCGAATCATAGGTAGTAGGGGCGTTTGCCTAAACATAGGTGCGGACCTGGTCCGGCAGTCCTTGTATATAGCAGGCAATCTTTCTCTCTTCAGTAGTGACAAGGTGTGGCACCAGACGTGCCAGTTCATTGAATCGGGTTGTGTATTGCCGGTGCGTCATGCTCCCGGCCTTCAAACCCAGAAATTCCCTCTCTAACTTTTCAATCTCGTTCCTCGGGCAGAAATTCTTGATCACCAAAGTTTTCAAGTCAGCCCACATCATCGCATCCACAACCTCGCTCCCTCTTTCCTGATGCACACCTTCCCACCAATGGGATGCTTCTTCCCTCAAGGAGTTGGCAGCAAATTTCACCACTTGATCCGCTCGACATTCGCTGAGACGGATGGCAGCCTCCATACGGATTATCCAGTCAAACATAGCTACCGCGTCTTTCTTTCCTGTCAGGACTGGCGGGTCACATGCCTTGAAGGACTTATAGTCGCATCCGCGAGCAGGCGGTGCGTTGATTGCCTCAGTGTTTGGGGTATCAACCGTCGGGTTAGACCCACCTTCCCCATTGACCTGCTTCAATGCTTCTGCCAACAGACCTGGCAGAGAAGTCTTCATCAATTTTGTGAACTCTCGAGGTATAGCTGCTCTCACTTCTGGTTCAAAAGTGAAAGGTTGTTCTTCTACCAGTGTCTGTTCAGTTCCATGCACACTGACCGCCAGTTCAGTGTGAACACTTCCTTCTTCACTATTCTCTTGGCGCGCAGGGATCCTGCCACGCCCACCATTTCGACCGCCAGCACGACCACCACGCTTTCCGTTTCCCCTCCTTGCCATTTCGTTCTATAAGACAAGGAATCCAATGTCATCACGCTAGTTAACAAATAAAATTCAATAAGTGCTGTAAGATGTTAATATACACTGGCCATCTGCAATTAACAATTACACTACCTTTCGATTTCTATTTGACCACCTTTGTGATTCCATCAGAACACAAGTCCTTTCCTAAGCCTTCCTAAGGCATACTACATACACATACTCTACTTTTCATACCTGATGATGTGGCTCGAGTTACCCGTACTGGCATCCGCTTTCGGTCCCATTCACAGTTTAAGTTCAGACACTGGGAGTGTCCGAATCTCTCAAACTATTGCTCTGATACCAACTTGTAAGGCCCCAAACCCGGTAGGCCTCACTTGTTGGATTTACTCATTTACAAACAGTTCTTAAACTTGAATATCAAAATAACGCAGCGGAAAATACATCATTAAAACATAACCATTACATTGTCCAACATGCGGAAGCGTAACATAGTCTATTACATAAACATAACATAATCTAATTATAACGGGATGCCAGTCTTCATGTCATCCGGGTAACTCATCAAGCCGCCCAGCATCACCTTCCATCATCGTAACCTGCCTTAACCTGAATGTGCATACTAAAAAGTCAGCTATGCTGGTGAGTTCTAGTTTTAACATAAAACCTTAACTTCAAATAATTTGCCAAAAACATAACTTCATACATCATATAATAAAAAGCGTACGTAAAATAATGCAATAACAAAACATGACACTTCATAAACATAAGTCAGCGAACATATCGAATCTGCACCTTCTCGTAACCGTCAAATCCAAACGTCACATACTGGCTGAATAACCTAAAGATCACCACCACTAGGCCCATTAATCACCGTACTGTCTTTCGGGTGAGGAACTCCTAGGGCCCGATACTTAGGTTACTCAACACTACTTCAAGCATGGCATCACAAGGATGACACGTACCAAACTTCAAGCACTGTGCCCCATAGGGCACAAGTACAAAACTTCAAGCACGACTACCCCGTAAGGTAAATCGTACCAAACTTCAAGGATCACGATAATCCCCTTGGCGACCGTCATCGCCCCAGTTGAACAACAGTTGGCCAGCCACAAAGGCCCCTAAAAGGTAAAGGCCCATAACATACTTCCCATCCCTTAACCTTCATTCCCTAAGGAATATTGGCAGATTCCTTCGTTTGTGACTTTCATAAACCTTCGCTTCTTTTACTTCAAAAACTTCAGTTAAAGCATTCGTACGTTTTATTAAAAACATTCATTTCGTTAAACACTTCATAAACTTCCTTTGGCAAAATATTTCATAAACACTTCCTTCATAACCTTTCCTTCTAAAACATCGTTCATAAACATCATTTTATAAAACGTTACATACAACCTTCATAAACATCGTTTTATAAAATCGTTACATCGTTACGTATGCACACCAGCCCAAAAATATTATTAAAACATTTAAAAGAGGGCTTCTAGAACTCACCTGATACGCTAATATGGGTTGTCCTAAACGAAGGTCCAACAACGTCACTTCCGATCTGAATTGATTAGTTAAATACACATCAGACCAATCCCGACTCTAACAGTTTAACCATTCTAACATACTGACTTCACTTAACCAGTTCTGATGTCTGCGCACTTGGCAAGTGTACAGACCCTGCTGCCTGCGCACTTAGCCCGTGCGCAGGACCTGCTCCGTGCGCACTTAGCAAGTGCGCACGACCTGTTCTTCGTGAAAACCCTAACTTTCGCATTCGGGTCTGATCATGTCAAGATCCCGAACCTGTTGCATTCAAAACGTTCGTTTTCCATTAAGGAACTCAAATCCATGATTATCTTTCAGTTTCATCCGTTCAAACCTTACCTTTTCACCCAAAACCCGAAAAACCCAAAAGCGAACTAAAACTCAGATTTAGGTCGGATCGTTACCTGAATCGAGTTTCTGATCCGGAGGTTCTTCTCACGAGTTATGGAGTAACACTTTGCTGAAGTCTCGGGTCGATCCGCCAACTTTCTCTCTCTACGGTTTCTCTCTCTAAAAGTTGCAAATGAGAGAAAAGGGGTGGCATAGGCTATTTATACCCCGCTGACCCATCCAACCCGACTCGTCATGCCTCGTTCGTTTATTCTATTATTACAACTGTCGTTTTATTTTTGGGATGTTACAATTCTGGACGAATTGATGCTTGCAACAGGCTCAAACAGATTCGATAAAGGTGTGAGAGGGTTTAATTTATGAAAGTAATACGAGGATTCGTCGAATTCGATGAATGTTTGATGTGGGTCGACGGTTACAAAATAACTCGTCATTAACCTGTTTAATTTGCTAATGATGGATGTTTTAATTGATGTTTAAGATCGTTAATGGCATTAATCGAGCGATAACGGTTTCAATTTCAACAAATCGATTTGTGAATTTGATTTTGATTGAATTTGTCACGAGTTTGACTTCAAAAAGTCAAACAGGGTTGAAATGATTTGATTTTGACTTTGGGGAGTCAATAATTCGGTTTGGCATATTTACACAACTAGTCCCTGCAGTTTTGAGTTGATTTTGTGACCGAATTAGTCCTTGGGGTTAGGTTTGATTAACGGGGTTAAGTTTTTAATAAGAAACTTAACGGAATGGTTAACGGAATTAACTGAAAAATCCGATTGTCACACACGAGCAGAGGATCATATCAGGCTAACTTATAGCAAAAACGATACATTATAAACATCAAAGAATATGGGATAATGTCATGGATTACTATTTATTCATACATAATAAGCACCTAAACAAGTAATTCAAGTTGACAATATTATAAGATTTGAAACTATAAGCATCTTTGTATCACGTTCTTGTGTCTTAAGGTATTAATTATAAGATATACAACGTGTACCATACTGATATGCTACAATAATGTAAATTGCTTTATCTCAAGGCATCTAATATTTTCCCAATGATTTTCAGAATGAAGTTACATCTATTAGCACAGGAAAAATCAAGCAGAATCCATAATGATTATCAGGAATCATAAGATTCAGAATCGAGTGATTCATATGTCTTGGTTTCATTTGATTTTCTTCATTGAATATCGGTATGATGATTCAGGATAATGAGTATGGTGTTTGAATAAGGTAAGGGAATCCAACTTTTATCTGGATTTGATTTCAATGAATCAGGAGTGATTCAAGGGTAAATACATGCTCAACGGTTGATGTAGAGACATGTCTTGATTCAATCTCACCTTGCATACTTGTGAGTATGGGCAGTGAGATGAACCGCATTAATTGTGCTAACGACATAACCCGAAACTGACCTCAAAAGAAAATTATTGCCAAAATCTAATATCATTTATCTAATAATGATCTTTTCTAATCTTTTACGCACACACACTAGCAAACATGGCTTCAAATCACAGTTGTAATTTAGACTTTAGTTTCCACACTACTAGTGATTCAAAGACGCATACAACCTACTGACAATTCAAATTACTTGTAAATAAGCAGATTAAAAACATAATAATTTAAACAATTAAGTAAGCATGATGCAATCATTTCCCATATGAGCAGTCCGTGACGTTTAGATCATTTCTGATGTACTATCATTTCATAGAATTTTGGATTCTCTCTCATCAAGGTTGTGTACATTTCAAACCTGGGTGGCAAAGCATCCAGAAACTTTTCACCAACTCTTCATCAGGATACTTGAGCTCAAAACCTTTCAATTCTGTCTGCAGATGATAGAATCTAGAGATGAGGTCATCTAAAGACTCATTCTCCAAAAATCTGAAGCATTCATACTGCTTCCTGAGTAGATCCCGTTTACTCTTCTTGATATCACTATTCCCTTCGAATCTTTTCTGTAACGCCTTCCAAAGATCCTTAGAGTTGTCATAACCTCTGAAGCTGTGGAACAACTCCCGAGTTAATGCCATAGTGATTGAACCAAGAGCCTTCTTCTCTCGATCATAAGCTTTCTTTTCCTCTTCATCGAGTTTAGAGATAGGCTTAGGCAGTTCATCATCAAGATAAATGTGTGTGGGATGCTTATAGCCTTCTAGAATTGGAATCCATAACGAAGAATCAGTGTATGAAATGTAATGCTCAAAGCGTGCCTTCCAGTTAGAATAATCATTTACATTTAGCAGCTTTGGCGGTTTCTAAGGAGTACCGATCTCATTGTCATAGTTTAAAAGGTTTCCAAGGTTCTGAAAATTCGACATGGTGAACACTTAGTCAAATTTCAAAAAAATCACAGACACTTGCGCACTTAGAGGAATGGTCTTGCGTATTTAAGATTTGCTCTTGCGTACTTGATAAGTACGCAGGTGTAAATGATAAGTACGTAGGATATAACTTAAGTACGCACATGATTAGTCTTGCGTATTTAGTAAGTACGCATGAGATTATTCTTGCGTATTTAGTAACTACGCAGCAAGACTATACTTTTTGCCAGATATGGTAAGTACGCAGAACACGTTTTCACCAACTCTCACCAAACTATTCCGATCACTGGAGACACACCGGAGATGGCAAAAATCGGACGGATGAACAATCAAAATGAGCCAAAGGGTCAGAAACTTGTTTCTAACCAACCTTTGATGCTCAAAACACTCAAAATACACAACAAAAGTCGGTTTTAGAGTAATTTTTGCTTCTAAAGTAGTGCGCAAGAGCTACCCCTATTTTATCACAAAAATCAATAAAAATACCTCCTTTTGCTTGTAAAACTCTGTAGAAAACTCTCCAAACTCACTCACAACACTCGAAATCAAGAGCTGTTGTCAAGGGGGAGTTTGTTGAAGCACTTTCCTGTAACAAACACTCTGGATAGATTATGGATAGATAGAGTCTTAGTTTAGTACTTTCATGTATGTATTTGTCTTTGTTTGTAAGTGTCTGTATGTATTAGTTTTGGTCACACCCCGACCGATGGCGGAATCATCGGGGTGGGACATGTAGACTGTTCATAAGCACAAGGTTGACTAAATTGAAATACATTAAACTTCAAATTCCATTACAATCATTCAAACAAAACCAAATACAAGACAGAAACAATATTTCAAAACATAGACTTCTTTATTTAAATTAGCTAAGTCCAAAGCCTAAGTGTAGCACATCTTGATCAAACTCACACATTAGTACCTAAAACATGAATAAAATAAAGTCAACTAAAAAGTTGGTGAGTATAACACATGTTTGTATATAGATAGCATATAGTTGTAAAACAAATCCTTACATATCATGATAAATAAGGCATTTATGGGGAGCAGCTATTGTGTAACCAAGTACAATCAAACCTTTGTAACTAGCATGCAAATTGTGTTGTCGGTATCTGTGACACCCGACATTTCAGGTCAATATCCGTACATGTATTAAACAATTTTACATTATAATTATTCTTGTGATTTACTTAATTTCACAAACAAGGACATGAAGGTCTAACAAAAACCGAACATTGTCTCATTTCATATTTTGGTAATTCTAGGAGTTACTGGTTCACGTGTCATATAAACCGAATTTATTTACCCCTTTAAAAATTTAATGGATGTTAATACCATTAATAAATTAGTGGTAAAAACAAATTGTTTGATTTATTTTGACCCAAACCACCCACCCTTGACTATTCCGCCGAAGTGCAGATAAAAGCATTGCCCCCCCCCCCATCCTCACGTCCCATTTTACCATATTTTCATATATAACCCATACCCTTTCACTCAAAACTCTCACAAACCTTTTATCTCTCTCTCATTTTCTTACGAAAATCTTCTCATTTCTCTTCAAAATCGAAGCCAAGTTTTAAGGCAAAAATCCACCACAATCCAGTGTTTTAAGAAGAATTTCAAGTGTTTCTGCAAAAGAGTCGAGATCATCTCTGTTTTATTTCATTATCTTCATCTCGGTTTTAAGGTAAAAACTCGACATTTTCATATTATTTTCTTTAAAACCGTAGCTAAAGTTACAACATATTTGAACGCAAGTAAGATAACAGGTAAAGGGTGTCCATGTCAAGTTGTAAAACAAAATATGCAGGACTGATTCTGTCAAACAGAAGTCCAGTAATCGAAACTAGGAGTTTCGATACCTGTTGGTCAATCGAAACTAGGAGTTTCGATACCTTTTACTCAATCGAAACTAGGTAGTTTCGACAACAACTACACAATCGAAACTAGGTTGTTTCGATACCCAGTTTACTCAATCGAAACTATAAAGTTTCGACACCTGACTACTCCATCGAAACTAAGTAGTTTCGATGCACAATTGCCCAATCGAAACTAAGAAGTTTCGACACCTGGTCATCAGTCCCATTTGGGCAGTAACTTGGAACTATTTTATAACGAAACAAGTGTTGAACAACTACGGAAATGTTTAAACAAAACAATCAGATTTACAAAGTCGGTGAACAATTTACAATTAAGACGTTTGGTCTTAACAAGAATTACCCTTTATGTAATTAGGGTACAATTAGTCAAGGTTGACTAGAGCAATATTCATTACAAGTATACACAAACTCCAGGTGAGTTTCACGGCCCCTTTTTACTGTTTTCAATATTTGGGGGAGAAACATACTTACAACTATTTTATGTGATAACAAGAGAATAAGGCACGACTTTTATGTTTACATGGGATGAGAACAACGATTTGAGGCCGCTAAAGTCCCCTGGAATAATGTAGTAACCATTAACTGTAGTCTAGGGTCCTATGAATAGTACTATGGAGAGTGACGTCTCCCGGTCATGGTTAGTCGCGCTAACCACAATCTGGAGGATTTATGGCCGCATAGAACCGGATAACGAAATTAGGGGCATGTACAATTGTCATGGTTTGGTTACGCCTCATGTATGAACATATTATTTGTATTCCTAGCTAGTTTACAAATGGGTCAACAATTCTTATTCTGTTTATCACATACAACTGAACTATTTATGAACAATCGAAGTTTACAAAGAACTATTTGATTAAACATGTGAACTCACCAACCTAGTGTTGACAAATTTTAAGTATGCTTTTCAGGTAACTGAACGTGATTTCAAGGTTAGCAATGTAGATTACATGCATGCACGATGGATACTAAACAATCTGGAGGATTTCCCCTGTATAACTCACTAAATTGAGTCATATTTGTGAAATCTTAACTTTTTTTTGTAAACTCTGATTTCATTTTTGTAATGAAAAACTTTAAATTTGTTTATGTATCCATTTATCATGTATGTGTTTGCGGTAATCATATGCTTTGGAAACCATGAACGTCGCGCCTCGCGTTTCCGCCTTGGCGGGGTGTGACTGATTTGGTATCAGAGCCATTGATTATAGCGAACTAGGAATCTAAATTGGAACCTAGTCTATAATCTAAATGACTCACTAAAATGTTTTCATTGCATAAGCATTGCATAACCAGTCATTTTGTCATATGGATATTGTAGTCACATTCTGATCCCGTCTCTGACACTGAATCAAACGAGGAACTTTCCGCCTCACGTCCCAAAAATCGAGTACAAACCCGTAGCTCCACACCACCTAATGTCTCCTTGGGAGAACCGCCTATTGTCTACCGAAAGAAAAGCGGAGGACCAGTTAAGGTGCAAAGTGCTAGGAAGAAGTTTCGACTTCCGCGCAAGAGAAACCTGGCAGCCCGTGACCCGGAAGACTTGGAGACCGGTGAGGAACCATCTAGGAAACGGCCCTGTTACCACCCTACTGTGGAAACTATCCATTGGATGCCCAGTACCTTGGAAAGATGGAGGGAGATGGAGAGCATCCCATCTACCTTTGAGCTCGGAGAGTCTTCTAACTCCCCAACACCCCTACCCCACACTGGGGAAGCCATAGAGCTCACTGTGCCTACCTTGGTAGCTCGTGTTCGTATGCACGAAGAGCGTCTTGATGATCTCCTAGATGACATCCGGGCACAGGGGGATGCAGCCACGCGACTTCGTCAAGGGCTCGGATCTCGAGTTCAGACTCTGGAAGACCACACCCGGGACATACAAGGTGCCACAAACTATCTAGAGTTAAGAGCTAACATGGACTGGCAGTTCACTGTCATGGTCCGAGACATGGTGGAGGCGCTAGAAGAAAGGACTTTGGCTGCAGAATTTGTGGCGAGAGCTAGCTTTGTCATGGCGGGACTTGCCATGATGATTGGATTGTACTCTCACTTTTTCTTTTAAACCTAGTACGGGCGGGTTGTGCCCGTAGTACATTAAGTAGTTTGAAACTTTAGTACTGATGAGGTCATGTGAACCCATCCTTTTTGTATCCTTATCTTTTGGGAACAATGTACTATATATGTTTTAACTATGTATGTAATGGTTTATGTTGTAATGATAGTTGTTTACGTTTGATGTTGTTGTATCCTTATGTCATGATCTATCATTATTTTTATATAATGTTGTTTCTTTTTAATTGACATGATTAGAAAGAACGTCATGGCACCTAAGCGTAGGACAACCCGTAACACTACTGGTGACAACAACGAGACAATTTCTCCAAATGTGGAACAACTCATAGCACAACGAGTAGCTGCTGCTATGCAACAGTATGAGGCAAACCGAAATAGTGGAGGAGGAAATGGCAGTGGTACCGGCGGAGGAGGTGCAGGAGGTAGCGGTACAGCTGGAGGTTCCGGAGGTTCCGGAGGTAATAGAATAAATAAGCCGTAACACTTAGTCATGATCCGAATTAATGACGTTATGACTTATAATTCTACAGATGCTCCAAATAGGAAGTGCTCCTACAAGATCTTTCTATCTTGCAAACCCCGTAACTTCAATGGCACCGAGGGTGCAGTTGGACTAATGAGATGGATAGAAAAGATGGAATCGGTGATTGATATTAGTGAATGCACCGCTGACTGCATGGTGAAGTATTCTACATGCTCACTCACTGATAAAGCTTTAACTTGGTGGAATTCACAAGTAAAGACTTTGGGAAGGCAGACAGCGTATGAGTTGTCATGGGAAGACCTGAAGGCCATGATGATCGAGGAATATTGTCCTCGAAATGAGTTACAAAAGATCGAATCTGAAATGTGGAATTTGCAAATGACAGGAGATGATGTTGCTGGCTACACTGACCGATTCAATGAGTTAGCAATCTTGGTTCCACACATGGTCACCCCAGAATACAAGAAAGTTGAAAGATATTTGTGGGGTCTCGCACCTCAAATCCGAAGTCTAGTGACTTCATCAAACCCTATGGATGCCAAGAGCGCCATAACTCTAGCTTTCAAGCTGAGGGATAATGCTGTGCGTGATGGGTTGTTTGGAAAGAAGGAGACCAAAGAAGGAAAATCTGGAGAAAAGAGGAAATGGTTTGGAAAACCAAGTAATCAAAACAAGAATCAGGCTTACAAGAGACCTGAAACTATGAAGGCCTATGCAGCCAACCTTGAAGGACAAAGTGGATATCTTGGAACACGACCAAAGTGTGACAAGTGTGGATATCATCATGGTGAAAGGTGTATACAATGTGGAAAATGAAAAAAGTATGGGCATATGACCCATAACTGTTGGAGCAATGCAAATCCTAATAAGACTAATCAAGTAGCAGGACAGGTCAAACCAGGAACAGGAAGGATGAATCAGGGATGCTTTGAGTGTGGAGATCCAAAGCACATCAGAAAAGACTGTCCAAAGTTGAAGAACCGAAACGACAATCAGGCCCGTGGAAGAGCATTTGTGATGGGGGCTGGTGACGCGCGACAAGATCCGAACATTGTCACTGGTACGTTCCCGATAAATAATCACTATGCCTCTATACTTTTCGATACGGGTGCTGATATGAGTTTTGTGTCAAATGACTTTAATTCCCTACTCGGTATTAAGCCCAGCAAACTAGAACAAAAGTATACAATTGAATTAGCGAACGGAAAATTAATTAATACCGGAGAGCTCATTCAAGGTTGTACCTTATGTTTTAAGAACCACACATTTAGTATAGATCTGTTACCTGTTGATTTAGGAAGCTTTGACGTTGTTATTGGCATGGATTGGTTGTCAAAGAATCATGCCGAGATTGTTTGTTTTTAGAAGATTGTCCAAATCCCACTCTTAAACGGAGAAGTCCTTTCGATTCAAGGTGAGAAGAGTGGAGTAACATTAAGGATGATAAACTGCATGAAAACTCGTAAGTATCTACGTAAAGGCTATTGCGTATTCCTGGCTCACGTCGTCGAGAAGAAACCTGAGGAACGTCGACTTGAGGATATACCAATCGTTAAGGATTATCCTGAAGTTTTTCCTGAAGACTTACCTGGATTACCACCACCGAGGCAAGTCGAATTTGGAATCGATTTAGTACCAGGAGCCGCCCCGGTTGCGCGATCACCATATCGATTAGCACCTTCTGAAATGCAGGAATTATCAAATCAACTCCAAGAGTTGCTTGATAAAGGTTTCATAAGACCGAGTTTCTCACCTTGGGGAGCTCCGGTCCTATTTTTAAAGAAAAAGGATGGAACCTTTAGGATGTGTATTGATTACAGAGAATTAAACAAGCTTACAATAAAAAACCGATACCCACTTCCTCGAATAGATGATTTGTTTGATCAACTACAAGGTTCTAGCTTCTACTCTAAGATCGATCTACGTTCGGGGTATCATCAACTAAGAATCCAAGAAGAAGATGTACCGAAGACAGCATTTAGGACTCGTTATGGCCACTATGAATTCCTAGTTATGCTGTTTGGTTTGACGAACGCACCAGCTGTTTTCATGGATCTCATGAACCGCGTGTGCAAGCCATACTTGGATAAATTCGTGATTGTGTTTATCGATGACATATTGATATATTCACGAACTAAGGAGGATCATGAAAATCATCTGAAATTAATCTTAGAACTACTCAGGAACGAGAGACTTTACGCTAAATTCTCTAAGTGTGAGTTTTGGATCCGAGAAGTGTATTTTCTTGGACATGTCATTAACAAGGAAGGAATTCACGTTGATCCATCAAAAATTGAAGTGATCAAAAACTGGGAAGCACCAAAGACTCCGACCGAAATGCGTCAATTTTTGGGTTTGGCCGGTTATTACAGACGATTCATCGAGAATTTTTCAAAAATAGCCCTGCCTTTAACCACATTAACCCAGAAAGAAAAGAAGTTTGATTGGAGTGACAAGCAAGAGTCAGCTTTCCAATTACTGAAGCAGAAGCTGTGTAGTGCACCAATCTTATCCCTTCCTGAGGGAATCGACAACTTTGTCGTATACTGCGATGCATCACACCAAGGACTTGGTTGTGTGTTAATGCAAAGAGACAAAGTCATCGCATATGCCTCACGACAACTAAAAGTGCACGAAAAGAATTATACGACCCACGACTTGGAATTGGGTGCAGTTGTGTTTGCGCTCAAGATTTGGAGACATTATCTTTACGGTACAAGATGTACTATCTTTACTGATCAAAAGAGTCTTCAACATATCTTCGATCAAAAGGAACTTAACATGAGACAGCGTCGTTGGGTAGAGCTACTGAATGATTACGACTGTGATATCAAGTATCACCCTGGAAAAGCCAATGTCGTAGCAAACGCTTTAAGTCGCAAAGAAAGGGTTAAAACACTCCGTGTTCGTGCCCTAGAATTGACAATTCGTACGAGTCTCACGACTCAAATCCGGATGGCACAACAAGAGGCAATCAAAGAAGAAAACCTTCAGAATGAAGCTTTACGAGGAATGATAAAGCAATTGGAGCCTAAGTCCGATGACACTTTATATTTCATGAATAGAATTTGGGTGACACGTTTTGGTAACTTACGGGAGTTAGTTATGGACGAAGCCCATAAGTCCAGGTACTCCATTCACCCAGGTTCAGATAAGATGTATAAGGATCTAAAAGAATTATATTGGTGGCCCAATATGAAAGGAGATATTGCCACATATGTCAGTAAGTGCTTAACATGTTCAAAAGTAAAAGCCGAACATCAGAAACCGTCTGGCTTATTACAGCAACCTGAAATTCCCCAATGGAAATGGGAACAAATTGCTATGGATTTCATCACAAAATTACCCAAGGCTTCCAGTGGTTATGATACCATATGGGTAATTGTCGACCGATTAACGAAATCTGCTCACTTTCTGCCAATGAAAGAAACTGACAAAACCGAGAAACTTGCAAAACTATATATCAAAGAAATTGTGGCTAGGCATGGAGTGCCAACTTCCATTATCTCCGATAGAGACAGCAGATTCGTGTCTAGAATCTGGAAATCACTACAAGAAGCCATGGGCACACGTCTTGACATGAGCACAGCATATCACCCACAAACAGATGGTCAAAGCGAAAGGACCATTCAAACATTAGAAGATATGCTCCGTGCATGTGTAATGGATTTCGGAGGAAATTGGGATACTCATTTACCACTAGCTGAGTTTTCCTACAATAACAGCTACCACACAAGCATTAATGCAGCTCCGTTTGAAGCATTATATGGTCGTAAATGTCGATCTCCGCTATGTTGGGCGGAAGTTGGTGAAAAACATTTGACAGGCCCTGAGATGATCCAGGAAACCACTGATAAGATTTTCAAAATTAAGGACCGTCTGAAAGCGGCCCGAGATAGACAAAAGAGCTATGCTGATAACAGACGAAGACCATTAGAATTTCAAATTGGTGACCGAGTAATGTTAAAAGTCTCACCATGGAAAGGCGTTGCAAGGTTTGGTAACCGTGGTAAGCTCAACCCTAGATACGTTGGACCGTTTGAAATACTGGCTAGGGTTGGCCCTGTAGCCTACAAACTTAAGCTACCACAGGAACTAAGCAACGTACATGATACGTTTCATGTATCAAATCTCAAGAAGTGCTTGGCAGACGAGACATTGATCTTACCGCCTGATGAAATTCACATTGACGATAAACTTCATTTCATCGAGGAACCAATTGAGATATCAGATTGGAAGGTTCAAAGACTGAGACGTAGTCGAATCAAACTGGTTAAAGTACGTTGGAACTCAAAGCGTGGTCCTGAGTATACATGGGAACGAGAGGACCAAATGAAAACGAAGCACCCATCCTTGTTTAAGGATACACCAGTTCAAGATGACACAAATTGAATTTCGGGACGAAATTCTTTTAACAAGGGGAGAATGTGACACCCGACATTTCAGGTCAATATCCGTACATGTATTAAACAATTTTACATTATAATTATTTCTGTGATTTACTTAATTTCACAAACAAGGACATGAAGGTCTAACAAAAACCGAACATTGTCTCATTTCATATTTTGGTATTTCTAGGAGTTACTGGTTCACGTGTCATATAAACCGAATTTATTTACCCCTTTAAAACTTTAATGGATGTTAATACCATTAATAAATTAGTGGTAAAAACAAATTGTTTGATTTATTTTGACCCAAACCACCCACCCTTGACTATTCCGCCGAAGTGCAGAGAAAACCATTCCCCCCCCCCCCATCCTCACGTCCCATTTTACCATATTTTCAGATATAACCCATACCCTTTCACTCAAAACTCTCACAAACCTTTTATCTCTCTCTCATTTTCTTACGAAAATCTTCTCATTTCTCTTCAAAATAGAAGCCAAGTTTTAAGGCAAAAATCCACCATAATCCAGTGTTTTAAGAAGAATTTCAAGTGTTTCTGCAAAAGAGTCAAGATCATCTCTGTTTTATTTCATTATCTTCATCTCGGTTTTAAGGTAAAAACTCGACATTTTCATATTATTTTCTTTAAAACCGTAGCTAAAGTTACAACATATTTGAACGCAAGTAAGATAACAAGTAAAGGGTGTCCATGTCAAGTTATAAAACAAAATATGCAGGACTGATTCTGTCAAACAGAAGTCCAGTAATCGAAACTAGGAGTTTCGATACCTGTTGGTCAATCAAAACTAGGAGTTTCGATACCTTTTACTCAATCGAAACTAGGTAGTTTCGACAACAACTACACAATTGAAACTAGGTTTCGATATCCAGTTTACTCAATCGAAACTATAAAGTTTCGACACCTGACTAGTCCATCGAAACTAAGTAGTTTCGATGCACAATTGCCCAATCGAAACTAAGAAGTTTCGACACCTGGTCATCAGTCCCATTTGGGCAGTAACTTGGAACTATTTTATAACGAAACAAGTGTTGAACAACTACGAAAATGTTTAAACAAAACAATCAGATTTACAAAGTCGGTGAACAATTTACAATTAAGACGTTTGGTCTTAACAAGAATTACCCTTTATGTAATTAGGGTACAATTAGTCAAGATTGACTAGAGCAATATTCATTACAAGTATACACAAACTCCAGGTAAGTTTCACGGCCCCTTTTTACTGTTTTCAATATTTGGGGGAGAAACATACTTACAACTATTTTATGTGATAACAAGAGAATAAGGCACGACTTTTATGTTTACATGAGATGAGAACAACGATTTGAGGCCGCTAAAGTCCCATGGAATAATGTAGTAACCATTAACTGTAGCCTAGGGTCCTATGAATAGTACTATGGAGAGTGACGTCTCTCGGTCATGGTTAGTCGCGCTAACCACAATCTGGAGGATTTATGGCCGCATAGAACCGGATAACGAAATTAGGGGCATGTACAATTGTCATGGTTTGGTTACGCCTCATGTATGAACATATTATTTGTATTCCTAGCTAGTTTACAAATGGGTCAACAATTCTTATTCTGTTTATCACATACAACTGAACTATTTATGAATAATCGAAGTTTACAAAGAACTATTTGATTAAACCTAAAAACTCACCAACCTAGTGTTGACAAATTTTAAGTATGCTTTTCAGGTAACTGAACGTGATTTCAAGGTTAGCAATGTAGATTACATGCATGCACGATGGATACTACACAATCTGGAGGATTTCCCCTGTATAACTCACTAAATTGAGTCATCTTTGTGAAATCTTAACTTTTTTTTGTAAACTCTGATTTCATTTTTGTAATGAAAAACTTTAAATTTGTTTATGTATCCATTTATCATGTATGTGTTTGCGGTAATCATATGCTTTGGAAACCATGAACGTCGCGGCTCGCGTTTCCGCCTTGGCGGGGTGTGACAGTATCAATCACCCCAATCTGGGTGGGTTTGTCAGACTCAATAGATCTATCATTGAAAACCGTCGGCTTGAATAGTTAATGATTGCACATAAGTGTTCACAAAAGTTAGCACACATAGCACTCGGCATAAAGCTCAAATTGCACACATGAATGTAAATAGGATTTGTATTTGTGTTGTTTGTGTAAATGTAAACATGTAATTTGATAGAGTTCATGTTTCACCCCAAAAGTGTAAAAGAGTAAAAGGGGCTATGAAATACTCACTTGGTTTGAAGGCGTAGCTAACAAGATACTAGATAGAATAAAGATCCTTGAAATGCACGAGTTAACCTAAAGTGTAATGTATATTGTATCAATAGCGTGCACAAAGTTTAAGTCAAATGTTGAACTTGGATTTGTGTATAAAGCCATTGATTTGTATTTGGAAGTATTGAATATGATATAAAGTTTGAAATAAATACTTTTGGAACATTTTGATTAAGGTTTGAAATTGAATAGCTAAATAAGTAGGTTAAATAATTATTGTTTATGAAAATAGTGTAAGTGTTTGATGTAACTAAGTATAAATAAATAATTGTTTTTGTTTAAATATAAATTAAATAAATAATCATTTCTTTATTTATTTATTTATAATATAAGTAACGTAACCATTAAAATACTTTTTAAGATTTAACAATAAGTGTAAATTAAATTTTATAAACTTTAAATTTCTATTTATTACAAGATTAAATATTTGATCTTTCTAAATATGATTAATTGCATTTTTTTATAAAAAACAACTATTTTTATTTTGTAAAATATGTAAAATATGAAATATTATTAGAATATTTATTGTTTGAAAAATATGTAAAATTATAATTCTGCCAAAAATTTAACTCACACACGACCGTGCCTGGGAAGGGCACGATCGTGCTCGAACCACGAGCGCGACCATGCTAATCAGGGCGCGACCGTGTTAATCAAACAGAATGCACAATTGGGTTGTTCTCTAGGCATGACTAAGTCTAGCCAAAGGCATGACTGGGTCTGAGTGTGTGAGGCACGACCGCACTGGTATTTGGCGCGACCGTGTCTCATGAAGCACGACCGCGCTAGAATACTAGCGCGACCGTGTCTGTCCCAAAACAGAAACGATTTGGCTAATTCTTATATTGTTAATGTTGGAATTCATGGGGTTTTCACCCATTAGATTATTTCGAGTCTTTTTGCATAGATTAATTGGATTTAAAACGTGTCTATAGTCGGATTCGATTAAATCATTTTTGAACGAAAACTAGATTCGGGTTTAAGATGATTTCCATATTGGAAGCCCAAATTAACATGGGGCTTTTGATCTAAAGAGTAAATCAATAGAGGAAAATGTTTCAATTACCCGGAATAATGGCGAATTGATAGCGAACGGTAGGAAGGAGTTCCGGCGTCGGCGAGCTTGGTTTCCGGCGTCTTCTGCTGCGATTCCGGTTGCTTCAAGTGGGTCAGTAGCTTCTGGGAGGATCGTTTGTGCGTTTGCTTGGGAGAATTGCAAACAATTTGGAAAATTCGATGGTCTAGTGGACGATTTTGTTGATTATTAGATGAATTGATGAAATTTTGTTTATTTGTTGTAATTATGATGATCAAGTGGCTTAACTCTGTTTGTTAATAGTTGGAACGTGTAAAACGGTTACGAAATAGAACGTCTCTGTGATTAAAGGTTGCATTTCCGTTTCAACTGGTACTAGGCGCGACCGTGCCCATATGCGGCGCGACCGTGCCAGAACTAGGCGCGACCGTGCCTATTAGGGTTTCTTGCTACTTTTCAACATCAGACCTTGTAACTTTAGTCTTTTGTCATATTTGTATAATTAGATACTTATGTATTGTTTTAATAGGATAAAACCGAGTAAATTTCGCGGATTTGCATTGAAATATAGTATTAAATTGATGTTACGAAAAGAAACAAAACAGTGCACCAGAATTGGGTTTGAAATGCATTACATTAATTGAAAATACGGATACTAAAAATCAGAAATGTTGCAGTCTCCCCATGTTGAGGGAATTTCGTCCCGAAATTTAGTTAGAGAAAGCGACGGCATCAGTAAAAAGATGGGGGGTACTTGAGCTTCATTTGGTCTTCTCGTTCCCAAGTGAATTCAGGACCACGCTTAGACTCCCAACGAACTTTGACAATAGGAATACGACTTCGCTTGAGTTGCTTGATTTCACGATCCATAATTTCTACCGGTTTCTCAACGAAGTGCATCGTTTCATCAATGCGCACGTCATCAAGTGGTATATGGAGATTCTCATCAGCGAGACATTTCTTCAGATTAGATACATGAAATGTAGGATGCACATTGCCAAGAGATGGAGGTAACTCGAGTTTGTAAGCCACTTTCCCAATCCTTTCAAGGATTTTGAATGAGCCAACATAGCGAGGTGCTAACTTGCCTTTCTTTCCAAAACGGATCACACCCTTCCACGGGGACACCTTAAGAAGAACAAGGTCACCGACTTGGAATTCCAAGGGTTTTCGTCGTTTATCGGCATAACTCTTTTGCCGACTTCTCGCTGTTTGGATGTTGTCACGGATTTGAATAATTTTGTCGGATGTTTCTTGAATTAGCTCGGGACCGGTGATTTGTGCTTCACCAATCTCGTTCCAACAGATAGGAGAACGACACTTGCGACCATAAAAAGCTTCGAATGGAGCCATGTTGATACTTGTGTGGTAGCTATTATTGTAAGAGAACTCAATGAGGGATAAATGTGAATCCCAATTGCCACCAAATCGATTACGCAAGCTCTAAGCATGTCTTCAAGTGTTTGGATTGTCCGCTCGGTTTGACCATCAGTTTGGGGATGGTAAGCCGTGCTCAAATCTAATCGTGTGCCAAGAGCAGATTGAAGAGATTTGTAACATCCAAGAGTTTTCTAATACTACATTATTTTACTTTATACAGTAACGACACTCCTAATGAACCCCATACTTGTTCAAAACAATATGTCACTTTAATTATTATTTTAACATCTATCAATTTAGATTTTTGATCTTACATTTAAATATTACCCTCCTATTATATATATAACATATGTATGTACATTCATATATATATATATATATATTTATATATGATTATATCAAATAAATCAATTATATAACTTTTGATATACGACTTATACATCCTTAATCACGTTTTTACATATTGTTCTATATAGATATAGGAATCTAATTATAAATATGTATATATGATATATGTATTTGATGTTATTAAATTAATCATCTATACAAATTGTATGTTTTAAAATTTATGAGCATTAATCAAGAGTTTACATTTTCTAAATGTATGTATTTAATTTTAAATAAATATGTAAACATATATCTATTTTAGTAAACCATTTACACAAATTGTAGTCTTTATAAAAATGAAAGACATTTTTTTTATAAACATTTGTAATTAAACAAGTAACATATTTAAGATTTTATAAACTTTATAAAAACAATTTTAAATATGAATTATGGAGTCAAACATAACATTAATGAGCATTAAATACTATTCTTCACCTTTTCAATCTTAGTCCTTATCAACAAATTGATTTTTGCGAATAAGTCTCTTAGCCTCACCTATAAATAGAGCCTTAAACCCCATTCATTTTCACACCTCAACAATCCTCTAGGGCTCTCTAGCAACTAAAGGTTGTTCTTCTCATCTTTTGGAAGATTCTAGTTTAAATCTTTCCATTCTAAGTAAGTTCTTCTTATGTTCTTACTTGTTCATACTTTTCTTTTTAAAAGTTCATCATAACTAGCTAGATCTATGATCCCTAACATGTTTATGTTATAATCATAGATCTATCCAAGATCAAAAGCCTTATTTTAATTAAACTTGTTCAAAACTTTATTTAAAAACTTGGTTTTGATCTTTATATTCCTTTCAATTTCAAAAAAATCATGTTTTTACCAAAACTCCTTATTTTTAAAATCCTTTAATATTCAATTAATATTCAATTAAATTTATTTCTATCTTTACTAAACTCATATTTTCACTTTAGCCCTTATACTTTCCAAGCTTACCAAACTCACCCTAAACTTGGTTAAGTATGCAAATAGAGTAACTTTCAAACCAGTATGTAGTTATTTAACAAACATTAAAGTTCTGGCTAGGAAAAGACGGGGTTCTGATCCGGCCAACTCTTTCCTGGGAACTTTTCTGTTGGAGGTACTACTCTGGAATGCTAACCACTCTAGTGTACAACAATCACTTTCAACTAATTACACTGTCAACCCCTTGACTATCCATAACGTGTTTCTAACGTAACAAACTTAACTTAGGCAATCCTTAAGGCATTGAATCCAAGTTACTACAAGTTCAAGTTCAACCCTCTAAACTTGCAAGGTGAGTTTACATAGCCCCTTTTCCTTTTGTATATTTTTGGGTGAAACATGATTACTCAACAAACCTTATTTGCAATTACACACGTACAATTCTACAATATGATCATATGTGTTTATTTGTGCTTTATTCTTGAATGCTATTTGTTAAGGCTATATATACATGACATACTCGTACAATCATTAACACATTACTTCAGGATAACATGTGTTGTTATGCCCTACATTTACATCAGGATAACATGTGTTGTTATGCCTTACATTTACATCAGGATAACATGTGTTGTTATGCCCTACATTTTCATCAGGCTAACATGTGTTGTCATGCCCTACATTTACATTAGGATAAAATGTGTTGTTATACCCTACATTAGGATAACATGTGTTGTTATGCCCTTCAATTACAACGTTTCAATTGTGCAACTAGCTTAACATAGATTCTCCATAAATGCTTTATAAACCATGTATCATTTGAATTGTACACAAAACGTTTGAACTTTACTTGTGGTGTCAAAACCTATGTACGCTCACCAACTATTTATAGTTGACCCTCTCATTTTATCATGTTTCAGGTACAAATGTTTGAGTTAAGATTCAAGCTACTTCACTTAGGGTTGAGGACATAGTCTTAAATTTTAATATGGAGATTTATGTATTCTTTAATTCTTGTAAATGATGTAATTGATTTCTTGAGTTATGAAATGAAACATATTGTTTAATTATTACAACTTTAGCAAACCGTGAGCTTATGAACAGTCTACATGTCCCACCCCGACGTTTCCGCCGTCGGTTGGGGTGTGACAAGATTGCCAAAAACAAGAAGTGAACCGGGCATCTCGATCGGATATTATGTTCAAGGGAACACCATGATGACTCATAATTTCATCAATGTAAATTCGGGCTAGTTTCTCAACCCGATAGTCTTCACGGATAGGCAAGAAATGAGCATATTTGGTGAGACGATCAATGATTACCCAAATGCAATCATAACCACTCGAGGTGCGAGGGAGTTTGGTAATAAAATCCATGGCTAAGTTCTCCCATTTCCACACAGGAATTTCCGGTTGTTCAAGTAATCCGGAAGGATGTTGGTGTTCGGCTTTGACTTTAGAACACGTTAGACATTTGGCAACATAGTGAGCAATGTCCTTTTTCATACCGGGCCACCAATATTGTTGGCAAAGATCTTGGTACATTTTATCCGCACCAGGATGAATAGAATAACGAGTCTTTTGAGCCTCGTTCATGAGAAATGCACGGAGATCATCGCGATCGGGAATCCAAATACGGTTCAAGTAATAAAGTAATCCATTGGATTTTGATTCGAGTAGGAGTTCAACACCACACGACATTTCCTCATACATGTTACCCTCGGTGACTGAGACGTGTTGAGCTTCTAAAATGCGGTTTTGAATGTTGGTTTGAATTCGGGAACAATTAAGCATGACATGGTCCTTTCGACTCAAAGCGTCGGCTACAACATTCGCTTTGCCGGGATGGTAACGAATCTCGCAGTCATAGTCGTTAAGGAGTTCAACCCAACGTCGTTGCCTTATAATGAGTTCCTTTTGATTGAAGATTTGTTGGAGACTTTTGTGGTCGGTGAACACCATGCATTTCATCCCATAGAGATAATGTCTCCAAATCTTCAATGCGAACACGACCGCACCCAACTCGAGATCGTGCGTCATATAATTCTTCTTATGAATCTTAAGTTGCCTTGATGCATAAGCGATTACTTTGCCTCGTTGCATGAGGACACAAGCGAGACCTTGGTTAGAAGCATCACAGTAGACAACTAGATCATCATTCCCATCAGGGAGAGTCAAAATGGGAGCATTGCACAACTTTTTCTTGAGGGTTTGGAAAGCTTCTTCTTGTTTTGGTCCCCATTCATAAGTCTTACCCTTGTGGGTCAAAGCGGTAAGGGGAACAGCAATCTTAGAGAAGTTTGAGATGAAACGACGGTAATATCCCGCAAGACCAAGAAATGAACGAACTTCAGTGGGAGTCTTCAGGGCATTCCAATTCTTAACCCTTTCGATCTTAGCAGGGTCAACATGAATACCCTTGTCGTTGATAATATGACCAAGAAATTGAACTTCTTTTAACCAAAATTCACATTTGGAGAATTTGGCATATAGTTGTTCTTTCTTCAAGAGATCCAAAACCAATCTAAGATGTTGATCATGATCGGCTTTAGTCTTGGAATATATTAAGATGTCATCGTTGAAAACGATCACGAACTTATCAAGGTACGGTTTGCACACACGATTCATGAGTTCCATGAAAACTGCAGGTGCATTGGTTAGTCCAAAAGGCATAACCATGAACTCGTAATGACCATACCTTGTTCGGAAGGCAGTCTTTGGAATATCGTCTTCTTGCACACGGAGTTGGTGATAACCGGATCGAAGATCAATCTTTGAGAAGCAAGTAGAACCTTGAAGTTGATCAAAGAGGTCATCAATTCTAGGCAAAGGATAACGGTTTTTGATAGTAAGCTTGTTGTGTTCGCGGTAGTCAATACACATGCGAAATGATCCATCCTTCTTTTTGACGAATAAGACGGATGCACCCCATGGTAATGACTTGGACGGATGAATCCCTTGTCGGAGAGCTCTTGAAGTTGACTTGCAAGTTCTTGCATTTTAGAAGGTGCAAGACGGTATGGAGCTCTAGCCACGAGGTTAGCTCCGGGCACAAGATTAATGTGAAATTCTACTTGTCGAACGGGTGGAAGACAGGATAAATCTTTGGGGAACACTTCGGGAAAATCTCGGATAATGGGGATGTCTTGAATACTCTTCTTTTCGACATCTTTTTGAATGATATGGGCCAAAAAGGCCACGTACTTCTTTCGTAAGTACTTTTGAGCAGTAGTGCATGACATTAATTTAAGCCCTTTGAAAGGCTTTTCACCAAAGACCCTTAGTGTTTCTCCCGATGGTAGAGGTATTCGAATACACTTCTTGAAACAGATGACTTCGGCATGATGATTTGATAGCCAATCCATGCCTATGATGATATCAAAACTTCCTAATGGCATTGGTACAAGATTGATTGTAAATGTATGTTCATTAAGTTCTAGAGAGCAGTCATAGATAATAGACTCAATTGTAAGTGAATCACCATTTGCTATTTCGACAGTGAAGGTTTTCTCTAATTGAGATCGTGTATTGGCAAGTAAAGGTTCAAAGTTAAGTGACACAAAACTCTTATCGGCACCGGTATCAAATAAAATGGAGGCATATTGACTATTTACAAGGAATGTACCATTGACCACATCATTGTTGGCTTGAGCTTCGTTGGCGTTTATGTTGAAAGCACGCCCACGAGCTCCACCTTGTCTAGCATTGGCAAATCTTGGGCATTGATCACGGAAATGGTTAGGGTTGCCACACTCATAACATGCACGCCCATTTGCAATAGCAGTAGTACCTTGATTAGTCACTTGGGTGTTGGTTTGGTTTGGTGGGTTGACTTGACCCGCAAGAGCTTTGGCCCTACAAACATTAACCGTATGGTCATATCTCCCACAATGAGTACAAAGGCGACATGGGATGCTTTGGGGATGATGGTAGTTGCAGGTGGCACAAATTGGGTAGATTCCAACATATGGCTTTTTGGCCGGTGCTTGAACCATAGGTGCAGCTTGGTTAACAGGTATAGTAGGAGTGACCACAGCAAAATTTCTAGCCTTTCTCTTCTTATTGTGCCGGGAGGGCTCAGTTATGGCTTCTTTGTTGTGGGTGGAAGGAGTTGCAGTGTCGGAGACTTTCTTTGCACCCTTTTTAGTAAGAGTCCCCGCCTTCACATGGTTATCAATTAAGGTGGCAGATAAGTGGATAGCATCCTCAAGTGTTGCGGGATTCCTTCCTAGGACAATATCTTGAATTTGCCTAGGTAGTCCCCCAATATACTTTTCAATGCAGCGGGACAAAGGAGTGACCATGTGGGGCACAAGAAGACTCAACTCATGGAACCGAGTTGTGTACGCCAAGTTTTCACCACTATCTTGGGCAAGATCCCAAAACACAGCTTCAAGTTTCTTCACTTCATTTCGAGGACAGAATTCCTCGGTCATTAGCCTTTTAACCTCATCCCAAGGTAAGGCCATTGCTACATCCACACCCCTATTCCTTTTCTCCCCATTCCACCACGTGAGTGCCCGTTTTTGTAGGACACTTGTGGCATGACGAACACGAAGGTTGTCGGGGCAGTCACTATTGAGAAAATTATTCTCAATGCTTTCGAACCATTGAAGGAGTCCAGTAGCTCCTTCGGTACCATAGAATTTGGGAGGATTACACGAGTTAAAATGTTTGAAAGTCCATTGAGATGGGTTGTTACCACCATTTCCACCATTACCACCATTACCACTATTACTACCATTTCCACCATTGTTGCCATTGGTGGCACTATTAGCTTGAGTGAGTTGTGTCACGAGTTATGCAAGAATAGCAGCAATGTCGGTATTGGTGTTGGCCGCGGGAGCACGACGAGGAGGCATTCTACAGATTTTCACAAGACAAGGAAAGATGTAAGAACTTATAAGAATTGTTTGGATTTAATAGAATAAGATAACAAAATAAATAGATAATCATAGTTTAGATTGTACTAAAATAGTGATATAATCACTCGAATACTATGACACATTAAGGTTAATTAAACTTATATAATTTTCAAGGAGACATGCTTTAGCCTATAAGTAAACACTCATCTCGGGAATTCCCCAGAAAGCATACGGGTCCCTCGGTTGATTGGGATTTATGCGAAATGCTTTCCTAGACAGAAAACTCAAAATACAGGTGTCATTCTTCCAGATTGCACGTGTCCTCAAATAATTAACAAAGCTTAAAAACCTTAACGAGGAAATAAAGAAATTTTTATGAATTTAGCTTCATGAAGTTTCCACATGCTTAGAAAGATAAAGATAGAGAAGAAGATAAGAATATTATGAGGTTTTAGGATATAGGAAAGGATATTGTTTATTTAATTTATTATTTAAGTATATACAAATAAGTCATGGATTTTTAACAAATAAGTCATCAAATAAAATAATAACTAATCATAGTAAGCATGTAGCACATAGCATGTAGCACATAACACATAATCATGAAACATAGCATAAGCAGGTGTCCTAAAGTTATAGTCTAGGTCAAGGTGTCTAAAAACCTAATTCCATATAACCAAGGCTCTGATACCAATCTGTCACACCCTGACCGATGGCGGAATCATCGGGGCGGGCCATGTAGACTGTTCATAAGCACAAGGTTGACTAAATTGAAATACATTAAACTTCAAATTCCATTACAATCATTCAAAGAAAACCAAATCCAAGACAGAAACAATATTTCAAAACATAGACCTCTTTATTTAAATTAGCTAAGTCCAAAGCCTAAGTGTAGCACATCTTGATCAAACTCACACATTAGTACCTGAAACATGAATAAAATAAAGTCAACTAAAAAGTTGTTGAGTATAACACAGGTTTGTATATAGATAGCATATAGTTGTAAAACAAATCCTTACATATCATGATAAATAAGGCATTTATGGGGAGCAGCTATTGTGTAACCAAGTACAATCAAACCTTTGTAACTAGCATGCAAATTGTGTTGTCGGTATCAATCACCCCAATCTGGGTGGGTTTGTCAGACTCAATAGATCTATCATTGAAAACCGTCGGCTTGAATAGTTAATGATTGCACATAAGTGTTCACAAAAGTTAGCACACATAGCACTCGGGAAAGCTCAAATTGCACACATGAATGTAAATAGGATTTGTATTTGTGTTGTTTGTGTAAATGTAAACATGTAATTTGATAGAGTTCATGTTTCACCCCAAAAGTGTAAAAGAGTAAAAGGGGCTATGAAATACTCACTTGGTTTGAAGGCGTAGCTAACAAGATACTAGATAGAATAAAGATCCTTGAAATGCACGAGTTAACCTAAAGTGTAATGTATATTGTATCAATAGCGTGCACAAAGTTTGAGTCAAATGTTGAACTTGGATTTGTGTATAAAGCCATTGATTTGTATTTGAAAGTATTGAATATGATATAAAGTTTGAAATAAATACTTTTGGAACATTTTGATTAAGGTTTGAAATTGAATAGCTAAATAAGTTGGTTAAATAATTATTGTTTATGAAAATAGTGTAAGTGTTTGATGTAACTAAGTATAAATAAATAATTATTTTTGTTTAAATATAAATTAAATAAATAATTATTTCTTTATTTATTTATTTATAATATATGTAACGTAACCATTAAAATACTTTTTAAGATTTAACAATAAGTGTAAATTAAATTTTATAAACTTTAAATTTCTATTTATTCCAAGATTAAATATTTGATCTTTCTAAATATGATTAATTGCATTTTTTTTATAAAAATCAACTATTTTTATTTTGTAATTTAATCAGAATATTTATTGTTTGAAAAATATGTAAAATTATTATTCTGCCAAAAATTTAACTCACACACGACCGTGCCTGGGATGGGCACGATCGTGCTCGAACCACGGGCGCGACCGTGTTGATCAAACATGATGCATAATTGGGTTGTTCTCTAGGCATGACTAAGTCTAGCCAAAGGCATGACTGAGTCTGAGTGTGTGAGGCACGACCGCGTTGGTATTTGGCGCGACCGTGTCTCATGAAGCACAACCGCGCTAGAATACTAGCGCGATCGTGTCTGTCCCAAAACAGAAACGGTTTGGCTAAATCTTATATTGTTAATGTTGGAATTCATGGGGCTTTCACCCATTAGATTATTTCGAGTCTTTTTGCATAGATTAATTGGATTTAAAACGTGTCTAGAGTAGGATTCGATTAAATCATTTTTGAATGAAAACTAGATTCGGGTTTAAGATGATTTCCATATTGGAAGCCCAAATTAACATGGGGCTTTTGATCTAACGTGTAAATCGATAGAGGACAAGGTTTCAATTACCCGGAATAATGGCGAATTGATAGCGAACGGTAGGAAGGAGTTCCGGCGTCGGCGAGCTTGGTGTCCGGCGTCTTCTGCTACGATTCCGGTTGCTTCAAGTGGGTCAGTAGCTTCTGGGAGGATCGTTTGTGCGTTTGCTTGGGAGAATTGCAAACAATTTGGAGAATTCGATGGTCTAGTGGACGATTTTGTTGATTATTAGATGAATTGATGAAATTTCGTTTATTTGTTGTAATTATGATGATCAAGTGGCTTAACTCTGTTTGTTAATAGTTGGAACGTGTAAAACGGTTACGAAATCGAACGTCTCTGTGATTAAAGGCTGCATTTCCGTTTCAACTGATACTAGGCGCGACCGTGCCTATATCGTTCCAAAGCAAGTCGCGCGACCGTGCCAAAGCACTCGGCGCGACAGTGCCAGAACTAGGCGCGACCGTGCCTATTAGGGTTTCTTGCTACTTTTCAACATCAGACCTTGTAACTTTAGTCTTTTGTCATATTTGTATAATTAGATACTTATGTATTGTTTTAATAGGATAAAACCGAGTAAATTTCGCGGATTTGCATTGAAAAATAGTATTAAATTGATGGTACGAAAAGAAAAAACAGTGCACTAGAATTGGGTTTGAAATGCATTACATTGAATTGAAAATACGGATACTAAAAATCAGAAATGTTACAGTTATCGAGTTGTATTTAGTTTTACATATTGACTGTTACAGATTTCTCTAAGTGTTTTGCGCACTTGTATGTGCGCAGGAAGTAGTTCCTGTGTACTTAGCAAGTACGCAAGAATACCTATGTGTACTTGCTAAGTACGCATGAGCAAATTGCCCTGCGCACTAGGTCATTTATAAATAGGAATGGTTGACTGTAGATAAGTACGCATTCAGATTAGCAAATACGCAGAACTTTGTAATCTCAGAACTTCTCTCTGTAACCTTCAAGTGTTTATAATAGACGAACGTTTATAGTGATTATCTTGTCGGTTTACTTTATTTCATAAGACTCTCCACCTAGTCACGGGTATTCCGCACCCGGTCTGACTAGTAGACCCACTAGCATGTGACGATCCGCCACACCCGAGGGACCTACAATATGCCCAATGAATTGAACTTCTAATAACCAAAACTCGCATTTTGAGAATTTAGCATAAAGCTTTTTGTTTCTCAAGAGTTCAAGCAAGAATTTCAAATGATTAGCATGATCTTCCTTACTCTTAGAATAAATAAGGATATCGTCAATGAATACGATAATGAATTTTTCCAAGTAAGGTTTGCAAACTCGATTCATCATACACATGCACATCGAGCCGTCTTTCTTTTTAACGAATAAGACCGGAGCTCCCCAAGGTGACGAGCTTGGTCTTATCAATCCTTTTTCGAGCAATTCATCCAACTGTTTCTTTAATACTGCCATCTTTGTTGGACCAAAATTGTACGGGGCTTTGGCAATTGGTGCCGCACCGGGTACTAGATTAATTCTGAATTCCACTTCTCTTTCAGGTGGACATCCGGGCAGTTCATCTGGAAAAACGTTAGGAAACTTAGCTACAACATGGCACATCTTCGATCTTCTTTCTAGTGTCGGTGGTTACAGATACGAGGTATGCTAAGCATCCTTTTCGTAAATACTTTGTAGCCTTTAACATGGAAATTATTACAACAGAGTTAGATAATTTATCGCCATGTATAGTCAAGATATTGCCTTTTAAACAAAGTTTTATAGCTTTCTTATCATACAGGATACGGGTTTGGTTAGGGGCTAACCAATCCATTCCTAGAACAATGTCAAAACCTGCCAAAGTCATTGGCAACAGTGGTGCAGGAATAACATGTCCTGATAGTGTGATATTACAATCGTTTAGGATTTCAGAGATTTGGACTAGGTCATCGTTGGCAGCCTCTACCAAGTATTTTTGTCTAATTTAGCTATAGTTTTATTTAACAGTCTATAGAATCTATGATCTATAAAACTTTGGTTTGCACCAGAGTCAAACAAAACTCGAGCGTTAATATTATTGACAAGAAATGTACCCATAATGAAATCGGGCATACCTGCTGCTTCATGAGTATGGAGAATAAATGCTCGCGCATTCTTCTTTACTCCATCTAAAGGTTTTGGACCAGTCCCATCAGGTTTCTTTAGCTTGGGACAATTGATTTTGATGTGGTCGGTTTCACCACACTCAAAATAAGTGATTCGCTTCTTCTTGAAACAATTCTTTGCTTTGTGACCAGACATCTTGCAAAAATTGCAGAGAAGTCCAGCACGACATTGTCCTAAATGCCTTTTTCTACACTTGGGACATTCCGGAATTGAAGAGTTGTGTTGGAGCATATTCTAGTGACAACGAGCATGAAAATATTATGTCTTAGTCTTAGAGTCTTTTACTTGTAATTGATAGAATTGTTAGCAGCGGTTAAAGGGGAGTCTGTTAGGACATGTTTTGTAACTATTGATAAAATTCTGTGTAAGTTCATAGAGAGGCTAAGCATCTTTAGGAGCGAACTTGTTAAGTTCATCTAAGGAATATTGTACAAGTTCATAAAGAGGCGAACTTAAGCATCTTTAGGGGCGAACTTGTTAAGTTCGCCTATTGCAGAGCTTGTGTCTATAAATAGGTGTTTACAGATTCTGTTCTATAGGGCTTAAACGATTGTATTTTGTGAATTTGTAAACTCTGTGTTTTGGGGAATACAAAGAGAAGTCTATTTACCTGCTGTTTCTATTGTCAATTTGTATACAAACATTAACATGGTAGGATTCCGCACTCCGTGTTATCGAGACGTCCTATCACGAGAAAGATCTGCAAATGAGTCATGTGGACCTACAAGTTTTTTTTTTAAATAAACTTCTCTTTGTATTCCACAAAAACACAGAGTTTACAAATTCACAGAATACAATCGTTTAAGCCCTATAGAACAGAATCTGTAAACACCTATTTATAGACACAAGCAATGCAATAGGTGAAGTTAACAAGTTCGCTCCTAAAGATGCTTAGGAGAAATTGTTAAGTTCACCTCTCTATGAACTTGTACAATATTCCTTAGGCGAACTTAACAAGTTCGCTCCTAAAGATGCTTAGGTGAACTTGTTAAGTTCGCCTCTCTATGAACTTACACAGAATTTTATCAACAGTTACAAAACATGTCCTAACAGACTCCCTTTAACTATTGCTAGCAATTCAATCAATTACAAAGTCAAAGACTCTAAGACTAAGACATAATATCTTCAAGCTCGTTGTCACTAGAATATGCTCCAACAGACTCCCCCTTGACAACAGCTTTAGAAGATTGTCATCCGTCTTCATATATCATCAAACACGCTGTAGTCTTCGTCTTTTTCATCTGCACTTTCTATCTTCATTTCTATAAGAAAACTTGGGAGAAGGACCCCTTATCAACTTCTGTCTGCAATATTCAGTTTTTGCAAAGGAGAATAACCAATAATAACCAACAATTAAGATTTCCATGGAAGATGTAAAAATAAAATCATTTTGGGTTTTCAAACATAAACTAAAATGTAAAATACAAAATCACATCTTTTTGGTCGAACATCACGAGTAAGAAGATCATATCAGTATATATGAGATATCAATCACACATCTTGGATATAAAATCCATATAATATCAAATGGTATCCTATGTCATTCTTTCAAGCCTTGACCAACCAAACCAATATCTTTCAAAATTATCACACTCTATCTTTTCAAGACTTTCATATTGCATGTTATGATACGCGATAAACATTCAAAGAAAATAGAATCATGCTATGACACACAAATTCAAATTGTCAATATTATAAGATTTGAAACTAAAGCATCTCATTCCCACTTTCTTGTGAGTTAAGGTACCATTTAAGTATGAAATACAACGTGTACCCCAGTAGTATGTCAACAGAAAGTAAATGCACTATCTTCAAGACATATGAGATTTTACTAAATATTATCCGAATTTTGCAGAATGAGGAGACATCACATAGCACATGAATAGCAGAATCCAAATTGGATTGTATAGGAGTCAATGAGATTCAGAATCAAAAGATCAATGTTTTGGCTTATATATGTGGAATCATAAGATTCAGGTACGTGGATCCAACTATTATCTAGATTATGAATTCAATTGAATCAGTAAAGATGATTTATCAATATGATCCAAGGGCTAGTATATGTTTGACAGATGTTGTCAAGTACATATCTTGATTATAATTCAAATTGCATGCTTTTCGTGACATGGGCACTGAAGCAAGTCGAATGAATAGTGCTAAGAACAAAACCCGAAACTGATCTCATAGGACAATCTTTATTAAAAGCTAATATTCTTTATCTGATAGTGATCTTTTAACACACACACCCAGGCATAAAATGGGTTCAAATCACAGTTGTAACATATGCAATTATGTTTTCACACTACTAATGGTTTAGTGACACTTTTAGTCTATTGACAATTCAAATTATATGCATACACAACACTATCATTTCCTATTTGTGTAGTCTCTGAAGTTTAGATCAAAACATATAATTCAGATATATTAACATAAAGCACCAACCAGTTAATCTAAGGTCATGTGTGAAAGAACATCTACTGATGTACTATCATCTCTTTTTTTAACTTCAAGTAATATCGATTTTATCTTTTTCAATTTGTTTGGCTTTTTCAAAATCTTTATGAAAGAAAGTAAAACAAACGAAAATAAAATCTTCCATGAAAACATTTTATGAAAAACATTTTACTTGGTTACTTGGGATTAAGCAAGTCAATCAATTAAAAACTCAAACCGATGTAATCCTGTAATTGAATGCCTTTGCCTTTGTCACCAACACAAATATGTACTCCCCCTGTCCTATAGACTCCCCCTCAACTAGTCAAATGGTTGCATCAACGACTTTATGCTCACCATTTTCATCCTAAGTTTCAGGTTATCATTTGGACTTTGTAAAACTCTTTCCAAAACATTGTGTGTGACATATTCTCCCCCTTGAGCATCAAGTCATTGAATCAAATAGATTCTCAGTTATCAACAACTTTTTACTCTTGTAGATGTCATTCCCTGTCAAGTGCTATGAAGAACCACTATCAACAAACCAAATGTTATTAATAGTCCCTCTTGGTTAATCCTGCACATCTAACAAGAAACATTAATTTGAAATTGGGACCCAAGCCATGGTAGTCATGGGTCGTCCACCTGTATCAAAATAATAAACCGCACTCCTCACAATCGAATCTCTCATCAATTTTCGATGATTGCTCCGATGAGTCAGAAACAGAAACTTTAGATTTCCAAACATACTTCTTGTCATTAAGTTCCTTTTGATTAAAATGTGAAGTGTTTAAACACTCTTGTTCTTTTGAAAAATGTTTAGATTGTGAAAGCTCTTGTTGTTCCAAAAGTTTTCTCAATCTTCTGTTTCTCCTCCGTCATTGAGATCTAGAAAGCCTAACCTCAGATTTTGAATTACCCTTTGGTGTATCATGAGGTTTAACCACATTTCGGTTAACATAAGGCTTACCAGGAGTTCATACCTTTTCTGGAGTAACAAGTCGGTTACCTTTGGCATTGTGAGGACAATTGATCTTAATGTGACCCACAAGACCACAGTAAAAGCAAGATCTCTTCTCACTATATTCTCTCATATAAGGAATCTTCACACGATAAGATGCACTTGAAGAAGATTCTCCTACATGAACTTCTTTTGGAGTTTGAGGCTGAACAAACTTTTTTCTAAACAGGTTTTGATTCAGGCTTCATCTTCTCAGGAACTACATGCTTCTTCCCTTTATTTTTGTAAGGACATTTCACCACAATGTGACCCATCTCAATACAATGAAAGCATGTACGCCTGTCTTTATAATCTCTGACATATGGAACTCTCCTTGAATTTGAAAAACTTCCAAATGTATTTTTACCAGAAGAATTAGAATCAACCTTTGAGTCTTCTTTCTTAACCTCTTTCGGTATCCCCTATACCTTAGCTTCATCAAAATATTAATCATCACTCTCATCAGAATACACCATATCTTCACCTATGACTGGATTCACTTTCAACACAGTCTTAGGTTCTAAATCCTCATCTTTTATAATCTCAGGTGTAACAGAATAATTTCCGTTCAATGGTGGAGGAACATAACCAATACCACTAGTTCTCTTCCCCTCTTCTGTATTATTAAAATATCCCAGTAAGAATAATGAATTTCCAAAGCTTTCTAACTTTCTTTGTAATCTGATCACCTCTGCATTAGATTCAGCTAGTTCCTTATCTTTCTCAGCAAGATCAGTATTTCGTTTCTCAATTTCTGCAAAGGACATATCCAGGTGATATGCCTGCTCTTTGATCTTCAAAGTCAGAGAACTTATATCCCTCTTTAGTGATTCTATCCTTTCAACACACACATTCTCATTATCTTTTAATTTCTGATTTACCGTGTGCATGGATTTCATATCACAAATGAGGTTGATGTTATCATCCATAACCCTCATCATTTTATCCTTCACTGAAATACAGTTAGAACAAAACGTTTCAGATTTAGAAACTATGATATCCTTTTCTTCTAAAGAAAATGCACCAGGAGCCATGAATACGTCAGCATCAGCTTCACTCTTTTGAGCAACAATGACAGGCTCTGTATCAATTTCTGATTCACTCAGATCATATTCAACTGTCTGAAAGCTTAACTTCAATCAACATATCACTCTCAGTAGATTGAGTACTTTCACCAGAACCAATACTCACATTATTAGTTAAATCTGCAGAAGAATCACTTTGAGAATCACCCTGCTTCTCTAATACTTCTTTGATCAAGACCACAAACGCTTGAGAAGTTGCTTCACCCTTTTTCTTCAATGCTTCCCATATATCTCTTGAAGTTGGACACTTCCCGAGACTATGAATGATTTCTTTTGGTAAAGACAATTTTAAAGTTTCACATGTTTTCATCTCTTGATCAAACTTCTGTTTTCTACTTTAGTAAGAGCTGTCACTGGTTTAGGAACATCACGAAATTCCAGAAAGTCAAAAGTAGGATGTACATATCCTTCTACTATTGGTCTCAAAAAATTTTCATCAGCTTCTAATACGAACTGTCCAAACCGGACTTTCCAGCTACTGTAATCTGATATGCACAAAAGCCTCGGTGGCATAGTTCCAATCTCATTATCATCATAAGAAATTGACATTTTGAAATTTTTGCGAAAACATCCGGAAAAAAATTCCCGCCAAAATACTCGTTTTTAAAAATTTCAAAAAATCAAAATTTCAAAAATGATTCAAAACAAGTATATAAACTTTCCCTAAAAATTTGGACAACAAAAAATTTCCTGCCAAAATACTTCACTGAGCGAACAAGACAACAAGCGAACTTGATAAGTTCTCCTAATCAATAAGTTCGCTTAAACTGAGTGAAGCGAACTTGATAAGTTCGCCTGCTAAGTTCGCCTGCAACATAATCTCAGCAAGTTCGCCTGCTTCAGCTGTAACAAACTCAGGAAGAATTCTTCAACCCAAACACGAACTAATCAGCACCAAAAATCATCATTTCTCACAGATTAGATGGAATTTGAAGAAATTAGACCGTAGGAATTGGTATTTTATGAATTAGAACAGTTCTAACGGATTAATTTCCCCAAAATCCACTTTAAATCCACGAATTTAGCAACAAAATCAACTTCCAGAACTTGAAAACCCCATGGATACAAAAACATGTAAAAATGATCAATTTCTTGTCAAATTGTACACAAAATCATCACGAATCACCAAGAATCAAACACAAATCACGAGCAAAAGCTCTGATACCACTTGTAGGTCCACATAACTCATCTGCAGATCTATCTCATGACAGGACGTCTTCGGGGAGTAAAATTGGATTTCCTTGATCCACTTGGGCCTTGCCTAAATTACTTCTTCTTCTATCCTTCCTCCTGGTTTCTAATCAAACTGCTGGTTAGTGATGCTCCTAGATCCATAGCATCACCAATATTTTCACATTTTGCGACTTTGACCATGTCGCTAATTTCTCCAATTAATCCCTAAATATAAAGCTTTATCAGGTTTGATTCAGGGGTAGCAAGATGTGGATCTATTCTAGCATATTCAAGGAGTTTGGTGGAATACTCCTGATGATTTGTTCCTATCAACTTAAGACTTAAGAATTTTCCTTCTATCTGTTCCCTCTCATTCTAGGGAACGTATTTCTTTTCTACTCGGGTTTTGAAAGCAGTCCAGCCCATTGCATAGGCTGCTTTTCTTCCTTTGGCAGCAACAATGTTGTTCCACCATTCTAATGCTTAGTCCTTCAATAAATTCGAGGCATAAAGAACCTTGTCTTTTTCAGCACATTTGCTGATAGCTAGTACGGATTCAGTCTTTTCTATCCACCTCAATGTGGCAATTCCTCCTTCTCTCCCATAGAAGTTATATGGCTTGCCGTTCTGAAACATCTTGTATGTATAGCCAACTACTTTTCTCTTCTTTTCTATATGACCATAGTTATTACCCATACTCTCATCTTCAGAAAAAAATTTCTTTCCTACTCTTCTCGGTCTTATGAGTTGCGGAACTTTTGGGTTTCAGAGTAATTGGTTGGTGTTGAAGCACTTTCCTGTGACACCACTCTGGATAGAGTCTTAGTTTGTATTTTCATGTCTGTAATTGTCTTTGTATGTAAGAGTCTTTATGTATTAGTTTATCGAGTTGTATTTACTTTTACATATTGAATGTTGCATTTCTTTCTAAGTGTTTTGCGCATTTACATGTGCGCATGAGAAGGCTCCTGCGTACTTAGCAAGTACGCAAGAATACTTTGCGTACTTGTTAAGTACACAAGAGCATTTTGCCCTGCGCACTTGCTAAGTGCGCATGCATCATGTCAGGTATAAGTAGGATAGGTTGACAGAAGTTAAGTACGCAGGCTTTAGTGCAAATACGCAGATTGTAAACCAAGTGCTTTTCTCTATAACCTTCAAGTGTTTATAATACAAAGAACGTTTAAAGTCTTTTCTCTTGTCGGTTTACTTAGTTTAGCTAAACTCTCCACCTAGTCACGGGCATTCCTCACCCGGTCCGACTAGTAGACCCACTTGCATGTGACGATCCGCCACACCCGAGGGACCTACAAGTGGTATCAGAGCCCTTGCTCCTGATTTCGAGTGTTGTGAGTGAGTTTGGAGTGTTTTGAGCATCAAAGGTTGGTTAGAAACAAGTTTGATTACAAGCAAAAAGAGGTATTTTTGTTGATTTTTGTGATAAAATAGGGGTAGCTCTTTAGCACTATTTTAAAAGCAAAAATCACTCAAAAACTAATTTTTGTTGTGTATTTGAGTGTTTTGAGCATCAAAGGTTGGTTAGAAACAAGTTTCTGACCCATTAGCTCATTTGCATTGATCACCAGACGAATTTTTACCATCTCCGGTGAGTTTCAGGTGACCGGAAAAGTTTGGTGAAAGTTGCTGAAACGGTATCCTGCGTACTTACCATTTCTGGCAAAAAGTACAGTTTTGTGCGTACTTACTAAATACGCAAGAATTATCTCCTGCGTACTTATAAGTGCACAAGACTGAATTTGTGTGAACTTAAGTTATATCCTGCGTACTTACACTTACGCCTGCGTACTTACAAGTACGCAAGAGGAAATCTAAATACGCAAGACTATTTCTCAAGTGCGCAAGGCCAAAACCAAGTGCGCTACTGTGTCTAACTTTTCTAAAATTTGACTAAGTGTTCATTATGTCGAATCTTCATAATCTTGGAAACCTGCTGAATTATGATAATGAGATCGGTACACCACAGAAACCACCAAAGTTGCTGAACGTGAACGATTATTCTAATTGGAAAGCACGTTTCGAGCACTACATTTCTTATACCGACTCATCACTATGGATACCAATCCTTGAGGGATATAAGCATCCCACACACATCTATCTTGATGAAACCATGCCCAAACCAATCTCTAAGCTTTCTGACGAAGAAAAGATAACTTATGATCGTGAAAAGAAGGCACTTGGTTCGATCACTATGGCATTAACTCGGGAATTGTTCCACAGTTTCCGAGGGTATGACAATTCTAAGGATCTCTGGAAAGCTTTACAGAAGAGATTCGAATGAAATAGTGACATCAAGAAGAGTAAGCGGGATCTTCTCAGGAAGCAGTATGAGTGCTTCAGATTTTTTGAGAACGAATCTTTAGATGACCTCATCTCTAGGTTCTATCATTTACAAACTGAGTTGAAGGCTTTTGAACTCAGGTATCCGGATGAAGAGATGGTGGAAAAGTTTTTGGATGCTTTACCACCCAAATTTGAGATGTACACAACCCAGATGATGGAAAATCCTAAATTCTATGAGCTGACAGTTGAAGAGGCAATATGAAAGGTTCATGCTCATGACATGAACCTAAGAAGAAAGGAGAGCTCTGGAAGACCCCAGATACAAGACCCTTCTATGTATCATGGGACGACTTCTACATCCAAGTCATCGGGCTCTGGAATTGCCCTCTTCACTGGAAATCCTACTGAAGAAGACCACTCAACTGGGTGTGGTGGTCATGCTTACTATGCTTCAGGATCAGGGTTGGGGTCTCATCATCAAAATACCTCAAGAAATCCTCCTGCTACGTCTTCAGCTAACAACTCAGCTATAGCCAGAATAGCTAAAGATCATGTAGCACTTTTCTCATCTTGTATGCTTGCATATGAAAATTTCATAGGTGGCAAGCTTATTGATCCAGAGACGATTGAAGAAGATTTTAATCAAGTGGATCCCGATGAAATGGAGGACATGGATATTCAATGGAATATGGCCATGCTATTGAGGAGAGCCAAGCATTTCCTGAACAGAACAGGAAGAAAGTTTATTGGCGGGCATCCTAATGCCAAGGTCGGGTTTGACAAATCTAGGGCCAAATGCTACAAGTGTCTGAACTATGGACACTTTGCTCGTGAGTGTCAGAAAGACAGAGCACCTGCCTCTGGTTTTACCCGACCCAGCCAAGGAAACAGCCATGGCCACAACAATCCAAACCACCACAATCAAAGGCAAGGTGGAACGTCCAATGCACCGGTAGCCCAACAGGACGACAACTTTGATTGGGGCGTTCATCTTGAAGATGCCATCATCGCACAAACCCAGGTTGGTCTCATGGCTGAGATCATGGAGATGATGGAAGCAGAGAAAAGGGAAGCTTCTATGGCTGACCTAGAAGAATCTACAACTGCTGCTACAGAGGAGGTGAAGGAAGCTGAAGAAATGGAAGCTCCTGTAGCTGATGAAGAGGAATCAACCACTGTTGTTGCTCTCATGGCCATTGGAGAAGCAACAAGTTCATCGTCTGAGGTAGATTCTAACCCTTTCTCTGTTATTTCATGTTCTAAATGTCTAGGGCTAAAACTTGAAAATTCTAGGCTCCAAGACAAAATCGAACCCCTAAGTATGGCAGCTCTAAACTATAAAGAAAATGAAAAGCATTTTAAAGATTCTATTGAAACGTTGAAAAAAGAAAAATGTGAATATTCCTTAAAAATAAGTGATCAACAGCTTCACTTAGATGTTGCATACAGGGGGTTAGAAAAATGGAACAATGAAATCAACAAACTGCAAAATGAGATCTTGCAGTTAAAATGCACTAATGAGAAGTTGAAAAACTCTCGCTTTCTGGTGGAACACTACGAGTCTGTGGTGAGACAACTGAATGAGTTAGGTTTGGGTACTAATGCCATTCCTGCACCAGTGACCGGGAAGTTTGTCAATAGCTTAATAAACATTGATCTCACTTGTCTAGATGAGTCCTCTGATAAGGATGATTCCCTTAAAAAAGATGAATTCTCAAGTAAGGCTAACTCCACATCTAGTGAGGAGTTTGTTACTGCTTCTGAAGACGGGTCGGTTAACTCTTGCCCTGAAGGAGTAGTATCTGAGGAGTTGTTGACTGAACAAAAGGTAAAGAAAAACGTTATCACTAATGGTGATAATTGCATTTTAACTGAACCCGATATCATTGAAACAAATGATAATCTAAAGGTAATGCTTTATGGGGGGTATAAAAGTCTTAACCAAGCTAAGAAAGAGGCTTTTTCAGCTCATTATGGGCTTGGGTATAAAGAAAATTTGGAAAAATATTATACTCCCAAAAACCAAACTGTTAAGGTTCAGACTAATGTTCATAAACCAACTCCTCCTTCTCATAATGCTGAGTTATCTAAGGCCAGATCTAATGAGCCTTACAAGAGAACTTATGTAGACACGAGGAACTGTTTTCACTATGGCTTGGTTGGTCACATTTTTGTGAACTGTCCTTCTAAGAACCAAGGGAAACAGCCTGTTGTTTCATAACCAGCTGTTATCCCCAGGTCGCCACCAGTGAAACCATCTCCCAAAAATCCAAAGCAAAATGTGGTGAAACCACCAGTCAAACCGATGGTAAAGCCTAAGATCATATCTGAAGCTAAACCATCTTTTCCAAGAAAGGTAACGCAACCTGCTGTACCTCGTGTATCTACCTCTGGTAGTACACGTGCCGGTGAGAAACCTGTGGCAAGAGTCTCTAAGCCACAAAGGAGGAGACGGAACAAGAGGTTGAGAAACCTTTAACAATCGACTTCAGTTCAATCAGGTGAAGCTTCCACAAGTTAACCTGCTGTAGTTGAACCAAAGTCTCCTGTTCCGGTTAAGAAACAGAAGAGATCCTGGACTGCAAAATCCAAAACTTCTCAATATCCTAGTTCTATTTCTTCTAAAGATTCATCAATTTTGAACAGTCATCATGACTGTGAGTTAAAGGAAGTAGTTTATTTTGAAAAGGATGGACGACCCAAGACCACAATGGCTTGGGTCTCCAAATATAACTAATTCTTTTGTGACTCGTGCAGGGACGTCCGAAGGGTACTATCTCTAACCGCTGCTATGTAGATAGTGGATGTTCCAGGCACATGACAGGAAACATGGCCCTACTTCAAGATGTTAAACCATTCAGAGGTGGCTATGTGGCCTTTGCCGGAGAAAAAGACGGCAGCATCACGTGTCAAGGCGTGGTTTCGAACGGTTGTGTCCTCTTTGACATTGTCAACTTCTGCGAGCAGCTGAAGCATAACCTGTTGAGTGTCTCCTAAATGTGTGATAAGGAGTACTCGGTGATGTTTGACAAGTCAGAATGCCTGATTCTCAAACCCGGTTTTGAAGTTCCGGAAGATTGGATCCTGATGAGAGCGCCAAGAACAAACGACACCTATCAGATCGATTTGAGCGTGGCAACATCCACCTCATTAGTTCCTACCTGTTTGCTTTCTAAAGCGACAGAGCTCGACTCCATCTTGTGGCATAGGAAACTCAGACATATTTCGTATCGTAAAATGAATCATCTTGTCCGAAACGGTTTGGTAACCGGGGTTCCTAAGCTGAGATTTACCGTTGCAGATGACTTATGCCTTGTAAAAAGGGCAAACAGCAATGGAAGTCTCACAAGCCCAATCATTGTAACTAATTATTTCTCACGTTTTTCTTGGGTGCATTTTTTAGGTACTAAAGACGAGACTGCTGATATTCTTCAATATTTGATCCTAAGCTTGGAATCTCTTTGCAAGCTGAAAGTTAGAAGAATTAGGAGTGACAACGGAACTGAGTTCAAGAATAATTTGATGGAGCTTTTCTGTATCAAGAAAGGGATCCGTCACGAATTCAGCGCGCCGTACACTCCTCAGCAGAATGGAGTTGCTGAACGGAAGAACAGAACACTGATTGAGACTGCAAGGACTATGCTGTCAGATGCAAAGATTCCTATCACTTTCTGAGCAGAAGCCGTTAATACAACTTGTCACGTCCTAAACAGAGTTCTGGTTGTGAAGAGGCACAACAAGACTTGTTACGAGTTGATCAACAATCGACTTCCCAATCTTGATTACCTAGTTCCTTTTGGTAGTCCTTGTTCCTTGTTGCTACAGTACAAAGACCGCCAGTCTAAGTTTCACGCAAAAGCGTGGAAGGCATCTTCTTAGGATACGTTGCCAACTCGCCTTGCAAGAGAGTGTACAACATAGGAACTCGTACTGTCGAGGAATGGTTTGAAGTGGATTGTAGTAAACACAGCATTCCACCCGAACCAACAGGTCCAGCTTGGGGTTTTGATTATGATGCGCTATTCAAGTCATTCAATCTTCCTGATCTATCTGCAGTTGACGCCGCAAATGTTTATGAATTATTGGGTGGCGGTGATGACTCCAGCTTCTCTACTCGTGCTACTGTACCAATTATAACTCCTGATTCCAATGCTGCATCTGCATCTGGAACTCATGACAGTGATGACAGTGAAGATATTCTTGTTGTTGGAGATGACGCTCAAGCCAATCCTAACACAAATGTAGGAAATAAAGCTCCAGCTGATCCAATTAACATTGAATCTTTTTCCTCTGGAACACAGGAAATGTGGGAGTTAAACACGAATTTAGATCCAGAAATTCAGGAACCGATTGTACCGGAGACGAGAGTGCATAAGAATCATCCAATCGACAACATTATTGGTGATCCTTATGCCGGAGTTTAGACTCGTCATCGAACCATCATTGAGAACACCAGTCTCTACACAAAGATATTTGACACTGGTGTCATGGAAACATGTCTGCATGCTGCATTCGTGTCCCAGTTAGAGCCGAAGAATTTGAAGGAGGCTCTCACTGACAACTGCTGGATTGAGGCGATGCAAGATGAACTGTCTTAATTCCAAAAGTTCCACGTGTGGGATTTGGTTGACTTGCCAAAGGGCTTTCAACCAATTGGAACCAGATGGGTGTTCAAATGCAAGACGGATGATCGTCATGTTGTTGTGAAGAACAAAGCAAGATTGGTTGTTCAGGGTTTTTCAGCAAGGGGGCTTGGATTACACGGAAGTATATGCCCCAGTTGCTAGAATTGAGGCCATTCGACTGTTCTTGGCTTATGCCACATATGTCGGCTTCAAGGTCTATCAACTTGATGTGAAGAGTGCTTTCCTTTATGGTAAAGTTCATGAAGAGGTCTATGCCACTCAACCTCCCGGTTTTGAAGATCCGCATAATATTAATAAAGTGTATAAGCTCGACAAAGCACTTTATGGTCTTCATCAACTTTTCTGTGAAAGATCTGGAGGTACTAGCAGAACACTACTGCGTCTACACGAACGAATGGACCAAGCTCCTTGCTTCTAAATATGACAAGGTGATCAAGTTCTGCCTTGAACACAAGAAGAAGATGGAAGCTAATGATGCACAGCTGTGAAGACTGAAGATTGAAGACTGAAGACGATGAAGATCCCGAGCTGTTGTCAAGGGGGAGTTTGTTGAAACACTTTCCTGTGACAACACTCTGGATAGAGTCTTAGTTTGTATTTTCATGTTTGTAATTGTCTTTGTATGTAAGAGTCTTTATGTATTAGTTTATGGAGTTGTATTTACTTTTACATATTGAATGTTGCATTTCTTTCTAAGTGTTTTGCGCACTTACATGTGCGCAGGAGAAGGCTCCTGCGTACTTAGCAAGTACGCAAGAATACCTTTGCGTACTTGTTAAGTACGCAAGAGCATTTTGCCCTGCGCACTTGCTAAGTGCACAGGCATCAGGTCAGGTATAAGTAGGATAGGTTGACAGAAGTTAAGTACGCAGGCTTTAGTGCAAATACGCAGATTGTAAACCAACTGCTTTTCTCTGTAACCTTCAAGTGTTTATAATACAAAGAACGTTTAAAGTGTTTCCTCTTGTGGGTTTACTTAGTTTAGCTAAACTCTCCACCTAGTCACGGGCATTCCGCACCCGGTCCGACTAGTAGACCCACTTGCATGTGACGATCCGCCACACCCGAGGGACCTACAAGTGGTATCAGAGCTGTCACTGGTTTAGGAACATCATGAAATTCCAGAAAGTCAAAAGTAGGATGCACATATCCTTCTATTATTGGTCTCCAAAAATTTTCATCAACTTCTGATACGAACTGTTCGAACCGGACTTTCCAGCTACTGTAATCTGATATGCACAAAAGCCTCAGTGGCATAGTTTCAATCTCATTATCATCATAAGAAATTGACATTTTGAAATTTTTGCGAAAATATCCGGAAAAAAATTTGCCGCCAAAATACTCGTTTTTAAAAATTTCAAAAAATCAAAATTTCAAAAATGATTCAAAATAAGTATATAAACTTTCCCTAAAAATTTGTACAACAAAAAATTTCCCGCCAAAATACTTCACTGAGCGAACAAGAAAACAAGCGAACTTGATAAGTTCTCCTAATCAATAAGTTTGCTTAAACTGAGTGAAGCGAACTTGATAAGTTCGCCTGCAACATAATCTCAGCAAGTTCGCCTGCTTCAGCTTTAACAAACCCAGGAAGAATTCTTCAACCCAAACACGAACTGATCAGCACCAAAAATCATCATTTCTCACAGATTAGATGGAATTTGAAGAAATTGGAACATAGGAATTGGTATTTTATGAATTAGAACAGTTCTAACGGATTAATTTCCCAAAAATCCACTTCAAATCCACGAATTTAGCAACAAAATCAACTTCCAGAGCTTGAAAACCCCATGGATACCAAAACATGTAAAAATGATCAATTTCTTGTCAAATTGTACACAAAATCATCACGAATCACCAAGAATCAAACACAAATCACGAGCAAAAGCTCCGATACCACTTGTAGGTCCACATGACTCATCTGCAGATCTATCTCGTGACAGGACATCTTCGGGGAGTAAAATTGGATTTCGTTGATCCACTTGGGCCTTGCCCTAATTCCTTCTTCTTCTTCTATCCTTCCTCCTGGTTTCTAATCAAACTGCTGGTTAGTGATGCTCCTAGATCCATAGCATCATCAATATTTTTACAATTTGCGACTATGACCATGTCGCTAATTTCTCCAATTAATCCCTAAATATAAAGCTTTATCAGGTTTGATTCAGGGGTAGCAAGATGTGGAACTATTCTAGCATATTCAAGGAGTTTGGTGGAATACTCCTGATGATTTGTTCCTATCAACTTAAGACTTAAGAATTTTTCTTCTATCCGTTCCCTCTCATTCTGGGGAACGTATTTCTTTTCTACTCGGGTTTTGAAAGCAGTCCAGCCCATTGCATAGGCTGCTTCTCTTCCTTTGGCAGCAACAATGTTGTTCCACCATTCTAATGCTTAGTCCTTGAATAAATTCGAGGCATAAAAAACCTTGTCTTTTTCAGCACATTTGCTGATAGCTAGTACGGATTCAGTCTTTTCTATCCACCTCAATGTGGCAATTCCTCCTTCTCTCCCATAGAAGTTATATGGCTTGCCGTCCTGAAACATCTTGTAAGTACAGCCAACTACTTTTCTCTTCTTTTCTATATGACCATAGTTAATACCCATACTCTCATCTTCAGAAAAAATTTTCTTTCCTACTCTTCTCGGTCTTATGAGTTGCGGAACTTTCGGGTTTCAGAGTAATTGGTTGGGACTGCGTGATAGTTCGGGTATGCTGATTTAAAGGTTGAGAATTGACATATTTTTGATTTGATGGTTGTGCAGATAGCCTATCGGCTTGTCTCTTTTCTAATTCAGTAAAAATCATTGGAAGAGAGTTCTTAATCCCTTCCGTAATCATCTTTTGGAGTTCCTTTCGGGATTCAGTAGCAGTATTTTCAACTACTGTCTGTTTCTTCTTTCCCTGGGGTGTTGTGAAGGTCCGGTATTTTTTGACATACTATATAGAAATGAGATTGGAATTAAAACAAAACCTTTTTATTGATAATAATCTATTACAGAAGATGATACATATAGAAATTATAGTTCCTAGAAATTTCTATAATTTTTTTCTTTAAGAGCTTTTATTAGCAAAGCATTCAGAGTTTCAACTTCAGCTTTCTCTCGTTCCAATTCAGCTATTCTGTTCAGCAAAATTTGTCCCCTTTCACTTCCTAATGCATTCTCATTTATAAGAGGAACGAGGATGGGAATCGTCTCATAGTATGGAATTTAAGGTATATTAGAGTCAGCACGTTCTTCTTTTTCAGGATTATTTTCATAAGGTATATCAGCATATCCCTCATGAAAAATTCGGGAATATAATGGGGTGACATTATAACTTCCAGCGGTAGGAGCAGAATGAAAACTTATAGAAGGATTATAGGGAACACTAGGGTTTCCTATTTCTCCGAGGCTTCTAAAAGTTGAACTTTCAGTTTACTCATTATTTTCTATTGTTGTTTCATTGGTGTTTAGTTCATGATAACTAGCTGGAGCAAATTTACGAATAAAGCTAGGACCCTTGCCTTTTTCGACCATTCTGAAAAATAAACAAAAAGTTATTTTATTATTATAGAAATATATTACAAAATACAACAAAAACGATTCTAATCTTTCATAAGCTCTTTTCCAAGAGTCATCAAGTCCTCTCCATATTCATATAGTTGTTTCACATAATATTTGATTCTTTCTTTGTCCATTATCTTCTTTCTTGTTATTTCGTCCGTTTGATGCAACGAACGGTCTAAACATTCAATAGGCGAAGAGGGCATACTTTCTGGATAACCATATTTAGGAAGGGGCTTACGAAGTCCCATCATAATTTCATTATAAACATTTTGGTATTCCGGAGGGGTTTGGAAATACTCTTTGAAAGGGCCATTATATGGAGGTTCAAGAAACATATAGGGGTCATATAGAACATGAGTTGCAGAATTATAAGATTGATAGTCGGAACTATTTGTAATATGATTATTGAACGGATAGTCTTCCGGGTTTTCAGAAGCAGGTTCATATTGGTGGGATTCCTCAGATGGATCCTCTTTCATTGAATTATTCTACTAGATATAACTTGATTCAGCTTCATTGTTTCCTTGCAGTTGTTGGTTATTTGTATTCTAGTTGCTGAAGTTAGAACCAGCTTCCATCCATTGACTAGAAGAGTTATAAGATTGAGGGTCGTATTCGGGAGAGTTGTTGTTAGGGAAAATGGCAAACGGACCATCGTTATAATAAGGTGAAGAGATAGGTTCATTCGAGATCCTAAAGGATGTTACTCAGGTGACTACTGTTTAATCGGACGATTGGGGTCATAATAAACAGGTACAGAATTATCTCCAGACATCTACAATCTTAAAATATTAGTACTTACGTTATTTTTTGTCAAGAATTATCTACTAAAGCCAGTATCCTTATCTTAACTAAAGCTCTACAAGGATGGTTATCTTTCCAGAGTAGTACCTCCAACAGATAAGTTCCCAGGTAAGAGCGACGGGTCTATGAGAGATTTATGCACTGCTCTTTCCTTAAACAGAACAATTCCGTTTGTCAGATAACTACATACTGGCCAGAAGGTTACCTTGTTTTCTTATCTTAATTTTTAAGTTATAGATAAACTTATGGTTAAAGCCAAGATACTAGATCCAAGTATCTAATTCGCTAAAACCTGTGGCTCTGATACCAACCCTGTCACACCCGCCTCAGGCTCCCCCTGGACGCGTGCGACCTCGATTGCTATCACATTTGAACTTCATTTCAGAGTTTTTATAAATACAGCGGAAGTCTTTTTCAAAAGGATCGTTTCAACATTCTTTCAACCTCAAAGGTTGTATTTGTAAATATCAAAACTCCATTGAAAGACAAAAGTTTTATAGTTACTTTATAAACATAGGGATTTAAATACCCTTTTCATTTTGATTGCAAAACAGTGTTTGAATTCAAATACATTTATAGCCACTGGAAATAGTACTACCCAGGGTTGATCAATCCCCTGGTTGTATCTGCCTTTTCTTTTCTTTAGTATTTTCTACACACGAGGCTTTAGAATCCAACGTGTAAGTCTATCCTTTTCATAGGTCAAATCTGATGTCTGCCTCTCACATTTTCTTTTCTTGGGTCAGATCTGATGTCTGCCCATACCCCTCTCTTATTTCAGTTTATTCGTTTCCGGAAAACATTTTGAAATTAAAACGTCATCGCGAACGCCGGTAAATACAATTATCTTGACATTTAAAATCATTTGGCACAAACAAGTATTAATTTCATAATCACAACTTTATGTTCAATCCACACATTCGTCATGCCCGTCATGTTCAATCGCACCACAGTATACACTGCGTCATGTCTTATAACAGTGACAGGTTTGCCTCCAAAGTTGTTATAAGACAAGCACCTGCCGCAATCCGGGAATTTCACCCGAGACCCGTGTATCCCTTGCAAGTTTTACGCATACCTATGGCCTTAATGCTTTGTTCGTAGAAGAACGTTGAGCATTATTCCCTTAACCTTTATTTGGCCATTTTCATAAATAAAGTATTCAACTTAGATATAGGAATGAGCCTCTAAGTTGAAAGCTTATAAACTATCTTCTCGACTTGATTTTTCTAGCGTTTCAGCACCTCTACTATCGTTTCTTCTAAAACTGGGTACTACAACGAGCGGGGGTCGAACCAGGATCGTCGGGAATGAGCTAAGGAAGCTCTAAGACAAGAAATGGAAGTGAAGATCGAGTATGGGATGAGAGAATGGACTGAACTCGATCAACTATTTATAGGGCAAATTCTAAGACCGTGACAGACCGTTACGGATGGTTACGGTCCGTCACCAGACCAGGGTTCGCGAGTCATCAGACACGTGTTGCCCTCTTATCATTTTGGGTCATTACGGATGGTTACCAGGCGTGACGGTCCGTTACGGAGTTAATGCGTGGCGCAGCAGGGTGAGTCTGCGGCAGTGACGGATCGTTACCAGGTGTGACGGTCCGTTATAGGGTTTCCAGGCATCAGATTTTGAAGATGAGTCACTAGACACGTGGCAAGCTATCAGGGTTCACGTGCCCATCCCATAACGGACCCTTACCGTTTGTGATGGTCCGTTATCATTGAATTTTTATGATTTCAACTTTTTTAACCTTGATCTATAGGTTATATACACTTATAGTTATTGTGGTTTGTACCTTAGCCAAATCTTGAACATTTTCGTGGCAAGTCATTTGATTTGAGAAGTGAATTCGAAGTCCTCTTCCATCGGGCGACACGTTAAGGATCTTTGGTGAGAAGCCTAATAGTGGACTCAAACTCATGTCTTGCACCATGGCCCAAAAGTACTTACGAAAGAAGTACGTAGCCTTCCTAGCACATGTTGTTGAAATGAAGGACAAGGAGAAAGAGATTCAAGACATTCCGATCATTCGATATTTTCCCGAGGTATTTCCTGAAGATCTATCTGGTCTGTCGCCCGTTCGTTAAGTGGAGTTTCACATCGACCTTGTACCCGGAGCTAATCCCATAGCTAAAGCTCCATACCGACTCGCACCTTCTGAGATGCAAGAACTTTCAAGTCAACTCCAAGAACCTGCTGATAAAGGTTTCATCCGTCCAAGTCATTCACCATGGGGTGCACCTGTATTGTTCGTCAAGAAGAAAGACGGTTCATTCCTGATGTGTATTGACTATCGTGAACTTAACAAACTTACCATCAAGATCTGTTATCCATTACCAAGGATTGACGATCTCTTTGACCAACTTCAAGGTTCAACCTACTTCTCAAAGATTGATCTTTGATTTGGTTATCATCAACTTCGTGTGCATGAACAAGATATTACAAAGACTGCCTTTCGTATGAGTTACGGCCACTACGAATTTATGGTTATGCCTTTTGGGTTAACCAATGCACCCGCGGTTTTCACTGACCTCATTAACCGTGTGTGCAAACCCTACTTAGACAAGTTCGTAATCGTCTTCATTGACAACATCTTGATCTACTCAAAGACTAAAGCTGATCATGAGCAACATCTTAGATTGATTTTAGACCATTTGAAGAAAGAACAGCTCTATGCCAAATTCTCCAAGTGTGAATTTTGGTTGAATGAGGTTCAATTCTTGGGTCATATTGTCAACAAGAAGGGAATTCATGTGGATCCTGCTAAGATCGAAACCGTAAAGAATTGGAGTACGCCTAAAACCCCAACCGATTCGCTGGTTATTGTTGAAGCACTTTCCTGTGACAAACACTCTGGATAAATAGACTCTTAGTTTTGTACTTTCATGAATGTATTTGTCTTTGTTTGTAAGTGTCTGTATGTATTAGTTATCGAGTTTCATTTACTTTTACATATCGACTGTTGCAGATTTCTCTAAGTGTTTTGCGCACTTGTATCTGCGCAGGAGATAGTTCCTGCGTACTTAGCAAGTACGCAAGAATACCTTTGCGTACTTGCTAAGTACGCATGAGCAAATTGCCCTGCGCACTTGCTAAGTGCGCAGGCATCAGGTCGTGTATAAATAGGAATGGTTGACAGTAGATAAGTACGCAATGTCAGACTCAATCATAGTAGCAAATATGCAGAACTTGTAATATCAGTATTTCTCTCCGTAACCTTCAAGTGTTTATAATAGACAAAAGTTTAAAGTGATTCTCTTGTCGGTTTACTTTGTGTTGTAAGACTCTCCACCTGGTCACAGTTATTCCGCACCCGGTCCGACTAGTAGACCCACTTGCATGTAACGATCCGCCACACCCGAGGGACCTACAAGTGGTATCAGAGCTTTGCTCTTGATTTCGAGTGTTGTGAGTGAGTTTGGAGAGTTTTCTACAGAGTTTTACAAGCAAAAGGAGGTATTTTTGTTGATTTTTGTGATAAAATAGGGGTAGCTCTTGAGCACTATTTTAGAAGCAAAAATCACTCAAAAACCGACTTTTGTTGTGTGTTTTAAGTGTTTTGAGCATCAAAGGTTGGTTAGAAACAAGTTTCTGACCCTTTGGCTCATTTTGATTGTTCATCCGTCCGATTTTTGCCATCTCTGGTGTGTTTCAAGTGACCGGAATAGTTTGGTGAGAGTTGTTGAAAAGGTGTTCTGCGTACTTACCATATCTGGCAAAAAGTACAGTTTTGCTGCGTACTTACTAAATACGCAAGACTAATCTCTTGCGTACTTACTAAATACGCAAGACTAATATTGTGCGTACTTAATTTATATCATGCGTCCTTATCATTTACTCTTGCGTACTTATCAAGTACGCAAGAGCAAATCTTAAATACGCAAGACCATTCCTCTAAGTGCGCAAGGCCAATATCAAGTGCGCAAGTGTCTCTGATTTTTCTGAAATTTGACTAAGTATTCACCATGTCAAATCTTCAGAACCTTGGAAAACTTTTAAACTATGACAATGAGGTCGGTACTCCTCAGAAACCGCCAAAGCTGCTAAATGTAAATGATTATTTTAACTGGAAGGCATGCTTTCAGCATTACATTTAATACACCGATTCTTCTTTATGGATACCAATCCTAGAACGATATAAGCATCCCACACACATTTATCTTGATGATGAACTGCCTAAGCCTATCTCTAAACTCAATGAAGAAGAAAAGAAAGCTTATGATCGAGAGAAGAAGGCTCTTGGTTCAATCACTATGGCATTAACTCGGGAGTTGTTCCACAGCTTCAGAGGTTATGACAACTCTAAGGATCTTTGGAAGGCGTTACAGAAAAGATTCGAGGGGAATAGTGATATCAAGAAGAGTAAACGGGATCTACTCAGGAAGCAGTATGAATGCTTCCTATTTTTGGAGAATGAGTCTTTAGATGACCTCATCTCTAGATTCTATCATCTGCAGACAGAATTGAAAGCTTTTGAGCTCAAGTATCCCAATGAAGAGTTGGTGGAAAAGTTTCTGGATGCTTTGCCACCCAGGTTTGAAATGTACACAACCCTGATGAAAGAGAATCCAAAATTCTATGAAATGACAGTGAAGGAAGCAATTGGAAAGGTTCAAGCTCATAACATGAACCTCAGGAAGACCTCAGATACAAGACCCTCTATGTATCATGGGACGTCTTCTACAACCAAATCTTCGGGCTCTGGAATTTCCCTTTTCTCTGGAAACTCTACTCAAGAAGACCCCTCAAATGGTTGTGGTGGTCACGTATGCTATGCATCTGGATCAGGTTCTGGATCTCATCAATAACACACCTCAAGAAATCCTCCTGTTACAACTTCAGCTAACCAATCTACTATAGCCAAAATAGCTGAAGATCATCTAGCACTATTTTCATCTTGTATGCTGGCCTACGAGAACTTCAATGGTGGCAAGCTTATAGATCCTGAGACAATTGAAGAAGATTTTAATCCAGTGGATCCTGATGACATGGAGGACATGGATATTCAATGGAATATGGCCATGATCTTGAGGAGAGCCAAGCGTTTCTTGAACAGAACAGGAAGAAAGTTCATTGGCAGACATTCTAATGCCAAGGTTGGTTTTCACAAATCCAAGGCCAAATGCTATAAGTGTCTAAACTTTGGACACATTGCTCATGAATGTCAGAAAGACAGAGCACCGGCTTCGGGTTTCACCAAACCTAGCCAAGGAAACAGCCATGGCTACAACAACATAAACAACCACAATCAAAGCCACGGTGGTTCGTCAAATGCACTGGTAGCTCAATAGGATGACAGCTTTGATTGGGGTGTTCATCTGGAAGATGCCATCATTGCACAAACTCAGGTTGGTCTCATGGCTAAGATCATGGAGATAATGGAAGCTGAGAAAAGGGAAGCTGAAGAAAAGGAAACTTCTGTAGCTGATCAAGAGGAATCTACTACTGTTGTTGCTCTCATGGTTATTGGAGAGGCAACAAGTTCATCAACTGAGGTAGATTCTAATCCCTTTTCTGTTATTTCTTGTTCCAAACGTCTAGGCTTAAAAATTGAAAATTCTAAGCTTCAAGACAAGATCGAACCCTTCGTATTGCAGCGTTAAGCTACAAAGAAAATGAAAAACGATTTAAAGACTCAATTGAAACATTGAAAAAGGAAAAAAACATGATTATTCACTAAAAATGAGCGATCAACAGCTTCACTTGGATATTGCATATAAGGGGTTGGGGAAAAGGAACAATGAAATTAACAAGCTGCAAAATGAAATCTTGCAGTTGAAATGTTCTAATGAGAAGTTGAAAAACTCTCATTTTGTGGTGGAACACTACGAATCTGTAGTGAGGCAAATGAATGGCTTAGGGCTGGGTACTAATGCCATTCCTCCACCAGTTAGCGGGAAGTTTTTCAACAGCTTAGTAGACAATGATCTAACTTATCTTGATGAGTCCTCAGGAAAGGATGATTCCTCTAAAAAGGATGATTCCTCAAGTAAGGCTAACTCCACATCTAATGAGGAGTTCTTTACTGCTTCTGATGATGGGTCGGTTAACACTTGTCCTGAAGGAGTAGTATCTGAGGAGTTGTTATCTGAACAGAAAGTCAAGAAAAACATTATCACTAATTGTGATAACTGTATTTTAACTGAACCCGATATCATTGAATCTAATGATAAATTAAAGGTAATGCTTTATAGGGGGTATAAAAATCTTAATCAAGTAAAGAAAGAGGCTTTTTCAGCTCACTATGGGATTGGTTACAAAGAAAATTTGCAAAAATACTATACTCCCAAGAACCAATATGTATCGGGTCAAACTCCTGTTCACAAACCAACCCCTCCTGCTCATAATGATGAGTCATCTAATGCTAGATCTAATTAGCCTTATAGGAGGACTTTCACAGACAAGAGGACTTGCTTTCACTGTGGCTTGGTTGGTCACATTTTTGTGAACTGTCCTTCAAAGAACCAAGGGAAACAACCTATTGTTTCACAACCGGCTGTCATCCCTAAGTCGCCATCAGTGAAACCTCCCAAATGTCCAAAAAAAATGTGGTGAAACCACCAGTTAAACCGATGGCAAAGCCAAAGATCAAATCTGAGGCCAAACTATCTGTTTTAAGAAAGGTAAAGCAACCTGCTGTACCTTGTGTATCTACCTCTGGTAGTACACGTACTGGTGAGAAACCTATGGGGAAACTCTCTATGCCACATAGAAGGAGAAGGAATAAGAGGTTGAGAAAGCTAGAACAGCTGATTGGAGTTCAATCAGGTGAAGCTTCCACTAGTTCACCTACTGTTGTTGAACATAAGTCTACTTTTCCGGTTAAGAAAAAGAAGAGGTCCTGGACTATCAAATCTAAAAATTCGCAATCCCCTAGTCCTAATTCTTTTAAAGATTCATCCATTTTGAACAGTCATCACGACTGTGAGTTAAAAGAGGTAGTTTATTTTGAAAAGGATGGACGACCCAAGACCGCTATGGCTTGGGTCTCCAAATCTAACTAATTCTTTTTGTGACTTGTGTAGGGACGTCCGATGGGTACTATTTCTAACCGCTGGTATGTTGATAGTGGATGCTCCCGGCACATGACAGGAAACATGGCCTTGCTTCAAGACGTGAAACCATTCAGAGGCGGCTATGTGGCCTTTGCTGGAGAGAAAGGCGACAGCATCACGTGTCAAGGCGTGGTATCAAATGGTTGTGTCAGTTTTGACAATGTCAACTTTTGCGAGCAGCTGAAGCATAGCCTGCTGAGTGTCTCCTAAATGTGCGACAAGGAGTACTCGGTGATGTTTGATAAGAATGAATGCTTGATTCTCAAGCCTGGTTTTGTAGTTCCTGAAGACTGGATTCTGATGAGAGCGCCAAGGACAAACGACACCTATCAGATTGATATGAGCATGGCAACAACCACCTCATCAGTTGCTACTTGTTTGCTTACCAAAACGACAGAGCTTGACTCTATCTTGTGGCATAGGAAACTCGGACATATTTCTTAACGTAAAATTAATCATCTGGTCCGAAACGGTTTGGTAACCGGGGTTCCTAAGCTGAGATTTACCGTTACAGATGACTGTATGCCTTGCAAAAAGGGCAAACTCCATCGATACCCCTTTGGAGCTATTACATATGGATCTGTTTGGCCCCATAAGTATCAGGAGTATTGGAGGTAAGTCGTTCTGTCTGGTTGTAACTAATTATTTCTCACGTTTTTCTTGGGTGCATTTTTTAGGTACAAAGGACGAGACTGCTGATATTCTTCAATACATGATCTTGAGCTTGGAATCTCTTGCAAGCTGAAGGTTAGAAGAATAAGGAGTGACAACGGAACTGAGTTCAAGAATAATTTGATGGAACTTTTCTGTCTCAAGAAGGGGATCCGTCATGAATTCAGCGCCACGTACACACCTCAGCAGAATGGAGTTACAGAACGAAAGAACAGAACATTGATTGAGACTGCAAAGACTATGCTGTCGGATGAAAAGCTTCTTGTCACGTTCTGGGCAGAAGCAGTTAATACAGCTTGTCACGTCTTAAACAGAGTTCTGGTTGTGAAGAGGCACAACAAGACTTGTTATGAGTTGATCAACAATCGACTTCCCAATCTTGATTACCTAGTTCCTTTTGGTAGTCCCCGTTCCTTATTGCTACAATACAAAGACCGCCAGTCTAAGTTTCATGCAAAAGCGGTGGAAGGCAACTTCTTAGGATACGTTGCCAACTCGCGTTGTAAGAGAGTGTACAATATAGGAACTCGTACTGTCGAGGAATGGTTTGAAGTGGATTGCAGTAAACACAGCATTCCACCAGAACCAACAGGTCCAGCTTGGGGTTTTGATTATGATGCGCTATTCAAGTCTTTCAATCTTCCTGATCTATCTGCAGTTCACGCCACAAATGTTTATGAATCATTGGGTGGCGGCGATGACTCAAGTTTCTCTTCTCATGCTACTGTACCAATTGTAACTCCTGATTCCAATGCTGCATCTGCATCTGGAAATCAAGACAGTGATAACAGTGAAGATGTTCATGCTGATGGAGATGACGCTCAAGCTAATCCTTACACAATTGTAGGAAATGAAGCTCCAGCTGATCCAATTAACATTGAATCTTCTTCTTTTGAAACACAGGAAATGGGAGAGTTAAGCACGAATCTCGATTCAGAAATTGAAGAACCGAATGTACCAGAGACGAGAGTGCATAAGAATCATCCAATCGACAACATTATTGGTGATCCTCATGCCGGTGTTCAGACTCGTCATCGAACCATTACAGAGAACACTAGTCTTTACTCGGAGATACTTGACACGGGGGTCATGGAAACATGTTTGCATGCTGCATTCGTGTCCTAGTTAGAGCCAAGAATGTGAAGGAGGCTCTCGCGGACAACTGCTGGATAGAGCCGATGCAATATGAATTGTCTCAATTCCAAAAGTTGCATGTGTGGGATTTGGTTGACTTGCCAAAAGGCTTTCAGCCAATTGGAACCAGATGGGTGTTTGAATGCAAGACGGATGATCGTCATGTGGTTGTGAAGAACAAAGCAAGATTGGTTGTTCAGGGTTTTTATCAACAACAAGGCTTGGATTACGCGGAAGTATATGCCCCAGTTACTAGAATTGAGGCCATTCGACTATTCATGGCTTACGGCACATATGTCGGCTTCAAGGTCTATCAACTTGATGTGAAGAGTGCTTTTCTATATGGAAAAGTACATGAAGAGGTCTATATCACGCAACCTCCCGGCTTTGAAGATCCGCATAATATCAATAAAGTGTATAAGCTCGACAGGCATGGTATGAGACATTATCTAAGCATCTATTGTCAAATGGTTTCGACCGTGGACATATTGACTCGACCCTCTTCATTAGGAAAGCAGGAGGTGACATTCTTCTTGTACAAGTATATGTCGACGACCTTATTTTTGGATCTACAAATGAAGGGATGTGTAGGGAATTCGAGCAGGTGATGAAGTCCAAGTTTGAAATGAGTAACACGGGTGAATTTTCTTTCTTCCTGGGTCTGCAAGTCAGTCAAAGTGAGGATGGCATTTATCTACATCAAACTAAGTATGTACAGGACATCTTGTCAAAATACAAGATGAATGATAGCACTACTTATGGCACACCTATCCCAGCCAATCATGGTCTGCATCCTGACAAAGATGGAAAGGATGTGGATTGCAGATTGTACCAGGGGATGATCGGATCACTTATGTATCTCACAGCTTCAAGACCCGATATAATGTTTGCTGTGTGCTTGTGCTCAAGGTTTCAGTCTCAACCGAAGGAGTCACATATGATAGCCATGAATATAATTTTCAGATACTTGAAAGGGAAACCTCGATTAGGTATTTGGTACTCTAAGCAGCAGTCATTCGACTTCAAAGCCTACACTGATTCAGACTATGGCGGTTGTAACCTTGACAGAAAGTCAACTTCTGGTGGATGTCAATTCTTAGGAGACAGACTAGTTTCCTGGCAGTGTAAGAAGCAGTCAATGGTTTCTGTCTCTACTTATGAAGCAGAATACATTGCTGCGGCGAGCGGTTGTTCTCAGATATTGTGGATTCTGCAGCAATTGAGAAACTACCGCTTAAACTTCACTAGAACTCCTTTGTTCATTGACAACAATGCCACAATGTCCATCACAAATAACCCGGTGAAACATTCCAAAACTAAACATATAAAAATTCGCCATCATTTCATCCGTGATTGTGCTGAAAAACATTTAATTGAACTTGTTAAAGTTCACACGGATGACAATCTTGCTGACCTTGTCACAAAGGCATTTGATCGATCCCGTTTTGAGCATCTTGTCAACTTGATAGGAATGGTTGACAGTCGATAAGTACGCAATCTCAGATGCATTCATAGTAGCAAATACGCAGAACTTGTAATCTCAGTATTTCTCTCTGTAACCTTCAAGTGTTTATAATAGACGAAAGTTTAAAGTGATTCTCTTGTCGGTTTACTTTGTGTTGTAAGACTCTCCACCTGGTCACGGGTATTCCGCACCCGGTCCGACTAGTAGACCCACTTACATGTGACGATCCGCCACACCCGAGGGATGTTCAATCCTGAGTGAAAACTTGTTTTTCTTAAATCAATTCAATTCATGAAAGTTAAATTTTTATTCTCTTTTAAGTTTTCTGTATAGTTCTTTTAACTTTCAAAAACATTTTACAAAATCAAAAACAAATTAGAAAATGGAGAAAATTTCAAAGTTAACTTGAGAAAAGAGGAAATGATAGTACATCAGAAATGATCTAAACGTCACAGACTGCTTATATGGGAAATGATTGCGTCATACTTACTTAATTGTGTAAATTATTATGGTTTTAATATGCTTATTTACAAGTAATTTGAATTGTCAGTAGGTTGTATGCGTCTTTGAATCACTAGTAGTGTGGAAACTTAATCTAAAATTACAACTGTGATTTGTACCCATGTTTGCTAGTGTGTGTGCGTAAAAGAATAGAAAAGATCATTATTAGATAAAGGATGTTAGATTTTGGCAAAAATTTTCTTTTGAGGTCAGTTTCGGGTTATGTCGTTAGCACAATTAATGCGGTTCATCTCACCGCCCATACTCACAAGTATGCAAGGAGAGTTTGAATCAAGACATGTCTCTACATCAACCGTTGAGCATGTATTCACCCTTGAATCACTCCTGATTCATTGAAATCAAATCCAGATAAAAGTTGGATTCCCTTACCTTATTCAAACACCATCTTCATTATCCCGAATCATCATACCGATATTCAATGAAGAAATCAAATGAAACCAAGACAAATGAATCACTCGATTCTGAATCTTATGATTCCTGATAATCCTTATGGATTCTGCTTGATTTTTCCTGTGCTAATTGATGTACCTTCATTCTGAAAATTTAGAAAATCATTGGGAAAATCTTAGATGCCTTGAGATAGTGCAATTTACATTATTGTAGCATATCAGTTGGGTACACGTTGTATATCTTATAACTAATATCTTAATACACAAGAACGTGATACAATGATGCTTATAGTTTCAAATCTTATAATATTGTCAACTTGAATTACTTGTTTATGTGCTTATTATGTATGAATAAATAGTAATCCATGATCCCATATTCTTTGATGTTTATATTGTATCGTTTTTGCTATAAGTTAGCCTGATATGATCCTCTGCTCGTGTCTTTGATCAAAAATAGTTTGTGTAAATACATGTATATTTCTATCTAGAAAAGATCAAAAAGATTTTATGTTTGTGTTTACTTCAATCTTAATCAGAAAAACCAAAAATATTTGTATTTAAGCTTCCTGAATTGAGTTTGAATCCTCTTGATTGAATGTTGTTTATCTTGTTCGTTATTTGAATTGAAAAACCTTCATAATTTGAGTTGAAAGTTTGCGCACTTAAGGGTTTCTGCGTACTTGACAAGTGCGCATGAAGTAAGACCTGCGTACTTAATAAGTACGCAAGAGTTAAGTCTTGCGCACTTGTAAGTACGCAGGAGTTAACGCTTGCGCACTTAGCAAGTACGCAAGACCGTTTTGTGTTGGGTATAAATATGGCACTTAGAAAATTTTCAGATTTTTATCATTCAAACTCAAAAGCCTGTTCAATTCCCACCGCAAATTTGCTCAAAAATTCTGAGTGTTCCAACTGATTTTTCGCCCTGTTACTAGTACCATCTTTGTACTACAATCCATTGGTGAGAATCTAGAATCAATCCATCCACAAAATCGCGATTATGGACCGATTCAGAAACTTAAAATTTTAGGGTTTAATCCGTGATTTTAGACAAATTATTGGTTGTTTTGTTAATTCATGATACCTAAAACTTGCTTAGAATCATTAATCGACTCTTAATCAGCTCTTAATCGTCCGTTTAATCCTTTGATTTTGACCTTGGGCTTTGATCGTCGGTTCGAATGGTCATCGTTTAGGTCAAAATTGTACCAATGTAGCAGTGATTTGGTGTTGATGTTGGTTCCATGGGTCGTAATCACTGATTCCGACCTTGTGGTGACCTAATCTACCCAATTCTTGAGCATCAGTGGATTTCTTAGACTTCTAGAATTTTGAACAAGTACGGTTCTTACGCACTTAGCAAGTACGCAAGAAGTAACTGCTAAGTCTGGAGAGTAACTGCTATACTGAGTCATGTTTATTCAATTCCAATGAAACTTGTTGTTCTGTTTATGTTTTCTGTGTGTTTTTGCAGATTATGGCTAGTTGATTTCTTGAACCGTTCAAGAATCAGCTATGCTATTTCAGCTGACCCTATGGTTTCAAGACCTTATCTCAAGCAATTTTGGGAGACCGGGGAGCATGATTGCACGGTAATCCCCAATGTTATAAGGGCTACCGTTGCGGGTCATGATATCGCCTTTTCTGAAGACACTATTCGATGGGTCTTGCAATTCAGAGATCTTTCCACCGACCCGACAGCCTATCCTGACTACTTTATGGATGGCAGTTGGAGGCAACGAATGGGGTATGTCGGTGCGAGAGACTACGCTTCTTACAAGAAAATGTGGGTGCTTGATCAATGGAGATAATTTTCCCACATCATGATTATGTGCATCTCCTCAAGAAAAGCTAGAAAGGATGCAATGGGTCATGACCTTGCTGCTGCCATGGTTGGCTTATCTCTTAATAAGGGCTACAACTTCTCACGATACATATTCAAAGCCATCAATGATCAGATTAACACGGCTGAGAGGTTCAGGTTCTTATTATACCCAAGGTTTGTGCAACTTCTGATTGACGATGCGTTGCCAAACCTACCTGCAACTAGGGAGAGATTGCAAGTTAAAGGGTGGAAAAAAGAGTGTTTGCACAGTTTTTAAAGCCAGGCAGTGTAGATCCTACCCCTGAGCATACAACACTTTTTGGCCACCTAATAAACGAAGCATATGTGGCACCGACTGCTGGAGATGGTATAGCCACGATTTGGAGCTAGAGTTGAGTGAACATTCAGATGAACAACAATAACAAGAGGAGGAGGTTGAAAGTGTAGATGGATCGTCGGAAAATGGAGACGAAGAAGAAGGTCATGATGGTGCTTATGGATCCGACTCGGAAGAGACAGAGTTTGAATCTTCTGATTCCGATGATGCACCATCGCAGGCTCACCCGAGGAGAATGACGAAGGTAACCCTACCTGAGTCGTCCTCAAAGAGAAAGCAACAAGCTTCAAGAAGCGAATATGAGCCAGATTCTGACTCTGACGCTTCTATACAGAGACAGAGGCGTGAAAGTGTTAACAAGAACAGAGGGGATAGGCAGCAACTTGCTATTCTCAGTGAGGTGGAGTTTACTACTCTGCAGCAAGTACAAGTTCCAGCTGCAAGTACTGACTCAGCCTCTACCCCACCTTCATAACAATTATACCGAAGACAGAGGAGGAGGCCACAGGTACAACCTGAGGTGGCCGTCACTTCAATCACCGAGGAGGTTCCTATGATAGTGACCTTCCCTGTAACATCTGTCCATGTGGCGGTGCTTACTCCAATTCTCACGGAGTCAGTCACCATCACCCCTTCCATAACACCTTCAACCGTCATCACATCCTCAATCCCAACAACCACCATTGAACCGATAAGTCAACCCTTCAACTACGGAGAATTTACTCAAGGGTTTGACTTCGATACTATCTTCTCCTCCCCAATTCACAATGCCGAAGCATCTACCTCCAGACATCCTGATCCTAATGAAGAAAGGATAGCAATTCTGGAGACCCAAGTTACTGGTTTGTTAGAAACTATTCAGAAGTCAAAGGAGGAATCTGATGCTCAACAAGCACAGATTAATTCGTTGGTCGACGAATTAGAATTCTACGAAGCCAGAGAACGGGGATAGACGAGAGACGAAAGAACATAATGGCCCAGAATGAGCTTCTAATCCAGACAAACAACATGATTCTGGGGCACAGGTCGTCTCTCGAGCTGAGGTTTGATATGCAGAAAAAGGAGCATGAGCTGATGGTCAAACTAATTGCTGATCTGACCAAGAAGCTTGATGCTCAGGGGGAGAAACATAAAGAGAAAGATAAAGAGAAGGAGAAAGAGAAAGAAAAGACACCTACTCGTGATGAGCCTTGTCATCATGTCGACTTGACAAAGGATGATGACAAAGACAAGGATCTTGAAGTCGGTCCTAGTGGAGGTGAGCACCAAGCTTTAGCAATTGTGCCCATCTCTGTTATTCCAATGGCTCAGGGGGAGTCTTCTCATGAGGAGAGTGGTGATACTTCTGGTGGTGGTGGTGAAAAAGGAAAGTCAGTGGCTGATGTGCTTAAGGATCTATCTTACGATGTGATCTTATACTTAGAGCCTGACTATTCCAAGGAAGCACAGATCGATGCTCTATACAACCTAGAAGAAGGAGAGATCGACTCTGATGATGATTGGGATGAAGATGATGAGAATGTAGTGATAGAAGTTCCCAAGGGCGACGGGGAAGGAGAGTATGAGTTAGAAGTTGGAGAGATCTTTGAAGTTCCATCCTTCGAAGCTCAGCTCGACACAGGTTCAGTCGAGCATGCTAGTAATGTTGAAGCCTCGACTGAAGCCTCCCTAGTTGACCCTACACCTGTGGATCCGGAGGCACCGAAAGAAAAAGATTTGCCTTCTACTTCATCTAAGGGTCCAGCTCCTGTTTGGCAGAAGACGTCTATCATAGACAAACAAGGGGCAACAGGGATGATCTTGGCTGTAAGGTTCGAGGAGGATAAGCAGTTGTTCGCAATCAAAAGATCTAGGGGGGTTCAATACTTGAAAACAACCAGTGAAGCATTCAACTCCTTACCCAAATACGACCTTGTGAACCTAGCAAACCGAGAGCTGCTGGGTTATTCTAATCACGCAGTGGCGATGGGTTTGTGGGTGGTTCTACAGCGGGAAGCAAGATCTGGGAAGTTTGATGTGTTCAAGCCTCAAGTGCCCAAGAGAGTCAAGGATAAGACAGCAAGACATCCTGTGACTTAGAAATTCTTAAAGAAATTGGTATACAAGACAGTACTATGTGAAACCAAGATTCCCCTGATCAAGTTATTTCAGGATATCCTCGGTGACATGTGGTACTGGTACGTAGATCCAAAGACGGGCGAGCTGTGGTGATTGGAAAGGTGAGGTCAGAAAGTGGATGCTTAGTGTCGAGGGAACTAATTAGAGTATTTGATGAAGTCTGCTTCATTAACTTCTCTGTGAAAGATCTGGAGGCACTAGCAGATAGGTATTGCATGCATATGGACGAATGGACGAAATTCCTTGCTTCTAAATATAACAAGGTGATCAAGTTCTGCCTTGACTACAAGAAGAAGATGGAAGCTAAAGATGCAAAGCTGTGAAGACTGAAGACCGAAGACTGAAGACTAAAGATCGAAGATGATCCAGAGCTATTGCCAAGGGGGAGTTTGTTGAAGCACTTTCCTGTGACAAACACTCTAGATAGATAGAGTCTTAGTTTTGTACTTTCATGAATGTATTTGTCTTCGTTTGTAAGTGTCTGTATGTATTAGTTATCGAGTTGTATTTACTTTTACATATTGACTGTTACAGATTTCTATAAGTGTTTTGCGCACTTGTATGTGCGCAGGAGATAATTCCTGCGTACTTAGCAAGTACACACGAATACCTTTGCGTATTTGCTAAGTACGCATGAGCAAATTGCCCTGCACACTTGCTAAGTGCGTAGGCATCATGTCGTGTATAAATAGGAATGGTTGATAGTAGATAAGTACGCAATCTCAGACGCCTTAATAGTAGCAAATACGCAGAACTTGTAATCTCAGTATTTCTCTCTGTAACCTTCAAGTGTTTATAATAGACGAAAGTTTAAAGTGATTCTCTTGTCGGTTTACTTTGTGTTGTAAGACTCTCCACCTGGTCATGGGTATTCCGCACCCAGTCCGACTAGTAGGCCCACTTGCATGTGACAATCCGCCACACCCGAGGGACCTACAGTTGTGTTCTTATGCAATGAGGAAAAGTGATCGCTTATGCCTCAAGATAAGTTAAGATCTACGAAAAGAATTATACGACCCATGATATGGAGTTGGGTGCGGTCGTCTTCGCATAAAAAATTTGAAGGCATTACCTTTATGGCACCAAATATGTGGTGTTTACCGACCACAGGAGCCTCCAACATATCTTCAATCAAAAGGAACTCAACATAAGGCAACGACGTTGGGTTGAACTTCTTAAAGAATACGACTGCGAGATTCGTTACCATCCCGGCAAGGCGAATGTCGTAGCCTATGCATTAAGTCGTAATGAGCACATTATGCTTCATAGTGTCAAGATTCAAACCGACATCTAAATCCGTATTCTTGAATCTCAACACGTCTCGGTCACCGAGGGTGACATGTACGATGAAATGTCATGTGGAGTTGAACTTCAATTGGAAACCAAACCCAATGGCTTATTTATTTCTTGGATCGTATCAGGGTTCTCGATCGTGACGATCTCCATACATTTCTTATGAACGAGGCACACAAAACTCATTATTCCATACATCCCGGAGCGACTAAAATGTACAAAGACCTTCACTTGCAATATTGGTGGCCTGGTATGAAGAAAGACATTTTCCTTTATGTAGCAAAATTTCTTACTTTTTCAAAGGTCAAAGCCGAACATCAACGTCCATCCGGATTACTTGAACAACCGGAAATCCCTGTGTAGAAATGGGAGAATCTAGCCATGGATTTTATCACCAAAATTCCTTGCACCTCGAGTGGTCATGATAGTATATGGGTGATCATTGACTGCCTCAACAAATCAGCTCACTTTTTACCAATCCGTGAAGCCTATCAATTTGAGAAATTAGCTCGAATTTACATTGATGAAATTGTGAGTAGTCACGGTGTTCCTTTGAATATAATTTCTGATCGAGATGCTCGATTCACCTCCCGATTCTGGCAATCCCTCTAGACTGCCCTTGGTACACGATTTGATTTAAGTATGTAGGATCGTGAGATTACAAGGTGATTCTATTCTAGTTGATATTGGCGGAAACAATAGCAACTAACAAAGTAAACAAGTAAAACAGCAAGAATACTGATAAATGCACTGTTGTATTGATCTGCTGTGATTACAGGATTACAAGCAAAAACTCTTTCAAGGCACTTTGAAAGCAAACTAAAAAGCACATTCAAGCACACTCAAGCACACTCAAGCACACTTACTATGAAGTGTTTACACAGTATTTATAGTAACTCAGAATCAAGACAAACCCTTGATTCTGAGGATCAGATCGAACACAGACCGTTGATCTTGTTTATTAATCTAAATTATACGCTAAGGCTAATCTAGATAACTTTATTGAAGCGTCTTCTTAGGCATCATTGTTTGCATGCTTGGAGACGCGCAACAAGGTCCTTTATTGGTTGCACCACTGAGGTTCCTTCTGCTTGGAGTGTGGCAGTTGCTTTTGCAGAAAGTTGTCAGAGACGCTTGGCATGGATAGTCAGCTGCAACGTTTGGTCTTCAGTGAATAAAGCTATCAGCAGCGAAGTTGAGAATACTGCTGCTGATAAGCCCATCAGCAGCAACTTGTGTTGAAGGCTGCTGATAAGCCTATCAGCAGCAACAAGTGTTGAGTGCTGCTGATAAGCCTATCAGCAGCAACAAGTGTTGAATGCTGCTGATAAGCCTATCAGCAGCAATTGTACTTAGAATAATTTGGTAGCAATCAGTCTTTGGTTCTACAAACTCCCCCTAGACTGATGCAACCAAAATTCTTCTAATCACTTTGCTGCTGAAGCTTTTGCATGTGTCTGACTATCCTTTCAACCTCATATCCTCTTGGATCCTTGCTGGGATTGTTCAGTGGAAGTTCAGACAGAGTCTTGATGTCTTTGGGTTGCATTTTGAAGATTGCTTTGCTTGAACATCTCATCTGCTGCTTCTTGGCATCAGTTAGTGTGAACTCATCCAAGTCAGCATTGTAGGACCAAGATACAAATGGAGAGTGGGACTTGAGTGGTTTGATATCCATGACCACATCTTTGCTAGGGTTGAAGTAATGTCTGATTGCTAGCATAAGATGTTTCCCTCTCTCATTTGCAGGCTCATGAGCTTCACCCAGCTCCAAAATTCTTCTTAGGTCTGAATCTGGTAGTTGCAGAACCTCATCAACAGACCTGTATGTAGATCTTCTTCTTTCAGTTCTCCCCCTGAAGATCTCAAACCTTTGACCCTGTGGATTGTAGACCCATTCAACAATGTCTCTTGAGTCTTCAGGTTTAGATGAGGATTTTGATTTCTTCAAGGGAGGCTGTTGATGAGTGGGAGCTGGGTGGGATGATTTGGACTTGTTGGGTGGAGGAGTGGAAGGTTTGGGGAGGAGAGTGGAAGGATGATGGACTGAGGAAGAGGTAGGTGAGGGAGAAGGCTTGGGTTTCTTTGTCTTTGGTTTTTCTTCTTCTTTGATAAGTACCCTTTTCTTGGAGCCTTTCTTCCCTAGTCTTTCTTCCTCATCCTTTTTAACCTTGAAGTAGAGGGCTTGCAGGTTCATGAAATTCATTGGACCTAGCCTCCTTCCACTGTCTCCTCTAGCCTTAAGGAAGTCAATCATGACCTTCCTTTCTTCATGGGTTCTTTTATTCAGTGCAATGGTCTTCTTGGACTGTAGCTTGGCTTTTTCTTCTTCTTCAGCCTTTTTCTTGCTAGCCAATTGACCCTGCTGACCCATGAAGGCTCTGTAAATCTCTTTGTTTGAAAGTTTCTCAAGGTAGTCTGCATCCTCACCTTGAGAGATCAGAGCTTCAGTCCACTCTTCTCTTAATTCTTTTGCTAATTTAGAATCAGTGATTCTAAACTTAGCATCTTCCTTCTTCTTCTTTTCATTCTCTTCTTCTTCTTCCTTGGCAAACTTTTCCTGCAGCTGTCTGGCAAGTTTTTCATCTTCCTCAACTTGAGACCCTGCATGGATTTTAACTTTCATCTCATCCAGCTGTTTGGCATACAGCTGGATTGTTTGTTGTCTTAGGAGTAAGGCTGTCTTTCTTTCTTGATGCTTCGTTTGATAAGCCATCTCTTCAGCCATCTCTTCTTCTTCTCTCTTTCTTCTCCTTTCTTCTTTCTCCTTCTTTTCTTTTAGCAATCTCTCTTCATCCTCTTTAGTCATAGTGCCCTTTCCTTTATCAAAATTGGATGCCTCTGCTCTGGCTTCACTGATCACAGCAACAGTTGATTGTGGAACTGTTGGAATCTCAGCCTCGGCTTCATCGGCATCTTCGGAGATTGACAAGGAAAGCACATTTGGTTGGTTGGTTTGGGACTCATGATCTGTTATCTCTCTTAGTTGATCCTTAATTGATGATCTTAACCCATAGGCTGCAGAATTAATGTCAACTCTGGGAGAAGATGAGTTGGAGTCAGTGTCAGAGTTTGACACAGACTCATCCCCCTCAATCCAACCTGCATTTACAAGATGGGCTCTGACAGTTTGCATCATTCCCTGACTCTCTGATGAATTGATGTTGCAGCTGTTGAATCTTAGTTGGTAGATCTTTAGTAGAAAGTCTGAGGGTAGCTGAAGAATGTCCCTGGTGTTGATGGTGAGAGAGGTGCCGTTGCTTAGAAGAAGATTATGGTCAAAGGACTTATTGCTAGACCATCCAACCACATCTAAGTCCTTGACCATTGTCTTGTACAGGAGTCTTTTCAGGCTCAGAACTTCTTCTTCATTGAGAAGACTGCTCCTTGTGATTTGAAGATTGTTGGGAGACAGTCTTCTTTCTGCAGCCTGAGATGACTCAGGAGACTCTACCCGTTTTAGTTCTTTGATTAGTCTTATGAAGTTGGGTAGGTTGTCCTCCATCAAGTCATAGAACAAGTCAATGGAAAGGTCTGCTGAGAGGTCTGATGAGTTGTTGATGCAGATGAGATCATATAGGTCAAGGATTTCAAATGGATGAATTAAATCCCAGTCTAGCTCTTCTACTCCGCTAAACTCCCGACCTATCCAAAACCTCTCAGTTTTCCCATCGTACCCCCAAGCTAGTATAATATCAAACTCTAGCTGTGTGGATGTCAGTGGGAAGTGGGGGGCAGATGTATGACTTATGATGGCTGCTGCTTGTGGAAGGATGCTGAATGATGCATTTGTTTGTTCTGTGTCTTCAGCATCATTCAGCATTTCATCGACAGCCCTGACGACCAACTGCCAGTCTTCAGATATCTCTTCGTCTTCGTTATCTGGGGCTGGCAAGTCATGAACTTGGACAAAAGCTGGCTTGTATTGTGAGCTTTGAAGAACAAACTGCTCTTGAATCCAGTCGTCCAGACTGTCTGTATCTTCTTCCATAGAAACCATCTCCCCCTTTTTGGTTGCATCAGCAGACAGGTAAGCATCCGTTTGGGTGCCTACTGATACAAGAGAGGGAGTGGCTAGAGTTGGGCATTTATGGGCTGCATGCATAGCGACTTGGTGTCTTAGTTTGGACATTTCAGCCTCTAGCATAGCCACCCTGGCCGTCAATTCCAAGTTATGAAGTTTCAGTCTGTCCTCATCCACAGTTGTGGAATCCTTGGACCTAGATGGGGCCGTAGGCCTAGCCTCAGCATCCCCATCACCCATGGTTTCTTGGCGCCTGGGATTCCTCTCAGTGAAGGGAGTTTCCAAGGAAACACCCTCACCATGAGTTGCCGTGGTTGAGGTCTTAATGATGTTGTCACTGTCCTCCTGGTCAGTTGATGGACCAGCAGTAGTGACAGCCTCGTCCACATCCACTCTTTCAATACTCCCAGAGTGGACCTCCAAGGGTGAAGAACTTGGGTTGGGTGTTTTGGAAGCAAGACCAATCAGTACCTCCTGAATAGTGGTAGTTGGAGAAGGTACATCACTTTGGTCAGGTTCCTCAACACTTAAGTTCAAGGAAGATAGGAATGGCTCAAAGGGCTGATCTATGGATCCGGGAAGTGATCCTAATCCTAATAGAGAGACTTCCGAAGGAGTCTCTCTAACAATGTGGCATTCCCTTATGATATTCTCACTAGAATGTTGTGATTCTGAGTGAGGGATGTTGGCTTGGGTTTGGGCCTTGGAGGCAAGAGAAGAAGGAGTTCTCTTGCCCCTCTTTCTTGTATACATGGCTGCAACTGGGGCCCTGTGTTCCAGTTGAGCAATCAAACTGTGGGAGAGTGATGTATGTGCCTGTGCATCCTCAGTAGAATGCACAGGGGTTCGATCAAGGGAAACAGTAGTTTGAATTTGTGGCAGTGAGGAGGAGGGTGTGGGATCAGTATCAGCTGGGTTTGCTGAACTGTCACCCTGGGCACTTTGCGTGTTCAACATTGTAGATAACAATGGAACATCGGCCCCTGAGAACTTTGATGAAACTGTTCTCATGCTCTGAAAAATGTTGTTCTTATGTCCCAGTATTGAGTAGATTCTTGCAGTTTTTGAAAGATCTTGGTGCTCAATATTGAACACTTCCTGCAAGAATCTTGGGTACATGAAGAACTGTGCTTTCACCCCTTCTTGAAGGTTGTATCTCAAACCTTCAAGAATGAGGTGGGAAAAATTGAAACCTGCCCCTGTTATCATACCGTGAACTGCCGACGCAGGTCCGGAGCTAAGTTGGTTCCAGCCACTCCTCTTCTGGGATATGCATTGGAGAAGAGTGTGGCAGAGATACTTCCATTTGGGACCCATGAGTGCCTTCTCTATTGTATACTCTGTTTGATTTCCAGTGTACCCTATGGATACAAAGGTCCTCATGTATACGTCTCTTGGGTAAGAGATGGCGTCCCCTTCATCCTGAAGCTTGAGGTGTTGGCGGAGCTTGGCTTCAGTGATGATTATCTCCTTGCCGTCTACTGTGCCTTTGATTTGAGGAGTGCCCTGTTCAGTGGAATACACGGCTGAGCTCCAGAAATTTTCCATGTGGGAAGTGTAGATGGTTGGGTTGACTGTTAGGGCATGGCGGATTTTGGACCGACAAAGGAAGTCGATCATATCATCGAATCCTTCGGATTTCTTGCCCTTGATTAGGTATGCAGTTAGGTTGTGATATGGGGAAAACTTGTCGTTGGGGTTGTTTATGTCCGCGCCTGCCATTGTTATGGATTTGGAGGGAAGAGGGAAGGGTGTTTGAATGGTGGTTAAGTATGGAGGGCTTGGAATGCTGTGGGGACGGGAGAGAAAGTGATGGAAGTTAGGTTTGAAATTGAATATGAAGAGGTTGTGGGGACGTTTGGGATTTTGATATAACGGCAGACGAGGGAAAAAGCAAATTTTCTTGTACAGTACAACCCTTTTTACTTTTCACTGTTACAGCTGTAAAACACTCGAGCAGTCATGGTAAAGACTGAGAGTAGTTTTTACCGTGGGTAAAAGTTAATGTAGACTTGTTTTACCCATCAGCAGCAAACTTGGTTGCTGCTGATGGTGAGCTATCCGCTGCAAACTTGGTTGCTGCGGATAGTTAAGTCTTTCAGCAGCAGATTTGGTAGCTGCTGATGGATGTATTCATCCGCAGCAAAGATGTTGCTGCTGACCGCCTTAAAGCTATCCGCAGGAAACTTGTTCCTGCTGATAACTTAAAGAGATCAGTGGCAAAGGCTTTGCTGCTGAAGAGTAAACCTGTCAGCAGTGAAAAAGTGCTGCTGATATTAACATTTTATTAAGAACAAAGACATAGACATATTTACAAGGAAAGATAAAAATTTGAGACATGTCTTATTCAAAGTTCATCATGCCAATTGATTCAACTAGATATCGAAATCTTGCTTCATCAAAAGGTTTAGTGAACAAATCAGCATATTGCTCATTTGTGTGAACCTTGGATAGGACAATTCTCTTTTTCTCTGCACATGGGAAATATCTAATTAGTGGGAGGAACATTGTAGCTTGCAGCATTGTAGATAATAGTTGCTAATTTGCCATTGTCAGCAAGCTTGCAGTCAATGGAATCACTTGTTATGCTTGGAGATTGTTTGACCCTCCATTGCTGTGCTGGTGGTCTTCTAGCTTTCTTTACATTGTCGGCAGAAGATTTTGTTGCTAACAATTTTGGCTTATTTGCAGTCGATTTTGTTGCTGCTGATGCAGTTGTTTTTGATTTTCCTTTGTCAGCAGCAGAGACTTTTGCTGCTGAAGGCTTTGCTTTTGGTTTCCTGGACTTTACTTTATCAGCAGCGATTTTGTTTGCTGCTGATAGGCTGAACACAGATGGACGATTTGCAACTTGATTAAAAGGGTTGAACTTGCATGTTGCAGCAAAGTGGTTTGATTCCCCACATATGATGCAAGTTTGTTGAGGTTTCTGCATCTTCACTCTTTGAGGGGATAGAGACTTCCTGAACTTTGTTACCTTTGCATCATAGCTTCTTACCTGTTTGTTTCTGTTTGTTTTCTCAAAGGCATGCTGCTTTGAGTTTCTTTGGTGATCAAGGTAGTGAAAGCAGGTGCTGGCTGTGTGATTGTATTTGCCACACACAAAGCAAGATAGTGCTATCTTGTCCCTGTGAAAGTGCACATAGTCCTTTCTTTGAAACAAATCTTTGAAGTTCCAGGGATGAGCTTTGTTATGTTCAAAAGTGGCTTCTTCTAGTGTCTTTTGAACATAAGGAACCTTTTCTCCAGGTGCATGAAAGATATCAAACACCCTTCTCTTTGTGATTGGCTTTGACTGAGACTTTGGGTTGGTGAAACCTGATGTCTCTCCCTTTTCAATGTTTAGCTTTCTTCCACCTGGAGGATAGCTAATCTTGATTTGTTTGAATGGGATTGGTGCTGGAATAGCTGGAGTAACAACAGGAAATTCAGCTTTGTTTAGAACAGCTTCAGAGATAGGAGCAGATGGGACTGCACTAGTTTCACAATTGTCTGAGCAGGTTGACTCAGATTCTGAAGAGGTGGAGCAGTTTTCCACAACACATGCATCCATTAAAGGATCAAGGGTTTGGTTTGCCATGTCAAGGTTTGCAGTATTGAAGCTTGGTTGGTGAATGGCAACATAATCAGCAGGAGGAGGAACTGTCTGGTACTCGTCACTATGATATCCAAGTCCAGTTCTTACTCTTTCATGGACTTGAATATCTAACAATCTTTGTAGTTTTTTAGATGAAAATTCATATTTTTCAACATGAACTTTCTGTTCAGCCAGTTCAGCTCTGGTAGCTTTAAGTTTTACTAATAGATCATCAATCTGAGTTTCTAGATTAGTTTGTTCGTGTTTTAATGAAGAAATCTCTTTCTTAAGGCAGTTAATTTTTTCTTTGTAAGTATCTTCGACCTTTTTGAATTCAGACTTCATTTGATGAAACTCTTCATTTTGATCTATCAGATTTTGGTTATGCTTTCTATAACCTAAAACTTTGTCAATGCAAGCTTGAGAGCAAAGATGTTCAAATACCTGAGGTGGTATCTCTGCATTGTCTGCCATAAGTGCTTGGTTGGAGGCAGAAACATCTTCATATTGAAAACTCCAGTCAAAGTCTGTAGTTCCAACATTTGAACATGCTGCAGTTTGTGCTGGAGGAGTTCCTTGCTGCTGCTGCTGCTGCCTGGGCTGTCCTTGATAGGCTTGTTTTTGATGGCTGGCACCCTGATTGGCTTTTGGTGCCTTGCACTCCCTGGCAAAGTGACCCATTTGGTTACAGTTGTAACACCGGATCTTGCTTTTATCCAAACCAACTCTGGTGTTTGAGTTGTTGTTTGGAACAGATCTTCCGGTTCTAGAGTAGAACCTTTTTGCTCTGAGGGAGAGCATTGCATAAGAGTGCTGAATATCCATTTCTTCCAGATCATCTGGATGAAAGCATTCCAAATCCTCCTTAATGAAGTACATGCTGCTTAAGCTGTCAGAGACAAAGGCAGTAGAGGTTGACTGTTGAGGAGGCGCTTCTAGAAGAAATGGAGATGAGTTGGATTGTGAAACAGTTGGTGTTTGAGGATGAGTGACAATGGGAGGATGGTAGTTGCTTGCACTAGGACCAGAATGATCAGAGTGAAGTGCTGAGGTGTTGGTGGAGGAAGTGGTGGCTGATTGATAACTGGAGCTCCTTTCTTTAGCCTGAATCATTTCTAATTCATAGGTTTTAAGCATGCCAAAGAGCTCAGTCATCTGGAGAGTCTTTAGATTCTCCGTTCTTCTGATGGACACAGTGTATAGTGTCCAACAGGTGGGAAGAGATCTTATGAACTTCTTCAGAATGTCTTCATTTTCCAGGGTCACCTTGGAGCACTGCAGTTCTCCTACCAGATAAGTGTACCTGTTATATAAAACTGTTAGTGACTCACCTTCCTTCCAGGCGAAGTTCTCATACTGTTGCTTGAGGATGTCACGTCTGTTTTCTTTGACCTCCTCAGATCCAGCAAACATCTTCTCCAGGGCTTCCCATAACTCCTTTGCGGTTTTGTAAGCCCTGAAGTTGTGAAAAACTTCATTTGGAAGGCACATTTGGATAGCTCCTAATGCCTTGAAGTCCACCTCCATTTTCTTGATGTCTTCTTCAGAATACTTGGAGGGTTCCTTCGGGACTAGTGGTCCTCCAGAGTCAGCCGAGGCCACCATGGGGATATAAGGTCCATCCCTTATGGATTTCCACATTCCGTATTCTTGGTAGCAGAAGAAGCTTTCCATACGGTTTTTCCACATATCATAGTCCTCCCCAGACACCAACCTCGGTGGTCGGTTGATACTGCCGATGTCTTCAAATCCATTACTTTGTGCCATTTCTGTTTTGTGTGACTTGATTAAGAATAGAGTTTAGAATAGAATCAGAAAGTGATTAAACAAATGTTAGTTTGTTTAATCTTGAGCCAAAGCTCTGATACCACTTGTAGGATCGTGAGATTACAAGGTGATTCTATTCTAGTTGATATTGGCGGAAACAATAGCAACTAACAAAGTAAACAAGTAAAACAGCAAGAATACTGATAAATGCACTGTTGTATTGATCTGCTATGATTACAGGATTACAAGCAAAAACTCTTTCAAGGCACTTTGAAAGCAAACTAAAAAGCACATTCAAGCACACTCAAGCACACTCAAGCACACTTACTATGAAGTGTTTACACAGTATTTATAGTAACTCAGAATCAAGACAAACCCTTGATTCTGAGGATCAGATCGAACACAGACCGTTGATCTTGTTTATTAATCTAAATTATACGCTAAGGCTAATCTAGATAACTTTATTGAAGCGTCTTCTTAGGCATCATTGTTTGCATGCTTAGAGACGCGCAACAAGGTCCTTTATTGGTTGCACCACTGAGGTTCCTTCTGCTTGGAGTGTGGCAGTTGCTTTTGCAGAAAGTTGTCAGAGACGCTTGGCATGGATAGTCAGCTGCAACGTTTGGTCTTCAGTGAATAAAGCTATCAGCAGCGAAGTTGAGAATACTGCTGCTGATAAGCCCATCAGCAGCAACTTGTGTTGAAGGCTGCTGATAAGCCTATCAGCAGCAACAAGTGTTGAGTGCTGCTGATAAGCCTATCAGCAGCAACAAGTGTTGAATGCTGCTGATAAGCCTATCAGCAGCAATTGTACTTAGAATAATTTGGTAGCAATCAGTCTTTGGTTCTACAAAGTACGGCTTACCATCCTCAAACTGATGGTCAAACCGAACGAACAATCCAAACTCTCGAGGATATGCTTAGAGCATGTGCCATTGACTTTGGTGGCAATTGGGATTCTCATCTAGCCTTGATTGAATTCTCATACAACAACAGCTACCATACGAGCATCAACATGGCTACTTTTAAAGTTCTTTATGGTCGCAAATGCCGTTGACCTATCTGTTGGAACGAGATTGGTGAAGCACAAATCACCGGTCTCGAGTTGATACAACAAACATCCGACAAGAGCTTTCAAATTCGTGACAACATTCGAGTAGCGAGGAGTCGGAAAAAGAGCTATGCCAACCAACGACTAAAACCTTTGGAATTCCAAATCGGTGATCTTGTACTTCTAAAGGTGTATCCTTAGAAGGGCGTGGTTCGTTTTGGGAAAAAGGTTAAGCTAGCACCTTGCTATGTGGGTCCATTCAAGATCTTTGATAGGATTAGGAAAGTGGCTTACAAACTCGAGTTACCTTCACCACTTGGCAATGTGCATCCTACATTCCATGTATCCAACCTAAAGAAATGCTTAGTGGACGAGAATCTTCACATTCCGCTTGACGAAGTGCACATTGACGACACTATGCACTTTTTTGAAAAACCAGTGGAGATTATGAATCGTGAGATAAAGCAACTTAAGCTAAGCCGTATTCCAATTGTCAAAGTCCATTGGGAATGTAAATGTGGCCGAGAGTTTACTTGGGAACATGAGGATTAGATGAAGCTCAAATACCCACACCTATTTCCAGATGCAGTAGTTTCAAGTAGTTGAATTTCGGGACGAAATTCTCTCAACTAGGGTATACTGTAACATCCATGAATTTCTCATGCTTTGAATTGTGCAATAATATCATTTCAATTTCAGTTCTAGATCATTTCATTGTGTTATATTAATTATACATTCATATTATAACATCACTACAGATATATACAACACAATATATCTACATACACATATATTTAGTTCATTTATTTAAGAATTTAATGTACATTATGTAGTTTCACTCCTTCATAAAAACATATGGATGTATAAATATGATTAATTATAAATACATGATATTAGTTTATTAATAAGTCACATAAAAATATTTGTTTAATTTCCACTCTTTTTATAAACGTATAAGTATATATATATATATATATATATATATATATATATATATATATATTACATTTTGTAAATCATGTCAATATATCTGTATATTATTAGTAACCTATATAAATAATTGACTAATTTGACATTTTTATAAAACACTTCAAACTTATAGTTTTAATTTTTATAGATTTTATAAAGAAACAAAATCAAATTAATTATATAAACACAAAAGGTTTAAAACAAATACGCTTGGTATGAAACCCCCTTGAACCAGTGAACCCCCTTTGAACACACTGGACCCATCAATTTGAACCCTCCTTCATTTTGAACCCCTTCCTCGAAGGTTTGACTTCGAAAAGTCAAACAGGGTCGAATCCTTGCAAATTCGGTTGCAAATTGCTTCAATTCGAGTGATAAACTCCAACCAATCACGCGTAAATGATCATACGATTGTTCTAATCATGTGCCGTGCCTCTGAGTTTTTCCTTCGCGTCCTCTCCGTCCCCGTCTTCAGCAGGTTAGCCGCCACCGTCGCGCTGCCGGGGCAGCCTTGGCTGCTGCCGGCTCCTTGACACGCTACCACGGCTGTCGTTTGTAGATTCCTCCGTCGCTGAGCCCGCTATGCATCGCTGCCACCATATTCGGTCACCTACCACTCCATATACTACTTCACATATGGCCAAAAACACCAACCCCGCCCCTGCCGTCGATCACGGCCACAACACAGAAACCCTAATCGTTTTCTGAGTAAAACGATAGTAAACACATAAAAGAATCAAAAACGGGGTTTACCTGATCATGCGCTAGCTTCCGTCGTGTGAACTCGCTTGAAACCACCGCCATTGGCCTCCCTCTCTTTCTCGCTTTCTGCTGTCGTCGAACACCCACCTAGGCCGAATGGCCTAGGGTTTGTGATATAAGTGATATATAAACTCCTCTAATATTCCATTCGTGTCCTTCTTAGTCCATCTTGTACATTTCGATCTCAGTTCATGATTAAAACGACTAACTAAGCCTTTGTTATCCCATCAATATACAATTCGCGCGCCATCTATGCTAACACACCAGTTTAAAAGAGATTCGTGTCACCTCCGACCCGAACATTTAGCTCTTGAAATTTTGAGATGTTACATAGCAGCAGGGGGTGTCGGTGGTTGATAGTCTGGTGATGGTGATCCAATGTCTTCTTGCTGTTCATACTCTGCTCCGGGATAGTATACCGGGGAGGGAGGAGAGTAGGGGTCCATGTCTAGCAAAAAAAGGGGAGAGTTGTGAGAATTTATGAGGATTTCTTGGATTAAAAGAGTAAGAGAATAAATAAACATAAGCAATCATAGTTTGGATTGTACTCAAATAGTAATATAACAACTTGAATACTATGACATATTAAGGTTAATTAAAATTATATATTTTCGAGGAGACATGCTTTCCTATGTTGATTGGGATTTATACGAAATGCTTTCCTAGACAGAAAACCCAGAATACAGGTGTCACCCTTCCAGATTGCATGTGTCCTCTAATAATTAACAAAGTTTAAAACCTTAATGAGGTGTAAAAAAGAAATTTAATAGACTTGTGTCTACGAGTATGACGTTCCACATGCTATGATGATGATGATATAAAAGTAGGCAAGAAGGTTAGGAGGCTTAGGACATGGGCATGGGTATTTTTATTTTGTATTATTATTTAGATGAAACCTAGTAAGTAATGAAGTTTAACAAATAAGGTATCAAGTAAACTAACACATAGGGTAGTAGGCGCGTAACACATGGCATGCATCTAATATCATATAACATAGAGCATGGCATAAGATGGGTGTCCTAAGGTTATAGTCTAGATCATGTGTGTCTAATAATCTAGTTCCCTATAACCATGGCTCTGATACCAATCTGACACACCCCAACCGACGGTGGAATACGTCGGGGCGGGACATGTAGACTGTTCATAAGCTCATGGTTTACTAAAGTTGAAATATTTAAATATCAAATTTTCATTTCATAAATCAAATAGTCAAATCCCACATTACAAGAATTGAAAAATACATAAACACGTTCATTTAAATTAAAATTCTAGGTCTTCAAAACTTATATGAAGCAACTTGATCATATTCAAACATTCCGACCTGAAACTTGATAAAAACAAGGTCAACTAAAAAGTTGGTGAGCATACATAGGTTTTGACACCATAAATAATGTATTCAAGTGTGTTATACAATTCATATGATACATGGTATAGAAGGCATTTATGGAGAATCTATAGTTAAACTAAGTGTACAATCAAACCTTGTGACTGAGGCATAACTTACCCTAATGTATTGTCGGTAACAAACACCCTACCTGGGTGGGTTTCTCAGACACAATAGATCTATCCTTGTTAACCGTTGGCTTATACAGAGTTAATGATTGCACGAGTGTGTCATGTATATGTAGTCTTAACTATTAGCATTCAAGCATAAAGCACAAATAACACATGGAATCATAAGTGCAAAGAGTTTTTTAAGAGTAATCATGTTCCACCCCATAACTGTGCAAAAATGTAAAAAGGCGCTACGTAAAACTCGCATTTGTGTAGAGATGTGATTGACTCGCGATGCTCGAGGGTTCTATGATTTCAATCAACGCGCTAAAAGATCATGATATAGTTAGTTAGGGTTTTGGATGGTGTTTATTGTTAGGACATAGATTGTATGACAAAAGCTTTGTAATACTTTAGATCTTATTGTCTTTATGTTTTTATGTAAATGTTTAGTTTTTGTCTAAGTTTTTGTACAAGTTCTGCTAGAGGCGAACTTAACAAGTTCGCCTGGTCTATCAAGTTGGCCGCAGCATCTTTGAAGCGAACTTGTTAAGTTCCCCAATAGCAGGTTTGTGTCTATAAATAGGAGTTTACGGTTTCAGTGTAGAACACGAGAGCAGCAGAGAGTAACGCGTATGATAGATTGAACAATCAAGTATTCTGTAAACTCAGTTTGGTGAGATAAAAGAGAAAGTTTATTTACCGCTGTTTCTATTGTCGATTGTTATACAAAGCGTTAACACTATAGGATTCCGCACTCCGCGTTAATGATACGTCCTGTCACGAGATCGATCTAAGATGAGTCATGAGGACCTACAAGTGGTATCAGAGGTTTTTCTTGTTATTTGTGTTTGATTCTTGGTGATTAGAGACGTTTTTGTGTACAATTTGACAAGAAATTGAACATTTTTGTATCCAAGGAGTTTTCAAGTTCTTGAAACCGATTTTACTGCTGAATTCATGAATTTGAGGTTGATTTTGGTGAAATTGATCTGATAGAAGTGTTCTAATTCATGAAATACTAAATCCTACGGTTCAATTTCTTCAAATTCCTTCTAATCTGTTAGAAATGATGATTTTTGGTGCTGGTTGTTCGTGTTTGGGTTAAAGTTCTTGCTGAGTTTGTTTCAGCTGGTTTATGCGAACTTGCTGATATTTGTTGTAGGCGAGCTTATTAAGTTCGCTTCTCTCAGTTTAAGCAAACTTAGTAGGCGAACTTATCAATTTCGCTTCACTCAGTGAAGTTCAGGCGAACTTATTAAGTTTGCTCAGGTAGTATCAGGCGAACTTATCTAGTTCGCTAGTGTTCTTAAAAAAAAATATTTGGAGAAAGCTTATATGGTTATTTTGAATCATTTTTGAAATTTTGAAATTTTTAAAGAGTATTTTGGCGGGAAATTTTTTCCGGATATTTTCACAAAAATTTCAAAATGTCAACTTCATGTGATGATAATGAGATTGAAATTATGCCACCGAGGCTTTTGTGCATATCAGATTACCATAGCTGGAAAGTCCGGTTCAAACAGTTCGTATCAGAAACTGATGAAAATTTTTGGAGACCAATAATAGAAGGATATGTGCATCCAACATTTGACTTTCTGGAATTTTGTGATGTTTGTAAACCAGTGTCAGCTCTTACTAAAGTAGAAAAGCAGAAGTTTGATCAAGAAATGAAAACGAGTGAAACTTTAACGATGTCTTTACCAAATGTCACACCCCGACCGATGGCGGAATCATCGGGGCGGGACATGTAAGACTGTTCATAGCACAAGGTTGACTAAATTGAAGTATATTAAAGTCAAATTTCCATTACAAATAATCCAAGTACAAACCAAATCCAAACAAGAAAATAAAACAACTCATAAACTTCTTGATTTAATATTGCTAAGTCCAAATCCTATATTGAGCACGTCTTGAATCATTCTCACATATTAGGGCCTGAAACATGAATAAAATAAAGTCAACTAAAAAGTTGGTGAGTATAACACAGTTGTATATAGATAGCATATAGTTGTAAACAAATCCTTTACAAGACATGAAAAATAAGGCATTTATGGGGAGCTGCTATTGTGTAATCAAGTACAATCAAACCTTAGTAACTAGTATGTAAATTGTGTTGTCGGTATCAATCACCTCCACTTGGGTGGGTTTGTCAGACTCAATAGATCTATCATTGAAAACCGTCGGCTTGTATAGTTAATGATTGCACATAGTTTTCACAAAGACTAGCACAACTAGCACTTGGGCACAAAGCTCAAATTTTGCACACATGTATGTATGTAGGATTTTGTACTTGTGTTGTTTGAGTAAATGTAGTTGTGAAATGTGTAATGTGTATAAAGTTCATGTTCCACCCCAAAAGTGTAAAAGAGTAAAAAGGGGTTGTGAATACTCACTTGATATGAAGATGTAGCTAACACAGATTATAGATAAATAATTATGATCATTGGAATGCACAATTTAACCTATCGAGTAATGTGTATAGTATCAAATAGATGTACAAAGTTTAAGTCTAAAATGGAAGTTGAATTTGTGTATAAAACTATTGATTTGTATAAAATATATAGAGTTTGAAGTAAAATATGTTTGAAATAATTTGATTAGGTTTGAATTGAATAAATAAATAAATATATAATTATAGTTTATGAAATAATGTAAATATTAATTGTAATTAAGTATAAATAAATAAATGATTTTGATTTAAAATGTAAATTAAATAACTAATCATTATTTATAAATTTTGTAACTTAATTATTTAAAACCTCATTTTAAATAAATATAAATTTAATTTTTATAAACTTTTCAATAAATCATATTTATGCCAAGATTAAACTTTAAATCCATTTTTAAATACAGAACACATATTTTTATAAAATCTGAAACATTTACTGATTAAAATATAAAAATTATAATTCTGATAAAAATTCTGAGTCTCACACGACCGTGCCTCGGAAGGGCACGATCGTGCTCAAGCCACGGGCGCGACCGCGCTAGTCGGGGATCGACCGGGTTGCTCAACAGGAGCACAATCTAGACAAGTTTGACAGGCACGACCGTGCCTTGACCAGGCACGGTCGTGTCTATGATCTTTAGACACAACAGAGACTAGCCCAGAGGGCATGACAAGGTCTAGACAGGAGAACACGACCGCGCTGATAGTCGGCACGACCGCGCTACACGAGGCACGGCCGCGCTAGATGATTAGCGTGACCGTGTCTATTTCAAGTCAGACACGAATTGACAATTTCTTGTATTTATAATGATGGAATTGATAGGGCTTTCGATTAAAGAGATATTACGAGTCTATTCAAATAAATTAATTGCATGAACATCGTGTTTAAGAGTGGAATCGATTAAATCCTTTTTATTTAAAATAACAATTCTGATTCGAACGATTTCTGTAATGAAAGCCCAGATTAATAGGGGGCTTTTGATGATGATACTGAAACGAATGAGATGGAGAGTATACTTACCTAAAACAGGGAGGAATTGGTAACGATCGGTAGAAGGGAGTTCCAGCGACGGAGAAAACGGCTTCCGGCGACTTCGGCTGCAATTCCGGCTAGGCCAGAGAGTCCAGAGTCTTGGAGAGATCCGGGAGATGCGTAATCCTTTCTTGATCGGGGGAATTTGCATCTCAGAATAGGATTCGAGTTTTGCTTGAATTGTTTGAGAGAGAATTCGAGATTGATGGTATGAAACTGAGGCGTTGAATAATTGAGAATGGTATAACTCACGTTAATGGAAGAAGAAACATAATCGGATTTGAATTTCGAATGATTGAGCGTTTTGAAATCACATTTACGTTTCGACTGTTACGCAGGCGCGACCGTGCCAATATAGGCGCGACCGTGCCTAGGCACCGGGCACGATCGTTCCAAAGCAGGTCGCGCGACCGTGCCAAAGCACCTGGCGCGACCGTGCTAGGACGAAGCACGACCGTGCTAGACTAGGGTTTGTTGACATTTTTCAATTTTAGTCCTTGACTTTTCAGATTTGATAAGTTTGAATAAAATAGTTTCTTGTATAGTGTCTAAATGTATATAACCGAGTAAGACTTGCGAATTTGTATAGAATTATTGCATTAAATTTACGGCGAGAAAATAATGAGGCATTGCACGAGTATAGAACTTGAAATTGCATTACATTGAATTGAAATAGGAATACTAAAATCAGAAATGTTATAGTCTCCCCATGTTGAGAGAATTTCGTCCCGAAATTTAGCTAGAGGAAACAACATTATTAGTAAAAAGATGAGGGTACTTGAGCTTCATTTGGTCTTCTCGTTCCCAAGTGAACTCAGGACCACGCTTAGATTCCCAACGAACTTTAACGATAGGAATGTGACTTCGCTTGAGCTGCTTGACTTCACGATCCATAATTTCTACCGGTTTCTCAACGAAGTGCATCGTTTCATCAATACGCACGTCGTCGAGCGGTATATGGAGATTTTCATCGGCGAGACACTTCTTCATATTAGATATATGAAATGTAGGATGCACATTGCCAAGAGATGGAGGTAACTCGAGCTTGTAAGCCACTTTCCCAATCCTTTCAAGGATTTTGAATGGACCAACATAACGAGGTGCTAACTTGCCTTTCTTTCCAAAACGGACCACACCCTTCCAAGGAGACACCTTAAGAAGAACAAAATCACCGACTTGGAATTCCAAGGGTTTTCGACGTTTGTCGGCATAACTCTTTTGCCGACTCCTCGCTACTCGAATATTGTCACGGATTTGAATAATCTTGTCGGATGTTTCTTGAATTAACTCGGGACTAGTGATTTGTGCTTCACCAATCTCACTCCAACAGATAGGAGAACGACACTTGCGACCATAGAGAGCTTCGAATGGAGCCATGTTGATACTTGTGTGGTAGCTATTGTTGTAAGAAAACTCAATAAGGGATAAGTGTAAATCCCAATTGCCACCAAAATCGATTACACAAGCTCTAAGCATGTCTTCAAGAGTTTGGATTGTTCGCTCGGTTTGACCATCAGTTTGCGGATGGTAAGCCGTGCTCAAATCCAATCGAGTACCAAGAGCCTTTTGGAGAGATTGCCAGAATCGAGAAGTGAACCGAGCGTCTCTATCGGATATTATGTTCAAGGGAACACCATGACGGCTCACGATTTCATCAATGTAAATTCGGGCTAATTTCTCCACTTTGAAGTCTTCACGAATAGGTAAGAAGTGGGCAGATTTGGTGAGTCGATCAATGATCACCCAAATGCTATCATAACCACTTGAGGTGCGAGGGAGCTTGGTAATGAAATCCATAGCTAAATTCTCCCATTTCCACACGGGAATTTCTGGTTGTTCGAGTAAACCAGAAGGACGTTGATGTTCGGCTTTGACTTTGGAGCAAGTTAAGCATTTGGCCACATAAAGAGCAATGTCTTTCTTCATACCGGGCCACCAATAAAGTTGGCAAAGATCTTGGTACATTTTATCCGCACCAGGATGGATAGAATAACGAGTCTTATGAGCCTCGTTCATGAGAATTGCACGGAGATCATCGCGATCGGGAACCCAAATACGGTTCAAGTAATATAGTAAGCCATTGGGTTTTGATTCAAGAAGAAGTTCAACACCACACGACATTTCTTCATACATGTTACCCTCGGTTACCGAGACGTGTTGAGCTTCTAAGATACGGGTTTGAATATCGGTTTGAATACGGGCACAATGAAGCATAACATGGTCCTTTCGACTCAAAGCATCGGCTACTACATTCGCTTTGCCGGGATGGTAACGAATTTCGCAGTCATAGTCGTTAAGGAGTTCGACCCAACGTCGTTGCCTCATATTGAGTTCTTTTTGTTTGAAGATATGTTGAAGACTTTTGTGGTCGGTGAATACCACACATTTCGTGCCATATAGGTAATGTCTCCAAATCTTTAACGCGAATACGACCGCACCCAACTCGAGATCGTGCGTCGTATAATTCTTTTCATGAATTTTGAGTTGTCTTGATGCATAAGCGATTACTTTTCCTCGTTGCATGAGGACACAACCAAGACCTTGGTTAGAAGCATCACAATAGACAACTAAATCATCATTTCCATCAGGGAGAGTCAAAATGGGAGCATTGCACAACTTATGCTTAAGAGTTTGGAAAGCTTCCTCTTGTTTCGGTCCCCATTCATAAGCTTTACCCTTATGGGTCAAAGCGGTAAGAGGGACAACAATCTTTGAGAAGTTTGAGATGAAACGACGATAATAACCCGCAAGACCAAGAAATGAACGAACATCAGTAGGAGTCTTCGGGGCATTCCAATTCTTAACCGTTTCAATCTTAGCAGGATCAACATGAATACCCTTGTCGTTGACGATGTTACCAAGAAATTGAACTTCTTTTAACCAAAATTCACATTTGGAGAACTTGGCATATAGTTGTTCTTTCTTTAAAAGGTCTAAAACCAATCTAAGGTGTTCTTCATGGTCGGCTTTAGTCTTGGAATAGATTAAGATATCGTCAATGAAAACGATCACGAATTTATCAAGGTACGGTTTGCACACACGGTTCATGAGATCCATGAAAACTACGGGTGCATTGGTTAACCCGAAAGGCATAACCATGAACTCGTAATGACCATACCTTGTTCGAAAAGCAGTCTTAGGAATGTCATCTTCTTGAACACGGAGCTGATGATAACCGGATCGAAGATCAATCTTCGAGAAGCAAGTAGAACCTTGAAGTTGATCAAAGAGATCATCGATCCTAGGCAAAGGATAACGATTTTTGATAGTAAGCTTGTTAAGTTCGCGATAGTCAATACACATGCGAAATGATCCATCCTTCTTCTTAACAAATAAGACGGGTGCACCCCACGGTGAATGACTCGGGCGAATGAAACCTTTGTCGGAGAGTTCTTGAAGTTGACTTGCGAGCTCTTGCATTTCGGAAGGTGCAAGACGATAAGGAGCTCTAGCAACGGGGTTAGCTCCAGGTATAAGATCAATGCGGAACTCGACTTGACGAACGGGAGGAAGACCGGATAAATCTTTAGGAAACACTTCGGGAAAATCCCTAATGATAGGAATGTCTTGGATAATCTTCTCCTTGACGTTCTTTTGGACAATATGAGCTAGGAAGGCGATGTACTTCTTTCGTAAGTACTTTTGAGCGGTAGTACAAGACATCAATTTAAGACCCTTGCAAGGCTTTTCACCAAAAACCCTTAAGGTTTCTCCCGATGGTAGCGGAATTCGAATACACTTTTCAAAGCAAATGACTTCGGCATGATGATTTGATAGCCAATCCATACCTATGATAATATCAAAGCTTCCTAGTGGCATTGGAACAAGGTTGATTGGGAATGCATGATCATTAAGTTCTAAAGAGCAATCATAGATAATAGACTCAATTATAAGGGAGTCACCATTTGCTATTTCAACGGTGAAGGTTTTCTCTAATTGAGATCGTGTCTTTGCAAGTAAAGGCTCAAAATTTAGTGACACAAAACTTTTATCGGCACCGGTATCGAACAAAATGGAGGCATATTGACTATTAACAAGGAACGTACCATTAACCACGTCGTTGTTGGCTTGAGCTTCGTTGGCGCTTATGTTGAACGCACGCCCACGAGCTCCACCTTGTCTAGCATTTGCAAGTCTTGGACATAGATTACGAAAATGGTTCGGGTCACCACACTCATAGCAAGCACGCCTATTAGCAATGGTGGGAGCACCTTGATTAGCCACTCGCGGGTTGGGTTGGTTCGGTGGATTGACTTGACCCTCAAAAGCTTTGGCCTTACAAATATTGATAGTGTGACCATATATCCCACAATGAGTGCAAAGGCGACATGGGATATTTTGAGGATGATGAAAATTGCAGGTGGCACAAAGAGGATAAATCCCAACATATGGCTTTTTAGCCGGTGCTTGAACTACGGGTGCAACTTGATTAACGGGCACCGCAGGAGTAACCACAGCAAAGTTTCTAACTTTCCTCTTTTTGTTATTGTGAGAGGGTTCAGTTGTGGCTTCTTTGTTGTGGGTAGGAGGGGTTACGGTTTCAGCAACTTTCTTAGATCCCTTTTTGGTAAGAGTCCCAGCTTTCACATGATTATCAGTCAGGGTAGCAGACAGACGGATGGCATCTTCCAAAGTAGCAGGATTTCTACCTAAGACAGTATCTTGGATTTGTCTTGGTAGCCCACCAATGTATTTTTCTATACAACGAGATAACGGAGTGACCATGTGGGGCACGAGAAGACTCAACTCATGGAACCGAGTTGTATATGCTCAGTTTTCCCCACTATCTTGGGCAAGATCCCAAAATTCGGCCTCTAACTTCTTCACTTCATTTCGAGGACAGAATTCCTCGGTCATAAGCCTTTTGACCTCATCCCAAGGTAAAGCCATAGCTACATCAATACCCCTATTCCTTTTCTCCCCATTCCACCATGTAAGTGCCCGCTTTTGAAGGACACTAGTAGCATGACGAACACGGAGGTTGTCGGGACAGTCACTATTGAGAAAGGTATTCTCAATACTTTCAAACCATTGAAGGAGTCCAGTAGCTCCTTCGGTTCCATAAAACTTTAGGGGATTGCATGAATTGAAGTGCTTGAAGGTGCATTGAGATGGATTGTTTCCACCATTTCCACCATTACCACCATTGTTACCACTATTGCTTCCATTTCCACCATTGCCATTAGTGGCACCATTGGCTTGGGTGAGTTGTGTCACCAATTGGGTAAGAATAGCAGCAATGTCAGAGTTGGCGTTGGCGGCGGGAGCACGACGAGGAGGCATTCTACAGATTTTCACAAAACAATAAAAGATTGTAAGAACTTATGAGAATTGCTAGGATTTAATAGAATGAGAAAACCAAATAAAAGATAGATATTCATAGTTTGGATTGTACTCAAAAGTGACAAAATCACTTGAATACTAAGGCATATTAAGGTTAATTTAAACTTATATAATTTTCAAGGAGACATGCTTTAGCCTATAGGTAAACACTCATCTCGGGAATTCCCAGGAAAGCATACGGGTCCCTCGGTTGATTGGGATTTATGCGAAATGCTTTCCTAGACAGAAAACCCAAAATACAGGTGTCACCCTTCCAGATTGCACGTGTCCTCAAATAATTTAACAAGTTTAAAAACCTTAACGAAGAAAATAAAAAAAATTTAAAGATTTTTGCTTCAAGAATTTTTTTTTCTCCACATGCTTAGAAAGAATAAAGATAGAAAAGAAGGTAGAAATATCATGGGATTTTAGGATATAGGAAATGTATTATTTAAGAAGATCCTAATAAGTCATGAATTTCTAACAAGTAAGGTACCAAATATAATAAACAATTTATCATGGTAAGCATGTAGCACATAGCATGTAACACATAGCACAAAATCATGAAGCATAGTATAAGTGGGTGTCCTAAAGTTATAGTCTAGGTCAAGATGTCTAATAACCTAAGTCCCTATAACCAAGGCTCTGATACCAATCTGTCACACCCCGACCGATGGCGGAATCATCGGGGCGGGACATGTAAGACTGTTCATAGCACAAGGTTGACTAAATTGAAGTATATTAAAGTCAAATTTCCATTACAAATAATCCAAGTACAAACCAAATCCAAACAAGAAAATAAAACAACTCATAAACTTCTTGATTTAATATTGCTAAGTCCAAATCCTATATTGAGCACGTCTTGAATCATTCTCACATATTAGGGCCTGAAACATGAATAAAATAAAGTCAACTAAAAAGTTGGTGAGTATAACACAGTTGTATATAGATAGCATATAGTTGTAAATAAATCCTTTACAAGACATGAAAAATACGGCATTTATGGGGAGCTGCTATTGTGTAATCAAGTACAATCAAACCTTAGTAACTAGTATGCAAATTGTGTTGTCGGTATCAATCATCTCCACTTGGGTGGGTTTGTCAGACTCAATAGATCTATCATTGAAAACCGTCGGCTTGTATAGTTAATGATTGCACATAGTTTTCACAAAGACTAGCACAACTAGCACTCGGGCACAAAGCTCAAATTTTGCACACATGTATGTATGTAGGATTTTGTACTTGTGTTGTTTGAGTAAATATAGTTGTGAAATGTGTAATGTGTAATGTGTATAAAGTTCATGTTCCACCCCAAAAGTGTAAAAGAGTAAAAAGGGGTTGTGAATACTCACTTGATATGAAGATGTAGCTAACACAGATTATAGATAGCAATTATGATCCTTGGAATGCACAATTTAACCTATCGAGTAATGTGTATAGTATCAAATAGATGTACAAAGTTTAAGTCTAAAATGAAAGTTGAATTTGTGTATAAAACTATTGATTTGTATAAAATATATAGAGTTTGAAGTAAAATATGTTTGAAATAATTTGATTAGGTTTGAATTGAATAAATAAATAAATAAATATATAATTATAGTTTATGAAATAATGTAAATATTAATTGTAATTAAGTATAAATAAATAAATGATTTTGATTTAAAATGTAAATTAAATAACTAATCATTATTTATAAATTTTGTAACTTAATTATTTAAAACCTCATTTTAAATAAATATAAATTTAATTTTTATAAACTTTTCAATAAATCATATTTATGCCAAGATTAAATTTTAAATCCATTTTTAAATACAGAACACATATTTTTATAAAATCTGAAACATTTACTGATTAAAATATAAAAATTATAATTCTGATAAAAATTCTGAGTCTCACACGACCGTGCCTCGGAAGGGCACGATCGTGCTCAAGCCACGGGCGCGACCGCGCTAGTCGGGGCGCGCCCGGGTTGATCAACAGGAGCACAATCTAGACAAGTTTGACAGGCACGACCGTGCCTTGACAGGCACGATCGTGTCTATGATCTTTAGACACAACAGAGACTAGCCCAGAGGGCATGACAAGGTCTGGACAGGAGAACACGACCACGCTGATAGTCGGCACGGCCGCGCTAGATGATTAGCGCGACCGTGTCTATTCCAAGTCAGACACGAATTGACAATTTCTTGTATTTATAACGATGGAATTGATAGGGCTTTCGATTAAAGAGATATTACGAGTCTAATCATATAAATTAATTGCATGAACATCGTGTTTAAGAGTGGAATCGACTAAATCCTTTTTATTTAAAATAACAATTCTGTTTCGAACGATTTCCGTAATGAAAGCCCAGATTAATAGGGGGCTTTTGATGATGATACTGAAACGAATGAGATGGAGAGTATACTTACCTAAAACAGGGAGGAATTGGTAACTATCGGTAGAAGGGAGTTCCAGTGACGGAGAAAACGGCTTCCGGCGACTTCGGCTGCAATTCCGGCTAGGCCAGAGAGTCCAGAGTCTTGGAGAGATCCGGGAGATGCGTAATCCTTTCTTGATCGGGGGAATTTGCATCTCATAATAGGATTCGAGTTTTGCTTGAATTGTTTGAGAGAGAATTCGAGATTGATGGTATGAAACTGAGGCGTTGAATAATTGAGAATGGTATAACTCATGTTAATGGAAGAAGAAACGTAATCGGATTTGAATTTCGAATGATTGAGCGTTTTGAAATCACATTTACGTTTCGACTGTTACGCAGGCGCGACAGTGCCAATATAGGCGCGACCGTGCCTAGGCACCGGGCGCGATCGTTCCAAAGCAGGTCGCGCGACCGTGCCAAAGCACCTGGCGCGACCGTGCTAGGACGAAGCACGACCGTGCTAGACTAGGGTTTGTTGACATTTTTTAATTTTAGTCCTTGACTTTTCAGATTTGATAAGTTTGAATAAAATAGTTTCTTGTATAGTGTCTAAATATATATAACCGAGTAAGACTTGCGAATTTGTATAGAATTATTGCATTAAATTTACGGCGAGAAAATAATGAGGCATTGCACGAGTATAGAACTTGAAATTGCATTACATTGAATTGAAATAGGAATACTAAAATCAGAAATGTTACACCAAAAGAAATCATTCATAGTCTCGGGTAGTGTCCAACTTCAAGAGATCTATGGGAAGCACTGAAGAAAAAGGTTGAAGCAACTTCTCAAGCATTTGTGGTCTTGATCAAAGAAGTATTGGAGAAGCAGAGTTATTCTCAAAGTGATTCTTCTGCAGATTTAACTGATAGTGAGAGTATTCGTTCTGGTGAAAGTACTCAATCTACTGAGACTGATGTGATGACTGAAGAAAGCTTTCAGACAGTTGAAGATGATCTGAGTGAATCAGAAATTGATGAAGAGCCTGTCATTGTTGCTCAAAAGTGTGAGGTTGATGATGACGTATTCATGGCTCCTGGTGCATCTTCTTCAGAAATAAGAGCTGAGGTAGTTTCTAACTCTGAAACTTTTTGTTCTAACTGTATTTCAGTGAAAGATAAAATGATGAGGGTTATGGATGACAACGTAAACCTCATTTGTGATATGAAATCCATGCACGTGATAAATCATAAATTAAAAGATAATGCGAATGTGTGTATTGAGAAAATAGAATCACTGAAAAGGGATATAAATTCTCTGACTTTGAAGATCAAAGAGCAGGTATATCACCTGGATTTGTCCTTTGCAGAAATTGAGAAACGAAATAATGATCTTGCTGAAAAAGATAAGGACTAGCTGAATCTAAAGCAGAGGTAATCAAATTACACAGAAAGTTAGAAAGCTTTGGAAATTCATCATTCTTATTAGGACATTATCATGATAATACTAAAGAGGGGAAGGGAACTAGTGGTATTGGCTATGTTCCTCCACCATTCAACGGAAATTATTCTGTTACACCTGTGATTTTAAAAGATGAGGATTTAGATCCTAAGACTAAGTTGAAAGTGAATCTAGTCACAGGTGAATATATGGTGTATTCTGTTGAGAGTGATGATGAATATTTTGATGAAGCTAAGGTAGAGGGGATACCGAAAGAGGTTAAGAAAGAAGACACACAGGTTGATTCTAATTCATCTGGAAATTATACATTTGGATGTTCTTCAAATTCAAGGAGAGTTCCATATGTCAGAGATTATAAAGACAGGCGTACATGTTTTCATTGTAATGAGATAGGACACATTGTGGTGAACTGTCCTTACAAAAATAAAGGGAAGAAGCATGTAGTTCCCGAGAAAGTGAAGCCTGAATCAAAACTTGTTGAGAAAAAGTTTGTTCCGTCTCAAACTCCAAAAGAAGTTCATGTAGGAGAATCTTCTTCAAGTGCATCTTATCGTGTGAAGATTCTTTATATGAGAGAATATAGTGAGAAGAGATCTTGCTTTTACTGTGGTCTTGTGGGTCACATTATGATCAATTGTCCTCACAACGCCAAAGGTAACCGACATGTTACTCCAGAAAAGGTAAGAATTCTTGGTAAGCCTTATGTTAACCCAAATGTGGTTAAACCTCGTGATACACCAAAGGGTAATTCAAAATATGAGGTTAGGGTTTCTAGAACTCAAAGACGGAGGAGAAACAGAAGATTGAGAAAACTTTTAGAACAAGAGTTTTCACAATCAAATCAATTTTCAAATGAAAGAAATGGTCAAAACACTTCACATTTTAAGCAAAAAGAACTTAATGAACAGAAGTATGTTTGGAAATCTAAAGTTTCTGTTTCTGACTCGTCAGTGCAATCACCGAAAATCGATGAGAGATTCGATTGTGAATGGAGTGAGGTTTATTATTTTGATACAGATGATTAATGTTTCTTGTTAGATGTGTATGATTAACCAAGAGGGACTATTAATACCATTTTGGTTGTTGATAGTGGTGATTCTAAGCACATGACAGGGAATGACATCTGCATGAGTAAAACGTTGTTGATAACTGAGAAATCTATTTGATTCAACGACTTGATGCTCAAGGGGGAGAATATGTCACACACAATGTTTTGGAAAGAGTTCTACAAAGTCCAAATGATAACCTGAAACTTTGGATGACAATGGTGAGCATAAAGTCATTGATGCAACCATTTGACTAGTTGAGGGGGAGTCTACAGGACAGGGAGAGTACAGAACTGTGTTGGTGACAAAGGCAAAGGCATTCAATAACATTACATTGGTTTCAGTTTTTAATTGATTGAATTGCATAATCCTGAGTAACCAAGTAAAATATTTTTCATAAAATGTTTTCATGGAAGATTTTATTTTCGTTTGTTTTACTTTCTTTGAAAAAGATTTTGAAAAAGCCAAACAAATTGAAAAAGATAAAATCGACATTACTTGAAGTTAAAGAAGAGATGATAGTACATCAGTAGATGTTGTTTCACACATCACCTTAGATTGACTTGTTGGTGCTTTATGTTAATATATCTGAATTATATGTTTTGATCTAAACTTCAGAGACTGCACAAATAGGAAATCATAGTGTTGTGTATACATATAATTTGAATTTTCAGTAGACTAAAAACGTCACTGAACCATTAGTAGTGTGAAAACAAAATTGCATATGTTACAACTATGATTTGAACCCATTTTGTGCCTGGGTGTGTGTGTTAAAAGATTACTATCAGATAAAGAAAATTAGCTTTTAATAAAGATTGTCCTATGAGATCATTTTCGGGTTATGTCCTTAGCACTATTCATTCGATTTGCTTCAGTGCCCATGTCCCGAAAAGCATGTAATTTGAAGTATAATCAAGATATGTACTTGACAACATCTGTCAAACATATACTAGCCCTTGGATCATATTGATAAATTATCTTTACTGATTCCATTGAATTCATAATCTAGATAATAGTTGGATCCACTTACCTGAATCTTATAATTCCACATATATAAGCCAAGACATTGAATCATTCGATTCTGGATCTCATTGATTCCTATACAATCCAATTTGGATTCTGCTATTCATGTGCTAAGTGATGTTTCCCCATTCTGGAAATTCAGATAATCATTAGTAAAATCTCATATGTCTTGAAGATAGTGCATTTACTTTCTGTTGGCATATTAGTGGGGTACACGTTGTATTTCATACTTAAATGGTAACTTAACTCACAAGAAAGTGGGAATGAGATGCTTTAGTTTCAGATCTTATAACATTAACAATTTGAATTTGTGTGTCATAGCAGGATCCTATTTTCTTTGAATGTTTATCGCGTATCATAACATGCAATATGAAAGTCTTGAAAAGATAGAGTGTGATAATCTTGAAAGATATTGGTTTGATTGGTCAAGGCTTGAAAGAATGACATAGGATACCATTTGATATTATATGGATTTTATATCCAAGATGTGTGATTGTTATCTCATATATACTGATATGCTCTTCTTACTCGTGATGTTCGACCAAAAAGATATGATTTTGTATTTTACATTTCAGTTTATATAGAGAAAAACCAAAAAGATTTTGTGTTTCTTTGTTTGAAAAATAAAAAAGATTTTATTTTTCCACCGTCCATGGAAATCTTAATTGTTTGTTATTCTTGGTTGTTCTCCTTTGCAAAAACTAAAAATTGCATACAGAAGTTGACAAGGGGTCCTTCTCCTAAGTTTTCTTCTAGATAAAAAGAGAAAGTGCAGATGAACAAGACGAACACTACAGTGTTTTTGATGATATATAAAGATAGATGACAATCTTCTAAAGCTGTTGTCAAGGGGGAGTCTGTTGGAGCATATTCTGGTGACTACAAGCTTAAAGATATTATGTCTTAGTCTTAGAGTCTTTGACATGTAGTTGATAGAATTGTTAGCAACAGTTAAAGGGAAGTCTGTTAGGACATGTTTTGTAACTGTTGATAAAATTCTATATAAGTTCATAGAGAGGCGAACTTATAGCAGGTTTGTGTCTATAAATAGGAGTATACAGTTTCAGTGTAGAACAAGAGAGTAGCAGAGAGCAACGCGTATGACAGATTGAACAATCAAGTATTCTGTAAACTCTGTTTGGTGATATAAAAGAGAAAGTTTATTTACCGCTGTTTCTATTGTCGATTGTTATACAAAGCGTTAATACGGTAGGATTCCGCACTCTGCGTTAATGATACGTCCTGTCACGAGATCGATCTAAGATGAGTCATGAGGACCTACAAGTAGCGATTTAGAAACAACCACAAAAAACCAAACAGAAACCCTAGATCTGAAATTATAAGATTTCTAGAAAAGGCCGTAAGTTCGCTCGTTTAAGTTCGTTCAAACAGTGAAGAGGATAAAAGAATAAGTTCGCCTGAACACAATACTAAAACACCATTAAGTTCGCTCCATTAGGCAAACTTGTTAAGTTCGCTTAACAATCCTCAGGCGAACATATTAAGTTCGCTTACTCATAAGCAGGCGAACATGTTATATTCACTCTAAACCTTCTCCTTGGAACAAAATTCTTCACTTTCAACACGACACATTCTTGTTAACTTCCATCTGTAGCATATCTCCGATCCAATCCCGAAGCATTTTAAAATTAAAATTTTCATGGAAGATAGAAACAAAATATTTTTGGATTTTATCTGTACAAACGGAATCACATATTTTTGGTTTTTAAATGAGCAAACTAAAATGCATATTTTTGGATGAACATCATGAGCAAGAAGATCATATCAGTATATGAGCAATCCATTAAAAAAATTATTATCAACTATGGGTAACCTAAGATATGAAACAATCAACCTCATTCTTATGTAATACAAATATTTTTCAATTTTCAGAAATTTTTGCAATCCCTTTGAATATAACTTGAAATGATATGCGATAAATTTCAAAGTAAACAAGATCAGGTTATGAAATGCTCAAATATTCATTCCGAATTTGCAATACAAAGCATGAAATTTTAAATTGTCAATATTATATGATTTGAAACTATAAGCATTTTTCTTCCAAATTCATGTGAGTTAGTACCATTTAGATGAAAAACATCGTGTACCCCACATATATGCCAACAGAAATTTAAATTTGCACTATCTTCAAGACATACACAGTTTATTGTAAGATTAGATCAATCTCCAAGATGAAATTATCTCTATTAGCATAAGATAGAATAGCAGATCCCAAAGGATATAAGAATCATGATGATTCAGAATCAGAAGATTCTAATAAATTGGTTGTATATTGAGAATCAATAGATTCAGGTAGGAGGATCCAACTATTATCTGGATAAACTTCAATGAAATAAAAATACATAATGTATCTAACTGATCCAAGGGTGAATATATGTCCCAACAGATGTTGTCAGAAACATATCTTAGTTTAGCAACACATTGCATGTTTTTCGGGGCATGGGCAGTGAAGTGAACTGAAAGAGATTGTGCTAAAGACATAACTTCAAATGATGTTAATTTATATTTTTCACTTTGTTTTGAATTTTTATAAATAACTCTTGTTTTTTTTAACTGAAATTTAAAATGCAGAATTGTAATAAAGCAATAAAAGAAATTGAAAACCAAATCTCCCATGAAAATTGTTTTGAAAAACTTTTATTCGGGATTGATCATACCGATCATTTTGATCAGAAATTCAAACCTGGTACGATCAAATGCTTTGGTAAAAAGATCAGCAAAGTTATCATCTGTATGTACCTTTACCAGCTCAATCAACTTCTTATCTGCAATCACGAATAAAATGATATCTAATTTCAATGTGCTTTGTTTTAGTGTGCTTAACAGGATTATTTGTGATAGACATTGTAGCATTATTATCAATGAACATAGGGGCTCCAGTGAAATTCAAACCGTAGTCTCTTAATTGTTGTTGGATCCACAAGATCTGTGAACAACAACTTGCAGCAGCAATGTATTCTGCTTCGCATGTGGAAATGGAGACCGTAGTCTGCTTTTTTGCATTGCCATGAAACTAGATGATTACCCAAGAACTGGCAACCACCTGTAGTAGATTTCATGTCCAAACAACAACCACCAAAATCAGAATCAGTGTAAGCATTGAATTCAAAGTTAGAACCATGAGGAAACCATAGTCCCAATCTTTGTTTTCCTCTAAGATAACAAAAGATTCTTTTTACTGCAATCAAATGAGACTCTTTTGGTTTTGCTTGGAACCTGGAACAAATACACACAGCGAACATTATGTCTGGCCTTGAAGCGGTTAAGTACATGAGAGATCCAATCATTGCACGGTAGAGTCGGCAATCAACTTCCTTTCCATCCGGGTCAGAATTCATTTTATGATTGACCGGTATCGCAGTATCACATGGGGTACAGTCCTCCATCTTGAACCGGCTCAAAATGTCACTTACGTACTTGGACTGATGAATAAAGAAACCATCTTCCTTCTGATTAACTTGAAGACCTATGAAAAATGATAACTCTCCCATAGCTGACATCTCAAACTTAGACTTCATAACACTCTCAAAATCTTTGCACAACCCTTCATTTGTAGAGCCAAAAATAATATCATCTACATATATCTGCACCTGTAGGTATTCTCCCCCTGCTTTCTTAATGAATAAAGTCGAGTCAATTTTCCCAAACAATGTTTCATACCACGTTCGAGGAGCTTGATGAAGACCATAGAGAGCTTTATCAAGCTTGAAAACTTTAGACGGATTAAGCGGATCTTCAAACCCCGACGGCTGACACACGTAAACTTCCTCCTTGACTTTACCATATAAGAAAGCACTTTTGACATCTAATTGAAACACCTTAAACCCTTTGTAAGAAGCAAAAGCCAGAAATAACCTTATAGCTTCAAGCCTAGCAACAAGCGCATAAACCACGGTGTAATCAATACCCTCCTGTTGATTGAAACCTTGTACAACTAGTCTAGACTTATTTCTTACCACAACACCTCGATCGTCTTTCTTGCATTTAAACACCCACTTTGTACCAATTGGATACATACCCTTCGGAAGATCAACAAGATTCCAAACCTTGAGTTTGTCAAACTGAGCAAGTTCTTCCTGCATGGCCTCTATCCAATTGTTATCACTTAACGCCATTTCGACATTCTTTGGTTCGACCTGAGAAATAAAATAGGAATGTGAGCAAACATCAAGAACACCAGAATCTTTAATACCTGTATACAAGCAAGTATTGTCAATAATAGAACGTGTTTGCACTCCATCTCGCATATTCCCAATTATATTCGTCACTGAATGATCTTGGAGTTCCTTGATTGATGCAACTTCAGGAACCGGCAACAAATCAACTTGAGTTGTATCAGATTGATAAGACATATCCTGATTAATTAGTATCTCCGAGTCCAAATTTGTATGAATCTCCCCCTGAGCATGTGTCGAATTAGAAGGTTCATTAACCAACAAAGGATCAGCAGAAGACTCTTGGAAAATAACATTTTCATCTTCACTATCAGACTCTTGTGGTCCAGAACAAGAAGCAACATTAGGATCGTGAACAAAAGTAGATGGAACAGATGACTGTGGAACTGCATTTGGTAGAAAACCACTATTCTATCCATCCTGACATGAATCAATTAATACAGCAGCTTCCTCAGGAGAAATATCATAAGGTAAATGAAAAGACTTGAATAAATTATCATAATCAAAAGCCCAGTCTGGTCCAATCGCCATTTGAGGTAAAGACCGATTAGAACAGTCAATATGATACCATTCTTCAACTTGGCGAGTCTCTTTGTTATAAACCCTTTTGGTAGTAGAATTAGCAACATACCGCAGAAATATCCCTTTAATAGCCTTAGCACTGAACTTGGTTGGGACATATCGAACTTTCAAAAGGGTGCATGGATTACCAAAAGGTAGTAAATATTCCAGATTCGGCTTACGATTATTAAGCAACTCGTAGCATGTCTTGTTGTGTCGCTTAACGGTCAAGACTCGATTCAAAACGTGACACGCAGTATTCACAGCCTCAGCCCAAAAAGTAATTGGAAGCTTAGAATCTGCAAGCATCGTACGTCTCGTTTCAACCAAAGTCCTGTTCTTTCGTTCAGCAACCCCATTTTGTTGAGGTACATATGGCGCACTGAATTCATGATGTATTCCCTTTTGAAGACGGAATAAACCCATCTTGCTATTTTTAAATTCACTGCCATTGTCACTCCTAATTCTTCTGACTTTCTGTTTGAACAAATTCTCTAAACCCAGGATTAAGAATTATACCAACTCTGTTGTTTCGGCTTTAGAAGCAAGGAACTTAACCCCTAAAAATCTAGAGAAATCATTTGTTACGACCAGGCAGTAAGATTTACCGCCAATGCTCCTGATACTAATCGGTCTAAACAAATCCATATGCAGTAGCTCCAAAGGAGTTACAATAGAATTCTTTGTCTTAGATTTGTGGGACTTCTTTTGTTGTTTCCCTTTCTTGCAAGGAATACAGTCATCAAGAACTGAATATTTCATTTTCAAAACACCAAAAATCAGATCATTCTTTACAAGATAATGCATTTTCCGATAGTTGATATGAGCAAGTTTCCTATGCCATAAAATAAAATCTGACTCAAACGTCTTGGAGAGTAGACAAGTAGGAATTGAATCCGTAGTAGTAGCAACACTCATGTCGAGGACATATGTGTCATTTCTCCTCGGAGCCTTCATTAGAATCCATTCATCAGGAATTACAAAGCCCGGTTTCAAGATATAACATTCCGAATCATTGAAATGAAATGAGAACTTCTTGTCACACACTTGAGATACACTCAAAAGATTGTGTTCAAGTTGTTCCACATAACTCACTTTCTCAAATTTAACTTTTTCGTTCTTTAAAGTACCCTGACCTGTTATGTACCCGCCTTTATTTCCCGCAAAAGCACCATCAATCTTAATCACATCTTCCAACAAACTAATATCCCCTGTCATATGTCGAGAACAACCACTATCTACATACCATGTATTGTTCATAGTCCTCCTTGGTTGCCCCTACATAAACAAAGAAAATCAGTTAGAAATAGGAACCTAAGCCTTTGTGGTCTTGGGTCGTCCAGATGGATCAAAATAAACAACTTCAATTAATTCACAATTAACATTGTCGTCAACCTTTGGAACATAAGTTTATTATTTGACTTTCTCAAAGAAGACATTTTTTATTTATTGGAAAAACTTTTATAGATTTATTATTATCAGATTCAGTTGTTTCCAAAATTTTCTTTAATTTCCTATTACGTCTTCTTCGTTGTGGTCTAGAAAGTTTGACATCAGGTTGAGACTCCTTTGAAATTAGAACATGTGGAATCTCAAACTTCTGTTGAAAAACAACTGGTTTAGAACTATGTTTGTCATGCTGCTTAAATCCCGAAGATTTATCAAATGATTGACAAGGCACATTCTTTGCACCACTAGAAGTAGGCTTTCCCTCATTTGGTCTTTTCATAATCGACACCACTTTTTGTTGTGAGGGAGCGATCTTTAATTTGCCTTGGTTCTTTTAAGGAAAATGAATCATAATGTGACCAGCCTCATTACAATGAAAACAAACTCTTCTATCATGATGATTTCTGACATAAGGAGTTTTTCTTGAATTTGATGAATCTGTCGATGAACAAGATTCAGAAGAATTTAATGAACAGTTAACCGGCTTCTTTTGAACATAAAATTGTGTAGGCACCTTTGATGAAAGAGGCTTTTGATAACCAGCAGCAACAAAACCACTTGATTGTAACATTTGTGACAGCTTAGGTTGTTCAACTTTCACCTCATCAGGTTCTGTCAAAATGCATCTATCACGGGTAACATTTTTCACTATCTTTGGATCATCAAGTTGCACTTCCTTTGGAATGCCCTCAACCTTCTTATCATCAAAAACCTCATCCTCAGAATCAGAATCATATGTCATATCTTCTTATCATCATACCTGTACAACGGCTTGAACTTGAACTTGATCTACAAGCTTCACCCTTTTACCCTTCTGTGGTTTTAACCTTTCATACTTCCTTGATCCACCTTCTCTCTTTATCAAATTGGCAATCACATCGGCTAATCCACAATTTGATCTATTAATCAATGGTTTAGTAGCCAGACCATTCTTTTCACACCTTGGCAAGGTATTGAAATACTTGATCCTAGGCTTTAGGTACTGAACACCATCAGATATTTTAAGAGCAAACAACTTTGTCTCATTATCATAGAACCAACTTATGATCTTTCCGATACACCTCTATTTATTGACATATCTTTATTTTTGAGCAGGTTGTACAGGTGACTTTGGTGGTGCTTTCTCCAAATGTTCCTACTTCATCCGACGCTGGTCCTTCAAAGCCGTCTGATTCTGAAAGAATTACATTCCTTGAATCACAGGTGCTAGTATTACAGACTCAGGTGGATACTCTTGTGTCTGTTGATTCTCAGAGACAATTGGTCCTTCAAACTCAAGCACAACAGATTACTGACATGCAGTTATTGGTGTCTACACTTGTTAAGCGTCTTGACGCTCAGGGGGAGTTAAGGATACCTGATACGTATCATACTCAATCAATTCAACGAAAGGATGATGAACACAATGATTCTAGTGGTAATTTTGAGGGTGATTGTCAATACGCTGATGTGAATCCTTTATCAAGAGTTCAGGGGGAGTCGACATCACAATCTATTGAAGGAACCACTACTCATGATTCTGGAGTGAGTGAAGAAATACTATTATTGGAATGCTTTCAAGACTCTGAAGAAGACAAAGCTGAGAAGTTAGAGTGTCTAAATGATATTAACGAATTATTTGATGATGTTGAAGAGAATATGTCTGATAATGAAGTAGAAGAAGGAGAGATTGTAGAGATTGAGGTAGAAAAGAGTAAATCTAAGATTACATATGAAGGAAGTGATGGTCTGAATGCTCCATATAACTTCATCCAAGATGATGTTATTCCTGAGTTTTCCTATGATGGAGTAACAGATTCTATGGACTCTGTTGAAGATATCACTACACCTGATGATACTGCTCAATCCAAGATAGATTCTGATGTTGATACTAATCGTACTGTGTCTCCTATGCTGAATGAAGAACCTATGATGTATAGAGATACAAGTATGACTAGAGAACAGTGGAGATAAGTGGTGAACAGTTGGATGAAAGTACTACCAATGTCACCTGTACAACCTGCTCAAAAAGAAAGATATGTGAATAAAGAGAGGTGTATCGGAAAGATCATAAGTTGGTTCTATGATAATGAGACAAAGTTGTTTGCTCTTAAAAGATCTGATGGTGTTCAGTACCTAAAGCCTAGGATAAAGTATTTCAAAACCTTGTCAAGGTGTGAAATGAATGGTCTGGCTACTAAACCATTGATTAATAGATCAAATTGTGGATTAGCCGATGTGATTGCCAATTTGATAAAGAGAGAAGGTGCATTAGGGAAGTATGAAAGGTTAAAACCACAGAAGGGTAAAAGAGTGAAGCTTGTAGATCAAAAGACTAAGAAAGTGACTTGGAAGTACAAGTTCAAGCCGGTACGTGCTGTACAGAAGATACCATTGAAGAAAATTCCACAAGATTTTCTGGGTAATATGAAATGGTGGTATGTAGATGTGAATACTGGAGAAGCTTGGATTCATGATAAGGATAATAAGGTCATTGTTAGTTTCTACGATGCAATGAATCTAATTAATTTCTCAAAGAAAGATCAGAGAACATTAAAAAAGAATGAGATCATGTTTACTGATGAATGGAAAGAACAAGGATTGCAGTACAAAAGAGTGTTAGAGATTTTTAGAAGATATGGAGTGCATGCAGGCACTAGATTACCAGATAACTGGAAGAGCTCATCATGAAGACTGAAGACAGAAGATCAAGCTATTGTCAAGGGGGAGTCTGTTAGGACATAGATTGTATGACAAAAGCTTTGTAATAGTTTAGATCTTATTATCTTTATGTTTTTATGTAAATGTTTAGTTTTTGTCTAAGTTTTTGTACAAGTTCTACTAGAGGCGAACTTAACAAGTTCGCCTGGTCTATCCGAGGTGAACTTGTTAAGTCCGCCTAAGCATCTTTGAAGTGAACTTGTTAAGTTCGCCTGGTGCAGAACATGTGTTTATAAATAGAGTTACAGAGTCTGTTTAGAATAGACAAGTGAGACTGATCGAACAAGAATTCTGTAAACTCTGTGTTTGTGAATACAAAGAGAAAGCTTTATTTAAATGCTGTGTTTACTTGTCAATTAGTATACATTCGTCAACACGAAGAATTCCGCACTCCATGTTATCAAGACGTCTTATCACGAGATCGATCTAAGATGTGTAATGAGGACCTACATTTATCGGAAGTTAGAACGTGAAGGGATGCGAGAAAAAGAGGATTGAATATATAATTGTTAATGTTGCAAATTTTCAAATTTGGACAGCATAAGAGTTGAATAGAAACGGGTTTGTTAAAAATATCAAAAGACGTTCTAAAATCATGAAATTTTATAGGAGACTAGTTTATAAAGTTTCGAAAAAAGTTTCGTTTAGAGAGTTTATCGGTTTGAGACTCGGATCATAGTCAAAACGCTCAAACAACACAGAAGGTACTGAAAAAGGTTTCTGTCCCGTTTTGGCTACTACGGAGTCATATATTTGAATTAGAAAACGAGCCAAATACGGTTGAAAGAACAATTCGACGAACTATGTCGTGGAATTTGAGTTTGCTCAGTTTCGTTTAATTATGATCAAGTTATGCTCTGTTAAAGTCAGCACATTTTCTGTCCAAAATCAACATTTGCACTTAAGTGGACCGTTTAGGGTTTTAAGGTTACCGAACATGTAAATAAAAATTAGACGATGTATATTTGGTTAATATATAATAGATAAAGTGTGATTATGTTAACCCATACATTCTAAGATATCAGCAGAGCAGACTATTACCGAAGAACGTATGGAGGATTCACAAAATGCGGTGGCATAGCCGCCATTGCAAACGGGATCCTATAATCGATTGATTTATGTTAGTTATAATATCATTATAATAAATTATATAGTCAGATTAGGTTAGCCAAAAAATCCCGTGTCACCGGTCTAGCCATTATATTCACATAAATGTTTTAGAGAATCACATAATGCAAAACGGCATAGCCGCCACGCGCAAACGGATTATATTTTAAATTAGCGTGTGGTTAATTTAAGTTAGATTAAAGTTAGGATCAGAGGTTTAGAATAAATATAAACAAGTTAATATAAGAGTTAGAATCAAAAGAATAAGATAGAAATAAAAAGGAAAAAAAAAGAACGGTTAAACTCGATTCGTTACCCGATCTTGGTTCTGGGATTATTGCGATTTCTTCAAGGCTTGGACGAGAGTTTTCTTGCAACTTCTTGGCTGTAGAGGAAGGCTAAAAATCGTGGAGGGGAGTGGAGGATTTGATGGGATGAGTAAATGAAAAACAAGAGGGGGTTAATGGGGTATTTAAAGTTGAATCAAGCCTTGGAAAACAAGAAAAGGATTAGGGTTTGAGGAGGCCTCAAGGTTTGCGAAATTCAGCTGAATTTCGGCTGGGATTTTGTGAAATTTGGCTTGGGCTAGGTCCATGTGTAAGTGGTTTGGGTCCTAGCTTGGCCCGGTTGAGTGCGCGCATTCGAAATTCGCGATTTTAAGCATTTCTAAGAGAAATTGGCAAATGCTTTTAACATGAAGTTAATTGTCATAATAAAATGAGTATGTTTAGCTAAAAATATTTAAGTTAACAATATGTTAGTCACGTACGGTAATTAACGGTCGGCGGACGAGAAAACGGGCTTTCTAGGGCATAACAAGCTGCGAAGGCACAATACATAGATTTACAAGCTTGTGTTGAACGCTTCAAGTGTAAAAAGGTATGACAACATTAATTTAACATGTTTGACATTTGCATGATTGTTATCGGGTTATGATGGGTCTATTGGGCCTAAAATGGGATCAATTAACGATTAAGCCATCAATAAGCATCTAGAGCATAAGGTATCGTATGATCAACAAGTATGTCGTATGGGTATTCCAAGTGTAATGACATTCAAAATGGTTTACACTGATTAAATAAGTCTAGTACAAGATAAGTTAAACATGAAAGTCGCAGATGTTACAGACAAGAACAAGTAAACCGACAACAAATAAGAGTCACTTTAAAACCACGTCTATTATCAATATCTGCCGATTACAAGTTACGGAATGAGAGTGTAGTTATCAGTTTCTACAATCAGCTATATATACTAACAAACCCGATGCATGCGTACTTAACAAGTGTGCAGGGCATTGTTCCTACGTACTTAGCAAGTACGCAGAATTGTTCTTGCGTACTTGCTAAGTACGCAGGTTATACAACTTGTGCACTAGTTAAGTGTGCACAACACATAACAAGGCGATTACAACGAAAAGTGCTTACAAACATGATTACAACTAGATAAACCAATACATACAAAGTCAGAAACACAAGTACAAATACATAAAGAACAGTTACAAAAGTAGAGACAACATCCAGAGTGTTTGTCACACAAACATGCTCCAACAAACTCTCCCTTGACAACAGCTTTGGATTGTCTTCGGTCTTCAAGCTCCTTCAGCTTTAGCTTCCCATATTTATCTTGTAGTCATGGCAAAACTTGACTAGCTTATTGTATCTTGATGCTAGAAGCTTCATCCATTCGTCCGTGTATATGCAAAACTTGTCATTTAGAAACGTCAGATCTTTCATAGAGAAGTTGATGAAAGTGATCTCATCAAAAACTCTGATAAGTTCTTTAGGCTCCAAGTTTCCACTTTTGGACCTAGTAATTCCCATTACCACCGCCTCGCCCATATTTGGGTCCACATACCAGTACCACCTGCAACCAAGGATATCCTGAGATAACTTGCTCAGGGGAATCCTGGTCTCACACAACACTAGGTTGTAAACCAGCTTCCCAGATCTTCCTTCTCTCTGTAGTGCACCCTATAAACCATTTGCTACCGCGTGACTTGTGTCACCAATTAGCTCATAATTTGCTAAGTTTACTAGGTTGTACTTGGGCAGGGAGCTGAACGCCTCACTAGTTGGATTCAGGTACTGAACTCCACCAGCTCGTTTGATTGCAAATAGCTCCTTATCGTCATCAAACCTGAAAGAAAGGATCATACCTGTTGCTCCATGCTTGTCTAGAATTGAAGACTTTTGCCAAGCAAGAGGCTGACTCTTCTTGAACCATCCCGTATGATACTTGTTCATCCAGTCGTCAGCAGTAGCAGGTTGGGGATCGGCAGGAGAGGCTTCAGTCGAGGTTGCTGCACCACTAGCCTCAGCAACGTTCTCGGGCTCGACTGAACCTGAATTAAAAGCAGCTTCAAAGGATGGAGCTTCAAAGATCTCTCCATCCTCAAGCTCATAAACTCCCTCACCGTCACCCTTAGGGAATTCCACCATCACATCCTCATCATTCACATCCGAGTCGTCATTAGACTCCATCTCTCCTTCTTCTAGATTACTGAGAGCGTCGATCTGTGCTTCCTTGGAATAGTCTGGCTCAATCATCAGTATGACCTCATCAGATAAGTCATATAAAACATCAGCTACCGACTTTCCTTGACCACTACCACCACCAGCAGAAGTATTCCCATCACCGTCGTGCTGAGTAGACTCCCCTTCAGCCATAGACATAGTAGAGACTGGAACAATAGCTAAACTTAAGCTTGTTGCTCACCTCCACTAGGACCGGCTTCAGGATCCTTGTCTTTGTCATCATCCTTTGTCAGATCGACAAGATGACAAGCCTCATCACCACTCAACTTAAGCTTCTCTTTCTCTTTCCCTTTCTCCTTTTCTTTCTCCCCCTGAGCAGCAAGCTTTGCGGTCAATTCACCTACCAACTTGACCATCAATTCATGTTCTTTGCATTGAGTAACAAATCTTAGCTCTATTGTCAACCTATGCCCCAGAATCATGTCATTTGTCTGGATAAGCAACTCATTCTGGGACATCAAGCTTTTAAGCTGCTCCTGGGTTCCCTCAACTTGTGCCTTAATCGAGTAACTTCATCCACCAAGGAGTTTATTTTAGCCTGTTGAGCGTCTGACTCAGTCCTTGATTTCTGAACAGTTTCAAGTAAACCGGACACCCGAGTCTCTAGTGTGGTAATCCTCGCATCACGGGGATCAGGATCCCTGGATATAAAGGCTTCAGCAGTTGTATAGTTGGGAAAGGAGAACAATTGATCAAAGTCAAACCCTCTGGTAAAGTCCCTAAAGTTGTAGGATTGACTGATGGGCTGAAGGGTGGTAGTTGGGATTGTAGTTGGGATTGAGTTTGGGATTGTGGTTGTGAACAGGATTCGTCACTATCACCTGATGGATAGATTGGAGAGGGAGGGATACTATCTAAGACACCTCCTCTAAGACAGTAGTGGCAGCCACCTCAACAGTAACACGTGGCTACCTCCTCCACTGGTATAGCTGAGTTGAGGCTTGAGTTGCTGTAGTGACCGCCTGAGTCTGCGCACGAGATTCAAGATCTCTCATGACAGCATCAAATTGCCTGTCATTCTTCTACTTAACTCTTCTTTCTGTCCTCTGTCTCTGTACCTCAGTATCTTACTCTGGTTCATACTCACTGTCGGTACTGTCCTATCGTCTTTTCTTGGAGATAACCCGGGAAGGGAAACCTTAGCCGTTCTCCTTGGGTGTGATTGGTCTAGTGCATCATAAGAGTTAGATGAATCAGATTCACTTGCCTCTAAATCCAACCCTTCAACACCATCTCCTCCTTCTTCCTCATCACCTCCATCACTAGATTCATCATCATCAGCACCAACTTCTTCTTCCTCCTCCTGTTCTTCATGTTGTTCATCCGAGTGTTCACTGAGCTCCTGCTGAGAATCAACACTAAACCATTTGTCACTGGGAGGGGCCACATATGCTTCGTTTTTGAGGTGGCCAAAGAGGGGTGTGTGCTCAGGGGTAGGTTCTACACTGCCTGGCTTTAGAAATTGGATGAACACCCTCTTGTCCACCCTCTTGACTTGTAGTCTCTCTCCAATCTAAGGTAGATTGGGTACAACATCATTAATCAACAATTGTATGAAGATTGGATATAAAAAGAATCTGAACCTATCAGTAGCATTAATCTGATAGGTCAAAGACTTGTAGATATACTTTGAAAAGTTGTACCCCTTGTTTAGAGATAGGCCCACCATTGCGGCCGCTAACTCATGCCCCGTATCATCTTTAACCGCCTTCCGTGCAGATAGACACATGATCATGACGTGTGCAAAGTACCCACATCTTTTTGTAGTAGGCATCGTCCATCTTCCCAACGTAACCCATTCGTTGTCTCCAGCAACCGTCAACGAAGTAGTCAGAGTAGGCCACCGGATCAATAGGTAAATCCCTGAACTGTAGTACTCTCCTGATAATGTCTTTGGAAATGGCTATCTCATGACCAGCCACAGTAGCCCTAATGACATTCGGGGTTACCATGCAATCATGATTAGTAGTATCCCAGAACTGGCCCATGTAAGGTCGAGAAACAACTGGATCAGTAGAGATTGAATAACTGATCTTTGATCTATTTAGGAAGTCCACAATCTCTCAATACGCTAGTGCATCACACTTTCATTCAGGATGAGTGAGAGCTAACAGATTGAACTCGTTAGTGAATGCACGAGCCATCACTACAAAAACACAAGATAAACAACATTAGAACAAATAGAATCATTGGAATGGAACAAACATGACTTGGTATAGCACTTGCACATTGAACCAATTTTTCAGACCTAGAAAAAATTTTGAGTTGCCCTTCGTGCGTACTTAACAAGTACGCAGGAATTCGTTCTTGCGTTCGTTCATGCGTACCTACTAAGTGCGCATGTACAAGTACTTAGAACATTTTCAAATTCCAAAATCAGTATGATGTGAGAAATTGCTGTCAATGATGGTCACCACAAGGTCGAAAAACATTTTTAGAACCTATGGGACCAACACCAACATCAAAATCGTGCTAAGACCTAGTCATTTTTACCTAGACATGGTTCGACGCAAACTTACGGCCTACCAAGAGGTCAAAAACAAAATCAAACCCTGCTAAGGACAATTTTGGTAACAAGAAGCTTCAAAAAAAGATTTACAACTAGTTTTAGGTCTTAATTTGGATCAAGATCATCTAAACTTGGTCCAAAATTCATTACAAAACCCTGGGTTCTTAAGTTCAAGTAATCGGTCCAAAAACAGTGATGTTGTGGATGGAAAAGTCCAATATTCTCACCAAACGTTGTTAGGTAAGTTTGAACTTAAGATTGGGAAGAAAAAAATTCTTTTGGAACACAAGAAATTTTGAGGAAAAATCGAGCAGAGGGTTTACAATAGTGTTCTTGAGTTTGGAAGAGAGAACTGAGAAAAATTTCTAACACCCGTTTATATACCCCACACAAACCAGTTGTGCGTACTTGTCAAGTGAAGTACTTAACTCCTGCGTACTTACTAAGTACGCATTAATTAAGGCTTGCGTACTTATTAAGTACGCAGACTCTTGCGCACCTGACAAGTACGCAGAGACCCTTGACACTCAAAATTTCAACTCAAATTATGAAGATTGTCAAGCCAAATAGCGAACCGGATATGAACGTTCAATCACGAGGTTTGAAAAACAATTCATGGATGTTAAACAAAAATATTTTTGATTTTTCTTAAATTTAGATAAACTGTACTGAAAATCTTTTTGTCATTTTGATAATGATTGAACTATACAATAACTAAAATTCTTTTTGTTCTTTTCTGAAAAAGGAAAATATGCACAAGATATAGATCCAGATATACATGAATAAACACAAGCTATTTTTGGTCAAAGTCATGAGCTGGGGATCATATCAAGGAATACGAGATCATGTCATGAATTACTACTTATTCATACGTAATATGCAACACAAGCAAGTTAATTCAAGTTGGCAATATTATCAGATTTGAAACCATAAGCATCTTTGTATCACATTCTTGTGAGTTAAGGTACTAATTATAGATATACAACGTGTACCCCACAGTTATGCTACAGAAATTTAACTTACACTATCTCAAGGCATCCAAGATTTTCCCAATGATTTCAAAATCTCCATAATGAAGTTACACCGTTTAGCACAAAAAAATCAAGCAGAATCTATAAGGATTATCAAGAATCATATGATTCAGAATCGAGTGAATCATTTGTCTTGGTTTGATAGGTTTTTCTTCTGTGAATATCAGATGATGATTCAGGTTAATGGATATGGAGTCTGTGGATTTGGGTAAGGGGATCCAACGGTTATCTGGATATATCTTCAATGAATCAGGTGTGATCTAAGGGGTAGCATATGCTTGACGATTGATGTCAAGACATATCTTGGCTCAACTTCTCATTGCATACTTGTGAGTATGGGCAGTGAAGGGAACCAAAAAATTGTGCTAAAGACATAACCCAAAACTAGTCTCATAAGAAAATACATGCCAAAATCTTACATCATTTATCTGATAATGATCTTTTTCTTTCTTTTACACACACATGTGCAAAACTTGGGTTCAAATCACAGTTATAGTAGTTTAAATTTTGTTTTCACACTGCTAATGATCCAAGAAGGCTTATAGCCTACTGACAATTCAAATTACTTGCAAATATTCAAATTAAAACAATCAAATTTAAAGCTTAAGTAATCATGACGCAATCATTTCTCATACGTGCAGTCCAAGACGTTTAGATCACTTACTGATGTACTATCATTTCCTCTTATCTTTAAATGACTTTGAAATTTTCTCACTTTTCTATTTTCTTTGGATTTTTCTAAAGATTTTCAAAAAGAAACTTACTATACAAAAAAAAAATTTTAAAAAAATGAAAGAGTTTAATTTCCATCAAACGTTTTGAATTGAAAAAAATTTCTCACTCAGGATTGAACATTCCTATCAAGTTGACAATATGTTCAAAACGGGTACGGTCAAACGCCTTAGTGAAAAGATCAGCAAAGTTGTCATCCGTATGAACTTTTCAGCCAAGTGCTTTTCAGCACAATCACTGATGAAGTGGTGACGAATCTCAATGTGTTTATTTTTGGAATGTTTCACCGGGTTATTTGTAATGGACATGGTGGCATTGTTGTCAAAGAACAGCGGAGTTCCAGTGTAGTTCAAGCCATAATCTCTCAATTGCTGCTGAATCCACAATATCTGAGAACAACAGCTAGCGGCAGCAATGTACTCTGCTTCACATGTTGATACAGAAACCGTTGACTGCTTCTTACACTGCCAGAAGACCAGCCTGTCTCCTAAGAATTGACATCCATCTGAGGTTGATTTTCTATCGAGGTTACAACCGCCATAATCAGGATTAGTATATGCTTTGAAGTCAAAAGATTGCTGCTTGGATTACCAAAGACCCAATTGGGGTTTCCCTTTCAGGTATCTGAAGATCCTCTTTACAGCTATCAGATGAGATTCCTTCGGTTGTGACTAAAACCTCGAGCACAAGCAGACTACAAACATTATGTCAGGTCTTGAGGCTGTGAGATACATAAGAGATCCAATCATCACACGGTACAATTTACAATCTACATCCTTTCCATCTTTGTCTGGATGCAGACCATGATTGACTGGGATTGGTGTGCCATAAGTAGTACAATCATTCAATTTTTATTTCGACAAAATTCCTGTACATACTTAGTCTGATGTAGATAAATGCCATCCTCCCTTTGACTGACTTGCAGACCCAGAAAAAATGACAGTTCACCCATGTTACTCATTTCAAACTTGGACTTCATCACCCTTTCGAATTCATTACACATCTCTTCATTCGTGGACCCAAAGATAATGTCATCGACATACACTTACACATGTATAATATCTCCTCCTGCTTTCCGGATGAAGAGAGTCGAGTCAATTTGTCCACGATCGAAACCATTGGACAGTAGATGTTTTGATAGAGTCTCATACCACGCCCTTGGTGCTTGATGAAGACCATAAAGTGCTTTGTCCAGTTTGTACACTTTATTTAGATGTTGCGGGTCTTCAAAACCAGGTGGTTGAGTGACATAGAGCTCTTCATGAACTTTTCCATACAGGAAAGCACTCTTCACATCTACTTGATAGACCTTGAAACCAACAAAGGAGGCATAAGCTACAAAACAGTCGGATGGCCACAAGTCTAGCAACTGGGGCATACACCTATGTGTAATCCAAGCCCTCTTGCTGATAAAAACCCTAAACAACCAACCTTGCTTTGTTCTTCACCACAACGTGTCGATCGTTCATTTTGTGCTTGAACAACCATCTGGTTCCAATTGGATGTACACCTTTCGGTAGGTCAACCAGATCCCACACATGTAACTTTTCGAATTGAGACAACTCATCTTGCATTTCTTCTATCCAGCAGTTTTCTGCGAGAGCTTCCTTCACATTCTTCAGCTCTAATTGGGATACGAATGCAGCATGCAAATATGTTTCCATGATACCTCTGTCAAGTATCTCAGCGTACAAACTAGTGATCTCGGTAATGGTTCTGTGACGAGTTTGAACACCGGCATCATGATCACCAATGATGTTGTCAATTGGATGATTCTTATGCACTCTCGTCTCTGGTACATTCGGTTCTTGGATATCCGAATCGAGGTTTGTGCTCAACTCCCCCATATCAAGTGTACCCGAAGAGGACTCAATGTTGATTGGATCAGCTGGAGCTTCATTTTCTACACGAGCGCTAGGATCAGCTTGAGCATTGTTTCCTTCAACATGAACATCATCCTTGATGTTACTACCAAGAGTTCCAGATTCAGATACAACATTGGAATCTAGAGTTTAGATAGGTACAGTTGCCCTAGTTGAGAAATTGGAGTCGTCGCCGCCGCTACAGTGATTGTACAGGTTGGCAGCATCTTCAGCAGATAAATCAAGAAGGTTGAAAGACTTGAAGAGAGCATCGTAATCGAATCCCCAAGTTAGACATGTTGGTTCTGGTGGTACGCTGTGTTTACTGCAATCCACTTCAAACCACTCTTCAACTGAATGAGTTTCAATATTGTACACGTTTTTGCATGATGAATTGGCAACATTTCCTAAGAAGAAGCCTTCTTCCACTTTTGCATGAAATTTGGACTTACGATCCTTGTACTATAATAATAATGAACAGGGACTACCAAATGGGACTAGGCAGTCAAGATTGGGAGGTCGATTATTGATCAGCTCATAACATGTTTTGTTGTGTCTTTTCACCACCAGAACTCTGTTCAAAATGTGACAAGATGTATTAAAGGCTTCCACCCAGAATGTGATTGCAAGCTTGGAAACTGGTAGCATCGTCCTTGCAGTTTCAATCAAAGTTCTGTTCTTCCTTTTTGCGACTCTATTCTGTTGGGGTGTATACGGTGCACTAAATTCATAATGAATTCCCTTCTTGAGACAGAAAAGTTCCGTCATGTTGTTCTTGAACTAGTTGCCGTTATCACCCCTTATTCTTCTAACCTCCAGCTTGCGTAAATATTCCAGATTTAAGATCAGGTATTGAAGAATTTCAGCAGTCTCATCCTTTGTACCTAAAAATAGAAAAACGTGAGAAATCATCAGTTACGACCAGACAGTATGACTTACCTCCAATACTCCTGATGCTTATGGGTCCGAACAAATCCATATGTAGGAGCTCCAAAGGGGTATCGATGGAGTTTTGGGTCTTGGGCTTATGAGATTTTAGTTGTTGTTTTCCCATTTTACAAGGCATACAGTCATCTACAACAGCAAACCTCAGCTTAGGAATCCCAGTTACCAAACCGTTTTGGACAAGATGATTCATTTTACGATAAGAAATGTGTCCGAGTTTCCTATGCCACAAGATTGAGTCAAGTTCTGTCGCTTTGGTAAGTAAACAGGTAGCAACTGATGGGGTGGTAGCTGCCACGCTCATATCAATCTGATAGGTGTCATTTGTTCTTGGAGCTCTCATCAGAATCTAATCACCCGGAACCTCAAAACCAGGCTTGAGAACCAAGCATTCAGACTTGTCAAACTTAACCGAGTACTCCTTCTCACACATTTGAGATATACTCAACCGGTTATGCTTCAGCTTCTCACAAAAGTTGACGTCCTCGAAGCTAATACATCCATTCGAAACCACACCTTGACAAGTTATACTACCGCCCTTCTCGCCTTCAAAGGCCACATAGCCACCTCTGAATGGTTTGACATGTTGAAGCAGGGCCATGTTGCCTATCATGTGCTGGGAGCATCCACTATCCATATACCAACGGTTAGCAATAGTTCCATTCGGATGTCCCTACACGAGTCACAAGAAATTAATTAGTTTTCGAGACCCAAGCCATAGTGGTCTTGGGTAGTACGTTTTTCTCGAAATATACAAAGTCAATTGATTTACAATCATGACTGTCAAAAACTGGTGAATCCTTTGGATATTTGGGATCAGAAGATTGAGAACTTTTGGTTTTCTTACTCCAGGATCTTTTCTTTTGAGTCTTTCGAACAGTAGGCATGCTCTTGTCAACCACAGGTGAACTAGTAGAAGCTTCACCTAGATGGCAGCCAGCTAGCTATTGTTTAAGCTTTCTCAATCTTTTGTTCCTTCTACTCCTCTGTGGCTTAGAGAGTTTCACCACATGCTTATCACCAGATTGTGTACTATCGGAGGTAGATACACTAGGTTTAACATATTGCTTTACCCATTTTGGAACAGATGGTTCAGCCGCACGTTTTGCTCATGGCTTAACCATTGGTTTAACTGGTGGTTTCGCCACATTAGATTTATGACTCTTGTGTTGCTTCACTGTTGGCGTCTACGGGACAACAACTTGTTGTGGAATAACTCGCCGTTTCCCATGGTTCTTATCAGGAAAGTTCACCAGAATGTGATCGACCGTACCACAGTGAAAGCAAGCTCTTCTTTCTTTGTAAATCCTCCTGTAAGTCTCTTTGATTTTGGAAGCAGATGACTCAGCTTGATGAGCAAAAGGAGTTGTTTGATGAACATTCACAACATCTTGTGCTTGACCTGATATTAATTAACTGATTGGGGTGTAATGTTTGTCCATGTTTTCTTGAAAATTCTTCCCCAAATGGTTTGCAAAAGCTTCTTTCTTTACTTGTTTTATGGATTTGAAACCTCCATAAAGCTTCATTTTTAGTTTATTATTGGACTTAATTGTATCAGGTCCAGTTAAAATACACTTGTCACGATTAGTGACAATGTTTTTCTCAATTTTATGTTCATCAATCAACTCTTCTGATACAACACCCTCGACCTTGGTGTTCTCAGAGCCTTCATCAAAGAAGAACTCCTCATCAGAAGCTGACTCAGCCTTACTTGAGGAGTCAACCGGCCCGTTAACAAACTTGTCGCTTTCTGGTGGAGGAATGGCGTTAGTCCCTAAACCTTTGCCACTCATTTTTCTCACTACTGACTCGTAGTGTTCCACCACAAAGCGAGAGTTTTTCAACTTCTCAAGTTTGCCACTTAACTGCAGGATCTCATTTTGTAGTCGGGCGATCTTAACATTTCTTTTCTCTAACCCATTGTAGGCCACGTCTAATAGAAACTGTTGTTCACTTATTTTAATTGAAAACTCATGTCTTTCCTTCTTAATGTTTTCAATTGAGTCTTTAAAATGTTTTTCATTTTCTTTTTAGTTTAGAGCTGCACTACGTGTCGTCCTTCAAGATAAGACATTTGGAACAAGAAAAGACGGCAAAAGAATTAGAATCTACCTCAATTGACGAACTGGATGCTTCTCCAATAGCCATGAGAGCAAATGCAGATGAAGATTCTTGTTGGTCAGCTCCAGATGCTTCCCAGTCTTCTGCTTCCATCATCTCAACAATCTCTGCCATCAAACCCATTTGAGCCTGTGCAATTATGGCATTTCCAGATGAACACCCCAATCAAAGCTCTCGTCCTGTTGAACAACTAATGCACTGGACGTTCCACCTTGACTCTAACTGCGGTTGTTCTGATTGTTGTAGCTTTGGTTGTTTCCCTGGCTTGGTCTTGTAAAACCTGAAGTTGGTGCCTTATCCTTTTGACATTCACGAGCAAAGTGTCCAAAGTTCTGACACTTGTAGCACTTGGCTTTAGACTTGTCAAAACCAACTTTAGCATTAGACTGCCCACCAATAAAATTTCTACCGGTTTTGTTCAAGAAACACTTAGCCCTCCTAAAGATCATGGCCATATTCCATTGAATATCCATGTCCTCCATGTCATCTAGATCCACTTAATTAAAATCTTCCTCAATGGTTTCAGGATCCGTTAGCTTCCCACCTATGAAGTTCTCGTAGGCAAGCAAGCTGGATGAGAACAGTGCCACATGATCTTCAGCTATCTTGGCAATAGCATATTGGTTTGTTGAAGGGGTAGAGGTAGGGCTTCTTGAGGAATGTTGGTGGTATGAACCAGATCTTGATGAAACAAAACAAAACAAGTATGACCACCACAACCATTAGAATTATCTTCTTCTTGAGGAGTACCAGAGAACAAGGCAATTCCAGAACCCAATGACTTGGCTGTGGAAGACACCCCATAATACATAGAAGGATCTTGAATTTGAGGTCTTCTAGAACTTTCTTTCTTTTTCAGGTTCATGTCGTGTGCTTGAACCTTTCCAATTGCCTTATCAATTGTCATCTCATAAAACTTCGATTTCTCTCTCAACAGTGTGGCATACATGTCAAATTTTGGTGGTAAAGAATCAAGAAACTTCTCCACCAACTCATCATCAGGATACTTCATTTCATAAGACTTTAGCTCAGTATTCAAGTGATAGAATCTTGAAATAAGCTCATCAATAGATTCATTCTCCAGATATCTGAAGCATTCATATTGTTTCCTCAGTAGCTCTCTCTTGATTTTCTTGACGTCACTGTTTCCCTTGAACCTTTTCTACAAAGCCTTCCAAAGATCCTTAGAAGTATCATAACCTCAGAAACTGTGAAATAGATACCTAGTCAAGGCCATAGTTATAGAGCCATGTGCCTTCTTTTCTTGGTCATAAGCCTTCTTCTCTTCTTCATCTAGCTTGGAGATAGGTTTTGGAACGGTCTTATCAAGAAACAGATAGGTTGGATGTTTATATCCCTCAAGGATGTGTATCCACAATGAAGAATCAGTGTACAAGATATACTCATCAGAGCGAGCATTCCAGTTCGAATAGTCATTTACATTAAGCAGCTTAGGTGGCTTCCATGGAGTCCCTATCTCATTTTCATAGTTAAACATGCTACTAATGTTCTGAATATTTGACATGGTGATTAACTTAGTCAAAAATCTGAAATTTCAGCACAACTTGCGCACTTGAGAAATGGCCTTGCGCACTTGTGATTTTGTTAGGACATAGAATGTATGACTAAAGCTTTGTAATAGTTTAGGTCTTATTGTATTTATGTTTTTATTTAATTGTACAGATTTTGACTAAATGATAGAACAAGTTCTGCTAGAGGCGAACTTGTTAAGTTCGCCTAGCCTATTAGAGGCGAACATGTTAAGTTCGCCTAAGCATCTTTGAGGCGAACTTGTTAATTTCGCCTATTGCAGAGCGTGTGTCTATAAATAGGAGTTTACAGCTTCAGTGAAAGAGAGAGAGCAGAAAGTTGAACGAATAAAATCTGTAAACTCTATATGTTTGATGATATAAAAAGAGAAGTTTATTTACCTGCTGTTTCTATTATCAATTGATATATATACGTTAACACTAAGGATTCCGCACTCTGTGTTATCGAGACGTCCTGTCACGAGATCGATCTGAGATGAGTCATGTGGACCTACAAGTGGTATCAGAGATTTTGCTCGTGATTTGTGTTTGATTATTGGTTAAATGAAAGAAAGACAATCGAGGTGTTGTGGTGAGATATAAGGCAAGATTAGTTGTACAAGGTTTCAATCAACAAGAGGGAATTGATTACACCGAGGTTTATTCTTATGTTGCTAGGCTTGAAGCTATACAGTTGTTTCTTGCTTTTGTTTCATACAAAGGGTTTAAGGTGTTTCAGTTAGATGTAAAAAGTGCTTTCTTATATGGTAAACTCAAGGAGGAAGTTTATGTGTATCAGCCGCCAAGGTTTGAAGATCCTATTAATCCGTCTAGAGTTTTCAAGCTTGATAAATGTCTCTATGGTCTTCATCATGCTCCTCGAGCGTGGTATGAAACGTTGTCTACACATCTTATGGAAAATTATTTTGTTCATGGACTTATTGATTCGACTTTATTCATTAAGAAAGCAGGAGGATAATATCTACTGGTACAGATATATATAGATGATATTATTTTTGGCTCTACAAATGAAGGGTTGTGCAAAGAGTTTGAGAGTATTATGAAATCGAAGTTTGAGATGTCAGCTATGGGAGAGTTATCATTTTTCCTAGGTCTTCAAGTTAATCAGAAGGAATATGGTTTCTTTATTCATCAGTCCAAGTATGTAAAGGACATCTTGAGTTGGTTCAAGATGGAGGACTGTACCCCATACGATACTCCGATTCCGGTCAATCATAAATTGAATTCGGACCCGGATGGAAGAGAGGTTGATTGCTGACTCTACCGTGCAATGATTAGATCTCTTATGTACTTAACCGCTTCAAGGCCAGACATAATGTTCGTTGTGTGTATTTGTTCCAGGTTCCAAGAAAAACCAAAAGAGTCTCATTTGATTGAAGTAAAGAGAATCTTTCGTTATCTAAAAGGAAAACAAAGATTGGGACTATGGTTTCCACATGGTTCTAACTTTGAATTCAATGCATACACTGATTCTGATTTTGGTGATTATTGTTTGGACAGGAAATCTACTACAGGTGGTTGCCAGTTCTTGGGTAATCGTCTAGTTTCCCAGCAATGCAAAAAGTAAATTACGGTCTCCATTTCAACATGTGAAGTAGAATACATTACTGCTGCAAGTTGTTGTTCACAGATATTGTGGATCCAACATCAATTAAGAGACTACGGTTTGAATTTTACAGGGACCCCCATGTTTATTGATAATAATGCTACAATGTCTATCACAAATAATCCTGTTAAGCAAAGTAAAACAAAACACATTGAAATTAGATATCATTTTATTCATGATTGTGCAGATAAGAAGTTGATTGAGCTGGTAAAGGTACATAAAGATGATAATTTTATTGATCATTTTACCAAGACATTTGATCGTACCAGGTTTGAATTTCTGATCAAAATGATAGGTATGATCAATCCTGAATAAAAGTTTTTCATAAACAATTTTCATGGGAGATTTTGTTTTTAAATTTCTTTTATTGCTTTATTACATTTCTGCATTTTAAATTTCAGTCAAAAATTGTTATTTATAAAAATTCAAAACAAAATGAAAAATATAAAATTGACATCATTTGAAGTTAGAGAAGAAATGATAATACATAAGTGAATAGTTCATTACACATGACCATAGTAGACCTTTGATATATGATAGTTTAAAGTAATTTGATTTGATCTAAATTTTAAAGTCTCCATAAATAAGAAATGACAGTGTTTTGAATGCTCTAATCTTGATAATGTGTTTTAAATTTGAATATGTGTTTGAAACTTGAATTGTTAATTGACTAGAAGCGTTTTTGAACCAATAGTAGTGTGAAAATTAAATATGATATGATCACATCTGTGATTTGAATCCGTTATATGCCTGGGTGTGTGTGTAAAAGATCATTATCAGATAACGAGTATATGGTTTTAAGAATTTCATGAGACCAATATCGAATTATGTCTTTAGCACATTCTCTTTCAGTTCACTTCACTGCCCATGCCCCAAAAAACATCCATTTTGCTGTTGAACTAAGATATGTTTCTAACAACATTTGTTGGAACATATATTCAACCTTGGATCAGTTAGATACATCATCTATTCTAATTTCATTGAAATTTATCCAGATAATAGTTGGATCCTCCTACCTAAATCTATTGATTCTCATTATAAAGCCAATTCATTAGAATCTTTTGATTCTGAATCATCCTGATTCTCATATCCTTTGGGATATGCTATTCTATACTTGTGCTAATAGAGATAGTTTCATCTTGGAGATTGATCTAATCTTGTAATAAACTGTGTATGTCTTGAAGATAGTGCAAATTTAAATTTCTGTTGGCATACATGTGGGGTACATGATGTTTTTCATCTAAATGGTACTAACTCACATGAAGTTGGAAGAAAAATGCTTATAGTTTCAAATTTTATAATATTGACAATTTAAGAATTCATGCTTTGTATTACAAATTCGGAATGAAAAATTGAGCATTTCATAACCTGATCTTGTTTTCTTTTAAATTTATCGCATATCATTTCAAGTTATATTCAAATTGATTGCAAAAATTACATAAGATGAAAAAGATTTGAGTTAGATAAGAATGAGTTTGAGTGTTTCATATCATAGGTTATCCATTGTTGATAATAGACTGTGTGATGAATTGCTCATATACTGATATGATCTTCTTGCTCATGATGTTCATCCAAAAATATGTGTTTCAGTTTGCTCAGATAAAAACCAAAAATATGTGATTCCGTTTGTACAGATAAAATCCAAAAATATTTGTTTCTATCTTCCATGAAAATTTTATTTTTTATTAAGATGATTCGGGATTGGATCGGATACATGCTACAGATGGAAGTTCACAAGAATGTGACGTGTTGAATGTAAAGAAATTGTTCAAGGCAAAGGTTTGGAGCGAACTTAATATGTTCGCCTGTTTCTGATTAAGCGAACTTAATATGTTCGCCTGAGGCTTGTTAAGCGAACATAACAAGTTCGCCTAATGAAGCGAACTTAATTGTGATTAAATACTTTGTTCAGGTGAACTTATTCTTTTTATCTTATTTCATTATGAGAGCGAACTTATCGAGCGAACTTACAGGTTTTTTTTTAGCGAACTTGTGATTTTTTGATCTAGGGTTTTCAATTTAAAATTTTTGTGGTTGTTTCTGGATCGGATTTGAATTGCGAATCTTTCTAAGGTAATTTCAGGGTTTTTTATCCATTCAATGGATGGAATTTGATCCTTTGACCCTGTGTTCTTTGTTTTTTTGACAGCCGGTCTGAGTTTGATCTAATATAGTGTCTTTTCATGGTTAAAACTTGAAATTGAAACTTAATAGTGTTCCGTGGTTGTAAGTCGATGTATATGCTATGATTAATTTGAAAAATTTTGACGATTTAGATGTTTTTGGATTCTGCTGAAGAATTTGTATCGACAAACTGGTTCAGGCGAACTTGTTCAAGCGAACTTGTTTAGGCGAACTTATTATGTTCGCCTCTTGCAACACTAAGCGAACTTATTAAGTTCGCCTAAGGGCTCAGTAGTGTTTGGACTTGTGATTTTTTTGAAAAAGTTTTTGTGTGAATTTTTTTTCTTTTTGATTGTTATATGACTAACGAGTGTTTGTTTGTCCAATACATTTACAGATGGCTCGTCATGTTGAGTACAAACATAATCAAGTGGCGTTATTAGATCCAAATATGTCTGAAGCTGTAAACTTTCAAGGCATTATCAACTTTTTGAATCATTCACGTTTGCATGTGGTCTTATCTGATAATCCGTACATCAGTTTACCGTATATTCAACAATTCTGGGATACAGTACATCAAGATACAGATGTTGAACCTCATGTACTTCGTGCTACAGTGAATAATACGGAGGTAGCTATTTCAGTGGAAACTATTCGTGCTGCTTTGGCATTGGGAGGTGCTAATGATGATCCTATGTCTTATCCTGGAACACTGATTATGGGGTGTTTTCAGAGGATGGGTTATAGAGGCAGACCAAATGATACTCAAGCCCGAAAAGGAGGTTTAGTTAGAGAATGGAGGCATTTTATGCACGTCATCATACAATGTTTGTCTTCAAGAAAGGCTGGTACTGTGGTTTGAAGAGTGCATTACAAGCTGCAATGGTTGCTTTGACCCTGAACAAACGGTTTAACTTTGCTTTGTATATATACCGTGAGTTGGTTATGCAAATCAATCCTCTAGAATGTCAAGGGTTTCTTATCTACCCTAGGTTCGTGCAAATGATTCTGAACCATTTAATTCCAGATTTACCTCAGCATCCAATCCGTTTGACCTTGACTCCTATGTCTAAATGAGTCTTTACTGATTGTACTAAGGTTAAACAACAAAATGTTTCTTTGATTCCTGTTCTAACTCCTTTGTTTGGTCAGTTAATCAATCCTGATTATGTTGAGCCACCTAATGATAATTGGTTTCATCCTGAGGATTTTGTTCAAGGCCAAGTCCAGAATCAAATTCAACAACCACAACAACCGCAACAAGTTCAAGCTCAACAACAAGTTCCTATTCAACAACAATAACAACCATAACAACCGCAACATGTTCTTATTCAACAACAACAACCGCAACAAGTTCAAGCTCAACAACAAGTTCCTATTCAACAACAACAACAAGTTCAAGATCAACAACAACAACAACAACAAGAAGTTCCTATTCCACAAGAACATGTTCAAATTCCTGTTAATGAACCAGTTCAAGAAAATATTGCTCAAGATAATGAACAACATTTGGGTATGAATTTTGATGATTTTGACAATGACGCTGTGAACTCACCTATTCATGAAGCTAAAGGGAATGTTGTAGATACAAGTTCCGGTGATACTATTTTACCTAATTCTGAAGCTACTGATTCTGATTCATCTAGAGATTTTAGCTCAGATCATTATGAGAGGTTGGCTATGTTACCATTGGCAAATGCACGGAAACGTATTAAATCTAAAGCCAGAAAACCGAGGCGTAAGTCTGTTCGGAATCCTCCTTCTGGATCAGTACTTGGCAAGAGAACTTTAATTGATGAGAGTTCTGACTCGGAAAGTGATGTTATTCCAGTTCCAAAAGCTCAGAAGCTTATGTCTGCTTCTATTGCTGCTGCTCATTCATCTCAAGGTGTTGAGGATGCTTCTTTTGTTGCTTCTTTACTTGTTACACCTCCTACTTCTGAACATCCATCTCCGGTGATTTCTCCACATGTTCCACACACATCTGACGCTGGTCCTTCAAATCCGTCTGATTCTCAAAGGATTACCTTCCTTGAATCATAGGTGCTTGCTTTGCAGACACAGGTAGATACTCTTGTGTCTACTGATACTCAGAGACAGTTGGTTTTTCAAGCTCAAGCTACACAGATTGCTGACATGCAGTTATTAGTGTCTAAACTTGTTGAGCGTCTTGACGGTCAGGGGGAGTTAAGGATACATGATACTTGTCATGCTGAATCAATTCAACGAAAGGATAATGATGACAATGATCCTAGTAGTAATGTTAAGGGTGATCGTCAATACGCTGACGTGAATCCAATATCAAGAGCTCAGGGGAAGTCGACATCACATACTATTGAAGGAACCAAGAATGATTCTGGAGTGAATGAAGATATTTTACTATTGGAATTCTTTGCTGATTCTGAAGAAGAAGAAGCTGAGAAGTTAGAATGTCTGGATGGTATTGATGAATTATTTAATGATGTTGAAGAGGATGTGATGGATAATGAAGTTGAAGAAGGAGATATTGTAGAAATTGAGATAGAAAGGAGTAAAGATAAAGTTACATATGAAGGAAGTGATGGTCTGAATGTACCGTATGACTTCATCCAAGATGATGTTATTCCAGAGTTTTCTTATGATGGAGTAACAGATTCTATGGACTGTTGAAGATATCACTACACCTGATGATACTGCTCAATCCAAGATAGATTCTGAGGTTGATACTACTCATATTGTGTCTCCTAAGCCGAATGAAGAACCTGTGATGTATAGAAATACAGGAATGACTAGAGAATAGTGGAGTGAAGTAGTTAATAGTTGGATGAAAGTACTACCAAAGTCACCTATACAACCTGCTCAGAAAGAAAGATATGTGAATAAAGAGACGTGTATTGGAAGAATCATTGGTTGGTTTTATGATGATGACACGAAGTTGTTTGCTCATAAAAGATCTGATGGTGTTCAATACTTAAATCCTAGGATCAAGTATTTCAATACCCTGCCAAGGTGTGAGATGAATGGTCTAGCTACGAAACCACTTATTAATAGATTAAAGTGTGGATTAGCCGATGTGATTGCTAGCTGATTAAAAGAGAAGGTGGATCAGGGAAGTACGAAAGATTAAAGCCACAGAAAGGAAAAAGAGTGAAGATTGTAGATCAAAAGACTGAGATTGTGACTTGGAAGTATATGTTCAAGCCAGTACGTGTTGTACAGAAGATAGCATTGAAGAGAATACCACAAGATTTTCTGGGGAATATGAAATGGTGGTACGTAGATGTGAATACTGGTGAAGCTAGGATTCATGATAAAGATAATAAGGTCATTGTTAGTTTCTAATATGCAATGAATCTTATTAACTTCTCAAAGAAAGATCAGAGGACGTTAAGAAAGAATGAGATTATGTTTACTGATGAATGGAGAGAACAAGGATTGCAGTATAAAAGAGTGTTGGAGATATGTCAGAGATATGGAGTGCACGCAGGAAGCAGATTACCAGATAACTGGAAGAGCTCGTCATAAAGACTGAAGACAGAAGATCAAGCTATTGTCAAGGGGGAGTCTGTTAGGACATAGAATGTATAACAAAATCTTTGTAATCGTTTAGGTCTTATTGTCTTTATGTTTTTATGTAATTGTATAGATTTTGTCTAAGTGATAGAACAAGTTCTGCTAGAGGCGAACTTGTTAAGTTCACCTAACCTATTAGAGGTGAAGTTGTTAAGTTCTCCTAAGCATCTTTGAGGCGAACTTGTTAAGTTCGCATATTGAAGAGCGTGTGTCTATAAATAGGAGTTTACAGATTCAGTGAAAGAGAGAGAGCAGAGAGTTGAACGAGTATAATCTGTAAACTCTATGTGTTTGATGGTATAAAAAGAGAAGTTTATTTACCTGCTGTTTCTATTGTCACTTGATATACATACGTTAACACGAAGGATTCCGCACTCTGTGTTATCGAGACATCGTGTCACGATATCGATCTGAGATGAGTCATGTGGACCTACAGAATTGCTCTTGCGTACTAAGTAAATACGAAGGAGTAAATGTTAAGTATGTAGGAACAAAAATCAAATACACAGAAAGTTGGTCTTGCGTACATAACAAGTACGCACGAACCAGGAAGAATTTTGCCAAATCAGGTAAGTACGCACGTCACTTTATCCACCTGCTCCACAAACCTTTTTTTATCGCCGAAAAATACCAGATCTTCAAATCTTGAAGTTATGAGCGAATTAATCAAGCCAAAAGGTTTGAAACTTGTTTCTAACAAACCCTTGATGATCAAAACACTCAAACAAACAACAAAAAGGTCGAACTTTGAAGGATTTTTGTGTCTAAAACAGCACTCAAGAGCTTCCTCTGTTTTATAACAAAAATCGACAAAATCGGTCACTTTTTCTTGTATAAAGGCTGTAACTTGTGTCGAAAATGATCCTAACACACTCACAACACTCTAAATCAAGAGCAAATACTTTGATACCACTTGTAGGTCCCCGGGTGTCTCAGATCGTCACATGCAAGTATGTTGGCTAGTCGAACCGGGTGCGGAATGCCCATGACTAGACGGAGTATCAACAAAACATGTAAACCGACAACAAACAAGAGTCACTTTAAAACCTCGTCTATTATCAATATCAGTTGATTACAAGTTACAGAATGAGAGCGTACTTATCAATTTCTACAATCAGCTATATATACTAACAAACCTGATGCCTACGCACTTAACAAGTGCGCAGGGCATTGTTCCTGTGTACTTAGCAAGTACGCAGACTTGTTCTTGCATACTTGCTAAGTACGCACTTGTTAAGTGAGCACAACACATAACAAGACGATTACAGTGGCAAGTGCTTACAAACATGATTACAACTCGATAAACCAATACATACAAAGTCAGAAATACAAGTACAAATACACCAAGAACAGTTACAAAAGAAGAGACAACATCTAGAGTGTTTGCCACACAAACGTGCTCCAACATAGACCCGTTATTCTACTTTAGCAAAGGTCATGGGATGACCACATGGTGGCAAGTCTTTCAGAAGGTAGTTGAGGATCATTTGTATGAAACGAGGATAGAGCAGCCACTTGCTTTCTTATGATCGGTTGATTATATGGGTGAATATATGATACGATAGATTGAATTTTTCTTCACCACAAATTTTTAGCAAAATGTCGCACCAATATACACTCAATGCATCATTACCTCCTTTTTCAGGGAAAGAGAGTGTATAAACACGTACATAATGACTTTCCAATATCTAGACAAAAATCTCTTGAATTTCATTCTTTCTGAATGGTCCTTTATACCCTAACTCTTGCACGAATCAGTTTCTTGTCTCATCTTCATTAATAGCTCCTGGGTCCCGTCTATCATCATCTAATTGTAGTGCATTTCTCACAGTACTTTCATAGATCAATACTTCCTTTCCATGAACAAAAGATCTTACATGAGGCCTTTTGGTAACAGAGTGGACTTTATATTCGGCATTAATCCATTAGGTCTCTGTTCACTTCTTCATTCTAATAAATTGCATAAGCAATTCTGTTGCGAAGGATCCATCTCACAACATCATTAAACTCCTGAGGAACTGTTTCAGGAAAAGATATTGTTGTGTCGATTATCACTTGCAAGATGATCATCGTCCATTTTATGTAACATAATAGAAACCTTCATAAGTGATACAATCACAAATTTTAATTATACCTAAATTAAAAGGAGAGTGTCGGCTAAAGAGTCGACTGAAAGGATAAGTTTCCCAATGAGAGTCGATCATAGAGATGTAACATATTTATGCACGGAGAGTCTCTTGTTGATATGTAACAGTTGTCGGAAGAAGAGTCGACTGAGAATAATGATCAATGGCAAAGAGTCGTCGAGATAAGGAACAAGAGTTTGTCCTGATCATAAGAGATTCGACTAATATCCTTTGTGACAGTCGGCTCAGTCAATAAACAATCGATAGTCCATGTATGAAGTAGCCAGAAGAATCGACCCGTATAAACAGTCGGGTACGCTTTTGAACTTGCGTTCAAGGGATCAGTAATCAAGACAATAAATGAGAATCGGCTAACACGAGCCGATTCTTGTCATCTTCTCCATCTGGACAGTCGGTTATAAGGAAGATGAAAAGTCATTTTGTTCAAGATCCAAAATCCGATTAGAGCTTCCACATTGATGTTGATTCTATTTTCTAATCAGTCAAAGGATGCTAATAAACAAGTATGTAATCAGAAAGTTACCTAAAAAATATGCAATAATCATACAAGGAGCGACTGATCAGAAAGAATGGTTTTGAATCGGAACAGTGCGAAGATCGCCGTAGAAGAATTAATGAAACTAGGGTTTCAAGTAAAATAAAATTTCCCTTTTCTAATATATATCTACGGTAAAAAAAAATTGCGGGCCGACACTAGACACTCCGCCCAAGAGTCGCTTAGGGAAAATTGTTAAAATGAATAAACCTTTGACCAAAACGAATCAACTTTCGAGCTTGATTTTTAAGATATGAACCAAGACTCATTTGTACAAGAATATACACACACCAAAAAGCTTTATTAATACCAAAACGAGGCACAAACGATTCAAAATTCAAATCAAGGACATAGAACATGCAAACCTGATTTCGTGGAATATACTGACATAACTTGTCACACAGCCTTTTCTTATTGCATTTGGGCGTCCACGGCCTACGAACGACTGTTGGTATGCCTGACCTCTGAAGCCTATTCACCATTCTTTCAACATACAACTAGCGAACGTTTATCATGTTCTGGTAAGTAATTAAGATGAAGTCAGTGTTCCCCACACTTGTCAGGTATAACCTACCCGTCCTCATGGTCTTTTCAGTGTGATGATGAGAGCTTCAGGTCTATGCCAACGCATAATTAGAGAAGTTGATCAACGAGAATACTAGGATAGCTAATGGAGCATAACTAGCACGGGTCCGTGAACTGTTCAGGGTATCTTTAAAATGATTTTGAGTTAGAGACAAAGCACGAAGGAATTATGTGCCATGATTATAAGGTTGGACTTACTTGCACGTCGGTCTTATAAGCCATGTTTTTGTCAAGAAAATCCCTTAGTAGTCACAAGAACCCAAAAACAAAAATATATAGTATATTTATGTACACACTAACATTGTGTATCTTTTGAGATTATATTCCTAATGCATGACATTGACATTGCATGTATTTTGCTCAAGATTGACAAATTCAGTACTAGGATGCATATCATTGGTGTCTTTTGCTTGGTGTAGAACCAAAGACTGATTGCTACCAAATTATTCTAAGTACAAATGCTGCTGATAGGCTTATCAGCAGCATTCAACACATGTTGCTGCTGATAGGCTTATCAGCAGCATTCAACACTTGTTGCTGCTGATAGGCTTATCAGTAGCGTTCAACACAAGTTGCTGCTGATAGGCTTATCAGCAGCATTATTCTCATTCTTGCTGCTGATAGCTATGTTCCTTGAAGACAAATCGTTGCAGCTGACTATCCATGCCAAGCGTCACTGACAACTTTCTGCAAAAGCAACTGACACACTCAAAGCAGAAGGAACCTCAATGGTGCAACCAATGACGGACGACAATGCTCTTCCCCGAGCATGCAAACAATGATGAATAAAGTAAACGCTTCATTAAAGTTAGCTAGTTTAGCTTTAACGTGTATTATTAGCTTTTGTATAAAAGATCAACGGTCTGTGTTCGATCTGATCCTTAGAATCAAGGGTCTGTCTTGAATCTAAGTTAGTATAAATACCGTGTAAACACTTCATTGTAAGTGTGCTTCTTCACTGAGTTTTCATTTGTAATCATTTATTCACAAAGCTTAATACAACAGTGTTCTTATCAGTATTCTTTCTGTTTACTCGATTGTAATTGTGCAGTTGATATTGTTTCCGCCAATCTCAACTAAGAACAGAACCATCTTGTAATTTCACGATCCTACAAGTGGTATAAGAGCTTTGGCTCAGATTAAACAAATTCACACTTGTTTAATCACTTCTGGTTCTATTCTAAACTCTCTCTTTGATTAAGTCACCAAAAACAAAGATGGCACAGAGCAATATGGTTGAAGACATCCTGATGCAGCAGTATGAAAACTTCCTATGGAAGGAAGGTGAGTCTCTAACTATTTTATACAACAGATTTACTTATCTTATAGGTGAGTTGCAGTGCTCAAAAGTAAAGTTGGAGAATGAAGATATTCTTAAGAAATTCACCAGATCTCTACCTAGTTGCCGGACACTCTACACAGTGTCCATCAGAAGAACTGAGAATCTGAAGACTCTTCAGATGACTGAGCTATTTGGTATGCTCAAAACCTATGAATCAGAAATGATTCAGGCCAAAGAAAGAAGCTCAAGCTACCAAACAGCTTCAACATCCACCACCATCTCTTCTGCTTTTCACTCTGAGCACTCAGTTTGTGCAGCTGTTGAAACATCTGACTTTGACTGGAGCTTCCACTATGAAGATCTGCCTACTAACAACCAAGCTCTTATGGCAGACACAACTGAGATACCGCCTCAGGTATTTGAACATCTTTGTTCTCAAGCATGTGTTGATAAAGTCTTGGGTTATAGAAAACATAACCAAAACCTTATAGATCAAAATGAAGAGTTTCATCAGATGAAATCTGAGTTCAAAAAGGTCGAAGACACTTATAAAGAAAAGACTAACTGCCTTAAGAAAGAGATTTCATCACTAAAACACGAACAAACTAATCTGGAAACTCAGATTGATGATCTACTTGTCAAACTAAAAGCTACCAGAGCTGAACTGGCAGAACAGAAAGTTCATGTTGAAAAATATGAATTTTCCTCCAAAAAGTTACAAAGACTTTTAGATATTCAAGTCCATGAGAAGGTAAAGACTGGACTTGGGTATAACACTAATCAGTACAAATCTGTTCCACCTCCTGCTGACTACGTTGCCATCCATGAACCGAGCTTCAATCTAGCAAATCTTGATATGGCCAACAGAAATCTTGATCCTTCTATGGACAAATCTTTGGTACATGAGTGCTCCACCTCATCAGAGTCTGATTCAACTTGCTCAGACTCCACTGAAACAAGTGAAGCTTCATCTCCTCCTGCCCCTCAAGTCACTCTGACTAAAGATGAAGTCCATACAGCACAAGTACCAGCCATTTCAGTACCAGTACCTACACCTTTCAAACAAATCAAAATTAGCTATCCTCCAGAAGGAAGGAAGCTAAATACTGAAAAGGGCCAGTCCTCAACTTCAGTCCAAGGAGAGAAGGTTCCATATGTTCAAAAGACATTGGAAGAAGCTACATTTGAGCACAACAAAGCTCACCCTTGGAACTTCAAAGACCTTTTCAAAAGAAAGGATTATGTGTCTCTTTCAAGGGATAAACTGGCAAAATCATGTTTTATCTGTGGAAAATATAACCACACTGCCAGCACCTGCTTCTACTACCTACAGCAGCAAAGAAACCTCAAGCAACATGCTTTTGAGAAGACAAAGAAGAACAAACAGGTAAGAAGTTTTGAAGCTAAGACAACTCAATTCAGAAAATTTCTTTCTCCACCAAGGGAGCAGTTGTCAAAACCTCAACAATCTTGCATCATCTGTGGAGAATCAGACCACTTTGCTGCAAACTGTAAGTTTAACCCTTTCAACCAGATTCTTCATCAAGCCCCTCAAAGAAAAAGGGTATAGAAGGATCAGCATACATCGGTTGTTAGTCCAGTTAAGCCCAAGAAAACGAAGCTGAAGCTTTCAGCAGCAACCAAGTCTGCTGCTGATAAGCTAACAAAGTCCGCAGCAAAATCTGCTGCTGATAAGGCAAAGCTATCAGCAGCAAAAGGGTCCACTGCTGATAAGGCAAGATCCAAGGCAAAGCCTTCAACAGCAACAAAGTCTACAGCTGCTCAAGTAAAATCATCAGATACAACGTCTGCTGCTGAAAAGACAAAGAAAGCTGGAAAACCACCAACTCAACAATGGAAGGCAAAGAAACCACCAAGCATCATCATCGGTTCAGTTGAGTGCATCTATCCTTTGATGTAAATATGTCTGTCTTATGTTGTAAATAAAAGTTATAAGTCAGCAGCATTTTTGCCTCTCAGCTGCTGACAGGTTTAAAGCTTCAGCAGCAAAACCTTTGCCACTGATCGCTTTAAGTTAACAGCAGGAACAAGTTTCCTGCGGACAACTTTAAGGCGGTCAGCAGCAACCTTTTTGCTGCGGAATGAATACAACAGCCAGCAGCACCCAAATCTGATGCTGAAAGACTTCACTATCCGCAGCAACCAAGTTTGCAGCGGATAGCTCACCATCGGCAGCAACCAAGTTTGCTGCTGATGGGTAAAACAAGTCTACATTAACTTTTACCCGAGGTAAAAACTACTCTCAGTCTTTACCATGACTGCTCGAGTGTTTTAAAGCTGTAACAATGAAAAGTGAAACAGGTTGTACTGTACAAGTAAAGTTGCTTTTTCTTCGTCTGCCGTTATATCACAATCTCAAACGTTCCCACAACCTCTTCATATTCAATTTCAAACCCTAACCAACTATCACTTTCACCCTAAGTCCCCACCACATTCAAAACGCTCCATATTCTTCATACTCTCAAATCTCCACCATATTCAAATCTTCCCTCCAAATCCATAACAATGGCAGACGCAGACATAAACAACCCCAACGACAAGTTTTTCCCATATCACAACCTCACTGCATACCTAATAAAGGGCAAGAAATCTGAAGGTTTCGATGATATGAATGACTTCCTTTGTCAGTCCAAAATCCACCATGCCCTAACAGTCAACCCAACCATCTATACTTCCCACATGGAAGAGTTTTGGAGCTCAGCCGTGTATTCTACTGACCAGGGCACTCCCCAAATCAGAGGCACAGTAGACGGCAAGGAGATGATTATCACTGAAGCAAATCTCCACCAACACCTCAAGCTTCAAGATGAAGGGGACGCCATCTCTTACCCAAGAGACGTATACATGAAGACCTTTGTATCCATAGGGTACACTAGGAATCAAACAGAGTATACGATAGAGAAGGCATTCATGGGTCCCAAATGGAAGTATCTCTGCCACACTCTTCTCTAATGCATATCCCAGAAGAGGAGTGGCTGGAACCAACTTAGCTCCGGACTTGCGTCGGTAATTCACGGTATGATAACTGGGGCGGGTTTCAATTTTTCCCACCTCATTCTTGAAGGTTTGAGATACAACCTTCAAGAAGGGGTGAAATCACAGTTCTTCATGTACCCAAGATTCTTGCAGGAAGTGTTCAACATTGAGTACCAAGATCTTGCAAAAACTGCAAGAATCTACATAATGCTGGGACATAAGAACAACATTTTTCAAAGCATGAGAACAGTTTCATCAAAGTTCTCAGGGGCCGATGTTCCATTATTGTCTACAATGTTGAACACGCAAAGTTCCCAGGGTGACATTTCAGCAAACCCAACTGATACTGATCCCACACCCTCCACCTCACTGCCACAAACTCAAACTGCTGCTTCACTTGATCGAACCCTTGTGTATTCTACTGAGGATGTACATGCACATACTTTACTCACCCACAGTTTGATTGCTCAACCGGAACACAGGGGCAAGAGAACTCCTTCTTCTCTTGCCTCCAAGGCCCAATGTGACATTTCGGATTTTCGATCACGCACTTGTAAAATGTTTATCGTGTAATCATTCTCAAATTAAATAAAATACAAGCGTTTTTATTTAATAATTATTCTATTTTTATTTTTATTTTTACAGATTTGAATTAATTAAAATTCTACAAGCTTTAAAACATATATACAATTTCTATATAAAAATCTAATTTAAAAGTTCCGTATTTAATAAAATAACCTGTTTAAAATAAGATAACTAACTTTTATAAAAATTATTTATAACAATAATAATAATATAAGTTTATAAAATATATTAAAATTTTAAAAGAAATTAAATTAATTGTTTTTATAAAAGATAAGGGGTTGTTTTGAAACTTTTCAAACTAAAAGGTTGTAAGCTAAAATCAGTTGAGGGACTATTTCTGTACAAATAAAACTACAAGGACTCATCCGTATTTATTTCAAGGGCTAATTTAAGTCAAAACAAACTCCAGGGACTAAAACTGCCAATTCTCAAATCGTTTATCCGTTCACCCCCCCTACATTGTCCGGCGGTCCAAAGCTTTCTCCAGCGAAGCCACCGACAGGGTTGTTCCCTAAGGCTCGACAGCCGCTAAAGGCACCCCTGGCTTCATCGTCCCCACGCGAACAATAGCCCCTGACCAATTGGTCTCCCCGACATACAGAAAGTTCGATCGTGTTTGTGACCGAAACCCACGCCACAAATTCGGCCCCGACAGTCAACCCCCACGCCTGCAAGATGGCTCGACAGCTTCGTCTCGTCCAGATGAGTGTCGGGACATGCTCAATTGCTTGTCTCAATATCAGGATCGAACTCGGCTATAAAAAGCCATTACCGCGCCTGCACGGGCTGGATACCCCTCCTCCAGCCAATCTCTCTCCAAATTGAAGACACCATTACAATCGCCATCTCTGTGTGAAGCTGTGATCAAGGTTGTAGAGGCTAATCCCATCCAGAAGCTCATTCTCATTCTGGACATTCTCGGATTTAAGACTCTGCCGACCAGACCCTTCACGACCACGTAAGAATCCTCAACTTCGTTTCTTTACCTTCTGTTATCATAAGACAAACTGAACCACTCGAAGTCACAACTCCAAACCATCGATTTCCGGACAAATTAATGTTACTGTTTTATTTGATAAAGTCTGGGCCATCGAAGCTACTTAGTTTCGATTGAGTAAATGGTCAATCGAAACTAATAGTTTCGATAGATGGTAGTTTCGACAGTTCTGTGGTCAATCGAAACTAGTAGTTTCGACACTTGAACATAGTTTCGACACTTGAACATAGTTTCGATACTTGAACATAGTTTCGATAATTGAACATAGTTTCGATACTTGAACATAGTTTCGATACTTGAATATAGTTTCGATACTTGAACATAGTTTCGATACTTGGACATAGTTTCGATACTTGGACATAGTTTCGATACTTGAACATAGTTTCGATACTTGAACATAGTTTCGATTAAACATAGTTTCGATACCTGTCACATCTATAAAACAGTTTCGATCAAATCAGTAATTTTAAGTAAATCTGGACCAGTTTCTATGCTAATACCACTGAGGAATGCTATCATAAAATTATGCACAATTAAACACTAATACGCACATGTAAACCTACAATGATACCCATTTATCTACATAGGGTTTCAACGTGCTTAGACTTCAACATCTTTATCACCTACACGCGTGGAAAAATACCCGTTTGCGAGGTGAGTTACATAGCCCCTATTTTTACATTTTCATACGTTTTGGGGTGAAACATTATACATGCTACTCACATTGTTTATACGTGTTATACATGAGACTATATGCTTATTCTTTTGATGTACATACATTTAAACACAAGACAACCAACTGTAATATTGATAGATCTATTGTGCCTGACCAGCCCACCCGGTTAGGGTGTTTATTACTGCATACTCGGATATAACCGCGTGTTATATTCAATCATATCGGATATAGTGGGTAACTATATTCAAACATACCGGACTTAGCTGTTGTGCTCTGTTCAAGCGCGTCAAACTCGGTTTGAATTGTGATTAAATAAAGTTTACATCATATACTATGTTTAACAAGATAAACGATGAGTTGCAAAACGATTTACACTACTATTTACCGGGATTACTAAACCTATGTACTCACCAACTTTTTAGTTGACACTTGATTTAAATAATGTTTCAGGTTTGGATATATGACTATTCGCTGAAGATTTCTCCACTTAAGGAACTATGGACCTAGTTAAATAAATCAATGTTTTGAACTAGACTAGGTTATTTGAAATGTATTGTATTTGGATCTTGTTGTCTTTAAATTTAAAGTAATGAATTATGAAACCTTTTAGTTATCATGTGCTTTTGAACAATCATTCCATTGTCCGCCTCGATGATTCCGCCATCGGTCGGGGTGTGACAGATTTGTATCAGAGCCATGGTTATAGGGAATTAGGTTATTAGACACAATGACCTAGACTATAACCCTAGGACTCCCTTTTATGTGTTATGTGCTAATTGATAAATTGCTATGTGAATTATTTGTAGTTAGGTATTATTTGAATTTTCCCGAGTTTGGTACATGAGACTTATACACATACATGCAAGACTTTGATACATGATACATACTTTACATACACATTTGACAAACAAACTTATGCAAACAAATACACTACCCATCCTTATCCATACTCTTTCCTAATCCATATTAATTGCAACATCCCTACACATTTTATACATATAAACTCTCAATTCTATTAAAATCTTGAAAATCTCGTCAACGACTTAATTTATTGAAACCAGTAAAGGACACGTGCAATCTGGAAGGGTGACACCTGTACATTGGGTTTTCTGTCTTGGAAAGCATTTCGTATAAATCCAAATAAACGGACCCGTATGCTTTCCTGGGAATTCCTGAAGTGAGTGTTTATCTATAGGCTAAAGCATGTCTCTTTGAAAGTTTTGAGGAATTATTTAACGTTGGTAAGTCAATGTATTCGCAAGGATACGATCCGAACTTAAACTCAAAATTTGGGGACATTATAGCAAGATAGGAAGAACTAGACGAACATGCAAAGCAAATCATTATTACGGGTGCACACGTAATAACGATTTGTAGTGCATGCAAGTCCCGGCAATTCCTATTACGCAAATAATGATCTATAACATCATGTCCTATCCGGAATAGATGGCTTAGCTTTTCCCCCCATCAACTTTGAATAAATACACATGCACTGGCACGCGTCATGATGAATCCCGTTTTTCTGCTTACATTATTTCCCGCTATAACTCATATATATCCATCTTATCTAAAATATCATTGTCTTTTGGTGTTAGAATGCCTCCTCGACGTGCAAACTCTAGCACTTCCAACCCGGATCTTGCTACTCTCCTTGCCCAACTGGTGGGGCAAATGACCCTAGCCAATAACAACAGTGATGGGTCTCACAACATCCAAGGAAACAGTGGTACCAACCCGCCTCACTGCACGTTTAAGCACTTTAACTCGTGCAATCCTACGAAATTCTTCGGAACTGAAGGTGCTACCGGCCTACTTCAATGGTATGAAAGCATGGAAAGCACATTCCTAAACAGCGACTGTCCCGATAATCTTCGGGTTCGTTATGCCACAAGTGTACTCCAAAAGCGAGCCCGAACCTGGTGGAACGGTGAGAAAAGCACCCGTGGTGCTGAGGTTGCTACATCCTTATCATGGGATGATCTGAAGAAGGCCATGACTGATGAATTCTGTCCTCGTAATGAAATAAGGAAGCTCGAGGCTGAGTTTTGGGATCTTGCCCAAGACAGCGAGGATAATCTGGCCTACACCACCCGGTTTCAAGAGCTAAGTCTGCTGGTGCCTCATATGATCACTCCCCTTGCTCGGGGGATTGAAAAATACATAGGCGGCCTGCCTATGCAAATTCAAGATGTTGTGCTAGGAAGCAACCCTCCTACACTTGAAGCTGCTATCCGTCTAGCTGCTACACTATCCGACAACCATGTCAAAGCCGGGACCTTAACAAGAAAGGGTTCCAAGAAGGTTGTTTCTACTCTTGCGGCCGTCAAAGATGTAAAACCCGAGTCTTCTAACCGCAACAAGAAACGAAAGGGTCGGAACTTCGCAGCCGTAACTCCCGCTGTACCTGCTATTCAAGCGGCCCCTTTGGATCAAAACCCGAAAACTTATCAGGGCCCAAATCCCCAATGCCAGACCTGCAAGTACCATCATCCTGCCAACCTACCATGCCGATTGTGTTCAAGCTGCGGATGATATGGACACATGGTCACTTCTTGCCATACCCGTCCTCCCGTCCATCAAGCTGCTCCAACCAACCATCCAAATGGTCGGGCATGTTACGAATGTGGAGACCCAAACCATTTCCGTGACCGATGCCCAAAACTTCATCATCAAGGTGGTCCTCAAGGACGAGCGTTTAACATAAACGCTAATGAGGCTCAAGCAAACAACGACGTGGTAAACGGTATGTTTCTCGTAAACAATCATTATGCATCCATTTTGTTTGATACCGGTGCCGATAGGAGTTTTGTATCTCTTACCTTTGAATCCCGACTTGCTAAACAAAGAACAAAACTTGACAATTCTTATTCCGTGGAGATAGCAAACGGAAAATCTATTACTATAAATTATGTTATCCGCAACTGCAATCTCGAGCTTAATAATCTTGAATTCTCTGTTGATCTCCTTCCAATGCAATTGGGAAGCTTTGATGTTATAATTGGCATGGACTGGTTATCCAAGAACCATGCCGAGGTTATTTGCTACGAAAAGTGCATTCGTATACCTCTCCCTTCGGGCGACACGTTAGTTATTTTCGGTGAAAAACCGTGTCGTGGTCTTCAAATCATGTCTTGCACATTGGCACAAAAGTACTTGCGGAAAAAGTACGTTGCCTTCTTGGCCCACATAGTTGACACGAAAGACAAGGGTAAGAAATTGCAAGACATTCCAATCATCCGAGATTTTCCCCGAGGTCTTCCCCGAGGATTTACCTGGTCTTCCTCCTTCTAGACAAGTAGAGTTTCGTATTGACCTTGTGCCCGTGGCAAAAGCCCCCTATCGTCTTGCACCTTCCGAGATACAAGAGCTTGCAAGTCAATTACAAGAACTCTCATCCAAAGGATTCATCCGCCTGAGCCATTCACCTTGGGGTGCTCCCGTACTGTTCGTAAAGAAAAAGGATGGATCATTTCGAATGTGCATCGATTATCATGAACTCAACAAGCTTACAATTAAGAACCGTTATCCTTTACCCCGTATCGACGATCTTTTCGATCAGCTTCAAGGTTCAACATGTTTCTCCAAGATTGACCTCCGTTCTGGATACCATCAACTTCGTGTTCTCGATGCAGACATTCCGAAGACTGCCTTTCGGACTAGATATGGTCACTACGAGTTCATGGTCATGCCATTCGGTTTGACTAATGCACCTGCGGTCTTCATGGACCTCATGAACCTTGTATGCAAACCTTATTTGGACAAGTTCGTGATCGTATTCATTGACGACATTCTCATCTATTCTAAAACAAAAGCGGAGCATGAACAACATATTCGTTTGATTTTGGAACTCTTGAAGAAAGAACAACTATATGCCAAGTTCTCCAAGTGTGAATTCTGGCTAAAAGAGGTTCAATTTTTGGGACACATAGTCAACGATAAAGGAATTCATGTGGACCCGGCAAAGATCAAAGCGGTAAAGAATTGGAGTACTCCTAAGACTCCTACCGAGATTCGTTCATTCCTTGGACTAGCAGGTTACTGTCGTCGTTTCATCTCAAACTTCTCCAAGATTGCGGTCCCGCTCACTGCCTTGACTCACAAAGGTAAGCACTACGAGTGGGGACCCAAGCAAGAGGAAGCTTTCCAAACTCTAAAGCACAAGCTCTGCAATACTCTTATTCTAACTCTTCCCAGTGGTAATGACGACTTTGTCGTTTATTGTGATGCATCCAACCAAGGTCTTGGTTGTGTTCTTATGCAACGAGGTCAAGTAATTGCATATGCATCACGTCAACTCAAAGTCCATGAGAAGAACTATACGACCCATGATCTCGAGCTTGGTGCTGTCGTTTTCGCCTTGAAAATTTGGAGACACTATCTATATGGCACAAAATGCGTGGTTTTCACCGACCACAAAAGTCTCCAACATATTTTCAATCAAAAAGAGCTTAATATGAGGCAACGACGATGGGTTGAACTTCTAAACGACTACGACTGCGAGATCCGCTACCACCCCGGCAAAGCAAACGTTGTAGCCGACGCCTTGAATCGTAAAGAATGTATCATGCTTCATAGTGTACATATTCATAACGATATCCAAGCCCGTATTCTCAAAGCACAACACACCTCGATTACCGAGGGAAACATGTATCAAGAGATGGCGTGTGGCGTAGAACTCTGGCTAGAAACCAAAGCCAACAGTCTATTGTATTACTTGGACCGTATCTGGGTTCCCGATCGCAACGATCTCCGTATATTTTTGATGAACGAGTCCCACAAAACTCGATATTCGGTACATCCCAGAGCTGATAAGATGTACGTGGGTCTCCGTCAGCAATATTGGTGGCCCGGCATGAAAAAGGATATCGCCCTCTTTGTGGCAAAATGCCTAACTTGTTCTAAAGTGAAGGCCGAACACCAGAAGCCTTCCGGACTCCTCGAACAACCTGAAGTTCCCATGTGGAAGTGGGAGAACCTTGCTATGGACTTCATCACCAAACTCCCACGCACTTCTAGTGGGCACGATAGTATCTGGGTTATTATCGACCGACTTACAAAGTCTGCTCATTTCTTGCCTATTCGTGAGGACTATCGAGTCGAGAAATTGGCTCGGATCTACATTGATGAGATCGTAAGTCGTCACGGAATCCCTTTGAACATCATCTCCGATCGAGATTCGCGTTTTACTTCCCGATTTTGGCAATCATTGCAATCAGCACTTGGTACTCGTTTGGATTTAAGTACGGCTTACCATCCTCAAACCGATGGACAAACCGAGCGAACAATCCAAACTCTCGAGGATATGCTTAGAGCTTGTGTCATTGACTTTGGTGGCAATTGGAATTCTCACCTACCACTGATCGAATTTTCCTACAACAACAGCTACCACACAAGTATTAACATGGCGCCGTTCGAAGCTCTTTATGGACGAAAATGTCGTTCACCGATTTGTTGGAACGAAATTGGTGAAGCACAAATCACCGGTCCCGAGCTTATCCATGAGACCACCGATAAAATCTTTCTTATTCGTGACAACATTCGAGTAGCAAGGAGTCGGCAAAAGAGCTATGCCTATAAAAGACGAAAACCCTTGGAATTTCAAGTTGGGGATATGGTCCTCCGAAAGGTATCACCTTGGAAGGGCGTAGTCCGATTTGGAAAGAAAGGAAAACTTGCACCTCGATATGTGGGTCCATTCAAGATACTCGAAAGGGTAGGAAAAGTGGCCTACAAACTCGATCTTCCTTCAGAACTCATCAACGTTCATCCGACTTTTCAGGTATCTAATTTGAAAAAGTGTCTAGCCGACGAGAATCTCCACATCCCGCTTGATGAAGTGCTCATTGACGAGAAAATGCACTTTGTTGAGAAACCCGTGGAAATCATGGACCGAGAAGTCAAGAAACTCAAGCGTAGCCGCATCCCCATTGTCAAGGTCCGTTGGGAGTCTAAACGTGGACCCGAGTTCACTTGGGAGCGTGAAGACCAAACGAAGACCAAGTATCCGCATCTCTTTTCATAACCTCCATTAGTTGAATTTCGGGGCGAAATTCCTCTAACATGGGGAGACTGTGACATTTCGGATTTTCGATCGCGCACTTGTAAAATGTTTATCGTGTAATCATTCTCAAATTAAATAAAATACAAGCGTTTTTATTTAATAAGTATTCTATTTATATTTTTATTTTTACAGATTTGAATTAATTAAAATTCTACAAGCTTTAAAACTTATATACAATTTCTATATAAAAATCTAATTTAAAAGTTCCGTATTTAATAAAATAACCTGTTTAAAATAAGATAACTAACTTTTATAAAAATTATTTATAACAATAATAATAATATAAGTTTATAAAATATATTAAAAATTTAAAAGAAATTAAATTAATTGTTTTTATAAAAGATAAGGGGTTTGTTTTGAAACTTTTCAAACCAAAAGGTTGTAAGCTAAAATCAGTTGAGGGACTATTTCTGTACAAATAAAACTACAAGGACTCATCCGTATTTGATTCAAGGGCTAATTTAAGTCAAACCAAACTCCAGGGACTAAAACTGCTAATTCTCAAATCGTTTATCCGGTCACCCCCCTACATTGTCCGGCGGTCCAAAGCTTTCTCCGGCGAAGCCACCGACAGGGCTGTTCCCTGCACCTCGACAGCCGCTAAAGGCACCCCTGGCTTCGTCGTCCCCACGCGAACAATATCCCCCGACCAATTGGTCTCCCCGACATACAGAAAGTTCGATCGTGTTTGTGACCGAAAACCCACGCCACAAATTCGGCCCCGACAGTCAACCCCCACGCCTGCAAGATGGCTCGACAGCTTCGTCTTGTCCAGATGAGTGTCGGGACATGCTCAATTACTTGTCTCATTATCAGGATCGAACTCGGCTATAAAAAGCCATAACCGCGCCTGCACGGGCTCGATACCCCTCCTCCACCCAATCTCTCTCCAAATTGAAGACACCATTACAATCGCCATCTCTGTGTGAAGCTGTGATCAAGGTTGTAGAGGCTAATCCCATCCAGAAGCTCGATTCTCATTCTGGACATTCTCGGATTTAAGACTCTGCCGACCAGACCCTTAACGACCACGTAAGAATCATCAACTTCGTTTCTTTACCTTCTGTTATCATAAGACAAACTGAACCACTCGAAGTCACAACTCCAAACCATCGATTTCCGGACAAATTAATGTTACTGTTTTATTTGATAAAGTCTGGGCCATCGAAGCTACTTAGTTTCGATTGAGTAAATGGTCAATCGAAACTAATAGTTTCGATAGATGGTAGTTTCGACAGTTCTGTGGTCAATCGAAACTAGTAGTTTCGACACTTGAACATAGTTTCGACACTTGAACATAGTTTCGATACTTGAACATAGTTTCGATAATTGAACATAGTTTCGATACTTGAACATAGTTTCGATACTTGAACATAGTTTCGATACATGGACATAGTTTCGATACTTGCACATAGTTTTGATACTTGAACATAGTTTCGATACTTGAACATAGTTTCGATTAAACATAGTTTCGATACCTGTCACATCTATAAAACAGTTTCGATCAAATCAGTAATTTCAAGTAAATCTGGACCAGTTTCTATGCTAATACCACTGAGGAATGCTATCATAAACTTATACACAATTGAACACTAATACGCACATGTAAACCTACAATGATACCCATTTATCTACATAGGGTTTCAACGTGCTTAGACTTCAACATCTTTATCACCTACACGCGTGGAAAAATACCCGCTTGCGAGGTGAGTTACATAGCCCCTATTTTTACATTTTCATACGTTTTGGGGTGAAACATTATACATGCTACTCACATTGTTTATACGTGTTATACATGAGACTATATGCTTATTCTTTGGATGTACATACATTTAAACACAAGACAACCAACTGTAATATTGATAGATCTATTGTGCCTGACCAGCCCACCCGGTTAGGGTGTTTATTACTGCATACTCGGATATAACCGTGTGTTATATTCAATCATATCGGATATAGTGGGTAACCATATTCAAACATACCGGACTTAGCTGTTGTGCTCTGTTCAAGCGCGTCATACTCGAGTTGAATTGTGATTAAATAAATTTTACATCATATACTATGTTTAACAAGATAAACGATGAGTTGCAAAACGATTTACACTACTATTTACCGGGATTACTAAACCTATGTACTCACCAACTTTTTAGTTGACACTTGATTTAAATAATGTTTCAGGTTTGGATATATGACTATTCGCTGAAGATTTCTCCACTTAAGGAACTATGGACCTAGTTAAATAAATCAATGTTTTGAACTAGACTAGGTTATTTGAAATGTATTGTATTTGGATCTTGTTGTCTTTAAATTTAAAGTAATGAATTATGAAACCTTTTAGTTATCATGTGCTTTTGAACAATCATTCCATTGTCCGCCTCGATGATTCCGCCATCGGTCGGGGTGTGACACCCAAACCCAAGCCAACATCCCTCACTCAGAATCACAACATTATAGTGAGAATATCATAAGGGAAAGCCACACTGTTAGGGAGACTCCTTCGGAAGTCTCTCTATTAGGATTAGGATCACTTCCCGGATCCATAGAACAGCCCTTTGAGCCATTCCTATCTTCTTTGGACTTAAGTGTTGAGGAACCTGACCAAAGTGACGTACCTTCTCCAACTACCACTATCAAGGAGGTACTGATTGGTCTTGCTTCCGAAACACCCAACCCAAGTTCTTCACCCTTGAAGGTCCACTCTAGGAGTAATGAAAGAGTGGATGTGGAAGAGGCTGTCACTACTGCTGGTCCATCAAATGACCAGGAGGACAGTGACAACATCTTTAAGACCTCAACCACGGCAACTCATGGTGAGGGTGTTTCCTTGGAAACTCCCCTCACTGAGAGGAATCCCAGGCGCCAAGAAACCACGGGTGATGGGGATGCTGAGGCTCGGCCTAAGGCCCCATCTGGGTCCAAGGATTCCACAACTGTGGATGAGGACAGACTGAAACTTCATAACATGGAATTGACGGCCAGGGTGGCTATGCTAGAGGCTGAAGTGTCCAAACTAAGACACCAAGTTTCTATGCATGAAGCCCATCAATGCCCAACTTTAGCCACTCCCTCTCTTGTATCGGTGGGCACCCAAACTGATGCTTACCTGTCTACTGATGCAACCAAAAAGGGGGAGATGGTCTCTATGGAAGAAGATAAAGACAGTCTTGACGACTGGATTCAAGAGCAGGTTGTACTTCAAAGCTCACTATTTAAGCCGGCTTTTGTACAAGTTCATGACTTGCCAGTCTCAGATAACGAAGAAGAAGAGACATCTGAAGACTAGAAGTTGGTCGTCAGGGCTGTCGATGAAATGTTGAATGGTACTGAAGACACAGAACAAACAAAAACACCATTCAGCATCTGCCCTGAAGCAGCAGCCATCATAAGTCAATCCATTACCCCCCAACTCTTTCAAACTACACATAAGCTAGAATTTGACTCCATTCTAGCTTGGGGGTATGATGGATCAGCTGAGAGATTTTGGATTGGATGGGAGTTTAGTGGTGTAAAAGAGCTGAACTGGAACTCTCTCAATGCCCTCCAAGTCCTACAACTGCATTTAACTAACTGCATCAACACTTCATCAGATCTCTCAGCAGAACTTGCCATTGGTAGGTTCCATGACTTATTGGAGGATAATCTACCCCACTTCGAAAGACTAATTCAAAAAGCAAAACGGGTAGCTTATCCTGAATCTTCGGCAGCAGCAGCAAGAAGACTGTCTCCTAGAAGACTTGACATTATAAGGAGCAGTCTTCTCACTAAAGAAGAAATTTGCTGCCTAAGAAGATTTCTGTACTGCCTCATCGTCAAAGACTTAGAGGTGCTGGGATGGACAAGCACTAAGTCTCTTGACCATACCTTCTTACTAAGCAACGGCTCCTCTCTCACCATCAACACCAGGAACATCTTGTCACTTCCTACAGACTTTCTCTACAAGATCTTTCAACTCAGGGCAAACATCTGCAATGTCAACTCACTTGAAAGCCAGGCAATGATAGCTACTGTCAGAGCCAAACTTGAACAAGTAGGAAGAATTACTGAGGCAGTATATGTGTCAAACTCTGACACTGACACTGACTCAGCTTCCCCTCGAGTAGACATCTGCACTGCAGCATATGGGTCAAGATCAACTATCAAAGAAATGCTGAAAGAAGTCACAAGTCCTGAGTGCAAATCGAACGAGGCCAATGACCTTCCCATGTTCACATCCCAAATTGCCAATGAAGCTGAGGCAGAGATCCCAATAGCAGCATCATCATCTGCTGTTGTGATCAGTGAAGCTGAAGCAGAGGCATCCAATGTAAACAAAGGAAAGGGAATCATGACAGATGAAGATGAAGAGAGGTTGCTAAAAGAGAAAAGAGAGAGGGAAGAGAAAAGAAGAAGAAGAGAAGAAGAGAAGAAGAGGAGATGGCTGACATGAAAAAGGCTCAAGAAAGAAAAACAGCCATTCTCCTAAGAGAACAAACCATCCAGCTGTATGCTAAACAGCTGGATGAACTGAAAAGAAAGATTCCTGCAGTTGACCGGATTGAAGAAGATGCAGCTCTTGCTCTTCAAATGTAGGAACAATTCAATAGAGAAGAGGAAGAATTGGAGAAGGAAAAGAAGAAGAAAGAAGAAGCTAAGTTCAGAATAACCGATTCTGAACTAGCTAAAGAAATGAGGGAGGAGTGGGTAAAGACTCTAGTCTCTCAAGGTGAGGATGCAGACTACCTTGAGAAACTATCAACTAAAGAAGTCTACAGAGCCTTCATGGGTCAGCAAGGTCAGTTGGCAAAGAAGAAACAGGCTGAAGAAGAAGAAAAAGCCAAACAACAGTCCAAAAAGACCATTGCCTTTAATAAACGGACCCATGAAGAAAGGAAGGTCATGATTGACTTCCTTAAGGCTAGAGGAGAGAATGGAAAGAGGCTAGGTCCTATGAACTTCATGAACCTGCAAGCCCTCTACTTCAAAGTCAAAAAGGATGAGGAAGAAAGAGTGGGCAAGAAGGGATCCAAGAAAAGGGTACCTATTCAGGAAGAAGGAGAAACAAAATCAAAGAAACCCAAGCCTTCTCTCTCACCTACCTCTTCCTCAGTCCAACAACCTTCCACTCTCCTCCCCAAAACTTCCACTCCTCCACCCAAAAAGTCCAAACCATCTCACCAAGCCCCCACTCATCAACAGCCTCCCTTGAAGAAATCCAAACCCACACCTAAACCAGAAGACTCAAGAGACATAGTTGATTGGGTCTATAATCCACATGATCAAAGGTTTGAGATCTTCAGGGGAAGAACTGAAAGAAGAAGATCTAACTACAGATCTGTTAATGAAATTCTGCAATTGCCAGATTCAGATCTTGGCAGAATTCTGGAGCTAGGTGAAGCTCATGAGCCTGCAAACGAGAGTGGGAAACGTCTTGTGCTAGCAATCAAACACTACTTCAACCCTAGCAAAGATGTGATCATTGACATCTAACCACTCAAGTCCCACTCTCCATTTGTAAGTTGGTCCTATAATGCTGATTTGGACGAGTTCACCTTAACTGATGTAAGGAAGCAGAAGATGAGATGTTCAAGCAAAACAATCTAAAAAATGCCAAATAAAGACATCAAGACTCTGTCTGCACTTCCACTGAACAATCCCAGCAAGGATCCAAGAGGCTATGGGGTTGAAAGGATAGTCAGCCACATGCAAAAGCTTCAGCAGCAAAGTGATTAGAAGAATTTTGGTTGCATCAGTCTAGGGGGAGTTTGTAGAAGCAAAGACTGATTGCTACCAAATTATTCTAAGTACAAATGCTGCTGATAGGCTTATCAGCAGCATTCAACACATATGGCTGCTGATAGGCTTATCAGCAGCATTCAACACATGTTGCTGCTGATAGGCTTATCAGCAGCATTCAACACTTGTTGCTGCTGATAGGCTTATCAGCAGCGTTCAACACAAGTTGCTGCTGATAGGCTTATCAGCAGCATTATTCTCATTCTTGTTGCTGTTAGCTATGTTCCTTGAAGACAAATCGTTGCAGCTGACTATCCATGCCAAGCGTCACTGACAACTTTCTGCAAAAGCAACTGACACACTCAAAGCAGAAGGAACCTCAATGGTGCAACCAATGACGGACGACAATGCTCTTCCCCGAGCATGCAAACAATGATGAATAAAGTAAACGCTTCAATAAAGTTAGCTAGTTTAGCTTTAACGTGTATTATTAGCTTTTGTATAAAAGATCAACGGTCTGTGTTCGATCTGATCCTTAGAATCAAGGGTCTGTCTTGATTCTAAGTTAGTATAAATACCGTGTAAACATTTCATTGTAAGTGTGCTTCTTCACTGAGTTTTCATTTGTAATCGTTTATTCACAAAGCTTAATACAACAGTGTTCTTATCAGTATTCTTTCTGTTTACTCGATTGTAATTGTGCAGTTGATATTGTTTCCGCCAATCTCAACTAAGAACAGAACCATCTTGTAATTTCACGATCCTACACTTGGATTTGCACGTCATTGCATGTCTTTTATTTTCCTAATGCACGTTATTGCGTGTCTTTTTGTTCTTTTTGATTTTTAATAAGTATATATAATAAGGACTCACAACCTCTTTATTAAGGGACTATGGTTATGTGCAGACCTGGATAAGATGGATATACACTTTTCAGCAGTCATTATCTATGTCACTGAGTTGCAGTCTATTTGTTTGAATGTTGAGCGTGCCAACATGTCCTCACTATAACCGCTTCCCCCTTTAATCCTCCTCAAACAGTGATTAAGAAAATGTGAACAGAGATATATTGTTGAAGCACTAGAGATCATGACTGTACAGTAAACCCAAACGTCATTAGGGCTACTGTAGCAGGTCATGAAATTGCTATTTCTGAAGATACCATCAGACGCGTGCTACAGTTTAGGGACTTATGCACTGATCCGGTGAGTTACCCTGACTACTTCGTTGATGGATGCTAGAGACAAAGGATGGGGTATGTCGGTACCATGGACTACTCCTCATACAAGAAGATGTGGGTACTTGATCAGTGGCGTTACTTGGCACACGTCATGATCATGTGTCTGTCTGCTAGAAAGGCTGGAAAGGTTGCCATGGGGCATGACTTGGCGGCTGCAATGGTTGCCCTCTCTCTCAACAAGGGTTATAACATCTCGAAGTATATCTACAAGTTTATCACCGATCAGATCAATGCTGCTGATAGGTTTAGATTTCTATTATACCGTAGGTTCGTGCTGCTGTTGATTAATGATGCTGTACCGAATCTACCGGCGATTGGAGAGAGACTACAAGTCAAACGGGTGGATAAGAGAGTGTTTGCACAATTTCTAAAGCCAGACAGTGTAGAACCTACCCCTGAGCACACTCCTCTCTTTGGCTACCGAATAAATGAAGCATATGTGGCTCTTGCTGACTTAAGATGGTATACTGCAGCGTTTGAGCCTGAACTCAGTGATGAACAGCAAGAAGAAGAGGAAGTTGGATCTGCAGATGATATGTCTAAAGATGAAGGGGACGAGGAACAGGGAACTGGGGTGCTGAAGATTCCGACTCAGAATCGACTGAGTCAGATTCATCTGATTCTGATGATGCACCGTCCCAGGCACACCCAAGAAGAATGACGAAGGTGACCCTTCCCGAGTCATCTTCTAAGAGAAAAAGACAAGCGACTAGCAGTGAATACGAGCCCGATTCTGATTCGGACGCTGCTATACAAAGACGTAGGAGAGAAAGTATTAATAAACAAAGGGGGGATAGGCCGCAACAAGCTATCATTCTTGAGGTAGAAGTCAGTGCTCAGAGTCAAGCACATGTAATGGCTGCGAGTACTGATTCCACTTCTACCTCACCTTCACAACAGCTTTACAGGCGACAGCGAAGGAGGCCACGGGTAACACCTGATGTGGCTATCACTGCTATCACAGAGGAGGTTCCTGTGATAGTGTCCCTCCCTGTACCATCTGTCCAAGTGGTGGTGACAACTCCTATTCTAACCGAGTCAGTCACCATCACCCCTTCCATCACAATTGCAATCACCATCCAATTCACAATCCCTACTACCACCATTGAACCTATCAGTCAACCCTACAACTTTGGAGACTTTTCCTAGGGTTTTGACTTTGATACGATCTTCTCATCTCCACTCCATAATGTTGAAGCCTCTACATCCAGGAATCCTAATCCCAGTGATGCAAGGATAAACATCTTGGAAACACAGGTTGCTAGACTACTTGAAAATGTTCAGAAATCAAGGGAGGAATCTGAGGCTCAACAGGCTCAGATAAATTCGTTGGTGGACGAAGTTACTATTCTGAGAAGCCAGAGGACTGGGACTGAAGAGAGATTTATAAATGTGATGACCCAGAATGAACTAGTGATCAAAACAAACAATATGATTCTGGGACACACGACGTCTTTAGAGGTACGGTTTGACATGCAGCGGAAAGAACATGAAATGATGGTCAAGTTAGTAGCTGACCTGACCAAGAAGCTTGCTGTTCAGTGTAACATTTCTGATTTTCCGACCCTATTTTAAATTTATTTTAACTAATAAAATAACAACACGACATTAAAACATATACTTGTTCAAACCTACACCTCATTAATCGTTATTTAGAACTCATAATCATGTGGTAACACCTCCTAGAGTTAATCCAGTTAAGAAATCCCATTAGGTGTTCTGTTAAATCCTAACCAGGCTAATTCTGTCAAAGCTGAAGTTGCAAGGACTGATTTTGTAAATAACCAGAAACCCTAGTAGGCACGGCCGCGCCACGTTTTGGTACGGTCGCGCCTATTGTTGGCACGGTCGCGCCTCTTATAGGCACGGTCGCGCCTCACATCAGTTGAAACGTAAATGTAGCCTTTAATCACAAGACCATTCGATTTCGTAACCGTTTCTCATATTAAAAGACCCAATTAAGAGTTTAATCGTTTTAATTATAACAAATAAACCCATTTTGGTCGATCCCTCTCCTAAACTATCTATATTCTCCATTGTGACCATCGATTTCATCGTTTCGTTGTAAAATTCTCTCAACCAAACAAACCAACACCTTAGTCGATTCCCCCTAAAGCTCCAGAACACATCAACTGGGCCGGAGTTGTAGCAGAAAGCACCGGAGACCACACCCGTCATAGCCGGAATTCGTCCCCACCATAGGCCATCAATTCATCGTCTCACAGGGTAATTAAAACTTTCAAAACTATCTATTTATTCTATAGATCAAAAGCCCTAATCCAATTTTGAATCTCAATATCGAAGTTTACTCGAACCCGATCCTAAGTTTCATTTAAAAATGGTTTAATCGAATCCAACTTTAAACATGTTTTAAACACAATTAATCTACACCAACAGACTCATACTAACCTTGTGAATGAAAGCCCTTTACATTCCAGCACTATTAATATATGAATCAATCAATTCGTTCCTGATTTGAAAGAGACACGGTCGCGCTAATCATCTAGCGCGGTCGTGCCTCGGGAGACGTAGTCGTGTCGACTTCCAGCGCGGTCGTGCCTCCTGCTCAGACCCAGTCATGCTCGTGGTTAGACTTGATCGTACCCCAGAAGCATAGACACGGTCGTGCCTATCGAAGGCACGGTCGTGCCTAGTGGTTTGGCTAGTTGTCCTCTGTTTGACCAACACGGTCGCGCCCTGCCTAGAACGGTCGCGCCCACCCTAACATGATCGTGCCCTACCCTAGGCACGGTCGTGTGTGTTGGCAGAATGTTTATAATTCTAAACAATTAGTATTTCAGATTAATTTCTAAAATAAAAATAATTGAATTTATAAAAATCTGTATTATTTTTATTTAGAAAAGATCAAATATTTAATCTTAAAATAAATGGAAATTATTTAAAGTTCAACATTTAATTTATAAACCCTACACTTAAATAATATTTTAATGTCTAAATTACATTATATAAATAAATGAATAAGGTAATAATTATTTATTTGATTTATAATTAAACAAAAACATTTATTTAGTTATACTTAATTACATCTAACAGTTACATTATTTTCATAAACAGTAATTATTTAATTTACATATTTAATTATTCCAAACTCAAACCTTATTAAAAAATGTTCTAAAAATATTCATTTCAAATCTTCCATTTTATACAATACTTTCAAGTATATATCACTAACTTTTTCCAATTTAACTTTAGATATAGACTTATACTATTGTGCATTATTAATGCAATATACATTACACTATAGGTTAACATTGTGCAATACAAGGATCACATTACTATCTAGTATCTCGTGTTAGCTACGCCTTCGAATCAAGTGAGTATTTCATAGCCCCTTTTTCTCTTTTACACTTTTGGGGTGAAACATGAACTCTATCAAATTACATGTTTACATTTACACAAATAACACAAGTACAAATCCTATTTACATTCATGTGTGCAATTGGAGCTTTATGCCCGAGTGCTAGGTGTGCTAACCTTTGTATGCGATTATGTGCAATCATTAAATATTCAAGCCGATGGTTTTCAATGATAGATATATTGAGTCTGACAAACCCACCCAAATTGGGGTGATTGATACCGACAACACAATCTTGCATGCTAGTTACAAAGGTTTGATTGTACTTGGTTACACAATAGCTGCTCCCCATAAATGCCTTATTTATCATGTTATGTAAGGATTTGTTTTACAAACTATATGCTATCTATATACAAACCTGTGTTATACTCACCAACTTTTTAGTTGACCTTATTTTATTCCTGTTTCAGGTGTTTTCATATGAGTAGATCAAGACTTGCTACACATAGGCTTTGGACCTAGTTAATCTTAATTCAAAAACAAATTGTATTTCATTATGTACTTTGAACTTGATTCATGATTGTTTGGATGTAAATGGATTTAACATATTACAATTTAGTTAACCTTGAGCTCATGAACAGTCTACATGTCTCGCCCCGATGATTCCGCCATCGGTTGGGGTGTGACAGATTGGTATCAGAGCCTTGGTTATAGGGAACTAGGTTATTAGACACCCTTGACCTAGACTATAACTTTAGGACACCCATACAGTGCCATGCTACTACATGTTCCATTATTAGTTCTTGTGTAAATATTTTTACATGCTATCATAAGTATTTACACTACGTGATACAATACATAATGACTTATGTGTCACACTACTTGATAACTTTTGTGCTTACACTCATTAATATCTACATGCTATATGATTATTTTTTTATGTGAATATTCTTACATGTTATACTATATAACTACATCATATGATATAATACTTAATAATCTATGTATCACATTACCTGCCAACTTTCTCCCCTATTCATTGCTACCTATTTAATTTATTTAAAAGTGCTATCCTAAGTTTCCACACCCACTCATACACACTTAGTTATTCATGCACCCCTAAACTCACATACATAATACCACACCTCTTGTGAACAACAAATTTTTAAACTATTAGGCCTAACGTCCATCAATAATAAACTAAGCAGTCAATCTATCCTCCAAGAAGCAAAAGCCCATTGGAGTGCATAAACCTTACTTTAAGGCAACAAGGCCCAGTTCACAACAATTCTCATCACGACCATGAGCCCAACAATAGTGTTATTAATACATGATGGCGGGAAGAGTGTGTAGGCCCATGAGGGATTCTGGCTAAGGAAAGATAGGGTACTTAAGTGTGTCCTAGTGACCCACCCTTCTTTCCTGGGAATTCTCCTCAGGGATACACTACTTATAGGTCCAGTGTACTCCTAAAATACTATTGTGAAGGCTCGGCGTTATGACTAGTCAAACTCTAAACCTATGAGAACTCCTATGTTTGACACTTAGTATTTATTTATCGCTTACAACCTTTCCATTGTTTTCCTGCTAAGCATGGACTCCTACTCTCCTACCTCCCCGATATGCCGTCCCGAAGAAGAGTCTGATTGGGAAGAAGACACCGGATCACCCGTACATCGATCACCAACACCCGCAGCTGCTAGATCAAGGTTTGATGTAAGGGTAGATTGGATTAGGAACACCGACCCAAGACTTCGAACACCTGGATCAGCCGCGCCAAGAAACCCGTATCAGACACCACATCCCCACAATCAACTACCACTCCCACTAAGAGACCCATATCTAATGCCCAACCCATATTACTCTAATCCTTGAGTATGGCATATCATGGCACTCACTAGTACTATCAAATTTCCAATCAATGACACGCACCAATATGTAAGGACCTTAGAATTTGAGAGGCAAAGAATGGAGCAAGGGTTAATGCACGACTTGCAAGGACAAGGAATGAATAGCCTAGCAAACCAATTAGGGTACCAAAAGGAATTAATCTCCATCCTCGAAGCGGTGCTCGCCTTGGGAATTATTCTCCTTCTAGTGGAAAGCTACAGGAGGCGTTAACAAGATTATTTTTCTTATTTATTTCTGTTTGAGAACCATTTCCCTGTGTTTTGAATACATTTCAGCATTACTAAATTTTATATTTTCCAAAGTTATTATTCATAAATTCAATACGTTGAGTGTGAATTACACCCATCATATTTTCATCAAAGTTCTCCAAGTATTATCTTTTCCATTCACCACAATTTAGTACACTACCAGCAATCTCCTTCGTAACCAAATCATCCAATTATTTTTGTTCAAACAAAATGTTTATCAAACTTTTAGATAGTATAAAAAAAACATAAATTTTCTATAAAACTTCTCTCCTGATAGAGAAACTTAACACAATCTATTTTACAAAAATATTATTCCGAATTGATAAATAATTATGATTTTCCTCATTAAAGAAAAATATTCCTAAACCCTGGCTAAATTAGTATACGACTACTTGTTTAGCCAATAATTCCGCTTAGAAATATCCTTTTATTAATAGCTGAAAATTTAAATTAAAATATTTTTCCATAAATTGTCTATTTATTTAAATTATGTGAATCAATGGATTCACTACTTTATATATCTACAACAAGGAACAATTTACCACTTTCTATTTTCAAGCAAAGATCAGTATTTGTAAACATATTTCCCTGAACGTTTTCAAAACCTCCTCGCTGCCTTTCGTTTGTCGCTTCAAGAGACGATCCATATCGCGTAGACTTTAACCCTCCCTATCAACCTCAATGAGATTTAAGAGCTACAACCTAACTAACACATTATACAGGAACGTCAAACAACACGCTTGTCCGCAACACTCGATCACATGCAAAACCTGTTAGTATACATCACACACGAAGTCCAACAACTTACGTATACACGTTCACAATATACCCAACGCAACCACATGATACATGAAACTCAATTATTCTCAATATACCCAATGCTACACAAATTACATAATACAAGAAACTAGTTTTCCTACAAATCATAATTTACTGGATTGATCGTATAACACACGAAACATGTTCATTTACAATACACATGCTACCGGATTGAGCACATAATACACGAAACTTAGTTATTTGCGACATACGTGATACATAACAATTGTTTGATTGATACATAATTCTAGATTGATCACATTAAACATGAAACTCATTTAGTTACAAAGTACATCATACTAAACTGTACACATTATGCAATACACATGATGCTATGTTGTTTACATTACACGTGAGAGCTCATTGATTTACAAAATACATAATGCTAGATGTTCATGCTACACAAGAGACTTGTGTGTTTACTTTATACATGAAACGAAATTGTTTACAATTATTACAATTAGTTGATTACATTATACATAAGACATGGTCATGCACTTTGTTCACCAAAGTTGAAGACCATAATACATGGAAACGACTCGGGATTTGACGTATTCTTGTTCAAACACGAGCAAAATAAGAAACTTTAGGTTATACTACTATCTAGTTGTGAACTTACCTGATTAAAGACATAGTTATTTGTTAGCGACTTTTATGTGAAAACAATGGACATGGACGGAGTGAAATTTTGCCCCTCTTGACCCACACACAACGAGATGATCTATACGTACCATGTGATGATTTGAGTAATTACGGGTGCACACGGAATTATAAAAATTAGCACATGGGAAACATAGTGAAATTTTGTCGTGTGTTGTGACCTAAAACTTATCATGATGTGTAACAACGAAACTGATGTGTTATGACAAGGACATGGTGGATACGCCGATGGTACTTCCTATATATAAGTGTCCTATCATATTATCAGAAGTAGCGTTGTTCCTGTCACGTGAAGTTTTGACCTAGACCAATGTATACGAAATCTCTTACCCACTGACATTTTTAAACATATTAGACTACATCATGCACAAACCCTAACGAACAAGGTCCCATCAAATTCATTCCAAATAATACATCTCACATTTAGAATTCAGGATTTTTATTCGATAATCTCCTCCTTAAATTCATTTCAAAGCAAAATTCATTATCACTCTTTATATTCAACTTGGAGTATTAGGCCTAAGCCATGATAACGGTTACACTCCCCATAATCCAACAATCAAAACTCACCGAGAACCCAAAACTTTCGTCTTTTTCCTGATTTAGTAGTCTCCATTAGTTAAATTTCGGGACGAAATTCCATTAACATGGGGAGACTGTAACATTTCTGATTTTCTGACCCTATTTTAAATTTATTTTAACTAATAAAATAACAACACGATATTAAAACATATACTTGTTCAAACCTACACCTCATTAATCGTTAGCCGATCGTATTCAATTCAAAGATTTAGAACTCATAATCATGTGGTAACACCTTCTAGAGTTAATCCAGTTAAGAAATCCCATTAGGTGTTCTGTTAAATCCTAACCAGGCTAATTCTGTCAAAGCTGAAGTTGCAAAGGCTGATTTTGTAAATAACCAGAAACCCTAGTAGGCACGGTCGCGCCACGTTTTGGCACGGTTGCGCCTCGTCTGGCACGGTCGCGCCTATTGTTGGCACGGTCGCGCCTCAGCTTGGCACGGTCGCGCCTCTTATAGGCACGGTCACGCCTCGCATCAGTTGAAACGTAAATGCAGCCTTTAATCGCAAGACCATTCGATTTCGTAACCGTTTCTCATATTAACAGACCCAATTAAGAGTTTAATCATTTTAATTATAACAAATAAACCCATTTTGGTCGATCCCTCTCCTAAACTATCTATATTCTCCATTGTGACCATCAATTTCATTGTTTCGTTGTAAAATTCTCTCAACCAAACAAACCAACACCTTAGTCGATTCCCCCTAAAGCTCCAGAACACATCAACTGGACCGGAGTTGTAGCAGAAAGCACCGGAGACCACACCCGTCATAGCCGGAACTCGTCCCCACTGTAGGCCATCAATTCATCGTCTCACAGGGTAATTGAAACTTTCAAAACTATCTATTTATTCTATAGATCAAAAGCCCTAATCAATTTTTTGACTATCAATATCGAAATTTACTCGAACCCGATCATAAGTTTCATTTAAAAATGGTTTAATCGAATCCACCTTTAAACATGTTTTAAACACAATTAATCTACACCAACAGACTCGTACTAACCTTGTGAATGAAAGCCCTATACATTCCAGCACTATTAATATAAGAATCAATCAATTCGTTCCTGATTTGAAAGAGACACGGTCGCGCTAATCATCTAGCGCGGTCGTGCCTCGGGAGACGCAGTCGTGTCGACTTCCAGCGCGGTCGTGCCTCCTGCTCAGACCCAGTCATGCTCGTGGTTAGACTTGATCGTACCCCAGAAGCATAGACACGGTCGTGCCTATCAAAGGCACGGTCGTGCCTAGTGGTTTAGCTAGTTGTCCTCTGTTTGACCAACACGGTCACGCCCTGTCTAGAACGGTCGCGCCCGCCCTAGCACGATCGTGCCCGACCCTAGGTACGGTCGTGTGTGTTGGCAGAATTTTTATAATTCTAAACAATTAGTATTTCAGATTAATTTCTAAAATAAAAATAATTGAATTTATAAAAATCTGTATTATTTTTATTTAGAAAAGATCAAATATTTAATCTTAAAATAATTGAAAATTATTTAAAGTTTAACATTTAATTTATAAACCCTACACTTAAATAATATTTTAATGTCTAAATTACATTATATAAATAAATGAATAAGGTAATAATTATTTATTTGATTTATAATTAAACAAAAATATTTATTTAGTTATACTTAATTACATCTAACACTTACATTATTTTCATAAACAGTAATTATTTAATTTACATATTTAATTATTCCAAACTCAAACCTTATTCAAAAATGTTCTAAAAATATTCATTTCAAATCTTCCATTTTATACAATAATTTCAAGTACCTATCACTAACTTTATCCAATTTAACTTTAGATATAGACTTAGACTATTGTGCATTATTAATGCAATATACATTACACTCTAGGTTAACATTGTGCAATACAAGGATCACATTACTATCTAGTATCTCGTGTTAGCTACGCCTTCGAATCAAGTGAGCATTTCATAGCCCCTTTTTCTCTTTTACACTTTTGGGGTGAAACATGAACTCTATCAAATTACATGTTTACATTTACACAAACAACACAAGTACAAATCCTATTTACATTCATGTGTGTAATTTGAGCTTTATGCCCGAGTGCTAGGTGTGCTAACCTTTGTATGTGATTATGTGCAATCATTAACTATTCAAGCCGACGGTTTTCAATGATAGATCTATTGAGTCTGAAAAACCCACCCAGATTGGGGTGATTGATACCGACAACACAATCTTGCATGCTAGTTACAAAGGTTTGATTGTACTTGGTTACACAATAGCTGCTCCCCATAAATGCCTTATTTATCATGTTATGTAAGGATTTGTTTTACAAACTATATGCTATCTATATACAAACATGTGTTATACTTACCAACTTTTTAGTTGACCTTATTTTATTCATGTTTCAGGTGTTTTCATATGAGTTGATCAAGACTTGCTACACATAGGCTTTGGACCTAGTTAATCTTAATTCAAAAACAAATTGTATTTCATTATGTACTTTGAACTTGATTCATGATTGTTTGGATGTAAATGGATTTAACATATTACAATTTAGTCAACCTTGAGCTCATGAATAGTCTACAGGTCTCACCCCGATGATTTCGCCATCGGTTGGGGTGTGACATTCAGGGGGAGAGAGAAAAAGAGAAGGAGAAGGCATCAAAATCTAGCAATGATGAGGCTTGTCATCCGGTTGATCAAACAAAGGATGATGACAAAGACAAGGATCCTGAAGTTGGTTCTAGTGGAAGTGCGCAACAAGCTTTGGTAATAGTGCCCATTTCTGCTGTTCCAATGGCTGACAGGGAGTCGACTCACCAGGAAGGTGGTGATGCTTCAGTTGGAAATAAAGGAAAGTTGGTGGCTGGCGTTTTGAAAGATCTATCTGACGACGTGTCGGATAATGTGATCTTATTCTTAGAGCCGGACTATTCCAAAGAAGCACAGATCGAGGCTCTCTGTAATATGGAAGAGGGAGATATTGACTCTGGGGACGATTGGGATGAGGAAGATGATGATGTGGTAATCGAAGTTCCCAAGGGTGACGGGGAAGGAGAGTATGAGTTTGAAGTTGGAGAGATCTTCGAAGTTCCATCCTTTGAATCTCATCTTGACACAGGTTCAGTCGAGCCTACTAGTACTGTTGAGGCATCGACTGAAGCCTCCCCTACCGACCTGTGACGTTTCGGATTTTCGTTCTCGTACTTGTATTAAAACTATCATGTAATCATTCTCTATTTTAATAAAGTGTAAGAATTTATTTAGTTTTTTTATATAAATAGGTATTTTATGTTCTGGATTTAATTTAATAAGAATTTTGTAATTTTAAAAACTAATATAAAAATTTTATATAAAAAAAATTCTACATTTGAAAAGTTGCATATTTAATAAAATAACATATTAATAACTTTTATAAAAATTATTATTTATAATAATAATAATAAAACAAATTTTATAAAAAAAAACATTTTAATTAATTTGATTTAAAAGAAATTAAATTAATTTATTTAAATAAAAGTTCAGGGGTTACTTTGTAAATAAAGAAACTGAAAGGATTTAAAACTAAAATCGTTTGAGGGCTGTTCCTGGTCAAATAAAACTACAGGGACCCATTCAGTAATTATTTTAAGGTTTAAATCGTGTTAAAACAAACTCCAGGGACTAAAACTGCCAAAACACAATTCGTTTATCCGGTCACCCCCAACAACAGTCCGGCGGTCCAAGGCTTTCTCCGGCGAACGCTCGACACGACTGTCCCCTACACCTCGACAGCCGAAAGTGGTCTCTCTAGCCTCGTCTCTCCCACACGAACAAAAGGCCTCGACCAATTTGTTCCCCCAACATAGGGATCGTCTGATCCTGTTGGTGGCCGAGATACCCTCATCGAATTCATGGCCGACAAGCCACCTCCACGCCTTTCAAATGTCTGGTTAGTTTCTCATCGTCCAGACTAGTGTCGGGACATGTCGGATTGCACGCTTGAACATAAGGATCAAGACCGGCTATAAATGGCCATTGTCGGCCCTTCCCGAGCTCGCTACCCCTCTTCCACCCACTCCCACCTCAAATTGAAGACGACATCACATTCGCCGTCCCTGAGTAAAGTTGTGACCAAGATATTAAGGGCTAATTTCATCCGGAAGATCGATTTCCATCTTTGACTTTTTCGGACTTCAAACCTCTGTCGACCGGACCCTTCGCGACTAGGTTCGAGTCTCGAATCGATTCCTTTACCTTCTGTTATCACCTGGTAAGCTTTTCCAATCGAAAACTCGACCATCGCCCGAGAGTTACCGGGCAAACCCAGTGTCCTCGGACACGGTTTGCCGGTTGCCGAGGACCAGCGACCAATTTCGTGGTTGTGTATATCAATTAAATGATACACACATAACCAGCGATGGGCAGTAGCCCGGCTGGTTATGCGTGTGTGTGTTTGTGTATCAGGTCGCGGGTTCGATCCGGGTGGCCTACGGCCCAACCCATTTTTTTTCTATTTTCTGTTTTAAAAATATAATTTAGTTTATTTAATTATCCCACCATATTTTAATACCATATTTATACAATAAAAACCAATACGAGTCGGTTAACTCGTTCGTTTATTTTGAAACCGATTAAACACTCTTTTTATCTATAACCTATTTCATTATTTTTATAAATCTTGTAATATTATTTAATTACATTTTTATATATAAAACATCCCATATTTTTATAAATCTTGTAATATTATTTAATTACATTTTTATATATAAGACACCCCATATTTTTATAAGTCTTGTAATATTATTTAAATACATTTTTATATATATGAAATGTCCTATATTTTTATAAATCTTATAACATTTTTATAAACTTATTAAAATACATTTAATATCCAAAATATCCCATTTTTATATAAACCTAGCAATGTTTTTAATAAGCTTGTTTAAATAAAGTTTAAATAAAGACTTTTCTTTATTTGTTATCATTATAAATACATTAAATATAATAATACTTGTATAAAACAATATACAGGGGGATTAAACTCCTATGTCATACAATGAAATTATGGGAAAGAGTTATAGATACAAGGATTAGACGACAAACCCAGGTTACAGCAAACCAATTTGGGTTCATGCCAGGCCGGTCTACTACGGAGGCGATACACATTTTAAGAAGATTAATGGAAAAGTACAGAGAGAAGAAACATGATTTACATATGGTGTTCATCGATCTTGAAAAGGCGTACGATAGTGTGCCTAGAAGATTGATCTGGGAAAGTCTGGAGGGAAGAGGGATCGCTAGTAAATATATTGAGTCAATTAGGGATATGTATCATGAGGCTAAGACATGCGTCCGAACACCCGTGGGGGATACAGACTTTTTTCCGGTGGAAGTGGGAGTTCACCAGGGGTCGGCACTAAGCCCCTTTCTCTTTGCAGTAGTTTTGGATGAGTTGTCAAAGTCGATTCAAGATGCAATTCCATGGTGCATGCTTTTTGCTGATGATATCGTGTTGATTGCAGAAAGTAAAGAGACATTGAACAACAGACTAGAGGAATGGAGAACAGTCTTAGAGCACAAAGGTTTGAAGATAAGCCGATCTAAAATCGAGTACCTTCACTGCAACTTTAGTGGTGCAAACGTCGACGAGGAGACCCGTATTTCTATTGAAGGTGGGGTTGTCCCTAAGACACTGAAGTTCAAGTATCTAGGATCTGTCATCCAGAGTAACGGGGACATCGACAATGATGTAGTCCATCGGGTGCAGGCTGGTTGGTGCAAATGGAGAGCGGCCTCAGGTGTTTTGTGCGACAAGAGGTTCCCAATAGGGTTAAAGGGTAAATTTTATAGGGTAGCAGTTCGCCCAGCGATGCTATATGGAACCGATTGTTGGGCCATCAAGAAGACACAAGCTCGAAAAATGGATGTAGCTGAGATGAGGATGTTGAGGTGGATGTGTGGACACACAAGAAAGGACCGAATAAGAAATGAAGTTGTTCGGAAGAGATTGGGAGTCACATGTATCTCAGATAAGATAAGAGAAGGAAGATTGAGATGGTTTGGACATGTCAAGAGGAGACAGAGCACAGATCCAGTGAGAACGGTGGAAACTCTCGTTATAGAGGGGAAAAGGAGCAGGGGGAGACCGATATTAACGTGGGATGAGAGGATTAGGCTTGATTTGCTAGATTTACACCTCTCAGAGGACATGATCAATGATAGGATTTCATGGAGACGTCGTATTAGGGTTTTAGGATGAGTGACCCGTTGTGTGGGAGAGTAGAGTTGTTTAGCAAAGATTTTGCGTATGTCTTGTTTCTTGTAGGTGTGTTGTGTTTCTTGTGACTAATATACTCTTGTCATACACTGCTAATTGTTAGATTACTGTTAGATTTATTTTACTTTATTACTCATTAATTTTATTTATATTGTTATCTTTTTCTTTCCCATGGAGCCGGGGGTCTAAACGGGAGCAGCCTCTCTATCCCTTGGGATAGGGGTAAGGTTTGCCCTCATCACACCCTCCCCAGACCCTACTAATAGCGTTAGCTATGTGTGGGATTATACTGGGTACGTTTGGTTTGGTTTATAAAACAATATATATGTGTATTCTTATAAGTTAAAGTTTTACAAAAACCATTAACATTTTATTTCCATACATTATACAAATAAATATTAAGGAAGAATTATATTAAAGCCCACATACATTTAAATACAAATACACACCAATACGCGTACAATAATACCCATTTGTCTACATAGGGTATCAACGTGCTTAGGCTTCCACGTACTTATCACCTACACGCGTGGAAAATACCCGCTTGCAAGGTGAGTTACATAGCCCCTATTTTACATTTTCATACATTTTGGGGTGAAACATTATACATGCTACTCACATTGTTTATACGTGTTATACATGAGACTATATGCTTATTCTTTGGATGTACATACATTTAAACACAAAACAACCAACTGTAATATTGATAGATCTATTGTGCCTGACCAGCCCACCCGGTTAGGGTGTTTATTACTGCATACTCGGATATAACCGCGTGTTATATTCAAACATATCGGATATAGTGGGTAACTATATTCAAGCATACCGGACTTAGCTGTTGTGCTCTGTTCAAGCGCGTCAAACTCGGTTTGAATTGTGATTAAATAAATGATACATCATATGCTATGTTTAACAATATAAACAATGAGTTGCAAAACGATTTACAACCACTATTTACAGGAAATACTAAACCTATGTACTCATCAACTTTTTAGTTGACACTTGATTTAAATAATGTTTCAGGTTTGGATATGTGACTGATTGCCGAAGATCTCTCCACTTAGGAACTATGGACCTAGTTAAATAAATTAATGTTTTGAACTAGACTAGGTTATTTGAAATGTATTGTATTTGGAACTTGTTGTCTTTAAATTTAATTAATGAATTATGCAACCTTTAGTTATCATGTGCTTTTGAACAATCATCACATTGTCCGCCTCGATGATTCCTCCATCGGTCGGGGTGTGACAGATTGGTATCAGAGCCATGGTTATAGGGAATTAGGTTATTAGACACAATGACCTAGACTATAACCTTAGGACTCCCTTTTATGTGTTACCTGCTAAATGATTAATTGCTATGTGAATTACTTGTAGTTAGGTATTATTTGAATTTTCCCAAGTTTGATACATGAGACTTATACACATACATACAAGGCTTAAATACATGATACATACTTTACATACACATTTGACAAACACACTCATACAAACAAATACACTACTCATCCTTATCCATACTCTTTTCTAATCCATATTAATTGCAACATTCCTACACATTTTATACTCATAGACTCTCAAGTCTATCAAAAATCTTGAAAATCTCGTCAACGACATAATTTCTTGAGACCAGTAAAGGACACGTGCAATCTGGAAGGGTGACACTTGTACATTGGGTTTTCTGTCTAGGAAAGCATTTCGTATAAATCCAAATAAACGGACCCGTATGCTTTCCTGGGAATTCCTGAAGTGAGTGTTTGCCTATAGGCTAAAGCATGTCTCTTTGAAAGTTTCGGGGAATTATTTAACGTTGATAAGTCAATGTATTCGCAAGGATACAATCCGAAGTTAAACTTAAAATTTGGGGATATTATAGCAAGATAGGAAGAACTAGACAAACATGCAAAACAAATCATTATTACGGGTGCACACGTAATAACGATTTGTAATGCATGCAAGTCCCGGCAATTCCTATTATGCAAATAATGATCTATAACATCATGTCCTACCCGGAAAAGATGACTTAGTTTCCCCTATCAACTTGGAATAAATACGCATGCACTGGCACGCGTCATGATAAATCTCGTATTTCTGCTTACATTATTTCCCGTTATAACTCATATTTATCCGTCTTATCTAAAATATCATTGTCTTTCTTATGGTGTTAGAATGCCTCCTCGACGTGCAAACTCTAGCACTTCCAACCCGGATATTGCTACGCTCCTTGCCCAGCTAGTAGGGCAAATGACCCAAGCAAATAACAATAGTGACGGGTCTCACAACATCCAAGGAAACGGTGGTACCAACCCGCCTCATTGCACGTTTAAGCACTTTAACTCGTGCAATCCTACTAAATTCTTCGGGACTGAAGGTGCTACCGGCCTACTCCAATGGTTTGAAAGCATGGAAAGCACATTCCTAAACAGCGACTGTCTCGATAATCTTCGGGTTCGTTATGCCACAAGTGTACTCCAAAACAGAGCCCTCACCTGGTGGAACGGTGAGAAACGCACTCGTGGTGCTGAGGTTGCTACATCCTTATCATGGGATGATCTGAAGAAGGCCATGATTGATGAATTCTGTCCTCGGAATGAAATGAGGAAGCTCGAGGCTGAATTTTGGGATCTTGCCCAAGACAGCGGGGATAATCTGGCTTACACCACCCGGTTCCAAGAACTAAGTCTGTTGGTGCCTCACATGATCACTCCCCTTACTCGGGGAATTGAAAAGTACATAGGCGGCCTGCCTATGCAAATTCAAGATGCTGTGCTAGGAAGCAATCCTCCTACTCTTGAAGCTGCTATCCGCCTATCTGCTACATTATCCGACAACCATGTCAAAGCCGGAACCTTAACAAGAAAGGGTTCCAAGAAGGTTGTGTTTACTCTTGCGGCAGTCAAAGATGTGAAACCCGAGTCTTCTAACCGCAACAAGAAACGTAAGGGTCGAAACTTCGCAGCCGTAACTCCCGTTGTACCTGCTATTCAAGCGGCCCCTTTGGGTCAAAACCCAAAAATTTATCAGGGCCCGAATCCCCAATGCCAGACCTGCAAGTACCATCATCCTGCCAATCTACCATGACGATTATGCTCAAGCTGCGGGAGATATGGACATGTGGTCACTACCTGCCGTACCCGTCCTCCCGTCCATCAAGCTGCTCCAGCCAAACCTCTCAATGGTCGGGCATGTTACGAATGTTGAGACCCAAACCACTTCCATGACCGATGCCCAAAACTTCATCATCAAGGTGGTCCCCAAGGACGAGCGTTTAATATAAACGCTAATGAGGCACAAGCAAACAACGACGTGATAAACGGTACGTTTCTCGTAAACAATCATTATGCATCCATTTTATTTGATACTGGTGCCGATAGGAGTTTCGTGTCTCTTACCTTTGAATCTCGACTTGCTAAACAAAGAACGAAACTTGACAACCCCTATTCCGTGGAGATAGCAAACGGGAAATCTATTGCTATAAACTTTGTTATCCGCAACTGCAATCTCGAGCTTAATAATCATGAATTCTCTGTTGATCTCCTTCCAATGCAATTGGGAAGCTTCGATATTATAATTGGCATGGACTGGTTATCCAAGCACCATGCCGAGGTTATTTGCTACGAAAAGTGCATTCGTATACCTCTCCTTTCGGGAGACACGTTAGTTATTTTTGGTGAAAAACCGTGTCGTGGTCTTCAAATCATGTCTTGCACATTGGCACAAAAGTACTTGCGAAAAAAGTACGTTGCGTTCTTGGCCCACATAGTTGACACGAAAGACAAGGGTAAGAAATTGCAAGACATTCTGATCATCCGAGATTTTCCCGAGGTATTCCCCGAGGATCTACCTGGTCTTCCTCCCACTAGACAAGTGGAGTTTCGTATCGACCTTGTGCCCGGGGCAACTCCCGTGGCGAAAGCCCCCTATCGTCTTGCACCTTCCGAGATGCAAGAGCTTGCAAGTCAATTACAAGAACTCTCATCCAAAGGATTCATCCGCCCGAGCCATTCACCTTGGGGTGCTCCCGTGTTGTTTGTAAAGAAAAAGGATGGATCATTTCGAATGTGCATCGAATATCGTGAACTCAACAAACTTACAATTAAGAACCGATACCCTTTACCCCGTATCGACGATCTTTTCGATCAGCTTCAAGGTTCAACATGTTTCTCCAAGATTGACCTTCGTTCCAGATACCATCAACTTCGTGTTCACGATGAAGACATTCCGAAGACTGCCTTTCGGACTAGATATGGTCACTACGAGTTCATGGTCATGCCATTCGGTTTGACTAATGCACCTGCGGTCTTCATGGACCTCATGAACTGTGTATGCAAACCTTATTTGGACAAGTTCGTGATCGTTTTCATTGACGACATTCTTATCTATTCTAAGACGAAAGCGGAGCATGAACAACATCTTCGTTTAATTCTAGAGCTCTTAAAGAAAGAACAACTATACGCCAAGTTCTCCAAGTGTGAATTCTGGCTAAAAGAGGTTCAATTTTTGGGACACATAGTCAACGATAAGGGAATTCATGTGGATCCGGCAAAGATCGAGGCGGTAAAGAATTGGAGTACTCCTAAGACTCCTACCGAGATTCGTTCATTTCTTGGGCTAGCGGGTTACTACCGTCGGTTCATTTCAAATTTCTCCAAGATTGCGGTTCCGCTCACTGCCTTGACTCACAAGGGTAAACACTACGACTGGGGACCCAAGCAAGAAGAAGCTTTCCAAACTCTAAAGCATAAGCTCTGCAATGCTCCTATTCTAACTCTTCCTTGTGGTAATGACGACTTTGTTGTTTATTGTGATGCATCCAACCAAGGTCTTGGTTGTGTCCTTATGCAACGTGGCCAAGTAATTGCATATGCATCACGTCAACTCAAAATTCATGAGAAGAACTATACGACCCACGACCTCGAGCTTGGTGCTGTCGTTTTCGCCTTGAAAATTTGGAGACACTATTTATATGGCACCAAATGCGTGGTTTTCACCGACCACAAAAGTCTCCAACATATTTTCAATCAAAAAGAGCTTAATATGAGGCAACGACGTTGGGTCGAACTTCTTAACGACTACGACTGCGAGATTCGCTACCACCCCGGCAAAGCAAATGTTGTAGCCGACGCTTTGAGTCGTAAAGAACATATCATGCTTCATAGTGTTCGTATTCATAATGATATCCAAGCCCGTATTATCAAAGCACAACACACCTCGGTTACCGAGGGAAACATGTATCAAGAGATGGCATGTGGCGTAGAACTCTTACTAGAAACTAAAGCCAACGGTCTATTGTATTACTTGGACCGTATCTGGGTTCCCGATCGCGATGATCTTCGTATATTTTTGATGAACGAGTCCCACAAAACTCGTTATTCGGTACATCCCGGAGCTGATAAGATGTACATGGGTCTCCGTCATCAATATTGGTGGCCCGGCATGAAAAAGGATATTGCCCTCTTTGTGGCAAAATGCCTAACTTGTTCTAAGGTGAAGGCCGAACATCAAAAGCCTTCCGGACTCCTCGAACAACCTGAAATTCCCGTGTGGAAGTGGGAGAACCTTGCCATGGATTTCATCACCAAACTCCCACGCACTTCTAGTGGGCACGATAGTATCTAGGTTATTATCGACCGACTTACAAAGTCAGCTCATTTCTTGCCTATTCGTGAGGACTATCGAGTCGAGAAATTGGCTCGGATCTACATTGATGAGATCGTAAGTCGTCACGGGATCCCTTTGAACATCATCTCCGATCGTGATTCGCGTTTTACTTCCCGATTCTGACAATCATTGCAATCTGCGCTTGGTACTCGTTTGGATTTAAGTACGGCTTACCATCCTCAAACTGATGGACAAACCGAGCGAACAATCCAAACTCTCGAGGATATGCTTAGAGCTTGTGTCATTGACTTTGGTGGCAATTGGAATTCTCACCTACCTCTGATCGAATTTTCCTACAACCACAGCTACCACACAAGTATTAACATGGCATCGTTTGAAGCTCTTTATGGACGAAAATGTCGTTCACCGATTTGTTGGAACGAAATTGGTGAAGCACAAATCACCGGTCCCGAACTTATCCAAGAGACCACCGATAAAATTTTTCTTATTCTTGACAACATTCGAGTGGCAAGGAGTCGGCAAAAGAGCTATGCCGATAAAAGACGAAAACCCTTGGAATTTCAAGTTGGGGATATGGTTCTCCTAAAGGTATCACTTTGGAAGGGCGTAGTCCGATTTGGAAAGAAAGGAAAACTTGCACCTCGATATGTGGGTCCCTTCAAGATACTCGAAAGGGTAGGAAAAGTGGCCTACAAACTCGATCTTCCTTCAGAACTCATCAACGTTCATCCGACTTTCCATGTATCTAATTTGAAAAAGTGTCTAGCCGACGAGAATCTCCACATCCCTCTTGATGAAGTGCGCATTGACGAGAGGATGCACTTTGTTGAGAAACCCGTGGAAATCATGGACCGAGAAGTCAAGAAACTCAAGCGTAGCCGCATCCCCAGTGTCAAGGTCCGTTGGGAATCTAAACGTTGACCCGAGTTCACTTGGGAACGTGAAGACCAAATGAAGACCAAGTATCCGCATCTCTTTTCATAGCCTCCACTAGTTGAATTTCAGGGCGAAATTCCTCTAACATGGGGAGACTGTGACGTTTCGGATTTTCGTTCTCGTACTTGTATTAAAACTATCATGTAATCATTCTCTATTTTAATAAAGTGTAAGAATTTATTTAGTTTTTTTATATAAATAGGTATTTTATGTTATGGATTTAATTTAATAAGAATTTTATAATTTTAAAAACTAATATAAAAATTTTATATAAAAAAAAATTCTACATTTGAAAAGTTGCATATTTAATAAAATAACATATTAATAACTTTTATAAAAATTATTATTTATAATAATAATAATAAAACAAACTTTATAAAAAAAACATTTTAATTAATTTGATTTAAAAGAAATTAAATTAATTTATTTAAATAAAAGTTCAGGGGTTACTTTGTAAATAAAGAAACTGAAAGGATTTAAAACTAAAATCGTTTGAGGGCTGTTCCTGGTCAAATAAAACTACAGGGACCCATTCAGTAATTATTTTAAGGTTTAAATCGGGTTAAAACAAACTCCAGGGACTAAAACTGCTAAAACACAATTCGTTTATCCGGTCACCCGCAACAACAGTCCGGCGGTCCAAGGCTTTCTCCGGCGAACGCTCGACACGACTGTCCCCTACACCTCGACAGCCGAAAGTGGTCTCTATGGCCTCGTCTCTGCCACACGAACAAAAGGCCTCGACCAATTTGTTCCCCCAACATAGGGATCGTCTGATCCTGTTGGTGGCCGAGATACCCTCGTCGAATTCATGCCCGACAAGCCACCTCCAAGCCTTTCAAATGTCTGGTTAGTTTCTCATCGGCCAGACTAGTGTCGGGACATGTCGGATTGCATGCTTGAACATAAGGATCAAGCCCGGCTATAAATGGCCATTGTCGGCCCAGCCCGAGTACCCCTCTTCCACCCACTCCCACCTCAAATTGAAGACGACATCACATTCGCCGTCCCTGAGTGAAGTTGTGACCAAGATATTAAGGGCTAATTTCATCTGGAAGATCGATTTCCATCTTTGACTTTTTCGGACTTCAAACCTCTGCCGACCGGACCCTTCGCGACTAGGTTCGAGTCTCGAATCGATTCCTTTACCTTCTGTTATCACCTGGTAAGCTTTTCCAATCGAAAACTCGACCATCGCCCGAGAGTTACCGGGCAAACCCAGTGTCCTCGGACACGGTTTGCCGGTTGCCGAGGACCAGCGACCAATTTCGTGGTTGTGTATATCAATTAAATGATACACACATAACCAGCGATGGGCAGTAGCCCGGCTGGTTATGCGTGTGTGTGTTTGTGTATCGGGTCGCGGGTTCGATCCGGGTGGCCTACGGCCCAACCCATTTTTTTTCTATTTTCTGTTTTAAAAATATAATTTAGTTTATTTAATTATCCCACCATATTTTAATACCATATTTATACAATAAAAACCAATACGAGTCGGTTAACTCGTTCGTTTATTTTGAAACCGATTAAACACTCTTTTTATCTATAACCTATTTCATTATTTTTATAAATCTTGTAATATTATTTAATTACATTTTTATATATAAAACATCCCATATTTTTATAAATCTTGTAATATTATTTAATTACATTTTTATATATAAGACACCCCATATTTTTATAAGTCTTGTAATATTATTTAAATACATTTTTATATATATGAAATGTCCTATATTTTTATAAATCTTATAACATTTTTATAAACTTATTAAAATACATTTAATATCCAAAATAACCCATTTTTATATAAACCTAGCAATGTTTTTAATAAGCTTGTTTAAATAAAGTTTAAATAAAGACTTTTCTTTATTTGTTATCATTATAAATACATTAAATATAATAATACTTGTATAAAACAATATATATATGTATTCTTATAAGTTAAAGGTTTACAAAAACCATTAACATTTTATTTCCATACATTATACAAATAAATATTAAGGAAGAATTATATTAAAGCCCACATACATTTAAATACAATTACACACCAACACGCATACAATAATACCCATTTGTCTACATAGGGTATCAACGTGCTTAGGCTTCCACGTACTTATCACCTACACGCGTGGAAAATACCCGCTTGCAAGGTGAGTTACATAGCCCCTATTTTACATTTTCATACATTTTGGGGTGAAACATTATACATGCTACTCACATTGTTTATACGTGTTATACATGAGACTATATGCTTATTCTTTGGATGTACATACATTTAAACACAAAACAACCAACTGTAATATTGATAGATCTATTGTGTCTGACCAGCCCACCCGGTTAGGGTGTTTATTACTGCATACTCGGATATAACCGCGTGTTATATTCAAACATATCGGATATAGTGGGTAACTATAATCAAGCATACCGGACTTAGCTGTTGTGCTCTGTTCAAGCGCGTCAAACTCGGTTTGAATTGTGATTAAATAAATGATACATCATATGCTATGTTTAACAATATAAACAATGAGTTGCAAAACGATTTACAACCACTATTTATAGGAAATACTAAACCTATGTACTCACCAACTTTTTAGTTGACACTTGATTTAAATAATGTTTCAGGTTTGGATATGTGACTGCTTGCCGAAGATCTCTCCACTTAGGAACTATGGACCTAGTTAAATAAATTAATGTTTTGAACTAGACTAGGTTATTTGAAATGTATTGTATTTGGAACTTGTTGTCTTTAAATTTAATTAATGAATTATGCAACCTTTAGTTATCATGTGCTTTTGAACAATCATCACATTGTCCGCCTCGATGATTCCGCCATCGGTCGGGGTGTGACACGACCCTAACCCTGGGATCCAGAGGCACAGAAAGAGAAACATATGCCTACAAGTTCATCGAAGGATCCGGCTCCTGTCTGGCAAATGACTTCAATCATAGACAAACAAGGAGTGACAGGGATGATCTTAGCTGTGAAGTTCGACGAGGATAAGAAGTTGTTTGCAATCAAGCGAGTTGGGGGGGGGGGGGGGTTTCATTACTTGAAACCAACCAGCGAGGCTTTCAACTCCTTTCCAAGATACGACTTAGTGAACCTCGTAAACCGAGAGCTGCTGGGTCACTCAAATAACGCAGTAGCGATGGGTTTGTGGCAGGTTCTACAGCGAGAGGTAGATCTGGGAAATTCGAAATGTTTAAGCCTCAAGTGCCCAAGCGAGTCAGGGATAAGAACACTAGACATCCTGTGACTAAGAGAAGCTTAAAGAAACTGGTATACAAGCCAGTGGTGTGTGAAACCAAGATTCCCCTAAGCAAGTTATCTCATGATATCCTAGGTAACATTTGGTACTGGAACGTATATCCTAAATCGGGCGAGGCAGTGGTGATTGGAATGGTGTGGTCCGATAGTGGAAGCTTAGTGCCAAGGGAACTGATCAGAGTGTTTGATGAAGTCTGATTCATAAACTTCTCTGTGAAAGATCTGGAGGCATTAGCTGACAAGTACTGCATGTTCACGGACTAGTGGACAAAGTTCCTTGCTTCTAAATACGACAAGGTGATCAAGTTCTGCCTTGACTACAAGAAGAAGATGGAAGATAAAGCTGGGGAGCAGTGAAGACCGAAGACAATCCAGAGCTGTTGTCAAGGGGGAGTTTGTTGAAGCACTTTTGTGTGACAGACACTCTGGATAGTGTCTTAGCTTATTGTACTTGTCTTGTATGTATTAGTCTTTGTATATTAGTGTCTGTATGTATTAGTTATCGAGTTGTAATTTCTAATGCATGTTGTTGTTGCATTATTTCTCTAAGTGTTTTGCGCACTTAACATGTGCGCAGGAATTAGTATGTGCGCAGGAATTAGTTCCTGCGTACTTAGCAAGTACGCAAGAATACTCTACGTACTTGCTAAGTATGCATGAACAATTTCCCCTGCGCACTTGTTAAGTTCGTAGAGATCAGGTCTAGTATAAATAGAATAGGTTGACAGAAGTTATGGACGCAGACAGTTGCACTAAGTATTCTCTCTGTGTAACCTTTCAAATTTATAATAGACGAAGTTTGAAAGTGATTTCGCTGTCGGTTTACTTTGTGTTGCTTGATTCTCCACCTAGTCACGGGCATTCCGCACCAGGTCCGACTAGTCACACACCCACACGTAACGATCCGAGACACCCGGGGACCAACATATATATATACAATGCATGAGGGATAGACGATGTCACTCAAAATTCAACAAATCCAATTTTAGTACGAGATCAAGAAACTTGGATTTATCAAAAGTCTTCGTAAAGATATCAGCATTCTGATCATTGGTGATTACATGAAGGACTTGAATATACTCTTTCTATCACACCCCCAAATTCCACTAACGGAGTTTTACCATTTTGGAAGGTGACAAACCAGGATCTCAGACATTAGTTACTTCAAACGACACTATATGGGACTTAAAATGTAATAATATAAAAGATCAAGTTCAAAGTAAATGTGCGGAAGCGTTTAACAAAAGTAAATGCGCAAAACAACGTGCCCAAATCCAAATAATAACAAAACATAATTACTGTTTGATAGATTGATGATAGAAGTCAAGACACTATGCATGACCTAACGCGATCCTCCGTAACGACCTGAGAAAACATGTAAGAAAACGAGTCAACACTAGGTTGGTGAGTTCATAGGTTTCAATTATTAGAAATAAAGCGTTTGCAGATTATGTACATTCAATATGCATATCTAAAGGTAGCTAACCAATATTCATGTTTTACTAAAGCGCTCACAACCGAAGCATGACTGGTTGTTTGCCTCCTGCCAGGTCTATCAACTTTGGCCAAAAGAGTAGGCTAACATTTCACCCGTTCGACCTACAATCGAGTTAGCGCGACTAACGCGGGTGGGCCTAGTCAAACCAAGTAGTACTACTAAACAGTACCTCGCTAGTCAAATTAACGGTCCGATGTGTTGTGAGGACTTTATGTGATACTGTGTTACGCTTAGTCTCAACAGTGATATCATATGAATTACAGTAACCCAAAAAGGTTGTGACATGTTTTCTCGCCCAAATAAAACAATAAAAGGGGCCGTGAAACTCACCTGGTTTGACTTGTAGATTGAGTCACACAAGAAAGAGGTTTGGAACCTCAAGTGTTAGCCTGCACGGCTTACGTATACCGTACAATTATAAACATAGAGATCAGGGACAAGTTGAGATTTGTGACGACGACACGAAAGGTTAGAACGTCTTAACGCATTATAAGGATTAGTGAGTAGACGAACGTGTCTACGGGAATATAGATTTCTTAATATAATAATTAAGATCAGTGCGTTACGTATCGAACGTTAATAACGAATAATATTAAATAAATAAATATATTCATGTGTTTTTTTCCTTTAATAATGATCTAAGAAAATAATATAACATATATATTATTTTTGAATGGAATATACGATAATCAATTACGTGATAAAATAATAAATATATTATTTTTATTCGAGGATAAAACCGAGGGTAAATAATATAAATAATTACATTATTTATAAGTTTGAAACGTTATACGAGGTAAATAAACGAGGCGAAATAATATAAAATATATATTATTTTATACTAGGAGTCACAGGTTGAAAATAATATACACATATTATTTTATTTGAAAGTCGTGGTTTGAAAATAATATAAATATATTATGTTTGAAGTGGATATAATCTTAATTACAAGTTATAAAATCAAACTCGAGCCTACGGGTTGTTTCCCGGGCTAAAACACATTGATATAGTATAGTAATAATAGTGGGATTGTTTTTATATTAAAATAATAATTAAAACTGATTTTAAAAATAAAAGGGTGTGGAGAGACTCGAACCCAGGTCTCTCCCACACAAGCACATGCACTTAACCAGTCCCGCCCGCTAGGGTATCGCACAAGAACCCGGTTCCTAATGGTTTTATTAAAGAACTTCAGTGAGCCCCTCCCCCATACCCACCTACGATTGAATCCAATCCCAGTCCCTTCGATTTTGTTTACGATTTGATTCAGAAGTATAGGGGTTTTGTTAATGATAGAATTTTGAATCTGAGTGTGTGCTTAATTGTAAAACAAACGTGATTAAGATCGTTTAATTCCAGATTTGAAAGCCGAAACCTAGTTTTGAACTCAAAATCCAATTGATGAATTTCGATATTGGAATCAGTTGAAAACATAGGGCTTTTACTAAACAAAGGATTGTGAATCTGATCATGTGGTTTAATTTCATTTACATTGTGTCTAAGATCAAAAGCCCCAAATCAAATTATGAATATACCCTAGTTACCAGATCATGAACAATTCGATTTTATAAGCCCTAGATTTCATAGGGCTTTCAATCCAGGCATAGAGACGACTCTGTAGGAGTGTTCAATTTCATAAATTGTTATCGAATTGATAAAGTTCGACCAAATTGGAAATTTATGAACCCTAGATTACTGAATTGTATCATTTAGATGTTGTAAGCCCCGGAAATGATAGGGCTTTCAGTTAACAGGTGAGAACAAAAGTGAGGGTAGGTTTAATTACCAGAATAGATGTCGAATTGTTGATTCCCGACTAAAACAGGTGCCGACAGCAACTGCATTGATCTCCGGCGACTTCTGCTGTGATTCCGACGAGTTTAATACGTGCAATTTCTCCAATGGAGTTCGTACAAGGTGCGCAGAGGTTCAATTCATGAGAATAATACCAGGTTTAAAGGAATTTGATATCCATTACGATTGTGGTCGACGATTTTGTAATAACTACTCATAATTGGATTAATTCGTGCAAAAATGATGTTTAATACGATGATTATGGCTGTTAATAACAGAAAACGGTTATGGAGTCTGAATTTTGAATATGTGTGCGAGTTTAACTTTACCAAAGTCAAACAGAATCAAGAACAAGCTAATTACCTGTTTAGTCCCTCTATTTCGTGTGTTTAGGTTTAGAAATTGGCAGAATAAGTCCGTGGGGTTTGGATTGAGTTAAAAACAAGTTTGTTTGACTTTCAGAAGTCAACAGGAATATGAATAATAACATTTGACTTTCAAAGTCAAATATAGTTAAGTTTTGCCTATTTACACGATTAGTCCTTGAGGTTTGAGTTTGGATAATGGCAGGATTAGTCCCTAGGGTTTGAGATAAGGTAACTAAGTTAAGACTTAACTGAATTAGTTAACGGAGTTAGACTAAAAAGTTCGGATTGTCACATCATCCCATAGTTGAAAGAATTTTCGTCCCAAAAATTTCAAGAAATATAAAATTTTTCTAATTGTCACATCATCCCCTAGTTGAAAGAATTTTCGTCCCAAAAATTAGAATAGTACCTTAAGAGTTTGACGTGGATTGCTTGAAAAGATGAGGATACTTGCGCATCATCTGATCCTCGTGCTCCCAAGTGAATTCCGGTCCGCGTTTCGAGTCCCAACGAACTCTGACAATAGGGATTTTACTGCATTTGAGCGTTTTGCCTTCTCTATCCATGATTTCTACCGGTTCTTCAACAAAACATAATTTTTCATCGTTGTGTGTTCCTCAAGAGGAACAACGAGTGTCTCGTCTGCTAGCCATTTCTTCAAGTTTGAGACATGAAAGACATCATGTACACCACTAAGTCCTTTCGGTAGGTCCAGTTGATACGCTACTGGGCTACATCTCTTCACTATTGTGAATGGTCCAACATAACGAGGATTTAGTTTGCCTTGTTTCCTGAAGCGGATTACACCTTCCCAAGGTGAGACTTTCATGTCACCTACTTGAAACTCTAGCAGTTTACGAAGCTTGTCGGCATAGCTCTTTTGACGATCATGAGATGCCGCCATACGGTTTCGAATTTTAACGATCTTTTCAGAGGTTTCGAATACAAGTTCGGGACCTGTAAGTTGGCTATCCCCAACTTCAGCCCAATATATAGGAGATCGGCATTTACGTCCGTACAATGCCTCGAATGGTGTTGCCTTGATACTATTGTGGTAACTGTTTTTTGTAGGAGAACTCCACCAGACGCAGGTGAGACTCCCAAGTGTTACCGAAATCAATCACACAAGCTCGTAGTATATCCTCTAAGGTTTGAATGGGAAGTTCCGTTTGTTCATCAGTTTAAGGATGGTACGCCGTACTCATATCTAGACGCGTACCTAAAGCTTTTTGTAGAGATTGCAAGAAACGTGATGTGAATCGAGCGTCACGATTCGAAATGATAGAGATTGGAACTCCGTGCCGAGAGACCACTTCCTTAAACTAAACACGAGTAAAATTTTCCATTTTATCAGTCTCTCTGATTGCTAAGAAGTGAGCAGATTTAGTCAGGCGATCGACGATCACCCAGATGGTGTCACATCCGCTAGGAGTTCGGGGTAATTTGGTTATGAAGTCCATAGAGATTTGTTCCCATTTCCACATTGGGATCTTTGGCTGCTGTAGTAAGCTAGAAGGCTTTTGGCATTTCACCTTGACCTTTGCGCAAGTCAGGCACTCGCTCACATAGGTGGACATATCCGCCTTCATCTTTGGCCACCAATATAGCACATTTAGGTCGTGGTACAACTTGTCAGAACCTGGATGAATAGAGTATCGAGATTTGTGAGCTTCATTCATAACCAGTTCTCTTAAGTTCCCATACACTGGAACCCATATTCGCTCTGCCAGGTAGCGAATGCCATCTAATTTGACCTCCAGTTGTTCTTCCATACCGCGTGTGGCTTCCAGCGGTAGGTTTTCCTCTTTAAGGGCTTCGAGCTGAGCACTACAGATTTTTCAGGTAGTCCAGTGTGAATAGTAAGTTGTAATGCTCGAACTCGTTGGGTTTCGTGTCCTTATATATTAAGGCATCGGCTACGACATTAGCCTTCCCCCGATAGTATCTAATTGCACAGTCATAGTCGTTCAAGAATTCAACCCAACGAAGTTGTCGCATGTTCAACTCTTTCTGTTCAAAGATATGCTGAAGACTCTTGTGATCGGTGTAGATAGTGCATTGGTATCGTATAAGTAATGTCTCCATATCTTTAGTGCAAATACTACGGCCCCCAACTCTAAATCATGAGTTGTGTAGTTTTTCTCATGTATTTTCAACTAAAGAAAAGCGTGAGCGATAACCTTCTCGCGTTGCATCAGAAGACAACCAAGACCTTGAATTTATGCATCATAATACACCATAAAATCATCCGTTCCCTCCTGAAGAGATAGGATTAGTGCACTGCAAAGTTTCTGCTTTAGAAGTTGGAATGCTGATTCCTGGGTATCACCCTAGTTATAAGGTTTACTCTTCTGAGTTAAGGTTGTGAGGGGTTATGCAATCTTGGAGAATCCTTCAATGAAGCGACGGTAAGAACTAGCCATCCCAGAAATTTTCGCACATCAGTTGGCGTTGTCGGTGCCGCCCAATTCTTGATTGCTTCTATTTTAGATGGGTCGACATGTATCCTTGTCTTGTTGACTACATGTCCTAAGAATTGCACTTCACGAATCCCGAATTCACACTTGGAAAGTTTTGCATACAGTTGTTCTTATTTCAGCAATTCCAGAATCCAACAAAGGTATGGTTTACACACACGGTTCATGAGATCCATGAATACCATAGGTGCGTTGGTCAGTCCAAGTGGCATGACCATGAATTCATAGTGATTATACCTAGTCCTGAATGCCGTCTTTGAGATATCCTCCTCTCGGACTCTCAGTTGATAGTAATCGGATCTAAGATCTATCTTGGAATAGAATATTGATCCTTGGAGTTGGTCAAATAGATCGTGAATGCGGGGTAGAGAATAACGGTTCTTGATTGTCACTCTGTTTAGCTCCCGGCATTCGATGCACATGCGGAAAGTCCCGTCCTTCTTCTTGACAAATAAGACTGGAGCTCCCCATGGCGATGAGCTAGGTCGAATGAAACCTTTGTCTAACAACTCTTGCAGTTGTGTAGATAGTTCTTGCAATTCACTGGGTGCAAGTCGGTAGGGTGCCGGAGCAATAGGCGCTGCTCTGAGTGCTAAATCATTTTGGAACTCGACTTGTCGATGAGGTGGAAGACCATGAACGTCTTAGGGGAATACTTCCGGGTAATCACGAACGACCGGTATGTCTTCAATCCACTTTTCTTCGGATGGCTTCTCGGCTACGAGAGCCAAAATAACAGTATGTCCTTTACGTAGACATTTTTGTGCTTTCATGAAGGATATGATGCCCATAACCGTACCACTCTTCTCGCCTTGGACGGAGAGAATTTCTCCACTAGGGAGAGGAAGGCGAACAATTTTGTCCCGACAGATAATCTCGGCTTGGTTCTTAGACAACCAATCCATTCCTACGATTATGTCAAAACTATTGAGTATGACTGGCATTAGGTCAATGTCAAATTTATGACCAGTTAATTCAAGTTTACAACCCTTAAGGATGTGAGTTGTTCTATTATCTGTTCATCAGCTATTTCTATGGTGTATCTAGCTTCTAGTAAGGCTGGAGTTTCTCTTAGTAGATTACTAAGTTTATTGGATATAAAGCTCCTATCAGCACCAGAGTAAAAAAGGACAGAAGCAAAATAATTGGTCAGAAGGAACTTACCGGTAACCAAATTGTAGTCGCGTCGAGCTTCTCCGGATCCAAGCACAAAGGCTCGTCCCTTTTGCGCCGTTCCCTCCATTATTGCCATTCTTGTTATTATTGCCCTGGTGGTTATTGCTGTTGTTGCCGTTCCCACCCTTATTTAACTGTGGACAATCCTTTCAGAAATGTCCCTCTTTTCCACATTCAAAACAACCTTTGGTAAAACCCAGTTGTTGGAAGGTCTGCTTGGCTTGTAGTTCACCCCTACAGTCTTTGGCTGCATGGCCTATCTTGCCACATCGCTAACAACGTTGTCTTTCACACACACCACTGTGGTGAACACCACACTTGTTACATTTGGTATGTTTCCTAGCACAACCACCTTTACTTTGACATGGAGAGGTCGAGTGGTTGAAGTCCTTTATAGGTTCAAACATACGCTATTGCTGTTATGGTTGATTCAGCTGGAATCCTTTTGCGTTGACGTTATTATCAAACTTACATTTGTTGTTGTCAGTAGGTTTGGATGCTGACCTTCTGGGAGGTAGTGTCCCTTGGGTAACTGCTTGGTCTGTCAGTTTATGAGCAAGATGGATTGTATGTTGGATGGAAGTGGGGTTGGATGAGGTAACCATGCTCTGGATTTGAGGTACCAACCCATTGATGAACATTTCTATCCGCTTGTAGGGTGGGGTAACCATGTGAGGGCACATCCCTGCTAGCTCATGCGAGCGAATAGTGTAGAGTTCTATTTCAGAACCCTCCATTTTTAAATTCCAGAATTCTCCCTCGAGCTTTTGGATCTAATCTCTGGGACAGTATTCTTCCTTTTTCATGTTCTTGAAGTCCTCCCATGGTGATGCATTGGCCATGTCCAGACCTAGCATCTGGACCTGTGAACTCCACCATGTGAGGGCAGGACCCTAAAAAGTTCTCGATGTAAACTTAACCCGATTGGCCACAGGGCAGTTACACATGGAAAAAACAGATTCAACTTTTTCAAACCATCAGAGTAATCCGACAGCTCCCTCAGCTCTACTGAATGTGTGGGGCTTGCAGTCCATAAATGTCTTGAAAGTGCAAGCTGGTGGATTGTTCTGTTGCCCTGGATAGAAAGTAGATGTATGTTTGAGTACACAAGATTTGGGGATGATTAAGGTGTAAACGGTTGGCTTGTTAGAGTCCACGAGTATTGAATTTACCTGCAGCGATGTGTGCCGCCAGTGCTTCAGCCACACTGTCGTTGATCAGTGCTGTCAACTCAACTGCTGTTAGGTTTATGTTTCCACGACCACCATGACGACCTCCGCGTCTACGTCCGGCCATAGTCCTTCACATTTACAAATACAAACAATGAGAAAATATGTCGCATATTATGGTCATTTAAGCATAGGTAAACAGAAGGAAGTTTGCTATGACATGTGAGATTGCGATCATGGTTCATGATTTATTTAAATTATAATGGCTATAAAATAAATAAATCAACACATTAAACTTTAAAAATCCTTTTATTGAATGGGAACATCCTTACCCATCTAGGTTTATAAATGAAAGGAAATAACAAGAATAAAATAAACATCAAATTCCGCTATCGGTGAAAGAAATAACCAACTCGGTGTCCTCCTCCTCTTCAGCTGGCTCATCCTCAGGCTCAAAGTCGGGTGCTTCAGCTGGCTCTAAAGCAGCCTCAACTTGTGCCTCTAATTGCACAATCCTTTCCTGAGATTCTACGGTTGCCTCCTCAAGAGTATCCACTCTAGCCTGTAACTCATCTACTTTGTCCACTAATGTATTGTGCACGTGGTCGGTGCCAGCCAATTCTGCTACTAGCAGATCCATCCTGTGGTCCATCTGTTTCTCCCTCCTTAATAGACCTGTAATTTCTCCTGCTGCGTCTCTCATATTTCAGATCTCTCGATCCATGGTGGCTACAAATGTTGCCAACGCTTGCTCCAAGTGACAAGGTAGCAATGGTAAGTGTTGTCTGGATGATGATGAAGCTCCAAAGTATGGAGACGGAACTCATTCCTGTCGTACCCACATCCTAAGTAGACCAGGATACCAATCCCAATCACTCCCGTTCCGGATGTTCATGGACTCTCTATACACAATAGTGTCGTCAATAGGTTCGAGCCGACGTCTCTTTGGCTCCGGTGATGCAATAACAGGAATATCGTGCTCCTGAATGGCAGGTGGTGAAGATGGTGCAGTAGACATGATTCCTGAAACATAAGGAGTAAGTATCTATCGCGAGTGTCTATGCCATGTAACTAATGTGTGTGGCTATAGTCTACAATGCAGTCCTAGTTCTCTATAACCAATGGCTCTGATACCAATCTGTCACACCCCCAAATTCCACTAATGGAGTTTTACCATTTTGGAAGGTGAAAAACCAGGATCTAAGACATCAGTTACTTCAAACGGCACTATATGGGACTTAAAATGTAATAATATAAAAGATCAAGTTCAGAGTAAATGTGCGGAAGCGTTTAACAAAAGTAAATGCGCAAAACAACGCGTCCAAATCCAAATAATAACAAAACATAATTATTGTTTGATAGATTGATGATAGAAGTCAAGACACCATGCATGACCTAACGTGATCCTCCGTAACGACCTGAGAAAACATGTAAGAAAACGAGTCAAAGTTCACAAGTTTCAATCATTAGAAATAAAGCGTTTGAAGATTATGTACATTCAATATGCATATCTAAAGGTAGCTAACCAATATTCATGTTTTACTAAAGCGCTCGCAACTGAAGAATGACTGGTTGTTTGCCTCCTGTCAGGTCTATCAACTTTGGCAAAAAGAGTAGGCTACCATTGCACCCGTTTGACTTACAATCTAGTTAGCGCGACTAACGCGGGTGGGGCTACTCAAACGTGTCTATGGGAATATAGATTTCTTAATATAATAATTAAGATCAATGCGTTACGTATCGAACGTTAATAACGAATAATATTAAATAAATAAATAAATTCGTGTGTTTGTATCATTTAATAATGATCTAAGAAAATGATTTAACATATAAATTATTTTTGAACTCGTATGGAATATACGATAATCAATTACATGACAAAATAATAAATATATTATTTTTATTCGAGGATAAAACCGAGGGTAAATAATATAAATAATTACATTATTTATAAGTTTGAAACGTTACACGAGATAAATATACGAGGCGAAATAATATAAAATATATATTATTTTATACTAGGAGTCACGGGTTGAAAATAATATAAACATATTATTTTATTCAAAATCTTGGTTCGAAAATAATATAAATATATTATTTTAGAAGTGGATATAATATTAATTATAAGTTATAAAATCAAACCCGAACCTACGGGTTGTTTACTGGGCTAAAACACATTGATATAGTATAGTAATAATAGTGGGATGGTTTTAATATTAAAATAATAATTAAAAACTGATTTTAAAAATATAAGTGTGTGGAGAAAATCGAACCCGGGTCTCTCCCACACAAGCACTTGCACTTAACCAGTCCCACCCGCTAGGGTATACAACAAAAACCCGGTTCCAATTGGTTTTATCAAAGAACACAGTCAGCCCCACCCCTATACCCACCTACGATCGAATCCAGTCCCAATCCCTTCGATTTTGTTTACGATTTGATTTAGATGTATAGGGGTTTTGTTAATGATAGAATTCCGAATCTGAATGTGTGCTTAATTTTAAAACTAACGTGATTAAAATCATTTAATTACATATTTGAAAGGCGAAACCTAGTTTTGAACTCAAAATCAAATTAATGAACTTTGATATTGGAATCAGTTGAAAACATAGGGCTTTTACTAAATGATGGATTGCGAATCTGATCATGTGGTTTAATTTCATTTACTTTATGTCTAAGATCAAAAGCCCCAAATCAAATTATGAATAAACCCTAGTTACTTGATCAGGAACTATTCGATGTTATAAGCCATGGATTTCATAGGGATTTCATAGGGCTTTCAATCTAGGCATAGAGACGACTCTAAAGGTGTGTTCAATTTCATAAATGGACATCGAATTTATAGGGTTCGACCAAATTGGAAATGTATGAACCCTAGATTACTGGATTGTATAAATTCGATGTTGTAAGCCTCGGAAATGATATGGCTTTCAGTTAACAGGTGAGAACAAAAGTGAGGGTAGGTTTACTTACCATAATAGATGTCGAATTATTGATTCCTGACTAAAACAGGTGCCGACATCAACTGGGTTGATCTCCGGCGATTTCTTCTGTGATTCCGACGAGTTTGATGTGTGTAATTACTCCAAGGGAGTTCGTACAAGGTGCGCGAGGTTCAATTCATGAGAATAATACCAGGTTTAAATGAATTTGATATCCATTACGATCGTGGTCGACGATTTTGAAATAACTACTCATGATTGAATTAATTCAGGCAATAATGATGTTTAATATGATGATGATCGCTGTTAATGATCGTATTCGAGTAATTTCAGTTTCAATTTCAACAGAAAATGGTTATGGGGTTTGAATTTTGATTATGTGTGCGAGTTTGACTTTCCAAAAGTCAAACAAAATTAAGAACAAGCTAATTACCGGTTTAGTCCCTCTATTTTGTGTGGTTAGGTTTAGAAATAGGCAGAATAAGTCCTTGGGGTTTGGATTGAGTTAAAAACAAGTTTTTTTGACTTTCAGAAGTCAATAGGAATTTGAATAATGAATTTTGACTTTCAAAGTCAAATATAATTAAGTTTTGCCTATTTACACGATTAGTCCTTGTTGTTTGAGTTTCGATAATGGTAGGCTTAGTCCCTAGGGTTTGAGATAAGTTAACTAAATTAAGAGTTAGCTGAATTAGTTAACGGAGTTAGACTAAAAAGTCCAGATTATCACACTTTCTCATATGCAACCCGAATGGCAGGAACCCACACATCGATATGCTTTGTTTTTGAATGATAGATCGGGTTCTTCACGATTTTCACACAATCTTCATTGTCGATGAACATTTTAGTCTGCTTCAAGTTGGTACCATAATCCATTATTTGACGCTGAATCCAGAGGATTTGAGAGCAGCAACTGGAAGCAGCGATATACTCAGGTTCTGCAGAAGAGATGGAGACAGGAGTTTGTTTCTTACATTGCAAGGACACCAAACAACGTCCTAAGTACTGACATCCTCCTGACACAGACTTTCTGTCAAGCTGACATCCACCATGATCACTATTAGAATAGGCGACCAAATCAAAGCTACCGGCCATTGGATACCAGAGTCCTAACTTGGGAGAGCCTTTTAGGTAGCGAAGGATTCTTTTCATTGGAATTTCATGGGATTCTTTGGGATTTGTCTGATAACGGGCGCAATAGCAAACCACGAACATGATGTCCAGACGGCTGGTGGTGAGATATAGCAGAGAGCCTATCATTGAACGATAATGGTGCCTGTCAATAGGTTTTTCTTCTGGATCTGCAGATATGGGAGTTTGAGCAGCAAAAGGTGTTCACGCTGCTTTGGAATAAGTCATCTGGAATGTTTGAGCATATCTTGAATATACTTGGCGTGATGAATCAATTTTCCATCATGTGACTGCTTCACTTCCAATCCGAGAAAGAACGTGAGCTCACTCATCTTGCTCATTTCAAATTTTGCTTTCATAACCTCCTCAAAGTCTCTACAAAGCTTCTCATTGGTCGGCCCAAAGAGATGTCGTCCACATAGCTCTGCACCAACATAATATCTTTTCCAATCTTCTTCTTGAAAAAGTCATATAAATCTTTCCTCGTTCAAAGCCATTCTGTAGACGATAAGATGACAAAGTATCATACCAAGCCCTTGGAGCCTGATGAAGTCCGTACAAACCTTTATCTAACTTGTAGACTCGACTTGGATAATCTGGATCTTCAAACCCCGGAGACTGGCATACATAGACTTCCTCCTAAACCTTCCCATATAAGAATGCACTTTTAACGTCCATTTGATAGACCTTAAAGTTCTTGAAACACGCATAAGGCACAAAAATTCTTATTTCTTCCAATCGAGCGATGAACACTTCCTCATAATCAATCCCTTCTTCCTAGGCAAAACCTTGCACAACCAAACGTGCCATGTTTTTGATGACTACTGTGACACCCACATCCCGGATCACCCGAGATGTCGGCCACTTATCGGATTTACTCATGAACATATAGAAATCAGAGAAACATACACAACGGAAGAGTTTTAAAACTTCTTTTATTTATAAACTTGTCTTAGTACATTCTAAGGAAAGTACATTGTTTACACTAATGCTTGTCTCTAGTTAGGATGCCAGACAGCCTGCTCAAGATGCCTCCTTCCCTTTCTTTACTTTAAGCTATACTCTTACCTGACACACATGCTTAAACACGGGTCAGCTTTATGCTGGTGAGTTCTAGGTTTTTATCAAAATATCTTTGACATATCATCTTCCCATTTCACGTCAGCTTTATCCAAACATAACATTAATCTTGTACAACTTATATCTTATCGAGGTTCGTAAACCTCTCAAGTGGTCGTCACCACTTACCATCCCCTTTATATAAAGGCCATTCCCCTGTTACATACCACAAAGGAATGTAACGGTCCGAGTTCCATTCCATAAGTTACAAGATATTATGTGGTATTTGGCCATACATGGAAAAACATTCCTTTACAGAACAAAAATGGTCCAAACATTTCATGTCAATGCAATCACTGCCAATGACATCCTTTCATCATTGCTTATCGTGGTATACCACGATAAGTCTTAAAACATTTCACATAACAAAATCATCATCCTTTCCTTTTATAAAAACAAAGTGGTTATCCTTCTAGAGTAGTACCTCCTACAAATATGTTCCTAGGAAAGATTGACGGGTCTAGGAGGGATTTATACACCACTCTTTCCTTAGACAGAATATTTCGTTTGCTAGATAACTGCATACTGGTCCAAAAGTTACCTTTTATTTTATAGCATAAAACATTCCTCGCAACATCATGGATACTGGCTCAAAGATGTAAATCAGCGGCATACAGTATCTAAAACTATTCGTAACACGTGTATCATGCCCAAAACATTTAAAAATGTTTAAAAGGGACATCATAGAACTCACCTCTAACTTCCTGCTTGTTTAAATAACTTTTATATGCTAATATGAGCAGCACAACGACTTTGGATCAGGTCCTAAGTCATTATAACATTACTTAATCATAAGTTCCAAGCTTAATGAAAATAACCAAGGCATTAGGAACTAGTCACAACCTTACCTCAGAGCTATCTCCTGCGTATTGTGCTCGAAAAGCTGGAAACCAAACTTTCCTATGCGAACCGGGGCCCGGGCACGCTTCCCTAGGTTAAGTTTGTGTTTTATGAGGTGTGTTGGTGTTTGAAATGTTCAAAAATGGCTGGCCTTGATCATCTATTTATAGGGAAATTCTCAGCCCCGTAACGGACCGTTACCATTGGTGACGGTCCGTCATCCAATGTCTTACGGTGTCCGTAACGGACCGTTATCTTTGTGACACCATCACGAGTATGAGTCACCTGCCACGCGTCAACTTCTGGATGAGCAGTCTAATTTGCGGCTGTAACGGAGTGTTACCCTGGTGACGGTCCGTCATAGGGTTTCCACGCGTCCCTTTGTCAGCTGACACGTGCCATCCCCTCAATGATTGTCGTGGTCCAGCCGTAACAGACCGTTAAGCCGTGAGACGGTCCGTCACTATCCGTAACAGACCGTTATCTCCCATGACGGTCCGTCACAGGTTTAAAACTTCAAATTTTCATTTTCAGTCCCTGAACTTTGAGTCAAATGAACTTTTAACCCCTTATACTTTTACATAATGTCATCTTAACCCCCTATGGTTTCTTTAAAGGACCATTTCTCAATTTTTCTTCAAAATTGGGGTGTTACAAATCTACCCCCCTTACAAATGTTTCGTCCTCGAAACTGGAAATTTACTCGAATAAGTAGGGATAAGATTGCCTCATTTCTTCCTCTGTTTCCCATGTGGCTTCGGATCCCTTCCAATGTTGCCACTGAACTTTCACTTGCTTGATTACTTTATTTCGTAATCTCTTTTCTTTCCAGACGAGTATAGCCACTGGCTTCTCGACATAATTCAATCTTTCATCTATTTCAATGTCATTCGGAGGTAGATGAGAGATTTCGTCTGCCAAACACTTTCGCAAGTGTGATACATGGAATGTTGAATGGATTCCACTCAACTCCTCTGGTAATTCAAGTCTATACACAACTTTCCCTACTCGAGATATAATCTAAAATGGTCTAATGAATCTTGGACTTAAGTTTCCTCTCTTCCTGAATCTGATGATTCCTTTCCACGGAGATACTTTCAATAGAACGTAGTCTCCAACTTGAAATTCTATTGGCCTTCGTCTTTTATCTGTATAAGACTTTTCTCTGTCCTGAGTAGCTTTCAGACGAACTCTAATATGATCTAACTTTACACCTGTTGCTTGGAAAATTTCTTTACTTCCAAGTTCTTTCTGTCCAAATTATCCCCAATAGATGGGAGTTCTACATCTTCTCCCGTATAACATTTCATATGGCGGCATGCCAATACTTGCATGATAACTATTGTTATACAAGAATTCTACCAAAGGTAGATGACTATCCCAACTTCCACCGAAGTCAATAATGCAAGCACGCAACATATCTTCAAGTGTTTGAATCGTTCTTTCACTTTGACCATCCGTTTGAGGATGATATGCCGTGCTAATCAATAACTTAGTCCCCATCTCTTCATGGAACTTCTTCCAGAAATACGTAGTGAAACGTGTGTCTCTGTCAGATACAATTGAAACTGACACTCCTTGCCTTGAAACAATTTCTTTGATAAATGCTTCGGCCAACCTTTCAGAAGAGTAAGTCTCACGTATCGGTAAAAAGTGAGCACTCTTAGTTAGCCTATTTACTATCACCCATACGGTATCATAACCCTTAGCTGTTTTTGGTAGTTTTGTTATGAAGTCCATTGTGATATGTTCCCACTTCCAGTTTGGAATGTCTAGTGGCTGCAATCTGCCATAAGACTTTTGATGTTCTGCTTTAACTTGAGAACAAGTTAAGCATTTAGCCACATATTTCATGTCATCGAATTTCTTATTTTGTAGTACCAGGATGAATTGAATATCGTTATTTATGAGCTTCATCGAGAATTTTAATTCTGAATTCACCCATATGTGGTATCCACATACGACCGAATCGAATCTTAACTCCATACGCGTTCTCTTCCAAGTACTTCTGTTGTCCAGCCATCCTCTATTTCTTAATATTTTCTGCTTTCAACGCATCTATATGGACATTCCTGAGCTGAGTCATAAAGTCAGGAGTTACGACTAACTTACATGACTTCACCCTAATAGGAGGATGCTCTTTTTTTCGGCTTAGAGCATCGGCCACGACATTGGCTTTTCCTGGGTGATACAAGATTTCACATCATAATCCTTTAACAGCTCTAACCATCTTCGTTGCCTCATATTCATATCTTTTTGCTCAGATAAATACTTTAAGCTTTTATGATCTGTGTTGATTATGCACTTAACTCCATATAGATAATTTCTCAATATTTTAAGTGCAAATAGTACAGCAGCTAACTATAAATCATGAGTCGGGTAGTTAGCTTCCTGAGGTTTGAGTTGCCGTGAAGCATATGCTATAACCTTGCCTCCGTCCTTGATATGAAGCATCAGAGTAAACTACCAGATCTTCATTTCCTTCAGGTAAAGACAATGTAACATTCCTGATTTTCCGACCCTATTTGAATTTATTTTAATTAATAAAATAACAATACGACATTAAATCATATACTTGTTCAAACCTACACCTCATTAATTGTTAGCCGATTGTATTCAATTCAAAGATATAGAACTCTTAATCATGTGGTAACACCTCCTAGAGTTAATACAGTTAGTAATCCCGTTAATTTTCCGTTAAATCCTAACCAAGCTAATTCTGTCAAAGTTGAAGTTGCAAGGGCTGAATCTGTAAATAACCAGAAACCCTAGTAGGCACGGTCGCGCCACGTGTTGGCACGGTCGCGCCTCGTCTGGCACGGTCGCGTCTATTATTGGCACGGTCGCGCCTGAGTAACAGTCAAAACGTAAATGCAGTTTCAAAACGCTTGGTCGTTCGAATTCGAATCCTATGTGCGTTTCATTTCCTGTATCAAAGAAAATAATCGTCTATTTCGATTACTATCATCCAATTGCAAATTCTCTCAAGAAAAGCCATCCAATATTTCTCCCAAGCCTCGAATCATTATTTTCGATCCCGTTGCTACCAAATAATCAAGAAACTCAATCCTCCAATCATCTCTAAGGTTGCTGAAGGAGTTGGAACAGCCGGAATAGCAGTAGAAGCCGCCGGAAGCCACTTTCTCCGTCGCCGGAACTCCCTTCTACCGATCGCTATCAATTCCTTTCTGTTTTAGGTAATTGAATCATTCCTCTTGTTCGTTTCAATCCATATATCAAAAGCCCCATATTAATTTGGGCTTCCATTATAGAAATCATCCCGAATCAGAATCTATGTTTCATTCCAAAATGGTTTAATCGAATATGACTTTAAACATGTTTTAAAAGCAATTAATCTACACCAAAAGACTCGTAATAATCTTGTGAATGAAAGCCCTATCAATCCCGACTCCATCAATATAAGGATCAACCAATTCGTGTCTGTTTTGAAAGAGACACGGTCGCGCTAATCATCTAGCGCGGTCGTGCCTCGGGAGACGCGGTCGTGCCGACTTCTAGCGCGGTCGTGCCTCCTGCTCAGACACAGTCATGCTCGTTGGCTAGACTTGGTCGTGCCCCAGAAGCATAGACACGGGCGTGCCTGTCCAAGGCACGGTCGTGCCTAGTGATTTACTTAACTATGTTAATTACATATAATACCTACGTTATTTCCATAAACAATAATTATTTAATTTACTTAAGTAATTATCCCAAAATCAAACCTTATTTAAAATGTTCTAAAAATATTCATTTCGAATCTTCTATTTTACTTTCAAGTACCAAATCACTAACTCCATCCAATTCAACCATAGACTTAGACTTAGACTATTGTGCATTATTAATGCAACATATTACACTTTAGGTTATCTTGTGCATCTCAAGGATCATTATACTATTTAGTATTTGTGCTAGCTACGCCTTCGAAACAAGTGAGTATTCACAACCCCTTTTTACTCTTTTACATTTTTGGGGTGAAACATGAACACTATTCAACTTACACGTTTACATTTACGCAAACAACACAAGTACAAATCCTATTTACATTCATGTTTGCAATTTGAGCTTTATGCCCGAGTGCTAGGTGTGTTAACCTCTTGTATGCTATTATGTGCAATCATTAACTTTTCAAGCCGACGGTTTTCAATGATGGATCTATTGAGTCTGACAAACCCACCCATGGTACGCGGTGATTGAAACCGACAACACACTTTGTTTTGCATGCTAGTTACAAAGGTTTGATTGTACGTTTGGTTACACAATAGCTGCTCCCCATAAATGCCTTATTTATCATGTTATGTAAAGGATTTGGTTTACAAACTATATGCTATCTATGTACAAACTTGTGTTATACTCACCAACTTTTTAGTTGACCTTATTTTATTCATGTTTCAGGTGATTTCATTTGAGTTTGATCAAGACATGCTACACATAGGCTTTGGACCTAGTAATATTAAATCAAAGACAAATTGTATTTCATTATGTACTTTGAACTTGTTTCGTGTTTGTTTGAATGGGAATGGATTTAATATATTACAATCTAGTCAACCTTGTGCTCATGAACAGTCTTACATGTCCCGCCCCGATGATTCCGCCATCGGTCGGGGTGTGACAGATTGGTATCAGAGCCTTGGTTATAGGGAACTAGGTTATTAGACACTCTTGACCTAGACTATAACTTTAGGACACCCATACAATGCTATACTACTACATGTTACATTATCAATTCATGTGTGATTATTATTTTTTTTTTCTTACATGCCAACCTAAGTACTCACACTACATACAATACATAATGACTTATGTGTCACACTACTTGATAACTCTTGTTCCTACACTCATTACTACCTACATGCTATATGAATATTTCCTATGTGAATATCTTCATATGTTATACTATATGATTACATTACATGATACAATATTCAATAGTTTATGTGTCAACTTTTCCTTCTATTCATAGCTACCTACTTAAATTATTTAAACACTATCCTAAGTTGACACACACACATACTCACCAAATTGTTCATGCACATTTAGACTCCCATACATGATACCATCACCTTTATGAGCAAAGACTTAAATTATTGGGCCTAATGTCCACCAATAATAAACCAAGAAGCCCATCTATCCTTCAAGAAGAAGAAGCCCACTTAAATGTATAAATCTTACCTTGGGCCTCAAAGCCCAGTCCACAACAATTCTCATCTTAACCATGAGCCCAACAATAGTATTATTAATACATGATGGCTGGAAGAGTGTGTAAGCCCAAGAGGAATTCTGGCTAAGGAAAGATAGGGTACTTAAGTGTGTCTTAGTGACCCACCCCTCTTTCCTGGGAATTCTCCTTAGGGATACATTACTTATAGGTCAAGTGTATTTCTAAAATACTATCGTGAAGGTTCGGCGTTATGACTAGTCAAACTCTAAAACCCATAAGAACTTCTATATTTGACACTTCATATTTCATTATCACTTACAACTTTTTCATTGTTTTTCTGTTAGACATGGACTCCTACGCTCCTCCCTCCCCGGTTTACCGTCCTGGATCAGAATCTGATTGGGAAGAAGACACGGAGACACCCGTTTATCGATCACCAACACCCCCACCCGCTAGGCCAAGGTTCGATGTAAGGGCGTACGGGATTGGGAACACCGACCCGAGACTTCGAACACCTGGATCACCCGTACCCATAAACCCATATCATACACCACACCTCCACAATCAATTGCCACCCCCACTAAGAGACCCATACCTAATGCCCGACCCATACCATCCTAACCCTTGGGTAAGACAAACCATAGCACCCACTGGTGTTATGGGGATTCCAACCCATGACCTCCATCAATATGTAAGAACCTCAGAATTTGAGAGGCAAAGGTTAGAGCAGGGGATAATACACGATTTACAAGGACAAAGAATTGATAGTCTAGCAAACCAATTAGGGTACCAAAAGGAGTTGATCTCCATCCTCGAAAAGGAAGTTCAAGAGCATCGCACGGAGACCGCCAGGGCTGAAGCCAGATCTACTACTAGAGTGACCATAGCGGTGTTCATCTTGGCGATTATTTTCTTCCTAGTGGAAAGCTACCTGAGACGTTAGAAGAAGCTTCTACTGATTTCCTTTAAATTTTCAATTTTAAAACCATTACCCTATGTTTTGAATAATGTTTAACATTTCAGTATTCAGTCAATTCCATATATTTCAACTCTACAGTTATTTTTCATTGATTTGATCCGTGAAACGTAAATTACACCTGTTATATTTTCATCAAACCTTCTCAAATATTACTTCTTTCATTCAACATGATTTAGTACATTACCAACAATCTCTTTCATTAAATAAATCATCCTATTTTTTTTTATTTAAACAAAACCTCGTTATCTTGTTTAAATAAAATGTTTAACGAAATTTTAGATAATACCAAAAACATAAATTTTTCATAAAACTTTTTACCTAATAGGAAAGGTTAATGCAACCATTTTTATAAAAATATTAATTTCTTTCTACTGATAAATAATTTTGATTTTTCTTCATTAAAGTAAATATTTCTAAAGTTGGCTAAATTAATATACTACAACTTATTTAGCCAATAGTTGAAAATTTAAGTTAAAAAAATATTTTCTCATAAATTGCATATCCATTTAAAATATGCGATTCAATGATCTCACTACTTTATATATCTTCAACCAAAGACATTTTCCCACTTTCTATATTCAAACAAAGGCCCGTATTGGTAAACATAATTCCCGAATAATTCCAAAACCTCCTCACTACCTTTCACTTGACGCTTCAGGAGACGATCTATACCGCGTAAACGTTAACCTTTTCCCACCAACATCAATGAGATTTGAGGACTTGAACCTAACTACCACATGATCAAGGACGCCAAACAACACGTTTGTCCGCAGCACTCGATCACATGCAAAACCCGTTAGTACACATCGCACGCGAAGTTCAAAACTCATGTATGCCCGTTTACAATATACCCAACGCAACCACATGATACATGAAACTAGTTGCCTACAAATTACAATTTGCTCGATTGATCACGTAATGCATGAAACATGTTTATTTGCAATACATATGCTATTGGATCGAGCACATGATACACGGAACTTAGATTGTTTGCAATCTACGTGATACATAAGAATTGCTTCATTGATACATAATTCTAGATTGACCACACTGTACATGAAACTTGTTTGATTACAAAGTACTTTATACTAAACGGTGTACACTATACAAGATACATGATGCTACGTTGCTAACACTATACATGAGGTCTATTTCCTTCGATACACATAATACTATGTTGTTTACATTACACGTTATGGTTTACCGATTACAAAATACAAGATGCTAAATTGTTTACTTTACATACATGAGACTTATGTGCTTACTATATACTCGAAACAAAATTTGCTTACAGTTATTACAATGGATCGATTTCATTATACACAAGACATGGTCATGCACTTTGTACACCAAAGTTGAAGACCATGATACATTTAGACGCCTCGGGGTTTGACGTATTCTAGTTCAAACACGAGCAAGCTAAGAAACTTTCAGTGTTACTACTTTACTACTCTTTGGTTGCAAACTTATCTGATTTGATGCATAATTAATTGTTAGCGACTTTTATGTGTAAACAATAGACGTGATAATAGTGAAATTGTGCCCTTACCCGCACACAATGGAATGATCTATACGGACCATACGATGATTTGAATAATTACGGGTGCACACGGAATTATAAAAATCAGCGCATGGAAACTATAGTGAAATTTTGTAGTGTGTTGTGACCTAAAACTTATCATGATATGTAACGACGAGACTGATGTGATATGACGAGGGTATGGTGGATACGCCTATGGTACTTCCTATATATAAGTGTCCTATCATATTATCAAAAGTAGCGTTGTTCGTGTCACGTGAAGTTTTGACCTAGACCAATGTTTGTGAAATCTTTTACCCTTTAACAATTTTGAGCACATTAGTCTACATCTTACACGAACTCAAAATTTTAAAATTCCCCCCATTTCCATTTCAAATAATACATCTCACCTTCATTTTATTATTCGTCCAATCTTCTTCTTAAACAATGTCAACCGTTACACCCCTTTGAAATCCAACAATCAAAATTCAGCGAGAATCAAAAACTCCCTCCTCCTTCTTGATCTTAGCAGCCTCCATTAATTAAATTTCGGGACGAAATTCCCTTAACATGGGGAGACTGTAACATTCCTGATTTTCCGACCCTATTTGAATTTATTTTAATTAATAAAATAACAATACGACATTAAATCATATACTTGTTCAAACCTACACCTCATTAATTGTTAGCCGATTGTATTCAATTCGAAGATATAGAACTCTTAATCATGTGGTAACACCTCATAGAGTTAATACAGTTAGTAATCCCGTTAATTTTCCGTTAAATCCTAACCAAGCTAATTCTGTCAAAGTTGAAGTTGCAAGGGCTGAATCTGTAAATAACCAGAAACCCTAGTAGGCACGGTCGCGCCACGTGTTGGCACGGTCGCGCCTCGTCTGGCACGGTCGCGTCTATTATTGGCACGGTCGCGCCTGAGTAACAGTCAAAACGTAAATGCAGTTTCAAAACGCTTGGTCGTTCGAATTCGAATCCTATGTGCGTTTCATTTCCTGTATCAAAGAAAATAATCGTCTATTTCGATTACTATCATCCAATTGCAAATTCTCTCAAGAAAAGCCATCCAATATTTCTCCCAAGCCTCGAATCATTATTTTCGATCCCGTTGCTACCAAATAATCAAGAAACTCAATCCTCCAATCATCTCTAAGGTTGCTGAAGGAGTTGGAACAGCCGGAATAGCAGTAGAAGCCGCCGGAAGCCACTTTCTCCGTCGCCGGAACTCCCTTCTACCGATCGCTATCAATTCCTTTCTGTTTTAGGTAATTGAATCATTCCTCTTGTTCGTTTCAATCCATATATCAAAAGCCCCATATTAATTTGGGCTTCCATTATAGAAATCATCCCGAATCAGAATCTATGTTTCATTCCAAAATGGTTTAATCGAATATGACTTTAAACATGTTTTAAAAGCAATTAATCTACACCAAAAGACTCGTAATAATCTTGTGAATGAAAGCCCTATCAATCCCGACTCCATCAATATAAGGATCAACCAATTCGTGTCTGTTTTGAAAGAGACACGGTCGCGCTAATCATCTAGCGCGGTCGTGCCTCGGGAGACGCGGTCGTGCCGACTTCTAGCGCGGTCGTGCCTCCTGCTCAGACACAGTCATGCTCGTTGGCTAGACTTGGTCGTGCCCCAGAAGCATAGACACGGGCGTGCTTGTCCAAGGCACGGTCGTGCCTAGTGATTTACTTAACTATGTCCTCTGTTGATCAACACGGTCGCGCCCTGGCTAGCGCGATCGCACCCGTGGTCCGAGCATGGTCGTGCCCTGTCTAGGCGCGGTCGTGTGTGTTGACAGAATATTTATAATTTTTATTTCTTTTTACAAATAGTATTTCAGATTTATTTTTAAAATAAAAATGATTGAAATTATAAAAATCTGTATTATTGTTTATTTAGAAAAGATCAAATATTTAATCTTAAAATAAATGGAAATTATTTAAAGTTCAACATTTAATTCATAAACTCTACTCTTAAATAATATTGTTATGTTTAAGTTACATTTTATAAATAAATGAATAAGTTAATAATTATTTATTTGATTTATAACTAAACAAAAACATTTATTTAATTATACTAAATTACATATAATACCTACGTTATTTCCATAAACAATAATTATTTAATTTACTTAAGTAATTATCCCAAAATCAAACCTTATTTAAAATGTTCTAAAAATATTCATTTCGAATCTTCTATTTTACTTTCAAGTACCAAATCACTAACTCCATCCAATTCAACCATAGACTTAGACTTAGACAATTGTGCATTATTAATGCAATATCTTACACTTTAGGTTATCTTGTGCATCTCAAGGATCATTATACTATTTAGTATTTGTGCTAGCTACGCCTTCGAAACAAGTGAGTATTCACAACCCCTTTTTACTCTTTTACATTTTTGGGGTGAAACATGAACACTATTCAACTTACATGTTTACATTTACGCAAACAACACAAATACAAATCCTATTTACATTCATGTGTGCAATTTGAGCTTTATGCCCGAGTGCTAGGTGTGTTAACCTCTTGTATGCTATTATGTGCAATCATTAACTTTTCAAGCCGACGGTTTTCAATGATGGATCTATTGAGTCTGACAAACCCACCCATGGTACGCGGTGATTGAAACCGACAACACACTTTGTTTTGCATGCTAGTTACAAAGGTTTGATTGTACGTTTGGTTACACAATAGCTGCTCCCCATAAATGCCTTATTTATCATGTTATGTAAAGGATTTGGTTTACAAACTATATGCTATCTATGTACAAACTTGTGTTATACTCACCAACTTTTTAGTTGACCTTATTTTATTCATGTTTCAGGTGATTTCATTTGAGTTTGATCAAGACATGCTACACATAGGCTTTGGACCTAGTAATATTAAATCAAAGACAAATTGTATTTCATTATGTACTTTGAACTTGTTTCGTGTTTGTTTGAATGGGAATGGATTTAATATATTACAATCTAGTCAACCTTGTGCTCATGAACAGTCTTACATGTCCCGCCCCGATGATTCCGCCATCGGTCGGGGTGTGACAGACAACACCGGAGCCTGAGTCAGTTTCTCCTTTAGCTTTTGAAAAGCATTTTCTTGTTCTGTTCCCCATACAAACTTTGTCTCCTTCTTCGTAAGTTTTGTTAATGGGTTTGCTTATTTGGAACAAACCATCCAGCTGTATGCTAGGCAGCTGGATGAACTAAAAAGAAAGATTCCTACAGTTGACCAGATTGAAGAAGATGCAGCACTTGCTCTTCAACTGCAGGAACAATTTGACAGAGAAGAAGAAGAATTGGAGAAGAAGAAGAAAGAAGAAGCTAAGTTCAGAATAACCGATTCTGAACTAGCCAAAGAAATGAGGGAGGAGTGGGTAAAGGCTCTAGTTTCTCATGGTGAGGATACAGACTACCTTGAGAAACTATCAAATAAAGAAGTCTACAGAGCCTTCATGGGTCAGCAAGGTCAATTGGCAAAGAAGAAACAGGCTGAAGAAGACGAAAAAGCCAAACAACAGTCCAAGAAGACCATTGCCTTTAATAAACGGACCCATGAAGAAAGGAAGGTCATGATTGATTTCCTTAAGGCTAGAGGAGAGAGTGGACAGAGGCTAGGTCCCATGAACTTCATGAACCTGCAAGCCCTCTACTTCAAAGTCAAGAAGGATGAGGAAGAAAGATTGGGGAAGAAGGGATCCAAGAAAAGGGTACCTATTCAGGAAGAAAAAGAAACAAAAGCAAAGAAACCCAAGCCTTCTCCCTCACCTACCTCTTCCTCAGTCCAACAACCTTCCACTCTCCTCCCCAAACCCTCCACTCCTCCACCCAAAAAGTCCAAACCATCCCACCCAGCTCCCACTCATCAACAGTCTCCCTTAAAGAAATCCAAACCCACACCTAAACTAGAAGACTCAACAGACATAGTTGACTGGGTCTATAATCCACATGATCAAAGGTTTGAGATCTTCAGGGGGAGAACTGAAAGAAGAAGATCTATCTACAGATCTGTTGATGAAGTTCTGCAATTGCCAGATTCAGATCTTGATAGAATTTTGGAGCTGGGTGAAGCTCATGAGCCTGTAAATGTGGGTGGGAAACTTCTTCTGCTAGCCATCAAACACTACTTCAACCCTAGCAAAGATGTGATCATTGACATCAAACCACTCATGTCCCACTCTCCATTTGTAAGTTGGTCCTATAATGCTGATTTGGATGAGTTCATTTTAGCTGAGGTAAGGAAGCAGAAGATGATATGTTTGTAGAACCAAAGACTGATTGCTACCAAATTATTCTAAGTACAAATGCTGCTGATAGGCTTATCAGCAGCATTCATCACATATGGCTGCTGATAGGCTTATCAGTAGCATTCAGCACATATCGCTGCTGATAGGCTTATCAGCAGCATTCAACACTTGTTGCTGCTTATAGGTTTATCAGCAGCGTTCAACACAAGTTGCTGCTGATAGGCTTATCAGCAGCATTATTCTCATCTCTGCTGCTGATAGCTTTATTCTCTGAAGACCAAACGTTGCAGCTGACTATCCATGCAAAGCGCCTCTGACACCTTTCTGCAAAAGCAACTGCCACACTCCAAGCAGAAGGAACCTCACTGGTGCAACCAATAAAGGACAATGACGCGCTTCTCAAAGCATGCAAACAATGATGCCTAAGAAGACGTTTCAGTAAAGTTAACTAGATTAGCCTTTACGTGTAATTTAGATTAATAAACAAGATCAACGGCTTGTGTTAGATCTGATCTTTAGAATCAAGGGTCTGTCTTGATTCTAAGTTACTATATATATCTTGTAAACACTTCAAACAAAGTGTGCCTTCATAGTGATCTTTGATAGTGTCTTGAGAGAGTTTTACTTTTAATCTTGTAATCTCAGAAGTATAATACAACAGTGCATTTATCAGTATTTTTGTTGTTTACTTGTTTACTTTGTTGGTTGCTATTGTTTCCGCCAATATCAACTAGAATAGAATCACCTTGTAATCTTACGATCCTACAAGTGGTATCAGAGCTTTGGCTCAAGATTAAACAAACTAACATTTGTTTAATCACTTTCTGATTCTTTTCAAAACTCTATTCTTGATCAAGTCACATCAAAACAAAAATGGCACAAAGCAACGGGCTTGAAGACATCCTGAAGCAGCAATAAGAAAACTTTGTCTGCAATGAAGGTGAGTCACTAACCAGTGTGTATAACAGGTACACTTACTTGGTAGGAGAGCTGCAGTGCTCTAAGGTGAAACTGGACAATGAAGACATTCTCAAAAGGTTCATCAGATCTCTTCCTAGTTGCTGGACACTTTACACAGTGTCAATAAGAAGAACTGAGAATCTGAAGACTCTGCAGATGACCGAGCTCTTTTGTATGCTAAAAGCCTATGAATTAGAAATAATTCAAGCCAAAGAAAGAAGCTCAAGCCATCAATCAGCCTCTTCCACCACCTCTCCCGCGCTTCACTCTGACCACTCAGGTCCTAGTTCAAGCGACTACTATCCTACCAGACAAGCACACCAAGCTCAGCCAAGACACCAACAACAGCAACATGTCAATCCTCCAACACAAACTGCAGCCTGTGCAAATGTTGGAACTACTGACTTTGACTGGAGCTTCCAGCCTGAGGATCTTTCTGCCAACAATCAAGCTCTCATGGCAGACACATTAGAGGTATCCTCTCTAACTTCAGACACATCAGAGGTACCACCAAAGGTATATGAAAATCTATGTACTCAAGAGTGCATTGATAAGGTCCTTGGATATAGGAAACATAACCAGAAGCTCATAGATCAAAATGAAGAATTTCACCAAATGAAATCTGAATTTAAAAAGGTTGAAAATAGTTACACGGAAAAGAATGATTGTTTAAAGAAAGAAATTTCATCATTAAAACATGAACAAACAAACCTTGAAACTCAAATTGATGATATTCTGGTTAAGTTGAAAGCAGCAAGGGCTGAATTGGCAGACCAAAAGGTCCATGTGGAAAAATATGAATTTGCATCCAAAAAGCTGCAAAGACTTTTGGATGTTCAAATCCATGAAAATGTAAAAACTGGGTTGGGATATCATGCTGACCAGTATAAAACCGTCGCACCTCCTGCTGATTACGTTGCCATCCATGAACCAAGCTTCAATCTCGCAAATCCTGACATGGCCAACTGAAATCTTGACCCTGCTGTCAAAGAAACCCCTGTGCAAGAATGCACTACTTCATCAGAGACTGAGTCAACATGCTCAGACTCCACTGAAACAAGTAATGCCTCATCTCCTCCTGCCCCTCAAGTGATAGTCACTAAAGATGAAGTCCCTATTATCCCTTTAATACCAGTTCCTAAACCCTTCAAACAAATCATAATTAGCTATCCTCCAGAAGGAAGAAAGCTAACTATTGAAAAGGGACAGTCTTCCACCTCCACCAACTCAAAGCCTCCTTCCAATTCAGTCCAGCCAAGGAAGGTGTTTGACACATGTCATGCGCCTGAAGAAAGGGTTCCATATGTTCAAAAAACATTGGAAGAAGCTACTTTTGAGCACAACAAAGCTCACCCTTGGAATTTCAAAGACCTTTTCAAAAGAAAGGATTATGTGCATCTTTCAAAGGATAAACTGGGAAAATCATGTTTTGTCTGTGGGAAATATAACCACACTGCCAGCACCTGCTTCCACTACCTACAGCAGCAAAGAAACCTCAAGCAACATGCTTTTGAGAAGACAAAAAAAAACAAACAAGTAAGAAGCTTTGAAGCTAAGACAACTCAATTCAGAAAATCTCTTTCTCCACCAAGGGAGCAGTTGTCAAAGCCTCAAAAATCTTGCGTCATCTGTGGAGAATCAGACCACATTGCAGCAAACTGTAAGTTTAATCCTTTCAACCAGATTCTTCATCAAGCCCCTCCAAGACAAAGGGTAAAGAAGGATCAACATACATCGGTTGTTAGTCCAGTTAAGCCCAAGAAAACGAAGCAGAAGCTTTCAGCAGCAACCAAATCTGCTGCTGATAAGATAACAAAGTCCGCAGCAAAATCTGCTGATGATAAGGCAAAGCTATCAGCAGCAAAAGGGTCCACTGCTGATAAGGCAAGATCCAAGGCAAAGCCTTCAACAGCAACAAAGTCTACAGCTGCTCAAGTAAAATCATCACATACAACGTTTGCTACTGAAAAGACAAAGAAAGCTGGAAAACCACCAACTCAACAATGGAAGGCAAAGAAACCACCAAGCATCATCATCGGTTCAGTTGAGTGCATCTATCCTTTGATGTAAATATGTCTGTCTTATGTTGTAAATAAAAGTTATAAGTCAGCAGCATTTTTGCCTCTCAGCTGCTGACAGGTTTAAAGCTTCAGCAGCAAAGCTTTTGCCACTGATCGCTTTAAGTTATCAGCAGGAACAAGTTTCCTGCGGACAGCTTTAAGGCGGTCAGCAGCAACCTTTTAGCTGCGGAATGAATACAACCGTCAGCAGCACCCAAATCTGCTGCTGAAAGACTTCACTATCCACAACAACCAAGTTTGCAGCGGATAGCTCACCATCGGCAACAACCAAGTTTGCTGCTGATAGGTAAAACAAGTCTACATTAACTTTTACTCGAGGTAAAAACTACTCTCAGTCTTTACCATGACTGGTCGAGTGCTTTACAGCTGTAACAATGAAAAGTGAAACAGGTTGTACTGTACAAGTAAAGTTGCTTTTTCTTCATTTGCCGTTATATCACAATCTCAAACGTTCCCACAACCTCTTCATATTCAATTTCAAACCTATCTCCTATCACTTTCTCTCCCGTCCCCACAACATTCAAAGCCCTAAATAATTAACCACCATTCAAACACCCTTCTCTCTTCCCTCCAAATCCATAACAATGGCAGACGCAGACATAAACAACCCCAACGACAAGTTTTCCCCATATCACAACCTCACTGCATGCCTAATAAAGGGTAAGAAATCCGAAGGTTTCGATGATATGATCGACTTCCTTTGTCGGTCCAAAATCCACCATGCCCTAACAGTCAACCCAACCATCTATACTTCCCACATGGAAGATTTTTGGAGCTCAGCCGTGTATTCTACTGACCAGGGCACTCCCCAAATCAGAGGCACAGTAGACGGCAAGGAGATGATTATCACTGAAGCAAAGCTCCGCCAACACCTCAAGCTTCAAGATGAAGGGGACGCCATCTCTTACCGAAGAGACGTATACATGAGGACCTTTGTATCCATAGGGTACACTGGGAATCAAACAGAGTATACGATAGAGAAGGCACTCATGGGTCCCAAATGGAAGTATCTCTGCCACACTCTTTTCCAATGCATATCCCAGAAGAGGAGTGGCTGGAACCAACTTAGCACCGGACTTGCGTCGGCAATTCACGGTATGATAACTGGGGCGGGTTTCAATTTTTCCCACCTCATTTTTGAAGGTTTGAGATACAACCTTCAAGAAGGGGTGAAATCACAGTTCTTCATGTACCTAAGATTCTTGCAGGAAGTGTTCAACATTGAGCACCAAGATCTTTCAAAAACTGCAAGAATCTACATAATGCTGGGACATAAGAACAACATTTTTCAAAGCATGAGAACAGTTTCATCAAAGTTCTCTGGGGCCGATGTACCATTTTTTTCTACAATGTTGAACACGCAAAGTGCCCAGGGTGACAGTTCAGCAAACCCAGCTGATACTGATCCCACACCCTCCACCTCACTGCCACAAACTCAAACTGCTGCTTCCCTTGATCGAACCCCTGTGCATTCTACTGAGGATGTACAGGCACATACTTTACTCACCCACAGTTTGATTGCTCAACCGGAACACAGGGCCCCGGTTGCAGCCAAATATACAAGGAGGAGGGGCAAGAGAACTCCTTCTTCTCTTGCCTCCAAGGCCCAAACCCAAGCCAACATCCCTCACTCAGAATCACAACATTCTAGTGAAAATATCATAAGGGAAAGCCACGCTGTTAGGGAAACTCCTTCGGAAGTCTCTCTATTAGGATTAGGATCACTTCCCGGATCCATAGAACAGCCCTTTGAGCCATTCCTATCTTCTTTGGACTTAAGTGTTGAGGAACCTGACCAAAGTGATGTACCTTCTCCAACTACCACCATCAAGGAGGTACTGATTGGTCTTGCTTCCGAAACACCCAACCCAAGTTCTTCACCCTTGAAGTTCCACTCTAGGAGTAATGAAAGAGTGGATGTGGAAGAGGCTGTCACTACTGCTGGTCCATCAACTGACCAGGTGGACAGTGACAACATCTTTAAGACCTCAACCACGGCAACTCATGGTGAGGGTGTTTCCTTGGAAACTCCCCTCACTGAGAGGAATCCCAGGCGCCAAGAAACCACGGGTGATGGGGATGCTGAGGCTCAGCCTAAGGCCCCATCTGGGTCCAAGGATTCCACAACTGTGGATGAGGACAGACTGAAACTTCATAACTTGGAATTGACGGCCAGGGTGGCTATGCTAGAGGCTGAAGTGTCCAAACTACGACACCAACTCTCTATGCATGAAGCCCATCAATGCCCAACTTTAGCCACTCCCTCTCTTGTATCAGTAGGCACCCAAACTGATGCTTACCTGTCTACTGATGCAACCAAAAAGGGGGAGATGGTCTCTATGGAAGAAGATACAGACAGTCTTGACGACTGGATTCAAGAGCAGGTTGAAATTCAAAGATCACTATTCAAGCCGGCTTTTGTACAAATTCATGACTTGCCAGTCTCAGAAAACGAGGTAGAAGAGACATCTGAAGACTGGAAGTTGGTCGTCAGGGCTGTTGATGAAATGCTGAATGATGCTGAAGACACAGAACAAACAAATACATCATTCAGCATTCTTCCTGAAGCAGCAGCCATCATAAGTCAATCCATTACCCCCAACTCTTTCAAACTACACAAAAGCTAGAATTTGACTCCATTCTAGCTTGGGGGTATGATGGATCAGCTGAGAAATTTTGGATTGGATGTGAGTTTAGTGGTGTAAAACAGCTAAACTGGAACTCTCTCAATGCCCTCCAAGTCCTACAACTGCATTTAACTAACTGCATCAACACTTCATCAGATCTCTCAGCAGAACTTGCCATTGGCAGGTTCCATGACTTGATAGAGGATAATCTACTCCACTTCGAAAGACTAATTCAAAAAGCAAAACGGGTAGCTTATCCTGAATCTTCGACAGCAGCAGCAAGAAGACTGTCTCCTAGAAGACTTGACATTTTAAGGAGCAGTCTTCTCACTAATGAAGAAATTTGCTGCCTAAGAAGATTTCTGTACTGCCTCATCGTCAAAGACTTAGAGGTGCTGGGATGGACAAGCACTAAGTCTTTTGACCATACCTTCTTACTAAGAAATGGCTCCTCTCTCACCATCAACACCAGGAACATCTTGTCACTTCCTTTAGACTTTCTCTACAAGATCTTTCAACTCAGGGCAAACATCTGCAATGTCAACTCACTTGAAAGCCAGGCATTGATAGCTACTGTCAGAGCCAAACTTGAACAAGTTGGAAGAATTACTGAGGCAGTATATGTGGCAAACTCTGACACTGACACTGACTCATCTTCCCCTCGAGTAGACATCTGCACTGCAGCATATGGGTCAAGATCAACTATCAAAGAAATGCTGAATGAAGTCACAAGTCCTGAGTGCAAATCGAACGAGGCCAATGACCTTCCCATGTTCACATCCCAAATTGCCAATGAAGCTGAGGCAGAGATCCCAATAGCAGCATCATCATCTGCTGTTGTGAACAGTGAAGCTGAAGCAGAGGCATCCAATGTAAACAAAGGAAAAGGAATCATGACTGATGAAGATGAAGAGAGGTTGCTAAAAGAGAAAAGAGAGAGGGAAGAGAAAAGAAGAAGAAGAGAAGAAGAGGAGATGGCTGACATGAAAAAGGCTCAAGAAAAAAAAACAGCCATTCTCCTAAGAGAACAAACCATCCAGCTGTATGCTAAACAGCTGGATGAACTAAAAAGAAAGATTCCTGCAGTTAACCGGATTGAAGAAGATTCAGCTCTTGCTCTTCAACTGCAGGAACAATTCAATAGAGAAGAGGAAGAATTGGAGAAGAAGAAGAAAGTAGAAGCTAAGTTCAGAATAACCGATTCTGAACTAGCTAAAGAAATGAGGGAGGAGTGGGTAAAGACTCTAGTCTCTCAAGGTGAGGATGCAGACTACCTTGAGAAACTATCAACTAAAGAAGTCTACAGAGCCTTCATGGGTCAGCAAGGTCAGTTGGCAAAGAAGAAAAAAGATGAAGAAGAAGAAAAAGCCAAACAACAGTCCAAAAAGACCATTGCCTTTAATAAATGGACCCATGAAGAAAGGAAGGTCATGATTGACTTCCTTAAGGCTAGAGGAGATAGTGGAAAGAGGCTAGGTCCCATGAATTTCATGAACCTGCAAGCCCTCTACTTCAAAGTTAAAAAGGATGAGAAAGAAATACTAGGGAAGAAGGGCTCCAAGAAAAGGGTACTTATCAAAGAAGAAGAAAAACCAAAGACAAAGAAACCCAAGCCTTCTCCCTCACCTACCTCTTCCTCAGTCCATCATCCTTCCACTCTCCTCCCCAAACCTTCCACTCCTCCACCCAACAAGTCCAAATCATCCCATCCAGCTCCCACTCTTTAACAGCCTCCCTTGAAGAAATCTAAATCCTCATCTGAACCTGAAGACTCAAGAGACATAGTTGAATGGGTCTACAATCCACAGGATCAAAGGTTTGAGATCTTCAGGGGGAGAACTGAAATAAGAAGATCTACATACAGGTCTGTTGATGAGGTTCTGCAACTACCAGATTCAGACCTAAGAAGAATTTTGGAGCTGGGTGAAGCTCATGAGCCTGCAAATGAGAGTGGGAAACATCTTATGCTAGCAATCAGACATTACTTCAAACCTAGCAAAGATGTGGTCATGGATATCAAACCACTCAAGTCCCACTCTCCATTTGTATCTTGGTCCTACAATGCTGATTTAGATGTTCAAGCAAAGCAATCTACAAAATGCCACACAAAGACATCAAGACTCTGTCTGAACTTCCACTGAACAATCCCAGCAAGGATCCAAGAGGCTATGAGGTTGAAAGGATAGTCAGCCACATGCAAAAGCTTCAGCAGCAAAGTAATTAGAAGAATTTTGGTTGCATCAGTCTAGGGGGAGTTTGTAGAACCAAAGACTGATTGCTACCAAATTATTCTAAGTACAAATGCTGCTGATAGGCTTATCAGCAGCATTCATAACATATGGCTGCTGATAGGCTTATCAGCAGCATTCAACACATATTGCTGCTGATAGACTTATCAACAGCATTCAACACTTGTTGCTGCTGATAGGTTTGTCAGCAGCGTTCAACACAAGTTGCTGCTGATAGGCTTATCAGCAGCATTATTCTCATCTCTGCTGCTGATAGCTTTATTCTCTGAAGACCAAACGTTGCAGCTGACTATCCATGCAAAGTGCCTCTGACACCTTTCTGCAAAAGCAACTGCCACACTCCAAGCAGAAGGAACCTCACTAGTGCAACCAATAAAGGACAATGACGCGCTTCTCCAAGCATGCAAACAATGATGCCTAAGAAGACGTTTCAGTAAAGTTAACTCGATTAGCCTTTACGTGTAATTTAGATTAATAAACAAGATCAACGGCTTGTGTTAGATCTGATCCTTATAATCAAGGGTCTGTCTTGATTCTAAGTTACTATATATATATCATGTAAACACTTCAAACAAAGTGTGCCTTCATAGTGATCTTTGATAGTGTCTTGAGAGAGTTTTACTTGTAATCTTGTAATCTCAGAAGTATAATACAACAGTGCATTTATCAGTATTCTTACTGTTTACTTGTTTACTTTGTTGGTTGCTATTGTTTCCACCAATATCAACTAGAATAGAATCACCTTGTAATCTTACGATCCTACAATGTTCAAGCAAAACAATCTACAAAATGCCACACAAAGACATCAAGACTCTGTCTGCACTTCCACTGAACAATCCCAGCAAGGATCCAAGAGGCTATGAAGTTGAAAGGATAGTCAGCCACATGCAAAAGCTTAAGCAGCAAAGTGATTAGAAAAATTTTGGTCGCATCAGTCTAGGGGGAGTTTGTAGAATCAAAGACTGATGGCTTCTAAATTATACTAAGTACAAATGCTGCTGATAGGCTTATCAGCAACATTCAACACATGTTGCTGCTGATAGGCTTATAAGAAGCATTCAACACATGTTGCTGCTGATAGGCTTATCAGCAGCATTCAACACTTGTTGCTGCTGATAGGCTTATCAGCAGCATCATTCTCATTCTTGCTGCTGATAGCTATGTTCCTTGAAGACAAATCGTTGCAGCTGACTATCCATACCAAGCGTCACTGAAAACTTTCTGCAAAAGCAACTGACACACTCAAAGCAGAAGTAACCTCAATGGCCCAACCAATAAAACTCAGCAATGCTCTTCTCCAGACATGCAAGCAATGATGCATAAAGAAGACGCTTCAATAAAGTTAGCTAGTTTAGCTTTAACGTGTAAAATTAGCTTTTGTATAAAAGATCCACGGTCTGTGTTCGATCTGATCCTTAGAATCAAGGGTCTGTCTGGATTCTAAGTTAGTATAAATACTGTGTAAACACTTCATTGTGTGTGTGCTTCTTCACAGAGTTTTCATTTGTAATCGTTTATTCACAAAACTTAATATAACAGTGATCTTACTAGTATTCTTTCTGTCTGTTCGATTACATTTGTGTAGTTGTTATTGTTTCCGCCAATTTCAACTAAGAATACAACCATCTTGTAATTTCACGATCCTACAAGTGGTATCAGAGCTTTGGCTCAGATTAAACAAACTAACACTTGTTTAATCACATCTGGTTCTATTCTAAACTCTTTTTGTTTATCAAGTCACCCAAAACCATGAAACAAAAATGGCACAAAGCAATAGTTTTGAAGACATCGGCAGCATCAACCGACCACCAAGATTGGTGTCTGGAGAAGACTACGACATGTGGAAAATTCACATGGAAAGTTTTTTTCTGCTATCAGGAGTACAGAATGTGGAAATCCATCAGGGATGGACCCTACATTCCCATGGTGGCATCTGCTGACTCTGGAGGACCATCAGTTCCAAAGGATCCCTCCAAGTACTCGGATGAAGATATAAAAAAGATGGAGGTGGACTTCAAGGCACTAGGAGCTATCCAAATGTTCCTTCCAAATGAAGTTTTTCATAACTTCAGAAGTCACAAAACCGCCAAAGAGCTCTGGGAGGCTCTTGAAAAGATGTTTGCTGGCTCAGAAGAAGTCAAAGAAAACAGAAGGGACATCCTGAAGCAGCAGTACGAAAACTTCGTATGGAAGGAAGGTGAGTCCCTAACTGTTTTATATAATAGATTTACTTATCTTGTAGGTGAGCTGCAGTGCTCAAAGGTGAAACTGGAGAATGAGGATATTCTCAAAAAGTTCAGCAGGTCTTTACCTAGCTGCTGGACACTCTACACGGTGTCCATTAGAAGAACTGAGAATCTGAAGACTCTCCAAATGACTGAGCTCTTCGGTATGCTGAAGACTTATGAGCTAGAGATGATTCAGGCAAAAGAACGAAGTTCAAGCTACCAAACAGCTTCAACATCCACCACCACCTCTTCTGCTCTTCACTCTGAGTACTCATGTCCTAGTACTAGCAACTACTATCCTCCCATAGTCACACATCCTCAAACTCCTACCTCTAAAACAAACACATCCTCATTTTGCTAGAGAATGCAAGGCACCTAGGGCAAACCCAGTAGCTCACCAAGCCCAACCAAGACATCAACAGCAACAAGCTACTCCTCCAGCTCAAACTACAGCTTGTGCAGCTGTTGGAACATCTGACTTTGACTGGAGCTTCCAGTATAAAGATCTGCCTACTAACAACCAAGCTCTTATGGCAGACACAACTAAGATACCGCCTCAGGTATATGAACATCTATGTTCCCAAGCCTGTATTGATAAGGTTTTAGGTTACAGAAAGCATAATCAAAACCTAATAGATCAAAATGAAGAGTTTCATCAAATGAAATCTGAATTCAAAAAGGTTGAAGACAGTTACAAAGAAAAAATTAACTGCCTAAAGAAAGAGATTTCATCATTAAAACATGAACAAACCAATCTTGAAACTCAGATTGATGATCTTCTTGTCAAATTAAAAGCTACCAGAGAAGAATTAGCAGAGCAGAAAGTTCACATTGACAAATATGAATTTGTATCCAAAAAGTTGCAAAGACTTCTGGATGCTCAAATTCATGATAAGGTAAAAGCTGGGGTGGGGTATCATGCTGAACAATATCAAGCCATCCATGAACCAAGATTTAATTTGGTAAATCTTGATATGGCAAACAGAAATCTTGATCCTTCTAAGGATGAACCATTGGTACACGAATGCACTACCTCATCAGAGTCTGATTCAACTTACTCAGACTCCACTGAAACAAGTGAAGCTTCATCTCCTCCTGCCCCTCAAGTCACTCTGACTAAAGATGAAGTCCATTCAGCTCAAGTACCAGCCATTTCAGTACCAGTTCCTACACCATTCAAACAAATCAAAGTTAGCTATCCTCCAGAAGGTAGGAAGCTAAATACTGAAAAAGGCCAGTCATCATCTTCAGTCCAACCAAGGAAGGTGGTTGACATATGTCATGCACCTGGCGAAAGGGTTCCATTTTGAGCACAACAAAGCTCACCCTTGGAATTTCAAAGACCTTTTCAAAAGAAAGGAGTATGTATATCTTTCAAAGGATAAAATGGCAAAATCATGTTTTGTCTGTGGAAAATATAACCACACTGCCAGCACCTGCTTCTACTACATTCAGCAGCAAAGAAACCTCAAGCAACATGCTTTTGAGAAGACAAAGAAGAACAAACAGGTAAGAGGTTTTGAAGCTAAGACAACTCAATCCAGAAAATCTCTTTCTCCACTAAGGGAACATTTGTCAAAACCTCAACAATCTTGCATCATCTGTGGAGAATCAGACCACTTTGCTGCAAATTGTAAGTCAAATCCTTTCAATCAGATTCTTTTTCCAACCCCAGTTATACAAAATTCTATAGGCAAGGTAAAGAAGGATAAGCATACAGCTGTCTCTAAGCCATCAGAATCCAAAATAACTGCAGCTGATCGAGTAAAGACCAAGCAACCAAAAGGAAGGCCTTGAGCAGCAAAAAAGTCTGCAGCTGCTCAAGTAAAACCATCAGAAGCAGTAAAACCATCAGCAGCAACAAAATCTGTTGCTGATAAGCCTAAATCCTCAGATACAACATCTGTTGCTGAAAGGACAAAGAGAGCTGGAAAACCACCAACTCAACAATGGAAGGTAAAGAAACCACCAAGCATCATCATCGGTTCAGTTGAGTGCGTCTATCCTTTGGTGTAAATATGTCTGTCTTATGTTGTAAATAAAAGTTATATCTTAGCAGCATCCTTTTGGCTGCTGACAGGTCTAATTTTCAGTAGCAAAGAATTTGCCCCTGACTGCTTGAACTTATCAGAAGGAACAAGTTTCCTGCAGATAGTTTTAAGGATGTCAGCAGCAACATCCTTGCAGCAACATTCTTGCTGCAGATCATTGCATCTATCAGCAGCAATGAAGTCTACTGCTAACAAACTTAACCTTCCGCAGCAACCAAGCTTGCAGCGGACAGGCTTATCCATCCGTAGCAACCAAGTTTGCTGTTTATGGGTAAATTTAAGTCCAAATTAACTTTTACCCGCTGTAAAAGAAATTAATGTCAGTCTTTACCATGACTGCCTCGGTGCATTACGGCTGTAACAATAAAAGGTAAATAAGGTTGTATTGTACAAGTCGTTTTGCTTTTTCTCTCATCTGCCGTTATAAGACCAAATCAAATTTTCTTTACCACCTCCTCACATTCAATTCAACCCTAACCAACTATCACTTTCACCCTAAGCCCCCACAACATTCAAAGCTCTCCATATTCTCCATACTCTTAAGTCTCCACCATACTCAAACCATATTCAAATCATCCCTCCAGAATCAAACGGCTATGGCAGATATCGCCAACCCAGATGACAAGTTTTCCACATACCATAACGTAACAGCATACCTTACCAAAGGAAAGAAATCCGATGGTTTTGACGATATGATCGATTTCTTATGTCGATCAAAGATCTACTTTGCCCTCACCACCAACCCTACCATATATATCCCTCATATGGAGGATTTTTGGAAAACCGCCGTCTACTCAACCGAACAGGGGATTCCCCAAATCAAAGCCAACGTAGACGGCAAGCATATCACCATCTCGGAAGCTACACTCAGAAAACATCTTAAGCTTCAAGATGAGGGAGCAGCCATCTCATACACGAAGGACAAATACATGAGGACTTTTGTCTCCATTGGATACATTGGAAATCAAACCAAGTATACGACCGAGAAGGCGCTGATGGGCCCTCCATGGAAGTATCTCTGCCACACTCTTCCCCAATGCATATCTCAGAAGAGGAGTGGATGGCATCAGGTGAGCTCTGCACTGGCCTCCGCCTTCCATGGTATGGTCACTAACCAAGGCTTCAACTTTGCACATCTCATTTTTGAGGGTTTGCGATATAACCTTCAAGAGGGTGCAAAGCAGCAATTTTTCATGTACCCATGATTCCTGCAGGAAGTTTTCAATCAAGAACTAAAAGAACTTTCAAAACCTGCAAGAATCTACATCATGTTGGGTCATAAAAATAACATTTTTCAAAGCATGAGGACTATTTCCAAAAAGTTCTCAGGGGTCAACGTTCCATTGTTATCTACAATGCTGAATGTACAAAGTACCCCCGGTGATAGTTCAGCAATCCCAGCTGATACTGATCCCACACCCTCCACCTCACATCCTGAACAACAGTCTGCATCCACCATTCAAACCCATGTGCATACTACTGAGGATGTACAGGCACAAAAATTACTTACACCACTTTTGGATGTTTTTGTTCAACCGGAACACAGGGCCCCGGTTGCAACAACATATACTAGAAAAAGGGGCAAGAGAACTCCTTCTTCTCTTGCCTCCAAGGCCCAAACCCAACCTAACAGCCCTCACTCAAAATCACAACATTCTGGTGAGAATATCATAAGGGAAAGCGACATTATTAGGGAGACTCCTTCGGATGCCTCTCTATTAGGATCAGGATCACTTCCCGGATCCATAGAACAGCCCCCTGAGCCCTTCCTTTCTCTTCTGAACTTAAGTGTTGAGGAACCTGATCAAGATGATGTACCTTCTCCAACTACCACTATCTCGAAGGTACTGATTGATCTTGCTTCCAACACACCCAACCCAAGTTCCTCTACCCTGAAGGTCCACTCTAGGAGTTATGAAAGAGTGGATGTGGAAGAGGCTGTCACTACTACTGGTCCATCAAATGACCAGGAGGACAGTGACAACATTGTTAAGACCTTAACCACAGCAACTCACAGTGAGGATGTTTCCTTGGAAACTCCCTTCACTGAGAGGAATCCCAGGTGCCAAGAAATCATGGGTGATGGGGATGAAGAGGCTAGGCCTAAGGCCCCATCTGGGTCCAAGGATTCCACAACTGTGGATGAGGACAAACTGAAACTTCATAACTTGGAATTGACGGCCAGGGTGGCTATGCTAGAGGCTGAAGTGTCTAAACTAAGACACCAAGTCTCTATGAATGAAGCCCATCAATGCCCAACTTTAACCACTCCCTCTCTTGTTTCAGTAGGCATCCAAGCTGATGCTTACTTGTCTACTGATGCAACCAAAAAGGGGGAGATGGTCTCAATGGAGGAAGACACAGACAGTCTTGACGACTGGATTCAAGAGCAGGTTGTAATTCAAAGCTCACTATTCAAGCCGGCTTTTGTACAAATTCATGACTTGCCAGTCTCAGATAACGAAGAAGTCACATCTGAAGACGGGAAGTTGGTCGTCAGGGCTGTTGATGAAATGCTGAATGATTCTGAAGACGCAGAACAAACAAATACATCATTCAGCATCCTTCCTGTAGCAGCAGCCATCATAAGTCAATCCACTACCTCCCAACTGTTTCAAACTACACAAAAGCTAGAATTTGACTCCATTCTAGCTTGGGGGTATGATGGATCAGCTGAGAGATTTTGGATTGGATGGGAGTTTAGTGGAGTAGAAGAGCTCAACTGGAACTCTCTCAATGCCCTCCAAGTCCTACAACTGCATTTAACTAACTGCATCAACACTTCATCAGATCTCTTAGCAGAACTTGCCATTGGCAGGTTCCATGACTTGATGGAGGATAATCTACCCCACTTCGAAAGACTAATACAAAAAGCACAACGGGTAGCTTATCCTGAATCTTCGGCAGCAGCAGTAAGAAGACTGACTCCTAGAAGACTTGACATTATAAGGAGCTGTCTTCTCACTAAAGAAGAAATTTGCTGCTTAAGAAGATTTCTGTACTCCGTCATGGTCAAAGACTTAGATGTGCTGGGATGGACAAGCACTAAGTCTCTTGACCACACCTTCTTACTAAGAAACGGTTCCTCTCTCACCATCAACACCAGGAACATCTTGTCACTTCCTACAGACTTTCTCGACAAGATCTTTCAACTCAGGGCAAATAACTGCAATGTCAACTCACTTGAAAGCCAGGCAATGATAGCTGTCACACCCCCAATTTCAACTAACGGAGTTTTACCGTTTGGGAAGACGAACCAAGATCTCAGACATTAGTTACTTTGAACGACTCTACATGGGACTCAAAATGAAAATATATTTTAAATCAGAGTATCAATGCGGAAGCGTAAAGAAAGTAAATGCGCAAAATACACGCGCCCAAAACCAAAGTCCAAAAGTCTCAAAAGTCCAAACGTCCAAACCAAACAAAGTACAATAGAATAATTCAACCAAACATAAATAGACACAAAGCAAAGCAGTTGAATCCCATGCATGCCCTAACGTGCACCTGTGTCTTAGCTTAGCGTCCTGAGAAAACATGTAAGAAAAAGTGTCAACACAAGGTTGGTGAGTTCACAGGTTTCAAATAAATACGTAAGCGTTTACCAGATTTATGATCATTCAATATGTATCTATAGGTAGCTAACCTATGTTTATGTTTAGCTCAAGTGCTCGCAACCGAAACTAACTGTTTGTTTATTGCCTCCTGCATGGTCTATCAATACTGGCCATGTGAGCAGGCTAACATTTCACCCGTTCGATATCCAATCGAGTTAGCGCGACTAACGCGGGTGGGATTTGTCAAACCCAGTAGTACTACTAAACATTACCTCGCTAAGATCCATATTAACAGTTTGAGATAAGATGAGGACTTTCTGTGATAGCGTGTTATACTTAGCTTTAACATTGATAGCATATGAAATACAAAATCTCAAAAGCAGTTTAAGCATGTTTTCTCCCCCAAGTTAAAACAGTAAAAAGGGGCCGTGAAAACTCACATGCGTTGCGTTGTAGGTAGTATCACACAAAGGATAGTTGGAACCACGTGTGTAAGTCTCAAACGACTTACGAATGCCCTAAAATTATAAACACATAAATTAGGGATAAAATGGGAATTGTGACAACGACACGGAAGACTAGAATGCCCTAACGCATTCTAAGGATTTAATAATAAACGAACGTGTCGACGGAGTTTTATATATATATATATATATATATCTTATTGTAATGATTTTAGGAAATTCGCGTTACGCGTCGAATGTTGATAACGGATAATAATTAAATAATTATTTTAATGCGTTTGAGTCGTTTACAAAGTTTGGGAAAATAATATAATTTATATATTATTTTTAAGTACGAAGGATTTACTAAATAATCCTTGGAGTGGAAAAATAATAAATATATTATTTTTAATCGGGGTAAATAACGTAGGTAAATAATATAATATTGTATATATTATTTATAGTTTTTAAAACAAATGTCACACAAGGAAATTGAATGAGTTGAAAATAATATAATTTATATATTATTTTATTAACATCGAATACGGGTTGAAAATAATATTATTATATTATTTTATACGAGATTACGGTTTGAAAATAATGCGAACACGATATTTTTAAAAGCGGAAATACAATTTGTTACAAAATTCAAACCCGAGCCGACGGGTTGTTTCCCGGGCTAAAACATATTTATATAATAATATAATATTATAGGGTTTGATTTTTATTAATTAAATATTAACAGAAAAATGTTTAAAAATAATTGTGGGAGCCCGGTCTCGAACCCGGGTCCCTCCCACACACGCACACAGCTCTAACCAGTCCCGGCCGCTAGGCTATCGCACACAAACCCGGAATAAAATGGTTTTAATCCTAAACACCCCTGTGTTCTTCCTCTATGTCGCGACCCGAACCAAACACCCTCCAACTCCGTCGATTTTGACAACTATCGAACCAATTGATACAGGGGTTATATTCTTTACAAGATTTCAAACCTGGGGTGAGTTTTAATTTGAAAAACATCAAGTTCTGAATCTATTAATTTGAGATTGAAGGCCGAAACCCTAATTTGAAAATGTGGGATCGATTTGAATATTTCTGATGTTAGAAATCCTTGAAATCATGGGGCTTTTACTCATTCGATCATTGCGAATCTAACCAAGTAATTTAATTTGATTGTGGTTGAGTTTAAGGTCGAAACCCCCAAATCGATTTTATGAAGAACCCTAGATTCCGGGTCATGGTTAATTCGATATTATGGCAGTGAATTGGCATAGGGCTTTCATCAAATGGAGGATTACGAATCTAATGATATAATTTAATTGTATTTAAACAGGTTCTAAAATAAAGTTTGATTAAATCGGTTTCGTATGAACCCTAGAATCTGGATTGGGTTCAATTTGGTAATGTAAGCCCCAATTAGGTTAGGGCTTACAATCTTGATGTAAAAATGAAGCTAAAGGATGTAAGAGTTACAAGAATAATGCTCGAATTGGTAGTGTACTAGTAGAACAGGTGCCGACCGAGAATGGTTTGCTCTCCGGCGAGTGTGGATGCTTCTCCGATCGATTCAACGCGTGCAGAAGCTTCACAGAGGTTCGTCGAGTGTGTGCATGAGTTTAATTCGTGTAAATGATACATGGTTTTGATCAATTTGATGATCGGGGATGATAGAGGTGACGGTTATGTTATTATTGTTCATAATTGGTGTTAATTCGAGTTAATGGTAGTGTAATAGTTCTAATGATGTGCGTTTATGACAGGGATCGTGTATTTCGGTTACAACCTCTACAAATTTCCACCGTGGAGTTCAATTTTGAGTCAAGAATCCACGGGTTTGACTTTTAAAAGTCAAACTGAACACAAAATTCTTAATTTTGACTTAGAAATTCAATCAAATAGGTTTAGGGTAATTACAGTCCTAGTCCTTGTATTTTTGAGTTGATATTGTGACCGAATTAGTCCTTGGAGTTAGATTTGATTAACGGGAATAAGTTTTTAATAAGAAACTTAACGGAATAGTTAATGGGGTTAACCTAAAAAGTCGGATTGTCACATCATTCCCTAGTTGAAAGAATTTTCACCCCGAAAATTAAAATAAATAAAAAAAAATTTTTGGGGTTTCATATCATTCCCTAGTTGAAAGAATTTTTGTCCCGAAACTTAAATAGTACCTTAAGAATTTGACGCGGAGTGCTTGAACAGATTAGGATATTTGCGCATCATCTGATCCTCGCGCTCCCAAGTGAATTCCGGTCCACGTGTCGAGTTCCAACGAACTCTGACAATAGGGATCTTACTGTGCTTTAACGTTTTAACTTCCCTATCCATAATTTCCACAGGTTCTTTGATGAAACGTAACTGTTCATCAACGTGTAGTTCCTCAAGAGGAACTGCGAGAGATTCGTCAGCTAGACATTTCTTCAAATTTGAGATGTTGTTGGATCGGGATCTACCTTGATCCAATGATTCAACACATTAACCGAACCAAATCGTGCGGAATCCGATTTGATTGGCAATCCAATCTATGACACGGATCGGGTCATGAGAAACGAGCGGATTAGATGTCGAAACGAAGGTTTCTATCGACCCTTTGGTGTAGAGAAGTTGGATACAAGACCTAGAAACTCTCAACGGACAGAGATTCGACAATGCCGGTGCAAAGAGTTTATGTGTGTTCTGTTGCTTAGTCTGGTTCTGCTCTGGTTAGTCTCTGCTATATCTTTTTTTGTGCTCATGAAGTGAAAGTTATATATATAGTGCAGAGGCCATTCGTACGAATGAGCCATGTGAATGGACTCATTCGTGCGAATGAATCAGTAGAATGGTTCATTCGTAAGAATGAATCATCAGAATGGTTCATTCGTACAAATGAATCATTCTTATGACTTATTCTAGCGAATGAATCATTCTCATGATCTATTCGCGCGAATGGATCATTCTCATGATCCATTCGTGCGAATGGGCCTTTCATTAGCACGATTGATCAATGTTATCGATATTTATCAGATCGTTTAATACACAGTCGTTATATATGAGTAAACATTAAGGATAAACATGTAATTTCATTAATATATCAAATAGTTACATTAAACATAGATGAAATACATACTACAAGGGATTAGGGACATATCATGCATCTACATACTCCCCCTTGGACCTAGATCCCTTCAAAATGACCTAACTGACATTAGTTGGTCTTCAACATCTCTTTTGTACGAGTTTTCCAGTTGACCCCGGCGTGTATGTCAAAAGCAAAGCATATACGTATCACCTTCACATACTGCAACGCCTGGTCTATATCTGCAACATCAAAAAATGGCTGACACTTGTATAAAGTTGTAACATCTTGTTCAGACAAGGTGGTCAGCCACAAGGGATCAAAGACCCTGATGGTCTCCCATGACCCTTCTTTACAAAGCACTATAACAGCTTCACCAGTACGCCCATCATAGTACCACCATTTGAACTGATCTGAGAAGTCCTGGATCATTGTCCTTAAAGGAATCTTCTTCATGATCGTTGGAGGTTTCCACTTTAAGACAATTAGGGGCTTCTTGGTGATTGGATGAACCTTTTCTTTGTGAATGTAACGTGTAGGCATTTGTGGCTTGAAGTTCACCCAATTCTTCCGGTATTCGTACTGTAATTGACGTTCAAACCATTCGGATAGACCGGAAGATTCGCTGTATAGAAGCTTTAGACGCGCCAATTGATTTACTTCAAATGCGGGCAGTGTCTTGAAGTCATGAGGGTACCTGAAATATTGTATGCCCTTCTCTCTTTTTATAGCATCGCAGCTTAAGTCGTTGAAGTATGCCCAACTGATTATACGACCATCAGACTTGTGTCCTTTTAGTCGATAAACTTTAGTGTACTTGGTTGGAGGAGAGGGCTTTGAGTTCTTCTTTAATTCGGCCATGTATTCCATCCACTGACTTTTACGTTCATTCAGCTCGTCAATGTCAATAGTGGCGGGACCGGCTTCATCTTCTTTGTTGTCGATAATGCGGTTGACCTCCTCGTCGGACTGCTGAGTGAATAAGTCTGCGAAGGAGGGAAGATCATCACCATCTACTGATGTGTACTTTGGATATTCTTGATCAGTGATGTCTTCGACTTCAACCTCATCAACGTCTTCTAGTTCGTCAGAGGAGGGATAATCAGTTGTAGGAACAGATGCCTCTTCAGTGATGACTTCGTCGGGATTCATTTGAAATAGCTCGGCAATCTGTTCTTTTGACAAGCAGTGTATGATTTCCCCTTCCTCTTTGTCATAAATAACTGAATGTTGGATGATCCCTTGCATGTCAAGCACATAAGTTAACTTTGAAGGTTGTTGCTTGAGAGGCATCACATCCAAAACTATTTACATAAACAATCATAAAATAAACATGTGAGAATAAGAAATTTCATTGATTTAATCAAAATAAAACTGAAATTATTTACATAATAATCTGTTAGGACATAGATTTGTAATGACAAAAGCTTGTGATAGTTAGATTTTATGTCTTTATGTTTTGTTATGAAATTGTAAAGTTACTAAGTGTTTTTACTAGTAAGCCTAGAGGCGAACTTGTTAAGTTCGCCTGCTCTAACAGAGGCGAACTTAATAAGTTCGCTTAGGCATAACTTAGGCGAACTTGTTAAGTTCGCTTAGACTGTTTCAGGCGAACTTAACTAAGTTCGCTTACATCAGGTTTGGTTCTATATATATGTGATACAGAGTCATTAGACAGTAGTGAACAGAGATCGATCTGAGAGAGAAACAATTGTCTGATTGAGTCTGTAACCATTGTTATTTGGAATATAATCGAGAAGTTTATTTACGCGTATTGTCAATTAGTATACAAACGTTAATACGAAGGATTCCGCACTTCGTGTTATAGCAACGTCTTATCATGAGTTTGATCAGTAGTTGAGTTACCTGGACCTACAAGTGGTATCAGAGCAAAGTGCTCGTGAATTAAGTACGATTCTTGGTGATAATTGACGGTTTTTGTGTACAATTCGACAAGATATACAACTTTTTGAAGTTTCTGTAACAATGGAGTTTTTCAAGTTCTTGAAGATTGTTTCTTTACTGAATTTGTGATTTTGGAAGTGTTTTTGATGAAATTAGTCCGATAGAACTGTTCCATTTGTTAAAATTCATAATCCTACGGATCAATTTTCTTAAATTCCATCAATTCGCTGAGAAATCATGAATTTTGATGATTTCGGTTCGTGTTTGGACGAAGAATCTGTTGATTCTGTTACAGCAGTTTAAGCGAACTTGCTGAGTTCCTGTTCAAGCGAACTTACCAAATTTCCTTCTTAAGCGAACTTGTCTTGTTCGCCTGATATTAAGTTCGCTTAGTACTCCCCAAAGCGAACTTATTAAGTTCGCCTGAGGGTAAAATCAGTTCAGTACTTAGAAATTTTTCAGAAATTTTTTTTAACATGGCAAATATGGTTCAAGTCACAAACATGTTCAATTATGACAATGAGATAGGTACATCTCAAAAACCTCCGAAGTTGCTGAATCTAACTGATTATTCAAATTGGAAAGATCGGTTTGACCAATTCGTATCTTTTACCGATACTAGTTTGTGGATTCCAATTTTGGAAGAATATACACACCCTACTTATTCATGGATGGGAAAAGATAATGTTCCAAAACCAGTGTCTGCTTTATCTACTGAAGAGAAGCTGTTATTTGATCGAGAAAAGAAAGCAATGGCTAGCATTTCGATGTCTCTACCAAAGGAAATTTATCACAGTTTTAAACAGTTCAAGTCTTCTCAACAGCTATGGGAAGCTCTACAGAAAAGGTGTGAAGGGAGTTTAGATGTGAAGAAAAGTAGAAAAGAGTTACTAAAGAAGCAGTTCCTAGTTTTTTAACATTTTCAGAATGAATCTTTGGATGATCTTGCTACAAGATTCTATCATCTTCTTAGTGAACTGGATAGTGCATCTGTGGTATATGAGACTGAGGAAATCAATGATAAATTCTTGGAGGCTTTACCATCAAAGTTTGATGTGTATACGGTTTTTATCAAAGAAAATGTTAAGTACAAAACCATGTCTCTTGAAGAAGTCCTAGGGAAGATCCAATCACATGACATGAATTTGAAAAAGAAAGAGACTAATTTGGAGCATATCCAGGATCCCTCGATGTATTTTTCCAAATCTGTTGGTAAATCTGGTACTGGAGTAGCATTCTTTTCTGGTGATGCTCAAGAGTCTTCAAATGACCAGTGTTCTGGAGTTCCAATCTATTCTGGTCATACAAGCCATTCTGGATTTTCTGCTACTACTGCTTCAACATCATCTGGATCTCATGTGAATCAGAAAGTTGCTGATGATTATTTGGCTATGTTTTATTCATTCATGGCATCATATGAGAATTTCATTGGAGGAAAAATACATGATCCTGAGGTAATCGAAGAAGATTTCAGACAGATTGACCCTGTTGATCTGGAAGAAATGAATATCCAATGGAATATGGCCATGTTAATGAGACAAGCTAAAGATTTCTTGAAGAGAACTGGGAGAAAATATATTGGTTCAAATAGTCGATCGCGTATGGGTTTTGATAAGAGCAAAGTTAGGTGTTACAACTGCCAAGAGTATGGTCACTTTGCTAAGGAGTGTGTGAAACCAAAGGTAGAATTTGATTCTCAAAAGAAGCAATCTAACTTTCAACATAATAGGAATCAGCCTCATGGTTCATCTGGTAATCAAAATCATGGCCCTTCTGGTAATACAAATCATGCATCTGCGTCATCAACTCTAGTTGCTCAAAACGATGAAAACTATGATTGGGGCATTCATCTGGAAGATTTGGTGGGTGCTGTGAGTCAGGCTTTTGTTGCAGAAATTCATTCAGAAAAACCAGAAGAGTCTACTGATGATGAAAGTTCTAGTGATGATTCGTGTGATGGTGATAGTGTTCCAAGTGTTGATGATGAGGAAGAAAAAAGGGAAAATACTGATTCTGATGCTGTGTCAGGGGTTGCTGAGGAAGAAATTGTTCTTACAGAAAATACTTCAGTTGGTGATGATGCCCAGAATATTCCAATTGCCAAAGTATTCATGGCAGACATGTCTGACCCAACTAAGGTAAAAGACTCTGTTTGTGATATATTTTGTTCTAACTGTATTTCTGTTAAAAATAAAATGCAAAAAGTCATGGATGATAACACAAATTTGATTTGTGACATGAAATCAATGCATACTGTTAATCAGAAACTAAAAGATAATGATAAGCTGTGCATTGATAGAATTGAGTCTTTGAAAAGAGACTTAAATTCTCTTGGGTTAAAATACAAAGAGCAGGGTTATCATCTAGACATGGCTTATGCTGAAATTGAAAAACGTAATGAAGTAGTTGCTCAAAAGAACAAGGAGATTTCTGAAAAAGAATCTGAGGTGATAAAGTTACATAGAAAGTTGGAACAATTTGAGAATTCGTCTGTAGTGTTGGATTATTTTAATGCTAATGCTGATCCCACAAAAAGAGTTGCTAGTATTGGGTTTGTTCCTCCTCCATTCAATGGGAATTATGTAGTTGAGCCTGAAATAATTCATGAAGAGGAAATTGATCCCAAGACAGTATTAAAAGTGAATCCAGTGACGGGTGAAGACATGGTGTATGATTCTGATACAGAGGATGAAGTATTTGATGATTCAAAGATTGAAGGCATTCCAAGAGAGGTGAAAATTGAGGAACCAAAGATTGTGAAGAATGTTACTCGAGATAGGTGCATCTTGACAGAACCTGAAGAGGTGAAAGTGGTTCAAACTATACTTTCTCCAATATTAAAGTCAAGTGGGTTTGTTGCGGCTGGTTTTCAAAAAGTGAATTCTTCAAAGGTGCCAAAACAGACTTATATTCCTAAGAAGCCAGTAAATTGTTCTGGGCATTCATCTGAAGCTTCTTCTTCTGATGGTTCTTCAAATTCAAAGAAAACACCTTATTTCAGAACTTATCAAGAAAGAAGAGTGTGCTTTCATTGCAATGAGCCTGGTCATATTTTGATTAATTGTCCATACAAGAACAAGGGCAAACTGAAGATTGTTCCTTCACAACCGAAAGTTGTGAAGATTCTGAAAAGGAAAGATGAGGGAAAATCGTCTTCTAGTTTGGGAAAAGATATGACAGGACGATCTTTTGTTAATTCTCCTTGAATTAAACAACAGAATACATTGCATGCTAAATCTTTTGTATGCAGAGAAAATCTTGATATTCCAAAAGTTGGGATTTCAAAAGATACTTTTCAGGAGGTTAAATTGTCAAGACCTCAAAGAAGACGGAGAAACAGAAAATTAAAGAAAATTTTAGAAACATCTGAATCTGACAATAATTTTTCAAATAATGTTTCTAAAAATAATAAAAATGGTTCTTCTTTGAAAAGGTCTGATTGTTAAACTTCTGTTCCAACAGTGAATGATAAAATTGATTGTAAATTACAAGAAGTCGTTTATTTTGATCAATCCGGACGACCCAAGACCACGATGGCTTGGGTTCCACTTTCTAACTGATTCTCGTTGTTTATGTAGGGACAACCAAGGAGGATTATCAACAATACATCGTATGTGGATAGTGGTTGCTCTCGACATATGACAGGGAATGTGAAATTGCTTGAGGATGTGATTAAAATTGATGGTGGTTATGTCGCTTTTGCGGGTAATAAAGGAGGGTACATAACAGGACAGGGAACGTTAAAGAACGACAAAGTAAAATTTGAAAAGGTGAATTATGTTGAGCAGCTGGAACACAATCTTTTAAGCGTATCACAAGTCTGTGACAAGAAGTTTTCGTTCCATTTTAATGATCATGAATGTTATATTCTGAAACCGGGTTTTGTGATTCCTGATGAATGGATTCTTTTGAAGGCTCCAAGGAGAAATGACACATATGTCCTTGACATGAGTGTCGCTACTACAACGGATTCAATTCCAACATGTTTACTCTCCAAGGCGTCGGAATCTGATTCAATCTTGTGGCACAGAAAGCTAGCTCACATAAACTTCAGGAAGATGAACTACATTGTTAGGAATGATCTTGTGCTTGGAGTTCCGAAAATGAAATTCTCAGTTCCTGATGATTGTATTCCATGCAAGAAGGGGAAGTAAAGAAAGAAATCTCACAAATCGAAGTCGACGAATTCTATCGTAACTCCTTTCGAGTTGCTGCATATGGATTTGTACGGTCCTATAAGTATTAGGAGCATTGGTGGGAAATCGTATTGTTTGGTCGTAACTGATGATTACTCCAGATTTTCATGGGTTAAGTTTCTTTCTTCTAAAGCTGAGACTACTGAGTTAATACAGTACTTAATCCTGGGTTTGGAAAATTTATTCAATCTGAAAGTCAGACGAATCAGGAGTGACAATGGCAGCGAATTTAAGAATAGCAAAATGGGCTTATTCTGTCTACAAAAAGGAATTCATCATGAATTCAGTGCGCCATATGTTCCTCAACAAAACGATGTCGCTGAACGAAAGAACAGGACGTTGGTCGAAACAGCTCGCACGATGCTTGCAGATTCTAAGCTTCCAGTCACCTTTTGGGCTGAAGCTGTGAATACTGCGTGTCATGTTTTGAACAGGGTCTTGACCGTAAAGCGACATAACAAGACTTGATATGAATTGCTAAACAATCGAAAGCCGAATCTGGACTACTTACTACCTTTTGGTAATCCGTGTACCCTACTAAAATTTCGAGATGTCCCAACAAAATTCAGTGCAAAGGCTATTGATGGGATTTTTCTGGGGTATGTGGCAAATTCAACTACCAAGAGGGTTTATAACAAAGAGACACGCCAAGTTGAAGAATGGTACCATATTGACTGTTCAAATCGGTCTTTACCACAAATGACGATTGTCCGGATTGGGCATTTGATTATGAAAACTTATTCAAGTCTTTTCACTTACCGTCTGACATTTCTGATGAAGATGCTGCTATTATCTATGATTCTTGTAGAACCAAAGACTGATTGTTACAAAATTATTCTAAGTACAAATGCTGCTGATAGGCTTATCAGCATCATTCAGCACAAGTTGCTGCTGATAGGCTTATCAGCAGCATTCAGCACAAGTTGCTGCTGATAGGCTTATCAGCAGCGGTCATCCATGTTCGCTGCTGATAGGCTTACCAGCAGCAACCTTCACTCTTTGCAGTTGATAGCTCTATTCACTGAAAACCAAACGTTGCAGCTGACTATCCAGGCCAAGCGTCTCTGACACCTTTCTGCAAAAGCAACTGACAGACTCAAAGCAGAAGAAACCGCTATGGTCAACCAATGACGGACAACAATACTCTTCTCCAAGCATGCAAACAATCATGAATAAAGAAAACGTTTCAGTAAAGTAAACTAGATTAGCCTTTACGTGTAATGTAAATTAATAAACAAGATCAACGGCTTGTGTTCGATCTGATCCTTAGAATCAAAGGTCTGTCTTGATTCTAAGTTACTATAAATACTGAGTTGCCACTTCATTGTAAGTGTGCTTGTAGTGCTTGTCATACTTATTCATTGAGTTTCTCACTTGTAATCTTTGCATTCACAAAAGCTTAATACAACAGTGTTTATCAGTATTCTTTGTGTTTACTTGATTATAAATTGTGTAGTTGATTTTGTTTCCGCCAACCTCAACTAAGAACAGAACCATCTTGTATTCTCACGATCCTACAAGTGGTATCAGAGCTTTGGCTCAGATTAAACAATCTAACATTTGTCTAATCATCTCTGGTTCTATTCTAAACTCTCTCTTTGATCAAGTCACCCAAAATCAAAACAAAAATGGCACAGAGCAATGGCTTTGAAGATATTGGCAGCATCAACCGACCACCAAGGTTGGTATCTGGAGAAGACTATGACATGTGGAAAAATCGCATGGAAAGCTTCTTCTGTTACCAGGAATACGGAATGTGGAGATTCATCAAGGAGGGTCCATATATTCCCATGGTGGCCTCTGCTGATGATGGAGGGCTACAAGTCTCGAAGGAAACCTCCAAGTACTCTGAAGAGGACATCAAGAAAATGGAGGTGGACTTCAAGGCACTAGGAGCCATCCAAATGTGCCTTCCAAATGAAGTTTTTCACAACTTTAGAAGTTACAAAACTGCCAAGGAGCTCTCGGAGGCGCTGGAGAAGATGTTTGCTGGCTCTGAAGAAGTCAAAGAGAACAGAAGGGACATACTGAAGCAGCAATATGAGAACTTCGTCTGGAGGGAAGGTGAGTCCTTAACTATTTTATATAACAGATTTACCTATCTTGTAGGTGAACTGCAGTGCTCCAAGGTAAAGCTGGAGAATGAAGACATTATCAAGAAGTTCATAAGATCTCTTCCTAGTTGTTGGACATTATACACTGTGTCCATCAGAAGAACAGAGAATCTGAAGACTCTTCAGATGACTGAGCTCTTTGGCATGCTCAAAACCTATGAATTAGAAATGATTAAAGCTAAAGAAAGGAGCTCAAGTTATCAATCAGCTACCACTTCCTCCACTACCTCCTCAGCGCTTCACTCTGATCATTCCGGTCCTAGTGCAAGCAGCTACTATCCTCCCATTGTTACTCACCCTCAGACCCCAACCGCTTCACAATCTAACTCATCACCATTTCTTCTTGAGGCACCTCCTCAACAGCCAACCTCTACTGCTTTTGTCTCTGACAACTCAAGCAGCATGTACTTCATAAAAGAGGATCTGGAATGCTTTCATCCAGATGATCTTGAAGAAATGGATATTCAGCACTCATATGCCATGCTCTCCCTCAGAGCAAAAAGGTTCTATTCTAGAACCGGAAGATCATTTCCAAGCAACAACTCAAACAGCAGAGTTGGGCTTGATAAAAGCAAGATCCGTTGTTACAACTGTAACCAAATGGGTCACTTTGCTAGGGAGTGCAAGGCACCTAAAGCCAATCAGGGTGCCGGCCATCAAAGACAGGCCTACCAAAGTCAGCCCAGACAACAGCAGCAGCAACAAACTCCCCCAGCACAAACTGCAGCCTGTGCAAATGTTGGAACTGCAGAATTCGACTGGAGTTTTCAATATGAAGATGTTCCTGTCTCCAACCAAGCACTTATGGCAGATACCACCTCAGGTATTTGAACATCTATGCTCTCAAGCCTGCATTGATAAAGTTTTAGGTTATAGAAAACATAACCAAAACCTTATAGATCAAAATGAAGAGTTTCTTCAAATGAAATCTGAGTTCAAAAAGGTTGAAATCACTTACAAAGAAAAAATTGAATGCCTTAAGAAAGAGATTTCATCTCTAAAACATGAACAAACCAATCTTGAAACTCAGATTGATGATCTATTAGTAAAACTTAAATCCACCAGAGCTGATCTGGCAGAACAGAAAGTTCATGTTGAAAAATATGAATTTTCTTCTAAAAAGCTACAAAGACTTCTAGATATTCAAGTCCATGAAAAGGTAAAGCTTGGAGGACTTAGATATGGAAAGGAACAGTACAATACTGTTCCTCATCCAGCTGACTATGTTGCCATCTATGAACCAAGCTTCGATGATGCAAAACTCGACACTGCAAACAGAAATCTTGATCCTCCAATGGATGAACCCCTTGTTAAAGACTGCACTACCTCATCAGAATCTGAGTTAACCTTCTCAGACCATGATGAAACCAGTACAGCATCATCTGAAGCTGTTCTGAATAGAGTCCCAGTCCCTACTATTCTCCCAGCTGTTCCAGCCCGTGTACCATTCAAACAGATCAGGATCAGCTATCCTCCAGGTGGAAGAAAGCTAAACATTGAAAAGGGACAGACATCAGGATCCACAAACTCCAAGCCTCAGTTCATGCCAAATCAGAAGAATCAGCAACAGGTTAGAAGAGTTACGACCAAGAAAACTCAGTTCAGAAACTCTTCTTCTCCACCAAGGAAGCAGCAGCCCAAAGTTCAGCAGTCCTGCATCATATGTGGGGAATCAAACCACTTTGCTGCAAAATGTCAGTTTAACCCCTTCAACCAGATCCTTCTTCAATCAGCGCATAAACAAAAGAAGGATCAGCATACTTCAGTTGATAGGCCATCTGCAGCCAGTAGAAGAGTTGAAACTACAGAAAAACACAAGCAGCATCAAAAGGCAAAGCCTTCAGCAGCCACCAAATCTGCTGCTGCTCAAACAAAGCAGTCAGCAGCAAAAACTAAATCTGCTGCTGCTCCAACTAAGCCTTCAGCAACAAAAGCAAAATCTGCTGCTGAAAGGCCAAGGCCATCAGCAACAACATCTGCAGCTGATAAGCTGAAGCCATCAGCAGCAAAACCTGCCGCTGCTGACAAGCCAAAACCTCAAGCAGGAAAACCAGCTGCTGATAGAGCAAATTCATCAGCTGCCAAAGCCAAATCCGCAGCCGATAAAGAAAAGAGAATTGGAAAACCACTTCTTAAGCAATGGAAAGCCAAAATCTCTGCTCCTGTCAGCAAAATCATCATCGGTGCTGTTGAATGCACGCATGATGAATCAGAAAGTCCAAGAACTCTTTTCTTCAAAAAGGAGAGCTCTTGGACCACTCCCACTAACTAAATCTCTTTCATGTGCAGGGACAGCCAGGTAACAAGAATAACACCTGGGTGGTAGATAGCGGCTGTTCCAGGCACATGACAGGCAACAGGTCCATCCTCTCCAACTTCAGACATTTCAATGGAGGATATGTTGCCTTTGGGAGTGACTCAAAAGGTGGATCTATCACTGGACAAGGCACTGTGTCCAATGAGAGGATGAGCATTGAAAGAGTCAACTATGTTAAAGAACTTGACTTCAATCTCATGAGTGTTTCCCAAGTATGTGATCAAAAGCATTGGATGCTCTTCACTGACAAAGAATGCTTTGTGTTAGCTCCTGGCCTATCTAAACCCCCGCCAGAGAAGATTCTCCTAACTGCTCAAAGAAAGGAAAACTTATATGTGCTTGACATGAATGAAGTCACTCCATCTGGTAGTGTTTCATGTTTTCTGTCAAAGGCATCAGTTGATGAATCCGCTCTCTGGCACAGGAGGTTAAGCCATGTTAACATCAAAACAATCAATAAATTAGTGAAAGACAATCTTGTCAGAGGGCTTCCTGACAAAGAATTCCAGCTAGACGATCACTGCATTGCCTGCTTGAAGGGAAAACAACACAAGAGTTCCCATAAGCCCAAGACATTGAACACAAATGACACTCCTCTCCATCTACTGCATATGGATCTCTTTGGTCCTACAAGTGTCATGTCAATGGGCAAAAAGTCCTACTGTCTGGTGATCACTGATGACTTCTCCAGATTCTCTTGGGTATTCTTCCTAAGAACAAAAGATGAAACTGCTAAGATTCTTAAATCCTATATTCTCAGGGTAGAGAATCAAAGCAATCTGAAGGTAAAGATCATAAGGTGTGATAAGGGAACAGAGTTCAAAAATCACACTTTGAACAGTTTTTGTGAGAGCAAGGGCATTGAAAGGCAGTACAGTGCTCCAAGAACTCCTCAACAAAATGGGGTTGCTGAAAGAAGAAACAGGACTCTGATTGAATCAGCAAGATCTATGCTGGCTGACTCAAAGCTGCCCCTTACTTTCTAGGCAGAAGCAGTAAGCACAGCTTGTTATGTGCAGAATAGAGTCCTTATTGTTAAGCCTCTCCAGAAAACTCCCTATGAACTCTGGCTCAAAAGAGTTCCCTACATTGGCTTCCTGAAGCCCTTTGGATGTCCATGTACCATCCTCATCACACATGGAGTTCTTCCTAAATTCGGTGCAAAGTCTGATGAAGGTTACTTTGTGGGTTACTCCTCTCAATCGAAGGCCTACCGAGTGTTCAATTCTAAGACACGGATTGTGGAAGAATCTGCTAATGTTGAATGCAGGGAACACGTTGTCTGTGAACAAGGCAAAGGTCCCAACTGGCTTTTTGATATAGACTCCTTAACCCAGATATTTGAGCCCCTCATATTCTCAAATATGGAGCCTCCTTCTTCAAACTCAACACCTTCTACCTCAACCTCTTCTTATGACTACAGACTGGAGTTTCCCATTCCCTACATCAGGATGAAAAGGCCATCCATTGATCCTCCATCAGTGGCAGAAGCTATTGAAGCCAGTGCAGGTGAAACCGGTACATCCAACACCACAAGCAGCAATCTCTCTGACAATGAAATCCTAAATGAAGCCTCCTCAATTCATGCTGAAGAGGCCTCTGATGCTAATGCTGCTGACTATGTGGAACACAATGATCAGATCCTCCAAGCTCCTCTCCTCACATCTGAAGACAATACTGATCTAAACCACAGTAATCTTGAAGAGGGAATACGGCTGGATGTGATACCTGCACAGAGAATAAACAAAGAGCATCCTCTGGAAAACATCATTGACCAAGTCCACACAGGCATCCAGACAAGAAGTAAGTCTCATGAAGCCAACATTTGTTTGTTCTCTTGCTTTCTATCACAGGTGGAACCCAAAAGGATTGATGAAGCTCTCAAGCACAACAGCTGGATTGAAGCAATGCAGGAAGAATTGCTGTAATTCAAAAGACAAGATGTTTGGAAGCTTGTTGATCTTCCACCTGGTCAAACAGCCATTGGAACAAGATGGGTCTTCAGAAACAAGCAAGATGAGAAGGGCATCGTAGTCAAGAACAAAGCCAGACTGGTAGCTCAAGGTTACACTCAAGAAGAAGGCATTGACTATGATGAAGTTTTTGCTCCTGTTGCCCGTCTGGAAGCCATTAGAATTTTTCTGGCTTATGCAGCATCAAAAAACTTTATGGTCTATCAAATGGATGTGAAGAGTGCCTTTCTGTATGGCACGATTGATGAAGAGGTCTATGTCAAACAGCCTCCAGGCTTTGTAGATCCTGCACATCCAAATAAGGTCTTAAAACTGGACAAAGCTCTCTACGGCTTACACCAAGCCCCAAGAGCCTGGTATGAAACTTTATCTGGATATCTACTTAGCAACAACTTCAGAAGGGGGGCCATTGATCAGACGCTTTTCATCAAAGATGAAGGGGAAGAAAAAAATTTTTGGTCCAGATTTATGTTGATGACATTATCTTTGGATCTACAAGAAAGAAGCTCTGCAAAGACTTTGAAGTTCTGATGCATTCCAAATTTGAAATGAGTTCAATGGGTGAACTAAATTTCTTTTTAGGACTTCAAGTCAAACAGGTACCAACTGGAATCTTCATAAGTCAATCCAAGTATGTCAAAAGCATCTTGGAGAGGTTCAAAATGACTGACTGCTCTACTGCAAGAACTCCTATGCAAGTGCACCATCAATTATCTCCGGATAAAGAAGGACAAGACACTGATCAACATCAGTACCGAGCAATGATAGGGTCTCTCATGTACCTCACTGCCTCAAGACCAGATATCATGTTTGCAGTTTGTCTCTGCGCAAGATTTCAAGCAGCTCCAAAAGTGTCTCATCTTCAAGCTGTCAAAAGGGTTCTTCGATACCTAAAGGGAGCTCCAAAACATGGGCTATGGTATCCAAAGAATGAAAATGTCAATCTCAATGCCTACACTGACAGTGACTATGGGGGTTGTAACTTGGACAAAAAGTCCACATCTGGGGGATGTCAATTTCATGGAGGAAGGCTCATCTCATGGCAATGCAAAAAGCAAACATGTGTTTCTACTTCAACAGCTGAAGCAGAATACATTGCAGCTTCAAGCTGCTGTGCACAGGTCATCTGGATCCAAAATCAAATGCTTGAATATGGAATGACCTTCATGCAGACTCCAATTCACATTGACAACATGAGTGCTATCTCTATCACAAACAATTCGGTGCAGCACTCAAAGACAAAGCACATCGACATCAGGTACCATTTCATAAGAGATCAAGCTGAGAAAAAGAGAATTATTTTAACCAAAGTTCATACAAATGAGCAATATGCTGATCTGTTTACAAAACCTTTTGATGAAGCTAGATTCAGATATTTAGTTGAATCAATTGGTATGATGAACTTTGATTAAAATCCATCTCAAGTTTCTCCTTAAAATGTGTCTTTTTGTCCCTTGTTGTAAATAAAAGTTATGGGTCAGCAGCATTTTTGTCCATCAGCTGCTGACAGGTAAAAGCATCAGCAGCAAAAGTTTTGCCACTGCTAGCTTTAAGTTATCAGCAGGTACATGTTTCCTGCGGATAGCTTTAAGGCTTTCAGCAGCAATTCCTTTGCTGCAGATCTTTAAACCTTTCAGCAGCAAAATCTGCTGCTGACAGACTTATCTTTCCGCAGCAACCAAGTTTGCAGCGGATAGGCTTATCCATCAGCTGCAACCAATTTTTCTGCGGATACTCTTATCTTTAAGCAGCAACCAAGTTTGCTGCTGATGGGTAAACATAAGTCTAAATTAACTTTTACCCGCTGTAAAATTTACCGTCAGTCCCTTCCATGACTGCCTTGGTGTATTACAGCTGTAACAACGAAAAGTGAAACAGGTTGTACTGTACAAGTGAAGTTGCTTTTTCTTCGTCTGCCGTTATATCACTATCTCAAACGTTCCCACCACCTCTTCATTTTCAATTTCAAACCCTAACCTTCCATCACTTTCCCTCCCGTCCCCACAGCATTCAAAGCCCTCCATAATCAACCACCATTCAAACACCCTTCTCTTTTCCCTCCAAATCCATAACAATGGCAGGCGCAGACATAAACAACCCAAACGACAAGTTTTCCCCATACCATAACCTCACTGCATACCTAATAAAAGGCAAGAAGTCCGAGGGTTTCGACGGTATGATCGACTTCCTCTGTCGGTCCAAAATTTACCATGCCCTAACCGTCAACCCAACCATATATACTTCACACATGGAATATTTTTAGAGCTCAGCCGTGTATTCTACTGAACAGGGCACTCCTCAAATCAGAGGCACAGTAGACGGTAAGGAAATGATCATCACTGAAGCAAAGCTCCGCCAACACCTCAAGCTTCAGGATGAAGGGGACGCCCTCTCTTACCCAAGAGACGTATACATGAGGACCTTTGTATCCATAGGGTACACTGGGAATCAAACAGAGTATACGATAGAGAAGGCACTCATGGGTCCCAAATGGAAGTATCTCTGCCACACTCTTCTCCAATGCATATCTCAAAAGAGGAGTGGCTGGAACCAACTAAGCTCCGGACTTGCGTCGGCAATTCACGGTATGATAACTGGAGCAGGTTTTAATTTTTCCCATCTCATTTTTGAAGGTTTGAGATACAACCTTCAAGAAGGGGTGAAATCTCAGTTCTTTATGTACCCAAGATTCTTGCAGGAAGTGTTCAACATTGAGCACCAAGATCTTTCAAAAACTGCAAGAATCTACTCAATTTTGGGACACAAGAACAACATTTTTCAAAGCATGAGAACAGTTTCATCAAAGTTCTCAGGGGCCGATGTTCCATTGTTGTCTACAATGTTGAACACGCAAAGTGCCCAGGGTGACAGTTCAGCAAACCCAGCTGATATTGATCCCACACCCTCCACCTCACTGCCACAAACTCAAACTACTGTTTCCCTTGATCGAACCCCTGTGCATTATACTGAGGATGCACAGGCACATACATTACTCACCCCCAGTTTGATTGCTCAACCGGAACACAGGGCCCCGGTTGAAGCCAAGTATACAAGGAAGAGGGGCAAGAGAACTCCTTCTTCTCTTGCCTCCAAGGCCCAAACCCAAGCCAACATCCCTCACTCAGAATCACAACATTCTAGTGAGAATATCATAAGGGAAAGCCACATTGCTAGGGAGACTCCTTCGGAAGTCTCTCTATTAGGATTAGGATCACTTCCCGGATCCATAGAACAGCCCTTCGAGCCATTCCTCTCTTCTTTGAACTTAAGTGTAGACGAACCTGACCAAAGTGATGTACCTTCTCCAACTACCACTATCAAGGGGGTACTGATTGGTCTTGCTTCCGAAACACCCAGCCCAAGTTCTTCACCCTTGAAGGTCCACTCTGGGAGTATTGAAAGAGTGGATGTGGAAGAGGCTGTCACTACTGCTGGCCCATCAAATGACCAGGAGGACAGTGACAACATCTTTAAGACCTCGACCACGGCAACTCATGGTGAGGGTGTTTCCCTGGAAACTCCCCTCACTGAGAGGAATCCCAGGCGCCAAGAAACCACGGGTGATGGGGATGCTGAGGCTAGGCCTACGGCCCCATCTGGGTCCAAGGATTCCACAACCGTGGATGAGGACAGACTGAAACTTCATAACATGGAATTGACGGCCAGGGTGGCTATGCTAGAGGCTGAAATGTCCAAACTAAGACACCAAGTCGCTATGCATGAAGCCCATAAATGCCCAACTTTAGCCTCTCCCTCTCTTGTATCAGTAGGCACCCAAACTGACGCTTACCTGTTTGCTGATGCAACCATAAAGGGGGAGATGGTTTCTATGGAAGATGATACAAATAGTCTTGACAACTGGATTCAAGAGCAGGCTGCCTTCCAAAGCTCACTTTACAGGCCAGGTTTTGTATAGGTCTACGACTTGCCAGTATCAGAAGATGAAGAAGAAGAGATCTCTGAAGACTGGAAGTTGGTTGTCAGGGCTGTGGATGAAGTGCTGACTGAAATTGAAGGCAAAGATCAAACATCTACATTGGTCAGCATCATCCCTGAAGCAGCAGCCATCATAGGTCAATCCACTACCCCCCAAATCTTCAAATCTTCAAAGAATCTAGAGTTTGACTCTATTCTAGCTTGGGGGTATGATGGATCAGCTGAGAGATTCTGGATTGGATGGGAGTTTAGCGGAGTAGAAGAGCTGAACTGGAACTCACTCAATGCCCTCCAAGTCCTACAACTATATCTATCTAAATGCATCAACTCTTCAACGGATCTCTCAGCAGAACTTGCCATTGGCAGGTTCTATGACCTGATGGAGGATAATCTACCCAAGTTCAGAAGACTCCTACAAACAGCAAGACGGGTAGCTTATCCTGAATCTTCGTCGGCCGCAGAAAGAAGACTGTCTCCCAACAATCTTGCAATAACAAGGAGCAATCTTCTCACTGAAGAAGGAGTTCTGGGCCTTCAAAGATTTCTGTATGCCTTCCTAGTTAAGGACTCGGACGTGCTAGGATGGGTAAGCACTAGGCTCCTTGACCACGCTTTCTTCCTAAGCAACGGTTCTGCTCTCATCATCAACACCAGGAACATCCTTCAGCTACCAACAAATTTCCTCCACAAGATCTATCTACTAAAAGCCAACATCTGCAATGTCAACTCCCTTGAAAGCCAGGAGATGATAGCAATTATCAAAGCTCACCTTGAGAAGGAAGGAAGGATTGATGAGGAAGAAGATGTGTCATCCTCTGACACAGACTCCAACTCAGATTCCCCTCCAGTTAACATCTGCGCTGCAGCTTATGAAGCAAGATCCTCTGTGAGAGAAAGGCAGCTAGAACTTACAGATCCTGAGTGCCAAACTGAAGACCTTCCCTTATCTACCTCTCAACATGCCAATGAAGCCGAGGCAGAGATCCCAACAGCACAACAATCAGCTGTTTCTGTGATCAGTGAAGCCAGAGCAGAGGCATCCAATGTTAATAAAAGGAAGGGCATCATGACAAAAGAGGATGAAGAGAGGTTGCAAAAGGAAAAGAAAGAGAAAGAAGAGAGAAGAAGGAAAAGAGAAGAAGAAGAGTTGGCTGAAGAGATGGCTCAAAAACAAAGGCATGAAGATAGAAAGGCAGCCATACTTCTCAGACAACAGACAATCCAGCTGTATGCCAAACAGCTGGATGAAATGAAGGTAAAAGTCCATGTAGGGTCTCAAGTTGAGGAAGATGAACAACTTGCTAGACAGCTGCAGGAACAGTTTGCAAAAGAAGAAGAAGAAGAAGCTAAAAAGAAAAGGAAGGAAGATGCTAAGTTTAGAATCACTGATTCTAAATTAGCAAAAGAATTAAGGGAGGAGTGGACTGAAGCTCTGATCTCTCAAGGTGAGGATGCAGACTACCTTGAAAAACTGTCAAACAAAGAGATCTATAGAGCCTTCATGGGTCAGCAGGGGGAATTGGCAAGGAAAAAGAAAGATGAAGAGAAAGAAAAAGCTCAACAAAAGTCAAAGAAAGCCATTGCCCTTAATCTAAGGACCCATGAAGAAAGGAAGAAGATGTCTGACTTCCTTAAGGCAAGGGGAGAAAGTGGAAAAAGGTTAGGTCCCATGTCCTTCATGAACCTACAAGCCCTGTATACAACAGTGAAAAAGGAAGAGGAAGAAAGACTGGAAAAGAGACCAGTCAAGAAACAAAGAACCTCTGCACCAGAAACTACTTCCTCTCTCCAAACACCATCCACAAACATCCCCAAGCCTTCCACTCCTCCACCCAAAAAGTCCAAGTCATCCCACCCAGCTCCCACTCATCAACAGCCTCCCTTGAAGATACCCAAACCCACTCCTAAACTAGAAGACTCAAGAAATATAGTTAACTGGTTCTACAATTCACAAGATCAAGTGTTTGACATCTTCAGGGGAAGAACTGAGAGAAGAAGATCCACTTACAGGTCTGTTGATGAGGTTCTGCAATTACCTGATTCCGATCTTCAAAGAATTTTAGAGCTGGGTGAAGCTCATAAGCCTACAAATGAGAGTGGGAAACATCTTATGCTAGCTATCAGACACTACTTCAATCCTAGCAAAGACGTGGTCATGAATATCAAACCACTCAAGTCTCACTCTCCATTTGTATCTTGGTCCTATAATGCTGATTTGGATGAATTCACTTTGATTGATGTAAAGAAGCAGCAGATGAGATGTTCAAGCAAAGCTATCTACAAAATGCCACAAAAAGACATCAAGACTCTGTCTGAACTTCCATTGAATAATCCCTGCAAGGATCAAAGAGGCTATGAGGTGGAAAGAATAGTCACCCATATGCAAAAGCTTCAGCAACAAAGGGACTAGAAGAATTTTGGTAGCATCAGTCTAGGGGGAGTTTGTAGAACCAAACACTGATTGTTACAAAATTATTCTAAGTACAAATGCTGCTGATAGGCTTATCAGCAGCATTCAGCACAAGTTGCTGCTGATAGGCTTATCAGCAGCATTCAGCACAAGTTGCTGCTGATAGGCTTATCAGCAGCGGTCATCCATGTTCGCTGCTGATAGGCTTACCAGCATCAACCTTCACTCTTTGCAGCTGATAGCTCTATTCACTGAAAACCAAACGTTGCAGCTGACTATCCAGGCCAAGCGTCTCTGACACCTTTCTGCAAAAGCAACTGACAGACTCAAAGCAGAAGGAACCGCTATGGTCAACCAATGACGGACAACAATACTCTTCTCCAAGCATGCAAACAATCATGAATAAAGAAAACGTTTCAGTAAAGTTAACTAGATTAGCCTTTACGTGTAATGTAAATTAATAAACAAGATCAACGGCTTGTGTTCGATCTGATCCTTAGAATCAAGGGTCTGTCTTGATTCTAAGTTACTATAAATACTGAGTTGCCACTTCATTGTAAGTGTGCTTGTAGTGCTTGTCATACTTATTCATTGAGTTTCTCACTTGTAATCTTTGCATTCACAAAAGCTTAATACAACAGTGTTTATCAGTATTCTTTGTGTTTACTTGATTATAAATTATGTAGTTGATTTTGTTTCCGCCAACCTCAACTAAGAACAGAACCATCTTGTATTCTCACGATCCTACAATTCTTGTTAAGATGCTCAGCACAATGGATTTCTACCAAATGCAGTTCCCAATTCATCGATTCCATCTACTTCTGCTCCAGATCCAAATGTTGCCTCTTGTTCCGGTCCGTAAGATTAAGAGAGTGAGGAGGATAATGCTATTTTTCAAGATTCTTCTACTGATCCGCTGTGGAGTGATGATCCATTACCGTCGACACAGGCTCAGGGGGAGATTAACAAATTTGGACGCGGAAATTCCAATTCCTCAAGATTATTCTTATCAATCTGACTCTACTCAAGTTGATGTGTTGCTAGTTCCTGAGGTCGCATCCATCAAGGAACACAAAGATCATCCAGTAACAAATATAATTGGAAATTTACAGGATGGAGTGAAAACTCGTTCTCTTGTTGACAATACTTGTTTGTATACTTGCATTAAAGATTCTGGTGTTCTTGATGATTGCTCACATTCTTGCTTTATTTCACAGGTTGAACCCAAGAATGTTGAGATGGCTTTAAATGATAATAACTGGATAGAAGCTATGCAGGAAGAACTTGCTCAATTTGACAAACTTAAGATTTGGAATCTGGTTGATCTTCCGAAAGGTGCGTATCCGATAGGAACAAAATGGGTATTTAAATGTAAAAAGGACGATCGATGTGTCATGGTACGCAATAAGGCAAGATTAGTTGTCCAGGGCTTCAATCAACAAGAATGAATTGATTACACCGAAGTTTATGCACCGGTTGCAAGGCTTGAAGCTATAAGACTGTTTCTAGCCTTTGCTTCCTTTAAAGGTTTTAAGGTGTTTCAATTAGATGTCAAGAGTGCATTTTTATATGGAAAGGTCAAGGAGGAAGTCTATGTGTGCCAGCCGCCGGGGTATGAAGATCCACTGAATCCGAACATGGTTTTCAAGCTAGATAAGGCCCTCTATGGTCTTCATCAGGCTCCTCGTGCGTGGTATGAGACTTTATCTACACATCTTTTGGCGAATGACTTTGTTCGTGGAAAGATAGACTCGACCTTATTCATAAAGAAATCAGGGGGAGATTACCTACTGGTACAGATTTATGTGGATGATATTATATTTGGCTCGACAAATGAAGGGTTGTGCAAAGACTTTGAGGGTGTTATGAAGTCGAAATTTGAAATGTCTGCGTTGGGAGAGTTATCATTTTTCTTAGGTTTACAAGTAAATCAAAGGGAAGATGGTTTCTTTATTCATCAGTCCAAGTATGTCAAAGACATCTTGAGCCGGTTCAAGATGGAGGACTGTACTTCATACGATACTCCAATTCCGGTCAATCATAAGTTAAATTCTGACCCGGAAGGAAAAGATGTGGACTGTCGACTTTACAGAGCTATGATTGGATCCCTCATGTACTTAACCGCTTCAAGGCCGGATATAATGTTCGCCGTGTGTATCTGTTCCAGATTTCTGGCAAAGCCAAAAGAATCTCACTTAATTGCTGTGAAAAGAATCTTTCGGTATTTAAAAGGAAAACAACGTTTAGGGCTATGTTATCCTCATGGTTCTAACTTTGATTTCAATGCTTATACTGATTCTGATTTTGGTGGTTGTTGTCTGGACAGGAAATCTACAACAGGTGGTTGCCAGTTCTTAGGTAATCGACTTGTATCCTGGCAATGCAAAAAGCAAACCACAGTCTCGATCTCAACATGCGAAGCAGAATACATCGCTGCTGCAAGTTGCTGTTCACAGATCCTGTGGATACAACAACAATTGAGAGATTACGGTTTGAATTTCACAGGAACCCCTATGTTTATTGATAACAATGCTACTATGTCAATAACGAATAATCCTGTTAAACATAGTAAAACTAAGCACATCGAAATTCGATATCATTTTATACGTGATTGTGCAGAGAAAAGGTTGATTGAGCTGGTCAAGGTACACACTGAAGATAATCTTGCTGATTTGTTTACTAAGGCATTTGATCGTACAAGGTTTGAATTCTTGATAAAAATGTTTGGTATGATTAATCCCGAATAAAATTTTTTTTCAAAATCAGAATTTCATGGAAAATTTTTCTTTTAGGTTCTTTTATTGCTTTATTACATTTCTGCAGTTACATTTTCAGTCAAAAAGTCTAAATTATAAAAAGTCAAAACAAATTAAAAAATATAAAATTTGTCATCATTTGAGGTTAGAGAAGAAATGATAGTACATCAGTGATTAGTTCATTTCACACGACCTTAGTAGACCTTGATATATGAATGATTAAAATAAGTTGATCTGATCTAAATTTCAAAGTCTACATAAATAAGAAATGATAGTGTTATGAATGTTCTATTCTTGAAAATTTGTGTTAAAATTTGTGTATAAAATTTGAAACTTGAATTGTCAATAGGCTAAAAGCGTTGTGAAACTAATAGTAGTGTGAAAATTAAATATAATATGATTACATCTGTGATTTAAATCCATTTTATGCCTGGGTGTGTGTGTTAAAAGATCACTATCAGATAAAGAATATTAGCTTTTAATAAGGATTTTCCTATGAGATCAGTTTCGGGTTATGTCCTTAGCACTATTCATTTGATTTGCTTCAGTGCCCATGTCCCGATAAACATGCAATTTGAAGTATAATCAAGATATGTACTTGACAACATCTGTCAAACATATACTAGCCCTTGGATCATATCAATATATCATCTTTACTGATTCCATTGAATTCATAATCTAGATAACAGTTGGATCCTCGTACCTGAATCTTATGATTCCACAAATATAAGCCAAAACTTTGAATCATTCGATTCTAAATCTCATTGATTCCTATACAATCCAATTTGGATTATGCTATTCATGTGCTAAGTGATGTCTCCTCATTCTGAATATTCGGAAAGTTTTTAGTAAAATCTTATATGTGTCTTGAAGATAGTGCATTTATTTTCTATTTGGCATATATGTGGGGTACACGATGTTTATCATCTAAATGGTACTAAATAACATGAATTTGGAGAATAAACGCTTATAGTTTCAAATAATATAATATTGACAATTTTAAGAATTCAGGCTTTATATTTCAAATTCGGTATAAATAAAAGAACATTTTATAACCTGATCTTATTTACTTTGAAATTTATCACGTATCATTTCAAATATTATTCAAATTGAATGAGTTTCAAAATGAAAAAGATGCAATATGCACAAAATTGAGTTGAATGGTCTCTTACTACAGGTTACTCTTTGAAATTGAAAATATGTGTGATGAATTAATTGAATACTGATATGATCTTCTTGCTCATGATGTTCAAACCAAAAATTATGTCATTTCAATTTATTAACAGAAAAACCAAAAATATGTGATTCTGTTTGTACAGAGAAAAACCAAAAATATGTGATTTTGTTTGTAAAGAGAAAAACAAAAAATATGTGTTTCCGTCTGTATAGATAAAATTCAAAAAGATTTTATTTTTACTTTCCATGAAAATTCTAAATTTTTATTAAAATTGTTCGGGATTGGATCAAATATGACGGAAGTTCAAGATTTGAAAGGTTGAAGTTAGTAAAATTTGTGTTCAAGGCAAAAAGGTTGAAAAAGTAATTAAGTTCGCCTGTGAACAGTGAAGCGAACTTAATATGTTCGCTTAAATAGGTGAAGCGAACTTAATTTTCAGTCTCAGGTGAAGCGAACTTAAGGGTGAAGCGAACTTAACTTGTTCGCCGAAGGCTTGTTAAGCGAACTTAACAAGTTCGCTTAATCAAGCGAACTTTCCAAGTTCGCTTAATCAAGCGAACTTAATCTGAATAAGTGTTGAATCAGGCGAACTTATCTCATCATCGTCTTCCTCATACCAAGCGAACTTACCAGCGAACTTGCCCAAATTTCTCAAACATTTTAATTTGTGTTGTGAGTGTTAATTTCTGGTTGTCTCTTGATCGAAATTACATTGCGAATCTAACAAAGGTATTTTCGTTGGATTTCATCCTCTAAATTGAGTGTATTTGATGGTTTTTCATCTCGGGTTTCGTTGGACTGTTTCAAGACTATTTTGACCGAGATATCAAATTGTTCATCGTTTTTGGTCATATTGTGATATTCTATTGTTTGGATAGGCTTATTTCATGATTTGATCTTGGTTTGCCGGAGTTTGAAAAATTTCAGTGTTTGAATTTGAAACGTCTCAAGTTCAGACGAACTTGTTCCAAGCGAACTTGTTCGAAGCGAACTTGTCAGGCGAACTTAATCAGTTCGCCTCTTGCACTACTAAGCGAACTTATTAAGTTCGCCTAGGGGTCAGAAGTGAAAAAGAGTTGTGATTTTTTTGTGTTTAATTTTTTTTTTAATTTTTTGTTTGAAATTTTTTCTTTTTCATTTTTGTTGTTGTTTTGTTTGTGTGTTTTATTAAATGTGTATCCTATATGTGTATATGTTCTAATGTTTGTTAAGTTGTCCAATATTTTCACAGATGGCTCGTCGTGTTGAATACAAGCATAATCAAGTGGCGTTGTTAAATCCAAATTTGCTTGAAGCAGTTCACTATCAAGGCATTATCAATTTTCTGAATAGATCAAGACTACATGTTGCATTATCTGCGGATCCTTTTATTAGCTTGGTGTACATCCAACAATTCTGGGATACTGTACATCAAGATATTGATGTGGAACCACATGTCCTTCGTGCAACAGTTAATAATATCGAGATTGCAATTTCAGAAGAGACAATTCGGGCTGCTCTAGTGTTGGGAGGCAATGCTGAAGATCCAATCTCTTATCCCAATACTCTTATTATAGGCTGTTTTCAAAGGATGGGATATCGTGGAAGACAAAATGATACACAAGCTAGGAAAGGTGGATTAGTGGGAGAATGGAGGTACTTTATGCATGTGATTATTCAATGCATCTCTCCGTGAAAAGCTGGTACCGATGGCTTGAAGATGGCTCTTCAGACAGCCATGGTGGCCTTAACTTTGAATAAAAGATTCAATTTTCCGCTCTATTTTTATCGGGAGATGGTAATGCAGATAAATCCGGCTGAAGGTCAAGGTTTCTTGATGTATCCACTATTTATTCAAATGATACTCAATCATCTTATTCCGGATCTTCCACAACATGCCATACGATTGACTTTGACTCTGATGTCAAAACGTATCTTTACAGATTGTACAAAAGCGAAACAGCAAAATGCTGCGTTGATTCCAGTTAATACTCCACTGTTTGGGCACTTAATCAATCCTGATTATGTTGCACCACCTAATGATAATTGGTTCCATCCCAATGAACTTGCTCAAGTTAAAGGAGTTAATGTTCAACCACAACAACCACAGCAACAACCACAACAACCTGCCCAACAACCACAAATACAAGTTCCTATACAACCACAAATTCCTGTTCCTGAACAAGTTCCTATTCCACAAGCTGCAGTCAATATTCCGATTCAGGAACCAGTTCTAGAAGAGGTCGTTCATGATCCTAATCAAGATATGGGTATGAACATGAATGATTTTGTTGATGAAGCTGTGAACTCGCCCATTCATGAACAAGAAGGGAATGTGGTGACAGACGCTGAGTCTAGTTCTAGTTCAAGTGATTCAACTTCATCTGATGATGACAGCACTGCTTCTGATGAGTCTAGGGATTTTTCTCCAGGTCATTACGAGCGGTTGGCTGCTATTCCACTGGCTAATGCTGGAAAACGCATTAAATCTCAAGCCAGACGACCACGACGCAAGTCTGTTTGGGATCCTCCTTCCGGTTCAGTTCTTGGAAAACGATCATTGATAGATGAATGTTCTGACACTGATAGTGACTTTAATCCTGATCCTTCACGACAAAAGTTAATGTCTGCTTCAATTGCGGTTGCACAATCTTCTCAAGGAGTTGAGGATGCAAATTTTGTTGCTTCTCTGATAGTTACTCCTCCAAGATCTAAGGATCCTTCTCCAGTTCCATCTCCTATTCCTCCCGAGATTCCTACTACTTCAGGTCCTTCTATTCCACAATCAACAGCTGGTCCATCTAAGCCTTCTGATTCTGACAGGATAACTTTCCTTGAATCTCAAGTACTATCTCTTTAAACACAAGTTAATTCTCTTGTGTCTATTGATTCTCAACGACAGCTGGTGATTCAGACTCAAGCTCAATAGATTGCTGATATGCAAGCGTTAGTGTCCAAACTCGTTCAGCGTCTTGACGCTCAGGGGGAGTTGAGGATACCTGATACTTGTCACACAGAGTCAATTCAAAGACGTGATGATGAAGACAATGATCCTGCTGGAAATATTGAGGGTGATCATTAATACACTGACGCTAATCCTATATCTAGAGTTCAGGGGGAGTCGACATCACAATCTCTTGAAGGAAACAAAGACAAAGATCCTTCTGGTACTAAAGAAGAAGAAATTCTGTTATTAGATTTTTTTCAAGATTCAGAAGAAGACGAAGCTGAAAAGATTGAATGTCTTGATGGCATTGATGACTTATTCAATGACATAGAAGATGATATGTCAGACACTGAGATAGAAGAAGGAGAAATAGTGGAGATTGAGATAGAAAAAGATAAAGACAGTGTTACATATGAAGGCTGTGACGGTCTTAAGGTGCCTTATAACTTCATCCAAGAGGATGTTGTTCCTGAATTTTCTTATGATGGAATAACTGACTCTATGGACTCTATTGAAGATGTCACATTGCCTGATGTTACAGCTGACTCAAAGATGGATACTGATGATGAGAATCTTCAATTCAATAAGGGTGTTGAAACTGAAACTACTCACACTGAGTCTCCGAAGATTAATGAAGAACCTGTAATGTTCAGAGATACAGGAATGACATGAGAACAGTGGAGAGAAGTTCTAAACAGTTGGATGAAGGTGCTACCCAAGTCTCCAGCACAACCTGCTCAGAAAGAGAAATATGTGAATAAATAGCAGTGTGTAGGTAGGATCATTAGTTGGTTCTATGATGGTGAATCAAAATTGTTTGTAATCAAACGATCTGATGGTGTTCAATACTTAAAGCCAAGGATCAAATATTTCAATACCTTGCCAAGGTGTGAAATAAATGGTCTAGCTTCAAAGCCACTCATAAATAGATCAAAGAATGGTTTGGCTGATGTGATAGCAAACCTGATAAAGAAAGAAGGTAGTTCGGGTAAGTATGAACGGCTGAAACCACAGAAAGGAAAGAGAGTGAAGATTACAGATCTTAAGACTGGGAAAGTAACCTGGAGATACAAGTACAGACCAGTGCGTGCTATACACAAGATACCATTAAAGAATATTCCTCAAGACTTTCTTGGGAATATGAAATGGTGGTATGTTGATGTTAATACCGGTGAAGCAAAGGTTGAAGATAAAGATAATAAGGTCATTGTGTGTTTCGATGACGCAATGAATCTTATTAATTTTTCAAAGGAAGATCAGAGGACACTGCGAAAGAATGAGATCATGTATACTGATGAATGGAGAGAACAAGGTCTACAGTATAAAAGAGTTTTGGAGATATGCAGAAGATACGGTGTGCATGCTAGCAGCAGACTACCAGACAACTGGAAGAGTTCAAGATAAAGACTGAAGACAGAAGATCAAGCTATTGTCAAGGGGGAGTCTGTTAGGACATAGATTTGTAATGACAAAAGCTTGTAATAGTTAGATTTTATGTCTTTATGTTTTGTTATGAAATTGTAAAGTTACTAAGTGTTTTTACTAGTAAGCCTAGAGGCGAACTTGTTAAGTTCGCCTGCTCTAACAGAGGCGAACTTAACAAGTTCGCTTAGGCATAACTTAGGCGAACTTGTTAAGTTCGCTTAGACTGTTTCAGGCGAACTTAACTAAGTTCGCTTACAGCAGGTTTGGTTCTATATATATGTGTTACAGAGTCATTAGACAGTAGTGAACAGAGATCGATCTGAGAGAGAAACAATTGTCTGATTGAGTCTGTAACCATTGTTATTTGGAATATAATCGAGAAATTTATTTATGCGTATTGTCAATTAGTATACAAACGTTAATACAAAGGATTCCGCACTTCGTGTTATAGCAACGTCTTATCACGAGTTTGATCAGTAATTGAGTTACCTGGACCTACATAATCTAATATTTACCATAAGACAAGTTAAAACACTTAAAACAAAAACTATCAACCTTCAGTGCCCTTTTGTTTATCTGATGATGAGCCTTCTGATTTGTCTGATTTTTGCTTTGTTCGCGCCTCTGCTTCTGCTGTCTTTGCAGCACTTGATGCAGCACCAGCATTGGCACCATCGTCCTTATCTTTGTCATTATTGTCATCATCATCATCACTATCATCATCATCGTCATCATCATCATCCTCATCGTCATCATCATCATCATCGTCACCATCATCACCATCATTGCGAGCACCCTCAATTCTGGGTGTCGGGTCCCTTATGCTTTCTATGTTTTCCAACAGCCTTTTGTTTTCCTCCTCTAGCCTTTGTATCCTCTGAGCATGGCATCAACAGTTGTAGATAACTGTTGATTCTGGTTTGTAGCAGTGAGAAGGAGGACTTGTTGATCATTACACCTGTTGGTGAGACTTGTGATGGCTTGAGATTGTTTAGAGTTTTGTAGAGTCAGATGACCAATCTGCGAGCCCTGTTGGTCAATCAGCAAACCCTGTTGATCAAGACGCTTTGATTTCTCTTCATTCTGAGCCAGTAAACGAAGTACCAAACTGTTTAAAGTACTGATCTGGTCGTGTAGAGAGATAGTCGGCAGTGACATTGAAGATTCAGCTCGAATAGTTGATGGCTGTGATGTAGGAGCAGTCGTGTAGATGGGAGGAGGCACAGTTTGTGTCTAAGGCATAGATGTTGACATTGGATCCTCAGACCTGGTGGCAGTTGCTGTAGTAGCAGAGGTGCTCTCCGTCCTTCTAACAAGCTTAAACTTTTGGCGTTTGGCCATTCTTTTCTTTCCTCTTCCCTTCTTGACCGGGGTAGATTGGGAAGAAGGAGCAGCAGATACTTGTAGACAGCCAGGGACAAAATCAGCATCCCTAACGTCATCATCAACCCTTGAGTTTCCTTGATCTGCTCCCCTTTTTCTTTTTGTTGCGACCAATCTTGCCCCTTGTTGACTGATTTCAAATTCATCTTCCGTTTCCTCAGAATCAGTAAACAGGACGGTGTCCAGGTTAACGTCTTCTGGGTTAGTTGGAAGGGAAGGATCGATAGCAGTAACAGTGGGAGTGGTGGCAGCGGTAGATGAAACACGAGGAGTATTGCCACCATCTCCCTGACCATCTTGGTCGTCATCATCTTGGTCGTCAGCTGGAGGTACAACAATATCCTCCCTGTCCAAATCACTGTTATCGTGACGCCATTTTCTGTTTACTGGTGCCACATACTCTGGATTTGCCAGATGTCCAATGAGTCATTTGTGAGGTGGCTTTGTTGGTCTGCCCCTGTAGGTCTGTACCCTGTTTAGAGTGACGTCCGTCATGTGTTCTAACTTGATTATGTCGACGTCTGACCTTGGTAGAAGAGGAAGTTGGTCATCTATTATCATTTGTAAGAATCTGGGGGTACATAAGATACGCATTGTCCCCTTTAAGATAGATGTTTTCCTTAAGGTGCGTGAACACCATCTCGGAAAAGTTGAACGGAATGTTCAACACCAGTGCAACGAATGCGCTCTGTATTGTTTCGCGCATATCATCAAATCCGCCACGACGGGAACCGAGGCAATGCAGAAGAACATGTCCTAGATACTTGTACTGCGGACAGAGGTTTGCTTTGTTTAAAACTCCCTCGGCGACATTCCCGTCGTACTTTATCCTCATGAAGCTTCCTCGGACCAGATATTTATCCAGTGTCACTGGATCTTCAGGATGATCACCAAATTGACACAATCGGCGAATGTGAGCTGCCGATAAAACCACATCTTGACCTGCGATCTTCCCTCATATGACCGGTGGAGATACCTTGCAGTCAATCTCGGCGGAGGCCCAGAACTCCCTTTGGTGCGACGTATATGGAGTGCGGAGATGGAATATAGCATGAGCAATCCTGGATCTGGATAGAAACTCGATCATGACGACAAACGGACGTGCATTCTTTGATGTCGGAATCATGTACGCACATATGTTGCTTTTTATGGAAGCCTTAAGAACAACTGGAGCTCTGTGCGCCACAACGATCAGTCTGCAAACACAAAAACATGAAGCACCTCAGATCAATACATGCAAGATTTTGGAAATATGAACTTTTGGACCATTTTTCCCTTCGTACGAGTGAATCATTCTGCCTATTCATTCGTGCGAATGAGTGTTCATTCGTGTGAATGAGGGTTCATTCATGTGAATGAGTTTTCATTCGTGTGAATGAGTTCTCATTCGTGTGAATGAGTTCTCATTCGTGTGAATGAGCTTCATTCGTACGAATGAACATGAAGAGTATGTCCATTCGTGTGACAGACGGGTCGCGATCCAACTTGTCAAAAAATCAACCAACACTTTAAAAGATTTGCCGAAAAAGACACCAACACACTCGACTATGGTTTTCAACCAATATTTAGCATTTTAATTGGTTTATTAAGTCAGTTTTTTTTACGTTTTTAGTTTGTTTTTGGGTTTTGAACCCTAAATCTAATCGAACATCCACGAATCGGTATACAATCGATGAATACTTATGGGGTTATACCTGTAAAAAGAAATCGAATGATTAGATTACAGATTTGACAGAATTTTGTTCAAATTAAGATTTTGATGAAACAGACGTGCGAATGCTTTCTGTTTTGTGCGAATGATTCTGCACATGCGAATGAATGGCCTATTTATAGGATGGCCTGGTTCATTCGTACGAATGGCCATCCATTCGTATGCGTGTGTCCTTCAGTAGTACGAATGGGTATGCATTCGTACTAATGAACCCTTCATTCGTACGGATGGATGTTCATTCATACTAATGAACCTTCATTCGTACGAATGGACCATTCTGGTCAGTCCATTCGTGTGAATGACCTATTCTCATCATCCATTCGTACGAGTGAGCCATTTTGCTCATCCATTCGTACGAATGGGACAATCCCTTATGCAAATTAAACTTTTCAAGTTAAATGGGGTATCCGACCACATTGGTTTTAACAAAAATTTAATTATGAAGTAATTTACATTTAATTATGAAGTGAGGGATCAATTATGAAGTTTTGGATTAGTTTATGAAGTAAAGGAACGATTTGATCAATCAGGAAGTCAAGCGGTTTTCAAATTTTGATTTTCTGACAGTCGTTCGAGTCTTATCAGATAATCTAAAATTCAGGAAAAGTAAAATCTTTTTAGATTTTTGAATATGTAATGCTGAAAATAATATCAACAAGATATATACACGCATGTCTTAGTAAGAATGATCCTTATGAGAAATCATACAGACTTAATGACTAATGATCTGAGACATTTTGAATTTTGTAGATACAACTATACAATGGTATTTACACATCGTTTTGTGAGAAAGATCCGAACGTGGGATCAGTACTAAGCTCATAGCAATCAGCAATATTGCAAATTATCTGAGCTTTAAGTACACTTAGTCAAAATGCGATCATTGATATGTTTGTCCATCTTAAACCTATGCAGACCTCTTCTCAACACTTACAAGATGATCTTGAAGGATTGAGTCCATTGTCTGTGTGTCCCACACTAGTTAAGAATTGACTTGAATTACTTTTCAAAACATGTTAATGTTTCAAATCAGCACAACTTACTTAACCAGCCATCATAAGTTCATGAGATCTCAGTTATTCCCTGTTACTTCTTTACTACACAAATTTATATATATAAATATATATATATATATATATATATATATATATATATATATATATATATATTTTAGTATTCACAGTGACAGCCATCAGCTCATGGACGGCTTCAGCCAGGTATTTACAAGGCAATATGGCACGTATGCAGCTAACGGTGTTTGTGTTCATCCTATCCCATGGATGGCTTCAACCAGGCTGCAACCCGGTAATATGGCACATATACGAATTCGGATTCATACTTTTATTTTATTCTTAACCGCATGGACGACTTCAGCCAGGTATTTACAAGGCAATATGGCACGTATACGACTTCGGAATCTAATTTTTAATTTTATAACTACTTTCTGATATCTCATTAAACCGATGATAACTGGTGTGCACAGAATGAGAAACAACTTCAGTTTCTATTGTTGATTTTCGTCAATCCTTTCACCATTATGTGACTCACAAGACAATATCTAATATGGTATAGATTGATCATCAATGGTCGAGATTCAGTAAGATAAGCCTATCAATGCATCACATGTCGACTTAGTGTGACTATTCAATATGACATTAAATGCAATGTGCTTCATACATATGGTTAGTGTGCCATTACATCCCAAAGGTTGGATACGATTTCTCATTTTTGAGTTTTTCAGATGTTTTTGGGTTTTAGTCTGTACAAAAATGGAAAATCTTTTTGAAATTTTTTTTTTATTTTTTTTTTATTTTTTTTTAAACAAACTGTACACAAATAACTGTACACAATATAGAAATCTTTTTGGAGTCTCAGATAACTAGCGTCTGTGTACTATCATTTTTCTCAGCGAGAGATCATTTTCTTGCTGACATTTTCTCCCCCTAAAATTTTAAAATGAAAAATCTTTTTGAGTTTTTGAGATTTTTAATAAACGCAAGAAAGAAAATATATACAGGAACGTAATTGATAAAAATGATTATTGACTCGACTCTTGGTCCGGAACAACGTCATCCTTCTTTTTCATACCGTTTACCTCTAACAAGAATAAAAATCTTGATTTGTCAAAGGCTTTTGTATAGAGGTCGGCCTTTTGGAAATCAGTGTTAATTTGAACCATATTAATAAGTTTCTTTTCAAAACAGTCACGAATGAAGTGATATTTTATACCGATGTGTTTGGTTTTTGAATGCTGAACCGGATTCTTAGTGATAGCTATGGCAGCAGAATTATCTACATAAATAGGAGTGTTAGAGAATTGCAAACCGTAGTCCCGAAGTTGCTGTTGAATCCAGATAATCTGAGAACAGCAACTGGCAGCAGCGATGTATTCAGCTTCACATGTAGATGTAGCCACTGAAGTCTGCTTTTTGCATTGCCATGTCACGAGACGGTTTCCAAAGAACTGACACCCTGCAGATGTAGACTTGAAGTCTGTTTTGCAACCACCATAATCAGAATCACTATATGCAGTAAGCTCAAAGTTATCATAATTAGAGTACCATAATCCAAGATCAGGAGTACCCTTCAGATAACGAAAAATCCTTTTGACAGCAATTAAGTGGGAGACTTTTCGTTTTGACTGATATCGGGCACAGAGACACGTGGCGAACATGATGTCTGGTCGAGATGCCGTGAGATACATGAGAGATCCGATCATGGCTCGATAGAGAGTAGCATCAATATACTCCCCCTTGTCATTAGGCGAAATCCCGTGATTGATCGCCAATAGAGTACCAGTAGGTTTGGCATCAGTCATACTGAATCGGCTCAGTATGTCTCCAACATAATTGGTTTGATGAAGGAAAATCCCTGTCTCAGATTGATCTACTTGTAGCCCTAGAAAGAACTTCATCTCTCCCATGGAACTCATCTCGAACTTGTCCTGCATAACTTTTTCAAATTCTTTGCACAGAACATCATTCGTCGATCCGAAAATAATGTCATCCACGTATACCTGTACCATTAAAAGTTCTCCACCCTTTTCCCAAATAAACAGCGTGCAGTCGATGACACCTCTTCTAAATCCATTGTTCAGAAGATGAGTGGAAAGTGTCTCGTACCATGCTCGCGGAGCTTGGTGCAATCCGTACAGTGCCTTGTCTAATTTGTAGACACGGTCACGATGCATAGGATCTTCAAACCCGGGAGGTTGACTGACGTATACGACTTCACTGATTTCTCCATGAAGGAATGCACTCTTTACATCCATTTGATAGACTTTGAACCTTTTGTAGGATGCATAAGCAAGAAAAATTTGAATTTCTTCCAGACGAGCAACCGGTGCAAACACTTCATTGTAATCTATACCTTCAATTTGCCTAAATCCCTGAACAACCAAACGAGCCTTATTTCTTATGACTATTCCTTGATCATCCCTTTTGCAACGAAGAACCCATCGAGTACCAATCTTCTTAGCTCCTTTTGGTAAATCAGCTAACTTCCAAACTCCGAGCTTCTGAAATTGGAGTAGTTCTTCCAGCATTGCATTTACCCAATATTCTTCTTTTAAAGCATCTGTTATAGACCGTGGTTCGATTTGTGTGACGAAACATGAATGCGCACAATCATTGATCACACCAGATTCCATGATTTCTGAGTAGACTCCAGAGTTGATCTGACCCCTAGTTTTGACACCAGATGTGGGATCACCAATAATGTTCTGTTGAGGATGAATTCTATCAATCCTACCAACAGGATGAGCAGGAACCTCAACAGTTTGATCAAGGATTGTGATACTCTGTTCAATTGCCACAGAATGTGAAACATCATCACTTAATTGTACACCATCATGGGAAGGATCTTCAATCAGCTGGTCTATTTCTTGTCGAGAACCCTCTTACTCTGAAGAAGAAGAAGAAGAAGAGTCATCATCATGTGTGACTTGTGTGTTTTTGGAGTGTAGATGCATAATATGTCCCTAATCCCTTGTAATATGTATTTCATCTATGTTTAATGTAATTATTTGATGTAGTAATGAAATTACATGTTTATCCTTAATGTTTACTCATATATAATGACTGTGTATTAAACGATCTGATAAATAGCGATAACGTTGATCAATCGTGCTAATGAAAGGCCCATTCGCACGAATGGATCATGAGAATGATCCATTCGCGCGAATAGCTCATGAGAATGATTCATTCGCTAGAATAAGTCATGAGAATGATTCATTCGTACGAATGAACCATTCTGATGATTCATTCTTAAGAATGAACCATTCTGCTGATTCATTCGCACGAATGAGTCCATTCACATGGCACATTCGTACGAATGGCCTCTGCACTATATATATAACTTTCACTTCATGAGCACATAAAACACGGAAATACAACATATATACACATAGAGAGACTGACCAGAGCAGAACCAACAAAACACAAACTCTCTGCACCTGTATTGTCGAATCTCTGTCCGTTGAGAGTTTCCAGGTCTTGTATCCAACTTCTCTACACCAAAGGGTTGATAGAAACCTTCGTCTCGACATCTAATCCGCTCGTTTCTTAAGACCCGATCCGTGTCATAGATTGGATTGCCAATCAAATCGGATTCCGCACGATTTGGTTCGGTTAATGTGTTGAATCATTGGATCAAGGTAGATCCCGATCCAACAAAGTGGTATCAGAGCTGTGTGCTCTAGATTCAACATAGAAAATCTGATCTTGCCTTTAAATCTTGCTTTTTCTATCCTCTTGAATGTTATAAAGATCACTTGATCGTTGTTTAGCCACATTTAAATCTTGTGATTATTGTTTCTGAGTGATCTGATCATCTCAATTTCCAGATCTGATAAAAGGATCAATCATTGGTGCTTTTTGGTGCAAAAAAGTCAAACTGCTCTCTGTCGTACGAATGGCTACCATGATGAACTTCATTCGCACGAATGGCTCCTACCATTCGCACGAATAGATCAAGTCTCCCGCTCATTGTTCAAACTTCCAATCGCACGAATAGAAATTCCATTTGCACGACTAGAAAATTCCATTCGCACGAATAGAAAATTCCATTCGCACGAATAGAAAATTCCATTCGCACGAATAGAAAATTCCATTCGCACGAATAGATAATTCCATTCGCACGAATAGATAATTCCATTCGCACGAATAGATAATTCCATTCGCACGAATAGACCCATTCGCATAAATCTCTTCTGAAATTTTTTCAAGTGTCGAAAAACTTCTTTTTTTACAATGTCGGACTTAGCCTTTGTTGCCAGTCAGAACAGCAAAATCCAAAACTTGTTATTAATCGATAATGAAGCTGGAAATGCTAACAAGGCTCCAAAACTCATGACAATGGACGAATATCATCACTGGAAAAACAGGTTTGAGATACACATTAATGGAGTTGATACAAACTTATGGATGATGATAGAGAGTGGATATCAAAAGGTGTTGAATGAGGATGGAAGTACTGTTTTTCTTTCCCTTTTAAGTGAACAACAAAGGAAAGATTATGACTTAGAAAAGAAGGCATATGCTATCCTATCTCAGGCCATGTCAAGAGAAATATTTCATCAATTCCGGCAGTTTACATCTTCAAAATCTCTGTGGGATGCCTTAGAACAACGTCACGAAGGAAATGCTTCGTTGAAAGCTATCAATGCTAAGGCCATTAAGAAGGAATTTGAAAAATTCATGTATATTGGGAAGTGATGGCACACTAACCATATGTATGAAGCACATTGCATTTAATGTCATAGTGAATAGTCACACTAAGTCGACATGTGATGCATTGATAGGCTTATCTTACTGAATCTCGACCATTGATGATAAATCAATACCATATTAGATATTGTCTTGTGAGTCACATAATGGTGAAAGGATTGACGAAAATCAACAATAGAAACTGAAGGTGTTTCTCATTCTGTGCACACCAGTTATCATCGGTTTAATGAGATATCAGAAAGTAGTTATAAAATTAAAAATTAGATTCTGAAGTCGTATACGTGCCATATTGCCTTGTAAATACCTGGCTGAAGCCGTCCATGCGATTAAGAATAAAATAAAAGTATGAATCCGAATCCGTATATGTGCCATATTACCGGGTTGCAGCCTGGTTGAAGCCATCCATGGGATAAGATGAACACAAACACCGTTAGCTGTATACGTGCCATATTGCCTTATAAATACCTGGCTGAAGCCGTCCATGAGCTGATGGCTGTCACTGTGAATACTAAAAAAAAAATAAAAATAATTTGGTCTAGTAAAGAAGCAACAGGGAATAACTGAGATCTCATGAACTTATGATGATTGGTTAAGTAAGTTGTGCTGATTTGAAACATTAACATGTTTTGAAAAGTAATTCAAGTCAATTCTTAACTAGTGTGGGACACACAGATAATGGACTTAATCCTTCAAGATCATCTTGTAAGTGTTGAGAAAAGGTCTGCATAAGTTTAAGATGGACAAACATATCAATGATCGCATTTTGACTAAGTGTACTTAAAGCTCAGATAATTTGCAATGTTGCTGATTGCTATGAGTTTAGTACTGATCCTATGTTCGGATCTTTCTCACAAAAAGATGTGTAAATACCATTGTATAGTTGTATCTACAAAATTCAAAATGTCTCAGATCATTAGTCACTAAGTCTGTATGATTTCTCATAAGGATCATTCTTACTAAGACATGCGTGTATATATCTTGTTGATATTATTTTCAGTATTACATATTCAAAAAACCCAAAAAGATTTTAATTTTTCTGAATTTTAGATTATTTGATAAGACTCGAACGACTGTTATCAACCAAATTTGAAAACCGCTTGACTCCCTGATTGATCAAATCGTTCCTGTACTTCATAAACTATTCCAAAACTTCATAATTGATCCCTCACTTCATAATCAAATTGTTGTCAAGACCAATGTGGTCGGATACCTCATTTAACCTGAAAAGTTTAATTTACTAAATGAGGTTATCCATTCGTACGAATGGATGAGCAGAATGGCTCACTCGTACGCATGGATGAGGAGAATAGATCATTCACACGAATGGACTGACCAGAATGGTCCATTCGTACGACTGAGTGGCAGAATGAATCAAATCTGGTTCACTCGCACGAATGAGAGTCCACTCGCACGAATGAACCAGGCCATCCTATAAATATGCCATTCATTCGCATGTGCAGCATCATTCGCACAATTCAAAATCTGCATTCGCACATCTGTTCGATCAATTTCTGATTTTGAACAAAACTCTGTCAAATCACGATCTAATCATTCGATTTCTTTTTACAGGTATAAATCTACAAGTATTCATCAAGTGTATACCGATTCGAGGATGTTCGACTAGATTTAGGGCTCAAAACGAAAACCAAACCTAAAATCTTAAAATCTGACTTAATAAACCAATTAAAATGTCGAATATTGGTTGAAAACCATAGTCGAGTGTGTTGATGTCTTTTTCGACAAATCTTTTCATGTGTTGGTTGATTTTTGGACAATTTGGATCGCGACCCGTCTGTCATACGAATGGACACATTCTTCATGATCATTCGTACGAATGAGAACTCATTCACACGAATGAATGCTCATTCACACGAATGAACGCTCATTAACACGAATGAAGACTCATTCGCACGAATGAATACTCATTCATATGAATGGAACTCATTCACACGAATGAATGATCATTCACACGAATGAATGCTAATTCACACGAATGAACGCTCATTAACACGAATGAAGACTCATTCGCACGAATGAATACTCATTCATATGAATGAAACTCATTCGCACGAATAAATAGGCAGAATGATCCATTCGCACGAATGAACCAACTTTTAGGGTTCATTCGTACAGAGGGAAAATGGTCCAAAAGTTCATATTTCCAAAATCTTGCATGTACTGATCTGATGTGCTTCATGTTTTTGTGTTTGCAGACTGATCGTTATGGCGCACAGAGCTCCAGTTGTTCTTAAAGCTTCAACAAAAAGCAACATTTGTGCTTACATGATCCCAACTTCAAAGAATGCAAGACCGTTTATTGGAATGATCGAGTTCTTGTCTCGATCCAGGATAGCCCATGCTATATCTTATATCTGCACTCCCTATGCTTCTCATCAACGGGAATTCTGGACCACAGCTGAAATAGACTGTGAAGTTTCTCCAACTGTGATACGGGGAAAGATTGCAGGACAGGAGGTTATTGTATCTGCCTCTCACATTCACCGATTGTGTCAATTCGGTGATCATCCTGAAGATCCAGTGACACTGGATAAATATCTGGTCCGTGGATGCTTCATGAGAATATAGTACGACGGGAATGTCGCCGAAGGCGTTCTCAACAAGGCGAACCTCTGTCCCCAGTATAAATATCTAGGACACGTTCTTCTTCACTGCCTCGGTTCCCGTCGTGGCGGATTTGATGATATGCGCGAAACAATACATAGCGCATTTGTGGCACTAGTGTTGAACATACCGTTCAACTTTTCAGAGATGGTGTTCACACACCTGAAGGAAAACATCTCGCTAAAAGGGGACAATGCGTATCTCATGTACCCCCGATTCTTACAGATGATAATCGATGACCAACTTCCTCTACTGCTACGATCCGATATTGACATGATAAGGCTGGAGCATATGACTGATGTCACACTAAACCGGGTACAGACTTATAGGGGAAGACCAACAAAGCCTCCACATAAACGCCTTATTGGACATCTGGCAAATTCTGATTATATGGCACCTGCAAACAGAAATTGGCGTCACGATAATAGTGATTCTGACAGGGAGGATATTGTTGTGCCTCCAGCTGACGACCAAGATGACGACGACCAAGATGGTCAGGGAGGTGGTGGCAATGCTCCTAATGTTCCATCTACCGCTGCCACCACTCCTACTGTTACTACTATCGATTCATCCCTTCCAACTAACCTGGACACCGTCAACCTGGACACCGTCCTGTTTACTGATTCTGAGGAAACTGAAGATGAATTCGAAATCAGTCAACAAGGGGCAAGATTGGTCGCTACAAAACGAAAGAGGGGAGCAGATCAAGGAAGCTCAAGGGTTAATGATGATGACGTCAGGGATGCTGACTTTGTCCCTGACTGTCCACAAGTATCTGCTGCTCCTTCTTCCCAATCTACCCCAGTCAAGAAAGGAAGAATGAAGAGAATGGCCAAACGCCAAAAGTTCAAACTTGTCAGAAGGACGGAGAGCACCTCTGCTACAACAGCAACTGCCACCAGGTCTGAGGCTCCAATGTCAACATCCATGCCTCAGACACAAACTGTGCCTCCGATTCCTCCTCCCATCTACACGACTGCTCATACATCACAGCCAGCCACTACTCGAGCTGAGTCATCAACATCATTGCCGACTATTTCGTTGAACGATCAAATCATCACTCTAAACAGCTTGGTACTGCAGCTTCTGGCTCAAAATCAAGAACAGTCAAAGCGTTTAGATCTTCAGGGCTCGCAGATCAGTCAGTTGACTCTGCAAAATACTGAACAAGCCCAAGCCATCACAAGTCTTTCCAATAGATGCAATGATCAACAAGCCCTCCTTCTCACTGCTACAAACCAGAATCAACAGTTGTCTAAAACTGTTGATGCACATGCTCAGAGAATACAAAGGATAGAGGAGGAAAATAAGAGACTGTTGGAAGACTTAGAAAGCAGAAGGGACACGACACCTAGAATTGAGGGTGCTCGCAAAGATGGTGATGATGGTGACGATGATGATGATGATGATGATGATGACGAGGATGATGATGGTGACGATGATGATGATAATAATGACAAAGATAAGGATGATGGTGCCAATGCTGGTGCTGCATCAAGTGCTTCAAAGACAGCAGAAGCAGAGGCACGCACTAAGCAAAAATCAGACAAATCAGAAGGCCCATCATCAGATACACAAAAGGGCACTGAAGTTTTGGATGTGATGCCTCTCAAGCAACAACCTTCAAAGTTAACTTATGTGCTTGACATGCAAGGGATCATCCAACATTCAGTTATTTATGACAAAGAGGAAGGGGAAATCGTGCATTGCTTGTCAAAAGAACAGATTGCCGAGCTAATTCAAATGAATCCTGACGAAGTCATTACTGAAGAGGCATCTGTTTCAACAACTGATTATCCCTCTTCTGACGAACTAGAAGACGTTGATGAGGTTGAAGTCGAAGACATCACTGATCAAGAATATCCAAAGTACACATCAGTAGATGGTGATGATCTTCCCTCCTTCGTGGACTTATTCACTCAGCAGTCCGACGAGGAGGTCAACCGCATTATCGACAACAAACAGGATGAAGCCGGTCCCTCCACTATTGACATTGACGAGCTGAATGAACATAAAATTCAGTGGATGGAATACATGGCCGAATTAAAAAAGAACTCAAAGTCCTCTCCTCCAACCAAGTACACTAAAGTTTATCGACTCAAAGGACACAAGTCTGATGGTCGTATAATCAGTTGGGCATACTTCAACGACTTAAGCTGCTATGCTATAAAAAGAGAGAAGGGCATACAATATTTCAGGTACCCTCATGATTTCAAGACGCTGCCCGCATTTGAAGTAAATCAATTGGCGCGTCTAAAGCTTCTATACAGCGAATCTTCCGGTCTATCCGAATGGTTTGAACGTCAATTACAATACGAATACCGGAAGAAGTGGGTGAACTTCAAGCCACAAATGCCTACACGTTACATTCATAAGGAAAAGGTTCATCCAGTCACCAAGAAGCCCCTAATTGTCTTAAAGTGGAAGCCTCCAACGATCATGAAGAAGATTCCTTTAAGGAAAATGATCCAGGACTTCTCAGATCAGTTCAAATGGTGGTACTATGATGGGCGTACTGGTGAAGCTGTTATAGTGCTTTGTAAAGAAGGGTCATGGGAGACCATCAGGGTCTTTGATCCCTTGTGGCTGACCAACTTGTCTGAACAAGATGTTACAACTCTATACAAGTGTCAACCATTTTTTGAAGTTGCAGATATAGACCAGGCGTTGCAGTATGTGAAAGTAATACGTATATGCTTTGCTTTTGACATACACGCCGGAGTTAACTGGAAAACTCGTACAAAAGAGATGTTGAAGACCAACTAATGTTAGTTAGGTCATTTTGAAGGGATCTAGGTCCAAGGGGGAGTATGTAGATGCATAATATGTCCCTAATCCCTTGTAATATGTATTTCATCTATGTTTAATGTAATTATTTGATGTAGTAATGAAATTACATGTTTATCCTTAATGTTTACTCATATATAATGACTGTGTATTAAACGATCTGATAAATAGCGATAACGTTGATCAATCGTGCTAATGAAAGGCCCATTCGCACGAATGGATCATGAGAATGATCCATTCGTGCGAATAGCTCATGAGAATGATTCATTCGCTAGAATAAGTCATGAGAATGATTCATTCGTACGAATGAACCATTCTGATGATTCATTCTTAAGAATGAACCATTCTGCTGATTCATTCGCACGAATGAGTCCATTCACATGGCTCATTCGTACGAATGGCCTCTGCACTATATATATAACTTTCACTTCATGAGCACATAAAACACGGAAATACAACAGATATACACATAGAGAGACTGACCAGAGCAGAACCAACAAAACACAAACTCTCTGCACCTGTATTGTCGAATCTCTGTCCGTTGAGAGTTTCCAGGTCTTGTATCCAACTTCTCTACACCAAAGGGTTGATAGAAACCTTCGTCTCGACATCTAATCCGCTCGTTTCTTAAGACCCGATCCGTGTCATAGATTGGATTGCCAATCAAATCGGATTCCGCACGATTTGGTTCGGTTAATGTGTTGAATCATTGGATCAAGGTAGATCCCGATCCAACATGGAGGACTTAGGAATGTCAGATGATGAGGGAGTAGGTTGCACATGTTCATCAGGTGCATTTTGAGCATCATACATCATTTGAACAGCAACCTCCTCATCTGAACATTCTGGAGGAAGATTAAACGAGGCAAAAAGTTCTTCATAATCAAACATCCAAGGAAGACCTTTTCCAGCAGCAGGAGAGTTATACGTTTGAACATCAACATGGTACCATTCTTCTACATTCCCAGAAGCTTTGTTGTAAACTCTTTTGTTGGGAGTGCTGTACCCTAAGAAGTAACCTTCCTCTACTTTCTCGTTAAACTTTCCATGAGCATCTTTTTTTAACATGGTACATGGAGCGCCGAACGGTTCAAGATACTGTAAGTTCGGTTTCCGTCGATGCAACAATTCAAAGCAAGTTTTATTGTGACGCTTGACAACTAGAACCCGGTTGAGCGTGTAACACGCATTAGCAATATCTTCATTCCAGAACTGCACAGGTAAGTTTGAGTCAGCGAGCATAGTCCTTGCCGCTTCTATCAAGGTCCGATTCTTCCTCTCAGTAACACCGTTCATTTGTGGAACATATGGCGCACTGAATTCATGGTGAATACCAAGTTTTTGACAGAAAGTTTTCATAAGGTGATTTTTAAATTCAGTACCATTGTCCGAACGGATCCTCCTAACCTTTAACTTATACAGAGACTCCAATTTGATAATCAGAATCTCCACATATTCAAAAGTCTCAGATTTTTCTTTCAAGAACATCACCCAAGAATATCTCGAATACTCATCCGTCACAACCAAACAATATAAGTCTCCAGCAATGCTCTTCTGGTTGATAGGACCAAACAAGTCCATGTGTAAGAGCTCTAGTGGTATAGTGATGGAATGTTGAGATTTGGGTTTATGAGATTTCTTGGTTTGTTTGCCTTTCTTGCAAGAAACACACAAGTCAAGAAGATGAAAACTTTTCACAGTGACTCCTTCAACAAGATTTTTATGCACCAAATGATTCATTTTTCTGAGACTGAGATGTCCCATTCTTTTGTGCCATAAAATAGAATCCTTCTCAGTGGCTTTTGAAACAAAACATGATGTTGTGGACACTGAGGATGATGCTTGTGACATGTCAAGAATATAAAGATCATTCACTCTTGGAGCAGACATAATCACCATGTCTTCTGGAATCATAAACTCCTTTTTCAAGATATAACAATGCTTGTCATCAAAAAGAACCTTGAACTCCTTATCACAGATTTGAGAAACATAAAGAAAGTTGTTATCCAACTGTTTGACAAAGTTGACCTTCTCAAAGCTGACAGCTCCATTAGACAGTGTTCCCTGAGCTGAGATAAAACCACCTTTATCGCCTGCAAATGAAACATAGCCCCCTTTGATATTTCTGACGTCGAAAAGGAGAGCTAAGTTCCCAGTCATGTGCCTGGATGCCCCACTATCAATAATCCAATTATTGCTAATAGGATTATAAAGGACAACCTGCACAAGAAGGAAAGTAATTAGTTTAGGTTAGGAACCCAAGCCTTTACGGTCTTGGGTTTCCTAGTCTCATCTACAACAGTACAATCCATCCACTGTCCTTGTGGACTTTTGGAACAACCATTTGACTTTGAAGTACAGTCGTCAGAAGCATCATCTGATTTTACTTTCCACACATGTTGTTTGTGCAACGACTGTTTGTGGTAAACAGTGGATTGCTTAACGATTTGTACAGGTGTGGAACTCGAATCAGAGACCAACAAGTCATGCATCTTTTGTTTAACTTTCTTTTGATGCACTTCTTGTTGGGTAAAAGAGTTAGATTTTGACTTTAAAAACTTTTGTTTATTTTCTGGAAAATGGTTAACTCTTTTACTTGGCTTCTGAAGATAAGGACAGTTGACAACAACGTGTCCTTGTGTAACGCACTCAAAACAGTATCTCCGCTCAACCAACCTCGGAGATCTGTATTGATTTTCACTTTGGTGAGTTTTTGAACCACCAGCCTTAGCTTCTTTTAGTTCAGCTGAAGAGAGTGACTTGTTTGATTGAACAGACTCTCCAGCTTTAACAAAATTAACCTTTTTGATTGAGGCTTTGGTTACTTGACTCTTCTGATCAGAAGTAGTGGGATAAGATGGACGGCAATTGGTTTGTTTAATTTTAAAAACATTTTTAGAAGCAGATTTTGAAATACCAATGCTGTCATTCTGTGGAGCAGACGAGTTTTTGTGTCCCAAACCACGAGTAGGGCACTCATCGTCGTCTTCATCCCACTCTTCTACCATTCCATCAACACACTGGGACTCCGAGGTCGAAGCACCATTATCGTTAACCTTTGGTTGAGAAATTTTGTTTTCGGTTGGATCAACGACAAGTGGCGTTTTGACCTTAAAGTCCGTGATTGGGTTATCATCCGGTGTGTTTACCATAGTATTCAACACAGGTGGAGGACAATTGTTATACCCCATCCCAGCATATTTCTTTCCTGGACGCTGTGAAACCATGTAATCAAGAATGTAAGAAGCATTTGAATAACTTTTCAGCTTTTGATTTAAAGTTTCATAATCACATTCGACAAGCGCCAGCTTTTTCTTTGTTTCATCAATCGTGTTTAAATAAAAGGTGATGCATTTTGTTTGTTGAGAACACATATTTCTAATTCATGAACTTGCCTGTTTAAAAGATCAATTTTGTTTTTGAAGGCAAGTTCGTTTCCCTTTAAAACACGGTTTGCTTCAAGACAACCAGTTAAATCAGCAATTAAGTCTGTGTTGTGACTTTTAAGTGCCTCAACTTTCTTTTCAAGTTCATCACAAATTAAACACGGTTGAGATTCAGACTCACTTTCAAAACTGTCAGAATTTACCTGAATGCCTGTGGATGTTTTTACCATAAAAGCACAGCTACAGGTAGATTCAGAAGAGGAATTGTTATCATCCACATCAGCTGTCGATTGACTTGAAGAGACGACAGATGATTTTTCTTCATTCTCAGCTGTGAAGCTAGAACTGTTTGAAGATGTGTCGTCTTCAGCTGATGAACTTTCTGAAGCAATCTCTCTCTCAGCATCAGAATCTGATTCTTCATTGATTTCTACAGCCTTTGCCATGTAAGCTCTATCCCCTGAACTGCCATCAGCTCCAAATTTAAATGACCAATCAACAGTCTCATCTGTTTGAACAACCATAGCTTTTGTTCCACTTGAAGTGCCCTTATCTTGTGCAAGAGTAACTAGAACAAGGTTTGATTATGTATTTTGAGTTTGTGGCTTCGGTTGGCTTTGACGGTTGTTGAAAGGGTTGCGGTTTCCAGTCTGTTTAGGCTTTTCACATTGCCTAGCAAAATGCCCTTTCTCACCACAGTTAAAACAAACAACAGCAGACAGATCAAAACCATAAGTAGTGTCTTTGTTCCCTTCGAGAGTTTTTCCTGTCCTTTTTACATAATCTCTCGCTCTTCTTTCTTCTCTTTCAAGAGCCCACATTATATCAATTCGATCCATTTCATCCTTATCAATCTGAGCATAGTCTTCTGCTGTCAGATGACTGTTTCCAACCTGTCCAGCAACAAGACTGTCATATGAATTGATAACGGTAGACAACAGTGCCATGTGTTCCTTGGCCACTTCAATAGTAACCTTGTCGAAGTTGTCTGTTTGCAATTTAACGGGGCTTAGTGGAGGAGTACTAGCAGTATTTCCCTGCTTTGGAACCGAGCTTGATGAAACTGAAGCATGAGCTGTTGAAGACTGGCTGGCTAAAACATTTGACATGTTTGATACAAATGCAGTCTGCAAAGGAACATTTTGTTGAGTTGATGTAGAATAGTACAATGAAGGATCCTGAGCTTGTACGCCTCTCTTTACCTTCCACTTATTCAACACCTCTTGTTCTCTCAATTTCTGAAGAAATTCATTGATGTCAATGGTTCCAAGAGTATTGTTCTGTTTGAGAACCATCAAGAATGAATCTCATTTTGGTGGTAGCGCATTTGCCATGCATTGAACCTTTTCTTCTTTCGTTGTTTTGATCTCATGGGCATGCAATTCACTCATCAAGTGATAGAATCTCTCAATTAGATCATCTAAGGACTCATTCCCAATATACATGAAATTATCAAATTCCTTCTTAATGGCCTTAGCATTGATAGCTTTCAACGAAGCATTTCCTTCGTGACGTTGTTCTAAGGCATCCCACAGAGATTTTGAAGATGTAAACTGCCTGAATTGATGAAATATTTCTCTTGATATGGCCTGAGATAGGATAGCATATGCCTTCTTTTCTAAGTCATAATCTTTTCTTTGTTGTTCGCTTAAAAGGGAAGGCAAAACAGGAGTTCCATCCTCACTCAACACTTTCTGATATCCATTCTCTAACATCATCCATAAGTTTGTATCAACTCCATTAATGTGTATCTCAAACCTGTTTTTCCAGTGATGATATTCGTCCATTGTCATGAGTTTTGGAGCCTTGTTAGCATTTCCAGCTTCATTATCGATTAATAAAAAGTTTTGGATTTTGCTGTTCTGACTGGCAACAAAGACTAAGTCCGACATGGTAAAAAAAAGTTTTTCGACACTAAAAAAAAAATTTCAGAAGAGATTTGTGCGAATGGGTCTATTCGTGCGAATGGAATTTTCTATTCGTGCGATTGGAAGCTTGAATGAATGAGCAGGAGACTTGATCTATTCGTGCGAATGGTAGGAGCCATTCGTGCGAATAAAGTTCATCATAGTAGCCATTCGTACGACAGAGAGCTGTTTGACTTTTTTGCACCAAAAAGCACCAATGATTGAGCCTTTTATCAGATCTGGAAACTGAAAGGATCAGATCACTCAGAAGCAATAATCACAAGTTTTGAACGTGGCTAAACAGCGATCAAGTGATCTTTATAACATTCAAGAAGATAGAAAAACCAAGATTAGATTTTCTATGTTGAATCTAGAGCACACTGGCTCTGATACCACTTTGTTGGATCGGGATCTACCTTGATCCAATGATTCAACACATTAACCGAACCAAATCGTGCGGAATCCGATTTGATTGGCAATCCAATCTATGACACGGATCGGGTCGTGAGAAACGAGCGGATTAGATGTCGAAACGAAGGTTTCTATCGACCCTTTGGTGTAGAGAAGTTGGATACAAGACCTGGAAACTCTCAACGGACAGAGATTCGACAATGCCGGTGCAAAGAGTTTGTGTGTGTTCTGTTGCTTAGTCTGGTTCTGCTCTGGTTAGTCTCTGCTATATCTTTTTTTGTGCTCATGAAGTGAAAGTTATATATATATAGTGCAGAGGCCATTCGTACAAATGAGCCATGTGAATGGACTCATTCGTGCGAATGAATCTGTAGAATGGTTCATTCGTAAGAATGAATCATCAGAATGGTTCATTCGTACAAATGAATCATTCTCATGACTTATTCTAGCGAATGAATCATTCTCATGATCTATTCGTGCGAATGGATCATTCTCATGATCCATTCGTGCGAATGGGCCTTTCATTAGCACGATTGATCAACGTTATCGATATTTATCAGATCGTTTAATACACAGTCGTTATATATGAGTAAACATTAAGGATAAACATGTAACTTCATTAATATATCAAATAGTTACATTAAACATAGATGAAATACATACTACAAGGGATTAGGGACATATCATGCATCTACAGATGTGAAAGACGTTTTGTACACCACTCAGTCCTTCAGGTAAGTCCAGTTGATACGCTACTGGTCCGATTCTCTTTAATATTTTGAAAGGTCCAGCATAACGAGGATTCAGTTTACCTCGTTTCCCGAAATGAATGACACCTTTCCAAGGTGAGACTTTGAGTAAGACCATGTCACCTACTTGAAACTCCAAAGGTTTACGACGCTTGTCGGCATAGCTCTTTTGACGATCACGAGCTGCCGCCATACGGTTTCTAATTTGGACGATCTTTTCGGAAGTTTCAAATACAAGTTCAGGACCTGTGAGTTGGCTATCTCCAACCTCGGTCCAACAAATGGGAGAACGGCATTTTCGTCCATAAAGTGCTTCAAATGGAGCTGCCTTGTTGCTAGTGTGATAGCTGTTGTTGTAGGAGAACTCCACCAACGGTAGGTGGGACTCCCAAGTGTTACCGAAATCGATCACACAAGCTCGTAGCATGTCCTCCAGAGTTTGGATAGTACGTTCAGTTTGGCCATCAGTTTGAGGATGGTATGTTGTGCTCATATCTAGACGCGTGCCTAAGGCCTTATGTAACGACTGCCAGAAACGATAAGTGAATCGTGCATCATGATCTGAAATAATGGAGATTGGCACCCCGTGCCGAGAGACTATTTCTTTCAAGTATGTACGAGTAAGCTTATCCTTTTTGTCTGTTTCCTTGATTGCTAGGAAATGAGCAGATTTTGTTAATTGATCAACAATTACCCATATAGTATCACATCCAGTAGGGGTTCATGGTAATTTGGTGATGAAATCCATGGGTATTTGTTCCCATTTCCACATAGGAATTTCTGGTTGTTATAGAAGACCGGTTGGTTTTTGATATTCAACTTTGACCTTCGCGCAGGTCAGACACTTACTAACATAGGTGGCTATATCGGCCTTCATCTTCGGCCACCAATATAGTACTTTTAGATCATGGTACATTTTATCGGAACCCGGATGGATGGAGTAACGAGATTTATGAGCTTCATCTATGATTAGTTCCCTTAAATTTCCGAATACTGGAATCCATATTCGTTCGACAAAGTAACGAATTCCGTCAGATTTTACCTCAAGTTGTGCTTCCATGCCGCGTGTACCTTCTAACGGTAGGTTATCTTCTTTCAAGGCTTCAAGTTGAGCACTACGGATTCTGTCAGGCAATCCAGGGTGAATAGTGAGTTGTAACGTTTGGGTTTCGTTTCCTTTCGGCTTAGTGCATCAGCCACAACGTTAGCTTTACCCGGATGATACCTTCAAGTTGAGCACTACGGATTCTGTCGTATTTTCAACTCCTTCTGCTCGAAGATATGCTGGAGGCTTTTGTGATCGGTGTAGATGTTGCATTTGGTACCGTACAAGTAATGTCTCCATATCTTAAGTGCAAAAACTACTGCTCCCAACTCTAGATCGTGATTGGTGTAGTTTTTCTCGTGAACCTTTAACTGACGTGAAGCGTATGCGATTGCCTTCTTGCGTTGCATTAAGACACAACCCAGACCTTGAATAGATGCATCACAATACACTACAAAATCATCGGTTCCTTCCGGAGGAGCTAAAATAGGTGCACTGCAAAGTTTCTGTTTGAGGTGTTGGAAAGCTGACTCTTGGTTATCGCCCCAATTATAGGCTTTTCCTTTTTGAGTTAGGGCGGTGAGAGGTTGTGCAATCTTTGAAAATCCTTCGATAAAACGACGGTAATATCCAGCCAATCCCAGAAATTGTCGCACCTCAGTCGGAGTCGTCGGTCCTGCCCAATTCTTGATGGCTTCTATTTTGGATGGGTCGACATGTATCCTTTTCTCATTAACCACATGCCCTAGAAACTGAACTTCCCGGATCCAAAATTCACACTTGGAAAACTTAGCATACAGTTGTTCTCGCTTAAGTAGTTCCAAAATTAGGCGTAGATGTTCCTCATGTTCCTCCTTGTTCTTGGAATAAATGAGGATGTCGTCGATGAAAACGATAACGAACTGGTCAAGGTAAGGCTTACACACACGGTTCATGAGATCCATGAATACCACGGGTGCATTGGTTAACCCGAAGGGCATGACCATAAATTCGTAATGGCCGTACCTCGTTCTGGATGCAGTCTTAGAGATATCTTCTTCTCGAACTCTTAACTGATGACAGCTGGACCTAAGATCTATTTTGGAATAGAAACTTGATCCTTGGAGTTGATCAAAAAGGTCATCTATACGAGGTAAAGGGTAGCGGTTCTTGATTGTGACTTTATTCAGCTCCCGGTAATCAATACACATACGAAAAGTACCGTCCTTCTTCTTGACAAATAATACCGGAGCTCCCCACGGTGATGAACTAGGTCGGATGAAACCTTTATCCAATAAATCTTGCAATTGAGTGGACAGTTCCTGCAATTCACTGGGTGCCAGTCTGTAAGGTGCCCGAGCAATCGGTACTACTCCGGGTGCTAGATCAATTTGGAATTCAATTTGACGGTGCGGTGGCAGACCTGGCAGATCCTTGGGAAACACTTCCAAAAATTCACGCACAACAGGAATATTTTCGATCTTCTTCTCTTCTGAGGGCTGCTCAGCAACAAGGGCCAAAATAGCCGTATGCCCCTTTCGAATACATTTTTGTGCTTTCATGAAGGATATAATGCCCATGACTGCACCAACTCTTTCACCTTGGATGGAAAGGGTTTCTCCATTCGAGAGAGGTATACGTACAATCTTCTCACGACATATAATTTTGGCTTGGTTTTTAGATAACCAATCCATGCCGACAATTATATCAAAACTACCAAGTATGACCGGCATAAGGTCGATATCAAATGTAGGTGTAGCTAGCTCAAGTTTACATCCTTTAAGTATGTGAGTTGCCTCAATTATTTGGCCGTCAGCTATCTCTATTGTATACTTATCTTCTAATAGAGATGAAGTTCCTTTTATCATATTACTAAATTTCTTAGATATAAAACTTCTATCAGCACCGGTGTCAAAAAGGATAGAAGCAAAGAAATTATTTACGAGGAACTTACCGGTGACCACATTATGGTCGTAACGGGCTTCTCCAGATCCTAGTACAAAGGCTCGTCCCTTCGCACCATTTCCTCCCCCATTGCCATTGTTACCACCATTACCATTGTTATTCTAGTTAGGGTTGTGATTTCCATTACCCCCTTTCTTCAACTGAGGAGAGTTCTTTCGGATATGCCCTTCCTTTCCACACTCAAAGCAAGCCCTAGTAGATCCCAGATGTTGAAAGGATTGTTTAGTTTGTAATTCACCCCTACAGTCCTTAGCAGCATGACCTATTTTACCGCACCTCTGGCAACGATTGCAGAATCCAAAGTGGTGCAAGTTACACTTGTTACACTTCGGGGACTTCCCCGCATAACCACCCTGGTTTTGGCCAGAAGAGGTCGACTGATTGAAGTTCTTGGTAGGCTCAAACCTACGTTGTTGCTGTTGTTGCGGTTGGTTAAACTGGGGTTGGTTGGATTGAGGTCCTTTGGTGTGGGAGTTGGAGTGGTTGTGGGTGTTGGAATGGTGATCGAACTTGCGTTTGTGGCTGTCGGTGGGTTTAGCAACTGAACCTCTCGGAGGTAGGGTTCCTTGTGTCACCGCTTGGTCGGTTAACTTATGTGCAAGTCGAATGGTTTGTTGGATAGTGGCAGGATTGGATGAAGTAACCATGCTTTGTATTTGAGGCACCAGACCTCCAATGTAATGCTCAATTCTTTTGTAGTCAGGAGTTACCATATGCGGGCACATAGTAGCCAGCTCATGGGAACGCGTAGTGTAGAGTTCAATCTCAGAACCCTCCATCTTAAGGTTCCAAAATTCTCCCTCTAACTTCTAGATCTCATCACGAGGACAATATTCCTCTTTCATCATTGCTTTAAATTTCTCCCACGGGAGTCCATTTGCCATTGCCAGTCCCAACATTTGAACCTGGGCATTCCACCATGTTAGTGCCGGGTCTTCTAAAGTTCCGGCGGCAAACTTCACTTGATTAGCCACAAGGCAGTTGCACATGTCAATTATCGATTCAACCTTCTCAAACCAGCGAAGTAATTCAACGGCTCCTTCAGCTCCACTAAAGGTGTGGGGCTTGCAATCCATGAATGCCTTAAAAGTGCAGGCTGGTTGTTGGTTTTACTGATTTTGCTGGCCTGGATTTAGAAGTACAATTTGAATTGGAATTATAGAGTTTAGAAAAATGTTATTAGGAGAAGGATTGACACTATTAGTCAATAGTTAAAGCATTTACCTGCAGCATTTTGTGCTGCTAGGGCCTCTGCCACACTATCATTTATCAATGTTGCTAGCTCTGCTGCCGTCATGTTAATGGTACCATGACCACTGGCACGGCCTCCGCGTCCTCTCCCAGACATGATTCTTCATAATCACAAATGAAAAAAATGAGAAATATACCGCATATTAAACATTATTCAGTTACGAGTAAGGAGATACAACATCTAATATTTTGAAAATTAAAAAAATTGTAAGGCTACAAAATAAATAACTCAAATATTAAACTTCTCATGCTTTTATTGGAAGGGAACAACCTTACCCATCTAGGGTTGGAAAGAGAAATAACATAGGCAAAAGCAAACATGAAAAGGAAGATAGGATAGGAAGGTCATCAAACATCCTCGTCATCGGAAGAAACATACGATTGCGCATCGTCTATCTCAACCGGTTCCTCTTCCACGGGCTCCACCTCGAAAGGCTCTTCCTCAAAAGGTTCCTCCTCAAAAGGTTCCTCCTCATCGTCAGATACTGGAATGTCTTCCGGAAATAGGGCCGCTTGTAGTTGGGCTTCCAAGTGAGTCACCCTCTCTTGAAGGCCTTCAGCAGTGTGGTTTGCCACATGTAGCTGAGCTTCCATAGCAGCTAGTCTCTCCAGAACTCCTTCAATATCATCATCCATAGTGTCAGCCCTCGTCTCTAGATGTGCCACACGATCCACTAAAAGGTTGTGGACATGGTCCGTTGCAGCTAGTTCGGTAGTCAAGTGTTCTACTCCTACCTTATTCTCCTCTATTTGGGGTCCATTCTTCAGAAGTTTAGGTATCTCCTCGGTGGCATCTTATACAAAACTCAATTCCTTCAACATATAAGATACGAATGCTGTGAAAGCTTGTTCCATGGTGCATGGTAAGCTAGGTAGTGTAGATGATGAAGATGCGGATCCAAAGTAAGGTGATGGAACATCTCCCATCTCGATCCATCTTTGGATCATATGTGGGTATACGTCCCAATTGAGAGCATAATTCAATGCTCGTGCGTTACTCGGTTCGCCTTGGTCAACTGAATGGTTACCCGAAGTAGGCCGGCGCCTTTTGGGTTCCGGGGATGAGAGTACAGGTGCCTTATGCCCTGATGCGTTAGGTGATGGAGGTGGGGTTGACGACATGATCCTGCAACATTATGTATAAGTACCAAACATCCAAATGACATGTAACTAATGTGTTAGGCTATAGTCTAGTATGCAATCCTAGTTCTCTATAACCAATGGCTCTGATACCAATCTGTCACACCCCCAATTTCAACTAACGGAGTTTTACCATTTGGGAAGTGATGAACCAGGATCTCAGACATTAGTTACTTTGAACGACTCTACTTGGGACTCAAAATGAAAATATCTTTTAAATCAGAATATCAATGCGGAAGCGTAAAGAAAGTAAATGCGCAAAATACACGCGCCCAAAACCAAAGTCCAAAAGTCTTAAAAGTCCAAACGTCCAAACCAATCAAAGTACAATAGAATAATTCAACCAAACATAAATAGACACAAAGCAAAGCAGTTGAATCCCATGCATGCCCTAACGTGCACCTGTGTCTTAGCTTAGCGTCCTGAGAAAACATGTAAGAAAAAGTGTCAACACAAGGTTGGTGAGTTCACAGGTTTCAAATAAATACGTAAGCGTTTACCAGATTTATGATCATTCAATATGTATCTATAGGTAGCTAACCTATGTTCATGTTTAGCTCAAGTGCTCGCAACCGAAACTGACTGTTTGTTTATTGCCTCCTGCCAGGTCTATCAATACTGGCCATGTGAGTAGGCTAACATTTCACCCGTTCAATATCCAATAGAGTTAGCGCGACTAACGCGAGTGGGATTTGACAAACCCAATAGTACTACTAAACATTACCTCGCTAAGATCCATATTAACGGTTCGAGATAAGATGAGGACTTTCTGTGATAGCGTGTTACACTTAGCTTTAACATTGATAGCATATGAAATACAAAATCTCAAAAGCAGTTTAAGCATGTTTTCTCCCCCAAGTTAAAACAATAAAAAGGGGCCGTGAAAACTCACCTGCGTTGCGTTGTAGGTAGTATCACACAAAGGATAGTTGGAACCACGTGTGTAAGTCTCAAATGACTTACGAATTCCCTAAAATTATAAACACATAAATTAGGGATAAAATGGGAATTGTGACAACGACACGGAAGACTAGAATGCCTTAACACATTCTAAGGATTTAAGAATAAACGAACGTGTCGACGGAGTTTTTTATATATATATATATATATCTTATTGTAATGATTTTAGGAAATTCGCGTTATGCGTCGAATGTTGATAACGGATAATAATTAAATAATTATTTTAATGCGTTTGAGTCGTTTACAAAGGTTGGGAAAATAATATAATTTATATATTATTTTTAAGTACGAAGGATTTACTAAATAATCCTTGGAGTAGAAAAATAATAAATTTATTATTTTTAATCGGGGTAAATAACGTAGGTAAATAATATAATATTGTATATATTATTTATAGTTTTTTAAACAAATGTCACACAAGGAAATTGAATGAGTTGAAAATAATATAATTTATATATTATTTTATTAACATCGAATACGGGTTGAAAATAATATTATTATATTATTTTATACGAGATTATGGTTTGAAAATAATACGAACACGATATTTTTAAAAGTGGAAATACAATTTGTTACAAAATTCAAACCCGAGCCTACGAGTTGTTTCCCGGGCTAAAACACATTTATATAATAATATAATATTATAGGGTTTGATTTTTATTAATTAAATATTAACAGAAAAATGTTTAAAAATAATTGTGGGAGCCCGGTCTCGAACCCGGGTCTCTCCTACACACGCACACAGCTCTAACCAGTCCCGGCCGCTAGGCTATCGCACACAAACCTAGAATAAAATGTTTTAATCCTAAACACCCCTGTGTTCTTCCTCTATGTCGCGACCCGAACCAAACACCCTCCAAATCCGTCGATTTTGACAACTATCAAACCAATTGATACAGGGGTTATATTCTTTACAAGATTTCGAACCTGGGGTGAGTTTTAATTTGAAAAACATCAAGTTCTGAATCGATTAATTTGAGATTGAAGGCCGAAACCCTAATTTGAAAACGTGGGATCGATTTGAATATTTCTGATGTTAGAAATCCTTGAAATCATGGGGCTTTTACTCATTCGATCATTGCGAATCTAACCAAGTAATTTAATTTGATTGTGGTTGAGTTTAAGGTCGAAACCCCCAAATCGATTTTATGAAGAACCCTAGATTCCGGGTCATGGTCAATTCGATATTATGGCAGTGAATTGGCATAGGGCTTTCATCAAATGGAGGATTACGAATCTAATGATATAATTTAATTGTATTTAAACAGGTTCTAAAATAAAGTTTGATTAAATCGGTTTCGTATGAACCCTAGAATCTGGATTGGGTTCAATTTGGTAATGTAAGCCCCGATTAGGTTAGGGCTTACGATCTTGATGTAAAAATGAAGCTAAAGGATGTAAGAGTTACCAGAATAATGCTCGAATTGGTAGTGTACTAGTAGAACAGGTGCCGACCGAGAATGGTTTGCTCTCTGGCGAGTGTGGATGCTTCTCTGATCGATTCAACACGTGTAGAAGCTTCACAGAGGTTCATCGAGTGTGTGCAGGAGTTCAATTCGTGAAAATGATACATGGTTTTGATCAATTTGATGATCGGGGATGATAGAGGTGACGGTTACGTTATTATTGTTCATAATTGGTGTTAATTCGAGTTAATGGTAGTGTAATAGTTCTAATGATGTGCGTTTATGAAAGGGATCGTGTATTTTGGTTACAACCTCTACGAATTTCCGCCGTGGAGTTCAATTTTGAGTCAAGAATCCACGGGTTTGACTTTTAAAAGTCAAACTGAACACAAAATTCTTAATTTTGACTTAGAAAGTCAATCAAATAGGTTTAGGGTAATTACAGTCCTAGTCCTTGTATTTTTGAGTTGATATTGTGACCGAATTAGTCCTTGGAGTTAGATTTGATTAATAGGGTTAAGTTTTTAATAAGAAACTTAACGGAATAGTTAACAGGGTTAACCTAAAAAGTCGGATTGTCACAATAGCTACTGTCAGAACCAAACTTGAACACGTAGGAAGAATTACTGAGGAAGTATATGTGTCAAACTCTGACACTGATACTGACTCACCTTCCCCTCGAGTAGACATCTGTGCTGCAGCATATGAGTCAAGATCAACAATCAAAGAAATGCTGAAAGAAGTCACAGGTCCTGAGTGCAAATCGGATGAAGCCATTGACCTTCCCTTGTTCACCTCTCAATCTGCCAATGAAGCTGAGGCTGAGATCCCAATAGCAGCACCATCATCTGCTGCTGTGGTCAGTGAAGCCGAAGCAGAGGCATCTAATATAAACAAGGGAAAGGGAATCATGACAGATGAAAATGAAGAGAGATTGCTAAAAGAGAAAAGAGAGAGGGAAGAGAAGAGAAGAAGAAGAGAAGAAGAGGAGATGGCTGAAATTAAAAAGGCTCATGAAAGAAAAACAGCCATTCTCCTCAGAGAACAAACCATCCAGTTGTATGCTAGGCAGGAACAATTTGACAGAGAAGAAGAAGAATTGGAGAAGAAGAAGAAAGAAGAAGTTAAGTTCAGAATAACCGATTCTGAACTAGCCAAAGAAATGAGGGAGGAGTGGGTAAAGGCTCTAGTTTCTCAAGGTGAGGATGCAGACTACCTTGAGAAACTATCACATAAAGAAGTCTACAGAGCCTTCATGGGTCAGCAAGGTCAATTGGCAAAGAAGAAACAGGCTGAAGAAGAAGAAAAAGCCAAACAACAGTCCAAGAAGACCATTGCCTTTAATAAACGGACCCATGAAGAAAGGAAGGTCATGATTGACTTCCTTAAGGCTAGAGGAGAGAGTGGACAGAGGCTAGGTCCCATGAACTTCATGAACCTACAAGCCCTCTACTTCAAAGTCATGAAGGATGAGGAAGAAAGATTGGGGAAGAAGGGATCCAAGAAAAGGGTACCTATTCAGGAAGAAAAAGAAACAAAAGCAAAGAAACCCAAGCCTTCTCCCTCACCTACCTCTTCCTCAGTCCAACAACCTTCCACTCTCCTCCCCAAACCCTCCACTCCTCCACCCAAAAAGTTCAAACCATCCCACCCAGCTCCCACTCATCAACAACCTCCCTTAAAGAAATCCAAACCCACACCTAAACTAGAAGACTCAACAGACATAGTTGAATGGGTCTATAATCCACAGGATCAAAGGTTTGAGATCTTCAGGGGGAGAACTGAAAGAAGAAGATCTATCTACAGATCTGTTGATGAAGTTCTGCAATTGCCAGATTCAGATCTTGACTGAATTTTAGAGCTGGGTGAAGCTCATGAGCCTGCAAATGAGGGTGGGAAACTTCTTGTGCTAGCCATCAAACACTACTTCAACCCTAGCAAAGATGTGATCATTGACATCAAACCACTCAAGTCCCACTCTCCATTTGTAAGTTGGTCCTATAATGCTGATTTGGATGACTTCACTTTAGCTGATGTAAGGAAGCAGAAGATGATATTATCAAGTAAAACAATCTACAAAATGCCATACAAAGACATCAAGACTCTGTCTGCACTTCCACTGAACAATCCCAGCAAGGATCCAAGAGGCTATGAAGTTGAAAGGATAGTCAGCCACATGCAAAAGCTTCAGCAGCAAAGTGATTAGAAAAATTTTGGTCGCATCAGTCTAGGGGGAGTTTGTAGGATCAAAGACTGATGGCTTCTAAATTATTCTAAGTACAAATGCTGCTGATAGGCTTATCAGCAGCATTCAACACATGTTGTTGCTGATAGGCTTATAAGCAGCATTCAACACATGTTGCTGCTGATAGGCTTATCAGCAGCATTCAACACTTATTGCTGCTGATAGGCTTATCAGCAGCATCATTCTAATTCTTGCTGCTGATAGCTATGTTCCTTGAAGACAAATCGTTGCAGCTGACTATCCATACCAAGCGTCCCTGATAACTTTCTGCAAAAGCAACTGGCACACTCAAAGCAGAAGGAACCTCAATGGCACAACCAATAAAACTCAGCAATGCTCTTTTCAAGACATGCAAGCAATGATGCATAAAGAAGACGCTTCAATAAAATTAGCTAGTTTAGCTTTAACGTGTAAAATTAGCTTTTGTATAAAAGATCAACGGTCTGTGTTCGATCTGATCCTTAGAATCAAGGGTCTGTCTTGATTCTAAGTTAGTATAAATACTGTGTAAACACTTCATTGTGTGTGTGCTTCTTCACAGAGTTTTCATTTGTAATCGTTTATTCACAAAGCTTAATACAACAGTGATCTTACTAGTATTCTTTCTGTCTGTTCGATTACATTTGTGTAGTTGTTATTGTTTCTGCCAATTTCAACTAAGAATACAGCCATCTTGTAATTTCACGATCCTACAGTTTGAATCGTTCTTTCACTTTGACCATCCGTTTGAGGATGATATGCCGTGCTAATCAATAACTTAGTCCCCATCACTTCATGGAACTTCTTCCAGAAACACGACGTGAAACGTGTGTCTCTGTCAGATACAATTGAAACTGACACTCCATGCCTTGAAACAATTTCTTTGATAAATGCTTCGGCCAACCTTTCAGAAGAGTAAGTCTCACGTATCGGTAAAAAGTGAGCACTCTTAGTTAGCCTATTTACTATCACCCATACGGTATCATAACCCTTAGCTGTTTTTGGTAGTTTTGTTATGAAGTCCATGGTAATATGTTCCCACTTCCATTTTGGAATGTCTAGTGGCTGCAATCTGCCATAAGATTTTTGATGTTCTGCTTTAACTTGAGAACAAGTTAAGCATTTAGCCACATATTTCATGTCATCGAATTTCTTATTTTGTAGTACCAGGATGAATTGAATATCGTGATTTATGAGCTTCATCGAGAATTTTAATTCATAATTCACCCATATGTGGTATCCACATATGGCCGAATCGAATCTTAACTCCATACGCGTTCTCTTCTAAGTACTTCTCTTGTCCAGCCATCCTCTCTTTCTTAATATTTTCTGCTTTCAACGCATCTATATGGACATTCCTGAGCTGAGTCATAAAGTCAGGAGTTACGACTAACTTATATGACTTCACCCTAATAGGAGGATGCTCTTTTTTTCGGCTTAGAGCATCGGCCATGACATTGGCTTTTCCTGGGTGATACAAGATTTCACATCATAATCCTTTAACAGCTCTAACAATCTTCGTTGCCTCATATTCATATATTTTTGCTCAAATAAATACTTTAAGCTTTTATGATCTGTGTAGATTATGCACTTAACTCCATATAGATAATGTCTCCATATTTTAAGTGCAAATACTACAGCAGCTAACTATAAATCATGAGTCGGGTAGTTAGCTTCCTGAGGTTTGAGTTGCCGTGACTCATATGCTATAACCTTGCCTCTCTGCATTAATACACACCTCCGTCCCTGATATGAAGCATTAGAGTAAACTACCAGATCTTCATTTCCTTCAGGTAAAGACAACACAGGAGCCTGAGTCAGTTTCTCCTTTAGCTTTTGAAAAGCATTTTCTTGTTCTGTTCCCCATACAAACTTTGTCTCCTTCTTCGTAAGTTTTGTTAATCGGTTTGCTTATTTAGAGAAATCTTGAATAAATCTTCTATAGTAACCAGCCAAACCTAAGAAACTGCGAATCTCTCTAGGTGTCTTTAGCAGGTTCCATTTCATCACTGATTCTATTTTTGAAGGATCTACAAGAATTCCTTCTGTGTTTATCACATGACCCAAGAACTCAAGTTCTCAGAGCCAAAACACACACTTAAAGAATTTTTCATACGATTTCTCTTTTCTAAGTGTTTCCAGCACTTCCTTGAGATGACATGTATGATCACCTTCATTTTTGGAGTAAATTAGAATATCATCAGTGAACACAATCACATATCGGTCCAACATTGGTTGACATACTCTATTCATGAGATCCATGAATGCAGTGGGGGCATTAGTCAAACCAAATGACACTACTAAGAACTCATAATGTCCATATCTCGTACGAAAGGCTGTCTTTGAAATATCTTCATCTCTAACCTTCAACTGATGATAACCCGACCTTAGATCGATTTTGGAAAACCAGCTTACTCCTTGTAATTGATTGAACAAGTCATCGATTCTTGGTAACGGGTATTTATTCTTGATGGTAAGTTTATTTAGCTCCAGGTAGTCTATTCACATACGCATACTCTTGCAGGCGAGATACTTGGTCTGATGAAACCTCTGTCTAACAAGTCTTGCAATTGTGACATCAGTTCCTTCATTTATGATGGAGATAAATGATATGGAGCTTTAGCTACAGGCTTACCACCAGGCACTAAGTCAATTCGAAATTCCACTTCTCTTTCTGGAGGTATTCCTGACAATTCTTCCGGGAATACATCAGGAAAATCACAGACTACTGGTACATCTTTTAATTCATTATTTTTCACTTTGGAATCAATTGCGTATGTCATATAGGCCTTATTTCCTTGAGTCATAAACTTTATAGCTTTCATCATAGCAATAATTCTAATGGCTGATCTTATTTTATCACCGTGGATGGTAATCCAATTGCCGTCAAGAATTTGTATCTGAACTGCTTTCTGGTTGCAAATGATATGGGCATCATTTGCTGCTAACCAGTCCATTCCTAAGACTATAATAAATCCCTCAAGGATCATTGGATATAGTTGAATGGGAAATTTGTATCCTTCAAGATCAATAAAACAATCTTGAATGATTTCTATCACCTTTATCGTCTTTCCAAGAGCCGTTTTTAATTCAAAGATTTCATCTAATCTTACGGTAGGTCTAGCTAACGAAGGATAGAAATTTAAGGATACGAAACTTTTGCTAGCACCAATACAGTAACAGGCACGTGATTAACAAGGAGCGTACAAGATACTACATCTGGTAATGCTTTAGCCTCTTCGGTTGTCAGAGTATAAGCTCTACTCTTGGTTTTCGAGGCTTCTCCTTCCTTTGCTTTTAATGGCTTGGGATTTTTAATCTTAAGGGTTGGGCATTCCAACATTCTATTCCCACTTTCTCCACACTTAAAACACTTACGCATGATAGGACAGCTGAGCGCCAAGTGCCCTACCTTGCCACATTTGAAACAAATGCCAATTTAAATCTATATTCTCAGGCATGATTTTTACCACAAGTGGTACACGTGGTGATACCACTAGTAGTTATCCTTTTCTTCCACCCACCATCGTTTTGCTTATTCTAGCCCTTAGAACTTTCGGACCATTTCATTTTTTGTTCCACTGGGCGGGAACTATAGACCTCGTCATACATAGTCGAAGCAACTTTTACGACGGATCAAATATCTGTAATTCCAAAGTTTTCAATAATCTTTGTATTTCAGATGGTAACCCTTGTGCGTATCTCTTAATGCGTACATCCTCAGGGGTTACTAAGTGGGGTACCAACCGGTCAATAGCCCTCTCAAGCCTCTGATACAAATGAGTGAGCGGCGTATTCCACTTTCTGATTATCTCTACATTCACTAATCTTTATTACCGCTTCAATTTCTTGGATCCACTGCTGAGTGATCGTGGCATCCTTTGTACCGTCAAATTTTGGAGGACTGCCGTATTTTGTTGGAGCATGTTTGTGTGACAAACACCCTGGATGTTGTCTCTGCTTTTGTAACTGTTCTTTTGTAATTGTATTTGTATTTCTGTCCTTGTATGTATTGGTTTATCGAGTTGTAATCGTGTCTGTAAGTACTTGTCTTGGTAAACGTCTTTGTAAGTGTTGTGCGCACTTAGCAAGTGCACAGGTTGTATAACCTGTGCACTTAGCATGTACGCAAGACCAAGTCTCCATACTTGATAAGTACGTAGGAACAAAGCCCTGCGCACTTGTTAAGTGCGCAGGCATCAGGTATGTTAGTATATATAGCTGATTGTAGAAGTTGACATGTACGCTCTCATTCTGTAACTTGTAATCGGCTGATATTGATAATAGACGAAGTTTTAAAGTAACTCTTGTTTGTTTTCGGTTTACTTGTTGTTGTTGATACTCCATCTAGTCACGGGAATTCCGCGCCCTGTTCGACTAGCCACACACTTGCATGTTACAATCTGAGACACCCGGGGACCTACAAGTGGTATCAGAGCATTTGCTTTTGATTTTGAGTGTTTTGAGTGTGTTAGGAGCAATTTCTACACATTTAGTAGCCTTATTACAAGGAAAAGAGACCGATTTTGTTGATTTTTGTGATAAAACAGAGGTAGCTCTTAAGCGCTAAGAGGCAAAAATCCTTCAAAATTCGACCTTTTTTGTTGTTTGTTTGAGTGTTTTGATCATCAAGGGTTTGTTAGAAACAAGTTTCTAACCTTTTGACTTGATTGACTCGCTCATAACTTCAAGATTTGAAGATCTGAGCATTTTTCGGGGGTCAGAAAAAGTTGGTGGAGCAGTTGGATAAAGTCATGTGCGTATTTACCTAATTTGGCAAAATTCTTCTTGTTCCTGCGTACTTAAATATGTGTGTACTTAAATTTTGTGCATGCGTACTTGTCATTCCTTTTTGCGTACTTGCTAAGTACGCATGAGCATTTCATAAGTGCGCAAGGCCAGTTCCATAGTACGCAATTTGTGCTGGATTTCTGATTTTTTACTAAGTCTAACACCATATCGAACATTCAGAACATTAGTAGTCTGCTGAACTATGACAACGAGATAGGAACTCCACAGAAACCACCAAAGCTTCTTAATGTAAATGATTATTCTAACTAGAAAGCATGATTTGAGGAGTATGTCTCGTACACCGACTCAACCATGTGGATATCCATCCTTGAAGGGTATAAACATCCTACCCATCTATTTCTTGAGGAATCTGTTCCCAAAACTATCTCCAGACTCACTGAAGAAGAAAAGAAAGCTTATGACCTGGAAAATAAGGCACACGGTTCTATAACTATGGCATTGACTATAGATTTATTTCACAGCTTCAGAGGTTATGATACCTATAAAGATCTTTGGATGGCTCTGCATATGAGGTTCGATGGTAACAATGACGTCAAGAAAAGCAAGAGGGAGCTTCTGAGGAAACAATAGGAATGCTTCAGATACAAAGAGAATGAATCTATTTATGAACTTATTTCAAGATTCTATCACTTGAAAACTGAGTTAAAGTCTTATGAACTGAAGTATCCTAATGACGAGTTGGTGGAAAAGTTTCTTGATTCATTGCCTCCAAAGTTTGACATGTATACTACCTTAATGAGAGAGAACCCCAAGTTTTATGAGATGACGATTGATGAAGCGATAGGTAAGGTTCAAGCCCATGACATGAACCTGAAGAAGAATGAAACCTCTTGAAGACCTCAGATTCAAGATCCATCTATGTACTATGGAGGTTCTTCCACAACAAAGTCATCGGGTTCTGGAATTGCTTTATTCTTAGGGAATCCTACTCAGGATGAAGAAAATTCTAATGGTTGTTGTGGTCATACCTGTTTTGTTGCATCGGGATCTAGTTCATGCAATCAACATTCTTCAAGAGGTCCAACATCTACATCTTCAACTCACCAAACTGCTATTGCCAAGTTAGCTGAAGATCATGTGGCATTATTCTCATCATGTATGCTTGCCTATGAGAACTTCATCGGTGGGAAGCTGACTGATCCCAAAACTATCGAAGAAGATTTCAACCAAGTGGATCCAGACGACATGGAGGATATGGATATTCAATGGAATATGGCAATGATTTTAAGAAGGGCGAAGTGGTTTTTGAACTTTAGACACTTTGCAAGAGAATGTTAGAACTTTGGACACTTTGCAAGAGAATGTGGGATTTGATAAGTCAAATGCTAATGTGGGATTTGATAAGTCAAGAGAATGTTAGAACTTTGGACACTTTGCAAGAGAATGTCAAAAGGATAAAGGACCAGCTTCAGGTTTCACTCGACCGAGTCAGGAAAATAACCAGAACTTCAACAATCAGCACAACTGCAGTCAGACTCAAGGAGCATCGTCCAACGCATTGGTGGTTCAGCAGGATGATAGCTTTGACTGGGGAGTACACTTGGAATATGCCATTATTTCACAAACCCAACTCGGGTTAATGGCAGAAATTGTTGAAATGATGAAAGCTGAGGAATGGGAAGCAGCTGCTACTGATCAACCAGAATCTGGACTTGCTATAATGGCCATTGGAGGAGCGTCCAATTCATCAACTGAGGTAGACTCTAATTCTTTTGCTGTTGTTTCTTGTTCTAAATGTTTAATCTTAAAGGACGAGAATGATCAAATCCATGATCAACTCGAACCTCTACGTATGGCAGCTCTAAATTATAAAGAAAATGGAAAACGTTTCAAAGATTTAATTGAAAACCTTAAGAAAGAAATATATGAGTTTTCAATTAAAATCATTGAACAACAGTTTCATTTAGAGGTTGCCTACAAGGGGTTAGAGAAAAGAAACGTTGAGATCGCTGGACTGCAAAATGAGATCCTGCAGTTAAGTGGCAAACTTGAGAAGGTAAACAACTCACGCTTTGTGGTGGAACACTACGAATCTGTGCTACGAAAAGTGAATGGCAAAGGTTTAGGTACTATTCCATTCCTCCACCAGGGAGCGGCAAGTTTGTCAACGGTCCAGTCGACATTGATTTGTCCTATTTAGATGAATCCTCAAGCAAGGCTGATTCAACTTCTGATGAAGGTTCTGAGTACACCAAAGTTGAGGGTGTTGTCTCAGAGGAGTTGATTGTTGAACATAAAATTGAGAAAAACATTGTCATTGATCGTGATAATTGCATTTTAACTGAACCTGATACAATTGAGTCAAATGATAAACTGAAAATGACGCTTTATGGAGGTTTCAAATCCATTCAGCAAAACATAGAAAGAAATGTTTGCAAACAATCTGGGAAAGAATTTCCAAGAAAATATTGAAAAACATTACACCCCCACAAGTCACTTAACATCAGGTCAAGCACAAGTTGTTGTTTATCTTCACCAAACAACTCCTATTGGTCATCAAGCTGAATCATCTACATCGAAAATCAGAGAGCATTATAGGAGGGTTTACAAAGAAAGAAAAGATTGCTTTCACTGTGGTACAATCGGTCACATCATGGTGAACTGTCCTAAAAAGAATAAAGGGAAATGGCCAGTTGTCCTACAACAGGCTGAACTCCCTAAGACACCACCAGTGAAGCAACCCAAAAGCCCAAGATCAAAAGTGGTGAAACTACCAGTGAAGCAAATGGTTAAGCCTCCAGCAAAACATGTGGCTGAATCATCTGTTCCAAAACGGGAAAAGCAGCCGTCTAATCCCAGTGTATCTACCTCCGGTAGTACACAAACTAGTGAGAAGTTTGCAGTGAAACTTTCTAAACCACAACGGAGAAGGCGGAATAAGAGATTGAGGAAACCTGAACAACAACTAGTTGGTTGTCGACCGGTGAAGCTTATACTAGTTCAACTGTAGTTGATGATAGCAAACCTTTGTTCTAAAGAAAAAGAAGAAAAGATCCTGGAGTAAGAAACTCAAAACTTCTCAATCCTCTGGTTCTGACCCTCCAAAAGAGTCACCAATTTTTGACAGTCACGATTGCGAGTTAATTGAGGTTGTATATTTGGAGAAAAACGGACGACCCAAGACCATAATGGCTTGGGTCTCCAAAACTAATTAATATCTTTTGACTCATGCAGGGACATCCGAAGGGAACTTCTGCTAACCGTTGGTATGTGGATAGTGGATGCTCCGATGTCGAACCATTCAGAGGGCGGCTATGTGGCCTTTGTAGGCAAGAAGGGAGGTAGTACAACATGTCAAGGTGTGGTTTCTAATGGATGCAACGTCAACTTTTGCGAGCAGCTGAAGCATAACTTGTTTAGTGTCTCTCAAATGTGCGACAAGGAGTACTCGGTTATGTTTGACAAGTCTGATTTCTTGGTTCTAAAGCCTGTTTTGAGGTTCCAAACGATTGGATTCTAATGCGAGCTCCAAGAACGAACAACACTTGTCAGATCGATATGAGCTTGGCTACAACCACCTCATCAGATTCTACGTGTTTACTTACAAAATCAATAGAATTTGACTCAACCTTGTGGCATAGGAAACTCGGACACATTTCTTATCATAAAATGAATCATCTTGTCCGAATCGGTTTGGTAACCAGGATTCCTAAGATGAGGTTTGCCATTGCAGATGACTATATACCTTGTTAAACGGCAAACAGTAACGGGAATCTCACAAGCCCAAGACCCAAAACTCCATCGATACCCCTTTGGAGTTCCTACATATGGTTTTGTTTGGGCCCATAAGTATCAGGAGTATTGGAGGTAAGTCATATTGTCTGGTTTTAACTGATGATTTCTCACATTTTTCTTCGGTGCATTTCTTAGGTACAAAGGATGAGACTGCTGAAATTCTTCAATACCTGATCTTAAATCTAGAATCTTTATGCATGCTGAAGGTTAGAAGAATAAGGAGTGACAACGGCACAGATTTCAAGAATAACATGATGGAGCTTTTCTGTCTCAAGAAGGGTATTTGTCATGAATTTAGTGCTCTGTACACGCCTCTGCAGAACGGAGTTGCAGAAAGGAGGAACAAAACTTTGATTGAAACTGCATGGACGATGCTGTCGGATGCCATGCTTCTAATCACTTTCTGGGCGGAAGCAGTTAACACAGCATGTCACGTTTTGAAAAGAGTTCTGGTGGTGAAAAGACACAACAAAACATGTTATGATCTGATCAATAATCGACCTCCCAATCTTGACTACCTAGTCCCATTTAGAAGTCCCTGTTCATTATTGTTATAGTACAAGGATCACAAGTCCAAATTTCATGCAAAAGCGGTGGAAGGCATCTTCTTATGATATATTGCTAATTCACCACGCAAAAGGGTGTACAATATTGAAACTCGTTCAGTTGAAGAGTGGTTTGAAGTGGATTGCAGTAAATACAGCGTTCCACCAGAACCAACAGGTCCCATTTGGGGATTCGATTATGATGCTCTCTTCAAGTCTTTCAACCTTCTAGATTTATCCGCTGAAGATGCTGCAAACCTGTACAATCACTGTAGCGGCGGTGATGACTCCAATTTATCAACAAGATCTACTTTACCAATCCCAACTCCTGATCCTAATGCTGCATCTACATCTGGGACTCATGACATTGATGATGAAGAGGATACAGATGTTGAAGGAAACGATGCTCGAGCTGATCCTAACACTCGTGTAGGAAATGAAGCTCCAGTCGATCCTATCATTATTAAATCTTCATCTTGTATACATGATGTGGGGGAGTTGAGCACAAACCTTGAATCAGATATCCAGGAACCAATTGTACCAGAGACGAGAGTGCATAAGAATCATCCAATCGACAACATCATTGGTGATCCTGATGCCGGTGTTCAAACTCGTCACAGAACAATTACCAAGAACACCATTTTGTATGCTGAGATACTTGACACATGTATCAGGGAAACATGTTTGCATGCTGCATTCGTATCCCAGTTAGAGCCGAAGAATGTGAAGGAGGCTATGGCTGACAACTACTGGATAGAGACTATGCAAGATGAGTTGTCTTAGTTCCAAAATTTGCATATGTGGGATGAAGTTGACCTGCCGAGAGGTGTACATCCAATAGGTACTAGATGGGTGTTCAAGTGTAAAATAGATGATCGACACGTTGTGGTGAAAAATAATGCAAGATTGGTTGTTCAAGGGTTTTATCAGCAAGAAGGGTTAGACTACACTGAGGTGTATGCCCTGGTTGCAAGACTTGAAGCCATCCGACTGTTTCTTGCTTATGCCTCCTTTGTTGGTTTTAAGGTCTATCAACTAGACGTGAAGAGTGCTTTCCTATATGGAAAGGTACATTAAGAAGTCTATGTCACTCAACCACCTGGTTTTATAGACCCTCTTAATCCTCATAAAGTATATAAGCTGGACAAGGCACTTTATGGTCTTCATCAACCACCAAGGGCGTGGTATGAGACTCTTTCAAAGCATTTAATGTCCAATGGTTTCGACCGAGGGCAAATTGATTCGACTATCTTCATAAGGAAAGCAGGAGGTGATACTCTACTTGTGTAAGTATACGTTGATGACATTATCTTTGGGTCTACAAATGAAGAGATGTGTTGGGAATTCGAGCAGGTGATGAAGTCCAAGATTGAGATGAGCAACATGGGTGAACTGTCATTTTTCCTGGGTCTGCAAGTCAGTCAAAGGGAGGATAGCATTTATCTACATCAGACTAAGTATGTACCAGACATTTTGTCAAAATACAAATTGAATGATTGTACTACTTATGGCATACCAATACCAGTCAATTATGGTCTGCATCCAGACAAAGATGGAAAGGATGTGGATTGTAAATTGTACCGTGGGATGATCGGATCTCTTATGTATCTCACAACTTCAAAACCTGACATTATGTTTGCCGTCTGCTTGTGCTAGAGGTTTCAGTCATAATCGAAGGAATCTCATCTGATAGCTGTAAAGAAGATCTTCAGATACCTAAAAGGGAAACCCCGATTGGGTCTTTGGTACTCCTGTAGGTCCACATGACTCATCTACAGATCGATCTCATGACAGGACGTCTCGATAACACGGAGTGCGGAATCCTATCGTGTTAACGTTTGTATACGAATTAACAATAGAAATAGAAGGTAAATAACCTTTCTCTTTGTATATCACCAAACACAAAGTTTACAAGATTCACTGAATACGATCGATTAAGTCCCTCTGCTCTCTTCTCTCTCTTTCACAGAATCTGTAACCTCCTATTTATATACACAAACTCTGCAATAGGCGAACTTAACAAGTTCGCTTCTAAAGATGCTTAGGCGAACTTGTTAAGTTCGCCTCTCTATGAACTTATACAGAATTTTATCAACAGTTACAAAACATGTCCTAACAGACTCCCCTTTAACTGTTGCTAATAGTTCTATCAATTACAAGTCAAACACTCTAAGACTAAGACATAAAATCTTTAAGCTCGTTGTCACCAGAATATGCTCCAACAGACTCCCCCTTGACACTAACGAACTAAATAAGTTCGCCTGAAATTTGTTCGCATGATACTGCACGAGCAAACTTAATAAGTTCGCCTAAACCTCACTTAGCGAACAAGCCCACAAGCGAACTTGTTAAGTTCTCTTAAACAACAAAATCAGGTAAGTTCGCCTACTGAATAAGTTCTCTTAAACTGAGTGAAGCGAACATGTAAAGTTCGCCTGCTAAGTTCGCCTGCAACAGAATCTTAGCAAGTTCACCTGCTTCAGCTGCAACAAACTCAGGAACCCAAACATGAACTAATCAGCACCGAAAATCATCATTTCCCTTAGATTAGAAGGAATTTGAAGAAATTGGACCGTAGGATTTAGTATTTTATGAATTAGAACACTTCTATCGGATTAATTTCACCAAAATCCACTTCAAATCCACAAATTCAGCAACAATTTCAACTTCATGAACTTGAAAAGTCCATGGATACAAAAACTTCTAAAAATGATCAATTTCTTGTCAAATTGTACACAAAATCGTCTCTAATCACAAAGAATCAAACACAAATCATGAGCATAAGCTCTGATACCACTTGTAGGTCCACATGACTCATCTACATATCGATCTCATGACAGGACATCTCGATAACACGGAGTGCGGAATCCTACCGTGTAAACGTTTGTATACGAATTGACAATAGAAATAGTAGGTAAATAACCTTTCTCTTTGTATATCACCAAACACAGAGTTTACGAGATTCACTGAATACGATCGATTAAGTCCCTCTGCTCTCTTCTCTCTCTTTCACATAATATGTAAACTCCTATTTATAGACACAAACTCTGCAATAGGCGAACTTAATAAGTTCGCTTCTAAAGATGCTTAGGCGAACTTGTTAAGTTCACCTCTCTATGAACTTATACAGAATTTTATCAACAGTTACAAAACATGTCTTAACAGACTCCCCGTTAACTGTTGCTAACAATTCTATCAATTACTAGTCAATGACTCTGAGACTAAGACATAAAATCTTCAAGCTCGTTATCACCAGAATATGATCCAGCAACTCCAAGCAGCAAGCTTTTGACTTCAAAGCATATACTGATTCTAATTATGGCGGTTGTAACCTCGATAGAAAGTCAACTTAAGGTCGATGTCAGTTCTTAGGAGACAGGCTGGTCTCCTGGCAGTGTAAGAAGCAGTCAACAGTTTCTGTATCAACATGTGAAGCAGAGTACATTGCTGCTGCTGGCTGCTGTTCTGAGATATTATGGATTCAACAACAACTGAGAGACTAGGCTTGAACTACACTCGAACTCCGTTATTCATTGACAACAATGCCACCATGTCTATAACAAACAACCCGGTGAAACATTCCAAAATGAAACATATTTAAAGTCCACACGGATGACAATATTGCTGACCTTTTCACCAAGGCATTTGATCGTACCCATTTTGAACATCTTGTCAACTTGATAGGAATGTTCAATCCTTAGTGAGAAAACTTTTTCAAATCAAAACGTTTCATGGATGTTAAACTTTATTTCTATTAAATCTTTTCTATATAGTTCGTTTTTCTTTGATATTTTTATTTTTTTTAGAAAAATCCAAACAAAATAGAAAACTGAGAAAATTTCAAAGTCATTTGAGGATAAGAGGAAATGATAGTACATCAGTAAGTGATCTAAACGTCTTGGACTGAACGTATGTGAAATGATTGCGTGATGATTACTTTAGCCTTAAATTTTGATTATCTTGTTTTAATTTGAATATTTGCAAGTAATTTGGATTATCAGTAGGCTATAAGCGTTTTTGGATCATTAGTAGTGTAAAAACTAAATATAAATTACTACAACTGTGATTTGTACCCATGTTTTGTAAGTGTGTGTGTAAAAGAATGCAAAAAAATAATTATCATATAAAGGATGTAAGATTTTGTCAAGTATTTTCTTATGAGACCATTTTCGGGTTATGTCTTTAGCATAATGTTTTGGTTCTCTTCACTGCCCATACTCACAAGTATGCAATGGGAAGTTGAATCAAGATATGTCTTGACAACAACCGTCAAGCATATGCTACCCCTTGGATAACACCTGATTCATTGAAGACATATCCAGATAACAATTGGATCCCCTTACCTAAATGCTCAGACACTATACTTATTATCCTGAATCATCAATATGACATTCACAGAAGAAAACCATATCAAACCAAGGCAATTGAATCACACAATTCGGAATCTTTTGATTTTTGATAATCCTTATGGATTCTACTTGATTTTTTAACTTCATTCTGGAGATTTTGGAAATCATTGGGAAAATCTTGGATGCCTTGAGATAGTCCAATTTAAATTTATGTAGCATAACTATGGGGTACACATTGTATGTCTGTATCTAATACTTTAACTCACAAGAACGTGATACAAAAATGCTTATGGTTACAAATATTATAATATTGCCAACCTGAATTCACTTGTTTGTGTTGCAAATTGGGTATGAATAAGTAGTAAGTCATGACATGATCCCAGATTCCTTGATGTTTATCGTGTATCAATTTTGCTAACTATTAGCCTGATATGATCCTCTACTCATGAGTTGGACCAAAAATAGCTAGTTTGTATACTCCTGTATATCCGGATCTGTATCTTGTGAATATTATCGTTTTTCAGAATAATACAAAAGTATTTTTTAGATTGTGTACAGTTCAATCATTATCAAATATGGCAAAAAGATTTTCAGTATAGTTTATCTAAACTTAACAAAAACCAAAAATATTTGTGTTTAACTTCCGTGAACTGTTTTTGAAAACCTCATGATTGAACGTCCATATCCGGTTTGCTATTTGACTTGACAATCTTCATATGTTTGAGTTAATTTGTGAGTAGGCAGAGGTCTCTGCATACTTAACAAGTGCGCAAGAGATAAAGCCTGCGTACTTAAAAAGTATGCAAGACTTAAGTCATGCGTACTTACTAAGTACGCAGAAGTTAAATCCTGCGCACTAGATAAGTACGCAAGACTATTGTGTGTAGGGTATATATACTATTGTTAGCATATTTCATCAGTTCAAAATTCTCTAACACTGTTGTATACCTCCTGTTCAAAATTACTCAAATATTTCATGTGTTCCAAAGAGATTTTTCATCCCGATCTTAGTCTCATCTTCACCTATCTAACACTTGGTGAGAATCTTAGACCATTCCAACTGTTAACTCGCGTGTTTTGGACCGATTCTCAGATCGTATGAACCTGGGGTTTTGATGATGAAATTTGGACCTGTTTCGGATGTTCTTAACTCAAATTGAGACTAAAAACTTGTTTAAATTCATTAGTCTAAACCCTTGTATACCAATTTCATCCTTAACATGCTTGATTTCCGTTTTGCCCCCCTGTGGTACCGTATTTTACCGTCGGACTAGGGCTAGGTCATTTTGATCGGGTTTTAGCAAGATATTGGTGTTAGTGATAGTCCCATAGGTCCTAAACGTGTTTTTCGACCTTGTGGTGACCATCATTCTCAACTAAATCTCACATTCTCTGGATTTTAGATTTTGAAATTTATCTATGTGAAGGTTCTTGCGTACGCAAGAACTAACTCATGCGTACTTACTAAGTACGCAATAACAATCTCCTGCGTACTTGTTAAGTATGCAGGAAGTGCAAGTCAGAAATTTTCCTAAGTCTGAAACTCAGTTCAATGTGCAAGTGCTATACCATGTCATGTTTGTTCCACTCCAATGATTCTATTTATCCTAATGTTGTTTGTCTTGTGTTTTTGTAGTGATATCTCATGTTTTTACTAATGAGTTCAACCTTTTAGCACTCACACATTCGGAATGGAAGGGTGCTGCACTTGAGTACCAGCAGATTGTGGATTTTCTAAACAGATCCAAGATTAGCTACGCTATCTCTGCTGATCCGATTGTCTCTCGACCTTATATGGAGCAGTTCTGGAATACTGCAGATCGTGACTGTACAGTTACCCCAACCATCATTAGGGCTACTGTAACATCCCAAAAATAGTAAATAAGTAATTAATAACGCGATAGAGATTTAAACGTCAAAAATGAAATAAAAATGGATGGGCTTGGGCTCGGCTCCAACGGGCCGAGGGAAGCCCAGGTATATAAGGGTCAAGACAGCCTTGAATCTCTCATTTTCCACCAACACTTGCAAGCTAGAGAGAGAAAGGAGAGTCGGGTCTAGAGAGAGAGTCGACGGATCGACACGAAATTGAAGGAGCACGTTACTACTGATCTTGTGAGCAAAACCTCCGAATCAGAATCACAATCCAGGTAACGACTCGACCTTAAACTGAGTTTCTCTTCGTTTTGAGATTTTTCTGGTTTTAGCTAAATAGGAGACGTTTTTAAGGATGAAACTTGAAAATAAGGTTAGAACTAGCATCTAGAGTGATAACCGCACCTTTTGATCAAAGAAAGTTGTAAGATTAGCATGATCGGATTAACATGCAAAATTTCGGACTTGTCCAGAAAACAGGTGCTGCATACTTATCAAGTACGCAGTAGGGACGTCCTGCGTACTTACCAAGTACGCAGGTACGCAGGAGAAAGATCCTGCGTACTTACCAAGTACGCAGGTAAGCAGGAGAAAGATCATGCGTACTTACCAAGTACGAAATAAGAATGCTCTGCGCACTTGTCAAGTACGCATGAGCAAGGCCCTGCGCACTTACTAAGTGCGCAGGCAGCAGACCAGTAAGTAAAGTCAGTATGTTTAGAATGATTAAACCGTTAGAGTCGGGAATGGGTCTGATGTGTATTTAACTACCTTATTCAGATCGTACGTGACGTTGTTGGACCTTTGTTTAGGACAACCAAGACTAGCTTTTCAGGTGAGTTCTATGTGTCCCCTTCTATGGTATGTGCAAACCTTATTAAATGTTTTGGGGCTGAAATGTATACACTAAATGAATAAATGATATGAATGCTAATGTGATCATACGTGCTGTACTAATATATATATTTATATATATATAAGAGAATGAATTATCAACAAAGAATGAAACGTATGTTTACATAAGAATGAAGAAAGAAAAGTAAAAGCTATGAATACGTATTATAGAAATGTATGTATGTATATAATTATGTATACTTATAAAGAAAAGAATGTCCATACCTAATAGTTTTAAACTAGAACTCACCAGCGTTAGCTGACTTTTAGTATACATTTCAGGTAAAGGAAGAAAAGGTCGTGCGATGGCGTGAAGGTTACCCGGCACAAGACTGACATCCCATATTTATATGTTAAGACAATGTTTTGTATTTAATTGTTAAGACTTTCGCTGTTACGTCACGTAATATGAATGATGTTTGCTTCCCCAACTTCTGAATGTTTTAAATTTAAGCTCAGTATTTATGACTATGTTTATGAGTAAATCCAACAAGTGAGGTTACCTAGGAAAGGGGCCTTACAGCTACTGTGGCAGGTCATGAAATTTCCATTTTTGAAGATACCATCCGAAGAGTTCTACAGTCCAGGGATCTACCTAATGATCCGGTAGCTTACTTTGATTACTTTGTTGATCGATGATGGAGACAGAGGATGGGATACGTTGGAAGCACTGCATATGCCTCATACAAGAAGATGTGGGTACTTGATCAGTGGCGTTACTTTGCACACGTCATGATCATGTGCCTATATGCAAGGAAGGCGGGAAAGGATGCTATGGGTCATGACTTGGCATCCGCAATGGTTGGCCGATCTCTGAACAAGGGTTACAACTTCTCTAAGTACATCTACAGGTCTATGACCGATCAAATTAATGCAACGAAGTGGTTCAGATGTCTTTTGTACCCAAGGTTGATGCAGCTGTTGATTAATGATGTTGTGCCCATGCTACCTCAGATTGGAGAGACACTACACCAAAACGGGTGGACAAGAGGGTGTTCGTCCAATTTCTAAATCCAGGCAGTGTAGAACCTACCCCTAAGTACACACCCCTCTTTAGCCACCTCATAAACAAAGCATATGTGGCCCCTCCCAACTTCTGATGGTATAGTGCTGATTCTGAACCAGAACTTAGCAAACACTCTGATGAACAACAAGAAGAACAGCAACAGGAGGAAGGGGAAGAAGTGAGTGAGTCTGATGGTGATGAATCGGGATATGGAGGTGATGAAGAAGAAGGACGTGCTTGTGCTGAAGAGTCAGATTCTGAAGCAACTGAATCTGATTCATCTGACTCTAACGATGCACCAGACCAAACACACCCAAGGAAAGCGGCGAAGGTTTCCCTTCCCAAGTCGTCCTCCAAACGGAGACGACAAGACAGTCCTGACAGTGACTATGAACCAGAGTCAGAGACTGAAGTACAGAGACAGGACAGAAAGAAGAGTAAAGTAGAAAATGACAGACCGTTTGATGTTGTCATGAGATATCTTGAGTATCGTGCTCAGCGTCAAACGGTTGCTACTCAAGCTTCAACCCAGCTGTATCAAAGGAGGAGGCAGCCACGTGTTACAAGTGAGGTGGCTGCTACTACTATCTAAGAGGAGGTGCCTGAGATAGTATCCCTCCCAATTGTAACTGTCCATCAGGTGATGGTGACGGCTCCTATAAAGACCGAGTCGGTCACAATCACCCCAACCACCATTAAAACCTCAACCATCTCATCCACAATCCCAACTACCACCCTTCAGCCCATCAGTCAACCCTACAACTTTAGAGACTTTACTCAAGGGTTTGACTTTGATCAACTATTCTCCTTCCCCCCCACCCCCCATACTGCTGAAGCCTCTACATCCATGGATCCTGATCCTCGTGATGCAATGATTACTAAATTGGAAATTCAGGTCGCCAGTTTACTTGAAACAGTTCAGAAATCAAGGAGTGATTCAGACGCTCAACAGGCTCAGATAAATTCCTTGGTGGATGAAGTTACTAGATTAAGGCACCAAGGTGAGGGAACCCATGAGCAGCTTAAAATCTTGAAGTCCCCGAATAAGTTGCTTATCAAGACGAATGACATGATTTTGGGGAATAGGATGACCACGGAGCTAAGATTGGATACTCAACGCAAAGAACATTTAATGATGGTCAAGTTAGTAGGTGAGTTGACGGCAAAGCTTGCTGCTCAGGGGGAGAAAGAGAAAGAGAGGGAGAAAGAGAAAGAGAAAGAAAAGCCAAAGCCGAGTGGTGATGAAGCTTGTCATCCGGTTGATCGAACCAAGGATGATGACAAAGACAAGGATCCTGAAGTCGGTCCTAGTGGAGGTGAGCAACAATCTTTAGCTATTGTTCCAATCTCTGATGTGTCCATGGCTGAGGGAGAGTCTACTCAACACGACGGTGATGGTAATACTTCTGGTGGTGGGAGTGATAAAGGAAAGTCCGCAGCTGAAGTTCTCTTTTGTATCACTATTGTGTGACAAACACTCTGGATGTTGTCTCTGCTTTTGTAACTATTCTTTATGTATTTGTACATGTATTTCTGACTTTGTATGTATTGGTTTATCGAGTTGTAATCATGTTTGTAAGTACTTGTCTTGTAATCGTCTTTGTAAGTGTTGTGCGCACTTAGTAAGTGCGCAGGTTGTATAACCTGCGTACTTAGCAAGTACGCAACAACATAGATAAGTACGCAGGAACAAAGTCATGCGTACTTCTTAAGTATGCAGGCATCATGTATGTTAGTATATACCTGATTGTAGAAGTTGATAAGTACACTTTCATCCTGTAACTTGTAATCGACTGATATTGATAATAGACGAAGTTTATAGTGACTCTTGTTTGTTGTGGGTTAACTTGTTGTTGTGTAGGTCCACATGACTCATTTCAGATCGATCTCATGACAGGACGTATTGATAACACGGAGTGCGGAATTCTTCGTGTTAACGTATGTATACGAATTGACAATTGAAACAACATGTAAATAAACTTTCTCTTTGTATATCACCAAAACACATATTTGACAAGATTCACTGATTACAATCGATTCAGTCTCCTCTTAATAGAATCTGTAAACACCTATTTATCGACACAAGCTCTGCAGTAGGCGAACTTAATAAGTTCGCCTCAAATAGTTAAGTTCGCCTCACATGAGACTAGGCGAACTTAACAAGTTCGCCTCTAATATGCTAGGCGAACTTAACAAGTTCGCCTCTAGCAGAACTTATTCTATCACTTAGACAAAATCTATACAATTAGATAAAAACATAAAGACAATAAGACCTAAATTATTACAAAGATTTTGACATACATTCTACGTCCTAATAGACTCCCCCTTGACAATAGCTTGATCTTCTGTCTTCAGTCTTTATGACGAGCTCTTCCAGTTATCTGGTAATCTGCTTCATGCGTGCACTCCATATCTCTGACAGATCTCTAACACTCTTTTATACTACAATCCTTGTTCTCTCCATTTATCAGAAAACATAATCTCATTCTTTCTTAACGTCCTCTGATCTTTCTTTGAGAAGTTAATAAGATTCATTGCATCATAGAAACTAACAATGACCTTGTTATCTTTATCATCAATTCTAGCTTCACCGGTATTCACATCTACATACCACCATTTCATATTCCCCAGAAAATCTTGAGGTATTTTCTTCAATGGTATCTTCTATACAGCACGTACTGGCTTGAATTTATACTTCTAGGTCACAATCTCAGTCTTTTGATCTACAATCCTCACCCTTTTTTCCTTTCTGTGGCTTTAATCTTTCATACTTCCCTGATCCACCCTCTCTTTTAATCAAGTTAGCAATTACATCAGCTAATCCACACTTCGATATATTAATCAGTTGTTTCGTAACTAGACTATTCATTTCACACCTTGGCAAGGTATTGAAATACTTGATCCAAGGCTTTAAGTATTGAACACCATCAGATCTTTTAAGAGCAAACAACTTCGTGTCATCATTATAAAACCAGCTGATGATTCTTCCAATACACCTCTCTTTATTCACATATCTTTCTTTCTGAGCAGGTTGTATAGGTGACTTGTGTAGTACTTTCATCCAACTGTTAACTACTTCTCTCCACTGTTCTCTAGTCATTCCTGTCATTCTATACATCACATGTTCTTCATTCAGCTTAGGAGACACAGGATGAGTAGTATCAACATCAGAATCTATCTTGGATTGAGCAGTATCATCAGGTGTAGTGATATCTTCAGCAAAGTCCATAGAATCTATTACTCCTTCATAAGAAAACTCAGGAATAACATCATCTTGGATGAGGTTATACGGTACATTCAGACCAACACTGCCTTCATATGTAACTTTATCTTTGCTCTTTTCTATCTCAATCTTTACAATCTCTCCTTCTTCAACTTCATTATCCAACACATCCTCTTCAATATCATCAAATAATTCATCAATATCATCCATACATTCTAACTTCTCAGCTTCTTCTTCTTCAGAATCAGCAAAGAATTCCAATAATAAAATATCTTCGTTCACTCCAGAATCATTCTTTGTTCCTTCAATATTACCTGATGTAGACTCCCCCTAAACTCTTTGAAGGTCCCTCGGGTGTGGCGGATCATCACAATCAAGTGGGTCTACTAGTCAGACCGGGTGCAGAATGCCCGTGACTAGGTGGAGAGTCTAGCTAAACAAAGTAAACCGACAAGCGAAAACACTTTAAACTTTCTTTGTATTATAAACACTTGAAGGTTACAAAGAGAAGCACTTGGTTTACAATCTGCGTATTTGCACTAAAAGCATGCGTACTTAACTTCTGTCAACATATCCTACTTATACCTGACCTGATGCATGCGCACTTGCTAAGTGCGCAGGGCAAAATGCTCTTGCGTACTTAACAAGTATGCAAAAGTATTCTTGCATACTTGCTAAGTACGCAGGAGCTTTCTCCTGCGCACATGTAAGTGCGCAAAACACTTAGAAAGAAATGCAACATTCAATATGTAAAAGTAAATATAACTCGATAAACTAATAAATAAAGACTCTTACATACAAAGAAAATTACAGACATGAAAATACAAACTAAGACTCTATCCAGAGTGTTGTCACAGGAAAGTGCTTCAACAAAATCCCCTTTGACAACAGCTCGGGATCTTCATCGTCTCTAGTCTTCAATCTTCAGTCTTCACAGCTTCAGTCTTCAGCTTCCATCTTCTTCTTGTAATCAAAGCAGAACTTAATCACCTTGTCATATTTAGAAGCAAGGAGCTTTGTCCATTCGTCCGTATAGACGCAGTAGTGTTCTGCTAGTACCTCCAGATCTTTCACAGAAAAGTTGATGAAGCAGACTTCATCAAATATTTTGATCGGTTCTCTTGGCACTAAGTTCCCACTCTCTGAATGTCCTTTACCCATGATCACAGCCTCTCCCGTTTTTGGATCTACATACCAGTACCACATAAGAATATCCAGAGATAACTTGCTCAGGGGAATCTTAGTTTCACATCGCACTGGCTTGTATACCAATTTCTTTAAGTGCTTCTTAGTCACAGGATGTACATCGTGCTTATCCTTGACTCTCTTGGGCACTTGAGTCTTGAACATCTCGAACTTCCCAGATCTTGCTTTCGGCTACAGAACCACCCACAAACCCATCGCCACTGCATGATTGGAATGACCCAGCAGCTCTCGGTTTGCTAGGTTCACTAGGTCGTATTTGGGCAAGGAGCTGAACGCTTCACTGGTGGGTTTCAAGTATTGAACCCCGCCAGATCTTTTGATGGAGAACAGCTGCTTGTCCTCCTCGAACCTTACAGCCAAGATCATCCCTGTTGCTCCGTGCTTGTCTATGATAGAAATCTTTTGCCACACAGGAGCTGGACCCTTTGATGAAGTAGAAGGCATGTCTGTATCTTTCGGTGCCTCTGGGTCCACAGGTTCAGGGTCAACTGGGGAGGCTTCAGTCGAGGCTTCTACATTACCAGCCTGCTCGACTGAACCTGTGTCGAGCAGAGCATCGAAGGATGGTAATTCAAAGATCTCTCCATCTTCTAGCTCATACTCTCCTTCCCCGTCACCCTTGGGAATTTCGATCACAACATCTTCGTCATCATCATCCCAGTCGTCATCAGAGTCGATCTCTTCTTCTTCTAGATTGAAGAGAGCCTCGATCTGTGCTTCATTGGAATAGTCAGGCTCTAGATATAGGATCTCATCATCAGATAAGTCCTTAAGTACTTCAGCCACTGACTTTCCTTTCTCATCACCACCACCACCAGAGGTATCACCACCCTCTTGCTGAGTCGACTCCTCCTGAGCCATTGGAACAGCAGAGATGGTACGATTGCTAAAGCTTGGTGCTCACCTCCACTAGGACCGGCTTCGGGATCTTTGTCCTTGTCATCATCCTTAGTCAAGTCGACCGGATGACATGCCTCATCACCAGTAGTCCACTTCTCCTTCTCTTTCTCTTTTTCTTTCTCCCCCTGAGCATCAAGCTTCTTGGTCAGATCAGCAATCAGCTTGACCATCAGCTCATGCTCCTTTCTTTGAGCGTCAAACCTGAGCTCCATGGACGACCCATGACCCAGCAGCATTTCATTTGTCTTTATTAGTAGTTCATTCTGGGCCACGGCATTTTTCATTCGTTCCTCAGTCCCTGTTCTCTGGCAACGAAGGATTGTAACTTCATGTATCAAAGAATTGATCTGTGCTTGTTGAGCGTCAGACTAATCCTTCGATTTCTGAATGGTCTTCAGTAATCCAGCTACTTGGGTTTCCAGAACATCTATCCTAGCATCATTCGGATTAGGATGTCTGGATGAGGACGCTTCAGCAGTGTGAATAGGGGAGGAGAATATGGTATCAAAGTCAAACCCTTGCGTGAAATCTCCATAATTGAAGGGTTGACTGAGAGGCTCAGTGGTGGTAGTTGGGATGGAAGACGTGACGAGAGTTGTTGGGGTAATGGTAGGGGTGATGGTGACAGACTCCGTGACAATTGGAGTTGTCACCGCCACTTGGACGAATGTAGTAGGGAGGGTCACCGTCACAGGAACCTCCTCTGTGACTGCCACATCAGCTTGAACTTGTGGCCTTCTCCTCCTTCTGTATAACTGCTGTGTAGGTGGGGTAGAGGCTGAATCCGGACTGGCAGCTGAAACATGTACTTGCTGCATAATCGGTACCTCTACCACACTGGGGATAGCAACTTGTTGCCTATCACCCTTGTTCTTATGAATGCTTTCCCGTCTTTGTCTTTGTACAGCAGCGTCAGAGTCAGAATTTGGCTCATATTCGCTGCTTGAGCTTTCTCGCTTCCTTTTGGAGGACGACTCAGGTAGGGTTACCTTAGCCGTTCTCCGTGGGTGTACCTGCGATGGTGCGTCATCGGAATCAGAAGAATCTAATTCTGTTGCTTCTGAATCGGATTCCTCAGCACCACCATCACCGCCTTCGTCGTCTCCATCCTCAGACGATCCATCATCACTCTCCATTTCCTCCTGTTGTTGTTCCTGTTGCTCATCGGAGTGTTCACTCAATTCAGGCTCCGAGTCGGGACTGTACCATCTCCAGTAACCGGGGGCCACATACGCTTCATTGATGAGGTGGCCAAAGAGTTCTGTATGCACAGGGGTAGGATCTACACTGCCTAGCTTTAGGAATTGGGCGAAAACTCTTTTGTCCATCCTCTTTACTTGCAGTCTCTGCCCTATAGAAGGAAGGTTTGGCAACGCGTCATTTATCAAAAGTTACACAAACCGAGGGTATAACAAGAACCAAAACCTCTCCGCTATGTTGATCTGGTCATTGATGGTCTTAAAGATGTAGCGGGAGAAGTTGTAGCCCGTGTTTAGAGAAAGGCTGACCATGGCTGCTGCAAGGTCATGACCCATGGCATCTTTACCAGCTTTCCTTGACGAGATGCACACGATCATGACAGGGGGAAATCCCGCCATTGGTCTAATACCCACATCTTTTTGTATGAGGCATAGTCCCTCGCTCTGACGTATCCCATTCTTTGCCTCCAACACCCATCCACAAAGTAGTCTGGATAGGCTGTCGGGTCGGTAGCAAGGTCTCTGAACTGCAGGACCCTTATTATGGTGTCTTCAGAAAAAGCGATAGCCTGACCAGCAACGGTAGCCCTTATGACATTGGGGGATACCGTAAAGTCGTGTTCCGCTGTCTCCCAGAATTGTTCCAAATAAGGTCTTGACACGGTCGGGTCAGCCGAGACAGCATAGCTGATTCTGGAGCGGTTCAAGAAATCAACTATCACCCTATATTGCAATGCTGCACCTTTCCATTCGGGTTGTGTGTTTGCTAACAGGTTGAATTCGTTAGTAAACGCTCGAGCCATAATCTGCAAAAACACACAGAAAACACAATCAGAACAACACGTATCATTGGAAATTAACAAACATGACTCAGTATAGTAGTTACTCTTTAAACATAATTTTTCAAACTTAGAATTTTCCCAAGTGTTGGTCCTGCGCACTTGTTAAGTGCGCAGTCTTTTCCTCTTGCATACTTAACAAGTACGCAAGACGTACTTCTTGCATACTTGCTAAGTGCGTAAGAACACCACTTGACAAAAATTACAGAATATTGAGACATTGACTGATCGTTCAAAAAACGGGTCAAATAGGTCGCCACTAGGTCGGAATCAATGACTCTAACCTATGGGACCAGTATCAATACCACAAACTACCTACACATGACCAATTTTGACCTAAAAACTCGCCCGACCCACTGTCGATTCATCTTCAATCGACGGAACAAAATCGAGGACCAAAAGGGATGAATGGGAGTCGATTAAGTTTTCTAATCCGTTATTAGTGATAAGATATTACCCAAACAACCCCAAATTTACCCAAAAATTCAAGAATAAACCTAAATTTTTTTAGTCGAGAATCGGTCCATAAGTTACGATTTCACGGATGGATTTCACCTATATTCTCACCAAATCGATGAAATGAGATGATGAAACTATAGACGGGACGAAAAGATGGTTTAGCAACGCTTGGTTTTGAGTAAAAATTTGCAGAGGGAAACTATCGGTTTTAATGTGATGAAACTGAGAAAATTTCCTAAGTCCCACTTTTTTACCCTTCACTAATCAGTCTTGCGTACTTGATAAGTGCGCACGAGTTAACTCTTGCGTACTTACAAGTGCGCAAGCTTTAACTCTTGCGCATTTACAAGTGCGCAAGCTTTAACACTTGTGTACTTGTTAAGTATGCAAGGCTTACTTCGCGCGAACTTGACAAGTACGCACAACCCTTAAGTGCGCAAATTTTAAACTCAGAATTTATGAAGTATTTCAAGTCAAATAACGAACAAGATTAAAATATTCAATCAGGAGGATTCAAATACAATTCAGGAAGGTTAAACACAAATATTTTTGGTTTTTCTGAATAAAATTGAACTATGCATAAACTTAAAATCTTTTTGATCTTTTCTAATAAAATATACAAGAATTCACACAAACTATTTTTGATCAAAGACACGAGCAGAGGATCATATCAGGCTATCTTTTAGCAAAAATGATACAATATAAACATCAAAGAATATGGGATCATGTCATGGATTACTATTTATTCATACGTAATAAGCACATAAACAAGTAATTCAAGTTGACAATATTATAAGATTTGAAACTATAAGCATCTTTGTATCACATTCTTGTGTATTAAGGTATTATTTATAAGATGTACAACGTGTACCCCACTGATATGTTATACTAATGTAAACTGCATTATCTCAAGGCATCTAAGATTTTCCAAATGATTTTCTAAATTTTCAGAATGAAGTTACATCTATTAGCACAGGAAAAATCAAGCCGAATCCATAAGGATTATCAGGAATCATAAGATTCAGAATCGAGTGATTCATTTGTCTTGGTTTCATTTGATTTTCTTCATTGAATATCGGTATGATGATTCAGGATAATATATATGGTGTTTGAGTTTTAAGGTAAGGGGATCCAACTTTTATCTGGATTTGATTTCAATGAATCAGGAGTGATTCAAGGGTGCATACATGTTCAACGGTTAATGTAGAGACATGTCTTGATTCAATCTCTCCTTGTATACTTGTGAGTATGGGCAGTGAGATGAACCACATTAATTGTGCTAACGACATAACCCGAAACTGACCTCAAAAGAAAATTATTGCCAAAATCTAACATCCTATATCTGATAATGATCTTTTCTATTCTTTTACGCACACACACTTGCAAACATGGGTTCAAATCACAGTTGTAATTTAGATTTAGTTTCCACACTACTAGTGATTCAAAGAGGCATACAGCCTACTGACAATTTAAATTACTTGTAAACAAGCAGATTAAAAAACATAATAAGTTAAACAATTAAGTAAGCATGACGCAATCATTTCCCATATGAGCAGTCTGTGACGTTTAGATCATTTCTGATGTACTATCATTTCCTCTTTTCTCAAGTTAACTTTGAAATTTTCTCCATTTTCTATTTTTGTTTTTGTTTTTGTAAAATATTTTGAAACTTAAACGAACTATACAGAAAATTTAAAAGAAATAAAATTTAACTTCCATGAATTGAATTGAATTAAGAAAAATTAATTTTCACTCAGGATTGAACATTCCTATCAAGTTGACAAGATGCTCAAAACGGGATCGATCAAATGCCTTTGTGAAAAGGTCAGCAAGATTGTCATCCGTGTGAACTTTTACAAGTTCAATTAAATGCTTTTCAGCACAATCACGGATGAAATGATGGCGAATCTCTATATGTTTAGTTTTGGAATGTTTCACCGGGTTATTTGTGATGGACATTGTGGCATTGTTGTCAATGAAAAGAGGAGTTCCAGTGAAGTTTAAGCCGTAGTCTCTCAACTGCTGCTGAATCCACAGTATCTGAGAACAACCACTCGCTGCAGCAAGGTATTTTGCTTCACAAGTTGATACAGAAACCGTTGATTGCTTCTTACACTGCCAGGAGACCAGTCTGTCTCCTAAGAATTGACATGCACCAGAAGTTGACTTTATGTCAAGGTTACAACCGCCATAATCTGAATTAGTGTAGGCTTTGAAGTCGAATGACTGCTGCTTAGAGTACCAAAGACCTAATCGGGGTTTCCCTTTCAGGTATCTGAAAATTCTCTTCACGGCTATCATATGTGACTCCTTCGATTGAGACTGAAACCTTGAGCACAAGCACACAGCAAACATTATATCGGGTCTTGAAGCTGTGAGATACATAAGTGATCCGATCATCCCACGGTACAATCTGCTATCTACATCCTTTCCATCTTTGTCAGGATGCAGACCATGATTGACTGGGATGAGTGTTCCATAAGTACTGCTATCATTCATCTTGTATTTGGATAAGATGTCCTACACATACTTAGTTTGATGTAGATAAATGCCATCCTCTCTTTGACTGACTTGCAGACCCAGGAAGAACGACAATTCACCCATATTACTCATTTCAAATTTGGACTTCATCACCTGCTCGAATTCCCTACACATCCCTTCATTGTGTAACATCTTGGAATTTAGTATTCATATTTCAATTCAATGTAATGCAATTTCAAATTCAATGTTCGTGCACTGCCTTATTATTTTGCTTACCTTAAACGAAATGCAATGATTAAATACAAATTTACATGTTTTGCTCGATTATATACACTTAAACGCTATACATGTAACTATTTATTTCAAACTAATCAAACCTGAAAAAGTCAAAGACTAAAGTTGAAAATTTATCAAGAAACCCTAATTAGCACGATCGTGCTTTGTCCTGGCACGGTCGCGCGACTGGTCCTGGAACGATCGCGCCCGGTCCTTAAGCACGGTCGTGCCATATTTAGGCACGGTCGCGCCTGTGAAACAGCTGAAACGTAACTGCAACTTTAATTACCCGATCGTTCGAATCCGTAACATCCATCCGTTTCTTTTCCCTTAACAAACGTATTATCGCTTTCCAAATTATTCAAACACCTCAGTTTCATATTACCAATCTCGAAATTTCTCTCTCAAAGCTTTTCAAGAAAACCAAGAAATTCTCTCCTGCAATCCGTATTCTCTCAAGCACGATATTCGTGTCACTCGTCCCTCCCGAGAAGTTCTGGACAGACTGGATTGGCCGGAGTGCAACAAGGATCACCGGAACTCAATCTCGCCGTCGCCAGAATTTCCTCTCTACCAATATCCATCGATTCGCTACTGTTCAGGGTAAGTTAAACCTTTAATTCATTCATTTCAGTATCAGTATCAAAAGCCCCTATTCAATTTGGGCTTCCATTATAGAAATCGATCTGAATCAGAACTCATGTTTTATAAAAAAAAGGATTAAATCGAATCCCTGCTTAAACACGATGTACATGAAATTAAGTTATATGAAAAGACTCGTAATAACCCATTAATCAAAAGCCCTAACAATTCCAGCGCTTAAAATACAAGAATTTGTCAATTCGTGTCTGATTTGGAAGAGACACGGTCGCGCTAATCATCTAGCGCGGCCGTGCCTCATGTAGCGCGGTCGTGTCGAATAGCGGCGCGGTCGTGTCCACCTGTCCAGACCTTGTCATGCCCTCTGGGTTAGTCTCTGTTGTGTCTAAAGATCATAGACACGACCGTGCCGGGCCAAGGCATGGTCGTGCCTGTTGACTGGTCTAGTTTGTGCCCTCTGTTGATCAACCTGGTGGCGCCCCGACTAGAGCCGCCGCGCCCGTGGCTTGAGCACGATCATGCCCTTCCGATGCACGGTCGTGTGTGACTCAGAATTTTAACAGAATTATAATTTTATATTTTTCAATCAGTAAATGTTTCAAATTTTATACAATATGTTTTCTGTTTAATCTGGAGATAAATATTATTTATTTAAAGGTTTATTTAAAAATTTATAAAAATTCAATTTATATTTATCATACACTTAAATGATGTTTTAAATGATTAAGTTACAAAGTTTATAAATAAATAAGATAATAATTATTTATTTAATATTTAAACAAAAATCATTCATTTATTTATACTTAATTACAATCAATATTTACATTATTTCATAAACTATAAACATTTATTTATTTATTAATTTACATTTAACACATGCATTATTTTCATAATCAACAATTTTATAAAAATTCTATTTTATTATTTAAATTCCAAACTTTAATCAAATGTTCCAAAAATGTTTACTACAACTTTATATATTTCATTTAATATTTTTTTTTATACACGAACTCAACCTTCAATATTAGACTTAAACTTTGTACACCGATTTGATTCAATATACATTACTATCTAGGTTAACCCGTGCGTATCAAGAACCCTTATTTCATTTATACTCTTTGTTAGCTACATCTCCATACCAAGTGAGTATTCACAACCCCTTTTTACTCTTTTACACTTTTGGGGTGGAACATGAACTCTATACACATTACACATTACACATTTACATTTACGCAAACAACACAAGTGCAAAAATCCTATTTACATACATGTGTGCAAAATTTGAGCTTTGTGCCCGAGTGCTAGTTGTGCTAACCTTTGTATGCGATTATGTGCAATCATTAACTATACAAGCCGACGGTTTTCAATGATAGATCTATTGAGTCTGACAAACCCACCCATGGTGCGCGGTGATTGAAACCGACAACACAATTTTTGCATGCTAGTTACAAGGTTTGGTTGTACATGGTTACACAATAGTTGCTCCCCATAAATGCCTTATTTTATCATGTTTTGTAAAGGATTTGTTTTCAACTATATGCTATCTATTTACAACTGTGTTACTCACCAACTTTTTAGTTGACTTTATTTTATTCATGTTTCAGGCCCTAATATGTGAGAATGATTCAAGACGTGCTCAATATAGGATTGGACTTAGCAAAACAAATCAAGAATTTTATGAGTTGTTTTATGTTTCTTGTTTGAATTTGGTTTGTACTTGGATTATTTGTAATGGAAATTTAACTTTAATATATTTCAATTTAGTCAACCATGTGCTATGAACAGTCTTACATGTCCCGCCCCGATGATTCCTCCATCGGTCGGGGTGTGACAGATTGGTATCAGAGCCTTGGTTATAGGGAATTAGGTTATTAGACACCTTGACCTAGACTATAACTTTAGGACACCCACTTATGCTATATTTCATGATTTTGTACTATGTGTTACATGCTATGTGCTACATGCTCACCATGATTAATTATTATTATATTTGATACCTTATTTGTTAGAAATTCATGACTCATTAGGATCTTCTTGAATAATAATTAAATAAATAATATCCTTTCCTATATTCTAAAACCTCATAATAATTATATCTTCTTTCTATCTTTATCCTTTCTTAGCATGTGGAAGAACTCTTGAAGCAAAAATCTTTAAAAAAAATTTTTTATTTCTTCGTTAAGGTTTTTAAACTTGTGAAATTATTTGAGGACACGTGCAATCTGGAAGGGTGACACCTGTATTTTGGGTTTTCTGTCTAGGAAAGCATTTCGCATAAATCCCAATCAACCGAGGGACCCGTATGCTTTCCTGGGAATTCCCGAGATGAGTGTTTACTTATAGGCTAAAGCATGTTTCCTTGAAAATTTTATAAGTTAAATTAACCTTAATGTGTCATGGTATTCAAGTGATTTTGTCACTTTTGAGTACAATCCAAACTAAGAATATCTATTTTATTTTGTTATCTCATTCTATTAAATCCTATCAAATCTCATAAGTTCTTACAATTTTTCTTGTCTTGTGAAAATCTGTAGAATGCCTCCTCGTCGTGCTCCCGCAACCAACGCCAACACCGACATTGCTGCTATTCTCACCCAATTGGTGACACAACTCACCCAAGCCAATGGTGCCACCAATGGCAACAATGGTGGAAATGGAAGCAATAGTGGTAATAATGGTGGAAATGGTGGTAACAATCCATCTCAATGCACCTTCAAGCACTTCAACTCGTGCAATCCCCTAAAGTTCTATGGTACCGAAGGAGCTACTGGACTCCTTCAATGGTTCGAAAGCATTGAGAATACCTTTCTCAATAGTGACTGTCCCGACAACCTCCGTGTTCGTCATGCTACAAGTGTCCTACAAAAACAGGCACTTACATGGTGGAATGGGGAGAAAAGGAATAGGGGTGTTGACATAGCTATGGCCCTACCTTGGGATGAGGTCAAAAGGCTTATGACCGAGGAGTTCTGTCCTCGAAATGAAGTGAAAAAGTTAGAAGCTGAATTTTGGGATCTTGCCCAAGATAGCGGGGAAAGCTTAGCATATACAACTCGGTTCCATGAGTTGAGTCTTCTAGTGCCCCACATGGTCACTCCTTTGTCCCGTTGTATCGAGAAGTATATTGGTGGGCTACATGGACAAATCCAAGATACTGTCTTAGGTAGAAATCCTGCTACTCTGGAGGATGCTATTCGTCTATCCGCTACCTTAACTGATAACCATGTGAAAGCGGGAACACTTACTAAGAAGGGTACTAAGAAAGTTTCTGAAACCGTAACCCCTCCCACTCACAACAAAGTAACCACAACCGAGCCCTCTTGCAATAATAGAAAGAGGAAGGTTAGAAATTTTGCTGTGGTTACTCCTGCTGTTCCCATCAACCAAGCTGCACCTATGGTTCAAGCGCCGGCTAAAAAGCCATATGTTGGAATCTACCCACTTTGTGCCACCTGCAACTACCATCATCCCCAAAACATCCCATGTCGCCTTTGTACTTATTGTGGGAGATATGGTCATACGGTTAGTGTTTGTAGGACCAAAGCTCTTGCGGGCCAAGTCAACCCTCCAAACCGAACTATACCTCAAGTGGCTAATCAAGGTGCTCCCGCCATTGCTAATGGGCGTGCTTGCTATGAGTGTGGTGACCCGAACCATTTTCGTGATCAATGTCCAAGACTTGCAAATGCTAGACAAGGTGGAGCTCGTGGGCGTGCGTTCAACATAAACACCAACGAAGCTCAAGCCAACAATGACGTGGTCAATGGTACGTTTCTTGTTAATAGTCAATATGCCTCCATTTTATTTGATACCGGAGCCGATAAAAGTTTTGTGTCATTTAATTTTGAACCTTTACTTGCAAAGACTCGGTCCCAATTAGAGAAAACATTTACCGTTGAAGTAGCAAATGGTGACTCCCTTACAATTGAGTCCATTATCTATGATTGCTCTTTAGCACTTAATGATCACACATTCCCAATCAACCTTGTTCCAATGCCACTAGGAAGCTTTGATATTATCATAGGTATGGATTGGCTATCAAATCATCATGCCGAAGTCATTTTCTTTGAAAAGTGTATCCAAATTCCGCTACCATCGGGAGAAACCTTAAGAGTTTTTGGTGAAAAGCATTGCAAGGGACTTAAGTTGATGTCGTGTACTACCGCTCAAAAGTACTTACGAAAGAAGTACATTGCTTTCTTAGCTCATATTGTTCAAAAGGATGTCAAGGAGAAGAGTATCCAAGACATTCCGATCATTCGAGATTTTCCTGAAGTTTTTCCTAAGGATTTATCCGGTCTTCCTCCCGTTCGTCAAGTAGAGTTCCGTATTGATCTTATAGCTGGAGCTAACCCCGTTGCTAGAGCTCCCTATCGTCTTGCACCTTCCGAAATGCAAGAGCTTGCAAGTCAATTTCAAGAGCTCTCCGACAAAGGTTTCATTCGCCCAAGTCATTCACCGTGGGGTGCACCCGTCTTATTTGTTAAAAAGAAGGATGGATTATTTCGCATGTGTATTGACTTCCGCGAACTCAATAAGCTTACTATCAAGAACCGTTATCCTTTGCCTAGAATCGATGATCTATTTGATCAACTTCAAGGTTCTACTTGCTTCTCGAAGATTGATCTTCGATCCGGTTATCATCAGCTTCGTGTTCAAGAAGATGACATTCCTAAGACTGCTTTTCGAACAAGGTATGGTCATTACGAGTTCATGGTTATGCCTTTCGGGTTAACCAATGCACCCACAGTTTTTATGGATCTCATGAATCGTGTGTGCAAACCGTACCTTGATAAATTCGTGATCGTCTTCATTGACGATATTTTAATCTATTCCAAGACTAAAGCCGATCATGAACAACACTTTAGATTGGTTTTGGACCTCTTGAGAAAAGAACAACTATATGCCAAAATCTCCAAATGTGAATTTTGGCTAAAAGAAGTTCAATTCCTTGGTCATATTGTCAATCACAAGGGTATCCATGTTGATCCTGCTAAGATTGAGACGATTAAGAATTGGAATGCCCCAAAAACTCCTACCGAAGTTCGTTCATTTCTTGGTCTTGCGGGTTATTATCGTCGTTTCATCTCAAAATTCTCAAAGATTGCTGTCCCTCGTACCGCTTTGACCCACAAGGGTAACACTTATGAATGGGGACCGAAACAAGAAGAAGCTTTTCAAACCCTCAAGCAAAAGCTGTGCAATGCTCCCATATTGACTCTCCCCGATGGAAATGATGATTTGGTTGTCTATTATGATGCTTCTAACCAAGGTCTTGGTTGTGTTCTCATGCAACGAGGCAAAGTAATCGCTTGTGCATCAAGGCAACTCAAAGTTCATGAGAAGAATTATACGACGCACGATCTCGAGTTGGGTGAGGTCGTATTCGCGTTAAAGATTTGGAGACATTACCTATATGGCACAAAATGTGTGGTATTCACCGACCACAAAAGTCTTCAACATATTTTCAACCAAAAAGAACTCAATATGAGGCAACGACGTTGGGTCGAACTCCTTAACGACTACGACTGCGAGATTCGTTACCATCCCGGCAAAGCGAATGTTGTAGCCGATGCTTTGAGTCGAAAGGACCATGTTATGCTTCATTGTGCCCGTATTCAAACCGATATTCAAACCCGTATCTTAGAAGCTCAACACGTCTCGGTAACCGAGGGTAATATGTACGAAGAAATGTCATGTGGTGTTGAACTCCTTCTTGAATCAAAACCCAATGGCTTACTATATTACTTGAACCGTATTTAGGTTCCCGATCGCGATGATCTCCATACATTTCTCATGAACGAGGCTCACAAGACTCGTTATTCTATTCATCCTGGTGCGGATAAAATGTACCAAGATCTTCGCCAACAATATTGGTGGCCCGGTATGAAAAAGGACATTGCTCTCTATGTTACTAAATGCTTAACTTGTTCCAAAGTCAAAGCCGAACATCAACGTCCTTCTGGTTTGCTTGAACAACCGGAAATTCCCGTGTGGAAATAGGAGAACTTAGCCATCGATTTTATTACCAAACTCCCTCGCACCTCGAGTGGTTATGATAGTATTTGGGTGATCGTTGATCGACTCACCAAATCTGCTCATTTCTTGCCTATCCGTGAAGACTATCGGGTTGAGAAACTAGCCCGAATTTACATCGACGAAATCGTGAGTCGTCATGGTGTTCCCTTGAACATAATATCTGATCGAGATGCCCGGTTCACTTCTCGATTTTGGAAATCTCTCCAAACTGCTCTTGGTACACGATTGGATTTGAGCACGGCCTACCATCCCCAAACTGATGGTCAAACCGAGCGAACAAATCAAACTCTTGAAGACATGCTTAGAGCTTGCGTAATCGATTTTGGTGGCAATTAGGATTCTCATTTATCCCTCATTGAGTTCTCTTACAATAATAGCTACCACACAAGTATCAACATGGCTCCATTCGAAGCTCTCTATGGTCGCAAGTGTCGTTCTCCTATCTGTTGGAACGAGATTGGTGAAGCACAAATCACCGGTCCCGAGTTAATTCAAGAAACATCCGACAAGATTATTCAAATCCGTGACAATATTCGAGTAGCAAGGAGTCGGCAAAAGAGTTATGCCGACAAACGTCGAAAACCCTTGGAATTCCAAGTCGGTGATCTTGTTCTTCTTAAGGTGTCCCCGTGGAAGGGTGTGATCCATTTTGGAAAGAAAGGCAAGTTAGCACCTCGCTATGTTGGTCCATTCAAGATCCTTGAAAGGATTGGGAAAGGGGCTTACAAGCTCGAGTTACCTCCATCTCTTGGCAATGTGAATCCTACATTTCATATATCTAATCTGAAGAAGTGTCTCGCTGATGAAAACCTCCATATACCGCTTGATGACGTGCGCATTGATGAAACGATGCACTTCGTTGAGAAGCCGGTGGAAATTATGGATCGCGAAGTCAAACATCTCAAGCGAAGTCGCATTCCTATTGTCAAAGTTCGTTGGGAATCTAAGCGTGGTCCTGAGTTCACTTGGGAACGAGAAGACCAAATGAAGCTCAAGTACCCTCATCTCTTTATTGATACTGTTGTAACCTCTAGCTAAATTTCGGGACGAAATTCTCTCAACATGGGAGACTGTAACATCTCGGAATTTAGTATTCATCTTTCAATTCAATGTAATGCAATTTCAAATTCAACGTTCGTGCACTGCCTTATTATTTTGCTTACCTTAAACGAAATGCAATTATTCAATACAAATTTACAAGTTTTGCTCGATTATATACACTTAAACGCTATACAAGTAACTATTTATTTCAAACTAATCAAACCTGAAAAAGTCAAGGACAAAAGTTGAAAATTTATCAAGAAACCCTAATTAACACGGTCGTGCTTCGTCCTGGCACGGTCGCGCCAAGTGCCTCGGCACGATCGCGCGACTGGTCCTGGAACGATCGCGCCCGGTGCCTAAGCACGGTTGTGCCATATTTAGGCACGGTCGCGCCTGTGAAACAGTTGAAACGTAACTGCAACTTTAATTACCCGATCGTTCGAATCCGTAACATCTATCCGTTTCTTTTCCCTTAACAAACGTATTATCGCTTTCCAAATTATTCAAACGCCTCAGTTTCATATTACAAATTTCGAAATTTCTCTCTCAAAGCTTTTCAAGAAAACCAAGAAATTCTCTCCTGCAATCCGTATTCTCTCAAGCAAGATATTCGTGTCACTCGTCCCTCCCGAGAAGTTCTGGACTGACTGGATTGGCCGGAGTGCAACAAGGATCACCGGAACTCAATCTCGCCATCGCCGGAATTTCCTCTCTACCAATATCCATCGATTCGCTACTGTTCAGGGTAACTTAAACCTTTAATTCATTCATTTCAGTATCAGTATCAAAAGCCCCTATTCAATTTGGGCTTCCATTATAGAAATCGATCTGAATCAGAACTCATGTTTTATAAAAAAAAAGGATTTAATCGAATCCCTGCTTAAACACAATGTACATGCAATTAAGTTATATGAAAAGACTCGTAATAACCCATTAATCAAAAGCCCTAACAATTCCAGCGCTTAAAATACAAGAATTTGTCAATTCGTGTCTGATTTAGAAGAGACACGGTCGCGCTAATCATCTAGCGCGGCCATGCCTCATGTAGCGCGGTCGTGTCGAATAGCGGTGCGGTCGTGTCCTCCTGTACAGACCTTGTCATGCCCTCTGGGCTAGTCTCTGTTGTGTCTAAAGATCATAGACACGACCGTGCCGGGCCAAGGCACGGTCGTGTCTGTTGACTGGTCTAGTTTGTGCCCTCTGTTGATCAACCCGGTGGCGCCCCGACTAGCGTCGCCGCGCCCGTGGCTTGAGCACGATCGTGCCCTTCCGAGGCACGGTCGTGTGTGACTCAGAATTTTAACAGAATTATAATTTTATATTTTTCAATCAGTAAATGTTTCAAATTTTATAAAAATATGTTTTCTGTTTAATCTGGAGATAAATATTATTTATTTAAAGGTTTATTTAAAAATTTATAAAAATTCAATTTATATTTATCATACACTTAAATGATGTTTTAAATGATTAAGTTACAAAGTTTATAAATAAATAAGATAATAATTATTTATTTAATATTTAAACAAAAATCATTCATTTATTTATACTTAATTACAATCAATATTTATATTATTTCATAAACTATAAACATTTATTTATTTATTAATTTACATTTAACACATGCATTATTTTCATAATCAACAATTTTATAAAAATTCTATTTTATTATTTAAATTTCAAACTTTAATCAAATGTTCCAAAAATGTTTACTACAACTTTATATATTTCATCTAATATTTTTTTTTATACACGAACTCAACCTTCAATATTAGACTTAAACTTTGTACACCGATTTGATTCAATATACATTACTATCTAGGTTAACCCGTGCGTATCAAGAACCCTTATTTCATTTATACTCTTTGTTAGCTACATCTCCATACCAAGTGAGTATTCACAACCCCTTTTTACTCTTTTACACTTTTGGGGTGGAACATGAACTCTATACACATTACACATTACACATTTACATTTACGCAAACAACACAAGTGCAAAAATCCTATTTACATAGATGTGTGCAAAATTTGAGCTTTGTGCCCGAGTGCTAGTTGTGCTAACCTTTGTATGCGATTATGTGCAATCATTAACTATACAAGCCGACGGTTTTCAATGATAGATCTATTGAGTCTGACAAACCCACCCATGGTGCGCGGTGATTGAAACCGACAACACAATTTTTGCATGCTAGTTACAAGGTTTGGTTGTACATGGTTACACAATAGCTGCTCCCCATAAATGCCTTATTTTATCATGTTTTGTAAAGGATTTGTTTTCAACTATATGCTATCTATTTACAACTGTGTTACTCACCAACTTTTTAGTTGACTTTATTTTATTCATGTTTCAGGCCCTAATATGTGAGAATGATTCAAGACGTGCTCAATATAGGATTTGACTTAGCAAAACAAATCAAGAATTTTATGAGTTGTTTTATGTTTCTTGTTTAAATTTGGTTTGTACTTGGATTATTTGTAATGGAAATTTAACTTTAATATATTTCAATTTAGTCAACCATGTGCTATGAACAGTCTTACATGTCCCGCCCCGATGATTCCGCCATCGGTCGGGGTGTGACACATTTGTAGATCCAAAGATAATGTCGTCGACGTATACTTGTACCAGAAGAATGTCACCTCCTGCTTTCCTAATAAAGAGGGTCGAGTCAATCTGTCCACGGTCAAAACCATTAGACAGTAAATGCTTAGATAATGTCTCATACCATGCCCGCGGTGCTTGATGAAGACCATAAAGTGCTTTGTCGAGCTTATACACTTTATTAATATTATGCGGATCTTCAAAACCGGGAGGTTGAGTGACATAGACCTCTTCATGAAATTTACCATAAAGGAAAGCACTCTTCACATCAAGTTGATAGACCTTGAAGCCGACATATGTGGCATAAGCCAAGAATAGTCGAATGGCCTCAATTCTAGCAACTGGGGCATATACTTCCGTGTAATCTAAACCCTCTTGCTGATAAAAACCCTGAACAACCAATCTTGCTTTGTTCTTCACAACAACATGACGATCATCCGTCTTGCATTTGAACACCCACCTGGTTCCAATTGGTTGAAAGCCCTTTGGCAAGTCAACCAAATCCCACACGTGCAACTTTTGGAACTGAGACAGTTCATCTCGCATCGCCTCAATCCAGCAGTTGTCAGTGAGAGCCTCCTTCACATTCTTCGGCTCTGACTGGGATACGAATGCAACATGCAGACATGTTTCTATGACACCAGTGTCAAATATATCTGTGTAAAGACTGGTGTTCTTAGTGATGGTTCGATGACGAGTCTGAACACCGGCATAAGGATCACCAATAATGTTGTTGATTGGATGATTCCTATGCACTCTCGTCTCCGGTACAATCGGTTCCTGAATTTCTGGATCCCCATTTCCTGTGTTCCAGAGGAAGAATATTCAATGTTAATTGGATCAGCTGGAGCTTCATTTCCTACAGTTGTGTTAGGATTGGCTTGAGCGTCATCTCCAACAACAAGAACATCTTCACTGTCATCACTGTCATGAGTTCCAGATGCAGATGCAGCATTGGAATCAGGAGTTATAATTGGTACATTAGGACGAGTAGAGAAGCTAGAGTCATCACCTCCACCCAATAATTCATAAACGTTTGCGGCGTCAACTGCAGATAGATCAGGAAGATTGAATGACTTGAATAGCGCATCATAATCAAAACCCCAAGCTGGACCTGTTGGTTCGGGTGGAATGCTGTGTTTACTACAATCCACTTCAAACCATTCCTCAACAGTACAAGTTCCTATGTTGTACACTCTCTTGCAAGGCGAGTTGGCAACATATCTTAAGAAGATGCCTTCCACCGCTTTTGCATGAAACTTAGAATGGCGGTCTTTGTACTGTAGCAACAAGGAACAAGGACTACCAAAAGGAACTAGGTAATCTAGATTGGGAAGTCGATTGTTGATCAACTCATAACAAGTCTTGTTGTGCCTCTTCACAACCAGAACTCTGTTTAAGACATGACAAGCTGTATTAACGGCTTCTGCCCAGAAAGTGACAGGAAGCTTTGCATCCGACAGCATAGTCCTTGCAGTCTCAATCAGTGTTCTATTCTTCCGTTCAGCAACTCCATTCTGCTGAGGCGTGTACGGCGCGCTGAATTCATGACGGATCCCTTTCTTGAGGCAGAAAAGCTCCATCAAATTATTCTTGAACTCAGTTCCGTTGTCACTCCTAATTCTTCTAAATTTCAGCATGCAAAGAGATTCCAAGCTCAGGATCAAATATTGAAGAATATTAGCAGTCTCGTCTTTAGTACCTAAGAAATGCACCCAAGAAAAACGTGTGAAATCATTAGTTACTACTAGACAGAACGACTTACCTCCAATACTCCTGATACTTATGGGGCCAAACAGATCCATGTGTAATAGCTCTAAAGGGGTATCAATAGAGTTTTGGAGCTTAGGCTTGTGAGACTTCCGTTGCTGTTTGCCCTTTTTACAAGGTATACAGTCATCTGCAACGGTAAACCTCAACTCAGGAAGCCCGGTTACCAAACCGTTTCGGACAAGATGATTCATTTTACGATACGAAATATGTCCGAGTTTCCTATGCCACAAGATGGAGTTGAGCTCTGTCGCTTTAGAAAGTAAACAGGTTGGAACTGATAAGGTGGTTGTTGCCATGCTCATATCGATCTGATAGGTGTCGTTTGTTCTTGGCGCTCTCATTAGGATCTAATCTTCCGAAACTTCAAAAACCGGGTTTGAGAATCAGGCATTCTGACTTGTCAAACATCACCGAGTACTCCTTATCACACATTTGGGAGACACTCAACAGGTTATGCTTCAGCTGCTCACAGAAGTTGACATTGTCAAAGCTGACACAACCGTTCAAAACCATGCCTTGACACGTGATGCTGCCGCCTTTTTCTCCGGCAAAGGCCACATAGCCGCCTCTGAATGGTTTAACATCTTGAAGCAGGGCCATGTTTCCTGTTATGTGCCTGGAACATCCACTATCTACATACCAGCGGTTAGAGATAGTACCCTTCGGACGTCCCTGCACGAGTCACAAAAGAATTAGTTAGATTTGGAGACCCAAGCCATTGTGGTCTTGGGTCATCCATCCTTTTCAAAATAAACTACTTCCTTTAACTCACAGTCATGATGACTGTTCAAAATTGATGAATCTTTAGAAGAAATAGAACTGGGAGATTGAGAAGTTTTGGATTTGGCAGTCCAGGATCTCTTCTGTTTCTTAACCAGAACAGGAGACTTTGGTTCAACTACAACAAGTGAACTTGTGGAAGCTTCACCTGATTGAACTGAAGTCAGCTGTTCAAGCTTTCTCAACCTCTTGTTCCAACTCCTCCTCTGTGGCTTAAAGAGTCTTGCCACAGGTTTCTCACCAGTACGTGTACTACCAGAGGTAGATACACGAGGTACAGCAGGTTGCGTTACCTTTCTAGAAACAGATGGTTTAGCTTCATATTTAATCTTAGGCTTTACCATCGGTTTGACCGGTGGTTACACCACATTTTGCTTTGGAAGTTTGGGAGATGGTTTCACTGGTGGCGACCTAGGAAAAACAGCTGGTTGTGAAACAACTGGCCGTTTCCCTTGGTTCTTAGAAGGACAGTTCACAAAAATGTGACCAACCAAGCCACAGTGAAAACAGTTTCTCTTGTCTACATAAGTTCTCTTGTAAGGCTCATTAGATCTGGCCTTAGATAACTCAGCATTATGAGAAGGAGGAGTTGGTTTATGAACATTAGTCTGAACCTTAACAGTTTGGTTTATACCCAAGCCCATAATGAGCTGAAAAAGCTTCTTTCTTTGCTTGGTTAAGACCTTTATACCCCCCCATAAAGCATTACCTTTGGATTATCATTTGTTTCAATGATATCGGGTTCAGTTAAAATGCAATTATCACCATTAGTGATAACGTTTTTCTTTACCTTTTGTTCAGTCAACAACTCCTTAGATACTACTCCTTCAGGGCAAGAGTTAATCGACCCATCTTCAGAAGCAGTAACAAACTCCTCACTAGATGTGGAGTTAGCCTTACTTGAGGATTCATCCTTTTTATGGGAATCGTCCTTATCAGAGGACTCATCTAGACAAGTGAGATCAATGTCTATTAAGCTATTGACAAACTTCCCGCTCACTGGTGGAGGAATGGCATTAGTACCCAAACCTAACCCATTCAGTTGTCTCACCTCAGACTCGTAGTGTTCCACCACAAAGCGAGAGTTTTTCAACTTTTCACTAGTGCATTTTAACTGAAAGATCTCATTTTGTAGTTTGTTGATTTCATTATTCCGTTTTTCTAACCCCCTGTATGCAACATCTAAGTGAAGCTGTTGATCACTTATTTTTAAAGAATATTCAGATTTTTTCCTTTTTTAACGTTTCAATAGAATATTTAAAATGTTTTTCATTTTCTTTATAGTTTAGAGCTGCCAAACTTAGGGGTTCGATTTTGTCTTGGAGCCTAGAATTTTCAAGTTTTAGCCCTAGACATTTAGAACATGAAATAACAGAGAAAGGGTTAGAATCTACCTCAGACGATGAACTTGTTGCTTCTCCAATGGCCATGAGAGCAACAGCAGTGGTCGATTCCTCTTCATCAGCTACAGGAGCTTCCATTTCTTCAGCTTCTTTCACCTCCTCTGTAGTAGCAGTTGTAGATTCTTCTAGGTCAGCCATAGAAACTTCCCTTTTCTCTGCTTCCATCATCTCCATGATCTCAGCCATGAGACCAACCTGGGTTTGTGCGATGATGGCATCTTCAAGATGAACGCCCCAATCAAAGTTGTCGTCCTGTTGGGCTACCAGAGCATTGGACGTTCCACCTTGGCTTTGATTGTGGTGGTTTGGATTGTTGTGGCCATGGCTCTGATACCACTTGAAGGTCCCTCGGGTGTGGCGGATCGTCACATGCAAGTTGGTCTACTAGTCGGACCGGGTGCAGAATGCCCGTGACTAGGTGGAGAGTCTAGCTAAACAAAGTAAACTGACAAGCGAATACACTTTAAACTTTCTTTGTATTATAAACACTTGAAGGTTACAGAGAGAAGCACTTGGTTTACAATCTGCGTATTTGCACTAAAACCTGCGTACTTAACTTCCGTCAACCTATCCTACTTATACCTGACCTGATGCCTGCGCACTTGCTAAGTGCGCAGGGCAAAAATTCTCTTGTATTCTTGCGCACTTGCTAAGTACGCAGGAGCTTTCTCCTGCGCACATGTAAGTGCGCAAAACACTTAGACAGAAATGCAACTTTCAATATGTAAAAGTAAATACAACTCGATAAACTAATACATAAAGACTCATACATACAAAGACAATTACGGACATGAAAATACAAACTAAGACTCTATCCAGAGTGTTGTCACAAGAAAGTGCTTCAACACTCTTGATATTGGATTCACGTCAGTGTATTGACGATCACCCTCAGTATTACCACTAGGATCATTGTCATCATCATTCTTTCGTTGAACAGAATCAGCATGACAAGTATCATGTATCCTTAACTCCCTGAGCGTCAAGACGCCCAACAAGTTTGGACACCAATAACTACATGTCAGCAATCTGTAGAGCTTAAGCTTGAAGGACCAACTGTCTCTGAGTATCATTAGACACAAGAGTATCTACCTGAGTCTGCAAAGCAAGCACATGAGATTCAAGGAATGTAATCCTTTCAGAATCAGAAGGCTTCGAAGGACCAGCGTCAGATGAGTGTGGAACATGTGGAGAAAGCACCGGAGATGGATGTTTAGATGTAGGAGGTGTAATCAGTAAGGATGCAACAAAAGTAGCGTCCTCAACACCTTGAGATGAATGAGTAGCAGCAATAGAAGCAAACATAAGCTTCTGAGCTTTTGGAACCGGATGTGCATCACTATCAGAATCTGAGCTCTCATCGATTAATGTTCTCTTGCCAAGTAGTGATCCAGAAGGAGGATTTCGAACAGACTTACGCCTCGGCTTTCTGGCTTTAGATTTAATACTTTTTCCCGCATTTGCCAATGGTAAAGTAGCCAATCTCTCATAATGATCTGAGCTAAAATCTCTAGACGAATCAGAATCAGTAGCTTCAGAATCAGGTAAAATAGTATCACCGGAACTCGTATCCACCACATTCCCTTCAGCTTCATGAATGGGTGAGTTCACAGCTTCATTATCAAAATCATCCATATTCATACCCAAATCTTGTTCATTATCTTGAGCAACATTTTCGTGAGCAGGTTCATTAACAGGAATATTAATCTGTTCTTGTGGAATAGGAATTCGTTGTTGTGGAATAGGAACTTGTTGTTGTGGTATAGGAACTTGTTGTTGTGCTTGTACCTGAGCTTGAACTTAGTGTGGTTGTTGTACTTGATTCTGGACACGTCCTTGAACTAACTCCTCAGGATGAAACCAATTATCATTAGGAGGCTCAACATAATCAGGATTGATTAAGTGGCCAAACAAAGGAGTCGGAACAGGAATCAAAGCAACATTTTGTTGTTAACCTTAGTACAATCAGTAAAGATTCGTTTAGAAATAGCAGTCAAGGTCAAACGTATTGGATGCTGTGGTAAATCTGGAATTAAATGGTTCAGAATCATTTGCAAGTCCTAGGGTGCATAACAAACCCTTGACCTTCTGGAGGATTGATTTGCATGACCAACTCACGGTATATATAAAAAGCAAAGTTAAACCATTTGTTCATGGTCAATGCAACCATTGCAGCTTGTAATGCACTCTTCAAACCATCAGTACCAGCCTTTCTTGGAGACAAACATTGGATGATTACGTGCATAAAATACCTCTATTCTCCAACTAAACCACCTTTTCGTGCTTGAGTATTATTTGGTCTGCCTCTGTAACCCATCCTCTGAAAACACCCCATAATCAGTGTTCCAGGATAAGACATAGGATCTACATTAGCACCTCCCAATGCCAAAGCAGCACGAATAGTTTCCACTGATATAACTACCTCTTTATTATTCACTTTAGCACGAAGGACATGAGGTTCAACATATGTGTCTTGATGTACTGTATCCCAGAATTATTGGATATACGGTAAGCTAATGTACGGATCTGCGGATAAGGCTACATGTAAACGTGAACGATTCAAGAAGTTGATAATTCCTTGGAAATTAACAGCTTCAGACATATTTGGATCTAACAACGCCACTTGATTATGTTTGTACTCAACACGACGAGCCATATGTAAATGTATTGGACAAAGAACACACATTAGTCATATAACAAACAATAGAAAAAAAATCATAAAAAATTTCACACAAAAAAATGACACGTCCAAACTCAGCTTAGCCCTTAGGCGAACTTAATAAGTTCGCTTAGTGTTGCAAGTGGCGAACATAATACGTTCGCCTAAACAAGTTCGCCTGAACCAGTTTGTCGATACAAATTCTACAGCAGATTCTCAAAATGTTCAAATCGTCAACTATGTTCACATCATAGACATCGATTTACAACAACTAAACAATATGAAGCTTCAATTTCAAGATTTAAACCCACATAACCTTGATTTCCTCAATAAATCATAAGAATTTCAAAAATGACTAACACAGTTAAAAAAGCAATTTTCCATCGATTTAACCGCTAAAAATCCATGAAATTACCTTAGAAAGATTCGCAATTCAAATCCGATCCAGAGATAAACACGAAAATTTCTAATCGAAAGCCCTAGTTTAGAAATTCACAAGTTCGCTAAAAACCCCGTAAGTTCGCTCAATAAGTTCGCTCCCACAGTGAAACAAATAATAAGGATAAGTTCGCCTGAACAAAATATTTATTCACACAATTAAGTTCGCTTCATTAGGCGAACTTGTTAAGTTCGCTTAACAAGCCCCAGGCGAACATATTAAGTTCGCTTAATCAGAAACAAGCGATATTAAGTTCGCTTCAAACCTTTGCCTTGAACAATTTCGTCACTTTCAACATGTCACATTCTTGTGAACTTCCATCTGTAGCATGTATCCGATCCAATTCCGAATCATCTTAATAAAAAAAATAAAATTTTCATGGAAGATAGAAACAAAATATTTTTGGATTTTATCTGTACAAACGAAATCACATATTTTTGGTTTTTATCTGAGCAAACTGAAACACATATTTTTGGTTTTTATCTGAGCAAACTGAAACACGTGTTTTTAGATGAACATCATGAGCAAGAAGATCATACCAGTATAAGATCAATTCATCACACAATCTATTATCAACTATGGGTAACCTATGATATGCACAAAAAAATGATATGAAACAATCAAACTCATTCTTTTGTAACTCGAATCTTTTTCATTTTATGTAATTTTTGCAATCAATTTGAATAATACTTGAAATGATACACGATAAATTTCAAAGTAAACAAGATCAGGTCATGTAATTCTCAATTTTTCATTACGAATTTGTAATACAAAGCATGAATTCTTAAGTTGTCAATATTATATAATTTGAAACTATAAACATTTTTCTTCCAAATTCATATGAGTTAGTACCATTTAGATGGAAAACATCGTGTACTCAACATATGTGCCAAAAGAAATTTAAATTTGCACTATCTTCAAGACATACACAGTTTATTGCAAGATTAGATCAATCTCCAAGATGAAATTATCTCTATTAGCACAAGTATAGAATAGCAGATCCCAAAGGATATAAGAATCAGGATGATTCAGAATCAAAAGATTCTAATGACATGGCTTTATAATGAGAATCAATAGATTCAGGTAGGAGGATCCAACTATTATCTGGATAAACTTCAATGAAATCAGAATAGATGATGTATCTAACTGAGCCAAGGGTGAATATATGTTCCAACAGATGTTGTTAGAAAACATATCTTAGTTCAGCAACACATTGCATGTTTTTCGAGGCATGGGTAGTGAAGTGAACTGAAAGAGATTGTCCTAAAGACATAATTCAATATTGGTCTCATGAAATTCTTAAAACCATATATTCTTTTTCTGATAATGATGTTTTACACACACACCCAGGCATATAATGTATTCTGCTTAACATGTTGAAATGGAGACGGTAGTTTGCTTTTTGCATTGCCAGGAAACTAGACGATTACCCAAGAACTGGCAACCACCTGTAGTAGATTTCCTGTACAAACAACAACCACCAAAATCAGAATCAGTGTATGCATTGAATTCAAAGTTAGAACCATGTGGAAACCATAGTTCCAATCTTTGTTTTCCTTTCAGATAACGAAAGATTCTCTTTACTGCAATAAAATGAGACTCTTTTGGTTTTGCTTGGAATCTGGAACAAATACACACAATGAACATTATGTCTGGCCTTGAAGCGGTTAAGTACATGAGAGATCCAATCATTGCACGGTAGAGTCGGCAATCAACTTCTTTTCCATCCGGGTCAGAATTCAATTTATGATTGACTGGAATCGGAGTATCATATGGGGTATAGTCCTCCATCTTGAACCAGCTCAAGATGTCCTTTACATACTTGGACTGATGAATAAAGAAACCATCTTCCTTCTAATTAACTTGAAGACCTAGGAAAAATGATAACTCTCTCATAGCTAACATATCAAACTTCGATTTCATAATACTCTCAAACTCTTTGCACAACCCTTCATTTGTAGTGTAGGTCCACATGACTCATCTCAGATCGATCTCATGACAGGACGTCTCATCAACACGGAGTGCAGAATCCTACCGTATTAACGTTTTGTATACGAATTGACAATAGAAACAGCAGGTAAATAAATTTTCTCTTTATATCATCAAACACATAGAGTTTACAGAATATACTCTATCTTGTTCTCAAGTTCTACTTAACAGATTCTGTAAACTCCTATTTATAGACACACGTTCTGTAATAGGCGAACTTAACAAGTTCGCTTCAAAGATGCTTAGGTGAACTTAACAAGTTCGCCTCTAATAGACTAGGCGAACTTATCAAAATTCGCCTCTAGCAGAACTTGATCTATTACTTAGACAAAATCTATACAATTACATAAAAATATAAAGACAATAAGACCTAAACTATTACAAAGCTTTTGTTATACATTCTATGTCCTAACAGACTCCCCCTTGACAATAGCTTGATCTTCTGTCTTCAGTCTTTATGACGAGCTCTTCCAGTTATCTGGTAATCTGCTACCTGCATGCACTCCATATCTCTAACAGATCTCCAACACTCTTTTATACTGCAATCCTTGTTCTCTCCATTCATCAGTAAACATAATCTCATTCTTTCTTAATGTCCTCTGATCTTTCTTTGAGAAGTTAATAAGATTCATTGCATCATAGAAACTAACAATGCCCTTATTATCTTTATCATCAATCCTAGCTTCACCAGTATTCACATCTACGTACCACCATTTCATATTCCCCAGAAAATCTTGTGGTATTTTCTTCAATGGTATCTTCGGTACAGCACGTACTGCCTTGAACATATACTTCCAAGTCACAATCTTAGTCCTTTGATCTACAATCTTCACTCTTTTTCCTTTCTGTGGCTTTAATCTTTCATCCTTCCCTGATCCACCTTCTCTTTTAATCAGGTTAGCAATCACATCAGCTAATCCACACTTTGATCTATTAACCAGTTGTTTCGTAGCTAGACCATTCATTTCACACCTTGGTAAGGTATTGAAATACTTGATCCTCTGCTTTAAGTATTGAACACCATCAGATCTTTTAAGAGCAAACAACTTCCAGTCATCATCATAAAACCAACTGATGATTCTTCCAATACACCTCTCTTTATTCACATATCTTTCTTTCTGAGCAGGTTGTATAAGTGACTTTGGTAGTACTTTCATCCAGCTAATAACTACTTCATTCCACTGTTCTCTAGTCATTCCTATATTTCTATACATCATAGGTTCTTCATTCGGCTTAGGAGACACATAGTATGAGTAGTATCAACATCACAATCTATCTTGGATTGAGCAGTATCATCAGGTGTAGTGATATCTTCAACATAGTCCATAGAATCTGTTACTCCATCATAAGAAAACTCAGGAATAACATCATCTTGGATGAAGTTATATGGAACATTCAGACCATCACTTTCTTCATATGTAACTTTATCTTTACTCTTTTCTATCTCAATTTCTACAATTTCTCCTTCTTCAACTTCATTATCTATCACATCTTCTTCAATATCATCAAATAATTCATCAATATCATCTAGAAATTCTAACTTCTTAGCTTCTTCTTCTTCAGAATCTTGAAATAATTCTAATAATAATATTTCTTCATTCACTCCAGAATCATTCTTTGTTCTTTCAATAGTATGTGATGTTGACTCCCCCTGAGTTCTTGATATTGGATTCACGTCAGCGTATTGACGATCACCCTCAATATTACCACTAGGATCATTGTCATCATTATCCTTTCGTTGAACTGATTCAGCATGACAAGTATCATGTATCCTTAACTCCCCCTGAGTGTCAAGACGCTCAACAAGTTTGGACACCAATAACTGCATGTCAGCAATCTGTGTAGCTTGAGCTGGAATGACCAACTATCTCTGAGTATCAGTAGACATAAGAGTATCTACTTGAGTCTGCAAAGCTAGCACCTGTGATTCAAGGAAGGTAATCCTATCAGAATCAGACGACTTTGAAGTACCAGCATCAGATTTATGTGGAACATGTGGAGAAATCGCCGGAGATGGATGTGTAGAAGTAGGAGGTGTCATCGGTAAGGAAGCAACAAAAGTTGCATCCTCAACACCTTGAGATGAATGATCAGTAGGAAAAGAAGCAGACATAAGATTCTGAGCTTTTGGAACTGGAATAACATCACTATCCGAGTCAAAACTCTCATCGATTTAAGTTCTCTTTCCAAGTACTGATCCAGAAGGAGGATTCTGAACAGACTTAGGCCTCGGTTTTTTGGGTTTAGATTTAATGCGGTTTCCCGCATTTTCCAATGGTAAAGAAGCCAATCTCTCATAATGATCTGAGCTAAAATCCCTAGATGAATCAGATTCAGTAGCCTCAGAATCAGGTAAAATAGTATTACCGGAACTCATATCTACAACATTTCCTTCAGCTTCAGGAATTAGTGAATTCATAGCTTCATTATCAAAATCATCCATATTCATTCCCAAATCTTGTTCATTATCTTGAGCAACATCATCCTGAACTGGTTCATTAACAGGAATGTGAACCTGTTCTTGTGGAATAGGAACTTGTTTTTGTTGTTGTTGAGCTTGAACTTGTTGTTGTTGTTGTTGAATATGAACTTTTTGTTGAGCTTGAACTTGTTGTGGTTGTTGTTGTTGTTGAATAGGATCTTGATTCTGGACATGTCCTTGAACTAACTCCTCAGGATGAAACCAATTATCATTAGGTGACTCAACATAATTAGGAATGATTAAGTGACCAAACAAAGGAGTTGGAACAGGAATTAAAGCAACATTTTGTTGTTTAACCTTAGTACAATCAGTAAAGATTCTTTTTGACATAGGAGTCATGGTCAAACGGATTGGATGCTGAGGTAAATTTGGAATTAAATTATTTAGAATCATTTGCACGAACCAAGGGTACATAAGAAACCCTTGACCTTCTAGAGGATTGATTTTCATGACCAACTCACGGTATATATACAAAGAAAGTTAAACCGTTTGTTCAGAGTCAAAGCAACCATTGTAGCTTGTAATGCAATCTTCAAACCATCAGTACCAGCCTTTCTTGGAGACAAATATTGTATGATGACGTGCATAAAATACCTCCATTCTCCAACTAAACCCCCTTTTTGGGCTTAAGTATCATTTGGTCTTCCTCTGCAACCCATCCTCTGAAAAAACCTCATAATCAGTGTTCCAGGATAAGACATAGGATCATCAATAGCACCTCCCAATGCCAAAGCAGCACGAATAGTTTCCACTGAAATAGCTACCTCTGTATTATTCACTGTAGCATGAAGTACGTGAGGTTCAACATCTGTATCTTGATGTACTGTATCCTAGAATTGTTGAATAAACGGTAAACTGATGTACGGATTAGCAGATAAGGCCACATGCAAACGTGAACAATTCAGAAAGTTGATAATCCCTTGAAAATGAACAGCTTCAGGCATATTTTGATCTAACAACGCCACTTGATTATGTTTGTACTCAACACGACGAGCCATCTGTAAATGTATTGGACAAAAACACACATTATTCATCAAACAAACAAAACAAAAAAAAACAAAAGAAATTTAAAAAAAATTTCAGCACACAAAACAAATAACAAGTCCAAAACACTACTGAGCCCTTAGGCGAACTTAATAAGTTCGCTTAGTGTTGCAAGAGGCGAACATAATAAGTTTGCCTAAAAAAGTTCGCTTGAACAAGTTCGCCTAAACCAGTTTTTCGAAACAACTTCTTCAGCATAATTCCAAAAATGTCTAAATCGTCAAAATTTTCAAATTAAACACATCATCTGCAACGATTAACAACCATGACACACTATTAAGCATCAATTTCAAGATTTAAATCCAGAAAACTTTGTTTTTCTCCAAAAACGTAAGAAATTCAAAATCCGATGAACACAGGTTAAAAAAAACAAGATTCCCATCGATTTAACAGATAAAAATCTTCGAAATTACCTTAGAAAGATTCGCAATACAAAACCGATCCAGAAACAAACACAAAAATTTCAAATCAATAACCCTAGATCAGAAAATCACAAGTTCGCTAAAAACTCGTAAGTTCGCTCTCACAGGAAAGAAGATAATACGGATAAGTTCGCCTGAACAAAATATTTAATCAAAATTTAGGTTCGCTTCATTAGGCGAACTTGTTAAGTTCGCTTAACAAGCCTCAGACGAACATATTAAGTTCGCTTAATCAGAAGCAGGCGAACATCCAAACCTTTGTCATTAACAATTTCTTCACTTTCAACACGTCAGATTCTTGTGAACTTTCATCTGTAGCATGTATCCGATCCAATCCCGAATCATTTTAATAAAAATAAAATTCTCATGGAAGATAGAAACAAAATAGTTTTAGATTTTATCTGTACAAACGGAATCACATATTTTTGGTTTTTATCTGAGCAAACTGAAACACATATTTTTTGGATTTTATATGAGCAAACTAAAATACATATTTTTTGATGAACATCATGAGCAAGAAGATCATATTAGTATATGAACAATTCATCACACAGTTTATTAACAACTATGGGTAACCTATGATATGAAACAATCAAACTCATTCTTATGTAACTCAAATATTTTTCAATTTTGTGTAACTTTTGCAATCAATTTGAATAATACTTGAAATGATACGCGATAAATTTCAAAGTAAACAAGATCAGGTTATGAAATGCTCAATTTTTCATTCCGAATTTGCAATACAAAGCATGAATTTTTAAATTGTCAATATTATATAATTTGAAACTATAAGCATTTTTCTTCCAAATTCATGTGAGTTAGTACCATTTAGATGAAAAACATTGTGTACCCCACATATATGCCAACAAAAATTTAAATTTGCACTATCTTCAAGACATACACAGTTTATTGCAAGATTAGATCAATCTCCAAGATGAAATTATCTCTATTAGCACAAGTATAGAATAGCAGATTCCAAAGGATATAAGAATCAGAATGATTCAGAATCAAAAGATTCTAATGAATTGGCTTTATAATGAGAATCAATAGATTCAGGTAGGAGGATCCAACTATTATGTGGATAAATTTCAATGAAATCAGAATAGATGATGTATCTAACTGATCCAAGCGTGAATATATGTTCCAACAGATGTTGTTAGAAACATATCTTAGTTCAACAGCACATTACTTGTTTTTCGGGACATGGGCAGTGAAGTGAACTGAAAGAGATTGTGCTAAAGACATAATTCGATATTGGTCTCATGATACTCTTAAAACCATATATTCTATATCTGATAATGATCTTTTACACACACACCCAGGCATATAATGGATTCAAATCACAGATGTAATCATATCATATTTAATTTTCACACTACTATTGGTTCAAAAGTGCTTCTAGTCTATTGATAATTCAGGTTTCAAACTCATATTCAAATTAAAACATATTATCAAGATTAGAGCATTCAAAACACTATCATTTCTCATTTATGCAGACTTTGAAATTTAGATCAAATCAAATTACTTTAAACTATCATATATCAAAGGTCTACTATGTTCATGTGTAATGAACTATTCACTGATGTACTATCATTTCTTCTCTAACTTCAAATGAAGTCAATTTTATATTTTTCATTTTGTTTTGAATTTTTATAAATAACAATTTTTGACTAAAATTTAAAATGCAAAAATGTAATAATGCAATAAAAGAAATTTAAAAACAAAATCTCCCATGAAAATTGTTTTTGAAAACCTATTATTCGGGATGGATCATACCTATCATTTTGATTAGAAATTCAAACCTGGTACGATCAAATACCTTGGTTAAAAGATCAGCAAAATTATCATATGTGTGTACCTTTACCAGCTCAATCAACTTCTTATCTACACAATATGATATCTAATTTCATTGTGCTTTGTTTTACTGTGCTTAACAGGATTATTTGTGATAGACATTGTAGCATTATTATCAATAAACAGGGGAGTTCCTGTAAAATTCAAACCGTAGTCTCTTAATTTCTGTTGGATCCACAAGATCTGTGAACAACAACTTGCAGTAGCAATGTATTCTGCTTCACATGTTGAAATTGATACCGTAGTTTACTTTATGCATTGCCAGGAAACTAGACGATTACCTAAGAACTAGCAACCACCTGTAGTAGATTTCCTGTCCAAACAACAACCACCAAAATCAGAATCAGTGTGTGCATTGAATTCAAAGTTAGAACCATGTGGAAACCATAGCCCCAATCTTTGTTTTCCTTTCAGATATCTAAAGATTCTCTTTACTGCAATCAAATGAGACTCTTTTGGTTTTGCTTGGAACCTGGAACTGTAGGTCACTAATTCGGTGCGTGACGGATCTCTAGACTCGCGGTACGACACGGTGATAACGTGCGGAATCCATGATCAACGTGCTCGTGTAACTCAATCAACAACATCGGTGTAAATAAACGCTTTGTATTTCCACCACAATATCAGTTTACAATAATTCTGTCTCTAATCAGTTCCTCCTGATATCGTCTCTGTTCTCTCTATTCTGAACCTGTAACCTCTATTTATAAACACCAGTTCTGCATTAGGTGAACTTAACAAGTTCGCCTCAAAGATGCTTAGGCGAACTTATTAAGTTCGCCTCTAATAGTCTAAGCGAACTTAACAAGTTCGCCTCAGATAGACTAAGCGAACTTAACAAGTTCACCTCTGATAAACCAGGTGAACTTATTAAGTTCTCCTCTCTATGAACTTACACTGAATTTTATCAACAGTTACAAAACATGTCCTAACAGACTCCCCTTTAACTGTTGCTAACAATTCTATCAATTACAAGTCTAAGACTCTAAGACTAAGACATAATATTTTCAAGCTCGTTGTCACCAGAATATTTCTTGTCCAAATTTTTTAGGGAAAGTTTACATGCTTGTTTTGAATCATTTTTTAAATTTTGAATTTTCAAAATTTTTTAAAAAGAGTATTTTGGCGGGAAATTTTTCCGGATATTTTCGCAAAAATTTCAAAATGTCAATTTCATGTGATGATAATGAGATTGAAACTATGCCACCGAGACTTTTGTGCATATCAGATTTCTGTAGCTGGAAAGTCCGGTTCGAACAGTTCGTATCAGAAACTGATGAAAACTTTTGGACATCCATATTTGAAGGATATGTGCATCCTACTTATGACTATATGGGATATTATGATGTTCCTAAACCAGTGACAGCTCTTACTAAAGTAGAAAAGCAGAATTTTGATCGAGAGATGAAGACGCGTGAAACTTTAACGTTGTCTTTACCGAAAGAAATCATTCATAGTCTCGGAAAGTGTCCAACTTCAAGAGATCTATGGGAAGCATTGAAGAAAAAGGATGAAGCAACTTCTCAAGCATTTGTGGTCTTGATCAAAGAAGTAATGGAGAAGCCGAGTTATTCTCAAAGTGATTCTTCTGCAGATTTAACTGATAGTGAGAGTGTTCGTTCTAGTGAAAGTACCCAATCTACTAAGACTGATGTGATGAGTGAAGAAAGTTTTCAGACAGTTGAAGATGATCTGAGTGAATTAGAAACTGATGCATAGCCTGTCATTGTTGAACAAAAGAGTGAAGCTGATGATGACGTATTCATGGCTCCTGGTGTATCTTCTTCAGAAGTAAAACCTAAGGTAGTTTCTAACTCTGAAACGTTTTGTTCTAACTGTGTTTCAGTGAAAGATAAAATGATGAGGGTTATGGATGACAACGTAAACCTCATTTGTGATATGAAATCGATGCACACGGTAAATCAGAAATTAAAAGATAATGAGAATGTATTTATTGAAAGGATAGAATCATTGAAGAGGGATATAAGTTCTCTGACTTTGAAGATCAAAGAGCAGGCATATCACCTGGATATGTCCTTTACAGAAATTGAGAAAAGAAATAATGATCTTGCTGAGAAAGATAAGGAACTAGCTGAATCTAAAGCAGAGGTGATTAGATTACATAGAAAGTTAGAAAGCTTTGCAAATTCATCATTCTTATTAGGATATTATCATGAAAATATTGAAGAGGGGAAGGGAACTAGTGGTATTGGCTATGTTCCTCCACCATTCAACGGAAATTATTCTGTTTCACCTGAGATTATAAAAGATGAGGATTTAGATCCTAAGACTGTGTTGAAGGTGAATCCAGTCACAGGTGAAGATATGGTGTATTCTGATGAGAGTGATGATGAATATTTTGATGAAGCTAAAGTAGAGGGGATACCGAAAGAGATTAAGAAAAAAGACTCAAAGGTTGATTCTAACTCATCTAGAAATTAAACATTTGGAAGTTCTTCAAATTCAAGGAGAGTTCCATATGTCAGGGATTATAAAGACAGGCGTACATGTTTTCATTGTAATGAGATAGGACACATTGTGGTGAACTGTCCTTACAAAAATAAAGGGAAGAAGCATGTAGTTCCTGAGAAGGTGAAGCCTGAATCAAAACCTATTGAGAAAAAGTTTATTCATTCTCAAACTCCAAAAGAAGTTCATGTAGGAGGATCTTATTCAAGTGCATCTTATCGTGTGAAGATTCCTTATATGAGAGAATATAGTGAGAAGAGATCTTGATTTTACTGTGGTCTTGTGGGTCATATTCAGATTGCTTGTCCTCACAATGACAAAGGTAACCGACATGTTACTCCACAAAAGGTAAGAACTCATGGTAAGCCTTATGTTAACCCAAATGTGGTTAAACCTCATGATACACCAATGGGTAATTCAAAATCTAAGGTTAGGCTCAAAGACAGAGGAGAAACAGAAGATTGAGAAAACTTTTAAAACAACAAGAGTTTTCACAATCTAACTATTTTTCAAATGAACCAAAATGTTCAAACACTTCACATTTTAAGCAAAAAGAACTTAATGAACTGAAGTATATTTGGAAATCTAAAGTTTCTGTTTCTGACTCGTCGGAACAATCTTCGAAAATTGATGAGAGATTCGATTGTGAATGGAGTAAGGTATATTATTTTGATACAGATGGACGACCCATGACTACCATGGCTTGGGTCCCAATTTCAAATTAATGTTTCTTGTTAGATGTGCAGGATTTACAAAGAGGGACTATTAATACCATTTTGGTTGTTGATAGTGGTGGTTCTAAGCACATGACATGGAATGGCATCTGCAAGAGTAAAGAGTTGTTGATAACTGAGAATATATTTGATTCAACAACTTGATGCTCAAGGGGGAGAATATGTCACACACAATGTTTTGGAAACAGTTTTACAAAGTCCAAATGATAACCTGAAACTTTGAATGACGATGGTGAGCATAAAGTCGTTGATGCAACGATTTGACTAGTTGAGGGGGAGTCTACAGGACAGGGGGAGTACATAACTGTGTTGATGACAAAAGGCAAAGGCATTCAATTACAGGATTACATCGGTTTGAGTTTTTAATTGATTGACTTGCTTAATCCTGAGTAACCAAGTAAAATGTTTTTCTTAACATGTTTTCATGGAAGAGTTTATTTTCGTTTGTTTTACTTTCTTTGAAAAAGTCAAACAAATTGAAAAAGATAAAATCGACATTACTTGAAGTTAAAGAAGAGATGATAGTACATCAGTAGATGTTCTTTCACACATGACCTTAGATTAACTGGTTGGTGCTTTATGTTAATATATCTGAATTATATGTTTTGCTCTAAAATTCAGAGACTACACAAATAGGAAATGATAGTGTTGTGTATGCATATAATTTGAATTGTCAGTAGACTAAAAGCGTCACTGAACCATTAGTAGTGTTAAAACGTAATTGCATATGTTACAACTGTGATTTGAACCCATTTTATGCATGGGTGTGTGTGTTAAAAGATCACTATCAGATAAAGAATATTAGCTTTTAATAAAGATTTTCCTATGAGATCAGTTTTGGGTTATGTCCTTAGCACTACTCTTTCGATTTGATTCAGTGCCCATGTCCCGAAAAGCATGCAATTTGAAGTATAATCAAGATATGTACTTGACAACATCTGTCAAACATATACTAGCCCTTGGATCATATTGATAAATCATCTTTACTGATTCCATTGAATTCATAATCCAGATAACAGTTGGATCCATGTACCTGAATCTTATGATTCCACATATATAAGCCAAAACATTGAATCATTCGATTCTGAATCTCATTGATTCCTATACAATCCAATTTGGATTCTGCTATTCATATGCTAAGTGATGTCTCCTCATTCTGGAAATTCGGATAATCTTTAGTAAAATCTCATATGTCTTGAAGATAGTGCATTTACTTTCTGTTGGCATACTAGTGGGGTACACGTTGTATTTCATACTTAAATGGTACTTTAACTCACAAGAAAGTGGGAATGAGATGCTTTAGTTTCAAATCTTATAATATTGACAATTTGAATTTGTGTGTCATAGCCTGGTCCTATTTTCTTTGAATGTTTATCGCGTATCATAACATGCAATATGAAAGTCTTGAAAAGATAGAGTGTGATAATTTTGAAAGATATTGGTTTGATTGGTCAAGGCTTGAAAGAATGACATATGATACCATTTGATATTATATGAATTTTATATACAAGATGTGTGATTGATATCTCATATATACTGATATGATCTTTTTACTAATGATGTTTGACCAAAAAGATGTGATTTTGTATTTTACATTTCAGTTTATATAGAGAAAAACCAAAAAGATTTTGTGTTTCTTATGTTTGAAAAACCAAAAAGATTTTATTTTTCCAACTTCCATGGAAATATTAATTGGTTGTTCTTCTTGGTTGTTCTCCTTTGCAAAAACTGAATATTGCAGACAGAAGTTGACAAGGGGTTCTTCTCCCAAGTTTTCTTCTACAATAAGGAGAGAAAGTGCAGATGAACAAGGCGAAGACTACAGTGTGTTTGATGATATATAAAGACGGATGACAATCTTCTGAAGCCGTAGTCAAGGGGGAGTCTGTTGGAGCATATTCTGGTGACAACGAGCTTGAAGATATTATGTCTTAGTCTTAGAGTCTTTGACTTATGGTTGGCCTTGAAGCTCGTTGTCACCAGAATATGCTCCAACAGGAACAAATACACACAGCGAACATTATGGTTGGCCTTGAAGCAGTTAAGTACATGAGAGATCCAATCATTGCACGGTAGAGTCAGCAATCAACTTCTTTTCCATCCGGGTCAGAATTCAATTTATGATTGACCAGAATCGGAGTATCGTATGGGGTACAGTCCTCCATATTGAACAGGCTCAAGATGTCCTTTACATACATGGACTGATAAATAAAGAAACCATCTTCCTTCGGATTAACTTGAAGACCTAGGAAAAATGATAACTCTCCCATAGCTGACATCTCAAACTTCAATTTCATAATACTCTCAAACTTTTTGCACAACACTTCATTTGTAGAGCCAAAAATAATATCATCTACATATATTTGTACCAGTAGATATTCTTCCCCTGCTTTCTTAATGAATAAATTCGAGTCAATATGTCCACGAACAAAATCATTTTCCAAAAGATGTGCAGACAACGTTTCATACCACGCTCGAGGAGCTTGATGAAGACCATAGAGAGCTTTATCAAGTTTGAAAACTTTAGACGGATTAAGTGGATCTTCAAACCCCAGCGGCTGACACACATAAACTTCCTCCTTGACTTTACCATATAAGAAAGCACTTTTTACATCTAATTGAAACACCTTAAACCATTTTGTATGAAGTAAAAGCAAGAAACAACCGTATAGCTTCAAGACTAGCAACAGGAGCATAAACCTCGGTGTAATCAATTCCTTCTTGTTGATTGAAACCTTGTACAACTAATCTTGCCTTATTTCTCACCACAACACCTCGATCATCTTTCTTGCATTTAAACACCCACTTTGTACCAATTGGATACACACCCTTTGGAAGATCTACAAGATTCCAAACTTTGAGTTTGTCAAACTGAGCAAGTTCTTCCTGCATGGCCTCTATCCAACTGTTATCACGTAACGCCATTTCAACAATCTTTAGTTCGACCTGAGAAATAAAACATGAATGTGAGCATACATCAAAAACACCAGTATCCTTAAAACCTGTATACAAGCAAGTGTTGTCAAGAATAGAATGCGTTTGCACTCCATCACGTAAATTCCCAATGTTATTTGTAATCGGATGAGCTTTGAGTTCCTTGATTGATGCAACCTTAGGAACCGGCAACACATCAACTTGAGTTGTATCAGATTGGTAAGACAGATCTTGATTAACTGGTATCTCCGAGTCCAAATTTGTAGGAATATCCCCCTAATCCTGTGACAAATTAGAAGGTTCATCAACTATCAAAGGTTCAGCAAAAGAATCTTGGAAAATAACATTTTCATCCTCACTATCAGATTCTTGTGTTCCCGAACATGAAGCAACATTAGGATCTGGAACAGATGTAGAAGGAACAGATGAATGTGGAACCGCAGTCGGTAAAAAACCTCTATTTTGTGCATCCTGACATGAATCATATAATACAGCAGCTTCCTCAAGAGAAATATCAGAAGGTAAATGAAAAGAATTAAATAAATTCTCATAATCAAAAGCCCAGTCTGGTCTAATCGCCATTTGAGGTAAAGACCGATTAGAACAGTCAATATGAAACCATTCTTCAACCTGGCGAGTCTCTTTGTTATAAACCCTCTTGGTAGTAGAATTTGCAACATACCCTAGAAAAATCCCTTCAATAGCCTTAGCACTGAACTTAGTTGGGACATCTCTCACTTTCAACAGGGTGCTTGAATTAGCAAAAGGTAGTAAATATTCCAGATTCGGCTTACGATTATTAAGCAACTCATAGCATGTCTTGTTGTGTCGCTTAACGGTTAAAACTCGGTTCAAAACGTGACACGCAGTATTCACAGCCTCAGCCCAAAAAGTTACTGGAAGCTTAGAATCAGCAAGCATCGTACGTGCCATTTCAACCAAAGTCCTGTTCTTTCGTTCAGCAACTCCATTTTTTTGAGGTACATATGGCGCACTGAATTCATGATGAATTCCCTTTTGAAGACAAAATAAACCCATCTTGCTATTTTTAAACTCGCTGCCATTATCACTCCTAATTCTTCTGACTTTCTGTTTGAACAAATTCTCTAAACCCAGGATTAATAATTGTACCAACTATGTGGTTTCGGCTTTAGAAACAAGGAACTTAACCCATGAAAATCTAGAGAAATCAGATGTTACTACCAGACAGTAAGATTTAATGCCAATGCTCCTGATACTAATCGGTCCGAACAAATCCATATGTAGTAGCTCTAAACCCAGGACTTCTTGTGTTGTTTTCCCTTCTTGCAAGGAATACAGTCATCAGGAACTGAAAATTTCATTTTCGGAACACCAATAACCAGATCATTCTTCAGGACATAATTCATTTTCCGATAATTGATGTGAGCAAGTTTCCTGTGCCACAAAATAGAATCCGACTCAGAAGCCTTGGAGAGTAAACATGTTGGAATTGAATCCGTTGTAGTAGCAACACTCATGTCTAGGACATATGTGTCATTTGTCCTCTGAGCCTTCATTAGAATCCATTCAGCACAGAATAACAAAGCCCGATTTCAAGATATAACACTCAGAATCATTGAAATGAAATGAACACTTTTTGTCACACACTTGAGATACACTCAACAGACTGTGTTCAAGTTGCTCCACATAGTTCACTTTCTCAATTCAAAGTACCCTGACCAGTTATGTACCCGCCTTTATTTCCAGGAAAAGCGACATAACCACCATCAATATGAATAACATCTTCCAGCAAATGAATATTCCCTGTCATATGTCGAGAACAACCACTATCCACATACCATGTATTGTTGATAGTCCTCCTTGGTTGCCCCTACATAAACAAAGAAAACCAGTTAGAAATTGGAACCCAAGCCGTTGTGGTCTTGGGTCGTCCAGATGGATCAAAATAAACAACTTCAAGCAATTCACAATCAACATTGTCATCAACCTTTGGAACATAAGATTCACAATTAGACCTTCTCAATGAAGACACAATATGATTAATTGGAAAAACATTATTAGATTTATGATTATCAGAATCAGATATTTCCAAAAATTTCTTTAATTTTATGTTATGTCTTCTTCGTTGTGGTCTAGAAAGTTTGACCTCAGGTTGAAAATATTTTGGAATTCCAACATGTGGAATCTCAAACATATTTTGAAAAAAAACTGGTTTAGAAATATGCTTATCATGTTGCTTAAATCCCAAAGATTTAGCAAATGATTGACAAGGCACATTTTTTACAACACTAGACATAGTCTGTCACACCCCGACCGATGGCGGAATCATCGGGGCGGGACATGTAAGACTGTTCATAGCACATGGTTGACTAAATTGAAATATATTAAAGTCAAATTTGCATTACAATAAATCCAAGTACAAGATCAAATTCAAACAAGAAACATAAACAATTCATAAAATCTTGATTTATTTTGCTAAGTCCAAATCCTATGTTGAACACGTCTTGAATCAATCTCACATATAGGGGCCTGAAACATGAATAAAATAAAGTCAACTAAAAAGTTGGTGAGTATAACACAGTTGTATATAGATAGCATATAGTTGAAAACAAATCCTTTACATGACATGATAAATAAGGCGTTCATGGGAGTAACTATTGTGTAACCAAATGTACAATCAAACCTTGTAACTAGCATGCAAAACAAAGTGTATTGTCGGTTTCAATCACCGCGTACCATGGGTGGGTTTGTCAGACTCAATAGATCCATCATTGAAAACCGTCGGCTTGTATAGTTAATGATTGCACATAAGAGCATACAAAGGTTAAACACACCTAGCACTCGGGCACAAAGCTCAAATTTTTGCACACATGTATGTAAATAGGATTTCTTTTGCACTTGTGTAGTTTGTGTAAATGTAAATGTGTAATGTGTAATGAGTATAGAGTTCATGTTCCACCCCGAAAGTGTAAAAGAGTAAAAGGGGTTGTGAATACTCACTTGGTATGGAAGTGAAGCTAACAAGGAATATAGATAGCAAAAAGATCCTTGAAAAGCACACTTTAACCTAAATAGTAATATGCATTGAATCACATAGATGTATAAAGTTTAAAAATGAAAGTTGGATTTGTATATAAAACCATTGGTTTGTATTTAAAAAGGATTGAATAAAATATATAAAGTTTGAGGTAAAATATGTTTGAAACAATTTAATTAGGTTTGAATTAAATAAATAAGTGTATAACTATAGTTTATGAAATAATGTCAATATTAATTGTAATTAAGTATAAATAAATAAAACGATTTTGATTTAAAATGTAAAGTAAATAAGTCATCATTATTTATAAATTTTGTAACTTAATTATTTAAAATATCATTTAAGTGTAAGATGATAAATATAAATTTAATTTTTATAAACTTTTCAATAAATTACATTTATGCCAAGATTAAACTTTTAATCTATTTTTAAATACAGAAAACATATTTTTATAAAATCTGAAACATTTACTGATTAAAATCTAAAAATTATAATTCTGTTAAAAATTCTGAGTCTAGCACGACCGTGCCTCGGAAGGGCACGATCGTGCTCAAGCCACGGGCGCGACCGCGCTAGTCGGGGCGCGACCGGGTTGATCAATCAGGAGCACAATCTAGACAAGTCATCAGGCACGACCGTGCCTTAGCCCGGCACGGTCGCGTCTATGATTTTTAGACACAACAGAGACTAGCCCAAAGGGCATGACAAGGTCTGGACGGATGACACGACCGCGCTGCTAGTCGACACGACCGCGCTAAACGAGGCACGGCCGCGCTAGATGATTAGCGCGACCGTGTCTATTCCAATTCAGACACGAATCGAGAGTTTCTTGTATTTTGAACACAGGAATTGTTAGGGCTTTTGATTAATGGGTTATTAAGAGTCTTTTCATATAACTTAATTGTATGGAAATCGAGTTTAAGCATGGGTTCGATTAAATCATTTTTATTAAAATATGATTTCTGATTCTGATCGAATTCTATAATGGAAGCCCAAATTGAATGAGGGCTTTTGATAATGTTACTGAAATGAGTGAGATGGAGAGTATACTTACCCTGAAACGTAACGAATCGATGAAGAACGGCAGAGATGAGTTCCGGCGACGGAGGTAAAGGTTTCCGGTGACTTCGACTGCGATTCCGGCTAGGCCAGAGAGTCCAGAGTCTTGGAGAGAGCCGGGAGATGATAAATCCTTTCTTGATCGGGAGAATTTGGGTTCCAGGAGGAAGACTCGAGTTTTGTTTGAATTGCTTGAGAGAGAATTCGAGATTGATGGAGAAAAACTGAGGCGTTGAGTAATTGAAAATGGTATAACTCGCGTTAAAGGAAAAGAAACGTAATCGGATTTGAAATTCGAACGATTGAGCGTTTTGAAATCACATTTACGTTTCGACTGTTTCGCAGGCGCGACCGTGCTTAGGAACCGGGCGCGATCGTTCCAGGACCAGCCGCGCGATCGTGCCGAGGCACTTGGCGCGACCGTGCTAGAACGAAGCACGACCGTGCTAACTAGGGTTTCTTGATAAATTTTCAACTTTAGTCCTTGACTTTTCAGGTTTTATAAATTTGAAATATATAGTTACTTGTATAGCGTTTATGTGCATATAATCGAGTAAAACTTGCGAACTTGTATAGAATCATTGCATTTTATTTACCGCGGGAAAAAATATTGAGACATTGCACGAGTATAGAACTTGAAATTTCATTACATTGAATTGAAATATGAATACTAAAAATCAGAAATGCTACAGTCTCCCCATGTTGAGAGAATTTCGTCCCGAAATTTAGCTAGAGGAAACAACATTAATAGTAAAAAGATGAGGGTACTTGAGCTTCATTTGGTCTTCTCGTTCCCAAGTGTACTCAGGACCACGCTTAGACTCCCAACGAACTTTGACGATAGGAATACGACTTCGCTTGAGTTGCTTGACTTCACGATCCATAATTTCCACCGGCTTCTCAACGAAGTGCATCGTTTCATCAATGCGCACGTCGTCAAGCGGTATATGGAGATTTTCATCAGCGAGGCACTTCTTTAGATTAGATATATGAAATGTAGGATGCACATTGCCAAGAGATGGAGGTAACTCGAGCTTGTAAGCTACTTTCCCAATCCTTTCAAGGATTTTGAATGGACCAACATAACGAGGTGATAACTTGCCTTTCTTTCCAAAACGGATCACACCCTTCCATGGAGATACCTTAAGAAGAACGAGATCACCGACTTGGAATTCTAAGGGTTTTCGACGCTTGTCGGCATAACTCTTTTGTCGACTCCTTGCTACTCGGATATTGTCACGGATTTGAATAATCTTGTCGGAAGTTTCTTGAATTAACTCGGGACCGGTGATTTGTGCTTCACCAATCTCGTTCCAACAGATCGGAGAACGACACTTGCGACCATAGAGAGCTTCGAATGGAGCCATGTTGATACTTGTGTGGTAGCTATTGTTATAAGAAAACTCAATAAGGGATAAATGTGAATCCCAATTGCCACCAAAATCGATTACACAAGCTCTAAGCATGTCTTCAAGAGTTTGGATTGTTCGCTCGGTTTGGCCATCAGTTTTGGGATGGTAAGCCGTGCTCAAATCCAAACGAGTACCAAGAGCAGATTGGAGAGATTGCCAAAATCGAGAAGTGAACCGAGCGTCTCTATCAGATATTATGTTCAAGGGAACACCATGACGGCTCACAATTTCATCAATGTAAATTCGGGCAAGTTTCTCCACTTTGAAGTCTTCACGAATAGGCAAAAAGTGGGCAGATTTGGTGAGTCGATCAATGATCACCCAAATACTATCATAACCACTCGAGGTGCGAGGGAGCTTGGTAATGAAATCCATAGCTAAATTCTCCCATTTCCACACGGGAATTTCCGGTTGTTCAAGCAAACCAGAAGGACGCTGATGTTCGGCTTTGACTTTAGAGCAAGTTAAGCATTTGGCAACATAAAGAGCAATGTCCTTCTTCATACCGGGCCACCAATAAAGCTGACGAAGATCTTGGTACATTTTATCCGCACCAGGATGAATAGAATAACGAGTCTTATGAGCCTCGTTCATGAGAATTGCACGGAGATCATCGCGATCGGGAACCCAAATACGGTTCAAGTAATATAGTAAGCCATTGGGTTTAGATTCAAGAAGAAGTTCAACACCACACGACATTTCTTCATACATGTTACCCTCGGTAACTGAGACGTGTTGAGCTTCCAGGATACGGGTTTGAATATCGGATTGAATACGGGCGCAATGAAGCATAACATGGTCTTTTCGACTCAAAGCATCGGCTACAACATTCGCTTTGCCGGGATGGTAACGAATCTCGCAGTCGTAGTCGTTAAGGAGTTCGACCCAACGTCGTTGCCTCATATTGAGTTCTTTTTGGTTGAAGATATGTTGAAGACTTTTGTGGTCGGTGAATACCACACATTTCGTGCCATATAGGTAGTGTCTCCAAATCTTTAACGCGAATACGACCGCACCCAACTCGAGGTCGTGCGTCGTATAATTCTTTTCATGAATTTTGAGTTGTCTTGATGCATAAGCGATCACTTTGCCTCGTTGCATGAGGACACAACCAAGATCTTGGTTAGAAGCATCACAATAGACAACTAGATCATCATTTCCATCGGGGAGAGTCAGGATGGGAGCATTGCACAACTTTTGCTTAAGAGTTTGGAAAGCTTCTTCTTCCTTCGGTCCCCATTCATAAGCTTTACCCTTATGGGTCAAGGCGGTAAGAGGGACAGCAATCTTTGAGAAGTTTGAGATGAAACGACGATAATAACCCGCAAGACCAAGGAACGAACGAACTTCGGTAGGAGTCTTCGGGGCATTCCAATTCTTAACCGTTTCAATCTTAGCAGGATCAACATGAATACCCTTGTCGTTGACGATGTGACCAAGAAATTGAACTTCTTTTAACCAAAATTCACATTTGGAGAACTTGGCATATAGTTGTTCTTTCTTTAAAAGGTCCAAAACCAATCTAAGGTGTTCTTCATGGTCGGCTTTAGTCTTGGAATAGATTAAGATATCGTCAATGAAAACGATCACGAATTTATCAAGGTACGGTTTGCACACACGATTCATGAGGTCCATGAAAACTGCGGGTGCATTGGTTAATCCAAAAGGCATAACCATGAACTCGTAATGACCATACCTTGTTCGGAAAGCAGTCTTAGGAATGTCATCTTCTTGAACACGGAGCTGATGATAACCAGATCGAAGATCAATCTTCGAGAAACACGTAGAACCTTGAAGTTGATCAAAGAGATCATCGATTCTAGGCAAAGGATAGCGATTCTTGATAGTAAGCTTATTGAGTTCGCGATACTTAATACACATGCGAAATGATCCATCCTTCTTCTTTACAAATAAGACGGGTGCACCCCACGGTGAATGACTCGGGCGAATGAACCCTTTATCGGAGAGTTCTTGAAGTTGACTTGCGAGCTCTTGCATTTCGGAAGGTGCAAGACGATAAGGAGCTCTAGCAACAGGGTTAGCTCCGGGCATGAGATCAATACGGAACTCGACTTGACGAACGGGAGGAAGACCGGATAAATCTTTAGGAAACACTTCGTGAAAATCTCGAATAATGGGAATGTCTTGGATACTCTTCTCCTTGACATCCTTTTGAACAATATGAGCTAGGAAGGCGATGTACTTCTTTCGCAAGTACTTTTGAGCAGTAGTACAAGACATCAATTTAAGACCCTTGCAAGGCTTTTCACCAAAAACCCTTAAGGTTTCTCCCGAAGGTAGCGGAATTCGGATGCACTTTTCAAAGCAAATAACTTCGGCATGATGATTTGATAGCCAATCCATACCTATGATAATGTCAAAGCTTCCTAGTGGCATTGGAATAAGGTTGATTGGGAATGCATGATCATTAAGTTCTAAAGAGCAATCATAGATAATAGACTCAATTGTAAGGGAGTCACCATTTGCTATTTCAACGGTGAAGGTTTTCTCTAATTGGGATCGTGTCTTTGCAAGTAAAGGCTCAAAATTAAGTGACACAAAACTTTTATCGGCACCGGTATCGAACAAAATGGAGGCATATTGACTATTAACAAGGAACGTACCATTAACCACGTCGTTGTTGGCTTGAGCTTCGTTGGCGTTAATGTTGAAAGCACGCCCACGAGCTCCACCTTGTCTAGTATTTGCGAGCCTTGGACATAGATTACGCAAATGATTCGGGTCACCACACTCATAATAAGCACGCCCATTAGCAATGGCGGGAGCACCTTGATTAGCCACTTGAGGTACGGTTTGGTTTGGAGGGTTGACTTGGCCCGTAAGGGCTTTGGTCCTACAAACATTAACCGTATGACCATATCTCCCACAATAAGTACAAAGGCGACATGGGATGTTTTAGGGATGATGATAGTTGCAGGTGGCACAAAGTGGGTAAATTCCACCATATGGCTTTTTGACTGGTGCTTGAACCATAGGTGCAGCTTGGTTCACGGGAACAGCAGGAGTAACCACAGCAAAATTTCTAACCTTCCTCTTTCTAGTGTTGCGAGAGGGCTCGGTTGTAGCTTCTTTGGTGTGGTTAAAATCCATGTATTGAACAAGCACTCCCCTCAGGCGAAGATAATAAGTTCGCTTAAAATCCAAACAAGCAAATTTGATATCAAGCGAACTTGATAAGTTCGCTTAAAACAATAAAATACGGTAAGTTCGCCTACTAAGTTCGCTTAAACTGAGAGAAGCGAACTTGATAAGTTCGCTTGCTAAGTTCGCCTGCAACAAATATCAGTAAGTTCGCTTACTTCAGCTGTAACAAACTCAGCAAGAAATTCAACCCAAACACGAACAAACATCACCTAAAATCATCATTTCTCACAGATTAGAAGGAATTTGAAGAAATTGAACCGTAGGATTTAGTATTTTATGAATTAGAACACTTCTATCGGATTAATTTCAACAAAAAACACTTCAAATCCATGAATTCAGCAGTAAAATCAGCTTCAAGAACTTGAAAACTCCATGGATACAAAAACTTGTTGTGACATTCCGGGTTTTTATTCACGTGTTTATATTATATGTCATGTAAACATCTTCTATTGAATGAAATGCAAGTGTTTTTACTTAATATCAATTAATTAGGTCTTACCGGGTTTAGCAGAGTCCACCCAATATGCAACTTATGATGGCAATATTAGAAATTTCTGAGACACATCGAACCCAACATCGCGTTGGTGATAAACTAAAAAAAAAAATAAAAAAAATAAAAAAATAAAAAATGTAAACATCTCGAAACATTCTCTTTATTTTTATTAGTAGAGAATGCCTACCCGGATAAAAATAAAATCTTAAATGTTTTACACGAGCACATATAATGTCAAAACTATTAAACGTATACTTTTTTTATATATACCCGACTCGTACTCTAACAACCACGTAACGACTATTAAAAACCGGGTTACACTTAGCGGGTATTCTACCGGGTAAAACACCTAACATTAAACACCTCAAGCCACTACCCTACCCTTCCTACCCTACTACCCCTACCCTCCCCCTCCCCCTCCCCCTCGTGATGTTGAACCATGGCCGACCAAAAACAAAGGGAGACACAATTGTCTCTAAATTTCCAAACACATGTGCCTATTTGGAATTAATATGTCTCATGAGGACATACAAACCACAAGGTAATAACCAAAATGAAGGGGTATAAATACATGCATATGAAAGTTCCAAATCCACCAACAAACTCAATCTCTTCTCCTTCTATTCGGACAACCTTCACCCGACACCACCCTTCACCTTTGCCTTCCTCCTCTCGGCTCCACCAACTCAGCAACCTTACATCACCCCCGCAACCACCATCGTACACCACTTCCAACCGTAACGGCTTCCCCACCTTTTACGGGTTCTTTTCGGGACGAAAACCGATCCTTTCGGGTCACCATTTCTCAACTACGGTCACCGTATCACGTTTACGTGAAGCTTAAAGATCACTTCGGGAACTCACCGAGCCATACGGGACGTCCCGAGAAGGAACCGGGTCTCACGTCAACTACGTCACCTTCACTCCTTGATTCCTTTTCGACTCCAAGAAAGCAGCATCAACACCCCCTCCATCGGACTCCCTCACCCTTCTCCTTGCTTGCTTTAAGTGAGTGTTCATGTCCTAATCTTGATCATTAACATGTACATTAGTTGTTTTATGTATACGTTCACCCAAATAGTGCAATATTTCAAAATAAAATATACCATTTGAATCATACATGTTGCTGGCAGATTTTTGTGTCCAGTTTGGAAGGTCATATCCCGGTCAAATCTAAACCAAATCGAACGTTTCTTGAGTCTAAAATTAAGTTTAAAGAGTCCTCTATCCATCCCAATTGGTTTCACAATTTTTGGAGGAGTTTTGATACCCCAAAAGGGTGATACAAGAAAATGTGTATCTTCTGAGTTTTATGGCAGATTTATAGAGCTAACTTGTTGAGGTCATAACTTGTTCAATAATTGTCCAAATAACTTGATTCCTTTTTCTAAATTTAGCATTTTGTGTTGGTTATAAAACCCATATAGCCTATTGTCTTGAAACTGACATTTGAACCCCCAAACAGCCGTTTTCCCTTGACCTATTCAGCAGAATCAAAACTGTTGACCCAACTGAGTTGTGTGCTATGCCTTAAACTCCTAAAAGTGTTCGTAAATTATGATCCATACACTTTTATAAACCCAAGACATGTGGTTATGCATGGTAAATATCCCATAATTTATTGAATTTATTTAGATAACTAAAAACATGTTTTAAGTAGACTTAAAAACCCGAGTACTTTTCTAACGACTAGTTTGATATCAAAAGCCTTATTTTTATAGTATATATATATTTAACTTCAACCCCCAAACCTAATAATGATACGTGAACGTAATGACATGTTATGAAATACATATCTTATTATATAAGTATATATAAACATATTTTGTTATCACAAACCGTTACCAACGATTGTCGTGTCAAAACATTTGGAAACTTAATACAGGTTCATGTCTAGCCTAGTTGGGTGAATTGAATGCATGATCAACACACGATAGAATCATTACATAGACTTTATGGTATCTTAAATATTTAAGACTCGAGTAGGTCGGATTACACTATTGGACTTTGCTACATACCGCATCACTACCTTGTTTGCACAGGTGAGTTACATATCCCCTATTTACATTTTTAAACATTTTGGGGTGAGACGTAATCTGTGCATACTTACATACAATTCAACTTGTGTTTACATGCGTAGATTATTGTGCTTTTATGCATGGTCACTTGTTATGCTATGGATACTTTTAGGGTGGTTCTTAGACGGTGTGTGACCCACATAGTCTTGATTCCATGCCTATCACGTTAAACCTTTGTGCTTATACATACTTGCATGCTTTGGATACTTTTAGGGTGGTTTTAAACTGTGTGTGACCCACATAGTCTTGATTCCATGCCTATCACGTTAAACCTTTATGCTTATATACACAATTACATGCTTACAATTGGTATACATATAGTGAATTCTCCACATTATGCCATATCATACCATGTCAAACTATGAATTGTATAAACGTTTTTAACTAAACTTTTACCTTATTTAAACATATGTAAACTCACCAACTCTCGTAGTTGACACTTGTTTTGGATTACGTTTCAGGTGAAGGTATGTGATTGTGTGACTATGTGTTGAAGGTGCTACACATAAGACTTTTGGACCTACTAAAATAACTATGTGTAATATTCTAGAATAGGGTGTTGTAACTTGAATTGTAATTGAATATTTGATATTTAATCTTATTAATGAATTATGCAACCTTAGTAGATCATGTGCTTATGAACAATCATTTCATTGTCCGCCTCGATGATTCCGCCATCGGTCGGGGTGTGACAGATTGGTATCAGAGCCATGGTTATAGGGAATTAGGTTATTAGACACAATGACCTAGACTATAACCCTAGGACTCCCTTTTATGTGTTATGTGCTAAATGATTAATTGCTATGTGAATTATTTGTAGTTAGGTATTATTTGAATTTTCCCAAGTTTGGTACATGAGACTTATACACATACATACAAGGCTTTGATACATGATACATACACATTTGACAACAAAACTTATGCAAACAAATATACTACCCATCCTTATCCATACTCTTTCCTACTCCATATTAATTGCAACGTTTCTACACATTTTATACTCATAGACTCTCAAGACTATTAAAATCTTGAAAATCTCGTCAACGACTTAATTTCTTGAAACCAGTAAAGGACACGTGCAATCTGGAAGGGTGACACCTGTACATTGGGTTTTCTGTCTAGGAAAGCATTTCGTATAAATCCAAGTAAACGGACCCGTATGCTTTCCTGGGAATTCCTGAAGTGAGTGTTTACCTATAGGCTAAAGCATGTCTCCTTGAAAGTTTTGAGGAATTATTTAACGTTGATAAGTCAATGTATTCGCAAGGATATAATCCGAACTTAAACTCAAAATTTGGGGACATTATAGCAAGGTAGGAAGAACTAGACGAACATGCAAAACAAATCATTATTACGGGTGCACACGTAATAACGATTTGTAGTGCATGCGAATCCCGGCCATTCCTATTGCGCGAATAATGATCTATGTTATCATATCCTCCCAGGAATAGATTTCATGGCTTATTTCCCCTATCCTTTAGTGTTATAAATTTTGAATGAATTATGTGATCAGTTTTAGTCAGAACTTACATACATTATCACGCGACATGATGAGTGTCATCTCACGTTCCTGCTTGTATTATTATGAACAGTCTACCAACTTTGGCACATATATGCCTATTTTATCCGAAGTCTCATAAATTCTTGTCTTTCTTGTGATACTTATAGAATGCCTCCCCGTCGCGTGGTTAATGCTAACTCTAGCAACTCCAACGTTGACCTTGCTGCACTACTTACTCAACTAATAGGCCAAATGATCCAAGCTAACAACAACAGTAATGGGTCTAACACGCAAGGGAATGGCGCAAACCCACCGTACTGCACATTCAAGCATTTCAATTCCTGCAACCCCACCAAATTCTTCGGGACAGAAGGTGCAACTGGCCTTCTTCAATGGTTTGAAAGTATGGAGAGTACTTTCCTAAACAGCGATTGTCCCGACAACCTCAAAGTCCGTTATGCTACCAGCGTCTTCCAAAAACGAGCACTCACCTGGTGGAACGGTGAGAAACGTACTCGCGGCAACGAATCTGATATGTCCTTGTCTTGGGACGAAATGAAACGACTTATGACTGACGAGTTCTGTCCTCGCAACGAAATGAGGAAGCTCGAAGCTGAATTTTGGGATCTCACCCAAGATAGCGGAGAGAATTTGGCTTACACCACTCGTTTTCAAGAACTAAGTCTGCTTGTGCCCCACATGGTTACTCCCTTAGCGCGGGGAATTGAGAAATACATAGGTGGACTGCCTATGCCTCTCCAAGACACCGTATTGGGAAGTAATCCCTCCACTCTCGAAGATGCTATCCGTTTGTCTGCTGTGTTGACTGACAATCACGTCAAAGCGGGTACCTTATCCAGGAAGGGTACCAAGAAAGTGGTCGACAAAGCTGCTACTTCTGTGTCCGACAAAGACGAAGAGCTCAAATCTTCCCATCATGATAGGAAGCGCAAGGCCCAAAACTTTGCGGCCATCATCCCTGCCGTACCTGTGACCCAAGTTACTCCTGCGGGTCAAATTCTGAGAAATTATGTAGGTTCATTTCCCCAATGCCCTTCTTGCAAGTATCACCATGCCCCGCATGCTGCATGCCGTCTATGCTCAAAATGTGGACGCTATGGACACGTTGTTACTACTTGCCGTGCTCGCACTATCGTTAATCAAGCTACTCAAGGCAATCATCCAGTGCCTCTCACTGTCACCTATGGACGGGCCTGTTACGAATGTGGAGACCCAAACCACTTTCGAAACCAATGTCCAAAACTTCAAAATCAAGGTGGTCCTCGTGGACGAGCATTTAATAAAAATGCTAACGAGGTTCCGGCCAATGACGACACTGTCAACGGTACGTTCCCTTGTTCACTATCTTTATACATCCGTTTTATTTAATATTCATGCCAATTGAAAAATTGTGTCTCTTGCTTTTAACCAACTATTTGCTAAACAACCAACCAATCTTGATAACTCGTATATCATGGAAATAGCGGATGGGAAATCCATTGCTATGAGTTCTATAACCCGTGATTGCATATAACAGCTATGATATCACCATTCATCTTATTCCTATACTTTTGTGAAACAAACCCATTATGTTTAAACTCGGTCATACAACTTGCTAACTCTATTAAAGTTTACTTAAATTATTGAAGTTCTAAATCCTAGTAATTATGAACGGGGAATCCCCGGTATATCAAAGGGGTGGTGGGTTAGCCGCTGGTACACCCTATACATAAACCCACTTGATATAACGAGTATAAACCATGCATAAGTACTAGGAGGAGGACCGGTTTTTGAAAATATTTTTGCAAAATTTTAAAATATGAACACCCGTGGGGTAGAGTTTTAAAGGAAAATGCCATGTCACGAGGTGATTGGCACCAATATTGTTAAATCTGGTTCCTAGTAGTTTACATTCATGCGTTGTATGAAAAATTGTATGCATAAATCTCATTATACTATTAGAGCAACTAATTGACAACTCGACTCAAATTAACGCCGTCATCCGTTATCATACGCTATTTCCCCGCTGAATCTTTCTACGGTAAGTAATTCCATTCTAAGTCCATTGGCGTCTCTTTCCCGCTTCCATAACCTTCGTAAATTGAATTTCGGGACGAAATTCCTTTAACATGGGGAGACTGTGACATTCCGGGTTTTTATTCACGTGTTTATATTATATGTCATGTAAACATCTTCTATTGAATGAAATGCAAGTGTTTTTACTTAATATCAATTAATTAGGTCTTACCGGGTTTAGCAGAGTCCACCCAATATGCAACTTATGATGGCAATATTAGAAATTTCCGAGACACATCGAACCCAACATCGCGTTGGTGATAAACTAAAAAAAAAAATAAAAAAAATAAAAAAATAAAAAATGTAAACATCTCGAAACATTCTCTTTATTTTTATTAGTAGAGAATGCCTACCCGGATAAAAATAAAATCTTAAATGTTTTACACGAGCACATATAATGTCAAAACTATTAAACGTATACTTTTTTTATATATACCCGACTCGTACTCTAACAACCACGTAACGACTATTAAAAACCGGGTTACACTTAGCGGGTATTCTACCGGGTAAAACACCTAACATTAAACACCTCAAGCCACTACCCTACCCTTCCTACCCTACTACCCCTACCCTCCCCCTCCCCCTCCCCCTCGTGATGTTGAACCATGGCCGACCAAAAACAAAGGGAGACACAATTGTCTCTAAATTTCCAAACACATGTGCCTATTTGGAATTAATATGTCTCATGAGGACATACAAACCACAAGGTAATAACCAAAATGAAGGGGTATAAATACATGCATATGAAAGTTCCAAATCCACCAACAAACTCAATCTCTTCTCCTTCTATTCGGACAACCTTCACCCGACACCACCCTTCACCTTTGCCTTCCTCCTCTCGGCTCCACCAACTCAGCAACCTTACATCACCCCCGCAACCACCATCGTACACCACTTCCAACCGTAACGGCTTCCCCACCTTTTACGGGTTCTTTTCGGGACGAAAACCGATCCTTTCGGGTCACCATTTCTCAACTACGGTCACCGTATTACGTTTACGTGAAGCTTAAAGATCACTTCGGGAACTCACCGAGCCATACGGGACGTCCCGAGAAGGAACCGGGTCTCACGTCAACTACGTCACCTTCACTCCTTGATTCCTTTTCGACTCCAAGAAAGCAGCATCAACACCCCCTCCATCGGACTCCCTCACCCTTCTCCTTGCTTGCTTTAAGTGAGTGTTCATGTCCTAATCTTGATCATTAACATGTACATTAGTTGTTTTATGTATACGTTCACCCAAATAGTGCAATATTTCAAAATAAAATATACCATTTGAATCATACATGTTGCTGGCAGATTTTTGTGTCCAGTTTGGAAGGTCATATCCCGGTCAAATCTAAACCAAATCGAACGTTTCTTGAGTCTAAAATTAAGTTTAAAGAGTCCTCTATCCATCCCAATTGGTTTCACAATTTTTGGAGGAGTTTTGATACCCCAAAAGGGTGATACAAGAAAATGTGTATCTTCTGAGTTTTATGGCAGATTTATAGAGCTAACTTGTTGAGGTCATAACTTGTTCAATAATTGTCCAAATAACTTGATTCCTTTTTCTAAATTTAGCATTTTGTGTTGGTTATAAAACCCATATAGCCTATTGTCTTGAAACTGACATTTGAACCCCCAAACAGCCGTTTTCCCTTGACCTATTCAGCAGAATCAAAACTGTTGACCCAACTGAGTTGTGTGCTATGCCTTAAACTCCTAAAAGTGTTTGTAAATTATGATCCATACACTTTTATAAACCCAAGACATGTGGTTATGCATGGTAAATATCCCATAATTTATTGAATTTATTTAGATAACTAAAAACATGTTTTAAGTAGACTTAAAAACCCGAGTACTTTTCTAACGACTAGTTTGATATCAAAAGCCTTATTTTTATAGTATATATATATTTAACTTCAACCCCCAAACCTAATAATGATACGTGAACGTAATGACATGTTATGAAATACATATCTTATTATATAAGTATATATAAACATATTTTGTTATCACAAACCGTTACCAACGATTGTCGTGTCAAAACATTTGGAAACTTAATACAGGTTCATGTCTAGCCTAGTTGGGTGAATTGAATGCATGATCAACACACGATAGAATCATTACATAGACTTTATGGTATCTTAAATATTTAAGACTCGAGTAGGTCGGATTACACTATTGGACTTTGCTACATACCGCATCACTACCTTGTTTGCACAGGTGAGTTACATATCCCCTATTTACATTTTTAAACATTTTGGGGTGAGACGTAATCTGTGCATACTTACATACAATTCAACTTGTGTTTACATGCGTAGATTATTGTGCTTTTATGCATGGTCACTTGTTATGCTATGGATACTTTTAGGGTGGTTCTTAGACGGTGTGTGACCCACATAGTCTTGATTCCATGCCTATCACGTTAAACCTTTGTGCTTATACATACTTGCATGCTTTGGATACTTTTAGGGTGGTTTTAAACTGTGTGTGACCCACATAGTCTTGATTCCATGCCTATCACGTTAAACCTTTATGCTTATATACACAATTACATGCTTACAATTGGTATACATATAGTGAATTCTCCACATTATGCCATATCATACCATGTCAAACTATGAATTGTATAAACGTTTTTAACTAAACTTTTACCTTATTTAAACATATGTAAACTCACCAACTCTCGTAGTTGACACTTGTTTTGGATTACGTTTCAGGTGAAGGTATGTGATTGTGTGACTATGTGTTGAAGGTGCTACACATAAGACTTTTGGACCTACTAAAATAACTATGTGTAATATTCTAGAATAGGGTGTTGTAACTTGAATTGTAATTGAATATTTGATATTTAATCTTATTAATGAATTATGCAACCTTAGTAGATCATGTGCTTATGAACAATCATTTCATTGTCCGCCTCGATGATTCCGCCATCGGTCGGGGTGTGACACTTGTAAAAATGATCATTTTGTTGTCAAATTGTACACAAAATCGTCTCTAATCACCAATAATCAAACACAAATCACGAGCATAAGCTCTGATACCACTTGTAGGTCCACATGACTCATCTCAGATCGATCTCGTGACAGGACGTCTCGATAACAAGTTCGCCTCAAATAGACTAGGCGAACTTAACAAGTTCCCCTCACATGAGACTAAGCGAACTTAACAAGTTCACCTATAATAGGCTAGGCGAACTTAACAAGTTCGCCTTTAGCAGAACTTGTTCTATCACTTAGACGAAATCTATACAATTACATAACAACATGAAGACAATAAGACCTAAACTATTACAAAGCTTTTGTCATACATTCTATGTCCTAACATGTTGTCGATACTCCATCTAGTCACAGGCATTCCGCGCCCTGTTCGACTAGCCTCACACTTGCATGTGACGATCTGAGACACCTGGGACCTACAAGTGGTATCAGAGCAATTGCTCTTGATTTTGAGTGTTGTGAGTGTGCTAGGAGCATTTTTGACACATTTAGTAGCCTTATTACAAGATAAAGAGACCGATTTTGTTGATTTTTTTGATAAAACAGAGGTAGCTCTTGAGTGCTGTTTTAGAAGCAAAAATCCTTCAAAATTTAACCTTTTTGTTGTTTGTTTGAGTGTTTTGATCATCAAGGGCTTGCTAGAAACAATTTTCTAACCTTTTGGCTTGATTAATTCGCTCATAACTTCAAGATTTGAAGATCTAAACATTTTTCGGCGATCGAAAAAGGTTGGTGGAGCAGGTGGATAAAGTGATGTGCGTAGTTACCTGATTTGGCAAAATTCTTCCTGTTCCTGCGTACTTGTTAAGTATCAAGACCAATTCTATGCGTACTTCTCATTCCTTCTTGCTTACTTGCTAAGTACGAAAGAGCATTTCTTGAGTGCGCAAGGCCAGTTCCTTAGTACGCAATTTGTGCAGAATTTCTGATTTTTTACTAAGTTTAACACCATGTCGAACATTTGTAGTATGCTGAACTATAACAACGAGATAGGGACTCCACAAAAACTACCAAAGCTGCTTAATGTAAATGATTATTCAAACTGGAAAGCACACTTTGATGAGTATATCTCGTACACTGATTCTTCATTGTGGATACCCATTCTTGAGCGATATAAACATCCTACCCATCTGTTTCTTGATGAAACCGTGCCCAAACCTTTCTCCAGACTAGATGAAGATGAAAAGAAGGCTTATGATCGGGAAAAGAAGTCACATGGTTCTATAACTATGGCCTTGACTAGAGAGTTATTTCACAGTTTCAGAGGATATGATACTTCTAAGGATCTTTGGAAGGCTCTGCAGAAGAGGTTCGAGGGTAACAGTGACGTCAAGAAGAGCAAGAGAGCGCTACTGAGGAAACAGTATGAATGCTTCAGATACCTGGAGAATGAATCTATTGATGAACTTATCTCAAGATTATATCACCTGAACACTAAGCTCAAGTATTAAGAACTGAAGTATCCTGATGACGAGTTGGTGGAAAAGTTTCTTGATTCATCGTCACCAACGTTTCACATGTATACTACCTTACTAAAAGAGAACCCCAAGTTTTATGAGATGACGATTGATGAAGCGATAGGAAATGTTCAAGCCCATGACATGAACCTGAAAAAGAAAGAAAGTTCTGGAAGACCTCAAATTCAAGATCCTTCTATGTATTATGGAAGGTCTTCCACAGAAAAGTTATCGGGTTCTAGAATTGCTTTGTTCTCTGGGACTCCTCAGGAAGAAGAAAATCCAAATGGTTGTGGTAGTCATACTTGTTTTGCAGCATCGGGATCTGGTTCATACCATCAACATTCCTCCAGAGGCCCTATGTAACATTTCTGATTTTTAGTATCCGTATTTCAATTCAATGTAATGCATTTCAAACCCAATTCTAGTGCACTGTTTTGTTTCTTTTCGTACCATCAATTAAATACTATATTTCAATGTTAACCCGCAAATTTTACACGGTTATAACCTACTAAAACACTATATAAGTATCTATTTATACAAATATGTCAAAGACCAAAGTTACAAGGTCTGATGTTGAAAAATTACAAGAAACCCTAATAGGCACGGTCACGCCTAGTTCTGGCACGGTCGCGCCAAGTGCTTTGGCACGGTCGCGGGACTTGCTTTGAAACGATCGCGCCTGGTGCCTTAGCACGGTCGCGCCACATGTGGGCACGGTCGCGCCTAGTACCAGTTGAAACGGAAATACAGCCTTTAATCACAGAGACGTTCGATTTCGTAACCGTTTTACACATTCCAACTATTAACAAACAGAGTTAAGCCACTTGATCATCCTAATTACAACAAATAAACGGAATTTCATCAATTCATCTAATAATCAACAAAATCGTCCACTAGACCGTCGAATTCTCCAAATTGTTTGCAATTCTCCCAAGAAAACGCACAAACGATCCTCCCAGAAGCTACTGACCCACTTGAAGCAACCGGAATCGTAGCAGAAGATGCCGGAAACCAAGCTCGCCGACGTCAGAACTCCTTCCTACCGTTCGTTATCGATTCGCCATCATTCCAGGTAATTGAAACCTTGTCCTCTATTGATTTAGTCCTTAGATCAAAAGCCCCATGTTAATTTAGGCTTCCAATATGGAAATCATCTTAAACCCGAATCTAGTATTCGTTCAAAAATGATTTAATCGAATCCTACTCTAGACACATTTTAAATCCAATTAATCTATGCAAAAAGACTCGAAATAATCTAATGGGTGAAAGCCCTATGATTTCCAACCCTGTTATTATAAGAATTAGTCAATTCGTTCCTGATTTAGAACAGACGCGGTCGCGCTAATCATCTAGCGCGGTCGTGCCTCATGAGACGCGGTCGTGCCGATTACCAGCGCAGTCGTGTCCTCCTGTCCAGACCCAATCATGCCTTTTGGCTAATCTCAGTCGTGTCTTAGAATCATAGACACGATCGTGCCTGGCCAAGGCACGGTCGTGCCTAATGATTTAGTTAGTTAAGCCCTCAGTTTGATCAACACGGTCACGCCCTGACTGGCATGGTCGCGCCCAGGCACGGTCGTGTGTGAGTTAAATTTTTGGCAGAATTATAATTTTATATATTTTTCAAACAATAAATATTTCTGATAAATTACAAAATAAAAATAGTTGATTTTATAAAAATGCATTTTATTCTATTTGGAAAAGATCAAATATCCAATCTTGGAATAAATAGAAAAATTATTTATTTAAAGTTTATAAAAATTAAACTTACAATTATTGCTAAACCTTTCACTTAAAAAGTATTTAAATGATTAAATTACATTTTATAAATAAATAAATAAAATAATGATTATTTATTTAATTTATATTTAAACAAAAACAATTAATTATTTATACTAACTTATAACTAATACTTACAATGTTTTCATAAACAATAATTATTTACATTACATATTTAATTATTCAAACTCAAACCTTAATCAAAATATTCTAAAAAAAATATTCTTTCAACTTTATATATTTCATTCAATACTTCCAATTACAAATCAATGACTTTTTACACAAGTCCAAATACAACTTTAGAATTAAACTCTTGTGCACACTATTAATACCATATACATTACACTTTAGGTTAACTCGTGCATTTCAAGGATCTTTATTTCATCTAGTATCTTTGTTAGCTACGCCTTCAAACCAAGTGAGTATACATAGCCCCTTTTACTCTTTTACATTTTTGGGGTGGAACATGAACATTATTCAAATTACATGTTTACATTTACACAAACAACACAAGTACAAATCCTATTTGCATTCGTGTGTGCAATTTGAGCTTTATGCTCGAGTGCTAGGTGTGCTAACCTTTGTATGCGATTATGTGCAATCATTAACTATTCAAGCCGACGGTTTTCAATGATAGATCTATTGAGTCTGACAAACCCACCCAGATTGGGGTGATTGATACCGACAACACAATTTTGCATGCTAGTTACAAAGGTTTGATTGTACATGGTTACACAATAGCTGCTCCCCATAAATGTCTTATTTATCATGTTATGTAAGGATTTGTTTTACAAACTATATGCTATCTATATAAACCTGTGTTATACTCACCAACTTTTTAGTTGACTTTATTTTATTCATGTTTCAGGTTCTAATGTGTGAGATTGATCAAGATGTGCTACACATAGGCTTGGACTTAGTTAAATTCAATAAAAGAACTCTATGTATTTCAATTTTGTTCTAATTTGGATTTGGTTGTGTTTGGACTACTTGTTATGAAATTTGATGTTTAATATATTCAATCTAGTCAACCTTGTGCTTATGAACAGTCTACATGTCCCGCCCCGATGATTCCGCCATCGGTCGGGGTGTGACGGATTGGTATCAGAGCCTTGGTTATAGGGAATTAGGTTATTAGACACCTTGACCTAGACTATAACTTTAGGACACCTACTTATGCTATGTTTCATGATTTCATGTTATATGCTACATGCTATATGTTATATATTATGTGTTACATGCTATGTGCTACATGCTTACTATGACCAGCTATTATTTTAATTGTTAAAAATCCATGACCTATTAATATATGCTTAAATGATAAATAAAATAAACAATATCCTTTCCTATATCCTAAAACCTCATAATATTCTTATTTTCTTTCCATATCTTTATCTTTCTAAGCATGTGGAAACTTCATGAAGCAAAAATTCATAAAATTTCTTTATTTCCTCGTTAAGGTTTTTAAGCTTTGTTAATTATTTGAGGACACGTGCAATCTGGAAGAGTGACACCTGTATTTTGGGTTTTCTATCTAGGAAAGCATTTCGCATAAATCCCAATCAACCAAGGGACCCGTATGCTTTCCTGGGAATTCCCGAGATGCGTGTTTACTTATAGGCTAAAGCATGTCTCCTTGAAAATTATATAAGTTTAATTAACCTTAATGTATCATAGTATTCGAGTGACTATATCACTATTTGAGTACAATCCAAACTATGATTATCTATTTATTTTGTTATCTTATTCTATTAAATCCAAACAATTCTCATAAATTCTTACATCTTTTCTTGTCTTGTGAAAATCTATAGAATGCCTCATCGTCGTGCTCCCGCCGCCAACACCAATACCGACATTGCTGCTATTCTTGCACAACTCGTGACACAACTCACTCAAGCTAATAGTGCCACCAATGGCAACAATGGTGGAAATGGTAGTAATAGTGGTAATGCTGGTAATGGTGGAAATGGTGGTAACAACCCATCTCAATGCACCTTCAAGCACTTCAACTCGTGCAATCCCCTCAAGTTCTATGGTACCGAAGGAGCTACCGGACTCCTTCAATGGTTCGAAAGCATTGAGAATACCTTTCTCAATAGTGACTGCCCCGACAACCTTCGTGTTCATCATGCCACAAGTGTCCTACAAAAACGGGCACTCACGTGCTGGAATGGGGAGAAGAGAAATCAAGGTGTGGATGTGGCAATGGCCTTACCTTGGGATGAGGTTAAAGGCTAATGACCGAGGAATTCTGTCCTCGAAATGAAGTGAAGAAACTTGAAGCTGAATTTTGGGATCTTGCCCAAGATAGTGGTGAAAACTTGGCATACACAACTCGGTTCCATGAGTTGAGTCTTCTTGTGCCCCACATGGTCACTCCTCTGTCCCGCTGTATTGAAAAGTATATTGGGGGACTACCTAGGCAAATTCAAGATACTGTCCTAGGAAGGAATCCCGTAACACTTGAAGATGCCATCCGTTTGTCCGCTACATTAACCGATAATCATGTGAAGGCGGGGACTCTTACTAAAAAGGGCACCAAGAAAGTTTCTAACACTATAACCCCCCCTACCCACAACAAAGAAGCCACAACTGAACCCTCCCGCAATAATAGGAAAAGGAAGACTAGAAACTATGCTGTGGTCACTCCTGCTATTCCTATTAACCAAGCTGCACCTATGGTTCAAGCACCGGCCAAAAAGCCATATGTGGGAATCTACCCACTTTGTGCCACCTGCAACTACCATCATCCCCAAGGCATACCATGTCGCCTTTGTACTTATTGTGGGAAATATGGCCATACAGTTAATGTTTGTAGGGCCAAAGCTCTTACGGGCCAAGTCAACCCACCAAAGCAAACCAACACCCAAGTGATTAATCAAGGTGTACCCGCTATTGCAAATGGGCGAGCATGTTATGAGTGTGGCAACCCGAACGATTTCCGTGATCAATTCCCAAAGTTAGTCAATGCTAGACAAGGTGGAGTTCGTGGGCGTGCTTTCAACATAAACGCCAATGAAGCTCAAGCCAACAATGACGTGGTCAATGGTACGTTTCTTGTTAATAGTCAATATGCCTCCATTTTATTCGATACCGGTGCCGATAAAAGTTTTGTGTCACTTAACTTTGAACCTTTACTTGCAAAGACACGATCCCTTTTAGAGAAAACATTTACCGTTGAAGTGGCAAATGGTGACTCGCTCACAATTGAATCCATTATCTATGATTGCTCTTTAGAACTTAATGATCATACATTCTCAATCAACCTTCTTCCAATGCCACTAGGAAGCTTTGATATCATCATAGGCATGGATTGGCTATCAAATCATCATGCCGAAGTTATTTGTTTCGAGAAGTGCATCCGAATACCCCTACCATCGGGAGAAACGTTAAGAGTCTTTGGTGAAAAGCCTTGCAAAGGACTTAAGTTATTGTCATGCACTACCGCCCAAAAGTACCTACGAAAGAAGTACGTGGCCTTCTTAGCTCATATTGTCCAAAAAGATGTTTAAAAGAAGAGTATACAAGACATTCCCATCATTCGGGATTTTCCCGAAGTATTTCCCGAAGACTTATCCGGTCTTCCACCCGTTCGACAAGTAGAATTTCGCATTGATCTTGTGCCCGGAGCTAACCCCGTGGCTAGAGCTCCATACCGTCTTGCACCTTCTGAAATGCAAGTCAACTTCAAGAGCTCTCCGACAAGGGATTCATTCGTCCAAGTCATTCACCGTGGGGTGCACCCGTCTTATTCGTCAAAAAAAAGGATGGATCATTTCGCATGTGTATTGACTACCGCGAACTCAACAAGCTTACTATCAAAAACCGTTATCCTTTGCCTAGAATTTATGATCTCTTTGATCAACTTCACGGTTCTACTTGCTTCTCAAAGATTGATCTTCGATCTGGTTATCACCAACTCCATGTGCAAGAAGACGATATTCCAAAGACTGCCTTCCGAACAAGGTATGGTCATTACAAGTTCATGGTTATGCCTTTTAGACTAACCAATGCACCCGCAGTTTTCATGGACCTCATGAATCGTGTGTGCAAACCGTACCTCGATATGTTCGTGATAGTTTTCATCGATGACATCTTAATCTATTCCAAGACTAAAGCCGACCATGAGCAACATCTTAGATTGGTTCTGGATCTCTTGAAGAAGGAACAACTATATGCCAAATTCTCTAAATTTGAATTTTGGTTAAAAGAAGTTCAATTTCTTGGTCATATTGTCAACGACAAGGGTATTCATGTTGACCCTGCTAAAATCAAAACGGTTAAGAATTGGAATGCCCCGAAGACCCCCACTGAAGTTCGTTCATTTCTTGGTCTTGCGGGATATTACCGTCGTTTTATCTCGAATTTCTCTAAGATTGCCGTCCCCCTTACCGCTTTGACCCACAAGGGTAAGACTTATGAATGGGGACCAAAGCAAGAAGAAGCTTTCCAAACCCTTAAGAAAAAGTTGTGCAATGCTCCTATTTTGACTCTCCCTGATGGGAATGATGATTTAGTTGTTTACTGTGATGCTTCCAACCAAGGTCTTGGTTGTGTCCTCATGCAACGAGGCAAGGTAATCGCTTATGCATCAAGGCAACTTAAGATTCATGAGAAGAATTATACGACGCACAATCTCGAGTTGGGTGCGGTCGTATTTGCATTAAAGATTTGGAGACATTATCTCTATGGCACGAAATACGTGGTGTTCACCGACCACAAAAGTCTCCAACACATCTTCAATCAAAAGGAACTCAATATGAGGCAACGACGTTGGGTTGAACTCCTTAATGACTATGACTGCGAGATTCGTTACCATCCCGGCAAAGCGAGTGTTGTAGCCGACGCTTTGAGTCGAAAGAACTATGTCATGCTTCAATGTGTTCGAATTCAAACCGACATCCAAAACCGCATCTTTGAACACGTCTCAGTCACCGAGGGCAACATGTACGAGGAAATGTCGTGTGGTGTTGAACTTCTGCTTGAATCTAAACCAAATGGCTTACTTTATTACTTGAACCGTATTTGGGTTCCCGATCGCGATGACCTCCGTACATTTCTCATGAACGAGGCTCACAAGACTCGTTATTCTATTCATCCTGGTGCGGATAAAATGTACCTAGATCTTCACCAACAATATTGGTGGCCTGGTATGAAAAAGGACATTGCTCTTTATGTTGCCAAATGTTTAACCTGCTCCAAAGTCAAAGCCGAACATCAACGTCCTTCTGGTTTACTTGAACAACCAGAAATTCCCGTGTGGAAATGGGAAAACTTAGCTATGGATTTCATTACCAAGCTCCCTCGCACCTCGAGTGGTTATGATAGCATTTGGGTGATTATTGATCGTCTCACCAAATCTGCTCATTTCTTGCCTATCCGTGAAGACTATCGGGTTGAGAAACTAGCCCGAATTTACATTGATGAAATTGTGAGCTGTCATCGCGTTCCCTTGAACATAATATCCGACTGAGATGCCCGGTTCACTTCTCGATTTTGGCAATCTCTCCAAACTGCTCTTAGCACACGATTGGATTTGAGCACGACTTATCATCCTCAAACTGATGGTCAAACCGAGCGAACAATCCAAACGCTTGAAGACATGCTTAGAGCCTGCGTAATCGATTTTGGTGGCAATTGGGATTCACATTTATCCCTCATTGAGTTCTCTACAATAATAGCTACCACACGAGTATCAACATGGCTCCATTTGAAGCTCTCTATGGTCGCAAGTGTCGTTCTCCCATCTGTTGGAACGAGATTGGTGAAGCACAAATCATCGGTCCCGAGCTAATTCAAGAAACATCCGACAAGATTATTCAAATCCGTGACAACATCCGAACAGCTAGAAGTCGGCAAAAGAGTTATGCCGATAAGCGACGAAAACCCCTGGAATTCCAAGTCGGTGACCTGGTTCTTCTTAAAGTGTTCCCGTGGAAGGGTGTGATCCGTTTTGGAAAGAAAGGAAAGTTAGCCCCTCGCTATGTTGGTCCATTCAAAATCCTTGAAAGGATTGGGAAAGTGGCTTACAAACTCGAGCTACCACCATCTCTTGGCAATGTGCATCCTACATTTCATGTATCTAATCTGAAGAAATGTCTCGCTGATGAGAATCTCCATATACCACTTGATGACGTGCGCATTGACGAAAATATGCACTTCCTTGAGAAACCGGTAGAAATTTTGGATCGTGAAATCAAGCAACTCAAGCGAAGTCGTATTCCTATTGTCAAAGTTCGTTGGCAGTCTAAGCGTGGTCCTGAATTCACTTGGGAACGAGAGGACCAAATGAAGCTCAAGTACCCCCATCTTTTCACTGATGCCGTAGTTTCCTCTAGCTAAATTTCGGGACGAAATTCCCTCAACACGGGGAGACTGTAACATTTCTGATTTTTAGTATCTGTATTTCAATTCAATGTAATGCATTTCAAACCCAATTCTAGTGCACTGTTTTGTTTCTTTTCGTACCATCAAATAAATACTATATTTCAATGTTAACTCGCAAATTTTACACGGTTATAACCTACTAAAACACTATATAAGTATCTATTTATACAAATATGTCAAAGACCAAAGTTACAAGGTCTGATGTTGAAAAATTACAAGAAACCCTAATAGGCACGGTCACGCCTAGTTCTGGCACGGTCGCGCCAAGTGCTTTGGCACGGTCGCGGGACTTGCTTTGGAACGATCGCGCCTGGTGCCGTAGCACGGTCGCGCCACATGTGGGCACGGTCGCGCCTAGTACCAGTTGAAACGGAAATACAGCCTTTAATCACAGAGACGTTCGATTTCAAAACCGTTTTACACGTTCCAACTATTAACAAACAGAGTTAAGCCACTTGATCATCCTAATTACAACAAATAAACGGAATTTCATCAATTCATATAATAATCAAAAAAATCATCCACTAGACCGTCAAATTCTCCAAATTGTTTGCAATTCTCCCAAGCAAACGCACAAACGATCCTCCCAGTAGCTACTGACCCACTTGAAGCATCCGGAATCGTAGCAGAAGACGCCGGAAACCAAGCTCGCCGACGTCGGAACTCCTTCCTACCGTTCGCTATCCATTCGCCATCATTTCGGGTAATTGAAACCTTGTCCTCTATCGATTTAGTCCTTAGATCAAAAGCCCCATGTTAATTTGGGCTTCCAATATGGAAATCATCTTAAACCCGAATCTAGTTTTCGTTCAAAAATGATTTAATCGAATCCGACTCTAGACACGTTTTAAATCCAATTAATCTATGCAAAAAGACTCGCAATAATCTAATTGGTGAAAGCCCTATGATTTCCAACCCTGTTATTATAAGAATTAGTCAATTCGTTCCTGATTTGGAACAGACGCGGTCGCGCTAATCATCTAGCGCGGTCGTGCCTCATGAGACGCGGTCGTGCCGACTACCAGCGCGGTCGTGTCCTCCTGTCCAGACCCAATCATGCCTTTTGGCTAATCTCAGTCGTGTCTTAGAATCATAGACACGATCGTGCCTGGCCAAGGCACGGTCGTGCCTAATGATTTAGTTAGTTAAGCCCTCTGTTTGATCAACACGGTCGCGCCCTGACTAGCATGGTCGCGCCCGTGGTTCGAGCACGGTCGTGCCCTTCCTAGGCACGGTCGTGTGTGAGTTAAATTTTTGGCAGAATTATAATTTTATATATTTTTCAAACAATAAATATTTCTGATAAATTACAAAATAAAAATAGTTGATTTTATAAAAATGCATTTTATTCTATTTGGAAAAGATCAAATATCTAATCTTTGAATAAATAGAAAAATTATTTATTTAAAGTTTATAAAAATTAAACTTACAATTATGGCTAAACCTTTCACTTAAAAAGTATTTAAATGATTAAGTTACATTTTATAAATAAATAAATAAAATAATGATTATTTATTTAATTTATATTTAAACAAAAACAATTAATTATTTATACTAACTTATAACTAATACTTACAATGTTTTCATAAACAATAATTATTTACATTACATATTTAATTATTCAAACTCAAACCTTAATCAAAATATTCTAAAAAAAAAATATTCTTTCAACTTTATATATTTCATTCAATATTTCCAATTACAAATCAATGACTTTTTACACAAGTCCAAATACAACTTTAGAATTAAACTCTTGTGCACACTATTAATACCATATACATTACACTTTAGGTTAACTCGTGCATTTGAAGGATCTTTATTTCATCTAGTATCTTTGTTAGCTACGCCTTCAAACCAAGTGAGTATACATAGCCCCTTTTACTCTTTTACATTTTTGGGGTGGAACATGAACATAATTCAAATTACATGTTTACATTTACACAAAAAACACAAGTACAAATCCTATTTGCATTCGTGTGTGTAATTTGATCTTTATGCCCGAGTGCTAGGTGTGCTAACCTTTGTATGCGATTATGTGCAATCATTAACTATTCAAGCCGACGGTTTTCAATGATAGATCTATTGAGTCTGACAAACCCACCCAGATTGGGGTGATTGATACCGACAACACAATTTTATCATGTTAGATCTATGCTAGTTACAAAGGTTTGATTGTACATGGTTACACAATAGCTGCTCCCCATAAATGCCTTATTTATCATGTTATGTAAGGATTTGTTTTACAAACTATATACTATCTATATAAACCTGTGTTATACTCACCAACTTTTTAGTTGACTTTATTTTATTCATGTTTCAGGTTCTAATATGTGAGATTGATCAAGATGTGCTACACATAGGCTTGGACTTAGTTAAATTAAATAAAAGAACTCTATGTATTTCAATTTTGTTCTAATTTGGATTTGGTTGTGTTTTGACTACTTGTTATGAAATTTGATGTTTAATATATTCAATCTAGTCAACCTTGTGCTTATGAACAGTCTACATGTCCTGCCCCGATGATTCCGCCATCTGTCGGGGTGTGACACCCGACATCTACCTTTTCAGCCAACCAAAATGCTATTGCTAAGATAGCTGAAGATCATGTGGCATTATTCTCATCTTGCATGCTTGCCTACGAGAACTTCATCGGTGCAAAGCTAACGGATCCTCAAACTATTGAGGAAGATTTTAAACAGGTGGATCCAGATGACATGGAGGATATGGATATTCAATGGAATATGGCTATGATCATAAGGAGAGCGAAGCGTTTCTTGTATAGAACTGGTAGAAAGTTCATTGGTGGGCATTCTAATGCCAAGGTTGGATTTGATAAGTCTAAAGCTAAGTGCTATAAATGTCAAAACTTTGGACATTTCGCAAGAGAATGTCAGAAGGATAAAGCACTAGCTTCAGGTTTTACTAGACCAAGCCAGGGACATAACCAAAGCTACAACAATCAGAACAACCACAGTCAAACTCAAGGAGCATCGTCCAACGCACTAGTAGTTCAGTAGAATAATAGCTTTGACTGGAGAGTACACTTGGAAGATGCCATTATTTCACAAACCCAGCTAGCGATAATGGCAGAGATTGTTGATATGATGAAAGTTGAAGAACGAGAAGCAGCTGTTGTAGACCAACCTGAATCTGCACTTGCTCTAATGGCTATTTGAGAAGCATCCAGTACGTCGACTGAGGTAAATTCTAATTCTTTCGATGTTGTTTCTTGTTCCAAATGTTTAATCTAAAAGGACAAGAATGATCGAATCCATTATCAACTCGAACCCCTATGTAGTGAAGCTCTAAGCTACAAGGTAAATGAAAAACGTTTTAAAGACTCAATTGAAAACCTTAAGAAGGAACGACATGAGTTTTCCTTTAAAATCAGTGAACAACAATTTCGTTTAGACGTTGCCTACAAGGGGTTAGAGAAAAGAAATGTTGAGATCGCTCGACTGCAAAATGAGATACTGCAGTTAAGTGGCAAACTTGAGAAGTTGAAAAACTCTCGCTTTGTGATGGAACACTACGAGTCAGTAGTGAGAAAAGTGACTGGCAAAGGTTTAGGTACTAATTCCATTCCTCCACAAGTAAGCGGCAAGTTTGTCAACGGGCCGGTCGACATTGATTTGCCCTTTTTGGATGATTCCTCCACTAAGGATGATTCCTCAAGTAAGGGTGAGTCAGCTTCTGATGAGGAGTTCTTTTCTGATGAAGGCTCTAAGAACACCAAAGTTGAAGGTGTTGTCTCAGAATAGTTGATTGATGAACATAATGTTGAGAAAACCATTGTCACTGATCGTGACAATTGCATTTTATGGAGGATTCAAATCCATAAAGCAATTTAAGAAAGAAGCTTTTCTAATCATTTGGGCAAAAAATTTCAAGAAAACATGGACAAACATTACACCCAAATGAGTCAATTAAAATATGGTCAAGCACAAGATGCTGTTAATGTTCATCAAACTACTCCCATTGCTCATCAAGCCGATTCATCTTCTTCCAAAAACCAAGAGCCTTATAGAAGGGTTTACAAGGAAAAAAGAGCTTGCTTTCACTGTGATGTAGTCGGTCAAATTCTGGTGAACTGTCCTGACAAGAATCAAGGGAAACGGCCAGTTGTCTTACGACAGGCTGAACTCCCTACGACACCACTAGTGAAGCAACACAAAAGCCCAAGATCAAATGTGGTGAAACCACCAGTGAAGCAGATGGTTAAGCCTCCGACAAAACATGTGGCTGAACCATCTTTTCTAAAACGGGAAAAGCAATATGCTAAACTCAATGTATCTACCTCTAGTTGTACACAATCTGGTGAGAAGCATGTGGTGAAGCTCTCTAAACCACAACGGAGAGGGCGGAACAAAAGATTGAGGAAGCTTGAACAACATCTAGCTGGTTGTCAACCAGGTGAATCTTCTTCTAGTTCACTTGTCATTGACAAAAGCAAGCCTACTGTTGAAAGGAAACAAGCTTGGAGAAAGAAACTCGATATTTCTTAATTCTGAAATTCTGACTCTCCAAAAGACTCACCAATTTTTAACAATCATGATTACGAGTTAATTGAGGTTGTATATTTTGAGAAAAACGGACGACCCAAGACCATAATGGCTTGGGTCTCCAAAAATAATTAATTTCATTTGACTAGTGCAGGGACATCCAAAGGGAACTACTACTAACCGTTAGTATGTGGATAGTGGATGCTCCCGGCACATGACAGGCAACATTACCCTGCTTCAAGATGTCAAACCATTCAGAGGTGGCTATGTGACCTTTGCAGGCGAGAAGGGCGTTAATATAACTTGTTAAGGCGTGGTTTCTAATGGATGTATTAGCTTTACCAATGTCAACTTTTGTGAGCAGCTGAAGCATAACCTGTTGAGATTACCTCAAATATGCGACAAGGAATACTCAGTTATGTTTAACAAGTCTGAATGCTTGGTTCTTAACCCTGGTTTTGAGGTTCCGGATGATTGGATTCTTATGCGAGCTCCAAGAACAAACGCCACCTATCAGATTAATATGATCGTGGCAACAACCACCTCATCAGTTGCTACCTGTTTACTTACTAAAGTGACAGAACTTGACTCAGTTTTGTGGCATAGGAAGCTCAGACACATTTCTTATCATAAAATGAACCATCTTTTCCAAAACGGTTTGGTAACCGGGATTCCAAGCTGAGGTTTGCCGTTGTAGATGACTGTATGCCTTGTAAAAAGGGCAAACTGCAACGGAAATATCACAAGCCCAAGACCCAAAACTCCATAGATACCCCTTTGGAGCTCCTACATATGGATTTGTTAGGGCCCAAAAATATCAGGAGTATTGGAGGTAAGTCATATTGTCTAGTCGTAACTGATGATTTCTCACGTTTTTCTTGGGTGCATTTTTAGGTACAAAGGATGACACTGTTGAAATTCTTCAATACCTGATCTTAAATCTGGAATCTTTATGCAAGCTAAAGGTTAGAAGAATAAGGAGTGATAACGGCACAGAGTTCAAGAACAACATGATTGAACTTTTATTGAAACTGCAAGGACGATGCTGTCAGATGCCAATCTTCCAATCACATTCAGGGCGGAAGCCGTTAATATGGCGTGTCATGTTTTGAATAGAGTTCTGGTGGTGAAAAGACACAAAAAAACATGTTTTGAGCTGATCAATAATCGACCTCCCAATCTTGACTACCTAGTCCCATTGTGTAGTCCCTGTTCATTATTGTTACAATACAAGGATCACAAATCCAAATTCCATGCAAAAGCAGTGGAAGGCATCTTCTTAGGATATGTTGCCAATTCACCATGCAAAAGGGTGTACAATATTGAAACTCGTTCGGTTGAAGAGTAGTTTGAAGTGGATTGCAGTAAACACAGCGTTACACCAGAACCAACAGGTCCAACTTGGGGATTCGATTATGATGCTCTTTTCAAGTCTTTCCACCTTCCTGATTTTTCTGTTGATGATGATGCCAATTTGTATCAGTTCTGTAGTGGCGGCGATGACTCAAATTTCTCCACAAGATCTACTATACCAATCCCCATTCCTAATCCTAATGTTGCATCTGCATCTGGGACTCTTGATAGTAACAATGAAGTAGAAACGAACGATGAAGGTAATGATGCTAGAGTTGATCCAAACATTGGTGTAAGAAATGAAGCTCCAATTGAACCTATCAACATTGAATCTTCTTCTGGTACACATGATGTGGGGGAGTTGAGCACCAACCTTGAATCTAATATCCATGAACCAATTGTACCAGACACGAGAGTGCATAAGAATCATCCAATCGATAACATCATTGGTGATCCTGATGCCGGTGTTCAAACTCGTCACAAAACCATCGCCGAGAACACCAGCTTGTATGCTAAGATACTTGACACAGGTATCATGGAAACATGTTTGCATGCTGCATTCGTATCCCAAATAGAGCCGAAGAATGTGAAGGAGGCTCTCGCTGACAACTGCTAGATAGAGGCAATGCAAGATGAACTGTCTCAATTCCAAAAGTTGCATGTGTGGGATTTAGTTGATCTTCTAAAAGGTATGCATCCAATTGGAACAAGATGGGTGTTCAGGTGTAAAACAGACGATCGACACATTTTGGTGAAAAACAAAGCAAGGTTGGTTGTTCAGGGTTTTTATCAGCGAGAGGGCTTGGATTACACTGAGGTGTATGCCCCGGCTGCTAGACTTGAAGCCATCCGACTGTTTCTGGCTTATGCCTCCTTTGTTGGTTTCAAAGTCTATCAACTCGATGTGAAGAGTGCTTCCCCGTACGAAAAGGTTCATGAAGAAGTCTAAGTCACTCAACCGGTTTTGAAGACCCGCTTAATCCTCATAAAGTATATAAGCTCGAAAAAGCACTTTATGGTCTTCATCAAGCACCATGGGCGTGGTATGAGACTCTTTCAAAACATTTACTGTCCAATGGTTTTGATCGAGGGAAAATTAACTCGACTCACTTCATAAGGAAAACAGAAGGTGATATTCAACTTGTGCAAGTATACGTTGATGACATTATATTTGGGTCTACAAATTAAGAGATGTGTAGGGGATTCAAGCTGGTGATGAAGTCCAAGTTTGAAAGGAGCAACATGGGTGAAATGTCATTTTTTCTGGGTCTGCAAGTCAGTCAAAGGGATGATGGCATTTATCTACATCAGACTACTTATGACACACCAATCCCAGTCAATCATGGTCTGAATCTAGACAAAGATGGAAAGGATGTAGATTGTAAATTGTACCGTGCAATGATTGGATCTCTTATGTATCTCATAGCTTCAAGACCTGACATAATGTTTGCTGCCTGCTTGTGCTAGAGGTTTCAGTCACAACCGAAGGAATCTCATCTGATAGCTGTAAAGAGGTGTAACATTCATGATTTTCTGACATTACTTATTTTAATTTATACAACAATGATACCTCATTTCAATCTCGCACCTACCACATTAAGCATTATTTTAACGTGTATTAATTCAAAGTTTCATCTTTACTTTAACATATTATTTTCCAAGTACATATGTAGATAAATGTATAAACTACATATATATATGAATAAATACTTACAAAAAAAAATTTAGGTAAGCAAATACATTTATACAACCTATTTTGTAAATTAATCCACATAATAATGTTGGTTTAGTTTTAAGCAAAAAAATGTATTTATGTGTATAAACATAATTAATTTTATAAAGTTTATGAAATAGAAACCAACTTATATTAAAGTTTCAAAGGAATAAAATCAAGGAGACCTAGTTTGAACCTCTTGAAACCCCCCCCCCCCCACCACCTTTGATTTTGACCCAATCATTCCCAATATTTTTACCCCATTCATACACATTGATCTATTTTGACTTTTGAAAAGTCAAACATTTTCAAATCCTTGCAAATTAACACTTAAAATCGATCAAATCCAAATGCTACGGACTTACCTTGTATACCTGAGGGATTTTCAATCGAATTTCAAACCAATTATAGCGGGCAGATTCAAATTCAAACGCGTTTTGACTTTCATAATCAAAGCCGAGCCAAATCAATTCAATTCCACGAAATTGAAACGCGTTATTACCCGTGGATCTCTCCCTGACAATACTCGCATGTTTACAACGCAAAATCATGACTCAATTCATCGCGAAACGAACGAATTGATCCGTATATCATTCCGACAGCTGGCACCTTCCAAATTCAAATCAAATTGGTCGTTTAGCACGAAATTAAACGTCAAGGATCACTCCTACACCTTTGTATGTCCCCTCACAAACTCTCTAAACTCACACACGCACCCCATTTCACTTCTGGACCCCGATCAATCATCAAGAACAGCGGGTCTGTCTTTCCAGCCGCTCTCACTCGTCCCTTCACCAAATCAAGTAAGTGTTACTTCAATAGTTTCGTATTGTGATACATTCCATTAGCCCTCTAACAATTCGTACTGCCAAAATGTATCGAGTTCAATTGGGATTGGAGTTCTTGGCCTGCTCATACGAGTTCGATTGGGTTTCTATGTCGATTTCGTTTAACGTATTTAAGTTTGTGGGTTTAGTGTTACACCAGCGAAACCACCTGGTCCGGCCGGTAAGCCGTTGCACCGCCGAACCAGGTGGCGTGGGTTCGAAACCCACCATCAACGTCTTTTTTGGTTTTAACCAATACCGGACCCAGTCCCTGCCACATGTGTGTTTAACACGTTTTAAAATCACTCCCTTAACACGGTTGGACCCCTGGTTCAATGGTTAAATGCTTGTACGCACCCAGGACCAACCCGGGTTCGATCCTGATTCACTACAAATATTTTTAAAACAGTTTTTAACACACAAAAAGTTTATTAAAAAAATCACTTTATAAAAACCTGTACCACTTAGAACAGATTTGTACGATAATATAAAATCTTAAACGTAAAACCAATATTTGTACACATTTTATTGTTTAAAACCTCATTTTTTTATGTAAAAATCATTTAAAATCTATTTTATGCTTAATTACAAAACAAAGTAATTTAAATACCTAATTTTACATAAATTGTGAAAAGACTTTAAACCACATTATCATGAAACAAATTTTTATAAACCTTTGTTATTTGTTAGGGTTTAAACCCTATTTGACCAAAATAAAACCTTTTCTATATATATACTAGTATATATATTTACGTCAAAAAAGAGATAAATAAAAATGAATAAAATTATTTAAACTATTTATCTATTTGGGTTAAAAATCCATTTAAGGATTTAAACTATATATAGTATCATTTCTAGAAATTTTTATACTAATATATATTTACACTACATTTTTGACACATTATTATAAATAAATAAATAAAATAAAATGTTTTATTAAATAAATATAATATCCCGCAACTTTTAAAGACACACTATTTTAAATAAAAAAAAGAAATTTATTTATTTAAATTATTTGAATCCCAATACAATTATATTATACTTTGGACCTGCACCTTTTATTCAATTACTTACATACCTCATTTACTTGAGATGACACAACTTTTTTACAATTCCACACACATCAAAACCCGTTGAACCCTAGACTTCGCCTTAGATTTTGTGCATGTTTATAATTCAAATTCATATAATTCAATCTAGTGAAACTTTGTGATTTACAAATTCACTCGTGCTACCTATTGCTCGTATTATCTACACAACCAACACCGATGAGTATTACATAGCTTCTTTTACTCTTTTACACTTTTTAGGGTGAAACATGAACTCTATACACACAATTGTTTACATTTACATAAACTACACAAACACAAATCCTCTTTACATTCATGTATGCAAAATTTGAGCTTTATGTTTGAGTGCTAAGTGTGTTAACTGTTTGTGTGCAATTTATGTGCATTCATTAACTATTCAAACCGACGGTTAACAATGATAGATCTATTGAGTCTGACAAACCCACCCAGATTGGGGTGATTGTTACCGACAACACAACTTGCATGCTAGTTACAAAGGTTTGATTGTACTTTGGTTACACAATAGTTGCTCCCCATAAATGCCTTATTTTATCATGTTATGTAAGGATTTGTTTATTCACATCTAAATACTATCTATGTACAACCCCATGTATGCTCACCAACTTTTTAGTTGACTTTATTTTATTCATGTTTCAGGTGCTAATGTGTGAGTTTGATCAAGACATGCTACACTTAAGTTGGGACTTAGTTAAATTTAAACATAGAATATTATGTATTTCATTTACGTACTTGCTTGAATTTGGTTGTGTTTGATTTATTTGAAATGAAATCTGATGATTAATATACTATAATTTAGTCAACCTTGAGATCGTGAACAGTCTACATGTCCCGCCCCGACGTTTCCGCCGTCGGTTGGGGTGTGACAAATTGGTATCAGAGCTTGGGTTATAGGGAATTAGGTTATTAGACACTCTTGACCTAGACTATAACTTTAGGACACCCACACTATGCCATGCTACTATATGCTATATGATTATTTCTTATGTGAATAATTTTACATGTTATACTAAATAATTACATCTTATGATACAGTACTTAATAGTCTATGTGTCACATTACCTGCCAACTTTTGTCTTCTATTCAATGCTACCTATTTGATTTATTTAAAGTGCTATCCTAAGTTTTCCAAACACACTCATACACACGTAGTTCTTCATACACCCTTAATCTCACACACAAAATATCACCACCTCTTGTGAACAAAAAAATTTAAACTATTGGGCCTAATGTCCAACAATAATAAACTAAGAAGCCCATCTATCCTCCAAGAACAAGAAGCAACTAAAATGCATAAAACCTTACTTTTGGGCCTCAAAGCCTAGTCCACAACAATTCTCATCATGACTATGAGCCCAACAATAGTGTTATTAATACATGATGACTGGAAGAGTGTGTAGGCCCATGAGGGATTCTGGCTAAGGAAAGACAGTGTACTTAAGTGTGTCTTAGTGACCCACCCCTCTTTCCTGGGAATTCTCCTCAGGGATGCATTGCTTATAGGTCAAGTATATTTCTAAAATACTATTGTGAAGACTCAGTGTTATAACTAGTCAAACTCTAAACCTATGAGAATTCCTATATTTAACACTCAGTATTTTATATTCACTTACAACCTTTTCGTTGTTTCTCTGCTAGACATGGAATCCTACTCTCCTTCCTCCCCAGTATACCGTTCCGGAGCAGAGTCTGATTTGGAAGAAGACAGCACGTCACCCGTGTATCGGTCACCACCACCCCTAGCTGTTAGGCCAAGGTTTGATGTAAAGGCAGATTGGGCTTGGAACACCGGCACAAGACTTCGAACACCTAGATCACCCCCATTAAGAGACCCGTATCTGGTGCCCGACCCGTATCATCCTAACCCTTGGGTAAGGCATACCATGGCACCCAATAGTGCTATGGGAATTCCAATCAATGACATTCGCCAATATGTGAGGACCGCATAATTTGAGAGGCAAAGGATGGAGCATGAGGTAATGCACGACTTGCAAGGACAAAGAATGGATATCCTAGCAAACCAATTAGGGTACCAAAAGGAATTAATCTCCATCCTCGAAAAAGAAATACTGGAACATCGCACGGATACAGCTAAAGCCGAGGCCAGATCAGCTACCCGAGTGACCATAGCGGTACTCGTCTTAGGGATTATTCTCCTTCTTGTGGAAAGCTACAAGAGACGTTAACAAAATTATTTTCCATAATTTATTGTCTTTAAAATTTTCAGTTTGAGAACCATTTCCCTATGTTTTGAGTAATGTTTAACATCTCAGCATTTAATCAATATTATATATTTCAACTCTAAAGTTATTATTCATTGATTTGACCCGTTGAGTGTGAATCACACCCATCATATTTTCATCAAGATTTCCCAAGTATCACCTTCTTCGTTCAATACGATGTAGTACACTACCAACAATATCCTTCGTAAACAACTCATCCTACTAGATTTAAACAACCTCATTATTTTCAAACCAAATGTTTATCAAACTTTTAGATAGTATCAAAAATATGAATTTTCCATAAACCTTTTCACCTTATAAGGAAACTTAATACGACCTTTCTTATAAAAGCAGTATTTCAAATTGATAAATAATTATGACTTTTCTTGTTAAATCAATTATTTCTAAACCTTGGTTAAATTAATATACAACTACTTGTTTATCCATTGTAAATCAAGGGTTAAGTTATTTAACCACCATTTCTTAAATATTTTTGTAAAAAGGCTTTGTGTAATTATCTATTATCCAACCCATTAATTTCACCCTCCTATCCATCTACGAACCACTTCTTAATTACAAACAAATATTCATAAACACATTACTCGGAATATTTTCAAAACCTCCTCATGACCCTACACCTTTAATAATGCATGAGCGTACTTGCCACATCAAGAGACGACCCATTTCGCGTAGACGTTAACCATCCCTACAAACCTTAACGAGATTTACAAAGCCAGAACCTAACTACCACATTATACATGAACGCCAAACAACACGCTTCTCCACTACACTCTATCACATACAAAACTTGTTAGTATACGTCGCACTCGAAATTCAATAACTTCCGTATGCACGTTCACAATACACACAACACGATCACATAATACATGAAACTTAGTTGTTTGTAATATACATATACTAAATCGATCACATGATACATAACAATCATTTATTTGGTACATAATACTAGATTGACCACATTGAACATGAGACTTATTTGGTTTCAAAATGCATGATACTAAGTTGGTAACATCATACGTGAAATTCATTTCCTGCAATATACATGGAACTACATTGTTTGCAATACACATGAAAGCTTATTGATTTAAAAAATACATGATGCTAAGTGGTTCACGTTACACATGAAACCTATTTGGTTACAAGCTACATGACACTAGACCATACATGAAACTTGAGTGTTACATCATACATGAATCTAAGTTGCTTACAATTTTTGCAATTGATTGATCACAATATACGCGAAGCATGGTCATACACTTTGTTCACCAAGCTTGAAAATCATAACATCCTGAAACTACACGGGGTTTGACGTATTCTTGTTCAAACACGAGGAAGCTGTAGCACTTTAAAACAACTCGGTGTTTGACGTATTCTTGTGCAAACACGAATAAACTATGGAACTTTAAGTTATACTACCTCACTACCCTTTAGTTGCTAACTGATCTGCCTATGTAGGGACATAGTTACTTATTAGCAACTCATATGTGAAAACAATAGACACGAACTACGTATTTTATGCCCATTTTGATCCACATACAACGGAAGGATCTATACGGACCATGCAGTGATTCAAGTAATTACGGGTGCACACATAATTATAAAAATCAGTGCATCGAGAACATAGTAAATTCTATTGTGTGTTATAACCTAAAACTTATTATGATATGTAACAACGAAACTGATGTGATATGTCGAGGGCATGGTGGATACGCCGATGCTACTTCCTATATATAAGTGCTCTATCATATTATCACCAATAACATTGTTCGTATCATGTGAAGTTTTGACCTAGGCCTATGTTTGTGAACTCTCTTATCCACTGACAACTTCTGAGCATATTAGACTACACCTTAGCCAAACCCTGATCATCAATTTTCCATCAAATCTATTCCAAGTAATGCATTTCACCTTTAGAATCCAAATGATTATTCGACAGTTCTACTACTTAAATCCACTTCAAAACTAAATTCGTTATCATCAGTTATATCCGACCTTGAATATCAAAATATGTGTCTTGTCACCAGTTATACTCCTTAAACCAACTGCCATAACACATTGAGAACCCGAAACTCTCACCTCTTTCCCGATTCAGTTGCCTCCACTAGTTCATTTTCGGGACGAAATTCCCTCAACATGGGTGTAGGTCCCGGGAGCCTCGTCGTGCAGCGGAAATAATACGATCTGTTCTGTGATTTGTGTGGGAACAAAGAAAACGAAGCAAAGAAAACACGAACAAAGATGAAAGATAATGAAACGAAACGTAATCCATAACAAAGAAGTTATCCCGTATTACAGACTACATACCGAAGGAACACACATCTCTCATCTAAGCTCACGGTCCAGGGGTCGGGAGAGCTCTTCCCGACCCGGACATATCTCAACCTGTTCCAAAGTTCCACCTACAAATGAAGACAAGTCTTCTATTTATAGGGGAAGGAACACTACCTGCGTACTTGACATTGCCTTGCGTACTTACTAAGTACGCATGGTTTGGTCATGCGTACTTGACAAGTACGCAAGGCAAAAGCCTTACGTACTTACTAAGTACGCAGGACCAAACTGGTGTGCGGGCTAAGTACTCAGGAACACCCTCCTACGTACTAGCCACGTACACCGATACATAGAATTTAATCTATAGTTGCAAAACATGCTTCTACAATGGGGATACTGTAACATCCATGATTTTCTGACATTACTTATTTTAATTTATACAACAATGATACCTCATTTCAATCTCACACCTACCACATTAAGCAAAAAAATACCTCATATTATTTTAACGTGTATTAATTCAAAGTTTCATCTTTACTTTAACATATTATTTTCCTAGTACATATGTAGATAAATGTATAAACTACATATATATATATATATATATATATATATTGTGACATCCGTCAATTTTCCATTAGTTCCGATAATCCAAATCCAGTCATCTAGTAACCCGGTTAACTTAATCTTGAACCTCAGGGACCACTCCTGCCAGTATTTAATATTAAAACTACAAGGACTAGTTGTGTAATTAGGCAAAACCCAATTCTAATTGACTTTTTAAAGTCAAAATCGTCATTTTTATTCCTGTTGATTCAAACCCATCGAAGTTGTTCATGTTGACTTTCGAGAGTCAAACTAGTATCACTCTTGACTCAAATTCAACTTCCATAACTGATATGGATTCAAATTCGTAACTATAATCGCACGTTTGAGTCATTAACGACAATAACCATCAAGTTAATTAGCATTATTAATCGAATTAAACCGAATTATGATTATTAATTTCATAACCGTTGACCCTTTATCAATAATCATCGAATTCGGCAAATTCTTGTATTCCCCTCACTAATCACGCACCTGCGCACCGTAGAAGAGTCTCTCAGAAGCTGTTGCACTCATCAATTCCATCAGAATCGAAGCCGCGGTTGCCGGAGTCCAACCTAATCGCAGTCGACGTCGGTTTTGATCGAACACCACCAATCCATCACCAATTCTGGTAATTGATCTCATCCTTAAATTCGCTTTAACCTACTAATCAAAAGCCCTAAGATAATTTGGGTTCAAATTATCGGATTTAACTCGATCAAATAGCTAGGGTTCATATTGTTTCGTTTTAGTCGAACCCTAACAATTCGATATCAAATAATAAAATTGAACACATCCTTAGAGTCTTCTCTACGTATGGATTCAAAGCCCTATGAAATCCGGGACTTATATCATCGAATTGATCTTGATCCCAAATCTAGGGTTCATCATAAGTTCGATTTGGGGTTTATGGTCATAAACTTAATCTCAATATAATTAAACATCATGACCAGGTCTGAAATCCTTTATTCTCTAAAAGCCCTATGTTTTCAATAAATTCTAACATCATAATTGCTCAAATCGATTTCATGACCTTGTTCTAGGGTTCGGTTCTTGAATCCGGAATTAAACAAACTTAAACTCGATAATATTTCAATTAAACTTTATCACAGAATCGCTTATACCTGTTTTACAAAACCCCCTTGATTTTTCGACTGATCGCGACCGATTTGGTAGAATCGGGTTTAGGTTTAGGTTCGGCCTCGATAGGGGGATGGTGAATACCTTGACTAAGTCTTAAAACCTATCCATTTCAATTCTTGTTGCAATGGCCTAGCGGCTGAGATAGTTAAGACTTGGTACTTGTAGGGGAGAGACCCGGGTTCGAATCCCTCCCCACTGTTTTATTTTTAAAACCAATTTTTAATATTATTTTGATATTAAAACCCAACCCCATGTTATTATATTAATATATTAAAGTGTTTTATACCCAGAAAACAACCGTAGGCTCGTTTTGATTTTATCACCCATTTTTATATTAATTGTCCACTTTTAAAATAATATATTTATATTATTTTCAAACCATAACTTCGTATAAAATAATATATTTATATTATTTTCAACCCGTGATTCGTGTTATAAAATAATATATAGTTTATATTATTTCGTATCGTTTAATACCTCGTGTGAAGTTTCAAACCAAATTAATAATATAATTGTTATATTATTTACCCACGTTTATATACTCGATTAAAAATAATATATTTATTATTTTTCCACACAAATGACTATTTTAGTTAATCCTTCGAACCTAAAAATAATATATTAAATGATATTATTTTCCTAACTTTTGTAAACGACTTTAACGTACGAATGTATTTATTTATTATTTGTTATTAACGTACGACACGTAACGCTTTTTCCTTAATGATTATATTAAGAAATTTATATAATTCCGTAGACACGTTCGTCTACTCTTAAATCCTTAGAAAGCGTTAAGGTGTTCTAACTTCCGTGTCGTCGTCACAAATCTCATATGTCCCTAACTCATGTGTTATAATTATAGGGCATACGTAAGCCGTGCAGGCTAACACTTGAGATTTCAAATCTCATACTTGTGTGATACTACCTACTACGCAACGCAGGTGAGTTTCACGGCCCCTTTTACTGTTTTTATTTGGGGGAGAAAACATGTCACAACCCTTTTTGGGTTATTGTAATTCATATGATATCACTGTTGAGGCTAAGCGTAACACACTATCATGAAAAGTCCTCACACACATCTGACCGTTAATATGGTATGAACGAGGTAATTTTGGTAGTACTATTGGGTTTGACAAACCCCACCCGCGTTAGTCGTGCTAACTCGATTGGAGGTCGAACGGGTGTTATATTGACCTTAACACATTAGTCAGAGTTGATAGACCTGGCTGGAGGCAAACAAACAAACACGCTATCAGTTTCGGTTGCGAGCGCTTTAGCAAAACATGAATATAGGCATGCAACCTATTGATATATATATTGAATGTACATAATCCGTAAACGCTTTACTTAAAATGATTGAAACCTGTGAACTCACCAACCTAGTGTTGACTCGTTTTTCTTACATGTTTTCTCAGGTAGGCACTCAGGATCACGTTAAGTCATGCATGTGTCTTGGACTCCAATTGAAATAATTATCTATTGAATAATATTTATGTTTTGTTTGTAATTGGACTTGGGCGCGTTCTTTTGCGCATTTACTTTTGTTTAACGCTTCCGCATATACACTCTGAACTTTGATCTATTATGTTATTACATTTCAAGTCCCATATAGTGTCGTTTGAAGTAATTGATGTCTGAGATCCTGGTTTGTCACCTTCCAAAACGGTAAAACTCCGTTAGTGGAATTTGGGGGTGTGACAGATTGGTATCAGAGCCATTGGTTATAGAGAACTAGGACTACATTCTAGACTATAGCCACACACATTAGTTACTTGGCATAGACACTTACTCGTTATATTTCAGGAATTATGTCTACACCACCATCTTCACCACCTACCAATCAGGAACATGACATTCCTGCCATTGCATCACCGGAGCCCAAGAGGCGTAGGCTTGAGCCCATTGATAACTCTATTGTGTATGGAGAGCCCATGCATATCTGGAATGGGAGTGACTGGGATTGGTACCCCGGTTTACTGAGCAAATGGGTTAAACAGGAACGAGTTCCATCACCGTACCATTACTACCTTGCCACTTGGAGCAAGCCTTTGCAGCATTTGTAGCAACTATGGATCGAGAGATCCGGAATATGAGAGACGCAGCAGGAGCGATCACAGGTCTGTTAAGAGGAGAGAAACAAACGGATCATAGGATAGACTTGCTAGTAGCAGAACTGGCAGGCACTGACCGCTTGCATAATGCATCAGTGGATGAGGTAAGGGCATTACAGGCTAGAGTGAATGTACTCGAGGAGGCTGAAGTAGAATCTCAGGAAAGAATTAGAGAGTTAGAAATACAACTTGCAGCAGCTCTAGAGCCAGCTGAAGTACCCGATTTTGAGCCTGAGGATGAACCCGAGGAAGTAGAGGAGGATGATGCTGAGTCAGTCATCTCATCCGCCGGCAGTGGAGCTTGATATTCCATTCTATTTTATTTTATCATTTCTTTATGTTTTAAATAAAAGCCTAAATGGGTAAGGATGTTCCCATTCCAATAAAATCTTAGTGATCTGTTTGCGTTGAGCTATTTATTCTATGGCCTTATGATTTAAGTTAACCTTATACTATAATCATAAACATGCATGTCTTTACACATCTCCTTCTGTTTGCTTACACTTGAATGATGTTAATATGCGATATATTTACTCATTTCTTGTGTTTGTGAATATGAAGAATCATGGCCGGACGTGGACGTGGCGGTCGCAACGGTGGTCGTGGAAATATAAACCTGACACCAGCCGAACTGGCTGCGTTAATTAATGACAGTGTTGTTGAAGCCTTAGCAGCACATATTACAGGTAAACTTGTTAACCGTTAACCCTAGACAACCAACTGTACACATTTATTCCACTCTTTCCTAAACCCAACCTACTCTTTCTAATCCAGGACAAGCGAACAATCCACAAAACAATCAGCATGTCTGTACCTTCAAGACATTTATGGATTGCAAGCCCCACACATTCAGTGGAGCTGAGGGAGCTGTCGGATTACTCCGATGGTTTGAAAAGATTGAATCTGTGTTCTCCATGTGTAACTGCCCTATGGCCGACCGAGTCAAATTTGCATCGGGAACTCTAGAGGGTCCTGCCCTCACATGGTGGAATGCACAGGTCCAGATGCTAGGTCTGGACATGGCCAATGCATCACCATGGGAAGACTTCAAGATCCTGATGAAGGAAGAGTACTGTCCCAAGGATGAAATTCAGAAACTCGAGGGAGAATTCTGGAATCTGAAAATGGAGGGTTCTGAAATAGAACTCTACACCACTCGCTCGCATGAACTAGCGGGGATGTGTCCTCACATGGTCACACCACCCTACAAGAGAATTGAAATGTTCATCAGTGGATTAGTACCACAAATCCAAAGCATGGTTGCTTCATCCAACCCCACTACCATTCAACAAACCATCCGTCTTGCTCACAAACTAACGGACCAAGCCGTTACCCAAGGGATACTACCTCCCAGGAAGTTAGCATCCAAGTCTACTGACAATAACAAGAGGAAGTTTGACAGTAGCAATAACAACATGGGATTTCAGTCAAATCAGCCACAGCAACAACAACATCGTAGGTTTGAACCTACGAAGAACTTCAACCAGTCAACCTCTTCGAGTCAGCATGAAAGTGGTTATATTGGGAGACACCCCAGGTGTAACAAATGTAATTACCACCACCTCGGTTCTTATGACAAAAACCGTTGCCAGCGGTGTGGCAAGGTGGGCCATGCTACCAAAGACTGCAGAGGGGAATTACAAGCCAAGCAGCCCTTCCAACAACCGGGTTTTACCAAAGGTTGTTTTGAATGTGGAAAAGAGGGACACCTCCGGAAGGATTGTCCATAATTAAAGAAGGGTGACATCGACAACAACAACAACCACCAAAGCAATAATAACAACCAGGGCAATAATGCAGGGAATGGTGCAAAGGGGCGAGCCTTTGTGCTAGGATCCGAAAAAGCTCGTTATGACCACAACGTGGTTACTGGTAATTTCCTTATTAAACAACTATGTTGCTTCTGTACTATTTGACACTAGTGCTGATAGGTGTTTTATGACTAATAAACTTTGTAACCTACTAAGAAAAATCCCAACCCGTTTAGAGGACAAATACACCATAGAAATAGCCGACGGACAAATAATAGAAGCAACCCATGTTCTTAAGGGTTGTAAACTTGAACTGGCTAGTCATAAATTTGACATTGATCTTATGCCGGTCACACTCGGTAGTTTCGACGTAATTGTTGGAATGGGCTGATTATCTAAGAACCAAGCTGAGATTATCTGTCGTGAAAAAAAAATCGTTCGCCTTCCTCTTCTTAATGGAGAAACCCTCTCCGTCCAAGGCGAAAGGAGTGGTGCTGTTATGGGCATCATATCCTTCATGAAGACACAAATAATAGTTTCACTTACCTCTAGTGGAGTCCTCCTACATTAATGGTTATCACACTATTATCAAGGCGGCACCATTCGAAGTATTGTATGGACGTAAATGCCGATCCCCTATCTGTTGGACTGGAGTTGGGGATAGCCAACTTACAAGTCCCGAACTTGTATTCGAAACCTCTGAAAAGATCGTTCAAATCCGAAACCGTATGGCGGCAGTTCGTGATCGTCAAAAGGGCTATGCCGATAAGCGTCATGAACCGTTAGAGTTTCAAATAGGCGACATGTTTCTATTCAAAGTCTCACCTTGGAAGGGTGTAATTCGCTTCAGGAAACGAGGCAAACTGAATTCTCGTTATGTTGGAACGATCAAGATAGTGAAGAGACTTGGCCCAGTAGTGTATCAGTTGGACCTACCTGAAGGACTTAGTGGTGTACACGATGTCTTTCATGTCTCGAACTTGAAGAAATGTCTAGCAGACGAAACACTCGCGGTTCCTCTTGAGGAACTACACAACGATGAACAACTGCGGTTCATTGAAGAACCGGTGGAAATCATGAACCGTTAGAGTTTCAAATAGGCGACATGTTTCTATTCAAAGTCTCACCTTGGAAGGGTGTAATTCGCTTCAGGAAACGAGGCAAACTGAATTCTCGTTATGTTGGAACGATCAAGATAGTGAAGAGACTTGGCCCAGTAGTGTATCAGTTGGACCTACCTGAAGGACTTAGTGGTGTACACGATGTCTTTCATGTCTCGAACTTGAAGAAATGTCTAGCAGACGAAACACTCGCGGTTCCTCTTGAGGAACTACACACCGATGAACAACTGCGGTTCATTGAAGAACCGGTGGAAATCATGGATAGGGAAATCAAAACGCTGAAACGCAGTAAAATCCATATTGTCTGAGTTCGTTGGAACTCGAAACACGGACCGGAATTCACATGGGAGCGCGATGATCAGATGATGCGCAAGTATCCTAATCTGTTCAAGCACTCCACGTTAAATTCTTAAGGTACTATTTTAATTTTCGGGACGAAAATTCTTTCAACTAGGAGATGATGTGACATCCGAAATTTTTTTTTTTATTTATTTAATTTTCGGGACGAAAATTCTTTCTACTAGGGGATGATGTGACATCCGTCAATTTTCCGTTAGTTCCGATAATCCAAATCCAGTCATCTAGTAACCCGGTTAACTTAATCTTGAACCTCAGTTACCACTCCTGCCAGTATTTAATATTAAAACTACAAGGACTAGTTGTGTAATTAGGCAAAACCCAATTCTAATTGACTTTTTAAAGTCAAAATCGTCATTTTTATTCCTGTTGACTCAGAAAAGGTCAAACCCGTCGAATTTGTTCCTGTTGACTTTCGAGAGTCAAACTAGTATCACTCTTGACTCAAATTCAACTTCCATAACTGATATGGATTCAAATTCGTAACTATAATCGCACGTTTGAGTCATTAACGATAATAACCATCAAGTTAATTAGCATTATTAATCGAATTAAGCCGAATTATGATTATTAATTTCATAACCGTTGACCCTTTATCAATAATCATCGAATTCGTCAAATTCTTGTATTCCCCTCACTAATCACACACCTGCGCACCGTAGAAAAGTCTCTCAGAAGCTGTTGCACTCATCAATTCCATCAGAATCGAAGCCGCGGTTGCCGGAGACCAACCTAATCGCAGTCGACGTCGTTTTTGATCGAACACCACCAATCCATCACCAATTCTGGTAATTGATCTCATCCTTAGATTCACTTTAACCTACTAAACAAAAGCCCTAACATAATTTGGGTTCAAATTATCGGATTTAACTCGATCAAATAGCTAGGGTTCATATTGTTTCGTTTTAGTCGAACCCTAACAATTCGATATCAAATAATGAAATTCAACACATCCTCAGAGTCTTCTCTACGTATGGATTCAAAGCCCTATGAAATCCGGGACTTATATCATCGAATTGATCTTGATCCCAAATCTAGGGTTCATCATAAGTTCGATTTGGGGTTTACGGTCATAAACTTAATCTCAATCTAATTAAACATCATGACCAGGTCCGAAATCCTTTATTCTCTAAAAGCCCTATGTTTTCAATAAATTCTAACATCATAATGGCTCAAATCGATTTCATGACCTTGTTCTAGGGTTTGGTTCTTGAATCCGGAATTAAACAAACTTAAATACGATAATATTTCAATTAAACTTTATCACAGAATCGCTTATACCTGTTTTACAAAACCCCCTTGATTTTTCGACTGATCGATACCGATTTGGTAGAATCGGGACTAGGTTTAGGTTCGGCCTCGATAGGGGGAGGGTGAACACCTTGACTGAGTGTTAAAACCTATCCATTTCAATTCCTGTTGCGATGGCCTAGCGGCTGAGATGGTTAAGACTTGGTACTTGTAGGGGAAAGACCCGGGTTCGAATCCCTCCCCACTGTTTTATTTTTAAAACCAATTTTTAATATTATTTTGATATTAAAACCCAACCCCATGTTATTATATTAATATATTAAAGTGTTTTATACCCAGAAAACAACCGTAGGCTCGTTTTGATTTTATAACCCATTTTTATATTAATTGTCCACTTTTAAAATAATATATTTATATTATTTTCAAACCATAACTTCATATAAAATAATATATTTATATTATTTTCAACCCGTGATTCGTGTTATAAAATAATATATAGTTTATATTATTTCGTATCGTTTAATACCTCGTGTGAAGTTTCAAACCAAATTCATAATATAATTGTTATATTATTTACCCACGTTTATATACTCGATTAAAAATAATATATTTATTATTTTTCCACACAAATGACTATTTTAGTTAATCCTTCGTACCTAAAAATAATATATTAAATTATATTATTTTTCTAACTTTTGTAAACGACTTTAACGTATGAATGTATTTATTTATTTATTATTTGTTATTAACGTACGACACGTAACGCTTTTTCCTTAATGATTATATTAAGAAATTTATATAATTCCGTAGACACGTTCGTCTACTCTTAAATCCTTAGAAAGCGTTAAGGTGTTCTAACTTCCGTGTCGTCGTCACAAATCTCATATGTCCCTAACTCATGTGTTATAATTATAGTGCATACGTAAGCCGTGCAGGCAAACACTTGAGATTTCAAATCTCATACTTGTGTGATACTACCTACTACGCAACGCAGGTGAGTTTCACGACCCCTTTTACTGTTTTTATTTGGGGGAGAAAACATGTCACAACCCTTTTTGGGTTATTGTAATTCATATGATATCACTGTTGAGGCTAAGCGTAACACACTATCATGAAAAGTCCTCACACACATCGGACCGTTAATATGGTATGAACGAGGTAATTTTGGTAGTACTACTGGGTTTGACAAACCCCACCCGCGTTAGTCGCGCTAACTCGATTGGAGGTCGAACGAGTGTTATATTGACCTTAACACATTAGTCAGAGTTGATAGACCTGGCTGGAGGCAAACAAACAAACACGCTGTCAGTTTCGGTTGCGGCGCTTTAGCAAAACATGAATATAGGCCTGCAACCTATTGATATATATAATGAATGTACATAATCCGTAAACGCTTTACTTAAAATGATTGAAACCTGTGAACTCACCAACCTAGTGTTGACTCGTTTTTCTTACATGTTTTCTCCGGTTGGCACTCAGGATTACGTTAAGTCATGCATGTGTCTTGCACTCCAATTGAAATAATTATCTATTGAATAATATTTATGTTTTATTTGTAATTGGACTTGGGCGCGTTGTTTTGTGCATTTACTTTCGTTTAACGCTTCCGCATATACACTCTAAACTTTGATCTTTTATGTTATTACATTTCAAGTCCCGTATAGTGTCGTTTGAAGTAACTGATGTCTGAGATCCTGTTTGTCACCTTCCAAAACGGTAAAACTCTGTTAGTGGAATTTGGGGGTGTGGCATATATGAATAAATACTTACAAAAAAAATTTTGGTAAGCAAATACATTTATACAACCTATTTTGTAAATTAATCCACATAATAATGTTGGTTTAGTTTTAAGCAAAAAATGTATTTATGTGTATAAACATAATTAATTTTATAAAGTTTATGAAATAGAAACCAACTTATATTAAAGTTTCAAGGGAATAAAATCAAGGAGACCTAGTTTGAACCTCTTGAACCCCCCCCCCCCCCCACCTTTGATTTTGACCCCATCATTCCCAATTTTTTTAACCCATTCATACACATTGATCTATTTTGACTTTTGAAAAGTCAAACATTTTCAAATCCTTGCAAATTAACATTTAAAATCGATCAAATCCGAATGCTACGGATTTACCTTGTATACCTGAGGGATTTTCAATCGAATTTAAAACCAATTATCATACCAATTCGACAATTATAGCGGGCAGATTCAAATTCAAACGCGTTTTGACTTTCATAGTCAAAGCCAAGCCAAATCAATTCAATTCCACGAAATTGAAATGCGTTATTACCCGTGGATCTCTCCCTGACAATACTCGCATGTTTACAACCCAAAATCATGACTCAATTCATCGCGAAACGAACGAATTGATCCGTATATCATTCTGACAGCTGGCACCTTCCAAATTCAAATCAAATTGTTCTTTTAGGACGAAATTAAACGTCAAGGATCACTCCTACACCTTTGTCTGTCCCCTCACAAACTCTGTAAACGCACACACGCACCCTATTTCACTTCTGGACCCCAGTCAAGCATCAAGAACTGCGGGTCTGTCTTTCCATCCGCTCTCACTCATCCCTTTACCAAATCAAGTAAGTGTTACGTCATTAGTTTCGTATTGTGATACATTCCATTAGCCCTCTAACAATTCGTACTGCCAAAATGTATCGACTTCAATTGGGATTGGAGTTCTTGGCCTGCTCATACGAGTTCGATTGGGTTTCTATGTCGATTTCGTTTAACGTATTTAAGTTTGTGGGTTTAGTGTTACACCAGCGAAACCACCTGGTCCGACCGGTAAGCCGCTGCACCACCTAACCAGGTGGCGTGGGTTCGAAACCCACCATCAACGTCTTTTTTTGGTTTTAACCAATATCGGACCCGGTCCCTGCCACAGGTGTGTTTAACACGTTTTAAAATCACTCCCTTACCACGGTTGGACCCCTGGTTCAATGGTTAAACGCTTGTACGCGCCCAGGACCAACCCGGGTTCGATCCCGATTCGCTTGAAATCTTTTTAATATAGTTTTTAACACTCAAAAAGTTTATTAAAAAATCACTTTATAAAAACCTATACCACTTTGAACAGATTTGTACGATAATATACAATCTTAAACGTAAAACCAATATTTGTACACATTTTATTGTTTAAAACCTCATTTATTTATGTAAAAATCATTTAAAATCTATTTTAAGCTTAATTACAAACAAAGTAATTTAAATACCTAATTCTACATAAATTGTGAAAAGACTTTAAACCACATTATCATGAAAAAAAATTTATAAACCTTTGTTATTTGTTAGGGTTTAAACCCTATTTAAACAAATAAAACCTTTTCTAAATATATACTAGTATATATATTTACGTAAAAAAAGATATAAATAAAAAGGAATAAAATTATTTAAACTATTTATCTATTTAGGTTAAAAATCCATTTAAGGATTTAAACTATATATAGTATCATTTCTAGAAATTTTTATACTAATATATATTTACACTACATTTTTGACACATTATTATAAATAAATAAATAAAATAAATTGTTTTATTAAATAAATATAATATCCCGCAACTTTTAAAGACACACTATTTTAAATAAATAAAATAAATTTATTTATTTAAATTATTTGAATCCCAAGACAATTATATTATACTTTGGACCTGCACCTTTTATTCAATTACTTACATACCTCGTTTACTTGAGATGACACAACTTTTTGTACAATTCCACACACATCAAAACCCGTTGAACCCTAGACTTCGCCTTAGATTTTGTGCATATTATTAATACAAATTCATATAATTCAATCTAGGGAAACTTTGTGATTTGCAAATTCACTCGTGCTACCTATTGCTCGTATTATCTACACAACCAACATCGGTGAATATTACATAGCCTCTTTTACTCTTTTACACTTTTTGGGGTGAAACATGAACTCTATACACACAATTGTTTACATTTACATACACTACACAAACACAAATCCTCTTTACATTCAAGTATGTAAAATTTGAGCTTTATGTTTGAGTGCTAGGTGTGTTAACTGTTTGTGTGCAATTTATGTGCAATCATTAACTATTCAAGCCGACGGTTAACAATGATAGATCTATTGAGTCTGACAAACCCACCCAGATTGGGGTGATTGTTACCGACAACACAATATGCATGCTAGTTACAAAGGTTTAATTGTACATTGGTTACACAATAGTTGCTCCCCATAAATGCCTTATTTTATCATGTTATGTAAGGATTTGTTTATTCACATCTAAATACTATCTATGTACAACCCCATGTATGCTCACCAACTTTTTAGTTGACTTTATTTTATTCATGTTTCAGGTGCTAATTTGTGAGTTTGATCAAGACATGCAACACTTAAGTTGGGACTTAGTTAAATTTAAACAAAGAATATTATGTATTTCATTTACGAACTTGTTTGAATTTGGTTGTCTTTCGCCCCGACGTTTTCGCTGTCGCTTGGGGTGTGACAAGAGGATCTTCAGATACCTGAAAGGGAAACCCCGATTGGGTATTTGGTACTCCAAGCAGTAATCTTTTTACTTCAAAGCATATACTGATTCTGATTATGGCGGTTGTAACCCTGATAGAAAATCAACATTAGGTGGATGTCAATTCTTAGGAGACAGGCTGGTCTCCTGGCAGTGTAAGAAGCAGTCAACGGTTTCTGTTTCAACATGTGAAGCAAAGTACATTGCTGCTGCTAGCTACTGTTCTCAGATACTGTGGATTCAACAACAGCTGAGAGACTACGGCTTGAACTACACTAGAACTCCACTGTTCATTGACAACAATGCCACTATGTCCATCACGAACAACCCGGTGAAACATTCCAAAACTAAGCATATTAAATTCGCCACCATTTCATCAGTGACTGTGCCGAAAAGCACTTGGTTGAACGTGTAAAAGTTCACACGGATGATAACATTGCTGACCTTTTCACCAAGGCGTTTGATCGTACCCATTTTGAACATCTTTTCAACTTGATAGGAATGTTCAATCCTGAGTGAGAAGATAACGTTTCATGGAAGTTAAATTTTTTCAATTTTATTTTAAATCTTTTCTGTATAGTTCGTTTTTCTTTGATATATTTTTAGAAAAATTCAAACAAAATAGAAAATCAGGAAAAATTTCAAAGTAATTTGAGGAGAAGAGAAAATGATAACACATCAGCAAATGATCTAAGCGTTCTACACTGCACGTATGGGAAATGATTGAGTCATGATTAATTGAGCCTTAAATTTTTAATTATCTTGTTTTAATCTGAATATTTGCAAGTAATTTGAATTTCCAGTAGGCTATAAGCGTTTCTGGATCATTAGTAGTGTGAAAACTAAATTTAAACTACTACAAATGTGATTTGAACCCATGTTTTGCATGTGTGTGTGTGTAAAAGAATGCAAAAAGATCATTATCAGATAAAGGATGTAAGATTTTGGCAAGTATTTTCTTATGAGACTAGTTTCAGGTTATGTCTTTAGCACAATTTTTCGGTTCTCTTCACTGCCCATACTCACAAGTATGCAGTGAGAAGTTGAGCCAAGATATGTCTTGACAACAACCGTCAAGCATATGCTACCCCTTGGATTACATCTGATTCATTAAAGACATATCTAGATAATAGTTGGATCCCCTTACCCAAATCCACAGACTCCATATCTATTAACCTGAATCATCATCTAATATTCACAGAAGAAAAACCTATCAAACCAAGACAAATGAATCACTCGATTCTGAATCTTATGATTCTTGATAATCCTTATGGATTCTGCTTGATTTTTTCTATGCTAAACGATGTAACTTCATTCTGGAGATTTTGAAATCATTGGGAAAATCTTGGATGCCTTGAGATAGTGTAATTTAAATTTTTGTAGCATAACTGTGGGGGTACATGTTGTATATCTATAATTAATACCTTAACTCACAAGAATGTGATACAAATATGCTTATGGTTTCAAATCTGATAATATTGCCAACTTGAATTAACTTGCTTGTGTTGCATATTACGTATGAATAAGTAGTAATTCATGACATGATCCCATATTCCTTGATGTTTATTGTTTATCATTTTTGATAAATATTAGCCTGATATGATCCTCTATTCATGACTTTGACCAAAAATAGCCTGTGTGTTTATTCCTGTATATCCGGATTTGTATCTTATGCATATTATCTTTATTTAGAAAAGAACAAAAAGATTTTTAGTTAGAGTACAATTCAATCATTATCAAAATGACAAAAATATTTTCAATACAGTTTATCTAAATTTAAGAAAAACCAAAAATATTTTTGTTTAACTTCCTTGAATTGTTTTTTTTTTTGAATAAAACCTCGTGATTGAATATTCATATCCGGTTCGCTATTTGACATGACAATCTTCATAATTTGAGTTGAAGTTTGAGTACACATAGGCACGTGCGTACTTGTTAAGTGCGCAAGTGTTAAACCCTCAGGCTTATAGGCTTATGAGCTTATCAGCAGCATTCAACACTTGTTGCTGCTGATAGGCTTATCAGCAGCGCTCAACACAAGTTGCTGCTGATAGGCTAATCAGCAGCATTATTCCCATCTCTGCTGCTGATAGCTTTATTCACTGAAGACCAAACGTTGCAGCTGACTATCCATGTGAAGCGCCTCTGACACCTTTCTGGAAAAGCAACTGCCACACGCCAAGCAGAAGGAACCTCACTGGTGCAACCAATAAAATACAATAACGCGCTTCTCCAAGCATGCAAACAATGATGCCTAAGAAGACGTTTCAGTAAAGTGAACTAGATTAGCCTTTGCGTGTAATTTAGATTAATAAACAAGATCAACGGCTTGTGTTAGATCTGATCCTTAGAATCAAGGGTCTGTCTTGATTCTAAGTTACTATAAATACTGTGTAAACACTTCATTGTAAGTGTGCTTGTTGTGCTTTCATAGTGCTTCTTGATAGTGTTTTACTTGTAAACTTGTAATCTCAGAAGTCTAATACAACAGTGCATTTATCAGTATTCTTGCTGTTTACTTGTTTACTTTGTTGGTTGTTATTGTTTCCGCCAATATCAACTAGAATAGTATCACCTTGTAATCTTACGATCCTACACATTTCCATCATTTGGTGAGAAACTTAGCCAATTCCATCCACAAATCATCGAATTTGGACCGATTATTGATTGTTCTTGGTTCAGGGCCTGATGAAAAAAATTCAACGAATTTTAGATGTTTTAAGTCAAATTGTGACCTAATGCATGTTTGTAATCATCAAAGGACCCTTAATAATACAAAATTCGTCCTTAACATGCTTTGATTTTGGTTTTGACCCCTTGGATGGCCGTAGTTTGTGTCGGACCAAGGCTAGATCAAAGTAACCTGCTTTTAGCATGATATTGGTGTTGATTTTGGTTCCATAGGTCCTAAACGTGTTTTTTGAAGTTGTGGTGACCGTAATACACGTCCAAAATGTTGAATCTCTGGATTTTGGATTTTGAAATTTTTTCTAAGTGCCGGTTCCTGCGTACTTAGTAAGTACGCTTTGCGTACCTACTAAGTACGTAAGAACAATCTCCTGCGTACTTGTTAAGTACACAGGAAGGGCAATTAAGAAAAAATTCCAAGTCTGGAAATCAGTTCAATGTGCAAGTGCTATACCATGTCATGTTTGTTCCATTCCAATGATTCTATTTGTTCTAATGTTTTTTAACTTGCGTTTTTGCGGTAATGGCTCGTGTGTTCATTAATGAGTTCAATCTGTTAGCTCTCACTCATCCAGAATGGAAGGGTGCTGCACTAGAGTATAGAGAGATTGTGTACTTCCTGAACATATCAAAGATCAGTTTTGCAATATCCACTGATTCAGTTGTTTCTCAATCTTACATGGAGCAGTTCTGGAATACTGCTGATCATGACAGCACGGTAACCCCGAATGTCATTAGGGCTACGATGGCAGGTCTTGAGATAGCTATTTCGGAAGACACCATCAGGAGAGTGCTACAGTTCAGGGATTTACCCACTGATCCGGTGGCCTACCCTGACTACTTCATTGACGGGTGCTGGAGACAACGAATGGGTTATTTGCGCATCATCTGATCCTTAGGGATTTGACGCGGAGTGCTTGAACAGATTAGGATATTTGCACATCATCTGATCCTCGCGCTCCCACGTGAATTCTGGTCCGCGTTTCGAGTTCCAACGGACTCTAACAATGGGAAATTTGCTGCGCTTTAATGTTTTTACTTCCCTATCCATAATTTCGACAGGTTCTTCGATGAAACGTAATTGTTCATCAACATGAAGTTCCTCCAGAGGAACTGCGAGTGATTCGTCTGCCAGGCATTTATTTAAATTTGAGACGTGAAAAACGTTGTGTACACCACTAAGTCTTTCAGGTAGGTCCAGTTGATACGCGACAGGTCCGATTCTCTTTAATATTTTGAAAGGTCCAACATAACGAGGATTCAGTTTGCCTCGTTTCCCAAAACGAATGACACCTTTCCAAGGTGAGACTTTGAGTAAGACCATGTCACCTAGTTGAAATTCCAAAGGTTTACGACGCTTGTCGGCATAGTTCTTTTGACGATCACGAGCTGCCGCCATACGGTTTCTAATTTGAACGATCTTTTCGGAAGTTTCAAATACAAGTTCAGGACCTGTGAGTTGGCTATCCCCAACCTCGGTCCAAAAAATGGGAGAACGGCATATCCGCCCATAAAGTGCTTCAAATGGAGCTACCTTGATGCTAGTGTGATAACTGTTGTTGTAGGAGAACTCCACCAACGGTAGGTGAGACTCCCAAGTGTTACCGAAATTGATCACACAAGCTCGTAGCATGTCCTCCAGAGTTTGGATAGTATGTTTAGTTTGGCCATCAGTTTGAGGATGGTATGCTGTGCTCATATCTAGACGCGTGCCTAATGCTTTATGCAATGATTGCCAGAAACGGGAAGTGAATCGTGCATCACGATCCGAAATAATAGAGATTGGCACTCCGTGCCGAGAGACCACTTCTTTCAAGTATACTCGAGTGAGTTTATCCATTTTGTCAGTTTCTTTGATGGCTAGGAAGTGGGCAGATTTTGTTAGGCGATCAACAATTACCCATATAGTATCACATCCGGTAGGAGTTCGGGGTAATTTGGTAATGAAGTCCATGGATATTTGTTCCCATTTCCACATGGGAATTTCAGGTTGTTGCAGGAGACCGGACGGTTTTTGGTATTCAACTTTGACCTTCGCGCAGGTCAGACACTTACTAACATAAGTGGCTATATCGGCCTTCATATTCGGCCACCAATATAGTACTTTTAGATCATGGTACATTTTATCGGAACCCAGATGAATGGAGTAACGAGATTTATGAGCTTCATCCATGATTAGTTCCCTTAAATTTCCAAACACTGGAACCCATATTCGTTCGACAAAGTAACGAATTCCGTCAGATTTTACCTCAAGTTGTGCTTCCATGCCGCGTGTACATTCTAACGGTAGGTTATCTTCTTTCAAGGCTTCAAGTTGAGCACTACGGATTCTGTCAGGCAATCCAGGGTGGATAGTAAGTTGTAACGCTCGAACTCGTTTGGGTTTCGTTTCCTTTCGGCTTAGTGCATCAGCCACAACGTTAGCTTTACCCGGATGATACCGGATCGCACAGTCGTAATCATTTAAAAGTTCAACCCAACGACGTTGTCGCATGTTCAACTCCTTCTGCTCGAAGATATGCTGGAGGCTCTTGTGGTCGGTGTAGATGGTGCATTTGGTACCGTACAAGTAATGTCTCCATATCTTAAGTGCAAAAACTACTGCTCCCAACTCTAGGTCATGAGTGGTGTAGTTTTTCTCGTGAACCTTTAACTGACGTGAAGCGTATGCGATTACCTTTTCGCGTTGCATTAAGACACAACCCAGACCTTGAATAGATGCATCACAATACACTACAAAATCATCGGTTCCTTCCGGAAGAGCTAAAATAGGTGCACTGCAAAGTTTCTGTTTGAGATGCTGGAAAGCTGATTCTTGATTATCGCCCCAACTATAAGCCTTTCCTTTTTGAGTTAGGGCGGTGAGAGGTTGCACAATCTTTGAAAATCCTTCGATAAAACGACGGTAATATCCAGCCAATCCCAGAAATTGTCGCACCTCGGTCGGAGTCGTCGGTGCCGCCCAATTCTTGATGGCTTCTATTTTGGACGGGTCGACATGTATCCCTTTTTCATTTACCACATGCCCTAGAAATTGAACCTCTCGAATCCAAAATTCACATTTGGAAAACTTAGCATAAAGTTGCTCTTGCTTAAGTAGTTCCAAAATTAGACGCAGGTGTTCTTCATGTTCTTCCTCGTTCTTGGAATAAATAAGGATGTCATCGATGAAAACGATAACAAACTGATCAAGGTAAGGCTTACACACACGGTTCATGAGAACCATGAATACCGCAGGTGCGTTGGTTAAACCGAAAGGCATGACCATAAATTCGTAATGGCCGTACCTCGTTCTGAATGCATTCTTAGAGATATCTTCTTCTCGGACTCTTAACTGATGATAGCCGGACCTAAGGTCTATTTTGGAATAGAAACTTGATCCTTGGAGTTGATCAAAAAGGTCATCAATACGAGGTAAAGGGTAGCGGTTCTTGATTGTAAATTTGTTTAGTTCCCGGTAATCAATACACATACGGAACGTACCGTCCTTCTTCTTGACAAATAATACCGGAGCTCCCCACGGTGATGAACTAGGTCGGATGAAACCTTTATCCAATAAGTCTTGCAACTGAGTGGACAGTTCCTGCAATTCACTGGGTGCTAATCGATAAGGTGCCCGAGCAATCGGTGCTGCTCCGGGTGCTAGGTCAATTTGGAATTCAACCTGACGGTGTGGTGGTAGACCGGGCAGATCCTCGGGAAATACTTCCAAAAATTCACGCACAACGGGAATATCTTCGATCTTCTTCTCTTCTGACGGCTGTTCAGCAACAAGGGCCAAAATGGCCGTATGTCCCTTTCGAAGACATTTTTGTGCTTTCATGAAGGATATGATACCCATGACAGTACCAACCCTTTTGCCCTGAACTGAAAGAATTTCTCCACTCGGGAGGGGTATGCGAACGATTTTCTCATGACAAATGATTTCCGCTTGGTTTCTAGACAACCAATCCATGCCGACGATTACATCAAAACTACCAAGTGTGACCGGCATAAGGTCGATATCAAGAATATGGCTAGCTAGGTCAAGCTTACAACCCTTAAGAATGTGGGTTGCTTCAATTATTTGGCCGTCAGCTATCTCTATTACATACTTAGCTTCTAACAGAGTTGGAGTTCCTTTTATCATATCACTAAGTTTCTTTGATATAAAACTCCTATCGGCACCAGTGTCAAAAAGGACAGAAGCAAAGTAATTATTTAAGAGAAATTTACCGGTGACCACGTTATGATCGTAGCGAGCCTCTCCGGATCCCAGTACAAAAGCTCTTCCCTTCGCCCCATTTCCTCCATTACCACCGTTATTACCGTTATTCCCACCATTGTTGTTTTGATTGGGGTTGTTACCATTGTTGCCCTGGTTATTACCGTTACCACTACCACTGCCATTACCATTTCCACCCTTTTTCAACTGAGGACAATTCCTTTGAATGTGCCCCTCTTTACCGCACTGAAAACATCCCCTCGTGAATCCCTGTGATTGAAATGGTTGTTTGTTCGGGAGTGCAACTCTACAGTCCTTCGCAGCGTGGCCTATTTTGCCACACCGCTGGCAATGTTGTCTGTCACAAGTGCACGTGTGGTGATAACCGCATTTGTTGCACTTGGGGTACCTCCCAGCATATTCCCCCTGATTCGGACCTGATGAGGTCGTTTGATTAAAGTTTCTAGCAGTCTCAAACTTTCGCTGCTGTTGGTGCTGAGGTTGATTGGGTTGGGATCCTTTAGAATTAGAGTGGGAGTGTGAGTGGGAGTGATGGTCGAACTTGCGCTTATTGTTGTCGGTGGGTTTAGGAACCGAACCTCTTGAAGGTAAAGTTCCCTGTGTCACTGCCTGATCGGTCAATTTGTGAGCAAGTCTGATGGTCTGTTGGATGGTGGTAGGGTTTGATGAGGTCACCATGCTTTGAATCTGAGGTACCAAACCTCCAATGTACAGTCAATCCGTTTGTAATCCGGAGTCACCATATGTGGGCACATGGTGGCAAGTTCGTGCGAACGGGTGGTGTAGAGTTCAATTTCTGAACCCTCCATCTTAAGGTTCCAGAACTCTCCTTCTAGCTTTTGAATTTCATCTCGTGGACAGTATTCTTCTTTCATCATGGTTTTAAATTCCTCCCACGGCCATTGCTAGTCCCAACATTTGAACTTGGGCATTCCATCATGTTAGGGCCGGGCCTTCCAAAGTTCCAGCAGCAAATTTCTCTTGGTTAGCCACGGGGCAGTTGCACATGGCTATTACTGATTCAACCTTCTCAAACCAACGAAGTAATCCAACTGCTCCTTTAGCTCCACTAAAGGTGTGGGGCTTGCAGTCCATGAATGCCTTGAAAGTGCAGGCTGGCTGTTGATTTTGCTGGCCTGGATTTAGAAATACGAATTGAATTGGATTTATAGAGTTTAGAAAGATATTCTTAAGAAAAGGGATTGACACTACTAGTCAATAGTTGAAAGCCTTTACCTGCAGCATTCTGTGCTGCTAGGGCCTCTGCCACACTATTGTTTATCAAAGCTGCTAGTTCTGCTGCCATCATGTTGATGGTACCACAACCACCGGTACGGCCTCCTCGTCCTCTCCCAGACATATTTCTTCACAATCACAAATGAAAACAATGAGAAATATATCGCATATTAAACATTATTCAGGTACGGGTAAGGAAATACAACATCTAATATTTTAAAAATTAAATAAATTGTAAGGCTACAAAATAAATAACTCAAATATTAAACTTCTCATGCTTTTATTGGATGGGAACAACCTTACCCATCTAGGTTTGAAAAGGGAAATAACATAAGCAAAACAAACATGAAAAGAAGATAGATTAGGAAGATCCTCAAATATCATCGTCATCAGAAGAGACATATGACTGTGCATCATCAATCTCCACTGGCTCTTCATCATCTGGTTCCCCCTCTAAGGGTTCTTCCTCGAAGGGCTCATCCTCAAAGAGTTCCTCCTCATCGTCAGATACTGGAATGTCTTCCGGGTGTAGGGCCGCTTGCAGTTGGGCTTCCAAATGAGTCACCCTCTCTTGAGGGCCTTCAGCAGTGTGGTTAGCCACATGTAGCTGAGCTTCCATAGCAGCTAATCTCTCCACAACTCCTTGCATATCATCATCCATAATGTCAGCCCTCGTCTCTAGGTGTGCCACACGATTCACTAAAAGGTTGTGGACATGGTCCGTTCCAGCTAGTTTGGTAGTCAAATCTTCTATTCCTACCCTATTCTTTTCCACTTGTGTTCCATTCTCCATGAGTTTAGGTATCTCCTCGGTGGCATCTTGTATAAAACTTAATTCCTTTAACATATAGGACACAAATGCTGCGAAGGCTTGTTCCATGGTACATGGTAAGCTAGGCAGTGTAGACGATGAAGATGTGGATCCAAAGTACGGGGATGAAACATCTCCCATTTCGATCCACCTTTGGATCATATGTGGGTACATATCCCAATTGAGAGCATACTCCAATGCCCGTGCGTTGCTCGGTTCGCCTTGCTCAATTGAGGTAGTCCGGCGCCTTTTGGGCTCCGGGGATGAGAGTATAGGTGCCTTATGCCCTGATGCGTTAGGTGATGGAGGTGGTGTTGACGACATGATCCTGCAACAATTTGTATAAGTGCCAAACATCCAAATGACATGTAACTAATGTGTGAGGCTATAGTCTAGTATGCAATCCTAGTTCTCTATAACCAATGGCTCTGATACCAATCTGTCACACCCCCAATTTCAACTAACGGAGTATTACCGTTTGGGAAGTGACAAACCAGGATCTCAGACACTAGTTACATTGAACGTCTCTACATGGGACTCAAATGAAAATATCTTTTAAATCAGAGTATCAATGCGGAAGCGTAAAGAAAGTAAATGCGCAAAATACACGCGCCCAAAACCAAAGTCCAAAAGTCCAAACGTCCAACCAAACAAAGTACATTAAAATAATTCAATCAACATAAATAGACACAAAGCCAAGCAGTTGAATCCCATGCATGCCCTAACGTGCACCTGTGTCTTAGCTTAGCGTCCTGAGAAAACATGTAAGAAAAAGTGTCAACACGAGGTTGGTGAGTTCACAGGTTTCAATATATAAATAAACGTTTACCAGATTTATTGTACAATCAACATAAATACCATATGAGTAGCTAACCCATGTTCATTGTTTGCTATTACGCTCGAAACCGTAAACTGACTGTTTGTATTGCCTCCCACCAGCTATATCAACCACGGTGCACGTTTAGGTCAATATTGCACCCGTTCGATATCCAATCGTGTTAGCGCGACTAACGCGGGTGAGGTTTATCAAACCCAGTAGTACTACCCAACATACCTCACTATTCTCATATTTAAACGGTTCGATGTGAGGACTTTCATGATAGAGTTTACGCATAGTCATAACAAATGATATAATATGAAGTACAAAAACCAAAAAGAGTTTGCATCATGTTTCGTCAGGTGAAAACAAAACCGTGAGTTCCTGGATGGGCAACCCATCGGGGGCAAAGCGGACAATATCTTGGTACAGTTTGCTCGGGCTGTTACACCCCAACCCAATTGGGACTCACATTATCGGATTTATCACAATCCTATACCTAGGGTTCATAAGAATCCTATTTAATCGAAACCTATCAATCCGATAATGAAAACTGAAATTGATCATACCCACCGACTCGCCTCGACATCTAGATCAAAAGCCCTATACTATTTGGGCTTACAAGATCGAATTGATTATGATCAAGAACCTAGGGTTCATACGATTCGGGTTTAATCGAACCCTAACCTATACACAATCTTAATCCAATTGGTTGGTATGGTTAGACTCGAAATCATCAACTTTTTGAAAGCCCTATAAATCTAACAACTTGTATTATTAGATTTAATCATTTTGATTTATGGTTAGAAACTAGGGTTTTCGGTTCCTAAAACAGAAGTTAAACGAGCCTAAACCTACTGATTTTGCAATTAAACCTCATCAACGGATTCACAAGGTTTCATTTAGTAAAAGCCCTATGATTCAAACATGTTCTATCATCTAAATTGTTCAAATCGATTCTGACTTTATAAACTAGGGTTCGATCCTTCTTTCAGTAATTTAACAACTTAAATCTTATCATTTTTGCAATTAAAACCATAAACAGGTTCGTAATCATCAGTTTATCAAAACCCCTTTGCATTTAAATCAATTCATGGTCGAATTCATGAGAAATCGACTGGTTTTGGTTCGGTTTGTGTAGGGGAGGAAAACCACGAGAACACATATGTTAAAACCATTCCAGTCCGGATATCATCGCGATACCCTAGCGGGCGAGACTGGTTAGGACAGTGTGCGTGTGTGGGAGAGACCCGGGTTCGAGACCGGGCTCCCACAAATAATTTTTAAACTTTTTCTGGTGATATTTAATTAATAAAAATCAAACCCTATAATATTATATTATTATATAAATGTGTTTTAGCCCGGGAAACAACCCGTAGGCTCGGGTTTGAATTATTAAACATATTTTTATTATTCACACTTTTATAAATAAAATATTATTTTTATTATCAACAAAAGAAATAATTTGTTTATATTATTTTTAAAACCGTAAATTCGAATAAAATAATATGTTTATATTATTTTCAAACTGTGACCCGTATTATTAAATAATATATATTTATATTATTTCGAATCATCTTATAACATCGTATATCAATTGAGACTAAATAATAATATAATTGGTTGTATTATTTACTCGTATATATATTATTATTTTCTCAATTTTTGCGAATGAGAAAACACCCGGTTATATTTATTATTATGTGTGTCATTCGTCGCGTTAAGTATTTCCTAACTTCGTGGACACTTCCGTCTACTCTTGAATATTAGAGCGTTTCGTTAGGACGTTTCTCATTCCGTGTCGCTGTCACAATTCTCATTTTTATCCCTAATTTATGTGTTTATAATTTTAGGGCATTCGTAACTCGTTTGAGACTTACACTCGTGGTTCCAGCTTGTCCTTTGTGTGATACTACCTACAATGCAACACAGGTGAGTTTTCCCGGCCCCTTTTTATTGTTTTAACTTGGGGGAGAAAACATGACTAAACGATTTTGGATTTTTAATTCGTATGATATCAATGTTAAATGCTAAGCGTAACACGCTATCACAGAAAGTCCTCAACTAATATCGGACCGTTAATGTGGATCTTAGCGAAGTAATATTTAGTAGTACTATTGGGTTTGACAAATCCCACCCGCGTTAGTCGCGCTAACTCGATTAGATATCGAACGGGTGAAATGTTAGCCTACTCACACCGCCAGTGTTGATAGACCTGGCAGGAGGCACTAAACAAACAGTCAGTTTTGGTTGCGAGCGCTTGAGCTGAACATGAACATAGGTTAGCTACCTATAGATACATACTGAATGAACATAAATCCGGTAAACGCTTATTTACTTATATTGAAACCTGTGGACTCACCAACGTCGTGTTGACATATTTTCTTACATGTTTTCTCAGGTCGCTAAGATAAGACACATGTGCATGTTAGGGCATGCATGGGATTCAGCTGCTTGATTATGATTTATTTATGTTTGTTTGAATTATTCCATTGTACTTGTTCTGATTGGACGTTTGGACATTTTGAACTTTTGAACTTTGGTTTTGGGCGCGTGTATTTTGCGCATTTACTTTCTTTACGCTTTCGCATTGATACTCTGATTTAAAAGATATTTTCATTTTGAGTCCCATGTAGAGTCGTTCAAAGTAACTAATGTCTGAGATCCTGGTTCGTCACTTCCCAAACGGTAAAACTCCGTTAGTTGAAATTGGGGGTGTGACAGATTGGTATCAGAGCCATTGGTTATAGAGAACTAGGATTGCATACTAGACTATAGCCTCGCACATTAGTTACATGTCATTTGGATGTTTGGCACTTATATGTATTGTTATAGGAACATGTCGTCAACCCCACCTTCATCACCTAAGGCACCAAGACATAAGGCACATATCCTATCATACCCGGAGCCCAAAAGGCGCCGGACTACTTCCAGTGACTATTCAGTTGACCAAGGGGAAGCGAGCAGCGCGCAAGCAATGAATCCTACTCGAAACTGGAACACATACCCACAAATGATCCAAAGATGGATCGAAATGGGAAATGTTCCATCACCTTACTTCGGTTCTACTTCCTCATCACCCACTTTTCCTAGCTTGCCATGTACTATGGAACAATCTTTTGCAGCCTTTGTGTTTTATATGTCAAGAGAGTTAAGCATTGTAAAGGATGCTACCGATGAGATACCGAATATCTTGAAGAAGGAGCCTCAAATAGAGGAGAATAAAGTAGGGATAGAACTTTTGACTGCCGAACTAGCAGTAACTGACCAGTTCCATAACCTTTTAGTGGATCGTGTGACACACTTGGAGACAAGGGTGGACACCTCGGACAATGACATAGAGGGAGTTCTGGAGAGGGTGGCTGCTCTGGAAGCTCAGCTACATGTAGCAAACCACACTGCTGAAGGTCTTCAAGAGAGGGTGACACACCTGGAAGTCCAACTGCAAGCCACTCTATTTCCTGAGGAGATTCCACTTTCTGATGGCGAGGAGGAACCTTTTGAGGAGGAACCTTTTTAGGAAGAACCTTTTGAGGAGGAGCCATTTGAAGAAGAGCCCTTCGAGGAGGAGCCCTTTGAGGAGGAGCCCTTGGAGAAGGAACCAGTAGAGATAGACGATGCACAATCGTATGTTTCTTCCGAGGACGAAGATGTCTGATGATCTTCATATTCTATCTTCCTTTTCATGTTTGCTTTTGCTTATGTTATTTCTCTTTTCAAACCTAGATGGGTAAGGTTGTTCCCATCCAATAAAAGCATGAGAAGTTTAATATTTGAGTTATTTATTTTGTAGCCTTACAATTTATTTAATTTTCAAAATATTAGATGTTGTATCTCCTTACTCATACCTGAATAATGTTTAATATGTGATATATTTCTCAATGTTTTCATTTGTGATTGTGAAGAATCATGTCAGGGAGAGGATGCGGAGGCCGTGCCGGTGGTCGTGGTACCATTAACATGACGGCAGCAGAGCTAGCGGCAATGATAAATGATAGTGTGGCGGAGGCTCTGGCAGCACAGAATGCTGTAGGTAAATGCTTTAACGATTGACTAATAATGTCAATCCAGCTCCTAAAAACATCTTCCTGAACTCTATAATTCCAATCCTATTTTTATTTCTAAATCCAGGCCAGCAAAATCAGCAAAACCAACAACCAGCCTGCACTTTCAAAGCATTCATGGATTGCAAGCCACACGCCTTTAGTGGAGCTGATGGAGCCGTTGGACTACTTCGTTGGTTTGAGAAAGTTGAATCAGTGATTTCCATGTGCAACTGTCCCGTGGCTAATCAGGTTAAGTTTGCCGCCGGAACTTTAGAAGGCCCGGCACTCACATGGTGGAACGCCCAGGTCCAAATGTTGGGTCTGGCCATGGCGAATGGACTCCCGTGGGAGGAATTCAAATCAATGATGAAGGAGGAATACTGTCCTCGCGATGAAATCCAGATGTTAGAGGGAGACTTTTGGAACCTAAAGATGGAGGGTTCTGAAATTGAACTCTACACCACACGTTCCCATGAACTAGCTACTATGTGCCCGTATATGGTAACCCCTGATTACAAGAGAATTGAGCTTTACATTGGAGGTCTAGTTCCTCAAATACAAAGCATGGTTACTTCATCCAATCCTGCCACTATCCAACAAACTATCCGACTTGCCCATAAGTTAATCGACTAAGCGGTGACAAAAGGGACTTTACCTCCGAGAGGTTCGGTTTCTAAACCCACCGACACTCACAAACGCAAGTTTGATCATCATTCAAATACCCACAACCACTCCAACTCTCACTCCAAAGGACCCCAACCCAACCAACCCCAGTTTAATCAACCGCAGCAGCAGCAGCGTAGGTTTGAGCCTACTAAGAACTTCAACCAGTCGACTTCTTCTGGTCAGAACTAGGGTGGTTATGTGGGGAAGTCTCTGAAGTGTAACAAGTGTAACTTCCACCACTTTGGGTTTTGCAATCGTTGCCAGAGGTGCGGTAAAATAGGTCATGCTGCTAAGGACTGCAGGGGTGAGTTACAAGCTAAACAACCTTTTCAACAACCGGGATCCACAAGGGGTTGCTTTGAGTGCGTAAAGGAAGGACATATTCGGAAGAATTGTCCTCAATTGAAGAAAGGGGGTAACGAAAACCACAACCCTAACCAGAATAATATTGGCAATGGTGGTAACAATGGAAATGATGGAGGAAATATTGCGAAGGGACGAGCCTTCGTACTAGGATATGGAGAAGCCAGTTACGACTATAATGTGGTCACCGGTAAGTTTCTCTTAAATAATTACTTTGCTTCTGTCCTTTTTGACACTGGTGCTGATAGAAGTTTTATAACTAAGAAACTTAATGATATGATAAAAGGAACTTCAACTCTATTAGAAGCTAAGTATACAATAGAAATAGCTGATGGACAAATAATTGAGGCAACTCACATCCTTAAGGGATGTAAGCTTGAGCTAGCTAAACATATATTTGATATCGACCTTATGCCGGTCACTCTTGGTAGTTTTGATGTAATTGTTGGCATGGATTGGTTATCTAAAAACCAAGCCGAAATTATCTGTCATGAGTAGATTGTTCGTATACCTCTCCCGAGTGGAGAAACCCTTTCCGTCCAAGGCGAAAGAGTTGATGCAGTCATGGGCATCATATCTTTCATGAAAGCACAAAAATGCCTTCGAAAGGGGCATACGGCTATTTTGGCTCTCGTTGTTGAGCAGTCATCAGAGGAGAAGAAGATTGAAGATATTCTCGAGGATCTGTCCGGTCTACCACCGCATCGTCAAGTTGAATTCCAAATTGATTTAGCACCCGGGGCAGCACCGATTGCTCGGGCACCCTACAGACTGGCACCCCGTTAATTACAAGAGCTGTCCACTCAACTGCAAGATTTGTTGGATAAAGGTTTCATCCAACCAAGTTCATCACCATGGGGAACTCCGGTACTATTTGTCAAGAAGAAGGACGGAACGTTCCGTATGTGTATTGACTACCGGGAGCTGAATAAACTCACAATCAAGAACCGCTACCCTTTACCTCGCATAGATGACCTCTTTGATCAACTCCAAGGATCAAGTTTCTATTCCAAAATAGATCTTAGGTCCGGCTACCATCAGTTAAGAGTCCGAGAAGAGGATATCTCTAAGACTGCATTCAGGACGAGGTACGGTCATTACGAATTTATGGTCATGCCTTTCGGATTAACCAACGCACCTGCGGTATTCATGGACCTCATGAACCGTGTGTGTAAGCCTTACCTTGACTGATTCGTTATTGTTTTCATCGACGATATCCTCATTTATTCCAAGAACAAGGAAGAACATGAGGAACATCTACGCCTAATTTTGGAATTACTTAAGCGAGAGCAACTGTATGCTAAGTTTTCCAAGTGTGAATTCTGGATTCGGGAAGTTCAGTTTCTAGGACATGTGGTTAATGAGAAAGGAATACATGTCGACCCATCAAAGATAGAAGCCATCAAGAATTGGGCAGCACCGACTACTCCAACTGAGGTGTGACAATTTCTGGGATTGGCTGGATATTACCGTCGATTCATCGAAGGATTTTCAAAAATTGCTCAACCTCTCACTACTTTAACTCAAAAGGGTAAAGCCTATAATTGGGGCAATAACCAAGAGTCAGCATTCCAACATCTTAAACAAAAACTCTGCAGTGCACCTATTCTAGCTCTTCCGGAAGGAACCGATGATTTTGTAGTGTATTGTAATGCATCTATTCAGGGTCTGGGTTGTGTCTTAATGCAACACGAAAAGGTGATCGCATACGCTTCACGTCAACTAAAGGTTCATGAGAAAAACTACACCACTCATGACTTAGAGTTGGGAGCTGTAGTCTTCGAACTTAAGATATGGAGACATTACTTGTACGGTACCAAATGCACCATCTATACCGATCACAAGAGTCTTCAGCATATCTTCGAACAGAAAGAGTTGAACATGCGACAACGTCGTTGGGTCGAACTCTTAAACGATTATGACTGTGCGATCCGATACCACCCGGGTAAAGCTAACGTTGTAGCTGATGCCCTAAGTCAAAAGGAAACGAAACCTAAACGAGTCCGAGCATTACAACTTACTATTCACCCCGGATTACCCGACAAAATCCGTAGTGCTCAACTTGAACCCTTTTCTAAATATATACTTGTATATATATTTACGTAAAAAAAGAGATAAATAAAAAGGAATAAAATTATTTAAACTATTTATCTATTTAGGTTAAAAATCCATTTAAGGATTTAAACTATATATAGTATCATTTCTAGAAATTTTTATACTAATATATATTTACACTACATTTTTGACACATTATTATAAATAAATAAATAAAATAAATTGTTTTATTAAATAAATATAATATCCCGCAACTTTTAAAGACACACTAATTTAAATAAATAAAAGAAATTTATTTATTTAAATTATTTGAATCCCAAGACAATTATATTATACTTTGGACCTGCACCTTTTATTCAATTACTTACATACCTCATTTACTTGAGATGACACAACTTTTTGTACAATTCCACACTCATCAAAACCCGTTGAACCCTAGACTTCGCCTTAGATTTTGTGCATGTTATTAATTCAAATTCATATAATTCAATCTAGGGAAACTTTGTGATTTGCAAATTCACTCGTGCTACCTATTGCTCGTATTATCTACACAACCAACACCGGTGAGTATTACATAGCCTCTTTTACTCTTTTACACTTTTTGGGGTGAAACATGAACTCTATACACACAATTGTTTACATTTACATTGACTACACAAACACAAATCCTCTTTACATTCATGTATGCAAAATTTGAGCTTTATGTTTGAGTGCTAGGTGTGTTAACTGTTTGTGTGCAATTTATGTGCAATCATTAACTATTCAAGCCGACGGTTAACAATGATAGATCTATTGTGTCTGACAAACCCACCCAGATTGGGGTGATTGTTACCGACAACACAATTTGCATTCTAGTTACAAAGGTTTAATTGTATATGGGTTACACAATAGTTGCTCCCCATAAATGCCTTATTTTATCATGTTATGTAAGGATTTGTTTATTCACATCTAAATACTATCTATGTACAACCCCATGTATGCTCACCAACTTTTTAGTTGACTTTATTTTATTCATGTTTCAGGTGCTAATGTGTGAGTTTGATCAAGACATGCTACACTTAAGTTGGGACTTAGTTAAATTTAAACAAAGATTATTATGTATTTCATTTACGTACTTGTTTGAATTTGGTTGTGTTTGATTTATTTGAAACGAAATTTGATGATTAATATACTACAATTTAGTCAACCTTGAGCTCGTGAACAGTCTACATGTCCCGCCCCGACGTTTCCGCCGTCGCTTGGGGTGTGACAAGAGGATCTTCAGATACCTGAAAGGGAAACCCCGATTGGGTATTTGGTACTCCAAGCAGTAATCTTTTTACTTCAAAGCATATATTGATTCTGATTATGGCGGTTGTAACCCAGATAGAAAATCAACATCAGGTGGATCTCAATTCTTAGGAGACAGGCTGGTCTCCTAGCAGTGTAAGAAGCAGTCAACAGTTTCTGTTTCAACATGTGAAGCAGAGTACATTGCTGCTGCTAGCTGCTGTTCTCAGATACTGTGGATTCAACAACAGCTGAGAGACTACGACTTGAACTACACTGGAACTCCACTGTTCATTAACAACAATGCCACTATGTCCATCACGAACAACCCGGTGAAACATTCCAATACTAAGCATATTAAATTCGCCATCATTTCATCCGTGACTGTGCCGAAAAGCACTTGGTTGAACATGTCAATGTTCACACGGATGACAACATTGCTGACCTTTTCACCAAGGCGTTTGATCGTACCCATTTTGAACATCTTTTCAACTTGATAGGAATGTTCAATCCTGAGTGAGAAGATAACGTTTCATGGAAGTTAAAATTTTTCAATTTTATTTTAAATCTTTTCTGTATAGTTCGTTTGTCTTTGATATATTTTTAGAAAAATTCAAACAAAATAGAAAATCAGGAAAAATTTCAAAATAATTTGAGGAGAAGAGAAAATGATAACACATCAGCAAATGATCTAAGCGTTCTACACTGCACGTATGGGAAATGATTGAGTCATGATTAATTGAGCCTTAAATTTTTAATTATCTTGTTTTAATCTGAATATTTGCAAGTAATTTGAATTTTCAGTAGGCTATAAGCGTTTCTGGATCATTAGTAGTGTGAAAACTAAATTTAAACTACTACAAATGTGATTTGAACCCATGTTTTGCATGTGTGTGTGTGTAAAAGAATGCAAAAGATCATTATCAGATAAAGGATGTAAGATTTTGGCAAGTATTTTCTTATGAGACTAGTTTCAGGTTATGTCTTTAGCAAAATTTTTCGGTTCTCTTCACTGCCTATACTCACAAGTATGCAGTGAGAAGTTGAGCCAAGATATGTCTTGACAACAACCGTCAAGCATATGCTACCCGTTGGATTACATCTGATTCATTAAAGACATATCTAGATAAAAGTTGGATCCCCTTACCCAAATCCACAGACTCCATATCTATTAACCTGAATCATCATCTGATATTCACAGAAGAAAAACCTATCAAACCAAGATAAATGATTCACTCGATTCTGAATCTTATGATTCTTGATAATCCTTATGGATTCTGCATGATTTTTTCTATGCTAAACGATGTAATTTCATTCTGGAGATTTTGAAATCATTGGGAAAATCTTGGATGCCTTGAGATAGTGTAATTTAAATTTTTGTAGCATAACTGTGGGGGTACATGTTGTATATCTATAATTAATACCTTAACTCACAAGAATGTGATACAAATATGCTTATGGTTTCAAATCTGATAATATTGCCAACTTGAATTAACTTGCTTGTGTTGCATATTACGTATGAATAAGTAGTAATTCATGACATGATCCCATATTCCTTGATGTTTATTGTTTATCATTTTTGATAAATATTAGCCTGATATGATCCTCTATTCATGACTTTGACCAAAAATAGCTTGTGTGTTTATTCCTGTATATCCGGATTTGTATCTTATGCATATTATCTTTATTTAGAAAAGAACAAAAAGATTTTTAGTTCTAGTACAATTCAATCATTATCAAAATGACAAAAATATTTTCAATACAGTTTATCTAAATTTAAGAAAAACCAAAAATATTTTTGTTTAACTTCCTTGAATTGTTTTTTTTTTTTTGAATAAAACCTCGTGATTGAATATTCATATCCGGTTCGCTATTTGACATGACAATCTTCATAATTTGAGTTGAAGTTTGAGTACACATAGGCACGTGCGTACTTGTTAAGTGCGCAAGTGTTAAACCCTGCGTAATTAACAAGTACGCAAGACTTAAGTCATACGTATGAGTACTTGATAAGTACGCAGGAGTTAAGTCCTACGCACTTAACAAGTACGCATGACTTGTGTAGGTCGGGTATATAAAAAGGTGTTACAATTTTTCATCAGTTTATCTCATTTCAAACATATGACACTGTTGTATACCTCCGATTCCATTTTACTCAAAAAATTTGGTCTATTCCTAAGAGATTTTTCACCCCTTCGTTGTTTCATCATCGCATTTCCATCATTTGGTGAGAAACTTAGCCAATTCCATCCACAAATCATCGAATTTGGACCGATTATTGATTGTTCTTGGTTCAGGGCCTGATGAAAAAAATTCAACGAATTTTAGATGTTTTAAGTCAAATTGTGACCTAATGCATGTTTGTAATCATCAAAGGACCCTTAATAATACAAAATTCGTCCTTAACATGCTTTGATTTTGGTTTTGACCCCTTGAATGGCCGTAGTTTGCGTCGGACCAAGGCTAGATCAAAGTAACCTGCTTTTAGCAAGGTATTGGTGTTGATTTTGGTTCCATAGGTCCTAAATGTGTTTTTCGAAGTTGTGGTGACCATAATACACGTCGAAAATGTTGAATCTCTGGATTTTGGATTTTGAAATTTTTTCTAAGTGCCGGTTCCTGCGTACTTAGTAAGTACGCAAGAAGTAACACTTGCGTACCTACTAAGTACGTAAGAACAATCTCCTGCGTACTTGTTAAGTACACAGGAAGGGCAATTAAGAAAAATTTCTAAGTCTGGAAATCAGTTCAATGTGCAAGTGCTATACCATGTCATGTTTGTTCCATTCCAATGATTCTATTTGTTCTAATGTTTTTTATCTTGCGTTTTTCCGGTAATGGCTCGTGCGTTCATTAATGAGTTCAATCTGTTAGCTCTCACTCATCCAGAATGGAAGGGTGCTGCACTAGAGTATAGAGAGATTGTGCACTTCCTGAACATATCAAAGATCAGTTTTGCAATATCCGCTGATCCGGTTGTTTCTCAATCTTACATGGAGCAGTTCTGGAATACTGCTGATCATGACCGCACGGTAACCCCGAATGTCATTAGGGCTACGATGGCATGTCTTGAGATAGCTATTTCGGAAGACACCATCAGGAGAGTGCTACAGTTCAGGGATTTACCTACTGATCCGGTGGCCTACCCTGACTACTTCATTGACGGGTGCTGGAGACAACGAATGGGTTACGTTGTGAAGACGGACTATGCCTCCTACAAAAAGATGTGGGTACTTGATCAGTGGCGTTACTTTGCGCACGTTATGATCATGTGCCTATCCATAAGAAGGCGGGCAAGGATGCCATGGGTCTTGACTTGGCGCCCGCAATGGTTGGCCTATCTCTAAAAAAAGGTGACAACTTCTCCAAATACATCTACAAGTCTATGACTGATCAGATTAATGCAGCAGAGAGGTTCAGATTTCTTTTGTACCCAAGGTTCGTACAGTTGTTGATCAATGATGTTGTGCCCAATCTAACTCAGATTGGAGAGAGATTACAAGTCAAATGGGTGGACAAGAGGGTGTTTATCCAATTACTAAAGCCAGGCAGTGTAGAACCTACCCCTAAGCACACACCCCTCTTTGGCCACTTAATTAACGAAACATATGTGGCCCCTCCCAATGACAGATGATTTAGTGATGAGTCTGTGCCGGAGCTAACTGAACATTCAGATGAACATGTGGAGCAACAGATACAGGAGGAAGAGCACGATGTAGGACAAAATTTGCACCAGCAGTATTTACACGAGAATTTACAGTTGCAGTTTGACCAGAACTGACATCACCAGCAGTATTTACACGAGAAGTATCATCAGCCTCAGAATGAGAAGAGGTTACTGTACTGTTAACGAAGACAGACAAAGGATCAGCGATAGCAAGTGTGATTTGTGTTGAAAAAGGCAAAAAATCATCTTCTGCTTGGATGGATGGAAAGAATGATGGTTCATCAGATAAAGATGGTTCAGGTATGAGTGATGCCGGAGGAATGAAATTATTGAAGACAATATCTGCATCATAGAACCAGTCGGGACCGGTTCCAGTATTTGTAGTATTTTCTTCTTGCTAGTCAACATTATAAGATTCCTGCACGATCTTTGTCCTTTTGTTGTAAACATGGTAGGCTTTTTGATTTGATGAATATCCAATGAAATAACATTCATCACCTACTTCACCAAACTTTGCAAGATTCTCAGTTGTGTTCAATAGAGTACATGAACATCCAAAAGCTCTTAACAATTCGATCAGGGGCTTCCTTCCATGAAACAACTCATAGGCAGTCTTGTTGTGAGTCTTGACCATAAGAGCACGATGTAGGACATAATTTGCACTGTGAACTGCTTCAGCCTAGAAAATGATTGGCATCTTTGAATCTATCAGCATCGTTCTGGCAGCTTCAATCAGCAACTCCATTCTGCTGTGGAGTCCTGGCAACACTGAATTGTCGAGAAATTCCCTTGCTTTCGCAAAATTCATTCAGGACATGATTTTTGAACTCGGTGCCATTGTCACTTCTGATAGAAATCACCAAACGCTTGCAGATTTTCTCGATTGTGAGAATCAGACTCTTCAATACATCAGCAGTTTCATCTTTAGTTGCTAAGAAATTAACCCAAGAGTACCTGGAGAAATCATCTTTCACAACCAAACAATAAGAGTTCTTAGAGATGCTTTTAACACTGACGGGACCAAAAAGGTCCATATGAAGTAATTGAAGCGGAATAGAAATGTAATTCACAGCTTTGGACTTATGCAACTTTTTGTGTTGTTTGCCTTTAGCACATGCCATGTATTTTTCAGAAAAGTTGAAGTCCTTGGAGGGCAAACCTCTCACAAGGTCTTGTTTTACTAAATGATTAATGTTTTTAAAATTCACATGCCCAAGTTGATGATGCTAGAGTAGCGATTCAGAATCAGAAACTTTTGACAGTAAGCAAGCCATAGAGGCTTTACTATCAAGATCATTCATGTCGACGATGTAGGTGTTGTTTCTTCTTTGAGTCCTTGGCAAAATCAGATCTTCTGGAACAACGATTCCAGGTTTGAGAAAGAGACACTCTGTATTGTTAAACATCATAGACAGCTGTTTATCACAAACTTGTGATACACTCATCAGATTATTGCAGAGTTCTGGAAAAAGATTCACTTTTTCCAGAGTGAGAGTTCCATTGCATACAGTTCCTTGTCCGGTAATCTTTCCTCCCTTTTCGTCACCCTCAAAGGCAATGTATCCCCCATCGATAATTCTGAAGTTAGTCAGCAGATCTTTTAGCCCAGCCATGTGACGAGAGCACCCACTATCAACATGCTATGCATTATCAATAGTCCTACTGGGAAATCCCTGTCACATACAAGATAATTTATTAAGAAACTGAAACCCAAGTCTGTCTCAACTTGGGTGGAACGTCAATTTTAGAATTTCTATCAGTTCTTGTTCTCCACCAACATGTTCCCTTTAGAAAATGATTTACATTTTGACGAATTTTGTCAATTTTATGATAAAAAGGATTGAGATCCTGTTGGTGTCTGTTAAAATTTCCCACAGTATGCATTTTAGGTCGTTTAAATTTGACCCAATTATTATGATAAGATCCACTACTGCACTTCCTAGCAGTGTGACCGCCTTTCCCACAATTAAAACAGTTAACATGCTTAAAATATTATCTTTTATATGGCGGTTGATAAGATGATGAGGATGATTGCTGCTGAACAGGCACATTGATTTGCTTTTTGCTTTTTTCGTTGATGAATTTCTCCATCTTTTGATCAACAAGAGTGGTTGACGATTCTTGATCAGATTCTTTATCAACATTTGTCATTTGACTTGCTTCTCTATCAGATGCAATGTATGATTTCGCGGATGTTTCGACAGATCTGTCCGAATCATATGCACTTTCTTCACTGTCTCTTGTACACAAATAGTCTGAGTCACTTTGACTATCACATTGACTTGTTGATGCTGGGGTGAAGATTGGAATTTTTCTATCATAAACCTTTCAAACTGATTTCTTGACACGGTATCAATCGAATCATTAAAACAAACATCATTCATAGAAATAAAGTCATTACAGCTATTGTGTTCATTACAATCATACTTAGAGTTAATTATCCTATAACATGATCCACTAATGCTATCAACAGAGCCCGAATTACATGACTCTGTATTCTAGGAATTTAAATTAAAAAATGAAGATAAAATAGATTATCGGTTGCATTCCTTGTGACCCAATCGAACACCACAATCATCCCTAACATCCTCATCTTGTCCTTTTAAACCTGCAGTATTTACATTAGTAGTAGAAACAAACAATTTTGCAAGATCGTTTTTAGGATGTGGAGAAGGAATAGGGTCATAATGACCATGGGTGGGAGGGTGAAACAGTTTCCTTTCAAAGTCATTCGAATCCAAGTATCCCACCCCCTTTTTCACAAAACCAGGAGTATTTTGACAATCTAGCATAGTATCTTGTGCCTTTTCTCTAACATTCCACTTGTCAATAATAATTTGCAATTTAACATATTCATTTATGGAAGAGGTTAGTTTTTCAGTTAAATCGGTGATAAAAAATTCCTTTCTAAGACAAACTCTTTTAGGGTTTGGATTTCTTGATTTGCTTGGTTCAAATTGACTTGAGAGAAATCTCGCACTTTTTGATTTGATTAAGGATAGCAAGAGCATCATCCTTTTCACGATTAATGAGTTGGTTAAAAGTGCGATAGTGAACAATCATGTCGACACAGTCAAAGGAACAGAGACGAGATTTTACCTTTGGTGGAATTAGCTCAACAACAGTTTTTCTGCAGATGCATCCTTAATTATAGCTTCCATCACCATTGGTTTGATTTCCATCACTTGTACTCGTTGGAGAGTTAACTCGATCCGTTGAGCTGGAACTGGGACATGTGTTAATCATACTTCCTTCAGTGTCAATAACCTGACTCTCTTGATGTTGGCATTCTCAATCATACTTCCTTCAGTGTCAATAACCTGACTCTCTGTCCCCTGAATAGCAAATTGTCTAAGGAGAGCAGTAGGACCAATAGAGTCAGTGTTGACGATAATCCTTCTCAGTACCTCATTCTTCTTCTTTTCAACCAGACTTGCTTCCATCCCATGAACCACAAACTGTGTAGATGGAGTGTTTTCCACAAGAGCCTTGCACACTTCAACCTCTTCTTCAATTTCATTGCTCCAATCAAAGTCGTTAACTACTAAAGCATTTGCTGGTTCTTTAGCCTTCTCAGTCTGTTCTTGGCCATCGGTAATTGCAACAATGGTGGGAAGAGGTAGAGCATCGGTAATAGGATGTGGACATTCCCTCTTGAAGTGCCCGAGTTGCTTACAGTTGTAGCATCTCAGTTTAGACTTATCAAAACCTGCGGATTTTCCTCCTAGACGCTTCTTTCAAGTTCTATCCATAAATCTTTTGGCCCTCAGAGTCAACATGGCCATTTGCCATTGCAAATCAACTTCTTCCATGTCCTCCAGATCAAATTGGAAGACATCTTTAATGTGACTTACCCCGGCATTTAATTCACCCGAAATGAGAGCTTGATAGCTGTTGATGAAAACACCAAACAACGCCATGTGTTCACTTGATGGGTTTGGTGTAGAGGTATTACCTGGATTACTTTTTGATTCTTTGCTTGACAGAGTCTGCTGAGTGGTGACAAGAGTGGAAACCATAGCTGGAACAGCTCCAGATGAGCTAGCTGCATTGTTTGACGAAGTTGGATCAATAAAAGCTGCATTGGTCGGTGCCATAGTTTTAGTATACCCTGTTTGATTCATTTGACGCTTTTCAATGTCCATTTCAAAGGACTTTAGGGTATTGATTACATCAGATTGAGTAGATGCTTCATTAACTTACTGTCTTTTGATCAGCATACATTGTAGGATCGGTAAATACAAGGCGGTTCTATTCCAATTGTGATTACCGGAAACAATCACAACTTAATCAAAGTAAACAAGCAAACACAAGAAGTACTGATAAATGCAATTTGTATTAAGCTTCAATGGTTACAAGATTTGTGATATCCCGGGAAATTTTTTTATTATTATTATTTAATTTTCTGGATGAAAATTCTTTCAACTAGGGGATGATGTGACAATCCGGACTTTTCCAGTTAACTCCGTTAATAAAATCCAGTTAAAGTTAACCTAATTAACTTAACTCAAACTTCAGGGACTAATCCTGCCAATAATCCAAACCGAAACTCAAGGGACTAGTTATGTAATATCCCTAAAGTTGACTGTTGACTTTTAGAAAGTCAAAATCCCAATTCTATTGACTTTTGATAAGTCAAATTAACATTCTTAACCTAGTTCAAACCTCAAGGACCTTTTCTGCCTAAATTCAAAGTTAAGAACAGGAAACTAGAGGGACTAGTAGTGTAATTAACCCATTCTTGATTTCTGTTGACTTTTGAAAGTCAACACATTCGAGCATGATCCGAATTCACTCGATTAACCCATTCTCTTTTGAAATCTTAACCGCTAACACATTTAATTAGCATAAACAACCATCATTGAGTAATTAAAAACATCATTATGCGAGAATTAAACAGGGTAATGGATAATTATGTCGTAACCGTCGACTTCTTCTCAAATTCATCTAAACTCTGTATTATTTTCACAAAAGAGTCATCTGCATACACTAAACGAACATATTTGAAGCTGTTGCACATATCAATTCGACCGAAACCATAGCAGAAGTCATCGGAGATCAAACCTGTACAAGCCGGAGCTGTTTTACTCGATCTCCATCAATCCATCATCTATTCTGGTAATTGCTTTCACCTTTAGCTTCGTTTCAATATCCAAATCGAAAGCCCTAACCCAATTGGGACTCACATTATCGGATTTATCACAATCCTATACCTAGGGTTCATATGAATCCAATTTAATCGAAACCTATCAATCCGATAATGAAAACTGAAATTGATCATACCCACAGACTTGCCTCGACGTCTAGATCAAAAGCCCTATACTATTTGGGGCTTACATGATCGAATTGATTATGATCAAGAACCTAGGGTTCATACGATTCGGGTTTAATCGAACCCTAACCTAAAAAAAATCTTAATCCAATTGGTTGGTATGGTTAGACTCGAAATCATCAACTTTTTGAAAGCCCTATAAATCCAACAACTTGTATTATCAGATTTAATCATTTTGATTTATGGTTAGAAACTAGGGTTTTCGGTTCCTAAAGCAGAAGTTAAACGAGCCTAAACCTACTAATTTTGCAATTAAACCACATCAACGGATTCACAAGGTTTCATTTAGTAAAAGCCCTATGATTCAAACATGTTCTATCATCTAAATTGTTCAAATCGATTCTGACTTTATAAACTAGGGTTCGATCCTTCTTTCAGTAATTTAACGACTTAAATCTTATCATTTTTGCAATTAAAACCATAATCAGGTTCGTAATCATCAGTTTATCAAAACCCCTTTGCATTTGAATCAATTCATGGTCGAATTCATGAGAAATCGACTGGTTTTGGTTCGGTTTGTGTATTGGACGAAAACCACGAGAACACATATTTTAAAACCATTCCAGTCCGGATATCATCGCGATACCCTAGCGGGCGGGACTGGTTAGGACAGTGTGCGTGTGTGGGAGAGACCCGGGTTCGAGACCGGGCTCCCACAAATAATTTTTAAACTTTTTCTGGTGATATTTAATTAATAAAAATCAAACCCTATAATATTATATTATTATATAAATGTGTTTTATCCCGGGAAACAATCCGTAGGCTCGGGTTTGAATTATTAAACATATTTTTATTATTCACACTTTTATAATTAAAATATTATTTTTATTATCAACAAAAGAAATAATATGTTTATATTATTTTTAAAACCGTAAATTCGAATAAAATAATATGTTTATATTATTTTCAAACTATGACCCGTATTATTAAATAATATATATTTATATTATTTCGAATCATCATATAACATCGTATATCAATTGAGACTAAATAATAATATAATTGGTTGTATTATTTACTCGTATATATATTATTATTTTCTCAATTTTTGCGAATGAGAAAACACCCGGTTATATTTATTATTATGTGTGTCATTCGTCGCGTTAAGTAATTCTTAACTTCGTGGACACTTCCGTCCACTCTTGAATATTAAAGCGTTTCGTTAGGAAGTTTCTCATTCCGTGTCGCTGTCACAATTCCCATTTTTATCCCTAATTTATGTGTTTATAATTTTAGGACATTTGTAATTCGTTTGAGACTTACACTCGTGGTTCCAACTTGTCCTTTCTGTGATACTACCTACAACGCAACGCAGGTGAGTTTTCACGGCCCCTTTTTACTGTTTTAACTTGGGGGAGAAAACATGACTAAACGATTTTGAATTTTTAATTCGTATGATATCAATGTTAAATGCTAAGCGTAACACGCTATCACAGAAAGTCCTCAACTAATATCGGACCGTTAATATGGATCTTAACGAGGTAATATTTAGTAGTACTACTGGGTTTGACAAATCCCACCCGCGTTAGTCGCACTAACTCGATTAGAAATCGAACGGGTGAAATGTTAGCCTACTCACACCGCCAGTGTTGATAGACCTGGCAGGAGGCAATAAACAAACAGTCAGCTTCGGTTGCGAGTGCTTGAGCTGAACATGAACATAGGTTAGCTACCTATAGATACATACTGAATGAACATAAATCCGGTAAACGCTTATTTACTTATATTGAAACTTGTGGACTCACCAACCTCGTGTTGACATATTTTCTTACATGTTTTCTCAGGTCGCTAAGATAAGACACAGGTGTACGTTAGGGCATGCATGGGATTCAACTGCTTGATTATGATTTATTTATGTTTGCTTGAATTATTCCATTGTACTTGTTCTGATTGGACGTTTGGACTTTTTAGACTTTTGAACTTTGGTTTTGGGCGCGTGTATTTTGCGCATTTACTTTCTTTACGCTTCCGTATTGATACGCTGATTTAAAAGATATTTTCATTTTGAGTCCCATGTAGAGTCGTTCAAAGTAACTAATGTTTGAGATCCTGGTTCGTCACTTCCAAAACGGTAAAACTCCGCTAGTTGAAATTGGGGGTGTGACAAGGTTACAGAGAAATCTCTAAGAAAATCACTTTTATACAATGACTCTAAGTAATTCTTATATAGTAACTTAGAATCAAGACAGACCCTTGATTCTAAGGATCAGATCTAACACAGACCGTTGATCTTGTATTGAAGCTATTCTACATGTACAGATAAACATAATAACTATGCTAGTTAACTTTATTCAAACGTCTTTTAAGGCGTCATTGCTTGCATGCTTGGAGAAGAGCGTTGTTGTCTTTTATTGTTTTGTACCAATGACATTCTTTCTGCGTGGAGTGTGTCAGTGTAGCAGCATAAAGTTGTCAGTGGTAAAGGTTGCTTTATCAAGAACAGTCAGCTGCAATTTTGATCTTCAGTGGAGATGGCTATCAGTTGTAGCTTTGGAGATCAGCAGCATATGCCTATCAGCTGCAGCTTTGGTCTTCAACAGCATATGCCTATCAGCTGCAACTTTGGTCTTCAGCAGATAAGGCCTATCCGCAGCAGATTTGTGCTTCAGCAGAAAGAACAAGTATCCGCTGTAGATAAGCTTATCCGCAGCAGTTTGTGGATCAGCAGCAATCTCTGAGGTAAGCAGCATTTGTACTTAGAGAATTTTGTAGCCATCAGTCTTTATTTCTACAAACTCCCCCTAGATTGATGCTACCAAAACTCTCTTACTGCTTTTGTTGCTGAAGCTTTTGCATGTTGCTGACCATTCTTTCAACCTCATATCCTCTCTGGTCCTTGCTGGGATTGTTAAGAGGAAGCTCAGATAGAGTCTTGATGTCTTTGCTTGCCATTTTGAAGATAGCCTTGCTTGAACACCTCATCTTCTGTCCTTTAACATCTATCAGTGTGAATTCATCCTTTTCAGCACTGTGGGACCAGCTGATGAATGGAGAGTGGGATTGGAGAGGTTTGACATCAATGATCTCATCTTTGCTGGGGTTGAATTAATGTTTGATTACCGGCAATAGATGTCTCCCACCTTCATTCTCAGGTTTATTGGCTTCACCCAGCTCCATCATTCTTCTTAGATCAAAATCTGGAAGCTGCTATACCTCATCAACAGATGTATAGATTGATCTTCTTCTTCTGTTTTTCCCCTGAAGACATCAAACCTTTGATCTTTAGAGCTGTAGAACCAGTTGACAATTTCTCTTGAGTCTTCTGGTTTGGTAGTAGGTTTACTTTTCTTCTTGGGAGGTTGTTGATGAGTAGGAGCTGGGTGTGAGGATTTTGACTTTTTGGGTGGAGAGGAGGGAGGTCTAAGAGGGAAAGTGGAAGGTTGTTGGATAAAGGAAGGGGAGGATGAGGAAGTAGGCTTGGGTTTCTTTGATTTTCTGTCATCAGCTGGAGTGATTACCCTTTTCTTGGAGCCTGTCTTCCCCAATCTTTCTTCCTCTTCCTTTTTGACTCTTAGGTAAAGGGCTTGCAGGTTCATGAAGTTCATGGGACCCAGCCTCTTTCCACTTTCTCCTCTAGCCTTTAGGAAGTCAATCATGACCTTCCTTTCTTCATGGGATCTTCTGTTAAAGGCAATGGTCTTCTTGGATTTTTGTTTGGCTTTTTCTTCTTCTTCAGCCCTTTTCTTATTTGCCAATTGACCCTGCTGACCCATGAAGGCTCTGTAGATTTCTTTATTTGAGATTTTCTCAAGGTAGTCTGCATCCTCACCTTGAGAAACCAGAGCCTTTATCCACTCCTCTCTCATTTCTTTAGCTAGTTCAGAATCAGTTATTCTGAACTTGGCCTCTTCCTTCTTCTTCTTTCTCTTTCTTCTTCTTCTCTATTAAATTGTTCCTGTAGTTGAAGAGCAAGAGCTTCATCTTCTTGAATTTGATAAACTACAGGAATGTTAACTTTTAGATCATCCAGCTGTTTGGCATACAGCTGGATCTGTTGTTCTCTGAGGAGAATGACTGTTTTTCTGTCTTGGGCTTTTCGTACTTCAACCATCTCCTCTTCTCCTTCTTCTTTCCTCTTTTTCTTTCTTCTCCTTTATTATCCTCTCTTTGTCTTATTTAGTCATGAGTCCCTTCCCCTTGTCTTTTCTGGATGCCTCTGCTTCAGCTTCATTGACCACAACAGCAGATGTAGTAGATGCTGTTGGGATCTCAAGTTCAGCTTCATTGGCAGAAAGAGGAGTAGACACAGAGGAAGAGACTGCTTCACTCTCTTCTTTTTCCCATTCACCCCCATGTAGAGCTTTAAAAGCCTCTTTGACATTCTAAGCAGCCAGTCTTCTTGACTATACAGCTGCACTTAGTATAACAGTTGGTGAGGAGGGCAGGGATGAATCTGAGTCAGAGTCATTCATTGCAGGCGATTCCTCCTTATAAATAGAAGCCTTGATGAGTTTGATCATTTCTTGACTTTCTAAGGAGTTGATGTTGCAGATGAGTGATCTGAGCTCAAGGACTTTGTGCAGGAAGTCTGAAGGAAGGAGTAGGATTTCTTTGATGTTGATTAAGAGAGAAGATCCATTGCTTAGGAAGAAGGTGAAGTCAGAGGAATTAGTGCTCACCCATCCTAGCACTTCCATGTCCCTGACCATGATTTTGTACAGGAATCTTCTCCAGCAGATAACCTCTTCTTTAGTTAAAACACTGCTCCAGATTAAGTCAAGTCTTCTTGGAGCCAGTCTTTGTTCTGCTGTTGATGAAGATTCAGGATAAGCCACCTTATTTGCTTCTGTTAGTAGTCTTTCAAACCGGGGCAAATTATCCTCCGTTAAGTCATAGAACCTGCTGATTGCAAGTTCTGCTGTGAGATCTGATGAAGTGTTGACACATCTTGTCAGATACAGATTAAGAACCTGGAGGGCATTGCGAGTGTTCCAGTTTAGCTCTTCTACTCCACTAAACTCCCATCCAATCCAGAATCTCTCAGCTATGCCATCATACCCCCAAGCTAGAATAGAGTCAAACTCTAGCTTGTTTGAAGACAGTGTGAATTTGGGGATAGATGTTTGACTTATTATGGCTACCGCTTCAGGAATTATGCTGAAAGATGGAGGTGTGTCTTCATAGGGAGTTTCATCTTGCAACACCTCATCAACAGCTCAGACAACTAGCTTCCAATCCTCAGTGATATCTTCCTCTTCATCAACTGAGTCTGTCAAGTCATGGATTTGAACAAAAGCAGGTTTGTATAGCGAACTTTGAAACATAGATTGGTCTTGTATCCATTCTTCTAGGCTGTCCGCATCATCTTCCTTGGTAATTACCTCCCCCTTTTTGGTTGCATCAGTGCATAAAGTGTTATCTGTTTGAGTGCCCACTGATATAAGGGAGGGAGTAGTCATAGATGGGCATTGATGTGCTTCATGCATAGAGACTTGGTGCCTTAGTTTGGATACTTCATCCTCTAGCATAGCCACCATGGACGTCAATTCCAAATTATGAAGTTTTAGTCTGTCCTCATCCACAGTTGTGGAATCCTTAGAACTAGATGGGGCCTTAGGCCTAGCCTCTGCATCCCCATCACCCTGGTTTTCTTGGCGCCTGGGATTCCTCTCAGTGAATAGTGTTTCAAAGGAAACATCTTCACTGTGAGTTGTCATGGTTAGGGTCTTAGCTATGTTGTCACTGTCCTCCTGGCAGTTGATGTACTAGGAGTAGTGATAGCCCTTTCCACATTCACTCTGTCAGTACCACTAGAGTGAACCTTCTTGGGGGAGGAACTTGGGTTGGGTGCATCAGCAGCCAGGTCAATCAATACCTCCGAGATAATAGTTGTTGGAGAAGGTATATCATCTTGACAAGGTGCTTCTGCACTTATGTTCAGAGAAGAAAAATGGAATGGCTCAAAAAGTTGTTCTGTGGATCCGGGATGTGATCCTGATCCTAATAGAGAGGCTTCCAAGGAAATCTCTCTAATGTTGTGGCTATCCCTTTTGATATTCTCACCAGATATTTGGGATTCTGAATGAGGGCTTTGAGGTTAGGATTGGGCCTTTGAAACAAGAAGAGAAGGAGTCTTCTTGTTCTTCTTTCTTCTGTATGTTGTTGCAACTGGGGCCCTTTGTTCCGGTTGAACTATAACATCCAAAAGAGGTGTAAGTGATTTTTGTACCTGTGCATCCTTAGTAGTTTGCACAGGGGTTTGAGCAATGGAAGCAGCTTGTTGTTCAGGATGTGAGGTGGAGGGTGTGGGATCAGTATCAGCTGGGATTGCTGAACTGTCACCCGGGATACTTTGTATGTTCACCATTGTAGATAACAAGGAACATTGACCCCCGAGAACTTTTTGGAAACAGTTCTCATACTTTGAAAAATATTATTTTTATGACCCAGCATGATGTAGATTCTTGCAGGTTTTGGAGATTTTTTAGTTCCCGGTTGAAAACCTCCTACAAGAATCTGGGGTACGTAAAAAATTGTTGCTTTGCACCCTCTTGAAGGTTATATCTCTAACCTTCAAGGATGAGATGTGCAAAGTTGAATCCCTAGTCAATAATCATACCGTGAACAGTAGAGGCAAGTGTAGAGCTCACTTGATGCCATCCACTTCTCTTTTGAGATAGGCATTGTAGAAGAGTGTGGCAGAGATACTTCCATGGAGGGCCCATCAGTGCCTTCTCGATTATGTACTCATTTTGATTTCTAGTGTACCCTATGGATACAAAGGTCCTCATGTATTCTTCCTTTGAGTATGAGATGGCTGCCCCTTCATCTTGAAGCTGAAGATGTTTACGGAGAGTGGCTTCAGAGATGGTGATGTCCTTGGCTTTAATTTGGGGAATCCCCTATTCGGTAGAGTAGACGGCGGTATTCCAAAAATCCTCCATATGAGGACTGCATATGTTAGGGTTGACGGTGAGTGCATGGTGTATTTTTTATCGACAGAGAAAGTCAATCATGTCATCGAAACCGTCAGATTTCTTCCCTTTTGTTAAGTATGCCATAAGGTTGTGATAAGGTGAGCACTTATTATCAGGATTGTTGATGTCTGCCAATTTTGTTGGATTTTGGAGGGAAATAGGAAGGATTTTGAAGGGTGGTTATGAATGGAAGGCTCTGAATGTTGTGGGGGCTTGAGGGAAAGTGATAGGGGTTAGGGCGAAATTGAATGTGAAGGGGTGGTGAAGAAATTTGATTTGTTCTTATAACGACAGAGGAGGGAAAAGCAGAATGCCGTAAGGTTGTGATAAGGTGAGCACTTATTATCAGGATTGTTGATGTCTGCCAATTTTGTTGGATTTTGGTGGGAAATAGGAAGGATTTTGAAGGGTGGTTATGAATGGAAGGCTCTGAATGTTGTGGGGGCTTGAGGGAAAGTGATAGGAGTTAGGGCGAAATTGAATGTGAAGGGGTGGTGAAGAAATTTGATTTGTTCTTATAACGGCAGAGGTGGGAAAAGCAGAATGACTTGTACAGTACGACCTTATTCACTTTTTTACTGTTACAACTGTAATACACTATAGCAGTCATGGTAGAGACTGAAAGGAATTTTTACAGCGGGTAAAAGTTAATTTAGACTTATTTTTACCCATTAGCAGCAAACTTGTTTACTGCGGATGATTAAGCCTATCCGCAGCAAGCTTGGTTGCAACGGATAGATAAATCTGTCAGCAGCAAACACTGTTGCTGCTGATGGATGCAATGATCCGCAGCAAGGGTGTTGCTTCTGATTGCCATAAAGCTATCCGCAGGAAACTTGTTCTTGCTGATAACTTAAAGCAGTCAGTGGCAAAAACTTTGCTGCTGATTATTAAACCTGTTAGCAGCAAAATTGGATGATGCTGACTTGCAACGTTTATTTATAAAAAAAGACAAACATATTTACAAAGACAAGTTTTGGAGACATATTTTAATCAAAGTTCATCATACCAATGGATTCAACTAAATATCTAAATCTAGCTTCATCAAACGGTTTTGTAAACAAATCAGCATATTGCTCATTGGTATAAACTTTGGTTAAAATAATTCTCTTTTTCTCAGCTTGATCTCTTATGAAATGATACCTGATGTCAATGTGCTTTGTCTTGGAGTGCTGAACCGGATTGTTTGTGATTGATATAGCACTCATGTTGTCAATATGAATGGGAGTTGCCATGAAAGTCATCCCATAATCCAGCATTTGATTTTGTATCCAGATGACTTGTGCACAGCAACTTGAAGCTGCAATGTATTCTGCTTCTGCTGTTGAGGTTGAAACACATGTTTGCTTCTTGCACTTCCATGAAATAAGTCTTCCTCCCAGAAACTGACATCCCCCTGAGGTGGACTTTTTATCCAAGTTACATCCTCCATAATCACTGTTAGTGTATGCATACAAATTAAACTTATCATTTTTAGAGTACCATAGCCCAAGTCTTGGAGCTCCCTTTAGGTATCTAAAGATTCTCTTGACGGCAAGAAGATGTGAAATTTTTGGAGCTGCTTGAAATCTTGCACATAGACATACTGCAAACATGATATCTGGCCTTGAGGCGGTGAGATACATGAGAGATCCTGGGAAACATTCATGAGATTGAAGTCCAATTCTTTGACATAGTTTACTTTATCAATACTCATTCTTTCATTGGACATAGTTCCCTGTCTAGTAATAGATCCTCCTTTTGAGTCACTCCCAAAGGCACACATATCCTCCATTGAAGTGTCTGAAGTTAGAGAGGATGGATCTGTTGCCTGTCATTTGCCTAGAACAACCACTGTCAACCACCCAAGTGTTGTTCTTGTGACCTGGCTGCCCCTGCACATGAGAGAGAGAGAGAGATCTAGTTAGTGGGAGGAAACCAAGAGCTTGCATTCTTGAAGAAAAGGGTTATTGGAATATCAGATTCAACATGTGTGCATTCAACAGAGCCAATGATGATTCTTGAAGGAATAGAAGTTGGGATCTTGGCTTTCCATTGCTGAGGAGATGGTTTTCCAGTTTTCTTTGCTCTGTCAGCAGCTGATCTTGCTTTGGCTGCTGATGGATTTGCTTTATCAGCATCAAATTTTGCTGCTGAGGACTTTAGTTTATTAGCAGCATATTTTGTTGCTGCTGATGACTTGTCCTTTCTTTTCTTGGGCTTCACTTGATTACCAACATTTTTGCTTGCTGCTGATGGATCAACAGCCGATGCCTGCTGATCCTTCTTTACCTTGTTGACATAGGGCTTCTTTGTAGAAGTTCTTTTGCTGGTTGGCTTTTGTTTATGAGGGGCTTGATGAAGGATCTGGTTGAAGGGGTTAAACTTACAATTTGCAGCAAAGTGGTCTGATTCACCACATATGATGCAAGTTTGTTGAGGTTTTGACAACTGCTCCCTTGGTGGAGAAAGAGAGTTTCTGAATTGAGTTGTCTTGGCTTTAAACCTTCTTACCTGTTTGTTCTTCTTTGTTTTCTCAAAAGCATGTTGCTTGAGGTTGCTTTGCTTCTGAAGGTAGTAGAAGCAGGTGCTGGCAGTGTGATTGTATTTTCCACAGACAAAGCATGTTTTGGCATGTGTGTCCCTTGAAAGGTGAACATAGTCCTTTCTTTTGAATAGGTCTTTAAAGTTCCATGGTTGAGCTTTGTTGTGCTCAAAGTTGGCTTCTTCCAATGTCATTTGAGCATATGGAACTCTTACTCCAGGCGCATGGCATATGTCAAACACCTTTCTTTGAGGCTTTGAGGTTGAAGACTACCCCTTTTCAACATTTATCATTCTTCCTTCTGGAGGATAGCTAATTTTGATTTGGTTGAAAGGTATAGGAACCGGAGCGGCTGGTAAAGGAATATGAGTACTTATTTGAATGACTTCATGAGCATGCGGTTCTAGTACTTGTACTGGTGATGATATCTCCGCAGTTTTAGTGGACTTTGAGCAAGTTGACTCAGATTCTGACGAGGTAATGTATTCTTGCACCAGTGGTTCATGTCTTGAAGGATCAAGATCTCGGTTGGCCTTTTCAAGATTTGAGAGATTGAAGCCTGGTTCATGGATGGCAACTTAGTCTGCAGGAGGTGCAACGGCTTGATATTGTTCAGCATGATACCCCAGACCAGTTTTTACCTTTTCATGAATTTGAGCATCCAAAAGTCTTTGCAGCTTTTTGGATGCAAATCCATATTTGCCAACCTGAACTTTCTGTTCTGCCAATTCTCCTCTGGTAGCTTTTAATAGGGCCAGTAGATCATCAATCTGAGTTTCAAGATTGGTTTGTTCATGTTTTAGTGATGAAATCTCTTTCTTTAGGCAGTTAATTTTTTCTTTATAACTGTTTTCTACTTTTCTGAATTCAGATTTCATTTTATGAAACTCTTCATTTTGATCTATAAGGTTTTGATTATGCTTTCTGTAGCCTAACACCTTATCAATACAAGCTTGGGAACAGAGATGTTCATATACTTGAGGTGGTATCTCAGTTGTGTCTGCCATAAGAGTTTGGTTGTTTGCAGGCAGATCTTCATACTGGAAGCTCCGGTCAAAGTCAGATGTTCCAACGGCTGCACAAGCTGCAGTTTAACATGGAGGAGTAGATTGTTGCTGTTGTTGTCTTGGTTAGGCTTGGTGAGCTTGTCTTGGTTGAGGAGCTACTTGGTTTGCCCTAGGTGCCTTGCATTCTCTAGCAAAATGACACAGTTGGTTACAGTTGTAACATCTTAGTTTGCTTTTATCCAAGCCAACTCTGGTGTTGGAGTTGTTACATGGAATGGGTCTTCCGGTTCTAGAGTAGAACCTTTTGCTCTTATAGATAGCATGGAATACAAGTGTTGTATGTCCATTTCTTCTAAGTTATCTGGATGGAAGCATTCCAGATCCTCCTTGATAAAGGACATGTTGCTTGCGTTTTCAGAGACAAAAGCAGCAGCGGTTGAGGTTTGAGGAGGGGCTTCTAGGAGAAATGTAGATGTGTTTGTTTGAGAGGTTGGATTTTGAGGATGTGTGATGATGGGAGGATAATAGTTGCTTGAACTACAACATGAGTGGTCAGAGTGGAGGGCAGAGGAGGTGGTGAATGTTGAGGCTATTTGGTAGGTTGAGCTTCTTTCGTTTGCCTGAATCATCTCTAGCTCATAGGTTTTTAGCATTCCAAATATCTCAGTCATCTAGAGAATCTTCAGATTCTCAGTTCTTCTGATGGACACTTTGTAAAGTGTCAAGCAGCTTGGTAGAGACATGATGAACTTCTTGAGAATATCTTCATTCTCCAGCTTCACCTTTGAGCACTACAGCTCACCTACAAGATAGGTAAATCTGTTATATAAAACACTTAGAGACTCACCTTCCTTCCAGACGAAGTTTTCATACTGCTGGTTCAGGATGTCTCTTCTGTTTTCTTTGACTTCCTCTGACCCAGCAAACATCTTCTCAAGAGCCTCCCATAGCTCCTTTGTAATTTTGTAACCTCTAAAGTTATGAAAAACTTCATTTGGTAAGCACATCTGGATGGCTCCCAAGGCTTTGAAGTCTACCTCCATTTTCTTGATGTCTTCATCAGAGTACTTGGAGGGTTCTTTGGGAACCAGTGCACCTCCGGAATCAACAGAGGACACCATGCGTATGTATGGTCCATCTTTAATGGATTTCCACATCCCATATTCCTGACAGCAGAAGAAGCTTTCCATTCTGTTCTTCCAGATGTCGTAATCTTCCCCAGACACCAGTCTTGGTGGTCTGTTGATGCTTCCAATATCTTCAAATCCATTGTTTTGAGCCATTTTGATTTGTCATAGTGAGAGACTTTAACAAAGAGATAGTTTAGAATAGAACCGAAGAATGATTAAACAAGTGTGAGTTTGTTTAATCTGTGAGCCAAAGCTCTGATACCACTTGTAGGATCGGTAAATACAAGGCGGTTCTATTCCAGTTGAGATTGGCGGAAACAATCACAACTTAATCAAAGTAAACAAGTAAACACAAGAAGTACTGATAAATGAAATTTGTATTAAGCTTCAATGGTTACAAGATTATAGAGAAATCTCTAAGAAAAGCACTTTTATACAATGACTCTAAGTACTTCTTATATAGTAACTTAGAATCAAGACAGACACTTGATTCCAAGGATCAGATCTAACACAGACCGTTGATCTTGTATTGAAGTTATTCTACATGTACAGACAAACATAATAACTATGCTAGTTAACTTTATTCAAACGTCTTCTAAGGCATCATTGCTTGTATGCTTGGAGAAGAGCGTTGTTGTCTTTTATTGTTTTGTACCAATGACATTCTTTCTGCGTGGAGTGTGTCAGTGTAGCAGTAGAAAGTTGTCAGTGGTAAAGGTTACTTTATCAAGAACAGTCAGCTGCAACGTTTGATCTTCAGTGGAGATGGCTATCAGCTGCAGCTTTGGAGATCAGCAACATATGCCTATCAGCTACAGCTTTGGTCTTCAGCAGCATATGCCTATCACCTGCAACTTTGGTCTTCAGCAGATAAGGCCTATCCGTAGCAGATTTGTTCTTCAGCAGAAGAACAAGTATCCGCTGCAGTTTGTGGATCAACAGCAATCTCTGAGGTAAGCAGCATTTGTACTTAGAGAATTTTGTAGCCATCAGTCTTTATTTCTACATACATTGTATGCTCCATTCCTGAGGTAGAGAGTCTAGCAGCTTCATAATCAGATCAGAATTTCTAATCACTACCCCGGCTTGCTTCAATTTGTTTGAAATTTACAAGAACCTTGAGATATGTTTAGACAGACCTTCTCCTTTGATACCCCCGAAGGTATCACATTGTTTCTGGAGCATATCTTTCTTCCCTTCTTCCAAGTCTGAATTTCCCTCATAGAAGTCACACAACACCTGCCATAAAGATTGAGCAGTCTTGTACTTCTCGAACATGTTCATGATGTCGGCTTGAAGAGCCGTATTGATAGCACCAAAACCTTTATAATCTCCTAGGATCAGAAGTTTGTCATTTTCAGTATAAGCAGTGGAATCAGTTTGAGCAATAACACCATCAGATCCAGTGGTCATTGGACAGTGTGTAACATTGGTGGTCGAGACCCAGTGACCGAAGTTAGTCACGTAAAAGTACGCTTTCATGCGGTTCTTCCAGTTAGGGAAATCATCAGTGGATAGGAGCTTGGGAGGCCTAGACATGGAGTCGGTCTCCAAATCAGGTTGGGTAATAGAAGTAACAGACATCTTGAATCAAAGAACTCACAAACAAACTCAGAAAGTGAGAAAATCAAAGAGTCGGCTTAGAACAAATAGGACAGTCGGCTCGAAAGAGTCAGCTGATGAAAGAGAACAATCGACTCCACCACAGGGTGAACATAAGAACTCACATGGAGTGTCGGCTCAGAAGAGTCGCCACCTCACAAAAGTGAGTCGTAAACTTGCGTTTACTTAGAGATTCACTGGAAATGCTGACAATCGGCCTGGGCAATCGACCAGATCACGCAACAGTGGGCTCCATCAAGAGTGTCGGCACTGAACAATCGGCCCAAGAACATCAACATACTCTTTTTCACAAAATAACACAAAATCAATCACTAAATGCTCAGATCTAGACCAAAATGACAATCAGATCTGTCAAACTCTTCACGAACAACTTTCTGAGTGAATTTCAATATCAATTTCTGATCTTCATACAGATCAAGCTAGAAATCAAAGAAATTTAGATTTTAACAAACCCCCCCCCCCCAAAATATCACAAAAAGCATTGAAATCAAGAGCATAGAAGGCTCTGATACCAAATTGTAGATCCAGACGATAGGGTCCCTGTGCTAGAATGATTCTAGGCAGGAAACAACTAACAAATAAGCTATAGAGAAGCTGATTGTTGATGATAATGATAAACACAAGATGAAGAGCAACACAAATAAGAACATAAACCACACGATTCTATTACTTCCACTTTGAAACGATTACAGATAAGCTACTGGAATACAAAGAAACCAACTACAACCTCCTACCGGCTCTCTAGTTGACTATAGTAACGACGTCTGATGCACAACCTAAATAATTAGGTTTTTGGGTTGCTATTTATAGAGAACATAGCAAGAGTCGATGTGAAGATTGCCGACTGTCAACAGTCGGCCGACAACCGACATAGTGACTCTTGACCCAAAAATCTAATATACAAAAATTACATTTAAGCCCCTATAGATTATCAGGAATATAACGGTTTCTCTAGTTCCAACATAAGTCTTTAGCATCCATGCAACTTAACTAGATCAAAATTCTTGAGATCATAAGTGTTCCTGATGGAGATGGTATACATTCTCCATTGAGCAGGTAGAGATCTTAGAAAAGTTTCAAGTACTTCATCAATATCATACTCTCTTCCTTTTGTTCTTAATTCATTAAGGAGCTTGGTAAGTCTATCACATTGGTGTGACATTGTTTCACCTTTAATATAAGTAAACATCCTAGAGTTCTTTAGCATTTTTGCAATGAAGGAATATGTTAGAGCATGTTTTTGTTACTGTAGCAAAAATTCTAAGTGTATATCTAGCGAACATGTTAAGTTCGCCTAAGGGAATGTTTGGGCGAACTTAACTAGCGAACTTGCTAAGTTCGCATATAGAGTTACGGACGAACTTGACAAGTTCGCCTGTTTGCCTATAAATAGGAACTTAAGTGTTCATTTGTATGTAAGCATGCTAGAGTTAGCATCCTTAGAGAGGGAGTGTGTAACATCCATGTTTTTCTTGATATTTCATATGGTGCAATAAATGATAATTTCAATCTCATGTTCACATTCAAAACGTAGTGTCGCATCTGTAGAAGCATGTTTTGTAACTATAAATTAAATTCTATGTATCGGTGTACGTGGCTAGTACGTAGGAGGGTGTTCCTGAGTACTTAGCCCGCACACCAGTTTGGTCTTGCGTACTTAGTAAGTACGCAAAATCCGTCAAGAACGCTGTCACTTCATTTGGTGTTTGGAAGGCTAAGGGTTTGTTAGATGATGTTTTCGAAGCTTTTGGAAGCATTAATTTCTCAGATCCATCACTTTTCGAGCATTTTCCTCAAAATCCGTCAAGAACGCTGTTACTTTTTGATAAGTACGCAAATTCAGCTTTTCTGCGTACTTACTAAGTACGCATGGGTTTTGCCCTGCGTACTTACTAAGTACGCACGAGAAGTTGTCCTGCGTACTTGTTAAGTACGCATGAGTATTTTCCTCTGCGTACTTAGCATGTACGCACGGGCATTTTGCGAACTTATCAAATACGCATGAGCACTTGGCTTTGCGTATTTACTAAATACGCATGAGCACCCTTTATGTGCGTATTTACTAAGTACGCATGAACTACCATCTAGGATTCAAAAAAAAAAAAAGAGTTTTTTGGCGGGAAAACCTTCCTTGTCCAAAATTTTGTGTGATCATTTGTACGCGTGTTTCGGCCCATTCTTGAGAAGATAGTAATTTTGGTTTTTTCGGACCAGAATTTGTATACGATATGGCTTGGCGAAACACGAACGAGATTTTTGTTGGATGATACCACTTGTCATACATTGTTTAAGGGTCCATACCTGAAAATGTAGGCTACGAGTATCCGGGATACTTATTTAATAGGGTATGAAAGCTGAACTAATGGGAGCAATTGGGTCGTCATCGGCTAAAGGTCTCGTATTATTTGTGAAGATGTGGCTGCTTTGGGTCTTTTGGAAAGAGAATCATCTTGTTTAGGTATTCAAACCTGAATATGTAGGCTACGAGTGTCCTCGGATACTTCTTTAATAGGGGATGAAAACTGGAAAAACTTGAACCCAAGGATTTGCTGTTTTTGGATCTTTGCAAAGGAATAAAGAATAAAATCCTGGTGTTGGCTAGTTGTGCTTTTTGAGGATTTGAGTGAAGTAGTGATGAAGCTGGTCATAGTTTACAGAGAAATGAGGGGGATAAAATCTAGTATTCATGAGACATTAAAGAGGTGGTGGAAAAGCCGTTGGTACTTCCTATATATATACCTCTTTGAAGTAACATGGATCTCAACATGATTTCTCATGTAAACTATATTTTTTTCGTGTTTGATTCTATCGTGTGTTTTCAAGATGAAGCTGGATATTCGTTGGATTATTAGTTGAAGATGGAACCTTTTATTATTGGCCGATGGGATTGGAAACATACCCTTGTTTCTGGTCTAGTCAGATGGAGCTTAAACTGAAAGGGGATATTGGAAATGAACATCTTCGGGAATTTGGTTGACTCGTGAAGATACAGGATAGAGTTGGACACATCTGGTTGAAGACTTAAGTTTATCTTACTGGAATTCCTATGGGAGCTGATTAGTTTGATGCAGGTTATTGGAAACTCAAACTCTCTATCATATGCCAACTGATTTGGAGCTGTCTTAGTCTACTATTGTTACCTGTTTAGGAAGACATTGTAAGACTCAGAAGTCTAAGTCAGGGTGGAGGTTGCTACTACTGAGAGGATGAACTACAATGAGTTTTGTTGGGTTAGTTGGTTCTTATTGAAGCACTTGGTTTGGTCTAGAATGAAAGCTGCAGGTATGAGGGAGTCGGGTTTGTCATCACTCGGCAACTGAAGACTGAAGTTTGAAGATTTGAAGATCTCAAGTGGAATGCCAGAAGATCAAGTCTCGCCAGAAGACACGTGATGTCATTAGTTTAGAGGGAGTCTGTTAGGACGTTCTTTGTAAACTGATGTATATCAGTGTTAGAGATAGATAGAATTTGATGCTATAGTTAAGAGGGAGTTTGTAGAAGAATGTTTTGTAACTATAGATTAAATTCTATGTATCGGTGTACGTGGCTAGTACGTAGGAGGGTGTTCCTGAGTACTTAGCCCGCACACCAGTTTGGTCCTGCGTACTTAGTAAGTACGCAAGGCTTTTGCCTTGCGTACTTGTCAAGTACGCATGACCAAACCATGCGTACTTAGTAAGTACGCAAGGCTTTTGCCTTACGTACTTGTCAAGTACGCAGGAAGTGTTCCTACCCCTATAAATAGAAGACTTGTCTTCATTTGTAGGTGGAACTCTGGAACAGGTTGAGAGATGTCCGGGTCGGGAAGAGCTCTCCCGACCCCTGGACCGTGAGCTTAGATGAGAGATGTGTGTTCCTTTGGTATGTAGTCTGTAATACGGGATGACTTCTTTGTTATGGATTACGTTTCGTTTCATTATCTTTTGTCTTTGTTCATGTTTTCTTTGCTTCGTTTTCTTTGTTCCCACACAAATCACAGAACAGATCGTGTTATTTCCACTGCGCGACGAGGCTTGGGAACAAAGAAAACGAAGCAAAGAAAACATGAACAAAGACAAAAGATAATGAAACAAAACGTAATCCATAACAAAGAAGTCATCCTGTATTACAGACTACATACCGAAGGAACACACATCTCTCATCTAAGCTCACGGTCCAGGGGTCGGGAGAGCTCTTCCCGACCCGGACATCTCTCAACCTGTTCCAGAGTTCCACCTACAAATGAAGACAAGTCTTCTATTTATAGGGGCAGGAACACTTCCTGCGTACTTGACAAGTACGCATGGTTTGGTCATGCGTACTTGACAAGTACGCAAGGCAAAAGCCTTGCGTACTTACTAAGTACGCAGGACCAAACTGGTGTGCGGGCTAAGTACTCAGGAACACCATCCTACGTACTAGCCACGTACACCGATACATAGAATTTATTCTATAGTTACAAAACATGCTTCTATAGATTTGTTTTACAAACTATATGCTATCTATATACAAACCTGTGTTATACTCACCAACTTTTTAGTTGACCTTATTTTGTTCATGTTTCAGGTGCTTTCATATGAGTTTGATCAAGACATGCTACACATAGGCTTTGGACCTAGTTAATCTTAATTCAAAAACAAATTGTATTTCATTATGTATTTGGAACTTGATTCATATTTGTTTGAATGGAAATGCATTTAACATATTACAATTTAGTCAACCTTGAGCTCATGAACAGTCTACATGTCCCGCCCCGATGATTTCGCCATCGGTCAGGATGTGACAGAGTGAGTATCTGTGAGAAGTGAGTCGCCACTCCTAGGTAGAGCACCTAGGAGTTGGAATTGGAGCTTAAACATAATGATGTACACTTCTTCGGCATTGTATTCGTATGATTACTTTGTTATTGAATATATACATCGTTTATGTGTTTCATCTATCTTCTATGTTCGTGATTGATTTATTCCCTTCATGCTTCCGCCTTATAGTAGAGTCATCGAGTAATGCGTTTGATCGTGGTTATACTATTTGTTAGAAGATGCCACAGGAACTTATAACTGGTATCAGAGCAACGGCTCAAAAATTCTTTAGGGAACATTCATATACTTGTTTCGGGCCATTTTTGAGAAGATGGTAATTTTGGTTATTTTCGAGACTGAAATTCCAAGTTTATGTGGCTTGGCGAAACAAGGAGAGGTTTTTGTTGGATGATGAGTTTTGAATGAAGACTCTTATTGTTGAGGTATTCAAAACTGAAAATGTGGGCTACGAGTATCTGGGATACTTCTTTATTAGGGGATGAATACTGAAACAATTTGAACAAAAGGGTTGTTATCAAATAAAGGTCTTGGATTTGATTATGAAGAAGTACTTTTTGGGTCTTTGCAAAGAAAAGAGGGAGATAAAACTTTAAAGAAATATTATGTTTCTTTGCAAAAAAACGGTTCTAGTGATCAAGATCGTATAAATGATTCGACATGATTCGGTTATTATTTGATTTCTAGTTTTGGATATGGGCGGAATCCAGATAGAAAACCTATTATGACTAGTAGGAGGTGGTAACCAGGAATGAAGATCAGATTGAATATTGTTGGATTCACCCTGATTACTACCGAATGTTTGTGTGAGACTTGATCAAGTACGTTTGAATTGAAGATGGAACTTTTATTATATGCCGTTTAAATAAGAAACATCCTTCTGTTTCTGGTTTAATGCGGAGATGCTTGTGTCATGAAGGGGAGATCTGATATGAAACACTTCGGGTTATCGGTTTGAGTGGATAAAGTACGAGACAAAGTCAAACACTTCTAGTGAAGATGAAGATCAAAAAAAGAGTGGTTTTGCACACTATAATGGAGTTTTAGTTTGTTTTTCAAGCTGGGATTCTTGTCTTTATGGAAGTTGATTAGTTTGATGCTGATTGTTGGAAATTCAGAATCTCTATCTTATACTGTGAGGCCCCAAACCCGGGAGGCCCCACGCGTTGGATTTACTCATTCACAAACAGTTCTCAAACTAGAATATCAAATAACGCAGCGGAAAATTTCATTTCAAACATAACATTACATCGTTTAACATGCGGAAGCGTAACATTTTCAAATACATGTACATAACAAAAACAACTCGTAACGGGATGCCAGTCTTCATATCATCCGGGTAACTCCTCAAGCCGCCCAGCATCACCGTCCATCATCATAACTTCCTTAACCTGAATGTGCATACTAAAAAGGTCAGCTACGCTGGTGAGTTCTAGTTTTAACATAAATCATTAACATCAAATATTTGCCAAAAACATAACATCATACTTTATTTAATAAAAGCGTACGTAAAATATGCAATAACTTAACATCATCAAAACATCGTAACATAGCATCATAACACTAGTCAATATGAACCGAATCTGCGCCTTCTCGTAACCGTCAAATCCATACATCGCATACCAGCGGATGAACTTAAGGCTCGCTACCTCTAAGTCATCCGTCATCCAGGTCTCCTAAGGCTCGTTACCTCTAGGTGGACCAAACATACGTCTCCTAAGGCTCGTTACCTCTAGGTAGACCATACACACGTCTCCTAAGGCTCGTTACCTCTAGGTAGACCATACACACGTCTCCTAAGGCTCGTTACCTCTAGGAAGACTAAACATACCATAGGCAATATTTCCCCGCAAGGAATAGTACCTTCCATCGGGATCCCGGTAATCCCATGGGCGACCGTCGTCACCCCATCCTCAACCAGTTGTACAACCGTTAGCCAGCCACAAAGGCCCCCCGTAAGGTAAGGCCAATACATACATACATACATATATACATACTCTAGCTCCCGTAGGAACTCGTGGCAGATTCGTTCATTCGTGACTTTCATAAAAACCTTTACCTCGTTTTAGTTAAAGCATTCGTACGTTTTATTAAATAACACTTCATTCGTAAACCTTTCACAACTTCGTTTGGCAAAATATTTTATAAACCTCATCTCGTAAACCTCGTTTCGTAAACATCTCATTAACTCGTTTCGTCTTCCCCTTTCGGAAGCATCGTTCATAAACCTCGTTTCGTAAACCTCGTTTCATAAACCTCGTTTCGTAAACCTCGTTTCATAAACCTCGTTTCGTAAACCTCGTTTCATAAACCTCGTTTCGTATGTATGCACACCAGCCCAAAACATTTAATTAAAACATTAAAAGAAGGGCTTCTAGAACTCACCTTATAAGTTACTCTTGGGTTGTCCTAACAAAGGTCCAACAACGTCACTTCCGATCTGAATTGATTAATTAAATACACATCAGACCTAAATCCCGACTCTAACGGTTTACTCGTTCTGTTACAGGTGAATACACTGACTTCACCTACTGATGCAGACCTATCGAAACTACTTAGTTTCGACAGGTGCAGGCCCATCGAAACTTCTAGTTTCGACAACTGCAGGTCACTCGAAACTTCTAGTTTCGACAACAACTGCAGGTCACTCGAAACTTCTAGTTTCGACAACTGCAGGTCACTCGAAACTTCTAGTTTCGACAACTGCAGGTCACTCGAAACTTCTAGTTTCGACAACTGCAGGTCACTCGAAACTTCTAGTTTCGACAACTGCAGGTCACTCGAAACTTCTAGTTTCGACAACTGCAGGTCACTCGAAACTTCTAGTTTCGATACCTGCAGAACTCAGCTATCTTCTCCAAAAACCCTAACTTTCGCATGCAGGTCCGATCTTGTCAAGATCCGGACTTTTTGTATTCAAAACGTGTATTTTCCTTTCGTGATTCCAGATTTATAACCCTTTCCTCATTTGGTTTATAAAAACCCGTCATTTTCACAAAAATACCCGAAAACCCAAAAACGAACAAAAACTCAGATTTGGTTCGGGTGTTACCTGATTTCGAGATTCTGATCCGGAGGTTTTGCTCACGAGTTCAGTAGCAACAAGCTCCTTCAATCTCGGGTCGATCCGCCAACTTTCTCTCTCTACGGTTTCTCTCTCTAGATTCTTGCAAATGAGAGAAATGGTGTGTGTGTTGGCTATTTAAAGGGAGGAAAACCCCCCCTTCCTTCAAGTTTGCCGCCCAACCGGCCCGGCCCGTTACGCCTCGCCCTTTTATCCCGTTCGTCCCGGTTCAACCCGTTATTTAAAATCCTCATTTATTTTGGGATGTTACAAGTCTACCCCCCTTACAATAGGTTTCGTCCCCGAAACCTATCATAAGTCAAACAGTTGAGGGTACGACTCCTTCATTTCCGTCTCCGTTTCCCATGTAGCTTCCGATCCCTTCCGGTGCTTCCATTGGACTTTAACCAATCGAATAACCTTATTACGTAAACGCTTCTCTTTCCTGTCTAAGATGGCCACAGGTTCTTCAATGTAGTTAAGGCTGTTGTCGACCTCGATGTCAGTAAGTGGTACGTGAGCCGTTTCATCCGCCAAACACTTTCGCAAGTGTGATACATGGAAGGTAGGATGAATCCCACTTAACTCATCAGGCAATTCCAACCGATAAGCGACTTCACCAACCCGTGCCATAATCCTGAATGGTCCGATAAACCTCGGACTTAACTTTCCTCTCTTCCTGAATCGTATGATTCCCTTCCAGGGCGACACTTTCAACATTACTCTGTCCCCAACATTAAATTCAATAGGCCTTCGTCGTCTATCCGCGTAGGATTTCTGACGATCTTGGGCGGCCTTCATTCGTGCTTTGATCTGATCAAACCTTTCCGACGTTTCTTTTACAACTTCAAGACTTCCCAATTCCTTCTGTCCAATCTCACCCCAACAAACCGGGGTCCTGCATCTCCTCCCATACAACATTTCATAAGGCGGCATGCCTATCGTCGTGTGATGACTGTTGTTGTAGGAGAATTCGGCTAACGGCAGATGACTGTCCCAACTGCCACCGAAGTCGATAATACAAGCACGAAGCATATCCTCCAATGTTTGAATGGTCCTTTCGGACTGACCATCCGTTTGTGGGTGGTATGCCGTACTAATATTGAGTCTCGTGCCCATTGCCTCGTGAAACCTCTTCCAGAACCTCGATGTGAATCGTGTGTCCCGGTCGGATACAATCGTTAAAGGCATCCCGTGCCGTGCTACTACTTCATTAATAAATACTTCTGCTAATCTTTCCGACGAGAACGTCTCGCGAATAGGTAGAAAATGAGCACTATTCGTTAAACGGTCCACAATTACCCAAATGGTGTCATGACCTTTAGCTGTGCGAGGTAGCTTGGTTATGAAGTGCATTGTAATGTGTTCCCATTTCCATTCCGGTATCTCGAGTGGTTGAATTTTCCCATACGGTTTCTGGTGTTCGGCCTTCACTTGTGAGCAAGTCAAGCACTTGCTTACGTATTTCGTCACTTCGTGTTTCATCCCAGGCCACCAGTATTCCTTCTTCAGATCTTGGTACATTTTGTTGGTACCGGGATGGATAGAGTAACGAGACTTATGAGCCTCATCCAAGATTTTGGTCCTAAGCTCGCCACCCATAGGTATCCATACTCGACCAAAACGTGTCCTAACACCAAGGGTGTTATATTCTAACTTATCCTGTTGGCCAACCATCCTTTCCTTCTTTATGTTTTCCCCCTTTAGTGCCTCTTCTTGAGCCTTTTCAATTTCCCTCATCACATCCGATGTTACCACCAACTGGCAAGCTTTCACTCTAATAGGAGTAGGCACATCCTTTCGGCTTAGAGCGTCAGCCACCACGTTTGCCTTTCCAGGATGGTACATTATTTCACAGTCATAGTCCTTCAGGAGTTCCAACCATCTCCTCTGCCTCATATTAAGCTCCTTTTGTTCGAAGAAGTACTTCAAACTTTTGTGGTCGGAGTAAATAGTAAACTTTACCCCGTACAGGTAGTGCCTCCATATTTTCAATGCAAATACGACAGCAGCAAGTTCCAAATCGTGAGTCGGATAGTTGACTTCGTGAACTTTTAACTGCCGCGACGCATATGCAATCACTCTACCGCGTTGCATCAACACACACCCTAATCCCTGACCCGACGCGTCAGAGTATACCACCAGGTCTTCACTGCCCTCGGGAAGGGCCAACACTGGAGCTTGCGTTAGCTTCTCTTTCAATTCCTTAAACGCCTCATCCTGGGTCGAACCCCATTCGTAGTTTACTTCTTTCCGAGTCAACTTTGTCAATGGCGAAGCTATTTTCGAGAAATCCTGGATGAATCTCCGATAGTAGCCCGCCAATCCCAAGAAACTGCGGATTTCAGTTGGCGTCTTAGGAATGTCCCATTCACTTACCGTTACTATCTTTGCTGGGTCAACCATAATGCCGTTCGGGCCAATGACGTGACCTAGGAATTGGACTTCCCTAAGCCAGAACGCGCATTTGGAGAACTTAGCATACAACTTCTCCTTCTTTAGAGCTTCCAACACTTCCTTCAAATGACACGCGTGATCACCCTCATTCTTGGAATAGATCAGGATGTCATCGATGAACACTATTACCGATCGATCCAGCATCGGTCGACACACCCTATTCATCAAATCCATGAACGCTGCGGGGGCGTTCGTCAATCCGAAAGACATTACGCGGAACTCGAAATGTCCATAACGCGTGCGAAATACAGTTTTCGGTATGTCTTCTTCCCTTACCTTCAACTGATGGTACCCGGACCGAAGGTCGATTTTCGAAAACCAACTTGCGCCTTGCAACTGGTCGAACAGGTCATCGATCCTTGGTAAAGGGTACTTGTTCTTTACCGTTCGTTTGTTCAACTCGCGATAATCGATACACATTCTCATCGAACCGTCTTTCTTTTTCACAAACAACACCGGAGCACCCCACGGCGAGATGCTCGGTTGGATAAATCCTTTCTCAAGTAACTCGTCTAGTTGGACCATAAGTTCCTTCATTTCCACTGGTGCTAGTCGATATGGAGCCTTAGCCACGAGCTGGGCATCTGGTACTAAGTCGATTCGAAATTCAATCTCTCTATCGGGTGGTATCCCAACCGGCATTCACCGGCATGCCTTCCCCCACACTTCCCACAGACTGCTAATTCATTTACCCTGGCCCGTTTGTCCTGAGCCCCAAACAACTTCCCACCCGATCGCTTAGCGGGAAAACTCAGCTTCTTCTTAGGCTCTTCAATGGCAACGACATTCAGTGCCAGATCATCAAATACCACGCCGCTCAGTTCTACTACCGAATCGTAGGTAGTAGGGGCGTTTGCCTTAACATATGTGCGGACCTTGTCCGGCAACCCTTGAATATAACAAGCGATCTTTCTTTCTTCAGTAGTGACAAGGTGTGGCACTAGACGTGCCAGTTCATTGAACCGTGTCGTATACTGCCGGTGCGTCATGCTCCCAGCCTTCAAACCCAGAAATTCCCTTTCTACCTTTTCGATCTCATTCCTTGGACAGAAATTCTTGATCACCAAAGTTTTCAAGTCAGCCCACATCATTGCATCCACAATCTCGCTCCCTTTTGCCTGACGTACACCTTCCCACCAGTGGGATGCTTCCTCCCTCAAGGAGTTAGCAGCAAACTTCACGACCTGATTCGGTCGACATTCACTCAGACGAATGGCGGCTTCCATACGAATTACCCAGTCAAAAGTAGCCACCGCGTCCTTCTTCCCAGTGAGTATCGGCGGGTCACATGCCTTAAAGGACTTATAATCACATCCGCGAGCAGGCGGTGCATTGTCGGTCTCATTGTTCTGAGCACCAATTGCCGCGCTAGACCCACCCGCCCCATTGACCTGCTTCAACGCTTCAGCCAACAGACCTGGCAGAGAATTCTTCATCAATTCTGTGAATTCTCGAGCTATTGCTGCTCTCACTTCTGGTTCAAAAGTGAAAGGTTGCTCTTCAACCAGTGTCTGCTCAGCTTCATGCACACTAACCGCCGGTTCAGTGTGAACACTTCCTTCTTCACTGTGTTCTTGGCGCGCAGGAATCCTGCCACGCCCACCATTTCGACCGCCGTTACGACCACCGGTACGGCCACCACGCCTTCCGTTCCCTCTCCTTGCCATTTCGTTCTATTAGACAAGAAATCCAATGTCATCACGCTAGTTAACAAATAAAATTCAATAAGTACTGTAAGATGTTAATATACTCTGGCCATCTGTAATTAACCATTACACTACTTTTCGATTTCCATTTGACCACCTTTGTGATTTCATCAGAACTCAAGTCCTCATCTAACCTCTTCTAAGGCATACTATATACGTAATATATATACTACCTTCATACCTGATGCTGTGGCTCGAGTTACCCGTACTGGCATCCGCTTTCGGTCCCATTCAAAGTTTAAGTTCAGACACTGGGAGTGTCTGAATCTCTCAAACTATTGCTCTGATACCAACTTGTGAGGCCCCAAACCCGGGAGGCCCCACGCGTTGGATTTACTCATTCACAAACAGTTCTCAAACTAGAATATCAAATAACGCAGCGGAAAATTTCATTTCAAACATAACATTACATCGTTTAACATGCGGAAGCGTAACATTTTCAAATACATGTACATAACAAAAACAACTCGTAACGGGATGCCAGTCTTCATATCATCCGGGTAACTCCTCAAGCCGCCCAGCATCACCGTCCATCATCATAACTTCCTTAACCTGAATGTGCATACTAAAAAGGTCAGCTACGCTGGTGAGTTCTAGTTTTAACATAAATCATTAACATCAAATATTTGCCAAAAACATAACATCATACTTTATTTAATAAAAGCGTACGTAAAATATGCAATAACTTAACATCATCAAAACATCGTAACATAGCATCATAACACTAGTCAATATGAACCGAATCTGCGCCTTCTCGTAACCGTCAAATCCATACATCGCATACCAGCGGATGAACTTAAGGCTCGCTACCTCTAAGTCATCCGTCATCCAGGTCTCCTAAGGCTCGTTACCTCTAGGTGGACCAAACATACGTCTCCTAAGGCTCGTTACCTCTAGGTAGACCATACACACGTCTCCTAAGGCTCGTTACCTCTAGGTAGACCATACACACGTCTCCTAAGGCTCGTTACCTCTAGGAAGACTAAACATACCATAGGCAATATTTCCCCGCAAGGAATAGTACCTTCCATCGGGATCCCGGTAATCCCATGGGCGACCGTCGTCACCCCATCCTCAACCAGTTGTACAACCGTTAGCCAGCCACAAAGGCCCCCCGTAAGGTAAGGCCAATACATACATACATACATACATACTCTAGCTCCCGTAGGAACTCGTGGCAGATTCGTTCATTCGTGACTTTCATAAAAACCTTTACCTCGTTTTAGTTAAAGCATTCGTACGTTTTATTAAATAACACTTCATTCGTAAACCTTTCACAACTTCGTTTGGCAAAATATTTTATAAACCTCATCTCGTAAACCTCGTTTCGTAAACATCTCATTAACTCGTTTCGTCTTCCCCTTTCGGAAGCATCGTTCATAAACCTCGTTTCGTAAACCTCGTTTCATAAACCTCGTTTCGTAAACCTCGTTTCATAAACCTCGTTTCGTAAACCTCGTTTCATAAACCTCGTTTCGTATGTATGCACACCAGCCCAAAACATTTAATTAAAACATTAAAAGAAGGGCTTCTAGAACTCACCTTATAAGTTACTCTTGGGTTGTCCTAACAAAGGTCCAACAACGTCACTTCCGATCTGAATTGATTAATTAAATACACATCAGACCTAAATCCCGACTCTAACGGTTTACTCGTTCTGTTACAGGTGAATACACTGACTTCACCTACTGATGCAGACCTATCGAAACTACTTAGTTTCGACAGGTGCAGGCCCATCGAAACTTCTAGTTTCGACAACTACAGGTCACTCGAAACTTCTAGTTTCGACAACAACTGCAGGTCACTCGAAACTTCTAGTTTCGACAACTGCAGGTCACTCGAAACTTCTAGTTTCGACAACTGCAGGTCACTCGAAACTTCTAGTTTCGACAACTGCAGGTCACTCGAAACTTCTAGTTTCGACAACTGCAGGTCACTCGAAACTTCTAGTTTCGACAACTGCAGGTCACTCGAAACTTCTAGTTTCGACAACTGCAGGTCACTCGAAACTTCTAGTTTCGATACCTGCAGAACTCAGCTATCTTCTCCAAAAACCCTAACTTTCGCATGCAGGTCCGATCTTGTCAAGATCCGGACTTTTTGTATTCAAAACGTGTATTTTCCTTTCGTGATTCCAGATTTATAACCCTTTCCTCATTTGGTTTATAAAAACCCGTCATTTTCACAAAAATACCCGAAAACCCAAAAACGAACAAAAACTCAGATTTGGTTCGGGTGTTACCTGATTTCGAGATTCTGATCCGGAGGTTTTGCTCACGAGTTCAGTAGCAACAAGCTCCTTCAATCTCGGGTCGATCCGCCAACTTTCTCTCTCTACGGTTTCTCTCTCTAGATTCTTGCAAATGAGAGAAATGGTGTGTGTGTTGGCTATTTAAAGGGAGGAAACCCCCCCCTTCCTTCAAGTTTGCCGGCCCAACCGGCCCGGCCCGTTACGCCTCGCCCTTTTATCCCGTTCGTCCCGGTTCAACCCGTTATTTAAAATCCTCATTTATTTTGGGATGTTACATATACCGGTTGGTTTACTGATGTCTAAGCAGTATGGGCTAGATTGTTGAATCAATGCGGATGTGGTTATTGCTGAGAGGATGGACTACAATGAAAGGTGTTGGATTCATCGGTTTTCATGAAGAGGCCAAACAAAATTGTTCTACAACGGATGCATCAGTTTAGAGGGAGTCCTTTGACTCAAGATTGAAGCATTGCCGGTTGAAGATAAAAGTGCAATTCCAAATATCAAGTCTTACAAAGTGAAGTAAAGACCCAGGATCATCAGACAAGAGGGAGTTTGTTGAGGCACAGTTTATGACTGATGATTTATCAGGATTTGTTTAGAATTGTTTGCAACAGTTAAGAGGGAGTCTGTTAGAGCATGTTTTTGTAACTGCAGCAAAAATTCTAAGTTTATATGTAGCGAACATGTTAAGTTCGCCTAAGGGAATGTTTGGGTGAACTTAACTAGCGAACTTGCTAAGTTCGCCTATAGAGTTATGGGCTAACTTGACAAGATCGCCTGAGGACTCAGTTTGCCTATAAATAGGAATTTAAGTGTTTATTTGTAGGTAAGCATTCTAGAGTTAGCATCCACAGAGAGGGAGTAAGTCTCTGTGAGAAGTGAGTCACCACTCCTAGGTAGAGCTCACCTAGGAGTTGGAATTGGAGCTTAAACGTAGAGAAGTACACTTCATCGGTATTGTATTCATATGATGAGTTCTCTATTGAATATATACATCGTTTTTGTGTTTCCTCTATCTTCTATTTTCGTGATTGATTGATTCGCTTCATGCTTCTGTATCATAGTAGAATCATCGAGGAATGCATTTGATCATGGTTATTCTACTCGTTAGAATAAGCCAAGGGACTTATAGAATACCAAATAAATATCATTTGGAATTGCCAATGCAATAGCACTTTTTGCTTTAAAATCTCTCTCTATCAGCATTTTGTCTTCATCTCAGTATCTGGAGACTTCTTTAGGAATAGGAACAACATTGTTATCCATAGCTATATTCATAGGGCCATGAGGCACTTCCAAGATAGATCTCCAAAGACTGAAATCATAGAACCCAAGAAATTCTTCCATTCTGACTTTCCACATATTGAAATCATTGAGAAGCAATTTTTGAGGCTTGTTAATGGTTCCAATTGAAGCCTCACCTGTTGGATTTACTCATTCACAAACAGTTCTTAAACTTGAATATCAAATAACGCAGCCGAACCATTCATTCAACATAATTAAAACCTGTTTAAACATGCGGAAGCGTAACATTGTCAAACATGGAGAAGCGTAAACATTTTCTAAAACATTCATTTCATAACATAAACATAACGTAACGGGATGCCAGTCATTATATCAGCCGGGTAACTCTTCATCGCATGCCAAGCATCACGGATCAACTTCCATACCTGTCTTAACCTGAATGTGCATACTAAAAGTCAGCTTCACTGGTGAGTTCTACCTTTACATAAAACCTTAACATAAACATTTACCAAAAACATAACATCCATTTATTTAACAAAAGCGTATGTAAAGCATGAAATAACTTAACATCGTAAAAACATCGTAACATAGCATCATAACACAATTCAACATGAACCGAATCTGCGCATTCTCGTAACCGTCAATTCCATACATCGTATTCTGATGGAAGAACCTAAGGCTTGTTACCTCTAGGCCATCTGTCAACCAGGTCTCCTAAGGCTAGTTACCTGAAGGCAGACCAAACATCGTCTCCTGAGGCTAGTTACCTCAAGGCAGAGCAAACATCGTCTCCTGAGGCTAGTTACCTCAAGGCAGACCAAACATCGTTTTAGAAACTGTTCCCTCGCGGGGAATAATGCCTCCCGTTAAGGGATCCCAGTAATCCCATAGGGGACCATCGTCACCCTTTACTCAACCAGTTGTACAACCGTTAGCCAGCCACATAGCCCCCCCGTAAGGGTAAGGCCAATACATACATACATACCCTAGCTCTCGTAGGAACTCATGGCAGATTCGTTCATTGTCATGACTTTTGTGAAATTCTTTACCTCGTTTTTGTTAAAGCATTCGTACGTTTTATTAAATAACATTTCATCCGTAAATCTTTTGTAAACTTTATTTGGCAAAACACTTCATTAACTCGTTTCATCTTCCCCTTTCGGAAGCATCGTTTCGTAAACAATTCATTAACATATTTCAACTTCCCATTTCAGAAGCATCGTTTCATAATCATTTCATTAACACCTTTTAACTTCCCCTTTCGGAAGCATCATTCATAAACCTCGTTTTGTAAACATCATTTCATAAAACTCGTTTTGTAAACATCATTTCATAAACCTCATTTTGTATAAACATTGTTCTGTATGTATGCACACCAGCCCAAAACATTATTAAAACATTTAACTGTGAACTTCCGTGAACTTCCCAAACCACAAACTCGTTTTGTAAACATCATTTCATAAAACTCGTTTTGTAAACATCATTTCATAAACCTCGTTTTTTAACTCGTCCGTGAACTTCACCCCAAACCGTGAACTTCACCCAAACCGCAAACTTCACTTAACCGTGAACTTCCCAACCATGAACTTTCCAAACCGTGAACTTCCAAAATCGTAAACTTCCCAAACCATGAACTTCCTAAACCGCAAACTTCCCAACCCGTGAACTTCCCAAACCGCAAACTTCCTAACCGTGAACTTCAACCCAACCGCAAACATCACAAACCGTGAACTTCCCAAACCGTGAACTTCCCAAACCATAAACTTCCCAAACCGTGTTCTTACCAAACCACAAACTTCCCAACCGTGAACTTCATCCCAACCGCAAACTTCACCCAAACCGTGAACTTCATCCAAAACCTTGGACTAAGATCTGGATCGACGGATTCATCGAGCTTGGAACTTTTTTCCATTCAAAAGGTGTATTTTCCCCTCGTGATTCCAGATCTATAATCCTTTTTCTCATTTGGTTTATAAAAACTCATCCTTTTTACGAAAATACCCGAAAACCCAAAAAGAACAAAAACTCATATTTGGTTCTGGTCGTTACCTGCTTTTGAGTTTCTAAATCGAAGATCTTGCTCACAAGCTCAGTAGTAACACGCTCCTTCAATCTCGGGTCAATCCTTCACTTTCTCTCTCTACGTTTCTCTCTCTAGATTGTTGCAAATGAGAGAAATGAAGGTGACTTGGGCTATTTATAGGGAGGCTCCTCCCCCTTATGCGCCACCCACAAGCTCGCCGGCCCATCCGGCTCGGCCCATCACGCCGCGTTCGTTTATTCTTTTCGTCTCGTGTTCACCCATTATTATAACTCGTCGTCTTATATTTTTTTAGGATGTTACAAATTTCACAATCCATTTCTGATCTAGACATGACTTGTAGATTGAACTGAATGAACTGATACGAGTTTTAGAACCACAAGATAAGAACACTAATTGTGATATTAACGTTCCTGGTCTAGAACTCTAATACCATGATGTCCTGCAAAACACATGTCTTTTATCTGTGTATTTTGTACCAGTTTTAGTTAGTTTTGTATTCGTTTTTAGTCAGTTTTAGCTTGTACTTAGTCTTTGTTGTATTTGCAGGTACTCATGTGGAATACGAAGCTAAATCATGAAGAAATCGAGCACGAGAAGAAGTCAAAGAAAAAGAATGAAAAAGTACTACTTTTAAGCCCTCGCGGTACGCGAAGGGAGAAAGCTAAAGCCTCATGGAACGCGAGGAACTGCAGAATTTGGCCCGACTGTTTTGGCCTTCGTGGTACGTTAAAGGCCCTGTTACTTGTCTTGCGGAATGCGAGGGGCCTAAAATCTGGAGAAAACCCTAAAAACGAAATTTAATGAATTGGATAGCCATTCTAGAAGGGGGTTAGATTACCAGTCATCCGAGAAAAGTCTTAGGGCGAATTTTGGAGTTATAGAAGCAATTAAAGCTGAAGATTGAACCTTTGGGCCTCGGGTTTGTGATACATTAATCATTCGGTTCATGTTTTTGATTCTCCTGTGTTTAACTGTTTTGATTGAGAGCATGTTCATAACTTTTACCTTTGATCTGATGTTTTTAGACATGGTTGTTAGCTAAATACTCTGTACTGCCTAGGTATATGACGAATACTTGTTAAAGTTTAGATTTTTATCGGATTGTGGATTCGTATGACGGTTTGACATTATTGTAATCAGTCTTAGTGCAATTGATATGATGTTTATGCATGCTTGAATCTGATTTGGTATTAATTATTATCCCGCAAGTGTTCTTATTAAATATCTTTCAGTTATAGATGCATGTTTAAATTGCTTGCTTTATGTTTGTGACTGTTTATGGTGATGCTAGACGTAGTGATCCATAGGGGTAATAGTTGATGTTTCATTAGATTGCGTGTTCTTCGTATCTTGATAGCTGAAAAGTGAGAGATAGTCGGTTAGTCTTCTATAATAGGTGTCTAGTTGTAAACACTGTGAGAGGAGGTTTCCCCTAGGTTCTTATTCTTTGCTGCTAATCTGTGTCATATTGTTTTGTGCTGAGATTACCCCGTGCATCTTTGATGTACTGTGATAGTGAGACTGAGAGGTGAGTTGTTTAGGGTACTTTATTGTTGTTGGAGATACTGAAAGGTAATCCGACTATCTGGTGAGTGTTTTGCATTCCCTAGAATTTCCTTTTGGTGACACCTTGAGAGTGATTAGGGATACACTAGGTTGTCTCGGTTTGTTATCCTTAGAACCCCAAATACATCATATTTTCAATAGCTGATAGAAGTCTGAGTTTTATAAGTAGGATTCTGACCAAGGTAGTGTTTTCTCTAATCTTGATTTCATCTGAGTGTTTTGTCTTGATAGTCAGTTATTGTCTAGTTTTTATTTACTTTTCATTAGTTAATCTTAGTTTATAGAAAACCCCCCAACCAAATCATCTTAGTTCTAGTCAGAGTCTAGTTTAGTTATTCAAAGTGTCTCTAGGGTTCAATATCCGGTTTACCATTAAGCTTATCTACATTTGATAGGTACACTTGCCTGCCAGTTGGTTTTAGTTCATAGGTTTACTAGAGTATTACTAGAGTGTCTAAGTTAGGTTTTTATTATAGTTTTTATAGACCGTCTAAGCGACATCAACCTAGTTTTTAAAACATAAAACCAAATAAAGAACTAATCAAAGTTAAGTTTTGCTATTGCCATGTGTCCCCGGCAACGACGCCAAATAACAACAATTGGAAAATCCCATCACATATCATGAACACCATCATCCATTCTACTCAGTTTCATGACCTTGAGGATGAGGACGCACCAGGACATCTGTCCCGCTTCGTGCACATTTGTGATACCTTTCGCATCACTGGTGTATCTGAGGACACAACCTACTTGCCTCTCTTCCTATTCTCACTCTCTGGACGTGCCTCCACTTGGCTTGATACCCTTCCTGATGACTCCATTACCACTTGGGAGGATTTGCAAGGCAAGTTCCTGAAAAAGTACTATCCACCGTCCAAGGATGCTCACCTAAGGGATCAGATCCATTCATTCCGCATGGACCCTGATGAGTCGTACCACATGGCATGGGAGAGGTTCAACCCCTTGTTGAGCCGATGCCCCAGCAAGGCCTTTCTGATTGGGTGATATTGGAGAAATTCTATAACGGACTTACCTTTGAGAAGCAACAGATGTTCAACATCGTTGCTGGATGGCATATCATGGATAAGAAGGAGCCAGCCGAATGTGAGGATATGTTTGAGAGCTTTGCTCTAGCCGAGCAACAGCAGCCATCTACAAGGAATTCCACTCCTAGTGCTAGGACACCCGCCTCATCCACTAGAGGTGTTCATCAAGTCACCCTTGATACTAGCGTGGCAGCCGCGCTTACGGATATGGCAAAGGAGATTAAAGAGTTGAAGCTCAGAGCTCAGAAGTGTGAGGTGTGTAGAGGAGGCCACGACACCGTCGATTAACCGGTGTGTCAGCAGGAGCATTTTGATTTTGTGGGTAACCAGAACCGAAGGTTTAATAACGCTATGGCAATTCGTATAACTCGGGATGGAGAGCTGGAGGGAACCCACCTGGGATTCAAGCGCGCCAGAATCATTTTGGCAGTGGTGGAGCAGGAGCAAGTTCTGGGAGTAGTGTTGGTAACAAGAGGATAGAAGAGATGTTGGAGAATCAGACCCAGATGCTTTCCCACTTGGTGTAGAAGGACAAGGTGACCCAGCTGATATTGGATGCACATGATACCTTGCTAAAAAATCAGAAATCTTCATTCCAAGATTTACAGTGCATGGTAGGAGACATCGCGAAGAATCTGAAGGACAAGAAAGGCGAATCTTCTTCGCCCTTTGGAGTTCTAATGCTACAGTGATGGCCGTGACGACTTGGAGTAGAGGAGGAGAAGAGAGAAAGGGACCACCGGTGGAGGACGAAGAGCCAGTGGATGAAGAGTTAGAGATGGAGTAGCATGCTGAGAGAGCAGAGGAGAAGAAGAGTGAGGGGGAGAAGAAGACTCCGGAAGTTGACCTGAGCCGTGTTCCTTACCCAACATGTATTTTGCCTAATAAATATGCTAAGGAATACCATCATTTTCTTAATCTGTTCAAGCAATTCAAGGTCAATCTTCCATTTATCGAGGTCCTCCAGCATATGCCCAAGTATGCTAAATTCTTGAAATATCTGCTTTCTAACAAGAAGAAGCTAGAAGAGGTCTCGAAGGTCTCACTGAGTGAGAGATGTTATGTGGTAGTTCAGAACAAGCTGGCAGAGAAATTGGCAGATCCGGGTCATTTTTCGATCTCGTGTCTGTTCGGCAGTTTGCCTATGAACCACGCGTTGGCTGACCTAGGTGCTAACATTAATCTGATGCCATATTCTATTTTTAAGCAGCTAGACCTACGTGACCCGAAGCCGATGCACATGAGCATATCATTGGCTGATCGATCGGTCAAGCATCCACCGGGAATAGTGGAGAACTTATTGGTGAAGGTAGACAGGTTTGTTTTCCCCATGGATTTTGTGATTCTTGACATGGAGGTCGATGACAGAGTCCCGCTCATCCTAGGACGACCTTTTCGGCGTACTGCTAAGGCATTGATTGATGTCTTTGACGGAAAGCTTACACTTCGTGTAGGGGATTAGCAAGTTACCTTTGATGCCATGAAATCTGTGAAAGGGGTATTGAGAATAGCAACTCTCTTTGTTTGATTGATACCTTCTTGGATGACCATCATGATTCTGGTTTTTGAGAGAGAATAGTGGATGACACCTCGAGTGAGGAGGTTGAGAGTGATGTTGAAGAGCCCGCGCCTGATATTTTAGAGTTATCTGATTAGGCGTTAGTGTTAGAGGAGTTGTTGAATACACCAGAGGAGGATTTTGATGAGATGCCTAGCGATCTGCAGGATATGATAACAAAGCTAGAAGAGTTGATAGGGAAAACCCCAAGTGTGAGGATGGTTGAGAGTGTAGAGGATCCTGAAGATCCGGGTGAGAGAATAGATGCCACATCATTAGAGATACCCCATCATGAGTCCTTGACCATTAGTATGGTGTTTCATTCTGAGTGTAGAGGATCGTGATGATCGCTGGTGTTCTTGCTCTTTCTACTCCACCCATTAGTCGTCGGTTATCATTCAAGTTTAATAGGAATTTGGTAAGCTAAGCGCGTTTGACTGGAGGGCTATGGAACACGACTTACGAGGAATATCATCATCATTACCAGGGGAGTCTGTTCCGATTTTTGTGCAATTTATTTTTCTTTAAGTTATTATGTTTTATTTGTTATTTCTTTATTTCTTATTTTATTTACCGTCGTTTCTCGGTTCACATTGGGGACAATATGTGTTTCAAGTGTGGGGATGGGAGACTGCGTCTATCTTAGTTTGTTTAGGTTGTTTTACTTTAAAAAAATACAAAAATACAAAAAAAAAATTAGAAAATATTCAAAAATGTCCTTGATTGAGAATTTTGCAAATTAAAATGGAAGATGATAGGTAGAACTGAGCACTGCTTGTTGAACTTAATTGAAATAATAACAATAGAAAGCTAGTCTAATTTGTTATGCATTGGTAGGCCGAGCCGACTTTGAAAGTTTAAATATCCTGAAAGTGTTGAGTAGGTTAAATAAATGAATTAAGTCAGGATATCTTGTGGGTTCTCATATTAGAGGAAACTTGGAAGCTGAAATGGTCAACATAGAGTGATAGGTACCATATTAAGCTTAAAAAGTTATACGTGTTTGAAATTATTTGGCACGCCACTCTCTTTTTATGAAAATAAATCCAAGAGTTGGTGGCGCCCGCATTCTATAATTCCATAATTTAATGAGCTTAATAAATTGGAAATCTAAGTTTCGCCTACGTGTCACACGTCAGGCTCCAGCCTGATTGAAATAGCACTGGGTATATTCTTATGTACATAGAAGCTAGAACTAAAGTCTATGTGCCACACGCCGAGTTCCAACTTGGTTGAAGCACTACTAGGCAAGGTTTGATTATTTTGACTTTTTAATGTTCATATCATTCATTCCATTCATCCATCATTCACCTTAATTTTTAAAACATATAACTTTTTGTTTATAGTGGTAGGATAATCTAAATGATTAACCCTGGGCCTAAACATGACCTTGAGATGGGATTAGGTGGCACTGTGACATTTTTAGTGTGAGACCCATAGATAGATTGATATGCTTAATAATATGATATTAGAACACAATCGGGGGCTGATAAGTTGGTGGTTGGGTTTAGTCAGAAAGAAATATCAATGGTTGCGGTTAACTCGTGATTATATGTGAACTAATGCACAATGTGATTGTTGAAGCTAGTGTTCCAGTTGTAATTCCTTTGCAGATTCTTTTTCGAGGACGAAAAAAGGTTAAGTGTGGGGATATTTGATGTGTTGCAAAACACATGTCTTTTATATGTGTATTTTGTACCAGTTTTAGTTAGTCTTGTATTCTTTTTTAGTAGGTTTTATCATGTACTTAGTATTTTTGTATCTCCAGGTACTCGGGTGGAATAGGAAGCTAAATCACGAAGAAATCGAGCACGAGATGAAGTTAAAGAAAAAGAATGAAAAATTTGGAATTTCAAGCCCTCGTAGTACGCGAGGAACTCCATAATTAGGCTCGACTGTTTTGGCCTTCGCGGTACGCGAAGGGCTTGTTACTTATCTCGCGGTACGCGAGGGCCTAAAATCCGAAGAAAACCCTAAAATGAAAATTTAATCAATTTGATAGCAATTCTAGAAGAGGGTTCGATTACCAGCCGTCTGAGAAAAGTCTTAGGGCTATTTTGGGAGTTAGAGAAGCAATTACAGCTGAAGATTGATGTAGGTCCTAATTTTAGACAAAATCACTCTAACATATCGATTACACAAACAGGCGGAATCTGTGTGTATGGTGGTGAAATAGAGGTAAGAAACATAAATGGTGATGATAAACCCGCTAACCACACTAGAATCAACACAAAATGATATGGAATTGTAAGAACAACAGTTGAATAAACTTCGAATGTGTATCGATTCATTAAAACTGTGAAAGAGAGCATTTCTGCGTTACAGCTGTAACCTTTCTGATTTTCATTTTTTCCTATGTATTTTATGCCGTGCAATAAAAGATTTCAACCTTACATTTATTGTTCATATACACTTACAAGCATACACGCGTTCATTATAATACAATATAACGAAAACAATCTTACAAACCTCGAGGACCAAACTTGACCAAAACTCAAAACAACATCAATATTACAAAACTACAAGGACTAGTCTTGAAACTTCCAAAAACCAACACAAGCACGGTCGCGCCTAGTCCTAGGCACGGTCGCGCTTGTGCCATTAACACGGTCGTGCTTATCATGAAGCACGGTCGCGCCTCGTTCACAGTTGGACTCCGCAAAGTCAAACCGACTCAAATCTTGTCCAAAAATAGATTGTAAACACGTTTAGAAGTTTGCAAAATTCGCAGAAGAAGATATTCGGCTAATTGAGACTAAAACACGACCGAATACACATGCAATCGTCCCAATACTCGCAAATCCTAAACCGACTCTTTTTTTAAAACAAATCAAGTAATTGGGGCAAGAATCAAACGAATTAAGTTAAGCCCATACCTACCCGAGACATATATAAACTTCTCTAAACCCTAAATCCATCATTCCATCATCTCTATCTCGTCTGTCGATCAAGAAAAAGCCGCGAAGTCTCCCCGTAGCCGTCTGCACTTGTTGCCCATTCAAAACAGGTTAGTAATAGTTCATTAGGATCGTCTCTCCAAGTTAATCGAAAGCCCTAACTCAATTCGTAACCACATTACATGATTCTACAGAATTGAATCTGAGTTTTGATAAAAAAAATGGTTCTAAACGATCGACACGTTAAACAGGATATAAACCTAATTAAATGGTGTAATTCGATTCGCAAACATCATATCAATGAAAACCCTAAGTTTATAATCTGTGTTATTTCAAGAATCAGACGAATTACTTCTGGAATTGACCAGACACGGTCGCGCCAGCCTATGAGCGCGGTCGTGTCTGACCAAGCACAGTCGTGCCCCGTAAGAGGCCCGGTCGTGTTACCGATCAAACCAAGTCCTGACCTAGTCAAAACCCTAGGCGCGGTCGTGCCAGATACGGACGCGGTCGTGTCTCAGGACCAGACTCTTGTTTTGACTTCTGACCAACCACGGGCGCGTTACCGACCAAGCGCGGTCGCGTACGTGCCGGGCGCGGTCGTGCCATATACAAGCACGGTCGTGCTCATCCCTTAAACAGAATCTTTACTTTTTTTTTTATTCTGTTAATTTGATAAATAAATAACAGTTTAAATAATGATTTTAAGACAAACCCTACACGTTTAAGAATGACAAATTCACTTCCGTCATTAAATAACGCAAATCAATAACACATATACATGGTTCATTAGGTCGAACCTAGCAATCTACAACACATCGCTGTTTTCCATTTGCTTGTGCAACCTACACGCTACATAACACGTGAGTTACATAGCCCCTCTTTTACTCTATTTTACAAACGTTTTGGGGTGGAACATGCATTCTATTTACATGTTTTCAATTATACACATATACAGTTCCATCCTATGCATGTTTACAGTTTTGCGCTTTGTGCTTGAGTACATTTTGTAGACCAATAATTATGCTCTTCATGTACAATCATTAACTAACAGCCGACAGTGAACAGTGGTAGATCTATTAAGTCTGACAAACCCACCCAGGTAGGGTGACTGTTACTGACAACACAAGTTTTGAGTGCAAGTTACAAAGGTTTGATTGTATAGGTCACACGATGTTTTCTCTCCATAAATGCCTTAATTGTCATGATTGTATTGAACTGTATGCACACAACACGTATTTTGCTATCACACGATTAAACCTATGTTTTCTCACCAACTCTTGTAGTTGACCCTCTCATTTAACCATGTTTCAGGTACCAATGTTTGAACTGATCAAGATATGCTACACATAGGATTTTGACCTAGTTTTAATTGAACCAGTTATATTTCGATGTAATTTTCATTATTGTTTGGTGGATGGAATCTATGTTTTGTTGAACTTGTTTGATTGCAATGAAAACGATTATTAATTATTCAAACATTAGCAAACCATGAGCAATGAACAGTCTGCACGCTTCAAGCCTCGACGTTTCCGCCGTCGGTTGGGGTGTGACAGATTGGTATCAGAGCCTTGGTTATAGGGAATTAGGTTATTAGACACCTTTGACCTAGGCTATAACTTTAGGATACCAACTTATGCCATGCTACATGATTTACATGCTATGTGCTACATGCTATATGATATATACTATATGTTTTTATATGTAAATATAAATATAAAATAAACAATATCCCTACCCATATCCTAAGCCACACATCCTTCTTGCCTGCTTCCATGTTTATAAAATTTTCTTTTACACCCGTTAAGGTTTTTAGACTTTGTTTAATTGTTAAAGGACACGTGCAATCTGGAAGAGTGACACCTGTATTCTGGGTTTTCTGTCTAGGAAAGCATTTCGTATAAATCCCAACCAACCGAGGGACCCGTATGCTTTCCTGGGAATTCCCGGGATGAGTGTTTACTTATAGGCTAAAGCACGTCTCCTTGATAATTATCTGAGTTTGAATTAACCTTAATATGTCATAGTACTCGAGTGATTATGTCACTATTTGAGTACAATCCAAACTATGAACTACTTGCATCTATTTATTCTTCTATTTAATCCAAGAAAATCTCACAACCCTTATTGTGTCTAAATCTGTAGAATGCCTCTTCGTCGTGTCAACAGCAACAACAGCAATAACACTGACCTGGCTGCTTTACTCACACAGCTGGTGAACCAAATTACCCAAGCCAACAACAACAATAATGGCCATGCCAGTGGAAGTGCTGCTACTGGAGGTGGTGGTGGTGCCAACCCGCCACAATGCACCTTCAAACACTTCAACTCCTGTAATCCCCTCAAATTCTATGGCAGCGAAGGAGCCACGGGACTCCTTCAATGGTTTGAAAGCATTGAGAGCACTTTTCTCAATAGCGACTGTCCCGACAACCTCCGTACTTGTCATGCTACTAGTGTCTTTCAAAAAAGGGCGCTTACATGGTGGAATGGTGAGAAAAGGACTAGGGGAGTGGATGTAGCAGTGGCCCTGCCGTGGGATGAGTTGAAAAGGATCATGACTGAGGAATTCTGTCCTTGAAATGAGATGAAAAAGCTAGAAGCGGAATTTTGGGATCTTGCTCAAGATAGTGGTGAAAGCTTAGCATACACCACCCGTTTTCACGAGCTGAGTCTACTTGTGCCACACATGGTTACACCTCTGTCTAGGTGTATTGAAAAGTACATTGGTGGTCTACCTAGACAAATTCAAGATACTGTGGTAGGAGGAAATCCTGCTACTCTGGAGGATGCTATCCGTTTGTCAGCTACACTTACTGACAATCATGTTAAAGCGGGTACACTTACAAGAAAGGGTGCCAAGAAAGTTTCTGAAACAACAACACCTTCCACTCATGTCAAAGAAGTCCAAACTGAACCGTACCACAATACTAGGAAGAGAAAGGTCAAGAACTGTGCTGTAATCACTCCGGCTGCTCCAGTAAATCAAGTTACACCCATAGCTCCAAACCCAGCAAAGAAGCCCTATGGGGGCAGCTACCCACTTTGCAACACCTGCAACTACCATCACCCTCCAAACATACCTTGTCGCCTTTGCAACCACTGCGGGAAACATGGCCACACAGCCAATATTTGTCGAGCCAAGGCACTTGCCAACCAAACCAACCCAGCAAATCAAGCCAATCATCAAGCAACTAACCAAGCCATCCCCGCCATTGCAAATGGACGTGCTTGCTTCGAATGTGGTGACCCGAACCACTTCCATAACCAGTGCCCAAGACTGATCAATGTTAATCGAGGCGAAGCTCATGGGCGTGCTTTCAACATCAACGCCAATGAGGCTCAGGCCAACACTGATGTGGTTAACGGTACGTTCCTTATGAATAATCATTATGCTTCTATACTATTTGATACTGGAGCCGATAAAAGTTTTGTGTCACTAGACTTCGAACCGTTACTTGCAAAAACCCGGTCTAAACTAGAGAAAACCTTTACCGTTGAGGTAGCCGATGGTAACACCGTTGCAATTGACACCATCATTTATGATTGCTCCCTAGAACTAAATAAACACACCTTTCCAATCAACCTCATACCAATGCCATTAGGAAGTTTTGACGTCATCGTAGGTATGGATTGGTTGTCGAAGCACCACGCCGAAGTCATGTGCTTTGAAAAATGCATCCGTATACCACTCCCATCCGGTGAAACGTTGAAGGTCCTTGGTGAGAAACCTTGCAAAGGACTCAAACTAATGTCATGCATTACCGTCCAAAAGTACATACGAAAGAAGTACATGGTTTTCCTAGCCCATGTTATCCAAAAAGAAATCAAAAAGAGGAGTGTACAAGACATCCCCATCGTTCGGGATTTTCCTGAAGTTTTTTCTGATGACTTACCAGGTCTTCCACCTGTTCGGCAAGTGGAATTTCGCATCGATCTTGTACCTGGAGCAAACCCGGTGGCTAAAGCTCCATACCGGCTTGCACCTTCCGAGATGCAAGAACTTGAAAGTCAACTTCAAGAACTCTCCGACAAAGGTTTCATACGGCCGAGTCATTCACCGTGGGGTGCACCAGTCTTGTTTGTTAAAAAGAAGGATGGTTCATTTCGCATGTGTATTGACTATCGAGAACTCAACAAGCTTACAATAAAAAATCGCTACCCTTTACCTAGGATTGACGATCTCTTCGATCAACTCCAAGGTTCTACCTACTTCTCGAAGATTGATCTTCGATCTGGTTATCATCAACTCCGTGTGCAAGAGGAGGATATTCCCAAGACTGCCTTCCGAACGAGATATGGTCACTACGAGTTCATGGTTATGCCTTTTGGGCTAACCAATGCACCTGCTGTTTTCATGGACCTCATGAATCGCATGTGCAAACCATACCTTGATAAATTTGTTATCGTGTTCATTGATGACATCTTGATCTATTCAAAGACTAAGGAAGATCATGAACAACACCTTAGGTTGATTTTGGATCTCTTGAAAACCGAACAGCTATACGCCAAGTTCTCCAAGTGTGATTTTTGGCTAAAGGAAGTGCAATTTTTGGGTCACGTCGTCAATGAAAAAGGAATTCATGTTGACCCCGCCAAAATTGAAGCTGTTAAGAATTGGAAAGCTCCTAAAAACCCTACCGAAGTTCGTTCATTTCTTGGTTTAGCGGGTTATTACCGAAGGTTCATTTCTAACTTCTCCAAGATCGCTGTTCCCCACCCAAAAAGGTAAACCCTATGAGTGGGGACCGAAACAAGAAGAAGCCTTTCAAATTCTCAAGCGAAAGTTGTGCAATGCTCCTATCCTCACCCTTCCTGAGGGTGAAGATGATCTAGTTGTTTACTGTGATGCTTCAAACCAAGGTCTTGGTTGCGTTCTCATGCAACGAGGCAAGGTGATCGCTTATGCATCAAGACAACTCAAAATCCATGAGAAGAATTATACGACGCATGATCTGGAGTTGGGTGCTGTCATATTTGCGTTGAAGATTTGGAGACATTATCTCTATGGCACGAAATGTGTGGTGTTCACCGACCACAAAAGCCTCCAACATATCTTCAACCAAAAGGAACTCAACATGAGACAACGACGTTGGGTTGAACTCCTCAACGATTACGATTGCGAAATTCGTTATCATCCCGGCAAGGCTAATGTCGTAGCCGATGCGCTAAGCCGCAAGGAACATGTCATGCTTCAAAGTGTCAAGATCCATTCCGATATTCAAGTTCGTATTCTAGCCGCTCAACATGTCTCGGTTACCGAGGGCAATATGTATATGGAAATGTCTTGTGGTGCTGAATTCCAACTAGAGACTAAAACCAATGGCTTGCTTTATTTTCTAGATCGTATTTGGGTTCCCGATCGTGACGATCTCCGAGCTTTCATCATGACCGAGGCACACAAGTCTCGATATTCTATTCATCCCGGTGTGGATAAAATGTACCAAAATCTTCGTTCCCAATATTGGTGGCCTGGTATGAAGAAAGACATTGCCTTGTTCGTAGCAAAATGTCTCACATGTTCTAAAGTCAAAGCTGAGCATCAACGTCCTTCTGGGTTACTTGAACAACCGGAAATCCCCGTGTGGAAATGGGAGAATCTAGCTATGGATTTCATCACTAAACTCCCTCGCACTTCCAGCGGTTATGATAGCATCTGGGTGATCATTGACCGTCTCACTAAGTCCGCACACTTCTTGCCTATCCGTGAAGACTATAAGGTTGAGAAATTGGCCCGAATTTACATTGACGAGATCGTGAGTCGTCACGGCGTTCCTTTGAACATAATCTCCGATAGAGATGCTCGTTTCACTTCTCGGTTTTGGCAATCTCTTCAAAAGGCACTTGGTACACGATTGGATTTGAGCACGGCCTACCATCCCCAAACTGATGGTCAGACCGAGCGAACAATCCAAACCCTGGAAGACATGCTGAGAGCCTGTGTCATCAACTTTGGTGGCAATTGGGATTCACATTTGACACTTATCGAATTTTCCTACAACAATAGTTACCACACCAGCATCGACATGGCTCCGTTTGAAGCTCTCTATGGTCGTAAGTGTCGTTCTCCCATCTGTTGGAACGAGATTGGTGAAGCACAAATCACCGGTCCCGAGTTAATTCAAGAAACCTCCGACAAGATTATCCAAATCCGTGACAACATTCGAGTTGCGAGGAGTCGGCAAAAGAGCTATGTCGACAAACGACGCAAACCCTTGGAATTCCAAGTTGGTGATCTTGTACTTCTAAAGGTGTCTCCTTGGAAGGGGGTGATCCGTTTTGGGAAGAAAGGCAAGCTAGCACCTCGCTATGTGGGTCCATTCAAGATCCTTGAAAGGTTTGGGAAAGTGGCTTACAAGCTCGAGTTACCTCCATCACTTGGCAGCGTACATCCTACATTTCATGTATCCAACCTCAAGAAGTGTCTTGCTGATGAGAACCTTCATATACCTCTCGATGATGTGCGCATTGATGAGACGATGCACTTCGTTGAAAAACCAGTCGAGATTATGGATCGCGAGATAAAACAACTCAAGCGCAGCCGTATTCCTATTGTCAAGATTCGTTGGGAATCTAAACTAGGACCCGAGTTTACTTGGGAACGAGAAGACCAAATGAAGCTCAAGTACCCACATCTTTTTGCTGAAGCAGTAGCCTCAACCAGTTGAATTTCGGGACGAAATTCCCTCAACATGGGGATACTGTAACCTTTCTGATTTTCATGTTTTTCCTATGTATTTTATGCCGTGCAATAAAAGATTTCAACCTTACATTTATTGTTCATATACACTTACAAGCATACACGCGTTCATTATAATACAATATTAACGAAAACAATCTTACAAACCTCGAGGACCAAACTTGACCAAAACTCAAAACAACATCAATATTACAAAACTACAAGGACTAGTCTTGAAACTTCCAAAAACCAACACAAGCACGGTCGCGCCTAGTCCTATGCACGGTCGCGCTTGTGCCATTAACACGGTCGTGCTTATCATGAAGCACGGTCGCGCCTCGTTCACAGTTGGACTCCGCAAAGTCAAACCGACTCAAATCTTGTCCAAAAATAGATTGTAAACACGTTTAGAAGTTTGTGAAATTCGCAGAAGAAGATATTCGGCTAATTGAGACTAAAACACGACCGAATACACATGCAATCGTCCCAATAATCGCAAATCCTAAACCGACTCTTTTTTTAAAACAAATCAAGTAATTGGGGCAAGAATCAAACGAATTAAGTTAAGCCCATACCTACCCGAGACATATATAAACTTCTCTAAACCCTAAATCCATCATTCCATCATCTCTATCTCGTCTGTCGATCAAGAAAAAGCAGCGAAGTCTCCCCGTAGCCGTCTGCACTTGTTGCCCATTCAAAACAGGTTAGTAATAGTTCATTAGGATCGTCTCTCCAAGTTAATCGAAAGCCCTAACTCAATTCGTAACCACATTACATGATTCTACAGAATTGAATCTGAGTTTTGATAAAAAAATGGTTCTAAACGATCGACACGTTAAACAGGATATAAACCTAATTAAATGGTGTAATTCGATTCGCAAACATCATATCAATGAAAACCCTAAGTTTATAATCTATGTTATTTCAAGAATCAGACGAATTACTTCTGGAATTGACCAGACACGGTCGCGCCAGCCTATGAGCGCGGTCGTGTCTGACCAAGCACAGTCGTGCCCCGTAAGAGGCTCGGTCGTGTTACCGATCAAACCAAGTCCTGACCTAGTCAAAACCCTAGGCGCGGTCGTGCCGGATACGGACGCGGTCGTGTCTCAGGACCAGACTCTTGTTTTGACTTCTGACCAACCACGGGCGCGTTACCGACCAAGCGCGGTCGCGTACGTGCCGGGCGCGGTCGTGCCATATACAAGCACGGTCGTGCTCATCCCTTAAACAGAATCTTTACTTTTATTTTTATTCTGTTAATTTGATAAATAAATAACAGTTTAAATAATGATTTTAAGACAAACCCTACACGTTTAAGAATGACAAATTCACTTCCGTCATTAAATAACGCAAATCAATAACACATATACATGGTTCATTAGGTCGAACCTAGCAATCTACAACACATCGCTGTTTTCCATTTGCTTGTGCAACCTACACGCTACATAACACGTGAGTTACATAGCCCCTCTTTTACTCTATTTTACAAACGTTTTAGGGTGGAACATGCGTTCTATTTACATGTTTTCAATTATACACATATACAGTTCCATCCTATGCATGTTTACAGTTTTGCGCTTTGTACTTGAGTACATTTTGTAGACCAATTATTATGCTCTTCATGTACAATCATTAACTAACAGCCGACAGTGAACAGTGGTAGATCTATTGAGTCTGACAAACCCACCCAGGTAGGGTGACTGTTACTGACAACACAAGTTTTGAGTGCAAGTTACAAAGGTTTGATTGTATAGGTCACACGATGTTTTCTCTCCATAAATGCCTTAATTGTCATGATTGTATTGAACTGTATGCACACAACATGTATTTTGCTATCACACGATTAAACCTATGTTTTCTCACCAACTCTTGTAGTTGACCCTCTCATTTAACCATGTTTCAGGTACCAATGTTTGAAGTGATCAAGATATGCTACACATAGGATTTTGACCTAGTTTTAATTGAACCAGTTATATTTCGATGTAATTTTCATTATTGTTTGGTGGATGGAATCTATGTTTTGTTGAACTTGTTTGATTGCAATGAAAACGATTATTAATTATTCAAACATTAGCAAACCATGAGCAATGAACAGTCTACACGCTTCACGCCCCGACGTTTCCGCCGTCGGTTGGGGTGTGACAACAGCCGCTATCCACACCCTAAACATTCTCAAACTAGGCTATTTATAGTGAGTAGATAGGCATCGAAACAATGTTCACCGAAACTACTAGTTTTAAGTTGAGCATTTACAAGTGAAAGAACCTCCTGTCGAAACTCCCTATCTATCGAAACTACTAGTTTCGGTTGAACAATCCTCAACCGAAACTAAGTAGTTTCGATAGCCCAGACTTAGTCTAATAAAGTAGTAAATTACATAAAATGAAAATAAAAAAAATACATGGAAATAAAACAAAGACAAATGTTCATAACATACAATGATGACTTAGCTTTTTTTGGGACCTTAGTAGTCCATCGATCTCAAGTTCTAAGCTTAATATTGTACAAGTGTAAAGTTTTCGGTCAAAAACTTTATCGATCGAAATTGTTTTCGATCGAAATAGTTTTCCGTCGAATAGAGTTTTCGGACGATAACTTTTCACTATAAATATGTCTTGTTTTGAATGGTGTAATAGTAAGAGAACTTTGATCAGATTCACTATCTTCTGTATTTTGTGCTAAGTGTAATTAGATTGATTTTGTACTCATCATCTTTAGTAAATCACAAGTCAAGATTTGGTGTTATCTCTCGTTTATATGGCGGTTTCCGTGTTCGTTGGTGTTTGATTCATATTGTTTGGTTGTTATTGGATTCTCGATTGTTTCCGCCTTTCCAGAAGTGTTGCTGAATATTAGAGGCTTCATTATCACCGGATAAGAGGGACTAACAAGTGGTATTAGAGCTTTCGGTTAAAGCTCATGGTTTTCAAGTGTTTTTTCATCAATTGGAATCGAATCAGAGTGAAATTCCTCACCATTATTGTGTTTTCTGAGTCAAATTTGATGGAGATGAAGTATAGTATTGATTTGGACGTCTGATTTTGCATTCGGGAAGTTACAGGTTGATTTTTGGTGTTCTTGGGAAGAAGTGATCGAAATCTCTTGTTGAAGGAGTCAAAATCTGTTTTCGATCGAAAAGTCTTTTGGGTCAGCAGTTTTCGATCAAAAATTTATCCGAAAACTCAAAAGTGTGAGAAATCTCCAGTGTTCGAAATCTTGACTTTTTGACCGAAAAGCCTGTTCGAAATCATTTATGGTCGAAAAAGTTTTCGATCAAAATCTCTTAACTTAGGATTTTTTTCAGAATTTGAGTGTGTTCCTTTGGTTTGCGAAATGGCTGGAAAAGTGTACGATACTGAGCGTGTTATGGGGAAATCGCCACCAATGCTAAAATCCATTTCAGAGTTGTCAAACTGGAAAAATTATGATGAAGGCTTACTTTAAGTTTACTGAGCATACTCTGTGGGTGTCTATAGTCAAAGGTCCTCATGTGCCAAAGACTGCAAATGCTGATGGTTTAGTTCCAACTGATGATCCAGACTTATATTCAGAAGAGGATAAGAAGCTGATTGAAAGAGGCAACAGGGCATTTGGATAAATTATTCTAGCTCTTCCAACAGAACTTTATCTAAATTTCGAGCAGCATGAGGCAGCTCAAGGATTATGGAGTGCACTGTGTCTGAGATTTGAAGGAAATGCAGCATTGCAAGAGAGTCGCATAGATTTGTTTTTGAAACAGTACAGTATGTTCAACTATAAGAAAATGAAACTCTGAGGGAGCAAGTTACATGATTTCTTACAATGATCAACAGGTTGAGAAAGATGGGTGTTAAGTTTGAGGAGTATGAATTGTGTAAGAAGCTACTTGACTCTTTACATGATACCTAGAGCATACCGTGCATGCTGATAAAGAACACTACTCTATATTTGAAGAGCAAAACTCTTGATGATTTAATTTGCTTATTAGAGTCCTGTGAACTTGATGTAAAGAAGAAAGAGCTGAATAATCCAGACAAACCTAACAGCACAAGTTCAGCAAATGCAGCATTGTTTTCTGGAAATAGTGAAGGTAGCAGTGGGATCAAAATATGAAAAGGGTAAGAGTTGTTATGGTTTAGAACATTCCGCTGGAGACAAAGGGAAAGCAACTAGTCAAATTCCTGAGGATCAAATTGCATTGTTTGGAGCTTTTATGAGTAGTTATGATGCTTTAGTGTCTGGAAAGCTACAACGTGTTGTTCATGATGTTGAGGATCTTGTGCAAATAAATCCAAATGATTTAGAATATATGGATTTGCAATGGAAAATGTCTGTAAGAGCCAAAAAAATATCTTTAGAAAGTTGGAAAAGACAAGTTACAGTTTGGGAAGAAAGTTGGATTTGATAAAGCAAAGCTAAGATGTTATAACTTCCAACAACTTGGACATTTTGCTCGCGAATGTCCAAAGGATAAAAAAAAGAAAACTGATGGCAGTGGAGTAAAATTAATTGAAATGATTAAGGAGGATGAAAAATCCAAGAAAGCTCCAACTATTTTGATGTCAAAACAACTGAGCAACTGTGAATGGGAAACATAAATTGAAGATGCTGAATGTGAATTTGATGAGGCTCTGGTAGCTGAGATTGAAGTTTCTGAAAGGGCAGCTGAAAGTGAAAGTGAATGTGCCTTAAAAACTGACAACAAAGGAAAAGGCAAATCTACTGCCGATGATGTTGAGACTTCTTCTGATAGTGAGGTAACTTCTGAGGATGAGTATTATATTTGTTCTTCTGGTTGTGTTGATAAAATGCAAAATTATCATGCAGCAAACACATTCTTGATTGCTGAAAATGATAAACTAAAAAGGGTGAATATGGAATTGAAACAGAATGAGGTCACCTACAACAGAAAAATCAAAGCTTTACTAAAAGATAATTTCACATTTAAAGAATATCTTGATAAAAAGGATGTTTTAATGAAAGATCTTTCTGATAAACGGATTGCCTCTGAAACTGATTTAATCAAAGAACGGGTATTAATTGCAAAGTGGAAAATGCAAAGAAATGTTTTGGATGAATGCATAAATAAACAAAGAAAAGTGTACATCAAAGATGGTTTAGGTTATAACAAAGTACCTCATCCTGATAATTTTGTGCCATTTCCTGAACCGCATAAATCAAATGATTTGATAAGTGCGAGTGATTCTAATTTTCATGATATGTATGTAAGTGCAGATGTGAAAACAAGTTGTGGTGAGGATGAGGTTGACATTGATGGTGTTAAGAGTTTTTCAGCTTTCAATAAACAGTGTACTAGAGAATTCATAAGGGATTGCTTGTGACAATCATGATTTAGAAAACAGCTTTCAATTAAAAAATATGTAAATGCTTGTGACAATCATGATTTAGAAAAGTGTCCTGAATTTGATATTTCTACATGTTCTACTAATTATGTTTGTGATGCTTCTGATTGTGTATCTGAGGTTTCTTCCACATCTACTTTCTTTGACAAAGTGGTTCACACAGCTAAAGAGTATATTCCCATTCATAAGAACTCATTTCTAGCTGAAGATATCCTGTTAGATAAATTTGGGAATCCATTGATTCAAGACTATGACATCTCTCACGAAAAGCCTAAGAAAGATGATTTCATAGCTCCTGAGAATCATATACTTATGAGTGATCAAGAGAGTAAAAGGTCTGTCCAACTTAAAATCAGTGCACCGACAAAGATTCAAAGTGAGATAAAAGTGTCAAATAAAGTGAGTGTCAAAGGCAAATTAGTCGATGTCAAAGACAAGTTCATTAATGTCAAAGATAAGCCTGCTCAAAGTAAAGGGAAGTTAGTAAAGAATGTGTGTCTGTCAAAGAGTGATAAAGAACAGTGCGTGTTTGAAGTAGGCGAGTGTTCTAAATCGCAGTCAAAGTCAAAGACCAAAACCTACAACTGATTTACCTCTGGTCAAGTTGGACATTTTGCTTGAAATTTCAAACACAACTCAAGTGATTCAAATTTCAAAGGGTACAAAGAAAGATCAAAAGGTCATGTCAACATAAGGCGTCTGAAAACGACAAAGTGTCAGAGTCCTGAGTGATTCGTTGTTACAGTCTTGATTACATACTTTCTAGGGATCATAGTGAATTTTATTCAAATGCATGTCGTGATTATATGTTGCCAAAGTTTGTGGACAAAGCGGTCCAAAACAGTTGGAGATATGTGAAGAAAACTAACCATCCAAGTTATTTTGCTAAAGAAAAATTTACTATGAAATATGGGGAAAATGTTGGTTGTTTTTGGAAAGTTAAAAATGAACAAACTTTACATATCGTTGGAACAAAGAATGTTGTGAATTTGAAGAAACAAGTCATGGTGACTAAGACTGTAAAAAGTCAAAGTCAGCCCGGGTAAAAGATGATCTGGGTACCTGTTTCTCATTAAGTTGTCTTAAAATGTGCAGAGTCAAACCGGGAGGACTATTAATAATGCTTGGCATGTTGATAGCGGTTGCTCAAAGCATATGACGGGACAAAGAGAGATTCTGAATGATTTGCGATCCTTTGATGGTGGTTTTGTTGCTTTTGCTGGAGACAAAAGGGTGGGAATATTACTGGTCAGGGAACTGTTTCAAATGATCTAATCACTCTTGATAAAGTCAACTATGTGTCACAATTGGAGTTTAATCTTCTTAGAGTGTCGCAAGTGTACGATAAGGATATACCGGTTCATTTTACAGCAAAGGAGTGTTTTTTATTAAAGTCGGGACTGGTTATTCCAGAAGATATGATTTTGATTAGAGATTCAAGAAAATTCAACATTTTTGTGGTTGATATGAATGACCATTCAACACCAGTGAGCGTATCTTGTTTGTTGTCAAAGGCCATTGGCTCGGAGTCTTATTTGTGGCATAGAAGATTGGGACATGTAAATTTGAATTACATGAACAATTTAGTTCATAAGGATCTGGTGTGAGGATTTCCAAGAAAAGAATTCAGTATTCAAGAGAGTTTCATGTCTTACTGTCTTGTTATCACATATGACTTTTCTAGATTTTCTTGGGTGTTTTTCCTTGCAACAAAGGATGAGACACCTGAAACAATAATTAAATTTGTCAAACGTATTGAAAACATCTGTGATAATAAAGTGTCAATTATTCACAGTGATAATGGAACTGAGTTAAAAAATAAACTGATAATTTCTTTTTGTGCAGAAAAAGGCGTCACTCATCAATTCAGTTCAGCCAGGACACTGCAACAAAACGGAGTGGCTGAAAGAAAGAACATAACTTTAATTGAAGGTGTCACACCCCGACCGATGGCGGAATCATCGGGGCGGGACATGTAAGACTGTTCATGAGCACAAGGTTGACTAGATTGTAATATATTAAATCCATTCCCATTCAAACAAACACGAAACAAGTTCAAAGTACATAATGAAATACAATTTGTCTTTGATTTAATATTACTAGGTCCAAAGCCTATGTGTAGCATGTCTTGATCAAACTCAAATGAAATCACCTGAAACATGAATAAAATAAAGTCAACTAAAAAGTTGGTGAGTATAACACAAGTTTGTACATAGATAGCATATAGTTTGTAAACCAAATCCTTTACATAACATGATAAATAAGGCATTTATGGGGAGCAGCTATTGTGTAACCAAACGTACAATCAAACCTTTGTAACTAGCATGCAAAACAAAGTGTGTTGTCAGTTTCAATCACCGCGTACCATGGGTGGGTTTGTCAAACTCAATAGATCCATCATTGAAAACCGTCGGCTTGAAAAGTTAATGATTGCACATAATAGCATACAAGAGGTTAACACACCTAGCACTCGGGCATAAAGCTCAAATTTGCACACATGAATGTAAATAGGATTTGTACTTGTGTTGTTTGCGTAAATGTAAACATGTAAGTTGAATAGTGTTCATGTTTCACCCCAAAAATGTAAAAGAGTAAAAAGGGGTTGTGAATACTCACTTGTTTCGAAGGCGTAGCTAGCACAAATACTAAATAGTATAATGATCCTTGAGATGCACAAGATAACCTAAAGTGTAATATATTGCATTAATAATGCACAATAGTCTAAGTCTAAGTCTATGGTTGAATTGGATGGAGTTAGTGATTTGGTACTTGAAAGTAAAATAGAAGATTCGAAATGAATATTTTTAGAACATTTTAAATAAGGTTTGATTTTGGGATAATTACTTAAGTAAATTAAATAATTATAGTTTATGGAAATAACGTAGGTATTATATGTAATTTAGTATAATTAAATAAATGTTTATGTTTAGTTATAAATCAAATAAATAATTATTAACTTATTCATTTATTTATAAAATGTAACTTAAACATAACAATATTATTTAAGAGTAGAGTTTATGAATTAAATGTTGAACTTTAAATAATTTCCATTTATTTTAAGATTAAATATTTGATCTTTTCTAAATAAACAATAATACAGATTTTTATAATTTCAATCATTTTTATTTTAAAAATAAATCTGAAATACTATTTGTAAAAAGAAATAAAAATTATAAATATTCTGTCAACACACACGATCGCGCCTAGACAGGGCACGACCGTGCTCGGACCACGGGTGCGATCGCGCTAGCCAGGGCGCGACCGTGTTGATCAACAGAGGACATAGTTAAGTAAATCACTAGGCACGACCGTGCCTTGGACAGGCACGCCCGTGTCTATGCTTCTGGGGCACGACCAAGTCTAGCCAACGAGCATGACTGTGTCTGAGCAGGAGGCACGACCGCGCTAGAAGTCGGCACGACCGCGGCTCCCGAGGCACGACCGCGCTAGATGATTAGCGCGACCGTGTCTCTTTCAAAACAGACACGAATTGGTTGATCCTTATATTGATGGAGTCGGGATTGATAGGGCTTTCATTCACAAGATTATTACGAGTCTTTTGGTGTAGATTAATTGCTTTTAAAACATGTTTAAAGTCATATTCGATTAAACCATTTTGGAATGAAACATAGATTCTGATTCGGGATGATTACTATAATGGAAGCCCAAATTAATATGGGGCTTTTGATATATGGATTGAAACGAACAAGAGGAATGATTCAGTTACCTAAAACAGAAAGGAATTGATAGCGATCGATAGAAGGGAGTTCCGGAGACGGAGAAAGTGGCTTCCGGCGGCTTCTGCTGCTATTCCGGCTTTTCCAACTCCTTCAGCAACCTTAGAGATGATTGGAGGATTGAGTTTCTTGATTATTTGGTAGCAACGGGATCGAAAATAATGATTCGAGGCTTGGGAGAAATATTGGATGGCTTTTCTTGAGAGAATTTGCAATTGGATGATAGTAATCGAAATAGACGATTATTTTCTTTGATACAGGAAATGAAACGCACATAGGATTCGAATTCGAACGACCAAGCGTTTTGAAACTGCATTTACGTTTTGACTGTTACTCAGGCGCGACCGTGCCAATAATAGACGCGACCGTGCCAGACGAGGCGCGACCGTGCCAACACGTGGCGCGACCGTGCCTACTAGGGTTTCTGGTTATTTACAGATTCAGCCCTTGCAACTTCAACTTTAACAGAATTAGCTTGGTTAGGATTTAACGGAAAATTAATGGGATTACTAACTGTATTAACTCTAGGAGGTGTTACCACATGATTAAGAGTTCTATATCTTCGAATTGAATACAATCGGCTAACAATTAATGAGGTGTAGGTTTGAACAAGTATATGATTTAATGTCGTATTGTTATTTTTTTAATTAAAATAAATTCAAATAGGGTCGGAAAATCAGGAATGTTACAGTCTCCCCATGTTAAGGGAATTTCGTCCCGAAATTTAATTAATGGAGGCTGCTAAGATCAAGAAGGAGGAGGGAGTTTTTGATTCTCGCTGAATTTTGATTGTTGGATTTCAAAGGGGTGTAACGGTTGACATTGTTTAAGAAGAAGATTGGACGAATAATAAAATGAAGGTGAGATGTATTATTTGAAATGGAAATGGGGGGAAATTTTAAAATTTTGAGTTCGTGTAAGATGTAGACTAATGTGCTCAAAATTGTTAAAGGGTAAAAGATTTCACAAACATTGGTCTAGGTCAAAACTTCACGTGACACGAACAACGCTACTTTTGATAATATGATAGGACACTTATATATAGGAAGTACCATAGGCGTATCCACCATACCCTCGTCATATCACATCAGTCTCGTCGTTACATATCATGATAAGTTTTAGGTCACAACACACTACAAAATTTCACTATAGTTTCCATGCACTGATTTTTATAATTCCGTGTGCACCCGTAATTATTCAAATCATCGTATGGTCCGTATAGATCATTCCATTGTGTGCGGGTAAGGGCACAATTTCACTATTATCACGTCTATTGTTTACACATAAAAGTCGCTAACAATTAATTATGCATCAAATCAGATAAGTTTGTAACCAAAGAGTAGTAAAGTAGTAGCACTGAAAGTTTCTTAGCTTGCTCGTGTTTGAACTAGAATACGTCAAACCCCGAGGCGTCTAAATGTATCATGGTCTTCAACTTTGGTGTACAAAGTGCATGACCATGTCTTGTGTATAATGAAATCGATCCATTGTAATAATTGTAAGCAAATTTTGTTTCGAGTATATAGTAAGCACATAAGTCTCATGTATGTAAAGTAAACAATTTAGCATCTTGTATTTTGTAATCGGTAAACCATAACGTGTAATGTAAACAACATAGTATTATGTGTATCGAAGGAAATGGACCTCATGTATAGTGTTAGCAACGTAGCATCATGTATCTTGTATAGTGTACACCGTTTAGTATAAAGTACTTTATAATCAAACAAGTTTCATGTACAGTGTGGTCAATCTAGAATTATGTATCAATGAAGCAATTCTTATGTATCACGTAGATTGCAAACAATCTAAGTTCCGTGTATCATGTGCTCGATCCAATAGCATATGTATTGCAAATAAACATGTTTCGTGCATTACGTGATCAATCGAGCAAATTGTAATTTGTAGGCAACTAGTTTCATGTATCATGTGGTTGCGTTGGGTATATTGTAAACGGGCATACATGAGTTTTGAACTTCGCGTGCGATGTGTACTAACGGGTTTTGCATGTGATCGAGTGCTGCGGACAAACGTGTTGTTTGGCGTCCTTGATCATGTGGTAGTTAGGTTCAAGTCCTCAAATCTCATTGATGTTGGTGGGAAAAGGTTAACGTTTATGCGGTATAGATCGTCTCTTGAAGCGTCAAGTGAAAGGTAGTGAGGAGGTTTTGGAATTATTCGGGAATTATGTTTACCAATACGGGCCTTTGTTTGAATATAGAAAGTGGGAAAATGTCTTTGGTTGAAGATATATAAAGTAGTGAGATCAATGAATCGCATATTTTAAACGGATATGCAATTTATGAGAAAATATTTTTTTAACTTAAATTTTCAACTATTGGCTAAATAAGTTGTAGTATATTAATTTAGCCAACTTTAGAAATATTTACTTTAATGAAGAAAAATCAAAATTATTTATCAGTAGAAAGAAATTAATATTTTTATAAAAATGGTTGCATTAACCTTTCCTATTAGGTAAAAAGTTTTATGGAAAATTTATGTTTTTGGTATTATCTAAAATTTCGTTAAACATTTTATTTAAACAAGATAACGAGGTTTTGTTTAAATAAAAAAAATAGGATGATTTATTTAATGAAAGAGATTGTTGGTAATGTACTAAATCATGTTGAATGAAAGAAGTAATATTTGAGAAGGTTTGATGAAAATATAACAGGTGTAATTTACGTTCCACGGATCAAATCAATGAAAAATAACTGTAGAGTTGAAATATATGGAATTGACTGAATACTGAAATGTTAAACATTATTCAAAACATAGGGTAATGGTTTTCAAATTGAAAATTTAAAGGAAATCAGTAGAAGCTTCTTCTAACGTCTCAGGTAGCTTTCCACTAGGAAGAAAATAATCGCCAAGATGAACACCGCTATGGTCACTCTAGTAGTAGATCTGGCTTCAGCCCTGGCGGTCTCCGTGCGATGCTCTTGAAATTCCTTTTCGAGGATGGAGATCAACTCCTTTTGGTACCCTAATTGGTTTGCTAGACAATCAATTCTTTGTCCTTGTAAATCGTGTATTATCCCCTGCTCTAACCTTTGCCTCTCAAATTCTAAGGTTCTTACATATTGATGGAGGTCATGGGTTGGAATCCCCATAACACCAGTGGGTGCTATGGTTTGTCTTACCCAAGGGTTAGGATGGTATGGGTCGGGCATTAGGTATGGGTCTCTTAGTGGGGGTGGCAATTGATTGTGGAGGTGTGGTGTATGATATGGGTTTATGGGTACGGGTGATCCAGGTGTTCGAAGTCTCGGGTCGGTGTTCCCAATCCCGTACGCCCTTACATCGAACCTTGGCCTAGCGGGTGGGGGTGTTGGTGATCGATAAACGGGTGTCTCCGTGTCTTCTTCCCAATCAGATTCTGATCCAGGACGGTAAACCGGGGAGGGAGGAGCGTAGGAGTCCATGTCTAACAGAAAAACAATGAAAAAGTTGTAAGTGATAATGAAATATGAAGTGTCAAATATAGAAGTTCTTATGGGTTTTAGAGTTTGACTAGTCATAACGCCGAACCTTCACGATAGTATTTTAGAAATACACTTGACCTATAAGTAATGTATCCCTAAGGAGAATTCCCAGGAAAGAGGGGTGGGTCACTAAGACACACTTAAGTACCCTATCTTTCCTTAGCCAGAATTCCTCTTGGGCTTACACACTCTTCCAGCCATCATGTATTAATAATACTATTGTTGGGCTCATGGTTAAGATGAGAATTGTTGTGGACTGGGCTTTGAGGCCCAAGGTAAGATTTATACATTTAAGTGGGCTTCTTCTTCTTGAAGGATAGATGGGCTTCTTGGTTTATTATTGGTGGACATTAGGCCCAATAATTTAAGTCTTTGCTCATAAAGGTGATGGTATCATGTATGGGAGTCTAAATGTGTATGAACAATTTGGTGAGTATGTGTGTGTGTCAACTTAGGATAGTGTTTAAATGATTTAAGTAGGTAGCTATGAATAGAAGGAAGAGTTGACACATAAACTATTGAATATTGTATCATGTAATGTAATCATGTAGTATAACATATGAAGATATTCACATAGGAAATATTCATATAGCATGTAGGTAGTAATGAGTGTAGGCACAAGAGTTATCAAGTAGTGTGACACATAAGTCATTATGTATTGTATGTAGTGTGAGTACTTAGGTTGGCATGTAAGAAAAAAAAAAATAATCACACATGAATTGATAATGTAACATGTAGTAGTATAGCATTGTATGGGTGTCCTAAAGTTATAGTCTAGGTCAAGAGTGTCTAATAACCTAGTTCCCTATAACCAAGGCTCTGATACCAATCTGTCACACCCCGACCGATGGCGGAATCATCGGGGCGGGACATGTAAGACTGTTCATGAGCACAAGGTTGACTAGATTGTAATATATTAAATCCATTCCCATTCAAACAAACACGAAACAAGTTCAAAGTACATAATGAAATACAATTTGTCTTTGATTTAATATTACTAGGTCCAAAGCCTATGTGTAGCATGTCTTGATCAAACTCAAATGAAATCACCTGAAACATGAATAAAATAAAGTCAACTAAAAAGTTGGTGAGTATAACACAAGTTTGTACATAGATAGCATATAGTTTGTAAACCAAATCCTTTACATAACATGATAAATAAGGCATTTATGGGGAGCATCTATTGTGTAACCAAACGTACAATCAAACCTTTGTAACTAGCATGCAAAACAAAGTGTGTTGTCGGTTTCAATCACCGCGTACCATGGGTGGGTTTGTCAGACTCAATAGATCCATCATTGAAAACCGTCGGCTTGAAAAGTTAATGATTGCACATAATAGCATACAAGAGGTTAACACACCTAGCACTCGGGCATAAAGCTCAAATTTGCACACATGAATGTAAATAGGATTTGTACTTGTGTTGTTTGCGTAAATGTAAACATGTAAGTTGAATAGTGTTCATGTTTCACCCCAAAAATGTAAAAGAGTAAAAAGGGGTTGTGAATACTCACTTGTTTCGAAGGCGTAGCTAGCACAAATACTAAATAGTATAATGATCCTTGAGATGCACAAGATAACCTAAAGTGTAATATATTGCATTAATAATGCACAATAGTCTAAGTCTAAGTCTATGGTTGAATTGGATGGAGTTAGTGATTTGGTACTTGAAAGTAAAATAGAAGATTCGAAATGAATATTTTTTGAACATTTTAAATAAGGTTTGATTTTGGGATAATTACTTAAGTAAATTAAATAATTATAGTTTATGGAAATAACGTAGGTATTATATGTAATTTAGTATAATTAAATAAATGTTTTTGTTTAGTTATAAATCAAATAAATAATTATTAACTTATTCATTTATTTATAAAATGTAACTTAAACATAACAATATTATTTAAGAGTAGAGTTTATGAATTAAATGTTAAACTTTAAATAATTTCCATTTATTTTAAGATTAAATATTTGATCTTTTCTAAATAAACAATAATACAGATTTTTATAATTTCAATCATTTTTATTTTAAAAATAAATCTGAAATACTATTTGTAAAAAGAAATAAAAATTATAAATATTCTATCAACACACATGACCGCGCCTAGACAGGGCACGACCGTGCTCGGACCACGGGTGCGATCGCGCTAGCCAGGGCGCGACCGTGTTGATCAACAGAGGACATAGTTAAGTAAATCACTAGGCACGACCGTGCCTTGGACAGGCACGCCCGTGTCTATGCTTCTGGGGCACGACCAAGTCTAGCCAACGAGCATGACTGTGTCTGAGCAGGAGGCACGACCGCGCTAGAAGTCGGCACGACCGCGGCTCCCGAGGCACGACCGCGCTAGATGATTAGCGCGACCGTGTCTCTTTCAAAACAGACACGAATTGGTTGATCCTTATATTGATGGAGTCGGGATTGATAGGGCTTTCATTCACAAGATTATTACGAGTCTTTTGGTGTAGATTAATTGCTTTTAAAACATGTTTAAAGTCATATTCGATTAAACCATTTTGGAATGAAACATAGATTCTGATTCGGGATGATTACTATAATGGAAGCCCAAATTAATATGGGGCTTTTGATATATGGATTGAAACGAACAAGAGGAATGATTCAATTACCTAAAACAGAAAGGAATTGATAGCGATCGGTAGAAGGGAGTTCCGGCGACGGAGAAAGTGGCTTCCGGCGGCTTCTGCTGCTATTCCGGCTGTTCCAACTCCTTCAGCAACCTTAGAGATGATTGGAGGATTGAGTTTCTTGATTATTTGGTAGCAACGGGATCGAAAATAATGATTCGAGGCTTGGGAGAAATATTGGATGGCTTTTCTTGAGAGAATTTGCAATTGGATGATAGTAATCGAAATAGACGATTATTTTCTTTGATACAGGAAATGAAACGCACATAGGATTCGAATTCGAACGACCAAGCGTTTTGAAACTGCATTTACGTTTTGACTGTTACTCAGGCGCGACCGTGCCAATAATAGACGCGACCGTGCAAGACGAGGCGCGACCGTGCCTACTAGGGTTTCTGGTTATTTACAGATTCAGCCCTTGCAACTTCAACTTTGACAGAATTAGCTTGGTTAGGATTTAACGGAAAATTAACGGGATTACTAACTGTATTAACTCTAGGAGGTGTTACCACATGATTAAGAGTTCTATATTTTCGAATTGAATACAATCGGCTAACAATTAATGAGGTGTAGGTTTGAACAAGTATATGATTTAATGTCGTATTGTTATTTTATTAATTAAAATAAATTCAAATAGGGTCGGAAAATCAGGAATGTTACAGAAGGTGCTCGTACAATGCTTGTGGATTCAAAGTTACCCTATATTTTCTGGGCAGAGGCAGTAAACATAGTGTGTTATGTGTTGAATAGAGTTCTAATGGTAAAGCAACATAGGAAGACTTCATATGAGTTATTTTTCAAAAGGAAGCCATAGATCAAGTTTTTCAGAGCTTTTGGATGCACGTTTACACTTCTGAACACTTAGGACTCATTTCCAAAGTTTGCTGCAGTGGGTGATGAATTGTTATTTGATGCGGATGTAGTTTTCAAGACTTTTGATCAACAATCTCTATGTGATTTGGTTGGTGCATGTTCTTCAAATTCAAGTGATGAATTTTCAACAAGACTTGATCAAACTGTTCACAACTTCATGGTTGGTCCTCAAAAGTGATAGTTCAAAACGAAAGTTCTGATGCTATTACTTCCTCAACTCAGACACAAGAAGAATCTATTGAAATTTCGGTTACAGATGTTGATTCTTGGGTACAAGTTCCTATTACTAATAAAGAACCAGTTGCATCTGAAGATCAGTCGGAGAGTTCTAATGATCCAACTAAGGATGCTAATCTATTAAACTCTTCTAGTGTTGATGATTCTAGTGACCAATCCCCTGATGAAAATGTCACTAATTTGCCTGAATCAGTTCAGGTTGATGATCTTCCGACTCTTATAATTCATTAAGCTCATCCAGTTAAAAACATTATTGGTCAAATTGAAGATGGTGTTAAAACAAGAAGTCAATCAGGAAATATAAATGTTTGCTTGTTTTCATGTTTCTTATCCCAAGAGGAACCAAAGAACGTTAAAATTGCTCTTCAGAATCTAAACTGGATTGAAGCGATGCAGGAGGAGCTTCTTCAGTTTAAAAAGCTTAATGTTTGGCATCTTGTAGATCTTCCTGATGGCAAGTGGGTTTTCCGTAACAAGAAAGATGATCTTGCAAGTTTATCTTGATGACATCACCTACGGTTCGACAAATGAGAATCTTTCTCGTGAGTTTGAGACGGTCATGAAGTTAAAATTTGAAGTGAGTTTGATGGGTCAAATGCAATTCTTTCTAGGGTTACAGGTGGAATAATCTAATGCTGGAATTCTTATTCATCAAGCAAAGTATGTTAAAATATTTTAACAAAGTTTAATATGAGTGATTGCAAAGCAGCATCCACCCCCATTGCTCCTCATGAACCTCTTAGATTGGATTCGTCCGGTGTTGAAGTAAATCAAAAGCTGTATCGCTCCATGATTGGCTCTTTGATGTATTTGACTGCAAGTAGGCCTGATATTATGTTTTCTGTTTTTTCTTGTGCTCGATATCAGTCTGCTCCCAAAGAATCCCATGAATCAGTTGTCAAGAGAATCTTTCGGTATCTTAAGGGTCATGTTAACCTTGGATTGTGGTATCCTTCTGATTCTGACCTTGACTTTTATGCTTATACTGACAGTGATTATGGTGGTTGCAATATAGACAAAAAATCCACATCTGATGTCAGTTTTTGGGGGAGCGGTTAGTGTCGTGGCAGTGCAAGAAGTAAACATCAACTGCTGAAGTAGAATACACAACTGATTCGAGCTGTTATTCACAAGTCATTTGGATTCAACATCAACTTATGGATTTTGGAATCAACTTCTTGTAGACCCCAATTTACTGTGACAATGAAGTTGTGCTGGGCATAGTAAAGAATCCAATTCAGCACTCGAAAACAAAGCTTATCGCCATCAGGTTACATTTTATTCACGATTGCTTTGATACTGGTCTGATTAAGGTGGTCCACGTTGATACCTTAGAGAAAAAAGTCGATATTTTTACGAAAGCATTTTCAACTAATCGGTTTAACTCTCTGGTAGAAATATTGGGGATAAAATCTTCCTAAGTATTCGGGTTTAATAATAATAAAAAAAACAAAACAGGTTTGATTTTGATTGAAAGACCATATTGTTCTTCAAAAAGATTTTCTTTTAGTGATAAAATTGTGTTGAATTGTGTTTGTGTCGTGTTTCTGATAGGTTTAGTATCTGTTTTAGTATAAATAAATTGCATCACAATTTTAAGAGGAGAATAAAAGAAAAATAAAAATTATGTTGGAAGTGAAATAAGTTGAACTTGTGCTAAAAAAAATAAAACGATGTGACTGATTAACTTGCAAATAGGAAATGATAGTATATTTGTGTACTGAGCTTACGCATGAATTGGATATGATGGTGACATCGGTAACAATTATTGATATGTCGGTAGGCTCTTCATGTATAAATTAGGCGATACTTGTGTGATTAACTAAATTGCAATATTTGTGTTTTACTCACATCAAATATCGGTACTTTCATCATTCGAATGCAAAGTGAATCTAGTCATATCATGAGACCAGGATCTTGATGAGTTCTTAGCACAATTTGTTTGCTCTATTGACTATATCCGTCATGATTTAGAGTTAAACACCTTCATACAGCTGACGGTTCTGGTGAAAATGTCAGGTGGAAACCAGAAAGTCAGTATGTTTCGCCTTTGAATCATTCATGATTTCAATTGAGATATCCAATATCTTACGGATATCCGCATACCCAAATCAATCAGATTCACAACATATTCATCTGAATCATTCATGATTCTTCATATATACTCTCCACATCTCATATGAATCAATATGATTCCATGCTCACTATTTCAGAAACAAAGACAATGAATCAAATGATTCTGAATCAATATGATTCCAATTAATTCCACTTGGATTATTTTTCCTGTGCTAAGAACGCTACCCTCATGCTGGTGATGGATCATGATTTAGTGAAATTTTGTGTTGATTCTTAGTTCTTTCCATCTCGATTGTGGGGTACACATTGTATTGATTAATATTACCTTAAATGTCACATGGTATTTGCTTAAACATGATGCATGAGTTTATGTGGATAAATATACTGACAATCAATGTTGAACTGTTTAGATCCTGATTTGATATGCAGTGTAATTAGACAGTGTACATTTATGATCCTATATCAATTTTAGTTCACCAAAAAGATAAAAGAGTAAAAGTTGTGTTATCTAAACAAGTAATTTTCATAGTGTTACAGGCGTGTTTCATGGTATTGTGAATAAAGTGTTCTAGAACTAATGTGTTTGTTTTTAAAGTTGTTCATGTTTGAAAATTCCTAAAAAAACTCTGTATATATATTTTCTTAAATGTTTAAAAGTAATATGTGTTGTATATAGATGTGCTGGGAATATCTTTAAAATTTTCTCAAAAACAGTTCGGAACAGGTCTTAATGATATTGAAATTGGATTAAAGAATAAAATTTTGATTTTTTCTTCAAAGTTAAATGTTTTCGTTCGAAATATCTTGTACGAAATGATCTTCATCCGAAATTGATCTCGACCGAAAAGTCAGATTTGAAATGCTTTTCGTCCGAAATGTCTGAATGTATATACACATACTTCTTGATCAAATTCAAGTTTACCACAATTGTTGAGTCTAAATCTCTGACTTTCATCATGTATTGTGTTTTCGGGCGAAATCTCCAATCAAGTGTTTATTTGTTTGCGGCATCAATATTTCCGACATCGAGGTATGTTTTTCTCAATCCATAGAATAAGATAAGTTAGATCCATGGACTTAGAAATGTTTCAGGTTCAACTGTCCAAAATCTTGTATGAATTGTCTGAAATCTCCTTTGAATGGTTCGAAATCTTTCTAAGATGGAAATGAAGAGTCACTATCTGATATGTACGAAAAGTTTTTTGATCGAAATTATTTTCGATCAAGGTTCTTAATGTGTTTTCGTTCGAAATCTCTTGACTTTGAATGTTTTCCTGAAAAAGTGTGTTTTCATTTGAAATGGCTTTTGTCTTAAAGTTTTCGATTGATAAATGTTTTCGGACAAGACTTTTCGTCCGAAATGTTTGGAGTTAGCAAATTTTAAAATTTTTCTGATTAATGTTGTTTTGTTTGTGCAGTCATGGATAGGTTAAAGTTTGATGCTCAACACAACATATGTGCCTGTTTGACTTCAAGAACCAGGAAATCTAGATGTTATGAAGAAATTGTTCGTTTTCTTAACAAATCAAGGATTCTAACACGCATATCTACTAAAGTTATAGTTAATGAAGCTCATGTTAGAGAGTTTTGGCATAATTTTGAATACAAGCATGTTAACAAGAACATATGGATTGAAAGCACTTTTGGTTGGAAGAAGATTAAAGTTGATGAACAAGTTATCCGAGAAGTGTTGAACTTCAGAGATGGTCCCAACTTTAGTTACAGAATAAGTTATACACATGTTGGACAAATAATTAGAACTATGGGTTATGAAGGTGACTTTCCACGAAGACAAGTTACAAAGACTTTGTTAGGAAAACAATGGAGGTACCTACTGTGTGTCTTTGTTCATTGTCTTGCACCAAGAACAAGAGCTTTTGATCAGATTGGTGAAGTGTTTAGTCATGCTTTAGTGTGTTTGACGACTCATCGTAGATTAAATTTCTCAAGAATGATATTCAAAGCAATGATCAACAACTTTTTGGGATCGAGGCTATATAACAAGTTCTTACTTTATCCGAGATTCTTAAAAATGATTATCAACACTCTACTGCCAGATCTACCAAATGATGGAGTGGAATTGCCATTAGAACATATGTCTGAGACAATTTTCAGCATCATAAATACTATCAGGAAAAAGAGTAAATTCTCACGTCGTGTTACTCCTTTGTTTCCAAATATGCTTGAAGAAAATCCTGATCCTGACTTTGAAATAGAAGATGAAGTTAATGATATTATAAGCAGCGGAGTTGAAGATAATGACGGTAATGATGATGATAATGAAGGATGTGATGATGGTGAAGGTGGTGATGGCGGTGTAGTTCGAGGTAATCTTGAAGTTATTATAGAGAATGCTGTTAATGAAGAGAATGTAACTGTGAATGAAACTGTAGATGAATAAGTGAAAGAAAGAGAAAAAGTTCAAGAGGATTCAAATGTCAAAACACCAGAGGTTCCAGCAACTACAACAGAATCACCACTTAATAGAAAGGGAATTGAGACTGAAACGACCGTGCCTTCTAGACTTCCTCCATCTAACGGTATCGTGATTAAAGAACCAGAACATAAAAGATTGAAAACCATGGCCCAAAGGTATAAAGGCAAAGGAAAGGGAAAAGAGGTTCCAGATCCTGTTAAGAAGAAAGTTTCTAAAGATTACAAGCTGATGGATGAAGAGTTTATAAACTTTGCAACACAAGAAACTGCAAATGTAATAAGCCAGTTGAAACCTCAAGTTGCAAATCTACAAAGCAAGGAAACTACAAATGAAAAAGAGATTAGAGATTTAAAAACAAGTGATTCTAAAAAGCAAAAAGAACTTGATCAACAACAGATTCAAATCAACAACTTGTAAAGTATTGTGAAAGAACTTGTGAAACATCTTGGAATGCATGTGACTAGTGTGAATGTTACTACTCAACCTGTACAAGGGAATGTAGAACAACAAGGACCTTTAAAGTCAATCTTACTTAACATGATGAACCTCCAACTATTGGGGCTGATCTATTTGCTCACAAGACATGTTTGATGTTGATTCTTTGATTAATCAGCAAGGAGAAGGAATGGAAGTCAATGATGAGGAGAAAGAGGAAGTGTAGGTCCCCATGGCGCGTCTACGGATCGATCTCGTGATAAGACGTGTGGTATCAGAGATAGTGCTCGTGATTCTTGTTGATTCTAGACGATTTTATATGCAAATTGACATCAAATTCATTATTTTTGAGTTTTTCATTTCAATGGAGTTTTCAAGACTGATTTGATCTGATTTGCTGTTTTTGAAGAGGATTATGATGAAATTGATCCGATAGAAAGCTTCTAATTGACGAATTACACAATCCTACGGTCCAATTTTGTTTAATTCCTTCAATTCAGTGATTAATGACGATTTTTGGTTGATTTTGGTTCGCGGCTGTGGTCTGAAGAAGTTCTTGATCAAGTTTCTGTTACGGCAAGCGAACTTGCTGGATTCTGTGCAGGCGAACTTAGCAGCAGGCGAACTTGTCAAGTTTTCTCAGGGTTAAGCGAACTTATTTTAGGCGAACTTAATCAGATTGTTGAATTCTGATTTAAGCGAACTTATTAAGTTCGCTTCTCATTAAGTTCGCTTGGGTGTATTATAAGCGAACTTATTAACTTCGCCTGATGTAAAGGAAGTTCAACACTTGGAAAATTTTTCAGAAAATTTTTTTAAAAATGGCAAATATGGTTCAAGTCACAAACATGTTCAATTATGATAATGAGATCGGTACATCTCAAAAACCTCCAAAGTTGTTGAATCTAGCTGATTATTCTAATTGGAAAGATCGGTTTGACCAGTTCGTTTCTTTTACCGATACTAGTTTGTGGATTCCGATTTTGGAAGGATATACGCATCCGACTTATTCTTGGATGGGACAGGACAATGTTCCAAAGCCGGTGTCAGCGTTAACTACTGAAGAAAAGTTGTTATTTGATAGAGAAAAGAAAGCAATGGCTAGTATTTCGATGTCTCTTCCAAAGGAAATATATCACAGTTTTAAACAGTTCAAGTCTTCTCAACAACTGTGGGAAGCATTACAGAAAAGGTGTGAAGGAAGTTTGGATGTGAAGAAGAGTAGAAAGGAGTTACTAAAGAAGCAGTTCCTGGTCTTTAAACATTTTCAAAATGAATCTTTGGATGATCTTGCTACAAGATTCTATCATCTTCTTAGTGAACTGGCCAGTGCATCTGTGGTATATGAGACTATGGAAATCAATGATAAATTCTTGAAGGCGTTACCATCAAAATTTGATGTGTATACGGTTTTAATCAAAGAGAATATTAAGTACAAAACCATGTCTCTTGAAGAAGTTCTAGGGAAGATTCAGTCGCATGACATGAATATGAAGAAGAAAGAGACTAATATGGAGCATATCCAGGATCCCTCAATGTATTTTGCCAAATCTACTGGTAAATCTGGTAATGGAGTGGCATTCTTTTCTGGTGATGCTCAAGAGTCTTTAAATGATCAGTGTTCTGGAGTTCCAATTTATTCTGGTCATTCAAGCCATTCTGGATTTTCTGCGACTACAGCTTCAACATCATCTGGATCTCATTTGAATCAGAAAGTTGCTGATGATTATCTTGCTATGTTTTCTTCATTCTTGGCATCATATGAAAATTTCATTGGAGGTAAAATACATGATCCTAAGGTTATAGAAGAAGATTTCAGACAGATTGACCTTGTTGATCTGGAAGAAATGAATATCCAATGGAATATGGCCATGTTGATGCGCCAAGCTAAAGATTTCTTGAAGAAAACAGGCAGAAAATATATTGGTTCAATTAGTCGATCTCGTATGGGTTTTGATAAGAGCAAAGTTCGTTGTTATAACTGCCAAGAGTATGGTCACTTTGCTAAGGAGTGTGTGAAGCCGAAGGTAGAATTTGATTCTCAAAAAAAAAAGTCTAACTTTCAGCATAATAGGAATCAGTCGCATGGTTCATCTTGTAATCAAAATCATGGTCCTTCTGGTAATACAAATCATGCATCTGCATCATCAGCTTTGGTTGCTCAAAACGACGAAAACTATGACTGGGGCATTCATCTGGAAGATTTGGTGGGTGCTGTGAGTCAGGCTTTTGTTGCAGAAATTCATTCTGAAAAACCAGAGGAGTCTACTGATGATGAAAGTTCTAGTGATGATTCTTGTGATGGTGACTGTCACACCCCGCCAGGGCGGAAACGCGAGGCGCGACTTTCACTGGTTTTCAAAGCATATGATTACCGCAAACACATACATGTAATTGGATACATAACTGAATTTAAAATATTTACATTACAAAATATCAATTTGAGTTTACAAATGTTTAAGATTTCGCAAATATGACTCAAGACCATGAGTTATACAAGAGAAATCCTCCCAAAAGCCGTATCCACGTGCATGCATGTAACCTACATTGCTAACCTGATGACCACGTTCAATTTCCTGAAAACATACTTAAAACTGTCAACACGAGGTTGGTGAGTTCACAAGTTATTATAAAGAGTTATCATAAACCCAATGTTTAAATCTGATCTTTTTGCCGATCAAAACTCTTTGTTAAACCTGATCATTTTAACCTGATCAGTACTCTTTCATTTAAACCTGATCACTTTAACCTGATCAGAATTCTTTACTTTAAACCTGATCACTTTACCCTGATCAGAACACTTTTGTGTAAAACCTGATCATTTTAACCTGATCAGAACTCTTTTGATAAACCTGATCATTTTACCCTGATCAGAACTCTTTTGTATGTATTACCAATGAATATGATTACTAATCCGATCTATTGACCCCATTTGTAAGCTTGCAAGGAATACAAAATAGTATGTAATGTACGAGACCGTAACCAAACCCCAACTTTCTGTGCCTCCCCTCGCCTTTCTGCGAGTAAGACAATATGCGGTCATTCGGCCATTTTGACCCCTGGTTAGCGCTACTAACCATGACCGGAGGCGTCACCCCCAATAGTACTATTCATATAATCCCGGGCTAAATCCATAGCTAATGGTTACTAATTTATTACGAGGACTTTAAGCGCTTTATTGTTCCCTCAATACATACATACGGTCAGATCATTAGTTCCATTCATTTATACACAAAAGTCTTTTACAAGTATGTTTCCACCCCAAATAATTTCAAAAACTTAGAAAAAGGGGGATTAGTGAAACTCACCTCGACAGTATGAATGCTAGCAAAAATTTGAATGACGGCAGATTCACCTATCCGTATCCTATTTACACAAGGATAACATACACGTTAAGACTACTCGTCTTAAACGCAATTTGTTCACTTGACTTAGCCGATCTGATTACTTTTGTTTTAATTATCTTTTTAGTTTTTCCAACCTTGTTTTGTTATGAAAATAGTTCTGAGTTACTGCCTTATGGGGCTGATGAACAGGTATCTAAGCTTTCTTAGTTTCGATTGAACAGAACAGATGTCGAAACTTCCTAGTTTCGACTGAGTGAAATAGGTATCGAAACTCCTAGTTTCGATTACGTAATAGGCATCGAAACTACCTAGTTTCGATTAAGCAATATGTATCGAAACTACCTAGTTTCGATTGAACAAATAGATATCGAAACTCCTAGTTTCGATAGAACAACCGGTATCGAAACTCCTAGTTTCGATTGAATAACTGGTATCGAAACTACCTAGTTTCGATCAATAGGTATCGAAACTCCCAGTTTCGATTGACTAACAGGTATCGAAACTATAGTTTCGATATCTGCACTTTGATTTACAGAATTCACTCTGTATATTTTTATGTTCAAATCTTGAGTTTGACACAGTTTTCTTGTTATCTTACTTGCGTTTGAACGATTTGTATGTTTAGTTACGGTTTTAAAGCAAATAATATGGATGGTATCGAGTTTTTACCTCAAACCGAGAATGGCGATCTTTAGAGAAAAACAGAGAAGTAGTCTTGAATCTTTTGAGCTTTCTTCAAGAACACTTGAAATTCTCCTTATGACACCGAATTATGGTGATTTTCGCTTTAAAACTGGACTTCGATTTGAAAGGGAATTGGGAATTTGCCGTAAGAAAAGAGAAGGTTTGAAAGGAATGGTGAAGTTTCGTCTGAAGAGTATGGTTTTCATCTGAATCAAAGTGAATCAGGCAAGTGGGAGCATGGCTCCCCTGACTCTCGGCCAAGAAAGTCAAGAAGTTGTTTAGGGGTTAATGATAACCAATTTTTAAATATTAATTTATTATGGTATTAGTATCAATTAGAGTTTTAAAGGGGTAATTTAATTCAGTTTCGATTCTTCACGGTATTATAATTTTTAACCATTTTATGGCTCGTTGAAGAAAATATTAGAATCTTGGCTCAACGTAAATTTTTTGTAATATATATATATATATATTTTTCTGGTTATTTTATTTAACCATTTACGTTCGCATTAAGTCGGGTTATCCTGCTTACTTTTTCTAGTAACTCTTTACGGTTTACTAGACTTGGAACAAACTTCTTTGCTAGACTTCTTGACTTTACTTAGTCAAAATAAAATATCAGGAAATAATAATTATGAACGTGCGCTTATGAAATGTGGATATTGACCTGAAATGCTGGGTGTCACATTCTCCCCATGTTACTGAGAATTTCGTCCCGAAATTCAGTTCTTGTCACTCTGACTTGGTGTTTTTGTAAACAATGACGGGTACTTGGATTTCATTTTATCTTCCCGCTCCCACGTATACTCGGGGCCGCTCTTTGAATTCCAACGTACCTTGACCAGCTTAACACGGCTGCGCCTTGTTCTCTGAACCTTCCAATCTGTGACTTCCATAGGTTCCTCAATGAAGTGCAACTTGTCGTCTATGTGAATCTCATCAGGCGGTATTATTAATGTCTCGTCTGATAAACACTTCTTGAGATTTGATACATGGAACGTATCATGTACATTGCTTAGTTCTTGTGACAACTTGAGCTTGTAAGCTACAGGGCCAACCCTAGCCAATATTTCAAACGGTCCAACGTACCTAGGGTTAAGCTTGCCACGGTTGCCAAATCTTGCAACTCCTTTCCAAGGTGAGACCTTTAACATGACTTTGTCTCCTACTTGGAATTCTAAAGGTCTTCGTCTGTTATCCGCGTAACTCTTTTGTCTGTCACGGGCGGCCTTCAGACGATCCTTGATTTTGAAAATCTTATCTGTGGTCTCTTGAATAACTTCAGGACCGGTTAAATGTTTGTCGCCAACTTCTGCCCAACAAAGCGGTGAACGACATTTTCGACCATACAAAGCCTCAAACGGAGCGGCTTTGATGCTGGTGTGGTAACTGTTATTATATGAAAACTCAGCTAGTGGCAAATGAGTATCCCAATTTCCACCGAAGTCAATTGCACACGCACGGAGCATATCCTCTAAGGTTTGAATGGTTCTTTCACTTTGACCATCTGTTTGTGGGTGATATGCCGTGCTCATGTCAAGACGTGTGCCCATGGCTTCTTGTAACGATTTCCAGATTCTAGACACGAATCTGCTGTCTCTATCAGAGATAATAGAAATTGGTACTCCATGCCTAGCCACAATTTCCTTAATATAAAGCTTTGCAAGTTTCTCGGTTTTATCCGTTTCTTTGATGGGTAGAAAATGAGCTGATTTCGTCAAACGATCGACGATTACCCATATAGTGTCATACCCGCTCGACGTCTTGGGTAACTTTGTAATGAAATCCATGGAAATCTGTTCCCATTTCCATTGAGGTATCTCGGGTTGTTGTAACAATCCCGACGGTTTCTGATGTTCTGCTTTTACTTTTGAACATGTCAGGCATTTACCGACATAAATAGCAATTTCTCCTTTCATGTTCGGCCACCAGTAGAATTCTTTCAGATCCTTATACATTTTATCCGAACCTGGGTGAATGGAGTACCTGGACTTGTGGGCTTCGTCCATAACCAACTCCCGTATGTTACCAAAACATGGCACCCAAATTCTATTCATGAAGTATAAAGTGTCATCTGACTTTGGTTCCAACTGCTTTATCATTCCTCGTAAAGCTTCGTTCTGACTGTTTTCTTCTTTGATTGCTTCTTGTTGTGCCATCCGAATTTGAGTCGTGAGACTCGTATGAATTGTCAATTCTAGGGCACGAACACGTAGTGTTTTAACTCGTTCTTTACGACTTAAGGCATCTGCTACGACGTTTGCTTTGCCAGGGTGATACTTGATATCACAGTCGTAATCATTCAGTAGTTCTACCCAACGACGTTGCCTCATGTTAAGTTCTTTCTGATTAAAGATGTGCTGGAGACTCTTGTGGTCTGTAAAGATAGTACATTTTGTACCGTATAAGTAATGTCTCCAAATCTTGAGTGCAAACACAACTGCACCCAATTCCAAGTCGTGGGTCGTATAATTTTTCTCATGTACTTTTAGCTGTCTGGATGCATACGCTATGACTTTTTCTCTCTGCATCAATACACATCCCAAACCTTGGTGTGATGCGTCACAGTACACAATAAAATTGTCAGTCCCTTCGGGAAGGGATAGAATTGGTGCACTGCAAAGTTTTTGCTTCAGCAATTGAAAAGATGATTCTTGTTTAACAGTCCAATCAAACTTTTTGTCCTTCTGGGTTAACGTGGTCAAAGGCAAGGCTATCTTTGAAAAATTCTCGATAAATCGCCTGTAATAGCCTGCCAAACCCAGAAATTGACGCACCTCAGTCGGAGTTCTTGGTGCTTCCCAGTTTTTGATAGCTTCAATCTTGGATGGATCCACATGGATACCCTTCTTATTAATGACATGTCCGAGAAAGTGAACCTCTTGGATCCAAAACTCACACTTAGAGAATTTAGCATAAAGCTTCTCATTCCTGAGTAGTTCCAAGATTAATTTCAAATGATATTCATGTTCCTCCTTGGTTCGTGAATATATCAATATGTCATCGATAAACACAATCACGAATTTATCCAAGTACGGCTTGCACACGCGGTTCATGAGATCCATGAAAACAGCTGGTGCATTAGTCAAGCCAAATGGCATAACTAGGAATTCGTAGTGACCGTAACGAGTCCTAAAAGCCGTTTTTGGTATGTCTTCTTCCTGAATTTTCAGTTGATGATACCCTGATCGTAGATCAATTTTAGAATAGAAACTGGAACCTTGAAGTTGATCAAACAAATCGTCTATTCGAGGAAGAGGATACCGGTTTTTGATTGTTAGCTTGTTCAATTCCCGGTAATCAATGCACATTCTAAAGGTTCCATCCTTTTTCTTTACAAATAGGACCGGAGCTCCCCATGGTGAGAAACTCGGTCTTATGAAACCTTTGTCAAGTAATTCTTGTAGTTGACTCGACAGTTCCTGCATCTCAGAAGGGGCTAGACGATACGGAGATCGTGCAACTGGTGCGGCTCCTGGTACTAGGTCGATCCGAAACTCGACTTGTCTTGATGGTGGTATTCCTGGTAAGTCTTCGGGAAATACTTCCGAATAATCTCTGACGATTGGTATGTCCTCAAGTCGACGTTCTTCGGGTTTCTTCTTGACGATGTGAGCCAGGAATGCACAATAACCCTTGCGTAGATACTTATGAGCTTTCATGCAGTTTATCGTTTTTAACATCGTTATACACCTTTCGCCTTGAATTGAAAGAATTTCTCCGCTTGGTAGGGGAATACGTACAATCTTCTCGAAGCATACTATCTCGGCACGATTCTTGGTTAACCAATCCATACCAATAACAATATCAAAACTCCCTAACTCGATAGGTAGAAGGTCTATACTGAATGTACGGTTTTCTAAACATAAAGTACAACCCCTAAAGACCTCTCCGGTTTCTATTAATTTCACATTTGCTAATTCAATTGTATAACGTTGATCTAGTTTGCTGGCCTTAATACCGAGTAAGGATTTAAAATCATTCGACACAAAGCTCATATCCGCACCCGAATCAAAAAGTACAGAGGCATAGTGATTATTTATCGGGAACGTACCAGTGACGATGTTCGGGTCCTGGCGTGCGTCCCTTGCACCCATCACAAATGCCCTCCCTGGTGCCTGAGCGTTGTTCTGATTCTTCCACTTGGGACAATCCTTCTTGAAGTGTTTTAGATCACCACATACAAAACATCCCGGTTTGATTTTCCCCAATCGGTTGTTAGTTCGACAAGCTTGAGTGGTGTGACCAAACTTGTCGTATTTTCCACACTTGATGCAAACACCGGCATGATGATTTCCACACCTCTTACATCTCGGTAGGCCCCTATCATACTCCTTTCTTTCCACTGTGTTGGCTGCAAAAGCCTTCACAGTTCATTGTTTCTTAAACTCTTGTTTTCCAGATTTGTTACTTGAATTTCCCATCCATTTCCTTTTCTCCCCAGATTTACCTTCCTCATTCTCCTTCCTCACAAACAATTCATTACGTACTGCATCATCCTTTAGTTTGAATGCTAAAGTTATAGCACTCTTGGCATCTATTGGATTAGATGATGTTACCATGCTACGAATTTGAGGCGCAAGGCCCCACAGATACCTTTCAACACGCTTATGTTCTGGTGTGACCATATGCGGTACCAGAAGTGCCAATTCATTGAAGCGGTCGGTGTATCCCGCTACATCATCTCCTATCATCTGTAGGTTCCACATCTCAGTTTCAATCTTTTGCAATTCGTTCCGAGGACAGTATTCCTCAATCATCATGTTTTTCAAATCTTCCCAAGACAATTGGTACGCTGTCTCTCTCCCCAAAGTCTTCATTTGAGTATTCCACCAAGTTAAAGCTTTATCAGTGAGCGTGCAGGTAGAATACTTCACTACGCAATCAGCGGTGCATTCACTTATATAAATCACCGACTCCATATGTTCTATCCATCTCATTAGTCCTACTGCACCCTCGGTGCCATTAAAACTGCGGGGTTTGCAGGATAGGAAGGCCTTGTAGGTACACTTCCTATTTGGAGCATCTCCGGAACCTCCTGCTGTACCGCTACCCCCCTGCGGTACCGCTACCTCCTGCACCTCCTCCGCTATTTCGGTTTGCTTCATACTGCTCTATAGCGGCAGCTACTCGCTGTGCTATTAGTTGTTCCATGTTTGGGGAAATTGTCTCGTTGTTGTCACCAGTAGTGTTACGGGGTGTCCCACGCTTAGGTGCCATGACGTTCTTTCTAACATGTCAATTAAAAAGAAACAACATCATATATCAATAATGATAGATCATGACATAAGGATACCACAACATCAAACATGAACAACTATCATTACAACATAAACCATTACATACATAGTCAAAACATACATAGTACATTGTTCCCAAAAGATAAGGATACAAAAGGATGGGTTCACATGACCTCATCAGTACTAACGTTTTAAACTACATAATGTACTATGGGCACAACCCACCCGTAATAGGTTTAAAAGAAGAAGTGGGAGTACAACCCAATCATCATGGCTAGTCCTGCCATAACAAAGCTAGCTCTTGCCACAAAATCTGCAGCCAAAGTCCTCTCCTCCAGCGCCTCCACCATGTCTCGGACCGTGAGAGTGAACTGCCAGTTCATATCAGCTCTCAACTCGAGGTAGTCAGTGGCACTCTGTATGTCTCGAGTGCTATCCTCCAGAGTCTGTACTCGAGATTCGAGCCCTTGATGTAAGCGCCTGGTTGCATCCCCCTGTGCCCGAATATCATCTAGGAGATCATCAAGACGCTCCTCATGCGTACGAACGCGAGCTACCAAGGTAGGCACAGTGAGCTCTATGGCTTCCCCAGTGTGGGGTAGGGGTGTTGGGGAGTTAGAAGACTCTCCAAGCTCAAAGGTAGATGGGATGCTCTCCATCTCCCTCCAACGTGCCAGGGTACGAGGCATCCAACGGATGGTTCCCACGGTAGGGTGGTAGCAGGGTCGTTGCCTCGGTGGTTCCTCATCGGTCTCCAAGTCTTTCGGGTCACGGGCTGCCAGGTTTCTCTTGCGCGGAAGTCGAACCTTCTTCCTAGCACTTTGCACCTTAACTGGTCCTCCGCTTTTCTTTCGGTAGACGATGGGCGGTTCTCCCAGAGCGACATTGGGTGGTGTCGAGCTGCGAACTTGTACTCGATTTTTAGGGCGTGAGGCAGAAAGTTCCTCGTTGGATTCAGAGTCAGAGACGGGGTCAGAGTGTGAATGTGACGACATACTTGTGACTACAATATCCACATGACATGATGACTGGTTATACAATGCTTATGCAATGAAAACATTTTAGTGAGTCATTCTAATTATAGACTAGGTTCCGTTTTAGACACCTAGTTCGCTATAATCAATGGCTCTGATACCAAGTTCTGTCACACCCCGCCAGGGCGGAAACGCGAGGCGCGACTTTCACTGGTTTTCAAAGCATATGATTACCGCAAACACATACATGTAATTGGATACATAACTGAATTTAAAATATTTACATTACAAAATATCAATTTGAGTTTACAAATGTTTAAGATTTCGCAAATATGACTCAAGACCATGAGTTATACAAGAGAAATCCTCCCAAAAGCCGTATCCACGTGCATGCATGTAACCTACATTGCTAACCTGATGACCACGTTCAATTTCCTGAAAACATACTTAAAACTGTCAACACGAGGTTGGTGAGTTCACAAGTTATTATAAAGAGTTATCATAAACCCAATGTTTAAATCTGATCTTTTTGCCGATCAAAACTCTTTGTTAAACCTGATCATTTTAACCTGATCAGTACTCTTTCATTTAAACCTGATCACTTTAACCTGATCAGAATTCTTTACTTTAAACCTGATCACTTTACCCTGATCAGAACACTTTTGTGTAAAACCTGATCATTTTAACCTGATCAGAACTCTTTTGATAAACCTGATCATTTTACCCTGATCAGAACTCTTTTGTATGTATTACCAATGAATATGATTACTAATCCGATCTATTGACCCCATTTGTAAGCTTGCAAGGAATACAAAATAGTATGTAATGTACGAGACCGTAACCAAACCCCAACTTTCTGTGCCTCCCCTCGCCTTTCTGCGAGTAAGACAATATGCGGTCATTCGGCCATTTTGACCCCTGGTTAGCGCGACTAACCATGACCGGAGGCGTCACCCCCAATAGTACTATTCATATAATCCCGGGCTAAATCCATAGCTAATGGTTACTAATTTATTACGAGGACTTTAAGCGCTTTATTGTTCCCTCAATACATACATACGGTCAGATCATTAGTTCCATTCATTTATACACAAAAGTCTTTTACAAGTATGTTTCCACCCCAAATAATTTCAAAAACTTAGAAAAAGGGGGATTAGTGAAACTCACCTCGACAGTATGAATGCTAGCAAAAATTTGAATGACGGCAGATTCACCTATCCGTATCCTATTTACACAAGGATAACATACACGTTAAGACTACTCGTCTTAAACGCAATTTGTTCACTTGACTTAGCCGATCTGATTACTTTTGTTTTAATTATCTTTTTAGTTTTTCCAACCTTGTTTTGTTATGAAAATAGTTCTGAGTTACTGCCTTATGGGGCTGATGAACAGGTATCTAAGCTTTCTTAGTTTCAATTGAACAGAACAGATGTCGAAACTTCCTAGTTTCGACTGAGTGAAATAGGTATCGAAACTCCTAGTTTCGATTACGTAATAGGCATCGAAACTACCTAGTTTCGATTAAGCAATATGTATCGAAACTACCTAGTTTCGATTGAACAAATAGATATCGAAACTCCTAGTTTCGATAGAACAACCGGTATCGAAACTCCTAGTTTCGATTGAATAACTGGTATCGAAACTACCTAGTTTCGATCAATAGGTATCGAAACTCCCAGTTTCGATTGACTAACAGGTATCGAAACTATAGTTTCGATATCTGCACTTTGATTTACAGAATTCACTCTGTATATTTTTATGTTCAAATCTTGAGTTTGACACAGTTTTCTTGTTATCTTACTTGCGTTTGAACGATTTGTATGTTTAGTTACGGTTTTAAAGCAAATAATATGGATGGTATCGAGTTTTTACCTCAAACCGAGAATGGCGATCTTTAGAGAAAAACAGAGAAGTAGTCTTGAATCTTTTGAGCTTTCTTCAAGAACACTTGAAATTCTCCTTATGACACCGAATTATGGTGATTTTCGCTTTAAAACTGGACTTCGATTTGAAAGGGAATTGGGAATTTGCCGTAAGAAAAGAGAAGGTTTGAAAGGAATGGTGAAGTTTCGTCTGAAGAGTATGGTTTTCATCTGAATCAAAGTGAATCAGGCAAGTGGGAGCATGGCTCCCCTGACTCTCGGCCAAGAAAGTCAAGAAGTTGTTTAGGGGTTAATGATAACCAATTTTTAAATATTAATTTATTATGGTATTAGTATCAATTAGAGTTTTAAAGGGGTAATTTAATTCAGTTTCGATTCTTCACGGTATTATAATTTTTAACCATTTTATGGCTCGTTGAAGAAAATATTAGAATCTTGGCTCAACGTAAATTTTTTGTAATATATATATATATATATATTTTTCTGGTTATTTTATTTAACCATTTACGTTCGCATTAAGTCGGGTTATCCTGCTTACTTTTTCTAGTAACTCTTTACGGTTTACTAGACTTGGAACAAACTTCTTTGCTAGACTTCTTGACTTTACTTAGTCAAAATAAAATATCAGGAAATAATAATTATGAACGTGCGCTTATGAAATGTGGATATTGACCTGAAATGCTGGGTGTCACAGTGACAGTGTTCCAAGCGTTGATGATGAGGTTGATCAAGAGCAGAATATTGATTCTAATGCTGAATCAGGGGTTGCTGAGGAGGATATTGTTCTTACAGAAAATGCTTCAGTTGGTGATGATTCAGAGAATATTCCCATTGCCAAAGTATTCATGGCAGACATGTCTGATCCGTCTAAGGTAAAAGACTATGTTTGTCATATATACTGTTCTAATTGCATTTCTGTTAAAGATAAACTTCAAAAGGTCATGGATGATAACACAAACTTGATTTGTGACATGAAATCAATGCATTCAGTTAATCAGAAACTGAAAGATAATGATAAGCTGTGCATTGATAGAATTGAGTCTTTGAAAAGAGACTTAAATTCTCTTGAGCTAAATACAAAGAACAGGGTTATCATCTAGATATGACTTATGCTGAGATAGAAAAACGTAATGAAATTGTTGCCCAAAAGAATAAAGAAATATCTGACAAGGAGTCTGAGGTGATCAAACTTCATCGATAGATGGAACAATTTGAAAGTTCTTCAGTTGTTTTGGATTATTTTAACTCAAATGCTGATCCTACTAAGCGTGTTGCTGGTATTGGATTTATTCCTCCACCGTTTAATGCTAATTATGTGGTGGAACCTGAAATCATTAATGAAGAGGAGATAGATCCAAAAACTGTGTTAAAGGTGAATCCGGTAACTGGGGAGGATATGGTGTATGAGTCTGATTCTGAAGATGAGATGTTTGATGAAAAGAAGGTCGAGGGCATTCCAAAAGAAGTGAAAATTGATGACCCAACGGTTGTTAAAAATGTTACCCGGGATAGATGCATTATGACTGAACCTGAAGAGGTGAAAGTGGTTCCAACTAAACTTTCTCCAATCTTACAGTCAAGTGGGTTTGTTGCGGCTGGTTATCAAAAAGTGAATTCTTCAAAGGTGCCAACACAAACTTATGTTCCAAAGAAGCAGATAAATTGTTCTGGTCATTCATCTGAAGCTTATTCTTCTGATGGATCTTCAAATTCAAAGAAAACCTCTTATTTCAGAAGTTATCAAGAAAGAAGAGTGTGTTTTCATTGCAATGAGGCTGGTCACATTTTGATCAATTGTCCTTTCAAGAACCAGGGTAAAATGAAGACTGTTCCTTCACAACCGAAAGTGGTGAAGATTCTGAAAAGAAAAGATGAGGGAAAGTCGTCTTCTATTTTGGAGAAAAATTTGCCTGGTCGATCTTTTGTTAAATCCACTGGATTTAAACAACAGAATACATTGAATGCTAAATCCTTTGTATGCAAAGAGAAACTTGAGATTCCAACAGTTGGGATTTTCAAAAGATTCTTTTCAGGAGGTTAAATTGTCTAGACCTCAAAGAAAAAGAAGAAACAGAAAATTAAGGAAAATTTTGGAAACATCTGAATCTGACAATAATATATCAAATAATGTTTTTTAAAATAATGAAAATGGTTCTTCTTTGAAAAAGTATGATTGTCAATCTTCTATTCCAAAAGTGAATGATAAAATTGATTGTAAATTACAAGAAGTTGTTTATTTTGATCAATCTGGACGACCCAAGACCACGATGGCTTGGGTTCCTATTTCTAACTGATTCTCGTTGTTTATGTAGGGACAACCAAGGAGGACTATCAATAATACATGGTATGTGGATAGTGGTTGCTCTCGACATATGACAGGGAATGTTAGATTGCTTGAGGATGTTAAACAAACTGATGGTGGTTATGTCGCTTTTACGAGTAATAAAGGCGGGTACATAACTGGACAGGGAACGTTAAAGAATGAAAAAGTCAAATTTGAAAAGGTGAATTATGTCGAGCAGCTGGAACACAATCTTTTAAGCGTATCACAAGTCTGTGACAAGAAGTTTTCGTTCCATTTCAACAATACTGAATGCTATATTCTGAAACCGGGCTTCGTGATTCCTGATGAATGGATTCTCATGAAGGCTCCAAGGAGAAATGACACGTATGTCCTTGAAATGAGTGTCGCCACTACAACGAATTCAATTGCAACATGTTTACTCTCCAAGGCGTCTGAATCTGATCCAATATTGTGGCACAGGAAGCTAGCTCACATTAACTTTAGGAATATGAACTACATTGTTAGGAATGATCTTGTTCTTGGTATTCCGAAGATGAAATTCTCAGTTCCTGATGATTGTTTTCCATGCAAGAAGGGGAAGCAAAGAAGGAAATCTCACAAATCTAAATCGACGAATTCTATCGTAACTCCTTTGGAGTTGCTGCATATGGATTTGTTCAGTCCTATCAGTATCAGGAGCATCGGTTGGAAATCGTATTGCTTGGTAGTAACTGATGATTACTCCAGATTTTCATGGGTTAAGTTTCTTTCTTCTAAAGTTGAAACCACTGAGTTGGTGCAATACTTAATCCTGGGTTTAGAGAATTTATTCAATCTGAAAGTCAGAAGAATCAGGAGTGACAATGTCAGCGAATTTAAGAAGAGGAAAATGGGCTTATTCTGTCTACAAAAAGGAATTCATCATGAATTCAGTGCGCCATATGTTCCTCAACAAAATGGTTTCGCTGAACGAAAGAACAGGACGTTGGTCGAAACGGCTCGCACAATGCTTGCAGATTATAAGCTTCCAGTTACCTTTTGGGCTGAAGCTGTGAATACTGCGTGTCACGTTTTGAACAGGTTTTTGACCGTCAAGCGACATAACAAGACTTGCTATGAATTACTGAATAATCGAAAGCCGAATCTGGATTATTTACTACCTTTTGGTAATCCTTGCACCCTACTGAAAGTTTGAGATGTCCCAACAAAATTCAGTGCGAAGGCTATTGAAGGGATTTTTCTAGGGTATGTGGCAAATTCAACAACCAAGAGGGTTTATAACAAAGAGACGCGCCAAGTTGAAGAATGGTTCCATATTGACTGTTCAAATCGGTCTTTACCACAAATGGCGATTGGTCCGGTTTGGGCATTTGATTATGAAAACTTATTCAAGTCTTTTCATTTACCTTCTGATATTTCTGCTGAAGATGCTGTTGTTCTTTGTGATTCTTGTCAAGATGCACAGCACAATGGATTTCTACCAAATGCAGTTCCAAATTCATCGATTCCATCTACTTCTGCTCCCGATCCTAATGTTGCTTCTTGTTCAGGTCCACAATATTCAAAAAGTGAGGAGGATAATGCTATTTTTCAAGATTCTTTTACTGATCCGTTGTTGGGTGATGATACATTACCTTCGACACAGGCTCAGGGGGAGATTCCTACAAATTTAGACTCGGAAATTCCGATTAATCACGATTATTCTTATCAATCTGACTCTACTCAAGTTGATGTGTTGCCGGTTCCTGAGGTTGCATCCATCAAGGAACTCAAAGATCATCCGGTGACGAATATAATTGGAAATTTACAGGATGGAGTGAAAACACGTTCTCTTGTTGACAATACTTGTTTGTATACTTGAATTAAAGATTCTGTTGTTCTTGATGATTGCTCACATTCTTGCTTTATTTCGCAGGTTGAACCCAAGAATGTTGAGATGGCTTTAAATGACAACAACTGGATAGAAGCTATGCAGGAAGAACTTGCTCAATTTGATAAACTTAAGGTTTGGAATCTTGTTGATCTTCCAAAGGGTGCGTATCCGAAAGGAACAAAATGGGTGTTTAAATGTAAGAAAGACGATCGAGGTGTCGTGGTACGCAACAAGGCAAGATTAGTTTTCCAGGGATTCAATCAATAGGAAGGAATTGATTACACCGAGGTCTAAGCGCCGGTTGCAAGGCTCGAAGCTATAAGGCTGTTTCTAGCTTTTGCTTCTTTTAAAGGTTTTAAAGTGTTTCAATTAGACGTCAAAAGTGCGTTTTTATATGGAAAGGTCAAGGAGGAAGTCTATGTTTGTCAGCCGCCGGGGTTTGAAGATCCATTGAATCCGAATATGGTCTTCAAGCTTGATAAGGCTCTCTATGGTCTTCATCAGGCTCCTCGTGCGTGGTATGAAACATTATCCACACATCTTTTGGCAAATTATTTTGTTCGTGGAAAGATAGACTCGACTTTATTCATAAAGAAATCAGGGGGAGATTACCTACTGGTGCAGATTTATGTGGATGATATTATTTTTGGCTCGACAAATGAAGGGTTATGCAAAGACTTTGAGGGTGTTATGAAGTCAAAATTTGAAATGTCTGCTATGGGAGAGTTATCGTTTTTCTTAGGTTTACAAGTAAATCAAAAGGAAGATGGTTTCTTTATTCATCAGTCCAAGTATGTCAAAGACATCTTGAGCCGGTTCAAGATGGAGGACTGTACCCCATATGATACTCCAATTCCGGTCAATCATAAGTTGAATTCTGACCGGGAAGGAAAAGATGTGGATTGTCGACTTTACAGAGCTATGATTGGATCCCTCATGTACTTAACTGCTTCAAGGCCGGATATAATGTTCGCCGTGTGCATCTGTTCCAGATTTCAGGCAAAGCCAAAAGAATCTCACTTAATTGCTGTGAAAAGAATCTTTTGGTATTTAAAAGGAAAACGTTTAGGGCTATGGTATCCTCATGGTTCTAACTTTGATTTCAATGCTTATACTGATTCTGATTTTGGTGGTTGTTGTCTGGACAAGAAATCTACAACAGGTGGTTGCCAGTTCTAAGGTAATCGACTTGTGTCCTGGCAATGCAAAAAGCAAACCACAGTCTCGATTTCAACATGCGAAGCAGAATACATCGCTGCTGCAAGTTGTTGTTCACAGATCATGTGGAAACAACAGCAATTGAGAGATTACGGTTTGAGTTTCATAGGAACCCCTATGCTTATTGATAATAATGCAACAATGTCCATAACGAATAATCCTGTTAAACATAGTAAAACTAAGCACATAGAAATTCGATATCATTTTATACGTGATTGTGCAGAGAAAAGGTTGATTGAGCTGGTCAAGGTACACACTGAAGATAATTTTGCTGATTTGTTTACCAAGGCATTTGATCATACCAGGTTTGAATTCCTAATTAAAATGATTGGAATGATCAATCCTGAATAAAAGCTTTTCAAAATCAGAATTTCATGGAAAATTTTGGTTTTAAGTTCTTTTAGTGCTTTATTACATTTCTGCGTTTACATTTCCAGTAAAAAATTTAATTTATAAAAAGTCAAAACAAATTGAAAAATATAAAATTTGATATCATTTGAGGTTAGAGAAGAAATGATAGTACATCAGTGATTAGTTCATTTCACACGACCTTAGTAGATCTTGATATATGATTGATTAAAATAAGTTGATTTAATCTAAATTTCAAAGTCTGCATAAATAAGAAATGACAGTGTTGTGAATGCTCTATTCTTGATAATTTGTGTATAAAATTTGAAACTTGAATTTTCAATAGGCTAAAAGCGTTTTGAAACTAATAGTAGTGTGAAAATTAAATATAATATGATTACATCTGTGATTTAAATCCATTATATGCATGGGTGTGTGTGTGTAAAAGATCATTTTCAGATAACGAATATATGGTTTTAAAGAATTTCATGAGACCAATATCGAATTATATCTTTAGCACAAATCTATTTCACTTCACTTCACTGCCCATGTCCCGAAAAACATGCATGGTGTTGTTGAACTAAGATATGTTTTCAAAATCTGTTGAAACATATATTCTCCCTTGGATCAGTTAGATACATCATCTAGTCTGATTCCATTGAATTTCATCCAGATAATAGTTGGATCCTCATACCTGAATCTGTTGATTCTCACTAATCAGCCAATCCATTAGAATCTTCTGATTCTGAATCATCATGATTCTTATATCCGTTGGGATCTGCTTTTATACTTGTGCTAAAAGGGTTAATTTCATCTTGGATATTGATCTAATCTTAACATTAACTGTATATGTCTTGAAGATAGTGCAATTTATATTTCTGTTTGGCATATATGTGGGGTACACGATGTTCTTCATCTAAATGGTACTAAATCACATGAATTTGGAGAATAAACGCTTATAGTTTCAAATAATATAATATTGACAAATTTAAGAATTCATGTTTTATATTTCAAATTCGGTATAAATAAAAGGGCATTTTTATAACCTGATCTTATTTACTTTGAAATTTATCGCGTATCATTTCAAATATTATTCAAATTCAATGAGTTTCAAAATGAAAAAGATGCAAAGTGCACAAAACTGAGTTGAATGGTTTCATACTATAGGTTACCATTTGTTATTGCTAAAATGTGTGATGAATTAATTGAATACTGATATGATCTTCTTGCTAATGATGTTAATTCAAAAATATGTGTTTCTGTTTGTACAGATTAAATCCAAAAATATGTGTTTCTGTTTGTACAGATAAAATCCAAAAATATGTGTTTCTGTTTGTACAGATAAAATCCAAAAATATGTGCTTTCGTTTGTATAGATAAAACTCAAAAAGATTTTGTTTTTTATTTTCCATGAAAATTCTAAACTTTTATTAAAATTGTTCGGGATTGGATCGAATATATGTTACTGACAGAAGTTCAAGATTTGACAGGTTGAAGTTGTTAAATTTTTGTTCAAGACAAAAAGGTTGAAAAGCTATTAAGTTCGCCTGTGTACAGTGAAGCGAACTTAATCTGATTATCCAGGGCGAAGCGAACTTAGGGGTGAAGCGAACTTATCTTGTTCGCCGAAGGCTTGTTAAGCGAACTTAACAAGTTTGCCTAATTAAGCTAACTTAATGGGTATAAGGTTCTAGATCAAGCGAACTTATCAGTTCATCGTCTTCTTCATTTTTAGGCGAACTTAACTGAGATTTTTCAAAAATTTAATCTGTTGTTGTTGGTTTTTTTTTTCCGGTTCTGTCTTAATCCAAATTGAATTGCGAACTCAACCAAGGTAATTTCATTGATTTTCATCCAGTAAATTGTGAGAATTTGACATTTTTCATCTCGGTTTTTCGTCGATCATTTCAAAGGACGGATTTTGACCTAATTGTGACCGGATTTATAAAATTGATCATCCGATTTGGTTATAAATTGATATTCGACTGATATTCATTGCTTATTCCATAATTTCTTCTCGATTTATAGATTTTTGCTCGACTGTGTTTGAATTTGAAACGTCACAGGTTCAGGCGAACTTGTTCCAAGCGAACTTGTTCAAAGCGAACTTGTCAGACGAACTTAATAAGTTCGCCTCTTGCTCTACTAAGTGAACTTATTAAGTTCGCCTAGGGGACAGTGAGGATTTGGACTTGTGAAAATTTTTTTTGTTTGAAAATTTTTTTGAAATTTTTTTCTTTGTTGTTTTGTTTGTATTTGTTATTTTTTTTAATATGTTTGTTTCCAAATGTTTCAGATGGCTCGACGTGTAGAATATAAACATAATCAAGTGGCATTGTTAGATCCGAACACGTCCGAGGCTGTGAATTTTCAAGGCATTATAGGATTTTTGAACAGATCACGTCTTCATGTTGCTTTATCTGTTGATCCTTACATAAGTCTCGTGTACATACAGCAATTTTGGGATACTGTGCATCAAGATACGGACGTTGAACCTCATGTTCTTCGTGCCACTGTTAATAATACCGAGATTGCAATTTCTGAAGAGACGATTCGTGCTGCAATTGATTTGGGTGGAAATGCTGATGATCCGTTATCTTATCCAGGCACTCTTATTTTGGGTTGTTTTCAACGGATGGGTTATCGTGGACGGCAAAATGATACCCAAGCACGGAAAGGTGGATTAGTTGGTGAATGGAGATATTTCATACATGTGATTATTCAATGCATCTCTCCTCGCAAAGCTGGTACCGATGGATTGAAGATGGCTCTTCAAACTGCTATGGTGGCTTTAACATTGAATAAGCGATTTAATTTTCCACATTACTTCTATCGGGAAATGGTCATGCAGATTAATCTAGCTGAAGGTCAACGATTCTTGATGTATCCTCGCTTTATTCAAATGATTTTGAATCACCTTATTCCGGATCTTCCACAACATCCAATAAGATTAACGTTGACTCCAATGTTAAAGCGTATCGTTACCGACTGCACGAAGGTGAAACAGCAGAATGCTGCATTGATTCCAGTCAATACTCCTTTGTTTGGGCACTTAATCAATCCTGATTATGTTGCACCACTGAATGACAACTGGTTTCATCCTGATGAAATTGCTCAAGCTCAAGGCTTCAATGTTCAACAACAACAACAGCAACAACCACAACAACAACAGCAACAACCACAACAACCCGCACAAATACAAGTTCAACCACAACAGATACCAGTTCCACAAATACAAGTTCTCGTACAACCACAAATTCCTATTCCTGAACATGTTCCTATTCCATAAGCTGAAGTTGAAATACCTATTCAGGAACCAGTTCAAGAAGAGGTCGTTCATGATCCTGATCAAGATCTAGGAATGAACATGGATGATTTCGTTGATGACGCTGTGAATTCACCAATTCCAGAAGCTGAAGGGAATGTGATGACTGATGATGGTTCTAGTTCCAGCTCAAGTGATACGATATTATCGGTGATTGAAAGCACTGATTCTGATGACTCTAGGGATTTTTCCTCAGGTCATTATGAACGATTAGCTACAATTCCACTGGCTAATGCTGGCAAAGGCATTAAATCTCAAGCCAGACGACCAAGAAGAAAGTCTGTTCGGGATCCTCCTTCCGGATCAGTACTTGGCAAAAGATCTTTGGTCGATGAGAGTACTGACACTGATAGTGACTTTACTCCAGATCCTAAGACTCAAAAGTTAATGTCTGCTTCGATTGCTGCTGCACAATCTTCTCAGGGAGTCGAGGATGATAATTTTGTTGCTTCATTGATAATTACTCCTCCAAGATCAAAAGATCTATCTCCGGTGATTTCTCATGTTCCTCCAGTCATTCCTACTACTTCAAGTCCTTCTATTCCATAATCAACAGCTGGTCCGTCAAAGCCTTCTGATTCTAAAAGGATTACTTTCCTTGAATCTCAAGTGCTTTCTCTACAAACCCAGGTAAACACTCTTGTGTCTACTGATTCACAACGGCAGCTGGTGATTCAGACTCAAGCTCAATAGATTGCTGATATGCAAGCATTAGTTTCCAAACTCGTTCAGCGTCTTGACGCTCAGGGGGAGTTGAGGATACCTGATACTTGTCACACAGAGTCTATTCAAAGACATGATGATGAAGACAATGATCCTTCTGGAAATATTGAGGGTGATCGTCAATACACTGACGCTAATCCTATATCTAGGGTTCAGGGGGAGTCGACATCATAATCACTTGAAGGAAACAAAGACAAAGATACTTCTGGTACTAATGAAGAAGAAATTCTATTATTGGAGTTCTTTCAAGATTCAGAAGAAGAGGAAGCTGAAAAGATTGCATGTCTTGATGACATTGATGATTTATTCAATGACATGGAAGATCATATGTCGGATAATGAGATAGAAGAAGGATAAATAGAAGAGATTGAGATAGAGAAAGATAAAGATAGTGTTACTTATGAAGGCTGTGACGGTCTTAAAGTGCCGTATAACTTCATCAAGGATGATGTTATTCCTGAATTCACTTATGAAGGAGTAACAGATTCTATGGACTCTGTTGAAGACGTCACACTGCCTGATGATACAGCTGATTCAAAGATGGATACTGATGATGAAAATTTTCAATCCAATAAAGATGCTGAAACTGAAACTACTCACACTGAGTCTCCAAAGGTTAATGAAGAACCTGTGATGTACATAGATACAAGGATGACACGAGAACATTGGAGAGAAGTTGTAAACAGTTGGATGAAGGTGCTACCCAAGTCTCCAGCACAACCTGCTTAGAAAGAGAAATATGTGAATAAAGAGCAGTGTGTAGGAAGGATAATAAGTTGGTTCTATGATGATGAATCAAAATTATTTGCAATTAAACGATCTGATGGTGTTCAATACTTAAAGCCGATGATCAAATATTTCAATACCTTGCCAAGGTGTGAAATAAATGGTTTAGCTTCAAAGCCACTCATTAATAGATCAAAGAATGGTTTGGCTGATATGATAGCAAACTTAATCAAGAAAGAAGGTAGTTCAGGAAAGTCTGATCGACTGAAACCACAAAAGGGAAAGAGAGTGAAAAGCACAGATCCAAATACTGGGAAAGTGACCTGGAGATACAAGTATAAACCAGTGCGTGCTATTCAGAAGATACCGTTAAAGAAGATTCCTCAAGACTTTCTTGGCAATATGAAATGGTGGTATGTTGACGTTAATACTGGAGAAGCATGGATTGAAGATAAAGATAATAAGGTCATTGTGTGTTTCTATGACGCAATGAATCTTATTAATTTTTCAAAGAAAGATCAGAGGACGTTGCGAAAAAATGAGATCATGTACACTGATGTTTGGAGAGAACAAGGTCTATAGTACAAAAGAGTTTTGGAGATATGCAGAAGATATGGTGTGCATGCTGGCAGCAGACTACCGGATAACTGGAAGAGTTCAAGATAAAGACTGAAGACTGTAGATCAAGCTATTGTCAAGGGGGAGTCTGTTAGGACATAGATTGTAATGACAAAAGCTTGTAATAGTTAGATTTTATGTCTTTATGTTTTTGTTATGTAAGTGTCAAAAGTCTCTAAGTGTTTTACGAGTATAGCCTAGAGGCGAACTTGTTAAGTTCGCCTGGTCTATCAGAGGCGAACTTAATAAGTTCGCTTAGGTATAACTGAGGCGAACTTGTTAAGTTCGCTTAAGCTGTTAGAGGCGAATTTAATAAGTTCACTTATATCAGGTCAGTTGGTTATATATATGTGTGTTTACAGAGTCAGTCATAACGAACTAGAACGAATCAGATCAGAGAAGTCCGATTGAGTCTGTAAACATCATTGTGATTGGAATACGAATTGAGAAGTTTATTACCTTGCGTGTTTGAAAAGTCTTTTATGCGTATAAACGTTGACTCGTTGGATTCCGCACTCCAAGTAAACGTCACGTCTTATCACGAGATCGATCCGTAGACGCGCCATGGGGACCTACAGGAAGAAAAAGAAGAAGATAAAGAGAATAAGGAGGAAGATGATTTGATTATCACTAAAGTTAAAAGGAATGACAAAGATCAGTCAGATGAAATTAAAATCTTTGATCTGATGGATCTTTTCATCTTTTCCGATGAAGATCTAAAAATTCTATACTACAATACTATTCAGTGTGACATGAGCTTGATGATAAAGAATGAAGCTAAGCTGTATATGAGAGTTATTTCAAGATGTTTATCTTTAAGAGCTAAAGTGAGAATGATAAAGAAACGAATGCATGATCTGGAGGCCAAGAATGTGAACATATAGAAAAAGCCTGATGTCGATAAGACAGAATACTTGTAATTCAATGGACTAGGGGGAGATTGTTGGAACCTTAATAGTCCATCGAATTCAAGTTCTTAGGTTAATATTGTACAAGTGTAAAGTTTTCGGTCGAAAACGTTATCGATCGAAGTTGTTTTCGATCGAAATAGTTTTCAGTCGAATAGAGTTTCCGGACGATAACTTTTCACTATAAATATGTCTTGTTTTGAATGGTGTAAGAGTAAGAGAACTTTGATCAGATTCACTATCTTCTGTATTTTGTGCTAAGTGTAATTAGATTGATTTTGTTCTCATCATCTTTAGTAAATCACAAGTGAAGATTTGGTGTTATATCTCGTTTATATGGCGGTTTCCGTGTTCGTTGGTGTTTGATTCGTATTGTTCAGTTGTTACTGGATTCTGGATTGTTTCTGCATTTCCAGAAGCGTTGCTGAATATTAGAGGCTTGATTATCACCGGATAAGAGGGGCTCACAACTTATACAATATCCAACCCTACAATCTCCCCCTAAGCTATTGCATCATTGTCTTCAACTCTCACTAAGCAGTTGGCTCTTGACTTGGTTTCTTGAAGAAAGGCTTTGCATTTACAGACACCACCCTTTGATATGCCTTGGCATCAGCCTCATCATCTTCTTGAAAGATCTTGATAGGGTTGTTGAATAACACAGAAGATCCTCTAGTTGAAATTTTAATAGCTCCATGGGCTCAAAAATCTGAATGTCTTCCTTGCCTTCACACTCAGTCATAGCAGTTCCAATGGTTGACTTGGAAAACCATTTTCTGAAATTTTGAAGCTGGACTGGTACTGACCGTGGCAATTGAGTGGATTTGACAGTTTCTGTCGGCTTGTACAAAAGGCTTACCCAAGGCTTATGTGTTCTGGGTTGAATCCTGGTTTTGGAGATAATTCTTTTTGGGAGTGTGGTTTTCGTTGACCTGAAGTTATTGAGGGCTTATTGTTGCAGGAACAACTCAAAGTTACGAGCTTCATTGAATTTACCAGGATTCTGAAGAGGTAATTTGGCTAGAGCCCTCAGATCATAACTTCGAAGGGAGCTGAACTCATGTGAAGTTTTGAAGTGTTCAACTCCTCCTTTGTATCTTATCACAATGTATAAACCCCTCTAATTGTCATACTTCCATCCCACAGGGTGTCTTTTCAGCTCCTGATATTCAGCGAACCACTCATAGTGCTTGGGAGGCTCCTCGATAGGCAACCTCCTCATCCAAGGCCCTTTAGGATCATGATATTCTGGATTTGGTTTAGTAACAGGAGCTGATTCAATTGTGGTTTGTGTGGCTGTGGTTGGTGTTTCAGGAGCTTCTTCATGAGTGCTTGTTGGCCCAGCAGTGGCTACATTCTCAACATAGGCCACTTGAACATGTGTAACCTCCTCTTCTATGTCAGTCAAGTATTCAATTTCATCTCCGGTCTCTGTGAAGTACCAAAGCTTCTCTTGATGTTCTTCTCCTAGTCTCACAATCTCTGGAAACTCATCAACAGTTCCAAAATCATCAATTTGCTTAAAAAGGTCATCCAGCTCATGGTCAGATCCAACTTCCTCTTCATATAGGATCACAACCTCTGTATTTATCTCTGTGCTCTTTACCTTTTCTCTTTCATCTCTTCTTTGACTTAGACTTGGTAAATCATACTCTGGTTCTTCTATCTTTACATCCATGGAAGGATCAGCAGCAGTAGTGGATTGGGGTGCAATGGTCTTTCCCTGGGTGGTGGAGGAGAGTTCCCTTTGTGTTTCAATTGTTTGTGAAGACTGTATCATGGAAGCTTGGATTTGGTTGACCAAAGAAGTTACAGCAATGAGTTCTTGTTGCTGTTTAGAGAGTAATTCTTGTTGAGTCGGTAGTTGAGATTGTTGGATATCCAGTTGATTCTTTAAAGCATTAACTTCCAGCTTTAGATCTTTTACTTCCTCTTTATGCTCAGTCAGATCTGTTCTTAGACTCTTTATGACTTCATCTTTCTTGATTACTTGATCATGTAGCTTCTTTACCTCCAGACTTAGTGATTTTACTCTTGGAACAGAGGGCGATGTTTCATGAACAAGTGATACAGGTGGTGGAGTAGGTTGTGGTGATGGTTGGGGAGAAGGGATATTATGGATAGGTTAAGGTATGGGACTGGGGTGTTCAGAAACATCAAACAGGGAATCAGAAGATGTAGATATGGGTTCTAGCCTAGTCTTTATCGTTTTAGCTCTAGGCTCCTCTTACTCATAATCTGACTCAGAGTCAAGTTGTCTTTTTGATGAAGATGCAGGAGGTTCTGTCTGCTCCTCAGATTCAGACCGATCATATTCTGTACCATAGATTCCTTCATCTAAAGTTCCACTTGATTCAGCTTCAACTTCCCCATTACCTTGATCTTCAGCCTCAACATTCACTGCTGGTTCCTCTACAATTGCTATTTCTGGGTCAAGAAATTTAGCCTCTAAGATTATTTGTTCAACCTCTTGATCAACATTTTGTTCAACATTTAATTCATCATCATGGTTTCCCTAATTAACTTGTTCTTGTTCTTCTTCTTCCTCTTCAGATGATGAGGATTCAAACTCTAGATTAGGTTCAACATCCGGGACTTCCTCTTCTTCTTCTCTAATTATGTGGCCAAACAAAGGAATATCATCAATCACTATGTTGGTTCTAGAACTTGAACTCTTCATATAACTTAGGGTTTTGGCACTCATGTGATCAAATACAAGTATATGGCCATCTTGTTGAAGATTATGATAAAGGTGGTTGATTATAATTAGTAGAAACCTTGGATAGACCAAAAATTTCTCTAATACCCCCGGTAAGATTTTCTTTCAGTTGTTTAAATACTAGTCCTGAGAAATTGTAGTCCCTTCCTTTGATTAGCTCTAGCATTGCAGAAGCCACCATGGCTTTTGCTGAGTCAAATCCACCTTTCGGAATGGACAAGCAGTGGATGAAGACGTGCACAATATACTTCCAGAGAGGTGAAAGGGAATTCTTGATGATTTTCCCACTCTTAAACTCATCAGGGTGACCCAGTCTTCTGAAGCATTCCTTTATGTAAAAATTTTGAAATTCCACCGGTGCTTCATGATTATCAGCAAACAGCAATACTTCTCTGTTTGTGGCCTCAGAAATCATAACTTGTTGATCATATACAGTAGCTCCGATGTGTTCCACATTGTCAATAATCACTCTTGTTGCAGTATCCCAAAATTGTCTTATAGTTGTTTCAAAGACTGGTATGTTGTGGCTGATAGCAAAACTGATGTTAGAGTTGGCCAAGAAATTGAGAACAAGTACAAAGTTAGCACTTTTGGGATCAGCAGCATTCAAGAAAGCACAAACATTGTGCCTCTTTACAAATAAAAGATCCATACCTGCTTAGAATAATAAACAACAGAACATCAGAAAATTTTGACACTTGGTAAAATTTCAGAGTGACCTGACCGAAAGTACTAGTTTTGGTTGAAGAAGCCATATCAAAACTACTTAGTTTCGGGAAGCAATGCTTAATCGAAACTCCTTACTTTCGGGCATAGCTTGGGTATCGGAACAACTAGTTTCGATAGAAACCTGTTGAAATTTTGAAACAATATTTTAAAAGAGGAACATCTCTTTATCGAAACAAGTAGTTTCGACCCCCCAAACCCTGACCAGCTGCAAGGACTCAAAAGATAGAGAAAAACTCGATTAAGAAGATGTATACAGACTAAAAAAATTTAATAGACAAAATTGAAAGAAAAGGATTAAGTAAAAAGGTAAGAAAAGCTTGTGAGGATAGAAACTCCATCTTACGGAGGATTCAACTGAAATCTGCAAATATAAACAACAAAGATGTGAGATATCAATAATGGTGAAATCAAAAATAAGATTTAAGCCCTAGATATTCCTTATTATGAAGATTCAGACGAGAAAGTTTAAATTAATCCTAGGTAACCCTAGGTTCATTCCTTTAAGGTTGCAATTAATCTGAACACAAAAAGTACCTGCTAATGATGACGATGGGGGAACCAGATAAAATACACTGGATTTACAAACTTAGACCAAAGAATCTTGAGCTTTTGTGCGACAAAATGAAGGGTGTAAAGGGGTTTCAGAGAGAATGAGTGAACTTAGCATGAGAAACAAACCTGATTATGAAGACATTCAATTTGCGATTGACAAAGGACCAAAATGCCTCTGTCGAAACTACTAGGTTCGACAGGGCAAGGTAGTTTCGGGTGCCTGGAAGTTTTGGGTGGATTTTTTCTGGTTAAATTTACTTTTGGGCAAAACTTGAAGTTACGGTTGAGAGGTAGTTTTGGTTGACTAAAACACTTGGACAAAAACAAAGGAAATATTCGTATATACACTATTTAAACAAGTTAATAAGGAAGATTAGATTTTTAAATGAAAAAATAAAATTAAAAACCAAATAAAGCATATGTACAATTAGCATTGGAAAAGATCCAACGTGAGATCAGGTCTGGTCAAACCTTTGAAACACTTTGTTTTGCAGTCAGCTACAGGGAGACTGTAACATTTCTGATTTTCAGTATCCGTATTTTCAATTCAATGTAATACATTTCAAACCAAAATTCTAATGCACTGTTTTGTTTCTTTTCGTACCATCAATTTAAGACTATATTTCAATGCAAATCCGCGAAATTACTCGGTTTTATCCTATTAAAACAATACATAAGTATCTAATTATACAAATATGACAAAAGACTAACGTTACAAGGTCTGATGTTGAAAAGTAGTAAGAAACCCTAATAAGCACGGTCACTCCTCGTTCAAGCACAGTCGCGCCGAGTGCTTTGGCACGGTCACGCGACTTGCTTTGGAATGATCGCGCCCGGTGCCTAGGTACGGTCGCGCCTCGTTTGGGCACGGTCGCGCCTAGTAACAGTTGAAACGTAAATACAGTTTTAATCACCCGGTCGTTGAGTTCCGTAACCGATTTACACTTCATTACCATTAACGAAAGCAATGACATTTCCAATTACAACAAACGTCTCAGATTAATCCAATCAATCTCAAAAATCGCTTAGACATTTCCAGAAAACATGAATTCTCTCTTTTGATCGGAATTATCGCAACCAAGCAGCAGATTCACGCTACTCAATCCTCACTAAAGCTACTGGACTATCTGGTTTAGCCGGGATTGCAGCAGAGAACGCCGGAAGCCATCCGCATCGCCGCTGAGACCCTTTCCTACTGTTCTCTATCAATTCGCTACTCTTCTGGGTAATTGAAACTCTGTCCTCAATCTATTTAGTCTCTAGATCAAAAGCCCCATGTTAATTTGGGCTTCCATTATAGAAATCCTCCTGAAACCGAATCTATATTTTATTCAAAATAGTTTAATCGAATTCAATACTAAACATGATTTAAATACAATTAATCTATATAACAAGAACCGCAATAACACTATAAATAAAAGCCCTATGATTTCAAACACTAACAATGTAAGAATCAGTCGATTCATGTCTGTTTTGGAAGAGACACGGTCGCATTAATCATCTAGCGCGGTCGTGCCTCATGAGACGCGGTGGTGCCGACTATCAGCGCGGTCGTGTTCTCCTGTCCAGACCCAATCATGCCCTTTGGCTAATCTCAGTCGTGTCTTAGAATCATAGACACGATCGTGCATGGCCAAGGCACGGTCATGCCTAAAGATTTAGTTAGTGAAGCCTCTGTTTGATCAACACGGTCGCGCCCTGAATAGCATGGTCGCGCCCGTGGTTTGAGCACAATCGTGCCCTTCCCAGGCACGGTCGTGTGTGTGTTAAATTATTGGCAGAATTATAATTTTATATATTTTTCAAACAATAAATATTTCTGATTAAATTACAAAATAAAAATAGTTGATTTTTATAAAAATGCATTTAATTCTATTTAGAAAGATCAAATATTTAATCTTGGAATAAATAGAAAATTTATTTATTTAAAGTTTATAAAAAGATTAAATTTACAATTATTGCTAGACCTTTCATTTAGAAAGTATTTAAATGGTTAAGTTACATTTTATAAATAAATAAATAAAATAATGATTATTTATTTACATTATGTTTAAACAAAGACATTTATTTATTTACACTTAATTTCATTTAACACTTATAATATTTTCATAAACAATAATTATTTACATTACTTATTTAATTATTCAAACTCAAACCTTAATCAAAATGTTCTAAAAATATTCTTTCAAACTTTATATATTTTATTCAATACCTCCAATTACAAATCAATGACCTTTTTACACAAGTCCAAATGCAACTTTAGACTTAAACTTTGGTGCACACTATTAATACCATATACATTACACTTTAGGTTAACTTGTGCATTTCAAGGATCTTTATTCTATCTAGTACCTTTGTTAGCAACGCATTCAAACCAAGTAAGTATTTCATAGCCCCTTTACTCTTTTACACTTTTGGGGTGAAACATGAACTCTATCAAATTACATGTTTACATTTACACAAACAACACAAATACAAATCCTATTTACATTCATGTGTGCAATTTGAGCTTTATGCCCGAGTGCTATGTGTGCTAAATTTTGTGAACACTTATGTTCAATCATTAACTATTCAAGCCGACGATTTTCAATGATAGATCTATTGAGTCTCACAAACCCACCCAGATTGGGGTGATTGATACCGACAACACAATTTGCATGCTAGTTACAAAGGTTTGATTGTACTTGGTTACACAATAGCTGCTCCCCATAAATGCCTTATTTATCATGATATGTATGGATTTGTTTTACAAACTATATGCTATCTATATAAACCTGTGTTATACTCACCAACTTTTTAGTTGACTTTATTTTATTCATGTTTCAGGTTCTAATGTGTGAGATTGATCAAGATGTGCTACACATAGGCTTGGACATGGTTAAATTAAATAAAAGAACTCTATGTATTTCAATTTTTTTCTATCTTGGATTTGGTTGTGTTTGGACTACTTGTTATGAAATTTGATGTTTAATATATTCAATCTAGTCAACCTTGTGCTTATGAACAGTCTACATGTCCAGCCCCGATGATTCCGCCATCGATCGGGGTGTGACAGATTGGTATCAGAGCCTTGGTTATAGGGAATTAGGTTATTATACACCTTGACCTAGACTATAACTTTAGGACACCTACTTATGCTATGTTTCATGATTACATGTTATATGCTACATGCTATATGTTATATGTTATGTGTTACATGCTATGTGCTACATGCTTACTATGATTAGTTATTATTTTATTTGATGACTTAATTGTTAAAAATCCATGACTTATTACTATATACTTAAATGATAAATTAAATAAACAATATCCTTTCCTATATCCTAAAACCTCATAATATTCTTATCTTCTTCTCTATCTTTATCTTTCTAAGCATGTGGAAACTTCATGAAGCTGAATTCAAAAAAAAAAAAAAATTATTTCCTCGTTAAGGTTTTTAAGCTTTGTTAATTATTTGAGGACACGTGCAATCTGGAAGAGTGACACCTGTATTTTGGGTTTTCTGTCTAGGAAAGCATTTTGCATAAATCCCAATCAACCGAGGGACCCGTATGCTTTCCTGGGAATTCCCGAGATGAGTGTTTACTTATAGGCTAAAGCATGTTTCCTTGAAAATTATATAAGTTTAATTAACCTTAATGTGTCATAGTATTCGAGTGATTTTATCACTATTTGAGTACAATCCAAACTATGATTATCTATTTATTTTGATTATCTTATTCTATTAAATCCAAACAATTCTCATGAGTTCTTACATCTTTTCTTGTCTTGTGAAAATCTGTAGAATGCCTCCTCGTCGTGCTCCCGCGGCCAACACCAATACCGACATTGCTGCTATTCTTGCACAACTCATGACACAACTCACTCAAGCTAATAGTGCCACCAATGGCAACAATGGTGGAAATGGTAGTAATAGTGGTAATGCTGGTAATGGTGGAAATGGTGGTAACAACCCATCTCAATGCACCTTCAAGCATTTCAACTCGTGTAATCCCCTCAAGTTCTATGGTACCGAAGGAGCTATCGGACTCCTTCAATGGTTCGAACGCATTGAGAATACCTTTCTCAATAGTGACTGCCCCGACAACCTTCGTGTTCGTCATGACACAAGTGTCCTACAAAAACGGGCACTCACGTGGTGGAATGGGGAGAAGCGAAATCGAGGTGTGGATGTGGATGTGGCAATGGCCTTACCTTGGGATGAGGTTAAAAGGCTAATGACCGAGGAATTCTTTCCTCGAAATGAAGTAAAGAAACTTGAAGCCGAATTTTGGGATCTTGCCCAAGATAGTGGTGAAAACTTGGCATATACAACTCGGTTCCATGAGTTGAGTCTTCTTGTGCCCCACATGGTCACTCCTTTGTCCCGATGCATTAAAAAGTATATTGGGGGACTACCTAGACAAATTCAAGATACTGTCCTAGGAAGGAATCCCTCAACACTTGAAAATGCCATCCGTTTGTCCGCTACCTTAACCGATAATCATGTGAAGGCGGGGACTCTTACTAAAAAGGGGACCAAGAAAGTTTCTGACACTATAACCCCTCCTACCCACAACAAAGAAGCCACAACTGAACCCTACCGCAATAATAGGAAAAGGAAGACTAGAAACTATGCTGTGGTCACTCCTGCTATTCCTGTTAACCAAGCTGCACCTATGATTCAAATACCGGTTAAAAAGCCATATGTTGGAATCTACCCTCTTTGTGCCACATGCAACTATCATCATCCCCAAAACCTCCCATGTCGCCTTTGCACTCATTGTGGGAAATATGGCCATACGGTTAATGTTTGTTGGGCCAAGGCTGTTGCGGGCCAAATCAACCCCCAAGTGGCTAATCAAGGTGTACCCACTATTGCAAATGGGCGAGCATGTTATGAGTGTGGCAACCTGAACCATTTCCGTGATCAATGCCCAAAGTTAGTCAATGCTAAACAAGGTGGAGCTCGTGGGCGTGCTTTCAACATAAACGCCAATGAAGCTCAAGCCAACAATGACGTGGTCAATGGTACGTTTCTTGTTAATAGACAATATGCCTCCATTTTAATCGATACCGGTGCCAATAAGAGTTTTGTGTCACTTAACTTTGAACCTTTACTTGCAAAGACACGATCCGAATTAGAGAAAACCTTCACTGTCGAAATAGCAAATGGTGATTCACTTACAATCGAGTCTATTATCCATGACTGCTCTCTAAAAATTAATGAACATACATTCCCAATCAGTCTTGTACCAATGCCATTAGGAAGTTTTGATATCATCATAGGCATGGATTGGCTATCAAATCATCATGTCGAAGTCATTTGTTTCGAGAAGTGTATTCGAATACCTCTACCATCAGGGGAAACACTAAGAGTCTTTGGTGAAAAGCCTTGCAAAGGGCTTAAATTAATGTCATGCACTACAGCTCAAAAGTACTTAGGAAAGAAGTACGTGGCCTTTTTGGCCCATATCGTTCAAAAAGATGTCAAAAAGAAGAGTATTCAAGACATCCCCATTATTCGGGATTTTCCCGAAGTATTTCCCGAAGATCTATCCGGTCTTTCACCCGTTCGACAAGTATAATTTCGCATTGATCTTGTGCCCGGAGCTAACCCCGTGGCTAGAGCTCCATACCGTCTTGCACCATCTGAAATGCAAGAACTCGCAAGTCAACTTCAAGAGCTCTCCGACAAAGGATTCATTCATCCAAGTCATTCACCATGGGGTGCACTCGTCTTATTCATCAAAAAGAAGGATGGATCATTTCGCATGTGTATTGACTACCGCGAACTCAATAAACTTACTATCAAAAACCGTTATCCTTTGCCTAGAATTGATGACCTCTTTGATCAACTTCAAGGTTCTACTTGCTTCTCGAAGATTGATCTTCGATCTGGTTATCACCAACTCCGTGTGCAAGAAGACGATATTCCAAAGACTCCTTCCGAACAAGGTATGGTCATTACGAGTTCATGGTTATGCCTTTTGGGCTAACCAATGCACTTTCATGGACCTCATGAATCGTGTGTGCAAACCGTACCTCGATAAGTTCGTGATAGTTTTCATAGATGACATCTTAATCTATTCCAAGACTAAAGCCGATCATAAGCAACATCTTAGATTGGTTTTGGATCTGTTGAAGAAAGAACAACTATATGCCAAATTCTCCAAATGTGAATTTTGGTTAAAAGAAGTTCAATTTCTTGGTCATATTGTCAACGACAAGGGTATTCATGTTGACCCTGCTAAGATCGAAACGGTTAAGAATTGGAATGCCCCGAAGACTCCCACTGAAGTTCGTACATTTCTTGGTCTTGCGGGATATTACCGTCATTTCATCTCAAACTTCTCTAAGATTGTTGTCCCCCTTACCGCATTGACCCACAATGGTAAGACTTATGAATGGGGACCAAAACAAGAAGAAGCTTTTCAAACCCTCAAGCAAAAGTTATGCAATGCTCCCATTTTGACTCTCCCTGATGGGAATGATGATCTAGTTGTCTACTGTGATGCTTCTAACCAAGGTCTCGGTTGTGTACTCATGCAACGAGGCAAAGTAATCGCTTATGCGTCAAGGCAACTTAAGATTCATGAGAAGAATTATACGATGCAAGATCTCGAGTTGGGTGGGGTCGTATTCGCATTGAAGATTTGGAGACATTATCTCTATGGCACAAAATGTGTGGTGTTCACCGACCACAAAAGTCTTCAACATATCTTTAACCAAAAAGAACTCAATATGAGGCAACGACGTTGGGTTGAACTCCTTAACGACTATAACTGCGAGATTCGTTACCATCCCGGCATGGCAAATGTTGTAGCCGACGCTTTGAGTCGAAAGGACCATGTTATGCTTCATTGTGCCCGAATTCAAACCGATATTCAAATCCGCATCATAGAAGCTCAACAAGTCTCAGTCACCGAGGGTAACATGTACGAGGAAATGTCGTGTGGTGTTGAACTTCTGCTTGAATCAAAACCCAATGGCTTACTTTATTACTTGAACCGTATTTGGATTCCCGATCGCGATGATCTCCGTATATTTCTCATGAACGAGGCTCACAAGACTCGTTATTCTATTCATCCTGGTGCGGATAAAATGTACCAAGATCTTCGCCAACAATATTGGTGGCCCGGTATGAAAATGGACATTGCTCACTATGTTTCCAAATGTCTAACGTGTTCCAAAGTCAAAGCCAAACACCAACGTCCTTCCAGATTACTTGAACAACCGGAAATTCCCGTGTGGAAATGGGAGAACTTAGCCATGGATTTTATTACCAAACTCCCTCGCACCTCAAGTGGTTATGATAGCATTTGGGTAATCATTGATCGTCTCACTAAATCTGCTAATTTCTTGCCTATCCGTGAAGACTATCGGGTTGAGAAACTAGCCCAAATTTACATTGATGAAATTGTGAGCCGTCATGGTGTTCCCTTGAACATAATATCCGACCGAGATGCCCGGTTCACTTCTCGATTTTGGCAATCTCTCCAAACTGCTCTTGGCACACGATTGGATTTGAGCACGGCTTACCATCCCCAAACTGATGGTCAAACCGAGCGAACAATCCAAACACTTGAAGACATGCTTAGAGCTTGTGTAATTGATTTTGGTGGCAATTGGGATTCACATTTATCCCTCATTGAGTTCTCTTACAATAATAGCTACCACACAAGTATCAACATGGCTCCATTCGAAGCTCTTTATGGTCGCAAGTGTCGTTCTCCTATCTGTTGGAACGAGATTGGTGAAGCACAAATCACCGATCCCGAGCTAATTCAAGAAACATCCGATAAGATCATTCAAATCCGTGACAATATTCGAGTGGCGAGGAGTCGACAAAAGTGTTATGCCGACAAACGTCGAAAACCCTTGGAATTCCGAGTCGGTGACCTGGTTCTTCTTAAAGTGTCCCCGTGGAAGGGAGTGATCTGTTTTGGAAAGAAAGGCAAGTTAGCCCCTCGCTATGTTGGTCCATTCAAAATCCTTGAAAGGATTGGGAAAGTGGCTTACAAACTCGACTTACCTCCATCTCTTGGCAACGTGCATCCTACATTTCATGTATCTAATCTGAAGAAATGTCTCACTGATGAGAATCTCCATGTACCACTTGATGACGTGCGCATTGATGAAACGATGCACTTCGTTGAGAAACCGGAAGAAATTATGGATTGTGAAATCAAGCAATTCAAGCGAAGTCGTATTCCTATTGTTAAAGTTCGTTGGGAGTCTAAGAGCGGTCCTGAATTCACTTGGGAACGAGAGGACCAAATGAAACTCAAGTACCCCCATCTTTTTACTGATCCCGTAGCTTCCTCTATCTAAATTTCGGGATGAAATTCCCTCAACATGGGGAGACTGTAACATTTCTGATTTTTAGTATCCGTATTTTCAATTCAATGTAATACATTTCAAACCCAAATTCTAATGCACTGTTTTGTTTCTTTTCGTACCATCAATTTAAGACTATATTTCAATGCAAATCCACGAAATTACTCGGTTTTATCCTATTAAAACAATACATAAGTATCTAATTATACAAATATGACAAAAGACTAACGTTACAAGGTCTGATGTTGAAAAGTAGTAAGAAACCCTAATAAGCACGGTCGCTCCTCGTTCAAGCACAGTCGCGCCGAGTGCTTTGGCACGGTCACGCGACTTGCTTTGGAATGATCGCGCCCGGTGTCTAGGTACGGTCGCGCCTCGTTTGGGCACGGTCGCGCCTAGTAACAGTTGAAACGTAAATACAGTTTTAATCACCCGATCGTTGAGTTCCGTAACCGATTTACACTTCATTACCATTAACGAAAGCAATGACATTTCCAATTACAACAAACGTCTCAGATTAATCCAATCAATCTCAAAAATCGCTTAGACATTTCCAGAAAACATGAATTCTCTCTTTTGATCGGAATTATCGCAACCAAGCAGCAGATTCACGCTACTCAATCCTCACTAAAGCTACTGGACTATCTGGTTTAGCCGGGATTGCAGCAGAGAACGCCGGAAGCCATCCGCATCGCCGCTGAGACCCTTTCCTACTGTTCTATATCAATTCGCTACTCTTCTGGGTAATTGAAACTCTGTCCTCAATCTATTTAGTCTCTAGATCAAAAGCCCCATGTTAATTTGGGCTTCCATTATAGAAATCCTCCTGAAACCGAATCTATATTTTATTCAAAATAGTTTAATCGAATTCAATACTAAACATGATTTAAATACAATTAATCTATATAACAAGAACTACAATAACAGTATAAATAAAAGCCCTATGATTTCAAACCCTAAAAATATAAGAATCAGTCGATTCGTGTCTGTTTTGGAAGAGACACGGTCGCGCTAATCATCTAGCGCGGTCGTGCCTCATGAGACACGGTCGTGCCGACTATCAGCGCGGTCGTGTTCTCCTGTCCAAACCCAATCATGCCCTTTGGCTAATCTCAGTCGTGTCTTAGAATCATAGACACGATCGTGCCAGGCCAAGGCACGGTCGTGCCTAAAGATTTAGTTAGTTAAGCCTCTGTTTGATCAACACGGTTGCGCCCTGACTAGCATGGTCGCGCCGTGGTTTGAGCACGATCGTGCCCTTCCCAGGCACCGTCGTGTGTGAGTTAAATTTTTGGCAGAATTATAATTTTATATATTTTTCAAACAATAAATATTTCTGATTAAATTACAAAATAAAAATAGTTGATTTTTATTAAAATGCATTTAATTATATTTAGAAAGATCAAATATTTAATCTTGGAATAAATAGAAAATTTATTTATTTAAAGTTTATAAAAAAATTAAATTTTCAATTATTGCTAGACCTTTCATTTAAAAAGTATTTAAATGGTTAAGTTACATTTTATAAATAAATAAATAAAATAATGATTATTTATTTACTTTATGTTTAAACAAAGACATTTATTTATTTACACTTAATTTCATTTAACACTTATAATATTTTCATAAACAATAATTATTTACATTACTTATTTAATTATTCAAACTCAAACCTTAATCAAAATGTTTTAAAAATATTCTTTCAAACTTTATATATTTTATTCAATACCTCCAATTACAAATCAATGACCTTTTTACACAAGTCCAAATGCAACTTTAGACTTAAACTTTGGTGCACACTATTAATACCATATACATTACACTTTAGGTTAACTTGTGCATTTCAAGAATCTTTATTCTATCTAGTACCTTTGTTAGCAACGCCTTCAAACCAAGTGAGTATTTCATAGCCCCTTTTACTCTTTTACACTTTTGCGGTGAAACATGAACTCTATCAAATTACATGTTTACATTTACACAAACAACACAAATACAAATCCTGTTTACATTCATGTGTGCAATTTGAGCTTTATGCCCGAGTGATATGTGTGCTAACTTTTGTGAACACTTATGTGCAATCATTAACTATTCAAGCCGATGGTTTTCAATGATAGGTCTATTGAGTCTGACAAACCCACCCAGATTGGGGTGATTGATACCGACAACACAATTTGCATGCTAGTTACAAAGGTTTGATTGTACTTGGTTACATAATAGCTGCTCCCCATAAATGCCTTATTTATCATGATATGTATGGATTTGTTTTACAAACTATATGCTATCTATATAAACCTGTGTTATACTCACCAACTTTTTAGTTGACTTTATTTTATTCATGTTTCAGGTTCTAATGTGTGAGATTGATCAAGATGTGCTACACATAGGCTTGGACTTAGTTAAATTAAATAAAAGAACTCTATGTATTTCAATTTTGTTCTATCTTGGATTTGGTTGTGTTTGGACTACTTGTTATGAAATTTGATGTTTAATATATTCAATCTAGTCAACCTTGTGCTTATGAACAGTCTACATGTCCCGCCCCGATGATTTCGCCATCGGTCGGGGTGTGACAGAATCCCTGAATATAACTGATATTTGTGTAAGATAAACCCAAACATTTTCTTGTACAATGATTTCATGTGAATAAGCGATACCATTTAAGCACGAAACACGGCATACCCCACGTTTTGAAATAAAATGGTTTTGAAAGCCTATCAATCCTCAAGAAATACCCGCATTCATCGTATCATCTTTTACATGTTAACTAGGGTACCATCTTGGTAAGTCAAAATCACCGCCAAAAGTAAAATAAGATCCAACTGTATATCAGAAGTTATAAAATGAAAAATATCTAAGTGGATATTAAAAAGGTACGAACATTCTAGGTCTTTGCTTAAGCAAAACAGAAGAAGCCATAAAATTATCCAAGCGGATAGGAAAAGGTTAAACACCCGAGATCTTTGCGTAAGCACAGACGGGGTCAAATCATCCAAGTGGATGGGAAAAAGATGAAGTACCGAGATCTTTGAGTAAGCAAAACAGACGGGGTGATCCGCGGTATCTTTCGTTAGTTTGACTGTCACCTGGCGTATGAATCAGAATCCAACACGTAAGTCTATATCTGATTGAATCAGTTTTCTTAGTTGAAAAAGGGTTAGATGTTTCAAAAGTGGGTTCAAACACATATGTACGATTGAGATTTAGATTTTCACACTACTAAAGAGTTATAACCGTATGTCGGGCCTACCAGCTATGCCTCAGTAAGCACCATCGCTTATGGTCCATTTCATGTTCAAGAAGTGTGATAAGACTCTATCATTTCTCACAGGGTCGATCCGATTTTCCTGAAACAAAACTTTATACTTACAGTGAGTATGAGGATAAGAGTTTTTCTTAAGCAAACAATAAACAAAGCAAATATTTTCTTTTCCTTCTGACTATACAAAGTTTCAATTTCTCCCTCAAAAGATTTGCTTGTTCACACAGATAAAGAAAATAACTATACACAAAGAAAAAAATCTTTTTGGAAATCTTCCCAATTAATAAGTTTAAACAGAAAAGACAATATGCACAATGGTTACTGAAAGTTGATTATGCCGAGCATCTCCACCAATTTCTCAAATCTGGCAGAATCAAAGGCTTTTGTAAAGATGTCGGCGGCTTGCTTGTCGGTTTTGACATCAACGATTTTGATATGTTTCTTTTCAACACAGTCACGGATGAATTGATGTTTGATCTCAATATGTTTGGTTTTTGAATGCTGAACGGGATTTTTTGTGATATGGGGAACGACGCTGTTGTCACAAAGGATGGGTGTTTCATGGAATGTGATCCCGTAATCAAGCATTTGATGGTGGATCCACCTCACTTAGGAACAACAAAGGGCTACGACATTGTATTCAGCTTCGGCTGTGGATTGGGAAACAGTGGTTTGATTCTTACATTGCCAAGAGATAAGGCGGTTACCAAGGAACTGACAACCCACAGAAGTGGATTTGTGGTCTAAGTTGCATCCCCTGTAGTCAGAATCTGAATATGGCAAAAGAGCAAACAAGTTATTTTTGGGATACCAAAGCCCAAGTTTTGGCTTATTTTTTAAATATCTTAAAATACGTTTGACGGAAATTAAATGAGAAAGTTTAGGATTAGCCTGAAAACGTGCACACAAGCACACTACAAACATGATGTATGGTCTACTAGCAATGAGATACATGAGAGATCATATCATCGAGCGATAGAGGTGCTGATCAACGCTTTCACCATCCAAATCAGGAGACAGACAATGTCGAACTTCCATGGGAGTCTTGTAAGGATGAGACTCGGCTATTTTGAACTTGGTCAGGTTTTCTTTGACATATTTTTCTTGATGGATAAGAATTCCCGACTCAGACTAATCTACATGCAAACCAAGAAAGAACTTCATTTCTCACATAGAGCTCATTTCAAACATAGAACGCATCACTTCCTCGAAGTCTTTACACAACCGAGGATTTGTGGATCCAAAATGATATCATCAACGTAGATTTGCACCAAAATGGTATCCGCACCATCCTTTCGTTTAAACAAAGTTTGGTCAATTGCCCCACGTGTGAAACCATTATCAAGCAGACGCTTAGATAACGTGCCATAGCACGCACGAGGTGCTTGATGGAGACCGTACAATGCCTTGTCTAGTTTGTAAACTCGGTCAGGATAGTCTAATTAATGAAACCCGGTGGCTGCTTGACATAAACTTCCTCTTGAACCTTTCCATGCCGAAATGCGCTTTTGACATCCATTTGATGAACTGTGAAGTCTATATAGTCTGCATAGGTGAGAAACATTATGATGGCTTCTAAGCGAGCCACTGGTGCAAAGACTTCCTCAAAGTCAATCCCTTCTTGATAAAACCCCTGAACCACCAAGCGGGCTTTATTTCGAACCACGATTCCCTCTTCATCCTTCTTGTTACGGAAGACCCAACGAGTGGCAATAGGGACTTTATTCTTAGGAAGGTCCACCAGATTCCACACTTGTAACTTGTTGAACTGCTGCAATTCTTCCTACATAGCCTCCACCCAACTGTTCTCAAGCAATGTAGCTTTGATATTCTTAGGCTCAACTTCAGATATGAAGCATGTGAAAAGACCGTCATTCATTGCTTCGGTGGCACTACGAGTTCGGACTCCCACATTGAGTGGACCAATGATGTTGTCTGTAGGATGATCTTTGTGAACTCGTAGTTGTGGAATAATATCCTCTTCTAGGTTGTTTTCCAAATTGGTGATATTGTTGTTAGAAATAACAGGTTCTTCCACAAGATTTACAAAGGAAGGTTTTACAAAATCCTTAAGGTATGTTTCACAAGTTTTTCAAGGAAATAAACTTCTATTGTGGCACTAAACCTGTGAACTCACCAACTTTATGTTGACATTTTTAAGCATGTTTTTCAGGTATTTTTTTGCAATGGAACGGTTAGAATAGGCTAGTCATTTGGATTAAACCCTAGAAGTCGAAGAGACATGATTGTCAAACCTCGAGACAGATTTGACCTATATGGTTCTAGAACATTGTACCAGTTTATGTTAGTAACTGTAATGGTATTCAACACTTTAGAAATCTTCATTTTAGCTACCGCAACTATGTAAAGATATTAGTCGTTACAACCTTGAGTTATTTATTAAGTAAATAATTTGGGGGTGTGACAGATTGGTTTCAGAGACAATGGTTTTAGCGAATTAGGTTTCCTTAGTGACACCTAGGCTCTAACCGCATATATCTAGGGACCGAGATTTCATAGACTTGCATTACACCAGGAACACCTCAGACTCGAGTATAGAAATTCCAACCGCTGCCAGACCATTTGAGTAAACTATTAGTGTATATAATTGCACTAGGATATCATTATCTACATTGACACTAGGAACAATTATGTGGCATACGCGGCTAACATCTAACATACGTATCAATACGAAAACGATAGGCATCTATATTATGACCCACTACAGGATAATACTAGAGTGATCAACTGAAGTAAATTGACAATTACACTTGATATCACGGAATTGTAAATTTACATGTACTTGTGAATTCTATGAAATCCTAAGGTGATGACCTAAGTAGGACGTAATAATTAGCTACTACTGATAACACAAGCGTAACCATAAGTGTATGCCTTATTTCGTCATCGTAAATCTGACCTTCTATTCAGCAGTTTAAACAAACCGACAGTATGAACTAGAAACCTTGATGATCTTGTCTTCTGTTCTTTAGTAATCACTGTATCACCTTTGACGTTAATCTTGTTATGCTGCTACAAACCTAGCACCTTGAACACGTTGTCATTGCTTATGTTATACAACCTCATGGTGACGTAGGATCTGACCCTTATTCATATTCAAGCCCTACTTCAACTCTTCAGACACACTGACCATATTTTCTAGCTGGACGCTCTACATGACCTACAGGGATTGCTAATAATCGAGACGGCTCCGACGGACACTTCAACTAGCCATGCACATTATGAACTCATTCAACTCCTATCCTTATTAAATCCTTTCTTTTACTACAGCTCCTTCACTGTGACTTTCTACCAACTCGTGACATCGATTGTAACTTATGCATACACCTTTGTACGCCTGATTTCATTTCTTTCATTCAGTTAGTGACTACCGATTATCCTAGTGCATTTTGGTGTTATATTAATTGGTGCATATTGTACTCAATTACACTTTGGTATGCCTCCCATGCTCTATCACATCGAATCTTGACAGATGTCATTTCAACTACTATCTAGATACATAAACATAAAGGAGTGACCAGCAATGTCTACGTGGAAGTCTAGCCCTGAAGTATTCTACTACTGATCACAAAACCCTAAGTGAACTGTTATAATTCACCTCTCTTGACAATCTCTAAATTCATACCTGTACTCAAGATGAGTCTTGGAAGTGGAACATAAGTTATATGTTCCTACCTTATCTAAGACTAACCTATTTTATGCAAGAAATGTCACACCTACGTGAAATATTGTTGGCATCCCTTTGATAATTCTTATCACCCCATGAGAAGAAAAATGTCTTCAACAACTGATTAGTTGCAAAGGTTATAGATGGCAATACTATTTCCACAAATAGTATGCCAACTAAATATGACCTGGTCATGCTTCACCGCAAAGAGGCAAGCTCATAATTGTAAATTTTGATAATAGGGATGCTCACATTCCTCATGCTTAACCTTGTTAGCTGAGATCAAAATGTTGCGCTTCTAAATCATTGAAATATAATCTTTTCTTACAATATGAATGTCGACCCGTTCTAACACCAAATACTACGTGTAAGAGTGAGACTGAACTCAAGAAGTATTCCTTTGCAAAACGCTCAAGTTCAACTCCCGGTACATATGTGTAACATATCTGTTGCCTAAAATCATCAACGATGAGAGCCATGACAGCGCCTGTCATGTACAGATTCAAGCTTCCTAATTCCTTTAAACGTCATGCTTTGACTGTAAAGTCATGAGTACGTGATTCGTGACTGTACATCCTTAAAGTCAAACTCTTATAGACACGTTTTGTGATAAATCACTAACTACCTGTGGAATAGCAATGTGTGAAAGACACGATATATCCAAACAAAGGTAGAACTGTATAACTAGTGGTCGATGCTCGAGGACGAGTATCATATTCGTTTCCTTGGAAACACCCTATGCCTTTACCCGTATACCTAAATTTCCTTCCAACTTCATTTTCACTTCTCTTTATTCTTCGTTCAAATCTATCCTCTTTCCTTAGCAACACACCGAACCTAGCTAGTTCAATGTCATCTCACACTTTATCTTTCTAATTGGATTATTCGATTAACACTTTCTTATAAACCTTGAATTGAATCACCTTACCGATATATAGCAATAACCGATCCCACACCATTAAATGGCGAACATTATCCGACTTCTCTATAGTTTGGATTATGATTAACCCTATTTCCAATCATCATCTCATGGTGTGAATTATCATTAGATGTCAATATAAGCTAAAAAGGTACATTATGAAACACAATAGCCTTGGATAATGACATGTCACCTCGATGACTATGGTGAATAGCAAGCTCACCTTTAGAAATGGTGGCTAACTCATAGTCTAGTCCCAGGTTTCAAAAATCTGATACGAGACATAACTAATGTTATGGGTATATCAGTTCATAGGCTTGTCTATGAAAATATCCACTAGGAAGTTTCATTCAGATTATCTCCCAACTTCAAGTATGGACAAATTTCATTGAGCCATCTATCGTAGGCGTATATTCTGTTTATGACCACTCTTTGACCTAGGGAAATTCAAGGCCAATGGTTCATGAAAGATCATTCATTCATATGACGATATTCATGAGAACCGAAAGGTAACTTCGTTCCACATGGGCATATAAATCTCATCGCAATGGAAGGATCGATCTTCGAACCTCTCCAATTCAGTATTGCATAATAATGTATGAGTTATCATGTATTGACACTGCTACCGCTAGTAGTGGATACATTAATATTCTATACCGGTACATATTACATATGGATGTCTGGTGTAACCTTGTCATGGTCAGGCTTCAGTGCTAATATAAGCATATCTCAGTTCCATGACCCTTCAAGAACCTTTTGTCGTCATTCAAATTAAGGAACTGTCAATTACCTGATTATGGGACTAACACACAATCATTTCATTAAACCCTCCAATGTATCATTACTGAACTTTCCAAAATTCTATCATGATTTGGTTCCCACGAGAGGAAACACAGATATAAACTTGGAGTATATGTCCGCATACTTTCAGAAATTTGTGTGCATGAATGCACATCTACCTCTCATTACTAAGGATGGTGATCGTACTGTATAACACTGAGGAGAACGATCACATAATGAAATGCTTCAGCATCAAATCCTTAATGGTTTACTCTCGTATGTGAGTTCACTTGATCTGTCAAAACTCACTAATTTAATTCACACCTAGTAAACATTCTTTTCATGACCTACTCACTATACGAAAAGGACCTAACTGGTTGTAATCCCTTTTGATTATGGGACTCTAATGATGACTTTATGTTGAAGCACTTTCCTGAGACAAACACTCTGGATAGATAGAGTCTTAGTTTTGTACTTTCATGTATGTATTTGTCTTTGTTTGTAAGTGTCTATATGTATTAGTATTCGAGTTGTATTTACTTTTACATACTGCTTGTTGCAAATTTCTCTAAGTGTTTTGCGCACTTGTATGTGTGCAGGAATTAATTCCTGCGTACTTAGCAAGTACGCAAGAATACCTTTGCGTACTTGCTAAGTACGCATGAGCAAATTGCCCTGCGCACATGCTAAGTGCGCAGGTATCAGGTCGTGTATAAATAGGAATGGTTGACAGTAGATAAGTACGCATTCATAGTAGCAAATACGCAGAACTTGTAATCTCAGTATTTCTCTCTGTAACCTTCAAGTGTTTTTAATAGACGAACGTTTAAAGTGATCATCTTTTCGGTTTACTTTGTGTTGTAAGACTCTCCACCTATTCATGGGTATTCTGCACCCGTCCCGACAAGTAGACGCACTTGTATGTGACGATCCACCACACCCGAGGGACCTACAAGTGGTATCAGAGCCTCGGTGTTCGTTGATTTGTGTTCCAGTTTCGGGTTTTAGGGTTTTTTGAGCAGACCTGAGTTATAAAAGTTCGCTACTTTTTCTTGCAAAAATCCTCAAATCTGAGTTTGTTATCACTTCATTTGGTGTTTGGAAGGCTGAGGGATTGTTAGAAGATGATTTCTAAGCTTTTGGAAGCATCAATTTCTTAGATCCATCACTTTTCGAGCATTCTCCTCAAGATCCGTCAAGAATGCTGTTACTTTTTGATAAGTACGCAAATTTATCTTTTCTGCGTACTTACTAAGTACGCATGGGTTTTGTCCTGCGTACTTACCAAGTACGCAAGAGAATTTGTCCTGCGTACTTGTTAAGTACGCATGAATATTTGACTCTGCGTACATACAATGTACGCATGGGCATTTTGCGAACTTATCAAATACGCATGAGCACTTGGCTTTGCGTATTTACTAAATACGCATGAGCACCCTTTATGTGCGTATTTACTAAGTACGCATGAACTAGCATCTAGGATTAAAAAAAAAGAGTTTTTTGGCGGGAAAACTTTTCTTGGCCAAAAGTTTTAGTGATCATTTGTACGCATGTTCCAGACCATTCTTGAGAAGATAGTAATTTTGGTTTTTCCGGACCAGAATTTGTATACGATGTGGCTTGGCGAAACACGGACGAGATTTTTGTTGGATGATACCACTTGTTATACATTGTTTTAGGGTCCATACCTTAAAATGTAGGCTACGAGTATCCGGGATACTTATTTAATAGGGTATGAATGCTGAACTAATGGGAGCAATTGGGTCGTCATCGGCTAAAGGTCTCGTTCTATTTGTGAGGATGTGGCTGCTTTGGGTCTTTCGGAAAAAGAATCATCTTGTTTAGGTATTCAAACTTGAATATGTAGGCTACGAGTATCCGGGATACTTCTTTAATAGGGGATGAATACTGGAACAACTTGAACCCAAGGATTTGCTGTTTTGGATCTTTGCAAAGGAATAAAAGAATAAAATCCTGGAGTTGGCTAGTTGTGCTTTTTGAGGATTTGAGTGAAGTGATGATGAAGCTGGTCATAGTTTATAGAGAAATGAGGGGGATAAAATCTAGTATTCATGAGACATTAAAGAGGTGGTGGAAAGCCGTTGGTACTTCCTATATATATACCTCTTTGACAGAACATGGATCTCAACCGTGATTTCTCGTGTAAACTATATTTTTCGTGCTCATTGGTCAAGCTTGTGTTCAAGATTTGATGTGATTCAATTATGATAGGATTTCTCATTTGGGATCTGGGCAGAATCCAGATAGACAACCTAGTTATGGAACTTCACCGCGGTGAACGTATACAGATTAGGAGGTGTGAACCACAAATGAAGATCTAATTGAAGAATGTTCGACTTTGGATTTAAGGTGATCACTACTGAGCATGATTTTGTGTTTGATTCTATCAAGTGTTTTCAGGATGAAGCTGGATATCCGTTGGATTATTAGTTGAAGATGGAACCTTTTATCATTGGTCGATGGGATAGGAAACATACCCTTGTTTCTGGTCTAGTTAGATGAAGCTTAAACTGAAAGGGGAAATTGGAAATGAACATCTTCGGGAACTTGGTTGACTCGTGAAGATACAGGATAGAGTTAGACACATCTGGTTGAAGACTTATGTTGGTTCTTATTGAAGCACATAGTTTGGTCTACAATGAAAGCTACAGTTAGAGGAAGTCAGGTTTGTCATCACTCGGCAACTGAAGACAGAAGTTTGAAGATTTGAAGAACTCAAGTGGAATGCCAGAAGATCAAGTCTCGCCAGAAGACACGTGATGTCATTAGTTTGGAGGGAGTCTGTTAGGACATTCTTTGTAAACTGATGTATATCAGTGTTAGAGATCGATAGAATTTGATGCTATAGTTAAGAGGGAGTTTGTAGAAGCATGTTTTGTAACTATAGATTAAATTATATGTATCGGTGTACGTGGCTAGTACGCAGGAGGGTGTTCCTAAGTACTTAGCCTGCACACCAGTCTGGTCCTGCGTACTTAGTAAGTACGCAAGGCTTTTGCCTTGCGCACTTGTCAAGTACGCATGACCAAACCCTGCGTACTTAGACAAGTACGCAGGTAATGTTCCTTCCCCTATAAATAGAAGAATTGTCTTCATTTGTAGTTGGAACTCTGGAACAATGTCGAGAGGTGTCCGGGTCGGGAAGAGCTCTCCCGACCCCTGGACCGTGAGCTTAGGTGAGAGATGTGTGCTTGTTCGGTATGTAGTCTGTAATACGGGATGACTGCTATGTTATGGATTACGTTTCATTTCATTATCTGTTGTCTTTGTTCGTGTTTCTCTGTCTCGTTTCTTGGTTCCCACACAAATCACAGAACAGGTCCGTGTATATCCGCTACGCGATGAGGCTCCCGGGACCTACAAGAGTACGCAAGACCATTATGTGTTGGGTATATATACAGGAGTTAGAAAATTTTTCAGATTTTTATCACATTTAAACTCAAACGACTGTTCAATTCCCTCCACAAATTTTCCTCAAAAATCCGAGTGTTCCAAACTGATTTTTCGTCCCGTTACTAGTATCACCTTTGTACTACAATCCATTGGTGAGAATCTAGACTCAATCCATCCACAAAATCGCGATAATGGAACGATTCAGAAACTTAAAAAATTTAGGGTTTAATCCGTGATTTTAGACAAATTATTGGTTGTTTTGTTAATTCATGAAAACTAAAACTTGCTTAGAATCATTAATCGACTCTTAATCAGACCTTAATCGTCCGTTTAATCCTTTGTTTTTGACCTTGGGCTTGGACTTGACCGTCGGTTCGACTGGTCGTCTTTTAGGTCAAAATTGGACCAAAGTAGCAGTGATTTGGTGTTGATGTTGGTTCCATGGGTCGTAATCACTGATTCTGACCTTGTGGTGACCTAATATACCCAATTCTTGAACATCTGTTGATTTCTTAGATTTCTGTAATTTTGAACAAGTGCGTTTCCTGCGCACTTAACAAGTACGCAAGAAGCAATTCATGCGTACTTGTTAAGTACGCAAGAGGAAATTCCGGCGTACTTGCTAAGTACGCAGGACCAACACTTGGGAAAAATTGCTAAGTCTGGAAATTCAGTTCAAAGAGTGACTGCTATACTGACTCATGTTTATTCAATTCCAATGAAACTTGTTGTTCCAATTATGTTTTCGGTGTGTTTTTGCAGATTATGGCTCGTGGGTTTACGAATGAGTTCAATCTTCTAGCTCATACTCAACCTGAATGGAAGGGTGCTGCTCTGCAGTCCTGAGAGATAGTTGATTTCTTGAACCGTTCAAGAATCAGCTATGCTATTTCAGCTGACCCTATAGTTTCAAGACCTTATCTTGAGCAATTTTGGAAGACCGCAGAGCATGATTGCATGGTGACCTCCAATGTTATAAGGGCTACCGTTGCGGGTCATGATAACGCCTTCTCTGAAGACACTGTTAGACGGGTCTTGCAATTCAGAGATCTTTCGACCGACCCTACAGCCTATCCTGACTACTTTGTGGATGGCTGTTGGAGGCAACGAATGGGGTATGTCGGTGCGAGAGACTACGCTTCTTACAAGAAAATGTGGGTGCTTGATCAATTGAGATATTTTGCCCACATCATGATCATGTGCATCTCCTCAAGAAAAGCTGGAAAGGATGCAATGGGTCATGACCTTGCTGCTGTAATTGTTGGCTTATCTCTCAATAAGGCTACAACTTCTCATGATACTTATTCAAAGCCATCAATGATCAGATTAACACGGCTGAGAGGTTCAGGTTCTTATTATACCCAAGGTTTATGCAACTTCTGATTGACGATGCGTTGCCAAACCTACCTGCAACTGGGAAGAGATTGCAAGTTAAAAGGGTGGACAAAAGAGTGTTTGCACAGTTTTTAAATCCAGGTAGTGTAGAACCTACCCCTGAGCATACAACACTTTTTGGCCACCTAGTAAACGAAGCATATGTGGCACCGGCTAACTGGAGATGGTATAGTCATGATTCGGAGCCAGAGTTGAGTGAACATTCAGATGAACAACAACAACAATAACAAGAGGAGGAAGTTGAAAGTTTAGATGGATCGTCGAAAAATGGAGACGAAGAAGAAGGTCGTGATGGTGCTGAGGGATCCGACTCAGAAGAGACATAGTCTGATTCTTCTGATTTCGATGATGCACCATTGCAAGTTCACCCGAGGAGAACGACGAAGGTAACCCTAACTGAGTCATCCTTAAAGAGAAAGCGACAAGCTTCAAGCAGCAAATATGAGCCAGATTCTGACTCTAACACTGCTATACAGAGACAGAGGCGTGAAAGTGTAAACAAGAACAGAGGGGATAGGCAGCAACATGCTATTCCCAGTGAGGTGGAGGTTACTACTCTGCAGCAAGCACAAGTTCCAGCTGCAAGTACTGATTCAGCCTCTACCCCACCTTCACAGCAATTATAACGGAGACAGAGGAGGAGGCCATAGGTACAACCTGAGGTGGCAGTCATTTCAATCACAGAGGAGGTTCCTGTGATAGTGACCCTCCCTGTCACATCTGTCTAGGTGGCGGTGATTACTCCAATTCTCATGGAGTCAGTCACCATCACCCTTCCATAACACCTACAACTGTCATCACATCCTCAATCCCAACAACCACCATTGAACCGATAAGTCAACCCTTCAACTACGGAGAATTTACTCAAGGGTTTGACTTCGATACTATCTTCTCCTCCCTAATTCACAATGTTGAAGCATCTACCTCCAAACATCCTGATCCTAATGAAGATAGGATAGTAATTCTGGAAACCCAAGTTGTTGGTCTGTTGGAAACTATTCAGAAGTCAAAGGAGGAATCAGATGCTCAACAAGCATAGATTAATTCGTTGGTGGACGAAGTTAGAATTCTACAAAGCCAGAGAACGGGGACAGACGAGAGACTGAAGAACATAATGGCCCAGAATGTGCTTCTAATCCAGACAAACAACATGATTCTGGGGCACAGGTCGTCTCTCGAGCTGAGGTTTAATATGCAGAAGAAGGAGCATGAGTTGATGGTCAAACTAATTGATGATCTGACCAAGAAGCTTGATGTTCAGGGGGAGAAAGATAAGGATAAAGAGAAAGAAAAGACAACTACTGGTGATGGGGCTTGTCATCCTGTGGATTTGACAAAGGATGACGACAAAGACAAAGATACTGAAGTCGGTCCTAGTGGGAGTGATCACCAAGCTTTGGCAATCGTGCCCATTACTGCTATTCCAATGGCTGAGGGGGAGTCTACTCATCAAGAGGGTGGAAATACTTCTGGTGGTGGTGACAAAGGAAAGTCAGTGGCTGATGTGCTTAAGGATCTATCTGACGATAAGATCTTATACTTAGAGCCTGAATATTCCATAGAAGCACAGATCGATGCTCTCTACAACCTAGAAGAAGGAGAGATCGACTCTGGTGATGATTGGGATGAAGATGATGAGGATGTAGTGATAGAAGTTCCCAAGGGCGACGGGGAAGGAGAGTATAAATTAGAAGATGGTGAGATCTTTGAAGTTCCATCCTTCGAAGCTCAGCTTGACACAGGTTCAGTCGAGCATACTAGTAATGTTGAAGCCTCGACTGAAGCCTCCCCAGTTGACCCTACACCTGTGGATCCGGAGGTACCGAAAGAAAAAGATATGCCTTCTACTTCATCTAAGGGTCCAGCTCCTGTTTGGCAGAAGACGTCTATCATAGAAAAACAAGGGGCAACAGGGATGATCTTGGCTGTAAGGTTCGAGGAGGATAAGCAGTTGTTCGCAATCAAAAGATCTGGGGGGGTTCAATACTTGAAACCAACCAGTGAAGCATTCAACTCCTTTCCTAAATACGACCTTGTGAACCTAGCAAACTGAGAGCTGCGAGGTCATTCTAATCACGCAGTGGCGATGGGTTTGTGGCAGGTTCTGCAGCGGGAAGCAAGATCTGGGAAGTTCGAAGTGTTCAAGCCTCAAGTGCCCAAAAGAGTCAAGGATAAGAAAGCTAGACATCCTGTGACTAAGAATTACTTAAAGAAACTGGTATACAAGCCAGTGCTATGTGAAACTAAGATTCCCCTGAGCAAGTTATCTCATGATATTCTTGGTGACATGTGGTACTGGTACGTAGATCCAAAGACGAACGAGGCTATGGTGATAGGAAAGGCACGGTCAGAAAGTGGATGCTTAGTGCCGAGGGAACTAATCAGAGTATTTGATGAAGTATGCTTCATTAACTTCTCTGTGAAAGATCTGGAGGCACTAGCAGATAGGTATTGCATGCATACAGACGAATGGACGAAATTCCTTGCTTCTAATTATGACAAGGTGATCAAGTTCTGCCTTGACTATAAGTAGAAGATGGAAGCTAAAGATGCATAGCTGTGAAGACTGAAGACTAAAGATCGAAGATGATCCAGAGCTGTTGTCAAGGGGGAGTTTTTTGAAGCACTTTCCTGTGACAAACACTCTGGATAGATAGAGTCTTAGTTTTGTACTTTCATGTATGTATTTATCTTTGTTTGTAAGTGTCTGTATGTATTAGTAATCGAGTTGTATTTACTTTTACATATTGCTTGTTGCAAATTTCTCTAAGTGTTTTGCGCACTTGTATGTGCGCAGGAATTAGTTTCTGCATACTTAGCAAGTACGCAAGAATACCTTTGCGTACTTGCTAAGTATGCATGAGCAAATTGCCCTGCACACTTGCTAAGTGCGCAGGCATCAGGTCGTGTATAAATAGGAATGGTTGACAGTAGATATGTACGCATTCGTAGTAGCAAATACGCAGAACTTGTAACCTCAGTATTTCTCTCTGTAACCTTCAGGTGTTTATAATAGACGAACGTTTAAAGTGATCATCTTATCGGTTTACTTTGTGTTGTAAGACTCTCCACCTAGTCACGGGTATTCCGCACCCGGTCCGACTAGTAGACCCACTTGCATGTGACGATCCGCCACACCCGAGAGACCTACACTTTATCACCTCGGGGTATAGCTAATGTCGTTCACATGGCGACATAATCAAAGGATTTCCTAAATGTACTCATTCGCTTTAATGCATGCTTAACGGTAACATTATACTGTTATTTGATACAATGACATCTCAATTCCTTACACAACCAATATCATTAGCTGATAAGATATCCACTTTATCTACATTACCGACTATTGTTTGAAATGAGTGAAAATTCTCCCTAGGCATCCGGAAATGGAGTTAGATTACAGAAGCTTAATCCAAGTAAGCTTAACAAATTTCGAGGATGAAATTTCTTTAACGAAGATAGAATGTGACACCCGCAAAATTCTGGATCCTAAAACCTAGTTGATGGGCTAACCCTAGGCCCAATAAGGCCCAATAGAATTCTAAGGCCCATTAAAGGCCCAATTATGAGCCCAATAGGGAGTGAAGCCATTAAAGGCCCAATAGGTGAACCAAACTTCTGACTCTACTTGACGGATCACAGTATGATTCGATATAACATATTATTAATACGTAGACTTTACATAATCTCGCGACCTACGGTTATAAGGATTAACGCGTACACGGTTGATAACCGACACACAACGTGATACCTGACCTCTAATAATAAATATTAATATCTATTATTAATATTTACTTCATACGTGTATGTAGAAATTTACGCGTGAGGTATGCGACATAGAACGCGCGACTACGATAAATATCGCCGTAAGCTAAATCCGTTTAACTTTTACCTAGTATGATAAAATAATATAATGATTATTTATATTTTATCATCTTTGTTTACAATTACTTTTATTATTAAGGAAATAATAATTTCATTCGGAGAGCAAAGCATTTAAGCACGAAAACACGTCTAGACACGCGGTGCAAGTGTGTACCGGCTTGGGCACCCGTTGAAACGGGGATTTCACAATTTAAATTCTTAAATAATATTATTAATGAAGTTTAATATTTTTAAGTACTCAAAAATAGTGACCCGAGAATTTTAGTCAATACGGGACTCAAACGGATACTCGGTTCTACAAACTAGTATTTATTTAATCCCTTGCAAACACCCACCCTCAACCCTAGCTATAAATACCCCATTATAATCCTAGCCACCATCCACTTCATTTTACACATCAAAAAACACACACACTGCTCTCATCTAGAGAGGGATCGAAGGGAGGAGAGGTGTAGGTCCACATGGGTCTTCTATGGATCTAACTCGAGACGTGACGTGTATCAAGCATACTGAGTACGGAATCCAATGTACGCTTAACCATGTAAACAAGACATTCACAAAGACTAGAATCAACACAAGATGTAAATAATATCCTCTTTGATTTCCACCAAACTTTGAGTTTACATATCTTAAACACAACTTGCAAAAGCTTTCTTAAACTAACATGTAAACTCCTATTTATAGACTCACACAGCCATACCTAACAAAACTTAACTAAAACGTACAAAACATAAAGACATAGAAGATCTAATCTATTACAAGGCCTATTGTCACACATCTATGTCCTAACAGATTCCCCCTTGACAATAGCTTGATCATCTGTCTTCATGTTGAACTCTTCCAATTCTCTGGTAGTTTACTTCCATCATATACTCCATGTCTGATGCAAATCTCCAATACTCTCTTATACTGTAAACCCTGTTCATGCCATCACTAGTAACCATAATCTCCTTTCTCTTTAACATGTGCTGGTTTTTCTTTGAAAAGTTAATAAGATTCATAGCATCATAGAAACAAGCTATAACCTTATTGTCTTGATCTTCAATCTTTGCCTCTCCAGTGTTCACATCTACATACCACCACTTCATATTTCCCAGAAAATCTTGTGGAATTTTCTTCAAATGTATCTTCTTTACAACTTTGACTGGTTTAAAGTTGTAACTCCAAATCAATTTACCAGTTTTAGAGTCAGTACTCTTTACTCTCTTGCCCTTCTGTGGTTTCAGCTTATCATATTTCCCTTAACTATTGTGCATTCTAATCAACCTTGCTATAGCCTCAGAAATACCATTCTTTGAATTGTTGATTAAGGATTTAGTTGCCAAACCATTCAGCTCGCATCTAGGCAAAGTATTAAAATACCTAAGTCTTGGTTTTAAATATTGAACACCATCAGATCTGTTTAAGGCAAAAAAGTTTGATTTCTTCATCAAAGAACCAACTGATAATTATACCTACACACCTATCTTTATTCACATACATTTCTTTCAGAGCTGGTGGTGATGGTGACTTGTGTAACACTTTCTTCTAGCTTTTTACTATCTTTAACCATTTTTCTTTCGTCATACATGTATCCCTATACATCACAGGTTCTTTAGTAGTCTTTGACTGAGCATTATCTGGATTAGAATCAGGTATTGTGACATCTTCAGTAGAGTCCACAGAGTCAGCCATTCCATCAAAAGTTACTGCAGGAATAACATCATCTAGGATGAAGTCAAAAGGCACATTTAGACCATCGCACCCTTCATACATCAAACTTGTTGGATCTTTGATAATCTCCACATCTACTACCTTTCCTTCTTCTATCTCTGTGTTATTTTCTTCATCTTCTAAGTCATCAAACAACTCATCTATACCATCTAAGTAATCTATCTTTTCAGCTTCATCCAAATCATAATCATCTTAAAAAAATTATAGAAGCAATACCTCTTCATTCTCTCATGTAACATTATCACCAGAAGCTTCAACCTGATTTGAAGTAGACTCCCCCTGAAACTGAGATATTGGAGCTACATCAGTGTATTGACGATCTCCCTTGTTTCCACTCGGATCATTATCTTCATCGTCATTTCTTTGAATTGCCTCTGTATGACAAGCATCTTTAATCACTACAGGCATCTCCCCCTGAGCGTCAGTACGCTCTATCAATTGTGAGATTAGAATTTGCATCTCTGAGATCTGCTTGCTTTGAGATTGAAGAGTTTGTTCTGTCTGAAAATCATTTGCCCTTAATACATCTACTTGACCTTGAAGACCCATAACTTGAGCTTCTAGGCAGGAGACTTTGCCTTGTAGGACAACAATCTTATCATCCTTTGATGAACTAGATAGACCAACTTGTGAAGAAGTATGTGGAAGAACTGGAATAGGAGTACCTTGGGGTGAAGTAGACTGAGACGGATGTTGAGATATAATCAAAGAATCCACAAAATCCAAGTCATCGTCTACTCGAGTATTTGCAGCAGCAGTCATGGAAGCTGACAATAGCTTCTGTGACTTTGGAGTAGGAACATAATAAGAATCAGAAGAAGATTCATCCCTTAACGATCTTTTGCCAAGTGCCGTTCTAGGAGGAAGACCCCGAACAGACTTGCGTCTTGGTTTAATAGCAACAGACTTCAGTCGTTTTCCAGCATTTGCCACTGGTATACTAGCAAGTTTATCATAATGATTTGGACCAAAATCCTGTGTAGCATCAGAATCAGTATCAGATTCAGCATCATTTGTTTTTTCCAGATGAGCTTGTGCTAGTATCATTAATTTGATCTTCTTGATTTGCTTGTGGTGAATGAACTTGTTCTTCATTAACAACATTCTCATTTTCAACATTATGAACCTTCGGTATATCAACATGAACCTCCTCATGAACCTCTAAATTAGGTTCTGTCACATTATCTTGAGCAGCATCATGAAATTGTACATTAACTTGTTCTGGTTGTACTTCAGGTGCAACTTGTTGTGGTTGAGGTTGTTGTGGAGCTTGTGGTTGCGGTTGTTGTTGTTGTACCTCTTATGTGCGTATCCAATTGTCATTTGGAGGAGCAAGATAATTAGGATTAATAATATGCCCAATTAGAGGAGTTGGAACAGGTATCAAGGCTGGATTTTGTTGCTTGATGTTGTTATAATCAGTGAAAATTCTTTTGGTCATTGGAGTGAGAGTAAGACGGTGAGGTAACTGCGGCAAATTAGGTAGAAGATGATTCAGAATCATTTCTAGAAACCTTGGATACATAAGAAATCCTTGACCAGCCGGTGGAGTAATCTGTGCAACGATCTCCTTACAAAAATAATGAGCAAAGTTGAACCCCCTGTTCAAAGTAAGAGCCACCATTCCTGATTGTAATGAGGTCTTCAAACCATCTGTTCCAAATTTCCTAGGAGACAAACACTGAATAATTACGTGCATAAAGTATCTCCGTTGTCCTACTAGACCACCCTTCCTCTTCCTCTGTAACCCATTCTTTGAAAACAACCCATAATAAATGTAGAAGGTAACCCCAAAGGTTCCTCATCATTTCCTCCAAGATGTAGAGCTTGACGAATAGTATCAACATATATTGCTACTTACGTGTTGTTGACAGTAGCTCTAATAACATTCGGATCCACAGTACAGTCATGTTGTGCTGTATCCCAGAACTGTTGAATGTAATTCAAGCTGATGTAGAGATATGCCGAAACTGCAACACTTATCCTTGATCTATTAAGAAAATTTATGATATCTTGGTAATTCACAGCTTTAGATAAATTTGGATCCACTAACGTCACCTGGTTATGTTTATACTCAACTCGACGATCCATCTGTAAAAATGACATATCAAAACCACACACAAAAACATGTTAAAACATGATACAAACAAAAAAAAATGAAAAACAAAAAAATACAAAAAATGCTAAGTCAAAATTACTTCTGTCCCTTTGAGGCGAACTTATTAAATTCGCTTAGAGTTGCAAGAGGCGTACTTATTAGTTCGCTCCAAGCTTAGAAAAACCAACATAAATCAAAAAATATTTCAATCGATGAAATCCGATGTTAAAATCAAACACCACATGATCGAAACATCTTAATGAACCTTTATCAATCATTAATTTCAAGTATAACATATATTAGATCGACGTTTAGATCCAAAAATAGTCGAGGCAACATAAACTGTAACCTAGATCGTGAACGTGCTTGATTTGAGCGACTCAATGGATAATAGACGGTGATAATACCTTAGTTTGATGTGCAAAGCCTTAAATAATTAGAAACTAAGAACAACAACACAGATCCCATCACTTCGATCACCCTCAGAACAAGTTCGCTTAAAACCACTAAGTTCGCTTCAGTCAAGTTTTCTGAGAAATATGATCAAGTTCGCTTCAAACAAACGATATAAGCAACAAGCCTTAAGTTTGCTTACCATGCGAACTTAACCTAGGCAAACACAATAAGTTCGCTTCTTCTCCACACTTAGAGAAATTTTGAACTTTTGAATAGTCAACTCTTTCAAACTTTTCATACTTCTCTTCTTCAATGTTTCTTGTCAATCACCAGGAACCTGTATCTGATCCAATCCCGAACCCCTGAAAAAAATTTGGAATTCTCATGAAAGCATGACAAAAAATCTTTTTGAATTTTATCTATTCAAACTTGAAAAAAACATATTTTTCGTTTTTCTCTGTACAAACTGAAATGAACTAAATTGTAAAGCACTAAAGAATATATTTTTGCTGAACACCATGAGCAAGAAGATCATATCAGTATACATGATATATCAATCACACATCTTGGATTAAACAATCCATATAACAGGGTAATTTGGTATCCTATGCCATTCTTTCAAGCCTTTACTTTTTAGAATTTCATATATTGCATGTAATGATACGCGATAAACATTCAAAGAAAATAGGATCAGGCTATGACACACAAATTTAAATTGTCAGTATGATAAGATTTGAAACTAAAAGCATCTCCTTTCCACTTTCTTATGAGTTAAGGTACCATTTAAGTATGAAATACAATGAGTACCCCACTAGTATGCCAACAGAAAGTAAATTGCACTATCTTCAAGACATATGAGATTTATGCAAAGATAATATCAATCTACAGGATGAAACTATCTCAATTAGCATAGGAAAAGAAACAGATCCCGAAGGATATAAGGAATCAGAATGATACAATTGCTTGGCTTTGGATATAATATAATGATAGATTGTAACAAAAGAACTCTTCAGTAGAATGCATGATTAAAGAATCGATTGATTCAATAATATAGGGTAATGTGATCTAACTGTTATCTGGATATTCAATGGAATCAAGATATTTATCCAAGGGCGAATATATGTTCCAACAGATGTTGTTAGAAACATATCTTAGTTCAACATCACATTGCATTTTTATGGGGGCATGGGTAGTGAAGTGAACTGAAAAATTGTGCTAATCAATATAGTCCGATATTGGCCTCATGAATCACTTTAAACCTCATATTCTATATCTGATAATGATCTTTTAACACACACTCAGGCATAAAATAGGTTCAAATCACAGTTGTAACATATGCAATTATGTTTTCACACTACTAATGGTTCAAATACGTGTTTAGCCTATTGACAAGCTAAATTATATGCATACACAACACCATCATCTCCTATTTGTGCATTCTTTGAAGTTTAGATCAAAACATATATAATTCAGATATATTGAATAATCATAAATCACCAACCAGTCAATCTAAGGTCATGTGTGAATGAATATCTACTGATGTACTATCATTTCTACTTATGACGTCAATTTTAAAATTTTCAATTTGTTTGGGCCTTTTATAAATAACAAGGTTTTTGAAAGAAAATTGAAATTCAGAAATAAAGACAGTAAAAAATAAAAAATAAACCTCCATGAGAATTATTTTGAGAAAAAAAAAATCATTCGGGATTGATCATACCAATCATCTTTATCAGAAATTCAAGCCTTATACGATCAAATGCCTTGGTGAACAAATCTGCAAGATTTTCATCAGTATGACCTTTCACCAGCTCAATCAACCTTTTTATCTGCACAATCACAAATAAAATGATATCTTATTTCAATGTGCTTTGTTTTACTATGCTTAACTGGATTATTTGTTATAGACATTGTGGCATTATTATCAATGAACATTGGAGTGCAAGTGAAATTCAAACCATAGTCTCTTAATTGTTGCTGAATCCACAAAATTTGTTAACAACAACTTGCAGCAGCGATGTATTCTGCTTCATGTGTTGAAATTGAGACAGTAGTCTACTTTTTACATTGCCATGATACAAGACGATTACCCAAAAATTGGCAACCTCCTGTTATAGATTTCCTGTCCAAACAACAACCTCCAAAATCTGAGTTAGTATATGCATTAAATTCAAAATTAGAACCATGCAAAAACCATAATCCTAATCTCGGTTTCCCTTTCAGGTACCGAAAAATACGTTTGACTGTAATCAGATGTGATTCCTTTGGTTTTGCTTGAATTCTAGAACAGAGACACATGGCAAACATTATATCTTGCCTTGATGCAGTTAAGTACATGAGAGATCCAATCATTGCCCTATACCAGCGGCTGTCAATATCCTTTCCTTCCGGATCTGGATTCATCTTGTGATTTACAGGAATCGGAGTGTCATATGGGGTACAGTCTTCCATTTTGAACTGGCTCAAAATGTCTTTCACGTATTTAGACTGATGTATAAAGAAACCATCCTCTTTTTGATTAACTTGCAATCCTAAAAATAACGACAACTCTCCCATAGCGGACATTTCAAACTTCAATTTCATAACACTCTCAAACTCATTGCATAACTCTTCATTTGTTGCGCCAAATATAATATCATCCACGTAGATCAGAACCATCAGGTAATCTCCTACTTCTTTCTTTATAAACAAGGTGGAATCAATTCGACCATGATCGAAACCATTGTCCAAAAGGTGTTGCGACAACATTTCATACCATGCACGGGGTGCTTGATGAAGGCCATAAAGAGCCTTATCTAGCTTGAACACTTTTGAAGGATACAGTGGATCTTCAAACCCCGGTGGTTGACAAACATAAACATCCTCTTTCACCTTGCTATACAAGAAAGCACTTTTGACATCCAGTTGATAAACCTTGAAACCTTTGAACGAAGCAAAAGCTAAAAACAAACGAATTGCTTCCAACCATGCTATAAGTGCGTATACCTCAGTATAATCAATACCCTCTTATTGATTAAAGCCCTGAACAACCAATCTTGCTTTGTTCCTTACCACGACACCACGATCATCCTTTTACACTTGTAAACCCACTTGGTGCCAATCAGATACATTCCCTTTGGTAAATCAACTAAATTCCACACCTTTAGCTTATCAAATTGTGCAAGCTCTTCTTGTATTGCTTCTATCTAGTTATTGTCATGTAAAGCCATCTCCAAATTTTTAGGTTCTACCTGAGAAATAAAACAAGAATGTAAGCAAACATATATTACTCTAGTATCTCTAATGTAAGAATATAAACAAGTATTTTCAGTTAAAGAACAAGTTTGAACTCCATCTTGCAAATTCCCAATGATATTCGTCACCGGATGATATTTGAGTTCTTTTATGGAAGCCACCTCCGGAACAGGAAAAATATCAACTTGAGAAGTTTCTGTTTAAGAAGATTGATTAACTGGTATCTTTGAATCTAAATTTGTAGAAATCTCCCCCTTAACACGTGTAGTGTTGGATGAATCATCAACAATATCTGCCGAAGAATCCTGAAAAATTTCTTCATCATCCACACTATCAGTCTCGTGAGTTCCCGAACTCGATGCAGAATTCGGATCACAGAAAACTGATGATGATGGAACGTAATGTGGAATCATTGATGTTGGAGTTAACCCACAATCTTGATCACCATGACATGAATTGTATAGTAAAGCAACTTCTTCATCAGATAAATCAGGTGCAAAGTTAAAAGACTTGAATAAGCTGTCATAATCAAACGCCCACTGTAGACCAACCGCCTTCTAGGAATAGATCAATTAGAACAATCGATATGAAACCATTCTTCGATCTGTGGTGTTTCTTTGTTATACACTCTTTTATTCAACGAATTGGCAACATGTCCCAGAAAAATTCTTTCAATCGCCTTTTCGCTAAACTTGGTAGAAACATCCCAGATCTTCAGAAGATTTCCAAAAGGAAGAAGATAATTCAAATTAGGCTTTCGGCCATTTAACAAATCATAACACGTCTTGTTGTGTCGCTTGACGGTTAGAACACGATTCAGGACATGACATGTCGTATTCACAGCTTCGGCCCAAAAAGTAACCGGTAGCTTAGTATCCGCCAACATAGTTCTAGCTACCTCAATCAAAGTTCTGTTCTTTCGCTCAGCAACACCGTTTTGTTGAGGAACATATGGCGTGCTAAATTCATGATGTATACCCTTTTGTAAACAAAAGAGTCCCATCTTGTTATTCTTCAACTCGCTGCCATTGTCACTTCTGATACGCCTGACTCTCTGATTCAAACGAATCTCCAATCAAAGAATTAAGTATTGAATTGTCTCTGTTATTTCCGATTTTGTTGCCAAAAATTTAACCCATGAGAATCTTGAGAAGTCATCCGTTGCCACCAGATATTACGATTTACCTCCAATGCTTCGAATACTTATTGGTCCGAACAAATCCATATGCATTAACTCCAAATGAGTAACAATAGAATTTTGTTTCTTAGATTTGTGAGACTTCCTGTGTTGCTTGCCCTTCTTGCAAGGAATGCAGTCATCAGGCACAGCAAATTTCAATTTTGGAATACCATATACCAAATCATTCTTCACCAAATAATTCATTTTTCTGAAATTGATATGAGCTAGCTTCCGATGCCAAAGAATAGAGTCAGATTCAGATGCTTTTGAGATTAAACATGTAGGAATTGAATCCGTTGTTGTTGCAACACTCATATCTAAAACATATGTATCATTTCATCTCGGATCCATCATCAGAATCCATTCTTCAGGTATTTCAAATCCTTGTTTCAGAATATAGCATTCAGCATCATTAAATGAAATGAAAACTTCTTATCACACACTTGAGATACACTGAGTAGATTATGTTCGAGTTGCTCAACATAATTGACTTTCTCAAACTTCACCTTTTCATTATTTAACGTTCCTACCCGCATTTATTACCCGTAAAAGCGACATAACCTCCATCAAATTTAATAACATCTTCAAGCAAACGAATGTTTCCTGTCATATGTCGGGAGCAACCACTATCCACATACCATTTGTTGTTGATAGTCTTCCTTGGTTGACCCTACACAAACAAAGGAAATCTGTTAGAAACGGGGACCCAAGCCATTGTGGTCTTGGGTCTTCCATTAGCATCAAAATAAACAACCTCAAGAAATTCACAATTTCTATTATCATCTACCCTTGGTGATTTAGGCAAATTAGAATCAGGAATTTTGGATTTTGAAACATTCTTTTTCTTATCAAAAATTTATTGATTTTGAAATTAAGATTCAAATTGATCGTTTTCTAAATGTTTTCTTAACCTTCTGTTCCTTCTTCGCGTTTGAGGTCTTGAAAGTTTGACCTCAGGTTGTGAATTCTTTGTGAATCCAACTTTAGGATTCATAACAAACTTATGAAACACCACATTGTTTCTAACACCAGATTGGATAAACTCTGGTTTAGAATCAACAAATCTATCATGAACGTTCTGTGTCATCTCTCTTTTAAACCCAAATGGTTTAGTAAGATGCTGCTTAGGCAAACTTTCCTTAACAAATTGTTTCATCACCTTAACAGATGTTGGCTTTTCCACTTTCGGTCTTTGCAGAATCTTTACTACTCTTGATTGACCATGAACAACAGCAGGTGTAACCTTTTCTGAAATAAGAAAATTCTTCTCTTTGTTTTTGTAAGGACAAAATAACACTATATGTCCCACCTCATTACAATGAAAGGAAACTCGCTTATCCTTGTATTCTCGGGTGTAAGGAACCCTTGTTGAAGTTGAGGAGCTTCCTGATGAATAACCTTCATTAGATTTAGCATCACTACCTCCTTGTTTCTTTGGAATATACATCTTTCTGAATGGTTCACCAACATAAGTCTTTGAAACTGAAGACTGACTTTCTTTGGTTTTTGCCACATTCACCTTTTGCTTAATGAAATCACTTGTTGATTTATTTTCAACCTTTGAAACCTCCTTCTTGATATCACCAGCACTAATAAAACCACTTTTAGATAAAATTGGTTAAATAGTTGGTTGTTCAACTTCATCGGGCTATGTAAGAATACATCGATCTCTTGTGACTTGTTTTACCACTTTTGGTTCATCAAACTTCATATCTTTAGGAACACCATCAATTTTCTGAGCATCAAATACCTCATCATCACTATCAGAATCATAAACCAATTCTTCCCTCGTGATTGGATTAATCTTTAAAACTGTCTTTGGATTAATATCCTCTTCAGTAATGATCTCTGGTTCTACAACATAATTCCCATTAAATGGTGGAGGAGCAAATCCAATTCCAGTTGTTCTCGTAATAGGATCAGCATTGTCATTGAAATAACCCAACAATAGAGATGAATTTCCAAAACATTCCAGTTTTCTATGTAATCTGATCACCTTTGCTTCTTTGCCTGAAATTTCTTTGTTTTTCTCAGCAACAATTTCATTTCTCTTTTCAATCTCAGCATAAGCCATATCCAATCGATATGCTTGCTCCTTAATCTTCAAAGTTAGAGAATTATTGTCTCTCTTGAGTGATTCAATTCTGTCAATACACATCTTCTCATTGTCCTTTAATTTCTGATTCACTGAGTGCATCGATTTCATATCACAAATCAAGTTTGTGTTATCATCCATGACTTTCATCATTTTGTCCTTCACCAAAACACAGTTAGAACAATATATATTACAGATAACATCTTTTACCTTTAATGGATCTGACATGTCTGCCATGAAGACTTTAGTAGTTGGAATCTCTTCAGTCATCTCAAGTACTGTTTTAGTCAACAAAATCTCATCTTCAGATACACTTGTAGTAGACACATTTTCTTCATAATGAACTTCATCATCACTTTCAGTATTAATTTCTTCAGAAATTTCTTCTGTAATGACATTCTTAGAAGATTCATTATTCTGACTTTCTACTTCACTCTCTGAACTTTCACTATCACTGGAACTTTCATCTTCAGAAGTCTTGCTAGTATGAATTTCAGCAACAAACACTTGACTCACAGCACCAACTAGATCTTCTAAATGAATTCCCCAGTCATATTTATCATCTCATTGAGCAACCAAAACAGATGATATTGAAAATTTTGCTGAATTTCCAGAACCACTTGAACTTTGTTGATTTCTGTTACTTTGATAATTGTTGTTCTTCTTTTGAGAATCAAACTCAACTTTTGGCTTATTAAATTCTTTAGCAAAGTGACCGTATTCTTGACACTTATAACATAGAACTTTAGTCTTATCAAAACCCATTCTTGTTCTACTGTTTGATCCAATGTAATTCCTTCCAGTCTTCTTATGAAAATCCTTTGCTTGTCTCATCAACATTTCCATATTACACCGAATATGCATTTCTTCTAGATCAACTGGATCAATTTGATGATAATCTTCTTCAATTGCTTCTGGATCATGAATCTTTCCTCCAATTAAATTTTCATATAAAGCAATAAAAGATGAAAACATTGCCATATAATCTTCAGCTAGCCTTTGAGTCACATGATATGAATTCACTGGTTGTGATCCAGGAGAATTTGATGTAGTTGCAGAGAAACCAGATTGATAAAAACATCCAGATCCATTTTCATTTGAATTATCTTGACCATCTCCTGAAAACAAAGCAACCCCTGGTCCAGATTTTCCAGATGTTTTGGCAAAATACATTGACTGATCTTACATGTGTTCCATATTGGTTTCCTTTTTCTTTAAGTTCAGATCATGAGATTGAATTTTTCTAAGAACATCTTCAAGTGACATTGTCTTATATTTTTCATTTTCTTTGATGAGAACAGTATACACATCAAATTTTGATGGTAAAGCTCCCAGAAACTTGTCATTTATCTCTTCAGGTTCATAAACGACCTTTGCACTTGCTAATTCACTTAGAAAATGATAAAATCTTGTAGCCAGATCATCCAAATTCTCATTTTGAAAGTGTTTGAATACTAAAAACTATTTCTTCAGTAACTCTCTATGACTTTTCTTCACATCCAAACTACCTTCACATCTCTTCTGTAAAGCTTCCCATAACTGTTTGGATGATTTAATCTTCTTGAAACTGTGATAAATTTCTTTTGGTAGTGACATTGGAATACACGCCATTGCCTTCTTTTCACGATCAAATAACAGCTTTTCTTCAGTTGTTAAAGCAGATACAGGCTTTAGAACATTATCACTATCCATCCATGAATAAGTCGGATGAGTATATCCTTCTAGAATAGGAATCCATAAACTGGTATCAGTGAATGAAACAAATTGATCAAAACATTCCTTCCAGTTAGGATAATTAGCAAGACTTAGCAACTTTGGCGGTTTCTGAGAAGTACCAATTTCATTGTCGTAGTTGAACATGTTTGTAACCTGCACCATGTTAGCAATAACAACAAATATATGCAAAATATCACAAGAAAACAAAATTTGAAACAAATTTACCTACAAGTGAACTTAATAAGTTTGCCTAACTCTTTCCTTAAGCGAACTTGTGCAAAGCAAACTTGATAAGTTCGCCTGAACAAAAACTTAGACTAAGTTCGCCTCTTAAGTTCGCCTGTAACAGAATTTGAGATAAGTTCACCTGTTTCAACTCAAAACTCTCAGGAAGATGAATTCTTCAACCAAAACATGAACTTGAAACCTCAAAAATCATTATAACTTGCTGAATTGATTGAATTTGATGAAATTAAACCATAGGATTGAATATAATATGCATTAGAACAATTTGAACGGAACAATTTCTTTAAAAACCACTTCAATTTGATGAAATCAGCCTCAAAATCTTCTCAAGAACGTGAAAACTCCATGGAAATGAAAGTTTCTCAAAAATTCAGTCTTTCTGATGTCAAATCATACACAAACTGTCAAAAATCAATCACAAATCACGAGCACGATGTTCTGATACCACATGTAGGTCCACACGGGTCTTCTATGGATCTAACTCGAGATGTGACGTATATCAAGCATACGGAGTGCGGAATCCAACGTACGGGTAACCGTGTAAACTAGACATTCACAAAGACTAGAATCAACACAATATGTAAATAATATCCTCTTTGATTTCCACCAAACTTTGAGTTTGTAGATCTTTAACACAAATTGCAAAAGCTCTCTTAAACTAACATGTAAACTCCTATTTATAGACTCACACAACCATGCAGGCGAACTTAACAAATTCGCCTAAACTAGGCCTTTCGCCTAAAACAAAACTTAACTAAAACTTACAAAACATAAAGACATAGAAGATCTAATCTATTACAAGTCCTATTGTCACACATCTATGTCCTAACAAGAGGGGAGGGGGCGACCATATCTCCGCGACCTCCTCCGGCGGAGCAACGACGTCGCAGCATGGGTACGGCGGTGTCAGACGGTGGCGCACGGCGGCGCTGGTTCCTCCGAAGAGTGGCGGCGAGTGGAGTGGATTTTCCAAATTCGGCTCAAAGAAGAGGTGGTGGATAGGGTTCCGCCACTCGTAGCTTTTTCCAGCTAGGCCTGTTTTTCCGGCAACGAGTCCAGGCGGTTGATTGTGGTTATTCTAATTTCACAACAGTGGTGGTGATGGATCTGGCCACCAACAACGACCCACACAACCCCCTCCTCGTCCGTTCGTTTTTCCAACCAAGTCTCCGGTGACCAAGCTAGGGTTTCGGCGAAACCGACGTCTCTCGATCTCCTTGTATGTCTTTTATATCAGACTATGTTTCTCACCATGTGGAGCTCCGGTCTTGTTTGTGAAGAAGAAGGATGGAACGTTCCGAATGTGTATCGATTACCGAGAACTTAACAAGCAAACCGTTAAGAATAAGTATCCACTTCCTAGAATAGCCGACTTGTTCGATCAACTTCAAGGTTCTACTTTTTACTCGAAGATAGACCTATGTTAGGGTTATCATCAATTGAGGATACAAGAGGAAGATATTCTGAAAACAGCATTCAGGACTCATTACGGTCACTATGAGTTCCTAGTCATGCCTTTTGGGTTGACCAATGCCCCAGCAGTCTTCATAGATCTCATGAACCGAGTGTGCAAGCCTTGTCTCGATAAATTCGTAATCGTGTTCATCGATGATATTTTAATATATTCACGAACCAAGGATGAACACGAGCAACACTTGAAACTAATTTTGGAACTGCTCAAGAATGAGAAGTTGTATGCGAAGTTTTCAAAGTGTGAATTTTGGATTCGAGAAGTACACTTCCTTGGCCATGTGGTTAATGACAAGGTTATTCACGTATATCCTTCCAAGATTTAAGCAATCAATAATTGGGAAGCGCCGAAGACTCCGACCGAGGTGTGATAATTATCAGGAATAGAAGGACACTATCGAAGATTCATCGAGAATTTTTCCAAGATAGCTCAACCCTTGACTACATTGACATAGAAGGACAAGAAATTCTATTGGAGCGACAAACAAGAGTCAGCCTTCCAACTACTAAAACAGAAGTTGTGTGGTGCACCGATACTGTCACTCCCAGAAGGAACCAATGACTTTGTAGTGTATTTTGATGCATCAGGGCAAGGTCTCGGCTGCGTGTTGATACAACAAGACAAATTGATTGCATATGCGTCTCGACAATTAAAGGTGCATGAGAAAGACTACACCACCCATGACCTAGAGTTAGGAGCCGTGGTTTTCGCGCTCAAGATTTGGAGGCATTACCTTTATAGTACTAAATGCACTGTCTTTACTGACCACTAAAGTCTCCAGCACATCTTCGATCAAAAGGATCTAAATATGAGGCAGCGAAGATGGGTCGAGTTACTCAACGACTATGACTGTTGGAACCTAATAGTCCATAGAAATCAATTAGGTTTTAGAAGTATTAACTTTAGAGTTTTCGGTCAAAAACTTTATGTTTTCGGTCGAAAACATTTTTCGATCAAGAAGATTTCGATCGAAAACTCTCTAGTATAAATAGTTGTGTCTTTTGTATTTCAAGTAACTTTCTCATTTTGTACAATGAATTTTACAATTTAATCAAAAGAATCTTTGTGTGTTTCTGCTGTTAATACTTGATTACATTACTTGATTAACAAAGATAATCATCATGAAATATGCATTTGGTGTGATTGATAGTATCGAGATTGCTCATCTTTGATTTGTTCATTTTGGTATGGATTTGATTTCTGAATTGTTTCCGCCAATTCAGAGAGTGATTGAAGACTTTATCCTTGAATATCAGCATATCTGAGGGAATCACAATGAATGCGAGATATGGTACCATCCTGGCAAGGCAAATGTCGTAGCGGATGCCTGAGTAGAAAGGAGCGAGTCAAGACTTTACGAGTGCGAGCATTAGGGATGACAATTCACATGAGTCTCACGACTAAAATCCGTGATGCACAGTGTGAAGCGCTCACAGAGGAGAATTTAGAAGGGGAATCATTGAGAGGTATGATAAGACAGCTAGAGGTCAAATCCGTGGAACCCAATACTTCGCGAATAGAATTTGAGTCCCTAGGTTTGGGAATTTGAGAGACTTAGTAATTGACGAAGCGCATAAGTCTAGGTATTCGATACATCCATGATCAGACAAGATGTACCAGGATCTCAAGGAACTGCATTGGTGGCCAAACATGAAAGCCGACATCGCCACCTGTGTAGGTAAATATCTGACATATTCAAAGGTCAAAGCAGAATAACAGAAACCGTCATGACTGTTACAGCGACCAGAAATCCCACAATGGAAATGGACTTCATCACGAAACTACCCAAAACCACTAGTAGACGTGATACCATTTGGGTAATCATCGATCGCCTGACGAAGTCTGCACACTTCTTACTAATCAAGGAGACGGACAAGATGGAAAGGCTGACCATAATCTATTTGAAGGAAATTGTCTCGAGGAATGGAGTGCCAATCTCAATTATCTCGGACCGAGATAGCCGTTTCACTTCTAGGTTCTAGCAATCCATGCAACAAGCATTGGGTACAAATGGGATAGGCTTCGGGACCGTCAGAGTATTGAGTATTGCATATCACCCACAAACGGACCGTCAGAGTAAAAGAACTATCCAGACCTTAGAAGACATGCTTAGAGCTTATGTCATAGGCTTTGGGAACAAATGGGATACTCATCTACCCTTAGCTGAGTTCTCATATAACAACATCTATCACACTAGCATCAAGGCAGCACCGTTCAAGGCACTTTATGGACGAAAGTATCGATTACCTATGTGTTAGACCGAGTTTGGTGATAGACAACTCGCTGGCCCAGAGATCGTTCATGAGACAACCGAGAAGATTATTCAGATTCAAATTCGATAGAAGTCCGCACGTGATCGTCAGAAAAGCTACGCTAACATAAAATGCAAGCCATTAGAATTACAGGTAGGAGATAAGGTCATGCTGAAAGTCTCACCCTGGAAAGGAGTCATTAGATTTGGCAAGCGAGGCAAGTTAAACCTCCGATACATTGGACCGTTTAAAATCATGGCAAGGATTGGTCGTGTAGCTTACAGGCTCAAACTGCCACAAGAACTTAGCGTAGTTCACGACACATTCCATGTGTCCAACCTGAAGAAGTGTTTAGCTGACAAGACATTAGTTATACCAATCGATGAGATACAAGTCGATGATCAACTCCATTTTGTGGAAGAACCATTCGAAATCATGGACAGAGAGGTCAAGTGACTTACACAGAGCCACATCCCGATAGTCAAAGTTCGATGGAACTCTAGGAGAGGACTAGAGTTTTCCTGGGAACGGGAAGATCATATGAAACACAAATACCCTCAACTGTTTGAAACAGTTCAAGCTACGGATGGCACAAGCTGAATTTTGGGATGGAATTCCTTTTAACATGGAGAGTATGTGACAACCAACTATTTTAGGTCAATGACTGTTCCCGTCACTGTCAAAATCACGTACAAGTTGTGCATACCGTGCTTAATTTAGGGTAATTAAGATCATTTGTGGCATATCAAAGTCTAATCAATTCATAACACGCATCGGCAGTTCGGAGAACTACCGGGTCACACACCAGTCCGGTCACACACGAAAGTTGGTGATATCTAAAACGGACAACTAAAGTATGATTTAGAATACATAAATTATACGTAACACTGCGAATTAATATTTTGAGTCAAAAATAAAAGTTTCAGAATTTTTAGTGAACGTTTTGTCAAAACGCAGTCCGGTATAACACTGTATTTTAATTAATGCATACAAAATAATATTAATTATTACAAATGATTAAAATTAATTATAAAAATTAATTTCCCTAAATATCTTTTAAAAATCCAGCATAATCATTAGCATATTTCTAGAAAATCTCCAAAATCTCTATTACCACACTCCACCTCCCTACTAACCACCCTACACCACCAATCCAATACCATCCACCACCCGACATTAAATAATTATTTTGTTTTTTATTATTTAAAATCCTTCATTTCTCTCTCCTCCCACACTATAAATATCATTCCATACTTCTCCATTCTCCACACCATTTATTCCTCCTACTCAAGAGCAAAGCTCTCTTCTCCCTCTTTCTTTGCCATTTTCGGCCAACAACACACACACACCCACCATTTTTATTTCAAGACTCAAGTGTTCAAGTCTCGTTTGGTGCTTTCTCGAGTGCTAGGATCAAGCCTACATCTTTTTCATTTTTCTAAGTAAGAAACTCATCTTATTTAACTTTTATCTCTTTGTTTCAAGTTATTATGTTTTAATCATAACACCCAAAAAAAACTTACATTCTTTTATAAAAGAAACCTAAAAATATAACATGCATCATGTGAAAATTAGTTTATGTATTTTCTTTCATGATTTCTTGCCGTGATATATATCTTAGATGATACATGCATGTTGATGGATCGTGTTTCTAATAATATTAACTTTGTTGTTTATAAAAAAAATGAGTTTTATACTAGACATGGATCTTTGATCATTTGAATTTACAAAAAGTATTTCTATATAAGATATAAGTATATATTTTATGATTAGATCATAATTTTTACTACATGCAAGACATTTGAATCGTTTTCTATTTTAAGGAAACTTTGTTGAATCGAAGAAACGGGTTTTTATCTTTACGAAAGTGTTGATGATGAAACTATTTCTATTAATATTCATATATCTATTTTTAACACATGGATGATTTAATAATACTTTATTTACTTTACCTGCATGTGTCCTTAAACTTGACAAAATAATATTTGGATATTTGTATAATATTTCAATCATCAAAATATATTTTTTTTAATATATCAAAAGTATATTTTATGACATGCTTAATTTCCATCATACGCTTTATTGTGCACATTTATTTTTGAGAAATAAATATATTTTTATCTATTCTAAACGAGTCACAAACGTGTCGTCAAGTCAAACAATGTAAAACACAAAGATAAACACATTTTATAAAGAGTCGAGTTGGGTGAATTGATCGCATATTCGACCACAAACACTTCGTAGAACTTACGTCCTTACATATTTTAGGATATAAATTGCAATGGTTTTTCAAAAGGATGTCTCGAAATCTTTTATTGACAAGTAACAATCTATATTACTCTGTTTTGGTTTTCAAATAAACATTTTCAATCATTTATTCTTGTGAACTCACCAACTTTATGTTGACCCATTTTACTATGTTTTCTCACGTCGTTGATTGCATGGAGTCACAGAGTCACATGGCATATAGGATCATGCTAGGGTCCTATGCATTAGAAGCTCTTGGGCATGAATAACATTTTCAAACATTTGGATTTACAAACTTATTTTATGAATATTTGTAACCCTGTAAACTCCATTTATGTTTATGTTTGGTTTAATATTTGAATGTTGATTTTCAAAATCATATAGAGGTCGTTCAATATGATCAACGACTACGGTATCCATGCACGTCGCACCCCGCGGTTTCAAACGTCGAGCGGGGTGTGACAATCTGGGTTATGAAGGACCCTTCAGAAAGAATGAGATAATGAAGCGTGGCTTATCCAAGGATTGCAAAGATATAGTATACATTTTCATCCACTCCTTGTCACACATAAAAGGAGGATACGATGCATTGGGAATGCAATGGGGTGGCATCTTGTTGAAGATATGTGGTGGTGAAACTTTTAACATCTAATGTGCATCAATGCACGAGAAAACAAATAGCTGATGTATCCATGATTCATTCAAATGATTCTCAACCTCTCTGTCAAGAACCTTTCTCCAAAAGGAAATCCTATGGTGTTTGTGAAGGTCGATTCTCGGTTCTACACTGACTTATTGAGATCACCTTATGAATTTTCTGGTAAATGGACACCTCTCTTTGAGAAAATGTATAAAAAGGAAGAATTATCATCAATCAAATGTTCTTCAGATGATATTGAAGATTCAAATAAACGCAAGAGAGGTGAAGAGACTGTGTCTGAAAAGGCAGATATGAAGAAGAAAGAAATAGAGAAAGACCTTCTAAAGCAAATAGAAAAGGGAAAATCAATTGATCTGGAAAGAGATAAAAGGAAAAAGGAAAAAGCTAAAGGTCATGATGGCAAACTCATGAAATCAACAAAAATTGCATATCAAAAGGATCTGGAACAGAATCGTTTGGAAGTATCAATCTCTCCTTTCTTCTCGGAGGAAGTCATCAAAGCTGATTTTTTGGCAAGTTTCGCTCTAAATGCTAAAGGGCATCCTCCGCCCAAACAAATAGAGGGAACCTCGGTTTAAGACTCTCCCCTACAAAGAAACAATCTCCCTCTCAATCTAGTGCTCACAAAAGAACAAAATCCTTGGCAAGAAAACACATGTTGCAATCAAGATAAGATGTTCCTCCTCCGAGAATGAACACGTTGGATCAAAAAGGAATTCTGAAAGTAGTTCGAGCCTTAAGAAATATTCAAGTAAAACAAAGAAAGGATATTGAGAGCTTAAAGCTTCAGTTGAAAAAGCAAAAGAGGGTAAATGAAACCTAGAGAAGCAACATGAATGACATTGCAAAAGCTCTGGCCATAATGAGAAAAGGCGGTTCCATAATACTGAATGAACTAAACCGTTTGAGAAAGGACAGGAATGAAGAACAAATTTCCTTTGATGACGTCTTTGATGAAGCTAGTGTAGAAGTCAAAGATATTTTTGGATCTGAAGATGATGAGGGATCAAAGGAGGAAGATACGGAAGCTCTAGTAATCCCAAAGCCAAATACTCGGTCACAAGTAAAGATAGCTCAAATGGAGGAGAGGCTCAAGGAAGACTAAAGACGCTGGAATGCAACAGTTTCGGTGGAAATTGTTGGAACTTGATATACCGTTGTATTCCAGACATAGTATAGGGGCAGATTTGTACTTAATGTAAAGTTGAGTTTTTAGTCAGAGAGTCGCTAGGTCGGTTCCAGCCGACTCTTGGCGGCTGTTGCTATCTTCTATAAATAGCTGATAAAAAACATAACATTTAGAACTTCTGATTGCACGTCGTTATTATCATAGTTTGGATAGCCAGTTAGAGGGGTTTTGTAATCGTTTGATTTTCCAGGTGCTTATTGTAATCATATCATTGGATGTTTTATGTGAATATGAGTTTTTGTGTTTCATTCTATTGCTCTTCATCTTAGTTTTTTGTTTCATTCTTCAATAGACAGCTTTCCAATAGCTGATTTGTTGATATTATCCTGTCTAGAATCATTCTAGCACAAGGATCCATCTATCTGGACCTACAGATTAATCCAATTTACACAATCGGAATTGTGTTAATTACGCAACAGCCCCTCATCTTTCAAAAATGACTCCTTCCACTAAATATAATGTTTTATACTATAAATAAACACCCCCAACTTTCATCCCATCAAGTTACACCCTTACAATTAAATTGGCACATTGTAAGACAAAAACCCAAAAGTTGGTTCGTTACAAATCACTCCCCCTAATTTTGGGGTTTGGGGATGAAACCCGATCCACCAAATAGATTGGGGTAATATTTGAGCATTTCTTCCTTGGATTCCCAAGTAGTTTCCGCTCCTTTCCTATGTTTCCACTAAACCAATACTTAGTTAATTTGCTTATTCTGTAAGCTTTTCTCCTTCCTATCTAAGATAGCCACCGATTCTTCTATGAAATTAAACCTTTCATCCATCTCAGTGTCGTCAATGGGCACGAACGTGGATTCATCCGCCAAACACTTTCGTAAGTGAGACACATGAAATATGTTATGGAGTTTATCTAGTTCCCCCGGCAAATCCAAACGATACGCTACCTTTCCGACTCGGACAACAATTTTGAATGGCCAGATATAAGGAGGACTTAACTACCCACGATTATGGAACCGAATCACACATTTCCATGGGGAGACTTTCAAAAGTACAAAGTCCACCACTTGGAATTCAATCAACCTCCTTTTTTATCTGATGTGTATTTAACTAATCAATCCAGATCGTGCGTGACGTTGTTGGAGCTTTGTTTAGGACAACCGGAACATGCTTATCAGGTGAGTTCTAGAGCCCTCTGTTAAATGTTTTGAATAAATATTTTTGTGCTGGTGTGCATACTTATGAAATGATGGTTTATGAAACCATGTTTACGAAAGGGAAGTTGAAATGCGTTTATGAAATGTTTTGCCAAAATGAAGTTTACGAAAGGTTCACGAATGAAATGTTGTTTAATAAAACATACGAATGCTTTAACTAAAATCAGGTAAAGGTTTTATGAAAGTCCTAAAAGGAACGAATCTGCCAAGAGTTCTTTCGGGAACAAATGCGATGAATGGGACTGTGTCTAGGTTAGGAATCCAGATGAGACTGGGTGTCCTAGACACGAAGATTTGCTATACCTATTCAGGGGTATGTGTGGTCAGCAAACGGTTATACAACTTGGTGGATAAAGGGGTGACGACGGGTACCATGGGATTACCGAGATCCCTAATGAAGGTACTATTCCCTTAGAGGGAACAGTGCTTAAGGTGAGTGTAACATTCCTGATATTTAGTATTTATATTTCAATTCAATGTAATGCAATTTCGAATTCAATACTCGTGCACTGTCTCATTATTTTCTCGCCGTAAATTAAATGCAAGGATTCTATACAAGTTCGCAAGTTTTACTTGGTTATATACATTTAGACACAATACAAGAAACTATTTTATTCAAACTTATCAAATCTGAAAAGTCAAGGACTAAAATTGAAAAATGTCAACAAACCCTAGTCTAGCACGGTCGTGCTTCGTCCTAGCACGGTCGCGCCAGGTGCTTTGGCACGGTCGCGCAACCTGCTTTGGAACGATCGCGCCCGGTGCCTAGGCACGGTCGCGCCTATCTTGGCACGGTCGCGCATGCGTAACAGTTGAATCATAATTGTGACTTTAATCATCCGATCGTTCAAATTCGTAACATCAACACACTTTATTCACATTAACAAACACAATAAACATTTCCATTACTCGAAATCACTTCGGTTTTATTCTACCAAATTCCAAACGCTTGGACATTTCAAGGAGAACCCAAATTCTCTCAATTTTCTCAAAGCAATCCAGTCAAGCATTTCCAGACCATCTCTGAATCATCCGAAGTCGCTGAAACATTCGGAACTGCAGCATAGGTCGCCGGAAACCAAGCTTGCCGCCGACAGAATTCTTTCCTACCATTCTCTAACGATTCGCTTCTATTCCGGGTAATTGAATCTTCTATTTCATTCTCTTCTGTATTAGTATCGAAAGCCCCTACTCAATTTGGGCTTCCATTATAGAAATCGATCCGAATCAGAACTCATATTTTATTGAAAATGATTTAATCAAATCCCTACTTAAACGCGATGTTCATACAGTTAAGTTATATGAAAAGACTCGTAATAACCCATTAATCAAAAGCCCTAACAAATCCAGCGTTTAAAATACAAGAAATTGTCAATTCGTGTCTGATTTGGAAGAGACACGGCCGCGCTAATCATCTAGCGCGGCCGTGCCTCATCGAGGGCGGTCGTGCCACATCGAGCGCGGTCGTGTTCTCCTGTTCAGACCTTGTCATGCCCTCTGAGCTAGTCTCTGTTGTGTCTAAAGATCATAGACACGACCGTGCCGGGCCAAGGCACGGTCGTGCCTGTTGACTTGTCTAGATTGTGCTCCTGTTGATCAACCCGGTCGCGCCCCGACTAGCGCGGTCGCGCCCGTGGCTTGAGCACGATCGTGCCCTTCCGAGGCACGGTCGTGTGTGACTCAGAAACTTTAACAAAATTATAATTTTATATTTTTCAATCAATAAATGTTTCAAATTTTATAAAAATATGTTTTCTGTATTTTTTGAAGAGATAAATATTATTTATTTAAAAGTTTATTTAAAAGTTATAAAAATTAAATTAATATTTATTACCTTACACTTAAATGATATTTTAAATAATTAAGTTACAAAATTTATAAATAAATGAGATAATGATTATTTATTTAATTTACATTTTAAATCAAAATCATTTATTTATTTATACTTAATTACAATTAATATTTACATTACTTCATAAACCATAATTATATATTTATTCAATTATCCAATTCAAACCTAATCAAATTGTTTTAAAAATATTTTACTTCAAACTCTATATATTTATTCAATACTTTTAAATACAAATCAATAGTTTTACACACAAATTCAACTTCCATTTTAGACTTAAACTTTATACATCTATTTGATTCAATACACATTAATCTTTAGGTTAAATTGTGCATTTCGAGGATCATATTTGCTATCTATAATCTTTGTTAGCTACACTTCCATACCAAGTGAGTATTCACAACCCCTTTTTACTCTTTTACACTTTTGGGGTGGAACATGAACTCTATACTCATTACACATTACACATTTACATTTACGCAAACAACACAAGTGCAAAAATCCTATTTACATACATGTGTACAAAAATTTGAGCTTTGTGCCCGAGTGCTAGGTGTGCTAACCTTTGTATGCTCTTATGTGCAATCATTAACTATACAAGCCGACGGTTTTCAATGATAGATCTATTGAGTCTGACAAACCCACCCATGGTACGCGGTGATTGAAACCGACAACACAATTTTTGCATGCTAGTTACAAGGTTTGATTGTACATTTGTTTACACAATAGCTGCTCCCCATAAACGCCTTATTTATCATGTCATGTAAAGGATTTCTTTTCATCTATATGCTATCTATATACAACTGTGTTATACTCACCAACTTTTTAGTTGACTTTATTTTATTCATGTTTCAGGCCCCAATATGTGAGATTGATTCAAGACGTGTTCAACATAGGATTTGGACTTAGCAATTTAAATCAAGAACTTTATGAATTATTTTATGTATCTTGTTTGAATTTGGTTTTGTACTTGGATTATTTGAAATGCAAATTTGACTTTAATATATTTCAATTTAGTCAACCATGTGCTATGAACAGTCTTACATGTCCCGCCCCGATGATTCCGCCATCGGTCGGGGTGTGACAGATTGGTATCAGAGCCTTGGTTATAGGGAATTAGGTTATTAGACACCTTGACCTAGACTATAACTTTAGGACACCCACTTATACTATACTTCATGATTTTTGGTGCTATGTGTTACATGCTATGTGCTATATGTTATATGTTACATGTTTAGTATGATTACTTACTATTGCATTATGATGACTTATGTGTTTTAAATCCATGACTTATTAGGATATTTTTAATAATTAAATAAATAACATCCTTTCCTATATTCTCAAACCTCATAATATTTCTGTCTTCTTTTCTATCTTTATCCTTTCTTAGCATGTGGAAGAACTCTTGAAGTAAAAATCTTTAAAAATATTTTCTTTATTTCTTCGTTAAGGTTTTTAAACTTGTGAAATTATTTGAGGACACGTGCAATCTGGAAGGGTGACACCTGTATTTTGGGTTTTCTGTCTAGGAAAGCATTTCGCATAAATCCCAATCAACCGAGGGACCCGTATGCTTTCCTGGGAATTCCCGAGATGAGTGTTTACTTATAGGCTAAAGCATGTCTCCTTGAAAATTTTATAAGTTTAATTAACCTTAATGTGCCATGGTATTCAAGTGATTTTTTCACTTTTGAGTACAATCCAAACTAAGAATATCTATTTTATTTTGTTATCTCATTCTATTAAATCCTATCAAATCTCATAAGTTCTCACAATTTTTCTTGTCTTGTGAAAAATCTGTAGAATGCCTCCTCGTCGTGCTCCCGCAACCAACGCCAACACCGACATTGCTGCTATTCTCACCCAATTGGTGACACAACTCACCCAAGCCAATGGTGCCACCAATGGCAACAATGGAGGAAATGGAAGCAATAGTGGTAATAATGGTGGAAATGGTGGAAATGGTGGTAACAATCCACCTCAATGCACCTTCAAACACTTCAATTCGTGCAATCCCCTAAAGTTTTATGGAACCGAAGGAGCTACTGGACTCCTTCAATGGTTTGAAAGCATTGAGAATACCTTTCTCAATAGCGACTGTCCCGACAACCTCCGTGTTCGTCATGCTACAAGTGTCCAACAAAAACGGGCACTTACATGGTGGAATGGGGAGAAAAGAAATAGGGGTGTTGACATAGCTATGGCCTTACCTTGGGATGAGGTCAAAAGGCTTATGACCGAGGAGTTTTGTCCTCGAAATGAAGTGAAAAAGTTAGAAGCTGAATTTTGGGATCTTGCCCAAGATAGTGGGGAAAGCTTAGCATATACAGCTCGATTCCATGAGTTGAGCCTTCTAGTGCCCCACATGGTCACTCCGTTATCCCGTTGTATCGAAAAGTACATTGGTGGGCTACCAAGACAAATCCAAGATACTGTCTTAGGTAGAAATCCTGCTACTTTGGAAGATGCCATCCGCCTGTCTGCTACCCTAACTGATAATCATGTAAAAGCTGGAACTCTTACCAAAAAGGATTCTAAGAAAGTTTCTGAAACCATAACCCCTCCTGCTAACAACAAAGAAGCCACAACCGAGCCCTCTCGCAATAATAGAAAGAGGAAAGTTAGAAATTTTGTTGTGGTTACTCCTGCTATTCCCGTCAACCAAGCTGCACCTATGGTTCAAGCACAAGCCATATGGTGGAATTTACCCACTTTGTGCCACCTGCAACTACCATCATCCCCAAAACATCCCATGTCGCCTTTGTACTTATTGTGGGAGATATGGTCATACGGTTAGTATTTGTAGGACCAAAGCTCTTACGAGCCAAGTCAACCCTCCAAACCGAACCGTACCTCAAGTGGCTAACCAAGGTGCTCCCGCCATTGCTAATGGGGGTGCTTGCTATGAGTGTGGTGACCCGAACCATTTTCGTAATCAATGTCCAAGACTTACAAATGCTAGACAAGGTGGAGCTCGTGGGCGTGCGTTCAACATAAACGCCAACGAAGCTCAAGCCAACAACGACGTGGTCAATGGTACATTTCTTGTTAATAGTCAATATGCCTCCATTTTGTTCGATACGGGTGCCGATAAAAGTTTTGTGTCACTTAATTTTGAGCCTTTACTTGCAAAGACACGATCCCAATTAGAGAAAACCTTCACCGTTGAAATAGCAAATGGTGACTCCCTTACCATTGGGTCCATTATTTATGATTGCTCCTTAGAACTAAATGACCATTCATTCCCAATCAACCTTGTTCCAATGCCACTAGGAAGCTTTGATATTATTATAGGTATGGATTGGCTATCAAATCATCATGCCGAAGTCATTTGCTTTGAAAAGTGTATTCGAATTCCACTACCATCGGGAGAAATCTTAAGGGTTTTTGGTGAAAAGCCTTGCAAGGGTCTTAAATTGATGTCTTGTACTACCGCTCAAAAGTACTTATGAAAGAAGTACATCGCCTTCCTAGCTCATATTGTTCAAAAGGACGTCAAGGAGAAGAGTATCCAAGACATTCCTATCATTAGGGATTTTCCCGAAGTGTATCCTAAAGATTTATCCGGTCTTCCTCCTATTCGTCAAGTAGAGTTCCGTATTAATCTTATACCCGGAGCTAACCCCGTTGCTAGAGCTCCTTATCGTCTTGCACCATCTGAAATGCAAGAACTTGCAAGTCAACTTCAAGAACTCTCCGACAAGGGATTCATCCGTCCGAGTCATTCACCGTGGGGTGCACCCGTCTTATTTGTTAAGAAGAAGGATGGATCATTTTCGCATGTGTATTGACTACCGCGAACTTAACAAGCTTACAATCAAGAACCGTTATCCTTTGCCTAGAATCGATGATCTCTTTGATCAACTTCAAGGTTCTACTTGCTTCTCGAAGATCGATCTTCGATCCGGTTATCATCAGCTTCGTGTTCAAGAAGATGACATTCCTAAGACTGCTTTTCGAACAAGGTATGGTCATTACGAAATCATGGTTATGCCTTTCGGATTAACCAATGCACCCGCAGCTTTCATAGATCTCATGAATCGTGTGTGCAAACCGTACCTCGATAAGTTCGTGATAGTTTTCATCGATGACATCTTAATCTATTCCAAGACTAAAGCCGACCATGAGCAACATCTTAGATTGGTTTTGGATCTCTTAAAGAAGGAACAACTATATGCCAAATTCTCCAAATGTGAATTTTGGTTAAAAGAAGTTCAATTTCTTGGTCATATTGTCAACGACAAGGGTATTCATGTTGATCCTACTCAGATCGAAACGATTAAGAATTGGAATGCCCCGAAGACTCCTACCGATGTTCGTTCATTTCTTGGTCTTGCTGGTTATTATCGTCGTTTCATCTCAAACTTCTCAAAGATTGTTGTCCCTCTTACTGCTTTGACCCACAAGGGTAAGACTTATGAATGGGGACCGAAACAAGAAGAAGCTTTCCAAACCCTCAAACAAAAGTTATGCAATGCTCCTATATTGACTCTCCCCGATGGAATCGATGATTTAATTGTCTATTGTGATGCTTCTAACCAAGGTCTTGGTTGTGTTCTCATGCAACGAGGCAAAGTAATCGCTTATGCATCAAGGCAACTCAAAGTTCATGAGAAGAATTATACGACGCATGATCTCGAGTTTGGTGCGGTCGTATTCGCGTTAAAGATTTGGAGACATTACCTATACGGCACGAAATGTGTGGTGTTCACCAACCACAAAAGTCTTCAACATATTTTTAACCAAAAAGAACTTAATATGAGGCAACGACGTTGGGTCGAACTCCTTAACGACTACGACTGCGAAATTCGTTACCATCCCGGCAAAGCGAATGTGGTAGCCGATGCTTTGAGTCGAAAGGACCATGTTATGCTTCATTGTGCCCGTATTCAAACCGATATTCAAACCCGTATCTTAGAAGCTCAACACGTCTCGGTAACCGAGGATAACATGTATGAAGAAATGTCGTGTGGTGTTGAACTTCTTCTGGAATCAAAACCCAATGGGTTACTATATTACTTGAACCGTATTTGGGTTCCCGATCGCGATGATCTTCGTGCATTTCTCATGAACGAGGCTCATAAGACTCGTTATTCTATTCATCCTGGTGCGGATAAAATGTACCAAGATCTTCGCCAACTTTATTGGTGGCCCGGTATGAAGAAAGACATTGCTCTTTATGTGGCCAAATGCTTAACCTGTTCCAAAGTTAAAGCCGAACATCAACGTCCATCTGGTTTACTCGCACAACCATAAATTCCCGTGTGGAAATGGGAGAATCTAGCTATGGATTTTATTACCAAACTCCCTCGCACCTCGAGTGGTTATGATAGTATTTGGGTGATCATTGATCGACTCACCAAATCTGCCCACTTCTTGCCTATTCGTGAAGACTTCAAAGTGGGGAAATTAGACCGAATTTACATTGATGAAATTGTGAGCCGTCATGGTGTTCCATTGAACATAATATCCGATAGAGACGCTCGGTTCACTTCTAAATTTTGGCAATCTCTCCAAAAGGCTCTTGGTACTCGATTGGATTTGAGCACGGCTTACCATCCACAAACTGATGGTCAAACCGAACGAACAATCCAAACTCTTGAAGACATGCTTAGAGCTTGTGTAATCGATTTTGGTGGCAATTGGGATTCACATTTATCCCTTATTGAGTTTTCTTACAACAATAGTTACCACACAAGTATCAACATGGTTCCATTCGAAGCTCTCTATGGTCGTAAGTGTCGTTCTCCTATCTGTTGGAGTGAGATTGGTGAAGCACAAATCACTGGTCCCGAGTTAATTCAAGAAACATCCGACAAGATCATTCAAATCCGTGACAATATTCGAGTAGCGAGGAGTCGGCAAAAGAGTTATGCCGACAAACGTCAAAAACCCTTGGAATTCCAAGTCGGTGACCTTGTTCTTCTAAAGGTGTCTCCATGGAAGGGTGTGGTCCGTTTTGGAAAGAAAGGCAAGTTAGCACCTCGTTATGTTGGTCCATTCAAAATCCTTGAAAGGATTGGGAAAGTGGCTTACAAGCTCGAGTTGCCTCCATCTATTGACAACGTGCATCCTACATTTCATGTATCTAATCTGAAGAAGTGTCTCGCTGATGAAAATCTCCATATACCGCTTGACGACGTGCGCATTGATGAAACGATGCACTTCATTGAGAAGCCGGTGGAAATTATGGATCGTGAAGTCAAGCAGCTCAAGCGAAGTCGCATTCCTATCGTTAAAGTTCGTTGGGAATCTAAGCGTGGTCCTGAGTTCACTTGGGAACGAGAAGACCAAATGAAGCTCAAGTACCCTCATCTTTTTGCTAATAATGTTGTTACCTCTAGCTAAATTTCGGGACGAAATTCTCTCAACATGGGGAGACTGTAACATTCCTGATATTTAGTATTTATATTTCAATTCAATGTAATGCAATTTCGAATTCAATACTCGTGCACTGTCGCGCTTCGTCCTAGCACGGTCGCGCTTCGTCCTAGCACGGTCGTGCTTCGTCCTAGCACGGTCGCGCCAGGTGCTTTGGCACGGTCGCGCAACCTGCTTTGGAACGATCGCGCCCGGTGCCTAGGCACGGTCGCGCCTATCTTGACACGGTCGCGCCTGCGTAACAGTTGAATCATAATTGTGACTTTAATCATCCGATCGTTCAAATTCATAACATCAACACACTTTATTCACATTAACAAACACAATAAACATTTCCATTACTCGAAATCACTTCGGTTTTATTCTACCAAATTCCAAACGCTTGGACATTTCAAGGAGAACCCAAATTCTCTCAATTTTCTCAAAGCAATCCAGTCAAGCATTTCCAGACCATCTCTGAATCATCCGAAGTCGCTGAAACATTCGGAACTACAGCATAGGTCGCCGGAAACCAAGCTTGCCGCCGACAGAATTCTTTCCTACCATTCTCTAACGATTCGCTTCTATTCCGGGTAATTGAATCTTCTATTCCATTCTCTTCTGTATTAGTATCGAAAGCCCCTATTCAATTTGGGCTTCCATTATAGAAATCGATCCGAATCAGAACTCATATTTTATTGAAAATGATTTAATCGAATCCCTACTTAAACGCGATGTTCATACAATTAAGTTATATGAAAAGACTCGTAATAACCCATTAATCAAAAGCCCTAACAAATCCAGCGTTTAAAATACAAGAAATTGTCAATTCGTGTCTGATTTGGAAGAGACACGGTCGCGCTAATCATCTAGCGCGGCCGTGCCTCATCGAGCGCGGTCGTGCCTCATCGAGCGCGGTCGTGTTCTCCTGTTCAGACCTTGTCATGCCCTCTGAGCTAGTCTCTGTGGTGTCTAAAGATCATAGACACGACCGTGCCGGGCCAAGGCACGGGCGTGCCTGTTGACTTGTCTAGATTGTGCTCCTGTTGATCAACCCGGTCACGCCCCGACTAGCGCGGTCCCGCCCGTGGCTTGAGCACGATCGTGCCCTTCCGAGGCACGGTCGTGTGTGACTCAGAAACTTTAACAAAATTATAATTTTATATTTTTCAATCAATAAATGTTTCAAATTTTATAAAAATATGTTTTCTGTATTTGAAGAGATAAATATTATTTATTTAAAAGTTTATTTAAAAGTTATAAAAATTAAATTAATATTTATTACCTTACACTTAAATGATATTTTAAATAATTAAGTTACAAAATTTATAAATAAATGAGATAATGATTATTTATTTAATTTACATTTTAAATCAAAATCATTTATTTATTTATACTTAATTACAATTAATATTTACATTACTTCATAAACCATAATTATATATTTATTCAATTATCCAATTCAAACCTAATCAAATTGTTTTAAAAATATTTTACTTCAAACTCTATATATTTATTCAATACTTTTAAATACAAATCAATAGTTTTATACACAAATTCAACTTCCATTTTAGACTTAAACTTTATACATCTATTTGATTCAATACACATTAATCTTTAGGTTAAATTGTGCATTTCGAGGATCATATTTGCTATCTATAATCTTTGTTAGCTACACTTCCATACCAAGTGAGTATTCACAACCCCTTTTTACTCTTTTAAACTTTTGGGGTGGAACATGAACTCTATACTCATTACACATTACACATTTACATTTACGCAAACAACACAAGTGCAAAAATCCTATTTACATACATGTGTACAAAAATTTGAGCTTTGTGCCCGAGTGCTAGGTGTGCTAACCTTTGTATGCTCTTATGTGCAATCATTAACTATACAAGCCGACGGTTTTCAATGATAGATCTATTGAGTCTGACAAACCCACCCATGGTACGCGGTGATTGAAACCGACAACACAATTTTTGCATGCTAGTTACAAGGTTTGATTGTACATTTGGTTACACAATAGCTGCTCCCCATAAATGCCTTATTTATCATGTCATGTAAAGGATTTGTTTTCATCTATATGCTATCTATATACAACTGTGTTATACTCACCAACTTTTTAGTTGACTTTATTTTATTCATGTTTCAGGCCCCAATATGTGAGATTGATTCAAGACGTGTTCAACATAGGATTTGGACTTAGCAATTTAAATCAAGAACTTTATGAATTATTTTATGTATCTGGTTTGAATTTGGTTTTGTACTTGGATTATTTGAAATGCAAATTTGACTTTAATATATTTCAATTTAGTCAACCATGTGCTATGAACAGTCTTACATGTCCCGCCCCGATGATTCCGCCATCGGTCGGGGTGTGACAGTGAGGGTGCGTGTATCCTTTTGGTACTGTACGTAAGGTTCTGGTGTTGAATGGCTTTGTGGTATCGGGCCCTTGGTTTCTCCGACTGCATGTAATGTACGGTGTTGAAGGGCGTAGTGGTGGCATGCCTCGGGGTTTCTCCGCCAGGATACGATGAATTGAAATAACGGTCACGAGAAGGCATAAATTCTTTATGCTCGTTGAATTATGTGTAATGTTATGTTATTACACGTTTTAGGTACGCTTTTGTTAAATGAATGAATGTTATGTTTTTGGCAAATGTTTATGTTAAGGTTGTATGTAATGCTAGAACTCACCAGCGTAGCTAACTTTAAGTATGCACATTCAGACAAAGGACATGTACGGATGGACGTGATGCTTGGCAAGCGCTGAAGAGTTACCCGGTCGATCTACGAGTCTGGCATCCCGTTACATTATGTTTATGGATAATGGTTATGTTTTTAGACAATTATTGTAATGTATGAATGATGAACGGGTTTTTAATTATGTATGAATTGAATGATTTCGCTGCGTTATTTGATATTCATGTTTAAGAACTATTTGTGAATGGGTAAATACAATGAATGAGGCCTGTTAGGACATAGTTTGTAATGACAAAAGCTTTGTAATAGTTTAGATCTTATGTCTTTATGTTTTTGTAATGTATTAATGTTCTAAGTGTTTTTATGCAAGTTGCTAGAGGCGAACTTGTTAAGTTCACCTAGTCTAACAGAGGCGAACTTGTTAAGTTCGCTTAAGTCTATCTGAGGCGAACTTTTTAAGTTCACTTAGTCTGTTATAGGCGAACTTGTTAAGTTCGCATAATGCAGGTCAGTAGTCTATATATAGATGTTTAAAGAGTCAGTTTGTAACAGAGATTGATAAGTGAACAGAATCGATCAGAACTAGTCTGTAAACTCTATTGAGAATTGGAATACGAGCATGAAGTTTATTTACTTGATTGTCTTTATTGTCTTTTGTGAATGCAATCGTTGATTCGTTGGATTCCGCACTCCGATTTAACGACACGTCTTATCACGAGAACGATCTGTAGAAGTGCCATAGGGACCTAGAAGTGGTATCAGAGCTATTGCTCGTGATTCTTGGTGATTGTAGACGGTTTTCATGCAAATTGACAAGAAATTCATCATCTTTGATATTTTCATTTCCATGGAATTTTCAAGCTTAATTTGGTTCTGATTTGGTGTTTTTGAAGAGGATTTTGAAGAAATTGATCTGATAGAAACGTTCTAATTGAGAAATTACACAATCCTACGGTTTGATTTTGACTAATTCCTTCAAAACAGTGAATTATGAAGATTTTTGGTGATTCCTGGTTCGCGGTCTCTGTTTGAACTGTTCTTGAGTTTGAATCTGCTGAAGCAAGCGAACTTGCTAATTTCTTGTGCAGGCGAACTTGTCAAGTTCGCTTCTCACAATTTAAGGGAACTTATTTTTAGGCGAACTTAATCGGATTTTCAGGTTTCTGGTTTAAGGAAACTTATTAAGTTCACTTCATATTAAGTTCGCTTGGGTTTCACAGAAGCGAACTTATTATCTTCGCCTAAGGGTAGTGAGGGTTAAACACTTGGAAATTTTTCAGAAAATTTTTCAGGAAAATGGCAAATATGGTTCAAGTAACGAATATGTTCAATTATGATAATGAGATTGGTACATCTCAAAAACCACCGAGGTTGTTGAATCTTGCTGATTATTCAAATTGGAAAGACAGGTTTGATCATATCTTTCACCAACACCAGTCTCTGGATTCCTATTTTAGAACGTTATACGCATCCGACTTATTCATGGATGGGACAGGATAATGTTCCAAAGCCGGTGTCTGCGTTAACAAATGAAGAAAAGGTGTTGTTTGATAGGGAAAAGAAAGCGATGACAAGTATTTCGATGTCTCTTCCGAAGGAAATATATCACAGTTTCAAACAATTCAAGTCTTCTCAACAACTGCGGGAAGCATTACAGAAAAGATGTGAACGCAGTTTGGATGTAAAGAAGAGTAGAAAGGAGCTATTGAAGAAGCAATTCTTGGTCTTCAAACATTTTCAAAATGAATCCTTGGATGATCTTGCTACCAGATTTTATCATCTGCTTAGTGAACTGTCGAATGCGTCTGTGGTGTATGAAACTGAAGAAATTAATGATAAGTTCTTGGAGGCATTACCATCAAAATTTTATGTGTACACGGTTTTGATCAAAGAAATATCAAGTACAAAACCATGTCTCTTGAAGAAGTTCTTGGGAAGATTCAATCGCATGACCTGAATATGAAGAAGAAGGAGACTAACATGGAACATATCCAGGATCCTGCAATGTATTTTGCCAAGACTACTGGTAAAACTGGTACTGGAGTTGCATTCTTTTCTAGAGACGCTCAAGATTCTTCTAATGATCAATGTTCTGGAGTTCGTATTCATTCTCGTCATTCTAGTAATTCTGGTTTTTCTGCGACAACAGCTTCTACATCTTCTGTATCTCATGTAAATCAAAAGGTTGCTGATGATTATCTAGCTATGTTTTCCTCATTCATGGCTTCATATGAGAATTTTATTGGAGGGAAAATTCATGATCCTGAGATTATTGAAGAAGATTTTAGACAGATTGAACCTGTTAATCTAGAAGAAATGAACATCCAATGGAATGTGGCCATGTTGATGCGTCAAGCAAAAGATTTCTTGAAGAAAACTGGCAGAAAGTATATTGGATCAAATAGTCGATCACGCATGGGATTTGATAAAACCAAAGTGTGTTGTTATAACTGTCAAGAGTATGGTCACTTTGCTAAAGAGTGTGAAGCAAAAGGTTGAGTTTGGTTCTCAGAATAAGCAGAATAAATTTTAGAATAATCGTAACCAATCACATGGTTCATCTGGAAATTCAAATCATGCATCTGCATCATCGGCATTGGTTGCACAGAATGATGAGAACTATGACTGGGGTATTCATTTGGAAGATTTAGTGGGTGCTGTAAGTCAAGCCTTTGTAGCAGAAATTCATTCTGAAAAATCAGAAGATGTGGTTGATGATGATGGTACAAGTGATGGTACAAGTGATGTTTCGAGTGAGAGTTCAAGTGATGGTGAAAGTGTGCAGGTTGTTGATGAAGAGGTAGAACAAGAGCAGAATATTGATTCTGATGTTTCATCAGGTGTTGCTGAAGATGATATTGTTCTAACACAAAATGCTTCGAATGGTGCTGATTCAGAGAATATTCCCATTGCCAAAGTTTTCAAGGCAGACATGTCTGATCCGTCAAAGGTAAAAGACTCTGTTTGTCATATTTACTGTTCTAACTACATTACTGTTAAAGATAAATTGCAAAAGGTCATGGATGATAACACAAACTTGATTTGTGACATGAAATCCATGCATTCTGTTAATCAGAAACCGAAAGATAACGATAAATTGTGCATCGATAGAATTAAGTCTTTGAAAAGAGACTTAAATTCTCTGGGGTTGAAATATAAAGAACAAGCTTATCATCTGGATATGGCTTATGCTGAAATAGAAAAATGAACTGAAATTATTGCTCAAAAGAATAAGGAAATTTCTGACAAAGAGTCTGAGGTGGTCAAACTTCATAGAAAGTTGGAAAATTTTACAAATTCTTCTGTTGTTTTGGATTATTTTAATTCAAATGTTGATCCTACTAAACAGGTTGCTGGGATTGGATTTGTTCCTCCACTATTTAATGCAAATTATGTGGTTGAACCTGAAATCATACATGAAGAGGAAATAGATCCAAAAACAGTATTGAAAGTGAACCCGGTAACTGGTGAGGATATGGTGTATGAATCTGATTTTGAGGATGAGGTGTTTGATGAGACGAAAGTTGAAAGTATTCCAAAAGAGGTGAAAATTGATGAACCAACAGTTGTAAAAACTGTTACCCGTGATAGATGCATTCTGACTAAACCTGATGAGGTGAAAGTCGTTACCCCTAAGCTTTCCCCAATTTTACAGTCAAGTGGGTTTGTCGCTACTGGTCATCAAAAGGTGCATTCATCAAAGGTGCCTACACAGGTTTATGTTCCAAAGAAGACAGTAAACTGTTCTGGAAAATCTTCTGAAGCTTATTCCTCTGATGGTTCCTCAAATTCAAAGAATTCTTCTTACTTTAGAACTTTTAAAGAGAGAAGAGTTTGTTTCCATTGCAACGAAGCTGGTCACATCCTGGTCAATTGTCGTTATATAAACAAGGGCAAATTGAAGACTGTTCCTTCACAACCAAAAGTGGTGAAGATTCTGAAAAGAACAGATGAGGGAAAGTCATCATTTAGTTTGGAGCAAAATATGTCATGTCGATCTTTTGTTAAATCCTCTGGATTTAAACAGTAGGATAAATTGAACTCTAAATCATTTGTGTGTCAAGAGAAACTTGTGATTCCACATGTTAGAATTTCAAAAGATTCTCAATCTGAAGTAAAATTGTCTAGACCACAAAGGAGAAGACGAAACAAAAAATTTGATATACCTATACAGGGGTATGTGTGGTCAGCAAACGGTTGTATAACTTGGTGGATAAAGGGGTGACGACGGGTACCATGGGATTACTGGGATCCCTATTGAAGGTACTATTCCTTTAGAGGGAACAATGCTTAAGGTGAGGGTGCGTGTATCCTTTTAGTACTGTACCTAAGGTTCTGGTGTCGAATGTCTTTGAGGTATCGGGCCCTCGGTTTCTCCGACTACATGTAATGTACGGTGTTGAAGGGCCTAGTGGTGGTGTGCCTCGGGGTTTCTCCGCCAGGATACGATGAATGGAATTGACGGTCACGAGAAGGCGCAAATTCTTTATGCTCGTTGAATTATGTGTAATGTTATGTTATTACATGTTTTAGGTACGCTTTTGTTAAATGAATGAATGTTATGTTTTGGCAAATGTTTATGTTATGGTTTTATGTAATGCTAGAACTCACCAGCGTAGCTGACTTTAAGTATGCACACTCAGGCGAAGGATAGGTACAGATGGACATGATGCTTGGCAAGCGTTGAAGAGTTACCCGGCCGATCTACGAGTCTGGCATCCCGTTACATTATGTTTATGGATAATGGTTATGTTTTTAGACAGTTATTGTAATGTATGAATGATGAACGGGTTTTTAATTATGTATGAATTGAATGATTCCGATGCGTTATTTGATATTCATGTTTAAGAACTATTTGTGAATGAGTAAATACAATGAGTGAGGCCTCCCGGGTTGGGGGCCTTACAGGTCATCCTAACTACCCCCAAAATCTAGCATGCATGCCCGTAGCATATCCTCAAGCGTTTGAATCGTCCTCTCGCTTTGTCCATCCATTTGTGGATGATAAGGGGTGCTAAGATTTAGTCTTGTCCCCAATTCTTCATGGAATTTCCTCCAAAATATAGAAGTAAACCGTGTGTCTCGATCCGACACAATAGAAACGGGTACACCATGACGTGACACGACTTTCTTTATATAAACATCCGTCATTTTCTCCGAAGAATAAGTTTCCTTAATAGGTAGGAAGTGTGCAGTTTTAGTTAACCGATTGACCACCACCCATATCGCATCATAGCCTTTCCGGGTCTTAGGAAGTTTAGTGATTAAATCCATAGCAAGATTCTCCCACTTCCATTGAGGTACTTTAAGAGATTGAAGTTTTTCGTATGGCTTTTGGTGCTCGGCCTTCACCCTTAGGCACGTGAGACAATTCTCGACATATTTCACAATATCACTCCTCTTACCCGACCACCAAAAATTAAACCTCAAATCATAAAACAATATAGTCGCCCCTGGATGGATAGAATTTTAGGATTTATGCGGCTCCTCTAATATGGTAGTCAAGACGTTTGATGACCTTGGAATCTATTCAACCCCAATCTATTTTCCTCAAGCTTTCCCACATATGGAACAATCCGTTCCTTTTTCAAATCTTCTCAGAGTGCTAAAGTTTGAGCCTCCCGGAGTTGATCGACAAGAGATGAAGAGATAGTCATTTTAAATGATTTCACCTTAATAGGTGTACGACTAACCTTCCAACTGGGTGCATCCGCCACCATGTTGGCTTTAACCGAATGATAAAGTATCTCATAGTCATAATGTTTGACCAATTCGAGCCACCTCCTTTGCCTCATATTGAGATCTTTTTGGTCAAGAAAGTACTTGATACTTTTGTGGTCCGTGTAAATTGTGCAATGCACCCCATAAAGATAATGCCTCCAAATTTTAAGCGTGAACACCACCGCTGCCAACTCTAGGTTGTGGGGAGGATAATTCGCCTTATGAACTTTCAATTGTCTAGTAGCATAGGCAATCACCTTGCCACTAAGGACACAACCAAGTCCAGAATGCAAGGCATCCGAATACACCACAAAATCCTCGGTCCCTTCAGGTAAGGAAAGAATAGGTGCCTTAGTCAACATTTCTTTCAAGAGTTGAAAGGCCAACTCCTGATCGGGACCCTACAAATTTTGTATGCGTGCAAGTCAACCTCCTCATCGGCAAGGCAATACGAGAGAAGTTTTCAATGAATCACCAATAATAACCCGCTAATCCTAAAAAAACATTTAATTTCCGTGGGAGTTTTTGCGATATCCAACTTTTCACCGCCTAGATTTTGGAAGGGTCAATGGAAATTCCTTCCGCGTTTACAACGTGACCCAAGAATTGAATCTCCCGGAGCCAAAAGGCACACTTGGAGAATTTAGCGAATAATTTTTCCTTTCAGAGGACCTCAAGGATTTCACGAAAAGCATGGTCACCCTCGTAACATGAGTAGATAAGGATGTCATCGATGAAAACGATGACAGAACGATCAAGGAATGGTATACACACCCGGTTCATAAGATCCGTAAAAGCCGCGGGCGCGTTGGTTAGACCGAAGGGCATTACCGTGAACTCGTAATGACCATAACGAGTAGGGAAACCCGTTTTAGAGATATCCTCATCCTTCACCTTCAACCGATGATACCCGGATCTCAAATCGATCTTTGAAAAATGTCACACCCCCAAAATCCACCAACGGAGTTTTACCACGAGGCGTGTGACAAACCAGGATCTCAGTCATTAGTCATATCAAATGACACTATATGCGTTTAATAAAACCAATAATTATTCAGAGTAAATGCGAAAGCATAAGATTAAGTATTTAATGCGCAAAACAACCACGCCCAAAGGTCAAGTTTATTAAAAGCAGGTAAAAAGTTTAATGTTTTCGATAACTAAAAGGACTCCAGTGCATGTCCTAATTGTGCACCTGTGCCTTAGCGACCTGAGAAAATATGTAAGAAAATGTGTCAACACTAGGTTGGTGAGTTCCCAAGTTTCAGTTCATAATAATGTTTGCCTGATTATGTGCGTTCAATATATATCAATAGGTAGCTAACCTATGTTCATGTTTACTAAAGCGCTCGCAACCGAAGCTGACTGTTTGTTGTGTTTGATGCCTTCCACCATGTCTATCAACATTGGTGATGTGTTAGGCCAATATTACACTTGTTCGACCTCTAATCGAGTTAGCGCGACTAACACGAGTGGGGTTTGTCAAACCCAGTAGGACTACTAAAGATTACCTTGCTAAATCCATATTAAACGGTTCGATGTGTAAGGACTTTCATGATAGAGTTTACGCTTAGTTTGGCAAGTGATATATAAGAATTACAGTAATTATATGTTTGCGTCATGTTTTCTCCCCCTAATTTAAGAAACAGTAAAGGGGCCGTGAAACTCAATTGAGTGTGTAGAATGTAGTAAATTGCACCCCACAAGGATGCAACAAAACCACATATAGTTTGCAAGCGGATAGTCTACGAATGCCCTAGAATATGTTTATGATTGTTAGGAACATGTAGGATTTTGTGACGATGATACGGGAAACACTTATGATTAACGGATAGGAATCTTATCACCGGGATTATAAAATCCCTAGTTCGGTATTTAATAAGGATGTGGTATGTGCGAAACACCACTAAATAAGTGATAATAATATTAAATAAATGTTTGTGCGTTTTTATAAATTAAATAATAATTTAGGAAATAATATAAATAATTATATTATTTTTAACATGGAAATAATACTTAAAATGAATTATAAATTCAATCACGAGCATACGGATGTTTTCTGGTAACAATTCGTGTTAGTATAGCATTATAATAGTATAGGAAGTTTTTTTATATAAAAATTTATCTTAAAAAGTGGCTAAAAAAATAAATCTGTTGGTGAGGTTCGAACCCAGGTCTCGCCCACACCAACACAAAGCCTTAACCATTCCATCCCGCAAGGGTATCGCAACAGAACCCATATTCGATTTGTTTTAACACACACCTCCCCATTGTTCTCCCCCCTTGCGAACCCGATTTGAATATATTCCCAAACTCTTTGAATTCGATTGCGATTGACCAAAGGATCATAGGGGTTTTGTTAATAGGTCCCTTGCGAACTCGTGGGTGTGTTTAATTGCCACAAACATCAAGTCTAGATTGTTACTTGCTCGTTTGAAAAACCGAAACCCTAGAGTTTAAACCACGAATCAAATTGACTAAAACCGATAAGATTAAGAGTTGGGATCATAGGGCTTTTACTGAGTGAATGATTGCGAATCTAACCATATAGATTAATTTGATTGAGATCGAGTCTAGGTTGGTGTTCGATTAAACCCGAAATGATATGAACCCTAGAATCGGTTCATGTTTAATTCGATGTTGTAAGCCTCAATTATGTTAGGGCTTTTGATTCTAGGATGAAAACGAAACTGAGGATACGTTCAATTACCTGAATTGGTTTCGAATTGATGGTGCTCGACTAGAACACAGTCACGAGTCCGACGGCTTGGTCTCTGGCGTCTCCGGCTTCTTCCCCGGTTAAATTGGAATGTGCGAAAGATTAACAGGGGTTCGTTTGAGGTGTGCAGGGTGTTATTCTTCAAGATTGTAATGGCAACTGATCGAATTGATAAGTCTTAGCAATGAGTTTGATGGTTACGTTTTAGAATGATTTAATACACTTAATTCACAATCATTATGGATCAATAATGCGTGTAAATGATTGGAAAACGATTGAGATGTGTAAGGCCTTGCATAACTGTCATGAATCCGAACAGACTTGGAGAATTCAGGATGGAATTGGATCAAGAACATGAAAGTTTGACTTTTAAAAGCCAACCCATCGAATTTAGATAAAAATGTTCCATTTTGACTTTCAGAAGTCAAACAGTTGGGGTTTAGGGTAGATACAGCTTTAGTCCCTACAATTTCATGCATATGTGTTTGAGGTTTTGAAAGAACTAGTCATTGGAGTTACTATTTGGGTGAACAGGAATTTATCGGGTGTCACATCATCCCCTAGTTGAAAGAATTTTCATCTCGAAAATTAAATAATGTAGCTAATTTAAAAAAAACAATTTTTTCCTGGATGTCACATCATCCCCTAGTTGAAAGAATTTTCGTCCCGAAAATTAAATAGTACCTTATGTGTTTGACGTGGACTGCTTGAAAAGATGAGGATAGTTGCGCATCATCTTGACTTTCGGTCCGCGTTTCGAGTTCCAATGAACTCTAACAAAAGGGATTTTACTATGATTGGGTGTCTTGACTTCCCTATCCATGATTTCGACCGGTTCTTCAATGAAGCGTAACTGTTCTTCGATCTCCAGTTCCTCAAGTGGAACCACGAGTGTTTCGTCTGATAGACATTTCTTTAAGTTTAAGAAATGAAAGACGTTGTGCACACCACTAAGTCCTTCAGGTAGCTCCAGTTGGTACGCTACTGGGCCAATTCTCTTCAATATCTTGAATGGTCCAACATAACGAGGGTTTAACTTGCATTAGTTTCTTAGATATGAAGCTCCTATCAGCACTAGTATTAAAAAGGACAGAAGCAAAACAGTCATTCAGGAGGAACGTACCAGTAACCACATTGTGATCATTTCTTGCTTCTCCTGATCCAATCACGAAGGCCCGTCCCTTCGCTCCATTTCCATTGTTGTTACCATTATAGTTGTTACCGTTTCCGTTGCCCTGATTGTCGCCGTAGTTGTTTCCACCATTTCGTTTCAACTGAGGAGAATCTTTCTTGAAGTTTCCTTCCTTTCCTTATTCATAGCAACCCCTTGTAGATCCCTGTTGTTGAAATGGTTGCTTAGGTTGAAGCTCACCCCTACAGTTTTTTGCAGCATGGCCCATTTTAACACACTGCTAGCAACGATGGTTATCACAAGTACCATTGTGGTGAAAACCTCACTTTTTGCACTTAGGATAATTTCCAGCATAAGTACCATGGTTCTGACTTGATGAGGTTGACTGATTAAAGGTTTTGGTAGGCTCAAACCTATGTTGTTGTTGTTGAAGTGGGTTAGATTGAAAACTCTTGGAGTTGGTGTTGTTATCAAAAATTACGTTTGTTACTTTCAGTAGCTTTGGTAGATGTGCCCCTCGGGGGTAGGGTACCTTGAGTTACAGCCTGGTCGGTCAGCCTATGAGCAAGTCGGATGGTTTGCTGAATGGTGGTAGGGTTGGAAGAAGTGACCATGCTTTGAATTTGAGGTACTAGACCATCGAAGTACCTCTCGATCCTTTTGTATGTTGGAGTTACCACATGACGGCATACTCATGCGAGCGAGTAGTATAAAGCTCAATCTCGGAACCCTCCAACTTCTGAATTTCATCACGAAGACAATACTCCTCCCGTAACATAGTCTTGAACTCCTCCCAATGTAGAGTGTTAGCCATGTCCAGACCCAATATCTGAACTTGAGAGTTCCACCAAGTGAGGGCAGGACCCTCTAGAGTATCGGAGGCATATCTGACATGATTTGCTTGGGGGAAGTTGCACATAGCAAATACCGATTCAACTTTCTCAAACCAGCGGAGAAAACAGACAGCTCCCTCGGCTCCACTAAAGGTGTGGGGCTTGCAGTCCATGAAAGTTTTGAAGGTGCAAGTCTGCTGGTTATTGTGTTGACCTGGATTGGAAATACATATACTATTTTTGGATACCAAAATCGTGGGAAAAATATTTTGAGTCGACTCGATAGAGTCGATAGATGATAAATTTACCTCCAACTTGGTTGGCTGCTAAGGCTTCAGCCACTCATTCGTTGGAGAGCGCAGTAAGTTCGGCTGCAGTCATGTTGATGTTACCACGACCACCATTACGTCAACCACGTCCACGGCCAGACATGATATTTACATTCATAAATATAATAATGAGAAAATATATTGCATATTATCATCAATCAAGTACAAGTAAGCAAAAGAAGAACTAAACCACAACATCTAATATTTCAATTGTAATCCTGGATTAAATAAATTGTAACGGCTACAAAGTAAATTCAATCAAAACATCAAAATCCTGAAATATCTGTTGGATGGGAACAATCCTGCCCATCTAGGTTTATAAAGAAAGAAATAACTAAAGATAGGATGTCATATGTCACTGCTAGCTGAAGAAATAACTGATCCATCATCCTCGTCCTCAGCCGGTTCTCCCTCGGGCTCATCATCCTGTACCTCTCCCGCTGCATTGGCAGCTGCAAGCTATGCCTCCAGCTCCTCAATTCTATCCTCAGCCACCCGAAGGCCAAACACCACTACATTCACCCGGCTTTCTAGTTCAAGAAATGCTACTACTAGGTTGTCGTGTACCTTGTCAGTCTCTCCTACATCTGCTGTTAGTATCTCAATCCTCTGGTCGGATCCCATAGCAACGTGCATGTTGCAGACTTCCCGGTCCATCCTGGCTACAAAGGCAGCAAGGGCCTGCTCCAATGGGTATGGTTGAGGTGGCAGTGCTTACGAAGAAGATGAAGAAGGAGTGTCAGTAGTGAGTCGGGGTGGGACTCGTTCCTGGCGGATCCAACTCCTCATCATGTCAGGATACCAATCCCAGTCGTGTGTGTTGTCTCTGACACGAACATGAAATGGCTCGTCGTCCACTATGGTGTCGTCAATCGGGCTCAACCGACGCCTCTTAGGCTCTGGTGAAAGTATAGTTGGAACATTAGGTTCCTGGGCAACTAGAGATGTAGGTGGAGTAGACATTCCTGTAATGTAAGGTGTAAGTGCCATGTTTAAGTGTCTATGTCGTGTAACTAATGCATGTGTGTGGTTATAGTCTAGTATGCAGTCCTAGTTCTCTATAACCAATATCTCTGATACCAATCTGTCACACCCCCAAAATCCACTAACGTAGTTTTACCATGAGGCGTGTGACAAACCAGGATCTCAGTCATTAGTCATATCAAACGACACTATTGACTTTAATAAAACCATTAATTATTCAGAGTAAATGCGGAACAACCGCGCCCAAAGGTTAACTTTATTAAAAGCAGATAAATAGTTTAATGATTGCAATAACTAAAAGGACTCCAATGCATGTCCTAATTGTGCACATGTGCCTTAGCGACCTGAGAAAACATGTAAGAAAATGTATCAACAATAGGTTGGTGAGTTCACAGGTTTCAGTTCATAATAACGTAACCGAAGCTGACTGTTTGTTGTGTTTGATGCCTTCCACCATGTCTATCAACAGTGGTGATATGTTAGGTCAATATTACACCCGTTCGACCTCCAATCGAGTTAGCGCGACTAACGCGGGTGGGGTTTGTCAAACCCAGTAATACTATTAAAGATTACCTCGCTAAATCCATATTAAACGGTTCGATGTGTAAGGACTTTCATGATAGAGTGTTACGTTTAGTTTGGCAAGTGATTTATAAGAATTACAGTAATTATATGTTTGCATCATGTTTTCTCCCCCTAATTTAAAAAATAGTAAAGGGGCCGTGAAACTCATCCGAGTGTGTAGAATGAAGTAATTTGCACCTCTCAAGGATGCAACAAAACCGCAAATAGTTTGCAAGCAGACAGTCTACGAATGCCTTAGAATATGTTTACGATTGTTAGGAACACGTAGGATTTTGTGACGACGATACGAGAATAGTCGAATGTTCTAAAACACACTTATGATTAACGGATAGGAATCTTATCATCGGGATTAAATAAATGTTCATGTGTTTTTATGAATTAAACAATAGTTTAGGAAATAACATATATAATTATAGTATTTTTAACATGGAAGTAATACTTAAAATGAATTATAATTTCGATCCCGAGCATACGGGTGTTTTCTGGTAACAATTCGCGTTAGTATAGCATTATAATAATATAGGAACTGTTTTTATATAAAAATATATCTTAAAAAGTGGCTAAAAAAATAAAAATATTGGTGAGGTTCGAACCCGGGTCTCACCCACACCAACACAAAGCCTTAGCCAGTCCAGCCGGCTAGGGTATCGCAACAGAACCCGGATTCGATTTGTTTTAACACACAAGTCCCCAGTGTTCTTCCCCCCTGCGAACCCGATTCGAATCCAGTCCCAAACTCCTTGAATTTGATTGCGATTGACCAAATGATCATAGGGGTTTTGTTAATCGGTCCCTTAAGAACTCGTGGTTGTGTTTAGTTGCCACAAACATCAAGTCTAGATTGTTAATTGCTCGTTTGAAATCCCGAAACCCAAGATTTGAAAGCACGAATAAAATTGACTAAAACCGATAAGATTAAGAGTTGGGATCATAGGGCTTTTACTGAGTGAATGATTGCTAATCTAACCATATAGATTAATTTGATTGAGATCGAGTCTAGGTTGGTGTTCGATTAAACCTGAAATGATATGAACCCTAGAATCGGTTCATGTTAAATTCAATATTGTAAGCCCCAATTGTGATAGGGATTTTTATTACCTGAATTGGTATCAAATTGATGGTGCTCGACTAGAACACAGTCGCGAGTCTGAAGGCTTGGTCTCCGGCGTCTCCGACTTCTTCTCCGGTCTAATTGGAATGTGTGAAAGGTTAACAGGGGTTCGTTTGAGGTGTGCAGGGTGTTAGACTTCAAGATTGTATTGCCAGATGATCGAATTGATAAGTCTTAGCAATGAGTTTGACGGTTATGGTTTTAGAACGAGTTAATACGCTTAATTTGCAAACATTATGGATCAATAATGCATGTAAATGATTGGAAAACGATCGAGATGTGTAAGGCCTTGCATAACTGTCATGAATCCGAAAAGACTTGGATAATTCTAGTTGTAATTGGACCAAGAACATGAAAGTTTGACTTTTAAAATTCAACCCAACGAATTTTAGTTAAAAAGGTTCCATTTTGACTTTCAGAAGTCAAACAGTTGGGTTTAGGGTAATTACAGCTTTAGTCCCTGTAGTTTCATGCATATGCGTTTGAGGTTTTGACAGAACTAGTCCTTGGAGTTACTATTTGGATTAACGGGGTTAACCTGAATTTGTGGGGTGTCACAAAAAACATGAAGCTCCTTGCAATTGATCATAGATATCGTCAATTCTAGGTAGAGGATAACGGTTCTTGATGGTTAGTTTATACAACTCCAGGTAGTCTATGCACATACACATACTACCATCCTTTTTCTTTACGAACAAGACAGGAGCACCCCAACGAGAGACACTCGGGCGTATAAAGGCCTTGTCGAGTAATTCATGAAGTTTCTCCATTCACTACTTCATCTCTGGCGGAGCTAACCGATAGGGTGCTTTAGTATTCGCCTTTTGTAACACTCAGATAATTCCTAAGTAAATATAAAGGACTACAGATAATAAGAACTGAAGTCTAGGGGTTGAATTGCAAATGTACCAATGATCAAGGGTTAAAAATGAAGAATTTTGAAATTTGGTCGATGTCGGACCGATACCTCAGACCATGTCGGTCCGACATGTGTAGACGAAGGAAATCATGAGAACATGACGCGTCAGATGACTCAGCTCTAAGTCGGACCAATATGGTTATGTATGTCGGTCCGATGTGTGGGCGCTAAGTCAAATAAACCACCATAAAGGAAGTCGGACCGATATACTCCTAGGAGTCAGTCCAATATGGGTGTCATAAAAGAATTCAGAATGATATGCTCGTAGATGTCGGTACGACATGAGTCCATTTTTACCCTATAAATAGAGGGCTCGAGCTCAGCCATTTGCACACATAAAAACACCTCCAAAACACACACTTAAGCTCTGGTGTTCCATTCCCGAGCCGTGGTTCGTGTACGAGGGTCCAGTTTCTAACAAAACGTCCGCAATTTGTTGTAGATAGTGCAGAGTTAAGGTTTCCGAACACCCTGAGGTTCATTTGTGTAAACCTAAGATAGGGATATTGTTTATGATAATGTCGGTTATGATTTAGGGTTCTGTCAAGATGTTGATTATTGTAATAGTAAGAAGGAGATTCTACTTAAGGTAAGTTCCTCTAAACTGTGCTCAATGTAAAATGTTTTGAAATGATTTTATCGAAATGAGTCGGATCCCTATGTGAATTCCTTGTATATATACCTGTGAATAGCTCTTATTAAAGTTAAGAATGGGATGGGACTGAGGGGCAGGACTGATCCTCTTGTTGTAGACTGGTACTTGTGTTGCCAGCAGCCTGGAAGGTCTCAGTATATATATAATAAAAGCTCAGGGTCCTTGTGAGGCCACTGGGTGGGGATTGGGAGGATGGTCCTTTCGTATGGTGAATATGATTGTGAAAACCAAATTTGTTTATGAACTCAGTAGCTTTATCCTGATCCAAAATATGTTCAAATGTTTTTGAGCACAGGTGACCACTTGCTTGTAGTTGGCATTCCAGGAGATGTACAGATGTTTTGAGATAGGGATGACTGAGGGCAGGTTCTTATGTAACCATAAGGCCTGAGTGGATGGCACGTTCTCCATTAACTATAAGTCCATATTTATATGTGTTCTTGTTAGGAACATTATGTTGTATTTACCAGTCAGTCCTTATTGTAAAACACTATTATTTATGAAAAGAAATAGTTATGATTTTAAGTCTTCTACTGTGTGTATTTGGTATCAACGTCACAGTAACTAGAAGGCGACTTTCTGATCGGTATGTAGTTATCTGACAAATGGAATGTTCTGTCTAAGGAAAGAGTGGTGTATAAATCTCTCCTAGACCCGTCGTTCTATCTTGGGAACATATCTGTTGGAGGTATTACTCTGGTTAGATAATTATCCTATGTTACGGGTGTGACAAGTTGGTATCAGAGCCGCAGTTTAAGAGATTTAGATACTAATAGGAAAGATTAGTATATAGACTTAAACTAAGAGCTCTGAGAATAACTGGAATGCCATAGGATGTAGGTTAAGATGTTGATTATCATTATGAATATAACAGGAGATGTCGAGAAAACAGATAATTAATTACAGTCTTGGCCAAATGTCTTTGATATCTGATTTTCTGGATCCATAACTGGTTATACTAATTTCGATGTCATACATCTGTGTATATAGGTACAATGGTTGGAAGAGGAAAAGGTAGAAGAACATGTTGTACTCCGGTTGCTAGGTCTCGTAGGCATATCGAGAAAAACACCGATAATGATAATCATCATGAAACAAACGAGAACGACAATAACACGAATCCTCATGCTGAAGAAATAGTTATGTCTGAAACCCAATTCCAATATGTAGTGGCTAGTGAAGTAACAAAGGTTTTACGAACCACACTACCTGGACTGTTAGATGGAGTCCTTACATGGAGAATGGGTACTGGAACTACAAGAGGAGGAACCAACAAAACCGGAGGAGCAAATGGAAATACCAATACTAGCTAGGTAACGAGAACTAAGAATCACGAAGGATGCAACTACAAATCCTTCGGAGGATGTAAACCTAAGCCTTTTGACGGCTACACAATGGATCACCAAAATGGAAGCGGTTATTAAGCTTAGTGTGTGCAGAAGCGATCAGGCAGTTAGGTTTGCTGCCAATTCCTTGGAAACAACAGCACTGGATTGGTAGGAGTTAGTGAAACAAGCCAAATAAGAACAGGATGTGGACAACATGAAATGGAACGAGTTCAAGGAACTAGTTCTACAACGGTTCTACCTTAGAATGAACTTGATAAAATTGATGAAAAGTTTCAGCGTCTGGAGGCTGGGACTATGATGCATCAAGAATAATCAACAAAGTTTGATTAGATGTCGAAAGTAGTGCCACATTTAGTGACACCCTAGTCCCAAAGAATCAAACTCTTCATTAGAGGGTTTCCAGTAAAGGTGCAAACCTTAGTGAAAACCACTGCACCTTAGAAAATGGATGCGGCTTTATCATTTAGTGGCATCACAAGAAGCCAAAGAGAAGGTTGAGAGAGCAGTCGAGGTAAGGCATGTGGAAGCAAAAAGGAAGATTGAGGAAGTCATGTATCGGTTTAAACCAAGAAATTTTAAATTACCTAGGCGAGAGGGAAATAATTCGGCAAGAGGTTCTCAAGAGGTGAAATGCAGTAGATGCCAAAAGCCAGGGCATATCTTCTCATATTGTCCAACCTTGAAATATTATAATTGTAATGAAATGGGCCACATGAAAAAGAATTGTCCCAAAAGCCGGAGGAGGGGCTAAAGGTCGGGTATTTGTGATAGGAGAAGGAAAGAGGAATGAAAATTCCAAAGTGGTAGTTGGTACGTTCTTAGTTAACGATATTTATGCAAAAATCATGTTTGATACAGGAGCGAAAAGAAGTTTTGTTACAGATGCCTTTAGTTTATATTTAGGCATGAAACCTACCCCACTTGAGTGTGCTTACGTAGTTGAGAAGGCAAGTGGAGAACATATTAGGATAACTGAATCGTATGTGAATTGCGAGATGAAGCTAGGCAACAAAAATTCAGTGATTGCATTAATGCCAATGAGTATGAGAAAGTACGATGTTATCATTGGAATGGATTAGTTAAACCAATGCCATGCTCAAATCGATTGTAATCAACAGACTGTTAGGATTTATAGGCCTAACGGAGAGTCTATGTTGATACAATGTGATAGTGACAAAAATAAGATTGACACGATTTTTGTAGCTAAGGCTAAGAAATGTGTTAATATAGGATGTAGTATATTCACAGTTTATGCTTTAGACTCGAAACCCGAACGACAGATTACGGACATTCCTATATTATGTGATCACCCGGATGTAGTTCCGGAAGAATTATCTGGTCTACCACTAGATCGACAAATCGAATTTTGAATAGACCTTATACCTGGAGCCAAACCCATAGCTATAGCACCATATAGTTTAACACCTTCTGAACTGAAAGAATTGATGATGCAGATCCAATAAATTTTGGACCAAGGTTTCATACGTCCAAGTACTTCACCTTGGGGAGCACCGGTACTATTCGTAAAGAAGAAGGACGGAAGCATGCGTATGTGCATAGATTAACGAGAACTGAATAAGCTCACTATGAAGAACAAATATCCATTGCCTAGAATAGATAATTTGTTCGATCAGTTACAAAGAGCTAAATAGTTCTTGAAGATTGATCTCAGATCCGGATATCACTAGTTGAAGGTACAGGAAGAAGATGCACCTAACACTGCTTTTAGAACTCGATATGGAAACTACGAATTTTTGGTTATGTCATTTGGTCTAACAAATGCTCTCGAAACATTTATGGACCTAATGAACCGAGTATGTAAACCATTTTTTGATAAATTCGTTATATTGTTCATAGATGATTTCTTTTTTTACTCCCAAACACAAGAAGAACATGCCAAACATCTTTAAATAATCTTGGAAATGTATGGACATAGTTGTTTGACAATAGGCCTTGTAATAGTTTAGATCCTCTATGTCTTTATGGTTTTGTAATGTTTGTTTAGGTTTTGTTATAGGCGAATATGCCTAGTTTAGGCGAACTTGTTAAGTTCGCCTGCATGGTTGTGTGAGTCTATAAAGAGGAGTTTACATGTTAGTTTTAGAGAGCTTTGCAATTTTTGTTCAAGATCTGTAAACTCAAAGTTTGGTGGAAATCAAAGATGAAATTATTTACATCTTGTGTTGATTCTACTCTTTATGAATGTCTTGTTTACACAGTTACGCGTACGTTGGATTCCACACTCCGTATGTTTGGTATACGTCACGTCTCTAGTTAGATCAATAGAAGATCCATGTGGACCTACATGCGATATCAGAGCTTCGTGCTCGGGATTTGTGATTGATTTGTGACGGTTTGTGTATGATTTTACATCAAAAATACTGAATTTTCAAGAAACTTTCATTTCCATGGAGTTTTCATGTTCTTGAGAAGATTTTGAGACTGATTTCATCAATTTGGAGTGGTTTTTAAATAATTTGATCCGTTCAAAGTATTCTAATTCATATTATATTCAATCCCATGGTTTAATTTCATCAAATTCAATCAATTCAGCAAGTTATGATGATTTTTGAGGTTTCAAGTTCGTGTTTTGGTTGAAGAATTCATCTTCCTGAGAGTTTTGAGCTGAAAAAGGCGAATGTATCTCAAATTCTATTACAGGCGAACTTAAGAGGCGAACTTAGTCTAAGTTTTTGTTCAGGCGAATTTATCAAGTTCGCTTGGCACAAGTTCGCTTAAGGAAAGAGTTAGGCGAACTTATCAAGTTCGCTTGTGGGTAAATTTGTTTCAAATTTTGGTTTTCTTGGGATATTTTACATATATTTGTTGTTATGGCTAAGATGGTGCAGGTTAAAAACATGTTCAACTATGACAATTCATGTATGGATAGTGAAAATGTTCCAAAGCCTGTATCTGCTTTAACAACTGAAGAAAAGCTATTATTTGATCGTGAAAAGAAGGCAATGGCGAGAATTTCAATGTCACTACCAAAAGAAATTTATCACAGTTTCAAGCAGTTTAAATCTTCCAAACAGTTATGTGAAGCTTTACAGAAGAGATGTGAAGGTAGTTTGGATGTGAAGAAAGGTCGTAGAGAATTACTGAAGAAACAGTTTTTAGTATTCAAACACTTTCAGAATGAGAATTTGGATGATCTGGCTATAAGATTTTATCATTTTCTAAGTGAATTAACAAGTGCAAAGGTAGTTTATGAAGCTGAAGAGATAAATGACAAGTTTCTGGAAGCTTTACCATCAAAATTTGATGTGCATATTGTTCTCATCAAAGAAAATGAAAAATATAAGACAATCTCACTTGAAGATGTTCTTGGAAAAATTCAATCTCATGATCTGAATTTAAAGAAAAAGGAAACCAATATGGAACACATGCAAGATCCGTCAATGTATTTTGCCAAAACATCTGGAAAATCTGGACGAGCAGTTGCTTTGTTTTCAAGAGATGGTCAAGATAACTCAAATGAAAATGGTTCTGGATGTTCTTATAAATCTGGTTTCTGTGCAACTACATCAAATTCTCTTGGATCACAACCAGTGAATTCACATCATGTGACTCAAAGGGTAGCTGGAGATTATATGGCAATGTTTTCATCTTTTATTGCTTCATATGAAAATTTTATTGGCGGAAAGATTCATTATCCAGAAGCAATTGAAGAAGATTATCGTCAAATTGATCAAGAAGAAATGCATATTCAGTGGAATATGGCAATGTTAATGAGACTCAAAGGATTTTCTTAAGAAGACTGGAAGAAAGTACATTGGATCAAACAGTAGAACAAGAATGGGTTTTGACAAGACTAAAGTTCAATGTTACAACTGTCAAGAATATGGTCACTTTGCTAAAGAATGTAATAATCCAAAAGTTGAGTTTGTTTCTCAAAAGAAGAACAACAACTGTAAAATAAAGACTGATGGCTACAAAATTCTCTAAGTACAAATGCTGCTGATCTCAGAGTTTGCTGCTGACCAACAAACTGCTGCGGATAAACTTATTTGCAGTGGATACATGTTCTTCTGCTGAAGAACAAATCTGCTGTGGATAGCCTTATCTGCTGAAAACCAGAGTTGCTACGGATAGGCTTCTCAGCAGCATAAACACTTGATGCTGCTGATAGGCAAATCATCAGCAGCTTTAGATGGTTGCATCTTGCTGCTGCTCAACAACTCTACTGCTGATAGTTATTCATCCATTGAAGATCAAACGTTGCAGCTGACCAGCCTTGCAAAAGCTGTAACATTTCTGATTTTTAGTATTCCTATTTCAATTCAATGTAATGCAATTTCAAACTCAATGCTCGTGAAATATCTCATTATTTCCTCGCCGTAAATTAAATGCAATGATTCTATACAAATTCGCAAGTTTTACTCGATTATATACATTTAAACACTATACAAGAAACTATTTTATTCAAACTCATCAAACCTGAAAAGTCAAGGACTAAAGTGGAAAAATGTCAAGAAACCCTAGTCTAGCACGGTCGTGCTTCGTCCTAGCACGGTCGCGCCAAGTGCTTTGGCACGGTCGCGCGACCTGCTTTGGAACGATCGCGCCCGGTGCCTAGACACGGTCGTGCCATATTTAGGCACGGTCGCGCCTGTGAAACAGCTGAAACGTAACTGCAACTTTAATTACCCGATCGTTCGAATCCGTAACATCCATCCGTTTCTTTTCCCTTAACAAACGTATTATTGCTTTCCAAATTATTCAAACGCCTCAGTTTCATATTACCAATCTCGAAATTTCTCTCTCAAAGCTTTTCAAGAAAACCAAGAAATTCTCTCCTGCAATCCGTATTCTCTCAAGCAAGCAAGATATTCGTGTCACTCGTCCCTGCCGAGAAGTTCTAGACTGACTGGATTGGCCGGAGTGCAGCAAGGATCACCGGAACTCAATCTCGCCGTCGCCGGAATTTCCTCTCTACCAATATCCATTGATTCGATACTGTTCAGGGTAACTTAAACCTTTAATTCATTCATTTCAGTATCAGTATCAAAAGCCCCTATTCAATTTGGGCTTCCATTATAGAAATCGATCTGAATCAGAACTCATGTTTTATAAAAAAATGATTTAATCGAATCCCTGCTAAAACACGATGTACATGCAATTAAGTTATATGAAAAGACTCGTAATAACCCATTAATCAAAAGCCCTAACAATTCCAGCGTTTAAAATACAAGAATTTGTCAATTCGTGTCTGATTTGGAAGAGACACGGTCGCGCTAATCATCTAGCGCGGCCGTGCCTCATGTAGCGCAGTCGTGTCGAATAGCGGCGCGGTCGTGTCCTCCTGTCCAGACCTTGTCATGCCCTCTGGGCTAGTCTCTGTTGTGTCTAAAGATCATAGACACGACTGTGCTGGGCCAAGGCACGGTCGTGCCTATTGACTGGTCTAGTTTGTGCCCTCTGTTGATCAACCCGGTCGTGCCCCGACTAGCGCGGTCGCGCCCCTGGCTTGAGCACGATCGTGCCCTTCCGAGGCACGGTCGTGTGAGACTCAGAACTTTTAACAGAATTATAATTTTATATATTTTAATCAGTAAATGTTTCAGATTTTATAAAAATATGTTTTCTGTATTTAAAAATGGATTAAAAGTTTAATCTTGACATAAATACAATTTATTTAAAAGTTTATGAAAAATTAAATTTATATTTATTATCTTACACTTAAATGATATTTTAAATAATTAAGTTACAAAATTTATAAATAAATAAGATAAAGATTATTTATTTAATTTACATTTTAAATCAAAATCATTTATTTATTTATACTTAATTACAATTAATATTTACATTATTTCATAAACTATAATTATATATTTATTCAATCATTCAATTCAAACCTAATCAAATTGTTTCAAAAATATTTTACTTCAAACTCTATATATTTTATTCAATACTTTTTAAATACAAATCAATAGTTTTATATACACAAATTCAACTTTCATTTTAGACTTAAACTTTATGCATCTATTTAATTCAATACACATTACTCTTTAGGTTAAATTGTGCATATCGAGGATCATATTTGCTATCTATAATCTTTGTTAGCTACACTTCCATACCAAGTGAGTATTCACAACCCCTTTTTACTCTTTTACACTTTTGAGGTGGAACATGAACTCTATACACATTACACATTAGACATTTCCATTTACGCAAACAACACAAGTGCAAAAATCCTATTTACATACATGTGTGCAAAATTTGAGCTTTGTGCCCGAGTGCTAGTTGTGCTAACCTTTGTATGCGATTATGTGCAATAATTAACTATACAAGCCGACGGTTTTCAATGATAGATCTATTGAGTCTGACAAACCCACCCATGGTGCGCGGTGATTGAAACCGACAACACAATTTTGGCATGCTAGTTACAAGGTTTGGTTGTACATGGTTACACAATAGCTGCTCCCCATAAATGTCTTATTTTATCATGTTTTGTAAAGGATTTGTTTTCAACTATATGCTATCTACATACAACTGTGTTATACTCACCAACTTTTTAGTTGACTTTATTTTATTCATGTTTCAGGCCCCAATATGTGAGAATGATTCAAGACGTGTTCAACATAGGATTTGGACTTAGCAATTTAAATCAAGAACTTTATGAGTTGTTTTATGTTTCATGTTTGAATTTGGTTTGTTCTTGGATTATTTGTAATGGAAATTTAACTTTAATATATTTCAATTTAGTCAACCATGTGCTATGAACAATCTTACATGTCCCGCCCTGATGATTCCGCCATTGGTCGGGGTGTGACAGATTGGTATCAGAGCCTTGGTTATAGGGAATTAGGTTATTAGACACCTTGACCTAGACTATAACTTTAGGACACCCACTTATGCTATATTTCATGATTTTGTGCTATGTGTTACATGCTATGTGCTACATGCTCACCATGATTAATTATTATTATATTTGATACCTTACTTGTTAGAAATTCATGACTCATTAGGATCTTCTTGAATAATAATTAAATAAATAATATTCTTTCCTATATTCTAAAACCTCATAATATTTCTATCTTCTTTTCTATCCTTATCTTTTCTAAGCATGTGGAAAATCCTTGAAACAAAAATCTCTAAAATTTTTATTTCTTCGTTAAGGTTTTAAACTTGTTAAATTATTTGAGGACACGTGCAATCTGGAAGGGTGACACCTGTATTTTGGGTTTTCTGTCTAGGAAAGCATTTCGCATAAATCCCAATCAACCGAGGGACCCGTATGCTTTCCTGGGAATTCCCGAGATGAGTGTTTACTTATAGGCTAAAGCATGTCTTCTTGAAAAATTTTATAAGTTTAATTAACCTTAATATGTCATGGTATTCAAGTGATTTGTCACTTTTGAGTACAATCCAAACTAAGAATATCTATTTTATTTTGTTATCTCATTCTATTAAATCCTATCAAATCTCATAAGTTCTTACAAATTTTCTTGTCTTGTGAAAAAATCTATAGAATGCCTCCTCGTCGTGCTCCCGCAACCAACGCCAACACCGACATTGCTGCTATTCTTACCCAATTGGTGACACAACTCACCCAAGCCAATGGTGCCACCAATGGCAACAATGGTGGAAATGGAAGCCACAACCGAGCCCTCTCGCAATAATATAAAGAGGAAGGTTAGAAATTTTGCTGTGGTTACTCCTGCTGTTCCCATCAACCAAGCTGCACCTATGGTTCAAGCGCCGGCTAAAAAGCCATATGTTGGAATCTACCCACTTTGTGCCACCTGCAACTACCATCATCCCCAAAACATCCCATGTCGCCTTTGTACTTATTGTGGGAGATATGGTCATACGGTTAGTGTTTGTAGGACGAAAGCTCTTGCGGGCCAAGTCAACCCTCCAAACCGAACTGTACCTCAAGTGGCTAATCAAGGTGCTCCCGCCATTGCTAATGGGCGTGCTTGCTATGAGTGTGGTGACCCGAACCATTTTCGTGATCAATGTCCATGACTTGCAAATGCTAGACAAGGTGGAGCACGTGGGCGTGCGTTCAACATAAACGCCAACGAAGCTCAAGCCAACAATGACGTGGTCAATGGTACGTTTCTTGTTAATAGTCAATATGCCTCCACTTTATTCGATACCGGAGCCGATAAAATTTTTGGGTCACTTAATTTTGAACCTTTACTTGCAAAGACTCGGTCCCAATTAGAGAAAACATTTACCGTTGAAGTAGCAAATGGTGACTCCATTACAATTGAGTCCATTTTCTATGATTGCTCTTTAGAACTTAATGATCACACATTTCCAATCAACCTTGTTCCAATGCCACTAGGAAGCTTTGATATTATCATAGGTATGGATTGGCTATCAAATCATCATGCCGAAGTCATTTGCTTTGAAAAGTGTATCCAAATTCCGCTACCATCGGGAGAAACCTTAAGAGTTTTTGGTGAAAAGCCTTGCAAGGGACTTAAGTTGATGTCGTGTACTACCGCTCAAAAGTACTTACGAAAGAAGTACATTGCTTTCTTAACTCATATTGTTCAAAAGGATGTCAAGGAGAAGAGTATCCAAGACATTCCGATCATTCGGGATTTCCTCGAAGTTTTTCCTAAGGATTTATCCGGTCTTCCTCCCGTTCGTCAAGTAGAGTTCCGTATTGATCTTATACCTGGAGCTAACCCCGTTGCTAGAGCTCCTTATCGTCTTGCACCTTCCGAAATGCAAGAGCTTGCAAGTCAACTTCAAGAGCTCTCTGACAAAGGTTTCATTCGCCCAAGTCATTCACCGTGGGGTGCACCCGTCTTATTTGTTAAGAAGAAGGATGGATCATTTCGCATGTGTATTGACTACCGTGAACTCAATAAGCTTACTATCAAGAACCGTTATCCTTTGCCTAGAATCGATGATCTCTTTGATCAACTTCAAGGTTCTACTTGCTTCTCAAAGATTGATCTTCGATCTGGTTATCATCAGCTTCGTGTGCAAGAAGATGACATTCCTAAGACTGCTTTTCAAACAAGGTATGGTCATTACGATTTCATGGTTATGCCTTTCGGGTTAACCAATGCACCCGCAGTTTTCATGGATCTCATGAATCGTGTGTGCAAACCGTACCTTGATAAATTCGTGATCGTCTTCATTGACGATATCTTAATCTATTCCAAGACTAAAGCCGATCATGAACAACACCTTAGATTGGTTTTGGACCTCTTGAGAAAAGAACAACTATATGCCAAATTCTCCAAATGTGAATTTTGGCTAAAGGAAGTTTAATTTCTTGGGCATATTGTCAATGACAAGGGAATTCATGTTGATCCTGCTAAGATTGAAACGATTAAGAATTGGAATGCCCCGAAGACTCCTACCGAAGTTCGTTCATTTCTTGGTCTTGCGGGTTATTATCGTCGTTTCATCTCAAACTTCTCAAAGATTGCTGTCCCTCTTACCGCTTTGACCCACAAGGGTAAGACTTATGAATGGGGACCGTAACAAGAAGAAGCTTTCCAAACCCTCAAGCAAAAGTTGTGCAATGCTCCCATATTGACTCTCCCCGATGGAAATGATGATTTAGTTGTCTATTGTGATGCTTCTAACCAAGGTCTTGGTTGTGTTCTCATTCAACGAGGCAAAGTAATCGCTTATGCATCAAGGCAACTCAAAGTTCATGAGAAGAATTATACGACGCACGATCTCGAGTTGGGTGCGGTCGTATTCGCGTTAAAGATTTGGAGACATTACCTATATGGCACGAAATGTGTGGGGTTCACCGACCACAAAAGTCTTCAACATATTTTCAACCAAAAAGAACTTAATATGAGGCAACGACGTTGGGTCGAACTCCTTAACGACTATGACTGCGAGATTCGTTACCATCCGGCAAAGCGAATGTTGTAGCCGATGCCTTGAGCCGAAAGGACCATGTTATGCTTCACTGTGCCCGTATTCAAACCGATATTAAAACCCGTATCTTAGAAGCTCAACACGTCTCCGTAACCGAGGGTAACATGTATGAAGAAATGTCGTGTGGTGTTGAACTTCTTCTTGAATCAAAACCCAATGGCTTACTACATTACTTGAACCGTATTTGGGTTCCCGATCGCGATGATCTCCGTACATTTCTCATGAACGAGGCTCACAAGACCCGTTATTCTATTTATCCTGGTGCGGATAAAATGTACCAAGATCTTCGCCAACAATATTGGTTGCCCGGTATGAAAAAGGACATTGCTCTTTATGTTGCCAAATGTTTAACCTGCTCCAAAGTCAAAGCCGAACATCAACGTCCTTCTGGCTTGCTTGAACAACCGGAAATTCCCGTGTGGAAATGGGAGAACTTAGCCATGGATTTTATTACCAAACTCCCTCGCACCTCGAGTGGTTATGATAGTATTTGGGTGATCGTTGATCGACTCACCAAATCTGCTCATTTCTTGCCTATTCGTGAAGACTATCGGGTTGAAAAACTAGCCCGAATTTACATTGATGAAATTGTGAGCCGTCATGGTGTTCCTTTGAACATAATATCTGATCGAGATGCCCGGTTCACTTCTCGATTTTGGCAATCTCTCCAAACTGCTCTTGGCACACGATTGGATTTGAGCACGGCTTACCATCCCCAAACTGATGGTCAAACCGAGCGAACAATTCAAACTCTTGAAGACATGCTTAGAGCTTGCGTAATCGATTTTGGTGGCAATTGGGATTCACATTTATCCCTCATTGAGTTCTCTTACAATAATAGCTACCACACAAGTATCAACATGGCTCCATTCGAAGCTCTCTATGGTCGCAAGTGTCGTTCTCCTATCTGTTGGAACGAGATTGGTGAAGCACAAATCACCGGTCCCGAGTTAATTCAAGAAACATCCGACAAGATTATTCAAATCCGTGACAATATTCGAGTAGCGAGGAGTCGGCAAAAGAGTTATGCCGACAAACGTCGAAAACCCTTGGAATTCCAAGTCGGTGACCTTGTTCTTCTTAAGGTGTCTCCATGGAAGGGCGTGATCCACTTTGGAAAGAAAGGCAAGTTAGCACCTCGTTATGTTGGTCCATTCAAGATCCTTGAAAGGATTGGGAAAGTGGCCTACAAGCTCGAGTTACCTCCATCTCTTGGCAATGTGCATCCTACATTTCATATATCTAATCTGAAGAAGTGTCTCGCTGATGAAAATCTCCATATACCACTTGACGACGAAACGATGCACTTCGTTGAGAAGCCGGTGGAAATTATGGATCGTGAAGTCAAACAGCTCAAGCGAAGTCGCATTCCTATTGTCAAAATTCGTTGGGAATCTAAGCGTGGTCCTGAGTTCACTTGGGAGCGAGAGGACCAAATGAAACTCAAGTACCCTCATCTTTTTACTAATACTGTGGTATCCTGTAACTAAATTTCGGGACAAAATTCTCTCAACATGGGAAGACTGTAACATTTCTGATTTTTAGTATTCCTATTTCAATTCAATGTAATGCAATTTCAAACTCAATGCTCGTGAAATAACTCATTATTTCCTCGTCGTAAATTAAATGCAATGATTCTATACAAATTCGCAAGTTTTACTCGATTATATACATTTAAACACTATACAAGAAACTATTTTATTCAAACTCATCAAACCTGAAAAGTCAAGGACTAAAGTGGAAAAATGTCAAGAAACCCTAGTATAGCACGGTCGTGCTTCGTCCTAGCACGATCGCGCCAAGTGCTTTAGCACGGTCGCGCGACCTGCTTTGGAACGATCGCGCCCGGTGCCTAGGCATGGTCGTGCCATATTTAGCACGGTCGCGCCTGTGAAAAAGCTGAAACGTAACTGCAACTTTAATTACCCGATCGTTCGAATCCGTAACATCCATCCGTTTCTTTTCCCTTAACAAACGTATTATTGCTTTCCAAATTATTCAAACGCCCCAGTTTCATATTACCAATCTCGAAATTTCTCTCTCAAAGCTTTTCAAGAAAACCAAGAAATTCTCTCCTGCAATCCGTATTCTCTCAAGCAAGCAAGATATTCGTGTCCTTCGTCCCACACGAGAAGTTCTGGACTGACTGGATTGGCCGGAGTGCAACAAGGATCACCGGAACTCAATCTCGCCGTCGCCAGAATTTCCTCTCTAACAATATCCATCGATTCGATACTGTTCAGGGTAACTTAAACCTTTAATTCATTCATTTCAGTATCGGTATCAAAAGCCCCTATTCAATTTGGGCTTCCATTATAGAAATCGATCTGAATCAGAACTCATGTTTTATAAAAAAATGATTTAATCGAATCCCTGCTTAAACACGATGTACATGCAATTAAGTTATATGAAAAGACTCGTAATAACCGATTAATCAAAAGCCCTAACAATTCCAGCGTTTAAAATACAAGAATTTGTCAATTCGTGTCTGATTTGGAAGAGACACGGTCGCGCTAATCATCTAGCGCGGCCGTGCCTCATGTAGCGGGGCCGTGTCGAATAGTGGCGCGGTCGTGTCCTCCTGTCCAGACCTTGTCATTCCCTCTGGGCTAGTCTCTGTTGTGTCTAAAGATCATAGACACGACCGTGCCGGGCCAAGGCACGGTCGTGCCTGTTGACTGGTCTAGTTTGTGCCCTCTGTTGATCAACCCGGTCGTGCCCTGACTAGCGCGGTCGCGCCCCTGGCTTGAGCACGATCGTGCCCTTCCGAGGCACGGTCGTGTGAGACTCAGAACTTTTAACAGAATTATAATTTTATATATTTTAATCAGTAAATGTTTCAGATTTTATAAAAATATGTTTTCTGTATTTAAAAAGGGATTAAAAGTTTAATCTTGGCATAAATACAATTTATTTAAAAGTTTATGAAAAATTAAATTTATATTTATTATCTTACACTTAAATGATATTTTAAATAATTAAGTTACAAAATTTATAAATAAATAAGATAATGATTATTTATTTAATTTACATTTTAAATCAAAATCATTTATTTATTTATACTTAATTACAATTAATATTTACATTATTTCATAAACTATAATTATATATTTATTCAATCATTCAATTCAAACCTAATCAAATTGTTTCAAAAATATTTTACTTCAAACTCTATATATTTTATTCAATACTTTTTAAATACAAATCAATAGTTTTATATACACAAATTCAACTTTCATTTTAGACTTAAACTTTATGCATCTATTTGATTCAATACACATTACTCTTTAGGTTAAATTGTGCATATCGAGGATCATATTTGCTATCTATAATCTTTGTTAGCTACACTTCCATACCAAGTGAGTATTCACAACCCCTTTTTACTCTTTTACACTTTTGGGGTGGAACATGAACTCTATACACATTACACATTACACATTTACATTTACGCAAACAATAGAAGTGCAAAAATCCTATTTACATACATGTGTGCAAAATTTGAGCTTTATGCCCGAGTGCTAGTTGTGCTAACCTTTGTATGCGATTATGTGCAATCATTAACTATACAAGCCGACGGTTTTCAATGATAGATCTATTGAGTCTGACAAACCCACCCATGGTGCGCGGTGATTGAAACCGACAACACAATTTTTGCATGCTAGTTACAAGGTTTGGTTGTACATGGTTACACAATAGCTGCTCCCCATAAATGCCTTATTTTATCATGTTTTGTAAAGGATTTGTTTTCAACTATATGCTATCTACATACAACTGTGTTATACTCACCAACTTTTTAGTTGACTTTATTTTATTCATGTTTCAGGCCCCAATTTGTGAGAATGATTCAAGACGTGTTCAACATAGGATTTGGACTTAGCAATTTAAATCAAGAACTTTATGAGTTGTTTTATGTTTCATGTTTGAATTTGGTTTGTTCTTGGATTATTTGTAATGGAAATTTAACTTTAATATATTTCAATTTAGTCAACCATGTGCTATGAACAATCTTACATGTCCCGCCCCGATGATTCCGCCATCGGTCGGGGTGTGACAAAAGCAAAAGCAACCATTACCACTGACAACTTTCAGCTACAGCACTGACACACTCCATGCAGAAAGAATGTCACTAGTGCAGACAATAAAGCACTACAACGCTCTTCTCCAAGCATGCAAGCAATGATGCCTAAGAACACGTTTGAGTAAAGTTAACCTTTGTAGTTATTATTATTGTCTGTATATGTAGAATAGCTTCAATACAAGATCAACGATCTGTGTTAGATCTGATCCTTAGAATCAAGGGTCTGTCTTGATTCTAAGTTACTATATAAGTAGTACTTAGAGTCATTGTAAACATCACTTTTTGCTTAAGAGGTTTCTCTGTAATCTTGTAACACTTGAAGCTTAATACAAAATTGCATTTATCAGTATTCTTCTTGTCTACTTGTTTACTTTGCTTAAGTTGTGATTGTTTCCACCCATCTCAACTGAAATAGAACCATCTTGTATTTACCGATCCTACAAGTGGTATCAGAGCTTTGGCTCACAGATTAAACAAACTCACATTTGTTTAATCATTCTCTGGTTCTATTCTTATCTATCTCTTTGATAAAAGTCACTCATTGTCTAAAACACAGAAATGGCTCAAAACAATGGATTTGAAGATATTGGAAGCATCAACAGACCACCAAGACTGGTGTCTGGTGAAGATTACGATATGTGGAAGAAAAGAATGGAAAGCTTCTTCTGCTATCAGGAATATGGGATGTGGAAATCTATTAAAGATAGACCATACATACCCATGGTTCCCAACCCAGAAAACAACAGCAACAAGCTACTCCTCCAGTTCAAACTGTAGCCTGTGCAACTATTGGAACTTCTGACTTCAACTGGAGCTTCCAGTATGAAGAGCTGCCTGCCAACAACCAAGCGCTTGTGGCAGATACAACTGAGATACCGCCTCAGGTATATGAACATCTATGTTCCCAAGCCTGTATTGATAAGGTGTTAGGCTACAGAAAGCATAATGAAAACCTTATAGATCAAAATGAAGAGTTTCATCAAATGAAATCTGAATTCATAAAGGTAGAAAACAGTTATAAAGAAAAAATTAACTGCCTAAAGAAAGAGATTTCATTACTAAAACATGAACAAAGCAATCTTGAAACTCAGATTGATGATCTATTGGCTAGACTAAAAGCTACAAGAGCAGAATGGGCAGAACAAAAAGTTCATGTTGATAAATATGAATTTGCATCTAAAAATCTTCAAAGACTTTTAGATGCTCAAATTCATGAAAAGGTAAAAATTGGTCTGTGGTATCATGGTGAACAATACCAAGCCGTTGCACCTCATGCTGACTACGTTGCCATACATGAACCAAGCTTCAATCTCTCAAATCTTGAAAAGGCCAACCGAGATCATGATCCTTCAATATATGAACCACTGGTGCAAGAATACACTACCTCATCAGAATCTGAGTCATCTTGCTCAAAGTCCACTAAAACTGAGGAGATCTCATCACCAGTACAAGTACCAAAGCTTGTTATTGAAGTCATTCAAACAAGTACTCCTGTTCCTTTACCAGCCGCTCCGGTCTTATACCTTGCAACCAAATCAAAATTAGCTATCCTCCAGAAAGAAGAAAGCTAAATGCTGAAAAGGGGCAGTCTTCAACCGCATTGCCTCAAAGAAAGGTGTTTGACTTATGCCATAAGCCTGGAGAAAGAGTTCCATGTGTTCAAAAGACACTGGAAGAAGCTACTTTTGAGCACAAGAAACCCTTGGAACTTCAAAGATCTTTTCAAAAGAAAGGATTATGTTTATCTTTCAAGGGACAAACTGGCAAAATCATGCTTTGTCTGTGGAAAATATAACCACACTGCCAGCACCTGCTTCTACTACCTTCAACAGCAAGGAACCTCAGGCAACGTGCTTTTGAGAAGACAAAGAAGAACACACAGGTAAGAAGGTTTGAAGCAAAGACAACTCAATTCAGAAACTCTCTTTCTCCACCAAGGGAGCAGTTGTCAAAATCTCAACAGACGTGCATCATCTGTGGTGAATCAGACCACTTTGCTGCAAATTGTCAATTTAACCCTTTCAACCAGATCCTTCATAAAGCCCCTCAAAGATGAAAGGTAATGATGGATTAGCATACAGCGGTTGTTAAACAATCAGCAGCCAGAAAAAATGTTGGTAATCAAGTGAAGCACAAGCAACCTAAAGACAAGCTTTCAGCAGCAACCAAATCTACTGCTGCTGAAAAACAGCCATCAGCAGTCAAAGCAAAATCAGCTGCTGACAGAGAAAAGAGAACATGAAGACCATCTCCACAACAATGGAAAGCCAAGATCCCAATTTCTATCACTCCAAAACTTATCATTGGTTCCGTTGACTGCACACATGATGAATCTAACATTCCAAGAACCCTTTTCTTCAAGGATGCAAACTCTTGGACTCCTCCCACTAAATAGATCTCTATCATGTGCAGGGACTGTCAGGACACAAGAATAACACCTGGGTGGTAGACAGTGGCTGTTCCAGGCACATGACATGCAACAGATCTATCCTCTCCAACTTCAGACATTTCAATGGAGGATATGTTGCCTTTGGAAGTGACTCAAAGAGAGGATCCATTACTGGACAAGGAACTGTGTCCAACGAAATAATGAGCATTGATAAGGTCAACTATGTCAAAGAATTGGACTTCAATCTAATGAGTGTTTCCCAGGTCTATGACCAAAAGCATTGGATGCTCTTCACAGATAAAGAATGCTTTGTACTGTCTCCAGGCTTATCCATACCTCCTCCAGAAAAGATTTTATTAACTGCTCAGAGAAAAGAGAATCTCTATGTACTGGACATGAATGAAGTCACTCCATCTGGGAGTGTTTCATGTTTTCTGTCAAAAGCCTCAGTTGATGAATCAGCTCTCTGGCACAGGAGATTAAGTCATGTTAATATCAAAATTATTAACAAACTGGTAAAGGACAATCTTGTCAGAGGGCTTCCTGACAAAGAATTCCAGCTAGAAGACCACTGCATTGCATGCTTAAAGGGGAAGCAACACAAGAGTTCTCACAAGCCCAAGACCTTGAATACAAATGACACTCCACTACAGCTGCTGCACATGGATCTCTTTGGTCATACAAATGTCATGTCAATGGGCAAGAAGTCATACTGTCTGGTGATAACTGATGACTACACCAGATTCTCATGGGTATACTTCTTGAGAACTAAAGATGAAACTGCTGAAATTCTCAAATCCTACATTCTTAGGGTAGAGAATCAAAGCAATCAAAAGGTGAAGATCATAAGGTGTGATCAGGGCACATAGTTCAAGAACCACACTTTAAACAGTTTCTGTGAAAGCAAGGGGATAGAAAGACAATACAGTGCTCCAAGAACTCCTCAACAAAATGGAGTTGCTGAAAGGAGAAACAGAACTCTAATTGAGTCAGCAAGATCTGTGTTGGCTGACTCAAAACCGCCTCTCACATTCTGGGCAGAAGCAGTTAGCACAGCCTGCTATGTGCAAAATAGAGTTCTCATCGTCAAGCCCCTCAACAAGACACCTTATGAACTTTGGTTTCAAAGAGTTCCCTACATTGGGTTTCTATAGCCCTTTGGGTGTCCATGCACCATTCTCATCACACTTGGGGTTCTTCCTAAGTTTGGTGCCAAATCTGATGAAGTATATTTTGTAGGCTATTCTTCTCAATCAAAGGCCTACAGAGTATTCAATTCAAGAACAAGAATTGTGGAAGAATCAGCAAATGTGGAATGTAGAGAACACATCGTCTGTGAGCAGGGAAAAGGCCCAAACTGGCTTTTTGACATAGACTCCTTCTCCCAAATATTTGAGCCTCTCACCTTCTCATATATGGAGTCTAACTCTACACAAACACCTGCCTCCACTTCATCCACTGACTACAGACTGGATTTTCCCAAACCTTCTATCCATCTACAAAGACCATCCATTGACCCTCCATCAGTTGTGAAAGCAATTGAAGCAAGCGAAGCCGAAACAAGACTCTCAAATGTCACCAGCAGCAGCCTATCTGAAACTGAAAATTTAGATGAAGACCCTTCGGTAAATGCTGTAGATACTGTTGATGCTATTGCTGAAAATACTAATGTGGTTGCTGATATTGAAGACTCTTCCACCATGAATGAAGAGACTCCTGATCAAAATCAAAGCAATCTGGGGAAAGGGATACAACAGGAGGTGGTACCAGCACAGAGGATCCACAAAGAACATCCTCAAGAAAATATTATTGGCCAAGTCCATCAAGGAGTTCTCACAAAAAGCAAATCTCACGAGGCCAATATATGCTTGTTTTCATGTTTTCTATCTCATGTGGAACCCAAGAAGATAGATGAGGCACTCAAACACAGCAGCTGGATTGAGGCAATGCAGGAAGAGTTACTGCAATTTAAAAGGCAGGATGTCTGGAAACTTGTTGATCTTCCACCAGGTCAATATGCTATTGGCACACGATGGGTTTTCAGGAATAAGCAAGATGAGAGAGGCATTGTAGTAAAAAACAAAGCCAGACTTGTAGCTCAAGGCTACACTCAGGAAGAAGGAATTGACTTTGCTGAAGTCTTTGCTCCTGTTGCCAGGCTGGAGGCCATCAGAATCTTCCTGGCATATGCTGCATCTAAGAATTTCACCGTCTATCAAATGGATGTGAAGAGTGCTTTTCTGTATGGAAAGATTGGTGAGGAAGTATACGTTAAACAACCTCCAAGATTTGTAGATCCTGCACATCCTACTCAAGTGTTTAAACTAGGCAAAGCTCAGTATGGATTACATCAAGCACCAACTGCCTGGTATGAAACTTTATCAGGATATCTACTAGACAACAACTTCAGAAGGGGTGCTATTGACCAGACCTTGTTTATCAAAGATGAAGGGGGAGAAATCTTACTAGTTCAAATCTATGTTGATGATATCATATTTGGATCAACAAGTCAAACAAGTCCCAAATGGAATCTTAATCAGCCAATCCAAATATGTAGAAAGCATTTTGGAAAGATTCAAGATGGCTGACTGCTCTGCTGCAAGAACCCCTATGCAAGTGCACCATAAGTTAACTCCAGACAAAGATGGCCAAGACACTGATCAACATCAGTATCGTGCAATGATAGGGTCTCTCATGTATCTCACTGCCTCAAGGCTAGATATCAGGTTTGCAGTATGTCTCCGTGCAAGATTTCAAGCAGCTCCAAAGGTTTCACATCTTCAAGATGTCAAGAGAATTATTAGATACCTAAAAGGAGCCCCAAGACTTGGGCTTTGGTACTCTAAAGATGACAAGTTCAATCTGTATGCATACACTGACAGTGATTACGGGGGATGCAACTTGGACAAAAAGTCCACATCAGGGGATGTAAGTTTCTGGGTGGAAGACTGATTTCATGGCAGTGCAAGAAGCAAACATGTGTTTCAACTTCTACAGCTGAAGCATAATACATTGCAGCTTCAAGTTGCTGTGCACAAGTCATCTAGATACAAAATCAAATGCTGGATTATGGGATGACTTTCATGGCAACTCCAATTCACATTGACAACATGAGTGATATATCAATCACAAACAATCCAGTGCAGCACTCCAAGACAAAGCACATTGACATCAGGTATCATTTCATAAGAGATCTAGCTGAGAAAAAGAGGATTATTTTAATCAAAGTTCATACAAATGAGCAATATGCTGATTTGTTTACAAAACCTTTTGATGAAGCTAGATTTAGATATTTAGTTGAATCCATTGGTATGATGAACTTTGATTAAAATATATCTCTAAAATTCTATTTTAAAATGTGTTTTGTCTTTTGTTGTAAATAAAAGTTATAATTCAGCAACATTTTTGTCCTTCCGCTGCTGACAGGTTTAATCTTCAGCAGCAAAGGACTTGCTACCAACTGCTTTAAGTTATCAGCAGGAACAAATTTCCTACGGATAGCTTTAAGGCTGTCAGCAGCGACATCCTTGCTGCAGATCACTGAATCCATCAGCAGCAATTGAGTTCGCTGCTGACAGACTTAACCTTCCACCGCAACCAAGCTTGTAGCAGACAGGCTTATTCATCCACAACAACCAAGTTTGCTGCTGATGGGTAAATTTAAATCCAAATTAACTTTTACCCGCTGTAAAAATCAACGTCAGTCTTTACCATGACTGCCTCGGTGTATTACAGCTGTAACAGTAAAAGGTGGAAGAGGTTGTACTGTACAAGTCATTTTGCTTTTTCCCTCCTCTGTCGTTATAAGAACAAATCAAATTTCCTTACCACCTCTTCACATTCAATTTCACCCTAAACCCACATCACTTTCTCTCAAGTCACCACCACAATCAAAGCCTTACATCCTTAAAACATTCAAAGCCTTCCATCCTTAAAACATTCAAAGCCTTCCATCCTTAAAACATTCAAAGCCTTCCATATTCTTAAACCTTCAAACCATCCCTCCAAAATCAAACAACAATAGCAGACATCAATAACCCTGACGATAAGTTCTCCCCGTACCACAACCTTACAGCATACTTAACCAAGGGAAATAAATCCGAAGGATTCGATGATTTGATCGACTTCCTATGCCGATCAAATATCCATTTTTCCCTCACAACCAACCCTACCATATATATCCCTCATATGGAGGATTTCTGGAATACCGCCGTCTACTTTACCGAAAAAGGGATTCCCCGAATAAAATCCCAGGTAGATGGCAAGGACATTATCATCTCTGAAGCTACCCTCAGAAAACAACTTAAGCTTCAAGATGAGGGAGCAGCCATCTCATACTCAAAGGACGAGTATATGAGGACCTTTGTATCCATAGGGTACACTGGAAATCAAAATGAGTATACAATAGAGAAAGCGCTGATGGGCCCTCCATGGAAGTATCTCTGCCACACTGTTCTCCAATGCATATCTCAGAAGAGAAGTGGATGGCATCAAGTGAGCTCCGCACTTGCCTCTGCTTTCCATGGTATGATTACTTGCCTAGGTTTCAACTTTGCACACCTCATCTTTGAGGGTTTGAGATATAACCTTCAAGAGGGTGCAAAGCAACAATTTTTTAAGTACCCAAGATTCTTACAGGAGGTTTTCAACCAGGAACTAAAAGAACTTTCAAAACCTGCATGAATCTACATCATGTTGGGACATAAAAATAATATTTTTCAAAGTATGAGAACTGTTTCCAAAAAGTTCTCAGGGGTCAATGTTCCATTGTTATCTACAATGCTGAACATACAAAGTACCCCGGGTGACAGTTCAGCAATCCCAGCTGATACTGATCCCACACCCTCCACATCACATCCTAAACAACAATCTGCTTCCACCATTCGAACCCCTGTGCATACTACTAAGGATGCACAGGTACAAAAAGTACTTATATCTGTTTTGGATGTTATCATTTAGTTGGAACAAAGGGCCCCAGTTGCAACGACATACACCAGAAAAAGGAGCAAGAAGACTCCTTCTCTTCTTGTCTCAAAGGACCAAACCTAACCTCTAAGCCCTCATTCAGAATCCCAACATTCTGATGAGAATACCAAAAGGGATAGCCATAACACTAGAGAGACTTCCTTAGAAGCCTCTCTATTAGGATCAGGATCACATCTCGGATCCATAGAGCAACCCCTGAGCCATTCCATTATTTCTCTTCTCTGGACCTAAGTGCAGAGGCACCTGGTCAAGATGATATACCTTCTACAACAACCACTATATCGGAGGTATTGATTGACTTGGTTGTTGGCGCACCCAACCCAGGTTCATCACCCAAGAAGGTTCACTCTGGTAGTATTGATAGAGTGAATGTGGAAAGGGCTATCACTACTCCTGGTACATCAACTGCCCAGGAGGACAGTGATAACATAATTAAGACCCTAACCACGGCAACTCCCATTGAGGATGTTTCCTGTGAAACACTCTTCACTAAGAGGAATCCCAGGCGCCAAGAAAACCAGGGTGTGGGGATGAAGAGGCTAGGACTAAGGCCCCATCTAGCTCCAAGGATTCCACAACTGCGGATAAGGACAGACTGAAACTTCATAACTTGGAATTGACGGCCAGGGTGGCAATGCTAGAGGCTGAAGTGTCCAAACTAAGACACCAAGTCTCTATGCATGAAGCCCATCAATGCCCAACTGTGCCTACTCCCTCTCTTGTATCAGTGGGAACTCAAACAAATATATCCCTTTTCACTGATGCAACCAAAAAGGGGGAGGTGGTTACCAAGGAAGACGATGCTGACAGCCTCAAAGAATGGATACAAGAGCAGGCTGTGTTTCAAAGTTCCCGATACAAACCTGCTTTTGTTCAAATCCACGACTTGCCAGACTCAGTATATGAAGAGGAAGATGTCACTGAGGATTTGAAGTTAGTTGTTCGAGCTGTTGATGAGGTGCTACAAGAAGAAACTCTCCATGAAGACACACCTCCATCATTCAGCCTTTTTCCTGAAGCTGCAGCCATAATAAGTCATTCATCTACCCCCCAACTCTTTCCAACTTCAAAGAAGCTAGAATTTGACTCCATTCTAGCTTGGGGATATGATGAAAGAGCTGAGAGATTCTGGATTGGATGGGAGTTTAGTGGAGTACAAGAGCTAAACTGGAACTCTCCTAATGCCCTCCAAGTTCTCAATCTGTATGTGACAAAATGTGTCAACACTTCATTAGATCTCTCAGCAGAACTTGCAATCTGCAGGTTCTATGACTTAATGGAAAATAACATGTGGTTTGAAAGACTGCTAAAAGAAGCAAACAGGGCGGCTTATCCTGAATCTGCATCAGCAGAAGAACAAAGACTGGCTCCGAAAAGACTTGACATAATCAGGAGCAGTACTTTGACTGAAGAAGAGGTTATCTGCTGGAGAAGATTCCTGTACAACATAATGGTCAGGGATGTAGAAGTGCAAGGATGGATAAGCACTGACTCCCATGACTTCACCTTCTTCCTGAGCAATGGATCTTCTCTCTCAATCAACATCAAAGAGATCTTGCTCCTACCTTCAGCTTTCCTGCACAAAGTCTTTGAGCTCAGATCACTCATCTTCAATGTCAACTCCTTAGAAAGTCAAGAAATGATCAAAATCATCAAGGCTTCTCTTTATAAGGAGGAATCTGGATCTGACTCAGACCTATCTTTTTCTCTTCTCCAAAAGTTAGACTAAACACAGAAGAAGAATTAAAGAGAAGAGATGAGGAAAAGATGAAAGAAGCATGGAAAGAAGTGACAGGTACGGAATGGAAAGAAGATGAAGAAAGTTCCCTTCCCTTGTTCATTCCCCAACATGCCAATGAAGCTAAAGCTGAGATCTCAACAGCATCTACTACACCTACTGTTATGGTCCATGAAGCTGAAGCAGAGGCATCCAACAAAGATAAGGGAAAGGGACTAATGACCAACGAAGATGAAGAAAGAATTGAGAAGGAGAAGAAAGAAACGGAGGATAGAAGAAGAAGAAGAGAAGAAGAGGAGATGGATGAACTAAAGAAAGCTCAAGACAGACTCACAGCCATTCTCCTCAGAGAACAACAGATCCAGCTGTATGCAAAACAGCTGGATGATCTGAAAGTAAAAATTCCTGCAGTTTATCAAATCAAAGAAGATGAATGTCACACCCCCAATTTCAACTAACGGAGTTTTACCGTTTGGGAAGTGACGAACCAGGATCTCAGACATTAGTTACTTTGAACGACTCTACATGGGACTCAAAATGAAAATATCTTTTGAATCAAAGTATCAATGCGGAAGCGTAAAGAAAGTAAATGCGCAAAATACAAGCGCCCAAAACCAAAGTCCAAAAGTCTCAAAAGTCCAAACGTCCAAACCAAAAAAAGTACAATAGAATAATTCAACCAAACATAAATAGACACAAAGCAAAGCAGTTGAATCCCATGCATGCCCTAACGTGCACCTGTATCTTAGCTTAGCGTCCTGAGAAAACATGTAAGAAAAAGTGTCAACACAAGGTTGGTGAGTTCACAGGTTTCAAATAAATACGTAAGCGTTTACTAGATTTATGATCATTCAATATGTATCTATAGGTAGCTAACCTATGTTCATGTTTAGCTCAAGTGCTCGCAACCGAAACTGACTGTTTGTTTATTGCCTCTTGCCAGGTCTATCAATACTGGCCATGTGAGTAGGCTAACATTTCACCCGTTCGATATCCAATCGAGTTAGCGCGACTAACGCGGGTGGGATTTGTCAAACCCAGTAGTACTACTAAACATTACCTCGCTAAGATCCATATTAACGGTTCGAGATAAGATGAGGACTTTATGTGATAGCGTGTTACACTTAGCTTTAACATTGATAGCATATGAAATACAAAATCTCAAAAGCAGTTTAAGCATGTTTTCTCCCCCAAGTTAAAACAGTAAAATGGGGCCGTGAAAACTCACCTGGGTTGCGTTGTAGGTAGTATCACACAAAGGATAGTTGGAACCACGTGTGTAAGTCTCAAACGACTTACGAATGCCCTAAAATCATAAACACATAAATTAGGGATAAAATGGGAATTGTGACAACGACACGGAAGACTAGAATGCCCTAACGTATTCTAACGATTTAAGAATAAACGAACGTGTCGACGGAGTTTTATATATATATATATATATATATATATCTTATTGTAATGATTTTAGGAAATTCGCGTTACGCGTCGAATGTTGATAACGGATAATAATTAAATAATTATTTTAATGCGTTTGAGTCGTTTACAAAGGTTGGGAAAATAATATAATTTATATATTATTTTTAAGTACGAAGGATTTACTAAATAATCCTTGGAGTGGAAAAATAATAAATATATTATTTTTAATCGGGGTAAATAACGTAGGTAAATAATATAATATTGTATATATTATTTATAGTTTTTAAAACAAATGTCACACAAGGAAATTGAATGAGTTGAAAATAATATAATTTATATATTATTTTATTAACATCGAATACGGGTTGAAAACAATATTATTATATTATTTTATACGAGATTACGGTTTGAAAATAATACGAACACGATATTTTTAAAAGTGGAAATACAATTTGTTACAAAATTCAAACCCGAGCCCACGGGCTGTTTCTCGGGCTAAAACACATTTATATAATAATATAATATTATAGGGTTTGATTTTTATTAATTAAATATTAACAAAAAAATGTTTAAAAATAATTGTGGGAGCCCGGTCTCGAACCCGGGTCTCTCCCACACACGCACACAGCTCTAACCAGTCCGGCCGCTAGGCTATCGCACACAAACCCGGAATAAAATGGTTTTAATCCTAAACACCCCTGTGTTCTTCCTCTATGTCGCGACCCGAACCAAACACCCTCCAAATCCGTCGATTTTGACAGCTATCGAACCAATTGATACATGGGTTATATTCTTTACAAGATTTCGAACCTAGGGTGAGTTTTAATTTGAAAAACATCAAGTTCTGAATAGATTAATTTGAGATTGAAGGCCGAAACCCTAATTTGAAAACGTGGGATCGATTTGAATATTTCTGATGTTTGAAATCCTTGAAATCATGGGGCTTTTACTCATTCGATCATTGCGAATCTAACCAAGTAATTTAATTTGATTGTGGTTGAGTTTAAGGTCGAAACCCCCAAATCAATTTTATGAAGAACCCTAGATTCCGGGTCATGGTCAATTCGATATTATGGCAGTGAATTGGCATAGGGCTTTCATCAAATGGAGGATTACGAATCTAATGATATATTTTAATTGTATTTAAACAGGTTCTAAAATAAAGTTTGATTAAATCGGTTTCGTATGAACCCTAGAATCTGGATTGGGTTCAATTTGGTAATGTAAGCCCCGATTAGGTTAGGGCTTACGATCTTGATGTAAAAATGAAGCTAAAGGATGTAAGAGTTACCAGAATAATGCTCGAATTGGTAGTGTTCTAGTAGAACAGGTGCCGATCGAGAATGGTTTGCTCTCCGACGAGTGTGGATGCTTCTCCGATCTATTCAACGCGTGCAGAAGCTTCACAGAGGTTCGTCGAGTGTGTGCAGGAGTTCAATTCGTGAAAATGATACATGGTTTTGATCAATTTGATGATCGGGGATGATAGAGGTGACGGTTACGGTATTATTGTTCATAATTGGTGTTAATTCGAGTTAATGGTAGTGTAATAGTTCTAATGATGTGCGTTTATGACAGGGATCGTGTATTTCGGTTACAACCTCTACGAATTTTCGCCGTGGAGTTCAATTTTGTGTCAAGAATCCACGGGTTTGACTTTTAAAAGTCAAACTGAACACAAAATTCTTAATTTTGACTTAGAAAGTCAATCAAATAGGTTTAGGGTAATTACAGTCCTAGTCCTTGTTTTTTTGAGTTGATAATGTGACCGAATTAGTCCTTGGAGTTAGATTTGATTAACGGGGTTAAGTTTTTAATAAGAAACTTAACGGAATAGTTAACGGGGTTAACCTAAAAAGTCGGATTATCACAATGAAGCTCTTGCTCTTCAACAGCATGAACAATTCGATAGAGAAGAAGAAGAGATACAGAAGAAGAAGAAAGAGGCTAAGTTCAGAATAACTGATTCTGAACTAGCCAAAGAAATGAGAGAGGAATGGGTAAAGGCTCTGATTTCTCAAGGTGAGGATGTAGACTACCTTGAGAAACCATCAAATAAAGAAATCTACAGAGCCTTCATGGGTCAGCAGGGTCAATTGGCAAACAAGAAAAAGTCTGAAGAAGATGAAGAAAAAGCCAAACAAAAGTCCAAGAAGACCATTGCCTTTAACCGAAGATCCCATGAAGAAAGGAAGATCATGATTGACGTCCTTAAGGATAGAGGAGAGAGTGGAAAGAGGCTAGGTCCCATGTACTTCATGAACCTGCAAGCCCTCTACCTTAAAGTCAAGAAGAATGAGGAAGAAAGACTGGGGAAGAAAGGCTCCAATAAAAGGGTAATCATTCAAGAAGAAGAAAGAAAAACAAAGAAACCCAAGCCTTCTCCCTCACCCAACACTTCCTCAATCCAACAATCTTCCACTCTCCATCCTAGACCTCCCTCCTGTACACCCTCAAAGTCAAAATCCTCACACCAAGCTCCTTCTCATCAACAACCTCCCAAAAAGAAAAACAAACATACTTCCAAACCAGAAGACTCAAGAGAAATAATCAGATGGTCATACAGCTCTCAAGACCAATGGTTTGAAGTTTTCAAGGAGAGGACAGAAGTTAAAAGATCAATTTATACATCTGTTGATGACGTACTACAGCTTCCAGATTCTGATCTAAGAAGAATGATGGAGCTGGGTGAAGTCAATGAGCCCATGAATGAAGGTGGGAGACATTTGCTGCTGGCAATCAAACATCACTTCAACCCCAGCAGAAATGAAATCCTTGATGTCAAACCTCTCCAATCTCACACTCCATTCATCAGTTGGTCCTATAATGCTGAAAAAATGAGTTCACATTGACATATGTTAAAGGACAGAAGATGAGATGTTCAAGCAAAGCTATCTTCAAAATGGCCAGCAAATACATCAAGACTCTATCTGAGATTCCTCTTAACAATCCCAGCAAGGACTAAAGAGGATATGAGGTTGAAAGAATTGTTAGCCACATGCAAAAGCTTCAGCAACAAAAGCAGTAAAAGAGTCTAGGGGGAGTTTGTAGAAATAAAGACTGATGGCTACAAAATTCTAATGCTGCTGATCTCAGAGTTTGCTGCTGACCAACAAACTACTGCAGATAAGCTTATCTGTAGCAGATACTTGTTCTTCTGCTGAAGAACAAATCTGCTGTGGATAGCCTTATCTGCTGAACACCAGAGTTGCTGCGGATAGGCTTCTCAGCAACATCAACACTTGATGCTACTGATAGGCAAATCATCAGCAGCTTTGGATGGTTGCATCTTGCTGCTGATCAACAACTCTGCTGCTGATAGTTATTCATCCATTGAAGATCAAACGTTGCAGCTGACCACCCTTGCAAAAGCAAAAGCAACCATTACCACTGACAAGTTTCAGCTACACCACTGACACACTCCATGCAGAAAGAATGTCACTGGTGCAGACAATAAAGCACTACAACGCTCTTCTCCAAGCATGCAAGCAATGATGCCTAAGAAGACGTTTGAGTAAAGTTAACTTTGTAGTTATTATTATTGTCTGTATGTGTAGAATAGCTTCAATACAAGATCAACGGTCTGTGTTAGATCTGATCCTTAGAATCAAGGGTCTGTCTTGATTCTAAGTTACTATATAAGTAGTACTTAGAGTCATTGTAAACAACACTTTTTGCTTAAGAGGTTTCTCTGTAATCTTGTAACACTTGAAGCTTAATACAAAATTACATTTACCAGTATTCTTCTTGTCTACTTGTTTACTTTGCTTAAGTTGTGATTGTTTCCACCAATCTCAACTGAAATAGAACCATCTTGTATTTACCGATCCTACAACAATTATCAAAGTAACAGAAATCAACAAAGTTCAAGTGGATCTGGAAATTCAGCAAATGTTTCAATATCATCTGCTTTGGTTGCTCAAGGAGATGATAACTATGACTGGGGAATTCATTTAGAAGATCTAGTTGGTGCTGTGAGTCAAGCGTTTGTGGCTGAAATTCATACTGATGAGTCATCTGAAAATGAATGTTCCAGTTATAGTGAAAGTTCAGAGAGTGAAGTAGAAAGTCAGAATGATGAATCTTCTAAGAATGTGATTACAGAAGAAATTGATACTGAAAGTGCTGATGAGGTTCCTTCTAAAGAAAATGTGTCTACAACAAGTGTATCTGATGATGAGATTTTGTTGACTAAAAGTGTACCTGAGATGACTGAAGAGATTCCAACTGCTAAAGTCTTCATGGCAGACATGTCAGATCCATCAAAGGTAAAAGATGTTATTTGTAATATATATTGTTCTAACTGTGTTTTGGTGAAGGACAAAATGATGAAAGTCATGGATGATAACACAAACTTGATTTGTGATATGAAATCGATGCACTCAGTGAATCAGAAATTAAAGGACAATGATAAGATGTGTATTACAGAATTGAATCACTGAAGAGAGACATTAATTCTCCAACTTTGAAGATTAAGGAACAAGCATATCGGTTGGATATAGCTTATGCTGAGATAGAAAAGAGAAATGAAATTGTTGCTGAGAAAAACAAAGAAATTTCAGACAAAGAAGCAAAGGTGATTAAATTACATAGAAAACTGGAATGTTTTGGAAATTCATCACTATTGTTGGGTTATTTCTATGACAATGCTGATCCTGTTAAGAGAACAACTGGAATTGGATTTGTGTAAGGGCATGTTTTGATGACAGGCACTCTGGATCATACTCAAGATTTTGTTATTTATCTTTCAGTCTTGTCTTTGTATGTATTTGTATTTGTCCCAATCTTTATCGAGTGATAATCTTTGAACTTGTAATCCTTGTATGTTTTGATTGTACTAAGCAAATACGCATGGAAGTTTCTCCTGTGTATTTATTAAGTACAAATGGTCATGCGCACTAGATCAAGTACGCATGAAGGATGTTCATGCGTACTTGATAAGTACGCATAGACCAAGTCTATAAATAGCATAGGTTTGTTTCATTTTCGACACATATGTAATCCCACACACAAGTATGCACAGATCAGAGTATTGTCAGTCTAGAATTCCTTTTGTTTGTGTCTGTACTTGTTTGAAACACCGTGTTATCAATAGACCATGTATTTATTAGTACATTCGTGTGTTGATTACTATTCTTTCGTTCATAGGTCGTTCCACCTAGTAACATGCATTCCGCACATTATTACTAGGCTACATTCTCACACGTTTTCGATCCGTTACATCCTCCCGGAGGGACCTACAAGTGGTATCAAAGCTTTTTCCCTTGTTTCCGAGTGTTGTGAGAATGTTAGGAACACATTCTGTTAAAATGATGTTCTAATTACATCTGCTTTGGAGGTTCTTTGAGTCTTGTTTCATATACTTGTTCATCTTGAAAGAATCCCACTTTCTTGTTTTTTTTTCTATTGGTTGTTTACGTAATCTATTCATCAACATTTGTTTTGAGTCACAAACCTGTTTTGTTGTCCAAACCACATTGTTCATAGCTATCAACTTGTTTAGATCACCTTTGATCAGACAAGTGGACACACTTGTAAAAACCAGCTTTCTGACTCCGTACTTGTCACCCTACGTACTTATCACCTTGCGTACTTGTCACCTTGCGTACTTGTCATCCTGCGCACTTGTCATCCTGCGCACTTGTCCTCCTGCGCACTTTTCATCCTGCGCACTTGTCATCTTTGGTACTTGTCATCCTTGGTACTTACCATCCTGCGTACTTGTTGTCTGTGCATACTTATTTGTGCACGTGTCATCTTGCAAAAACCGTGTGCGTAGATATACATTGACTGTCCGAAGTACCAAGTTTCATATTTACACAAATGGCTAATCTTCAAAATCTCAGTAGTATGTTGAATTATGATAATGAAATAGGCACTCCACAGAAAACCCCAAAGTTAATAAATGTGAATGACTATTCCAACTGGAAAGCTAGATTCGAGGAATATGTTTCATAAACAGATTCGAACATGTGGATACCTATTTTAGAAGGCTATAAACATCCAACCCACGAATTTCTTGGTGAAAACCAACCCAAACCAATTTCTAGACTTGATGTTGAAGAAAAGAAGGCATATGATCGAGAAAAGAAGGCACATGATTCATTAACCATGGCACTAATCCGAGACTTATTCCATAGTTTTCGAGGCTATGATACCTCACTAGATTTATGGAAAGCCTTACAAAAACTGTTTGAGGGAAATAGTGATGTTAAGAAAAGCAAGAGGGAGTTATTAAGAAAACAATATAAATGTTTTATATACCTGGATAATGAATCCGTTGATGAACCTATCTCTAGGTTTTATCATCTTAACACTGAACTTAAGTCTTATGAACTAAAATATCCCGACGATGAAGTTATTGAAACATTCCTTGATGCATTACCTCCAAAGTTTGACATGTACACAACCCTGTTAAGAGAAAACCCCAAGTTCTATGAAATGACTATTCATGAAGAATTAGGAAAGGTTCAACCACATGACATGAACCTAAGAAAGAAAGAAACCACTATTAGACCTCTAGTACAAGAACCGTCAATGTACTTTGGAACCTGTACCACACTAAAAACCACGAGAACGGGAATTGCTTTGTTCTCAGGAAATCCTACACATGAAGAAGAAATTGGTTGTAATAGTCATACTTGTTTTGCTACTGCAGGTTCAGGATCTTACCAACAAAGGAGCACAACATCTACATCTTCAATTGCTATTGCCAAAATTGCAGAAGATCATATAGCTTTGTTCTCATCATGCATGTTAGCATACGAAAACTTCATTGGTGGAAAGCTAACTGATCCAGAAACAGTTGAGGAAGACTTCAATCAAATATATCCCGAAGACATGGAAGATATGGACATACAGTGGAATATGGCCATGATCCTAAGAAGGGCAAAGCGTTTTCTAAAAAGAACTGGTAGGAAGTTTATCGGTGGGCATTCCAATGCTAAAGTTGGTTTTGACAAATCAAAAGCTAAATGTTACAAATGTCTGAATTGTGGACATTTTTCATGAGAATGTAAGAAAGACAAGGAACCAGCCTCAGGCTTCACCCTACCCAATCTAGGAATCAACCAGAATCACAACAATCAGAGCTTCAACAACAACTGCAGTCAAAATCAAGGGGCACCGTCCAATGCATTGGTAGCTCAACAAGACGACGTCTATGCTTGGGGAATTCACCTAGAAGATGCAATTATCTCACAAACACATATGGGATTAATGGCAGAAATCATTGAGATGATAAAAAGTGAAGAAAGGGAATATGTTACTGCTGCTAACCAACAAGAATCTGCATATGCTTTAATGGCAATTGGAGAAGCATCCAGCTCATCAACCGTGGTAGATTCTAATTCTTTTATTGTTATTCCTTGTGCTAATTGTTTAATTCTAAAAAGGAAAATGATAAAATTCATAATCAACTCGAACCTCTACATAGTGCAGCTCTAAACTATAAAGAAAATGAAAAACGTTTTAAAGATTCTATTGAAAATCTCAGAAAAGATAAACACGATTTTTCAATAAAAATCAGTGAACAACAATTTCATTTAGATGTTGCATACAAAGAGTTAGAGAAAAAGAATGTCGAAATAGCCAAACATCAAAATGAAATTATGAAATTAAGTGGAAAAATTGAGAAATTCTCGTTTTGTGGTGGAACATTATAAATCTATAGTACGACAAGTGAATGGCAAAGGTTTAGGTACTAATGCCATTCCACCACCAATTAAAGGGACATTTGTTATTGGGCCAATCGACATTGATCTGTCCTTTCTAGATGAATCATCTAGTAAGGATAAATCGTCATCTGATGATTGTTCTGAGGATTACAAAAAGGAAGGGGTTGTCTCAGAAGAACTGCATGATAAACCTAAAATTGACACAAAAGTTTTAACTGAACCTGATTTAATTGAGTCAAATGACAAATTAAAAAGGATGCTTTATGGAGATTTCAAAACCATAAAGCAAGTCAAAAAGGAATCATTTGCTAACAACTTAGGAAAGAATTTTATAGAAAATATAGATAAACATTATACCCCCAAGAATCAATCAAAATTAGGAGAAGCAAAACCTATGGTCCATCAAAACAACCCTGATACTCATCAGATTAAGCCTTCAACATTTAAAACCAGTGAGCCTTACAAAAGAATTTTCAGAGAAAGAAGAAATTGCTTTCACTGTGGAACACTTGGTCACATCATTGTGAATTGTCCTTATAAAACTCAAGGGAAACAACCAGTTGCTCAGCAAAAGGTTGTATCTCTAAAAATTCCACCAGTAAAGCATTTCAAAAATCAATTTTCAAAACTTGTGAAAGCACTAGTCCAGTATATGGTTAAGTCTAGAATCGTGACTAAATCATCTACTGAGAAAAGGAACAAGAAACTAGTTGTTCTTGATGTTCCTGGTATATCTACCTCAGGTAATACATTGACTGGTAAGCTGTCTATGGTTAAACTTTCAAGACGACAGAGAAGGAGACAGAATAAGAGTTTGTGAAAACTTGGAGAACGGTTAGCCGGTAATCAACAAGCTAAAACCTTAATTGGTTTACCAATTGATATTAGCAAACCTCTTGTTCAAAGGAAACAAGAATGGAGAAAGAAACTAGACATTTCTCAAGCCTCTAATATCTACTCACCAAAGGAATCACCTACCTTTGATAATCATGATTGTGAATTTATAGAAGTTGTATTTTTTGAGAAAAACGGATGACCCAATACCACAATGACTTGGGTCTCCAAATCTAACTAATTTTTATTTTTGTGCATGGACAATAAAAGGGATCTATCATGAATCGTTGGTATGTTGATAGTGGTTGTTCCCGGCACATGACAGGCAACATGGCCTTTCTACAAGAGATTAAACCATTCAGAGGAGGCTATGTGGCATTTGCAAGAGAAAAGGGAGGAATCATAATGCAACAAGGAGTGGTTACTAATGGATGTATCATTTTGATAATGTCAACTATTGTGAGCAGCTAAAGCATAATATGTTAAGTGTTTCCTAGATGTGCGACAAAGAAATTCAGTAATGTTCAACAAATCTAAATGTTTGATTCTCAAACCTGGTTTCGTGATTCCAAAAGAATGAATTTTGATGCGTGCACCAAGAATGAACGACACTTATCAAATGGACATGAGTGTGGCAACAACCACCTCATCAGTAGCAACCTGTTTACTTTCTAAAGCAAATGAAATTGAGTCAATCTTATGGCATAGGAAACTCGCACACATTTCTTTTAGAAAAATAAATCATCTCATCCCAAACGGTTTGGTAACCTGTATTCCTAGAGTGAAATTTGCCGTTCTAGATGATTGTATGCCTTGCAAAAAGGGCAAAAAACAACGAAAATCCCACAAGCCTAAGATCTACAACTCCATTGATACCCCTTTGGAGCTCTTACATATGGACTTGTTTGGTCCCATAAGTACCAAGAGTATTGGTGGAAAGTCATATTGTTTAGTCATAACTGATGATTACTCACATTTTTCTTGGGTACATTTTTTAGGTACTAAAGATGAAACTGCTGAAATTCTTCAATAGTTGATTCTGAATCTGGAATCATTATGTAAATTGAAAGTTAGAAGAATTAGGAGTGATAACAGTACAGAGTTCAAAAACAACATAATGGAACTCTTCTTCCATAAGAAGGGAATTCATCATGAATTCAGTGCACCTTATACCCCTTAGCAGAACGGAAGAACAGAACTCTAGAGATAAAGACTGATGGCTACAAAATTCTCTAAGTAAGATTGATGTGGACTCCACAATTATGCTGCTGACTTACAAGTTGCTGCAGATAAGGCTAAGTGCTGCAGATATTTATGTTCTCCTACTGATAGCCTTATCTGTTGAAGTTCAATGTTGCTGCTGATAGGCTTCTCAGCAGCATCAAACATTTGATGCTGCTGATAGGTAAATCATCAGCTACTTTGAATTTACTACTGACACCTTTTGCTGCAACACTGACACACCTATCAGCGTAAGGAATGTTATTGGTGTAGAGAACACAAGACAATGCTCCTATTATGATCTGTCCTACAATGATTTCTAAGAAGACCTTAGTTTTGCTGTTGTCTTTTCAGTGCAGAAGTCTTTTCACTGCAGTTGTCTTTCAACTACTTGTCTTTTAGTTGTCTACCAATAGTAGTGTAACTTGTAACTGTCAAAGATCAACGACTTGTGTTTGATCTGATCCTTAGAATCAAGGGTCTGTCTTGATTCTAAGTTCCTTTAAATGTATTGTATCTTCCATTTGTACAAGTGTGCTTCCTTAGAGTTTTCTCTGTAAACTTGTAAACATTGAAGATTAATACACTTTGCATATATCAGTATTATCCTTGTTTTCTTGTTTACATTGATTAGTTGTTATTGTTTCCGCCAATCTCAACTAAGAACAGAATCATCTTGTAAACACCGATCCTACAAGTGGTATCAGAGCTTTGGCTCTCAGATTAAACAAACTAACACTTTTCTAATCACTATCTGGTTCTGTTATCTCTTTGCTGCTGAACCATCTATCCATAGTATGGCACAGAATACTGGATTTCATGATGTTGGAAGCTTTCACAGAGCACCAAGACTGGTGTCTGGAGAAGATTATGATATGTGGAAGAAAAGAATGGAAAGTTTCTTCTGCTACCAAGAATATGGAATGTGGAGATCCATAGTTGATGGTCCATATGTGCCTATGGTGGCTTCTGCTGATTTCGGAGGTCCATCGGTCCCTAAAGAAGCCTCAAAGTACTCAGAGGAAGACATCAAGAAGATGGAGGTAGATTTCAAAGCATTGGGAGCCATTCAGATGTGCTTGCCAAATGATGTTTTCCATAACTTCAGAGAATACAAGACAGTTAAGGAGCTATGGGAAGCTCTTGAGAAGATGTTTGCCGGTTCTGAGGAGGTGAAGGAGAATATAAGAGACATTCTGAAGCAACAATAGGAAAACTTTGTCTGAAAGGAATGTGAGTTTCTTACTGTTTTGTTCAACAGGTACACCTATTTGGTGGGAGAGATACAGTGCTCTAAAGTGAAGCTGGAGAATCAAGACATTCTCAAAAAGTTTATCAGATCTCTTCCAAGCTGTTGGACACTCTATACAGTGTCAATTAGAAGAACTGAAAACTTGAAAACTTTAAAATGACTAAGTTGTATGGCATGCTAAAGACATATGAATTAGAAATGATTCAAGCCAAAGAAAGAAGCTCAGGTCATTCAACAGCTTCATCAACAACCACCACTTCATCTACACTAAACTCTGACCACTCAGCTCCCAGTTCTAGTAACTATTATCCTCCCATTGTAACCCACCCTTAGACTCCCAACTCACAAACAAACAACTCACCATTTCTTCTTGAAGCTCCACCTCTACCAAACTCAGCTGCATTTGTCTTCGAAAATTCTAGGAACTTGTCCTTCATCAAAGAAGATCTGGAACACTTTCGTCCAGATGACTTAGAAGAAATGGACATACAACACTCCTATGCCATGCTTTCTCTCAGAGCAAAACGGTTCTACTCTAGGACTGGAAGGCGAATTCCAAGTAACAACTCTAACACTAGAGTTGGCTTGGACAAGAGCAAGCTAAGATGTTATAATTGTAGCCAACATGCTCACCTTGCCATAGAATGCAAGGCACCAAAGGCAAACCCAGCTGCGGCACAACCTAAACAGACCCTTCATGGTCAAGCAAGTTAAGGAAACACCACTCCGGCTAAAACTGCAGCCTGTGCAGCTGTTGGAACAACTGATTTTGATTGGAGCTTCCAGTATGAAGATCTTCCTGCCAACAACCAAGCATTCATGGTAGACACAAAAGAGATACCACCTCAGGTATATGAACATCTTTGTACTCAAGGTTACATTGATAAGGTTCTAGGATACATGAAACATAACCAAAACCATATAGATCAAAATGAATAGTTTCACCAAATGAAATCTGAATTTAAAAAGGTTGAAAACAGTTATAAAGAAAAGATTAACTGCCTAAAGAAAGAGATTTCATTACTAAAACATGAACAAACAAATCTTGAAACTCAGATTGATGATGTATTGATTAAGTTAAAAGCTACAAGAGCTAAGTTGGCAGACCAAAAAGTTCATGTTGACAAATATGAGTTTGCATCCAAAAAGCTGCAAAGACTTTTGGTTGCTCAAATTCATGAAAATGTGACTGCTGGCCTTGGGTTTCAAGCTGAAAAACCCTACAACACCGTCCCCCCACCAGCTGACTATGTAACCATCCATGAACCAAACTTCAATCTCACAAATCTTGACCATGCAAACCGAAACCTTGATCCTTCAAATGAAGAATCATGTGTGCAAGACTACAATACCCCCTCTGAATCTGAGCCCACATGCTCAGAATCCACTCAAACAAGTGAAGCTCCATTACTCCCAACCAATGAAGTAATTCTCAAAACCACCAAATCTGGTAAAGTAATCCAAACCAATGGTCCAAGTCCCTTTATTCCCTCTATACTAGTAACTCCTCCCACCAAACAAATCAAAATTAGCTATCCTCCTAAAGGAAGAAAGTTAAAAGTTGAACATGGACAATCTTCAACCTCCACCATTTCTCAATCAAAATCCAATCAACCTAGGAAGGTGTTTGACACATGTCATGCACCTGGAGAGAGACGTCCATATGTTTAGAAAACATTGGAGGAAGCCACTTTTGAACACAACAAAGCTCATCCCGGGAACTTCAAAGATCCATTCAAAAGAAAATATTATATATACTTTCAAAGAGATAAATCAGCTAAATCCAGTTTTGTCTATGGCAAATACAATCACACTTCAAGCACATGCTTCTACTACCTTCAGTAGCAAAGAAACCTCAAGCAAAATGCTTTTGGGGCCAAAACTACTCAATTTAGAATGACTCTCTCTCCTCCATGAAAGCAGCTTCAAACACCTCAACAATCCTGCATCATATGTGGTGAATCAAACCACTTTGCTGCTAATTGTAAATTCAATCCTTTCAGCCATATTTTTCAACCAGCCTCTATAACAGTTCATGCTACTCCAAAACAGAAGCCTATCTATAGAAGAACTCCCACAAAGAAACCCACTTTTAATAGAAAGGTAAAACAGGAGAAGCATGTATCTGTTGAACCATCAAAAGCCAGCAAAAATGTTGCTGATCATGTAAAGTTAAAGAAGCCCAAGAACAAGCCATCAACAGCAACCAAGTTTGCTGCTGATCAGCCAAAGCCATCAGTAGAAACCAAGTTTGCTGCTGATCAGCCAAAGCCATCAGCACGAAAAGCCACATCAGCCGCTGATAGAGTAAAAGGGTCCGAAAAATCACTTCCTCAACAATGGAAAGCCAAGTCCACTGCTTCTCTCTCAAAGCATCATCATAGGATCCATTGAATGCAAGCATACTGATGATATTAGCTCAAAGCCACACTTACCCAAGTTTACAAGTTCTTGGGTTCCTCCCTATAACTAGATCTCTCTCAAGTGCAGGGACAACCAGGTCACAAGGATAACACGTGGGTTGTAGACAGTGGTTGTTCCAGGCACATGACCGAAAACAGGTCCATTCTCTCTAGACATTTCAATGGAGGATATGTTGCCTTTGGGAGTGACTCAAAGGGAGGATTTATAACTAGATAAGGAACCGTGTTCAATGAATGAATGGGTATTGAAAGGGTAAACTTTGTCAAAGAATTGGAATTCAATCTCATGAGTGTGTCTCAGATCTGTGATCAAAAGCCTTGGATGCTTTCAACAGACAAAGAATGCTTTGTGCTCTCCCCTTGTTTAAGCAAATTGATTTTTATTAACTGCCCAAAGAAAAGCTAACCTATATGTGCTTGACATGAATGAGGTCACTCCATCCAGCAGTATATCTTGTTTTCTGTCCAAGGCATTAGTTGATGAGTCAGCTCTCTGGCATAGAAGATTAATCCATGTTAATGTAAAAACCATCAACAAGTTGGTGAAGGGAAATCTTGTCAGAGCCCTTCCTGACAAGGAATTTCAACTTGAAGATTATTGCATAGCATGCCTGAAGGGGAAGCAACACAAAAGTTCCCACAAGCCCAAGACATTGAATACAAATGTAACACCCCAACCGACGGCGGAAACGTCGAGGCGGGACATGTAGACTGTTCATAAGCACAAGGTTGACTAAATTGAATTATATTAATTATCAAATTTCATTGCAATATTCATGACAAAACAATTCAAGAAAAACAACATAATTGAAATACATAAGTTCTTTATTTAATTTAACTAAGTACAAGCCTATGTGTAGCACATCTTGATCAAACTCACACATTAGTACTTGAAACATGTATAAAATAAAGTCAACTAAAAAGTTGGTGAGTATAACACAGGTTTGTATATAGATAGCATATAGAATGTAAAACAAATCCTTACATAACATGATAAATAAGGCATTTATGGGGAGCAGCTATTGTGTAACCAAGTACAATCAAACCTTTGTAACTAGCATGCAAAATTGTGTTGTCGGTATCAATCACCCTACCCGGGTGGGTTTGTCAGACTCAATAGATCTATCATTGAAAATCGTCGGCTTGAATAGTTAATGATTGCACATAAGTGTTCACAAAAGTTAGCACACATAGCACTCGGGCATAAAGCTCAAATTGCACACATGAATGTAAATAGGATTTGTACTTGTGTTGTTTGTGTAAATGTAAACAGTAGTTTGAGTAGTGTTCATGTTTCACCCCAAAAAAAATGTAAAAGAGTAAAAGGGGCTATGTATACTCACTTGATTCAAGGATGTAGCTAGCACGCGAAAACTAGGTAGCAAATTGATCCTCGTAACTCACCACGTTAACCTAGTGTGTAAAGTATATGGATCTAAATAAATAATGTGTATAATATAGGTCTAAGTCTAGGGTTTAATTGTATGTAGGTACAACAGTTTGACGTTGTAGGTGTTAATGGCTTGCACTTAACAATGGGTGTTGTATAAAATGAAGGATTGAAATAAATAGTCTTATTTTTTTAATATTGAATTTGGGTTTGAATAACTAAATAACTTAAATAGTTATTATTTATTTATTTAGTTACAAAAATAATGTGAATTATATTAGATAAAAAAAATTTAAATAAATAATTTTACTTCATTTATTTATTTTTAAAGATATGTAAATAGTGTTGATATATAAAATTAATAGTGATTATATATCTTTAATGTAGATTAAATTTATTTACTTATTTATCATTTTGAAAATAAGTATTTGATTGTTTTAACTAACGTTAGTATTTTATAAAATCAAAAGTTTTTATTTAAATATTTAGATTTTTACATTAAATATTCAATGTTCAATTTTTTTCAAAATAAAATGAATTCATATTGAAAATTTATAAATCCGATTTTATTGTGTTAAAATATAAGGTTTAAATTTTATAAAACTTTGTATAGAGTGTTTATAAAATTTTTTCAATTTTGTAAATAATTTACTCAAATTAAATATATAATTTAGATTGAGTATTAAATATATAGTTTATAAAAATAGAGATTTTTATGCAACAATTATAAAACTGGTTTCAATCTGTCCTAATATTGGTAAAGTTTATAAAAATAATTTTTTTATAATTTTCAGAGCTTTAAACTGATTTTTAAAAATAAAGCAGACCACCCGGTTCGAACCCGGGTGGTTTCGGTGTGGTTGGTGCGCAAAGACCACTAGACCAGGGGACATTCCCGTGTAATAGAATGGTTCCTAATGTATTAAAGCGGGTCTACAATGGGAACCGGGTTTGGGTTTAAGGCTTTCGCCAAAAAGGTCCGGTGTTTGTGGGTTTCGAACCCACGCCACCTGATTCGGCGGCGCAGTGACTTGTCGGCCGGACCAGGTGGTTTCGCTGACTTATTATTGAATCTAATTACTCAAAACACGAAATTAAATTGATTCTAATTTTCGAATACGCCTCAGGCCGCCAAGAACTCCAACCCCAATCGATTTCAATATGTAATATGAATTCGAATTGATAAGGGGTTAATGATCAGGGTTCGATTACGATCCTAATGATCTAAAACTTACTTGAAATGATTTTGGCACGAATACGGACGGCTGCGGGCTTGCTCCGATTGTTCTTCGTGATCGACAGGCTTCCAGAGAAGAAATGCGGTTCGATTGAGAGTTGGGAGAGTTTGAGTGATCGTTTACGAGGGTGTTAGGGAGATTTAATTTGATTAATTTTGTGTATAATTACATATTTGATTTCAATTTTACCGTAATGGTTACGGGTGACTGATTACGCGCAAATCCATCGATTTGGGAATGAATTGGGTCCGGATAAGGGTCTAGGTACACTCGAGATTGACTGGCGAGTGAATCGTGGGATTAGGACGCGTTAATTTCTTGGATTAAATGCGGATTTATACGGATTTTGACTATCCAAAGTCAAATCCGTTCGAATTTAAATCTGCCGCTTAATTTGATAGAATTGTGTTGCTGCTTGGGCCGGGATTAGGTCGTTTAATACATGTATGTGGAATGGAAACCGTAGGAAAACGATTTGGTCGATATTGAGGCTTGGATTTTTAAGGGTTCGGCCCTGTTAAAGTCAAACAAGTGGGTTTTGTTTGGGTTTGATCCAATTTCGCGACTTTGGGTTTATTTCAAGGTTTTAGGGTTCGAAACATTGTGTCAATAGATTGTCAATTGTGTGTTTGTATATGTGTATGTATTTATGTGATGTATCAATCTGTATATACATGTATATGTCTAAATATTTATACATATATATATATATATATATCAGGATTCTAGGACAAGGGTGAATCGAACTTTGTGGATTCGTATTGATAACTAGGGTTTAGTTGTTTGTTCGAATGAATTTAAAACGCTGCACTAGAATCGAATTTTAATTGTGTTACATTGGATAGAAGAACTAATAAAAAGCAGAAATGTTACAACAAATGACACTCCTCTATAGCTGCTGCATATGGATCTTTTTGGTCCTACAAATGTCATGTCAATGGGCAAGAAGTCATACTGTCTGGTGATAACCGATGACTATACCAGATTCTCATGGGTATACTTCTTGAGAACAAAAGATGAAACTGCTGAGATCCATAAATCCTACATTCTTAGGGTGGAGAATCAAAGCAATCAGAAAGTCAAAGTCATAAGGTGTGATCAAGGTACTGAGTTCAAAAACCACAACCTGAACAGTTTCTGTGAGAGCAAGGGTATAGAAAGACAATACAGTGCTCCAAGAACTCCTCAACAAAATGGGGCTGCTGAAAGGAGAAACATAACTCTAATTGAATCAGTAAGATCAATGTTGGCTGATTCAAAACTGTCTCTCACATTATGGGCAGAAGCAGTAAGCACAACTTGCTATGTGCAAAATAGAGTTCTCATTGTTAAGGCTCTTAACAAAACACCTTATTAGCTTTGGTTCAAAACAGTTCCCTACATTGGATTCTTGAAACCCTTTGGATGTCCATGTACCATTCTTATCACCAATGGAAGTCTTCAAAAGTTTGGTGCAAAATCAGATGAAGGATACTTTGTGGGCTATTCCTCTCAATCCAAGGCTTACAGAGTATTCAACTCCAGAACAAGAATAGTTGAAGAATCAGTAAATGTGAAATGTTGGGAACACATTCCATGTGAAAAGGGTAAAGGACCAGACTGGCTTTTTGATATTGACTAATTTTCACAAGTATTTGAGCCTCTCATCTTCTCAAATATGGAGTCTACATCTTCCCAAAGGCAAGCATTTACATCATTTGAAGACTACATAGTGGGTCTCATTGGTCCATCTATAAGAATCAAAAGACCATCCATTGATCCTCCATCTGTCGTTGATGCTATTGAAGCCAGTGAAGCCAGAACAAGCAACTCTAATGTCACCAACAACAATCTCTCTGACAATGAAGATGATGATGAGGGTATTGCATCTGATGCTGATGATGCTACTAATGTTGCTGATGCTGCTGATACTACCGATGCTGCTGAAGCTGCTAACAACTCATCTACAGATGCTGTTGTTGTTGAAGAAATTTTTGCAAACAACCCTCTTGACAATCATCATCTTCCTAATCAAAATCAAAGCAATCTGGAGCAAGGAATACAGATGGATGTTGTTCCAGCATAGAGAATCAACAAGGAACATCCATTGGAAAATATAATTGGCCAAGTTCAGCAAGGAGTCCAAACAAGAAGCAAGACTCATGAGGCCAATATATGTCTGTATTCTTGCTTTCTATCTCAAGTAGAACCAAAGAAGATAGATGAAGCTTTGAAAAATAGCAGTTGATTGAAGCAATGCAGGAAGAGTTGATGCAAATCAAAAGACAAGAAGTATGGACACTGGTTGATCTTCCACCTATTCAAACTGCTATAGGCACAAGATGGGTATTCAGGAACAAGCAAGATGAGAGAGGGATTGTAGTCAATAACAAAGCCAGACTTGTAGCTCAAGGCTACACTCAGGAAGAGGGAGTTGACTATGATGAAGTCTTTGCTCATGTTGCCAGACTGGAGGCCATCCGAATCTTCTTAGCTTATGCTGCATCCAAGAGCTTTACTGTTTATCAAATGGATGTCAAAAGTGACTTTCTGTATGGAAAGATTGGTGAGAAAGTTTATGTCAGACAACCTCCAGGCTTTGTAGATCCATCACATCCAAACAAAGTTTTCAAACTAGACAAAGCTCTATATGGACTACACCAAGCCCCAAGAGCCTGGTATGAGACTTTGTCAGCATATCTACTAAGCAACAATTTCATAATAGGTGCCATTGATCAGACATTGTTTATCAAAGATGAAGGGTGAGAAATACTATTGGTACAAATCTATGTAGATGACATCATCTTTGGATCAGCAAAGAAGAAATTATGCAAAGACTTTGAGATTCTAATGCAATCAAAGTTTGAAATGAGTTCAATGGGTGAACTAAATTTCTTTTTAGGTATCCAAGTCAAACAAGTTCCAAATGGAATCTTCTTCATCCAATCCAAATATGTCAAAAGTATCTTGGAAAGATTCAAACTGGCTGACTGCTCTGCTGCAAGAACCCCCATGTAAGTGCACCATCAACTGACTCCATATAAAGATGGACAAGACATTGATCAACATCAGTACCGTGCAATGATAGGATCACTCATGTATCTAACTGCCTCAAGGCAAGATATCATGTTTGCAGTACGCCTGTGTGCAAGATTCCAAGCAGCTCCAAAGAATACACACCTTCAAGCAGTCAAGAGAATTTTTAGATACCTAAAGGGAGCCCTAAGACTTGGGCTATGGTACTCTAAAAATGACAAATTCAACCTGTATGCATACACTGATAGTAACTATGGAGGATTTAACTTGGACAAGAAGTCCACATCAGGAGGATGTCAGTTTCTGGGAGGAAGACTGATTTCATGGCAATGCAAAAAGCAAACTTGTGTATCAACCTCTACAGCAGAACCAGAATACATTGCAGCTTCCAGTTGCTATGCACAAGTCATCTGGATATAAAATCAAATGCTAGATTATGGGATGACTTTCATGGCAACTCCCATTCACATTGACAACATGAGTGCTATATCAATTACAAACAATCCTGTGCAGCACTCCAAGACAAAGCACATTGACATCAGGTATCATTTCATAAGAGATCAAGCTGAAAAAGAGAATCATTTTAATCAAAGTTCATACCAATGAGCAGTATGCTGACTTATTCACAAAAGCCTTTGATGAAGCTAGATTCAGATATCTAGTTGAATCCATTGACATGATGAATTTTGATTAAAATCTTTCTCTAAAAACTTTAAAATAAATGTGTCTGTCTGTCTCTTGTTGTAAATAAAGTTTTTTGAAAATTAAATGATCAGTAGCAAACATTTTTGCTGCTGATAGTTTTAGTCATCGGCAGTAAAGTATATGCCGCTGACTGCCTTAAGTTATCAGTAGGAACAAGTTTCCTACAGATAGTTTTAAGACAATCAGCAGCAACATTTTTGTTGTGGACCATTACATCCATCAGCAGCAACCAAGTTTGCTGCTGATAGACTTAGCCATCAGCAGCAACCAAATTTGCTGCTGATAGACTTAACCATCCACAGCTACAAAGTTTGCTACTGATTGGTAAAATGGGTCCAAATTAACTTTTACCCGTTGAAAAAACGACCTTCAGTCTTTACCATGGCTGCTACAGTGTGTTACAGCTGTAAAACGGTGAAAAGCAAATGGGTTGTACAGTACAAGTAAATCTGCTTTTTTCCTTACTTTTCCGTTTTAACACAAATCAAATTTCTCCTTCACCTCTTCACATTCAATTTTGACCTAACTCTCCATATCTCCCAAGCATTCAAAGCTTCTTCACACTTAACCAACTTTTAAAAGCTTCATCCTTCCTTCCAAAACCTGAATGGCAAATGTTGACATCAATAACCCTGATGCAAGTTCTCAACTTACCACAATTTAACGGCATATCTTGTTAAGGGTAAGAAATCAGAAGGGTTCAATGACATGATCGACTTTCTATGTCGGTCATAAATACACTTTGCTCTGACAGTCAACCACACAATCTACATACCCCATATGAAAGATTTCTGGAATTCTGCCATCTTCTCTATCGCACAGGGGACTCCCTAAATCAAAGCCAATGTAGAAGGCAAAGACATCACCATTACAGAAGCTACACTCAGAAAAAATCTCAAGCTTCAGGACGAGGGTGCAGCCAAGTCATACACCAAAAATAGAGTACATGAGGACCTTTGTATCCATAGGGTACACTGGAAATCAAGATTTATACACAATCGAGAAGGCACTGATGGGTCCTCCATGGAAGTTCCTGTGCCACACTCTTCTACAATGTATATCTCAGAAGAGGAGTGGATTGAATCAACTAAACTCAGCTCTTACCTCTGCTGTTCATGGTATGGTAACTGGGCAAGGATTTAATTTTTCTCCTTTGATCTTCGAAGGTTTGAGATATAACCTTAAGGAAGGGGCAAGGCAATCCTTCTTTATGTACCCTAGATTCTTGCAGGAAGTTTTTAACCACGAATTAAAAAGATCTTTCAAAACTTACAAGAATCTACATAATATTGGGTTATAAAAATAACATTTTTCAATGTATGAGAGCTGTTTCAAAAAGTTCTCAGGGTCAATGTTCCATTGTTATCTACAATGTTGAACATACAAAGTACCCAGGGTGACAGTTCAGAAGTCCCAACTGATACTGATCCCGCACCCTCCACTTCACAACCTGAACATACTTCTGCTTCCCTTGATCAAACCCATGTGCAGCCTATTAAGGGTGCACAGGCACAACAAATACTTACCCCAGTCATTGAAGCCCAACTGGAAGACAGGGCCCCAGTTGAGGCAACTTATATTAGAAAGCGAAAAAGGAGCAAGAAGACTCCTTCTATTCTTCTCACAGGCCCAATCCTAACCCAAAAGCCCTCATCCAGAGTCACAACACTCCGATGAGAATACCATAAGGGATATCCACATGATTAGGGAAACTTCCTCGGAAGGATCCCTATTAGGATCAGGACCACATCCCAGGTCCTTAGAAATCCCCACTGAGCCCATACATTTTTTTTCTCTGAACTTAAGTGCAGAGGCTCCTTGTCAAGATGATGTACCTTCTCCAAATGCCACTATAAAGGAGGTACTGATTGACTTGGCTGCTAATGTACCCAGCCCAAGTTAATCACCGAAGAAGATCCACTCTGGGAGTCATGAAAGAGTGGATATGGAAGGGGCTGTCACTAATTCTGGTCCATCAATTGACTAGGAGGACAGTGACAACATAATTAAGACCCTAACCATGGAAACTCAAGGTGAGAATGTTTCTCTTAAAACATCATTCACTGAGAGGAATCCCAGGCGCCAAGAAAACCAGGGTGATGGGGATGCAGAGGCTAGGCCTAAGGCCCCATCTAGTTCCAAGGATTCCACAACTAAGGATGAGGACAGACTGAAACTTCATAACATGGAATTGACGGCCAGGGTGGCTATGCTAGAGGTTGAAGTGTCCAAATTAAGACACCAAGTCTCTATGCATGAAGCCCATCAATGCCCAACTGTGACTTCTCCTTCCCTTGTATCAGTGGGAACTCAAACAGATCTCTCTCTATGCACTGATGCAACCAAAAAAGGGGAGATAGTTACTACTGAAAAAGACACTGATAGTCTAGAGAATTGGATACAAGAGCAAGTTGCCTTTGAAATAACACTATTTCAGCCTGCCTTTGTTCAAGTCCATGATTTGATGCCTCTAAGAGATGAAGAGGAAGTGATCTATGAGGAATGGAAGTTAGTGACCCGGGCTGTAGATGAAGTATTCCCTCAGGAGATGGAAATTGAAGATGAAGATGAAGAAATACCTCTCTTAGTCACTATTCTTCCAGCTGCTGCTGCTATCTCAAGACAAGCCATATCCCCTCATTTCCCACTAACTGCACACAATCTGGAGTTTGACTCCATTTTGTCATAGGGATATGATGGACTATCTCAAAGATTTTGGATTTGGAGGGAATTTGCTTGAGTCAAAGAGCTTATCTTGGATAACCTAAATTTGTTTGAAATCCTGACCCTGCACCTGGCTGAAAGTGTCAACACTTCAAAGAACCTATCTGCCAGGCTTGCCATTGAAAGGTTTCTCGATATATGTGAAGACAATATGCCTCGGTTTGAAAAGTTCCTTGAAGAAGCAAAACGGGTGGCTTATCCAAAACTTGAGGATGTAGAAGCAGAGTCCTCAAGAGCGGTAGAAGAAAGACATGAAAGGGAAAGCCAACAAATGGAGCTGATAAGAAGCAGGGTCTTATCTGAAGAATATGTCCTACATTTAAGAAAATTCTTGTATAATGAGGTCGTTAGAGGTCTGGAAGTTCATGGTTGGTCAAGCACTGAGCCTTCAGGGTTTCAATTCCTTCTGTGTGATGGATCTACATTCATAATCAACAATATCCATGAGATCCTACTGCTCAATCCAGACTTCCTTTGTAAGGTATTTGAACTCAGATCACACATCTGTAATGTCAACTTCAAGAAAATTGAAGAAATGATCACCATTGTCAAATCCTTTCTTGAGAAGGAGGGATGGATTGCAATGGATGAATCTGATTCAAACATGTCCCTAACCTCTTCTCTAACTGTCATCCTAAACACTGAAGAAGAATCTGCAAGAGAAGAGAAACAGAAGATTATGACAGAATGGAAGGAAGTAACTTGAGAAGAATAGGTAGTATGTGAAGATGAAGAAACTGCCCCCCCTGTCCTTTCCTCAATTTGCCAAAGAAGCTGATGTTGAGGTCTCAATAGCAACTTCCACTTCTGCTATTATGATCAATGAAGCTGAAGCTGAGGCATCCAATAAAGACAAAGGGTATCATGACAGAAGAAGAAGAAGAAAAGAGGATAAAGCAAGAAAAGAAGGAGATTGAAAGAAGAAGAAGAGAAAGAGAAGAGGAGGAGATGGCTAAGCTTAAAAAGACTCAAGAAAGAAAAATTGACATACTCCTCAGAGAACAACAAATCCAGTTGTATGCTAGGCAACTAGATGAAACAAGACTTCATGTACCCGTAGCTTCACAAATAAAAGAAGATGAAGCCTTAGCTCTGTAGGTCCCATACTCGTTGCGTGACGGATCTCTAGACTCGCGGTTAGACACGGTGATAAGGTGCGGAATCCATGATCAACGTGCTCGTGTGACTCAATCAACAACGGTGTAAATAAACGCTCTTTTTATTCCACTACAATATCAGTTTACACAATTTACAGAATTCTCAGTCCCTCCTGATATCATCCAAGTCTCTTTTGTGTTCTTAAAACTACTTCTCTGTTTCTGCTGAACTGTTCTATTTATAGACACTGAACAGTATTAGGCGAACTTGTTAAGTTCGCCTCTAATAGGCTAAGCGAACTTAACAAGTTCGCCTCTGATAGACTAAGCGAACTTGTTAAGTTCGCCTCTGATAGCCTAGGCGAACTTAACAAGTTCGCCTCTAGCAGAACTTACACAGAATTTTATCAACAGTTACAAAAAATGTCCTAACAGACTCCCCTTTAACTGTTGCTAACAATTCTATCAATTACAAGTCAAAGACTCTAAGACTAAGACATAATCTTCAAGCTCGTTGTCACCAGAATATGCTCCAACAGACTCCCCCTTGACAAAAGCTTCAGAAGATTGTCATCCGTCTTCAAATATCATCAAACACACTGTAGTCTTCGTCTTGTTCATCTGCACACTCTCTTTTTCAATCTAGAAGAAAACTTTGGGAGAAGGACCCCTTGTCAACTTCTGTCTGCAATATTCATTTATGCAAAGGAGAACAACCAAGAATAACCAACAATTAAGATTTCCATGGAAGCTGGAAAAATAAAATCTTTTTGGTTTTTCAAACATAAAAAACACAAAATCTTTTTGGTTTTTCTTTGTATAAACTAAAATGTAAAATACAAAATCACATCTTTTTGGTCGAACATCACGAGTAAGAAGATCATATCAGTAAAAACAATGCATCAATCACACATTTTGGATAAACATCCCTAAACATTCTAAGGGTATCCTATCCAGATTCATTATTTCTTTTTATCAGATAAGATCAAATCTTTTAAGCTTCAACCAAAACATGTAATGATACGGGAAGAACTTTAAAGAAGATGAGATCAGATCATAACATGCTTATTACATACGAATTTGCAGCACATAACATGTCAATCTAAGTTGTCAATATTATAAGAATTGAAACCATCAGTATCTTTGTCCCATGTTCTTGTGAATTAAGGTACCATTTATTTTGTAATACAACGTGTACCCCACAAATATGCCAACAGAAATTTAAATGTGCACTATCTTCAAGACATATAAGATCATTGCAAGATAATATTCAATCTCCAGGATGAATTATACCGATAAACACAGGATAATATCAAGCAGAGAATCAGAATGATTCAGAATCGAATGATTCAAATGTCTTGGTTTGGATGAAGTATCATGATTCATAGTAACAGAAAGATTGATCAAGGAATCGATTGATTCAATGACATAGGGTAGCGTGATCCAACTGTTATCTGGATATATTCAATGGAATCAGGATATTGATCCAAGGGCTAGTATATGTTCCAACAGATGTTGTCAGAAACATATCTTAGTCCAACAACACATTGCATGTTTTTCAGGGCATGGGCAGTGAAGTGAACTGAAAAATTTGTGTTTAACGACATAACCGATACTGGTCTCATGAAGTACTTTAGATCTTATATTCTTTATCTGATAATGATCTTTTACACACACACCCGGCATACTATGGGTTCAAATCACAGTTGTCACAAAGATCATTATGTTGTCACACTACTAATGGACCAAAGATACTCATAGCCTATTGACAATTCAGACTACATACTAGTATCCAAATTAAAATATAAGCATCAAGCATCAATTTATTAAGCATAAGCAGTTATGAAGCTATCATTTCTCATACTGTGCAGTCTAAGAAGTTCTGATCAAAACATTTATCACAGATATGTTAGATAAGCATCATAAAGTCCAACTAAGGTCATGTGTGACTGAACATCTACTGATGTACTATCATCTCTCCTTTAACTTCAAGTAATGTCGATTTTATCTTTTTCAATTTGTTTGGCTTTTTCGAAATCTTTTTCAAAGAAAGTAAAAGAAACGAAAATAAAATCTTCCAAGAAAACATTATAAGAAAAACATTTTACTTGGTTACTCAGGATTAAGCAAGTCAATCAATTAAAAACTCAAACCAATGTAATCCTGTAATTGAATGTCATTGCCTCTGTCACCAACACAGTTCTGTACTCCCCCTGTCCTGTAGACTCCCCCTCAACTAGTCAAATGGTTGCATCAACGACTTTATGCTCACCATCGTCATCCTAAGTTTTAGGTTATCATTTGGACTTTGTAAGACTGTTTCCAAAACATTGTGTGTGACATATTCTCCCCCTTAAGCATCAAGTCGTTGAATAAAATATATTCACAGTTATCAACAACTCTTTACTCATGCAGATGTCATTCCCTATCATGTGCTAAGAACCACCACTATCAACAACCAAAATGGTATTAATAGTCCCTCTTGGTAAATCCTGCACATCTAACAAGAAACATTAATTTGAAATTGGGACCCAAGCCATGGTAGTCATGGGTCGTCCATCTGTATCAAAATAATAAACCTCACTCCATTCACAATCGAATCTCTCATCGATTTTTGGTGATTGTTCCGACGAGTCAGAAACAGAAACTTTAGATTTCCAAACATACTTCTTTTCATTAAGTTCTTTTTGCTTAAAATGTGAAGTGTTTGAACATTTTCTTTCATTTGAAAATTGATTTGATTGTGAAAACTCTTGTTGTTCTAAAATTTTTCTCAATCTTCTGTTTCTCCTCCGTCTTTGAGGTCTAGAAAGCCTAACCTCAGATTTTGAATTACCCTTTGGTATAACATGAGGTTTAACCACATTTGGGTTAACATAAGGCTTACCAGGAGTTCTTACCTTTTCTGGAGTAACATGTCGGTTACCTTTGGCTTTGTGAGGACAAGCAATCCGAATGTGACCAACAATACCACAGTAAAAGCAATATCTCGTCTCACCATAATCTCTCATATAAGGAATCTTCACACGATTAGATGCATTTGAAGAAGATTCTCCTACATGAACTTCTTTTGGAGTTTGAGACAAAACAAACTTTTTCTCAATAGGTCTTGATTCAGTCTTCACCTTCTCAGGAACTACATGCTTCTTTCCTTTATTTTTGTAAGGACAGTTCACCACAATGTGTCCCATCTCATTACAATGAAAACATGTACGCCTGTCTTTATAGTCTCTGACAAATGGAACTCTCCTTGAGTTTGAAGAACTTCCAAATGTAGAATTTCCAGATGAATTAGAATCAACCTTTGATTCCTCAACTTTAATATCTTTAGGTATCCCCTCTACCTTAGCTTCATCAAAATATTCATCATCACTCTCATCAGAATACACCATATCTTCACCTGTGACTGGATTCACCTTCAACACAGTCTTAGGATCTAAATCCTCATCGTTTATAATCTCAGGTGTAACAGAATAATTTCCATTGAATGGTGGAGGAACATATCCAATACCAGTAGTTCCGTTCCCCTCTTTAGTTGTATCATGATAATGTCCTAATAAGAATGATGAATTTCCAAAGCTTTCTAACTTTCTATGCAAGCGGATCACCTCTGCTTTAGATTCAGCTAGCTCTTTATCTTTCTCAGTAAGATCATTATTTCTTTTCTCAATTTCTGCAAAGGACATATCCAGGTGATATGCCTGCTCTTTGATCTTCAACGTCATTGAACTTATATCCCTCTTCAACGATTCTATTCTCTCAATACACACAATCTCATTATCCTTTAATTTCTGATTTACCGTGTGCATCGATTTCATATCACAAATGAGGTTGACGTTGTCATCCATAACCCTCATCATTTTATCCTTCACTGACATACAGTTAGAACAAAACGTCTCAGAGTTAGAAATTACCTCAGCTTTTATTTCTGACGAAGATGCACCAGGAGTCATGAAAAAATCATCATCAGCTTCACCCTTTTGAGCAACAATGACAGGCTCTGTATCAATTTCTGATTCACTGAGATCATCTTCAACTGTCTGGAAGCTTACTTCAGTATCTACATCACTCACAGTAGACTGAGTACTTTCACCAGAACGAATACTCTCACTATCAGTTAAATCTGCAGAAGAATCACTTTCAGTATCACACTGCTTCACTAAATCTTCTTTGATCAAGACCACAAATGCTTGAGTAGTAGGTTCACCCTTTTTCTTCAAAGTTTCCCATAGATCACGTGAAGTTGGACACTTCCCGAGACTATGAATGATTTCTTTTGGTAAAGACAATTTTAAAGTTTCAAGCGTCTTCATTTCTCGATCAAACTTCTGCTTTTCTGCTTTATTAAGAGCTGTCATTGGTTTAGGAACATCATAATATCCCATGAAGTTATAAGTAGGATGCACATATCCTTCTAAAATGGATGTCCAAAAGTTTTCATCAGTGACTGATACGAACTGTTCGAACCGGACTTTCCAGTTACGAAAATCTGATATGCATAAAAGTCTCGGTGGCATAGTTCCAATATCATTAATATCACATAAAATTGACATTTTGAAATTTTCACAAAAATATCCGGAAAAAAATTTTCCCGCCAAAATACTCTTTTTTAAAAAATTTCAAAAATTCAAAATTTCAAAAATGATTCGAAACGACCATATATGCTTTCCGTAAAAAATTTGGACAAGGTAAAAAATACTTTTTTTTTTTTTTTTTTTTTTGGATAAGTTCGCTTACAGAATTAAGTTCGCCTGAAACTGACCCGAAGCGAACTTGTTAAGTTCGCCTGATTAAGTTCGCTTACCCTGCACCAAGCGAACTTATTAAGTTCGCCTCCCTAAGTTCGCCTGCACAACGAACAGCAAGTTCGCTTGCTCCAACAGATTCAAACTCAGGAACACTTTCGCGAACAGAGACATTCAAAAATCATCATTTCTTGCTTAATTGATGGAATTTGATTAAACTGAATCGTAGGAATGTGTAGGAACTGATTTGGAACACTTCTATCGGATCAATTTCATCAAACGAATCCAAAATCAATCCAAATTGATCAAATTTTCTCCATTTTTATCAAGAACATAAAAAGATGAAAAATCTTCAAAATCACAGAACTTTGATGTTGATTGGACACGAAAACACCACGAATCTTTTGCTAATCAAGAGCAATAGCTCTGATACCACTTGTAGGTCCCAAACTCGTTGCGTGACGGATCTCTAGACTCGCGGTTAGACACGGTGATAAAGTGCGGAATCCATGATCAACGTGCTCGTGTGACTCAATCAACAACGGTGTAAATAAACGCTCTTTTTATTCCACTACACTATCAGTTTACACAATTTACAGAATTCTCAGTCCCTCCTGATATCGTCCAAGTCTCTTTTGTGTTCTTAAAACTACTTCTCTGTTTCTGCTGAACTGTTCTATTTATAGACACTGAACAGTATTAGGCGAACTTGTTAAGTTCGCCTCTAATAGGCTAAGCGAACTTAACAAGTTCGCCTCTGATAGACTAAGCGAACTTGTTAAGTTCGCCTCTGATAGCCTAGGCGAACTTAACAAGTTCGCCTCTAGCAGAACTTACACAGAATTTTATCAACAGTTACAAAACATGTCCTAACAGACTCCCCTTTAACTGTTGCTAACAATTCTATCAATTACAAGTCAAAGACTCTAAGACTAAGACATAATCTTCAAGCTCGTTGTCACCAGAATATGCTCCAACAAGCTCTTCAGCTGCAGGAACAGTTCAATAAAGAAGAAGAAGTGAGGGAGAGGAAAAGAAAAGAAGAAGCCAAGTTCAGAATCACTGACTCAGAACTTGCTAAAGAAATGAGGGAAGAGTGGACTGAAGCTCTGATTTCTCAAGGTGAGGATGCAGACTACCTTGAGAAATTATCAAATAAAGAAATATATAGAGCTTTCATGGGATAGCAAGGTCAACTGGAAAATAAGAAAAGGGCTGAAGAAGAAGAAAAAGCAAAACAGAAATCCAGGAAGACCATTACATTCAATGCCAGATCCCATGAAGAAAGGAAGGTCATGATGGACTTCCTAAAGGATGGAGGAGAAAGTGGAAAGAGGCTGGGTCCCATGAGCTTCATGAACCTACAAGCCTTATATGTCAAAGTTAAGAAGGAAGAGGAAGAGAAACTTGGGAAGACAGGCTCAAAAAGAAGGGTAAACACTCAAACTGATGAAAGAAAACAAAAGAAACCCAGGCCTACTCTCTCATCCACTCCTTCCTCTATCAAACGACCTTCCACTCTCCCTCCTAGACCTCCCTCCTCTCCTCCCAAAGAGTCCAAATCCTCTCACCCAGCTCCTCCTCATCAACAGCCTCCTAAGAAGAAAACCAAAACTACTACCACACTACAAGATTCAAGAGAAATTGTAGTATGGTTCTATAAAAATCAAGACCAATGGTTTGAAGTTTTCAGGGGAAGGGCAGAGTTAAAAAGATCAATCTATAGATCAGTTGATGAGGTGATGCAGCTTCCAGATTCTGATCTTCAGAGAATGATGGAGCTGGGTGAAGCTCATCAGCTTGAATATGATAGTGGAAGACATCTGTTGCTGGTGATCAAGCATCACTTCAACCCCAGCAAAGATGTTGTTATTGATGTTAAACCTCTTCAATCCTACTATCCATTTGTAAAGTTGGTCCTACAATGCTGCTCAAGATGAGTATACTTTGATAGATGTCAGAGGTCAGAAGATGAGATGTTCATGCAAGACCATCTTCAGCATGCCAAGCAAGGACATCAAGACTCTATCTGAGCTCCCACTTGACAACCTAAGCATGGACCCAAAAGGCTATGAGACAGCAAGGATTATTGCTGACATGCAAAAGCTTCAGCAACAAAGGTAATAAGAGAGTTTTGGTAGCATCAGTCTAGGGGGAGTTTGTAGAGATAAAGACTGATGACTACAAAATTCTCTATGTAAGATTGATGCGGACTCCACAGTTTTGCTGCTAAGTTACAAGTTGCTGCAGATAAGGCTAAGTGTTGCAGATAATTGTGTTCTCCTGCTGATGAACAAGTTTCCCGCTGATAGCCTTATCTGCTGAAGTCCAAAGTTGCTACTGATAGGCTTCTCAGCGGCATCAAACATTTGATGCTGCTGATAGGCAAATCATCAGCAACTTTGAATTTACTACTGACACCTTTTGCTGCAACACTGACACACCTATCAGCAGAAGGAATGTTATTGTTGCAGAGAACAAAAGACAATTCTCCTATTTTGATATGTCCTGCAATGATTTCTGAGAAGACCTTAGTTTTACTGTTGTCTTTTCAGTGCAGAACTCTTTTCACTGCAGTTGTCTTTTAGCTACTTGTCTTTTAGTTATCTACCAATAGTAGTGTAACCTGTAACTGTCAAAGATCAACGACTTGTGTTTGATATGATCCTTATAATCAAGGGTCTGTCTTGATTCTAAGTTCCTTTAAATGTATTGTATCTTTCATTTGTACAAGTGTGCTTCCTTAGAGTTTTCTCTGTAAACATGTAAACATTGAAGATTAATACACTTTGCATTTATCATTATTATCCTTGTTTTCTTGTTTACATTGATTAGTTGTTATTGTTTCCGCCAATCTCAACTAAGAACAGAATCATCTTGTAAACACCGATCCTACAAGAACCCTAATTGAGATTGCAAGGACAATGCTGTCAAATGCCAAGCCTCCCTTAACATTCTGGGCGGAAGCAGTCAACACAGCTTGTCACGTCTTAAATAGAGTTCTGGTGGTTAAGAGGCACAACAAAACTTGTTATGGGCTGATCAACAATCGTCCTCCAAATCTTGACTACCTAGTTCCTTTTGGTAGTCCCTGCTCTTTATTATTACAGTACAAAGATTGTAAGTCTAAATTTCATGCAAAATCGGTGCATGGCATCTTCTTAGGATATGTTGCCAATTCGCCATTCAAGAGAGTGTACAATATTGAGAGTAGGACTGTGGAAGAATGGTTCGAAGTGGATTGCAGTATACACAGCTCTCCACCAGAGCCAAATGGTCCAGCTTGGGGTTTTGATTATGATACACTGTTTAAGTCTTTTAATCTTCCCAATCTATCCGCTAAAGATGCTGCAAAACTGTATCAATACCTTAATGACAGCGACAACTCCAACTTCACAACAAGAACAACGGTACCTATCCTAACTTCTGATTCCAATGCTGCATCTGCATCTGGAACTTTTGACAGTGACAACGTAGATGAAGTTCACGTTGAAGAAACGATGCTCAAGTTGATCCTCATATTCATGCAGGAAATGATGCTCCAGTGAATCTAATCAACATTGAGTCATCCTTGGGTACACTTGATATGGGGGAGTTGAGCACTAACCTTGAGTCGGCAATTCAGGAAACCATTGTACTAGAAACAAGAATTCATCAAAATCACCCAATTGAAAACATTATTGCTGATCCTAATGCCGATATTCAAACACGTCACAAGACCGTTGCTGAGAATACAAGTCTTTATGCTGAAATTCTAAGCACATACATTATGGAAACTTGTTTACAAGCTGCTTTCGTATCCCAGATAGAGCCTAAAAATGTGAAGGAGGCTCTAGCTGAATACTGTTGGATAGAGGCAATGCAAGATGAGTTGTCTGAATTCCAAAAGTTACATGTATGGGATCTGGTTGACCTTCCGAAAGGTGTACATCCAATAGGAACCAGATGTGTGTTCAAATGTAAAACTGATGATCGGCACGTTGTGGTGAAGAATAAACCAAGATTGGTTGTTCGGGGATTTTATCAACAAGAAGGGTTGGATTATACCGAGGTGTACGCCCCATTAGCTAGACTTGAAGCTATTCGTTTACTTTTGGCTTATGCTTCTTTTATTGACTTCAAAGTCTACCAACTTGATGTTAAAAGTGCTTTCTTGTACGAAAAGGTACATGAAGAAGTCTATGTCACTCAACCACTAGGCTTTGAAGATCCGCAGAATCCCCATAAAGTATATAATCTTGACAAAGCACTTTATGGTCTTCATCAAGCCCCTAGAGCATGGTATGAAACTCTCCCAAGCATTTACTATCCAATGGTTTCGACCGACGACAAATTGACTCAACTCTCCTCATACGGAAAGTAGGAAGTGATCTTCTTTTACTTCAAGTATACGTTGATGACATAATCTTTCGGTCTACAAGTGAAGATATGTGTATAGAATTCGAGCAGGTGATGACGTCCAAGTATGAAATGAGCAATATGGGTGAATTAACATTCTTTCTGGGACTGCAAGTCGTGTCAGCTTGGGTTTGTCCAAGGCGCGGCCGTGTCTCTCACTAGCACGGTCGTGGCCTTCGTTTTTGACCTAGGCGCGGTCGTGCCCCTTTCTGGCGCGACCGTGTCTCCCGGGTTGGACTGCCCGTGGTGGCCCAAGGCGCGACCGTGGGCTTGGATTATGGCCTAGGCGCGGTCGGGCCCCTTCCCAGGCGCGACCGTGCCCCTTCATAATTTTGGTCAGAAACTTCATAAATTCAGTCTAGCGTCTTCATAACTGTTCTGATTCCATTTTTGTTGTCGTGCAGATGGCAGGCAACAGGGACCACCCGTACCTCGAGTTTGACATGAACGAGCACGAGTACGAGGCTCGTCTGGATGTGTTGTGGCCCCGCAGAGGCCGGATTCTAGCTGCTCGTCGTTTGGAGCCAGCCGCCATCGACGCCATCGGTCAGCGGGATCGATGGAATGATCTTGTCACCGCCCCCTGGCGCCGTTTGTTCAGGTTCCACGCTATCCAGTACATAGAGCTTGTGATGGAGTTTTTCTCCACATATGAGTTCGATTATCCTTGCGTAGACCTAGAGCAGCCCGAGACGATTAGGTTTAGATTAGGCGGGGAGTGGCGCGTGATGTCGGTTGCCCGGTTTGGGAGACTTTTAGGTTTATACACGCGGCATGAGCTCCAGACAGAGATATTCACCGACGGTATTACCGAGTTTCCGACAGAGGAGGATAAGGACCAGTTTTGGCATGAGTTTGGTTTTGGGATTTACGATCCGATTCTGACCAAGGCTTCGAGCCTTCGGGACCCTCTGCACCGTGTTCTTCATCGCTGCATTGTTTATTCCATATCTGGGCGAGGTCAGGGAGAGACGGTAGTAAATTTGAGGGAGTTGTTTTATCTGTTTTGCCTTGTACGCCCGCGCGCCTGCAATCTCGCGCATTCTATCGCGGGGTACTTGGTGAACAGTTCGGGGCGCGACGTCACCAGCGCGATATGTGGAGGTCACTTCGTGACCAAGCTGGCACGACACTTCCAGCTGCTTACAGATGACTTGATAGGGGATCTGACCCCTATGGCCGAGACTGTCGTGATGTCTGTTCAGACATTGCGCAACATGCACGTCGCTCGGCGCGGCGCAGGGGGGATTCGATTGGTGGATCGATGGGGAAGGACGTGGGATCCAGACCGTCCGGGCCCCGATCCAGATGTTGTTCAGGCTGAGGCCGAGGCTATAGCTGCCGCCCATCAGGAGCATGCGGCTCAGCAGGAGCAGGAGCAGGAGCAGGTTCATGAGCTTCATCAGCCCGATCAGCCGCCTCCTCCGCCTCCGCCGCCACCACCGCCTCCGGTTGTCATCGCACATGACATGTTCATGCGCTACTGGGCCTGGCAATATGAGGTCCAGTGCGCCGCTGCTGCTGCTGGCGGGGCGCCATACGTGGTTCCCCTTCCATTCTTCATGCAGCCAGAGCAGCAGCCTGATCAGCCACCACCATCACCACAGCTTCAGCCACCACCATCACCACCGCATCATCAGTCACCACCACCATCACCACCAGCAGCAGGAGGCGTGGGTGGCGGGGCCGCCGATATTGACCTTGAGGGTATGCAGTGGGAGTAGTACCTCTCACTGCCTTTTGGTATCATTTTTGTGAGTTGTACTTTTGTTGTATTGTATAAACTCTTGTATCGCGCTTCGGCGTTTATGTTGTACTTTTGTTTCCTTGTACTTTTGTTTCCATGTACTGTTGTATATATTTGTGTTTATATTTTAGCTTGATGTTACTGATCTGTGTTTGATGTTGTTAGTCTTGATTAGATCTTGGAATTGTGGAACTATGTGGAACTACGTGGAACGTTATTGTTGTGGGTTGGATTTTTGCGTGTGCCATGATCGACACGAGGGAAGTCTCAGTTATCCCTTCACACTTCATTGCATTGCATTCCATTTTGCTTTGCATGTTTTTGTATACATTGTGGGCAATGTATGTTTCTAAGTGTGGGGTTGGGTGTCCAGTCTTTGCTTTACATTATTTTTTGTTATACATTGAGGGCAATGTACAATTCTAAGTGTAGGGTGGGATTGTAGTCGCGCATTGTTTGTCCTTTTAGCATTTTATCAATTCATTTTTTGCAAAATATTCCTTCATAATTTTCTATTGACACTAAATTAAAAGTTAACCGTTTAGCATTCACAATTTTTAGTAAATAATAGAGGTTTGATTTTTCGAAAGCAATTGAGATAGAAATTTCATTGAGTCAAACCCATTTTTTTGTGATAACCATGAGTTTTAGTGGGCTAAACGAATGAATTGCATGTAACCTTTTGCTTACACCCATTCCTTTCCGTTTCCGTAAGTTTATTTTTGAGCCTTGATAGCTTTAGACATTGTTTGCTCTCGTTTTTGCGGATTTGAGTGTGCCGGATGTTTCATGCTTGTTAGAACTTGCTTTTAGTATACATTTTGAAATCATGAACATAAATATTGCATAAAAATGATTGAGGCATTAGGATAAACCACTTTGTTAGCCTTTTATCTTTCATTTCCCTTACCCGAACACATCCACTAGTTAACCACGTTGAGCCTATCCCATGTTCTTTCTTTTATTACCCACATTACACCGCCATTAAACCTTCATTAGCCTTTTTACTTATTTATTCTATTTTTTACCCGTGTTAGAAATCCGGTCGGCTAATGTTAATTTTATAGCTTTTACTTTGTTGTAATCTTCAAATTCTTGAGAAGTTTTTAGCTAAGGAAAGATGCATATTGACTTAGTTCCCTTCAAAAGAAAAGAAATAGTGAAAAAAAAATTATTATTATATCACCAAAATCAGGTGAAATATAGTCGATTAGAGCAATTTTGTGAGCAAAGATGGAAAGAATTCGGTTGTTAGCTCTTACCTATATACGGAAGTATTAGTTAGTTTATTTTTCAAATTAGAAGTGTTTTAGTTTTTGAGAAGTTTTTGATTTATTGCTTGAGTACAAGCAATGTTCAAGTGTGGGGTTGTTTGATGTGTTAGTATTTACACATCTTTTTGGCACAAAACTTCGCTCATTTAACGATCAATTCTTGGTTATATTCAACGTTTTGGCACTTATTTGCTTCAATTCCTGTTTTGTAGGTTTTTGTGAAGCTTGTGAACAAACAAGAAGATTCTAGGATAAAAAGTGAAGTTTTTAGGGTTTCTGTGATGAAGGCACGGTCGTGCCCCTAATTGGCACGGTCGTGCCTAACTTGCAAACCCTAAGCACGGTCGCGCCCCGTACACGACACGACCGCGCCAAGCCAAAAGTCAATGCACAACCGTGCCCTGACACCCCACGGTCGCGTGTACACCCGTGAGTCTGACACTTCGAAGCAAGAGAGCCAATGAAAGAAGCAGATCGGTCAACCACCTGTCCCACGACCGTGCTTTACCCTAGGCACGGTCGCGTTCCCTTGTCTGGCACGGTCGTGCCTTCCCGTGAGGCACGGTCGTGCCTCCCTTGTTTTATAAATATCAGAAGTTTTCCTCACATCAGAAGCCTGGAGACCTGGAGAGTTAAAGCCCTTAGCACTGTTTTGTGCTCCGAATTTCCTTGTTTCTAGCCACATTTCAAGCTTCTAGGAAGGACTACAACATCAAGAGGATCACCATACATCATCATCATCATCTAGCTTGGGGAAGTTGTTTGATTCTTGGCATTTCTTTATGAGTCTTGTAACTTTTCCTTGCTTTGTTCCTGTTCTTATACTCACCATGAGCTAACTCTTGACATCACTTTGGTTTAGATGAAGTTTAGTAACGTTTGACAACATTTATGGATCTTTGGCATAGTTTATGTTAATGTTATAACAATGGCATGATTATTCCTCAATGATATTGTGTATTTGGGAGTTGATATTGTTTGCAAGACTTGTATATGTATTGACTTTGTATGTTGGAAAACCCATGGTCTATGCATGTATTCATTGATTAGTGTATGTATATATGCTAGTTTATGGCCTTTGACTAGGAATGGTGGATGAAGTCTTGTTTATGGTTGAAAACTCTTGAATGTGCATCCTTGTGCTTATGTTTGGAAAGACAAAGTGCTTGTTATGATGTGTCATGTTTAGTATTATGTTCATCTAGGACTTGTTGACGCAATCTTCTAGTTTATGTAATCTTGATATGGACATTGTATGTTGAAGAAGTGCATGTTGTTGTTTACTTTAATCAACTTGAGGTGGGTTATGTGTTGATTCGTGTAATCTTTCCAACTAGTTGTTGAATTAGCCAACCTTGACAGGAAGCTAGTCCAATCTTTATTAAACATTTACGTACTCATAGCACGTGAGCTTCATTGTATGAATTTAGGTGGTTGGTTTGTGTTATTCATTCTAACTTTCCGAAGAATCATTTGATTAGATGTCTTTGACGAGAATTTAGTCAACTTATATATTGTGTACGTGTCATGTATTTATAGTTGTTGTTGGATGTTTACTAAATGGATTCGAGGCCGAAGTGATATTCCTTCCTTGATTGTTTGATTTGTGTTCTTAGTTTAGTTTTATATTCTTGCATATTAGTTTAATCAAAAATCAACTTAAACATATTTACCCTTACTTGATTGGATTTTAGTTCCGGTTTATTATCGCATTCCACCGTGTCCACGGATTGATATCCGGTTCTTACCTTTACTATATTGCTATCCGACGGGTACACTGCCCGATGTGTGTGTGATTAGTCTTTGGTAAAAACCCTTTTTAAAACTAATACTGTGTGATAAATCTCTATTAAAATATATATAGTTTCACACGCATCAATAATGATGAAGATGATAGTGATGGTGATGAATGTAATGTTGCTGCTGGTTATAGACAAGGTCCAGGACACAGGGACTCTAAGAAAACAGTAACCGACTCATCAGATTCAGAGCACACACCAGATCAACGGCACCCAAGGAAAGACATTCAGGAATCCCTTCCTGAATCCTCAACACGACGCTGACAACAAAAAAAGTTCAGATTCAGATAGCAACAAAGAGTAACCTCATGTAACTGAAAGAAGGAAGAAAACTCGAAGTGATCGCCCATGGCAAGTAATAATGGCTGAGATCAATGCAAGGGCACATGCAAGTACAGTCCCCGAAGTTCCAACACAACTCTATAGCCGAAGAAGACGAAGGATAATTCAACCTATTATTGTACCCACTTGTGAAGCTACTACACAATCCATAGTCTCTCTTCCTGCTACCACAATACAACTCACAACCACAACAGTCCATCCCATAATGACTGAATCAACTCTTGTTACAACCACCATAATACCCACAATTCTTCAAACCACAACCTTACCCGTCACTATCATGGATGGTACCTTGCCACCGATGACACACTCAATAGAGTTCGGCGACATGGGACACCACTTTGACATATCCAAACTTTTTGCAGAAACTATACATGAAACAGGTGAACCGTCTACAACGAGAGTGGTAGATCCCAGGGATGAAGGATTGCAAACATAGAGTCAATAGTATCAAACCAGCAAACTCAAATCAACTTACTTGTTGAATCTAACACCAGATTGACCAATAAGTGGCAGGCAATGGAGGAACAAATGAAATCATTTTTTGAGCTGCAGCAAATGCAATTTGGTATCAATGATCTATTTTTTCCGCTAGGACAACTATGGAAACTCAACTTTTGATCCAACATGGTGAGCATCAAAGTATGGTAGAAATGGTGGCTAAATTGATAAAACAGCTTAAGTCTAAGGGGGAGACAAGCAAGAGAGATAATGAAGAAACCTGTCACCATATTGACTTGACCAAAGAAAAGGATCAGGATGAGGATCCCAATGTTGGCCCCTCAGGTGCTGGTGGTAGTGAGACACAAGTTGTCTTGCCAACACATGCTACACCTGCAGCTCAGGGGGAGCCTGCATAACATGGTAGTAGTGGTGTTGACAAAGGAAAAAACACCGGCTGAGGTGTTTGAAGAATTGTGTGCCAGCCCAAACATAAACTATGATGTAATGATTGGGGCATTGGCAGAAATTGAAGAAGGTGAGATTGATAGTGGAGATGACTGGGATGAGAGTGGTGTGGATGTGATTATTGATTTCCCAAAAGGTAATGGTGAGGGGATATATGAGCTGGGGTTAGGGAAATTTTTGAAGCCCCAATAATCAATGAACAAGCTGAGACTACACCTCTAATAATTGATATAAATAAGACAACAGCTGAAAATCCAATTCAGAAAGCAGGAACCAGTGGTACCTCCTGGAGGAATACGCCTCAGGAGTGGTTCAAGAAAGTTGTAGAGGCCCCGTGGTATAAGCCATAATACACCGACAAATATGGGGCAACTGGAATGATTATGTCAGTTAGATTTGAGGATGACAAGGGTTTGTTTGCAATAAAACGTTCTGGTGGAGTACAATACTTGGAACCAACTACCGAAGCATTCAATTCCCTACCCAAATATGACCTTATAAACTTAGCAAACCGCGAACTCTATAATAGTACTTCACTTGCGGTAGCTAAAGGATTGTGGGGAACCTTGCAGAGAGAGGGAAGGTCAGGGAGATTTGAAATCTTTAGGCGTCAGGAACCGAGGCGTGTCAAGGACAGATCAGTAATTCATCCTATGACACGCAAATTCGTAAAAAGACTTGTCTACAATTCAGTTCTTTGTGAAACTAACATATCCTTGAAGAAAATTCCTCAAGATGTGTTAGGGAATATGTGGTATTGGTTTGTAGATCCTTCGACCGGGGAGGCAGTGATGGTTGAAAAGAGAAGCTTAAAGGAGATTATTCAAGTATTTAATGAAATCAGTTTCATCAATTTTTCTGTAAAAGATTTAGAGGTTCTCGTTGACAAGTATTGCTTACATACTGATGAATGGACAAAGATGCTGGCTACCAAATACAACAAGCTGGTCAAATTCCGCTTTGATTACAAATCAAAGATCAGCGGTGGAAGTCAAGCCGGAAGCTCTTAAAAGACTGAAGACATCCAGAGGTGCTGTCAAGGGGGAGTCTGTAAGAGCATGTTTTGATGACAGGCACTCTGGATTATACTCAAGCTTTTGTTATATATCTTTTAGTCTTGTCTATGTACGTATTTGTATTTGTCCTGGTCTTTATCGAGTTGTAATCTTTGAACTTGTAATCCTTGTATGTTTTGATTGTACTAAGCAAATACGCATGCAAGTTTCTCCTACGCATTTGTTAAGTACAAATGGTCACGCGCACTTGATCAAGTGCGCATGAAGGATGTTCATGCGTACTTGATAAGTACGCATGGACCATGTCTATAAATAGCATAGGTTTGTTTCATTTTCGACACAGATGTAATCCCACACACAAGTACGCACATATCAGAGTATTGTCAGTCCAGAATTCCTTTTGTTTGTGTATGTACTTGTTTGAAACACCCTGTTGTCAATAGACCGTGTATTTATTAGTACATTCATGTGCTGATTACTTTGCTTTCGTTCATAGGTCGTTCCACCTAGTAACAAGCATTCCGCACCTGATTACTAGGCTACATTCTCACACGTTTTCGATCCGTTACACCCACCCGGAGGGACCTACAATTTTCTCTCCTCCACCATCTAATGGAAATTATGTTGTAGAACCAGAGATCATTACTGAAGAGGATATTGATCAAAAGACAGTTTTAAAGATTAATCCAGTCACACGGGAAGATATGGTTTATGATTCTGATAGTGATGATAAGATATTTGATGCTCAAAAAATTGATGGTGTTCCTAAAGATGTGAGGTTTGAAGAACCAAAAGTGGTAAAAGAAGTCACAAGAGATCGATGTATTCTTACAGAGCCCGATGAAGCTGAACAACCAACTATTTCACCAATTTTATCTAAAAGTGGTTTTATTAGTGCGGGTGATATCAAGAAGGAGGTTTCAAAGGTTGAAAATAAATCAACAAGTGATTTCATTTAGCAAAAGGTGAATGTGGCAAAAACCAAAGACAGTCAATCGTCAGTTTGAAAGACTTATGTTGGTGAATCATTCAGAAAGATGTATGTTCCAAAGAAACAATGAGGTAGTGGAGCTAAATCTACTGAAGCTCCTCAACTTCAACAAGGGTTCCTTACATTCGAGAATACAAGGATAAGAGAGTTTGCTTTCATTGTAATGAGGTGGGACATATAGTGTTATACTGTCCTTACAAAAACAAAGAGAAGAATTTTCTTATTTCAGAAAAGGTTACACCTGCTGTTGTTCATGGTCAGTCAATAGTAGTAAAGATTCTGCAAAGACCGAAAGTGGAAAAGACTACATCTGATAATGTGATGAAACAATTTGTCAAAGAAAATTTGCTAAAGCAGCATTTTACAAAACCATTTGGGTTTAAGAGATAGATGAAACAGGATATTCATGATAGATTTGTTGATTCTAAACCAGAGTTTGTCCAATCTGGTGTTAGAAACAATGTGGTGTTTCATAAGTTTTTTGAGAATCCTAAAGTTGGATTCACAAAGAATTCAAAACCTGAGGTCAAACTTTCAAGACCTCAAAGGCGAAGAAGAAACAGACGGTTAAGAAAACTTTTAGAAAATGATCAATTTGAATCTGAATTTCAAAATCAATCAATTTTCGATAAGAAAAAAGAATGTTTCAAAATCCAAAATGCCTGATTCTGATTTGCCTAAATCACCAAGGGTAGATGATAATAGAAATTGTGAATTGCTTGAGGTTGTTTATTTTGATGCAAATGGAAGACCCAAGACCATAATGGATTGGGTCCCCATTTCTAACTGATTTCCTTTGTTTGTGTAGGGTCAACCAAGGAAGACTATCAACAACAAATGGTATGTGGATAGTGGTTGCTCCCGATATATGACAGGAAACATTCGTTTGCTTGAAGATGTTATTAAATTTGATGGTGGTTATGTCGCTTTTGCGGGTAATAAAGGCGGGTACATAATAGGTCAAGGAACGTTAAAGAATGAAAAGGTGAAGTTTGAGAAAGCCAATTATGTTGAGCAACTAGAATATAATCTACTCAGTTTATCTCATGTGTGTGATAAAAAGTTTTCATTTCATTTTAATGATGTTGAACGCTATATTCTGAAACCGATATTTGAAATACCTGAAGAATGGATTCTGATGAAGTCTCCGAGAAGAAATGACACATACGTTTTAGACATGAGTGTTGCTACAACAACGGATTCGATTCCTACATGTTTACTCTCAAAAGCATCTGAATCTGACTCTATTCTTTGGCATCGGAAGCTAGCTCATATCAACTTTAGAAAAATGAATTATTTGGTGGAGAATGATTTGGTATCTGGTATTCCAAAAATGAAATGTAACATTTCTGATTTTCATTATCTGTATTTCAATTCAATGTGATGCATTTCAAACCCAATTTTAATACACTGATTCGTTCTATTCGTACCAACAATTAAATACTATGTTCCAATGCAAATCCGCAAATTTTACACGGGTATATCCTATTAAAATTCTAAATAAGTTTGTAATTATGTAAATCTATCAAAACTGAAACATACAATGACTAATTTTATAAATTAACAAGAAACCCTAATAGGCACGGTCGCGCCTCATTCTGGCAAGGTCGCGCCAAGTGCTATGGCACGGTCGCGCGCCTTGTTTTAGAACGGTCGCGCGCCTTGTTTTAGAACGGTCGCGCACGGTCGCGCCTCTCGTCAGTTGAAACGTAAATGCAGCCTTTAATCACATAATCGTTTGATTTCGTAACCGTTCCATACGTTTTCACCATTAACAGACCCAATTAAATATTTTAATCATCATATTTACAACAAATAAACTCAATTTCGTCGATTAGTCTCAAAACCGTCAATTCAATTTCGCAAGACCACAAAATTCCTCCATTACGATCCAAATCCTCTCAAGCAAACAAACGAACCACACCGCTCGATCCTCTCTAAAGCTTCTGGACACGCTGGTTTAGCCGGAATTGCAGCAAAGGACACCGGAAGTCAACCCGTCGACGCCGGAACTCACTCTATCCGTACGCCATCGATTAATCATCCTTTCGGGTAATTAAAATCTTCCACATTTTCGATTTAGTCTATAGATCAAAAGCCCCAAACTAATTTGGGCTTACAATAGCGAAATTAACACGAACCCGAATCTAGGGTTCGTTATAAAATGGTTTAATCGAACCCTGATTTGAACACATTTTAAATACAATTAATATATTCCAATAGACTCGTCATAACCCTACAGATGAAAGCCCTATGAAATCCAATATTAACAATATAAGATTTAAGAAATTCGTTCCTGTTTTGGAACAGACACGGTCGCGCTAGTCTTTTAGCGCGGTCGTGCTTCATGAGACACGGTCGTGCTAATACCAGCACGGTCGTGTCTCACACACTCAGACCCGGTCATGCCCTTAGCTAGACTTGGTCGTGCCTCAAAACCCTAGACATGGTCGTGCCTGGCCCAGACACGGTCGTGCCTATTGAACAGCCTAATTATGCCTTCTGTTTGGCCAACGCGATCGCGTCCCTGACTAGCACGGTCTCGCCCGTGGTTCTAGCACGATCGTACCTTGTCCCAGGCACGGTCGTGTGTGTGAGAAAAATCCTGGCAGAATAATTATTTTTATATTTTAAAAAAAATAAGTATTTCAGATTAATTTTCAAATAAAAATAATTGATTTTATAAAGATTTATACTAATTTTATTTAAAAAGATAAAATTCTTAATCCTAAAATAAATAGAAGTTAGTTATTTAAATTTACAAAATTAAGTTTATACTTATTATTAAACCCGATACTTAAATATTATTTACACAACTTATTTACGCACCTTTATGAAATAAAGTAAAGAAATTTATATTTAACATCCGATACATTTTTATAACTAAATGACTAAGTTACATATTTTATAAATTAATAAATAAGGTAACAAATATTTATTTAATTTACATTTAAACAAAAGTTATTTATTTAAGTTATACTTAATTACCCCTAATACCTACATTATTTTTATAACTAAGTGAATAAATAATAATTATGTAATTTATTTATTTAGTTATTCAAACTCAAACCTTGATCAAAATGTTCTAAAAATATCCATTTGAAATCCTTCTTTTTATACAATACCTTTCAAGTACAAACACAAGCTTTATACACACATCCAATTCAACCCTAGATTTAGACATAGACTATTGTGCACACTATTAATTCAATATACATTCCACACTAGGTTAACGTTGTGCATTACAAGGATCATCTTGCTATCTAGTCTCTCGTGTTAGCTACGCCTTTTGAATAAAGTGAGTTTACATAGCCCCTTTTACGAATATGATTTCATTGAAACTATTTGCAACTTATGCAATTCAAACATTATGATCATGTGTGCGATTTGTGCCTTATGCTTGAACACTATTAGTGTACACTACATTTACATACTTTTGTGCATAGTGCAAGTGCAATCATTAACTATGTACAAGCCGACGATATACAATGACAGATCTAACCCACCTAGATTGGGGTGATTGTTACCGACAACACAATTTTGCATGCTAGTTACAAAGGTTTGATTGTACCTAGTTACACAATAGTTGCTCTCCATAAATGCCTTATTTTAACATGTTTTGTATGGATTTGTGTATTTACAATCTATATACTATCTATATACAAACCTGTGTGTGCTCACCAAATTTTTAGTTGACCTTATTTTATTCATGTTTCAGGTGCTAATGTGTGAGTTTGATCAAGACATGCTACACTTAAGTTTGGACTTAGTTAATTTAAATTCAAAGAACAATTTGTATTTTCATTTATGTACTTGTTGAATTTTGCTATTTGTGGTTGAATCGTTTGAAATGAAATTGATGATTAAATATTGAAATCTAGTGAACCTTGTGCTCATGAACAGTCTACATGTCCCGCCCCGATGATTCCGCTGTCGGTTAGGGTGTGACAGATTGGTATCAGAGCATTGGTTATAGGGAACTAGGTTATTAGACACCCTTACCCTAGACTATAACTTTAGGAAACTCGCTTATGCCATGCTTCATGATTACGTGATATGTGCTACATGCTATGTGTTACATGCTATGTGTTACATGTTTTCTATGATTAGTTATTATTTCATTTTTGATGCCTTACTTGTTAAAAATTCATGACTTATTAGACTATACTTAAATAATAATTAAATAAACAATATCCCTACCTATACCCTAAACCTCATAATATTCTTACCTACTCCTCTATCATCATCTTCTTAGCATGTGGAAACTTCATGGATCTAAATCTAAAAAAATAAAAAAATAAAAAAAAATTTCTTTATTTCCTCGTTAAGGCTTTTAAACTTTGTTAATTATTTGAGGACACGTGCAATCTGGAAGGGTGACACCTGTATTCTGGGTTTTCTGTCTAGGAAAGCATTTCGCATAAATCTCAATCAACCGAGGGACCCGTATGCTTTCCTGGAAATTCCCGGGAAGAGTGTTTACTTATAGGCTAAAGCATGTCTCCTTGAAAATTATATGAGTTTAATTAACCTTAATGTGTCATAGTATTCAAGTGATTTTATCACTATTTGAGTACAATCCAAAGTATGATTAACTATTTTATTTGATATTTTATCCATTTAAATCCAAATAACTTTCATAAGTTCTTACATCTTTTCTAGTGTTGTGCAATCTGTAGAATGCCTCCCCATCGTGCTACCGTGACCAACAACAACACTGATATTGCTACCATCCTTGCACAACTTATGAACCAACTCACTCAAGCTAATGGGGCCACCAATGGTAACCATGGAGCTAATGGGGGTGGTGGTGCCAACCCACCACAATGCACCTTCAAGCACTTCAACTCATGTAATCCTCTTAAGTTCTATGGTACCGAAGGAGCTACGGGACTTCTTCAATGGTTCAAAAGTATTGAGAATACCTTTCTCAATAGTGACTGCCCCAATAACCTTCGTGTTCGTCATGCCACAAGTGTCTTACAAAAACGGGCACTCACGTGGTGGAATGGGGAAAAGAGGAATAGAGGTGTGGAAGTAGCAATGGCCTTACCTTGGGATGAGGTTAAAAGGTTAATGACCGAAGAATTTTGTCCTCGAAATGAGGTAAAGAAACTGGAAGCCGAGTTTTGGGATCTTGCCCAAGATGGTGGTGAAAGTCTAGCTTATACAACTCGGTTCCATGAGTTGAGTCTCCTTGTGCCCCATATGGTCACACCTTTATCCCGCTACATTGAGAAGTATATTGGTGGATTACCTAGGCATATTCAGGATACTGTCCTAGGGAGAAATCCCGCAACACTTGAAGATGCTATCCGATTATCTGCTACATTAACCGACAACCATGTGAAAGCGGGAACTCTGACTAGAAAAGGCACCAAGAAAGTTCCCGACACCACAACTCCTCCCGTACACATCAAATAAGCCACAACTAAATCCTCCTGTAATAATATGAAAAGAAAGGCTAGAAACTATGCTATGGTCACTCCTGCTATACCTTTTAACCAAGTTGCTCCTATGGTTCAAGCACTAGCCAAAAAGCCATATGTTGGGATCTACCCACTCTGTGACATATGCAACTATCACCATCTCCAAAACATTCCATGTCGCCTTTGCACTCACTGTGGGAAATATGGCCATACGGTCAATGTCTGTAGAGCCAAAACACATGAAGGACAAGTCAACCCACCAAACCGAACCATCCCCCAAGTGGCTAATCAAGGTGTTCCCGCTATTGCAAACGGGCGTGCTTGTTATGAATGTGGTAATCCAAATCACTTCTGTGATCAGTGTCCAAGGCTAATCAATGCTAGACAAGGTGGAGCTCGTGGGCGTGCTTTCAACATAAACGCCAATGAAGCTCAAGCCAACAATGATGTGATCAACGGTACGTTCCTTGTTAATAGTCAATATGCCTCCATTTTATTTGATACCGGTGCTGATAAAAGTTTTGTGTCACTTAATTTTGAACCCTTACTTGCAAAGACACGATCCCAATTAGAGAAAACCTTCACCGTTGAAATAGCAAATGGTGACTCCCTTACCATTGACTCTGTTATTCACGACTGCTCTCTAGAACTTAATGATCATACATTTCTAATCAACGTTGTACCAATGTCACTAGGAAATTTTGATATCATCATAGGCATGGATTGGCTAGCAAATCATCATGCCGAAGTCATCTATTTCTAGAAGTGCATCCGAATACCTCTACCGTCGGGAGAAACGTTAAGAGTCTTTGGTGAAAAGCCTTGCAAAGGACTCAAGTTAATGTCATGCACTACCGCCCAAAAGTACTTACGAAAGAAGTACGTAGCCTTCTTAGCTCATGTTGTTCAAAAGGATGTCAAAGAGAAGAATATCCAAGACGTTCCTATCATTCGGGATTTTCCCGAAGTATTTCCCGAAGATCTATCCGGTCTTCCACCTGTTCGAAAAGTAGAATTTCGCATTGACCTTATACCCGGAGCTAACCCCGTGGCTAGATCTCCTTACCGTCTTGCACCTTCTGAAATGCAAGAACTTGCAAGTCAACTCCAAGAGCTCTCCGACAAGTGCTTTATTCGTCCAAGTCATTCACCGTGGGGTGCACCCGTCTTATTCGTCAAAAAGAAGGATGGATCATTCCGCATGTGTATTGAATACCGCGAACTCAACAAGCTTACCATCAAGAACCGTTATCCTTTGCCTAGAATTGATGACCTCTTCGATCAACTTCAAGGCTCTACTTGCTTTTCGAAGATTGATCTTCGATCTGGTTATCACCAACTCCGCGTACAAGAGGAAGATATTCCAAAGACTGCTTTCCGAATAAGGTATGGTCACTACTAGTTCTTGGTCATGCCTTTTGGACTAACCAATGCACCTGCGGTCTTCATAGACCTCACGAATCGTGTGTGCAAACCGTACCTTGATAAATTTGTGATTGTCTTCATTGACGATATCTTAATCTATTCCAAGACTAAAGCCGACCATGAACAACACCTTAGACTGGTTTTGGACCTCTTGAAGAAGGAACAATTATATGCCAAATTCTCCAAATGTGAATTTTGGTTAAAGGAAGTTCAATTTCTTGGTCATATCGTTAGCGACAAGGGAATTCATGTTGACCCTGCTAAGATCGAAGCGGTTAAGAATTGGAAAGCCCCGAAGACCCCCACCGAAGTTCGTTCATTTCTTGGTCTTGCGGGATATTATCGTCGTTTCATCTCAAACTTTTCTAAGATTGCTGTCCCTCTTACTGCTTTGACCCACAAGGGTAAAACATATGAATGGGGACCAAAACAAGAAGAAGCTTTCCAAACTCTCAAGCAAAAGTTGTGCAATGCTCCTATTTTGACTCTCCCTGATGGGAATGATGATCTAGTTGTCTACTGTGATGCTTCTAACCAAGGTCTCGGTTGTGTCCTCATGCAACGAGGCAAAGTAATCGCTTATGCATCAAGACAACTCAAGATTCATGAGAAGAATTATACGACGCACGATCTCGAGTTGGGTGCGGTCGTATCCGCATTAAAAATTTGGAGACATTACCTCTACGGCACAAAGTGCGTGGTGTTCACCGACCACAAAAGTCTCCAACACATCTTCAATCAAAAGGAACTCAATATTAGACAACGGCGTTAGGTTGAACTCCTTAACGACTATGACTGCGAGATTCGCTACAATCCCGGCAAAGCGAATGTTGTAGCCGACGCTTTGAGTCGAAAGGACCATGTCATGCTTCAATGTGTCCGAATTCAAACCGACATTCAAAATCGCATCTTAGAAGCTCAACACGTCTCAGTCACCGAGGGTAACATGTACGAGGAAATGTCGTGTGGTGTTGAACTTCAGCTTGAATCAAAACCCAATGTCTTACTTTATTACTTGAACCTTATTTGGGTTGCCAATCGCGATGATCTCCGTGCATTTCTTATGAACGAGGCTCACAAGACTCGTTATTCTATTCATCCTGGTGCGGATAAAATGTACCAAGATCTTCGCCAACAATATTGGTGGCCCGGTATGAAGAAGGACATTGCTCTCTGTGTTGCCAAATGTCTAACTTGCTCCAAGGTCAAAGCCGAACATCAACGTCCTTCCGGTTTCCTTGAACAACCAGAAATTCCCGTGTGGAAATGGGAAAATTTAACTATGGACTTCATTACCAAACTCCCTCGCACCTCAAGTGGTTATGATAGCATTTGGGTGATCATTGACCGCCTCACCAAATCTGTTCATTTCTTACCTATCCGTGAAGACTATCGAGTTGAGAAACTAGCCCGAATTTACATTGACGAAATTGTGAGCCGTCACGGTGTTCCTTTAAACATAATATCCGATAGGGATGCTCGGTTCACCTCTCTTTTTTGGCAATCTCTCCAAACTGCTCTTGATACACGATTGGATTTGAGCACGGCCTACCATCCCCAAACTGATGGTTAGACCGAGCGCACAATCCAAACTCTTGAGGATATGCTTAGAGCTTGTGTAATCGATTTTGGTGGCAATTGGGATTCACATCTATCCCTAATCGAGTTCTATTACAATAATAGCTACCACACGAGTATTAACATGGCTCCATTTGAAGCTCTCTATGGTCGCAAGTGTCGTTCTCCTATCTGTTGGAACGAGATTGGTGAAGCACAAATCACCGGTCCCAAACTAATTCAAGAAACATCCGACAAGATTATCCAAATCCGTGACAACATTCAAGTAGCGAGAAGTCGGAAAAAGAGTTATGTCGACAAACGACGAAAACCCTTGGAATTCCAAGTCGGTGACCTTGTTCTCCTAAAGGTGTCTCCGTGGAAGGGTGTGATCCATTTTGGAAAGAAAGGAAAATTAGCACCTCGCTATGTGGGTCCATTCAAGATCCTTTAAAGGATTGGGAAAGTGGCTTACAAACTCGAGTTACCTCCATCACTTGGCAATGTGCATCCTACATTTCATGTGTCTAATCTGAAGAAATGCCTTGCTGATGAAAATCTTCACATACCTCTTGACGACGTGCACATTGACGAAATTATGCACTTCGTTGAGAGACCAGTGGAAATCATGGATCGTAAGGTCAAGCAGCTCAAGCGAAGCCGTATTCCTATTGTCAAAGTTCGTTGGGAATCTAAACGTGGTCCTGAGTTTACTTGGGAACGAGAGGACCAAATGAAGCTCAAGTACCCCCATCTCTTCACTGATGCCGTTGCCTCCACTAGCTAAATTTCGGGACGAAATTCCCTCAACATGGGGATACTGTAACATTTCTGAATTTCATTATCTGTATTTCAATTCAATGTGATGCATTTCAAACCTAATTTTAATACACTGATTCGTTCTATTCGTACCAATAATTAAATACTATGTTCCAATGCAAATCCACAAATTTTACACGGGTATATCCTATTAAAATTCTAAATAAGTTTACAATTATGTAAATCTATCAAAACTGAAACTTGCAAGGACAGATTTTATAAATTAACAAGAAACCCTAACAGGCACGGTTGCGCCTCGTTCTGGCACGGTCGCGCCAAGTGCTATGGCACAGTCGCGCGGCTTGTTTTGGAACGGTCGCGCCCGGTGCCTTGGCACGGTCGTGCCTCTCGTCAGTTGAAACGTAAATGCAGCCTTTAATCAGATAATCGTTTGATTTCGTAACCGTTCCACACGTTTTCACCATTAACGGACCCAATTAAATCTTCTAATCATCGTATTTACAACAAATAAACTCAATTTCGTCGATTAGTCTCAAAACCGTCAATTCAATTTCGCAAGGCCACAAAATTCCTCCATTACGATCCAAATCCTCTCAAGCAAACAAATGAACCACACCGCTCGATCCTCTCTAAAGCTTCTGGACAAGCTGGTTTAGCCGGAATTGCAGCAAAGGACACAGGAAGTCAAACCCGTCGACGCCGGAACTCACTCTATCTATACGCCATCGATTCATCATCCTTCCGGGTAATTGAAATCTTCCATACTTTCGATTTAGTTTATAGATCAAAAGCCCCAAACTAATTTGGGCTTAAAATAGCGAAATTAACACGAACCCGAATCTAGGGTTCGTTCTAACATGGTTTAATAGAACCCTGCTTTGAACACGTTTTAAATACAATTAATATATTCCAATAGACCAGTAATAACCCTACAGATGAAATCCCTATGAAATCCGACATTAACAATTTAAGATTTAAGAAATTCGTTCCTGTTTTGGAACAGACACGGTCGCGCAAGTTTTCTAGTGCGGTCGTGCTTCATGAGACACGGTCGTGCTAATACCAGTACGGTCGTGCCTCACACACTCAGACCCGGACATGCCCTTGGCTAGACTTAGTCGTGCCTCAAAACCCTAGACACGGTCGTGCCTAGTGAACAGCCTAATTATGCCTTCTGTTTGGCCAACGCGGTCGCGTCCCTGACTAGCACGGTCGCGCCCGTGGTTCTAGCACGATCGTGCCTTGTCCCAGGCACGGTCGTGTGTGTGAGAAAAATCTTGGCAGAATAATTATTTTTATATTTTAAAAACAATAAGTATTTCAGATTAATTTTCAAATAAAAATAATTGATTTTATAAAGATTTATATTAATTTTATTTAAAAAGATCAAATTCTTAATCCTAAAATAAATAGAAGTTAATTATTTAAATTTACAAATCTAAGTTTATACTTATTGTTAAACCCTACACTTAAATATTATTTACACAACTTATTTACGCACCTTTATGAAAATAAAGTAAAGAAATTTATATTTAACATCCGATACATTTTTATAACTAAATGACTAAGTTACATATTTTATAAATAAATAAATGAGGTAACAATTATTTATTTAATTTACATTTAAACAAAAAATATTTATTTAGGTTATACTTAATTACCCCTAATACCTATATTATTTTTATAACTAAGTGAATAAATAATAATTATGTAATTTATTTATTTAGTTATTCAAACTCAAACCTTGATCAAAATGTTCTAAGAATATCCATTTCAAATCCTTCATTTTATACCATACCTTTCAAGTACAAACCACAAGCTTTATACACACATCCAATTCAACCCTAGACTTAGACATAGACTATTGTGCACACTATTAATTCAATATACATTCCACACTAGGTTAACGTTGTGCATTACAAGGATCATCTTACTATCTAGTCTCTCGTGTTAGCTACGCCTTTTGAATCAAGTGAGTTTACATAGCCCCTTTTACATTTTTATACTTTTGAGGTGGAATATGATTTCATTGAAACTATTTGCAACTTATGCAATTCAAACATTATGATCATGTGTGCGATTTGTGCCTTATGCTTGAACACTATTAGCGCAAACTACATTTACATACTTTTGGGTATAGTGCAAGTGCAATCATTAACTTTGTACAAGCCGACGATATACAATGAAAGATCTATTGAGTCTGACAAACCCACCCAGATTGGGGTGATTGTTACCGACAACACAATTTTGCCTGCTAGTTACAAAGGTTTGATTGTACCTGGTTACACAATAGCTGCTCTCCATAAATGCCTTATTTTAACATGTTAAGTAAGGATTTGTGTATTTACAATCTATATACTATCTATATACAAACCTGTGTGTACTCACCAACTTTTTAGTTGACCTTATTTTATTCATGTTTTAGGTGCTAATGTGTGAGTTTGATCAAGATATGCTACACTTAAGTTTTGGACTTAGTTAATTTAAATTCAAAGAACAATTTGTATTTTCATTTATGTACTTGTTGAATTTTGCTATTTGTGGTTGAATCGTTTGAAATGAAATTGATGATTAAATATTGAAATCTAGTGAACCTTGTGCTCATGAACAGTCTACATATCCCGCCCCGATGATTCCGCCGTCGGTTGGGGTGTGACATGAAATTTGTTGTGCCTGATGACTACATTCCTTACAAGAAGGGCAAGCAACACAGGATGTCTCAAAAATCCAAGAAACAAAATTCTATTGTTACTGCTTTGGAGTTACTGCATATGGATTTGTTCGGACCGATAAGTATTCGAAGCGTTGGAGGTAAATCGTAATGTCTGGTGGTAACAGATGGCATCTCAAGATTCTCATGGGGTAAGTTTTTTGGCAACAAAGTTTGAAATGGTAGAGACAGTTCAATACTTAATTCTTGGGTTGGAGAATCTTTTGAATCAGAGAGTCAGGTGTATCAGAAGTGGCAATGGTAGCGAGTTCAAGAAAATCAAGATGGGACTTTTTCGTTTACAAAAGGGTATACATCATGAATTTAGCGCGCCATATGTCCTGAATCGTGTTCTGACCGTCAAGCAACACAACAAGACGTGTTATGAGTTGTTAAATGGTCGAAAGCCTAATTTGAATTATCTTCTTCCTTTTGGAAATCCGTGTATTCTTCTGAAGATCAGGGATGTTTCTACCAAGTTTAGCGAAAAGGCGATTGAATGAATTTTTCTAGGATATGTTGCCAATTCATTTAATAAAAGAGTGTATAACAAGGGAACACGACAGATCGAAGAATGGTTTCATATAGTTTGTTCTAATCGATCTATTCCCCATAAGGCGGTTGGTCCAGAGTGGGCGTTTGATTATGACACCTTGTTCAAGTCTTTTAACTTTGCGCCTGTTTTATTTGATAAAGAAGTTGCTTTACTATACAATTCATGTCATGGTGATCAAGATTATGGGTTAACTCCAAAATCAACGATTCCACATTCAATTCCATCATCGTCAGTTCACCCTGATCCGAATGCTGCATCCAGTTCGGGAACTCACGAGACTGATAGTGAGGATGATGAAGAAATTTTTCAGGATTCTTTGGCTGATCCATTAATTGTTGATGATTCATCCAACGGTACACATGTTCAGAGGGAGATTTCTACAAATTTTGTTTCAGGGATACCAGTTAATCAATCTTCTCAAACAGATACTTCTCAAGTTGATATTTTACCTGTTCCGGAGGTGGCTTCCATAAAAGAAGTCAAAGATCATCCGGTGACGAATATCATTGGGAATTTGCAAGATGGAGTTCAAACTCGTTCTTTAACTGGAAATACTTGTTTATATTCATACATTAGAGATACTGGAGTAATTGTTGTTTGCTTACATTCTTGTTTTATTTCTCCGGTAGAACCTAAAAATGTGGAGATGGCTTTACAAGACAATAAATGGATAGAAGCAATGCAAGAAGAGCTTGCTAAATTTGATAAGCTAAAGGTGTGGAATTTAGTTGATTTACCAAAGGGCTTCCAATTGGCACCAAGTGGGTTTACAAATGTAGAAAGGATGATCGTGGTGTCGTGGTAAAGAACAAAGCAAGATTAGTCGTACAGGGCTTAATCAACAAGAGGGAATTGATTACACTAAGGTGTACGCACCTGTAGCACGGTTGGAAGCAATTCGTTTGTTTTTAGCTTTTGCTTTGTTCAAAGTTTTCAAGGTTTATCAACTGGATGTCAAAAGTGCTTTCCTGTACAGCAAGGTGAAAGAGGAAGTTTATGTTTGTCAACCACCGGGGTTTGAGGATCCATTATATCCTTCAAAAGTGTTCAATCTAGATAAGGCTCTTTACGGTCTTCATCAAGCACCTCGTGCGTGGTATGAAACGTTGTCGCAACACCTTTTGGGCAATGGTTTCGATCGTGGTAGAATTGATTCCACCTTGTTCATAAAGAAAGCAGAGGGAGATTATCTGATGGTTTAGATCTACATGGATGATATTATATTTGGTTCAACAAACGAAGAGTTATGCAAAGAGTTTGAGAGTGTTATGAAATTGATGTTTGAAATGTTCGCTGTGGGAGAGTTGTCATTCTTTTTAGGATTACAAGTTAATCAAAAAGAGGATGGTTTCTTTATACATCAGTCTAAATACATGAAAGACATTTTGAGCCGGTTCAAAATGGAAGACTGTATCCCATATGACACTCTGATTTCGGTTAATCACAAGATGAATCCAGATCCGGAAGGAAAGGATATTGACAACCGCTTGTATAGGGCAATGATTGGAACTCTCATGTACTTAACTACATCAAAGCCAGATATAATGTTTTCCGTGTGTCTCTGTTCCAGATTTCAAGCAAAACCAAAGGAATCACATCTGATTGCAATCAAACGTATTTTTCGGTACCGGAAAGGAAAACCGAGATTAGGATTATGGTTTCCGCATGGTTCTAATTTTGAATTTAATACATATACTGACTCGGATTTTGGAGGTTGCTGTTTCGACAGGAAATCTACAACAGGAGGTTGCCAATTTTTGGGTAATCGTCTTGTATCATGGCAATGTAAAAAGCAGAGTACTGTCTCAATTTCAACATGTGAAGCAGAACACATCGCTGTTGCAAGTTGTTGTTCACAAATTTTGTGGATTCAGCAACAGTTAAGAGACTATGGTTTAAATTTCACTTGCACTCCTCATGTTCATTGATAACAATGCCACAATGTCTATAACAAATAATCCAGTTAAGCATAGTAAAACAAAGCACATTAAAATAAGATATCATTTTAATCGTGATTGTGCAGATAAAAAGTTGATTGAGCTGGTGAAAGTTCATACTAATAACAATCTTACAGATTTGTTCACCAAGGCATTTGATCATACAAGGTTTGAATTTATGATAAAGATGATTGGTATGATCAATCTGGAATGATTTTTTTTTTTGCTCAAAATAATTCTCATGGAGGTTTATTTTTATTTTTTACTGTCTTTATTTCTGAATTTCAATTTACTGTCAAAAAGCTTGTTATTTATAAAAAGCCCAAACAAATTGAAAATTTTAAAATTGACGACATTTGAGCATGAGAAGAAATGATAGTACATAAGTAAATATTCATTCACACATGACCTTAGATTGACTAGTTGGTGATTTATGATTATTCAATATATCTGAATTATATATGTTTTGATCTAAACTTCAGAGATTGCACAAATAGGAGATGATAGTGTTGTGTATGCATATAATTTAGCTTGTCAATAGGCTAAAAGCGTCTTTGAACCATTAGTAGTGTGAAAACATAATTGCATATGTTACAACTGTGATTTGAACCCATTTTATGCGTGGGTGTGTGTGTTAAAAGATTATTATCAGATATAGAATATGAGATTTAAAGTGATTCATGAGACCAGTATTGGACTATATTGATTAGCATAATTTTTCAGCTCACTTCACTGCCCATGCCAAGAAAAACATGCAATGTGATGTTGAACTAAGATATGTTTCTGACAACATCTGTTGGAATGTATACTCGCCCTTGGATCAAAATCTTGATCCCATTGAATATCCAGATAACAGTTGGATCACATTATCCTATATTATTGATTCAATTGATTCTTTAATCATTCATTTTACTGAAGCGTTCAACATGAAGACAGATGATCAAGCTATTGTCAAGGTGAGTCTGTTAGGACATAGTTGTGGGATAATAGGCCTTGTAATAGTTTAGATCTTCTATGTCTTTATGGTTTTGTAATGTTTGTTTAAGTTTTGTTATAGGCGAACTTAACAAGTTCGCCTAGGCCTAGTTTACAAGTTCGTTTGCATGGCTGTGTGAGTCTATAAATAAGATTCATGTTAGTTTTAGAGAGCATTGCAATTTGTGTTCAAGATCTGTAAACTCAAAGTTTGGTGGAAATCAAAGAGGATATTATTTACATCTTGTGTTGAATCTAGTCTTTGTGAATGTCTTGTTTACACAGTTATGTGTACGTTGGATTCCACACTCCGTATGTTTGATATACGTCACGTCTCAAGTTAGATCCATAGAAGACCCGTGTGGACCTACAGGAAACCCTCAAAAGAGAAAATTTGTACGCTAAGTTTTCCGAATGTGAGTTTTGGAAACAAGAAGTACAATTCCTACGGCATGTTAAATCATCAAGGGATTCAAGTGGATCCTGCTAAGATTGAAGCTATCCTGAAATAGGAAACTCCCAGGACACCAACTGAGGTTCGAAGCTTTCTTGGTCTAGCCGGATAATACAGAAGGTTCATACAAGACTTCTAACTCATTAACTATTCTAACTCAGAAAGCTGAAAATTTGAATGGAATCAAAAGCAAGAAGAGGCATTCAACACCCTTAAACCGAAACTTAGCTCCTCACCAATCTTAGCATTACCCGAAGGGAATGATGACTTCATCATCTATTATGATACTTCCCGTATTAGTCTAGGTTGTGTGTTGATGCAGCGAGAAAAGGTAATAGCCTATGCATCGCGACAACTTAAGGATCATTAAAAAGAACTATACCACACATGATCTTGAACTTGGTGCCATAGTGTTTGCTTTACAGATTTGGAGACACTATCTATATGGTACTAAGTGTGTGATATATACAGACCATAAAATTCTCCAGCATATATTCAATCAGAAGGAATTGAATATGAGACAGAGGAGGAAGATGGAACTCATTAATGATTATGATTGTGAGATCAAATACCATCCCAGGTAGGCTAATGTTGTAGTAGATACATTAAGTCAGAAGGATAGACTGGATGGATCAGATCAAGGAAATTCAAACCCAAGCACTCCAAGAAGATAACATCAATAAGTAGCTCATGGTTTGTAAAGAGACGTTTCTAACCAAAGGCGATGACGGAATCCTACGATTTGGAAACAGAATTTGGATTCCTAGACTTGGGGAAATCCAAACAAAGGTGATGGATGAAGCTCAGAAGTCTAAATATTCAATACATCCTGGAGCTGATAAAATGTATAAAGGATTGAAGACTCATTTCTGGTGGCTGAACATGAAGTTATCTATAGCTCAGTACATAGAAAAATGTTTGACTTGTCTCCAAGTCAAGATTGAACAACAGAAACCCGTAGGTCAACTGCAACAGTTGGAGATACCTGTGTGGAAATGGGATAGGATTACTATGGACTTTGTCATGAAACTGTCGAAAACTCAGAAAGGGCATGATGGAATTTGGGTTGTGGTTGATAGACTAACCAAATCGTCACACTTTATCCCTGTCAGGAGATTATTCTACGGATAAGCTAGCCCGACTCTATATCAATGAGATTCTGAATCGCCATGGTATACCGATATCTATTCTCCCCCTGCTTTCTTAATTAATAAAGTCGAGTCAATTTGTCCACGATCAAAATCATTATCCATAAGATGTGTAGACAACGTTTCATACCATGCTCGAGGAGCTTGATGAAGACCATAGAGAGCTTTATCAAGCTTGAAAACTTTAGACGGATTAAGTGGATCTTCAAACCCTGGCGGCTGACACGCATAAACTTCCTCCTTGACTTTACCATATAAGAAAGCACTTTTACGTCTAATTGAAACACCTTAAATCCTTTGTATGAAGCAAAAGCAAGAAGCAACCATATAGCTTCAAGCCTAGCAACAGGAGCATAAACCTCGGTGTAATCAATTCCCTCTTGTTGATTGAAACCTTGTACAACTAATCTTGCCTTATTTCGCACCACAACACCTAGATCGTCTTTCTTACGTTTAAACACCCACTTCGTACCAATTGGATACACACCCTTTGGAAGATCTACAAGATTCCAAACTTTGAGTTTGTCAAACTGAGCAAGTTCTTCCTGCATGGCCTCTATCCAATTGTTATCACGTAATGCCATTTCGACATTCTTTGGTTCGACATGAGAAATAAAACAGGTATGTGAGCATACATCAAAAACACCAGTATCCTTAAAACCTGTATACAAGCAAGTGTTGTCAATAATAGAACGTGTTTGCACTCTATCTCGCAAATTCCCAATGATATTTGTAATGGGACGAGCTTTGAGTTCCTTGATTGATGCAACCTCAGGAACCGGCAACACATCAACTTGACTTGTATCATATTGATAAGACATATCTTGATTAACTGGTATCTCCGAGTCCAGATTTGTAGGAATCTTCCCCTGATCCTGTGTCAAATTAGAAGGTTCGTCAACTAACAAAGGATCAGCAGAAGAATCTTAGAAAATAACATTTTCATCCTCACTATCAGACTCTTGTGTTCCCGGACAAGAAGCAACATTAGGATCTGGAACAGATGTAGAAGGAACAGATAATTATGGAACCGCAGTCGGTAGAAAACCACTATTCTACGCATCCTGACATGAATCTTATAAAACAGCAGCTTCCTCAGGAGAAATATCAGAAGGTAAATGAACAGACTTGAATAAATTATCATAATCAAAAGCCCAGTCTGGTCCAATCGCCATTTGAGGTAAAGACCGATTAGAACAGTCATTATGACACCATTCTTCAACATGACGAGTCACTTTGTTATAAACTCGCTTGGTAGGAGAATTTGCAACATACCCCAGAAAGATCCCTTCAATAGCCTTAGCACTGAATTTGGTTGGGACATCTCTAACTTTCAATAGGGTGCATGGATTACCAAAAGGTGGTAAATATTCCAAATTTGGCTTTCGATTATTAACCAATTCATAACATGTCTTGTTGTGTCGCTTAATGGTCAAAACTCTGTTCAAAACATGACACGCGGTATTCATAGCCTCATCCCAAAAAGTTACTAGAAGCTTAGAATCTGCAAGCATCGTACGTGCCGTTTCAACCGAAGTCCTGTTCTTTCGTTCAGCAACACCATTTTGTTGAGGTACATATGGCGCACTGAATTCATGATGAATTCCCTTTTGAAGACAAAATAAACCCATCTTGCTATTTTTAAACTCGATGCCATTGTCACTGTCACACCCCGACCGATGGCGGAATCATCAGGGCGGGACATGTAGACTGTTCATAAGCACAAGGTTATCTAAATTGAAATATATTAAACTTCAAATTCCATTACAATCATTCAAACAAAACGAAATCCAAGACAGAAACAGTATTTCAAAACATAGACTTCTTTATTTAAATTAGCTAAGTCCAAAGCCTACGTGTAGCACATCTTGATCATACTCACATATTAGGACCTGAAACATGAATAAAATAATGTCAACTAAAAAGTTGGTGAGTATAACACAGGTTTGTATATAGATAGCATATAGTTGTAAAACAAATCCTTACATAACATGATAAATAAGGCATTTATGGGGAGCAGCTATTGTGTAACCATGTACAATCAAACCTTTGTAACTAGCATTCAAAATTGTGTTGTCGGTATCAATCACCCCAATCTGGGTGGGTTTGTCAGACTCAATAGATCTATCATTGAAAACCGTCGGCTTGAATAGTTAATGATTGCACATAATCGCATACAAAGGTTAGCACACTTAGCACTCGGGCATAAAGCTCAAATTGCACACATGAATGTAAATAGGATTTGTACTTGTGTTGTTTGTGTAAATGTAAACATGTAATTTGAATAATGTTAATGTTCCACCCCAAAAATGTAAAAGAGTAAAAGGGGCTATGTATACTCACTTGCTTTGAAGGCGTAGCTAACAAAGATACGAGATGAAATACAGATCCTTGAAATGCACGAGTTAACCTAAAGTGTAATGTATATGGTATTAATAGTGTGCACAAGAGTTTAATTCTAAAGTTGTATTTGGACTTGTGTAAAAAAGTCATTGATTTGTAATTGGAAGTATTGAATGAAATATATAAAGTTGAAAGAATATTTTTAGAATATTTTGATTAAGGTTTGAGTTTGAATAATTAAATAAGTAATGTAAATAATTATTGTTTATGAAAACATTGTAAGTATTAGTTATAAGTTAGTATAAATAATTAATTGTTTTTGTTTAAATATAAATTAAATAAATAATCTTTATTTTATTTATTTATTTATAAAATGTAACTTAATCATTTAAATACTTTTTAAATGAAAGGTTTAGTAATAATTGTAAATTTAATTTTTATAAACTTTAAATAAATAATTTTTCTATTTATTCCAAGATTAACTATTTGATCTTTTCCAAATAGAATAAATTGTATTTTTATAAAAATCACTATTTATATTTTGTAATTTAATCAGAAATATTTATTGTTTGAAAAATATATAAAATTATAATTCTGCCAAAAATCTAAATCACACACGACCATGCCTGGAAAGGGCACGATCGTGCTCGAACCACATGCTAGTCAGGGCGCGACCGTGTTGATCAAACTGAGGCTTAACTAACTAAATCATTAGGCACGACCGTGCCTTGGCCAAGCACGATCGTGTCTATGATCCTAAGACACGACTGAGATTAGCCAAAGGGCATGATTGGGTCTAGACAGAAGGACACGACCGCGTCTCATGAGGCACGACCGCGCTAGATGATTAGCGCGACCGTGTCTCTTCCAAAACAGACACGAATTGACTGATTCTTACATTGTTATTGTTTGAAATCATAGGGCTTTTATTCATAGTGATGTTACGAGTATGTTGGGATGTTTTAATTGTATTAACAACATGTTCTGGGTCGAAATCGGTTAAACCATTTTTTAATAAAATATGGTTTCGGGTTCAGGATGATTTCTATATTGTAAGCCCAAATTGATATGGGGGTTTTGATCTAGTGACTAAATAGATTGAGGACAAGATTTCAATTACCCCGAAGCGTAGCGAATTGATAGAGAACCTGGTTGCTTCAAGTGGGTCAGTAGCTTCTGGGAGGATCGTTCGTGCGTTTGCTTGGGAGAATTGTAAACAATTTGGAGGATTCGATGGTCTAGTGGACGATTTTGTTGATTATTAGATGAATTGATGAAATTCCGTTTATTTGTTGTAATTAGAATGATCAAGTGGCTTAACTCTGTTTGTTAATAGTTGGAACGTGCAAAACGGTTACGAAATCGAACGTCTCTGTGATTAAAGGCTGTATTTCCGTTTCAACTAGTACTAGGCGCGACCGTGTCTATATGCGGCGCGACCGTGCTAAGGCACCAGGCGCGATCGTTCCAATGCAAGTCGCGCGACCATGCCAAAGCACTCGGCGCGACCGTGCCAGAACTAGGCGCGACCGTGCCTATTAGGGTTTCTTGTAAATTTTCAACATCAGACCTTGTAACTTTGGTCTTTGACATATTTCTATAAATAGATACTTATGTAGTTTTTTAGTAGGTTATAACCGTGTAAAATTTGCGGGTTAACACTGAAATATAGTATTTAATTGATGGTACGAAAAGAAACCAAACAGTGCACTAGAATTGGGTTTGAAATGCGTTACATTGAATTGAAAATATGGATACTAAAAATCAGAAATGTTACAGTCACTCCTAATTCTTCTGACTTTCTATTTGAACAAATTCTCTAAACCCAGGATTAAGAATTGTACCAACTCTGTAGTTTTGGCTTTAGAAGCAAGGAACTTAACCCATGAAAATCTAGAGATATCATCTGTTACTACCAAACAGTAAGATTTATCGCCAATGCTCCTGATACTAATCGGTCTGAACAAATCCATATGCAGTAGCTCCAAAGGAGTCACAATTGGATTCTTTGACTTAGATTTGTGGGACTTCTTGTGTTGTTTCCCATTCTTGCAAGGAATACAGTCATCAGGAATTGAAAATTTCATTTTCGAAACACCAATAATCAGATCATTCTTCACAAGATAATTCATTTTCCGATAATTGATGTGAGCAAGTTTCCTGTGCTACAAAATATAATCCAACTCAGACGCCTTGGAGAGTAGACAAGTAGGAATTGAATCTGTTGTAGTAGCAACACTCATGTCTAAGATATATGTGTCATTTCTCCTCAGAGCCTTCATTCGAATCCATTCGTCAGGAATCACAAAGCCCGGTTTCAAGATATAACACTCATAATAATTGAAATGAAATGAAAACTTCTTGTCGCATACTTGAGATACACTTAAAAGATTATGTTCAAGTTGCTCCACATAGTTCACTTTCTCAAATTTGACTTTATCGTTCTTTAAAGTACCCTGACCAGTTATGTACCCGCCTTTATTTCCAGCAAAAGCGACATAACCACCATCAAAATTAATAACATCTTCCAGCAAACCAATATTCCCTGTCATATGTCGAGAACAACCACTATCCACATACCACGTATTGTTGATAGTCCTCCTTGGTTGCCCCTACATAAACAAAGAAAATCAGTTAAAAATTGGAACCCAAGCCATTGTGGTCTTGGGTGGTCCAGATGGATCAAAATAAACAACTTCAAGCAATTCACAATCAACATTGTCATCAACCTTTGGAACATAAGATTCACAACTAGACCTTCTCAATGAAGACATAGTATGATTAATTGGAAAAACATTATTATATTTATGATTATCAGATTCAGGTATTTCTAAAAATTTCTTACTTTTCTGTTACGTCTTCTTCGTTGTGGTCTAGAAAGTTTGACCTCAGGTTGAGAACCTTTTGGAATTCCAACATGTGGAATCTCAAACTTCTTTTGAAAAACAACTGGTTTAGAAATATGCTTATCATGTTGCTTAAATCCCGATGATTTAGCAAATGATTGACAAGGCACATTCTTTACAACACTAGACGTAGGCTTTCCCACATTTTATCTTTTCAGAATCGGCACCACTCGTTGTTGTGAAGAAACACTCTTTAATTTGCCTTGATTCTTATAAGGACAGTGAATCAGAATATGACCAGTCTCATTACAGTGAAAGAAACTCGTATATCTTGATGATTTCTGATATAAGGAGTTTTTTCTTGAATTTGATGACCCTTTCGATGAACAGTCTTCAGAAGATTTTACTGAACAGTTGACTAGCTTCTTTTGAACAAAAACTTGTTTAGTCACCATTGATAAATTCTTCTTCTGATGACCAGCAGCAACAAAACCACTTGATTGTAACATTTTGGAAAGTTTAGGTTGATCAACTTTCACCTCATCAGGTTCTGTTAAAATACATCTATCACGGGTAACATTTTTCACTACCTTTGGTTCATCAAGTTGTACTTCCTTAGGAATGCCTTCAACCTTTTTATCATCAAAAACTTCATCTTCAGAATCAGAATCACAGATCATATCTTCACCAGTTACTGGATTTACTTTCAACACCGTCTTTGGATCGATTTCCTCATCATGAATAATTTCTAGTTCAGCCACATAATTTGCATTGAATGGTGGAGGAACAAATCCAATTCCAGTAACCCTCTTAGTAGGATCAGCATTAGCATTAAAATAATCCAATACCACAAATGAATTTTCAAAATTTTCCAGCTTTCTATGTAATTTGATCACTTCATATTCTTTATCAGAAATTTCTTTGTTCTTCGGAGCGACAATTTCATTTTGCTTCTCAATCTCAGCATAAGCCATATCCAGATGATGTGCTTGTTCCTTATATTTCAATCCCAAAGATGTCAAATCTCTTTTCAAAGACTCAATTCTATCTATACACAATTTATCATTATTTTTCAATTTTTGATTAACTGAATGCATCGATTTCATATCACAAATTAAATTTGTGTTATCATCCATTACTTTTTGCATTTTATCTTTTATACTGATAAAATTAGAGCAATAAATGTGACAGACAAATTCTTTTACCTTTGAAGGATATGACATATCTGCCATGAAGACTTTTGCAATCGAAATATTTTCAGAATCAACACCATCAGAAGAATTTTGAGTTAAACTCACACCATCTTCAGATACACCAGATGCAATATCATACTCAACATTTTGTACTTGATCATGCTCTTCATCAGCATTTAGCAAACTCTCACCGTCACTTGAGCTATCATCATCAGTTGACTCTTCAGATTTTGCAGAATGAATCTCAGATACAAAAGCTTGACTTACAGTACCAACCAAATCTTCAAGATGAATACCCCAGTCATAATTTTCATCATTCTGAGCAACCAAAGCAGATGATGCAGATGCATGATTAGAATTTCCAGAGCCAGAGGAGCCATGTGACTGGTTACAATTATTCTGAAAGTTATTAGGCTTCTTCTGAGAATCAAATTCAATTTTTGGTTTCACACATTCTTTGGCCAAATGACCATACTCCTGACAATTATAGCAACGAACATTGGTTTTATCAAATCCTATGCGTGAACGACTGTTAGAACCAATATACTTTCTTCCAGTCTTCTTCAAAAAATCCTTTGCTTGTCTCATCAGCATAACCATATTCCATTGAATGTTCATCTCTTCCAGATCAACAGGATCAATCTGTCTGAAATCATCCTCAATAACATCTGGATCATGAATCTTTCCTCCAACAAAATTTTCATAAGAAGCCATAAAGGAAGAAAACACCGCTAAATAATCATCGGCAACTCTGTGACTCATATTATGTGTTCTAGATGATGAAGAAGCTGTATTTGCAGAGAAACCAGAATGACTTTGACTTTGAACTCCAGAACAATGATCATTAGAAACATCTTGAGTATCACCAGAAAAGAACGCAACCCATGCACCAGTTTTGCCAGAAGACTTAGCAAAATACATTGAAAGATCTTGAATATGCTCCATATTGGTTTACTTCTTCTTCATATTCAAATCATGTGATTGAATCTTGCCAAGAACCTCTTCAAGAGACATAGTTTTATACTTGAAAATTTCTTTTATCAAAACCGTATATACATCAGATTTATATGGTAATGCCTCCAAAAACTTGTCATTTATCTCTTCAGTCTCATAAACCACTGAAGCACTTGACAATTCACTTAGCAAATGATAGAATCTCGTTGCAAGATCATCTAAACATTCATTTTGAAAGTGCTTGAATACTAAGAATTGCTTCTTCAGTAATTATTTTCTACTTTTCTTAACATCCAAACTTCCTTCACACCGCTTTTGTAATGCTTCCCATAATTGTTGAGAAGTCCTGAATTGTTTAAAGCTATGATAAATTTCTTTAGGAAGAGACATAGAAATACTAGCAATTGCCTTCTTTTCCCTATCAAACAATAATTTTTCTTCTGTTGTTAACGCAGATACCGATTTAGGAACATCATCCTTTCCCATCCAAGTATATGTCGGATGTGTATAGCCTTCCAAGATTGGAATCCACAAACTTTTATCAGTAAAAGACACGAACTGATCAAACCGATCTTTCCAGTTAGGATAATCTGCAAGACTTAACAATTTGGGTGGTTTTTGAGATGCACCAATCTCGTTATCGTAATTTAACATATTAGTCACTTGCACCATATTTGCCATTTTCAGAAAAAATTTCCAAGTATTGAAAAAGTACTCCCCTTAGGCGAAGATAATAAGTTCCCTTCAAAGCCAAATAAGCGAATTTGATATCAAGCGAACTTGATAAGTTCGCTTAACCAAGAAACTCCGGTAAGTTCGCCTACTCATTAAGTTCACCTACTAAGTTCGCTTAAACTGAGAGAAGTGAACTTGATAAGTTCGCCTGCAACAAATATCAGCAAGTTCGCTTGCTTCAGCTGTAACAAACTCAACAACCCAAACACGAACTCGTAGCGCCAAAAATCATCATTTCTCACAGATTTGAAGGAATTGGAAGAAATTGGACCGTAGGATTTAGTATTTTATGAATTAGAACACTACTATCGGATTAATTTCACCAAAATCCACCTCAAATTCATGAATTCAGCAGTAAAATCAGCTTCAAGAACTTGAAAAACTCCATGGATACAAAAACTTCAAAAAATGATCAATTTCTTGTCAAATTGTAAACAAAAAACGTCTCTAATCACCAAGAATCAAACACAAATCACATAGCACTTGTAGGTCCACATGACTCATCTTAGATCGATCTCGAGATAGGGTGTCTCGTTAACACGGAGTGCGGAATCCTACCGTATTAACGTTTTGTATACGAATTGACAATAGAAACAACATGTAAATAAACTTTCTCTTTGTATATCACCAAAACATAGAGTTTACAGAATACAGTTAGTCAAGTCTTTCTATTTTTCTTACTGTTCTCTCTATGTTTTAGAACAGATTCTGTAAACTCCTATTTATAGACACAAACTCTGCAATAGGCGAACTTAACAAGTTCGCCTCAAAGATGCTTAGGCGAACTTAACAAGTTCACCTCACATGAGACTAGGCAAACTTAACAAGTTGGCCTCTAATAGGCTAGGCGAACTTAACAAGTTCGCCTCTAGCAGAAACTTGTTCTATCACTTACACAAAATCTATACAATTACATCAAAATATAAAGACAATAAGACCTAAACTATTACAAACCTTTTGTCATACATTCTATGTCCTAACATTATCAATAGTCCTCCTACAAAATCTGTAGGTCCCCGGGTGTCTCGGATCGTTACATGTGGGTGTGTGACTAGTCTGACTGGGTGCGGAATACCCGTGACTAGGTGGAGAATCAAGTAACACAAAGTAAACCGATAGCGAAAACACTTTCAAACTTCGTCTATTATAAAACTTGTAGGTTACAAATGAGTGCGTACATAACTTCTGTCACCACAACCTATTTATACTAGACATGATCTCTCCGCACTTAACAAGTGCACATGGCAAATTGTTCCTGCGTACTTAACAAGTACGCAGAGTATAGTAATTCCTGCGCACATGCTAAGTGCGCAAAACACTTAGAGAAAATAGAAGACTAGTACATACATTAGTAATTACAACTCGATAACTAATATGTACAGACACTAACATACAAAGACTAATACATACAAGTAAAGTACAAAAGCTAAGACAATATCTAGAGTGTTTGTCACTCAAAAGTGCTTCAACAAACTCCCCCTTGAAAACAACTCTGGATTATCTTCGGTCTTCACGGCTCCCCAGCTTTAGCTTCCATCTTCTTCTTGTAATCAAGGCAGAACTTGATCACCTTGTTGTATTTAGAAGCAAGGAACTTTGTCTACTCGTCCGTGTACAAGCAGTACCTGTCAGCTAGCGCCTCCAGATCTTTCATAGAAAAGTTTATGAAGCAGACTTCATCAAAAACTCTGATCAGTTCCCTTGGCACTAAGCTTCCACTCTCGGACCACACCTTTCCAATAAACCACTACCTCGCCCAATTTAGGATCTACGTACTAGTACCATATGTTACCTAGGATATCCTGAGATAACATGCTCAGGGGAATCTTGGTTTCACACAGCACTAGCTTGTATACCAGTTTCTTTAAGCTTTTATGATTCACGGGATGTCTAACATTCTTGTCCCTGACTCGCTTGGGCACTTGAGGCTTAAACATTTCGAAGTTCCCATATCTTACCTCTCGCTGTAGAACCTGCTACAAACCCATCGCTACCGCGTGATTTTAGTTACCCAGCAACTCTCGGTTTGCTAGGTTAACGAGGTCGTATCCTGGCAAGGAGTTGAAAGCTTCGCTGGTTGGTTTCTAGTATTGAACCCCCCCCCCCCAGCTCGCTTGATTGCAAACAACTTCTTATCCTCCTCGAACCTCACAGTTAAGATCATCCTTGTCGCTCCATGTTTGTCTATGATTGATATCTTTTGCCAGACAGGAGTCGGATCATTCGATGAACTTGTAGGCATATGTTTGTCATTTTGTGCCTCTGGATCCACAGGTGTAGGGTCGGAAGGGGAGGCTTCAGTCGACGCCTCAACAGTACTAGCAGGCTCGACTAAACCTATATCATGATGAGTTTCAAAGGATGGAACTTCAAAAATCTCTTCATCTTCAAACTCATACTCTCCTTCCCCGTCGCCCATGGGAACTTCGATTACAACATCATCATCCTACTCATCCCAGTCGTCACCAGAGTCGATCTCTCCCTCTTCCAAATTGCAAAGAGCATCGATCTGTGCTTCCATGGAATAGTCCGGCTCTAGTAGTAAGATCACATCATCCTACACGTCGTCAGATAGATATTTCAAAATGTCAGCCACCGACTTTCCTTTAATACCACCTGAAGCATCACCTCCACCTTCACTCTGAGTAGACTCCCCCTCAGCCACAGACACGGCAGAAATGGGAACAATCGCCAAAGCCAATGATTGCTGCTCACTTCTACTCGGTCCGGCTTCAGGATCCTTGTCCTGATCATCACCCTTAGTTAGATCAACTAAGTGACAAGACTCTTCACTACTAGGCTTAGGTGGTTGCTTCTCCACCAATTCCTTCAATCTCTCCCCCTAAGCAGCAAGCGACTTGGCCATATCATATACCAGTTTCACCATAGTGTCATGCTCTAAACGATGCTTGTCTTCAGCCGCCCGCTGTTTCTTTAGTGCGGCTACCTCATCAATCAGAGAGTTAATATCCCTTGTTGTTTGTTAGATTCTTCTCTTGATTTCTGTAGCGTTTCAAGAAGACCAGCGACCTGAGTCTCTAGGGTAGTGATCCGGGTATCATGAGGATCAGGTCCCATGGAAGACGATGCTTCGGCTTAATTTGTCGGGAAGGAAAGGAATTCACCAAAATCGAACCCCTGATTGAAGTCAGAGTCATGAAAGGGTTCACTTATGTGTTGGAAAGTGGTTGTAGGGATTGAGGTGGGGATGGAGGTTGTTTGGATAGTGGTAGGGGTGATGGTGACAGGCTCAGTTACAATTGGAGTTATTACTCCCACTTGGATAGATTACACAAGGAGGGTCACTATCACAAGAACCTCCTCTGTAATAGCAGTGGTAGCCACATCATGTGTTACACGTGGCCTCCTCCATTGTCGCCTATAAAGTTGTTGTCAAGGTGAGGTATAAATGGAATCAGTACTCGCAGCCGTTACACTTTCTTGCCTCGAAGAACTGAATTCTTCCTCACGAAGGATAGCTAGGTGTGGCCTATCCCCCTGATGCTTGTTTATACTTTCTCTTCTGCATCTCTGTATAGCAGCGTCCGAATCAGAATCAGGCTCATATTCACTGCTACTCTCTTGTCTCTTTCTCTTGGAAGATGACTCGGGAAGGGTCACCTTCGTCAATCTCCTTGGGTGTGCCTGGGATGGTTCATCATCAGAATTAGATGAATCTAACTTGGTCGTTTCTGAGTCGGAATCTTCAGCACCCCCACTTCCCTGTTCTTCGTCTCCTTCGTCTCCTTCGTCTTCAGACATATCATCTTCAGATTCAACTTCCTCTTCTTCCCGTTGTTCATCACTGTGTTCACTGAGTTCAGGCTCAGACTCTGCACTATACCATCTGAAGTCAGCAGGGGCCACATATGCTTCATTAATTAGGTGGCCAAAGAGAGGAGTGTGCTCAGGGGTATGTTCTACACTACATGGCTTTAGAAATTGTGCAAACACTCTCTTGTCCACCCGTTTGAGTTATAGTGTCTCTCCAATCTGAGGAAGATTGGGTACAACATCATTAATCAACAGCTGCACGAACCGTGGGTATAATAGAAATCTAAACCTCTCGGCAGCATTGATCTGATCGGTGATAGACTTGTAGATATACTTTGAAAAGTTGTAACCCTTGTTAAGAGAGAGGCCAACCATTGCAGCTACCAATTCATGCCCCATGGCAACCTTTCCTGCCTTCCTAGCAGACAGGCACATGATCATGACGTGCGCGAAGTAACGCCACTGATCAAGTACCCACATCGTCTTATACAAGGTGTAGTCCATGGTACCAACATACCCCATCCTTTTTCTCCAACATCCATCAATGAAGTAGTTAGGGTAAGTCATCGGATTAGTTGATAAGTCCCTAAACTGTAGTACTCTTCTGATGGTGTCTTCAGAAATAGCAATATCATGACCTGCTACAGTAGCCCTAATGACGTTTGGGGTTACTGTACAGTCATGATCAGCAGTTTTCCAGAATTGCTCCAGATATGGTCTTGAGACAATAGGATCAGCAAAGATAGCATAGAAGATCTTCGAGCGGTTCAGGAAATCGACTATTTCCCTGCATTCAAGTGCAGCACCCTTCCACTTGGGTTGTGTTAGAGCTAAGAGATTGAATTCGCTGGTAAACGCACGAGCCATCACTGCAAAAACATACAATGAAAACAATAAGAACAAGAATAATCATTGGAATTAAATACACAGGACCAAGTATAGCACAATCACAATGAACTGAACATCCAGACTTAGAAATATTTCAGAATGGCCCTTCCTGCGTACTTAGTAAATACGCAGGGTTTATGCCCTGCGTACTTAGCAAGTATGCATGACTTATGTCTTGCGTACTTGTTAAGTACGCAGGCTTAACACTTGGCCAAATTTCAAAAATCCAAAATCTGTAAAATGTGAAATTTGATGGTGATGTTGGTCACCAATGAGTCGAAAAAGATGTTTATCACCATTGGAACCAAAACCAACATCAATCTTGTGCTACAACCCTGTCATTTTGACCATAGTTTTGACTGGCGCAAACCGACGTTCACCCACATAGTCAAAACCAAAATAAACAAGTGCTATGGACAAATTTGGTGATGTAAGGCTTCAAATGATGTTATTAATATAGCTTTAAGGCATAATTTCTTTCAAAATCGGTCTAAATTCCATCATCAAAACCCTCAATTCTCAAAGTCACAAATCAGTCAATATCACATGATTTAAGGGATGAAATGGTCCTAAATTCTCACCAAATGTTAGTTAGATGATGTTAAAATTAGAATCGGGATGAAAAATCATTCGGGAACACACGAAATTTTGAGTGAAAAATGATTAGGAGTATTCAACAGTCGCTCAGGTTTGAAATGAGATGAAACTCTAAAAAATACTAAGTCCTATTTATATACCCCACACATTTGGGTCTTGCGTACTTAGTAAGTGCGCAAGACTTAACTCTTGCGTACATACAAGTGCGCATGACTTAAGTCTTGCGTACTTACAAGTACGCAAGTTTTATTCCTGCGCACTTGACAAGTACGCAGAAACCCTTGTGTTGCACAAATTTCAACTCAAATTATGAAGATTTTCAATTTAAATAACGAACCGGATAAAAATATTCAATCAGGAGGATTCAAAGTCAATTCACGAAGGTTAAACACAAATATTTTTGGTTTTTCTGATTGGAATTGAAATATACACAAACTTAAAATCTTTTTGATCTTTTCAGAGTAACGATATACACATATTCACACACACTATTTTTGTTCAAAGACACTAGCAGAGGATCATATTAGGCTAAACTATAGCAAAAACGATACAAGATAAGCATCAAATAATATGGGATCATGTCATGGATTACAATTTATTTATACGTAATAAGCACATAAACAAGTAATTCAAGTTGGCAATATTATAAAATTTGAAACCATAAGCATCTTATTATCATGTTCTTGTGTGTTAAAGTAATTGTTATTAATTTACAACGTGTGCCCCACATTTATGCAACGAACTTACTTTGAACTTATCTCAAGGCATGTAAGATTTTACCAATGATTTTCTAAATTTCCAGAATGAGGCTACATCTATTAGCACAGGAAAAATCAAACAGAATCCATAAGGATTATCAGGAATCATAAGATTCAGAATCGAGTGATTCATTTGTCTTGGTTTCATGTGATTTCTACAGTGAATATCGGTATGATGATTCAGGATAATGAATATGGTGTTTGAGTATTTAGGTAAGGGAATCCAACTTTTATTTAGATTTGAATTCAATGAATCAGGAGTGATTCAAGGATGAATACACGCTCAACGGTTGATGTAAAGACATGTCTTGATTCAATCTCTCATTGCATACTTGTGAGTATGGGTAGTACGATGAACCGCATTAATTGTGCTAACGACCTAGCCCGAAACTGGTCTCAGAAGAAAATAATTGCCAAAATCAAACATCCTGTATCCGATAGTGATCTTTTGCATTCTTTTTCGCACACACACTAGCAAATATGGGTTCAAATCACAGTTATAGTATATATTTAATTTCCATCCTACTAATGATTTAAAGATGCTTACAGCCTACTGACAATTCAAATTACTTGTAAATAAGCATATTAAGAACACAACAATTTAAACAATCAAGTAAACATGACGCAATCATTTCTCATATGAGCAGTCTAGGATGTTTAGATCATTTCTGATGTACTATCATTTCCTCTTTTCTCAAGTGAAATTTGAAATTTTCTGGTTTTCTATTTTGTTTGAATTTTTGTAAAATATTTGAAAATTAACAGAACTATATAAAAAAATTAAAAGGAATAAAATTTAACTTTCCTGAATTGAATTGATTTAAGAAAAACATGTTTTCACTCCGAATTGAGCATTCCTATCATGTTGACAAGATGTTCAAAACGTGATCGATCAAACGCCTTAGTGAACCTAAACAAGTAATTCAAGTTGGCAATATTATAAAAGGTCATCAAAGTTGTCATCCGTGTGAACCTTTACAAGTTCAATAAGATGCTTTTCAGCACAATCACGGATGAAATGGTGGCGAATTTCAATATGTTTTGTTTTAGAATGTTTCACTGGGTTGTTTGTGATGGATATGGTGGCATTGTTGTCAATGAAAAGTGGAGTTCCAGTGAAGTTTAAGCCATAGTCTCTTAATTGCTGTTGAATCCACAATATCTGAGAACAACCGCTCGTTGCAGCAATGTACTCTGCTTCACATGTTGAGACAGAAGCCGTTGACTGCTTCGTACACTACCAGGAGACCAGCCTGTCACCCAATAATTGACATCCACCTAAAGTTGATTTTCTATCAAGGTTACAACCGCCATAATCTGAATCAGAATAGGCTTTGAGGTCAAATAACTGTTGCTTTGAGTACCAAATACCCAATCGGGTTTCCCTTTCAAGTTTCTTAATATCCTCTTGACAACTATCATATGATACTCCTTTGGTTGTGACTGAAACCTTGAGCACAAACATACAACAAACATTATGTCGGGCCTTGAAGCTGTGAGATACATAAGAGAACCGATCATCCCACGGTACAATTTACAATCCACATCCTTTCCATCATTGTCTGGATGCAAACCGTGATTGACAGGGATAGGTGTGCCATATGTACTGCTATCATTCATCTTGTATTTTGACAAGATGTCCTTGTTGATGCACTTTCCTGTGACAACACTCTGGATAGAGTCTTAGTTTGTATTTCAAATGTCTATAATTTGTCTTTGTATGTAAGAGTTGTTATGTAATAGTTTATCGAGTTGTATTTACTTTTACATAATGTATGTTGCATTTCTTCTAAGTGTTTTGTGCACTTACATGTGCGCAGGAGAAAGCTCCTGCGTACTTAGCAAGTACATAGGAAGACCCATGCGTACTTGCTAAGTACGCAAGAGCATTTGGTCCTGCGCACTTTCTAAGCGCAAGCATCAGGTCTGTATAAATAGGTTTGGTTCACAGAGGATAAGTACGCAGAACTCATATCTTAGACGAACTCAGTTTGTTAAGTACGCAATTTGTAATCTCTCTGTAATCGTCGAGTGTTTATAATAGAAAGAGCTTTTATTGTGACTCTCGTGTTTGGTTTACTTTGTTTTTAGTTAGACTCTCCGCCTAGTCACGGGTATTCTGCACCCGGTCCGACTAGTAGACCACTTGCATGCAACGACCCGACACACACGAAGGGACCTACAAGTGGTATCGGAGCATTGCTCTTGAATTCGAGTGTTGTAAGTGAGTTTGGAGACGTTTTTACTGAGTTTTACAAGCAAAAAGAGGTATTTTTGTTGATTTTTGTGATAAAAAAGGGGTAGCTCTTGAGCACTTTTTTAGAAGCAAAAATCTCTCAAAAACCAATTTTTGTTGTGTATTTGAGTTATTTGAGCATCAAAGGTTGGTTAGAAACAAGTTTTTGACCCTTTGGCTCATTTGCATTAATCATCAGGCCAATTTTTACCATCTCCGACGATTTTCCAGTCACCGGAAAAGGTTGGTGAGAGTTACTGAAAAGGTATCCTGCGTACTTACCATTTTTGGCAAAAAGTACAGTTTTCTGCGTACTTACTAAATACGCAGGAGTTATCTCCTGCGTACTTACAAGTGCGCAAGACTGAACTTGTGCGAACTTAAGTTATATCCTGCGTACTTAATCATTTCCTCCTACGTACTTACAAGTACGCAAGAGCAAGTCTTAAATACGCAAGACTATTTCTCAAGTGCGCAAGGTCAATCCCAAGTGCGCAACTGTGTCTGATTTTTCTGAATTTTAACTAAGTGTTCACTATGTCGAACCTTCAGAATCTTGGAAACATGTTAAACTATGATAATGAGATCGGTACACCTCAGAAACCACCTAAGTTGCTAAACATAAACGATTATTCCAATTGGAAGGCACGTTTCGAGCACTACATTTCTTATACCGACTCATCATTATGGATACCAATCCTTGAGGGATATAAGCATCCCACACACATCTATCTTGATGATGAATTGCCCAAGCGTATTTCTAAACTCGATGAAGGCACTTGGTTCGATCACTATGGCATTAACTTGGGAATTGTTCCACAGTTTCCGAGGGTATGACAATTCTAAGGATCTCTGGAAAGCTTTACAGAAGAGATTCGAAGGAAATAGTGACATCATGAAGAGTAAGCGGGATCTTCTCAGGAAGCAGTATGAGTGCTTCAGATTTTTTGAGAACGAATCTCTAGATGACCTCATCTCTAGATGACCTCATCTCTAGGTTCTATCATTTACAGACTGAGTTGAAGGCTTTTGAACTCAAGTATCCAGCTGAAGAGATGGTGGAAAAGTTTTTGGATGCTTTACCACCCAAATTTGAGATGTACACAACCCTGATGAGGGAAAATCCTAAATTCTATGAGCGGACAGTTGAAGAGGCAATAGGAAAGGTTCAAGTTCATGACATGAACCGAAGAAGAAGGGAGAGCTCTGGAAGACCCCAGATACAAGACCCTTCTATGTATCATGGGATGACTTCCACATCCAAGTCATCTGGCTCTGGAATTGCCCTCTTCACTGGAAATCCTACTGAAGAAGACCACTCAACTGGGTGTGGTGGTCATGCTTGCTATGCTTCAGGATCAGGGTTGGGGTCTCATCATCAAAATACCTCAAGAAATCCTCCTGCTACGTCTTCAGCTAACAACTCAGCTATAGCCAGAATAGCTGAAGATCATGTAGCATTATTCTCATCTTTTATGCTTGCATATGAAAATTTAATAGGTGGCAAGCTTACTGATCCAGAGACGATTGAAGAAGATTTTAATAAAGTGGATCCTGATGACATGGAGGACATGGATATTCAATGGAATATGGCCATGCTTTTGAGGAGAGCCAAGCATTTCCTGAACAGAACAGGGAGAAAGTTTATTGGCGGGCATCCTAATGCCAAGGTCGGGTTTGACAAATCTAAGGCCAAATGCTACAAGTGTCTGAACTATGGAAACTTTACTCGTGAGTGTCAGAAAGACAGAGCACCTGCCTCTAGTTTTACCCGACCCAGCCAAGGAAACAGCCATAGCCAAAACAATCCAAACCACCACAATCAAAGCCAAGGTGGAACGTCCAATGCACTGGTAGCCCAACAGGACGACAACTTTGATTGGGGCGTTCATCTTGAGGATGCCATCATCGCACAAACACAGGTTGGTCTCATGGCTAAGATCATGGAAATGATGGAAGTAGAGAGAAGGGAAGCTTCTATGGCTGACCTAAAAGATTCTGCTACTGCTGCTACAGAGGAAGAGGAGGAAGCTGAAGGAAAGGAAGCTTCTGTAGCTGTGAAAGAGGAATCGACTACTGTTGTTGCTCTCATGGCCATTGGAGAAGCAACAAGTTCATCTCATGAGGTAGACTCTAATCCCTTTTCTGTTTTTTCATGTTCTAAGTGTCTAGGGCTAAAACTTGAAAAAGGAAAAATGTGAGTATTCTTTAAAAATGAGCGATCAACAGCTTCACTTGGATATTGCTTATAAGGGGTTAGAAAACCGGAACAATGAAATCAACAAACGGCAAAATGAGATCTTGCAGTTAAAATGCACAAATGAGAAGTTGAAAAACTCTCTCTTTGTGGTGGAACACTACGAATCAGGAAAATGAATGGTCTAGGTCTTGGTACCAATGCCATTCCTCCACCAATCAGTAGGAAGTTTGTCAATGGCTTATTAGACATTGATCTCACTTATCTAGATGAGTCCACTGATAAGGATGATTCCCCTAAAAAGGATGAATCCTCAAGTAAGGCTAACCCCACATCTAGTGAGGAGTTTGTTACTGCTTCTGAAGATGGGTCGGTTAACTCTTGCCCTAAAGGAGTAGTATCTGAGGAGTTGTTGACTGAACATAAAGTCAAGAAAAACATTATCACTAATGGTGATAATTGCATCTTAACTAAACCTGATGTCATTGAATCAAATGATAAACTTAAGGTAATGCTTTATGGGGGGTATAAAAACCTTAACCGAGTAAAGAAAGAGGCTTTTTCAGCTCACTTTGGGCTTGGTTACAAAGAAAATTTGGAAAAATACTATACTCCCAAAAATCAAACTGTTAAGGTTCAGACTGCTGTACAGAAACCAACTCCTCCTGCTCATAATGCTGAGTTATCTAAGGCCAAATCTAATGAGCCTTACAAGAGAAATTATGTAGACAAGAGGAACTGTTTTCACTGTGGCTTGGTTGGTCACATTTTTGTGAACTGTCCTTCTAAGAACCAAGGGAAACGGCCTGTTGTTTCACAACCAGCTGTTATCCCCAGGTCGCCACCAGTGAAACCATCTCCCAAACATCCAAATCAGAATGTGGTGAAACCACCAGTCCAACCGATGGCAAAGCCAAAGATCAAATCTGTGGCCAAACCATCTGTTGCAAGAAAGGTAAAGCAACCTGCTGTACCTCGTGTGTCTACATCTGGTAGTACACGTACTGGTGAGAAATCTATGGCTAGACTCTCTAAGCCACAGAGAAGAAGAAGGAATAAGTGGTTGAGAAAGCTGGAACATCTGACTAAAGCTCAATCAGGTGAAGCCACCACAAGTTCACCGGCTGTGGTTGAGCCAAAGTCTCCTGTTCAGGTTAAGAATCAAAAGAGATCCTGGAACAAGAGAGTAAAAGGTTCTCAATCTCCTATTCCCAACTCCTCCAAAGATTCACCAATTTTGAACAGTCATCACGACTGTGAGTTGAAAGAAGTAGTTTATTTTGAGAAAGACGGACGACCCAAGACCACAATGGCTTGAGTCTCCAAATCTAACTAATTCATTTGTTAATCGTGCAGGGACGTCCGAAGGGTACTATCTCTAACCGTTGGTATGTAGATAGTTGATGCTCCCGGCACATGACAGGAAACATGGCCCTGCTTCAAGATGTTAAACCATTCAGAGGCGGCTATGTGGCCTTTGCCAGAGAAAAAGGCGGCAACATCACGTGTCAAGGCATGGTTTTGAACGGTTATGTCAGCTTTGACATTGTCAACTTCTGCGAGCAGCTGAAGCATAACCTGTTGAGTGTCTGTCACACCCCGACCGATGGCGGAATCATCGGGGCGGGACATGTAAGACTGTTCATAGCACATGGTTGACTAAATTGAATTATATTAAAGTCAAATTTCCATTTCAAATAATCCAAGTACAAATCAAATTCAAACAAAGAAACATAAACAACTCATAGAATTCTTGATTTAAATTGCTAAGTCCAAATCCTATATACATATTAGGGCCTGAAACATGAATAAAATAAAGTCAACTAAAAAGTTGGTGAGTATAACACAGTTGTATATAGATAGCATATAGTTGAAAACAAATCCTTTACAAAACATGATAAAATAAGGCATTTATGGGGAGCAGCTATTGTGTAACCATGTACAACCAAACCTTTGTAACTAGCATGCAAAAAAAAAAATGTGTTGTCGGTTTCAATCACCGCGCACCTGGGTGGGTTTGTCAGACTCAATAGATCTATCATTGAAAACCGTCGGCTTGTATAGTTAATGATTGCACATAATCGCATACAAAGGTTAGCACAACTAGCACTCGGGCACAAAGCTCAAATTTTTGCACACATGTATGTAAATAGGATTTTGCACTTGTGTTGTTTTGCGTAAATGTAAATGTGTAATGTGTATAAAGTTCATGTTCCACCCCAAAAGTGTAAAAGAGTAAAAAGGGATAGTGAATACTCACTTGGTATGGAGATGTAGCTAAGAAAGAGTATAGATAAAAATAAGGGTTCTTGATATGCACGGGTTAACCTAGATAGTAATGTATATTGAATCAAATCGGTGTACAAAGTTTAAGTCTAACATTGAAGGTTGGATTTGTGTATAAAAAGTATTAAATGAAATATATACAGTTGTAGTAACCATTTTTTTGGAACATTTGATTAAAGTTTGGAATTTATATAATAAAATAGATTTTTTATAAAATTGTTGATTATGAAAATAATGCATGTGTTAAATGTAAATTAATAAATAAATAAATGATTATAGTTTATGAAATAATGTAAATATTGATTGTAATTAAGTATAAATAAATAAATGATTTTTGTTTAAATATTAAATAAATAATTATTTTCTTATTTATTTATAAACTTGTAACTTAATCATTTAAAACATCATTTAAGTGTAAGATAAATATAAATTTAATTTTTATAAATTTTTAAATAAACTTTTAAATAAATAATATTTATCTCCAGATTAAACTTTAAATCTCTTCAAATACAGAAAACATATTTTTATAAAATTTGAAACATTTATTGGTTGAAAAATATAAAATTATAATTCTGTTAAAATTTCTGAGTCACACACGACCGTGCCTCGGAAGGGCACGATCGTGCTCAAGCCACGGGCGCGACCAGGTTGATCAACAGAGGGCACAAACTAGACCAGTCAACAGGCACGACCGTGCCTTGGCCCGGCACGGTCGTGTCTATGATTCTTAGACACAACAAAGACTAGCCCGAAGGGCATGACTAGGTCTGGAGAGGAGGACACGACCGCGCTGTTAATCGGCACGACCGCGTTTCGTGAGGCACGGCCGCGCTAGATGAATAGCGCGACCGTGTCTCTTCCAAATCAGACACGAATTGAACAAATCTTGTATTTATAGCGTTGGAATTGTTAGGGCTTTTGATTACTGAGTTGTTACGGGTCTATTCATATGAATTAATTATATGTAAATCGTGTTTAAGAGTAGAATCGATTAAATCATTTTTATTAAAACAATAGTTTCGGTTATGGAAGATTTCTGTAATGAAAATTCTGATTAATAGGGGCTTTTGATATATGGACCGAAACGAATGAGAGGGATGATTCAATTACCTAAAACAGAAAGGAATTGATAGCGATCGGTAGAAGGGAGTTCCGGCGACGTCAAGATTGGCTTTCGGCGACTTCTGCTGTGATTCCGGCTGATTCAACCCTTCAGAAACCTTAGAGATGATCGGAGGATCGAGTTCCTTGATTATTTGGTAGCAATTGGATCGAAAATAGAGATTTGAGGCTTGGGAGATAATTTGGACGGTTTCTTTTGAGAGTAATTTGTATTTTGGAAATGATAATGGTAATTGACGGAGATATTTTCCTTGATAACAAAAGTAAAACGTAAATCGGATTTGAATTCGAATGATCGAGCGTTTTGAAACTGCATTTACGTTTCGACTGTTACGCAGGCGCGACCGTGCCCAAGAAAGGCGCGACCGTGCTTAGGCACCGGGCGCGATCGTTCCAGGACCAGTCGCGCGATCGTGCCGAGGCACTTGGCGCGACCGTTCCAGGACGAAGCACGACCGTGCTAATTAGGGTTTCTTGATAAATTTTCAACTTTAGTCCTTGACTTTTTAGGTTTGATTAGTTTGAAATAAATAGTTACTTGTATAGCGTTTAAGTGTATATAATCGAGCAAAACTTGTAAATTTGTGCTGAATCATTGCATTTAGTTTACGGTAAGCAAAATAATAAGGCAGTGCACGAGTATTGAGTTCGAAATTGTATTACATTGAATTGAAATATGAATACTGAAAATCAGAAATGTTACAGTCTCCCCATGTTGAGAGAATTTCGTCCCAAAATTTAGCTATAGGAAACAATCGTATCGGTAAAAAGATGAGGGTACTTGAGCTTCATTTGGTCTTCTCGTTCCCAAGTGAACTCAGGACCACGCTTAGATTCCCAACGAACTTTGACAATAGGAATATGACTTCGTTTGAGTTGTTTGACTTCACGATCCATAATTTCTACCGGCTTCTCAACGAAGTGCATCGTTTCATCAATGCGCACGTCGTCAAGCGGTATATGGAGATTTTCATCAGCGAGACACTTCTTCAGATTTGATACATGAAATGTAGGATGCACATTTCCAAGAGATGGAGGTAACTCGAGCTTGTAAGCCACTTTCCCAATCCTTTCAAGGATTTTGAATGGACCAACATAACGAGGGGCTAACTTACCTTTCTTTCCAAAACGGACCACACCCTTCCACGGGGACACCTTAAGAAGAACAAGATCGCCGACTTGGAATTCCAAGGGTTTTCGACGTTTGTCGGCATAACTCTTTTGCCGACTCCTCCCTATTCGCATATTGTCACGGATTTGAATAATCTTGTCGGATGTTTCTTGAATAATAAGGCAGTGCACGAGTATTGCGTTCGAAATTGTATTAGATTGAATTGAAATATGAATACTGAAAATCAGAAATGTTACAGTCTCCCCATGTTGAGAGAATTTCGTCCCGAAATTTAGCTAGAGGAAATAATCGTATCGGTAAAAAGATGAGGGTACTTGAGCTTCATTTGGTCTTCTCGTTCCCAAGTGAACTCAGGACCACGCTTAGATTCCCAACGAACTTTGACAATAGGAATACGACTTCGTTTGAGTTGTTTGACTTCACGATCCATAATTTCTACCGGCTTCTCAACGAAGTGCATCGTTTCATCAATTCGCACGTCGTCAAGCGGTATATGGAGATTTTCATCAGCGAGACACTTCTTCAGATTTGATACATGAAATGTAGGATGCACATTTCCAAGAGATGGAGGTAACTCGAGCTTGTAAGCCACTTTCCAAATCCTTTCAAGGATTTTGAATGGACCAACATACCGAGGGGCTAACTTACCTTTTTTTTCCAAAACGGACCACACCCTTCCATGGGGACACCTTAAGAAGAACAAGATCGCCGACTTGGAATTCCAAGGGTTTTCGACGTTTGTCGGCATAACTCTTTTGCCGACTCCTCGCTATTCGCATATTGTCACGGATTTGAATAATCTTGTCGGATGTTTCTAGAATTAACTCGGGACCGGTGATTTGTGCTTCACCAATCTCGTTCCAACAGATAGGAGAACGACACTTACGACCATAAAGAGCTTCGAATGGAGCCATGTTGATACTTGTGTGGTAGCTATTATTGTAAGAGAACTCAATGAGGGATAAATGTGAATCCCAATTGCCACCAAAATCGATTACGCAAGCTCTAAGCATGTCTTCAAGAGTTTGGATTGTTCGCTCGGTTTGACCATCAGTTTGGGGATGGTAAGCCGTGCTCAAATCCAATCGAGTACCAAGAGCCTTTTGGAGAGATTGCCAAAATCGAGAAGTGAACCGGGCGTGTCGATCAGATATTATGTTCAAAGGAACACCATGACGGCTCACAATTTCACCAATGTAAATTCGGGCTAGTTTCTCAACCCGATAGTCTTCACGGATAGGTAAGAAATGAGCAGATTTGGTGAGACGATCAATGATCACCCAAATACTATCATAACCACTCGAGGTGCGAGGGAGTTTGGTAATAAAATCCATGGCTAAGTTCTCCCATTTCCACACGGAAATTTCCGGTTGTTCAAGCATACCAGAAGGACGTTGATGTTCGGCTTTGACTTTGGAGCAGGTTAAACATTTGGCAACATAAAGAGCAATGTCCTTTTTCATACCGGGCCACCAATATTGTTGGCGAAGATCTTGGTACATTTTATCCGCACCAGGATGAATAGAGTAACGAGTCTTGTGAGCCTCGTTCATGAGAAATGCACGGAGATCGTCGCGATCGGGAACCCAAATACGGTTCAAGTAATAGAGTAAGCCATTGGGTTTTGATTCAAGAAGGAGTTCAACACCACATGACATTTCTTCGTACATGTTACCCTCGGTTACCGAAATGTGTTGAGCTTCTAAGATACGGGTTTGAATATCGGTTTGAATACGGGCACAATGAAGCATAACATGGTCCTTTCGACTCAAAGCATCGGCTACAACATTCGCTTTGCCGGGATGGTAACGAATCTCGCAGTCGTAGTCGTTAAGGAGTTCGACCCAACGTCGTTGCCTCATATTGAGTTCTTTTTGGTTGAAAATATGTTGAAGACTTTTGTGATCGGTGAACACCACACATTTCGTGCCATATAGGTAATGTCTCCAAATCTTTAACGCGAAAACGACCGCACCCAACTCGAGATCGTGCGTCGTATAATTCTTCTCATGAACTTTGAGTTGCCTTGATGCATAAGCGATTACTTTGCCTCATTGCATGAGAACACAACCAAGACCTTGGTTAGAAGCATCACAATAGACAACTAAATCATCGATTCCATCGGGGAGAGTCAATATAGGAGCATTGCATAATTTTTTCTTAAGGGTTTGGAAAACTTCTTCTTGTTTCGGTCCCCATTCATAAGTCTTACCCTTGTGGGTCAAAGCGGTAAGAGGGACAACAATCTTTGAGAAGTTTGAGATGAAACGACGATAATAAACCGCAAGACCAAGAAATGAACGAACTTCGGTAGGAGTCTTCGGGGCATTCCAATTCTTAATCGTTTCAATCTTAGCAGGATCAACATGAATACCCTTGTCGTTGACGATGTGACCAAGAAATTGAACTTCTTTTAGCCAAAATTCGCATTTGGAGAATTTGGCATATAGTTGTTCTTTTCTTAAGATATCCAAAACCAGTCTAAGATGTTCTTCATGGTCGGCTTTAGTCTTGGAATAGATTAACATATCGTCGATGAAAACGATCATGAATTTATCAAGGTACGGTTTGCACACACGATTCATGAGGTCCATGAAAACTGCGGGTGCATTGGTTAACCCGAATGGCATAACCATGAACTCGTAATGACCATACCTTGTTCGAAAAGCAGTCTTGGGAATGTCATCTTCTTGAACACGGAGCTGATGATAACCGGATCGAAGATCAATCTTCGAGAAGCAAGTAGAACCTTGAAGTTGATCAAAGAGGTCATCAATTCTCAGCAAAGGATAACGGTTTTTGATAGTAAGCTTGTTGAGTTCGGGGTAGTCAATACACATGCGAAATGATCCATCCTTCTTTTTGACGAACAAGACGGGTGCACCCCACGGTGAATGACTCGGACGGATGAATCCCTTGTCGGAGAGATCTTGAAGTTGACTTGCAAGTTCTTGCATTTCAGAAGGTGCAAGACGATAAGGGGCTCTAGCCACGGGGTTAGTTCCGGGTACAAGATCAATACGAAATTCTACTTGACGAACGGGTGGAAGACCGGATAAGTCTTCGGGGAATACTTCAGGAAAATCTCGGATAATGGGGATATCTTTAATACTCTTCTTCTTGACATCCTTTTGAACAATATGAGCTAAGAAAGCAATGTACTTCTTTTGTAAGTACTTTTGAGCGGTAGTACACGACATCAACTTAAGTCCCTTGCAAGGCTTTTCACCAAAAACCCTTAAGGTTTCTCCCGATGGTAGCGGATTTAGGATACACTTTTCAAAGCAAATGACTTCGGCATGATGATTTGATAGCCAATCCATACCTATGATAATATCAAAGCTTCCTAGTGGCATTGGAACAAGGTTGATTGGGAATGAATGGTCATTTAGTTCTAAGGAGCAATCATAAATAATGGACTCAATGGTAAGGGAGTCACCATTTGCTATTTCAACGGTGAAGGTTTTCTCTAATTGGGATCGTGTCTTTGCAAGTAAAGGCTCAAAATTTAGTGACACAAAACTTTTATCGGCACCGGTATCGAACAAAATGGAGGCATATTGACTATTAACAAGGAACGTACCATTAACCACGTCGTTGTTGGCTTGAGCTTCGTTGGCGTTTATGTTGAACGCACGCCCACGAGCTCCACCTTGTCTAGCATTTGCAAGTCTTGGACATTGATCACGAAAATGGTTCGGGTCACCACACTCATAGCAAGCACGCCCATTAGCAATGGCGGGAGCACCATGATTAGCTACGTGAGGTACGGTTTGGTTTGGAGGGTTGACTTGGCCCGCAAGAGCTTTGGTCCTACAAACACTAACTGTATGACCATATCTCCCACAATAAGTACAAAGGCGACATGGGATGTTTTGGGGATGATGGTAGTTGCAGGTGGCACAAAGAGGGTAGATCCCAACATATGGCTTTTTAGCCGGCGCTTGAACCATAGGTGCAACTTGGTTGATGGGAACAGTAGGAGTAACCACAGCAAAATTTCTAACCTTCCTCTTTCTATTATTGCGAGAGGGCTCGGTTGTGGCTTCTTTGTTGTGAGTAGGAGGGGTTACGGTTTCAGAAACTTTCTTAGAACCCTTTTTGGTCAGAGTTCCAGCTTTCACATGATTATCAGTTAAGGTAGCGGATAGACGAATAGCATCCTCCAGAGTAGCAGGATTTCTACCTAAGACAGTATCTTGGATTTGTCTTGGTAGCCCACCAATATATTTTTCGATACAACGGGACAAAGGAGTGACCATGTGGGGCACTAGAAGACTCAACTCATGGAACCGAGTTGTATATGCTAAGCTTTCCCCACTATCTTGGGCAAGATCCTAAAATTCAGCTTCTAACTTTTTCACTTCATTTCGAGGGCAGAACTCCTCGGTCATAAGCCTTTTGACCTCATCCCAAGGTAAGGCCATAGCTATGTCAACACCCCTATTCCTTTTCTCCCCATTCCACCATGTAAGTGCCCGTTTTTGTAGGACACTTGTAGCATGACGAACACGGAGGTTGTCGGGACAGTCACTATTGAGAAAAGTATTCTCAATGCTTTCAAACCATTGAAGGAGTCCAGTAGCTCCTTCGGTTCCATAAAACTTAAGGGGATTGCACGTGTTGAAGTGCTTGAAGGTGCATTGAGATGGATTGTTACCACCATTTCCACCATTCCCACCATTATTACCACTATTGCTTCCATTTCCACCATTGTTGCCATTGGTGGCACCATTGGCTTGGGTGAGTTGTGTCACCAATTGGGTAAGAATAGCAGCAATGTCGGTGTTGGCGTTGTGTTGATGCACTTTCCTGTGACAACACTCTGGATAGAGTCTAGGTTTGTATGTCTAATGTCTGTATTTTGTCTTTGTATGTAAGAGTCATTATGTAATAGTTTATCGAGTTGTATTTACTTTTACATAATGTGTTGTTGATTTCTTCCAAGTGTTGTGCGCACTTGTATGTGCGCAGGAGAAAGCTCCTGCGTACTTAGCAAGTACGCAGGAAGACCTATGCGTACTTGTTAAGTACGCAGGAGTAATTGGTCCTGCGCACTTACTAAGTGCGCAGGCATCAGGTCAGTATAAATAGGATAGGTTGACAGAAGATAAGCACGCAGAACCATTTGTTCAGACGAACTCAGTTTTGCTAAGTACGCAGCTTGTATTTTCTCTGTAACCGTCGAGTGTTTATAATACAAAGAACGATTATTGTGACTCTTGTGTTCGGTTTACTTTGTTCAGTTAGACTCTCCACCTAGTCACGGGTATTCCGCACCCGGTCCGACTAGTAGACCACTTGCATGTGACGATCCACCACACCCGAGGGACCTACAAGTGGTATCAGAGCATTGCTCTTGAATTCGAGTGTTGTAAGTGAGTTTGGAGACGTTTTTACTGAGTTTTACAAGCAAAGAGAGGTTATTTTGTTGATTTTTGTGATAAAAAAGGGGTAGCTCTTGAGCACTTTTTTAGAAGCAAAAATCTCTCAAAAACCAATTTTTGTTGTGTATTTGTGTGTTTTGAGCATCATAGGTTGGTTAAAAACTTGTTTCTGACCCTTTGGCTCAATTGCATTGATCATCAGACCATTTTTTACCAACTCCGGCGAGTTTCAGGTCACCGGAAAAGTTTGGTGAGAGTTGCTGAAAAGGTGTCCTGCGTACTTACCATTTTTGGCAAAAAGTACAGTTTTCTGCGAACTTGCTAAATACGCAAGAGTTATCTCCTGCGTACTTACAAGTGCGCAAGAATGAACTGCGAACTTAAGACTTATCCTGCGTACTTAACAATTTACTCCTGCGTACTTACAAGTACGCAAGGGCAAATATTAAATACGCAAGACCATTCATAAGTGCGCAAGGCTAATCCTAAGTGCGCAATAGCTACTGACTTTTCTGATTTTTGACCAAGTGTTCACCATGTCAAACCTTCAGAACCTTAGTAGTATGTTAAATTATGATAATGAAATCGGTATTCCACAGAAACCTCCCAAGTTGCTCAATGTAAACGATTATTCCAATTGGAAAGCCCGTTTTGAGCACTATATTTCATACACCGATTCATCGTTATGGATACCTATTCTTGAGGGATATAAGCATCCCACCCACTTGTATCTTGATGAAAACGTACCTAAGCCTATCTCTAAGTTGGATGCAGAAGAAAAGAAAAATTATGATCGAGAGAAGAAGGCATTGGGTTAAATCACTATGTCATTAACTCGGGATTTGTTCCACAGTTTCCGAGGATATGAATCTTCTAAGGATCTTTGGAAAGCTTTACAGAAAAGATTCGAAGAAAATAGTGACATCAAGAAAAGCAAGAGGGATCTGCTCCGGAAGCAATACGAGTGCTTCAGATTTATAGAAAATGAATCTTTAGATGATCTTATCTCTAGATTCTATCACCTACAAACGGAGTTGAAATCGTTTGAGCTTAAATATCCAGAAGAGGAAATGGTGGAAAAGTTTTTGGATGCTCTTCCACCGAGATATGAGATGTATACAACCCTGATGAGGGAAAGTTCAAAGTTCTACGAGATGACAGTAGATGAGGCAGTCGGTAAGATTCAGGCTCATAACATGAATCTTATAAAAAGGGAGAATTCTGGAAGACCTCAGATACAGGACCCTTCCATGTATCACGGGACGACTTCCACTTCAATGTCTTCCGGCTCTGGGATTGCACTCTTTACTGGGAAATCCATTGAAGAAGACCACTCTAATGGTTGTGGTGGTCATGCATGTTATGCATCAGGATCAGGGTTTGGATCTCATCAACAAAATCAACAAAACTCAAAGACTCCTCAGAATACGTGCTCAGCCAATCAGTCAGCTATTGCCAAGATAGCTGAAGATCATGTAGCACTATTCTCATCTTGCATGCTGGCATATGACAAAGCTTCTCTCGGCTAAATACGACAAGTTAATCAAGTTCTGTCTTGATTACAAAAAGAAGATGGAAGCTAAGGAAGCAGTGCTGTGAAGACTGAAGATTGAAGACTGAAGACGATGAAGATCCTGAGCTCTTGTCAAGGGGGAGTTTGTTGATGCACTTTCCTGTAACAACACTCTGGATAGATTCTAGGTTTGTATGTCTAATGTCTGTATTTTGTCTTTGTATGTAAGAGTCATTATGTAATAGTTTATCGAGTTGTATTTACTTTTACATAATGTGTTGTTGATTTCTTCCAAGTGTTGTGCGCACTTGTATGTGCGCAGGAGAAAGCTCCTGCGTACTTAGCAAGTACGCAGGAAGACCTATGCGTACTTGTTAAGTACGCAGGAGTAATTGGTCCTGCGCACTTACTAAGTGCGCAGGCATCAGGTCAGTATAAATAGGATAGGTTGACAGAAGATAAGCACGCAGAACCATTTGTTCAGACGAACTCAGTTTTGCTAAGTACGCAGCTTGTATTTTCTCTGTAACCGTCGAGTGTTTATAATACAAAGAACGATTATTGTGACTCTTGTGTTCGGTTTACTTTGTTCAGTTAGACTCTCCACCTAGTCACGGGTATTCCGCACCAGGTCCGACTAGTAGACCACTTGCATGTGACGATCCACCACACCCGAGGGACCTACACGTTGGTTGTGGGAGCACGACGAGGAGGCATTCTACAGATTTTTCACAAGACAAGAAAGATTGTAAGAACTTATGAGAGTTGATAGGATTTAATAGAATGAGATAACAAAAATAAAAATAGATATTCTTAGTTTGGATTGTACTCAAAAGTGACAAAATCACTTGAATACCATGGCACATTAAGGTTAATTAAACTTATATAATTTTCAAGGAGACATGCTCTAGCCTATAAGTAAACACTCATCTCGGGAATTCCCAGGAAAGCATACGGGTCCCTCGGTTGATTGGGATTTATGCGAAATGCTTTCCTAGACAGAAAACCCAAAATACAGGTGCCACTCTTCCAGATTGCACGTGTCCTCAAATAATTTAACAAGTTTAAAAACCTTAACGAAGAAATAAAAATTTTTAAAGATTTTTGCTTCAAGAATTTTCCACATGCTTAGAAAAGATAAAGATAGAAAGAAGATAGAAGTATTATGAGGTTTTAGAATATAGGAAAGGATATTATTTATTTAATTATTAAGAATATCCTAATAAGTCATGGATTTAAAACACATAAGTCATCAAAATGAAATAATAAGTAATCATACTAAGCATGTAACATATAACATGTAGCACATAGCACATAATCATGAAGCATAGCATAAGGGGTTGCCCTAAAGTTATAGTCTAGGTCAAGATGTCTAATAACCTAATTCCCTATAACCAAGGCTCTGATACCAATCTGTCACACCCCGACCGATGGCGGAATCATCGGGGCGGGACATGTAAGACTGTTCATAGCACATGGTTGACTAAATTGAATTATATTAAAGTCAAATTTCCATTTCAAATAATCCAAGTACAAATCAAATTCAAACAAAGAAACATAAACAACTCATAGAATTCTTGATTTAAATTGCTTTCCAAATCCTATATTGAGCACGTCTTGAATCATTCTCACATATTAGGGCCAGAAACATGAATAAAATAACGTCAACTAAAAAGTTGGTGAGTATAACACAGTTGTATATAGATAGCATATAGTTGAAATCAAATCCTTTACAAAACATGATAAAATAAGGCATTTATGGGGAGCAGTTATTGTGTAACCATGTACAACCAAACCTTTGTAACTAGCATGCAAAAAAAAATGTGTTGTCGGTTTCAATCACCGCGCACCTGGGTGGGTTTGTCAGACTCAATAGATCTATCATTGAAAACCGTCGGCTTGTATAGTTAATGATTGCACATAATCGCATACAAAGGTTAGCACAACTAGCACTCGGGTACAAAGCTCAAATTTTTGCACACGTGTATGTAAATAGGATTTTGCACTTGTGTTGTTTGCGTAAATGTAAATGTGTAATGTGTATAAAGTTCATGTTCCACCCCAAAAGTGTAAAATAGTAAAAAGGGGTTGTGAATACTCACTTGGTATGAAGATGTAGCTAACAAAGAGTATAGATAAAAATAAGGGTTCTTGATACGCACGGGTTAACCTAGATAGTAATGTATATTGAATCAAATCGGTGTACAAAGTTTAAGTCTAACATTGAAGGTTGGATTTATGTATAAAAAGTATTAAATGAAATATATACAGTTGTAGTAACCATTTTTTTGGAACATTTGATTAAAGTTTGGAATTTAAATAATAAAATAGAATTTTTATAAAATTGTTGATTATGAAAATAATGCATGTGTTAAATGTAAATTAAAAAATAAATAAATGATTATAGTTTATGAAATAATGTAAATATTGATTGTAATTAAGTATAAATAAAGAAATGATTTTTCTTAAATATTAAATAAATAATTATTATCTTATTTATTTATAAACTTGTAACTTAATCATTTAAAACATCATTTAAGTGTAAGATAAATATAAATTTAATTTTTATAAATTTTTAAATAAACTTTTAAATAAATAATATTTATCTCCAGATTAAACTTTAAATCTCTTCAAATACAGAAAACATATTTTTATAAAATTTGAAACATTTATTGGTTGAAAAATATAAAATTATAATTCTGTTAAAATTTCTGAGTCACACACGACCGTGCCTTGGAAGGGCACGATCGTGCTCAAGCCACGGGCGCGACCGCACTAGTCGGGGCGCGACCGGGTTGATCAACAGAGGGCACAAACTAGACCAGTCAACAGGCACGACTGTGCCTTGGCCCGGCACGGTCGTGTCTATGATTCTTAGACACAACAGAGACTAGCCCAAAGGGCATGACTAGGTCTGGACAGGAGGACACAACCGCGCTGTTAATCGGCACGACCGCGTTTCATGAGGCACGGCCGCGCTAGATGATTAGCGCGACCGTGTCTCTTCCAAATCAGACACGAATTGAACAAATCTTGTATTTATAGCGTTGGAATTGTTAGGGCTTTTGATTACTGAGTTGTTACGAGTCTATTCATATGAATTAATTATATGTAAATCGTGTTTAAGAGTAGAATCGATTAAATCTTTTTTATTAAAACAATAGTTTCGGTTCTGGAAGATTTCTATAATGAAAATTCTGATTAATAGGGGGCTTTTGATATATGGACCGAAACGAATGAGAGGGATGATTCAATTACCTAAAACAGAAAGGAATTGATAGCGATCGGTAGAAGGGAGTTCCGGCGACGTCAAGATTGGCTTTCGGCGACTTCTGCTGTGATTCCGGCTGAATCAACCCTTCAGAAACCATAGAGATGATCGGAGGATCGAGTTCCTTGATTATATGGTAGCAATTGGATCGAAAATAGAGATTTGAGGCTTGGGAGATAATTTGGACGGTTTCTTTTGAGAGTAATTTGTATTTTGGAAATGATAATGGTAATTGACGGTGATATTTTCCTTGATAACAAAAGTAAAACGTAAATCGGATTTGAATTCGAACGATCGAGCGTTTTGAAACTACATTTACGTTTCGACTGTTACGCAGGCGCGACCGTGCCCAAGAGAGTCGTGACCGTGCTTAGGCACCGGGCGCGATCGTTCCAGGACCAGTCGCGTGATCGTGCCGAGGAACTTGGCTCGACCGTGCCAGGACGAAGCACGACCGTGCTAATTAAGGTTTCTTGATAAATTTTCAACTTTAGTCCTTGACTTTTCAGGTTTGATTAGTTTGAAATAAATAGTTACTTGTATAGCGTTTAAGTGTATATAATCGAGCAAAACTTGTAAATTTGTACTGAATCATTGCATTTAGTTTACGGTAAGCAAAATAATAAGGCAGTGCACAAGTATTGAGTTCGAAATTGTATTACATTGAATTGAAATATGAATACTGAAAATCAGAAATGTTACAGTGTCTCCCAAATGTGTGATAAGGAGTACTCAGTGATGTTTGACAAATCAGAATGCCTGATTCTCAAACCCGGTTTTGAGGTTCCCGAAGACTAGATTCTGATGAGAGCACCAAGAACGAAAGACACATATCAGATCGATATGAGCGTGGCAACAACCACCTCATCAGTTGCTACTTGTTTGCTTATAAAAGCGACAGAGCTTGACTCTATCTTGTGGCATAGGAAACTCGGACATATTTCTTATCGTAAAATGAATCATCTTGTCGGAAACGGTTTGGTAACCGGGGTTCCTAAGCTGAGATTTACCGTTGCAGATGACTGTATGCCTTGTAAAAAGGGTAAACAGCAACGGAAGTCTCACAAGCCCAAGCTTCAAAACTCTATTGATACCCCTTTGGAGCTATTACACATGGATCAGTTTGGCCCCATAAGTATCAGGAGTATTGGAGGTAAGTCGTTCTGTCTAGTTGTAACTGATGATTTCTCACTTTTTTCTTGGGTGCATTTTTTAGGTACTAAAGACGAGACTCCTGATATTCTTCAATACTTGATCATGAGCTTGGAATCTCTTTGCAAGCTGAAAGTTAGAAGAATAAGGAGTGACAACGGAACTGAGTTCAAGAATAATTTGATGGAGCTTTTCTGTCTCAAGAAAGGGATCCGTCACGAATTCAGCGCGCCGTACACACCTCAACAGAATGGAGTTGCTGAACGGAAGAACAGAACACTGATTGAGACTGCAAGGACTATGCTGTCGGATGGAAAGCTTCCTGTCACTTTCTGGGCAGAAGCCGTTAATACAGCTTGTCACGTCTTAAACAGGGTTCTGGTTGTGAAGAGGCACAACAAGACTTGTTACGAGTTGATCAACAATCGACTTCCCAATCTTGATTACGTAGTTCCTTTCGATAGTCCTTGTTCCTTGTTGCTACAGTACAAAGACCGCCAGTCTATGTTTCATGCAAAAGCAGTGGAAGGCATCTTCTTAGGATACGTTGCCAAATTTCCTTGCAAACGAGTGTACAATATAGGAGCTCGTACTGTCGAGGAATGGTTTGAAGTGGATTGTAGTAAACACAGCATTCCACCCGAACCAACAGGTCTAGCTTGGGGTTTTGATTATGATGCGCTATTCAAGTCATTCAATCTTCCTGATATATCTGCAGATGACGTCGCAAATGTTTATGAATTATTGGGTGACGGCGATGACTCCAACTTCTCTACTCGTGCTACTGTACCGATTGTAACTCCTGATTCCAATGCTGCATCTGCATCTGGAACTCATGACAGTGATAACAGTGAAGATGTTCATATTGTTGGAGATGACGCTCAAGCCAATCCTAACACAACTGTAGGAAATGACGCTCCAGCTTATCCAATTAACATTGAATCTTCTTCCTCTGGAACACAGGAAATGGGGGAGTTAAGCACGAATCTTGATCCAGAAATTCAGGAACCGATTGTACCGGAGACGAGAGTGCATAGGAATCATCCAATCGACAACATTATTGGTGATCCTTATGCCGGTCTTCAGACTCGTCATCGAACCATCACTGAGAACACCAGTCTTTACACAGAGATATTTGACACTAGTGTCATGGAAATATGTCTGCATGCTGCATTCGGGTCCCAGTTAGAGCTGAAGAATGTGAAGGAGGCTCTCACTGACAACTGCTAGATTGAGGGTATGCAAGATGAATTGTCTCAACTCCAAAACTTGCACGTGTGGGATTTGGTTGACTTGCCCACAGACTTTCAGCTAATTGGAACCAGATGGGTGTTCAAATGCAAGACGGATGATCGTCATGTTGTTGTGAAGAACAAAGCAAGATTGGTTGTTTAGGGTTTTTATCAGCAAGAGGGCTTGGATTACACGGAAGTATATGCCCCAGTTGCTAGAATTGAAGCCATTCGACTGTTCTTGGCTTATGCCACATATGTCGGCTTTAAGGTCTATCAACTTGATGTGAAAAGTGCTTTCCTATATGGTAAAGTTCATGAAGAAGTCTATGTCACTCAGCCTCCCGGTTTTGAAGATCCGCATAATATCAATAAAGTGTATAAGCTCGACAAAGCACTTTATGGTCTTCATCAAGCACCGCGGGCATGGTATGAGACATTATCTAAACATTTACTCTCTAATGGTTACGACCGTGGACAGATTGACTCGACTCTCTTCATAAGGAAAACAGGAGGTGACATTCTTCTTGAACAAGTATATGTCGACGACATCATTTTTGGGTCTACCAATGAAGGGAAGTGTAGGGAATTCGAGCAGGTGATGAAGTCCAAATTTGAAATGAGTAATATGAGTGAATTGTCGTTCTTCCAGGGTCTGCAAGTCAGTCAAAGAGAGGATGGTATTTATCTACATCAAACTAAGTATGTGCAGGACATCTTATCAAAATACAAGATGAATGATAGCAGTACTTATGGAACACCTATACCAGTGAATCATGGTCTGCATCCTGAAAAAGATGGAAAGGATGTAGACAGCAGATTGTACCGTGGGATGATCGGATCACTTATGTATCTCACAGCTTCAAGACCCGATATAATGTTTGCTGTGTGCTTGTGCTCAAGGTTTCAGTCTCAACCGAAGGAGTCACATATGATAGCTGTGAAGAGAATTTTCAGATACCTGAAAGGGAAACCCCGATTAGGTCTTTGGTACTCTAAGCAGCAGTCATTCGACTTCAAAGCCTACACTGATTCAGATTATGGCGGTTGTAACCTTGACAGAAAGACAACTTCTGGTGGATGTCAATTCTTAGGAGACAGACTGGTCTCCTGGCAGTGTAAGAAGCAGTCAACGGTTTCTGTCTCAACTTGTGAAGCAGAATACATTGCTGCAGCGAGCGGTTGTTCTCAGATACTGTGGATTCAGCAGCAGTTGAGAGACTACGGCTTAAACTTCACTAGAACTCCTCTATTCATTGACAACAACGCCACCATGTCCATCACAAATAACCCGGTGAAACATTCCAAAACTAAACACATAGAGATTCGCCATCATTTCATCCGTGATTGTGTTGAAAAGCATTTAATCGAACTTGTAAAAGTTCACACGAATGACAATCTTGCTGACCTTTTCACAAAGGCATTTGATCGATCCCGATTTGAGCATCTTGTCAACTTGATAGGAATGTTCAATCCTGAGTGAAAACTAAGTTTTCTTAACTCAATTCAATTCATGGAAGTTAAATTTTTAATTCTTTTAAATTTTCTGTATAGTTCTTTTAGTTTTTAAAAATATTTTACAAAAATCAAAAACAAAATAGAAAATGGAGAAAATTTCAAAGTTAACTTGAGAAAAGAGGAAATGATAGTACATCAGAAATGATCTAAACACCATAGACTGCTCATATGGGAAATGATTGCGTCATGTTTACTTAATTGTTTAAATTATTATGTTTTTAATCTGTTTATTTACAAGTAATTTGAATTGTCAGTAGGCTGTATACGTCTTTGAATCACTAGTAGTGTGGAAACTAAATCTAAATTACAAATGTGAATTGAACTCATGTTTGCAAGTGTGTGTGCGTAAAAGAATAGAAAAGATCATTATCAGATAAAAGATGTTAGATTTTCGCAATAATTTTCTTTTGAGATCAGTTTCGGGTTATGTCATTAGCACAATTAATGCGGTTCATCTCACTGCCCATACTCACAAGTATGCAAGGAGAGATTGAATCAAGACATGTCTCTGCATTAACCGTTGAGTATGTTTTCACCCTTGAATCACTCCTGATTCATTGAAATCAAATCCAGATAAAAGTTGGATCCCCTTACCTGATAATCAAACACCATATCTATTATCCTGAATCATCATCCCGATATTTAAAGAAGAAAATCACATGAAACCAAGACAAATAAATCACTCGATTCTGAATCTTATGATTCCCGATAATCCTTATGGATTCTGCTTGATTTTTCCTGTGCTAATAGATGTAGCTTCATTCTGAAAATCTAGAAAATCATTGGGAAAATCTTAGATGCCTTGAGATAGTGCAAGTTAGAATAGCATATCAATGGGGTACACGTTGTATATCTTATAATTAATACCTTAATACACAAGAACATGATACAAAGATGCGTATAGTTTCAAATTTTAAAATATTGTCAACTTGAATTACTTGTTTATGTGCTTATTACGTATGAATAAAGAGTAATCCATGACATGATCCCATATTCTTTGATGTTTATTTTGTATCGTTTTTGCTAAATGATAGCCTGATATGATCATCTGCTCGTGTCTTTGATCAAAAATAGTTTGTGTGAATACTTGTATATATCTATCTAGAAAAGAACAAAAGATTTTAAGTTTATGCATTGTTCAATTTTAATCAGAAAAAGCCAAAAATATTTTATGTTTAACCTTCATGAATTGTATTTGAAACCTCGTGATTGAATATTTTTTATCTTGTTTGTTTATTGATTTGAAAAATCTTCATAATTCTGAGTTGGAAATTTGCGCACTTAAGGGCTGTGCGTACTTGATAAGTTCGCACGAAGTAAGCCTTGCGTACTTAACAAGTACGCAAGAGTTAATCTTGCGCACTTGTAAATGCGCAAGAGTTAAGTCCTGCGTACTTGTAAGTACGCAAGAGTTAACTCGTGCGCACTTAACAAGTACGCACGACCGATGAGTGATGGGTATAAAACTGACACTTAGAACTTTTTCTGAGTTTCATGCTTTCAAACCTAAGAGTTTCCCTCTGCAATTTTCTACTCAAAATCGATTGTGTCTAAACCATCTTCTCGTCTCGTCTATACTTTCATCATCTCATTACATCGCATTGGTGAGAATTTAGACCGATTCCATCCATAAAATCGTGACATTCGACCGATTTGTGACTTAGAAAACTTTACGTTAAAATCTTGAATTTTTGGGTAAAATTTGGGGTTGTTTGGGTAACTTATTGTGTATTTCATGCAAATAGGAACCTTAATCGATTCTCTAATCACCCTTTGATCCTCGATTCGAGCCGTCGGTTGAAGCTTACTCGACAGTGGGTCGGCGACTATGTTAGGTCAAAAAATTGGTGAAATGTTGGTAGTTTGTGGTGTTGATAATGGTCCCATAGGTTAGCATCCTTGATTCCGACCTAGTGGCGACCTAATCGACCCGTTTTTTGAACGATCAATCAACTTCTGAATTTTGTTCTTAAGTGTTGTTCTTGCGCACTTAACAAGTACGCACGAAGCAATTCCTGCGTACTTGTTAAGTACGCAAGAAGAAAAAGTTGCGCACTTGCTAAGTGCGCAGCACCAACACTTAGAAACTTTTCTAAGTCTGAAATTCTTGTTCAATGAGTAACTACTACACCATGTCATGTTTGTTCATTTCCAATAACATACGTTGTTCTGATTATGTTTTCTGTGTGTTTCTGCAGACTATGGCTCAGGCATTCACTAACGAATTCAACTTGTTAGCGAACACTCAACCTGAGTGGAAAGGGGCAGCTTTGCAATATCGGGAGATCGTTGATTTTTTGAACCGATCAAGAATAAGTTATGCAATCTCAGTTGACCCAACAGTCTCAAGTCCTTACTTGGAGCAATTCTGGGAGACGGCAGAGCACGACTGCACGGTATCCCCTAATGTCATAAGGGCTACCGTTGATGGTCGGGCTATTGCTTTCTCTTAGGATACAATAAGAAGGGTCCTGCGGTTCGGAGACCTCGGTACCGACCCGACATCCTATCCAGATTACTATGTGGATGGGTGGTGGAGCCATAGAATGGGATATGTCGGAGCGAGGGACTATGCTTCTTACAAAAAGATGTGGGTGTTGGATCAATGGCGGTATTTTGCCCACATCATGATCGTGTGCATCTCGTCAAGAAAAGCAGGGAAAGATGCCATGGGTCATGACCTTGCAGCAGCCATGGTGGGCTTGTCTCTTAATTGGGGCTACAACTTATCTCGCTACATCTTCAAAGCACAATGAACAGATCAATACAGCAGAGAAATTTAGGTTCCTATTGTACCCGAGGTTTGTGCAACTCTTGATTGATGATGCATTGCCAAACCTACGTGCTATCGGGGAGAGACTGCAAGTAAAACGGGTGGACAAGAGAGTATTTGTTCAGTTTCTAAAGCCAGGCAGTGTAGATCCTACCCCTGTGCATACTGAACTCTTTGGCCACCTGCTTAATGAAGCATATGTCGCACCAGAAGATTGGAATTGGTATAGTCCTAATTCGGCACCAGAGATGAGTGATGATTCTGATGAACAACAAGAAGAAGAGAATGAAAGTGATGGAGGTGATGACGAAGGTGGTGATGGTGGTGTTGAGGAATCCGATTAAGAAGCAACAGAATCAGATTCTTCCGATTCCGATGACGCACCATCCCAGGCACACCCGAGGAAATTGGCACAGGTAACCCTGCCTGCGTCGTCTTCTAAAAGAAGCGACAAAGCTCGAGCAGCGAATATGAGCCGACCTCTGACTCTGACGCTGCTCTACAAAGACAAAGGCAAGAGAGTGCCAACAAGAAGAGGGGCGATAGGCAATAAGTTGCTATCCCCAGGGTTGTAGAGATCCCGACTGTGCAGCAAGTACAAGCTGCGGCTGACAGTCCAAACTCAGAATCTACCCCACTAGCACAAAAACTATACAGAAGGAGGAGAAGGACACTAGTACAAGGTAATGTGGCAGTCACGGCGGTCACAGAGGAGATTCCTGTGACGGTGACCCTCCCTACTCCAACCGTCCAGATGACAGTGACTACTCCACTTCTCACGGAGTCAGTCACCATCACCCCAACCATAACGCCCACTCCCATCATTACATCCCCACTCCCACCTCACACCACTGAGCCGTCAGGTCAACCATTCAACTATGGTGATTTCTCACAAGGGTTTGACTTTGACACAATCTTCTCCTCCCCCATCCATAATGTCGAAGCCTCATCATCTAGGCATTCTGATCCGAATGAAGCAAGGATCAATGTCTTAGAGACCCAAGTTGCTGGACTATTGAAGACCATTCAAAAGTCAAAGGAGGAGTCTAATGCTCAACAAGCACAGATCAATTCCCTGGCCGATGAAGTTAGGATTCTCCACAGCCAGAGAACAGGGACAAATGAGCAACTGAAGAATGTTATGGCACAGAACGAGCTGCTAATGAAAACCAATGAAATGATTCTAGGCCACAGAACTTCACTTGAGCTAAGCCTGGATTTACAGAGAAAAGAGCATGAAGCGATGGTCAAATTGGTTGAAGAACTGACCAAGAAGCTTGATGCTCAGGAGGAGAAAGAGAAAGAGAGAGGGAAGGAGAAAGAGAAAGAGAAAGAGAAGGAGAAAGAGAAAGAAAATAAATCCACTGGTGCTGAGCCTTGTCATCCAATCGACTTGACTAAGGATGATGATAAAGACAAGGATCCTGAAGCCGGTCCTAGTGGAGGTGAGCACCAAGCTTTGGCTATTGTGCCCATCTCTTCTATTCCAATGGCAGAGGGGGAGTCTACTCAGCAAGAGGGTGGTGATACCTCTGGTGGTGGTGATAAAGGGAAGTCAGCGGCCGATGTGCTCAAGGACTTATCTGATGATGAGATCCTTTATCTTGATCCTGACTATTCCAAAGAAGCACAAATCGATGCTCTCCTTAGTCTGGAAGAAGGAGAGATCAACTCTGGTGATGACTGGAATGATGAAGATGAGGACGTGGTAATAGAGATTCCCAAGGGCGACGGGGAAAGAGAGTACGAGTTAGAGGATGGTGAGATCTTTGAAGTACCATCGCTCGAATCTCTGCTCGAAACAGGCTCAGTTGACATGGCAAGTAATGTTGAAGCTACAACTGAAGCCTCCCCATTCGACCCTACACCTGTGGACCCCGAGGCACCAAAAGATAAAGACATGCCTTCTGCATCTTCTAATGGTCCAGCTCCTGTGTGGCAAAACACGTCCATCACAGAAAAGCACGGAGCTATAGGTATGATCTTGGCTGTTAGGTTCGAGGAGGACAAGCAGTTGTTCGCCATCAAAAGATCTGGGGGGGCTCAATACTTGAAACCAACCAGTGAGGCGTTCGACTCTTTGCCCAAGTACAACCTTGTGAACCTCGCAAACCGCGACCTGCTGAGTCACTCGAGTCATGCAGTAGCAATGAGTTTGTGGGTAACACTACAGCGGGAAGCAAGATCAGGGAAATTCGAATACATCAAGCCTCAAGTGCCCAGAAGAGTTAAGGATAAGCACGCTGTAAATCCTGTGACTAAGAAGCACATAAAGATATTGGTATACAAGCCAGTGCGATGTGAAACTAAGATTCCCCTGAGCAAGTTACCTCAGGATATTCTTGGTGACATGTGGTACTGGTACGTTGATCCAAAAACGGGCGAGGCTGTGGTTATGGGTAAAGGTAAGTCAGCAAGTGGAAACATGGTGCCAAAGGAAGTGATCAGGATTTTTGATGAAGTCTGCTTCATCAACTTTTCTGTGAACGATCTGGAGGTACTAGCCGACAAGTACTGCATCCACACTGACGAATGGACAAAGCTTCTTTCTGCCAAATACGACAAGTTGATCAAGTTATGTCTTGATTACAAAAAAAAGATGGAAGCTAAGGAACCAGTGCTGTGAAGACTGGAGATTGAAGACTGAAGACGATGAAGATCCCGAGCTGTTGTCAAGGGGGAGTTTGTTGATGCACTTTCCTGTGACAACACTCTGGATAGGGTCTTAGTTTGTATTTCTAATGTCTGTAATTTGTCTTTGTATGTAAGAGTCCTTATGTAATAGTTTATCGAGTTGTATTTACTTTTACATAATGTATGTTGCATTTCTTCTAAGTGTTTTGCGCACTTACATGTGCGTAGGAGAAAGCTGTTGCGTACTTAGCAAGTACGCAGGAAGACCCATGTGTACTTGCTAAGTACGCAAGAGCATTTGGTCTTGCGCACTTGCTAAGTGCGCAGGCATCAGGTCTGTATAAATAGGTTTGGTTCACAGAGGATAAGTACGCAGAACTCATATCTTAGACGAACTTAGTTTGTTAAGTACGCAATTTGTAATCTCTCTGTAAATGTCGAGTGTTTATAATAGAAAGAGCTTTTATTGTGACTCTCGTGTTTGGTTTACTTTGTTTTTAGTTAGACTCTCCGCCTAGTCACGGGTATTCCGCACCCGGTCCGACTAGTAGACCACTTGCTTGCAACGATCCGACACACACGAAGGGACCTACAGTCCTGCACATACTTAGTTTGATATAGATAGATGCCATCCTCTCTTTGACTGACTTGCAGACCCAGGAAGAATGACAATTCACCCGTGTTGCTCATCTCAAACTTGGACTTCATCACCTGTTCGAATTCCCTACACATATCTTCATTTGTAGACCCAAAGATAATGTCGTCGACATACACTTGTACGAGTAGAATATCACCTCCTGCTTTCCGAATGAAGAGGGTCGACTCAATCTGTCCACGGTCAAAACCATTTGACAGTAGATGTTTTGACAACGTCTCATACCATGCCCGAGGTGCTTGATGAAGACCATAAAGTGCTTTGTCGAGCTTATACACTTTATTTATATTATGCGGATCTTCAAAGCCGGGAGGTTGAGTGACATAGACCTCTTCATGAACTTTTCCATACAAGAAAGCACTCTTCACATCACGTTGATAAACCTTGAAGCCGACATAGGAGGCATAAGCCAGAAACAGTCGAATGGACTCAAGTCTAGCAACTGGGGCATATACTTCAGTGTAATCCAAGCCCTCTTGTTGATAAAATACTTGAACAACCAACCTTGCTTTATTCTTCACTATGACATGATGATTATCCGTTTTGCACTTGAACACCCATCTGGTTCCAATTGGATGTACTGTGACACCCGACATTTCAGGTCAACATCCGTACATGTTATAAACAAGTTTAAATTATAATTGTTTTGTGATTACTTAATTTCACAAACAAGGACATTAAGGCCTAACAAAAACCGTACATGGTCTCAGTTCATATTTTGGTAATTCTAGGAGTTACCGGTTCACGTACCAGGATAACCCGACTAAATACGAACACTAGTGGTTAAAATTACACTTAAATCAAATGGTTTGATTTATTTAAATCCCAACCCACTTGCTTGACTTTCTCGACCGAAAGTCAGGGGAGCCATTCCCCCACTTGCAAGTTTACTCAATCTCAGATTAAGAACCATACCTCTTCAGTCGAAATCCCACAATCCCTTTCATACTTCTCATTTTCATACGGCAATTTCCCAATTCTCCTTCAAATCGAAGTCCAGTTTAAGGCAAAAAGCCACCGTATTTCGGTGCTATAAGAAGAGTTCCAAGTGTTGTCTCAAGAATCAAGATAAGGAGCTCAAGATCATTCTCTGTTTCCCTGAAAATCATCATTCTCTGTTTGAGGTAAAAACTCGATATTATCCATTTCATTTTCTTTAAAATCGTAGCTGAACATACAAAAAGGTTCAATCGCAAGTAAGATAACAAGAAAAGTGTGTCAAATTCAAGATTTGAACATAAAAATATACAGGACGAATTCTGTCAATCAAAGTGCAGTAATCGAAACTAGGAGTTTCGATACCTGTTCAATCGAAACTAGGAGTTTCGATACCTGTCATTCAATCGAAACTAGGAGTTTCGATACCTATTCAATCGAAACTAGGAGTTTCGATACCAATTTACCCAATCGAAACTAGGAGTTTCGATACTAGTTGTTCAATCGAAACTTGGTAGTTTCGATACCCAACTACTCAATCGAAACTAGGTAGTTTCGATACCCAACTACTCAATCGAAACTAGGTAGTTTCGATACCCAACTACTCAATCGAAACTATGAAGTTTCGATACCGATTGCCCAATCGAAACTAGGTAGTTTCGATACTATTCTTGCCAATCGAAACTAGGTAGTTTCGACACCAGTTTTTGCTCAATCGAAACTAGGAAGTTTCGATATCTAATCAGCGCAATCGAAACTAGGAAGTTTCGACATCTGTTCATCAGTCACTTTGAGCAGTAACTAAGATCTGTTTTATAACAAAACAAGTATTGAACAACTTACGTATAAGACGGATAGTTTTAACACATTAGTACCCTTGTGTGATTAGGGTACGGATATACAAGAACTAGCACAAGTTTGTTTGCTAGGATTTCATCGGACACAAGGTGAGTTCACGGCCCCCTTTTAACTCTTTACTGTTTTGTAAACATCGGGGGAGAAATATACTTACTTGTTATGTTTTGAAAACATGAATTACATTGTTTATACGTTTGACAATATGAACATTTTGGTATAACTTCTTGTGAGTCTCCCAGCCCCACTTTTACTACTGGTTTTTAAATTGTTTTTAAACAAACGGGGAGAAAACTTGCTCAACTAAACAGCTGGACACAAGTACACACAACGATTGTTCGGGTGAACAACACACAACGATTGTTCGGATGAACAACACTCAACGATTTGGGGGAAAAACATACTTACAACTATTTTATGGGATAACAAGAGAATAAGACACGACTTTATGTTTACATGGGATGAGAACAACACATTGGAGGCCGCTAAAGTCCCCTGGAACAACATAGTAACCATTAACTGTAGCCTAGGGTCCTATGAATAGTACTATGGAGAGTGACGTCTCCCGGTCATGGTTAGTCGCGCTAACCACAATCTGGAGGATTTATGGCCGCATAGAACTGAATAACGAAATTAGGGGCGTGTACACATGTCAAGGTTTGGTTACGCCCCATGTATGAACATATTATTTGTATTCCTAGCTAGTTTACAAATGGGTCAACAATTCTTATTCTGTTTATCACATACAACTGAAACTATTTACGAACAATTGAGTTTAAACAAAAGAGTTTTGATCCGGTTAAAGAAATCATGTTTATACAAAAGGATTCTGATCAGGTTATAAGGATCATGTTTAAATATTGAATTTATGACGGTTAAGTCATGATAATGTTTTCAAAGGACAACTTCATATTTTATGACGGTTAAGTCATGATAATGTTTTCAAATGAAAACTACTTAGTTTTATGACGGTAAAGTCATGAACATGTTTTTGGGAAAAACTATAAGCACTATTATAACTAACTCTGTGAACTCACCAACCTTTGTGTTGACAATTTCAAGTATATTTCTCAGGTAACTGTTAGCCATGGCACGGTTGGAATAAGCTAGCTATGTTGGATCAATTCCTAGTAGCTGGAAGGACGTAGAATATCAAGACTCAAGTCTATCGTTGATCTAGAAGAACTTAGATCCTAGTATTACTTAGTCTTAGCATTTGTGTATGTAATCAAGTCTTAGAAATCATTATTACAGCTTCCGCTATCGTGTAATGAACCAATCGTTGCAACCTGTATTTATTTAATAAGTAAATAAAATATGGGGGTGTGACAGATTGGTATCAGAGCAATGGTTTTAGCGAATTAGGTGTCCTTAGTGATACCTAGGCTCTAACCGGACTCATCTAGGGACCAAGATTTCTAAGACTTGCATCACACTAAAAACACCCAAGACTTGAGCATAGGAATTCCAACCGTTGCCGAACAATTTGTGTAGACTATTAGTGTATGGAGTTACACTAGGGTACCATTAGCTACACTAATACAATTACATAACACATGTAATGAACACTTAAACACATACAACAATGTGAAAATAATAAACACATATAAATGTTACTATTCGGATTACGAGTCAAGAATAACGGGTACTCAGCATACTGCAACCTTAGAAGATCGAGTTATGAGCTGAGCTTGAACGATGACGACGGCGGCGATCGTCAGTTACCGATCTTGGTATCACAACAGGTTGAACTCGTACCAGAATCTGTACCTATACCTGCACCACAACTACTCCAGCCATGGAGGCAACTATCTTTCTAACGTATTTGCGATATAAATACTCTCATTCATAAGTTGTCGGATCGGATGCCTAGACTCTCGCCATGATATATGGCAGGCATGATAGCCCAGACAAAAGGGAATTCAAGGTGAGTAAGCAGGACTAAATGGGAGAGAACTCCAAGGGTCAGGAGACCCAGACATACATCAGGATCATGTGGATCCATGCATATATACAGACTTGGAGCATGAGTTGCTCGACACTCGTTTGAGGATCTCTGCCCAACATATAGTGCCTGAATTTCACCATGCACATTTTTTTTAAGAGACACTGGTGGTGCCTCTCTACCCTTAGCCTCATCCGACAACTGCCATATTCGGCAGATTCATGAGTATTGGTACACATAATTAACAGTAATCCGATAAAACAATACACACTTCTGTACAAATGTGCAAACGCAATCTAATGATCGTTTCAAATCACTTTTGATTAAAAGCTAGGGATAGAAGAAACACTATAGGGATCAGGCAAGGCAAATCATCATTACGGGTGCACACGTAATCATAATTTGCAGTGCATGGGAACTTTAGTGAGTCTTGTTGTCTAAGCTGATGATCAACTCATGTTCTCAATCACTTGATTAAGGATTGGATCTTAACAAATCAGAATTCTCAATTAGGTACTCACAAAGCATTCTCCTAGTTTTGGAGGAACGAGAGAAATTCAAATTGAATTCAACCAATCCTTAGTAAATCTTGAACGACGAAGAAATTCGCACATTCACTCTTTGAGATTCTACTTGTCAGGAATGCTTCAAATTGAGCGTTACCACAACTAACACTTACAGTAATTGCACAACTATTGTGGGAGATTATGGCATAATCTCAGGATCCATCATACAGTTCAATCTCACAATTGCTTGAAAGTTACGCCAAGAGTGTTATGCACTAACTTCAGTAATAGGGCAGGGTATTATTCTGACCCGTATACACATGGCACCTATGGATATTGTGGAAGCTCGACATGAGACAAGTAGGAAATCGGACATTTCAGAATGTCGGTCAAACAGGATTGCTCTCGCAGCCATTGACATTCAATATATCTTTAAGTCTGACTATTCTCTCTACAATGGATAAGCCGGGGTTGATGCTCAAGCGAATGCCAAAGAAACCTAAGTGTGGACTAACGACTATTGTCGCACTAACCAAAACGACATGCAAAACCCTTAAAGGAGTCCCAAATGCGGAATCTCATGCTAATCTCATTAGCTCATGATATGCATAAAGGACGTAAACTCGAACTATTCACAATAGGCCACTGTCCACAAAGAGTTGAGAAGAATAATTTATTACTCTTTTATACTCGCACTTCCCCAAAGTTCATCTTGTTGGATGGATCCCAGATTTAGCCTAGAAGAGAGGTGTGATTGCATCTTTCACTCCTAGTTTTCTATAATTGGGAAGCTCTAGAGCATCTATTGTTAAGAAATGATCTCTTAGAGTAGACTCAGTTAGAATACAAAAGTCTCGACGTTCAACACTCATTACCTCAAGTTTATCCTTGTGCTAAGGATTTTAAGGCTATAACCTGAATGAGTGGAATACGTAATGGTAAGTCACCAAAGTACCATTCAAACACTAAAGGAGTGCATACACACCGTATGACTAATAGTTGACTATCAACTCTTTCTGCCAACTTAATGAGTTGACAAACCCATAGCCCAATTTGGGGAAAACACTAATTCGATGAGACCATTCTTACAGTATTATTATTCATTCCCTCAGCTAGACGGAATATGAATATCCCAAACAAACATCAAACTTCGTATGGCTTACATACTTTGAAGGTATGGTAGTCGAGACATGAGTTTACATATCACGACGCTACAACCCAAAGGCTAGTCTGCCTCGAAAGGTAGGGCGAGCAAAGGGGTAAAGTGGTGATTAGACTCGAAGTTCGCAAATAAGAGCTCCCAAGGAACATCAATTCCTAGCTCCATGAAGGCACATGGAGAGGAAAATCATAGAAAAGATGAAACCTGAAATAAGAAAAAAATCTTAGTCCGGGAAAATGCTTTCGAAAAGCATAAGAGGGACAAACATAAAGTTTCATTTTCATACTTTTTCATTTCTACCCAATATACAACAAAAACTTAGACACCTCGCCGAGTAATTCTTTCATAAGACCGAGTTTCTCACCATGGGGAGTTCCGGTCCTGTTTGTAAAGAAAAAGGATGAAACCTTTAGAAGGTGCATCAATTATCGAGAGTTGAACAAGCTGACAATCAAAAACCGGTATCCTCTTCCTCGAGTAGACGATTTGTTTGATCAACTTCAAGGGTCCAGTTTCTATTCTAAAATTGATCTACAATCAGGATATCCTCAACTGAAAATTCAGGAAGAAGATATACCAAAAACGACTTTTAGGACTCGTTACGGTCACTACGAGTTCCTAGTTATGCCATTTGGCTTGACTAATGCACCGGCCGTTTTCATGGATCTAATGAACCGTGTGTGCAAGCCATACTTGAATAAATTCGTGATTGTATTTATCGATGACATATCAATATATTCACAAACCAATGAGGAACATGGACATCATTTGAAATCAATCTTGGAACTACTCCGGAATGATAAGCGTTATGCCAAATTCTCTAAGTGTGAGTTTCGGATTCGAGAGGTTCACTTTCTCGGACACGTCATCAATAAGAAGGGCATTCACGTAGTCCCAACCAAGATTGAAGCTATCAAAAACTGGGAAGCACCAAGAACTCCGACTGAGGTGTGTCAATTTCTGGGTTACAGGCGATTTATCGAGAATTTTTCAAAGATAGCCTTGCCTTTGACCACGTTAACTCAGAAGGACAAAAAGTTTGATTGGACTGATAAACAAGAATCAGCGTTTCAATTGTTGAAGCAAAAACTTTGCAGTGCACCAATCATATCCCTTCCCGAAGGAACTGACAATTTCATCGTGTGCTGCGACGCATCACACCAAGGTCTGGGATGTGTATTGATGCATGAAGAAAAAGTCATAGCATATGCATCCAGACAGCTAAGAGTACATGAGAAAAATTATACGACTCACGATCTGAAATTGGGTGCTGTCGTGTTTGCACTCAAGATTTGGAGACATTTCTTTTATGGTACAAAATGTATTATCTTTACAAACCACAAGAGTCTCCAGTACATCTTTAATCAGAAAGAACTCAACATGAGTCAACTTCGTTGGGTAGAACTACTGAATGATTACGACTGGGATATCAAGTATCACCCTGGTAAGGCAAATGTCGTAGCAGATGCCTTGAGTCGTAAAGAACGGGTTAAAACTCTCCGTGTTCGTGCCCTAGGATTGACAATTCATGCGAGTCTCACGATTCAAATCCGGGTGGCACAACAGGAGGCAATCAAAGAAGAAAACATTCAGAGTGAAGCTATATGAGGAATGATCAGACAATTAGAGCCAAAATCAGATGATACTTTATACTTTGCAAATAGAATTTGGGTGCCATGTTTTGGTAACTTACGGGAGTTGGTTATGGACGAAGCCCACAAGTCCAGGTACTCCATTCACCCAGGTTCGGATAAAATGTATAAGGATCTGAAAGAACTCTACTGGTGGCCGAACATGAAAAGAGAAATTGCTATTTACGTCGGTAAATGCTTGGCATGTTCAAAGGTAAAGGCAGAACATCAGAAACCGTCGGGATTGTTATAACAACCCGAGATACCTCAATGGAAATGGGAACAAATTTCAATGGATTTCATTTCAATGTTACCCAGAACACCTAGCAACTATGATACTATATGATGATCGTCAGTCGTTTGACGAAATCCGCGTATTCACTACCAATAAAGGAGACAGATAAAAGTAAGAAGCGTGCAAGGCTAAATATTAAGGGAATTAAGGCTAGGCATGGTATGCCAGTTTCCATTTTCACAAAAAGGGACAGTCGATTCATGTCAAGAACCTGACAGTCTGTACAAGAAGCCTTGAGCACACGCCTTTACATGACCACTGCATATCATCCCCAGATGAACGGTCAAAGTAAAAGGACTATCCAAACTTTAAAAGATGTGCTCCGTGTGTGCGTAATCGATTTCAGAAGAAATAGGGATACTCACCGCCGTTGGATGAGTTTTCATATAATATCAACTACCATACCAGCATTAAAGCCGCTCAGTTGAGTCTTTGTATGGTTATAAGTGTCACTCATCGCTATGTTGGGCGGGGGTTGGCAAAAAGCATTTGACTGGTCTTGATATTGGCTAGGAAACCATTGATAAGATCGTCAAAATCAAAGATCTTCTGAAAACCACTCAAGACAGACGAAAGATGAGTGGAGCTAGCAACAGACGAAAACCAATAGAATTCCAAGTGATAGACAAAGTCACGTTGAAGGTCTCACCTTGGAAAAGAGTGGAAAAATTTGGCAACCGTGGCAAGCTTAACCCTAAGTGCGTTGAACCATTTGAACGAGAGGATCAAATGAAAAAAAAAATACCCATCCTTGTTTAAGGATACAACAGTTCAAGAGGACACGAATTGAATTTCGGGACGAAATTCTTTTAACATGGGGAGAATGTGACACCCGACATTTCAGGTCAACATCCGTACATGTTATAAACAAGTTTAAATTATAATTGTTTTGTGATTACTTAATTTCACAAACAAGGACATTAAGGCCTAACAAAAACCGTACATGGTCTCAGTTCATATTTTGGTAATTCTAGGAGTTACCGGTTCACGTACCAGGATAACCCGACTAAATACGAACACTAGTGGTTAAAATTACACTTAAATCAAATGGTTTGATTTATTTAAATCCCAACCCACTTGCTTGACTTTCTCGACCGAAAGTCAGGGGAGCCATTCCCCCACTTGCAAGTTTACTCAATCTCAGATTAAGAACCATACCTCTTCAGTCGAAATCCCACAATCCCTTTCATACTTCTCATTTTCATACGGCAATTTCCCAATTCTCCTTCAAATCGAAGTCCAGTTTAAGGCAAAAAGCCACCGTATTTCGGTGCTATAAGAAGAGTTCCAAGTGTTGTCTCAAGAATCAAGATAAGGAGCTCAAGATCATTCTCTGTTTCCCTGAAAATCATCATTCTCTGTTTGAGGTAAAAACTCGATATTATCCATTTCATTTTCTTTAAAATCGTAGCTGAACATACAAAAAGGTTCAATCGCAAGTAAGATAACAAGAAAAGTGTGTCAAATTCAAGATTTTAACATAAAAATATACAGGACGAATTCTGTCAATCAAAGTGCAGTAATCGAAACTAGGAGTTTCGATACCTGTTCAATCGAAACTAGGAGTTTCGATACCTGTCATTCAATCGAAACTAGGAGTTTCGATACCTATTCAATCGAAACTAGGAGTTTCGATACCAATTTACCCAATCGAAACTAGGAGTTTCGATACTAGTTGTTCAATCGAAACTTGGTAGTTTCGATACCCAACTACTCAATCGAAACTAGGTAGTTTCGATACCCAACTACTCAATCGAAACTAGGTAGTTTCGATACCCAACTACTCAATCGAAACTATGAAGTTTCGATACCGATTGCCCAATCGAAACTAGGTAGTTTCGATACTATTCTTGCCAATCGAAACTAGGTAGTTTCGACACCAGTTTTTGCTCAATCGAAACTAGGAAGTTTCGATATCTAATCAGCGCAATCGAAACTAGGAAGTTTCGACATCTGTTCATCAGTCACTTTGAGCAGTAACTAAGATCTGTTTTATAACAAAACAAGTATTGAACAACTTACGTATAAGACGGATAGTTTTAACACATTAGTACCCTTGTGTGATTAGGGTACGGATATACAAGAACTAGCACAAGTTTGTTTGCTAGGATTTCATCGGACACAAGGTGAGTTCACGGCCCCCTTTTAACTCTTTACTGTTTTGTAAACATCGGGGGAGAAATATACTTACTTGTTATGTTTTGAAAACATGAATTACATTGTTTATACGTTTGACAATATGAACATTTTGGTATAACTTCTTGTGAGTCTCCCAGCCCCACTTTTACTACTGGTTTTTAAATTGTTTTTAAACAAACGGGGAGAAAACTTGCTCAACTAAACAGCTGGACACAAGTACACACAACGATTGTTCGGGTGAACAACACACAACGATTGTTCGGATGAACAACACTCAACGATTTGGGGGAAAAACATACTTACAACTATTTTATGGGATAACAAGAGAATAAGACACGACTTTATGTTTACATGGGATGAGAACAACACATTGGAGGCCGCTAAAGTCCCCTGGAACAACATAGTAACCATTAACTGTAGCCTAGGGTCCTATGAATAGTACTATGGAGAGTGACGTCTCCCGGTCATGGTTAGTCGCGCTAACCACAATCTGGAGGATTTATGGCCGCATAGAACTGAATAACGAAATTAGGGGCGTGTACACATGTCAAGGTTTGGTTACGCCCCATGTATGAACATATTATTTGTATTCCTAGCTAGTTTACAAATGGGTCAACAATTCTTATTCTGTTTATCACATACAACTGAAACTATTTACGAACAATTGAGTTTAAACAAAAGAGTTTTGATCCGGTTAAAGAAATCATGTTTATACAAAAGGATTCTGATCAGGTTATAAGGATCATGTTTAAATATTGAATTTATGACGGTTAAGTCATGATAATGTTTTCAAAGGACAACTTCATATTTTATGACGGTTAAGTCATGATAATGTTTTCAAATGAAAACTACTTAGTTTTATGACGGTAAAGTCATGAACATGTTTTTGGGAAAAACTATAAGCACTATTATAACTAACTCTGTGAACTCACCAACCTTTGTGTTGACAATTTCAAGTATATTTCTCAGGTAACTGTTAGCCATGGCACGGTTGGAATAAGCTAGCTATGTTGGATCAATTCCTAGTAGCTGGAAGGACGTAGAATATCAAGACTCAAGTCTATCGTTGATCTAGAAGAACTTAGATCCTAGTATTACTTAGTCTTAGCATTTGTGTATGTAATCAAGTCTTAGAAATCATTATTACAGCTTCCGCTATCGTGTAATGAACCAATCGTTGCAACCTGTATTTATTTAATAAGTAAATAAAATATGGGGGTGTGACATGTACGCCTCTTGGCAGGTCAACTAATCCCACACATGCAACTTTTGGAATTGAGACAGTTCATCTTGCATTGCCTCAATCCAGCAATTATCAGCGAGAGCCTCCTTCACATTCTTTGGCTCCAATTGGGACACGAATGCAGCATGCAGACATGTTTCCATGACACCTGTGTCAAGTATCTCAGTATACAGACTAGAGTTCTCAGTAATGGTTCAATGACGAGTCTGAACACCGGCATGAGGATCACCAATAATGTTGACAAATGGATGATTCTTATGAACTCTCGTCTCTGGTATTTGCGGTTCTTGAATTTCTGAATAGAGGTTCGTGCTCAACTCCCCCATATCCTGTGATCTAGAAGACGATGATTCAATTTTGATTGTATTAGCTAGAGCTTCATTTCCTACACGAGTGTTAGCATTAGCTGGAGCGTCATATCCATCAACATGGATAACTTCAACGCCATCGCTGTCATGAGTTCCAGACGCAGATGCAGCATTGGAATTAGGAGTTACAATAGGTACGGTGGCACGGGTTGAGAAGTTGGAGTAATCACCGCCATTAAAGAAATCGTACACATTTACGGCATCATTGGCAGAACGGTAAGGAAGGTTGAAAGACTTGAATAGTGACCAGTTGATTCTGGTGGAATGCTGTGTTTACTACAATCCACTTCGAACCATTCCTCAACAGTACGAGTTCCTATATTGTACACTCTCTTGCAAGGCGAGTTGGCAACATATCCTAATAAGATGCCTTCCACTGCTTTTGCATGAAACTTAGACTTGCGGCCTTTGTATTGTAGCAATAAAGAACATGGACTACCAAAAGGAACTAGGTTGTCAAGATTGGGAGGTCGATTGTTAATCAACTCATAGCAAGTCTTGTTGTGTGACAATCCAGACTTTTCAGTTAGTTCTGTTAGAAATTCCATTAAATTTCCTGTTAAAACTTAACCTAGTTAACTTGATATTGAATTCCAAGGGCTAATTCTGCCAATTTCTGATCTTAAACTTTAGGGACTAGTTCTGCCAAGTCCCAAAACTTGAATTATTGATTCCCAAAATCAAAATCAATTCTAATGAATCCTATTTGACTTTATAAAGTCAAATCGTGACCTTTGATCTAAATTCTAATTCCATAACCAATTTATATCCGAATTATTAACTGAATTATACGAATATGTCATTTACTCTCATCATTAGAGCATTAAACCTTGTTAATGATTCGAATTAAACCCAATTATAACCATTAAACGCGTAACCGTCACCCCTATCATCTTCGATCATCAAATTGAATAAATTCATGTATTACCCTCACGAATTAGAACTCTGCATACTCCAATCGAATCCCAAACAACCTGTTGCATATTCCAATTCAACCGGATTCAAGCTCGAAATTGCCGGAGATCAACTCAGTCGCTGTCGGCATCAGTTCAGGTCGATCACTATCAATCCGACAACATTTCTGGTAATTATTTGCACTCACACTGTTGTTTTTATCCATAGAGTTAAAGCCCTATCATTACCAGGGCTTACATTATCAATTCGATCGAAATCTGTAATCTAGGGTTCATCACTGACCAGTTTAATCGAACCCTAGTCTAGACTCAATCAGAATTCAATTAACCCATACAGTTCGATTCGCAATGCCATTTTCATTGAAAGCCCTCTGTCAATTTGATGTTTTATTATCAGGATCATTGTAACCCGTAATCTAGGGATCTTATGAAACCAGTTTGCCGAATTCAACTCTAAACTGTTTTTAAATCAAATTAAACCACATCATTAAACTCGTAATAGTCTGTAGAGTGAAAGCCCTATGAAATATCGGTCTTCCATCATCGAATTGATCGTAATCCAGTAATTAGGGTTCGTTCGGGAAAAGATTTGGGGTTTTCGATCTTAAACACGAATTTAATGCAATTAAACCACATCAACAGATTCGCAAGGTTTCGTTTAACAAAAGCCCTATGATTCTATCAACTTTTAGAATCAGAATACTTCAAATCAATTTTGAGTTCCTAAACTAGGGTTACGATCCCTCTTTCTGTAAATTATTATCAGGATCATTGTAACCCGTAATCTAGGGATCTTACCCACCCCTCCTTCCGGGAATTCTCTTCGTTAGCCCATCAACTTCAAGCCAAAAAAAAAACCATTTTAAATAGTACTGTGATGACTCAGTATTATGAATAAAAATCTTTTTGAACACATTTAATCAATTTACTTACAAACTTCTTCCTATTCTCTTCTCTTGATAGGTCATGGACTCACACTCACGTTCTTCGCCAGTGTACCGCCCAAGAGGAGAGTCCGACCGCGAAGAGAGTAGCGAGTCACCGGTGTATGAACCAAGTCCTTACCCTAATGCTAGGGTAAGAGCTGAACTCAACACTAATTGGACCAGAAACCCTAGGACATCACTACCGAGGAATCCTTATCAAGCATCTCATCTTCACCACCGGTTCTCATCACCACCACGGGACCCGTATCTAGCACCTACCCTTACCCTAAGGGCTAGGCATGCCGGGACACCTGCCGTGGCAATGGGAATCCCGATACCTGACATTCCTAGGTTCGTGGAAACCGCGGAACTTTTGAGGCGAGAGATGGAGCATAGGGCACGGCACGACCTGTTAAACCAAAGGATCGACGACCTGGCCAATCAAATCTGGATCCAGGAAGAAAAGATCGTAACTCTGGAGGAAGACAGAGAAATCCTCGAGCACCGTACCAAAACCACTAGAGCGGAGGCTAGGTTTGCCATCCGGCTAACCCTAGCAGTACTTGTAATAGTATTAATCTGTTTCTTAGTGGAGAGCTACCTAAGGCGTGCATGAAGCCTCTATTTTCCATTAAATTTCAACTTTTGTTATATGTAAGGGCTAGAAGCCCAATTTTGAAACATCTAATGAAAAGTTACTTTGGAAATTTCATCTTGTCATCATTTACTAGTTTAACTTTCTTTTCATCATTACAAACTTAACACTTCTACCCAAACACCTTCTTCAAGAGTAGCCTACGTTAGTAATTAACAACGTTGCATTAAACAATAAAATAATCCTAAGTGACACATGTAATCGAAGAATAAATCTTAGACAAACCTTCTATATCGTAAGCACTCTTTTAAAACAACTCGACTTACGAACCACTGACGTAATCAACTATGATCCCTACCTCTCATATAGACTTCACACTTCTAAACTTGACCAACTTTTCATTTGACAATCACACATACCTTTTCATAAGTCTTACTTATACTATTTATCAATGTCCAACTCGCCATTTTTAAACATCTTAATTACACTCCATATAAAAGAAAACTATACCTGCTGTTATGAAACGAGATAAAATCATTTATAAACACACTATCATAAACCTTATCGAAACTTTTCCCGTTACCTTATGCTTGGAGACTTTCCTCATTCAACTCTTGTCACATAAAAGACTTACTATAAATCACAACGGAAACTAAAAGCTTAAATGCATGTTATTAAAAACATTAAACTTCGTATACACAACTATGAGGTCAGAGACTTTTGAGTCATGTAAAACCTGTACAAATACTCAATCTCGTATTCCTGAAACTAAACACCTTCTAAACCACCAAAGGAAGCATGTCCAATAAGGGATCATGTGAAGCTTAATACTGAAACTTGAAACTCAACTGACTTATCCTATTTTCAAACTCATACTTGGATTCTTAGTCTTGAAAACTTTTTGTTCATCCTAACTAAACCTTGTAAGACTTGATAAAACTTTCATTTTCATATACACGAGAAAACTTCACTCTTGATGCTAGACACTAGCAGGAAGGAGGACACTACTCTCTTTAGCAGAGTACATCCCCTGACTCCTATCTAAACCAAACATCGGGATCCACTAATCTTTTGGAAAACTCGAATCTTCTGTGAGAAAGCGTATAACGGTTAATCCTGTTCCAAACGCTGTCCCACACCTCTCTTAAATACTAGAGTATTTAGATAACCGCCTTATGCTCAGAACGTAATCGTATACTTCTATACACTGAAGCCAAACTAAAAGACTTTAAACTATTCTATGTTTGACGTATTCTTGTTCAAATACAATTTAAACTATTCTATGTTTGACGTATTCGTTCAAACACAATTTAAACTATTCTATGTTTGACGTATTCATGTTCAAACACAATTTAAACTATTCTATGTTTGACGTATTCTTGTTCAAACACAATTTAAACTATTCTATGTTTGACGTATTCTTGTTCAAACATGATGAACGTATGAGACTTTAAACTACTCCATGTTTTACGTATTCTTGTTCAAACATGATGAACGTATGAGACTTTAAACTACTCCATGTTTGACATATTCTTGTTCGAACATGATGAACGTATGAGACTTTAAACTACTCCATATTTGACGTATGCTTGTGTAGGTCCCTTCGTGTGTGTCAGATCGTTGCATGCAAGTGGTCTACTAGTCGGACCGGGTGCGAATACCCGTGACTAGGCGGAGAGTCTAACTAAAACAAAGTAAACCAACACGAGAGTCACAATAAAAGCTCTTTCTATTATAAACACTCGACGGTTACAGAGACAATACAAATTGCGTACTTAATAAACTGAGTTCGTCTAAGATATGAGTTATGCGTACTTATTCTCAGTGAACCAAACCTATTTATACAGACCTGATGCCTACGCACTTAGCAAGTGCGCAGGACCAAATGCTCTTGCGTACTTAGCAAGTACGCATGGGTCTTCCTGCGTACTTGCTAAGTACGCAGGAGCTTTCTCCTGCGCACATGTAAGTGCGCAAAACACTTAGAAGAAATGCAACATACACTATGTAAAAGTAAATACAACTCGATAAACTATTACATAACGACTCTTACATACAAAGACAAATTACAGACATTAGAAATGTCACAACCCCAATTTCAACTAACGGAGTATTACCGTTTGGGAAGTGACAAACCAGGATCTCAGACACTAGTTACATTGAACGACTCTACATGGGACTCAAATGAAAATATCTTTTAAATCAGAGTATCAATGCGGAAGCGTAAAGAAAGTAAATGCGCAAAATACACGCGCCCAAAACCAAAGTCCAAAAGTCCAAACGTCCAACCAAACAAAGTACATTAAAATAATTCAATCAACATAAATAGACACAAAGCCAAGCAGTTGAATCCCATGAATGCCCTAACGTGCACCTGTGTCTTAGCTTAGCGTCCTGAGAAAACATGTAAGAAAAAGTGTCAACACGAGGTTGGTGAGTTCACAGGTTTCAATATATAAATAAACGTTTACCAGATTTATTGTACAATGCTAACCCATGTTCATTGTTTGCTATTACGCTCGCAACCGTAAACTGACTGTTTGTATTGCCTCCCACCAGGTCTATCAACCACGGTGCACGTTTAGGTCAATATTGCACCCGTTCGATATCCAATCGTGTTAGCGCGACTAACGCGGGTGAGGTTTGTCAAACCCAGTAGTACTACCCAACATACCTCGCTATTCTCATATTTAAACGGTTCGATGTGAGGACTTTCATGATAGAGTTTACGCATAGTCATAACAAGTGATATAATATGATGTACAAAAACCAAAAAGAGTTTGCATCATGTTTTCTCCCCCAGTTTAAAAGCAGTAAAAAAAAGGGGCCGTGAATACTCACCTGAGCTTGAGTAAGGATTTGAATCACACAAGGGAAAAGTTGAAGCCACGTGTGTAAGTCTCAAAAGACTTACGAATGCCCTAAAATTATAAACACATAAATTAGGGATAAAGGAAAATGGGAAATGTGACAATGACACAGATTGAGAGGCGTCCTAAAGAAACGCTCTAATATTCAAGAGTGGACGAAAGTGTCCACGGAGTTAGGAATTACTTTACGCGACGAATGACACGAATAATAATAATTATAACCGGGTGTTTTGTCATTCACAAAAATTAAGAAAATAATAATATATGTATACGAGCAAATAGTATAACCAATTATATTATTATTTAGTCTCAATCGACACACGATGTTATAAAATGATTTGAAATAATATAAATATATATTATTTAATAATACGGGTCACGGTTTGAAAATAATATAAACATATTATTTTTATATGAATTTACGGTTTAAAAATAATATAAACATATTATTTTTACTTGATAATAATAATAATATATTAATTATAAAAGTGGGTATAATTTATAAAAATATGTTAATAACTCAAACCCGAGCCTACGGGTTGTTTTCCGGCTAAAACACATTTATATAATAACATAATATTATAAAGCTTGATTTTTATTAATTAAATATTAACAGAAAAATGTTTAAAAATAATTGTGGGAGCCCGGACTCGAACCCGGGTCTCTCCCACACACACACACTGCTTTAACCATTACGGCCGCTAAGCTATCGCGACATCAGTCCGAGTAACAAAGGTTTTAATCAGAGGATCCCGTGACCCCCCCTTTTCTTGCGTGAGCCGAACCAAAACCTAGTCCGATTGTGTTGATTTCAGCCGTGATCAAGTAATAAGGCAGAGGGGTTTTGATCGTCAATGAAAATCGAGTTTGGGGATAGTGTTAATTTCAAAAACAACAAGTTTAAATCCGTTAAATCCTCGTTTTTAGAAACCGAACCCTAGTTTTGAATTACGAATCAAATTGACCGATTTGTATGTTAAATCTTTCTGGAATCATGGGGCTTTTACTAAAAAGGAGATTTCGAAACTAATGATATAAACTAATTGTGTTGAGAACGTGTCTAAGTCAGGGTTTGATTAAATCGGACATTGATGAACCCTAAGTTCTAGGTTTTTATAAATTCGATGTTCAAAGATTAAATTAGCATAGGGGTTTTAGTAAACAAAGGATTTTGAACATGAACGTGTGGTTTAAATTTATGGATGTTGAGTTTCGGATCAAAAGCCCCAATTCGTATATGAACGAACCCTAGATTTCTGTTCTTGTTAATGCCGATGTTGCAAGCCCCAATTGACATAGGGCTTTCCATCAGGAAGTAAAAATGAAGGTGAGGGTGTATTCAATTACCGTAAACAAGTGCGAATTGACTGAGATCGATTAAAACGGTTGCCGAATGTGGTATAGGTTTCCTCCGGTGTCTTCGACTGTTACTCCGGTCAATTCAGTTGATGCAGAAGCTTCAAGGAGGATCACCAAGTGTGTGCAGTGGTTCAATTACGAGGAAAATAAACGAATTGAAACGCATTCGATAGAAGTCGAAGAGGGTAGCGACGGTTATGAGTTGAATACTCATAATTGAGTTTAATTCGATTAAAGCCGGTGTTAAAGATGATAATGTTGATCCAAAACAATAAGGTCGTGGGAATCGGTTTCAATACTAACGGATTTCAACTAAAAACGGTCGGGTTCATGCAAAATCGCGGTGTTTGACTTTCTGAAGTCAACAAATCAAGGATTGGAGAATTACAGAACTAGTCCCTGAGGTTTCCTTCAGAATTGAAGTTTGAGACTTGGCAGATTAAGTCCTTCTAGTTTAAATGGAGTTAACTCTTGGTTAATTTTGACTTTTAAAGTCAACAGAGTTGATTTTGACTTTCCAAAAGTCAACAGAATAGTTTAAGGTTATGACATAACTAGTCCCTGAAGTTTGAGTAAAGTTAATTTCAGTTAACTTTAACTGGATTTTGTTAACGGGGTTAACTGAAAAAGTCGGATTGTCACAAGAAATACAAACTAAGACTCTATACAGAGTGTTGTCACAGGAAAGTTCATCAACAAACTCCCCCTTGACAACAGCTCGGGATCTTCATCGTCTTCAGTCTTAAATCTTCAGTCTTCACAACACTGGTCCCTTAGCTTCCATCTTCTTCTTGTAATCAAGGCAGAACTTAATCACCTTGTCGTATTTAGAAGCAAGGAGCTTTGTCCATTCGTCCGTGTGGACACAGTAGCGTTCCGCTAGTACCTCCAGATCTTTCACAGAAAAGTTGATGAAGCAGACTTCATCAAAGATTCTGATCAGTTCTTTTGGTACTGTGTTCCCACTCTTGGACCGAACCTTTCCCATGATCACAGCCTCGCCCGTTTTTGGATCTACATACCAGTACCACATGTCACCAAGAATATCCTGAGATAACTTGCTCAAGGGAATCTTAGTTTCACATTGCACTGGCTTGTATACCAATCTTTTTATGTGCTTCTTAGTCACAGGATGTACAGCGTGCTTATCCTTGACTCTTCTGGGCACTTGAGGCTTGAAGTATTCAAATTTCCCTGATCTTGCTTCCCGCTGTAGTGTTACCCACAAACCCATTGCTACTGCATGACTCGAGTGACTCAGAAGGTCGCGGTTTGAGAGGTTCACAAGGTCGTACTTGGGCAAAGAGTTGAACGCCTCACTGGTTGGTTTCAAGTATTGAACCCCCCCAGATCTTTTGATGGCAAACAACTGTTTGTCCTCCTCGAACCTAACAGCCAATATCATACCTGTAGCTCCGTGCTTGTCTGTGATGGACGTCTTTTGCCACACGGGAGCTGGACCCTTAGATGATGCAGAAGGTATGTCTTTATCTTTTGGTGCCTCGGGGTCCACAGGTGTAGGGTGGACTGGGGAGGCTTCAGTTGTAGCTTCAACATTACTTGCCATGTCAACTGAGCCTGTGTCGAGCAGAGATTCGAGAGATGGTACTTCAAAGATCTCACCACCTCTAACTCGTACTCTCCTTCCCCGTTGCCCTTGGGAATCTCTATCACCACATCCTCATCTTCATCATTCCAGTCATCACCAGAGTCGATCTCTCCTTCTTCTAGATTGAAGAGAGCATCGATCTGTGCTTCTTTAGAGTAGTCAGGCTCTAGACATAGGATCTCATCATCAGATAAGTCCTTAAGTACTTCAGCCAATGACTTCCCTTTATCACCACCACCACTAGATGTATCACCACCCTCTTGCTGAGTAGACTCCCCCCCAGCCGTTGGAACAGAAGAGATGGGCACAATCGCCAAAGCTTGGTGCTCACCTCCACTAGGACCGGCTTCAGGATCCTTGTCTTTATCATCATCCTTAGTCAAGTCGACTAGATGACAAGGCTTAGCACCAGTGGATTTATGTTCTTTCTCTTTTTCTTGTTGTTTTTCTTTTTCCCCTGAGCACCAAGCTTCTTGGTCAGTTCTTCAACTAATTTGACCATCGCTTCGTGCTCTTTTCTCTGCAAGTCCATCCTTAGCTCAAGTGAAGTTCTGTGGCCTAGAATCACTTCATTGGTTTTCATCAGTAGCTCATTCTGTGCCATAACATTCTTCAGTTGCTCATTTGTCCCTGTTCTCTGGCTGTGGAGAATCCTAACTTCATCGGCCAGGGAATTAATCTGTGCTTGTTGAGCATCAGACTCCTCCTTTGACTTTTGAATGGTCTTCAACAGTTCAGCAACTTGGGTCTCTAGGACATTGATCCTTGCATCATACGGATCAGAGTGCCTAGATGATGAGGCTTCAGCATTATGGATGGGGGAGGAGAAGATTGTGTCAAAGTTAAACCCTTGTGAGAAATCACCATAATTGAAGGGTTGACCTGACGGCTCAGTGGTGTGAGGTGGGTGTGGGGATGTAATGATGGGAGTGGGTGTTATGGTTGGGGTGATGGTGACTGACTCCGTGAGAAGTGGAGTAGTCACCGTCACCTGGACGGAAGTTGTAAGGAGGGACACCGTCACAGGAACCTCCTCTGTGATTGTCGTGACTGCCACATCAGCTTGAACTTGTGGCCTTCTCCTCCTTCGGTACAATTGCTGTTCTGGTGGTGTAGTGGCTGAATCTGGACTGGCAGCTGGAACTTGTACTTGCTGCACAGTCGGGACTTCTATTACCCTGGGGATAGCAACCTCTTGCCTATCTCCTCTTTTCTTATGATCACGCTCTCGTCTTTGTCTTTGTAGAGCAGCGTCAGAGTCAGATGTTGGCTCATAATCGCTGCTCGAGCTTTGTCGCTTCCTTTTGGAGGACGACTCAGGTTGGGTTACCTGTGCCGATCTCCTGGGGTGTGCCTGTGATGGTGCGTCATCGGAATCAAAAGAATCTGATTCTGTTGCTTCTGAATCGGATTCCTCAGCACCACCATCACCGCCTTCGTCGTCTCCATCCTCAGACGAGCTATCATCATTATCATTTTCCTCATGGTGTTGTTCTTGTTGCTCATCGGAGTGTTCACTCATGTCAGGTTCCGAGTCATGGCTATACCATCTCCAGTCTTCAGGTGCCACATATGCTTCATTTAGAAGGTGGCCAAAGAGTTCTGTGTGCACAGGGGTAGGTTCTACACTGCCTGGCTTCAGAAATTGAGCAAATACTCTTTTGTCCACCCGCTTGACTTGCAGTCTCTCCCCTATAGCAGGAAGGTTTGGCAACGCGTCATTTATCAAAAGTTGCACAAACCGAGGGTATAACAAGAACCGAAACCTCTCCGCTATGTTGATCTGGTCATTGATGGCCTTAAAGATGTAGCGGGAGAAGTTGTAGCCCTTGTTGAGAGAAAGGTCGACCATGGCTGCTGCAAGGTCATGACCCGTGGCAACTTTCCCAGCTTTCCTAGAAGAGATGCACACGATCATGACGTGGGCGAAATACCGCCATTGGTCTAATACCCACATCTTTTTATAAGAGGCATAGTCCCTTGTTCCGACGTATCCCATTCGTTGCCTCCAACACCCATCCACAAAGTAGTCTGGATAGGCTGTCGGGTCGGTAGCAAAGTCTCTGAACTGCAGGACCCTTCTAATGGTATTTTCAGAAAATGCGATAGCTTAACCTGCAACGGTAGCCCTAATGACATTGGGGGATACCGTGCAGTCGTGCTCCGCCGTCTCCCAGAATTGTTCGAGATAGGGTCTTGACACGATAGGGTTAGCAGAAATGGCGTAGCTGATTCTTGAACGGTTCACGAAATCAACTATGTCTCTGTACTGCAACGCTGCACCCTTCCATTCTGGTTCAGTGTTAGCTAACAGGTCGAATTCGTTAGAAAACGCCCGAGCCATGATCTGCAAAAACACACAGAAAACATAATCAGAACAACACATATCATTAGAAATGGATAAACATGACTCAGTATAGCAGTTACTCAATGAAGTGAATTTCAGACTTAGGAAATTTTGCTAAGTGTTGGTCCTGCGTACTTAGCAAGTACGCAGGAGTTTGTTCTTGCGTACTTAACAAGTACACAGGAATTACTTCTTGCGTACTTGTTAAGTGCGCAGGACTTGTACTTAGCCAAAGTTCCAGAAGTCTCAATTTCAAACAGAAGTGAGGCATTGCCGTGGATTATGGTCACCACAAGGTCGAAATACTTGATTAAGACCTATGGGACCACTATCCACCTCAAGTAACTGCTAAACTCGTCAATTTTATGACCTAGATGACGACCCAGTGGAAACAATGGTCAATCGAGGGTCAAGGCCAAAATCAAACCATGTTAAGGACAAATTCGGAGTCAATAGGTTTCGATTAGTGATTATTAACAAGTTTTAGGTCTTAATTTGTATTTAGAACACCAAAATCGGTCAATAATTTCACACTCAAAACCGTCGATGAATCGGTCGAAAACTTGGGATTTAATGGATGATACGGACCGAGATTCTCACCAAGTAAATGTTTGATGATGATTAAACAAATAGTGGGACGAAAAATCCGGTTGGAACACTCGAAATTTTTTGAGGAAGATGGTCGGGGGGAATATCACAGGAGAAAACGATTTGAAAGTGATAAACCCTAAAAAAAATTACTAAGTCCTGTATTTATACCCAACACATATTGGTCGTGCATACTTACTAAGTGCGCAGGACTTAACTCCTGCGTACTTACTAATTACGCATGACTTAAGTCTTGCGTACTTGTTAAGTACGCAGGGTTTACCTCATGCGCACTTATCAAGTACGCAGAGACCCTTATGTGCGCACACTTTCAACTCAAATTATGAAGATTTTAAGTCAAATAACGAACAAGATAAAAGCGTTCAATCAAGAGGATTCAAAATCAATTCAGGAAGGTTAAATACAAATATTTTTGGCTTTTCTGAATAAAGTTGAACTATGCATAAACTTAAAATATTTTTGATCTTTTCTCATAGAAATATACAAGTATTCACACAAACTATTTTTGATCAAAGACACGAGCAGAGGATCATATCAGGCTGTCTTTTAGCAAAAACGATACAGAATAAACATCAAAGAATATGGGATCATGTCATGGATTACTATTTATTCATACATAATAAGGATATAGACAAGTAATTCAAGTTGACAATATTATAAGATTTGAAACTATAAGCATCTTTGTATCACATTCTTGTGTATTAAGGTATTATTTATAAGATATACAACGTGTACCCCACTGATATGCTATTCTAACTTGCACTATCTCAAGGCATCTAAGATTTTTCCAATGATTTTCTAAATTTTCAGAATGAAGCTACATCTATTAGCATAGGAAAAATCAAGCAGAATCCATAAGGATTATCAGGAATCATAAGATTCAGAATCGAGTGATTCATTTGTCTTGGTTTCATGTGATTTTCTTCTTTGAATATCGGGATGATGATTCAGGATAATAGATATGATGTTTGATTATCAGGTAAGGGGATCCAACATTTATCTGGATTTGATTTCAATGAATCAGGAGTGATTCAAGGGTGAATACATGCTCAACGGTTAATGTAGAGACATGTCTTGATTCAATCTCTCCTTGCATACTTGTGAGTATGGGCAGTGAGATGAACCGCATTAATTGTGCTAACAACATAACCCGAAACTGATCTCAAAAGAAAATTATTGCCAAAATCTAACATCCTTTATTTGATAATGATCTTTTCTATTCTTTTACGCACACACGCTTGCAAACATGGGTTCAAATCACGGTTGTAATTTAGATTTAGTTTCCACACTACTAGTGATTCAAAGACGCATACAGCCTACTGACAATTCAAATTACTTTTAAATAAACAGATTAAAAACATAATAATTTAAACAATTAAGTAAACATGACGCAATCATTTCCCATATGAGCAGTCTATGGTGTTTAGATCATTTCTGATATACTATCATTTCCTCTTTTCTCAAGTTAACTTTGAAATTTTCTCCATTTTCTAATTTTGTTTTTGGTTTTTGTAAAATATTTTAAAGACTAAAAGAACTATACATAATATTTAAAAGAATTAAAAATTTAACTTTCAAGAATTGAATTGAGTTAAGAAAACTTAGTTTTCACTCAGGATTGAACATTCCTATCAAGTTGACAAGATGCTCAAAACGGGATCGATCAAATGCCTTTGTGAAAAGGTCATCAAGATTGTCATCCATGTGAACTTTTACAAGTTCAATTAAATGCTTTTCAGCACAGTCACGGATGAAATGATGGCGAATCTCTATATGTTTAGTTTTGGAATGTTTCACCGGGTTATTTGTGATGGACATGGTGGCATTGTTGTCAATGAATAGAGGAGTTCCAGTGAAGTTTAAGCCATAGTCTCTCAACTGTTGCTGAATCCACAGTATCTGAGAACAACTGCTCACTGCAGCAATGTATTCTGCTTCACAAGTTGAGACAGAAACCGTTGACCCCTTTTTACACTGCCGGGAGACCAGTCTGTCTCCTAAGAATTGACATCCACCAGAAGTTGACTTTCTGTCAAGGTTACAACCGCCATAATCTGAATCAGTGTAGGCTTTGAAGTCGAATGACTGCTGCTTAGAGTACCAAAGACCTAATCGGGGTTTCCCTTTCAGGTATCTGAAAATTCTCTTCACGGCTATCATATGTGACTCCTTCGGTTGAGAATGAAACCTTGAGCACAAACATACAGCAAACATTATATCGGGTCTTGAAGCTGTGAGATACATAAGTGATCCGATCATCCCACGGTACAATCTTCTGTCTACATCCTTTCCATCTTTGTCAGGATGCAAACCATGATTGACTGGGATAGGTGTTCCATAAGTACTGCTATCATTCATCGTGTATTTTGATAAGATGTCCTGCACATACTTAGTTTGATGTAGATAAATGTCATCCTCTCTTTGACTGACTTGCAGACCCAGGAAGAACGACAGTTCACCCATATTACTTATTTCAAATTTGGACTTCATCACCTGCTCGAATTCCCTACACATCCCTTCATTGGTAGACCCAAAAATGATGTCGTCGACATATACTTGTACAAGAAGAATGTCACCACCTGCTTTCCTAATGAAGAGAGTCGAGTCAATCTGTCCACGGTCGAAACCATTAGACAGTAAATGCTTAGATAATGTCTCATACCATGCCCGCGGTGCTTGATGAAGACCATAAAGTGCTTTGTCGAGCTTATACACTTTATTGATATTATGCGGATCTTCAAAACCGGGAGGCTGAGTGACATAGACTTCTTCATGAACTTTACCATAAAGGAAAGCACTCTTCACATCAAGTTGATAGACCTTGAAGCCGACATATGTGGCATAAGCCAAGAATAGTCGAATGGCCTCAATTCTAGCAACTGGGGCATATACTTCCGTGTAATCCAAGCCCTCTTGCTGATAAAAACCCTGAACAACCAATCTTGCTTTGTTCTTCACAACAACATGACGATCATCCATCTTGCATTTGAACACCCATCTGGTTCCAATTGGCTGAAAGCCTTTTGGCAAGTCAACCAAATCCCACACGTGCAAATTTTGGAATTGAGACAATTCATCTTGCATCACCTCAATCCTGCAGTTGTCAGTGAGAGCCTCCTTCACATTCTTCGGCTCTAACTGGGACACGAATGCAGCATGCAGACATGTTTCCATAACACCAGTGTCAAGTATCTCTGTGTAAAGACTGGTGTTCTCAGTGATGGTTCGATGACGAGTCTGAACGCCGGCATAAGGATCACCAATAATGTTGTCGATTGGATGATTCCTATGCACTCTCGTCTCCGATACAGTCGGTTCTTGAATTTCTGAATCAAGATTCGTGCTTAACTCCCCCATTTCCTGTGTTCCAGAAGAAGAAGATTCAATGTTAATTGGATCAGCTGGAGCTTCATTTCCTACAGTTGTGTTAGGATTCGCTTGAGCGTCATCTCCAACAACAAGAACATCTTCACTGTTATCACTGTCATGAGTTCCAGATGCAGATGCAGCATTGCAATCAGGAGTTACAATCGGTACAGTAGCACGAGTAGAGAAGCTGGAGTCATCGCCGCCACCCAATAATTCATAAACATTTGCGGCATCATCTGCAGATATATCAGGAAGGTTGAATGACTTGAATAGCGCATCATAATCAAATCCCCAAGCTGGACCTGTTGGTTCGGGTGGAATGCTGTGTTTACTACAATCCACTTCAAACCATTCCTCGACAGTACAAGTTCCTATGTTGTACACTCTCTTGCAAGACGAGTTGGCAACGTATCCTAAGAAGATGCCTTCCACTGCTTTTGCATGAAACTTAGACTGGCGGTCTTTGTACTGTAGCAACAAGGAACAAGGACTACCAAAAGGAACTTGGTAATCAAGATTGGGAAGTCGATTGTTGATCAACTCGTAACAAGTCTTGTTGTGCCTCTTTACTACCAGAACTCTGTTTAAGACGTGACATGATGTATTAACTGCTTCTGCCCAGAAAGTGACAGGAAGTTTTGCATCCGACAGCATAGTCCTCACAGTCTCAATCAGTGTTATGTTCTTCCGTTCAGCAACTCCATTCTGCTGAGGCGTGTACGGCGCGCTGAATTCGTGACGGATCCCTTTCTTGAGACAGAAAAGCTCCATCAAATTATTCTTGAACTCAGTTCCGTTGTCGCTCCTTATCCTTCTAACTTTCAGCTTGCAAAGAGATTCCAAGCTCAGGATCAAGTATTGAAGAATATCAGCAGTCTCGTCTTTAGTACCTAAAAAATGCACCCAAGAAAAACGTGAGAAATCATCAGTTACAACTAGACAGAACGACTTACCTCCAATACTCCTAATACTTATGGGGCCAAACAGATCCATGTGTAATAGCTCCAAAGGGGTATCAATAGAGTTTTGGAGCTTGGGCTTGTGAGACTTCCGTTGCTGTTTGCCCTTTTTACAAGGCATACAGTCATCTGCAACGGTAAATCTCAGCTTAGGAACCCCGGTTACCAAACCGTTTCGGACAAGATGATTCATTTTACGAAAAGAAATATGTCCGAGTTTCCTATGCCACAAGATAGAGTCAAGCTCTGTCGCTTTAGTAAACAAACAAGTAGCAACTGATGAGGTGGTTGTTGCCACGCTCATATCGATCTGATAGGTGTCGTTAGTTCTTGGTTCTCTCATCAGGATCCAGTCTTCAGGAACCTCAAAACCAGTATTGAGAATCAGGCATTCTGACTTGTCAAACATCACCGAGTACTCCTTATCACACATTTACGAGACACTCAACAGGTTATGCTTCAGCTGCTCACAGAAGTTGACATTGTCAAAGCTGACACAACCGTTTGAAACCACGCCTTGCATGTGATGCTGCCGCCTTTTTCTCCGGCAAAGGCCACATAGCCGCCTCTGAATGGTTTAATGTCTTGAAGCAGGGCCATGTTTCCTGTCATGTGCCTGGAACATCCACTATCTACATACCAGCGGTTAGAGATAGTACCCTTCGGACGTCCCTACACGAGTCACAAAAGAATTAGTTAGATTTGGAGACCCAAGCCATTGTGGTCTTAGGTCGTCCGTCTTTCTCAAAATAAACTACTTCTTTAAACTCATAGTCATGATGACTGTTCAAAATTGGTGAATCTTTGGAGGATTTGGGAACATGAGATTGAGAACCTTTTACTTTCTTGTTCTAGGATCTCTTTTGATTCTTAACCAGAACAGGAGACTTTGGCTCAACCACAGCCGGTGAATTTGTGGAAGCTTCACCTGATTGAGCTTTAGTCAGTTGTTCCAGCTTTCTCAACCTCTTATTCCTTCTTCTTCTCTGTGGCTTAGATAGTCTAGCCACATATTTCTCACCAGTACGTGTACTACCAGATGTAGATACACAAAGTACAGCAGGTTGCTTTACCTTTCTTGCCACAGATGGTTTGGCCTCAGATTTGATCTTTGGCTTTGCCATTGGTTGGACTGGTGGTTTCACCACATTCTGCTTTGGATGTTTGGGAGATGGTTTCATTGGTGGCGACCTGGGAATAACAGCTGGTTGTGAAACAACAGGCCGTTTCCCTTGGTTCTTAGAAGGACAGTTCACAAAAATGTGACCAACCAAGCCACCGTGAAAACAGTTCCTCTTGTCTACATAAGTTCTCTTGTAAGGCTCATTGGATCTGGCCTTAGAAAACTCTCCATTATGAGCAGGAGGAGTTGGTTTCTGAACAGCAGTCTGAACCTTAGCAATTTGATTTTTGGGAGTATAGTATTTTTCCAAATTTTCTTTGTAACCAAGACCAAAGTGAGCTGAAAAAGCCTCTTTCTTTACTTGGTTAAGGTTTTTATACCCCCCATAAAGCATTACCTTAAGTTTATCATTTGATTCAATGACTTCAGGTTCAGTTAAAATGCAATTATCACCATTAGTGATAATGTTTTTCTTGACTTTCTGTTCAGTCAACAACTCCTCAGATACTACTCCTTCAGGGCAAGAGTTAACCGACCCATCTTCAGAAGCAGTAACAAACTCCTCACTAGATGTGGAGTTAGCCTTACTTGAGGATTCATCCTTCTTAGGGGAATCATCCTTATCAGAGGACTCATCTAGAGAAGTGAGATCAATGTCTATTAAGCTATTGACAAACTTCCCGCTCACTGGTGGAGGAATGGCATTGGTACCAAGACCTAGACCATTCATTTTCCTCACTACAGATTCATAGTGTTCCACCACAAAGCGAGAGTTCTTCAACTTCTCATTAGTGCATTTTAACTGCAAGATCTCATTTTGCAGCTTGTTGATTTCATTGTTCCGTTTTTCTAACCCCTTATAAGCAATATCCAAGTGAAGCTGTTGATCGCTCATTTTTAAAGAATACTCACATTTTTCCTTTGTCAATGTGTCAATAGATTCCTTAAAACGTTTTTCGTTTTCTTTATAGTTTAGAGTTGTCATACTTAGGGGTTCGATTTTGTCTTGGAGCTTAGAGTTTTCAAGTTTTAGCCCTAGACACTTAGAATATGAAACAACAGAAAAGGGATTAGAGTCTACCTCATGAGATGAACTTGTTGCTTCTCCAATGGCCATGAGAGCAACAGCAGTCGATTCCTCTTTCTCAGCTACCGAAACTTCCTCCTCTTCCTCTGTAGTAGCAGTAGTAGACTCTTTTGGGTCAGCAATAGAAGCTTCCCTTCTTTCTGCTTCCATCATTTCCATGATCTCAGCCATGAGACCAGCCTGTGTTTGTGCGATGATGGCATCCTCAAGATGAATGCCCCGATCAAAGTTGTCGTCCTATTGGGCTACCAGTGCATTGGACATTCCACTTTGGCTTTGATTATGGTGGTTTGGATTGTTTTGGCCATGGCTGTTTCCTTGGCTGGGTCAGGTAAAACCAGAGGCAGGTGCTCTGTCTTTCTGACACTCACGAGCAAAGTGTCCATAGTTCAGACACTTGTAGCATTTGGCCTTAGATTTGTCAAACCCGACCTTGGCATTAGGATGCCCGTCAATAAACTTTCTTCCTGTTCTGTTCAGGAAACGCTTGGCTCTCCTCAAAAGCATGGCCATATTACATTGAATATCCATGTCATCAGGATCCACTTGATTAAAATCTTCTTCAATCGTCTCTGGATTAGTAAGCTTGCCACCTAAGAAATTTTCATATGCAAGCATACAAGATGAGAATAAAGCTACATGATCTTCAGCTATTCTGGCTATAGCTGAGTTGTTAGCTGAAGATGTAGCAGGAGGATTTCTTGAGGTATTTTGATGATGAGACCCCAACCTTAATCCTGAAGCATAGCAAGCATGACCACCACATCCAGTTGAGTGGTCTTCTTCAGTAGGATTTCCAGTGAAGAGGGCAAATCCAGAGCCAGATGACTTGGATGTAGAAGTCGTCCCATGATACATAGAAGGGTCTTGTATCTGGGGTCTTCCAGAGCTCTCCTTTCTTTTCAAGTTCATTTCATGAACTTGAATCTTTCCTATTGCTTCCTCTATTGTCAACTCATAGAATTTAGGATTTTCCCTCATCAGGGTTGTGTACATCTCAAATTTGGGTGGTAAAGCATCCAAAAACTTTTCCACCATCTCTTCATCTGGATACTTGAGGTCAAAAGCATTCAACTCAGTCTGTAAATAATAGAACCTAGAGATGAGGTCATCTAAAGATTCGTTCTCAAAGAATCTGAAGCACTCATACTGCTTCCTGAGAAGATCCCACTTACTCTTCTTGATGTCACTATTTCCTTCGAATCTCTTCTGTAAGGCTTTCCAGAGATCCTTAGAATTGTCATACCCTCGGAAAATGTGGAACAATTCCCGAGTTAATGCCATAGTGATCGAACCAAGTGCCTTCTTTTCTCGATCATAAGCTTTCTTTTCTTCGTCAGAAAGCTTAGAGATAGGCTTGGGCAATTCATCATCAAGATAAATGTGTGTGGGATTCTTATATCCCTCAAGGACTGGTATCCATAATGATGAGTCGGTATATGAAATGTAGTGCTCAAAACGTGCTTTCCAATTAGAATAATCGTTCACGTTCAGCAACTTTGGTGGTTTCTGTGGTGTACCGATCTCATTATCATAATTCAGCAGGTTTCCAAGATTCTGAAGATTCGACATAGTGAACACTTAGTCAAATTTCAGAAAAGTCAGACACAGTTGCGCACTTGGTTTTGGCCTTGCGCACTTGAGAAATGGTCTTGCGTATTTAGATCTCCTCTTGCGTACTTGTAAGTACGCAGGAGGAAATGATTAAGTACGCATGATATGACTTAAGTTCGCACAAGTTCAGTCTTGCGCACTTGTAAGTACGCAGGAGATAACTCTTGCGTATTTAGTAAGTACGCAGAAGACTGTACTTTTTGCCAAAAATGGTAAGTACGCAGGATACCTTTTCAGCAAGTCTCACCAACCTTTTCCGGTGACCTGAAAATCGCCGGAGATGGTAAAAATTGGTCTGATGATTAATGCAAATGAGCCAAAGGGTCAAAAACTTGTTTCTAACCAACCTTTGATGCTCAAATAACTCAAATACACAACAAAAATTGGTTTTTAAGAGATTTTTGCTTCTAAAAAAGTGCTCAAGAGCTACCCCTTTTTTGTCACAAAAATCAACAAAAATACCTCTTTTTGCTTGTAAAACTCAGTAAAAACGTCTCCAAACTCACTTACAACACTCGAATTCAAGAGCAATGCTCTGATACCACTTGTAGGTCCCTTCGTGTGTGTCAGATCGTTGCATGCAAGTGGTCTACTAGTCGGACCGGGTAATACCCGTGACTAGGCGGAGAGTCTAACTAAAACAAAGTAAACCAACACGAGAGTCACAATAAAAGCTCTTTCTATTATAAACACTCGACGGTTACAGAGACAATACAAATTGCGTACTTAACAAACTGAGTTCGTCTAAGATATGAATTCTGCGTACTTATCCTCTATGAACCAAACCTATTTATACAGACCTGATGCCTGCGCACTTAGCAAGTGCGCAGGACCAAATGCTCTTGCGTACTTAGCAAGTACGCATGGGTCTTCCTGCGTACTTGCTAAGTACGCAGGAGCTTTCTCCTGCGCACATGTAAGTGCGCAAAACACTTAGAAGAAATGCAACATACACTATGTAAAAGTAAATACAACTCGATAAACTATTACATAACGACTCTTACATACAAAGACAAATTACAGACATTAGAAATACAAACTAAGACTCTATCCAGAGTGTTGTCACAGGAAAGTGCATCAACAGCTTGTTCAAACATGATGAACGTATAAGACTTTTAAACTACTCAAGGTTTGATGTATTCTTGATCAAACACGAGGAAAGTGTAAAGACTTTAAACTACTCGATGATTGAGGTATTCTTATTCAATCACGAGGAAACTTTGAAACTCTAAATCTTGTCACATTCTTCTCTCTTAAATCATTGAATGACGTTTCTCTCTAAGGGACGCGTTAATCAATGATCACTCCTATGTGGAAACACTAGTCATGAGTTAAACAAATTCTTGTACTCTTTCTTGATCCACGCACAAACGGAAGGACCTATGCGGACTATGCGACGATTTAAATGCTTGCGGGTGCACACGTAAGTATGAAGATCTACGTATGGGAAGGCATAGTAAACTCTGTCGTGTGCTATGATCTAAGACTTATCGTAAAAGGTAGTCACGGAACTTAGGTACCGTAGCAATCCTTAGACGTAATAGTCTACAAACTCAAAACATTTCACTATCGTCAAATCCATTCTGAGTGATGCATCTTACTTTAAAACTTGAATGGAAATTCATCAGTTATTCTCTCAAATGCATTTCTGAAAACAAATCTTCATCTATTTCAATGAGACTATATGCTTCGTAAGGAAACTTTTGACAACCATATGCTTTGAAAACTTAGAAACTCGAGCGTAATATTATTCCTGTCATTCGATCTCATTTAGAACTCTAAACGTAACCCAGAGTTTACTAGGGAACGTGAAGCATCCTTCTCATTATCCTTATGCGTATCGTATCCTGAACTAAACCCTTTCACTTTAATTTCGGGACGAAATTTCCTAAAGTAGGGGAGACTGTAATATCCCAGATTTTTTCGATGTACCTTTTTCTAAACGCTTGCCCGTATTATTTTTAATTTTGAATTCTTATTTAAAACTATTTTCTTAAACAATAAATATTCATTTATTTGATATCAATTTAAGGAAATCAATTATGCTTATATGTATATATATGTATACGTGTGTGTGTTTGTTTTTGAAATATCATTTCAATCCTTAAAACTTTACAAATTTGTAGTTATATAAATAAAATTAATTAAAAAAAATACTTAAACTTACAAAACATAAATCCTAGAAATTTTTTTATTAATATATAAAATGATAAAGGAAATAAAACTTATGAAACTAATCTAGTTTTCATAAAAAAAATAAAACATATTTATTTTGTATAAAAGTCAAGGGACTAAAGTTGCCATTTTAGAAACTTATTCTAAACTTAAAAACCTAAGTCTTTACATCAAATGACACAAGCTGAAAACTTCAGGGCCTGTTCATAATAAACTTAAACTCCCAGATGCCAAACTGGTCGCGAGTTCGAGGCCTGCAGAGGCCGGTTTCCAACCCGTTTAATCAAAATCGCGTTTTCCCGTCCAAATACAGTGAACCTCGGGTTCCATTCGCGCATGCGAGCAAGCCCCTATAATAATCAATGTCCTATTTCGAGTCCCGGCCGCGCATGGGTTCGAATTCGAAGCCGTCGGCTCAACCCCCACCTCCCCAACCGTTCACGCATTAAATGCCAGAATCGGCTATAAAATCGACCCCAGTAGCATCAACGACAACACACTACTCTCTCAATTCATTCAAACACACCTGCATTTGACGATTGGAACCGTGGATCGCGACCTCGACCTTCAAGCGCGTTCTCACTCGTTACTACATCAAATCAGGTAATCATTGTATGCATCACGATCGTTTTCACGAGAGGATCAAAAGCCCTCTGTTTAATTTCATAAACAAAGGGTGATTCGATCCGTATTTGGACGAATTCGATTCTAGGGTTCATATCAATTTGGGGGCCGAACTGAGTTTGTGTTTAAAAGATTTTCCATTTCATAGTATACACTAACGAACCCGTAGTCGGGATGGTTAGTGCTTGTGTGTGCTGGGCGACCCGGGACAGACCCGAGTTCGAACCCGGTTAGCCCAGTTTTACCCACCTTCGTTTTTTTTGCTTCTTTTAAAACAGATTTAAACTTTTAATAATTTTTATAAATTATGTTAAACTTAGATAAACCTAAAAACGATTTTTAATTACACTTTTACATTTTGAAACATTTTTAATTAAATAAAACTTAGTTAAACCTATAAAAATTAAATCCTTAGTTTTGGTTTTAAATCCTTAAAAACTATAAAAATATTCCAAACTTCTGTAAAACTTGTGATTTCATATAAGTTATTTTATGAGAACAATAAAACTTAATTTATAAAGTCCTTTCTAAAATTAAAGGAATTTTTATAATCTTTAATTTATAAACCTTTAATAAATTCAGGAAACTTATATAGATCTTATAAACTTGGAAATATTTATAAAACTTATGTTTTATAAACAGAAATTAAAATGTTTACACAAATTTGAAAAGAGAAATAATTATTTATTTCTTAATACTTAAAATATAAACCTTATGAGAAATTCAAATTAAGCATTTTACACACTCATAAATACTTATAAACATCTCATTTTAATTTGTAAAGTAAATATTTAATACTTAAATCCTTTAAACAAATCTTTAATGATTTATATTGCTAAGATGAGATAATTCTTCTTGTAAATAATTGTTTATCCTTAACAATTATATACCCCTTTAAACGAAAAATATTTTTATCCCTAATAATTATTTTAATCTTGAATAGTTATTACTATCATTTATTCTTTCAATAATCATTATTTACTTTTAGAAATCAATTACTCTCTAAATAATTATTATCTACCCTTAATAATTATTTAGCCTTTTGATGATTATTATAAACCCTAATTCATAATTTATACTTTAATAATTATTATTAATTCTAACTCACTATTTAGTCTTTGAATACTTGTAATTAATAATTATTTTACTCTTGAAATAATTATTATATATATTTTATCCTTATCTCAAATGACTATTTTTAAAACAATAATTATTTTAAACTATGAACTTATTTAGCTTTGAAATCCAAGCCTTGGTTGAATCATTCAAAACTTTATTTTAAACTTGATTTAAAACTTCATAAACACAACCAACCCACCTCCCATTGGAACCCAAGTCAATCTTAAAATCCTAGATTTTTGTCATAGACTTATAAGATCATACTTGAAACTTTAGACTTATATTCTTAGGCTTGTTGTGAGGATAATCTCCCTCAAAGTCTTGCTACGCTTAAGTCTTTGTTGGACACTCTTCATCATCCAAGTGAGTATACTTAGCCCCTTTTTTCCTTTCTATGCTTTTGGGGTGAAACATGTTCAAAATTCTTAAACTTATACAATTCTTGTACAACTATGACTACGTGTTTATTCTTATGTTAAACTTGAGACTTGTATGCTTAGATTAAACTTAAAACTAGCATATTCATTAACTTTTATCAAGCCTATAGTAACAATGATAGATCTATTGCATTTGACCAATCCACCTTGATTGATTGACCCCTTCGGGGGGGAGCCCTTGGTGATTGTTACTGAATTAAACTTTAAACTTGAGACTTATAAGGGTAACCTGCGGGTTATGCCTAAACTTGGTTGGAGGGTTGAAGTGCACAATGTTTAAGATACTTGTTCTCATACTTACATTATAGAATGCATATATCATAGTGAATTGTAATTCTTTCCAAATACTTGTTAAACTGTGTCAAAACCTTTGTATCTCACCAACTATTTTGTAGTTGACAGATTCTTTCACATGTTTCAGGTTCTACAACATGAGACTTTATCGTGATCACATAGGATGCTTGGACCTAGAATGCTTAATCAATTAGACTTATATTCTTGCTATGTATTTGATTTATTCCTTGTATCGAACCTTTGAATCTATTTATTAATGAAATATTTAACCTTTAATAGTCAATCTTGTGCTATTGAACAACCGCGTCCGCCCCGACGTATAATCCGCCGTCGGTTGGGGTGTGACAACGGGAGCGGTCATCATATCAGGAATGACTCCAGATGAGCTTGCAGCATTGCCTGATGAGGTTGGAACAATAAAAGCAGCATTGGTTGGTGCCATAGTTTTGGTGTATCCTGATTGATTCATTTGACGCTTTTCGATGTCCATTTCAAAGGACTTAAGGGTGTTGAAATATATCATATAGGGTAGAGGCTTCATTCACATATTGCCTTTTGATCAACATACATTGTATGCTCCATTCCTGAGGTAAAGAGTCTAGCAACTTCTTGATCATATCAGAATTTCTAATGACTACCCCGACTTGCTTCAATTTGCTTGAAATTTCAATGAACCTTGAGATGTGCTTAGACAAACCTTCTCCTCATATACTTCTGAAGGTATCATATTGTTTATGGAGCATGTCTTTATTTCCGTCTTTTAGGTCAGATTTCCCTCATAGAAATCACACAACGCCTACCATAGAGATTGAGCAGTCTTGTATTCCTCGGACATGTTCATGATGTCGGCTGGAAGAGCCATATTGATAGCACCGAAGGCTTTATAATATCTTAGGATCAGAAGTTTTTCATTTTTGGTATAAGCAGTGTCATCAGTTTGAGCTACAACACCATCAACTCCAGTGGTCATTGGACAGTGTGGACCATTGGTGGTCGAGACCGACTAACCGAAGTTATTCACGTAAAAGTACGCCTTCATGCGGTTCTTCTAGTTAGGGAAATCATCGGTGGATAGAAGCTTAGGAGGTCTAGACATGGAGCCGATCTCCAAATCAGCTTGGGTAATAGGAGTAACCGACATCTTGAATCAAAGAAATCACAAACAAGTTCAGAAAATGAGAAAATCCAAGACTCGGCTCGGAACAAGAAAAACAGTCGGCTCGAAGAGTCGGCTGATGACAAAGAATAGACGGCACCACCACAAGGTGTTTGGAAAGCTCACTCGAAGAGTCAGCTCAGAAGAGTCGCTACCTCACAAAAGTGAGTCTAAACTTGCGTTTACTGAGACAATCGCTAGATAAACAGACAATCGGCCAGATCAAGTGACAGTCGGCTCAGGAAATAGAGTCGACCCGGGGCAATCGGCTCAAGAACATCAACATACTCTTTTTCGGAAAACAACACAGAATCAATCACTGGATACTCAGATCTAAACCAAAATGACAATTAGATCTGTCAAAATCTTCACAAACAAATTTTTGAGAAAATTTCAATATCAATTTCTGAAGTTGATACGGATCAAGCCAAAGATCAAAGAAATTTAGATATCACAGAAAACCCTAAAAACTGACAAAAATCACTAAAATAAAGAGCACAGAAGGCTCGGATACCAAATTATAGGACCTGACGATAGGGTCCCTGTGCTAGATTGATTCTAGTCAGGTAACAACCAACAGATCAGCTATAAAGAAGCTGATTGATGATGATAAAGATAAACACCAGATGAAGAGCAACACAATAAAGAACATAAAATACCCAAATCTATTAGATCCGTAGTGAAACGATTATAATTTAGCTCCTGGATAACAACTACAACCTCCTACCGGCTCTCAAATTGACTACAGTAACAACGGGTGAATCAAGAGCTAAAGAATTAGGTTTTTGGGTTGCTATTTATAGAGCTCATAGAAAGAGTCGGCATGAAGATTACCGACTGTCGACAGTCGGCCGATAACCGACATATCGAATCTCAAGAGTCGCTAGCGACTTTTGACCCAAAAACCTTTCTTTACAAAAATTACAAACTAGCCCCTATAGTTATCAGGAATGCATAGGTTTTTTCAGGTTCCAACACATTGGTTAACCCAAAAGCATAACCTTAAATTCGTAGTGACCGTACCTCGTACGAAAAGCATTTTTTAGAATATCTTCTTCATGCACACGAAGTTGGTGGTAACCGGATCTATGATCGATATTTGAGAAGCAGGTTGAACATTGAAGCTGGTCAAAGAGATCGTCAATTCTTGGTAATGGATAATGGTTTTTGGTGGTGAGTTTGTTAAGTTCACGATAGCCAATGCACATCGGAAATGAACCGTCTTTCTTTTTTATGAATAAGACAGGTGCACCCTAGGTTGAATGACTTGGACGGATGAAACCTTTATCAGCAAGTTCTTGGATTTGACTTGCAAGTTCTTGCATCTCTGAAGGTGCGAGTCGGTATGGAGCTTAAGCTATAGGATTAGCTCCAGGTACAAGATCGATGCGGAACTCCACTTAACGTATGGGCAGCAGACCGGACAGATCCTTAGGAAATACCTCGGGAAAATCTCGAATGATTAGAATGTCTTGAATCTCTTTCCCTTTGTCCTTCTATTCAACAACATGTGCCAGGAAGGCTACGTACTTCTTTCACAAGTACTTTTGGGCCATGGTGCAAGACATGAGTTTGAGTCCACTATTAGGCTTCTCACCAAAGATTCGTAACGTGTCGCCCGATGGAAGAGGAATTCGAATGCATTTCTCAAAACAAATGACTTTGGCATGGTGTTTGGATAACCAATCCATACCTACAATGACATTGAAGCTTCCCAATTGCATTGGTATGAGGTTGACGGGGAAGGTGTGTTCGTTAAGCTCAAGAGAACAATCGTGGACAAAGGAGTCAATAGTGATGAGATTTCCATCAGCTACCTCAACAGTAAATGTTTCTCTAACCTAGTTTGTGTTTTTGCAAGTAATGGTTCAAATTTGGGTGATACAAAACTCCTATCGGCACCGGTATCAAATTAAATGGAAGCATATTGCTTATTGAAGAGAAACGTACCATTGACAACATCGTTGTTAGCTTGGGCATGATTGGCGTTTATGTTAAAAGCACGCCCACGGGCACCACCCTAATTGGCATTAACCAACCTTGGGCAACGATCCCGGAAGTGGGTTGGGTCACCACACTCATATCAAGCGTGCCTATTAGCAATTGCCGGTACAACTTGGTTAGCAACTGGCGGATTGACTCGGTTTCCTGGGTTGGTTTGGACAACGGGGGGCCAGGCTCGGCAAGTGTTAGCCACATGGCCATACTTTCCACAACTTGTACATAAACGACACCGCACAGTGGTGTAATGATGATACTTGCAGGTGTTGCATTGGGGATTGATGCCTACATATGGCCTTCTGTCTGGATTCTGAGCCATAGGAGCAACTTGGTTGATGGGTGCAGCATGGGTAACGACGAAAAAGTTCTTGGCCTTACACATCTTATTGTGGAAAGAAGGCTCGGGCTTATCCACCTTGGTCGTTTCGAGATGGGATTGCTTTGTCATTGATCTTCTTTGTACCCTTTCTTGTCAACATGTCTGCCTTCACGTGATTGTCGGTTAACGTGGCGGATAGCCGTATATCATCTTCAAGAGTGGCGGGATTTCTTCCTAACACTGTGTCTTGGATTTTCATAGGCAGACCCCCTATGTACTTCTCAATACTCCGAGATAGTGGTCTGACCATGTGTGGCACCAGGAGGCTCAACTCATGGAAAGGAGTCGTGTAGACTAGGTTTTCACCTCTATCTTAGGTAAGATCCCAAAACTCATCTTTCAGTTTCTTCATCTCATTCCGAGGACAAAACTCCTCGTTCATCAGCCTCTTCACATCATCCCATGGCAAGGACATTGCTACGTCAGCACCTCGAGTCCGCTTCTCACCATCCCATGGCAAGGACATTTTACATACTTTTGTAGCATAACGAACCCGAAGATTATCAGGGCAGTCACTGTTAAGGAAAGTATTTTCAATGACTTCGAACCACTGAAGGAGACCTGTAGCTCCCTCGGTACCATAGAACTTGATGTGGTTGCATGAGTTAAAGTGTTTGAAGGTGCATTGGGGCGGGTTCTCACCACCACCACCATTAGCACTACCACTGGCACCACCATTGTTGTTGGTCGCTTGCGTGAGTTGATTCACAAGTTGGGTAAGGAATGCAGCGAGGTCATTGTTGTTGTTGGTGTTGTTGTCACGATGAGGAGGCATGGTACAAGGGAAAAGGATGAGAATTAAGAATCATGTAAAGATAATTGTAATTGGATTACACTCATTTGGTAACATAACCATTTGAATGCCATGACATATCAAGGTTATTTAGATTCACATAATTTTTGGGACAACATGCTTTAGCCTATAAGTAAACACTCATGCCGGAAATTACCATGAAAGCATACAGGTCCTTCGGTTGATTTGGATTTATATGAAATGCTTTCCTAGACAGAAAACCCAGAATACAAGTGTTACCCTTCCAGATTGCACTAGTTCCCTACTAATTAATAGAATTTAAGGGCTTGACGGGGTCTAAGAAATTTAATAGGCTCGTGTCTATGAGTATTACGTTCCACATGTGAAGGTGATGATGACATAGGTAGGGGTAAGAAGGATGAGAGACTTAGGATAGAAGTACTAGTAAGTAATCTAACTGTGTATCTTAAGGTTACAGTATAGGTCATGGGTTTCTAATAACCTAATTCCCTATAACCATGGCTCTAATACCAATCTGTCACACCCCAACCGACGGCCGAATACGCCGGGGTGGACGTTTAGACAAACAAGAAATAAGCTCATGATCAAACTAAAGTTTCATATTTCATTAAATTCAAATTTCATAGCATTTATTCCATCAACAAAGACAAACAAGAAATAAACTACTTCAGCAAAATTTAATTGTTTAGCTAGGTCTGCAAATCCTATGTGAAGCACCTTGAACCTGATTTCTTAATTATTAGCACCTGAAACATGATGAAAACAAAGTCAACTAAAATAGTTGGTGAGCATACATAGGTTTTAGCATCACAAGAATTATCAAAAGTTTATTTACAATTCATATGATGCATGGTTTAATAAGGCAAACCTCTATAGTTAAAACTGGAGCGCACAATCAAACCTTGTGACTGATAGGCATAGCACTAATGTTATCCTTAAGTGTTGTCGGCAACAATCACCCTAAGCGGGTGGATTGGTCAAATGCAATAGATCTATCATTGTTTACCATCGGCTTGCACATAGTTAATGATTGCACTTGCACTATGCACAAAAGTATGTAAAATGTAGTTTGCATTAATAGAGTTCAAGTATAAGGCACAAATTTCACACATAATCATAATGTTTGAATTGTAACAGTTGCAAATAGTTTGAGTGTAATCATTTTTAACTCCAAAGATGTAAAAATAAAAAAGGGGCTATATAAACTCACATTGGATTTTGTAGCTTGAAAATCATAAGCACGAGTAGTTGCATAAGTTGTTTAGCTAACCACAAGGTTAACCTGTGTGTGAATAATATATATGTATCAATGATATGCTTAAAAGACTAATGTATGAAGGAATTGGACTTGGTTGAATGAGTGTGTATCTATTTGTTGTAAATAATATGTTTGTTTAGTAAGGAATTGAATACATGTTTATATATATATATATATATATGAATAACAAATTTGTTTACAAATAAATAAATAAGTGTTTAAATAGTAGATAATTAGGTTAATAAATTAAAATGTTTCAATTAATTAAATAGTTAGATCAAGTCTTCGTTAAAATTAATAATAAAGAAAATATAAGTGGTACAAAATAGTCGGGCAAGAAAGTAATTCGTAGAGGTTTTAAATAAATAATTATATAAATTTTTAATTAGAAATTATTAGTTCTTAAGTCTCTAAAACGACTAAATAATTGTTTATATTTGTTAGGTTAATAACTTGGTTCGTAAAGTATTCCCGAGCCTTGGGAGTTTTATAAAATAATTTTTATAAGATAAGTTGAGTTAAAAATATGTTTTAAAAATGTTTTAAAAATAATAATAGACCACGGGACTCGAACACGGGTCTCCTCGGAGAAGCCACAAGTGCGCAACCACTAGACAAGGAATGTCTTAGTGTTATCAGGCCGGCCATTTAATTGATAACCTAAGTCCAAGAGGGGACTTGTTTCAGTACAAAAACCACGTGCAAAAACAATGTAGGTCCTGAGCAAACCTGAGAACACAGATCTGCAGAGATATCCATTAAACAGCCCGAATCAAGAGGCGGAATATTTGGATCCGGTATCACTCTAGAATCAGAAATAGGTAGAGACGGTTACGGGAATCACATACACGAACATAAATATATAAAAGTGAAAAAGAACAGACAATTGGAGCATAAAACGTATGATTCTTTGATTGATATGAAAAATAAAAGTTCCTCACACACTCACAATTAGTCTCACCCTGGGGTGGTGATTCCCTCTACAGACACACACTCCTCCTATGAGGTATTTTACTATATATAGGAGTCCAAGCACATGTAGAATTTTACGGTGGAGAGAAGGCACCAGTTGATCAAGTGTTCGTGAATGTCAAGAATCTTTGTAGAAAGATGGTTATTTACTTCAGACCTTGAGATCGAGTGTGAGAGGTGCCTACAATATAAGTTGGAGGGGCTACACTTGAGTGGAAGAATCACAACGAAAGGCATTGGATCATCATTCAATCTATTAAGAAGAAAGACAGAGTCGGACAAGAATTGATATCATCAGTCGACGGGGAGATTATTGGGTATAATATTGAGACTGATGCTTTCAATCGAAACAATTGTTCAATCGAAACTACTAGTTTCGATTGAACATTTGTTCAATCGAAACTAGCTAGTTTCGATACATGTTTTTCAGACCCATTTGGCGGTGGCTTGGAAAACAAGGCACATGTGCTTGGCCTCCTATATATAGTAGAATACCTCATAGGAGGAGTGTGTGTCTATAGAGGGAATCACCACCCGGTGGGAGTTCACCCTGGGGTGAGACTAATTATGAGTGAGTGAGGAGCTTTTATTTTTCATATCAATCAAAGAATCATACATTTTATACTCGATTTGTCTATTATTTTTCTTCTGATGATGATGATGAGGATTCAAACTCTATAGTAGGTTCAACATCAGGGGTTTCCTCTTCTTTTTCTCCAATTATGTGGCCAAACAGAGGAATATCAGCGATCATTCTGTTGGTTCTAGAACTTGAACTCTTCATATAACTTAGAGTTTTGGCACTCATGTGATCAAATACAAGTATATGACCATCTTGGTGATGATAAGGACAAAGGGTGGTGACTATAAATGCAAAACCCCACTTTTAGAAACCAAGTCAAGAGCCAACTGCTTAGTGAGAGTTGAAGACATTGATGCAACAGCTTAGACGGAGATTGTAGGGTATAGTCTTTTGTAAGCTGATGTCATCAATGTTTGTTCTGAACAAATGTACTTTGCTTTATTTCCATGTATTTCTGTTAATTTATTTTATGTAATTTACTGCTTTATTAGACTAAGTCTTGGCCATCGAAACTACCTAGTTTTGGTAGAGGTTGTTCAACCGAAACTAGTTGTTTCGATAGATGGGAAGTTTCAATAGGGTGCATTGTTTTGTAAAAGCTCACCTAAAACTACAGGTTTCGGTGAGCATAGTTTCTACACCTATCATGTAGGTCCCTCGGGTGTGACGGATCGTCACATGCAAGTGGGTCTACTAGTCGGACCGGGTGTGGAATACCCGTGACTAGGTGGAGAGTCTTATGAAACAAAGTAAACCGATAAGATAATCACTATAAACGTTCGTCTATTATAAACACTTGAAGGTTACAGATAGAAGTTCTGAGATTACAAAGTTCTGCGTATTTGCTAATCTGAATGCGTACTTATCTACTGTCAACCATTCCTATTTATACATGATCTGATGCCTACGCACTTAGCAATTGCGCAGGGCAATTTGCTCATGCGTACTTAGCAAGTACGCATATGTATTCTTGCATACTTGCTAAGTACACAGGAACTATTTTCTGCGCACATACAAGTGCGCAAAACACTTAGAGAAATCTGCAACAGTCAATATGTAAAAGTAAATACAACTCGATAACTAATACATACAGACACTTACAAACAAAGACAAATACATACATGAAAGTACTAAACTAAGACTCTATCTATCCAGAATCTATCCAGAGTGTTTGTCACAGGAAAGTTATTCAAGAAACTCCCCCTTGACAACAGCTCTGGATCATCTTCGATCTTTAGTCTTCAGTCTTCGGTCTTCAGTGTTCACAGCTATGCATCTTTAGCTTCCATCTTCTTCTTATAGTCAATGCAGAACTTGATCACCTTGTCATATTTAGAAGCAAGGAATTTCATCCATTCATCCGTATGCATGCAATACCTGTCTGCTAGTGCCTCTAGATCTTTCACAGAGAAGTTAATGAAGCAGACTTCATCAAATACTCTGATTAGTTCCCTCGGCACTAAGCATCCACTTTCTGACCTCACCTTTCCAATCACCACAGTCTCGCCCATCTTTGGATCTACGTACCAGTACCACATGTCACCGAGGATATCCTGAGATAACTTGCTCAGGGGAATCTTGGTTTCACATAGCATTGGCTTGTATACCAATTTCTTTAAGAATTTCTTAGTCACAGGATGTCTTGCTGTCTTATCCTTAACTCTCTTGGGCACTTGAGGCTTGAACATATCAAACTTCCCAGATCTTGCTTCCCGCTGTAGAACCACCCACAAACCCATCGCCACTGCATGATTAGAATGACCCATCAGCTCTCGGTTTGCTAGATTCACAAGGTCGTATTTGGGTAAGGAGTTAAACGCTTCTCTGGTTGGTTTCAAGTATTGAACCCCCTAGATCTTTTGATTGCGAACAACTGCTTATCCTCCTCGAACCTTACAGCCAAGATCATCCCTGTTGCCCCTTGTTTTGTATTCGGGTTGGACCCTTAGATGAAGTAGAAGGCATATCTTTTTTCTTTTGGTGCCTCCGGATCCACAGGTGTAGGGTCAACTGGGGAGGCTTCAGTCGAGGCTTCCACATTACTAGCATGCTCGACTTAACCTGTGTCGAGCTGAGCTTCAAAGGATGGAAATTCAAAGATCTCTCCATCTTCTAACTCATACTCTCCTTCCCCGTCGCCCTTGGGAATTTCAATTACTACATCCTCATCATCATCATCCCAATCATCACCAGAGTCGATCTCTCCTTCTTATAGGTTAAAGAGAGCATCGATCTGTGCTTCCTTGGAATAGTCAGGCTCTAAGTATAAGATCTCATCATCAGATAGATCCTTAAGCACCTCAGCCGCTGACTTTCCTTTGTCACCACAACCAGAGGTATCACCACCCTCTTGATGAGTAGACTCCCCCTGAGCCATTGGAATAGCAGAGATGGGCGCAATTGCTAAAGCTTGGTGCTCACCTCCACTAGGACCGGCTTCGGGATCCTTGTCTTTGTCGTCATCCTTAGTTAAGTCAACAGGATGACAAGCCTCATCACCAGTAGTTTTCTCCTTATCTTTCTCCCCCTGAGCATCAAGCTTCTTGGTCAGATCAGCAATTAGTTTGACCATCAGCCCATGCTCTTTCCATTGAGTATCAAACCTCAGCTCTAGAGACGACCTGTGACCCAGAATCATTTCATTTACCCTGATTAGAAGCTCATTCTAGGCCATGACGTTCTTCAGTCTCTCGTCAGTCCCCGTTCTATGGCTTCTTAGATTCCTAACTTCATCCACCAACGAATTAATCTGTGCTTGTTGAGCATCAGATTCCTCCTTTGACTTCCGAATAGTTTCTAATAATCCAGCAACTTGGGTTTCCAGAACATCTATCCTTGCATCATTAGGATCAGGATGTTTAGATGATGACGCTTCGGCATTGTGAATTGGGAACGAGAAGATGGTGTCGAAGTCAAACCCTTGAGTAAATTCCCCATAGTTGAAGGGTTGACATAAAGGATCAATGCTGTGAAGGTGGGGTGGAAGCTGAATCACAACTCGTAGCTGAAACTTGTACTTGCTGCTGAGGACTCACCACCACCTCACTAGGAATAGGTTGTTGCTGCCTATCCCCCTGTTCTTATGAACACTTTCACGTCTTTGCCTTTGAATTGCAGCGTCAGAGTCAGAATCTGGATCATATTCGCTGCTAGAGGACCGTCGCTTTCTCTTCGAGGATGACTCAGGAAGGGTGACCTTCATCGTTCTCCTCGGGTGAGCCTGCGATGGTGCATCATCGGAATCAGAAGAATCAGACTCCGTCTCTTCCGAGTCGGATTCCTCAGCACCATCATTACCTTCTTCTTCGTCTCCACCATCAGACGATCCATCTTCACTTTCAACTTCCTCCTCTTGTTGTTGTTGTTCATCTGAATGCTCACTCAATTCTGGCTCCAAATCGTGATTATACGATCTCCATTCACCTGGTGCCACGTACGCTTCATTTATAAGGTGGCCAAAGAGTGTTGTGTGCTCAGGGGGTAGGATCTACACGCCTGGCTTAAGGAATTGTGCGAACACCCTCTTGTCCACCCTTTTCACTTGCAATCTCTCCCCTGTAGCAGGTAGGTTTGGCAACACATCGTTTATCAGAAGTTGCACAAACCTAGGGTATAATATGGACACGAACCTTTCAGCTGTGTTAGTCTGATCATTGATGGCTTTGAATATGTAGCGTGAGAAGTTGTAGCCCTTATTGAGAGATAAACCAACCATGGCTGCAGCAAGGTCATGACCCATTGCATCCTTTCCAGCTTTTCTTGAGGAGATGCACATGATCATGACATGGGCAAAATATCTCCAATGGTCAAACACCCACATTTTCTTATACGAAGCATAGTCTCTCGCAGCGACATATCCCATTCGTTGCTTCCAACAGCCATCCACAAAGTAGTCTGGATAGGCTGTCGGGTCGGTCGAGAGATCTCAGAATTGCAGGACTGTTAGGACATAGTTTGTAATGATAAAAGCTTTGTAATAGTTTAGATATAATGTCTTTATGTTTTTGTAATGTAAAATGTTCTAAGTGTTTATGCAAGTTATGCTAGAGGCAAACTTAGTCTAACAAAGGCGAACTTGTTAAGTTCGCTTAAGTCTATCTGAGGCGAACTTGTTAAGTTCGCTTAGTCTGTTAGAGGCGAACTTGTTAAGTTCGCCTGATGTAGGTCAGATGTCTATAAATAGGGTTTACGGAGTCAGTTTGTATGATAATCAGATAGTGAACAGAGTTGAATGAATTGGTCTGATTGAGTCTGTAAACTCTATTGAGAATTGGAATACAAGCGTGAATGTTATTTACTTGATTGTCTCTATTGTCTTTTGTGTATGCAATCATTGATTCGTTGGATTCCGCACTTCGAGTTAACGACACGTCTTATCACGAGAACGATCCATATAAGTGCCATGAGGACCTACAAGTGGTATCAGAGCTTATGCTCGTGATTCTTGGTGATTTGAGACGGTTTTGTACGCAAATTGACAAGAAATTTTTCATCTTTGAAATTTTCATTCCATGGAGTTTTCAAGCTTAATTTGGTTCTGATTTGGTGTTTTTGAAGAGGATTTTGAAGAAATTGATCCGATAGAAAGGTTCTAATTGAGAAATTACACAATCCTATGGTTTGATTTTGACTAATTCCTTCAAATCAGTGAATTATGGAGCTTTTTGGTGATTTTTGGTTCACAGTTTCTGGACTGAACTGTTCTTGATTTTGATTTTGCTGAAGCAAGCGAACTTGCTGATTTGGTGTGCATGCGAACTTGGCAGGCGAACTTAAGTTCGCTTCTCACAAATTAGGCGAACTTATTTTTAGGCGAACTTAATCAGATTTTCTGGATTCTGGTTAAGCGAACTTTTTAAGTTCGCTTCATCTTAACTTCGCTTGGGTATCACAGAAGCGAACTAATTAACTTCGCCTAAGGGTAGTGGGTGTTCAACACTTGGAAATTTTTTAGGAAAATGGCAAATATGGTACAAGTAACGAATATGTTCAATTATGATAATGAGATTGGTACATCTCAAAAACCGTCGAAGTTGTTAAATCTTGCTGACTATTCTAATTGGAAAGATAGGTTTGATCAGTTCGTATCTTTTACTGATACCAGTCTATGGATTCCTATTTTAGAAGGTTATATGCATCCGACTTATTCATGGATGGGAAAGGATGATGTTCCAAAGCCGGTGTCAGCGTTACCTACTGAAGAAAAGTTGCTGTTTGATAGGGAAAAGAAAGCGATAGCAAGTATTTCGATGTCTCTTCCGAAGGAAATATATCACAGTTTCTAACAATTCAAGTCTTCTCAACAACTGTGGGAAACATTACAGAAAAGATGTGAAGGTAGTTTGGATGTAAAGAAGAGTAGAAAAGAGCTACTGAAGAAGCAATTCTTGGTCTTCAAACATTTTCAAAACGAATCCTTGGATGATCTTGCTACCAGATTCTATCATCTACTTAGTGAACTGTCGAGTGCTTCTGTGGTGTATGAGACTGAAGAAATTAATGATAAGTTCTTGGAGGCATTACCATCAAAATTTGATGTGTATACGGTTTTGATAAAAGAAAATATCAAGTACAAAACCATGTCTCTTGAAGAAGTTCTTGGGAAGATTCAATCGCATGACCAGAATATGAAGAAGAAAGAGACTAACATGGAGCATATCCAGGATCCTTTAATGTATTTTTCCAAGACTTCTGGTAAAACTGGTACAGGAGTTGAATTCTTTTTTGGCGATGCTCAAGATTCTTCTAATGATCAGTGTTCTGGAGTTCCTATTCATTCTAGTCATTCTGGATTTTCTGCGACTACAGTTTCTACATCTTCTGGATCTCATATAAATCAAAATGTTGCTGATGATTATGTAGCTATGTTTTCCTCATTCATGGCTTCGTATGAGAATTTTATTGGAGGAAAAATTCATGATCCTGAGGTTATTGAAGAAGATTTCAGACATATTGACCCTGTTGATCTGGAAGAAATGAATATCCAATGGAATATGGCCATGTTGATGCATCAAGCAAAGGATTTCTTGAAGAAAACTGGCAGAAAGTATATTGGATCTAATAGTCGATCACGCATGGGATTTGATAAAACCAAAGTGCATTGTTATAACTGTCAAGAGTATGGTCACTTTGCTAAAGAGTGTGTGAAGCAAATGGTTGAGTTTGATTCTCAGAAGAAGCAGAATAATTTTCAGAATAATCGTAATCAGTCACATGGTTCATCTGGAAATTCAAATCATGAATCAGCATCATCGGCGTTGGTTGCTCAGAATGATGAAAACTATGACTAGGATATTCCTCTGGAAGATTTAGTGGGTGCAGTAAGTCAAGCCTTTGTAGCAGAAATTCATTCTGAAAAATCAGAAGAGATAACTGATGATGACGGTTCGAGTGATGGTTCGAGTGATGGTGAAAGTGTGCAGATTGTTGATGAAGAGATAGAACAAGTGCAGAATATTGATTCTGATGTTGCATCAGGTGTTGCTAAAGATGATATTTTTCTAACACAAAATACTTCAGATGGTGCTGATTCAGAGAATATTCCCATTGCCAAAGTTTTCATGGCATACATGTCTGATCCATCAAAGGTAAAAGACTCTGTTTGTCATATTTACTGTTCTAACTGCATTACTGTAAAAGATAAATTGCAAAAGGTCATGGATGATAACACAAACTTGATTTGTGATATGAAATCGATGCATTCAGTTAATCAGAAATTGAAAGATAATAACAAATTGTGCATCGATAGAACTGAGTCTTTGAAAAGAGACTTAAATTCTCTAGGGTTAAAATATAAAGAACAAGCTTATCATTTGGATATGGCTTATGCCGAGATAGAAAAACGAAATGAAGTTGTTGCTCAAAAGAATAAAGAAATTTCTGACAAAGAGTCTGAGGTGATCAAACTTCATAGAAAGTTGGAAAAGTTTGAAAATTCATCGGTTGTTTTGGATTATTTTAATGCTAATGCTGATCCAACTAAGAGAGTTGCTGGGAATGGATTTGTTCCTCCGCCATTTAGTGCAAATTATGTGGTTGAACCTGAAATCATTCATGAAGAGGAAATTGATCTAAAAATGGTATTAAAAGTGAATCCGGTAAATGGTGAGGATATGGTTTATGAATCTGATTCTAAGGATGAGGTATTTGATGAGAAGAAGGTCGAAGGTATTCCAAAAGAGGTGAAACTTGATGAACCAACAGTTTTAAAAACTGTTACCCGTGATAGATGCATTCTGACTAAACCTGATGAGGTGAAAGTTGTTACACCTAAACTTTCCCCAATTTTACAGTCAAGTGGTTTTGTCGCTGCTGTTCATCAAAATGTGCATTCATCAAAGGTGCCTACACAGGTTTATGTTCCTAAGAAGTCAGTAAACTGTTCTGGAAAATCTTCTGAAGCTTATTCCTCTGATGGCTCCTCCAACTCAAAGAATACTTCTTATTTCAGAACTTATAAGGAGAGAAGAGTTTGTTTTCATTGCAACGAGACTGGTCACATTCTGGTCAATTGTCCTTATGAGAACCAGGGCAAATTGAAGATTGTTCCTTCACAACCAAAAGTGGTGAAGATTCTGAAAAGAACAGATGAGGGAAAGTCATCATTTAGTGTAGGTCCCTAATTCGTTGCGTGACGGATCTCTAGACTCGCGGTACGACATGGTGATAACGTGTGGAATCCATGATCAACGTGCTCGTGTAACTCAATCAACAACAACGGTGTAAATAAACGCTTTGTATTTCACCAATATCAGGTTACAAGAATTCTCTCTCGTCTACTCTGATATCGGCTATGTCTCACCGCTCTGTTTCACACTACTCTGTCTACTGATATCTCCTATTTATAGCCACAGACCTGCACCAGGCGAACTTAACAAGTTCGCTTCACTGTGCTTAGGCGAACTTATTAAGTTCGCCTCTAACAGGCTAAGCGAACTTAATAAGTTCGCCTCTGATAGACTTAAGCGAACTTATTATGTTCGCCTCTGATAGACCAGGCGAACTTATTAAGTTCGCCTCTAATAGGCTAGGCGAACTTGTTAAGTTCGCCTCTATCAGAACTTACACAGAATTTTATCAACAGTTACAAAACATGTCCTAACAGACTCCCCTTTAACTGTTGCCAACAATTCTATCAATTACAAGTCAAAGACTCTAAGACTAAGACATAATATCTTCAAGCTCGTTGTCACCAGAATATGCTCCAACATTTAGTTTGGAGAAAAATATGTCATGTCGATCGTTTGTTAAATCCTCTGGATTTAAACAGCATGATTCATTGAGTTCTAAATCATTTGTTTGTCAAGAGAAACTTGAAATTCCTCATGTTAGAAGTTCAAAAGAATCTCAATCTGAAGTTAAATTATCTAGATGTGACATTTCGGGTTTTTATTCACGCTTTTATATTATGTATCATGTAATCATTTTTTATTAAATGAAATGCAAGTGTTTTTATTTAATTTTGTACAAAATATATATATATTTTTTTATTTTATGGATTTAAAATAATTAAAATTTTATAAGTTTTAAACTTATATAAAATTTTATATAAAAATCTAAACTAAAAGGTTCATATATAAATAAGATAACCCATTTAAATAAAATAATTAACTTTTATAAAAATATTTATAATAATAATATAAGTTTATAAAATATAATTGAAATTAAAAAGAAATTTAATTAATTATTTTTATAAAAGTTAAGGGGTTGTTTTGGAAATAATCAAACTAAAAGGTTTTAAGACAAAAATCTGTTAAGGGGCTGTTTCTGGACAAACTAAACCACAGGGACTAACGGGTAAAAATCCCAGGGATTAACTTAATACAAAAACAAACTACAAGGACCAAAATTGCCAACTTCTAATTCGCGTTTCCGGTCATCCCTTCCCTTATCCGGCGGTCCGAGCTAATTTCCGGCAACCCCCTCGACACGCCTGTCCCCTGCACCTTGACAGCCGAAAATGGTCTCCCTGACCTCGTTGTCCCCACACGAATAAAAGCCCCCGACCAATTTGTCTCCCCAACATTCGAAACGTCTGATTGTTTTTGTGGCCGAAAGCCCACGCCGCGCAATTGGCCCCGACAGTAGACCTCCACGTCTGCAACGTTTTATTATAGGGGTCGAGCTCGACTTTAAATAGCCATTTACGGACCAGCCACCAGTTTCGTGTATGTGCTTATCAATTAAACGATACACACATAACCAGCGATGGGCAGTAGCCCGGCTGGTTATGCGTGTGTGTGTTTGAGTCTTAGGTCGCGGGTTCGATTCTGGTGGCCTCCGGCCCAACCCAATTTTTCTGTTTTAATGATATAATTTATTTTATCATATTTTAATATTATATCTATACAATAAAAACTATTACGGGTTGGTTGACTCGTTCGTGTATTTTCGAAACCATTAAATAACTTTTTACACATATTTAACCCATTGAATTTTTATAAAATAATAAACCCTATGTTTTATAAACTCGTTTAAATAATTTTAACTCACAAAAGAAAATATATAATAATAATAATAATATAAATAAACAAAATAGAGATTTTTATATAATATATCTACTTATTTAAAAATATAATAATTTAACAAGATTAAAAATTATATTTTTTTTGACGTTAAGTTTTTCAAAATCATTATCATCTTTCTACAATATTTTATACAAATAAATTTTAAGAAATATTATTATAAACCTATACACGTTTAAATACGAATACACACATACAAAACCTACAATAATACCTATTTATCCACATAGGGTTCCAACGTGCTTAGGTTTCAACATCCTTATCACCTACACTCGTGGATTAAAATACCCGCTAGCCAGGTGAGTTACATAGCCCCTATTTTACATTTTTACATACTTTGGGGTGAAACATTATACATGATACTCATCAAATTGTTTATACGTGTTATACATGTGGATTATATGCTTGTTCATCGTGAATTATCTTAGGTGTACACTTATTTATTTTAAATACAAGAGAACCAACAGTAATATTAATAGATCTATTGTGCCTGACCAGCCCACCAATGTAGGGTGTTTATTACTGCATACTCGGATATAGCCGCGTGTTATATTCAAACATATCGGATATAGTGGATAACTATATTCAAACATACCGGGCCTAGCTGTTGTGCTATGCTCAAGCGCGTCAATCAAGGTTTTAATTGTGCTTAGATAAACATGAAGGATACAACCATATATGCTATGTTTAACAAGATAAACAATGAGTTGCAAAACGTTTTTATCTACTATTTATCGGGTCCACAAAACCTATGTACTCACCAACTTTATAGTTGACACTTGATTTAAATAATGTTTCAGGTTTGGATATGTGATTGCTTGCTAAAGATTCTGTCACTTAAGAACTTATGGACCTAGTTAATAAAATCAACATTTTGGAATAGACTAGGTTATTTGAATTGTATTGTACTTGAATATTTGTTGTCTTTAATTAAATTAATGAATTATGCAATATTTTAGCTATCATGTGCTTTTGAACAATCATTCCATTGTCCGCCTCGATGATTCCGCCATCGGTCGGGGTGTGACAGATTGGTATCAGAGCCATGGTTATAGGGAATTAGGTTATTAGACACAATGACCTAGACTATAACCCTAGGACTCCCTTTTACGTGTTACGTGCTAAATGATTATTTGCTATGTGAATTATTTGTAGTTAGGTATTATTTGAATTTTCCCAAGTTTAGTACATGAGACTTATACACATACATACAAGGCCTTAAACATACAATACATACTTTACATACACATTTGACAAATAAACATATGCAAACAAATACACTACACATCCTTATCCATACTCTTTCCTCATCCATACTATTTGCAACATTCCTACATATTTTATACTCGTAGACTCACAAGTGTATTAAATTCTTGAAAATCTCGTCAACGACTTAATATCTTGAAAACTAGTAAAGGACATGTGCAATCCGAAAGGGTGACACCTGTACATTGGGTTTTCTGTCTAGGAAAGCATTTCGTATAAATCCAAATAAACGGACCCGTATGCTTTCCTGGGAATTCCTGAATGAGTGTTTACCTATAGGCTAAAGCATGTCTCCTTGAAAGTTTTGAGGAATTACTTAACGTTGATAACTCATTGTATTCGCAAGATTATGTTCCGAACCTAAACTCAAAATTTGGGGACATTATAGTAAGATAGGAAGAACTAGATGAACATGCAAAGCAAATCATTATTACGGGTGCACACGTAATAACGATTTGTAGTGCATGCGAATCCCGGCGATTCCTATTGCGCGAATAATGATCTATGACATCATCTCCTACCCGGAATAGATGACTTATTTTCCCCATCAACCTTGAATAAATACACATACATTGGCACGCGTCATGATGAATCCCGCATTTCTGCTTACATTATTTCCCACTATAACTCATATATATCCACTTTATCTAAAATATCATTGTCTTTTCTTATGGTGTTAGAATGCCTCCTCAATGTGCAAACTCTAGCACTTCCAACCCGGATCTTGATACTCTTCTTGCCCAATTAATGGGGCAAATGACCCAAGCCAATAACAACAGTGACGGGTCTCACAACATCCAAGGAAACGGTGATACCAACCTGCCTCAAAGCACGTTTAAGCACTTTAACTCATGCAACCCTACAAAATTTTACGAGACTGAGGGTGCTACCGGCCTACTACAATGGTTTGAAAGCATGGAGAGCACATTCCTAAACAGTGACTGTCCCGATAATCTTCGGGTTCGCTATGCCACAAGTGTACTTCAAAAGAGAGCCCTCACATGGTGGAACGGTGAGAAACGCACTCGTGGTGTTGAGGTTGCTACATCCTTATCATGGGGTGACCTGAAGAAAGCCATGAGTGATGAATTCTGTCCTCGAAATGAAATAAGGAAGCTTGAGACTGAGTTTTGGGATCTTTCTCAAGACGGCGGGGATAATCTGGATTACACCACCCGATTTCAAGAGCTGAGCCTATTGGTGCCTCATATGATCACTCCTCTTGCTCGGGAAATTGAAAAATACATAGGCGGGCTGCCTATGCAAATTCAGGATGCTGTGTTAGGAAGCAATCCTCCTACACTTGAAGCTGCTATTCATCTATCCGCTACGCTATCCGACAACCACGTCAAAGCCGGAACCTTATCAAGAAAGGGTTCCAAGAAGGTTGTTTCTACTCTTGCGGCCGTCAAAGATATAAAGCCCGAGTCTTCTAACCGCAACAAGAAACGAAAGGGTTGAAACTTCGCAGCTGTAACTCCCACCGCACCTGCTATTCAAGTGGCCCTTTGGGTCAAAACCCAAAACTTTATTTGGGCCCAAATCCCCAATGTCAGACCTGCAAATACCACCATCCTGCCAACTTACCATGCCGATTGTGTTCAAGCTGCGGACGATATGGACACGTGGCCACTACTTGACGTACCCGTCCTCCCGTCCATCAAGCTGCTCCAGGCAACTGCCCAAACCATTTCCGTGACCGATGCCCAAAACTTCATCAACAAGGTGGTCCTCAAGGACGAGCGTTTAATATAAACGCTAATGAGGCACAAGCAAATAACGACGTGATAAACGGTACGTTTCTCGTAAACAATAATTATGCATCCGTTTTATTTGATACCGGTGCCGATAGGAGTTTTGTGTCTCTTACCTTTGAATCTCGACTTGCTAAACAAAGAACGAAACTTGACAATTCTTATTCCGTGGAGATAGCAAACGGGAAATCTATTGCTATAAATTCTGTTATCCGCGACTGCAATCTCGATCTTAATAATCATAAGTTCTTTGTTGATCTCCTTCCGATGCAATTGGGAAGCTTCGATATTATAATTGGCATGGATTGGTTATCTGTAGGTCCCTTCGTGTGTGTCGGATCATTGCATGCAAGTGGTCTACTAGTCGGACCAGGTGCGGAATACCCGTGACTAGGCGGAGAGTCTAACTAAAACAAAGTAAACCAAACACGAGAATCACAATAAAAGCTCTTTCTATTATAAACACTCGACGGTTACAGAGAGATCACAAATTACGTACTTAACAAACTGAGTTCGTCTATGGTATGAGTTCTGCGTACTTAACCTCTGTGAACCAAACCTATTTATACAGACCTGATGCCTGCGCACTTAGCAAGTGCGCAGGACCAAATGCTCTTGCGTACTTAGCAAGTACGCATGGGTCTTCCTGCGTACTTGCTAAGTACGCAGGAGCTTTCTCCTACGCACATGTAAGTGCGCAAAACACTTAGGAGAAATGCAACATACATTATGTAAAAGTAAATACATCTCGATAAACTATTACATAACGACTCTTACATACAAAGACAAATTACAGACATTAGAAATACAAACTAAGACTCTATCCAGAGTGTTGTCACAGGAAAGTGCATCAACAAACTCCCCCTTGACAACAGCTCGGGATCTTCATCGTCTTCAGTCTTCACAGCACTGGTTCCTTAGCTTCCATCTTCTTTTTGTAATCAAGACAGAACTTGATCAACTTGCCGTATTTGGCAGAAAGAAGCTTTGTCCATTCGTCAGTGTGGATGCAGTACTTGTCGGCTAGTACCTCCAGATCGTTCACAGAAAAGTTGATGAAGCAGACTTCAACAAATATCCTGATCACTACCTTTGGCACCATGTTTCCACTTGCTGACTTACCTTTACCCATAACCACAGCCTCGCCCGTTTTTGGATCAATGTACCAGTACCACATGTCACCAAGAATATCCTGAGGTAACTTGCTCAGGGGAATCTTAGTCACATTGCACTGGCTTGTATACCAATCTCTTTATGTACTTCTTAGTCACAGGATGTACATCGTGCTTATCCTTGACTCTTCTGGGAACTTGAGGCTTGAAGTATTCAAATTTCCCTGATCTTGCTTCCCGCTGTAGTGTTACCCACAAACCCATTGTTACTGCATGACTTGAGTGACTCAGCAGGTCTCGGTTTGCGAGGTACACAAGGTCGTACTTGGGCAAAGAGTTGAACGCCTCACTGGTTGGTTTCAAGTATTGAACCCCCCAGATCTTTTGATGGCGAACAACCGCTTGTCCTCCTTGAACCTAACAGCCAAGATCATACCTGTAGCTCCGTGCTTGTCTGTGATGGACGTCTTTTGCCACACGGGAGCTGGACCCTTAGATGATGCACAAGGCATGTCTTTATCTTTTGGTGCCTCGGGGTCCACAGGTGTAGGGTCGACTGGGAAGGTTTCAGTTGTAGCTTCAACATTACTTGCCATGTCAACTGAGCCTGTTTCGAGCAGAGATTCGAGCGATGGTACTTCAAATATCTCACCATCCTCTAACTCGTACTCTCCTTCCCCGTCGCCCTTGGGAATCTCTATTACCAAATCCTCATCTTCATCATTCCAGTCATCACCAGAGTCGATCTCTCCTTCTTCTAGATTGAAGAGAGCATCGATCTGTGCTTCTTTAGAATAGTCAGGCTCTAGATATAGGATCTCATCATCAGATAAGTCCTTAAGTACTTCAGCCACTGACTTCCCTTTATCACCACCACCACCAGATGTATCACCACCCTCTTGCTGAGTAGACTCCCCCTCAGCCATTGGAATAGAAGAGATGGGCACAATCGGCGAAGCTTGGTGATCACCTCCACTAGGACCGGCTTCAGGATCCTTGTCTTTATCATCATCCTTAGTCAAGTCGACTGGATGACAAGGCTCAGCACCAGTGGATTTATTTTCTTTCTCTTTCTCTTTCTCCCCCCTGAGCATCAAGCTTCTTGGTCAGTTCTTCAATTAATTTGACCATCGCTTCGTGCTCTTTTCTCTGTAAATCCATCCTTAGCTCAAGTGAAGTTCTGTGGCCTAGAATCATTTCATTGGTTTTCATCAGCAGCTTGTTCTGTGCCATAACATTCTTCAGTTGCTCATTTATCCCTATTCTCTGGCTGTGGAGAATCCTAACTTCATCGGCCAGGGAATTAATCTGTGCTTGTTGAGCATCAGACTCCTCCTTTGACTTTTGAATGGTCTTCAATAGTTCAGCAACTTGGGTCTCTAAGACATTGATCCTTGCTTCATACGGATCAGAATGCCTAGATGATGAGGCTTCAGCATTATGGATTGGGGAGGAGAAGATTGTGTCAAAGTCAAACCCTTGTGAGAAATCACCATAGTTGAAGGGCTGACCTGACGACTCAGTGGTGTGAGGTGGGTGTGGGGATGTAATGATGGGAGTGGGTGTTATGGTTGGGGTGATGGTGACTGACTCCGTGAGAAGTGGAGTAGTCACCGTCACCTGGACGGTTGGAGTAGGGACGGTCACCTGGACGGTCAAGTCAATATCACATAGGATTTGCCTAGATATCAATTGAAGAATCTTATTTTAAGTTGCTTGTCTTTTGAACATGTTATCTATTTGGTTTAATTCGAAACTTATGTAATTGGGATTTTTTTTAATATTATGAAACTTTAATAGTAAATGTCTTTATTCCATTGTGTTCTTTTGTCAATTAAGTCGCACCCGTGGTTAAGATGCACGGTTGGGGTGTGACACAGGAGACCAGTCTGTCTCCTAAGAATTGACATCCACCAGAAGTTGACTTTCTGTCAGGGTTACAACCGCCATAATCTGAATCAGTGTAGGCTTTGAAGTCGAATGACTGCTGCTTAGAGTACCAAAGACCTAATCGGGGTTTCCCTTTCAGGTATCCGAAAATTCTCCTCACGGCTATCATATGTGACTCCTTCGGTTGTGACTGAAACCTTGAGCACAAACATACAGCAAACATTATATCGGGTCTTGAAGCTGTGAGATACATAAGTGATCCGATCATCCCACGGTACAACCTGCTGTGCACATCCTTTCCATCTTTGTCAGGATGCAAACCATGATTGACTGGGATAGGGGTGCCATAAGTACTGCTATCATTCATCTTGTATTTTGACAAGATGTCCTGCACATACTTAGTTTGATGTAGATAAATGCCATCCTCTCTTTGACTGACTTGCAGACCCAGGAAGAACGACAATTCACCCATATTACTCATTTCAAATTTTTACTTCATCACCTGCTCGAATTCCCTACACATCCCTTCATTGGTAGACCCAAAAATGATGTCGTCGACATATACTTGTACAAGAAGAATGTCACCTCCTGCTTTCCTAATGAAGAGAGTCGAGTTAATTTGTCCACGGTCAAAACCATTAGACAGTAAATGCTTAGATAATGTTTCATACCATGCCCGCGGTGCTTGATGAAGACCATAAAGTGCTTTGTCGAGCTTATACACTTTATTGATATTATGCGGATCTTCAAAACCGGGAGGCTGAGTGACATAGACTTCTTCATGAACTTTACCATATAGGAAAGCACTCTTCACATCAAGTTGATAGACCTTGAAGCCAACATATGTGGCATAAGCCAAGAACAGTTGAATGGCTTCAATTCTAGCAACTGGGGCATATACTTCCGTGTAATCCAAGCCCTCTTGCTGATAAAAACCCTGAACAACCAATCTTGCTTTGTTCTTCACAACAACATGACGATCATCCGTCTTGCATTTGAACACCCATCTGGTTCCAATTGGCTGAAAGCCTTTTGGCAAGTCGACCAAATCCCACACGTGCAACTTTTGGAATTGAGACAATTCATCTTGCATCGCCTCAATCCAGCAGATGTCAGTGAGAGCCTCCTTCACATTCTTCGGCTCTAACTGGGACACGAATGCAGCATGCAGACATGTTTCCATGACACCAGTGTCAAGTATCTCTGTGTAAAGACTGGTGTTCTCAGTGATGGTTCGATGACGAGTCTGAACGCCGACATAAGGATCACCAATAATGTTGTCGATTGGATGATTCCTATGCACTCTCGTCTCCGGTACAATCGGTTCCTGAATTTCTGGATCAAGATTCGTGCTTAACTCCCTCGTTTCCTGTGTTCCAGAGGATGAAGATTCAATGTTAATTGGATCAGCTGGAGCTTCATTTCCTACAGTTATGTTAGGATTAGCTGGAGCGTCATCTCCAACGACAAGAACATCTTCACTGTTATCACTGTCATGAGTTCCAGATGCAGATGCAGCATTGGAATCAGGAGTTACAATCGGTACAGTAGCACGAGTAGAGAAGCTGGAGTCATCGCCGCACCAATAATTCATAAACATTTGCGGCGTCGTCTGTAGATATATCAGGAAGATTGAATGACTTGAATAGCGCATCATAATCAAAACCCCAAGCTGGACCTGTTGGTTCGGGTGGAATGCTGTGTTTACTACAATCCACTTCAAACCATTCCTCGACAGTACGAGTTCCTATGTTGTACACTTTCTTGCAAGGCGAGTTGGCAACGTATCCTAAGAAGATGCCTTCCACCGCTTTTGCATGAAACTTAGACTGGCGGTCTTTGTACTGTAGCAACAAGGAACAAGGACTACCGAAAGGAACTAAGTAATCCAGATTGGGAAGTCGATTGTTGATCAACTCGTAACAAGTCATGTTGTGCCTTTTCACAACCAGGACTCTGTTTAAGACATGACACGCTGTATTAACTGCTTTTGCCCAGAAAGTAACAGGAAGCTTTGCATCCGACAGCATAGTCCTTGCAGTCTCAATCAGTGTTCTGTTCTTCCGTTCAGCAACTCCATTCTGCTGAGGCGTGTACGGCGCGCTGAATTCGTGACGGATCCCTTTCTTGAGACAGAAAAGCTCCATCAAATTATTCTTGAACTCAGTTCCGTTGTCGCTCCTTATCCTTTTAACTTTCAGCTTGCAAAGAGATTCCAAGCTCAGGATCAAGTATTGAAGAATATCAGCAGTCTCGTCTTTAGTACCTAAAAAATGCACCCACGAAAAATGTGAGAAATCATCAGTTACAACTAGACAGAACGACTTACCTCCAATACTCCTGATACTTATGGGGCCAAACAGATCCATGTGTAATAGCTCCAAAGGGGTATCAATAGAGTTTTGGAGCTTGGGCTTGTGAGACTTCCGTTGTTGTTTGCCCTTTTTACAAGGCATACAGTCATCTGCAACGGTAAACCTCAGCTTAGGAACCCCGGTTACCAAACCATTTCGGACAAGATGATTCATTTTACGATAAGAAATATGTCCGAGTTTCCTATGCCACAAGATAGACTCAAGCTCTGTCGCTTTTGTAAGCAAACAAGTAGCAACTGATGAGGTGGTTGTTGCCACGCTCATATCGATCTGATATGTGTCATTCGTTCTTAGTGCTCTCATCAGAATCCAATCTTTGGGAACCTCAAAACCGGGTTTGAGAATCAGGCATTCTGACTTGTCAAACATCACCGATTACTCCTTATCACACATTTGGGAGACACTCAACAGGTTATGCTTCAGCTGCTCGCAGAAGTTGACATTGTCAAAGCTGACACAACCGTTTGAAACCACGCCTTGACACGTGATGCTGCCGCCTTTTTTCTCCGGCAAAGGCCACATAGCCGCCTCTGAATGGTTTAACGTCTTGAAGCAGGGCCATGTTTCCTGTCATGTGCCTGGAACATCCACTATCTACATACCAGCGGTTAGAGATAGTACCCTTCGGACATCCCTGCACGAGTAACAAAAGAATTAGTTAGATTTGGAGACCCAAGCCATTGTGGTCTTGGGTCGTCCGTCTTTCTCAAAATAAACTACTTCTTTCAACTCACAGTCATGATGACTGTTCAAAATTGGTGAATCTTTGAAGGATTTGGGAACAGGAGATTGAGAACCTTTTACTTTCTTGTTCCAGGATCTCTTTTGATTCTTAACCAGAACATGAGACTTTGGCTCAACCACAGCTGGTCAACTTGTGGAAGCTTCACCTGATTGAGCTTTAGTCAGCTGTTCCAGCTTTCTCAACCTCTTATTCCTTCTTCTTCTCTGTGGCTTAGAGAGTCTAGCCACAGATTTCTCACCAGTACGTGTACTACCAGATGTAGACACACGAGGTACAGCAGGTTGCTTTACCTTTCTTGCAACAGATGGTTTAGCCTCAGATTTGATCTTTGGCTTTGCCATCGGTTGGACTGGTGGTTTCACCACATTTTTCTTTGGATGTTTGGGACATGGTTTCACTGGTGGCGACCTGGGGATAACAGCTGGTTGTGAAACAACAGGCCGTTTCCCTTGGTTCTTAAAAGGACAGTTCACAAAAATGTGACCAACCAAGCCATAGTGAAAACAGTTCATCTTGTCTACATAAGTTCTCTTGTAAGGCTCATTAGATCCGGCCTTAGATAACTCAGCATTATGAGCAGGAGAAGTTGGTTTCTGAACAGCAGTCTGAACCTTAACAATTTGATTTTTGGGAGTATAGTATTTTTCCAAATTTTCATTGTAACCAAGCCCAAAGTGAGCTGAAAAAGCCTCATTCTTTACTTGGTTAAGGTTTTTATACCCCCCATAAAGCATTACCTTAAGTTTATCATTTGATTCAATGACATCAGGTTCAGTTAAGATGCAATTATCACCATTAGTGATAATGTTTTTCTTGACTTTCTGTTCAGTCAACAACTCCTCAGATACTACTCCTTCAGGGCAAGAGTTAACCGACCCATCTTCAGAAGCAGTAACAAACTCCTCACTAGATGTGGAGTTAGCCTTACTTGAGGATTCATCCTTTTTAGGGGAATCATCCTTATCAGGGGACTCATCTAGACAAGTGAGATCAATGTCTAGTAAGCCATTGACAAACTTCCCACTGATTGGTGGAGGAATGACATTGGTACCAAGACCTAGACCATTCATTTTCCTCACTACAGATTCGTAGTGTTCCACCACATAGCGAGAGTTTTTCAACTTCTCATTAGTGCATTTTAAATGCAAGATCTCATTTTGCAGTTTGTTGATTTCATTGTTCCGTTTTTCTAACCCCTTATAAGCAATATCCAAGTGAAGCTGTTGATCGCTCATTTTTAAAGAATACTCACGTTTTTCCTTTTTCAATGTTTCAATAGATTCTTTAAAACGTTTTACGTTCTCTTTATAGTTTAGAGCTGCCATATTTAGGGGTTCGATTTTGTCTTGGAGCTTAGAGTTTTCAAGTTTTAGCCCTAGACACTTAGAACATGAAACAACAGAAAAGGGATTAGAGTCTACCTCATGAGATGAACTTGTTAATTCTCCAATGGCCATGAGAGCAACAGCAGACGATTCCTCTTTCTCAGCTACAGAAGCTTCCTTTCCTTTAGCTTTCTCCTCTTCCACTGTAGCAGCAGTAGTAGACTCTTTTGGGTCAGCCATAGAAGCTTCCCTTCTCTCTGCTTCCATCATTTCCATGATCTTAGCCATGAGACCAACCTATGTTTGTGCAATGATGGCATCCTCAAGATGAACGCCCCAATCAAAGTTGTCGTCCTGTTGGGCTACCAGTGCATTGGACTTTCCACCTTGGCTTTGATTGTGGTGGTTTGGATTGTTTTGGCCATGGCTGTTTCCTTGGCTGGTTCGGGTAAAACCAGAGGCAGGTACTCTGACTTTCTGACACTCACGAGCAAAGTGTCCATAGTTCAGACACTTGTAGCATTTGGCCTTAGATTTGTCAAACCCGACCTTGGCATTAGGATGCCCGCCAATAAACTTTCTTCCCGTTCTGTTCAGGAAACGCTTGGCTCTCCTCAATAACATGGCCATATTCCATTGAATATCCATGTCCTCCATGTCATCAGGATCCACTTGATTAAAATCTTCTTCAATCGTCTCTGGATCAGTAAGCTTGCCACCTATGAAATTTTCATATGCAAGCATACAAGATGAGAATAAAGCTACATGATCTTCAGCTATTCTGGCTATAGCTGAGTTGTTAGCTGAAGACGTAGCAGGAGGATTTCTTGAGGTATTTTGATGATGAGACCCCAACCCTGATCCTGAAGCATAGCAAGCATGACCACCACACCCAGTTGAGTGGTCTTCTTTCGTAGGATTTCCAGTGAAGAGGGTGATTCCAGACCCAGATGACTTGGATGTGGAAGTCGTCCCATGATACATAGAAGGGTCTTGTATCTAGGGTCTTCCAGAGCTCTCCTTTCTTTTCAAGTTCATTTCATGAGCTTGAATCTTTCCTATTGCTTCCTCTACTATCAACTCATAGAATTTAGGATTTTCCCTCATCAGGGTTGTGTACATCTGAAATTTGGGTGGTAAAGCATCCAAAAAATTTTCCACCATCTCTTTAGCTGGATACTTGAGGTCAAAAGCATTCAACTCAGTCTGTAAATGATAGAATCTAGAGATGAGGTCATCTAAAGATTCGTTCTCAAGGAATCTGAAGCACTCATACTGCTTCCTGAGAAGATCCCGCTTACTCTTCTTGATGTCACTATTTCCTTCGAATCTCTTCTGTAAGGCTTTCCAGAGATCCTTAGAATTGTCATACCCTTGGAAACTGTGGAACAATTCCCGAGTTAATGCCATAGTGATCGAACCAAGTGCCTTCTTCTCTCGATCATATGCTTTCTTTTCTTCCTCATCGAGTTTAGAAATAGGCTTGGGCAATTCATCATCAAGATAGATGTGTGTGGGATGCTTATATCCCTCAAGGATTGGTATCCATAGTGATGAGTCGGTATAAGAAATGTAGTGCTCGAAACGTGCCTTCTAATTGGAATAATCATTTACGTTTAGCAACTTAGGTGGTTTCTGAGGTGTACCGATCTCATTATCATAGTTTAACATGTTTCCAAGATTCTAAAGGTTCGACATAGTGAACACTTAGTCAAAACTCAGAAAAATCAGACACAGTTGCGCACTTGAGAAATAGTCTTGCGTATTTAAGACTTACTCTTGCGTACTTGTAAGTACGCAGGAGGAAATGATTAAGTACGCAGGATATAACTTAAGTTCGCACAAGTTCAGTCTTGCGCACTTGTAAGTACACAGGAGATAACTCTTGCGTATTTAGTAAGTACGCAGAAAACTGTACTTTTTGCCAAAAATGGTAAGTACGCAGGATACCTTTTCAGCAACTCTCACCAACCTTTTCCGGTGACCTGAAAAACGCCGGAGATGGTAAAAATTGGTCTGATGATTAATGCAAATGAGCCAAAGGGTCAGAAACTTGTTTCTAACCAACCTTTGATGCTCAAATAACTCAAATACACAACAAAAATTGGTTTTTTGAGAGATTTTTGCTTCTAAAAAGGTGCTCAAGAGCTACCCCTTTTTTATCACAAAAATACCTCCTTTTGCTTGTAAAACTCAGTAAAAACGTCTCCAAACTCACTTACAACACTCGAATTCAAGAGCAATGCTCTGATACCACTTGTAGGTCCCTTCGTGTGTGTCGGATCATTGCATGTAAGTGGTCTACTAGTCGGACCGGGTGCGGAATACCCGCGACTAGGCGGAGAGTCTAACTAAAACAAAGTAAACCAAACACGAGAGTCACAATAATAGCTCTTTCTATTATAAACACTCGACGGTTACAGAGAGATCACAAATTGCGTACTTAACAAACTGAGTTCATCTAAGGTATGATTTCTACGTACTTAAACCTCTGTGAACCAAACCTATTTATACAGACCTGATGCCTGCGCACTTAGCAAGTGCGCAGGACCAAATGCTCTTGCGTACTTAGCAAGTACGCATGGGTCTTCCTGCGTACTTGCTAAGTACGCAGGAGCTTTCTCCTGCACACATGTAAGTGCGTAAAACACTTAGGAGAAATGCAACATACATTATCTAAAAGTAAATACAACTCGATAAACTATTACATAACGACTCTTACATACAAAGACAAATTACAGACATTAGAAATACAAACTACGACTCTATCCATAGTGTTGTCACAGGAAAGTGCATCAACATTATCCAAGCACTATGCCGAGGTTATTTGCTATGAAAAGTGCATTCGTATACCTCTCCCTTCGGGCGACACGTTAGTTATTTTTGGTGAAAAACCGTGTTGTGGTCTTCAACTCATGTCTTGCACATTGGCACAAAAGTACTTGCGGAAAAAGTACGTTGCCTTCTTGGCCCACGTAGTTGACACGAAAGACAAGGGTAAGAAATTGCAAGATATTCCGATCATTCGAGACTTTCCCGAGGTATTCCCCGAGGATTTACTAGGTCTTCCTCCCCCTAGACAAGTAGAGTTTCGTATTGACTTGGTGCCCGGAGCAACACCCGTGGCAAAAGCTCCCTATCGTCTTGCACCTTCCGAGATGCAAGAGCTCGCAAGTCAATTACAAGAACTCTCATCCAAAGGTTTCATCCGGCCAAGCCATACACCTTGGGGTGCTCCCGTGCTGTTCGTAAAGAAAAAAGATGGATCATTTCAAATGTGCATTGATTATCGTGAACTCAACAAGCTTACAATCAAGAACCGTTATCCTTTACCCCGTATCGACTATCTTTTCAATCAACTTCAAGGTTCAACATGTTTTTCCAGGATCGACTTTCGTTCCGGATACCATCACCTTCGTGTTCTCGATGAAGACATTCCGAAGACTGCCTTTCGGACTAGATATGGTCACTACGAGTTCATAGTAATGCACCTGCAATTTTCATGGATCTCATGAACCGTGTATGCAAACCTTATTTGGACAAGTTCATGATCGTTTTCATTGACGACATTCTCATCTATTCTAAAACGAAAAGCGGAACATGAACAACATCTTCGTTTGATTTTGGAGCTCTTGAAGAAAGAACGACTATACGCCAAGCTCTCCAAGTGTGAATTCTGGCTAAAGGAAGTTCAATTTTTGGGACACATAGTCAACGAAAAGGGGATTCATGTGGACCCGACAAAGATCGAGGCGGTAAAGAATTGGAGTACTCCAAAGACTCCTACGAGATTCGTTCCTTCCTTGGACTAGCGGGTTACTATCGCCGCTTCATCTCAAATTTCTCCAAGATTGCGGTCCCGCTCACTGCCTTGACTCATAAAGGAAAACCTTACGAGTGGGGACCCAAACAAGAGGAATCTTTTCAAACTCTCAAGCTCAAGCTCTGCAATGCTCCTGTTCTAACTCTTCCTAGTGGTAATGACGACTTTGTCGTTTATTGCGATGCATCCAGCCAAGGTCTTGGTTGTGTTCTTATGCAGCATGGCCAAGTAATTGCATAATCATCACGTCAGCTCAAAATCTATGAGAAGAACTATACGACCCATGATCTCGAGCTTGGTGCTGTCGTTTTCGCCTTGAAAATTTGGAGACACTATCTTTATAGCACCAAATGCGTGGTTTTCACCGACCACAAAAGTCTCCAACATATTTTCAATCAAAAAGAGCTTAAAATGAGGCAAAGACGATGGGTCGAACTTCTTAACGACTACGACTGCGAGATTCGCTACCACCCCGGCAAAGCAAATGTTGTAGCCGACGCCTTGAGTAATAAATAACGTATCATGCTTCATAGTGTTAGTATTCATAACGATATCCAAGCCCGCATTCTCCAAGCACAATACACCTCGGTTACCGAGGGAAACATGTACCACGAAATGGCATGTGGTGTGGAACTCTTGCTAGAAACTAAAGCCAACAACCTGTTGTATTACTTGGATCGTATCTGGGTTCTCGTTCGCGACAACCTTCGTATATTTTTGATGAACGAGTCCCACAAAACTCGATATTCGGTACATCTCGGAGCTGATAAGATGTACATGGGTCTTCGTCAACAATATTGGTGGCCCGACATGAAAAAGGATATTGCCCTCTTTGTGTCAAAATGCTTAACTTGTTCTAAAGTAAAGGCCGAACACCAGAAGCCTTCCGGACTCCTCGAACAACCTGAAATTCCCATGTGGAAGTGGGAGAACCTTGCTATGGACTTCATCACCAAACTCCCACGCACTTCTAGTGGGCACGGTATTATCTGGGTTATTATCGATCGACTCACAAAGTCTGCTCATTTCTTTCCTATTCGTGTATCGAGTTGAGAAAATGGCTCGGATCTACATTGATGAGATCGTAAGTCGGCACGGAATCCCTTTGAACATTATCTCCGATCGTGATTCGTGTTTTACTTCCCGATTTTGGCAATCATTACAATCTGCGCTTGGTACTCGTTTGGATTTAAGTACGGCTTACCATCCTCAAACTGATGGACAAACCGAGCGAACAATCCAAACTCTCGAGGGTATGCTTAGAGCTTGTGTCATTGACTTTGGCGGCAATTGGAATTCTCACCTACCACTGATCGAATTTTCCTACAACAACAGCTACGACACAAGTATTAACATGGCACTGTTTGAAGCTCTTTATGGACGAAAGTGTCGTTCACCGATTTGTTGGAACGAAATTGGTGAAGCACAAATCACCGGTCCCGAGCTTATCCAAGAGACCACCGATAAAATCTCTATTATTCGTGACAACATTCGAGTAGCAAGGAGTCGGCAAAAGAGCTATGCCGATAAACGACAAAAACCCTTGGAATTTCAAGTTGGGGATATGGTTCTTCTAAATGTATCACCTTGGAAAGGCGTAGTCCGATTTGGAAAGAAAGGAAAACTTGCACCTCGATATGTGGGTCCATTCAAGATACTCGAAAGGGTAGGAAAAGTGGCCTACAAACTCGATCTTCCTTCAGAGCTCAGCAACTTTCATCCGACTTTTCACGTATCTAATTTGAAAAAGTGCCTAGCCGACGAGAATCTCCACATCCCTCTTGATGAAGTGCGTATTGACGAGAAAATGCACTTTGTTGAGAAACCCGTGGAAATCATGGACCGTGAAGTCAAGAAACTCAAGCGTAGTCGCATCCCCATTGTCAAGGTCCGTTGGGAGTCTAAACATGGACCCGAGTTCACTTAGGAACGTGAAGTCCAAATATCCGCAACTCTTTTCATAGCCTCCATTAGTTGAATTTCGGGGCGAAATTCCTTTAACATGGGGAGACTGTGACATTTCGGGTTTTTATTCACGCTTTTATATTATGTATCATGTAATCATTTTCTATTAAATGAAATGCAAGTGTTTTTATTTAATTTTGTACAAAATATATATATATATATATATATATATATATATATATATTTTATTTTTTGGATTTAAAATAATTAAAATTTTATAAGTTTTAAACTTATATAAAATTTTATATAAAAATCTAAAGTAAAAGGTTCATATATAAATAAGATAACCCATTTAAATAAAATAATTAACTTTTATAAAAATATTTATAATAATAATAATATAAGTTTATAAAATATAATTGAAATTAAAAAGAAATTTAATTAATTATTTTTAAAAGTTAAGGGGTTGTTTTGGAAATAATCAAACTAAAAGGTTTTAAGACAAAAATCTGTTAAGGGGCTGTTTCTGGACAAACTAAACCACAGGGACTAACAGGTAAAAATCCCAGGGACTTACTTAATACAAAAACAAACTACAAGGACCAAAATTGCCAACTCCCAATTCGCGTTTCCGGTCATCCCTTCCCTTGTCCGGCGGTCCGAGCTAATTTCCGGCGACCCCCTCGACACGCCTGTCCCCCGCACCTCGACAGCCGAAAATGGTCTCCCTGAAATCGTCGTCCCCACGCGAAAAAAAGCCCCTGACCAATTTGTCTCCCCAACATTCGTAACGTCTGATTGTGTTTGTTGCCGAAAGCCCACGCCGCGCAATTGGCCCCGACAGTAGACCTCCACGCCTGCAAGATGGCTCGTTAGCTTCGTCTTGTCCAGACAAGTGTCTGGACATACTCAATTGCATGTTTTATTATAGGGATCGAGCTCAATTATAAATAGCCATTTACGGACCTGCTCAAGCTCGCCACCCCTCCTTCACCCACTCTCACTCCAAATTGAGACCACCATTACTTTCGTTGCCTCTGTGTGAAGCTGTGACCAGAGTTTCAGAACCTAATTCATCCCGAAGCATAGTTAACCAATCTTGGCACTTTCGGACTATCGACCCTGCCGACCAGACCCTTCGCGACCAAGTAGGCACCTCAACTTCGTTTCTTTACCTTCTGTTATCATATGGCAAACTATTCCAATCGACAACCCGACCCCAAACCATCGATTATCGGGCAAACCCAATGTCTCGGACACTGGTTTACCGGTTGCCGAGGACCAGCGACCAGTTTCGTCTATGTGCTTATCAATTAAACGATACACACATTACCAGAGATGGGCAGTAGCCCGGCTGGTTATGCGTGTGTGTGTTTGAGTCTTAGGTCGCGGGTTCGATTCTGGTGGCCTCCGGCTTAACCCAATTTTTCTGTTTTAATGATATAATTTATTTTATTTATTTATTTTATCATATTTTAATATTATATCTATACAATAAAAACTATTACGGGTTGGTTGACTCGTTCGTGTATTTTCGAAACCATTAAATAACTTTTTACACATATTTAACCCATTGAATTTTTATAAAATAATAAACCCTATGTTTTATAAACTCGTTTAAATAATTTTAACTCACAAAATAAAATATATAATAATAATAATATAAATAAACAAAATAGAGATTTTTATATAATATATCTACTTATTTTAAAATATAATAATTTAACAAGATTAAAAATTATATTTTTTTATGTTAAGTTTTACAAAATCATTATCATCTTTCTACAATATTTTATACAAATAAATTTTAAGAAATATTATTATAAACCTATACACGTTTAAATACGAATACACACATACAAAACCTACAATAATACCTATTTATCCACATAGGGTTCCAACGTGCTTAGGTTTCAACATCCTTAGCACCTACACTCGTGGATTAAAATACCCGCTAGCCAGGTGAGTTACATAACCCCTATTTTACATTTTTACATACTTTGGGGTGAAACATTATACATGCTACTCATCAAATTGTTTATACGTGTTATACATGTGGATTATATGCTTGTTCATCGTGAATTATCTTGGGTGTACACTTATTTATTTTAAACACAAGAGAACCAACACTAATATTAATAGATCTATTGTGCCTGACCAGCCCACCCATGTAGGGTGTTTATTACTGCATACTCGGATATAGCCGCGTGTTATATTCAAACATATCGGATATAGTGGATAACTATATTCAAACATACCGGGCCTAGCTGTTGTGCTATGCTCAAGCGCGTCAATCAAGGTTTGAATTGTGCTTAGATAAACATGAAGGATACAACCATATATGCTATGTTTAACAAGATACACAATGAGTTGCAAAACGTTTTTATCTACTATTTATCGGGTCCACAAAACCTATGTACTCACCAACTTTATAGTTGACATTTGATTTAAATAATGTTTCAGGTTTGGATATGTGATTGCTTGCTGAAGATTCTGCCACTTAAGAACTTATGGACCTAGTTAATAAAATCAACGTTTTGGAATAGACTAGGTTATTTGAATTGTATTGTACTTGAATATTTGTTGTCTTTAATTAAATTAATGAATTATGCAATATTTTAGCTATCATGTGCTTTTGAACAATCATTCCATTGTCCGCCTCGATGATTCCGCCATCGGTCGGGGTGTGACATTAGACCACAAAGGAGAAGACGAAACAGAAAATTGACGAAAATTTTGGAAACATCTGAATCCGATAATAATATATCAAATAATGCTTTTCAAAATAATCAAAATGTGTCTTCTTTGAAAAAGTCTGATGGTGAAACTTCTATTCCAAAGGTTAATGATAACATTGATTGTGAATTGCTAGAAGTTGTTTATTTTGATCAATCTGGAAGACCCAAGACCACAATGGCTTGGGTTCCTATTTCTAACTGATTTTTGCTGTTTATGTAGAGACAACCAAGGAGGACTATCAACAATACATGGTATGTGGATAGTGGTTGCTCTCGACATATGACAGGGAATATTAGATTGCTTGAAGATGTTAAAAATATTGATGGAGGTTATGTCGCTTTTGCGGGTAATAAAGGCGGGTACATAACTGGACAGGGTACTTTAAAGAATGACAAAGTCAAATTTGAGAAGGTGAATTATGTGGAGCAGCTTGAACACAATCTTTTGAGTGTATCACAAGTTTGTGACAAGAAGTTTTCGTTCCATTTCAATGATGCTGAGTGTTATATCTTGAAACCGGGTTTCGTTATTCTTGATGAATGGATTCTCATGAAGGCTCCAAGGAGAAATGACACGTATGTCCTTGACATGAGTGTCGCTACTACAACGGATTCAATTCCTACATGTTTACTCTCCAAGGCGTCGGAATCAAATTCTATTTTGTGGCACAGGGAAGATGAACTATATTGTTAAGAATGATCTGGTTCTTGGTATTCCGAAGATGAAATTCTCAGTTCCCGATGATTGTATTCCTTGCAAGAAGGGGAAACAACGAAAGAAATCACACAAATCTAAATCGAAGAATTCTATCGTAACTCCTTTGGAGCTGATGCATATGGATTTGTTCGGTCCGATTAGTATTAGGAGCATTGGTGGAAAATCGTATTGTTTGGTAGTAACGGATGATTTCTCTAGATTTTCATGAGTTAAGTTTCTTTCTTCTAAAGCTAAAACCACTGAGTTGGTACAATACTTAATCCTGGTTTTGGAGAATTTGTTCAATCTGAAGGTCAAAAGAATTAGGAGTGACAATGGTAGCGAGTTTAAGGATAGCAAAATGGGCTTATTCTATCTACAAAATGGAATTCATCATGAATTCAGTGCGCCATATGTTCCTCACCAAAACGGTGTTGCTGAACGAAAGAACAGGACGTTGGTTGAAACAGCACGCACGGTGCTTGTAGATTCTAAGCTTCCAGTTACTTTTTGGGCTGAAGCTGTGAATACTGCGTGTCACGTTTTGAACAGGGTCTTGACCGTCAAGCGACACAACAAGACTTGCTACGAGTTGCTGAATAATCGAAAGCCGAATCCGGATTATTTACTACCTTTTGGTAATCGTTGCACCCTGTTGAAAGTTAGAGATGTCCCAACCAAATTCAGTGCTAAGGTTATTGAAGGGATTTTTCTGGGGTATGTTGCAAATTCTACTACCAAGAGGGTTTATAACAAAGAGACACACCAAGTTGAAGAATGGTTCCATATTGACTGTTCAAATCTGTCTTTACCTCAAATGCAATTGGACCAGATTGAGCATTTGATTATGAAAACTTATTCAAGTCTTTTCATTTACCTTCTAATATTTCTCCTGATGAAACTGTTGTTCTCTATGATACATGTCAAGATGCACATCACAATGGCTTTCTACCAAATGCAATTCCACATTCATCGGTTTCATCTACTTCTGCTCCCGATCCGAATGTTGCTTCTTGTTCGGGACCACAAGATTCAGAGAGTAAGGAAGACAATACTATTTTTCAAGATTCTTATGTTGATCCTTTGTTGGGTGATGATCCATTACCTTCGACACAGGATTCGGGGGAGATTCCTACAAATTTAGACTCGGCAATTCCAATTAATCATGATTTGTCTTATCAATCTGATACAACTCATGTTGAAGTGTTGCCTCTTCCTAAGGTTGCTTCCATCAAGGAACTCAAAGATCATCCGGTGACAAATATAATCAGGGATTTGCAGGATGGAGTGAAAACACGTTCTATTGTTGACAATACTTGTTTGTATACATGTATTAAAGATTCTGGCGTTCTTGATGATTGCTCACATTCATATTTTATTTCTCAAGTCGAACCCAAAAATGTTGAAATGGCTTTAAATGATAACAATTGGATAGAGGCCATGCAGGAAGAACTTGCTCAGTTTGACAAACTTAAGGTTTGGAATCTTGTAGATCTTCCGAAGGGTGTGTATCCGATTGGTACTAAATGGGTGTTTAAATGTAAGAAAGACGATCGAGGTGTCGTGGTAAGAAACAAGGTAGGATTAGTTGTCTAGGGTTTCAATCAACAAGAGGGAATTAATTACACCGAGGTTTATGCGCCTGTTGCGAGGCTTGAAGCTATACGACTGTTTCTGGCTTTTGCTTCTTGTAAAGGTTTTAAGGTGTTTCAATTGGATGTGAAAAGTTCGTTTTTATATGGAAAGGTCAAGGAGGAGGTTTATGTTTGTCAGCCGCGGGGGTTTGAAGATCCACTTAATCCGAATATGGTTTTCAAGCTTGATAAGGCCCTCTATGGTCTTCATCATGCTCGTCGAGCGTGGTATGAAACTTTGTCCACACATCTTTTGGCAAATGATTTTGTTCATGGAAAAATTGATTCGACCTTATTCATAAAGAAATCAGGGGGAGATTACCTACTGGTGCAGATATATGTGGACGATATTATTTTTGGCTCAACAAATGAAGGATTATGCAAAGATTTTGAGAGTGTTATGAAGTCGAAGTTTGAAATGTCAGCTATGGGAGAGTTATCGTTATTCTTAGGTTTACAAGAACATCAAAAGGAAGACGGTCTCTTTATTCATCAGTCCAAGTATGTCAATGACATCTTGAGCCGGTTCAAGATGGAGGACTGTACCCCATATGATACTCCGATTCCGGTCAATCATAAGTTGAATTCTGACCAGGATGGAAAAGATGTGGATTATCGACTTTACAGAGCAATGATTGGATCTCTCATGTACTTAACCGCTTCAAGGCCAGATATAATGTTGGCTGTATGCATCTGTTCCAGATTCCAGGCAAAACCAAAAGAATCTCACTTAATAGCTGTAAAAAGAATCTTTCGTTATTTGAAAGGAAAACAAAGATTGGGACTATGGTATCCACATCGTTCTAACTTTGATTTCAACGCTTATACTGATTCTGATTTTGGTGGTTGTTGTTTGTACAGGAAATCTACAACAGGTGGTTGCCAGTTATTGGGTAATCGACTTGTTTCCCGGCAATGCAAAAAGCAAACCACAGTCTCCATTTCTACATGCGAAGAAGAATACATCGCTGCTGCAAGTTGTTGTTCACAAATCCTGTGGATACAACAGCAATTAAGAGATTACGGTTTGAATTTCACAGGAACCCCTATGCTTATTGATAATAATGCTACAATGTCTATAACTAATAATCCTGTTAAGCACAGTAAAACAAAGCACATTGAGATTAGATATCATTTTATTCGTGATTGTGCAGAGAAAAGATTGATTGAGCTGGTAAAGGTTCATACTGATGATAATTTTGCTGATTTGTTTACCAAGGCATTTGATCGTACCAGGTTTGAATTTTCAATCAAAATGATAGGTATGATCAATCCCGAATAAAAGTTTTTCAAAGTCAGATTTTCATGGAAAATTTTGTTTTTAATTTCTTTTATTGTTTTATTACATTTCTGCATTTTAAATTTTCAATCAAAAAGTTCTTAATTTACAAAAATTCAAAACAAAGTGAAAAATATAAAATTTGACATCATTTGAAGTTAAAGAAGAAATGATAGTACATCAGTGATTACTTCATTTCACACGACCTTAGTAGACCTTTGATATATGATTGTTTAAAGTAATTTGATTTGATCTAAATTTCAAAGTCTGCATAAATGAGAAATGAGAGTGTTGTGAATGCTCTAATCTTGATAATTTTTTTTAAATTTGTGTATGAGTTTTGAAACTTAAATTGTCAATAGACTAGAAGAGTTTTGAAACAAATAGTAGTGTGCAAATTAAATATGATATGATTACATCTGTGATTTGAATCCATTATATGTCTGGGTGTGTGTGTAAAAGATCATTATCAGATAAAGAATATATGGTTTTAACGAATTTCATGAGACCAATATCGAATTATATCTTTAGCACAAATCTATTTTAGTTCACATTACTGCCCATGCCCTGAAAAACATGCAATGTATTGAACTAAGATATGCTTTCAAAATCTGTTGAAACATATATTAGCCCTTGGATCAGTTAGATACATCATCTAGTCTGACTCCATTGAATCTTATCTAGATAATAGTTGGATCCTCATACCTGAATCTGTTGATTCTCATTATACAGCCAATTCATTAGAATCTTCTGATTTTGAATCATCATGATTCTTATATCCTTTGAGATCTGCTTCTATTCTTGTGCCAAATGAGATAATTTCATCTTGGAAATTGATCTAATCTTAAAATAAACTGTATATATGTCTTGAAGATAGTGCAATTTTTTATTTCTGTTTGGTATATATGTGGGGTACACGATGTTTTTCATCTAAATGGTACTAAATCACATAAATTTGGAGAATAAACGCTTATAGTTTCAAATCATATAATATTGACAAATTTAAGAATTCATGCTTTATATTACAAATTTGGTATGAATATTTGAGTATTTCATAACCTGATCTCATTTATTTAGAAATTTATCACGTATCATTTCAAATAATGTTCAAATACTGAAAAGAATGTATAAAAATGAAAAAGGTGTAAAGCGCACAATAATGAGTTGGATTATTTCATATCATAGGTTACCCTTGGTTATTGCTAAAATGTGTGATGAACTACTCGGATACTGATATGATCTTCTTACTCATGATGTTTATTCAAAAATATGTGATTTCAGTTTATACAGATAAAAATCCAAAAATATGTGATTCCGTTTGTACAGATAAAAATCCAAAAATATGTGATTCCGTTTGTATAGATAAAATTCAAAAAGATTTTGTTTTTTATTTTCCATGAAAATTCTTAGCTTTTATTAAATTGTTCGGGATTGGATCGAATACATGCTGCTGACGGAAGTTTAAGAAGTGATAGGTTGAAAGTTGGTAAAAATTTGATCAAAGGAAAAGTTGAAGTCATTATGTTCGCCTAACTCTGGTTAAGCGAACTTAATATGTTCGCCTGATGTTGGTGATGTTCGCCTAGGACTTGTTAAGCGAACTTAATCTGTATAAGGTTTTGTCCAGGCGAACTTAATCATTCATCCTCTTCACAGTTGAAGCGAACTTGTCTGTTTGTCGAAATTTTTTTGAAATTTTCAAAATCAGTGATTGTTGGGTTGTTTACCGATTTACTCTTGTTCGGATTTGAAATACGAACTTAACTAAGTTATTTTCATCGAATTTCATCCGTTCAATCGTGAGATATTTACCTTTTTCAAGTCGGTTTTTCATCGGGATTGTTTGCCCTAAAATTGATGCTTATTTTGACTTAAATCCACAAATTGAGTGTTGTATTTGTTTCGTGAGTGCTAGTAGATGTCCTTCCTTTGGTTAATTCTGGGTTAAATCATCGATTAAACGATATTTGATTTCTATTTGGAATTTGAAACGGCAAACTAGTTCAGGCGAACTTGTTCAAGCGAATTTGTCTAAGCGAACCTATTAAGTTCGCCTTGGGGTCAGAAGGGTTTTTGGACTTGTTAAATTTTGTTTTGGGTGTTTGAAATTTTTAAATTTTTTTTTTGGTTTGGTTTGTTTTTGTTTCAATTTTTTTTTGTTTGTTATTTGTCTAATGTGTTTGTTGTCCAAATATTACTCAGATGGCTCGTCGTGTCGAATACAAACATAACCAGGTGGCATTGTTAGATCCTAACATGTCAGAGGCCGTAAACTTTCAAGGAATTATTTGATTTCTAAATCGTTCACGACTTCGTGTCGCATTATCTACAGATCCATACATAAGTCTGGTGTATATTCAGCAATTTTGGGATACAGTTCATCAAGATACTGACGTAGAACCTCATGTTCTTCATGCCACTTTAAACAATACGGAGATTGCAATATCGAAAGAAACTATTCGTGCTGCTCTTGCTCTAGGTGGTGCTGCTGATGATCCTATATCAGATCCTAGTACATTGATTATGGGATGCTTTCAGAGGATGGGTTACCGTGGAAGACCTAATGATACACAAGCTCGTTAAGGTGGTTTCGTTGGTGAATGGAGATATTTCATGCATGTGATTATCCAATGCCTATCTCCTCGTAAAGCTGGTACAGATGGATTAAAGACTACTCTTCAAGAAGCTATGGTAGCTTTGACTTTGAACAAGCGGTTCAATTTTGCATGTTATGTTGATCGGGAGATGGTTATGCAAATCACACCTGCTGAAGGTCAAGGATTTTTTATGTATCCTAGGTTTATCCAGATGATTCTGAATCAACTTCTTCCTGATCTCCCACAGCATCCGATTCGATTAACTTTGACTCCGATGTCCAAGCGTATCTTTACTGATTGAACTAAGGTGAAACAACAGAATGCAACATTGATTCATGTTAATACTCCATTGTTTGGTCACTTAATCAATCCTGATTATGTTGAACCACCGAATGACAACTGCTTTCATCCTGATGAGATAGCTCAAGTGCAAGGTCCGAATGTTCAACAATAACAACAACAACCTATTCAACAACCAGTAATAGTTCAACAACAACAAGTTCAAGTACAACAACAAATTCCTATTCAAGAACAAGTTCCAATTCAACAAGCTCAGGTTGATATACCTGTTAATGAACCTGTTCCAGAAGAGGTCGTTCATGAACATGAACAAGATCTAGCGATGAATATGGATGATTTTGTTGATGATGCTGTGAACTCACCCATTCATAAAGCTGAAGGGAATGTGGTGACAGATAATGAGTCGAGTTCTAGCTCAAGTGATACAATTTTACCTATTTCTGAAGAAACCGAATCTGATGAATCTAGAGATTTTTCCTCAGATCATTATGAAAGGTTGGCTAGTATACCATTGGCTAATGCTGGTAAACGTATTAAATCTACAGCCAGAAGACAAAGACGTAAGTCTGTTCGGGATCCTCCTTCCAGATCAGTACTTGGCAAGAGAGTTCTGATAGTGATTTTAATCCGGATCCTAAATCTCAAAAGCTTATGTCTGCTTCAATTGCTGCTGCTCAATCTTCACAGGGTGTAGAGGATGCTACTTTTGTTGCTTCCTTAATTGTTACACCTCCAAGTTCTAAAGATGAATCTCCTGTTCTAACTCCTGTTCCTCCTGTGATTATTCCTACTCCTAGTCCTTCGGTTCCTCAATCTTCGACTGGTCCTTCCAAGCCTTCTGATTCTGATAGGATTACTTTCCTTGAATCTCAAGTGCTTGCTTTACAAACTCAGGTGGATACTCTTGTATCTACTGATACTCAACGACAGCTGGTGATTCAGACTCAAGCTACGCAGTTTGCTGCCATGCAGTCATTAGTGTCCAAACTTGTTGAGCGTCTTGATGCTCAGGGGGAGTTAAGGATACGTGATACATGTCACACTAAGTCTATTCAAAGACATGAAGATGAAGACAATGATCCTTCTGGTAATATTGAGGGTGATCATCAATACGCTGACGTTAATCCTATATCTAAAGTTCAGAGGAGTCGACATCACAATCCATTGAAGGAAACAAAGATACTTCTGGAGTTAATGAAGAAGAAATTTTATTATTGGAGTTCTTTGCAGAGTCTGAGGAGGAAGAAGCTAAAAAGATAGCATGTCTTGATGACATTGATGAATTATTCAATGACATAGAAGATGATGTGTCGGATAATGAAATAGAAGAAGGAGAGATAGTGGAGATAGACATAGAGAAAGATCAAGATAAAGTGACTTATGAAGGCTGTGATGGTCTTAATGTACCTTATAACTTCATCCAAGATGATGTTGTTCCTGAGTTCACTTATGAAGGAGTAACAGATTCTATGGACTCTTTTGAAGATATCACACTGCCTGAACATACTGCTGATTCTAAGATTGATACTGATGATGAAAACACTCAATCCAATAAAGATGCTGAAACTGATACTACTCACACTGAGTCTCCAAAGGTGAATGAAGAACCTGTGATGTACAGAAATACAGGTATGACCAGAGAACAGTGGAGAGAAGTTGTAAATAGCTGGATGAAGGTGCTACCCAAGTCTCAAGAACAACTTGCTCAGAAAGAAAAATATGTGAATAAAGAGAGTACTTAAAGCCGAGGATCAAGTATTTCAATACCTTTCCATGGTGTGAAATGAATGGTCTAGCTTCAAAGCCACTTATTAATAGATCCAAGATTGGTTTAGCTGATGTGATTGCAAATCTGATCAGGAAAGAAGGTGGTTCGGGGAAGTATGAAAGGCTAAAGCCTCAAAAAGGAAAGAGAGTGAAGAACATAGATCAAAAGACTGGGAAAGTGACTTGGAAGTACAAATTCAAACTAGTACATGCTGTACACAAAATACCATTGAAGAAGATTCCTCAAGATTTTCTTGAGAATATGAAATGGTGGTATGTTGATGTTAATACTGGTGAAGCAAGGATTTAAGATAAAGACAATAAGGTCATTGTGTGTTTCTTTGATGCAATGAATCTTATTAACTTTTCAAAGAAAGATCAGAGGACATTGAGAAAGAATGAGATCATGTACACTGATGAATGGAAAGAACAAGGATTGTAGTACAAGAGAGTGTTGGAGATATGTAGAAGATATGGAGTGCATGCAGGCAGCAGATTACCGGATAATTGGAAGAGTTCATCATAAAGATAGAAGACTGAAGATCAAGCTATTGTCAAGGGGGGGTCTGTTAGGACATAGTTTGTAATGACAAAAGCTTTGTAATAGTTTAGATCTAATGTCTTTATGTTTTTGTAATGTAAAATGTTCTAAGTGTTTATGCAAGTTATGCTAGAGGCGAACTTGTTAAGTTCGCCTAGTCTAACAGGGGCGAACTTGTTAAGTTCGCTTAAGTCTAACTGAGGCGAACTTGTTAAGTTCGCTTAGTCTGTTAGAGGCGAACTTGTTAAGTTCGCTTAGTCTGTTTGAGGCGAACTTGTTAAGTTCGCCTAATGAAGGTCAGATGTCTATAAATAGGGTTTACAGAGTCAGTTTGTAAGATAATCAGATAGTGAACAGAGTTGAACGATTTGGTCTGATTGAGTCTGTAAACTCTATTGAGAATTGGAATACAAGCGTGAATGTTATTTACTTGATTATCTCTATTGTGTTTGTGTATCCAATCGTTGATTCGTTGGATTCCGCACTTCGAGTTAACGACACGTCTTATCACGAGAACGATCCGTAGAAGTGCCATGAGGACCTACAGGGACCCTTCTAATTGTATCTTCAGAGAAGGCGATGTCATGACCAGCCACGGTAGCCCTTATAACATTGGGGGTTACCGTGCAATCATGCTCCGCAGTCTCCCAAAATTGCTCCAGATAAGGTCTTGAAACAATTGGGTCAGCTGAAATAGCGTAGCTGATTCTTGAACGGTTCAAGAAATCAACTATCTCTCTATACTGAAGCGCTGCACCCTTCCATTCCGGTTGAGTATTAGCTAACAGATTGAATTCGTTCGTAAACGCCCGAGCCATTATCTGCAAAAACACACAGAAAGCATAATCAGAACAACAAGTTTCATTGGAAATGAATAAACATGACGCAGTTTAGCAGTTACTCTTTGAACTGAAATTTCAGACTTAGAAATTTTCCCAAGTGTTGGTCCTGCGTACTTAGCAAGTATGCAGGAATTTCCTTTTGCGTACTTAATAGTTACGTGCTAAGTGCGCAAGAAGCATACTTGTTTAAAAAAAGTCAGAAGTTGTCAAAATCAACCGATGTTAAAAAAGGAGGTAGATTAGGTCACCACATGGTCGGAATCAGTGATCACGACCTATGGGACCAACCTTCACACCAAATACTTGCTATACTAGTCCAATTTTGACCTAATCGATGACCCTGACGAACCGTCGGTCAAATCTAAGCCCAATGGTCAAAATCAAAGATTAGAAGGACAATTTAGGGACTATTACAGGTTTTAGTTAAGTTTTAATTATCAATTATTACTCAGACAACCAAACCTATGACTAAAAACTCGAATCAAAACCCTAAGTTTTTCAAATGTTCAAATCGGTCCAAAATCATGATTTTTGTGGATGGATTGGCTCAAGATTCTCACCGATTGAATGTTACACGATGATGATACTAGAGATGGGACAAGAAATCGGTTAGGAACACTCGGATTTTTGAATAAAAATTGCAGAGGGAAAATGAACAGGCGTTACGTTTGAATGAGATAAATCTCTGAAATTTTTTCTTACTCCTGTTTATATACTCAACACCAAAAGGTCATGTGTACTTACTAAGTGCGCAAGCGTTAACTCCTGCGTACTTACAAGTGCACAAGGCTTAACTCTTGCATACTTGTTAAGTATGCAGTGCTTACATCATGTGCACTTGTCAAGTATGTAGAAACCCTTATGTGCGCAAACTTTCAACTCAAATTATGAAGATTTTTCAAGTCAAATAACGAACAAGATAAACAACATTCAATCAATTCAGGAAGGTTAAACACAAATATTTTTGGTTTTTCTGATTAAGATTGAACTGTTCATAAACTTAAAAATCTTTTTGATCGTTTCTAGATAGAAATATACACGTATTTACACAAACTATTTTTTACCAAAGACACTAGCAGATGATCATATCAGGATAACTTATAGCAAAAATGATACAATATAATATAAACATCAAAGAATATGGGATCATGTCATGGATTACTATTTATTCATACATAATAAGCACATAAACAAGTGATTCAAGTTGACAATATTATAAGATTTGAAACTACAAGCATCTTTGTATCACATTCTTGTGTATTAAGGTATTAATTATAAGATATACAACGTGTACCCCACTGATATGCTACAGTAATGTAAATTGCATTATCTCAAGGCATCTAAGATTTCCCAATGATTTTCTAAATTTTCAGAATGAAGCTACATCAATTAGCACAGGAAAAATCAAGCAGAATCCATAAGGATTATCAGGAATCATAAGATTCAGAATCGAGTGATTCATATGTTTTGCTTTCATTTGATTTTCTTCATTGAATATCGGTATGATGATTCAGGATAATGAGTGTGGTGTTTGAATAAGGTAAGGGAATCCAACTTTTATCTGGATTTGATTTCAATGAATCAGGAGTGATTCAAGGGTGAATACATGCTCAACGGTTGATGTAGAAACATGTCTTGATTCAATCTCTCATTGCATACTTGTGAGTATGGGCAGTGAGACGAACCGCATTAATTGTGCTAACGACTGTTGATGCACTTTCCTGTGACAACACTCTTGATAGAGTCCTAGTTTGTATGTCTAATGTCTGTAATTTGTCTTAGTATTTATGAGTCATTATGTAATAGTTTATCGAGTTGTATTTACTTTTACATAATGTATGTTGTTTTTCTGCTAAGTGTTTTACGCACTTACATGTGCGCAGGAGAAAGCTCCTACGTACTTAGCAAGTACGCAGGAACACCTTTGCGTACTTGTTAAGTACGCAAGAGCAATTAGTCCTGCGCACTTGCTAAGTGCGCAGGCATCAGGTCTGTATAAATAGGATAGGTTCACAGAGGTTAAGTACGCAGAACCATTTGTTTAGACGAACTCAGTTTTGCTAAGTACGCAGCTTGTATTCTCTCTGTAACCGTCGAGTGTTTATAATATAAAGAACGTTTATTGTGACTCTCGTGTTTGGTTTACTTTGTTTAGTAAGACTCTCCACCTAGTCACGGGTATTCCGCAACCAGGTGCGACTAGTAGACCACTTGCATGTGACGATCCGACACACACGAAGGGACCTACAAGTGGTATCAGAGCATTGCTCTTGAAGTCGAGTGTTGTAAGTGAGTTTGGAGACATTTTACTGAGTTTTACAAGCAAAAAGAGGTATTTTTGTTGATTTTTGTGATAAAAAAGTGGTAGCTCTTGAGCACTTTTTTAGAAGCAAAAATCTCTCAAAAAATCGATTTTTGTTGTGTATTTGTGTGTTTTGAGCATCAAAGGTTGGTTAGAAACTTGTTTCTGATCCTTTGGCTCGATTGCATTGATCATCAGCCTATTTTTCACTATCTCCGGCGATTTTCAGGTGACCGGAAAAGTTTGGTGAGAGTTGCTGAAAAGGTGTCCTGCGTACTTACCATTTTTGGTATAAAGTACAGTTTTCTGCGTACTTACTAACTACGCAAGATTTATCTCCTGCGTACTTACAAGTGCGCAAGACTGAACTTGTGCGAACTTAAGTTATATCCTGCGTACTTACAAGTACGCAAGAGCAAGTCTTAACTACGCAAGACCATTTCTCAAGTGCGTAAGGCCAAAACCAAGTGCGCAACAGTGTCTGATTTTTCTGATTTTTTGACCAAGTAATTCACTATGTCGAACCTTCAGAATCTTGGAAACATGTTAAATTATGATAATGAGATCGGTACACCTCAGAAACCGCCTAAACTATTAAATGTAAACGATTATTCCAATTGGAAGGCGCGTTTTGAGCACTACATTTCATACACCGACTCATCATTATGGATACCAATCATTGAGGGATATAAGCATCCCACACACATCTATCTTGATGAAGAGGTGCCAAAGCCCATCTCTAAGCTTGATGAAGAACAAAAGAAAGCTTATGATCGGGAAAAGAAGGCTCTTGGCTCAGTCACTATGTCATTAACTTGGGAATTGTTTCACAGTTTCTGAGGCTATGACACCTCCAAGGATCTTTGGAAAGCACTTCAGAAAAGATTTGAGGGGAACAGTGACATTAAGAAGAGTAAGCGGGATCTTCTCCGGAAGCAGTATGAATGCTTCAATTTCATGGAAAATGAATCGTTAGATGTTCTCATCTCTAGATTCTATCATTTACAAACGGAGTTGAAAGCTTTTGAACTGAAATATCCCGATGAAGAACTGGTGGAAAAATTTCTTGATGCTTTGCCACCAAAGTTTGAGATGTATACAACCCTGATGAGGGAAAATCCTAAATTCTATGAGTTAACAGTAGATGAGGCTATTGGTAAGATTCAAGTTCATAACATGAATCTTATGAAGAAGGAGAGCTCGGGAAGACCTCAGATACAGGACCCTTCCATGTATCATGGGACGACTTCCACTTCAAAATCATCGGGCTCTGGAATTGCCCTCTTTACTAGACACTCCAATGAAGAAGACCACTCAAATGGGTGTGGTGGTCATGCTTGTTATGCATCCGGATCAGGGTTGGGAACTAATCATCAACACACCTCAAGAAATCCTCCAGCTACGTCTTTAGCTAACCATTCTGCAATAGTCAAAATAGCTGAAGATCATGTAGCATTGTTTTCATCATGTATGCTTGCGTATGAGAATTTCATAGGCGGCAAGCTAATGGATCCCGAAACTATTGAAGAAGACTTTAACCAAGTGGATCCTGATGATATTGAGGACATGGATATTCAATGGAATATGACCATGCTTTTGAGGAGGGCCAAGCGTTTCCTGAACAGAACAGGAAGAAAGTTCATTGGTGGACATTCTAATGCCAAGGTTGGATTTGATAAATCCAAGGCTAAATGCTACAAGTGTCTAAACTATGGACACTTTGCTCGTGAGTGTCAAAAAGACCGAGCACCGGCCTCTGGTTTCACCAGACCTAGCCAGGGAAACAGCCACGGCCACAACAACACTAGCCACCACAATCAACACCAAGGTGGTTCGTCAAATGCACTGGTAGCTCAGCATGACGAAAACTTTGATTGGGGTGTTCATCTAGAGGACGCCATCATTGCTCAAACACAGGTTGGTCTCATGGCTGAGATCATGGAGCTGATGGAGGCTGAGAGAAAAGAAGTTGAGGAGATGCAAGCTTCTGTAGCTGTTGAAAAGGAGTCTACCACTGCCGTTGCTCTCATGGCCATTGGAGAAGCACAGAGTTCATCATCTGAGGTAGATTCTAACCCTTTCTCTGTTATTTCTTGTTCTAAATGTCTAGGGCTAAAGCTTGAAATTTCTAAGCTCCAAGACAAAATCGAACCCCTAACTATGGCAGCTCATAATTACAAAGAAAACGAAAAACGTTTTAAAGAGTCTGTTGAAACGTTAAAAAAGGAAAAATGTGAATATTCTTTACAAATAAGTGAGCAACAAGTTCACTTGGATGTTGCGTATAGGGGGTTAGAAAAACGGAACAATGAAATCAACAAACTGCAAAATGAGATCCTGCAGTTAAAATGTACAAATGAGAAGTTGAAAAACTCTCGCTTTGTGGTGGAGCACTACGAATCAGTAGTGAGGAAATTGAAGGGCCTAGGTCTTGGTACCAATGCCATTCCTCCACCAATAAGTGGGAAGTTTTTCAATAGCTTGATAGACATTGATCTCACCTGTCTAGATGAGTCCTCTGATAAGGATGATTCCCCTAAAAAGGATGAATCTTCAAGTAAGGCTAACTCCACATCTAGTGAGGAGTATGTTACTGCTTCTAAAGATGGGTCGGTAAACACTTGCCCTGAAGGAGTAGTCTCTGAGGAGTTGTTGACTGAACCGAAAGTCCATAAAAACATTATCACTAATGGTGATAACTGCATTTTAACTGAACCTGATATCATTGAAACAAATGATAAACTTAAGGTAATGCTTTACGGGGGTTATAAAAATATTAACCAAGTTAAGAAAGAGGCTTTTTCAGCTCATTATGGGCTTGGTTACAAAGAGAATTTGCAAAAGTATTATACCCCCAAAAACCAAACCGAAAAAGGTTAGACTCCTGTTCATAAACCAACTCCTCCTGCTCATAATGGAGAGTTATCTAAGGCCAGATCTAATGAGCCTTACATGAGAACTCATGTGGACAAGAGGATGTGTTTTCATTGTGGCATGGTTGGTCACATTCTTGTGAACTGTCCATCAAAGAACCAAGGGAAACAGCATGTTGTCTCACATCCAGCCGTTATCCCTAAGTCGCCAATAGTGAAACCTCCCAGAAGTCCAAAGCAGAATGTGGTGAAACAACCAGTACAACCTATGGGAAAACCTAAGATTAAATCTGAGGCCAAACCATCTGTTGCAAGAAAGGTAAAGCAACCTGTTGTACCTCATGTGTCTACATCTGGTAGTACACGCACTGGTGAGAAATTTGTGGCTAGACTCTCTAAGCCACAAAGAAGAAGAAGAAGGAATAATAGGTTGAGAAAGCTGGAACAGCTAACTAAGACTCAATCAGGTGAAGCTTCCACAAGTTCACCGGCTGTGGTTGAGCCAAAGTCTACTGTTCTGGTTAAGAATCAAAAGAGATTGGTATACAAGCCAGTGCGATGTGAAACTAAGATTCCCCTGAGCAAGTTACCTCAGGATATTCTTGGTGACATGTGGTACTGGTACGTTGATCCAAAAACAGGCGAGGCTGTGGTAATGAGTAAAGGTAAGTCAGCAAGTGGAAATATTGTGCCAAAGGAAGTGATCAGGATATTTGATGAAGTCTGCTTCATCAACTTTTCTGTGAACGATCTGGAGGTACTAGCCGACAAGTACTGCATCCACACTGACGAATGGATGAAGCTTCTCTCTGCCAAATACGACAAGTTGATCAAGTTCCGTCTTGATTACAAAAAGAAGATGGAAGCTAAGGAGCAGATGCTGTGAAGACTGAAGACCGAAGACTGAAGACGATGAAGATCCCGAGCTGTTGTCAAGGGGGAGTTTGTTGATGCACTTTCCTGTGACAACACTCTGGATAGAGTCCTAGTTTGTATGTCTAATGTCTGTATTTTGTCTTTGTATTTATGAGTCATTATGTAATAGTTTATCGAGTTTTATTTACTTTTACATAATGTATGTTGTTTTTCTGCTAAGTGTTTTGCACACTTACATGTGCGCAAGAGAAAGCTCCTGCGTACTTAGCAAGTACGCAGGAACACCTTTGCGTACTTGTTAAGTACGCAAGAGCAATTGGTCCTGCGCACTTGCTAAGTGCGCAGTCATCAGGTCTGTATAAATAGGATAGGTTCACAGAGGTTAAGTACGCAGAACCATTTGTTTAGACGAACTCAGTTTTGCTAAGTACGCAGCTTGTATTCTCTCTGTAACCGTCGAGTGTTTATAATACAAAGAACGTTTATTGTGACTCTCGTGTTTGGTTTACTTTGTTTAGTAAGACTCTCCACCTAGTCACGGGTATTCCGCAACCAGGTGCGACTAGTAGACCACTTGCATGTGACGATCCGACACACACGAAGGGACCTACAACGACATAACCCGAAACTGACCTCAAAAGAAAATTATTGCCAAAATCTAACATCCTTTATCTGATAATGATCTTTTCTATTCTTTTACGCACACACTAGCAAACAAGGGTTCAAATCACAGTTGTAATTTAGACTTTAGTTTCCACACTACTAGTGATTCAAAGATGCATACAACCTACTGACAATTCAAATTACCTGTAAATAAGCAGATTAAAAACATAATAATTTAAACAATTAAGTAAGCATGACGCAATCATTTCCCATATGAGCAGTCCGTGACGTTTAGATCATTTCTGATGTACTATCATTTCCTCTTTTCTCAAGTTAACTTTGAAATTTTCTCCATTTTCTATTTTGTTTTTGATTTTGTAAAATGTTTTTGAAAGTTAAAAGAACTATATAGAAAACTTAAAAGAAAATAAAAGTTTAACTTTCATGAATTGAATTGATTTAAGAAAAACAAGTTTTTTCACTCAAGATTGAACATTCCTTTCAAGTTGACAAGATGCTCAAAACGGGATCGATCAAAAGCCTTTGTGAAAAAGTTCAATTAAATGCTTTTCAGCACAATCACGGATGAAATGATGGCGAATTTCTATATGTTTAGTTTTGGAATGTTTCACCGGGTTATTTGTGATGGACATTGTGGCATTGTTGTCAATGAACAAAGAAGTTCCAGTGAAGTTCAAGCCGTAGTCTCTCAATCGCTCGCCGCAGCAATGTATTCTGCTTCACAAGTTGAGACAGAAACCGTTGACTGCTTCTTACACTGCCAGGAAACCAGTCTGTCTCCTAAGAATTGACATCCACCAGATATTGACTTTCTGTCAAGGTTACAACCGCCATAGTCTGAATCAGTGTAGGCTTTGAAGTCGAATGACTGCTGCTTAGAGTACCAAATACCCAATCGAGGTTTCCCTTTCAAGTATCTGAAAATTCTCTTCACGGCTATCATATGTGACTCCTTCGGTTGAGACTGAACCCTTGAGCACAAGCACACAGCAAACATTATATCGGGTCTTGAAGCTGTGAGATACATAAGAGATCCGATCATCCCACGGTATAATCTGCAATCCACATCCTTTCCATCTTTGTCAGGATGCAGACCATGATTGACTGGGATAGGTGTGCCATAAGTACTGCTATCATTCATCTTGTATTTTGACAAGATGTCCTGCACATACTTAGTTTGATGTAGATAAATGCCATCCTCTCATTGACTGACTTGCAGACCTAGGAAGAATGACAATTCACCCATGTTACTCATTTCAAACTTGGACTTCATCACCTGCTCGAATTCCCTACACATCCCTTCATTGGTAGATCCAAAAATAATGTCGTTGACGTAGACTTGTACAAGAAGAATGTCACCTCCTGCTTTCCTAATGAAGAGGGTCGAGTCAATCTGTCCACGGTCGAAACCATTAGACAATAGATGTTTAGATAATGTCTCATACCATGCCCGCTGTGCTTGATGAAGACCATAAAGTGCTTTGTCGAGCTTATACACTTTATTGATATTATGCGGATCTTCAAAGCCGGGAGGTTGAGTGACATAGACCTCTTCATGAACTTTTCCATATAGGAAAGCACTCTTCACTTCAAGTTGATAGACCTTGAAGCCAACATATGTGGCATAAGCCAAGAACAGTCGAATGGCCTCAATTCTAGCAACTGAGGCATATACGTCCGTGTAATCCAAGCCCTCTTAATGATAAAAACCCTGAACAACCAATCTTGCTTTGTTCTTCACAACCACATGACGATCATTCGTCTTGCATTTGAACACCCATCTGGTTCCAATTGGCTGAAAGCCTTTTGGCAAGTCAACCAAAGCCCACACGTGCAACTTTTGGAATTGAGACAATTCATCTTGCATCGCCTCAATCCAGCAGTTGTCCGCGTGAGCCTCCTTCACATTCTTCGGCTCTAACTGGGACACGAATGCAGCATGCAGACATGTTTCCATGACACCAGTGTCAAGTATCTCTGAGTAAAGACTAGTGTTCTCTGCAATGGTTCGATGACGAGTCTGAACACCGGCATGAGGATCACCAATAATGTTTTCGATTGGATGATTCTTATGCACTCTCGTCTCTTGTACATTTGGTTCCTGAATTTCTAAATCGAGATTCGTGCTTAACTCCCCCATTTCCTGTGTTCCAGAAGAAGAAGATTCAATGTTAATTGGATCAGCTGGAGCTTCATTTCCTACAGTTGTGTTAGGATTAGCCTGAGCGTCAACTGCATCAACGTGAAGATCTTCACTGTTATCACTGTCATGAGTTCCAAATGCAGATGCAGCATTGGAATTAGGAGTTACAATCGGTACAGTAGCACGAGTAGAGAAACTGGAGTCATCGCCGCCACCCAATAATTCATAAACAATTGCCGCGTCAACTGCAGATAGATCAGGAAGATTGAATGACTTGAATAGCGCATCATAATCAAAACCCCAAGCTGGACCTGTTGGTTCTGGTGAAATGCTGTGTTTACTACAATCCACTTCAAACCATTCCTCGACAGTACGAGTTCCTATATTGTACACGCTTGTCACACCCCAACTGAAGGCGGAATCATCAGGGCGGGACATGTAGACTGTTCATGAGCACAAGGTTTACTAGATTTCAATATTTAATCATCAATTTCATTTCAAACAATTCAACCACAAATCACAAAATTCAACAAGTACATAAATGAAAATACAAATTGTTATTTGAATTTAAATTAACTAAGTCCAAACTTAAGTGTAGCATGTCTTGATCAAACTCACACATTAGCACCTGAAACATGATTAAAATAAGGTCAACTAAAAGTTGGTGAGTATACACAGGTTTGTATATAGGTAGCATGTAGATTGTAAATAAACAAATCCTTACATAACATGATAAAATAAGGCATTTATGGAGAGCAGCTATTGTGTAACCAAGTACAATCAAACCTTTGTAACTAGCATGTAAAATTGTGTTGTCGGTAATAATCACCCCAATCTGGGTGGGTTTTTCAGACTCAATAGATCTATCATTGTTTACCGTCGGCTTGAATAGTTAATGATTGCACATAAATTGCACACAAAAGTTAGCATAACTAGCACTCAGGCATAAAGCTCAAATTGCACACATGAATGTAAACAGGATTTGTATTTGTGTAGTTTGTGTAAATGTGAGCAATAGTATTGTATAGTGTTCATGTTCCACCCCAAAAGTGTAAAAGAGTAAAAGGGGGCTATGTAATACTCACTTGATTTGAAGGCGTAGCTAACTCGAGATACTAAATAGTAATATGATCGTCGTAATGCGCAACGTTAACCTAGTGTGGAATGTATATTGGATTAATAGTGTGCACCATAGTCTATGTCTAAGTCTAGGGTTGAATTGGATGTGTGTATAAAGCTTGTGGTTTGTACTTGAAATGTATTGTATAAAATGAAAGATTTGAAATGGATATTTTTAAAACATTTTGATCAAGGTTTGAGTTTGAATAACTAAATAAATAAATTACATAATTAATATTTATTCACTTAGTTATAAAAAAAATATAGGTATTAGAGGTAATTAAGTATAACCTAAATAAATAATTTTTGTTTAAATGTAAATTAAATAAATAAGTGTTACCTTATTTATTTATTTATAAAATATGTAATTTAGTCATTTGGTTATAAAAATGTATCGGATGTTTTATATTAAATATAAATTTCTTTACTTTATTTTCATAAAGATGCGTAAATAATTTGTGTAAATAATATTTAAGTGTAGGGTTTAATAATAAGTATAAATTTAATTTTGTAAATTTAAATAACTAACTTCTATTTATTTTAGGGTTAAGAATTTGATCTTTTTTAAATAAAGTTAATATAAATCTTTATAAAATCAATTATTTTTATTTGAAAATTAATCTGAAATACTTATTGTTTTTAAAATATAAAAATAATTATTCTGCCAAGATTTTTCTCACACACACGACCGTGCCTGGGACAAGGCACGATCATGCAAGGACCACGGGCGCGACCGTGCTAGTCAGGGACGCGACCGTGTTGACCAAACAGAAGACATAACTACGCTGTTCACTAGGCACGACCGTGTCTGGGCCAGGCACGACCGTGTCTAGGGTTCTGAGGCACGACCAAGTCTAGCCAAGAGGCATGACCGGGTCTGAGTGTGTGAGGCACGACCGTGCTGGTATTAGCATGACCGCGCTAGAAGACTAGCGCTACCGTGTTTGTTACAAATCAGGAATGAATTGATTAAATCTTATATTGTTAATGTTGGATTTCATAGGGCTTTCATCTGTAGGGTTATTATGAGTCTATTAGAATATATTAATTGTATTTAAAACGTGTTCAAAGCAGGGTTCGATTAATCCATTTTAGAACGAACTCTAGATTCGGGTTCGTGTTAATTTCGCTATTATAAGCCCAAATTAGTTTGGGGCTTTTGATCTATAGACTAAATCGAAAGTGTGGAAGATTTCAATTACCCGGAAGGATGATGAATCGATGGCGTACGAATAGAGTGGGTTCCGGCGACGACGGGTTTGATCTCCGGCGTCTTCTGTTGCAATCCCGACTAAACCAGCATGTCAAGAAGCTTTTGAGAGGATCGAGTGGTGGGGTTTGTTTGTTTGCTTGAGAGAATTTGGATTGTAATGGAGGAATTCGTGGTTGCAATGAAGATAATCGACGGTTATGAGGGGGATCGACAAAATTGGGTTAATACGTCGTAAAGGTAATGATTAAAATCTTAATTGGGTTTGTTAAAGTGTGAAACGGTTACGAATTCGAATGGTCCTGCGATTAAAGGCTGCATTTACGATTCAACTGACGAGAGGCGCGACCGTACCTATTTTGACAAAATTGGGCAATGGCATCAGTGAAGAGATGGGGGTACTTGAGCTTCATTTGGTCCTCTCGTTCCCAAGTAAACTCAGGACCACGTTTAGATTCCCAACGAATTTTGACAATAGGAATACGGCTTCGCTTGAGCTGCTTGATCTCACGATCCATGATTTCCACTAGTCTCTAAACGAAGTGCATCATTTCGTCAATGTGCACGTCGTCAAGAGGTATGTGAAGATTCTCATCGGCAAAATATTTCTTCAGATTAGACACGTGAAAAGTAGGATGCACATTGCCAAGTGATGGAGGTAAGTCGAGTTTGTATGCCACTTTCCCAATACTTTCAAGGATCTTAAATGGACCCACATAGCGAGGTGCTAATTTTCCTTTCTTTCCAAAACGGATCACACCCTTCCACGGAGACACCTTTAGCAGAACAAGGTTGCCGACTTGGAATTCCAAGGGTTTTCGTCGTTTATCGGCATAACTCTTTTGCCGACTTCTCGCTACTCGAATGTTGTCACAGATTTGGATAATCTTGTCGGATGTTTCTTGAATTAGCTCGGGAACGGTGATTTGTGCTTCACCAATCTCGTTCCAACAGATAGGAGAACGACACTTGCGAGCATAGAGAGCTTCAAATGGAGCCATGTTGATACTCGTGTGGTAGCTATTATTGTAGGAGAACTCGATTAGTGATAGATGTGAATCTCAATTGCCACCAAAATCAATTACACAAGCTCTAAGCATATCCTCAAGAGTTTGGATTGTTCGCTCTGTCTGACCATCAGTCTGGGGATGGTAGGCCGTGCTCAAATCCAATCGTGTACCAAGAGCAGTTTGGAGAGATTGCCAAAAACGAGAGGTGAACCGAGCATCTCTATCGGATATTATGTTTAAGGGAACACCGTAACGGCTCACAATTTCTTAAATGTAATTTCGGGCTAGTTTCTCAACCCGATAGTCTTCACGGATAGGCAAGAAATGAGCAGATTTGGTGAGATGGTCAATGATCACCCAAATGCTATCATAACCACTTGAGGTGCGAGGGAGTTTGGTAATGAAGTCCATAGCTAAGTTCTCCTTTTCCACAAGGGAATTTTCGGTTGTTCAAGTAACCCGGAAGGACGTTGGTGTTCGGCTTTGACTTTGGAGCAAGTTAGACATTTGGCAACATAGAGAGCAATGTCTTTCTTCATACCGGGCCACCAATATTGTTGGCGAAGATCTTGGTACATTTTATCCGCACCAGGATGAATAGAATAACGAGTCTTGTGAGCCTCGTTCATGAGAAATGCACGGAGATCATTGTGATCGGGAACCCAAATACGGTTCAAGTAATAAAGTAAGCCATTGGGTTTCAATTCAAGCTGGAGTTCAACACCACACGACATTTCCTCGTACATTTTACCCTCGGTGACTGAGACGTGTTGAGCTTCTAAGATGGGATTTTGAATGTCGGTTTGAATTCGGATACATTGAAGCATGACATGTTCCTTTCGACTCAAAGCGTCGGCTACAACATTCGCTTTGCCGAGATGATAACGAATCTCGCAGTCATAGTCGTTAAGGAGTTCAACCCAACGTCATTGCCTCATATTGAGTTCCTTTTGGTTGAAGATGTGTTGGAGACTTTTGTGGTCGGTGAACCCCACACACTTTGTGCCATAGAGGTAATGTCTCCAAATCTTTAATGCGAATACGACCGCACCCAACTCGAGGTCGTGCGTCGTATAATTCTTCTCATGAATCTTAAGTTGCCTTGATGCATAAGCGATTACTTTGCCTCGTTGCATGAGGACACAACCGAGACCTTGGTTGGAGGCGTCACAATAGACAACTAGATCATCATTCCCATGAGGGAGAGTCAAAATAGGAGCATTGCACAACTTTTGCTTGAGAGTTTGGAAAGCTTCTTCTTATTTTGGTCCCCATTCATAAGTTTTACCCTTGTGGGTCAAAGCGGTGAGAGGAACAGCACTCTTAGAGAAATTTGAAATGAAATGACGATAATATCCCGTAAGACCAAGAAATGAACGAACTTCGGTGGGGTCTTCAGGGCATTCCAATTCTTAACCGCTTCGATCTTAGCAGGGTCAACATGAATTCCCTTGTCGTTAACGATATGACCAAGAAATTGAACTTCCTTTAACCAAAATTCACATTTGGAGAATTTGGCATATAATTGTTCCTTCCTCAAGAGGTCCAAAACCAGTCTAAGATGTTGCTCATGGTCGGCTTTAGTCTTGGAGTAGATTAAGATATCGTCAATGAAGACGATCACAAATTTATCAAGGTATGGTTTGCACACACGATTCATGAGGTCCATGAAGACCGCGGGTGCATTGGTTAGTCCAAAAGGCATGACCATGAACTCGTAGTGACCATACCTTGTTCGGAAAGCAGTCTTTGGAATATCTTCCTCTTGTACACGGAGTTGGTGATAACCAGATCGAAAATCAATCTTCGAGAAGCAAGTAGAGCCTTGAGGTTGGTCGAAGAGGTCGTCAATTCTAGGCAAGGGATAACGGTTTTTGATGGTAAGCTTGTTGAGTTCGCGGTAGTCAATACACATGCGGAATGATCCATCCTTCTTTTTGACGAATAAGACGGGTGCACCCCACGGTGAATGACTTGGACGAATGAAGCCCTTGTCGGAGAGTTCTTGGAGTTGACTTGCAAGTTCTTGCATTTCAGAAGGTGCAAGACGGTAAGGAGCTCTAGCCACGGGGTTAGCTCCGGGTATGAGGTCAATGCGAAGTTCTAGTTGTCGAACGGGTGGAAGACCGGATAGATCTTCGGGAAAAGCCCGAATGATGTGAATGTCTTGGATACTCTTCACTTTGTCATCCTTTTGAACCACATGAGCTAAGAAGGCTACATACTTCTTTCATAAATACTTTTGGGTAGTAGTGCATGACATTAACTTGAGTCCTTTGCAAGGCTTTTCACCAAAGACTCTTAACGTTTCTGCCGACGGTAGAGGTATTCAGATGCACTTCTCGAAACAGATGACCTTGGCATGATGATTTGATAGCCAATCCATGCCTATGATGATATCAAAACTTCCTAGTGGCATTGGTACAAGGTTCATTGGGAATGTATGATCATTAAGTTCTATAGAGCAGTCGTGAATAACAGAGTCAATTATAAGTGAGTCACCATTTGCTACTTTGACGGTGAAAGTTTTCTCTAATTGGGATCGTGTCTTTGCAAGTAAGGGTTCAAAATTAAGTGACACAAAACTTTTATCGGCACTGGTATCAAATAAAATGGAGGCATATTGACTATTAACAAGGAACGTACCGTTGACCACATCATTGTTGGCTTGAGCTTCATTGGCGTTTATGTTGAAAGCACGCCCACGAGCTCCGCCTTGTCAAGCATTGATTAACCTTTGGCACTGATCATGGAAATAATTTGGGTTTTCACATTCATAACAAGCACGCCCATTTGCAATGGCGGGAACACCTTGATTAGCCACTTGGGGGTTGGTTCGGTTTGGTGGGTTGACTTGGCCTGCAAGTGCTTTGGCTCTACAGACATTGACCGTATGGCCATATTTCCCACAGTGAGTGCAAAGACGACATGGAATGTTTTGGAGATGGTGATAGTTGCATGTGGCACAGAGTGGGTAAATCCCAACATATGGCTTTTTGGCTGGTGCTTGAACCATAGGAGCAACTTGGTTAACAGGTACAGCAGGAGTGACCATAGCATAGTTTCTAGCTTTTCTTTTCTTATTATTACGGGAGGATTCAGTTGTGGCTTCTTTGATGTGTACGGGAGGAGTTGTGGTGTCGGGAACTTTCTTGGTGCCTTTTCTAGTCAGAGTTTCCGCTTTCACATGGTTGTCGGTTAATGTAGCAGATAAGCGGATGGCATCTTCAAGTGTTGCGGGATTTCTCCCTACGACAGTATCTTGAATTTGCCTAGGTAATCCACCAATATACTTCTCAATGCAGCGGGATAAAGGTGTAACCATATGGGGCACAAGGAGACTCAACTCATGGAACCGAGTTGTATAAGCTAGACTTTCACCACCATCTTGGGCAAGATCCCAAAACTCGGCTTCCAGTTTCTTTACCTCATTTCGAGGACAAAATTCTTCAGTCATTAGTCTTTTAACCTCATCTCAAGGTAAGGCCATTGCTACTTCCACACCTCTATTCCTCTTTTCCCCATTCCACCACGTGAGTGCCCGTTTTTGTAAGACACTTGTGGCATGACGAACACGAAGGTTATCGGGGCAGTCACTATTGAGAAAGGTATTCTCAATACTTTCGAACCATTGAAGAAGTCCCGTAGCTCCTTCGGTACCATAGAACTTAAGAGGATTACATGAGTTGAAGTGCTTGAAGGTGCATTGTGGTGGGTTGGCACCTCACCCCCATTAGCTCCATGGTTACCATTGGCGGCCCGATTAGCTTGAGTGAGTTGATTCACAAGTTGTGCAAGGATGGTAGCAATATCGGTGTTGTTGGTCACGGTAGCACGACGGGGAGGCATTCTACAGAATTGCACAACACAAGAAAAAATGTAAGAACTTATGAATGTTGTTTGGATTTAAAAGAATAAGATAACAAATAAATTAGTTAATCATACTTTGGATTGTACTCAATTAGTGATAAAATCACTTGAATACTATGACACATTAAGGTTAATTAAACTCATAAAATTTTCAAGGAGACATGTCTTAGCCTATAAGTAAACACTCATCCCGGGAATTCCCAGGAAATCATACGGGTCCCTCGGTTGATTGGGATTTATGCGAAATGCTTTCCTAGATAGAAAACCTAGAATACAGGTGCCACTCTTCCAGATTGCAAGTGTCCTCAAATAATTAACAAGTCTAAAAACCTTAACGAGGAAATAAAGAATTTTTTTTATAGATTTAGATTTACGAAGTTTCCACGTGCTAGGAAGATGATGATAGAGGAGTGGGTAAGAATATTATGAGGTTTCAGGGTATAGGTAGGGATATTGTTTATTTAATTATTATTTAAGTATATCTTAATAAGTCATGAATTTTTAACAAGTAAGGCATCAAAAACGAAATAATAACTAATCATAGTAAGCATGTAACACATAGCATGTAGCACATATAACATAATCATGAAGCATGGCATAAGTGGGTATCCTAAAGTTATAGTCTAGGTCAAGGGTGTCTAATAACCTAGTTCCCTATAAACCTGGCTCTGATACCAATCTGTCACACCCCAACCGATGGCGGAATCATCGGGGCGGGACATGTAGACTGTTCATGAGCACAAGGTTCACTAGATTTCAATATTTAATCAACAATTTCATTTCAAACAATTCAACCACAAATAGAAAAATTCAACAAGTACATAAATGAAAATACAAATTGTTCTTTGAATTTAAGTTAACTAAGTCCAAACTTAAGTGTAGCATGTCTTGATCAAACTCACACATTAGCACCTGAAACATGAATAAAATAAGGTCAACTAAAAGTTGATGAGCATACACAGGTTTGTATATAGGTAGCATATAGATTGTAAATAAAAAAATCCTTACATAACATGATAAAATAAGGCATTTATGGAGAGCAGCTATTGTGTAACCAAGTACAATCAAACCTTTGTAACTAGCATGCAAAATTGTGTTGTCGGTAACAATCACCCCAATCTGGGTGGGTTTGTCAGACTCAATAGATCTATCATTGTTTACCGTCAGCTTGAATAGTTAATGATTGCACATAAATTGCACACAAAAGTTAGCACAACTAGCACTCAGGCATAAAGCTCAAATTGCACACATGAATGTAAAGAGGATTTGTATTTGTGTAGTTTGTGTAAATGTGAGCAATAGTATTGTATAGTGTTCATGTTCCACCCCAAAAGTGTAAAAGAGTTAAAGGGGGCTATGTAATACTCACTTGATTTGAAGGCGTAGCTAACTCGAGATACTAAATAGTAATATGATCGTTGTAATGTGCAACGTTAACCTAGTGTGGAATGTATATTGGATTAATAGTGTGCACCATAGTCTATGTCTAAGTCTAGGGTTGAATTGGATGTGAATGCTTGTGGTTTGTACTTGAAAGGTGTTGTATAAAATGAAAGATTTGAAATGGATATTTTTAGAACATTTTGATCAAGGTTTGAGTTTGAATAACTAAATAAATAAATTACATAATTAATATTTACTCACTTAGTTATAAAAATAATATAGGTATTAGGGGTAATTAAGTATAACCTAAATAAATAATTTTTGTTTAAATGTAAATTAAATAAATAATTGTTACCATATTTATTTATTTATAAAATATGTAACTTAGTCTTTTAGTTATAAAAATGCATCGGGTGTTTTATATTAAATATAAATTTCTATACTTTATTTTCATAAAGATGCGTAAATAAGTTGTGTAAATAATATTTAAGTGTAGGGTGTAACAATAAGTATAAATTTAATTTTGTAAATTTAAATAACTAACTTTTATTTATTTTAGGGTTAAGAATTTGATCTTTTTTAAATAAAGTTAATATAAATCTTTATAAAATCAATTATTTTTATTTGAAAATTAATCTTAAATACTTATTTTAAAATATAAAAATAATTATTCTGCCAAGATTTTTCTCACACACACGACTGTGCTGGTCAAGGACGCGACCGTGTTGACCAAACAGAAGACATAACTAAGTTGTGCACTAGGCACGACCGTGTCTGGGCCAGGCACGACCGTGTCTTGGGTTCTGAGGCACGACCAAGTCTAGCCAAGAGGCATGACCGGGTCTGAGTGTGTGAGGCACGACCGCGCTGGTATTAGCACGACCGTGTCTCATGAAGCACGACCGCGCTAGAAGACTAGTGCGACCATGTTTGTTCCAAAACAGGAATGAATTGCTTAAATCTTATATTGTTAATGTTGGATTTCATAGGGCTTTCATCTGTAGGGTTATTATGAGTCTATTGGAATATATTAATTGTATTTAAAACATGTTCAAAGCAGGGTTCGATTAAACCATTTTAGAACGAACTCTAGATTCGGGTTCGTGTTAATTTTGCTATTGTAAGCCCAAATTAGTTTGGGGCTTTTGATCTATAGACTAAATCGAAAGTATGGAAGATTTCAATTACCCGGAAGGATGATGAATCGATGGCGTACGGATAGAGTGGGTTCCGACGACGACAGGTTTGATCTCCGGCGTCTTTTGCTGCAATCCCGACTAAACCAGCGTGTCTAGACGCTTTTGAGAGGATCGAGTGGTGTGGTTTGTTTGTTTGCTTGAGATAATTTGATTGTAATGGAGGAATTCGTGGTTGCAATGAAGATAATCAACGGTTATGAGGGGGATCGACAAAATTGTGTTAATACGTCGTAAAGATAATGATTAATATCTTAATTGGGTTTGTTAAAGTGTGAAACGGTTACGAATTCGAATGGTCCTGCGATTAAAGGCTGCATTTACGTTTCAACTGACGAGAGGCGCGACCGTGCCTATTTGAGGCGCGACCGTTCCAAAGCAAGGCGCGAGACCGTGCCAGAACGAGGCGCGACCGTGCCTATTAGGGTTTCTTGTTAATTAATTTATAAAATCAGTCCTTGTAAATTTCAGTTATGATAGATTTGTATAAACATGAACTTATGTAGAATTTAATAGGATATACTCGTGTAAAATTTGTGGACTTGCATTGAAAACTTAGTATTTAATTGTTGGTACGAATAGAGTAAATCAGTGTACTAGAATTTGGTTTGAAATGTATCACATTGAATTTAAATATAGATAACGAAAATCAGAAATGTTACAACTCTCTTGCAAGGCGAGTTGGCAACGTATCCTAAGAAGATGCCTTCCACCGCTTTTGCATTAAACTTAGACTGGCGGTCTTTGTACTATAGCAATAAGGAACAGGGACTACCAAAAGGAACTAGGTAATCAAGATTGGGAAGTTGATTGTTGACCAACTCGTAACAAGTCTTGTTGTGCCTCTTCACAACCAGAGCTCTGTTTAAGACGTGACAAGCTATATTAACTGCTTCTGCCCAGAATGTGACAGGAAGCTTTGCATCCGACAGCATAGTCCTTGCAGTCTCAATCAGTGTTCTGTTCTTTCATTCTGCAACTCCATTCTGCTAAGGTGTATACGGGGTGCTGAATTCGTGACGGAACCCCTTCTTGAGACAGAAAAGTTCCATCTAATTATTCTTGAACTCAGTTCCGTTGTCACTCCTTATTCTTCAAACCTTCAGCTTGCAAAGAGATTCCAAGCTCAGGATCAGGTATTGAAGAATATCAGCAGTCTCGTCCTTAGTACCTAAAAAATGCACCCAAGAAAAACGTGAGAAATCATTAGTTACAACCAGACAGAACAACTTACCTCCAATACTCCTGATACTTATGGGGCCAAACAAATCCATGTGTAATAGCTCCAAAGGGGTATCAATGGAGTTTTGGAGCTTGGGCTTGTAAGACTTCCGCTGCTGTTTGCCCTTTTTACAAGGCATACAGTCTTCTGCAACAGTAAATCTCAGCTTAGGAACCCCGGTTACCAAACCGTTTCGGACACGATGGTTCATTTTAGGATACGAAATATGTCCGAGTTTCCTATGCCACAAGATAGAGTCAAGCTCTGTCTCTTTGGTAAGCAAACAAGTAGAAACTGATGAGGTCGTTGTTGCCACGCTCATATCAATCTGATAGGTGTCATTTGTCCTTGGCGCTCTCATCAGGATCCAATCATCAGGAACTTCAAAACCAGGCTTGAGAATCAAGCATTCATTCTTATCAAACATCACCGAGTACTCCTTGTCGTACATTTGGGAGACACTCAGCAGGTTATGCTTCAGCTGCTCGCAAAAGTTGACATTGTCAAAACTGACACAACCATTTGATACCACGCCTTAACACGTGACACTGCCGGCTTTCTTTCCAGCAGAGGCCACATAGCCGCCTCTGAATGGTTTCACGTCTTGAAGCAAGTCCATGTTTGCTGTCATGTGCCGGGAGCATCCACTATCTACATACCAGCGGTTAGAGATAGTACCCTTCGGACGTCCCTGCACTAGTCACAAAAAGAATTAGTTAGATTTGGAGACCCAAGCCATAGTGGTCTTGGGTCGTCCATCCTTTTCAAAATAAACTACTTCTTTTAACTCACAGTCGTGACGACTGTTCAAAATGGATGAATCTTTAAAAGAATTAGGACTAGTAGATTGAGAATTTTTGAATTTGTTAGTCCAGGACCTCTTCTGTTTCTTAACTGGAATAGTAGACTTATGTTCAACAACAGCAGATGAACTAGTGGAAGCTTCACCTGATTGAACTTCAGTCAGCAGTTCTAGATTTCTCAACCTCTTGTTCCTTCTCCTCCTCTGTGGCTTAGAGAGTTTCACCACAGTTTCTCATCAGTATGTGTACTACCAGAGGTAGATACACAAGGTATAGCAGGTTGCTTTACCTTTCTTGAAACAGATGGTTTGGCCTCAGATTTGATCTTTCGATTTGCCATCGGTTTACCTGGTGGTTTCACCATATTTTGGTTTGGACATTTGGGAGGTTTCACTGATGGTAACTTAGGGATGACAGCCGGTTGTGAAACAATAGGCTGTTTCCCTTGGTTCTTAGAAGGGCAGTTCACAAGAATGTGACCAACCATACCAGAGTGAAAACAAGTCCTCTTGTCTGTGTAAGTTCTCCTGTAAGGCTCATTTGATCTTGCATTAGATGACTCAGCATTATGAGCAGGAGGAGTTGGTTTGTGAATAGAAGTTTGACCCGATACAGATTGGTTCTTGGGAGTATAGTATTTTTGCAAATTTTCTTTGTAACCAAGCCCAAAGTGAGCTGAAAAAGCCTCTTTCTTTACTTGATTAAGATTTTTATACCCCCCATAAAGCATTACCTTTAATTTATCATTAGATTCAATGATATCAGGTTCAGTTAAAATACAGTTATCACTATTAGTGATAATGTTTTTCTTGACTTTCTGTTCAGATAACAACTCCTCAGATACTACTCCTTCAGGGCAAGTGTTAACCGACCCATCATCAGAAGCAATAAAGAACTCCTCATCAGATGCGGAGTTGGCCTTACTTAAGGAATCATCCCTTTTAGAGGAATCATCCTTTCCTGAGGTCTCATCAAGACAAGTTAGATCAATGTCTACCAAGCTGTTGACAAACTTCCCGCTAACTGGTGGAGGAATGGCATTAGTACCCAACCCTAAGCCATTCATTTGCCTCACTACAGATTCGTAGTGTTCCACCACAAAACGAGAGTTTTCAACTTCTCATTAGAACATTACAACTGCAAGATCTCATTTTGCAGCTTGTTAATTTCATTGTTCCTTTTCTCTAACCCCTTATATGCAATATCCAAGTGAAGCTGTTGATCGCACATTTTTAGTGAATAATCACGTTTTTCCTTTTTCAATGTTTCAATTGAATCTTTAAAACATTTTTCGTTTTCTTTATAACTTAGAGCTGAAGGGGTTCGACCTTGTCTTGAACCTTAGAATTTTCAAGTTTTAAGCCTAGACATTTAGAACAAGAAATAACAGAAAAGGGATTAGAATCTACCTCAGACGATGAACTTGTTGCTTCTCCAATGGCCATAAGGGCAACAGCTGTAGTAGATTCCTCTTGATCAGCTACAGAAGCTTCCTTTTCTTCAGCTTCCTTCTCCTTAGCTTCCTTTTTCTTAGTTTCCATCAACTCCATGATCTCAGCCATGAGACCAACTTGAGTTTGTGCAATGATGGCATCTTCCAGATGAACACCCCAATCAAAGCTGTCGTCCTGTTCTGTTCAGGAAACGCTTGGCTCTCCTCAATATCATGGCCATATTCCATTGAATATCCATGTCCTCCATGTCATCAGGATCCACTTGATTGAAGTCTTCTTCTATTGTCTTGGGATCTGTAAGCTTGCCACCTATGAAGTTCTCATAGGCCAGCATACAAGATGAAAATAGTGCTACATGATCTTTAGCTATTTTGGCTATAGCTGATTGGTTAGCTGAAGTTGTAGTGGCATGATTTCTTGAGGTGTGTTATTGATGAGATCCACAACCTGATCCAGATACATAGCATGCATGACCACCACAACCATTTGAGTGGTCTTCTTCAGTAGAGTTTCCAAAGAAGAGGGCAATTCCTGAGCCCGAAGATTTGGTTGTAGAAGACGTCCCATGATACATAGAAGGGTCTTGTATCTGAGGTCTTCCTGAGCTCTCCTTCTTTCTAAGGTTCATGTTATGAGCTTGAACCTTTCCAATTGCCTTCTCCACTATCATTTCATAGAATTTTGGATTCTCTCTCATCAAGGTTGTGTACATTTCAAACCTGGGTGGCAAAGCATCCAGAAACTTTTCCACCAACTCTTCATCGGGTTACTTGAGCTCAAAAGCTTTCAATTATGTTTACAGATGATAGAATCTAGAGATGAGGTCATCTAAAGACTCATTCTCCAAAAATCTGAAGCATTCATACTGCTTCCTGAGTAGATCCCATTTACTCTTCTTGATATCACTATTCCCTTCGAATCTTTTCTGTAACGCCTTCCAAAGATCCTTAGAGTTGTCATAACCTCTGAAGCTGTGGAAAAACTCCCGAGTTAATGCCATAGTGATTGAATCAAGAGCCTTCTTCTCTTGATCATAACCTTTCTTTTCCTCTTCATCGAGTTTAGAGATAGGCTTAGGCAGTTCATCATCAAGATAAATGTGTGTGGGATGCTTATAGCCTTCTAGAATTGGAATCCATAACGAAGAATTAGTGTATGAAATGTAATGCTCAAAGCGTGCCTTCCAGTTAGAATAATCATTTACATTTAGCAGTTTTGGCGGTTTCTGAGGAGTACCGATCTCATTGTCATAGTTTAAAAGGTTTCCAAGGTTCTGAAAATTCAACATGGTGAACACTTAGTCAAATTTCAGAAAAATCAGAGACACTTGCGCACTTGATATTGGCCTTGCGCACTTAGAGGAATAGTCTTGCGTATTTAAGATCTGCTGTTGCGTACTTGATAAGTACGCAGGTGTAAATGATAAGTACGAAGGATATAACTTATGTATGCACAAGATTAGTCTTGCGTATTTAGTAAGTAGGCAAGAAATTATTCTTGCGTATTTAGAAACTACGCAGCAATACTATACTTTTTGCCAGATATGGTAAGTACGCAGAACACCTTTTCACCAACTCTCACCAAACTATTCTGGTCACTGGAAAACACACCGGATATGGCAAAAATCGGATGGTTAAACAATCAAAATAAGCCAAAGGGTCAGAAACTTGTTTCTAACCAACCTTTGATGCTCAAAACACTCAAAATACACAACAAAAGTCGGTTTTTGAGTGATTTTTGCTTCTAAAATAGTGCTCAAGAGCTACCCCTATTTTATCATAAAAATCAACAAAAACACCTCCTTTTGCTTGTAAAACTTTGTAGAAAACTCTCCAAACTCACTCATAACACTCAAAATCAAGAGCAAAGCTCTGATACCATTTGTAGGTCCCTCGGGTGTGGCGGATCGTCACATGCAAGTGGGTCTACTAGTCGGACCGGGTGCGGAATTCCAGTGACTAGGTGGAGAGTCTTACGAAACAAAGTAAACCGACAAGATAATCACTATAAACGTTCGTCTATTATAAACACTTGAAGGTTACAGAGATAAGTTCTGAGATTACAAAGTTCTGCGTATTTGATAATCTGAATGCGTACTTATCTACTGTCAACCATTCCTATTTATCCATGACCTGATGCCTGCGTACTTAGCAAGTGCGCAGGGCAATTTGCTCATGCGTACTTAGCAAGTATGCATAGGTATTCTTGTGTACTTGCTAAGTACACAAGAACTACTTCCTGCGCACATACAAGTGCGCAAAAAACTTAGAGAAATCTGCAACAGTCAATATGTAAAAGTAAATACAACTCGATAACTACTACATACAGACACTTACAAACAAAGACAAATACATACATGAAAGTACTAAACTAAGACTCTATCTATCCAGAGTGTTTGTCACAGGAAAGTGCTTCAACATATCAGCTTCCTATAAATAGCCTAGTTAGAGAATATTTAAGGTGAGGATAGCGGTTATAACCCTCTATTCTCTCTTTCATAGTTTCTTTGAATCAATACACATTTGGAGTTCTTTCATCTATTGTTCTTACAATTTCTTATTCGTATTGTGTTGATTTTAGTGTGGTTTGCCTGTTTATCATCACCATTTTTTGTTCCTAACTTTTGTTTCACCACCATACACACAGACTCCGCCTGTATGTGTGTGTGTGTAATCGATCTGTATTTGTGATTCTTCATTGAATTAGGACCTACAAACAAGGTGCGGGGCTAGACTCGAACCCGTTCCCATCCCAAACCCTAACTCCAAATCAACCCGATTCGATACTAATCGACCACGAATATCTAGGGCCTTTAATCCTTGGGTCAAAACGAAACTAATGGAACAGATTTTACCTGAAATGGTTGCGGATTAAGGGAGAACGACAGATGCGAGGGGTTCGGCGATTCTTGAACTCGACAGGGCAATTGAGATGAAATGCGAGGTGTACGATTGTTTAGGAAGTTCGTAATGAGTGTTATGGAGGTGTGACACTAGGTTTTATAGGCCAATTTTAAGTAAAACGTATGAATTAAATACGAGTTTGATTGAGATCGGTTTTGTGATGATTGGACTCAAATCCATTGATTTCTGATGTAATTGGCTTGTTATAAGTGGCCATAACAATCGTACGTGGGTTTACAAATGATTGATTATGGTTTAACACACGAATTAACAAGTTTAAGATCGAATTGATGAAGAAATCACCCCTGTTTGACATTCCAAAGTCAAACTTGCGTGAAATCGGGTTCAAGGTCAAAGGGGTTCAAATTGAGGGGTCCAATGCCTTCAAAGGGGTTCAATGGATCATGGGGGTTTAAACTAAACTTATTTGCTTTAAATCTTTCGAATTTATATAATTAGTTTTATAAAATCTATAAAATCTATAAATTTTAAGTAAAACGTACGACTTAAATACGAGTTTGATTGGGATCGGTTTTGTGAAGATTGGACTCAAATCCATTGATTTCTGATGTAATTGGCTTGTTATAAGTGGCCATAACAGTCGTACGTGGGTTTACAAATGATTGATTATGGTTTAACACACGAATTAACAAGTTTAAGATCGAATTGATGAAGAAATCACCCCTGTTTGACATTCCAAAGTCAAACTTGCGTGAAATCGGGTTCAAGGTCAAAGGGGTTCAAATTGAGGGGTCCAATGCCTTCAAAGGGGTTCAATGGATCATGGAGGTTCAAACTAAACTTATTTGCTTTAAATCTTTCGAATTTATATAATTAGTTTTATAAAATCTATAAAATTAAAACTATAAGTTTGAAATCTTTTATAAATTGTCAAACATATATATTTTTAAAATTAAATAATTGTTTATATGAGTTACTAATATACATTGATTTATAAAGTGTATATATATATATCTACGATTTAAATAATTCATATGTGTACATATATCTATATGTTTATAAAAGAGTGGGAATTAAACAAACATTCTAGATGATTTATTAATAATACATTGTCATGTATTTATACTTAATCATATTTATGTATATGCATCATAATGTAAATTAAATTCTTAATTAAATGAAATAAATATATGTATAAGTAGATATATTATATTATATAACCATAGTGTTGTTGTAATATTAATGCACAACTTATTATTAATGTAACACAATGAAATAATCTAGAACTGAAATTGAAATTATATTATTGTGCAATTCAAAGCATGAGAAAAACCGTAGATGTTACATATACGGTAGGAAATGCAGAACTCCAATTTGTTGGACGGAAGTTGGAGATAGCCAACTATCTGGACCAGAAATCCTATAGGAAACAACTGATAAGATAGTCCAAATCAAACAAAGCGGCACAAGATCAACAGAAGAGTTATGCAGATAGACGAACACGGCCGTTAGAATTCAAAATAGGTGACTACGTTATGTTAAAAGTATCACCTTGGAAAGGTGTTATACGTTTCAGAAAACGAGGGAAATTAGGGCCAAGGTATATTGGGCCTTACAAGAACATAGAAAGAGTTGGAACAATGGCATATAAATTAGAATTGCCTAAAACACTACAAGGTATTCATAACACATTCCATGTGTCATGTCTACGCAAGTGCTTAGCAGAACCCAATCAAGCAATCTCAGATCGTAAACTGAGAAATAAATCAATACCGATGGTACTGGTATAGTGGCAAGGTCGGAAAGGCGCCTATCAATCTTGGGAATTAACATAAAAGATGAAGGCTAAGTTTCCTCATTTATTTGACTTATCTTGAATTTCGAGGACGAAATTCTTTTAAGGAGGGGAGATTTGTGTTGGTGTATTTTGTGTGACATGTTGCTTTGTATTGGTCTTTATGTAATCTTTAGTATTGTAACTTGTCTTAGTTTGGTTAAGTTCTGTAACAGGCGAACTTAACAAGTTCGCCTATGCCATATGAGTGGTGAACTTATTAAGTTCTCCTGTGGCAGTTTGGTATTGCATATAAATAGTGCTTAGTCTTTGTAATTTGTAGACAACTGATTGAGCTTGTATTTTTAAGCACGTTTTATTGAAGTAATACAAGAAGCTTTATGTGAATCTTGTCTTGTATGTTCTTATTGGTTCGTGACGCGTTTACTCATTAGGATTCCGCACTACGAGTGTACGGTGTGGGTTATACGTGCTGAGATTGATCCGTAGACCCGTCGGGACCTACAATTGGTATCAGAGCTATTGCTCTTGATTGGAGTTCATCGTGTGACACCGTTCCGTTCTGATTTGTATCAAAAGATTGAGATTTTCGAAGTTTTGAGTATGGATGGTTTTTTTACATGTGTTCGATCATGCAGACTGATTTGATTACTTGTGGAGGTGTTTTTGTTGAAATTGATCCATTAGAAGTGTTCTAATACATGTTGTGAAGAATCCTACATATTGAATTTGATTAATTCCTATGAATTTGCAAAATATGATGATTTACAGCAAAGTTCGTGCGTTTGGGTGTTAGAACAATTCCTCCTTGTTCTTCAGCTGGTACATGCGAACTTAAGGATTCTGTTAGCAGGCGAACTTATCCAGCGAACTTATTAAATTTACTTAGTATTGGTCAGGCGAACTTGCCTAAGTTCGCCTAAGGAAGAACTTGTTCAAAATTTCTTCTAGCTGTTGAACTTTTTCAAGATTTCAAAGATGTCAACTTCTAATGCTAGTGTGAGCAATATGACTAATATTCTGAACTATGACAATGAGATTGGTACTCCAACTAAACCATCGAGGTTGATGAATCTAAAAGATTACTCAAATTGGAAAAGTCGCTTTGAGAATTATGTCCACATCAATGATACGAGTATGTGGATTCCAATTGCAGAAGGATATAAACATCCTACTCATTCTCATATGGGTGTATCAGATGCGGAGAAACCAGTTTATACTCTTATTGTGGAAGAGAAACCTTTGTACGATCGAGAGAAAAGTTTGTCTATGTGTCTGCCTTTAGACATCTATCACACATTCAAAAAGTTTAAAACATCGCGTGATCTTTGGGAAGGTTTGGCGAAGAGATGTGACATATCTTACAAGAATAGGAAGGTACTTGATAAATTTATGGATGCATTGCCTGCTCACTTTGAGAAGTATTCCATAGTGATTAAAGAACAACGGGGGTTTGATGAATTGATTCTTGAAGATCTTATGGGAAAGATTCAATCATATGATTTGAACAAGCAGAAGAAAGATACTGTTTATCAAGATCCTATCATTTACTTTGGAAAAGGAACATCGACATCAAATTCTGGGGTTGCTTTTTTTTTTTCAGGAGAAATTTCTAAAGGTCAAGGTTCAAAAGAATGTTCATGTGGTGAATCATCATGCTATGTTGCTTCTAGTTCTGGATGTTCAAAGAATTATCACAATGATACTCCTTCGTGTTCTCAAAAGGTGTCTTCTAAAGCTGCTGATGACATGATGGCCATGATTGCTTAATTTTTAACTTCGTATGAGAATTTTATTGGTGGAAAAATTACTGATCCGGATATGATAGAAGAAGATTTCAAGCAATTGGATAAGGATGCTCTTGAAGAAATGAACATTGAATGGAACATGGCATTATGGATGAGACAGGGCAAGGAACATCTGAAGAAAACAAGAAAGAAGTTTATTGTAGCGACAAGCAAGACAAAGATGGGATTGGATAAATATAGAGTAAAGTGTTATAATTGTCAAGAATTTGGACTCTATGCTAGAGAATGTAAAAAACCTAAAGTTCAACATCAAAGTGCTTCTTCAGGAAACCAGAATAATCATAGTTCTTTTACAGCATTGATTTCACAACATGATGAAAATTATGATTGGGGAATTCAGCTAGAAGATATTGTTGCTCATGTCCGTCAAGCTTTTCTTGCTGAAGTTCATACTGATGCTGGTTCTGATAATAGTTCTTCAGATAGTGACTAAAGAGATTATGAGAATGTTACTAAAAATGATGAATCTACAAGTCAGAGTGTGAAAGCAAAAGTGAAAAATGAAGAGATGATGAATGATAATGTAGCTATAGGAAAGGTGACAGAGAAAGTTGCTGAGATGTTTGCAGAAGCCAGTGGATTCATGGTTGATTCTAAACATGTAAATGAGTTTGTCTCTGTTTCTTGTTATAAATGCATTGATTCTGATTTAAAAATTCTGAGATTGTGTGATGATAATACTAACCTCATCTGTGACTTGAAGGCAAGCTACTCAACTAATCAAACTTTGAAAGAAAATGAGAAGCTTTTAAATACAAGAATTGAATCATTGAAAGATGATATCAAAGTTTTACAATCAAAAGTAAATGAATAAGCTTTTCACATTGATGTGGCATACTCTGAGTATGAAAAGAAAATAAATGAACTTGCCCAGTCACAGAGTGAAGTCACCAAATTGATGAGAAAGCCTGAAGGTTATAAAAATTCCAGTTTTCTATTAGAATATTATAATGAGAAAGCTAGTGGCGAGAAAGTAGTTGGTGGAGTTGGTTATTGTTCACAGCAGGATGATAAACTTGTTAGGGGAGTTGGTTTCTGTCCTCCATTCAATGGAAACTACATAGCTCGTAGCATTGTAACAGTGACTGAAGAAGATCTTGAGCTAAAAACTGTTCTTAAGGTTAACCCGGTGACAGGAGAAGACATGGTTTATGATGACTCTAGTAAGGATGATTTTTTGATTCAAAGAAGGTTGAAGGGAAAGTCAAAGAGTGTAAGGTGAATGAACCTGTAGTCGTCAAGAAAGTCACAAGAGATAGGTGTATCTTGATAGAACCTGATGAAGACATTGAGCAAACAAAACCTAAATCTTTAAAACTTTTGTGAGTGCTGGGTTCGATTTTCAAGAGATTAATAAAATTGAGAAAATTTCAACTGTTGAGTTTATAAAAGAAAAGGTTGAAGCTGATAAACCCAAGGTTGTTCAATCGTCTAACACTGTCTCTCAGTGTGAATCATCTGGTTCAGGAAGTGTTCAGAAAGAAAGGTATGCTCGTGTCTACAAGGAAAAACGTGCATGTTTTCATTGCGGAATAGTTGGTCACATTCTGATGAATTGTCCAGACAAGAATGTTGGAAAGCATTTGGTAGATCCTAGGATGGGAAGATCATTTGTTGAGCCAAAGACTAAATTTGTGATGAAATATGCTGAAGTTAAACCAGTTTTCAAAGTTTCAGAGGTTCGGGTTATGGCAAAGGTTGACTCAACTGAAGTTAAATCTAGTGTATCATCAAGTGGAGATACAAAGGAAAAGGTTAAATTGTCAAGACCGCAAAGAAGAAGAAGAAGAAACAAGAGGCTTAAGAAACTTTTGCAACAACATGTTGAGACGGAAATAGGTGAAACTTCTGAGAATTCTAAACCAAGTGCGAGTGGTCAGTCAAAGTGGAAATCAAAATTTCAAGTGTCTGATTCTATGAAACAATCTCCTAAAATTTAGGAGAGATTTGATTGTGTATTAAAAGAAATTATTTATTTTGATGAAAAAGGTCAACCCAAGACCACAATGGCTTGCGTCTCCATTAATAATTGAATCTTAATGTCTGTGTACAGGGAACTCCAAGGAGGACTGTAGGCAACAATTGGTACGTCGACAGTGGATGTTCTCACCACATGATACGGAATCTTAATATATTGGAAAATGTGAAAGAGATACAAGGCGGATATGTAGCCTTTGCAGGAAAGTAGGGGGCAATATTTCTGGTCAAGGAACTGTATCACATGGAAGATTGAGCTTTGAGAAAGTTAATTATGTGGAGCAGCTTAAACATAATCTGTTATCTGTTTCACAAGCATGTGATAAAGATTTCTCATTTCACTTTAACAAGTCTGAATGTTTGGTGTTGAAGCCTGAATTTGAGATACCCGAAGATTGGATCCTAATGCGAGCTCCAAGGAAGAATGATACATACATGCTTGATATGAGCACGGTGACAACTTCGTCTATTCCGGCGTGTCTTATTTCTAAACATTCTGAGTCCGAATCAACTATGTGGCACCGGAAGATGGCTCACATAAATTTCAGAAAAATAAACTTTTTTGTGAAGAATGGGCTGCTTTCTGGTGTCCCTGCCATGAGATTTCATGTGAACGAAAACTGTATTCCATGCAAGAAGGTGAAGCAGCATAGGAAATCTCACAAATCTAAGTTGATTAATTCAATTGTGACTCCTCTCGTTTTGTTGCATATGGATTTATTAGGACCTATAAGTGTTAAGAGTGAAGGCGGCAAATCATAGTGTTTGGTTGTGAGTGATGATTATTCCAGAATTTCTTGGGTGAAGTTTCTTATTTCAAAGGATGAGACTGCTGAAATTCTTAAGTTCCTGATTTTGGGACTTGAGAGTTTGTTTAAACAGAAGGTCAGGAGGATTCGTAGTGACAATGGGATAGAATTCAAGAATGGAAATATGGGTTTATTTTGTTTACAAAAAGGCATCCATCATGAATTCAGTGCTCCTTATGTTCCTCAACAGAATGGTGTGGCTGAACGGAAGAATCGAACGCTGATTGAGATGGCTCGCACAATGTTATCCGACTCGAAGTTTCCTATGACATTTTGGGCAAAGGCGGTGAACACGGCGTGTCATGTTCTTAATCGTGTTTTGACTGTGAAGAAACACAACAAAACGTGTTATGAATTGCTGAACAATCATAAGCCGAATCTAGATTATTTGTTGCCCTTTGGAAATCCATGCAGCTTATTGAAGACAAGAGATGTTCCAATGAAGTTCAGTGCGAAGGCAAGTGAAGGAATTTTCTTGGGATATGTTGCAAATTCTCACAACAAACAGGTGTTCAATAAAGAGACCAGACAAATTGTGGAGTGGTTTCACATTGATTGTGATAATCGCACGGTTCCTTAGGATGCTAAAGGACCATCGTGGGCTTTTGATTATGATGCTTTGTTCATATCCTTTAATGTTCCTCTAGCATTGTCTCATGTTGAAGCAGAAATTTTATATATCAATCATTATGTAACAATGATTAAATTGTCGAACCACGATCGGTTATTCCAATTGTGGTTACTCCTTCTGTTGATCTGAATGTAGCTTCGACCTCGGCTACAACACAAGACAGTGATAGTGAGGATGATGAAACTGTGTATTAGGAATCTTCTAATGATTTCCAGAACATAGTTGATGATTCGTCTACACCGGCATAGTCTGAGGGGGAGATGCCTTCTAATCTTGATGCTATGATTCAAGCTTCTGATATTCCACAAACTCGTGTGCATAAACATCATCCGACTGATAACATTATTGGTGATTTGAATGCAGGTGTTCAAACAAAACATCGTTCACTTGCTGAAAATTCATGTTTATATGCACAGATTGTGGATACAGGTACTGTGGAGACATGTTTGAATGCTTGTTTTATTTCTCAAACAGAGCCAAAGAATGTGGCTGAAGTGCTTGATGAAGATTGTTGGATTGAGGCTATGCAAGATGAGCTAGCTTAATTTGATAAATTACATGTTTGGGATTTAGTTGACTTGCCCAAAGCGATCAATTGGCAAAAAATGGGTTTTTAAATGCAAACGTGATGATAAAGGCGTGGTGGTACTCAATAAGGCGAGGCTTGTTGTTCAAGGATTTAACCAAAAAGAAGGTGTTGACTACATGGAAGTTTATGCTTCGATTGCAAGGATTGAGGCGATCCGTTTATTTCTTGCTTACGCATCTTTCAAGGGGTTCAAGGTATTTCCAGCTAGATCTGAAAAGTGCTTTTCTGTATGGAAAGGTGAAGGAAGAGGTATACGTGAAACAGCCGCCTGGTTTTGAAGACTCCAAGTTTCCAGACAAAGTGTTTAAACTTGATAAGGCGTTATATGGTCTTCATCATGCTCCTTGTGCCTGGTATGAAACTTTGTCCGTGCACTTACTCGAGAACGGATTTGAGCGTGGTCAGATCGATTCCAATCTTTTCATAGGAAAAGTTGGGGGAGATATCTTACTAGTTCAAGTTTATGTGGACGACATTTTTTTTGGGTCGACGAATGTGGATATGTGTAAAGACTTTGAGAGAGTTATGAAGCTGAAGTTTGAGATGAGCAGCATGGGATAATTGTCATTCTTTTTCGGTCTTCAAGTTGATCAGAAAGAAGACGGTTTCTATATTCATCAAACGAAGTATGTGTCGAATATTCTAAAGAAATTTGAGATGTCTGATACCTCAGCGTTCAGTACTCCAATTCATGTAAATCACAACCTAGATTCTGACTCGAAAGGGAAGGAAGTGGATTGTAGGTTATACAGAGGAATGATTGGGTCGTTAATGTATTTGACTGCGTCCAGGCCTGATATTATGTTCGAAGTATGCTTGTGTTCGATATTTCAGTCCAAGCCGAAGGAATCTCATCTGATTGCTGTAAAGCGGATCTTTTGATACTTAAAGGGTAAACCAAGGTTATGGTTGCGGTATCCTAATAATTTTGACTTTGATTGCAAAGCTTTTATAGATTCAGATTATGGAGGTTGCAGTTTGGATAAAAAATCGACGTCTGGTGGTTGTAAATTCTTAGGGAACAGACTCGTGTCCTGGTAAGGCAAAAAGCAAACATCGGTTGCAATTTCAACATGCGAGGCCGAATACATGCAGCAGCCAGTTGTTGTTCCCAAATCTTGTGGATTCAGCAACAATTGAGGGATTATGGTTTGAACTTCACAGAGAAACCAATGTTCATTGAGAACACTGCCACGATGCAATCACAAACAATCCAGTGAAGCACTCGAAAACAAAGCATATTGAGATACGTCATCATTTCATTCGAGATTGTGTAGAGAAAAGATTGATTGAGTTGGTCAAAGTTCACACGAATAACAACTTTGTTGATTTGTTTACCAAAGCTTTTGATCGCTCATGGTTTGAATTTCTTACTCAAATGATTGGAATGTTTAATCCTGCGTGAAAAAAAATTTCAAAAATGATTTTCATGGAAGTTTTTGTTTTTATTTTTAGAATAGTTTAAATTATTTTCTTGTTTTAAGTTTGATAGTTTACTTGTTTTCTGAAAATCCAAACAAATTGAAAAAGAAAAAAATTGATATTGCTTGAAGTTAGAGAAGAAATGATAGTACATCAGTAGGTGATTATACACACATGACCATAGAATGACTTCCTGGTTTATGTATTTATATTTGTGCTTATATGATTTGATCTAAACTTCTTAGTTTGCACAAACAGGAAATGATAGCTTCATGACTGCTTGACATTGACTCTATAATGTATTAATTTGGATATCTGCATGTAATTTGAATTGGCAGTAGGCTAGAAGCGTTCTTAGACCATTAGTAGTGTGAAAACATAATGATCTATGTCACAACTATGATTTAAACCCATGATATGTCGGGTGTGTGTGTTAAAAGATCATTATCAGATATAGAATATGAGACTTTAAAAATTTCATGACACCAATATCGGATTATATCATTAGCACAATTTTTCCGTTCACTTCACTACCCATGCCCCGAAAATCATGCAATGTGTTGTTGAACTAAGATATGTCTTGATAACATCTGTCAAGCATATACTAGCCCTTGAATCAAAATCACTTGATTATTCTGATTCATTGAAGAGATCCAGATAACAGTTGGATCACATTACCCTGAATTATTGAATCAATCGATTCTTTATTCAATCTTTCATCAGTTACATGATATCATTGAGAATCATCAAAGCCAAACCAATCTATATGAATCATTCAATTCTGAATCTTTATGATTCTTTAAATCCTTTGGGATCTACTCCTTTTCCTGTGCTAATTGATATAATTTCATCCTAGAGATTGCTATACATATTCTTTTGCACAAAGTCTTATATGTCTTGAAGATAGTGCAATTTACTTTCTGTTGGCATACTTGTGGGGTACGCGTTGTTTTACTATAAATGGTACTAACTCACAAAAACGAGCTATAAAAACGCTTTTGGTTTCAAATCTTATAATGCTGACAACTTGAATTGACAGGTAATATATTGCAAATTAGGTATGAATAAGTTAGCATGTCATGATCTGATCCTGTGTACTTTGAAGTTTATCGTGTATCATTTCATGTTTTTCAAAAGGTTTGATAGTTTGTGATGTGAGTTGTACAAGTTTGTAGGATCGGTGAATACAAGATGGTTCTATTCTAGGTGAGATTAGCGGAAACAATCACAAATAAGCAATGTAAAGAAGTAAACAAGAAGAATAATAATAAATGCAATTTGTATTAAGTTTCAGGATTACAAGATTACTAAGAAAATTCAGATTTCATTTGGTGAAATTCTTCATTTTGATCGATGAGATTCTGGTTATGTTTCCTGTATCCAAGGACCTTATCAATACAAGATTGAGTACATAGATTTTCATATACCTAGGGTGGTACCTCTGATGTGTATTCCATGAGAGCTTGATTGTTGGCAGGAATATCCTCATACTGGAAGCTCTAGTCAAAGTCTGCAGTTCTAACAGCTGCACAAGCTGCAGTTTGTGCAGGAGGAGTGGCATGTTGCTGTCTTGGTTGAGCTTGGTGAGCTTGCCTGATATGAGCAGCAAGTGGGTTTGCCTTTGGTGAATACAAGATGGTTCTATTCTAGGTGTGATTGGCGGAAACAATCACAACTAAGCAATGTAAACAAGTAAACAAGAAGAATACTGATAAATGCAATTTGTATTAAGCTTCAAGATTACAACATTACTGAGAAAACTCAGCAAAAAGCACACTTATACAATGACTCTAAGTACTACTTATATAGTAACTTAGAATCAAGACAGACCCTTGATTCTAAGGATCAGATCTAACACACGTTGATCTTGTATTAAAGCTATTCTATATGTAACGGCAATAACAACTATAAAAGTTATCTGTACTCAAACGTCTTCTTAGGCATCATTGCTTGAGTCCTTGGAAGAAGAGCGTTGTTGTCTTTTATTGTCTTGCACCAGTAACATTCTTTCTGCGTGGAATGTGTCATTGCTTTATCGAAGCCAGTCAGCTGCAACGTTTGATCTTCAGTGGGAATGGCTATCAGCAACAATGTTGTTGACCAGTATCAAGACACAACTGTACACAGCTGCTGATGACATTGGTATCAACAGCAACTTTGGTCTTCAGCAGATAAGGCTATCCGCATCAGATTTGTTCTTCATCAGAAGAACAAGTACCGCTGCAGATAAGCTTATCCGCAACAGTTTGTACTTAGAGAATTTTGTAGCCATCAGTCTTTATTTCTACAAACTCCCCCTAGTCTGATGCTACCAAAACTCTCTTACTTCTTTTGATGCTGAAGCTTTTCCATGTTGCAGATTATCCTTTCTACCTCATAGCCTCTTAGGTCCTGGCTGGGATTGTTTAGAGGAAGCTCAGATATAGTCTTTATGTCTTTGCTTGGCATTTTGAAGATAGCCATGCTTAAACATATCATCTTCTGTCCTTTAACATCAATCAGGATAAACTCGTTGGTATCATCCTTGAAGGACCAACTGGTGAATGGAGATTGGGTTTGAAGAGGTTTAGCATCAATGATTTCATTTTTACTAGGGTTGAAGTGATGTTTGATCACTAGCAAAAGATGTCTCCCACCTTCATTCTCTGTCTTATGGGCTTCACCCAACTCCATCATTTTTCTTAGATCTGAGTCTGGAAGGTGCAGTACCTCATCAACAGATTTATAGACTGATCTTTTCAGTTCTTCCTTTCCCCTGAAAACTTCAAACCATTTATCTTGACTGTTATAGAACCAGACAATTATATCTCTTGAGTCTTCTTGTGTGATGGTAGATTTTGTTTTCTTCTTGGAAGGCTACTGATGAGGAGGAGCTGGGTGGAAGGATTTGGACTTTGTGGGTGGAGAGGAGGGAGGTCTAGGATTGAGAGTGAAAGGTTGTTGAACAGAGGAAGTGGTGGATGAGAGAGAAGGCTTGGGTTTCTTTTGTTTCCTTTCATCTTCTTGATTAATCACCCTCTTCTTTGAGCCTTTCTTCCCCAATCTTTCTTCTTCTTCATTCTTGACTTTAAAGTAAAGTGCTTGCAGGTTCATGAAACTCATGGGACCCAGCCTTCTTCCACTCTCTCCTATAGCCTTTAGGAAGTCAATCATGGCCTTCCTTTCTTCATGGGTTCTTCTGTTAAAAGCAATGGTCTTATTGGATTTATGTTTGGCTTTTTCTTCTTCTTCAGCCCTTTTCTTAGTTGCCAATTGACCTTGCTGACCCATGAAGGCTCTGTAGATTTCTTTATTTGATAGTTTCTCAAGGTAGTCTGCATACTCACCTTGAGAAATCAGAGCCTCTATCCATTCCTCTCTCATTTCTTTGGCTAGTTCAGAGTCACTTATTCTGAACTTAGCCTCTTCCTTTTTCTTCTTCTCTCATTCTTCTACTTTGATATTGAATTGTTCCTGCAGTTGAAGAGCTAGAGCTTCATCTTCTTGAATTTGAGAAGCTGTATGAATCTTGACTTTCAGATCATCTAGCTACTTAGCATAGAGGAGGATCTGTTGTTCTTTAAGGAGTATGGCAATTTTTCTTTCTTGTGCTTTTCTTAATTCAGCCATCTCCTCTTCTTCTCTTCTTCTTCTTCTTCATTCCTCTTTTTCCTTCTTCTCTTTCAATAACCTTTCTTCATCTTCTTCTGTCATAGGTCTCTTCCCTTTGTCTTTGCTGGATGCCTCTGCTTCAGCTTCATGGACCACAACAGCAGATGTAAGAGATGTTGATGGGATCTCAGCTTCAGCTCCATTGGTATTTTGTGGAATGGAAAAGGGAAGGACATTTTCTTCATCTTCTTCCCATTCAAGACCTGTCACCGCTTTCCATTCTTTCTTCATCTTTTCCTTTTCTCTACTTCTGGATTATTCTGCTGTTGTTTAATCTAACAGTTGGAGAGGAAAGAAAGGATGGGTCTGAGTCAGAGTTGGAGTCATCCATTGCAAGTTGTCCTTCCCTTTTAAGCTTAGCTTTAATGGTTTTTATCAATGCTTGTCTCTCTAAGGAATTTACATTGCATATGTGTGTTCTGAGCTCGAAGACCTTGTGTAGGAAGTCTGAATTTAAAAGTAGGATCTCATTGATGTTGATTGAGAGAGATGATCCATTACTTAGGAAGAATGTGAAGTCAGAAGACCTAGTGCTTGACTATCCTAGCACTTACAAGTCTCGGACCGCTGTGTTGTAGAGAAATCTTCTCCAACATAGAACTTCTTCTTCTGTTAAAGCACTGCTCCTGATCAAGGCAATTCTTGGAGCCAATCTTTGTTCTGATGTTGTTGAAGATTCGGCATGGTGTTTAGGATAGGCCACCCTGTTTGCTTCTTTTAAGAACCTTTCAAACCAGGGAAGAATATCCTCCATTAAGAGGTAGAACCTGTCGATTGCAAGTTCTGTTGAGAGATCTATAGAGTTGTTGGTTCAGCTGGATAGGTACAGTTCAAGCACTTGGAGTGGATTTAGTGCATTCTAGTTCAGCTCTTCTACCCCACTGAACTCCTTTCCGATCCAGAATCTCTCAGTTGAACCATCATACCCCCAAGCTAGTATGGAGTCAAATTGTAGCTTATTTGAAGACAGTGTGAATTGAGGGGCAATGGTCTTTCTTGATATTGCTACAGCAGTGGGAAGTATGCTGAATGATGAAGGTGTGTCTATATTTTGACTTTCTTTCTTTAACACCTCATCAACAGCTCGGACAACTAACTTCCAATCCTTAGTGATATCTTCTTCTTCATCTACAGAGTCTGGCAAGTCATGAACTTGAACGAAAGCATGTCTGAATAGAGAACTTTGAAAGGCTGTCTGCTCTTGTATCCATTCGTCGAGGCTGTCAGAAACGTCTTCCACAACAACTATCTCCCCCTTTTTGGTTGCATCAGTTCACAGAGTTTGGTCAGTTTAAGTGCCCACTGAGACAAGGGAGCGAGTAGTCATTGGAGGGCATTGATGGGCTTCATGCATAGAGACTTGGTGCCGTAGTTTTGACACTTCGGCCTCTAGCATTTCCACCCTCTGCAATTCCAAGTTATGAAGTTTTAGTCTATCCTCATCCACAATTGTGGAATCCTTGGATCCAGATGGGGCCTTAGGCCTAGCCTCTGCATCCCCATCACCCTGGTTTTCTTGGCACCCGAGATTCCTCTCAGTGAAGAGTGTTTCAAAGGAAACATCCTCACTGTGAGTTGTCGTGGTTAGGGTCTTAGTGATGTTATCACTGTCCTCCTTGCCAGTTAATGTACCTGGAGTATTGACAGCCCTTTCCACATTCACTCTATCAGTACTCCCAGAGGGAACCTTCTTCGGTGAAGAACTTGGGTTAGATGCACTAGCAGCCAAGTCAATCAATACCTCCAAGATAGTGGTTGTTGGAGAAGGTATAGCATCTTAACAAGGTGCCTCTGCACTTAAGTTTAGAGAAGAAAGATAATGAAATGGCTCAGTGGGTTGTTCTATGGATCCGGGATGTGATCTTGATCCTAATAGAGAAGCTTCCAAGGAAGTCTCTCTAATGATGTAGCTATCCCTTTTGATATTCTCATCAGAATTTTGGGATTCTGAATGAATACTTTTAGGTTGGGATTGGGCCTTTGAGACAAGAAGAGAAGGAGTCTTCTTGCTCCTCTTTCTAGTATATTTTGCTGCAACTGGGGCCCTTTGTTCCAGTTGAACGATAACATCCAAAACAGGCGTAAGTAATTTATGTGCCTGTGCATCCTTAGTAGTATGCACAGGGGTTCGAACAGTGGAAGAAGATTGTTGTTCAGGATGTGAAGAGGAGGGTGTGGAATCAGTAGCAGCTGGGATTGCTGAACTGTCACCTTGGGTACTTTGTATGTTCAACATTGTAGATAAAAATGGAACATTGACCCCTGAGAACTTTTTGGAAACAGTTCTCATACTTTGAAAAATGTTACTTTTATGACCCAGCATAAGATAGATTTTTGAAGGTTTTGAAAGCTCTTTTAATTCATTGTTAAAAACCTCCTGTAAGAACATTGGGTATATATAAAATTGTTGCTTTGTACCCTCTTGAAGGTTGTATCTTAAACCTTCAAAGATGAGATGTGCAAAGTTGAATCCTTGGCCAGTAACCATACTGTGAACAGCAGAGGCAAGTGCAGAGCTCACTTGATGCCATCCACATCTCTTCTGAGATATGCATTGTTGAAGAGTGTGGCGTAGATACTTCCATGAGGGGCCTATCAATGCCTTCTCTATTGTGTACTCATTCTGATTTCCAGTGTACCCTATGGATACAAAGGTTCTCATATAGACTTCTTTTGAGTATGAAATGGCAGCCCCCTCGTCTTGAAGCTTGAGGTGTTTGCGGATAGTAGCTTTCAGAGATGGTGATTTCTTTGCCATCTACCTGGACTTTGATTTGGGGTATCCCCTGTTCAGTAGAAAAGACGGTAGATTTCCAGAAATCCTCCATGTGAGGAATGTAAATGGCTGGGTTAACGGTTAGGGCAAAATATATCTTTGATCGACAAAGAAAATCGATCATATCATCGAACCGCTCGGACTTCTTCCCTTTTATTAAGTATGCTGTGAGGTTGTGGTATGGAGAAAACTTATCATCGAGACGGTTTATGTCTACCTCTGCTATTTGTTGGGTTAGGAGGGAAGGATGAAGGTTATGAAAGGTGGTTAAGCATGAAAGGCTTTAAATGTTTATGGAGATTTGAGAGAAAATGATAAGGGTTTGGTTGCAATTGAATGTGAAGAGGTTATGGAGAAATTGATTTGAGTTATAACGGCAGAGGAGGGAAAAAGAAAACTTACTTGTACAGTACAACCTCATTCACCTTTTACTGTTACAGCTGTAATACACTATAGCAGTCATGGTAAAGACTGAAAGTAATTTTTACAGCGGGTAAAAGTTAATTTAGACTTATTTTTACACATTAGCAGCAAACTTGGTTACTGCGGATGGTTAAGCCTATCCGCTGCAAGCTTGGTTGTGGCGGATGGTTAAGTCTGTCATCAGCAAACTTAGCTGATGCTGATGGATACAACGATCTGTAGCAAGGATGTTGCTGCTGACAGCCTTAAAGCTATCCGTTGGAAACTTGTTCCTGCTGATAACTTAAAGCAGTCAGTGGCAAATTCTTTGCTGCTGATGGATGCAATAATCTGTAGCAAGGATGTTGCTGTTGACAGCCTTAAAGCTATCCGCAGGAAACTTGTTCCTGCTGATAACTTAAAGCAGTCAGTGGCAAAATCTTTGCTGCTGACTTATAACTTTTATTTATAACAGAAGACAAACACATTTGCAAAAAACAAGATTTTAGAGACATATTTAAATCAAAGTTCATCATACCAATAGATTCAACTAAATATCTAAATCTAGCTTCATAAAAGGTTTTGTTAACAAATCAGCATATTGCTCATTGGTGTGAACTTTGGTTAAAATAATTCTCTTTTTCTCAGCATGATCTCTTATGAAGTGATACCTGATGTTAATGTGTTTTGTTTTGGAGTGCTGCACCAGATTGTTTGTGATTGATATAGCACTCATGTTGTCAATGTAAATTAGAGTTACCATGAAAGTCATCCCATAATCCAGCATTTGATTTTGTATCTAGATGACTTGTGCACAGCAACTTAAAGCTGCAATGTATTCTACTTCTATAGTAGAAGTTGAAACATATGTTTGCTTCTTGCACTGCCATGAAATCAGTCTTCCTCCCAGAAACTGACATCCCCCTGATGTGGACTTTTTGTCCAAGTTGTATCCCCCATAATCACTGTCAGTGTATGCATACAGATTGAACTTATCATTTTTTGAGTACCATAGCCCAAGTCTTGGGGCTCCCTTTAGGTATCTAAAAATTCTCTTGACAGCTTGAAGATGTGAAATCTTTGAAGCTGCTTGGAATCTTGCACAGAGACATACTGCAAACATGATATCTATCCTTGAGGTAGTGAGATACATGAGAGACCCAATCATTTCACGGTACTGATGTTGATCAGTGTCTTAACCATCTTTATCTGGAGTCAGCTGATGGTGCACTTGCATAGGGGTTCTTGCAGCAGAGCAGTCAGCCATCTTTAATCTTTATAGAATGCTCTTGACATACTTGGATTGGCTGATGAAGATTCTATTTGGAACTTGTTTGACTTGAAGACCTAGAAAGAAATTTAGTTCACCCATTGAACTCATTTCAAACTTTTGAGTGCATCAGGATCTCAAAGTCTTTACACAACTTCTTCCTTGTTGATCCAAAGATGATATCATCTACGTAGATTTGTACCAGTAAGATTTCTCTCCCTTCATCTTTGATAAACAAGGTCTAGTCAATGGCACCTCTTCTGAAGTTGTTGCTTAGTAGATATCCAAACAAAGTTTCATACCATGCTCTTGGGGCTTGATGTAAGCCATACAGAGCTTTGTCTAGTTTGAACACTTGGTTAGGATGTGCAGGGTCTACAAAACCTGGAGGCTGTTTGACATATACTTCTTCACCAATCGTCCCATATAGAAAGGCACTCTTGACATCCATTTGATAGTCCATGAAATTCTTGGATGCAGCAAATGCCAGGAAGATTCTGATGGCCTCCAGTCTGGCAACAGGAGCAAAGACTTCATCATAGTCAATTCCTTCTTCCTGAGTGTAGCCTTGAGCTACAAGTCTTGCTTTGTTCTTGACTACAATGCCACTCTCATCTTGCGTGTTCCTGAATACCCATCTTGTGCCAATGACAGATTGACCATGTGGAAGATCAACAAGTTTCCCGACATCATGTCTATTGAATTGCAGCAATTCTTCCTGCATTGCCTCAATCCATCTGCTATGTTTCAGAGCTTCATCTATCTTCTTGGTTTCCACCTGATATAGAAAACACGAAAACAAACATATATTTGCCTCATGAGATTTGCTTCTTGTTAGAACTCCTTGGGGAACTTGGCCAATAATATTTTTCAGAGGATGTTCCTTGTTGATCCTTTGTGCTGGTACCACCTCCAGCTCTATCCCTTGCTCAAGATTGCTTTGATTTTGATCAGGGATTTCTTCATTCATGGTTGAAGGGTCTTCAATATCCACAGCTACATCAGTATTATCAGCAGTAGAATCAGCAGCATCTACATCATCTGCAACATTTATCGAAGAGTCTTCATTCAAATTTTCATTTTCAGACAGGCTGCTGCTGGTGACATTGGAGAGTGTGGTTCTGACTTCACTTGATTCAATGGCTTTCTGCAACATCCCAAAAACAGTAAATAAGTAATTAATAACGCGATAGTGATTTAATCGTCAAAAATGAAAGAAAATGGATGGGCTTGGGCTCAGCTCCAACGGGCCGAGGGAAGCCCAGGTATATAAGGGCCAAGTCAGCCTTGAAGCTCTCATTATTTCACCAACACTTGCAAGCTAGAGAGAGAAAGGAGAGTCGGGTCTAAAGAGAGAAAGTAGACGGATCAACACGAAATTGAAGGAGCACGTTAATACTGACCTCGTGAACAAAACCTCCGAATCAGAATCACAATCCAGGTAACGATTTGACCTTAAACTGAGTTTTTCTTCGTTTTGGTATTTTTCGGGTTTTAGCTAAATAGGAGACGTTTTTATGGATGAAACTTGAAAATAAGTTAGAACTAGCATCTAGAGTGAAAACCGCACCTTTTGATCAAAGAAAGTTGTAAGATTAGCATGAACGGATTAACATGCAAAATTTCGGACTTGTCCAGAAAACAGGTGCTGCGTACTTATCAAGTACGCAGTAGGGATGTCTTGCGTACTTACCAAGTACGCAGGTACGCAGGAGAAAGATCCTACGTACTTACCAAGTACGTAGGTACGCATGAGAAAGACCCTGCGTACTTACCAAGTACGCAGGTACGCAGGAGAAAGACCATGCGTACTTACCAAGTACGCAAGAAGAATGTTATGTGTACTTATCAAGTGCGCATGAGCAAGGCCCTGCGCACTAACTAAGTGCGCAGGCAGCAGACCATTAAGTAAACTCAGTATGTTTAGAATGATTGAACCGTTAGAGTCGGGGTTGGGTCTGATGAGTATTTAAACTACCTAATTCTGATCGTACGTGACGTTGTTGGACCTTTGTTTAGGACAACCAAGACTAGCTTTTCAGGTGAGTTCTATGTGCCCCCTTCTATGTTATGTGCAAACCTTATTAAATGTTTTGGGGTTGAAATGTATACACTAAATGAATAAATGATATGAATGCTAATGTGATCATACGTGACATACTAATATATATTATATATATATATACGAAAATGAATTATGCACAAAGAATGAATCGTATGATTATATAGAATGAATGAAAGAATAACACAATGTGTAAGAATGAAATCTTGCTTTATATCCATGTATATATTGCTTGCAAAAGTTATGAATACGTATATTTATATATATGTAATAACAAAAGACAGATGAAAGAAAAACAAAAGTTATGAATACGTATATTTATATATATGTAATCACAAAAGAAAGATGAAAGAAAAGCAAAAGTTACGAATGTATATAATTATGTATACTTGTAAAGAAAAGAATGATCATACTTAATAGTTTTAAACTAGAACTCACCAGCGTTAGCTGACTTTTAGTATACATTTCAGGTACAGAAAGGAAGGGTCGTGCGAAGGCGTGAAGGTTACCCGGCACGAGACTGACATCCCACTTTTATTTATGTTAAGACAGTGTTATGTTTCAATTTTTAAGACTTCCGCTGTTATGACATGTAATTTGAATGATGTTTGCTTTCGCTACTTCTGAATGTTTTAAATTTAAGTTCAGTAATTATGACTATGTTTATGAGTAAACCCAACAAGTGAGGTCACCCAGGAATCGGGGTCTTACAAGTTGGTATCAGAGCAATAATTTGAGAGATTCAGAAATCACTAAATGTCTGGATTGAAACTGATTATGGGACCAACGCACAGATGTCAGTATGGGTAACCAACGCCAACGCCAGCACGGTAAGTAAGTACTAGAGTTAATACACTTTGGTAAGAATAGACACCTTAACTTAGAACAAATAGATGTCAATGTCACAACCAAATTGTAGAGTTTCGAACCCGAAAAACAATGTAAATTAGTAATCACAAACCAGTCACTGTAATTAAAAATTTACCTTGCTCGTACTGTTCCAAACTATGATCTGAAGAAATGACATTGATGTATTCCCTCTATAACTATCAGGAAACTAAGAATTATGGCTGGTGGAGGAAGAACAGGACGCCGAGGCGGTCGCACTGGCCGAGTAGGTAGACCCCCGTTGAATCAAAGACTAGAAGAAGAAGAGAGTGTGCACGAAACAGAATTGACCCCAACTGGAGATGACAATCCAGGGCCGATACAGTTGGAACCCGAAGTCAGGGATGCTATTGCCCGTGAAGTTGTGCTCACTCTGAAGAAAGTATTGCCTGATCTACTATCCGAGGCACTAAAGAAAAGTAAAGAGGATGATGAAGGAGGCATGAAGAGAAAGTGTATGATAGTGATGGGGATGAAGTGAAAATGGGATCAAGCAATCATGGGTGCACTTACAAAGGATTCAAAGACGGAGACCCACCCAAATTCGATGGGAGCAAGGTTTCAGTGGCAACGCTCGAATGGATTGAGAGGATGAATGCTGTAATTAACATCAGCGAGTGTCGACCGGACCTGGCGGTTAAATATGTTGCTCATTCTTTCACCAACGAAGCACTAGGTTGGTGGAGAAACATTCAGAGAACAAAGTCGCCAAACGCTATCGCCAGAATGACATGGGAAGACCTGAAGAAGCTTATAATTCAAAACTTTTGTCCCCAGAACGAAATTGATCGAGTGGAAAACGAATTCCTAAACTCTGAGGCGGGCAACAAGACGCACCGCTAGTATACCTCTAGATTCAATGAGCTAGCTCAACTGGTACCCCACCTGGTGGAGACAGAAGAGCGAATGATCAAGTATTATGTGAAGGGCCTACCTCAAAGGGTCCGTGTCCATGTGAAAGCCAACCTACCCTCGACCTTCGAGTCGGTAGTGAATCTGAGCGGAATCGTCTACGACGATTATGCCAATGAGGACCCACCAACAGAGACCCAAAAGAGAAAATGGGAGAACCCGTCTAGAGGCACCGGAAGAGGGAATGTAACAACCGAAATTAAGAAACCAAGCTCAGAAGGGTATGAAACTTGCAAGAAATGTGGAAGGCAACATCTTGGCGAGTGTCGAGTCGGCACTACCACATGTTATAGGTGTGGGAAGGTGGGACACTATTCTCGCGACTGTTTGAGAGACACTAAATGCCAAAGTTGTGGACAATTTGGACATCTGACCAAGAGTTGCAGAAAAACCAGACAATCTGGTTCGGGAAAAGAAAAGGAACAAGAACAGCCAAAGGCTAGGACACGAGCCTACGCCCTGACTGAGGAGGAAGCAAGGGAAACCCTGATGTTGTGTCATGTACGTTCCTAGTTAATAACGAACATGCTGCTATTTTATTTGACTCTGGTGCTAGTAAAAGTTTTATATCCAATGCATTTAGTCGTAAACTAGGTTGCACTATCAACACCATAGTAAAGGTCTTTAGCGTACAAACTGCCGTTGGTAAAAATTCGGTAGTATTTCAAGTAACAGAGGATTGCATCATAGAAATAGAGGGTCATAAGTTCACTTCTAGATTGTTCCTTCTCACCTTAGGAGGATTCGATATAGTATTGGGTATGGATTGGCTAGCCGCCAATGAAGCTCAAATCATATGTAAACGTAAGAGGATACACCTCAATGATCCAAGAGGCAGCCCAATTACGGTTTATGGGGATTGGAATTGCACGATGCCGAACATCATCTCGATGATCAAGGCCGAAAGATACATGAGGCGCGGTTGCGAAGCTTATTTGGCATATGTTATTGATGATAGAATGAAAATGAATGAACTCAAGAATGTACCCGTGGTGTGCAACTTTTTAGAAGTATTCCCTGAGGATCTACCTGGGTTACCACCCGATCGGGAAATAGAATTTCAGATTGACTTATTGCCAGGAGCTGAGCCCGTTGCCAAAGCCCCCTACCGATTGGCTTCGTCAGAAATGAAAGAATTGATGTCTCAACTAGAGGAACTATCAGAAAAAGGATTTATTAGACCGTGCATCTCACCATGGGGCGCTCCGGTACTATTTGTAAAGAAGAAGGACGGCAGCATGCGCATGTGCATTGACTACCGCGAGTTGAACAAGAGGACAGTAAAGAACAAATACCCATTGCCTAGAATAGACGACCTTTTTGATCAACTGCAAGGTGCAAGTAGGTTCTCAAAGATCGATCTTAGGTCGGGTTACCATCAGTTGAAAGTAAGAGAAGAAGACGTACCAAAGACCGCGTTTCGCACGTGTTATGGGCATTATGAGTTCCTCGTGATGTCCTTCGGATTGACCAATGCACCAGCAGCGTTTATGGATTTGATGAATAGAGTATGTCGACCCACGTTGGATCGATCAGTGATAGTTTTTATAGACGACATACTGGTATATTCGAAAAGCGAGGGTGATCACCACTGTCACCTAAGGGAGGTTCTGGAGGTGCTAAAGCAGGAATAGTTGTACGTAAAATTCTCCAAATGCGTGTTCTGGCTTAGGGAATTCCAATTCCTAGGTCATGTAATAAACCCAAACGGCATTATGGTGGATCCTGCAAAGATCGAGACAGTAAAGGAATGGAACGTCCCAAAGACACCAACAGAGATACGAAGTTTTCTGGGATTGGCAGGCTACTATCGAAGGTTCCTTCAAGATTTTTCAAGAATAGCCTTGCCACTAACTAAGTTGACACGGAAGGAAGTGAAGTATGAATGGGGTCAAACACAAAACAACGCGTTTGAAGAACTTAAGGCACGATTAACCCAAGCTCCAGTCTTGACTCTACCTGAGGGAAATGAAGACTTGGTAGTCTATTCTGACGCTTCGGGGCAGGGTTTGGGGTGCGTACTTATGCAACGAGGAAAGGTAATTGCTTACGCCTCGCGGCAACTAAAGATTCACGAGGCTAACTACCCAACACATGATCTAGAGTTAGCAGCAGTAGTTTTCGCGTTGAAAATAAGGAGGCACTATCTGTATGGAGTCAAATGCACCATTTACTTCGATCACAAAAGCCTGAAGTACTTTTTCGAGCAAAAGGAATTAAACATGAGACAAAGGAGGTGGTTAGAGCTACTGAAGGACTATGACTGTGAGATATTGTACCATCCAGGCAAGGCAAACGTGGTGGCTGACGCTTTAAGTAGAACGGAAGAATCGAAACCTATCCGGATAAAAGCGTGTCAGCTGATTATAACGCCAGATTTGATGAGTGAAATATCAAAGGCTCAGGATAAAGCACTATCAGAAAGAAATATAAAACGGGAAAGAATAGTAGGACAACAAGGTAATTTAGATGCAAATGCATACGTTGTACGAACTATGTTTGGCCGGATGTGGATACCTAAGATTGGCGAGCTTAGAGCCAAAATACTCGATGAGGCCCATAAGTCTCGTCATTCTATCCACCCCGGGACAAACAAAATGTATCAAGACTTGAAGAAAGAGTACTGGTGGCCGGGCATGAAGAATGATGTGACTGAGTACGTGAACAAGTGCTTGACGTGTTCACTAGTTAAGGCCGAGCACCAGAAACCATGCGGTAAAATGCAACCCTTACCAATACCGGAATGGAAGTGGGAGGAGATCATGATGGACTTCATTACCAAGCTACCGCGAACAGCTAAAGGCAATGATACCATTTGGGTGATCGTCGACCGCTTGACGAAAAGTGCTCACTTCTTCCCAATACGTGAGACTTCTTTGTCAGAAAGACTAGCAGAAATATTTATCAAGGAAGTTGTGAGTAGACATGGTATGCCGCTGTTGATTGTGTCTGACAGGGATACTAGATTCACGTCAAGGTTTTGAAAGAAATTCAATGAAGCAATGGGCACTAGACTGAACATCAGCACCGCTTACCACCCCCAAACCGATAGACAATCGGAAAGGACCATTCAGACCTTGGAGGACATGCTCCGGGCCTGTATCATTGACTTCGGTGGGACTTGGGACAGCCATCTACCATTGGCAGAATTTTCATATAACAACAGCTATCACTCAACTATTGGCATGCCGCCATTTGAAATGTTGTATGGGAGGACATGTAGGACCCCGGTTTGTTGGGGGGAAATTAGACAAAAGGATTTTGCAAGTCTCGAAGTGGTCGAAGCTACTTCCGATAAATTTGATCAAATCAAGGCTCGAATGAAAACTGCAAATGACAGACAGAAATCATACGCGAATAAGAGAAGAAGGGATTTAGAGTTTCAAGTGGGGGACATGGTACTGTTAAAGGTATCACCATGGAAAGGAATCATCCGATTCAGAAGACGTGACAAATTAAGTCCAAGGTTTGTCGGACCTTTCATGATTTTAGCGAGAGTGGGTCAAGTTGCTTACAGACTCGACCTACCTGTTGAGCTTAGTGGAATACACCCTACGTTCCACGTGTCGCACTTACGCAAGTGCCTAGCAGACGACACAGCTCACATACCTTACGACGAGATCGAAGTGGATGACAGACTAAATTATGTGGAGGAACCGATAGCCATTATTGACCGAGCTGAGAAACGACTACGCAATAAGTTGATTCCTTTAGTCAAAGTACAATGGAAGCACAGAAAAGGGTCAGAAGCTACATGGGAAAAAGAAGACGAGATGAGGGGACTATACCCTAAATTGTTTAACGTATAAGCGGTTTCGAGGGCGAAACCTCTTTAAGGAGGGTAGACTTGTAACATCCCAAAAATAGTAAATAAGTAATTAATAACGCGATAGTGATTTAATCGTCAAAAATGAAAGAAAAATGGATTGGCTTGGGCTCGGCTCCAACGGGCCGAGGGAAGCCCAGGTATATAAGGGCCAAGACAGCCTTGAAGCTCTCATTATTTCACCAACACTTGCAAGCTTGAGAGAGAAAGGAGAGTCGGGTCTAGAGAGAGAAAGTCGACGGATCGACATGAAATTTATGGAGCACGTTAATACTGAGCTCATGAGCAAAACCACCGAATCAGAATCACAATCTAGGTAACGATTCGACCTTAAACTGAGTTTTTCTTTGTTTTGGGACTTTTCGGGTTTTAGCTAAGTAGGAGACGTTTTTATGGATGAAACTTCAAAATAAGCTTAGAACTAGCATCTAGGGTGAAAACCGCACCTTTTGATCAAAGAAAGTTGTAAGATTAGCATGATCGGATTAACATGCAAAATTTCGGACTTGTCCAGAAAACAGGTGCTGCGTACTTATCAAGTACGCAGTAGGGACGTCTTGCGTACTTACCAAGTACGCAGGTACGCAGGAGAAAGATCCTGCGTACTTACCAAGTACGCAGGTACGCAGGAGAAAGATCCTGTGTACTTACTAAGTACGCAGGTACGCATAAGAAAGATCATGCGTACTTACCAAGTACGCAAGAAGAATGCTCTGCGTACATATCAAGTGCGCATGAGCAAGGCCCTGCGCACTAACTAAGTGCGCAGGCAGCAGACCATTAAGTAAACTCAGTATGTTTAGAATGATTGAACCGTTAGAGTCGGGGTTGGGTCTGATGAGTATTTAAACTACCTAATTCTGATCGTACGTGACGTTGTTGGACCTTTGTTTAGGACAACCAAGACTAGCTTTTCAGGTGAGTTCTATGTGCCCCCTTCTATGTTATGTGCAAACCTTATTAAATGTTTTGGGGTTGAAATGTATACACTAAATGAATAAATGATATGAATGCTAATGTGATCATACGTGACATACTAATATATATTATATATATATATACGAAAATGAATTATGCACAAAGAATGAATCGTATGATTATATAGAATGAATGAAAGAATAACACAATGTGTAAGAATGAAATCTTGCTTTATATCCATGTATATATTGCTTGCAAAAGTTATGAATACGTATATTTATATATATGTAATAACAAAAGACAGATGAAAGAAAAACAAAAGTTATGAATACGTATATTTATATATATGTAATCACAAAAGAAAGATGAAAGAAAAGCAAAAGTTACGAATGTATATAATTATGTATACTTGTAAAGAAAAGAATGATCATACTTAATAGTTTTAAACTAGAACTCACCAGCGTTAGCTGACTTTTAGTATACATTTCAGGTACAGAAAGGAAGGGTCGTGCGAAGGCGTGAAGGTTACCCGGCACGAGACTGACATCCCACTTTTATTTATGTTAAGACAGTGTTATGTTTCAATTTTTAAGACTTCCGCTGTTATGACATGTAATTTGAATGATGTTTGCTTTCGCTACTTCTGAATGTTTTAAATTTAAGTTCAGTAATTATGACTATGTTTATGAGTAAACCCAACAAGTGAGGTCACCCAGGAATCGGGGTCTTACAAGTTGGTATCAGAGCAATAATTTGAGAGATTCAGAAATCACTAAATGTCTGGATTGAAACTGATTATGGGACCAACGCACAGATGTCAGTATGGGTAACCAACGCCAACGCCAGCACGGTAAGTAAGTACTAGAGTTAATACACTTTGGTAAGAATAGACACCTTAACTTAGAACAAATAGATGTCAATGTCACAACCAAATTGTAGAGTTTCGAACCCGAAAAACAATGTAAATTAGTAATCACAAACCAGTCACTGTAATTAAAAATTTACCTTGCTCGTACTGTTCCAAACTATGATCTGAAGAAATGACATTGATGTATTCCCTCTATAACTATCAGGAAACTAAGAATTATGGCTGGTGGAGGAAGAACAGGACGCCGAGGCGGTCGCACTGGCCGAGTAGGTAGACCCCCGTTGAATCAAAGACTAGAAGAAGAAGAGAGTGTGCACGAAACAGAATTGACCCCAACTGGAGATGACAATCCAGGGCCGATACAGTTGGAACCCGAAGTCAGGGATGCTATTGCCCGTGAAGTTGTGCTCACTCTGAAGAAAGTATTGCCTGATCTACTATCCGAGACACTAAAGAAAAGTAAAGAGGATGATGAAGGAGGCATGAAGAGAAAGTGTATGATAGTGATGGGGATGAAGTGAAAATGGGATCAAGCAATCATGGGTGCACTTACAAAGGATTCAAAGACGGAGACCCACCCAAATTCGATGGGAGCAAGGTTTCAGTGGCAACGCTCGAATGGATTGAGAGGATGAATGCTGTAATTAACATCAGCGAGTGTCGACCGGACCTGGCGGTTAAATATGTTGCTCATTCTTTCACCAACGAAGCACTAGGTTGGTGGAGAAACATTCAGAGAACAAAGTCGCCAAACGCTATCGCCAGAATGACATGGGAAGACCTGAAGAAGCTTATAATTCAAAACTTTTGTCCCCAGAACGAAATTGATCGAGTGGAAAACGAATTCCTAAACTTTGAGGCGGGCAACAAGACGCACCGCTAGTATACCTCTAGATTCAATGAGCTAGCTCAACTGGTACCCCACCTGGTGGAGACAGAAGAGCGAATGATCAAGTATTATGTGAAGGGCCTACCTCAAAGGGTCCGTGTCCATGTGAAAGCCAACCTACCCTCGACCTTCGAGTCGGTAGTGAATCTGAGCGGAATCGTCTACGACGATTATGCCAATGAGGACCCACCAACAGAGACCCAAAAGAGAAAATGGGAGAACCCGTCTAGAAGCACCGGAAGAGGGAATGTAACAACCGAAATTAAGAAACCAAGCTCAGAAGGGTATGAAACTTGCAAGAAATGTGGAAGGCAACATCTTGGCGAGTGTCGAGTCGGCACTACCACATGTTATAGGTGTGGGAAGGTGGGACACTATTCTCGCGACTGTTTGAGAGACACTAAATGCCAAAGTTGTGGACAATTTGGACATCTGACCAAGAGTTGCAGAAAAACCAGACAATCTGGTTCGGGAAAAGAAAAGGAACAAGAACAGCCAAAGGCTAGGACACGAGCCTACGCCCTGACTGAGGAGGAAGCAAGGGAAACCCTGATGTTGTGTCATGTACGTTCCTAGTTAATAACGAACATGCTGCTATTTTATTTGACTCTGGTGCTAGTAAAAGTTTTATATCCAATGCATTTAGTCGTAAACTAGGTTGCACTATCAACACCATAGTAAAGGTCTTTAGCGTACAAACTGCCGTTGGTAAAAATTCGGTAGTATTTCAAGTAACAGAGGATTGCATCATAGAAATAGAGGGTCATAAGTTCACTTCTAGATTGTTCCTTCTCACCTTAGGAGGATTCGATATAGTATTGGGTATGGATTGGCTAGCCGCCAATGAAGCTCAAATCATATGTAAACGTAAGAGGATACACCTCAATGCTCCAAGAGGCAGCCCAATTACGGTTTATGGGGATTGGAATTGCACGATGCCGAACATCATCTCGATGATCAAGGCCGAAAGATACATGAGGCGCGGTTGCGAAGCTTATTTGGCATATGTTATTGATGATAGAATGAAAATGAATGAACTCAAGAATGTACCCGTGGTGTGCAACTTTTTAGAAGTATTCCCTGAGGATCTACCTGGGTTACCACCCGATCGGGAAATAGAATTTCAGATTGACTTATTGCCAGGAGCTGAGCCCGTTGCCAAAGCCCCCTACCGATTGGCTTCGTCAGAAATGAAAGAATTGATGTCTCAACTAGAGGAACTATCAGAAAAAGGATTTATTAGACCGTGCATCTCACCATGGGGCGCTCCGGTACTATTTGTAAAGAAGAAGGACGGCAGCATGCGCATGTGCATTGACTACCGCGAGTTGAACAAGAGGACAGTAAAGAACAAATACCCATTGCCTAGAATAGACGACCTTTTTGATCAACTGCAAGGTGCAAGTAGGTTCTCAAAGATCGATCTTAGGTCGGGTTACCATCAGTTGAAAGTAAGAGAAGAAGACGTACCAAAGACCGCGTTTCGCACGTGTTATGGGCATTATGAGTTCCTCGTGATGTCCTTCGGATTGACCAATGCACCAGCAGCGTTTATGGATTTGATGAATAGAGTATGTCGACCCACGTTGGATCGATCAGTGATAGTTTTTATAGACGACATACTGGTATATTCGAAAAGCGAGGGTGATCACCACTGTCACCTAAGGGAGGTTCTGGAGGTGCTAAAGCAGGAATAGTTGTACGTAAAATTCTCCAAATGCGTGTTCTGGCTTAGGGAATTCCAATTCCTAGGTCATGTAATAAACCCAAACGGCATTATGGTGGATCCTGCAAAGATCGAGACAGTAAAGGAATGGAACGTCCCAAAGACACCAACAGAGATACGAAGTTTTCTGGGATTGGCAGGCTACTATCGAAGGTTCCTTCAAGATTTTTCAAGAATAGCCTTGCCACTAACTAAGTTGACACGGAAGGAAGTGAAGTATGAATGGGGTCAAACACAAAACAACGCGTTTGAAGAACTTAAGGCACGATTAACCCAAGCTCCAGTCTTGACTCTACCTGAGGGAAATGAAGACTTGGTAGTCTATTCTGACGCTTCGGGGCAGGGTTTGGGGTGCGTACTTATGCAACGAGGAAAGGTAATTGCTTACGCCTCGCGGCAACTAAAGATTCACGAGGCTAACTACCCAACACATGATCTAGAGTTAGCAGCAGTAGTTTTCGCGTTGAAAATAAGGAGGCACTATCTGTATGGAGTCAAATGCACCATTTACTTCGATCACAAAAGCCTGAAGTACTTTTTCGAGCAAAAGGAATTAAACATGAGACAAAGGAGGTGGTTAGAGCTACTGAAGGACTATGACTTTGAGATATTGTACCATCCAGGCAAGGCAAACGTGGTGGCTGACGCTTTAAGTAGAACGGAAGAATCGAAACCTATCCGGATAAAAGCGTGTCAGCTGATTATAACGCCAGATTTGATGAGTGAAATATCAAAGGCTCAGGATAAAGCACTATCAGAAAGAAATATAAAACGGGAAAGAATAGTAGGACAACAAGGTAATTTAGATGCAAATGCATACGTTGTACGAACTATGTTTGGCCGGATGTGGATACCTAAGATTGGCGAGCTTAGAGCCAAAATACTCGATGAGGCCCATAAGTCTCGTCATTCTATCCACCCCGGGACAAACAAAATGTATCAAGACTTGAAGAAAGAGTACTGGTGGCCGGGCATGAAGAATGATGTGACTGAGTACGTGAACAAGTGCTTGACGTGTTCACTAGTTAAGGCCGAGCACCAGAAACCATGCGGTAAAATGCAACCCTTACCAATACCGGAATGGAAGTGGGAGGAGATCATGATGGACTTCATTACCAAGCTACCGCGAACAGCTAAAGGCAATGATACCATTTGGGTGATCGTCGACCGCTTGACGAAAAGTGCTCACTTCTTCCCAATACGTGAGACTTCTTTGTCAGAAAGACTAGCAGAAATATTTATCAAGGAAGTTGTGAGTAGACATGGTATGCCGCTGTTGATTGTGTCTGACAGGGATACTAGATTCACGTCAAGGTTTTGAAAGAAATTCAATGAAGCAATGGGCACTAGACTGAACATCAGCACCGCTTACCACCCCCAAACCGATAGACAATCGGAAAGGACCATTCAGACCTTGGAGGACATGCTCCGGGCCTGTATCATTGACTTCGGTGGGACTTGGGACAGCCATCTACCATTGGCAGAATTTTCATATAACAACAGCTATCACTCAACTATTGGCATGCCGCCATTTGAAATGTTGTATGGGAGGACATGTAGGACCCCGGTTTGTTGGGGGGAAATTGGACAAAAGGATTTTGCAAGTCTCGAAGTGGTCGAAGCTACTTCCGAGAAATTTGATCAAATCAAGGCTCGAATGAAAGCTGCAAATGACAGACATAAATCATACGCGAATAAGAGAAGAAGGGATTTAGAGTTTCAAGTGGGGGACATGGTACTGTTAAAGGTATCACCATGGAAAGGAATCATCCGATTCAGAAGACGTGACAAACTAAGTCCAAGGTTTGTCGGACCTTTCATGATTTTAGCGAGAGTGGGTCAAGTTGCTTACAGACTCGACCTACCTGTTGAGCTTAGTGGAATACACCCTACGTTCCACGTGTCGCACTTACGCAAGTGCCTAGCAGACGACACAGCTCACATACCTTACGACGAGATCGAAGTGGATGACAGACTAAATTATGTGGAGGAACCGATAGCCATTATTGACCGAGCTGAGAAACGACTACGCAATAAGTTGATTCCTTTAGTCAAAGTACAATGGAAGCACAGAAAAGGGTCAGAAGCTACATGGGAAAAAGAAGACGAGATGAGGGGACTATACCCTAAATTGTTTAACGTATAAGCGGTTTCGAGGGCGAAACCTCTTTAAGGAGGGTAGACTTGTAACATCCCAAAAATAGTAAATAAGTAATTAATAACGCGATAGTGATTTAATCGTCAAAAATGAAAGAAAAATGGATTGGCTTGGGCTCGGCTCCAATGGGCCGAGGGAAGCCCAGGTATATAAGGGCCAAGACAGCCTTGAAGCTCTCATTATTTCACCAACACTTGCAAGCTTGAGAGAGAAAGGAGAGTCGGGTCTAGAGAGAGAAAGTCGACGGATCGACATGAAATTTATGGAGCACGTTAATACTGAGCTCATGAGCAAAACCACCGAATCAGAATCACAATCTAGGTAACGATTCGACCTTAAACTGAGTTTTTCTTTGTTTTGGGACTTTTCGGGTTTTAGCTAAGTAGGAGACGTTTTTATGGATGAAACTTCAAAATAAGCTTAGAACTAGCATCTAGGGTGAAAACCGCACCTTTTGATCAAAGAAAGTTGTAAGATTAGCATGATCGGATTAACATGCAAAATTTCGGACTTGTCCAGAAAACAGGTGCTGCGTACTTATCAAGTACGCAGTAGGGACGTCTTGCGTACTTACCAAGTACGCAGGTACGCAGGAGAAAGATCCTGCGTACTTACCAAGTACGCAGGTACGCAGGAGAAAGATCCTGTGTACTTACTAAGTACGCAGGTACGCATAAGAAAGATCATGCGTACTTACCAAGTACGCAAGAAGAATGCTCTGCGTACATATCAAGTACGCATGAGCAAGGCCCTGCGCACTTACTAAGTGCGCAGGCAGCAGACCAGTAAGTAAAGTCAGTATGTTTAGAATGATTGAACCGTTAGATTCGGGGTTGGGTCTGATGAGTATTTAAAATACCTAATTCAGATCGTACGTGACGTTGTTGGACCTTTGTTTAGGACAACCAAGACTAGCTTTTCAGGTGAGTTCTCTGTGCCCCCTTCTATGTTATGTGCAAACCTTATTAAATGTTTTGGGGCTGAAATGTATACACTAAATGAATAAATGATATGAATGCTAATGTGATCATACGTGACATACTAATATATATTTTATATATATATACGAAAATGAATTATGCACAAAGAATGAATCGTATGATTATATAGAATGAATGAAAGAATAACACAATGTGTAAGAATGAAATCTTGCTTTATATCCATGTATATATTGCTTGCCAAATATAAGAAAAAGTTATGGACGCTTCGATGATAACGGCTACTTCGGTAGACGGACGACCACGTGACTATTTTGTAACCGGGACAAATACGTTCCTTCATCAGCTAGGACGTACGAAAGCCATTAATGGATGGTCGAAGCAAATGAAATAATATGAATAGTAGAACGGTTGCATAAATAATAGTCGCATGGGAAACGGATACTTTCGGGTAGACGGGCGAATTACGGCCTACGACGGTAGGACGGTTGTAAGTCATTACGGACGGACAAAAGTTGTCGGACGATTGTAAGAATAAATTACGGACGGACACTAGTTGCCGGACGGTTGTAAGAATGGCGGGCCATGACGATGGACCGTGGCGTTTGTCTTTGTGACATTCGCAAACAAATGACGGGTTGATCACCCTTAAGTGTATGACCCATGAAAGTTAAGAAAAGAAAAAGGTAAATGCATATATATATATGTAATCACAAAAGAAAGATGAAAGAAAAGCAAAAGTTATGAATACGTATATTTATATATATATGTAATCACAAAAGAAAGATGAAAGAAAAGCAAAAGTTATGAATACATATATTTATATATATGTAATCACAAAAGAAAGATGAAAGAAAAGCAAAAGTTACGAATATATATAATTATGTATACTTGTAAAGAAAAGAATGATCATACTTAATAGTTTTAAACTAGAACTCACCAGCGTTAGTTGACTTTTAGTATACATTTCAGGTACAGAAAGGAAGGGTCGTGCGAAGACGTGAAGGTTACCCGACATGAGACTGACATCCCACTTTTATTTATGTTAAGACAATGTTATGTTTCAATTTTTTAGACTTTCGCTGTTATGACATGTAATTTGAATAATGTTTGCTTTCGCTACTTCTGAATGTTTTAAATTTAAGTTCAGTAATTACGACTATGTTTATGAGTAAACCCAACAAGTGAGGTCACCCGGGAATCGGGGTCTTACACTTCCATAACAGATGGAGGATCAATGGATGGTCTTCTCAGACTGATAGAAGATTTAGGAAAATCCAGTCTGTAGTCAGAGGAGAAAGTGGAAGCAGGTGCTTGAGAAGAGGAAGACTCCATATTTAAGAAGATGAGAGGCTCAAATATTTGGGTGAAGGAGTCTATTTCAAAGAGCCAGTTTGGGCCTTTTCCCTGTTCATAGACAATGTGTTCTCTACATTCCACCTTGGCTGATTCTTCCACAATTCTTGTTCTTGAGTTGAATACTCTGTAGGCCTTGGATTGAGAGGAATAGCCTACAAAATATCCTTCATCAGATTTGGCACCAAACTTAGGAAGAACCCCATGTATGATCAGAATTGTGCATGGGCATCTAAAAGGTTTTAGAAATCCAATGTACGGAACTCTTTGGAACCATAGTTCATAAGGTGTCTTGTTGAGAGGTTTGACTATGAGAACTCAACTTTGCACATAGCAGACTATGCTTACTGCTTCTGCCCAGAATGTGATAGGCAGTTTTGAGTCAGCCAACATAGATCTTGCTGACTCAATTAGAGTTTTGTTTCTTCTTTCAGCAACTCCATTTTGTTGAGGAGTTCTTGGAGCACTGTATTGCCTTTCTATTCCCTTGCTCTCACAGAAACAGTTCAAAGTGTGGTTCTTGAACTCTGTGCCCTGATCACACCTTATTGTCTTTACTTTCTTGTTGCTTTGATTCTCTACCCTAATGATGTAGGATTTGAGAATTTCAGCAGTTTCATCTTTTGTTCTCACGAAGTATACCCATGAGAATCTGGTGTAGTCATTAGTTATCACCAGACAGTATGACTTCTTACCCACTGACATAATATTTGTAGGACCAAAGAGATGCATATGCATCAGCTGTAGTGGAGTGTCATTTGTATTCAAGGTTTTGGCTTAAGAGAACTCTTGTGTTGCTTCCCCTTCAAACAGGCAATGCAATGATCTTCTAGCTAGAATTCTTTGTCAGGAAGCCCTCTAACAAGATTATCCTTTACCAATTTGTTTATGGTTTTGATGTTAACACTGCTTAATCTCTTATGCCAGAGAGCTGATTTAACAACTGAATCTTTTGTCAGAAAACATGATACACTGCCAGATGGAGTGACCTTAATCATGTCAAGCACATAAAGATTTTCTTTTCTCTGAGCAATTAACAAAATCTTTTCTGGAGGAGTTTTGGATAAGTCAGGAGACAGTACAAGGCATTCTTTATCTGTGAAGAGCATCCAATGCTTCTGATCATAGACCTGGGAAACATTCATGAGATTGAAGTCCAATTCTTTGACATAGTTTGCCTTTTCAATACTCATTCTTTCACTGGACACAGTTCCTTGTCCAGTAATAGATCCTCCTTTTGAGTCACTTCCAAAGGCAACATATCCTCCATTGAAATGTCTGAAGTTGGAGAGGATGGATCTGCTGCCTGTCATGTGCCTGGAATAGCCACTGTCTACCACCAAGGTGTTATTCTTATGCCATGGCTGTCCCTGCACATGAGAGAGATCTAGTTAGTGGGAGGAATCCAAGAGCTTGCATCCTTGTAGAAAAGGGTTCTCGGATTTTCAGTATTAGCAAGTTTGCAATCAACGGAACCAATGATGATTCTTGGAGGAATTTTGACTTTCCAATGCGGAATTGGTGGTTTTCCAGTTCTCTTTGCTTTGTCAGCATCAGATGTTGCTTTGGCTGCTGAAAGATTTGCTTGATCAGCAGCAGATTTTGCTACTGAAGACTTTGGCTTATCAGCAACAGTTTTTGTCCTTTGGTTTCTTGGCGTTACTTAATTAACAACATTTTTGCTAGCTGCTGATGGTTTAACAACAGATGTATGCCCATCCTTCTTTACCTAGTTACCAGATGGTTTCTCTATAGAAGTTCTTCTGTCGATAGGCTTTTGGTTAATCTGGTTGAATGGATTAAATTTATAATTTGTAGCAAAGTGGTCTGATTCACCACAGATGATGCAAGATTTTTGAGGTTTTAGCAGCTTCTTCCTTGGTGGGGAGAGGGAGTTTCTGAAATGATTTGCCTTGGCTTCAAAGCTTCTTACCTTCTTGTTCTTGTTCGCCTTTTCAAAAGCATGTTGCTTGAGGTTTCTTTGTTGCTGAAGGTAGTAGAAGCAGGTGCTGGCAGTATGATTGTATTTCCCACACTCAAAGCATGATTTTGCAAGTTGTCCATATGAAAGTACACATAGTCCTTTCTTTTGAACAAGTCTTTGAAGTTCTAGGGGTGAGCTTTGTGATGCTCAAAGGTGGCTTCTTCCAATGTCTTTTGAACATATGGAGCCCTCTCTCCTGGTGCATGACATATGTCAAACACCTTCCTTTGTTGGGATGTGGATTGAGGCTTTGAGTTGGTGGAAGCTGAAGATTGTCCCTTTTCAACAGTTAGCTTTCTTCCTTCTGGAGGATAGCTTATTCTGATTTGTTTGGTTGGCTGAGATAATGGTACTGTTTTTGAAGGGATGAAAGGGCTTGGATTGTTGGCTTTAAAAGCTTCACAGGTAGAAGGTGATGAAGCTTTATTGGTTTCAGTGAAGTCTGAGCATGTTGACTCAGACTCGGATGAAGTAGTGCATTCTTGCACAGGGGTCTCTTGGATAACGGGGTCAACATTTCGGTTGGCCATGTCAAGGTTGGAGCGGGTGGAGGAACAACATTGTAGGGTTGTTTAGCTTGAAATCCAAGACCAGCAGTTACTTTTTCATGAATTTGAGAATCCAAAAGTCTTTGCAGCTTTTTGGATGCAAATTCATATTTTTCCACATAGACCTTTTGGTCTGCTAATTCGGCCCTTGTCGCTTTTAACTTAACCAGGAGGTCATCAATTTGAGTTTCAAGGTTTGTTTGTTTATGTTTTAATGATGAAATTTCTTTCTTTAAACAATCAATCTTTTCCTTGTAACTGTTTTCAACCTTTTTAAATTCAGATTTCTTTTGGTGAAATTCTTCATTTTGATCGATGAGATTCTGGTTATGTTTCCTGTATCCAAGGACCTTATCAATACAAGCTTGAGTACACAGATTTCATATACCTGAGGTGGTACCTCTGATGTGTCTGCCATGAGAGCTTGATTGTTGGCAGGAATATCCTCATACTGGAAGCTCCAGTCAAAGTCAGCAGTTCCAACAGCTGCACAAGCTGCAGTTTGTGAAGGAGGAGTAGCATGTTGCTGTCTCGGTTGAGCTTGGTGAGCTTGCCTGGTATGAGCAGCAGCTGGGTTTGCCTTTGGTGAATACAAGATGATTCTATTCTTGGTGAGATTGGTGGAAACAATCACCACTAAGCAATGTAAACAAGTAAACAAGAAGAATACTGATAAATACAATTTGTATTAAGCTTCAAGATTACAAGATTACTGAGAAAACTCTTAAGCAAAAAAGCACACTTATACAATGACTCTAAGTACTACTTATATAGTAACTTAGAATCAAGACAGACCCTTGATTCTAAGGATCAGATCTAACACAAGCTGTTGATCTTGTATTGAAGCTATTCTATATGTAACGACAATAACAAATAGAAAAGTTATCTTTACTCAAACGTCTTCTTAGGCATCATTGCTTGAGCCCTTGGAAGAAGAGCGTTGTTGTCTTTTATTGTCTTGCATCAGTAACATTCTTTCTACGTGGGGTGTGTCAGTGGTGCAGCAGAAACTTGTCAGTGGTAATGGTTGCTTTATCGAAGCCAGTCAGCTGCAACGTTTGATCTTCAGTGAGAATGGCTATCAGCAGCAATGTTGTTGAGCAGTAGCATGACACAACTGTCCATAGCTACTGATGATATTGGTATCAGCAGCAACTATGGTCTTCAACAGATAAGGCTATCCGCAGCAGATTTGTTCTTCAGCAGAAGAACAAGTATCCGCTGCAGATAAGCTTATCCGCTGCAGATAAGCTTATCCGCAGTAGTTTGTACTTCGAGAATTTGTAGCCATCAGTCTTTATTTCTACAAAGTTACATAGTTGATGAGTCAAGATTTATATGTACACAGAATGACATAGGTCACCCTTAGATCTGCTAGGGATATTAGATCCGGAATGTGTGTGTGATTCATCAAAGATACTGATATAATCTTCGACCAAAAATATGTGATTCTGTTTGTACAGAGAAATGCCAAAAAGATTTTATGTTTGTTATTTTTTTAAAGTGTTTTAGCATAAAATTTTAAAAAATCAAAAAGATGTTTAATTTTTGCATAGTTTATTCAACATGAAAATTCCCAAAAGATTTTATTTCCAATTTCCTTGAAATCATAATTTACAGAAATTGCAGTGATACAGGTTGAAATTTGAAGGATGTTGGATTGAGAATTTGATTGGTGATTGAAAAAGTTCAAAATTTTTCATCATGAACTATGAACTAGCGAACTTGTGATGATTGTGTTTGCTTAAGTTCGCCGGGGGTGGCGAACTTATTAAGTTCACTTGGTAGGTGAACTTGTCTACAGGGTTTAAATGTTACAGTGAAGCGAACTTGTCTGATTAGCCTTGTTTGACCTATGCGAACTTGACCAAAGCGAACTTGTTCATTGTTCAGCGAATTTGATCGATCTGTTTTTGTGTGAGAACTTGGTGATTTCCCAGATCATTCTTATTCGAAATTGTTTTTCGAAATCATTGAAGGTATATTTACATGTTTTCATCTAGTAAATAGATCAAATCGACTGTTCTTCGTGCTAGGGTTTGCTTTGTAACTGTTGCATGCTTATTCTTACAATGTTGATGGTTTAAAACTGAAATTGAAGCATTAAAAATGTGAATCGAGTGTTGGCGAACGAGTTTCATACATTGAATTTGATATTATCATTTGTTGTGAGAATTTCAAATTTCTGAGAAGGCTAAGAGTTCTAGCGAACTTGTTCAGGCGAACTTAATAAGTTCGCCACAGGGACTATTAGCAAACTTATTAAGTTCACCACAGGGTGCCTTAGTGATTCAGACTTAGCATTTTTTTTTGTTTTTGTTTGTTTTACTTCTTGTTTATTTTAATGCTAAAGTCTAATCAGATATATTGAACAGGTTATGGATAGAAGGGTTGAATATAAACATAATCAAGTGACTTTACTTGATCCTGAACAACCAGAAGCAGTTAAATATAGAGAAATCATTACATTCTTGAACAGATCAAGACTGAGAGTAGCATTATCTGCTAACCCTGTTATAAGCCTACAATATATTCAGCAGTCCTGGGATATAGTTGATCATGATTTAACGATTGAACCAAATGTAATCCATGCAACGGTGAATAACAGAGAAATTGCTATATCAGTGGAAACATTTAGAGAAGCTTTGAGCATGGGAGGTGCTGCAGAAGATCCTATTAGCTTGCCTAATCCGTTGATAACCGGATGTTTTCACAGGATGGGTTATAGGGGCAAGGCTAATGATTCACATGCCAGAAAGTGTGGTCTACTTGGGCAATGGAGGTACCTCATGCATGTTATAATTCAATGCTTGTCTCCAAGTAAAGCTGGAACTGATGGATTGAAGTTTGCTTTGCAAGGAGCCATGGTTGCATTGACTCTGAACAGACCGTTCAACTTTGCTTTTATATATCTATATAGAGTTGGTTGCATAAATAACACAACCTGAGGGACAGGGTTTTCTTATGTACCTTAGGTTTCTGCAGGTCATTATCAACCATCTTCTACTAAATCTACCACCATTGAATCCCAGACTTACCTTAACCCCAATGACAAAAAGGATTTTCTCTGATTGTAACACCATTAAAGAGATAATCCGACATTGATTCCAGTTCAAACTCCTTTTTCTGGTCACTTAATTAATCCAAATTATGTGGCTCCACCAAATGACAACTTGATAAATGCTGATGAAGCTCAGGAGCAACCACAACAACAGCCAGCACAACAGCAGCAAGTACAACAACAACCAGCACAACAACAAGCACCACAACCACAAGTGCAACATCAATAACCACAACAACAACAACAAGAACAACCGCAACAAGTGTAGCCTAATATTGAATTTGAACAACATAATGAACCTGTTGATGAGAATTTAGAACATGGTGTTCATGTTGAGAATACGGAAGTTAATTCACCATCACCACAGCCAGATAATGTCGAGGCTGTTGACACTAGTTATGGCTCAGGTGATACAATTGAAAAAGAAATTGATTCAAGTGATTTTGAAGAAATTGAACTAGATTTCAGTCCTGAGCATTATGCTCGGCTGGCTGAACATCCTAGAATCAAGTAGAAATTTCCAAGAAGGAAGTCAGCTCGGGGTCCTCCTCCTGATGCTGTACTCGGGAAAAGACAGTTACGGGATGAATCATCAGATTCAGATTATGTTCCTGACCCTCCAGTTACAAAGAAGGCAAAACCTAAAGCTACTGTATCTACTGGGAATGAATATTTAGATTGTATTGCTTCTTTGCTTATTACTCCTACACTGTCACATAATCCTACTCCAGCAGCTACTCCATCTTTACCTCATCAGACCACATCACAAGCAGAAACATCATCTAGTGACAAAGATAATCAGATTAAAGATCTTGAACAAAGATTATCTACCTTGGAAGCACAAGTTGTAGGGCTTCAAGGTCAGATTGATGTTCAATAGGCAAGTGAGTATAAACATCAGCAACAGCTAAATTCCCAGAATGGCCAGATAGCTGAAATTCAAATTTTGTTATCTCAAGTGATAGAGCGCCTTGACGCTCAGGGGGAGAAATCAGAGAAGCATGTGAAGGATAGTTGTCATACTGATAAAATTCAGAAGAACAATGATGATGAACCAGATATGGATAGTCAAAGAGCTGAACGTCAAGACGTTGGTGGTGCTACTGGTGGTACTATTAGTGGAGCTCTTGATATTGTTCCAATATCCATTGTTCATTGTGATTTCGGTGGTTCTGGAGATGATATCCAAGATAGTGAACAAGACAAAGATATTCAAGCCATAACTGATATGTTAGATAATTCTTTCTATGAAGATTCTGATGCTGATTTGGGTGATAAGCTTGATTGCTTAGATAATCTTGATGAGTTGTTTGATGATGAGGATGATTATGATATTGAAGAAGGAGAGATTGTGGAGATAGAGATAGAGTAAGATGAGACATATGTGTTTTATGAAGGAGATAGTGGTGTGAAGGTAACACTGGACTTTTTTCAAGACAACATGATTTATGAGATGTATTATGATGAATTTGAAGAGTCTGTGGATAAAGAGCCTGAGATTGCAAAGCCTGCTACTCCAACTGTTGAAACTGAAGAGCCCATTCTTTACAAAGACACAGGTATGACAAAGGAGAGGTGGTTAGAGGTAGTGAAGAGTTGGAAGAAAGAATTACTTGTGACACCACCATCACCTATTCAAAAAGAAAAATATGTGATCAGCAGTCACTGCATTAGAAGAATTCTAAGTTGGTTTTATGAGGAAGAATTCAAGCTTATTGTTATCAAGAGAATAGATAGTGTTCAATATTTAAAGCCAAGAATGAAATATCTAAATTCTCTACCTCATTGTGAGATGAATGTTTTAGCTTCTAAACCTTTGATAAACAGATCTGGAGATGTTATTGCAGTTGCAATAGCCAGGTTGATTAGAAGAGAGAGTAACTCTGGTAAGTTTGACTTTCTGAAACCACATAATGGTGTGAGAAAGAAAGTTCATGATCTAGTGCTGAATAAGAAAATTATTAAATACAAATCAAACCAGTTAAAACATTAAAGAAGATTCCTTTGAAGAAATTTCATCAACATTTCATTGGGAATATGAAATGGTGGCTTGTAGATGTTGATACTGGAGAAGCAGAGATTGAAGACAAGGATGGGAAGACTTTGTATACATTCTACGATGCTCTGACTCTTATTAACTTTTCAAAGAAAGACCAGAAGACTTTAAAGAGAAAAGAGATCATGTATACTGATGAGTGGAGAGAACAAGCTATGCAATACAAGCGAGTGTTACAGCTTTGCATTAAACAGGGATTACATGCTGGAAGTAAGATTTTGGAGAGTCAGAAGAACAACTAAAGATTAAAAGACCAAGCTAATGTCAATGGGGAGTCTGTTTGTGTATTTTGTGTGACATGTAGCTTTGTATTGATCTTTATGTAGTCTTTAGTATTGTAACTTGTCTTAGTTTGGTTAATTTCTGTAACAGGAGATCTTAACAAGTTCGCCTATTCCATATGAGTGGCAAACTTATTAAGTTCGCCTGTTGTAGTTTGGTATTGCTTATAAATAGTGCTTAGTCTTTGTAATTTGTAGACAACTAATTGAGCTTGTATTTGTAAGCACGTTTTATTGAAGTAATACAAGAAGATTTATGTGAATCTTGTCTTGTATGTTCTTATTGGTTCCTGACGCGTTTACTCGTTAGGATTCCGTACTTCGAGTATACGTTGTGTGTGTTATACGTGCTGAGATTGATCCGTAGACCCGCTGGGACCTACAATTTGTAAAACTCGGATAATTCCCAAGTAAATATAAAGGGCTAAAGATAATAGGAATTGAAGTGCAGGGGTTGAATTACAAATGTACCAAAAGATCAAGGGTTAAAAATGAAAAAAATTGAAATTTGGTCGATGTCGGACCGATATCTAAGACCATGTCGGTCTGACATGTGCTGACGAAGGAAATCAAGAGAACCAGATGCATTTCTTATAAAGGAAATCAAGAGAACCATGTCGGTCTGACCCTAAGTCGGACCTATATGGTTATGTATGTCAGTCCGATGTGTGGGCGTTAAGTCAAATAAACCGCCATAAGGAAGTCGGACCGATATATTCTGACACGTCGACCCGATATGGGTGTCAAAAAGGAAGTCGGACCGATATGCTCCAAGATGTCGGTCCGACATGAGTCCGTTTTTACCCTATAAATATAGGGCTCGAGCTCAGCCATTTGCACACACAAAAACACATTTAAGCTTTGGTGTTCCATTCCCGAGCCGTGGTTCGCGTACGAGGGTCCGGTTTCTTACAAAACGTACGCAAATTGCCATATATAGTGCCGAGGTAAGGTTTCCGAACACCATGAGGTTCATTTGTGTAAACCTAAGATAGGGATATCGTTTATGAAAATGCCGGTTATGATTTAGGGTTATGTCAAGGTGTTGATTATTGTATTAAATGTACTATCTTTATAGACCACAAGAGTCTCCAGCACATCTTTAATCAGAAAGAACTTAACATGAGGCAACGTCGTTGGGTAGAACTACTGAATGATTACGACTGTGATATCAAGTATCACCCTGGCAAAGCAAACGTCGTAGCAGATGCCTTAAGTCGTAAAGAACGAGTTAAAACACTACGTGTTCGTGCCCTAGAATTGACAATTCATACGAGTCTCACGACTCAAATTCGGATGGCACAACAAGAAGCAATCAAAGAAGAAAACAGTCAGAACGAAGCTTTACGAGGAATGATAAAGCAGTTGGAACCAAAGTCAGATGACACTTTATACTTCATGAATAGAATTTGGGTACCATGTTTTGGTAACATACGGGAGTTGGTTATGGACGAAGCCCACAAGTCCAGGTACTCCATTCACCCAGGTTCGGATAAAATGTATAAGGATCTGAAAGAATTCTACTGGTGGCCAAACATGAAAGGAGAAATTGCTATTTATGTCGGTAAATGCCTGACATGTTCAAAAGTAAAAGCAGAACATCAGAAACCGTCGGGATTGTTACAACAACCCGAGATACCTCAATGGAAATGGGAACAGATTTCCATGGATTTCATTACAAAGTTACCCAAGACGTCGAGCGGGTATGACACTATATGGGTAGTCGTCGATCGTTTGACGAAATCAGCTCATTTTCTACCCATCAAAGAAACGGATAAAACCGAGAAACTTGCAAAGCTTTATATCAAGGAAATTGTGGCTAGGCATGGAGTACCAATTTCTATTATCTCTGATAGAGACAGCAGATTCGTGTCTAGAATCTGGAAATCGTTACAAGAAGCCATGGGCTCACGTCTTGACATGAGCACGGCATATCACCCACAAACAGATGGTCAAAGTGATAGAACCATTCAAACCTTAGAGGATATGCTCCGTGCGTGTGCAATTGACTTCGGTGGAAATTGGGATACTCATTTGCCACTAGCTGAGTTTTCATACAATAACAGTTACCACACCAGCATCAAAGCCGCTCCGTTTGAGGCTTTGTATGGTCGAAAATGTCGTTCACCGCTATGTTGGGCAGAGGTTGGCGACAAACATTTAACCGGTCCTGAAGTTATTCAAGAGACCACAGATAAGATTTTCAAAATCAAGGATCGTCTGAAGGCCGCCCGTGACAGACAAAAGAGTTACGCGGATAACAGACGAAGACCTTTAGAATTTCAAGTAGGAGACAAAGTCATGTTAAAGGTCTCACCTTGGAAAGGAGTTGCAAGATTTGGCAAACGTGGCAAGCTTAACCCTAGGTACGTTGGACCGTTTGAAATATTGGCTAGGGTTGGCCCTGTAGCTTACAAGCTCAAGTTGCCACAAGAACTAAGCAATGTACATGATACGTTCCATGTATCAAATCTCAAGAAGTATTTATCAGACGAGACATTAATAATACCGCCTGATGAGATTCACATAGACGACAAGTTGCACTTCATTGAGGAACCTATGGAAGTCACAGATTGGAAGGTTCAGAGAACAAGGCGCAGCCGTGTTAAGCTGGTCAAGGTACGTTGGAATTCAAAGCGCGGCCCCGAGTATACGTGGGAGCGGGAAGATAAAATGAAATCCAAGTACCCGTCATTATTTACAAAAACACCAAGTCAGAGTGACAAGAACTGAATTTCGGGACAAAATTCTCTGTAACATGGGGAGAATGTGACACCCAGCATTTCAGGTCAATATCCACATTTCATAAACGCACGTTCATAATTATTATTTCCTGATATTTTATTTTGACTAAGTAAAGTCAAGAAGTCTAGCAAAGAAGTTTGTTCCAAGTCTAGTAAACCGTAAAGAGTTACTAGAAAAAGTAAGCAGGATAACCCGACTTAATGCGAACCTAAATGGTTAAATAAAATAACCAGAAAAATATATATATATATATTACACAAAATTTACGTTGAGCCAAGATTCTAATATTTTCTTCAACGAGCCATAAAATGGTTAAAAATTATAATACCGTGAAGAATCGAAACTGAATTAAATTACCCCTTAAAACTCTAATTGATACTAATACCATAATAAATTAATATTAAAAAAAAAATTGGTTATCATTAACCCCTAAACCTATTTCTTGACTTTCTTGGCCGAGAGTCAGGGAGCCATTCTCCCACTTGCCTATTTCACTCAAATTCAGAGGAAAAACCATACCCCTTCAGACGAAACTTCACCATCCCTTTCAAACCTTCTCTTTTCTTACGGCAAATTCCCAATTCCCTTTCAAATCGAAGTCCAGTTTTAAAGCGAAAATCACCATAATTCGGTGTCATAAGGAGAATTTCAAGTGTTCTTGAAGAAAGCTTAGCAAAAGATTCAAGACTACTTCTCTGTTTTTCTCTAAAGATCGCCATTCTCGGTTTGAGGTAAAAACTCGATACCATCCATATTATTTGCTTTAAAACCGTAACTAAACATACAAATCGTTCAAACGCAAGTAAGATAACAAGAAAACTGTGTCAAACTCAAGATTTGAACATAAAAATATACAGAGTGAATTCTGTAAATCAAAGTGCAGATATCGAAACTGTAGTTTCGATACCTGTTACTCAATCGAAACTGGGAGTTTCGATACCTATTGATCGAAACTAGGAGTTTCGATACCAGTTATTCAATCGAAACTAGGAGTTTCGATACCGGTTGTTCTATCGAAACTAGGAGTTTCGATATCTATTTACTCAATCGAAACTAGGAAGTTTCGATACCTGTGTACAATCGAAACTAGGTAGTTTCGATACTATTCTTGCCAATCGAAACTAGGTAGTTTCGATACCTATTTCACTCAGTCGAAACTAGGAAGTTTCGACATCTGTTCTGTTCAATCGAAACTAAGAAAGCTTAGATACCTGTTCATCAGCCCCATAAGGCAGTAACTCAGAACTATTTTCATAACAAAACAAGGTTGGAAAAACTAAAAAGATAATTAAAACAAAAGTAATCAGATCGGCTAAGTCAAGTGAACAAATTGCGTTTAAGACGAGTAGTCTTAACGTGTATGTTATCCTTGTGTAAATAGGATACGGATAGGCGAATCTGCCGTCATTCAAATTTTTGCTAGCATTCATACTGTCGAGGTGAGTTTCACTAATCCCCTTTTTCTAAGTTTTTGAAATGATTTGGGGTGGAAACATACTTGTAAAAGACTTTTGTGTATAAATGAATGGAACTAATGATCTGACCGTATGTATGTATTGAGGGAACAATAAAGCGCTTAAAGTCCTCGTAATAAATTAGTAACCTTTAGCTATGGATTTAGACCGGGATTATATGAATAGTACTATTGGGGGTGACGCCTCCGGTCATGGTTAGTCGCGCTAACCAGGGGTCAAAATGGCCGAATGACCGCATATTGTCTTACTCGCAGAAAGGCGAGGGGAGGCACAGAAAGTTGGGGTTTGGTTACGGTCTCGTACATTACATACTATTTTGTATTCCTTGCAAGCTTACAAATGGGGTCAATAGATCGGATTAGTAATCATATTCATTGGTAATACATACAAAAGAGTTCTGATCAGGTTTATCAAAAGAGTTCTGATCAGGTTAAAATGATCAGGTTTTACACAAAAGGGTTCTGATCAGGTTAAAGTGATCAGGTTTTACACAAAAGGGTTCTGATCAGGTTAAAATGATCAGGTTTTACACAAAAGGGTTCTGATCAGGTTAAAATGATCAGGTTTTACACAAAAGAGTTCTGATCAAGGTAAAGTGATCAGGTTTTACACAAAAGAGTTCTGATCAGGGTAAAGTGATCAGGTTTATCAAAAGAGTTCTGATCAGGTTAAAATGATCAGGTTTTACACAAAAGAGTTCTGATCAGGGTAAAGTGATCAGGTTTATCAAAAGAGTTCTGATCAGGTTAAAATGATCAGGTTTTACACAAAAGTGTTCTGATCAGGGTAAAGTGATCAGGTTTAAAGTAAAGAATTCTGATCAGGTTAAAGTGATCAGGTTTAAACGAAAGAGTACTGATCAGGTTAAAATGATCAGGTTTAACAAAGAGTTTTGATCGGCAAAAAGATCAGATTTAAACATTGGGTTTATGATAACTCTTTATAATAACTTGTGAACTCACCAACCTCGTGTTGACAGTTTTAAGTATGTTTTCAGGAAATTGAACGTGGTCATCAGGTTAGCAATGTAGGTTACATGCATGCACGTGGATACGGCTTTTGGGAGGATTTCTCTTGTATAACTCATGGTCTTGAGTCATATTTGCGAAATCTTAAACATTTGTAAACTCAAATTGATATTTTGTAATGTAAATATTTTAAATTCAGTTATGTATCCAATTACATGTATGTGTTTGCGGTAATCATATGCTTTGGAAACCAGTGAGGGTCGCGCCTCGCGTTTCCGCCCTGGCGGGGTGTGACAGAACTTGGTATCAGAGCCATTGATTATAGCGAACTAGGTGTCTAAAACGGAACCTAGTCTATAATTAGAATGACTCACTAAAATGTTTTCATTGCATAAGCATTGCATAACCAGTCATCATGTCATGTGGATATTGTAGTCACAAGTATGTCGTCACATTCACACTCTGACCCCGTCTCTGACTCTGAATCCAACGAGGAACTTTCCGCCTCACGCCCTAAAAATTGAGTACAAGTTCGCAGCTCGACACCACCCAATGTCGCTCTGGGAGAACCGCCCATCGTCTACCAAAAGAAAAGCGGGGACCAGTTAAGGTGCAAAGTGCTAGGAAGAAGGTTCGACTTCCGCGCAAGAGAAACCTGGCAACCCGTGAACCGAAAGACTTGGAGACCGATGAGGAACCACCGAGGCAACGACCCTACTACCACCCTACCGTGGGAACCATCCGTTGGATGCCTCGTACCCTGGCACGTTGGAGGGAGATGGAGAGCATCCCATCTACCTTTGAGCTTGGAGAGTCTTCTAACTCCCCAACACCCCTACCCCACACTGGGGAAGCCATAGAGCTCACTGTGCCTACCTTGGTAGCTCGCGTTCGTACGCATGAGGAGCGTCTTGATGATCTCCTAGATGACATCCGGGCACAGGGGGATGCAGCCACGCGATTTCGTCAAGGGCTTGGATCTCGAGTTCAGACTCTGGAATACCACACCCGAGACATACAAGGTGCCACAAACTATCTACAGTTAAGAGCTGACATGGACTGGCAGTTCACTGTCACGGTCCGAGACATGGTGGAGGCACTGGAGGAGAGGACTTTGGCTGCAGAATTTGTGGCAAGAGCTAGCTTTGTCATGGCAGGACTTGCCATGATGATTGGGTTGTACTCCCACTTCTTCTTTTAAACCTATTATGGGCGGGTTGTGCCCATAGTACATTATGTAGTTTAAAATGTTAGTACTGATGAGGTCATGTGAACCCATCTCTTTTGTATCCTCGTCTTTTGGGAACAATGTACTATGTATGTTTTGACTATGTATGTAATGGTTTATGTTGTAATGATAGTTGTTCATGTTTGATGTTGTGGTATCCTTATGTCATGATCTATCATTATTGATATATGATGTTGTTTCTTTTTAATTGACATGTTAGAAAGAACGTCATGGCACCTAAGCGTGGGACACCCCGTAACACTACTGGTGACAACAACGAGACAATTTCCCCAAACATGGAACAACTAATAGCACAGCGAGTAGCTGCCGCTATAGAGCAGTATGAAGCAAACCGAAATAGCGGAGGAGGTGCAGGAGGTAGCGGTACCGCAGGGGGTAGCGGTACAGCAGGAGGTTCCGGAGGTTCCGGAGGTAATAAAAAAAATAAATAAATAAATAAGCCATAACACATAGTCATGATCCGAATTAATGACGTTATGACTTGTGATCCTACAGATGCTCCAAATAGGAAGTGTACCTACAAGGCCTTCCTATCCTGCAAACCCTGCAGTTTTAATGGCACCGAGGGTGCAGTAGGACTAATGAGATGGATAGAACATATGGAGTCGGTGATTGATATAAGTGAATGCACCGCTGATTGCGTAGTGAAGTATTCTACCTGCACGCTCACTGATAAAGCTTTAACTTGGTGGAATACTCAAATGAAGACTTTGGGGAGAGAGACAGCGTACCAATTGTCTTGGGAAGATTTGAAAAACATGATGATTGAGGAATACTGTCCTCGGAACGAATTGCAAAAGATTGAAACTGAGATGTGGAACCTACAGATGATAGGAGATGATGTAGCGGGATACACCGACCGCTTCAATGAATTGGCACTTCTGGTACCGCATATGGTCACACCAGAACATAAGCGTGTTGAAAGGTATCTGTGGGGCCTTGCGCCTCAAATTCGTAGCATGGTAACATCATCTAATCCAATAGATGCCAAGAGTGCTATAACTTTAGCATTCAAACTAAAGGATGATGCAGTACGTAATGAATTGTTTGTGAGGAAGGAGAATGAGGAAGGTAGATCTGGGGAGAAAAGAAAATGGATGGGAAATTCAAGTAACAAATCTGGAAAACAAGAGTTTAAGAAACAAGGAACTGTGAAGGCTTTTGCAGCCAACACAGTGGAAAGAAAGGAGTATGATAGGGGCCTACCGAGATGTAAGAGGTGTGGAAATCATCATGCCGGTGTTTGCATCAAGTGTGGAAATTGCGACAAATTTGGTCACACCACTCAAGCTTGTCGAACTAACAACCGATTGGAGAATGAGGAAGGTAGATCTGGGGAGAAAAGAAAATGGATGGGAAATTCAAGTAACAAATCTGGAAAACAAGAGTTTAAGAAACAAGGAACTGTGAAGGCTTTTGCAGCCAACACAGTGGAAAGAAAGGAGTATGATAGGGGCCTACCGAGATGTAAGAGGTGTGGAAATCATCATGCCGGTGTTTGCATCAAGTGTGGAAAATGCGACAAATTTGGTCACACCACTCAAGCTTGTCGAACTAACAACCGATTGGGGAAAATCAAACCGGGATGTTTTGTATGTGGTGATCTAAAACACTTCAAGAAGGATTGTCCCAAGTGGAAGAATCAGAACAACGCTCATGCACCAGGGAGGGCATTTGTGATGGGTGCAAGGGAAGCACGCCAGGACCCGAACATCGTCACTGGTACGTTCCCGATAAATAATCACTATGCCTCTATACTTTTTGATTCGGGTGCGGATATGAGCTTTGTGTCGAATGATTTTAAATCCTTACTCGGTATTAAGGCCAGCAAACTAGATCAACGTTATACAATTGAATTAGCAAATGGGAAATTAATAGAAACCGGAGAGGTCTTTAGGGGTTGTACTTTATGTTTAGAAAACCGTACATTCAGTATAGACCTTCTACCCGTCGAGTTAGGGAGTTTTGATATTGTTATTGGTATGGATTGGTTAACCAAGAATCGTGCCGAGATAGTATGCTTCGAGAAGATTGTACGTATTCCTCTACCAAGCGGAGAAATTCTTTCAATTCAAGGCGAAAGGTGTATAACGATGTTAAAAACGATAAACTGCATGAAAACTTATAAGTATCTACGCAAGGGTTATTGTGCATTCCTGGCTCACATCGTCGAGAAGAAACCCGAAGAACGTCGACTTGAGGACATACCAATCGTCAGAGATTATTCGGAAGTATTTCCCGAAGACTTACCAGGAATACCACCATCAAGACAAGTCGAGTTTCGGATCGACCTAGTACCAGGAGCCGCACCAGTTGCACGATCTCCGTATCGTCTAGCCCCTTCCGAGATGCAGGAACTGTCGAGCCAACTACAAGAATTACTTGACAAAGGTTTCATAAGACCGAGTTTCTCACCATGGGGAGCTCCGGTCCTATTTGTAAAGAAAAGGATGGAACCTTTAGAATGTGCATTGATTACCGGGAATTGAACAAGCTAACAATCAAAAACCGGTATCCTCTTCCTCGAATAGACGATTTGTTTGATCAACTTCAAGGTTCCAGTTTCTATTCTAAAATTGATCTACGATCAGGGTATCATCAACTAAAAATTCAGGAAGAAGACATACCAAAAACGGCTTTTAGGACTCGTTACGGTCACTACGAATTCCTAGTTATGCCATTTGGCTTGACTAATGCACCAGCTGTTTTCATGGATCTCATGAACCGCGTGTGCAAGCCGTACTTGGATAAATTCGTGATTGTGTTTATCGATGACATATTGATATATTCACGAACCAAGGAGGAACATGAATATCATTTGAAATTAATCTTGGAACTACTCAGAAATGAGAAGCTTTATGCTAAATTCTCTAAGTGTGAGTTTTGGATCCAAGAGGTTCACTTTCTCGGACATGTCATTAATAAGAAGGGTATCCATGTGGATCCATCCAAGATTGAAGCTATCAAAAACTGGGAAGCACCAAGAACTCTGACTGAGGTGCGTCAATTTCTGGGTTTGGCAGGATATTACAGGCGATTCATCGAGAATTTTTCAAAGATAGCCTTGCCTTTGACCACGTTAACCCAGAAGGATAAAAAGTTTGATTGGACTGTTAAACAAGAATCATCTTTTCAATTGCTGAAGCAAAAACTTTGCAGTGCACCAATCCTATCCCTTCCCGAAGGGACTGACAATTTCATTGTGTACTGTGACGCATCACACCAAGGTCTGGGATGTGTGTTGATGCAGAAAGAAAAAGTCATAGCATATGCATCCAGACAACTAAAATTGCACGAAAAGAATTATACGACCCACGACTTGGAATTGGGTGCAGTTGTGTTTGCACTCAAGATTTGGAGACATTACTTATACGGTACAAAATGTACTATCTTTATAGACCACAAGAGTCTCCAGCACATCTTTAATCAGAAAGAACTTAACATGAGGCAACGTCGTTGGGTAGAACTACTGAATGATTACGACTGTGATATCAAGTATCACCCTGGCAAAGCAAACGTCGTAGCAGATGCCTTAAGTCGTAAAGAACGAGTTAAAACACTACGTGTTCGTGCCCTAGAATTGACAATTCATACGAGTCTCACGACTCAAATTCGGATGGCACAACAAGAAGCAATCAAAGAAGAAAACAGTCAGAACGAAGCTTTACGAGGAATGATAAAGCAGTTGGAACCAAAGTCAGATGGCACTTTAAACTTCATGAATAGAATTTGGGTGCCATGTTTTGGTAACATACGGGAGTTGGTTATGGACGAAGCCCACAAGTCCAGGTACTCCATTCACCCAGGTTCGGATAAAATGTATAAGGATCTGAAAGAATTCTACTGGTGGCCAAACATGAAAGGAGAAATTGCTATTTATGTCGGTAAATGCCTGACATGTTCAAAAGTAAAAGCAGAACATCAGAAACCGTCGGGATTGTTACAACAACCCGAGATACCTCAATGGAAATGGGAACAGATTTCCATGGATTTCATTACAAAGTTACCCAAGACGTCGAGCGGGTATGACACTATATGGGTAATCGTCGATCGTTTGACGAAATCAGCTCATTTTCTACCCATCAAAGAAACGGATAAAACCGAGAAACTTGCAAAGCTTTATATCAAGGAAATTGTGGCTAGGCATGGAGTACCAATTTCTATTATCTCTGATAGAGACAGCAGATTCGTGTCTAGAATCTGGAAATCGTTACAAGAAGCCATGGGCACACGTCTTGACATGAGCACGACATATCACCCACAAACAGATGGTCAAAGTGAAAGAACCATTCAAACCTTAGAGGATATGCTCCGTGCGTGTGCAATTGACTTCGGTGGAAATTGGGATACTCATTTGCCACTAGCTGAGTTTTCATACAATAACAGTTACCACACCAGCATCAAAGCCGCTCCGTTTGAGGCTTTGTATGGTCGAAAATGTCGTTCACCGCTATGTTGGGCAGAGGTTGGCGACAAACATTTAACCGGTCCTGAAGTTATTCAAGAGACCACAGATAAGATTTTCAAAATCAAGGATCGTCTGAAGGCCGCCCGTGACAGACAAAAGAGTTACGCGGATAACAGACGAAGACCTTTAGAATTTCAAGTAGGAGACAAAGTCATGTTAAAGGTCTCACCTTGGAAAGGAGTTGCAAGATTTGGCAAACGTGGCAAGCTTAACCCTAGGTACGTTGGACCGTTTGAAATATTGGCTAGGGTTGGCCGTGTAGCTTACAAGCTCAAGTTGCCACAAGAACTAAGCAATGTACATGATACGTTCCATGTATCAAATCTCAAGAAGTATTTATCAGACGAGACATTAATAATACCGCCTGATGAGATTCACATAGACGACAAGTTGCACTTCATTGAGGAACCTATGGAAGTCACAGATTGGAAGGTTCAGAGAACAAGGCGCAGCCGTGTTAAGCTGGTCAAGGTGCGTTGGAATTCAAAGCGCGGCCCCGAGTATACGTGGGAGCGGGAAGATAAAATGAAATCCAAGTACCCGTCATTATTTACAAAAACACCAAGTCAGAGTGACAAGAACTGAATTTCTGGACAAAATTCTCTGTAACATGGGGAGAATGTGACACCCAGCATTTCAGGTCAATATCCACATTTCATAAACGCACGTTCATAATTATTATTTCCTGATATTTTATTTTGACTAAGTAAAGTCAAGAAGTCTAGCAACGAAATTTGTTCCAAGTCTAGTAAACCGTAAAGAGTTACTAGAAAAAGTAAGCAGGATAACCCGACTTAATGCGAACGTAAATGGTTAAATAAAATAACCAGAAAAATATATATATATATATTACACAAAATTTACGTTGAGCCAAGATTCTAATATTTTCTTCAACGAGCCATAAAATGGTTAAAAATTATAATACCGTGAAGAATCGAAACTGAATTAAATTACCCCTTAAAACTCTAATTGATACTAATACCATAATAAATTAATATTAAAAAAAAAATTGGTTATCATTAACCCCTAAACCTATTTCTTGACTTTCTTGGCCGAGAGTCAGGGAGCCATTCTCCCACTTGCCTATTTCACTCAAATTCAGAGGAAAAACCATACCCCTTCAGACGAAACTTCACCATCCCTTTCAAACCTTCTCTTTTCTTACGGCAAATTCCCAATTCCCTTTCAAATCGAAGTCCAGTTTTAAAGCGAAAATCACCATAATTCGGTGTCATAAGGAGAATTTCAAGTGTTCTTGAAGAAAGCTTAGCAAAAGATTCAAGACTACTTCTCTGTTTTTCTCTAAAGATCGCCATTCTCGGTTTGAGGTAAAAACTCGATACCATCCATATTATTTGCTTTAAAACCGTAACTAAACATACAAATCGTTCAAACGCAAGTAAGATAACAAGAAAACTGTGTCAAACTCAAGATTTGAACATAAAAATATACAGAGTGAATTCTGTAAATCAAAGTGCAGATATCGAAACTGTAGTTTCGATACCTGTTACTCAATCGAAACTGGGAGTTTCGATACCTATTGATCGAAACTAGGAGTTTCGATACCAGTTATTCAATCGAAACTAGGAGTTACGATACCGGTTGTTCTATCGAAACTAGGAGTTTCGATATCTATTTACTCAATCGAAACTAGGAAGTTTCGATACCTGTGTACAATCGAAACTAGGTAGTTTCGATACTATTCTTGCCAATCGAAACTAGGTAGTTTCGATACCTATTTCACTCAGTCGAAACTAGGAAGTTTCGACATCTGTTCTGTTCAATCGAAACTAAGAAAGCTTAGATACCTGTTCATCAGCCCCATAAGGCAGTAACTCAGAACTATTTTCATAACAAAACAAGGTTGGAAAAACTAAAAAGATAATTAAAACAAAAGTAATCAGATCGGCTAAGTCAAGTGAACAAATTGCGTTTAAGACGAGTAGTCTTAACGTGTATGTTATCCTTGTGTAAATAGGATACGGATAGGCGAATCTGCCGTCATTCAAATTTTTGCTAGCATTCATACTGTCGAGGTGAGTTTCACTAATCCCCTTTTTCTAAGTTTTTGAAATGATTTGGGGTGGAAACATACTTGTAAAAGACTTTTGTGTATAAATGAATGGAACTAATGATCTGACCGTATGTATGTATTGAGGGAACAATAAAGCGCTTAAAGTCCTCGTAATAAATTAGTAACCTTTAGCTATGGATTTAGACCGGGATTATATGAATAGTACTATTGGGGGTGACGCCTCCGGTCATGGTTAGTCGCGCTAACCAGGGGTCAAAATGGCCGAATGACCGCATATTGTCTTACTCGCAGAAAGGCGAGGGGAGGCACAGAAAGTTGGGGTTTGGTTACGGTCTCGTACATTACATACTATTTTGTATTCCTTGCAAGCTTACAAATGGGGTCAATAGATCGGATTAGTAATCATATTCATTGGTAATACATACAAAAGAGTTCTGATCAGGGTAAAATGATCAGGTTTATCAAAAGAGTTTTGATCAGATTAAAATGATCAGGTTTTACAAAAAAGGGTTCTGATCAGGTTAAAGTGATCAGGTTTTACACAAAAGGGTTCTGATCAGGTTAAAATGATCAGGTTTTACACAAAAGGGTTCTGATCAGGTTAAAATGATCAGGTTTTACACAAAAGAGTTCTGATCAAGGTAAAGTGATCAGGTTTTACACAAAAGAGTTCTGATCAGGGTAAAGTGATCAGGTTTATCAAAAGAGTTCTGATCAGGTTAAAATGATCAGGTTTTACACAAAAGAGTTCTGATCAGGGTAAAGTGATCAGGTTTATCAAAAGAGTTCTGATCAGGTTAAAATGATCAGGTTTTACACAAAAGTGTTCTGATCAGGGTAAAGTGATCAGGTTTAAAGTAAAGAATTCTGATCAGGTTAAAGTGATCAGGTTTAAACGAAAGAGTACTGATCAGGTTAAAATGATCAGGTTTAAGAAAGAGTTTTGATCGGCAAAAAGATCAGATTTAAACATTGGGTTTATGATAACTCTTTATAATAACTTGTGAACTCACCAACCTCGTGTTGACAGTTTTAAGTATGTTTTCAGGAAATTGAACGTGGTCATCAGGTTAGCAATGTAGGTTACATGCATGCACGTGGATACGGCTTTTGGGAGGATTTCTCTTGTATAACTCATGGTCTTGAGTCATATTTGCGAAATCTTAAACATTTGTAAACTCAAATTGATATTTTGTAATGTAAATATTTTAAATTCAGTTATGTATCCAATTACATGTATGCGTTTGCGGTAATCATATGCTTTGGAAACCAGTGAAAGTCGCGCCTCGCGTTTCCGCCCTGGCGGGGTGTGACAAATGTTTAGGCGAACTTGCAAAGTTCGCCTAAGGATGTTCTAGGCGAACTTGCGATGTTCGCCTGTGGTGCTTTGTGGTTTCCCTATATATAGGTTTAGATGTCAGCTTTAAAAGTCCAGATCAGAGGTGAAGAACATAGAACAGGAAAACAGAGAGAACTTGCAAACAGAGATTTGTGGTGGAAATACAAAGAGGATTATTTACACCATGTTGTTGATTTATTTACACATTGCACGTTGATCATGGATTCCGCACGTTATCACCGTGTCGTACCGCGAGTCTAGAGATCCATCACGCCCGCGTAGGGACCTACATGTGTTTGTTAGAGCATGTTTTGTAAATGTCGCTGAAATTGTATGTTGCGAATTAGCGAACCTGTCAAGTTCGCCTGAGGTAATGTTTAGGCGAACTTGAGGGGAGAACTTGCTAAGTTCGCCTAAGGAGGTTCTAGGCGAACTTGCTATGTTCGCCTGTGGTGCTTTGTGGTTTCCCTATAAATAGGTTTACATGTCAGTTTTAAAAGTCCAGAACAGAGGTGAAGAACATAGAACAGGAAAACAGAGAAAACATGTAAACAGAGATTTATGGTGGAAATACAAAGAGGATTATTTACACCGTGTTGCTGATTGATTTACACGTTTCACGTTGATCATGGATTCTGCACGTTAACACCATGTCGTACCACGAATCTAGAGATCCGTCACGCCCGCGCATGGACCTACATGTGTTTGTTAGAGCATGTTTTGTAACAGACGCTGAAATTCTATGTTGTAAATTAGCGAACATGTCAATTTCTCCTGAGAGAATGTTTAGGCGAACTTGGGGGCGAAATTGTTAAGTTCGCCTAAGGAGGTTCTAGGCGAACTTGTTATGTTCGCCTGTTTTGCTTTGTGGTTTCCCAATAAATAGGTTTACATGTCAGTTTTAAGTCTCCAGAATAGAGTTGAAGAACATAGAACAGGAAAACAGAGAGAATTGTAAACAAAGATTTGTGGTGGAAATACAAAGAAGATTATTTACACTGTGATGTTGATTTATTTACACGTTGCACGTTGATCATGGATTCCACACACTATCACCGTGTCGTACCGCGAGTCTAAATATCCGTCACTCCCGCGCAGGGACCGACATGTGTTTTTTAGAGCATGTTTTGTAACTGTCGCTGAAATTCTATGTTGCGAGTTAGCGAACCTGTCAAGTTCGCCTGAGGTAATGTTTAGGCGAACTTGAGGGGAGAACTTGCAAAGTTCGCCTAAGGAGGTTCTAGGCGAACTTGCTATGTTCGCCTGTGGTGCTTTGTGGTTTCCCTATAAATAGGTTTACATGTCAGTTTTAAAAGTCCAGAACAGAGGTGAAGAACATAGAACAGGAAAACAGAGAGAACATTTAAACAGATATTTATGGTGGAAATACAAAGAGGATTATTTACACCGTGTTGCTGATTGATTTACACGTTTCACGTTGATCATGGATTCTGCACGTTAACACCGTGTCGTACCACGAATCTAGGGATCCGTCACGCCCGCACATGGACCTACATGTGTTTGTTAGAGCATGTTTTGTAACTGACGCTGAAATTCTATGTTGTAAATTAGCGAACATGTCAAGTTCGCCTGAGAGAATGTTTAGGCGAACTTGGGGGTGAAATTGTTAAGTTCGCCTAAGGAGGTTCTAGGCGAACTTGTTATGTTCGCCTCTTTTGCTTTGTGGTTTCCCAATAAATAGGTTTACATGTCAGTTTTAAGTGTGCAGAAAAGAGGTGAAGAACATAGAACAGGAAAACAGAGAGAACTTGTAAACAGAGATTTCTGGTGGAAATACAAAGAAGATTATTTACACCGTGCTGTTGATTTATTTACACGTTGCACGTTGATCATGGATTCCGCACATTATCACCGTGTCGTACCGCGAGTCTAGATATCCGTCACTCCCGCGCAGGGACCTACATGTGTTTGTTAGAGCATGTTTTGTAACTGTCGCTGAAATTCTTTGTTGCGAGTTAGCGAACCTGTCAAGTTCGCCTGAGGTAATGTTTAGGCGAACTTGAGGGGCGAACTTGAGTGGAGAACTTGCTAAGTTCGCCTAAGGAGGTTCTTGGCGAACTTACTATGTTCGCCTGTGGTGCTTTGTGGTTTACCTATAAATAGGTTTACATGTCAGTTTTAAAAGTCCAGAACAGTGGTGAAGAACATAGAATAGGAAAACAGAGATAACATGTAAACAGAGATTTATGGTGGAAATACAAAGAGGATTATTTACACCGTGTTGCTGATTGATTTACACGTTTCACGTTGATCATGGATTCTGCACGTTAACACCGTGTCGTACCACGAATCTAGAGATCCGTCATGCGCATGGACCTACATGTGTTTGTTAGAGCATGTTTTGTAACTGACGCTGAAATTCTATGTTGTAAATTAGCGAACATGTCAAGTTCGCCTAAGAGAATGTTTAGGCGAACTTGGGGTCGAAATTGTTAGGTTCGCCTAAGGAGGTTCTAGGCGAACTTGTTATGTTCGCCTGTTTTGCTTTGTGGTTTCCCAATAAATAGGTTTACATGTCAGTTTTAAGTGTCCAGAACAGGGGTGAAGAACATAGAACGGGAAAATAGAGAGAACTTGTAAACAGAGATTTGTGGTGAAATACAAAGAAGATTATTTACACCGTGTTGTTGATTGATTTACACATTACACGTTGATCATGGATTCCGCACGTTATCACCGTGTCGTATAGCGAGTCTAGAGATCTGTCACGCCCGCGTAGGAACCTACATGTGTTTGTCAGAGCTTGTTTTGTAAATGTCGCTGAAATTGTATGTTGCGAATTAGCGAACCTGTCAAGTTCGCCTGAGGTAATGTTTAGGCGAATTTGAGGGGAGAACTTGCTAAGTTCACCTAAGGAGGTTCTAGGCGAACTTGCTATGTTCACCTGTGGTGCATTGTGGTTTCCCTATAAATAGGTTTACATATCAGATTTAAAAGTCCTGAAAAGAGGTGAAAAACATAGAATAGGAAAACAGAGAGAACTAGTAAACAGAGATTTGTGGTGGAATGACAAAGCGGATTATTAACACCGTGTTTTTGATTTATTTACACGTTGCACGTTGATTATGGATTCCGCACATTATCACCGTGTCGTACCGCGAGTCTAGATATCCGTCACTCCCGCGCAGGGACCTAAATGTGTTTGTTAGAGCATGTTTTGTAACTGTCGCTGAAATTCTATGTTACGAGTTTGCGAACATGTCAAGTTCGCCTGAGGTAATGTTTAGGCGAACTTGAGGGGAGAACTTGCTAATTTCGCCTAAGGAGGTTCTAGGCGAACTTGCTATGTTCGCCTGTGGTGCTTTATGGTTTCCCTATAAATAGGTTTACATGGCAGTTTTAAAAGTCCAGAACAGAGGTGAAGAACATAGAACAGGAAAACAGAGAGAACATGTAAACACAAATTTGTTATGGAAATACAAAGATGATTATCTACATCGTGTTGTTGATTGATTTACACATTGCACGTTGATCATGGATTCCGCACTTTATCACCGTGTCGTACCGCGAGTCTAAATCTCCGTCACACCTGCGCAGGAACCTACATGTGTTTGATAGAGCATATTTTGTGACTGTCGCTGAAATTCTATGTTGTAAGTTAGTGAACTGTCAAGTTCTCCTGAGGGAATGTTTAGGCGAACTTTCTAAGCTCGCCTAAGGAGGTTCTAGGCGAACTTGTTATGTTCGCCTGTGGTGCTTTGTGGTTTCCCTATAAAAAGGTTTACATGTCAACTTTAAAAGTCCAGATCATAGGTGAAGAACATAGAACAGGAAAATAGAGAGAACTTGCAAACAGAGATTTGTGGTGGAAATACAAAAAGGATTATTTACACTGTGTTGTTGATTTATTTACACATTGCACGTTGATCATGGATTCCGCACGTTATCACCGTGTCGTACTACCAGTCTAGAGATCCGTCACGCCCGCGTGGGGACCTACATGTGTTTGTTAGAGCATGTTTTGTAAATGTCGCTGAAATTCTATGTTGCGAATTAGCGAACTTGTCAAGTTTACAAGAGGTAATGTTTAGGCGAACTTGAAGGGAGAACTTGCTAAGTTCGCCTAAGGAGGTTCTAGGCGAACTTGCTATGTTCTCCTGTGGTGATTTATGGTTTTCCTCTAAATAGGTTTTATTGTCAGTTTTAAAAGTCCAGAACAGAGGTGAAGAACATATAATAGGAAAACAGAGAGAACTTGTAAATAGAGATTTGTGGTGGACTGAAAAAGAGGAATATTTACACCGTGTTGTTGATTTATTTACACGTAGCACATTGATCATGGATCCGTACATTATCACCGTGTCGTACCGTGAGTGTAGATATCTGTCACGCCCGCGCAGGGACCTACATGTGTTAGTTAGAGCATGTTTTGTAACTGTCGCTGAAATTCTATGTTGCGGGTTAGCGAACCTGTTAAGTTCACCTGAGGTAATGTTTAGGCGAACTTGATGGGAGAACTTGCTAAGTTCGCCTAAGGAGGTTCTTGGCGAACTTGCTATGTTCGCCTGTGGTGCTTTGTGGTTTCCCTATAAATAGGTTTACATGTCAGTTTTAAAAGTCCAGAACAGAGGTGAAGAACATAGAACAGGAAAACAGAGAGAACATGTAAACAAAGATTTGTGGTGGAAATGCAAAGAGGATTATCTACACCGTGTTGGTGATTGATTTTCACGTTTCACGTTGATCATGGATTCCGCACGTTAACACCGTGTCGTACCACGAATCTAGAGATCCGTCACGTCCGCGCATGGACCAACATGTGTTTGTTAGAGCATGTTTTGTAATTGTTGCTGAAATTCTATGTTGTAAATTTGGGAACCTGTCAAGTTCGCGTGAGAGAATGTTTAGGCGAACTCGAAGGGCGAAATTGCTAAGTTCGCCTAAGGAGGTTCTAGGCGAACTTGTTATGTTCCCCTGTTTTGCTTTGTGGTTTTCCAATAAATAGGTTTACATGTCAGTTTTAAATGTCCAGAACAGAGGTGAAGAACATAGAACAGGAAAACAGAGTGAACTTGTAAACAGAGATTTGTGGTGGAAATACAAAGAAGATTATTTACACCGTGTTGTTGATTGATTTACACATTGCACGTTGATCATGGATTCCGCACGTTATCACCGGGTCGTACCGCGAGTCTAGAGATCCGTCACGCCCGCGTAGGAACCTACATGTGTTTGTTAGAGCATGTTTTGTAAATGTCGCTAAAATTCTATGTTGAGAATTAGCGAACCTGTCAAGTTCGCCTGAGGTAATGTTTAGGCGAACTTGAGGGGAGAACTTGCTAAGTTCACCAAAGGAGGTTCTAGGCAAACTTGCTATGTTCGCCTGTGGTGCATTGTGGTTTCCCTATAAGTAGGTTTACATGTCAGTTTTAAAAGTCCAGAACAAAGGTGAAGAACATAGAACAGGAAAACAGAGAGAACTTGTAAACAGAGATTTGTGGTGGAATGACAAAGAGGACTATTTACACCGTGTTGTTGATTTATTTATACGTTGCACGTTGATTATGGATTCCGCACATTATCACCGTGTCGTACCGCGAGTCTAGATATCCGTCACACCCGCGCAGGGACTACATGTGTTTGTTAGAGCATGTTTTGTAACTGTCGCTGAAATTCTATGTTGCGAGTTAGCGAACCTGTTAAGTTCGCCTGAGGTAATGTTTAGGCGATCTTGAGGGGAGAACTTTCTAAGTTCGCCTAAAGCGGTTCTAGGAGAACTTGCTATGTTCGCCTGTGGTGCTTTGTGGTTTCCCTATAAATAGGTTTACATGTCAGTTTTAAAAGTCCAGAACAGAGGTGAAGAACATAGAACAGGAAAACAGAGAGAACATGTAAACACAGATTTGTGGTGGAAATGCAAAGAGCATTATTTACACTGTGTTGTTGATTGATTTACAAGTTTCACGTTGATCATGGATTCCGCATGTTAACACCGTGTCGTACCACGAATCTAGAGATCCGTCACGCCCGCGCATGGACCTACATGTGTTTGTTAGAGCATGTTTTGTAACTGTCACTGAAAATCTATGTTGTAAGTTAGCCAACCAGTCATGTTCACCTGATAGAATGTTTAGGCGAACTTGATGGGCGAACTTGCTAAGTTCGCCTAAGGAGGTTCTAGGCGAACTTTTATGTTCGCCCGTGGTGCTTTTTGATTTCCCTATAAATAGGTTTACATGTCAGTTTTAAAAGTCCAGAACAGAGGTGAAGAACATAGAACAGGAAAACAGAGAGAACATGTAAACAGAGATTTGTGGAGGAAATGCAAAGAGGATTATTTACACCGTGTTGTTGATTTATTTACACGTTGCACGTTGATCATGGATTTCGCACATTATCACCGTGTCGTACCACGAGTCTAGATATCCGTCACTCCCGCGCAGGGACCTACATGTGTTTGTTAGAGCATGTTTTGTAACTGTCGCTGAAATTCTATGTTGTGAGTTAGCGAACCTGTCAAGTTCGCCTCAGGTAATGTTTAGGCGAACTTGAGGGGAGAACTTGCTAAGTTCACCTAAGGAGGTTCTAGGCGAACTTTCTATGTTCACGTGTGGTGCTTTGTGGTTTCCCTATAAATAGGTTTACATGTCAGTTTTAAGAGTCTAGAACAGAGGTGAAAAACATAGAACAGGAAAACAGAGAGAACATGTAAATATAGATTTGTGGTGGAAATGCAAAGTGGAATATTTACACCGTGTTGTTGATTGATTTACACGTTTCACGTTGATCATGGATTCCGCACGTTAACACCGTGTCGTACCACGAATCTAGAGATCCGTCACGCCCGCGTATGGACCTACATGTGTTTGTTAGAGCATGTTTTGAAACTGTCGCTGAAATTCTATGTTGCGAGTTAGCGAACATGTCAAGTTCGCCTGAGGTAATGTTTAGGCGAACTTGAGGGGAGAACTTGCTAAGTTCGCCTAAGCATGTTCTAGGCGAACTTGCTATGTTCGCCTGTGGTGCTTTGTGGTTTCCCTATAAATAGGTTTACATGTCAGTTTTAAAAGTCCAGAACAGAGGTGAAGAACATAGAACAGGAAAATAGAGAGAACATGTAAACACAGATTTGTTATGGAAATACAAAGAAGATTATCTACACCGTTTTGTTGATTAATTTACACATTGCACGTTGATCATGGATTCCGCACGTAATCACCGTGTCGTACCGCGAGTCTTGAGATCCGTCATGCCTGCGCAGGGACCTACATGTGTTTGTTAGAGCATATTTTGTGACTGTCGCTGAAATTCTATGTTGTAAGTTAGTGAACCTGTCAAGTTCGCCTAAGGGAATGTTTAGGCGAACTTTCTAAGTTCGGCTAAGGAGGTTCTAGGCAAACTTGCTATGTTCGCGTGTGGTGCTTTTTGATTTCCCTATAGATAGGTTTACATGTCAGTTTTAAAAGTCCAGAACAGAGGTGAAGAACATTGAACAGGAAAACAGAGAGAACATGTAAACAGAGATTTGTGGAGGAAATGCAAAGAGGATTATTTACACCGTGTTGTTGATTTATTTACACGTTGCACGTTGATCATGGATTCCGCACATTATCACCGTGTCGTACCGCGAGTCTAGAGATCCGTCACGCCTGCGCAGGGACCTACATGTGTTTGATAGAGCATATTTTGTGACTGTCGCTGAAATTCTATGTTGCGAGTTAGCGAACCTGTCAAGTTCGCCTGAGGTAATGTTTAGGAGAACTTGAGGGGAGAACTTGCTAAGTTCGCCTAAAGAGGTTCTAGGCGAACTTGCTATGTTCGCCTGTGGTGCTTTGTGGTTTCCCTATAAATAGGTTTACATGTCAGTTTTAAAAGTCCAGAACAGAGGTGAAGAACATAGAACAGGAAAACAGAGAGAACATGTAAATAGAGCTTTGTGGTGGAAATGCAAAGTGGAATATTTACACCGTGTTGTTGATTGATTTACACGTTTCACGTTGATCATGGATTCCGCACGTTAACACCGTGTCGTACCACGAATCTAGAGATCCGTCACGTCCGCGTATGGACCTACATGTGTTTGTTAGAGCATGTTTTGTAACTGTCGATGAAATTCTATGTTGCGAGTTAGCGAACATGTCAAGTTCGCCTGAGGTAATGTTTAGGCGAACTTGAGGGGAGAACTTGCTAAGTTCACCTAAGCATGTTCTAGGCGAACTTGCTATGTTCGCCTGTGGTGCTTTGTGGTTTCCCTATAAATAGGTTTACATGTCAGTTTTAAAAGTCCAGAACAGAGGTGAAGAACATAGAACAGGAAAATAGAGAGAACATGTAAACACAGATTTGTTATGGAAATACAAAGAAGATTATCTACACCGTTTTGTTGATTAATTTACACATTGCACGTTGATCATGGATTCCGCACGTAATCACCGTGTCGTACCGCGAGTCTTGAGATCCGTCATGCCTGCGCAGGGACCTACATGTGTTTGTTAGAGCATATTTTGTGACTGTCGCTGAAATTCTATGTTGTAAGTTAGTGAACCTGTCAAGTTCGCCTAAGGGAATGTTTAGGCGAACTTTCTAAGTTCGGCTAAGGAGGTTCTAGGCAAACTTGCTATGTTCGCGTGTGGTGCTTTTTGATTTCCCTATAGATAGGTTTACATGTCAGTTTTAAAAGTCCAGAACAGAGGTGAAGAACATTGAACAGGAAAACAGAGAGAACATGTAAACAGAGATTTGTGGAGGAAATGCAAAGAGGATTATTTACACCGTGTTGTTGATTTATTTACACGTTGCACGTTGATCATGGATTCCGCACATTATCACCGTGTCGTACCGCGAGTCTAGAGATCCGTCACGCCTGCGCAGGGACCTACATGTGTTTGATAGAGCATATTTTGTGACTGTCGCTGAAATTCTATGTTGCGAGTTAGCGAACCTGTCAAGTTCGCCTGAGGTAATGTTTAGGAGAACTTGAGGGGAGAACTTGCTAAGTTCGCCTAAAGAGGTTCTAGGCGAACTTGCTATGTTCGCCTGTGGTGCTTTGTGGTTTCCCTATAAATAGGTTTACATGTCAGTTTTAAAAGTCCAGAACAGAGGTGAAGAACATAGAACAGGAAAACAGAGAGAACATGTAAATAGAGCTTTGTGGTGGAAATGCAAAGTGGAATATTTACACCGTGTTGTTGATTGATTTACACGTTTCACGTTGATCATGGATTCCGCACGTTAACACCGTGTCGTACCACGAATCTAGAGATCCGTCACGTCCGCGTATGGACCTACATGTGTTTGTTAGAGCATGTTTTGTAACTGTCGCTGAAATTCTATGTTGCGAGTTAGCGAACATGTCAAGTTCGCCTGAGGTAATGTTTAGGCGAACTTTAGGGGAGAACTTACTAAGTTCGCCAAAGGAGGTTCTAGGCGAACTTGCTATGTTCGCCTGTTGTGCTTTGTGGTTTCCCTATAAATAGGTTTACATGTCAGTTTTAAAAGTCCAGAACAGAGGTGAAGAACATAGAACAGGAAAACAGAGAGAACATGTAAACACAGATTTGTTATGGAAATACAAACAAGATTATCTACACCGTGTTGTTGATTGATTTACACATTGCACGTTGATCATGGATTCCACACGTTATCACCGTGTCGTACCGCGAGTATAGAGATCCGTCACGCCTGCGCAGGGACCCACATGTGTTTGTTAGAGCACTTTTTGTGACTGTCGCTGAAATTCTATGTTGTAAGTTAGTGAACATGTCAAGTTCGCCTGAGGTAATGTTTAGGAGAACTTGAGGGGAGAACTTGCTAAGTTCGCCTAAGGAGGTTCTAGGCGAACTTGCTATGTTCGCCTGTGGTGCTTTGTGGTTTCCCTATAAATAGGTTTACATGTCAGTTTTAAAAGTCCAGAACAGAGGTGAAGAACATAGAACAGGAAAACAGAGAGAACATGTAAATAGAGCTTTGTGGTGGAAATGCAAAGTGGAATATTTACACCGTGTTGTTGATTGATTTACACGTTTCACGTTGATCATGGATTCCGCACATTAACACCGTGTCGTACCACGAATCTAGAGATCCGTCACGTCCGCGTATGGACCTACATGTGTTTGTTAGAGCATGTTTTGTAACTGTCGCTGAAATTCTATGTTGCGAGTTAGCGAACATGTCAAGTTCGCCTGAGGTAATGTTTAGGCGAACTTTAGGGGAGAACTTACTAAGTTCGCCAAAGGAGGTTCTAGGCGAACTTGCTATGTTCGCCTGTTGTGCTTTGTGGTTTCCCTATAAATAGGTTTACATGTCAGTTTTAAAAGTCCAGAACAGAGGTGAAGAACATAGAACAGGAAAACAGAGAGAACATGTAAACACAGATTTGTTATGGAAATACAAAGAAGATTATCTACACCGTGTTGTTGATTGATTTACACATTGCACGTTGATCATGGATTCCACACGTTATCACCGTGTCGTACCGCGAGTCTAGAGATCCGTCACGCCTGCGCAGGGACCCACATGTGTTTGTTAGAGCATTTTTTGTGACTGTCGCTGAAATTCTATGTTGTAAGTTAGTGAACATGTCAAGTTCGCCTGAGGTAATGTTTAGGAGAACTTGAGGGGAGAACTTGCTAAGTTCGCCTAAAGAGGTTCTAGGCGAACTTGCTATGTTCGCCTGTGGTGCTTTGTGGTTTCCCTATAAATAGGTTTACATGTCAGTTTTAAAAGTCCAGAACAGAGGTGAAGAACATAGAACAGGAAAACAGAGAGAACATGTAAATAGAGCTTTGTGGTGGAAATGCAAAGTGGAATATTTACACCGTGTTGTTGATTGATTTACACGTTTCACGTTGATCATGGATTCCGCACGTTAACACCGTGTCGTACCACGAATCTAGAGATCCGTCACGTCCGCGTATGGACCTACATGTGTTTGTTAGAGCATGTTTTGTAACTGTCGCTGAAATTCTATGTTGCGAGTTAGCGAACATGTCAAGTTCGCCTGAGGTAATGTTTAGGCGAACTTTAGGGGAGAACTTACTAAGTTCGCCAAAGGAGGTTCTAGGCGAACTTGCTATGTTCGCCTGTTGTGCTTTGTGGTTTCCCTATAAATAGGTTTACATGTCAGTTTTAAAAGTCCAGAACAGAGGTGAAGAACATAGAACAGGAAAACAGAGAGAACATGTAAACACAGATTTGTTATGGAAATACAAAGAAGATTATCTACACCGTGTTGTTGATTGATTTACACATTGCACGTTGATCATGGATTCCACACGTTATCACCGTGTCGTACCGCGAGTCTAGAGATCCGTCACGCCTGCGCAGGCACGCACATGTGTTTGTTAGAGCATTTTTTGTGACTGTCGCTGAAATTCTATGTTGTAAGTTAGTGAACATGTCAAGTTCGCCTGAGGTAATGTTTAGGAGAACTTGAGGGGAGAACTTGCTAAGTTCGCCTAAGGAGGTTCTAGGCGAACTTGCTATGTTCGCCTGTGGTGCTTTGTGGTTTCCCTATAAATAGGTTTACATGTCAGTTTTAAAAGTCCAGAACAGAGGTGAAGAACATAGAACAGGAAAACAGAGAGAACATGTAAATAGAGATTTGTGATGGAAATGCAAAGAGGAATATTTACACCGTGTTGTTGATTGATTTACACGTTTCACATTGATCATGGATTCCGCACGTTAACATCGTGTCATAGCACGAATCTAGAGATCCGTTACGTCCGCGTATGGACCTACATGTGTTTGTTAGAGCATGTTTTGTAACTGTCGCTGAAATTCTATGTTGCGAGTTAGCGAACATGTCAAGTTCGCCTGAGGTAATGTTTAGGTGAACTTGAGGGATGAACTTGCTAAGTTCTCCAAAGGAGGTTCTAGGTGAACTTGCTATGTTCGCCTATGGTGCTTTGTGGTTTCCCTATAAATAGGTTTACATGTCAGTTTTAAAAGTCCAGAACAGAGGTGAAGAACATAGAACAGGAAAACAGAGAGAACATGTAAACACAGATTTGTTATGGAAATACAAAGAAGATTATCTACACCGTGTTGTTGATTGATTTACACATCGCACGTTGATCATGGATTCCACACGTTATCACCGTGTCGTACCGCGAGTCTAGAGATCCGTCACGCCTGCGCAGGGACCTACATGTGTTTGTTAGAGCATTTTTTGTGACTGTAGCTGAAATTCTTTGTTGTAAGTTAGTGAACCTGTCAAGTTCGCCTGAGGGAATGTTTAGGAGAACTTTCTAAGTTTGCCTAAGGAGGTTCTAGGCGAACTTGCTTTGTTCGCGTGTGGTGCTTTTTGATTTCCCTATAAATAGGTTTACATGTCAGTTTTAAAAGTCCAGAACAGAGGTGAAGAACATTGAATAGGAAAACAGAGAGAACATGTAAACAGAGATTTGTGGAGAAAATGCAAAGAGGATTATTTACACCGTGTTGTTGATTTATTTACACGTTGCACGTTGATCATGGATTCCGCACGTTATCACCGTGTCGTACCGCGAGTCTAGAGATCCGTCACGCCTGCGCAGGGACCTACATGTGTTTGATAGAGCATATTTTGTGACTGTCGCTGAAATTCTATGTTGCGAGTTAGCGAACCTGTCAAGTTCGCCTGAGGTAATGTTTAGGAGAACTTGAGGGGAGAACTTGCTAAGTTCGCCTAAGGAGGTTCTAGGCGAACTTGCTATGTTCGCCTGTGGTGCTTTGTGGTTTCCCTATAAATAGGTTTACATGTCAGTTTTAAAAGTCCAGAACAGAGGTGAAGAACATAGAACAGGAAAACAGAGAGAACATGTAAATAGAGATTTGTGGTGGAAATGCAAAGAGGAATATTTACACCGTGTTGTTGATTGATTCACACGTTTCACGTTGATCATTGTAACATTTCTGGTTTTTACCGTGTAATCGTTTGAATACAATAAACAAGTATTTCAGTTTCAATTCGTGTACAACAACTATGAGGCCATTACATATACAAACTATTCTATTACAATAACGACTTAAACAAAACACTATTATCTCACAAACCCCGAGGACCAAAACTGACAAAACTCAAAAAACTACAAAACTAGGCAAGAACGGTCGCGCCTAGGACTAGGCACGGTCGCGCCTGCCGACCTAAGCACGGTCGCGCCTAAAGTAGGCACAGTCGCGCTGATGAACCCACTTGACTGCAGAAAGTCAAACCATACCATACCTTCTAAATTCGCGAAAATTAAAATAAAGAAAAGCCGGTCTTCGCGCGTCAGACCATACTCGACTGAAATTCGTCTGAAACACGCATCAATTGTCGTCCAATTTGCACAATTAATTAATCCCATTCACACCACAACCGAGCCTCTCAAATTCGTCGATATAGAGTTAGTTGCACGCTTCCTACACCCTCATATACACCCACTCAATCTCTCAGAACTCTCACTCGACGCTCACAACACCTCTGTCGTCCGATTGATCGCCAAGAAACGAAGCCGCTCGACCCGTAGCCGACCGCATTCAATTGCCCACTTTCAGCAAGTAAGTAACACGTCTTCAGCTTTGTATCTACCTCTACTACGAAAGCCCTATGTCAATTCGTTGTAGAAACACTCAAATCGATCCGATTTTGAACCAAAAAGCCGAAACATAAATTTTACTCGAACTACACTCTAGACATGATATAAATACAATTAAACTATGTAGAAACATTCGTAATCATCCACTAAGTGAAAGCCCTAAGAATATAGAAGCTATTAATATAAGAATCAATCGAATTGTGTCTGAAAAAGGCCCGACACGGTCGCACTCATCCCTGAGCGCGGTCGTGCCTGACCAAGCACAGTCGTGCCCCAGGTGTGGCCCGGTCGTGCTTACCGAGCAAACAAGTCTTGACCAAAAACAAACACTAGACGCGGTCGTGCCAGATACGAGCACGGTCGTGCTCTATGTCCAGACCCTCTGTAGTGACTTCTGACTCGACCACGGGCGCGCTCAGACCACCACGGTCACGCCCGGCAACGAGCGCGGTCGTGCCCTACTTGAGCACGGTCGTGCTCCTTGACCAGAAACTTTAATTTTATTATTTTCAAACTTAATTTAATATGTTTTTATTTAAACATTTCAAAACTTGTTTATAAAAATTTAAGTTATAAAATTCCAAGACCCGGGAATCATTTATAAACCAAATCTTTGATTTAGAAATTTAAAACGATTAATTCCCGGTAGTTTCAAAACCGATGAAATCATGAGTTTATATAATCATTTTTATAAAACTATTTATACAAATATATATTTTGATTTAAACAAATATCGTTTATTTAAATTTTATTTAAATAAATATATATCGCTACTAATTTATTATTCCAAAACCAACCCTAAACACACAAACCACCAACGAACCCACTTTGGACACAAAATAACACAAACAGTGACACGTGTTATACCCTCATTCGATAGGTCAAACGTAGCGACCTACAACACGCTTGGTATTTTTGTTTATCTGTGCAAACTACACGCTCCAACACAAGTGAGTTACATAGCCCCTCTTTTACTCTATTTACAAACTTTTGGGGTGGAACATGCGTTCTATTTACTATGTTTACAAACTACACAATATACAATTCCACCCTACAATCATGTGTTACAATTTTGAGCTTTGTGCTTGAGTACTAGGTGTGTAGACCAACACGCAGTTTGCTATTCACGTGCAATCATTAACTATTTTATAGCCTACAGTAAACAGTGATAGATCTATTGAGTCTGACAAACCCACCCAGGTAGGGTGACTGTTACTGCCAACACGCGTTTGTTTTGCATGCTAGTTACAAAGGTTTGATTGTACTACCAGGTCACACGATGGTATCTCTCCATAAATGCCTTAATTGCCATGTTTGTATGAATTGTATACACACAACACTATATTCTATTACATGACACGAAAACCTATGTATTCTCACCAACTTTTTAGTTGACTTTGTTTTCAACCATGTTTCAGGTGACAATGTTTGAAGTATTACAAGCTGCTACATATAGGATTTGGACCTAGCAATTAATCTAAACTATTTATATTTTGTAATCGCTACATTTGGTTCTTGTATGGTATGAACTTGCTACGTGTAATGAAAATGAATGTTTAAATTATTCAAACTTTAGCAACCATGAGCTATGAACAGTCTGCACAGCTTCACGCCCCGACGTTTTCCGCCGTCGGTTGGGGTGTGACAGATTGGTATCAGAGCCTTGGTTATAGGGAATTAGGTTATTATACACCATTGACCTAGACTATAACTTTAGGATACCCAACAATGCCATGGTATGTGAATTATGTGCTATGTGTTAACATGCTATGTGGTACATGCTTATTAAACTATGTGTTAGTTATTTGATACTGAAATTATTAAAATGCATGACGTACCAAGCATACTTAAATAAAAAGTTAAATAAACCGTATCCATACCCACATCCTAAGCCACATATCCTCCTTGCCTGCTTCTATGTCATCCTCATCATAATTTGTGGAAAAATCATACTCGTAGACATTAGTCTATCAAAAATATTTTTTTCATACCCGTTAAGGTTTTAGACTCTGTTAATTATTAAAGGACATGTGCAATCTGGAAGGGTGACACCTGTATTCTGGGTTTTCTGTCTAGGAAAGCATTTCATATAAATCCCAATCAACCGAGAGATCCGTATGCTTTCCTGGGAATTCCCGGGATGAGTGTTTACCTATAGGCTAAAGCACGTCTCCTTGAAAATTATATAAGTCTAATTAACCTTAATATGTCACAGTGTTCAAGTAGTAATGTGATTACTTGAATACAATCCGAACTATGAAATAAATGTGTTATTATTCCTCCTATCCTAAATTTCAGCAAATTTTTATAAATTCTCACAACTCTTTTATATCATTCTCTTTTGTATAGAATGTCTCCTCGTCGTAACAGCAACCGCAACAACACCAATACTAGCAATGCCAACAACAACAATAATACCAACCTTGCTGCTCTCCTCACTCAGCTAGTAACCCAATTTACCCAAGCTAATAACAACGCCAAAAGTACAATGAAAGCCACTGACCCAGCAGCCTCTTCCGAGCCCTCTAAGGAAAACAAACCCAGACCTCCTCAATACAATAAGAAACGCAACTTTGCTGTCGTTATCGCTGCTATACCGATCAACCAAGTTGCACCACTAGCCCAAGCCCAGAATAAGAGACCATATAGGGGCAACAACCCTTTGTGCAACACATGCAATTATCATCACTTCCTAAAAATGCCATGCCGTCTATGTGCTAACTGTGGGAAATATGGCCATACTGCCAACGATTGCCGATCTGGACCACCCATTACTCGAGCCAACCGGGGGAATAGGACCAAGCAGCAAGTGATAAACCCAGTGGTCCCGGCTATTACCAACGGACGAGCTTGCTTTGAATGTGGCGACCCAAACCATTTCCGTCACCGATGTCCCAGGATTGTCAATGTTGCCCAGGGTGATGCTCGTGGACGCACCCTCAACATAAACACCAACAAAGATCAAGTCAGCACCGAGCCAGTGAATAAGACCAATTGAAGCTAGTGCAAGATGGAGGCAAATGAAGATCTAATTTAGAATAAAAATTTCGCCTTGTAATCATTTATGTCATTTGTCGTTATCCGAACTACTTACGCCTACCACAGTTTGTCACTATTACTAAGACCAAGTTGAACTTACGAGCTAAAGTCCGAGGGAGCTAGAATTGAGACCCGTTTTGCTATCCGAGTGACCGTAACCATGTTCTTTCTAGTACTCATCTGCTTCCTTGTTAAAGCTACCTGAGACGCTAGCTGGGTTGTTTTACTTTGTCTTTAAATTTCTGTTTGAAACTATCATCCTATGTTGGGATGAAGTTTTTGACACTTTATCATTTATGTTAAGTTTTATTTTACAACTTTAATACCATTACTCGTTGACTCAATATTACCACCATATTTTCATCAAGATCACACAAACACCATCTTCTCATTCATTGCGAATTAGTACACGTACCCAAGCCTCCTTTGCAAAACTAATCATTCTATTCATTTAAAACAACATCGTTTTTGTACTCAAGCAAAAGCATCTATCAAACTCTGGATTTATAAATATTACTTAGAATATAGATTTCCAACGAACCTTTTTACCTTGTAAAATATTTTTATATACGACTTGTTTTATAAAACCTTTTCTAAATAAATTATAATTTTGATTTTTAAACCTTTGGCTTAATTAGTCACTATTTTTGTCCTTCTCTGGGACTTTCTCTCATTGATTAAAGTAAAAGATTCTAAATTATTCATTTCGCTCACTTGGTTATTCAAATTACTATTTCTGCTTATTTAATCAAATCACAACCAAGGATAAATTACAATTTCTTACCCACTTACAAACAAGCTCAAATCATTTACTCGCAAACAAATCACCCTAATTACCCACAACACCCTCTCGCTACCTTACACCTTCAGAAACCTACAAGTATACTTCCCACTTCAACGAGATGAAGCGTTTCGCGTAGACGTTAACCCTTCCTACAAACCACAGCAAGATCTAAAAAGCTAAAACCCAACTACCCGCATTTTACATGAATATCAAACAACACGCTTGTCCTCAACACTCGACCACCTATACAAACGAATTCGTTAATGTACGTCACTCATGAGATTCAATAGCTTACACACAAACATCCACAAAATCAAATGAAACTCAGTTATTCACAAACATACATGCAACGTAGTAGTTTGCCATATACGCGATTGAGTACATGCTACATGAACCTTAAGCTATCTACAACATACACGATACAAGATCAATTACATAATACATAAAGCTTGGTTGCTCACGATACTCAATGTGTTTACATTATACATGAAAAACTATTTGTTTCCATTATACATGAAACTCATTTGTTACTACATACATGGTACTAAACTATTCACACTATACATGCTTACAATGTACATAACACTAGATCATACATGGATGTAGTGAGTGCTTACATATTACACGGAACTAAATTGCTTACAATTGTTGCAATTTACCTTACTATCTAGGTATACAATTATTTGCAACACATACGTGAAAACAGTTGTTACAAATTATGTGAATTTTTGTGTTACCCCCCCGTCCCACACACATAATGGGATGAACTATACGGACCATACGACGATTTGGATAATTACGGGTGCACACGAAATTATACAAATCAGCGCATGGAAAGCATAGCAAATTCTATAGTGTGTTATGACGTGAAACCTAGCATGATATACAATAACGAAACTGTTGAAATACGACAAGGGCATGGTGGATACGCCGCTGGTACTTCCTATATATAAGTGTTCCTATCATATTATCAGCAGTAGCGTTATTCGTATCACGTAAAGTTTCATGTTGTTTAACGGGCCAATGTTTGTGAAACCACTTAACCACTGACAATACTTAAGCATAGTAGGTTACTTCTTGAACAAATTATAATCATCAAATTCCCATCAACACTGTTCCCAGTAATGCATCTCACCTTTGGAGCCCAACGTATCCTTCCAACATATTCTCCTTAATCCTCTTAACCTAACTCATTAATACTACTCATACCTGACCTCGGGTAACAGACCTAAGCTGGTTGTTAATTACTATACCCCCCCAGTCAAATCCCCTACCTTAAATCCATCGGAAATTCCAGACGCGGTCCCGAGTTTACATGGGAACGCGAAGACCAAATGAAACTCAAGTATCCTCACCTATTCACAAATTCTGCAGCCTCAACTAGTTGAATTTCGGGACGAAATCCCCTCAACAAGGGGAGACTGTAACATTTCTGGTTTTTACCGTGTAATCATTTGAATACAATAAACAAGTATTTCAGTTTCAATTCGTGTACAACAACTATGAGGCCATTACATATACAAACTATTCTATTACAATAACGACTTAAACAAAACACCATTATCTCACAAACCCCGAGGACCAAAACTGACAAAACTCAAAAAACTACAAAACTAGGCAAGCACGGTCGCGCCTAGGACTAGGCACGGTCGCGCCTGCCGACCTAAGCACGGTCGCGCCTAAAGTAGGCACGGTCGCGCTGATGAACCCACTTGACTGCAGAAAGTCAAACCATACCATACCTTCTGAATTCGCGAAAATTAAAATAAAGAAAAGCTGGTCTTCGCGTGTCAGACCATACTCGACTGAAATTCGTCTAAAACACGCATCAATTGTCGTCCAATTTGCACAATTAATTAATCCCATTCACACCACAACCAAGCCTCTCAAATTCGTCGATATAGAGTCAGTTGCACGCTTCCTACACCCTCATATACACCCACTCAATCTCTCAGAACTCTCACTCGACGCTCACAACACCTCTGTCGTTCGATTGATCGCCAAGAAACGAAGCCGCTCGACCCGTAGCCGACCGCATTCAATTGCCCACTTTCAGCAAGTAAGTAACACGTCTTCAGCTTTGTATCTACATCTACTACGAAAGCCCTATGTCAATTCGTTGTAGAAACACTCAAATCGATCCGATTTTGAACCAAAAAGCCGAAACATAAATTTTACTCGAACTACACTCTAGACATGATATAAATACAATTAAACTATGTAGAAACATTCGTAATCATCCACTAAGTGAAAGCCTTAAGAATATAGAAGCTATTAATATAAGAATCGATCGAATTGTGTCTGAAAAAGGCCCGACACGGTCGCGCTCATCCCTGAGCGCGGTCGTGCCTGACCAAGCACAGTCGTGCCCCAGGTGTGGCCCGGTCGTGCTTACCGAGCAAACAAGTCTTGACCAAAAACAAACACTAGACGCGGTCGTGCCAGATACGAGCACGATCGTGCTCTATGTCCAGACCCTCTGTAGTGACTTCTGACTCGACCACGGGCGCGCTCAGACCACCACGGTCACGCCCGGCAACGAGCGCGGTCGTGCCCTACTTGAGCACGGTCGTGCTCCTTGACCAGAAACTTTAATTTTATTATTTTCAAACTTAATTTAATATGTTTTTATTTAAACATTTCAAAACTTGTTTATAAAAATTTAGGTTATAAAATTCCAAGACCCGGGAATCATTTATAAACCAAATCTTTGATTTAGAAATTTAAAACGATTAATTCCCGGTAGTTTCAAAACCGATGAAATCATGAGTTTATATAATCATTTTTATAAAACTATTTATACAAATATATATTTTGATTTAAACAAATATCTTTATTTAAATTTTATTTAAATAAATATATATCGCTACTAATTTATTATTCCAAAACCAACCCTAAACACACAAACCACCAACGAACCCACTTTGGACACAAAATAACACAAACAGTGACACGTGTTATACCCTCATTCGATAGGTCAAACGTAGCGACCTACAACACGCTTGGTATTTTTGTTGATCTGTGCAAACTACACGCTCCAACACAAGTGAGTTACATAGCCCCTCTTTTACTCTATTTACAAACTTTTGGGGTGGAACATGCGTTCTATTTACTATGTTTACAAACTACACAATATACAATTCCACCCTACAATCATGTGTTACAATTTTGAGCTTTGTGCTTGAGTACTAGGTGTGTAGACCAACACGCAGTTTGCTATTCACGTGCAATCATTAACTATTTTATAGCCTACAGTAAACAGTGATAGATCTATTGAGTCTGACAAACCCACCCAGGTAGGGTGACTGTTACTGCCAACACGCGTTTGTTTTGCATGCTAGTTACAAAGGTTTGATTGTACTACCAGGTCACACGATGGTATCTCTCCATAAATGCCTTAATTGCCATGTTTGTATGAATTGTATACACACAACACTATATTCTATTACATGACACGAAAACCTATGTATTCTCACCAACTTTTTAGTTGACTTTGTTTTCAACCATGTTTCAGGTGACAATGTTTGAAGTATTACAAGCTGCTACATATAGGATTTGGACCTAGCAATTAATCTAAACTATTTATATTTTGTAATCGCTACATTTGGTTCTTGTATGGTATGAACTTGCTACGTGTAATGAAAATGAATGTTTAAATTATTCAAACTTTAGCAACCATGAGCTATGAACAGTCTGCACAGCTTCACGCCCCGACGTTTTCCGTCGTCGGTTGGGGTGTGACAATCATGGATTCCGCACGTTAACATCGTGTCGTACCACGAATCTAGAGATCCGTCACGTCCGCGTATGGACCTACATGTGTTTGTTAGAGCATGTTTTGTAACTGTCGCTGAAATTCTATGTTGCGAGTTAGCGAACATGTCAAGTTCGCCTGAGGTAATGTTTAGGCGAACTTGAGGGGAGAACTTGCTAAGTTCGCCAAAGGAGGTTCTAGGCGAACTTGCTATGTTCACCTGTGGTGCTTTGTGGTTTCCCTATAAATAGGTTTACATGTCAGTTTTAAAAGTCCAGAACAAAGGTGAAGAACATAGAACAGGAAAACAGAGAGAACATGTAAACACATATTTGTTATGGAAATACAAAGAAGATTATCTACACCGTGTTGTTGATTGATTTACACATTGCACGTTGATCATGGATTCCGCACGTTATCACCGTGTCGTACCGCGAGTCTAGAAATCCGTCACGCCTGCGCAGGGACCTACATGTGTTTGTTAGAGCATTTTTTGTGACTGTTGCTGAAATTCTATGTTGTAAGTTAGTGAACCTGTCAAGTTCGCCTGAGGGAATGTTTAGGCGAACTTTCTAAGTTCTCCTAAGGAGGTTCTAGGCGAATTTGCTATGTTCGCGTGTGGTGCTCTTTGATTTCCCTATAAATAGGTTTACATGTCAGTTTTAATAGTCCAGAACAGAGGTGAAGAACACAGAACAGGAAACTAGAGAGAACATGTAAACAGAGATTTGTGGAGGAAATGCAAAGAGGATTATTTACACCGTGTTGTTGATTTATTTACACGTTGCACGTTGATCATGGATTCCGCACGTTATCACCATGTCGTACCGCGAGTCTAGAGATCCGTCACGCCCGCGTAGGGACCTACATGTGTTTGTTAGAGCATGTTTTGTAAATGTCACTGAAATTCTATGTTGCAAGTTAGCGAACCTGTCAAGTTCGCCTAAGGTAATGTTTAGGAGAACTTCAGGGGAGAACTTGCTAAGTTCGCCTAAGGAGGTTCTAGGCAAACTTGCTATGTTCGCCTGTGGTGCTTTGTGGTTTCCCTATAAAAAGGTTTACATGTCAGCTTTAAAAGTCCAGAACAGAGGTGAAGAACATAGAACAGGAAAACAGAGAGAACTTGTAAACAGAGATTTGTGGTGGAATGACAAAAAGGATTATTTACACCGTGTTGTTGATTTATTTACACGTTGCACGTTGATCATAGATTCTGCACATTTTCACCGTGTCGTACAACGAGTCTAGAGATCCATCACGCCCGCGCAGGGACCTTCATGTGGTTGTTAGAGCATGTTTTGTAACTGTCACTGAAAATCTATGTTGTAAGTTAGCCAACCTGTCATGTTCACCTGATGGAATGTTTAGGTGAACTTGATGGGCGAACTTGCTAAGTTCGCCAAAGGAGGTTCTAGGCGAACTTGTTATGTTCGCTTGTGGTACTTTTTGATTTCCCTATAAATAGGTTTACATGTCAGTTTTAAAAGTCCAGAACAGAGGTGAAGAACATAGAACAGGAAAACAAAGAGAACATGTAAACATAGATTTGTGGAGGAAATGCAAAGAGGATTATTTACACCGTGTTGTTGATTGATTTACACGTTTCACGTTGATCATGGATTCCGCACATTAACACCGTGTCGTACCGCGAATCTAGAGATCCGTCACACTCGCACAGGGACCAACATGTGTTTGTTAGAGCATGTTTTGTAACTGTCGCTGAAATTCTATGTTGTAAGTTAGCGAACCTGTCAAGTTCGCCAGAGGGAATGTTTAGGCGAACTTGAGGGGCGAAATTGCAAAGTTCGCCTAAGGAGGTTCTAGGCGAACTTGTTATGTTCGCCTGTTGTGCTTTTTGGTTTCCCTATAAATAGGCGTACATGTCAGTTTTAAATATCCAGAACAGAGGTGAAGAACATAGAACAGGAAAACAGAGAGACCTTGTAAACAGAGATTTGTGGTGGAAATACAAAGAAGATTATTTACACCGTGTTGTTGATTGATTTACACATTGCACGTTGATCATGGATTCCGCATGTTATCACGTGTCATACCGCGAGTCTAGAGATCCGTCACGCCCGCGCAGGGACCTACATGTGTTTGTTAGAGCATGTTTTGTAACTGTCGCTGAAATTCTATGTCGTAAGTTAGCGAACCTGTCAAGTTCGCCTGATGGAATGTTTAGGCAAACTTGCTAAGTTCGCTTAAGGAGGTTCTAGGAGAACTTGCTATGTTCGCCTGTGGCGCTTTGAGGTTTCCCTATAAATTGGTTTACATGTCTGTTTTAAAAGTCCAGAACAGAGGTGAAGAACATAGAATAGTAAAACAGAGAGACCTTGTAAACAAAGATTTATGGTGGAAATACAAAGAGGATTATTTACACCGTGTTGTTGATTGATTTACACGTTGCACGTTGATCATGGATTCCGCACGTTATCACAGTGTCGGACCGCGATTCTAGAGATCCGTCACTCCCGCGCATGGACCTAAATGTCGTATCAGAGCTTTTGCTCTCTATTACCAGCAGATTCGTGGTGTTTTCGTGTACAATCAACAATAAAGATCATTGATTTTTAAGACTTTTTCATGTTCTTGATAAAAATGGAGAAATTTCGATCATTTTTTATTGATATTGGATTGATTTTGAGAATTTTATCTCATAGGATTGTTTCTAATCATCTTCTACACATTCCTACATTACAGATTTGTCATATTCGATCATATACATCGGAAATAATGATTTTCAGCAGAGTTGGTTCGTGTTTGTGTTATTCCTGAGATTTCAGCGTTTTAGGTGAACTTGCTGATTCAGTTACAGGCGAACTTAATAAGTTCGATTAGTGCAGTTCAGGCGAACTTACCAAGTTTGCTCATCAAGTTTGCTTATAGGTTCCTTCAGGTGAGCTTATGTAAGTTCGCTTGTGTTGATAAAAAAATAAAAAAAAATCAATATATTTTTGGAGGGAAAATTAATCTTGGACACTTTCAAAAAATTCTCGATAAAATTATTCTTGGAAACCTTCACAAAAAAAATCATCAAGTTATTTGGCCGGAAAATTTTTCTTGAATTTTTTTTCGAGAGAACCTTTTTTTGAGTGTTTGGAGCTGTTTTTGAAAACATTGTGATTTTGGATTTTTACTTCATTAAAATTCATATATTTTTGGAGGGAAAATTATTCTTGGACACTTTCACAAAATTCTCGAGATGAAGAATTTTTCGAAGAGTAGGAGAGATTTGCTGAAGAAACAATTCATGTTTTTCAAGTAGTTGGAGAATGAAACTGTTGATGATATCGGTACCAGATACTACCATCTTTTACGAGAGTTGGTAAAATGTGAAGTTTCTTACACTAATACTGAGGTGAATGATAAGTTGTTGGATAATCTTCCACCTAAGTTTGAGAAGTATTCAGTGCTCATCAAGAAAAATGAGAAGTTAACCGACATGTCTTTAGCGGACTTGATTGGTACAGTTCATTCTTATGAAGAAAGTGATGTGACTGAAGTTAGTAACAAAAGTGATGAAGAGAGTGTCAAGGTTGTACATAATGAAGAAGTTACTACTCAAGCATTCGTGGCCTTGATTAAAGAAGACTTAGAGAAGCAAAGTGATTCTGAAAGTGACATTTCTGCAGAATCAAGCGATAGTGAGAGTGTTCAATCTGGTGAAAGCACTCAATCTATCGAGAGTGATGTGAAAACTGAAGAAAGCTTCCAGATAGTTGAAGAGGATAGTGTGAGTGAGGAAGTGGTTACTGAAGACAAAGCAAATACAGCAAAGGTGACTAGTGAAGAATTGATGAATGACAATGTAGCTACAGGGAAGGTAACAGAGAAAGTAGTTGAGATGTTTGCTGAAGCCAATGGATTCATGGCTGATTCTAAACAGGTAAATGAGGTTGTTTATGTCCCATGCTCTAAATGCATTAATTCTGATTTAAAAATTCTGAGATTGTGTGATGACAATACTAATCTCATATGTGACTTGAAGGCAAGCTACTTAACTAATCAAACTTTGAAAGAAAATGAGAAGCTTTTAAATACAAGAATTGAATCATTGAAAGATGATATCAAAGTTTTACAATAAAAAAATAAATAAACAGGCTTTTCACATTGATGTAGCATACTCTGAGTATGAAAAGAAAATAAATGAACTTGCCCAGTCACAGAGTGAAGTCACCAAATTGATGAGAAAGCTTGAGGGTTTTAAAAATTTCAGTTTTTTGTTGGAATATTATAATGAGAAAGCTAGTGGTGAGAAAGTTGTTGGGGAAGTTGGTTTCTGTCCTCCGTTTAGTGGCAATTACGCAACTCGTAGCATTGAGACAGTGACTGAAGAAGAGTTGGAACCATAAACCGTCCTCAAGGTTAATCCAGTTACTGGTGAGGACATGGTGTATGAGGATGATAGTGATGATGAATGCTTTGATGAAGCCAAAGTTAAGGGTATTCCTAAAGAAGTAAAGATTGAAGAAGAAAAAGTGGTGAAGCAAGTTACACGTGATCGATGCATTTTGAGAGAACCTGATGAGCCTGAGCAGTCAAAACCAGTTTTGGGTCAACATGGTTTTATCAAATTTGGAGATATCAATGTAGAAATTCCAAAAATTTCAAACAAGACCACACTTGATTTTATAAAAGAGAAAGTAAATTTGGAGAAATCTGAGTCTGCCCATACTCAAACCTCCGGGGGTTCTTTTTGTCAAAAGCAATCAGGATTTTATGCTGGTGAATCGTCTGGTGTCACACCCCGACCGATGGTGGAATCATCGGGGCGGGACATGTAGACTGTTCATAAGCATAAGGTTCTTTCTTCTGCATATCAAACCTCAGCTCGAGAGATGACCTGTGCCCCAGAATCATGTTGTTTGTCTTGATTAGAAGCTCATTCTGGGCCATTATGTTCTTCAGTCTCTCGTCTGTCCCCGTTCTCTGGCTTCGTAGAATTCTAACTTCGTCCACCAACGAATTAATCTGTGCTTGTTGAGCATCAGATTCCTCCTTTGACTTCTGAATAGTTTCCAGCGGACCAACAACTTGGATTTCCAGAATTACTATCCTTTCTTCATTAGGATCAGGATGTCTGGAGGTAGATGCTTCAGCATTGTGAATTGGGGAGGAGAAGATAGTATCGAAGTCAAACCCTTGAGTAAATTCTCCGTAGTTGAAGGGTTGACTTATCGGTTCAATGGTGGTTGTTGGGATTGAGGATGTGATGACGGTTGTAGGTGTTATGGAAGGGGTGATGGTGACTGACTCCGTGAGAATTGGAGTAATCACCGCTACCTGGACAGATGTGACAGGGAGGGTCACTATCACAGGAACCTCCTCTGTGATTGAAGTGACTGCCACCTCAGGTTGTACCTGTGGCCTCCTCCTCTGTCTCCGGTATAATTGCTGTGAAGGTGGGGTAGAGGATGAATCAGTACTTGCAGCTGGAACTTGTACTTGCTGCAGAGTAGTAACCTCCACCTCACTTGGAATAGCAAGTTGCTGCCTATCCCCTCTGTTCTTGTTAACACTTTCACGTCTCTATCTCTCTATAGCAGCGTCAGAGTCAGAATCTGGCTCATATTCGCTGCTAGAAGCTTGTCGCTTTCTCTTTGAGGACGACTCAGGTAGGGTTACCTTCGTCGTTCTCCTCGGGTGAGCCTGCGAAGGTGCATCATCGGAATCAGAAGAATCAGACTCTGTCTCTTCCGAGTCGGATCCCTCAGCACCATCATGACCTTCTTCTTCGTCTCCATTTTTTGACGATCCATCTACACTTTCAACTTCCTCCTCTTGTTGTTGTTGTTCATCTGAATGTTCACTTAACTCTGGCTCCGAATCGTGACTATACCATCTCCAGTCAGCCGGTGCCACATATGCTTCGTTTATTAGGTGGCCAAAAAGTGCTGTATGCTCAGGGGTAGGTTCTACACAATCTAGCTTTAAAAACTGTGCAAACACTCTTTTGTCCACCCTTTTAACTTGCAACCTCTCCCCAGTTGCAGGTAGGTTTGGCAACGCATCGTCAGTCAGAAGTTGCACAAACCTTGGGTGTAATAAGAACCTGAACCTCTCAGTCGTGTTAATCTGATCATTGATGGCTTTGAATATGTATCGTGAGAAGTTGTAGTCCTTATTGAGAGATAAGCCAACAATGGCAGCAGCAAGGTCATGACCCATTGCATCTTTTCCAGCTTTTCTTGAGAAGATGCACATGATCATGATGTGGGCAAAATATCTCCATTGATCAAGCACCCACATTTTCTTGTAAGAAGCGTAGTCTCTCGCACCGACATACCCCATTCGTTGCCTCCAACAGCCATCCACAAAGTAGTCAGGATAGGCTGTCGGGTCGGTGGAAAGATCTCTGAATAGCAAGACCAGTCTAATAGTGTCTTCAGAAAAGGCGATATCATGACCCGCAACGGTAGCCCTTATAACATTGGGGGTTACCGTGCAATCATGCTCCGCTGTCTCCTAAAATTGCTCAAGATAAGGTCTTGAAACTATAGGGTCAGCTAAAATAGCATAGCTGATTCTTGAACGGTTCAAGAAATCAACTATCTCTCGGTACTACAGAGCTTCACCTTTCCATTCAGGTTGAGTATGAGCTAGAAGATTGAACTCATTCGTAAATGCACGAGCCATAATCTGCAAAAACACACAGATTACATAAACAGAACAACAAGTTTCATTGGAATTGAATAAGCATGACTCAGTATAGCAGTTACTCTTTGAACTGAATTTCCAGACTTAGAAATTTTTCCCAAGTGTTGGTCCTGCGTACTTAGCAAGTATGCAGGAATTTCCTCTTGTGTACTTAACAAGTACGCATGAATTGCTTCTTGCGTACTTGTTAAGTACGCAGGAAACGCACTTGTTTAAAATTCCAGAAATCAAAGAAATCAACAGATGTTGATGATTTGACGTGTATTAGGTCACCACTAGGTCCGAATGCATGATTCTAGCCTATGGGACTAACTTTCACATCAAATACGAGCTACACTAGTTCAATTTTGACCTAATCGACCACCCAGATGAACCTACGGTCAATCGAGGGTCAAAGGGCAAAATCAAGGACGAAATCGAGTGATTAAGGGATCGACTGATGATTCTTAACAAGTTTTAGTCATAAATTGTTACTAATATGCCCTAAAATTTGTCTAAAATCAACGGATTAAACCCTAAAATTTTTAATGTCTCAATCGGTCCGTAAAATGTGTTTTTGTGGATGGATTGGATCTAGATTCTCACCAAATGGTTGTAAGAAGATGATGATACTAGAGATGGGACGAAAAAACGGTTTGGAACACTCGGATTTTTGAGGAAAATTTGCGGAGCGAATTGAACAGGCGTTTGAGTTTGAATGTGATAAAAATCTGAAAAATTTTCTAACTCCTGTATATATACCCAACACATAATGGTCTTGCGTACTTGCTAAGTGCGCAAGCTTTAACTCATGCGTACTTACAAGTGCGCAAGACTTAACTCTTGTGTACTTGTTAAGTACGCAGGGTTTACTTCATGCGCACTTGTCAAGTACGCAGAAACCCTTAAGTACGCAAACTTTCAACTCAAAATATGAAGATTTCAAGTCAAATAATGAACAATATAAACAACATTCAATCAAGAGGATTCAAAATCAATTCAGGAAGGTTAAACACAAATATTTTTGGTTTTTATGATTAGGATTGAACTATACACAAACTTAAAATCTTTTTGATCTTTTCTAGATAGAAATATAAACGTATTCACACAGACTATTTTTGATCAAAGACACGAGAAGAGGATCATATCAGGCTAACTAATAGCAAAAACGATACAATATAAACATCAAAGAATGCGGGATCATGTCATGGATTACTATTTATTCATACGTAATAAGCAAATAAACAAGTAATTCAAGTTGACAATATTATAAGATTTGAAACTATAAGCATCTTTGTATCACGTTCTTGTGTGTTAAGGTATTGATTATAAGATATAAAACGTGTATCCCACTGATATGCTACAGTAATGTAAGTTGCACTATCTCAAGGCATCTAAGATTTTCCCAATAAATTTCTAAATTTTCAGAATGAAGCTACATCAATTAGCACAGGAAAAATCAAGCAGAATCCATAAGGATTATCAGGAATCATAAGATTCAGAATCGAATGATTCATTTGTCTTGGTTTCATTTGATTTCTTCATTGAATATCGGTATGATGATTCAGGATAATGAATATGGTGTTTATGTATTAAGGTAAGGGAATCCAACTTTTATCTGGATTTTATTTCAATGAATCAGGAGTGATTCAAGGGTGAATACACGCTCCACGGTTGATGTAGAGACATGTCTAGATTCAATCTCTCATTGCATACTTGTGAGTATGGGCAGTGAGAAGAACCGCATTAATTGTGCTAAAGACATAACCTGAAACTGATCTCAAAAGAAAATTATTGCCAAAATCTAACATCCTTTATCTGATAATGATCTTTTCTATTCTTTTACGCACACACACTAGCAAACATGGGTTCAAATCATAGTTGTAATTTTAGATTAAGTTTCCACACTACTAGTGATTCAAAGACGCATACAACCTGCTATTCAAGTGGCCCCTTTGGGTCAAAACCCGAAACTAGTGATTCAAAGAAACGAAAGGGTCGAAACTTCGCAGCCGTAACTCCCACCGTACCTGCTATTCAAGTGGCCCCTTTGGGTAAAAAACCGAAACCTTATTTGGGTCCAAATCCCCAATGTCAGACCTGCAAGTACCACCATCCTGCCAACTTACCATGCCGATTGTGTTCAAGCTGCGGACGATATGGACACGTGGTCACTACTTGTCGTACCCGTCCTCCCGTCCATCAAGCTGCTCCAGCCAACCTTCCAAACTATCTGGCACCTCTCAATTGTCGGGCATGTTACGAATGTGGAGAGCCAAACCATTTCCGTGACCGATGCCCAAAACTTCATCATCAAGGTGGTCCCCAAGGACGAGCGTTTAATATAAACGCTAATGAGGCACAAGCAATCAACGACGTGATAAACGGTACGTTTCTCGTAAACAATCATTATGCATCCATTTTATTTGATACCGGTGCCGATAGGAGTTTTGTGTCTTGTACCTTTGAATCTCGAAAACAAAGAACGAAACTTGACAATTCTTATTCCATGGAGATAGCAAACGGAAAATCTATTACTATAAATTTTGTTATCCGCGACTGCAATCTCGAGCTTAATAATCATGAATTCTCTGTTGATCTCCTTCCAATGCAATTGGGAAGCTTGAATATTATAACTGGCATGGACTGGTTATCCAAGCACCATGCCGAGGTTATTTGCTACGAAAAGTGCATTCGTATACCTCTCCCTTCGCACGTTAGTTATTTTCGGTGAAAAACCGTGTCGTGGTCTTCAACTCATGTCTTGCACATTGGCACAAAAGTACTTGCGGAAAAAGTACGTTGCCTTCTTGGCCCACGTAGTTGACACGAAAGACAAAGGTAAGAAATTGCAAGATATTCCGATCATTCGAGACTTTCCCGAGGTATTCCCCGAGGATTTACCCGGTCTTCCTCCCCCTAGACAAGTAGAGTTTCGTATTGACCTTGTGCCCGGAGCAACTCCCGTGGCAAAAGCTCCCTATCGTCTTGCATCTTCCGAGATGCAAGATCTCGCAAGTCAATTACAAGAACTCTCATCCAAAGGATTCATCCGACCAAGCCATTCACCTTGGGGTGCTCCCGTGCTGTTCGTAAAGAAAAAGGATGGATCGTTTCGAATGTGCATTGATTATGGTGAACTCAACAAGCTTACGATCAAGAACCGTTATCCTTTACCCCGTATCGACGATCTTTTCGATCAACTTCAAAGTTCAACATGTTTCTCCAAGATTGACCTTCGTTCCGGATACCATCAACTTCGTGTTCTCGATGAAGACATTTCGAAGACTTCCTTTCAGACTAGATATGGTCACTACGAGTTCATGGTCATGCCTTTTGGCTTGACTAATGCACCTGCGGTTTTCATGGATCTCATGAACCGTGTATGCAAACCTTATTTGGACAAGTTCGTGATCGTTTTCATTGACGACATTCTCATCTATTCTAAAACGAAAGCGGAGCATGAACAACATCTTCATTTGATTTTGGAGCTCTTGAAGAAAGAAAAACTATACGCCAAGTTCTCCAAGTGTGAATTCTGGCTAAAGGAGGTTCAATTTTTGGGACACATAGTCAACGATAAGGGGATTCATGTGGACCCGGCAAAAATCAAAGCGGTAAAGAATTGGAGTACTCCTAAGACTCCTACCGAGATTCGTTCCTTCCTTGGACTAGTGGGTTACTATCGTCGCTTCATCTCAAATTTCTCCAAGATTGCGGTTCCGCTCACTGCCTTGACTCACAAAGGTAAACCTTACGAGTGGGGACCCAAACAAGAGGAAGCTTTTCAAACTCTCAAGCACAAGCTCTGCAACGCTCCTATTCTAACTCTTCCTAGTGGTAATGACGACTTTGTCGTTTACTGCGACACATCCAACCAAGGTCTTGGTTGTGTTCTTATGCAGCGTGGCCAAGTAATTGCATACGCATCACGTCAGCTCAAAATCCATGAAAAGAACTATACGACCCATGATCTCGAGCTTGGTGCTGTCGTTTTCACCTTGAAAATTTGGAGACACTATCTTTATGGCACCAAATGCGTGGTTTTCACCGACCACAAAAGTCTCCAACATATTTTCAATCAAAAAGAACTTAATATGAGGCAACGTCGATGGGTCGAATTTCTTAACGACTACGACTGCGAGATTCGCTACCACCCCGGCAAAGCAAATGTTGTAGCTGACGCCTTGAGTCGTAAGGAACGTATCATGCTTCATAGTGTTCATATTCATAACGATATCCAAGCCCGCATTCTCCAAGCACAACACACCTCGGTTACCGAGGGAAACATGTACCTAGAAATGGCATGTGGTGTAGAACTCTTGCTAGAAACCAAAGCCAACGGCCTATTGTATTACTTGGATCGTATCTGGGTTCCTTATCGTGACGACCTTCGTATATTTTTGATGAACGAGTCCCACAAAACTCAATATTCGGTACATCCCGGAGCTGATAAGATGTACATGGGTCTTCGTCAACAATATTGGTGGCCCGACATGAAAAAGGATATTGCCCTCTTTGTGGCAAAATGCTTAACTTGTTCTAAAGTGAAGGCCGAACATCAGAAGCCTTTCGGACTCCTCGAACAACCTGAAATTCCCATGTGGAAGTGGGAGAACCTTGCTATGGACTTCATCACCAAACTCCCACGCACTTCTAGTGGGCAAGATAGTATCTGGGTTATTATCGATCGACTCACAAAGTCTGCTCATTTCTTGCGTATTCGTGAGGACTATCGAGTCAAGAAATTGGCTCGGATCTACATTGATGAGATCGTAAGTCGTCACGGAATCCCATTGAACATCATCTCCGATCGTGATTCACGTTTTACTTCCCGATTTTGGCAATCCTTACAATCTGCGCTTGGTACTCGTTTGGATTTAAGTACGGCTTACCATCCTCAAACTGATGGATAAACCGAGCGAACCATCCAAACCCTCGAGGATATGCTTAGAGCTTGTGTCATTGACTTTGATGGCAATTGGAATTCTCACCTACCACTGATCGAATTTTCCTACAACAACAGCTACCACACAAGTATTAACATGGCACCGTTCGAAGCTCTTTATGGACGAAAATGTCATTCACCGATTTGTTGGAACGAATTGGTGAAGCATAAATCACCGGTCCCGAGCTTATCCAAGAGACCACCGATAAAATCTCTCTTATTCGTGACAACTTTCGAGTAGCAAGGAGTCGGCAAAAGAGCTATGCCGATAATCGACGAAAACCCTTGGAATTTCAAGTTGGGGATATGGTTCTTCTAAAGGTATTACCTTGGAAAGGCGTAGTCCGATTTGGAAAGAAAGGAAAACTTGCACCTCGATATGTGGGTCCATTCAAGATACTCGAAAGGGTAGGGAAAGTGGCCTACAAACTCGATCTTCCTTCAGAGCTCAGCAACGTTCATCCGACTTTTCACGTATCTAATTTGAAAAAGTGCCTAGCCGACGAGAATCTCCACATCCCTCTTGATGAAGTGCGTATTGACGAGAAAATGCACTTTGTTGAAAAACCCGTGGAAATCATGGACCGTGAAGTCAAGAAACTTAAGCGTAGCCGCATCCTCATTGTCAAGGTCCGTTGGGAGTCTAAACATGGACCCGAGTTCACTTAGGAACGTGAAGACCAAATGAAGACCAAATATCCACATCTCTTTTCATAGCCTCCACTAGTTGAATTTCGGAGCGAAATTCCTTTAACATGGGGAGACTGTGACATTTCGGATTTTCATTCACGCACTTGTAATATATATATATATCATGTAATCATTTATATTTAAATGAAATGCAAGTGTTTTTATTTTTGTAAAAAATATATATTTTTATTTTATGGATTTAAAATAATTAAAATTTTATAAGTTTTAAACTTATATAAAATTTTATATAAAAAAATCTAAATTAAAAGGGTTCATGTATATATAAGATAACCTATTTAAATAATATAATTAACTTTTATAAAAATATTTATAATAATAATAATATAAGTTTATAAAAGATAATTGAAATAAAAAAAAAAGAAAAAAAGAAATGTAATTAATTATTAAAGTTGAGGGGCTGTTTTGAAAATTTTCAAACTAAAAGGTTTTAAACCAAAAACCGGTTAAGGGACTAAACATGGCCAAATCAAACCACAAGGACCCATCCGTAATTATCTCAGGGACTTAATTAAAACAGAATCAAACTTCAGGGACCAATTCTGCCATTTTCCAATTCGTGTTTCAGGTCACCTCCTTCATTATCCGGCAGTCCAAGCCAATTTCCGGCGACATCTTGACAAGCCTGTTTCCCTGCACCTCGACAACCGATAAAGGTGTCCCTGACCTCGTCGTCCCCACGCGAGCAAAAGCCCCAGACCAATTGGTCTCCCAAAATTCGAATCGTCTGATCGTGTTTGTGGCCGAAAGTCCACGCCACGAATTCGGCCCCGACAGTCAACCTCCACGCCTGCAAGATGGCTCGACAGTTTCGTCTCATCCAGACGAGTGTCTGGACATACTCAATTGCGTGTTTTATTATAAAGATCGAGCTCGGCTATAAATAGCCATTTACGGACCTGCTCGAGCTCGCCACCCCTCATCTACCCACTCTCACTTCAAATTGAAACTAGCATTGTGTTTGTCGTCATTGTGAGAAGCTGTGACCAGAATATCAGAGTCTAATTCCATCCCGAAACTTGATTTCCCACTCTTGACATTCTCGGATTTAAGACCCTACCGATCAGACCCTTCGCGACCAGGTTTGAGCCTCAAATTTGTTCCGTTATCTTCTATTATCAACTGGCAATCTATCCCAATCGAAATCGCAACCTCAAACCATCGATTACCGGGCAAACCAAATGTCTCGGACACTGGTTTGCCGGTTGCTGAGGACCAGCGACCAGGTTCGCTTATGTGCATATCAATTAACTGATATATACATAACCAGCGATGGGCAGTAGCCCGGCTGGTTATGCGTGTGTGTGTTGTGTCTAAGGTCGCGGGTTCGATTCCGGTTGGCCTTCGACCCAATTTTTTTTCTTCTGTTTTATAAAACTTTTATTTTATTTATTTATTTTATCTCATTTTAATAATTTCTCTATACAATAAAAAACTATTACGAGTGGGTTGACTCGTTCGTCTATTTTGAAATTGATTAAACAATTTTTTTCATAATTAACCCATCCAATTTTTATAAAATAATAAACCCTACAATTTTTATAAACTTGTTAAAATAAATTTTAATATATAATAATGATAACATAATTAAACAAATAGAAACTTTTCTTTTTATTTATTATTATATATAAATACAATAAACATAATAACAAATTATTTAAAATATAATATTTTAACAAGATTAAAATATATATATATATTTTTGATGTTAAGTTTTACAAAATCATTATCATCTTTCTACTATATTTTATACAAATAAATATTAAGAAATATTATTATAAACCTATACACCTTTAAATACGAATACGCACATATAAAACATACAATAATACCTATTTATCCACACAGGTTTCAACGTGCTTAGTTTTCAACATCCTTATCACCCGCACTTGTGGATTAAAACATCCTCTAGCCAGGTGAGTTACATAGCCCCTATTTTACATTTTTACATACTTTGGGGTGAAACATTATTTCATGCTACTCAATCAAATTGTTTATACGTGTTATTCATGTGGATTATATGCTTATTATCTTGGGTGTACAATCATTTACTTTAAACACAAGAAAACCAACAGTAATATTAATAGATCTATTGTGCCTGACCAGCCCACCCTTGTAGGGTGTTTATTACTGCATACTCGGATATAGCCGGGTGTTATATTCAAACATATCGGATATAGTAGGTAACTATATTCAAACATACCGGACCTAGCTGTTGTGCTATGTTCAAGCGCGTCAATCAAGGTTTGAATTGTGCTTAGATAAATGATACAACCATGTATGCTATGTTTAACAAGATAAACAATGAGTTGCAAAACGTTTTTATCTAATATTTATCAGTTCCACTAAACCTATGTACTCACCAACTTTATAGTTGACACTTGATTTAAATAATGTTTCAGGTTTGGATATGTGATTGCTTGCTGAAGATTCTACCACTAAAGAACTTATGGACCTAGTTAATTAAATCAATGTTTTGAAATAGACTAGGTTATTTGAATTTGTATTGTACTTGAATGTTTGTTGTCTTTAATTAAATTAATGAATTATGCAATATTTTAGTTATCATGTGCTTTTGAACAATCATTCCATTGTCCGCCTCGATGATTCCGCCATCGGTCAAGGTGTGACAGTGTGACCCGATACAGAATGGTTCTTGGGAGTATAGTATTTTTGCAAATTTTCTTTGTAACCAAGCCCATAGTGAGCTGAAAAAGCCTCTTTCTTTACTTGATTAAGATTTTTAAGCATTACCTTTAATTTATCATTAGATTCAATGATATCGGGGTTCAGTTAAAATACAGTTATTACTATTAGTGATAATGTTTTTCTTGACTTTCTGTTCAGATAACAAGTCCTCAGATACTACTCCTTCAGGGCAAGTGTTAACCGACCCATCATCAGAAGCAGTTAAGAGCTCCTCATTAGATGTGGAGTTAGCCTTACTTGAGGAATCATCCTTTCCTGAGGACTCATCAAGACAAGTTAGATCAATGTCTACTAAGCTGTTGACAAACTTCCCGCTAATTGGTGGAGGAATGGCATTAGTACCCAGCCCTAAGCCATTCATTTGCCTCACTACAGATTCGTAGTGTTCCACCACAAAACGAGAGTTTTTCAACTTCTCATTAGAACATTTCAACTGCAAGATTTCATTTTGCAGCTTGTTAATTTCATTGTTCCTTTTCTCCAACCTCTTGTATGCAATATCCAAGTGAAGCTGTTGATCGCTCATTTTTAGTGAATACTCACGTTTTTCCCTTTTCAACGTTTCAATTGAATCTTTAAAACGTTTTTCGTTTTCTTTATAACTTAGAGCTGCAATGCAAAGGGGTTCGACCTTGTCTTGAAGCTTAGAATTTTCAAGTTTTAAGCCTAGACATTTAGAACAAGAAATAACAGAAAAAGGATTAGAATCTACCTCAGTTGATGAACTTGTTGCCTCTCCAATAGCCATGAGAGCAACAGCTGTAGTAGATTCCTCTTGATCAGCTACAGAAGCTTCCTTATCTTCAGCTTCCTTCTCCTCAGCTTCCATCAACTCCATGATCTCAGCCATGAGACCAACCTGAGTTTGTGCAATGATGGCATCTTCCAGATGAACACCCCAATCAAAGTTGTCGTCCTGTTGAGCTACCAGTGCATTGAACGAACCACCGTGGCTTTGATTGTGGTTGTTTATGTTGTTGTAACCATGGCTGTTTTCTTGGCTAGGTCTGGTGAAACCCGAAGCCGGTGCTCTGTCTTTCTGACATTCATAAGCAAAGTATCCAAAGTTTAGACACTTATAGCATTTGGCCTTGGATTTGTCAAAACCAACCTTGGCATTAGAATGCCCGCCAATGAACTTTCTTCCTGTTCTGTTCAGGAAACGCTTGGCTCTCCTTAGTATCATGGCCATATTCCATTGAATATACATGTCCTCCATGTCATCAGGATCCACTTGATTAAAATCTTCTTCAATTGTCTCGGGATCTGTAAGCTTGCCACCTATGAAGTTCTCGTAGGCCAGCATACAAGATTAAAATAGTGCTACATGATCTTCAGCTATTTTGCCTATAGCTGATTGGTTAGCTGAAGTTGTAGCGGGGGGGGATTTCTTGAGGTATGTTGTTGATGAGATCCAGAACCTGATCCAGATGCATAGCATGCATGACCACCACAACCATTTGAGTGGTCTTCTTCAGTAGAGTTTCCAGAGAAAAGGGCAATTCCAGAGCCCGAAGATTTGGTTGTAGAAGACGTCCCATGATACATAGAAGGGTCTTGTATCTGAGGTCTTCCTGGGCTCTCCTTCTTTCTAAGGTTCATGTTATGAGCTTGAACCTTTCCAATTGCCTCCTCCATTGTCATTTCATAGAATTTTGGATTCTCTCTCATCAGGGTTGTGTACATTTCAAACTTGGGAGGTAAAGCATCCAGAAACTTTTCCACCAACTCTTCATCGGGATACTTGAGCTCAAAAGCTTTCAATTCTGTCTGCAGATGATAGAATCTAGAGATGAGGTCATCTAAAGACTCATTCTCCAAAAATCTGAAGCCTTCATACTGCTTCTTGAGTAGATCTCGTTTACTCTTCTTGATATCACTATTCCCCTCGAATCTTTTCTGTAGTGCCTTCCAAAGATCCTTAGAGTTTTCATAACCTCTGAAGATGTGGAACAATTCCCGAGTTAATGCCATAGTGATAGAACAGTGAGCCTTCTTCTCTCGATCATAAGCTTTCTTTTCTTCTTCATCGAGTTTAGAGATAGGCTTAGGCAGTTCATCATCAAGATAAATGTGTGTGGGATGCTTATAGCCCTCTAGAATTGGAATCCATAACGAAGAATCGGTATAAGAAATGTAGTACTCAAAGCGTGCTTTACAGTTAGAATAATCATTTACATTTAGCAACTTTGGCCGTTTCTGAGGAGTACCGATCTCATTGTCATAGTTTAAAACGTTTCCAAGGTTCTAAAGATTCGACATGGTGAACACTTAGTCAAATTTCAGAAAAATCAGAGACACTTGCGCACTTGATATTGGCCTTGCGCACTTAGAGGAATGGTCTTGCGTATTTAATATTTGCTCTTGCGTACTTGATAAGTACGCAGGATATAACTTAAGTACGCACAAGATTAGTCTTGCGTATTTAGTAAGTACGCAAGAGATTAGTCTTGCGTATTTAGTAAGTACGCAGCAAGACTGTACTTTTTGCCAGATATGGTAAGTACGCAGACACCTTTTCACCAACTCTCACCAAACTATTCCGGTCACTGGAAACAAACCAGAGATGGCAAAAATCGGACGAGTGAACAATCAAAATGAGCCAAAGGGTCAGAAACTTGTTTCTAACCAACCTTTGATACTCAAAACACTTAAAATACACAACAAAAGTCGGTTTTTGCTTCTAAAATAGTGCTCAAGAACTACCCCTATTTTATCACAAAAATCAACAAAAACACCTCCTTTTGCTTGTAAAAATCTGTAGAAAACTCTCCAAACTCACTCACAACACTCGAAATCAAGAGCAAATGCTCTGATACCACTTGTAGGTCCCTCGGGTGTGGCGGATCGTCACATGCAAGTGGGTCTACTAGTCGGACCGGATGCGGAATACCCGTGACTAGGTGGAGAGTCTTACAACACAAAGCAAATCGACAAGATGATCACTTTAAACGTTCGTCTATTATAAACACTTGAAGGTTACAGAGAGAAATACTGAGATTACAAATTCTGCGTATTTGTTACTATGAATGCGTACTTATCTACTGTCAACCATTCCTATTTATACACGACCTAATGCCTGCGCACTTAGCAAGTGCGCAGGGCAATTTGCTCATGCGTACTTAGCAAGTACGCAAAGGTATTCTTGCGTACTTGCTAAGTACGAAGGAACTAATTCCTGCGCACATACAAGTACGCAAAACACTTAGAGAAATTTGCAACAAGCAATATGTAAAAGTAAATACAACTTGATTACTAATACATACAGACACTTACAAACAAAGACAAATACATACATGAAAGTACAAAACTAAGACTCTATCTATCCAGAGTGTTTGTCACAGGAAAGTGCTTCAACAGAACTTCAAAAAAGATGGGATCAGATCATAACATGCTTATAATAAATTACATACAAATTTGCAACACATAACATGTCAATTTTATAAGAATTAAAACCATTAGTATCTTTGTCCCATGTTCTTGTGAATTAAGGTACCATTTATTTTGTAATACAACGTGTATCCCACAAATATGCCAACAAAAATTTAAATGTGCACTATCTTCAAGACATATAAAAGCATTGCAAGATAATATTCAATCTCCAGGATGAATTATACCGATAAACACAGGAAAATATCAAGCAGAGAATCAGAATGATTCAGAATCGAATCATTCAAATGTCTTGGTTTGGATGAAGTATCATGATTCATAGTAACAGAAAGATTGTACCAATAGAATTCTTCAACATAAGATTGATCAAGGAATCGATTGATTCAATGACATAGGGTAGCGTGATCCAACTGTTATCTGGATATATTCAATGGAATCAGGATAATGATCCAAGGGCTAGTATATGTTCCAACAGATGTTGTCACAAACATATCTTAGTCCAACTTCACGTTGCATGTTTTTCGGGACATGGGCAGTGAAGTGAACTGAAAAAATTGTGTTTAACGACATAACTGATACTGGTCTCATGAAGTACTTTAGATCTTATATTCTTTATCTGATAATGATCTTTTACACACACACCCGACATACCATGGGTTCAAATCACAATTATCACAAAGATCATTATGTTGTCACACTACTAATGGACCAAAGATACTCATAGCCTATTGACAATTCAAACTACATACTAGTATCCAAATTAAAATATAAGCATCAAGCATCAATTTTTGTTAAGCATAAGCAGTTATGAAGCTATCATTTCCCATACTGTGCAGTCTAAGAAGTTCTGATCAAAACATTTATCACAAATATATTAGATAAGCATCATAAAGTCCAACTAAGGTAATGTGTGATTGAACATCTACTGATATACCATCATTTCTCCTTATAACTTCAAGTAATGTCGATTTTAACTTTTTCAATTTGTTTGGCTTTTTCAAAATCTTTTTCAAAGAAAGTAAAACAAACGAAAATAAACCTTCCATGAAAACATTTTATGAAAAACATTTTACTTGGTTACTTGGGATTAAGCAAGTCAATCAATTAAAAACTTAAATCGATGTAATCCTGTAATTGAATGCCTTTGCCTTTGTCACCAACACAAATCTGTACTCCCCCTCAACTAGTCAAATGGTTTCATCAACGACTTTATGCTCACCATTGTCATCCTAAGTTTCAGGTTATCATTTGGACTTTGTAAACTCTTTCCAAAACATTGTGTGTGACATATTCTCCCCCTTGAGCATCAAGTCGTTGAATAAAATAGATTCTCAGTTATCAACAACTCTTTACTCTTGCAGATGTCATTCCCTGTCATGTGCTACGAAGAACCATTATCAACAAACCAAATGTTATTAATAGTCCCTCTTGGTTAATCCTGCACATCTAACAAGAAACATTAATTTTAAATTGGGAACCAAGCCATGGTAGTCATGGGTCGTCCATCTGTATCAAAATAATAAACCACACTCCATTCACAATCGAATCTCTCATCGATTTTCGGTGATTGCTCCGACGAGTCAGAAATAGAAACTTCATATTTCCAAATATACTTCTGTTCATTAAGTTCTTTTTGCTTAAAATGTGAAGTGTTTGAACACACTTGTTCATTTGAAAAATGTTTAGATTGTGAAAGCTCTTGTTGTTCTAAACGTTTTCTCAATCTTCTGTTTCTCCTCCGTCTTTGAGGTCTAGAAAGCCTAACCTCAAATTTTGAATTACCCTTTGGTGTATCATGAGGTTTAACCACATTTGGGTTAACATAAGGCTTACCAAGAGTTCTTACCTTTTCTGGAGTAACATGTCGATTACCTTTGGCGTTGTGAGGATAAGCAATCCGAATGTGACCCACAAGACCACAATAAAAGCAAGATCTCTTCTCATGATATTCTCTCATATAAGGAATCTTCAAACGATAAGATGCACTTGAAGAATATTCTCCTACATGAACTTCTTTTGGCATTATTTTCTCTGGAACTCCAGATTTTGCAACAGGTTTTGATTCAGGCTTCATCTTCTCAGGAAATACATGCTTCTTCCCTTTATTTTTGTAAAGACAATTCACCATAATGTGTCCCATCTAACTGCAATGAAAACATGTACGCCTGTAATGATAATCTCTGACATATGGAACTCTCCTTGAGTTTGAAGAACTTCCAAATATATTTTTACCAGATGAATTAGAATCATCCTTTGGTTCTTCTTGCTTAACCTCTTTCGGTATCCCCTCTACCTTAGCTTCATCAACATATTCATCATCATTCTCATCAGAATACACCATATCTTCACATGTGACTGGATTCACTTTCAACACAGTCTTAGGATCTAAATCCTCATCTTTTATAATCTCAGGTGCAACAGAATAATTTCCTTTGAATGATGGAGGAACATAACCAATACCACTAGTTCCCTTCCCCCCTTCTGTATTATTAAAATATCCCAGTAAGAATGATGAATTTCCAAAGCTTTCTAACTTTCTGTGTAATCTGATCACCTCTGCTTTAGATTCAGCTAGTTCCTTATCTTTCTCAGCAAGATCATCACCTCTGATCACCTCTGCAACGGACATATCCAGGTGATATGCCTGCTCTTTGATCTTCAAAGTCAGAGAACTTATATCCCTCTTCAGTGATTCTATCCTTTCAATACACACATTCTCATTATCCTTTAATTTCTGGTTTACCGTATCGATTTCATATCACAAATGAGGTTTATGTTGTCATCCATAACCGTCATCATTTTATCCTTTACTGAAATACAGTTAGAACAAAATGTTTCAGAGTTAGAAACTACCTCATATTTTACTTCTGAACAAGATGCACCAGGAGCCATGAATATGTCATCATCAGCTTCACTATTTTAGTCAACATGGACAGGCTCTGCATCAATTTCTGATTCACTAAGATCATCTTCAACTGTCTGAAAGCTTTCTTCAGTCATCACATCAGTCTTAGTAGATTGAGTACTTTCACCAGAACGAATACTCTCACTATCACTTAACTCTGCAGAAGAATCACTTTGAGAATAACTCGGCTTCTCCAATACTTCTTTGATCAAGACCACAGACGCTTAAGAAGTTGCTTCACCCTTTTTCTTCAACACTTCCCATAGATCTCTTGAAGTTGGACACTTCCCAAGACTATGAATGATTTCTTTTTGAAAAGACATCGTTAAAGTTTCACACGTTTTATCTCTTGATCAAACTTCTGCTTTTCTACTTTAGTAAGAGCTGTCACTGGTTTAGGAACATTATAATATCCCATGAAGTCATAAGTAGGATGCACATATCCTTTAAATATGGGTGTCCAAAAATTTTCATCAGTGTCTGATACGAACCGGACTTTTCCAGCTACTGTAATCTGATATACACAAAAGCCTCGGTGGCATATTCCAATCGCATTATCATCACGTGAAATTGACATTTTGAAATTTTTGCGAAAATATCCGAAAAATATTTCCCGCCAAAATACTCTTTTTTAAAAATTTAAAAAATTCAAAATTTCAAAAATGATTCAAAACAAGCATATAAACTTTCCCAAAAAAATTTGGACAAGAACAAATTTCCCGCCAAAATACTCGCCATTGCCTTTTTTTTAAGAACACTAGCGAACTAGATAAGTTCGCCTGATACTGCCTGAGCGAACTTAATAAGTTCGCAGGAACTTCACTGAGCGAACAAGACCACAAGCGAACTTGATAAGTTCGCCTATTGAATAAGTTCGCTTAAACTGAGTGAAGCGAACTTGATAAGTTCGCCTACTAAGTTCGCCTGTTACAGGGTCTCAGCAAGTTCACCTGCTTCAGCTGTAACAAACTCAGGAAGATCTTCAACCCAAACACGAACTAATCAGCACCGAAAATCTTCATTTCTCACAGATTAGATGGAATTTGAAGAAATTGGACCGTAGGAATTGGTATTTTAGGAATTAGAACAGTTCTAACAGATTAATTTCACCAAAATCCACTTCAAACTCACGAATTCAGCAGCAATTTCAACTTCAAGAACTTGAAAAACCCCATGGATACAAAAACTTGAAAAAATGATCAATTTCTTGTCAAATTGTACACAAAATCGTCACAAATCACCAAGAATCAAACACAAATCATGAGCAAAAGCTATGATACCACTTGTAAGTCCACATGACTCATCTACAGATCGATCTCGTGACAGGACATCTCGATAACACGGAGTGCGGAATCCTACCGTGTTAACGTTTGTATACGAATTGACAATAGAAACAACAGGTAAATAAACTTCTCTTTGTATTCCACAAAAACACAGAGTTTACAAATTCACAGAATACAATCGTTCAAGCCCCTCTAGAACAGAACCTGTAAACATCTATATTTAGACACAAACCTGCTAGAGGCGAACTTAGACTAGGCGAACTTAAAAAGTTCGCTCCTAAAGATGCTTAGGCTAACTTGTTAAGCTCGCCTCTCTATGAACTTATACAAAATTTTATCAACAGTTACAAAACAAGTCCTAATACTTGGCGAACTTATTATCTTCGCTAGTTTTCTGGTTTAGGCGAACTTATCAAGTTCGCTTGAACAAATTCACTTGGTGTTGATAAGTAGCGAACTTATCAAGTTCGCTTGAGGGTATACTTGTTCAACTTTTACTGTTTTACTTAATTTTTTTTGTATACTTGTTGTTATGGCTAACATGGTACAGGTTACAAATATGTTTAACTACGACAACGAAATTGGAATTCCTTAGAAACCACCAAAGCTTATGAGTCATGCTGATTATCCGAACTGGAAAGAAAGATTCGATAAGTTTGTCTCATTCACTGATACAAGCTTATGGATTCCTATTCTAGAAGGCTATGATCATCCAACTTACTCCTTTATGGGAAAGAATGATCTACCAAAGACTGTTTCTGGATTGACAGCTGAAGAAAAACTTTTATTTGACAGAGAGAAGAAGGCAATGGCGAGTATATCAATGTCATTAACAAAAGAAATATGGGAATATTTGCAGAAACGTTGTGAGGGTAGTGTGGATGTTAAAAAGAGCCGAAAGGAATTACTGAGGAAGCAGTTTATGGTGTTTAATCATTTTCAAAATGAAACTTTGGATTAGCTGGTTACAAGATTCTACCACTTGCTTAGTGAACTTGTCAGTGCTGAGGTGGTGTATGAACCTGAAGAGATCAATGATAAATTTCTTGATGCATTACCATCTAAATTTGATGTGTACTCAGTGCTTATCAAAGAGAATGCTAGATACAAGACAATGTCATTAGAATATGCGTTGGGGAAATACAATCTCATGACTTGAACTTAAAGTAGAAAGAAAAAAATATGGAGCATGTTCAAGATCCTTCCATGTATTTTGCAAAAGCTGCTGTTAAATCTGGATCTGGAGTTGCTTTATTTTCTAGGAATGGTCAAGATTGTAACGTGGAAAATTCTTCTGGGTGTTCGTATCAATCTGGTTTTTTCTGTAACTACTTCAAATTCATCTGGTTCACAATCAAGTGGTTCTCATCATGTGAGTCAAAGGGTAGCTGAAGATTATATGGCTATGCTTTCTTCGTTCATAGCTTCTTCTGAAAACTTTATTGGTGAGAAAATTCATGATCTGGAAGCCATTGAGATGAATATTCGTTGGAATATGGCTATGTTAATGAGGTAGGCAAAAGATTTTTTGAAGAAGACCGGAAGGAAGTACATTGGATCTAACAGTAGAACAAAAATGGGATTCGACAAATCTAAAGTTCATTGCTACAACTGTCTGGAGTACGATCATTTTGATAAAGAATGTAACAAGCCAAAAGTAGAGTTTGATTCTCAGAAGAACAGTTATCAAGGAAGCAGACAACATCAACAGGGATCTGGAAATTCTGGAAAATCTGCAAATTTATCAACATCATCTGTCTTAGTTGCTCAAGGGGATGATAATTATGATTGGGGAATTCATTTGGAAGACCTGGTTAGAGCTGTGAGTCAGGCTTTTGTTGCTGAAATTCATACTGGTGATTCATCCGAGGATGATAATACTAGTAGTTCTAGTGAAGAAGAAAGTTCAGCAAGTGAGACTGAGAGTCAGAATGATGAAGCAGAAGAAAGTGTTACTGGAGATAGTGTTTCTAATGAACTTCATTATGATGATAAAGATTCCACAACAACTGTTTCTGAAGATGAGATTCTTCTGATAAAAAGAGTACCTGAGCTGAAAGAAGAAATTCCTACAGGAAAAGTCTTCATGGCTAATATGTCTGATCCAACAAAGGTAAAAGATGTTATATGTGATATATTTTGTTCTAACTGTATTTCTGTGAAGGATAAAATAGTGAGAGTTATGGATGATAACACAAACTTGATCTGTGATATGAAATCGATGCACACTATAAATCAAACATTGAAGGATAATGAGAAGTTATTCGTAGAAAGGATTGAGTCATTGAAGAGAGACATAAATTCTCTGACCTTGAAGATCAAAGAGAAGGCGTATCATCTCGATATATCTTATGCAGAGATTGAGAAAAGGAATACTGATCTTGCTAAGAAAAACAAGGAACTTGCTGCATCTGAAGTAGAGATACTTAGGTTGAACAGAAAGTTACAAGGTTTTGGAAATTCTTCATTTTTGCTGAATTACTACAATGACAACATTGACCAAGATAAAAGAATTGGCGGCGTTGGTTGTGTTCCTCCACTATTCAACGGAATTTACACTCAAGTACCTGAAGTTGTAAAGGATGAGGATTTAGATCCAAAGACAGTTCTTAAAGTCAATCCTGTCACAGGGGAGGATATGGTGTATGATTCAGACAGTGAAGATGAAGAGTTTGATGAGACCAAGACTGAAGGTGTTCCTAAAGAGGTTAAAATTGAAGAACCAAATGTGATCAAGCAAGTAATAAGAGATAGATGTTGATGCATATCGTGATATGTTAAAGAGATATTTAAACTATTAAGGTTTCACGAGAACAGGTTTTAAATTTATAAAATGATAAATACCCAAACTTAAAACAGACACAATAGGCAAATGTACCTATCGCAGCGTAATATATTTTAGGTAAGAACCAAGTATCAAACCAATGGACACGGTCGAGTTCCAATACTCAACTTTTGTTATCGTTTAGCCGGTTTAATTAGTGAGTGGGTTTTGTGTGCTTGTGAAGTAGAAAAGTAAATGACAGAAAAGTAATTGACGTAAAGAAAATAACAGAAAAGTAAAAACGTGTGTGATGTGTGTAACATGAATGTATATAACATAATAGTAAATAGCAAGAAAGTAAATATCTCGGAAATGATCAGGTCACGGAGAGTAATGCTTTGGGCTTCGAATCCTCTTGGTATATGATAATGTTAAGTTGACTAATCCAGTGCTATGACTAATACAGATGTGTGACCCGGGTCACCGCTAGAGCCTCGTCCTCACCACATTTGGTTCACGAATTATAGTCTTTAATGATAAAATGGTAGGACTCCCAGCTAGGGACATCGTTACCCTCAACTCTTTGGTGTTATCTCCGAGTTGGTTTAGGACATCAAACTTAAGTGCTTGGTTATTATTATTAATAGAGTGATTAGACTTTGTTCATCGGGAGGCGGTGTAACAATGAGACCATGTATAAAGACATACCGTTCCCAACGTGAGTTCACCAATTCTTTATCTCATAACAAGTTCGTATAAAGACGTACGACCATGTTAATATTAACCAAGCCTTGTCTTATCAAGATCCACTTGTATAAAGACGTACAAGTATAAAAAGAATTTTGATTAAAAGGGTTTTACGGTCTTACACTTTAAAATCAAGAACACTCACAAGTGTAAAGACAAGTTTAGATAATAATAAAAAGCTCACTTAGAGGGTGGTTTTAAGAGCGAATACTTAAAGACATAAACATACCACTAGATTAAAACATTAAACATTAACATACACCAAACTTCATCTTCACCCTAGCAATACAAAGAGTTTTGCCACGAATGGCCATACTAACTAGCGTAACGCTGAGTTTCGTAGGCTCCCCTATTGAAGACAAAGAGGAGGAGCCTCTCTACTCTCTACTCTAAACTATAGAAATGGACTATATTGAGCTATAATAATCTCTCATAGGTTGTGTGGAATGTTGAACCTAAGCCTCCTATTTATAGGACTCAAAATGAGCAATGCACGATCTTGCATTGGATTGCACGGGCGTGCAAACACCTCGGGAATCAAACAGGGTACACCGGACAGTGTACTGGGCCTTGGGGAGCAAGGGAGGCAAATGAACGCCCGTGCATTGGGATGCACGGCCGTGCATCCCTCCCTTGCTGCCCAGTTTTGTCTTTGAGCTGCTTGTTGACTATTGTTCACCTTGGTTGACTTCTTGGGGGTCAAAGCTCAGGAATGATCCTTCTAGAAGCTTGATTTCTTGGTGTTTTTGATTGATTTCAGCTGTGTTTATCTTTAGGACCCTGAAAAACCTTCTGATATGCCCTAAATTATACATGTTTTGCATGCATAATAATCCCCATATTATGGTACTAATTGATTAATAACCTTGCAATTGGTACTTAAAATGTTAATATTTCAAAATTGTAGGTTATTCGGTGTCCTGAGATAAACAAAGCTAAAACTAGTAAAAAACACTAAGAAATCAAGCCTTTTGGAAGATCTTTCCCGAGGTTTGACCCCCAAGAAGTCAAACCAGGTCAACAACAAGTAAAACAGCAGCTAAAAGACGAAACAGGAAGCGGGAGGAGGGATGCATGGCCGTGCATCCCTTTGCACGGTCGTGCATTGCATGACTTGCACCCAAGGACTCAGTACGCTGCCATTTGTACTCTGTTTGATTCCCGAGGTGTTTGCACGCCCTTGCAATCCAATGCACGGCCGTGCATTGCTCATTTTGAGGCCTACAAATAGGAGGCTTGGGTTCTTCATTTCATACACCTTTCCATATATCAAGAAGCTATCCACAAGAGAGAAATTCATAGTTACAGTAGAGAGGCTCCTCCACTTTTTCCGAAATAGGGGAGCTAGGGTGAAGATGAAATTTGGTGCATGTTAATGTTTGACGTATTAATCTAGTCGTATGTTTATGTCTTTAATTATTCGCTCTTAAAACCACCATTTGGTGGGCTTTTATTATTGTCTAAATCCGTCTTTATATTTGTAAGTGTTCTTGATTTTAAAGTGTAAGACCGTAAAACTTTTTTAATCAAATTTCATTTAAAACTTGTACGTCTTTATACAAGCAGAGATTGATAAGCCAAGGCTTGGTCAGCATTATTAACGTCGTACGTCTTTATACGAACTTATTATGCGACCAAGAATTGGTGAACTCTTGTTGGGAACGATACGTCTTTATACGCGGTCCCATTCTTACACCGCCTCCCGGTGAGCAAAGTATAATCACCTATTTACCAATAATATTAAGCATTTAAGTTTGATGTCTCAAACCAACATGGAGATAACACCACAGGGTTGAGGGTAAATGTTGTCACTAGCGGGAGGCTTTACTATTTTAATTTAAAGATTTTAATTCGTGAATCAAATGTAGTGAGGACGAGGCTCTAGCGGTGACCCGATTCACAAGTTTGTAGTAGTCATATCACTGGATTAGTCAACTTAACATTATCACGTACCAAGCGGATTTGAAGCCCAAAGCATTACTCTTCGTTACCTGATCATTTCCGAGATATTTACTTTCCTGCAATTTACTATTCTGTTAGTTACATTTCTGTTACACATATCACTCACATTTTTACTTTCCTGTCATTACTTTACCGTCATTTACTTTTCTGTCATTTATTTTTCCACTTCACAAGCACACAAAACCCACTCACTAATTAAATCTGATAACCGATAACAAAAGTTGAGTATTGGAACTCGACCATGTCCATTGGTTCGATACTTGGTTCTTACCTAAACTATATTACGCTGCGATAGGTACACTTGCCTATTGTGTGTGTTTTAAGTTTGAGTATTTATCATTTTATAAATTTAAAACCTGATCTCGTGAAACCAATATCTCTAAATATTATTATATTTACACTAAACTCACGCTATCAAGTTTTTGGCGCCGTTGTCGGGGACACGGTGATTCCAATAAAAATTCAAGTTAACGGATTAGCCTTATCAATTTCCATCTATTTTTCTGTTACGTTTTGTTGCAGGTAGTGTATGATCCATAGCTCCACTACGGGTTTATATCAACCTTTAGCAGAGCACGAAAGATTCTTTCACCGCCGAATATGAGAAAACCGTACTAGAAGAATGGCCGTCGAAACCGCACTATTTCCGATTTCGCATGACCGTCACTAAAGGCTTTGGGGTCAAATATCACTAGGCCAATGGTTGATGCTAACAACTTTGAAATCAAATCTCATGTTATTCACATGATCCAGTCATCATGCACTTTCCATGGATTACCCAATGAAGATCCACATGCCCACATTGCAAATTTCCTCCAAATTTGTGACACTTTCAAACTGAACGGAGTTTTGAATGACGTAATTTGCCTCCGAATGTTTCCATTTTTCTTAAGGGAACGAGCTAAGTCATGGATAAACTCTCATCCTACCGGGTCAATCACTACATGGGACGATCTTGCTCAGAAATTCCTGTCAAAATACTTCCCGCCAATAAAAACTGCTAAATTGAGAAATGATATTACCACCTTCACCCAGGAAGATGGTGAATCACTATATGAGGCGTGGGAACATTTTCAGGACATGCTAAGGAAATTTCCTCATCATGGGCTAGAAGTTTGGCTACAAGTATCATCATTCTACAATGGGTTACACAATCAAACTCGTCAGACACTCGACACTACTGTAGGTGGTATTTTTGGAAACAATAGGCCACAAGAAGCTTACCGTAGGTCCCGGAGAGGTCAATACGGATATAACATGATGAGCAACCGACATACACACTGAGTGCGGAATCCAATGCATGCATGTTTGTGTATAGATGACGACTAGAACAATAACAATGAACACATAAGGTAAATAAACTCCAATTGTATTGCTCTCAAACTCAGAGTGTTTACAAGAACTGAATGAACCAAAGCTTACAATTCAAAATAGTAAACACCTATTTATAGAAACGTAACTGCTGCAGGCGAACTTAACAAGTTCGCCGGAACTTGTCCTAGGCGAACTTACTAAGTTCGCCTATGCCAAAACTTAGTTACTTCCTACAGATTACAAGTATAAAAGACAAACATAAAGCATAAATACATTACAAAGACCTAATCTATTACAAGGCTACTTGTCACAAAACATGTCTCTACAGGCTCCCCCTTGACAATAGCCTGTATCTTTATCTTCAGGGTCTTTGGTCTTCACGTCTTTCTCTAACTCTTTTGTCCACCTTGGCTTCCAGCATGTAAATTCTTTTCAATGCAAACATATAAAACTCTCTTGTACTACATGGCTTATTCTCTCCACTCTTTTGTGTACATAATCTCTTTACGTTTGAGCATAAGTTGGTATTTTCTTGAGAAGTTAACCAGATTCATAGCATCATAGATACGAGCTAAGATCTGTCCTTCTTTGTCTTCCACAACTGCCTCACCTGTATCTACATCCACATACCACCACTTCATGTCTCCCATATAGTCTTGATCAATTCTTTTCAATGGAATCTTTTGGAGTGATCTCACTGGTTTATACATAACTCTGATGATCTCTTTCTGAGTTACTGGATCAAACTCACCACTCTTGATTCTTTTACCTTTTTATGGCTTCAGTCTATCATACTTTCCAGTACTCCCTTCAGTACAAATCAGTCTTGCAATGCAATCGCAATGCCATCTCTTGATCTATTAATCAGAGCTTTAGTTGCTAGACCATTTAGTTCACACCTTGGCAATGAGTTAAAGTATTTTAATCTGGGCTTCAAGTACTGAGTGCCATCAGATCTCTTGATCACAAACAAATTGAACTCATCATCATAAAACCAACTTAAGATTCTCCCAATGCAAAGCACATCATTTACATATTTCTCTTTCAGTATTGGTCTTGGTGGAGTTACAGGTAAATTTTTCTTCCAACTTTTCACCATCTTAAGCCAATTTTCCTTGGTCATACCAGTTTGTTTGTAGAATACTTGTTCTTTACTTTGGTCTTGACCAGTAGGAATTGCAGTAGATGGGGAACATGTCTGATTCACTTCCACTTCTTTGTCATCAGCCATGTCAGATATATCATCTGAACTTTCATTTTGAGTAACATTTTCTTTAATAAATTCCAAATCAATATTCATCCTGTCATTCCTTTCGTATGTTACATTGTTTACTTCCTTTATCACTTCAAACTCTACTATCTCTCCTTCTTCAATATCAAGCTCAGCATCATCATCACCATCATCATGATCACTTAGATTGTCTAAGTTGAGTAAGCACTCATTTTTATCATCATCATTTTCACAGTCTTCAAAGAATGATGAATTTTCTAACAGATCCATAGCTTCGACATTAGATCTTTCTTTATCATCTGTCTTGTCATCTTGAGTTGACTCCTCTTGAGCTACAGATATCAGAGTCACATCAACGTGTTGACGCTCACCTATATCTTTTGCATTAGGATCATTGTCGTCATATGTATATCGTCTTTGTACTCGAACATTGTGACAAGTATCATCAGTAGCTCTCTCCCCCTGAGCGTCAATACGCTCTATAAGCTGGGTAATTAAGAGTTGCATTTCAGCTATCTGACGATTTTGTGATTGTAATTCAGTTTTCCTTTACACATCAGCAGCTTGAAGGACATCAATTTGCCCTTGCAAACCCTCAACTTGTGCTTCTAAGCAGGAAACTCTTGCCTCTAGAGCTTTAATCTTTTTATTTTTTATCAAAAAATGATGGTTCAGCCCGACTTGATTGTTTGGGAATAGATGGAGTAGTTTGAGTTGATGGAGGAATGACAAACAAAGATCAACAAAAGCTATATTGTCTTCAGCTGATGTAACAGGAACTTTATTAGCTGCTTTCTTCTTTCCCTTAGGAGAGTCAGGGACATAATCAAAGTCAGACGATTCGTCTCTTAGACTTCGTTTCCTTTGTAAAGATCCGAAAGGAGGACCTCAGACTGACTTTCTTCATGGAATAGATTTCTTTCTACCTTGTTTAGGTTTCACAACCCTTGTTTGCTTACTTAATAAAACATAATGATCTGAGTCAAAATCAGGTTCTGTAGCCTCAGAATCAACTTCCTTACCTTTGTCTCATCCTTCTTCTTCTTTACCAGAACTTGATGAACTTAAACTAGTAGATACATCTTCAACATTTTCTTGCAGTTGTGGTGGAGGTGAAGGTACATTGACATCATCATTCACAGGAATAGCTTCATCAATGTTATCAACATTTTCATCTACTTGATTTTCAACTTGAACCTCATCCTAAACATTATCAACTTGTGTCTGTGGTTCTTGTTGAACAAGAGATTGAACATTAACTTGAGCAGGTTGTTGTTGTTGTTGAACTTGAGGTTGAGCTTGTTGTTGTTGTGGGGTTGGTACTTGTTGCTCATATGGATTGATCCAATTATCATTAGCATGAGCAACATAATCAGGATTGATTATATGTCCAAACATAGGAGTAGAAACAAGAATCAATACAAGATTATCCCTTTTGACATTATTACAATCTGTGAAGATCCTCTTTGTCATTGGTCTAAGTGTCAGTCTTTGACCAGCTGGTTGTAACTCAGGAATCAGATGATTAATGATAACTTGCAAGAATCTTGGATACATTAGAAAACTTTGACCTTCTGGTGGATTAATCTGTGCAACAATCTCTTTGTAAAAGTACTTAGCAAAGTTGTATTCTCTGTTTAGAGTAAGTGCCACCATAGCCGCTTGAAGAGATGATTTTAACCAATCAGCACCAGCCTTTCTTGGTGATAAGCACTGTATGATTACATGAATGAAATACCTTCATTGCCCTACAAGGCCTGCCTTCCTTGCTTGAGAATCATTTGCTTTCCCTATGTAACCCATTATGTGAAAGCATCCAGTAATAAGAGTGGTAGGTAGCATAAGAGGATCATTGTCAGCTCCACCCAAAGATAATGCTTCTCTAGTAGTTGCAACAGATATGTCCATAGCTTGATTGTTGACAGTTGCAGGGATCACATTTGGATTAACTTCATAATCATGCACTGTTGTATCCCAAAATTGTTGAATATATTGCAAGCTGGTGATTGGATTTGCTGATAAAGCAACCTTGATTCTTGATCTGTTCATAAAAGTGATAATCTCACGGTAATTAACAGCGTATGGGAGATCTGGATCAAGAAGTGCCACTTGGTTATGCTTATACTCCACACGACGATCAATCTGTCAATGAAAAACACTATGTAGACATTAGCAATAAAATAATAAAAGAAATCAAAACAAAAAAAATTGCTAAGTCTTGAATTCAGTACCGGCCCTGTGGTGAACATAATAATGTAGGTCCCTCGGGTGTGGCGGATCGTCACATGCAAATGCGTTCCTGAGTAGGGCCGGGTGCGGAATACCCGTGACTAGGTGGAGAGTCTTACAACAAAAAGTAACCTGACAAGTGAATCACTTTAAACTTTCATCTATTATAAACACTTGAAGGTTACAGAGAGAAATACTGAGTATACAAAGTTTGTGTATCTGACTGCGTACTTTTCTACAGTTAACCTATCCTATTGATACACGACCTGATCTCTGCACACTTAGCAAGTGCGCAGGGAAAATTGTTTATGCGTACTTAGCAAGTACGCAAGGTATTCTTGCGTACTTGCTAAGTACATAAGAACTAATTCCTGCGCACATACAAGTGCGCAAAACACTTAGAGATTTCAGCAACTATCAACATGCATTAGTAAATACAACTCGATAACTAATACATACAGACACTTATAAACAAAGACAAATACATACAATGAAAGTACAAAACTAAGACTCTATCCAGAGTGTTTGTCACACAAAAGTGCTTCAACAAACTCCCCCTTGACAACAGCTCTGGATCGTCGTCGGTCTTCAATCTTCAGTCTTCACAGCTCTGCATCTTTAGCTTCCATCTTCTTTTTGTAGTCAAGGCAAAACTTAATCACCTTGTTATATTTAGAAGCAAGGAACTTCGTCCATTCGTCCGTTTGCATGCAAAACATGTCTGCTAGTGCCTCCAGATCTTTAACAGAGAAGTTAATGAAGCAGACTTCATCAAATACTCTGATTAGTTCCCTCGGCACTAAGCATCCACTTTCTGACCGTACCTTTCCTATCACCACAGCCTCGCCCGTTTTAGGATCTACGTACCAGTACCACATGTCAGGGAATCTTGCTCAGAATTCTTGTAGGTCCCTAATTCGGTGCGTGACGGATCTCTAGACTCGCGGTACGACACAGTGATAACGTGCGGAATCCATGATCAACGTGCTCGTGTAACTCAATCAACAACAACGGTGCAAATAAACGCTTTGTATTTCCACCAAGATATCAGTTTACAAGAATTCACTCTAATAAGTTCCTCCTGATCTCTCTGTCTCACACCATCTTGTATATCTCTTCTGTTTCTGCTGAAATATCCTATTTATAGACAACAGTTTTGCACCAGGCGAACTTAACAAGTTCGCTTTATTGTGCTTAGGCGAACTTATTAAGTTCGCCTCTAATAGACTTAAGCGAACTTATTAAGTTCGCCTCTGATAGACCAGGCGAACTTATTAAGTTCGCCTCTGATAGGCTAGGCGAACTTATTAAGTTCGCCTCTAGCAGAACTTACACAGAATTTTATCAACAGTTACAAAACATGTCCTAACAGACTCCCCTATAACTGTTGCTAACAATTCTATCAATTACAAGTCAAAGACTCTAAGACTAAGACATAATATCTTCAAGCTCGTTGTCACCAGAATATGCTCCAACAGACTCCCCTTTGACAACAGCTTCAGAAGATTGTCATTCGTCTTCATATATCATCAAACAACTGTAGTCTTCGTCTTGTTCATCTGCACACTTCTTTCTATCTAGAAGAAAACTTGGGAGAAGGACCCCTTGTCAACTTCTGTCTGCAATATTCAGTTTTTGCAAAGGAGAACAACCAAGAATAACCAACAATTAAGATTTCCATGGAAGCTGGAAAAATAAAATCTTTTTGGTTTTTCAATCATAATAAACACAAAATCTTTTTGGTTTTTCTCAATATAAACTAAAATGTAAAATACAAAATCACATCTTTTTGGTCGAACATCACGAGTAAGAAGATCATATCAGTATATATGATATATCAATCACACATCTTGGATATAAAATCCATATAATATCAAATGGTATCTTATGTCATTCTTTCAAGCCTGGACAAATCAAACCAATATCTTTCAAGATTATAACACTCTATCTTTTCAAGACTTTTATATTGCATGTTATGATACGTGATAAACATTCAAAGAAAATAGGATCAGGCTATGACACACAAATTCAAATTGTCAATATTATAAGATTTGAAACTAAAGCATCTCATTCCCACTTTCTTGTGAGTTAAGGTACCATTTAAGTATGAAATACAACGTGTACCCCACTAATATGCCAACAGAAAGTAAATGTGCACTATCTTCAAGACATATAATATTTTACTAAAGATTATCCGAATTTCCAGAATGAGGAGACATCACTTAGCACATGAATAGCAGAATCCAAATTGGATTGTATAGGAATCAATGAGATTCAGAATCGAATGATTCAATGTTTTGGGTTATATATGTGGAATCATAAGATTCAGGTACGTGGATCCAACTGTTATCTGGATTATGAATTCAATGGAATCAGTAAAGATGATTTATCAATATGATCCAAGGGCTAGTATATGTTTGACGGATGTTATCAAGTACATATCTTGATTATACTTCAAATTGCATGCTTTTCGGGACATGGGCACTGAAGCAAATCGAATGAATAGTGCTAAGGACATAACCCGAAACTGATCTCATTGGAAAATATTTATTAAAAGCTAATATTCTTTATCTGATAGTGATCTTTTAACGCACACACCCAGGCATAAAATGGGTTCAAATCACTGTTGTAACATATGAAATTATGTTTTCACACTACTAATGGTTCAGTGACGCTTTTAGTCTACTGACAATTCAAATTATATGCATACACAACACTATCATTTCCTATTTGTGCAGTCTCTGAAGTTTAGATCAAAACATATAATTCAGATATATTAACATAAAGCACCAACCAGTCAATCTAAGGTCATGTGTGAAAGAACATCTACTGATGTACTATCATCTCTTCTTTAAACTTCAAGTAATGTCGATTTTTTTTTTAATTTGTTTGGCTTTTTCAAAAAAAATTTTCAAAGAATGTAAAACAAACGAAAACAAAATCTTCCATGAAAACATTTTATGAAAAACATTTTACTCCTGTAATTGAATGCCTTTGCCTTTTGTCATCAACACAGTTCTGTACTCCCCCTGTCCTGTAGACTCCCTCTCAACTAGTCAAATGGTTGCATCAACGACTTTATGCTCACCATTGTCATCCTAAGTTTCAGGTTATCATTAGGACTTTGTAAAACTGTTTCCAAAACATTGTGTGACATATTCTCCCCCTTGAGCATCAAGTCATTGAATCAAATAGATTTACCAACTTCTGTAACGACTCATTGCTCTTGCAGATGTCATTCCCTGTCATGTGCTAAGAACCACCACTATCAACAACCAAACTGGTATTAATAGTCCATCTTGGTCAATCCTGCACAACTAACAAGAAACATTAATTTGAAATTGGGACCCAAGCCATGGTAGTCATGGGTCGTCCATCTGTATCAAAATAATAAACCTCACTCCATTCACAATCGAATCTCTCATCGATTTTCGGAGATTTCTCCGACGAGTCAGAAACAGAAACTTTAGATTTCCAAACATACTTCTTTTAATTAAGTTCTTTTTGCTTAAAATGTGAAGTGTTTGAACATTTCCTTAAATTTAAAAATTGACTTGATTGTGAAAACTCTTGTTGTTCTAAAAGTTTTCTCAATCTTCTGTTTCTCCGCCGCCTTTGAGGTCTAGAAAGCCTAACCTCAGATTTTGAATTACCCTTTGGTGTAACATGAGGTTTAACCACATTTGGGTTAACATAAGGCTTACCATGAGTTCTTACCTTTTCTGGAGTAACATGTCGGTTACCTTTGGCTTTGAAAGGACAAGCAATCCGAATATGACCAACAATACCACAGTAAAAGCAAGATCTCGTCTCACGATAATCTCTCATATAAGGAATCTTCACACGATTAGATGCATTTGAAGAAGATTCTCCTACATGAACTTCTTTTGGAGTTTGAGACGGAACAAACTTTTTCTCAACAGGTTTTGATTCAGTCTTCACCTTCTCAGGAACTACATGCTTCTTTCCTTTATTTTTGTAAGGACAGTTCACCACAATGTGTCCTATCTCATTACAATGAAAACACGTACGCTTGTCTTTATAATCCCTGACATATGGAACTCTCATTGAGTTTGAAGAACTTCCAAATGTAGAATTTCCAGATGAATTAGAATCAACCTTTGATTCTTCTTTCTTAACCTCTTTCAGTATCCTCTCTACCTTAGCTTCATCAAAATATCCATCATCACTCTCATCAGAATACACCATATCTTCACTTGTGACTGGATTCACTTTCAACACAGTCTTAGGATCTAAATCCTCATCATTTATAATCTCAGGTGCAACAGAATAATTTCCGTTGAATGGTGGAGGAACATAGCCAATACCACTAGTTCCCTTCCCCTCTTCAGTATTTTCATGATAATAACCTAATAAGAATGATGAATTTCCAAAGCTTTCTAATTTTCTATGCAATCGGATCACCTCTGCTTTGGATTCAGCTAGTTCTTTATCTTTCTCAGCAAGATCAGTATTTCTTTTCTCAATTTCTACAAAGGACATATCCAGGTGATATGCCTGCTCTTTGATCTTCAAAGTCAGAGAACTTATATCTCTCTTCAGTGATTCTATTCTCTCAATGCACACATTCTCATTATCTTTTAATTTCTGGTTTACCGTGTGCATCGATTTCATATCACAAATGAGGTTTACATGGTCATCCATAACCCTCATCATTTTATCCTTTACTGAAATACAGTTAGAACAAAACGTCTCAGAGTTAGAAACTACATCAGGTTTTACTTCTGAAGAAGATGTACCAGGAGCCATGAAAACGTCATCATCAGCTTCATTCTTTTGATCAACAATGACAGGCTCAACATCATTTTCTAATTCACTAAGATCATTTTCAACAGTCTGAAAATTTTCTCCACTCATCACATCAGTCTCAGTAGATTGAGTACTTTCACCAGAACGAATACTCTCACTATCAGTTAAACCTGCAGAAGAATCACTTTGAGAATCACCCTGCTTCTCTAATACATCATTGATCAAGACTACAAACGCTTAAGAAGTTGCTTCACCATTTTTCTTTAATGATTCCCATAGATCTCTTGAAGTTGGACACTTCCAGAGACTATGAATGATTTCTTTTGGTAAAGACATCGTTAAAGTTTCACGCGTTTTCATCTCTCGATCAAAATTCTGCTTTTCTACTTTAGTAAGAGCTGTCACTGGTTTAGGAACATCATAATATCCCATATAGTAATAAGTAGGATGCACATATCCTTCAAATATGGATGTCCAAAAGTTTTCATCAGTTTCTGATACGAACTGTTCGAACCGGACTTTCCAGCTACGAAAATCTGATATGCACAAAAGTCTCGATGGCACAGTTCCAATCTCATTATCATCATATGAAATTGACATTTTGAAATTTTTGCGAAAATATCCGGAAAAAATTTTCCCGCCAAAATACTCTTTTTAAAAAATTTTGAAAATTCAAAATTTAAAAAATGATTCAAAACAAGCATATAAACTTTCCCTAAAAAATTTGAACAAGATGAATTTTCCCGCCAAAATACTCTTTTGAATTTTTATTTATTTATATTTTTTTTAAGAAGACTAGCTAAGTTTGCCTGCCTGAGCGAACTTAATAAGTTCGCCTGACTGAACCACCCAAGCGAACTTGTTAAGTTCACCTGATTAAGTTCGCCTACTGATTAAGTTCGCTTAAAATGTGAGAAGCGAACTTAACAACTTCGCCTGCTGCTAAGTTCGCCTGCACACAGATTCAGCAAGTTCGCTTGCTTCAACAGATTCAAACTCAAGAACACGTCAGACTAAACTCGCGAACCAGAAGCATACGGAAATCATCATTAATCACTGATTTGAAGGAATTAATCAAAATTGGACCGTAGGATTGTGTAATTTCTCTATTAGAAGCTTTCTATCGGATCAATTTCATCAAAACAATTCAAAATCAATCTAAATTTGTCAAAAATTGTTCATTTTTATCAAGAACACAAAAAGATGAAAAAGATACAAAATCTCAGATTTTTTATGTTGATTGGACACGAAAACACCACGAATCTTTTGCTAATCAAGAGCAAAGGCTCTGATACCACTTGTAGGTCCCTAATTCGGTGCGTGACGGATCTCTAGACTCGCGGTACGACACGGTGATAACGTGCGGAATCCATGATCAACGTGCTCGTGTAACTCAATCAACAAAAACGATGTAAATAAACGCTTTGTATTTCCACCAAGATATCATTTTATAAGAATTCACTCTAATCAGTTCCTCCTGATCTCTCTGTCTCACACCCTCTTGTATATCTCTTCTGTTTCTGCTGAAATATCCTATTTATAGACAACAGTTCTGCACCAGGCGAACTTAACAAGTTCGCTTCACTGTGCTTAGGCGAACTTATTAAGTTCACCTCTAATAGACTTAAGCGAACTTATTAATTTCGCCTCTGATAGACAATGCGAACTTATTAAGTTCACCTCTGATAGGCTAGGCGAACTTATTAAGTTTGCCTCTAGCAGAACTTACACATAATTTTATCAACAGTTACAAAACATGTCCTAACAGTTTCACATAGCACTGGCTTGTATACCAGTTTCTTTAAGCGTTTCTTAGTCACAGGATGTCTAGCATTCTTATCCTTGACTCGCTTGGGCACTTGAGGCTTGAACACTTCAAACATTCCAGATATTGCTTCCCGCTGTAAATCCTGCCACAAACCCATCGCCACTGCGTGATTTGAGTGACCCAGCAGCTCTCGGTTTGCTAGGTTCATGAGGTCGTATCTAGGTAAGGAGTTGAACGCTTCACTGGTTGGTTTCAAGTATTGAACCCCCCAGATCGTTTGATTACGAACAACTACTTATCTTCCTCGAACCTTACAGCTAAGATCATCCCTGTTGCTCCTTGTTTGTCTATGATAGACGTCTTTTGCCAAACAGGAGCCGGATCCTTTGATGAACTAGCAGCATATCTTTATCTTTCTATGCCTCTGGATCCACAGGTGTAGGGTCGTCCGGGGAGGCTTCAGTTGATGCTTCAACATTACTAGCATACTCGACTGAACCTGTGTCGAGCTGAGATTCAAAGGATGGAACTTCGAAGATCTCTCCATCTTCAAACTCATACTCTCCTTCCCCGTCACCCTTGGGAACTTCAATAACTACATCATCATCATCTTCATCCCAATCATCACCAGAGTCGACCTCTCCTTCTTCAAGATTGTAGAGAGCATCGATCTGTGCTTCCTTGGAATAGTCAGGCTCTAAGTATAAGATCTCATCGTCAGATAGATCCTTTAGAACATTAGCCGCTGACTTTCCTTTATAACCACCAGAAGTATCACCACCTTCCTGATGAGTAGACTACCCCTCAGCCATTGGAATAGCAGAAATGGGCACGATTGCCAAAGCTTGATGCTCACTTCCACTAGGACCGACTTCGGGATCCTTGTCTTTGTCATCATCCTTCGTCAAATCAACAGGATGACAAGGCTCATTACCAGTAGGTTTGGATGTCTTCTCCTTATCTTTCTTTTTCTCCTTATCTTTCTCCCCTGAGCATCTAGCTTCTTGGTCAGATCAGCAATTAATTTGACCATCATGGCATGCTCTTTTCGCTACAGAGCAAACCTAAGCTCAAGAGATGACCTGTGTCCCAGAATCATGTTGTTTGTCTTGATCAGTAGCTCGTTCTGGGCCATGAAATTAGAAAGTCTCTCCTGCGTCCCAGCCCTTTGGCTTCTCAGAATGGTAACCTCGTCCACCAATGAATTTATCTGAGACTGTTGAGCCTCAAACTCCTCCTTTGATTTCCGAACGGTTTCAAGTAGAGCAGCGACTTGGGTTTCCAGAGTTTCTATCTTTGCATCATTTGGATCAGGATGTCTGGATGTAGATGCTTCAGCATTATGAAGTGGGGATGAGAAGATAGTATCGAAGTCAAAACCCTGAGTAAAATCGCCATAGTTGTAGGGTTGACTGATCGGTTCAGTGGTGGTAGTAGGGATTGTGGATGTGATGATGGTTGTAGGAGTGATGGAAGGTGTGATGGTGACTGACTCTATAAGAATCGGAGTAGTCACCGTCACAAGGGCAGATGATACAGGGAAGGTCACTATCACAGGAACCTCCTCTGTGATAGAAGTGACCGCCACATCAGGTTGTACCTGTGGCCTTCTCCGTTGTCGCCGGTATAGTTGCTGTGAAGGTGGGGTAGATGCTGAATCAGTACTTGTAGCCAATACTTGTACTTGCTGCTGAGCACAAACCTCCACCTCACGAGGAATAGCTTGTTGCTGCCTATCCCCCCTACGTTTGTTTACACTTTCACGTCTTTGTCTTTGAATAGCAGCGTCAGAGTCTGGCTTGTATTCACTGCTTGTTGACTGTCGCTTTCTCTTCGAAGATGACTCAGGAAGGGTCACCTTCATCGTTCTTCTCGGGTGTGCCTGTGATGGTGCATCATCAGAATAAGAGGAATCAGACTCTGTAGCTTCGGAGTCGGATCCTTCAGCACCATCATGAACTGCTTCTTCGTCTCCACTTTCAGACGATTCATCCATACTTTCAACTTCCTCCTCTTCTTGTTGTTCATCCGAATGTTCACTTAGTTCTGGCTCCGAGTCGTGGCTAAACCATCTCCAGTCAGCCGGTGCCACATACGCTTCGTTTATCAGGTGGCCAAAGAGTGCTGTGTGCTCGCTTTAAGAATTGTGCAAACACCCTCTTGTCCACCCGCTTGACTTGCAATCTCTCCCCAGTAGCAGGTAGGTTTGGCAATGCATCATCAATCAGTAGTTGCACAAACCTTGGGTATAACAGGAATAGAAACCTCTCAGTCGTATTTATCTGATCATTTATGGCTTTGAAGATGTATCTTGAGAAGTTGTAGCCCCTGTTGAGAGACAAGCCAACCATGGCTGCAGCAAGATCATGACCCATTACATCCTTCCCTGCCTTTCTTGAAGAGATGCACATGATCATCACGTGGGCAAAATATCTCCATTGATCAAGCACCCACATTTTCTTGTATGAAGCATAATTTCTTGCACCGACGTATCCCATATGCTGCCTCCAACATCGATCCACAAAGTAGTCAGGATAAGCTGTTGGGTCGGTGGAGAGATCTCAGAATTGCAAGACCCGTCTAATGGTGTCCTCAGAAAAGGCGATGTCATGACCCGCCACGGTAGCCCGTATAACATTGGGGGTTACCGTGCAGTCATGTTTCGCGGTCTCCCAGAACTGCTCCAGATACGGTCTTGATACTATCGGGTCTGCTGATATAGCATAGCTGATCCTTGAATGGTTCAAGAAGTCAACTATGTCTCGGTATTGTAGTGCAGCACCCTTCCATTCTGGTTCAGTATGTGCTAGGAGGTTGAACTCACTTGTAAACGCACGAGCCATACCTGCAAAACACACAGAAAACATAATAAGGACAAGAAGATTCATTGGAATTGAATACACATGACTTAGTATAGCAGTTACTCATTGAATTGAAATTTTAGACTTAGAAAATTTCACAAGTGTTGGTCCTGCATACTTAGCAAGTACGCAGGAATTTGTTCTTGCATACTTAACAAGTACGCATGAATTACTTCTTGCATACTTGTTAAGTGCGCAAGAATTGCACTTGCTCAAATTTTTAGAAATCCAATTTTTCAACTGATGAGGAACATTGATGTGGATTAGGTCACCACAAGGTCGAAATCAGTGATCAAGACCCATGGAACCAATATCAACACCAAATAGCCGCTACATTAGTCACATTTTGACCTAAATGACTACCCAGATGAACGACGGTCAATCGATGGGTCAAGGTCAAAATCAAGAATCAATAAGGACGATTAAGTACTGATTAAGGTTCGATTGATGATTTTAAACATGTTTTAATCTTAATGTGTTACCAAATCGACTAATAAACGTCCAAAATGAAGATTCAAACCCTTAGAAATTTCAAAATCTATAATGGTCCTTAATTCTCGATTTAGCGGATGGAATGTCTTTAGATTCTCACCAAGTGATTGTAATACGATGATGGAACTAGAAATGGGACGAAAAACTGGTTAGTACACTCGAAGTTTTTGAGTAAAAGTAATCACAGGGAATTGAACAGGCGAGAGTAATTTGAATGTGATAAGATTCTGAAATTTTTCTAAGTCCTGTATATATACCCAATACAAAATGGTCTTGCGTACTTGCTAAGTGCGCAGGACATAACTCCTGCGTACTTACTAAGTACGCATGACTTAAGTCTTACGTACTTGTTAAGTACGCAGGGTTTACCTCATGCGCACTTATCAAGAACTGTCACACCCTGACCGATGGCGGAATCATCGAGGCGGACAATGGAATGATTGTTCAAAAGCACATGATAACTAAAATATTGCATAATTCATTAATTTAATTAAAGACAACAAACATTCAAGTACAATACAAATTCAAATAATCTAGTCTATTTCAAAACATTGATTTAATTAACTAGGTCCATAAGTTCTTAAGTGGTAGAATCTTCAGCAACCAATCACATATCCAAACCTGAAACATTATTTAAATCAAGTGTCAACTATAAAGTTGGTGAGTACATAGGTTTAGTGGAACCGATAAATAGTTAGATAAAAACATTTTGCAACTCATTGTTTATCTTGTTAAACATAGCATACATGGTTGTATCATTCATCTAAGCACAATTCAAACCTTGATTGACGCGCTTGAACATAGCACAACAGCTAGGTCCGGTATGTTTGAATATAGTTACCCACTATATCCGATATGTTTGAATATAACACGCGGCTATATCCTAGTATGCAGTAATAAATACCCTAACCGGGTGGGCTGGTCAGGCACAATAGATCTATTAATATTACTGTTGGTTTTTTTATGTTTAAAGCAAATGATTGTACACCCAAGATAATAAGCATATAATCCACATGAATAACATGTATAAACAATTTGATTGAGTAGCATGAAATAATGTTTCACCCCAAAGTATGCCAAAATGTAAAATAGGGGCTATGTAACTCACCTTGCAGCGAGGGTTTTACTTCACGCGCGATGGTGATATTTGTATCGTTGTTATACACGATGAAATCCTATGTAAACGAATATGTATCAAATATGTATTCGCGTACGCGTATATTTGTTTAAATGTATGTGGATTTGTAAATGGGATAACCTTTGCGAAAAATTATATGTTTTAAAATCATTGTACAAATAAATATTAATTTTTGTAAGACTTTGTATTTTTATAAAATTCCAAATTAAATATTTAATCTTCTCGAAATATATCTATTTTTAATAACACTTGCCTTTTATAAATCATAAATTACCTATTTTAAATTTCATAAAAATATTATATTTTAAATAACGCGTATTTTTATTTATTTATAAATATATTATTTTTCGTGGGTTTAAATAATTAAATAACTTATGAAAAACGTTGGTTTTATTATTTTATAAAATTTAACGGGTTTGAATATGTTCAAAAGTTGGGTTAAAAATAAACGGGCCGAGTTAACGGGCTCGAAATAATTTGAAGGGGTTTTAAAATTAATTAAGTTAATTAATAAATAATAATAATGTATATATATAAAAATAGGGAAGTGGTCGGACCGGGTCGGCCCAGGTAGGAAAAGCGCGGGTCAACGGGTAACCGGGTCGGGCAGAGGGGATCCAGAAGTTCAAAAAAGGAAAAAAAATGTAAAAACGGTTGGAACTGGATTCGAACTCGAGACCTTGGACACAACTCTCACATACATAATATATATAGCATGCGATCTGACCACTGGTTCTCGGCAACCATGCGAACCAGTGTCCGCGAACCATGGTTTGGCCGGGAATCAATGGCCTGAGGTCCCGATTGTGCTCGAAGTCGATTGCACCATGTTAACCGAAAGCTATGGAACGAATTAGAGGTGATTACCTGGTCGCGAAGGGTCGAGATGATTGGACCGAAAGTCCCGAAAATACCAAGAATGGGAAGTCACGACTCGGGATGAATTGGGTCTTTATAATCCGGTCACAGCTTCGTTTCAGCAAGAAGAAGTCAGTGATGGTTTCAATTTAGGGTGAGAGAGCGAAACGAGGGAGAATGGAGCTTGAGAAGGACCGGGAATGGCCATTTATACTCGAAGTTGAATTTGATGGTGGGACACGCAATTGAGTACACCTACACACTCGTCTGGACATGCCAAAACGAATGAGTCGTCTTGTAGTGGTCGAGGTCCAGTCGTGAGGGTGTATTGCGGCGTTGACTTTCGGGTCATTTAATGCGCGTGAAAGTCTGATAATGAAAAGGCAAATTGGTCGAGGGAACGGGGTCGCATGAGGACGGCAAGTGCAACGGCGTCGGTTTTAGGTGTCGAGGGACAGAGGGACAGGGTTGTCGGGCTCGCCGGAAAAGCGTTTTACCCGCCGGACCAAGGAACAAGGTGACCGGGAAAGCGAATTGGGATCTGGCAAATATGGTCCCTGGGGTTTTCAATTGATTTAAATTGGTCCTTGCGAATATTACTAACAAGTCCCTGTGGTTTGATTTGTCCCTTAATAGTCCCTTAACTTATTTTCATTCTAACACCTTTTAGTTTAATAATTTTCAAAAACCAACCCTGAACTTTTAATTAGATTAATTTAATCAATTTAATTTAAATTATATTTAAATGATTTTATAAACTTCTTTTTCTTTTAAAACAAAAAGATTAATTATTTTATATTAATCAATTTATTTTAAGCAAATTATTTTATTTATTTATACCAACCTTTTAAATTTAGATTTTTATATAAAATTTTATATAAGTTTAAAACTTATAAAATTTTAATTATCTTAAATCCATAAAATAAATATATATTTTGTATAAAATTAAATAAAAACACTTGCATTTCATTTAATTGAAAATGATTACATGATATATATTACAAATGCGGGAATAAAAATTCGGAATGTCACAGTCTCCCCATGTTAAAGGAATTTCGCCCCGAAATTCAACTAATGGAGGCTATGAAAAGAGATGCGAATATTTGGTCTTCACGTTCCCAAGTGAACTCGGGTCCACGTTTAGACTCCCAACGGACCTTGACAATGGGGATGCGGTACGCTTGAGTTTCTTGACTTCACGGCCCATGATTTCCACGGGTTTCTCAACAAAGTGCATTTTCTCGTCAATACGTACTTCGTCAAGAGGGATGTGGAGATTCTCGTCGGCTAGGCACTTTTTCAAATTAGATACGTGAAAAGTTGGATGAACGTTGCTGAGCTTTGAAAGAAGATCGAACTTGTAGGCCACTTTTCCTACCCTTTCGAGTATCTTGAATGGACCCACATATCGAGGTGCAAGTTTTCCTTTCTTTCCAAATCAGACTACGCCTTTCCATGGTGATACCTTTAGAAGAACCATATCCCCAACTTGAAATTCCAAGGGTATTCGTCGTTTATCGGCATAGCTCTTTTGCCGACTCCTTGCTACTCGAATGTTGTCACGAATAAGAGAGATTTTATCAGTGGTCTCTTGGATAAGCTCGAGACCGGTGATTTGTGCTTCACCAATTTCATTCCAACAAATCGGTGAACGACATTTTCGTCCATAAAGACCTTCAAACGGTGCCATGTTAATACTTGTGTGGTAGCTGTTGTTGTAGGAAAATTCGATCAGTGGTAGGTGAGAATTCCAATTGCCGCCAAAGTCAATGAAATAGCTCTAAGCATATCCTTGAGAGTTTGGATTGTTCGCTCGGTTTGTCCATCAGTTTTAGGATGGTAAGCCGTACTTAAATCCAAACGAGTACCAAGCGCAGATTGTAATGATTGCCAAAATCGGGAAGTAAAACGTGAATCACGATCGGAGATGATACTCAATGGGATTCCGTGACGACTTACGATCTCATCAATGTAGATCCGAGCCAATTTCTCGACTCGATAGTCCTCACGAATAGGCAAGAAATGAGCAGACTTTGTGAGTCGATCGATAAAAACCCAGATACTATCGTGCCCACTAGGAGTGCGTGGGAGTTTGGTGATGAAGTCCATAGCAAGGTTCTCCCACTTCCACATGCGAATTTCAGGTTGTTCGAGGAGTCCGGAAGGCTTCTGATGTTCGGCCTTTACTTTAGAACAAGTTAAGCATTTTGCCACAAAGAGGGCAATATCCTTTTTCATGCCGGGCCACCAATATTGTTGACGAAGACCCATGTACATCTTATCAGCTCCGGGGTGTACCGAATATCGAGTTTTGTGGGACTCGTTCATCAAAAATATACGAAGGTCGTCGCGATAGGGAACCCAGATACGATCCAGGTAATACAACAGACCGTTGGCTTTAGTTTCTAGCAAGAGTTCCACACCACATGCCATTTCGTGGTACATGTTTCCCTCGGTAACCGAGGTGTGTTGTGCTTGGAGAATGCGGGCTTGAATATCGTTATGAATACTAACACTATGAAGCATGATACCTTCTTTACGACTCAAGGCGTCGGCTACAACATTTGCTTTGCCGGGGTGGTAGCGAATCTTGCAGTCGTAGTCGTTAAGAAGTTCGATCCATCGTCATTGCCTCATATTAAGCTCTTTTTGATTAAAAATATGTTGGAGGCTTTTGTGGTCGGTGAAAACCACGCATTTGGTGCCATAAAGATAGTGTCTCCAAATTTTCAAGGCGAAAACGACAGCACCAAGCTCGAGATCATGGGTCGTATAGTTCTTCTCATGGTTTTTGAGTTGACGTGATGCGTATGCAATTACTTGGCCACGCTGCATAAGAACACAACCAAGACCTTGGTTGGATGCATCGTAATAAACGACAAAGTCGTCATTACCACTAGGAAGAGTTAGAATAGGAGCGTTGCAGAGCTTGTGCTTGAGAGTTTGAAAAGCTTCCTCTTGTTTGGGTCCCCACTCGTAAGGTTTTCCTTTGTGAGTCAAGGTAGTGAGCGGGACCGCAATCTTGGAGAAATTTGAGATGAAGCGACGATAGTAACCTGCTAGTCCAAGGAAGGAACGAATCTCAGTAGGAGTCTTAGGAGTACTCCAATTCTTTAGCGCTTCAATTTTTGCCGGGTCCACATGAATCCCTTTATCGTTTACTATGTGTCCCAAAAATTGAACCTCCTTTAGCCAGAATTCACACTTGGAGAATTTGGCGTATAGTTGTTCTTTCTTCAAGAGTTCCAAAATCAAACGAAGGTGTTGTTCATGCTACGCTTTTGTTTTAGAATAGATGAGAATGTCGTCAATGAAAACGACCACGAACTTGTCCAAATAAGCTTTGCATACACGGTTCATGAGATCCATGAAAACCGCAGGTGCATTAGTCAAGCCAAAAGGCATGACCATGAACTCGTAGTGACCGTATCTAGTTCAAAAGGCAGTCTTCGGGATGTCTTCATCGAGAACACGAAGTTGATGGTATCCGGAACGAAGGTCAATCTTGGAGAAACATGTTGAACCTTGAAGTTGATCGAAAAGATCGTCGATACGGGGTAGAGGATAACGGTTCTTGATTGTAAGCTTGTTGAGTTCACGATAATCAATGCACATTCGAAACGATCCATCCTTTTTTCTTTACGAACAACACAGGAGCACCCCAAGGTGAATGTCTTGGTCGGATGAATCCTTTGGATGAGAGTTCTTGTAATTGACTTGCGAGTTCTTGCATCTCGGAAGGTGCAAGACGATAGGGAGCTTTTGCCACAGGAGTTGCTCCGGGCACAAGGTCAATACGAAACTCTACTTGTCTAGGGGGAGGAAGACCGGGTAAATCCTTGGGGAATACCTCGGGAAAGTCTCGAATGATCGAAATATCTTGCAATTTCTTACCTTTGTCTTTCGTGTCAACTACGTGGGCCAAGAAGGCAACGTACTTTTTCCGCAAGTACTTTTGTGCCAATGTGCAAGACATGAGTTGAAGACCACGACACGGTTTTTCACCGAAAATAACTAACGTGTCGCCCGAAGGGAGAGGTATACGAATTCACTTTTCATAGCAAATAACCTCGGCATGGTGCTTGGATAACCAGTCCATGCCAATTATAATATCAAAGCTTCCCAATTGCATTGGAAGGAGATCAACAGAGAATTCATGATTATTAAGCTCGAGATTGCAGTCGCGGATAACAGAATTTATAGTAATAGATTTTCCGTTTGCTATCTCCACGGAATAAGAATTGTCAAGTTTCGTTCTTTGTTTAGCAAGTCGAGATTCAAAGGTAAGAGACACAAAACTCCTATCGGCACCGGTATCAAATAAAATGGATGCATAATGATTGTTTACGAGAAACGTACCGTTTATCACGTCGTTGTTTGCTTGTGCCTCATTAGCGTTTATATTAAACGCTCGTCCTTGGGGACCACCTTGATGATGAAGTTTTGGGCATCGGTCACGGAAATGATTTGGGTCTCCACATTCGTAACATGCACGACCATTGAGAGGTGCCGGATAGTTTGGACGGTTGGTTGGAGCAGCTTGATGGGCGGGAGGACGGGTACGGAAAGTAGTGACCACGTGTCCATATCGTTCGCAGCTTGAACACAATCGGCATGGTAAGTTGGCAGGATGGTTGTACTTGCAGGTCTGACATTGGGGATTTGGACCCAAATAAGGTTTCGGGTTTTGACCCAAAGGGGCCACTTGAATAGCAGGTACTGTGGGAGTTACGGATGCGAAGTTTCGACCCTTTCGTTTCTTGTTACGGTTAGAAGACTCAGGCTTTACATCTTTGACGGCCGCAAGAGTAGAAAAACCTTCTTGGAACCCTTTCTTGTTAAGGTTCCGACTTTGACGTGGTTGTCGGAAAGCGTAGCGGATAGACGGATAGCAGCTTCAAGTGTGGGAGGATTGCTTCCTAACACAGCATCCTGAATTTGCATAGGCAGCCCGCATATGTATTTTTCAATTTCTCGAGCAAGGGCAGTGATCATATGAGGTACTAATAGGCTCAGCTCTTGAAATCGGGTGGTGTAAGCCAAATTATCCCCGCTGTCTTGGGCAAGATCCCAAAACTCAGTCTCGAGCTTCCTCGTTTCATTTCGAGGACAGAATTCATCAGTCATGGCTTTCTTCAGATCATCCCATGATAAAGATGTAGCAACCTCAACACCACGAGTGCATTTCTCACCGTTCCACCAGGTGAGGGCTCTCTTTTGAAGTACACTTGTGGCATAGCGAACCGGAAGATTATCGGGACAGTCACTGTTTAAGAACGTGCTTTCCATACTTTCAAACCATTGTAGTAGGCCGGTAGCACCTTCAGTCCCGTAAAATTTTGTATGGTTGCACGAGTTAAAGTGCTTAAACGTGCATGGAGGCGGGTTGGTACCACCGTTTCCCTGGATGTTGTGAGACCCGTCACTGTTGTTATTGGCTTGGGTCATTTGTCCTACCAGTTGGGCAAGAAGAGTAGCAAGATCCGAGTTGGAAGTGCTAGAGTTTGCACGTCGAGGAGGCATTCTAATACTATAAGAAAAGACAATGATATTTTAGATAAAGGGGATATATATGAGTTATAGTGGGAAATAATGTAAGCAGAAATGCGGGATTCATCATGTCGCGTGCCAATGTATGTGTATTTATTCAAGGTTGATGGGGAAAATAAGTCATCTATTCCGAGTAGGAGATGATGTCATAGATCATTATTTGCGTAATAGGAATTGCCAGGATTCGCATGCACTACAAATCGTTATTACGTGTGCACCCGCAATAATGATTTGTTTTGCATGTTTATCTAGTTCTTCCTATCTTACTATAATATCCCCAAAATGTTGAGTTTAGGTTCGGATCGTATTCTTGCGAATACAATGACTTATCAACGTTAAGTAATTCCTCAAAACTTTCAAGGAGAAATGCTTTAGCCTATAGGTAAACACTCATTTCAGGAATTCCCAGGAAAGCATATGGGTCCGTTTATTTGGATTTATACGAAATGCTTTCCTAGACAGAAAACCCAATGTACATGTGTCACCCTTCCAGATTGCACGTGTCCTTTACTGGTTTCAAGAAATTAAGTCGTTGACGAGATTTTCAAGATTTTAATAGACTTGAGAGTCTATGAGTATAAAATGTGTAGAAATGTTGCAAATAATATGGATGAGGAAAGAGTATGGATAAGGAGGTGTAGTGTATTTGTTTGCATATGTTTGTTTGTCAAATGTGTATGTAAAGTATGTATTATGTGGTTAAAGTCTTGTATGTATGTGTATAAGTCTCATGTACCAAACTTGGGAAAGTTCAAATAATACCTACCTACAAATAATTCACATAGCAAATAATCATTTAGCACGTAACACACAAGAGGGAGTCCTAGGGTTATAGTCTAGGTCATTGTGTCTAATAACCTAATTCCCTATAACCATGGCTCTGATACCAATCTGTCACACCCCGACCGATGGCGGAATCATCGAGGCGGACAATGGAATGATTGTTCAAAAGCACATTATAACTAAAATATTGCATAATTCATTAATTTAATTAAAGACAACAAACATTCAAGTACAACACAAATTCAAATAATCAAGTCTATTTCAAAACATTGATTTAATTAACTACGTCCAAAAGTTCTTAAGTGGTAGAATCTTCAGCAAGCAATCACATATCCAAACCTGAAACATTATTTAAATCAAGTGTCAACTATAAAGTTGGTGAGTACATAGGTTTAGTGGAACCGATAAATAGTTAGATAAAAACGTTTTGCAACTCATTGTTTATCTTGTTAAACATAGCATACATGGTTGTATCATTCATCTAAGCACAATTCAAACCTTGATTGACGCGCTTGAACATAACACAACAGCTAGGTCCGGTATGTTTGAAAATAGTTACCCACTATATCCGATATGTTTGAATATAACACGCGGCTATATCCTAGTATGCAGTAATAAACACCCTAACCGGGTGGGCTGGTCAGACACAATAAATCTATTAATATTACTGTTGGTTTTCTTGTGTTTAAAGCAAATGATTGTACACCCAAGATAATAAGCATATAATCCACATGAATAACACGTATAAACAATTTGATTTAGTAGCATGAAATAATGTTTCACCCCAAAGTATGTCAAAATGTAAAATAGGGGCTATGTAACTCACCTTGCAGCGAGGGTTTTACTTCACGCGCTATGGTGATATTTGTATTGTTATTATACACGATGAAATCCTATGTAAACGAATATGTATCAAATATGTATTCGCGTACGCGTATATTTGTTTAAATGTATGTGGATTTGTAAATGGAATAACCTTTGTGAAAAATTATATGTTTTAAAATCATTGTACAAATAAATATTAATTTTTGTAAGACTTTGTATTTTTATAAAATTCCAAATTAAATATTTAATCTTCTCGAAATATATCTATTTTTAATAACACTTGCCTTTTATAAATCATAAATTACCTATTTTAAATTTCATAAAAATATTATATTTTAAATAACACGTATTTTTATTTATTTATAAAAATATTATTTTTATTATTTTTCGTGGGTTTAAATAATTAAATAACTTATGAAAAACGTCGGTTTTATTATTTTATAAAATTTAACGGGTTTGAATATGTTCAAAAGTTGGGTTAAAAATAAACGAGCCGAGTTAACGGGCTCGAAATAATTTGAAGGGGTTTTAAAATTAATTAAGTTAATTAATAAATAATAATAATAATGTATATATATAAAAATAGGGAAGTGGTCGGACCGGGTCGGCCCAGGTAGGAAAAGCGCGGGTCAACGGGTAACCGGGTCAGGCAGAGGGGATCCAGAAGTTCAAAAAAGGAAAAAAATGTAAAAACGGTTGGAACCGGATTCGAACTCGGGACCTTGGACACAACTCTCACACGCATAACCAGCCGGGCTATAGCCCATCGCTGGTTATGTGTTGTGCACATAATATATATAGCATGCGATCTGACCACTGGTTCTCGGCAACCATGCGAACCAGTGTCCGAGAACCATGGTTTGTCCGGGAATCAATGGCCTGAGGTCCCGATTGTGCTTGAAGTCGATAGCACCATGCTAACCGAAAGCTATGGAACGAATTAGAGGTGATTACCTGGTCGCGAAGGGTCGAGATGATTGGACCGAAAGTCCTGAAAATACCAAGAATGGGAAGTCACGACTCGGGATGAATTGGGTCTTTATAATCCGGTCACAGCTTCGTTTCAGCAAGAAGAAGTCAGTGATGGTTTCAATTTAGGGTGAGAGAGCGAAACGAGGGAGAATGGAGCTTGAGAAGGACCGGGAATGGTCATTTATACTCGAAGTTGAATTTGATGGTGGGACACGCAATTGAGTACACCTACACACTCGTCTGGACATGCCGAAACGAATGAGTCGTCTTGTAGTGGTCGAGGTCCAGTCGTGAGGGTGTATTGTGGCGTTGACTTTCGGGTCATTTAATGCGCGTGAAAGTCTGATAATGAAAAGGCAAATTGGTCGAGGGAACGGGGTCGCATGAGGACGGCAAGTGCAACGGCGTCGGTTTTAGGTATCGAGGGGCAGAGGGACAGGGTTTGTCGGGCTCGCCGGAAAAGCGTTTTACCCGCCGGACCAAGGAACAAGGTGACCGGGAAAGCGAATTGGGATCTGGCAAATATGGTCCCTGGGGTTTTCAATTGATTTAAATTGGTCCCTGTGAATATTACTAACAAGTCCCTGTGGTTTGATTTGTCCCTTAATAGTCCCTTGACTTATTTTCATTCTAACACCTTTTAGTTTAATAATTTTCAAAAACCAACCCTAAAATTTTAATTAGATTAATTTAATCAATTTAATTTAAATTATATTTAAATGATTTTATAAACTTATTTTTCTTTTCAAACAAAAAGATTAATTATTTTATATTAATCAATTTATTTTAAGCAAATTATTTTATTTATTTATACCAACCTTTTAAATTTAGATTTTTATATAAAATTTTATATTAGTTTAAAACTTATAAAATTTTAATTATCTTAAATCCATAAAATAAAAATATATATTTTGTATAAAATTAAATAAAAACATATGCATTTCATTTAATTGAAAATGATTACATGATATATATTAAAAATGCGGGAATAAAAATCTGGAATGTCACAAGTACGCAGGGACCCTTGTGTGCTCAAACTTTCAACTCAAATTATGAAGATTTCAAGTCAAATAACGAACAAGATAAAAACATTCAATCAAGAGGATTCAAGATCAATTCAAGAAGGTTAAACACAAATATTTTTGGCTTTTCTGAATAAAATTGAACTATACACAAACTTAAAATCTTTTTGATCTTTTCAAGGTAGAAATATACACATATTCACACAAACTGTTTTTGATCAAAAACACGAGCAGAGGATCATATCAGGCTAACATATAGCAAAAACGATACCATATAAAATCAAAGAATATGAGATCATGTCATGGATTACTATTTATTCATACGTAATATGCACATAGCCAAGTAATTCAAGTTGACAATATTATAAGATTTGAAACTATAAGCATCTTTGTATTACGTTCTTGTGTGTTAAGGTATTAATTATAAGATATACAACGTGTATCCCACTGATATGCTACAGTAATGTAAGTTGCACTATCTCAAGGCATCTAAGATTTTCCCAATTATTTTCTAAATTTTTAGAATGAAGCTACATCAATTAGCACAGGAAAAATCAAGCAGAATCCATAAGGATTATCAGGAATCATAAGATTCAGAATCAAGTGATTCATTTGTCTTGGTTTTATTTGATTTCTTCAGTGAATATCGGTATGATGATTCAGGATAATGAATATGGTGTTTGAGTATCAGGGTAGTGGAATCCAACTTTTATCTGGATTTGATTTCAATGAATCAGGAGTGATTCAAGGGTGAATACACGCTCCACTGTTGATGTAGAGACATGTCTTGATTCAATCTCTCATTGCATACTTGTGAGTATGGGAAGTGAGATGAACCGCATTAATTGTGCTAAAGACATAACCCGAAACTGATCTCAGAAGAAAATTATTGCCAAAATCTAACATCCTTTATCTGATAATGATCTTTTCTATTCTTTTACGCACACACACTAGCAAACATGGGTTCAAATCACAGTTGTAATTTAGATTTAGTTTCCACACTACTAGTTATTCAAAGACGCATACAGCCTACTTACAATTCAAATTACTTGTAAATAAACAGATTAAAAAACATAATAATTTAAACAATTAAGTAAGCATGACGCAATTATTTCCCATATGAGCAGTCTATGACATTTAGATCGATTCTGATGTACAATCATTTCCTCTTTTCTCAAGATTACTTTGAAAATTTTCTCCATTTTCTATTTTGTTTGAAGTTTTGTAAAATATTTGAAAATTAAAAGAACTATACAGAAAATTTAAAGGAAATAAAATTTAACTTTCATGAATTGAATTGATTTAAGAAAAACAAGTTTTTCACTTAGGATTGAACATTCCTATCAAGTTGATAAGATGCTCAAAACGGGATCGGTCAAATGCCTTAGTGAAAAGGTCAGCAAGATTGTCATCCGTGTGAACGTTTACAAGTTCAATTAGATGCTTTTTAGCACAATCACGGATGAAATGATGGCGAATTTCAATATGTTTAGTTTTGGAATGTTTCACCGGGTTATTTGTGATGGACATGGTAGCATTGTTCTCAATGAACATAGGAGTTCCAGTGAAGTTCAAGCCGTAGTCTCTCAATTGCTGCAGAATCCACAATATTTGAGAACAACCGCTAGCTGCAGCAATGTATTCTGCTTCACATGTTGAGACAGAAACCGTTGACTACTTCTTACACTGCCAGGAAACCAGTCTGTCTCCTAAGAATTGACATCCACCAGAAGTTGACTTTCTATCAAGGTTACAACCACCATAATCTGAATCAGTGTAGGCTTTGAAGTCAAATGACTGCTGCTTAGAGTACCAAAGACCCAATCGGGTTTCCCTTTCAAGTATCTGAAAATCCTCTTTACATCTATCATATGAGACTCCTTCGGTTGTGACTGAAACCTTGAGCACAAGCACACAACAAACATTATATAGGGTCTTTAAGCTGTGAGATACATAAGTGATCCGATCATCCCACGGTACAATCTGCAATCCACATCCTTTCCATCTTTGTCAGGATGCAGACCATGATTGACTGGGATAGGTGTGCCATAAGTACTGCTATCATTCATCGTGTATTTCGACAAGATGTCCTGCACATACATTGTTTGATGTAGATAAATTCCATCCTCTCTTTGACAGACTTGCAGACCCAGGATGAACGACAATTCACCCATGTTACTCATTTCAAACTTGGACTTCATCAGCTGTTCGAATTCCGTACACATCCCTTCATTTGTAGATCCAAAAATAATGTCGTCGACGTAGATTTGTACAAGAAGAATGTCACCTCCTGCTTTTCGTATGAAGAGGGTCGAGTCGATCTGTCCACAGTCGAAACCATTAGACAGTAGATGCTTAGATAATGTCTCATACCATGCCCGTGGCGCTTGATGAAGACCATAAAGTGCTTTGTCGAACTTGTACACTTTATTGATATTATGCGGATCTTCAAAGCCGGGAAGTTGAGTGACATAGACCTCTTCATCTACTTTTCCATACAGGAAAGCACTCTTCACATCAAGTTGATAGACCTTGAAGCCAACATATGAGGCATAAGCCAGAAACAGTCGAATGGCTTCAAGTCTAGCAACTGGGGCATATACTTCTGTGTAATCCAAGCCCTCTTGCTGATAAAAACCCTGAACAACCAACCTTGCTTTGTTCTTCACCACAACATGACGATCATCCGTCTTGTATTTGAACACCCATCTGGTGCCAATTGGTTGTACGCCCCTTGGCAAGTCAACCAAATCCCACACATGCAACTTTTGGAATTGAGACAGTTCGTCTTGCATCGCCTCAATCCAGCAGTTGTCAGCGAGAGCCTCTTTCACATTCTTCGGCTCTAACTGGGACACGAATGCAGCATGCAGACATGTTTCCATGACACCAGTGTCAAGTATCTCAGAGTAGAGACTAGTGTTCTCAGCAATGGTTCGATGACGAGTTTGAACACCGGCATGAGGATCACCAATAATGTTGTCAATTGGATGATTCTTATGCACTCTCATCTCTAGTACATTCGGTTCCTGAATTTCTGAATCAAGGTTCGTGCTTAATTCCCCCATATCCTGTGTTCCAGAAGAAGAAGATTCAATGTTAATTGGATCAGCTGGAGCTTCATTTCCTACACTAGTGTTAGGATTAGCTTGAGCGTCATTTCCGTCAACATGAACATCTTCACTGTTATCACCATTAAGAGTTCCAGATGCAGATGCAACATTGGATTCAGGAGTTACAATCGGTACAGTAGCACGTGTTGAGAAACTGGAGTCATCACCGCCACCAAATAATTCATATACATGTGCGGCATCAACTGTAGACAAATCAGGAAGATTGAATGACTTGAATAGCGCATACCAGTTGGTTCTGGTGGAATGCTGTGCTTACTACAGTCCACTTCAAATCACTCCTCGACAGTACGAGTTCCTATATTGTACACTCTCTTGCAAGGCGAGTTGGCAACGTATCCTAAGAAGATGCCTTCCACCGCTTTTGCATGAAACTTAGACTTGCGGTCTTTGTACTGTAGCAACAAGGAACAGGGACTACCAAAAGGAACTAGGTAATCAAGATTGGGAGTTTGATTGTTGATCAACTCGTAACAAGTCTTGTTGTGCCTCTTTACAGCCAGAACTCTGTTCAAGATGTGACAAGTTGTATTAACTGCTTCTGCCCAGAAAGTGACAGGAAGCTTTGCATCCGACAGCATCGTCCTTGCAGTCTCGATCAAGGTTCTGTTCTTCCGTTCTACAACTCCATTCTGCTGAGGTGTGTACGGGGCACTAAATTCGTGACGGATACCCTTCTTGAGACAGAAAAGTTCCATCAAATTATTCTTGAACTCAGTTCTGTTGTCACTCCTTATTCTTCTAACCTTCAGCTTGCACAGAGATTCCAAGCTTAGGATAAGGTATTGAAGAATGTCAGCAATTTCGTCCTTCGTACCTAAAAAATGCATCCAAGAAAAATGTGAGAAATCATCAGTTACAACCAGACAGAATGACTTACCTCCAATACTCCTGATACTTATGGGGCCAAACAGATCCATATGTAATATCTCCAAAGGGGTATCGATGGAGTTTTGGAGCTTGGGCTTGTGAGACTTCCGTTGCTGTTTGCCCTTTTTACAAGGCATACAGTCATCTGCAACGGTAAATCTCAGCTTAGGAACACCGGTTACCAAACCGTTTCGGACCAGATGATTCATTTTACGATAAGAAATATGTCCGAGTTTCCTATGCCACAAGATAGAGTCAAGTTCTGTCACTTTGGTAAGCAAACAGGTAGCAACTGATGAGGTGGTTGTTGCCAAGCTCATATCAATCTGATAGGTGTCGTTTGTCCGTGGCGCTCTCATCAGAATCCAATCTTCAGGAACCTCAAAACCAGGTTTGAGTATCAAGCATTCATTCTTGTCAAACATCACTGAGTACTCCTTGTCGCACATTTGGAATACACTCAATAAGTTATGCTTCAGCTGCTCGCAAAAGTTGACATTGTCAAAGCTGACACAACCATTTGACACCACGCCTTGACACGTGATGCTGCCGCCTTCTCTCCAGCAAAGGCCACATAGCCGCCTCTGAATGGTTTCACGTCTTGAAGCAAGGCCATGTTTCCTGTCATGTGTCGGGAGCATCCACTATCTACATACCAACGGTTAGAGATAGTACCCTTCAGATGTCCCTGCACGAGTCACAAAAAGAATTAGTTAGATTTGGAGACCCAAGCCATAGTGGTCTTGGGTCGTCCGTCTTTTTCAAAATAAACAACCTCTTTTAACTCACAGTCGTGACTGTTCAAAATGAATGAATCTTTAGAAGAATTAGGACTAGGATATTGAGAATTTTTATCTTTGTTGTTCTAGGATCTCTTATGTTTCTTAACTGGAACAGTAGACTTAGGTTCAACAACAGCCGGTGAACTATTGGAAGCTTCACCTGATTGAACTCCAGTCAACTGTTCTAGCTTTCTCAACCTCTTATTCCTTCTCCTCCTCTATGGCTTAGAGAGTTTCACCACAGATTTCTCACCAGTAGGTGTACTACCAGAGGTAGATACACAAGGTATAGCAGGTTGCTTTCCCTTTCTTGAAACAGATGGTTTAGCCTCAGAGGTTATCTTTGGCTTTACCATCGGTTTTACTAGTGGTTTCACCACATTTTCTTTTGGACTTTTGGGATGTTTCACTGGTGATGTCTTAGGGATGACAGCCGGTTATGAAATAATTGGCCGTTTCCCATGGTTCTTAGAAGGGCAGTTCACAAAAATGTGACCAACCATACCACAGTGAAAGCAAGTCCTCTTGTCTGTGTAAGTCCTCCTGTAAGGCTCATTAGATCTGGCATTAGATGACTCAGCATTATGAGCAGGAGGAGTTGGTTTGTGAATAGGAGTTTGACCCGATATAGATTGGTTTTTGGAAGTATAGTATTTTTGCAAATTTTCTTTATAACCAAGCCCATACTGAGCTGAAAAAGCTTCTTTCTTAACTTGATTAAGATTTTTATACCCCCCATAAAGCATTACCTTTAATTTATCATTTGATTCAATGATATCGGGTTCAGTTAAAATACACACTATTAGTGATAATTTTTTTCTTGACTTTCTGTTCAGATAACAACTCCTCAGATACTACTCCTTCAGGGCAGGTGTTAACTGACCAATCATCAGAAGCAGTAAAAAACTCCTCATTAGATGTGGAGTTGGCCTTACTTGAGGAATCATCCTTGTTAGAGGAATCATCCTTACCTGAGGACTCATCAAGGCAAGTTAGATCAATGTCTACTAAGCCGTTGACAAATTTCCCGCTAACTGGTGGAGGAATGACATTAGTACTCAGCCCTAAGCCATTCATTTGTCTCACTACAGATTCATAGTGTTCCACCACAAAACGAGAATTTTTCAACTTCTCATTAGTACATTTCAACTGCAAGATCTCATTTTGCGGCTTGTTGATCTCATTGTTCCTTTTCTCTAACCCCTTGTATGCAATATCCAAGTGAAGCTGTTGATCGCTCATTTTAAGTGAATAATCACGTTTTTCTTTCTTCAACGTTTCAATTGAATCTTTAAATCGTTTTTCGTTTTCTTTGTAGCTTAAAGCTGCAATCCGAAGGGGTTCGACCTTTTCTTGAAGCTTAGAGTTTTCAGTTTTTAAGCCTAGACATTTGGAACAAGAAATGACAGTAAAAGGATTAGAATCTACCTCATTCGATGAATGTGATGCCTCTCTGATAGCCACGAAGGCAACAACAGTTGTAGACTCTTCTCGGTCAGCCACAGAAGCTTCCCGTTCCTCAGCTTCCATCATCTCCATAATCGCAGCCATGAGACCAACCTGAGTTTGTGCAATAAGAGCATGCTCCAGATGAACGCCCCAATCAAAGCTATTGTCCTATTGAGCCACCAATGCATTGGACGTTCCACCTTGGCTTTGATTGTGGTTGTTTGAGTTGTTGTAGCCTTGGTTGTTTCCTTGGCTAGGTCTGGTGAAACCCGAAGCCGGTGCTCTGTCCTTTTGACATTCATGAGCAAACTGTCCATAGTTCAGACACTTGTAGCACTTGGCCTTGGATTTGTCAAAACCAACCTTAGCATTAGAATGGCCACCAATGAACTTTCGGCTAGTTTTGTTCAGGAAACGCTTGACTCTCCTCAATATCATTGCCATATTCCACTGAATATATATGTCCTCCATATCATCCGGATCCACCTGATTAAAGTCTTCTTAGATAGTTTCAGGATCCGTTAGCTTACCTCCAATGAAGTTCTCATAGGCAAGCATGCAAGATGAGAATAAAGCCACAGGATCTTCAGCTCTCTTGGCTATTGCTGATTGATTAGCTAAAGATGTGGGAGAAGGATTTCTTGAGGAGTTCTGATGATGAGATCCAGAACCAGATGTTGCATAGCATGCATGACCACCACAAGCCTTTACAGTTTCTTCCTCATGAGAGTTTCCAGAGAAAAGGGCAATTCCAGATCCCGACGACTTGGTTGTAGAAAACGTCCCATGATACATTGAAAGGTCTTGTATCTGAGGTCTTCCTGAGCTCTCCTACCTTTTTAGGTTCATGTCATGAGCTTGAACCTTTCCAATTGCCTCATCAATTGTCATCTCATAGAACTTAGAATTCTCTCTCATCAGGGTTGTATACATCTCAAACTTGGGTGGCAAAGCATCCAGAAACTTTTCAACTAATTCTTCATCAGGATACTTTAGCTCAAAAGCTTTCAACTCGGTCTGCAGATGATAGAATCTAGAGATGAGCTCGTCTATAGATTCGTTCTCCAGAAATCTGAAGCACTCATACTGCTTCATGAGGAGATCCCGTTTACTTTTCTTGATGTCACTATTGCCCTCGAATCTTTTTTGTAATGCCTTCCAAATATCCTTGGAGTTATCATATCCTCTGAAACTGTGGAATAACTCCCTAGTCAAGGCCATAGTGATAGAACCGTGAGCCTTCTTCTCTCGATCATTAACTTTCTTTTCTTCTTCATCGAATTTAGAGATAGGCTTGGGCATTACTTCATCAAGATAAATGTGTGTGGGATGCTTATATCCCTCTAGAATTGGTATCCATAACGAAGAATCGGTATAAGAGATGTAATACTCAAAGCGTGCTTTCCAGTTAGAATAATCATTTACATTTAGCAACTTTGGCGGTTTCTGAGGTGTTCCGATCTCGTTGTCATAGTTCATAAGGTTACCGAGGTTCTGAAGATTCGACATGGTGAACACTTAGTAAAATTTCAGAAAGGTCAAAGACACTTGCGCACTTGATACTTGGCTTGCGCACTTAGAGAAATGGTCTTGCGAACTTATGATTTGCTCTTGCGTACTTGATAAGTACGCAGGAGTAGAAGATAAGTACGCAGGAGTTAACTTAAGTACGCAGAAAGATTAGTCTTGCGTACTTGGTAAGTACGCAGCAAGACTCTAGTTTTTGCCAGAAAAGGTAAGTACACAAATAACCTTTTCACCAACTCTCACCAAACTATTCCGGTCACTGGAATTTCACCGGAGATGGAAAAAATTGGACAGATGAACAAACAAAATGAGCCAAAGGGTCAGAAACTTGTTTCTAACCAACCTTTGTTGCTCAAAACACTCAAATACACAACAAAAGTCGAGTTTTTCAGTGATTTTTGCTTCTAAAATAGTGCTCAAGAGCTACCTCTATTTTATCACAAAAATCAACAAAAATACCCACTTTTGCATGTAAAATCTCTGTAGAAAACTCTCCAAACACACTCACAACACTCGAAATCAAGAGCAATACTCTGATACCAATTGTAGGTCCCTGGCTCTGATACCACTTGTAGGTCCCTCGGGTGTGGCGGATCGTCACATGCAAGTGCGTTCCTGAGTCGGGCCGGGTGCGGAATACCCGTGACTAGGTGGAGAGTCTTAAAACACAAAGTAAACCGACAAGAGAATCACTTTAAACTTTCGTCTATTATAAACACTTGAAGGTTACAGAGAGAAATACTGAGTATACAAAGTCTGCGTATCTGACTGCGTACTTGTCTACTGTTAACCTATCCTATTGATACACGACCTGATCTCTGTGCACTTAGCAAGTGCGCAGGGCAAATTGCTCATGCGTACTTAGCAAGTACGCAGGAACTAATTCCTGCGCACATACAAGTGCGCAAAACACTTAGAGATTTCAGCAACTATCAACATGCATTAGTAAATACAACTCGATAACTAATACATACAGACACTTACAAACACAGACAAATACATACAATGAAAGTACAAAACTAAGACTCTATCCAGAGTGTTTGTCAAACAAAAGTGCTTCAACAAATAAGTTCGCTTAAAATGCCTTAGGCAAACTTAACAAGTTCGCCTGAGCAAGTTTGCCAGGGCATGAACTTTTATAGAAAAATTTCAAACTCAAATCTTGATAATATCATGATCAATCAAGCAATGAAAAGCACCACACAAGCACCGATAAATGATAATATACTATTAATTTCACTTTAAACACACAAATTCAGCCTCTAAACCTAACTCGTAACCAAACCCTCAAACTTATCAAATTCTGATCAATATGATGGATGTAAATGATTGATTTTACCTTCAAAAGATTCGCAAGATCAAATAGAGTAAAATATAATCGATGAAAATACCACCCAACACCAGAAAATTTGAAAACAAGTAAGTTCGCCAAATGTCAGTCAAGTTCGCCAAACAAGTTCGCTATGTCAGACAAAAAGAGTAATGATCATGTTCGCTACACTGTGCTTTTTATACCCTCCAATTAAGTTCGCTAAGACCAGGTGAATTTAGTAAGTTCGCTCCCAGGTGAATTTAGTAAGTTCGCTCCCAGGCGAACTTAGCCAAGTAGACTTAGAAAAATTTGAACTTTTCAAATCCAAACTTCAACCACTCACACTTTCTTCTTTCCAACTTGAACCTTTAAGAGATACATTCCCAAATTTTTATAATTTAAAAAATTCTCATGGAAGCAGGAAAGAAAATAATTTTGGATTTTTGAGAAAGAACAAACTTATCTAATAACGAACATATTTTTGTATTTTTGAAATTTTATGCTAAAACACACCTAAAATCCTTTTGAAATTTTCAAATGAGTTAAAGTGGTAAAAAAATTTTTTTTTGCTTTTATCTATACAAACTAAAATCACATATTTTTGGTTTTTATCTGTACAAAATGAAATACAAGTAATAAAAGTACATATTTTTGTTCAAACATCATGAGTAAGAAGATCATATCAGTATATTTGATTAAACACACACATATCTGTTATAAAATCCTTAGCAGATCTAAGGGTGACCTAAGGTTTTCTGTGTACTTACAAATCATAGCTCATCAAACACAAATCTTTCTTTTATGAACTAACAATTCTTTTGCTATTTCTAATCAGATTCTATCTCAAACTCATCACAACTTTCTTTTTCATAATTTTATTTTCCATAATATTCAGAAAAACATGAAATGATACGCTTTAAACTTCAAAGTAAACAAGATCAGATCATGACATGCCAACTTATTCGTACCGAATTTGTAATACACTACATGTAAGTTCAAGTTGCCAATATTATAAAATTTGAAACTAAAAGCCTATTTATCCCACTTTCTTGTGAGTTAGTACAATTTATATGAAAACAATGTGTACCCCACAAGCATGCCGACATAAAATAAAGGTGCATTATCTTCAAGACATATGAGACCTTGTGCAATAGAATATGTATATCAATCTCCAGGATGAAATTATATCAATTAGCACAGGAAAAGAAGCAGATCCCGAAGGATATAAAGAATCTCAAAGATTCATAATCGAATGATTCATATAGATTGGCTTGGCTTTGATGATTCTTAATGATATCTTGTAACAGATGAAAGATTGAATAAAGAATCGATTGATTCGATAATTCAGGGTAAAGTGGTCCAACTGTTATCTGGATCTCTTCAATGAATCAGAATAATCAAGTATTTTTGATTCAAGGGCTAGTATATGCTTGGCAAAAGTTATCAAGACATATCTTGGTTCAACAACACATTGCATGTTTTTCGGGACAAGGGCAGTGAAGTAAACCAAAAAATTATGCTAATCAACATAATTCAATACTAGTCTCATGAAATTCTTAAAGTCTCGTATTCTTTATTTGATAATGATCTTTTAACCCACACACCCAGCATAATATGGGTTCAAATCACAATTGTGACATGAATTATTTTTAAAACGCTTCCTGCCCCGCTTAAGCTCGGGATCCCCTCAGTGGGGCACACACCTTTTTGTTTGTTTCGGAGCCGTTTTGGCGGGTCTGAGAGCTAGATTAGCCTCAATTCTTTCTCTCATTAAAAACAAGATAATTATGTTTTCACACTACTAATGGTCTAAACAAGCTTTCAGCCTACTGACAATTCAAATTACATGTAGATATACAAATTATAATATATATATATATATATATATATATATATATGTTGAGCAGTCATGAATCTATCATTTCTTGTTTGTGCAAACTAAGAAGTTTAGATCAAATCATAAACAAAACATTTGAGCATAAATATAGAAACCAGGTAGTCATTCTATGGTCATATGTGTGATCACCTACTGATGTACTATCATTTCTTCTCTATCTTCAAATGATGTTGATTTTATATTTTTGAAATTTGTTTGAATTTTTATAAATAACAACTTTTTGACGGTAAAACTAAATGCATGAAAGTTATAAAGCAGTAAACTATACTAAAAAAAGAAATAAAGCAAAAATAAACACTTCCATGAAAATAGTTTTTGAAAAACTTTTATTCGGGATTAATCATTCCGATCATTTTTACCAAAAACTCAAAGCGAGTCCGATCAAATGCCTTAGTGAAGAGGTCAGCAAAGTTGTCATCAGTGTTCACTTTCACCAGCTCAATCAACCTTTTATCTGTACAATCACAAATAAAATGATATCTTATCACAATATGCTTAGTTTTATTGTGCTTGACAGGATTATTAGTAACAGACATAGTTGCATTGTTATATATGAACATGGGGGTGCAAGTGAAATTCAAACCGTAGTCTCTAATTGTTGCTGGATGCACAAAATTTGTGAACAACAACTGGAAGCTGTAATGTACTCTGCTTCACATGTTGAGATGGAGACTGTGGTCTGCTTTTTGCATTGCCATGATACAATCCGATTACCAAGAAACTGGCAACCACCTGCTGTAGACTTCATGTCCAAGTAGCAACCTCCAAAATCAGAATCTGTATATGCAACAAAATCAAAATTAGATCAATGAGGAAACCAAAGTCCTAATCTTGGTTTCCCTTTCAGGTTCCGAAATATCCTTTTTACTGCAGTTAGATGAGATTCTTTCAGTTTCGGTTGAAATATGGAGCAGAGACACACAACAAACATTATATCTGGCCTTGACGCAGTTAAGTACGTGAGGGATCCGATCATAGCTCTGCACAATCGACTGTCAATATCCTTCCCTTCTGGATTTTAATCCAATTCACTAGGATAGGTGTGTCATATGGTGTACAGTCTTCGTGTGACAACCCGACTTTTCGGGTTAACTCAGTTAGTAAATTCCGTGAACTTGCTGTTAAAAACCTAACCCCGTTAACTATTCCGTTAAGTTTCTTATTAAAAACAACCCCGTTAATCAAATCTAACCCCAAGGATTAATTCGGTCATAATATCAACTCAAAACTACAAAGATAATTACCCTAAATCTATTTGATTAATTTTCTAAGTCAAAATTAAGAGTTTTGGGTTCAGTTGACTTTTAAAAGTCAAACCCGAAATCAAATCAACTCAAATCCGCATAATCTCGATCATACCTGTTGAAATTCATAACCGAAATCGAATTCAATACTAATCACGATCATCATGACACTTTAATTCGAGTATTGAATCGAATTAACGCTAATAATGCGAATGCATCTCGTAACCGTCGACTTCATATCAAATTCAATCAAATCCACCATTTTCCGTATACCAATTCACGAATTGTTACGCTTCACACACTCAGTAATCCTCTCTGAAGCATTAGCACAATCCAAATTGGTCGGAGAAGCAGAAGACGCCGTCGGAAACCAAACAAGCCGAAGACGGAACCCGTTTTAGTCGATCTCAGTCGATTCACACTTGTTTCCGGTAATTGAATACAACTTCACTTTCGTTTTTACTCTCTAATGGAAAGCCCTATATCAATTTGGGCTTAAAACATCAAGATTAGCAAGAACCCGATTCTAGGGTTCGTGATAAAAACGTTTTGGGGCTTTTGATCCGAAACTCAACCTCCATCAAATTAAACCACTCAGTCATGTTCGAAATCCCTTGTTTATTAAAACCCCTATGCTAATTTAATATTTGAACATCGAATTTGTAAAAATCCAGAACCTAGGGTTCATCACAACCGATTTAATCAAAACCTGATCTAGACACGTTCTTCATGCAATTAAACTATATCATTAGTTTTGAAATCTTCCTTGTAGTAAAAGCCCCATAATTCCAGAAAGATTTAACATACAAATCGGTCAATTTGATTCGTAGTTCATATTCTAGGGCTTCGATTTTTAATTTGTAATTAAACGATTTAAAATCATGATGTTTTTGCAATTGACTTTACCTACAGATTCGTATACACTCGGTTTACAAAACCCCTATGTGTACAAGATCGATCATAATCGGAATCGGTCGGATTAGGGGGTGGCTTTGGGTTCGATCGCGATTCGATTTGGGAAAGGGAGGCTCTCGGTAACACGAGATTAAAAGCTTTTCTATTCAGATAATATCGCGATGACCCTAGCGGGCGGACTGGTTAAGATAGTGTGCGTGTGTGGGAAAGACCCGGGTTCGAGTCCGGGCTCCCACATTTCTTTTTAAACATTTTTCTAAACATATTTAATTAATAAAAATCATTCTTAATATTATTATATCATTATATAAATGTGTTTTAGACCGGAAAACAACCCATAGGCTCGAGATTTAAATATTCTGTTTATTTTTATGAATGATAGCCATTTTTATAGAATATACACTTTTATTATTAATAAGTAAAAATAATATGTTTATATTATTTTAAACCGTAATTGCGTGAAAAATAATATGCTTATATTATTTTCGAATTGTGACCCGTATTATTAAATAATATATATTTATATTATTTCAAATCATTTTTTATATAACCCCGTGAACCAATCGAGACTAAATAATAATTAGTTATGTTAACCACTCGTATATATATATATATATATATTATTTATGTCGTTCGTCGCGTAAAGTAATTCCTGAACTCGTGGACACGTTCGTCCACTCTCGTTTGATTAGAGCGGTTCCTTAAGACATTCTTTCCTAATCTCGGTCACGATTCCTTTATTAGTTCCTAATTTATATATTTATAATTTTAGGACATTCGTAGGTCTTTTGAGACTTACACTCGTGGTTCCAAACTTACTTCTAGTGTGAACTACCTCCAACGCCAATCAGGTGAGTTTCACGGCCCCTTTTTACCTATTTTACTATTGGGGGAGAAACATGCTTACACACAAACGTATTTTACTTGTTTTCCTGTTGAGGAAGAAACAAACATGAACACCAACTATCATACTTTTACTTGTTTTCCCCGTGGGGGAGAAACAGGTACGCAAGCAAATATTATTTTTCCCGCCAGGGGAGAAAACATGACGCAACTATTTGATTATGGTACTTTATATGATATCACTGTTGAGACTAAGCGTAACATGCTATCACAGAAAGTCCTCGTAATGTTTAGTAGTACTACTGGGTTTGACAAATCCCACCCGCGTTAGTCGCGCTAACTCGATTGGATATCGAACGGGTGAAATGTTAGCCTACTCACATGTGCCAGAGTTGATAGACCTGGCAGGAGGCATACAAACACAGTCAGCTTCGGTTGCGAGCGCTTTAGTAAAACATGAACATAGGTTAGCTACCTATAGATATGCATATTGAATGTACATAATCTGGCAAACACACTCTTATTGTAAAATTGAAACTTGTGAACTCACCAACCTCGTGTTGACACTTTTTCTTACATGTTTCTCAGGTCGCTAAGGCACAGGTTGCACACTTAGGACATGCATGGAGTCCTACTGTCATATTATCCATTTCAAACATTTGAAACAGTTTACTTATTTACATTGATTGACGCCTATTGCGTGTAATTACTTTTGATTTCATATTATCGTTTACGCTTCCGCATTAACTCTGAACTTTTATGTTTTGACATTTCAAGTCCCATATAGTGTCGTTTGATGTAACTAATGACTGAGATCCTGGTGTGTCACCTTCCAAATGGTAAAACTCCGTTAGTTGAAATTGGGGGTGTGACAGATTGGTATCAGAGCCTATAATTGGGGCGATAACCAAGAATCAGCTTTCCAACACCTCAAACAGAAACTTTGCGGTGCACCTATTTTAGCTCTTCCAGAAGGAACCGATGATTTTGTGGTGTATTGTGATGCATCCATTCAAGGCCTGGGTTGTGTCTTAATGCAACGCGAAAAGGTAATCGCATACGCTTCACGACAACTAAAGGTCCACGAGAGAAACTACACCACTAATGACTTAGAGTTGGGAGCCGTAGTCTTCGCTCTTAAAATATGGGGACATTACTTGTACGGTACCAAATGCACCATCTATACCGATCACAAGAGTCTTCAGCATATTTTCAAGCAGAAGGAGTTGAACATGCGACAACGTCGTTGGGTTGAACTTTTAAATGATTACGACTGTGCGATCCGGTATCATCCGGGTAAAGCTAACGTTGTGGCTGATGCACTAAGCCGAAAGGAAACGAAACCCAAACGAGTTCGAGCGTTACAACTCACTATTCACCCTGGATTTCCTGACAGAATTCGTAGTGCTCAACTTGAAGCCTTGAAAGAAGATAACCTACCGTTAGAAAGTACTCGCGGCATGGAAGCACAACTTGAAGTAAAATCTGACGGAATTCGTTACTTTGTCGAACGAATATGGATTCCAGTGTTCGGAAATTTAAGGGAACTAATCATGGATGAAGCTCATAAATCTCGTTACTCCATTCATCCGGGTTCCGATAAAATGTACCATGATCTAAAAGTACTATATTGGTGGCCGAAGATGAAGGCCGATATAGCCACTTATGTTAGTAAGTGGCTGACCTGCGCGAAGGTCAAAGTTGAATATCAAAAACCGTCCGGTCTCCTGCAACAACCTGAAATTCCCATCTGGAAATGGGAACAAATATCCATGGATTTCATTACCAAATTACCCCGAACCCCTACCGGATGTGATACTATATGGGTAATTGTTGATCGACTAACAAAATCTGCTCACTTTTTAGCAATTAAAGAAACCGACAAAATGGATAAACTCACTCGAATATACTTAGTCTCTCGGCACGGGGTGCCTATCTCTATTATTTCGGATCGTGATGCACGATTCACTTCTCGCTTCTGGCAGTCGTTGCATAAAGCATTAGGCACGCGTCTAGATATGAGCACATCATACCATCCTCAAACTGATGGCCAAACTGAACGTACTATCCAAACTCTGGAGGACATGCTACGAGCTTGTGTGATCGATTTCGGTAACACTTGGGAGTCTCACCTACCGTTGGTGGAGTTCTCCTACAACAACATCTATCACACTAGCATCAAGGCAGCTCCATTCGAATAACTTTATGGACGGAAATGCCGTTCACCAATTTGTTGGGCCGAGGTTGGGGATAGTCAACTTACAGGTCCGGAACTTGTACTTGAAACTTCCGAAAAGATCGTTCAAATTAGAAATCGTATGGCAGCAGCTCGTGACCGTCAAAAGAGCTATGCCGATAAACGTCGTAAACCGTTATAATTTCAAGTAGGAGATATGGTCTTATTAAAAGTCTCACCTTGGAAGGGCGTCATTCGTTTCGGGAAACGAGGCAAACTGAATCCTCGTTATGTTGGACCTTTCAAAATAATAAAGAGAATCGGACCAGTAGCGTATCAACTGGACTTACCTGAAGGACTGAGTGGCGTACACAACGTCTTTCACATCTCAAATTTGAAGAAATGTCTAGCTGACGAATCCCTCGTGGTTCCTCTTGAGGAACTACACGTTGATGAACAGTTGCGTTTCATCGAAGAACCCGTAGATATCATGGATAGGGAAGTCAAATCGTTAAAACACAGTAAAATCCCTATTGTTAGAGTCCGTTGGAACTCAAAACGCGGACCGGAATTCACGTGGGAGCGCGAGGATCAGATGATGCGCAAATATCCTAATCTATTCAAGCACTCCACGTCAAATCTTTAAGGTATTATTTTAAATTTTCGGGACGAAAATTCTTTTAACTAGAGGATGATGTGATATCCGGGAAATTTTTTTTTTATTTTAATTTTCGGGACGAAAATTCTTTTAACTAGGGGATGATGTGACAACCCGACTTTTTGGGTTAACTCAGTTAGTAAATTCCATTAACTTGCTATTAAAAACCTAACCCCGTTAACTATTCCGTTAAGTTTCTTATTAAAAACTTAACCCCGTTAATCAAATCTAACCCCAAGGATTAATTCGGTCATAATATCAACTCAAAACTACAAAGATAATTACCCTAAATCTATTTGATTAATTTTCTAAGTCAAAATTAAGAGTTTTGGGTTCAGTTGACTTTTAAAAGTTAAACCCGAAATCAAATCAACTCAAATCCGCATAATCTCGATCATACCTGTTGAAATTCATAACCGAAATCGAATTCAATACTAATCACGATCAGCATGACACTTTTAATTCGAGTATTGAATCGAATTAACGCTAATAATGCGAATGCATCTCGTAACCGTCGACTTCATATCAAATTCAATCAAATCCACCATTTTCCGTATACCAATTCATGAATTGTTATGCTGCACACACTCAGTAATCCTCTCTGAAGCATTAGCACAATCCAAATTGGTCGGAGAAGCAGAAGACGTCGTCGGAAACCAAACAAGCCGAAGACGGAACCCGTTTTAGTCGATCTCAGTTGATTTACACTTGTTTCCGGTAATTGAATACACCTTCACTTTCGTTTTTACTCTCTAATGGAAAGCCCTATATCAATTAGGGCTTAAAACATCAAGATTAGCAAGAACCCGATTCTAGGGTTCGTGATAAAAACGTTTTGGGGCTTTTGATCCGAAACTCAACCTCCATCAAATTAAACCACTCAGTCATGTTTCAAATCCCTTGTTTATTAAAACCCCTATGCTAATTTAATATTTGAACATCGAATTTGTAAAAATCCTGAACCTAGGGTTCATCACAACCGATTTAATCAAAACCTGATCTAGACACGTTCTTCATGCAATTAAACTATATCATTAGTTTTGAAATCTTCCTTGTAGTAAAAGCCCCATAATTCCAGAAAGATTAAACATACAAATCGGTCAATTTGATTCGTAGTTCATATTCTAGGGCTTCGATTTTTAATTTGTAATTAAACGATTTAAAATCATGATGTTTTTGCAATTGACTTTACCTACAGATTCGTATACACTCGGTTTACAAAACCCCTATGTGTACAAGATCGATCATAATCGGAATCGGTCGGATTAGGGGGTGGCTTTGGGTTCGATCGCGATTCGATTTGGGAAAGGGGGGCTCTCGGTAACACGTGATTAAAAGCTTTTCTGTTCAGATAATATCGCGATTACCCTAGCGGGCGGACTGGTTAAGACAGTGTGCGTGTGTGGGAGAGACCCGGGTTCGAGTCCGGCCTCCCACATTTCTTTTTAAACATTTTTCTAAACATATTTATTTAATAAAAATCATTCTTAATATTATTATATCATTATATAAATGGGTTTTAGTCCGGAAAACAACCCATTGGCTCGAGATTTAAATATTCTGTTTATTTTTATGAATGATAGCCATTTTTATAGAATATACACTTTTATTATTAATAAGTAAAAATAATATGTTTATATTATTTTAAACCGTAATCGCGTGAAAAATAATATGTTTATATTATTTTCGAATTGTGACCCGTATTATTAAATAATATATATTTATATTATTTCAAATCATTTTTTATATAACCCCGTGAACCAATCGAGACTAAATAATAATTAGTTATGTTAAGCACTCGTATATATATATATTATTTATGTCGTTCATCGCGTAAAGTAATTCCTGAACCCGTGGACACGTTCGTCCACTCTCGTTTGATTAGAGCGGTTCCTTAAGACGTTCTTTCCTAATCTCAGTCACGATTCCTTTATTCGTTCCTAATTTATATATTTATAATTTTAGGACATTCATAGGTCTTTTGAGACTTACACTCGTGGTTCCAAACTTACTTCTAGTGTGAACTACCTCCAACGCCAATCAGGTGAGTTTCACGGCCCCTTTTTACCTGTTTTACTATTGGGGGAGAAACATGCTTACACACAAACGTATTTTACTTGTTTTCCTGTTGAGGAAGAAGCAAACATGAACACCAACTATCATACTTTTACTTGTTTTCCCCGTGGGGGAGAAACAGGTACGCAAGCAAATATTATTTTTCCCGCCAGGGGAGAAAACATGACGCAACTATTTGATTATGGTACTTTATATGATATCACTGTTGAGACTAAGCGTAACATGCTATCACAGAAAGTCGTCATCTTATTTCGAACCGTTAATATGGATCTTAGCGAGGTAATGTTTAGTAGTACTACTGGGTTTGACAAATCCCACCCGCGTTAGTCGCGCTAACTCGATTGGATATCGAACGGGTGAAATGTTAGCCTACTCACATGTGCCAGAGTTGATAGACCTGGCAGGAGGCATACAAACACAGTCAGCTTCGGTTGCGAGCGCTTTAGTAAAACATGAACATAGGTTAGCGACCTATAGATATGCATATTGAATGTACATAATCTGGCAAACACACTCTTATTGTAAACTTGAAACCTGTGAACTCACCAACCTCGTGTTGACACTTTTTCTTACATGTTTCTCAGGTCGCTAAGGCACAGGTTGCACACTTAGGACATGCATGGAGTCCTACTGTCATATTATCCATTTCAAACATTTGAAACAGTTTACTTATTTACATTGATTGACGCCTATTGCGTGTAATTACTTTTGATTTCATATTAACGTTTACGCTTCCGCATTAACTCTGAACTTTTATGTTTTGACATTTCAAGTCCCATATAGTGTTGTTTGATGTAACTAATGACTGAGATCCTGGTGTGTCACCTTCCAAACGGTAAAACTCCGTTAGTTGAAATTGGGGGTGTGACACTTCGATCCTGAACCGACTTAAGATATCGTTTACATACTTAGACTGGTGAATAAAGAAGCCATCTTCCTTCTGGTTAACTTGCAACCCGAAGAAAAAGTACAACTCTCCCATAGCGGAAATTTCAAAATTTGATTTCATAACTCCCTCAAACTCTTTGCATAACCCTTCATTTGTTGAGCCAAATATATAACATCGTCCACATAAATCTGAACCATCAGGTAATCTCCCCCTGTTTTCTTTACGAATAAGGTTGAGTCAATCTGTCCAAGAATAAAACCATTGTCTGGAAGATGCTGAGACAACGTTTCATACCAAGCTCTAGGTGCTTGATGAAGTCCACATAAAGCTTTATCTAGCTTGAACACTCTCGAGGGATATAATGGTTCTTCAAATCCCGGTGGCTGACACACATATACTTCTTCCTTAACCTTGCCATAAAGGAAAGCACTCTTGACATCCAATTGATAAACCTTAAACCCTTTGAACGAAGCAAAAGCCAGAAACAAATGAATCGCTTCCAACCTTGCTACAGGTGCGTACACCTCAGTGTAATTTATGCCTTCATGTTGAATAAAGCCCTGAATGACCAAGCTCACTTTATTCCTCACCACGACACCTCTATTATCTTTCCTACATTTGAAAACCCATTTCGTGCCGATCGGATACACTCCCTTTGGAAGATCAACCAAATTCCAGACATTTAATTTTTCAAATTGAGCTAGCTCTTCCTACATAGCCTCAATCCAATTATTATCTTGTAAAGCCATTTCCATATTCTTTGGTTCGATCTGAGAAACAAAACAAGAATCTGAGCGAACATCAAGTACTCCAGTATCCTTAATCTAAGAATATAAACAAGTATTTTCAGTTAAAGAATGAGTTTTGACTCCATCCTATAAATTCCCAATGATATTCGTAACCGGATGATCTTTTAATTCTTTGATGGAAACAACCTCTGGAATAGGTAAAACATCAACTTGTGTAGTCTCCACTCGAGAGGGAACAACTTGAGGAACTGGTATCACTGGATCTAGATTAGAAGAAATCTCCCCCTGAAACTGTGTAGATGTAGACGAATCATCAACGATCAAAGGATCAGTTAAAGAATCTTGAAATATCGCCTCATCGTCATCACTATCTGATTTACGAGTACCCGAACTAGACGCAACATTTGGATCAGGAGTTGATGATGGAACTGATAATGGAACCGCTGATCTTGGTGTGAAACCACAATCTTGGTCACCAATGCATGACTCAAAAAGCACAGCTGCTTCTTCAACAGAAAAATCAGGAGCAAAGTTAAAAGACTTAAACAAACTGTCATAGTCAAATGCCCATTCTGGACCAACCGCCTTCCAAGGAATTGAACGATTCGAGCAATCGATATGGAACTATTCTTCGACCTGTCTTGTTTCCTTGTTATACACTCTTTTATTCAACGAATTGGCAACGTATCCAAGAAAAATCCCTTCAATTTCCTTTTCACTAAACTTTGTAGGAACTTTATAGTCTTCAGAAGAGTACACAGATTCCCAAAAGGTAGAAGATAATCCAAATTAGGCTTTTGATTGTTTAACAACTCATAACATATCTTGTGGTGTCGCTTCATGGTCAGAACTCGGTTAAGGACATGACAAGCAGTATTCACAGCTTCAGCCCAGAAAGTGACAAGTAGCTTAGAATCCGCAAGCATTGTTCTCGCTGCTTCAACTAACGTTCTATTCTTTCGCTCAGGTTACCACCAGACAATACGACTTTCCTCCAATACTTCGAATACTTATTGGCCCGAACAAATCCATATGAAGTAACTCTAAAGGAGTAATAATAGAATTTTTCTTCTTTGGTTTGTGGGACTTTCTGTGATGCTTGCCCATTTTACAAGGTATACAATCATCAGGCACATAAAACTTCACTTTGGGAACACCAGTAATCAAGTCATTCTTCACCAAGTAATTCATTTTTCTGAAATTGATGTGTGCTAACTTTCGATGGCAAAGAATAGAGTCAGCTTCAGACGCCTTGGAGAGTAAACATGTAGGAATTGAATCCATTGTAGTAGCCACACTCATGTCTAGGACATAGGTGTCATTCCTCCTTGGCGCCTTCATCAGAATCCATTCCTCAGGTATAACTGTCACACCCCCAAATTCCACTAACGGAGTTTTACCGTTTGGAAGGTGACACACCAGGATCTCAGTCATTAGTAACATCAAATGGCACTATATGAGACTTAAAAAGTCATAACATAAATGTTCAGAGTTAAATGCGGAAGCGTAAACGTTAGAATGAAATCAAAAGTAATTACACGCAACAAGCGTCAATTAATGTAAATAAGTAAAATTGTTTAAAATGTTTGAAATGAATTATATGAAAGTAGGACTCCATGCATGTCCTAAGTGTGCAACCTGTGCCAAAGCGACCTGAGAAACATATAAGAAAAAGTGTCAACACGAGGTTGGTGAGTTCACAGGTTTGTATGTAAATAAATTGTTTGAGTGTTGCTGGATTCACATGTGTAAGTCACACCTATTGCTAGCTAGACAATGTACGAGTTACTCTAAGCGCTCGCAACCGAAGCTGACTGTTTGTTTGTTTGTTTGCCTCCAGCCAGTTCTATCAACACTGACTAATATGTTTAGGCCAATCTACACCCGTTCGACCTCCAATCGTGCTAGCGCTACTAGCCCGGGTAGGGTTTGTCAAACCCAGTAGTACTACTCAAATTACCTCGCTAAGTCCATTTTAACGGTTCGATGTGAGGACTTTCATGATAGTGTTTACACTTAAGTACACAAGTGGTAATGAAATACTATGTGATCCATGTCCGTGTGTATGTCTCTCCCTAGCTGGAAGACAAGTAACGGATGTCTGTTCGTATGAATGTTACTCCCCAACGGGAAAACAAGTAAAATGATGTTTGTTTGTACTCATGTTTCTCCCCAACAGGAAAACAAGTAAAATGATATTCATTTGTATGCATCTTTCTCCCCAATGGGAAAACAAGTAAAAATATTGTTTGTGAGTATGCATGTTTCTCCCCAACGGGAAAACATGTAAAATAATGTTTATGTGTATGCATGTTTCTCCCCCAATAGGAAAACAAGTAAAAAGGGGCCATGAAACTCAACTGCGTTGCGTAGGAGGTAGTATCACACGAGTATAAGATCAAAACCACAAGTGTTAGCCTGAAACGGCTCACGTATGCCCTAGAATTATAAACATAACAATTAGGGATACATTGAGATTTGTGACGACGACACGGAAGATTAGAACGTCTTAACGCATTCTAAGGATTTAAGAGTAGACGAACGTGTGTACGGAAATACATATATGTTTCTTAATATAATAATTAAGATTTATGCGTTACGTGTCGAACGTTAATAACGAATAATATTAAGTAAATCATTAAATTCGTACGTTTGCCATTTAAAATGGTAAGAAAAATAATATAACTATATACATTATTTTTAAGTTCGTAGGTTTAACCAAATAATCTTTTATATGTCAAAAATAATAAATATATTATTTTTAATAGATATAATAAAGGTGGGTAAATAATATAACAAATTATATTATTTATAATTTTTTAATTGTTTCATAAAGTTTATAAATGTGGCAAAAATAATATAAAAATATATATTATTTTTAATTGAGATCGTGATGTTGAAAATAATATAAATATATTATTTTATTCGAACTCACAGTTTGAAAAAAATATAGATATATTATTTTAAAAGTGGGAATAATAATAAAAACGAGTTATAATTTGAAAACCGAACCTGCGGTTGTTTTCCGGGTATAAAACACTTTAATGTGTTATTATAATAACATGGGAGTTATTTTTATAAATTAAATATAGTGGAAAAAGAACAAAAAAAAATGCAGGAGACAGGACTCGAACCCGGGTCTCCTGCCTACAAGCCCAGTGCCTTAACCATCCCTGCCCGCTAGGGATTCGCAACAGAACCCGGTTCTGTTTGGTTTTATCAATTAAGTCCAGTGGTATCCCTTTCCAAAAGCACGCACGTTCGAATCCCAAGCCAAACCCATGATTTCGATATTGATTAGCAACAACAGGTTAAGGGTTTTGATTATCGACCAAAGACGAACCTGTGGTGAAGGTTAATTGCAAAAATCAATTGGATTTGGATCGTTTAATTTGAGATTCAGACGCCGAAAACTCTAGGTTTGATCTTGGATCGATTAGATTGATTCTGATAATGAAATGGTTTGAAACCATATGGTTTTTAACAAACAGAGGGTTGCGAATCCAATCATGTGGTTTAATTTGATTGAGATAGTCGTTAAGATCAAAACCCCCAAATTGAAATATGAACAAACCCTAGATTCCGGATCTCTAGCAATTCGATGTTATCAGCCGTGGATTTCGTAGGGCTTTCAATCCAGGCATATAGGAGACTCTAAGGGTGTGTTCAATTTCATAATTGGACATCGAATTGATAGGGTTCGACCAAACTAGAAATGTATGAACCCTAGATTACTGGATCGATAATTCGATGTTGTAAGCCCTGGAATTGATAGGGCTTTCAATCAACAGGTGAAACCGAAGCTAAGGGTGTAGAAATTTACCAGAATAGTTGACGAATTGATGCGGTTCAAGTGAATGTTGTTGCCGACTGTGAATAGCTTGATCTCTAACGACCTCTACTGTGAATCCGATCCAATCGTTGTGTGCAAAAGCTTCAATAGAGTTCGAATGAGGTGTGCAGAGTGCTCAATTGAGAGGATAGCAGATGAAAACGATCGAATTTGATGATTAGTCTTAATGTGTCGACGGTTGTAGTTTGATTACCCATAATTGGGGTTTAATTCGATTAATGCCGGGTTTAAACGAGTTAATGATGGGCATTTAGGTTGTTAACGTGCATTTCGGTTACAAATTCGCGCATATCTTCGATTATGGATTCGAATTGGGATCAAAGGATTACGGGTTTGACTCATAGAAGTCAACAGGAACCAAATTCGTTTGATTTTGACTTTGAGAAGTCAACTGATAGAGTTTTGGGACTTGGCAGATTCAGTCCCTGTAGTTTCATGTGAATTGGAGTTTTAGAGTTTGACAGAATTAGTCCTTGTGGTTTGTATAGAGTTAAGAACTAGTTTGTTTGACTTTCAAAAGTCAACAGAATAACAATTTTGACTTTACAAAGTCAACATATTTTATTTATGAGTATTTACATAACTAGTCCTTGTAGTTAGAGTTTGAAGGAATGATAGAAACAGTCCCTGAAGTTTGAGTTTGGGTTACAAAGGTTAGGATTTAACTGGAGATAGTTAACAGAGTTAATTTGAAAGTCGGGATTGTCACATCATCTCCTAGTTGAAAGAATTTTTGTCTCGAAAATTAAAATAATAAAAAAAATTTTCTGAGGTGTCACATCATCCGCTAGTTGAAAAAATTTTCGTCCCGAAAATTAGAATAGTACCTTAAGAGTTTGACGTGGATTGCTTGAACAGATGAGGATACTTGCGCATCATCTGATCCTCGCGCTCCCATGTGAATTCTGGTCCGCGTTTCAAGTTCCAACGAACTCCGACAATAGGGATTTTACTGCGTTTGATCGTTTTGACCTCCCTATCTATGATTTCTATCGGTTTTTCAATGAAACGCAATTGTTCATTGATGTGTAGTTCCTCAAGAGGAACCGCGAGTGTTTCGTCTGCTAGACATTTCTTCCAGTTCGAGACATGAAAGACGTCGTGTACGCCACTAAGTCCTTCAAGTAGGTCCAGTTGATACACTACTGGGCCAATTCTCTTCACTATTTTGAACAATCCAACATAACGAGGATTCAGTTTGCCTTGTTTCTCGAAGGGAATTACACCTTTCCAAGGTGAGACCTTCAGAAGAACCATGTCGCCTACTTGAAATTCTAACGGCTTACGACGATTATCGACATAGTTATTTTGATGATCACGATCTGCCGGCATACGGTTTCGAATTTGAACGATCTTTTTCAGAGGTTTCGAATACAAGTTCGAGATCCGTAAGTTGGCTATCCCCAACTTCAGCCCAACAGATAGGAGATTGGCATTTACGTCCATACAATGCCTCGAATGATGCTGCTTTAATGCTACTTTGATAACTGTTATTGTAGGAGAATTCCATTAAGGGCAATTGAGTTTCCCAACTGTTACCAAAATCTATCACACAAGCTCGTAGCATGTCTTCTAGGGTTTTGATGGGATGTTCCGTTTGGCCATCGGTTTGTGGATGATATGTTGTACCATGTCAAGACGTGTGCCTAGGGCTTTTTGCAATGATTGCCAAAACCGAGAGGTGAATCGAGCGTCTCGATCCGAAATGATAGAGATTGGCACACCGTGTCGTGAGATTACTTCCTTCAAGTAAATACGAGTGAGTTTTTCCATCATGTCGGTCTCTCTGATTGCAAGGAAGTGTGCAGATTTTGTCAAGCGATCTACGATTACCCAGATGGTGTCGCATCCGCTAGAGGTTCGGGGTAGTTTGGTGATAAATCCATAGAGATTTGCTCGTATTTCCACATTGGAATCTCTGGCTATTGAAGTAAGCCGGAAGGCTTTTGGTATTCCACTTTGACCTTTGTGGAAGTTAGGCACTTGCTCATATAGGTGGCTATATTAGCTTTCATCTTCGGCCACCAATATAGCACCTTTTAGGTCATGGTAGATCTTGTCGGGACCAGGATGAATAGAGTATCGAGATTTGTGAGCTTCAACCATAACTAGTTCTCTTAAGTTCCCATACACTGGAACCCATATTCGCTCCGCCAGGTAGCGAATGCCATCTGATTTGACCTCAAGTTATTCTTCCATACCGCGTGTGGCTTACAACGGTAGGTTTTCCTCTTTAAGGGCTTCGAGTTGAGCACTTCGGATTTTGTCAGGTAATCCACTCGTCTGGGTTTAGTTTCTTTCGGCTTAGGGCATCGACTACTACGTTAGCCTTTCCCGGGTGATACTCTATAGCATAATCATAGTCGTTCAAGAGTTTGATTCAACGACGCTATCGCGTGTTCAACTCTTTATGTTCAAAGATATGCTGAAGACTCTTGTGATCGGTGTATATAGTGCATTTGGTACCGTACAAGTAGTGTCTCTAGATCTTTAGTTCAAATACCATGACTCCCAACTCTAAGTCATGAGTTGTGTAGTTCTTCTCATGGATTTTTAGTTGACGAGGAGCGTATGTGATCACTTTCTCGCGTTGCATCAGTATACATCCAAGACCTTGAATGGATGCATCGAAATACACCACAAAGTCATCTGTTCCCTCCGAAAGAGATAGGATGGGTGCACTGCAGAGTTTATGTTTGATCTGTTGAAATGCTAACTCCTGAGTGTCACCCTAGTTAGAGGGTTTACCCTTCTGAGTTAAGGTAGTGAGGGGTTGTGCAACCTTGGAGAGTCCCTCAATGAAATGACGGTAATAACCAGCCAATCTCAGAAATTGTCGCACCTCAGTTGGAGTCGTTGGTGCTATCCAATTCTTGATGACTTTTACTTTGGTTTAATTAACATGTATTCCCTTCTCATTGACTACATGCCCTAGGATTTGCACTTCGCGAATCCAAAATTTGCACTTGGAGAGTTTAGCATACAGTTTTTCTTTCTTCAGTAATTCAAGGATTAAACGAAGATGCTCCTCATGTTCTTCTTCATGCCTTGGATAGATGAGGATGTCTTCGATAAACACAATGACAAACTGATCGAGGTAGGGTTTACACACACGGTTCATGAGACCCATGAACACCGCGGGTGCGTTGGTCAGTCCAAATGGCATGGCCATAAACTCGTAATGGTCGTACCTAGTCCTGAATGCAGTTTTTGAGACATCTTCTTCTCGGACTCTCAATTCATGATAACTGGACCTAAGATCGATCTTTGAATAGAAGCTTGATCCTTGGAGTTGGTCAAACATACCGTCAATGTGGGGTAGAGGATATCGGTTCTTGATGGTTACTTTGTTTAGCTCACGGTAGTCAATGCACAAACGGAAAGTCCCCTCTTTCTTCTTGGCGAATAGGACTAGAGCTCTCCATGGCGATGAGCTAGGTCTGATGAAGCCTTTATCCAACAACTCTTGTAGTCATGTGGATAGTTCTGGTAGCTCACTAGGTGTAAGTATATCCGGTGGCCGAGCAATAGGCGCTGCTCCGGGTGTTAGATCGATCTGTAATTTGACATGACGGTGAAGCTGAAGACCAGGAAAGTCTTAGGGAAATACCTCCGGATAATCACGAACGATCGGGATATCGTAAATCTTCTTCTCCTCAGATGGCTGCGCGGCGACGAGAGCCACAATGGCAGTATGACCTTTACGTAGACGCTTTTGTGCTTTCATGAAAGATATGATGCGCACGATAACACCACTCTTTTCGCCTTGGACAGAAAGGGTTTCTCCAGTCGGGAGAGGAAGGCGAACAAAATTGTTCACGACAAATAATTTTGGCTTGGTTCTTAGATAACCAATCCATACCGACAATTACATCGAAACTACTGAGTGTGACTGGCATGAGGTCAATGTCAAGCTTATGGAATTTATCATTGGAGTGTAAGGGATAACTTATTAGCTTAGAAAGAATTCCTCAAATTCTGTGTACATAGTTGGAGTCGGTGGGTTTTACCCTGAGGTTCTACTAGAGTTTCACTCTAGGTGGTTCCATTGATTAAGTCTGAATGAGAGTCATAAGGTCACTAAGACTCTTACTTGAGTGAAAATAGCACTACAGATAGATCATAGATTAGGACCATTTATCCACACACTAGGTTTCACCAGGATTTACATGCACCTCAAATTACGGTTACGTGTGCACCCATAATGATAATTTGCTTTGCATGCTCACCCTAGCTTCTCCCTGTCCTGTGTCAAAATGTCCCTCAATTTCTATTGCCGAGTACAGAGTGTTGTCAGATATGATAAGTCATCGAGAGGCTTAGTCATGAACCACAAGTTGTGTAACCTTTCTGATTTTCATGTTTTTCCTATGTATTTTATGCCGTGCAATAAAAGATTTCAACCTTACATTTATTGTTCATATACACTTACAAGCATACACGTGTTCATTATAATACAATATTAACGAAAACAATCTTACAAACCTCGAGGACCAAACTTGACCAAAACTCAAAACAACATCAATATTACAAAACTACAAGGACTAGTCTTGATATTTCCAAAACCAACACAAGCACGGTCGTGCTTAGTCCTAAGCAAGTCGCGCTTGTGCCATGACCACGGTCGTGCTTAACATTAAGCACGGTCGCGCCTCGTTTACAGTTTGACTCCGCAAAGTCAAACCGACTCAAATCTTGTCCAAAAATAGATTGTAAACACGTTTAGAAGGTCGCGAAACTTGCAGAAGAAGATATTCGGCTAATTGAGACTAAAACATGACCAAATACACATGCAATCGTCCAAATACTCGCAAATTCTAAACCGACTTTTTTTTAAAAACGAATCAAGTATTTGGGGCAAGAATCAAACGAATTAAGTTAAGCCCATACCTACCCGGGACATATATAAACTTCCCTAAACCCTAAATCCATCATTCCATCATCTCTATCTCGTCTGTCGATCAAGAAAAAGCCGCGAAGTCTCCCCGTAGCCGTCTGCACTTGTTGCCCATTCAAAACAGGTTAGTAATAGTTCATTAGGATCGTCTCTCCAAGCTAATCGAAAGCCCTAACTTAATTTGTAACCACATTACATGATTTTACAGAATTGAATCTGAGTTTTGATAAAAAATGGTTTTAAACGATCGACACGATAAACAGAATATAAACCTAATTAAATGGTGTAATTCTATTCGCAAACATCATATCAATGAAAACCCTAAGTTTCTAATCTGTTTTATTACAAGAATCAGGAGAATTGCTTCTGGAATTGACCAGACACGGTCGCGCCAGCCTATGAGCGCGGTCGTTCCTGACCAAGCACAGTCGTGCCCCGTAAGAGGCCCGGTCGTGTTTACCGATCAAACCAAGTCCTGACCTAGTCAAAACCCTAGGCGCGGTCGTGCCGGATACGGACGCGGTCGTGTCTCAGGACCAGACTCTTGTTTTGACTTCTGACCAACCACGGGCGCGTTACCGACCAAGCGCGGTCGCGTACGTGCCGGGCGCGGTCGTGCCATATACAAGCACGGTCGTGCTCATCCCTTAAACAGAATCTTTATTTTTATTTTTATTCTGTTAATTTGATAAATAAATTAAATAACAGTTTAAATAATTATTTTTATAAACTAATTACTGGAATACCTTACACTGTTCCGAATGAACATTTTTTTATTTAAACTTATATTTTTAAATAAATATTCTGTTACTTAAACTTATACAAATAAATATATATAATAAATAACATAGTTAATTATTATTTTTAAGACAAACCCTACACGTTTAAGAATGACAAATTCACTTCCGTCATTAAATAACGCAAATCAATAACACATATACATTGTTCATTAGGTCGAACTTAGCAATCTACAACACACTGCCATTACATACTTGCTTGTGCGACCTACACTCTGCATAAGAAGTGAGTTACATAGGCCCTCTTTTACTCTATTTACAAAAATTTGTGGGGTGGAACATGCGTTCAATTACTATGTTTTCAATTATACACGAATATAGTTTCCATCTTACATACATGTATGCAATTCTGTGCTTTATGCTTGAGTGCTAGGTGTGTAGACTATATACGCTATTCACAATCATTAACTATTAGCCGACAGTATACAATGATAGTACTATTGAGTCTGACAAACCCACCCAGGTAGGGTGACTGTTGCTGACAACACGATTTGATTTCAGTTACAAAGGTTTGATTGAATACACAGGTCACACGATGGTTCCTCTCCATAAACGCCTTTATTGACATGTTTTGTATGAACTGTATACACACAATACGTTTTTGCTATCACACAACAAAACCTATGTTTTCTCACCAACTCTTGTAGTTGACCCTCTCATTTAACCATGTTTCAGGTACCAATGTTTGAAGTGATCAAGATATGCTACACATAGGATTTTGACCTAGTTTTAATTGAACCAGCTATATTTTGATGTAATTTTCATTATTGTTTGGTGGATTGAATCTATGTTTTGTTAAACTTGTTTGATTGCAATGAAAACGATTATTAATTATTTAAACTTTAGTAAACCATGAGTAATGAACAGTCTGCACGCTTCACGCCCCGACGTTTCCGCCGTCGGTTGGGGTGTGACAGATTGGTATCAGAGCCTTGGTTATAGGGAATTAGGTTACTAGACACCTTTGACCTAGACTATAACTTTAGGATACGCACTTATGCCATGCTTCATGATTTACATGCTATGTGCTACATGCTATATGATATATGCTACATGTTTTATATGTATATATGAATAACAACTTAAATAAACAATATCCCTACCCATATCCTAAACCACATATCCTTCATGCCTGCTTCCATGTCATCATCAACATAACCTGAATCATATTCTTAGACTTGGGTCTATAAAAATTTTCTTTTACACCCGTTAAGGTTTTTAGACTTTGTTTAATTGTTAAAGGACACGTGCAATCTGGAAGAGTGACACCTGTATTCTGGGTTTTCTGTCTAGGAAAGCATTTCGTATAAATCCCAACCAACCGAGGGACCCGTATGCTTTCCTGGGAATTCCCGGGATGAGTGTTTACTTATAGGCTAAAGCACGTCTCCTTGATAATTATCTGAGTTTAAATTAACCTTAATATGTCATAGTACTCGAGTGATTATGTCACTATTTGAGTACAATCCAAACTATGAACTACTTACATCTATTTATTCTTCTATTTAATCCAAGAAAATCTCACAACTCTTATTGTGTCTAAATCTGTAGAATGCCTCCCCGTCGTGACAACAGCAACAACAGCAATAACACTGACCTGGCTGCTTTACTCACACAGCTGGTGAACCAAATTACCCAAGCCAACAACAACAATAATGGCCATGCCAGTGGAAGTGCTGCTACTGGAGGTGGTGGTGGTGCCAACCCGCCACAATGCACCTTCAAACACTTCAACTCCTGTAATCCCCTCAAATTCTATGGCAGCGAAGGAGCCACGGGACTCCTTCAATGGTTTGAAAGCATTGAGAGCACTTTCCTCAATAGCGACTGTCCCGACAACCTCCGTGTTCGTCATGCTACTAGTGTCTTTCAAAAAAAGGGCGCTTACTTGGTGGAATGGTGAGAAAAGGACTAGGGGAGTGGATGTAGCAATGGCACTGCCGTGGGATGAGTTGAAAAGGATCATGACTGAGGAATTCTGTCCTCGAAATGAGATGAAAAAGCTAGAAGCGGAATTTTGGGATCTTGCTCAAGATAGTGGTGAAAGCTTAGCATACACCACCCGTTTTCACGAGCTGAGTCTACTTGTGCCACACATGGTTACACCTCTGTCTAGGTGTATTGAAAAGTACATTGGTGGTCTACCTAGACAAATTCAAGATACTGTGGTAGGAGGAAATCCTGCTACTCTGGAGGATGCTATCCGTTTATCAGCTACACTTACTGACAATCATGTTAAAGCGGGTACACTTACAAGAAAGGGTGCCAAGAAAGTTTCTGACACAACAACACCTCCCGCTCATGTCAAAGAAGTCCAAACTGAACCATACCGCAACACTAGGAAGAGAAAGGTCAAGAACTGTGCTGTAATCACTCCGGCTGCTCCAGTAAATCAAGTTGCACCCATGGCTCAAAACCCAGCAAAGAAACCCTATGGGGGCAACCACCCACTTTGCAACACCTGCAACTACCATCACCCTCCAAACATACCTTGTCGCCTTTGCAACCACTGCGGGAAACATGGCCACACAGCCAATATTTGTCGAGCCAAGGCACTTGCCAACCAAACCAACCCAGCAAATCAAGCCAATCATCAAGCAACTAACCAAGCCATCCCTGCCATTGCAAATGGACGTGCTTGCTTCGAATGTGGTGACCCGAACCACTTCCGTAACCAGTGCCCAAGACTGATCAATGTTAATCAAGGCGGAGCTCATGGGCGTGCTTTCAACATCAACGCCAATGAGGCTCAGGCCAACACTGATGTGGTTAACGGTACGTTCCTTATGAATAATCATTATGCTTCTATACTATTTGATACTGGAGCCGATAAATGTTTTGTGTCACTAGACTTCGAACCGTTACTTGCAAAAACCCGGTCTAAACTAGAGAAAACCTTTACCGTTGAGGTAGCCGATGGTAACACCGTTGCAATTGGCACCATCATTTATGATTGCGCCCTAGAACTAAATAAACACACCTTTCCAATCAACCTCATACCAATGCCATTAGGAAGTTTTGACGTCATCGTAGGTATGGATTGGTTGTCGAAGCACCACGCCGAAGTCATGTGCTTTGAAAAATGCATCCGTATAGCACTCCCATCCGGCGAAACGTTGAAGGTCCTTGGTGAGAAACCTTGCAAAGGACTCAAATTAATGTCATGCATTACCGTCCAAAAGTATATACGAAAGAAGTGCATGGTTTTCCTAGCCCACGTTATCCGAAAAGAAGACAAGAAGAGGTGTGTACAAGACATCCCCATCGTTCGGGATTTTCCTGAAGTTTTTCCTGATGACTTACCAGGTCTTCCACCTGTTCGGCAAGTGGAATTTCGCATCGATCTTGTACCTGGAACAAACCCGGTGGCTAAAGCTCCATACCGGCTTGCACCTTCCGAGATGCAAGAACTTGCAAGTCAACTTCAAGAACTCGCCGACAAAGGGTTCATACTCCCGAGTCATTCACCGTGGGGTGCGCCGGTCTTATTTGTTAAAAAGAAGGACGGTTCTTTCCGCATGTGCATTGACTATCGAGAACTCAACAAGCTTACAATCAAAAACCGCTACCCTTTACCTAGGATTGACGATCTCTTCGATCAACTCCAAGGTTCTACCTACTTCTCGAAGATTGATCTTCGATCTGGTTATCATCAACTCCGTGTGCAAGAGGAGGATATTCCCAAGACTGCCTTCCGAACGAGATATGGTCACTACGAGTTCATGGTTATGCCTTTTGGGCTAACCAATGCACCTGCTGTCTTCATGGACCTCATGAATCGCATGTGCAAACCATACCTTGATAAATTTGTTATCGTGTTCATTGATGACATCTTGATCTATTCCAAGACCAAGGAAGATCATGAACAACACCTTAGGTTGATTTTGGATCTCTTGAAAACCGAACAACTATACGCCAAGTTCTCCAAATGTGAATTTTGGCTAAAAGAAGTTCAATTTTTGGGTCACGTTGTCAATGAAAAGGGAATTCATGTTGACCCCGCCAAAATTGAAGCTGTTAAGAAGTGGAAAGCTCCTAAAACCCCTACCGAAGTTCGTTCGTTTCTTGGCTTAGCAGGTTACTATCGAAGGTTCATCTCTAATTTCTCCAAGATCGCTGTTCCCCTCACTGCCTTAACCCAAAAAGGTAAACCCTATGAGTGGGGACCGAAACAAGAAGAAGCCTTTCAAATTCTCAAGCGAAAGTTGTGCAATGCTCCTATCCTCACCCTTCCTGAAGGTGAAGATGATCTAGTTGTTTACTGTGATGCTTCAAACCAAGGTCTTGGTTGCGTTCTCATGCAACGAGGCAAGGTGATCGCTTATGCATCAAGACAACTCAAAATCCATGAGAAGAATTATACGACGCATGATCTGGAGTTGGGTGCTGTCATATTTGCGTTGAAGATTTGGAGACATTATCTCTATGGCACGAAATGTGTGGTGTTCACCGACCACAAAAGCCTCCAACATATCTTCAACCAAAAGGAACTCAACATGAGACAACGACGTTGGGTTGAACTCCTCAACGATTACGATTGCGAAATTCGTTATCATCCCGGCAAGGCTAATGTTGTAGCCGATGCACTAAGCCGCAAGGAACATGTCATGCTTCAAAGTGTCAAGATCCATTCCGATATACAAGTTCGTATTCTAGAAGCTCAACATGTCTCGGTTACCGAGGGCAATATGTATGAGGAAATGTCTTGTGGTGCTGAATTCCAATTAGAGACTAAGACCAATGGCTTGCTTTATTTTCTAAATCGTATTTGGGTTCCCGATCGTAACGATCTCCGAGCATTCATCATGACCGAAGCACACAAGTCTCGATATTCTATCCATCCTGGTGCGGATAAAATGTACCAAAATCTTCGTCCACAATATTGGTGGCCTGGTATGAAGAAAGACATTGCTTTGTTTGTAGCAAAATGTCTCACATGTTCTAAAGTCAAAGCTGAGCATCAACGTCCTTCTGGGTTACTTGAACAACCGGAAATCCACGTGTGGAAATGGGAGAATCTAGCTATGGATTTCATCACTAAACTCCCTCGCACTTCGAGCGGTTATGACAGCATCTGGGTGATCATTGACCGTCTCACTAAGTCCGCACACTTCTTGCCTATCCGTGAAGACTATAAGGTTGAGAAATTGGCCCGAATTTACATTGACGAGATCGTGAGTCGTCACGGCGTTCCTTTGAACATAATCTCCGATAGAGATGCTCGTTTCACTTCTCGGTTTTGGCAATCTCTTCAAAAGGCACTTGGTACACGATTGGATTTGAGCACGGCCTACCATCCCCAAACTGATGGTCAGACCGAGTGAACAATCCAAACCCTGGAAGACATGCTGAGAGCCTGTGTCATCGACTTTGGTGGCAATTGGGATTCACATTTGGCACTTATCGAATTTTCCTACAACAATAGTTACCACACCAGCATCGACATGGCTCCGTTTGAAGCTCTCTATGGTCGTAAGTGTCGTTCTCCCATCTGTTGGAACGAGATTGGTGAAGCACAAATCACCGGTCCCGAGTTAATTCAAGAAACCTCCGACAAGATTTTCCAAATCCGTGACGACAATCGAGTTGCGAGGAGTCGGCAAATAAGCTATGCCGACAAACGACGCAAACCCTTGGAATTCCAAGTTGGTGATCTTGTACTTCTAAAGGTGTCTCCTTGGAAGGGGGTGATCCGTTTTGGGAAGAAAGGCAAGCTAGCACCTCGCTAGGTGGGTCCATTCAAGATCCTTGAAAGGATTGGGAAAGTGGCTTACAAGCTCGAGTTACCTCCATCACTTGGCAGCGTACATCCTACATTTCATGTGTCCAACCTCAAGAAGTGTCTTGCTGATGAAAACCTTCATATACCTCTTGACGATGTGCGCATTGATGAAACGATGCACTTCGTTGAAAAACCAGTCGAGGTTATGGATCGTGAGATAAAACAACTCAAGCGCAGCCGTATTCCTATTGTCAAGATTCGTTGGGAATCTAAACGAGGACCCGAGTTTACTTGGGAACGAGAAGACCAAATGAAGCTCAAGTACCCACATCTTTTTGCTGAAGCAGTAGCCTCAACCAGTTGAATTTCGGGACGAAATTCCCTCAACATGGGGATACTGTAACCTTTCTGATTTTCATGTTTTTCCTATGTATTTTATGCCGTGCAATAAAAGATTTCAACCTTACATTTATTGTTCATATACACTTACAAGCATACACGCGTTCATTATAATACAATATTAACGAAAACAATCTTACAAACCTCGAGGACCAAACTTGACCAAAACTCAAAACAACATCAATATTACAAAACTACAAGGACTAGTCTTGATATTTCCAAAACCAACACAAGCACGGACGTGCTTAGTCCTAAGCACGGTCGCGCTTGTGCCATGACCACGGTCGTGCTTAACATTAAGCACGGTCGCGCCTCGTTTACAGTTTGACTCCGCAAAGTCAAACCGACTCAAATCTTGTCCAAAAATAGATTGTAAACACGTTTAGAAGGTCGCGAAACTTGCAGAAGAAGATATTCGGCTAATTGAGACTAAAACATGACCAAATACACATGCAATCGTCCAAATACTCGCAAATTCTAAACCGACTTTTTTTTTAAAACGAATCAAGTATTTGGGGCAAGAATCAAACGAATTAAGTTAAGCCCATACCTACCCGAGACATATATAAACTTCCCTAAACCCTAAATCCATCATTCCATCATCTCTATCTCGTCTGTCGATCAAGAAAAAGCCGCGAAGTCTCCCCGTAGCCGTCTGCACTTGTTGCCCATTCAAAACAGGTTAGTAATAGTTCATTAGGATCGTCTCTCCAAGCTAATCGAAAGCCCTAACTTAATTCGTAACCACATTACATGATTTTACAGAATTGAATATGAGTTTTGATAAAAAATGGTTTTAAACGATCGACACGATAAACATAATATAAACCTAATTAAATGGTGTAATTCGATTCGCAAACATCATATCAATGAAAACCCTAAGTTTCTAATCTGTTTCATTACAAGAATCAGGCGAATTGCTTCTGGAATTGACCAGACACGGTCGCGCCAGCCTATGAGCGCGGTCGTTCCTGACCAAGCACAGTCGTGCCCCGTAAGAGGCCCGGTCGTGTTTACCGATCAAACCAAGTCCTGACCTAGTCAAAACCCTAGGCGCGGTTGTGCCGGATACGGACGCGGTCGTGTCTCAGGACCAGACTCTTGTTTTGACTTCTGACCAACCACGGGCGCGTTACCGACCAAGCGCGGTCGCGTACGTGCCGGGCGCGGTCGTGCCATATACAAGCACGGTCATGCTCATCCCTTAAACAGAATCTTTATTTTTATTTTTATTCTGTTAATTTGATAAATAAATTAAATAACAGTTTAAATAATTATTTTTATAAACTAATTACTGGAATACCTTACACTGTTCCGAATGAACATTTTTTTATTTAAACTTATATTTTTAAATAAATATTCTATTACTTAAACTTATACAAATAAATATATATAATAAATAACATAGTTAATTATTATTTTTAAGACAAACCCTACACGTTTAAGAATGACAAATTCACTTCCGTCATTAAATAACGCAAATCAATAACACATATACATTGTTCATTAGGTCGAACTTAGCAATCTACAACACACCGCCATTACATACTTGCTTGTGCGACCTACACTCTGCATAACAAGTGAGTTACATAGCCCCTCTTTTACTCTATTTACAAAACTTTTTGGGGTGGAACATGCGTTCATTTACTATGTTTTCAATTATACACGAATACAGTTTCCATCTTACATACATGTATGCAATTCTGTGCTTTATGCTTGAGTGCTAGGTGTGTAGACTATATACGCTATTCACAATCATTAACTATTAGCCGACAGTATACAGTGATAGTACTATTGAGTCTGACAAACCCACCCAGGTAGGGTGACTGTTGCTGACAACACGATTTGATTTCAGTTACAAAGGTTTGATTGAATACACAGGTCACACGATGGTTCCTCTCCATAAACGCCTTTATTGACATGTTTTGTATGAACTGTATACACACAATACGTTTTTGCTATCACACAACAAAACCTATGTTTTCTCACCAACTCTTGTAGTTGACCCTCTCATTTAACCATGTTTCAGGTACCAATGTTTGAAGTGATCAAGATATGCTACACATAGGATTTTGACCTAGTTTTAATTGAACCAGCTATATTTTGATGTAATTTTCATTATTGTTTGGTGGATTGAATCTATGTTTTGTTGAACTTGTTTGATTGCAATGAAAACGATTATTAATTATTTAAACTTTAGTAAACCATGAGTAATGAACAGTCTGCACGCTTCACGCCCCGACGTTTCCGCCGTCGGTTGGGGTGTGACAAGTTGATCAACTAGGACTTATATCAGGATGAGTAGTCGGGAATCATTCGATCCGAGTATTCGCTCGAGTTGAAACACAATACGAGAGTTCAATCCAGCGGATTGTACATGGAATCATGCACCCGAAATGCGAGTTCGAGGAGTGAAACTAGTTCATGGATACGTGTTACTGGAAGAGGCAAAGTAGCCATCCTTCCAACAGAGTCAATGAGCAAGGTGTTCTCATCCTTGTGTTCAGTCTTTCTTCAACAGAATATTGACCAAAGCGCGAGCCCACGGCTCGGGAAAGTGTTGACATCTACGTGTCAATGGATTCTGCAATGATGCGTGCAACAGTCTGCCTTCACACGGCGTATCGTTGCTAGTGGGTATGGTAGGGACTCGCCTTCGACGATCCCAACTCCCAAAGAGACATGTGCTAGTGCTGTGTGTCGTCCATAACACGAACTTGAGAAGACCCACCATTCCCTGATTGTGTTCTCGATAGGCTCAAATCGGTGTCATCTTCAGCTCTAATGGTGTAACAAAGGTGCAGATGATGGTGGTGTGAGTGACTCCTCCGAAGGCTTCGTCTCGCTGCCCACGGATGGGAGAGGATGTTGTTCTGATGACTCCCCGAGTGTCGCCACCGGGAATGATGATATAATGAGAATGACGTGTTCCTCGTCAGAAGAGGGTGATATAGATGTCGTCATCATGTCTACAATGCAATGTATGTATGGATACCATGTGTATCATGTATGAGTGTCTGTGTCGTGTAACTAATGCATGTGTGCGGTTATAGTCTAGTATGCAATCCTAGTTCTCTATAACCAATGGCTATGATACCAATCTGTCACACCCCCAAATTCCAATAACGGAGTTTTACCGTTTGGAAGGTGACACATCAGGATCTCAGTCATTAGTAACATCAAATGACACTATATGAGACTTAAAAAGTCATAACATAAATGTCAGAGTTAAATGCGGAAGCGTAAACGTTAGAATAAAATCAAAAGTAATTACACGCAACAAGCGTCAATTAATGTAAATAAGTAAAACTGTTTAAAATGTTTGAAATGAATGATATGACAGTAGGACTCCATGCATGTCCTAAGTGTGCAACCTGTGCCAAAGCGACCTGAGAAACATGTAAGAAAAAGTGTCAACACGAGGTTGGTGAGTTCACAGGTTCGTATGTAAATAAACTGTTTAAGTGTTGTTGGATCCACATATGTAAGTCACACCTATTGCTAGCTAGACAATGTACCAGTTACTCTAAGCGCTCGCAACCGAAGCTGACTGTTTGTTTGTTTGTTTGCCTCCAGCCAGGTCTATCAACGCTGACTAATATGTTTAGGCCAATCTACACCCGTTCGACCTCCAATCATGCTAGCGTGACTAGCCCGGGTGGGGTTTGTCAAACCCATTAGTAATACTCAAATTACTTCGCTAAGTCCATATTAACGGTTCGATGTGAGGACTTTCATGATAGTGTTTACGCTTAAGTACACAAGTGGTAATGAAATACTATGTGATCCATGTCCGTGTGTATGTCTCTCCCTGGATGGAAGACAAGTAACGGATGTTGTAGGATCGTAAGATTACAAGGTGATTCTGTTCTAGTTGATATTGGCGGAAACAATAGCAACCAACAAAGTAAACAAGTAAACAACAAGAATACTGATAAATGCACTGTTGTATTAGACTTCTGAGATTACAAGTTTACAAGTAAAACACTATCAAGAAGCACTATCAAGACACACAAGCATTAGCAAGTACAAGCACACTTTGTTTGAAGTGTTTACAGGATATATATAGTAACTTAGAATCAAGACAGACCCTTGATTCTAAGGATCAGATCTAACACAAGCCGTTGATCTTGTTTATTAATCTAAACTACACACAAAGGCTAATCTAGTTAACTTTACGGAATCGTCTTCTTTGGCATCATTGTTGAGCGCAGCTGATAAACCTATCAGCAGCAACAAGTGTTGAATGCTGCTGATAAGCCTATCAGCAGCAACAAGTGTTGAATGCTGCTAATAAGCCTATCAGCAGCAACATGTGTTGAATGCTGCTGATAAGCCTATCAGCAGCATTTGTACTTAGAATAATTTGGTAGCAATCAGTCTTTGGTTCTACAAACTCCCCCTAGACTGATGCAACCAAAATTATTCTAATCACTTTGCTGCTGAAGCTTTTGCATGTGGCTGACTATCCTTTCAACCTCAAAGCCTCTTGGATCCTTGCTAGGATTGTTCAGTGGAAGTTCAGACAGAGTCTTGATGTCTTTGTGTGGCATTTTGTAGATTGCTTTGCTTGAACATCACATCTGTTGCTTCTTTACATCAATCAGAGTGAACTCATCCAAAACAGCATTGTAGGACCAAGATACAAATGGAGAGTGGGACTTGAGTGGTTTGATATCTATGACCACATCTTTGCTAGGGTTGAAGTAATGTCTGATTGCTAGCATAAGATGTTTCCCTCTCTCATTTGCAGGCTCATGAGCTTCACCCAGCTCCAAAATTCTTCTTAGGTCTGAATCTGGTAGTTGCAGAACCTCATCAACAGACCTGTATGTAGATCTTCTTCTTTCAGTTCTCCCCCTGAAGATCTCAAACCTTTGATCCTGTGGATTGTAGACCCATTCAACTATGTTTCTTGAGTCTTCAGGTTCAGATGAGGATTTGGATTTCTTCAGGGGAGGCTGTTGATGAGTGGGAGCTGGGTGGGATGATTTGGACTTGTTGGGTGAAGGAGTGGAAGGTTTGGGGAGGAGAGTGGAAGGATGATGGACTGAGGAAGAGGTAGGTGAAGGAGAGGGCTTGGGTTTCTTTGTCTTTGGTTTTTCTTCTTCTTTGATAAGTACCCTTTTCTTGGAGCCCTTCTTCCCTAGTCTTTCTTCCTCATCCTTTTTAACTTTGAAGTAGAGGGCTTGCAGGTTCATGAAATTCATGGGACCTAGCCTCTTTCCACTATCTCCTCTAGCCTTAAGGAAGTCAATCATGACCTTCCTTTCTTCATGGGTCCGTTTATTAAAGGCAATGGTCTTTTTGGACTGTTGTTTGGCTTTTTCTTCTTCTTCAACCTTTTTCTTCTTAGCTAATTGACCCTGCTGACCCATGAAGGCTCTGTAAATCTCTTTGGTTGAAAGTTTCTCAAGGTAGTCTGCATCCTCACCTTGAGGGACTAGAGTCGTTACCCACTCCTCCCTCATTTCTTTAGCTAGTTCAGAATCGGTTATTCTGAACTTAGCTTCTTCTTTCTTCTTCTTCTTCTCCAATTCTTCTTCTTCTCTATTGAATTGTTCCTGCAGTTGAAGAGCAAGAGCTGCATCTTCTTCAATCCGGTCAACTGCAGGAATCTTTCTTTTCAGTTCATCCAGCTGTTTAGCATACAGCTGGATGGTTTGTTCTCTTAGGAGAATGGCTGTTTTTCTTTCTTGAGCCTTTTTCATGTCAGCCATATCCTCTTCTTCTCTTCTTCTTTTCTCTTCCCTCTCTCTTTTCTCTTTTAGCAACCTCTCTTCATCTTCATCAGTCATGATTCCCTTTCCTTTGTTTACATTGGATGCCTCTGCTTCAGCTTCACTGATCACAACAGCAGATGATGATGCTGCTATTGGGATCTCTGCCTCAGCTTCATCGGCAAGTTGAGGGATTAACAAGGGACGGTCACTTTCTTCATCAAGTTGATACTCAGGGCCTTCTATTTCCCTTAGTTGATCCCTAAGAGAAGATCTTGTGCCAGATGCTACAAATGTGGCTTCAACTTGTGGAGTATCTGAGTTGGAGTCAGCATCAGAAGTTGACACAGACTCTTCCTGAGGAATCAGTCCTTCTTTTTCAAGATGGGCTTTGATGGTGACCATCATTGCCTGGCTCTCTAATGAATTAATATTGCAGATGTTGGCTCTGAGCTGAAAAATCTTGAATAGGAAGTCTGAGGGCAGCTGAAGGATGTTCCTGGTGTTGATGATAAGAGAGGAGCCGTTGCTGAGCAGAAGAGTGTGGTCAAGGGACTTAGTGCTCACCCAACCTAGCACGTCCAAGTCCTTAACCAGGAAGGCATACAGGAATCTTCGAAGGCCCAGAGCTTCTTCTTCAGTGAGAAGACTGCTCCTTGTTATTTCAAGATTGCTAGGAGTCAGTCTCCTTTCTGCGGCCGCCGAGGATTCAGGATAAGCTACCCCATGTGCTGCTTGTAGGAATCTTTGGAACCTGGGTAGATTATCCTCCATCAGGTCATAGAACCTGCCAATGGCAAGTTCTGCTGAGAGATCTGCTGAGTTGTTGATGCAGTTTAATAAGTATAGCTGTAGGACTTGGATGGCATTGAGAGAGTTCCAGTTAAGCTCTTCTACTCCGTTGAACTCCCATCCAATCCAAAACCTCTCAGCTGATCCATCATACACCCAAGCTAGAATGGAGTCAAATTCTAGCTTCTTTGATGATCTGAGTAGTTGGGGGGTAGAGGATTGACCAATGATGGCTGCTGCTTCAGGAAGGATGCTGAATGGTGTATTTGGTTGTTCTGTGTCTTCAGTACCGTTCAGCATTTCATCGACAGCCCTGACGACCAACTTCCAGTCTTCAGATTTCTCTTCGTCTTCTTTATCTGCGGCTGGCAAGTCATGAATTTGTACAAACGCAGGCTTGAATAGTGAGCTTTGAAGTACAACCTGCTCTTGAATCCAGTCGTCAAGACTGTCTGTATCTTCTTCTATAGAGACCATCTCCCCCTTTTTGGTTGCATCAGTAGACAGGTAAGCATCAGTTTGGGTGCCTACTGATACAAGGGAGGGAGTGGCTAAAGTTGGGCATTGATGGGCTTCATGCATAAAGACTTGGTGTCTTAGTTTGGACACTTCAGCCTCTAGCATAGCCACCCTGGCCGTCAATTCCAGGTAATGAAGTTTCAGTCTGTCCTCATCCACAGTTGTGGAATCCTTGGACCCAGATGGGGCCGTAGGCCGAGCCTCAGCATCCCCATCACCCGTGGTTTCTTGGCGCCTGGGATTCCTCTCAGTGAGGGGAGTTTCCAAGGAAACACCCTCACCATGAGTTGTCGTGGTTGAGGTCTTAAATATCTTGTCACTGTCCTCCTGGTCATTTGATGGACCAGCAGTAGTGACAGCCTCTTCCACATCCACTCTTTCAATACTCCTAGAGTGGACCTTCAGGGTAGATGAACTTGGGTTGGGTGTGTTGGAAGCAAGATCAATCAGTACCTCCGAGATAGGGGTAGTTGGAGATGGTACATCATCTTGATCAGGTTCCTCAACACTTAAGTTCAGAAGTGAAAGGAAGTGCTCAGGGGGCTGTTCTACGGATCCGGGAAGTGATCCTAATCCTAATAGAGAGACTTCCGAAGGAGTCTCCCTAACAGTGTGGCTTTCCCTTATGATATTCTCACTAGAATGTTGTGATTCTGAGTGAGGGATGTTGGCTTGGGTTTGGGCCTTGGAGGCAAGAGAAGAAGGAGTTCTCTTGCCCCTTTTCCTTGGATATTTGGCTGCAACCGGGGCCCTGTGTTCCGGTTGAGCAAGCAAACTGTGGGTAAGTAAATTATGTGCCTGTGCATCCTCAGTAGAATGCACAGGGGTTCGATCAAGGGAAGCAGCGGATTGAGTTTGTGGCAGTGAGGAGGAGGGTGTGGGATCAGTATCAGCTGGGTTTGCTGAACTGTCACCCTGGGCACTTTGTACGTTCAGCATTGTAGATAACAATGGAACGTTGACCCTGAGAAATTTTTGGAAACAGTCCTCATGCTTTGAAAAATGTTATTTTTATGACCCAACATGATGTAGATTCTTGCAGGTTTTGTAAGATCTTTTAGTTCTTGATTGAAAACTTCCTGCAGGAATCTTGGGTACATGAAAAATTGCTGCTTTGCACCCTCTTGAAGGTTATATCGCAAACCCTCAAAAATGAGATGTGCAAAGTTGAATCCTTGGTTAGTGACCATACCATGGAAGGCGGAGGCCAGTGCAGAGCTTACCTGATGCCATCCACTCCTCTTCTGAGATATGCATTGGAGAAGAGTGTGGCAGAGATACTTCCATGGAGGACCCATCAGCGCCTTCTCGATCGTATACTCGGTTTGATTTCCAGTGTATCCGATGGAGACAAAGGTCCTCATGTATTCGTCCTTCGAGTATGAGATGGCTGCTCCCTCATCTTGAAGCTGAAGGTGTTTTCTGAGTGTAGCTTCCAAGATGGTGATATTCTTGCCGTCTACTTTCGCCTTTATTTTGGGAATCCCCTGTTCGATTGAGTAGATGGCGGTATTCCAGAAATCCTCCATATGAGGGATATATATGGTAGGGTTGGTGGTGAGGGCAAAGAAGATCTTTGATCGACATAAGAAATCGATCATATCGTCAAAACCATCGGATTTCTTTCCTTTGGTGAGGTATGCTGTTAGGTGATGGTATGTGGAGAACTTGTCATCTGGGTTGTCAATATCTGCCATAGCCGTTTGATTTTGGAGGGATGATTTGAATATGGTGGGGACTTGAGAGTATGAAGAATATGGAGCGTTTTGAATGTGGTGGGGACTTATGGTGAAAGTGATAGTTGGTTAGGGTTGAATTGAATGTGAAGAGGAGGTAAAGAAAATTTGATTTGTTCTTATAGCGGCAGATGAGAGAAAGAGCAGAATGACTTGTACAGTACAACCTTATTTACTTTTCATTGTTACAGCTGTAATACACCGAGGCAGTCATGGTAAAGACTGACGATATTTTCTTTTACAGCGGGTAAAAGTTAATTTTTTGACTTAAGTTTACCCATCAGCAGCAAACTTGGTTGCTGTGGATGAGAAAGCCTGTCCGCAGCAACTTCGGTTGCTGCGGATGGTGGAGTCTGTCAGCGGTAAACTTAGTTGCTGCTGATAGATGCAATGGTCTGCAGCAGGGATTTTACTGCTGATTGCCTTAAAGCTATCCGCAGGAGAACTTGTTCCTGCTGATAACTTAAGGCAGTCAGTGGCAAAACCTCTGCTGCTAAAAATTTAAACCTGTCAGTAGCTGAAAGGCAAAAGTGCTGCTGACTTATTACTTTTATTTACAACAAGATACCAACACATTTACAGACTCTGATCAAGGAGAAAGATTTTAAACAAAGTTCATCATACCAGTGGGAGAAATCCAAGAGCTTGCGTCCTTGCAGAAAAGGGTTCTTGGATCATTAGTGTCAGCATGTGCACATTCAATCGGAGCCAATGATGATGCTTGGTGGTATCTTCACCTTCCATTGCTGAGGTATAGGTTTTCTAGTTTTCTTTGACCTATGAGCAGCTGGCGTGAATGCTGATGACTTTGGCATAGCTGCAGCAGCTGGTGTTGCTGCTGATGGTTTTGATTGAGCAGCAGCAGACTTTGTTGCTGCTGAAGGCTTTCCCTTGGATCTTGCTTTATCAGCAGTGGACACTTTTGCTGCGGACTTTGTTAGCTTATCAGCAGCAGATTTGGTTGCTGCTGAAGGCTTCTGCTCCGTTTTCTTGGGCTTAACTGGACTAACAACCGATGTATGTTGATTCTTCTTTACCCTTTGTCTTTGAGGGGCTTGATGAAGAATCTGGTTAAAAGGGTTAAATTTACAGTTTGCAGCAAAGTGGTCTGATTCTCCACAGATGATGCAAGATTTTTTAGGCTTTGACAAATGCTCCCTTGGTGGAGAGAGAGATTTTCTGAATTGATTTGTCTTAGCTTCAAAGCTTCTTACCTGTTTGTTCTTCTTTGTCTTTTCAAAAGCATGTTGCTTGAGGTTTCTTTGCTGCTGTAGGTAGTAGAAGCAGGTGCTGGCAGTGTGGTTATATTTCCCACAGACAAAACATGATTTTGCCAGTTTATCCTTTGAAAGATGCACATAATCCTTTCTTTTGAAGAGGTCTTTGAAATTCCAAGGGTGAGCTTTGTTGTGCTCAAAAGTAGCTTCTTCCAATGTTTTTTGAACATATGGAACCCTTTCTTTAGGCGCATGACATGTGTCAAACACCTTCCTTAGCTGGACTGGATTGAAAGGAGGCTTTGAGTTGGTGGAGGTGGAAGACTGTCCCTTTTCAATAGTTAGCTTTCTTCCTTCTGGAGGATAGCTAATTCTGATTTGTTTGAAGGGTTTAGGAAATGGTATTGAAGAGATAATAGGGACTTCATCTTTAGTGACTATCACTTGAGGGGCATGAGGAGATGAGGCATTACTTGTTTCAATGGAGTTTGAGCAAGTTGACTCAGTCTCTGATGAAGTAGTGCATTCTTGCACAGGGGTTTCTTTGACAGCAGGGTCAAGATTTCGGTTGGCCATGTCAAGATTTGCTAGATTGAAGCTGGGTTCATGGATGGAAACGTAATCAGCAGGAGGTGCGACGGTTTTATACTGGTCAGCATGATATCCCAACCCAGTTCTTACATTTTCTTGGATTTAAACATCTAAAAGTCTTTGCAGCTTTTTGGATGCAAATTCATATTTTTCCACATGGACCTTTTGGTCTGCCTATTCAGCCCTTGCAGCTTTCAACTTAACCAGAATATCATCAATTTGAGTTTCAAGGTTTGTTTGTTCATGTTTTAATGATAAAATTTCTTTCTTTAAACAATCATTCTTTTCATTGTAACTATTTTCAACCTTTTTAAATTCAGATTTCATTTGGTGAAATTCTTCATTTTGATCTATGAGCTTCTGGTTATGTTTCCTATATCCAAGGACCTTATCAATGCACTCTTGAGTGCATAGATTTTCATATACCTTTGGTGGTACCTCTGATGTGTCTGAAGTTAGAGAGAATACCTCTAATGTGTCTGCCATGAGAGTTTGATTGTTGGCAGAAAGATCCTCAGGCTGGAAGCTCCAGTCAAAGTCAGTAGTTCCAACATTTGCACAGCCTGCAGTTTGTGCTGGAGGATTGACATGTTGCTGTTGTTGGTGTCTTGGCTGAGCTTGGTGTGCTTGTCTGGTAGGATAGTAGTCGCTTGAACTAGGACCTGAGTGGTCAGAGTGAAGCGCGGGAGAGGTGGTGGAAGAGGCTGATTGATGGCTTGAGCTTCTTTCTTTGGCTTGAATTTTTTCTAATTCCTAGGCTTTTAGCATACAAAAGAGCTCGGTCATCTGCAAAGTCTTCAGATTCTCAGTTCTTCTTATTGACACAGTGTAAAGTGTCCAGCAACTAGGAAGAGATCTGATGAACCTTTTGAGAATGTCTTCATTCTCCAGTTTCACCTTAGAGCACTGCAGCTCTCCTACCAAGTAAGTGTACCTGTTATACACACTGGTTAGTGACTCACCTTTATTGCAGACAAAGTTTTCGTATTGCTGCTTCAGGATGTCTTCAAGCCCGTTGCTTTGTGCCATTTTGTTTTGTGTGACTTGATCAAGAATAGAGTTTTGAATAGAATCAGAAAGTGATTAAACAAATGTTAGTTTGTTTAATCTTGAGCCAAAGCTCTGATACCACTTGTAGGATCGTAAGATTAAAAGGTGATTCTGTTCTAGTTGATATTGGCGGAAACAATAGCAACCAACAAAGTAAACAGCAAGAATACTGATAAATGCACTGTTGTATTAGACTTCTGAGATTACAAGTTTACAAGTAAAACACTATCAAGAAGCACTATCAAGACACACAAGCACTAGCAAGTACAAGCACACTTTGTTTGAAGTGTTTACAGGATATATATAGTAACTTAGAATCAAGACAGACCCTTGATTCTAAGGATCAGATCTAACACAAGCCGTTGATCTTGTTTATTAATCTAAATTACACGCAAAGGCTAATCTAGTTAACTTTACTGAAACGTCTTCTTTGGCATCATTGTTTGCATGCTTGGAGAAGCGCGTTATTGTCCTTTATTGGTTGCACCATTGAGGTTCCTTCTGCTTGGAGTGTGGCAGTTGCTTTTCCAGAAAGTTGTCAGAGGCGCTTCACATGGATAGTCAGCTGCAACGTTTGGTATTCAGAGAATAAAGCTATCAGCAGCAGAGATGAGAATAATGCTGCTGATAAGCCTATTAGCAGCAACTTGTGTTGAGCGCTGCTGTTAAACCTATCAGCAGCAACAAGTGTTGAATGCTGCTGATAAGCCTATCAGCAGCAACAAGTGTTGAATGCTGCTGATAAGCCTATCAGCAGCAACATGTGTTGAATGCTGCTGATAAGCCTATCAGCAGCATTTGTACTTAGAATAATTTGGTAGCAATCAGTCTTTGGTTCTACAGATGTTTGTTCGTATGCATGTTTCTCCCCAACGGGAAAACAATTAAAATGATGTTTGTTTCTATGCATATTTCTTCCCAACAGGAAAATAAGTAAAATTATATTAATTTGTATGCATGTATCTCCCCAACGGGAAAACAAGTAAAAATACTGTTTGTGAGTATGCATGTTTCTCCCCAACGGGAAAACAAGTAAAATAATGTTTGCGTGTACGCATGTTTCTCCCCTAATAGTAAAACAAGTAAAAAGGGGCCGTGAAACTCACCTGCGATGCGTAGTAGGTAGTATCACACAAGTATGAGATCGAAAACGGCTCACGTATGCCCTAGAATTATAAACATAACAATTAGGGACACATTGGGATTTGTGACGACGACACGAAAGATTAGAACGTTTTAACGCATTCTAAGGATTTAAGAGTAGACGAACTTGTCTACGGAAATATATATATATTTCTTAATATAATAATTAAGATTAATGCGTTACGTGTCAAACGTTAATAACGGATAATATTAAGTAAATCATTAAATTCGTACGTTTGCCATTTAAAATGGTTAGGAAAATAATATAACTATATATATTATTTTTAAGTTTGTAGGTTTAAACAAATAATATTTTATGTGTCAAAAATAATAAATATATTATTTTTAATCGATATAATAAACGTGGGTAAATAATATAACAAATTATATTATTTATAATTTTTGAATCGTTTCATAAAGTTTATAAATGTGGCAAAAATAATATAAAAATATATATTATTTTTAATTTAGATCGTGAGGTTGAAAATAATATAAATATATTATTTTATTCGAAGTCACAGTTTGAAAACAATATAGATATATTATTTTAAAAGTGGGAATACTAATACTTATAATTTGAAAACCAAGTCTACGGTTGTTTTTCGGGTATAAAACACTTTAATATGTTATTATAATAACATGAGAATTATTTTTATAAATTAAATATAGTGGAAAAAGAACCAAAAAAAATGCTGGAGACCGGACTCGAACCCGGGTCTCCTGCGTACAAGCCCAGTGCCTTAACCATCTCTGCCCATCTAGGGATTCGCAACAGAACTGTTAGGACATGTTTTGTAACTGTTGATAAAATTCTGTGCAAGTTATCTTTAGAAGCAAACTTGTTAAGTTCGCCTAAGGAATATGGTTCAAGTTCATAGAGAGGCGAACTTAACAAGTTTGCCTAAGCATCTTTGAGGCGAACTTGTTAAGTTCGCTTAAAGTGTCGTGTGTTCCCATAAATAGGAGTTACAAGTTCATATCCCAGAGAACACTAGAACACTAGAGAAGAAAAAGGTGTAAGTGTGTGTTTTGGAGAGAACTTTTGTAATCAATGATTATAGTAATACAAAGCGTTTATTTACACCGTGTTGTTGATTGAGTTACACGTTGCACGTTGATCATGGATTCCGTACGTTATCATCGTGTCGTACCGCGAGTCTAGAGATCCGTCACGCATCGAATCGGGACCTACAAGTGGTATCAGAGCTTTTGCTCTTAATTAGCAGAAGATTCGTGGTGTTTTCGTGTACAATCAACATCAAATATCACTAAATTTGATGAGGATTTGAAGGATTTTTCATCTTTTTCGTGTTCTTGATAAAAATGGAAGAATTTTGATCATTTTGGATTGGTTTTGGATTCTTTTGATGAAATTGATCCGATAGAAGTGTTCCTAATCAGTCCCTATACATTCCTACGGTTCAGATTTGTCTAATTTGATCATATACATCAGAAATCATGATTTTCAGAGGTCTGAGTTCGAGTTTTCTTCTTCATGTGTTCGTTCAGCGTTTTAGGCGAACTTGATGATTCAGTTGCAGGCGAACTTAGGGAAACAAGTTCGCTTGGGGTCAAGTTCGCTTCACTCAGTTTAGGCGAACTTGTTAAGTTCGCTCAGGCAGTATCAGGCGAACTTATCTAGTTCGCTTGTGTTCTTAAAAAAAAGTCTTTAGGGAAAGCTTATATGGTTGGTTTATATCATTTTTGAAATTTTGAATTTTTGAAATTTTTAAAGAGTATTTTGGCGGGAATTTTTTTTCCGGATATTTTCGTAAAAATTTCAAAATGTCAATTTCATGTGATGATAATGAGATTGAAATTATGCCACCGAGGCTTTTGTGCATATTAGATTACCGTAGCTGGAAAGTCCGGTTCGAACAGTTCGTAATAGAAACTGATGAAAATTTTTGGAGACCAATAACAGAAGGATATGTGCATCCTACTTTTGACTTTCTAGAATTTCGTGACGTTCCTAAACAAGTGACAGCTCTTACTAAAGTAGAAAAACAGAAGTTTGATCATGATATGAAAACGTGTGAAACTTTAACGATGTCTTTACCAAAAGAAATCATTCATATTCTCGGGAAGTGTCCAACTTCAAGAGATCTATGGGAAGCATTGAAGAAAAAGGGTGAAGCAAATTCTCAAGCGTTTGTGGTCTTGAGCAAAGAAGTATTGGAGAAGCAGGGTGATTCTCAAAGTGATTCTTCTGCAGATTTAACTGATAGTGAGAGTATTCGTTCTGGTGAAAGTACTCAATCTACTGAGACTGATGTGATGACTGAAGAATGCTTTCAGACAGTTGAAGATGATCTGAGTGAATCATAAATTAACACAGAGCCTTTAATTGTTGCTCAAAAGAGTGCCGCTGATGATGATGTATTAATGGCTCCTGGTGCATCTTCTTTAGAAGAAAAGGATACGGTAGTTTCTAACACTGAAACGTTTTGTTCTACCTGTATTTCAGTGACGGATAAAATGATGAGGGTTATGGATGACAACGTAAACCTCATTTGTGATATGAAATCCATGCACACGGTAAATCAAAAATTAAAAGATAATGAGAATGTGTGTGTTGAAAGGATAGAATCACTGAAGAGGGATTTAAGTTCTATGACTTTGAAGATCAAAGAGTAGGCATATCACCTAGATATGTCCTTTGTAGAAATTGAGAAAATAAATAATGATCTTGCTGAGAAAGATAAGGAACTAGCTGAATCTAAAGCAGAGGTGATCAGATTACATAAAAAGGTAGAAATATTTGGAAATTCATCATTCTTACTGTGATATTTTAATAATACAGAAGAGGGGAAGGGAAGTAGTGGTATTGGTTATGTTCCTCCACCATTCAACAGAAATTATTCTGTTACACCTGAGATTATAAAAGATGAGGATTTAGATCCTAGGACTGTGTTGAAGGTGAATCCAGTCACAGGTGAAGATATGGTGTATTCTGATGAGAGTGATGATGAATATTTTGATGAAGCTAAGGTAGAGGGGATACCGAAAGAGGTTAAGAAAGAAGACTCAAAGGTTGATTCTAATTCATCTGGAAATTATACTTTTGGAAGTTCTTCAAATTCAAGGAGAGTTCCATATGCCAGAGATTATAAAGACAGGCGTACATGCTTTCATTGTAATGAGATGAGACACATTGTGGTGAACTGTCGTTACAAAAATAAAGGGAAGAAGCATGTAGTTCCTGAGAAGGTGAAGCCTGAATCAAAACCTGTTGAGAAAAAGTTTGTTCCGTCTCAAACTCCAAAAGAAGTTCATGTAGGCGAATCTTCTTCAAGTGCATCTTATCGTGTGAAGATTCCTTATATGAGAGAATATAGTGAGAAGAGATCTTGCTTTTATTGTGGTCTTGTGGGTCATATTCGGATTGCTTGTCCTCACAACGCCAAAGGTAAACGGCATGTTTCTCCAGGAAAGGTAAGAACTCATGGTAAGCCTTATGTTAACCAAAATGTGGTTAAACCTCGTGATACACCAAAGGGTAATTCAAAATCTGAGGTTACGCTTTCTAGACCTCAAAGACGGAGGAGAAACAGAAGATTGAGAAAACTTTTAGAACAACAAGAGCTTTCACAATCTAAACATTTTTCAAATGAACAAGGGTGTTCAAACACTTCACATTTTAAGCAAAAAGAACTTAATGACCAGAAGTATGTTTGGAAATCTAAAGTTTATGTTTCTGACTCGTCGGAGCAATCACCAAAAATCGATGAGAGATTCGATTGTGAATGGAGTGAGGTTTATTATTTTGATACAGATGGACGACCCATGACTACCATGGCTTGGGTCCCTATTTCAAATTAATGTTTTTTGTTAGTTGTGCAGGATTAACCAAGAGGGACTATTAATACCATTTTGTTTGTTGATAGTGGTGGTTCTAAGCACATGACAGGGAATGACATCTGCAAGAGTAAAGAGTTGTTGATAACTGAGAATCTATTTGATTCAATGACTTGATGCTCAAGGGGGAGAATATGTCACACACAATGTTTTGGAAAGAGTTTTACAAAGTCCAAAGTATAACCTGAAACTTAGGATGACGATGGTGAGCATAAAATCGTTGATGCAACCATTTGACTAGTTGAGAGGGAGTCTATAGGACAGGGGGAGTACATATTTGTGTTGGTGACAAAGGCAAAGACATTCAATTACAGGATTACATTGGTTTGAGTTTTTAATTGATTGACTTGCTTAATCCCAAGTAACCAAGTAAATTGTTTTTCATAAAATGTTTTCGTGGAAGGTTTATTTTCGTTTGCTTTACTTTCTTTGAAAAAACCAAACAAATTAAAAAGTTAAAATCGACATTACTTGGAGTTATAAGGAGAAATGATAGTACATCAGTAGATGTTGTAGGTCCTCATGGCACTTCTACGGATCGTTCTCGTGATAAGACGTGTCGTTAACTCGAAGTGCGGAATCCAACGAATCAACGATTGCATACACAAAAGACAATAGATATAATCAAGTAAATAACATTCACACTTGTATTCCAATTCTGAATAGAGTTTACAGACTCAATCGTTCAACTCTGTTTGTTTTCTGATTCAATACTCAAACTGACCATGTAAACACTATTTATAGACATCTGACCTGCATTAGGCGAACTTAACAAGTTCACCTCTAACAGACTAAGCGGAGTTAACAAGTTTGCCTCAGATAGACTTAAGCGAACTTAACAAGTTCGCCTCTGTTAGACTAGGCGAACTTAACAAGTTCGCCTCTAGCATAACTTGTATAAACACTTAGAACATTATACATAACAAAAACATAAAGACATTAGATCTAAACTATTACAAAGGTTTTGTCATTACAAACTATGTCCTAACAGACTCCCCCTTGACAATTGCTTGATCTTCAGTCTTCTATCTTTATGATGAGCTCTTCCAATTATCCGGTAATCTGCTTCCTGCATGCACTCCATATCTTCTACATATCTCCAACACTCTCTTGTACTGCAATCCTTGTTCTTTCCATTCATTAGTGTACATGATCACATTCTTTCTCAATGTCCTCTGATCTTTCTTTGAAAAGTTAATAAGATTCATTGCGTCAAAGAAACACACAATGACCTTATTATCTTTATCTTCAATCCTTGCTTCACCAGTATTAACATCGACATACCACCATTTCATATTCCTAAGGAAATCTTGAGGAATCTTCTTCAATGGTATTTTGTGTACATCACGTACTGGTTTGAATTCGTACTTCCAGGTCACTTTCCCAGTCTTTTGATCTATGTTCTTCACTCTCTTTCCTTTTTGAGGCTTTAGCCTTTCATACTTCCCCGAATCACCTTCTCTCTTGATCAGATTTGCTATCACATCAGCTAATCCAAACTTGGATCTATTAATAAGTGGCTTTGAAGCTAGACCATTCATTTCATACCTTGGCAAGGTATTGAAATACTTGATCCTCGGCTTTAAGTACTGAAGACCATCAGATCTTTTAATAGCAAATAATTTTGTGTCATTATCATAAAACTAACTTATGATTCTTCCAACACACCTCTCTTTATTCACATAGTTTTCTTTCTGAGCAGGTTGTGCTTGAGACTTGGGTAGTACCTTCATCCAGCTATTCACAACTTCTCTCCACTGTTCTCTAGTCATACCTGTATTTCTGTACATCACAGGTTCTTCATTCACCTTTGGAGACTCAGTATGAGTAGTATCAGTTTCAGCATCTTTATTGGATTGAATGTTTTCATCATCAGTATCAATCTTAGAATCAACAGTATCTTCAGGCAGTGTGATGTCTTCAACGGAGTCCATAGAATCTGTTACTCCTTCATAAGTAAACTCATGAATAACATCATCTTGGATGAAGTTATAAGGGACATTAAGACCATCACAGCCTTCATAAATCACTTTATCTTTACCTTTCTCTATCTCTATCTCCACTATCTCTCCTTCTTCTATTTCATTATCCGACACATCATCTTCTATGTCATTGAATAATTCATCAATGTCATCAAGACATGCTATCTTTTCAGCTTCTTCCTCCTCATACTCTACAAAGAACTCCAATAATAAAATTTCTTCTTCATTAACTCCAGAAGTATCTTTGTTTCCATCAATGGATTGTGATGTCGACTCTCCCTGAACTTTAGATATAGGATTAACGTCAGCGTATTGATGATCACCCTCAATATTACCAGAAGGATCATTGTCTTCATCATCATGTCTTTGAATAGACTCAGTGTGACATGTATCACGTATCCTTAACTCCCCTAAGCGTCAAGACGCTCAACAAGTTTGGACACTAATGCCTGCATGGCAGCAATCTGCGTAGCTTGAGTCTGAATCACCAGTTGTCTTTGAGTATCAGTAGATACAAGAGTATCCACCTGAGTTTGTAAAGCAAACACTTGAGATTCAAGGAAAGAAATCCTATCAGAATCAGAAGGCTGGGAAGGACCAGCCGAAGATTGAGGAACCGAAGGACGAGAAGTAGGAATAATCACAGGAGGAACAAGAGTTAGAACAGGAGATTGATCTTTAGAACTTGGAGGTGTAACAATTAAGGAAGCAACAAAAGTAGCATCCTCTACACCCTGTGAAGATTGAGCAGCAGCAATTGAAGCAGACATAAGCTTTTGAGTTTTAGGATCAGGATTAAAATCACAATCAGAACTCTCATCCACCAATGTTCTTTTGCCAAGTACTGATCCGGAAGGAGGATCCCGAACAGACTTACGTCTTTGTCTTCTGGCTGTAGATTTAATAAGTTTACCAGCATTAGCCAATGATATACTAGCCAACCTTTCATAATGATATGAGGGAAAATCTCTAGATTCATCAGATTCAGTTTCTTCAGAAATAGGTAAAATCATATCACTTGAGCTAGAACTCGACTCATTATCTGTCACCACATTCCCTTCAACTTCATGAATGGGTGAGTTCACAGCGTCATCCATATTCATCCCTAGATCTTGTTCATGTTCATGAACGACCTCTTCTGGAACAGGTTCATTAACAGGTATATCAACCTTAGCTTGTTGAATTGGAACTTGTTCTTGAATATGAATTTGTTGTTGTACTTGAACTTGTTGTTGTTGAACTATTACTGGTTGTTGAATAGGTTGTTGTGGTTGTTGTTGTTGTTGTTGTTGAACATTCGGACCTTGCACTTGAGCTATCTCATCAGGATGAAACCAGTTGTCATTCGGTGGTTCAACATAATCAGGATTGATTAAGTGACCAAACAATGGAGTATTAACAGGAATCAACGCGGCATTCTGTTGTTTCACCTTAGTGCAATCAGTAAAGATACGCTTGGACATAGGAGTCAATGTTAATCGAATCAGATGCTGTGGCAGATCAGGAAGAAGATGATTCAGAATCATTTTGATGAACCGAGGATACATAAGAATTTCTTGACCTTCAGCAGGTGTGATTTGCATAACCATCTCTCGATAAACATAACGTGCAAAATTGAACCGCTTATTCAAAGTCAAAGCTACCATAGCAGCTTAAAGAGCAGTCTTTAACCCATCTGTACCAGCTTTACGAGGAGATAGGCATTGGATAATCACATGCATGAAATATCTCCATATACCCACCGAACCACCTTTACGAGCTTGTGTATCATTAGGTCTTCCATGGTAACCCATCCTCTGAAAACATCCGATAATCAATGTACTAGGATATGATATAGGATCATCAGCAACACCACCTAAAGCAAGAGCAGCACGAATAGTTTCTTCCGATATTGCAATCTCCGTATTGTTTACAGTGGCACGAAGAACATGAGGTTCTACGTCAGTATCTTGATGAACTCTGTCCCAAAATTGCTGAATATACACCAGACTTATGTATGGATCTGCAGATAATGCGACACGAAGTCGTGAACGAGTCAGAAATCCAATAATTCCTTGAAAGTTTACGGCCTCTGACATGTTAGGATCTAACAATGCCACATGATTATGTTTGTATTCGACAAGACGAGCCATCTGAAAAATATTTGGACAACAAACACATTAGACAAATAACAAACACAAAAAAAATTTGAAACAAAAACAAAACAAAAAAATTTTAAAAAAAAATTTCAAACAACAAAAAAAAATTTACAAGTTCAAAAATCCTTCTGACCCCTAGGCGAACTTAATAAGTTCGCTTAGTGTTGCAAGAGGCGAACTTATTAAGTTCGCCTAGACAAGTTCGCTGGAACAAGTTCGCCTAAACTAGTCTGCCGTTTCAAATTCCAAACAGAAATCAAATATCGTTTAATCGATGATTTAACCCAGAATTAACCAAAGGAGTGACATTTACTAGCACTCACGAAACAAATACAACACTCAATTTGTAGATTTAAGTCAAAATAAGCATCAATTTTAGGGCAAACAGTCCCGATGAAAAAACCGATCTAAAAAATGTAACTATCTCACGATTGAACGGATGAAATTCGATGAAAATACCTTAGTCAAGTTCGTATGTCAAATCCGAACCAGAATGTACCGGAAACAACCCAACAACCACTTAATTTGAAAATTTCAAAAAATTTCGACAAACACAGACAAGTTCGCTTGAACTGTGAAGAAGATGAGTGATTAAGTTCGCCTGGACAAAACCTTATACAGATTAAGTTCACTTGTGTAGGAGAACTTGTTAAGTTCGCTTAACAACCCCTAGGCGAACATAATAAGTTCGCTTCACCAACATCAGGCGAACATATTAAGTTCGCTTCACCAGAGTTAGGCGAACTTAATGACTTCAACTTTTCCCCTTGATCAAATTTTTACCAACTTTCAACCCGTCACTTCTTGAACTTCCGTCAGCAACATGTATTTGATCCAATCAAGAACAATTTAATAAAAGCTTAGAATTTTCATGGAAAATAAAAAACAAAATCTTTTTGAATTTTATCTATACAAACAGAATCACATATTTTTGGATTTTTATCTGTACAAACGGAATCACATATTTTTGAATTTTTATCTGTATAAACTGAAATCACATATTTATGAATTAACATCATGAGTAAGAAGATCATATCAGTATCTGAGTAGTTCATCACACATTTTAGCAATAACCAAGGGTAACCTATGATATGAAACAATCCAACTCATTATTGTGCGCTTTACACCTTTTTCATTTGTATACATTCTTTTCAGTATTTGAACAATATTTGAAATGATACGCGATAAATTTTAAAATAAATGAGATCAGGTTATGAAATACTCAATTATTCATTCCGAATTTGTAATATAAAGCATGAATTCTTAAATTTTTCAATATTATATGATTTGAAACTATAAGCGTTTATTCTCCAAATTCATGTGATTTAGTACCATTTAGATGAAAAACATCGTGTACCCCACATATATGCCAAACAGAAATAAAAAATTGCACTATCTTCAAGACATATACAGTTTATTTTAAGATTAGATCAATTTCCAAGATGAAATTATCTCATTTAGCACAAGAATAGAAGCAGATCCCAAAGGCTATAAGAATCATGATGATTCAGAATCAGAAGATTCTAAGCTGTATAATGAGAATCAACAGATTCAGGTATGAGGATCCAACAATTATCTGGATAAGATTCAATGGAGTCAGACTAGATGATGTATCTAACTGATCCAAGGGCGAATATATGTTTCAACAGATTTTGAAAGCATATCTTAGTTCAACAATACATTGCATGTTTTTCGGGGCATGGGCAGTAATGTGAATTGAAATAGATTTGTGCTAAAGATATAATTTGATATTGGTCTCATGAAATTCGTTAAAACCATATATTCTTTATCTGATAATGATCTTTTACACACACACCCAGGCATATAATGGATTCAAATCACAGATGTAATCATATCATATTTAATTTTCACACTACTATTAGTTTCAAAACGCTTCTAGTCTAATGACAATTCAAGTTTCAAAACTCATTCACAAATTTAAAAAAATTATCAAGATTAGAGTATTCACAACACTATCATTTCTCATTTATGCAGACTTTGAAATTTAGATCAAATCAAATTACTTTAAACAATCGTATATCAAAGGTCTACTAAGGTCGTGTGAAATGAACTAATCACCGATGTACTATCATTTCTTCTCTAACTTCAAATGATGTCAAATTTTATATTTTTCACTTTGTTTTGACTTTTTATAAATTAAGAACTTTTTGACTGAAAAATTAAAATGTAGAAATGTAATAAAGCAATAAAAAAAATTTTAAAAAAAAATTTTCCATGAAAATCTGATTTTGAAAAACTTTTATTCGGGATTGATCATACCTATCATTTTGATTAGAAATTCAAACCTTGTACGATCAAATGCCTTGGTAAACAAATTCAGCAAAATTATCATCAGTATGAACCTTTACCAGCTCAATCAACCTTTTCTCTGCACAATCACGAATAAAATGATATCTAATCTCAATGTGCTTTGTTTTACTGTGTGCTTAACATGATTATTAGTTATAGACATTGTAGCATTATTATCAATAAGCATAGGGGTTCCTGTAAAATTTAAACCGTAATCTCTTAATTGTTGTTGTATCCACATGATTTGTGAACAACAACTTGTAGCAGCGATGTATTCTGCTTCGCATGTAGAAATGGAGACTGTGGTTTGCTTTTTGCATTGCCAGGAAACAATTCAATTACCCAAGAACTGGCAACTACATGTTGTAGATTTCCTGTCCAAACAACAACCACCAAAATCAGAATCAGTATAAGCATTGAAATCAAAGTTAGAACCATGTGGATACCATAGTCCCAATCTTTGTTTTCCTTTCAAATAACGAAAGATTCTTTTTACAGCTATTAAGTGAGATTCTTTTGGTTTTGCCTGGAATCTGGAACAGATGCACATAGAGAACATTATATCTGGCCTTGAAGCGGTTAGGTACATGAGAGATCCAATCATTGCTCTGTAAAGTCGACAATCAACATCTTTTCCATCCGGTTCAGAATTCAACTTATGATTGACCGGAATCGGAGTATCATATGGGGTACAGTCCTCCATCTTGAACCAGCTCAAGATGTCTTTGACATACTTGGACTGATGAATAAAGAAACCATCTTCCTTTTGATTTACTTGTAAACCTAAGAAAAACGATAACTCTCCCATAGCTGACATTTCAAACTTCGACTTCATAACACTCTCAAAATCTTTGCATAACCCTTCATTTGTTGAGCCAAAAATAATATCGTCCACATATATCTGCACCAGTAGGTAATCTCCCCCTGATTTCTTTATGACTAAGGTCGAGTCAATCTTGCCACGAACAAAATCATTTGCCAAAAGATGTGCGGACAATGTTTCATACCACGCTCGAGGAGCCTGATGAAGACCATAGAGGGCCTTATCAAGCTTGAAAACCATATTCGGATTAAGTGGATCTTTAAACCCCGGCGGCTGACAAACATAAACCTCCTCCTTGACCTTTCAATATAAAAACGCACTTTTCACATCCAATTGAAACACCTTAAAACCTTTATAAGAAGCAAAAGCTAGAAACAGCCGTATAGCTTCAAGCCTTGCAACAGGCGCATAAACCTCGGGGTAATCAATTCCCTCTTGTTGATTGAAACCCTAGACAACTAATCTTGCCTTGTTTCTTACCACGACACCTCGATCGTCTTTCTTACATTTAAACACCCATTTAGTACCAATCAGATACACACCCTTCGGAAGATCTACAAGGTTCCAAACCTTAAGTTTGTCAAACTAAGTAAGTTCTTCCTGCATGGCCTCTATCCAATTGTTATCATTTAAAGCCATTTCAACATTTTTGGGTTCGACCTGAGAAATAAAACATGAATGTGAGCAATCATCAAGAACACCGGAATCTTTAATACATGTATACAAAAAAGTATTGTCAACAATAGAAAATGTTTTCACTCCATCCTGCAAATTCCCGATTATATTTGTCACTGGATGATCTTTGAGTTCCTTGATGGAAGCAACCTTAGGAACCGACAACGCTTCAACATGAATTGTATCAGATTGATAAGGCAAATCATGATTAATTAGAATTTCCGAGTCTAAATTTGTAGGAATCTCCCTCGAATCCTGTGTCGAAGGTAATGGATCATCACCCAACAAAGGATCAACAGAAGAATCTTGAAAAATAGCATTGTCTTCCTCACTCTCTGAATCTTGTGGTCCCGAACAAGAAGAAACATTAGGATCGGGAGCATAAGTAGATGGAACTGCATTTGGTAGAAAGCCATTGTGCTTTGCATCCTGACATGAATCATAGAGAACAGCAGCTTCATCAGGAGAAATATCAGAAGGTAAATGAAAAGACTTGAATAAGTTTTCAAAATCAAATGCACAATCTGGTCCAATCGCCATTTGAGGTAAAGACCGATTTGAACAGTCAATATGGAACCATTCTTCAACTTTGCGCGTCTCTTTGTTATAAACCCTCTTGGTAGTAGAATTTGCAACATACCCCAGAAAAATCCCTTCAATAGCCTTAGCACTGAACTTGGTTGGGACATCTCTAACTTTCAACAGGGTGCAAGGATTACCAAAAGGTAGTAAATAATCCAGATTCGGCTTTCGATTATTCAACAACTTGTAGCAAGTCTTGTTGTGTCGCTTGACGGTCAAGACCCTATTCAAAACGTGACACGCAGTATTCACAGCTTCAGCCCAAAAAGTAACTGGAAGCTTAGAATCTGCAAGAACCATGCGTGCCGTTTCAACCAACGTCCTGTTATTTCATTCAGCAACACCGTTTTGTTGAGGAACATATGACGCACTGAATTCATGATGAATTCCCTTTTGAAGATAGAATAAGCCCATCTTGCTATTCTTAAACTCGCTGCCATTGTCACTCCTAATTCTTTTGACCTTCAGATTGAACAAATTCTCCAAACCTAGGATTAAGTATTGTACCAACTCAGTGGTTTCAGCTTTAGAAGAAAGAAACTTAACCCATGAAAATCTAGAGAAATCATCCGTTACTACCAAACAGTACGATTTTCCACCAATGCTCCAGATACTAATCGGACCGAACAAATCCATATGTAGCAGCTCCAAAGGAGTTACGATAGAATTCTTCGATTTAGATTTGTGTGATTTCTTTCGTTGTTTCCCCTTCTTGCAAGGAATACAATCATCAGGAACTGAGAATTTCATCTTCGGAATACCAAGAACCAGATCATTCTTAACAATGTAGTTCATCTTCCGATAGTTGATGTGAGCTAGCTTCCTGTGCCACAAAATAGAATCTGATTCCGATGCCTTGGAGAGTAAACATGTAGGAATTGAATCCGTTGTAGTAGCGACACTCATGTCAAGGACATACGTGTCATTTCTCCTCGGAGCCTTCATGAGAATCCATTCGTCAGGAATAACAAAACCCGGTTTCAAGATATAACACTCAGCATCATTGAAATGGAACGAAAACTTCTTGTCACAAACTTATGATACACTCAAAAGATTGTGTTCAAGCTGCTCCACATAATTCACCTTCTCAAATTTGACTTTGTCAGTCTTTAAAGTACCCTGTCCAGTTATGTACCCGCCTTTATTACCCGCAAAAGCGACATAACCTCCATCAATATTTTTAACATCTTTAAGCAATCTAATATTCCCTGTCATATGTCGAGAGCAACCACTATCCACATACCATGTATTGTTGATAGTCCTCCTTGGTTGTCCCTACATAAACAACGAAAATCAGTTAGAAATAGGAACCCAAGCCATTGTGGTCTTGGGTCGTCCAGATTGATCAAAATAAACAACTTCTAGCAATTCACAATCAATGTTATCATTAACCTTTGGAATAGAAGTTTTACCAACAAACTTTTTCAAAGAAGACACATTTTGATTTTTTTGAAAAACATTATTTGATATATTATTATCAGATTCAGATGTTTCCAAAATTTTCTTCAGTTTTCTGTTTCGTCTTCTCCTTTGTGGTCTAGACAATTTAACTTCAGATTGAGAATCTTCTGAAATTCTAACATGAGGAATCTCAAGTTTCTTTTGACAAACAAATGATTTAGAATTCAATTTATCCTGCTGTTTAAATCCAGAGGATTTAAAAAAAGATCGACAGGACTTATTTTTCTCCAAACTAAATGATGACTTTCCCTCATCTGTTCTTTTCAGAATCTTCAGCACTTTTGGTTGTGAAGGAACAGTCTTCAATTTGCCCTGGTTCTTATAAGGATAATTGACCAGAATGTGACCAGCCTCGTTGCAATAAAAACAAACTCTTCTCTCTTTATAAGTTCTAAAGTAAGAAGTATTCTTTGAGTTTGAGGAGCCATTAGAGGAAAAAGCTTCAGAAGATTTTCCAGAACAGTTTACTGTCTTCTTTGGAACATAAACCTGTGTAGGCACCTTTGATAAATGCTCCTTTTGATGACCAGCAGCGACAAAACCACTTGACTGTAAAATCGGAGAAAGCTTAGGTGTAACAACTTTCACCTCATTAGGTTCAATCAGAATGCATCTATCACGAGTAACAGTTTTTACAACTGTTGGTTCATCAAGTTTTACCTCTTTTGGAATACATTCGACTTTCTTCTCATCAAACACCTCATCCTCAGAATCAGATTCATAAATCATATCCTCACCAGTTACCGGATTGACTTTCAACACTATTTTTGGATCTATTTCCTCTTCATGTATGATTTCAGGTTCAACCACATAATTTGTGTTAAATGGTAGAGGAACAAATCCAATCCCAGCAACTCTCTTAGTATAACATCCATGATTTTCTAACACTATTTTAATTTATTTTATACAAAAAAAATGACACTCATTTTAAATCCCGTACTTGTCCTTCACAATGTGACACATTACTATTTCAATTCGAAATTTAAACTTTGCATTTACGTATAATTTCCTTTTTATATGTATAGCACATGTACGTTTATTTATATAGACTTATATATATATATATATATATACTTCGTTATGGAAATTAAATCAAAACATAAAAACTATGAGTTATAAATCATGTAGTTACATCTTTTAGATTTATATATATATGTATTTATAAATAATGTATATATTTGATAAACCATTATACAATTTGTAAATCTCTTTTAAGGAAATATATCCCTTATTTTATAAACTAATTATAACTAAATATTTAGATTTTTATAAACTTTATAAAAACAATTTTATAAATAACTAAAATAGATTTAAACCATTAAATAGAGTCTTGAACCCTCTTTTAATGTTTGGACCCCCACTTTTGAACATCTATCATTTACGCCTGAACCTTTCGAAGAAATTGAAACTTTAAACCATCCCCTTTGACTTCTGAAAGTCAACATGGACGATTTCCTCTTCAATTCATCGTTAAAATCGAAATCAAGGACTTGCCTTGTATGACTAATTGATCCTCAACCAATTTTCAACCTAATTATCGGACCAATTTAACGGATTTCATGGCCGAAATCTTTTACACACCCGTTTGACTATCAAGAGTCAAACCAAATCAAATTCGTTTTTCAAATCAAGGAAATTAACGCGTTTAATGAACGCAAATCACGCTCAGTCGTTACTCGCACGATTTCAACCTCGAGTCACGACTCAATTTTGTAGAAATCAAGTAAATTAACTCGTTAATCATTCTCGTATCCGTCTTCTGTTAATCGCGGGTCAATTGGACGTTTTGAATGAAATTGGTTTATAAAAACCACTTCCAGACATTCGCAAAACCTTTTGAAAATTCTCTAAACCCTCACATCCTTGGAATTTCATCTCTGGATCGCTATCAAGTACTAGGATCAGCGGGTTCTTCACTTCAGCCATTCACCCTCTACACTTAACCATTTTAGGTAAGATCGGTTCCAATAAACTCGTTTTGATTCTTAGAATGAAAGCCCCATCAATTCGGGCTTGCATTTGTGCTCGAACACAGCTATTTGAGGGGCTAGGGTTTGGGTTTACATAAGGGGGATGGAGGGTCGTTTGGGGTGTTAGTTTTAAGTGTTGATAATCCTATTTTGTTACGGCTATTAGCCCAGATCACTTGATTTACACACTCGCCTCGCATGAAATCCACCCGGGTTCAAACCTAGCGGCTTCCAGTTAATTTTTTTTAAGCAGTTTTCAACCCTCTTTTTCCATTTATAAAATCATCTTTATAAAACTCTATACCCTTAGAACTGATTTGCAGAAAAATAAACAAGTTCTAAATAAAAACCTTTATTTTACAATTGAAATTGTGTTCACACTTTACTTTTAATATAGAAAAAAAAATATTATTTAAATTAAATTGATAATGTACAAATCGCTTATCCAAACCTCCTTTAGAAAAGATTTTATTAACTGCTCAGAGAAAAGAAAATCATTATGTGCTTGACATGAATGAGGTCACTCTATCTGGCAATGTATCCTATTTTCTGTCAAAAGCTTCAGTTGATGAATCAGCTCTCTGGCGCAGAAGGTTAAGCCATGTTAACATCAAAACCATCAACAAATTGGTGAAGGATAATCTTGTTAGAGGGCTTCCTGATAAAGAATTCCAGCTAGAAGATCACTGCATTGCTTGTTTGAAGGGGAAGCAACACAAAAGTTCTCACAAGCCCAAGACTTTGAATACAAATGATACTCCACTACAACTATTGCATATGGATCTCTTTGGTCCTACAAATATTATGTCAATGGGTAAGAAGTCATACTGTCTGGTGATAACTGATGACTACACCAGATTCTCATGGGTATACTTTTTGAGAATAAAAGATGAAACTGCTGAAATTCTCAAATCCTACATTCTTAGGGTAGAGAATCAAAGCAATCAGAGGGTAAAGATAATAAGGTGTGATCAGGGCACAGAGTTCAAGAACCACACTTTGACCTGTTTTTGTGAGAACAAGGGAATCGAAAGGCAATACAGTGCTCTAAGAACTCCTCAACAAAATGGAGTTGCTGAAAGAAGAAACAGGACTCTAATTGAGTCAGCAAGATCTATGTTAGCTGACTCAAAACTGCCTCTCACATTCTGGGCAGAAGCAGTAAGCACAGCCTGCTATGTGCAAAATAGAGTTCATATAGTCAAGCCTCTCAACAAGACACCTTATGAACTATGGTTCCAAAGAGTTCCATACATTGGATTTCTAAAACCTTTTGGTTGTCTATGCACAATTCTGATCACACATGGGGTTCTTCCTAAGTTTGGTGCCAAATCTGATGAAGGATATTTTGTGGGCTATTCCTCTCAATCCAAGGCCTATAGAGTATTCAACTCAAGAACAAGAATTGTGGAAGAATCAGCCAATGTGGAATGCAGAGAACACATTGTCTGTGAAACAGGGAAAAGGCCCAAACTGGCTTTTTGACATAGACTCCTTCACCCAAATATTTGAGCCTCTCATCTTCTCAAATATGGAGTCTTCCTCTTCTCAAGCACCTGCTTCCACTTTCTCCTCTGACTACAGACTGTATTTTTCAAAATCTTCTATCAGTCTGAGAAGACCATCCATTGATCCTCCATCTGTTATGGAAGCCTTTGAAGCAAGTGCAGCCAGAACCACACTCTCAAATGTCACCAGCAGCAGCCTGTCTGGAAATGAAAATTTGAATGAAGACTCTTTGGTAAATGCTGTAGATGCTGCAAATACTATTGCTGATAATACTGATGTAGTTGTTGATATTGAAGACTCTTCAACCATGAATTAAGAAATCCTTGATCAAAATCAAAGTAATCTTGAGCAAGGGATACAGCTGGAGGTGGTACCAGCACAAAGGATCAATGAGGAACATCCCCTGGAAAATACTATTGGCCAAGTTCACCAAGGAGTTCTAACAAGAAGCAAATCTCATGAGGCCAATATATGTTTCTTTTCATGTTTTCTATCTAAGGTAGAACCCAAGAAGATAGATGAAGCTCTGCAACACAGCAGTTGGATTGAGGCAATGTAGGAAGAGTTGCTGCAATTCAAGAGACAGGATGTCTGGAAGCTTGTTGATCTTCCACCTGGTCAATCTGCCGTTGGCACAAGATGGGTATTCAGGAAAAAGCAAGATGCGAGAGGCATTGTAGTCAAGAACAAAGTTAGACTCATAGCTCAAGGCTACACTCAGTAAGAGGGAATTGACTATGATGAAGTCTTTTCTCTTGTTGCTAGACTGGAGGCCATCAGAATATTCCTGGCATATGCTGCATCTAAGAATTTCATGGTTTATAAAATGGATGTCAAGGGTGCCTTTCTGTATGGGAAGATTGGTGAAGAAGTATATGTTAAACATCCTCTAGGCTTTGTAGATCCTGCACATCCTAACCAAGTGTTCAAACTAGACAAAGCTCTATATGGCTTACATCAAGCCCCAAGAGCCTGGTATGAAAATTTGTCTGGATATCTACTAAGCAACAACTTCAGAAGAGTTGCCATTGACCAGACCTTTTTATCAAAGATGAAGGGGGAGAAATCTTACTGGTTCAAATCTACGTAGATGATATCATCTTTGGATCAACAAGGAAGAAGCTGTGTAAAGACTTCGAGATCCTGATGCACTCAAAGTTTGAAATGAGCTCAATGGGTGAGCTAAATTTCTTTCTGGGTCTTCAAGTCAAACAAGTCTCAAATGGAATCTTCATCAACCAATCCAAAAATGTCAAGAGCATTCTGGAAAGATTCAAGATGACTGACTGCTCTGCTGCACGAACCCCTATGCAAGTGCACCATCAGCTGACTCCAGACAAAGATGGTCAAGACACTGATCAACATCAGTACCGTGCAATGATAGGGTCTCTCATGTATCTCACTGCCTCAAGGCAAGATATCATGTTTGTAGTATGTCTCTGTGCAAGATTCCAAGCAGCTCCAAAGATTTCACATCTTCAAGCCGTTAAAAGAATTTTTAGATACCTAAAGGGAGCCCCGAGACTTTGGCTATGGTACTCTAAAAATGATAACTTCATTATGTATGCATACACTGACAGTGATTATGGGGGATGCAACTTGGACAAAAAATCCACTTCAGGGGGATGTCAGTTTTTGAGAGGAAGACTGATTTCATGGCAGTGCAAGAAGCAAACATGTGTTTCAACTTCTACAGCAGAAGCATAATACATTGCAGCTTCAAGTTGCTATGCACAAGTCATATGGATACAAAATAAAATGCTGAATTATGGGATGACTTTCATGGCAACTCCCATTCACATTGACAACATGAGTGTTATATCAATCAGAAACAATCTGGAGCAGCACTCCAAGACAAAGCACATTCACATCAGGTATCATTTCATAATAGACCAAGCTGAGAAAAATAGAATTATTTTAACCAAAGTTCATACCAATGAGCAATATGCTGATTTGTTTACAAAACCGTTTGATGAAGCTAGATTTAGATATTTAGTTGAATCTATTGGTATGATGAACTTTGATTAAAACATGTCTCTAAAAATTTGTCTTTTGTAAATATGTTTGTCTTTTGTTATAAATAAAAGCTACAAGTCAGCAGCATCAATTTTTGCTACTGACATGTTTAATAATCAGCAGCAAAGATTTTGCCACTGACTGCTTTAAGTTATTAGCATGAACAAGTTTCCTGCTGATAGCTTTAAGGCAGTCTGCAGCAACTCCCTTGCTGTGGATCAATGCATCCATCAGCAGCAATAGTGTTTGCTGCTGACAGACTTAACTATCCGCCGCAACCAAGCTTGCAGCGGATAGGCTTAACCATCCGCAGTAACCAAGTTTGCTGCTGATGGGTAAAAATAAGTCTAAATTAACTTTTACCCGCTGTAAAAATTCCTTTCAGTCTTTACCATGACTGCTATAGTGCATTACAGCTGTAACAGTAAAAAGTGAATGAGGTTATACTGTACAAGTCATTTTGCTTTTCCCTCCTCTGCCGTTATAAGAACAAACCAAATTTTTTCACCACCCCTTCACATTCAATTTCGCCCTAACTCCCATCACTTCAAAACCTTCATATTTCCCTCCAAACCAAAAAGAATGACAGAGGTAGACATAAACCATCCAGATGATAAGTTTCCCCCATACCACAATCTCACAGCATACTTAACAAAATGGAAGAAGTCCGACGGGTTTGATGACATGATCGACTTTTTATGTCGATCAAAAATTTACCATGCACTCACTGTGAACCCACCCATTTATATTCCTCACATGGAGGAGTTTTGGAAATCTGCCATCCACTCTACCGAACAGGGGATACCCCAAATTAAAGCCAAGGTAGATAGCAAGGACATCACCATCTCTGAAGCCACTCTCCGCAAACACCTCAAGCTTCAAGACGAGGGGGCCGCCATTTCGTACTCAAAAGAAGTTGTAGGATCGTAAGATTACAAGGTGATTCTATTCTAGTTGATATTGGCGGAAACAATAACAACCAACAAAATAAACAAGTAAACAGCAAGAATACTGATAAATGCACTGTTGTATTAAACTTCTGAGATTACAAGTTTACAAGTAAAACACTGTCAAGAAGCACAAGTACAAAAGCACTATTTAGTATAAGCACAAGCACACTTTGTTTGAAGTGTTTACAAGATATATATAGTAACTTAGAATCAAGACAGACCCTTGATTCTAAGGATCAGATCTAAAACAAGCCGTTGATCTTGTTTATTAATCTAAATTACACGCAAAGGCTAATCTAGATAACTTTACTGAAACGTCTTCTTAGGCATCATTGTTTGCATGCTTGGAGACGCGCGTTATTGTCCTTCATTGGTTGCACCACTGAGGTTCCTTCTGCTTGGAGTGTGGCAGTTGCTTTTACAGAAAGGTGTCAGAGGCGCTTCACATGGATAGTCAGCTGCAACGTTTGGTCTTCAGTGAATAAAGCTATCTGCAGCAGAGATGTGAATAATGCTGCTGATAAGCCTATCAGCAGCAACTTGTGTTGAATGCTGCTGATAAGCCTATCAGCAGCAACAAGTGTTGAATGCTGCTGATAAGCCTATCAGCAGCAACTTGTGATGAATGCTGCTGATAAGCCTATCAGCAGCAACATGTGTTGAATGCTGCTGATAAGCCTATCAGCAGCATTTGTACTTAGAATAATTTGGTAGCAATCAGTCTTTGGTTCTACAGAAGTCTACATGAGGATCTTGTATCCGTAGGGTACACTGGAAATCAAAATGAGTACACAAAAGAGAAGGAACTGATGGGACCCCCATGGAAGTATCTATGCCACACTCTTCTACAATGCATATCTCAGAAGAGAAGTGGACGGCATTAAGTGAGCTCTGCACTTACCTCTGTTGTTCACGGTATGATTACTGTCCAAGGATTCAACTTTGCACATCTTATCTTTGAAGGTTTGAGATACAACCTTCAAGAGGGTGCAAAGCAACAATTTTTCATGTACCCAAGATTCTTGTAGGTGGTGTTTAACAATGAAATAAAAGAACTTTCAAAACCTACAAAAATCTATCTTATGCTGGGTCATAAAAGCAACATTTTTCAAAGCATGAGAACCGTTTCCAAAAAGTTCTCTGGGTCAATGTACCATTGTTATCTACAATGGTGAACATTAAACGTACCCAGGGTGACAGTTCAGCAATCCCAGCTGATACTGATCCCACACCCTCCACTTCAAATCCTGAACAACAAGCTGCTTCCATTGCTCGAACCCCTGTGCAAACTATTAAGGATGCACAGGTACAAAAATCACTTACATCTGTTTTGGATGTTATCGTTCAACTGGAACAAAGGGCCCCAGTTGCAACAACATACAATAGAAAAAGGAGTAAGAAGACTCCTTCTCTTCTTGTCTCAAAGGCCCAATCCCAACCTCAAAGCCCTCATTCAGAATCCCGACATTCTGATGAGAATATCAAAAGGGATAGCCAAATTATTAGAGAGACCTCCTTGGAAGTTTCTCTATTAGGATCAAGATCACATCCCGGATCCATAAAACAACCTGCTGAGCCATACCTTCATTTCTCTTCTCTGAACTTAAGTGTAGAGGCTCCTTGTCAAGATGATATACCTTTTCCAACAACCACCATCTCGGATTTATTGATTGACTTAGCTGCTGGTGCACCTAACCCAAGTTCATCACCCAAGAAGGTTCACTCTCGTGGTACTGATAGAGTGAATGTGGAAAGGGCTGTCACTACTCCTGGTACATCAACTGCCCAGGAGGACAGTGACAACATAACTAAGACCCTAACCACGGCAACTCACAGTGTGGATGTTTCCTTTGAAACACTCTTCACTAAGAGGAATCCCAGGTGCCAAGAAAACCAGGGTGATGGGGATGCAGAGGCTAGGCCTAAGGCCCCATCTAGCTCCAAGGATTCCACAACTGTGGATGAGGACAGACTGAAATTTCATAATATGGAATTGACGGCCAGGGTAGCTATGCTAGAGGCTGAAGTGTCCAAACTAAGGCACCAAGTCTCTATACATGAAGCCCATCAATGCTCAACTGTGCCTACTCCCTCCCTTGTATCAGTAGGAACTCAAACAGATGCATCCCTTTACACTGATGCAACCAAAAAGGGGAGATAGTTGCAGAAGAAGATGATGCCGACAGCCTAGAAGAATGGATACAAGAACAGGCCGCATTTCAAAGTTCATTATTCAATCCTGCCTTTGTTTAAGTCCATGACTTGCCAGGCTCAGTAGATGAAGAGGAAGAAATCAATGAGGACTGGAAGTTGGTTGTCAGAGCTGTTGATGAGGTGTTAAAGGGTGAATGTCAATATGAAGACACACCTCCATCAGTCAGCATAGCTCCTGAAGCTGCAGCAATAATAAGTCAAACCACTGCCCCCCAATTCACACTGTCTGCAAATAAGTTAGAATTTGACTCCATTCTAGCTTGGGGGTATGATGGTTTAACTGATAGATTCTGGATTGGAAAAGAGTTCAGCGGAGTAGAAGAGCTAAACTGGAATGAACTAAATCCACTTTAAGTGCTTGAACTGTACCTATCCAACTGCATCAACACCTCCACAGATCTCTCCGCATAACTTGCAATCAGCAGGTTCCAAGACCTAATGGGGGAAAAGCTGCCCTGGTTTGAAACACTATTAGAAGAAGCAAACAGGGTGGCCTGTCCTAAAGACTGCAAAATCTTAAACAGCAGCAAAACAAAGACTGGCTCCAAGAAGACTTGACTTAATCAGGAGCAACACTTTAACAGAAGAAGTTGTCTGCTGGAGAAGATATCTATACAACAAAGTGGTCAAAGATGTGGAAGTGCTAGGATGGTCGAGAACTGGGTCTTCTAACTTCACATTCTTCCTGAGTAATGGATCCTCTCTCTCAATCAACATGACTGTGATCCTACTCTTAAATTCAGACTTCCTGCACAAGGTCTTCGGGATCAGAACACACATCTGCAACGTTAATTCCTTAGAGAGTCAAGCAATGATAAAAACCATCAAAGCTCAGCTTGAAAAGGAAGGTCTACTTGCAATGGATGCCTCTGACTCCGACTCAGACCTATCCTTTCTTTCCTCACCTACAGTTAGACTGAACACAGAACAAGAATCCAAAAGAAGAGAAGAAGAAAAGGTGAAGGAAGGGTGGAAAGAAGTAACAGGTCATGAATGGGAAGAAGATGAAGAAAGTTTCCTTCCCTTTTCCATTCCCCAAAATGCCAATGAAGCTGAAGCTGAGATCCCAACAGCATCTCTTACATCTGCTGTTGAGGTTAATGAAGCTGAAGCCGAGGCATCCAGCAAAGACAAGGGGAAGGGACTCATGACAAAAGAAGATGAAGAAAGGATAGTGAAGGAAAATAGGGAAAAGGAGGAAAGAAGAAGAAAAAGCTAAATAGAAACTATCAAATAAAGAGAGAGGAGTGGATAGAGGCTCTGATTTCTCAAGGTGAGGATGCAGACTACCTTGAGAAACTATCAAATAAAGAAATCTACAGAGCCTTCATGGGTCAGCAAAGTCTATTGGCAAATAAGAAAAGGGCTAAAGAAGAAGAAAAAGCCAAACAGAAATCCAAGAAGACCATTGCCTTCAACAAAAGAACCCATGAAGAAAGGAAGGTCATGATTGACTTCCTAAAGGCTAGAGGAGAGAGTGGAAAAGGCTAGGTCCCATGAGTTTCATGAACCTGCAAGCCCTTTACTTTAAATTCAAAAAAGAAGAAAGACTGGGGAAGAAAGGCTCAAAGAAGAGGGTAATCAATCAAGAAGAAGAAAGGAAACCAAAGAAACCCAAGCCTTCTCCCTCATCCACCACTTTCTCTATCCAACAACCTTCCACTCTCCATCCTAGACCTCCCTCCTCTGCACCCACAAAGTCCAAATCCTCCCACCCAGCTCCTACTCATCAACAACCTCCCAAGAAGAAAAGCAAACATAATACCAAACCAGAAGACTCAAGAGAAATCGTCAACTGGTCCTACAACACTCAAGATCAAAGGTTTGAAGTCTTCAGGGGAAGAACAGAAGAAAGAAGATCAATCTATACAACTGTTGATGAGGTATTGGAGCTTCGAGATTCTGATCTAAGAAGAATGATGGAGCTGGGTGAAGCAAATGAGCCTGAGAATGAAGGTGGGAGACATCTGTTGCTGGTGATCAAACATCACTTCAACCCCAGCAAAGATGAAATTATTGATGCCAAACCTCTCCAATCCCACTCTCCATTCATCAGTTGGTCCTACAATGCTGAAAGAATGAGTTCACACTGACAGATGTTAAAGGACAGAAGATGAGGTGTTTAAGCAAGGCCATCTTCAAAATGGCAAGCAAAGACTTCAAGACTCTATCTGAGCTTCCTCTTAACAATCCCAGCAATGACCAGAGAGGATATGAGGTTGCAAGAATAGTTAGCAACATGGAAAAGCTTCAGCAGCAAAAGAAGTAAGAGAGTTTTGGTAGCATCAGTCTAGGGGGAGTTTGTAGAAATAAAGACTGATGGCTACAAAACTTTCTAAGTACAAATGTTGCTTAGCTCAGAGTTTACTGCTGACCAAGAAACTGCTGCGGATAAGCTTATCTGCAGCGGATACTTGTTCTTCTGCTGAAGAACAAATCTACTGCGGATAGCCTTTTCTGCTGAAGACCAGAGTTGCTGCGGATAGGCTTCTCAGCAGCATCAACACTTGATGCTGTTGATAGGCAAATCATCAGCAGCCTTGGATGGTTGCATCTTACTGCTGATCTCCAACTTTGCAGCTTATAGCCATTTCCACTGAAGATCAAACGTTGTAGCTTGTGCATCTGTTGGAACTTCTGACTTTGACTGAAGCTTCCAGTATGAAGATCTGCCTACTAATAACCAAGCTCTTATGGCAGACACAACTGAGATACCGCCTCAGGTATATGAACATCTCTGTTCCCAAGCTTGTATTGATACGGTGTTAGGCTACAGAAAGTATAATCAAAACCTTATAGATCAAAATGAAGAGTTTCATCAAATGAAATCTGAATTCACAATAGTCAAAAACAGTTATAAAGAAAAAATTATCTGCCTAAAGAAAGAGAATTCATTACTAAAACATGAACAAACAAATCTTGAAACTCAGATTGATGATCTACTGGCTAGATTAAAAGCTACCAGAGCAGAATTGGCAGAACAGAAAGTTCATGTTGACAAATATGAATTTGCATCCAAAAAGTTGCAAAGACTTTTGGAAGCTCAAATTCATGACAAGGTAAAAACTGGTCTGGGGTATCATGCTAAACAATACCAAGCCGTAGCACCTCGTGCTGACTATGTTGCCATCCATGAACCAAGCTTTAATCTCTCAAACCTTGAAAAGGCCAACCAAGATCTTGATCCTTCAAGGCATGAACCACTGGTGCAAGAATGCACTACCTCGTCTGAGTCTAAGTCAACTTGCTCAGAGTCCACTAAAACTGAGGAGGCCTCATCACCAGTATAAGTACCAGCACCGCTTATTCTTGAAGTCATTCAAACAAGTGCTCATGTACCTTTACCAGTTGTTCCGGTTCCTATACCTTTCAAACAAATCAAAATCAGCTATCCTCTAGAAGAAAGAAAGCTAACTGTTAAAAAGGGACAGTCTTCAACCTCCTCCTACTCAAAGCCTTAAAGAAAGGTGTTTGACATATGTCATGCGCCTGGAGAAAGAGTTCCATATGTTCAAAAGACATTGGAAGAAGCCACTTTTGAGCACAACAAAGCTCACCCCTGGAACTTCAAAGACTTGTTCAAAAGAAAGGACTATGTGTACTTTCAGAGGGACAATCTGGTTAAATCATGCTTTGTCTGTGGCAAATACAACCAAACTGCCAGCACCTGCTTCTACTACCTTCAGCAGCAAAGAAACCTCAAACAACATGCTTTTGAGAAGACAAACACGAACAAAAAGGTAAGGCGTTTTGAATCCAAGGCAACTCATTTCAGAAACTCTCTTTCCCCATCAAGGAAGCAGCTGCCAAAGCCTCAACAATCTTGCATCATATGTGGTGAATCAGACCACTTTGCTGCAAATTGTGAATTTAATCCCTTCAACTAGATCCTTCATCAAGCCCCTCCTAAACAAAAGCCTATCAGCATGAGAACTTCTACAGAGAAGCCCTCCGTCAACAAGGTAAAGAAGGATAAGCATACATTGGTTGTTGAACCATCAACAGCCGGCATAAATGTTGGTAATCAAGCCAAGCCCAAGAAACCCAAGGACAAGCCTTCAGCAGCAACCAAGTCTGCTGCTGCTCAAGCAAAACCATCAGCAGCAACAAAATCTACCGCTGATAAGCTAAAGTCATCAGCAGAAAAATCTACTACTGATAAGCCGAAGTCCTCAGTAGCAACAAAATCAGCTGCTGATAAACTAAAGTCGTCAGCAGCAAAATCTGTTGCTGATAAAGCAAATCCATCAGCAGCCAAAGCAACATCAGCTGCTAACAGAGCAAAGAGAACTAGAAAACCATCTCCTCAGAATGGAGAGCAAAGATCCCAGCTTCTATCCCTCCATGAATCATCATTGGCTCTGTTGAATGCACACATGCTGAAACTGATATTCCGAGAACCATTTTCTTCAAAGATGCAAGCTCTTGGATTCCTCCCACTAACTAGATCTCTCACATGTGTAGGGGCAGCCAGGTCATAAGAATAACACATGGGTGGTAGACAGTGGTTGTTCCAGGCACATGACAGGCAACTGATCCATCCTCTCCAACTTCAGACACTTCAATGGAGGATATGTTGCCTTTGGAAGTGGCTCAAAAGGAGGATCTATTACTAGACAAGGGACTATGTCAAATGAAAGAATGAGTATTGATAAAGTAAATTATGTCAAAGAAATGCACTTCAATCTCATGAGTGTTTCCCAGGTCTGTGATCAAAAGCATTGGATGCTCTTCACAGACAAAGAATGCTTTGTACTATCTCCTGTCTTATCCAAACCTTCTTTAGAAAAGATTTTATTAACTGCTCAGAGAAAAGAAAATCTTTATGTGCTTGACATGAATGAGGTCACTCCATCTGGCAATGTATCTTGTTTTCTGTCAAAAGCTTCAGTTGATGAATCAGCTCTCTGGCGCAGGAGGTTAAGCCATGTTAACATCAAAACCATCAATAAATTGGTGAAGGATAATCTTGTTAGAGGGCCCCCTGATAAAGAATTCCAGCTAGAAGATCACTGCATTGCTTGTTTGAAGGGGAAGCAATACAAGAGTTCTCACAAGCCCAAGAATTTGAATACAAATGATACTCCACTACAGCTGCTGCCTATGGATCTCTTTGATCCTACAAATATTATGTCAATGGGTAAGAAGTCATACTGTCTGGTGATAACTGATGACTACACCAGATTCTCATGGGTATACTTTTTGAGAATAAAAGATGAAACTGCTGAAATTCTCAAATCCTACATTCTTAGGGTAGAGAATCAAAGCAATCAGAGGGTAAAGATAATAAGGTGTGATCAGGGCACAGAGTTCAAGAACCACACTTTGACCTGTTTTTGTGAGAGCAAGGGAATCGAAAGGCAATACAGTGCTCCAAGAACTCCTCAACAAAATGGAGTTGCTGAAAGAAGAAACAGGACTCTAATTGAGTCAGCAAGATCTATGTTGGCTGACTCAAAACTGCCTCTCACATTCTGGGCAGAAGCAGTAAGCACAGCCTGCTATGTGTAAAATAGAGTTCTTATAGTCAAGCCTCTCAACAGATACCTTATGAACTATGGTTCCAAAGAGTTCCATACATTGGATTTCTAAAACCTTTTGGACGTCTATGCACAATTCTGATCACACATGGGGTTCTTCCTAAGTTTGGTGCCAAATCTGATGAAGGATATTTTGTGGGCTATTCCTCTCAATCCAAGGCCTATAGAGTATTCAACTCAAGAACAAGAATTGTGGAAGAATCAGCCAATGTGGAATGCAGAGAACACATTGTCTGTGAAACAGGGAAAAGGCCCAAACTGGCTTTTTGACATAGACTCCTTCACCCAAATATTTGAGCCTCTCATCTTCTCAAATATGGAGTCTTCCTCTTCTCAAGCACCTCCTTCCACTTTCTCCTCTGACTACAGACTGTATTTTTCAAAATCTTCTATCAGTCTGAGAAGACCATCCATTGATCCTCCATCTGTTATGGAAGCCTTTGAAGCAAGTGCAGCCAGAACCACACTCTCAAATGTCACCAGCAGCAGCCTGTCTGAAAATGAAAATTTGAATGAAGACTCTTTGGTAAATGCTGTAGATGCTGCAAATACTATTGCTGATAATACTGATGTAGTTGTTGATATTGAAGACTCTTCAACCATGAATTAAGAAATCCTTGATCAAAATCAAAGTAATCTTGAGCAAGGGATACAGCTGGAGGTGGTACCAGCACAAAGGATCAATGAGGAACATCCCCTGGAAAATACTATTGGCCAAGTTCACCAAGGAGTTCTAACAAGAAGCAAATCTCATGAGGCCAATATATGTTTCTTTTCATGTTTTCTATCTAAGGTAGAACCCAAGAAGATAGATGAAGCTCTGCAACATAGCAGTTGGATTGAGGCAATGTAGGAAGAGTTGCTGCAATTCAAGAGACAGGATGTCTGGAAGCTTGTTGATCTTCCACCTGGTCAATCTGCCGTTGGCACAAGATGGGTATTCAGGAAAAAGCAAGATGCGAGAGGCATTGTAGTCAAGAACAAAGTTAGACTCATAGCTCAAGGCTACACTCAGTAAGAGGGAATTGACTATGATGAAGTCTTTGCTCTTGTTGCTAGACTGGAGGCCATCAGAATATTCCTGGCATATGCTGCATCTAAGAATTTCATGGTTTATAAAATGGATGTCAAGGGTGCCTTTCTGTATGGGAAGATTGGTGAAGAAGTATATGTTAAACATCCTCTAGGCTTTGTAGATCCTGCACATCCTAACCAAGTGTTCAAACTAGACAAAGCTCTATATGGCTTACATCAAGCCCCAAGAGCCTGGTATGAAAATTTGTCTGGATATCTACTAAGCAACAACTTCAGAAGAGTTGCCATTGACCAGACCTTTTTATCAAAGATGAAGGGGGAGAAATCTTACTGGTTCAAATCTACGTAGATGATATCATCTTTGGATCAACAAGGAAGAAGCTGTGTAAAGACTTCGAGATCCTGATGCACTCAAAGTTTGAAATGAGCTCAATGGGTGAGCTAAATTTCTTTCTAGGTCTTCAAGTCAAACAAGTCCCAAATGGAATCTTCATCAACCAATCCAAAAATGTCAAGAGCATTCTGGAAAGATTCAAGATGACTGACTGCTCTGCTGCACGAACCCCTATGCAAGTGCATCATCAGCTGACTCCAGACAAAGATGGTCAAGACACTGATCAACATCAGTACCGTGCAATGATAGGGTCTCTCATGTATCTCACTGCCTCAAGGCAAGATATCATGTTTGTAGTATGTCTCTGTGCAAGATTCCAAGCAGCTCCAAAGATTTCACATCTTCAAGCCGTCAAAAGAATTTTTAGATACCTAAAGGGAGCCCCGAGACTTTGGCTATGGTACTCTAAAAATGATAACTTCATTATGTATGCATACACTGACAGTGATTATGGGGGATGCAACTTGGACAAAAAATCCACTTCAGGGGGATGTCAGTTTTTGAGAGGAAGACTGATTTCATGGCAGTGCAAGAAGCAAACATGTGTTTCAACTTCTACAGCAGAAGCATAATACATTGCAGCTTCAAGTTGTTATGCACAAGTCATATGGATACAAAATAAAATGCTGAATTATGGGATGACTTTCATGGCAACTCCCATTCACATTGACAACATGGGTGTTATATCAATCAGAAACAATCTGGAGCAGCACTCCAAGACAAAGCACATTCACATCAGGTATCATTTCATAATAGACCAAGCTGAGAAAAATAGAATTATTTTAACCAAAGTTCATACCAATGAGCAATATGCTGATTTGTTTACAAAACCGTTTGATGAAGCTAGATTTAGATATTTAGTTGAATCTATTGGTATGATGAACTTTGATTAAAACATGTCTCTAAAAATTTGTCTTTTGTTATAAATAAAAGCTACAAGTCAGCAGCATCAATTTTTCCTACTGACAGGTTTAATAATCAGCAGCAAAGATTTTGCCACTGACTGCTTTAAGTTATTAGCAGGAACAAGTTTCTTGCGGATAGATTTAAGGCAGTCAGTAGCAACTCCCTTTCTGCGGATCAATGCATCCAACAGCAGCAATAGTGTTTGCTGCTGACAGACTTAACTATCCGCCGCAACCAAGCTTGCAGTGGATAGACTTAACCATCCGCAGTAACCAAGTTTGCTGCTGATGGGTAAAAATAAGTCTAAATTAACTTTTACCCGCTGTAAAAGTTCCTTTCAGTCTTTTCCATGACTGCTATAGTGCAATATAGCTGTAACAGTAAAAAGTGAATGAGGTTGTACTGTACAAGTCATTTTGCTTTTCCCTCCTCTGCCGTTATAAGAACAGACCAAATTTTTTCACCATCCCTTCACATTCAATTTCGCCCTAACTCCTATCACTTTCTCTCAAGCCCCCACAACATTCAAAGCCTTCTATTCCTAACCACCCTTGAAAACCTTCCTCTTTCCCTCCAAACCAAAAAGAATGGCAGAGGTAGACATAAACCATCCAGATGATAAGTTTTCCCCATACCACAATCTCACAGCATACTTAACAAAATGGAAGAAGTCCGACGGGTTTGATGACATGATCGACTTTCTATGTTGATCAAAAATTTACCATGCACTCACTATCAACCCACCCATTTATATTCCTCACATGGAGGATTTTTGGAAATATGCCATCTACTCTACCGAACAGGGGATACCCCAAATTAAAGCCAAGGTAGATAGCAAGGACATCACCATCTCTGAAGCCACTCTCCGTAAACATCTCAAGCTTCAAGACGAGGGGGCCGCTATTTCGTACTCAAAAGAAGTCTACATGAGGACCTTGTATCCAAAGGGTACACAGGAAATCAAAATGAGTACACAATACAGAAGGCACAGATGGGACCCCCATGGAAGTATCTATGCCACACTCTTCTACAATGCATATCTCAGAAGAGAAGTGGATGGCATTAAGTGAGCTCTGCACTTGCCTCTGCTGTTCACGGTATGATTACTGGCCAAGGATTCAACTTTGCACATCTCATCTTTGAAGGTTTGACATACAACCTTCAAGAGGGTGCAAAGCAACAATTTTTCATGTACCCAAGATTCTTGCAGGAGGTGTTTAACAATGAAATAAAAGAACTTTCAAAACCTGCAAAAATTTATCTTATGCTGGGTCATAAAAGCAACATTTTTCAAAGCATGAGAACTGTTTCCAAAAAGTTCTCTGGGGTCAATGTTCCATTGTTATCTACAATGGTGAACATACAAAGTACCAAGGGTGACAAATCAACAATCCCAGCTGATACTGATCCCACACCCTCCACTTCAAATCCTGAACAACAAGCTGCTTCCATTGCTCGAACCCCTGTGCAAACTATTAAGGATGCATAGGTACAAAAATCACTTACATCCGTTTTGGATGTTATCGTTAAACTGGAACAAAGGGCCCCAGTTGCAACAACATACACTAGAAAAAGGAGCAAGAAGACTCCTTCTCTTCTTGTCTCAAAAGCCCAATCCCAACCTTAAAGCCCTCATTCAGAATACTGACATTCTGATGACAATATCAAAAGGGATAGCCAAAATATTACAGAGACCTCCTTGGAAGTTTCTCTATTAGGATCAAGATCACATCCCGGATCTATAGAACAACCTGCTGAGCCATACCTTCATTTCTCTTCTTTGAACTTAAGTGCAGAGGCTCCTTGTCAAGATGATATACCTTCTCCAACAACCACTATCTCAGAGGTATTGGTGCACCTAACCCAAGTTCATCACCCAAGAAGGTTCACTCTGGTGGTACTGATAGAGTGAATGTGGAAAGGGCTGTCACTACTCCTGGTACATCAACTGCCCAGGAGGACAGTGACAACATAACTAAGACCCTAACCACGACAACTCACAGTGAGGATGTTTCCTTTGAAACACTCTTCACTAAGAGGAATCCCAGGTGCCCAGAAAACCAGGGTGATGGGGATGCAGAGGCTAGGCCTAAGGCCCCATCTAGCTCCAAGGATTCCACAACTGTGGATGAGGACAGACTGAAACTTCATAATATGGAATTGAGGGCCAGGGTAGCTATGCTAGAGGCTGAAGTGTCCAAACTAAGGCACCAAGTCTCTATGCATGAAGCCCATCAATGCCCAACTGTGCCTACTCCCTCCCTTGTATCAGTAGGAACTAAAACAGATGCATCCGTTTACACTGATGCAACCAAAAAGGGGGAGATAGTTGCAGAAGAAGATGATGCTGACATCCTAGAAGAATGGATACAAGAACAGGCCGCATTTCAAAGTTCATTATTCAATCCTGCCTTTGTTCAAGTCCATGACTTGCCAGACTCAGTAGATGAAGAGAAAGAAATCACTGAGGACTGGAAGTTGGTTGTCAGAGCTGTTGATGAGGTGTTAAAGGATGAATGTCAAAATGAAGACACACCTCCATCAGTCAGCATAGCTCCTGAAGCTGCAGCAAAAATAAGTCAAACCACTGCCCCCCAACTCACACTGTCTGCAAATAAGTTGGAATTTGACTCCATTCTAGCTTGGGGGTATGATGGTTTAACTGAGAGATTCTGGATTGGAAAAGAGTTCAGCGGAGTAGAAGAGCTGAACTGGAATGCACTAAATCCACTTCAAGTGCTTGAACTGTACTTATCCAACTGCTTCAACACCTCCACAGATCTCTCCGCATAACTTGCAATAAGCAGGTTCCAAGACCTAATGGAGGAAAACCTGCCCTGGTTTGAAACACTATTAGAAGAAGCCTATCTGAAAGACAGTGCAGAATCTTCAACAGCAGCAAAACAAAGACTGGCTCCAAGAAGACTTGACTTAATTAGGAGCAACACTTTAACAGAAGAAGAAGTTGTCTGTTGGAGAAGATCTCTATACAACAAAGTGGTCAAAGATGTGGAAGTGCTAGGATGGTCGAGCACTTGGTCTTCTAACTTCACATTCTTCCTGAGTAATGGATCCTCTCTCTCAATCAACATGACTAAGATCCTGCTGTTAAATTCAGACTTCCTGCACACGGTCTTCGGGCTCAGAACACACATCTGCAACGTTAATTCCTTAGAGAGTCAAGCAATGATAAAAACCATCAAAGCTTAGCTTGAAAAGGAAGGTCTACTTGCAATGGATGCCTCTGACTCCGACTCAGACCTATCCTTCCTTTCCTCACCTACAGTCAGACTGAACACAGAACAAGAATCCAAAAGAAGAGAAGAAGAAAAGGTGAAGGAAGGGTGGAAAGAAGTAACAGGTCTTGAATGGGAAGAAGATGAAGAAAGTTTCCTTCCCTTGTCCATTCCCCAAAATACCAATGAAGCTGAAGCTGAGATCCCAACAGCATCTCTTACATCTGCTGTTGAGGTCAATGAAGCTGAAGTCGAGGCATCCAACAAAGATAAGGGGAAGGGACTCATGACAAAAGAAGATGAAGAAAGGATAGTGAAGGAAAATAGGGAAAAGGAGGAAAGAAGAAGAAAAATCCAAAGAGAAACTATCAAATAAAGAGAGAGGAGTGGATAGAGGCTCTGATTTCTCAAGGTGAGGATGTAGACTACCTTGAGAAACTATCAACTAAAGAAATCTACAGAGCCTTCATGGGTCAGCAAGGTCTATTGGCAAATAAGAAAAGGGCTAAAGAAGAAGAAAAAGCCAAACAGAAATCAAGAAGACCATTGCCTTCAACAAAAGAACCCATGAAGAAAGAAAGGTCATGATTGACTTCCTAAAGGCTAGAGGAGAGAGTGGAAAAGGCTAGGTCCCATGAGTTTCATGAACCTGCTAACCCTTTACTTTAAAGTCAAAGAGGAAGAGGAAGAAAGAATGGGGAAGAAAGGCTCAAAGAAGAGGGTAATCAATCAAGAAGAAGAAAGGAAACCAAAGAAACCCAAGCCTTCTCCCTCATCCACCACTTCCTCTATCCAACAACCTTCTACTATCCATCCTAGACCTCCCTCCTCTCCACCCACAAAGTCCAAATCCTCCCACACTGCTCCTACTAATCAACACCCTCCCAAGAAGAAAAGCAAACCTACTACGAAACCAGAAGACTCAAGACAAATCGTCAACTGGTCCTACAACACTCAAGATCAAAGGTTTGAAGTCTTTAGGGGAAGAAAAGAAGAAATAAGATCAATCTATACAACTGTTGATGAGGTATTGCAGCTTCGAGATTCTGATCTAAGAAGAATGATGGAGCTGGGTGAAGCAAATGATCCTGAGAATGAAGGTGGGAGACATCTGTTGTTGGTGATCAAACATCACTTCAACCCCAGCAAAGATGAAATTATTGATGCCAAACCTCCTAATCCCACTCTCCATTCATCAGTTGGTCCTACAATGTTGAAAAGAATGAGTTCACACTGACAGATGTTAAAGGACAGAAGATGAGGTGTTCAAGCAAGGCCATCTTCAAAATGGCAAGCAAAGACATCAAGACTCTATCTGAGCTTCCTCTTAACAATCCCAGCAAGGACCAGAGAGGATATGAGGTTGCAAGAATAGTCAGCAACATGGAAAAGCTTCAGCAGCAAAAGAAGTAAGAGAGTTTTGGTAGCATCAGTCTAGGGGGAGTTTGTAGAAATAAAGACTGATAGCTACAAAACTTTCTAAGTACAAACGTTGCTTACCTCAGAGCTTGCTGCTGACCAACAAACTGCTGCGGATAAGCTTGTCTGCAGCGGATACTTGTTCTTCTGCTGAAGAACAAATCTGCTGCGGAAAGCCTTTTCTGCTGAAGACCAGAGTTGCTGCGGATAGGCTTCTCAGTAGCATCCACACTTGATGCTGCTGATAGGCAAATCATCAGCAGCTTTGGATGGTTGCATCTTGCTGCTGATCTCCAACTTTGCAGCTGATAGCCATTTCCACTGAAGATCAAATTGTCACACCCCGACCGATGGCGGAATCATCGGGGCGGGACATGTAGACTGTTCATAAGCACATAGTTTACTAGATTGAATATATTAAACATTAAATTTCATAACAAGTAGTCCAAACACAACCAAATCCAAGATAGAACAAAATTTAAATACATAGAGTTCTTTTATTTAAATTAACTAAATCCAAGCCTATGTGTAGCACATCTTGATCAATCTCACACATTAGAACCTGAAACATGAATAAAATAAAGTCAACTAAAAAGTTGGTGAGTATAACTCAGGTTTTATATAGATAGCATATAGTTTTAAAACAAATCCTTACATAACATGATAAATAAGGCATTTATGGGGAGCAGCTATTGTGTAACCAAGTATTATGGGGAGCAGCTATTGTGTAACCAAGTACAATCAAACCTTTGTAACTAGCATGCAAAATTGTGTTGTCGGTATCAATCACCCCAATCTGGGTGGGTTTGTCAGACTCAATAGATCTATCATTGAAAACCGTCGGCTTGAAAAGTTAATGATTGCACCTAATAGCATACAAAAGTTAGCACACACAGCACTCGGGCATAAAGCTCAAATTTGTACACATGAATGTAATAGGATTTGTACTTTGTTGTTTGTGTAAATGTAAACATGTAATTTGATAGAGTTCATGTTTCACCCCAAAAGTGTAAAAGAGTAAAAGGGGCTATGTATACTCACTTGGTTTGAAGGCGTTGCTAACAAAGGTACTAGATAGAATAAAGATCCTTGAAATGCACAAGTTAACCTAAAGTGTAATGTATATGGTATTAATAGTGTGCACAAGAGTTTAATTCTAAAGTTGCATTTGGACTTGTGTAAAAAGTCATTGATTTATAATTGGAAATATTGAATAAAATATATAAAGTTTGAAAGAATATTTTTAGAATATTTTGATTAAGGTTTGAGTTTGAATAATTAAATAAGTAATGTAAATAATTATTGTTTATGAAAACATTGTAAGTATTAGTTATAAGTTAGTATAAATAATTAATTGTTTTTGTTTAAATATAAATTAAATAAATAATCATTTCTTTAATTATTTATTTATAAAATGTAACTTAACCATTTAAATACTTTTTAAATGAAAGGTTTAGTAATAATTGTAAATTTTTATAAACTTTAAATAAATAATTTTCTATTGATTCTAAGATTAAATATTTGATCTTTCTAAATAGAATTAAATGCATTTTTATAAAATCATCTATTTTTATTTTGTAATTTAATCAGAAATATTTATTGTTTGAAAAATATATAAAATTATAATTCTGCCAAAAATTTAACTCACACACGACCGTGCCTGGGAAAGACACGATCGTGCTCGAACCACGGGCGCGACCATGCTAGTCAGGGCGCGACCGTGTAGATCAAACAGAGGGCTTAACTAACTAAATCATTAGGCACGACCGTGCCTTGGCCAGGCACGATCGTGTCTATGATTCTAAGACATGAATGAGATTAGCCAAAGGGTATGGTTGGGTCTGGATAGGAGGCCACGACCGCGCTGATAGTCGGCACGACCGTGTCTCATGAGGCACGACCGCGCTAGATGATTAGCGCGACTGCGTCTGTTCCAAATCAGGAACGAATTAACTAATTCTTATAATAACAGGGTTGGAAATCATAGGGCTTTCACCCATTAGATTATTTCTTGTCTTTTTGCATAGATTAATTGGATTTAAAACGTGTCTAGAGTCGGATTCGATTAAATCATTTTTGAACGAAAACTAGATTCGGGTTTAAGATGATTTCCGTATTGGAAGCCCAAATTAACATGGGGCTTTTGATCTAAAGACTAAATCAATAGAGGACAAGGTTTCAATTACCCGGAATGATGGCGAATTGATAGCGAACGGTAGGAAGGAGTTCCGGCGTCGGCGAGCTTGGTTTCCGGCGTCTTCTGCTACGATTCTGGTTGCTTCAATTGGGTCAGTAGCTTCTGGGAGGATCGTTTTGTGCGTTTGCTTGGGAGAATTGCAAACAATTTGGAGGATTCGATGGTCTAGTGGACGATTTTGTTGATTATTAGATGAATTGATGAAATTCTGTTTATTTGTGGTAATTAGGATGATCAAGTGGCTTAACTCTGTTTGTTAATAGTTGGAACGTGTAAAACGGTTACGAAATCGAACGTCTCTTTGATTAAAGGCTGTCTTTCCGTTTCAACTGGTACTAGGCGCGACCGTGCCCATATACGGCACGACCGTGCTAAGGCACCAGGCGTGATCGTTCCAAAGCAAGTCGCTCGACCGTACCAAAGCACTTGGCGCGACCATGCCAGAACTAGGCGCGACCGTGCCTATTAGGGTTTCTTGCTACTTTTCAACATCAGACCTTGTAACTTTAGTCTTTTGTCATATTTGTATAATTAGATACTTATGTAGGATAAAACCAAGTAAATTTCACGGATTTGCATTGAAATATAGTCTTAAATTGATGGTACGAAAAGAAACAAAACAATGCATTAGAATTGGGTTTGAAATGCATTACATTGAATTGAAAATACGGATACTAAAAACCAGAAATGTTACAGTCTCCCCATATTTAGGGAATTTCGTCCCGAAATTTAGTTAGAGGAAACTACGGCATCAGTAAAAAGATGGGGGTACTTGAGTTTCATTTGGTCCTCTCGTTCCCAAGTGTATTCAGGACCACGCTTAGACTCCCAACGAACTTTAACAATAGGAATACGACTTTGCTTGAGTTGCTTGATTTCACGATCCATAATTTCTACCGGTTTCTCAACGAAGTGCATCGTTTCATCAATGCGCACGTCATCAAGTGGTATATGGAGATTCTCATCAGCGAGACATTTCTTCAGATTAGATACATGAAATGTAGGATGCACATTGCCAAGAGATGGAGGTAAGTCGAGTTTGTAAGCCACTTTCCCAATCCTTTCAAGGATTTTGAATGGACCAACATAGCGAGGGGCTAACTTGCCTTTCTTTCCAATACGGATCACACCCTTCCACGGGGACACCTTAAGAAGAACGAGGTCACCGACTTGGAATTCCAAGGGTTTTCGTCGTTTATCGGCATAACTCTTTTGCCGACTTCTCGCTGTTCGGATGTTGTCACGGATTTGAATAATCTTGTCGGATGTTTCTTGAATTAGCTCAGGACCGGTGATTTGTGCTTCACCAATCTCGTTCCAACAGATAGGAGAACGACACTTGTGACCATAAAGAGATTCGAATGGAGCCATGTTGATACTTGTGTGGTAGCTATTATTGTAAGAGAACTCAGTGAGGGATAAATGTGAATCCCAATTGCCACCAAAATCGATTACGCAGGCTCTAAGCATGTCTTCAAGCGTTTGGATTGTCCACTCGGTTTGACCATCAGTTTGGGGATGGTAAGCCGTGCTCAAATCCAATCGTGTGCCAAGAGCAGATTGAAGAGATTGCCAAAAATGAGAAGTGAACCGGGCATCTCGATCGGATATTATGTTCAAGGGAACACCATGACGGCTCACAATTTCGTCGATGAAAATTCGAGCTAGTTTCTCAACCCGATATTCTTCACGGATAGGAAAGAAATGAGCAGATTTGGTGAGACGGTCAATGATCACCCAAATGCTATCATAACCACTTGAGGTGCGAGGGAGTTTGGTAATAAAATCCATGGCCAAGTTCTCCCATTTCCACACAAGAATTTCCGGTTGTTCAAGTAAGCCGGAAGAACGTTGGTGTTCGGCTTTGACTTTGGAACACGTTAGGCATTTGGCAACATAGTGAGCAATGTCTTTTTTCATACCGGGCCACCAATATTGTTGGCGAAGATGTTGGTACATTTTATCCGCACCAGGATGAATAGAATAACGAGTCTTGTGAGCCTCGTTCATGAGAAATGTACGGAGATCATCGCGATCGGGAACCCAAATACGGTTCAAGTAATAAAGTAAGCCATTGGGTTTTGATTCAAGCAGAAGTTCAACACCACACGACATTTCCTCGTACATGTTACCCTCGGTGACTGAGACGTGTTGAGCTTCTAAGATGCGGATTTGAATATCGGTTTGAATTCGGGCACAATGAAGCATAACATGGTCCTTTCGACTCAAAGCATCGGCTACAACATTCACCTTGCCGGGATGGTAACGAGTCTCGCAGTCATAGTCGTTAAGGAGTTCAACCCAACGTCGTTGCCTCATATTGAGTTCTTTTTGGTTGAAGATATGTTGAAGACTTTTGTGGTCGGTGAACACCACACATTTTGTGCCATAGAGATAATGTCTCCAAATCTTCATTGCGAATACAACCGCACCCAACTCGAGATCGTGCGTCGTATAATTCTTCTCATGAATCTTAAGTTGCCTTGACGCATAAGCGATTACTTTGCCTCGTTTCATGAGGACACAATCGAGACCTTGGTTAGAAGCATCACAGTAGACAACTAGATCATAATTCCCATCAGGGAGAGTTAAAATGGGAGCATTGCACAATTTTTGTTTGAGGGTTTGGAAAGCTTCTTGTTTTGGTCCCCATTCATAAGTCTTACCTTTGTGAGTCAAAGCGGTAAGGGGGACAGCAATCTTAGAGAAGTTTGAGATGAAACGTCGATAGTATCCCGCAAGACCAAGAAATGAACGAACTTCAGTGGGAGTCTTCGGGGCATTCCAATTCTTAACCGTTTCGATCTTAGCAAGGTCAACATGAATACCCTTGTTGTTGACAATATGACCAAGAAATTGAACTTCTTTTAACCAAAATTCACATTTGGAGAATTTGGCATATAGTTGTTCTTTCTTCAAGAGATCCAAAACCAATCTAAGATGTTGCTCATGATCGGCTTTAGTCTTGGAATAGATTAAGATGTCATCGATGAAAACGATCACGAACTTATCAAGGTACGGTTTGCACACACGATTCATGAGGTCCATGAAAACTGCGGGTGCATTGGTTAGTCCAAAAGGCATAACCATGAACTCGTAGTGACCATACCTTGTTCGGAAGGCAGTCTTTGGAATATCGTCTTCTTGCACACGGAGTTGGTGATAACCGGATCGAAGGTCAATCTTCGAGAAGCAAGTAGAGCCTTGAAGTTGATCGAAGAGGATATCAATTCTAGGTAATGGATAACGGTTTTTGATAGTAAGCTTGTTGAGTTCGCGGTAGTCAATACACATGCGAAATGATCCATCTTTCTTTTTGACGAACAAGACGGGTGCACCCCACGGTGAATGACTTGGATGAATAAATCCCTTGTCGGAGAGCTCTTGAAGTTGACTTGCAAGTTCTTGCATTTCAGAAGGTGCAAGATGGTATGGAGCTCTAGCCACGGGGTTAGCTTCGGGCACAAGATCAATGCGAAATTCTACTTGACGAACGGGTGGAAGACCGGATAGGTCTTCGGGAAATACTACGGGAAAATCCCGAATAATGGGGATATCTTGAATACTCTTCTTTTTGAGATCCTTTTGAACGATATGGGCCAAAAAGGCCACGTACTTCTTTCGTAAGTACTTTTGAGCAGTAGTGCATGACATTAATTTAAGCCCTTTGCAAGGCTTTTCACCAAAGACTCTCAACGTTTCTCCCGATGGTAGAGGTATTCGGATGCACTTCTTGAAACATATGACTTCGGCATGATGATTTGATAGCCAATCCATGCCTCTGATGATATCAAAACTTCCTAGTGGCATTGGAACAAGGTTGATTGGGAATGCATGATCATTAAGTTCTAAAGAGCAGTCATAGATAACGGAGTCAATTGTAAGGGAGTCACCATTTGCTATTTCGACGGTAAAGGTTTTCTCTAATTGGGATCGTGTCTTTACAAGTAAAGGTTCAAAGTTAAGCGACACAAAACTTTTATCGGCACCAGTATCAAATAAAATGGAGGCATATTGACTATTTACAAGGAACGTACCATTGACCACGTCATTGTTGGCTTGAGCTTCGTTGGAGTTTATGTTGAATGCACGCCCACGAGCTCCACCTTGTCTAGCATTGACAAATCTTGGGCATTGATCACGGAAATGGTTCGGGTTGCCACACTCATAACATGCACGCCCATTTGCAATAGCGGGAGCACCTTGATTAGTCACTTGGGTGTTGGTTTGGTTTGGTGGGTTGACTTGGCCCGCAAGAGCTTTGGCCCTACAAACATTTACTGTATGACCATATCTCCCACAATAAGTACAAAGGCGACATGGGATGCTTTGGGGATGATGGTAGTTGCAGGTGGCACAAAGTGGGTAGATTCCAACATATGCCTTTTTGGCCGGTGCTTGAACCATAGGTGCAGCTTGGTTAACAGGAATAGCAGGAGTGACCACAGCATAGTTTCTAGTCTTCCTTTTTCTATTAATGCGAGAGGGTTCAGTTGTGGCTTCTTTGTTGTGGGTAGGAGGGGTTATAGTGTTAGAAACTTTCTTGGTTCCCTTTTTAGTAAAAGTCCCCGCCTTCACATGATTATCGGTTAAGGTAGCGGACAAACGGATGGCATCTTCAAGTGTTGCGGGATTCCATCCTAGGACAGTATCTTGAATTTGCCTAGGTAATCCCCCAATATACTTTTCAATGCAGCGGGACAAAGGAGTGACCATGTGGGGCACAAGAAGACTCAACTCATGGAACCGAGTTGTATACGCCAAGTTTTCACCACTATCTTGGGCAAGATCCCAAAACTCGGCTTCATGTTTCTTTACTTCATTTCGAGGACAGAATTCCTCGGTCATTAGCCTTTTAACCTCATCCCAAGGTAAGGCCATTGCCACATCCACACCTCGATTTCTCTTCTCCCCATTCCACCACGTGAGTGCCCGTTTTTGTAAGACACTTGTGGCATGACGAACACGAAGGTTGTCGGGGCAGTCACTATTGAGAAAGGTATTCTCAATGCTTTCGAACCATTGAAGGAGTCCGGTAGCTCCTTCGGTACCATAGAACTTGAGGGGATTACACGAGTTGAAATGCTTGAAGGTGCATTGAGATGGGTTGTTACCACCATTTACACCATTACCAGCATTACCACTATTACTACCATTTCCATCATTGTTGCCATTGGTGGCACTATTAGCTTGAGTGAGTTGTGTCACGAGTTGTGCAAGAATAGCAGCAATGTCGGTATTGGTGTTGGCCGCGGGAGCACGACGAGGAGCATTCTACAGATTGTCACAAGACAAGAAAAGATGTAAGAACTCATGAGAATTGTTTGGATTTAATAGAATAAGATAACAAAATAAATAGATAATCATAGTTTGGATTGTACTCAAATAGTGATATAATCACTCGAATACTATGACACATTAAGGTTAATTAAACTAATATAATTTTCAAGGAGACATGCTTTAGCCTATAAGTAAACACTCATCTCGGGAATTCCCAGGAAAGCATACGGGTCCCTCGGTTGATTGGGATTTATGCGAAATGCTTTCCTAGACAGAAAACCCAAAATACAGGTGTCACTCTTCCAGATTGCACGTGTCCTCAAATAATTAACAAAGTTTAAAAACCATAACGAGGAAATAAAGAAATTTTATGGATTTAGCTTCATGAAGTTTCCACATGCTTAGAAAGATATAGATAGAGAAGGAGATAAGAGCATTATGAGATTTTAGGATATAGGAAAAGATATTGTTTATTTAATTTATAATTCAAGTATATACTAATAAGTCATGGATTTTTTTATTTTTTTATTTTTTTTTTATTTTTTTTTTATTTTTATTTTTTATAAATAAGTCATCAAATAAAATAATAACTAATCATAGTAAGCATGTAGCACATAGCATGTAACACATAACATATAACATATAGCATGTAGCATATAACATGTAATCATGAAACATAGCATAGGTAGGTGTCCTAAAGTTATAGTCTAGGTCAATGTGTCTAATAACCTAATTCCCTATAACCAAGGCCCTGATACCAATCTGTCACACCCCGACCGATGGCGGAATCATCGGGGCGGGACATGTAGACTGTTCATAAGCACATGGTTTACTAGATTGAATATATTAAACATCAAATTTCATAACAAGTAGTCCAAACACAACCAAATCCAAGATAGAACAAAATTGAAATACATAGAGTTCTTTTATTTAAATTAACTAAGTCCAAGCTTATGTGTAGCACATCTTGATCAATCTCACACATTAGAACCTGAAACGTGAATAAAATAAAGTCAACTAAAAAGTTGGTGAGTATAACTCAGGTTTGTATATGATAGCATATAGTTGTAAAACAAATCCTTACATAACATGATAAATAAGGCATTTATGGGGAGCAGCTATTGTGTAACCAAGTACAATCAAACCTTTGTAACTAGCATGCAAAATTGTGTTGTCGGTATCAATCACCCCAATCTGGGTGGGTTTGTCAGACTCAATAGATCTATCATTGAAAACCGTCGGCTTGAAAAGTTAATGATTGCACATAATAGCATACAAAAGTTAGCACACATAACACTCAGGCATAAAGCTCAAATTTGTACACATGAATGTAAATAGGATTTGTACTTTGTTGTTTGTGTAAATGTAAACATGTAATTTGATAGAGTTCATGTTTCACCCCAAAAGTGTAAAAGAGTAAAAGGGGCTATGTATACTCACTTGGTTTGAAGGCGTTGCTAACAAAGGTACTAGATAAAATAAAGATCCTTGAAATACACAAGTTAACCTAAAGTGTAATGTATATGGTATTAATAGTGTGCACAAGAGTTTAATTCTAAAGTTGCATTTGGACTTGTGTAAAAAGTCATTGATTTGTAATTGGAAGTATTGAATAAAATATATAAAGTTTGAAAGAATATTTTTAGAATATTTTGATTAAGGTTTGAGTTTGAATAATTAAATAAGTAATGTAAATAATTATTGTTTATGAAAACATTGTAAGTATTAGTTATAAGTTAGTATAAATAATTAATTGTTTTTGTTTAAATATAAATTAAATAAATAATCATTTCTTTAATTATTTATTTATAAAATGTAACTTAACCATTTAAATACTTTTTAAATGAAAGGTTTAGTAATAATTGTAAATTTTTATAAACTTTAAATAAATAATTTTCTATTGATTCTAAGATTAAATATTTGATCTTTCTAAATAGAATTAAATGCATTTTTATAAAATCAACTATTTTTATTTTGTAATTTAATCAGAAATATTTATTGTTTGAAAAATATATAAAATTATAATTCTGCCAAAAATTTAACTCACACACGACCGTGCCTGGGAAAGACACGATCGTGCTCTAACCACGGGCGCGACCATGCTAGTCAGGGCGCGACCGTGTAGATCAAACAGAGGGCTTAACTAACTAAATCATTAGGCACGACCGTGCCTTGGCCAGGCACGATCGTGTCTATGATTCTAAGACATCACTTAGATTAGCCAAAGGGCATGGTTGGGTCTGGACAGGAGGCCACGACCGCGCTGATAGTCGCACGGCCGCGTCTCATGAGTGATGACCGCGCTAGATGATTATTACTGTGACCGCGTCTGTTCCAAATCAAGAACAAATTGACTAATTCTTATAATAACAGGGTTGGAAATCATAGGGCTTTCACCCGTTAGATTATTTCGAGTCTTTTTGCATAGATTAATTGGATTTAAAACGTGTCTAGAGTTGGATTCGATTAAATAATTTTTGAACGAAAACTAGTTTCGGGTTTAAGATGATTTCCATATTGGAAGCCCAAATTAACATGGGGCTTTTGATCTAAAGACTAAATCAATAGAGGACAAGGTTTCAATTACCCGGAATGATGGCGAATTGATAGCGAACGGTAGGAAGGAGTTCTGGCGTCGGCGAGCTTGGTTTCCGGTGTCTTCTACTACGATTCCGGTTGCTTCAAGTGGGTCAGTAGCTTATGGGAGGATCGTTTGTGCGTTTGCTTGGGAGAATTGCAAACAATTTGGAGGATTCGATGGTCTAGTGGACGATTTTGTTGATTATTAGATGAATTGATGAAATTCCATTTATTTGTTGTAATTAGGATGATCAAGTGGCTTAACTCTGTTTGTTAATAGTTAGAACGTGTAAACCGGTTACGAAATCGAACGTCTCTGTGATTAAAGGCTGTATTTCCGTTTCAACTGGTACTAGGCACGACCGTGCCCATATGCGGCGTGACCGTGCTAAGGCACCAGGCGCGATCGTTCCAAAGCAAGTCGCGCGACCGTGCCTATTAGGGTTTCTTGCTACTTTTCAACATCAGACCTTGTAACTTTAGTCTTTTGTCATATTTGTATAATTAGATACTTATGTATTGTTTTAATAGGATAAAACAGAGTAAATTTTGCGGATTTGCATTGAAATATAGTCTTAAATTGATGGTACGAAAAGAAACAAAACAGTGCATTAGAATTGGGTTTGAAATGCATTACATTGAATTGAAAATACGGATACTAAAAACCAGAAATGTTACACAAATGTTGCAGCTGACTGACTTCGATAAAGCAACCATTACCACTGACAACTTTCAGCTACACCACTGACACACTCCACGCAGAAAGAATGTCACTGGTGCAGACAATAAAGCACTACAACGCTCTTCTCCAAGCATGCAAGCAATGATGCCTAAGAAGACGTTTGAGTAAAGTTAACCTTTATAGTGTTTATTGTCATTATACGTAGAATAGCTTCAATACAAGATTAATGGTTTGTGTTAGATCTGATCCTTAGAATCAAGGGTCTGTCTTGATTCTAAGTTACTATATAAGTAGTATTTAGAGTCATTTTAGCTCAGTTCTTTTCTTAGAGTTTTTCTCTGTAATCTTGTAACCATTGAAGCTTAATACAAATTGCATTTATCAGTACTTCTTGTGTTTACTTGTTTACTTTGATTAAGTTGTTATTGTTTTCGCCAACCTCAACTGGAAAAGAACCATCTTGTATTTACCGATCCTACAATTTATGAGTATTTACATAACTAGTCCTTGTAGTTAGAGTTTGAAGGAATGATAGAAACAGTCCCTTGAGTTTGAGTTTGGGTTACGAAGGTTAGGATTTAACTGGATATAGTTAACAGAGTTAATCTAAAAGTCCAGATTGTCACAATAATAAATCCCGGCTTCAGAATATAACATTCAGAATCATTGAAATGGAAGGAAAACTTTTTATCACAGACTTGAGACACACTGAGTAAATTGTGCTCGAGTTGCTCCACATAATTGACTTTCTCGAACTTCACTTTCTCATTCTTCAACGTTCCCTGTCCAGTTATGTAACCACCTTTATCACCCGCAAAGGAGACATAACCACCATCAATATTTTTCACATCTTCTAGCAAATGAATATTTCCAGTCATGTTTCGGGATCAACCACTATCCACATATCATGTATTGTGCATAGTCCTCCTTGGTTTTTTACCCTACAATAACAAGAAAATCAGTTAGATGCAGAGACCCAATCCATTATGGTCTTGGGTCGGCCATTAGCATCAAAGTACACCACTTCTCTTAATTCACAATTTTTATTATCATCAACTCTTCGTGATTGAGACGATGAACCAGAACCATACACCTTTGAATTATTAAAATTGATTTTTACTCTTTGATTAGATTGATTAACACAACTATACTGTTTGAAAAAGAATTATTTTGCTCAAGTTCCAAAAGTTTCTTTAATTGTCGGTTCCGTCTTCGTCTTTGAGGTTTAGAAAGCTTAACCTCAGAATATGAATTCTCTTTGAATCCAAGTTTAGGATTCTCAACAACTTGTGGATTAACCACTTGCTTTATACTACCAGGTTGAACAAACCCTGATTTGCTAATACCAACTCCAACATCCACATAATGTTTCACATCTTTCTTAAACCTAGATGGTTTAACAAAAGTCTTTCTTGGAACATTCTGTTTCACTACTTTATGCACCACATTATCAGTTGTAGGCTTTCCCACACCAGGTCTTTTTAGAAACTTAACACGTTGAGACTTTGAATGACTATCAACATATTGAAGAATGGGATTTGATTTCTCTGGAATGATGGGATTTTGTCCTTGTTCTTATAAGGATAATTCACCAAAATATGACCCACCTCATTACAGTGAAAACGCACCCTTCTTTCTTTGTACTCTCTCACATAAGGAACCCTTCTTGAACTAGAAGAACTTCCAAATGTATAACATTCAGAAGATTTTACTTCAACAACCTCTTTTTTATGTGGAACATACATCTTCTTTGACGATTCACCAACATAAAAGTTCTTACTTTGAGCCTAAACAACCTTTGACTTTTCCAGATTCACCTTTTGTTTATAAACTCAGTTGTTGATTTATTTTCAACTTTAGAAACTTCATCTTTAATATCACCAGCACTAACAAACACTTTCTTTTCAATCACTGGCTTTGATTATACAACCTCATCAGGTTCTGTCAGTATACAACGATCTCATGTTACCTGCTTAATCACTTTTGGTTCTTCAATTTTAACTTCTCTATGAACACCTTCAATCTTGACTTCATCAAACTCTTCATCATCAGTATCAGTTTCATATGCCATCTCTTCACAAGTCACAGGATTGACTTTAAGAACTGTCTTTGGTTCTAAATCCTCATCCTTCATAACAACTAGTTTAACGGTATAATTGCCATTAAACGGTGGAGGTAGACATCCAACACAACCAACTCTTCGACTTTGATCAATGTTATCATTGTAATATCCCACCAAGAATGATGAATTTCCAAAACTATCTATCTTTCAATGTAACCTAACAATCTCTGCCTCAGATTCAACAAGTTTCTTATCTCTCTCAGCAATAATTGTGTTTCTTTTCTCAGTTTCTTCAAAAGACATGTCCAGTTGATATGCCTTTTCTTTCACTTTCAAGGTTAAAGAATTAATATCCCTTTTCAAAGACTCAATCCTTTCCACACATAGCTTCTCATTGTCTCTCAAAGTTTGATTCACAGTAAACATTGATTTCATATCACAAATCAAATTTGTGTTATCATCCATGACTTTCAACATTTTCTCCTTCACTGAAGCACAGTTAGAACAGAATATTACACAGACAAAATCTTTTACCTTTGTAGGATTGGATGTGTCTGCCATGAAGACATACTCCTTTGCTGTTGGAATATCTTCTTTTAATTTTGATTCTCTTTTCTTCAGCACTATCTCTTCTTTAGAAGAACTTGTCGATGACTTGTTATCATCAGAAAGAACTTCATTACACACGCGATCTTCAGAATTGCTTTCATCAACTTCTTCATTCTGACTTTCAACATCACATACAGAACACTCTTATTCACTCGAACTGCTTGAACTATCATCCCCAGAAGAATCAGATGTGTGAGTTTCAGCAACAAATGCCTGACTTACTGTTCCAACCAGATCATCTAGATGAATTCCCCAGTCATAATTATCATCTCCTTGAACAACTAAAGCAGATGATGTTGCCAAATTTCCAGAATTCTGTTGATGTTGATGTTGTCTATTTCCTTGAAAATTATTCTTCTTTTGAGAATCAATCTCAACTTTTGGCTTGTTACATTCCTTGGAAAAGTGACCATACTCTTGACAGTTATAACAACAGACTTTTGATTTGTCAAAACCCATCTTGGTCCTGCTATTTGAACCAATATACTTTCTTCCAATCTTTTTTAGAAAATCCTTTACCTATCTCATAATCATAGCCATATTCCATTGAATATTCATTTCCTCTAGATCAATTGGATCTATCTGCTTGTAGTCTTCTTCAATGGCTTCTGAATCATGAATCTTCCCACCAATAAAATTTTCATAAGATGCTATGAATGAAGAAAACATTGCCATGTAATCCTCAACAACTCTTTGACTCACTTGATGAGAACCACTTGAAATACCTAGAAGAATTATCAACACTGTATTCTTGTCCTTCACTAGAAAACAAAGCAACTCCAGATCCCGATTTTGTGGATACTTTTGCAAAATACATGGATGGATCTTGAATATGCTCCATATTGGTTTCTTTCTTCTTCAAATGCATATCATGAGACTGTATCTTCCCTAGAACATCTTCCAGTGACATCGATTTGTATTTTTCACTCTCTTTGATAAGAACAGAATACACATCAAATTTTGATGGTAGTGCATCTAAGAACTTGTCATTAATTTCTTTAGGTTCATATTCCACCTCTGCAGCTGTAAGCTCACTAAGCAAATGATAATATCTTGTAGTTAGCTCATCCAAAGTTTCATTTGGAAAGTGCTTAAACACCACAAACTGCTTCTTTAGTAATTCTCTTCGACTTTTCTTCACATCCAAATTACCTTCACATCTTTTCTGTAAAGCTTCCCATAATTTCTTTGAAGTATGAAACTGCTTGAACCCATGAAAAATTTCCTTTGGCAAAAACATTGAAATATTTTCCATTGCCTTCTTTTCTCTGTCATACACTAATTTCTCTTCAGTTGTCAATGCATAAATGGGCTTTGGAAGATTTTCATTTCCCATAAAAGAATAAACTGGATGTTTGTATCCTTCCAGAATTGGAATCCATACTCTAGTATCAGTGTAACAGATAAACTGATCAAATCTGTCTTTCTAGTTTGTATAATCAGCTAGGCTCATCATCTTTGGTGGTTTCTGAGGAGTTCTAATCTCATTGTCATAGCTCAGCATGTTTGTAACCTGCACCATGTTAGCTATAATAACAAGTATACAAAGAATATCAAGCAAAGAAAACAATTGAACAAAATTCACCACAAGCGAACTTAACAAGTTCGCTTCAAACCAGAAACAAGCGAAGATGTCCAAGCGAACTTAACTAGTTTGCCACAAACAGAAACTAGCGAAGATAATAAGTTCGCCTCCTTAAGTTCGCTAGTAACAGAAGCTAAGTTCGCCTGAATCGCTGAAATCTCAGGACAGAGAAACTTCAACCAAAACTCGAACTAATACTTATGAAAATCTTCATTTCTTGATGATTTGAAGGAATTTGATCAAATTGAACGTAGGAATGTCAATAAAATGAACTAGAACACTTTACATGGATTAAAATCTTCAATTACACTTCCAATTTGATGAATTCAGCCACAAAATCACTTCAAGAACTCAAAAACACCATAAACATGAAACTCTAATAAAAACTCAAGCTTTTGAAGTCAAATCTCTACACAATGGTCACTAATTGATCACAATCAAGAGCATATTTCTCTAATACCACATGTAGGTCCCGGAGAGGTCAATACGGATCTAACAAGATAAGCAACCGACATGCACGTGGAGTGCGAAATACAACGCATGCATGCTTGTGTATAGATGACGACTAGAACAATAACAATGAACACATAAGGTAAATAAACTCCAATTGTATTGCTCTCAAACTGAGAGTGTTTACAAGAACTGAATGAACAAAAGCTTAAAATTCAAAGTAGTAAACACCTATTTATAGAAAAGTAACTGTTGCAGGCGAACTTAACAAGTTCGCTATAACTTCTCCTAGGCGAACTTACTAAGTTCTCCTATGCCAAAACTTAGTTACTTCCAACACATTACAAGTATAAAAGACAAACATAACATTACAAAGACCTAATCTATTACAAGGCTACTTGTCGCAAAACATGTCTCTACACTTACAAAATAATTGAGGAAATAGCTATGAACAACTATCAATGGTACAATCCAAGGAGTAACATGGGAGCCAGGCAAGGAGTCCACTCTATCGATACTTTCACTTCACTTTCTGCTCAAGTAGACGCCTTCACCACTCTATTCAATTAACTTAGCAAGGGCAAAGCAATCACTGAGGCTACTAAAGAAGTAAAAAGCATCACTACCAATACTGAGCAAGTTGACTTTATCGGAACAAATCGCCTACAAAATAACCCCTATAATAATACTTATAATCCTGGATGGAGGAACCATCCAAATTTCAGCCGGAAGGATAACAATAACCAAGGACAATTTGGTTTCGGACAACAACACTAGTTTAAACAAAGACAATCTCAAAACTATCAGCCTCGTCAACAATTTCAAGGAACTAACAAGCCAAGTAATGGGTTGAGCTTGGAGGATGTGGTAACTAAGTTGATATCTACAACTGAAAGTCAAGCCCTTCTGGCAGATGCCTGTCACAAAAAATATGATGAGAAGTTTAGTCTACACGAAGAAGAGTTTAGGACACAGAAAGCAACTCTTCAGTCCATTGAGACACAACTAGGGCAAATTGTAAAACTTCTATCTGAAAGGCAACCAAGACGTATTCCTAGTAACACTGAACCAAATCCAAAAGCAAATGTTAGTGGTATCACTCTCAGAAATAGCAAAGTCTATCCAAAACATTCATTACCAGAAGAAGAGGAAGTTAAGACACCAAGAATGGAAATATTTACTGGAGTACCACTTCGTCCGCCTGTCATAGAATCAACCGTTCAAGGATCACCACCAAAAGTAATTCCACAACCTGCTCAAGTGGATACTCCTCCAAAATTTCTGACAAAAAGAGCGTTCCATACTCACATACCCTACCCAGGAAGGTTAGTAAAGCAGAAGACTTACGAACAATATGAGAAATTCATCGAGCTGTTAAGTCAAATCTATGTCATCTTCCTTTCCTGGATATCATACAACAAATGCCTATGTATGGATGTTTCTTGAAAGATTTCCTTACTAACAAAAGAAATATGGAAGAGGGAGTTAAAAACACTAAACAATGTGTCACTCTCATTGAAAGATACCTTCCAAAGAAACTTTCAGATCCCAGAAATTTTTCTTTACCATGTTCTATCAGACCATTACCGATAAATTTCGCACTCGCTGATCTGGGAGCAATTGTGAACGTGATGCCATATAACATGTTTAAAAGACTGAAAATTAGGACACCGTGACCTGTTAATGCAACTATTGAACCTGCGGATTGTTCGGTTAAGTCACCTATAGGAGTCATCGAGAACTTACTAGTAAAAGTCGGTAAGTTTGTCTTCCCTGCCGACTTCATGGTTTTAGAAATGGGACCCGACTATTCTGTACCGTTGATTTTGGGTCGCCCATTTTTAGCTGCCGCCAGAGCTGTCATTGATATGAACGAAGGAATTCTAACACTTCGTGTCCGAAAACAATCGGTAACTTACAACATCGGTGTGAATGAATGCTTATCAAATGATCCGTTTGAAATTGTTCAGTTCATCGATACCAATCTGGACTACTAAGTGAAGAAAGCTAAAGAATTCAATAAAGGAAAGAAACCGGAACTTAGCAAAGATCTTGACAACACAAACTGGATTGATAACTACTAGGACAAGCTGCCAAAGTTGGAAGACTTGAATGAGGGAATGGGAGACACGGGGGAAGTCAATAGCCCCCACCCGAAGAAAGATTGACGAAGCACGTACGGGTTCGGCAAACGACTCTTAAATAAACGTGGCGATTCCAGGAGGCAACCCGATGATCATGAATAAATTGAGAAGTTGGTATACGACAGAATACATGGACATCATGTTTGGTTTTTCCAAGTTTAAGTTTCTCATACTTTAGCCCCCATGTATGCCTTCTCGACACTAGGACCTTAGTTGCTTAACTACTACCCGTTATTTATGTTTCTATTTTTATGTTTTTCTTTATGTGTAGCATAACATCACCAGGTAGTTTCTCTACTTCTTTGAGGAGTTACGCTCCACCTTTACAAGCTCGGGTGTTGGAAAGCACATCAAATTTCTGAGAAATTCGATGAAGTCTTTAAAGCAATGTTGATTACTACAATAATTTTTGTCCTTAGGTTATACACCAAATTGACCAGGGAGTACCAGTTTCTTTTCCCTTAAAACTTCATGCATTTAAATTCCTGCATAGCATTCCATTACATGCATTTGTACATTGAGGGAAATGCACAATTTTAAGTGTGGGGTGGGGAATTAGAGATTCAGGACTACTTGTAACCTCAAAGCAGTAAAACTAAAACTTGTGATTTTCTACCCATTTGACTAAAACCTTACTAAAAACCTACTTTTCGTAAAACCCAAAAATTTTAATAAATTTTAAACCCTAAAACCAAAATCTCTTGAGTTCGCACTATATTAAATAAAATGTAGACATGGCAAGTAGAATATCTTGTTTCTACTTGCCATGTCTTTATTTTATTTAACTTAGTGCGAACTCAAAGAGATTTTGGTTTTAGGGTTTAAAATTTTTGAAAATTTTTGGGTTTTATGAAAAGTAGGTTTTTAGTAAAGTTTTAGTCAAATGGGTAGAAAACCATGAGTTTAGTTTTACTGCTTTGAGGAAACAAGTTTGTCCTGAATCTCTAATTTCCCACCCCAAATTTAAAACAGTGCATTGCCCTCAATGTACAAATGCATGTAATGGAATGCTATGCAGAAATTTAAATGCATGAAGTTTTAATGGAAAAGAAATTAGTACTCCCCCGGTCAATTCAGTGTATAACCTATGGCCAAAACTTGTGATTTTAGTCTGTGTTACGCAAAAAAATTCCTTCAAATCTCTCACAAATTTGATGTGGTTTGCTGGCATCCAAGCTTGTAGAGGTGGAGCAAAACTCCTTAAAGAAATAAAGAAACTACTTGGTGATGCTATGCTACTTGACACACAAAGAAAAACATAAAAACAGAAACAAAAATAACAGGTAGTAGTTAAGCTACAAAGGTCCTAGTATCGAGAAGTGTTGGAGCACGTTTGTGTGACAAACACTCTGGATGTTGTCTCTGCTTTTGTTACTGTTCTTTATGTATTTGTACTTGTATTTCAGGGTTTGTATGTTTTGGTTTATCGAGTTGTAATCGTATCTGTATGTACTTGTTTTTGTAATCGTCTTTGTAAAGTGTTGTGTGCAGTTAGTAAGTGCACAGGTTGTATAACCTTCGTACTTAGCAAGTACGTAAGATCATGTCTGCGTACTTGCTAAGTACGCAGGAACAATGCCCTGCGCACTTGTTAAGTGCGCAGGCATCAGGTCTGTTAGTATATATAGCTGATTGTAGAGGTTGACAAGTACCCTCTCATTCTGTAACTTGTAATCGGCTGATATTGATAATAGACGAAGTTTATAGTGACTATTGTTTGTTTTCGGTTTACTTGTTGTTGTTGATACTCCATATAGTCACAGGCATTCCGCACCCTGTTCGACTAGCCACACACTTGCATGTGACGATCCGCCACACCCGGGGACCTACAAGTGGTATCAGAGCAATTGCTCTTGATTTCGAGTGTTGTGAGTGTGTTAGGAGAATTTTCGACACATTTAGTAGCCTTATTACAAGAAAAAGAGACCGATTTTGTTGATTTTTGTGATAAAACAGAGGTAGCTCTTGAGCACTGTTTTGGAGGAAAAAATCCTTCAAAAATCGACTCATTAGTTGTCTGTTTGAGTGTTTTGATCATCAAGGGTTTGTTAGAAACAAGTTTCTAACCTTTTAGCTTGATTAATTCATTCATAACTCCAAGATTTGAAGATCTGAGCATTTTTTGGCGATCAGAAAAAGTTGGTGGAGCAGGTGGATAAAGTGACATGCGTACTTACCTGATTTGGCAAAATTCTTTCTGTTACTGCGTACTTGTTAAGTACGCAAGACCAAATCTATGCGTACTTAAATTTTGTACCTGCGTACTTGTCAGCCCTTCTTGCGTACTTGCTATGTACGCTAGAGCATTTCATAAGTGCGCAAGGCCAGTTCCTTAGTACGCAAGTTGTGCAGAGTTTCTGATTTTTTACTAAGTTTAACACATGTCGAACATTCAGAACATTAGTAGTTTGCTTAACTAAGTCAACGAGATAGGGACTACAAAAAAATCACCAAAGCTGCTTAATGTAAATGATTATTCGAATTAGAAAGCACGCTTTGTGGAGTATATCTCGTACACTGATTCTACCTTGTGGATACCCATTCTTGAGGGGTATAAATATCCTACCCATCTGTTTCTTGAAGAAACTATTCCAAGAAGAAGAAAATTCTAATGGTTGTGGTGTTCATACTTGTTTTGCTGCATCGGGATCTGGTTCATACCATCAACATTCCTCTAGAGGCCCTACATCTACCTCTTTAGCAACCAAAATGCTATTACTAAGATAGTTGGAGATCATGTGGTATTATTCTCATCTTTCATGCTTGCCTACGAGAACTTCATCGATGGGAAGCTAACGGATCCTGAAACCATTGAGGAAGATTTTAATCAGGTGGATCGAGATGACATGGAGGATATGGATATTCAATGGAATATGGACATGATCCTAAGGAGGGATATGCGTTTCTTGAACAGAACTGGTAGAAAGTTCATTGGTGGGCATTCTAATGCCAAGCTTGGATTTGATAAATCTAAAGCTAAGTGCTACAAGTGTCAAAACTTTGGACATTTCGCAAGAGAATGCCAGAAGGATAAAGCACCAGCTTCGGGTTTTACTAGACCAAGCCAGGGACACAACCAAGGCTAAAACAATCAAAACAACATCAGTCAGACTCAAGGAGCATCATCCAACGCACTGGTGGTTCAACAGGATGATAGCTTTGACTAGGGAGTACACTTGGAAGATGCCATTATAACCCAGCTCGGGTTAATGGCAGAGATTGTTGAGATGATAAAAGCTGAAGAACAAGAAGCAGTTGCTGCTGACCAACCTGAATCTGCACTTGCTCTAATGGCCATGGGAGAAGCATCCAGTTCGTCAACTGAGGTAGATTCTAATGCTTTTGCTGTTGTTTGTTGTTCCAAATGTTTAATCTTAAAGGAAGAGAATGATCAAATTCATGATCAACTCGAACCCCTACAAAGTGCAGCTCTAAACTACAAGGTAAATGAAAAGCGTTTTAAAGATTTCAATTAAAATCAGTGAACAACAGTTTCATTTAGACGTTGCCTACAAGGGTTTAGAGAAAAGAAATGTTGAGATCGCCAGACTGCAAAATGAGATCTTGCAGTTGAGTGGCAAACTTGAGAAGTTGAAAAACTCTCGCTTTGTGGTGGAACATTACGAGTCAGTGGTGAGAAAAGTGAGTGACAAAATACTGGTGGTTTGGTTGGTCACATTCTGGTGAACTGTCCTAAAAAGAATCAAGGGAAACGGATAGTTTTCCCACAACAGGCTGAACTCCCTAAGACACCACCAGTGAAGCAACCCAAAAGTCCTAAATCAAATGTGGTGAAACCACCAGTGAAACAAATGGTTAAGCCACCAGCAAAACATGTGGTTGAACCATCTGTTCCTAAACGGGAAAAGCAATATGCTAAACCCAGTGTATCTACCTCTGGTAGTACACAATCTGGTGAGAAGCCTGTGGTGAAACTCTCTAAGCCACATAGGAGAAGAAGGAACAAAATATTGAGAAAGCTTGAACAACGGCTAGCTGTTTGCCAACTAGGTGAAGCATCTACTAGTTCACCTGCGGTTGACGAGAGCAAGCCTACCATTCAAAAGATTCAAAAGAAAAGTTCCTAGAGAAAGAAAACCAAAATTTCTCAATCTTCTGATCCCAAATCTACAAAGGATTCACCATTTTTTGACAGTCATGATTGTGAGTTAATTGAAGTTGTATATTTTGAGTATAACAAACGACCCAAGACCACAATGGCTTGGGTCTCCAAAACTAATTCATTTATTTTGACTCGTGAAGGGACACCCGAAGGGAACTATCTCTAATCGTTGGTATGTGGATAGTGAATGCACCTGGCACATGACAGGCAACATGGCCCTGCTTCAAGATGTTAAACCATACAGAGGCGGCTATGTGGCCTTTGCAGGAGAGAAAGGCGGTAGTATAACTTGTCAATGCATGGTTTCTAATGGATGTATTAGCTTCGACAACATCAACTTTTGCGAGAAGCTGAAGCATAACCTGTTGAGTGTCTCTCAAATGTGCGACAAGGAGTACTCGGTAATGTTTGACAAGTCTGAATGCTTGGTTCACAAGCCTGGTTTTGAGGTTCTTGCTGATTGGATTCTGATGCGAGCACCAAGAACAAACGACACCTATCAGATTGATATGAGCGTGGTAATAACCACCTCATCAGTTGCTACTTGTTTACTTTCAAAAGCGACAAAAATTGACTCCATCTTGTGGCATAGGAAAATCGGACACATTTCTTATCGTAAATTGAATCCTCTAGTCCGAAACGGTTTGGTAACTGGAGTTCCTAAGCTGAGGTTTGCCGTTGCAGATGACTGTATGCCTTGTAAAAAGGGCAAACAACAACGGAAATCTCACAAGCCCATGACCCAAAACTCCATCGATAGCCCTTTGGAGCTCCTACATATGGATTTTTTCGGGCCCATAAGTATTAGGAGTATTGGAGATAAGTCATACTGTCTGGTCGTAACTGATGACTACTCACTTTTTTCTTGGGTGCATTTTTTAGGTACAAAGAATGAGACTGCTGAAATTCTTCAATACCTGATCTTGAGTCTGGAATCTTTATTCAAGTTGAAGGTTAGAAGAATAAGGAGTGATAACAGCACAGAGTTCAAGAACAACTTGATAGAGCTTTTCTGTCTCAAGAAGGGTATTCGTCATGAATTCAGTGCTCCATACACGCCTCAACAGAACTTTGATTGAAACTGCAAGTACGATGCTGTCAGATGCCAAACTTCCAATCACATTCTGGGCAGAAATAGTTAATACAGATTGTCATGTTTTGAATAGAGTTCTGGTGGTGAAAAGACACAACAAACATGTTATGAGATAATCAATAATCGACCTCCCAATCTTGACTACCTAGTCCCATTCGGTAGTCCATGTTCATTATTGTTACAGTACAAGGATCGCAAATCCAAATTTCATGCAAAAGCGGTGGAAGGCATCTTCTTAGGATATATTGCCAATTCACCATGCAAAAGGGTGTACAATATTGAAACTCGTTAAGTTGAAGAGTGGTTTGAAATGGATTGCAGTAAACACAACGCTCCACCAGAACCAACCGGCCCAGCTTGGGGATTCGATTATGATGCTCTCTTCAAGTCTTTCAACCTTCTTGATTTATCTGCTGAAGATGCTGCCAACCTGTACAATCACTGTAGTGGCGGCGATGACTCCAATTTCTCGACAAGATCTACTGTACCAATCCCCACTCCTGATCCTAATGTTGCATCTGCATCTGGGACTCATGATAGTAACAATAAATAAGAAACAAATGATGAAGGAAACGATGCTCATGCTGATCCTAACACTCGTGTAGGAAATGAAGCTCCAGTTGATCCTACCATTATTGAATCTTCTTCTGGTACACATGATGTAGGGGAGTTGAGCACCAACCTTGAAACAGATATCCATGAACCAATTGTACCAGAGACGAGAGTGCATAAGAATCATCCAATCGACAACATCATTGGTGATCCTGATGCCGGTGTTCAAACTCGTCAAATAACCATTACCGAGAACACCAATTTGTACACTGAGATACTTGACACAGGTATCATGCAAACATGTTTGCATGTTGCATTCTTATCCCAATTAGAGCGAAAGAATGTGAAAGAGGCTCTTGCTGACAACTGCTGGATAGAGGCGACGTAAGAAGAATTGTCTCAATTCCAAAACTTGCATGTCTGGGATGTGATTGACCTTCCGAGAGGTGTACATCCAATTGGAACTAGATGGGTGTTCAAGTGCAAAACAGCCGATCGACACGTTATGGTGAAAAACAAAGCAAGGTTGGTTGTTCAGGGTTTTTATCAGCAAGAGGGCTTGGATTACACTGAGGTGTATGCCCTAGTTGCTAGACTTGAAGCCATTCGACTGTTTCTGGCTTATGCCACCTTTGTCGGCTTCAAAGTCTATCAACTCGATGTGAAGAGTGCTTTCTTGTATGGAAAGGTTCATGAAGAAGTCTATGTCACTCAACCACCAGGTTTTGAAGACCCGCATAATCTGAATAAACTGTACAAGCTGGATAAAGCAGTTTATGGTCATCATCAAGCACCTAGGGCATGGTATGAGACTCTTTCAAAGCATTTACTATCCAATGGATTCGACCGGGGACAGATTGACTCGACTCTCTTCATAAGGAAAGCAGGAGGTGATATTCTACTTGTGCAAGTGTACGTCGATGACATTATCTTTGGGTCTACAAATGAAGAGATGTGTAGGGAATTCGAGCAGGTGATGAAGTCCAAGTTTGAAATGAGCAACATGGGTGAACTGTCATATTTTCTGGGTTTGCAAGCCAGTGAAAGGGAGGATGGCATTTATCTTCATCAGACTAAGTATGTACATGACATTTTGTCAAAGTACAAATTGAATGATTGTATTACTTATGGCACACCAATCCCAGTCAATCATGGTCTGCATCCAGACAAAGATGGAAAGGATGTAGATTGTAAATTGTGTCGTGGGATGATCGGATCTCTTATGTATCTCATAGCTTCAAGACCTGACATAATGTTTGCAGTCTGCTTATGCTTGCGGTTTCAGTCACAACGGAAGGAATCTCATCTGCTAGTTGTAAAGAGGATCTTCAGATACTTGAAAGGGAAACCCCAATTGGGTCTTTGGTACTCCAAGCAGCAATCTTTTAACTTCAAAGCCTATATCGATTCTAGTTATGGCGGTTGTAATCTCGATAGAAAATAGGTGGATGTCAATTCTTGGGAGACAGGTTGGTCTGCTGGCAGTGTAAGAAGCAGTCAACAGTTTCTGTATCAACATGTGTAGCAGAGTACATTGTTGTTGCTAGCTACTGTTCTCAGATACTGTGGATTCAACAACAACTGAGAGACTACGGCTTGAACTACATGTCCATCACGAACAACCCGGTGAAACATTCCAAAACTAAGCATATTGAAATTCACCACCATTTCATCCGTGACTGTGCTAAAAAGCACTTGGATGAACTTGTAAAATTTCACACGGATGATACCTTTGCTGACCTTTTCACCAAGGCGTTTTATCGTACCAATTTTGAACATCTTGTCAACTTGATAGGAATGTTCAATCCCGAGTGAGAACTTTTTCAAATCAAAATGTTTCATGGAAGTTAAATATATATTTTTTTTATTTTAAATCTTTTTTGTATAGTTTGTTTTTCATTGATATATTTGTAGAAAAATCCATACAAAATAGAAAATCAAGAAAATTTTCAAAGTCATTTGAGAATAAGAGGAAATGATAGTACATCAGTAAGTGATCTAAACGTCTTGGACTGCACGTATGAGAAATGATTCCGTCATGATTACGTGAGCCTTAAATTTGATTATCTTGTTTTAATTTGAATATTTGCAAGTAATTTTAATTGTCAGTAGGCTATAAGCGTTTTTGGAACATTAGTAGTGTGAAAACTAAATTTAAACTACTACAATTATGATTTGAACCCAAATTTCCAAGTGTGTGTGTGTAAAAGAATACAAAAAGATCATTATCAGATAAAGGATGTAAGATTTTTGCGAGTATTTTCTAATGAGACCAGTTTCGGGTTATGTCTTTAGCATAATTTTTTGGTTCTCTTCATTGCCCATACTAACAAGTATGCAATGGGAAGTTGAATCAAGATATGTCTTGCAAACAACCGCCAAGCGTATGCTACCCCTTGGATCACATCTGATTCTATTGAAGACAAATCCAGGTAACAGTTGGATCCCCTTACCCAAATCCACAAACTCCATATCTATTAACCTGAATCATCATCTGATATTCACAGAAGAAAAACCTATCAAACCAAGACAAATGAATCACTCGATTCTGAATCTTATGATTCTCGATAATACTTATGGATTCTGCTTGATTTTTCTGTACTAAACGATGTTACTTCATTCTGGAGATTTGAAAATCATTGGGAAAATCTTAGATGCCTTGAGATAGTACAATTTAAATTTCTATAGCATAACAGTGGGGTACACGTTATAGATCTAAAATTAATACCTTTTAATATTACCAACTTGAATTGACTTGCTTGTGTTGCATATTACGTATGAATAAGTAGTAATTCATGGCATGATCCCATATTCCTTGATGTTTATCGTGTATCATTTTTGCTAAATACTAGCCTGATATGATCCTCAGCTCATGACTTTGACCAAAAATAGCTTGTGTGTATATTTCTATATATCCGGATCTGTATCTTGTGCATATTATCTTTATTCAGAAAAAAGAACAAAAATGTTTTTTTTTGTTTTTGTACAGTTCAATCATTATCCAAAATGACAAAAAGATTTTAAGTATAGTTTATCAAACTTTAAGAAAAACTAAAAACAATTGTGTTTAACTTCCGTGAATTGTTTTTTTGAAAACCTCTTGATTGATCGTTCATATCCAGTTTGCTATTTGACATTGACAATCTTCATAATTCGAGATTCGAGTTGAAGTTTGAGTACACAAAGGCACGTGCGTGCTTACTATGTACACAAGTCTTAAACCCTGCGTACTTACTAAGTACGCAAGAGTTAATTCCTGCGCACTTAACAAATACGCAAAGCTTGTGTGTGTGGGGTATATATACGAGAATTTTTTATGAGAATCTCAGACCATTCCAACCGTTAAATCTCTTGTTTTGGACAAATTCTTTGATCGTATGGACTAGGATTTTTGATGATGATATTTGGACAGATTTTGGTTGTTCTTGACCCAAATTGAGACCTAAAACCTGTTTAAGATCATTAATCGATGCTCTAGCATACCAATTTCATCCTTAACAAGCTTTGATTTCGGTTTTGACCCCTTGTGGTACCGTATTTTACCGTCGGACCAAGGCTAGGTCATTTTGATCGGGTTTTAGCAAGATATTGGTGTTACTAGTGGTCCCATAGGTCCTAAACGTGTTTTTCGACCTTGTGGTGACCATCATTCACAGCAAAATCTCACATTCTCTAGATTTTAGATTTTGAAATTTGTCTAAGTGCAAGTTCCTGCGTACTTAGTAAGTACGCAAGAAGTAACTCATGCGTACTTATTAAGTATGCAAGAACAATCTACCTGCGTACTTGTTAAGTACGCAGGAAAGGCAATTCAGAAAATTTTCTAAGTCTGGAAAACAGTTCAATGTGCAAGTGCTATACCATGTCATGTTTGTTCCATTCTAATGACTCTATTTGTTCTAATGTTGTTTGTCTTGTGTTTTTTGCAGTGATGGCTCATGGTTTTACTAATGAGTTCAACCTGTTAGCACTCACACATCCTGAATGGAAGGGTGCTGCACTTGAGTACCGGCAGATAGTGGATTTTCTAAACAGATCCAAGATTAGCTATGCTATCTCCGCTGATCCGACTGTCTCTCGAACTTAAATGGAGAATTTCTGGAATACTACAGATCATGACTGTACAGTAACCCCAAACGTCATTAGGGCTACGTGGCAGGTCATGAAATTGGCGTTTCTGAAGATACCATCTGAAGAGTTCTACAGTTCAGGGATCTACCTGATGATCCGGTAGCTTACCCTGACTACTTTGTTGATGGATGCTGGAGACAGAGGATGGGATACGTTGGAAGCACTGACTATGCCTCATAAAAGAAGATGTGGGTACTTGATAAGGGCGTTACTTTGCACATGTCATGATCATGTGCCTGTCTACAAGGAAGGCGGGAAAGGATGCTATGGGTCACTGACTAACCCTAAAATAAAATTTAATAAAGAAAAATTATTTACCAAGATATACAAAAGTATACACTAAATGACTAAATAATAATTCCAATCGTTCTCGCACAAACCGTATCCCCTGCAACGGCGCCAAAAACTTGATGTGTTTGAAGTGTGTATATATATTTTTATAAGTATTTTTCACATTTAGTTTTAAAAAGGGTTTTCACCAAAGACTAATCACACACACATCGGGCAAGTGTACCCGCCGGATAGCAATATAGTAAAGGTAAGAACCGGATATCAATCCGTGGACACGGTGGAATGCGATAATAAACCGGAACTAAAATCCAATCAAGTAAGGGTAAAATATGTTTAAGTTGATTTTTGATTAAACTAACATGCAAGAATATAAAACTAAACTAAGAACACAAGTCAAACAATCAAAGAAGGAATATCACTTCGGTCTCGAATCCATTTAGTAGACATCCAACAACAACTATAGATACATGGCAAGTACACGATACGTATGCAGACTAAACTCTCGTCAAAGACATCTAATTAAATGACTTTTCAGAAAGTTAGAATGAATTATACAAACTAACCACCTAAACTCATGCAATGAATCTCACGTGCTATGAATACATCAACGTTTAATAAAGATTGAACTGGCTTCCTGTCAAGGTTGGCTAATTCAACAGCTAGTTGGAAAGATTACACGTATCAACACATAACCAACCTCAAGTTGATTAAAGTAAACAACAACATGCGCTTCTTCAACATACAATGTTCATATCAAGATTACATAAACTAGAAGATTGCATCAACAAGTCCTAGATGAACATAGTACTAAACATGACACACCATAACAAGCACTTTGTCTTTCCAAACACAAGCACAAGGATGCACATTCAAGAGTTTTCAACCATAAAAAAGACTTCATCCACCATTCCTAGTCAAAAGCCATAAACTATCAAACATACATACACTAATCAGTGAATTCATGCATAAACCATGGGTTTTCCAACATACAAAGCCTACACATATACAAGTCTTGCAAACAATATCAACTCCCAAATACACAATATCATTGAAGAATAATCATGCCATTGTTATAACATTAACATAAACTATGCCAAAAATCCATAAATGTTGTCAAACGTTACTAAACTTCATCTAAACCAATGTGATATCAAGAGTTAGCTCATGGTAAGCATAAGAACAAGAACAAAGCAAGGAAAAGTTACAAGACTCATAAAGAAATGCCAAGAATCAAACCAACTTCCCCAAGCTAGATGATGATGATGATGATGTATGGTGATCCTCTTGATGTTGTAGTCCTTCCTAGAAGCTTGAAATGTGCTAGAAACAAGGAAATTCGAAGCACAAAACAGTGCTCAGGGCTCCAACTCTCCAGGTCTCTAGACAAAATGTTGTGGGAAAACTTCTGGTATATATAAAAGCAAGGAGGCACGACCGTGCCTAAGCATGGGGCACGACTGTACCTTCTTTTGGCGTGATTGTGTGACAGATGTGTCGACCGATCTGCTTCTTTCATTGGCTCTCTTTCTTCGAGGAAGTACGGCTTTCAGACTCATGGGTTTACACGCGACCGTGGAGAAGCAAGAGCACGGTTGTGCTCGGATTCTGATGCTGACGTGGCCGTGCCAATTCTGGACGCGACCGTGCCTAGGCTGGCGCGGTCGTGCCAATGCGGGGCGCGACCATGCCTCCAACTCAGAAAACCTAAATTTCCTTGAAAACTCCTGGAATCTCCTCCTTTATCCACTTAGCTCCTTAAAAACCTATAAAACTGAAATTGAAACAAATAAGTGCCTAAACTTGGGGAATAATCAGGAATTGATCATAAAACGGGCGACGTTTTGTGCAATAAAGATGTGTAATTTCAAGAACATCAGTGGTAGTGGTCAAGGAAAGTCGATGGCTGAAGTTTTATATGCCTTATCTGATGATGTTATTCTGATGATTGAGCCGGACTATTCCAAAGAAGTACAAATCGATGCTCTCAACAAACTTGAGGAAGTAGAGATCGAGTCTGACGATGACTAGGATGTTGATGATGAAGATGTGGTGGTGGAGTTCCCGAACGATGACGGTGAGGGTGTTTATGAGCTTGAGGATGGAGAGATTTTTGAGGCTCCAACTTTTGAAGCTGCTACTACAGGTTCAGTCGAGCCTAAGAATGTTGCTGATGCTAGTGGTGCAGCAACCTCAACTTAAGCCTCTCCTACCGATCCCCAACCTGCTAATGCTGATGACTGGATGAATAAGTGTACTCATGGATGGTTCAAAAAGGGTCAGCCTCCTGCTTGTCAAAAGTCTTCAATCATAGACAAGCATGGAGCAACAGGGATGATCTTATCTGTCCGTTTCGACGATGACAAGAACTTGTTTGCCATCAAGCGCACTGGGGGGGTTCAATACTTGAAACCAACCAGCGAGGCATTCAGTTCTCTGCCCAAATACAACTTGGTGAACCTAGCAAACCGTGAGCTACTTGGTGATATAAATCACGTGGTAGCAAAGGGTTTATGGGGAACAATGCAACGGGAAGGTAGGGGTGGGAACTTTGACATGTTTAAGCCTCAAATGCCCAAGAGAGTCTGGGAAAAGAATGTTAGACATACCATGACGAACAGAAGCTTAAGGAAGTTGATCTACAACCTAGTGTTACGTGAGACCAGGAATCCCTGAGCAAGTTATCTCAGGATATCCTTGGTAGCATGTGGTACTGGTACGTGGATCTGAAGACGGGCGAGGCGGTGGTGATGGGAAAGTTAAGGTCCAAAGGTGGAAACTTGGAACCTAGTGAACTTATCAGGGTTTTTGATGAGATCTGTTTCATCAACTTCTCTGTGAAAGATCTGACGGTTTTAAACGACAAGTATTGTATCTACACGAGTGGACGAAGCTTCTGGCATCAAGATACAATAGATTGGTCAAGTTCTGCCTTAACTACAAGATGAAGATGGGAAGCTAAAGCTGAAGGAGTTTGAAGATCGAAGACAATCCAGAGCTGTTGTCAAGGGGGAGTTTGTTGGGGCACGTTTGTGTGACAAACACTCTGGATGTTGTCTCTGCTTTTTTTACTGTTCTTTATGTATTTGTACTTGTATTTCAGTGTCTGTATGTTTTGGTTTATCGAGTTGTAATCGTATCTGTATGTACTTGTCTTTGTAATCGTCTTTGTAAAGTGTTGTGCGCATTTAGTAAGTGCGTAGGTTGTATAACCTGCGTACTTAACAAGTACGCAGGAACAAAGCCCTGCGCACTTGTTAAGTGCGCAGGCATCAGGTCTGTTAGTATATATTGCTGATTGTAGAACTTGGCAAGTACGCTTTCGTTCTGTAACTTGTAATCAGTTGATATTGATAATAGACGAAGTTTATAGTGACTCTTGTTTGTTGTCGGTTTACTTGTTGTTGTTGATACTCCATCTAGTCACAGGCATTCCGCACCCTGTTTGACTAGCCACACACTTGCATGTGACGATCCGACACACCCGGGGACCTACAAGAAGCATACCTGGAGGTTGAAGTATGTGAAACTTTTGATTTTGTAAACAAACCTAGGGTCCATGTGTTCTGTCGTATGCACCAACTTCTAAATTTAGTCATGATCATCAGGTTGCCTCCCGGAAGTGCCACATTTATTTAAGGGTCCTTGGCTGGACCCATACGTGCTTCATCAGTCTTTCTTTGTGCGGGGGCTTTGGACGTCCCCCATATCTCCCATTCCTTCCTTCAAAGTCCTTTTCTTTGTTAACTTCGGCTGCTGATCCTAGCAGTTTTCAATCCTATTAGTGTTGCTAAGATCCTTCCTGATATTTGGTTTCTTTACCTTGTTAATTTCCTTAGATTTCTTCAGTTGGTAGTCCAGATTAGTGTCTATGAATTGTGCAATTTCAAAGGGATCATTGGATAAACATTCGTTACCCCCGATGTTGTAGGCCACCAATTGTTTTCCAATACGAAGTGTCAGAATACCTTCGCTCATGTCAATGGTTGCTCTATGAGTGCCTAAGAATGGGCAACCCAAAATTAAAGGCATAGAGTAGTTGGGTCCCATTTCTAAGACCATGAAGTCGGAAGGGAAGACAAACTTGCTAACTTTTACTAGTAAGTTCTCAATGACTCCTATAGGTGACTTAACAGTACCATCCGCAAGCTCGATAGTAGCATTGACAGGTTGCGGGTTTCCAATTTTCAATCTTTTAAACATGTTATATGGCATTACATTCTAGTAATCCCCAGGAATTTCTGGCCTTCATTTTAACTATTCTGTCACTTGTAATTTCATTATTATATGATTTGCATCTATCCATTTCAATAAACTATTCTATTTATCCATTTCATTTCATGAGTATACCTACATACATACATTGGGTGATGTAAGGCCCCAAACTAGGCACCCTATAGTTGGTTATCATCACTAGGTAAACTCATTAAAAACACTGAACTTTCTTTTATGTAGACAGCAGAAGTCTTTCTCAAAATAATATTATCTTTTAAACTCGTTAATATCCTTAATGTTACCATACGAATTCATGCGCACCAATCCGAGTAGCACCGCTCCCAAGCCAAGATATCTCGTCTAGCAGACTCACCTGCAAAACAATCTAACGTACATACAAAGTCAGCTACGCTGAGTATGTTCTAATAGTTTAAATTAACAAAATCCAACTCGTCTTATTCATATAATTATTTCCATTCAAGACCCTCTGGTCATCAGAAAATAGTTTAATAGATTTTCATCATACAAGTAACCCCTATTATCTTATAATATCCCAAAAGGATTCACCACCCCAGACTCTACCCATCATTTAAACCCAGTAAGTCTCTCCGACATGGATCGAGCTTACTACTCTGAACACACATAATTTACCATATAAATTAACCGTACACTAGTTAACTCAACCACCCTCTAGACACCGAGTTAGCCAGCCCTGACTACGACTCTCACAAACCAACTAACACAACAGTTGTACACAACGTACTCATCCCGACACGATGGTCAACGTAACTCTAAACATCACATTAATAACATCTATTCATCATGCTAATATCCTCTCATACATAATTAATATAACTCATCACTTGCATGCAATTTAACACATATATATGCACACAAACACATTCCTTTTCAACGCACCCTCGTCAGGGTTATCCCCGTCGAGATACTCGTCATAAGTTCAGTTCTACCCTTGTTACAGGGCCCCGCCACTAAACATAGCGACACACTCGTCATCTACGATGACTACACAATCACCCACATGGTGACTATATCATCTACCATATGGTGACTGACACATCACCACATGATGACTGTCAGATCACGCATACAATGATGAATCCGAAGGACTCCGTCCTCAACACCACAGTTGACCATACACACGGAAAACAATGCAAGCACACAAAGCAACACATAAATATACATGAGACTATTTGGACATGTGCTACGACTCAACAACCTTTTTCGGATCACTTACGTGTGTAAGCCAACACATACTTCAGATGTATCCTCTTAACGTCTAGGCACACTACCCAACCCTTTCCGAATAGGTAATTATATGACACACAACACCATACTGACTTCTAGCCTGTATATACAATGGACACCACATAAACCCATGCCAACACGATACCCGCCGTGTCACGAGGAAAACGACACAATACACACAACTTCAGGCATATGACGCACAACGGCATACTAGCATCTACTTGACTCGTTAATGAACCATGTACGGGTTCCCATGTTAACTACCCTTACGTAACCATCAAAGGTTTAACTAAATTCCTGACTAACTCATAAAATGACACATGCAGATCATCACACTCTTGTACACCCATCCTAAGGACCCCACAACGACCCTTAGCTTCATTATTATATAACGTTCTCATAAAACATTTCATGTTTAAATCATAATCCTTAATACATTCGTTTAATAAAACATGCGAGTATGTACGATAGCCCCAAAACAGTAAAACGTTTAAAAGAGGGAATTAGAAAATCACTGTTACGAAGATCTAACTCCTGCACTGCAACGGTCACCTCACGCTATCCCGAACCTGTCCACGTACGGTCACACAGACAGAGTACATTCTAGACATGTGTCACAACTTAAAAACATACATGTTCCCGATATTCGTTTCATCCACACAACCACGAAAAACCCTAATCCACGTGTCTGCTCGGATCGGGTCATCCTGGATCCGCTTAGAACCCGCATGCATGCACATACACGTGCCATGAAAGAACCCTAGCCTCCAGGATTATACGTTCACGAGCCAAGTTCCCCATGCACGTCGAAACCACACCATGCAAACTCTAAGCTCACCAAAACCCTAGTCGGGTTTATAACCCGACTCCATCCTCTTTCTCGTTCGTCGCCGTGAATCACCATCACCGGGTTTCATCACCATGCACCTCCCGTCGTGTACCACCATCGTGTTCAGTCACCATCATTTCCCCCAGTTCCTATCATCTTTGCCATCCTAGCCGGGCCAAACCCTAGCCGAGCAACACTCCCTACGGCCGTCCTACACCTTGTGCCGCCACAACTCACCACCGCTGTCACCACAGCCATCCCCACCATCATCTAGCACCACCGCTAGCTTCGCTCCATTCACGTGAATGTTTTCGGACCCGAACGCTAGCCAGTCACCACCTCTGTTAGGACATAGATTGAATGACAAAAGCTTTGTAATAGTTTAGGTCTTATTGTCTTTATGTTTGGTATGTAATTGCTTAAATTTTCTAAGTATAAATACAAGTTCTGCTAGAGGCGAACTTGATAAGTTCGCCTGGTCTATTAGATGCGCACTTGTTAAGTTCGCCTAAGCATCTTTTAAGCGAACTTGTTAAGTTCGCCTGTTGCAGAACATGTGTCTATAAATATAGAGTTTACAGAGTCTGTTTAGAACACGTGAGATAGATTGAACAATCAATTATTTTGTAAACTCTGTTTGGTGATATAAAAGAGAAAGTTTATTTACCGATGTTTCTATTGTCGATTGTTATACAAAACGTTAATACGGTAGAATTCCGCACTCCGCGTTAACTATACGTCCTGCCACGAGATCGATCTAAGATGAGTCATGGGACCTACAACCTCACACCACCCTAACACCCTTATGCCGCTTCCCCGTTACTGGAACTCCTACATAGGGCCACCATCGGTCATGCCGTGGACACCGCAGCCCGCCACGCCACCACTTACCACCCTGTACTCTTAGTACTCACACTGATCGGGACCAAAGCTACAAACCCTTGTCGGGTTTTAGTGCTAACCGGTAGCGGGAAACAAAAAGTAAATAGTTCGAGGGTTACCTTTACGTGTAATGTCGTCTCGTGCTTCAAACCATCGCGAACCACCGTCATCGGCTTCCCGGCTTCCCCTCCTTTCTCTCCTACATCTCTTTCCCATGTCGTAGCAAGTCTCCTAGGCCAAATGGCCTAGGGTTTAACATTAGGTGGCTTAAAAACCCCATAATGTTTTGTTCCGGTCCTTCATAAAATCGCCTCGTACGTTTTGATCCCGAACTATATTTTTATTTGACTAACCACCCCTTTCTCGTTGTCAAAAAATCATAGAAATTCTTTTGAATAATAAAGGGTCGGGTCGCTTACAAGCCCGAACCTTTCTCGTACGGATTTTCAGGATGTTACAGGTGCAATTGTTTAAATTCAAAAATAAAAAATATTAAGGAATGATGTAAATAATTATTATTATCCAATTAAATAAGTATATATATGTTAAGTTTTTTTATAAGCCTACATATATATAAACACAAACTTATACAAACCAAATTATAAACTCTATAAATAAAATTAGAGATTTATAAAAGTTATATTATTTAAAATACAAAGTAAATGATTTTATATAAGTAAAACCATTTTATTTTGCAAAAATTACAGTTGTATCTTTTAAAAATAATATTAATGCTTAATAGGTTTTATAGAAATTTTTAGATTTGATAATGTTATGTTTCATAAAAGTTCGGGGTTGATTTTGTAATTTCAAAAACTTTAATTTCAATTTAAAACAAGGTTTATACATGAAATAATAAAGACTTGAAACTTCAAGGACCTGTTCTGCCAAATCTGAATTTTTTTTCCCTTTCCAAACCAGTCACGGGTTCGAGTCCCCTTCACGACCGGTTTTCAATCCATTAAACCCAAACTCGTCCCTGAGATATTTTCGAGCAAAATGGTTAACGACTTTACGTTCAAATCATCCAAACGATTCATCTGATGTGTTTAATCGCATTTCTATGACCATCTCGATGAGTAACTCGTAACCGAAGAAACCATTAACGCCCACTTAGTTGATCGATTGATTCCGATGAAATTGGGTATAAATATGCACCCACAATCACCAGCGACACTCATTGCAAGCTTCCTACACCTCTAATCGCGTCAGATTTCACCTACGAATCACCCAAATCCAACGAAGAAATCGTCCATGTTTCGTTCAGTCGTTCTTTCATTGTACGCAACCATTACAGGTAAAACTGGTATCATTTAACTCGTTTCAATCCCACGATCAAAAGCCCTATGATTTCGGGTTCGAATCAATGGCCGATCGAGGGTATTGAAGATCTAGGGTTTGCGGGTTTCAAATGGGGAAGATGGTGACTTGGGCTATCTGGCTAAAACCAAATCAAACCGGCTTATGGACAAGGCAGCATGCCCAGTCCAACGGTTAAAGTTTGTATGTGTTTTGTTGGCCCGGGCTCGACGCAGGTTCGAGTCCTAGGGGCCGGATTTTTGGGATTAATTTCTTTTTTAACCTTATTAAGGCATTATTTAAATGTTTAAAAATTCTAATTTAATTTTTATAAATTATATAAATACATTCTGTCATTTTTATAAAAACAGAAAATATAAAGTAATATTTATGTATTTTATTTTCTTTAAAAAAATGTTATAAAGCATTATAAATTCCTAAATAAATATTGTAAATGACTTGGTTAGACAAAGTAATTATGTCATTTTATTTATAAATTAATAATGCTTATTAAACAAATTATAATTATATGTTTAAGCATTATTAAACACTTTTAAACTTATAAATGATTATTATGGCAAGGATAATTATTTAAAACCTTTAAACTTATAAAAATACTTAAGTAAATTATTCTAAATAATTATTTTACACAAAGTTCAATTTATTTCATTTAAAGTCTATTCATTTAATCACTTTTTTACATTTATTATTATTGCAATACTAGTCACAAACTCTTGAATTTAGAGTGATCCAAACCCTAAAATCCTAAAATTTCCTTATTTCCATTAAACGTACATTGAATTTATAGTACAATTATCCATGTAGGTTTATTGTGAGAAATCCTCACGAGGCCTATCCATCTTTATCAATTCACACCATTACTAGCTTCATTTCAAGTGAGTTTCATAGCCCCCTTTTACTTTACTATTGTTTACAAATACTCGGGGTGAAACATGTTTACATTACTATACATATACATTTCAATACCTATGTTCTTATGCAAATGTCTATGTGCTTCATGTCTTAAACTACTTGGCGACCATACGTGTGTTCATGTTTAGTACAATCATTAACTTGCACGACAGGCTTAAGGTAGTACCTTTTATGATAATTTATACGGGAATCCAATTCATTACTTAACACGAACCTTGCGGGTTAGTGTATACATTTTGACATTTTTCATAACACAATCAGTTGGATTGTGTATACATTTTTCTATTTACATGGCTTGATTGTACGCTTTGGAACCTTGTATGTTTTAACGTTTATGCCTTAGATCTGATTTGAACATATTGAATTGTAAACCCTTTTCAACTTTTTGTTTGGTGTCAAAACCTATTTTACTCACCAACTACTTGTAGTTGACATTTACTTACATGTTTCAGGTGCAACTGTTTGAGGACTATGTTGAACACTTAGGACTTTGGACCTAGCAATAATGAAGTTAATTTATGTTTACGTTACGGACACTTTGTTTTCTATTTCTCCTTGTAACGGATGCTTTTAATTTGATGATTAAATATTATAATACCTTTAATAGACGATCATGTGCTTTCGAACAACCGCGTCAGCCCCGACGTATAATCCGCTGCCGGCCGGGGTGTGACAGTTCACACTTGCTCCCAGATTAGCGAGTGTGAAAGGTATCGGCGGTGGACCGATAGAACATGGTAAAGAAAACTTTTCGGGATCTGAAAGATTCTTTGGAAGACATATTTTAATGAGAGCGACACATTGATTAGTCTTTTTAATTGCCTCTTCCATGTTTCTTTTGTTAGTGAGGAAATCCTTCAGAAATCGTCCATACTTTGAAATCTACTGTATTATGTCTAGGAAAGGCAGGTTGACATAGATTTGGCTTAAAAGATTGATGAATTTCTCTTATTGTTTGTCAGTCCTTTGCTTCACTAGCCTTCCTCGGTATGGTATGTGAGATTTGAAGGTTCTCTTTGTCGGGATGTTAGGAGGAGTGTTCACTGGATGGGTTGTGGATTTTACTTTGGTGGCGATTATTGAGTGGTTGATTCTATGACAGGTGGACGAAGTGGTACTCCAGTGAATATCTCCCTTAATGGTGTTTGAACTTCTTCTTCCTCAAGTAATGGAGGTTCTGGATAAACTTTACTATTTCTCAGAGTGATAGCACTAACATTAGCTTTTGGATTAGGTTCAGTGTTGCTTGGAAGACATCCTGGTTGTCTTTCGGATAAGAGTTTAGCAATCTGCCCTAGTTGTACTTCGATGGACTGAGAGTTGCTTTCTGTGTCCTACACTTAGCTTCGTGAACAATAAACTTTTCCTCGTATTGTTTGTGACGAGCATCCGCTAAGAGGGCTTGACTTTCAGTGGTAGAGATCAAGTTAGTTACCGTGTCCTCCAAACTTAACCCGTTACTTGGCTTCTTAGTTCCCTGGAATTATTGACGAGGCTAATAGTTTTGAGATTGTCTTTGTTAAAGCTGTTGTTGTTGTCCGAAACCAGATTGTACTTGGTTGTTGTTATCCTTCCAGCTGAAATTCGGATGGTTCCTCCATCCAGGATTGTAAGTGTTGCTGTAGGGGTTGTTTTGCCGGCGGTTTGTTCCGATAAAGTCAACTTGATCAGTATTGGTGGTGATGGTTTTTAGTTCTTCGGTCGACTCAGTGATTGCTTTTCCTTTGCTAGGTTGATAGAGTCGAGTGGTGAGGGCATCTACTTGAGCGGAAAGTGAAGTGAAAGTATCGAAGGAGTGAACACATTGCCTGGCTCCCCTATTACTTCTCAGATTATACCATTGATAGCTACTCATAGCTATTTCCTCAATTAGGTTGTAAGCTTCATGTGGCCTTTTGTTTCCAAAAATACCACCTGCAGTAGCGTCGATTGTCTGACGAGCTTGATTGTGGAACACATTGTAGAATGATGCTACTTGTAACCAAACTTCTAGCCCATGATGAGGGCATTTCCTCAACATGTCCTGAAAACGTTCCCACGCCTCATATAGTGATTCACCATCTTCCTGGGTGAAAGTGGTAATATCATTTCTCAGTTTTGCAGTTTTGCTGGCGGGAAGTATTTTGACAGGAAGTTTTGAGCAAGATCATCCCATGTAGTGATTGACCCGGTAGGAAGAGAGTTTAACCATGCATTTGCTCGTTCCCTTAAGGAGAAAGGAAACATTCGGAGTCGAATAGCTTCATTCGAAACCTCGTTCGGTTTGAAAGTCACAAATTTCGAGGAAATTTGCAATGTGGGCATATGGATCTTCATCGGGTAATCCATAGAAAGTGCATGATGATTGGATCATATGAATGATATGCGATTTGATCTCAAAGTTGTTATCATCAATCGTCGGCCTTGTGATGCTAGACCCCAAAGCCTAAAGTGATGGTCTTGCAAAGTCGGAAATAGTGAGATTTTCAATGGCCATTTTTCTAGAACGGTTTTCTCGTATTTGGTGGTGAAAGAATCTTTCGGGCTCTGCTAAAGGTCGATATAAACTAGTATTGGAACTATGGATCATACACTACCTGCACCAAAACGTAAGAGAAAAACAGATGGAAAGTTAAGTTATATTCGTTAACTCGAATTTTTCTTAAAATGACCGTGTCCCTGGCAACGGCGCTTAAAACTTGATGCATGTTGTGATAAGTTAAAAAGATGTTTAAATTATTAAGGTTTCACGAGATCAGGTTTTAAATTTATAAAATGATAAATACTCAAACTTAAAACACACACAATAGGCAAGTGTACCTATCGCAGCATAATATAGTTTAGGTAAGAACCAAGTATCGAACCAATGGACACGGTCGAGTTCCAATACTCAACTTTTGTTATCGATTAGCCGGTTTAATTAGTGAGTGGGTTTTGTGTGCTTGTGAAGCAGAAAAATAAATGACAGAAAAGCAAATGACGGTAAAGTAAATAACCGAAAAGTAAAAACTTGTGTGATGTGTGTAACATGAATGTCAATAACAGAATAGTAAATAGCAAGAAAGTAAATATCTCAGAAATGATCAGGTCATGGAGAGTATTGCTTTGGGCTTCGAATCCGCTTGGTATATGATAATGTTAAATCGACTAATCCAGTGGTATGACTAATACAGATGTGTGACCCGGGTCACCGGTAGAGCCTCGTCCTCACGACATTTGGTTCAAGAATTATAGTCTTTAATGATAAAATGGTAGGACTCCCATCTAGGGACATCGTTACCCTCAACTCTTTGGTGTTTTATCTGTAACACCCCAAACATTTCCAAGAAAATAGAAGGACTAAACTTGCCAATTTTCAAAGTTGAGGGGTGGATATATATATAAATAAAGTTCAAGGACTTAAAGTGAAATTTCTAAAAATCGAAGGGGTAGCCGACCGCAACCCATTACCTTAGCGGTCCGCTATGTGTTGAGGAAGGAAATAATCAGGAGCTGACACGTGCCCTGTGACTCACCGATTGGGATCTGATGCGTGGAAATTGTGGAGGACCGCTAGCCAGACAATAACGGTCTGCTAGGTGTGCACCAATCCAATTAAGACGCCTCAAGGGGTGGCTGACCGCCACCACCTAGCATAGCGATCTGCTACGGGTCCCACTTTTGCCCTATAAATACTTGATCGATCCCAGCAGTTTTTCACACACACAAACACTCTTCTACATACACACACTCTCTGATACTCCGGTTTCAAGCCCCGATTAGCATACGAGAGTCTGGTTTCTGGCCATTCGACTTCAAATTGTCATAGATAGTGCTGAGGTAAGATTCCAATCTCCCATAAAGCTTTGGTTATATACCATTAAGCTAGAATCATGTACTTAAGTAATGTCATTATCTATCTAGAAACTTTGCCCAAGGTGTTTGTCACATTACTGATTTATAAGCCGAAATACCGCCGAGGTGAGTTCCTAAACTGTGATGCATGAACCCAGTAATGACCTTGTCCGGCATGATTGATTTATAAAAAAATTTTGAGTATCTTGAAACGATTGTACCATTGTTTATATATAACGTATTCTAAGCGCTTATTGTATTTCACCTGCCCGTGGAATGGCATGTTGGACAGGACCCGTGGAACGACATGTTGGTTATAAATATATTGAATGATTATTCATAGTTATCTATGAATTTGGGTGTTGAAGTCCACGAATGTGTTCAAGATACTTTGCCGGATCATTTTAATAAACTATTTTAGTTTATGAATTCACCAGCTTAATCCATTTTTATCAAATATTTTTGAACGCATCACAGGTAGTCATTAGACAAGGCATTTCCAGGACTAGAATGAACTAATGAACGATCCAGATGATGCGCATGCCAGGAACTATAAGTCCCGAACGATATGTTCCTTGTTAGGAATAGATGATGAAACATGATGTAACTTTTATGACAAAATGATGTGAACAGTATGATAATGTTTTAATAAAAGTTATGATTTAGTTTTCCGATGTGTTTTTGACATCAACGTCACAGTAATTAGAAGGCAACCTTCTGGCCAGTATGTAGCTATCTGACAAACGGTATGTTCTGTCTAGGAAAGGATGGTGTATAAATCTCTCCTAGACCCGTCGTTCTTTCCTGGGAACATCTCTGTTGGAGGTACTACTGTGGCTAGATAACTGTCATGTGTTACGGGCGTGACAAGTTGGTATCAAAGCCTCAGTTTAAGGGATTTAGATGCTACAAGAATAGTATCTAGACTTAAACTAGGACTCTGAGATTAGTCTAGAATGTCTCGGGATAAGTTAGGTGTATACATTCAGTACGACCTCTAATAGGAAATACGTAGAAATCAGATAATTAAAGGCATTTTGGCCAAATGTTGTTAATTTTTGAATTTTTGGATTATGACCGGTTATACGAATTCTGATGTGATACATCTGTATGTAGGTACAAATGGCAGGACAAGGTAGAGGACAAGGAAGAGGTAAGGGTAGGATGCCCAACACTAGGTCCCATACCCGTAATATGACAAATACGAATACTGAACTCGAGCAACCTGTGGAAGAAGTCATTATGACTGAAGCTCAATTCCAAGGAGCGGTGGCATCTGAGGTCACCCGAGCACTTCAAACAACTTTACCCGGAATTCTTGATGATGCCCTTAGGAGAAGGGAGAATCATAACAGTCTAGGAAACCAGAACGAAGGAACAAGTGGTGATGTTCCTAGAACAGAAGATACCCTTCAAACTACTCCTGTAGGAAATAATATCAGAATAACCCGAACTCATGAAACAGTTACAAACCAATGTACAGGAATTTATGGCCAAGGATGCAACTACAAGAATTTCAATGACTGTCACCCCAACCCATTCAATGGAAAGAAGGATGCCATTGCAGCTTTGCAGTGGATCACATCTATGGAAGCTGTAATCAAGATGAGTGAGTGCAGGCCGGACCAAGCTATGAAATTTGCCCACATTCATTTGAAGATGAGGCTCTTGACTGGTAGGCGTCAGTCAAACAGAAAAAGGGAGAAGCTGTAACTGACATGATGACTTGGGAGGATCTCAAGTCTTTGATTACTAAGAGATACTGTCCATAAAATGTTGTGGATAAGATTGAAGCTAAATTCTACAATTTGAAGCTGGAACCATGACTCATCAGGAGTACACAACCAATTTTAATGAGATGGCCAAGCTGGTGCCACATTTGTTACTCCTAAGTCAAGAAGAGTTAAAAGCTACATTCAGGGTCTTCCTCCTAAGGTTCGTACCTTAGTGAAATCCATCGCAACTGAGATGATTGATTTAGCTGTTGAAAAGAGTGTGGTAATGTTTGATGAAGTGGCTACTCAAGAACCACCAAAGACTGATCACAAGAGGAAGCCAAATGAAGTTGTTTATAAGTTTAAACCAGGAAGCAGTAAATTTCCCAGAAGAGGAGTGTTTAACCCTAACCCTGATAGAACCAATCAGGGAATGAAGTGCCAGACTTGTCAGAAGTTTGGCCATTTTGCGACCCAATGCCCGAATGTTAAGTGTTTTAAATGTGGAAAAATAGGGTACTATAGGACTTCTTGTCCTAAGCCACCTAAACAGAAAATAGGTGGTCAGAATAAAGGGGTAGGACATGTATTCGTCCTAGGAAGTGGAAGTGAACCGAATAATAAAGCTAAGGAGGTGGCTTGTATTTTCTTAGTTAATAATATTTACGCCAAGATTTTATTTGATACATGGGCAAATAGAAGTTTTGTTTCATGTGCATTTACCCCATATTTAGGCGTAAGACTGATTCCACTTATTAATGCCTACGTCATTGAAACGGCTAGTGGCGAACAAATTAGGATAACCGAATCATACCATGATTGTGTCATCAACTTTGGTGATGATAAGGTATTAGTTACAATAATGCCAATGAACTTAAATAAATATGAGGTTTTCCTAGGGATGGATTGGTTAAACCAATACCTGGCCCAGATTGATTGTGACCAGAAAACGGTCAAGATTAAGAAACCAGATGAAACTAGTTTAATGATTCAGGGTGATAGTGAAACCAATAAGATTGAAATTATTTCCATAGTAAAAGCTAAGAAGGAAATGATTATGGGAAACAGAAATAACTATTAGGTTCCAACAATCTTCCCCTAGTCCACAGAACATCAATTCTTCAACGGTTGTCTTTTGCAGGCTTGGTTTTGAATTTAACACGTAGCTTCTTGGCATCCAGAGTAGCAAGTCTCTTCTTGATCACTTCAGCTTCATGTCTTCTTGACAAACAATGAGCCACTACTCTCATATTCAACCTTACTTCAGTTTTAATCTTCGTGCTCATATCACATCTAATAGGATTCTTGTACAGAATCTTTAGATCATCATTAGAAAAGCTAAACAAATCCACTGGATCAAAAACTCTGACTTCTGGTAAATGATCCTGTATAATCACAGCTTCATGTGTTTTGCTATCATACACCCACTTCTTGAAGCTATTAATGAATGTCTCTTTACGTGTTGGAATGTAAACAGTTGAAGCTGTATCAGCAGGCTTCACAATATATCTAAACCTTCTTTTGCCGTCTTTATAATTTCTTTTCAACTTTCTGCATTCAGGCACCCGTGGTTTGAACTTTTCAAATTTAGCCTTTTCCACACTCTCTCTTTAAAAAGTCTTCAAAATTAGCAGCAAATGAATTGTTCGATGGATTGATCATATTCAGTTGACTTAGCTCTCGAATATCCCAGTATGGCAATGTGTTTAACTTTGAACTCCTGTCAAAATACTGAATATTCCCATCACATCTATTTATTACATACATCTTCTTTTCACCATCATACATCCATGCTAATATTTCACCAGTTAACGCTTGTTCTGGACTCTTTATTGTCTGTGTAATCCTTTCTATAATTGATGGCTTCTCTGTCACTGTCCACCAAGTACTCTTATCAATATTTGAAGTCTTTTGCCTTTTAGATGATGATTCGATATCTTCAGGAACATTAAATGGCTCTCTTTCATCCACAATATTATCCAGTTTACCAATCACTGAACCATCTTCTTCAACATACGTCTGTTGTTGTTCATATTAATACTTTTTGTACTCCGTGTTGGTTGGAGTTTCTTGTTCAGCATCGTCAATTTTTTTTCCACTTCCACCAACACCACCAGTACCACCACTATTTTCATCGTCATCTAAAGAATTGTTGTCATCTTTTCTTTGACCAGTTATCACCACTTCTTGATCATCATCTTCTTCTTCCTTCTCTGTCTCTTCTTGGTTCTCATCAATTTGCTCCAACCCTTCACCTTCATCGTTGAGAAGCATATCAACATCAAATAACATGTTGTCTTCATACATAGTTGCATCAAAAATTGGATTTTGAACTTGTTCACTCGTAGAAGGAATTGGTTCAGTGGCTGCTGGACTATGAATTTCTTCAACATTCTCTGCTGTGTTTGTACCAATTTGAACCCCCGTAAGAGCTATTAAATCATGTACCATCTTCTGAAGTTGATCAATCTGTTGCTGCTGTAGAACTATTACACCCTTTTGTTTAGTACTTACAATTTTCAACTCTCTGATCTCTCTGGAATTTGTAGCTTCTCTATTTTGCAAGTTTGAGATCTGAGTCGTCAATTGACTAATAACATCTGTAGTTTCCCTGGTTACATAGTGTAACATTTCTGATTTTTGTTATCTGTATTTCAGTTCAATGTGATACATTTCAAACCCAATTTTAGTACATTGACTTGTCCTATTCGTACCAACAATTAAATACTATGTTCCAATGCAAATACGCAAATTTTACACGACTATATCCTACTCAAATTCTAAATAAGTTTATAATTATATAAATCTATCAAAACTGAAATGTACAAGGCCTGATTTTGTAAAATAACCAGAAACCCAAATCGGCATGGTCGCGCCTCGTTCTGGCACGGTCGCACCAAGTGCCTTGGCACGGTCGCGCCTCGCAAGGGCACGGTCACGTCTCGCGTCGGTTGAAACGTAAATGCAGTTTTAAACGTAGAATCGTTTGAATTCGTAACTGATATACGTATCATTACCATTAACGAAAACAATTAATCGGATAAACCCGACAATTACAACCAATAACTCGGTGGAATTCGATTAGTCTCAAAACCGTCAATTCAATTTCACCAGACCACAAATTCCTCCATTACGATCCCAATCCTCTCAAGCAAACAAATGAACCAAATCACTCGATCCTCTCTAAAGCTTCTGGACACGCTGGTTTAGCCGGAGTTGCAGCAGAGAGCACCGGGAATCAAACCCGTCGCCGCCGGAACTCGTTCCTACCACACGCTATCGATTAATCATCTTTTCGGGTAAGTGAAACCTCCTACATCTACGTTTTAATCTATAGATCAAAAGCCCTAATCTAATTTGGGCTTACAATATGGAAATCATCACGAACCCGAATCTATATTTCGTTCAAAATGGTTTAATCGAACCCTGCTTTGAACACGTTTTAAATACAATTAATATATTCCAATAGACTCATAATAACCTTATAGATGAAAGCCCTATGAATTCCAACATTAACATTATAAGAATTAGACAATTCGTTCATGATTTGGAACATACACGATCGCGCTAATCATCTAGCGCGGTCATGCTTCATAAGACACGGTCGCGTCAATACCAGCGTGGTCGTGCCTCACACACTTAGTGTCACACCTTGACCGATGGCGGAATCATCAGGGCGGGACATGTAGACTGTTCATAGCATAAGGTTGACTAAATTGATATATATTAAAGTCAAATTTCCATTACAAATAATCCAAGTACAAACCAAATTCAAACAAGGAAACATAAAACAACTCATAGAATTCTTGATTTAAATTGCTAAGTCCAAATCCTATATTGAGCACGTCTTGAATCATTCTCACATATTAGGGCCTGAAACATGAATAAAATAAAGTCAACTAAAAGTTGGTGAGTATAACACAGTTGTATATAGATAGCATGTATTTGGAAACAAATCCTTTACAAGACATGATAGAATAAGGCATTTATGGGGAGCAGCTATCGTGTAATCAAGTACAATCAAACCTTTGTAACTAGTATGCAAATTGTGTTGTCGGTATCAATCACCTCCACTTGGGTGGGTTTGTCAGACTCAATAGATCTATCATTGAAAACCGTGGGCTTGAATAGTTAATGATTGCACATAAGTTTTCACAAAGATTAGCACAACTAGCACTCGGGCACAAAGCTCAAATTTTGCACATATGAATGTAAAAAGGATATGTAATTGTGTTGTTTGTATAAATGTTATCGTGTAATGTGTATAAAGTTCATGTTCCACCCCAAAAGTGTAAAAGAGTAAAAGGGGTTGTGAATATTCACATGGTTCAAGGTGTAGCTAAACGCGGGAGACTAAGTAGTAAATTGATCCTTGCAACTCACCACGTTAACCTAATGTATAATGTATATTTGAATTATTGGAGGGTACAATAGTATATGTCTAAGTCTAGGTTTGAGTCGGTTATATGTAACAAGTGTTGGAGTGGTAAGTATTAGTGGTTTGTACTTAAATGAATTGTTTAATAAAATGAGGGGTTTAAATAAATAGTTTTAAATAATTAAACCAAGTTTCGAGTTCGAATGACTAAATGGATTAAATAATTATTATTACTTAATAATTTAGTTATATAAAAATTAGTTGTATAATTTATCTTATTTAAATAAATAATTAATTTATTTACTTATAAAGATACGTAAAAATGATATTTATTTATAAAGGTGTAAACAATAAAATATATTTATCTTTGGAATAAATAAATTTTATTTATTTATTTATTTTTTCTTTAGAAAAATAAGTCTTGATTGTTTTAATTAAATCCTTTATAACTTATATATAAAAATTTAAACTGTTTTCATTTAAAAATTTATTTAAACATTTTTAAGTTTGGATTAAAAAGGTTTATATGTAATTTAATACTTTTAATTTTGGATTAAATCGAGTTTTATATGAAATTTACAGATTCTGCTTTTATACTGTTTATAATTGTTACAAGGTTTATAAAAATAATTTTTATAAAATTTTTGGAGTTATAAAAACGGTTTTAAAAATGTAAACAGGCCACCCGGTTCGAACCCGAGTGGATCCTGTGTGGGTAATACATGTACACCGCTGGACCAGGGAAAACATATGCGTAAAAGATCCACTCGAATATCTGATAACCCGTAACAGGGAGGTGTCCGGGTCCGGTATTCATGGTTCGCGAAAAAGGACTGATTTGGTAGGTTTCGAACCCACGCCACCTGGTGCGGCGGCGCAGTAACTTGCCGGCCGGACCAGGTGGTTTCGCTGAAATATTAGAATACTAAAAATTTAAAACGTAAATCTCGAATCGAAACCCAAATCAATACGAATGCCAAGAACCCTAGATTTTTGAATTGATTTGATTCTGTATTTCTAGAATAAATTGATATAGGGCTATTGATCAGTGTTTGATTACGGTTCTAATGACATAAGACTTACACGTTGAGATTGGGCAACAAGTGCTGGCGACTACGAGTTTGGTTCCGACTGTTCTTCACGATCGAGAGAGCTTCAGAGGTGAAATGCAGGTTCGACAGGGGTTGGGAGAGTTTGAGAGGAGGTATACGCGTGAGGGATAGTAGTTTAATTCGTTCAATTTTATTTGATTTTACCAAATTCGATTTTGATTTGACCGAAACGCTTTTGCAGGCTGAATTTGCGTTATTCTATTGAATTGTGAACGAATCGAGTTTGATACTAGTCTAGGTTCACTTGGAGGTTGACTGGGGAATGATTTCAGGGATTGAATACGCGTAAATTTCACGAATTAAACTAGATTGATACGGTTTGACTATTAGAAGTCAAATTCATTCAAAATTTGAATCTGACCGCGTGACGAATGAAATTGATTGTTGTTTGGGTCTGGGTTGGGCCGACTCAACGTTTGAATAACCATGAAGAGTCCAATTTGACAGAAAATCCGTAGATGGCCCCTTGAGTTGTCACGGAATAGGGCTGTTTGACTTTTGAGAGTCAAATGAGTTCAAGAAAGTCCAAATTAAGGGTTAGAGTCAAAATTGAGAGTGTTGGGTTTAAATGGTTTAGGGTTCTAGCAAACGCGTGATTTTTGTTAATTGAATCCATGCGTGTCCGTATTTGTTTGCTGATTATATATATATATATGCACAATATATAACTTTTAATAAAGTATACCCGTGAAATAAATTGCGAATTTTCATTTTATTGTTGATACGACTAGTGTACAGGCTTTGGAATTGAAATGGTTTACATTGAATTGTAAATTAAGACAGTGAAATCAGAAATGTTACAGTCTCCCCATGTTGAGAGAATTTCGTCCTGAAATTTAGCTAGGGGAAACAACGGCATTAGTAAAAAGGTGAGGGTACTTGAGCTTCATTTGGTCTTCTCGTTCCCAAGTGAATTCAGGACCACGCTTAGATTCCTAGCGAACTTTGACAATAGGAATGCGACTTCGCTTGAGTTGCTTGACTTCACGATCCATAATTTCTACCGGCTTCTCAACGAAATGCATCGTTTCATCAATGCGCACGTCGTCAAGAGGTATATGGAGATTTTCATCAGCGAGACACTTCTTCAGATTGGATACATGAAATGTAGGTATATAAGCCACCTTCCCAATCCTTTCAAGGATCTTGAATGGACCAACATAACGAGGTGCTAACTTGCCTTTCTTTCCAAAGCGGATCACACCCTTCCACGGAGACACCTTTAGAAGAACAAGGTCATCGACTTGGAATTCCAAGGGTTTTCGACGTTTGTCGGCATAACTCTTTTGCCGACTCCTCGCTACTCGAATATTGTCACGGATTTGAATAATCTTGTCGAAGGTTTCTTGGATCAGTTCGGGACCGGTGATTTGTGCTTCACCAATCTAGTTCCAACAGATAGGAGAACGACACTTGCGACCATAGAGAGCTTCGAATGGAGCTATGTTGATACTTGTGTGGTAGCTATTGTTGTAAGAGAACTCGATTAGGGATAGATGTGAATCCCAGTTGCCACCAAAATCGATTACACAAGCTCTAAGCATGTCTTCAAGAGTTTGGATTGTTCGCTCGGTTTGACCATCAGTTTGGGGATGGTAAGCCGTGCTCAAATCCAATCGAGTACCAATAGCCTTTTGGAGAGATTGCCAAAATCGAGAAGTGAACCGAGCGTCTCTATCGGATATTATGTTCAATGGAACACCATGACGGCTCACAACTTCATCAATGTAAATTCGGGCTAGTTTCTCCACTTTGAAGTCTTCACGGATAGGCAAGAAATGGGCAGATTTGGTGAGTCGATCAATGATCACCCAAATACTATCATAACCACTCGAGGTGCGAGGGAGCTTGGTAATGAAATCCATAGCTAGATTCTCCCATTTCCAAACGGGAATTTCTGGTTGTTCAAGCAAACCAGAAGGACGTTGATGTTCGGCTTTAACTTTGGAACAAGTTAAGCATTTGGCCACATAAAGAGCAATGTCCTTCTTCATACCAGGCCACCAATAGAGCTGGCGAAGATCTTGGTACATCTTATCCGCACCAGGATGAATAGAATAACGAGTCTTATGAGCCTCGTTCATGAGAAATGCACGGAGATCATCGCGATCGGGAACCCAAATACGGTTCAAGTAATAGAGTAATCCATTGGGTTTTGATTCAAGAAGAAGTTCAACACCACACGACATTTCTTCATACATGTTACCCTCGGTTACCGAGGCGTGTTGAGCTTCTAAGATACGGGTTTGAATATCGGTTTGAATACGGGCACAATGAAGCATAACATGGTCCTTTCGACTCAAAGCATCGGCTACAACATTCGCTTTGCCGGGATGGTAACGAATCTCGCAGTCATAGTCGTTAAGGAGTTCGACCCAACATCGTTGCCTCATATTGAGTTCTTTTTGGTTGAAGATATGTTGAAGACTTTTGTGGTCGGTGAATACCACACATTTCGTGCCATATAGGTAATGTCTCCAAATCTTTAACGCGAATACGACCGCACCCAGCTCGAGATCGTGCGTCGTATAATTTTTCTCATGGATTTTGAGTTGTCTAGATGCATAAGCGATTACTTTGCCTCGTTACATGAGGACACAACCAAGACTTTGGTTAGAAGCATCACAATAGACAACTAAATCATCATTTCCTTCAGGGAGAGTCAAAATGGGAGCATTGCACAACTTATGCTTGAGGGTTTGGAAAGTTTCTTCTTGCTTTGGTCCCCATTCATAAGCTTTACCCTTATGGGTCAAGGCGGTAAGAGGGACAGCAATCTTTGAGAAGTTTTAGATGAAGCGACGATAATAACCCGCAAGACCAAGAAATGAACGAACTTCGGTAGGAGTCTTCGGGGTATTCCAATTCTTAACTGCTTCGATTTTTGCAGGATCAACATGAATTCCCTTGTCATTGACAATATGACCAAGAAATTGAACTTCCTTTAGCCAAAATTCACATTTGGAGAATTTGGCATAAAGTTGTTCCTCTCTCAAGAGGTCCAAAACCAATCTAAGGTGTTGTTCATGATCGGCTTTAGTCTTGGAATAGATTAAGATATCGTCAATGAAGACAATCACGAATTTATCAAGGTACGGTTTGCACACGCGATTCATGAGATCCATGAAAACTGCAGGTGCATTGGTTAACCCAAAAGGTATAACCATGAACTCGTAATGACCATACCTTGTTCGAAAAGCAGTCTTAGGAATGTCATCTTCTTGAACACGGAGCTGATGATAACCGGATCGAAGATCAATCTTTGAGAAACAAGTAGAACCTTGAAGTTGATCAAAGAGGTCATCGATTCTAGGTAAAGGATAACGATTCTTGATAGTAAGCTTGTTGAGTTCGCGGTAGTCAATACACATGCGGAATGATCCATCTTTCTTCTTGACGAATAAGACAGTTGCACCCCACGGTGAATGACTTGGGCGAATGAAACCTTTATCGGAGAGTTCTTGAAGTTGACTTGCAAGCTCTTGCATTTCCGAAGGTGCAATACGATAAGGAGCTCTAGCAACGGGGTTAGCTCCAGGTATAAGATCAATACGGAACTCTACTTGACGAACGGGAGGAAGACCGGATAAATCCTTAGGAAAAACTTCGGGGAAATCCCGAATGATCGGAATGTCTTGGATACTCTTCTCCTTGACATCCGTTTGAACAATATGAGCTAAGAAAGCAGTGTACTTCTTTCGTAAGTACTTTTGAGCGGTAGTGCACGACATCAACTTAAGTCCCTTGCAAGGCTTTTCACCAAAAACCCTTAAGGTTTCTCCCGATGGTAGCGGAATTCGAATACACTTTTCAAAGCAAATGACTTCGGCATGATGATTTGATAGCCAATCCATACCTATGATAATATCAAAGCTTCCTAGTAGCATTGGAATAAGGTTGATTTGGAATGTATGATCATTAAGTTCTAAAGAGCAATCATAAATAACGGACTCAATTGTAAGGGAGTCACCATTCGCTATTTCAACGGTGAGAGTTTTCTCTAATTGGGATCGTGTCTTTGCAAGTAAAGGCTCAAAATTAAGTGACACAAAGCTTTTATCGGCACCGGTATCGAACAAAATGGAGGCATATTGACTATTAACGAGGAACGTACCACTAACCACGTCGTTGTTGGCTTGAGCTTCATTGGCGTTTATGTTGAACGCACGCCCACGAACTCCACCTTGTCTAGCATTTGCAAGTCTTGGATATTGATCACGAAAATGGTTCGGGTAAACACACTCATAGCAAGCACGCCCATTACCAATGGCGGGAGCACCTTGATTAGCCACTTGAGGTACAGTTCGGTTTGGAGGGTTGACTTGGCCCGCAAGAGCTTTGGCCCTACAAACATTGATAGTATGACCATATCTTCCACAATGAGTACAAAGGCGACATGGGATACTTTGAGGATGATGATAATTGTAGGTGGCACAAAGAGGGTAGATCCCAACATATGGCTTTTTAGCCGGTGCTTGAACTACGGGTGCAACTTGATTAACAGGAATAGCAGGAGTAACCACAGCAAATTTTCTAACTTTCCTTTTTTTTTATTGCGAGAGGGTTCAATTGTGGCTTCTTTGATATGGGTAGGAGGGGTTACGGTTTCAGAAACTTTCTTAGAGCCCTTTTTGGTAAGAGTCCCAGCCTTCACATGATTATCAGTTAAGGTAGCAGATAGACGAATAGCATCCTCCAGAGTAGCAGGATTTCTACCTAAGACAGTATCTTGGATTTATCTTGGTAGCCCACCAATATACTTTTTGATACAACGGGACAAAGGAGTGACCATGTGGGGCACGAGAAGACTCAACTCGTGGAACCGAGTTGTATATGCTAAGCTTTCCCCACTATCTTGGGCAAGATCCCAAAATTCAGCCTCTAACTTCTTCACTTCATTTCGAGGACAGAACTCCTCGGTCATAAGCCTTTTGACCTCATCCCAAGGTAAGGCCATAGCTACATCAACACCCCTATTTCTTTTCTCCCCATTCCACCACGTGAGTGCCCGCTTTTGAAGAACACTTGTAGCATGACGAACACGAAGGTTGTCGGGGAAGTCACTATTGAGAAAGGTGTTCTCAATGCTTTCGAACCATTGAAGGAGTCCAGTAGCTCCTTCGGTACCATAGAACTTTAGGGGATTGCACGAGTTGAAGTGCTTGAAGGTGCATTGAGATGGATTGTTACCACCATTTCCACCATTTCCACCATTATTACCACTATTGCTTCCATTTCCACCATTGTTGCCATTGGTGGCACCATTGGCTTGGGTGAGTTGTGTCACAAGTTGAGCAAGAATAGTAGCAATGTCGGTGTTGGTGTTGGTTGCGGGAGCACGACGAGGAGGCATTCTACAGATTTTTACAAGACAAGAAAAGATTGTAAGAACTTATGAGAATTGCTAGGATTTAATAGGATGAGATAACAAAATAAAAATAGATATTCATAGTTTGGATTGTACTCAAAAGTGACAAAATCACTTGAATACTATGACACATTAAGGTTAATTAAACTTATATAATTTTTCAAGAAGACATGCTTTAGCCTATAACTAAACACTCATCTCGGGGATTCCCAGGAAAGCATACGGGTCCCTCGGTTGATTGGGAATATAGGAAAGGATATTATTTAATTAATTATTAATAATATCCTAATAAGTCATGGATTTAAAACACATAAGTCATCAAAAATGAAATAATAAGTAATCATACTAAGCATGTAACATATAACATGTAGCACATAGCACATAATCATGAAGCATAGCATAAGTGGTTGTCCTAAAGTTATAGTATAGGTCAAGGTGTCTAATAACCTAATTCCCTATAACCAAGGCTCTGATACCGATCTGTCACACCCCGACCGATGGCAGAATCATCGGGGCGGGACATGTAGACTGTTCATAGCACAAGGTTGACTAAATTGAAATATATTAAAGTCAAATTTCCATTACAAATAATCCAAGTACAAACCAAATTCAAACAATGAAACATAAAACAACTCATAGAATTCTTGATTTAAATTGCTAAGTCCAAATCCTATATTGAGCACGTCTTGAATCATTCTCACATATTAGGGCCTAAAACATGAATAAAATAAAGTCAACTAAAAGTTGGTGAGTATAACACAGTTGTATATAGATAGCATGTAGTTGAAAACAAATCCTTTACAAGACATGATAGAATAAGGCATTTATGGGGAGCAGCTATTGTGTAATCAAGTACAACCAAACCTTTGTAACTAGTATGCAAATTGTGTTTGTCAGACTCAATAGATCTATCATTGAAAACCGTCGGCTTGAATAGTTAATGATTGCACATAAGTTTTCACAAAGATTAGCACAACTAGCACTCGGGCACAAAGCTCAAATTTTGCACACATGAATGTAAAAAGGATATGTAATTGTGTTGTTTGTATAAATGTTATCGTGTAATGTGTATAAAGTTCATGTTCCACCCCAAAAGTGTAAAAGAGTAAAAGGGGTTGTGAATACTCACATGGTTCAAGGTGTAGCTAAACGCGGGAGACTAAGTAGTAAATTGATCCTTGCAACTCACCACGTTAACCTAATGTATAATGTATATTTGAATTATTGGAAGGTACAATAGTATATGTCTAAGTCTAGGTTTGAGTCGGTTGTATGTAACAAGTGTTGGAGTGGTAAGTATTAGTGGTTTGTACTTAAATGAAATGTTTAATAAAATGAGGGGTTTAAATAAATAGTTTTAAATAATTAAACCAAGTTTCGAGTTCGAATGACTAAATGGATTAAATAATTATTATTACTTAATAATTTAGTTATATAAAAAATAGTTGTATGATTTATCTTATTTAAATAAATAATTTATTTATTTATTTATAAAGATACGTAAAAATGATATTTATTTATAAAGGTGTAAACAATAAAATATATTTATCTTTGAAATAAATAACTTTTATTTATTTTTTATTTTTTTTCTTTAGAAAAATAAGTCTTGATTGTTTTAATTAAATCCTTTATAACTTATATATAAAAATTTAAACTGTTTTCATTTAAAAAATTATTTAAACATTTTTAAGTTTGGATTAAAAAGGTTTATATGTAATTTAATACTTTTAATTTTGGATTAAATCGAGTTTTGTATGAAATTTACAGATTCTGCTTTTATACTGTTTATAATTGTTACAAGGTTTATAAAAATAATTTTTATAAAATTTTTGGAGTTATAAAAACGGTTTTAAAAATGTAAACAGGCCACCCGGTTCGAACCCGGGTGGATCCTGTGTGGGTAATACATGTACACCGCTGGACCAGGGAAAACATATGCGTAAAAGATCCACTCGAATATCTGATAACCCGTAACAGGGAGGTGTCCGGGTCCGGTATTCATGGTTCGCAAAAAAGGACTGATTTGGTTGGTTTCGAACCCACGCCACCTGGTTCGGCGGCGCAGTAACTTGCCGGCCGGACCAGGTGGTTTCGCTGAAATATTAGAATACTAAAAATTTTAAACGTAAATCTCGAATCGAAACCCAAATCAATACGAATGCCAAGAACCCTAGATTTTTGAATTGATTTGATTCTGTATTTCTAGAATAAATTGATATAGGGCTATTGATCAGTGTTTGATTACGGTTCTAATGACATAAGACTTACACGTTAAGATTGGGCAACAAGTGCTGGCGGCTACGAGTTTGGTTCCGACTGTTCTTCGCGATTGAGAGAGCTTCAGAGGTGAAATGCATGTTCGACAGGGGTTGGGAGAGTTTGAGAGGAGGTATACGCGTGAGGGATAGTAGTTTAATTCGTTCAATTTTATTTGATTTTACCAATTTTGATTTGACCAAAACGCTTTTGTAGGCTGAATTCGCGTTATTCTATTGAATTGTGAACGAATCGAGTCTGATACTAGTCTAGGTTCACTTGGAGGTTGACTGGGGAATGATTTCAGGGATTGAATACGCGTAAATTTCACAACTTAAACTAGATTGATACGGTTTGACTATTAGAAGTCAAATTCGTTCAAAATTTGAATCTGACCGCGTGACGAATGAAATTGATTGTTGTTTGGGTCTGGGTTGGGCCGACTCAACGTTTGAATAACCATGAAGAGTCCAATTCGACAGAAAATCCGTTGATGGCCCCTTGAGTTGTCACGGAATGGGGCTGTTTGACTTTTGAGAGTCAAATGAGTCCAAGAAAGTCCAAATTAAGGGTTAGAGTCAAAATTAAGAGTGTTGGGTTCAAATGGTTTAGGGTTCGAGCAAACGCGTGATTTTTGTTAATTGAATCCATGCGTGTCCGTATTTGTTTGCTAATTATATATATATATATATATATATATATATATATGCACAATATATAACTTTTAAAAAAGTATACCCGTGAAATAAATTGCGGATTTTCATTTTATTGTTGATACGACTAGTGTACAGGCTTTGGAATTGAAATGGTTTACATTGAATTGTAAATTAAGACAGTGAAATCAGAAATGTTACACTCAGACCCGGTCATGCCCCTTGGCTAGACTTGGTCGTGCCTCAGAACCCTAGACACGGTCGTGTCTGGCCCAGACACGGTCGTGCCTAGTGAACAGCTTATTTATGTCCTCTGTTTGATCAACACGGTCGCGCCCGTGGTTTTAGCACGATCGTGCCTTGTGCCAGACACGGTCGTGTGTGTGAGAAAAATCTTAGCAGAATATTAAATGTTATATTTTAAAAATAATAAGTATTTCAAATAAATTTTTGAATAAAAATAATTTATTATATTTAAAAAGATCAAATTCCTATTCTAAAATAAATAGAAGTTATTTATTTAAATCCTACAAAATTAAATTTATTATTAAACCCTACACTTAGATATTATTTATACAACTCATTTACACATATTTATAAAAAAATAGATTAACGAAAGTTATATACTAAATTTATATTTAACGCTCGATACATCTTTATCACTAAATGACTAAGTACATATTTTTATAAATAAATAAACAAAACAACAATTATCTATTTAATTTATATTTATACATTATTTTTATGACTAAGTAAATAAATAATAATTTTGCAATTTATTTATTTAGTTATTCAAACTCAAACTTTAATCAAAATGTTCTAAAAATATTTATTTCAAACCTTTCATTTTATACAATACCTTTCAAGAACAAACCACTAACTTTATACACACGTCCAAATTCAACCCTAGGCTTAGACATATACTATTGTGCACACTATTAATTCAATATACATTCCAATCGAGGTTAACGTTGTGCATTACAAGGCTCATATTACTATCTAGTCTCTCGTGTTAGCTACGCCTTTTGAATCAAGTGAGTATTACATAGCCCCTTTTACTCTTTTACATTTTTGGGGTGGAACATGAACACTATACAATACTATTGCTTACATTTACACAAACTATACAAGTACAAATCCTCTTTACATTCATGTGTGCAATTTGAGCTTTATGCCTGAGTGCTAGTTGTGCTAACTTTTGTGTGCAATTTATGTGCAATCATTAACTATTCAAGCCGACGGTAAACAATGATAGATCTATTGAGTCTGACAAACCCACCCAGATTGGGGTGATTGTTACCGACAACACAATTTTGCATGCTAGTTACAAATGTTTGATTGTACTTTGGTTACACAATAGCTGCTCTCCATAAATGCCTTATTTTATCATGTTATGTAAGGATTTGTTTATTCATAATCTATATGCTATCTATATACAAACCTGTGTATGCTCACCAACTTTTAGTTTACCTTATTTTATTCATGTTTCAGGTACTAATGTGTGATTTTGATCAAGACTTGCTACACATATGTTTTGGACCTAGATAAAATTTTAAATAAAGGATTATGTATTTCATTTTATGTACTTGGTTTGATTTGGTTTTGTCTTGAATGCTTGAAATGAATTTGAATGATTAATATATTTCAATTTAGTCAACCTTGTGCTCATGAACAGTCTACAAGTCCCGCCCCGATGATTTCGCCATCGGTTGGGGAGTGACAGATTGGTCTCAGAGTCTTGGTTATAGGGAACTAGGTTATTAGACACCCTTGACCTAGACTATAACATTAGGACACCCACTTATACCATGCTTCATGATTATGTGTTATGTGCTACATGCTATGTGTTACATGCTTATTATATTAATATTTATTTCATTTTGATACCTTATTTGTTAAAATTCATGATTTATTAGACTACAGTTAAATAATAATTAAATAAACAATATCCCTACCTATACCCTAAAACCTCATAATATTCTTACCTACTTCTCTATCATCTTTAGCATGTTGAAACTTCATGGATCTAAATCTGTAAAAAAAAATTTCTTTATTTCCTCGTTAAGGTTTTTAAACTTTGTTAATTATTTGAAGACATGTGCAATCTGGAAGAGTGACACATGTATTCTGGGTTTTCTGTCTAGGAAAGACTTTCGCATAAATCCCAATCAACCGAGGGACCCGTATGCTTTCCTGGGAATTCCCGGGATGAGTGTTTACTTATAGGCTAAAGCATGTCTCCTTGAAAATTATATGAGTTTAATTAACCTTAATGTGTCATAGTATTCAAGTGATTTTATCACTATTTGAGTACAATCCAAAGTATGATTAATTATTTTATTTGTTATCTTATTCTTTTAAATCCAAACAACATCCATAAGTTCTTACATCTTTTCTTCTGTTGTGCAATTCTATAGAATGCCTCCCCGTCGTGCTACCGTGACTAACAACAACATCGATATTGCTACCATCCTTGCACAACTTGTAACTCAACTCACTCAAGTTAATGGTGCCACAAATGGTAACCATGGAGCTAATGGTGGTGGCGGTACCAACCCACCACAATGCACCTTCAAGCATTTCAACTCATGTAATCCTCTTAAGTTCTATGGTACCGAAGGAGCCACAGGACTTCTTCAATGGTTCGAAAGTATTAAGAATACCTTCCTCAATAGTGACTGCCCCGATAACCTTCGTGTTCGTCATGCCACAAGTGTCTTACAAAAACGGGCACTCACGTGGTGGAATGGGGAAAAGAGAACTAGAGGCGTGGAAGTAGCAATGGCCTTACCTTTGGATGAGGTTAAAAGGCAAATGACCGAAGAATTTTGTCCTCGAAATGAAGTAAAGAAACTGGAAGGCGAGTTCTGGGATCTTGCCTAAGATGGTGGTGAAAGTCTAGCTTATACAACTCGGTTCCATGAGTTGAGTCTCCTTATGCCCCATATGGTCACACCTTTATTCCGCTGCATTGAGAAGTATATTGGTGGATTACCTAGGCAAATTCAAGATACTGTCTTAGGGAGAAATCCCGCAACACTCGAAGATGCTATCTGCTTATCTGCTACATTAACCGACAACCATGTGAAAGCGGGAACTCTGTAGGTCCCTCGGGTGTGGCGGATCATCACATGCAAGTGGGTCTACTAGTCGGACTGGGTGCGGAATACCCGTGACTAGACGGAGAGTCTAGCTAAACAAAGTAAACCGACAAGAGAAAAAACTTTAAACGTTCTTTGTATTATAAACACTTGAAGGTTACAGAGAAAAGCACTGAGATTACAATCTGCGTATTTGCGTCTATGTCTGCGTACTTAACTTCTGTCAACCTATCCTATTTATACAAGACATGATGCCTGCGCACTTAGCAAGTGCGCAGGGTAAAATGCTCTTGCGTACTTAGCAAGTACGCAAAGTTACTCTTGCGTACTTGCCAAGTACGCAGGAGCTTTCTCCTGCGCACTTACAAGTGCGCAAAACACTTGGAGAATTCTGCAACATTCAATATGTAAAAGTAAATACAACTCGATAAACTAATACATAAAGACTCTTACATACAAAGACAATTACAAACAAGACAAAACAACCTAAGACTAAGACTCTATCTATCCAGAGTGTTTGTCACAGGAAAGTACTTCAACAAACTCCCCCTTGACAACAGCTCTGGATAATCTTCAGTCTTCGGTCTTCACAGCTTCAGTCTTCACAGCGCTTGATCTTTAGCTTCCATCTTCTTCTTGTAATCAAGGCAGAACTTAATCACCTTGTCATAATTAGAAGCAAGGAGCTTTGTCCACTCATCCGTGTAGACGCAATAGCGTTCTGCTAGTACCTCCAGATCTTTCACAGAAAAGTTGATGAAGCAGACTTCATCAAAAATTCTGATCAGTTCCTTTGGCACCATGTTCCCGCTCTCTGAAAGTCATTTACCCATGATCACAGCCTCGCCCGTCTTTGGATCTACGTACCAGTACCACATGTCGCCAAGAATATCATGAGATAACTTGCTCAGGGGAATCTTAGTTTCACATCGCACTGGCTTGTATACCAATTTCTTTAAGTGCTTCTTAGTCACAGGATGTACAGCGTGCTTATCCTTGACTCTCTTGGGCACTTGAGGCTTGAACATTTCGAATTTCCCCGATCTTGCTTCATGCTGCAGAACCACCCACAAACCCATCGCCACTGCGTGATTGGAATGACCCAGCAGCTCTCGGTTTGCTAGGTTCACTAGGTCGTATTTGGACAAGGAGCTGAACGCTTCACTGGTGGGTTTCAGGTATTGAACCCCCCCAGATCTTTTGATAGCGAATAGCTGCTTGTCGTCCTCGAACCTTACAGCCAAGATCATCCCTGTTGCTCCGTGTTTGTCTATTATAGACGTCTTTTGCCACACAGGAGCTGGACCATTTGATGAAGTAGAAGGCATGTCTGTTTCTTTCGGTGCCTCTGGGTCCACGAATTCAGGGTCAACTGGGGAGGCTTCAGTCGAGGATTCTACATTACTAGCCTGCTCGACTGAACCTGTGTCAAGCGAAGCGTCGAAGGATGGAAATTCAAAGATCTCTCCATCTTCTAGCTCGTACTCTCCTTCCCCATCACCCTTGGGGATTTCGATTACAACGTCTTCGTCATCATCATCCCAATTTTCACCAGAGTCGATCTCTCCTTCTTCTAGATTGAAGAGAGCATCGATCTGTGCTTCATTGGAATAGTCAGGCTCTAGATATAGGATCTCATCATCAGATAAGTCCTTAAGTACTTCAGCCACTGACTTTCCTTTCTCACCACCACCACCCTCTTGATGAGTCGACTCCCCCTGAGCCATTGGAACAGCAGAGATGGGCACGATTGCTAAAGCTTGGTGCTCACCTCCTCTAGGACCGGATTCGGGATCCTTGTCCTTGTCGTCATCCTTAGTCAAGTCGACCGGATGACACGCCTCATCACCAGTAGTCCTCTTTTCCTTCTCTTTCTCTTTCTCTTTTTCCTTCTCCCCCTGAGCATCAAGCTTCTTCGTCAGATCAACAATCAGCTTGACCATCAGCTCATGCTCCTTCCTTTGAGCATCAAACCTCAGCTCCAAGGACGACCGATGACCCAGAAGCATTTCATTTGTCTTGATTAGGAGCACATTCTGGGCCAGGACGTTATTCATTCATTCCTCAGTCCCTATTCTCTGACTACGAAGGATTGTAACTTCATCTACCAAGGAATTGATATGTGCTTGTTGAGCGTCAGACTCCTCCTTCGATTTCTGAATAGTCTTCAGTAATTCAGCAACTTCAGTTTCCAGAACATCTATCCTAGCATCATTCGGATCAGGATGTCCGGATGAGGACGCCTCGACATTGCGAATGGGGGAGGATAATATTGTATCAAAGTCAAACCCTTATGTGAAGTCTCCATAGTTGAAGGGTTGACTTGAAGGCTCAGTGGTGGTAGTTGGGATGGAAGATGTGACGAGAGTTATAGGGGTAATGGTAGGGGTGATGGTGACTGACTCCGTGGGAATTGGAGTAGTCACTGCCACCTGAGTAGTTGTGGGAGGGAGGGTCACTATCACAGGAATCACATCTGTGATTGTAATGACGGCCTCCTCCTCCTACGGTAAAGTTGCTGTGAAGGTGGGGTGGAGGCTGAATCCGGACTAGCAGCTGACACTTGTATTTGCTGTTGAGCCTCCACCACACTGGGGATAGAAGGTTGTTGCCTATCGCCCCTGTTCTTGTGAATGCTTTCCCTTCTTTGTCTTTGTATAACAGCGTCACAGTCAGAGTCTGGCTCATATTCGCTGCTAGAGGACTGTCGCTTTCTCTTGGAGGATGACTCATGTAGGGTTAGCTTAGTCGTTCTCCGTGGGTGTACCTGCGATGGTGCATCATCAGAATCGGAAGAATCTGACTCAGTCGCTTCCGAGTCGGATCCCTCAACACCATCATTTCCTCCTTCATCGTCTCCATCATCAGACGATCCATCATCACTCTCCATTTCCTCCCCTTGTTGTTCCTGTTGTTCGTCGGAGTGTTCACTCAATTCCGGCTCCGAGTCGTGATTGTACCATCTCCAGTCACCGGGGGCCACATATGCTTCATTGATGAGGTGGCCAAAGAGTTTTGTATGCACAGGGGTAGGATCTACACTGCCTGGCTTTAGGAATTGGGCGAATACTCTTTTGTCGACCCTCTTTACTTGCAGTCTCTCCCATATAGCAGGAAGGTTTGGCAACGCGTCATCAATCAGAAGTTGCACAAACCGAGGATATAACAAGAACCGAAACATCTCCGTTGTGTTGATCTGGTCATTGATGGCCTTAAAGATGCAGCGAGAGAAGTTGTAGCCCTTGTTGAGAGAAAGGCCGACCATGGCTGCTGCAAGGTCATGACCCATGGCATCTTTCCCAGCTTTCCTTGATGAGATGCACATGATCATGATGTGGGCGAAGTATCTCCATTGGTCTAACACCCACATCTTTTTGTATGTAGCATAGTCCCTCGCACCGACATAGCCCATTCTTTGTCTCCAACAGCCATCCACAAAGTAGTCTGGATAGGCTGTCGGGTCGGTCGCGAGATCTCTGAATTGAAGGACCCTTCGTATAGTATCTTCAGAGAAAGCAATAGCATGACCAGCAACGGTAGCCCTTATAACGTTGGGGGTTACCGTGTAGTCATGCTCTGCAGTCTCCCAAAACTGCTCGAGGTAGGGTCTGGACACTATCGGGTCAGCAGAAATGGCGTAGCTGATTCTTGAACGGTTCAAGAAATCAACTATGTCTCTGTACTGCAATGTTGCACCCTTCCACTCAGGTTCAGTGTTAGCTAGCAGGTTGAATTCGTTAGTAAACGCCCGAGCCATGATCTGCAAAAACACACAGAAAACATAATAAGAACAACATGTATCATTGGAAACAGATAAACATGACTTAGTATAGCAGTTACTCTTTGAACTGAATTTCAGACTTAGGAATTTTTGCTAAGTGTTGGTCCTGCGTACTTAGCAAGTACGTATGAGTTTCTTCTTGCGTACTTAACAAGTACGCATGAAGTGCTTCTTGTGTACTTGTTAAGTGCGCAGGAAACACACTTGGTGGAAAAATTCAGAAGTTTGAAATTCAACCAATGTTCAAAAATTGGTGTGTATTGGGTCACCACTAGGTCGGAATCAATGATTCTAACCTATGGGACTAATAACAACACCAAATACTACTATACATGACCAATTTTGACCTAAAACTGTTCGACCCAACCACTGTCGGTTCAACTTCATGCACAAGGTCAAAATCGAAGACTAAAAAGGACGATTATGGGTCGATTATGTGATCTAATCATGTTTTAATGATAATAGGTTACGCAAACAACCCACAATTTTCCCTAAAAATCACGGATTGAACTTAGATTTTCTTAGTCAAGGAATCAGTCCACTGTCACGAGTTTTGTGGATGGATTAAGCCCAAAATCTCACCAAATCGATGTAATGAAGTGATGAAACTTGTAGTGGGACGAATAATCGGATTGGGTACACTTGGATTTTGAGTAAAGATTTGCAGAGGGAAAAAGTATGTTTGAATGTGATGAAAAAGTCTGAAAATTTCTAAGTCCTTTTTTATACCCCAGACCAAAAGGCCGTGCGTACTTAGCAAGTGCGCACGTTTTAACTCTTGCGTACTTACAAGTGCGCAAGCTTTAACTCTTGCGTACTTACAAGTGCGCAAGACTTAACTCTTGCGTACTTGTTAAGTACGCAGGGCTTACCTCATGCGCACTTACAAGTACGCACGAACTCTTATGTACGCAAACTTTCAACTCAAATTTATGAAATTTTTTTTTTGAAGTCAAATAACGAACAAGTTAAAAATATTCAATCAAGAGGACTCAAATACAATTTAGGAAGGTTAAACACAAATATTTTTGGCTTTTCTGAATAAAATTGAACTATGCATAAACTTAAAATCTTTTTGATCTTTTCTAATAGAAATATACAAGTATTCACACAAACTATTTTTGATCAAAGACACGAGCAGAGGATCATATCAGGCTATCTTTTAGCAAAAATGATACAATATAAACATCAAAGAATATGGGATCATGTCATGGATTACTATTTATTCATACGTAATAAGCACATAAACAAGTAATTCAATTTGACAATATTATAAGATTTGAAACTATAAGCATCTTTGTATCACATTCTTGTGTATTAAGGTATTATTTATAAGATATACAACGTGTACCCCACTGATATGCTACACTAATGTAAATTGCATTATCTCAAGGCATCTAAGATTTTCCCAATGATTTTCTAAATTTTTAGAATGAAGTTACATCTATTAGCACAGGAAAAATCAAGCAGAATCTATAAGGATTATCAGGAATCATAAGATTTAGAATCGAGTGATTCATTTGTCTTGGTTTCATTTGATTTTCTTCATTGAATATCGGTATGATGATTCAGGATAATATATATGGTGTTTGAGTTTTAAGGTAAAGGGATCCAACTTTTATCTGGATTTGATTTCAATGAATCAGGAGTGATTCCAGGGTGAATACATGCTCAACGGTTAATGTAGAGACATGTCTTGATTCAATCTCTCCTTGCATACTTGTGAGTATGGGCAATGAGATAAACTGCATTAATTGTGCTATTGACATTACCCGAAACTGACCTCAAAAGAAAATTATTGCCAAAATCTAACATCCTTTATCTGATAATGATCTTTTCTATTCTTTTACGCACACACACTTGCAAACATGGGTTCAAATCACAGTTGTAGTTTAGATTTAGTTTCCACACTACTAGTGATTCAAAGACGCATACAGCCTACTGACAATTTAAATTACTTATAAATATGCAGATTAAAAACACAATAATTTAAACAATTAAGTAAGCATGACGCAATCATTTCCCATATGAGCAGTTTGTGACGTTTAGATCATTTCTGATGTACTATCATTTCCTCTTTTCTCAAGTTAACTTTGAAATTTTCTCCATTTTCTATTTTGTTTTTGTTTTTGTAAAATATTTTAAACTTAAAAGAACTATACAGAAAATTTAAAAAGAAATAAAATTTAACTTCCATGAATTGAATTGATTTAAGAAAACTTAATTTTCACTCAGGATTGAACATTCCTATCAAGTTGACAAGATGCTCAAAACGGGATCGATCAAATGCCTTTGTGAGATGGTCAGCAAGATTGTCATCCGTGTGAACTTTTACAAGTTCAATTAAATGCTTTTCAGCACAATCACGGATGATATGATGGCGAATCTCTATATGTTTAGTTTTGGAATGTTTCACCGGGTTATTTGTGATGGACATGGTTGCATTGTTGTCAATGAATAGAGGAATTCCAGTGAAGTTTAAGCCGTAGTCTCTCAACTGCTGCTGAATCCACAGTATCTGAGAACAACCGCACGCTGCAGCAATGTATTTTGCTTCACAAGTTGAGACAGAAACCGTTGACTGCTTCTTACACTGCCAGGAGACCAGTCTGTCTCCTAAGAATTGACATCCACCAGAAGTTGACTTTCTGTCAAGGTTACAACTGCCATAATCTGAATCAGTGTAGGCTGTAAAAGTAAATACAACTCGATAAACTAATACATAAAGACTCTTACATACAAAGACAGTTACAAACAAGACAAAACAACCTAAGACTAAGACTCTATCTATCTAGAGTGTTTGTCACAGGAAAGTGCTTCAACAAACTCTGACTAGAAAAGGCACCAAGAAAGTTCCTGACACCACAACTCCTCCTACACACATCAAAAAAGCCACAACTGAACCCTCCCATAATAATAAGAAAAGAAAGGCTAGAAACTATGCCATGGTCACTCCTGATATCCCTGCTAACCAAGCTGCGCCTATGGTTCAAGCACCAGCCGAAAAGCCATATGTTGGGATCTACCCACTCTGTGCCACATGCAACTATCACCATCTCCAAAACATTCCATGTCGCCTTTGCACTCACTGTGGGAAATATGGCCATACAGTCAATGTTTGTAGAGCCAAAGCACTTGCAGGCCAAGTCAACCCACCAAACCGAACCAACCCCCAAGTGGCTAATCAAGGTGTTCCCGCTATTGCAAATGGACGTGCTTGTTATGAATATGGTAACCCAAATCATTTCCGTGATCAGTGCCCAAGGTTAATCAATGCTAGACAAGGCGGAGCTCGTGGGCGTGCTTTCAACATAAACGCCAATGAAGCTCAAGCCAACAATGATGTGGTCAACGGTACGTTCCTTATTAATAGTCAATATGCCTCCATTTTATTTGATACCGGTGTCGATAAAAGCTTTGTGTCACTTAAATTTGAACCCTTACTTGCAAAGACATGATCCCAATTAGAGAAAACCTTCACCTTCGAAGTAGCAAATGGTGACACCCTTACAATTGACTCTGTTATTCACGACTGCTCTCTAGAACTTAGTGATTATACATTTCCAATCAACCTTGTACCAATGTCACTAGGAAGTTTTGATATCATCATAGGCATGGATTGGCTATCAAATCACCATGCCGAAGTCATCTGTTTCGAGAAGTGCATCCGAATACCTCTACCGTCGGGAGAAACGTTAAGAGTCTTTGGTGAAAAGCCTTGCAAAGGACTCAAGTTAATGTCATGCACTACCGGCCAAAAGTACGTAGCTTTCTTAGCTCATGTTGTTCAAAAGGATGTCAAAGAGAAGAGTATCCAAGACATTCCCATCATTCGGGATTTTCCCGAAGTATTTCCCAAAGATTTATCCAGTCTTCCACCCGTTCGACAAGTAGAATTGCGCATTGACCTTATACCCGGAGCTAACCCCGTGGCTAGAGCTCCTTACCGTCTTGCACCTTCTGAAATGCAAGAACTTGCAAGTCAACTCCAAGAGCTCTCCGACAAGTGTTTCATTCGTCCAAGTCATTCACCGTGGGGTGCACCCATCTTATTCGTCAAGAAGAAGGATGGATCATTCCGCATGTGTATTGATTACCGCGAACTCAACAAGCTTACCATCAAGAACCGTTATCCCTTGCCTAGAATTGATGATCTCTTTGATCAACTTCAAGGTTCTACTTGCTTCTCGAAGATTGATCTTCGATCTGGTTATCACCAACTCTGTGTACAAGAGGAAGATATTCCAAAGACTGCCTTCCGAACAAGGTATGGTCACTACGAGTTCATGGTCATGCCTTTTGGGCTAACCAACGCACCCGCAGTTTTCATGGACCTCATGAATCGTGTGTGCAAACTGTACCTTCATAAATTTGTGATCGTCTCCATTGACAATATCTTAATCTACTCCAAGACTGAAGCCGACCATGAGCAACACCTTAGACTGGTTTTTGACCTCTTGAGGAAGGAACAATTATATGCCAAATTCTCCAAATATGAATTTTGGTTAAAGGAAGTTCAATTTCTTGGTCATATCGGTAACGACAAGGGAATTCATGTTGACCCTGCTAAGATCGCAGCGGTTAAGAATTGGAATGCCCCGAAGACCCCCACCGAAGTACGTTCATTTCTTGGTCTTGCGGGATATTATCGTCGCTTCATCTCAAATTTCTATAAGATTGCTGTTCCTCTTACCGCTTTAACCCACAAGGGTAAACCTTATGAATGGGGACCAAAACAAGAAGAAGCTTTCCAAACTCTCAAGCAAAAGTTGTGCAATGCTCCTATTTTGACTCTCCCTGATGGGAATGATGATCTAGTTGTCTACTGTGATGCTTCCAACCAAGGTCTCGGTTGTGTCCTCATGCAACGAGGCAAAGTAATCGCTTATGCATCAAGACAACTCAAGATTCACGAGAAGATTTATACGACGTACGATCTCGAGTTGGGTGCGGTCGTATTCGCACTAAAGATTTGGAGACATTACCTCTACGGCACAAAGTGTATGGTGTTCACTGACCACAAAAGTCTCCAACACATCTTCAACCAAAAGGAACTCAATATGAGGCAACGACGTTGGGTTGAACTCCTTAACGACTATGACTGCGAGATTCGTTACCATCCCGGCAAAGCGAATGTTATAGCCGACGCTTTGAGTCGAAAGGACCTTGTCATGCTTCAATGTCTCCGAATTCAAACCGACATTCAAAATCGCATCTTAGAAGCTCAACACGTCTCAGTCACCGAGGGTAACATGTACAAGGAAATGCCGTGTGGTGTTGAACTCCAGCTTGAACCGAAACCCAATGGCTTACTTTATTACTTGAACCGTATTTGGGTTCCTGATCACGATGATCTCCATGCATTTCTTATAAACGAGGGTCACAAGACTCGTTATTCTATTCATCCTGGTGCGGATAAAATGTACCAAGATCTTCACCAACAATATTGGTGGCCCGGTATGAAGAAAGACATTGCTCTCTATGTTGCCAAATGTCTAACTTGCTCCAAAGTCAAAGCCGAACATCAACGTCCTTCCGGCTTACTCGAACAACCGGAAATTCCCGTTTGAAAATGGGAGAACTTAGCTATGGATTTCATTACCAAACTCCCTCGCACCTCAAGTGGTTATGATAGCATTCGGTGATCATTGACCGTCTCACCAAATCTGCTCATTTCTTGCCTATCCGTGAAGACCATCGGGTTGAGAAACTAGCCCGAATTTACATTGACGAAATTGTGAGCCGTCACGGTGTTCCCTTAAACATAATCTCCGATAGAGATGCTCGGTTCACCTCTCGTTTTTGGCAATCTCTCCAAACTGCTCTTGGTACACGATTGGATTTGAGCACGGCCTACCATCCCCAAACTGATGGTCAGACGGAGCGAACAATCCAAACTCTTAAGGATATGCATAGAGCTTGTGTAATTGATTTTGGTGGCAATTGGGATTCACATCTAACCCTAATCGAGTTCTTTTAAAATAATAGCTACCACACGAGTATCAACATGGCTCCATTTGAAGCTCTCTATGGTCGCAAGTGTCGTTCTCCTATCTGTTGGAACGAGATTGGTGAAGCACAAATCACCGGTCCCGAGCTAATTCAAGAAACATCCGACAAGATTATCCAAATCCGTGACAATATTCGAGTAGCGAGAAGTCGGCAAAAGAGTTATGCCGACAAACGACGAAAACCCTTGGAATTCCAAGTCGGTGACCTTGTTCTTCTAAAGGTGTCTCCGTGGAAGGGTGTGATCCGTTTTGGAAAGAAATGAAAATTAGCACCTCGCTATGTGGGTCCATTTAAGATCCCTGAAAGGATTGGGAAAGTGGCTTACAAACTCGACTTACCTCCATCACTTGGCAATGTGCATCCTACTTTTCACGTGTCTAATCTGAAGAAATGTCTTGCCGATGAGAACCTTCACATACCTCTTGACAACGTGCACATTGACGAAACAATGCACTTCCTTGAGAGACCAGTGGAAATCATGGATCGTGAGATCAAGCAACTCATGCGAAGCCGTATTCCTATTGTCAAAGTTCGTTGGGAATCTAAACGTGGTCCTGAGTTTACTTGGGAACGAGAGGACCAAATGAAGCTCAAGTACCCCCATCTCTTCACTGATGCCGTCGCCTCCACTAGCTAAATTTCGAGACGAAATTCCCTCAACATGGGGATACTGTAACATTTCTGATTTTTGTTATCTGTATTTCAGTTCAATGTGATACATTTCAAACCCAATTTTAGTATACTGACTTGTCCTATTCGTACCAACAATTAAATACTATACTCCAATGCAAATACGCAAATTTTACACGGGTATATCCTACTAAAATTCTAAATAAGTTTATAATTATATAAATCTATCAAAACTGAAATGTACAAGGGCTGATTTTGTAAAATAACCAGAAACCCTAATAGGCATGGTCGCGCCTCGTTCTGGCACGGTCACGCCAAGTGCCTTGGCACGGTCGCGCCTCGCGTCAGTTGAAACGTAAATGCAGTTTTAAACGCTGAATTGTTTGAATTCGTAACTGATATACGTATCATTACCATTAACGAAAACAATTAATCGGATAAACACCACAATTACAACCAATAACTCGGTGGAATTCGATTAGTCTCAAAACCGTCAAATCAATTTCACCAGACCACAAATTCCTCCATTACGATCCCAATCCTCTCAAGCAAACAAACGAACCACATCACTCGATCCTCTCTAAAGCTTCTGGACACGCTGGTTTAGCCGAAGTTGCAGCAGAGAGCACCGGGAATCAAACCCGTCGCCGCCGGAACTCGTTCCTACCACACGCTATCGATTAATTATCTTTTCTGGTAAGTGAAACCTCCTACATCTATGTTTTAGTCTATAGATCAAAAGCCCTAATCTAATTTGGGCTTACAATATGGAAATCATCACGAACCCGAATCTATGTTTCTTTCAAAATGGTTTAATCAAACCCTGCTTCGAACACGTTTTAAATACAATTAATATATTCCAATAGACTCGTAATAACCTTATAGATGAAAGCCCTATGAATTCCAACATTAGCATTATAAGAATTAGACAATTCGTTCATGATTTGGAACAGGCACGGTCGCGCTAATCATTTAGCGCGGTCGTGCTTCATGAGACACGGTCGCGTCAATACCAGCGCGGTCGTGCCTCACACACTCAGACTCGGTCGTGCCCCTTGGCTAGACTTGGTCGTGCCTCAGAACCCTAGACACGGTCGTGCCTGGCCCAGACACGGTCGTGCCTATTGAACAGCTTATTTATGTCCTCTGTTTGATCAACACGGTCGCGCCCTAACTAGCACGGTCGCGCCCGTGGTTCTAGCACGATCTTGCCTTGTGCCAGACACGGTCGTGTGTGTGAGAAAAATCTTGGCAAAATATTAAATGTTATCTTTTAAAAACAATAAGTATTTCAAATGAATTTTCAAATAAAAATAATTTATTATATTTAAAAAGATCAAATTCCTATTCTAAAATAAATAGAAGTTATTTATTTAAAACCTACAAAATTAAATTTATTATTAAACCCTACACTTAGATATTATTTATACAACCCATTTACACATATTTATAAAAAAAATAGATTAACGAAAGTTATATACTAAATTTATATTTAACGCTCGATACATCTTTATCACTAAATGACTAAGTACATATTTTTATAAATAAATAAACAAAACAACAATTATCTATTTAATTTATATTTATACATTATTTTTATGACTAAGTAAATAAATAATAATTTTGCAATTTATTGATTTAGTTATTCAAACTCAAACTTTGATCAAAATGTTCTAAAAATATTTATTTCAAACCTTTCATTTTATACAATACCTTTCAAGAACAAACCACTAACTTTATACACACGTCCAAATTCAACCATAGGCTTATACATAGACTATTGTGCACACTATTAATTCAATATACATTCCAATCTATGTTAACGTTGTGCATTACAAAGCTCATATTACTATCTAGTCTCTCGTGTTAGCTACGCCTTTTGAATCAAGTGATTATTACATAGCCCCTTTTACTCTTTTACATTTTCGGGGTGGAACATGAACACTATACAATACTATTGCTTACATTTACACAAACTATACAAGTACAAATCCTCTTTACATTCATGTGTGCAATTTGAGCTTTATGCCTGAGTGCTAGTTGTTCTAACTTTTGTGTGCAATTTATGTGCAATCATTAACTATTCAAGCCGACGGTAAACAATGATAGATCTATTGAGTCTGACAAACTCACCCAGATTGGGGTGATTGTTACCGACAACACAATTTTGCATGCTAGTTACAAAGGTTTGATTGTACTTTGGCTACACAATAGCTGCTCTCCATAAATGCCTTATTTTATCATGTTATGTAAGGATTTGTTTATTCATAATCTATATGCTATCTATATACAAACCTGTGTATGCTCACCAACTTTTAGTTGACCTTATTTTATTCATGTTTCAGGTACTAATGTGTGATTTTGATCAAGACTTGCTACACATAAGTTTTGGACCTAGATAAAATTTTAAATAAAGGATTATGTATTTCATTTTAATTACTTGGTTTGATTTGGTTTTGTCTTGAATACTTGAAATGAATTTGAATGATTAATATATTTCAATTTAGTCAACCTTGTGCTCATGAACAGTCTACATGTCCCGCCCCGATGATTCCGCCATCGGTTGGGGTGTGACACATAGTTTAGAAACTCTTCATCAACCAACTCATAACTTCTAGATCTTTTGGACTTATGCTTTTCTGGTACCTCTTTAGCTTTACCCTTGCCTTTATCAAGTTTTGTTGTAGCTTTCTTCTTCTTCTTCTTCTTTAATTCTGGATCATTAAATACAATACCTTTAGACTGAGGAGGTCTAGAAGATACTGTCTTTGTTTGTTCAATTTCTTTTCTTTTCTTTGATGAGGTTGTTGCTGTGGCAATTAACTATTCATCATTTATTTCTAATACTTCAGTATTCACACTTAAGACATCATCAGCTTCAGCAATAAATTCTTATGTGTGACTTAGTAATGGTTCAGTAACTTCTTCATTTACTTCAGGAACTCTGTTTTCTTCAAAAAAATATGTCATGTTCTTCACTTTGAACTTGACCGTCCTGTTGAATAACATTTACTTGCCACCACCATGACCTTGATCATTATCATTTCCCTGATCATCATTCTGCACTTGTTCAGTTTCCTCATTGTCACTATCAACTCCATCTTCTATATCTTCTGCCATTAAGTCATTTATTTCATCTTCAATCGTAAAATCTGGATCAGGATTTTCTTCATGCATATTAGGAAATAGTGGTGTCACAGTACCACTAAATATGCTTGTCTTCCTCACATTATTCATGCTGCTGAAGATTGCTTCTTTCATTGAAACTTTTAGTTTTACCTTGGTCCTACAAAGTTACTAATCATTGCCTCGAATTTCAATCTAGAAAAAATGAATCTTCTATGAGTTGCCAGACACACTAACGCTCTGCTAAATACTTCACCTATTTAATCAAAAGCAGATGTTCTGGGACTCATGCAATGAATTAATACATGGACAAGGTATCTCCATTGTTTTGCAAACAGAGTTTTGGTCACCTGTCTTCTTAAAAACGTTCCCTCATATCCCATACTTATAATTATCCCTGAGATTGCAGTGTGATTAATTTTGTAAGGAAATCAGCCGCGTCTCTGAAGTTCAACACTTCACGAATAACTTGTTCTGTAACTTTTATTTTATTTCCACCAACAAAGCTTTCTGTCCAGATCTCCTTGTTTTCGTTCTTGTATTCTACATTGTTCCAAAACTCCCACACTGTGGGTACTCATTACACATCTCAGATCGATCTCGTGATAAGATGTCTTGATAACACGGAGTGCGGAATCCTTCGTGTTAACGAATGTATACTAATTGACAAGTAAACACAACATGTAAATAAAGCTTTCTCTTTGTATTCACAAACACAGAGTTTACAAAATTCTTGTTTGATCAGTCTCACTTGTCTTTTTGAACAGACTCTGTAACTCTATTTATAGACACATGTTCTGCACCAGGCGAACTTAACAGGTTCGCTTCAAAGATGCTTAGGCGAACTTAGCAAGTTCGCCTCTGATAGACCAGGCGAACTTATCTAGTTCGCCTCTACCAGAACTTGTACAAATACTTAGACAAAAACTAAACATTTACATAAAAACGTAAAGACAATAAGATCTAAAGTATTACAAAGCTTTTTTCATACAATCTATGTCCTAACAGACTCCCCCTTGACGATAGCTTGATCTTCTGTCTTCATGATGAGCTCTTGCAGTTATCTGGTAATCTGCTGCCTGCATGCACTCCATATCTTCTACAAATCTCTAACACTCTTTTGTACTGCAATCCTTGTTCTTTCCATTCATCGGTAAACATGATCTCATTCTTTTTTAATGTTCTCTAATCTTTCTTTGAGAAATTAATAAGATTCATTGCATCGAAGAAACTAACAATGACCTTAATATCCTTATCATCAATCCTAGCTTCACCAGTATTCACATCTACATACCACCATTTCATATTACACAGAAAATCTTGTGGAATTTTCTTCAATGGTATCTTCTATACAGCACGTACCGGCTTGAACTTGTACTTCCAAGTCACTTTCTTAGTCTTTTGATCTACAAGCTTCACTCTTTTACCTTTCTGTGGTTTTAACCTTTCATACTTCCCTGATCCACCTTCTCTCTTTATCAAATTAGCAATCACATCGGCTAATCCACAATTTGATCTATTAATTAATGGTTTAGTAGCCAGACCATTCATTTCACACCTTGGCAAGGTATTGAAATACTTAATCCTAGGCTTTAGGTACTGAACACCATCAGATCTTTTAAGAGCAAACAACTTTGTCTCATTATCATAGAACCAAATTATGATCTTTCCGATACACCTCTCTTTATTCACATATCTTTCTTTTTTAGCAGGTTGTACAGGTGACTTTGGTAGTACTTTCATCCAACTGTTCACCACTTCTCTCCACTGTTGTCTAGTCATACCTGTATCTCTATACATCATAGGTTCGTCATTCAGCTTGCGAGACACAGTACGAGTAGTATCAACATCAGAATCAATCTTGGATTGAGCAGTATCATCAGGTGTAGTGATATCTTCAACAAAGTCCATAGAATCTGTTACTCCATCATAGGAAAACTCAGGAATAACATCATATTGGATGAAGTTATACGGAACATTCAGACCATCACTTCCTTCATATGTAATCTTAGATTTACTCTTTTCTACCTCAATCTCTACAATCTCTCCTTCTTCTACTTCATTATCAGACATATTCTCTTCAACATCATCAAATAATTCGTCAATATCATCTAGACACTCTAACTTCTCAGCTTCGTCGTCTTCAGAGTCTTGAAAGAATTCCAATAATAGTATTTCTTCATTCACTCTAGAATCATGAGTAGTGGTTCCTTCAATAGATTGTGATGTAGACTCCCCCTGAACTTGTGATATAGGATTCACGTCAGCGTATTGACGATCACCCTCAACATTACCATGAGGATCATTGTCTTCATCATCCTTTCGTTGAATTTATTGAGTATGACACGTATCAGGTATCCTTAACTCCCCCTGAGCGTCAAGATGCTTAACAAGTGTAGACCCTAATAACTTCATGTCAGCAATCTGTTGTGCTTGAGTTTGAATGACCAATTATCTCTGAGAATCAACAGACACAAGAGTATCCACCTGAGTTTGTAATGCTAGCACCTGGGATTCAAGGAATGTAATTCTTGCAGAATCAGACGGCTTTGAAGGACCAGCATTGGATGAAGTAGGAACATTTGGAGAAAGCACTAGAGATTGATGCCTAGAAGGAGAAGGTGTAACCAATAGAGATGAAATAAAAATAGCATCCTCAACTCCCTGAGATGATTGAGCAGCAGCAATAGAAGCAGACATAAGCTTCTGAGCTTTAGGAACTGGAATAAAATCACTATCCGAGTCAGAACTTTCATCAAGCGAAGTTCTTTTTCCAAGTACTGATCCAGAAGGAGGATTCCGAACAGACTTACGCCTCAGCTTTTTGGCTTTAGATTTAATGCGTTTTCCTGCATTTGCCAACGGTATCTTAGACAAACTCTCATAATGATCTGAGCTAAAGTCTCTAGACGAATCAGACTCAGTAGCCTCAGAATCAGGTAAGACAGTATCACCGGAACTCGTATATTCAACATTGCCTTCAGCCTCATGAATCGGCGAGTTCACAGCATGATGATCAAAATCATCCATATTCATACCCAAATCTTGTTCATTATCATGAGGCATCTCTTCTTGAACTGGTTCATTAACAGGAATTTGAACCTGTACTTGTGGAAAAGTAACATTTTTCTGTTGTGGAGCAGGCACTTGTTGTTGTTGTTGTTGAGCAGGAACTTGTTGTTGTTGAGCAGGAACTTGTTGTTGTTGAGCAGGAACTTGTTGTTGTTGTTGTTGAGTAGGAACGTGTTGTTGTTGTTGTTGAGCAGGAACTTGTTGTTGAATTGGAACTTGATTCTGCACCTGTCCTTGTTCTAACTCGTCAGGATGAAACCAATGATCATTAGGTGGCTCAACATAATCAGGATTGATTAAGTGACCAAACAACGGAGTTGGAACAGGAATTAGAGCAGCATTTTGTTTTTTCACCTTTGTACAATCAACAAAAATCCTTTTTGACATCGGAGTCAAAGCCAAATGGATTGGATGCTGAGGTAAATCCGGAATTAAATGATTCAAAATCATTTGCACAAACCTAGGATACATCAGAAATCCTTGACCTTCAAGAGGATTTATTTGCATGACTAACTCACGGTAGATGTATAAAGCGAAATTAAACCGTTTATTGAGTGTCAAAGCAACCATAGCATCTTGTAGTGCACTCTTCAAACCATCAGTACCAGCCTTCCTTGGAGACAGACATTGTATGATAACATGCATAAAATATCTCCATTCGCCAACCAAACCTCCTTTTCTTGCTTGTGTATCATTCGGTCTTCCTCTATAACCCATCCGCTGAAAACATCCCATAATAAAGGTTCCAGGAAATGATATCGGATCATCAACAGCACCTCCTAATGCCAAAGCAGTACGAATAGTTTCTACTGAAATAGCGACCTCCGTATTATTTACTATAGCACGAAGAACGTGAGGTTCAACATCTGTGTCTTAATGAACGGTATCCCAGAATTGCTGAATATAAGGTAAACTTATATACGGATTAGCAGATAAAGCAATATTCAAACGTGAACGATTCAGAAAGTTGATAATTCCTTGAAAATGAGCAGCTTCAGACATATTAGGATCCAATAACGCCACTTGATTATGTTTGTACTCAACACGACGAGCCATCTGAAATGTAGAGGACAAAAACACATTAGTAAGCAAAACAAATAAAAAAATTAAAAAAAAATTTGTAAATTTTTTTTTCAACAAAACAGAAAAAAAAAAAAAATACAAGTCCCAAACACCACTGAGCCCCTAGGCGAACTTACTAAGTTCGCTTAATGTTGCAAGAGGGGAACATAATAAGTTCGCCTAGACAAGTTCGCCTGAACAGGTCTGTCGATACACATTCCATACATAATCACAAATTTTTCTGAATCAAGCAAAAAATTCCAATTGAAGCTTAACATTAGCATCGATTAAGATTCACCACACATTTTCAAACATCAATTTCAACTGTTAATGCATAAATCATGTTCAAATTTTAGAAAACGTGAAAAATTTAAACCGAATAAACACATATCAAAACTTGCAAAATCTAAAAGATTTACGAGATAGAAATCGATGAAATTACTCTAGAATGACTCGCAATTGAAAATCGATTTAGAAACAACCACAAAAAATCGAACATAATCCCTAGATCTGAAATTATAAGATTTCTAGAAAAGTCCATAAGTTCGCTCCTTTAAGTTCGCTCAAACAGTGAAGAGGATAAAAGAATAAGTTCGCATGAACACAATACTAAAACACCATTAAGTTCGCTCCATTAGGCGAACTTATTAAGTTCGCTCCATTAGGCGAACTTGTTAGGTTCGCATAACAATCCTCAGGCGAACATATTAAGTTCGCTTACTCAGAACCAGGTGAACATGTTAAGTTTGCTCCAAACCCTTCCTTTGACCAAAATTCTTCACTTTCAACATGACCCATTCTCATGAACTTCCATCTGTATCAAGTATCCGATCCAATCCCGAAACATTTTAAAATTAAAATTTTCATGGAAGATAGAAACAAAATATTTTTGGATTTTATCTGTACAAACGGAAACACATATTTTTGGTTTTTTAAATGAGCAAACTAAAATGCATATTTTTGGATGAACATCATGAGCAAGAAGATCATATCAGTATATGAGTAATTCATCACACAGTTTATTATCAACTATGGGTAACCTAAGATATGAAACAAACAAACTCATACTTTTTCAATTTTATGAACTTTTTCAATCAATTTGAATAATACTTGAAATGATACGCGATAAATTTCAAAGTAAACAAGATCAGGTTATGAAATGCTCAATTATTCATTCCGAATTTGCAATATAAAGCATGAAATTTTAAATTGTCAATATTTATATGATTTGAAACTATAAGCATTTTTCTTCCAAATTCATGTGAGTTAGTACCATTTAGATGAAAAACATCGTGTACCCCACATATATGCCAACAGAAATTTAAATTTGCACTATCTTCAAGACATACACAGTTTATTGTAAGATTAGATCAATCTCTAAGATGAAATTACCTCCATTAGCACAAGATAGAATAGCAGATCCCAAAGGATATAAGAATTATGTCGATTCAGAATCAGAAGATTCTAATGAATTGGCTGTATATTGAGAATCAAAAGATTCAGGTAGGAGGATCCAACTATTATCTGGATAAACTTCAATGAAATCAGAATAGATAATGTATCTAACTGATCCAATGGTTAATATATGTCCCAACAGATGTTGTCAGAAACATATCTTAGTTCAGCAACACATTGCATGTTTTTCGGGGCATGGGTAGTGAAGTGAACTGAAAGAGATTGTGCTAACGACATAATTCGATATTGGTTTCATGAAATTCTTAAAACCATATATTCTATATCTGATAATGATCTTTTACACACACTCAGGCATAAAATGGATTCAAATCACAGATGTAATCATATCATATTTAATTTTCACACTACTAATGGTCAAAAACGCTTCTAGTCTATTGACAATTCAAGTTTCAAACTCATATTCAAATTAAAACATATTATAAAGATTAGAGCATTCAAAGACACTATCATTTCTCATTTATGCAGACTTGAAATTTAGATCAAATCAAATTACTTAAGCTTTCATATATCAAAGGTCTACTAAGGTCATGTGTAATGAACTATTAACTGATGTACTATCATTTCTTCTATAACTTCAAATGATGTCAATTTTATATTTTTTATTTTGTTTTGAATTTTTATAAATAACAAAATTTTGACTGAAATGTAAAATGCAGAAATGTAATAAAACAATAAAAGAAATTGAAAACAAGGTCTTCCATGAAAATTGCTTTGAAAAACTTTTATTCGGGATTGATCATACCGATCATTTTGATCAGAAAATCAAACCTGGTACGATCAAATGCTTTGGTAAAAAGATCAGTAAAGTTATCATTTGTATGTACCTTTACCAGTTCAACCAACTTCTTATCTGCACAATCATGAATAAAATGATATCTAATTTTGTAGGTCCCTTCGTGTGTGTCGGATCGTCACATGCAAGTGGTCTACTAGTCGCACCGGGTTGCGGAATACCCGTGACTAGGTGGAGAGTCTTACAAAACAAAGTAAACCAAACACGAGAGTCACAATAAACGTTCTTTGTATTATAAACACTCGACGTTTACAGAGAGAATACAAGCTGCGTACTTAGCAGAACTGAGTTCGTCTAAACAAATGGTTCTGCGTACTTAGCCTCTGTGAACCTATCCTATTTATACAGAGCTGATGCCTGCGCACTTAGCAAGTGCGCAGGACCAATTGCTCTTGTGTACTTGCTAAGTACGCAGGAGCTTTCTCCTGCGCACATGTAAGTGCGCAAAACACTTAGCAGAAAAACAACATACATTATGTAAAAGTAAATACAACTCGATAAACTATTACATAATGACTCATAAATACAAAGACAAATTACAGACATTAGAAATACAAACTAAGACTCTATCCAGAGTGTGGTCAAAGGAAAGTGCATCAACAAACTCCCCCTCGACAACAGCTCGGGATCTTCATCGTCTTCTGTCTTCATTCTTCAGTCTTCACAGCACTTGTTCCTTAGCTTCCATCTTCTTCTTGTAATCAAGGCATAACTTAATCACCTTGTCGTATTTGGCAGAGAGAAGCTTCGTCCATTCGTCAGTGTGGATGCAGTACTTGTCGGCTAGTACCTCCAGATCATTCACAGAAAAGTTGATGAAGCAGACTTCATCAAATATCCTGATCACTTCCTTTGGCACCATGTTTCCACTTGCTGACTTACCTTTACTCATTACCACAGCCTCGCCTGTTTTTGGATCAACGTACCAGTACCACATTTCACCAAGAATATCCTGAGGTAACTTGATCAGGGGAATCTTAGTTTCACATCGTACTGGCTTGTATACCAATCTCTTTATGGGCTTCTTAGTCACAGGATGCACAGCGTGCTTATCCTTGACTCTTCTGGGCACCTGAGGCTTGAGGTATTCAAATTTCCCTGATCTTGCTTCCCGCTGTAGTGTTACCCACAAACCCATTGCTACTGCATTATTCGAGTGACTTAGCAGATCGCGGTTTGCGAGGTTAACTAGGTTATACTTGGGCAAAGAGTTGAACGCCTAACTGGTGGGTTTCAAGTATTGAACCCCCCCAGATCTTTTGATGGCGAACAACTGTTTGTCCTCCTCGAACCTAACAGCCAAGATCATACCTGTCGCTCCGTGCTTGTCTGTGATAGACGTCTTTTGCCACACGGGAGCTGGACCCTTTGTAGATGCAGAAGGCATGTCTTTCTCTTTTTGTGCCTCGGGGTCCACTGGTATAGGGTCAACCGGGAAGGCTTCAGTTGTAGCTTCAACAATACTTGGCATGTCAACTGAGCCTGTGTCGAGCAGAGATTCGAGCGATGGTACTTCAAAGATCTCACCATCCTCTAATTCGTACTCTCCTTCCCCGTCGCCCTTGGGAATTTCTATCACCACATCATCGTCATCCTCGTTCCAGTCATCACCAGAGTCGATCTCTCCTTCTTCCAGATTAAGGAGAGCATCGATCTGTGCCTCTTTGGAATAGTCAGGCTCTAAATAGAGGATCTCATCATCAGATAAGTCCTTGAGCACGTCAGCCGCTGACTTCCCTTTATCTACGCCACCACCACCTGAGGTATCACCACCCTCTTGCTGAGTAGACTCCCCCTCAGCCAATGGAACAGAAGAGATGGGCACGATCGCCAAAGCTAGGTGCTCACCTCCACTAGGACCGACTTCAGGATCCTTGTCTTTATCATCATCCTTAGTCAGATCGACTGGATGACAAGACTCGGCACCGATGGATTTCTTTTCTTTCTCTTTCTCTTTCTCTGTCTCCTTCTCTGTCTCCTTCTCCCCCTGAGCACCTAGCTTCGCGGTCAGTTCACCAACTAATTTGACCATCGCTGCGTGCTCTTTTCTCTGCAAATCCATCCTTAACTCAAGTGAAGTTCTGTGGCCTAGAATCATTTCATTTGTTTTTATGAGCAGCTCGTTCTGTGCCATAACATTCTTCAGTTGCTCATTTGTCCCTGTTCTCTGGCTGTGGAGAATCCTAACTTCATCGGCCAGAGATTTTATCTGTGCTTGTTGAGCATCAGACTCCTCCTTTGACTTTTGAATGGTCTTCAACAGTTCAACAACTTGGGTCTCTAGCACATCGATCCTTGCATCATTCGGATCAGGATGCCTAGATGATGAGGCTTCAGCATTATGGATGGGAGAGGAGAAGATTGTGTCAAAGTCAAACCCTTGTGAGAAATCACCATAGTTGAAGGGTTGACCAGATGGCTCTTTGGTGGGAGTTGGGATGGGGGATGTAATGATGGGAGTTATGGTTGGGGTGATGGTCACTGACTCTGTGAGAAGTGGAGTAGTCACCGTCACCGGGACGGTTGGAGTAGGGAGGGTCACCGTCACAGGAATCTCCTCTGTGACCGCCGTGACTACCACTTCAGCTTGAACCTGTGGTCTTCTCCTCCTACGTAATAGTTGATGTGCTGGTGGGGTAGATTCTGATAGCAATCGTGCTGGTGGACTGTCAGCCGCAGGTTGTACTTGCTGCACAGTCGGGATCTCTACCACCCTGGGGATAGCAACCTCTTGCCTATCGCCCCTTTTCTTGTTGGCTTTCTCTCGCCTTTGTCTTTGTAGAGCAGCGTCAGAGTCGGAATTCGGCTCGTATTCGCTGCTCGAGCTTTGTCGTTTTCTTTTTGAAGACGACGCAGGCAGGGTTACCTGTGCCGACCTTCTCGGATGTGCCTGTGATGGTGCGTCATCAGAATCAGAAGAATCTGATTCTGTTACCTCCGAATCGGATTCCTCAGCACCACCAACATCACCTTCATCATCACCTTCATCATCATCATGCTCTTCCTCTTGCTCTTCACCAGAGTCATCACTCATCTCTGGTGCTGAGTTGGGACTATACCAGTTCCAATCTTCAGGAGCGACGTATGCTTCATTCAGTAGGTGGCCAAAGAGTTCAGTGTGCGCAGGGGTAGGTTCTACATTGCCTGGCTTTAGAAACTGAGCAAAGACTCTCTTGTCCACCCTTTTTACCTGCAGTCTCTCCCCGATAGCACGTAGGTTTGGCAATGCATCATCGATCAGGAGCTGCACAAACCTCGGGTACAAAAGGAACCTGAACCTCTCTGCTGTATTTATCTGGTCATTGAGTGCTTTGAAGATATAGTGAGAGAAGTTGTAGCCCCGATTGAGAGACAGGCCCACCATGGCCGCTACAAGGTCATGACCCATGGCATATTTCCCCGCTTTCCTGGATGAGATGCACACGATCATGATGTGGGCAAAGTAACGCCATTGATCCAATACCCACATCTTCTTGTAAGAAACATAGTCCCTTGCCCTGACATATCCCATTCTGTGCCTCCAACACCCATCCACGTAGTAATCTGGATAGGATGTCGGGTCGGTGGCAAGGCTCCGAACTGCAATACTCTCCTTATTGTATCCTCAGAGATAGCAATAGCCCGACCGTCAACGGTAGCCCTTATGACATTCGGGGATACCGTGCAATCGTGCTCTGCAGTCTCCCAGAATTGCTCCAGGTAAGGTCTTGAGACTGTTGGGTTTGCTGAGATTGCATAACTTATTTTTGATCTGTTCAGAAAATCCACAATTTCCCTGTATTGCAAGGCTGCGCCTTTCCATTCTGGTTCGGTGTTAGCCAATAGGTTGAATTCGTCAGTGAATGCACGAGCCATAGCCTGCAAACACACACAAAAAACATATTTAGAACAACTTATAACACTGGAAGTAGACACACATGACATAGTATAGTAGTTACACTTTGAAAAAATTTTCAGACTTAGGAAAAATTTCTATGTGTTGGTCCTGCGCACTTAGCAAGTGCGCAGGATTTTCCTCTTGCGTACTTAGCAAGTACGCAAGAATTGCTTCTTGCGTACTTGCTAAGTGTGCAAGATTCACACTTAGCAAAAATTCCAGAAACTTGTAATTCGTTCAAAATGTGGGTTGATTAGGTCGCTACTAGGTCGGAATCAAGGATTCTATCCTATGGTACCATTATCAACACTACACACTGCTTAACCACGTTCAATTTTTGACCTAGACCAGTCGCCGACCCACTGTCAGTTCAACTTCAACCGACGGATCAATCGAGGACCAGGAGATGATTAGGGAGTCGATTAAAGCTTCCTATTCGCTTGTTACATATAATAAGTTACCCAAACAACCCCATATTACCCCAAATTTTGTCGGAATTAACCTAAAAAGATTCTAGGTCAGAAATACGGTCCAAAGTCACGACTAAACGGATGAAATCGGCCAAGATTCTCACCACTGATATGAAATAGGAAGATGACAATGTGTACGGGATGAAACGATGGATTGGACACAAGCGATTTTGAGAGTAAAATTGCAGGGGGGAAACTTTTGGTTTGAAAGCGTAAAGCTTAAAAAAAATTCTAAGTCTCTGATTTATACCCCTCACTTGATGTTCGTGCGTACTTGTTAAGTGTGCACGAATTAACTCTTGCATACTTAACAAGTGCGCAAGGCTTAACTCTTGCGTACTTGTTAAGTGCGAAGTGTTACTTCGTGCGTACTTGACAAGTGCGCACAACCCTTAAGTGCGCAATTTTCAACTCAGAATTTATGAGGATTTTCAAGTCAAACAACGAACAAGATAAAAATATTCAACCAAGAGGATTCAAATGCAATTCATGAAGATTAAACATAAAATATTTTTGGCCTTTTTCTGATTTAAACTTGAACTATGCATAAACTTAAAAACTTAAAATCTTTTTGTTCTTTTCAAGATAGATATATACAATCATTTACACAAGCTATTTTTGATCAAAGATACGAGCAGAGGATCATATCAGGCTAACTTATAACAAAAATGATACAATATAAACAACAAAGAATATGGGATCATGTCATGTATTACTCTTTATTCATACGTAATAAGCACATAAACAAGTAATTCAAGTTGACAATATTATAAGATTTGAAACTATAAGCATCTTTGTATCACGTTCTTGTGTATTAAGGTATTAGTTATAAGATATACAATGTGTACCCCACTGATATGCTATGATATTTTGCACTATCTTTAAGGCATCTAAGATTTTTCCAATGATTTTGTTAATTTTCAGAATGAAGTTACATCAATTAGCACAGAAAAATCAAGCAGAATCCATAAGGATTATCAGGAATCATAAGATTCAGAATCGAGTAATTCTTTTGTCTTGGTTTCATGTGATTTTCTTCTATGAATATCGGTATGATGATTCGGGATAATGAACATGGTGTTTGATTATAAGGTAAGGGGATCCAACTTTTATCTGGATTTGATTTCAATGAACCAGGAATGATTCAAGGGTGAATACATGCTCAACGGTTAATGTAGAGGCTTGTCTTGATTCAATCTCTCCTTGCATACTTGTGAGTATGGGCAGTGAGATGAACCGCATTAATTGTGCTAACAACATAACCCGAAACTGATCTCAAAAGAAAATTATTGTCAAAATCTAACATCCTTTATCTGATAGTGATCTTTTCTAATATTTTACTCACACACGCTTGCAAACATGGGTTCAAATCACAGTTGTAATTTAGATTTAGTTTCCACACTACTAGTGATTCAACGACGCATATAGCCTACTGACAATTCAAATTACTTGTAAATAAACAGATTAAAAACATAATAATTTTAAACAGATAAGTAAGCATAACGCAATCATTTCTCATATGATCAGTCTATGAAGTTTAGATCATTTCTGATGTACTATCATTTCCTCTTTTCTCAAGTTAACTTTGAAATTTTTCTCCATTTTCTATTTTGTTTTTGATTTTTGTAAAATATTTTAAAACCAAAAGAACTGTACAGAAAATTTAAAAGAATTGAAATGTTAACTTCCATGAATTGAAATGATTTAAGAAAACTTAGTTTTCACTCAGGATTGAACATTCCTATCAAGTTGACAAGATGCTCAAAACGGGATCGATCAAATGCCTTTGTGAAAAGGTCAGCCAGATTGTCATCCGTGTGAACTTTTACAAGTTCAATTAAATGCTTTTCAGCACAATCACGGATGAAATGATGGCGAATCTCTATATGTTTAGTTTTGGAGTGTTTCACCGGGTTATTTGTGATGGACATAGTGGCATTGTTGTCAATGAATAGAGGAGTTCCAGTGAAGTTTAAGCCGTAGTCTCTCAACTGCTGCTGAATCCACAGTATCTGAGAACAACCGCTCGCTGCAGCAATGTATTCTGCTTCACAAGTTGAGACTGAAACCGTTGACTGCTTCTTGCACTGCCAGGAGACCATCCTGTCTCCTAAGAATTGACATCCACCAGAAGTTGACTTTCTGTCAAGGTTACAACCGCCATAATCTAAATCAGTGTAGGCTTTGAAGTCGAATGACTGCTGCTTAGAGTACCAAATACCTAATCGGGATTTCCCTTTCAGATATCTGAAAATTCTCTTCACAGCTATCATATGTGACTCCTTCGGTTGAGACTGAAACCTTGAGCACAAGCACACAGCAAACATTATATCGGGTCTTAAAGCTGTGAGATACATAAGTGATCCGATCATCCCACGGTACAACCTGCTGTCCACATCCTTTCCATCTCTATCGGGATGCAAACCATGATTGACTGGGATTGGTGTGCCATAAGTAGTGCTATCACTCATCTTGTATTTTGACAAGATGTCCTGCACGTACTTAGTTTGATGTAGATAAATACCATTCTCTCTTTGACTGACTTGCAGACCTAAAAAGAATGACAGTTCACCCATATTGTTCATTTCAAACTTGGACTTCATCACCTTCTCGAATTCCCTACACATCCCTTCATTGGTCGACCCAAAGATAATGTCGTCGACATATACTTGCACAAGAAGAATGTCACCTCCTGCTTTCCGTATGAAGAGAGTCGAGTCAATCTGTCCACGGTCGAAACCATTAGACAGTAAATGCTTAGATAATGTCTCATACCATGCCCGCGGTGCTTGATGAAGACCATAAAGTGCTTTGTCGAGCTTGTACACTTTATTGATATTATGCGGATCTTCAAAACCGGGAGGTTGAGTGACATAGACTTCTTCATGCACCTTACCATAAAGGAAAGCACTCTTCACATCAAGTTGATAGACCTTAAAGCCGACATATGTGGCATAAGCCAAGAACAGTCGAATGGCCTCAATTCTAGCAACTGGGGCATATACTTCATTGTAATCCAAGCCCTCTTGTTGATAAAAACCCTGAACAACCAATCTTGCTTTGTTCTTCACAACTACATGACGATCATCCGTCTTGCATTTGAACACCCATCTGGTACCAATTGGCTGAAAGCCTTTTGGCAAGTCAACTAAATCCCACACTTGCAACTTTTGGAACTGAGACAGTTCATCTTGCATCGCCTCAATCCAGCAGTTGTCAGCGAGAGCCTCCTTCACATTCTTCGGCTCTACCTGGGACACGAATGCAGCATGCACACATGTTTCCATGACACCAGTGTCAAATATCTCTGTGTAAAGACTGGTGTTCTCAGTGATGGTTCTATGACGAGTCTGAACACCGGCATAAGGATCACCAATAATGTTGTCGATTGGATGATTCCTATGCACCCTCGTCTCCGGTACAATCGGTTCTTGAATTTCTGGATCTAGATTCAAGCTTAACTCCCCCATTTCATGTGTTCCAGAGGAAGAAGATTCAATGTTTATTGGATCAGCTGGAGCTTCATTTCCTACAGTTGTGTTAGGATTGGCTGGAGCGTCATCTCCATCAACAAGAACATTTGCACTGTCATCACAGTCATGAGTTCCAGATGCAGATGCAGCATTGGAATCAGGAGTTATAATTGGTGCAGTAGCACGAGTAGAAAAACTGGAGTCATTGTCGCCACGCAATAAATCATAAACATTTGCGGCGTCTTCTGCAGATAAATCAGGAAGATTGAAGGATTTGAATAGCGCATCATAATCAAAACCCCAAGCTGGACCTTTTGGTTCTGGTGGAGTGCTGTGTTTACTACAGTCCACTTCAAACCATTCCTCGACAGTACGAGTTCCTATGTTGTACATTCTCTTGCAGGGCGAATTGGCAACATATCCTAAGAAGATGCCTTCCACCGCTTTCGCATGAAATTTAGACTGACGGTCTTTATACTGTAGCAACAAGGAACAAGGACTACCAAAAGGAACTAGGTAATCAAGATTGGGAAGTCGATTGTTGATCAACTCATAACATGTCTTGTTGTGCCTTTTCACAACCAGAACCTTGTTTAAGACGTGACAAGCTGTATTAACTGCTTCTGCCCAGAAAGTGACAGGAAGCTTTGCATCTGACAGCATAGTCCTTGCAGTCTCGATCAGTGTTCTGTTCTTCCGTTCAGCAACTCCATTCTGCTGAGGTGTGTACGGCGCGCTGAATTCGTGACGGATCCCTCTCTTGAGACAGAAAAGTTCCATCAAATTATTCTTGAACTCAGTTCCGTTGTCACTCCTTATTCTTCTAACTTTCAGCTTGCAAAGAGATTCCAAGCTCAGGATCAGGTATTGAAGAATATCAGCAGTCTCGTCTTTTGTACCTAAAAAATGCACCTAAGAAAAACGTGAGAAATCATCAGTTACAACTAGACAGAACGACTTACCTCCAATACTCCTGATACTTATGGGGCCAAACAGATCCATGTGTAATAGCTCCAAAGGGGTATCGATAGAGTTTTGGAGCTTGGGCTTGTGAGACTTCCGTTGCTGTTTGCCCTTTTTACAAGGCATACAGTCATCTGCAACGGTAAACCTCAGCTTAGGATCCCCGGTTACCAAACCGTTTCGGACAAGATGATTCATTTTACGATAAGAAATATGTCCGAGTTTCCTATGCCACAAGATGGAGTCAAGTTCTGTCGCTTTTGTAAGCAAACAAGTAGCAACTGATGAGGTGGTTGTTGCCACGCTCATATCGATCTGATAAGTGTCGTTTGATCTTGGTGCTCTCATCAGAATCCAGTCTTCGGGAACCTCAAAACCGGGTTTGAGAATCAGACATTCTGACTTGTCAAACATCACCGAGTACTCCTTGTCACACATTTGGGAGACACTCAACAGGTTATGCTTCAGCTGCTCGTAGAAGTTGACATTGTCAAAGCTGACACAACCGTTCGAAACCACGCCTTGACACATGATACTGCCGCCTTTTTCTCCGGCAAAGGCCACATAGCCGCCTCTGAATGGTTTAACGTCTTGAAGCAAGGCCATGTTTCCTGTCATGTGCCGGGAGCATCCACTATCTACATACCAACGGTTAGAGATAGTACCCTTCGGACGTCCCTGCACGAGTAACAAAAGAATTAGTTAGATTTGGAGACCCAAGCCATTGTGGTCTTAGGTCGTCCATCCTTCTCAAAATAAACTACTTCTTTCAACTCACAGTCATGATGACTGTTCAAAATTGGGGAATCTTTGGATGAATTTGGAACAGGAGATTGAGAACCTTTAACTTTCTTGTTCCAGGATCTCTTTTGTTTCTTAACGAGAACAGTAGACTTTGGCTCATCCACAGCCGGTGAACTTGTGGAAGCTTCACCTGATTGAGTCTTAGTCAGCTGTTCCAACTTTCTCATCCTCTTATTCCTTCTTCTTCTTTGTGGCTTAGAGAGTCTAGCCACAGATTTCTCACCAGTGCGTGTACTACCAGATGTAGACACACGAGGTACAACAGGTTGCTTTACCTTTCTTGCAACAGATGGTTTGGCCTCAGATTTAATCTTAGGTTTTCCCATAGGTTGTACTGGTGGTTTCACCACATTCTGCTTTGGACTTCTGGGAGGTTTCACTATTGGCGACTTAGGGATAACGGCTGGCTGTGAGACAACATGTCGTTTCTCTTGGTTCTTTGATGGACAGTTCACAAGAATGTGACCAACCATGCCACAATGAAAACACATCCTCTTGTCCACATGAGTTCTCTTGTAAGGCTCATTAGATCTGGCCTTAGATAACTCTCCATTATGAGCAGGAGGAGTTGGTTTATGAACAGAAGTCTGACCTTTCTCAGTTTGGTTTTTAGGGGTATAATACTTTTACAAATTCTCTTTGTAACCAAGTCCATAATGAGCTGAAAAAGCCTCTTTCTTAACTTGGTTAATATTTTTATAACCCCCGTAAAGCATTACCTTAAGTTTATCATTTGTTTCAATGATATCAGGTTCAGTTAAAATGCAGTTATCACCATTAGTGATAATGTTTTTGTGGACTTTCGGTTCAGTCAACAACTCCTCAGAGACTACTCCTTCAGGTCAAGTATTATCCGACCCATCTTCAGAAGCAGTAACATACTCCTCACTAGATGTGGAGTTAGCCTTACTTGAGGATTCATCCTTTCTAGGGGAATCATCCTTATCAGAGAACTCATCTAGACAGGTGAGATCAATGTCTATCAAGCTATTGACAAACTTCCCACTTATAGGTGGAGGAATGGCATTGGTACCAAGACCTAGGCCCTTCAATTTCCTCACTACTGATTCGTAGTGCTCCACCACAAAGCGAGAGTTTTTCAACTTCTCATTTGTACATTTTAACTGCAGGATCTCATTTTGCAGTTTGTTGATTTCATTGTTCCGTTTTTCTAACCCCCTATACGCAATATCCAAGTGAACTTGTTGCTCACTTATTTGTAAAGAATATTCACATTTATCTTTTTTCAACGTTTCAACAGACTCTTTAAAACGTTTTTCATTTTCTTTGTAACATAGATAGGGGTTCGATTTTGTCTTGGAGCTTAGAAATTTCAAGCTTTAGCCTTAGACATTTAGAACAAGAAATAACAGAGAAAGGGTTAGAATCTACCTCAGATGATGAACTCTGTGCTTCTCCAATGGCCATGAGAGCAACGGCAGTGGTAGACTCCTTTTCAACAGCTACAGAAGCTTCCATCTCCTCAGCTTCTTTTCTCTCAAGCTCCATGATCTCAGCCATGAGACCAACCTGTGTTTGAGCAATGATGGCGTCCTCTAGATGAACACCCCAATCAAAGTTTTCGTCATGCTGAGCTACCAGTGCATTTGACGAACCACCTTGATGTTGATTGTGGTGGCTAGTGTTGTTGTGGCCATGGCTGTTTCCCTGGCTAGGTCTCGTGAAACCAGAGGCCGGTGCTCGGTCTTTTTGACACTCACGAGCAAAGTGTCCATAGTTCAGACACTTGTAGCATTTGGCCTTGGATTTATCAAATCCAACCTTGGCATTAGAATGTCCACCAATGAACTTTCTTCCTGTTCTGTTCAGGAAACGCTTGGCCCTCCTCAAAAGCATGGCCATATTCCATTGAATATCCATGTCCTCAATATCATCAGGATCCACTTGGTTAAAGTCTTCTTCAATAGTTTCGGGATCCGTTAGCTTGCCGCCTATGAAATTCTCATACGCAAGCATACATGATGAAAACAATGCTACATGATCTTCAGCTATTTTGACTATTGCAGAATGGTTAGTTGAAGACGTAGCAGGAGGATTTCTTGAGGTGTGTTGATGATTAGTTCCCAACCCTGATCCGGATGCATAACAAGCATGACTACCACACCCATTTGAGTGGTCTTCTTCATTGGAGTGTCCAGTAAAGAGGGCAATTCCAGAGCCCGATGATTTTGAAGTGGAAGTCGTCCCATGATACATGGAAGGGTCCTGTATCTGAGGTCTTCCCGAGCTCTCCTTCTTCATAAGATTCATGTTATGAGCTTGAATCTTACCAATAGCCTCATCTACTGTTAACTCATAGAATTTAGGATTTTCCCTCATCAGGGTTGTATACATCTCAAACTTTGGGGGCAAAGCATCAAGAAATTTTTCCACCAGTTCTTCATCGGGATATTTCAGTTCAAAAGCTTTCAACTCCGTTTGTAAATGATAGAATCTAGAGATGAGATCATCTAACGATTCATTTTCCATGAAATTGAAGCATTCATACTGCTTCCGGAGAAGATCCCGCTTACTCTTCTTAATGTCACTGTTCCCTTCAAATCTTTTCTGAAGTGCTTTCCAAAGATCCTTGGAGGTGTCATAGCCTCGGAAACTGTGAAACAGTTCCCGAGTTAATGACATAGTGATTGAGCCAAGAGCCTTCTTTTCCCGATCATAAGCTTTCTTTTGTTCTTCATCAAGCTTAGAGATGGGCTTTGGCACCTCTTCATCAAGATAGATGTGTGTGGGATGCTTATATCCCTCAATGATTGGTATCCATAATGATGAGTCGGTGTATGAAATGTAGTGCTCAAAACGCGCCTTCCAATTGGAATAATCGTTTACATTTAATAGTTTAGGCGGTTTCTGAGGTGTACCGATCTCATTATCATAATTTAACATGTTTCCAAGATTCTGAAGGTTCGACATAGTGAATTACTTGGTCAAAAAATCAGAAAAATCAGACACTGTTGCGCACTTGGTTTTGGCCTTGCGCACTTGAGAAATGGTCTTGCGTAGTTAAGACTTGCTCTTGCGTACTTGTAAGTACGCAGGAGGAAATATTAAGTACGCAAGATATAACTTAAGTTCGCACAAGTTCAGTCTTGCGCACTTGTAAGTACGCAGGAGATAACTCTTGCGTAGTTAGTAAGTACGCAGAAAACTGTACTTTTTACCAAAAATGGTAAGTACGCAGGATACCTTTTCAGCAACTCTCACCAAACTTTTCCGGTCACCTGAAAATTGCCGGAGATAGTGAAAAATAGGCTGATAATCAATGCAATCGAGCCAAAGGATCATAAACAAGTTTCTAACCAACCTTTGATGCTCAAAACACAAAAATACACAACAAAAATCGGTTTTTGAGAGATTTTTGCTTCTAAAAAAGTGCTCAAGAGCTACCCCTTTTTTATCACAAAAATCAACAAAAATACCTCTTTTTTGCTTGTAAAACTCAGTAAAACGTCTCCAAACTCACTTACAACACTCGAATTCAAGAGCAATGCTCTGATACCACTTGTAGGTCCCTTCGTGTGTGTCGGATCGTCACATGCAAGTGGTCTACTAGTCGCACCGGGTTGCGGAATACCCGTGACTAGGTGGAGAGTCTTACAAAACAAAGTAAACCAAACACGAGAGTCACAATAAACGTTCTTTGTATTATAAACACTCGACGGTTACAGAGGGAATACAAGCTGCGTACTTAGCAGAACTGAGTTCGTCTAAACTAATGTTTCTGCGTACTTAGCCTCTGTGAACCTATCCTATTTATAAAGACCTGATGCCTGCGCACTTAGCAAGTGCGCAGGACCAATTGCTCTTGCGTACTTAACAAGTACGCAAAGGTGTTCTTGCGTACTTGCTAAGTACGCAAGAGCTTTCTCCTGCGCACATGTAAGTGCGCAAAACACTTAGCAGAAAAACAACATACATTATGTAAAAGTAAATACAACTCGATAAACTATTACATAATGACTCATAAATACAAAGACAAATTACAGACATTATAAATACAAACTAAGACTCTATCCAGAGTGTTGTCACAGGAAAGTGCATCAACAAATTTAAATGTGCTTTGTTTTACTGTGCTTAACAGGATTATTTGTGATAGACATTGTAGCATTATTATCAATAAACATGGGGGTTCCTGTGAAATTCAAAACGTAGTCTCTTAATTGTTGTTGAATCCACAAGATTTGTGAACAACAACTTGTAGCAGCAATGTATTCTGCTTCGCATGTTGAAATGGAGACCGTAGTTTGCTTTTTGCATTGCGAGGAAACTAGACGATTACCCAAGAACTGGCAACCACCTGTAGTAGATTTCCTATCCAAACAACAACCACCAAAATCAGAATCAGTGTAAGCATTGAATTCAAAGTTAGAACCATGAGGAAACCATAGTCCCAATCTTTGTTTTCCTTTAAGATAACGAAAGATTCTCTTTACTGCAATCAAATGAGACTCTTTTGGTTTTGCTTGGAACCTGGAACAAATACACACAGCGAACATTATGTCTGGCCTTGAAGCGGTTAAGTACATGGGAGATCCGATCTTTGCACGGTAGAGTCGGCAATCAACTTCCTTTCCATCCGGGCCAGAATTCAATTTATGATTCACCGGTATCGGAGTATCATATGGGGTACAGTCCTCCATCATGAACCGGCTAAAGATGTCCTTTACGTACTTGGACTGATGAATAAAGAAACCATCTTCCTTCTGATTAACTTGAAGACCTAAGAATAATGATAACTCTCCCATAGCTGACATCTCAAACTTAGATTTCATAACACTCTCAAAATCTTTGCACAACCCTTCATTTGTAGAGCCAAAAATAATATCATCTACATATATCTGCACCAGTAGGTATTCTCCCCCTGATTTCTTAATGAATAAAGTCGAGTCAATTTTCTCACGAACAAAATCATTTTCCAAAAGATGTGTAGATAATGTTTCATACCACGCTCGAGGAGCTTGATGAAGACCATAGAGAGCTTTATCAAGCTTGAAAACTTTAGACGGATTAAGCTGATCTTCAAACCCCGGTGGCTGACACACATAAACTTCCTCCTTGACTTTACCATATAAGAAAACACTTTTTACATCTAATTGAAACACCTTAAACCCTTTGTAAGAAGCAAAATCCAGAAACAACCTTATAGCTTCAAGCGCGCATAAACCTCGGTGTAATCAATACCCTCATGTTGATTGAAACCGTGTACAACTAGTCTAGCCTTATTTCTTACCACAACACCTCGATCGTCTTTCTTGCATTTAAACACACACTTTGAACCAATTTGATACATACCCTTCGGGAGATCAACAAGATTCCAAACCTTGAGTTTGTCAAACTGAGCAAGTTCTTCTTGCATGGCCTCTATCCAATTGTTATCACTTAACGCTATTTCTACATTCTTTGGTTTGACCTGAGAAATAAAACAGGAATGTGAGCAAACATCAAGAACACCAGAATCTTTAATACTTGTATACAAGCAAGTATTGTCAATAATAGAACGCGTTTGCACTCCATCTCGTAGATTCCCAATTATATTCGTCACCGGATGATCTTTGAGTTCCTTGATTGATGCAATTTCAGGAACCGGCAACACATCAACTTGAGTTGTATCAGATTGATAAGACATATCCTGATTAATTGGTATCTCCGAGTCCAAATTTGTAGGAATCTCCCCTGAGCCTGTGTCGAATTAGAAGGTTCATCAATCAACAAAGGATCAGCAGAAGAATCTTGGAAAATAACATTTTCATCTTCACTATCAGACTCTTGTGGTCCAGAACAAGAAGCAACATCAAGATCGGGAATAGAAGTAGATGGAACAGATGACTGTTGAACTGCATTTGGTAGAAAACCACTATTCTGTCCATCCTGACATGAATCAATTAATACAGCAGCTTCCTCAGAAGAAATATCATAAGGTAAATGAAAAGACTTGAATAAATTGTCATAATCAAAAGCCCAGTCTGGTCCAATCGCCATTTGAGGTAAAGACCGATTAGAACAGTCAATATGAAACCGTTTTTCAACTTGGCGAGTTTCTTTGTTATAAACCCTTTTGGTAGTAGAATTAGCAACATACCCCAGAAAGATCCCTTCAATAGCCTTAGCATTGAACTTGGTTGGGACATCGCGAACTTTCAAAAGGGTGCATGGATTACCAAAAGGTAGTAAATATTCCAGATTCGGCTTACGATTATTAAGCAACTCGTAGCATGTCTTGTTGTGTCGATTAACAGTCAAGACCTGATTCAAAAAATGACATGCAGTATCACAGCCTCAGCCCAAAAAGTAACTGGAAGCTTAGAATCTGCAAGCATCGTACGTGCCGTTTCAACCAAAGTCCTGTTCTTTTGTTCAGCAACCCCATTTTGTTGAGGTACATATGGCGCACTGAATTCATGATGAATTCCCTTTTGAAGACAAAATAAACCCAACTTGCTATTTTTAAATTCACTGCCATTGTCCCTCCTAATTCTTCTGACTTTCTGTTTGAACAAATTCTCTAAACCCAGGATTAAGAATTGTACCAATTGTGTGGTTTCGGCTTTAGAAGCAAGGAACTTAACCCATGAAAATCTAGAGAAATCATCTGTTATGACCAGGTAGTAAGATTTACCGCCAATACTCCTGATACTAATCGGTCCAAACAAATCCATATGCAGTAGCTCCAAATGAGTTACAATAGAATTCTTTGTTTTAGATTTGTCATACTTCTTGTGTTGTTTCCCCTTCTTGCAAGGAATACAATCATCAGGAATTGAATATTTCATTTTTGGAACACCAAAAACCAGATCATTCTTTACAAGATAATTCATTTTCCGATAGTTGATATGAGCAAGTTTCGTATGCCACAAAATAGAATCTGACTCAGACGCCTTGGAGAGTAGACAAGTAGGAATTGAATCCGTAGTAGTAGAAACACTCAAGTCGAGAACATATATGTCATTTCTCCTCGGAGCCTTCACTAGAATCCATTCATCAGGAATTACAAAGCCCAGTTTCAAGATATAACATTCCGAATCATTGAAATGAAATGAGAACTTCTTGTCACACACTTGTGATACACTCAAAAGATTGTGTTCAAGTTGTTCCACATAATTCACTTTCTCAAATTTGACTTTTTCGTTCTTTAAAGTACCCTGACCTGTTATGTACCCGCCTTTATTTCCCGCAAAAGCGACATAACCACCATCAATCTTAATCACATCTTCCAACAAACTAATATTCCCTGTCATATGTCGAGAACAACCACTATCTACATACCATGTATTGTTGATAGTCGTCCTTGGTTGCCCCTACATAAACAAAGAAAATCAGTTAGAAATAGGAACCCAAGCCACTGTGGTCTTGGGTCGTCCAGATGGAACAAAATAAACAACTTCAAGTAATTCACAATTAACATTGTCATCAACCTTTGGAACATAAGATTTATTATTTGACTTTCTCAAAGAAGACATATTTTGATTTATTGGAAAAACAGTTTTAGATTTATTATTATCAGATTCAGTTGTTCCAAAAATTTTCTTTAATTTCCTATTACGTCTTCTTCTTTATGGTCTAGAAAGTTTGACCTCAGGTTAAGACTCCTTTGAAATTCCAACATGTGGAATCTCAAACTTCTGTTGAAAAACAACTGGTTTAGAACTATGTTTGTCATGCTGCTTAAATCCCGAAGATTTATCAAATGATTGACAAGGCACATTCTTTGCACCACTAGAAGTAGGCTTTCCCTCATTTGGTCTTTTCAGAATCGACACCACTTTTTGTTGTGAGGGAGCGATATTTACTTTGCCTTGGTTCTTATAAGGACAATGAATCAGAATGTGACCAGCCTCATTACAATGAAAATAAACTCTTCTATCATGATGAGTTCTGACATAAGGAGTTTTTCTTGAATTTGATGAATCTGCCGATGAACAAGCTTCAGAAGAATTTACTGAACAGTTAACCTGCTTCTTTTGAACATAAATTTGTGTAGGCACCTTTGATGAAAGCGGCTTTTGATAACCAGCAGCAACAAAACCACTTGATTGTAACATTTTTGACAGCTTACGTTGTTTAACTTTCACCTCATCAGGTTCTGTCAAAATGCATCTATCACTGGTAACATTTTTCACTATCTTTGGATCATCAAGTTGCACTTCCTTTGGAATTCCCTCAACCTTCTTATCATCAAAAACCTCATCCTCAGAATCAGAATCATATATCATATCTTCACCAGTTACTGGATTCACTTTTAACACTGTCTTTGGATCTATTTCCTCTTCATGAATAATTTTAGGTTCAACCACATAATTTGCATTGAATGGTGGAGGAACAAATCCAATCCCAGTAACCCTCTTAGTAGGATCTGTTGAAGCACTTTCCTATGACAACACTCTGGATAGAGTCTTAGTTTGTATTTTCGTGTCTGTAATTGTCTTTGTATGTAAGAGTCTTTATGTATTAGTTTACCGAGTTGTATTTACTTTTACATATTGAATGTTGCATTTCTTTCTAAGTGTTTTGCGCACTTACATGTGCGCAGGAGGAAGCTACTGCGTACTTAGCAAGTACGCAAGAATACCTTTGCGTACTTGTTAAGTACGCAAGAGCATTTTGCCCTGCGCACTTGCTAAGTGCGCAGGCATCAGGTCAGGTATAAGTAGGATAGGTTGACAGAAGTTAAGTACGCAGACAATATAGAAAATACGCAGATTGTAAATTCAATGCTTTTCTCTATAACCTTCAAGTGTTTATAATACAAAGAACGTTTAAAGTGTTTTCTCTTGTCGGTTTACTTTGTTTAGCAAGACTCTCCACCTAGTCACGGGCATTCCGCACCCGGTCCGACTAGTAGACCCACTTGCATGTGACGATCTGCCACACCCGAGGGACCTACAAGTGGTATCAGAGCAATTGCTCCTGATTTCGAGTGTTGTAAGTGAGTTTGGATAGTTTTACAAGCAAAAAGAGGTATTTTTTGTTGATTTTTGTGATAAAATAGGGGTAGCTCTTGAGCACTATTTTAGAAGCAAAAATCACTCAAAAAAACTGATTTTTGTTGTGTATTTGAGTGTTTTGAGCATCAAAGGTTGGTTAGGAACAAGTTTCTGACCCTTTGGCTCATTTGCATTGATCATCAGACGAATTTTTACCAACTCCGGCGAGTTTCAGGTGACCGGAAAAGTTTGGTGAAAGTTGCTGAAAAGGTATTCTGCGTACTTACCATTTTTGGCAAAAAGTACAGTTTTGTGCGTACTTACTAAATACGCAAGACTTATCTCCTGCGTACTTATAAGTGTGCAAAACTGAACTTGTGCGAACTTAAGTTATATCCTGCGTACTTACATCTACTCCTGCGTACTTACAAGTACGTATGAGGAAATCTAAATACGCAGGACCATTTCTCAAGTGCGCAAGGCCAAAACCAAGTGCGCAACTGTCTGACTTTTCTCAAATTTGACTAAGTGTTCACTATGTCGAATCTTCAGAATCTTGGAAACCTGCTGAATTATGATAATGAGATCGGTACACCACAGAAACCACCAAAGTTGCTGAACGTGAACGATTATTCTAATTGGAAAGCACGTTTCGAGCACTACATTTCATATACCGACTCATCATTATGGATACCAATCCTTGAGGGATATAAGCATCCCACACACATCTATCTTGATGAGGTGATGCCAAAGCCTATCTCTAAGCTTGATGATGAAGAAAAGAAAGCTTATGATCGAGAAAAGAAGGCTCTTGGTTCGATCACTATGGCATTAACTCGGAAAGCTTTACAGAGGGTATGACAATTCTAAGGATCTCTGGAAAGCTTTACAGAAGAGATTCGAAGGAAATAGTGACATCAAGAAGAGTAAGCGGGATCTTCTCACGAAGCAGTATGAGTGCTTCAGATTTTTTGAAAACGAATCTTTAGATGACCTCATCTCTAGGTTCTATCATTTACAGACTGAGTTGAAGTATTTTTAACTCAGGTATCCGGATGAAGAGATGGTGGAAAAGTTTTTGGATGCTTTACCACCCAAATTTGAGATGTACACAACCCTGATGAGGGAAAATCCTAAATTCTATGAGCTGACAGTTGAGGAGGCAATAGGAAAGGTTCAAGCTCATGACATGAACCTAAGAAGAAAGGAGAGATCTGGTAGACCCCAGATACAAGACCCTTCTATGTATCACAGGACGACTTCTACTTCTAAGTCATCGGGCTCTGGAATTGCCCTCTTCACTGGAAATCCTACTGAAGAAGACCACTAAACTAGGTGTGGTGGTCATGCTTGCTATGCTTCAGGATCAGGGTTGGGATCTCATCATCAAAATACCTCAAGAAATCCTCCTGCTACGTCTTCAGCTAACAACTCAGCTATAGCCAGAATAGCTGAAGATCAAGTAGCGCTATTCTCATCTTGCATGCTTGCATATGAAAACTTCATAGGTGGCAAGCTTACTGATCCAGAGACGATTGAAGAAGATTTTAATCAAGTGGATCCTGATGACATGGAGGACATGGATATTCAATGGAATATGGTCATGCTATTGAGGAGAGCCAAGCGTTTCCTGAACAGAACAGGAAGAAAGTTTATTGGCGGGCATCCTAATGCCATGGTCGGGTTTGACAAATCCAAGGCCAAATGCTACAAGTGTCTGAACTATGGACACTTTGCTCGTGAGTGTCAGAAAGACAGAGCACCTGCCTCTGGTTTCACCCGACCCAGCCATGGAAACAGCCATGGCCACAACAATCCAAACCACCACAATCAAAGCCAAGGTGCAACGTCCAATGCACTGGTAGCACAACAGGACGACAGCTTTGACCGGGGTGTTCATCTTGAGGATGCCATCATCGCGAAAACCCATGTCGGTCTCATGGCTGAGATCATGGAGATGATGGAAGCAGAGAAAAGGGAAGCTTCTATGGCTGACCTAGAAGAATCTACAACTGCTGCTACAGAGGAGGTGAAGGAAGCTGAAGAAATGGAAGCTTCTGTAGCTGATGAAGAGGAATCGACCACTGCTGTTGCTCTCATGGCCATTGGAGAAGCAACAAGTTCATCGTCTGAGGTAGATTCTAACCCTTTCTCTGTTATTTCATGTTCTAAATGTCAAGGGCTAAAACTGGAAAATTCTAGGCTCCAAGACAAAATCGAACCCCTAAGTTTGGCAGCTCTAAACAATAAAGAAAATGAAAAACGTTTTAAAGATTCTATTGAAACGTTAAAAAAAGAAAAATCTGAATATTCTTTAAAAATAAGTGATCAACAGCTTCACTTAGATGTTGCATACAGGGGGTTAGAAAAACGGAACAATGAAATCAACAAACTGCAAAATGAGATCTTGTAGTTAAAATGCACTAATGAGAAGTTGAAAAACTCTCGCTTTGTGGTGGAACACTACGAGTCTGTGGTGAGACAACTGAATGGGTTAGGTTTGGGTACTAATGCCATTCCTCCACCAGTGAGCGGGAAGTTTGTCAATAGCTTAATAGACATTGATCTCACTTGTCTAGATGAGTCCTCTGATAAGGATGATTCCCCTAAAAAGGATGAATCATCAAGTAAGGCTAACTCCACATCTAGTGAGGAGTTTGTTACTACTTCTGAAGACGGGTCGGTTAACTCTTGCCCTGAAGGAGTAGTATCTGAGGAGTTGCTGACTGAACAAAAGGTAAAGAAAAATGTTATCACTAATGGTGATAACTGCATTTTAACTGAACCCGACATCATTGAAACAAATGATAAACTAAAGGTAATGCTTTACGGGGGGTATAAAAGTCTTAACCAAGTAAAGAAAGAGGCTTTTTCAGCTCACTATGGGCTTGGGTATAAAGAAAATTTGGAAAAATATTATACTCCCAAAAACCAAACTGGTAAGGTTCAGACTAATGTTCATAAACCAACTCCTCCTTATAATAATGCTGAGTTATCTAAGGCCAGATCTAATGAGCCTTACAAGAGAACTTATGTAGACAAGAGGAACTGTTTTCACTATGGCTAGGTTGGTCACATTTTTGTGAACTGTCCTTCTAAGAACCAAGGGAAACGACCTGTTGTTTCATAACCAGCTGTTATCCCCAGGTCGCCACCAGTGAAACCATCTCCCAAACATCCAAAGCAAAATGTGGTGAAACCACCAGTCAAACCGATGGTAAAACCTAAGATCATATCTGAAGCTAAACCATCTGTTCCAAGAAAGGTAATGCACCTGCTGTACCTCGTGTATCTACCTCTGGTAGTACACGTACTGGTGAGAAACCTGTGGCAAGACTCTCTAAGCCACAGAGGAGGAGACGGAACAAGAGGTTGAGAAAGCTTGAACAGCTGACTTCAGTTCAATCAGGTGAAGCTTCCACAAGTTCACCTGCTGTAGTTGAACCAAAGTCTCCTGTTCCAGTTAAGAAACAGAAGAGATCCTGGACTGCCAAATCCAAAACTTCTCAATCTCCTAGTTCTATTTCTTCTAAAGATTCATCAATTTTGAACAGTCATCATGACTGTGAGTTAAAGGAAGTAGTTTATTTTGAAAAGGATGGACGACCCAAGACCACAATGGCTTGGGTCTCCAAAACTAACTAATTCTTTTGTGACTCGTGCAGGGACGTCCGAAGGGTACTATCTCTAACCGCTGGTATGTAGATAGTGGATGTTCCAGGCACATGACAGGAAACATGGCCCTGCTTCAAGACGTTAAACCATTCAGAGGCGGCTATGTGGCCTTTGTCGGAGAAAAAGGCGGCAGCATCACGTGTCAAGGCGTGGTTTCGAACGGTTGTGTCAGCTTTGACAATGTCAACTTCTGCGAGCAGCTGAAGCATAACCTGTTGAGTGTCTCCCAAATGTATGATAAGGAGTACTCAGTGATGTTTGACAAGTCAGAATGCCTAATTCTCAAACCCGGTTTTGAAGTTCCGGAAGATTGGATCCTGATGAGAGCGCCAAGAACAAATGACACCTATCATATCGATATGAGCGTGGCAACAACCACCTCATCAGTTGCTACTTGTTTGCTTACCAAAGTGACAGAGCTTGACTCCATCTTGTGGCATAGGAAACTCAGACATATTTTGTATCGTAAAATGAATCATCTTGTCCAAAACGGTTTGGTAACCGGGGTTCCTAAGCTGAGATTTACCGTTGCAGATGACTGTATGCCTTGTAAAAAGGGCAAACAGCAACGGAAGTCTCACAAGCCCAAGCTCCAAAACTCTATTGATACCCCTTTGGAGCTATTACACATGGATCTGTTTGGCCCCATAAGTATCAGGAGTATTGGAGGTAAGTCATTCTGTCTAGTAGTAACTGATGATTTCTCTTGTTTTTCTGGGTGTATTTTTTACGTACTAAAGACGAGACTGCTGATATTCTTTAATATTTTATCCTGAGCTTGGAATCTCTTTGCAAGCTGAAAGTTAGAAGAATTAGGAGTGACAACGGAACTGAGTTCAAGAATAATTTGATGGAGCTTTTCTGTTTCAAGAAAGGGATCCGTCACGAATTCAGCGCGCCGTACACGCCTCAGCAGAATGGAGTTGCTGAACGGAAGAACAGAACACTGATTGAGACTGCAAGGACTATGCTGTCGGATGCAAAGCTTCCTGTCACTTTCTGGGCAGAAGCCGTTAATACAGCTTGTCACGTCTTAAACAGAGTTCTGGTTGTGAAGAGGCACAACAAGACTTGTTACGAGTTGATCAACAATCGACTTCCCAATCTTGATTACCTAGTTCCTTTTGGTAGTCCTTGTTCCTTGTTGCAACAGTACAAAGACCGCCAGTCTAAGTTTCATGCAAAAGCAGTGGAAGGCATCTTCTTAGGATACGTTGCCAACTCGCCTTGCAAGAGAGTGTACAACATAGGAACTCGTACTGTCGAGGAATGGTTTGAAGTGGATTGTAGTAAACACAGCATTCCACCCGAACCAACAGGTCCAGCTTGGGGTTTTGATTATGATGCGCTATTCAAGTCATTCAATCTTCCTGACTTATCTGCAGTTGACGCCGCAAACGTTTATGAATTATTGGGTGGCGGTGATGACTCCAGCTTCTCTACTCGTACTACTGTACCAATTATAACTCCTGATTCCAATGCTGCATCTGCATCTGGAACTCATGACAGTGATGACAGTGAAGATGTACTTGTTGTTGGAGATGACGCTCAAGCCAATCCTAACACAACTGTAGGAAATGAAGTTCCAGCTGATCCAATTAACATTGAATCTTCTTCCTCTGGAACACAGGAAATGGGGGAGTTAAGCACGAATCTTGATCCAGAAATTCAGGAACCGATTGTACCAGAGACAAGAGTGCATAGGAATCATCCAATAGACAACATTATTGGTGATCCCTATGCCAGTGTTCAGACTTGTCATCGAACCATCACTGAGAACACCAGTCTTTACACAGAGATATTTGACACTGGTGTCTTGGAAACATGTCTGCATGCTGCATTCGTGTCCCAGTTAGAGCCGAAGAATGTGAAGGAGGCTCTTACTGAAAACTGTTGTATTGAGGCGATGCAAGATGAATTATCTCAATTCCAAAAGTTGCACGTGTGGGATTTGGTTAATTTGCCAAAAGGCTTTCAGCCAATTGGAACCAGATGGGTGCTCAAATACAAGACGGATGATCGTCATGTTGTTGTGAAGAACAAAGCAAGATTGGTTGTTCAGGGTTTTTATCAGCAAGAGGGCTTGGATTACACGGAAGTATATGCCCCAGTTGCAAGAATTGAAGCCATTCGACTGTTCTTGGCTTATGCCACATATGTCGGCTTCAAGATCTATCAACTTGATGTGAAGAGTGCTTTCCTTTATGGTAAAGTTCATGAAGAAGTCTATGTCACTCAACCTCCCGGTTTTGAAGATCCGCATAATATCAATAAAGTGTATAAGCTCAAAAAAGCACTTTATGGTCTTCATCAAGCACCGCGGGCATAGTATGAGACAATATCTAAGCATTTACTGTCTAATGGTTTCGACCGTGGACAGATTGACTCGACCCTCTTCATTAGGAAAGAAGGAGGTGACATTCTTCTTGTGCAAGTATACGTCGACGACATTATCTTTGGATCTACCAATGAAGGGATGTATTGGGAATTCGAGCAGGTGATGAAGTCCAAATTTGAAATGAGTAATATGGGTGAATTGTCGTTCTTCCTGGGTCTGGAAGTCAGTCAAAGAGAGGATGGCATTTATCTACTTCAAACTAGGTATGTGCAGGACATCTTATCAAAATACAAGATGAATGATAGCAGTACTTATGGAACACCTATCCCAGTCAATCATGGTCTTCATCCTGACAAAGATGGAAAGGATGTAGATAGCAGATTATACCGTGGGATGATCAGATCACTTATGTATCTCACAGCTTCAAGACCCGATATAATGTTTGTTGTGTGCTTGTGCTCAAGGTTTCAGTCTCAACCGAAGGAGTCACATATGATAGCCATGAAGAGAATTTTCACATACATGAAAGGGAAACCCCGATTAGGTCTTTGGTACTCTAAGCAGCAGTCATTCGACTTCAAAGCCTACACTGATTCAGATTATGGGGGTTGAACCTTGACAGAAAGTCAACTTCTGGTGGATGTCAATTCTTAGGAGACAGACTGGTCTCCTGGCAGTGTAAGAAGCAGTCAACGGTTTCTGTCTCAACTTGTGAAGCAGAATACATTGCTGCAGCGAGCGGTTGTTCTCAGATACTGTGGATTCAGCAGCAGTTGTGAGACTACGGCTTAAAATTCACTGGAACTCCTCTATTCATTGACAACAATGCCACAATGTCCATCACAAATAACCCGGTGAAACATTCCAAAACTAAACATATAGAGATTCGCCATCACTTCATCCGTGATTGTGCTGAAAAGCATTTAATTGAACTTGTAAAAGTTCACACGGATGACAATCTTGCTGACCTTTTCACAAAGGCATTTGATCGATCCCGTTTTGAGCATCTTGTCAACTTGAAAGTTAAACTTGAGAAAAGAGGAAATGATAGTACATCAGAAATGATCTAAATGTCACAGACTGCTCATATGGGAAATGATTGCGTCATGCTTACTTAATTATTTAACTTATTATGTTTTTAATCTGCTTATTTACGAGTAATTTAGATTGTCAGTAGGCTGTATGCGTCTTTGAATCACTAGTAGTGTGGAAACTAAATCTAAATTACAACTGTGATTTGAACCCATGTTTGCAAGTGTGTGTGCGTAAAAGAATAGAAAAGATCATTATCAGATATAGGATGTTAGATTTTGGCAATAATTTTCTTTTGAGGTCAGTATCGGGTTATGTCATTAGCACAATTAATGCGGTTCATCTCACTGCCCATACTCACAAGTATGCAAGGAGAGATTGAATCAAGACATGTCTCTACATTAGCCGTTCAGCATGTATTCACCCTTGAATCACTCCTGATTCATTGAAATCAAATCTAGATAAAAGTTGGATTCCCTTACCTTAAAACTCAAACACCATATATATTATCCTGAATCATCATACCAATATTCAATGTAGAAAATCATATGAAACCAAGACAACAGAATCACTTGATTCTGAATCTTATGATTCCTTATAATCCTTATGGATTCTGCTTGATTTTTCCTGTGCTAATAGATGTAACTTCATTCTGAAAATTTAGAAAATCATTGGGAAAATCTTAGATGCCTTGAGATAATGCAATTTACATTAGTATAGCATATTAGTGGGGTACACGTTGTATATCTTATAAATAATACCTTAATACACAAGAATGTGATACAAAGATGCTTATAGTTTCAAATCTTATAATATTGTCAACTTGAATTACTTGTCTATATGCTTATTACGTATGAATAAATAGTAATCCATGACATGATCCCATATTCTTTGATGTTTATTTTGAATCGTTTTTGCTAAAAGATAGCCTGATATGATCCTCTGCTCGTGTCTTTGATCAAAAATAGTTTGTGTGAATACTTGTATATTTCTATGAGAAAAGATCAAAAATATTTTAAGTTTATGCATAGTTCAACTTTATTCAGAAAAGACAAAAATATTTGTGTTTAACCTTCCTGAATTGTATTTGAAACCTCGTGATTGAACATTTTTATCTTGTTCGTTATTTGACTTAAAATCTTCATAATTTGAGTTGAAAATGTGCGCACATAAGGGTCTCTGCGTACTTGATAAGTGCACATGAGGTAAACCCTGCGTACTTAACAAGTACGCAAGACTTAAGTCATGCGTACTTGGTAAGTACGCAGGAGTTAAGTCCTGCGCACTTAGTAAGTACGCACGACCAATATGTGTTGGGTATAAATACAGGACTTAGAAAATTTTTTAGAGATTATCACTTTCAAACCATTTCTCCTGTGATATTCCCTCCGACCATTTTCCTGAAAAATATCGAGTGTTCCAACCGGATTCTTCGTCCAGCTCATTGTTTAATCATCATCTAACATTTACTTGGTGAGAATCTCGGTCCGTATCATCAACTAAATTACATGTTTTTGACCGATTCATCGACGGTTTGAGTGTGAAATTGTTGACCTATTTTTGTGTTCTAAATGCAAATTAAGACCTAAAACTTGTTAATAATCACTAATCGAAACCTATTGACTCATAATTTGTCCTTAACATGGTTCGATTTTTCCCTTGACCCTCGATTGCCCACTGGTTCAACTGGGTCGTCATCTAGGTCAAAAATTTGACAGGTTTAGCGGTTAGTTGCCGTGGATAGTGGTCTCATAGGTCTTAATCAAGTATTTCGACCATGTGGTGACCATAGTCCATGACAATGCCTCTCTTCTGATTGACAGTTAAAAGTTCTGGAATTTTGGCCAAGTGCATTTCCTACGCACTTAACAAGTACGCACGAAGCACTTCATGCGTACTTGTTAAGTACGCAAGAACAAACTCCTGCGTACTTGCTAAGTACGTAGGACCAACACTTAGCAAAAATTCCTAAGTCTAAAATTCAGTTCAAAGAGTAACTGCTATACTGAGTCGTTGTTATTCATTTCCAATGATACGTGTTGTTCTGATTGTGCTTTCTGTGTGATTTTGCAGATTATGGCTCGGGCGTTTACTAACGAATTCAACCTGTTAGCGAACACTCAACCCGAATGGAAAGGTGCAGCATTGCAATGTAGGGAGATAGTTGACTTCTTGAACGGCTCAAGAGTCAGCTATGCTATCTCAGCTGACCCGACCGTGTCAAGACCTTACTTGGAACAATTCTGGGAGACGGCGGAGCACGACTGCACGGTAACCCCCAATGTCATAAGGGCTACCGTTGCTGGTCAGGCTATCACTTTTTCTGAAGATACCATAAGAAGGGTCCTGCAGTTAAGAGACCTTGCTACCGACCCGACAGCCTATCCAGACTACTTTGTGGATGGGTGTTGGAGGCAAAGAATGGGATACGTCGGAGCAAGGGACTATGCTTCTTATAAAAAGATGTGGGTGTTAGACCAATGGCGGTATTTCGCCCACATCATGATCGTGTGCATCTCGTCAAGGAAAGCTGGTAAAGATGCCATGGGTCATGACCTTGCAGCAGCCATGGTGGGCTTTTCTCTTAATAAGGGCTACAACTTCTCGCGCTACATCTTCAAAGCAATCAATGATCAGATCAACACATCAGAGAAGTTTAGATTCTTATTGTACCCTAGGTTTGTGCAACTCTTGATCGATGACGCGTTGCCAAACCTTCCTGCTATAGGGGAGAGACTGCAAGTCAAGCGGGTGGACAAAATAGTATTTGCTCAATTTCTGAAGCCAGGCAGTGTAGAACCTACCCCTGTGCACACAGAACTCTTTGGCCACCTTCTAAATGAAGCATATGTGGCACCTGAAGACTGGAGATGGTAGAGCCACGACTCAGAACCTGAACTGAGTGAACATTCCGATGAACAGCAGGAACAACACGATGAGGAGAATTATAGTGATGATGGCTCGTCTGAGGATGGAGACGACGAAGGCGGTGATGGTGGTGCTGAGGAATCCGATTCAGAAGCAACAGAATCAGATTCTTCTGATTCCGATGACGCACCATCACAGGCACACCCCAGGAGATCGGCACAGGTAACCCTACCTGAGTCGTCCTCCAAAAGAAAGCGACAGAGCTCGAGCAGCGATTATGAGCCAACATCTGACTCTGACGCTGCTCTACAAAGACAAAGACAAAGACGAGAGCGTGTTCATAAGAACAGGGGAGATAGGCAATAGGTTGCTATCCCCAGGGTAGTAGAAGTCCCGACTGTGCAGCAAGTACAAGTTCCAGCTGCCAGTCCAGATTCAGCCTCTACCCCACCTTCACAGCGGTTATACCGTAGGAGGAGAAGACCACAAGTTCAAGCTGACGTGGTAGTCACGGCAGTCACAGAGGAGGTTCCTGTGATGGTGACCCTCCCTACAACATCAGTCCAGGTGGCGGTGACTACTCCAATTGTCACGGAGTCTGTCACCATCACCCCTACCATAACACCCACTCCCATCATCTCATCCCAAATCCCAACACCCACCATTGATCCTCCAAGTCAACCCTTCACTTATGAAGATTACTCACAAGGGTTTGACTTTGGTACCATCTTCTCCTCCCCTATCCATAATGCCGAAGCGTCATCGTCTAGGCATCCTGATCCGAATGAGGCAAGGATCGATGTGCTAGAAACCCAAGTTGTTGGACTGCTGAAGACTATTCAGAAGTCAAAGGAGGAATCTGATGCTTAACAAGCACAGATTAATTCACTGGCCAATGAAGTTAGGATTCTACATAGCCAGAGAACGGGGACTAATGAGCGACTAAAGAACGTAATGGCACAGAATGAGCTGTTAATGAAGACAAATGAAATGATTCTAGGCCACAGAACGTCACTTGAGCTAAGGCTGGATTTACAAAGAAAAGAGCATGAAGCGATGGTCAAATTAGTTGCAGAACTGACCAAGAAGCTTGATGCTCAGGGGGAGAAAGAGAAAGAGAAGGAGAAAGAAAAAGAGAAAGAGAAAGAAAAGAAATCCACTGGTGCTGAGCCTTGTCATCTAGTCGACTTGACTAAGGATGACGATAAAGACAAGGATCCTGAAGCCGGTCCTAGTGGAGGTGAGCACCAAGCTTTGGCAATAGTGCCCATCTCTGCTATTCCAATGGCTGAGGGGGAGCCTACTCAGCAAGAGGGTGGTGATACCTCTGGTGGTGGTGGTGGTGATAAAGGGAAGTCAGCAGTCGATGTGCTCAAGGACTTATCTGATGATGAGATCCTTTATCTTGAGCCTGACTATTCCAAGAAAGCACATATCGATGCTCTCTTTAATCTGGAAGAAGGAGAGATCGACTCTGGTGATGACTGGAATGATGATGATGAAGACGTGGTGATAGAGATTCCCAAGGGTGACGGGGAAGGAGAGTACGAGCTAGAAGATGGAGAGATCTTTGAATTTCCACCTTTCGACGCTCCACTTGACACAGGTTCAGTCGAGCAGGCTAGTAATGTAGAAGCCTCTACTGAAGCCTCCCCAGTTGACCCTGAACCTGTGGACCCAGAGGCACCAAAAGAGACAGATATGCCTTCTACTAGTTCAAAGGGTCCAGCTCCGGTGTGGGAAAAGACGACTATCATAGACAAGCACGGAGCAACAGGGATGATCTTGGCTGTAAGGTTCGAGGAGGACAAGCAGCTGTTCGCCATAAAAAGATCTGGCGGGGTTTAATACTTGAAACCCACCAGTGAAGCGTTCAGCTCCTTGCCCAAATACGACCTGGTGAACCTAGCAAACCGAGAGCTGCTGGGTCTTTCCAATCACGCAGTGGCGATGGGTTTGTGGGTGGTTCTGCAGCGTGAAGCAAGATCTGGGAACTTTGAAATGTTCAAGCCTCAAGTGCCCAAGAGAGTCAAGGATAAGCATGTTGTACATCCTGTGACTAAGAAGCACTTAAAGAAATTGGTATACAAGCCAGTGCGATGTGAAACTAAGATTCCCTTGAGCAAGTTATCTCAGGATATTCTTGGTGACATGTGGTACTGGTACGTAGATCCAAAACGGGCGAGGCTGTGATCATGGTAAAGGGACGTTCCGAAAGTGGGAACATAGTGCCAAAAGAACTGATCAGAATATTTGATGAAGTCTGCTTCATCAACTTTTCTGTGAAAGATCTGGAGGTACTAGCTAATAGGTATTGTGTCCACTTGGACGAATGGACAAAACTCCTTGCTTCTAAATATGACAAGGTGATCAAGTTCTGCCTTGAATACAAGAAGAAGATGGAAGCTAAGGATGGACGACTGTGAAGACTGAAGACGATGAAGATCCCGAGCTGTTGTCAAGGGGGAGTTTGTTGAAACACTTTCCTGTGACAACACTCTGAATAGAGTCTTAGTTTGTATTTTCATGTCTGTAATTGTCTTTGTATGTAAGAGTCTTTATGTATTAGTTTATCGAGTTATATTTATTTTTACATATTGAATGTTGCATTTCTTTCTAAGTGTTTTGCGCACTTACAAGTGCGCAGGAGGAAGCTCCTACGTACTTAGCAAGTACGTAAGAATACCTTTGCGTACTTGTTAAGTACGTAAGAGCATTTTGCCCTGCGCACTTGCTAAGTGCGCAGGCATCAGGTCAGGTATAAGTAGGATAGGTTGACAGAAGTTAAGTACGCAGACAATATAATAAATACGCAGATTGTAAATTCAGTGCTTTTCTCTGTAACCTTCAAGTGTTTATAATACAAAGAACATTTAAAGTGTTTTCTCTTGTCGGTTTACTTTGTTTAGCAAGACTCTCCACCTAGTCACGGGCATTCCGCACCCGGTCCGACTAGTAGACCACTTGCATGTGACGATCCGCCACACCCGAGGGACCTACAGGATCAGCATTAGCATTAAAATAATCCAATACTACAGATGAATTTTCAAAATTTTCCAGCTTTCGATGTAGTTTGATCACTTCAGATTCTTTATCAGAAATTTCTTTGTTCTTTTGAGCGACAATTTCATTTCGCTTCTCAATCTCAGCATAAGCCATATCCAAATGATATGCTTGTTCCTTATATTTCAACCCCAAAGAATTTAAATCTCTTTTCAAAGATTCAATTCTATCGACACACAGTTTATCATTATCTTTCAGTTTTTGATTAACTGAATGCATCGATTTCATATCACAAATTAAATTTGTGTTATCATCCATGACTTTTTGCATTTTATCCTTTATACTAATGCAATTTGAACAATAAATGTGACAGACAAAATCTTTTACCTTTGAAGGATCGGACATATCTGCCATGAATACTTTTGCAATAGGAGTATTCTCTGAATCAGCACCATCAGGAGAATTTTGAGTTAAAACAATATCATCTTCAGAAACACCAGAAGTAATATCAGATTCAACTTTCTGTACTTGATCACGCTCTTCATCAGTACCCGACAAACTCTCACCATCACTTGAGCTATCATCATCAGTTGACTCTTCAAATTATGTAGAATGAATTTCAGCTACAAACGCTTGACTTACCGAACCAACCAAATCTTCAAGATTAATACCCTAGTCATAATTTTCATCATTCTGAACTACCAAAGCAGATGATGCAGAAGCATGATTAGAATTTCCAGAACTAGAGGGACCATGTGACTGATTCCGATTGTTCTGAAAGTTATTAGGCTTCTTCTGAGAATCAAACTCAACTTTTGGCTTCACACATTCTTTGGCGAAATGACCATACTCCTGACAATTATAGCAACGAACTTTGGTTTTGTCAAATCCCATACGTGAACGACTGTTTGACCCAATATACTTTCTTCCAGTCTTATTTAAAAAATCCTTTGCTTATCGCATCAGCATAGCCATGTTCCATTGAATATTCATTTCTTCCAGATCAACAGGATTAATCTGTCTAAAATCTTCTTCAATAACCTCTGGATCATGAATCTTCCCACCAATAAAATTTTCATAAGACGCCATGAAGGAAGAAAACATTGCTAAATAATCATCAACAACTCTTTGACTCATATTATGTGTTCCAGATGATGACGAAGTTGAATTTGCAGAGAAACCTGAATGACTTGGAATTCCAGAACAATGATCATGAGAAACCTCTTTAGTATCACCAGAAAAGAATGCAACCCTGTACCAGTTTTGCCAGAAGACTTAGCAAAATACATTGAAGGATCTTGGATATGCTCCATATTGGTTTCCTTCTTCTTCATATTTAAATCATGTGACTGAATCTTGCCAAGTATCTCCTCAAGAGACATAGTTTTATACTTGATATTCTCTTTAATCAAAACTGTATACACATCAAATTTTGATGGTAATGCCTCCAAGAATTTATCATTTATCTCCTCAGTCTCATAAACCACTGAAGCACTCGACAACTCATTTAGCAAATGATAGAATCTAGTTGCAAGATCATCTAAAGATTCATTTTGAAAGTGCTTGAACACTAAGAATTGCTTTTTCAATAATTCTTTTCGACTTTTCTTAACATCCAAACTCCCTTCACACCTCCTTTGCAACGCCTCCCACAATTGTTGAGAAGTCCTGAATTGTTTAAAGCTGTGATAAATTTCTTTTGGAAGAGACATTGAGATACTAGCCATTGCCTTCTTTTCTCTATCAAACAATATTTTTTCTTCTGTGGTTAATGCAAATACTGATTTAGGAACATCATCCTTTCCCATCCAAGTATACGTAGGATGCATATAACCTTCTAAGATTGGAATCCATAAACTTGTATCAGTAAAGGATACGAACTGATCAAACCGATCTTTCCAATTTAAATAATCTGCAAGACTTAACAATTTGGGCGGTTTCTGAGATGTACCAATCTCGTTGTCGTAATTCAACATATTTTTCACTTGTACCATATTTGCCATTGTTTTTAAAAAAATTTCAAGTGTTGAAAAAAAAACTCCCCTTGGGCGAAGATAATAAGTTCGCCTCAAACAGGCAGATTTGATATCAAGCGAACTTGATAAGTTCGCTTACCCAAGAAACTTCAGTAAGTTCGCCGATTAAGTTCGCCTATTAAGTTCGTCTAAACTGACAGGAGCGAACTTAATAAGTTTGCTTGCTAAGTTCGCCTGCAACAACTTTCAGCAAGTTCGCTTAAAACATCTGAAACAAACTCAGCAAGAACTTTAACCCAAACACGAACAAAAATCCCTAAAATTTAGAAGGAATTAGAAGAAATTGAACCATAGGATATCTATATTTTATCAATTCAAACACTTTTATCGGATTAATTTCATCAAAATCAACCTCAAATTCACGAATTCAGTAGGAAAATCAGTTTCAAGAACTTGAAAACTCCATGGATACAAAATCTTAAAAAATGACCAATTTCTTGTCAAATTGTACACAAAAACCGTCTCTAATCAACAAAAATCAACCACAAATCACGAGCAAAAGCTCTGATACCACTTGAAGGTCCTCATTACACATCTCAGATCGATCTCGTGATAAGACGTATTGATAACACGGAGTGCGGAATCCTTCGTGTTAACGAATGTATACTAATTGAAAAGTAAACACAACATGTAAATAAAGCTTTCTCTTTGTATTCACAAACACATAGTTTACAGAATTCTTGTTTGATCAGTCTCACTTGTGTTTTTGAATAGACTTTGTAACTCTATTTATAGACACATGTTCTGCACCAGGCGAACTTAACAAGTTCGCTTCAAAGATGCTTAGGCGAACTTAACAAGTTCGCCTCTGATAGACCAGGTGAACTTATCAAGTTCGCCTCTAGCAGAACTTGTACAAATACTTACACAAAAACTAAACATTTACATAAAAACATAAAGATAATAAGATCTAAACTATTACAAAACTTTTGTCATACAATCTATGTCCTAACACTCACATGTTTCTCAAACACTCTAACTTGTGTGGATATTGCTGTGTGAATTCTGGACTTTATCAAGAACTTGACAATTTATTCATAACCATGTGCTTTCTTGGTGTTTATGGTTAAGCACGCACAAATATTGTGTTTGGATTCAAACTTTAAACGGTTCATATCTGGAAAAAAACAAACACATAAAATTAGAAAATTTCTTAGAAAATTTCTAAAAGAAATCTTAACTCTGGACATTTCGATCGAAAACTCCCTTATTTGCAACCTTTTCGATCGAAAAACTCCTTTTAACCTTTTCACCAGAAAAGTTGAACTTTGAACTTTTCGACCGAAAACTCTTAATCAGTTCAACATTTAGATCGAAAACTCAATCAGTACATCAACATTTCGATCTCAACTCTGAGTTATACCTCTAAACTTTTCGATCAAAAACTTTTGAAATCAATATAAACCATGACTATTTCGATCAAAAAGAAACAATTTTCATCAAACAACTTTTCCGATCGAAACTTCTTATTTTATTTTATTCATTTATTTATTTATTTATTTTTTTTAAATTTCTCTAGCCAAGATTTTTCGATCGAAAACACTTTTCGGTCGAAAACACATTTCGGACGAATCAGAATTAACTTTTCATCTGAAATACTTTTCGATCCAATCAAACGACTTTTCGGTTCATTCTTCCTAGTTTTACGGCAATTCAAAAACACATAAATTCAAACTAAAACTAAGGCTTTGGATCTAACCTATCAACCTCTATGAATCACGAGAACATACCTGAATGATCGAAAAACACTGAGAATCAAGATGACGTCACAATCGACCACTTTTTCGTACGAATCTTTAACACTTGTAAAACTTGATGAACTTTGAAATGATACGGTCGAGAGAAAAAGGCAAGTGGAAAAAATCTTTTCAATAAAAAATTTTGAATATAAAGACTTTTCAAATCTTGACCGAAAACTTCAGTCATGACTTTTTGATCGAAAAATTTATCAGATGATTTATTTTCGGTCAAGAGATTTCGATCGAAAACTCCAAACATGATAAATTTTGAAAATATTCAGACCAATTTTTTTGTATATATATTTTTATTTAAGTCCATTTTGACATCATTAAGACCTGTTCCAGAACTTAAAATTATTTTTTTTTTGACACAGACAAAAAAAGCAAAACAACAGCAAAAAAACTTTAAACATACAATCCAGATCATAACAACTATTTTATTTACAGACATTTTCTTTCGATGAACTGAAATGACATAGGATCATAAATGTATATTGTCTTAACTACACTTCATATCAAATCAGGATCTAAACAGTTCAACCTTGATTGCCAGTATTGTTATCCATATAAACCCATGCATCACTTTTCAGCAAATACAGTGTGACATTTAAGGTTATATTAATCAATACAGTGTGTACCCCACAATCGAGATGGAATGAACTTAGAATTAACACAAAATTTCACCAGATCATGATCCAATCTCCAGCATGAAGGTAGCGTTCTTAGCACAAGAAAAATAATCCAAGTGGATTTGATTGGAATCATATTGATTCACAATCATTTTGATTCATTTTCTTGGTTTCTGAGATAGTACAGAATCATATTGATTCATATGAGACGTGAAGAATCATGAATGATTCGGGTATGCGGATATCCATAAGATATTGGATATGTCAATTTAAATCACGAATGATTCAAAGGGCGAAACAGACTGACTTTCTGGTTTTCATCCGAGATTTTCACCAGAACCATCATTTGTATGAAGGTGTTTAACTCTAAATCATATATTTGACGTATATAGTCAATAAAGCAAACAAATTGTGCTAAGAACTCATCAAGATCCTGGTCTCATGGTATGACTAGATTCACTTTACATTCGAATGATGAAAATACCGATATTCGATGTGGGTAAAACACAAAGATTGCTATTACATATGCAGAGCCTACCAGCATATCAAAAATTGTAACCGATGTAACCATCATATCCAATTCATGCATAAGATCAGCACACACTTGTACTATCATTTCCTATATACACGTCATTTAGACACACAAATTTTCTTTTTCTTTTATTCTCCCCCTAAAATTTTGATTTATTTACTATTTATATCACTTATGAGAACAAGCATATCTGACACGAACACTCATTAAGCTAATACACATATAAAGCGTACACAACACAATTTTAACACTTAAAAGAAAATTTTTTTGAGGAACATATTTCTGAGGTCTTTCAGTTCAAATTTTGGACTATTTATTTTTCTAAATTTTTTTTTAAAACGAAATCATCCCCAACATCGTAACCAAAGAGTTAAACCGATCCGTTGAAAAAACTTTTGTAAAAATATCGGCTTTTTGCTCTAGGGTATCGACATGAACCACTTTAATCAGCCCATTCTCAAAACAGTCACGAATGAAATCTAACCTGATCGCAATGTGCTTTGTTTTGGAATGCTGAATGGGATTTTTCACTATTCCGAGCACTGCCTCGTTGTCACAATAAATCGGAGTTTCCCGAAAATTTACTCCAAAATCTAGTATTTGATATTGAATCCAGATAACTTGTGAACAACAGCTCGAGGCAGCGGTATACTCAGCTTCAGCAGTTGATGTGGATACATTCGTTTGTTTCTTACACTGCCAAGACACCAGTCTCTCCCTTAAAAATTGACATCCACCTAAAGTTGACTTCCTGTCCAAATTACAACCTCCATAATCGCTGTCAGTGTAAGCAAAGAAATTAAATTCAGAATCAGAAGGATACCATAAACCTAAATTTACTCGACCCTTAAGATATCAAAAAATTCGTTAAACGGCTGATTCATGAGATTCTTTTGGAGCTGCTTGATATCTTGCACAAGAACAAACAACAAACATGATGTCTGGTCGACTAGCAATCAAATACATTAACGAGCCAATCATTGACCTGTACATCTTTTGATTTACTTCAACTCCAGACACATCGACAGTTAAAGGTTCATGAGGAGCAATTGGTGTTGAAGCTGATTTGAAATCAGTCATTTTGAATTTTGTAAGAATGTCTTTCACATAATTGGCCTGATGAATAAGAATTCCTGATTCAGACTGCTCAACTTGTAACCCCAGAAAGAACTGCATTTTTCCCATCAAGCTCACTTCAAACTTTAGTTTCATAACTTGTTCAAATTCTTAGTAAAGAGCTTCATTTGTTGATCCATAGATAATATCATTGACATAAACTTGTACAATTAACAAATCAGCATCATATTTCTTCAGGAATAAGGTCTTGTCAATTGTTCCACGAACGAAGCCATTTGTTGTAAGATGTATTGACAATGTCTCATACCACGCACGAGGAGCTTGATGTAACCCGTACAATGCTTTATCAAGCTTATACACTTGAAATGGATGAGCCGGATCTTCAAAACCTGGTGGTTGATTCACGTAAACTTCATCCTTTACTACCCCATAGAAAAAAAGCTATTTTTACATCCATTTGATATATACAGTAAATTTCTTGTACGATGCATAAGCCAAAAAGATTCTTATGGCTTCAATTAGTGCAACAGGAGCAAAGACATCATCATAATCTAGTCCTTCCTCTTGATAAAAACCTTGTACAACCAAACGAGCTTTGATAAAATCCCACGATCATCCTTTTTATTTCTGAACACCCACTTCGTTCCAATTGGATATTTTCCCTCAGGTAAGTCCACAAGATGCCACACGTTTAACTTCTTAAACTGAACCAATTCTTCTTGCATAGCTTCAATCCAACTTGGATCTTGTAAGGCAATAGTAACATTCTTTGGTTCCTCTTGAGATAAAAAAAACAGGAGTACAAACAAACATTTACATTTCCAGTTTGACTTCTTGTCTTTACTCCATCTTCAAGAGATCCAATAATATTCTCAACTGGATGAGCATAATGGTTTGATGATTTTGAATATGCTCAACCTCCACAAATTCTGGCATGTTTGTATCATTCAAATCTGGTAATTGATCATTTGAATTTTCAACACTAGAAGAACTTGTCTGAATTACATCCTTAGGCTGATCATTTACAGAATCCAACTGAACTTCATTTACTGCTTGTTCATTATTTGTACTAGGAATTTCTTATACTTCAGAGTCAATATTTGTGACAGAGTTATCAACAATATTTTCTTGTGTTTGAGTTGATGTAGTAACATTCTCAGACATTTCATTTTGAATCATCAAATTCTGTGGTCCAACCAAAAACTTTCCAACAGATAGATCACTACTTGTAGAAGACTCAGTTACAGTACTCGAAGTACTTGATTCATTAGAATCCATTTGAAGTTGTTGATCAAAAGTTTTGAAGATTACATCAGCATCAAAGAACCAGTCAGGTCCATTTTGATCTGTATGAGTATTTAGTTCTTACCACTCCACATAAAACGATTCTTGAACAATTTTGGTTCTTTTGTTGTACACTCTATAAGCTTTCTGATATGAAGAATAGCCCAAAAAATAGCATTCATCACCGACAACTGCAAATTTTGGCAATGAATCTTGTGTATTCAACAATGTACAAGAACAACCAAATTCTCTGAAGAACTTGATATATGGCTTTCGTTTATAGAATAGTTCATATGAAGTCTTTGTAAGTTGCTTCACCATAAGAACTCTGTTTAAAACATAACATGCAGTATTTACTGCTTCAGCCCAGAATATAATGGGCAACCTGGAATCGACAAGCATTGTTCGAGCAGCTTCTATTATAGTTTTGTTCTTCCTTTCAGCTACTCCATTCTGTTGTGGTGTTCTTGCAGCACTATACTGATGTATTATTCCTTTCTCTACACAGAACGGACTTATTAGTTTATTTTTAAATTATGTTCCATTGTCACTGCGAATGATTGAAACTTTGGTATCACAGATGTTTTCTATTCGTTTGACAAAATCAATGATTGTTTCAGGTGTTTCATCCTTCGTTGCAAGGAAAAACACCCATGAAAATATTGAAAAATCATCTGTGATAACAAGACAATATGACTTTTTCGTAATGCTTTTAACTCGAACTGGACCAAACAAATCCATATGAATAAGAAATAAAGGTCTAGTAAAAGTTGTTATGGTTTTTCTTGGATGAGACTTCTTGTGTTGTTTTCCCTACGCACATGACATGCAAATTTCTTCAATTATGAATTCTTTCTTTGGCAATCCTCGCACCAAATCTTTATGCGCCAAGTTATTCATGTTCTTTAAATTCACATGACCCATTCTTCGATGCCACAAATAGGATTCTGAACCAGTTGTCTTTGATAATAAACATGAAACATTTACTGGTGTAGTATGATCATTCATGTCAACCACATATGCGTTGAATTTCCTTGGAGCACGCATCAGAATCATTTCTTCTGGAATAACCAATCCAGGTTTTAAGAACAAGCATTCATTTGCAGTAAAATGAACTGGTATGTCTTTATCACAAACTTGAGAAACACTTAGTAAATTGAATTCCAATTGAGACACAAAATTTACTTTTTCTAATGTTATGAGTTCATTCGACACTGTTCCTTGACCAGTTATTTTTCCTCCCTTTTTATCTCCAGTAAATGCAACAAAACCACCATCAAAAGTTCGAAAATTTTCCAGAATTTTATTTGTCCAGTCATGTGTCTTGAGCAACCGCTATCAACATGCCAAGCATTATTAATAGTCCTCTCGATTAAACTCTGCACATTCAAGACAAAATTAATGATTTACAGGTACCCAGATCATCTTTGACCTTGGCTGACTTTTACCTTTTACAGTCTTAACATCTTTCACATCTTGTTCTGTCAATTTTATCAGTTTTATATTTTTTATTACAACCATATGTGAAGATTGTTCATTTTTAATTTTCCAAACATAACCAACATTTTTCGCATATTTCATAGTAGTTTTTTTTTTGGCAAAATAGATCGGTTGGTTAAATTTCTTCACATATTGTGAACCTTTTAGGACACATTTATTCCCAAACTTTTGGTAGCACATAATCACGGCACACATTAGAATATAAAGCATGACAATTTCTGGAAAGCAAGTAATAACGACTATATCTTTGTATCACTCTGGACTCTAACACACTGTCGTTCGCAGACGCTCGCTTGAAATGCTGAATAACGTTGCTCTTAACTTTCGCTTTGTTTTTTGTGAACCTTGACTCACTAGAGTTTTGTTTGCAATTTCTCGCAAAATGACCAACCTGACCACACACAAAGCAATTGTAGCTCTTAGGCTTTAACTTTGACTTTGAACACTCGCCTACTTCACTCTTTAGGCCACAACTTTTCTTTCTTAATTGTTCTTTGATTTGAATAGACTTTTCTTTGACATCAATGAACTTGTCTTTTACATCAATGGATTTGCCTTTGACACACCAAGATTTTCTTTAGACATTTGTTGGTACACTCACTTTAACTTTGACAACTTTATTTTTCTCTGTCTCACTGGTAAGAATATGATTCTCTGGTGCTATGACATTATTTTTCTTTGGTCTCTCACTTGACAAATCATACTCTTGAATCAGAGGATTTCCAAACTCATCTAAGACCACATCATTAACTAGACAAGAGAGTTTATTAAGTGGAACATAGTCTCTAGCTGTATGCACCACTTTATCAAAGAAAGTAGATGTTGATGACACTTCAGACACACAATCAAACTCAACACAACCGTTAGTAGAACATGCCGAAACATAAGAAATATCAGAATAAGAATCAGAAGCATTAATATTTTTTGCATCAGCATTTAAACTAGAAATTGAAACAAATTTATCTAGATTACAATCAACATCTAGGTACTGTTTACAGTCCCTAATAAACTCCCTAGTGCAATGTTTATTGAAAGATGAAAAATTTTTCACTCCATCAAGTTCATTTTCATCATCCACACACCTTGAGTTTATATCTACACTAATATACATATCATGAAAGTTAGAATTTTCGACATTCATCAACTCATTCGATTCATGCGGTTCAGGAAAAGGTACAAAATTTTTAGGATGTGGAACCTTGTTGTAACCCAACCCGTCTTTGATATAAACAGTTCTCTCTTTGCTCAAACATTCATCAAAGACATTTTGTTGCATCTTCCACTTTGAAACAATTACCCTTTCTTTTATTAAATTAGTTTCAAATTTGATAAGTTTTTCTAAAAGATCTTTGATTAAAACGTCCTTTTTATCCAAATATTCTTTAAATGTGACATTATCTTTCAATAATGCTTTAATTTTTCTTGTAAAATTTACTTCATTTTGTTTCAATTCTTTGTTTACTCTTTTTAGTTTATCATTTTCAGCAATCAGAAACGTGTTTGCTGCAAGATAATTTTGCATTCGATCTACACACACTAAGGAACATACATCAAATTTATTTTCAGAATTTACCTCATTCTCAGATGAAGTTTCATCAGAAACATCAACTTTGCCCTTTCCTTTAAAATCGGTTTTGAGCGCACAGTTACTGGTAATATCAGCTGGTTTCATTGAATCTTCAATTTTAGCCATTAAGGCTTCATCCATTTCATCCTCAGCATCCTCGATCTCATCCTCCCATTCACAATTACTCAGTTGTTTGGACATGAGTGCAGTTGGAGACTTTTTTGACTTATCAGATTCATCAATCATTTCCACCAGCTTAACTCCGCTTCCCTCAATCTTCTTTTTCTTGTCCTTGGTACACTCACGAGCGAAGTGACCAAGCTATTGACTGTTGTAGCACCTGAGTTTAGCTTTGTCAAAACCAACCTTTTTACCAAACTGGAACTTATCCTTCCCAACCTTCTACAAGTACTTTTTAGCCCTTACAGCTATCTTGGCCATCTGCCATTGCATGTCCATATATTCTAAATCATCAGGATTGATCTGAACAAGATCTCCTACATCATGCACGGCAGGTTGCAACTTTCCTGTCACCAGTGCATCGTAGCTGCTCATGAAAGCTCCAAACAAAGCAATCTGATCTTCAAGGATTTGTCCAGATGACTTGACTTTCTCACCAGAGGAGTATTCACAACAGTGTTCACAACAACCTTTTTTTTCTCAAGTTTTGTTCCACTCTTTCCTTCACTACTTCCAGAAAGTAATGCTGCATTTGTTGAACTTGAGTTATTTTGTTTATCTTTGTTGTTCATTTCTCTCTTCTTTTCATCTAATTCATAAGACTCGAGTAAACAGATAATATCTGTAACATTTCTGATTTTTCATTATCTGTATTTCAGTTCAATATGATACATTTCAAACCCCATTTTAGTACACTGACTTGTTCTATTCGTACCAACAATTAAATACTATGTTTCAATGCAAATCCACAAATTTTACACGAATATATCCTATTAAACTCTACATAAGTTCATATTTATACAAATCTGTCAATATTGAAATTTGTAAGGACTGATTTTATAAATAAATAAACAGAAACCCTAATAGGCACGGTCGCGCCTCGTTTTGGCACGGTCGCACCAAGTGCATTGGCACGGTCGCGCGGCTTGCTTTGGAACGGTCGCGCCCAGTGCCCTGGAACGGTCGTGCCTCATATGGGCACGGTCGCGCCTCTCATCAGTTGAAACGGAAGTACATCCTGTAATCACAGAGACGTTCGATTTCGTAACCGCTTTACACATTCCTACTATTAACTAACAAAATTAAGTCGTTTAATCATCAAATTTACAACAAATAAACCCAATTGCATCAATTCAACTCATAACCGTCCAATTCTCTCACAAGACCATCGAATCCACCAATTTGATTGCAATTCTCCCAAGCCAACATACTATCGATCCTCTCTAAAGCTTCTGGACACGCTGGTTTAGTTGGAATTGCAGCAGAAGACGCCGGAGATCAAGCCCATCATCGTCGGAACTCATTCTACCCGTACGCCATCGATTCATCCTCCTTCCGGGTAATTGAAACCTTCCACACCTACGTTTTAGTCTATAGATCAAAAGCCCTAATCTAATTTGGGCTTACAACATTGGAATCATCACGAACCAGAATAAATTTTTCGTTCAAAATGGATTAAATCGAACCCTGTTTTTAACACGTTTCAAATACAATTAATATATTCCATTAGAATCGTAATAACCCTACAGAAGAAAGCCCTATGAAATCCAACGTTAACATTATAAGAATCAGTCAATTCGTTTATGTTTTGGAACAGACACGGTCGCGCTAGTCTTCTAGCGCGGTCGTGCTTCATGAGACACGGTCGTGCTAATACCAGTGCGGTCGTGCCTCACACACTCAGACCCGGTCATGCCTCTTGGCTAGACTTAGTCGTGCCTCAGAACCCTAGACACGATCGTGCCTAGTAAACAGCTTAGTTATGCCTTCTGTTTGATCAACACGGTCGCGCCCTGACTAGCACGGTTGCGCCCGTGGTCCTAGCACGATCGTGCCTTGTCCCAAGCACGGTCGTGTGTGTGAGAAAATCTTGGCACAATACTAACTTTTACATTTAAAATCAATAAGCATTCCAAATGAATTTTTTTAAATAAAAATAATTGATTTTATAAAGATTTATATTAACCTATTTAAAAAGATCAAATTCCAATTCTAAAAATAAATAGAAGTTATTTATTTAAACCCACAAAATTAAATTTATACTTATTATTAAACCCTACACCTAGATATTATTTATACAACCCATTTACACATAGTTATAAAAATAGATTTACAAAAGCTATTTACTAAATCTATATTTAATATAAAACGTCCGATACATTTTTATAACTGAATTACTAAGTTACATATTTTATAAATAAATAAATGAGGTAACAATTACTTATTTAATTTACATTTAAACAAAAATTATTTATTTAGTTTATAAATTACCCCTAATACGTACATTATTTTTATAACTAAGTGAATAAATAATAATTATGTAATTTATTTATTTAGTTATTCCAAACTCAAACCTAAATCAAAATATTCTAAAAATATCCATTTTAATTTTTTCATTTTATACAATAACTTTCAAATACAAACCACAAGCTTTATACACACATCCAATTCAACCCTAGACTTAGACATGGACTATTGTGCACACTATTAATTCAACATACATTCCACACTAGGTTAACGTTGCGTAATATCTCGAGTTAGCTACGCCTTCAAATCAAGTGAGTATTACGTAGCCCCTTTTACTCTTTTACACTTTTTGGGGGTGGAACATGAACACTATACAATACTATTGTTTACATTTACACAAACTATACAAATACAAATCCTCTTTACATTCATGTGTGCAATTTGCGCTTTATGCCTGAGTGCTAGTTGTGCTAACTTTTATGTGCAATTTATGTGCAATCATTAACTATTCAAGCCGACGGTAAACAATGATAGATCTATTGAGTCTGACAAACCCACCCAGATTGGGGTGATTGTTACCAACAACACAATTTTGCATGCTAGTTACAAAGGTTTGATTGTACTTGGTTACACAATAGCTGCTCTCCATAAATGCCTTATTTTGTCATGTTATGTAAGGATTTGTTTATTTACAATTTATATGCTATCTATGTACAAACCTGTGTATGCTCACCAACTTTTTAGTTGACCTTAATTTATTCATGTTTCAGGTACTAATGTGTGATTTTGATCAAGACTTGCTACACATAAGTTTTGGACCTAGATAATTTTAATAAAGGATTATGTATTTCATTTTATGTACTTGGTTTGATTTGGTTTTGTCTTGAATATTTGAAATGAATTTGGATGATTAATATATTTCAATTTAGTTAACCTTGTGCTCATGAACAGTCTACATGTCCCGCCCCGATGATTCCACCGTCGGTTGGGGTGTGACAGATTGGTATCAGAGCCTTGGTTATAGGGAACTAGGTTATTAGACACCCTTGACCTAGACTATAACTTTGGGACACCCACTTATGTCATGCTTCATTATTAGGTGATAAGTGCTACATGCTATGTGTTACATGCAATGTGTTACATGTTTTCTATGATTAGTTATTATTTCGTTTTGATGCCTTACTTGTTAAAAATTCATGACTTATGAAGATATACTTAAATAATAATTAAATAAAAAATATCCCTACCTATACTCTAAAACCTCATAATATTCTTACCTACACTTCTATCATCATCTTCTTAGCATGTGGAAACTTCATGGATCTAAATCTATAAAAATTTCTTTATTTCCTCGTTAAGGCTTTTAAACTTTGTTAATTATTTGAGGACACGTGCAATCTGGAAGAGTGACACCTGTATTCTGGGTTTTCTGTCTAGGAAAGCATGTCGCATAAATCCCAATCAACCGAGGGGCCCGTATCCTTTCCTGGGAACTCCCGGGATGAGTGTTTACTTATAGGCTAAAGCATGTCTCCTTGAAAATTATATGAGTTTGATTAACCTTAATGTGTCATAGTATTCAAGTGATTTTATCACTCTTTGGGTACAATCCAAAGTATGATTAACTATTTTATTTACTATCTTATCCTTTTAAAACCAAATAACTTTAATAAGTTCTTACATCTTTTCTTGTGTTGTGCAATTCTGTAGAATGCCTCCTCGTCGTGCTACCGTGACCAACAACAACACCTATATTGCTACCATCCTTGCACAAGTTGTAAATCAACTCACTCAAGATAATGGGGCCGCCAATTGTAACCATGGAGCTAATGGGGGTGGTGGTGCCAACCCACCACAATGCACCTTCAAGCACTTTAACTCATGTAATCCTCTTAAGCTCTATGGTACCGAAGGAGCTACGGGACTTCTTCAATGGTTCAAAGGTATTGAGAATACCTTCCTCAATAGTGACTGCCCCGATAACCTTCGTGTTCGGCATGCCACAAGTGTCTTACAAAAACGAGCACTCACGTGGTGGAATGGGGAAAAGAGAACTAGGGGTGTGGAAGTAGCAATGGCCTTACCTTGGGATGAGGTTAAAAGGCTAATGACCGAAGAATTTTGTCCTCGAAATGAGGTAAAGAAACTGGAAGCCGAGTTTTGGGATCTTGCCCAAGATGGTGGTGAAAGTCTAGCTTATACAACTCGGTTTTACGAGTTGAGTCTCCTTGTGCCCCATATGGTCACACCTTTATCCCGCTGCATTGAGAAGTATATTGGTGGATTACCTAGGAAAATTCAAGATACTGTCTTAGGGAGAAATCCCGCAACACTTGAAGATGCTATCCGCTTATCTGCTACATTAATCGACAACCATGTGAAAGCGGGAACTCTGACTAGAAAAGGCACCAAGAAAGTTCCCGACACCACAACTCCTCCCACACACATCAAAGAAGCCACAACTGAACCCTCCCGTAATAATAAGAAAAGAAAGGCTAGAAACTATGCTATGGTCACTCCTGCTATCCCTGTTAACCAAGCTGCACCTATGGTTCAAGCACCAGCCAAAAAGCCATATGTTGGGATCTACCCACTCTGTGCCACATGCAACTATCACCATCTCCAAAACATTCCATGTCGCCTTTGCACTCACTGTGGGAAATATGGTCATACAGTCAATGTTTGTAGAGCCAAAGCACTTGCAGGCCAAGTCAACCCACCAAACCGAATCAACCCCCAAGTGGCTAATCAAGGTGTTCCCGCTATTGCAAATGGGCGTGCTTGTTATGAATGTGGTAACCCAAATCATTTCCGTGATCAGTGCCCAAGGTTAACCAATGCTAGACAAGGCGGAGCTCGTGGGCGTGCTTTCAATATAAACTCCAATGAAGCTCAAGCCAACAATGATGTGGTCAACGGTACGTTCCTGGTTAATAGTCAATATGCCTCCATTTTATTTTATACCGGTGCCGATAAAAGTTTTATGTCACTTAAATTTTAACCCTTACATGCAAAGACTCGATCCCAATTAGAGAAAACCTTCACCATTGAAGTAGCAAATGGTGATTCACTTACAATTGACTCTGTTATTCATGACTTCTCTCTAGAACTTAACGATCATACATTTCCAATCAACCTTGTACCAATGCCACTAGGAAGTTTTGATATCATCATAGGCATGGATTGGCTATCAAATCATCATGCCGAAGTCATCTGTTTCGAGAAGTGCATCCGAATACCTCTACCGTCGATAGAAACGTTAAGAGTCTTTGGTGAAAAGCCTTGCAAAGGACTCAAATTAATGTCATGCACTACCGCCCAAAAGTACTTACGAAAGATGTACGTAGCCTTCTTAGCTCATGTTGTTCAAAAGAATGTCGAGAAGAAGAGTATCCAAGACATTCCCATCATTCGGGATTTTCCTCATACCCAGAGCTAACCCCGTGGCTAGAGCTCCTTACCGTCTTGCACCTTCTGAAATGCAAGAACTTGCAAGTCAACTCTAAGAGCTCTCCGACAAGGGCTTCATCCGTCCAAGTCATTCACTGTCGGGTGCACCCGTCTTATTCGTTAAAAAGAAGGTTGGATCATTCCGCATGTCAACAAGCTTACCATCAAAAATCGTTATCCCTTGCCTAGAAATGATGATCTCTTCGATCAACTTCAAGGCTCTACTTGCTTCTCGAAGATTGATCTTCGATCTGGTTATCACCAACTCCGTGTACAAGAAGAAGATATTCCAAAGACTCCTTCCGAACAAGGTATGGTCACTACGAGTTTATGGTCATGCCTTTTGGGCTAATCAATACACCCGCGGTTTTCATGGACCTCATGAATCATGTGTGCAAACCATACCTTGATAAATTTGTGATCGTCTTCATTGATGATATCTTAATCTACTCCAAGACTAAATCCGATCATGAACAACACCTTAGATTGGTTTTGGACCTCTTGAGAAAAGAGCAACTATATGCCAAGTTCTCCAAATGTGAATTTTGGCTAAAGGAGGTTCAATTCCTGGGTCATATCGTCAACGAAAAAGGAAGTCATGTTGACCCTGCTAAGATCGAAGCTGTTAAGAATTGTAATGCCCCGAAGACCCCCACCGAAGTTAGTTCATTTCTTGGTCTTGCGGGATATTATCGTCGCTTCATCTCAAATTTCTCTAAGATTGTTGTCCCTCTTACCGCTTTAACTCACAAGGGTAAACCTTATGAATGGGGACCAAAACAAGAAGAAACTTTCCAAAATGTCAAGCAAAAGTTGTGCAATGCTCCTATTTTGACTCTCCAAGATGGGAATGATGATCTAGTTGTCTACTGTGATGCTTCCAACCAACGTCTCGGTTGTGTCCTCATGTAACGAGGCAAAATAATCGTTTATGCATCAAGACAACTCAAGATTCACGAGAAGAATTATACGACGCACGATCTCGAGTTGGGTGCGGTCGTATTCGCATTAAAGATTTAGAGACATTACCTCTATGGCACAAAGTGTGTGGTGTTCACCGACCACAAAAGTCTCCAACACATCTTCAACCAAAAGGAACTCAATATGAGGCAAAGACGTTGGGTTGAACTCCTTAACGACTATGACTGCGAGATTCGTTATCATCCCGGCAAAGCGAATGTTGTAGCCGACGCTTTGAGTCGAAAGGACCATGTCATGCTTCAATGTGTCCAAATTCAAACTGACAATTAAAATCGCATCTGAGAAGCTCAACACGTTTCAATCACCAAGGGTAACATGTACGAGGAAATGTCGTGTGGTGTTGAACTCCAGCTTGAACTGAAACCCAATGGCTTACTTTATTACTTGAACCGTATTTGGGTCCCCGATCGCGATGATCTCCGTGCATTTCTTATGAACGAGGCTCACAAGACTCGTTATTCTATTCATCCTGGTGCGGATAAAATGTACCAAGATCTTCGCCAACAATATTGGTGGCCCGGTATGAAGAAAGACATTGCTCTCTATGTTGCCAAATGTCTAACTCGCTCCAAAGTCAAAGCCGAACACCAACGTCCTTCCGGCTTACTCGAACAACCGGAAATTCCCATGTGGAAATGGGAGAACTTGGATATGGACTTCATTACCAAACTTGCTCGCACCTCAAGTGATTATGATAGCATTTGGGTGATTATTGACCGTCTCACCAAATCTGCTCATTTCTTGCCTATCTGTGAAGACTATCGGGTTGAGAAACTAGCCCGAATTTACATTGACGAAATTGTGAGCCATCACGGTGTTCCCTTAAACATAATCTCCGATAGAGATGCTCGGTTCACCTCTCGTTTTTGGCAATCTCTCCAAACTGCTCTTGGTACACTATTGGATTTGAGCACGGCCTACCATCCCCAAACTGATGGTCAGACCAAGCGAACAATCCAAACTCTTGAGGATATGCTTAGAGCTTGCGTAATTGATTTTGGTGGAAATTGGGATTCACATCTATCCCTAAACGAGTTCTCTTACAATAATAGTTACCACACGAGTATCAACATGGCTCCATTTGAAGCTCTCTATGGTCGCAAGTGTCGTTCCCCTATATGTTGGAACGAGATTGGTGAAGCAAAAATCACCAGTCCCGAACTAATTCTAGAAACATCCGACAAGATTATCCAAATCCGTGACAACATTCGAGTAGCGAGAAGTTGGCAAAAGAGTTATGCCGACAAACGACGAAAACCCTTGGAATTCCAAGTCGGCGACCTTGTTCTTCTGAAGGTGTCTCCGTGGAAGGGTGTGATCCGTTTTGGAAAGAAAGGCAAATTAGCACCTCGCTATGTGGGTCCATTAAAGATCCTTGAGAGGATTGGGAAAGTGGCTTACAAACTCGACTTACCTCCATCACTAGGCAATGTGCATCCTACTTTTCACGTGTCTAATCTGAAGAAATGCCTTGCTGATGAGAATCTCCACATACCTCTTGACGACGTGCACATAGACGAAACGATGCACTTCGTTGAGAGACCAGTGGAAATCATGGATCGTGAAGTCAAACAGCTAAAACGAAGTCGTATTCCTATTGTCAAAGTTCGTTGGGAATCTAAACATGGTTATGAGTTTACTTGGGAACGAGAAGACCAAATGAAGCTCAAGTACCCCCATCTCTTCACTGATGCCGTCGCCTCCACTAGCTAAATTTCGGGACGAAATTCCCTCAACATGGGGATACTGTAACATTTCTGATTTTTCATTATCTGTATTTCAGTTCAATATGATACATTTCAAACCCCATTTTAGTACACTGACTTGTTCTATTCGTACCAACAATTAAATACAATGTTTCAATGCAAATCCACAAATTTTACACGAATATATCCTATTAAACTCTACATAAGTTCATATTTATACAAATCTGTCAATATTGAAATTTGCAAGGACTGATTTTATAAATAAATAAACAGAAACCCTAATAGGCACGGTCGCGCCTCATTTTGGCACGGTCGCGCGCCTTGCTTTAGAACGTTCGCTCCCGGTGCCCTGGCACGGTCGCGCCTCTCATCAGTTGAAACGGAAGTACAGCCTTTAATCACAGATACGTTCGATTTCGTAACCGCTCTACACGTTCCTACTATTAAATAACAAAATTAAATCGTTTAATCATCAAATTTACAACAAATAAACCCAATTGCATCAATTCAACTCATAACCGTCCAATTATCTCACAAGACCATCGAATCCACCAATTTGATTTCAATTCTCCCAAGCCAACATACTATCGATCCTCTCTAAAGCTTCTGGACATGCTGGTTTAGTCGGAATTGCAACAAAAGACGCCAGAGATCAAGCCCGTCATCGCCAGAACTCATTCTACCCGTACGCCATCGATTCATCCTCCTTCCGGGTAATTGAAACCTTCCACACCTACGTTTTAGTCTATAGATCAAAAGCCCTAATCTAATTTGGGCTTACAACATGGGAATCATCACGAACCAGAATCTATTTTTCGTTCAAAATGGATTAAATCGAACCCTGCTTTGAACACGTTTCAAATACAATTAATATATTCCAAAAGACTAGTAATAACCCTACAGATGAAAGCCCTATGAAATCCAACGTTAACATTATAAGAATCAGTCAATTCGTTTATGTTTTGGAACAGACACGGTCGCGCTAGTCTTCTAGCGCGGTCGTGCTTCATGAGACACGGTCGTGCTAATACCAGCGCGGTCGTGCCTCACACACTCAGACCCGGTCATGCCTCTTGGCTAGACTTGGTCGTGCCTCAGAACACTAGACACTGTCGTGCCTGGCCTAGACACGGTCGTGCCTAGTAAACAGCTTAGTTATGCCTTCTGTTTGATCAACACGGTCACGCCCTGACTAGCACGGTTGCGCCCGTGGTCCTAGCACGATCGTGCCTTGTCCCAAGCACGGTCGTGTGTGTGAGAAAATCTTGGCAGAATACTAACTTTTACATTTAAAATCAATAAGCATTCCAAATGAATTTTTTTAAATAAAAATAGTTGATTTTATAAAGATTTATATTAACCTATTTAAAAAGATCTAATTCCTATTCTAAAAATAAATAGATGTTATTTATTTAAACGTACAAAATTAAATTTATACTTATTATTAAACCCTACATGTAGATATTATTTATACAACCCATTTACATATAGTTATAAAAATAGATTTACAAAAGCTATTTACTAAATCTATATTAAATATAAAACGTCCGATACATTTTTATAACTAAATTACTAAGTTACATACTTTATAAATAAATAAATGAGGTAACAATTACTTATTTAATTTAAATTTAAACAAAAATTATTTATTTAGTTTATACTAAATTACCCCTAATACCTACATTATTTTTATAACTAAGTGAATAAATAATAATTATGTAATTTATTTATTTAGTTATTCAAAACTCAAACCTTGATCAAAATATTCTAAAAATATCCATTTTAAATCTTTCATTTTTTACAATAACTTTCAAATACAAACCACAATCTTTATACACACATCCAATTCAACCCTAGACTTAAACATGGACTATTGTGCGCACTATTAATTCAATATACATTCCACACTAGGTTAACGTTGCGCATTACAAGGATCATATTACTATTTAGTATCTCGAGTTAGCTACGCATTCAAATCAAGTGAGTATTACATAGCCCCTTTTACTCTTTTACAATTTTTGGGGTGGAACATGAACACTATACAATACTATTGTTTACATTTACACAAACTATACAAATACAAATCCTATTTACATTCATGTGTGCAATTTGAGCTTTATGCCTGAGTGCTAGTTGTGCTAACTTTTGTGTGCAATTTATGTGCAATCATTAACTATTTAAGCCGACGGTAAACAATGATAGATCTATTGAGTCTGACAAACCCACCCAGATTGATGTGATTGTTACCGACAACATAATTTTGCATGCTAGTTACAAAGGTTTGATTGTACTTGGTTACACAATAGCTGCTCTCCATAAATGTCTTATTTTATCATGTTATGTAAGGATTTGTTTATTTACAATTTATATGCTATCTATGTACAAACTTGTGTATGCTCACCAACTTTTTAGTTGACCTTTATTTATTCATGTTTCAGGTACTAATGTGTTATTTTGATCTAGACTTGCTACACATAAGTTTTGGACCTAGATAATTTTAATAAAGGATTATTTATTTCATTTTATGTACTTGGTTTGATTTGGTTTTGTCTTGAATATTTGAAATGAATTTGGATGATTAATATATTTCAATTTAGTCAACCTTGTGCTCATGAACAGTCTACATGTCCCGCCCCGATGATTCCGTCGTCGGTTGGGGTGTGACAATATCATCAAGTGTTTTACACTTCAGATCTGGAGTTGTGTTCTTGATTAGCATACAAGGTATGCTCCAACAATCTGGCAGTGAGTCTAACAACTACTTTCGTAGCTCATACTCTTCAAATTTTACTCCTATTTTTCTCAACCTATTTATCGTGGTTGTAAACCTAATCACTTGCTCACTGAGAGCCTCATTTTTTTTATAACTAAACATGTTATATTGCTTTAGTAGAAGATCGGTTCTGCTTTCCTGAAGAGCTGCATTACCTTCAAATCTTAAGCACAAAGCGTTCCACAGACCCTGAGCAGTTTTGTGTTGCTCAAAATTCAAATACAACCGTTGAAGCACTTTCCTGTGACAAACACTCTGGATAGATAGAGTCTTAGTTTTGTACTTTCATGTATGTATTTGTCTTTGTTTGTAAGTGTCTGTATGTATTAGTATTCGAGTTGTATTTACTTTTACATACTGCTTGTTGCAAATTTCTCTAAGTGTTTTGCGCACTTGTATGTGCGCAGGAATTAGTTCCTGCGTACTTAGCAAGTATGCAAGAATACCTTTGCGTACTTGCTAAGTACGCATGAGCAAATTGCCCTGCGCACTTGCTAAGTGCACAGGCATCATGTCGTGTATAAATTGGAATGGTTGACAGTAGATAAGTATGCATTCATAGTTGCAAATACGTAGAATTTGTAAACTCAGTATTTCTCTCTGTAACCTTCAAGTGTTTATAATAGACGAACGTTAAAAGTGATCATCTTGTCGGTTTACTTTGTGTTATAAGACTCTCCACCTGGTCACGGGTATTCCGCACCTGGTCTGACTAGTAGACCCACTTGCATGTGACGATCCGCCACACCCGAGGGACCTACAACAACTCAGTCAGAAGTGCTAGAATAATAGAACCCAATGCTCTGTTATCCCTTTTGATTAACTTCTTATCTTCCTCTGAATAAAGATCAGGATCAGCAATCGGAACTAACCCATCAGCATTTGCAGTCTTAGGAATGTGAGGACCTTTTACAATTGATTCCCAAAGTGTATGTTCAGTAAACTTGAAATAATCCTTCATCATTATCTTCCAATTTGAAAATTCTGATATTGATTTCAGCATCGGTGGTGATTTCCCAATAACCCTCTCAGTATCATATTCCTTTCCAGCCATTCTTTACTTGAAATTTGAAACTTGGTCGAAATCAGAAAAAATTTGCATCTTAAAAATTTTAGATCGAAAACTTAGTACAATACTTTTCGATCTAAAAGTCAGAATATTTCTGACTAAATACTTTTCGATTTCTTCAACTAGAGTTTTCGGCTACATCAAACAAAATTTTCGGACAAATCAACAGAAGAACACTTGAATTGACCAAAAACTTTCTGTGATGATCCGAGTAAAGAATCAAGTCTTCAAACTTGATGCAAACTTCATCTCCATCAAAACTAGCTTCAAATCAACAACAATGCACCCAAATTACTTCAATTTGATCAGATTTGATTTAAAATTTTCTTGAATACCAAGAGCTATTAACCAACAGCTCTGATACCACTTGTGAATCCCTCAGATCGGCTGATATTTAAGGAAAAATTTTTCAATCACTCTCTGAATTGGCGAAAACAATTCAGAAGTTAAATCTACATTAACTGAACAAATCAAAGATGAGCAATCTCAATACTATCAATCACACCAAATGCATACTTCATGATGATTAGCTTCATTAATCTAGTAATATAATCAAGTATTAACAATAGAAAGACACAGAAATTCTCTTTTGATTAACTTGAAAAATCACAGTACAAAATGAGATCTATCTTTGAAATACAAAAGACACAACTATTTATACTACAGGGTTTTCGATCGAAATCTTCGTGATCGAAAAATGTTTTCGACCGAAAACATTTTCTGACCAAAAACTCTTAAGTTGATACTTCTAAAACCTAATTGATTTCTATGGACTATTAGGTTCCAACACGATCTTAGATCAAGATATCGAAGACTGATTGTTACAAAATTATTCTAAGTACAAATGCTGCTGATAGGTGTGACAACCCGACATTTCAGGTCAATATCCGTACACATTATAAACAAGTTTACGTTATAATTATTTTTGTGATTTATTTAATTTCACAAATAAAGACATAAGGTCTAACAAAGACCGTACATGGTCTCAATTCACATTTGGTAATTCTAGGAGTTACCGGTTCACATACACTTATAACCCGACTAAATTCGAACACTAGTGGTTAAAATAAATAACCAGAAAAATATATATATACATATATATATTATTTTTCACAAACTTTACGAGGAGCAGTAAATTATTTTGGAATAAATTTATAATACCGTGGAGGACCTCAACCGAATTTATTTACCATTTGAAACTCTAATTAATATTAATACACTTAAAACTAATTGTTTGAAAATTAACCCAACCCACATATTTAATCGGCCGAAATCAGAGAAGAAACCCCCCCCCCCTCTCTAATCCTTGACTTTCTCAACCAATCTTCAGAGAAGGACCATACCTCATACCTTCGAAATTCAAACAAAACCATACCCCCCTCAATCATTTTTCTCACAATTCCCATTTATCTCTCATTTTCATACGGCAAACATTCCAATTCTCTTCAATTCGAAGTCCAGTTTCAAGGCGAAATTCACCATAATTTGCTGTTTTAAGAAGAATTTCAAGTGTTTCTGCAGAAGATTCAAGACTTTTCTCTATTATCTCTCATCAATTTCATTCCTGTTTTTAAGGTAAAAACTCGATATTTTCATATTATGTTCTTCAAAACCGTAGCTAAACGTACAAAATGTTTAAACGCAAGAAAGATAACAAGAAGAGTGTGTCGAATTCAAGTTTAAAACATAAAAATATGCAGGACTGATTCTGTCAAACAGAAGTCCAGTAATCGAAACTAGGAGTTTCGATACCAGTTAACTCAATCGAAACTAGGAGTTTCGATACCTGTTGATCCATCGAAACTAGGAGTTTTGATGTCTTTTACTCAATCGAAACTAGGTAGTTTCGATAGCAAATACTCAATCGAAACTAGGTAGTTTCGATACCTTTTCTCAATCGAAACTAGGTTGTTTCGACTCCTGACCACTCCATCGAAACTAAGTAGTTTCGACACACATATACTCCATCGAAACTAAGTAGTTTCGACACACATATGCCCAATCGAAACTAAGAAGTTTCGACACCTGTACATCAGTCCCATTTGGGCAGTAACTCAAAACCATTTTATAACAAAACATGTGTTGAACAACTAAGGAGATATTCAAACAAAAACGACCAGATTTACAAGGTCGGTGAACAATTTACAATTAAGACGTTGGTCTTAACAACAATTTACCCTTGGTATCTAGGGTATGAATAGTCAAGGTTGACTACAACAAGTTTTATCACAAGTATATACACAAACTCAAGGTGAGTTTCACGGCCCCTTTTTACTGTTTTCAATATTTGGGGGAAAAACATACTTACAATTATTTTATGGGATAACAAGAGAATAAGACACGACTTGTATGTTTACATGAGATGAGAACAACAATTTGAGGCCGGAAAAGTCCCCTGGAACAACGTAGTAACCATTAACTGTAGCCTAGGGTCCTATGAATAGTACTATGGAGAGTGACGTCTCCCGGTCATGGTTAGTCGCGCTAACCACAATCTGGAGGATTTATGGCCGCATAGAACCGGATAACGAAATTAGGGGCGTGTACAATTGTCATGGTTTGGTTACGCCTCATGTAGGAACATATTATTTGTATTCCTAGCTAGTTTACAAATGGGTCAACAATTCTTATTCTGTTTATCACATACAACTGAAACTATTTACGAACAATGAAATTTTGCAAAGAACTATTTGATTAAACCTGTGAACTCACCAACCTCGTGTTGACGATTTTAAGTATGTTTTTCAGGTAACTGAACGTGATTTCAAGGTTAGCAATGTAGATTACATGCATGCACGATGGATACTACTCAAGGAGGATTTCCCTTGTATAACTCATTGAATTGAGTCATATTTGTGAAATCTTAATGTTTTGTAAACTCATTTTACATTTTGTAATGTAAAACTTTAAACTCATTTATGTATCCATTTATCATGTATGTGTTTGCGGTAATCATATGCTTTGGAAACCAGTGAACGTCGTGCCTCGCGTTTCCGCCTTGGCGGGGTGTGACAATAGGCTTATCAGCAGCATTCAGCACAAGTTGCTGCTGATAGGCTTATCAGCAGCATTCAGCACAAGTTACTGCTGATAGGCTTATCAGCAGCGATCATCCATGTTTGCTGCTGATAGGCTTACCAGCAGCAACCTTCACTCTTTGCAGCTGATAGCTCTATTCACTGAAAACCAAACGCTGCAGCTGACTATCCAGGCCAAGCGTCTCTGACACCTTTCTGCAAATGCAACTGACAGACTCAAAGCAGAAGGAACCGCTATGGTCAACCAATGACGGACAACAATACACTTCTCCAAGCATGCAAACAATCATGAATAAAGAAAACGTTTCAGTAAAGTTAACTAGATTAGCCTTTACGTGTAATGTAAATTAATAAACAAGATCAACGGCTTGTGTTCGATCTGATCCTTAGAATCAAGGGTCTGTCTTGATTCTAAGTTACTATAAATACTGAGTTGCCACTTCATTGTAAGTGTGCTTGTAGTGCTTGTCATACTTATTCATTGAGTTTCTCACTTGTAATCTTTGCATTCACAAAAGCTTAATACAACAGTGTTTATCAGTATTCTTTGTGTTTACTTGATTATAAATTGTGTAGTTGATTTTGTTTCCGCCAACCTCAACTAAGAACAGAACCATCTTGTATTCTCACGATCCTACAAGTGGTATCAGAGCTTTGGCTCAGATTAAACAAACTAACATTTGTCTAATCATCTCTGGTTCTATTCTAAACTCTCTCTTTGATCAAGTCTCCCAAAATCAAAACAAAAATGGCACAGAGCAATGGCTTTGAAGATATTGGCAGCATCAACCGACCACAAGGTTGGTATCTGGAGAAGACTATGACATGTGGAAAAATCGCATGGAAAGCTTCTTCTGTTACCAGGAATACGGAATGTGGAGATCCATCAAGGAGGGTCCATATATTCCCATGGTGGCCTCTGCTGATGGTGGAGGGCTACAAGTCCCGAAGGAAACCTCCAAGTACTCTGAAGAGGACATCAAGAAAATGGAGGTGGACTTCAAGGCACTAGGAGCCATCCAAATGTGCCTTCCAAATGAAGTTTTTCACAACTTCAGAAGTTACAAAACTGCCAAGGAGCTCTGGGAGGCGCTGGAGAAGATGTTTGCTGGCTCTGAAGAAGTCAAAGAGAACAGAAGGGACATACTGAAGCAGCAGTATGAGAACTTCGTCTGGAGGGAAGGTGAGTCCTTAACTATTTTATATAACAGATTTACCTATCTTGTAGGTGAACTGCAGTGCTCCAAGGTAAAGCTGTAGAATGAAGACATTCTCAAGAAGTTCATAAGATCTCTTCCTAGTTGTTGGACATTATACACTGTGTCCATCAGAAGAACAGAGAATCTGAAGACTCTTCAGATGACTGAGCTCTTTGGCATGCTCAAAACCTATGAATTAGAAATGATTCAAGCTAAAGAAAGGAGCTCCAGTTATCAATCAGCTACCACTTCCTCCACTACCTCCTCAGCGCTTCACTCTGATCATTCCGGTCCTAGTGCAAGCAGCTACTATCCTCCCATTGTTACTCACCCTCATACCCCAACCGCTTCACAATCTAACTCATCACCATTTCTTCTTGAGGCACCTCCTCAACAGCCAACCTCTACTGCTTTTGTCTCTGACAACTCAAGCAGCATGTACTTCATAAAAGAGGATCTGGAATGCTTTCATCCAGATGATCTTGAAGAAATGGATATTCAGCACTCATATGCCATGCTCTCCCTCAGAGCAAAAAGGTTCTATTCTAGAACCGGAAGATCATTTCCAAGCAACAACTCAAACAGCAGAGTTGGGCTTGATAAAAGCAAGATCCGTTGTTACAACAGTAACCAAATGGGTCACTTTGCTAGGGAGTGCAAGGCACCTAAAGCCAATCAGGGTGCCGGCCATCAAAGACAAGCCTACCAAAGTCAGCCCAGACAACAGCAGCAGCAACAAACTCCCCCAGCACAAACTGCAGCCTGTGCAAATGTTGGAACTGCAGAATTCGACTGGAGTTTTCAATATGAAGATGTTCCTGTCTCCAACCAAGCACTTATGGCAGACACTGCAGAGATACCACCTCAGGTATTTGAACATCTATGCTCTCAAGCCTGCATTGATAAAGTTTTAGGTTATAGAAAACATAACCAAAACCTTATAGATCAAAATGAAGAGTTTCTTCAAATGAAATCTGAGTTCAAAAAGGTTGAAATCACTTACAAAGAAAAAATTGAATGCCTTAAGAAAGAGATTTCATCTCTAAAACATGAACAAACCAATCTTGAAACTCAGATTGATGATCTATTAGTAAAACTTAATTCAACCAGAGCTGATCTGGCAGAACAGAAAGTTCATGTTGAAAAATATGAATTTTCTTCTAAAAAGCTACAGAGACTTCTAGATATTCAAGTCCATGAAAAGGTAAAGCTTGGAGGACTTGGATATGGCAAGGAACAGTACAATACTGTTCCTCATCCAGCTGACTATGTTGCCATCTATGAACCAAGCTTCGATGTTGCAAAACTCGACACTGCAAACAGAAATCTTGATCCTCCAATGGATGAACCCCTTGTTAAAGACTGCACTACCTCATCAGAATCTGAGTTAACCTTCTCAGACCATGATGAAACCAGTACAGCCTCATCTGAAGCTGTTCTGAATAGAGTCCCAGTCCCTACTGTTCTCCCAGCTGTTCCAGCCCCTGTACCATTCAAACAGATCAGGATCAGCTATCCTCCAGGTGGAAGAAAGCTAAACATTGAAAAGGGACAGACATCAGGATCCACAAACTCCAAGCCTCAGTTCATGCAAAATCAGAAGAATCAGCAACATGTTAGAAGAGTTACGACCAAGAAAACTCAGTTCAGAAACTCTTCTTCTCCACCAAGGAAGCAGCAGCCCAAAGTTCAGCAGTCCTGCATCATATGTGGGGAATCAAACCACTTTGCTGCAAAATGTCAGTTTAACCCCTTCAACCAGATCCTTCTTCAATCAGCGCATAAACAAAAGAAGGATCAGCATACTTCAGTTGATAGGCCATCTGCAGCCAGTAGAAGAGTTGAAACTGCAGAAAAACACAAGCAGCAGCAAAAGGCAAAGCCTTCAGCAGCCACCAAATCTGCTGCTGCTCAAACAAAGCAGTCAGCAGCAAAAACTAAATCTGCTGCTGCCCCAACTAAGCCTTCAGCAGCAAAAGCAAAATCTGTTGCTGAAAGGCCAAGGCCATCAGCAGCAACATCTGCAGCTGATAAGCTGAAGCCATCAGCAGCAAAACCTGCCGCTGCTGACAAGCCAAAACCTAAAACAGGAAAACCATCTGCTGATAGAGCAAATTCATCAGCTGCCAAAGCCAAATCCGCAGCCGATAAAGAAAAGAGAACTGGAAAACCACTACTTAAGCAATGGAAAGCCAAAATCTCTACTCCTGTCAGCAAAATCATCATCGGTGCTGTTGAATGCACGCATGATGAATCAGAAAGTCCAAGAACTATTTTCTTCAAAAAGGAGAGCTCTTGGACCACTCCTACTAACTAAATCTCTTTCATGTGCAGGGACAGCTAGGTAACAAGAATAACACCTGGGTGGTAGATAGCGGCTGTTCCAGGCACATGACAGGCAACAGGTCCATCCTCTCCAACTTCAGACATTTCAATGGAGGATATGTTGCCTTTGGGAGTGACTCAAAGGGTGGATCTATCACTGGACAAGGCATTGTGTCCAATGAGAGGATGAGCATTGAAAGAGTCAACTATGTTAAAGAACTTGACTTCAATCTCATGAGTGTTTCCCAAGTATGTGATCAAAAGCATTGGATGCTCTTCACTGACAAAGAATGCTTTATGTTAGCTCCTGGCCTATCTAAACCTCCGCCAGAGAAGATTCTCCTAACTGCTCAAAGAAAGGACAACTTATATGTGCTTGACATGAATGAAGTCACTCCATCTGGTAGTGTTTCATGTTTTCTGTCAAAGGCATCAGTTGATGAATCCGCTCTCTGGCACAGGAGGTTAAGCCATGTTAACATCAAAATAATCAATAAATTAGTGAAAGACAATCTTGTCAGAGGGCTTCCTGACAAAGAATTCCAGCTAGACGATCACTGCATTGCCTGCTTGAAGGGAAAACAACACAAGAGTTCCCATAAGCCCAAGACATTGAACACAAATGACACTCCTCTCCAGCTACTGCATATGGATCTTTTTGGTCCTACAAATGTCATGTCAATGGGCAAAAAGTCCTACTGTCTGGTGATCACTGATGACTTCTCCATATTCTCTTGGGTATTCTTCCTAAGAACAAAAGATGAAACTGCTAAGATTCTCAAATCCTATATTCTCAGGGTAGAGAATCAAAGCAATCTGAAGGTAAAGATCATAAGGTGTGATCAGGGAACAGAGTTCAAAAATCACACTTTGAACAGTTTTTGTGAGAGCAAGGGCATTGAAAGGCAGTACAGTGCTCCAAGAACTCCTCAACAAAATGGGGTTGCTGAAAGAAGAAACAGGACTCTGATTGAATCAGCAAGATCTATGCTGGCTGACTCAAAGCTGCCCCTTACTTTCTGGGCAGAAGCAGTAATCACAGCTTGTTATGTGCAGAATAGAGTCCTTATTGTTAAGCCTCTCCAGAAAACTCCCTATGAACTCTGGCTCAAAAGAGTTCCCTACATTGGCTTCCTGAAGCCCTTTGGATGTCCATGTACCATCCTCATCACACATGGAGTTCTTCCTAAATTCGGTGCAAATTCTGATGAAGGTTACTTTGTGGGTTACTCCTCTCAATCGAAGGCCTACCGAGTGTTCAATTCTAGGACTCGGACTGTGGAAGAATCTGCTAATGTGGAATGCAGGGAACACGTTGTCTGTGAACAAGGCAAAGGTCCCAACTGGCTTTTTGATATAGACTCCTTCACCCAGATATTTGAGCCCCTCATATTCTCAAATATGGAGCCTCCTTCTTCAAACTCAACACTTTCTACCTCAACCTCTTCTTCTTACTACAGACTGGAGTTTCCCAGTCCCTACATCAGGATGAAAAGGCGATCCATTGATCCTCCATCAGTGGCAGAAGCTATTGAAGCCAGTGCAGGTGAAGCCGGTACATCCAACACCACAAGCAGCAATCTCTCTGACAATGAAATCCTAAATGAAGCCTCCTCAATTCATGCTGAAGAGGCCTCTGATGCTAATGCTGCTGACTATGTGGAACACAATGATCAGCTCCTCCAAGCTCGTCTCCACACATCTGAAGACAATACTGATCTAAACCACAGTAATCTTGAAGAGGGAATACGGCTGGATGTGATACCTACACAGAGAATAAACAAAGAGCATCCTCTGGAAAACATCATTGGCCAAGTCCACACAGGCATCCAGACAAGAAGTAAGTCTCATGAAGCCAACATTTGTTTGTTCTCTTGCTTTCTATCACAGGTGGAACCCAAAAGGATTGATGAAGCTCTCAAGCACAACAGCTGGATTGAAGCAATGCAGGAAGAATTGCTGCAATTCAAAAGACAAGATGTTTGGAAGCTTGTTGATCTTCCACCTGGTCAAACAGCCATTGGAACAAGATGGGTCTTCAGAAACAAGCAAGATGAGAGGGGCATCGTAGTCAAGAACAAAGCCAGACTGGTAGCTCAAGGTTACACTCAAGAAGAAGGCATTGATTATGATGAAGTTTTTGCTCCTGTTGCCCGTCTGGAAGCCATTAGAATTTTTCTGGCTTATGCAGCATCCAAAAACTTTATGGTCTATCAAATGGATGTGAAGAGTGCCTTTCTGTATGACACGATTGATGAAGAGGTCTATGTCAAACAGCCTCCAGGCTTTGTAGATCCTGCACATCCAAATAAGGTCTTAAAACTGGACAAAGCTCTCTATGGCTAACACCAAGCCCCAAGAGCCTGGTATGAAACTTTATCTGGATATCTACTTAGCAACAACTTCAGAAGGGGGGCCATTGATCAGACGCTTTTCATCAAAGATGAAGGGGGCGAAATTTTGTTGGTCCAGATTTATGTTGATGACATTATCTTTGGATCTACAAGAAAGAAGCTCTGCAAAGACTTTGAAGTTCTGATGCATTCCAAATTTGAAATGAGTTCAATGGGTGAACTAAATTTCTTTTTAGGACTTCAAGTCAAACAGGTACCAACTGGATCTTCATAAGTCAATCCAAGTATGTCAAAAGCATCTTGGAGAGGTTCAAAATGACTGACTGCTCTGCTGCAAGAACTCTTATGCAAGTGCACCATCAATTATCTCCGGATAAAGAAGGACAAGACACTGATCAACATCAGTACCGAGCAATGATAGGGTCTCTCATGTACCTCACTGCCTCAAGACCAGATATCATGTTTGCGGTTTGTCTCTGCGCAAGATTTCAAGCAGCTCCAAAAGTGTCTCATCTTCAAGCTGTCAAAAGGGTTCTTCGATACCTAAAGGGAGCTCCAAAACTTGGGCTATGGTATCCAAAGAATGAAAATATCAATCTCTATGCCTACACTGACAGTGACTATGGGGGTTGTAACTTGGACAAAAAGTCCACATCTGGGGGATGTCAATTTCTTGGAGGAAGGCTCATCTCATGGCAATGCAAAAAGCAAACATGTGTTTCTACTTCAACAGCTGAAGCAGAATACATTGCAGCTTCAAGCTACTGTGCACAGGTCATCTGGATCCAAAATCAAATGCTTGACTATGGAATGACCTTCATGCAGACTCCAATTCACATTGACAACATGAGTGCTATCTCTATCACAAACAATCCGGTGCAGCACTCAAAGACAAAGCACATCGACATCAGGTACCATTTCATAAGAGATCAAGCTGAGAAAAGGAGAATTATTTTAACCAAAGTTCATACAAATGAGCAATATGCTGATCTGTTTACAAAACGTTTTGATGAAGCTAGATTCAGATATTTAGTTGAATCAATTGGTATGCTGAACTTTGATTAAAATCCATCTCAAGTTTCTCCTTAAAATGTGTCTTTTTGTCCATTGTTGTAAATAAAAGTTATGGGTCAGCAGCATTTTTGTCCTTCAGCTGCTGACAGGTAAAAGCATCAGCAGCAAAAGTTTTGCCACTGATAGCTTTAAGTTATCAGCAGGTACATGTTTCCTGCGGATAGCTTTAAGGCTTTCAGCAACAATTCCTTTGCTGCAGATCTTTAAACCTTTCAGCAGCAAAACCTACTGCTGACAGACTTATCTTTCCGCAGCAACCAAGTTTGCAGCGGATAGGCTTATCCATCAGCTGCAACCAATTTTGCTGCGGATACTCTTATCTTTCAGCAGCAACCAAGTTTGCTGCTGATGGGTAAACATAAGTCTAAATTAACTTTTACCCGCTGTAAAATTTACCGTCAGTCCCTTCCATGACTGCCTTGGTGTATTACAGCTGTAACAACGAAAAGTGAAACAGGTTGTACTGTACAAGTAAGGTTGCTTTTTCTTCGTCTGCCGTTATATCACAATCACAAACGTTCCCTCAACCTCTTCACATTCTATTTCAAACCTATCTCCCATCACTTTCACTCCCGTCTCCACAGCATTCAAAACCCTCCATAACTACCATTCAAACACCCTTCTTTCTTCCCTCCAAATCCATCACAATGGCAGTCGCCGACATAAACATCCCCAACAACAAGTTTGCTCCATACCACAACCTCACTGCATACCTAATAAAAGGCAAGAAGTTCGAAGGTTTCGACGGTATGATCGACTTCCTCTGTCGGTCCAAAATTTACCATGCCCTAACCGTCAACCCAACCATATATACTTCACACATGGAAGATTTTTGGAGCTCAGCCGTATATTCTACTGAACAGGGCACTCCTCAAATCAGAGGCACAGTAGACGGTAAGGAAATGATCATCACTGAAGCAAAGCTCCGCCAACACCTCAAGCTTCAGGATGAAGGGGACGCCCTCTCTTACCCAAGAGACGTATACATGAGGACCTTTGTATCCATAGGGTACACTGGGAATCAAACAGAGTATACGATAGAGAAGGCACTCATGGGTCCCAAATGGAAGTATCTCTGCACACTCTTCTCCAATGCATATCCCAGAAGAGAAGTGGCTGGAACCAACTCAGCTCCGGACTTGCGTCGGCAATTCACGGTATGATATCTGGGGCGGGTTTCAATTTTTCCCACCTCATTCTTGAAGGTTTGAGATACAACCTTCAAGAAGGGGTGAAATCTCAGTTCTTTATGTACCCGAGATTCTTGCAAGAAGTGTTCAATATTGAACACCAAGATCTTTCAAAAACTGCAAGAATCTACTCAATTCTGGGACATAAGAACAATATTTTTTAAAGCATGAGAACAATTTCATCAAAGTTCTCAGGGGCCGATGTTCCATTGTTGTCTACAATGTTGAACACGCAAAGTGCCCAGGGTGACAGTTCAGCAAACCCAGCTGACACTGATCCCACACCCTCCACCTCACTGCCACAAACTCAAACTACTGTTTCCCTTGATCGAACCCCTGTGCATTCTACTGAGGATGCACAGGCACATACATTACTCACCCACAGTTTGATTGCTCAATCGGAACACAGGGCCCCGGTTGCAGCCAAGTATACAAGAAAAAGGGGCAAGAGAACTCCTTCTTCTCTTGCCTCCAAGGCCCAAACCCAAGCCAACATCCCTTACTCAGAATCACAACATTCTAGTGAGAATATCATAAGGGAAAGCCACACTGTTAGGGAGACTCCTTCGGAAGTCTCTCTATTAGGATTAGGATCACTTCCCGGATCCATAGAACAGCCCTTCGAGCCATTCCTGTCTTCTTTGGACTTAAGTGTTGAGGAACCTGACCAAAGTGATGTACCTTCTCCAACTACCACTATAAAGGAGGTACTGATTGGTCTTGCTTCCGAAACACCCAACCCAAGTTCTTCACCCTTGAAGGTCCACTCTGGGAGTTATGAAAGAGTGGATGTGGACGAGGCTGTCACTACTACTGGTCCATCAACTGACCAGGAGGACAGTGACAACATCTTTAAGACCTCAACCACGACAACTCATGGTAAGGGTGTTTCCTTGGAAACTCCCCTCACTGAGAGGAATCCCAGGCGCCAAGAAACCGCGGGTGATGGGGATGCTGAGGCTAGGCCTACGGCCCCATCTGGGTCCAAGGATTCCACAACTGTGGATGAGGACAGTCTGAAACTACACAACTTGGAATTGACGGCCAGGGTGGCTATGCTTGAGGCCGAAGTGTCCAAACTACGACACCAAGTTTGATGCATGAAGCCCATCAATGTCCCTCCACGGCTTCTCCCTCTCTTGTCTCAGTGGGCACTCAAACAGATGCCTATATGTCCACTGATGCAACCAAAAAGGGGGAGATAGTCTCCATGGAAGAAGACGAAGACAGCCTTGAAGACTGGATACAGGAGTAGGCTGCCTTCCAAAGCTCACTTTACAGGCCAGCTTTTGTACAGGTCTACGACTTGCCAGTATCAGAAGATGAAGAAGAAGAGATCTCTGAAGACTGGAAGTTGGTTGTCAGGGCTGTGGATGAAGTGTTGACTGATGTTGAAGGCTACGATCAAACATCTACATTGGTCAACATCATCCCTGCAGCAGCAGCCATCATAGGTCAATCCACTACCCCCGAAATCTTCAAATCTTCAAAGAAGCTAGAGTTTGACTCTATTCTAGCTTGGGGGTATGATGGATCAGCTGAGAGGTTCTGGATTGGATGGGAGTTCAGCGGAGTAGAAGAGCTGAACTGGAAGTCACTCAATGCCCTCCAAGTCCTACAACTATATCTATCTAACTGCATCAACTCTTCAACGGATCTCTCAGCAGAACTTGCCATTGGCAGGTTCTATGACCTGATGGAGGATAATCTACCCAAGTTCAGAAGACTCCTACAAACAGCAAGACGGCTAGCTTATCCTGAATGTTCGTCGGCCGCAGAAAGAAGACTGTCTCCCACAATCTTGCAATAACAAGGAGCAGTCTTCTCACTGAAGAAGGAGTTCTGGGCCTTCAAAGATTTCTGTATGCCTTCCTGGTCAAGGACTCGGACGTGCTAGGATGGGTAAGCACTAGGCTCCTTGACCACGCTTTCTTCCTAAGCAACGGTTCTGCTCTCATCATCAACACCGGGAACATCCTTCAGCTACCAACAAATTTCCTCCACAAGATCTATCTACTAAAAGCCAACATCTGCAATATCAACTCCCTTGAAAGCCAGGCGATGATAGCAATTATCAAAGCTCACCTTGAGAAGGAAGGAGGATTGATGAGGAAGAAGATGTGTCATCCTCTGACACTGACTCCAACTCAGATTCCCCTCCAGTTAACATCTGCGCTGCAGCTTATGAAGCAAGATCCTCTGTGAGAGAAAGGCGGCTAGAACTTACAGATCCTGAGTGCCAAACTGAAGACCTTCCCTTATCTACCTCTCAACATGCCAATGAAGCCGACACAGAGATCCCAACAGCACAACAATCAGCTGTTTCTGTGATCAGTGAAGCCAGAGCAGAGGCATCCAATGTTAATAAAGGGAAGGGCATCATGACAAAAGAGGATGAAGAGAGGTTGCAAAAGGAAAAGAAAGAGAAAGAAGAGAGAAGAAGGAAAAGAGAAGAAGAAGAAAAGTTGGCTGAAGAGATGGCTCAAAAACAAAGGCATGAAGATAGAAAGGCGGCCATACTTCTCAGACAACAGACAATCCAGCTGTATGCCAAACAGCTGGATGAAATGAGGGTAAAAGTTCATGCAGGGTCTCAAGTTGAGGAAGATGAACGACTTGCTAGACAGCTGCAGGAACAGTTTGCAAAAGAAGAAGAAGAAGAAGCTAAAAAGAAAAGGAAGGAAGATGCTAAGTTTAGAATCACTGATTCTAAATTAGCAAAAGAATTAAGGGAGGAGTGGACTGAAGCTCTGATCTCTCAAGGTGAGGATGCAGACTACCTTGAAAAACTGTCAAACAAAGAGATCTATAGAGCCTTCATGGGTCAGCAGGGGGAATTGGCAAGGAAAAAGAAAGATGAAGAGAAAGAAAAAGCTCAACAGAAGTCAAAGAAAGCCATTGCCCTTAATCTAAGGACCCATGAAGAAAGGAAGAAGATGACTGACTTCCTTAAGGCAAGGGGAGAAAGTGGAAAAAGGTTAGGTCCCATGTCCTTCATGTACCTACAAGCCCTGTATACAACAGTGAAAAAGGAAGAGGAAGAAAGACTGGAAAAGAGACCAGTCAAGAAACAAAGAACCTCTGCACCAGAAACTACTTCCTCTCTCCAAACACCATCCACAAACATCCCCAAGCCTTCCACTCCTCCACCCAAAAAGTCCAAGTCATCCCACCCAGCTCCCAGTCATCAACAGCCTCCCTTGAAGATACCCAAACCCTCTCATAAACCAGAAGACTCAAGAAATATAGTTAACTGGTTCTACAATTCACAAGATCAAGTGTTTGAGATCTTCAGGGGGAGAACTGAGAGAAGAAGATCCACTTACAGGTCTGTTGATGAGGTTCTGCAATTACCTGATTCCGATCTTCAAAGAATTTTAGAGCTGGGTGAAGCTCATAAGCCTACAAATGAGAGTGGGAAACATCTTATGCTAGCTATCAGACACTACTTCAATCCTAGCAAAGATGTGGTCATGAATATCAAACCACTCAAGTCTCATTCTCCATTTGTATCTTGGTCCTATAATGCTGATTTGGATGAATTCACTTTGATTGATGTAAAGAAGCAGCAGATGAGATGTTCAAGCAAAGCTATCTACAAAATGCCACACAAAGACATCAAGACTCTGTCTGAACTTCCATTGAATAATCCCAGCAAGGATCAAAGAGGCTATGAGGTGGAAAGAATAGTCAGCCATATGCAAAAGCTTCAGCAACAAAGGGACTAGAAGAATTTTGGTAGCATCAGTCTAGGGGGAGTTTGTAGAACCAAAGACTGATTGTTACAAAATTATTCTAAGTACAAATGCTGCTGATAGGCTTATCAGCAGCATTCAGAACAAGTTGCTGCTGATAGGCTTATCAGCAGCATTCAGCACAAGTTACTGCTGATAGGCTTATCAGCAGCGGTCATCCATGTTTGCTGCTGATAGGCTTACCAGCAGCAACCTTCACTCTTTGCAGCTGATAGCTCTATTCACTGAAAACCAAACGCTGCAGCTGACTATCCAGGCCAAGCGTCTCTGACACCTTTCTGCAAAAGCAACTGACAGACTCAAAGCAGAAGGAACTGCTATGGTCAACCAATGACGGACAACAATACACTTCTCCAAGCATGCAAACAATCATGAATAAAGAAAACGTTTCAGTAAAGTTAACTAGATTAGCCTTTACGTGTAATGTAAATTAATAAACAAGATCAACGGCTTGTGTTCGATCTGATCCTTAGAATCAAGGGTCTGTCTTGATTCTAAGTTACTATAAATACTGAGTTGTCACTTCATTGTAAGTGTGCTTGTAGTGCTTGTCATACTTATTCATTGAGTTTCTCACTTGTAATCTTTGCATTCACAAAAGCTTAATACAACATTGTTTATCAGTATTCTTTGTGTTTACTTGATTATAAATTGTGTAGTTGATTTTGTTTCCGCCAACCTCAACTAAGAACAAAACCATCTTGTATTCTCACGATCCTACACTCAGATCGGCTGATATTCAAGGAAAAAATTTTCAATCACTCTCTGAATTGGCGAAAACAATTCAGAATTTAAATCTACATTAACTGAACAAATCAAAGATGAGCAATCTCAATACTATCAATCACACCAAATGCATACTTCATGATGATTAGCTTCATTAATCTAGTAATATAATCAAGTATTAACAATAGAAAGACACAGAAATTCTCTTTTGATTAACTTGTAAAATCACAGTACAAAATGAGATCTATCTTTGAAATACAAAAGACACAACTATTTATACTACAGGGTTTTCGATCGAAATCTTCGTGATCGAAAAATGTTTTCGACCGAAAACATTTTCTGACCAAAAACTCTTAAGTTGATACTTCTAAAACCTAATTGATTTCTATGGACTATTAGGTTCCAACACGATCTTAGATCAAGATATCATCAGTTGAAGGTACAGGAAGAAGACGTACCTAAGATTGCTTTCAGAACCAAATATGGTCACTATGAATTCTTTGTTATGTTATTTGGCCTAATGAATGCCCCTGCAACATTTATGGACCTAATGAACCGAGTTTGTAAACCATTCCTTGATAAATTTGTCATCGTTTTCATTGATGATATTCTTATTTATTCTCGAAGCCAAGATGAACATGCTGAACATCTTAGAATCATTCTAGAAACCCTAAGAAAAGAAAGATTGTACACTAAATTTTCCAAATGTGAATTTTGGAAACGAGAAGTACAATTTCTTGGGCACGTTGTGAACGAGCATGGATTTCCAGTGGACCCAAGTAAGATTGAAGCTGTATGAAATGGGAAGCCCCAAAGACTCCAACATAAATTAGAAGTTTTCTTGGATTAGTTGGATACTACAGAAGATTTATTAAAGACTTCTCCAAGATTGCTACACCTTTGACTGCTTTGACTCAGAAAGCAACAAAATTTGAATGGGGTATAAAACAAAAAGAAGCATTCAACACTCTCAAAGATAAGCTTAGTCATGCACGATCTTGGCATTACCTGAGGGAATCGATGATTTTATAATCTATTTTGACGCCTCCCGTACTGGTCTGGGTTGCGTGTTGATGCAACGCGACAAGGTTATTGCCTATGCATCACGCCAACTTAACATTCATGAGAAAAACTATACCATTTATGATTTAGAACTTGGTTCCATAGTTTTCGCTCTAAAGATCTAGAGACACTATCTGTAAGGTACCAAATGTGCGATATATTCAGACCACAAAAGCCTCCAACATATTTTTAATCAGAAGGATTTAAATATGTGGCAAAGGAGGTGGATGGAACTTATCAAAGACTACGATTGTGAAATCAAATACCATCCTAGGAAAGCAAATGTAGTGGCAGATGCTTTGAGTCGGAAGGAACGAAGCCAACCGATTAAAGTAAAAGAACTACGATTAGATCTAAAGTTAGATTTGTCACACCCCAACCGAAGACGGAATATGTCGGGGCGGACGTGTAGACTGTTCAAAAGCTCATGATCAACTAAAGTTTCACATATTAATTACATCAAGATTTTATTTCAATAGTTTAATCAACAACCAAAATACATCAACATATTCGAGTTCTTTGTTCACTAGGTCCAAATCCTATATGTAGTATCTTCCATATGATCTCATACACTAGTACCTGAAACATGATGAAAACAGGGTCAACTAAAAATAGTTTGTCAGCATACATTGGTTTTGACACCACAGATAATATCAAAAGTTCGTGTACAATTCATATGATACATGGTTTAATAAGGCAATTATGGAAAATCACTATATTTTAAACTGGGGCGTACAATCAAACCTTGTGACTGATAGGCATAACACAACAATTATCCTTAAGTGTTAGGCATAACACAACAGTTATCCTTAAGTGTTTTCGGCAACAATCACCCTAACTGGGTGGGTTGGTCAGACTTAATAGATTTATCATTGTATACCGTCGGCTTGTACTGAGTTAATGATTGCACTTGCACTATGCAAAAAAAGTATGTAAATGTTGTTTGCACTAATAGTGTTCAAGAATAAGGCACAAATTGCACACATGATGATAATGTTTGAATTGTAATAATTGCAAATTGTTTGAATGTAATCAAGTTTCACCCCAAAGTTATGTTGAACCAATTCTTGTGACAAGCACTCTGAAGATTGTTTTTACTTATGTATTGTCATTATGTATTTGTATTTGTATATCAGCGTCTGTATGTATTGGTTTATCGAGATGTAATCATGTTCGTAGGTACTTGTCGTTGTATTCGTCTATGTTAAGTGTTGTGCGCACTTAAAAAGTGCGCAGGTTGCTCAACCTGCGTACTTAGCAAGTACGCAAGAACATTGTCTTCGTACTTGCTAAGTATGCAGGAACAAATCCCTATACTTTTTGCAAGTGCGCAGGCAACATGTCTAGTATAAATAGGCTAGGTTAACAGAAGTTATGTACGCAGACATTTTGCACTCAGTTGTATTCTCTCTGTAACCTTCAAGTTTATCATAGACGGAGTTTTAAAGTGATTTCGTTGTCGGTTTACTTTGTGTTACTTGATTCTCCACCTAGTCATGGGCATTCCGTACCCGGTCCGACTAGTCACACACTCACACGTAACGATCCGAGTCACACAGGGACCTATAAGTGGTATCAAAGCATAGCTCTTGATTTTGAGTGTTGTGAGTGTGTTAGGAGCATCTTCTACACATCCTACAGAGATTTTGCAAGCAAAAGTGGGTGTTTTTGTTGATTTTTGTGATAAAATAGGGGTAGCTCTTGAGCACTATTTTAGAAGCAAAAATCACTCAAAAACCGACGTTTGTTGTGTATTTGAGTGTTTTGAGCATCAAAGGTTGGTTAGAAACGAGTTTCTGACCCTTTGGCTCATTCTGTTTGGTCATATCTTCAACCTTTTCTGTCTCCGGTGAGATTCCAGTGACCGGAAAAAGTTGGTGAGGGTTGGTGAAAAAGTGACCTGCGTACTTACCTTTTTTGGCCAAAAGGACAGTCTTCCTGCGTACTTACCAAGTACCAAGACCATTTCTTGTTGCGTACTTAACTCCTTGCTGCGTACTTGTTAAGTACGCAAGAGAAAATTCTAAATACGCAAGACCAGGTCTTTAAGTGCTCAAGGCCAGATTCAAGTGCGCAAGTTGTTTTGACTTTTCTGAAAATTGAGTAAGTGTTTCACTATGGCAAATCTTCAGAACCTTGGTAACCTTCTTAATTATGACAATGAGATTGGAACCCCACAGAAACCACCAAAGTTGGTTAATGTAAATGATTATTCGAACTGGAAAGCACGTTTTGAGCATTATATCTCATACATCGATTCTTCACTTTGGATACCCATTTTAGAGGGTTATAAGCATCCCACATATACATATCTTGATGAGGAAGTTCCCAAGCCTATCTCCAAACTTGATGAAGAAGAATAAAAAGTTTATGACAAAGAGAAGAAGGCACACGGATCTATCACTATGGCCTTGACAATGGAGTTATTTCATAGCTTCAGAGGATACGATAACTCCAAGGATCTCTGGAAGGCTTTGCAGAAGAGATTCTAGGGAAGCAGCGACATCAAGAAGAGTAAGAGGGATCTTCTTAGGAAACAGTATTAGTGCTTCAGATATCTGGAGAATGAATCTATAGATGAGCTTATCTCTAGATTCTATCATCTGCAAACTGAGTTGAAAGCTTACGACCTGATCTATCCAAACGAGGAGTTAGTTGAGAAATTTCTGGATGCCCTACCACCAAAATTTGAGATGTACACCACCCTAATGAGAGAGAACTTAAAGTTTTATGAGATGACTATTGATGAAGCAATCAAAAAGGTTCAAGCACATGATATGAACCTAAAACGAAAAGAGAGCTCAGGGAGACCTCAAATACAAGACCCTTCGATGTATTTTGGGACGTCTTCCACAGCCAAGTCATCGGGTTCTGGAATTGCCCTTTTCTCAGGGAACTCTCATGAAGAGGATAACTCAAATATCAATGGAGGTCATGCTTGCTATGCAGCATCTGGATCTGGTTTTGGATCTTATCACTAGAATTCCTCAAGAAATCCTTCTCCCACATCTTCAGCTAACCAATCAGCAATAGCCAAGATAGCTGAATATCATGTGGCTTTATTCTCATCATGCATGCTTGCCTATGAGAACTTCATTGGTGGTAAGCTCACGGATCCTGAAACCATAGAAGAAGACTTCAATCAGGTGGATCCGGATGATATGGAGGATATGGATATTCAATGGAATATTGCCATGATCTTGAGGAGGGCGAAGCGTTTCCTGAATAGAACTGGCAGGAAGTTTATTGGTGTACATTCAAATGCCAAGGTGGGATTTGATAAATCCAAGGCCAAGTGCTACAAATGCAATAACTTTGGGCATTTTGCAAGAGAATGTCTAAAGGTCAAAGCACCAGCCTCGGGGTTCACCAGACCTAGCCTAGGAAACAATCAAGGGTACAACAACTCAACAACCGCAATCAAATTAAAGGTGGAACGTCCAATGCTTTGGTAGCACAACAAGATGACGGCTTTGATTGGGGTGTTCATCTGGAGGATGACATTATTGCTCAAACGCAAGTTGGTCTCATGGCTGAGATTATGGAGATGATGGAAGCAGAGGAATAGGAAGCTTCTGTGGCTGACCAAGAAGAGTCTACAACTGCAGTTGCTCTCATGGCTATTGGAGAGGGATCATGTTCATCTAATAAGGTAGATTCTAACTCTTTTGCTGTCATTTTGTAGGTCCCAAACTCGGTGCGTGACGGATCTCTAGACTCGCGGTACGACACGGTGATAACGTGCGGAATCCATGATCAACGTGCTCGTGTAACTCAATCAACAACAACGGTGTAAATAAACTCTTTGTATTTCCACCGCAATATCAGGTTACAAGAATTCTCACCATTCGGTTATATTCTAACAGACTCTGTTCTGTCTATTTATAAGCACTGTTCTGCACCAGGCGAACTTAACAAGTTAGCTTCACTGTGCTTAGGCGAACTTATTAAGTTCGCCTCTAATAGGCTAAGCGAACTTAATAACTTCGCCTCTAATAGACTTAAGCGAACTTATTAAGTTCACCTCTGATAGGCTAGGCGAACTTATTAAGTTCGCCTCTGATAGGCTAGGCGAACTTGTTAAGTTCGCCTCTAGCAGAACTTACAGAATTTTATCAACAATTACAAAACATGTCCTAACAGACTCCCCTATAACTGTTGCTAACAATTCTATCAATTACAAGTCAAAGACTCTAAGACTAAGACATAATATCTTCAAGCTCGTTGTCACCAGAATATGCTCCAACAGACTCCCCCTTGACAACAGCTTCAGAAGATTGTCATCCGTCTTCAAATATCATCAAACAAGTTGTAGTCTTCGTCTTGTTCATCTGCACACTCTCTCTTTATTTCTAGAAGAAAACTTGGGAGAAGGACCCCTTGTCAACTTCTGTCTGCAATATTCAGTTTTTGCGAAGGAGAACAACCAAGAATAACCAACAATTAAGATTTCCATGGAAGCTGAAAAAAAATCTTTTTGGTTTTTCAAACATAAGAAACACAAAATCTTTTTGGGTTTTTCTCTATATAAACTGAAATGTAAAATACAAAATCATATCTTTTTGGTCGAACATCACGAGTAATAAGATCATATCAGTATATATGATATATCAATCACACATCTTGGATATAAAATCCATATAATATCAATTGGTATCCTATGTCATTCTTTCAAGATTATCACACTCTATCTTTTAAAGACTTTCATATTGCATGTTATGATACGCGATAAACATTCAAAGAAAATAGGATCATGCTATGACACACAAATTCAAATTGTCAATATTATAAGATTTGAAACTAAAGCATCTCATTCCCACTTTCTTGTGAGTTAAGATACCATTTAAGTATGAAATACAATGTGTACCCCACTAGTATGCCAACAGAAAGTAAATGCACTATCTTCAAGACATATGAGATTTTACTAAAGATTATCCGAATTTCCAGAATGAGGAGACATCACTTAGCACATGAATAGCAGAATCCAAATTGGATTGTATAGGAATCAATGAGATTCAGAATCGAATGATTCAATGTCTTGGCTAATATATGTGGAATCATAAGATTCAGGTACGTGGATCCAACTGTTATCTGGATTATGAATTCAATGGAATCAGTAAAGATGATTTATCAATATGATCCAAGGGCTAGTATATGTTTGACAGATGTTGTCAAGTACATATCTGGATTATACTTCAAATTGCATGCTTTTCGGGACATGGGCACTGAAGCAAATCGAATGAATAGTGCTAAGGACATAACCCGAAACTGATCTCAGAGGAAAATCTTTATTAAAAGCTAATATTCTTTATCTGATAGAGATCTTTTAACACACACACCCAGGCATAAAATGGGTTCAAATCAAAGTTGTAACATATGCAATTATGTTTTCACACTACTAATGGTTCAGTGACGCTTTTAGTCTACTGACAATTCAAATTATATGCATACACAACACTATCATTTCCTATTTGTGTAGCCTCTGAAGTTTAGATCAAAACATATAATTCAGATATATTAACATAAAGCACCAACCAGTCAATCTAAGGTCATGTGTGAAAGAACATCTACTGATGTACTATCATCTCTTCTTTAACTTCAAGTAATGTCGATTTTATCTTTTTCAATTTGTTTGGCTGTTTCAAAATCTTTTTCAAAGAAAGTAAAACAAACGAAAATAAACCTTCCATGAAAACATTTTAAGAAAAACATTTTACTTGGTTACTCAGGATTAAGCAAGTCAATCAATAAAAACTCAAACCGATGTAATGTAATTGAATGCCTTTGCCTTTGTCACCAACACAGTTCTGTACTCCCCTATCATGTAGACTCCCTCTCAACTAGTCAAATGGTTGCATCAACGACTTTATGCTCACCATCGTCATCCTAAGTTTCAGGTTATCATTTGGACTTTGTAAAACTCTTTCCAAAACATTGTGTGTGACATATTCTCCCCCTTGAGCATCAAGTCGTTGAATCAAATATATTCTCAGTTATCAACAACTCTTTACTCATGCAGATGTCATTCCCTGTTATGTGCTAAGAACCACCACTATCAACAACCAAAATGGTATTAATAGTCCCTCTTGGTCATTCTGCACAACTAACAAGAAAAATTAATTTGAAATTGGGACCCAAGCCATGGTAGTCATGGGTCGTCCATCTGTATCAAAATAATAAACCTCACTCCATTCACAATCGAATCTCTCATCAATTTTTGGTGATTGCTCCGACGAGTCAGAAACAGAAACTTTAGATTTCCAAACATACTTCTTTTCATTAAGTTCTTTTTGCTTAAAATGTGAAGTGTTTAAACATTTTCTTTCATTTGAAAATTGATTTGATTGTGAAAACTCTTGTTGTTCTAAAAGTTTTCTCAATCTTCTGTTTCTCCTCCGTCTTTGAGGTCTAGAAAGCCTAACCTCAGATTTTGAATTACCCTTTGGTATAGCATGAGGTTTAACCACATTTGGGTTAACATAAGGCTTACCATGAGTTCTTACCTTTCCTTGAGTAACATGTCGGCTACCTTTGGCATTGTGAGGACAAGCAATCCTAATGTGACCAACAATACCACAAGAAAAGCAAGATCTCGTCTCACGATATTCTCTCATATAAGGAATCTTCACACGATTAGATGCACTTGAAGAAGATTCTTCTACATGAACTTCTTTTTGCTTTATTTTCTCTGGAACGCCAGATTTTGCAACAGGGTTTGATTCAGGCTTCATCTTCTCAGGAACTACATGATTCTTTCCTTTATTTTTGTAAGGACAGGTCACCACAATGTGTCCCATCTCATTACAATGAAAACATGTACGCTTGTCTTTATAATCTCTGACATATGGAACTCTCCTTGAATTTAAAGAACTTCCAAATGTATAATTTCCAGATGAATTAGAATCAACCTTTGAGTCTTCTTTCTTAACCTCTTTCGGTATCCCCTCAACCTTAGCTGCATCAAAATATTCATCATCACTCTTATTAGAATACACCATATCTTCACCTGTGACTGGATTCACCTTTAACACAGTCTTAGGATCTAAATCCTCATCGTTTATAATCTCAGGTGCAACAGAATAATTTCCGTTGAATGGTGGAGGAACATAGCCAATACCACTAGTTCCCTTCCCCTCTTCAGTATTATCATGATAATATCCTAATAAGAATGATGAATTTGCAAAGCTTTCTAATTTCCTATGCAATTTGATTACCTCTGCGTTAGATTCAGCTAGTTCTTTATCTTTCTCAACAAGATCATTATTTCTTTTCTCAATTTCTGCAAAGGACGTATCCAGGTGATATGCCTGCTCTTTGATCTTCAAAGTCAGAGAATTTATATCCCTCTTCAGTGATTCTATCCTCTTAACGCACACATTCTCATTATCTTTTAATTTCTGATTTACTGTGTGCATGGATTTCATATCACAAATGAGGTTTACGTTGTCATCCATAGCCCTCATCATTTTATCCTTAACTGAAATACAGTTAGAACAAAACGTCTCAGAGTTAGAAAATACCTCAGGTTTTACTTCTGACGATGATGCACCAGGAGCCATGAATACGTCATCATCAGCTTCACTCTTTTGAGCAACAATGACAGGCTCTGTATCAATTTCTGATTCAATCAGATCATCTTCAACTGTCTGGAAGCTTACTTCAGTCTCTACATCACTCTCGGTAGACTGAGTACTTTCACCAGATCTAATACTCTCACTATCACTTAACTCGGTAGAAGAATCACTTTCAGAAACACTCTGTTTTACTACTTCTTCTTTGATCAAGACCACGAACGCTTGAGAAGTTGCTTCACCCTTTTTCTTCAATGCTTCCCATAGATCTCTTAAAGTAGGACACTTCCCGAGACTATGAATGATATCTTTCGGTAAAGACAATGTTAAAGTTTCACGCGTCTTCATCTCTCGATCAAACTTCTGCTTTTCTAGTTTACTAAGAGCTGTCACTGGTTTAGGAACATCATAATATCCCATATAGTCATAAGTAGGATGCACATATCCTTCAAATATGGATGTCCAAAAGTTTTCATCAGTTTCTGATACGAACTGTTCGAACCGGACTTTCCAGCTATGAAAATCTGATATGCACAAAAGTCTCGGTGGCACAGTTCCAATCTCATTATCATCATATGAAATTGACATTTTGAAATTTATTTTTTTTTTAATCACACAAATAGATAAGTTCGCCTGATATTGTACAAGCGAACTTAATAAGTTCACCTGACTGATACACCCAAGTGTCTAAGCTTAAAAGTTGAAAATTCTAAGCTTCAAGACAAAGTCGAACCCCTTCGTATTGCAGCTTTAAGCTACAAAGAAAATGAAAAACGATACAATGATTCAATTGAAACGTTGAAGAAAGAAAAACGTGATTATTCACTTATAATCAGCGATCAACAATTTCATTTGGATGTTGCGTACAAGGGGTTAGAGAAAATGAACAATGAGATCAACAAGCTGCAAAATGAGATCTTGCAGTTGAAAGGTAATATTGAGAAGTTAATAATTTCTTGTTTTGTGGTGGAACACTACGAGTCTGTAGTGAGACAACTGAATGGCTTAGGGCTGGGTACTAATGCCATTCATCCACTAGCAAGCGGGAAATTTGTCAACGGCTTAATTAACAATGATTTGTCTTGCCTTGATGAGTCCTCGAGTCAGGATGATTCCTCTAACAAGGATGATTCCTCAAGTAAGGCTGGCCCTGTATCTGATGAAGAGTTCCTTACTGCTTTTGATAATGGGTCTGAGAACACCTGCCCTGAAGGAGTAGTCTCTGAGGAGTTGCTCAGTGAACAGAAAGTTAAGAAAAACATTATCACAGATAGTGATAATTATATTTTGACTGAACCCGATATTGTTAAATCAAATGAAAAATTAAAAGTGATGCTTTATGGGGGATATAAAAACATTAATATAGTTAAAAAGGAAGTCTTTTCAGCTCATTTTGGGCTTGGATATCAAGAAAATTTGCAAAAATATTATATTCCCAGGAACCAATCTTCATCTGGTCAAACTACTGTTCACCTAACAACTTCTCATGTTCATCATACTGAGTCATCTAATGCCAGATCTAATGAGTCTTACAGGAGGACTTACAAAGAAAAGAGAACTTGCTTTCACTGTGGTATGGTTGGTCACATCTTTGTGAACTGCCCTACTAAGAACCAAGGGAAACAGCCAATTATTTCACAACCGACTGTTATCTCTAAGTCACCACCAGTGAAGCATTCCAAGAGTCCAAAAGATAATGTGGTGAAACCACCAGTAAAACCTATGGTAAAGCCAAAGATCACATCTGAGGCTAAACCATATGTTTCGAAAAAGGAAAAGCTATCTGCTAAACCTTGTGCTTCTACCTCTGGTAGTGCACCTACTGGTGAGAAACATGTGGTTAAGCTTTCTAAGCCACAGAGGAGAAGAAGGAACAAGAGATTGAGAAAGCTGGGATAGCTGGCTGGAATTCAACCAGGTGAAAGTTCTACTTGTTCACCTGGTGCTTCTGAATGCAAGCCGATTGTTCCAGTAAAACAAAAGAAAAGGTCCTGGAACAAGAAATCTAATAGTTCTCAATCTCCTGCTCCCAAGTCTTCTAAAGATTCATCCATTTTTGACAGTCACGACTGTGAATTAATTGAGGTTGTTTATTTTGAGAAAGACGGACGACCCAAGACCACTATGGCTTGGGTCTCCAAATCTAATTAATTTCTTGTGACTCGTGCAGGGACATCCGAAGGGTACTATCTCTAATCGTTGGTATGTAGATAGTGGACGCTCCCGGCACATAGCAGGTAACATGGCCCTGCTTCAAGATGTAAAACCATTCAGAGGCGGCTATGTGGCCTTTGCTGGAGAAAAAGGCAGTAGTATGGCGTTGTGTCAAATGGTTGTGTCAGCTTCGACAATGTCAACTACTGCGAGCAGCTAAAGCATAACCTGTTGAGTGTTTCTCAGATGTGTGACAAGGAGTACTCCGTTATGTTTGATAAATCTGAATGCATGATTCTCAAACCTTGTTTTGAAGTTCCTGAAGACTGGATTCTGATGCAAGCACCAAGGACAAACGATACTTATCAGATTGATATGAGCATGGCAACAACCACCTCATCAGTTGCTACTTGTTTGCTTACCAAGCGACATAGCTTGACTCTATCTTGTGGCATAGGAAACTAGGACACATTTCTTATCGTAAAATGAATCATCTTGTCCGAAACGGTTTGGTAACCGGTGTTCCTAAGCTGAGATTTGTCCTTACAGATGACTGTATGCCTTGTAAAAAGGGCAAACATCAACGGAAGTCTCACAAGCCCAAGCTCCAAAACTCCATCGATACCCCTTTGGAGCTATTACATATGGATATGTTTGGCCCCATAAGTATCAGGAGTATTGGAGGTAAGTCATACTGTCTACTTGTAACTGATGATTTCTCACGTTTTTCTTGGGTGCATTTTTTAGGTACAAAGGACGAGACTGCTGACATTCTTCAATACCTGATCCTGAGCTTAGAATCTCTTTGCAAGTTGAAGGTTAGAAGAATAAGGAGTGATAACGGAACTAAATTCAAGAATAATTTGATGGAACTTTTCTGTCTCAAGAAGGGGATCCGTCACGAATTTAGTGCCCCGTACATATATCAGCAAAATGGAGTTGCAGAACGGAAGAACAGAACCTTGATTGAGACTGCAAGGACAATGTTGTCAGATGCAAAGCTTCCTGTCACTTTCTAGGCAGAAGCAGTAAATACAACTTGTCACGTTTTGAACAGAGTTCTGGTTGTGAAGAGGCACAACAAGACTTGCTATGAGTTGATCAACAATCGACCTCCCAATCTTGACTACCTAGTTCTTTTTGGTAGTCCCTGTTCATAACAGTGGGGGTACACGTTGATCAACAAGACTTGCTATGAGTTGCTCAACAATCGAACCCCCAATCTTGAAAATCTTTGATGCCTTGAGATAGTGCAATTTATATTCCTGTAGCATAACAGTGGGGTACACGTTGTATATCTTAAAATTACTACCTTAACACATAAGAACGTGATACAAAGATGCTTAGGGCTTCAAATATTATAATATTGTCAACATGAATTACTTGTTTATGTGCTTATTACGTATGAATAAATAGTAATCCATGACTTGATCCCATATTCTTTGATGTTTATCTTGTATCGTTTTTGCTATAGTTTAGCCTGATATGATCCTCTGCTCGTGTCTTTGAACAAAAATAGTGTGTGTGAATATGTGTATATCTTTACTCTGAAAAGATCAAAAAGATTTTATGTTTGTGTATAGTTCAATTCTAATCAGAAAAACCAAAAATATTTGTGTTTAACCTTCGTGAATTGACTTTGAATCCTCTTGATTGAACATTTTTATCCTGTTCATTATTTGACTTGACATTCTTCATAATTTGAGTTGAAAAGTTTGAGTACACAAGGGTCTCGGCGTACTTGATAAGTGCGCATGAGGTAAACTCTGCGTACTTATCAAGTACGCAAGACTTAAGTCATGCGTACTTATTAAGTACGCAGGAGTTAAGTCCTGCGCACTTGACAAGTACGCACGACCCATGTATGTGGGGTATATAAGCCGAAGTTAGACTTTTTCATCAGTTTCAAACGCTCAAACGCTTGTATACTCCCTGCTCCGATTTCACTCAAATTTTCGTGTGTTTCTATTCCGATTTTTCGTCCTGATCATTGTTTGATCTTCACCTGTCTAACATTTGGTGAGATTCTTGGACCATTTCATCCACAAAATCTCTTGTTGAGGACCGATTTCTTGACTTTCGCGCTTAGGGTTTTGATGATGAAATTTAAACTGGGTTTGGGTGTTCTTAAGTTAAATTAAGCCCTAAAACTAGTTTATGATCATCAATAGAAGCTCTTGTACTCTAAATTCATCCTTAACTGCTCTTGATTTTGGGTTTGACCCCTTAGTGTTCGTGGTTTTGCGTCGGACCGAGGGTAGGTCCAAATGACCTGGGTTTAGCTTTGCATTGATGTTGGTTTTGGTCCCATAAGTCTTAAACATGTTTTCGACATTGTGGTGACCGATATCATAATCTATTACTTTTAATCTCTTGATTTTGGATCTTGTAAAAGTTCTAAGGGTTAGTTCCTGCGCACTTATTAAGTACGCAAGAATTAGCTCCTGCGTACTTACGCAAGAACAATCGCGTATTTGTTAAGTACACATGAAGTGTAACTCAGAAATTTTTCTATGTCTGAAATTCGGATCAATGTGCAAGTGTTATACTTTTTCATGTCTTGTTCTATACCATTAATTCTGTTTGATCTAATGTTGTATATCTTATGTTATTGTAGAGATGGCTGGTGATGGCGGTGATGAAGAAGGAGGAGATGGTGCTGAAGAGTCAGATTCTGAGGTGACTGAATTTGATTCATCTGACTCTGATGATGCACCAGACCAAACACACCCACGGAGAATGGCGAAGGTTTCCCTTCCCGAGTCATCCTCCAAAAGATAAAGACGAAAGAATTCAGACAATAAGTATGTTGCTGAACATGAGACTGAGAGAAGGAAGAATAGGACTATTCAGGGATTCCTTCCTGAATCTTTCTATATGCGTCATTTTGAGTTACTGACGTGGAGCGCGTTATCCATGCTGGCGTCGATTTCACGGTGCTCAAATTTGACATAGTCGTCCTTGAGCTCACGGATTTTGACCTTGGGGAACCTCTGGTCACGGAGCTCAAATTTGACATAGTCGTCCTTGAGCTCGCGGATTTTGACCTTGGGGAACCTCTGATACGATGTTGTTAGACAAATACTACTTGCACACAGATAATGGAGACTGAAGAGATCTCCAGAGCTGTTTTCAAGGGGGAGTTTGCTGAATCAATTCTTGTGACAATCACTCTGAAGTTGTTTACTCTGAAGACGTTAGAGACTGTAGACATCTCCAGAGCTGCTGTCAAGGGGGAGTTTGTTGAATCAATTCTTGTGACAAGCACTCTGAAGATTGTTTTTACTTATGTATTGTCTTTATGTATTTGTATTTCTATATCAGCGTCTGTATGTATTGGTTTATCGAGTTGTAATCATGTTCGTAGGTACTTGTCGTTGTATTCGTCTTTGTTAAGTGTTATGCGCACTTAACAAGTGCGCAGGTTGCTCAACCTGCGTACTTAGCAAGTACGCAAGAACATTGTCTACGTACTTGCTAAGTACACAGGAACAAAGTCCTGCACACTTAGCCAGTGCGCAGGCAACAGGTCTAGTGTAAAGAGGCTAGGGTAACAGAAGTTATGTATGCAGACATTTTGCACTCAGTTGTCTTCTCTCTGTAACCTTCAAGTTTATCATAGACGGAGTTTTAAAGTGATTTCGTTGTCGGTTTACTTTGTATTACTTGATTCTCCACCTATTCACGGGGATTCCGCACCTGGTCCGACCAGTCACACACCCACACGTAACGATCCGAGTCACCCGGGGACCTACAAGTTATAAAAGTGAAAAAGGGGCTATTTAAACTCACATGTAATAAGTAGTTTGGAGATCACACGAACAAGATGTTGCACAAGTGATTAGCTATCCACAAGGTTAACCTATGACTGTATTATATAAATGTAATCAATGATGTGTTCAAAGACTAGGTGAAACCCTAATGTTCAAGGAATTGGGTGAGGGCCTCGTTGAGTGAGTGTGTACTTGTTTAAGTTTCAAAAGATGGTTATGTAATCCCATGAGAAAGTGTGTGTGAAAGAATATGTGGTTTCATTTGTTTTTGTAAATAATTGAATATGTGTTATTATGAATAACCATCTTATGTACTTGTTTAAAAATAAATAAATAAATAAATAAATGTATAATTATTTTGTTCTTGTTAATAAGTAAGTGAATAATGTTAGGACATAGATTGTATGACAAAAGCTTTGTAATAGTTTAGATCTAAATGTCTTTATGTTTTTGTATTAAATGTTTTCCAAGTGTTTATACAAGTTATGCTAGAGGCGAACTTGTCAAGTTCATGTGTCTATAAATATAGTTTACAGAGTCCGTCTTTTTAGAGATATACAGAAGTGAACGGATCGAGTTTGTAAACTCTGTGATTGTTGGAATACAAGTGAATGTTATTTACCTAATTGTTTCTATTGTCTATTTCGTATGCAATCGTTGATTCGGTAGGATTCTGCACTCCGCATTAACGATACGTCTTATCACGAGAACAATCCGTAGAAGAGCCATGTGGACCTACAATTATTATTCAATGACATTGAAGATAACTTGTCTGATAATGAAGTTGAAGAAGGAGAGATAGTGGAGATAGAAATAAAGAAAAGTAAAGATAAAGTTACTTATGAAGGCTGTGATGGTCTGAATGTCCCTTATAACTTCATCCAAGATGATGTTATTGTTGAATTCTCTTATGAAGGAGTAACAGATTCTATGGACTCTATTGAAGATATCACTATGCATGAGGATACTGCTCAATCCAAGATTGATACTGATGATGAAAATGTTTAATCCAATATAGATGTTGATACTAATGCTACTCACACTGTGTCTCCTAAGATGAATGAAGAACCTGTGATGTATAGAAATACAGGAATGACTAGAGAACCGTGGAGAGAAGTTGTGAAAAGCTAGATGAAGGTGCTACCCAAGTCACAAGTACAACCTGCTCAGAAAGAAAGATATGTGAATAAAGAGAGGTGTATTGGAAGAATCATAAGTTGGTTTTATGATAATGACACAAAGTTGTTTGCTCTTAAAAGATCTGATGGTGTTCAGTACTTAAAGCCTAGGATCAAGTATTTCAGTACCTTGCCAAGGTGTGAAATGAATGGTCTAGCTACTAAACCATTGATTAATAGATCAAATTGTGGATTAGCTAATGTGATTACCAATTTGATAAAGAAAGAAGGTGGTTCGGGGAAGTATGAAAGGCTAAAGCCTCAGAAAGGAAAAAAGAGTGAAGATCATAGATCAAAAAACTGGGATATTGACGTGCTGTACAGAAGATACCATTGAAGAAGATTCCACAAGATTTTCTTGGGAATATGAAATGGTGGTATGTAGATGTTAATACTGGTGAAGCAAGGATTGATGATAAAGATAATAAGGTTATTGTGAGTTTCTATAATGCAATGAATCTTATTAACTTTTCAAAGAAAGATCAGAGGACGTTGAGAAAGAATGAGATCATGTTCACTGATGAATGGAGAGAACAAGGATTGCAGTATAAAAGAGTTTTGGAGATTTGTAGAACATATGGAGTGCATGCAGGCAGCAGATTACCGGATAACTGGAAGAGCTCATCCTAAAGACTGAAGACTGAAGATCAAGTTATTGTCAAGGGGGAGTCCGTTAGGACATAGATTGTATGACAAAAGCTTTGTAATAGTTTAGATCTAAATGTCTTTATGTTTTTGTATTAAATGTTTTCTAAGTGTTTATACAAGTTATGCTAGAGGCGAACTTGTCAAGTTCGCCTGGTCTATCAGAAGCAAACTTGTTAAGTTCGCTTAGTCTGTTAGAGGCGAACTTGTTAAGTTCGCCTAATGCAGATCATGTGTCTATAAATAGAGTTTACAGAGTCTGTCTTTTTAGAGATATACAGAAGCGAACAAATCGAGTCTGTAAACTCTGTGATTGTTGGAATACAAGTGAATGTTATTTACCTGATTGTTTCTACTGTCTATTTCGTATGCAATCGTTGATTCGATAGGATTTCGCACTCCGCATTAACGATACGTCTTATCACGAGAACGATCCGTAGAAGAGCCATGTAGACCTACAAATGAGAAAGAACAAACTTGAATAAATGGAAAATTGGGTAAATAAATAAGCTCTTTTTTATTTATTTATTTTAGTTATTATAACAAAAGGGTTTCTCCAGAAATTAATAGTCTAATTATTCTTTAATTAAACCAAGATTTAAAATAATAAATAGTGTAACGACGTAAAATAAATAAAACTAAAGTTTGAAATATAGTGTTCTAATTAATTTATTCATATTTAATTATTAGTTTAAAAATGTAAAATTAGTTTTAAATGTTTTTGTATAACAAAATGAATTATATAAAAGATGATATAAATCAATACAAGATAAAGGAGTTTATATAAATAATCAAGATTATATTCTGATTGTATTTTATAAACCTAGGTTTTTAAATAAATAATTTGTTAAGACATTTGCATTAAATATGTTAGGATTTTAATTAGGTCTTTATCCTAATAAAGTGGTCTCCCCAGAAATTTTGACAATTAAAATTAATTTAGGTATCCCAAAAATAATTTTTATAAATTAGGTTTGTGCATTAAAATCGAGTTTAATAATAAACATATATATATGTATTTGCAAAAAAAATCATAAAATTTATAAAATGTAGTCTAGGCACCAAAATTAAAAGTAAGTGTTTTTGTCATAATTATAAACATGTATTTTAGTCTTTCAACCCTATAAGAATATATATCTATATATGTAGTGTGTATATAACTATATATACATATATATGTGTTAAACAAGGACTAGAAGCAAAACAGGAAAGCAAAAAAAAAAAACATTCTGGTTAGCCGGGTTCGAACCCGTGACCATTGATAGAGAGGTGAAGTGTTTACCCAGTGGATCTGGGCACTTAACTTGTTTAAAGATCAGTACCAAAAGCTTATAATAACCAGTCCCAAACACCCTTCTTCCGCAAATGCCCAAACCGAAACCCTAGCCCCCAAATCCAAAAGAAATGCCCATCGATGATCAGTTATACGATAGGCCTAATGTTCGCAGGTCTAACACGAGTGAAAACGATAAGATTCACCTGGGATTGACCTTTGAATCAACGAAAAGGGGGTGGTCTTCGTTTCTCCCTATTGTCGCGACCCGAGAGAGGAGGGGGACAGGAAAAATGCTCCTTTTTAGTGTAAAATCGATGGTAACAGACTTAGGGCTGTTCGAGGACGAAAAACGAACTCCATTCAGTAGCAAATGACAGGTTTTACGAGTTGTATGTGCTAGGTTCTTGGGTTTCAAAGTCATAACCGAAAACTTCAATTTTGATGATAATAGCTCTTGATTTCCCAATAAAATACGAATGTACTCATCTTAATTGCAAATGAGTGGGGAGATCAGTTACAATACATTTGAATCAGGGTTTGAAAGAATTGGTGAGTTTTGATACGGGTTTGACTATTCGAAGTCAAAATTGGGTGCTAGAACTCTTCCAGGGTCTAAGTCAAAAGGGAATGGTTCAATTGAGCTTAGAGGGGGTTCAAAGCATATATGGGTGGGGGGGAGGTGGGGGTTCAAACTATTAAATGGAGGGTTCAAGACCTTATCTTTAATTGCTTTTAATTCAAATTAATTGTTTATTAAAAAAAAATTTGGTTTATAAAAATTATAAAAGCTAATCATTAACTATCTCCCAAAGGAGAAAACCCTACTTTTATAAAATCGTAAATTGTATAAATTGTTTATCTAATATGATCGAAAACTACATATATATTTATAAATACATAGATAATATACATATACAAAGGATGTAAATACATCATTTAGTTCATAACTTTTATTTTTGGTTTAATTAAAAAAAATTTATAAAGTAGTATATATAATTATAAATACATATGCTATATATATACTATGAAATTGCAATATTGAAACTTTGAATGGATACATGTTTAAAAAAAATTTAATGTGTCATTATGTGGTGAGCAAGTTCTGGATTGAAACGAAATGTCATTATTGTATAATTTTTTTAAAATAAAGTAATACTAGAAAATCATGGATGTTACATTATCCCCATATTGAGAGAATTTCGTCCCGAAATTCAACTAGTGGAGACTACTGAATCGGGAAAGGGATGTGGGTACTTGAGCTTCATTTGATCTTTACGTTCTCAAGTAAACTCGAGGCCACGTTTAGATTCTCAACGAACTTAGACTGTCGGTTTGAGGAGTACAATTGATAGCAAGATTCGGGTCTAATAATCAAGGTCAGGTATGAATGATGATAGTGAATTTAGTTTGGAGAGGATTGAGGGGAAAACTGTCGAAGAACATTTTGGACTCCAAAGATGGAATGCATCACTCGAAATGAGAACGATGAGAATTTAATGTGTAGAACTTGTTTAGGATGTGGTCTATATGTTTAAGAAATGTCACTGCGTAGGAGATTTCACAACATTGGTCAGGGTTAAAATAACATAAAACTTCACGTGACACGAAAAACGCTACTTCTGATAATATGACAAGAGCACTTATATATAGGAAGTACCAGCGGCGTATCCACCATGCCCTTATCATATCGTATCAGTTTCGTTACTATATATCACGATAGGTTTTATGTCATAACACACGACAGAATTTAGTCTGTTTTCCATGCGCTAACCTTTATAATTACGTGTGCACCCGTAATTACTCGAATCGTCGCATGGTCCGTATAGATCCTTCTGTTGTGTGCGGGTCAAGAGAGGACACAAAATTACTTAGTTCATATCTATTGTTTTCACGTATGAGTTGCTAATAAATAAATGTGCCCCTAGATAGTAAGGTCAATCAGAAAACTACAGAGTAATAACGTGGTATAAGTTAGAGTTCCATAGCTTCTTCGTGTTTGAACAAGAATACGTCAATCCCCGAGTAGTTTTACAGTTTTACTGCTTCCTCGTGTTTGAACAAGAATACGTCAAACCCCAAGTAGTTTTAAAGTTTTACAGATTCCTTGTGTTTGAACAAGGATACGTCAAACCCAGAGTAGCTTTAAAGTTTTTAGTTTTCAACTTTCGTGGATGAAGTTAATAATCCTGCCTTGTGTATGGTGTACTCAATCAATTGCAACAATGTAAGCAATCTAGTTTCGTAAATAATCTAATATCATGCATATTGCATACAACCAAGTATCATGTATCATGTGATCAATCTGGTATCATGTATATTGTTACAACCATGTTTCGTGTATAATGTGATCAATCTAGTATCATGTATCAAACAAACAAGTTTCATGTATCATGTGAATGTTCATATGTAAGTTATTGAATCTCATGAGTAATGTAAACTATCGAATTTTGTAGGTGTTCGAGTGTTGCGGACAAACGTGTTGTGTTGGCGTTCATGTATAATTTGAGTAGTTGGGTTTTAACTTTTTAAATCTTGTTGAGTTTTATATGGGTAGTTAACGCCTATGCGAAATGATTCATCTCTTTGCAGTGCCTAGTACACTCATACATTTCTGAAGGAGTAAGATAACAACAAGGTTGTGTAGATATTCAGAGTAGTGTGCTTACGAATAACTATTTTGTGCTTTTTGTTTGTAAATAAACAAGTAATTGTAATTTATTCTTGTTTGTAAATTAATAAAATGGTGAAAATAGTAAGTTGAATAACTAAACAAAGGGATAAATAAATGAAAACTTTTTTATTTTTTTATTTTTATTTATCATAAAGAGAATATTTCAAGAGGAAATAATGGCTAATTTAATAACTCAAGCCAAGATTTAATAATAACAATTTAACGAAGTAAAAGTCATAATTAATTAAGATAATGTTTTATAAAACAAGTTGTATTAAGTTTTCTTACAAAGTGAAAAGGTTTATAGATGTTTTGTATTCTAGATAGCATTTGTAAACCAAGGGTTTGATAAATGTTTTGTTTGAACAAAAACAACGATATTATTTAAATCAGATAATAAAATGATTAGTTTTCAAAGAAGGTTTAGGTACGTGTACCAAATTGCAATAAATAAAATGATGGTTTTTAGGTTGTACTCATTTGGTATCATAATCAAATGGATACTTTGACAAATCAAAGTGATTCAAATTCCTATACTTTCAAGAAGACATGCTTTAACCTGTAGGTGAACACTCACTTCGGGGATTCCCAGGAAAGTATACGGATCCTTTGGTTGATTTGGATTTATATGAAATGCTTTCCTAGACAGAAGACCCAAAGTACAGGCATTCACCCTTCCGGATTGCATATGTTCTTTACTAGTTTTCAGAATTTAAAACTTTGACGGGAGAAGAAAATTTTAATAGGCATTAGGCGTATAGGCATTTGGTCTAGTGGTATGAATTCTTCACATGTGATGATGATCTCAGTGTGTGAGAGTGAAAGTTTATAAAGACTTAGGTATGAATAAGTGTGTGGTAAGACATAGGATAGTATTTAATGGGATCAAATAAATCAAACAGTGTGGTAAACAGGGTATTACATAGATAGAAATTTTATAAACATGTGAGTCATCAGGTAGTGTAGCACATAAAATATCATGTATTGTATCATGCGATGTAATACCTAGGATAACATGTAAGATAATCACATAAGGGTGTCCTAAGGTTATAGTCTAGGTCATTGGTTTCTAATAACCTAATTCCTTATAACCATGGCTCTGATACCAATCTGTCACACCCCAACCGACGGCGGAATATGTCGGGGCGGACGTGTAGACTGTTCAAAAACTCATGATCAAGTAAAGTTTCATATATTAATTACATTAAGATTTCATTTCAATAGTTCAATCAACAACCAAGATCAAATACATCAACATATTCGAGTTCTTTGTTCAATAGGTCCAAATCCTATATGTAGTATCTTGCATATGATCTCATACACTAGTACCTGAAACATGATGAAAACAGGGTCAACTAAAATAGTTGGTGAGCATACATAGATTTTGACACCACAGGTAATATCAAAAGTTTGTGTACCATTCATATGATACATGTTTTAATAAGGCAATTATGGAGAATCACTATAGTTTAAACTGGGGCATACAATCAAACCTTGTGACTGATAGGCATAACACAACAGTTATCCTTAAGTGTTTTCCGCAACAATCACCCTAATTGGGTGGGTTGGTCAGATTTAATAGATCTATCATTGTATATCGTCGGCTTAAACTAAGTTAATGATTGCACTGCACTATGCACAAAAAGTATGTAAATGTTGTTTGCACTAATAGTGTTCAAGCAAAAGGCACAAATTGCACACATGATCATAATTTTTGATTTGTAATAATTGCAAATAGTTTGAATGTAATCATGTTTCATCCCAAAGTTATAAAAGTGAAAAAGGGGCTATGTAAACTCACATGTAATAAGTAGTTTGGAGATCACACGAACAAGATGTTTCACAAGTGATTAGCTATCCACAAGGTTAACATATGACTGTATTATATAAATGTAATCAATGATGTGTTCAAACACTAGGGGAAACCCTAATGTACAAGGAATTGGGTGAGGACCTCGTTGATTGAGTGTGTATTTGTTTGAATTTCAAAAGATGGTTATGTAATCCCATGAGAAAGTATGTGTGAAAGAATATGTGGTTTCATTTATTTTTATAAATAATTGAATATGTGTTATTATGAATAAACATCTTATGTACTTGTTTAAAAAAATAAATAAATGTATAATTATTTTGTTCTTGTTAATAAGTAAGTGAATGAGAAAGAGTGAACTTGAATAAATGGAAAATTGGGTAAATAAATAAGCTCTTTTTTAGTTATTATAACAAAAGGGTTTCTTAAGAAATTAATGGTCTAATTATTCTTTAATTAAACCAAGATTTAAAATAATAAATAGTGTAACGACGCAAAATAAATAAAACCAATGTTTGAAATATAGTGTTCTAATTAATAATTCATAATTAATTATTAGTTTAAAAATGTAAAATTAGTTTTAAATGTTTTTGTATAACAAAATGAAATATATAAAAGATGGTATAAATCAATACAAGATAGAAGGGTTTATATAAGTAATCAATATTATATTCTTATTGTATTTTATAAACCTAGGATTTTAAATAAATAATTTGTTAAGACATTTGCATTAAATATGTTAGGATTTTTATTAGGTCTTTATCCTAATAAAGTGGTCTCCCCATAAATTTTGACAATTAAAATAAATTTGGGTATCCCAAAATTAATTTTTATAAATTAGGTTTGTGCATCAAAATCGAGTTTAATAATAAACATATATATATATATATATATATATTTATATATTTGCAAAAAATATCATAAAATTTATAAAATGTAGTCTAGGCATCAAAATTAAAAGTAAGTGTTTTTGCCATAATTATTAACATGTATTTTAGTCTTTCAACCCTATAAGAATATATACCTATATATGTAAGTGTGTATATATAACTATATATACATATATATATGTTAAACAAGGACTAGAAGCAAAACAGGAAAGCAAAAAAAAAACATTCTGGTCAGCCGGGTTCGAACCCGTGACCTTTGATAGAGAGGTGAAGTGTTTAGTCAGTGGATCTGGTTTAAAGATCAGCACCAAAAGCTTCTAATAACCAGTCCCAAACACCCTTCTTCCCCAAACCCTATCCCCCAAATCCAAAAGAAATGCCCATCGATGATCAGTTATACGATAGGCCTAATGTTTGCAGGTCTAACAGGAGTGAAAAACGATAAGATTCACCAGGGATTGACCTTTGAATCAACGAAAAAGGGGTCGTCGTCGTTTCTCCCTATGGTCGCGACCCGAGAGTGGAGGGGGACGGGAAAAATGCTCCTTTTTTAGTGTAAAATCGATGGTAACAAACTTAGGGCTGTTCGAGGATGTAAAACGAACTCCAATCAGTAGCAAATGACAGGTTTTACGAGTTGTATGTGCTAGGTTCGTGGGTTTCAAAGTCATAACCGAAAACTTCAATTTTGATGATAATAGCTCTTGATTTCCCAATAAAATACGAATTTACCCATCTTAATTGCAATTGATTGGGGAGATCAGTTACAATACATTTGAATCAGGGTTTGAAAGAATTGGTGAGTTTGAATACGGGTTTGACTATTCGAAGTCAAAATTGGGTGCTAGAATTCTTCAAGGGTCTAAGTCAAAAGGGAATGGTTCAATTGAGATTAGAGGGGGTTCAAAGCATATGAGTGGGGGGGGGGGGGGTTTCAAACTATTAAATGGAGGGTGCAAGATCTTAGCTTTAATTGCTTTTAATTCAAATTAATTGTTTATTTTAAAAAAAATTGGTTTAGAAAATTGAAACGCCCCAATACCGGGTACATCTCATAGTTTACACAAGACATAACAAACATAGTTCTTAAACTGGAATCCGAATCTGTTACAGCGAAAGTCTTTAATTCATAACATTCATAAATCCAAATCCATAAATCATTGTTTGAAACATAAACTATCAGGAATAAAAAAATGTCAATCTTCAGCGCGGCAACCCGATGTCCATGCTATCCAGCCCTCACGGCTCCTCTACTTTACTTTAACTTTACCTTTACTACCTGTCATGCATACTAAAAGTCAGCTAACGCTGGTGAGTTCTATCTTTATTTTAAACTGTAAAACTTTCTTTTAGGTAGCTTAGTTTTATTAAAAATAAAATAAGCTTTCTTTCTTTACTTTAAAAACATCACTGCCTTTACCTTTACTTTAAAACTTTACAACGTTCCAATTTATAGAATTGTTCCGTTAAATCTTTCATTTAAAACTTTACTTTTGAGGGAACCGGTTAAGGTGTCCTCCTTTACTCTTTGCAACTTTACGTTTCACTTGTAGCGGACAAGTGCTATAGCATACTTTATCTATCACACACGGATCATTGCTCGAGGGCAAGATCCCTTTGCTCGCTTATAACTCAAGGTAAGACTTTTACTTTGTTGTGCCCACACCTCAGGGTGGGACTTTCTCGCTTACACCGAAGGGAAGACTCCTTTTCCTGCTCACACCTCAGGGTGAGACTTTCTACTTTGCTTGCTCACACCTCGGGGTGAGACTTCTACTTTGCTTGCCTGCAGGACTTTTTACTTTGCATCTACAGTGCAACTACTATGCAATTATACTATGTCACATAATATAAAGCCATTGAAACACATAACACATAGACAAATAACACATTGATGTGCTTGAAATTACACATCTTTATTGCACAAAACTTCGCCCGTTTTATGATAAATTCCTAGTTATTCCCCAAGTTTAGACACTTATTTGCTTCTTTTTCAGTTTTATAGGTTTTTGTGGAGCTAAGTGGATAAAGGAGGAGATTCCAGGAGTTTTCAAGGAAAATTAGGTTTTCTGAGTTGGAGGCACGGTCGCGCCCCTACCTGGCACAACCGCGCCCCGCATTGGCACGACCGCGCCAGTTTAGGCACGGTCGCGCCCAGAATTGGCACGGCCGCGTCAGCATCAGAATCTGAGCACAACCATGCTCTTGCTTCCCCACGGTCGCGTGTAAACGCGTGAGTCTGAAAGCCGTACTTCCTCGAAGAAAGAGAGCCAATGAAAAAAGCAGATCGGTCAACCCTACTGTCACACAACCGCGCCAAAAGAAGGAACGGTCATGCCCCATGCTTAGGCACGGTCGTTCATCCTTGCTTTTATATATATCGGAAGTTTTCCCATAGAAAGAAGTCTGGAGACCTGGAGAGTTGGAGCCCTGAACACTGTTTTATGCTCCAAATTTCCTTGTTTCTAGCCACATTTCAAGCTTCTAGGAAGGACTACAACATCAAGAGGATCACCATACATCATCATCATCATCATCATCTAGCTTGGGGAAGTTGGTTTGATTCTTGGCATTTCTTTATGAGTCTTGTAACTTTTCCTTGCTTTGTTCTTGTTCTTATGCTAACCATGAGCTAACTCTTGATATCACTTTGGTTTAGATGAAGTTTAGTAATGTTTGACAACATTTATGGATTTTTGGCATAATTTATGTTAATGTTATAACAATGGCATGATTATTCTTCAATGATATTGTGTATTTTGGAGATGATATTGTTTGCAAGACTTGTATATGTGTAGGCTTTGTATGTTGGAAAACCCATGGTTTATGCATGTATTCATTGATTAGTGTATGTATGTATGCTAGTTTATGGCTTTTGACTAGGAATGGTGGATGAAGTCTTGTTTATAGTTGAAAACTCTTGAATGTGCATCCTTGTGCATGTGTTTGGAAAGACAAAGTGCTTGTTATGGTGTGTCATATTTAGTATTATGTTTATCTAGGACTTGCTGATGCAATCTTCTAATTTTTGTAATCTTGATATGAACATTGTATGTTGAGGAAGTGCATGTTATTGTTTACTTTAATAAACTTGAGGTGGGTTATGTGTTGATTCGTGTAATCTTTCCAACTAGTTGTTGAGTTAGCCAACATTGCCAGGAAGCTAGTTCAATCTTTATTAAACATTGACGTATTCATAGCACGTGAGCTTCATTGTATGATTTTAGGTGGTTAGTTTGTATAATTCATTCTAGCTTTCCGAATAGTTATTTGATTAGATGTCTTTGACGAGAATTTAGTCAACATATGTTACGTGTATTTGCCATGTATCCGTAGTTGTTGTTGGGTGTTTACTAAATGGATTCGAGACCGAAGTGATATTCATTCCTTGATTGTTTGACTTGTGTTCTTAGTTTAGTTTTATATTCTTGCATATTAGTTTAATTAAAAATCAACTTAAACATCTTTTGCCCATACTTGATTGAATTTTAGTCTCGGTTTATTATTGCATTCCACCGTGTCCACGGATTGATATCCAGTTCTTACCTTTACTATATTGCCATTCGACGGGTACACTGCCTGGTGTGTGTAATTAGTCTTTGGTGAAAACCCATTTTAAAACTCAAACTGTGTGAAAAACACTTATAAAAATATATATATACATAGTTCAACCACATCAAGTTTTTGGCGCCGTTGCCGGGGATACGGTTTGTGCGAGAAAGATTTGGATTATTATTTAGTCATTTAGTACATATTTGTCTATATCTTGGTAAATAGTTTTCCTTATTTAAATTTGTTTTATTTTTATTTTTTTTATCTTTATTTTATCATCTTCGTCTTATTTTTGTGTATAGTTCTTCGGATGTTATTTTATTTTTATTTTTATCTGGTACCCGTGATCGTTTTGTTTGAGTGTTCTTTGAAGTGATTTTCATGGATCGCGACTATGGGAGTTACAGTGACGAGTACTCGTTTGATCTATGGGGTTACCACGAGGAGATTTGGTGCGAGATTTGTGGGGGGCCCACATTATACATTAGATTGTTCTCAGTTCCCGTGCTACCCCGCAAGGCGCTATGAGGACCCTATATTCGGCCTGGTTGGTGATTTGGATGAATTGGAAACATTATTTTTTGAAGAGTCAACCGTGGTAATTAAAGGGGAGTCGCACCAAGAGGAAGATGTGTAGACGGATGGGTTCACCAACGAACCAAGGACTATGGTGACACCCGATCTTCCATTGTGCACCAAGGAAAGCCGGCCCGTGATTGATCATGATCATGATTCGTCATACGAGTCATCCAAAAAGCTGGAGAGGGCAAGACATTTCATGGATCATCAGACTAGGGTGCGACATCGGTCCACAAAGCATGACAAGCCAACGCTATCTTACCGGGATGATCGCCTCCTTCACTACATCATGCACCTCAGGTTTGGTCCGGGCAAATACAAGTGTTGGTGGCACGACCCGTCACTTTGTTTTTTCATTTACCCTTGGTTGTCACTAACTTGTGGTAAATGCACTAAACCAAACGGGTCGAATAGATATTCAAGAATCATAGGCCACCCGCTTGTTGATTTGCCCCATTAATTGTCCTAAATTGACGCGCATAAGGACACGAGTCTAGCTAATGACTCGTTAATAATCTTAGCATGTCTATGTTTCACCCGTTAGTTATGTGTGTTCATTTTATCTTCCAAATTATTTTCTTAGTTTTTATTTTCTATTTTTCTAGGATTTTACCATTTATTTTTGAGATAAGGTTATCGGGACGTGTTTTGGATCGAGCGAATTTGGGATAATGTTTGGAATGTCACAGGTATGTCTTCTGAATTTTTAGAAATTTTAATTTGGAAGAATCGCAGTCGGGTTTGGAATGCTCTTCAAAAATCAGGTTTCTATGTCTGCTGGGCAACAGACACGGTCATGCCCCTATCCTCTCAGAGCGGTCGTGCCTCTCCTATAGGCACGATCGTGCTTCACTTTTGGATAGCCCCCATAAAAGAATTTTTTAGCTGAAACATCATATCTTTTACTCAAAACACACATAGAAACCTCCCCACTGCGATTTATCCTCGTTCTCTAGCTTGTTGATCTCCATTTCTATGATTTAAGGTACGGTTCGACCCCCCTCCTCTCTTTTGTGTATGTTTAGACTTAGGATCGTAGTCCACTTTTGTGTTTAAAAACCTAGGGTTTTGATTAGTGTTTAGGTTTTCTTCAGTCTGTCTAATAAATGGTTGTTTGTAGCTTGCATATACATAGGATTAGTACTTTTACGTCTTGGAATGTTATGGTTGCAAAATCCCCTTCATAAACGTACGAAAAATGGATCAATTTTGACACTGAGAACCCTAAAATGGATTGAGCACGATCGCGCTCATGACCAGGCGCGGTCGTGCTCAGCTTTTAATATTCCAGGAGAACTTGGTTTGGTCAAGCACGGTCGTGCCTCTGATGAGTGCGGCCGTGTCTACTGGATTTTGCTTTAGCCCGGTCGTGCCCGCACCTGGAGCGGCCGTGTTGCCGAGTTGTAGTCAGTTACACGCGACCGTGGGCCGGTATTTTTGACCCAGGCGCGGTCGTGCCCGGATCTGGCATGACCATGTGCTCGAGTTAAGTGTGCCTGTGGTCGGCCAAGCGTGGTTGTGGGCTTGTACTATTGACCTTGGCGCGGTCATGCCCATTCCAAGGCGCGACCATGCTCCCTAAATAATTGGGTCAGAATCTGCATAATTTCTTCTAGCGTCTTCTTAACTGTTCTGATTTCATTTTTGTTGTCTTTCAGATGGCCGGCAACCGAGATCACCCATACTTGGAGTTTGATCTCAACAAGCATGAGTACGAGGCTCGTCTTGAGTTTTTGTGGCCCCGTCGGGGCCGGATTTTGGCTGCACGTCGCCTTGAGCCAGCTGCTATTGACGCCATCGGTAAGCGGGACCGATGGAACGATCTTGTCATCGCCCCCTGGCGCCGTTTGTTCAGGTTCCACGGTATCCAGTTCGTAGAGCTTGTGATGGAGTTTTTCTCCACATATGAGTTCGATTATCCTTGCGCAGACCTATAGCAGCCCGAGACGATTAAGTTTAGGCTAGGCGGGGAGTGGTGAGTGATGTCCGTTGCCAGTTTCGGGAGACTATTGGGTTTATACACGAGGCACGAGATCCTGACCGCTTTGTTTACCGAGGGTATCACCTAGTTCCCGACAGAGGAGGATAAAGACTAGTTCTGGCATGAGTTTGGATTTAGGATGTATGATCCGAGTCTGACCAAGGCTTCAAGCCTTCAGGATTGTATTGTGTATTCTATTTCTGGTCGAGGACAGGGAGAGACGGTGGTGAATTTGAGGGAGTTGTTTTATCTGTATTGCCTTGTACCCCCGTGCACGTGCAATCTTGCGCATTCTATCACGGGTTACTTGGTTAACAGTTCAGGGCGCCATGTTACCAACGCTATTTGTGGAGGTCACTTTGTGACCAAGCTGGCGAGGCACTTTCAGTTATTGACCGATGATTTGATAGGGGACCTGACCCCTGTGGCAGAGACCGTCGTGATGACCGTGCAGACACTAAGAAACATGCACGTAGCTCGTCGTGGCGCAGAAGGGATTCAATTGGTTGACAGATGGGGACGGATATGGGATCCAGACCGTTCAGGCCCCGATCCAGATGTTGTCCAGGCCGAGGCCGAGGCTATAGCCGCCGCCCATCAGGCGCATGCTGCTCAGCAGGAGCACGAGCAGCACGGGCATGATCACGAGCACCATGTTGAGGATCCGATTGCTCGTCCGCCTCCTTCGCCACCTCCGGTTACCGTCACCCAAGATTTATTCATGCGCAACTAGGACTGGTAGTATGAGGTCCAGTGCGTCGCTGCTGCTGCTAGCGGGGCACCATACGGTGCTTTAGCCACGGGCTAGGCACGTGGCACTAAGTCTATCTGAAACTCTGTCTCCTGGTCAGGTAGTAACCCAGGTAACTCCTCAGGAAACACCTCAAGAAAATTACATACCACTGGTACGTCTTTCAACTCTTTCACTTTTAAATCATTATCTATCACATAGGCCAGGTAGGCCTCGCATCCGTGCCCTATCTACTTCTCTTCCTTTATCATCGATATGACATTCGTTAACGAACCGTCACGATCCTCGTAAACCAACACTTCGCTACCGTCTGGAGCTTTGAGCTGAACTATCTTTCGTTCACATATAATCCGGGCTTTGTTGGCAGCTAACCAATCCATACCCAAAACTATACTAAACCCTCCCAAGTTCATAACATATAAACCAACTGGGAATCTATGGCTATGTATCTTTATCGCACAATTATCTACCAATTCATTTACTACCCTGGTCTTACCCACTGCAGTTTCCACATTAAAGGCTTGTTCTACTTTTGTGACTTTATATTTCATTCTTTTACACTTTAATGATGATATGAAACTCCTACTGGCACAAGAATCAAACAAAACTGAAACGTAAGTGTTGTCAAGGATGAACGTACCTGACACAACATCTGGGTTTTCCCTAGCTTCCTCTTGAGTCAGCGCATACGCTCGGGTCCTTGCCTTCGGCTTTTCAGCCTCCTTTCCCTTCTTGGTGCCAGTAGCTTTGGGTTTTCGGCAGTCCTTGGCCACGTGGCCAGGTATCCCACAGTTATAGCATGACGGTGCACCCGAACATTCTCAAGAGTAATGCCTCGTCTTCCCGCATTGATAGCAAATGTTCAAACCCACACGGCACTCCCCATAGTGCTTTCGTCCACACTTTACACAATCATTCCCATCCTCTATCCTCAGCTTCTTCGCCTCCGGCCCCGCCCACTCTTTTGATGGCCGTTTAACGGCATTTCTTACTTTCCTTTTAGTAGGCACTGGGTCCGCTGATTCAAAGTAATCATAAACTACTCCAGCAAGTGATACCATAGATTCAAAGCTCGTGGGAGTATTAGCTTTCACGTGCACACGGACTTTCTGTGGTAGGCCCTTGATATAGTACTTGGTCCTCTTTTCCTCAGTGTCCACCAGATGTGCAACCAGTTGAGCCAACTCTTGATATTTGGATGTGTACTAGCGATGGGTCATACCACCAGCACAGAGCCCAAGAAACTCTCTCTACTCTGTCAATCTCGTTCTGCGGACATAACTTAGTGATCAGCCGCTTTTTCATGTCATCCCATTTCATCTTTTTCATTTCAGTAGAGGACTTGATTCTTTTAATAGACCTCCACCAACTCAATACCTCATTAGTGAATGAGTAAGCGGCAAACTTGACCGCTTGGTCATCACGGCACTCACTAATGTTGATCACCCCATTCATCCTCTCTATCCACTCAAAAGTGGCAACAGCATCTTTCCGTCCATCATACTTTGGTGGGTCACACCCCCGAAAAGACTTATAGTTGCAACCCCGAGTTGCCATTTCATAATCAGAATCGTCACCATCTGTGACTTCAGTCCTCTTGCTGCTTTCCTCTTTCTTCTCTTTCTTCTCTTTCTTCCCTGTATCAAACTCTTTAACGGCCTCGCCTAGTGCTTCTGATAGAACTTTCTTCAAGATTGAAGTAACCTCTGCCGTGATAGCTTCCTTCACAATCGGTTCCAACTCAAGCGCCTCGTTATGGGCATAGTTGTAATATCCGTACTTTCCACATCATCGTTTATTTAAATTTTGTACCCTTGTACTTTCATTTTTGAATCCATTGTAACCCGAGACTTATGATCAATGAATTTATTAGATTTATTCAAATACATGTTTACAACATACATTACATTTATACATATGCAAGACAACATCATACGTGCAATATTACAAAATTATATTACAAACACGCATCTCACTTTTTTTTTACACATTTATATTCTCGTTTCACGTCCATACACGCTCGGTTTATTATTATTATTATTAGTAGTAGTAGTATTATTATCATTATTATCATTAGTACTATTATTATTATTATTTCATTTTTTTCTTTTAAAAAAAAAGAATCACCTCCCTTTCAACCACCAACTCCCAACTAACTCATTTAATGCCCCAAACCCTAATCCACACTTATAAATACCCACTCCCTTTCACTCCTCCACCCTTACACCCTCCAAATTCTCTCACAAATCTCTCCAAGTGCTCCATTTCTTCCAAGATTTTTTGGTAGAATTTTATAAGGTAAAACCTTATTTTTCTTCAAGTTTCTTCCTTTTTTTTTCTTAACAATTCTTCCTTCACCCTCTTGGATAAACCTATAGGATCTTATCATTTGTTTACCTTGGTAAACATCTAAGATAAGTCACCATTTTAGGACCAAGTTGTGGTCTTTCAACTAACATTTCTTCTTCTTCATGTTCTTGTTTGGATATTTTACATCTAGTTGTGGTAAAACCAAACCAAGCTTCCATCAAAATTCAATGATGGAAGCCTTGTGCTAAGGTATTTGGATGAAGTAGATGAACATAGGTTCATCTACCATAAGACATCCAATTGCCACAAGGTGTTCAAATCCTATACATAAATATTATAAATAAATCTAACAAGGTTTGTGGATTTCCCAACCTTTCTCTTGGCCACTTCAAGTGGTATATTACTAACTATACTAACTTTTGACCATCCGAATTCCTAACTAAGTTAGGGGTTTGTGTTTCGGTCCGCCGTCGGCGATGCATGACCAAATTGATACTACTATACATATATATATTATTTTTTATTTCTTCTCCACCGAACTTATGCCTACGTTACCTTTTAGGTTAACCGGCATTCCCGACTCTTCACCTTCCCGTTCATCCTTTCGTTACCACGCCAAACCGTGAGTTTCATACTTGCCCCTTTTACATTTTTGCACTTTGGGACTTGAAAACATGTACATATTCAAAACACATACACTACAAGATTCACACTTTATTCAAACACAATTCATTAACATGCTCATGTGACAACAACTTGACTACATGCTTAAATACAACCTGTTAATACAATAGTTCATTAATTCTTGCAAAACCGCACTTAACAAGTGTAGCGCTATAGGATTGACACCCGTCGGCTTTTCGTTACCTTTATGGAGCCTCCGATCTTGTTATGTTATTTATTCGACTAGTATTCTTTGGATGCTAGGTATGCTATGTCAACAATAGGTTTGAACTATATCATTACAAATTGTATGAACATTAATAAAGTATGTCTATGCATGTGAATTGTTGCTTTAAACATGATTATTATATGTATGAAACTTGTATGAACTCACCAACTTTATTGTTGATCAAATATTATTTTACATATTTTCAGGAGATGTTTGATGCTACCATGGAAATGGAATCTATGGACTTTGCCTTAGATATCAAATTTAAATATTTTTGTCTTTTGTTTATCAACGTATTTCCTTTAATTGAAACAATTATATTTGAAATTCTTAGTTTAATGAAATCGGTTAAATTTATATTTCAACAATAGTGCCACGATGTCTTTGAACAATCCTACACGTCACGTTCGGTGATTCCGCCGTCGAATGGGCTGTGACAGATTGGTATCAGAGCCGTGGTTATAGGGAATTAGGAAAGTTGCTTATTTGACCTAGCCTATAACTAAGGACCCGTTTTAGACCATTCCTTATGACTCTTAATACGCTTGTTCTACCACCTTTGCTTCTTACTTATTCTTTGGACTAAATACACCGTCATGGATTTCAAGACATCAAGACACTCATATTTCACCAAAGAAACGAACTCACCAAAAGAGGGTAATTCCTCATTCGGTGATAAGTTTCACTCCGCCTAAGACTTAGGAATTTACCATCAAGTTAGGTGTGAAAACCTCACATTGACGGTAAAAGAATTCCACTCACAAACGCTCTTGGGAAACCTTACCATTAAAGTTAGGAGTTATTTCCTATCTCAAACGGTTAAGGCACCAACCCTATACAAAACGGAACGACACCACCAAACTAGGAGTGAAATCCACAATTTGGTGATTAGTTCCACTCTTAAAATTTTCAATCTCGCCAAAGTCTCGGCTTTGCTATTGACTAGGGACACGTAGTAACCGGAAGGGTAAAATACCGTTAACCGAATTACCGGCGAGAGTATTTTATCTATTAGGCCAAAACGTGTTTCCCGAACTCAATAGAAGGTTTGACCACTTGGGTTAGTCGACGTTTTCGTTAGTTCAAGAGCCGAGCTAACGAGACACTCCAACTTTTTACAAACAAGCCACTCTTTTATATATAAACTATTTTCACTACTATTATATTACTAACTCGGTTCGATCTCGTGGACGCTCGCTTTTCGCTACTCGCCTTACTAACTTCAAAACGCTAATACATTCGAGAACCAATTAAATTTATGCTCTTTCATCGTCACATGTTTGTTATATACACTTTTTCCATACATGATTCACATGACCAAACGTGCTGTTACATGAAATTACTTGATTACTTGTGACATACGTGAAATTTACATACTCATATGACAATAATTTTTATGCAAAACCATTGATCTAAGTCTCACAACCCCCTTTTGTAGATGTCTTCATCTCGCCACTCTGCTACCGCCAGGAACAACAAGAGGGACAAGCGTTTGGCCGCACTCGTGGCCAAGCAAATGGCCCAAGTCATCCCTTGCCTCATCCAGAACCTCACCCCCAACGGATCGGTCGAATCCAACACCGAAACTCCCAACTCCCACGCCCAACACTACCGAACCTTTCTTGCTTGTCGTCCCGAATCTTTCACGGGACTCGAAGGTGCAACCAAGCTCCTTAGCTGGTTTGCGAGCATGGAAAACACCTTCTCGGTAAGCGAGACCTGGACCACCTCCGGACTCGCTACGCCGCTAGCCTCTTCAAAGAGCAAGCTCTCGCTTGGTGTGATAGCGAGAAGGAGCTCGACGAGGAGATTGTCACCCTGTCTTGGAAGGAACTCAAAGCATTTATACGCGAGGAGTACTGCCCTCCCCACGAGTTGCAAGCACTCGAGGAGGAGTTTTTCACCCTCAAACAGGACAGCGGTGACAATGCTGCCTACAACCTCCGCTTCCAACAACTCTCCGTCCTTGCGCCTCGCCAAGTTGTGTCACACCCCGCCAAGGCGGAAACGCGAGGCGCGACGTTAACTAGTTTCCAAAGCATATGATTACCGCAAACACATACATGATAAATGGATACATTAACAAGTTTAATGTTTTACATTACAAAACATAATCTGAGTTTACAAAAAGTTAAGATTTCACAAATATGACTCAACTCAATGAGTTATACAAGGGAAATCCTCCTTGAGTAGTATCCATCGTGCATGCATGTAATCTACATTGCTAACCTTGAAATCACGTTCAGTTACCTGAAAAACATACTTAAAATCGTCAACACGAAGTTGGTGAGTTCACAGGTTTAATCAAATAGTTCTTTGTAAACTTCATTTGTTCATAAATAATTCAGTTGCATGAGATAAGCAGAATAAGAATTGTTGACCCATTTGTAAACTAGCTAGGAATACAAATAATATGTTCATACATGAGGCGTAACCAAACCATGACATGTGTGAGCCCCTATTAAGCGTTATCAGATTCTATGCGGCCATAAATCCTCCAGATTGTGGTTAGCGCGACTAACCATGACCGGGAGACGTCACTCTCCATAGTACTATTCATAGGACCCTAGGCTACAGTTAATGGTTACTATGTTGTTCCAGGGGACTTTAGCGGCCTCCAATGTGTTGTTCTCATCCCATGTAAACATAAAGTCGTGTCTTATTCTCTTGTTATCCCATAAAATAGTTGAAGTATGTTCTTCCCCCAAATATTAGAAAACAGTAAAAAGAAAGGGGCCGTGAAACTCACCTTGTGTTTGTGTATATACTTGTAATAATATTTGTTGTAGTCAACCTTGACTGTTTGTACCCTAGATACCAAGGGTAAATTGTTGTTAAGACCAACGTCTTAATTGTAAATTGTTCACCGACCTTGTAAATCTGATTATGTTTGTTTAAATATCGCTTTAGTTTTCCAACACATGTTTTGTTATAAAATAGTTTTGAGTTACTGCCCAACTGGGACTGTTGTACAGGTGTCGAAACTTCTTAGTTTCGATTGGGCATATGTGTGTCGAAACTACTTAGTTTCGATGGAGTGGTCAGGAGTCGAAACAACCTAGTTTCGATTGAGTAAAAGGTATCGAAACTCCTAGTTTCGATTGAGAAACAGGTATCGAAACTCCTAGTTTCGATTGAGCAACAGGTATCGAAACTACCTAGTTTCGATTGAATATTTGCTATCGAAACTACCTAGTTTCGATTGAGAAAAGGTATCGAAACTCCTAGTTTCGATTGAGAAACAGGTATCGAAACTCCTAGTTTCGATTGAGCAACAGGTATCGAAACTACCTAGTTTCGATTGAGTATTTGCTATCGAAACTACCTAGTTTCGATTGAGAAAAGGTATCGAAACTCCTAGTTTCGATTGAGTTAACTTGTATCGAAACTCCTAGTTTCGAGTACTGGACTTCTGTTTGACAGAATCAGTCCGGCATATTTTGATGTTTTAAACTTGAATTCGACACACTCTTCTTGTTATCTTTCTTGCGTTTAACTAAGATGTAAGTTTAGTTACGGTTTTAAAGAACATAATATGAAAAATATCGAGTTTTTACCTTAAAAACAGTGATGAAGATGATGAGAGAAAACAGAGAATGGTCTCGAATCTTCTGTTGAACTTTCTTTAGAAACACTTGAAATCTTCTTAAAACACTAGATTGTGGTGGATTTTTACCTTAAAACTTGGCTTCGATTTTGAAGAGAAATGAGAAGATTTTCGTACGAAAATGAGAGAGATAAAAGGGTTGTGAGAGTTTTGAGTGAAAGGGTATGGGTTATATCTGAAAATATGGTAAAATGGGACGTGAGAATGGGGGGGGGAAATGGTTTTCTCTGCATTTCGGCCGAATAGTCAAGGGTGGGTGGTTTGGGTCAAATTAAATCAAACAATTTGTTTTTACCACTAATTTATTAATGGTATTAACATCTATTAGAGTTTTAAAGGGGTAGTTTAATTCGGTTTATTTTCCCCACAGTATTATAATTTTATTCTAAAAATGATTTATTGACCAACTTAAAATTTGTGTAATATATATATGCCTGGATATTTAATTTATCCACTATTGTTCGAATTTGTCGGTGTATATAACACGTGATCCGGTAACTCCTAGAATTACCAAATGTGAACTGAGACAATGCTCGGTTTTTGTTAGACTTTAAAGTCCTTGTTTGTGAAATTAAATAAATCACAAAAATAATTATTATGTAAACTTGTTTATAATGTGTACGGATATTGACCTGAAATGTCGGGTTGTCACATTCTCCCCATGTTAACAGAATTTCGTCCCGAAATTCAATTCGTGTCCTCTTGAACTGGGGCATCCTCAAACAAGGATGGGTATTTTGTTTTCATTTGGTCCTCTCGTTCCCATGTATACTCAGGACCACGCTTTGAGTTCCAACGTACTTTAACCAGTTTGATTCGACTACGTCTCAGCTTTTGAACCTTCCAATCTGATATCTCAATTGGTTGCTCGATGAAATGAAGTTTATCGTCAATGTGAATTTCATCAGGCGGTATGATCAAAGTCTCGTCTGATAGACACTTTTTGAGATTTGACACATGAAATGTATTGTGTACATTGTTTAGTTCTTGTGGTAGCTTGAGTTTGTAAGCTACAGGGCCAACCCTAGCCAGTATTTCGAACGGACCAACGTATCTAGGGTTGAGCTTACCACGGTTGCCAAACCTTGCAACGCCTTTCCATGGTGAGACTTTTAACATTACTCGGTCACCAATTTGAAATTCTAATGGTTTTCGTCTGTTGTCAGCGTAGCTCTTTTGTCTATCTCGGGCCGCTTTCAAACGGTCCTTAATTTTGAAAATCTTATCAGTGGTTTCCTGGACAATCTCAGGGCCTGTCAAATGTTTTTCACCAACTTCCGCCCAACATAGCGGTGAGCGGCATTTACGACCATATAAAGCTTCAAACGGTGCTGCTTTAATGCTCGTATGATAGCTGTTATTATAGGAAAACTCAGCTAATGGTAAATGAGTATCCCAATTTCCTCCGAAATCAATTACACATGCACGGAGCATATCTTCTAATGTCTGGATAGTCCGTTCACTTTGACCATCTGTTTGTGGGTGATATGCCGTGCTCATGTCAAGACGTGTGCCCATTGCTTCTTGTAATGATTTCCAGATTCTAGACACGAATCTGCTATCTCTATCCGAGATAATAGAAATTGGCACTCCGTGTCTTGCCACAATTTCTTTAACATAGAGTCTTGTAAGTTTCTCTGTCTTGTCAGTTTCTTTCATTGGCAGAAAGTGAGCAGATTTTGTTAATCGGTCGACAATAACCCATATGGTATCATAACCACTAGAAGTCCTGGGTAATTTTGTGATGAAATCCATAGAAATCTGTTCCCATTTCCATTGGGGAATTTCAGGTTGTTGTAACAAACCAGACGGTTTCTGATGTTCGGCTTTTACTTTTGAACACGTTAAGCATTTACTGACATATGTGGCAATATCTCCTTTCATATTGGGCCACCAATATAATTCTTTTAGATCTTTATACATTTTATCTGAACCCGGGTGAATGGAGTACCTGGACTTGTGGGCTTCGTCCATAACTAACTCCCGTAAGTTACCAAAACATGGCACCCAAATTCTATTCATGAAGTATAAAGTGTCATCTGACTCAGACTCCAAATGCTTTATCATTCCTCGTAGAGCTTCATTTTGAATGTTTTCTTCTTTAATTGCCTCTTGTTGTGCCATCCGAATTTGAGTAGTGAGATTTGTATGAATTGTCAATCCTAAGGCACGAACACGAAGAGTTTTAACTCGTTCTTTGCGACTTAAAGCGTCCGCTACGACATTGGCTTTCCCGGGATGGTACTTGATATCACAATCGTAATCGTTTAGTAGCTCTACCCAACGACGTTGTCTCATGTTAAGTTCCTTTTGATCAAAGATATGCTGAAGACTCTTGTGATCAGTAAAGATAGTACATCTTGTACCGTAAAGATAATGTCTCCAAATCTTGAGCGCAAACACAGCTGCACCCAATTCCAAGTCGTGAGTCGTATAATTCTTTTCGTGCACTTTTAGTTGTCGTGAGGCATATGCGATGACTTTGTCTCTTTGCATTAACACACAACCAAGTCCTTGGTGTGATGCATCGCAATATACGACAAAATTTTCGATTCCCTCCGGAAGGGATAGGATTGGTGCACTACACAGCTTCTGCTTTAGTATTTGAAAAGCTGACTCTTGCTTGTCATTCCAATCATACTTATTTTCTTTCTGGGTTAATGTGGTTAAAGGCAAGGCTATTTTTGAAAAATTCTCGATGAATCGTCTGTAATAGCCAGCCAAACCCAAAAATTGACGCACTTCTGTCGAAGTCTTTGGTGCTTCCCAGTTTTTGATCGCTTCAATTTTAGATGGATCAACGTGAATTCCTTCCTTGTTGATGACATGTCCAAGAAAATGCACTTCTTGGATCCAAAACTCACACTTAGAGAATTTAGCGTAAAGTTTCTCGTTTCTGAGTAGTTCTAAGATTAATTTAAGATGATGTTCATGATCCTCCTTGGTTCGTGAATATATTAATATGTCATCGATAAACACAATCACGAATTTATCCAAGTATGGTTTGCACACGCGGTTCATGAGATCCATGAAAACAGCTGGTGCGTTTGTCAAACCAAATGGCATAACTAGGAATTCGTAGTGACCATAACGAGTCCTAAATGCTGTCTTTGGTACATCTTCTTCTTGGATTCTTAGTTGATGATACCCTGACCGTAGATCGATCTTAGAGTAGAAGCTAGAACCTTGTAGTTGATCGAACAAATCATCTATTCGAGGTAGTGGGTATCGGTTTTTGATTGTAAGCTTGTTTAATTCTCGGTAATCTATACACATCCTAAAGGTTCCATCCTTTTTCTTTACGAATAAGACCGGAGCTCCCCAAGGTGAGAAACTCGGTCTTATGAAACCTTTATCAAGCAACTCTTGTAGTTGATTTGATAACTCTTGCATTTCAGAAGGTGCTAATCGATACGGCGATCGCGCAATCGGTGCGGATCCTGGTACCAAATCGATTCGGAATTCGACTTGCCTCGGTGGTGGTAATCCAGGTAAGTCTTCAGGGAAAACTTCAGGATAATCCTTAACGATTGGTATATCCTCAAGTCGACGTTCCTCGGGTTTCTTCTCGACGACGTGAGCCAGGAATACGCAATAGCCTTTACGTAGATACTTACGAGTTTTCATGCAGTTTATCATCCTTAATGTTACTCCACTCTTCTCACCTTGAATCGAAAGAACTTCTCCGTTTGGGAGTGGGATTTGGACAATTTTCTCAAAACAAACAATCTCGGCGTGATTCTTCGACAACCAATCCATGCCAATAACAACGTCGAAGCTTCCTAAATCAACGGGTAACAGATCTATACTAAATGTGTGGTTTTTAAGACATAAGGTACAACCCTGAATGACTTCTTCGGTATTAATTAATTTTCCGTTCGCTAATTCAATTGTATACTTTTGGTCTAGTTTACTGGGCTTAATACCGAGTAGGGACTTAAAGTCATTTGACACAAAACTCAAATCAGCACCCGTATCGAAAAGTATAGAGGCATAGTGATTATTTATCGGGAACGTACCAGTGACAATGTTTGGATCTTGTCGTGCGTCACCAGCCCCCATCACAAATGCTCTTCCACGGGCCTGATTGTCGTTTCGGTTCTTCAACTTTGGACAGTCTTTTCTGAAGTGCTTTGGATCTCCACACTCAAAGCATCCTTGATTCATCCTTTCTGTTCCTGGGTTGACTTTTCCTGCTACTTGATTTATCTTGTTAGGGTTCGCATTGCTCCTACAGTCAAGGGCTAGATGTCCATACTTTTTACATTTTCCACATTGGGTACACTTCCCACTGTGATGATATCCACAATTGTCACACCTTGGTCGTGCTCCAAAGTATCCTTTTTGTTCCACAGTGTTGGCGACAAAGGCTTTCATAGTTTCAGGTCTCTTGTAAATTTGATTCTTGTTTTGATTAATTGGTTTTCCAAACCATTTCCTCTTTTCCCCAGATTTCCCTCCTTCTGTCTCCTTCTTCTCAAACAAACCATCACGTACAGCATTATCCCTTAGCTTGAAAGCCAGAGTTATGGCGCTCTTGGCATCCATAGGGTTCGATGAAGTCACCAGACCTCGGATTTGAGGTGCGAGACCCCACAAGTATCTTTCAACCTTCTTGTATTCTGGGGTGACCATGTGTGGAACCAAGATTGCTAACTCATTGAATCGGTCAGTGTAGCCAGCAACATCATCTCCTGTCATTTGTAAATTCCACATTTCAGATTCGATCTTTTGCAACTCATTTCGAGGACAGTATTCCTCGATCATCATGGCTTTTAAGTCTTCCCATGACAACTCATATGATGTTTGCCTTCCCAAAGTCTTTACTTGTGAATTCCACCAGGTTAAAGCTTTATCAGTGAGTGAGCATGTAGAATACTTCACCATGCAGTCAGCGGTGCATTCACTAATATCAATCACCGATTCCATCTTCTCTATCCATCTCATTAGTCCAACTGCACCCTCGGTGCCATTGAAGTTACGGGGTTTGCAAGACAGAAAGGTCTTGTAGGAGCACTTTCTAATTGGAGCATCTGTAGAATTACAAGTCATAACGTCATTAATTCGAATCATGACTATATGTTATGGCTTATTTATTTTATTACCTCCGGAACCTCCAGCTGTACCGCTACCTCCTGCACCTCCGGAACCTCCAGCTGTACCGCTACCTCCTACACCTCCTCCACTATTTCGATTGGCTTCATACTGCTCCATGGCAGCAGCTACTCGTTGTGCTATAAGTTGTTCCACATTTGGGGAAATCGCCTCGTTGTTGTCACCAGTAGTGTTACGGGTTGTCCTACGCTTAGGTGCCATGACGTTCTTTCTAACATATCAATTAAAAAGAAACAACATTATATGACAATAATGATAGCTCATGACATAAGGATACAACAACGTCAAATGTAAACAACCATTATCACAACATAAACCATTACATACATAGTCAAAACATTCATAGTACATTGTTCCAAAAGACAAGGATACAAAAGAGATGGGTTCACAGGACCTCATCAGTACTAAAGTTTTAAACTACTTAATGTACTACGGGCACAACCCGCCCGTAATAGGTTTAAAAGAAGAAGTGAGAGTACAATCCAATCATCATGGCAAGTCCTGCCATGACAAAACTAGCTCTCGCCACAAATTCTGCAGCCAACGTCCTTTCTTCCAGAGCCTCCACCATGTCTCGGACCGTAACAGTGAACTGCCAATCCATGTCAGCTCTCAACTCTAGATAGTTAGTGGCATCCTGTATGTTTCGGGTGCGGTCATCTAGAGTCTGAACTCGAGATCCGAGTCCTTGACGAAGTCGCGTGGCTGCATCCCCCTGTGCCCGGATGTCATCTAGGAGATCATCAAGACGCTCCTCATGCGTACGAACGCGAGCTACTAAGGTAGGCACAGTGAGCTCTATGGCTTCCCCAGTGTGGGGTAGGGGTGTTGGGGAGTTAGAAGACTCTCCAAGCTCAAAGGTAGATGGAATGCTCTCCATCTCCCTCCAACGTGCCAGGGTACGAGGCATCCAACGGATGGTTCCCACAGTAGGGTGGTAGCAGGGTCTTTGCCTAGGTGGTTCTTCACCAGCCACCAAGTCTTCTGGGTCACGGGCTGCTAGATTCCTTTTGCGTGGAAGTCGAACCTTCTTCCTAGCGCTTTGCACCTTAACTGGTCCTCCGCTTTTCTTTCGGTAGACGATAGGCGGTTTTCCCAAGGCGACTTTAGGTGGTGTGGAGCTACGGGTTTGTACTTGATTTTTGGGACGTGAGGCGGAAAATTCCTCATTTGATTCAGTGTCAGAGACGGGATCAGAATGTGAATGTGACGACATGCTTGTGACTACAATATCCATATGACAAAATGACTGGTCATGCAATGCTTATGCAATGAAAACGTTTTAGTGAGTCATTTAGATTATAGACTAGGTTCCAATTTAGATTCCTAGTTCACTATAATCAATGGCTCTGATACCAGTTCTGTCACACCCCGCCAAGGCGGAAACGCGAGGCGCGACGTTAACTAGTTTCCAAAGCATATGATTACCGCAAACACATACATGATAAATGGATACATTAACAAGTTTAATGTTTTACATTACAAAACATAATCTGAGTTTACAAAAAGTTAAGATTTCACAAATATGACTCAACTCAATGAGTTATACAAGGGAAATCCTCCTTGAGTAGTATCCATCGTGCATGCATGTAATCTACATTGCTAACCTTGAAATCACGTTCAGTTACCTGAAAAACATACTTAAAATCGTCAACACGAAGTTGGTGAGTTCACAGGTTTAATCAAATAGTTCTTTGTAAACTTCATTTGTTCATAAATAATTCAGTTGCATGAGATAAGCAGAATAAGAATTGTTGACCCATTTGTAAACTAGCTAGGAATACAAATAATATGTTCATACATGAGGCGTAACCAAACCATGACATGTGTGAGCCCCTATTAAGCGTTATCAGATTCTATGCGGCCATAAATCCTCCAGATTGTGGTTAGCGCGACTAACCATGACCGGGAGACGTCACTCTCCATAGTACTATTCATAGGACCCTAAGCTACAGTTAATGGTTACTATGTTGTTCCAGGGGACTTTAGCGGCCTCCAATGTGTTGTTCTCATCCCATGTAAACATAAAGTCGTGTCTTATTCTCTTGTTATCCCATAAAATAGTTGAAGTATGTTCTTCCCCCAAATATTAGAAAACAGTAAAAAGAAAGGGGCCGTGAAACTCACCTTGTGTTTGTGTATATACTTGTAATAATATTTGTTGTAGTCAACCTTGACTGTTTGTACCCTAGATACCAAGGGTAAATTGTTGTTAAGACCAACGTCTTAATTGTAAATTGTTCACCGACCTTGTAAATCTGATTATGTTTGTTTAAATATCGCTTTAGTTTTCCAACACATGTTTTGTTATAAAATAGTTTTGAGTTACTGCCCAACTGGGACTGTTGTACAGGTGTCGAAACTTCTTAGTTTCGATTGGGCATATGTGTGTCGAAACTACTTAGTTTCGATGGAGTGGTCAGGAGTCGAAACAACCTAGTTTCGATTGAGTAAAAGGTATCGAAACTCCTAGTTTCGATTGAGAAACAGGTATCGAAACTCCTAGTTTCGATTGAGCAACAGGTATCGAAACTACCTAGTTTCGATTGAATATTTGCTATCGAAACTACCTAGTTTCGATTGAGAAAAGGTATCGAAACTCCTAGTTTCGATTGAGAAACAGGTATCGAAACTCCTAGTTTCGATTGAGCAACAGGTATCGAAACTACCTAGTTTCGATTGAGTATTTGCTATCGAAACTACCTAGTTTCGATTGAGAAAAGGTATCGAAACTCCTAGTTTCGATTGAGTTAACTTGTATCGAAACTCCTAGTTTCGAGTACTGGACTTCTGTTTGACAGAATCAGTCCGGCATATTTTGATGTTTTAAACTTGAATTCGACACACTCTTCTTGTTATCTTTCTTGCGTTTAACTAAGATGTAAGTTTAGTTACGGTTTTAAAGAACATAATATGAAAAATATCGAGTTTTTACCTTAAAAACAGTGATGAAGATGATGAGAGAAAACAGAGAATGGTCTCGAATCTTCTGTTGAACTTTCTTTAGAAACACTTGAAATCTTCTTAAAACACTAGATTGTGGTGGATTTTTACCTTAAAACTTGGCTTCGATTTTGAAGAGAAATGAGAAGATTTTCGTACGAAAATGAGAGAGATAAAAGGGTTGTGAGAGTTTTGAGTGAAAGGGTATGGGTTATATCTGAAAATATGGTAAAATGGGACGTGAGAATGGGGGGGGGGAAATGGTTTTCTCTGCATTTCGGCCGAATAGTCAAGGGTGGGTGGTTTGGGTCAAATTAAATCAAACAATTTGTTTTTACCACTAATTTATTAATGGTATTAACATCTATTAGAGTTTTAAAGGGGTAGTTTAATTCGGTTTATTTTCCCCACAGTATTATAATTTTATTCTAAAAATGATTTATTGACCAACTTAAAATTTGTGTAATATATATATGCCTGGATATTTAATTTATCCACTATTGTTCGAATTTGTCGGTGTATATAACACGTGATCCGGTAACTCCTAGAATTACCAAATGTGAACTGAGACAATGCTCGGTTTTTGTTAGACTTTAAAGTCCTTGTTTGTGAAATTAAATAAATCACAAAAATAATTATTATGTAAACTTGTTTATAATGTGTACGGATATTGACCTGAAATGTCGGGTTGTCACAAGTTGACACCATAGAGCGATCCGTGGCCAAGTACATACAAGGCCTCCCGCCCGTCATCAAGGACACGGTCGCCGCCGCCGAACCCACCAACCTCGCCAAGGCCATGCGTCTTGCGGCCGCTTTCTCCCGAAACCGTGTTCAGGATTGTACTTTAACCATTCGGGGCACCAAGAAGCACGCCACCCAAGCCACCGTTGAGCCCACCGAACCCAAAGTCACCGAACCAAAACCCGCCAAAACCCCTACTCACCAAAACAACAAAAGCGCAAGTCCCAAGCCCGAAACTATGCGGTTGTCACCCCCGTTAACCAAGTGCCGATGAACCAAGACCCGACACCCCAAAAGAAACCGTATGGTGGATCTTACCCATTATGCAACACTTGCCAATACCACCACCCAAAAAACCTCCCATGCCGAAAATGCACCTCGTGTGGCAAATTCGGACACCTTGCCAACCTATGCCGCAACCCACAACAACCCCAAAACACCCAAGTTCCCCCACCAAACCGAAACCCACCGGCCATCACAAATGGTCGGGCTTGCTACCGTTGTGGTGATCCAAACCACATGAGCCCACAATGCCCACAAAACCAAAACCAACACCACCACAACAACAACCCACCAACAACAACAACCACAACCAACCCACAAACCCAAGAGGCCGTGCTTACAACATCAATGCGGCGCAGGCACAAACTGATAACGACGTGGTGAACGGTATGTTTCCCATCAATGGTCGGTATGCTTCTGTTTTATTTGATACCGGTGCGGATAAAAGTTTCGTACCGCTAGAATTTGAACTTATGTTAGCTAAGACCCGATCTAAGTTAGAGAACTCCTTCACTGTGGAAATCGCGGACGGAAAATCCACCTTTTGTGACACGATTATCCTCGATTGTACTCTCGACCTTAATGGTCATCCCTTCTCGATCGATCTCATACCCATGCAATTGGGGAGTTTTGATGTCATAGTAGGCATGGATTGGCTTGCCAAGAACCATGCCGAAGTCGTTTGCTTTGAGAAATTCATCCGTATTCCCCTTCCATCCGGTCAAGTTTTGCAAATCCATGGCGAAAGGCCATCCGGTGGACTCAAACTAATGTCCTACACCAAAGCCCAAAAATATTTACTAAAGAACTACGTGGCCTTTTTGGCCCAAGTAGTGAAAAAGAAAGAAAAGGGCAAAGGTGTAAAAGACATTCCCATCATTTGCGATTTCCCCGAAGTCTTTCCCGAGGACCTACCCGGTCTTCCTCCATCCCGTGAGGTCGAATTCCGAATTGATCTCATGCCCGGTACGACTCTGATTGCCAAAGCTCCTTACCGCCTTGCACCCTCCGAGATGCAAGAACTTGCCGGTCAACTTCAAGAGTTAGCCGACAAGGGTTTCATTCGTCCGAGTTCATCCCCGTGGGGCGCTCCCGTTTTATTCGTTAAAAAGAAAGACGGATCGTTCCGCATGTGCATCGATTATCGTGAGCTTAACAAACTCACTATCAAGAATCGGTATCCTTTGCCTCGCATCGACGATCTTTTCGACCAACTCCAAGGTGCGTCTTGTTTTTCCAAGATCGATCCCCGTTCGGGATATCATCAACTTCGTGTTCATGAGGACGACATTCCCAAAACCGCATTTCGAACCCGATACGGACACTACGAATTTATGGTGATGCCTTTCGGGCTAACCAATGCACCCGCGGTTTTCATGGATCTCATGAACCGAGTGTGCGAACCGTATTTGGACAAATGCGTAATCGTCTTCATTGATGACATTCTCATCTATTCCAAATCCCGATCCGCCCACGAGGAACACCTTCGCATAATATTGGAGTTACTAAGAAAAGAACAACTTTACGCCAAATTCTCCAAGTGTGAATTTTGGCTTAAGGAAGTCCAATTTTTGGGACACATTATTAGTGATAAGGGTATCCATGTGGATCCAGCCAAAATTGAAGCAGTCAAGAACTGGATTGCTCCGAAATCTGCTACCGAAGTCCGCTCATTCCTTGGTCTTGCGGGCTATTACCGTCGTTTCATCGCCAACTTTTCCAAGATCTCCGTTCCTCTCACCGCATTAACTCAAAAAGGGAAACCCTACGAGTGGGGCCCTAATGAAGAGGAAGCTTTCCACACACTTAAGGATAAGTTTTGCAATGCTTCGATCCTTACTCTTCCCGACGGAAACGATGACTTCGTGGTGTATTGCGACGCCTCTAACATTGGTCTCGGTTGTGTTCTCATGCAACGAGGCAAGGTCATCGCTTACGCATCCCGTCAACTCAAGATCCATGAGAAGAATTACACGACTCATGATCTTAAACTCACCGCCGTCGTCTTTGCTCTCAAGCTTTGGAGACACTACCTTTACGGTACCAAATGCGTGGTCTTCACAGATCACAAGAGTCTCCAACATCTTCATAACCAAAAGGATCTAAACATGCGCCAACGCCGAGGGATTGAAACAATCAAAGATTACGAATGCGAAATTCGCTACCATCCCGGTAAACCGAACGTCGTTGCCGATGCCCTCAGCCGAAAGCACCATGTGAAGTTCCTTTGTGCTCGTATGCAATCCGACATCCATGTCCGTATTTGTGAAGCCCAACATCTTTCGGTCACCGAAGGCGACATGTACAACGAAATGTCTTGTGGTGCCGAACTCCAACTCGAGACCAAACCCAACGGTTTACTTTATTTCATGAATCGTGTTTGGGTTCCCAATCGTTCTGATCTTCGTTCTTCCATCATGCATGAGGCTCACAAGTCTCGGTATTCGGTCCACCCTGGTACGGATAAAATGTACAGGGATCTGCGTTCTATCTACTGGTGGCCCGGTATGAAAAAGGATATCGCGCTCTATGTGTCGAAGTGTAATACTTGTGCTAGAGTGAAAGCCGAGCACCAACGTCCATCCGGTTTGCTCGTGCAACCGGAGATTCCAGTTTAGAAATGGGAGAGCATTGCTATGGATTTCATTACCAAAATCCCATTGACATCCTCTCGTCATGATTCCGTTTGGGTTATCATCGATCGTCTCACCAAATCTGCTCACTTCATTCCCATCCGCGAGAGCTACCCCGTTGCAAGGCTAGCTCAAATCTACATCGCGGAAATCGTTAGTCGTCATGGTGTTCCTTTGGACATCATATCCGATCATGACAGTTGTTTCACCTCCCGTTTTTGGGAATCCTTCAATGAAGCCATGAGTACTCAACTCAATCTTAGTACGGCTTACCACCCTCAGACGGATGGTCAGACTGAACATACTATCCAAACTCTCGAGGATATGCTTCGATCGTGTGTCATTGATTTCGGTGGTAATTGGGACGTGCACTTGCCTTTGATCGAGTTCTCTTACAACAATAGTTACCATATCAGCATCGGCATGGCTCCATTTGAGGCACTTTATGGTCAAAAATGTCGGTCACCCGTTTGTTGGACCGAGATCGGCGAAACACAAATTACCGGACCCGAGTTAATCCAAGAGACCACAGACAAGATCCTCAAAATTCGCGACAACCTACGTACTGCTCGGAGTCGACAAAAGAGTTACGCCGACCGAAAGCGCAACGCCGTTACTTTCGAAGTTGGAGATTTCGTTTTCCTTAAGGTTTCACCTTGGAAAGGAGTCTTTCGCTTCGGGAAGCGAGGAAAACTATCCCCATGTTATGTTGGTCCTTTCAAGATTTTCGAGAAAGTCGGTTCTGTTGCATACAAACTTGATCTCCCTACCGAGCTTAGCAACATCCACCCCACCTTCCACGTCTCTAACTTGAGAAAGTGCTTATCAAATGAAGATCTCCAAGTTCCACTTGAAGACGTTCAGATCGACCCAACAATGCACTTTGTCGAGAAACCTGTTGAGATAATGGATCGTGAAGTCAAACAACTCAAGCGTAGTCGTATTCCAATCATTAAGGTACGTTGGGAAGGAAAATGTGGTGCAGAATTAACTTGGGAACGTAAAGACCAAATGAAATCCAAGTACCCGCATCTTTTTTCAGAGTCTTCCTCATGAAAGAAATTTCGGGACTAAATTTTCTAAAGTCGGGGAGACTGTAATATCCGTACTTTCCACATCATCGTTTATTTACATTTTGTACCCTTGTACTTTCATTTTTGAATCCATTGTAACCCGAGACTTATGATCAATGAATTTATTAGATTTATTCAATTACATGTTTACAACATACATTACATTTATACATATGCAAGACAACATCATACGTGCAATATTACAAACACGCGTTTCACTTTTTTTTTACACATTTATATTCTCGTTTCACGTCCATACACGCTCGATTTATTATTATTATTATTAGTAGTAGTATTATTATCATTATTATCATTAGTACTATTATTATTATTTCATTTTTTTCTTTTTAAAAAAAAGAATCACCTCCCTTTCAACCACCAACTCCCAACTAACTCATTTAATGCCCCAAACCCTAATCCACACTTATAAATACCCACTCCCTTTCACTCCTCCACCCTTACACCCTCCAAATTCTCTCATAAATCTCTCCAAGTGCTCCATTTCTTCCAAGATTTTTTGGCAGAACTTTATAAGGTAAAAACCTTATTTTTCTTCAAGTTTCTTCCTTTTTTTTCTTAACAATTCTTCCTTCACCCTCTTGGATAAACCTCTAGGATCTTATCATTTGTTTACCTTGGTAAACATCTAAGATAAGTCACCATTTGAGGTCCAAGTTGTGGTCTTTCAACTAACATTTCTTCTTCTTCATGTTCTTGTTTGGATATTTTACATCTAGTTGTGGTAAAACCAAACCAAGCTTCCATCAAAATTCTATGATGGAAGCCTTGTGCTAAGGTATTTGGATGAAGTAGATGAACATAGGTTCATCTACCATAAGACATCCAATTGCCACAAGGTGTTCAAATCCTACACATAAATATTATAAATAAATCTAACAAGGTTTGTGGATTTCCCAACCTTTCTCTTGGCCACTTAAAGTGGTATATTACTAACTATACTAACTTTTGACCATCCGAATTCCTAACTAAGTTAGGGGTTTGTGTTTCGGTCCGCCGTCGGCGATGTATGACCAACTTGATACTATTATACATATATATATTATTTATTATTTCTTCTCCACCGAACTTATGCCTACGTTACCTTTTAGGTTAACCGGCATTCCCGACTCTTCACCTTCCCGTTCATCCTTTCGTTACCACGCCAAACCGTGAGTTTCATACTTGCCCCTTTTACATTTTTGCACTTTGGGACTTTAAAACATGTACATATTCAAAACACATACACTACAAGTTTCACACTTTATTCAAACACAATTCATTAACATGCTCATGTGACAACAACTTGACAACATGCTTAAATACAACCTGTTAATACAATAGTTCATTAATTCTTGCAAAACCGCACTTAACAAGTGTAGCGCTATAGGATTGATACCCGTCGGCTTTTCGTTACCTTTATGGAGCCCCCGATCTTGTTATGTTATTTATTCGACTAGTATTCTTTGGATGCTAGGTATGCTATGTCAACAATAGGTTTGAACTATATCATTACAAATTGTATGAACATTAGTAAAGTATGTCTATGCATGTGAATTGTTGCTTTAAACATGATTATTATATGTATGAAACTTGTATGAACTCACCAACTTTATTGTTGATCAAATATTATTTTACATGTTTTCAGTAGATGTTTGATGCTACCATGGAAATGGAATCTAGGGACTTTGCCTTAGATATCAAATTTAAATATTTTTGTCTTTTGTTTATCAACGTATTTCCTTTAATTGAAACAATTGTATTTGAAATTCTTAGTTTAATGAAATCGGTTAAATTTATATTTCAACAATAGTGCCACGATGTCTTTGAACAATCCTACACGTCACGTTCGGTGATTCCGCCGCCGAATGGGTTGTGACAGTAGTCATGAACCAACTCATGGTTCCCACTATCATTATGCTCCACGTGCACCGATTCAGTCTCGTTGAGGGAGTTTTCACTTTCCTCATGACGGTTTCGGTTTCCTGGCAGTCGGCCTCGACGACCAGTACGACCCCCCGTGCGACCACCTCTCTTTGCTCTAGCCATTAGTGTCTACTGCGAACAAAGATAGCTCGTGTTATCATGATAGGTAATAATTTAGAACACCTCGAGTAATGTAAATTACTAATTACAGAGACCGGTATGAAATTACTAATTTACTTTACTACTCGGGTTCTGAACATTTCCTTTCAGAGTAACATTTGCATTCAAGTTCAGAGTTTCCACTATAAGGCACGTACTATCTACTGTCTACTGTCTATGCTAAGGCATGTACTATGTACTCTTTATGCTAAAGCATTTACTTTATACTATTTGTGCTAAGGCATTATTGTCTATATTCTATGTAAGGACATTGACTACCTTCTGTCTACTATCGTTCCATGGACGGGCTGCTCTGACCGACATTCCTTTCCTTTCTTTTCTTTGTCTCGTTCTTAGTTTAAGTTCAGACATTATCGCAAATGTCTGAATCTCTCAAACTATGGCTCTGATACAAACCTTGAAACGCCCCAATACCGGGTACATCTCATAGTTGGCACAAGACATAACAAACATAGTTCTTAAACTGGAAATCGGAATCTGTTACAGCAGAAGTCTTTAATTCATAACATTCATAATTCCAAATCCATAAAACATTGTTTGAAACATAAACTATCAGGAACAGAAAAATGTCAGTCTTCAGCGCGGCAACCCGATGTCCATGCTATTCGGCCCTCACGGCTCCTCTACTTTACTTTAACTTTACCTTTACAACTTGTCATGCATACTAAAAGTCAGCTAACGCTGGTGAGTTCTATGTTTACTTTAAACTGTAAAACTTTCTTTTAGGTAGCTTAGTTTTATTAAAAATAAAATAAGCTTTCTTTCTTTACTTTAAAAACATCCTTTCCTTTACCTTTACTTTAAAACTTTACAACATTCCAATTTATAGAATTGTTCTATTAAATCTTTCATTTAAAACTTTACTTTTGAGGTAACCGGTTAAGGTGTCCTCCTTTACTTTTTGCAACTTTATGTTTCACTTGTATCGGACAAGTGACTATAGCGTACTTTAACTATCACACACGGATCATTGCCCGAGGGCAAGATCCCTTTGCTCGCTTACACCTCAGGGTAAGACTTTTACTTTGTTGTGCCCACACCTCAGAGTGGGACTTTCTGGCTTATACTGAAGTGAAGACTCCTTTGTCTGCTCACACCTCAGGGTGAGACTTTCTACTTTGCATGCTCACACCTCAGGGTGAGACTTTCTACTTTGCTTGCTTACACCTCGGGGTGAGACTTCTACTTTGCTTGCCTGCAGGACTTTTTACTTTGCATCTACAATGCAACTACCATGCAATTATACTATGTCACATAATATAAAGCCATTGAAACACATAACTGTAGGTCCAGGTAACTCAACTACTGATCGAACTCGTGATATGACGTTGCTATAACACGAAGTGCGGAATCCTTCATGTTAACATTTGTATACTAACCGACAATTGAAACAACACGCGTAAATAAACTTCTCAATTATATTCCAATTCTCAATGGTTTACAGACTCAATCAGACAAATCTCTCTCTTGGTTCTCTCTGATCAGTCTTCTGTCTAATGACTCTGTAAACACATATATATAGAAAACCAACCTGCTGTAAGCGAGCTTATTAAGTTCGCCTGAAACAGACTAAGCGAACTTAACAAGTTCGCCTCAGTTAGACCTAAGCGAACTTATTAAGTTCGCCTCTAGTAGACCAGGCGAACTTAACAAGTTCGCCTCTAGCAACTTTATACATTTACATATCAAAAACACAAAGACATAAAATCTAACTATTACAAGCTTTTGTCATTACAAATCTATGTCCTAACAGACTCCCCCTTGACAATAGCTTGATCTTCTGTCTTCAGTCTTTATCTTGAACTCTTCCAGTTGTCTGGTAGTCTGCTTCCTGCATGCACACCGTATCTTCTGCATATCTCCAAAACTCTTTTGTATTGTAGACCTTGTTCTCTCCATTCATCAGTATACATGATCTCATTCTTTCGCAGCGTCCTCTGATCTTTCTTTGAAAAATTAATAAGATTCATTGCGTCATAGAAACACACAATGACCTTATTATCTTTATCTTCAATCCTTGCTTCCCCAGTATTAACATCAACATACCACCATTTCATATTCCCAAGAAAGTCTTGAGGAATATTCTTTAATGGTATCTTGTGAATAGCACGCACTGGTTTATACTTGTATCTCCAGGTTACTTTCCCAGTCTTTGGATCAGTGTTCTTCACTCTCTTTCCCTTCTGAGGTTTCAGCCGTTCATACTTACCCGAACTACCTTCTTTCTTTATCAGGTTTGCTATCACATCAGCAAAACCATTCTTCGATCTATTTATGATTGGCTTTGAAGCTAGACCATTTATTTCACACCTCGGCAAGGTATTGAAATATTTGATCCTCGGCTTTAAGTATTGAACACCGTCAGATAATTTTGATTCGCCATCATAGAACCAACTTATGATCCTTCCTACACACTGCTCTTTATTCACATATTTCTCTTTCTGAGCAGGTTGTGCTGGAGACTTGGGTAGCACCTTCATCCAACTGCTTACAACTTCTCTCCACTGTTCTCGTGTCATCCCTGTATCTCTGTACATTACAGGTTCTTCATTAATCTTCGGAGACTCAGTGTGAGTAGTTTCAGTTTCAGCACCTTTATTGAATTGAAGATTCTCATCATCAGTATCCATTTTTGACTCAGCTGTATCATCAGGCAGTGTGACGTCTTCAATAGAGTCCATAGAATCTGTTACTCCTTCATAAGTGAATTCAGGAATAACATCATCCTGGATGAAGTTATACGGCACCTTAAGACCATCACAGCCTTCATATGTGACACCATCTTTATCTTTCTCTATTTCAATCTCTACTATTTCTCCTTCTTCTATCTCAGTATCTGACATATCATCTTCCATGTCATTGAATAAATCGTCAATGTCATCAAGACATTCAATCTTTTCTGCTTCCTCTTCTTCTGAATCTTGAAAGAATTCTAATAACAAAATTTCTTCGTCATTAGTACCAGAAATATCTTTGTCTTTGTTTCCTTCAATTGATTGTGATGTCGACTCCCCCTGAACTCTAGATAAAGGATTAGCGTCAGTGTATTGACGATCACCCTCAATATTTCCAGCAGGATCATTGTCTTCATCATCACGTCGTTGAATTGACTCTGTGTGACAAGTATCAGGTATCCTCAACTCCCCCTGAGCGTCAAGACGCTGAACGAGTTTGGAAACTAATGCTTGCATATCAGCAATCTGTTGAGCTTGAGTCTGAATCACCAACTGCCGTTGTGAATTAATAGACACAAGAGAGTTTACTTGTGTTTGTAGAGAAAGCACTTGAGATTCAAGGAAAGTAATCCTGTCAGAATCAGAAGGCTTTGACGAACCAGCTGTTGATTGTGGAATAGAAGGGCTTGAAGTAGTAGGAATGACTGGAGGAACAAGAGTATGAACTGGAGATGGATCCTTAGATCTTGGAGGAGTAATTATCAAAGAAGCAACAAAATTAGCATCCTCGACTCCTTGAGAATATTTTGCAGCAGCAATCGACGCAGACATTAACTTTGGACGTGTAGGATCTGGATTAAAGTCACTGTCAGTGTCAAAACTCTCGTCGACCAAAGATCTTTTTCCAAGTACTGATCCGGAAGGAGGATCCCGAACAGACTTGCGTCGTGGTTGTCTGGCTTCAGATTTAATGCGTTTTCCAGCATTAGCCAGTGGAATAGCAGCCAACCGTTCATAATGACCTGGGGAAAAATCCCTAGATTCATCAGAATCAGTGCTGTCATCATCAGATGATATAGTATCACTTGAACTGGAACTAGACTCAGCTTCTGTCACCACATTCCCTTCTTGTTCATGAATGGGCGAGTTCACAGCATCATCAACAAAATCATCCATGTTCATACCTAGATCGTGATCAGGGTCATGAACGACCTCTTCTTGAACTGGTTCCTGAATAAGAATATCAACTGCAGCTTGTGGAATAGGAACTTGTTCAGGAATAGGAATTTGAGGTTGTACAGGAACTTGTATTAGTGGAACTGGTATCTGTTGTTGTTGTGGTTGTTGTTGTTGTTGTGGTTGTTGCTGTTGTTGTTGTGGTTGTTGCTGTTGTTGTTGTGGTTGAACATTGACTCCTTGAGCTTGAACAAGTTCATCAGGATGAAACCAGTTGTCATTAGGTGGTGCAACATAATCAGGATTGATTAAGTGCCCAATCAATGGAGTATTAACTGGAATCAATGCAGCATTCTGCTGTTTTACCTTAGTACAATCGGTAAAAATACGTTTTGACATCGGAGTCAAAGTTAATCGTATTGCATGTTGTGGAAGATCAGGAATAAGATGATTGAGTATCATTTGAATAAATCGAGGATACATCAAGAAACCTTGACCTTCAGCTGGATTGATTTGCATTACCATTTCCCGATAGAAATAAAGAGGAAAATTGAATCGTTTATTCAATGTTAAGGCCACCATAGCTGTTTGATGAGCCATCTTCAATCCATCGGTACCAGCTTTTCGCGGAGAGATGCATTGAATAATCACATGCATAAAATACCTCCATTCACCAACTAACCCACCTTTCCGAGCTTGGGTATCATTTTTTCGTCCACGATAACCCATCCGTTGAAAACAACCCATAATAAGAGTGTTAGGATAAGATATTGGATAATCAGCATTTCCACCTAAATTAAGAGCAGCACGAATCGTCGCTTCAGAAATTGCAATCTCAGTGTTATTTACTGTTGCACGAAGTACATGCGGTTCCATGTCAGTATCTTGATGTACCGTATCCTAGAATTGTTGTATGTACACCAAGCTGATATAGGGATCTGCAGATAAAGCAACATGCAGTCTTGATCGATTCAGAAAATGTATGATGCCTTGAAAATGAACTGCTTCTGGCATATTGGGATCTAACAACGCCACTTGATTATGCTTATATTCGACACGACGAGCCATCTGTGAAAATATCGGACAACACAACAAACATTAGTACACTTACACATATATGAAACACACATTTAATAATACACACAAACAAAACAAAAAAATTTAAAAAAAATTCAAACAAAAACAAAAAAATTTCAAAAAAAAAAAAATCACAAGTCCATTTCACTTCTGACCCCTAGGCGAACTTAATAAGTTCGCTTAGTAGTGCAAGAGGCGAACTTATTAAGTTCGCCTGACAAGTTCGCTTCGAACAAGTTCGCTTCGAACAAGTTCGCTTCGAACAAGTTCGCTTCGAACAAGTTCGCTTCGAACAAGTTCGCTTCGAACAAGTTCGCCTGAACCTGAGACGTTTCAAATTCAAACACAGAATTTTAAAACTTCGGCAAATCAAGATAAAATCATGGAATAATCCTTGAAAATCAGACGAAAACCAATTTACAACCAAATAAGATGATCAATTTTATATTTCAGTCAAAAATTAGGTCAAAATTTGTCTTTGAACAGTGTGACGTTCAACCGAGACCAAAATCATCAAATACACACAATTGACCGGATGAAATTCAACGAAAATACCTTTGTTAGATTCGCAATTCAATTTTGATTAAGATTCAACCAGAAACACAACTCTCACAACACAGTTTTAAATTTTTTAGAATTTTGGGCAAGTTCGCTTAATTCTGAGGAAGACGATGAAAAATGATAAGTTCGCCTGATTAAACCCTTATTCAAATTAAGTTCGCTTGATTAAGCGAACTTGTTAAGTTCGCTTAACAATCCTTCGGCGAACAAGATAAGTTCGCTTCACCCCAGACTGTAGATAAAGTTCGCTTCACTGATTTAAGGGAACTTATTAAGTTCGCTTCATTGTACACGGGCGAACTTAGTTGCTTTTCAACCCTTTTGCCTTGAACACAAATTTTACCAACTTCAACCTGTCAAATCTTGAACTTCCGTCAGCAACACATATTTGATCCAATCCCGAACAATTTTAATAAAAGTTTAGAATTTTCATGAAAAATAAAAATCAAAATCTTTTTGAGTTTTATCTATACAGACGGAAACACATATTTTTGTTTTTTCTCTGTACAAACTGAAATCACATATTTTTGGATTTTATCTATATATACAGAATCACATATTTTTAGATTTTATCTATACAAACAGAATCACATATTTTTGATTTTAACAACATGAGCAAGAAGATCATATCAGTATTCAATTAATTCATCACACATATTATCAATAACAAAGGGTGACCTATAGTATGAAATCTATGCAACTCAATTTTGTGCATTTTGCATCTTTGTCATTTTGACACTCCTTCAATTTGAATAATATTTGAAATGATACGCGATAAATTTCAAAGTAAATAAGATCAGGTTATAAAATGCTCTTTTATTTATACCGAATTTGAAATATAAAACCTGAATTCTTAAATTTGTCAATATTATATTATTTGAAACTATAAGCGTTTATTATCCAAATTCATGTGATTTAGTACCATTTAGATGATAAACATCGTGTACCCCACATATATGCCAAATAGAAAATAAAGCACTATCTTCAAGACATATATAAGATTTTACTAAAGATTATCCGAATATTCAGAATGAGGAGACATCACTTAGCACATGAATAGCAGAATCTAAATTGGATTGTAAAGGAATCAATGAGATTCAGAATCGAATGATTCAATGTTTTGGCTTATATTTGTGGAATCATAGGATTCAGGTACGTGGATCCAACTGTTATCTGGATTATGAATTCAATGGAATCAATAAAGATGATATATCAATATGATCCAAGGGCTAGTATATGTTTGACAAATGTTGTCAAGTACATATCTTGATTATACTTCAACTTGCATGCTTTTCGGGACATGGGCACTAAAGCAAATCGAATGAATAGTGCTAAGGACATAACCCAAAACTGATCTCATAGGAAAATCCTTATTAAAAGCTAATATTCTTTATCTGATAATGATCTTTTACACACACACCCAGGCATATAATGGATTTAAATCACAGATGTAATCATATTATATTTAATTTTCACACTACTATTAGTTTCAAAACGCTTTTAGCCTATTGACAATTCAAGTTTCAAACTTTATACACAAATTTTAAAACAAATTATCAAGAATAGAGCATTCACAACACTATCATTTCTTATTTATGCAGACTTTGAAATTTAGATCAGATCAACTTATTTTAATCAATCATATATCAAGGTCTACTAAGGTCGTGTGAAATGAATTAATCACTGATGTACTATCATTTCTTCTCAAACCTCAAATGATGTCAAATTTTTATTATTTTTCAATTTTTTTTTACCTTTTATAACTTAAGCTTTTTGACTGAAAATGTAAATGCAGAAATGTAATAAAGCAATAAAAAAACTTAAAAGAAAATTTTCCTTGAAACTCTGATTTTGAAAATCTTTTATTCGGGATTGATCATACCAATAATTTTAATTAGGAATTCAAACCTGGTACGATCAAATGCTTTGGTAAACAAATCAGCAAAATTATCTTCAGTGTGTACCTTGACCAGCTCAATCAACCTTTTCTCTGCACAATCACGTATAAAATGATATCAAATTTCGATGTGCTTAGTTTTACTATGTTTAACAGGATTATTCGTTATGGACATAGTAGCATTGTTATCAATAAGCATGGGGGTTCCTGTGAAATTCAAACCGTAATATCTCAATTGTTGTTGTATCCACAGGATCTGTGAACAGCAACTTGCAGCAGCAATGTATTCTGCTTTGCATGTTGAAATCGAGACTGTGGTTTGCTTTTTGCATTGCCAGGATACAAGTCGATTACCTAAGAACTGGCAACCACCTGTTGTAGATTTCCTGTCCAGACAAAAACCACCAAAATCAGAATCAGTATAAGCATTGAAATCAAAGTTAGAACCATGAGGATACCATAGCCCTAAACGTTGTTTTCCTTTTAAATACCGAAAGATTCTTTTCACAGCAATTAAGTGAGATTCTTTTGGCTTTGCCTGAAATCTGGAACAGATACACACGACGAACATTATATCCGGCCTTGAAGCGGTTAAGTACATGAGGGATCCAATCATAGCTCTGTAAAGTCCACAATCCACATCTTTTCCTTCCGAGTCAGAATGCAACTTATGATTTACCGGAATTGGAGTATCGTATGGGGTACAGTCCTCCATCTTGAACCGGCTCAAGATGTCTTTGACATACTTGGACTGATGAATAAAGAAACCATCTTCCTTTTGATTTACTTGTAAACCTAAGAAAAACGATAACTCTCCCATAGCAGACATTTCAAATTTCGACTTCATAACACCCTCAAAGTCTTTGCATAACCCTTCATTTGTCGAGCCAAAAATAATATCATCCACATAAATCTGTACCAGTAGGTAATCTCACCCTGATTTCTTTATGAATAAGGTTGAGTCTATCTTTCCACGAACAAAGTCATTCGCCAAAAGATGTGTGGATAATGTTTCATACCACGCACGAGGAGCCTAATGAAGACCATAGAGGGCCTTATCAAGCTTGAAAATCATGTTCGAATTCAGTGGATCTTCAAACCCCGGCGGCTGACACACATAGACTTCCTCCTTGACCTTTCCACATAAAAATGCACTCTTGACATCTAATTGAAACACCTTAAAACCTTTAAAAAAAGCTAGAAACAACCTTATAGCTCCAAGCCGCGCAACCGGCGCATAAACCTCGGTGTAATCAATTCCTTCTTGTTGATTGAAGCCCTGGACAACTAATCTTGCCTTGTTGCGTACCACGACACCTCGATCATATTTTTTACATTTAAACACCCATTTTGTTCCTATCGGATACGCACCTTTCGGAAGATCAACCAGATTCCAAACCTTAAGTTTGTCAAATTGAGCAAGTTCTTCCTGCATAGCTTCTATCCAGTTATTGTCATTTAAAGCCATCTCAACATTCTTTGGTTCAACCTGCGAAAAAAAGCATGAATGTGAGCAATCATCAAGAACACCAAAATCTTTAATGCAAGTATACAAACAAGTATTGTCAACAAGAGAACGTGTTTTCACTCCATCCTGTAAATGTCCAATTATATTTGTTACTGGATGATCTTTGTGTTCCTTGATGGATGCGACCTCAGGAACCGGCAACACTTCAACTTGAGTAGATTCAGATTGATAAGAATAAACTTGAGGAATTGGAATTTCCGAGTCTAAATTTGTTGGAATCTCCCCCTGAGCCTGTGTCGAAGGTAATGGATCATCACTCAACAACGGATCAGCAGAAGGATCTTGAAAAATAGCATTATCCTCCTCACTCTCTGAATCTTGTGGACCTGAACAAGAAGCAACATTAGGATCGGGAGCAGAAGTAGATGGAATCGATGAATTTGGAACTGCATTTGGTAGAAATCCATTGTGCTGTGAATCTTGACAAGAATCATAAAGAACAGCAGCATCTTCATCAGAAATGTCAGAAGGTAAATGAAAAGACTTGAATAAGTTTTCATAATCAAATGCCCAATCCGGACCAATCGCCATTTGTGGTAAAGACCTATTTGAACAGTCAATATGGAACCATTCTTCAACTTGGCGTGTCTCTTTGTTATAAACCCTCTTGGTTGTCGAATTTGCCACATACCCTAGAAAAATCCCTTCAATAGCCGTTGCACTGAATTTTGTTGGGACATCTCGAACCTTCAGTAGGGTACACGGATTACCAAAAGGTAGTAAGTATTCCAGATTCGGCTTTCGATTATTTAGCAATTCATAGCAAGTCTTGTTATGTCGCTTGACGGTCAAGACCCTGTTCAAAACATGACACGCAGTATTCACAGCTTCAGCCCAAAAGGTGACTGGAAGCTTAGAATCTGCAAGCATTGTGCGAGCTGTTTCGACCAACGTCCTGTTCTTTCGTTCAGCGACACCGTTTTGTTGAGGAACATATGGCGCACTGAATTCATGATGAATTCCTTTTTGTAGACAGAATAAGCCCATTTTGCTATTCTTAAATTCGCTACCATTGTCACTCCTGATTCTTCTGACTTTCAGATTGAATAAATTCTCCAAACCCAGGATTAAATATTGTACCAACTCAGTGGTTTTAGCTTTAGAAGAAAGAAACTTAACCCATGAAAATCTGGAGTAATCATCAGTTACGACCAAGCAGTACGATTTCCCACCAATGCTCCTAATACTAATAGGACCGAACAAATCCATATGCAGCAACTCCAAAGGAGTTACGATAGAATTCGTCGATTTCGATTTGTGAGATTTCTTTCTTTGCTTCCCCTTCTTACACGGAATACAATCATCAGGAACTGAGAATTTCATTTTCGGAATACCAAGCACAAGATCATTCCTAACAATGTAGTTCATCTTCCTGTAGTTAATGTGAGGTAGCTTCCTGTGCCACAATATTGAATCAGATTCCGACGCCTTGGAGAGTAAACATGTTGGAATTGAATCCGTTGTAGTGGCGACACTCATGTCAAGGACATACGTGTCATTTCTCCTTGGAGCCTTCATGAGAATCCATTCATCAGGAATCACAAAACCCGGTTTCAGAATATAGCATTCATGATCGTTGAAATGGAACGAAAACTTCTTGTCACAGACTTGTGATACGCTTAAAAGATTGTGTTCCAGCTGCTCAACATAATTCACCTTTTCAAATTTGACTTTGTCATTCTTTAACGTTCCCTGGCCAGTTATGTACCCGCCTTTATTACCCGCAAAAGCGACATAACCTCCATCAATTTTAATCACATCCTCAAGCAATCTAACATTCCCTGTCATATGTCGAGAGCAACCACTATCCACATACCATGTATTGTTGATAGTCCTCCTTGGTTGTTCCTACATAAACAACGAGAATCAGTTAGAAAGTGGAACCCAAGCCATCGTGGTCTTGGGTAGTCCGGATTGATCAAAATAAACAACTTCTTGTAATTTACAATCAATTTTATCATTCCCTTTTGGAACAGATGTTTGACAATCAGACCTTTTCAAAGAAGAACCATTTTTATTATTTTGAAAAACATTATTTGATATATTATTGTCAGATTCAGATGTTTCCAAAATTTTCTTTAATTTTCTGTTTCTTCTTCTTCTTTGAGGTCTAGACAGTTTAATTTCAGGTTTAGGTTCTTTTGAACTTCCAACATGTGGAATTTCAAACTTCTTTTGAATAACAGCAGGTTTAGAAATATTCTTATCATTTTGCTTAAATCCTGCAGATTTAGCAAAAGATTGATAAGATACATTCTTTACACCACTCAATGAAGACTTTTCAACATTCGGTCTTTTCAGAATTTTCACCACTTTTTGTTGTGGAATCTCACTCTTCAATTTTCCCTTATTCTTATATGGACAATGAATCACAATGTAACCGGCTTCATTACAATGAAAACAGACTCTTCTTTCTTGATAACTTCTTAAATAAGATGTTTTCTTTGAATTTGAAGAACCATCAGAAGAATAAGCTTCAGAGGAATGCCCAGAACAATTTATCGGCTTCTTTGGAACATAAGCCTGTTTTGGCACCTTTGAAGAATTTACTTTTTGATAACCAGATGCAACAAACCCAGTTGACTGTATGATTGGAGAAAGTTTAGTTGGAACCACTTTCACCTCTTCAGGTTCAGTCAAAATGCATCTATCCCGAGTAACATTCTTCACAACGTTTGGTTCATCAATTTTCACTTCTTTCGGAATGCCTTCAACCTTTGAATCATCAAACACCTCATCTTCTGTATCAGAATCATACACCATGTCTTCACCCGTCACTGGATTCACTTTTAATACTGTCTTGGGATCAATTTCCTCTTCATGAATGATTTCAGGCTCAACCACATAATTCGCATTGAACGGTGGTGGAACAAACCCAATACCAGCAACCCATTTTGTGGGATCAGCATTAGCATTGAAATAATCCAGAACTCCAGATGAATTTTCAAACTGTTCCAGCTTTCTATGTAATTTTATCACCTCAGATTCTTTTTCAGAAATCTCCTTGTTCTTTTGGGCAACAACTTCATTTCGTTTTTCGATTTCAGCATAAGCCATATCAAGATGATAACCCTGCTCTTTGTATTTTAAGCCAAGAGAATTTAAGTCTCTTTTTAAAGACTCAATTCTATCAATGCACAGTTTATCATTATCTTTCAGTTTCTGATTAATTGAATGCATTGATTTCATGTCACAAATCAAGTTTGTGTTATCATCCATGACTTTTTGCAGTTTATCTTTAACAGAAATGCAATTAGAACAGTATATATGACAAACATAGTCTTTTACCTTAGACGGATCAGACATGTCTACCATGAATACTTTGGCAATTGGAATGTTTTCTGAATCATCACCAACTGAAGCATTTTCTGTAAGAACAATTTCTTCCTCAGCAACCCCTGACACAGCATCAGAATCAACACTTTGCCCTCTTTATTCCTCATCATCAACACTTGGAACACTATCACCATCACACGAATCATCACTAGAACTTTCCTCATCAGTAGACTCTTCTGGTTTTTCTGAATGAATTTCTGCAACAAAAGCCTGACTCACAGCACCCACCAAATCTTCCAGATGAATGCCCCAATCATAGTTTTCGTCGTTTTGAGCAACTAAAGCTGATGATGCAGATGCATGATTTGTATTACCAGAAGGACCATGATTTTGATTACCAGATGAACCATGTGACTGATTCCTATTATGCTGAAAGTTAGATTGCTTCTTTTGAGAATCAAATTCTACCTTTGGCTTCACACACTCCTTAGCAAAGTGACCATACTCTTGGCAGTTGTAACACCTAACTTTGCTCTTATCAAAACCCATACGCGATCAACTATTTGAACCAATATATTTTCTCCCAGTTCTCTTCAAGAAATCTTTAGCTTGTCGCATTAACATGGCCATATTCCATTGGATATTCATTTCTTCCAGATCAACAGGGTCAATCTGTCTGAAATCTTCTTCTATAACCTCAGGATCTGGTATTTTACCTCCAATGAAATTTTCATATGATGCCATGAATGAAGAAAACATAGCAAGATAATCATCAGCAACTTTCTGATTCATATGAGATCCAGATGATGTTGAAGCAGTAGTAGCAGAAAATCCAGAATGACTTGAATGACCAGAATAAATTGGAACTCCAGAACACTGATCATTTGAAGACTCTTGAGCATCACCAGAAAACAATGCCACTCCAGTACCAGATTTACCAGTAGATTTGGCAAAATACATTAAGGGATCTTGGATATGCTCCATATTAGTCTCTTTCTTCTTCATATTCATGTCATGTGACTGAATCTTCCCTAGGACTTCTTCAAGAGACATGGTTTTGTACTTAACATTTTCTTTGATCAAAACCGTATACACATCAAACTTTGATGGTAAAGCCTCCAAGAATTTATCATTGATTTCCTCAGTCTCATATACCACAGATGCACTAGCCAGTTCACTAAGAAGATGATAGAATCTTGTAGCAAGATCATCTAAAGATTCATTTTGAAAATGTTTAAAGACTAGGAACTGATTCTTTAGTAACTCCTTTCTACTCTTCTTCACATCCAAACTTCCTTCACACCTTTTCTGTAATGCTTCCCACAGTTGTTGAGAAGACTTGAACTGTTTAAAACTGTGATAAATTTCTTTTGGAAGAGACATAGAAATGCTAGCCATTGCTTTCTTTTCTCGATCAAATAACAGCTTCTCTTCAGTAGTTAATGCTGACACTGGCTTCGGAACATCATCCTTTCCCATCCATGAATAAGTAGGATGTGTATATCCTTCCAAAATCGGAATCCACAAACTAGTATCGGTAAAAGATACGAACTGGTCAAACCGATCTTTCCAGTTTGAATAATCAGCTAGATTCAACAACTTTGGATGCTTTTGAGATGTACCAATCTCATTGTCATAATTGAACATGTTTGTGACTTGAACCATATTTGCCATGTTTAAAAAAAATTTTCTGAAAAATTTTACAAGTATTGAGCAGTCTTACCCTCAGGCGAACTTAATAAGTTCGCTTTAGTAAGTACTAAGCGAACTTGAGATCAAGCGAACAAGATAAGTTCGCTTAAGGAGGAAATCCGGTAAGTTCGCTTAACAATTAAGTTCACTTAAAATGTGAGAAGCGAACTTAATAAGTTCGCTTGCTAAGTTCGCTTAAACTGCTGTAACAAACTCAGAGGAATCTTTTCTCAAACACGAACCAAGAACTTCAAAAATCATGATTTCTCAGCGAATTGATGGAATTAAGGAAAATTGATCCGTAGGATTATGAATTTTATCGAATAGAACAGTTCTATCGGTCTAATTTCGACAAAATCACTTCCAAAAACACGAATTCAGTAGAGAAACGATCTTCAAGAACTTGAAAAACTTCATTGATGCAGAAAATTCAAAAATGTTGAATTTCTTGTCGAATTGTACACAAAACCGTCACTAATCACCGAGAATCGTACTTAATTCACGAGCATAAGCTCTGATACCACTTGTAGGTCCAGGTAACTCAACTACTGATCGAACTCGTGATATGACGTTGCTATAACACGAAGTGCGGAATCCTTCATGTTAACATTTGTATACTAACCGACAATTGAAACAAAACGCGTAAATAAACTTCTCAATTATATTCCAATTCTCAATGGTTTACAGACTCAATCAGACAAATCTCTCTCTCGGTTCTCTCTGATCAGTCTTCTGTCTAATGACTCTGTAAACACATATATATAGAAAACCAACCTACTGTAAGCGAACTTATTAAGTTCGCCTGAAACAGACTAAGCGAACTTAACAAGTCCGCCTCAGTTAGACCTAAGCGAACTTATTAAGTTCGCCTCTAGTAGACCAGGCGAACTTAACAAGTTCGCCTCAAGGCTCACTAGTAAAAACACTTAGCAACTTTATACATTTACATATCAAAAACACAAAGACATAAAATCTAACTATTACAAGCTTTTGTCATTACAAATCTATGTCCTAACACATAAGCAAATAACACATAATATAAATTTATGCAATTATACTATGTCACATAATATAAAGCCATTGAAACACATAACACATAGACAAATAACACATATTAACACATAAGCATATAATATGGCATTTGTCACTGTCATTGTCAAACTGCATCGAGATACAGCTTCTGTACTTTGCTTTACTTTCTTGAAATTACATTTCATAGATAGTACTATTATCTTTAACACTTTACCTTTCTTTTCATAAAAATAACCTTTTTATAAAAAGCTATGCCTTTCTCTTTCATTTTATAAAAATAACATTTTATAAAATACTATACTTGTCTTTCATTTTATAAAAATATACAATTCTTATAAAATATTCTCTAACTTTGAAAACTATCTCTTTAACAGTATGCATGCCAGCCCAAAACCGTTTAGGAAAAAGGGCAATAATCCTTACCAGACTTCTATGGAAACTTATCTCACTTATGTAAGGCCCCAAACCCGGGAGGCCTCACTCGTTGGATTTACTCATTCACAAACAGTTCTTAAACATGAATATCAAATAACGCAGTGGAATCATTCATTCAACATAACTAAAAACTTGTTCATACATGCGGAAGCGTACATTGTCAATTACATAAACTTAACATAAACAACTCATAACGGGATGCCAGTCTTCATGATCGATCGGGTAACTCTTCTCACTTGCCAAGCATCACCGTCCATCGTCCATACCTGCCTTAACCTGAATGTGCATACTAAAAAGTCAGCTACGCTGGTGAGTTCTAGCATTTCATAAAAACTTTAACATCAACATTTGCCAAAATCATATCATTCATTCATTTAGTAAAACCTTTCACAAAAGCATGTAATAATAACATCTTTAAAAAGGTTTCGTACCCATATCATCATCAACATCATAATCATAAACACCGTTAAACGGATCGTTCATTAAAACTTTTAACATTCATTTAAGTCATACATTATCGTTATCTAATTCTGTATCTTACTTTACGCGTCACAGTGTCCCCGAAGGAACCTTTGGTGTTGTGGGCAACCGTTACGTATCGCCGTCATTGCCACAACCATACACTACGTGGGTCAACCGTTACGTATCGCCGTCATTGCCCAACCATTCACTACGTGGGGTCAACCGTTACGTATCGCCGTCATTGCCCAACACACATCTTTCCCTTGGGAATCAATCGTTACGTATCGCCGTTATTGATTTCCCATACCTTATTCACTTAGGATGATCGTCATCACCCGAGTAACCGTCGTTACTCCCTTACCAGTTGTACAACATCAAAACCATTGGCAGGCCACTAAGACACTACCCCTGTTGTTCTTATGGCAACTATGGCTCGCTGTCCATAATCTACCACAAAGCTGGGAATCACATTCCCAGACTTCGTTCGTCAATTCCATTCATTCGACATATTAGATTTGTAATGACTTCTTTAAACCTTTACCTCTTTCCCTTTTAATTAAACATTTCCTCATTTAGACCGTTCATAAATATTCGTAAACCTTTTTGGCAAAAACACTTCATAACCTTTCCTTTCGTAAACATCGTTTCGTTAAAACATCATTTCGTTAAATCATCATTTCGTAAGTATGCACACCAGCCCAAAACATTTAACAAAACATTTAAAAGAAGGCTCTAGAACTCACCTGATACGCTAATATGGGTTGTCCTAAACGAAGGTCCAACAACGTCACTTCCGATCTGAATTGATTAGTTAAATACACATCAGACCAATCCCGACTCTAACGGTTTAACCATTCTAACATACTGACTTCACTTAATCAGTTCTGATGTCTGCGCACTTAGCAAGTGCGCAGACCCTGCTGCCTGCGCACTTAGCAAGTGCGCAGACCCCTCCTCCTGCGCACTTAGCAAGTGCGCAGGTCCCTCCTCCTACGCACTTATCAAGTGCGCAGGTCCCTCCTCCTGCGCACTTAGCAAGTGCGCAGGACCTGCTCCGTGCGCACTTAGCAAGTGCGCACGACCTGTTCTTCGCGAAAAACCCTAACTTTCGCATTCGGGTCTGATCATGTCAAGATCCCGAACCTGTTGCATTCAAAACGTTCGTTTTCCGTTAAGGAACTCAAATCCATAATTATCTTTCAGTTTCATCCGTTCAAACCTTACCTTTTCACCCAAAACCCGAAAAACCCAAAAATGAACTAAAACTCAGATTTAGGTCGGATCGTTACCTGAATCGAGTTTCTGATCCGGAGGTTCTTCTCACGAGTTATGGAGTAACACTTTGCTGAAGTCTCGGGTCAATCCGCCAACTTTCTCTCTCTACGGTTTCTCTCTCTAAAAGTTGCAAATAAGAGAAAAGGGGTGGCATAGGCTATTTATAGCCAGCTGACCCATCCGACCCGACCCGCCATGCCTCGTTCGTTTATTCCCTTATTATAACTGTCGTTTTATTTTTGGGATGTTACAAGTCTACCCCCTTACAATAGATTTCGTCCCCGAAACCTATCGTAAGTCAAATAGATGAGGGTACGACTCCCTCATTTCCTTCTCCGTTTCCCAAGTGGCTTCTGATCCCTTTCGATGGACTTTAACCAATTGGATAACTTTATTACGTAAACATTTCTCCTTCCAATCAAGGATGGCCACGGGTTCTTCGATGTAATTAAGGCTGTTCTCAACCTCGATGTCAGTAAGTGGTACGTGAGCCGATTCATCCGCCAAACACTTTCGCAAGTGTGATACATGGAAAGTAGGATGAATCCCACTTAACTCATCAGGCAACTCCAACCGATAAGCGACTTCCCCAACCCGTGCCATTATTTTGAATGGTCCGACAAACCTCGGACTTAACTTTCCTCTCTTTCTGAATCGTATGATTCCCTTCCATGGTGACACTTTCAGCATTACTCTGTCACCAATATCAAACTCAATAGGCCTTCGTCGTTTATCCGCATAGGATTTCTGACGATCTTGTGCGGCCTTCATTCGCGCTTTGATCTGATCAAACCTTTTCGACGTCTCTCTTACGACTTCGAGACTTCCTAATTCCTTCTGTCCAATCTCACCCCAACAAACCGGGGTCCTACATCTTCTCCCATACAACATTTCGTAAGGCGGCATGCCTATCGTCGTGTGATGACTATTGTTGTAGGAGAATTCAGCTAACGGTAGGTGGCTGTCCCAACTGCCACCGAAGTCGATAATACAAGCACGGAGCATATCCTCTAATGTCTGAATGGTCCTTTCGGACTGACCATCCGTTTGCGGGTGGTATGCTGTGCTGATATTAAGCCTCGTGCCCATCGCCTCGTGAAATCTTTTCCAGAACCTCGATGTGAATCGTGTGTCCCGGTCAGATACAATCGTCAAAGGCAGCCCATGCCGTGCTACTACTTCGTTAATAAATACTTCCGCTAACCTTTCCGACGAGAACGTCTCGCGAATAGGTAGGAAATGAGCACTCTTCGTTAAACGGTCCATAATTACCCAAATGGTGTCATGACCTTTAGCTGTGCGAGGTAGCTTAGTTATGAAGTCCATGGTAATGTGTTCCCACTTTCATTCCGGTATATCAAGTGGTTGAATCTTTCCATACGATTTCTGGTGCTCGGCCTTTACTTGCGAGCAAGTCAAGCACTTGCTTACATACTTCGTCACATCACGTTTCATTCCAGGCCACCAGTATTCCTTCCTCAGATCTTGATACATTTTATTGGTACCGGGATGGATAGAGTAACGAGACTTATGAGCCTCATCCAAGATCTTGGTTCTAAGCTCGCCACCCATAGGTATCCATACCCATCCAAAACGTGTCCTAACACCAAGGGTGTTATATTCCAACTTGTCCTGTTGGCCAACCATCCTTTCCTTCTTTATGTTTTCCTCCTTAAGTGCCTCATCTTGAGCCTTTTCAATTTCTCTCATCACGTCCGATGTTACCACCAACTGGCAAGCTTTCACTCTAATAGGAGTAGGCACATCCTTTCAGCTTAGAGCGTCAGCCACCACGTTTGCCTTTCCAAGATGGTATATGATTTCACAGTCATAATCTTTTAGGAGTTCTAACCATCGTCTTTGCCTCAAATTAAGCTCTCTTTGTTCGAAGAAGTACTTCAAACTTTTGTGGTCTGAGTAAATAGTAAACTTCACCCCGTAAAGGTAGTGCCTCCAGATTTTCAATGCGAACACGACAGCAGCAAGCTCCAAATCGTGAGTCGGATAATTAGCTTCATGAATCTTCAACTGCCGTGACGCGTACGCGATCACTCTCCCGCGTTGCATCAATACGCATCCCAACCCCTGACCCGAAGCATCAGAGTATACCACTAAGTCTTCAATGCCCTCGGAAAGGGCCAAGACTGGAGCTTGAGTTAGCTTTTCCTTCAATTCCTTAAACGCCTCATCCTGGGTCAAACCCCATTCGTACTTTACCTCCTTCCGAGTCAACTTCGTCAACGGCGAAGCTATTTTCGAGAAATCCTGGATGAATCTCTGATAGTAGCCCGCCAATCCCAAGAAACTACGGATTTCAGTTGGCGTCTTAGGAACATTCCATTCCCTTACCGTTACTATCTTTGCTGGGTCAACCATAATGCCATTCGGGTTAATGACGTGACCTAGGAATTGGACTTCCCTAAGCCAGAACGCGCATTTGGAGAACTTAGCATACAACTTTTCTTTCTTCAGAGCCTCCAACACCTACTTTAAGTGACATGCGTGATCACCCTCATTCTTGGAATAGATGAGGATATTATCGATAAACACGATTACCGACCGATCCAGCATTGGTCGACAAACTCTATTCATCAAATCCATGAACGCTGCAGGGGCGTTCGTCAATCCAAAAGACATTACGCGGAACTCAAAGTGTCCATAACGTGTGCGAAATGCCGTTTTCGGTATGTCTTCTTCCCTCACCTTCAACTGATGGTACCCGGATCGAAGGTCGATCTTTGAGAACCAACTTGCGCCTTGTAATTGATCGAACAGGTTGTCGATCCTTGGTAACGGGTACTTGTTCTTCACGGTACGTTTGTTCAAATCGCGATAATCAATACACATTCTCATCGAACCGTCTTTCTTCTTTACGAACAACACCGGAGCACCCCAAGGTGAGATGCTTGGTCAGATAAATCCTTTCTCAAGTAACTCGTCTAGTTGCACCATAAGTTCTTTCATTTCCACTGGTGCTAGTCGATATGGAGCCTTAGCCACGGGCTGGGCATCTGGTACTAAGTCGATTCGGAACTCAATCTCTCTGTCGGGTGGTATCCCAGGCAAATCCTCTGGAAACACCTCCGGGTACTCGCGTACCACGGGTACATCGTCTAGTTCCTTCACTTCCTTACACTTGTCAATCACGTACACCAGATAAGCCTCGCATCCGCGCCTCAAGTAATCTGTTGCCTTAATCATCGAGATGACGTTTGGCATCGGGACGTCATGATCTCCAAAAACCTTACTTTGCTACCATCCGGAGCCTTGAGTCGGATTATCTTTCGTTTACATATGATTTGTTCTTCGTTGGCAGTTAACCAATCCATGCCCAGCACGACATCAAACCCTCCCAAAACCATAACAAACAATCTGACAGGGAACCTATGACCTTCTATTTTTATCGTAGAGTTGTCAACTACCTCGGTCACTCTCGCAGTTCTACCCTCAGCGGTTTCTACGCTAAAGGCCCTTTCTAGTATACTGACAGCGTACTTCACTCTCTTACAAAAAGTCGCAGATATAAAACTCTTACTGGCACCCGAATAAAATAACACAGAAACAAGAGTGTTGTCAAGGACGAACGTACCTGACGCCACGTCGGGGTCCATTCTGGCTTGGTCTTGCGTCAGCGCGTATGCACGAGTCTTTGCTCGGGGCCTCTCTTCCCTCTTCTACGGGCCTTTCCCTTTCCCGGCTTCCCCCATCTTGGGCTTCGGGCAGTCCCTACTCAGATGACCGAAATCCCCACAGTTGTAGCACTTGTAGTGTTGTGTGTACTCACGGGCGTAGTGCCCGGTCTTGCCACATTTGAAACACAAGTTAGATCCCAGTTTACATTCACCTACATGCTCTCTTTCACACTTCTTACAAACAGTCGGCTCGTTCACCCGAGCTCTCTTATCACAAGCCCTAAACATCCTTCCCCCAGTTCGCTTGTTTGAGAAGCTCGGTCTCTTCTTTTGCTCTTCAACGGCAACAACATTCAGTGCCAGATCGTCAAATACCATGCCACTTAACTCTACTGTCGAATCATAGGTAGTAGGGGCGTTTGCCTTAACATAGGTGCGGACCTGGTCCGGCAACCCTTGAATATAGCAGGCAATCTTTTTTTCCTCCGTCGTAACAAGATGTGGCATCAGACGTGCCAGTTCATTGAATCGGGTTGTGTACTGCCGGTGCGTCATGCTCCCGGCCTTCAAACCCAGAAATTCCCTCTCTACCTTCTCAATCTCGTTCCTCGGGCAGAAATTCTTGATCACCAAAGTTTTCAAGTCAGCCCACATCATTGAGTCAACAACCTCATCCCCCTTAGCCTGACGTACACCTTCCCACCAGTGGGATGCTTCCTCCCTCAAGGAGTTAGCAGCAAACTTCAATACTTGATTAGCTCGACACTCGCTCACACGGATGGCGGCTTCCATACGTATTACCCAATCAAAAGTAGCCACCGCGTCCTTCTTCCCAGTCAGGACAGGCGGGTCACATGCCTTAAATGACTTATAGTCGCACCCGCGAGCAGGCGGTGCGTTGTCGGTCTCGTTGTTCTGAGCACCAGTTGCCGCACTAGATCCGCCTTCCCCACTAACTTTCTTTAACGCTTCAGCCAATAGACTTGGCAGAGAATTCTTCATCAACTCGGAGAACTCTCGAGCTATGGCTGCTCTCACTTCTGGTTCAAAAGTGAAAGGTTGTTCTGCAACTTGTGTCTGTTCAGTTCCATGCACACTAACCGTCGGTTCAGTGTGAACACTTCCTTCTTTGCTGTGCTCTTGGCGCGCAGGAATCTTGCCACGCCCACCATTTCGACCGCCGGTACGACCACCGGTACGGCCACCACGCCTTCCGTTCCCTCTCCTCGCCATTTCGTTCTATAAGACAAGAAATCCAATGTCATCACGATAGTTAACAAATAGAATTCAATAAGCACTGTAAGATGTTAATATACACTGGCCATCTGTAATTAACCATTACACTACCTTTTGATTTCTATTTGACCACCTTTGTGATTCCATCAGAACACAAGTCCTTACCTGACCCTTTCTAAGGCATACTACATACACATACTCTACTTTTCATACCGGTTGCTTTGGCTCGAGTTACTCGTACTGGCATCCGCTTTGGGTCCCATTCAAAGTTTAAGTTCAGACACTGGGAGTGTCCGAATCTCTCAAACTATTGCTCTGATACCAACTTGTAAGGCCCCAAACCCGGGAGGCCTCACTCGTTGGATTTACTCATTCACAAACAGTTCTTAAACATGAATATCAAATAACGCAGCGGAATCATTCATTCAACATAACTAAAAACTTGTTCATACATGCGGAAGCGTACATTGTCAATTACATAAACTTAACATAAACAACTCATAACGGGATGCCAGTCTTCATGATCGACCGGGTAACTCTTCTCGCTTGCCAAGCATCACCGTCCATCGTCCATACCTGCCTTAACCTGAATGTGCACACTAAAAAGTCAGCTACGCTGGTGAGTTCTAGCATTTCATAAAAACTTTAACATCAACATTTGCCAAAAACATATCAGTCATTCATTTAGTAAAACCTTTCACAAAAGCATGTAATAATAACATATTTAAAAAGGTTTCGTACCCATATCATCATCAACATCATAATCATAAACACCGTTAAACGGATCGTTCATTAAAACTTTTAACATTCATTTAAGTCATACATTATCGTTATCTAATTCTGTATCTTACTTTACGCGTCACAGTGTCCTCGAAGGAACCTTTGGTGTTGTGGGCAACCGTTACGTATCGCCGTCACTGCCACAACCATACACTACGTGGGTCAACCGTTACGTATCGCCGTCATTGCCCAACCATTCACTACGTGGGGTCAACCGTTACGTATCGCCGTCATTGCCCAACACGCATCTTTCCCTTGGGAATCAACCGTTACGTATCGCCGTCATTGATTTCCCATACCTTATTCACTTAGGATGATCGTCATCACCCGAGTAACCGTCGTTACTCCCTTACCAGTTGTACAACATCAAAACCATTGGCAGGCCACTAAGACACTACCCCTGTTGTTCTTATGGCAACTATGGCTCGCTGTCCATAATCTACCACAAGGCTGGGAATCACATTCCCAGACTTCGTTCGTCAATTCCATTCATTCGACAGATTAGATTTGTAATGACTTCTTTAAACCTTTACCTCTTTCCCTTTTCATTAAACATTTCCTCATTTAGACCGTTCATAAACATTCGTAAACCTTTTTGGCAAAAACACTTCATAACCTTTCCTTTCGTAAACATCGTTTCGTTAAAACATCATTTCGTTAAAACATCATTTCGTTAAAACATCATTTCGTAAGTATGCACACCAGCCCAAAACATTTAACAAAACATTTAAAAGAGGGCTCTAGAACTCACCTGATACGCTAATATGGGTTGTCCTAAACGAAGGTCCAACAATGTCACTTCCGATCTGAATTGATTAGTTAAATACACATCAGACCAATCCCGACTCTAACGGTTTAACCATTCTAACATACTGACTTCACTTAATCAGTTCTGATGTCTGCGCACTTAGCAAGTGCGCAGACCCTGCTGCCTGCGCACTTAGCAAGTGCGCAGACCCCTCCTCCTGCGCACTTAGCAAGTGTGCATGTCCCTCCTCCTGCGCACTTAGCAAGTGCGCAGGTCCCTCCTCCTGCGCACTTAGCAAGTGCGCAGGACCTGCTCCGTGAGCACTTAGCAAGTGCGCACGACCTGTTCTTCGCGAAAAACCCTAACTTTCGCATTCGGGTCTGATCATGTCAAGATCCCGAACCTGTTGCATTCAAAACGTTCGTTTTCCATTAAGGAACTTAAATCCATGATTATCTTTCAGTTTCATCCGTTCAAACCTTACCTTTTCACCCAAAACCCGAAAAACCCAAAAACGAACTAAAACTCAGATTTAGGTCGGATCGTTACCTGAATCGAGTTTCTGATCCGGAGGTTCTTCTCACAAGTTATGGAGTAACACTTTGCTGAAGTCTCGGGTCGATCCGCCAACTTTCACTCCCTACGGTTTCTCTCTCTAAAAGTTGCAAATTAGAGAAAAGGGGTGGCATAGGCTATTTATAGCCAGCTGACCCATCCGACCCGACCCGCCATGCCTCGTTCGTTTATTCCGTTATTATAACTGTCGTTTTATTTTTGGGATGTTACAACTTAGCTAGGAAACTTCGAGCTAGGTGGGATGCTATTATATCTGTTTCATGAGTCACGAATGGAACAAGGTTATAACCTTCATATTTCATCCGAAAACTCCTATGTCCGAATTCTTTTCCGGTCGAAATCTATTTCGATCGAAAACTCTGATGTTAGACTATTTTCTGTTAATGGCTTTTTCGTTCGAAAACTTTTGTCCGAGAACTGTTTCGTTCGAACAAGGTTATAACCTTCATATTTCATCCGAAAACATATGTCCGAAATTCTTTTCTGTCCAAAAATACTTTTCGACCGAAATGTTCCATTCGAGTTACTTTTCGATCGAAAATTCCTGTCCGAAATCTATGCTGTTCCGAAATACTTTTCGGACGTATCCGAGTTTTCGGACCATTCATAGAGATTTCGGACGATTCATCGGGTCTTGATCAAATCCTTCGTTTTTTTATCCAAGTTCCAATCTTTTTACGTCCAAAACTTATATCTAGCTTCCATGAAGCTAGATACATACTTTTTTATCAAATCTACATATAAAATTCCCGTCTTTTTATGAAAACCCACTTTGAAACCCTAAAACCCACTTTCAAATCTAAACTCGAATCCGAGAGTGTTTTGTTACATGTTTCTGTTTGATTTCTCCTTCTCCAACCTCCATAGATGTTCCAGCAATTATTCACAATGACATGAAGGCCTTGGTGTGGATTCTTTGAGCTTTTTCTCTCTAGTCTCTCTCTAACTTAAAAGTGGTGAAGATGAAGTGTGAGGAGGAAGAGAGGGTGGCTAGGGTTTTACCCCCCCCCCTCCTCTCTTTGCGCCACCTATTTTCGGCCCCAGGCTCAACCCACTCGATCCCACTTTACATTTCATTCTTTCTTTGTTTCGTTATTCCGTAAGCGTCGTTTATTCTTTATCGAAATTTCAGGATGTTACAAAAATTTATAAAAGCTAATCACTAACTATCTCCCAAAGGAGAAAACTATACTTTTATAAAGTCGTAAATTGTATAAATGGTTTATCCAATATGATCAAAAACTACATATATATTTATAAATACATAGATAAATATACATATACAAAGGATGTAAATACATCATTAAGCTCATAACTTTTATTTTTGGTTTAATTGAATTTTTTTATAAAGCAGTAAATATAATTATAAATACATATTCTATATATATATATATATATATATATATATATATATATATACTATGAAATTGCAATATTGAAACTTTGAATGGATACATGTTTAAAAAAAATTTATGTGTCATTATGTGGTGAGCAAGTTCGGGATTGAAATGAAATGTCATTATCGTATAATTTTTTTAAAATAAAGTAATACTAGAAAATCATGAATGTTACAAGATATAATGGAACAAATCAAAGAAATCCAACGAAAAGCCTTGGAAGAAGAGAATATCAAGAAAGAACGTATGGTTGGGAGACATAAATTGCTATCCAAAAGAAATGATGGAATCATGAGATTCGATCAAAGGATCTGGATTCCAAGACTAGGAGATATTCAAAAGAAGGTGTTAGATGAAGCACATAAATCAAGATATTCCATGCATCCTGGTGCAAACAAGATGTATAATGATCTGAAGACACACTACTGGTGGCCTAACATGAAGAGATCAATTGCCTAGTATATAGACAAATGCTTGACTTGTCTTCAAGTTAAGATTGAAGAAACCAGCAGGTCAATTACAACAATTAGAATTACCTGTCTGGAAATGGGATCTTATTACAATGGACTTCGTTACTAAACTACCCAGAACTCAGAAAGGGCATAATACAATATGGGTCGTGGTCGATAGACTGACCAAGTCAGCCCATTTCATACCTATCAATGAAACATACTCAATGGATAAGTTAACCGGAATTTACATCAATGAAATTGTGAGCCACCATGGCATACCACTGTCTATTATTTCTGATAGAGACAGTCGGTTCACATCTAGATTCTGGACAAGTTTTCAAAAAGAGTTGGAAACTCGACTTACCATGAGTACTGCATATCATCCTCAAAGTGAACGTACAATTCAAACTCTAGAAGATATGCTGAGAGCTTGTGTTATAGATTTCGGGGGTAATTGGGATAATCACCTACCGTTGATTGAATTCTCCTATAAAAAATAGTTACCATTAGTATTAAAGTTGCACCATTCGAAGCATTGTATGGAAGAAAGTGCAGAACTCCTATCTGTTGGACTGAAATAGGAGACAGTCAATTGTCTGGACCTAAGGTTATACAGGAAACAACAGATAAGATAGTCCACATTAAACAATGATTAAAGGCTGCTCAGGACCGTCAAAAAAATTATGCTGACAGAAGACGATGACCGTTAGAATTCCAAGTCAGAGATTTTGTGATGTTAAAAGTTTCACCTTGGAAAGGTGTGGTAAGGTTCAGGAAACATGGAAAGTTAGGACCAAGGTATATCGGACCTTACAAAGTAATTGAAAGAATCGGAGCAGTAACCTACATGTTAGATCTACCTGAAGCTTTACAAGGTATTCACAACACGTTTCATGTGTCTTGCTTATGCAAAAGCTTAGCTAATCCAACTTAGGTTACTGCAATAGATGATGTGCACGTAGACGATAAACTCCATTTCACCGAACAACCAATCAAGACTTTAGACACCCAAGAACATAAATTAAGCAAGAAAGTAATACCAATGGTGTTGGTTCAATGGCAAGGTCAGATCGTAGCCGACAAAACATAGGAATTAGAGGAGCCGATGAGAGTCAAATATCCTCATCTATTAACCTCTTATATTCGGGACGAAACTTCTTAAATGAGTGGAGATTTGTAACACCTCGAAAATTTCCTAGAAAATAGAAAGACTAAACTTGCCAATTTTTGAAGTTGAGGGGTAGATATATATATAAATAAAGTTCAAGGACTTAAAGTGAAATTTCTGAAAATCGAAGGGGTAGCGGACCGCTACCCACTGCCTTAGCGGTCCGTTACGTGTTGAGGAAGGAAATAATCAGGAGCAGACACGCACCCTGTGACTCGCCGATTGGGATCTGACGCATTGAAAGGGTGACGGACCGCTAGCCAGACAATAATGGTCCGCTACGTGTGCACCAATCCAATTAAGCCGCCTCAAGGGGTGGCAGACCGCCACCACCTAGCATAGCGTTCCGCTACATGTCCCACTTTTGCCCTATAAATACTTGATCGATCCCAACACTTTTTCACACACAAAGCACTCTCCTACACACACACTCTCTCTCTCTCTCTCTGATACTCCAGTTCCGAGCCCCGGTTCGCGTACGAGAGTCCGGTTTCTGGCCATTCGACTTCAAATTGCCGTGGATAGTGTTGAGGTAAGGTTTCAATCTCCCATTAAGCTTTGGTTATATACCATTAAGCTAGAGTTATGTACTATGTCTCATAATCTAAGCACATACTACACCTATGCATACCCTGAGATCACCCTACCCGGGTCCTTTCTCCCCCGCGCCTCCCTCTCTGCTGTCGTCAAACACCCCTAGGTCGAATGGCCTAGGGTTTTCCCTTAAACTTTTATTTAAACCTTCGAGTTTTACAGCCGGGTCCCTACGGTTCCTTTACGTGCATTTCGATCTCAATAACTGTGTTATCTGCTACATGGGTACTCTAATTATTTTAAGTTTCCATTTCCATGCAAAACCTGTCAACCATCTTGGATAATAGGGATTCGGGTCATCCATTTTTCCGAATCATAAATAGGTGAAATTTCGGGATGTTACATAATAGGATATTTGTAGCAGTATGATGAGTTCAAGTAAAAATAATTAATCTTACAAAAGTGGAATTTTTTATAAATAATAATACTACAATTCGCTTAATTAATATACTTCAAATGACATTTTTATAAATATTATTATGATGACTATCTTAATGTAACACCTCGAAAATTCCCTAGAAATTAAATGGTTAAACTTGCTAAGTTTCAAATCTAAAGGATGGATATGTGAATAAACAAAGATCAAGGACTAAAAATGTAAAATCTAAAAATCGAAGGGATAGCGGACCACTATCCTTAGCATAACGGTCCGCTATGTGGAGAACAAGCAAAGAACCGGGTGGAGACACGTGTCCGGTGACTCATCAGACTCATGGTCTGATAGCGGACCGACATCCAGACCATAACGGTCCGTTATGTAGGCCCGAAGGCAAAGAGGCGGCTAAAGGCCATAGCGGATCGACATCCCCTAAGATATCGGTCCGCTATGGGTGCGCAGTTGGCCCTATATATTGATGGTCAATCTCAGCACTTTACACACCCTCCACACCTCCAATTACACACACAAACACTCTGGATATCCAATCCCGAGCCTTGGTTCGCGTACGAGAGTCCGGTTTCTGATCATTCTACTTCAAATTGCCATAGATAGTGCTGAGGTAAGGTTCCGACCTCCTATTAAACTTTGGTTATACACCATTAAGCTAGGATTGTGTACTTAAGTAATGTCATTACATATCTAGGAACTCTATCCAAGGTGATTGCCATATTACTGATTTGATAAGCTGAGATACTGTCCGGGTGAGTTCCTAAACTATGATGCATGAACCCAATCATGACCTTGTCCGGCATGATTGATTTATGAAACATTTTGAGTATATTGAAATGATTGCACTGATTGTTTATATATAACGTATTATAAGCTCTTATTGTATTTCACTTGCACGTGGAACGGCATGTTGGACAGGACCCGTGGAACGGTCTTTGGTTATATATATATATTGAATGATTGTTCATAGTTATCTTGGAATTTGGGTGTGGAAACCCATGTATGTGTTAAAGATAGTTTGGCGGGTCATTTTAATAAACTATTTTAGTTTAGGAATTCAGCAGCTTTATGCTAACCCATGTTTTATAAAATGTTTTGAACGCATCACAGGTAGTCATTAAACAAGGCATTTCCAGGACTAGAATGAAAAGATGAACGATCCAGATGATGGGCATACCTGGAACTATAAGTCCCAAATGACATGTTCCTTGTTAGGAATGAATGATGTAACTTTTGTTAAACATGATGTAACAATGTTTGATGTTAATAGAAGTTATGATTTAGTCTTTCGCTGTGTGTTTTTTATATCAACGTCACAATAACTAGAAGGCGACCTTCTGACCGGTATATAGCTATTTGACAAACAGAATGTTCTGCCTAGGAAAGGACGGTGTATAAATCTCTCCTAGACGATTCGTTCTTTCCTAGGAACATCTCTGTTGGAGATACTACTCTAGTTAGATAACTGTCCTGTGTTACAGGTGTGACAAGTTGGTATCAGAGCCTCAGTTTAATGGATTTAGATACTACACAAATAGTGTCTAGACTTAAACTAAAAGTCTGAGATTAGTTTGGAATGCCTCAGGATAAGTTAGGTGCATAAATTCAGTACGACCTATAACGGAAATACTTAGAAATCAGATAATTATAGGCATTTTTGGCCAAATGTTGTTATTTTCTGAATTTCTGGATTATGACCGGTTATACGAATTCTGATGTTATACATATGTGTGTAGGTACAAATGGTAGGACGTGGTAAAATACAAGGTAGAGGTAGGGGTAGGTATGCCCAACACTAGGTCTCGTACTCTTGACACAATAAACACGAACACTGATCCAAACAAAAACGTCAATAAGAATACTGAACCCGAACAACTTGTGGAAGAAGTTAATATGACGGAAGCCCAGTTTCAAGGGGCGGTGGCATATGAGGTCACCCGAGTTGTTAATGATCATACAGTTTATCACTTTCGGAAATACGTGTGCATGAACACACTTTTGTCTTTCATTATGAATGATAATGATCATACAGTTCCACTCTGATGAGAATGATCACATAATGAAATGCTTCGTCATCTGATCCTTGATTGTTTATTTTGGTGTGTGAGTTGTTCACTTGGTTAGTGAAAACTCATTATTATAATTCACATCGACCAGGCAATTCTCTTGATGACTTACTCATTACATGAAAGTGACCCCACTGATTGTAATCCCGTTGTTCATGGGACTCTAGTAATGAGTTTATCACTTCAGGGTATAGCCAACGCCGTTCCCTTGACGATATATTCAAAGAAAATTCCTAAATCTACTCATTCGAATTTAAGGTATACTCAACAGGAACGTTATACTGTTACATGATAAGAGAATATCTCAAATCCGTACACATCCAATATCGTTAATTGGTGAGATATCCACCTTATCTTCGTATACCAACTGCTATTTGGAATGAGTCGACATTCTTCGTAAGAATCCAAAAATGGAAAAGGATACGAAATCCTAATCCATGTGTTAATATCAAATTTCGAGGACGAAATTTCTTTATGGATGGGAGAATGTGACACCTGCAAAATTTCAGAATCCAAAACCCAGTTGTTGGGCTAAAACCCAACTAGGCCCAATAAGGCCCAATAGGAAGTCAAGTCCATTTGAGGCCCGGTAAGGATCCAAGCCCGTTAGAAATCCAAATTTACACAATCCGAATATCATATTAGTCACACGATTTCATTTAATGACTCGTTACGCGATTCAGAGAATTTAAGAAAAGATATAAGAACGTACGCGGTTCAGAAATTCTAAACGTTAAACGTGTTAAACAACGGTTTTTACCGGGTATTCGACAGAACGATTAAATGAATTAATGAATTATTGATATTAAGTATTAATATTCATTTGAAAAGACTGTTCGGATAAATACACGTGTAGTACGTGTATACGAATGTTAAACCACGTTAGATCCTCGTAAAACTAACGATAGCGGTACAGTTATTACCGATACGAAAAATATTATAAATATTTGTTTATAATAAAAATGTTATTAATAACCGGAGAGTGAAACGATAAATCCGACGAACAGACTCACACACGCGTTGTCAGCTCATACCGACTCGAATATTCTCCGGTAATAAGCTAACAAAATAAATTATTTGAATATTTCTTTTAGTATTAATATTTATATTATGAACGACAAATATTAATCGGGAACTAAATGCATGACGATATTTTGGGTTTGACACGCGTTACTGGTAGGTAGCCTACCCACTTAAAACGCTAGATATATATATAAAATCTTCTCATCTTTTTCCTCATTTGCACAACAAACACACACACTTGTGTGTGTCTGTTCAGAGAGAGAACGAGAGAAAGGAAGGGGGGGTCGGCCACCTTTCGGCGGCCTCCTCCGGCGAGCATGAACGGAAGAACAACGGCGGAGAGCAGCGGCGCACGGTGGCGCAGCGACAGCATCAGGAGGCGGCGGCGCACAGCGGCGGATCACAGCGGACCGGCGAGTGGCGGCAAGTGCACCACCTCATCTGATAGATCTCGACGTCTTGAGTCCGATGGTGGTGGTGGTTTGCACTAGATCGCGACGGTGGTGGAGATTCCGGTCAAAAAACACTTTTCCGGCGACCTCGACAAATGGGGCTTTTGCTAGAAAAGGGTTCCTAAAGGTCCGATCTACGCATACGAAGAAGTTTGGGTCGAAAAAGTGAAGCTTTCCGGCCAAAACCACCAAATCCGGCAACTGTTCGGTTTTCCGGCGACGGCGGCGGAGACCGGCGGCGCTGGTGGGGCTTGGCGAGACGAGTTCATGGCCGCTTGAATCACCTCAATCGGAGTTCGTATGATCAAGTTATGAACGAAACAAGTTTCTTCTCGCGTCGTGCTCAGCTTTTCGTACAAAACCGCTTAGAACGGCTTGTAGGCTAAGGTATGACCCGAAACACTTATATATCTATTGTCAGGTAGTAGCACGGGACCTATAAATTTTGTCGGGGACGTCTTTTGAGAACGTTTTTCGGGCACGTTAAATTGTATTATAATGATATAGTTTTTATATATTTATCAAATAATTGTCGAATTGAAGTATGACTTTAGTATTAGGATCTAAAGTGCGGTTTATTGGATTATTGGTGTAAGTTGGTGTTGTAATTGGACAATTGGATATTGTCGGGTTTAGCCAAAAACAAACGGGACTCTGCCCAATTTTCGTTAAAAATAAAGAATTTGGTTTCTACAACTTAGATGTCCTCAACATGGGTTGGGTTTAGATTTGAAACCATAATGTTAGGGCACGATCCTAGTTATATTGTTGTTGATATTGACAACACTTGTTTGAACAATAGGAACCGTTTAGGATCGTTGCGCTCACTTGTTGTCAGTTGAGCTTGTGATCGCATTTGCTGGACTTGAGGTGAGTTCACTGTCCCCTTTTAACTTTTAATGTTTTAGAAACATCGGGGGAGAAACATACTTCCATAACACGTTTGAAAACACGAAACATCATTACTTGATACATCTTAGAAAACATGGAACACATACTTATAAACATTTTCATATGGTAACAAGAAAACAAGACCCGACCTTTATGTTTGCATGAGTGAACACGTTTGGAGCTCGTAAAGCCCCCTGACCATCATATTTTATAACCATTAGCTAAGGATAGCCTGGGATTCTATGGATAGTACTATTGGGATTGACACCCCCGGTCATGGTTAGTCGCACTAACCATGGGTCCCTCTGGCCAAATGACCGCATAGTGTTCAAACATTGCTCGTGAGGTATGAGCGAGGGGCAAAACACCTGTGTCATGGTTTGGTTATGCCTCATGTATGTACATATTATTTGTATTCCTAGCTAGTCTACAAATGGGTCAACGTTACTTGTTTTGTTTATCATATTCATTGAAACGTTTTCGTGCAGATGGATCTGCCAATCACTTATACACCAATGGTTTTGCCATTCGTTTACGTGGAAATGTTTTTATCAATGTTTTCAAGGAAAACAGTTTCATATTATGGCCATGTACACATTATCAATGTTTTAAGGAAAAACGACTTATTTTATGACTATGACGTCATCACATGTTTTCGTTGGGAAAACTACACGTTTTATGACTATGAAGTCATCACATGTTTTCATTGGGAAAACTACTCGTTTTATGACTATGAAGTCATCACATGTTTTCATTGGGAAAACTACTCGTTTTATGACTATGAAGTCATCACATGTTTTCATTGGGAAAACTACTCGTTTTATGACTATGAAGTCATCACATGTTTTCCTTGGGAAAACTACTCGTTTTATGACTATGAAGTCATCACATGTTTTCATTGGGAAAACTACTCGTTTTATGACTATGAAGTCATCACATGTTTTCATTGGGAAAACTACTCGTTTTATGACTATGAAGTCATCACATGTTTTCATTGGGAAAACTACTCGTTTTATGACTATGAAGTCATCACATGTTTTCATTGGGAAAACTACTCGTTTTATGACTATGAAGTCATCACATGTTTTCATTGGGAAAACTACTCGTTTTATGACTATGAAGTCATCACATGTTTTCATTGGGAAAACTACTTGTTTTATGACTATGAAGTCATCACATGTTTTCAATGGGAAAACTACTCGTTTTATGACTATGAAGTCATCACATGTTTTCGAGGAAAACAACCTTACATTAAACTCGTGTACATATTTTAAATGTTTTCAAGGAAAACAGTTCGTATCATGGCCATGTACACAATATCAATGTTTTCAAGGAAAATCATTTTACATTGCAACAATCAAACCTGTGAACTCACCAACCTTTGTGTTGACATTTTTAAGTATGTTTTTCAGGTAATTCATAGTCATGGCATGGTTGGAATAGGTTAGCCTTTTGGATTAAACCCTAGAAGCCGAAGGAGTATGATCGTCAAACCTCAAGATGGCTTTCACCTATACATGGTTCTAGGACAATGTACACGTTTATTATAGTATTTGTAATGGTGTTCAATATTCAGAAGTCTTTACTTTAACTTCCGCTGTTGTGTAATGTTACCAATCGTTGCAACCTTAATTTATTTAATTATTCAGTAAGTAAATAAATTTGGGGGTGTGACACCCGATGAGGTTGTTTATAAGTTCAAACCGAGAAATAATAAGTTTCCCACAAGAGGAGGATTTAATCCCAACCCTGATAGAGCCAATCAGGGAATGAAGTGCAAGACTTGTTAGAAGTTTGGCCATTCTGCAACCCAGTGCCCGAATGTTAAATGTTTTAACTGTGGAGAGATAAGGCACTATAAGACTTCTTGTCCTAAACCACTTAAACCAAGAATGGGTGGTCAGAACAAGGGAACAGGACGAGTATTCGTCTTAGGAAGTGGAGATAAACAGAAAAATAAAGCTAAGGAGGTGACAGGTACTTTCTTAGTTAATAATATTCACGCCAAGATTCTATTCGATACGGGGGCGAATAGAAGTTTTGTATCATGTGCATTCACCCCATATTTAGGTGTAAGATCGATTCCACTTATTGATACCTATGTCATTGAAACGGCAAATGGTGAACAGATTAGCATAACCGAATCATACCCTAATTGTGTCATCAATTTTGGTGACGATAAGGCATTAGTTACACTAATGCCGATGAACTTGGATGAATATGAGGTTATCCTAGGGATGGATTGCTTAAGAAAGAATTAATTAAGGGAGATGGTATATTCTTACTCCATGCTTTGAATGTTATACCCGAAGCATAGATTTCGGATATTCCCATAGTATGTGATCACCCGGATGTTTTTCCGAAAGAATTACCCGGTCTTCCACCCAATCGTCACATCGAATTCCGAATCGAACTCATTCTTGGAGCCAAACCTGTTGCAAAATCCCCTTATCATCTAGCTCCTTCCGAACTGAAAGAACTGATGAAACAAATCCAAGAAATCTTAGATAAAGGATTCATTCATCCTAGCACTTCACCTTAGGGAGCACTGGTACTATTTGTAAAGAAGAAGGACGGGAGCATGAGATGTGCATTGATTATCTGGAATTAAACAAGCTGACTATAAAGAACAGATATCCATTGCCTAGAATAGATTATCTGTTTGATCATCTACAAGGAGCCAAGTATTTCTCGAAGATCGATCTTAGATAAGGATATCATCAGTTGAAGGTACAAGAAGAGGACGTACCTAAGACTGCTTTCAGGACCAGATACGGTCACTGTGAATTCCTAGTCATGTCATTTGGTCTGACAAATGTCCCTGCAACATTTATGGATCTAATGAACAGAGTTTGTAAACCATTCCTTGGCAAATTTGTCATCGTTTTCATCGATGATATTCTTATCTATTCCTGAAACCAAGAAGATCATGCTTAGCATCTTAGAATTATTCTAGAAACCCTGAGAAAAGAAAGACTGTACGCTAAATTTTCCAAATGCGAATTTTGGAAACAAGAAGTACAATTTCTTGGGTATGTTGTGAATAAAAAGGGAATACAAGTGGATCCAAACAAGATCGAAGTTGTTATAAAATGGGAAACCCCAAAAACTTTGACAGAGATTAGAAGCTTTCTTGGACTAGCCAGTTACTACATAAGATTCATTCAAGACTTCTCAAAGATTGCTACGCCTTTGACTGCATTGACTCAGAAAGCAGCCAAATTTGAATGGGGTACAAAACAAGAAGAAGCATTCAATATTCTCAAAGATAAACTGAGTCATGCACCGATCTTAGCACTACCCGAAGGAAATGATGATTTTGTCATCTATTGTGATGCTTCCCGAACTGGTCTGGGTTGTGTGTTGATGCAACGAGATAAGGTTATTGCCTACGCATCACGCCATCTTAAAGTTCGTGAGAAAAACTATACAACACATGATCAAAACTTGGTGCCATAGTGTTTGCTCTAAAGATCTTGAGACACTATTTGTATGGTACCAAATGTGTGATATATTCAGACCACAAAAGCCTCCAACATATTTTTAATCAAAAAGATTTAGATATTATTTGTATGGTACCAATTGTGATCCACCATGGCATACCACTGTCTATTATTTCTGATAGAGACAGTCGGTTCACATCTAGATTCTGGATGAGTTTTCGGAAAGAATTGGGAACTAGACTTACCATGAGTACTGCATATCATCCTCAGACAGATGGACAGAGTGAACACACAGTTCAAACTCTGGAAGATATGCTAAGAGCTTGTGTTATTGATTTTAGAGGTAATTGGGATAATCACCTACCATTAATCGAATTCTCCTACAACAACAGTTATCATTCAAGTATCAAAGTTGCACCATTTGAAGCACTATACGGAAGGAAGTGCAGAACTCCTGTCTGTTGGACTGAAATAGGAGACAGACAATTATCTGGACCTGAAGTCATACAGGAAACAACAGATAAGATAATCCAGATTAAACAATGATGTGTTAGAATTTACACATCTTTTTGGCACAAAACTTCACTCATTTCATGATCCATTTTTGGTTATTTTCAACGTTTAGACACTTATTTGCTTCATTTCTAGTTTTGTAGGTTTTTGTGAAGCTGAGTGAACAAACAAGGGAATTCCAGGATAAAAATTAGAGTTTTAGGGTTTCTGAGTTGGAGGCACGGTCGTGCCCCCTACCTGGCATGGTCGTGCCAGTCTTCCAAACCCTAGTGTCACACCCCCAAATTTATTCACTTAATAAATAAATAAATTAAGGTTGTAATGATTGGTAACTTTACACAATAACGGAAGCTAAAACAAAGACTACTAAGGTGTTGAAAACCATTACAATACTAACATGAATTAGTACATTGATCTAAATCCATATAGATCAAAATCGACTTGAGGTTTGACAGTCATACGTCTCCAACTTCTAGGGTTTAATCCGAATGGTTAACCTATTCCAACCGTGCCATCGTTATGTTCCTGAAAAACATACTTAAAAGTGTCAACATAAAGGTTGGTGAGTTCACAGGTTTAATTGTCTTAGTGTAAAGTAGTTTTCCTTGAAAACATTGATAAAGTGCATGTGGCCATAACATGAAACGCTTTTCCTTGAAAACATTTAAAATGCGTACACGGCCATAATATGAAACAGTTTTTTCTTGAAAACATTGACTAAAACGTTTGCACATGAATGAATGGCAAAACCATTTATATGTAAACGATTGGCAAAACCAATTTGAATGAAAATGATCTCAAGTTTCAAGTTTTCAAGTTTCAAGTATCCAAGTTTCAAGTATTCAAATTTTCATGTGCAAAAAAACGTTTTCAATTATCAAGTATATCCATGTGCACAAAAACGATTTCAAGTATACGTTAAATGAAACGAAGTAATTGTATCAAGTTTGACCTATCAAGTTGACCCATCATACCTAGCTAGGCATATGAATTATTTTACATGAGTGTTAACCAAACCAAACACAGGTGTTTCACCCCTCGCCCATTCCCCGCGGGCTCAAGAGTTAAGACAATGTGCAGTCATCGAGCCATACAGACCCTTGGTTAGAGCGACTAACCATGACTGGGTGTGTCAATCCTAATAGTACTATTCACCATATCCCGGCTATACGAGTTAATGGTTAATAAAATGTTCATGTAGGGGACTTTACGAGCTCTTCCATGAATGTCACATGTAAACATAAATGGTTGGTCAAGATTCCTTGTTTCTACGTATAAAGCAAATATGTTTCATGTTTTCTCAAATGTATCGAGTAATGTTGTTCCTAAATGTATCAAACGACGATGTTTCCAATTGTATCAAACGACAATGTTTCCAAATATATCAAACGATGATGTTTCATGTTTTCAAACGTGTTATGCAAGTATGTTTCTCCCCCGATGTTTCTAAAACATTTAAAAGTAAAAAGGGGGCAGTGAACTCACCTGATGAGCTTTCAATGTGTAAGTGCTAGCCAGTCGATGTGTATGCAAGATTCTCCTAACCGTGACCTAAATAGTGACGGTTATCTTATGACTTTAAGATTTAGTGTTGACATACAAGTTGATCAAGTAAAAATTCCATCCAATATGTTACTAAAAAAACATGAGTGCCATGTTTAGAAAATGTGACCCGACGAACCGTTGGTGATTTGACTTTGAGTTTCATGATATGTATACGTGTTTAATCATGAAATATATACAAGTTTAATGTTAAATGTATAAATACGTGTCCACAAGTTGTTATATATATGTCGTGTTAGGGTTTTGATAGTATTTTCTCTTATACCGTGTTATCAAGTTAACCTTAGTTTGTCTAAATTTCTAGAATTTTAGGTCGTTCGTGCGTTGTCCTTTCGATTAATCAAACGAATTCGTTTAGACACGAAATTTAATACCAAGGTACCTACATGTGTTAGGGTTACAGGGATGTATGAGTCACCAATTTATGATATGTTTATGTATTTTTTAAAATTCATTTGGATAGGAGAGGTCAGCAGTGTTCTATTTTGAAGTACCTTGGGAATTTCTTTTTAGTTGACTGACTTAAGCCCATTTTCATGACCCGATAACTTACGAATTTGTTTTTATACTTAAAATAATTACTTTATAAAGTGGAATCAGATCATTTGGACTTTTTATAAAAAAGTTATGCATTTGACAAGTTGTACCAACTTTCTGTTGAAAAAGTCAGGCTTGACACATTTTCTTGTTTGACCATTTTGGGGTGTCAAAACTCAACGAAAGCACATGAGACCACTTGGGTTGGATTTATTACTCAAAATACTTAGTTATAGACCTAGAATTCATCAATTTTGGACATGAATTGACTGAGTTATGACCCTCCAAAATTGGGTTTAAGTTTCTGCCAGCACACTGTTTTACTTGTAGAACACTCAAAGTTACCAACCACTTTTGTTTTGTACTTGTTTGACTCATGTATAGCATACTAGATGATGATTATGTTATGGATAACTTGTTCATAAGTCCAAGATCCAACTTATGTCTAAAATCAAGAAAGTAGGGTTTCTTCATGTTTAGTTTTTCATATAGTTTCTTGTTAGATCTATGATTTTAAGTTCATATACACTTTGCTTTCATATTTTACATGTTTATATGTTTAGATTCCATATCCATGTAAGTTAGAACTTAAAGACTTGATTTTAAAGAACCTAAAAGCTTGATTTTTACATATATGCTCAAAATCACCAACAATCCATCTTCTTGACCAACTTCTTCTATAATAAAATGTTTGTACCAAGTCTTAGATCTTTTTTAAAACCTTTAGCTTGTTCATAAATTATGACCATGATTTTTTAAAGAAATCTCAAGTTCAAAGGTCTTAAAACCATGTTTTAACTAGTTTTTTAGCATAAACTCTTGGATGGTGTCTTTTACATGATGATGCTTGTATTTTTCTTGTAAGAATGAAGAAAGAAAGAGGATGAAAGGGTATTTCACCTTTAGCAAGAAAGGAGAAGGTAATAGAAGGTAGTTCCAAGGCTTGAAACTTGCACACTTTTGCTCCTAGATCTTGTAACACCTTGAAAGCACTTAAATCTTCTTGATTCTTGGATGGATTCTTGAATTTCAAGCTTCTTCTGTGTATAATGTGTGTGAACATGATATAGAGAGATAAATGAGGGTGAGAGTGTTTGAGTGTGATTGATGATGGTAGTGGATAGATAGGAAAGACTTTCAAGACTTGGAGTGTATAAGAAGTGAAGGAAGGTATGGTTCATGTCTTTCTTAATTTCAAGGGTTTAGAAAATGGTGTGGGGTGGCCCCACAAGATACATTCATCTGATATTGGATAAGAAGGGTGGGGTTGGGTGTGTTTAAGAGTTTAAAGGGTTAATGGTATGGTTAATTTGGTCATTAGGAGCGTTAATCACGGTTAGGGCTCGAAACGGTAATTTAATGCGGTTTTTGATTCTTTATTGACATTTTAAATTATAGTTAACTAGTTTAGTGAAAAACACTTAATTCATGTATTGTATGGGTTATGGATATGTTTTATTGAGTGTAGTTACGTTCTGGATTGACGGTAGGCGGTGAAACCTTCGATTTACTTCGTTATGATTCGTTTTATGAAATGTGGTATTTAAAATATATATTTGAATGTATAAACATATATTTCATATATTATGGATCTTTGGACATTAATTTGGACATTTAGGTTAGCCACCAACGTTCGCATTAGTCGAGTTTTACGTAAACGTGACCCGGTAATTCCTAAAATTACCAAAGTAAGAAATGAATTAATGCATTGCTTTTGCAAGGCTTTAGGACCTAATTCGTGCTATTAAGTCAACCAGGAAACTTGAAAATGTAAACGCATTTAAGTTATGCATGGATATTGACCTGGAAATATCGAGTGTCACACCTAGGCACGGTCGCGCCCCGCATCTGGCACGATCGCGCCAAGCCATTTCCTCGATCACAACCGTGTTCCAACGCCCCACGACCGTGTGTAATCCCGTGAGTCTGACCCATGACCTCAGAGCCGTACTTCCACATTCAATGGGACCCAATAGAAGCTTCAGATCGGTCAACCCTCTGCACCACGACTGTGCTAGTTCTTTGGCACGACCGCGCCACAGTGACAGGCACGGTTGTGCCTTCCCTCCTAGCGTGGTCGTGCCCCCTTTAGTCTACAAATACAGAAGTTTATTTCTCATTCAGACATTCAGCAACCAGAGAAAAAACCTACTGTTTGAGCTCCGAATCAACCTTGTTCCAGCCACTTTTCAAGCATCTTGGAGGGAATACAACATCAAGAGTATCACCATACATCAACAACAACATCTAGGCTTGTAGGAGTGGTTTGATTCTTGTTTTCATAGCATGTCTCTTACTATTTTTTCCTGCTTATTTGTCATTCTTGTCCTCATGATGAGCTAAAACTCTTGTTCACTTTGGTTTAGATGAAGTTTAGAATCATTTGACAACATTCATGGATTATTGGCAATCATTATGTTAATGTTATGACAATCGTATGATTATTCTTCAATGAAGTTATGTATTCAAGTATTTTAAGTTGTTCTCAAGACTTGTATTTGTATATGCCATATTATGTTGGAAAACTTATGGTTTATGCTTATATTCATGGATTAGTGTATGTTTGTATGCTAGTTTATGGCATTTGACTAGGAATGGTGAATGAAGTCATGTTTGTGATTTATGATTCTTGTATGTGTATCCTTATGCTTATGTTTGGAAAGACACGGTGTTTGTTATGGTGTTTCATGCTTAGTTTTATGTTTGTCTAGGAATTGTTGACACATTCTCCTAATTGATATAAACTTTGTATGAACATTGTATGTTGAAGAAATGCATGTGATTGTTTAATTAAATCAACTTGAGGTGGGTAGTGTGTTTTTCATATTATATTTCCAACTAGTTGTTGGATTGATGTACCTTAATTGGGAGCTAGTTCAATCTTTATAAACATTGACATGATTACAACACGTGAGCTTTATTGCATGATTTTAGGTGGTTAGTTTGTGTCTCTCATTCTAGCTTTCCGAATGGTCATTTGATTGAATGTCTTTGACGAGAATTTGGTCAATCTATGTTTCGTGTATTTGCCATGTTTCTAAGAGTGTATTGAATGTATTCTAGATGGATTCGACACCGAAGTAGTATTTTCTCCTTGATTTTTTGACTTGTGGTTGTAGTTTAGTTTTATATAAATTGCATGCTAGTTAATTAAACAAACTCTTCAAAATATCTTTTTACGATCACTTGATTGAATCTTAGTTCTGGTTTATTATCGCATCCCACCGTGTCCACAGATTGATATCCGGTTCTTACCTTTGCTATATTGCTATCCGACGGGTACATTTGCCCGGTGTGTGTGTGATTAGTCTTTGGTGAAAACCCATTTTAAAACTAAATTTGTGTGAAAAATCTTTATAAAAAATATATACACTTTCAACACATCAAACAACGACTGAAAGCTGCTCAGGATCGACAAAAGAGCTATGTTGACAAACGACGACCACCATTAGAATTCCAAGTCGGAGATTATGTTATGCTAAAGGTTTCACCTTGGAAAGGTGTTGTAAGGTTCAGAAAACGTAGAAAGTTAGGACCAAGATATATCGGACCTTACAAGATAATTGAAAGAATTGTAGCAGTAGCTTACAAGTTAGATCTACCTGAAGCCTTACAAGGGATTCATAATACATTTCACATATCCTGTTTACGTAAGTTTTTAGCTTATCCAATTCAGGCTATTGCACTAGATGATGTACACGTAGACGACAAGCTTCATTTTACCAAACAACCGATCAAGATTTTAGACACCCAGGAACGAAAAATAAGAAAGAAAGTTATACCAATGATATTGGTCCAATGGCAAGGTCGAATCGGAGCCAATAAGACCTGGGAATTAGAGGAACAGATGAGAGCCAAATATCCTCATTTATTCACATCTTAATTTCGAGGATGAAATTTCTTAAAGGAGGGGAGATTTGTAACACCTCGAAAATTCCCGAGAAATTAAAGGGTTAAACTTGCTAAGTTTCAAAGTTGAAGTATGGATATGTGAATAAACAAAGATCAAGGACTAAAAATGTAAAATCTAAAAATCGAAGGGATAGTGGACCGCTATCCTTAGCATAACGGTCCGCTATGTGGAGAACAAGCAAAGAACCGGGTGGCGACACGTGTCCGGTGACTCATCAGACTCATGGTCCGATAGCGGACCAACATCCAGACCATAACGGTCCGTTATGTAGGCCCAAAGGCAAAGAGGCGGCTAAAGGCCATAGCGGACCAACATCCCCTAAGATAACAGTACGCTATGGGTGCGCATTTGGCCCTATAAATTGATGGTCGAAATCAGCACATTACACACACTCCACACCTCCAATTACACACACAAACACTCTGGAAATACAATCCCGAGCCCCGGTTCGCGTATGAGAGTCCGTTTTCTGAACATTCTACTTCAAATTGTCGTAGATAGTAATGAGGTAAGGTTCCGACCTCCTATTAATCTTTGGTTAAACACCATTAAGCTAGGATTGTGTACTTAAGTAATGTCATTACATATCTAGGAACTTTGTCCAAGGTGATTGCCATATTACTGATTTGATAAGTCGAGATACTGTCCAGGTGAGTTCCTAAACTGTGATGCATGAACCCAATCATGACCTTGTCTGGCATGATTGATTTATGAAACATTTTGAGTATCTTGAAATGATTACACCGATTGCTTATATATAACGTATTCTAAGCGCTTATTGTATTTCACTTGCCCGTGGAACGGCATGTTGGACAGGACCCATGGAACGGTCTTTGGTTATATATATGTTAGGACATATTTTGTAACTGTTGATAAAATTCTGTGTAAGTTCTACTAGAGGCGAACTTAACAAGTTCGCTTAGCCTATCAGAGGCGAACTTAATAAGTTCGCTTAAGTCTATCAGAGGCGAACTTATTAAGTTCGCTTAGCCTATTAGAGGAGAACTTGATAAGTTCGCCTAAGCACAGTGAAGCGAACTTGTTAAGTTCGGCTGGTGCAGAACAGTGCTTATAAATAGACAGAACAGAGTCAGTTTGAGAGAACAGAACAGAGAGAACCGAGAGATAAACTTGTCTGATTGAGTCTGTAACCACTGTGATTTGGAATATAATAGAGAAGTTTATTTACGCGTGTTGTTTGAATTGTCGTTTTGTATACAAACATTAATACGAAGGATTCCGCACTTCGTGTTATTGCAACGTCATATCACGAGTTCGATCAGTAGTTGAGTTACCTGGACCTACAAGTGGTATCAGAGCATATGCTCTTGATTAGCAAAAGATTCGTGGTGTTTTCGTGTCCAATCAACATCAAAGTTCAGAGATTTTGAAGATTTTTGATGAATTCGTGTTCTTGATAAAAATGGAAGAATTTTGACAAATTTGGATTGATTTTGAATTGTTTTGATGAAATTGATCCGATATAAGTGTTCCAAATCAGTTTCTACACATTCCTACGGTTCAATTTTATCAAATTCCATGAATTAAGCAAGAAATCATGAATTTCGGAAGTTTTGGTTCGTGAATATGGTTCTGAGCTGTTCTTGAGTTGATTCTGTTGGAGCAAGCGAACTTGCTGAAATCTGTGCAGGCGAACTTAGCAGCAGGCGAACTTGTCAAGTTCGCTTCTCACAGGATTAAGCGAACTTATTTTAGGCGAACTTGATCAGATTTTTGAATTCTGGTTTAAGCGAACTTATTAAGTTCGCTTGGTTGATTAAGTTCGCTTAGGTGGTTCAGTCAAGCGAACTTATTAAGTTCGCTCAGGCAGGCGAACTTAGCTAGTCTTCTTAAAAAAAAATATATATATATTTTGGCGGGAAATTTCTTCTTGTCCAAATTTTTTAGGGAAAGTTTACATGGTCGTTTTGAATCGCTTTTGAAATTTTGAATTTTTGAAATTTAAAAAAAAAAGAGTATTTTGGCGGGAAATTTTTTCCGGATATTTTCGCAAAAATTTCAAAATGTCAATTTCATGTGATGATAATGAGATTGAAACTATGACACCGAGACTTTTGTGCATATCAGATTTTCGTAGCTGGAAAGTCCGGTTCAAACAGTTCGTATCAGCAACTGATGAAAACTTTTGGACATCCAAATTTGAAGGATATGTGCATCCTACTTATGACTATATGGGATATTATGATGTTCCTAAACCAGTGACAGCTCTTAGTAAACTAGAAAAGCAGAAGTTTGATCGAGAGATGAAGACGCGTGAAACTTTAACGTTGTCTTTACCGAAAGATATCATTCATAGTCTCGGGAAGTGTCCAACTTCAAGAGATCTATGGGAAGCATTGAAGAAAAAGGGTGAAGCAACTTCTCAAGCGTTTGTGGTCTTGATCAATGAAGTATTAGAGAAGCAGGGTGATCCTCAAAGTGATTTTTCTGCAGATTTAACTGATAGTGAGAGTATTCGTTCTGGTGAAAGTACTCCATCTACTGAGACTGATGTGATGAGTGAAGAAAGTTTTCAGACAGTTGAAGATGATATGAGTGAATTAGAAACTGATGCAGAGCCTGTCATTGTTGAACAAAATAGTGAAGCTGATGATGACGTTTTCATGGCTCCTGGTGCATCTTCTTTAGAAGTAAAACCTGAGGTATTCTCTAACTCTGAGACGTTTTGTTCTAACTGTATTTCAGTTAAGGATAAAATGATGAGGGTTATGGATGACAACGTAAACCTCATTTGTGATATGAAATCCATGCACACGGTAAATCAGAAATTAAAGGATAATGAGAATGTGTGTATTGAGAGAATAGAATCACTGAAGAGGGATATAAATTCTCTGACTTTGAAGATCAAAAAGCAGGCATATCACCTGGATATGTCCTTTGCAGAAATTGAGAAAAGAAATAATGATCTTGTTGAGAAAGATAAAGAACTAGCTTAATCTAACGCAGAGGTAATCAAATTGCATAGAAAATTAGAAAGCTTTGCAAATTCATCATTCTTATTAGGATATTATCATGATACTACTGAAGAGGGGAAGGGAACTAGTGGTATTGGTTATGTTCCTCCACCATTCAACGGAAATTATTCTGTTACACCTGAGATTATAAATGATGAGAATTTAGATCCTAAGACTGTGTTGAAAGTGAATCCTGTCACAGGTGAAGATATGGTGTATTCTGATGAGAGTGATGATGAATATTTTGATGAAGCTAAGGTAGAGGGGATACCGAAAGCTGTTAAGAAAGAAGACTCAAAGGTTGATTCTAATTCATCTAGAAATTATACATTTGGAAGTTCTTCAAATTCAAGGAGAGTTCCATTTGTCAGAGATTATACAGACAGGCGTACATGTTTTCATTGTAATGAGATGGGACACATTGTGGTGAACTGTTCTTACAAAAATAAAGGAAAGAAGCATGTAGTTCCTGAGAAGATGAAGCGTGAATCAAAACCTGTTGAGAAAAAGTTTATTCATTCTCAAACTACAAAAGAAGTTCATGTAGGAGAATCTTCTTCAAGTGCATCTTATCTTGTGAAGATTCCTTATATGAGAGAATATTGTGAGACGAGATCTTGCTTTTACTGTGGTCTTGTGGGTCATATTCGGATTGCTTGTCCACACAACGCCAAAGGTAACCGACATGTTACTCCAGAAAAGGTAAGAACTCATGGTAAGCCTTATGTTAACCCAAATGTGGTTAAACCTCGTGATACACCAAAGGGTGATTTAAAAATCTGAGGTTAGGCTTTCTAGACCTCAAAGACGGAGGAGAAACAGAAGACTGAAAAAACTTTTAGAACAACAACAGTTTTCACAATCAAATCAATTTTCAAATGAAAGAAAATGTTCAAACACTTCACATTTTAAGCAAAAAGAACTTAATGAAAAGAAGTATGTTTGGAAATCTAAAGTTTTTGTTTCTGACTCGTCGGAACAATCTTCGAAAATTGATGAGAGATTCGATTGTGAATGGAGTGAGGTTTATTATTTTGATACAGATGGAAGACCCATGACTACCATGGCTTGGGTCCCAATTTCAAATTAATGTTTCTTGTTAGTTGTGCAGGATTACCAAGAGGGACTATTAATACCATTTTGGTTGTTGATAGTGGTGGTTCTTAGCACATAACAGGGAATGACATCTGCATGAGTAAAGAGTTGTTGATAACTGAGAATCTATTTCATTCAATGACTTGATGCTCAAAGGGGAGAATATGTCACACACAATGTTTTAGAAAGAGTTTTACAAAGTCCAAATGATAACCTGAAACTTAGGATGACGATGGTGAGCATAAAGTCGTTGATGCAACCATTTGGCTAGTTGAGAGGGAGTCTACAGGATAGGGGAGTACAGAACTATGTTGGTGACGAAAGGCAAAGGCATTCAATTACAGGATTACATCGGTTTGAGTTTTTTAATTGATTGACTTGCTTAATCCTGAGTAACCAAGTAAAATGTTTTTCTTAAAATGTTTTCATGGAAGATTTTATTTTCGTTTGTTTTACTTTCTTTGAAAAAGATTTTGAAAAATCCAAACAAATTGAAAAAGATAAAATCGACATTACTTGAAGTTAAAGAAGAGATGATAGTACATCAGTGGATGTTCTTTCAAACATGACCTTAAATTGACTGGTTGGTGCTTTATGTTAATATATCTGAATTATATGTTTTGATCTAAACTTCAGAGACTACACAAATAGGAAATGATAGTGTTGTGTATGCATATAATTTGAATTGTCAGTAGACTAAAAGTGTCACTGAACCATTAGTAGTGTGAAAACATAATTTCATATGTTACAATTGTGATTTGAACCCATTTTATGCCTGGGTGTGTGCGTTAAAAGATCACTATCAGATAAAGAATATTAGCTTTTAATAAAGATTTTCCTATGAGATCAGTTTCGGGTTATGTCCTTAGCACTATTCATTCGATTTGCTTCAGTGCCCATGTCCCGAAAAGCATGCAATTTGAAGTATAATCAAGATATGTACTTGACAACATCTGTCACACCCCGACCGATGGCGGAATCATCGGGGCGGGACATGTAAGACTGTTCATAGCACATGGTTGACTAAATTGAAATATATTAAAGTCAAATTTGCATTACAATAAATCCAAGTACAAGATCAAATTCAAACAAGAAACATAAACAATTCATAAAATCTTGATTTATTTTGCTAAGTCCAAATCCTATGTTGAACACGTCTTGAATCAATCTCACATATAGGGGCCTGAAACATGAATAAAATAAAGTCAACTAAAAAGTTGGTGAGTATAACACAGTTGTATATAGATAGCATATAGTTGAAAACAAATCCTTTACATGACATGATAAATAAGGCGTTCATGGGGAGTAACTATTGTGTAACCAAATGTACAATCAAACCTTGTAACTAGCATGCAAAACAAAGTGTATTGTCGGTTTCAATCACCGCGTACCATGGGTGGGTTTGTCAAACTCAATAGATCCATCATTGAAAACCGTCGGCTTGTATAGTTAATGATTGCACATAAGAGCATACAAAGGTTAAACACACCTAGCACTCGGGCACAAAGCTCAAATTTTTGTACACATGTATGTAAATAGGATTTTTTTTGCACTTGTGTAGTTTGTGTAAATGTAAATGTGTAATGTGTAATGAGTATAGAGTTCATGTTCCACCCCAAAAGTGTAAAAGAGTAAAAGGGGTTGTGAATACTCACTTGGTATGGAAGTGAAGCTAACAAGGAATATAGATAGCAAAAAGATCCTTGAAAAGCACACTTTAACCTAAATAGTAATATGCATTGAATCACATAGATGTATAAAGTTTAAAAATGAAAGTTGGATTAGTATATAAAACCATTGGTTTGTATTTAAAAAGGATTGAATAAAATATATAAAGTTTGAGGTAAAATATGTTTGAAACAATTTAATTAGGTTTGAATTAAATAAATAAGTGTATAACTATAGTTTATGAAATAATGTCAATATTAATTGTAATTAAGTATAAATAAATAAAACGATTTTGATTTAAAATGTAAAGTAAATAAGTCATCATTATTTATAAATTTTGTAACTTAATTATTTAAAATATCATTTAAGTGTAAGATGATAAATATAAATTTAATTTTTATAAACTTTTCAATAAATTACATTTATGCCAAGATTAAACTTTTAATCTATTTTTAAATACAGAAAACATATTTTTATAAAATCTGAAACATTTACTGATTAAAATCTAAAAATTATAATTCTGTTAAAAATTCTGAGTCTAGCACGACCGTGCCTCGGAAGGGCACGATCGTGCTCAAGCCACGGGCGCGACTGCGCTAGTCGGGGCGCGACCGGGTTGATCAATCAGGAGCACAATCTAGACAAGTCATCAGGCACGACCGTGCCTTAGCCCGGCACGGTCGCGTCTATGATTTTTAGACACAGCAGAGACTAGCCCAAAGGGCATGACAAGGTCTGGACGGATGACACGACCGCGCTGCTAGTCGACACGACCGCGCTAAACGAGGCACGGCCGCGCTAGATGATTAGCGCGACCGTGTCTATTCCAAATCAGACACGAATCGAGAGTTTCTTGTATTTTGAACACAGGAATTGTTAGGGCTTTTGATTAATGGGTTATTAAGAGTCTTTTCATATAACTTAATTGTATGGAAATCGAGTTTAAGCATGGGTTCGATTAAATCATTTTTATTAAAATATGATTTCTGATTCTGATCGAATTCTATAATGGAAGCCCAAATTGAATGAGGGCTTTTGATAATGTTACTGAAATGAGTGAGATGGAGAGTATACTTACCCTGAAACGTAACGAATCGATGAAGAACGGCAGAGATGAGTTCCGGCGACGGAGGTAAAGGTTTCCGGTGACTTCGACTGCGATTCCGGCTAGGCCAGAGAGTCCAGAGTCTTGGAGAGAGCCGGGAGATGATAAATCCTTTCTTGATCGGGAGAATTTGGGTTCCAGGAGGAAGACTCGAGTTTTGTTTGAATTGCTTGAGAGAGAATTCGAGATTGATGGAGAAAAACTGAGGCGTTGAGTAATTGAAAATGGTATAACTCGCGTTAAAGGAAAAGAAACGTAATCGGATTTGAAATTCGAACGATTGAGCGTTTTGAAATCACATTTACGTTTCGACTGTTTCGCAGGCGCGACCGTGCCAAGATTGGCGCGACCGTGCTTAGGAACCGGGCGCGATCGTTCCAGGACCAGCCGCGCGATCGTGCCGAGGCACTTGGCGCGACCGTGCTAGAACGAAGCACGACCGTGCTAACTAGGGTTTCTTGATAAATTTTCAACTTTAGTCCTTGACTTTTCAGGTTTTATAAATTTGAAATATATAGTTACTTGTATAGCGTTTATGTGCATATAATCGAGTAAAACTTGCGAACTTGTATAGAATCATTGCATTTTATTTACCGCGGGAAAAAATATTGAGACATTGCACGAGTATAGAACTTGAAATTTCATTACATTAATACTAAAAATCAGAGATGTTACAGTCTCCCCATGTTGAGAGAATTTCGTCCCGAAATTTAGCTAGAGGAAACAACATTAATAGTAAAAAGATGAGGGTACTTGAGCTTCATTTGGTCTTCTCGTTCCCAAGTGTACTCAGGACCACGCTTAGACTCCCAACGAACTTTGACGATAGGAATACGACTTCGCTTGAGTTGCTTGACTTCACGATCCATAATTTCCACCGGCTTCTCAACGAAGTGCATCGTTTCATCAATGCGCACGTCGTCAAGCGGTATATGGAGATTTTCATCAGCGAGGCACTTCTTTAGATTAGATATATGAAATGTAGGATGCACATTGCCAAGAGATGGAGGTAACTCGAGCTTGTAAGCCACTTTCCCAATCCTTTCAAGGATTTTGAATGGACCAACATAACGAGGTGATAACTTGCCTTTCTTTCCAAAACGGATCACACCCTTCCATGGAGATACCTTAAGAAGAACGAGATCACCGACTTGGAATTCCAAGGGTTTTCGACGCTTGTCGGCATAACTCTTTTGTCGACTCCTTGCTACTCGGATATTGTCACGGATTTGAATAATCTTGTCGGAAGTTTCTTGAATTAACTCGGGATCGGTGATTTGTGCTTCACCAATCTCGTTCCAACAGATCGGAGAACGACACTTGCGACCATAGAGAGCTTCGAATGGAGCCATGTTGATACTTGTGTGGTAGCTATTGTTATAAGAAAACTCAATAAGGGATAAATGTGAATCCCAATTGCCACCAAAATCGATTACACAAGCTCTAAGCATGTCTTCAAGAGTTTGGATTGTTCGCTCGGTTTGGCCATCAGTTTGGGGATGGTAAGCCGTGCTCAAATCCAAACGAGTACCAAGACCAGATTGGAGAGATTGCCAAAATCGAGAAGTGAACCGAGCGTCTCTATCAGATATTATGTTCAAGGGAACACCATGACGGCTCACAATTTCATCAATGTAAATTCGGGCAAGTTTCTCCACTTTGAAGTCTTCACGAATAGGCAAAAAGTGGGCAGATTTGGTGAGTCGATCAATGATCACCCAAATACTATCATAACCACTCGAGGTGCGAGGGAGCTTGGTAATGAAATCCATAGCTAAATTCTCCCATTTCCACACGGGAATTTCCGGTTGTTCAAGCAAACCAGAAGGACGCTGATGTTCGGCTTTGACTTTGGAGCAAGTTAAGCATTTGGCAACATAAAGAGCAATGTCCTTCTTCATACCGGGCCACCAATAAAGCTGACGAAGATCTTGGTACATTTTATCCGCACCAGGATGAATAGAATAACGAGTCTTATGAGCCTCGTTCATGAGAATTGCACGGAGATCATCGCGATCGGGAACCCAAATACGGTTCAAGTAATATAGTAAGCCATTGGGTTTAGATTCAAGAAGAAGTTCAACACCACACGACATTTCTTCATACATGTTACCCTCGGTAACTGAGACGTGTTGAGCTTCCAGGATACGGGTTTGAATATCGGATTGAATACGGGCGCAATGAAGCATAACATGGTCTTTTCGACTCAAAGCATCGGCTACAACATTCGCTTTGCCGGGATGGTAACAAATCTCGCAGTCGTAGTCGTTAAGGAGTTCGACCCAACGTCGTTGCCTCATATTGAGTTCTTTTTGGTTGAAGATATGTTGAAGACTTTTGTGGTCGGTGAATACCACACATTTCGTGCCATATAGGTAGTGTCTCCAAATCTTTAACACGAATACGACCGCACCCAACTCGAGGTCGTGCGTCGTATAATTCTTTTCATGAATTTTGAGTTGTCTTGATGCATAAGCGATCACTTTGCCTCGTTGCATGAGGACACAACCAAGACCTTGGTTAGAAGCATCACAATAGACAACTAGATCATCATTTCCATCGGGGAGAGTCAAGATGGGAGCATTGCACAACTTTTGCTTAAGAGTTTGGAAAGCTTCTTCTTGCTTCGGTCCCCATTCATAAGCTTTACCCTTATGGGTCAAGGCGGTAAGAAGGACAGCAATCTTTGAGAAGTTTGAGATGAAACGACGATAATAACCCGCAAGACCAAGGAACGAACGAACTTCGGTAGGAGTCTTCGGGGCATTCCAATTCTTAACCGTTTCAATCTTAGCAGTATCAACATGAATACCCTTGTCGTTGACGATGTGACCAAGAAATTGAACTTCTTTTAACCAAAATTCACATTTGGAGAACTTGGCATATAGTTGTTCTTTCTTTAAAAGGTCCAAAACCAATCTAAGGTGTTCTTCATGGTCGGCTTTAGTCTTGGAATAGATTAAGATATCGTCAATGAAAAAGATCACGAATTTATCAAGGTACGGTTTGCACACACGATTCATGAGGTCCATGAAAACTGCGGGTGCATTGGTTAATCCAAAAGGCATAACCATGAACTCGTAATGACCATACCTTGTTCGGAAAGCAGTCTTAGGAATGTCATCTTCTTGAACACGGAGCTGATGATAACCAGATCGAAGATCAATCTTCGAGAAACACGTAGAACCTTGAAGTTGATCAAAGAGATCATCGATTCTAGGCAAAGGATAGCGATTCTTGATAGTAAGCTTATTGAGTTCGCGATAGTCAATACACATGCGAAATGATCCATCCTTCTTCTTTACAAATAAGACGGGTGCACCCCACGGTGAATGACTCGGGCGAATGAACCCTTTATCGGAGAGTTCTTGAAATTGACTTGCGAGCTCTTGCATTTCGGAAGGTGCAAGACGATAAGGAGCTCTAGCAACAGGGTTAGCTCCGGGCATGAGATCAATACGGAACTCGACTTGACGAACGGGAGGAAGACCGGATAAATCTTTAGGAAACACTTCGGGAAAATCTCGAATAATGGGAATGTCTTGGATACTCTTCTCCTTGACATCCTTTTGAACAATATGAGCTAGGAAGGCGATGTACTTCTTTCGCAAGTACTTTTGAGCAGTAGTACAAGACATCAATTTAAGACCCTTGCAAGGCTTTTCACCAAAAACCCTTAAGGTTTCTCCCGAAGGTAGCGGAATTCGGATGCACTTTTCAAAGCAAATCACTTCGGCATGATGATTTGATAGCCAATCCATACCTATGATAATGTCAAAGCTTCCTAGTGGCATTGGAATAAGGTTGATTGGGAATGCATGATCATTAAGTTCTAAAGAGCAATCATAGATAATAGACTCAATTGTAAGGGAGTCACCATTTGCTATTTCAACGGTGAAGGTTTTCTCTAATTGGGATCGTGTCTTTGCAAGTAAAGGCTCAAAATTAAGTGACACAAAACTTTTATCGGCACCGGTATCGAACAAAATGGAGGCATATTGACTATTAACAAGGAACGTACCATTAACCACGTCGTTGTTGGCTTGAGCTTCGTTGGCGTTAATGTTGAAAGCACGCCCACGAGCTCCACCTTGTCTAGTATTTGCGAGCCTTGGACATAGATTACGAAAATGATTCGGGTCACCACACTCATAACAAGCACGCCCATTAGCAATGGCGGGAGCACCTTGATTAGCCACTTGAGGTACGGTTTGGTTTGGAGGGTTGACTTGGCCCGTAAGGGCTTTGGTCCTACAAACATTAACCGTATGACCATATCTCCAACAATAAGTACAAAGGCGACATGGGATGATTTGGGGATGATGATAGTTGCAGGTGGCACAAAGTGGGTAAATTCCACCATATGGCTTTTTGACTGGTGCTTGAACCATAGGTGCAGCTTGGTTCACGGGAACAGCAGGAGTAACCACAGCAAAATTTCTAACCTTCCTCTTTCTAGTGTTGCGAGAGGGCTCGGTTGTAGCTTCTTTGGTGTGGTTAGGAGGGGTTACGGTTTCAGCAACTTTCTTAGAACCCTTTTTGGTAAGAGTTCCAGCTTTAACATGATTATCGGTTAGAGTAGCAGACAGGCGGATGGCATCTTCCAAAGTAGCAGGATTTCTACCTAAGACAGTATCTTGAATTTGTCTTGGTAGCCCACCAATGTACTTTTCGATGCAACGAGATAATGGAGTGACCATGTGGGGCACAAGAAGACTCAATTCATGGAACCGAGTTGTGTAAGCCAAGTGTTCCCCACTATCTTGGGCAAGATCCCAAAATTCGGCCTCTAACTTCTTCACTTCATTGCGAGGACAGAACTCCTCGGTCATAAGCCTTTTGACCTCATCCCAAGGTAAGGCCATAGCTACATCAACACCCCTATTCCTTTTCTCCCCATTCCACCATGTAAGTGCCCGCTTTTGAAGGACACTAGTAGCATGACGAACACGGAGGTTGTCGGGACAATCACTATTGAGAAAGGTATTCTCAATACTTTCGAACCATTGGAGGAGTCCGGTAGCTCCTTCGGTTCCATAAAACTTTAGGGGATTGCACGAATTGAAGTGCTTGAAGGTGCATTGGGATGGATTACCACCATTTCCACCATTACCTCCATTATTACCACTATTGCTTCCATTGCCATTAGTGGCACCATTGGCTTGGGTGAGTTGTGTCACCAATTGAGTAAGAATAGCAGCAATGTCGGAGTTGGCGTTAGCGGTGGGAGCACGACGAGGAGGCATTCTACAGATTTGAAACACAAGGCAAGAGAGATTGTAAGAACTTATGAGAATTACTAGGATTTAATAGAATGAGATAACAAAATAAAAGATAGATAATCATAGTTTGGATTGTACTCAAAAGTGACAAAAATTCACTTGAATACTAAGGCATATTAAGGTTAATTTAAACTCATATAATTTTCAAGGAGACATGCTTTAGCCTATAGGTAAACACTCATCTCGGGAGTTCCCAGGAAAGCATACGGGTCCCTCGGTTGATTGGGATTTATGCGAAATACTTTCCTAGACAGAAAATCCGAAATACAGGTGTCACCCTTCCAGATTGCACGTGTCCTCAAATAATTTAACAAGTTTAAAAACCTCAACGAAGAAATAAAAATTTTATTTAAAGATTTTTGCTTCAAGAATTTTCCACATGCTTAGAAAAGATAAAGATAGAAAAAGAAGATAAGAATAATAAGAGGTTTAGGCCATAGGAAAGGATGTTATTTATTTAATTATTATTTAAGAATATCCTAATAAGTCATGCATTTCTAACAAAGAAGGTAGCAAATATAATAATAATTAATCATGGTAAGCATGTAGCATATAGCATGTAGCACATAGCACAAAATCATGAAGCATAACATAAGTGGGTGTCCTAAAGTTATAGTCTAGGTCAAGATGTCTAATAACCTAAATCCCTATAACCAAGGCTCTGATACCAATCTGTCACACCCCGACCGATGGCGGAATCATCGGGACGGGACATGTAAGACTGTTCATAGCACATGGTTGACTAAATTGAAATATATTAAAGTCAAATTTGCATTACAATAAATCCAAGTACAAGATCAAATTCAAACAAGAAACATAAACAATTCATAAAATCTTGATTTATTTTGCTAAGTCCAAATCCTATGTTGAACACGTCTTGAATCAATCTCACATATAGGGGCCTGAAACATGAATAAAATAAAGTCAACTAAAAAGTTGGTGAGTATAACACAGTTGTATATAGATAGCATATAGTTGAAAACAAATCCTTTACATGACATGATAAATAAGGCGTTCATGGGGAGTAACTATTGTGTAACCAAATGTACAATCAAACCTTGTAACTAGCATGCAAAACAAAGTGTATTGTCGGTTTCAATCACCGCGTACCATGGGTGGGTTTGTCAGACTCAATAGATCCATCATTGAAAACCGTCGGCTTGTATAGTTAATGATTGCACATAAGAGCATACAAAGGTTAAACATACCTAGCACTCGGGCACAAAGCTCAAATTTTTGCACACATGTATGTAAATAGGATTTTTTTTGCACTTGTGTAGTTTGTGTAAATGTAAATGTGTAATGTGTAATGAGTATAGAGTTCATGTTCCACCCCAAAAGTGTAAAAGGGTAAAATGGGTTGTGAATACTCACTTGGTATGGAAGTGAAGCTAACAAGGAATATAGATAGCAAAAAGATCCTTGAAAAGCACACTTTAACCTAAATAGTAATATGCATTGAATCACATAGATGTATAAAGTTTAAAAATGAAAGTTGGATTTGTATATAAAACCATTGGTTTGTATTTAAAAAGGATTGAATAAAATATATAAAGTTTGAGGTAAAATATGTTTGAAACAATTTAATTAGGTTTGAATTAAATAAATAAGTGTATAACTATAGTTTATGAAATAATGTCACTATTAATTGTAATTAAGAATAAATAAATAAAACGATTTTGATTTAAAATGTAAAGTAAATAAGTCATCATTATTTATAAATTTTGTAACTTAATTATTTAAAATATCATTTAAGTGTAAGATGATAAATATAAATTTAATTTTTATAAACTTTTCAATAAATTACATTTATGCCAAGATTAAACTTTTAATCTATTTTTAAATACAGAAAACATATTTTTATAAAATCTGAAACATTTACTGATTAAAATCTAAAAATTATAATTCTGTTAAAAATTCTGAGTCTAGCACGACCGTGCCTCGGAAGGGCACGATCGTGCTCAAGCCACGGGCGCGACCGCGCTAGTCGGGGCGCGACCGGGTTGATCAATCAGGAGCACAATCTAGACAAGTCATCAGGCACGACCGTGCTTTAGCCCGGCACGGTCGCGTCTATGATTTTTAGACACAACAGAGACTAGCCCAAAGGGCATGACAAGGTCTGGACGGATGACACGACCGCGCTAAACGAGGCACGGCCGCGCTAGATGATTAGCGCGACCGTGTCTATTCCAAATCAGACACGAATCGAGAGTTTCTTGTATTTTGAACACAGGAATTGTTAGGGCTTTTGATTAATGGGTTATTAAGAGTCTTTTCATATAACTTAATTGTATGGAAATCGAGTTTAAGCATGGGTTCGATTAAATCATTTTTATTAAAATATGATTTCTGATTCTGATCGAATTCTATAATGGAAGCCCAAATTGAATGAGGGCTTTTGATAATGTTACTGAAATGAGTGAGATGGAGAGTATACTTACCCTGAAACGTAACGAATCGATGAAGAACGGCAGAGATGAGTTCCGGCGACGGAGGTAAAGGTTTCCGGTGACTTCGACTGCGATTCCGGCTAGGCCAGAGAGTCCAGAGTCTTGGAGAGAGCTGGGAGATGATAAATCCTTTCTTGATCGGGAGAATTTGGGTTCCAGGAGGAAGACTCGAGTTTTGTTTGAATTGCTTGAGAGAGAATTCGAGATTGATGGAGAAAAACTGAGGCGTTGAGTAATTGAAAATGGTATAACTCGCGTTAAAGGAAAAGAAACGTAATCGGATTTGAAATTCGAACGATTGAGCGTTTTGAAATCACATTTATGTTTCGACCGTTTCGCAGGCGCGACCGTGCTTAGGAACCGGGCGCGATCGTTCCAGGACCAGCCGCGCGATCGTGCCGAGGCACTTGGCGCGACCGTGCTAGAACGAAGCACGACCGTGCTAACTAGGGTTTCTTGATAAATTTTCAACTTTAGTCCTTGACTTTTCAGGTTTTATAAATTTGAAATATATAGTTACTTGTATAGCGTTTATGTGCATATAATCGAGTAAAACTTGCGAACTTGTATAGAATCATTGCATTTTATTTACCGCGGGAAAAAATATTGAGACATTGCACGAGTATAGAACTTGAAATTTCATTACATTGAATTGAAATATGAATACTAAAAATCAGAGATGTTACAACATCTGTCAAACATATACTAGCCCTTGGATCATATTGATAAATCATCTTTACTGATTCCATTGAATTCATAATCCAGATAACAGTTGGATCCACGTACCTGAATCTTATGATTCCACATATATAAGCCAAAACATTGAATCATTTGATTCCGAATCTCATTGATTCCTATACAATCCAATTTGGATTCTGCTATTCATGTGCTAAGTGATGTCTCCTCATTCTGGAAATTTGGATAATCTTTAGTAAAATCTTATATGTCTTGAAGATAGTGCATTTACTTTCTGTTGACATACTAGTGGGGTACACGTTGTATTTCATACTTAAATGGTATCTTAACTCACAAGAAAGTGGGAATGAGATGCTTTAGTTTCAAATCTTATAATATTGACAATTTGAATTTGTGTGTCATAGCTTGATCCTATTTTCTTTGAATGTTTATCGCGTATCATAACATGCAATATGAAAGTCTTGAAAAGATAGAGTGTGATAATCTTGAAAGATATTGGTTTGATTGGTCAAGGGTTGAAAGAATGACATAGGATACCATTTGATATTATATGGATTTATATACAAGATGTGTGATTGATATATCATATATACTGATATGATCTTCTTACTCGTAATGTTCGACCAAAAAGATGTGATTTTGTATTTTACATTTCAGTTTATATAGAGAAAAACGAAAAAGATTTTGTGTTTCTTATGTTTGAAAACCAAAAAGATTTTATTTTTCCAACTTCCATGGAAATCTTAATTGTTGGTTATTCTTGGTTGTTCTCCTTTGCTAAAACTGAATATTGCAGACAGAAGTTGACAAGGGGTCCTTCTCCCAAGTTTTCTTCTAGAAATAAAGAGAGAGTGTGAAGATGAACAAGACGAAGACTACAACTTGTTTGATGATATTTGAAGACTGATGACAATCTTCTGAAGCTGTTGTCAAGGGGGAGTCTGTTGGAGCATATTCTGGTGACAACGAGCTTGAAGATATTATGTCTTAGTCTTAGAGTCTTTGATTTGTATTTTATAGAATTGTTAGCAACAGTTAAGGGGGAGTCTGTTAGGACATATTTTGTAACTGTTGATAAAATTATGTGTAAGTTCTGCTAGAGGCGAACTTAACAAGTTCGCCTAGCCTATCAGAGGCGAACTTAATAAGTTCGCTTAAGTCTATCAGAGGCGAACTTATTAAGTTCGCATAGCCTATTAGAGGCGAACTTGATAAGTTCGCCTAAGCACAGTGAAGCGAACTTGTTAAGTTCGCCTGGTGCAGAACAGTTGCTTATATATAGAGGTAACAGAGAGCTGAAGAGGAGAGACGATATCAGAGGAACTGATTAGAGATTGATTATTGTAACCTGATATTGTGGTGGAAATACAAATCGTTTATTTACACCGTTGTTGTTGATTGAGTTACACGAGCACGTTGATCATGGATTCCGCACGTTATCACCGTGTCGTACCGCGAGTCTAGAGATCCGTCACGCACCAAATTAGGGACCTATAATATAAACTGAATGATTGTTCATAGTTATCTATGAATTTGGGTGTGGAAACCCATGAATGTGTTCAAGATACTCTGGCGGGTCATTTTAATAAACTATTTTAGTTTATGAATTCACCAGCTTTATGCTGACCCATGTTTTAGAAAATGTTTTGAACGCATCACAGGTAGTCATTAGACATGGCATTTCCAGGACTAGAATGAAAAGATGAACGATCCAAATGATGGGCATGCCTGGAACTATAAGTCTCGAATGAGATGTTGCTTGTTAGGAACAAATGATGTAACTTTTGTTAAACATGATGTAACAATGTTTGATGTTAATAGAAGTTATGATTTAGTCTTTCGCTATGTGTTTTTGATATCAATGTCACAGTAACTAGAAGGCGACCTTCTGACCGGTATGTAGCTATATGACAAACAGAATGTTCTGTCTAGGAAAGGACGGTGTATAAATCTCTGCTAGACCCGTCATTCTTTCCTGAGAACATCTCTGTTGGAAGTACTACTCTAGTTAGATAACTGTCCTGTGTTACGGGCGTGACACTTAACCATTTTCTTAATAAGATATTTGCTTTATAAAAATTCCAGGTAGTAGTCATTGATACCACCTGAGATCGCTTTCGTAAATAAAATCTATAAAACATTATCTCATGTAAATTTCATATATCTGTTACCACCTCATTTAACTTGTTACCGAAACGAATCAAATCATTAATGCTCTTTCGTCCGTTCACTCGTTCCAAATCCTAAAATCCCAATCATCCCTTTCTTATTACTTTTAATCATTTGTATATTAAAAATGTACAAACTATTGATTCATTATACTTCATCAAAACATAGGTTAATCTTGTGGTTAACTAAAACTCTTATGCAACAACAACATATTTGTGTGATTATCAAGCTAATCATTGCAAGGTGAGTTACATAGCCCACATTTTACATTTTTTCACTTTTAGGGTGAAACATGATTACATTGAACTATTTGCAATTTATACAATTCAAACAACATATACATGTGGGTATTTTGTGCCTTATGCTTTGAACACTATGAGTTAAACTACATTTATAACAAGTACAATCATTAACTCCGTACAAGCCAACGGTAACAATGATAGATCTATTGCATTTGACAAATCCACCCAGGTAGGGTGATTATTGCCGACAATACACTAGGATAACATTGAGTGTTATGCCTTACATGTCACAATGTTTGATTGTGTGCCGGTTTACTATAGTGATTTTCCATAATTGCCTAATTATACTATGTCACATGTGAATTGTACACAAAAATTTGAAACTATTTGCTGAGACAAAACCTATGTATGCTCACCAACTATTTTTAGTTGGCCTTATCTTCATCATGTTTCAGGTGCAAATGTTTGAGATCTGTAGGTCCTTGTAAGGTCAGTATGGATCTAACTAGACGAGCAACCGACACGCACATGGAGTGCGGAAACCAACACATGCATGCTTGTGTATAGATGACAACTAGAACAATGACAATAAACACAGAAGGTAAATAATCTCCAATTGTATTGCTCTCAAACTCAGAGTGTTTACAAGAACTGAATGAACAAAAGCTTACAATTCAAACTAGTAAACACCTATTTATAGAAAAGTAACTGTTGCAGGCGAACTTAATAAGTTCGCCTATGCCAAAACTTAGTTACTTCCTAGACATTACAAGTATAAAAGACAAACATAAAACATAAAGACATTACAAAGACCTAATCTATTACAAGGCTACATGTCACAAAACTTGTCTCTACAAACTCCCCCTTGACAATAGCTTATATCTTTATCTTCATGGTCTTTCGTCTTCACGTGTTTCTCTAACTCTTCTGTCCTCCTTGACTCTCAGCATTTAAATTCTTTTCAATGCAAACATATAACACCCTTTTATACTACATGTCTTGTTCTCTCCACTCTTTCGTGTACATAATCTCTTTACGTCTGAGCATAAGTTGGTCTTTTCTTAAGAAGTTAACCAGATTCATATCATCATAGATACGAGCTAAGATCTGACCTTCTTTGTCTTCCACAACTGCCTCACCTATGTCTACATCCACATTCCACCACTTCGTGTCTTCCATATAGTCTTGGTCAAATCTTTTCAATGGAATCTTTTGAAGTGATGTTACAGGTTTATACTTAACTCTGATGATTTCTTTCTGAGTTACTAGATCAAACACACCACTCTTGATTCTTTTACCTTTTTGTAGCTTCAGTCTATATTACTTTCCGGTACTCCCTTCAGTACAAATCAGTCTTGTAATGCAGTCAGCAATACCATCTCTTGATCTATTAATCAGAGGTTTAGTTGCTAGACCGTTCAGTTCACACCTTGGCAATGAGTTAAAGTATTTCAATCTGGGCTTCAAGTACTGAGTGCCATCAGATCTCTTAATTACAAACAACTTGAACTCATCGTCATAAAACCAACTTAAGATTCTCCAAATGCAATGCACATCATTTACATATTTCTCTTTGAGTATTGGTCTTGGTGGAGTCACAGGTAAATCTTTCTTCCAACTTTTCACCATCTTAAGCCACTTTTCCTTGGTCATACCAGTTTGTTTGTAGAATACTGGTTCTCACTTTGGCCTTGACCAGTAGGAATTACAGTAGACGGGGAACATGTCTGATTCACTTCCTCATCTTTATCCTCAGTCATATCAGATAAATCATCTGAACTTTCTTCTTGAACAACATTATCTTGAATAAATTCCAAAGCAATGTTCATCCCGTCTTTCCTTTCATATGTTACATTGTTCACATCCTCTGTTACTTCGAACTCTACAATTTCTCCATCTTCAATATCAATCTCAGCATCATCACCATCATCACTTAGATTGTCTAAGTTGAGCAAGCACTCAATCTTATCATCATCATCACTTTCATAATCTTCAAAGAATGATGAATTTTCTAACAAATCCATAGCTTCAACATTAGAGCTTTCTTTATCACATGTCTTATCATATTGAGTAGACTCCCCCTGTGCTACAGATATCGGTGTCACATCAGCGTGTTGACGCTCACCTATACCTTTTGCATTAGGATCATTGTTGTCATCATTATCTCTTCTTTGCACTTGAACATTAGGACAAGTATCATCAGTAACCCTCTCCCCCTAAGCGTCAAGACGCTCTACAAGCTGGGAAATAAGTATCTACATTTCGGTTATCTGACGGTTTTGAGATTGAATTTCAACTTGTCTTTGCATATCAGCAGCTTGAAGGACATCAATTTGCCCTTGCAAACCCTCAATCTTTTTATTTTTAGCAGTCGAGGATGACGGAAAGAAAGAATCCTAGCCCTCACCTTTGTTCAATTTGCCCTTGCAAACCCTCAATCTTCACCCTATCAATACAAAGAGTTTAGCCACGAATAACAATACTAACTAGCGTAACGCTGAGTTTCGTAGGCTCCCCTATTGCGGACAAAGAGGAGGAGCCTCTCTAGTCTCTACTCTAACTACGAAATACTCTCTCTGGAATAGTGTCTTGGGGTATGGAAAGGTGTGTGGAATGAAGAACCCAAGCCTCCTATTTATAGGCCTCAGAATGAGCAATGCACAGTCGTGCATTGGATTGCACGGGTGTGCAAACACCTAGGGAATCATAGGGTATGAGTGGCAGTGTACTGGAGTCGTGGGGAGCAAGGAGGGATGATGCACGCTCGTGCATTGGGATGCATGGCCGTGCATCCCCCCCTGCTGCCCACTTTTGTTATTTAGCTGCTGGTTGACTTTTGTTAACCTTTGTTGACTTCTTGGGGTCAAAGCTCGGGAATGATCCCTCTAAAAGCTTGGTTTCTTGGTGCTTTTGATAGATTTTATCTTTGTTTATCTTTAGAACACCGAATAACCTGCAATTACAAAATATAAAAGTTTTAAGTATCAATTTCAAGGTTATTATTCCATTAGTACCATCATATGGGGATTATTATGCATGCAAAACGTGTATAAATGATGGCAAATCACTACCTATCAAGCAGGGGATAGTTAAACTCCCCGGATCTCTCATCTTCTCTGGCAGCTTGTTCTGAATCACATCCGAACACTCCTCGTTCAGCGTCACATGAGATAACTCCTCCAATTTCCTCTTGTTCGTGAGGATGTCCATCAAGAACCTCGCATACTTAGGCATCTGAGCTAGAGCCTCCATAAATAGCAAGTTAATATGCAACTGCTTGAACATCCCCAAAAACTTTCCATACTACTCCTCCATCCTCTACTTCTTCAACCTGCCTGGGTATGGGGCGGCGGGAGTGTTATCTCTCACATGTCACACCCCAACTGACGGCGGAATACGTCGGGGCGGGACATGTAGACTGTTCATAGCTCATGATCAACTAAATAGTTTCATAGATTGAAATTTGATTAAATTGCAAGTAATTGTTCACAAAACAGATTCAACAATCAAAAGTGAACAACATAATTTCCATATTTTATTTAACTAGGTCTTCATCCCTATGTTGAACGTCTTGAATCACTTAATCACACGTTCGTACCTGAAACATGGTAAAAACAACGTCAACTAAAAAATTGGTGAGCATACATAGGTTTTCACTCTAAATAGTATCATTGTGTTGCGTGTATACAATCCATACATATCATGGTTAATAAGGAAATTATGGAGAGTTACTATTATGAAACCAAGTTGTATAATCAAACCTTTGTGACTAGCATGCAAATAACCAAATTGTGTTGTTGGCAACAATCACCCTACCTGGGTGGGTTTGTCAGACTCAACAAATCTATCATTGTTAACCTTCGGCTTATGTAGTTAATGATTGCGCATGTTGTAACATTTCTGGTTTTTAGTATCCGTATTTTCAATTCAATGTAATGCATTTCAAACCCAATTCTAATGCACTGTTTTGTTTCTTTTCGTACCATCAATTTAAGACTATATTTCAATGCAAATCCGCGAAATTTACTCGGTTTTATCCTATTAAAGCAATATATAAGTATCTAATTATACAAATATGACAAAAGACTAAAGTTACAAGGTCTGATGTTGAAAAGTAGCAAGGAACCCTAATAGGCACGGTCGCGCCTAGTTCTGGCACGGTCGCGCCAAGTGCTTTGGCACGGTCGCGCGACTTGCTTTGGAACGATCGCGCCTGGTGCCTTAGCACGGTCGCGCCGCATATGGGCACGGTCGCGCCTAGTACCAGTTGAAACGGAAATACAGCCTTTAATCACAGAGACGTTCGATTTCGTAACCGTTTTACACGTTCCAACTATTAACAAACAGAGTTAAGCCACTTGATCATCCTAATTAAAACAAATAAACGGAATTTCATCAATTCATCTAATAATCAACAAAATCGTCCACTAGACCATCGAATCCTCCAAATTGTTTGCAATTATCCCAAGCAAACGCACAAACGATCCTCCCAGAAGCTACTGACCCACTTGAAGCAACCGGAATCGTAGCATAAGATGCCAGAAACCAAGCTCGCCGACGCCGGAACTCCTTCCTACCGTTCGCTATCAATTCGCCATCATTCCGGGTAATTGAAACCTTGTCCTCAATCGATTTAGTCTTTATATCAAAAGCCCCATGTTAATTTGGGCTTCCAATATGGAAATCATCTTAAACCCGAATCTAGTTTTCGTTCAAAAATGATTTAATCGAATCCGACTCTAGACACGTTTTAAATCCAATTAATCTATGCAAAAAGACTCGAAATAATCTAATGGGTGAAAGCCCTATGATTTCCAACCCTGTTATTATAAGAATTAGTCAATTCGTTCCTGATTTGGAATAGACGCGGTCGCGCTAATCATCTAGCGCGGTCGTGCCTCATGAGACGTGGTCGTGCCGACTATCAGCGCGGTCGTGGCCTCCTGTCCAGACCCAACCATGCCCTTTGGCTAATCTCAGTCATGTCTTATAATCATAGACACGATCGTGCCTAATGATTTAGTTAGTTAAGCCCTCTGTTTGATCAACACGGTCGCGCCCTGACTAGCATGGTCACGCCCATGGTTTGAGCACGATCGTGCCTTTCCCAGACACGGTCGTGTGTGAGTTAAATTTTTGGCAGAATTATAATTTTATATATTTTTCAAACAATAAATATTTCTGATTAAATTACAAAATAAAAATAGTTGACTTTATAAAAATGCATTTAATTCTATTTAGAAAGATCAAATATTTAATCTTAGAATCAATAGAAAATTATTTATTTAAAGTTTATAAAAATTTTCAATTATTACTAAACCTTTCATTTAAAAAGTATTTAAATAGTTAAGTTACATTTTATAAAAAAATAATTAAAGAAATGATTATTTATTTAATTTATATTTAAACGAAAACAATTAATTATTTATACTAACTTATAACTAATACTTACAATGTTTTCATAAACAATAATTATTTACATTACTTATTTACATTACTTATTTAATTATTCAAACTCAAACCTTAATCAAAATATTCTAAAAATATTCTTTCAAACTTTATATATTTTATTCAATACTTTCAATTACAAATCAATGACTTTTTACACAAGTCCAAATGCAACTTTAGAATTAAACTCTTGTGCACACTATTAATACCATATACATTACACTTTAGGTTAACTTATGCATTTCAAGGATCTTTATTCTATCTAGTACCTTTGTTAGCAACGCCTTCAAACCAAGTGAGTATACATAGCCCCTTTTACACTTTTGGGGTGAAACATGAACTCTATCAAATTACATGTTTACATTTACACAAACAACACAAGTACAAATCCTATTTACATTCATGTGTACAAATTTGAGCTTTATGCTCGAGTGCTATGTGTGCTAACTTTTGTATGCTATTATGTGCAATCATTAACTTTTCAAGCCGACGGTTTTCAATGATAGATCTATTGAGTTTGACAAACCCACACAGATTGGGGTGATTGATACCGACAACACAATTTTGCATGCTAGTTACAAAGGTTTGATTGTACTTGGTTACACAATAGCTGCTCCCCATAAATGCCTTATTTATCATGTTATGTAAGGATTTGTTTTACAACTATATGCTATCTATATACAAACCTGTGTTATACTCACCAACTTTTTAGTTGACTTTATTTTATTCATGTTTCAGGTTCTAATGTGTGAGATTGATCAAGATGTGCTACACATAGGCTTGGACTTAGTTAATTTAAATAAAAGAACTCTATGTATTTCAATTTTGTTCTATCTTGGATTTGGTTGTGTTTGGACTACTTGTTATGAAATTTGATGTTTAATATATTCAATCTAGTAAACCATGTGCTTATGAACAGTCTACATGTCCCGCCCCGATGATTCCGCCATCGGTCGGGGTGTGACAGATTGGTATCAGAGCCTTGGTTATAGGGAATTAGGTTATTAGACACCTTGACCTAGACTATAACTTTAGGACACCTACCTATGCCATGTTTCATGATTACATGTTATATGCTACATGATATATGTTATATGTTATGTGTTACATGCTATGTGCTACATGCTTACTATGATTAGTTATTATTTTATTTGATGACTTATTTATAAAAAATAAAAATAAAAAAATAAAAAAAAATCTATGACTTATTAGTATATACTTGAATTATAAATTAAATAAACAATATCTTTTCCTATATTCTAAAACCTCATAATGCTCTTATCTCCTTCTCTATCTATATCTTTCTAAGCATGTGGAAACTTCATGAAGCTAAATCCATAAAATTTCTTTATTTCCTCATTAAGGTTTTTAAACTTTGTTAATTATTTGAGGACACGTGCAATCTGGAAGAGTGACACCTGTATTTTGGGTTTTCTGTCTAGGAAAGCATTTCGCATAAATCCCAATCAACCGAGGGACCCGTATGCTTTCCTGGGAATTCCCGAGATGAGTGTTTACTTATAGGCTAAAGCATGTCTCCTTGAAAATTATATAAGTTTAATTAACATTAATGTGTCATAGTATTCGAGAGATTATATCACTATTTGAGTACAATCCAAACTATGATTATCTATTTATTTTGTTATCTTATTCTATTAAATCCAAACAATTCTCATGAGTTCTTACATCTTTTCTTGTCTTGTGAAAATTTGTAGAATGCCTCCTCGTCGTGCTCCCGCGGCCAACACCAATACCGAAATTGCTGCGATTCTTGCACAACTCGTGACACAACTCACTCAAGCTAATAGTGCCACCAATGGCAACAATGGTGGAAATGTTAGTAATAGTGGTAATTCTGGTAATGGTGGAAATGGTGGTAACAACCCATCTCAATGCACCTTCAAGCATTTCAACTCGTGTAATCCCCTCAAGTTCTATGGAACCGAAGGAGCTACCAGACTCCTTCAATGGTTCGAAAGCATTGAGAATACCTTTCTCAATAGTGACTGCCCCGACAACCTTCGTGTTCGTCATGCCACAAGTGTCCTACAAAAACGGGCACTCACGTGGTGGAATGGGGATAAGAGAAATCGAGGTGTGGATGTGGCCATGGCCTTACCTTGGGATGAGGTTAAAAGGCTAATGACCGAGGAATTCTGTCCTCGAAATGAAGTAAAGAAACTTGAAGCCGAGTTTTGGGATCTTGCCCAAGATAGTGGTGAAAACTTGGCGTATACAACTCGGTTCCATGAGTTGAGTCTTCTTGTGCCTCACATGGTCACTCCTTTGTCCCGCTGCATTGAAAAGTATATTGGGGGATTACCTAGGCAAATTCAAGATACTGTCCTAGGAAGGAATCCCGCAACACTTGAAGATGCCATCCGTTTGTCCGCTACCTTAACCGATAATCATGTGAAGGCGGGGACTCTTACTAAAAAGGGCACCAAGAAAGTTTCTGACACTGTAACATCCCAAAAATAAAACGACAGTTATAATAACGGAATAAACGAACGAGGCATGGCGGGTCGGGTCGGATGGGTCAGCTGGCTATAAGTAGCCTATGCCACCCCTTTTCTCTCATTTGCAACTTTTAGAGAAAGAAACCGTAGAGAGAGAAAGTTGACGGATCGACCCGAGACTTCAGCAAAGCGTTACTCCATAACTCGTGAGAAGAACCTCCGGATCAGAAGCTCGATTCAGGTAACGATCCGACCTAAATCTGAGTTTTAGTTCGTTTTTGGGGTTTTTCAGGTTTTGGGTGAAAAGGTAATGTTTGAACGGATGAAACTGAAAGATAACCATGGATTTGAGTTCCTTAATGGAAAACGAACGTTTTGAATGCAACAGGTTCGGGATCTTGACAAGATCAGACCCGAATGCGAAAGTTAGGGTTTTTCGCGAAGAACAGGTCGTGCGCACTTGCTAAGTGCGCACGGAGCAGGTCCTGCGCACTTGCTAAATGCGCAGGAGGAGGGACCTGCGCACTTGCTAAGTGCGCAGGAAGAGGGGTCTGCGCACTTGCTAAGTGCGCAGGCAGCAGAGTCTGCGCACTTGCTAAGTGCGCAGGAAGCAGGGTCTGCGCACTTGCTAAGTGCGCAGACATCAGAACTGATTAAGTGAAGTCAGTATGTTAGAATGGTTAAACCGTTAGAGTCGGGATTGGTCTGATGTGTATTTAACTAATCAATTCAGATCGGAAGTGACGTTGTTGGACCTTCGTTTAGGACAACCCATATTAGCGTATTAGGTGAGTTCTAGAGCCCTCTTTTAAATGTTTTGTTAATGTTTTTGGGCTGGTGTGCATACTTACGAAATGATGTTTTACGAAATCATGTTTAACGAAATGATGTTTTTACGAAATGATGTTTAACGAAATGATGTTTAACGAAATGATGTTTAACGAAATGATGCTTTACGAAATGATGTTTAACGAAATGATGTCTTAACGAAACGATGTTTACGAAAGGAAAGGTTTTGAAGTGTTTTTGCCAAAAAGGGTTACGAATGTTTTATGAACGGTCTAAATGAGGAAATGCTTAATGAGAAGAGAAAGAGGTAAAGGTTTTAAAGAAATCATTACAAATCTAATCTGTCGGATGAATGGAATTGACGAATGAAGTCTGGGAAATGAGATTCCCAGCCTTGTGGTAGATTATGGATAGCGAGCCATAGTTGCCACAAGAACAACAGGGGCATTGTCTCTGTGGCATGTCAATGGTTATGATGTTGTACAACTGGTAAATGGAGTAACGATGGTTACTCAGGGGTTAACGTGACCCTATGTAAGGTTAAATTATGATCCGACGGTGTCATTGGCCGTGAGCCGTGGCCGTCGATGGAAGTTGTCGGTGTATGGACATGAGAGCCATAAGGGCAACTGAATGGGTATTGTCGGTCCTCGTGCAGTTAGCCTTGGGGGCAATACCAAAAAGGGAATTGACGGAATGTATGGTATTGTCGGTCTTCGTGCAGTTAGCCTTAGGGGCAATACCATACTAAATGACGGAACGAAGGGTAACACAGATTTAGATAATAATGTATGACTTAAATGAATGTTAAAAGTTTTAAAGAACGATCCGTTTAACGGTGTTTATGATTATGATGTGGATGATGATATGGGTACGAAACCTTTTTAAAGATGTTATTATTACATGCTTTTGTGAAAGGTTTTACTAAATGAATGATACATTTTTGTCAAATGTTGATGTTAAAGTTTTTTATGAAATGCTAGAACTCACCAGCGTAGCTGACATTTTAGTATGCACATTCAGGTTAAGGCAGGTATGGACGATGGACGGTGATGCTTGGCAAGCGAGAAGAGTTACCCGGTCGAACATGAAGACTGACATCCCGTTATGAGTTGTTTATGTATTTGACAATGTACGCTTCCGCATGTATGAACGAGTTTTTAGTTATGTTGAATGAATGATTCCGCTGCGTTATTTGATATTCATGTTTAAGAACTGTTTGTGAATGAGTAAATCCAACAAATTGGGCCTCCCGGGTTTGGGGCCTTACAAGTTGGTATCAGAGCAATAGTTTGAGAGATTCGGACACTCCCAGTGTCTGAACTTAAACTTTGAATGGGACCGAAAGCGGATGCCAGTACGGGTAACTCGAGCCAAAGCATCAGGTATGAAAAGTAGAGTATGTGTATGTAGTATGCCTTAGAAAGGGTTAGGTAAGGACTTGTGTTCTGATGGAATCACAAAGGTGGTCAAATAGAAATCGAAAGGTAGTGTAATGGTTAATTGCAGATGGCCAGTGTATATTAACATCTTACAGTACTTATTGAATTTTATTTGTTAACTAGCGTGATGACATTGGATTACTTGTCTTATAGAACGAAATGGCAAGGAGAGGAAACGGAAGGCGTGGTGGCCGTACCGGTGGTCGCACCGGCGGTCGAAATGGAGGGCGTGGCAGGATTCCTGTGCGCCAAGAGCATAGTGAAGAAGGAAGTGTTCACACTGAACCGACGGTTAGTGTGCATGGAACTGAACAGACAAAAGTTGCAGAACAACCTTTCACTTTTGAACCAGAAGTGAGAGCAGCCATAGCTCGAGAGTTCTCCGAGTTGATGAAGAATTCCTTGCCAAATCTGTTGGCTGAGGCATTAAAGAAAGTTAGTGGGGAAGGTGGATCTAGTGCGGCAACTGGTGCTCAGAACAACGAGACCGACAACGCACCGCCTGCTCGCGGATGCGACTATAAGTCCTTCAAGGCATGTGACCCGCCGGTCCTGACTGGGAAGAAGGACACGGTGGCTACTTTTTATTGGGTAATACGTATGGAAGCCGCCATCCGTCTGAGCGAGTGTCGAGCTAATCAAGTAGTGAAGTTTGCTGCTAACTCCTTGAGGGAGGAAGCATCCCATTGGTGGGAAGGTGTACGTCAGGCTAAGGGGGATGAGGTTGTTGACTCGATGATGTGGGCTGACTTGAAAACTTTGGTGATCAAGAATTTCTGCCCGAGGAACGAGATCGAGAAGGTAGAGAGGGAATTTCTGGGTTTGAAGGCCGGGAGCATGACGCACCGGCAGTACACAACCCGATTCAATGAACTGGCACGTCTGGTGCCACATCTTGTTACGACGGAGGAGAGAAAAATTTCCTACTACATTCAAGGGTTGTCGGACCTGGTCCGCACCTATGTTAAGGCAAACGCCCCTACTACCTATGATTCGGTAGTAGAACTGAGCGGCGTAGTATTTGATGATCTGGTGCTGAATGTCGCCGCCATCGAGGAACCAAGGAAGAGACCGAGCTTCTCAAACAAGCGAACTGGTAGAAAGATGTTTGGGGCTCGCGATAAAAGGGCTCGGGTGGATGAGCCGACTGTTTGTAAGAAGTGTGGAAAGGAGCATGTAGGTGAATGTAGACTGGGATCTAACTTGTGCTTTAAGTGTGGCAAGACCGGGCACTACTCCCGTGAGTGCACACAACACTACAAGTGTTATAACTGTGGGGATGCCGGTCATCTGAGCCAGGAATGCACCAAACCAAGAATGGGTGAAGCCGGGAAGGGGAAAGGCCCGGAGAAGAGGGAAGAGAGGCCCCGAGCAAAGACTCGTGCGTACGCGCTGACGCAAGACCAGGCCAGAATGGACCCCGCGTGGCGTCAGGTATGTTCGTCCTTGACAACACTCTTGTTTCTGTGTTATTTGATTCGGGTGCCAGTAAGAGTTTTATATCTGCGACTTTTTGTAAACGCGTGAAGTACACTGTCAGTAAGTTAGAAAGGACCTTTAGCGTAGAAACCGCTGAGGGTAGAACTGCAAGAGTAACCGATGTAGTTGAAAACTCCACGATAAAAATAGAAGGTCATAGGTTCCCTGTCAGATTGTGTGTTATGGTTTTGGGAGGGTTCGATGTCGTGTTAGGCATGAATTGGCTAACTGCCAATGAAGTGCAAATTATATGTAAACGAAAGATAATCCGACTCAAGGCTCCGGATGGTAGCAAAGTCGAAGTTTTTGGAGATCGTGACGCCCCGATGCCAAACGTCATCTCAATGATTAAGGCAACAAATTACTTGAGGCGCGGATGCGAGGCTTATCTGGTGTATATGAGTGACAAGTGCAAGGAAGTGAAGGAACTAGACGATGTACCCGTGGTACGCGAGTACCCGGAGGTGTTTCCAGAGGATTTGCCTGGGATACCACCCGACAGAGAGATTGAGTTCCGAATCGACTTAGTACCAGATGCCCAGCCCGTGGCTAAGGCTCCATATCGACTAGCACCAGTGGAAATGAAAGAACTTATGGTACAACTAGACGAGTTACTTGAGAAAGGATTTATCCAACCAAGCATCTCACCTTGGGGTGCTCCGGTGTTGTTCGTAAAGAAGAAAGACGGTTCGATGAGAATGTGTATTGATTATCGCGAGTTGAACAAACGTACCGTGAAGAACAAGTACCCGTTACCAAGGATCGACGACCTGTTCAATCAATTACAAGGCGCAAGTTGGTTCTCAAAGATCGACCTTCGATCCAGGTACCATCAGTTGAAGGTGAGGGAAGAAGACATACCAAAAACGGTATTTCGCACACGTTATGGACACTTTGAGTTCCGCGTAATGTCTTTTGGATTGACGAACGCCCCTGCAGCGTTCATGGATTTGATGAATAGGGTGTGTCGACCGATGCTGGATCGGTCGGTAATAGTGTTCATCGATGACATCCTTATCTACTCCAAGAATGAGGGTGATCACGCGTGTCACTTAAAGGAAGTATTGGAAGCTCTGAAGAATGAGAAGTTGTATGCTAAGTTCTCCAAATGTGCGTTCTGGCTTAGGGAAGTCCAATTCCTAGGTCACGTCATTAACCCGAACGACATTATGGTTGACCCAGCAAAGATAGTGACGGTAAGGGAATGGGACATTCCTAAGACGCCAACTGAAATCCGCAGTTTCTTGGGATTGGCAGGCTACTATCGGAGATTCATCCAGGATTTCTCGAAAATAGCTTCGCCATTGACAAAGTTGACTCGGAAAGAGGTTAAGTATGAATGGGGGTCGACCCAAGATGAGGCGTTTAAGGAATTGAAGAAGAAGTTAACCCAAGCTCCAGTCTTGGCCCTTCCCGAAGGCAGTGAAGACCTGGTGGTATACTCTGACGCGTCGGGTCAGGGATTAGGGTGTGTGTTGATGCAACGCGGTGGAGTGATTGCGTATGCGTCGCGGCAGTTGAAAGTTCACGAAGTCAACTATCCGACTCATGATTTGGAACTTGCTGCTGTCGTATTTGCATTGAAAATTTGGAGGCACTACCTGTACGGGGTGAAGTTTACTATTTACTCCGACCACAAAAGTTTGAAGTACTTCTTCGAACAAAAGGAGCTTAATATGAGGCAGAGACGATGGTTGGAACTCCTGAAGGATTATGACGTTGAGATCATGTACCATCCTGGAAAGGCAAACGTGGTGGCTGACGCTCTAAGCCGAAAGGATGTGCCTACTTCTATTAGAGTGAAAGTTTGCCAGTTGGTGGTAACATCGGATGTGATGAGCGAAATCGAAAGGGCTCAAAATGAGGCACTTAAAGAAGAAAACATAAAGAAGGAAAGAATGGTTGGCCAACAAGACAAGTTGGAATATAACACCCTTGGTGTTAGAACACGTTATGGACGGGTATGGATACCTATGGGTGGCGAACTTAGAACCAAAATCTTGGATGAGGCTCATAAGTCTCGTTACTCTATCCATCCCGGTACCAACAAAATGTACCAAGACCTGAAGAAGGACTACTGGTGGCCTGGAATGAAATGTGATGTAACGAAGTATGTAAGCAATTGTTTGACTTGCTCGCAAGTAAAGGCTGAACACCAGAAACCGTATGGAAAGATCCAACCACTTGATATACCAGAATGGAAGTGGGAACACATTACCATGGACTTCATAACCAAGCTACCCCGCACAGCTAAAGGTCATGACACCATTTGGGTAATTGTGGACCGATTAACGAAGAGTGCTCATTTCCTACCTATTCGCGAGACGTTCTCGTCGGAAAGGTTAGCAGAAGTGTTTATCAACGAAGTAGTAGCACGACGTGGGATGCCTTTGACGATCGTATCTGACCGGGACACACGATTCACATCGAGGTTCTGGAAAAGATTTCATGAGGCGATGGGCACAAGGCTTAATATCAGCACGGCATACCACCCGCAAACGGATGGTCAGTCCGAAAGGACCATTCAGAAATTGGAAGATATGCTCCGTGCTTGTATTATCGACTTCGGTGGCAGTTGGGACAGTCATCTGCCGTTAGCCGAATTCTCCTACAACAATAGTCATCACACGACTATAGGCATGCCGCCTTACGAAATGTTGTATGGTAGAAGATGCAGGACCCCGGTTTGTTGGGGTGAGATTGGACAGAAGGAGTTAGGAAGTCTGGAAGTCATAAAAGAAACGTCGGAAAGGTTTGATCAAATCAAAGCTCGAATGAAGGCCGCGCAAGATCACCAGAAATCCTATGCGGATAGACGACGAAGGCCTATCAAGTTTGATGTTGGGGACAGAGTAATGTTGAAAGTGTCGCCCTGGAAGGGAATCATACGATTCAGGAAGAGAGGAAAGTTAAGTCCGAGGTTTGTCGGACCGTTCAGGATAATGGCACGGGTTGGGGAAGTCGCTTATTGGTTGGAGTTGCCTGATGAGTTAAGTGGGATTCATCCTACCTTCCATGTATCACACTTGCGAAGGTGTTTGGCGGATGAATCGGTTCACGTACCACTTACTGACATCGAGGTCGACAACAGCCTTAATTACATCGAAGAACCCGTGGCTATCCTTGATCGGAAGGAGAAACGTTTACGTAATAAAGTTATCCAATTGGTTAAAGTCCAATGGAAGCATCGAAAGGGATCGGAAGCCACTTGGGAAACGGAGAAGGAAATGAGGGAGTCGTACCCTCATCTATTTGACTTATGATAGGTTTCGGGGACGAAACCTATTGTAAGGGGGGTAGACTTGTAACATCCCAAAAATAAAACGACAGTTATAATAACGGAATAAACGAACGAGGAATGGCGGGTCGGGTCGGATGGGTCAGCTGGCTATAAATAGCCTATGCCACCCCTTTTCTCTCATTTGCAACTTTTAGAGAGAGAAACCGTAGAGAGAGAAAGTTGCCGGATCGACCCGAGACTTCAGCAAAGCGTTACTCCATAACTCGTGAGAAGAACCTCCGGATCAGAAGCTCGATTCAGGTAACGATCCGACCTAAATCTGAGTTTTAGTTCGTTTTTGGGGTTTTTCGGGTTTTGGGTGAAAAGGTAAGGTTTGAACGGATGAAACTGAAAGATAACCATGGATTTGAGTTCCTTAATGGAAAAGGAACGTTTTGAATGCAACAGGTTCAGGATCTTGACATGATCATACCCGAATGCGAAAGTTAGGGTTTTTCGTGAAGAACAGGTCGGGCGCACTTGCTAAGTGCGCACGGAGCAGGTCCTGCGCACTTGCTAAGTGCGCAGGAGGAGGGACCTGCGCACTTGCTAAGTGCACAGGAAGAGGGGTCTGCGCACTTGCTAAGTGCGCAGGCAGCAGAGTCTGCGCACTTGCTAAGTGCGCAGGAAGCAGGGTCTGCGCACTTGCTAAGTGCGCAGACATCAGAACTGATTAAGTGAAGTCAGTATGTTAGAATGGTTAAACCGTTAGAGTCGGGATTGGTCTGATGTGTATTTAACTAATCAATTCAGATCGGAAGTGACGTTGTTGGACCTTCGTTTAGGACAACCCATATTAGCGTATCAGGTGAGTTCTAGAGCCCTCTTTTAAATGTTTTGTTAATGTTTTTGGGCTGGTGTGCATACTTACGAAATGATGTTTTACGAAATGATGTTTAACGAAATGATGTTTTTACGAAATGATGTTTAACGAAATGATGTTTAACGAAATGATGTTTTACGAAATGATGTTTAACGAAATGATGTCTTAACGAAACGATGTTTACGAAAGGAAAGGTTTTGAAGTGTTTTTGCCAAAAAGGGTTACGAATGTTTTATGAACGGTCTAAATGAGGAACTGCTTAATGAGAAGAGAAAGAGGTAAAGGTTTTAAAGAAGTCATTACAAATCTAATCTGTCGGATGAATGGAATTGACGAATGAAGTCTGGGAAATGAGATTCCCAGCCTTGTGGTAGATTATGGACAGCGAGCCATAGTTGCCACAAGAACAACAGGGGCATTGTCTCTGTGGCATGTCAATGGTTATGATGTTGTACAACTGGTAAATGGAGTAACGACGGTTACTCAGGGGTTAACGTGACCCTATGTAAGGTTAAATTATGATCCGACGGTGTCATTGGCCGTGAGCCGTGGCCGTCGATGGAAGTTATCGGTTTATGGACATGAGAGCCATAAGGGCAACTGAATGGGTATTGTCGGTCCTCGTGCAGTTAGCCTTGGGGGCAATACCAAAAAGGGAATTGACGGAATGTATGGTATTGTCGGTCTTCGTGCAGTTAGCCTTAGGGGCAATACCATACTAAATGACGGAACGAAGGGTAACACAGATTTAGATAATAATGTATGACTTAAATGAATGTTAAAAGTTTTAAAGAACGATCCGTTTAACGGTGTTTATGATTATGATGTTGATGATGATATGGGTACGAAACCTTTTTAAAGATGTTATTATTACATGCTTTTGTGAAAGGTTTTACTAAATGAATGATACATTTTTGTCAAATGTTGATGTTAAATTTTTTTATGAAATGCTAGAACTCACCAGCGTAGCTGACGTTTTAGTATGCACATTCAGGTTAAGGCAGGTATGGACGATGGACGGTGATGTTTGGCAAGCGAGAAGAGTTACCCGGTCGATCATGAAGACTGGCATCCCGTTATGAGTTGTTTATGTTAAGTTTATATATTTGACAATGTACGCTTCCGCATGTATGAACGAGTTTTTAGTTATGTTGAATGAATGATTCCGCTGCGTTATTTGATATTCATGTTTAAGAACTGTTTGTGAATGAGTAAATCCAACAAGTGGGGCCTCCCGGGTTTGGGGCCTTACAGGCACTATAAACCCTCCTACCCACAACAAAGAAGCCACAACTGAACCCTCCCACAATAATAGGAAAAGGAAGACTAGAAACTATGCTATGGTCACTCCTGCTATTCCTGTTAACCAAGCTGCACCTATGGTTCAAGCACCGGCCAAAAAGCCATATGTTGGAATCTACCCACTTTGTGCCACCTGCAACTACCATCATCCCCAAAGCATCCCATGTCGCCTTTGTACTTATTGTGGGAGATATGGCCATACGGTATATGTTTGTAGGGCCAAAGCTCTTGCGGGCCAAGTCAACCCACCAAACCAAACCAACACCCAAGTGACTAATCAAGGTACTCCCGCTATTGCAAATGGGCGTGCATGTTATGAATGTGGCAATCCGAACCATTTCCGTGATCAATGCCCAGGATTTGTCAATGCTAGACAAGGTGGAGCTCGTGGGTGTGCATTCAACATAAACGCCAACGAAGCTCAAGCCAACAATGACGTGGTCAATGGTATGTTCCTTGTAAATAGTCAATATGCCTCCATTTTATTTGATACTGGTGCCGATAAAAGTTTTGTGTCACTTAACTTTGAACCTTTACTTGCAAAGACACGATCCCAATTAGAGAAAACCTTTACCGTCGAAATAACAAATGGTGACTCCCTTACAATTGACTCCATTATCTATGACTGCTCCTTAGAACTTAATGATCATGCATTCCCAATCAACCTTGTTCCAATGCCACTAGGAAGTTTTGATATCATCATAGGCATGGATTGGCTATCAAATCATCATGCCGAAGTCATCTGTTTCGAGAAGTGCATCCGAATACCTCTACCATCGGGAGAAACGTTGAGAGTCTTTGGTGAAAAGCCTTGCAAAGGGCTTAAATTAATGTCATGCACTACTGCTCAAAAGTACTTACGAAAGAAGTACGTGGCCTTTTTGGCCCATATCGTTCAAAAGGTTGTCAAAAAGAAGAGTATTCAAGATATCCCCATTATTCGGGATTTTCCCGAAGTATTTCCCGAAGACCTATCCGGTCTTCCACCCGTTCGACAAGTAGAATTTCGCATTGATCTTGTGCCCGGAGCTAACCCCGTGGCTAGAGCTTCATACCGTCTTGCACCTTCTGAAATGCAAGAACTTGCAAGTCAACTTCAATAGCTCTCCGACAAGGGATTTATTCGTCCAAGTCATTCACCGTGGGGTGCACCCGTCTTGTTCGTCAAAAAGAAAGATGGATCATTTCGCATGTGTATTGACTACCGCGAACTCAACAAGCTTGCTATCAAAAACTGTTATCCTTTACCTAGAATTGATGACCTCTTCGATCAACTTCAAGGCTCTACTTGCTTCTCGAAGATTGACCTTCGATCCGGTTATCACCAACTCCGTGTGCAAGAAGACGATATTCCAAAGACTGCCTTCCGAACAAGGTATGGTCACTACGAGTTCATGGTTATGCCTTTTGGACTAACCAATGCACCCACGGTTTTCATGGACCTCATGAATCGTGTGTGCAAACCGTACCTTGATAAGTTCGTGATCGTTTTCATCGATGACATCTTGATCTATTCCAAGACTAAAGCCGATCATGAGCAACATCTTAGATTGGTTTTGGATCTCTTGAAGAAAGAACAACTATATGTCAAATTCTCCAAATGTGAATTTTGGTTAACAGAAGTTCAATTTCTTGGTCATATTGTCAACAACAAGGGTATTCATGTTGACCCTGCTAAGATCGAAACGGTTAAGAATTGGAATGCCCCGAAGACTCCCACTGAAGTTCATTCATTTCTTGGTCTTGCGGGATACTACCGACGTTTCATATCAAACTTCTCTAAGATTGTTGTCCCCCTTACCGCTTTGACTCACAAAGGTAAGACTTATGAATGGGGACCAAAACAAGAAGAAGCTTTCCAAACCCTCAAACAAAAATTGTGCAATGCTCCCATTTTGACTCTCCCTGATGGGAATGATGATCTAGTTGTCTACTGTGATGCTTCTAACCAAGGTCTCGGTTGTGTCCTCATGCAACGAGGCAAAGTAATCTCTTATGCGTCAAGGCAACTTAAGATTCATGAGAAGAATTATACGACGCACGATCTCGAGTTGGGTGCGGTTGTATTCGCATTGAAGATATGGCACAAAATGTGTGGTGTTCACCGACCACAAAAGTCTTCAACATATCTTCAACCAAAAAGAACTCAATATGAGGCAACGACGTTGGGTTGAACTCCTTAACGACTATGACTGCGAGATTCGTTACCATCCCGGCTAGGCGAATGTTCTAGCCGACGCTTTGAGTCGAAAGGACCATGTTATGCTTCATTGTGCCCGAATTCAAACCGATATTCAAATCCGCATCTTAGAAGCTCAACACGTCTCAGTCACCGAGGGTAACATGTACGAGGAAATGTCGTGTGGTGTTGAACTTCTGCTTGAATCAAAACCCAATGGCTTACTTTATTACTTGAGCCGTATTTGGGTTCCCGATCGCGATGATCTCCGTACATTTCTCATGAACGAGGCTCAAAAGACTCGTTATTCTATTCATCCTGGTGCGGATAAAATGTACCAAGATCTTCGCCAACAATATTGGTGGCCCGGTATGAAAAAGGACATTGCTCACTATGTTGCCAAATGTCTAACGTGTTCCAAAGTCAAAGCCGAACACCAACTTCCTTCCGGATTACTTGAACAACCGGAAATTCCCGTGTGGAAATGGGAGAACTTAGCCATGGATTTTATTACCAAACTCCCTCGCACCTCGAGTGGTTATGATAGCATTTGGGTAATCATTGATCGTCTCACCAAATCTGCTCATTTCTTGCCTATCTGTGAAGACTATCGGGTTGAGAAACTAGCCCGAATTTACATTGATGAAATTGTGAGCCGTCATGGTGTTCCCTTGAACATAATATCCGACCGAGATGCCCGGTTCACTTCTTGATTTTGGCAATCTCTCCAAACTGCTCTTGGCACACGATTGGATTTGAGCACGACTTATCATCCTCAAACTGATGGTCAAACCGAGCAAACAATCCAAACTCTTGAAGACATGCTTAGAGCTTGCATAATCGATTTTGGTGGCAATTGGGATTCACATTTATCCCTCATTGAGTTCTCTTACAATAATAGCTACCACACAAGTATCAACATGGCTCCATTCAAAGCTCTTTATGGTCGCAAGTGTCGTTCTCCTATATGTTGGAACGAGATTGGTGAAGCACAAATCACCGGTCCCGAGCTAATTCAAGAAACATCCGATAAGATCATTCAAATCCGTGATAATATTCGAGTGGCGAGGAGTCGGCAAAAGAGTTATGCCGACAAACGTCGAAAACCCTTGGAATTCCAATTCGGTGACCTGGTTCTTCTTAAGGTGTCCACGTGGAAGGGTGTGATCCATTTTGGAAAGAAAGGCAAGTTAGCCCCTCGCTATGTTGCCCCTCGCTATGTTGCTCCATTACAAACTCGAGTTACCTCCATCTCTTGGCAATGTGCATCCTACATTTCATGTATCTAATCTAAAGAAATGTCTCGCTGATGAGAATCTCCATATGGCACTTGATGACGTGCGCATTGATGAAACGATGCACTTCGTTGAGAAACCGGTAGAAATTATGGATCGTGAAATCAAGCAACTCAAGCGAAGTCGTATTCCTGTTGTTAAAGTTCATTGGGAGTCTAAGCGTGGTCAGGAATACACTTGGGAACGAGAGGACCAAATGAAACTCAAGTACCCCCATCTTTTTACTGATGCCGTAGTTTCCTCTAACTAAATTTCGGGACGAAATTCCCTAAACATGGGGAGACTGTAACATTTCTGGTTTTTAGTATCCGTATTTTCAATTCAATGTAATGCATTTCAGACCCAATTCTAATGCATTGTTTTGTTTCTTTTCGTACCATCAATTTAAGACTATATTTCAATGCAAATCCGCGAAATTTACTCGGTTTTATCCTATTAAAACAATACATAAGTATCTAATTATACAAATATGACAAAAGACTAAAGTTACAAGGTCTGATGTTGAAAAGTAGCAAGAAACCCTAATAGGCACGGTCGCGCCTAGTTCTGGCACGGTCGCGCCAAGTGCTTTGGCACGGTCGCACGACTTGCTTTGGCACGGTCGCGCGACTTGCTTTGGAACGATCGCGCCTGCTGCGTTAGCACGGTCGCACCGCATATGGGCACGGTCGTGCCTAGTACCAGTTGAAATGGAAATACAGCCTTTAATCATAGAGACGTTCGATTTCGTAACCGTTTTACACGTTCCAACTATTAACAAACAGAGTTAAGCCACTTGATCATCCTAATTACAACAAATAAACGGAATTTCATCAATTCATCTAATAATCAACAAAATCGTCCACTAGACCATCGAATCCTCCAAATTGTTTGCAATTCTCCCAAGCAAACGCACAAACGATCCTCCCAGAAGCTTCTGACCCACTTGAAGCAACCGGAATCGTAGCAGAAGACGCCGGAAACCAAACTCGCTGACGCCGGAACTCCTTCCTACCGTTCGCTATCAATTCGCCATCATTCCGGGTAATTGAAACCTTGTCCTCTATCGATTTAGTCTTTAGATCAAAAGCCCCATGTTAATTTGGGCTTTTGATATGGAAATCATCTTAAACCCGAATCTAGTTTTCGTTCAAAAATGATTTAATCGAATCCTACTCTAGACACGTTTTAAATCCAATTAATCTATGCAAAAAGACTCGAAATAATCTAATGGGTGAAAGCCCTATGATTTCCAACCCTGCTATTATAAGAATTAGTCAATTCGTTCCTGATTTGGAACAGACGCGGTCGCGCTAATCATCTAGCGCGGTCGTGCCGACTATCAGCGCGGTCGTGGCCTCCTGTCCAGACCCAACCATGCCCTTTGGCTAATCTCAGTCATGTCTTAGAATCATAGACACGATCGTGTCTGTCCAAGGCACGGTCGTGCCTAATGATTTAGTTAGTTAAGCCCTCTGTTTGATCAACACGGTCGCGCCCTGACTAGCATGGTCACGCCCATGGTTCGAGCACGATCGTGCCTTTCCCAGACACGGTCGTGTGTGAGTTAAATTTTTGGCAGAATTATAATTTTATATATTTTTCAAACAATAAATATTTCTGATTAAATTACAAAATAAAAATAGTTGACTTTATAAAAATGCATTTAATTCTATTTAGAAAGATCAAATATTTAATCTTAGAATCAATAGAAAATTATTTATTTAAAGTTTATAAAAATTTTCAATTATTACTAAACCTTTCATTTAAAAAGTATTTAAATAGTTAAGTTACATTTTATAAAAAAATAATTAAAGAAATGATTATTTATTTAATTTATATTTAAACGAAAACAATTAAATATTTATACTAACTTATAACTAATACTTACAATGTTTTCATAAACAATAATTATTTACATTACTTATTTAATTATTCAAACTCAAACCTTAATCAAAATATTCTAAAAATATTCTTTCAAACTTTATATATTTTATTCAATACTTTCAATTACAAATCAATGACTTTTTACACAAGTCCAAATGCAACTTTAGAATTAAACTCTTGTGCACACTATTAATACCATATACATTACACTTTAGGTTAACTTATGCATTTCAAGAATCTTTATTCTATCTAGTACCTTTGTTAGCAACGCCTTCAAACCAAGTGAGTATACATAGCCCCTTTTACACTTTTGGGGTGAAACATGAACTCTATCAAATTACATGTTTACATTTACACAAACAACACAAGTACAAATCCTATTTACATTCATGTGTACAAATTTGAGCTTTATGCTCGAGTGCTATGTGTGCTAACTTTTGTATGCTATTATGTGCAATCATTAACTTTTCAAGCCGACGGTTTTCAATGATAGATCTATTGAGTCTGACAAACCCACACAGATTGGGGTGATTGATACCGACAACACAATTTTGCATGCTAGTTACAAAGGTTTGATTGTACTTGGTTACACAATAGCTGCTCCCCATAAATGCCTTATTTATCATGTTATGTAAGGATTTGTTTTACAACTATATGCTATCTATATACAAACCTGTGTTATACTCACCAACTTTTTAGTTGACTTTATTTTATTCATGTTTCAGGTTCTAATGTGTGAGATTGATCAAGATGTGCTACACATAGGCTTGGACTTAGTTAATTTAAATAAAAGAACTCTATGTATTTCATATTTGTTCTATCTTGGATTTGGTTGTGTTTGGACTACTTGTTATGAAATTTGATGTTTAATATATTCAATCTAGTAAACCATGTGCTTATGAACAGTCTACATGTCCCGCACCGATGATTCCACCATCGGTCGGGGTGTGACACATGTAAATTGCACACAAATTGTAGTTTGCACACCTAGTAATCAAGCATAAGGCTCAAATTGCACACATGAATGTAGAGTGGAATTGTATTGTATAGTTTGTAAACATTGTATAATTGTACTCATGTTCCACCCCAAAAATGTAAATAGTGTAAAAAGGGTTTATGTAAACTCACCTTGATAAATAGAGGATTGGACTTGAAACTTGTAGCAACGAGAATTAAAGATGCCCTAAGTTAAATAAGATATGTTATTTGATATATTGAAATGATTAAAAGAAATGGGAACGGGATGATTTGGGACTTTAAGACTTGGAACGATCGAACGAACGAGAGAATATTAAAGATTCGAATTTTAACGATAACTAAAGTGATAATATATATAAATGAAATTACATGAAATATTGTTTTATATATTTTATTTATAGAAGAGGTTTAAGTGACAACGATTAAGACAGTGCCAAAGGTGAAATGATGATGTGTTGCAATATAATAATATTTATAAGGATAACATTTGAAGTAAGTAAATAAATTAGTTATGGGGGTTTGTATTATTATTATTTATGAAAATTCTAGTAAGGTTAATTATTTAACGAGGAATTTACAATAATTATTAAGAATTTATATTATTTATAATGCAAATGAAATCATATTATTAATATCCTATTATAGATTAAGTTGTTATAAAGGTTTAGGGTAAATATAAGTGTATAACCATTTTGACAAATAAAACTCATGGTGCTTCAAAATACGACCATTTTAAAATATTAAAAGTTATATATAATAACATAGGGTTTTTGAAACTACACTTAACATTTGCCACATTTGAAATATATGATGATAACGAAACAATTCACGCTTTATAATAATCATGCTCATATATTTGTAGTAATAAAAAAGTTTGTATAATGCAATTAAATATATATATATATATGCATACTTTTATTTATAAAAAAATAATAACAACAATAATAATAATTATAATTATAAACCCTTAGAAAAAGATCCATTAAGGATTTTGTTTAACAACTTTAGTTTATAAATATGTATCTGTGTGTGAGAGAAATAAATGAAATCAAAACAAAAAATAAAAACAAGAGGAAGAAGAAAAGCCAGTCACTAGGTTTGAACCCGTGACCTTGATTGTAAAGGTGAAGGTCTTTAACCAGTAGATCTGGGCTTTAAGCATTGTCAAGTAACATAAACATTATAGTTTTATCTTTATAGTCCAAGAACCCATATTCCCCAATTCAAGCAAACGAAACCCTAATCCCAAATCGTCTTCGATTCAACACAGATTGCAAATAACAGGATAGGGCTTTGATTCGTAGCATAAAAACGAGATGAAGTACGGTTAACTTACCTGAAATCGTGCAAAAATGGAGGGGCTCGATTCCTTGAGGTTGATCGCGAAGAGAGGAGAATAAAGGACTGGTGTGGGGCTTGATTTGAGTAGCACAAGGATAGGGGGACGATATAGGACGACCAACTAAGAGTTACAGTAGGAAATCGACGGGATTTACGGGATTAAAAACTTGATTTATAGGTTTAATGGTTTTCACGATTGTAACCCCTAAACAGGTTCTAAATTCGTAAATTCATAATCATTCTGTGTAATTACGAGTTCCCATATAATCAGAAACGGTTTAGATTTAGATTGGAATGATTTGAATCCCGTAATTTCAGGGATTGAAGAGTTTGGAATTTGATTTTGACTTTCTAGAGTCAAAATTCGGGGTATAAAGATGTCCAGGGTTCAATGGAAGAGGAAGGGGTTCAAAGGAATCAAGGGATTCAAACTCAATTCCTTGATAAAATCTTCATTTAATTATCAAATAAAGACTTATTCTATAAAAACTTCTAAAACTTAAACTTATAGCCCTATATATTTTATTATGATTATTTTTCTTTTATAAAATAAAACTCATTTATAAAAACTTAAAAGGTTATCATTAGTTTATTTAATTTAACAAAATTACATGTATAGAGAAAATATAAAATAAAAGTTTAAATCAAATTTGATTGGAATAATGTGGTCGACACAATGTGATGTATAAGCACGATATAACATGGTTCGAATAATGTGGCCGACACAAAATGAGAAGAATATATATATATATATATATATATTTATTTATTGTAGTCCGATGCTTACTTATACATATATATAATAATATACTTGCATGCGTTATATATAAATAAGAAATAATGTGAAACGCAAGGTTGAAATTTCGAATTGATACATGTTAATTGTATTGATCAAGGAATGAAATTGAAATGCCATTAATGGAGAAAATCATGGATGTTACAGTATCCCCTAGTTGAGGGAATTTTTTCCCGAAATTCAACTGATGTAGGCTACTGAATCAGGAAACATGTGTGGGTAATTTAGCTTCATTTGATCTTCACTTTCCCAAGTAAACTAGGGGTCAAATTTCTCAGTGAGCTTTGACTGTCGGTTTGAGGAGTACAATCGATACCAAGAGTTAGGGCTGATGTTCAAAGTTAGGCATGAATGATGATAGTGGATTTAGTTTAAGAGAATTAAGGAGAAAACTGTCGGAAGAATATTTTGGACTCCAAATATAAAATGTATCCCTTGAAATGAGAACGATGAGAATTTGATGATCAAAACTTGTTTAGGATGTTATCTAATATGTTCACGATACGTTCCTGGTCAAGAGATTTCACAAACATTGGTCAAGGTAAAAAATATGATAAAACTTCATATGATACGAATGACGTTACTACTTACAATATGACAGTAATACTTATATATAGGAAGTACCAGTGGCGTATCCACCATGCGCTTATCATATCGCATTAGTTCCGTTATTATATATCACGATAGGTTTTATGTCATAACACATGACATAATTCATTATGTTTTTCATGCGCTGATTTTTATAATTACGTATGCACCCGTAATTACTCGAATCGTCGCATGGTCCATATAGATCCTTCCGTTGTGTGTGGGTCAGGAAAGGACACAAAAGTAATTAGTTCATAATTATTGTTTTCATGTATGAGCTGCTAATAAATAACGGTATCCCTAGATAGTAAGATCAATTAGCATCTAAAAAGTAATAAGGTGGCATATCTTAGAGTTCCATAGTTTCCTCGTGTTTGAACAAGAATACGTTAAACCCCGAGTGGTTTTAAAGCTTTGCAACTTTCAACATTCATGGATAAAGTGAATGATCATGCCTTGTGTCTAATCAATTGCAACAATTGTAAACAATGTAGTTCCGTGCATAATGTAAACACTCAAGTTTCATGTATGATCTAGTGTCACGCACATTGTAAACAAATAAGTTTCATGTGACAATCCGACTTTTCATGTTAACTCCGTTAACAATCCTGTTTAACATTATGTTAAAAACTTAACCCCGTTAACTAAATCTAGTTAAATCTTAACCTATGTATCAAATTCCAAACCCCGGGGACTAATTCAGTCAAACCCTAAACTCCTATTCGCATAAAATTTCAGGGACTAGTTCTGTCAAATCCCAAAAGCCAATCTATTGACCTAAAAAGTCAAAATTTGGAACAATTTGGCCCTGTTGACTTTTACAAGTCAAACCCGTAATCGTTAGACCCAAATTCGAATCTTATAACGGAAATTCGTGGGAATTGTAACTGAAATACACGACCTCTGTCATAAACGCCCCTCATTAGAGCCATCACACTGTCATTTATTCGAATTCAAGCTCAATTATGAGTGGTGAAGCCGTAACCGTCGACCCACATCACGAATTCATCAAATTCGACGAACCCTCGTATTATTTTTACAAACTAAACTCTCACACACCTTAGTCGCATCCATTAGAAGGTGTAACACGCATCAATTTGGCCGAAGTCATAGCAGAACTCGTCGGAGACTAACACACGCAAGCCGGAACTAAGTTCTAGTCGTACACCACCAATTCGAACCTAATTCTGGTAATCAAGCACTCCCTTAGCATCTTTTTCATATGTAAATCAAAAGCCCCATACTAACTCAGTCTTATATCACCGAATTGAACTCGAATCAGATCTAGGGTTCGTATCCATTCGGGTTTAGTCGAACACCACCCTAGATTCAACCTAAATCCAATTTATTTACATGGTTAGAATCGCGATCCTTTGTTGGTTGAAAGCCCTATGATTTCAGTCCATGATCTTATCGAATTCGAACAAATTAAATCTGTGTTCTTAAACTAGGGTTTCGGTTTTTAAAACATGTAATTAAACGAACCTAAACTCGATCATTTTGCAATCAAACTCACCCTTAGATTCGTATAATACCGATGAACAAAACCCCTATGCTTTCTGGTTCAATCGAAATCCAAATCGATGGATTCGGGAGGGAATTTGGGATCGAGTCGGGTGGGAGGGATGAACACAGAAGTGTTCATGATTAAAACATTTCAGAACCGGTTTTTAATGCGAAACCCTAGCGGGTTGGAGTGGTTAGTTCGTTGGACTGTGGGGGAGGAGACCCGGGTTCGAGTCCCTCCACCCCCATCTTTTTATTTAGTCACTTTTCACATTATATTTTTAAATAAAACTTATCCCTATGATATTAGAATATTATTTTAATATGTTTTGATCCCGAAAACCACCCGTAGACTCGGGTTTGGTTTGTAACCTATATTTATTATTATAACTCACTTATAAAATAATGTATTTATATTATTTTCAACTCGTGACTCCAATTAAAAATAATATATATATATATATATATATATATATATTATTCTCACCACGTTTATATACTTTAAATAGCGTTTCAAACTAATTATAACATAATTACTTATATTATTTTCTCATGTTTGTATTCTCGAATAAAAATAATATATTTATTATTTTTGCCACTTAAGCGATTATCGTATATTTTCTACGAGTTCAAAAATAATATATTAGTTATATTATTTTTCTTATGCCATTGTTAAATGATACAAACGCACAAATTTATTTATTAATTAATATCATTCGTATTAGAGATGTTCGACACGTAACGCATTTATCTTAATTATTAAATTAAGAAACTCTTATTCCCGTGGACACGTTCGTCTACTCATTGATCCTTGGAATGTCTTAAGACATTCAAATCTTCCGTGTCGTCGTCACAAAACCTCATTGTATCCCTAATTATTATGCTTATAATTTTAGGGCATACGTAAGCAGTTCACAGGCAAACTCTTGTGTTTCCTACTTGCATCCTTGTGTGGTGCCATCTACTACTCGTACACAACTCAGGTGAGTTTCACGGCCCCTTTTTACTTGTTTTACTATTGGGGGAGAAACATGCTTACACACAAACATATTTTACTTGTTTTCCTGTTGAGGAGAAACAAACATGAACACAAACTATCATACTTTTACTTGTTTTCCCCGTGGGGGAGAAACAGGTACGCAGACAAACATTATTTTACATGTTTTTCCCGTTGGGGGAGAAAACATGACACAACTATTTTAGATTATTGTAATTCATATGTTATTACTGTTGAGGCTAAGCATGACACACTATCACAGAAAGTCCTCATCATACATCGAACCGTTAATATGGATCTTCGCGAGGTAATCTTTAGTAGTACTACTGGGTTTGACAAGCCCCACCCACGTTAGTCGCTCTAACTCGATTGGAGGTCGAACGTGTGAAATGTTAGCCTACTCACATTTGCCAGAGTTGATAGACCTGGCAGGAGGCAAATACACAAACAGTCAGCTTCGGTTGCGAGCGCTTTAGTAAGACATGAACATAGGCTAGCTACCTATAGATATGCATATTGAATGTACATAATCTGACAAACACTCTCTTATTGCAAACTTGAAACCTGTGAACTCACCAACCTTGTGTTGACACTTTTTCTTACATGTTTCTCAGGTTGCTAAGGCACAGGTTGCACACTTAGGACATGCATGGAGTCCTACAGTCATATCATCCATTTCAAACATTTGAAACAGTTTACTTACTTACATTGATTGATGCCTATTGCGTGTATTACTTTTGATTTCATATTAACGTTTACGCTTCCGCATTAACTCTGAACTTTTATGTTATGACATTTCAAGTCCCATATAGTGTCGTTTGATGTAACTAATGACTGAGATCCTGGTGTGTCACCTTCCAAACGGTAAAACTCCGTTAGTGGAATTTGGGGGTGTGACAGATTGGTATCAGAGCCATTGGTTATAGAGAACCAGGACTGCATACTAGACTATAACCTCACACATTAGTTACTCGGCACAAACACTCATACCTGATACACATAACACCCATACATACATTGTAGTGCAGGCATGTAACACCATCCGTATCACCCTCAGTTGGTGAGGGACACATCATTCGCATTGCATCATCATTCCCAGTGGCAACACTCGGGGAATCACCAGAATATCATCCACTTCCGTCCGGGGGCAGCGAGACGAAGCCTTCGGAGGAGTCTCTCACACCACCACCATCAGTCGGGTATGGTGTGTTTTCTCAGGTCCATGTTATGGACGACTCTCAGCACTAACGCATATCTCTTTGGGAGTTAGGATCGTCGGAGGCGAGTCTCTACTGTACCCGCCAGCAACAATACGCCGAATGAAGGAAAACCGTTACACGCATTATTGCAGAATCTATTGACACATAGATGTTATCACCTTCCCGAGCCATGGGCTCGCTTCCTTGGTTAATATTCTGTTGAGAACGCATATTCAAACCCTATTCTAACTCAGTTGAAAGGACGGCTACTTTGCCTCTTCCAGTAACACATTCATGAACTAGTTTCACTTCTCGAAGCCACATATTATGTGCATGTTCCCATCTTCAGACTACAATCCACTGGATTGGACTCTCGTATTGTATTTCAACTCGAGTGAATACTCGGACCAAACGATTCCTGACTACCCATCCTGATATGAGATCTAGTTGATCAACTTGTGGTTGATGACTAAGCCTCACGATGACTTATCATATCTGACAAAACTCTGTACCCGAAAATACAAACTAAAGTACATTTTGACACAGGACAGGGAGAACTAGGGTGAACATGCAAAGCAAATTATCATTACGGGTGCACACGTAATAATAATTTGAGGTGCATGTAAGTCCTGGTGAAACCTAGTGTGTGGATGAATGGTCCTAATCAGTGATTTACAGACTTAAGTTTCCACTATCTGTAGAGACTCTCATAACCCACTCAACGACTAGTTGGTATCGTTAAACTCGTTTAACAGCTGATAGACGCGACTATCAGGTTGAAAATGTTTACGGACACACTGAATTATCATCAATGGAATCCATCAATGTTATTTTCACTCATGTAAGAGTCTTAGTGATCTTACGACTCTCACTCAAACTTAATCAAAGGAACCACCTAGAGTGAAACTCTAGTAGAACCTCAGGGTAAAACCACCGACTCCATCTATGTACACAGAAATTGAAGAATTCTTTCTATGCTAACACGTTATTCCTTACACTCCAACAATAGATCCCATTTGAACTTGTTATCTCCTCCTGTGACTAATCCTTAGTCTAACTTTGAATTTTACTCCAGCATATTCAATCCTGTAAACGGATTTCTTTCTTCACGAAATGATCCCGTTGATCCAATGACATTAGGAAACGAAGATTTAACCTAACCAACCATCAGTTGAACGCAATTACTTAAACATACATCTTATCTCTTATGCTACTGGAATCTATATCTCATTAGTCTTTTCTTTCTTACATGTGAACCTCTTCCCGTAGCCTATGCATTGACTGACACTTGCTTTATAAGCGCGGGTCTCACTAGAAGTCTTAGCATGATTTCACAAATTCCATATTAGTGTGTCGTGCTCCAACTCTATTAAAAGCCAAGTATACTATTGAGATAGCAGCGGTCAGAAAATCGAAACAACTCGCATTCTTACAGATGTAAACTAGTATTGGTTAGTCATAAACTAGACATTGACCTTCTGCCAGTTACACTTGGCAGTTTCGACCTTATTGTCGGTATGAATTGGTTATCCAAGAACCAACTTGAGGCTATCTGTTGTGACAAAAATGTTTGCCTTCCTCTCCTTAGAGGGGAAATCCTTTCTGTCCAAGGAAAAAGGAGTGGTGCAGTCGTTGGCATCATATCCTTCATGAAAGCACTGAAATGTCTTCGAAAAGGTCATACTGCTATTTTTGCTCTCGTCGCCGAGCAGTCATCTGAGGAGAAGAAAATTGATGATATACCAATCGTACGTAACTATCCGGAAGTATTTCCCGAGGACTTGCCTAGTCTGCCACCGTACCGTCAAGATGAATTCCAAATCGATCTAGCACCCGGAGTGGTACCGATGGCTCAGGCACCTTATAGATTAGCACTAGTGAATTACAAGAGTTGTCCACTCAGTTACAGGATTTGTTGGATAAAGGTTTCATTCGACCTAGCTCATCACCATGGGGAGCTCCGGTACTATTTGTCAAGAAGAAGGACGGAACTTTCCGTATGTGTATTGACTATCGGGAGCTGAATAAAGTCACAATCAAGAACCGCTACCCTTTACCTCGCATAGATGACCTCTTTGATCAACTACAAGGATCAAGTTTCTATTCCAAAATAGATCTTAGGTCCGGTTACCATCAGTTAAGAGTCCGAGAAGAAGATATCTCAAGGACTGCATTCAGAACAAGGTACGGCCATTACGAATTTATTGTCATGCCTTTCGGGTTAACCAACGCACCTGCGGTATTCATGGATCTCATGAACCGTGTGTGTAAGCCTTACCTTGACCAATTCGTTATCGTTTTCATCGATGACATCCTCATTTATTCCAAGAACAAGGAGGAACATGAGGAACATCTACGCCTAATTTTGGAACTACTGAAACGAGAACAACTGTATGCTAAGTTTTCCAAGTGTGAATTTTGGATCCAGGAAGTTCAGTTTCTAGGGCATGTGGTTAACGAGAAAGGGATACATGTCGACCCATCCAAAATAGAAGCCATCAAGAATTGGGTAGCACCGACGACTCCGACTGAGGTGCGACAATTTCTGGGATTGGCTGGGTATTACCGTCGATTCATCGAAGGATTTTCCAAAATTGCTCAACCCCTCACCGCTTTAACTCAAAAGGGTAAAGCCTATAATTGGGGCGACAACCAAGAGTCAGCATTCCAACATCTTAAACAGAAACTCTGCAGTGCACCTATTCTAGCTCTTCCGAAAGGAACCGATGATTTTGTAGTGTATTGTGATGCATCTATTCAAGGTCTGGGTTGTGTCTTAATGCAACGCGAAAAGGTGATCGCATACGCTTCACGACAACTAAAGGTCCACGAGAGAAACTACACCACTCACGACTTAGAGTTGGGAGTTGTAGTCTTCGCACTTTAGATAAGGAGACATTACTTGTACGGTACCAAATGCACCATCTACACCGATCACAAGAGTCTTCAGCACATCTTCGAGAACAAGCGACAGCGTCGTTGGGTCGAACTCTTAAACGATTATGACTGTGTGATCCGATATCACCCGGGTAAAGCTAATGTTGTAGCTGATGCCCTAAGTCGAAAAGAAACAAAACCCAAACGAGTTCGAGCATTACAGCTTACTATTCACCCCGGATTACCTGATAAATTCGTAGTGCTCAACTCGAAGCCCTAAAAGAAGAAAATCTACCGCTGGAGGGTACACGTGGTCTGGAAGCACAACTTGAAGTCAAATCTGACGGTATTCGCTACTTTGCTGAGCGAATATGTGTTCCAGTATTCGGAAACCTAAGGGAACTAGTCATGGATGAGTCTCATAAATCTCGTTACTCTATTCATCCAGGTTCCGACAAAATGTATCATGATCTAAAGATACTATATTGGTGGCCGAAGATGAAAGCCGATATAGCCACCTATGTTAGTAAGAGTCTGACTTGCGCAAAGGTCAAAGTTGAATATCAAAAACCATCCGGTCTTCTGCAACAACCGGAAATTCCTATGTGGAAATGGGAACAAATATCCATGGACTTCATCACCAAACTACCACGAACCCCTACAGGATGTGATACCAAATGGGTAATCGTTGATCGATTAACAAAGCCCGCTCACTCCTTAGCAATCAAAGAGACCGACAAAATGGATAAACTTACTCGTACTTACCTGAAAGAAATAGTCTCTCGGTACGGGGTGCCAATCTCCATTATTTCAGATCGTGATGCACGATTCACTTCTCGTTTCTGGCAGTCGTTACATAAGGCCTTAAGCACGCGTCTAGATATGAGCACAGCATACCATCCTCAAACTGACGGCCAAACGAAATGTACAATCCAAACTCTGGAGGACATACTACGAGCTTGTGTGATCGATTTCGGTAACACTTGGGAGTCTCACCTACCGTTGGTGGAGTTCTCCTATAACAATAGTTATCATACTAGCATCAAGGCAGCTCCATTTGAAGCACTTTATGGATGGAAATGCCTTTCTCCCATTTGTTGGACCGAGGTTGGAGATAGCCAACTCACAGGTCCTGAACTTGTATTTGAAACTTCCGAAAAGATCGCTCAAATTAGAAACCGTATGGCGGCAGCTCGTGATCGTCAAAAGAGCTATGTCGACAAGCGTCGTAAACCTTTGGAGTTTCAAATAGGTGACATGGTCTTACTCAAAGTCTCACCTTGGAAAGGTGTTATTCATTTTGGGAAACGAGGCAAGCTGAATCCTCGTTATGTTGGACCATTTAAAATAATGAAGAGAATCGGACCAGTAGCGTATCAACTGGACCTACCTTAAAGACTTAGTGGTGTGCACAACGTCTTTCACGTCTCAAATTTAAAGAAATGCCTGGCAGACGAATCACTCGCTGTCACACCCCGACCGATGGCGGAATCATCGGGGCGGGACATGTAAGACTGTTCATGAGCACAAGGTTGACTAGATTGTAATATATTAAATCCATTCCCATTCAAACAAACACGAAACAAGTTCAAAGTACATAATGAAATACAATTTGTCTTTGATTTAATATTAACTAGGTCCAAAGCCTATGTGTAGCATGTCTTGATCAAACTCAAATGAAAGCACCTGAAACATGAATAAAATAAGGTCAACTAAAAAGTTGGTGAGTATAACACAAGTTTGTACATAGATAGCATATAGTTTGTAAACCAAATCCTTTACATAACATGATAAATAAGGCATTTATGGGGAGCAGCTATTGTGTAACCAAACGTACAATCAAACCTTTGTAACTAGCATGCAAAACAAAGTGTGTTGTCGGTTTCAATCACCGCGTACCATGGGTGGGTTTGTCAGACTCAATAGATCCATCATTGAAAACCGTCGGCTTGAAAAGTTAATGATTGCACATAATAGCATACAAGAGGTTAACACACCTAACACTTGGGCATAAAGCTCAAATTGCACACATGAATGTAAATAGGATTTGTACTTGTGTTGTTTGCGTAAATGTAAACATGTAAGTTGAATAGTGTTCATGTTTCACCCCAAAAATGTAAAAGAGTAAAAAGGGGTTGTGAATACTCACTTGTTTCGAAGGCGTAGCTAGCACAAATACTAAATAGTATAATGATCCTTGAGATGCACAAGATAACCTAAAGTGTAATATATTGCATTAATAATGCACAATAGTCTAAGTCTAAGTCTATGGTTGAATTGGATGGAGTTAGTGATTTGGTACTTGAAAGTAAAATAGAAGATTCGAAATGAATATTTTTAGAACATTTTAAATAAGGTTTGATTTTGGGATAATTACTTAAGTAAATTAAATAATTATAGTTTATGGAAATAACGTAGGTATTATATGTAATTTAGTATAATTAAATAAATGTTTTTGTTTAGTTATAAATCAAATAAATAATTATTAACTTATTCATTTATTTATAAAATGTAACTTAAACATAACAATATTATTTAAGAGTAGAGTTTATGAATTAAATGTTGAACTTTAAATAATTTCCATTTATTTTAAGATTAAATATTTGATCTTTTCTAAATAAACAATAATACAGATTTTTATAATTTCAATCATTTTTATTTTAAAAATTAATCTGAAATACTATTTGTAAAAAGAAATAAAAATTATAAATATTCTGTCAACACACACGACCGCGCCTAGACAGGGCACGACCGTGCTCGGACCACGGGTGCGATCGCGCTAGCCAGGGCGCGACCGTGTTGATCAACAGAGGGGCATAGCTAAACAAATCATTAGGCACGACCGTGCCTTGGACAGGCACGACCGTGTCTATGCTTCTGGGGGGGGGGTAAGATCAAGTCTAGCCAACAAGCATGATTTGGTCTGAGCAGGAGGCACGACCGTGCTGTAAGTCGACACGACCGCGTCTCCCGAGGCACGACCGCGCTAGATGATTAGCGCGACCGTGTCTCTGTCAAAACAGGAACGAATTGATTGATTCTTATATTGATAGAGTCGGAATTGATAGGGCTTTCATCCAAAAGGTTATTACGAGTCTGTTTGTGTAGTTTAATTGTATTTAAAACATGTTCAGAATCGAATTCGATCAAACTATTTTTGAATAAAACTTAGGTTCGGGTTTGGGATGATTTCTATATTGAAAACCCAAATTGAGATGGGGCTTTTGATCTACAGACTAAATCAAATGAAAATACGGTTTCAATTACCTAGAACGACGACGAATCAATAGTGTACAGTAGAGGAGAGTTCTGGCGACGACGGAGTGGTCTCCGGTGCTTTCTGCTGTAACTCCGGTCAAAATGGTGTCTTCTGAAGCCTTAGGGAGGATCGATTAATGTGTTGGCTTGCTTAGTTGAGAGGATTCACAATGAAACGATGAATTTGATGGTCACAAGGGAGAGTCTTGATACTTTGGCAAAGGATCGATCAAAACGGGTTCATTTGCTATAATGAAAATGATTTAAACTCCTAATTGTTTGTTAATGTGAGAAATGGTTACGAAACCGAACGGTCCAGCGATTAAAGGCTGTTTTTACGTTTCAACTTATGCGAGGCGCGACCGTGCCAATAATAGGCGCGACCGTGCCAGACGAGGCGCGACCGTGCCAAAACATGGCGCGACCGTGCCTACTAGGGTTTCTGGTTATTTACAAAATCAGCCCCTGCAACTTCAGCTTTGACAGAATTAGCTTGGTTAGGATTTAACGGGATTATTAACTGGATTAACTCAAGAAGGTATTACTACATGATTATGAGTTCTAAATTTTTGAATTGAATACGATCGGCTAATGAGTAATGAGGTGTAGGTTTGAGTAAATATAGAGTTAAATGTTGTATTGCTATTTTATTAACTTAAATAAATTAAAATAGGGTCGGAAAAATACGGAATGTTACAGTCTCCCCATGTTAAGGGAATTTCGTCCCGAAATTTAACTGATGAAGACTACTAAATCAAGAAAGAGGAGGGAGTTTTGGGTTCTCGGTGAGTTTTGATTGATAGACAAGGCCTTGGGCCTGATCATCGAGGTTGAATACGAATGATGACTGTAAATTAAATTTTTGAACTGGATTTAGGGAGAAGGTTGCCGAATAGCAATTTGAATTCCAAACGTGAGATGCGTTACTTGGGATGAATTTGATGGGATTTGAAATTTTGAGTTTGTGTAAGATGTAGACTAATGTGCTCAAAATTGTTAGTGGGTGAAAGATTTCACAAACGTGGGTCTAGGTCAAAACTTAACGTAGCACGAACAACGCTACTTTTGATAATATGATAGGACACTTATATATAGGAAGTACCATCGGCGTATCCACCATGCCCTTTGTCATATTACTTCAGTTTCGTTGTTACATATCATGACAAGTTTTAGGTCACAACACACTACAAAATTTCACTATAGTTTCCATGCGCTGATTTTTATAATTCCGTGTGCACCCGTAATTATTCAAATCATCGTATGGTCCGTATAGATCATTCCATTGTGTGCGGGTAAGGGCACAATTTCACTATTATCACGTCTATTGTTTACACATAAAAGTCGCTAATAATTAATTATGCATCAAATCAGATAAGTTTGCAACCAAAGAGTAGTAAAGTAGTAACACTTAAAGTTTCTTAGCTTGCTCGTGTTTGAACTAGAATACGTCAACCCCGAGGCGTCTCAATGTATCATGGTCTTCAACTTTGGTGAACAAAGTGCATGACCATGTCTTGGGTATAATGAAATCGATCCATTGTAATAATTGTAAGCAAATTTTGTTTCGAGTATATAGTAAGCACACAAGCCTCATGTATGATCTAGTGTCACGTAGTTCGTAATCAAATAAGTCTCATATATATAGAGTAAACAATTTAGTGTCTTGTATTTTGTAATCGATAAACTATAACGTGTAATGTAAACAACATAGTATTATGTGTATCGAAGGAAATGGATCTCATGTATAGTGTTAGAATCATGTATCTTGTATAGTGTACACCGTTTAGTATAAAGTACTTTGTAATCAAATAAGTTTCATGTACAGTGTGGTCAATCTAGAATTATGTATCAATGAAGCAATTCTTATGCATCACGTATATTGCAAACAATCTAGGTTTCGTGTGTCATGTGCTCAATCCAATAGCATATGTATTGCAAATAAACATGTTTTGTGTGTTACGTGATCAATCGAGCAAGTTGTAATTTGTAGGCAAACTAGTTTCGTGTATTTTGCAATTTGTGTAGCATTGGGTATATTGAGGTTCTTTGAGTTTCATGTATCATGTGGTTACGTTGGATATATTGAAAGCGTGTATACGTGAGTATTGAACTTTGTGTGCGATGTGTACTAACGGGTTTTGCATGTGATCGAGTGCTGCGGACAAACATGTTGTTTGGCGTTCTTGTATCATGTGGTAGTTAGGTTCAAGTTCTCAAATCTCATTGATGTTGGTGGGAAAAGGTTAACGTTTACGCGATATGGATCGTCTCTTGAAGTGCCAAGTGAAAGGTAACGAGGAGATTTTGAAAATATTCGGGAATTGTGTTTACAAATACGGGTCCTTGTTTGAACATATAAAGTGAGAATTTGTTTTTGGTTGTGGACATATAAAGTAGTGAGATCATTGAATCGCATATTTTAAATGAATATGCAATTTATGAGAAAATATTTTTTTAACTTAAATTTTCAACTATTGGCTAAATAAGTTGTAGTATATTAATTTAGCCAACTTTAGAAATATTTACCTTAATGAAGAAAAATCAAAATTATTTATCAGTAGAAAGAAATTAATATTTTTATGAAAATGGTTGCATTAACCTTTCCTATTAGGTAAAAAGTTTTATGGAAAATTTATGTTTTTGGTATTATCTAAAATTTCGTTAAACATTTTATTTAAACAAGATAACGAGGTTTTGTTTAAATAAAAAAAAATAGGATGATTTATTTAATGAAAGAGATTGTTGGTAATGTACTAAATCATGTTGAATGAAAGAAGTAATATTTGAGAAGGTTTGATGAAAATATAACAGGTGTAATTTACGTTCCACGGGTCAAATCAATGAAAAATAACTGTAGAGTTGAAATATATGGAATTGACTGAATACTGAAATGTTAAACATTATTCAAAACATAGGGTAATGGTTTTCAAATTGAAAATTTAAAGGAAATCAGTAGAAGCTTCTTCTAACGTCTCAGGTAGCTTTCCACTAGGAAGAAAATAATCGCCAAGATGAACACCGCTATGGTCACTCTAGTAGTAGTTCTGGCTTCAGCCCTGGCGGTCTCCGTGCGATGCTCTTGAACTTCCTTTTCGAGGATGGAGATCAACTCCTTTTGGTACCCTAATTGGTTTGCTAGACTATCAATTCTTTGTCCTTGTAAATCGTGTATTATCCCCTGCTCTAACCTTTGCCTCTCAAATTCTGAGGTTCTTACATATTGATGGAGGTCATGGGTTGGAATCCCCATAACACCAGTGGGTGCCATGGTTTGTCTTACCCAAGGGTTAGGATGGTATGGGTCGGGCATTAGGTATGGGTCTCTTAGTGGGGGTGGTAATTGATTATGAGGGTGAGGTGTATGATACGGGTTTATGGGTACGGGTGATCCGGGTGTTCGAAGTCTCGGACCGGTGTTCCTAATCCAGTCCGCCCTTACCTCAAACCTTGGCCTAGCATTTGGGGGTGTTGGTGACCGATACATGGGTGTCTCAGTGTCTTCTTCCCAATCAGATTCTGATCCAGGACGGTAAACCGGGGAGGGAGGAGGGTAGGAGTCCATGTCTAGCAGAAAAACAATGAAAAAAGTTGTAAGTGATAATGAAATGTTGTGGTTTGAACATAGGAGTACTTATAGGTTTTAGAGTTTGACTAGTCATAACACCGAACCTTTCACGATAGTATTTTAGAAATACACTTGACCTATAAGCAATGTATCCCTGAGGAGAATTCCCAGGAAAGAGGGGTGGGTCGTTAAGACACACTTAAGTACCCTATCTTTCCTTAGCCAGAATTCCTCATGAGCTTACACACTCTTCCAGCCATCATGTATTAATAACACTATTGTTGGGCTCATGGTTATGATGGGAATTGTTGTGGACTGGGCTTAGAGGCCCAAAAGTGAGGTTTATTTATTGCAGCGGGCTTCTCATTCTTGGAGGATATATGGGCTTCTTAGTTTATTATTAATGGGTATTAGGCCCAATAGTTTAAGCCTTTGTTTACATAAAGTTATGGTATCATGCGTGTGAGTTCAAAGGTGTATGGAGATTTTGGTGTGTATGTGTGTGTGTTTAACTTAGGATAACACTTTAGTGAGTAGCATGTAAACAGTAATGAATGTAAGCACAAGAGTTATCAAGTAGTGTGACTCATAAACTATCAAGTATTGTAACATGTATTGAAATTACTCAGGATAACCTGTAAAATATTCACATAAGAAGTAATCATGTAACAAGTAATAGCATGGCATAGTATGGGTGTCCTAAAGTTATAGTCTAGGTCAAGAGTGTCTAATAACCTAATTCCCTATAACCAAGGCTCTGATACCAATCTGTCACACCCCGACCGATGGCGGAATCATCGGGGCGGGACATGTAAGACTGTTCATGAGCACAAGGTTGACTAGATTGTAATATATTAAATCCATTCCCATTCAAACAAACACGAAACAAGTTCAAAGTACATAATGAAATAGAATTTGTCTTTGATTTAATATTAACTAGGTCCAAAGCCTATGTGTAGCATGTCTTGATCAAACTCAAATGAAAGCACCTGAAACATGAATAAAATAAGGTCAACTAAAAAGTTGGTGAGTATAACACAAGTTTGTACATAGATAGCATATAGTTTGTAAACCAAATCCTTTACATAACATGATAAATAAGGCATTTATGGGGAGCAGCTATTGTGTAACCAAACGTACAATCAAACCTTTGTAACTAGCATGCAAAACAAAGTGTGTTGTCGGTTTCAATCACCGCGTACCATGGGTGGGTTTGTCAGACTCAATAGATCCATCATTGAAAACCGTCGGCTTGAAAAGTTAATGATTGCACATAATAGCATACAAGAGGTTAACACACCTAGCACTCGGGCATAAAGCTCAAATTGCACACATGAATGTAAATAGGATTTGTACTTGTGTTGTTTGCGTAAATGTAAACATGTAAGTTGAATAGTGTTCATGTTTCACCCCAAAAATGTAAAAGCGTAAAAAGGGGTTGTGAATACTCACTTGTTTCGAAGGCGTAGCTAGCACAAATACTAAATAGTATAATGATCCTTGAGATGCACAAGATAACCTAAAGTGTAATATATTGCATTAATAATGCACAATAGTCTAAGTCTAAGTCTATGGTTGAATTGGATGGAGTTAGTGATTTGATACTTGAAAGTAAAATAGAAGATTCGAAATGAATATTTTTAGAACATTTTAAATAAGGTTTGATTTTGGGATAATTACTTAAGTAAATTAAATAATTATAGTTTATGGAAATAACGTAGGTATTATATGTAATTTAGTATAATTAAATAAATGTTTTTGTTTAGTTATAAATCAAATAAATAATTATTAACTTATTCATTTATTTATAAAATGTAACTTAAACATAACAATATTATTTAAGAGTAGAGTTTATGAATTAAATGTTGAACTTTAAATAATTTCCATTTATTTTAAGATTAAATATTTGATCTTTTCTAAATAAACAATAATACAGATTTTTATAATTTCAATCATTTTTATTTTAAAAATTAATCTGAAATACTATTTGTAAAAAGAAATAAAAATTATAAATATTCTGTCAACACACACGACCGCGCCTAGACAGGGCACGACCGTGCTCGGACCACGGGTGCGATCGCGCTAGCCAGGGCGCGACCGTGTTGATCAACAGAGGGGCATAGCTAAACAAATCATTAGGCACGACCGTGCCTTGGACAGGCACGACCGTGTCTATGCTTCTGGGGGGGGGTAAGATCAAGTCTAGCCAACAAGCATGATTTGGTCTGAGCAGGAGGCACGACCGTGCTGTAAGTCGACACGACCGCGTCTCCCGAGGCACGACCGCGCTAGATGATTAGCGCGACCGTGTCTCTGTCAAAACAGGAACGAATTGATTGATTCTTATATTGATAGAGTCGGAATTGATAGGGCTTTCATCCAAAAGGTTATTACGAGTCTGTTTGTGTAGTTTAATTGTATTTAAAACATGTTCAGAATCGAATTCGATCAAACTATTTTTGAATAAAACTTAGGTTCGGGTTTGGGATGATTTCTATATTGAAAACCCAAATCTAGATGGGGCTTTTGATCTACAGACTAAATCAAATGAAAATACGGTTTCAATTACCTAGAACGACGACGAATCAATAGTGTACAGTAGAGGAGAGTTCTGGCGACGACGGAGTGGTCTCCGGTGCTTTCTGCTGTAACTCCGGTCAAAATGGTGTCTTCTGAAGCCTTAGGGAGGATCGATTAATGTGTTGGTTTGCTTAGTTGAGAGGATTCACAATGAAACGATGAATTTGATGGTCACAAGGGAGAGTCTTGATACTTTGGCAAAGGATCGATCAAAACGGGTTCATTTGCTATAATGAAAATGATTTAAACTCCTAATTGTTTGTTAATGTGAGAAATGGTTACGAAACCGAACGGTCCAGCGATTAAAGGCTGTTTTTACGTTTCAACTTATGCGAGGCGCGACCGTGCCAATAATAGGCGCGACCGTGCCAGACGAGGCGCGACCGTGCCTACTAGGGTTTCTGGTTATTTACAAAATCAGCCCCTGCAACTTCAGCTTTGACAGAATTAGCTTGGTTAGGATTTAACGGAACACTTAACGGGATTATTAACTGGATTAACTCAAGAAGGTATTACTACATGATTATGAGTTCTAAATTTTTGAATTGAATACGATCGGCTAATGAGTAATGAGGTGTAGGTTTGAGTAAATATAGAGTTAAATGTTGTATTGCTATTTTATTAACTTAAATAAATTAAAATAGGGTCGGAAAAATACGGAATGTTACACTCGCAGTTCCTCTTGAGGAACTACACGTTGATGAACAATTACGTTTCATCGAAGAACCTGTGGAAATTATGGATAGGGAAGTTAAAACGTTAAAGCACAGTAAGATCCCTATTGTCAGAGTTAGTTGGAACTCGAAACGCGGACCGGAATTCACATGGGAGCGCGAGGATCAGATGATGCACAAATATCCTAATCTGTTCAAGCACTCCGCGTCAAATTCTTACGGTACTATTTATTTTTCGGGACGAAAATATTTTCAACTAAGGGATGATATGACTCCCCAGAAAATTTTTTTTACTTTATTTTATTTTTGGGACGAAAATTCTTTCAACTAGGGGATGATGTGACAATCTGACTTTTCATGTTAACTCCGTTAACAATCCCGTTTAACATTATGTTAAAAACTTAACCCCGTTAACTAAATCCAGTTAAATCTTAACCTATGTATCAAAATCCAAACCCCGGGGACTAATTCAGTCAAACCCTAAACTCCTATTCGCATAAAATTTCAGGGACTAGTTCTGTTCAAATCCCAAAAGCCAATCTATTGACCTAAAAAGTCAAAATTAGGAACAATTTGGCCCTGTTGACTACAAGTCAAACCCGTAATCGTTAGACCCAAATTCGAATCTTATAACAGAAATTTGTGGGAATTGTAACTGAAATACACGACCTCTGTCATAAACGCCCCTCATTAAAGCCATCACACTATCATTTATTCGAATTCAAGCTCAATTATGAGTGGTGAAGCCGTAACCGTCGACCCACATCACGAATTCATCAAATTCGACGAACCCTCGTAATATTTTTACAAACTAAACTCTCACACACCTTAGTCGCATCCATTAGAAGGTGTAACACGCATCAATTTGGCCGGAGTCATAGCAGAAGTCGTCGGAGACTAACACACGCAAGCCGGAACTAAGTTCTAGTCGTACACCACCAATTCGAACCTAATTCTGGTAATCAAGCACTCCCTTAGCATCTTTTTCATATGTAAATCAAAAGCCCCATACTAACTCAGTCTTATATCACCGAATTGAACTCGAATCAGACCTAGGATTCGTATCCATTCGGGTTTAGTCGAACACCACCCTAGACTCAACCTAAATCCAATTTATTTACATGGTTAGAATTGCGATCCTTTGTTGGTTGAAAGCCCTATGATTTCAGTCCATGATCTTATCGAATTCGAACAAATTAAATATGTGTTCTTAAACTAGGGTTTCAGTTTTTAAAACATGTAATTAAACGAACCTAAACTCGATCATTTTGCAATCAAACTCACCCTCAGATTCGTATAATACCGATGAACAAAACCCCTATGCTTTCTAGTTCAATCGAAATCCAAATCGATGGATTCGGGAGGGAATTTGGGATCGAGTCGCGTGGGAGGGATGAACACAGAAGTGTTCATGATTAAAACATTTCAGAACCGGTTTTTAATGCGAAACCCTAGCGGGTTGGAGTTGTTAGTTCGTTGGACTGTGGGGGAGGAGACCCGGGTTCAAGTCCCTCCACCCCCATCTTTTTATTTAGCCACTTTTCACATTATATTTTTAAATAAAACTTATCCCTATTATATTAGAATATTATTTTAATATGTTTTGAGCCCGAAAACCACCCGTAGACTCGGGTTTGGTTTGTAACCTATATTTATTATTATAACCCACTTATAAAATAATGTATTTATATTATTTTCAACCCGTGACTCCAACTAAAAATAATATATACATATTATTCTCACCACGTTTATATACTTTAAATAGCGTTTCAAATTAATTATAACATAATTACTTATATTATTTTCTCACGTTTGTATTCTCGAATAAAAATAATATATTTATTATTTTTACCACTTAAGCGATTATCGTATATTTTCTACGAGTTCAAAAATAATATATTAGTTATATTATTTTCTTAGGCCATTGTTAAATGATACAAACGCACAAATTTATTTATTAATTAATATCATTCGTATTAGATATGTTCGACACGTAACGCATTTATCTTAATTATTAAATTAAGAAACTCTTATTCCCGTGGACACGTTCGTCTACTCATTGATCCTTGGAATGTCTTAAGACATTCAAATCTTCCGTGTCGTCGTCACAAAACCCCATTGTATCCCAAATTATTATGCTTATAATCTTAGGGCGTACGTAAGCAGTTCACAGGCAAACTCTTGTATTTCCTACTTGCATCCTTATGTGGTGCTATCTACTACTCGTACACAACTCAGGTGAGTTTCACGGCCCCTTTTTACTTGTTTTACTATTGGGGGAGAAACATGCTTACACACAAACATATTTTACTTGTTTTCCTGTTGAGGAGAAACAAACATGAACACAAACTATCATACTTTTACTTGTTTTCCCCGTGGGGGAGAAACAGGTACGCAGACAAACATTATTTTACATGTTTTTCCCGTTGGGGGAGAAAACATGACATAACTATTTTAGATTATTGTAATTCATATGTTATTACTGTTGAGGCTAAGCGTGACACACTATCACAGAAAGTCCTCATCATAAATCAAACCATTAATATGGATCTTAGCGAGGTGATGTTTAGTAGTACTACTGGGTTTGACAAGCCCCACCCACGTTAGTCGCGCTAACTCGATTAGAGGTCGAACGGGTGAAATGTTAGCCTACTCACATTTGCCAGAGTTGATAGACCTGGCAGGAGACAAATACACAAACAGTCAGCTTCGGTTGCGAGCGCTTTAGTAAGACATGAACATAGGCTAGCTACCTATAGATATGCATATTGAATGTACATAATCTGGAAAACACACTCTTATTGCAAACTTGAAACCTGTGAACTCACCAACCTTGTGTTGACACTTTTTCTTACATGTTTCTCAGGTTGCTAAGGCACAGGTTGCACACTTAGGACATGCATGGAGTCCTAAAGTCATATCATCCATTTCAAACATTTGAAACAGTTTACTTACTTACATTGATTGACGCCTATTGCGTGTATTACTTTTGATTTCATATTAACGTTTACGCTTCCGCATTAACTCTGAACTTTTATGTTATGACATTTCAAGTCCCATATAGTGTCGTTTGATGTAACTAATGACTGAGATCCTGGTGTGTCAACTTCCAAACGGTAAAACTCCGTTAGTGGAATTTGGGGGTGTGACATTTCACGTATAATGTGAACAACTTAGTACCATGTATATTGTAAGCCAATAATTCTCGTGTATAATGTGAACGATTTAGTATCATGTATATTTTATTCTACCTGGTATCATGTATCATGTGATAAACCTAGTGTTATGTATATTGCAAACGAACAAGTTTCATGTATCATGTGATAGATCTAGTATTATGTATATTGCAAACAAACAAGTTTCATGTGTCATGTGATAAATCTAGTATTTTGTATCATGTGATAAACCTATATTACGTATATTGCAAAACAAACAAGTTTCATGTATCATGTGATAAACGTATCATGTGAATGCTCCTATGTAAGTTATTGAGTCTCATGAGTAACGTAAACTATCGGATTTTGTATGTGGTCGAGTGTTGCAGACAAACGTGTTGCTCGGCATTCATGTACAATGTGGGTAGTCGAGTTTTAAATCATCGGTGTTTGTATGAATGGTTAATGCTCATGCGAAATGATTCATCTTCTCGAAGTTGGCTAGCAAGCTCAAATTCTTTTTAATAATGGTGAGAAATCATAGTAGGTGTAAATAGTTCAAATAACGACAAGATAAAGTAAATGATTACAATGCGTAATTTATTCTAGATTAAACCTCCATTTGACTCCATCTTGCACTTCCTTCAAATAGTATCATTCATCGTCTCGGTATTGACTTGAGTTTCGTTGGTGTTTATGTTGAAAGCACGCCCACGAGCACCTCCTTGGTTTGCATTAGTCAGTCTTGGGCATTGGTTCTGAAGGTGGTTTGGATCACAACACTCATAGCAAGCACGTCCATTAGTGATAGCTAGTGGAGCTTGGTTAATAGTTTGCTGATTGACTCGATTTCCTAGGTTGACTTGGTTAACGGGAGGCCTAGATCGACAGGTATTTGTCAAATGACCATATCTTCCACAACTCGTGCATAAACGGCATGGTACATTTGGGAAATGATGGTAGTTGCATGTGTTGCATTGAGGATTGTTACCCACATTTGGCTTTTTATTCAGGTTTTGGGTCAGGGGAGAAGCTTGGTTGATCGGTGCAGTAGGGGTAACGACAGCAAAGTTACTAGCCTTACGTTTCTTACTGTTATGGGAAGGTTCGGGCTTGTCTTCTTTGGTTAGTTCGGATGAAGTTGCTTTGTCATTGGATTTCTTAGCACCCTTCCTTGTTAACGTGCCCGCCTTCACGTGATTGTCGGTTAGTGTGGCGGCTAGGCGTATAACGTCTTCCAGGGTGGCAGGATTTCTTCCCAGAATAGTATCTTGGATCTGCATGGGCAAACCACCGATGTACTTCTCAATGCACCGGGACAGTGGTTTGACCATGTGTGGCACAAGAAGGCTCAACTCATGGAGGCGAGTTGTGTAGGCCAAACTCTCACCGCTGTCTTGGGTATGATCCCAAAACTCGGCTTCTAGCTTCTTCATTTCATTTTGAGGATAGAACTCCTCAGTCATGAGTCTTTTCACTTCATCCCACAGCAAGGCCATTGTCGCATCCATACCTCTAGTCCTTCTCTCACTATTCCACCATGTGAACGCCCGTTTTTGGAAGACTCTGGTGGCATGACGAACCCGAAGGTTTTCAGGATAGTCAATATTGAGGAATGTGCCCTCAATACTTTCAAACCATTGAAGGAGTCACGTAGCTCCTTCGGTGCCATAAAATTTGATAGGATTGCACGAATTAAAGTGTTTGAAGGTGCATTGTGGCGGGTTGGTGCCACTACCATTAGCACTGCCACTTATGCCCCCATTGTTGTTGTTATTAGTCTGGGTGAGTTAGGTCACAAGTTGTGTGAGAAGAGCAGCAATATCATTGTTATTATTGTTGTTGCTGTTGTTGGTACGACGGGGAGGCATACTATGGATTTAAAACAATATAAGGAAAGATGTAAGAATTTCTTGGATCAAAATACAAGGATAAATAAACATAAGTAATTCATAGTTCGGATTGTACTCAAATTGTAACATACCCACTTGAATACTATGACATATTAAGGTTAATTAAACTTATATAACTTTCGAGAAGACATGCTTTAGCCTATAAGTAACCACTCATCCCGGGAATTCCCAGGAAAGCATACAGATCCCTCTGTTGATTGGGATTTATATTAAATGCTTTCCTAGACAGAAAACCCAGAATACATGTATCACTCTTCCAGATTGCACGTGTCCTCTAATAGTTAACAAAGTTTAAAACCTTAACGAGATGTAAAATAAAATTTAATAGACTTAGGTCTATGAGTATGATGTTCCACATGCTATGATGATGACATAGAAGCAGACAAGAAGGATATGAGGCTTAGGATATGGGTATGGATATTGTTTATTTAGTTTATTATTAAGATATAACTTAATAAGTCATGAATTCTAATCAATAAGGCATCAAATAATTAACACATAAAATAGCAAGCATATAGTACATAGCATGTAGCACATATCACATAATCTTAGAGCATAGCATAGGTGGGTGTCCTAAGGTTATAGTCTAGGTCAAGGGTGTCTAATAACGTAATTCCCTATAACCAAGGCTCTGATACCAATCTGTCACACCACAACAGACGGCGGAATACGTCGGGGCGGGACATGTAGACTGATCATAGCTCATGATCAACTAAATAGTTTCATAGATTGAAATTTAATTAAATTACAATTAATTGTTCACAAAACAGATTCAACAATCAAAAGTGAACAACATAATTTCCATGTTTTATTTAACTAGGTCTTCCTCCCTATGTTGAACGTCTTGAATCACTTATTCACACATTCGTACCTGAAACATGGTAAAAACAAGGTCAACAAAAAAGTTGGTGAGCATACATAGGTTTTGACTCTAAATAGTATCATTGCGTGTATACAATCCATACATATCATGGTTAATAAGGAAATTATGGAGAGTTACTATTGTGAAACCAAGTTGTACAATCAAACCTTTGTGACTAGCATGCAAATAACCAAATTGTGTTGTCGGCAACAATCACCCTACCTGAGTGGGTTTGTCAGACTCAATAGATCTATCATTGTTAACCGTCGGCTTGTGTAGTTAATGATTGCACATGTAAATTGCACATAATTGTAGTTTGCACACCTAGTACTCAAGCATAAGGCTCAAATCGCACACATGAAAGTAGGGTGGAATTGTATTGTGTAGTTTGTAAACATTGTATAATTGTACTCATGTTCCACCCAAAAAATGTAAATAGTGTAAAAAGGGTCTATGTAAACTCACATTGATAAGTAGAGGATTGGACTTGAAACTTGTAGCAACGAGAACTAAAGATGCCCTAAGTTAAATAAGATATGTTATCTGATATATTGAAACGATTAAAAGAAATGGGAACGGGATGATTTGGGACTTTAGGACTTGGAACGATCGAACGAACGAGAAAATATTAAAGATTCGAATTTTAACGATAACTAAAGTGATAATATATATAAATGAAATTACATGAAATAATGTTTTATAGATTTTATTTATAGAAGAGGTTTAAGTGAAAACAATTAAGACAGTGCCAAAGGTGAAATGATGAAGTGTTGCAATATAATAATTTATAAGGATAACATTTGAAGTAAATAAATTAGTTATGGGTGTTTGTATTATTATTATTTACGAAAATTCTTGTAAGGTTAATTATTTAACGAGGAATTTACAATAATTATTAAGAATTTATATTATTTATAATGCAAATGAAATCATATTATTAATATCCTATTATAGATTAAGTTGTTATAAAGGTTTAGGGTAAATATAAGTGTATAACCATTTTGACAAATAAAACTCATGGTGCTTCAAAATACGACGATTTTATAATATTAAAAGTTATATATAATAACATAGGGTTTTTGAAACTACACTTAACGTTTGCCACGTTTGAAATATATGATGATAACGAAACAATTCACGCTTTATAATATTCATGCTCCTATATTTGTAGTAATCCAAAATGGTTTATAGAATGCAATTAAATATATATATATATATATATATATATATATATATATATGCATACTTTTATTTACAAAAAAAATAATAACAACAATAATAATAATTATAATTATAAACCCTTACAAAAAGATCCATTAAGGATTTTGTTTAACAACTTTAGTTTATAAATATGTATCTGTGTGTGTGTGAGAAATGAATGAAATCCAAAAATAAAAAATAAAAACAAGAGGAAAAAGAAAAGCCAATCACTGGGTTTGAACCCGTGACCTTGATTGTAAAGTTGAAGGTGTTTAACCAGTAGATCTAGGTTTTAAGCCTTGTCAAGTAACATAAACATTATAGTTTTATCTTTATAGTCCAAGAACCCATCTTCCCCAATTCAAGCAAACGAAACCCTAATCCCAAATCGTCTTCGACTCAACACAGATTGCAAACAACACAATAGGGCTTTGATTTGTAGAATAAAAATGAGATGAAGTACGGTTAACTTACATGAAATCGTGCAAAAATGGAGGGGCTCGATTCCTTGAGGCTGATCGCGAAGAGAGGAGGATAAAAGACTGTTCTGGGGCTTAATTTGAGTAGCTGAAGGATAGGGGGACGATATAGGACGACCAACTACGCGTTACAGCTGGAAATCGACGGGATTTGCAGGATTAAAATCTTGATTTATGGGTTTAATGGTTTTCATGATTGTAACCCCTAAACAAGTTCTAAATCCGTAAATTCATAATCATTCGGTGTAATTACGAGTTCCCATATAATCATAAAGGGTTTGGAATTAGATTGGAATGATTTGAATCCCGTAATTTCAGGGATTGAAGATTTGGAATTTGATTTTGACTTTCTAGAGTCAAAATTCGGGGTATAAAGATGTCCAGGTTTCAATGGAAGAGGAAGGGGTTCAAAGATAAAAGTGGGGGTTCAAAGGAATCAAGTGGTTCAATCTCAATTCCTTGATAAAATCTTCATTTAATTATCAAATAAAGACTTATTCTATAAAAACTTCTAAAACTTCAACTTATAGCCCTATATATTTTATAATGATTATTTTTCTTTTATAAAATAAAACTCATTTATATAAACTTAAAAGTTTATAATTAGTTTATTTAATTTAACAAAATTACATGTATAGAGAAAATATAAAATAAAAGTTTAAATCTCAAAACTCCTAGTCATAATGTGATGTATAAGTACGATATAACATGGTTGGAATAATGTGGCCGACACAAAATGAAAATAATATATATATATAAATATATATATATATTATAGTCCGATGCTTACTTATACATATATATAATAATATACTTGCATGTGTTATATATAAATAAGAAATAATGTGAAACACAAGGTTGAAATTTCGAATTGATACATGTTAATTGTATTGAGCAAGGAATGAAATTGAAATGCCATTAATGGAGAAAATCATGGATGTTACATCACATCCTCTCGGGGGCGTGATGCTCTTGCCGGCTTATCCCTCGGGGGCGTCTCATCCGGATTCTCAATCACAATCTCCTTCTCCTCGGATGATTTTGGCCCAGGGACCGATGCGTCTGGTACGGTGGCTCTACCGCTCCTCAATGTGATAGCCTTGACGTGAGCCTTAGGATTAGGCTCAGTGTTTCTAGGCAGGCTACCTGGCGGTCTCTCAAAAAGAAGCTTCGCGATCTGCCTAACCCAGTTCTATATGGTCTGGATCGAAGCTTTCTGATTCCTCAACTCAGTCTCATGCGTGTGAAAACGCTCCTCCATGTAACAGTTCTGCTTCTCGGCCAACTGATTCTGATTCTCCGAGTTTGCAAGCATTCATGCAACCATGTCCCCTAGACTGGATTTACCCTTAGATGCGGGTTGTGGACCGTTGCTAGAACCTTGCCCTTGAAATTGGTTCCGCTGAGTTCTGGAATGGAAACCCTGTCTGTCACACCCATAACACAAGACAGTCGTCTAACCAGAGTAGTACCTCCAACAGATATGTTCCCAGGAAAGAACGACGGGTCTAGAAGAGATTTTTACACCGCTCTTTCCTTAGACAGAACATTCCGTTCGTCAGATAACTACATACCGGCCACAAGGTCTCCTTCTAGTCACTGTGACGTTGATACCAAAAACACACAGCAGAAGCCAAACCATAATCCTCATTTATTAATAACTAAATTGTTTTACATTATAAAACAAACTTCTATTACAAACTAACCAAACCAACAAACGTCAGTTCCTGTCATGGAACTCAAAATATCTACACGACAGCTCTACCGAGCATGCCTCCAACCAGCCAAATGACTATCCTCATCTATTAGCTACCTGGAATGCCACTAACAGATTCATCTGCAAAATCTTTTAAAAGTAACTGAGTCAATATAAGTTGGTGAGTTCATAAACCTTTACCACCAATGGTTGTTATTTAATCATCAGCATTCCCACATCCCACCCACATGTCACATTGCTTGTGAGATTTTTTATATATATATAATTGGAAACCTTTCTACGACTGGTCCTCCCACACCAGTAAAAACTACATAAACTATCCCACCCTACTGGTCCTCCCACACCAGTAAAATGAGATAATCCATCCATAGGTTCCATCCCACAACAAAACATATAAAGTACGTATTACGCATTATATATATATATATATATATATATATATATATATATATATATATATGTATGTAATAGGGTGAGTATTTCAATTAACAACTATGTAAAAATACACATTAAGTTCAGAGTAACTCACTTGGGCAGTATCTCAGCTTATTATATCAATAATATGTCAAACACCTCGGACATCACCTCAACGTATATGTAACTGAAACATCCTGATTTTTATAGAACTAATGGGATTAATGTATGTAGGTGTATATGTTGTAACATAATGGTCGGATCGTAACGAGACCTAACAAAGGTGTAGTAGTGGGTTTCCTTTTTTTTTATATAAATAAACTAGAAGGGGTGGCCAGTAATTAATGAAACCTTAGAGGGGGTTTAATAAAAGCTAGGGACGGGCCAAGCCCGGGTGCGGGTTGAATCCATGCGAGGGCCGAAGCTCTGTCCAAGGTTGTTACACCCTAAATGCTCACGGCGCAAGGGGGAGTCCCCCATTCGAGTCTCTTGCGGCTCCAAGAAGAGAAGGAGGGGAGAGCAAGTCGTGGGTGTGACAATCCGGACTTTCAGGTTAACTCTATTAACCAAATCCAGTTAAAGTTAACCTAATTAACTTAACTCAAACTTCAGGGACTGTTTCTGTCATTACCTAAACTTAAAACTACAAGGACTAATTGTGTAAATAGACAAAACCTAATTCTGTTGACTTTAGAAGTCAAAATCATAGTGTTTTGTTCCTGTTGACTTTTGAAAGTCAAACAGTCTAAGTTCTTAACCTAATCCAAACCCCAGGGACTCATTCTGCCAATTTCTAAACTCCTAGGCATGAAACTAGAAGGACTAGACTTGTAATTTACAAATTCTCAATTCCTGTTGAGTTTTAGAAGTCAAACTCACTGTTTGATCCAAATTTGAATCCCATGATTGTTTTCTGTTGGAGTTTGAAACTGAAATTGCACGATAATGTCATCAACAGTCATAACCATCGGATTAATCACAATCATTACACGAATTAAACCACTTAATGGCTAATCAAGGCATAACCGTCGACACACTTTGCTTAATCATCAAATCTCAATGAATTCGTGTATCACTCTCTCAATCGAACACACTGCGCACCCTGTACGAGTACCACAGAAGCTATTTCACACACCTTTTTGGCCGGAAAGGTGACCGGAGACGCCAGAGACCACACTATCGAAGTCGCAGCTGTGCTTTAGTCGTACACCATCAATTCCATCTCCATTCTGGTAATTGCTTGTATCTACAGTTTCGTTTTAATGACTAAATCAATAACCCTATAGTAATTAAGACTTACATTATCGGATTTAACTCAATCAATAACTAGGGTTCATACTGTTTTCGTTTTAGTCTAACCCTATCAATCCGATATCAAATCTAGAAGCTAAACATGTCGTTAGACTCGTGTTGATGTCTAGAGTGAAAGCCCTATGAAATACAGGGCTTATATCATCGAATTGTCCATGATCCGGAATCTAGGGTTTGTTCATAATCTGTTTTGGGGTTTTTGATCTTAGACGCAACGTAAATAAATTAAACCATATCAGTAGTTTTGCAACACTCTAATCAATAAAAGCCCTATGTTTTGAACAAGTTTTATTATCAGATTTGTTCAAATCGATTCAAGATCAAACCTAGGGTTTTCAGGTCTAGTTTTTGTAATTAATCGATCTTAAACACGATATTTATACAATTAAACACACACACACAGGATCGCAAGCCTTCGTTTAACAAAACCCCTATACCTTTTGTTCAAATCACAAACAAAATCTGTTGATTGGGACTGGATTTGATCATGCGTTCATATGGGAGGAGGACTCACGAGAGTTTTGTGTTAAAACCGAATGGATTCGGATATCATCGAGATACCCTAGCGGGCGGACTTGGTTAACACACTTGACTTGTACGCAGGAGACCCGGGTTCGAGTCCCTCTCCTGCATTCTTCTTTGGGACTTTTTCACTATATTTAATTTATAAAAACCTATCCCCATATTAATATATTAAAGTGTTTTAAACCCGTGAAACAACCCGTAGGCTCGGGTTTGGCTTATAACCTATTTTTAACATTATTACCCAATTATTAAATAATATGTTTATATTATTTTCAACCCATGACCCCTATTATAAAATAATATATATTTATATATTATTTCGCCTCGTTTATAAACGTCGTGTATCGTTTCAAACTAATTAATAATATAATTATTTATATTATTTACTCACGTTTATATTCTCGAATAAAAATAATATATTTATTATTTTTGCCAATTATGTGATTATCGCATATTTTCTACGAGTTCAAAAATAATATATTAATTATATTTTTTTCCTATCCATTATTTTAATGGTACTAACGCATGGATATATTTAATTATTAATTAATATTATTCGTTATTAACGTTCGACACGTAACTTATCTTAATTATTATATTAAGAAACCTATATTCCCGTAGACACGTTCGTATACTCGTAAATTCTTTAAATATTTTAAGACGTTCTAATCTTTCGTGTCGTCGTCACAAATCTCAATTTGTCTCTAATTATTATGTTTATAATTCTAGGGCATACGTAAGCCGTTTAAATCTCTTACTTGTGTACCAAATCTCTTACTTGTGTGATACTACCTACTACGTAGTGCAGGTGAGTTTTCACGGCCCCTTTTACTGTTTTAAATTGGGGGAGAAAACATGACGCAAACAATTTTGATTTTTGTAATTCATATATGTTATCACTTGTTATGACTATGCGTAAACTATATCATGAAAGTCCTCATATCGAACCGTTTAAATACGAATATAATGAGGTATGTTGAGTAGTACTACTGAGTTTAATTCAAATATGTTATCACTAGTCGCGCTAACTCGATTGGAGGTAGAACAGGTGTAAGATTGACCTAAACATGCACCATGTTTGATAGGTCTAGTGGGATGCATTCAAACATAAACAGTCAGTTTACGGTTACGAGCGCATTAGTATACATGAACATGGGTTAGCTACCTGTTGATATATATATTGAATGTACATTAATCTGTTAAACGCTATTACAAGCTGAAACCTGTGAACTCACCAACTTTGTGTTGACACTTTTTCTTACATGTTTTCTCAGGTTGATACGCAGGATCACGTTAGGGCATGTATGTTGTCATTATCGTCACATGTCATTCTATCAAACACTATTTATGTTTCTGTTATTACTTAAACTTAGGCGCGTTTGTTTTGCGCACTAACTATTTGACATAAACCTCTTCCGCATTTAACTCTGAAATTTTATGATATTTCATTTATGTCCCATATAGTGTCGTTTGATGTAACTAACGTCTGAGGTCTTGGTTTGTCACACGCCAAACGGTAAAACTCCGTTAGTGGAATTTGGGGGTGTGACAGATTGGTATCATAGCCATTGGTTATAGAGAACTAGGATTGCATACTAGACTATAACCACACACATGCATTAGTTACACGACACACACACTCATACATGCTACACGTAGCATCTACACATACATTGCATTACAGGCATGTTGACATTATCCATATCACCTTCTGCTGACGAGGGGCAAGTCATTCGCATTGCATCATCATTCCCAGTGGTGACACTCGGGGAATCACCAAAATAACATCGACTCCCGTCCGAGGGCAGCGAGACGGAGCCTTCGGAGCAGTCACTCACACCACCATCTTCTACACCCTTGTTACACCATCAGAGCCGAAGATGACACCGCCTTAAGCCTATCGATGATACAATCAAGGAATGGTGGGCCTTCTCAAATTCGTGTTGGGGATGACACACAGCACTAACACATGTCTCTTTGGGAGTTGGGTTCATCGGAGGCGAGTCCCTCCTGCACCCACTAGCAACAATACTCCGATCTCACTAGCTTTACTCTACTTCAAGCCTGAACCCGTGGACCTCGCTTGAGGTACACCGTGTAGAGGCAGACCGTTGAACATATTATTGTAGAAATTCATTGACACATAGATGTCATCACTTTCCCGAGCCGTGGGCTTGCGCTTTTGGTCGATAATCTGTTGAAGAAAGATTGACCACAAGGTTGAGAACGCCTTGCTCATTGCATACTCAAACCCTATCCTGACTCAGTTGGAAGGACGGCTACTTTGCCTCTTCCAGTAACACATTCATGAAATAGTTTCACTCCTCGAAGCCGCATTTCATGTACATGTTTGTTTCATGTGCATGTTCCTATCTACAATCCACTAGATTGGACTCTCGTATTGTGTTTCAACTCGAGCGAATACTCGGATCGAACAATTCCCGACTACTCATCCTGATATAAGTCCTAGTTGATCAACTTGTGGTTGATGACTAATCCTTTCAATGACTTATCATCTCTAACACACTTTGAACTCAGTAATAAACTGAGGGACATTTTGACCCGAGACAGGGAGAATTAGGGTGAGCATGCAAAGCAAATTATCATTACGGGTGCACATGTAATAGTAATTTGAGGTACATGTAAGTCCTGGTGAAACCTAGTGTGTGGTTAAATGGTCCTAATCTGTGCTTTACAGACTTAAGTTTCCACTACCTGTATAAATTCATGTAACCCGCTCAACGACTAGTTGATATCGTTAAACCTGTTCAACAGTTGATAGACGCGACTATTAGGTTGAAAGTCTTTACGGACACACTGAACTATCATTAATGGAATCCATCGTGTTATTTTCACTCATGTAATAGTCTTAGTGACCTTAAGACTCTCATCCAAGCTTGATCGAGAAAACCATCTTGATTGAAACTCTAACAGAATCTCATGGTAAACCCACCGACTCCAGCGATGTAAACGGAATTTGAGGAATTCTTTCTAAGCTAATGCGTTATTCCTTTACACTCCAACAATAAATTCCATTTGACCCTGTTACCTTATCCTATGACTAATCCTTAGCCTAATTTGAATTATACCCCAACAAATAAATCAAGATGAAATCATTTGTCATAACAAAATTTCTCGCCTTCCTCTCCCGAGTGGAGAAGACTTTTCTGTCCAAGGCGAAAAGAGTGGTGTTGTCGTGGCAATCATATCTTTCGTGAAAGCATAAAAGTGTCTACGTAAATGTCATACTGCCATTTTGGCTCTCTTCACCGAGCAGCCATCTGAGGAGAAGAAGATTGACGACATCCCGATTGTTCATGATTATCCGGAAGTATTTCCCGAAGATCTACCAGGTCTTCCACCAGATCGTCAAGTCGAATTCCAAATTGATCTAGCACCCGGAACAGCGCCCACTGCTTGGGCACCCTACAGACATGCACCTACTGAATTGCAAGAGCTACCCACACAACTGCAAGAGTTGTTGGATAAAGGTTCCATCCGACCTAGCTCATCACCATGGGGAGCTCCAGTCCTATTTATCAAGAAGAAGGACGGGACCTTCCGCATGTGCATCGACTACCGTGAGCTTAATAAAGTAACCATCAAGAACCGTTATCCTTTCCCCCGCGTCGATGATTTGTTTGACCAACTCCAGGGATCAAGCTCCTATTCAAAGATAGATCTTAGATCCGGTTATCATCAGTTGAGAGTCCGAGACGAAGACGTCTCAAAGACGGCATTCAGAACTAGGTATGGTCACTACGAATTCATGGTCATGCCATTTGGATTGACCAATGCACCCGCGGTATTCATGGACCTCATGAACCGTGTGTGTAAACCGTACCTTGATCAGTTCGTCATCGTCTTCATTGATGACATCCGCATCTATTGCAAGAATAGAGATGAACATGAGGAACACCTTCGTTTGATTCTGGAATTGCTAAAGCAAGAGCAATTGTATGCTAAATTCTCTAGGTGCGAATTCTGGATTCGCGAAGTGCAATTCCTAGGACATGTAGTCGATGAGAAGGGAATACATACGATCCATCTAAAATAGAGACCATCAAGGATTAGGCGGCACCGACAACTCCGACCGAGGTGCGATAATTTCTGAGATTGGTTGGCTATTACCAGCGATTCATCGAAGGACTTTCCAAGATTTCCCAACCCCTCACTACTCTAACTCAAAAGGGTAAACCTTATAACTGGGGTGACACCCCGGAGTCAGCGTTCCAACTTCTTAAACATAAACTCTGCAGTGCACCCATCCTATCTCTTTTGGAGGGAACAGATGATTTCGTGGTATATTATGATGCATCCATTCAAGGTCTTGGTTGTGTACTGATGCAACGTGAGAAAGTGATTGCATACACTTCTCGTCAACTGAAAATCCATGAGAAAAACTACACGACTCATGACTTAGAGTTGGGAGCCGTGGTATTTGCACTAAAGATATGCAGACATTACTTGTACGGTACCAAGTGCACTATTTACACCGATCACAAGAGTCTTCAACATATCTTTGAACATAAAGAGTTGAACATGCGACAACGTCGTTGGGTCGAACTCTTAAATGACTAAGACTGTGCGATAAAATACCATCCGGGCAAGGCTAATGTGGTAGCTGATGCTCTAAGCCATAAGGACACCAAACCCAAACGAGTTCGAGCATTACAGCTTACTATCCACACCGGATTACCTGACAAAATCCGTAGTGCTCAACTCGAAGCCCTTAAAGAGGAGAATCTACCGTTAGAAGCCACACGCGGTATGGAAGAACAACTGGAAGTCAAATCAGATGGCATTCGCTACCTGGCATAGCAAATATGGGTTCAAGTGTATGGGAACTTAAGAGAACTGATTATGGATGAAGCACACAAATCCCGATACTCTATTCATCTAGGTTTCGACAAGATGTACCATGACCTTAAGGTGCTGTATCGGTGGCCGAAGATGAAAGCTGATATAGCCACCTATGTGAGCAAGTGCCTGGCCTGCTCAAAGGTCAAAGTGGAATACCAAAAGCCTTCTGGTCTACTTCAACAGCCAGAGATTCCAATGTGGAAATGGGAACAAATTTCTATGAATTTTATTACCAAACTACCCCGAACTCCTAGCGAACGCGACACCATCTGGGTGATCGTAGATTGCTTGACAAAATCTACTCACTTCCTAGCAATCAAAGAGACCGACAAGATGGAAAAACTTACTCGTATTTATTTAAAGGAAGTAGTCTCTCTGCACGGGGTGCCAATTTATATTATTTCGGATCGAGACGCTCGATTCAACTCACTTTTCTAGCAATCTTTACAAAAAGCTTTAGGCACGCGTCTAGATATGAGCACGGCGTACCATCCTCAAACTGATGGACAAACAGAACGTACCATTCAAAGCTTAGAGGACATGCTACGAGCTTGTGTGATTGATTTCGGTAACACTTGGGAGTCTCACCTGCCTCTGGTGGAGTTCTCCTACAACAACAGTTATCACACTAGTATCAAGGAAGCACCATTCGAGGCATTGTATGGATGTAAATGTCAATCTCCTATCTGTTGGGCTGAAGTTGGGGACAACCAACTTACAGGTCCTGAACCTGTATTCGAAACCTCTGAAAAGATCGTTCAAATTAGAAACCGTATGGCAGCAGCTCGTGATCGTCAAAAGAGTTATGCCGATAAACGTCGTAAGTTGTTAGAATTTCAAGTAGGCGACATGGTTCTTCTGAAAGTCTCACCTTGGAAAGGTGTAATTCGCTTCGGGAAACGAGGCAAACTGAATCCTCGTTATGTTGGACCGTTCAAAATAGTGAAGAGAATTGGCCCAGTAGCGTATCAACTCGACCTGCCTGAACGACTTAGTGGTGTACACAACGTCTTTCATGTCTCTAACTTGAAGAAATGTCTAGCAGACGAGACACTAATGGTTCCTCTTGAGGAACTGCACATCGATGAACAATTGCGGTCCGTTGAAGAACCAGTAGAAATCATGGATAGGCAAGTCATAACGCTCAAACGTAGTAAAATCCCTATTGTCAGAGTTCGTTGGGACTCGAAACACGGACCGGAATTCACATGGGAACGTGAGGATCAGATGATGCGCAAGTATCCTCATCTGTTCAAGCAATCCACATCAAACTCTTAAGGTAGTATTCTAATTTTTGGGACGAAAATTCTTTCAACTAGGGGATGATGTGACACCCCAGAAAAAAAAATTATTATTTTAATTTTCAGGAATAAAATTCTTTCAACGAAAGGATGATGTGACAATCCGGACTTTCAGGTTAACTCTATTAACCAAATGCAGTTAAAGTTAACCTAATTAACTTAACTCAAACTTCAGGGACTGTTTCTGTCATTACCTAAACTTAAAACTACAAGGATTAATTGTGTAAATAGACAAAACCTAATTCTGTTGAAATTAGAAGTCAAAATCATAGTGTTTTGTTCATGTTGACTTTTGAAAGTCAAACAGTCTAAGTTCTTAACCCAATCCAAACCCCAGGGACTCATTCTGCCAATTTCTAAACTCCTAGGCATGAAACCAGAAGGACTAGACTTGTAATTTACAAATTCTAAAATCCTGTTGACTTTTTGAAGTCAAACTCACTGTTTGATCCAAATTCGAATCCCACGATCGTTTTCTGTTGGAGATTGTAACTGAAATCGCACGATAACGTCATTAACAGTCATAATCATCGGATTAATCACCATCATTACACGAATTAAACCACTTAATGGCTAATCAAGGCATAATCATCGACACACTTTGCTTAACCATCAAATTCGACGAATTGGTGTATCATTCTCTCAATCGAACACACTGCGCACCTTGTACGAGTACCATAGAAGCCCTATGTTTTGAACAAGTTTTATTATCAGATTTGTTCAAATCAATTCAAGATCAAACCTAGGGTTGTCGGGTCTAGTTTCTTTAATTAATCGATCTTAAACACGATATTTATACAATTAAACACACACATAGGATCGCAAGCTTCGTTTAACAAAACCCCTATACCTTTTGTTCAAATCACAAACGAAATCTGTGGATTGGGACTGGATTCGATAATGCGTTCATATGAGAGGAGGACTCACGAGAGTTTTGTGTTAAAACCGAATGGATCCGGATATCATCGCGATACCCTAGCGGGCGGACTTGGTTATCACACTTGACTTGTACGCAGGAGACCCGGGTTCGAGTCCCTCTCCTGCATTCTTTTTTGGGACTTTTTCACTGTATTTAATTTACAAAAACCTATCCCCATATTAATATATTAAAGTGTTTTGAACCCGTGAAACAACCCGTAGACTCGGGTTTGGCTTATAACCTATTTTTAACATTATTACCCAATCATAAAATAATATGTTTATATTATTTTCTACTCATGACCCCTATTATATATATATATATATATATATATATATATATATATATATATATATATATTATTTCGCCTGGTTTATAAACCTCGTGTATCGTTTCAAACTAATTAATAATATAATTATTTATATTATTTACTCACGTTTATATCCTCAAGTAAAAATAATATATTTATTATTTTTGCCACTTATGTGATTATCGTATACTTTCTACGAGTTCAAAAATAATATATTAATTATATTATTTTCCTAGCCATTATTTTAATGGTACTAACGCACGGATATATTTAATTATTAATTAATATTTTTCGCTATTAACGTTCGACACGTAACTTATCTTAATTATTATATTAAGAAACCCATATTCTCGTAGACACGCTCGTCTACTCGTAAATCCTTAAAATATTTTAAGACGTTCTAATCTTCCGTGTCGTCATCACAAATCCCAATGTGTCTCTAATTATTATGTTTATAATTCTAGGGCATACGTAAGCCGTTGCAAGCTGACACTTGTGTATCAAATCTCTTACTTGTGTGATACTATCTACTACGCAACGCAGGTGAGTTTTCACGGCTCCTTTTACTGTTTTAAATTGAGGGAGAAAACATGATGCAAACACTTTTGATTTTTGTAATTCATATATGTTATCACTTTTTATAACTATGCGTAAACTCTATCATGAAAGTCCTCACATCGAACCGTTTAAATATGAGTATAGCGAGGTATGTTGAGTAGTACTACTGAGTTTAATTCATATATGTTATCACTAGTCGCGCTAACTCGATTGGAGGTCGAACGGGTGGACTATTGACCTAAACATGCACCATGGTTGATAGGCCTGGTGGGAGGCATTCAAACATAAACAGTCAGTTTACGGTTACAAGCGCATTAGTATCCATGAACATGGGTTAGCTACCTGTTGATATATATATTGAATGTACATTAATCTGTTAAACTCTATTTCAAGCTGAAACCTGTGAACTCACCAACCCTGTGTTGACACTTTTTCTTACATGTTTTCTCAGGTTGATACGCATGATCACGTTAAGGCATGCATGGTGTCATTTGACTATTATCATCACATGTCATTCTATCAAGCACTATTTATGTTTCGGTTATTACTTAAAATTAGGTGCGTTTTTTTACGCAGTAACTATTTGACATAAACCGCTTTCACATTTAACTCTGAACTTGTATGATATTTCATTTATGTCCCATATAGTTTCGTTTGATGTAACTAATGTCTGAGGTCCTGGTTTGTCACACGACAAACGGTAAAACTCCGTTAGTGGAATTTGGGGGTGTGACAGTGGGTTTCGTTCCGTGATCAATATAAGGTATATTCATGATCCTCTAATCTTGGTCTACGTGTTTGGATCGTCGGATCGTTACTATTATCGTTTTTATGATCCTAGGGTTTCGAAGGAGGCAAGCGCGAGAAGGAAGACAAGTTCTCTAGTGATTCGATTAGCACAAGTCACTCGAATCTAAGGTATAACCCCAACGTTCTTTGCGTACACTCGTTTTTTTGTTTGGAATATGCATGTGTCGAGTGAGATTGGCCCGAAAACCCTAGAGTGATAGGGTGGGGGGCTCACGGGTTTACGGTTGGGATTCAGAGACACCGGCGGCCGGCGATGGTGCTGGTCGATCACGACAGCCCTCTGCCAGGGCGGTACACGGCTGAGACGAGGCGGCAAGGCAGCTCGGAGCCATCGGGAAGCCGTGTTAGGCTCGGGTTGGGGTATGCGTGCATGGCGGAAGTCGTACGTAGGAGTGATAGGTGGTTGGTAACGTCGGGAAGTAAAACCAATAAATCCTTGAGCCGGTTTTACTTGTAGGGACTTCGGGAGTGTACGGTTCGTACTCCATACGAACTATGCTTAGTAGCGTGCAGGCGTGGGGGGCCTTGCACAGGGTCGAGTAGTCGAGTAATCGGGGGTGTAGGTAGTGAGTCGTGTTTTGACTCATGGTTTGTGTACATTATAGGTGCAAGGTCGAAAGACGAGCAAAGGGAGTTAGTGCGACCTAAAGATCAAGGAGTGTCGAGCAAAGGTGAGTTTCTATCGCCCACTTTTAACTGTTTTATGCTTTGGGCACGAATACATGCAAAACGTGTTTCACTAAGTGAATGCATGCATAGACAATATTTAGTGAAGAAATGTATTTTTTTAGAGTAGTCGTTATGCATGCATGTGCAAACCCGTTTTGGGCCACGTAAGGTGGTCTTGATGGGTAAATTTGCGTATGTTCAGCCTTACTTTAATATTAACTGTTTTTGTATCTTAAGGCATGAATCCATACGAAGTAAAGTGTTTTGTGATAAAACATGTAAGTCGTTAATTGAGTGGTATGTGTGTATGAGTTCTGTGTCACGAAATTAAATGTCATGGCGGGATATAAATGTAGGTCCACATGACTCATCTTAGATCGATCTCGTGACAGGATGTATCGTTAACGCGGAGTGCAGAATCCTACCGTATTAACGTTTTGTATAACAATCGACAATAGAAACAGCGGTAAATAAACTCTCTTTTATATCACCAAATAGAGTTTACAGAATACTTGATTGTTCAATCTATCTCACGTGTTCTAAACAGACTCTGTAAACTCTATATTTATAGACACATGTTCTGCAACAGGCGAACTTAACAAGTTCGCTTAAAAGATGCTTAGGCGAAGACCAGGCGAACTTATCAAGTTTGCCTCTAGCAGAACTTGTATTTATACTTAGACAAATCTAAACAATTACATATAAAACATAAAGACAATAAGTCCTAAACTATTACAAAGCTTTTGTCATTCAATCAATGTCCTAACAGACTCCCCCTTGACAATAGCTTGATCTTCTGTCTTCAGTCTTTATGACGAACTCTTCCAGTTGTCTGGTAATCTGCTTCCTGCATGCACTCCATATCTTTGACATATCTCCAACACTCTTTTATACTGCAATCCTTGTTCTCTCCATTCATCAGTGAACATGATCTCATTCTTTCTAAACGTCCTCTGATCTTTCTTTGAGAAGTTAATAAGATTCATTGCATCATAGAAACTAACAATGACCTTATTATCTTTATCATCAATCCTAGCTTCACCAGTCTTCACATCAACATACCACCATTTCATATTCCCCAGAAAATCCTGTGGAATTTTCTTCAATGGTATCTTCTGTACAGCACGTACTGGCTTGAACTTATACTTCCAAGTCACATTCTTAGTCTTTTGATCTATAAGCTTCACTATTTTTCCCTTCTGTGGTTTTAACCTTTCATACTTCCCTGGTCCACCTTCTCTCTTTATCAAATTGGCAATCACATCAGCTAATCCACACTTAGATCTATTAATCAATGGTTTCGTTGCTAGACCATTCATTTCACACCTTGGCAAGGTATTGAAATACTTGATCCTAGGCTTTAAGTATTGAACACCATCATATCTTTTAAGAGCAAACAGCTTAGTTTCATCATCATAAAACCAACTTATGATCTTTCCAATATACCTCTCTTTATTCACATATGTTTCTTTCTGAGCAGGTTGTATAGGTGACTTTGATAGTACTTTCATCCAACTGTTAACGACTTCTCTCCACTGTTCTCTAGTCATACCTGTATTTCTATACATCACAGGTTCTTCATTCAGCTTAGGAGACACAGCATGAGTAGTATCAACATCAGAATCTATCTTGTTGGATTGAGCAGTATCATCAGTTGTAGTGATGTCTTCAACAGAGTCCATAGAATCTATTACTCCATCATAAGAAAACTCAGGAATAACATCATCTTGGATGAAGTTATACGGGACATTCAGACCATCACTTCCTTCATATGTAACCTTAGATTTACTCTTTTCTATTTCAATCTCTACAATTTCTCCTTCTTCAACTTCGTTATCCAACACATCTTCTTCATCGTCATCAAACAACTCTTCTATATCATCCAGACACTCTAATTTCTCAGCTTCTTCATCAGAATCTTGAAAGAATTCCAATAACAATATTTCTTCATTCACTCCAGAATCATGTTTGGTTCCTTCAATAGTATGTGATGTCGACTCCCCCTGAGCTCTGGATATTGGATTCACGTCAGCGTATTGACGATCACCCTCAACATTACCACTAGGATCATTGTCATCATTATCTTTTCTTTGAATTGATTCAGCATGACACGTATCATGTAGCCTTAACTCCCCTTGAGCGTCAAGACGCTCAACAAGTTTAGACACCAATAATTGCATGTCAGCAATCTGTGCAGCTTGAGCTTGAAGAACCAATTTTCTCTGAGAATCAGTAGACACAAGAGTATCTACCTGAGTTTGTAAAGCTAGAACTTGTGATTCAAGGAATGTAATTCTTTCAGAATCAGGCGGCTTTGAAGAACCAGCTTCAGATGTGTGAGGAACGTGTGGAGAAGGCACTGAAGATGTATGTTTAGAAGCAGGAGGTGTAATCAGTAAGGAAGCAACAAAATTTGCATCCTCTACACCCTTAGAAGAATGAGCAGCAGCAATAGAAGCAGACATAAGCTTCTGAGCTTTAGGAACTAGAATAGCATCACTATCCGAGTCAGAACTTTCATCTACTAAAGTTCTCTTGCGAAGAACTGATCCAGAAGGAGGATTCCATACAGTCTTACTCCTCGGTTTTCGGCTGTAGATATAATACGTTTACCCACATTAGCCAATGGTAACGTAGCCAACCTTGCATAATGATCTGAGCTAAAATCTCTAAACAAATCAGTATCGGTAGCTTCAGAATCAGGTAAGATAGTGTCACCGGAACTCGTATCTTCAACATTGCCTTCAGCTTCATGAATAGGTGAGTTCACAGCTTCATGATCAAATCCATATTCATACCCAACATTTGATCATTATCTTGAGCAATATCTTCTTGAACTGGTTCATTAACAGGAACTTGAACCTGTTCTTATGGAATAGGAACATGTTGTTGTTGTTGTTGTTGTTGTTGAGAAGGAACTTGTTGTTGTTGTTGAGGAACTTGTTGTACTGGAACTTGAAATGGTTGTGGGATTGGAACTTGATTCTGGACTTGACCTTGTACTAACTCCTCAGGATGAAACCAATTATCATTTGGTGGCTCTACATATTCAGGATTGATTATGTGACCAAACAGAGGAGTAGGAACAGGAATAAGAGCAGCATTTTGTTGTTTCACCTTTGTACAATCAGTAAAGATCCTTTTTCACATAGGAGTCAAAGTTAAACAGATTGTGTGACAATCTGACTTTTCATGTTAACTCCGTTAACAATCCCATTAAAATTTCTGTTAAAAACTTAACCCCGTTAAATAAATCCAGTTAAATCTTAACTTATTTAACAAAAATTAAACCCCAAGGACCAATTTTGTCATTTCCTGATCTCAAACTTCAGGGACTAATCCTTCCAAATCCCTAAACCTATTATGTTGACTTTGAAAGTCAAAATTGAATGATTTTTGTTCCTGTTGACTTCTAAAAGTCAAATCTGTAGCCTCTTTGATCCAAATTCACGAGCTATAACTGACATTGGTCCAAATCTGTAACTGAAATGCACGTTGATGTCATAAACGTTCATATTTGAGTCAATTAACATCACCATTACGCGTAATTAATCTCATTATTGGATGTTAAAGCCATAACCGTTGACACTCATCACGTATCCATCAAATTCGACCATTTGGAGTATTACCCTTGCAATCAAACTCTCCAAAAACCTTAATCGCATCCCACAGAGACTGTTACATCATCCAATTTGATCGGAATTGAAGCTGTTGTCGCCGGGGATCAAACTAATCGAGGTCGAAACATGTCCTAGCCGAACTCTATCAATCCACACTCCATTCTGGTAATCAATCATCTCCTCAGCTTCGTTTTCATCCATAGATTGTAAGCCCTATGATAATTGGCGCTTACAACACCGAATTAAACGCAAACAGATTCTAGGGTTCATCGTATGAACTTGGTAATCGAATCCTAACCTAGACTCTGTTTCAATTCAATTAAGTTACATGAAAAGCTTTGAAATCTTCCAACCTTTGAAAGCCCTATGAATCCAAACACTTGTATTATCAGAATTATGTAATTTGATTTTGAGTTCATGAACTAGGGTTTCTAATTTCAATCGAACAATTAACCAATCTAAAATGGTTGTTTTTGCAATTAAATCCACTCATAGGTTCGCCCATCACTGACTTACAAAACCCCTATACTTCTAATTCAAATCCTAATCGAAATTGTCCGATTTGGGACGACCTTGGGATTCGATTCGCGTGGGGGAGGAGAACCCACTAGAGTTCGGTGTTAAAAGAAATCGGGACCGAGTTATGTCGCGATACCCTAGCGGGCGAACTTGGTTAGGACACTTGACTCATACGCAGGAGACCCGGGTTCGATTCCGGTCTCCTGCATTCTTTTTTTGGGGACTTTTTACTTATATTTATTTATTGAAAATCAAACCTTATATTATTATAATAATATATTAACTTGTTTTAATCCCGAAAACCACCCGTAGGTTCGGGTTTGATTTGTAAACCACATTTATTTAATGTAACCACTTTTAAAAATAATATGTTTATATTATTTTCAAACCGTAACTCCTAGAATAAAATAATACATATTTTTATAATATTTTACCTCGTTTATTAATCTCGTGTAACGTTAACTAAATAATAATATAATTGTTTATATTATTTACTCACGTTTATTATCTCAAATAAAAATAATGTATTTATTATTTTGTCACGTAAATGTTTATCGTATATTCCCTACGAGTTCAAAAACAATATATATATATTATATTATTTTCTTCAATGATACAAACGCACGAATTAAATTATTTATTTATTTAATATCCGTATTAGAGACGTTCGACACGTAAGGCATTTATCTTTACTATTATGTTAAGAAACCCAATTTCCCGTAGACACGTTCGTCTACCCGTTAATCCTTAGAATATTTTAAAACGTCCTAACCTTCCGTGTCGTTGTCACAATTCCCATTTTATCCCTAATTTATGTGTTTATAATTTTAGGGCATTCGTAAATCGTTTGAGACTTACACACGTGGTTCCAACTTGTCCTTTGTGTGATACTACCTACAACGCAACGTAGGTGAGTTTTCACGGCCCCTTTTATTGTTTTAACTTGGGGGAGAAAACTTGATTAAACAATTTTGGATTTTGTAATTCGTATGATATCAATGTTAAATGCTAAGCGTAACACGCTATCACAGAAAGTCCTCAACTAATATCGGGCCGTTAATATGGATCTTAGCGAGGTAATATTTAGTAGTACTACTGGGTTTGACAAATCTCACCCGCGTTAGTCGTGCTAACTCGATTAGATATCGAACGGGTGAAATGTTAGCCTACTCAGACCGCCAGTGTTGATAGACCTGGCAGGAGGCAATAAACAAACAGTCAGCTTCGGTTGCGAGCGCTTGAGCTGAACATGAACATATGTTAGCTACATATAGATATGTAAATCTGGTAAACGCTTATTTACATATATTGAAACCTGTGAACTCACCAACCTCGTGTTGACATATTTTCTTACATGTTTTCTCAGGACGCTAAGATAAGACACAGGTGCACGTTAGGGCATGCATGGGATCCAACTACTTTGATTATGACTTATTCATAATTGTTTGAATTATTCTATTGTACTTGTTTTGGTTGGACGTTTTGGACTTTTTGGACTTTTGAACTTTGGTTTTGGGCGCGTGTATTTTGCGCATTTATTTTCTTTACGCTTCCGCATTGATACTCTGATTTGAATGATATTTTCATTTTGAGTCCCATGTAGAGTCGTTCAAAGTAACTAATGTCTGAGATCCTGGTTCGTCACTTCCCAAATGGTAAAACTCCGTTAGTTGAAATTGGGGGTGTGATAGATTGGTATCAGAGCCATTGGTTATAGAGAACTAGGATTGCATACTAGACTATAACCGCACACATGCATTAGTTACACGACACAGACACTCATATGTGATACACATGGTATCCATGCATACATTGCATTGCAGTCGTGTTGACATCATTCATATCGCCCTCTACTGATGAGGAACACATCATTGGCATTGCATCATCATTCCCAGTGGCAACACTCAGGAATCACTAGAACATCATCCACTCCCGTCCGAGGGCAGCGAGACGGAGCCTTAGGAGGAGTCAGGTACATCACCATCACCTGATGGGTATGATGGGCTTTCTCAGGTCCATGTTATGGACGGCACTCAGCACTAACGCATATCACTTTGGGAGTTGGGATCATCAGAGGCGAGTCCCTACTGTACCCGCTAGCAACAATACGCCGAATGAAGGCAGACCGTTGCACGCATTATTACAGAATCCATTGACACGTAGATGTCATCACTTTACCGAGCCATGGGCTCACGTCTCTGGTCGATATTCTGTTGAGAATAGATTGACCTCAAATCTGAGAACGCATTGCTCAATACATACTCAAACCCTATCTTGACTCGGTTGAAAGGACGGCTACCTTGTTGCTTCCTGTAACTTGTATTCATGAATTAGTTTCATTTCTCGAAGTCGCATTTCATGTACTTGTTTGTTCCATGTTCTCATTTACAATCCGTTGGATTGGACTCCTGTATTGTGTTTCAACTCGAGTGATACTCGGATCAAACCATTCTCGACTACTCATCCCGATATGAGTTCTAATTGATCAAAGTGTAGTTGATGACTAAGCTTTTTGATGACTTATCATATCTAACAACACTCTATACTCAGCAATACATGCTAAAGGACGTTATGACACAGGACAGGGAGAACTAGGGTGAGCATGCAAAGCAAATTATCATTACGGGTGCACACGTAATAGTAATTTGAGGTGCATGTAAGTCCTAGTGAAACCTAGTGTGTGGATAAATGGTCCTAATCTGCGAATTACTGACTTAAGTTTCCACTGTCCATAGAAATTCTCGTAACCCGCTCAACGACTTGTTGGTATCGTTAAACCTGTTCAACAGATGATAGACGCGACTATCAGGATGAAGATGGTTACGGACACACTGAGCAATCATCAATAGGATCCATCATTTTATCTCACTCATGAAAGAGTCTTAGAGAAATTCAGACTCTCGTCCAAACGTGATCACATAAATCATCTTGATTGAAACTCTAATGAAATCTCATGGAAAACTTATCGACCCCAACTATGTAAGCGGAAATTATGAAATTCTTTCTAAGCTAACACGTTATCCCTTACGCTACAACAATAAATCTAATTTGACCCTACTGCCTTATCCGGTGACTAATCCTTAGTCTAATTCGAATTATACCCCAGCATATTCAAACTTGTAAACGAATTTCTTTCTTCGTGAAATAATCCAATAACATTAGGAAACGAGGATTTAATCTAACCAACCATCAGTTGAACGCGATTACTTAAACATACAACCTATCCCTTGTATGACTGATATCTAGATCTCATTATATTCTTCTTTCCTACATGTGAACCTCTTCCCTTGACCTTTGCATTGACCGACGCTTACCTTATAAGCACGGGTCTCACTAGAAGTCTTAGCCTGAATTCATAAATTTCATCTTGGTGCGATCATACTCCAACTTTATTAGAAACTAAGTACATTATAGAGATGGTAGACGGTCAAATAATCGAAGCAACTCACATTCTTAGGGAAGTAAACTAGGCTTGGCTAGTCATAAGCTTAACATTGACCTCACGCCAATTAAACTCGGCAGCTTCGACGTAATTGCCGGTATGGATTGGTTATCTTAGAACCAAGCCGAGGTTATCTATCGTGAGACTATTGTTAGTGTAAGGCCCCTTATCCCGGGTAACCTCACTTGTTGGATTTACTCATAAACAAAGTCATTAATACTGAACTTTAAATTTAACACGTTCAATTAACAACAAAAACATTCACGTTTGAGTACATTACAGCGGAAGTCTCAACATTTAAAACATACATCATTGTTTAACAAAAGAAAACATAAATCGGAATGTCAGTCTCTAGCCGGGCAGCCTTCACGCCTTCGCACGACCCTTTTCTTTCTTACCTGAAATGTATACTAAAAGTCAGCTAACGCTAGTGAGTTCTAGTTTAAAAGATTAGATATAAACATTTTTTTTTCTTCAAAAGTATACATAAGTTTATATATAAAGAACATAAATACGTATTCTTAACTTTTACTTTTCTTTCATCATTCTTGAGTGACTACATTGATATGCATTCACCTTTATTTTTTCCTTAACATTCATTTGGTCGTACACATAAGGGTGATCAACCCATCCTTTACTACGTATGTCACAAAGACATACGCCATGAAGCTACCGTCGTAGCCCTTTGACTCGTCCGGTCCTAGAAACCGTCTGCCTTAAAACCGTCCGGCCAACCTTCGGCCGTCCGTCGTAAACCGTCCTACCGTCATAGTCCGTCCTTTTCGCCCGTCTACCCGAAGGTATCCGTTTCCCACGTGCTACCATGTTTGCAACCGTTCTACGTATGATTTGGCATTTGCTTCGACCGTCCATTAATGCCCCTTTTTATTTCCTAGCTGATGAAGGAATATTTTTGTCCCGGTTACAAGATAGACACGTGGTCGTCCGTCTACCGTAGTAGCCGTTAGCATCGAAGCGTCCATAACATTCACGTATATTCATAACATGCAGTATATATTATAATAAGCAAGATTTCATTCATTCATATTTTGTCATTCTTTCATTCATACTTTATAAACATACGTTTCATTCTTTGTTCATAATTCATTTTCATATATATACATATATATAATATATATATATATATATATATATATATATATATATATGTATATCACGTATGATCACATTGGCATTCATAGTATTTATTCATTTAGTGTATACATTTCAGCCCCAAAACATTTAATAAGGTTTGCACATAACATAGAAAGGGGCACATAGAACTCACCTGATGAGCTAGTCTGGATTGTCCTAAACAAAGTCCAACAACGTCACTTCTGATCTGAATTGAGTAGTTAAATACACATCAGACCTAATCTCGACTCTAACGGTTTAATCGTTCTAAACATACTGACTTTACTTAACCATTCTGATGCCTGCGCACTTAGCAAGTGCGCAGGGCCTTGGTCATGCGTACTTGACAAGTACGCAGACTTTACTTCATGCGCACTTGGTAAGTACGCAGACTTTACTTCATGCGTACTTGATAAGTACGCAGAACCCTTCTTCCTGCGTACTTGATAAGTACGCAGGATCTGATTCAGGCGTAAGAACCCTAACTTTTTGCATGCGGGTCTGATCATGTCAATATCTGAATTTTCTTTGATCAAAACATTCGATTTTCATTCTAGATACTAGATCTTTGTTCATTTTCAAGTTTTATCCATAAAAACTTCACCTATTTAGCTAAAACCGAAAATCCTAAAATAATCATAAAAACTCAGATTATGATCGAATGCTTACCTGGATTGGAGTTATGATTCAGAGAAGATGATCACGAGCACAATAGCAACGTTCTTCTGAATTTCCAAGTCGATCCGTCACTTTCTCTCTCTAGACCCGTGCTCTCTTCTCTCTCTCTAGAACTTGAGATTGGTGGAAAATGAGAAGTTTGGACAGCCCTTGCCCTTATATACTTGGGCTTCCTTCGGCCCGTTGGAGCCGAGCCCAAGCCCATCTATTTTTCTTTCGTCATTTGAAAATTATATTTTCGATCGTGCCATTATTTATTTATAACCAGTTTTGGGATGTTACAAGTCTACCCCCCTTAAAAAGGTTTCGTCCTCGAAACCAGTTACACGTTAAACAAACTGAGGGTATAGTTCCCGCATCTCGTCTTCTTTCTCCCAGATAGCTTCCGATCCCTTTCTGTGCCTCCATTGAACTTTGACCAATGGAATTGACTTATTGCGTAGTTGTTTCTCAGATCGGTCAAGGATGGCTATTGGTTCCTCGACATAATTTAGACTGTTATCCACCTCGATCTCATCGTAAGGTATGTGAGCAGTGTCGTCAGCTAGACACTTGCGTAAGTGCGACACATGGAACGTAGGGTGTATTTCGCTAAGCGCATCGGGTAGGTCGAGTCTGTAAGCAACTTAACCCACTCTCGCTAAGATCTTAAAAGGTCCGACAAACCTTGGACTTAGTTTGCCACGTTTTCTGAATCGGATGATTCCTTTCCATGGTGATACCTTTAACAGTACCATGTCCCCGACTTGAAACTCTAACTCCCTTCTTCTCTTATCTACATATGATTTCTGCCTGTCTTTTGCGGCTTTCATTCGAGCCTTGATTTGATCAAATTTCTCAGAAGTAGCCTTGACCACTTCGAGGCTTGCAAAATCCTTCTGTCCAATTTCCCCCCCAAAAACTGGGGTCCTACATTTCCTCCCATACAACATTTCAAATGGCGGCATGCCAATAGTCGAGTGATAGCTGTTGTTATATAAAAATTCTGCCAATGGTAGATGGCTGTCCCAGCTCCCACCGAAGTCAATGACACAGGCCCGGAGCATGTCCTCCAAGGTCTGAATGGTCCTTTCAGATTGACCATCGGTTTGAGGGTGGTAAGCGGTGCTGATGTTCAATCTAGTGCCAATCGCTTCATTGAATTTCTTTCAAAACCTTGATGTAAATCTAGTATCCCTGTCGGACACAATTGACAGCGGCATACCATGTCTGCTTACAATTTCCTTGATAAATACTTCTGCTAGTCTTTCTGACGAAGAAGTCTCACGTATTGGCAAGAAGTGAGCACTTTTCATCAAACGGTCGACGATCACCCAAATGGTATCATTGCCTTTAGCTGTTCGCGGTAGCTTGGTAATGAAGTCCATCGTGATCTCCTCCCACTTCCATTCCGGTATTGGTAAAGGTTGCATTTTACCGCATGGTTTCTGGTGCTCGGCCTTAACTAGAGAACACGTTTGGCACTTGCTCACGTATTCTGTCACATCATTCTTCATGCCAGGCCACCAGTACTCCTTTATAAAGTCTTGATACATTTTGTTTGTCCCGGGGTGGATAGAATAGCGAGACTTATGGGCCTCATCGAGTATTTTCGTTCTAAGATCGCCAATCTTAGGTATCCACATTCAGCCAAACCTAGTTCGTACACCGTATGCATTTGCATCCAAATTCCCTTGTTGTCCTACTATTCTTTCCCATTTTATATTTCCTTCTAATAGCGCTTCGTCTTGTGCCTTTGATATTTCACTCATCAAATCTGGTGTTATAATCAGCTGACACGCTTTGATCTGTATAGGTTCCGATTCTTCCTTTCTGCTTAAAGCGTCAGCCACCACGATTGCTTTGCCTGGATGGTACAATATCTCACAGTCATACTCCTTCAGTAGCTCTAACCACCTCCTTTGCCTCATGTTTAATTCCTTTTGCCCGAAAAAGTACTTCAGACTTTTGTGATCGGAGTAAATGGTGCATTTAACTCCATACAGATAGTGCCTCCATATTTTGAATGCGAAAACTACTGCCGCTAACTCTAGATCGTGTGTTGGGTAGTTAACCTCGTGAATCTTTAGTTGTCGCGAGGCGTAGGCAATTACCTTTCCTCGTTGCATAAGTACGCAACCTAAACCCTGACCCGAAGCGTTAGAGTAGACTACTAAGTCTTCATTTCCCTCAGGTAGTGCCAAGACTGGAGCTTGGGTTAATCGTGCCTTAAGTTCCTCAAACGCGTTGTTTTGGGTTGGACCCCATTCATATTTCACTTCCTTTCGTGTCAACTTAGTTAGTGGCAAGGCTATTCTTGAAAAATCTTGAATGAACCTTCGATAGTAGCCTGCCAATCCCATAAAGCTTCGTATCTCTGTTGGTGTCTTTGGGATGTTCCATTCCTTTACTGTCTCGATCTTTGTAGGATCCACCATAATGCCGTTTGGGTTTATTACATGACCTAGGAATTGGACTTCCCAAAGCCAGAACGCGCATTTGGAAAATTTTGCGTACAACTTTTCCTGCTTTAGCACCTCCAGAACCTCTCTTAGGTGACAGTGGTGATCACCCTCGCTTTTTGAATATACCAGTATGTCGTCTATAAAAACTATCACCGATCGATCCAACATTGGACGACATACTCTATTCATCAAATCCATGAATGCTGCTGGTGCGTTGGTCAATCCGAAGGACATCACGAGAAACTCATAATGCCCATAACGCGTGCGAAACGCGGTTTTTGGTACGTCTTTCTCTCTTACTTTCAACTGATGGTAACCCGACCTAAGATCGATCTTTGAGAACCAACTTGCACCTTGCAGTTGATCAAAAAGGTCATCTATTCTAGGCAGTGGGTATTTGTTCCTTACTGTCCTCTTGTTCAGTTCACGGTAGTCAATGCACATGCGCATGCTGCCGTCTTTATTTTTTACGAATAGTACCGGAACGCCCCATGGTGAAATTCTCGGTCTAATAAATCCTTTTTCTGTTAATTCCTGTAGTTGAGACATCAATTCTTTCATTTCTGACGGAGCCAATCGGTAGGGGGCTTTGGTAACGGGCTCAGCTCCTGGCAGTAAGTCAATCTGAAATTCTATTTCCCGATCGGGTGGCAATCCAGGTAGATCCTCAGGGAATACTTCCGGAAAGTTGCACACCACGGGTACATTCTTGAGTGCTTTCGTTTTCATTCTATCGTCAATAACGTACACCAGATAAGCTTCGCAACCGCGCCTAATGTAACTTTCAGCCTTGATCATCGAAATGACGTTTGGCATTGTGCAATTCCAATCCCCATAAACCGTAGTTGGACTTCCACTAGGAGCCTTGAGGTGTATCCTCTTACGTTTACATATGATTTGAGCTTCGTTGGCAGCTAACCAATCCATACCCAGTACTACATCGAATCCTCCTAAGGTAAGAAGGAATAATCTAGAGGGGAACTTATGGCCCTCTATTTCTATGATACAATCATCGGTTACTTGGAATACTACCGAATTTTTACCAACGTCAGTTTATACGCTAAAGGCTTTTACTATGGTGTTGACAGTGCAATCTAGTTTTTGGCTAAAGGCATTTGATATAAAACATTTACTAGCACCAGAGTCAAATAAGATAGTAGCATGTTCATCATTTACTAGAAACGTACCTGATACAACATCAGGGTTTCCCCTTGCTTCCTCCTCAGTCAGGGCATAGGCTCGAGTCCTAGCCATTGGCTGTTCCTTTTCAGCTTCCTTTTCCTTTCCCGAACCGGATTGTCTGGTTTTCCTGCAATCCCTAGTCTGGTGTCCATATTTTCCATAACTCTGGCACTTGACATCCTTTAAACACTCTCGGGAGAAGTGCCCCGGCTTCCCGCACTTATAACACATGATGGTGCCGATTCGGCACTCGCCAAGATGGTGCTTTCCACACTTCTTGCAAGTTTCATATTCATCTGACCTTGGTCTCTTAAATTCAGCTGCTGCATCCCTTTTCCCGGTGCCCCTAGATGGGTTCTCCCACTTTCTCTTTTGTGTCTCAGGTGCCGGGTCCTCATTGGCGTAGTCGTCGTAGACGATTCCGCTCAGATTCACTACCGACTCGAAGGTCGAGGGTAGGTTAGTTTTGACATGGACACGGACCCTTTGCGGCAAACCCTTGACATAGTACTTAATCAGACGGTCTTCAATCTCCACTAAGTGTGGTACCAGTTGGGCCAGCTCATTGAATCTCGAAGTATACTGGCGATGAGTCTTGTTGCCAGCCTTGAAGTTCAGGAACTCGTTCTCCACACGATCAATCTCGTTCTGTGGGCAGAACTTTTGGATTATCAGCTTCTTCAAGTCTTCCCATGTCATTCTGGCAATAGCGTTTGGCGACTTTATTCTCTGAATGTTTCTCCACCAACCTTGTGCTTCATTGGTGAAAGAATGTGCAACATACTTAACGGCCTGGTCTGGTCAACACTCGCTTATGTTGATTACAGCGTTCATCCTCTCAATCCATTTGAACGTAGCCACTGAATCCTTGTTCCCATCAAACTTGGGTGGGTCTCCGTCCTTGAAACCTTTATAGGTGCACCCCCGGTTACTTGATCCCACCTTTATTTCATCCCCATCGCTGTCATATACCTTTTCCTCATTGTTCCCTTCATCATCTTCCTTGATTTTCTTTAATGCCTCCGTTAGTAGGTCAGGCAATACATTCTTCAAAGTGAGCACGACCTCACGGGCAATAGCATCTCTGACCTCAGGTTCCAACTGTAGAGACCCTTGATGGTCGCCCCCGGTTGGGGTGACATTAGTTTGGTGCACGCTCTCTGTGCTTTTCGTGTGCACATCCTCTTCTTCTTGATGTCTTGGATTCAGTGGAGGCCTGCCGACTCGGCCCGTGCGACCGCCTCGGCGTCCTGTTCTCCCTCCACCTGCCATTGTCTTTAAATTTCCTGATAGTCATAAAGGGTATACATCAATGTCATTCTCTCAGATCATAGTCTTAGAACAGTACGAACAAGGTAAATTTTTAATTACAGTGACCGGTTTGTGATTAGAAATTTACATTGCTTTTCGGGTTCCAAACTCTTCAAATTGGTCGTGACATTGACATCTATTGGTTCTAGGTTAGAGTATCTATTCTTATCCAAGTGTATTAACCTTAGTACTTACTTACCTTGTTGGCGTTGGCGTTGGCTACCCAGACTGACATCCGTGTGTTGGTCCCATAACCAGCTTGAGTCCAGACATTTAGGGATGTCTGAATCTCTCAAACGATTGCTCTGATACCAACTTGTAAGGCCCCTTATCCCGGGTAACCTCACTTGTTGGATTTACTCATAAAAAAAAAGTCATTAATACTGAACTTTAAATTTAACACGTTCAATTAACAACAAAAACATTCACGTTTGAGTACATTACAGCGGAAGTCTCAACATTTAAAACATACATCATTATTTAACAAAAGAAAACATAAATCGGAATGTCAGGCAGCCTTCATGCCTTCGCACGACCCTTTTCTTTCTTACCTGAAATGTATACTAAAAGTCAGCTAACGCTGGTGAGTTCTAGTTTAAAAGATTAGATATAAACATTTTTTTTCTTCAAAAGTATACATAAGTTTATATATAAAGAACATAAATACGTATTCTTAACTTTTACTTTTCTTTCATCATTCTTGAGTGACTACATTGATATGCATTCACCTTTAGTTTTCCTTAACATTCATTTGGTCGTACACATAAGGGTGATCAACCCGTCTTTTACTACGTATGTCACAAAGACATACGCCATGAAGCTACCGTCGTAGCCCTTTGACTCGTCCGGTCCTAGAAACCGTCTGCCTTAAAACCGTCCGGCCAACCTTCGGCCGTCCGTCGTAAACCGTCCTACCGTCATAGTCCGTCCTTTTCGCCCGTCTACCCGAAGGTATCCGTTTCCCACGTGCTACCATGTTTGCAACCGTTCTACGTATGATTTGGCATTTGCTTCGACCGTCCATTAATGCCCCTTTTTATTTCCTAGCAGATGAAGGAATATTTTTGTCCCGGTTACAAGATAGACACGTGGTCGTCCATCTACCGTAGTAGCCGTTAGCATCGAAGCGTCCATAACATTCATGTATATTCATAACATGCAGTATATATTATAATAAGCAAGATTTCATTCATTCATATTTTGTCATTCTTTCATTCATACTTTATAAACATACGTTTCATTCTTTGTTCATAATTCATTTTCATATATATACATATATATAAATATATATATATATATATATATATTTGTATATCACGTATGATCACATTGGCATTCATAGTATTTATTCATTTAGTGTATACATTTCAGCCCCAAAACATTTAATAAGGTTTGCACATAACATAGAAAGGGGCACATAGAACTCACCTGATGAGCTAGTCTGGATTGTCCTAAACAAAGTCCAACAACGTCACTTCTGATCTGAATTGAGTAGTTAAATACACATCAGACCTAATCTCGACTCTAACGGTTTAATCGTTCTAAACATACTGACTTTACTTAACCATTCTGATGCCTGCGCACTTAGCAAGTGCGCAGGGCCTTGGTCATGCGTACTTAACAAGTACGCAGACTTTACTTCATGCGCACTTGGTAAGTACGCAGACTTTACTTCATGCGTACTTGATAAGTACGCAGAACCCTTCTTCCTGCGTACTTGATAAGTACGCAGGATCTGATTCAGGCGTAAGAACCCTAACTTTTTGCATGCGGGTCTGATCATGCCAATATCTGAATTTTCTTTGATCAAAACGTTCGGTTTTCATTCTAGATACTAGATCTTTGTTCATTTTCAAGTTTTATCCATAAAAACTTCACCTATTTAGCTAAAACCGAAAATCCTAAAATAATCATAAAAACTCAGATTATAATCGAATGCTTACCTGGATTGGAGTTATGATTCAGAGAAGATGATCACGAGCACAATAGCAACGTTCTCCTGAATTTCCAAGTCGATCCGTCACTTTCTCTCTCTAGACCCGTGCTCTCTTCTCTCTCTCTAGAACTTGAGATTGGTGGAAAATGAGAAGTTTGGGCAGCCCTTGCCCTTATATACTTGGGCTTCCTTCGGCTCGTTGGAGCCGAGCCCAAGCCCATCTATTTTTCTTTCGTCATTTGAAAATTATAATTTCGATCGTGCCATTATTTATTTATTACCAGTTTTGGGATGTTACAGTTAGCCTTCCTTTCCTGAGTGGAAAAAAAAATCTCTCTGCCCTAAGGCAGAAGGAGTGGTGCAGCCATAGGTATCATACCCTTCATGAGAGCGCTGCTGACGTAAAGGCCATACTGGTATTTTTGCTCTCGTCGCCGAACAGCCATCCGAGGAGGAGAAGATTGACGACATCCTGATCGTTTGCGAATACCCAGAGGTATTTCCCAAAGACCTGCCTGGTCATCCACCTCATCGACAAGTCGAATTTCAAATCAATCTAGCACCTGGAGCAGTACCTATTGCTCGGGCATTGGATAGACTTGCACCTAGTGAGCCACCAGAATTATCCACACGACTGCAAGAGTTGTTGGATAAAGGCTTCATCAGATCTAACCCATCGCCATGGAAACTCCAGTCCTATTCGTCAAGAAGAAAGACGGGACCTTCCGCATGAGCATTGATTATCATGAGCAGAACAAAGTAACCACCAAGAATCGTTATCCACTACACCGCATTGATGATCTGTTTGATCAACTCCATGGATCAAGTTCTATTCCAGGATAGACCTTAGATCCGATTACCATCAGTTGAGAGTTCGAGGCAAAGACATCTCTATGACTGCTTTCAGAACTAGGTACGGCCATTACGAGTTTATGGTCAGGCCATTCGGACTAGGCAACGCACCCGCAGTATTCATGAATCTCATGGACCGTGTGTGTAAACTGTACCTTGACCAGTTCGTCATCATTTTCATTGATGACATCCTCATCTATTCCAAGAATAGGGATGAACATGAGGAACATCTTCGTTTGATTCTGGAATTGCTAAAGCAAGAGCAATTGTATGTTAAATTCTCTAAGTGCGAATTCTGGATTCACGAAGTGCAATTCCTAGGACATGTAGTCAATGAGAAGGGAATACATGTCGACCCATATAAAATAGAGGCCATCAAGGACTGGGCGGCATCAACAACTCCGACAGTGGTGCAACAATTTCTGGGATTGGCTGGCTATTATTGTCAATTCATCGAGAGATTTTCCAAGATTGCCCAACCCCTCACTAATCTTACTCAAAAGGGGAAACCCTATAACTGGAGCAATGCTCAGGAATCAGCATTCCAACTATTAAAACAGAAACTCTGTAGTGCACCTATCTTATCTCTTCCGGAAAGAACGGATGACTTCGTAGTGTATTGCGATGCCTCCATGCAAGGCCTTGGTTGTGTGTTGATGCAACGTGAAAAGGTTATCGCATATGCTTCCCGTAAATTGAAATTTATGAGAAAAACTACACTACCCATGACCTAGAATTGGGAGCTGTAGTGTTTGCTTTGAAAATTTGGAGACATTATTTGTATGGTACCAAATACACCATCTATACCGATCACAAGAGTCTTCAGCATATCTTTGAACAGAAAGAGTTGAACATGCGACAACGTCGTTGGGTCGAACTTTTAAATGACTATGACTGTGCAATCAGATACCATCAGGGTAAGGCTAATGTGGTAGCCAATGCCCTAAGCCGTAAGGAAACCAAACGAGTTAGAGCACTATAACTTACTATTCAAACCAGATTACCTGACAAAATTCGTAGTACTCAACTTGAAGCCCTGAAAAAGGAAAACCTACCGCTGGAAGGTATACACGGTATGGAAGCACAACTCGAGGTCAAATCTGACGGTATTCGCTACTTCGCTGAGCGAATATGGGTTCCAATATTCGGAAATTTAAGGGAACTGGTCATGGATGAAGCTCATAAATCTCATTACTCCATTCATCCAGGTACCGACAAGATGTACCATGACCTAAAAGTGTTGTATTGGTGGCCAAAGATGAAGGCCAATATAGCCACCTATGTGAGCAAGTGCCTGACTTGCGTGGAGGAAATGGGAGCAAATATCCATGGACTTTATCACAAAAATTGCCACGAACTCCTACCGGATGTGATACCATTTGGGTAATAATCGATCGTTTAACAAAATCTGCTCACTTCTTAGCAATCAAGGAAACCGACAAGATGGAAAAACTTACTCGCATTTACATGAAAGAAGTAGTATCTCGGCATGGGGCGCCAATTTCTATCATTTCGGGTTGTGATGCACGATTCACCTCTCGTTTCTTAAAATCGTTACATAAAGCTTTAGGCACGCGTCTAGATGTGAGCACAGCATACCACCCTCAAACTGATGGCCGGACGGAGCGTACTATTCAAACCCTGGAGAATGTTCTACGAGCTTGTGTGATTGATTTTGGTAACACTTGGGAGTCTCACCTACCGTTGGTGGAGTTCTCCTACAATAACAGTTATCTTACTAGCATCAAGGCAGCTCCATTTGAAGCACTTTATGGACGGAAATGATGTTCTCCTATTTGTTGGACCGAGGTTGGGGATAGTCAACTTACATGTCCTGAACTTGTATTTGAAACTTCCGAAAAGATCGTTCAAATTAGAAACCTATGGCGGCAGCTCGTGATCGTCAAAAGAGTTATGCCGACAAGCGTCGTAAACCCTTAGAGTTTCAAATAGGTGACATGGTCTTACTCAAAGTCTCACCTTGGAAAGGTGTCATTCATTTCGGGAAACGAGGCAAACTGAATCCTCGTTATGTTGGACCATTCAAGATAATGAAGAGAGTCGGTCCAGTAGCATATCAACTGGACCTACGTGAAGGACTTAGTAGTGTACATGACGTCTTTCACGTCTCAAATTTAAAGAAATGCCTAGCAGACGAATCACTTGCAGTTCCTCTTGAGGAACTACACGTTGATGAACAGTTACGTTTCATCGAAAAACCTGTGGAAATTATGGATAGGGAAGTTAAAACGTTAAAGCACAGTAAGATCCCTATTGTCAGAGTTCGTTGGAACTCGAAACGCGGACCGGAATTCACGTGGGAGCGCGAGAATCAGATGATGCGCAAATATCCTAATCTGTTCAAGCACTCCGCGTCAAATTCTTAAGGTACTATTTAATTTTCGGGACGAAAATTCTTTCAACTAGGGGATGATGTGATATCCCGGAAAAAAAATTTATTTTATTTAATTTTCGGGACGAAAATTCTTTTAACTAGGGGATGATGTGACAATCCGACTTTTCATGTTAACTCCGTTAACAATCCCATTAAAATTTCTGTTAAAAACTTAACCCCGTTAAATAAATCCAGTTAAATCTTAACTTATTTAACAAAAATTAAACCCCAAGGACCAATTCTGTCATTTCCTGATCTCAAACTTCTGGGACTAATCCTTCCAAATCCCTAAACCTATTATGTTGACTTTGAAAGTCAAAATTAAATGATTTTTGTTCCTGTTGACTTCTAAAAGTCAAATCCGTAGCCTCTTTGATCCAAATTCACGAGCTATAACTGACATTGGTCCAAATCTGTAACTGAAATGCACGTTGATGTCATAAACGTTCATATTTGAGTCAATTAACATCACCATTACGCGTAATTAATCTCATTATTAGATGTTAAAGCCATAACCGTTGACACTCATCACGTATCCATCAAATTCGACCATTTGGAGTATTACCCTTGCAATCAAACTCTCCAAAAACCTTAATCGCATCCCACAGAGACTGTTACATCATCCAATTTGATCGGAATTGAAGTTGTTGTCGCCGGTGATCAAACTAGTCGAGGTCGGAACATGTCCTAGCCGAACTTTATCAATCCACACACCATTCTGGTAATCAATCAACTCCTCAGCTTCGTTTTCATCCATAGATTGTAAGCCCTATGATAATTGGCACTTACAACACCGAATTAAACGCAAACAGATTCTAGGGTTCATCGTATGAACTTGGTAATCGAATCTTAACCTAGACTCTGTTTCAATTCAATTAAGTTACATGAAAAGCTTTGAAATCTTCCAACCTTTGAAAGCCCTATGAATCCAAACACTTGTATTATCAGAATTATGTAATTTGATTTTGAGTTCATGAACTAGGGTTTCTAATTTCAATCGAACAATTAACCAATCCAAAATGGTTCTTTTTGCAATTAAATCCACTCATAGGTTCGCCCATCACTGACTTACAAAACCCCTATACTTCTAATTCAAATCCTAATCGAAATCGTCCGATTTGGGACAACCTTGGGGTTCGATTCGCGTGGGGGGGGGGAGAACCCACTAGAGTTCGGTGATAAAAGAAATCGGGACCGAGTTATGTCGCGATACCCTAGCGGGCGGACTTGTTTAGGACACTTGACTCATACGCAGGAGACCCGGGTTCGAGTCCGGTCTCCTGCATTCTTTTTTTGGGGACTTTTTACTTATATTTATTTATTGAAAATCAAACCTTATATTATTATAATAATATATTAACTTGTTTTAATCCTGAAAACCACCCGTAGGTTCGAGTTTGATTTGTAAACCACATTTATTTAATGTAACCACTTTTAAAAATAATATGTTTATATTATTTTCAAACCGTAACTCCTAGAATAAAATAATATATATATTTTTATATTATTTTACCTCGTTTATTAATCTCGTGTAACGTTAACTAAATAATAATATAATTGTTTATATTATTTACTCACGTTTATTATCTCAAATAAAAATAATGTATTTATTATTTTGTCATGTAAATGTTTATCGTATATTCCCTACGAGTTCAAAAACAATATATATAATATATTATTTTCATCAATGATACAAACGCACGAATTCAATTATTTATTTATTTATTTAATATACGTATTAGAGACGTTCGACACATAAGGCATTTATCTTTACTATTATGTAGAGAAACCCAATTTCCCGTAGACACGTTCGTCTACCCGTTAATCCTTAGAATATTTTAAAACGTCCTAACCTTCCGTGTCGTTGTCACAATTCCCATTTTATCCCTAATTTATGTGTTTATAATTTTAGGGCATTCGTAAATCGTTTGAGACTTACACACGTGGTTCCAACTTGTCCTTTGTGTGATACTACCTACAACGCAACGCAGGTGAGTTTTCACGGCCCCTTTTATTGTTTTAACTTGGGGGAGAAAACTTGATTAAACAATTTTGGATTTTGTAATTCGTATGTATCAATGTTAAATGCTAAGCGTAACACGCTATCACAGAAAGTCCTCAACTAATATCGGACCGTTAATATGGATCTTAGCGAGGTAATATTTAGTAGTACTACTGGGTTTGACAAATCTCACCCGCGTTAGTCGTGCTAACTCGATTAGATATCGAACGGGTGAAATGTTAGCCTACTCACACCGCCAGTGTTGATAGACCTGGCAGGAGGCAATAAACAAACAGTCAGCTTCGGTTGCGAGCGCTTGAGCTGAACATGAACATAGGTTAGCTACATATAGATATGTAAATCTGGTAAACGCTTATTTACATATATTGAAACCTGTGAACTCACCAACCTCGTGTTGACATATTTTCTTACATGTTTTCTCAGGACGCTAAGATAAGACACAGGTGCACGTTAGGGCATGCATGGGATCCAACTACTTTGATTATGACTTATTCATAATTGTTTGAATTATTCTATTGTACTTTTTTTGGTTGGACGTTTTGGACTTTTTGGACTTTTGAACTTTGGTTTTGGGCGCGTGTATTTTGCGCATTTATTTTCTTTACGCTTCCGCATTGATACTCTGATTTGAATGATATTTTCATTTTGAGTCCCATGTAGAGTCGTTCAAAGTAACTAAAGTCTGAGATCCTGGTTCATCACTTCCCAAACGGTAAAACTCCGTTAGTTGAAATTGGGGGTGTGACAGATTGGATGCTGAGGTAAATCCGAAATTAAATGATTCAAAATCATCTGCACGAACCTAGGATACATAAGGAATCCTTGACCTTCTAGAGGATTTATTTGCATGACCAACTCACGGTAGAAGTATAAAGCAAAGTTAAACTGTTTGTTGAGTGTCAAAGCAACCATAGCAGCCTGTAGTGCACTCTTCAACCCATCAGTACTAGCCTTCCTTGGAGACAGACATTGTATGATAACGTGCATAAAATATCTCCATTCGCCAACTAAACCTCCTTTTCTTGATTGTGTATCATTCGGTCTTCCTCTATAACCCATCCGCTGAAAACACCCCATAATAAGTGTTCCAGGATATGACATAGGATCGTCCACAGCACCTCCTAATCCCAATGCAGCACGAATAGTTTCTACTGAAATAGCAACCTCAGTATTATTTACCGTAGCATGAAGTACGTGAGGTTCAACATCCGTATCTTGATGGACGGTATCCTAAAATTGTTGAATATACGGTAAACTTATATACGGATTAGCAGATAAAGCCACTTGCAATCTTGAACGATTTAGAAAGTTGATAATTCCTTGAAAATTAACAGCTTCAGACATATTCGGATCCAATAACGCCACTTGGTTATGTTTGTACTCAACACGACGAGCCATCTGTAAATGTAGAGGACAAAAACACATTAGTAAACAAAACAAACAAAAAGAAAATTAAAAAAAAATTTAACACAAAAAAAATTTTCAACAAAAAATCACAAGTCCAAAACACTACTTAGCCCTTAGGCGAACTTACTAAGTTCGCTTAGTTTTTCAAGAGGCGAACATAATAAGTTCACCTAAACAAGTTCGCTTGAACAAGTTCGCCTGAACAAGTTCGCCTGAACCTGTCTGTCGATACAAATTCCACACATAATCACAAACATGTCTAAAACAAGCATAAATTCTCAATTCAAACTTAACAATAGCATCGATTAAGATTCACGACACATTTTAAATCATCAATTTCAAGTGTTAATTCAGAAACCATGTTCAAATCTCAGAAAAACATGAAAATATTCAAACCGAATGAACACAGATTAAAAATTGCAAAATCTAGAATATTTACCGGATAAAAGTTGTTGAAATTACTCTAGAATTACTCGCAATTGAAAACCGATTCAGAAACAACCACACAAAATTCGAATCAGAAACCATAGATCTGAAATTACAAGATTTCTAAAAGATTCCGTAAGTTCGCTCGTATAAGTTCGCTCAAACAATGATGAGGATAAATGAATAAGTTCGCCTGAACACAATACTAAATCACCATTAAGTTCGCTCCATTAGGCGAACATGTTAAGTTCGCTTAACAAGCTTCAGGCGAACATATTAAGTTCGCTTACTCAGAACCAGGCGAACATATTAAGTTCGCTCCAAACCCTTTCCTTTGACCAAAATTCTTCACTTTCAACACGACCCATTCTCGTGAACTTCCATATGTATCAAGTATCTGATCCAATTCCCGAAACATTTTAAAAATAAAATTTTCATGGAAGATAGAAACAAAATATTTTTGGATTTTATCTGTACAAACGGAATCACATATTTTTGGTTTTTATCTGAACAAACTGAAAACACATATTTTTGGATTTTATATGAGCAAACTAAAATACATATTATTGGATGAACATCATGAGCAAGAAGATCATATCAGTATATGAGCAATTCATCACACAGTTTATTATCAACCATGGGCAACCTAAGATATGAAACATTCAAACTCATACTTATGTAACTCATACTTTTTCAATTTTATGAAACTTTTGTAATCTATTTGAATAATACTTGAAATGATACGCGATAAATTTCAAAGTAAACAAGATCAGGTTATGAAATGCTCAATTTTTCATTTCGAATTTGCAATACAAAGCATGAAGTTTTAAATTGTCAATATTATATGATTTGAAACTATAAGCATTTTTCTTCCAACTTCATGTGAGTTAGTACCATTTTGATGAAAAACATCGTCTACCCCACATATATGCCAACCGAAATTAAATTTGCACTATCTTCAAGACATACACAGTTTATTGAAAGATTAGATCAATCTCCAAGATAAAATTATCTCAATTAGCACAAGTATAGAATAGCAGATCTCAAATGATATAAGAATCCGAATGATTCAGAATCGAAAGATTCTAATGAATTGGCTTTATAATGAGAATCAAAAGATTCAGGAAGGAGGATCCAACTATTATCTGGATAAATTTCAATGAAATCAGAATAGATGATGTATCTAACTGATCCAAGGGTGAATATATGTTCTAACAGATGGTGTCAGAAACATATCTTAGTTCAACAACACATTGCATGTTTTTCGGGGCATGGGCAGTGAAGTGAACTAAAAGAGATTGTGCTAAAGACATAATTCGATATTGGTCTCATGAAATTCTTAAAACCATATATTCTATATCTGATAATGATCTTTTACACACACACTCAGGCATATAATGGATTCAAATCACAGATGTAATCATATCATAATTAATTTCACACTACTATTGGTTCAAAAATGCTTCTAGTCTATTGACAATTCAAGTTTCAAACTCATATTCAAATTAAAACATGTTATCAAGATTAGAGCATTCAAAAACACTATCATTTCTCATTTATGCAGACTTTGAAATTTTGATCAAATCAAATTATTTAAACTTTCATATATCAAAGGTCTACTAGGGTCATGTGTAATGAACTATTCACTGATGTACTATCATTTCTTCTATAACTTCAAATAATGTCAATTTTATATTTTTCATTTTTGTTTTGAATTTTTATAAATAACAATTTTTGACTGAAATGTAAAATGCAGAAATGTAATAAAGCAATAAAAGAAATTGAAAACAAAATCTCCCATGAAAATTGTTTTGAAAAACTTTTATTCGGGATTGATCATACCAATCTTTTTGATCAGAAATTCAAACCTGGTACGATCAAATGCTTTGGTAAAAAGATCAGCAAAATTATCATCTGTATGTACCTTTACCAGCTCAATCAACTTCTTATCTGCACAATCACGAATAAAATTATATCTAATTTCAATGTGCTTTGTTTTACTGTGCTTAACAGGATTATTTTAAATAGATATTGTAGCATTATTATCAATAAATATGGGGGTTCCTGTAAAATTCAAACCGTAGTCTCTTAATTGTTGTTGGATCCACAAGATCTGTGAACAACAACTTGCAGCAGCAATGTATTCTGCTTCGCATGTGGAAATGGAGACCGTAATCTGCTTTTTGCATTGCCAGGAAACTAGACGATTACCCAAGAACTGGCAACCACATGTAGTAGATTTCCTGTCCAAACACCAACAACCAAAATCAGAATCAGTGTAAGCATTGAATTCAAAGTTAGAACCATGAGGAAACCATAGTCTCAATCTTTGTTTTCCTTTCAGATAACGAAAGATTCTTTTTACTGCAATCAAATGAGACTCTTTTGGTTTTGCTTGGAACCTGGAACAAATACACACAGCGAACATTATATCTAGCCTTGAAGTGGTTAAGTACATGTACATGAGAGATCCAATCATTGCACGGTAGAGTCGGCAATCAACTTATTTTCCATCTGGGTCAGAATTCAATTTATGGTTGACCGGAATTGGAGTATCATATGGGGTACAATCCTCCATCTTGAATCGGCTCAAGATGTCCCTTACATACTTGGACTGATGAATAAAGAAACCATCTTCCTTCTGATTAACTTGAAGACCTAGGAAAAATGATAACTCTCCCATAGCTGACATCTCAAACTTTAATTTCATAATACTCTCAAACTCTTTGCATATCCCTTCATTTGTAGAGCCAAAAATAATATCGTCTACATATATCTGTACAAGTAGGTATTCTCCCCCTGGTTTCTTAATGAATAAAGTCGACTCAATATGTCCACGAACAAAATCATTCGCCAGAAGATGTGTAAACAACGTTTCATACCACGCTCGAGGAGCTTGATGAAGACCATAAAGAGCTTTATCAAGCTTGAAAACTTTGGACGGATTAATTGGATCTTCAAACCTCGACGGCTGACACACATAAACTTCCTCTTTGACTTTACCATATTAGAAAGCACTTTTTACATCTAATTGAAACACCTTAAACCCTTTGTAAGAAGCAAAAGCAAGAAACAGCCTTATAGCTTCAAGCCTAGCAACAGGCGCATAAACCTCGGTGTAATCAATTCCCTCTTGTTAATTGAAACCTTGTACAACTAATCTTGCCTTGTTTCGCACCACAACACCTCGATCGTCTTTCTTGCATTTAAACACCCACTTCGTACCAATTGGATACACACCCTTTGGAAGATCTACAAGATTCCAAACTTTATGTTTGTCAAACTGAGCAAGTTCTTCCTGCATGGCCTCTATCCAATTATTATCACTCAATGCCATTTCGACATTCTTTGGTTCGACCTGAGAAATAAAACATGAATGTGAGCATACATCAAAAACACCAGTCTCTTTAAAACCTGTATACAAGCAAGTGTTGTCAAGAGTAGAACGAGTTTGCACTCCATCACGCAAATGCCCAATAATATTTGAAATCGGATGAGCTTTGAGTTCCTTGATTGATGCAACCTCGGGAACTGGCAACACATCGAATTGAATTGTATCAGATTGATAAGACAGATCTTGAGTAACTAGTATCCCCAAGTCCAGATTTGTAGGAATCTCCCCCTGATCCTGTGACAAATTAGAAGGCTCATCAACTATCAACGGATCAGCAGAAGAATCTTGGAAAATAACATTTTCATCTTCACTATCAGACTCTTGTGTTCCCAAACAAGAAGCAGCATTAGGATCTGGAGCAAATGTACAAGGAATAGATGAATGTGGAACCACAGTCGGTAGAAAACCACTATTCTGTGCATCTTGACATGAGTCATATAAAACAGCAGCTTCCATGGGAGAAATATCATAAGGTAAATGAAAAGTGTGACAACCCGACATTTCAGGTCAATACCCGTACAAGTCATAATCGAGTTCACATTTTTAATTGTTTTTGGTGATTTATTTAATTTCACAAACAAGGACTTTAGAGTCTAGCAAAGATCGTACATGGTCTCAATTTATACTTGGGTAATTCTAGGAATTACCGGTGCAAGTACCAGTACAAACCGACTAAGACGAACAATAGTGGATAAATTAAATATCCAGGCGTATACGTTACACAAATTTTTCGTTGGTCAATAACTTATTTTTAGAATAAATCATATAGTATACGTAAAAGTAAACTAACGAACTCTTTCGAAAACGCTATTGGGTAGCGTCACTTTTAGGTACTTATACCTACAAATAATCACCTCAACGGATTATACAATCCAAGATTTCAATGTTTTTCGTTAACGAGCCATAAACTTGTTAAATTTATTATACCGTGAGAAACCCAAACCGAATTAAATTACCCCTTTAAAAACTATAATTGGTATTAATACCTTAATAAATTTACTCAAACTTGGTTAATTTAACCCAACCCCCCCAACCTACTCTTTGACTTCTCGGCCGGAAGCCAGAGAAAACCCACACCCTCTCCCTTACTCGACCCATACTACAACTGAGAAAACTCAAATATAACCATACTCACTTCAATCATTTTTCTCACAATTCCCATTCATCACACTCATTTTCATACGGCAAATTTTCCATTTCTCTTCAAACCGAAGCCAAGTTTTAAGGCGAAATCCTACCACAATCCAGTATTTTAAGAAGAATTTCAAGTGTTTCTGCAAAAGAGTCGAGATCATCTCTGTTTTATTTCATCATCTTCATCTCGGTTTTAAGGTAAAAACTCGACATTTTCACATTATTTTCTTTAAAACCGTAGCTAAACTTACATCTTATTTAAACGCAAGAAAGATAACAAGAAGAGTGTGTCGAATTCAAGTTTAAAACATAAAAATATGCAGGACTGATTCTGTCAAACAGAAGTCCAGTAATCGAAACTAGGAGTTTCGATACCAGTTAACTCAATCGAAACTAGGAGTTTCGATACCTGTTGATCCATCGAAACTAGGAGTTTCGATACCTTATCTCAATCGAAACTAGGTTGTTTCGACTCCTGACCACTCCATCGAAACTAAGTAGTTTTGACACACATATGCTCCATCGAAACTAAGTAGTTTCGACACACATATGCCCAATCGAAACTAAGAAGTTTCGACACCTGTACAACAGTCCCAGTTGGGCAGTAACTCAAAACTATTTTATAACAAAACATGTGTTGGAAAACTAAAACGATATTTAAACAAACACAATCAGATTTACAAGGTCGGTGAACAATTTACAATTAAGACGTTGGTCTTAACAACAATTTACCCTTGGTATCTAGGGTACGAATAGTCAAGGTTGACTACAACAAGTATCATACAAGTATACACAAACTCAAGGTGAGTTTCACGGCCCCTTTTTACTGTTTTCAATATTTGGGGGAGAAACATACTTACAACTATTTTATGGGATAACAAGAGAATAAGGCACGACTTTTATGTTTACATGAGATGAGAACAACGATTTGAGGCCGCTAAAGTCCCCTGGAACAACGTAGTAACCATTAACTGTAGCCTAGGGTCCTATGAATAGTACTATGGAGAGTGACGTCTCCCGGTCATGGTTAGTCGCGCTAACCACAATCTGGAGGATTTATGGCCGCATAGAACCGGATAACGAAATTAGGGGCGTGTACAATTGTCATGGTTTGGTTACGCCTCATGTATGAACATATTATTTGTATTCCTAGCTAGTTTACAAATGGGTCAACAATTCTTATTCTGTTTATCACATACAACTGAACTATTTATGAACAATCGAAGTTTACAAAGAACTATTTGATTAAACCTGTGAACTCACCAACCTCGTGTTGACGATTTTAAGTATGTTTTTCAGGAAATTGACGTGATCGCAAGGTTAGCAATGTAGATTACCTGCATGCACGATGGATACTACTCAAGGAGGATTTCTCTTGTATAACTCATTGAATTGAGTCATATTTGTGAAATCTTAACTTTTTGTAAATTCAGATTACGTTTTGGAATGTAAAACATTAAACTTATTTATGTATCCATTTATCAGGTATGTGTTTGCGGTAATCATATGCTTTGGAAACCATGAACGTCGTGCCTCGCGTTTCCGCCTTGGCGGGGTGTGACAAAAAGACTTGAATAAATTCTCATAATCAAAAGCCCAGTATGGTCCAATCACCATTTGAGGTAAACACCTATTAGAACAGTCAATACGAAACCATTCTTCAACTTGGCGAGTCTATTTGTTATAAACCCTCTTGGTAGTAGAATTAGCAACATACCCCAGAAAGATCCCTTCAATTGCCTTAGCACTGAACTTGGTTGGGACATCACGAACTTTCAAAAGGGTGCATGGAATACCAAAAGGTAGTAAATATTCCAGATTCGGCTTACGATTATTAAGCAACTCATAGCACGCCTTGTTGTGTCGCTTAACGGTCAAGACTCGGTTCAAAACATGACACGCAGTATTTACAGCCTCAGCCCAAAAAGTTACTGGAAGCTTAGAATCAGCAAGCATCGTACGTGCAGTTTCAACTAAAGTCCTGTTCTTTCGTTCAGCAACAGCATTTTGTTGAGGTACATATGGCGCACTGAATTCATGATGAATTCCCTTTTGAAGACAGAATAACCCCATTTTGCTATTCTTAAATTCACTGCCATTGTCACTCCTAATTCTTCTGACTTTCTGTTTAAACAAATTCTCTAAACCTAGGATTAAGAATTGTACCAACTCTGTGGTTTCGGCTTTAGAAGCAAGGAACTTAACCCATGAAAATCTAGAGTAATCATCCGTTACCACCAGACAGTAAGATTTACCACCAATGCTCCTGATACTAATCGGTCCAAACAAATCCATATCCAGTAGCTCCAAAGGAGTTACAATAGAATTCTTTGTCTTAGATTTGTGGGACTTCTTGTGTTGTTTCCCCTTCTTGCAAGGAATACAGTCATCAGGAACTGAAAATTTCATTTTCGGAACACCAAAAACCAGATCATTCTTCACAAGATAATTTATTTTCCGATAATTGATGTGAGCTAGTTTCCTGTGCCACAAAATAGAATCTAACTCAGACGCCTTGGAGAGTAAACAAGTAGGAATTGAATCCGTAGTAGTAGCAACACTCATGTCTAGGACATATGTGTCATTTCTCCTTGGAGCCTTCATTAGAATCCATTCGTCAGGAATCACAAAGCCCGGTTTCAAGATATAACACTCAGAATCATTTAAATGAAATGAAAATTTCTTGTCACACACTTGAGATACACTTAAAAGATTATGTTCAAGTTGCTCGACATAGTTCACTTTCTCAAATTTGACTTTTCATTCTTTAAAGTACCTTGACTAGTTATGTACCCGCCTTTATTACCAGCAAAAGCGACATAACCACCATCAATATTAATCACATCTTCTAACAAACGAATATTCCCTGTCATATGTCGAGAACAACCACTATCCACATACCACGTATTGTTGATAGTCCTCCTTGGTTGTCCCTACATAAACAAAGAAAATCTGTTAGAAATTGAAACCCAAGTCATTGTGGTCTAGGGTCTTCCAGATGGATCAAAATAAACAACTTCAAGTAACTCACAATCAACATTGTCATCAACCTTTGGAACATAAGATTTATTATTAGACCTTTTCAAAGAAGACATATTATGATTATTTGAAAAAACAGTATTAGATTTATTATTATCAGATTTAGGAATTTCCAAAAATTTCTTTAGTTTTCTGTTACGTCTTCTTCGTTGTGGTCTAGAAAGTTTGACCTCAGGTTGAGACTCTTTTTGAATTCCAACAGGTGGAATCTCAAACTTCTTTTGAAAACCAACAGGTTTAAAAATACGCTTATCATGTTGCTTAAATCCTGAAGATTTAGCAAATGATTGACAATGCATATTCTTTTCAACACTACACTTAGGCTTTTCCCCAGTTAATCTTTTCAGAATCGTCACTGCTTGTTTTTGTGAGGGATCACACTTTAATTTGCCTTGATTCTTATAAGGACAGTGAATCAAAATATGACCAGCCTCATTACAATGAAAACAAACTCTTCTATCTTGATGATTTCTAATATAAGGAGTTTTTCTTGAATTTGATGACCCGTCTGATGAACAAGCTTCAGAAGATTTTTTTGAACAATTGACTGACTTCTTTGGAAAAAAAAACTTGTTTAGTCACCGTCGATGAATTCTTCTTCTGATAATCAGCAGCAAGAAATCCACTTGATTGTAGCATTTTTGAAAGATTAGGTTGAACAACTTTCACCTCATCTGGTTCTGTTAAAATGCATCTATCACGGGTAACATTATTCACTACTTTTGGTTCATCAATTTGCACTTCCTTTGGAATGCCTTCAACCTTATTATCATCAAACACCTCATCCTCAAAATCAGAATCATAGATCATATCTTCACCAGTTTCTGGATTCACCTTCAACACTGTCTTTGGATCAATTTCCTATTCATGAATAATCTCTGGTTCAACCACATAATTTGCATTGAATGGTGGAGGAACAAATCCAATTCCAGCAACCCTCTTAGTAGGATCAGCATTAGCATTAAAGTAATCTAATACTACATATGAATTTTCAAATTTTTCCAACTTTCTATGTAATTTGATCACCTCAGATTCTTTATCAGAAATTTCTTTGTTCTTCTGAGCGACAATTTCATTTCGCTTCTCAATCTCAGCATAAGCCATATCCAGATGATATGCTTGTTCCTTATATTTCAATCCCAAAGATTTCAAATCTCTTTTCAAGCACTCAATTCTATCTATACACAATTTATCATTATCTTTCAATTTTTGATTAACTGAATGCATCGATTTCATATCACAAATTAAATTTGTGTTATCATCCATTACTTTTTGCATTTTATCTTTTATACTTATGCAATTTGAGCAATAAATGTGACAGACAGAATCTTTTACCTTTGAAGGATCTAACATATCTGCCATGAAGACTTTTGCAATCGGGATATTATCAGAATCAGCACCATTAGAAGAATTTTGAGTTAAAACAATATCATCTTCAGATACACCAGATGCAATCTCAGTCTCACCATTTTGTACTTGATCACTTTCTTCATCAGCACTCGGCAAACTCTCACCATCACTTGAGCTATCATCATCAGTTGACTCTTCAGATTTAGTGAAACTCAGCTACAAACGCTTGACTTACCGAACCAACCAAATCTTCAAGATGAATACCCCAGTCATAATTTTCATCATTCTGAGCAACCAAAGCAGATGATGCAGATGCATGATTAGAATTTCCAGAATTAGAAGAACCATGTGACTGATTACGATTGTTCTGAAAGTTATTAGGCTTCTTCTGAGAATCAAATTCAACTTTCGGCTTCACATATTCTTTGGCAAAATGACCATACTCTTGACAATTATAGCAACGAACTTTGGTTTTATCAAATCCCATGCGTGAACGACTGTTAGACCCAATATACTTTCTTCCAGTCTTCTTCAAAAAATCCTTTGCTTGTCGCATAAGCATAGCCATGTTCCATTGAATGTTCATCTCTTCTAGATCAACAGGATCAATCTGTCTAAAATCTTCTTCAATAACCTCTGGATCATGAATCTTTCCTCCAATAAAATTTTCATAAGAAGCCATAAAGGAAGAAAACATTGCTAGATAATCATCAGCAACTCTTTGATTCAAACTATGTGTTCCAGATGATGAAGAATTTGTATTTGCAGAGAAACCTGAATGACTTGGAACCCCAGAACAATGATCATGAGAAACATCTTGAGTATCACCAGAAAAGAACGCAACACCTGCACCAGTTTTTCCAGAAGATTTAGCAAAATACATTGAACGATCTTGAATATGCTCCATATTAGTTTCCTTCTTTTTCATATTCAAATCATGTGATTGAATCTTCCTAAGAACCTTTTCAAGCGACATTGTTTTATACTTGACATTCTCTTTAATCAAAACCGTATACACAATAAATTTTGATGGTAATGCCTCCAAAATCTTATCATTTATCTCTTCAGTCTCATAAACCACTGAAGCACTTGACAACTCACTCAGAAAATGATAGAATCTCGTTGCAAGATCATCTAAAGATTCATTTTGATAGTGCTTGAATACTATGAACTGTTTCTTCAGTAATTCTTTTCGACTTTTCTTAACATCCAAACTACATTCACATCTCTTTTGCAACGCCTCCCACAATTGTTGAAAAGTTCTGAATTGTTTAAAACTGTGATAAATATCTTTTGGAAGAGACATTGAGATACTGGCCATTGCCTTCTTTTCTCTATCAAAAAATAATTTTTCTTCTGTGGTTAACGCAGATACTGATTTCGAAACATCATCTTTTCCCATCCAAGTATATGTCGGATGCGTATAACCCTCTAAAATTGGAATCCATAAGCTTGTATCAGTAAAAGATACGAACTGATCAAACCGATCTTTCCAGTTGGAATAATCTACAAGACTTAACAATTTGGGCGGTTTCTGAGATGTACCAATCTCGTTGTCGTAATTTAACATATTAGTCACTTGCACCATATTTGTCATTTTTCAGAAAAAATTTCCAAGTGTTGAACTCAAAACTCCCTTAGGCGAAGATAATAAGTTCGCTTCAGCAAAAAACAAGCTAATTTGATATCAAGCGAACTTGACAAGTTCGCTTACCCAAGAAATCCAATAAGTTCGCTTACTGATAACACTACAAAAAAGAAGAGTATTTGGGACTAAAATTCCAGTCTCTAATACCCCCGTATCAGTACTTAATGGTTATCGGAGACTGATTTCGTCAGTTCCCGGTCAGTGACGAATACTTAGTCCTAAATAGTTAGGTTAGTAACTGAAAATCAGTCCTCATTGTATGTCACCAACAGGGACTAATAGTTAGTCTCTCATACAAAAAATCAGTCCTTAATTTGTCTCCCGAATGCCACGTTATTTCAGTCCCCAATACATTTATTTAGCGACTGAAAATCAATCTCGGATAATAAGATATTTCAATCCCTAATGTGTAATTTTAGGGACTGAAACTCAGTCCTCAAAAAATGTCTAAATTGTCCCTGATATGTTTCGTTAGATTCGTGATTCTATATCAAATCAGTCTCCAATAAGATGTTTTAACGACTGAGGATTAGTCTCGGTAACACACTATTTTAGTCGTTAATATCCTTGTTGTCGGGACTGAAAATCAGTCTCAGATAGCATATTATTTTATCCCTAATATGGTTTTTCAGAGTCTGATAATCAGTCTCTAATGTGTTTCTTTAGAGACTGAAAATCAGTTTCAGAAACTAATCCTATTTTGTATTATCAGTGACTATTTTTTAGTCTCTAAATGTTTATCTTTTACAACTGAAAATTGGCTTCCGATACAATTTAATTCAATCCCGAACATGTATTCAAAACCCGTAACAAATTTCTTTAAGGATTGAAAAGCAGTCCCAATGCAGGTGTTATATAACTGATTTATAGTTTTATATATTAAATTTCAGTCACTAAACAGCAGTAATATCATTTAAAAATATGTTTCTCGCTTTCCGAAAATCTTTCAAGTATTAATATCATAATAATAACGAAGTTCAAAATAATACCAATTCATAAATTCTAAAGTTTAAAAGAGAGTTATATGTCCAAAAAATGTAATAAACGTCTTAACATGGTACTAGGTCTAGCTGTCACTATCGCTAAATGGATCATCTGAAACATCTCTCGCATGTGTGTTGAATATTGGGATCTCGAATTCTGGAAAATTTGTATTTATGAACTCTAACATCCTTTCCATTTTCTCTTCATTCTGTTTGAGTTTCTCCTGGAATTCAATAACCTGATTTCTCAGATCTTCGTTGGTCTCACTTGAAACCCACTGAGATGATTCGCCCGCCGGTTTCATCCAATTATCTTTTTTCTTCAACACAGGCCTACACCTATCTCCCATCCTGATTGTATTGTTTTCTACCTTCCACAAACACTTTTTATTGCTTCTTTCTCAAACTTGTGTTCCATAGCAGTATCAATGGTGGTTCCATAGCAGTATCAATGGTGGTTCCTTCAGAACTGGATTCATCCATGGCCGCCTTTTTATGTTGAATAATATTTTCCTAACATAATAGAATGTACAAGAAGAACATTTAAAACTAGTAGCAACCCAAAATCAACATTTGAAAAAAATAAAATTCATAGTCAAAAGCTTTTAACAAGGAGATGCTTACATATTAAATACGTGAATGATCATTTAGTCATCTATCTTTCTCGACTCTGAAGTGCATGTTATATCATAGTTCAAAAGGGCTTGGCGGCATTTGAGTCTCGGGATTGGTCTGTCATAATAAAATTATAATAATAAAGAAAAAATATATTCTAAAAAAAGATTGAAATGAGTCTTGTTTAACAAATATAAACCTAAGATAAAGTTAAACCAAAAAAGTGTCACTAAAGACCCCTTTAAGAATGGGTGGCGCACAAAAAATACCACTAAAGCCTTTTAGTGGCACTTTTTTGTCTGTCATTATAAACTTTTGGGCTTTTAGTGACACTTTATTTTGCCACTATATTAAAAAAAGACTTTTACGGCACAAATTGTGTCGGTAAATGACCTTTTACTTGATCCTATGTAAACCTCTCATGCAACACTACTATAGAAAAAACACATAAATAAATAAAAATATGATTCACACCTTCCAATTTCCCTTTTGTTCTGGTGATTTATTTGTAACCGAATTTGCCTCGTGTTAAGGCGATGCAAGAAAGCCATGCCTAAGGATTCCAGATTATTTATGTTCTCCGCATATCTGCATATAAAAAGTTTTGCAAATTATTAACAAGTATCCACTATCATATGTACCAATATCATGGATTATATATTGCAAATTCTCCAGAAAAAGTAAGGAACATATAAGACACTAGTCATAGCTAAGAATTTACTAAATCAGAAATCCCACTATTACATCCAAAAATGCTACTATGTCAGAGATAATTATCAGGACTACAATACTTTTCAAACTCAATTGGAATCAATTGTTACTTTTTTACCAATTAGTATTTGTTAATGGGTATTTTCAGATAGTCTAATGTGGTTATTACATTTGAATCTGTCTTAATTTAGATAAATACTATCAAAATGAGTTAAAACAGGACTAGGACTTACATTGAGAGTTTAAAATGATATTATACTAAAAAAATCAACACCTTTCTTATATAAGAAGAACTTAGAGGATATAAATTCAAACTAAAAAAACCATGAAACTTCATTTACTCACTAATTTTTATATCTTTAATTAGCATATTTACATCATTTACAGTCATTGGTGTATAATGTACATGTCCCTACCGTAAAAGAAAAGAAAAAGATAACAAAACAGTAAGAAAAATTGCCCATTGTCATCAAATAAGCAAACACTTTCAATGGCGTCTTTTTCAGGGCGACTCATCCATTTTGGGGAGCCAAAGCGAATCAAAAAATGGGGGCTCTAATTTAAACTTTTTCCCTTTGTGAACTGTGTGACTCATAGTTTCGTTTTTAAATTAACATAAGTATATGTTGGTTCAGATTATGTTTGTCTCTTACATCTACATATAAACATATATAAACAGGTAAGAATGTATTGAGTGGTATATGAGAAAGAAATAACCTTTAACAATAATATATAAACCTCATAATGTTTGCATATCCTTGGCTTGGGACCAATTCATTCTTGTTTCCCCTAGTGTTTGATTGCGTGCCAACACCTATTGAACAATAAAAGACCGATAAAACATTTATCGGGCTATTTGTTAAACGAAACAACTTAAGTGTTTAAGCTGTAAATAATAGTAGCATTGTGTCAATAAAATTAAATTTGACCTTCTCTAAGCCATTGGCCTTGAGCCTGTTAAGCCCATCCATTAAATGTTGTGCTTTTGCAGCATCAAGACAACCTTTAAGTAATTACTCAAAAGTAAAACTATACCCATTTCGTAAGTCTTTCTCCAATGTATTCCACTCATCTTGAATTTTCTTTGTCCAGTTCCTAGGAGGCCATAAACATTTCAACAAGATGTAGTTATTAATAAAACAAAGTTAATTTAACAACTTGAATACATTGGTCAACTGAATGGTGCAAGCTTAAGTTTACCAATTCAAATCATCACAAAATTGAAGACCAGCAACATCACTGAAAAAAAGAGAAGATATATGAGAATTAAGAAACAATGAGGCACAGTTTAGAGAAAATAGAACCCTATGAAAAACGAATCAAAACTTCCGCCTTTGATTTGCTTAAAACTAAATTAATACAATTTAGAGAAAATAAAACCCGATTCAAACCAAATCAAAATTTCTGCTATCAATTTAGATAAAAATCGAACATCAGTTTTTTAAGCTATAAACAGTAGTAATCCCTAGCACACTACTGCCATTTTCATACTATCACCCCTCGCAAGTTACGATCCACTCGCACGCTCGACAGAACTATAATATAAAAAAACGACATAAATCAAAATATAGGAAGATCACTGAATCATAGTGCAAAACAACGATATCTAAAACAAATTGAAACAAATGAAGCTGTAGAATTTTCAATATGTAACGATACCTCTTCGTGTAATTGAATCATCGGGCTCCAACATGCGAATTTCAACATCCCTTTCCTGCACGCAGTGATCAAATAAAAACCCTACAAAGTTTGTGATACAAAACGCAGGGTGGCGGGAGACGCGAACAGGTAACCTGACTTCTTCTCCTTGAGAGAAAACTGTGTAAACGAAAAAACTTACTCGTAATTTGTTGTTTCTCGCTCCAACTGTGTGAAAAGTGAAACCCTAACAAAAATTTTGGGCCCTTGATGCGAATTGTGAGGGCAAAAGAAGTTTGTGAGTAGGTTTTAGGGGGAAGGGAAAAAATCTGGAAGGGAATTGAAGATGGAATTTAGGAAAATGGGGGGAATTAAAAAATTGAAGGGAGATTAAATAAGTTTTTTTATTTATATATATGTTTTTATTTATTAAATATATCTATACTATATAATAAATAAAGGTTTTTGCATGTCACGTGTCGACTCCATTTAATGCACTTCTATCTTTTAATAATAATATATATTTAAACAAAAAAATATTAATTATACTAATAAAACACATTTATTTTAAATTATCTCTTATCATAAGAAACTTTAAAATTTAATTATATAACTTTTATTTTCAATCAAATAGTAAATAAAAGTCAAATTATTATCAAAAAAATAGTAATTAACGTATTTTTAAAACCCAGTTATATATTAATTTTTACATATTTTGAGTTTATTTTCTATCTTTACTATATGTAATATTTTTTACACATGTAAAATATATACATAAAAATTATTGATATATTTCACCCCGTGTGTAGACACGGGATCTAAACTAGTATATATATATATATATATATATATATATATATATATATATATATATATATATATATATATATATATATATATATATGCATATTATAAAATTACGATACAAATAATCAAATAAGATATATTATGTTATATATAATGTATAATTATAAACATATATAAAATTAATTATACAAATATATAAATAAAATAATTAAATAATAAACGAATCGAGCACGAACTCAAAAATTTTCTCACGAGCCAAGCTCGAGCTCTCTAAAGCTAACACGAGCCGAGCTCGAGCCTAGACAAGCTCGGGCTCGGCTGGACTCGTTTACTCCCCTAACACAATTGCCCCAAAATGATTATAATTGGTTATGATTGACCAATATTGGCCATAATTGACTTTAAGGGCCTCTAATTATTCATGATTGCCCTTAATTGACCACATTTGACCTTAATCGGTACTTTTTTTAGAACGACGAATTTTTTACTTTTGTGGGACTTGAACTCAAGACCTCCAGACTTAGGTGCTCCAATTGGGCCACTAACCCAGTGGTGACCCTAATCGGTACTAACCGGCCATGATTAACCCCTTATATCTTATTTTACCAATAATTACAGTAATTGACCGTAATAACTCTAATTGTCATAAATTACCCATAATTGTCTCTAACTGCTCCTAAATATTCCTAATAGGTGATTATTGACATATATTGATCCAAATTGAACTTAATTTCCCTAATTATCCATAATTGCCATAATTGATTTAAATAGGTGACTATTGACCAATATTGACCCTTATTGGTCCTAAACGCCTATACTTTAAGGTAACTGACTCTAAATTTCCCCTAATTAAAACTATGTGACTGTAATTGCGTCTAACTAACCATTATTGATCAGTACTTACCTTTGTTGACCTTTATTAAGTCTAATTAAGTTAATTGGTACTAACTTACCCTAATTTACCCTCACTGATACTAATTAATGTTATTAACCATTATCAACCCTAATTACCCTTATTGACCATCGTAATCGACCATAGTTACCCATGACTGCCCTTATTAACCTAAGTTGGCACTAGTTGATCATCATTAACCAATATTGACACTAATTGCTCATTGTTGACAATCATTTAATATTATTGACCATCATCGACCAATATTGGCCCTAATTAACCATAAATGCCATTAGCTGACCAATATTGACCCTAATTGTCCCTAACTGATCATAACTTACACTAATTTATGCTAATTTCCCTTATTGTCATTATTTGATCTTAATTAATCAATACTGATGTTAATTGCTCACCAACATGCTTTTAAGTAACCATCAACGATCTTAAATGATCATCAACGTCCAATACATTTCTATCCAAAACATTATATAATGTAAACCTGATAAGCTGTGTGTTGTTATTTCAATTCGATCCACGTTCACATTGTGTTCGATGTTCACCTTGTAGGCTTGGAATCGGGTGGCCCCGGTTTCGAATCAATTTGCCTTTGAATCACTTTTGAGTTTTTTGGATGAAGAAAAGCAATCAACTTTGGTTCACCTTGGGATAATAGTGACCCTAATTAATCATAATTGACCATCAACGATACTAATTTACCATCATTGACCCTAGTTGAGCAATAATTACCCTAACTGAACATTCATTACCCTAATTGACCATCAACGACCCTAATTACCGTATTTCATAGTAAAATGCCATTACACGTGGCTAGGGTGGAGCTTGATATATGTAATGTTACAAATTTAATATATATATATATATATATATATATATATATATATATATATAATAAATATATATTTAATAAATAAAAGTGTATATATATAAATAAAAAGGTCGTTTAGGCTTGTGAGTCGGCTCAAGATCAATATGTGAGGCTTGGGATCTCGAGCAGGTTTGAATCGTTTACACCCTACACATGGAAGAAGGTAAGTGGAGCGTGTATCATTTATAGTTATAAATGTAACTTAATTTAGTGAAATATTTATTCAGTAAAGTTTTTAGAGTAAAGGATTGGTGTTAATTTTTTACATAAAATATATAAAATAGAGACTATATATTTTTTTTCTCATTTAAGTTTCAAGATAAAATTAAAGTTAATTTATTTGTAAATAAAAAAAATTAAAATAAAAACTGTAATTGAAAAGGACTCGAACTAAGGAGTTTGACTAGCTAGCTTGAGTTTAACCACCTGGTAAAAGGGAGAAAGTTGTTTATAATATGAAGTTTTTACATAAAGACTACATGTGGCATGGACAAGCTTCAGAAATCGATAAATGATGAAAAAGAGAACCTGGATCTGGGCCTTTAGGAGCAGAAGAACAAGGTTCTTGATTAGGGCAGCCGGCACAAGCATCAGATTTACCGGCGTCTTCTGATTGTGTCCCCGGGCAATCTGAAACCGGAGCGAACACAAAGCAAGTCAACTAGGTCAAATTCAATGGAAAATTTAACTAACTGAACAATAAGAAGGTAAAATATGGGTATATTTTACTATAATAAATTATTTGAATTTGATATTAGAGCCTGGTGTGTAGGTTCGCATGATGCAGTCTTGTTGATTTCATGCAGTCATGCTTGTTGCTTATTTAGATTAATTTAGTTATTTGGTTTTACACATAGTGGTGGTGTTTGTGTGTTTGTTATAAATTGATTTATGTTAATCGATTACATGTTTGTTCATGAAAATAGGATTAGTATGTGAATTGCCTCCATATCTGCAATTGTTGATTTTAAGTTGTCTCGTTTTTAGTTTCTTTATTTGTTAATTGGTATACATTAAATGAGAATATTTTAAATTATTATTGATTTGATTTGAGGATTATGATGGTGTTTTTGGTTAATTAGTTAACTTAATTTGTATTCATTAGTATGTTAGTAGATTGTTCATTAGTATATGAAATTGGGGAAATAGAAATACAATTATTTCATGATCCAGTGGCACAATTGGCATGGGGGCTTATTACAAACAATATTAGGAAGGGGGTTCATTATAAATGACACTAGTGCACCCAAGGTCCTTTGGTTTATTTGTTTGGGAAAACAGTGAGATTCACCTCCATATAAGAAATGGTAATGTGTTTATAGCAGACATAAAAGTAGGAGAATGATATGATCAGTAGGAACTAGGAAGGCACACTTGCAGTGAGTAAGGATATGTAAAAGTTGGTCCTGAAGTCACCGACAACAAAGAAATAGTATGACACAAGTGCAATAGAAAATAGACATGAAAACCCAGTAAGGAACTTGTTTGGATAAGTTTAGGCCTGGCAAAACCAACCCAAAAACCTAATTTTGGGTCATTGTGGGTTTCTATAATGACTTCCTGGTCAGTCTCAGTCTGGGCGGGTCAGTGGTTATTTGCATGTATAATTTTGCCGTCGTCCTGTAGAAAGACCATTTGGTCAGCTTTTCCCCGTCGATCAACGGCGCCGGAGGTGGATCATGGTAGTCTTTTCCGCCATGGTGCTCCACCACTTCAACGTCTTTAGTCATATATCTGTATTGTGATGATTTTGCAATTTACTTAAAACATAAAATTATTCTCCAAGCAAGCCTGTATTCATGATCAGAATAAATTACTTGCTTAGAAATTTTATTATTTTTTATTCACAAATGTAATTATTTGGAAATGATAATAAAATCAGTCATAACAACGCATGGCAGATCCTATTTGAAAGCAGTGTCTGTTTATGCTAATTTTGATGTTCGAAGCTTATCGTGATCAAATCTTTTTTATACTAAAAATTAGTTGTTCAATGGTTATTTGCATATATAAATTATACAACCATTTTTGCATAGGAACTAAAATGGTCTTTTTTTGAATCAACCCGTTCTAACCCGAACCCATTCTAACCCGAACCAAAATGACCATTTTTTAATTCAGCACATCCTGACCCGAACCCATTCTGACCCGGCACCCGACCCGTCCGTTTTGCCAGGTCTAGATAAGTTAGAGAATTAGATGAGAGAAATTTTAAAAAAAAGGGAACTGCTCTAGTATTAAAGGATTCGTAAAGCTTTCTCATGTCTAAGAGATGAACTGAATCGAACTGTTTTGCTGAAATTATAGAAGATACAAATAAACTAGTCTGGTGTAGAATTGATAATTAACCATTTTTATTTTAAGTTATGGCAATGAGTATCTTCATAAATCATAAATATCACATTTTCTTTTAAGTTATTTTGCTCGTGTACTATTCCTTTAATTGTAGTGTACACATTTGAAGTGTGTTTTTTTATTTTGATGAGGAAAGAATTATTAGATTATGTGTGTATTTGCATTACTGCTGTTCTTAGGAGAGAACGTACTAAACTACTAATGATCATATTCAACTGCATACTAATATAGCTTCAACATTTGCAATTCCAAGAAAATCTCTACTGGGCCCTTGACTTTCTTTTCTTTTTATTTTAGGTATTTCAAAGTGAAGATCCTCATGCAGAACATATTGTCCTATCAAACATGAGTGTAGCATTGGATCTTATTTTGTTGGATGTGAAGCTTTGACTAAATGATGCATACTGAATTTTGTTAAACTTGCAAAATGATTTATAGGAACTTTAGGAATGCGTTGTGTTGGTTTCTGTATAATCTGAAATGTAGTTGTGTTGGTTTATTTATCTCTTGCTTTAGTGACATATTTTTTTAATTCAAGAGAAAATGTACATTTTTAGTAGTTCAGTTTGGATAGAAATAAACGTTTATGGGCTACGATCTTAAGCTATTAATAGTTGTTAAAGATTGTAAAATTATGAACAAAACAACAAATGTCGTGTATAAAGAAGTAGTTAAAAATTTGTAAATTGTAATTGTACTTTTATTTTTTGTTGTTGTACGTAATAAAAATACTTTAGTTATGTAATTTTTTTTACACATTATAGAAATATACAATTTCTATTATACAACCTCGTGTAATACACGGGTCGATAACCTAGTTAAAATGATAAACGTCTATGGTGACATTTAATTTGATGTGACTTTTGTGGCAAAAATTATGTAGTATTAAAAGTAGTATGTAGAATTTTGTGGCAAAAATTATGTAATACACGGGTCTTATTCTTCTTTTATAACGGTTGAATTGACGATGACGTATGAGAGACTGAATCAGTCTCTAATTTAGACCCCGATATTGTTTGTTTCAAGAATTGTGAGGATTGATTTTGACTCTATAATATATTTCCTTAAAATTGGTGAACATATTTCGATTATTGGACAGTCTCTAGTTCTTTTCGTCTGTATAACACATCGGAGACTAAATATCAGTTCCGAATAAGGTTATCGGAAAAGATCTTTGATACTAATTTTTAGCCCCCGATACCTCCTATCAAATGGTAGAATTTGTGTAACATAACTGGAGACTGAAAATTAGTCATTGAGCATTTCCTATACCAAAAGGTGTTTGAGACTGATTATCAGTCCCTTATACGGTCCGTATTGAAAATATTAAGAAATGATATTCAGTCACTAATACATTCTCTCTATATTAGAGACTGAATATTAGTCTCTAACACATTTGCACCATTATTCATTATATAGGTAACATATTTGGGACTGAAATTCAGTAGCTAATAAGTTTCACTCCAAAAACCTTTACGACATACACATATTTGCAACTGAAATTTAGTCTCAATTAAGGGGCCTAAATATTAGCGACTGATTATTAGTTGTAAAATATGTTGGGAAAAAATTAGTCTCAAATACCACCGGCAACTGATAAATCAGTCCCAGATACTACTTATTTGAAACTGATAAATCAGTCCCTGAGACTTTAGTCCCTAATGATCACTTTTTTTGTAGTGTAAGTTCGCCTACTAAATTCGCTTAAACTGAGAGAAGCGAACTTAATAAGTTCGCTTGCTAAGTTCGCCTGCAACAATTTTCAGCAAGTTCGCCTAAACCAGCTGAAACAAACTCAGCAAGAACTTTAACCCAAACACGAACAACCAGCTCCAAAAATCAGCATTTCTAACAGATTAGAAGGAATTTGAAGAAATTGAATCGTAGGATTTAGTATTTCATGAATTAGAACACTTCTATCAAATCAATTTCACCAAAATCAACCTCAAATTCACGAATTCAACAGTAAAATCAGTTTCAAGAACTTGAAAACTCCATGGATACAAAAATGCTCAATTTCTTGTCAAATTGTACACAAAAACATCTCTAATCACCAAGAATCAAACGCAAATCACGAGCAAAAGCTCTGATACCACTTGTAGTTCCACATGACTCATCTTAGATCGATCTCGTGACAGGACGTATCGTTAACGCGGAGTGCAGAATCCTACCGTATTAACGTTTTGTATAACAATCGACAATAGAAACAGCGGTAAATAAACTTTCTCTTTTATATCACCAAACAGAGTTTACAGAATACTTGATTGTTCAATCTATCTCACGTGTTCTAAACAGACTCTGTAAACTCTATATTTATAGACACATGTTCTGCAACAGGCGAACTTAACAAGTTCGCTTAAAAGATGCTTAGGCGAACTTAACAAGTTCGCCTCTAATAGACCAGGCGAACTTATCAAGTTCGCCTCTAGCAGAACTTGTATTTATACTTAGACAAATCTAAACAATTATATACAAAACATAAAGACAATAAGACCTAAACTATTACAAAGCTTTTGTCATTCAATCTATGTCCTAACAATAAAGCATAAGCTTGATATTGTGTTGACGTTAGTCAACGGGATATTGAGTCTGGCATTAGTCAGGCGGGAGATCGAGCGTAAGCTTGATATTGTGTTGACATTAGTCAACGAGTTATTGTGTCTGACGGCAGTCAGGCGGGAGATCGTGTTTGTGTGTGTCCTGGGACCAGACAACACGGTATACTTGTATGTCGATAAATATAACAATTGGAATTCTTGAGAAATTATTAAGAGTAAACCTTTGAGATGAAAACCATTTTATAACGGTTTTGGGATTTTATATTCCCTAATGAACTACTATAGAACTCACTCAGCATAGCTGACTTTTAAGCATGCATTTCAGGTAAAGAGAAGGTGTGAGCTGGCGCTTCTGGATGGCATTTGGTTACCGTGGATGTTCGTGATGACATTATTTATTAGTTGTTTCATTGAGACATTTTGATATTAGTACTTGGTTTGAATTATGGTTGGGTCGGGTCGTTGACCTTTGTTGACTATTTGATTTCCGTTGCAATGAATTGAGTTTAGTTTGATGTCTATGACTACTTAGCTTGTGTTTGAGCCAACAATTAGGGTTTCCGGGTTTGGGGCCTTAAAAGTTGGTATCAGAGCGGTGGTTTAAATAATCTGGGCATCCTCGATGCCTTGACATAGACTGAGAATGGGACCAATGAGTGGGAATGTCATCACGAGTAACCAAAAGCCAGAAGCGCCAGGTATGAGTTTGTATGTGTGTTGTGTTAGTAGGATAAGACAGGGGCGTTATGCCATGATGCAGTACATGGAGGGTTTAAAACCTGAAAGGCAAGAGGGTAATGGCGATTGGCCACCGTCATTAACTAATTGCACTACTCGTAATGTTTTAAACTGTACATAAATATTGCTTTGTTTATTATAATTTCAGTAAGTAGATGGCACCGAAAAGATAGGTTGCTGCTAATGTTAATGCCAGAAGACGTCGTAGGAACGTTCAGAACGAAGATGTTAATGGAGATGAGGTGTCAGTTCAGACTGAACCATCTGTGCATACTGAACCTTCGGTGCACTCTCAGCACAATGAAGAGTTCCAGTTCGAACCAGCATTTCGTGATGTGATGAAGAAAGAAGTGGTGTAGATGATCCACGAGTACTTGCCGGACATTGTGAAAGCGGCATTCTAAGAGTTAGAAAAGAGGGTTCTAGATGAAGTGAAAGAAAAGAAGAAACCGTTTGGGAGAGCGGCGGTAACTGTGATTATGGGCACTTTAAGAAGTGTGATCCACCTAACTTTGATGGGCGTAAGGATGCGGTGGCTACGTACCACTGGCTTACTGAGATGGAGTCTACCATCTCAATCAGTTAGTGTAGGCCGAGCCAAATTGTGAAGTTTGTTTCACACTCGTTTGATGGGGAGGCTCTATAGTGGTGGAACTCGGTCAAAGAGAGAAAGACTGTTCAGGAATTAGGAGACATGACTTGGGATGATCTGAAAGGGTTAGTGAGGAAGAAGTTATGTGCTTCGGGGGAGCTAGAGAGGGTTGAGCGAGAGTTTTTGACTCTTAAGGCGGGTAAACTAACACACCGCGACTTCAAAGTTCATTAAGATGGAACGTCTGGTGCCCTACTTAGCTAGTAATGACGAGCTTCGGAAGAAACTGTATGTAGAGGGTTTGCCTGATAAGGTGAGGCATTTGGTCAAGGCTCGACAACTTTCGAGCTTCGATGAAGCTGTTGAATTAAGTGGAACATTATATGATGATGTCATGAGTATCGAGGTGCAAGAGAAGAAGCCGAAAGAAAAGAAATGGACTGTGCCCAGTAAGAGATTTATTAGGGACCAAAAGGTTCCATTTGGCAAGAAGGAAAAGACTGAGGGTCCAGATCCATGTCGCAAATGCGGAAGATTGCACTCGGGCGAGTGTAAGGCTGATTCTATTCTGTTCTACAGATGCGGCAAAGCGGGACATTTCTCTAGAGACTGCCCGCGTGATCCTAAGTGTTATCAGTGTGGAGGCGTTGGCCACAAGGCGAAGGTTTGTAAGACATGTCAGGGTGTGGGACCAAGCAAGGGAACGGTTCTAGTGAAGAAGGAGGATGAGAAGCCTAAGGCGAAGGTGATGTAGAGTCATATATTTTGTATAAGCTGTTGTCATTTATTGTATGTTTAAACAATTTTAGACTAGTTTACTTTCTGTCATTTCATTATTGTAATTTCAGTTTTCTGTAATTAGTTAAGTCTGGGCCATCGAAACTACTTAGTTTCGATTGAGTCTGTTCAATCGAAACTAGTAGTTTCGATAGATGGTAGTTTCGACAGTCTGTGTATCAATTGTAAATGGTCAATCGAAACTAGTAGTTTCGATTGTCCATAGTTTCGATACTTGTCACTACTATAAATAGCCTAGTTTGAGATTGTTTAGGGTGTGAGTAGCGGCTGTAACCCTGAACTTTCTCTTTCACATTTTGCTTGAATCAATACAATCTGCAGTTGTTTATTCACTGTGTTCATACATTTTCATACCTTTTGATTGTTGATTCATAGTGTGGTTAGCTGGTTATCTTCACTAATACTGTTTCTATTATCTGTTTCACCTACATATACACAGTTTCCGCCTGTGTGTGTGTTCAATCGATCAAATCAGTGATTTCAAGAGAAATCTGGACCAACAATTGGTATCAGAGCTTTATGCTCTAGTGTTTTTGAGTGTTATCAGGTTATTGATCGATTCTAGGTGATTACCGAGGGTTTTCGTTGCTTATTTTGGGTTTTTGCACATTTATTCTCGAGGTACTGTTTCATCATTTTTCAAGGGTTTTTGCTCGTATTTTCGGAATCGGAGGTTGGATTCGTGATCAGGACAGTTAGACGAAGGTTTTCGCTGGATTGGTTTGTTATTTCTGCACCTTTGATTTCTGGAGCTTTTCATCAATGGAGTATTTATGTTTTGGAGAAGAAGGCATCGAAACTACGGGGAACAATTTCTGATTTCTGTTGATCATCGAAACTTCTTGTCTACGTTTTGTCGGGAGAAGGTACTATCGAAACTAGATTTTTGTCTCTTATAGAAACTGTTGTTATCGAAACTAGTCTGTGAAATTTTCAGTATCGAAACTAGTTGTTTCGATAAAAGTTGTTTCGATAAAATTTGTTCTATCGAAACTAGTTGTTTCGATAATAGTTGGTCTATCGAAACTAGTCCTATCGAAACTAGTTGTTTCGATAGAAGTTGACCTATCGAAACTAGTTACTGTTTTAGTTTCGATTCAAAACATTATGGCCACTTCAAGTTCAACAGAACATTCTGGGGAAATAGACCACCTGTTCTTGTGTCCACAAGAGATTTTGATGACTGGACTAAAAAAATGAAGCTTTTCTTTCAATTTCACGATTATACACTGTTGAATTCTATCACCGATGGTCCCCACAAGCCCGTAACTACCACTGCTGATGTTCAACGTCCTAAGTTAGTGTCTGCGTATGATGAGAAAGATCTTTCCTTGATTGCCCGAGACAACAAGGCCTACGGGACTATTGTCATGGCTCTTCCTATGGATATTTTCAACATCTTTGCTGAGTACACAACTGCCAAAGACTTATGGGCTGCACTGTGCACAAGATATGAGGGAAGTGAGGATGTCAGGGAAAGCAAAAGAGATCTGATCAAGAAACAATATGCGATGTTCAGCAGTGTAAGGGGAGAATCAATATCTGATTTGATCAACCGTTTCTCAAGCATTGTATCAAGGTTGAAGGTAATGGGAGTTGAGTACCCTACTCTTGATCTAAACAAGAAACTCCTAGATTCTCTTCCTGAGGAATGGAATATGTATCGAATCATGATCAAAAAGACTGAGAATCTGAGTGCTCTGTCTCAACAGGAAGTCTATAGCATTCTTCAATCTTATGAAATTGAGATTAAGAAGGGAGCAGTCACCCCATCTAATCAGTCTGGAAACACAGCTCTCATTGCTGGATCAAGTTCATCCGGTAGCCCATACTTTCAGACTGATGTTCCTCCTTCAGCTGCTGCAATTAAGTCTACCAGCTCCTCTGCTCCTCAAAAGACTATCACCATGATTCCTGATGAATATGTCCCAATCATGACTGCTTTCATGTCGTGCTATGATGCACTGATCTCTGGAAATCTAACATCGGTTAGCTTTCAACCTGATGACTTGGAGCAGATTAATCCTGATGATTTGGAGAAAATGGACATTGACTGGTGCATGGCCATGTTGACCTTAAGAGCCAAAAGATTCATCAAAAGAACTGGGATAGACAGATTCAAGCAAGGAAAGACGCTTAGGTTTGATATCAAGAAGGTGAGATGCTACAATTGTGATCAGCTGTGTCACTTTGCCAGAAACTGCAAGGAGCCGTCCTCCAAAGATCAGCAAGATAAGAAGATTTCCTCTGGTAAACAAGCTGCCAATCCTCCAAAGACAAACACAACTTCAAGTTCCACAGCTCTTGTGTGCCAAGCTGATGGACATTATCATTGGGGAGAACAAGCTGAGGAAGCTGCTGATAAAGCCTTGATGGCTGATGTGGAGGAAAATGGCAAGTGTGTCATGATTGAACCAGCTGAGGATCTCACTGCTGTGCCTCCTGAGGTTATTTCTAAACTTTGTGATTCTAGATCTTGCTTAAATGAAATTCAAAAATACAGATTCATCAATCAAGCCTTGATTGATGAACGAAATCACATTAAGGTGATGTATGACTCTGTGGCAAAAAATGAGAAACTTTACTTAAAGAAAATTCGTGATATTTCTGGTGAAAATCGTTCTTTAATTGTGCAACTCAATACTCAAACCATTAATAATACAATTTTAACAGAAAGAGTCCAAAAGGCAGAAAAAGCCAAATTACAGGTTGATCACATGGATATGGATCAGAAAATTCTGTTTGGAATAATTGATAAACAATTTAATAGAAAAGGCACAGAAGGTCTTGGGTATAACTCTCATCCTCCTCCTTATTCTAAATCAGGGAGATTTGCTGATATGCCTACTCCACATGTTTCCACACCTTTTGTTTGCACATTATCTTCTGATGATTATATTACATCCTCTGATTCTGACAGTTTTGCGTCTTGTGCAGAGTCAAATTGTGTAAATTCCGAAGATGATTGTGATAAGAGTGCTAATGATAGAACTATTTTAAAAGAACTTGAGTCGGATGAATGTAATAATATGTCCGTGTCAAAACCAACTATTTGTGAACACTTTAACAACTTGTATTTTGATTCTATGCCTGCTGAGCATACGGGTTTGGGATGTGATGTTTCTAAATTTAAAAATGCCTTGCCTTTTGTTCCTAAATCTTTGAATGTTATGCCATGTGTTACAAAATATAAAAGTGCATGAATTATTGTGAATGATGTACCACATGAAACCATGAGCAACATGGAATTTTTCAGATTAAAGGAAGCACATCGTCTTCAAGACAAAGTTATTGATGAGAGAACCGTCTCATGTTCAGATCCCTCAACATCACAATCATCTTCATCTGTAATGATTATTATCAGGCTAAGATATCTTGTAAAAACGTTTGTTTTAGTTGTGGTGCCTCAAATCATGTTTCAAAGAGTTGTAAATTGACAACCGCAAATTTTAATGAAGAATCACCTTCCCAAAGTTCATTAAATTCATATGTGTTGCCTAATTCTTCTCACAGTAGGAAATCTAGGCGTAAAAGAATTAAAAATGCTAAAAATTATTTAAAACGAACTTGGAAAATTAAAAATAATGTTCTATTTGATGACCGTGCTTCATCAAAGGATGGTTGTACTTCTGATTCCAATGAGATGTCATATCCTGACACTAAAATCTCTTAATTGAAACATTTTTGGTCAAAACGTATAAATGGTTCGTTGTGTATAGGGTCAATCAAGAAGAACCGGCGATAACATCTGGCATGTAGATAGTGGATGTTCAAGGCATATGACTGGGCACTTTAACTTGCTGCAAGATTATCATCAAATTGATGGAGAGTATGTTGCTTTTGCTGGAAACCCAAGAGGAGGAAAGATTGAAGGACAAGGAACAGTATCAAATGGAGTAAATAGTCTGGAATTTGTCAACTATGTTCCTCTGTTAAAATACAATCTGATGAGTGTTTCACAGATTTGTGACAAGGACTTTTGTGCTTTATTCAATTCAAAAGAATGTCTTATCTTAAAGTCGGGAGTGGTGATTCCGAAAGAACTTATTCTCATGCGTGCTCCCAGAAGATACAACACATATAGCTTGGATATGAACAACCCATCGGGAATTGAATCGTGTTTTCTCTCAAAGGCTTCCGAAGATGAATCTTTCCTGTGGCATAAGAGGTTGGGACATGTCAATTTCAAAACAATGAACCGACTGGTTCGAGGCAACCTAGTCACTGGATTACCTCTCAAAGATTTCACTCCTATGGAACACTGTATTTCATGTTCCAAGGGAAAACAGCACAAATCTTCACATAAGCCTAAAACCACCAATTCAATTGACTCTCCTCTCCAATTGCTTCACATGGATCTCTTTGGTCCAGTGAGTGTCATGAGTCTTGGACGAAAGTCATACTGTCTGGTGGTAACAGATGATTTTTCTCGATTCACTTGGGTGTTTTTCTTAGCTAAGAAGGATGAGACGCCAGAGATTTTAAAGACCTATCTGCTTCAAATTGAAAACCTCTTCAGTTTAAGTGTGAAGACTATCTGCAGCGATCATGGAACAGAATTTAAGAATGCAACTCTTGATTCCTTCTGTGAAAGCAAAGGAATTTCTCGTCAATTTAGTGCACCTCGTACTCCTCAACAAAACGGTGTAGCTGAAAGGAGAAACCGCACCTTAATTGAAGCTGCACGAACTATGATTGTTGACTCTAAGCTTCCCGTGACTTTCTGGGCTGAGGCGGTCAACACTGCATGTTTCATGCAAAATCGGGTTCTTATCACTAAAAGTTGCAACAAGACACCATATGAGATCATGTACAAGCGCAAGCCAGTTATTGATTTCTTCATAAAATTTGGGTGTGTGTGCACGATGCTGAACACTTCAGATCAGCTCAACAAGTTTGAAGCCAAAGCTGATGAATGTTATTTTGTTGGTTATTCCTCCAATCAACGTGCTTTTCGTGTCTATCATAAGCAGAAAAGAATAGTGCTGGAGTCCATTGATATCAATTGGCATGAAAATAATCACACGGACGCAGGAGACGGTCCCAATTGGCTATTTGACGTCGATTCAGTTTTTAAATCATTTAATCTTCCTGATTTCTCAATTGACTCAACTCATGCTAATCCTTATTTTTCTTTGAACAATTTAGGGAACTTAAATGATCAAGGTTCTTCCTCATCTGCTCAGGTTGAAATTCCTGTGGTTGCAAATGCTGAATCTGATATGGAGTCTTCCGGTTCTGGTGCAACAAGTGAAACTGTTGAAGACAACTCCATTCCAATAGTAGATGTTGCACCACAATCACCTGCTGAAGATCCTATTAATGATATTGCCGATCCTCCTGCTGAAAATCTTACCAATTTGGAAGAAGTAGTGGAAGAAGATGAAATTCCTCAACTGCGAATTCACAAGATTCATCCCACAAATAACATCATTGGACCACTCAATGTGGGTGTTAGTACCCGAAGTGCCTGTGAAGCATTTGAAAACAGCATGTTTTCTTGCTTCATCTCTCAAACTGAACCAAAGAACATCAAAGCAGCTCTACTAGAAAACAGCTGGGTGGAAGCAATGCAGGAAGAGCTACAGCAATTCTCAAAGCTGCATGTGTTGAATTTGGTAGATCTTCCTAAGAACAAAGTTCCAATCGGCACTCGTTGGGATTTTCGCAACAAAAAGGATGAAGGCGGCATTGTGATTCGAAATAAAGCTCGTTTGGTGGTTCAAGGTTTCTATCAAGAAGAAGGGATTGACTATGAGGAAGTCTTTGCACCAGTGGCTCGCTTGGAAGCCATCAGAATGTTTCTCGCCTACGCAGCCTACATGGACTTCACCGTTTTGTATGACAAAGTTCAAGAAGAAGTTTATGTCAAGCAGCCGCCGGGTTTCATTGATCCTAATTTTCCAGACCGTGTTTACAAGTTAGACAAAGCATTGTACGGTCTTCACCAAGCACCTCGTGCGTGGTATGAAACTTTATCAAAGCATCTGCTTGAGAATGGTTTCACACGAGGAGCAATTGACCAAACTTTGTTCAAACGGAAGGAGGAAAAGGATACAATCATGGTGCAAATTTATGTGGATGATATCATTTTTGGTTCTATAAATCCCCGTCTCTGCAAATAATTTGAAGAAGTGATGCGATCTAAGTTTGAGATGAGCTCCATGGGGGAAATGAAGTTCTTTTTGGGACTACAAGTTGATCAGTCTGAGTCAGGAATCCTTATCCATCAAGAAAAATACGTAAAAGAAATCTTGACCAAGTTCAAAATGGCTGATTCCCATCCAGTAAAAACTCCTGTGGAAGTTCGACATTGTTTGACTCCTGATATGGATGGGGAAAGCGTTGATCCGCATCTATATCGCTCTATGATAGGATCTCTCATGTATCTCATGGCCAGCAGACCCGACATCATGTTTGCAGTGTGCTTATGTGCACGTTTTCAGGCTAATCCTAAACTCTCTCATTTATCTGCTGTAAAACATATTTTGAGATATTTAAAATAAAAGCCAAAATTGGGTCTGTGGTATCCTAAAACTGACTTGTTTGATCTTGTGGATTATTCAGATTCAGACTACGGGGGTTGCAACTTAGACCGCAAATCCACTTCTGGAGGTTATCAATTCCTTGGCAACCGCCTTGTCTCATGGCAATGTAAGAAACAGTCCACCGTTTCCCAATCCACCGCCGAAGCCGAATACATTGCCGCATCCCTCTGTTGTTCCCAAGTCAGATGGATACACCATCAGATGCTTGACTATGGGATCACATTCCATGAGACACCCATTCTGTGTGACAACACCGCCGTTCCTCATATCACCAAAAACCCCGTTCAGCATTCCAAAACCAAACACATTGAAATCAAACATCACTTTATCCGTGACTGTGTTGAAAAGAAGCATATTCAAATTGTTGAAGTCAAAACTCACAAACAAACCGCAGACATCTTCACAAAGGCTTTTGACTCTACAAGATTCGCCCAACTGGTGGAGATGCTTGGAATGATCAACTTTCAGTAAATAGTGTGAATAGTATTTTTTATTTTTTTATTTTTATTTTATTTTTTATTTTATTTTTTCTGTTTACTTGTCAAAGAAAATTCCAAAAAGATTTTATTTTTATGAACAGTTTTTACGCAACTCTTTTGGGGGAGAAATATTATATTGAAAAGAATTGCTGTGTATAAAATCTTACAAGTGGTTTTGAGTTGCAGGAAGAATTGAATCTGACCTTTGAGAAATGATAGTGTCTAATCTCATCTCTTGGACATGAAATGGACCAAAAGCGATGGTGTTTACTGAGGTATAGCTGGTAGGCCCGACATATGGTTAAAACTTGTAAGTAGTGTGAAAACTCTAATATATATCTCATACTTGTGTGTTTGAACCCATTATTGAAACATCTAACCCATTTTTATATCTAAGAAAACCAATTCAATCAGATACAGGCTTACGTATTGGATTCCTATTCATACGCCAAGTGACCGTCAATAGAACGATATTTACCACAGATAACCCCGTATGTTTTGCTTACGCAAAGATCTCGGGTGCTCATCCTTTTCCCATCCACTTGGATGATTTGACCCCGTCTGTTTTGCTTACGCAAAGATCTCAGGTGTTCAACATTTTTCTATCCGCTTGGATAATTTTACGACTTCTTCTATTTTGCTTACGCAAAGATCTAGAATGCTCGTACCTTTTTAATATCTATTTGGATATTTTTTATTTTAATTTTCTAAATCCACTTGGATATCTTATTTTATTTTGGTGGTACTTTGACATTACTAAGACGGTACCTTGGTTAATCAGAAAGAGATGATAGGATGAAGATGGGTACTTCTTGAGGATTGATAGGTTTTCAAAATCATTTTATTTTAATATGTGGGGTACACCTTGTATAGTGCTTAAATGGTACCTTTTAATCACATGAAATCAAAATACAAACAAATGTTTGGGTTTACTTTGCACAAATATCAGCTATCTTTAGGGACTCACAGTAGTTAATTGCAAAAGGAAGTGTTTCAAGAGACAGACCAGATCTGATCTCATGTTGGATCTTTTTTAAGAAGAAAAGTGTAAATATCTTGTGTATATATGTTAGTCTTATTTCTGTTACTATGTTCATATCGAAACTACTTTGACATATCGAAACTACTATGTTCATATCGAAACTACTTTGACATATCGAAACTACCTTGCCCTATCGAAACTACTCTGTAAATATCGAAACTAGTTTGCCCTATCGAAACTACTCTGTAAATATCGAAACTAGTTTGCCCTATCGAAACTAGTTGTTTCGACAGGGGCATTTTTGTCTTTTGTTCCTCGCAATTTAAATGCCTTCATAAATAAATCCCTCCCTTCATATCTTCTTCACTCGTCTTTTTCGCAACCCTTTCATCTTCTCCGACACACACAAAATTTCTCAAGCCTTGGTCTGAGTTGCAAATTATCAGGGTTAATCACCTGATTACCCCCGTTGTCACCATCGTCTTCACCATCAGGTAACGTCTCACTATTTCATTTGAATGATTCTTGCGAATCAACAGAGCTAGGGTTTCAAAAGTTCAAATTGTTCGACTGAATCTTCATAATAACAGTCGTTGTGTGCTTATCCGTGTTTGCAAACATCTTTATCATCTTAGAACTCACGATTATTGTGTTTTATTGCAGATAACAGTCTCGCATTTGGTAAGATGACATTCCGTCATTTACAGGCCACTCTAAACCCTTCATTAAACTGTTTATTTTAGTCTGTGTATAGTGAATCAAAAGGGGTTTGGGTTTCAGAACCAAGTAGTTTCGATAAAGGAGTTCAACTCTTTCAAAATTTCTCAAAATTTTTAATCGAAACTACTGGTTTCGACACCCAAACTTGACTTAATTTATCTATCGAAACTACTTGTTTCGATAAATTCATCTCTATCGAAACTACTTAGTTTCGACAGTGTTGATTTCATAAATTTTATAAGTGTTGATCAAAGCTTATTGCTTCTATCGAAACTAGTTAGTTTCGATAAGTTCATCTCTATCGAAACTACTTAGTTTCGACAGTAAGGATTTCTGATTTTTCCTAAGTGTTGAAATACTTAGTTTCGATTGACCATATTCAGAACCTTTACTTATTGTGCAAAACTGATGAATTTTACAGGTATGGATCTCGTATTCGTGAAAAGGCACAATGTCTGTGCATTCCTTAATAGCAATGATCTGAAAGCTGCTGAGTTCATTCCGGTCTTAAACTTTCTGGAAAACTCCAACATAAGTTTTGCCATAAGCCACAACCTGCCGGTGTTTGAGGCAACTATTAGACAATTTTGGGAAACTGCAGAGATAATCACAGTTGATAATGTGCAACACATTAGAGCAACTGTACATGGCCAAGAAGTATTATTTTCTGAAGACACGGTGAGAGAGGTACTGCAGTTAAATGACAACCCAGAAGCACCCTTTGATTTTCCAATCTACTATGTGAAAGAATGCTTCAGAAGAATGGGTCATCCTGATGAGTTCAAGAGTGGTCAGATAATCAAGAACTCCTTACCAAGCCATTGGAGATATATAGTGCATGTGTTTATTCACTGCCTATCAATAAGGAAAGGGGGTTTTGATTCAGCTAACAGTACTCTGGGATCAACTATTTTGGGATTAATAAAGGGAAGAAACTACAACTTTTCTGGTTTCATATTCACTCAGCTAAAGGATAACTTAACTGGAGCAGTGAAGGAGAAGTTTCTAGCATATCCTAGATTTCTACAAATTATCATCAATCATCTTCTTCCTGAGCTTCAACAAGGTGTAAACACCTTTGTGTTTGATAATATGATAGCCAAAACACTCAGCTACATGAAAAGTACCAACAAAAGGACCAACCGGGCGATAGCCGACGTTCCCCTGTTCGGTCATATCATTAGAGAAGAAGAAGAGTTTATCCCTGACATTGATCCTGATCTTGAAGAAGAAAACTTATCATCAGATGAAGAAGAGCTGGAAGATGAACAAAATCAAGGTAATCCACCTATTGATGAAGCTGAGATTGAGGTAGACATACCTATTGTTCAAGAAGAAGAGCAACATGTAATTGAGCCTGTGATAGAGGCTCCTTTTGTTGAAGAAATACAGATAGTTCAAGAGCCAGTAGTAAATGTTGAAGTTGGCTTACAGGAGGATGAAGAAGACGTGGCAGAGTCAAGTGGGACTCTAGATGCAGGAATTTATGGATCAGACTATTACAAGTCTGATTCAGATGAAAGAATAGAGCAACTTGCATCTTCCTCAAAAAGACAAATTGAGTCAGGATCTGATTTTGAAGAGGAGGAGCCTAGGGCTAAAAAGATAAAGACTGGATTGGAGGATTTGTCATCCTCGTCAGAGTCTTCATTCACCACTCCAGAACCATCTCCTCATCCTACTCCACAACAATCTCCTATCCATACACCTCCTACATCTCCACAACAATTACCTATCCCTACACCTCCTACATCTCCACAACAATTACCTATCCCTACACCTCCTACATCTCCACAACAATCACCCATCCATACACCTCCTGCATCTCCACACCATGATTCAACCTCTCCTGTACCGAGAGTAAAGACTCTAAGTCTTGAAATAAAGAAACTTCAAGACAATCTTCAAAAGAAAGATACAGAGATTGATAGCTTGAAATCTAAGCTAAAAGAAGTTAAGGAGGAAGTCAAAGACTTGAAGCTGGAGGTTGGGGGCTTACATACTCAAATAGATATTCAGCAGACTCAGCTGGAAACTCAACAAAGACGAATCATAAGGCAACAAGAAGACTTTAAAGCCTTAGCTGAAATAGTTAAGCAGCTCAAAGACTCTGTCAACAAACCTACTCCACAACAGCCAACCACTTCAAAGGCTCAGGGGGAGACTACATCTGAACTTGAATCATCGTCTCCTGCCTTTGTCACTGATCCAGAATCTGCATTAACCGTGTTTACTGGCCACGGTGCCATGACAAAGGAGTCTGTTGAAGTAAAGGTTGAAGAAACAGAGTCTGTCCTTCCCTCAGCTCATGAAAGAAGAGAAGCAAGGAAGAGAGGGAAGGGAGCTATGGCTAATATTGAAACAGTGATTCTGGATGAAGAAGACATCCCATCGGATGATGAGCTGAATGCTCTTCTAGATGAGATTGACAACTTTGGATACAATGACCTTCATCCAGAAATTCTAACTACCAAAGAGAAAGAAACTGAACGAACTAGATATTTTACTGAAGAAGGAGATGAAATTCAAACCCTATCAGATGAAGAAGATGTTCAGATTAATCTCATCAAGACTATCATTCCTGAACCAACCATTCCAATCTCTGAGTCAAATCCAACTCAAGATCAACCTTCAACTGCACCTGAACCTCATATTTCAAGGAAGTCTTGGTTTAAAAAGATCATTCCAGAAGAGACTCCTCAAACTTATGAGTGGATAGCCGAGCATCAAGAACTGAAAAGGCCTCCAATTGGATGGAAATACGATGCTGAAAGGAAGCTCTTTATCATCAGACGATATAAAGGGGGAGTTCAGCACTTCAAAAACATGACTGACTTCCAAGCCCTTCCTTTTTATGACCTCAGGGATTTAGCAAAACTTCCACTTCAAAACCCTGGGAAGGTCATGATGGCTTATGACTTTGAGAGGTTTCTGCATTCTCAAGTCAACAATGATTTCAAAGGAATGAAGCCTAGAAAAACTCAGAAGAAGATCTCAAAGACTAGGTTTCATCCTAAGACTAAAAAGCCATATGTATTCCTAAGATACAAGCCTGTCCAAACACACAAGACTATCACTATTCCAAAATCTGTACCTGTCCAGCTACAAACTTTCAGAAAGTGGTTCTATAACCCAGTCATTGGCAGTGCAGTTATTGAATGTGAGGGCAAGGAAGACATAACCATCTTTGATCCAATGGAGCTGCTGAAATTTCAACCTGAAGATCTGGAGGTGCTATTCCAGAATCACATTCAGGCTTATAGTGATGAAGATGAAGCTGATGCCAAAGCCTATCAAAGAATTGTATCTCTCCATGTCAAACCTTTCATCCCAAAGACATCTGAAGGACCAGCTGCTTGATGAAGAGCTGAAGACAGTAATGCAACAGCTTAGGGGGAGATTGTAGAGTCATATATTTTGTATAAGCTGTTGTCATTTATTGTATGTTTAAACAATTTTAGACTAGTTTACTTTCTGTCATTTCATTATTGTAATTTCAGTTTTCTGTAATTAGTTAAGTTTGGGCTATCGAAACTACTTAGTTTCGATTGAGTCTGTTCAATCGAAACTAGTAGTTTCGATAGATGGTAGTTTCGACAGTCTGTGTATCAATTGTAAATGGTCAATCGAAACTAGTAGTTTCGATTGACCATAGTTTCGATACTTGTCACTACTATAAATAGCCTAGTTTGAGATTGTTTAGGGTGTGAGTAGCGGTTGTAACCCTGAACTTTCTCTTTCACATTTTGCTTGAATCAATACAATCTGCAGTTGTTTATTCACTGTGTTCATACATTTTCAAACCTTTTGATTGTTGATTCATAGTGTGGTTAGCTGGTTATCTTCACCAATACTGTTTCTATTATCTGTTTCACCTACATATACACAGTTTCCGCCTGTGTGTGTGTTCAATCGATCAAATCAGTGATTTCAAGAGAAATCTGGACCTACAGGTGATAGCCTTCACCATGACTGCAGCTGAGGCGAAGAACGACCCGGACGTGGTCTCAGGTACTTTTCTTATTAACAATGTACCAGCTTCTGTTTTGTTTGATTCTAGGGCAAGTAAGAGTTTTGTGGCCCCATCTTTCTGTAACAGTTTATGTAGAACTTCTAGAATGATAGAGAGGCCGTTCAGTGCTGAGACTGCGGTGGGTTCACCCACCAGGATGATCGAAGCGTTGGACGATTGTTATATCGATCTACCGGGTCATAGGTTTCCCGCTAGATTATTTACAATCGCTTTGGGAGGTTTCGACGTGGTACTGGGTATGGACTGGTTGGCTGCGTTTGATGCGGATATAGTGTGTAGAAAGAAGATGATAAAGTTGAGATCCTTGGAAGGTACGGTAGTAATGGTGTATGGGGATAGAGAAGGCTCTCTACCAAGAGTGATTTCGATGATGGAGGCAGTGAAGTCTTTGAGGCGGGGATGAAGGGCATACTTAGCCTATATCACTAATACTGAAGCAAAGAGTGTAGAATTGTCAGAAGTTCCAGTGGTGCAAGACTTTGATGACTTGACAGTAGTACCGCCAGAGAGAGAAATCGAATTACAGATTGATTTACAACCAGGAGCACGGCCGGTTGCTAAAGCGTTGTATCGTTTAGCACCGATAGAGATGAAAGAGCTCATGGAGCAGCTTCAAGATTTGTTGGAGAAGGGATTCATAAGACCAAGCATCTCACTGTGGGGTGCACCGGTCTTTTTTGTGAAGAAGAAGGATGGTAGTATGCGTATATGCATCGACTACCGAGAGCTTAATAAGTTGACGGTTAAGAACAAGTATCCTCTACCACGTATTGATGACTTGTTCGATCAACAGTAAGGAGCAAAGTGGTTTTTGCGTATAGATCTGAGGTCAGGGTATCACCACTTGAAGGTTAAGGAGGAGGATATTCCGAAGACTGTATTTCGGACACGTTACGGACATTATGAATTCTTACTTATGTCCTTTGGGTTAACGAATGCTCCGGCAGCATTCATGGACTTAATGAATCATGTGTGTCGGCCGATGCTGGACAGATCGGTAATTGTGTTTATCGACGATATTTTATTCTACTCTAAGAGCGAGGAGGAGCATGGAGAGCATCTGCGAGAAATGTTAGAAACGTTGAGACGAGAAAAGCTTTACGCTAAATTCTCGAAGTGTGCATTTTGGCTACGGGAGGTACAGTTTCTGGGTCACGTTATTAACCCAGAAGGGATAATGGTGGATCCTACGAAGATTGAAGCGGTAGTGAAGTGGAATGCTCCTAAGACTCCAACGGAGGTGCGTAGTTTCTTGGGATTGGCAAGATATTATAGGAAGTTCATTAAAGACTTCTCTAAGCTAGCGACGCAATTAACTAAATTGACTTGAAAGGGAGTAAAGTTTACTTGGGGAGCAGATCAAGATGGTGCGTTTCAAGAACTAAAGAAGCGATTGACTGAAGCGCCAGTGTTAACGTTACCAGAAGGGATGGACGATTTAGTGGTATATTCAGATGCATCATATTTGGGTCTAGGTTGCATGTTGATGCAACGAGGTAAAGTAATTGCTTATGAGTCAAGACAATTAAAGACTCAAGAGGCGAATTACCCTACCCATGATTTAGAGTTAGCAGCAGTGGTGTTTGCACTTAAGTTATGGAGGCATTATTTATATGGAATCAAGTGCACGGTCTACACGGATCCCAAGAGTTTGAAGTACTTCTTTGAGCAGAAAAAATTAAACATGAGGCAAAGGAGGTGGTTCGAGCTAATTAAAGACTATGATTGTGAAATCCTTTATCACCCTAGTAAAGCAAATGTGGTTGCGGACGCGTTTAGTGGCAAGGAGGAACACACTCCGATTAGGGTTAAAGTGTGTCAACTGATAGTAACACCACATTTTCTGACATTACTAAGGGACGTGCAAGCGGAGGCCTTGTGGTAGGAGAGGTTAAAGGAGGAAAGGATCTTCGGGCAGCGTGAATTGTTGATCGAGAACGATCACGGGGTGTGGGTCAAGAATGACCGTATTTGGATACCAAAGTTTGGTGGGTTTAGAGAACAAGTGCTCGACGAAGTACACAAGTCAAGATACTCGATACACCCGGGTATGACAAAGATGTACCAGGACATGAAGGGTAACTATTGGTGGTCGGGAATGAAGCATGGTGTGATCCTGTACGTGAGTAAATGTTTGACATGCTTGCAGGTTAAGGCAGAGTATCAGAAGCCTTACGACAAAATCCAACCATTAGAGATTCCAAAATGGAAATGGGAGCACATTACAATGGATTTTATTACGAAGTTGCCTAAGACGGTAAAGGGGCATGATACTATTTGTGTAGTAGTAGATCGGTTGACGAAAAGCGCTCATTTTCTACCGATTAGAGAGACCTTCTCTTCTGAGAGGTTATCAGAGGTGTTCGTGAATGAGATCGTTGCACGTCATGGAGTGCCAATTTCTATTGTATCTGATCGAGATACAAGGTGTACGTCAAAGTTTTGGAAGAGGTTTAATGAGGCTATGGAACGAGATTACATATTAGCACAGTGTATCTCCCTCGGACTGATGGACAGTCTGAGCGGACGATACAAGCATTAGAGAACATTCTTCGTGTGTGTGAGATAGATTTGGTGGTGCATGGGATACTCACTTACCATTGGCGGAATTTTCTTATAACAATAGTTATCACGGTGTGTTGGGGGGAGATTGGGCAGAAGGAATTAGGGAGCTTAGATGTTGTGAAAGAAACTTCGGAGACGTTTGAGATGGTAAAGCTGAGAATGAAAGCCGCTAAGGATCGACAGAAGTCTTATGCTGATAAGAGACGGCGGCCCATAGAGTTCAATACAGGAGATTATGTGATGCTTAAGGTGTCGCCCTGGAAGGGTATTATTCGTTTCCAGAAACGGGGAAAGCTTAGTCCACGGTATATCAGACCGTTTATGATAGAGGAGCGTGTTAGTAGTGTCGCCTACCGACTGTTGTTGCCAGATGAACTGGCAGAGATACGCCTAACTTTTCATGTGTCTCATTTACGGAAGTGTTTGGCAGACGCTACGAAACACGTGCCTTTAGACGACATTGTGGTAGATGATAAGCTAAATTATGTAGTGGAACCAGTGGCTATACTGGATAGAAAAGAAAAGAGATTAAGAAGGAAAGTAATCCAGATTGTTAAGGTGCAGTGGAAGCATCGTAAGGGATCAGAGGCTACTTGGGAACCAGAAGCAGAAATGCGTGAATGCTATCCGCATTTATTTCCGGATGACGTAGGTTTTGAGGACGAAACCTCTTTTAGGGGGGAAGACTTGTAACATCCCAGTTTTTATAGAACTAATAGGATTAATGTATGTAGGTGTATATGTTGTAACATAATGTACGGGTTGCAATGAGATCGTAACGAGACCTAACAAAGGTGTAGTAGCGGGTTTCCTTTTTTTATATAAATAAACCAGAAGGGGTGGCGAGTAATTAACGAAACCTTATAGGGGGTTTAATAAAAGCTGCGGGACGGGCCAAGCCCGGGTGCGGGTTGAATCCACGCGAGGGTCGAAGCCCGGTCTAAGGGTATTACACCCTACTTGCTCACGCCGCAAGGGGGAGTCCCCCATTCGAGTCTCTTACGGCTTCCGAGAAGAGAAGGAGGGGAGAGCACACCGTGGGTTTCATTCCGTCATCAATACAAGGTATATTCGTGATCCTCTAATCATGCTCTACGTTTTTGGATCGTCGGATCGGTACTATAATCATTTTTATGACCCTAGGGTTTTGAAAGAGGCAAGCGCGAGAAGGAAGACGAGTTCTCTAGTGATTCGATTAGCACGAGTCACTCGAATCTAAGGTATAACCCCAACGTTCTTTGCGTATACTCGTTTTGTTGTTTGGAACATGCATGTGTTGAGTGAGATTGGCCCGAAAACCCTAGAGTGATAGGGTGGGGGGCTCACGGGTTTACGGTTGGGATTCGGAGACACCAGAACCGCGCAAGGTGGCCGGCAATGGTGCTGGTCGGTCACGACAGTCCTCTGCCAGGGTGGTACACGGCTGAGACAAGGCAGCAAGGCTGCTCGGAGCCATCGGGAAGCAGGGTTAGGCTCGGGTTGGGATATGCGTGCTCGGAGTGTACGGTTCATACTCCATCGGGAAGTAAAACCAATGAATCCTTGAGCCAGTTTTACTTGTAGGGACTTCGGGAGTGTATGGTTCGTACTCCATGCGAACCATGCTTAGTAGTGTGCAGGCGTGGGTGGCCATGCACAGGGTCAAGTAGTCGAGTAATCGGGGGTGTAGGTAGTGAGTCGTGTTTTGACTCGTGGTTTGTGTGCATTATAGGTGCGAGGTCGAAAGGCGAGCACGGGGAGTTAGTGGGACCTAAAGATCAAGGAGTGTCGAGCAAAGGTGAGTTTCTATCGCCCACTTTTAACTGTTTTATGCTTCAGGGATGAATACATGCAAAACGTGTTTCACTAAGTGAGTGCATGCATAGACAATATTTAGTGAAGAAATGTATATTTTTAGAGTAGTCGTTATGCATGCGTGTGCGTACCCGCTTTGGGTCACGTAAGGTGGTCGTGATGGGTAAATCTGCGTATGTTCAGCCTTACTTTAATATTAACTGTTTTTGTCTCTTAAGGCATGAATCCAAACGAAGTAAAGTGTTTTGTGATAAAACGTGTAAGTCGTTAATTGAGTGGTATGTGTGTATGAGTTATGTGTCACGAAGTTAAATGTCGTGGCGGGAGATCAATCATAAGCTTGATATTGTGTTGACGTTAGTTAACGGGATATTGAGTATGGCATTAGTCAGGCGGGAGATCGAGCGTAAGCTTGATATTGTGTTGACATTAGTCAACGAGTTATTGTGTCTAACGGCAGTCAGGCGGGAGATCGTGTTTGTGTGTGTCCTCGGACCAGACAACACGGTATACTTGTACGTTGATAAATATAACTATTGGAATTCTTCAGAAATTATTAAAAGTAAACCTTTTAGATGAAAACATTTCATAACGGTTTTGGGATTTTATATTCCCTAATGAACTACTATAGAACTCACTCAGCGTTGCTGACTTTTAAGCATGTATTTCAGGTAAAGAGAAGGTGTGAGCTGGCGGCTTCTGGATGGCATTTGGTTACCGTGGATGTTCGTGATGACATTATTTATTAGTTGTTTCGTTGAGACATTTTGATATTAGTACTTGGTTTGAATTATGGTTGGGTCGGGTCGTTGACCTTTGTTGACTATTTGATTTCTGCTGCAATGAATTGAGTTTGTTTGATGTCTATGACTACTTAACTTGTGTTTGAGCCAACAAGTAGGGTTCCCAGGTTTGGGCCTTCTAGTAACTGCTAATATTTCTTAATTAAGATCTATAGTAAACTTATCATTTATATAACTAAAGCTTAATAGTAAGTAATCAAGTCGTCGAAACCTTACCTCGGGACTATCTACGGCTATTTGAAGGCGCAAGGCTAGAAACTGGACTTCCAAACGTGTACCAAAAATTTGGCACGGATCCCTAGGCTAAGTGTGTGTGTTTGAGTGTGTTTGGTGTGTGAATATATCTCAAAAGTCCTGAATGTCGAATTCTATTTATAGGCCACATATGGACCCATGGCGTACCGTTATCTTGAGGGATGTTGGTCCGCTACCACCTCCAGCCGCATTTTTGCCTTCGGGCCTACATACCGGACCGCTATAGTTTCTACTCAGTCCGTTATAGACCATCTGTCCATGTCGGACCGTTATGGTTTGGATGTCGGTCCGCTATCTTTCCACGCGTCAGATTTCTACCCGGTGAGTCACATGACACGTGTCACTGCCTGATTTATTCCTTCTTCCCCACATAGCAGACAGTTATGGTTAGGGATAGCGGTCCGCTATCCCTCCTATTTCCATAATTTTTATTTTTAGTCCTTCATCTTTGGAGAACATACAATTTAACCCCTAAACTTTAATTCTTGATATTTTAGCCCCCATATTCTATAGGAATTTTCGAGGTGTTACACTGTCCCTGAGACGGATGGGACTGAGGCCGGAATGGGGAGCGCTGAGTGAATCCGGGTGGTTACTGGCTATTGTTGTCTGACTTCCAACTAAAATTCGGGTGATTCCTCCACCCCGGATTATATGTGTTGCTGTAAGGATTATTCTAGGGACGATTTTGGTTGGACATGAAATCAACCTGCTCGTGGGTCCCTTGATCCCCAATCTAACAAGCACTCGTGGGATGCGCCCCACCACATAACTCACACAAGGACTGGACCTTGTGGACCTACATCTGATCAATCTTGGTGGAAAGTGCTTCCACCTAGGCAGCTAAAGAGGTGATTCCATCCACGTGATGGACACCCTGCCTCTGAGTCCTCGCTCGGGAAGTGTACGGAGTGTAACTATTTGACGCCACTCTCTCTAATAAGTCATACGCCTCCTGGGGTGTTTTCCTCTCGATGTCTCCACCCACGAATGCGTCGATTAGTTGCTTCCCCGTAAAATCTAGACCATTGTAGAAGGTCTCACACTGCTGCCACTTCAACAATCCACAGTGGTAAACCTTTCTCATCAGCTCCTTAAATCTCTCCCACGACTCATAGATTGTCTCCCCTTCATCCTGCTGGAAAGAAAGAATCCTAGCCCTCACCTTTGCTATTTTCTCCAGAGGGAAGTATTTCTCTAAGAATTTAGCAGCCTTCTGTTCCCAAGTGCTGATGGAAACCAGGGGGAAGTGACAGTAACCATGCCTTGGCTCGATCCCTTAAGGAAAACCCGAACAACCGGAGCCGAATAGCATCGTCGGTAGCGTCACAGATTTTGAATGTGGCTCAAATCTCTAGGAAACCGGCAAGGTGAGTTTAAGATCCTCGTGATCCTTGCCGTCAAACTGCCACATGTTTTGAACCATTTGGATGATGCTGGATTTGATCTCGAACTGATGCACTACAACAGTCGGCTTATTGATGCTCGACTCCAAACCTACTAGTGTTGGTTTGGCAAAATACGAAAGCGTCCGACCCTCATCCTCGTTCGCCATCTAGTCAACCTCGTCAAGCTCAAGTGCCTGGGCCACAAATCGGGAATGGGCCCGCAATCTTTGATGAAGATCGTGCTCCGGCTCGGAAGACGGCTCAAGAACCTCCTCGGCGGGAGTTGAGGACATGCACGATCTGCAAGATGTAGGTCCAAAAATATAACCCGGATCTGTAGAAACCCAAATCAAGAGGCGGAATCTCTTGATTTGGTGATGAAAACACAAGAATAATAGATGAACAATAAAAACATTCTTGTATTGATTTGAATCAAACGATATTACAATGAAAACCCTCAAATCACTCTTGAATGTGTGCTCACAATGATGATGAAACAATAATCTTGAGAAAACCCCTGATGTGTGCACACCTAAACCCTAGAAAAACTATTCTATTTATAGGTCTAGACTAGGTTTGACAATATTACAAAAATGCCACTAAAGTATTAAATCTTCATTTAACCGCAACTGCCACTGTTAATCGAAACACGCACAAAAATCAAAACTATACTTCCAATTGAACTTTGAACTTTATCTTTCGTCTGAATCTTGATTATTTTGGTAAGCATCAGCCTTAATAATACCCTACAATCTCCCCCTAGGCTGATGCTACCAAAATCTTTCATTATCATTCCCATTATGATCAACAACTTCACTATCAACAATCTCCCCCATTTATGGTTGCATCAGATGTTAAATTTGTAATCAGATGACAATTGCGGTTACTCCCCCTGCGAAGCAGATCCTTATGAGAGTGGAGTTTGAATTGGCATTTGTAGATTCTTGATAAACTTTCCATCACTCTTTTGCTTGATAAATTAGAAGATCTAGGAGGAGGTTTCCTAGCATGTGATCTTCTGCACTACTGAGGAACAGGTTCTTTTGATCGGGTAACTTTGCTCAACTGATGATCGGCCATCATTGCAACAAATTCTTCAAGTGAGGTGGTGAAGCTGCCAGTCAGCTTCTGGAATACCGCACCTCATGACTTTGTCAACAAAATCTGTTCACAAACACAAACACAACTCCAAATTCCCTTTAGACATTTCAACTTACAGATAAAACTTTATTCATCTGCAATAACATGATGATCTCAAAACCAGTTCAATGTGAAAGACGAAAAACAAATAACAAAACTGTATATAACAAAGATTTTTTTTTTAATTCTTTTAACTTTGAAACTATCTTATATATCACAAAAATGAACAACTTGCTTCTTTTTGGGAGAAAAGATCTGTCATGAGATCATACTAGGCTAACATCCTAAGTCACACTTCAATTTTAAACTCTGAACAAGTAGGTCAAAAGTGATTTCCAATATTCTGTGTCCACTTTAAACTTAAGCACAATTGTTTCCTTCAATGCTTTGTGATAGTTTATCATGTTTTGGTAATTTTAGTATGAAGCTATTGGTTCCCACACTCAAGAAGCCACATCAAGAACCTATCTATCCTCAAGATGTTTTGAGATTTCGGGTCATCACAACTTGACTTGGCCACCAACCATTGATAATAAAATACCACAAATCTTAAGATATATCTATTAGAGCATAACTAGCAAGGGTATTTTTGTTACTATGAACCAGTCATGGAAACTTGAAATTTTATTATGGGACTTAAATGCACGTCGGACTTACATGCCCAACTTTATGAAATAATTGGACTTACATGCACGTCGGACTTACAAGCCATGTTTTTTTTATAAGAGTTCCATGACCAGACACAGATACCCAAAAAGGAAAAATATGTATATATATATATATGTATGCAACATTGGCATATCTTTTTGGTGTATGGCATTGCATATCTTTTTTTTTAATTTATTCCTATTGCATGACATTGCATGTCTTTTTGCTCTTTTTTTTAATACTTATTGCATGTCCTTTTGTATTTTGCATGTCTTTTGGATTTTGCATGTCATTGCATGTCTTTTATTTTCTATATATGTATATAGATCTATAAATGGAAAGATTATATATCGATGGTAGCTGGTGTGTGTATGACAAGAATATAACTCTCAATCTACTGTTAGATAAGAGTCGGCCTTAAACCGCGAAAGCTGAGATGACTAATCCACTCATTCATAAGGCTTTAAGTTTTATCACTCAGCAAAGTGTTTTTTTCAAATTGGATGCTAAGTCTATTGACATATCACATATCAAGTCTACCTTTCATTGTTCTACTCTATTCATGTGCTAGAAGTATTAGTCTAGTTCATATCATTTCTCATATAGTCAAATTAATCTTCTCCATTTTTTTTTAAACTGTACAAACATAAAATCTTTTTTTTTGTTATTTTCTTTTCTTTTCCTATACTCTTCCCCTAAATTTTTGTTTTTGTATAACCATAGAAAATAATAATAATAATAAGACACAAAACAGAAATTTACCAAGGCCAAGTCTTTCACACTAAAAGAAAAAAAATTCAAGAAATGTCATCAAGGAAAACTATAGTGAATGTGTCATGAAAGTTTGTGATTGTGCAGCAAAATATGAAATAATACCATGACCCGTGATGTTGCCTCCTCAAACATGTATCTGGAACAACCATTGTCAATAACCGTTGTTACTAACAAGCCTCCTAGGTTGTTCCTGCACTCATCAACAAATCAGTTAGAGAGTGGAACCCAAGCCATGATGATCTTGGGTTGTTCTTGAGAATCAAAAATAGTAACTTCTCGATAACCAAAATCTCCTGCATTATCAAAGAAATTTGTCGGTTTAATTGAAATCTGTGGATTTGGTGGAGTTTTTACTTGCCAAATTTGCTTAGGTTTTACAAATTTCTGTCTTCCCCCTTTTGGTCTAGTAAATATCTTTTGTTTCAACTTTGGTGCATTAGATTTTGGAGTATAATGTTTGCTTTCATGTAAAGCACAACCCTGAATATCTGACATAGATACAGTTGGTGATTTATGAATCACTTTGGGTTTGTTTGAAACCATCCCTGGTTTCACTTTACACTTCTCACCATTCTTTTTTGTGGAGGAATAAATGCACTTCTTTGCTAAGTGCCCCTCCTTTCCACAAGCAAAACAGACCTTGACCCGAGAGAACCGTCTTTGATTGTTCTGTTGAGAGAAATTGTCACAACATGATGATGAAGACTGTGATGTTGAGGCCCTTGATGAAGATCGTGTAACTACAATATTCTCTTCAATGTTAACCTGTTGAATACTCTGATTTTGACAGACCTATTGTTGTGATTGAGTTTGTTTCAAAGCAAAGAATTCTCTATTACTCATGTTTTCATGAGGAACATCGGTGACAACAGTTCCTGCACTTATGAAGTTAGTGAAAACTCCTTTTGGATTAACATATCTAGGAACACATGGCAACACATTATTAGTTTTGAAACAAGCTTCTTGTGTGACACACGACGAACCAACATTGTTTTCAAAATCGGGTATTGTCACAAAAGTATCATTAACACTCTTAACACTATCGGGTTTCTCATTCTCATCACAATCATCCTCGGATGAGCTCAAGGATCCAGATTCTGCACATGCAGCAAAACTATCAGAATCATCTGAAGTTTTAAGATAATCATCAGCGGATAAAGTACAAACAAATGGTGTGGGAACATGAGGAGTTGGCATATCAGCAAATCTACCTGACTTGGAATAAGGCGGAGGATGTGTGTTATATCCGATACCTTCTGTGACCTTCTTATGGATTTGCTTATCAATGATTCCAAATAAAATTTTCTGATCCATACCCATGTTTTCAACTTGAAAATTTGCTTTTTTAGCCTTTTGAAGTTTCTCAGTTAAAATTTGATTATTATTCTTTTGGGTGGTAAGTTGCACAATTAAGGATCGGTTTTCAGCAGAAATGTCACGAATTTTCTTTAAATAAAGTTTTTCATTCTTAGCCACAGAATCATACATGACCTTAATGTGATCTCGTTCGTCAATCAAGGCTTGATTGATGAATCTATATTTTTGAATTTCATTTAAACACGATCGAGATTTGCATAGTCTAGAAATTACCTCAGCTGGAACATCAGTGAGATCCTTAGCTGGTTGGATGATAACAAGTCGATCTCCATCTTCAACATCTGTCGTGAGTGCATGATTGTGTGCCGTTGTGGATGTGGAGGTTGAGGCTTGATTTTCACTTTCTGTTGACTTCGAAGTAGCTGGCCTATGTTGCTTGTAATCTTTGGTCAGTGATGAATGCTCTTCATGCATCTTTGATTTATCCATTTCACAAGCGACCACATTTGATTCAATACGAACACAATTCCCGTTAGAATCGTATCCATATCCTCCTTTGATCACTTCCAAGTGCTGATCCAAGCGTTCTTCTTTTAGTTGAAGCTTCTCATACATTTCTTTCAATGGAATAGTCCTTGGATTCGTACTCTGTATGAGGCTCTCAATTGTCTGAGACCATGACGCCGGTTGAGAGTCCAAATACTTTGCTATTATCCGTATATTCTCAATTTTGATGCTAATATCTCGAAGTTCACTAATCAATCTTGTATATCTGTTGTATTGATCAGTCAAACATTCTCCTTCTGCACGTGCAAACTGTCGATATCTTAGCATTAACATGACTTTTCTTTCAGCTGGACATAGAAGAGTCATCTTGCAGTCTTGGGTTAGACCAACAGATAATATTCACCAACAGGACTTACCGACACTAACCGATCAAAAATTGTATCCAAAACTCTCGAAGATGAGCCCGTAACCGAAAATAATATCCGAATCAATCAAGCATGAGTTCGAGTCAATTTTTTTTTTTTTTTTTTATATCAACCTAAGATCACGCCCAAATCAAATGTTAAGACCCTCGAGTCACTCGAATTCAATCCGTTTTAACCAAAACCAAATTTTAATGAGCCGAAAAATGTAACCAAAATTACTCGAATAAAACTAACAACAATCTAAATCAATCCAAAACAAAGAAGACTACTCCGTAACACACCGAACCAATTCCGAATCAACCTAAAATCAAATCAAATTCTACAGTACTTGAACATTTAGAAGTTTGCTGCCCATAATAAAATAAAACGTGAACACCAAATTATCTTAGCTAGCAATGGCCCAAATGAATAAAAACTCAGCCCAATTGTTGTTTCCAAATAACCGGCCTAATACAATTTCTTTTCACATTTGAGAATGGCGGTCCATGCACTGTTTCATTTTCGGACATAAAAGTTTCATTAAACGCTGGACTTCAAAAGCAATTAAATTGGATTTGAAATTCAATTTCACTCTCTTGACTTTTCTGACTTCTTCTCTCTTTCACGCAATCAACCTAGGAATCTGATTTTTTTTTTTACGCCACCATCACAAACGAAATTACAACGCCTCCAGCACTTCTACTTCTTCTCGATTAGTATTTCCAATGTTAGGGTTATGATTGAAACAACTTGAAACAGGTTAGTACTTGTGATCAGGTTTGAAGCCTTGAAGGATCTGGGATTGTACTTGCGATTGAAACAGAGGTATAAAGACGAAGTTACGATGGTGGAGGTACGATGGCAGGTTACTTTCGATGGTGATTGTACTTTCGATGATGTCTAGTTTCGATACCTTCTACTGCCTTTCACTTTCAATGATGTAGTTTCGATTAGGGATTCACATATTATAGTTTCGATGACTAGCTAGTTTCGATGGCCTATATAGTTTCGATGTCAACCTAGTTTCGATGAAGATATGAAGAACAACAAGATTTCTATCTCTAATATGGACTTTCTTTCTCTACTCTTTCTGTGTTCTTGGTGTTAAAGGAACAAGATGTGGAAGAGAACTAATGTGTTTTACCTTTGTAACAATCGGAATGTTTTAGCAAATTAGTCCAATCGTTTGTATAAAGCTTGAATGCTGATGAAGTAACTCAGATCCTCTTTCTCTCTGTAACTTTTATCTAGAATCCTTTAATTCTCCGGTAAACACAGATCCAAAATAGAATTTGATGTTGAAAATCAGCAAAAACGAGCCCCGTGGCTCTGATACCAATTGTAGGTCCAAAAATATAACCCGGATCTGTAGAAACCCAAATCAAGAGGCGGAATCTCTTGATTTGGTGATGAAAACACAAGAATAATAGATGAACAATAAAAACCTTCTTGTATTGATTTGAATCAAACGATATTACAATAAAAACCCTCAAATCACTCTTGAATGTGTGCTCACAATGATGATGAAACAATAATCTTGAGAAAACCCCTGATGTGTGCACACCTAAACCCTAGAAAAACTATTCTATTTATAGGTCTAGACTAGGTTTGACAATATTACAAAAATGCCACTAAAGTATTAAATCTTCATTTAACCGCAACTGCCACTGTTAATCGAAACACGCACAAAAATCGAAACTATACTTCCAATTGAACTTTGAACTTGATCTTTCGTCTGAATCTTGATTATTTTGGTAAGCATCAGCCTTAATAATACCCTACACAAGATAAGTTAGATTATACGACGAACATAAGGAAAAGAAAACACAAGTTAGATAAAATAATATTTACAAATAAAAATAAAAATGAAAAATAAAATAGAAATAAAATTAAACTAAAATATATATATATATATATATATATATATATATATACAAATGCGACTAAAAAAAATAAAATAAGAATGCAAACTATCTCTACACGAAAGATGCAAATAACAATAAAGAAAATACAATATGCGCAAATATATATAGTAAATGACTAAAAATTAATTTCAATCGTTGTAGTATAGTGGTAAGTATTCCCGCTTGTCACACGGGTGACCCGGGTTCTATCCCCGGCAACAGCGCCAAAAACTTGATGTGTGTAAACTATATATATATATATATATATATATATATATATATATATATATATATATATATATATATATATATATTATAAGTAGTTTTCACACAATTAGAGTTTTAAAAGGGGTTTTCATCAAAGACTAATCACACACACACACACACCGGGCAAGTGTACCCATCGGATGACAATATAGTAAAGGTAAGAATCGGATATCAATCCGTGGTTACGGTAGAATGCAATAATAAATCGGAACTAAGACTTAATCAAGTGATGGTAAAAGATATTTTGGAGAGTTTGTTTAAATAACTAGTATGCAAATATATAAAACTAAACTAAAATCACAAGTCAAACAATCAAGGAAGAAAGATCACTTCGGTGTCGAATCCATCTAGAATACATTCAATACACTCATGGAAGCATGGCAAATACACGAAACGAAGATTGACTAAATTCTCGTCAAAGACATCTAATCAAATGACCATTCGGAAAGCTAGAATGAATGACACAAACTAACCACCTAAAATCATGTAATGAAGCTCACATGTTGTAATCATGTCAATGTTTATAAAGATTGAACTAGTTTCCAATCAAGGTACACTAATCCGACAACTAGTTGGAAAGATAATATGAATAACACACTACCCACCTCAAGTTGATTTAATTAGACAATAATACGCATTTATTCAACATAAAATGTTCATACAAAGTTTATATAAATTAGGAGAAGGTGTCAACAAATCCTAGATAAACATATAACTAAGCATGAAACATCATAACAAACACTTTGTCTTTCCAAACATAAGCATAAGGATACACATACAAGAATTATAAATCATGAACAAGACTTCATTCACCATTCATAGTCAAATGCCATAAACTAGCATATAAACATACACCAATCCATGAATATAAGCATAAACCATAGGTTTTCCAACATAATATGGCATACACAAACACAAGTCTTGCAAACAACTTTAAATTCTTGAATACATAATTTTATTGAAGAATAATCATATGATTGTCATAACATTAACATAATGATTGCCAATAATCCATAAATGTTGTCAAATGTATCTAAACTTCATCTAAACCAAAGTGAACAAGAGTTTTAGCTCATCATGAGCTCAAGAATGACAAATACACAGGAAAAAATGGTAAGATCCATGATATGAATACAAGAATCAAACCACTCCTCCAAGCCTAGATGTTGTTGTTGATGTATGGTGATCCTATTGATGTTATAATCCTTCCTAGAAGCTTGAAATGTGGCTGGAACAAGGTTGATTCGGAGCTCAAACAGTGGGTTTTTGCTCTGGTTGCTGAATGCCTGAATAAGAGAAAAGCTTCTTAATTTATAGAATTGAGGAGGCACGACCGTGCCTGTCGTTGGGACGCGACCGTGCCAAGTGATTAGCATGGCCATGGGACAGAGGGTTGACCGATCCGGAGCTTCCATTGGGTCCCATTGATCCAGGAAGTACGTCTCCGAGGTCATGGATTAGATTCACAGGATAACACGCGGCCATGGGGGCGATTGAGCATGGTTGTGCTCGAGAAATTGGCTTGGCGCGGTCGTACCAGATGCGAGGCGCGACCGTGTCTAGGGTTTGGAAGAATGGCGCGGTCGTGCCAGGTAGGGTGCACGGCCGTGCCTCCAACTCAGAAACCCTTATTCTTCATCTTTTATTCCTGGAATCTTCTTGTTTGTTCACTTAGCTTCACAAAAACCTACAAAAACGGAAATGAAGCAAATAAGTGTCTGAACGTGGAAAATAACCAAGAATTGATCGTGAAATGAGCGAAGTTTTGTGCCAAAAAGATGTGTAAATCCTAACACATCAACGCACTTGGAGTCACATGCATACTTTAGGAGCATGACGTTTTGGGAACTTAAAACATTTTCGTTTCTGTATTTTGAACAATTCTGTAACATTTCTGTTTTTTTTTTTTTACCATGTAAACGTTTCGATGCAATAAACGAGTATTTCAATTTCAATTCGTGTGCAACAACCGTAAAAGCAATTACACATACAATACATTATGTTACAATAACAACTGAAAACGCCATTATCTCACAAGCCCCGAGGACCAAAACTGACAAAACTCAAAAACTACAAAACTAGGCAAGCACGGTCGCGCCTAAGACTAGGCACGGTCGCGCCTGCAGACCTAAGCACGGTCGTGCCTAATACAGGCACGGTCGCGCTGCTGAAACCACGTGACTCTGCAGAAGTCAGATCACAGCCATACTCGACGATTTCACAAAATTTAAAGAATGGTCAAAGCCGGTTTTCGCGCGTCAGACCATACTTGACTGAATACAACCTGCAACACGCATCAATTACACTCCAATTTATAGATTTGTTTAATCCCATACCCACCACAATCATGACTCGCGAATTCGTCGATATAGAGCCAGTTGCACGCTTCCTACACCCTCATATGCATCCACACAATCACCCAGAACTCTCACTCGACACTCATACAACCTCTGTCGTCCGATTGATCGCCGAGAAGCAAAGCCGTCGACCCGTAGCCGACTGCATTAGATTGCCCTATTATAACAAGTAAGTAATACACCACTAGCTTCGTATCACCCCCTACTACGAAAACCCTATGCCAATTCGTAGTAGAAACACTCAAATCGGCCAGATTTTTGAACGAGAAAACGAAACTACACTTTTAGTCGAACTACCACTTAAACACGAAATAAATCCAATTAAACCTTATAGATAGCTTCGTAATCATCCACTAAATGAAAGCCCTAAGAATCCAGAAGTGTTTAATATAAGAATCGAGCGAATTGAGTCTGGAAAAGACCCGACACGGTCGCGCTCATCACTGAGCGCGGTCGTGCCTGACCAAGCACAGTCGTGGTCCGAGTAAGGCCCGGTCGTGCTTACCGAGCAAACAAGTCCTGACCAAAAACAAACACTAGGCGCGGTCGTACTGGACACGAGCACGGTCGTGCTCCATGACCAGAACCTCTGTAGCCTTCTGACTCGACCACGGGCGCGCTCCAGACCACCACGGTCACGCCCGGAGGCAAGCGCAGTCGTGCCGTTGATGAGCACGGTCGTGCTCAGTCAGAACTGAATCTTTACAGTTTCTCAGATTTGATGATTTTTATAAAACTTATGTTATAAACTTAACTGTTTAAACATAATCTCACCATTATTAAGCACAACAATTATTTTCATCGATTAAATTGTTTTAAACCGATTCTTACCATTTGAAAATACATTTTCATTTAAAATTTCTAAATTTATAAAAAGTTATAACAAGATTTTATAAAACACTTTATTATGAAAAAGACTTTTATAAACCAATTGTATAAATCCTAGTTACATCAAATAAAACTTATATAAATATAAACTACTTTATATTTTGTGACGTTTTCTAAAATAAGTAGATAAAACGAATTCGTTTGTTTATATTACATTCAATTAAATATATATACCACACTACCTTATATTTTAAATACATAACTAAACGATACAATTCATTAGTGCAAATCCTTACGCTTGCAATACACTGAAACACTATAGTTACTTTAAACCTTATACACCGCATTAATACACGTCATACATTTACTCGATAGGTCAAGCTCCGTGACCCACAAACACTTAACATTTACTTGGTTGTGCAATCTACACTCTCCAACACAAGTGAGTCTACATAACCCCACTTTTACTCTTTTTCACCTTTGGGGTGGACATGATTTACATTAAACAAATTGCAACTCTTTCATAGTACAATTCTTACTTGATTACATGAATTATTTGTGCAATATGCTTGAATGCTATGAGTCATTACTATACATACATGACGCAACTCGTGCAATCATTAACTCTGTACAAGCCAACGGTAAACAAGGATAGTACTATTGAGTCTGACAAACCCACCCGGGTAGGGTGTTTGTTACCGACTTTACATTAGGGTAACCTGCGTGTTATGCCTCAGTCACAAGGTTTGATTGTGCACCTAGTATAACTATAGATTCTCCATATTTGTCTTATATACCATGTGAATCAAGGAATTGTATAAACAGTTTTGAACTCTTATTTGTGTGACAAAACTTATGTATGCTCACCAACTTTTTAGTTGACCCTTGTTTTTAAATCATGTTTCAGGTGCTAATAATTGAGATGATCACAAGTTGCTTCCACCTAGTTTGAGGACCTAGTTAAAAGGCTCTAAAATAAACATTGTTATGTATTTTGTTATGTTTCGTGTACTTGTTGGATTGTTGTTTGATTTCAATGAAAACTGCATGTTTAATTATTTCAACCTTAGCAAACCATGAGCTATGAACAGTCGGCACGCTTCACGCCCCGACGTTTCCGCCGCCGGTTGGGGTGTGACAAATTCATTTACTTCCGTACATTTTATTCCGCATTTTCAAACTCTGTTAAACTTTATATTATATTGAATGCAACTTAAATGGAATGACTTTTCAAAAAACATTTAGAGGTCGTTCGAAATAACCAGTAACGATGATCCTTGACAGTCACACCCCGTAGGAAAACCGCTATGGATCAGGGTGTGAGACTACACATCGAAGATCGCTAGATAAAGAAACCGAAGAAGAAAATATATGTACTGGTCAAAGTTAAATGGAATTCCAGGCGCGACCTAGAATACACTTGGGAACTGGAATCAGAAATGAAGAAAAAGTATCCACACCTATTCCAGTAATCTCGAGGACGAGATTTTTATAAAGGTGGGGAGGATGTAACATTCTTAAAATTTTTGGTCCCAAGTTTATCAAAAATTAAACCTAAGGGATATAAAGTGTAATTAAATAAAAGATCAAGGATCAAAAAGTAAAAATTTGGATTTTTAGACAATAATGGACCGTCACCACCTGTAACGGTCAGTTATGGGTTGAGCAAGGGGGTAATCAGTACGCGCCACGTGTCCGGTGACTAATGGGTGCAAGCTGACGCACGGAAACCCTATGACGGACCATCACCCACCATAACGGTCCGTCATGCTACAAACCCACCAGAGATTGACACGTGTTTGGTGACTAACGATGGAGATTTGACGCGTGTATCCTCATAACTGACCGCCACGCCCTGTAACGATCCGTTACGCCACAAAGTCATCAAAAGCTGACACGTGGCAAGGTGGCTCTACAACCCTAATATGGTGACGGACCGTCACCAGCATAATGGTCCGTTATGACCTGGTGGTGACGGACCCTCACCCACCATAACGGTCCGTCACAGCCTCAAAATTTGCCTATAAACAGGAATCATGTCTCCATCCATTTTCACACATTTAAACTCGATTGCCAGAGTTATTCATGATATTACCACACCTCTAATACGAACCCGTTTTTACGTTAAAGCTCTGCAATAGCCGGTTAAGTGATATGTCATAAATTATACACATTTTGCATGCACAATAATCCCCATATTCATCACAATTATAGACAAAATGGTGGGAATTTATACTTAATCTATTCAATTATGTTACAACAGGATAATTACCCTTGGTTTGCAAAAACATGAAGAAATCACTCAAAATCAAGGGAAAATCAGCAGCCAGAAGTCAATTGAATGGACCTGGACCAGGAAGTCAAATAAGGAAGTCAAAAAGTCAACAGGGAGCAAAAGTGGGCAATGCACGGCCGTGAAAAATCCTCTTTTGCCTCCCTGTACTCCCCAATGCTGCCAGATTCCTCACGTGAAAGAAAAGGGTACTTTGCACGCCGGTGCATTGCCAAAATTTTAGCCTATAAACAGTAAGCTTTATTCTAGTGTTTTAGATGTCCAGATTTGAGGGTTGTGAAGGCCCTAGTGCTCTGCTATGGGCGGAACTCTCTCGGTCTTGGTCAGTTTTTAGATTTTGTTTCTTTGTTTATTTTATGTTTCTAGTATTGTAATATGGAATGATTCTTCTTATTCAAGTAACAAGAAGCAACCTATACCCACTCTCCCTTAGTGTTCGATCACTTCCACAGATGATCTAAGTGTTAGTGGAGTCACTTGTATGGTCATTTGTGGCTAGTCTTCTTGCGTTACTTGGGTTGGTTGAACTTTATCTAATTAATGAAGTATTTTTAGTATGTTATGTTCTTAATGTCTTTCCTTTAATCTATCTTAAAGAGACAAGAATAAGTAATCTTTAAACCAACTTAATAATCTTAAATCTTTTGGGTTTTTTAAGAAAGACTTCTTGTTTGGAAGCTTATTCGAGTTTGTATAGTCTATATACAAATCTTGGTGCTACCAACGGACGGGTTAGTATAGGTTTAATCTTATGGGTTGATTGGAGGTTTGTGTGTTCAACGAATCATTTGAGTCTTAGCTGGATCTTGTGGTTCGTGTCGGTATTACTTTACTTCTCTTGTGTTAGCTTGCAAAGGACTTCTAGCGGGAGCTATGAGGCTCGATCTTGAGAATGATAGTTATATTTATTTAAAATATTATTATAAGTAAAGACAATTATTTTAAAAATATAAATCGTTAGGTCCGCGCGTTCATAAAGTGGCTTTGGAGGGAGTTGCGCATTCCAACTTCCCAAAATAAGTTACACGACATGACGTACCTCAGTCGACATGATAATCTTAGTCCAAATAATAAATCAAGGGACAGCCGACGGACTTGAGACCTTGTTAGGATCCCGGGAGTTATTAGGAATAGTTGGCCGACCGTATCCACTGTTGCGTTACGAAATGATAACTCCCCCATCGAAAGGGTTAGTATTAGTAACTTTGACCAACCTTATTATAATACAACATTAATTAGCAAGTGATAACAACCCGAGTCACACCTTGAAATAAGACGACATTCCTAATTACTTTCAGTTTCCATTTTCTTTATTTAAAACAAAACCCCTTTTCCAACTTATTATCCTAGTCAGACAATAGCGAGGATTGAGTAAGGAATCCGAGCCCATGGTTCGATACTTGGTTCTTACCCATACTATATTACGCTGTGATAGGTACACTTACCTATGGTGTGCATTTTAAATTGAAGTAATTATCATTTTAATTTATAAATTTAAAACCTGATTTTGTGTAACTCTAAACCGAACATCAAGAATAGTATATGTACATGTATAAATTACATCTCTTGCATTTGACATCAAGTTTTTGGTGCCATTACCAGGGATGTATATTCATACGTATATACATATGTATTTTTACACATAAAACACAACACATCATTAAGTAGGTACGTTCCGAGAAGCTAGAAGAACTCCCATTTTGAGGAACCTGAAGCTAGGAAGCTAAGTGGAGGCGCTGCCCCAATAGAATCACTACCTTAGAGATTCTCTAAGTCAAGACTCTACAAAGGTGAATACTTGTATTTTTAAAAATGCTTTTAAAACCATAAACTGATTTGATTTATGGTCTGACTAGAATGAACTAATACAACTATTGGTCACACAAGGTGATTTACTATATAGCATTTAGACCATAGAGTCACGTATCATTATGCGCGTGTTACAGATGAAACGTTGTAACGGGGCCAGGGCTATGGCTCGGTTGTTAGCATCACGTAAAACACTTACATCGCATGTGCGTAAGGTTGTGGCTAAACGTAAAACAAAGATCATCCGAGAAAGTACCTGGTGTGACTGGTGGTTATACATTCGGGCTAGGTAGTCCGCTGAGTTTGTAAATTGACCAGGAAAATATGGGCAAATTGTTCTATTTATTCAGTCTTGTCAAATTAAAAAAAACATACTTGTATTCACCAGCCTGTGCTGATAAAATATTTTCAAATGTTTTACAGGTAACCAAGGATAATCATGATGCATGAAAAAGCCATAAAGGACGATAGATCTTCGATGTCATGAAAGGGAACGTACACTCTAGACATCATCTGAAATGAATGGCTCTGTAAACCTTGGTTTTGTATAAACATTTTGTGAACAATCAGGATGTTTCCCCTGTTTATGTGAAAAATAAAGAAATGAGCTTTTTAAAACTCTTGATCTAGATTTCCGATGTGAATTATAACTCTGATGTTATAAAAATAAAAAGAAACATGTACCAACTGATGGTCGCACGTCCGAGTGGGTCAAACCCGGGGTGTGACAGACACTAATATGGGCGACACTAATAGGGCAACACGAAAATGGATGATACTGAATCTCACGACATTAAGCCCAGAACTCAAGTTCTAGCGACACTGAAAGCAACATAATTATTTGTTTAATTTAAACGTGTCCTTAATAATTGCTCAGTGTGTGACCCGTTAAGATCATATATCAATAGCAACATTATTGTTTGTTGTTACTTGGGCATATGAATCCAACACCAAATCCATCTTTAATTCGTCGACGTAAATCCGAAATCCAGGATGAGGTAGATATTCTCTGCGACGAGCAAGCGTTGATCTTCAATGAATTGTTAATATCATTGTAGTGAAAATAAAAGAAAATATGTGAAATATTGTCGGCAACATGTCTGTATCTGACAAAGATGCTAACCCATCCGTAACGGTTCACTCGTTAAAAGGCCGTGTGAGAAAAACCTAAGCCACCGTGGATATTTATCGGCCTTTAATGTAAAAAAATGGTTGTTTAAACATAAGGGTTGATCAGCCAAAATCAACTCTGGCCTATTTTAATAATCAGACGATCGTTCTCTTGAAACAGTACGGCCTTTTTGTGCGAAAGGACTTATGTCACAACTAGGGATGTAAACGAGTTAAGCCAGCTCGAGAGCTATTCGGGATCAGATCGGTAAAAAGCTCGAGCCCGAACTCGAGCCTAAAATATAGCTTGTTTAATTATCGAGCCCGAGCTCAAGCTCAAGCTTTGCTCCTAGTAAGATTTTATTTTAATTTTTATATATATTTAATATATTATTCAGTTTAACTCCCTAAATCGAGCTCGAGGCGAACTTTGGCCCATTTAAAGTTTCCCATAAACGAGCTTGGGCCGAGCTTTTGCTCGTCTAATCATCCTAAATGAAATCGAGCCGATCTCGAGCTTTATTTTCACTTTACGAGCCGAGCTCGATCCAAATATTATATGCTGTAACCGAGTCGAGTTCGAGCTTGAGGATAATCCAACAAGTCGAGCTCAAGTAGTGTCAGGCTCGGGCTCGGCTTAGATCGTTTACACCGCTAGCTTACATAATGATCAAACGACTGTTTGAGTCTACTTAACAGACGTTTGAATATGATTTGACTATGGGTATTGTGAGATTAGAATCTGGGGTGTGGATATAGCAGTTAGCACCACCCTTAAATCATTCCTCGAATACGAAACGATTAAATCGCTGCAACAAGCTACTCTACACGTCAATTACCTTCGATCGAGGGTTTCCGTCAGTCGATGCGCTAGAGCGGCCTCTTTTATAGTTTAACAGGTGATCGGACTTGGGTTCAAATCCTTCATCAATCTATTCGAAGGTAATTTCTTTTTAGATTCGCGAGATTTTCTGATATAGATATATTTAAATTTGTATACATGTATACATTATACCAAAATCTATGTGGAGTTACTCTCCGTTGATATTCATGCGAATAATTTGTGATTGTGTTAAATCTAGGGTTTCCACAAAACTAGAATCTTAGGGCCTTAGGGGTTTTGATAAAATTGATTTGTTAAATTCTGATAACTGTTACTTTGTATGTGTTCGCAAGTAAAGATTTTGCCACTCTACAAAATTTTTCTGTGAATTGCTATTATCTTTTTTTTTTCTGGTTGATTCTGACATGGATATACTGAGCCTGATATAGCTGCTTAATTGTAACGTTAGTTCTTATGTTTTGTTACTGTGCTTATGTTTGATATAGGTGTATAGATATAGCATTGTGATCCTATGTTATTCATAAATATGATTAGATTAGTGAAGATTTATGTTCTTTTCTGGATCTGCAGTAATTTATAGCCATAAAGATGAGTGGGGAAAGAGGAGTACATCCAGATTGCAGAAATTCATCGAACCCATACCATGAGTGTAGTGAATATTGCTTCAAAGTTATTGCTGAGGCCAAGAAATTGGCAACTAAAAATGAACCAGGTATGCTTAAATCTTCTAGTTTTGTTCCATGTAGTAATTTAGCTTTAATATGAGTATATCTTCAGTTCTCAGCATCTTGATTGTTTTATGTACCGGTTCAACTTTAGTAGTTGTTCATAGCTTTTCTGGTTCATCTAAAGGTACCAAATGCTTGCACCATGTGCGGATGCCAACATGGTTTTTCAAATTTCAAACACCAAAATTTACCAAGTCACGTAAGAGATGGATTTGTTTTGTTTAGTAAGAATGTCTTTTGATTCATTTAGAATCGTGGGAGGCCTGGTGGTTTGTTCGACTCCATGGATCTTACTGGGTGGTCTGTGGAGTTGGATGTTTAACTACCAGGTCACCAAAGGCGACTTGGGTGGGATTTCTCTCTCACACACACATTTATATGCACACACATGTATATATGTGTATATACATACATTTATGGATACGTACATATATACGTATATAGATACCTATATATATGTATGTGTGTGTCTGAATGTGTATATATATGTGTCCATATAGTTACAAGTGGTTTTTATCCACCTTTGTAATGGTTTAGACGCACCATTGTAATCAAGGTGCCTGGACTCCTTGATTTTTATACAAGAGATTGACGGTTCAAGATGTGTACATAATGGTATTTTTATACAAGAGATTGACGGTTCAAGTTCTATGGTGAAAATATGATGTAGATTTTGAAATAGGTTTAGACTGCGTGTGAGTTTGTTGGTCTAAAAAAAATCTGGACCATCTTAAATTGAATTGTTTACACATTTAATTTAGAAAATACGAAAATAGTCAAACTTCTTATGTTATGTTTTACCTATCATCTTTTAAGAGAATTTCTATCTCTCACTTACACACACATATCTGTACCAAATAAATAAGTAACTGTTTCCGCCACGTGTCTTAATTTTATAAGCATAAAATTCTTTTTTTCGCTATTCTTATTTTGCTATTCTTATTTCACCTACAATTAAATCTTTTATTATCACATTAGCAACAATTCCTTATTTCATCATATGGTATCTCAAAATGCACGGATTTATAACCTAGTGTGTGTGTGTGTGTGTGTATATAGGGAGAAGATCATTTCAGAACACTAAATTATTGCGAGAACAAGGGGAACAAATCTAAATCATTTATTTTGTTGATTAATGGATCATATTTTTTTTTAACATTTTTACTTTTTACATATAAATATGTATGTTATCTATATAAAAAACCATTAAACTAGTTTGTTTATATATTTTTTTAACTTTTAAATTTTACCTACACATGCAAACATTATGTGTAGGTGATATGACCTACAGTGGACTTGAACATGTGTAGGTACTATAATTAAATAAAATTTGTTCATATATTTTTTTTTGAATATCAAGAGAGATAAATAAATATTATATTTCCATCATTTTATTATGTTTAAATTTTTTTTAAGATTGAAAAAATGAATGATTCATTTTGTTTCCCATGTTCTTGCAATATTTAGTGTTCTTAATTGAACCAACCCTTATATATATATATATATAGATAGGATCTTTAGACTTATCCACAGCCACAAATGACTATGATTTGATTTAGTCAATTCATCTCTTCCAAACTTTCCTTCTCAACGTTACATATTATATTGATTTTATTTATAAATATTTAACTAAAAGCATAGAAAAAAATACTCTTAGAAATTTGGAGAACTAATAAGGTGTCGACATGAGGTAACATATTTTAATAGGTATGACAACATCATATATATATAGGGGAGGGTTCCAGAGAAAACCACATAGTTAGGCGAAAACCGAGAAAACCACTAAAAAAACCAATTTTAACCAATCATATAATAATATTTATTTTTTATTTTATTTTTATTTATTTATAAGAGTATCAATGTAATATTACACATTTTTACCAAAAAATCATTTAAGTATTGGCTTACGTTGTGTTACGTATACGTAAACAGAAAACAAAAAAATTGCGGTTACGTATACGTAAAACACAATACGTAAAATAACTTTTTGGTAAATTGTGTAATATTATTTTATTACAATTAGAAATAAATTAAAAAAATAAAAAATCTATAAACTATTTGATTGGCTTTTAGTGGTTTTCTCGGTTTTCGTGTAACTTTGTGGTTTTCTCTTGATCCCTCCCATATATATATATATATATATATATATATATATATATATATATATATATATAGGGTTAGGTTATAATGCAAACCCACTTGAGTTGAGAAAACCCGTGAAAACCTTATCAAAAATTAAAATGTTTTTTATGGTAGCTTCTATATATAATTTCAAGACTTTTAAAAAAAAAAGTTTTAAAAACGCCGAGCCATTTAAAAAAAAAATTATAAAAAATTTGCGTATGTAACAACCTGAGTTACGTATGTAACACGCTGAATTTACATGATTGTTTTCCAAAAACGGGATTGAATTTTTCAAGATTTAAAAAAAAAAGAGTTTTCGGCGCTTTTTTTTTAAAAGCGACAAAAATGGGTATAAAACTTACATTTTAAAAAAATATATATATAAAAGTTACATAGGGTTTTCACGGGTTTTTTCAACTCAAGTGGGGTTTCATTTTATACTTTCCCTATATATATATTTATATATATATATATATATATATATATATATTTTTTGATTCAGGAGTTGTATGGAGACAATGTTCTATGAAATCTTATTACGTTTCAATCAAGTGCTTGGCAACGGCCAAATTTTTATATATAACATATTACAAAAGTAAACGGCTTGTCCTCATTTCCTCTACTACTCCATATCTGTAGGGATCTGTGATCATCCATGAACCTTTGTTGTGCTGTTTTTTTAATCTGACATTCTGACCGGATGGTCTTATATGTAAAGTTTGCTTTTATTATGAAGAAATATGTCGGAATCTTGAAAATTTGCATCTGTCCTAAACATTTAGGCATTAGTTTGTGACAAAGGAAAGAGTAGAAAATAGAGAGACAAATTAAAGCATTAATAATTAGATGATCATCATTATAGCATTATGTACAAGTATTAATGTGGTTCTCGCAGTTCTCAACATAATTCTGGTTCTCATAAGAACGCATCCCTATATATATATATATATATCTCTTTTGATTCAGGAGTTGTATGGAGACAATGTTCTATGAACTTTTATCCCTGGTTAATGATAACCATACGCTGCTTTTGGGTTCCCCTTTGTTCTTAACATTTCTTGAGTAATTGCTATACTTTCAGCTGTCTTGGATGCTGATACTGGAAGTATACAACCAACTTCAGTTGCGAAATCTGTTCAAACTGAGCTCACTGATATTGAAAAAAGTGATCCTGGTGATCATCCAAGTGGTGATTTCAACAATGCCTCCGCGCAAGCAGAAGTGGACTTCACTAAGCTTACATGGAAACAAAAGAAATTATTTGAGTTAAGGCTGAAGATGGTAAGTAGGATAATTTGGCTGGTTATTTTATGCCAAAATTTAAAACTTCAAAGAGAAATTCACATAAGATTTTATAATTAAATTGTAATTGTTCTATATACATTTGTGTTTTTTGTCATAAGCTTGTAGTTTATGAGAAAATAATAAAAAGTAAAAAAAGAATCAGGTTAAACGGGTCGTGTTCGCATCATGTTGTAATATTGTTTTTGCGTCGTGCTGTAGTGTTGATCGTATGTATGTTTCCCCATGTAGAACGAGGCAAGGAAAGCCAATCAAACGGCCATGGTGGCAGAGAAGAAAAGAATGGAAGCTCCACAGGAGTCTAGAGGAATTTCTAAACAGAAGTGGATGGATGAGAGGAAGAAAAAGATTGGCAAGCTTCTAGATGCAAACGGGTTGGACATGACCAAATCATACATGTTAGATACACAGCAAATGGCAGAAGCAAAGTACAAAAAATGGGACAAGCAACCTGCTCCTGGTGGCTGGGACGGTATCACCTTCTTACTCCCTACCTTATTACCGTCTAGTAAAATTTACCATTCTGTCCACTATCATCATTACGAGTAAAATTACCTGCATTGATTTGAGTCCATAATTTTCCTCATTTTTGTTTTTACCGAATGTATTTTAGATATTTGAAGAAACGAAACATATACCGTTAAGTATCATATTCAGAATTTTGACTAGCTGGAAGCTGATATGGATATATCCGAGTCTAGGTAGTCAAAGGCACAAGGTGCACTCAAGTTGTAAGGCCTTGCCTATCGCCTAGGCGCAAGACGCAGAAAAAGGGATCACAGAGACAAAAAAGGCGCAATAATTTGAATTTGAAAAAAATTATTATAGGCATAGAAAATTAATACTAATACAAAAAGTTATAATCAGCAATTAGTATCAACTAGTTAAAACCAAAATCATCTAGGTAAGAATGTAAGGTTAGGAAGGGAGACTCCGTTTGAACTGTTCTGGAAAACTAGAATTAGTTTGAAGTTAAAAAGTATAGAAAATATAAAATAAGCTCTAACAAGATGCAAAAGCTTCAAACATTAATAATCTGTTAATAAACAATTTTAAAATTCAAAAATTTAATCAACTTGTCTAAAAACAGAGTATTTGAACTTTTGTCAAAGAGCTGATACAAATTTGATTTTCAATTTGTGAACTGGATGTGCAAGTCTGATGTTTATGTTTTTGAAAAGTGTTTAATCAGAAAACCTTGTATGATGCATACAAGAAAAGGACCAAGAAGATTGATGTTGACCTTGAAGAATACAATAAAATGAAGGAAGCAGATCCAGAGTTCTACCGAGAAGCTTCAAGCCTGCAATACGGAAAGGTAAGCTGTATATGCCCGAAACCGACCTAGGAGGATGAATTTATAATTGATATGGTTTTTTGGGCTTGGGCAGGCACCTAAAGTTTCAGAGGATAAGATTGAAAGGATGGTGAAGGAGCTCAAGGATAGAGACGAGAAGCGGAATACGTTTAGTAGGAGAAGAAGATTTCATGAAGACAAGGACATCGACTCCATCAATGACCGTAACGAACATTTCAATAAGAAGATTGAACGAGCTTTTGGCAGATACACCCTTGAGATTAAGAACAATCTTGAAAGGGGGACTGCTTTGCCTGATTAGTTATATACTGTTTGTTGGAGATATGCTGGTTTTGTGCTGTGATAACTCATGAAAATCACTATATTATGTTTGCTCCTCATCAAGCTGCAGCAATATCTAATCTTGTGCCAGACTTTGTTCTCAGCTTTTATATTCTTCCACCCGGTAGGTGTCCTACTTTTCATAATGGATATGGTTTTGATTGTTTACAAATTAAATTTTAGATTTTATATTTACAATAACTTTGGTTTTTAGAATTTAAAAATTAGGAGTAATTTCATATAATACTTTTTGAAATAAAAATTGTTCATTATGGATTGATATGTTTTTGAAGATATGTTATTTTTTTTTAAACCGACACTCAGTAATCCTATTTTTAAATCTATACTTTTGTTCATTGTGGGACAATAACCCTCGATTAATTAGGGAGGACCACTACTATATACACACATTGATACTAATATGCATAATCCGTTTGGTAGATGTATGTTATTTTAGAAGTCTAAAGAGACTTGTGAAACCAAAGTATAAAATTGTTAAAAAGATTTCTTAATTGTTTCCAGGTTTCTGTTATTAAACATAAATAATTTTTGTTTGCAATTTCCTTTTATCTTTTAACTAAGATCTTAATGCAAATGAGAGGTCTATTTGCTGCTTTCAACTGCCTTGCTTTATACTCATAAACCTCATTTGAAATCCACAACAACTTATATCGAAGCAAATCTGACAGTTCCAGTTTTATTCACTTCTGTTCACAGTTTTCGATTTAAAAACCAGATTAATAGTTTGATTCACAGTTTGGAACCGAACAAGCTGTTTACTTTTATTATTTATTTTTTTTTAAAACATGTACTTGCATAATATTAATAAATTATATTTATCAGTTTTAAAAATTTAATACAAACTAAAATTTTTAGATTTGAAAAAACGGTTCAAACCTCTATTTTTGGTATGTTTGGCCAACCCAACTAACCTGACCGGTTTTGATGATGTGAAAGCAAAAATCCAAGCCAACTTTTTGAATTATAAAAAGCACTAGCAAAGAGTTAGGACAAGGTGTCATAACCAAACCATGATCACTTTTAACATGTGTTTGTTTGTTATAAGACTAAGTCTAGTGATTTAACTAAAAATTAAAAAAGTGACTGCCACATCACTGTCACCTATGAGGCTCTCACTAACTAAACTCTCAAAAATGTGTCATGGCTTAACTAAAAACACAATTATTATTTTTTTATATAAAAATGTGGGTAAATGTTTGATTGGTTGATTGTGAGTTGGCCCCACACCCCAAGTCTTTCACGCCCGTTAAACTCATGGCGCCCCCGCCCTTGGCGCCCGTGTAATGGTGTTTACAGCCTCTATTGGGTGGGTTGACAAGTGACGCCAAGCCACTACACTTGGTCTAGCACAACATGGAAATAGAGAAATATGAAAAGAGAAGAAAAAAAAGGCATACCAATCAACAAAAACAAACATTCAAGAGGTTTGAAGTTTTGTGACATTCATTATAAACTAGTTGGTTGGTACTTGATTTATAAAATAAAATAAATTACCCAAACGCCGAGGCATTCTCTCATCGAACCTCCTCTTCTTCCTTCGGTGTGGAATCATTCTTGATGTTAAGGTTGTGTTTGATGTGTAGGAATGTGAGGTGGAATGAAATGAACGATTACGAGGGAATGAAAAAATGATGTTTGGTTGGACGATTGAATGGAATCACTCATTATTAAGGAATGTCATTCCCTTTAAATCCTTCAAATTCATTTCATCCACCCCCTTGTTTTTTTTCATTCCATCCCCTCTTTCACCCTTCATCACCACCACACCCTCCTACCACCACCACCCACCCACCACCACTAACCACCACCGCCTCCACCACCCACCACCACCTCCGCCGCCGCCTCCACCACCCACCGCCATCTCTCGCCGCCACCACCACCGCCACCCACAACCATACCACCCACCGCCACCCACTGCCACCACCCACCACCGCCAGCACCGCCGCCGCCACCACCCACTGCCACCTCCCACCACCGCCACCGTCACCACCACCCACCATCACCTCCCACCACCGCCACGTCACCACCACCACCACCATCGCCTCCTCCACCACCACCACCACCACAACTGTCGCCTCCTCCTCCACCACCACCACCACCTCCTTCCACCGCCACCCCCACGCCCACCCCCACCCACAACCACCCACCACCGCCCACCACCGTCGCCATCACCCACGGTCACCCACCACCACCAAATACCGCAACCCACCACCACCACCGCCGCCACTCATCACCGATTTTATTCCTTCGTCTTTTCTAGCCTACCAAACAACATAAAGTAATGATTTATTTCATTATCTCATGGTAACCAAACAAGAAAATGGAATGGAATGAAATGGTCCATTTCATTCCTTTGTCTATTCCATTACCTCGTTCATTCCATTACCCCATACCAAACAGACCCTAAATGTCTTGCGAATCTCTTCAGGGGTCTTCCCCTTTATCATATCTACCACCATTTGGCACGTCAGATCCAATAAGCTCTTGATGTTTAGATAATTTGTAGTCTAAATCAAAATATCAAAATTAGCAAATGGATCTGAAAAAACCAACCGCAATGGGAAGTTAAGAAGCAAGCGAACCAAGATAAGGTCGAAGAGAGTCCCCTGATCCACTTTAACAAAGTCTTCTAGTCTTGAGCTGTATTATCCACGTGTTTCTTACAATACTTTATAACGTTGGAGAGGATCTTGCTTGTGATGTTGGGGAGAGGAATAATGGTGTCGGCACATTCCTCTTCAATCATGTCTTTGATCGTCTGCGACTCCAACGCCACAACCTCTTCTACCTCGAAGGTTTCTCCATCAGAGCATCTCAGATGGATCACCTTCGACATGTTATGCCACCGGAAAAAGGAAAACCCCCAACCCCCGATGGAACTTTATGGTAAAAGTTAACTAGCTTGTTCCCCCGCACTTAGCGACGGGATGTGTCTACGTAGAACAAAAAAAAGACTAAATGAGCTTGTATAAACGAATACCTGCGCTTCGTCGCGGGAGTTTGGTCGTTTTTCACCAACGTCACGTGGCATGAGTTTGCTCGTTATCGGTTCGGGCCGTTGAAAACCATAAAAGCGAATACCAATACCGGTTCTGATAATACCAATACCGACAATGTTGTTCACTCACAATGGGTTTGGCTCGTCACAGTACCACAATGATAATGTCACTCGCTATAGTGTAACGAACCAATTTTCTGGTTTATATAAAATAACATGGCAATCATATTGTGGGTGTAAATATTAATATTAGAAGTTGGAGGTTGGTTATAAAAGATGAAATTATCTAGTTTTGATGCAAGGGGTTTAAATTGCAAGTGGAGGGACTAAACTTGTTAATTTAACAAAGCTGATTTGGGTTTGTAAGGGAGGATGGCGACACACACACTATGTGTGTTGTTGGATATAGGATGTCCAATCATCGATTAGATCAACGTTACTATCGAGGTACGATCCAAAGAATTATACTCTGGGTAACGGGCAATTGATAATATTTAGTCGTAAATATTATAGTTCACGAAACACGGTTTTATTAATTGGCGAATAAATATTTAATGAAATATTTATCGGTGAATTCGGTAATTAATTATTTAGAGAAATAATTAAAGCACAAAACATTTGGATGTTTAAGAGTTAAACGTTAAATGGTAAATATTTACTAATCTTTTATAATTAGTAAAGCATGAGGGTTAAATGTAATTAATAGTTAATTACAAGGGATTAAATATTAATACCTTAGGATGTGATTTGTAACTAAAGTAATTATAAATACATCCTTATCTGTTAACCCTAAATCCTAATCTAGCCACCACACAAATCTGCGCAAAGGAGAAGAGTCCGACCCCCCTTTTGGCTGAGAACCGCCGTCGTCCGCCCTCGCTGCCACCTGCGCCGACCGCCGCCGCCATCCTTGTGAACCGTGAGACGTTTTCGTTGTGCTGCGGGTTCGTGAACTGTCACTAGCGAGACGCTCGTTGAACCAAGGTGTTTGATCTTTCGGTTTATCATCGAAGGTATAATTATTTACCTGCTATGGTTGGTTTAATTTTAATGTTTATACGTGTGTAATCGGATCACTGGCGGGATCCCAGTTTAGAACCGTTAACTTGTACAAACCGATTCCGCTCATTAAATTTGATTTATTTATTTAATATGATTAAATTATTTTGTTTTAAAGTTAAAACTGGTACAAGGATTCCCAATAATGGTATCAGAGCCACATTTACGCAGTTTAGACATATTATTTATTTTTCGATCTTATGTTTTCTTTGTTAAAAGTTTTGTTTGACAAAAAGATCGTACATTTTTCGTTTGATTTGGTTGTATTTGATAAAGCGAGCTCTAGTGACCCGTGGTTGTGTTTATTTATTTTGGTTGTATTAATCTTTGTATTTTTTATGGGTTATTTGGAAACCGTTGTAATAATTAGGTTTATTTTATTTATTTATTTTTATTGTAATTGTAAACCTAACGAGATGAAGACTAGAAGACCAAAGTTAGACATGTAGACTAGAAGATGGAGATCTTGGACTAGGTGGGAGATAGCAAGATTGGTTATTTTGTTGTCACTTAGACCAGTCTGGTTTCCGTTTGATGGCTCGAATGAAACAGGACAATATTTACTAGTTGCTCGATTTATATGTTTTATATGTTTTTTATGGTTGTGACATTATTTAGGATAATAATTAAACCGCAAATATTTTTATAAAACTTTTGACACAATCTTAAAACGACGAGATAATTAAATTGTTTAAAGTTTTCTCGGAAAGGTTATTAAATAAAAGTGTTTTTATTTAAAAGTAAAATGAGTTTTAAATTTAACTGTTTTATTTAAAACTATTTTAAATTATTAAAAAAAGTTGATTAGTTTAAAATATAGTTCGCGATTAACGACCAATATATATTAAATAAGGTATTTAAAATTGATCGTGTCGAGTGTTGAAAGGCGTTTCACGAACTAAAATAGTAAGACTGGTTTACTAAAATTGCACGACTTGGAAGTTTTACTAAAATTAAACTAATTTAACTGGTTTACTAAAATTGCACGACGAGTTAAATTAGTTTAAAATATAGTTCACGATTAATGACCAAAATATTTTTTACCCTTACTCGGTAATTTAAAACATTAAAGCAAATCCCAAATTCAAATCGATATTTCAGTGCCACCCTAAATTGTGACACTTCAACTGATCTATCCGAACTCCCGGTGTTAGTGAATTACCTTGCATCCGGGCCTACGGTTTTGGTTGGAGGTACAGCCGCGATTCCTGAGTAACTTAGGCCGGCTCTACAGTTGCGTTTAAAGGGCAAATATCACTTAATGTCGTATTAAGTGGACATAGTTGAGGGAAACGTATCCAAGCTTGACAATACTCGTCATGCCCATCAAACCGGGAATTGTGTAGTTGACACAATCGGTAATCGTTACCTACCTACATAGTCGTGCTAGTAGATAGTGCTCAGCCATTCACTATGTTATGGTGAACCGGGATCTCAGTTTTAATTATATATTTTTACAATTGGGTCATAAATTTAATTAGGACGTTCTGCATGAAAATACTAAAACTTTATTTTTGAATTTTGTAGATGTCTAACGAATCCAATCCCAACTCCTCATTTTCCCTAAAATCAATCCTTGAGAAGGAAAAACTTGACAACTCCAACTTCATGGATTGGTACCGAAACCTGAAAATTGTTATCAGGGCTGAGAACAAGATGTATGTTCTCGAGGAACCAATCCCAGAAGAACTTACTATTGCTACGGGCGTTCCTCGTAAGACCTGGGATAAACATGTGGATGATTCCATCAAGGTGTCTTGCTTAATGCTGGCTTCCATGATACCAGAACTTTAGAAGAATCTGGTTGATATGCCAGCCTATGACATGATTAGGCAACTGAAGGAAATGTTCCAGCAGCAAGCCTGTCATGAACGTTTTGAAGTGATGAGATCACTTATAAGCTGTCGTATGCAGGAAGGTTCTTTGGTCAGCACTCAAGTGTTGAAGATGAAGGGTTACATTGATCATTTAGCTCGTCTTGACTCTCCCTTAAGCAACGAGTTGGCTGGGGATATAATCCTCAACTCACTGCCTAAATCATATGAGCAGTTCACTCTGAACTATAAATATGAATGCTTGGGACAATACCATCCCGGAGTTGCATATGATGCTCAAAACTGCCGAGATGAACATACCAAATTTTGTCAAGTCTGGTCCAATGCTGATGATCAAGGAGGGTCGAGTAAGGAACTCTGAAGCCAAGGGGAAAGGCAAGAAAAGCTTCAAGGGCAAAGGCAAAGCTGTTGCCAAGAAACCTCTGAAGGATGTCAAATGCTTTCATTGTGATGAAGCTGGACACTAGAAGAGAAACCACCCCAAATATCTAGCTGAGTTGAAGTAGAAGAAGACTTCTGGAGGACAGTCCTCAGGTATGTTCGTTATTAAGATCTTCTCTCTGTCTTGCAAATCTTGGGTGTTTAACACTGGATGTGGTTTTCACATTTGTAATGATTTGCAGGGACTAAAGAAGGTTAGGAAGCTGAAGCATGGCGACTTAGAGCTCCATGTGGGAAATGGGAAAATGGTCACTGATGTGTTGTAAAACACACATATTTATCAGGCATATTTCACCTCTTTCGGTTCAGTTTTGTTGGCAAATTCATAAGATTTTGATACTCATTTAGTTTTATGTTGAATTTACAGGCCTGTACGATAATTTGAAGTGTTTATGGAAGGAAGTTCGTACACGAAAGAGCCCGGAAGAAGCAGAAGAAAATAAAAGTAAAAATCCTGAAAGATCACCCGTAGCGGACCGCTAAGGAGGTTTCTAGCGGTCCGCCACGCCCCCAGAAGACATAATCATTGCACTGCCAGGCGTGCATGTCATTCCTGATGACATAAGCCCTTAGCGGACCGCTAAGGCTTGTTGTAGCGGTCCGCTACCGTCTTGACGGGCCAGAAAGCCCTAATCAACCGTTTTAAGAGATTTAACGAGTTTCATTCGAAGAATCGATTGTTGGCGGCAGAAGACAACTAAGGAGCACTAGAGAACACGTTTTGGAGCCTATGGATCATAGGAATCAAGAAATATTGAAGCTTTTCGATTTGCAAACATTTGTTTTTCGTTCCATTGCTTATCTCAGTACTTGTTTTCGATTCCAACAATGTTTAAACTTTGTTTTGTATCGTATATGACTGCTATGAGTGGCTAGTTTCATTAGCTACCTAGGTTTAGATGATTATCCACTTGTAATGACGTTTTTCGGTATTGAATCGTATGTTTTGTTTTGATAATCTTAGAATCAGTATGTTGGTTGTTTATAGATGGTAATGTATGTTGTTTATACTTGAATTCTACTGCCATGATCATGTCCTACTTATCTTAGGTGATTCAATGTCTTCTAGGTTGGGTTTTACATGCTAGAAGTCCTTACTTTGTGTTTTGACCGATATACGACTGACTTGATCATAGAGGTTGGTGTCTAGGCTGTAGTTAGAAAGTAAATCCAGTGTCCTACCTGTTCTTGAGACTGACCATCTGATAGAATTAGCCTGAAACCTCCTACCCATTGTTTATTGAGTTTAGATTACATTACCGTACAAGTTTATCTTTTTTGACGTGAAGTTAGTGTTCTTAGGGTCTATTTGCTTCCTTCATATCCGATTGTCCTATGCTTTGGGGTTGTGGATCACAACCTTTCACAACATTGAGAGTGGTGAGACCGACCGGAGAACCCTCTTATGACATTTTGGCTTACTGTCACACCCCAACTGTCACACCCCTAAATTTCCACTTCGGGCTATACCCGTGGGGCGTGACCCGATAGGATCTTTACCATTGAATTACTTTGAACAACCACTAAATGGTTTTCAAAATACATGTTTTAATGCATGGCTCGAACGAGCCCAAAATAAGTTTGACATAGTTCAAAGTAAATGTGCGGAAACAATGTTTAAAAAGTTTACAACGCTTAAACAAATGATTAAAAAGCGTTTGTCAAAACAAAATGCCTGCACGATGAGTGTGTGACTCATGTGAGTGCATCCTAGCCACATATCCTATGCAATCAACGACCTGAGATAAACATGCTAAAATGGGTCAACATAATGTTGGTGAGTTCACATGTTTAATGTAATTGAAATCATATATTGAAAAAGAAATTCATGGAAAAACATATGTACTCTAAACAATCATTGCTGATCAGACAAAACCAAAAAATATCATAAGTCCATCAACCGAAGCTCAACTGTAGCCACTGAAAAAGGAAAAGGATTGTAACATCCCGAAAATAAAACGACGAGTTATAATAACGGGTAAAACGCGAGACGAAAAGAATAAATGAACGCGGCATGACAGGCCGGGCCGGATGGGCCAGGCAAACTTGAGGATGGCGCATAAGGGGGAGGAGCCTCCCTATAAATAGCCCAAGTCACCTCCATTTCTCTCATTTGCATGAATCTAGAGAGAGAAACCGTAGAGAGAGAAAGTGAAGGATCGACTCAAGACTGCAAAGGAAGGATTCTCAAGTGCTCCTGAAGATAACCTCCGAATCAGAAGCTCGATACAGGTAACGGTTTGGCCTAGATCTGAGTTTTTGTTTACTTTGGGGTTTTCGGGTTTTAGATGAAAAGGTAACGTTTTTACGTATAAAACTTGAAAATGAACATAGATCTAGCATCTAGAAGGAAAAACGAACGTTTTGGACGTAAAAAGTCAGGATCTTGACGTGATCAGATCTGCATGCAAGAACTTAGGGTTCTTGGGGAGGAAGACTGCCCGACTGGCAAGGATTGGGGCGAACTTATCAAGTTCGCTTGACAAGTTTGCCTGGGGCAAAAAGTAAGCGAACATATGGTGGCGAACTTAGTGACTTCACTGAGTTGAATCAAGCGAACTTAAGTAATCGAACTTACTAAGTTCGTTGGGCATGGTTAGGCGAACTTGATGAGTTCGCCTGTATGTTCACCATGTTGGTAAGGGGCAAATTTGACTTAAGTTCGCCTAGTTCAGTATGGTTAAACCGTTAGAGTCGGGATCGGATATGATGTGTATTTAACTACTCAATTCAGATCGTGCGTGACGTTGTTGGGCCTTCGATTAGGACAACAAGACTAGCTTATCAGGTGAGTTCTAGAAGCCCATCTTTAAATGTTTTAAATAAATGTTTTTGGGCTGGTGTGCATACGTAACAATGTGACTGTTTTATAAAACGATGTTTATGAAAAATGTTTTGAAAGGAAAGGTTATGAAAGAAGTGTTAATGAAATATTTTTCCAAAATAAGTTTACGAAGTGTTTACGAATGAATGAATGATTTTTAATAAAACGTACGAATGCTTTAACTGAAGTTTTGAAGTAAAAGAAGTAAATGTTTACAAAATTCACAAACGAACGAATCTGCCATTATTCCTTAGGGAATGAAGGTTATGGGTATGGGATGTATGTTATGGGCCTTTACCTTTTAGGGGCCTTTGTGGCTGGCCAACTGTTGTACAACTGGGGTGATGACGGTCACCAAGGGGATTATCGTGATCCTTGAAGTTGGTACGATTTACCTTACTGGGTATTCGTGCTTGAAGTTTGGTACTTGTGCCTTACGGGGTGCAGTGCTTGAAGTTTGGTACGTGTCATCCTTGTGATGCCGTGCTTGAAGTTCGGTCGAATAGCCTAAGTGTAGGGTCCTAGGTTTCTCCGCCCGAAGGACAGTATGGTGTTGAAGGGCCTAGTGGTGGCGATCTTAGGGTTATTCCTCCAAGTATGTGACATTTGGATTTGACGGTTACGAGAAGGCACAGATTCGATATGTTCGTTAACTTATGGATTATGATGTGTTATGTTTTTGTTATTGCATTATTTTACGTACGCTTTTATTAAATGAAGTATGAAGTTATGTTTTGGAAAATATTTGAAGTTAATGTTTTAAGTTAAAACTGGAACTCACCAGTGTAGCTGACTTTTTAGTATGCACATTCAGGTTAAGGCAGGTTATGATGATGGACGGTGATGCTGGGCGGCTTGATGAGTTACCCGGATGATATGAAGACTGGCATCCCGTTATGATTAGTTTACGTTATGTTTATGTATTAGACTATGTTACGCTTCCGCATGTTGAACAATGTTATGATTATGTTTGAATGAAGTTTTTCCGCTGCGTTATTTTGATATTCAAGTTTAAGAACTGTTTGTGAATGAGTAAATCCAACAAGTGAGGCCTTGGGGCCTTACAAGGATATGGTTCACCTCTTTGTTCCTTGCACATGAATGGATTAGGTCAATAATTTACCCGTTCGACCTTCGGTCGAAGTTAGCGCTACTAACCCGGGTAGGGGTTGTTAAACCCAACAGTACTGTTCATGATCACCTCGCTATGGAAAAATTAACGGTTGACTCTGAGAAGACTTTGTACACACCAGTACAAACTTATATAATTAATGTAACTGTGTAAGCATGGAAAATATGATTTTTGAAAATGTATACTTGAGCATGTATCTCATCCCAAAAGGAAAATGAGTAAAACGAGGCTGTGAGAACTCACCTGATAAAGCAGTAAAATGATATGCAAGTCTTAGCAAATCCGGCTAAATGAGACGACCTACTCGTGTCCAAGGAAAAATTTAGGACTTTAAGGTATAAGTATTGTAAATGTTTGACTATGAACTCTATGCATCTAAATGAGTTGTTTAAAAAGTGACTTTGACGTTTCAAAGATGTTTTGACTTGACGACCTGTTGGTGACACGTTATAATTAAACATTCAAATCCTAACATAGAACTCAAACCTCCTTTGAAATAGTCTATTATCATTCTAATAAACACATTAGCAAATTCGATTGGTATTTAGAACTTGAAACACAACTTTTGATACCTAAAAGTTTCCCTAATTGAAAAGTCAAGTTTTGAGTCCTAAACATGGAAACTATGCGAAGTTGATGTTCAGACATGAAATTAGGCATGTTATAACACATATAGAACATTTCAATGTTTACTTGCTAAAAATAGACAAACATGCGAGTTTCGGATAATTAAAGTTTCCTATTATAGCAAGATCATGTCAAATTGTCAAGTTTATGGATAAACATCATATATTATCATACAATGCACTTATTTAAGTGTTACTAAGTCATTTAAACCTTCTAATCATGTTAACAACTTGCAAACACAACTCTTGGAGAAATAAAGTTTCCTTATTTAGAAACCGGGCTGTAGAACTCATACACATGCATTTAAACCCATCATTTCTGTCAATCATTTTTCCATAATGTTCACTACACTAGTTTCATGCTTTGAATACACCCGAACATCAAGTTTTCATACATCTCAAGAAATAAAGTTTCTAAAAATAGAAAACGAGCCTAAACGCATCATGGACAAGTGATTTTACCGAAAAAAAAATTCATACAATCTCTATATCTAGTGTTTATGCATCATTTCCACCAAACAAATCACATCATAACTTCCTTTAACAAAAACCCATAATTTAAAGTTTCCATAAATAGAACCGATCATGAAATATCATATGACCAAAAGTTCTAGATTGCAAATCTACACATATTATCCATTCTTTATACATATCCAACCATTTTCCATCATCAAATCACCCTAAACATGACATCTAGCATGAAACCCAAAATTAAAGTTTCCTAAAATAGCAAAACCGAGCATGCATGTATCACCCAACACTTTTGGCAACAAAGTTTGCACATTTTATTCATCTACAACTATTACTACAACATAATCCATCATCAAATCACCAAGAACACATTATCTAACAAATACTCATACAACAAAGTTTCCTTATATGGAAACCGAGCCTAAGAACAAAATCCGGGTCCAAAGTCACCAACAATATGTACCATTTTAGTTATAAAACACATTTCCTTCAAGAATCTATGATTAATCTTTCATAAAAATCAAGGTTTCTTTGGATGCATGTTCATATGAACATTAAGAAAAAAAAAGAGACAAAAATGGCTCTAGATTCTTACCAAACTCGAAATTGGATGGATCGATGATGGATTCCTCTTGCAAATGCTTGAATCTCACACTTGGATGCTTGAATTTGGTGGAGAAATGATCAAACAACAACAAAAAATGGTGATGAGGGTGGTGGTGGTGGGTTTCGGTCATAAAAGAGAGAGGGAGAGGGAGGAGAAAGAGTGGAGGTGGTGAAGTGCTGGAATGGGGAGTTGGGGAGGGGGTATTTATTGGGGTTCTTGACACCGGGTGGTGGAAAACGATTTGTCACTGATTTATTGACGAAAATCCCGAATAGATATGAACAAAATTATTTAAAAATATTTTGACTCATGTTGGTAAGTTTAACATATAAAATTTTCAGATTTTTATTTGGAAATGTCGGTACATACTGCAGACTAGCCGGACAGATTTAAAACAGAAAGTTTCTCAAAAAATCCCCGAAAAATTCACAGAGTCTTAAAATAACATATCATAGTACTACATGTAATTTGTGCACACCAAATATGTGTCTAAGTTTCTGCTTAGAATTAATCATCTAGCTAGTGCACACTGCGTGTCTACCGGACTTTGCTGAAAATAAAAGTATTTTTATAAATCACCGAAAAATTCATATAGGCGTGATTTATTAAATTTTTTAGGACATAGTTTGTAATGACAAAAGCTTTGTGATAGTTTAGATCTTATGTCTTTATGTTTTTGTATGTATTAATGTTTTAAGTGTTTTTATACAAGTTAAGTTCGCCTAGTCTAACAGAGGCGAACTTGTTAAGTTCGCCTAAGTCTATCTGAGGCGAACTTGTTAGGTTCGCTTAGTCTGTTAGAGGCGAACTTGTTAAGTTCGCCTAATGCAAGTCAGTAGTCTATATATAGATGTTTACAGAGTCAGTTTAGTAGACAGAACAGAGATCGAACAGTGAATGAGATTGAGTCTGTAAACTCTATTGTGAATTGGAATACAAGCATGAAGTTTATTTACTTGATTGTCTTTATTGTCTTTTATGAATGCAATCGTTGATTCGGTGGATTCCGCACTCCGAGTTAACGACACGTCTTATCACGAGAACGATCTGTAGAAGTGCCATGGGGACCTACAAGTGGTATCAGAGCTTTTGCTCGTGATTCTTGGTGATTTGAGACGGTTTTGCATGCAAATTGACAAGAAATTCATCATCTTTGACATTTTCATTTCCATGGAGTTTTCAAGACTAATTTGATTCTGATTTGGTGTTTTTGAAGAGGATTTTGAAGAAATTGATCCGATAGAAATGTTCTAATTGAGAAATTACATAATCCTACGGTTTGATTTTGACTAATTCCTTCAAAACATTGATTTATGGAGATTTTTGACACTTTCTGGTTCGCGGTTTCTGTTTGAACTGTTCTTGAGTTTGAATCTACCGAAGCAAGCGAACTTGCTGATTTCTTGTGCAGGCGAACTTAGCCGGCGAACTTGTCAAGTTCGCTTCTCACAGATTAAGCGAACTTATTTCTAGGCGAACTTGTTCAGATTTTCAGGTTTTTGAGTTCGCTTCTTATTAAGTTTGCTTGGGGTATCACAGAAGCGAACTTATTATCTTCGCCTAAGGGTAGAGGGTGTCTCACACTTGGAAATTTTTCAGGAAATTTTTTTTTTCAGAAAAATGGCAAATATGGTTCAAGTAACGAATATGTTCAATTATGATAATGAGATAGGTACATCTCAAAAACCACCGAAGTTGTTGAATCTTGCTGATTATTCATATTGGAAAGACAGATTATGATCAGTTCGTATCTTTCACCGACACCAGTCTCTGGATTCCTATTTTAGAAGGTTATACGCATCCGACTTATTCATGGATGGGACATGATAATGTTCCAAAGCCAGTGTCTGCGTTAACTGTCACACCCCAACCGACGACGAAATCATCGGGGCGGGACATGTAGACTGTTCATGAGCACAAGGTTGACTAAATTGTAATATATTAAACATCAATTTCATTTCAAATAATCCAAACACAACCAAATCCAAGAAAGAACATAATTGAAATACATAGAATCCTTTATTCAAATTAACTAAGTCCCAAGGCCTATGTGTAGCATATCTTGATCAAATCACACATTAGTACCTGAAACATGAATAAAATAAGGTCAACTAAAAACTTGGTGAGCATACACATGTTTTTATATAGATAGCATATAGTTTGTAAATAAACAAATCCTTACATAACATGATAAAATAAGGCATTTATGGAGAGCAGCTATTGTGTAACCAAGTACAATCAAACCTTTGTAACTAGCATGCAAAATTGTGTTGTCGGTAACAATCACCCCAATCTGGGTGGGTTTGTCAGAATCAATACATCTATCATTGTTTACCGTCGGCTTGAATAGTTAATGATTGCACATAAATCGCATACAAAAGTTAACACACCTAGCACTCAGGCATAAAGCTCAAATTGCACACATGAATGTAAAGAGGATTTGTACTTTTGTAGTTTGTGTAAATGTAAGCAATAGTATTGTATAGTGTTCATGTTCCACCCCAAAAAGTGTAAAAGAGTAAAAGGGGCTATGTAATACTCACATGGTTTGAAGGCGTAGCTAACACGAGATACTAGATGGTAATGAGGTCCTCGTAATGCACAACATTAACCTAGAGTGTAATATGTATTGAATCAATAGTGTGTACAATAGTCTATGTCTAAGTCTAGGGTTGGATTGGGTGTGTGTATAAGGAATTAGAGTTGTGAGTGTTAGTGGTTTGTACTTGAATGGTGTTGTCTAAATGTAACATCCTAAAATGACGAGAAATAATGTTAACGAGTTCAAGCGAGCCGAAGTCGGGCCGGGTCAGTCGCGAACCGGGCTTGGGGAGGTCTCCCATATAAATAGCCCAAAGCCCTCATTCTTCTCCTCTCAACAATTCTAGAGAGAGAAAACCATAGAGAGAGAAAGTGTCGGAATCGCACAAGATTACACCCGCTCGTGTCTCTTGCACTCGTGAAGGAAACCTCCAAATCAGAATCGTCATCCAGGTAACCATTCAAGCTAAAATTTAGATTTTTTGCTTAAATTGGGTTTCCGGGTTTTCGGGTGAAAATAGGACGTTTTTACGGATGAAACTTGAGAATAAGCTTAAGTTTAGTATCTGGAATGAAAACCGGTTGTTTTGAGCAAAGAAAGTTGAAGTTTTGACATAATCGAACCCAAATCCGAGAATTTCGGACTGTTTGGGGAAGATGACTGCTGGTGCAGGCGAACTTAGCAAGTTCGTCTGTCAAGTTCGCTTGGTGGAGGCGAACTTATCAAGTTCGCCTGATCAAGTTCGCTTGGCCAAGGGTAAGCGAACTTATTATGTTCGCTTAGCAAGTTCGCTTAAAACTTAAGTTCGCCTAACTGAATAAGTTCGCTTAAAGCTTAAGTTCGCCTAACTGAATAAGTTCGCTTAAAGCTTAAGTTCGCCTAACTGAATAAGTTCGCTTAAAGCTTAAGTTCACCTAACTGAATAAGTTCGCTTAAAGCTTAAGTTCGCCTAAAGATTATGTTCGCCTAACTAATTAAGTTCGCCTGGCCAAGAGAAGCGAACTTAGGACAAGTTCGCGTATATGTTCGCCTAGACCACAGGAAGCGAACTTAGGCATTAAGTTCGCCTATGTCAGCTGTGTTAGGAATGTAACTTGGTTTAGATCTGATATGTGTATAATTAATTAATCCAGATCGTGTGCGGCGCTCATCGGACCGCAGTTAGGACAGAACAAGACTAGCCGATCAGGTGAGTTCTATGTGCCCCCTCTATGTTATGTGCAAATGATTTATAAACATTTTTGGGGCTGAAGTGTATACACTAAATGAATAAATGTTATGAATGTCAATGTGATCATACGTGATATACAAATATATATATATATATATATATTTATATATATATATATATGAAAATGAATTATGAACAAAGATTGAAACGTATGTTTACAAAATATGAATGAATGAAATCTTGCCTTATATTATATATATAATGCATGTTATGAATATACGTGAATGTTATGGACGCTTCGATGCTAACGGCTACTACGATAGACGGACGACCACGTGACTATCTTGCAACCGGGACAAAAACGTTCCTTCATCAGCAAGGAAATAAAAAGGGGCATAAATGGGCGGTCGAAGCAAATGCCAAATCATATGTAGAACGGTTGCAAACATGGTAGCACGTGGGAAACGGATACCTTCGGGTAGAAGGGCGAAAAGGACGGCCTACGACGGTAGGACGGTATGACGGACGGCCGAAGGTTGGCCAGACGGTTTTTATGGCGGACGGTTTCTAGGACCGGACGAGTCAAAGGGCTACGACGGTAGCTTCATGGCGTATGCCTTTGTGGCATACGTAGTAAAAGACGGGTTGATCACCCTTATGTGTATGACCAAATGAATGTTTAGGAAAGTAAAGGTGAATGCACATCAGTGTAGTCACTCAAGAATGATGAAAGAAAAGAAAAAGTTAAGAATACGTAATTATGTTCTTATATATAAACTTATGAATACTTTTAAGGAAATAATGTATATATCTAATCATTTTAAACTAGAACTCACCAGCGTTAGCTGACTTTTAGTATACATTTCAGGTAACAAAGAAAAGGGTCGTGCGAAGGCGTGAAGGTTACCCGGCTAAAGACTGACATCCCGATTTATGTTTTTGTTTAAACACTGATGTATGTGTTAAATGTTAAGACTTCCGCTGTAATGTACTCAAACGTGAATGTTTTGGTTGTTAATAGAATATGTTAAATTTAAAGTTCAGTATTGATGACTTTGTTTATGAGTAAATCCAATAAGTGAGGTGACCCGGAAATAGGGGCCTTACAAGTTGGTATCAGAGCAATAGTTTGAGAGGTTCAGGCATCCCTAAATGTCTGGATTCAAGCTGATTATGGGACCAACGCATGGGTGTCAGTCTGGGTAGCCAACGCCGACGCCATCACTGTAAGTAAGTACTAAAGTTCATATTTGAAGAATAGGAATAGATGCCCTAACTTAGAACCAATAGATGTCAATGTCTTGACCAATTTGAAGAGTTTGGAACTTGAAAAGCAATGTAAATTTCTAATCACAAACCGGTCACTGTAATTAAAAATTTACCTTGTTCGTACTGTTCTAAACTATGATCTGAAGAAATTACATTGATGTATTCCCTTTTATAACTATCAGGAAACTAGGAATTATGGCTGGTGGAGGAAGAACGGGACGCCGAGGCGGTCGCACCGGCCGAGTAGGCAGACCTCCACTGAATCCAAGACATCAAGAAGAAGAGGATGTGCACACGGAAAACACTGAGAGCGTGCACCAAACTAATGTCACCCCAACTGGGGGCGACCATCAAGGGTCTCTACAGTTGGAACCCGAGGTCAGAGATGCTATTGCCCGTGAGGTCGTGCTCACTTTGAAGAATGTATTGCCTGACCTACTATCGGAGGCATTAAAGAAAATCAAGGAAGACGATGAAGGGAACAATGAGGAAAAGGTATATGACAGCGATGGGGATGAAATAAAGGTGGGATCAAGTAAATGGGGGTGCACTTATAAAGGTTTCAAGGACGGAGACCCACCCAAGTTTGATGGGAACAAGGACTCGGTGGCCACCCTCGAGTGGATCGAGAGGATGAACGCTGTCATCAACATTAGCGAGTGTCGACCCGACCAAGCTGTTAAGTACGTTGCCCATTCTTTCACCAACGAAGCACTAAGTTGGTGGAGGAATGTTCAAAGAACTAAGTCACCCAATGCTATCAACAGAATGACGTGGAAAGACTTGAAAAAGCTTATAATCCAAAAGTTCTGCCCACAGAATGAGATCGATCGTGTGGAGAACGAATTCTTGAACTTCAAAGCTGGCAACAAGACTCATCGCCAGTATACTTCAAGATTCAATGAACTAGCTCAACTGGTACCCCACCTGGTAGAGACGGAAGAAAGACCGATTAAGTACTATGTGAAGGGCCTACCTCAAAGGGTCCGTGTTCATGTGAAAGCCAACCTACCCATGACCTTCGAGTCGGCAGTGAATCTGAGCGGAATCGTCTACGACGACTACGCCAATGAGGACCCGACACCTGAGACACAAAATAGAAAGCGGGAGAACCCGTCTAGGGGCACCGGGAAAGGGAATGTGGCAGCTGAAATTAAGAAACCAAGGTCAGAGGAATATGAAACTTGCAAAAAGTGTGGAAAACGCCACTTTAGCGAGTGCCGAATCGGCACCACCATGTGTTATAAGTGCGGGAAGCCGGGGCATTTCTCCCGAGAGTGTTTAAAGGATGTCAAGTGCCAAAGTTGGGGAAAATATGGACACCAGACTAAGGATTGCTGGAAAATCGGGCAGTCCAGTTCGGGAAAAGGGAAAGGAAGTTGCAAAGGAACAACCGAAGGCTAGGACTTGAGCCTACGCCCTGACTGAGGAGGAAGCAAGGGGAAACCCTGATGTCGTGTCAGGTACGTTTCCAGTAAATGATGAACCTGCTGCTATCTTATTCGACTCTGGTGCTAGTAAAAGCTTTATATCCAATGCATTTAGTCGTAAACTAGATTGCACTATCAACACCATAGTAAAGGCCTTTAGCGTACAAACTGGCGTTGGTAAAAATTCGGCAGTATTCCAAGTAACCGATGATTGTATCATAGAAATAGAGGGCCATAAGTTCCCCTCTAAATTATTCCTTCTCACTTTAGGAGGATTCGATGTAGTACTGGGTATGGATTGGTTAGCTGCCAACGAAGCCCAGATCATATGTAAACGCAAGAGGATACACCTCAAGGCTCCAAGCGGCACTCCAATTACGGTTTATGGGGATTGGAATTGCACGATGCCTAACATCATCTCGATGATCAAGGCCGAAAGTTATATGAGGCGCGGTTGCGAAGCTTATCTGGCGTACGTTATTGACGAAAGGATGAAAACAAAGGAACTCAAGGATGTACCCGTGGTGTGCAACTTTCCAGAAGTATTCCCTGAGGATCTACCTGGATTGCCACCCGATCGGGAAATAGAATTTAAGATTGACTTACTGCTAGGAGCTGAGCCCGTTGCCAAAGCCCCCTACCGATTGGCTCCGTCAGAAATGAAAGAATTGATGTCTCAACTACAGGAATTAACAGAAAAAGGATTTATTAGACCAAGCATTTCGCCATGGGGCGCTTCAGTACTGTTTGTAAAGAAGAAGGACGGCAGCATGCGCATGTGCATTGACTACCGAGAACTGAACAAGAAGACAGTAAAGAACAAATACCCACTGCCTAGAATAGACGACCTATTTGATCAACTACACGGTGCGAGTTGGTTCTCAAAGATCGATCTTAGGTCAGGTTATCATCAGTTAAAGGTGAGAGAAGAAGATGTACCAAAGACCGCGTTTCGTACGCGTTACGGGCATTACGAGTTTCTGGTAATGTCATTCGGGTTGACCAACGCACCAGCAGCGTTTATGGACTTGATGAATAGAATATGACGACCGATGTTGGATCGATCAGTGATAGTCTTCATTGACGACATACTAGTTTATTCAAAAAACGAGGGTGATCACCACTGTCACCTAAGAGAAGTATTGGAAGTGTTAAAGCAGGAAAAGTTGTACGCAAAATTCTCCAAATGTGCTTTCTAGCTTAGGGAAGTCCAATTCCTAGGTCATGTGATAAACACGAAAGGCATCATGGTAGATCCTGCGAAGATTGAGACAGTAAAGGAATGGAACATCCCGAAGACACCAACAGAGATACGAAGTTTTCTGGGATTGGCAGGCTACTATCGCAGGTTCATTCAAGATTTCTCAAGAATTGCCTCGCCACTAACCAAACTGACACGGAAGGAAGTAAAGTACGAATGGGGACCAACCCAAAACAACGCGTTTGAGGAACTTAAGACACGATTAACTCAAGCTCCAGTCTTGACACTACCTGAAGGAAATGAAGACTTGGTAGTCTACTCTGACGCGTCAAGCCAAGGTCTGGGATGCGTACTTATGCAACGAGGAAAGGTAGTTGCTTACGCCTCACGACAACTAAGGATTCACGAGGTTAACTACCCAACCCACGATCTAGAGTTAGCAGCAGTAGTCTTCGCCCTGAAAATATGGAGACACTACCTATATGGAGTTAAGTGCACCATTTACTCCGACCATAAGTACTTTTTCGAGCAATAGGAATTAAACATGAGGCAAAGGAGGTGGCTAGAACTACTAAAGGACTACGATTGTGAGATACTGTACCATCCAGGCAAGGCAAATGTAGTAGCTGATGCCTTAAGCAGAAAGGAACAATCTGATCCTATCCGGATCAAGGCGTGTCAGCTGATATTAACGCCAGATTTGATGAGTGAAATATCAAAAGCACAAGATGAAGCACAATTAGAAAGAAATATAAAACGGGAAAGAATGGTAGGACAACCAGGGAATTTGGATGCAAATGCATACGGTGTACGAACTAGGTTTGACCGGATGTGGATACCTAAGATTGGCGAGCTTAGAGCTAAAATACTCGATGAGGCCCATAAGTCTCGCTATTCTATCCACCCCGGAACAAACAAAATGTATCAAGACTTGAAGAAAGAGTACTGGTGGCCTGGCATGAAGAATGATGTAACCGAGTACGTGAACAAGTGCCTAACGTGTTCACTAGTTAAGGCCGAGCACCAGAAACCATGCGGTAAAATGCAACCTCTACCAATACAGGAATGGAAGTGGGAGGAGATCACGATGGACTTCATTACCAAGCTACCGCGAACAGCTAAAGGCAATGATACCATTTAGGTGATCGTTGACCGCTTAACGAAGAGTGCTCACTTCTTGCCAATACGTGAGACTGCTTCGTCTGAAAAACTAGCAGAAGTTTTTATCAAAGAAATTGTGAGCAGGCATGGTATGCCAGTGTCGATTGTGTCCGACCGGGATACTAGATTCACGTCAAGGTTTTGGAAGAAATTTAACGAAGCAATGGGCACTAGATTGAACATCAGCACAGCTTACCACCCTCAAACCGACGGTCAATCTGAAAGGACAATCCAGACCCTAGAAGACATGCTCCGGGCTTGCATCATCGACTTCGGTGGGAGCTGGGACAGCCATCTACCATTGGCAGAATTTTCATACAACAACAGTTATCACTCAACGATTGGCATGCCGCCATTTGAGATGTTGTATGGAAGGAGATGTAGAACCCCGATCTGTTGGGGGGAAATTGGGCAGAAGGATTTTGCAAGTCTCGAAGTGGTCAAAGCTACTTTCGAGAAATTTGATCAAATCAAGGCTCGATTGAAAACCGCAAAGGACAGACAAAAATCATACGCGGATAAGAGAATAAGGGATTTAGAGTTTCAAGTGGAGGACATGGTACTGTTAAAAGTATCACCATGGAAAGGAATCATTCGATTCAGAAAACGTGGCAAACTAAGTCCAAGGTTTGTCGGACCTTTCAAGATTTTAGCGAGAGTGGGTCAAGTTGCTTACAGACTCGACCTACCCGTTGAGCTTAGTGGAATACACCCTACGTTCCACGTGTCGCACTTACGCAAGTGCCTAGCTGACGACACAGCGCACATACCTTACGATGAAATCGAGGTGGATAACAGTCTGAATTATGTCGAGGAACCAATAGCCATCCTTGACCGATCTGAGAAGCGACTACACAACAAGTCAATCCCATTGGTCAAAGTTCAATGGAAGCACAGAAAGGGATCAGAAGCTACCTGGGAGAAAGAAGACGAGATGCGGGAACTATACCCTCGGTTGTTTAACGCATAACTGGTTTCGAGGACGAAACCTTTTTAAGGGGCGTAGACTTGCAACATCCTAAAATGACGAGAATAAAAGTTAACGAGCCGAAGTCTGGCCGGGTCAGTCGCGAACCGGGCTTGGGGAGGTCTCCCCTATAAATAGCCCAAAGCCCTCATTCTTCTCCTCTCAGCAATTCTAGAGAGAGAAAACCGTAGAGAGAGAAAGTGTCGGAATCGCACAAGATTGCACCCGCTCGTGTCTCTTGCACTCGTGAAGGAAACCTCCAAATCAGAATCGTCATCCAGGTAACTATTCGAGCTAAAATTTAGATTTTTGCTTAAATTGGGTTTCCGGGTTTTCGGGTGAAAATAGGACGTTTTTACGGATGAAACTTGAGAATAAGCTTAGGTTTAGTATCTGGAATGAAAACCGGTTGTTTTGAGCAAAGAAAGTTGAAGTTTTGACATAATCGAACCCAAATCCGAGAATTTCGGACTGTTTGGGGAAGATGACTGCTGGTGCAGGTGAACTTAGCAAGTTCGTCTGTCAAGTTCGCTTGGTGGAGGCGAACTTATCAAGTTCGCCTGATCTAGTTCGCTTGGCCAAGGGTAAGCGAACTTATTATGTTCGCTTAGCAAGTTCGCTTAAAACTTAAGCTCGCCTAACTGAATAAGTTCGCTTAAAGCTTAAGTTCGCCTAACTGAATAAGTTCGCTTAAAGCTTAAGTTCGCCTAACTGAATAAGTTCGCTTAAAGCTTAAGTTCACCTAACTGAATAAGTTCGCTTAAAGCTTAAGTTCGCCTAAAGATTATGTTCGCCTAACTAATTAAGTTCGCCTGGCCAAGAGAAGCGAACTTAGGACAAGTTCGCCTATATGTTCGCCTAGACCACAGGAAGCGAAATTAGGCATTAAGTTCGCCTATGTCAGCTGTGTTAGGAATGTAACTTGGTTTAGATCTGATACATGTCTAATTAATTAATCCAGATCGTGTGCGGCGCTCATCGGACCGCAGTTAGGACAGAACAAGACTAGCCGATCAGGTGAGTTCTATGTGCCCCCTCTATGTTATGTGCAAATGATTTATAAACATTTTTGGGGCTGAAGTGTATACACTAAATGAATAAATGTTATGAATGTCAATGTGATCATACGTGATATACAAATATATATATATATTTATATATATATATATATATATGAAAATGAATTATGAACAAAGATTGAAACGTATGTTTACAAAATATGAATGAATGAAATCTTGCCTTATATTATATATATAATGCATGTTATGAATATACGTGAATGTTATGGACGCTTCGATGCTAACGGCTACTACGGTAGACGGACGACCACGTGACTATCTTGCAACCGGGACAAAAACGTTCCTTCATCAGCAAGGAAATAAAAAGGGGCATAAATGGGCGGTCGAAGCAAATGCCAAATCATATGTAGAACGGTTGCAAACATGGTAGCACGTGGGAAACGGATACCTTCGGGTAGAAGGGCGAAAAGGACGGCCTACGACGGTAGGACGGTATGACGGACGACCGAAGGTTGGCCGGACGGTTTTTATGGCGGACGGTTTCTAGGACCGGACGAGTCAAAGGGCTACGACGGTAGCTTCATGGCGTATGCCTTTGTGGCATACGTAGTAAAAGACGGGTTGATCACCCTTATGTGTATGACCAAATGAATGTTTAGGAAAGTAAAGGTGAATGCACATCAGTGTAGTCACTCAAGAATGATGAAAGAAAAGAAAAAGTTAAGAATACGTAATTATGTTCTTATATATAAATTTATGAATACTTTTCAGGAAATAATGTTTATATCTAATCATTTTAAACTAGAACTCACCAGCGTTAGCTGACTTTTAGTATACATTTCAGGTAACAAAGAAAAGGGTCGTGCGAAGGCGTGAAGGTTACCCGGCTAAAGACTGACATCCCGATTTATGTTTTTGTTTAAACACTGATGTATGTGTTAAATGTTAAGACTTCCGCTGTAATGTACTCAAACGTGAATGTTTTGGCTGTTAATAGAATATGTTAAATTTTAAGTTCAGTATTTATGACTTTGTTTATGAGTAAATCCAATAAGTGAGGTGACCCGGAAATAGGGGCCTTACACTAAAATTAGGGTTTGAGTTTGAAATAACTAAGTAAATAAATTACATAATTATTATTTATTTACTTGGATATAAAAATAATGTAGGTATTAGGGGTAATTGAGTATAACCTAAATAAATAATTTTTGTTTACATGTAAATTAAATAAATAATTGTTACCTTATTTATTTATTTATAAAATATGTAACTTATTCATTTAGTTATAAAAATGTATTAATTGTTTTATATTAAATATAAACTTTTTTTTACTTTATTTTCATAAAGATATATAATTAAGTTGTGGAAATAATATTTAAACGTAGGGTTTAACAATAAATATAAATTAAATTTTGTATGTTTTAAATAAACAATTTCTATTTATTTATTTTATAAAATCAATTATTTTTATTTGAAAATTAATCTGAATCACTTATTGTTTTTTTAAAATATAAAAATAATTATTCTGCTAAGATTTTTCTCACACACGACCGTGCCTGGGACAAGGCACGATCGTGCTAGAACCACGGGCGCGACCGTGCTAGTCAGGGACGCGACCTTGTTAACTAAACAGAATGCATAATTAGGTTGTTCACTAGGCACGATCGTGTCTTTGGCCAGGCACGACCGTGTCTAGGGTTTTGAGGCACGACCAAGTCTAGCCAAGTGCATGACCGGGTCTGAGTGGGTGAGGCACGACCGCGATGGTATTTGACGCGACCGTGTCTCATGAAGCACGACCGCGCTAGAATGCTAGCGCGACCGAGTCTGTTCTAAAACAGAAATGAATTGACTAATTTTTATATTGTAAGTGTTGGAATTCATAGGGCTTTCACCCATTAGGTTATTACGAATCTTTTTGTATAGTTTAATTGTATTTAAAACATCTCCAAGGTAGTATTCGACTAAACCATTTTGAAATGAACCCAAGATTACGGATTGGGTTCAATCTGATGCTAGACGATCCGATTAATATAGGGTTATTGGTCTAGACTTAGATATGAACCTGTAGTTACAAGAAATTACCGGAATGCTTGATGAATTGAAGGGTCTCTATGAATATGAGTTTCGGCTTCAGCGGTTGTGTCCTCCGACGACTTCTTGTACGACTTCGATCGAATTGCTGAGTGCAAGGCCCCTGGGATGTTCGTCGAGTGTGTGCAGAAGGTTGATTTGCAGGAAGGATAATAGAAACGAACGAATTTGATAATGGTGAGATTATGGTCGACGGTTACGGATTGAATTGGTATAATAGGTTAATTCGTCGTAATTACTATGATTAAAATGTTAATTGGGTTCATCAATATGTGGAATGGTTACGAATTCGAACGATCTAGCGATTAAAGACTGCATTTACATTTCAACTGACGAGAGGCGTGACCGTGCCAAAACGAGACACCGGGCGCGACCGTTCCAAAGCAAGGCGCGCGACCGTGCCAGAACGAGGCGCGGCCGTGCCTATTAGGGTTTCTTGTTATTTACAAAATCAGCCCTTGCAACTTCAGCTTTGACATAATTAGCTTGGTTAGGATTTAACAGAACACCTAACGGGATTCACAACTAGATTAACTCTAAGAGGTGTTACCACCTGATTATGGGTTCTAAATCTTTGAATTGAATACGATCGGCTAACGATTAATGAGGTGTAGGTTTGAACAAGTATATGATTCAATGTCGTGTTGTTATTTTATTAGTTAAAATAAATTAAAATAAGGTCGGAAAATCAGGAATGTTACAGTCTCCCCATGTTAAGGGAATTTCGTCCCGAAATTTAACTAACAGAGGCTACTAAAAATCAAGAAAAAGGTGGGAGTTTTGGGTTCTCGGTGAGTTTTGATTGTTGGATTCTAGGGAGTGTAACCATTGACATGGCTTAGGCCTGATACTCAATGTTTAATATGAAGGGTGATAATGAATTTTGTTTTGAAATGAATTTAAGGAGGAGGTTGTCGAATAATAATTCTGAATTCTAAATGTGAGATGTATTATTTGGAATTAATTTGATGGGACCTTGATCGTTAGGGTTTGTGCATGATGTAGTCTAATATGTTTAAAAATGTCAATGGGTAACAGATTTCATAGAGATTGGTCTAGGTCAAAACTTCACGTGACAGGAATAACACTACTTCTGATAATACGATAGGACACTTAGGAAGTACCATCGGCGTATCCACCATGCCCTTATCATACCACATCAGTGTTGTTGTTACACATCATGATAAGTTTTTAGGTCACAACACACGACAAAATTTCACTATGTTTTCCATACGCTGATTTTCATAATTCCGTGTGCACCCGTAATTACTCAAATCATCGTACGGTCCGTATAGATCATTCCGTTGAGTGAGGGTAAGGTGCAAAATTTCACTCTGATCACGTCCATTGTTTTCACATAAAAGTCACTAACAAGTAACTATGTCCCTAACTAGGCCAGTTCGCAACTAAAGAGCAGTAAAGTAGTATAACTTAAAGTTTTCTTAGTTTGTTCGTGTTTGAACAAGAATACGTCAAACTCCGATTCTGTTCAATGTATTATGGTCTTCAACTTTGGTGAACAAAAGTGCATGACCATGTCTTGTGTATAATGTAATCAATCAGTTGTAATAATTATAAGCAAGTTTTGTTTCATGTATAAAGTAAAGACACAAGTCTCATGTATGATCTAGTGTCACGTAGATCGAAATCAAATAGGTATCATGTATCGCGTGAATAATTTAGCGCCATGTATTTTGTAAATCATTAAGCTCCCGTGCGGGATGTAAGCAACATAGCATCATGTGTATTGTAGGAGATGAAGTTCATGTATAGTGTCGATAACTTAGCATCATGTATTTTGTAAGTCAACAAGTTCTCACGTGTAATGTGAACAACCTAGTATCACATGTATTGTAGGAAACGAATTTCATGTATGGTGTTGACAAATTAGCATCATGTATTTTGTAAATCAGAAGCTCTCATGTGGAATGTAAACAATATAGTATCATGTGTAATATAAACAGTTTAGTATCATGTATATTGCATAATGTGCATAGTTTAGTATGATGCACTTTCTAACCAAATGAGTTTCATGTTATTGTGGTTAATCTAGAATTATGTATCAAACAAACAACGATTATGTGTCATGTATATTGTAAACAACTAAGTTTCGTGTATTATGTGCTCAATCTAGTAGCATGTGTATTGAAATTAAGCATTTTCGTGTGTTATGTGATCAATCCAGTAAATTATGATTTGTAGGTAAACTAGTTTCATGTATTATATAATTTGTGTAGCATTGGGTATATTGAGAATAATTGGGTTTCATGTACCATGTGGTTGCGTTGGGTATATTGTGAACGTGCATCCGTAAGTTATTGAACTTCGTGTGTGATGTATACTAACGGGTGTTGTATGTGATCGAGTGTTGCGGACAAGCGTGTTGTTTGGCGTTCTCGTATGATGTGGTAGTTAGATTCTAGCTCTTAAATCTCATTGAGGTTGATGGGGAGGGTTAACGTCTACGCGGTATGGATCGTCTCTTGAAGCGACAAGCGAAAGGTAGCGAGGAGGTTTAGAAAATGTTCGGGGAAATGTGTTTACAAATACTGATCTTTGCTTGAAAATAGAAAGTGGTGAATTGTTCTTGGTTGTAGATATATAAAGTAGTGAATCCATTGATTCACATAACTTAAATAAATGGACAATTTATGGGAAAAATCTTTTAATTTAAATTTTCAGCTATTAATAAGTGAATATTTTTAAGCGGAATTATTGGCTAAACAAGTAGTCGTATACTAATTTAGCCAGAGTTTAGAAATATTTTTCTTTAATGAGGAAAAATCATAATTATTTATTAATTCAAAATAATATTTTTATAAAATAGATTGTATTAAGTTTCCCTATCAGGAGAGAAGTTTTATGGAAAATTTATGTTTTTGATATTATCTAAAAGTTTGATAAACATTTTGTTTGAACAAAATAACGAGGTTTTTTTAAATCAAACAATAGGATGATTTGTTTACGAAGGAGATTGCTGGTAGTGTACTAAATTGTGGTGAATGAGAAAGATGATACTTGGAGAATTTTGATGAAAATATGATGGGTGTAATTCATACTCAACGTATTGAATTAATGAATAATAACTTTAGAGTTGGAAAATACAAAATTTAGTAAATGCTGAAATGTAAAACATTATTCAAAACACAGGGAAATGGTTCTCAAACTGAAATAAATAAGAAAAATAATTCTGTTAACGTCTCCTGTAGCTTTCCACTAGAAGGAGAATAATTCCCAAGGCGAGCACCGCTATGGTCACCCGGGTAGCCGATCTGGCTTCAGCTTTAGCTGTCTCCGTGCGATGCTCTAGTATTTCTTTTTCGAGGATGGAGGTTAACTCCTTTTGGTACTCTAATTGGTTTGCTAGGCCATCCATTTTTTGTCCTTGCAAGTCGTGCATTACCCCTTGCTCCATTCTTTGTCTCTCAAATTCTGAGGTCCTTACATATTGGTGCGTGTCATTGATTGGAATTTCGATAGTACTAGTGAGTGCCATGATATGCCCTACTCAAGGATTAGAGTAATACGGGTCGGGCATTAGATATGGGTCTCTTAGTGGGAGTGGTAGTTGATTGTGGGGATGGGGTGTCTAATACGGGTTTCTGGGCGCGGCTGATCCAGGTGTTCGAAGTCTTGGGCCGGTGTTCTTAATCCAATCTACCCTTACATCAAACCTTGGTCTAGCAGCTGCGGGTGTTGGTGATCGATGCACGGATGATCCGATGTCTTCTTCCCAATCAGACTCTTCTTCGGGACGGTATACCGGGGAAGTAGGAGAGTAGGAGTCCATGCTTAGCAGGAAAACAATGGAAAGGTTGTAAGCGATAATAAAATATTGAGTGTCAAACATAGGAGTTCTCATAGGTTTAGCGTTTGACTAGTCATAACGCCGAGTCTTCACAATAGTATTTTAGGAGTACACTTGACCTATAAGTAGTGTATCCCTGAGGAGAATTCCTAGGAAAGAGGGGTGGGTCACTAGGACACACTTAAGTACCCTATCTTTCCTTAGCCATAATCCCTCATGGGCCTACACACTCTTCCAGCCATCATGTATTAATAACACTATTGTTGGGCTCATGGTCATGATGAGAATTGTTGTGAACTGGGCCTTGTGGCCCGAAAGTAAGGTTTATACATTTCAGTGGGCTTTTGCTTCTTGGAGGATAGATGGACTTCTTAGTTTATTATTGATGGACATTAGGCCCAATAGTTTAAAAATTTGTTGTTCACAGGAGGTGTGGTATTATGTATGTGAGTTTAGGGGTGCATGAATAACTAAGTGTGTATGAGTGTGTGTGGAAACTTAGGATAGCACTTTTAAATAAAATAAACAGGTAGCAATGAATAGGAGAAAAAGTTGGCAGGTAATGTGACACATAGATTATTAAGTATTGTATCATATGATGTAGTTATATAGTATAACATGTAAGAATATTCACATAAAAAAAATAATCATATAGCATGTAAATAGTAATGAGTGTAAGCACCAAAGTTATCAAGTAGTGTGACACATAAGTCATTATGTATTGTATCACGTAGTGTAAATACTTATGATAGCATGTAAAAATATTTACACAAGAACTAATAATGTAACATGTAGTAGCATGGCATTGTATGGGTGTCCTAAAGTTATAGTCTAGGTCAAGGGTGTCTAATAACCTAGTTCCCTATAACCAAGGCTCTGATACCAATTTGTCACACCCCAACCGACGGCGAAATCATCGGGGCGGGACATGTAGACTGTTCATGAGCACAAGGTTGACTAAAGTGTAATATATTAAACATCAATTTCATTTCAAATAATCCAAACACAACCAAATCCAAGAAAGAACATAATTGAAATACATAGAATCCTTTATTCAAACTAACTAAGTCCCAAGGCCTATGTGTAGCATATCTTGATCAAATCACACATTAGTACCTGAAACATGAATAAAATAAGGTCAACTAAAAAGTTGGTGAGCATACACAGGTTTGTATATAGATAGCATATAGTTTGTAAATAAACAAATCCTTACATAACATGATAAAATAAGGCATTTATGGAGAGCAGCTATTGTGTAACCAAGTACAATCAAACCTTTGTAACTAGCATGCAAAATTGTGTTGTCGGTAACAATCACCCCAATCTGGGTGGGTTTGTCAGACTCAATAGATGTATCGTTGTTTACCGTCGGCTTGAATAGTTAATGATTGCACATAAATCGCATACAAAAGTTAACACACCTAGCACTCAGGCATAAAGCTCAAATTTGCACACATGAATGTAAAGAGGATTTGTACTTGTGTAGTTTATGTAAATGTAAGCAATAGTGTTGAATAGTGTTCATGTTCCACCCCAAAAAGTGTAAAAGAGTAAAAGGGGCTATGTAATACTCACATGGTTTGAAGGCGTAGCTAACACGAGATACTAGATGGTAACGAGGTCCTCGGTATGCACAACATTAACCTAGAGTGTAATATGTACTGAATCAATAGTGTGTACAATAGTCTATGTCTAAGTCCAAGGTTGGATTGAGTATGTGTATAAGGAATTAGAGTTGTGAGTGTTAGTAGTTTGTACTTGAATGGTGTTGTCTAAAATTAAGGTTTGAGTTTGAAATAACTAAGTAAATAAATTACATAATTATTATTTATTTACTTGGTTATAAAAATAATATAGGTATTAGGGGTAATTGAGTATAACCTAAATAAATAATTTTTGTTTACATGTAAATTAAATAAATAATTGTTACCTTATTTATTTATTTATAAAATATGTAACTTATTCATTTAGTTATAAAAATGTATTAATTGTTTTATATTAAATATAAACTTTTTTTTACTTTATTTTCATAAAGATATATAATTAAGTTGTGGAAATAATATTTAAACGTAGGGTTTAACAATAAATATAAATTAAATTTTGTATGTTTTAAATAAACAATTTCTATTTATTTATTTTATAAAATCAATTATTTTTATTTGAAAATTAATCTGAATCACTTATTGTTTTTTTAAAATATAAAAATAATCATTCTGCTAAGATTTTTCTCACACACGACCGTGCCTGGGACAAGGCACGATCGTGCTAGAACCACGGGCGCGACCGTGCTAGTCAGGGACGCGACCTTGTTAACTAAACAGAATGCATAATTAGGCTGTTCACTAGGCACGATCGTGTCTTTGGCCAGGCACGACCGTGTCTAGGGTTTTGAGGCACGACCAAGTCTAGCCAAGGGCATGACCTGGTCTGAGTGGGTGAGGCACGACCGCGCTGGTATTTGGCGCGACCGTGTCTCATGAAGCACGACCGCGCTAGAATGCTAGCGCAACCGTGTCTGTTCCAAAACAGAAATGAATTGACTAATATTTATATTGTAAGTGTTGGAATTCATAGGGCTTTCACCCATTAGGTTATTACGAATCTTTTTGTATAGTTTAATTGTATTTAAAACATCTCCAAGGTAGTATTCGACTAAACCATTTTGAAATGAACCCGAGATTACGGATTGGGTTCAATCTGATGCTAGACGATCCGATTAATATAGGGTTATTGGTCTAGACTTAGATATGAACCTGTAGTTACAAGAAATTACCGGAATGCTTGATGAATTGAAGGGTCTCGATTAATATGAGTTTCGGCTTCAGCGGTTGTGTCCTCCGACGACTTCTGGTACGACTTCGATCGAATTGCTGAGTGCAAGGCCCCTGGGATGTTCGTCGAGTGTGTGCAGAAGGTTGATTTGCAGGAAGGATAATAGAAACGAACGAATTTGATAATGGTGAGATTATGGTCGACGGTTACGGATTGAATTGGTATAATAGGTTAATTCGTCGTAATTACTATGATTAAAATGTTAATTGGGTTCATCAATATGTGGAATGGTTACGAATTCGAACGATCTAGCGATTAAAGACTGCAGTTACGTTTCAACCGACGAGAGGCACGACCGTGCCAAGGCACCGGGCGCGACCGTTCCAAAGTAAGGTGCGCGACCATGCCATAGCACTTGGCGCGACCGTGCCAGAACGAGGCGCGACCATGCCTATTAGGGTTTCTTGTTATTTACAAAATCAGCCATTGCAACTTCAGCTTTGACAGAATTAGCTTGGTTAGTATTTAACAGAACACCTAACGGGATTACCAACTGGATTAACTCTAAGAGGTGTTACCACCTGATTATGGGTTCTAAATCTTTGAATTGAATACGATCGGCTAACGATTAATGAGGTGTAGGTTTGAACAAGTATATGATTCAATGTCATGTTGTTATTTTATTAGTTAAAATAAATTAAAATAGGGTCGGAAAATCAGGAATGTTACATTAACAAATGAAGAAAAGGTGTTATTTGATAGGGAAAAGAAAGCGATGGCAAGTATTTCAATGTCTCTTCCGAAGGAAATATATCACAGTTTCAAACAATTCAAGTCTTCTCAACAACTGTGGGAGGCATTACAGAAAAGATGTGAAGGCAGTTTGGATGTCAAGAAGAGTAGAAAAGAGCTATTGAAGAAGCAATTCTTGGTCTTCAAACATTTTCAAAATGAATCCTTGGATGATCTTGCTACCAGATTTTATCATCTGCTTAGTGAACTGTCGAGTGCTTCTGTGATGTATGAAACTGAAGAAATTAATGATAAGTTCTTGGAGGCATTACCATCAAAATTTGATGTGTACACGGTTTTGATCAAAGAAAATATCAAGTACAAAACCATGTATCTTGAATAAGTTCTTAGGAAGATTCAATCGCATGACCTGAATATGAAGAAGAAGGAGACTAACATGGAACACATCCAGGATCCTTCAATGTATTTTGCCAAGACTACTGGTAAAACGGGTACATGAGTTGCATTTTTTTCTAGAGATGCTTAGGATTCTTCTAAAGATCAGAGTTCTGGAGTTCCTATTCATTTTGGTCATTCTAGTCATTCTGGTTTTTCTGCAACAATAGCTTCTACATCTTCTGGATCTCATGTAAATCAAAAGGTTGCTGATGATTATCTAGCTATGTTTTCCTCATTCATGGCTTCATATGAGAATTTTATTGGAGGGAAAATTCATGATCCTGAGGTAATTGAAGAAGATTTCAGACAGATTGACCCTGTTGATCCGGAAGAAATGAACATCCAATGGAATATGGCTATGTTAATCCGTCAAGCAAAGGATTTCTTGAAGAAAACTGGCAGAAAGTATATTGGATCAAATAGTCGATCACGCATTGGTTTTGATAAAACCAAAGTGCGTTGTTATAACTGTCAAGAGTATGGTCACTTTGCTAAAGAGTATGTGAAGCAAAAGGTAGAGTTTGATTCTCAGAAGAAGCAGAATAATTTTCAGAATAATCGTCATCAATCACATGGTTCATCTGGAAATTCAAATCATGCATCTGCATCATCGGCATTGGTTGCACAAAATGATGAGAACTATGACTGGGGTATTCATTTGGAAGATTTAGTGGGTGCTGTAAGTCAAACCTTTGTTGCAGAAATTCATTCTGAAAAACCAGAAGAGGTGACTGATGATGATGGTTCAAGTGATGGTTCAAGTGAGAGTTCAAGTGATGGTTCGAGTGATGGTGACTGTGTGCAGGTTGTTGATGAAAAGGTAGAACAAGAGCAGACTATTGATTCTGATGTTGCATCAAGTGTTGCTCAAGATGATATTGTTTTAAAACAAAATGCTTCGGATGGTGCTGATTTAGAGAATATTCCCATTGCCAAAGTTTTTATGGCAGACATGTCTGATCCGTCAAAGGTAAAAGACTCTGTTTGTCATATTTTCTGTTCTAACTGCATTACTGTTAAAGATAAATTGCAAAAGGTCATGGATGATAACACAAACTTGATTTGTGACATGAAATCGATGCATTCTGTTAATCAGAAACTGAAAGATAACGATAAATTGTGCATCGATAGAATTGAGTCTTTGAAAACAGACTTAAATTCTCTGGGGTTGAAATATAAAGAACAAGCTTATCATCTGGATATGGCTTATGCTGAAATAGAAAAACGAACTGAATTTATTGCTCAAAAGAATAAGGAAATTTCTGACAAAGAGTCTGAGGTGGTCAAACTTCACAGAAAGTTGGAAAATTTTACAAATTCTTCTGTTGTTTTGGATTATTTTAATTCAAATGCTGATCCAACTAAACGGGTTGCTGGAATTGGATTTGTTCCTCCACCATTTAATGTAAATTATGTGGTTGAACCTGAAATCATTCATGAAGAGGAAATAGATCCAAAAACAGTATTGAAAGTGAACCCGGTAACTGGTGAGGATATGGTGTATGAATCTGATTCTGAGGATGAGGAATTTGATGAGAAGAAGGTGGAAGGTATTCCGAAAGAGGTGAAACTTGATGAACCAACTGTTGCAAAAGTTGTTACCCGTGATAGATGCATTCTGACTGAACCTGATGAGGTGAAGGTTGTTACCCCTAAGCTTTCTCCAATTTTTCAGTCTAGTGGGTTTGTCGCTGCTGGTCATCAAAAGGTGCATTCATCAAAGGTGCCTACACAGGTTTATGTTCCAAAGAAGACAGTAAAATGTTCTGAACAATCCTCTGAAGCTTATTCCTCTAATGGCTCCTCAAATTCAAAGAATTCTTCTTACTTTAGAACTTTTAAAGAGAGAAGAGTTTGTTTCCATTGCAATGAAGCTGGTCACATTCTGATCAATTGTCCTTATAAGAACAAGGGCAAATTGAAGACTGTTCCTTCACAACCAAAAGTAGTGAAGATTCTGAAAAGATCAAATGAGGGAAAGTCATCATTTAGTTTGGAGCAAAATATGTCTTGTCGATCTTTTATTAAATCCTCTGGATTTAAACAGCAGGATAAATTGAAATCTAAATCATTTGTGTGTCAAGAGAAACCCGAGATTCTGTAACATCTCGGATTTTTAGTATTCCTATTTCAATTCAATATAATGCAATTTTAAGTTCTATACTCGTGCAATGTCTCATTATTTTCTCGCCGTAAATTTAATGCAATGATTCTATACAAATTCGCAAGTTTTACTCGATTTATTTACATTTAAACGCTATACAAGAAACTATTTGGTACAAACCTATCAAACCTAAAAAGTCAAGGACTAAAGTTGAAAAATATCAAGAAAACCCTAGTTAGCACGGTCGTGCTTCATCCTAGCACGGTCGCGCCAAGTGCTTTGGCACGGTCGCGCCTGCGTAACAGTCGAAACGTAAATACACTTTCAAAACGCCCGATTGTTCGAAATTCAAAACCGATACGTTTCATTTTCATTGACAAAGAAAATAATTTTGCCATTTACGATCATTACCATTCGATTGCATATTCTCTCAAGAAAAACGTCCAAATTATCTCCCAAGCCTCGAATCTCTGTTTTCGATCAAAATTCTACCAATTATTCAAGGAACTCGATCCTCCGATCATTTCTAAGGTTTCTAAAGGGTTGGATCAGCCGAAATCGCAACAGAAGCCGCCGGAAGCCAATCTTGCCGTCGCCGGAACTCCCTTCTTCTGATCGCTATCAATTCCCTTCTTTTTGAGGTAATTAAATCATCCCTCTCTTTCGTTTCGGTCCATGTATCAAAAGCCCTCCGTCAATTCGGGCTTTCATTACATGAATCATTCAGAACCAGAATCCTTTTTATAAGAAAAATGGTTTAATCGGAATCACTCCTAATCATGTTATTAATGCAATTAAAATATCTCAGAACACTCGTAATAACCCATAAATGAAAAGCCCTAACAATTTCACCAATTAAAATACAAGAAATTCTCGATTCGTGTCTGAATTGGAATAGACATGGTCGCGCTAATCATCTAGCGCGGTCGTGCCTCTTTTAGCGCGGTCGTGCCGTTTATCAGCGCGGTCGTGTCCTCCTGTCCAGACCTTGTCATGCCCTCTGGGCTAGTCCCTGTTGTGTCCAAAGATCATAGACACGACCGTGCCGGGCCAAGGCACGGTCGTGCCTGTCAAACTTGTCTAGATTGTGCTCCTGTTGATCAACCCGGTCGCGCCCTGACTAGCGCGGTCGCGCCCGTGGCTTGAGCACGATCGTGCCCTTCCGAGGCACGGTCGTGCTAGACTCAGAATTTTTAACAGAATTTCAATTTTATATATTTTAATCAGTAAACATTACAGATTTTATAAAAATATGTTTTCTGTATTTAAAAATAGATTAAAAGTTTAATCTTGGCACAAAAATAATTTATTGAAAAGTTTATAAAAAAAAATTTATATTTATTATCTTTACTTAAATGATATTTTAAGTTACAAAATTTATAAATAATGATTAGTTATTTAATTTACATTTTAAATCAAAAATCATTTATTTATTTATACTTAATTAGAATTAATATTTACATTATTTCATAAAATATAGTTATACACTTACTTATTTAATTCAAACCTAATTAAATTGTTTCAAACATATTTTACCTCAAACTTTATACGTTTTTCTTATCCAACACTTTTTAAATACAAACCAATGGTTTTATATACAAATCCAACTTTCATTTTAGACTTAAACTTTATGCATCTATGTGATTCAATACATATTACTCTTTAGGTTAAAGTGTGCATTTCAAGGATCTTAATTGCTATCTATATTCCTTGTTAGTTTCACTTCCATACCAAGTGAGTATTCACAACCCCTTTTTCTTTTTTACACTTTTGGGGTGGAACATGAACTCTATACTCATTACACATTACACATTTACATTTACACAAACAACACAAGTGCAAAAATCCTATATACATACATGTGTGCAAAAATTTGAGCTTTGTGCCCGAGAGCTAGGTGTGTTAACCTTTGTATGCTCTTATGTGCAATCATTAACTATACAAGCCGACGGTTTTCAATGATGGATCTATTGAGTCTGACAAACCCACCCATGGTACGCGGTGATTGAAACCGACAACACATTTGTTTTGCATGCTAGTTACAAGGTTTGATTGTACATTTGGTTACACAATAGTTACTCCCCATAAACGCCTTATTTATCATGTCATGTAAAGGATTTGTTTTCATCTATATGCTATCTATATACAACTGTGTTATACTCACCAACTTTTTAGTTGACTTTATTTTATTCATGTTTCAGGCCCCAATATGTGAGATTGATTCAAGACGTGTTCAACATAGGATTTGGACTTAGCAAAATAAATCAAGAATTTTATGAGTTGTTATGTTTCTTGTTTGAAATTGATCTTGTACTTGGATTTCTTGTAATGCAAATTTGACTTTAATATATTTCAATTTAGTCAACCATGTGCTATGAACAGTCTTACATGTCCCGCCCCGATGATTCCGCCATCGGTCGGGGTGTGACAGATTGGTATCAGAGCCTTGGTTATAGGGAATTAGGTTATTAGACACCTTGACCTAGACTATAACTTTAGGACACCCATTTATGCTATATTTCATGATTTTGTGCTATGTGTTACATGCTATGTGCTACATGCTTACCATGATAAATTATTATTATATTTGATGCCTTACTTGTTAGAAATGCATGACTTATTAGGATCTTCTTAAATAATATCCCTTCCTATCTTCTAAAAATATTTCTATCTTTATTCTTTCTAAGCATGTGGAAAATTCTTGAAGCAAAGATCTTTAAATTTTTATTTTCTTCGTTAAGGTTTTTAAACTTGTTTAATTATTTGAGGACACGTGCAATCTGGAAGGGTGACACCTGTATTTTGGGTTTTCTGTCTAGGAAAGCATTTCGCATAAATCCCAATCAACCGAGGGACCCGTATGCTTTCCTGGGAATTCCCGAGATGAGTGGTTACCTATAGGCTAAAGCATGTCTCCTTGAAAATTATATGAGTTTAAATTAACCTTAATGTGCCACAGTATTCAAGTGATTTTATCACTTTTTGAGTACAATCCAAACTATGAATATCTATCTTTTTATTTGATTATCTCATTCTATTAAAATCCTAGCAATTCTCATAAGTTCTTACAATCTTTTTCTTGTTTTGTGAAAATCTGTAGAATGCCTCCTCGTCGTGCTCCCGCCGCCAACGCCAACTCCGACATTGCTGCTATTCTTACCCAATTGGTGACACAACTCACCCAAGCCAATGGTGCCACTAATGGCAATGGTGGAAATGGAAGCAATAGTGGTAATAATGGTGGTAATGGTGGAAATAATCCATCTCAATGCACCTTCAAGCACTTCAATTCGTGCAATCCCCTAAAGTTTTATGGAACCGAAGGAGCTACTGGACTCCTTCAATGGTTTGAAAGTATTGAGAATACCTTTCTCAATAGCGACTGTCCCGACAACCTTCGCGTTCGTCATGCCACAAGTGTCCTCCAAAAGCGGGCACTTACTTGGTGGAATGGGGAGAAAAGGAATAGGGGTGTTGATGTAGCTATGGCCTTACCTTGGGATGAGGTCAAAAGGCTTATGACCGAGGAATTCTGTCCTCGAAATGAAGTGAAGAAGTTAGAGGCCGAATTTTGGGATCTTGCCCAAGATAGTGGGGAAAGCTTAGCATATACAACTCGGTTCCATGAGTTGAGTCTTCTAGTGCCCCACATGGTCACTCCTTTGTCCCGTTGTATTGAGAAATATATTGGTGGGCTACCAAGACAAATCCAAGATACTGTCTTAGGTAGAAATCCTGCTACCTTGGAAGATGCCATCCGCCTGTCTGCTACCCTAACTGATAATCATGTGAAGGCTGGAACTCTTACTAAAAAGGGTTCTAAGAAAACTGCTGAAACCGTAACCCCTCCTACCCACAACAAAGAAACCACAACTGAACCCCCTCGCAATAACAAAAAGAGGAAGGTTAGAAATTTTGCTGTGGTTACTCCTGCTGTTTCCGTCAACCAAGCTGCACCTATGGTTCAAGCACCGGTCAAAAGGCCATATGGTGGAATTTACCCACTTTGTGCCACCTGCAACTACCATCATCCCCAAAACATCCCATGTCGCCTTTGTACTTATTGTGGGAGATATGGTCATACGGTTAATGTTTGTAGGACCAAAGCCCTTACGGGCCAAGTCAACCCTCCAAACCAAACCGTACCTCAAGTGGCTAACCAAGGTGTTCCCGCCATTGCTAATGGGCGTGCGTGTTATGAGTGTGGTGGCCCGAACCACTTTCGTAATCAATGTCCAAGACTTGCAAATGCTAGACAAGGTGGAGCTCGTGGACGTGCGTTCAACATAAACGCCAACGAAGCTCAAGCCAACAATGACGTGGTTAATGGTACGTTCCTTGTTAATAGTCAATATGCCTCCATTTTGTTCGATACCGGTGCCGATAAAAGTTTTGTGTCACTTAATTTTGAGCCTTTACTTGCAAAGACACGATCCCAATTAGAGAAAACCTTCACCGTTGAAATAGCAAATGGTGACTCCCTTACAATTGAGTCTATTATCTATGATTGCTCTTTAGAACTTAATGATCATGCATTCCCAATCAACCTTGTTCCAATGCCACTAGGAAGCTTTGATATTATCATAGGTATGGATTGGCTATCAAATCATCATGCCGAAGTCATTTGCTTTGAAAAGTGTATCCGAATTCCGCTACCATCGGGAGAAACATTAAGGGTTTTTGGTGAAAAGCCTTGCAAGGGTCTTAAATTGATGTCTTGTACTACCGCTCAAAAGTAGTTACGAAAGAAGTACATTGCTTTATATTGTTCAAAAGGATGTCAAGGAGAAGAGTATTCAAGACATTCCGATCATTCGGGATTTCCCCGAAGTTTTTCCTAAAGATTTATCCGGTCTTCCTCCCGTTCGTCAAGTCGAGTTCCGTATTGATCTCATGCCCGGAGCTAACCCCGTTGCTAGAGCTCCTTATCGTCTTGCAATCAACTTCAAGAACTCTCCGATAAAGGGTTCATTCGCCCGAGTCATTCACCGTGGGGTGCACCCGTCTTATTTGTAAAGAAGAGGGATGGATCATTTCGCATGTGTATTGACTATCGCGAACTCAATAAGCTTACTATCAAGAACCGTTATCCTTTGCCTAGAATCGATGATCTCTTTGATCAACTTCAAGGTTCTACTTGCTTCTCGAAGATTGATCTTCGATCTGGTTATCATCAGCTCCGTGTTCAAGAAGATGACATTCCTAAGACTGCTTTTCGAACAAGGTATGGTCATTACGAGTTCATGGTTATGCCTTTCGGGTTAACCAATGCACCTGCAGTTTTCATGGACCTCATGAATCGTGTGTGCAAACCGTACCTTGATAAATTCATGATCGTTTTCATTGACGATATCTTAATCTATTCCAAGACTAAAACCGACCATGAAGAACACCTTAGATTGGTTTTGGACCTTTTAAAGAAAGAACAACTATATGCCAAGTTCTCCAAATGTGAATTTTGGTTAAAAGAAGTTCAATTTCTTGGTCACATCGTCAACGACAAGGGTATTCATGTTGATCCTGCTAAGATCGAAATGGTTAAGAATTGGAATGCCCCGAAGACTCCTACCGAAGTTCGTTCATTTCTTGGTCTTGCGGGTTATTATCGTCGTTTCATCTCAAACTTCTCAAAGATTGCTGTCCCTCTTACCGCCTTGACCCATAAGGGTAAAGCTTATGAATGGGGACCGAAACAAGAAGAAGCTTTCCAAACTCTTAAGCATAAGTTGTGCAATGCTCCCATTTTAACTCTTCCCGATGGAAATGATGACCTAGTTGTCTATTGTGATGCTTCTAACCAAGGTCTTGGTTGTGTCCTCATGCAACGAGGAAAAGTAATCGCTTATGCATCAAGGCAACTCAAAATTCATGAAAAGAATTATACGACGCACGATCTCGAGTTGGGTGCGGTCGTATTCGCGTTAAAGATTTGGAGAGATTACCTATATGGCACGAAATGTGTGGTATTCACCGACCACAAAAGTCTTCAACATATCTTCAACCAAAAAGAACTGAATATGAGGCAACGACGTTGGGTCGAACTCCTTAACGACTACGACTGCGAGATTCGTTACCATCCCGGCAAAGCGAATGTTGTAGCCGATGATTTGAGTCGAAAGGACCATGTTATGCTTCATTGTGCTCGTATTCAATCCGATATTCAAACCCGTATCTTGGAAGCTCAACACGTCTCGGTAACCGAGGGTAATATGTATGAAGAAATGTCGTGTGGTGTAGAACTTCTTCTTGAATCAAAACCCAATGACTTACTATATTACTTGAACCGTATTTGGATTCCCGATCGCGATGATCTCCGTGCAATTCTCATGAACGAGGCTCATAAGACTCGTTATTCTATTCATCCTGGTGCGGATAAAATGTACCAAGATCTTCGCCAACTTTATTGGTAGCCCGGTATGAAGAGGGACATTGCTCTTTATGTTGCCAAATGCTTAACTTGCTCCAAAGTCAAAGCCGAACATCAACGTCCTTCTGGTTTACTCGAACAACCGGAAATTCCCGTGTGGAAATGGGAGAATTTAGCTATGGATTTCATTACCAAGCTCCCTCGCACCTCGAGTGGTTATGATAGTATTTGGGTGATCATTGATCGACTCACCAAATCTGCCCACTTCTTGCCTATTCGTGAAGACTTTAAGGTGGAGAAAATAGCCCGAATTTACATTGATGAAATTGTGAGCCGTCATGGTGTTCCCTTGAACATAATATCCGATAGAGACGCTCGGTTCACTTCTCGATTTTGGCAATCTCTCCAATCTGCTCTTGGTACTCGTTTGGATTTGAGCACGGCTTACCATCCCCAAACTGATGGACAAACCGAGCGAACAATCCAAACTCTTGAAGACATGCTTAGAGCTTGTGTAATCGATTTTGGTGGCAATTGGGATTCACACTTATCCCTCATTGAGTTTTCCTACAACAATAGCTACCACACAAGTATCAACATGGCTCCATTCGAAGCTCTCTATGGTCGCAAGTGTCGTTCTCCGATCTGTTGGAACGAGATTGGTGAATCACAAATCACCGGTCCTGAGTTAATTCAAGAAACTTCCGACAAGATTATTCAAATCCGTGACAATATTCGAGCAGCAAGGAGTCGGCAAAAGAGTTATGCCGACAAGCGACGAAAACCCTTGGAATTCCAAGTCGGGGACCTTGTTCTTCTAAAGGTGTCTCCATGGAAGGGTGTGATCCGTTTTGGAAAGAAAGGCAAGTTAGCACCTCGTTATGTTGGTCCATTCAAGATCCTTGAAAGGATTGGGAAAGTGGCTTACAAGCTCGAGTTACTTCCATCTCTTGGCAATGTGCATCCTACATTTCATATATCTAATCTAAAGAAGTGTCTCGCTGATGAAAATCTCCATATACCGCTTGCCGACGTGCGCATTGATGAAACGATGCACTTCGTTGAGAAGCCGGTGGAAATTATGGATCGTGAAGTCAAGCAACTCAAGCGAAGTCGTATTCCTATAGTCAAAGTTCGTTGGGAATCTAAGCGTGGTCTTGAGTTCACTTGGGAACGAGAAGACCAAATGAAGCTCAAGTACCCCCATATTTTTACTAATAATGTTGTTCCCTCTAGCTAAATTTCGGGACGAAATTCTCTCAACATGGGGAGACTGTAACATCTCGGATTTTTAGTATTCCTATTTCAATTCAATATAATGCAATTTCAAGTTCTATACTCGTGCAATGTCTCATTATTTTCTCGCCGTAAATTTAATGCAATGATTCTATACAAATTCGCAAGTTTTACTCGATTATTTACATTTAAACGCTATACAAGAAACTATTTGGTACAAACCTATCAAACCTGAAAAGTCAAGGACTAAAGTTGAAAAATATCAAGAAAACCCTAGTTAGCACGGTCGTGCTTCATCCTAGCACGGTCGCGCCAATTGCTTTGGCACGGTCGCGCCTATCTTGGCACGGTCGCGCCTGCGTAACAGTCGAAACATAAATACAGTTTCAAAACGCCCGATTGTTCGAAATTCAAAACCGATACGTTTCATTTTCATTGACAAAGAAAATAATTTTGCCATTTACGATCATTACCATTCGATTGCATATTCTCTCAAGAAAAACGTCCAAATTATCTCCCAAGCCTCGAATCTCTGTTTTCGATCAAAATTCTACCAATTATTCAAGGAACTCGATCCTCCGATCATTTCTAAGGTTTCTAAAGGGTTGGATCAGCCGAAATCGCAGCAGAAGCCGCCGGAAGCCAATCTTGCCGTCGCCGGAACTCCCTTCTTCTGATCGCTATCAATTCCCTTCTTTTTGAGGTAATTAAATCATCCCTCTCTTTCGTTTCGGTCCATGTATCAAAAGCCCTCCGTCAATTCGGGCTTTCATTACATGAATCATTCAGAACCAGAATCCTTTTTATAAGAAAAATGGTTTAATCGGAATCACTCCTAATCATGTTATTAATGCAATTAAAATATCTCAGAACACTCGTAATAACCCATAAATGAAAAGCCCTAACAATTTCACCAATTAAAATACAAGAAATTCTCGATTCGTGTCTGAATTGGAATAGACACGGTCGCGCTAATCATCTAGCGCGGTCGTGCCTCTTTTAGCGCGGTCGTGCCGTTTATCAGCGCGGTCGTGTCCTCCTGTTCAGACCTTGTCATGCCCTCTGGGCTAGTCCCTATTGTGTCCAAAGATTATAGACACGACCATGCTGGGCCAAGGCACGGTCGTGCCTGTCAAACTTGTCTAGATTGTGCTCCTGTTGATCAACCCGGTCGCGCCCCGACTAGCGCAGTCGCGCCCGTGGCTTGAGCACGATCGTGCCCTTCCGAGGCACGGTCGTGCTAGACTCAGAATTTTTAACAGAATTTCAATTTTATATATTTTAATCAGTAAACATTACAGATTTTATAAAAATATGTTTTCTGTATTTAAAAATAGATTAAAAGTTTAATCTTGGCACAAAAATAATTTATTGAAAAGTTTATAAAAAAAAAATTTATATTTATTATCTTTACTTAAATGATATTTTAAGTTACAAAATTTATAAATAATGATTAGTTATTTAATTTACATTTTAAATCAAAAATCATTTATTTATTTATACTTAATTACAATTAATATTTATATTATTTCATAAACTATAGTTATACACTTACTTATTTAATTCAAACCTAATAAAATTGTTTCAAACATATTTTACCTCAAACTTTATACGTTTTTCTTATCCAACACTTTTTAAATACAAACCAATGGTTTTATATACAAATCCAACTTTCATTTTAGACTTAAACTTTATGCATCTATGTGATTCAATACATATTACTCTTTAGGTTAAAGTGTGCATTTCAAGGATCTTAATTGCTATCTATATTCCTTGTTAGTTTCACTTCCATACCAAGTGAGTATTCACAACCCCTTTTTCTTTTTTACACTTTTGGGGTGGAACATGAACTCTATACTCATTACACATTACACATTTACATTTACACAAACAACACAAGTGCAAAAATCCTATATACATACATGTGTGCAAAAATTTGAGCTTTGTGCCCGAGAGCTAGGTGTGTTAACCTTTGTATGCTCTTATGTGCAATCATTAACTATACAAGCCGACGGTTTTCAATGATGGATCTATTGAGTCTGACAAACCCACCCATGGTACGCGGTGATTGAAACTGACAACACATTTGTTTTGCATGCTAGTTACAAGGTTTGATTGTACATTTGGTTACACAATAGTTACTCCCCATAAACGCCTTATTTATCATGTCATGTAAAGGATTTGTTTTCATCTATATGCTATCTATATACAACTGTGTTATACTCACCAACTTTTTAGTTGACTTTATTTTATTCATGTTTCAGGCCCCAATATGTGAGATTGATTCAAGACGTGTTCAACATAGGATTTGGACTTAGCAAAATAAATCAAGAATTTTATGAGTTGTTATGTTTCTTGTTTGAAATTGATCTTGTACTTGGATTTCTTGTAATGCAAATTTGACTTTAATATATTTCAATTTAGTCAACCATGTGCTATGAACAGTCTTACATGTCCCGCCCCGATGATTCCGCCATCAGTCGGGGTGTGACAGATTGGTATCTGAGCCTTGGTTATAGGGAATTTGGTTATTAGACACCTTGACCTAGATTATAACTTTAGGACACCCATTTATGCTATATTTCATGATTTTGTGCTATGTGTTACATGCTATGTGCTACATGCTTACCATGATAAATATTATTATATTTGATGCCTTACTTGTTAGAAATGCATGACTTATTAGGATCTTCTTAAATAATATCCCTTCCTATCTTCTAAAAATATTTCTATCTTTATTCTTTCTAAGCATGTGGAAAATTCTTGAAGCAAAGATCTTTAAATTTTTATTTTCTTCGTTAAGGTTTTTAAACTTGTTTAATTATTTGAGGACACGTGCAATCTGGAAGGGTGACACCTGTATTTTGGGTTTTCTGTCTAGGAAAGCATTTCGCATAAATCCCAATCAACCGAGGGACCCGTATGCTTTCCTGGGAATTCCCGAGATGAGTGGTTACCTATAGGCTAAAGCATGTCTCCTTGAAAATTATATAAGTTTAAATTAACCTTAATGTGCCATAGTATTCAAGTGATTTTATCACTTTTTGAGTACAATCCAAACTATGAATATCTATCTTTTTATTTGATTATCTCATTCTATTAAAATCCTAGCAATTCTCATAAGTTCTTACAATCTTTTTCTTGTTTTGTGAAAATCTGTAGAATGCCTCCTCGTCGTGCTCCCGCCGCCAATGCCAACTCCGACATTGCTGCTATTCTTACCCAATTGGTGACACAACTCCCCCTCAGCCCGATCACTCAGTTTGTTCGTGCAGAGAATGTGTGTAGAGTGATAAATAGAACAGTACAAGTACTGATCTATTTATACACGAACCAAACATCTGTTGATCAAGGCTGACGTCACCTAAGACAGCGACATCAAACAACCTCTAACAAACTCTAACATCTGTTTACATAACATCTGTTCTATAGCTAAACACTGTTATCCTAACAACTGTTTATACAGACACTGTTGTATTGCTAAACGCTGTTGGCTTGAACATACCTTATGTCTTCATCAGCAGAGGTTAGCTTTAGCAGACTTTAGCTCAAAACAGATCTTGCATGTTCTTGGGCAGATGTTAGCTCCAGCAGATGTTAGCTTTGACAGATCTTGTATAAGCAGAGGTTGTAGTATCAACAGTCTTTTGGGCAAACAGATCTTCTAACTTCTGTTTTATTAAGGATCAGATGTTAGCAAGTTTTGGCTTTCCAATCATCTGTTCTTCTTGGGTCCAACAGATTCCAACAATCTCCCCCTAGAACGGATGATGCCAAAACTCAGTCTTTATTGCTGATCTTTATTCCTCATCATTGATTCCCTAATTTGTCCCTTCAGTTGAAGTTCAAAATTAAAGGACATCATATCTTCAAAATCCCTTTCTAGTTCTAAATTTAGCAGGTCTTGGTGATCTTGTTCACTTAAGTTGTAAGCATCATCCATGCTGAGTTTTTGAACCTCCCCATCAGATATGAGCAGAGTCAATTCGTGGGTGTCTTTATCTGATTTCCACTTTAGAATTTTTGAATCTGAGGGGTTTCTTGGGTGAAGCTTTATTCTTGATGAGTTTGGTGAAGAGGGTCTACCAAAGAGCTGTCTTATCTCATTTGAAACATCATCTGAAAAAAATCTTAATTGCGTAGACAGCCCTTCTTTCCACAGATCGTCATGAAAGTTCTTCTGATCCTCTTCAGACATTTCTTTTTGCCTTTTGGCTTGTCTTCTTGCAGCTATCACTGCATTGGATACAGAAGGCTGTGGATTGTGAGTTTGGGTCTGTCGAGATGGTTGGTCATCTTCCTCATCAGATGGGTAATCAGGTCTTCTGGGAAGAGAAGGATTTATTAGCCTGTCTTGTCTTAGCTTCTTGTAAGTTTCAACTAACCTCAACTCAGACCATCTTGCAACTGATCTCATGGGACCATATTCAGCAGCTACCAGCTCTTCTCTCATTCTTCTCAGTTTCAAGATATGTTTTGGATCTTTACCCATTCTTGGTGGTGGAATGGATTTGATAGAAGAGTTTTTGATCATACCTTGAATCCTGTCAATTTCGTCTTTGAGAGCTTGAGTGGTCCAGCCACTGAATTGCTTTTTGGTGGCTTTGTTTTTCATAATGTGATCTAGATAAGCTTCCCTCACTTCCCTTTCAAGATCACCACTGACTGGTTGTTCTGACATGGACTTGCTCAGGTCCTTAGCATAATCTTCTATGAGTCTGAGTTTGCTAAGTACTGCTGACAAGATTCCCTGAGCAGCCATGTCATCCTTCCCCTTACTTTTCTCCCTCCCAATAGTATCAGCTTGTTGAGCTTTGATCTTTAGATACTCCTCAACATTTTTGGGTTTAGGGTAGTTTTGTAGAGATGGAAAGGATAGTTGAGATGGGTCATCAGCATAATAGAATGATTTGATTTCATCCCTAATAGGTGCAAGCTCAAGTGGGTATTGAGCACCCAATGGACCAATGGACCAATGGAAGAAGTGGTTGCAGTGGGTGTGGATGATGTGAAGGGAATGGCTGATGTGGGAACAGATGTGTGGATCTCCTCTTCATCATCTACAACATAGAAAGTTTTTCTTTTTCTTTTAGTTTTGATGAGAGGAGATGGTGGTGATGGTAATTTTGAAGTGGTGGTTTGAGTGGGAATTGGTTTGGATATAGTGGGAGAAGGTGGTAATGTAACATTTGTTGGTAATGAGCTCAAGGGAGTGGGATTTACAAAGGCTAGAGCAGTGGTTACAGAAACAGAGGTTTTAGGAGCTGAGGAATCCTCTGTTGAAGAGCCAACATTTTCCTTTTTCTTCTGTTCTTCTTTTCTTTGCTCAATCAGCAGACAAGCCTTTGCCTCCCTTGTGTCAAACCTCTTTTGTTTTTCCAAAGCAACTTTGTCAGCAGTGATGTTGAGAGCTTCATCAACTTTCTTTCCTTTGTCATCTGCTGATTGCTTGGCAGAGGTTTGAGGAGCAGATGCTTGCACATTTGGAGATGGTTTTGATGGGGCTTCAGTGTGCAGCTTCCTAAGACCTTCCTGTTCATTCTCCCCCTTTTTGGCATCATCAGGGTTATCATCCCTGAGAACAGTGGTAGGGGTTGAACCAGTGGTCTTCAATAGGTGGTCTTTGATGGCCTTGATATCTGCTTGGGTATCCTTGTATATGGCCTCCACCATGTTTCGAATGAGCTCCATGTGGGAGTCATGGATGATGTCTACTAATTTTCGTTGAGCTATGATGATGGGATTGACATTTTTCCATAGCTCATTGGCAAGATCAGCGGTTGATGGTTGACTGTTGGAGAGCTTTTGTAAAGAAGTCATCATAGTCTTCACGTCAGACTTGATTTCAGTGATTGATGACTCAATATTTGTCACTCTTTCCGTCAATTCCTGGTATCTTAATCCATCACCTAACTGAATAGGATCATCTGAATTCCTACCAGATGTGGTAGTTGTAGTTGGTTTCTTCCTAGGAGGTGAGTCCATGGAAGAGTAACCAGCTGCCCCTTGTTCATGGTACTGGGGACTTCCAACTGGAACAGAGGTTACAATTGTAGCCTCAACAGTTGTTGCCTTCAAGGAAGACTTAGCAATGGAACCACTGTCCAGTTGTGAGACAATGGTCTCTACAACTGTAGTGGCTGCTTCTCTTGAACTACCACCAAGAGTTACTTGTAACTCAGGGGGTGTAGCCTCCTCTGTTTGTGGGATAGCTGATAAATTTGACCTAGGCCCAGTCACTTGTTGAAGTATACTCTCAGTGATGGGTGGTTGAGAGGAACTGGTTTGTGCCTGAGTTTGATTTATAGCTTCAAACAGTGAATGTAGGTTAGGGGGAAATGTAGAAGATGGTGTGGGTTGTGTATGAAAAAGCATTTCAGCCCCGGGAGAAGGACTTGTAAACAAATGATCAAGTGATTCATGAGTTTCATTATGTGGTTCCCCTTGGCTTTCAATATGATCCTTTTGAGAGGATACATGAGGAGTTTGGCTGGGTAGAGATATTTCCATCTGTTGAGAGGAAGTATCAACAGTGGTTGTTAGTTGTCGTTGTGTTGCAACAGGGTCATCCTCTGGTATCTCATCCTCCAGAGTTGCCCTTTTTGGTTTTGTTTTGGTGAGCTTTTTGGATGGAAAGTTTCTTGTGAATGTGATAACTGGTGGGGGTTTCACAGCACTGGTTGTAGTACTGTGGTCACCAGGAGCAGTGGGCTCGGCAACAGATGTTGCTTCAACAGATGTTGTTACAACACTGCTGGTGGGTGGTGCAGAAACAGATACTTTTGAAGATTTTGCTTGGGGTTTTGAACCCATCATTCTTGTAAAAGTTTCATGTGAAAGGCTTGTTATTTTGTAAGCCTGACCATCTTGAAAGTCTTTTTGAGGTAAAACTTTTTGTAGGTAAACACTTAGCAGTCTAGGGTATAATAAAAATGCTTTGTTGGACCCTGACTTGATGGATTTTACATTTGCTGCCAAGTCCATGAACAATGTCTGGGATAGATTATAATCAGTGTCTGATAAAATCGCATATCCCAGATATTGAACTTTCAAGGGAATCTCATTAAAAGAAGTTGTCTTGGTAGAGAGACATATGAGAAGGGTATGGAAGAAAAATTTCATTTCTGGGGGAAAGTTAGGTTTAAAAATGGTTGCCCCAGTTATCTGACCATCATAACCCCTCTCAATGAACTCTGTGTGAAGTTCATGCTTGGTGAATTCAGTTTTACCGTTTAAGTCATTCAAGTTGAATACTGCTGAAATGCTCTGTGGTGTGATTTGGATGGTGGTGTCGCCGATTTTTGAAATAATGGCGGATGGCTTCATGTTGGCCATGAGTGTGTTGGCATTCAGCCAGAATGTTTGAAGGGTGTCGGAGTAAATGGGAGCATCAGCAGTAAGAATGGAGAGATATTTAGAGTTGGTGAGCATGTCGATGATTGGATGAAATGGTGTGTTGGTATCTGTTTTGACCAGATATGGAAGATAATTGTGTGGGGTTTTGATTGGAAGATCCATGACTGTGAACGGAGGTGACGGTGTTTGTGAGAGAGAGTAAAACGGTTCGCAAGAAATTTAATTTCAAGAAGACAACGTAAACTCTGTTTTGGGGAAAAAGGGTTTTATAGAACGAAAAAGTGATGTTGACATGGCCAAACGTCTGTTTTTGAGAACTGACGTGGCATCTGTTGGAAAGTATCTTTTTGAAAGATCTGATGATCAAAGTCTGTTGACCTTGTGCTAAACTCTGTTTAGACAAACATCTGTTTGACTAGTCAACAGATGTTGAAAACAGTGGTTATCTTCAACAGTGGCGGATTTTTTTTTCTTTTTTTTTTTTTTTATCAATGTGAACAGATGTGGAAAATAGTGGTTTCTGAACAGACTTTGAAATATCTGAACAGAGGTTTAACAACAAGATGGATTTTTATGAAAGATTTGAATTTTTCAACATTTTTTAATGTTTTGAAAACAAATTTTTGTTGTTACTGCATGTTTAACATGCCTATCCGAGAGATCAAGCTTTCAAAGGTGGATGTGTCTAAAGGTTTTGTTAACACATCTGCCAGCTGATCCTCTGTTGGAACATGATGCAGAGAAATCAGACCTTTTTCATAGCTGTCTCTGACAAAATGGTGTCTGATGTCAATGTGTTTGGTGGTTGAGTGTGATACTGGATTTTTGATGATATTTTCAGCTGCTTGACTGTCCAGCATGAGTGGAGTCTTTAGAGCAGTTATACCAAAATCCAGCAGCTGGTTTTGAAGCAACAGAAGTTGGGCTGTACAACTGGCAGCTGCAATGTATTCAGCCTCTGCTGTTGAGGTTGAGACAGCTACCTGCTTTTTGCTTTGCCAAGAAACCAAAGCATTGCCTAGGAACTGGCAGCCTCCTGAGGTGGACTTCCTTGTTGTTTGACAACCAGCAAAATCACTGTCTGAGAAACCTGAAAGCTTAATAAAACCATTAGCAGGATACCAGATACCAAGTGTGGGAGCACCTTTTAGGTATCTGAAGATCCTTTTCACAGCTATGAGATTAGACTTTCTGGGTGAAGCTTGGTATCTTGCACAAACACAAGTGGCAAACATAATGTCTGGCCTAGAAGCAGTTAGGTACAATAAAGAACCAATCATGCATCTATAATGTGTCTGATCTACCAGTTCATCATTTTCCTCAACAGTGAACAACTTTGTGGTGCTCATGGGTGTACTGCATGGCTTACAATCATTCATATCAAATTTTGTTAGAAGGTTTTTAACTTACTTGTTTTGATGAATGAAAGTTACATTTTGCAATTGCTTAACTTGGAGACCAAGAAAGCATTGGAGTTCACCCATGGCACTCATTTCAAACTCTGCTGTCATGAGTGTCCGAAACTCCTCACACATTTTGTTACATGTGGACCCAAAAATGATGTCATCCACATATATTTGAACAATCATTAAATCTTTTCCTTTCCATTTTAGAAACAAGGTTTTGTCAATTTTACCTCTTGTCAAACCTATGGATAAGAGAAAAGCTGAGAGAGTTTCATACCAGGCCCTTGGTGCTTGTTTCAAGCCATACAAAGCTTTGTTGAGCTTGTAGACATAATCAGGATGGAATGTGTCTTCAAAACCAGGTGGTTGGCACACATATACCTCTTCCTGAATTTTGCCAAATAGGAAAGCACATTTGATGTCCATCTGATACACCTTGATGTTGTGGTTGACAGCAAAGGCTAGAAAGAGTCTGATAGCTTCCAACCTAGATACAGGAGCGAAGGTTTCATCATAATCAATTCCTTCTTCTTGTCTGAAGCCTTGAACCACAAGCCTGACTTTGTTTTTGACAACAATGCCCCTTTCATCAGTTTTGTTTTTGAAGACCCATTTTGTGCCAATTGGATAAACATCTTTTGGCAATGGTACAAGTTCCCATACTTGTTGTCTTTTGAACTGAAGGAGCTCTTCTTGCATGGCCTCTACCCAACTGTTGTCTCTTAATGCCTCTTGGTATTTGACAGGTTGTATGAGTGATAGAAAGCCAGCAAAAAGACAAATGTTAGAGGTTTGACTCCTTGTAAGGACCCCGTCATCGATGTTGCCAATAATGAGATCTGGTGGATGAGCTCTGAGGTAAATGAGGTCTCCTGTGTATGGAATAATGGCATTTTGAGGAGAGGGACAGAGATGTGAAACAGCTGTTGCTGTATCTGGTGCAACATCTGTTTGTTCTTCAGAGGTGCCAACAGATGTTTGAAATGGAGGTGGAGGTATGGGTCCAAGTGGTGTAGCAGTGGATTGACTTTTGTCACCATAGGATGAACTTTTGTCAATAGATGATGAACTTGGTGAATCAGTGGTTTGGGGATGATACTGATCAACAATGGTTGAAACAGCTGAGGTAGAGCTGTGACAGACATTCTGAACATCTGATGCTCCTTGTGTGGACAGACATTTGCATGGTGAGGGAATCACTATGTCGAATCTGAAATCTTGTGGAGAGACTTGTGGTGTACCTACACCGTAAGGTTTATTTGTGATATCTTCAAATTTGAATTTATCTAAATCAAACAGTTCTGCAGGATTTGCAGGGATTTTCAGGGATGAAAGTTCATTGAATTTTACATTTATAGTTTCTTCTATAGACCTAGTTCTTGTATTAAAAACTTTGTAGGCCTTGGCAGTAGAAGAGTATCCCAAAAAGTAACCACAGTCTACTTTGGCTGCAAATTTTGAAATGGAATCTTTGAGATTTAAAATGAAACATGGGTAGCCAAAGATTTTAAAAAATGATATCAGTGGTTTGATTTTGAACAAGATTTCATAAGCAGTCTTTTGATGTCTGGGATTGATTAAAACTCTGTTTTGTACATAGCAAGCAGTGTTTACAGCCTCTGCCCAAAAGGACAGTGGTAAACCAGAATCTGCTAGCATAGATCTTGCAGCCTCAATCAGAGTTCTGTTTTTCCTTTCAACCACCCCATTTTGTTCTGGTGTCCTTGGAATGCTGTACTGCCTCACAATTCCTTTTGACACACAAAACTCAACCAACTCCTTATTTCTGAATTCTGTTCCATTGTCACTTCTAAAGACTTTTACTGGCAAGTCATATTGTTTTTCAACTTTGATGACAAAGTCCTTCAAGATACCTGCAGTCTCATCCTTAGAGTGTAAAAAGTAAGTCCATGTAAACCTAGAAAAATCATCAACAATGACAAGACAATATCTCTTTTTCTTTAGACTCATGATTTTAACTGGGCCAAACAAATCCATATGCAAAATTTGAAGACATTGAATTGTTTTGGACTCATCAATGGATTTGTAAGAGCTTTTATGCTGTTTTCCTTTTAAACAAGAAATGCAATGCTCATTACATTTAAAATCTTTTGGTGGAAGACCATGGACAAGGCCTTGTTTGGAGAGTGTGTTAATAGTTTGAAGGTTTGTGTGACTCAATCTCCTATGCCACAACTCTGTCTCTTTTGTAGAGGCAGGGGTGAATAGGCAAACATTTGCCATTGGGTTATCCCTCATCATATCAACAACATACACATTGCCACTTCTGTGAGCAACAAGTTGTGCTTTGCTCCCAGCAATGATTGTTTCAATCTTTTTCACCACTTCTAGCCCAATGATTTTACAGGTGTTCTTAGTGAAAAATGAACCATACCCTTTGTCACTCATTTGTGAGACACTCAAAAGATTAAATTTAAGATTATCAATGAGATTGACATTCTCAAACTTGAGTTTCCCAGCCTGAACAGTCCCTGAACCCAATACCTTACCTTTAGAGTCATTACCAAAGGATATATCACCCCCTCCATGAGACAAGAAATCTTTGAGCAGGGCTTTACATCCTGTCATGTGCCTGGAGCCTCCACTGTCTACATACCATAAACTGTCTAAGCAAGTAGAAGGTCCCTGCACATCAGTAAAGGGTTAGTTTTGGTGAGTGTCCAAAGCCGAGTTGGCTTTGGATGGGGTCTTAGTGTTCATAGGCACAGAAGTTGGTGTATGATCAGTGGTTTGAACAAGCTTTTGGACCAAGTGTAACAATTGTTTTTGACCATTTGCCAGTGCTTGAATGTTTACACTTGGTGCAACAGATGTTTGATCATTGCCTGTTAAGTGAGAATAGCCATGAGGATGCCTGTTTACCTTTGGTTTAGAAGGCCTTTTTGGCTCTTCATAAACATGGGACAATCTATGGTAATGTGGTTGACCATAGCCTCTTGGAAAATGGTTTGAAGGTGGAGCATTTGTTACTTGAATATCTCTATGTACATAGTTTTCATTCAAGCTTTTGGTAACAGATGTTTAGACAGGTGTGAAGGTCTGTTTGGACAAGTGTTTTGAAACATGATTTTCCTTTTGGTTTTGAACACCAAAAGTTTGCCTGGACTTTCCTTTTGAAGTACTAATCCCTTGATCCATTTGAGTTTTAGTTTTATATTCTTTTATCTTGACATCAAAATTTTTGAGATAAAAACACTCTTGAGTTTTATGATTCTTTTTCCTATAAATTGAACAATTTGAATCAGAATCACACACACTTGTTTCTTTGTTGACATCATAAGCTTTTAGAAGAAAACTGTTTTTAGTAACATGATTCTTCTTTTCACAGAAGTCACAAAACAAGTTCAAATCCTTTTCTTTCTTCTTCCCCTTTTCTTTCTTCCTTTCAACAGATGTTTGATCATCTGCTGGAAGATCTGTTAAGGGAATGATTTTGACAGTTGGTGCTTTCACACCATCAGTGGTTGAAAATTCTACTGGTTTGAAATTTTCAAGAACATCACACTCATCTGACCAAGTAGGTTTAAACTGATATTTTTCAACCTCAGAATGAGATGAGGAACCTTCATGTTTTGTAAGAACAATTTTCTTACCATTTGGTTCAGTGATTTTGACAACTTGACCCTTTTCATTTTTAGGAACAAGTTCAACCAAGTTTGTTTCCCTTCCAACAGTGTTTTGAACATCAGTGGTTTCAGGGAAGCCAATGCCAAATTTTACATTGCTCCTGGTCTGTTGGTTGAGCAAGATCTCATAACCTTTGCATGATTCCACCCATTTTTCACAAGTGATCTGGGTGGACTCAAGCTCCTGTTTACAACTTTGATATTTGGTTATCATTGTTTGGAGCTGGTCTTTTGTTATGCTTGCCTCATGTTTTAAACTGCTGATTTCAGAATCCTTTTCAGTTAATTTTGATTTTAACTCTTTTGTGAGTTTTTCAAACTGATTTTCGTCTTCCAAAATTTTCTTTCTAAGGTTTTCATTCACCTCTTTTATGTTAGCAAAAGCTTTCACACATGTTTTTGAACATAGATCCTTTAGGATTTGAGGAGATACCTTAGCAGCAGCCATCAATGCACACTCACACTTGCACTCAACATCATCAGAATTCCATGGATCTGAGAGATTCACAACTTCCTTTTCAACCTTTTCTTCTGAAACATCTGTTTTAATCATTTCATTAGTCACATTTTTAGATTCAGAGACCACTTCCTCAGATTCAACTCCCTCAACTATTGACTCTAATGCCATGAAACAGAAGTTTTCTGGTTCAGTGGAGTTGGCAACTAGAGCAAAGTTCTCATCTGCTAACTCATCTGGTAAACTGCTCCAGTCAACAAAACCTTGTGTAAAGAAGCTTTGTTGACTAGCCTCTGCAGGTGCAGAGGATGGGCCAGCAGCTTGTGGTACTGAAAACTGAGCAACAGGGGTTTGAACATATTGGATCTGAGGAATAGTGGTTTGGACAAAGTGCACTGGAACAGTGGTTGGGGTCTGTGCAAAGTGGGCGGTGTTTTGCACATTTTGACCAGGAGGGGTAGTTTGGGGATAATGATAATTGTTGGTCTGAGGCCTTTGGTCAGGGTAGGATACTATAGGTACACTATTTTGACTCCTACATTCCCTAGCAAAGTGGCCAAGTCTGTTACATTTGTAACATTTCAGCTTTGATTTATCCAACCCTACCTTTGTCCTCCCATGTAACCCTGGAAATTTCCTACCAGTTTTCTTATAAAACTTGTTAGTTCTAATACTGAGTAGGGCCAGTTGGTGCACTAGTTCCATTTCTTCCAAATCTAAGGGATCAAAATATTGAAGGTCATTATACTCAAAGGACATGTTATTAGAAACTTGACTGTCACCATTTGCTGCAAAAGCATAATTGGATGAATGAGAATTAGAGTTAAAACCAGAAGTTATATCAATAAAATGATCAAAACTCTGATCCTTATTGCTAGTCACCTCATCTTGACCCAAAAGTGTTGTATTCCCAAATACATAGTCATCAGACACTTTTCTAGAATCCTGGAGCTTCTTTTTCTGGTTAAGCTCTCACTCATAAGTCAAGATCTTACCATGAAGCTGGGTTAGAGACAAGTCCTTGAAACCAAGAGAGTTTCTCATAACAATTGCAATAGTATCCCATCTATCAGGTAGTGATCTTAAAAATCTGTGGTTTAAAGTTGAATTTTGATAAGTCAGATCCACAAGTTTTAATTCACTGATTAAACAGTTAAACCTCTCAAATTGTTGAGTTAATGACTCTCCCTTCACATGACAGAATGTTTCATACTGTTGATTCAGAATTCCACCGAATTGTTCCTTCAAAGCATCCCACAACTCTATGGCACTGTTACAGTGTAACAGCCCAGCATAGATATCATTCGGTAGTGCCATTGCTACAATACTGAAAGCTTTGGCATCTAACTCGATTTTCTGAAAATCTATGTCAGAGTAGTTTTCAAGCTTTTTAGGCTCCTGAATTTTGGGATCTTCGGTACTCGACACCATCGGAACATGTGGTCCATAGATGACCGATTTCCAACATCCCGTGTTCTGTTGTGCGAGAACATGGCTCATCCTACGTTGCCAGATATTGTATTCAGATCTGACAAGCATCGGTGGCTTGTTGTTCGTGCCGGTGTTGTGTGGATCGTGATTGATGGTAGACATTCTCTGCTTGTTTTCAAAATAGATTTTATAAAACTTTGATCGTCAATAAACTCTAAATTTGTTTTCAAAAACGAATAAACGAAATCAATAAGAGAGCTGATCTATTTGTATTAAATTTGATTGGTTAGATCAAATTCAATCGACCAGGCTCTGATACCAATTGTTGGATCTGAGTTTGATTGTTATGAACTTTTTGCTAATGTAACAGTGAGAGATAAATGAGTAAATATGGAAAGTGCAGCGGAAATAAGCTTTAATTCATAACAAACAGAAGATTTCTTTTCATCAAGTACTTTTCATTCATTCATATAAGAATAACAGTACAAGAATTACAAACTCCCCCTCAGCCCGATCACTCAGTTTGTTCGTGCAGAGAATGTGTGTAGAGTGATAAATAGAACAGTACAGGTACTGATCTATTTATACACGAACCAAACATCTGTTGATCAAGGCTGACGTCACCTAAGACAGCGACATCTAACAACCTCTAACAAACTCTAACATCTGTTTACATAACATCTGTTCTATAGCTAAACACTCTTATCCTAACAACTGTTTATACAGACACTATTCTATTGCTAAACGCTGTTGGCTTGAACAGACCTTGTGTCTTCATCAGCAGAGGTTAGCTTTAGCAGACTTTAGCTCAAAACAGATCTTGCATGTTCTTGGGCAGATGTTAGCTCCAACAGATGTTAGCTTTGACAGATCTTGTATAAGGAGAGGTTGTAGTATCAACAGTCTTTTGGGCAAACAGATCTTCTAACTTCTGTTTTATTAAGGATCAGATGTTAGCAAGTTTTGGCTTTCCAATCATCTGTTCTTCTTGGGTCCAGCAGATTCCAACATACCAAAGGTTGATGATAAAGTGAATTGTGAACTCATTGAAGTTGTTTATTTTGATCAATCTGGACGACCCAAGACCACAATGGCTTGGGTTCCTATTTCTAACTGATTTTCTTTATTTATGTAGGGACAACCAAGGAGGACTATCAACAATACATGGTATATGGATAGTGGTTGCTCTCGACATATGATAGGGAATATCAAATTGCTTGAAGATGTTAAAAAGATTGATGGAGGTTATGTCGCTTTTGTGGGGAATAAAGGCGGGTACATAACTGGACAGGGAACTTTAAAGAATGATAAAGTCAAATTTGAGAAGGTGAATTACGTGGAGCAGCTTGAACACAATCTTTTAAGTGTATCACAAGTTTGTGACAAGAAGTTTTCGTTCCATTTCAATGATGCTGAGTGTTATACCCTGAAACCTGGTTTTGTTATTCCTGACGAATGGATTCTCACGAAGGCCCTGAGGAGAAATGACACGTATGTTCTTGACATGAGTGTCGCTACTACAACAGATTCAATTCCTACATGTTTACTCTCCAAGGCGTCGGAATCAGATTCTATTTTGTGGCACAGGAAACTAGCTCACATCAACTATCGGAAGATGAATTACATTGTTAAGAATGATCTGGTTCTTGGTATTACGAAGATGAAATTCTCAGTTCCTGATGATTGTATTCCTTGCAAGAAGGGGAAACAACGGAAGAAATCACACAAATCTAAATCGAAGAATTCTATCGTAACTCCTTTGGGGCTGCTGCATATGGATTTGTTCGGTCCGATTAGTATCAGGAGCATTGGTGGAAAATCATACTGTTTGGTAGTAACGGATGACTTCTCTAGATTTTCATGGGTTAAGTTTCTTTCTTCTAAGGCTGAAACCACTGAGTTGGTACAATACTTAATCCTGGGTTTGGAAAATTTGTTCAATCTGAAGGTCAAAAGAATTAGGAGTGACAATGGCAGCGAATTTAAGAATAGCAAAATGGGCTTATTCTGTCTACAAAAGGGAATTCATCATGAATTCAGTGCGCCATATGTTCCTCAACAAAACGGTGTTGCTGAGCGAAAGAACAGGACGTTGGCCGAAACGGCACGCACGATGCTTGCAGATTCTAAGCTTCCAGTTACTTTTTGGGCTGAAGCTGTGAATACTGCGTGTCATGTTTTGAACAGAGTCTTGACCGTCAAGCAACACAACAAGACTTGCTAAGAGTTGCTAAATAATCGAAAGCCGAATCTGGATTATTTACTACCTTTTGGTAATCCTTGCACCCTGTTGAAAATTCGTGATGTCCCAACAAAATTCAGTGCTAAGGCTATTGAAGGGATTTTTCTGGGGTATGTTGCCAATTCGACTACCAAGAGGGTTTTTAACAAAGAGACGCGCCAAGTTGAAGAATGGTTTCATATTGACTGTTCAAATCGGTCTTTACCTCAAATGGCGATTGGACCAGATTGGGCATTTGATTATGACACCTTATTCAAGTCTTTTCATTTACCTTCTGATATTTCTTCTGATGAAGCTGCTGTTCTCTATGAGTCATGTCAGGATGCACAGCACAATGGCTTTCTACCAAATGCAGTTCCAACTTCATCGGTTCCATCTACTTCTGCTCCCGATCCTAATGTTGCTTCTTGTTTGGGACAATAAGATTCAGAGAGTGAGGAAGAAAATGCTATTTTTCAAGGCTCTTCTTGTGACACCCGACATTTCAGATCAATATCCGTACATGTATTAAACAAGTTTACGTTATAATTATTTTGTGATTTATTTAATTTCATAAACAAGGACATTAAGGTCTAACAAAGACCGTACATGGTTTCATTTTAAATTTTTGGTAATTCTGGGAGTTACCGGTTCACATACCAGTATAAACCGAATTTAATTACCATTTGAAACTCTAAATAATATTAAACTAATACTTAAAACTAATTATTAACACTCAAATCTCTTTTTGACTTTCTCGGTCGAAGCCAGAGAAAACCATTCCCCCTTTTCACTCGACCCATACTATACCTGAGAAAACTCAGATAAAACCATACCTTCTCAGTCTCAACTTCACATTTCCTTTTCATATTTCTCATTTCCATACGACAAACATTCCCATTCTCTTCAAATCGAAGCCAAGTTCAAAAGCAAAATCAACCAAAAGTCAGTGTTTTAAGAAGAACTTCAGGTGTTTCTAAAGAAAGTTTAACAGAAGATTCAAGACTCTTCTCTGTTTTCTTTCATCATCTTCATCTCGGTTTTAAGGTAAAAACTCAATACTATCCACTTTATTTTCTTTAAAACCGTATCTAAGCATACAAAATGTTCAATCGCAAGTAAGATAACAAGAAAAGTGTGTCAAATTCAAGTTTTAAAACATAAATATGCAGGACTGATTCTGTCAAACAGAAGTCCAGTAATCGAAACTAGGAGTTTCGATACCAGTTAACTCAATCGAAACTAGGAGTTTCGATACCTGTTGATCAATCGAAACTAGGTAGTTTCGATACCTTCTACTCTATCGAAACTAGGTTGTTTCGATACCAACTACTCAATCGAAACTAGGTTGTTTCGACACTCAAATACTCAATCGAAACTAGGTTGTTTCGATACCTGACTACTCAATCGAAACTAGGAAGTTTCGACATCAAACTACACAATCAAAACTAGGAAGTTTCGACACTCAATTGCCCAATCGAAACTATGAAGTTTCGATACCTGTGTCAGTCCCCTTTGGGCAGTAACTAAGATCTGTTTTATAACAAAACAAGTATTGAACAACTAAGAGGATATTTTAAACAAAAGCAACCAGATTTACAAAGTCGGTGAACAATTTGCAATATAAGACGTTCGGTCTTAACACAATTTACCCTTTGGTATCTAGGGTACGAATAGTCAAGTTTGACTAAAACAAGTATCATTACAAGGATACACAAACTCAAGGTGAGTTTCACGGCCCCTTTTTACTGTTTTCAATATTTGGGGGAGAAACATACTTACAACTATTTTATGGGATAACAAGAGAATAAGGAATGACTTTTATGTTTACATGAGATGAGAACAACAAGTGAGGCCGCTAAAGTCCCCTGGAACAACGTGGTAACCATTAACTGTAGCCTAGGGTCCTATGAATAGTACTATTGTCACACCCCAACCAGCGGCGGAAACGTCGGGGCGTGAAGCGTGCAGACTGTTCATAGCTCATGGTTTGCTAAGGTTGAAATAATTAAACATGCAGTTTTCATTGAAATCAAACAACAATCCAACAAGTACACGAAACATAACAAAATACATAACAATGTTTATTTTAGAGCCTTTTAACTAGGTCCTCAAACTAGGTGGAAGCAACTTGTAATCATCTCAATTGTTAGCACCTGAAACATGATTTAAAAACAAGGGTCAACTAAAAAGTTGGTGAGCATACATAAGTTTTGACACACAAATAAGAGTTCAAAACTGTTTATACAATTCCTTGATTCACATGGTATATAAGACAAATATGGAGAATCTATAGTTATACTAGGTGCACAATCAAACCTTGTGACTGAGGCATAACACGCAGGTTACCCTAATGTAAAGTCGGTAACAAACACCCTACCCGGGTGGGTTTGTCAGACTCAATAGTACTATCCTTGTTTACCGTTGGCTTGTACAGAGTTATTGATTTGCACGAGTTGCGTCATGTATGTATAGTAATGACTCATAGCATTCAAGCATATTGCACAAATAATTCATGTAATCAAGTAAGAATTGTACTATGAAAGAGTTGCAATTTGTTTAATGTAAATCATGTCCACCCCAAAGGTGAAAAAGAGTAAAAGTGGGGTTATGTAGACTCACATGTGTTGGAGAGTGTAGATTGCACAACCAAGTAAATGTTAAGTGTTTGAGGGTCACGGAGCTTGACCTATCGAGTAAATGTATGACGTGTATTAATGCGGTGTATAAGGTTTAAAGTAACTATAGTGTTTCAGTGTATTGCAAGCGTAAGGATTTGCACTAATGAATTGTATCGTTTAGTTATGTATTTAAAATATAAGGTAGTGTGGTATATATATTTAATTGAATGTAATATAACAAACGAATTCGTTTTATCTACTTATTTTAGAAAACGTCACAAAATATAAAGTAGTTTATATTTATATAAGTTTTATTTGATGTAACTAGGATTTATACAATTGGTTTATAAAAGTCTTTTTCATAATAAAGTGTTTTATAAAATCTTGTTATAACTTTTTATAAATTTAGAAATTTTAAATGAAAATGTATTTTCAAATGGTAAGAATCGGTTTAAAACAATTTAATCGATGAAAATAATTGTTGTGCTTAATAATGGTGAGATTCTGTTTAAACAGTTAAGTTTATAACATAAGTTTTATAAAAATCATCAAATCTGAGAAACTGTAAAGATTCAGTTCTGACTGAGCACGACCGTGCTCATCAACGGCACGACCACGCTCGCCTCCGGGCGTGACCGTGGTGGTCTGGAGCGCGCCCGTGGTCGAGTCAGAAGGCTACAGAGGTTCTGGTCATGGAGCACGACCGTGCTCGTGTCCGGCACGACCGCGTCTAGTGTTTGTTTTTGGTCAGGACTTGTTTGCTCGGTAAGCACGACCGGGCCTTACTCGGACCACGACTGTGCTTGGTCAGGCACGACCGGGCCTTACTCGGACCACGACTGTGCTTGGTCAGGCACGACCGCGCTCAGTGATGAGCGCGACCGTGTCGGGTCTTTTCCAGACATAAATCGATCGATTCTTATATTAAAAGCTTCTGTATTCTTAGGGCTTTCACTTAGTGGATGCTTGCGAAGCTATTTACATAGTTTAATTGTATTTATATCGTGTTTAAGTGGTAGTTCGACTAAAAGTGTAGTTTCGACTTTTTAGGTTCAAAATCGGATCGATCGCGTATTTTTACTACGAATTGACATAGGGCTTTCGTGGTAGAGGTAGATACGAAGCTAGAGACATATTACTTACTTGTTTAAATCGGGCAATTTAACGCAGTCGGCTACAAGTCGTGAGGTCGGGTTTCTCGGCGATCGATCGGACGACAGAGGTTGTATGCGAGTCGAGTGAATGCTCCGAGAGGTCGAGAGGGTGCATGTGAAGGTGTAGGGGGCATTGGATTCTCCTTATAACGTCAAATTTGCGAATTCATGATTGTGGTGGGAGTGGTTAGTTGATGATTGAAATAAGTCGATTGGAGTACGAAATTGGAGACGTGTTTCAGATGGTGTACAGTTGCGTATGGTCGGACGTGTGAAATCCGGCCTTAACGCGATTTGATTCGACGAGCATGGACCACTGACTGACTCTGCGGAGTCACGTGGTTTCAGCAGCGCGACCGTGTCTGTATTAGGCACGACCGTGCTTAGGTCTGCAGGCGCGACCGTGCCTAGTCTTAGGCGCGACCGTGCTTGCCTAGTTTTGTAGTTTTTGAGTTTTGTCAGTTTTGGTCCTCGGGGCTGGTGAGATAATGGCGTTTTTAGTTGTTATTGTAACATAATGTATTGTATGTGTAATTGCATTTACGGTTGTTGCACACGAATTTGAAATTGAAATACTCGTTTATTGCATCGAAACGTTTACATGGTAAAAAAAAAAAAAAAAAAAAAAACAGGAATGTTACAGTCTCCCCATGTTGAGGGGATTACGTCCCGAAATTCAACTAGTTGAGGCTGCTGAATCGATGAAGAGGTGAGGATACTTGAGTTTCATTTGGTCTTCACGTTCCCATGTAAACTCAGGACCACGTTTAGAATCCCAACGGACTTTGACTATAGGGATGCGGCTGCGTTTGAGTTGCTTGATCTCACGGTCCATGATTTCCACCGGTTTCTCGACAAAGTGCATCGTTTCATCAATGCGCACGTCGTCAAGAGGTATGTGGAGGTTCTCATCAGCAAGACATTTCTTCAGGTTGGACACGTGGAAGGTTGGATGAACATTGTTGAGTGCTGGAGGTAGCTCAAGTTTGTAAGCCACTTTCCCGATTCTTTCAAGGATCTTGAACGGGCCTACGTAACGAGGTGCTAGCTTGTCTTTCTTTCCAAAGCGGATCACACCCTTCCAAGGGGATACTTTGAGAAGCACAAGGTCACCCACTTGGAATTCCAAGGGTTTTCGTCGCTTGTCGGCATAGCTCTTTTGTCGACTTCTCGCTACTCGGATGTTGTCACGGATTTGAAGGATTTTGTCGGATGTTTCCTGAATTAACTCGGGACTGGTGATTTGTGCTTCGCCAATCTCGTTCCAGCAGATGGGAGAACGGCATTTACGACCATAAAGAGCTTCGAATGGAGCCATGTTGATGCTGGTGTGGTAGCTGTTATTGTAGGAGAATTCAATAAGTGTCAAGTGTGAATCCCAATTGCCACCAAAGTCTATGACACAGGCTCTCAGCATGTCTTCGAGCGTTTGGATTGTTCGTTCAGTCTGGCCATCAGTTTGGGGATGGTAGGATGTGCTTAAATCCAATCGTGTGCCAAGTGCCTTTTGCAGAGATTGCCAAAATCTGGAAGTGAAATGAGCATCTCTGTCGGAGATTATGTTCAAAGGTATACCGTGTCGACTCACAATTTCGTCAATATAGATTCGGGCCAATTTCTCAACCCGATAGTCTTCACGGATGGGCAGGAAGTGTGCGGACTTTGTGAGACGGTCGATGATTACCCAAATGCTATCATAGCCGTTTGAAGTACGGGGGAGTTTAGTAATGAAGTCCATGGCTAGATTTTCCCATTTCCACACGGGGATTTCCGGTTGTTCAAGTAAGCCGGAAGGACGTTGATGTTCGGCTTTGACTTTAGAGCAGGTTAGACATTTTGCAACATAGAGTGCAATGTCTTTCTTCATACCAGGCCACCAATATTGTGGTCGAAGATTGTGATACATTTTATCAGCACCGGGATGGATAAAATACCGAGACTTGTGTGCTTCAGTCATGAGGAATTCTCGGAGATCATTGCGATTGGGAACCCAAATACGATCCAAGAAATAAAGCAAGCCATTGTTTTTAGTCTCTAGTTGGAATTCAGCACCACACGACATTTCCTCATACATATTGCCCTCGGTAATCGAGACGTGTTGAGCTGCTAGAATACGGGTTTGAATGTCGGAATGAATCTTGACACTTTGGAGCATGACACGTTCTTTACGGCTCAGCGCATCGGCTACTACGTTTGCCTTGCCGGGATGATAACGAATCTCGCAATCGTAATCATTGAGGAGTTCAACCCAACGTCGTTGCCTCATGTTGAGTTCTTTTTGGTTGAAGATGTGTTGGAGGCTTTTGTGGTCGGTGAATACCACACATTTTGTGCCATATAGATAATGTCTCCAAATCTTCAAGGCAAATATGACTGCACCCAACTCCAAATCGTGCGTCGTATAGTTTTTCTCGTGGATCTTGAGTTGCCTCGATGCATAAGCGATTACCTTGCCTCGTTGCATGAGAACACAACCAAGGCCTAGGTTAGAGGCATCACAGTAGACGACTAGATCATCGTTTCCTTCGGGAAGAGTCAGAACAGGAGCATCACATAACTTCTGTTTAAGAGTTTGGAAAGCTTCTTCTTGTTTCGGTCCCCATACATAAGGTTTACCTTTATGCGTCAAGGCGGTGAGGGGAACAGCAATCTTGGAGAAGTTAGAAATGAATCTTCGGTAATAACCCGCTAAACCAAGGAACGAACGAACCTCGGTAGGGGTTTGAGGAGCACTCCAATTCTTGACAGCTTCGATCTTGGCAGGGTCGACATGTATTCCCTTTTTATTGACAACATGACCCAAAAATTGAACCTCCTTTAGCCAAAATTCACATTTGGAGAACTTGGCGTATAATTGTTCGGTTCTCAGGAGATCCAAAATCAGTCTAAGGTGCTGTTCATGTTCTTCCTCAGTCTTGGAATAGATCAAGATGTCATCGATGAAAACGATCACGAATTTGTCAAGGTATGGTTTGCACATGCGGTTCATGAGATCCATAAAGACAGCAGGTGCATTGGTCATCCCAAAAGGCATAACCGTGAACTCGTAATGACCATATCTTGTTCGGAAGGCGGTCTTTGGAATATCTTCTTCTCGGACACGCAGTTGGTGATAACCAGATCGAAGATCAATCTTCGAGAAACAAGTAGAACCTTGGAGTTGATCGAAGAGGTCGTCAATCCTAGGTAACGGGTAGCGGTTTTTGATTGTAAGCTTGTTGAGCTCTCGATAGTCAATACACATGCGGAATGAACCATCCTTCTTTTTAACAAAAAAGACTGGTGCACCCCACGGTGAATGACTTGGCCGTATGAAACCTTTGTCAGCGAGTTCTTGAAGTTGACTTGCAATTCGGAAGGTGCAAGCCGGTATGGAGCTTTAGCCACAGGGTTTGCTCCGGGTATAAGATCGATTCGAAACTTTACTTCCCGAACAGGTGGAAGGCCAGGCAAGTCATCGGGAAAGACTTCGGGAAACTCCCGAATGATGGGAATATCTTCTATTCTTCTTTCCTTGTCTTCTTTTTGGATTACATGAGCTAGGAAAACCATGCACTTCTTTCGTATGTATTTCTGGGTGGTGATGCAGGACATCAGTTTGAGTCCTTTGCAAGGTTTCTCGCCAAAGACTTTCAATATGTCTCCCGATGGAAGAAGTATTCGGATGTATTTTTCAAAACACATGACTTCGGCGTGGTTTTTAGACAACCAGTCCATGCCGATGATGACGTCAAAACTCCCTAATGGCATTGGTATTAGGTTGACTGGAAATGTGTGACCATTGAGTTCTAGTGAGCAGTCATGGACAATGGAGTCAATAGTGATGGAATTTCCATCCGCTACATCCACGGTGAAGGTTTTCTCTAGTTTGGATCGTGTTTTTGCAAGTAAAGGTTCAAAGTTAAGGGACACAAAACTCTTATCGGCTCCGGTATCAAATAGTATAGAAGCATATTGGTTATTCATAAGAAACGTACCGTTGACCACATGATCGTTGGCCTGAGCCTCGTTGGCGTTGATGTTGAAGGCACGCCCACGAGCTCCGCCTTGAGTATTGTTCACAACTTTTGGACATCGGTCTCGGAAGTGGTTTGGGTCGCCACACTCGAAGCAGGCATGCCCATTACCAATAGCTGGAACTGCTGGATTAGCCCCGTTTCCCCGGTTGACTTGATTACCAGATGGATTACTTCTGCAGGTGTTAGCTACATGCCCATATCTTCCACAGCTGGCACATAGGCGGCAGGGTACATTTGGGAAATGGTGATAATTGCAGGTGTTGCACAACGGATTGTTTCCCACATATTGTTTCTTGACTTGGTTCTGAGTCATAGGAGCAACTTGGTTGACTGGGGCAGCCGGAGTGATCACGGCATAGTTCTTAGCTTTCCTCTTCCTCGTGTTGTGGTTCGGTTCGACTTTGACCTCTTTGACATGAGCAGGAGGTGTTGTGGTGTCAGAAACTTTCTTGGCCCCCTTTCTGGTAAGAGTATCTGCTTTAACGTGATTATCAGTCAAAGTAGCAGCCAGACGAATAGCATCCTCCAGGCTTGCAGGATTTCTTCCCAAAACAGTGTCCTGGATTTGTCTCGGTAGGCCACCGATATATTTTTCAATACACCTAGACAAAGGCGTAACCATGTGAGGTACCAGCATGCTCAGTTCGTGAAAACGGTTGGTGTATGCTAAGCTTTCACCACTATCTTGGGTAAGATCCCAAAATTCTGCTTCCAGCTTTTTCATTTCGTTCCGAGGACAGAATTCCTCGGTCATGATCCTTTTTAGCTCATCCCATGGCAGAGCCATTGCTACTTCTACTCCCCTTGTTCTCTTCTCCCCATTCCACCAGGTTAGTGCCCGTTTTTGGAAGACACTAGTGGCATGGCGGACTCGCAGATTGTCCGGACAGTTACTATTGAGGAAGGTGCCCTCAATATTTTCGAACCATTGAAGGAGTCCCGTGGCTCCTTCGGTACCATAAAATTTCAGGGGATTGCAAGAGTTGAAATGCTTGAAGGTACATTGTGGCGGGTTGGCACCACCGCCACCACCAGTATTAGCACTACCACTGGCGTTCCCATTGTTGTTGTTATTGGCTTGAGTTAGTTGAGTTACTAGCTGAGTGAGGAGAGCAGCAAGGTCGGTATTATTGTTGTTGTTGGCATTGCCGGTATTGGTGTTGGTGCTATTGTTGGCGTTGTCGGTGTTGTTGCGGTTGATGTTACGACGAGGAGGCATTCTATAAAAAGAGAATGGATACAAAAGTGTTGTGAGAATTAAAAAAAAAATCCTTTGAAATTTAGGATAGGAGGAATAATAACACATTTATTTCATAGTTCGGATTGTTTTCAAGTAATCACATTTCTACTTGAACACAATGACATATTAAGGTTAATTAGACTTATATAATTTTCAAGGAGACGTGCTTTAGCCTATAGGTAAACACTCATCCCGGGAATTCCCAAGAAAGCATACGGATCCCTCTGTTGATTGGGATTTATATGAAATGCTTTCCTAGACAGAAAACCCAGAATACAGGTGTCACCCTTCCAGATTGCACATGTCCTTTAATAATTAACAGAGTCTAAAACCTTAACGGGTATATAAAAATATTTTTGATAGACTAGTGTCTACGAGTATGAGTTTTTTCCACAAGTTATGGCGATGATGACATAGAAGCAGTTAAGGAGGATACGCGGCTTAGGATACGGGTATGGATACGATTTATTTAATTTTTATTATTTACGTATGCTTATTAAGTCATGTAGTCTAAACATTTTAAGTATCAAATAACTAACACATAAAGCATGTGACATATAGCAAATAGCACGTATCACATAAAACATGTAGCATGGCATTGTTGGGTGTCCTAAAGTTATAGTCTAGGTCAATGGTGTCTAATAACCTAATTCCCTATAACCAAGGCTCTGATACCAATCTGTCACACCCCAACCGGCGGCGGAAACGTCGGGGCGTGAAGCGTGCAGACTGTTCATAGCTCATGGTTTGCTAAGGTTGAAATAATTAAACATGCAGTTTTCATTGAAATCAAACAACAATCCAACAAGTACACGAAACATAACAAAATACATAACAATGTTTATTTTAGAGCCTTTTAACTAGGTCCTCAAACTAGGTGGAAGCAACTTGTAATCATCTCAATTTTTAGCACCTGAAACATGATTTAAAAACAAGGGTCAGCTAAAAAGTTGGTGAGCATACATAAGTTTTGACACACAAATAAGAGTTCAAAACTGTTTATACAATTCCTTGATTCACATGGTATATAAGACAAATATGGAGAATCTATAGTTATACTAGGTGCACAATCAAACCTTGTGACTGAGGCATAACACGCAGGTTACCCTAATGTAAAGTCGGTAACAAACACCCTACCCGGGTGGGTTTGTCAGACTCAATAGTACTATCCTTGTTTACCGTTGGCTTGTACAGAGTTAATGATTTGCACGAGTTGCGTCATGTTTGTATAGTAATGACTCATAGCATTCAAGCATATTGCACAAATAATTCATGTAATCAAGTAAGAATTGTACTATGAAAGAGTTGCAATTTGTTTAATGTAAATCATGTCCACCCCAAAGGTGAAAAAGAGTAAAAGTGGGGTTATGTAGACTCACATGTGTTGGAGAGTGTAGATTGCACAACCAAGTAAATGTTAAGTGTTTGAGGGTCACGGAGCTTGACCTATCGAGTAAATGTATGACGTGTATTAATGCGGTGTATAAGGTTTAAAGTAACTATAGTGTTTCAGTGTATTGCAAGCGTAAGGATTTGCATTAATGAATTGTATCGTTTAGTTATGTATTTAAAATATAAGGTAGTGTGGTATATATATTTAATTGAATGTAATATAACAAACGAATTCGTTTTATCTACTTATTTTAGAAAACGTCACAAAATATAAAGTAGTTTATATTTATATAAGTTTTATTTGATGTAACTAGGATTTATACAATTGGTTTATAAAAGTCTTTTTCATAATAAAGTGTTTTATAAAATCTTGTTATAACTTTTTATAAATTTAGAAATTTTAAATGAAAATGTATTTTCAAATGGTAAGAATCGGTTTAAAACAATTTAATCGATGAAAATAATTGTTGTGCTTAATAATGGTGAGATTCTGTTTAAACAGTTAAGTTTATAACATAAGTTTTATAAAAATCATCAAATCTGAGAAACTGTAAAGATTCAGTTCTGACTGAGCACGACCGTGCTCATCAACGGCACGACCGCGCTCGCCTCCGGGCGTGACCGTGGTGGTCTGGAGCGCGCCCGTGGTCGAGTCAGAAGGCTACAGAGGTTCTGGTCATGGAGCACGACCGTGCTCGTGTCCGGCACGACCGCGTCTAGTGTTTGTTTTTGGTCAGGACTTGTTTGCTCGGTAAGCACGACCGGGCCTTACTCGGACCACGACTGTGCTTGGTCAGGCACGACCGGGCCTTACTCGGACCACGACTGTGCTTGGTCAGGCACGACCGCGCTCAGTGATGAGCGCGACCGTGTCGGGTCTTTTCCAGACATAAATCGATCGATTCTTATATTAAAAGCTTCTGTATTCTTAGGGCTTTCACTTAGTGGATGCTTGCGAAGCTATTTACATAGTTTAATTGTATTTATATCGTGTTTAAGTGGTAGTTCGACTAAAAGTGTAGTTTCGACTTTTTAGGTTCAAAATCGGATCGATCGCGTATTTTTACTACGAATTGACATAGGGCTTTCGTGGTAGAGGTAGATACGAAGCTAGAGACATATTACTTACTTGTTTAAATCGGGCAATTTAATGCAGTCGGCTACAAGTCGTGAGGTCGGGTTTCTCGGCGATCGATCGGACGACAGAGGTTGTATGCGAGTCGAGTGAATGCTCCGAGAGGTCGAGAGGGTGCATGTGAAGGTGTAGGGGGCATTGGATTCTCCTTATAACGTCAAATTTGCGAATTCATGATTGTGGTGGGAGTGGTTAGTTGATGATTGAAATAGGTCGATTGGAGTACGAAATTGGAGACGTGTTTCAGATGGTGAACAGTTGCGTATGGTCGGACGCGTGAAATCCGGCCTTAACGCGATTTGATTCGACGAGCATGGACCACTGACTGACTCTGCGGAGTCACGTGGTTTCAGCAGCGCGACCGTGTCTGTATTAGGCACGACCGTGCTTAGGTCTGCAGGCGCGACCGTGCCTAGTCTTACGCGCGACCGTGCTTGCCTAGTTTTGTAGTTTTTGAGTTTTGTCAGTTTTGGTCCTCGGGGCTTGTGAGATAATGGCGTTTTCAGTTGTTATTGTAACATAATGTATTGTATGTGTAATTGCATTTACGGTTGTTGCACACGAATTTGAAATTGAAATACTCGTTTATTGCATCGAAACGTTTACATGGTAAAAAAAAAAAAAAAAAAAAAAAAAAAAAAACAGGAATGTTACAACTATGGAGAGTGACGTCTCCCGGTCATGGTTAGTCGCGCTAACCACAATCTGGAGGATTTATGGCCGCATAGAACCGGATAACGAAATTAGGGCCGTGTACAATTGTCATGGTTTGGTTACGCCTCATGTATGAACATATTATTTGTATTCCTAGCTAGTTTACAAATGGGTCAACAATTCTTATTCTGGTTATCACATGCAACTGGAACTATTTACGAACAATTGAATTTTACAAAGATCTATTTGATTTAAACCTGTGAACTCACCAACCTCGTGTTGACAATTTTAAGTATGTTTTTCAGGAAATTGAACGTGATCGCAAGGTTAGCAATGTAGATTACATGCATGCACGATGGATACAACTTTTGGGGGGATTTCTCTTGTATAATTCATTGAATTGAGTCATATTTGTGAAATCTTAACTTTTTGTAAACTCAGATTACATTTTAGAATGTAAAACATTAAACTTATTTATGTATCAATTTATCATGTATGTGTTTGCGGTAATCATATGCTTTGGAAACCATGAACGTCGTGCCTCGCGTTTCCGGCTTGGCGGGGTGTGACAGAACTGGTATCAGAGCCATTGATTATAGCGAACTAGGAGTCTACAATGGAGCCTAGTCTATAATCTAAATGACTCAATAAAGCGTTTTCATTGCATAAGTATTGCATAACCAATCAACATGTCATATGGATATTGTAGTCACAAGCATGTCGTCACATTCACACTCTGACCCCGTCTTTGACTCTGAATCAACCGAGGAACTTTCCGCCTCACGTCCCAAAAATCGAATACAAGTTCGCGACTCCACACCACCTAATGTCGCCTTGGGAGAACCACCTATCGTCTACCGAAAGAAAAGCGGAGGACCAGTTAAGATGCAAAGTGCAAGGAAGAATGTTCGACTTCCGCGCAAGAGAAACCTGGCAGCCCGTGACCCGAAAGACTTAGAGACTGGTGAAGAACCACCTAAGCAAAGACCATGCTACCACCCTACTATGGGAACTATCCGTTGGATGCCTCGTGCTCTGGCACGATGGAGGGAGATGGAGAGCATCCCATCTACCTTTGAGCTCGGAGAGTCTTCCAATTCTCCAACACCTCTACCCCACACTGGGTAAGCCATGGAGCTCACAGTGCCTACATTAGTAGCACAGGTTCGTACGCACGAGGAGCGTCTTGATGATCTCCTAGATGATATTCGAGCACATGGGGATGCAGCCATGCGCTTACGTCAAGGACTCGGATCCCGAGTTCAGACTCTGGAAGACAGCACTCGAGACATACAGGGTGTCACAAACTATCTAGAGTTGAGAGCTGACATGGACTGGCAGTTCACTGTTACGGTCCGAGACATGGTGGAGGCGCTGGAAGAAAGGACTTTGGCTGTAGAATTTGTGGCGAGAGCTAGCCTTGTCATGGCGGGACTTGCCATGATGATTGGATTGTACTCCCACTTCTTCTTTTAAATCTAGTACGGGCGGGTTGTGCCCGTAGTACATTATGTAGTTTAAAAACTTTAGTACTGATGTGGTCATGTGAACCCATCCCTTTTGTATCCTTATCTTTTGGAACAATGTACTATATATGTTTTAACTATGTATGTAATGGTTTATGTTGTAATGATGGTTATTTAGGTTGATGTTGTTGTATCCTTATGTCATGATCTATTATTATTTCATATAATGTTGTTTCTTTTTAATTGATATGTTAGAAAGAACGTCATGTCACCTAAGCGTAGGACAACCCGTAACACTACTAGTGACAACAATGAGACAGTTTCTCCAAACGTGGAACAACTTATAGCACAGCGAGTAGCTGCTGCCATGGAGCAATATGAGGCAAAACGAAATAGTGGAGGAGGAAACGGCAGCGGTACCGGCGGAGGAGGTGCAGGAGGTAGCGGTACAGCCGGAGGTTTTGGAGGTTCCGGAGGTAATAGAATAAATAAGCCGTAACACATAGTCATGATCCGAATTAATGACGTTATGACTTGTAAATCTACAGATGCTCCAAGTAGAAAGTGCTCCTATAAGGCTTTTCTATCTTGCAAACCCCGTAACTTCAATGGCACCGAGGGTGCAGTTGGGCTAATGAGATGGATAGAGAAGATGGAATCAGTGATTGATATTAGTGAATGCACCGCTGACTACATGGTGAAGTATTCTACATGCTCACTCACTGATAAAGCATTAATCTGGTGGAATTCACAAGTAAAGACTTTGGGAAGGCAGACAGCATATGAGTTGTCATGGGAAGACCTAAAAGCCATGATGATCGAGGAATATTGTCCTCGAAATGAGTTGCAAAAGATCGAATCTGAAATGTGGAATTTACAAATGATAGGAGATGATGTTGCTGGCTACACTGACCGATTCAATGAGTTAGCAATCTTGGTTCCACACATGGTTACCCCAGAATACAAGAAGGTCAAAAGATATTTGTGGGGTCTCGCACCTCAAATCCGAAGTCTGGTGACTTCATCGAACCCTATGGATGCCAAGAGCGCCATAACTCTAGCTTTCAAGCTGAGGGATAATGTTGTACGTGATGGTTTGCTTGAGAAGAAGGAGACCGAAGAAGGGAGGTCTGGGGAAAAGAGGAAATGGTTTGGAAAACCAATTAATCAAAACAAGAATCAAGCTTACAAGAGACCTGAAACTATGAAAGCCTATGCGGCCAACATTGAAGGACAAAATGGATATCTTGGAACACTACCGAAGTGTGACAAGTGTGGATAACATCATAGTGGAAAGTGTACTCAATGTGGAAAGTGTAAAAAGTATGGGCATCTAGCCCATAACTGTTGGAGCATTGCAAATCCTAATAAGATTAATCAAGCAGCAGGAAAGGTCAAACCAGGAACAGGAAGGATGAATCAGGGATGCTTTGATTGTGGAGATCCAAAGCTCAGGCCCGTGGAAGAGCATTTGTGATGGGAGCTGGTGACGCACGACAAGATCCGAACATTGTCACTGGTACGTTCCTGATAAATAATCACTATGCCTCTATACTTTTCGATACGGGTGCTGATATGAGTTTTGTGTCAAATGACTTTAAGTCCCTACTCGGTATTAAGCCCAGCAAACTAGATCAAAATTATACAATTGAATTAGCAAATGGGAAATTAATTAGAACCGAAGAAGTCATTCAGGGTTGTACCTTATGTTTTAAGAACCACACATTTAGTATAGACCTGTTACCCGTTGACTTGGGAAGTTTTGATGTTGTTATTGGTATGGATTAGTTGTCGAAGAATCACGCCGAGATTGTTTGTTTTGAGAAGATTGTCTAAATCCCACTCCCGAACGGAGAAGTTCTGTCGATTCAAGGTGAGAAGAGTGGAATGGCATTGAGGATGATAAACTGCATGAAAGCTCGTAAGTACCTACGTAAAGGCTATTGCGTATTCCTGGCTCACGTCGTCGAGAAGAAACCCGAGGAACGTCGACTTGAGGATATACCAATCGTTAAGGATTATCCTGAAGTTTTTCCTGAAGACTTACCTGGATTGCCGCCACCAAGGCAAGTCGAATTCCGAATCGACTTAGTACCAGGAGCCGCACCAGTTGCGCGATCACCGTATCGATTAGCACCTTCTGAAATACAAGAATTATCAAATCAACTCCAAGAGTTGCTTGATAAAGGTTTCATAAGACCGAGTTTCTCACCTTGGGGAGCTCCGGTCCTATTCGTAAAGAAAAAGGATGGAACCTTTAGAATGTGTATCGATTACAGAGAATTAAACAAGCTTACAATCAAAAACCGATACCCACTTCCTCGAATAGATGATTTGTTTGATCAACTACAAGGTTCTAGCTTCTACTCTAAGATCGATCTACGTTCGGGGTATCATCAACTAAGAATCCAAGAAGAAGATGTACCGAAGACAACATTTAGGACTCGTTATGGCCACTATGAATTCCTAGTTATGCCGTTTGGTTTGACAAACGCACCAGCTGTTTTTATGGATCTCATGAACCGAGTGTGCAAGCCATACTTGGATAAATTCGTGATAGTATTTATTGACAACGAACCAAGGAGGATCATGAACATCATCTAAAATTAATCTTAGAACTACTCAGAAACGAGAATCTTTACGCTAAATTCTCTAAGTGTGAGTTTTGGATCCGAGAAGTGCATTTTCTTGGACATGTCATCAACAAGGAAGGAATTCACGTCGATCCATCAAAAATTGAAGCGATAAAAAACTGGGAAGCACCAAAGACTCCGACAGAAGTGCGTCAATTTTTGGGCTTGGCAGGCTACTACAGACGATTTATTGAGAATTTTTCAAAAATAGCCCTGCCCTTAACCACATTAACCCAGAAAGAAAAGAAGTATGATTGGAATGACAAGCAAGAGTCAGCTTTCCAATTACTGAAGCAGAACCTGTGTAGTGCACCGATTTTATCTCTTCCGGAGGGAATCGACAATTTTGTCGTATACTGCGATGCATCACACCAAGGACTTGGTTGTGTATTAATGCAAAGAGACAACGTCATCGCATATGCCTCACGACAACTAAAAGTGCACGAAAAGAATTATGCGACCCACGACTTGGAGTTGGGCGCAGTTGTGTTTGCACTCAAGATTTGGAGACATTATCTTTATGGTACGAGATGCACTATTTTTACTGATCACAAGAGTCTTCAACATATCTTTGATCAAAAAGAACTTAACATGAGACAACGTCGTTGGGTAGAACTACTAAACGACTATGATTGTGATATCAAGTACCATCCCGGGAAAGCCAATGTCGTAGCAGACGCCTTAAGTCGTAAAGAACGAGTTAAAACACTTCGTGTTCGTGCCCTAGGATTAACAATTCATACGAGTCTCACGACTCAAATCCAGATGGCACAACAAGAGGCAATCAAAGAAGAAAACGTTCAGAATGAAGCTTTACGAGGAATGATCAGACAATTAGAGCCAAATCAGATGATACTTTATACTTTGCAAATAGAATTTGGGTGCCATGTTTTGGTAATTTACGGGAGTTGGTTATGGACGAAGCCCACAAGTCCAGGTACTCCATTCACCCAGGTTCAGATAAGATGTAAAAGGACCTAAAAGAATTATATTGGGGGCCTAATATGAAAGGAGATATTGCCACATATGTCAGTAAATGCTTAACATGTTCAAAAGTAAAGGCAGAACATCAGAAACCGTCTGTCTTGTTACAACAACCTGAAATTCCCCAATGGAAATGGGAAAATATTTCTATGGATTTTATCACGAAATTACCCAAGACGTCCAGTGGTTATGATACCATATGGGTAATTGTCGACCGTTTAACAAAATCAGCTCATTTTCTACCTATCAAAGAGACGGATAAAACTGAGAAACTTACAAAGCTTTATATCAAGGAAATTGTGGCTAGGCATGGAGTGCCAATTTCTATTATCTCTGATAGAGACAGCAGATTCGTGTCTAGAATCTGGAAATCATTACAAGAAGCCATGGGCACACGTCTTGACATGAGCACAGCATATCACCCACAAACAGATGGTCAAAGCGAAAGGACCATTCAAACTTTAGAGGATATGCTCCGTGCGTGTGTAATTGATTTCGGAGGTAATTGGGATACTCATTTACCATTAGCAGAGTTTTCCTATAATAACAGCTACCACACGAGCATTAAGGCAGCTCCGTTTGAAGCTTTATATGGTCGCAAATGCCGCTCACCGTTATGTTGGGCGGAAGTTGGTGAAATACATTTGACAGGCCCTGAGATTATCCAGGAAACCACTGATAAGATCTTCAAAATTAAGGACCGTCTGAAAGCGGCCCGAGACAGACAGAAGAGCTATGCTGATAACATACGGAAACCATTAGAATTTCAAATTGGTGACCGAGTAATGTTAAAGGTCTCACCATGGAAAGGCGTTGCAAGGTTTGGTAATCGTGGTAAGCTCAACCCTAGATACGTTGGACCGTTTGAAATACTGTCTAGGGTTGGCCCTGTAGCTTACAAGCTCAAGTTGCCACAAGAACTAAGCAATGTACATGATACGTTTCATGTATCAAATCTCAAGAAGTGTTTATCAGACGAGACGTTAATTATACCGCCTGACGAGATTCACATGGACGACAGGTTGCATTTCATCGAGGAACCGATTGAGATTTCAGATTGGAAAGTTCAAAAACTGAGACGTAGTCGAATCAAACTGGTGAAAGTACGTTGGAACTCAAAACGTGGTCCTGTGTATACATGGGAACGAGAGGACCAAATGAAAACAAAATACCCCTCCTTATTTAAGGATACACCAGTTCAAGATGTCACGAATTGAATTTCGGGACGAAATTCTTTTAACATGGGGAGAATGTGACACCCGACATTTCAGATCAATATCCGTACATGTATTAAACAAGTTTACGTTATAATTATTTTGTGATTTATTTAATTTCATTAACAAGGACATTAAGGTCTAACAAAGACCGTACATAGTTTCATTTTAAATTTTTGGTAATTCTGGGAGTTACCGGTTCACATACCAGTATAAACCGAATTTAATTACCATTTGAAACTCTAAATAATATTAAACTAATACTTAAAACTAATTATTAACACTCAAATCTCCTTTTGACTTTCTCGGCCGAAGCCAGAGAAAACCATTCCCCCTTTTCACTCGACCCATACTATACCTGAGAAAACTCAGATAAAACCATACCTTCTCAGTCTCAACTTCACATTTCCTTTTCATATTTCTCATTTCCATACGACAAACATTCCCATTCACTTCAAATCGAAGCCAAGTTCAAAAGCAAAATCAACCAAAAGTCAGTGTTTTAAGAAGAACTTCAGGTGTTTCTAAAGAAAGTTTAACAGAAGATTCAAGACTCTTCTTTGTTTTCTTTCATCATCTTCATCTCGGTTTTAAGGTAAAAACTCAATACTATCCACTTTATTTTCTTTAAAACCGTATCTAAGCATACAAAATGTTTAATCAGTGTGTCAAATTCAAGTTTTGAAACATAAATATGCAGGACTGATTCTGTCAAACAGAAGTCCAGTAATCGAAACTAGGAGTTTCGATACCAGTTAACTCAATCGAAACTAGGAGTTTCGATACCTGTTGATCAATCGAAACTAGGTAGTTTCGATACCTTTTACTCAATCGAAACTAGGTTGTTTCGATACCAACTACTCAATCGAAACTAGGTTGTTTCGACACTCAAATACTCAATCGAAACTAGGTTGTTTCGATACCTGACTACTCAATCGAAACTAGGAAGTTTCGACATCAAACTACACAATCGAAACTAGGAAGTTTCGACACTCAATTGCCCAATCGAAACTATGAAGTTTCGATACCTGTGTCAGTCCCCTTTGGGCAGTAACTAAGATCTGTTTTATAACAAAACAAGTATTGAACAACTAAGAGGATATTTTAAACAAAAGCAACCAAATTTACAAAGTCGGTGAACAATTTGCAATATAAGACGTTCGGTCTTAACACATCTTACCCTTTGGTATCTAGGGTACGAATAGTCAAGTTTGACTACAACAAGTATCATTACAAGGATACACAAACTCAAGGTGAGTTTCACGGCCCCTTTTTACTGTTTTCAATATTTGGGGGAGAAACATACTTACAACTATTTTATGGGATAACAAGAGAATAAGGCACGACTTTTATGTTTACATGAGATGAGAACAACAAGTGAGGCCGCTAAAGTCCCCTGGAACAACGTAGTAACCATTAACTGTAGCCTAGGGTCCTATGAATAGTACTATGGAGAGTGACGTCTCCCGGTCATGGTTAGTCGCGCTAACCACAATCTGGAGGATTTATGGCCGCATAGAACCGGATAACGAAATTAGGGCCGTGTACAATTGTCATGGTTTGGTTACGCCTCATGTATGAACATATTATTTGTATTCCTAGCTAGTTTACAAATGGGTCAACAATTCTTATTCTGGTTATCACATGCAACTGGAACTATTTACGAACAATTGAATTTTACAAAGATCTATTTGATTTAAACCTGTGAACTCACCAACCTCGTGTTGACAATTTTAAGTATGTTTTTCAGGAAATTGAACGTGATCGCAAGGTTAGCAATGTAGATTACATGCATGCACGATGGATACAACCTTTGGGGGGATTTCTCTTGTATAATTCATTGAATTGAGTCATATTTGTGAAATCTTAACTTTTTGTAAACTCAGATTACATTTTGGAATGTAAAACATTAAACTTATTTATGTATCAATTTATCATGTATGTGTTTGCGGTAATCATATGCTTTGGAAACCATGAACGTCGTGCCTCGCGTTTCCGGCTTGGCGGGGTGTGACACTTCTGCTGATCCTTTGTTGGGTGATGATTCATTACCTTCGACACAGGATTCGGGGGGAGATTCCTACAAATTTAGACTCGGAAATTCCAATTAATCATGGTTTATCTTATCAATCTGATACAACTCGTGTTGAAGTGTTATAGGTTCCTGAGGTCGCTTCCATCAAGGAACTCAAAGATCATCCAGTGACAAATATAATCGGAAATTTGCATGATGGAGTGAAAACACGTTCTCTTGTTGACAATACTTGTTTGTATACATGTATTAAAGATTCTGGTGTTCTTGATGATTGCTCACATTCTTGTTTTATTTCTCAGGTCGAACCAAAGAATGTTGAAATGGCTTTAAGTGATAACAATTGGATAGAGGCTATGCAGGAAGAACTTGCTCAGTTTGACAAACTTAAGGTTTGGAATCTTGTTGATCTTCAGAAGGGTGTATATCCGATTGGTACTAAATGGGTGTTTAAATGTAAAAAAGACGATCGAGATGTCGTGGTAAGAAACAAGGCAAGATTAGTTGTCCAGGGCTTCAATCAACAAGAAGGAATTGATTACACCGAGGTTTATGCGCCTGTTGCGAGGCTTGAAGCGTTACGGCTGTTTCTCGCTTTTGCTTCTTATAAAGGTTTTAAGGTGTTTCAATTGGATGTGAAGAGTGTGTTTTTATATGGAAAGGTCAAGGAGGAAGTTTATGTTTGCCAGCTTCCGGGGTTTGAAGATCCACTTCATCCGAATAGGGTTTTCAAGCTTGATAAGGCCCTCTATGGTCTTCATCAGGCTCCTCGAGCGTGGTATGAAACATTGTCCGCACATCTTTTGACAAATGATTTTGTTTGTGGCAAGATTGACTTGACCTTATTCATAAAGAAATCAGTGGGAGATTACCTACTGGTGCAGATATATGTGGACGATATTATTTTTGGCTCAACAAATGAAGGGTTATGCAAAGATTTTGAAAGTGTAATGAAGTCGAAGTTTGAAATGTCTGCTATGGGAGAGTTATCGTTTTTCTTAGGTTTACAAGTAAATCAAAAGGAATATGGTTTCTTTATTCATCAGTCCAAGTATGTCAAAGACATCTTGAGCCGGTTCAAGATGGAGGACTGTACCCCATATGATACTCCGATTCCGGTCAATCATAAGTTGAATTCTGACTCGGATGGAAAAGATGTGGATTGTCGACTTTACAGAGCAATGATTGGATCTCTCATGTACTTAACCGCTTCAAGGCCAGATATAATGTTCGTTGTGTGCATCTGTTCCAAATTCCAGGCAAAACCAAAAGAATCTCACTTAATAGCTGTAAAAAGAATCTTTTGTTATTTGAAAGGAAAACAAAGATTGGGCCCATGGTATCCACATGGTTCTAACTTTGATTTCAATGCTTATACTGATTCTGATTTTGGTGGTTGTTGTTTGGACAGGAAATCTACAACAGGTGGTTGGCAGTTCTTGGGTAATCGACTTGTATCGTGGCAATGCAAAAAGTAAACCACAGTCTCCATTTCTACATCCGAAGTAGAATACATCGCTGCTGCGAGTTGTTGTTCACAGATCCTGTGGATACAACAACAATTAAGAGATTACGGTTTGAATTTCACAGGAACCCCTATGCTTATTGATAATAATGCTACAATGTCTATAACTAATAATCCTGTTAAGCACAATAAAACAAAGCACATTGAGATTAGATATCATTTCATTCGTGATTGTGCAGAGAAAAGGTTGATTGAGCTGGTAAAGGTTCACACTAATGATAATTTTGCTGACTTGTTTACCAAGGCATTTGATCGTACCAGGTTTGAATTTCTAATCAAAATGATAGGTATGATCAATCCCGAATAAGCGTTTTTCAAAATCAGATTTTCATGGAAATTTTTGTTTTTAATTTCTTTTATTGCTTTATTACATTTCTGCATTTTTAAATTTTCAGTTAAAAAGTTCTTAATTTATAAAAGTCAAAACAAATTGAAAAATATAAAATTTGACATCATTTGAAGTTAGAGAAGAAATGATAGTACATCAGTGATTAGTTCATTTCACACGACCTTAGTAGACCTTTGATATATGATTGATTAATCTGAGTTGATTTGATCTAAATTTCAATGTCTGCATAAATGAGAAATGATAATGTTGTGAATGCTCTAATATTGATAATCTGTTTTTAAATTTGTGTATGAGTTTTGAAACTTGAATTGTCAATAGACTAAAAGCGTTTTGAAACTAATAGTAGTGTGAAAATTAAATATGATATGATTACATCTGTGATTTGAATCCATTATATGCATGGGTGTGTGTGTAAAAGATCATTATCAGATAAAGAATATATGGTTTTAAAGAATTTCATGAGACCAATATTGAATTATATCTTTAGCACAAATCTATTTCAGTTCACATTACTGCCATGCCCCGAAAAACATGCAATGTTTTGTTGAACTAAGATATGCTTTCAAAATATGTTGAAACATATATTCGCCCTTGGATCAGTTAGATACATCATCTAGTCTGACTCCATTGAATCTTGTCCAGATAATAGTTAGATCCTCATACCTGAATCTGTTGATTCACATTATACAACCAATCCATTAGAATCTTCGGATTCTGAATCATCATGATTCTTATATCCTTTGGGATCTGCTTCTATTCTTGTGCTAAATGAGGTAATTTCATCTTGGAAATTGATCTAATCTTAAAATAAACCGTATATGTCTTGAAGATAGTGCAAATTATATTTCTGTTTGGCATATATGTGGGGTACACGATGTTTTTCATCTAAATGGTACTAAATCACATGAATTTGGAGAATAAACGCTTATAGTTTCAAATAATATAATATTGACAAATTTAAGAATTCATGCTTTATATTTCAAATTCGGTATAAATAAAAGAGCATTTCATAATCTGATCTTATTTACTTTGAAATTTATCGCGTATCATTTCAAATATTATGCAAATTGAATGAGTTACGAATACTGAAAAAGATACATAACGTACAAGATGAGTTGGATAGTTTCATATCATAGGTTACCCTTGGTTATTGCTAAAATGTGTGATGAATTACTCAGATACTGATATGATCTTCTTACTCATGATGTTCATTCAAAAATATGTGATTTCAGTTAATACAGATAAAAATCCAAAAATATGTGTTTCCGTTTGTACAGATAAAAATCCAAAAATATATGTTTCCGTTTGTATAGATAAAATTCAAAAAGATTTTGTTTTTTTATTTCCATGAAAATTTAATCTTTTATTAAATTGTTCGGGATTGGATCAAATACATGCTGCTGACGGAAGTTCAAGACGTGACGGATTGAAAGTTGATAAAAATTTTGATCAAGGCAAATGTTGAAGAACATTAAGTTCGCCTCCTTTTGGTGAAGCGAACTTAATATGTTCGCCTGAAGTTGGGGAAGCAAACTTATTATGTTCGCCTAGGGCTTGTTAAGCGAACTTAACAAGTTCGCCTAATTAAGCGAACTTATTCTGAATAAGGGTTTATCCAGGCGAACTTAACCACTTCATCGTCTTCTTAGTTTTCAAGCGAACTTATTCAAAAAGTTTTGAGATTTCAAATTCAATGGTTGTTGTGTTGTTAATCGACTCATTCTAAATCAAAATTGGATTGCGAATCTAACCAAGGTATTTTCATCGAATTTTGTCCGATAAATCGAGAGAAAATCAAGGTTTTTGTCTCGGTTGTTATCCCGAGTTGTTTTTGCCCAAAATTAAGGATATTCCAGTGTTAAATCTTGAATTTGTTTATGGATATTGACTTAGTGATGCTAGTCGACGGGTTTGCAATTGTTATTTCTTGATTTTAACACAAATTGAAAGATTTTGATTTCTGGGTTGAATTCGAAATGACAGTCGGTTTAGACGAACTTGTTCAAAGCGAACTTGTCCAGAAGTTCGCCTCTTGAAACACTAAGCGAACTTATTAAGTTCGCCTAGGGGTCAGAGAAGGTTTGGACTTGTGTTTTTTTTTTGTTGTTTGAATTTTTTTTAATTTTTTTTTGTTTCAAATTTTGTTGTTCATATTGTTTGTGTTTTGTTATTTGTCTAATATGTGTTTGTTGTCCAAATATTTTTCAGATGGCTCGTCGTGTTGAATACAAGCACAACCAAGTGGCATTGTTAGATTCTAACATGTCAGAAGCTATACACTTTCAAGGAATTATAGGATTTCTGAACTGCTCACGACTACGTGTTGCCTTATCTGCTGATCCATACATCAGTCTGGTGTATATTCAACAGTTTTGGGACACCGTACATTCAGATACTGATGTAGAACCTCACGTTCTTCGTGCCACAGTCAACAATACTGAGATTGCTATATCTGAAGACACTATTCGTGCAGCTCTTGCATTAGGTGGTGCTGCTGAAGATCCTATATCCTATCCTAATCCTTTGATTATGGGATGTTTTCAAAGAATGGGTTACCGTGGCCGCCCAAATGATACACAGGCACGTAAAGGTGGATTGGTGGGTGAATGGAGATACTTCATGCATGTGATTATTCAGTGTCTCTCTCCGCGTAAAGCTGGTACTGATGGGTTAAAAGCTGCTTTACAAGCTGCAATGGTAGCTTTGACATTGAATAAACGCTTCAATTTTGCAAGATATATATATAGGGAGATGGTTATGCAAATCACACCTGCTGAAGGTCAAGGATTTTTGATGTATCCAAGGTTTATCCAGATGATTCTAAATCATATTCTTCCTGATCTCCCACAGCATCCGATTAGATTGACTTTGACGCCGATGTCTAAGCGTATCTTTACGGATTGCACTAAAGTGAAACAACAGAATTAAGCATTGATTCCAGTAAATGCTCCATTGTTTGGTCACTTAATCAATCCTGATTATGTTGAACCACCAAATGATAACTGGTTTCATCCTGCTTAGTTAGCTCAAGGGCAAGGTCAAAATGTTCAACAATAACAACAACCACAACAACAACAACAACCTATTCCACAAGTACAAGTTCCACAACAACAACAATAAGTTCCCGTACAACAACAAATCCTTATTCCAGAACAAGTTCCAACTCCACAAGCTCAGGTTGATATACCTGTACATGAGCCTGTTCTAGAAGAGGTCGTTCATGAACATGAACAAGATCTAGGTATGAATATGGATGACTTTGTTGATGATGCTGTGAAATCGCCCATTCATGAAGCTGAAGGAAAAGTGGTGACTGAAAATGAGTCGAGTTCTAGCTCAAGTGATACAATCCTACCTATTTCTGACGATACTGATTCTGATGAGTCTAGAGATTTCTCTTCAGGTCATTATGAACGGTTCGCTCGTATACCTTTGGCTAATGCTGGCAAACGCCTTAAATCTACAGCCGGAAGACAACGACGAAAGTCTGTTTGGGATCTTCCTTCCGGATCAGTACTTGGTAAAAGAACGTTAATAGATGAGAGTTCGGATAGTGATTTTAATCCAGATCCTAAAGCTCCAAAGCTTATGGCTGCTTCAATTGCTGCGGCACAATCTTCACAAGGTGTTGAAGATGCTACTTTTGTCGCTTCATTGATTGTCACACCTCCAAGTTCTAAGGAACAATCTTCTGTTCACACTCCTGTTCCTCCAGTGATTCCTACTCCCAGTACTTCCGTTCCTCAATCGTCAGCTGGTCCATCTAAGCCTTCTGATTCTGAAAGGATTACTTTCCTTGAATCACAAGTGCTTGCCTTACAAACCCAGGTGGATACTCTTGTATCTAATGATACTCAACGACAGCTGGTGATCCAGACTCAAGCTTCACAGATTGCTACTATGCAAGCATTAGTATTCAAGCTTGTTGAGCGTCTTGACGCTCAGGGGGAGTTGAGGATACGTGATGCATGTCATATTGAGTCTATTCAACGACATGATGATGAAGACAATGATCCTTCAGGTAATATTGAGGGTGATCGTCAATACGCTGACGTTGATCCTATTTCTAAAGTTCAGGGGAGTCGACATCTCAATCAATTGGTGGAAATAAAGATACTTCTGGAGCTAATGATGAAGAAATCTTATTATTGGAGTTCTTTGCTGAGTCTGAGGAGGAAGAAGCTGAAAAGATAGCATGTCTTGATGATATAGATGAATTATTCAATGACATAGAAGATGATGTGTCAAATACTGAAATAGAAGAAGGGGAGATAGTGGAGATAGAGATTGAGAAAAGTCAAGACAAAGTGATTTATGAAGGTTGTGATGGTCTTAATGTCCCTTATAACTTCATCCAAGATGATGTTATTCCTGAGTTTAATTATGAAGGAGCAACAGATTCTATGGACTCATTTGAAGACATCACACTTCCTGAAGATACTGCTGATTCTAAGATTGATACTGATGAAGAAAATCTTCAATCCAATACAGATGTTGAAGCTAATGCTACTCACACTGATTCTCCAAAAGTGAATGACGAACCTGTGATGTACAGAAATACAAGTATGACCAGAGAACAGTGGAGAGAAGTTGTTAATAGCTGGATGAAGGTGCTACCCAAGTCTCAAGCACAACCTGCTCAGAAAGAAAACTATGTGAATAAAGAGAGGTGTGTAGGAAGAATTATAAGTTGGTTTTATGACAATGACATAAAACTATTTGCTATTAAAAGATCTGATGGTGTTCAGTACTTAAAGCCGGGGATCAAGTATTTCAATACCTTGCCAAGGTGTGAAATGAATGGTCTATCTTCAAAGCCAGTTATTAATAGAGCCAAGATTGGATTAGCTGATGTGATTGCAGATCTGATTAAGAGAGAAGGTAGTTCGGGAAAGTATGAAAGGCTAAAGCCTCAAAGAGGAAAGTAAGTGAAGAACACAGATCACAAGACTGGGAAAGTAATCTGGAAGTACAAATTCAGACCAGTACGTGCTGTTCACAGGATACCATTGAAGAAGATTCCTCAAGACTTCCTTGGGAATATGAAATGGTGGTATGTCGATGTTAATACTGGTGAAGCAAGGATTGAAGACAAAGATAATAAGGTCATTGTATGTTTCCATGATGCAATGAACCTTATCAATTTTTCAAAGAAAGATCAGAGAACACTGAGAAAGAATGAAATCATGTTCACTGATGAATGGAAAGAACAAGGGTTGCAGTACAAGCGAGTATTGGAGATATGTAGAAGATATGGTGTGCATGAACGAAGCAGATTACCGGATAATTGGAAAAGCTCATCATGAAGACAGAAGACTGAAGATCAAGCTATTGTCAAGGGGGAGTCTGTTAGGACATAGTTTGAAATGACAAAAGCTTTGTAATAGTTTAGATCTTATGTATTTATGTTTTTGTATGTATTAATGTTCTAAGTATTTTTATACAAGTTGCTAGAGGCGAACTTGTTAAGTTCGCCTAGTCTAACAGAGGCGAACTTGTTAAGTTCGCCTAAGTCTATCTGAGGCGAACTTGTTAAGTTCGCTTAGTCTGTTAGAGGCGAACTTGTTAAGTTCGCCTAATGCAAGTCAGTAGTCTATATATAGATGTTTACAGAGTCAATTTAGTAGACAGAACAGAGATCGAACAGTGAATGAGATTGAGTCTATAAACTCTATTGTGAATTGGAATACAAGCATGAAGTTTATTTACTTGATTGTCTTTATTGTCTTTTATGAATGCAATCGATGATTCGGTGGATTCCGCACTCCGAGTTAACGACACGTCTTATCACGAGAACGATCTGTAAAAGTGCCATGGGGACCTACAAAATTACAATGTTACATATAATTTATACACACAGATTATATGTCTAGGTATTTGTTTTAAATTATCAACAACGGTCGTGTTGTAGAACACTTGTTTGACGTGATAATGTTCTAGATTACCGACACGTGTGAACGGATTGACTTGCTAAGTGTGAAATTGACTTAATTAATATAAAATTAAGTGTGATGCATGTCATATACTATAACCTATGTTTTAGCCGGGTACGGATACTAACCTGAATTTGCTGGGTGTCACATTATCCTCTGGTTGAAAGTAATTTCATCCCGAAATTCAGCTTGCGGTAATAGCTGATTGTGTGGTCTCAAATAAGTGTGGGTACTTGCGCTTCATCTGATCTTCACGCTCCCATGTGAATTCTGGTCCGCGTTTGGAATTCCATCGGACCTTGACTATTGGAATGCGACTCTGCTTTAGTTGCTTAACCTCGCGGTCCATTATTTCCACAGGTTCTTTGACAAAATGTAGCTGTTTGTCGATTTGTACCTCTTTGAGTGGTACCGTCAGTGTCTCATCGTGTAGACACTTCTTTAGGTTGGACACATGGAATACATCGTGGATATTCTGCAGTTCCACCGGTAAGTTGAGTCAATAGGCAATAGGACCAATCCTTTGCAAGATCTTAAATGGTCCCACGTAGCGGGGGTTCAGTTTCCCTCGTTTGCCAAAAAGGATTACGCCTTTCCAAGGCGCAACTTTTAGTAACACTTTGTCACCTACTTGGAACTCCACCGGTTTACGCTTTTGGTTTGCGTAGCTCTTCTGTTGGTCTTGAGTGGATTTTAATCCATCTCGGATTTTGAAAATTTTCTCGGTGGTCTCGTGGAAAAGCTCTGGTCCAGTGAGCTGAGTATCTCCTACTTCAGCCCAACAGAGTGGTGACCTGCACTTTCTTCCATAAAGTGCTTCAAATGGTGCTGCCTTGGTACTCGTGTGGTAACTATTGTTTTACGAAAACTCGACCAATGGCAAGTGAGTATCCCAACTGTTGCCAAAATCTATCACACAACCTCTTAGTAGTTCTTCCAGAGTTTGGATGGTTCGTTCACTTTGACCATTTGTTTTTGGGTGGTAGGCAGTGCTCAAATCTAAGCATGTTCCCAACGCTTTTTGTAATGATTGCCGAAATCGGGAAGTAAAACGATTATCCCTATCTAAGATGATGGATATTGGCACTCCATTCCTTGAAACTACTTCCTTTAGATAAAGCCGGGTCAAATTCTCCATTTTGTCATTTTTTTTATTAGAAAGAAGTGTGCGGATTTGGTTAAACGATCAACGATCACCCAGATGGTGTCGTATCCGCTAGGGGTTTTGGGTAGCTTTGTGATGAAGCCCATTGAAATTTGTTCCCACTTCCATTGTGGAATTTCCGGTTGCTGTAGTAACCCTGATGGTTTCCATGTAGTAACGCACATCATCGGATTTAATCTCAAACAGTTTCTCCATGCCCCGTAGGCCTTTGTTTTCCAAATTTTCCTCCTTGAGAGCCTCGATCTGGGCATCACATCTGGATAGGTAGATTCATGTGGATTGTCAAGGTTAACGCTCTAACTCAACACGGTTTGAGTTGCTCTTTCCTACTCAAGGCATCAGTAACGACGTTTGCCTTTCCCGGATGGTAGCGGATTGCGCAGTCGTAATCATTAAGCAATTCGACCCATCTACGCTGGCGCATATTCAACTCCTTTTGATCAAATATGTGCTGGAGACATTTGTGGGCAGTGAAAATCGTACATTTGGTGCCGTACAAATAATGTCTCCAATTTTTAAGTGCAAAAACAACGGCTCCCAATTCCAGGTCATGGGCAGTGTAGTTCTTCTCGTGCACTTTGAGTTGTCGTGAAGCATATGCGATAACCTTCTCTCTTTGCATCATTACACAACCGAGTCCTTGGTGTGACGCATCACAGTAGACTACGAAGTCATCGTTTCCTTCAGGTAGTTCTAGGATCGGTGCGCTGCAAAGTTTTTGCTTGAGTAATTGAAATGCTTCTTCCATCCTTTCATCCCAATTATACTTCGCATCCTTCTGTGTCAAAGTAGTCAACGGTTTTTCAATTCTTGAGAAGTTTTCGATAAACCGTCTGTAATATCCGGCAAGACCCAAAATTTGTCGCATTTCGGTTGTGGTTGTGGGTGTTCGCCAGTTCCTTATTGCTTCGATCTTGGTTGGGTCAACGTGTAAGCCCGTCTCGTTTACCACCTGACCTAGGAAATTCACTTCTCTGATCTAGAATTCGCACTTGGAAAACTTAGCATACAACTTCTCAGTTTTCAATAACTCTAGAATAAGCCTTAGATGTTCAGTGTGTTCCTCCTCGCTACGAGAATTGATCAAGATGTCTTCCATATACACCATGGGTGCATTGGTCAAATCGAATGGCATAACCAAAAACTCGGAGTGTCTATATCGAGTTCTGAATGTCGTCTTGTGTATGTCCTCCTCTTCGATTCACAGCTGATGATATCCTAAACGCAAGTCGATCTTGGAATAATCACTTGATCCTTGTAGTTGGTCGAATAAATCATCTATTCTGGGTAGTGGATATCGGTTCTTGATGGTTACCTTATTCAATTCCTTGTAGTCGATGCACATACGAAATGATCTGTCTTTCTTTTTGACAAATAAGATAGGTGCTCCCCATGGCGAATGACTTGGTCGGATGAATCCCTTATCTAGCAACTCCTGTAGTTGGTTCGATAGTTCTTGCATTTCTGACGGCGCCAGTCGGTATGGTGACCGCACTATCGGAGTAGCTCCTCGGGTAAGGTCGATTCGGAATTCGACTTGTCGCTGCGGTGGGAGTCCTGGTAAGTCTTCAGGGAATACTTCAGGAAAATCATGAACAACTGGTATGTCCTCGACCTTCCTTTCTTCTGTCCGGTTCTCCGTTACATGAGCTAAGATGGCATAGTATCGTTTCCGTAGATACTTCCAGGCTTTCATACATGAGATGATATTTAGAGGAGTCCTGCTCTTTTCTCTTTGAATTGCAAGTGTTTCTCCATCTAGTAGGGGAAGTTTGACAACCTTTTCGAGGCTTACAATCTCCGCTCCGTTCTTGGACATCCAGTCAATACCGATAATCACGTCGAAACTACCTAGTTTAATGGGTAGTAGATCTATTTCGAAGGAATGATTGGCTAATTGTAGGACACAGCTTGGAATAATGTGGTTGGTTTTGATTAATTTACCGTCGGCTAGTTCTACGGTATACTCATTATCTAGCACAGTAGGTTCGATACCAAGTAGTGGACTAAACTTACTAGACACGAAACTTCTTTCAGCACTAGTATCAAACAAGATAGATACATAATGGTTGTTTAAAAGAAACGTACCCGTTACGGTGTCAGGGTTCTGTTTAGCTTCTCCTGCTCATAAAGGCTCGCCCTTTGGCATTGTTTTTTGTTGTTGTTTCCTCGCTTCCTGTTCTTTAGGCAATCCTTTGAAAAATGTCCATTCTGTCTACAAGTGTAACCAGCATGGGTTACTCCAGTGCTTGGACCTGGTCCTTTCATCCTACAATCCTTGGCAACATGGCCAATCCTCTTGCAATTTTGGCACCTTGCCTCTATGCACATGCCATTGTGGTGAAAATTGCATTGATTGCACTTTGGTAGGTTTCCCGTGTAAACTATCCTTGGCTTATTGTCAACTTGACCTATGGTGTAGGCTCGGGTAGTCTCTTGCCTTTTCGATGGTGGTGGAGGATTAAATGACCTTGAATAACTTCCTTCAAACTTTCTTTTGTTGTCAGCGGGTTTTTCAAAAAGTCCCCGACGAACGGCCTGGGACGTCAGGTTGTGTGCCAATCGGATGGCTTGCTGGATTGTTGTAGGTTCAGAAGATGATACCATACACTGACTTGCGGGGCCAGTCCCCACAAATAACACTCAATACGTTTCTCTTCAGGTGTCACAATTTGAGGACACAATCCTGCCAAATCATGAAATTTCGATGTGTAATCCACCACATCTGGTCCATTCATTTTCAGGTTCCAAAACTTTTCCTCAAGATCCTGGATCTCGTTTCTTGTACAATACTCATCCCTCAACAGCTTCTTGAAGTCTGCCCATGGCATAGCATTCGCTGCTTCCAAACCCATCGCTTGGAAATTGGATTTCCACCAGGTGAGGGCTTGTCCCTCAAAGGTTCCAGTAGCAAAGTTTACCTTTGAAGTTTCTGGACAGTTGCACATCTCGAAAGTAGATTCTACTTTCTCGATCCACCGTACTAGGTTAACTGCTCCATCCCGCCCATTGAAAGAGAGCGGTTTGCAGTCAAGGAAAAGCTTGTAGGTGTATACTGGGGGATTTTATCCTTGTCCTCCTGCATTCTGATTGTTTGGCAAGGCTGCAACAGCTGCGGCTACTCTTTATTTAATCAGGGCCTCCATCTGTGCTGTCATCATTGTTGCTTGGCGGGGGCATGTCTCTTCATATCATAATGTTAGCAAGAGTTAGATTATGTAATATACAACCAACACATGTACACAAAATAACACATCACATCACATCACAAATCAACCATAAAATATAAAAAGATAATAAACTTGATAAAATAGATTGTATGAAGTACAAAATATTCTAGGAGTCTCCGCTCCTTCACAAAAGAGAACAAGTTTAAAACTTCAAATATCCTGTGGGCACAGCCCGCCCACAATAGGCTGAATAGTAAATCAAATAGATCATGTAAATGCGTCGTTCTACACAGCGGCCGAGAGCAAAGCAGCGCAGAACACAACAAGAGTCCTAGTAGCCTATAGCCGTTCCCCCTACTGCATTCGCCCTGAGCTCCGCTGCATCGGCTCTCTGGGTAGCAAGTGTAGCTCTCTGCTCCATCATGATGGTCCTCTGTCTCTCGAGGCTCAGGTGCCTCTCAGCCTTAGACACTCGGTCAGATAGAATGGTAATCCTTGAAGCATCCCTCTGGCGGTCCTCCGTCAGTCGGGACACCTGCTTTTGTAGAGTCTGCAATGCGGTCTCTTACACTTGCGTAGGCACATGCTCAATCATCTGCTCAGTCTCCTTCCCCAGACCCTCTAAGGACAGAACCTTTTCCTTAATGTGTTTCACTTGCTTCAGATTGTCGCGCATCCTTTTCTGACCCCTCCGTAGATCGTCTAGTAAATCATCGTAACGGCTGCATCGGGCTACCAGAGTCGGAATCGTATGCTCGATCGGCTCCCTGGTAATCGGAAAAAGCACGTGGTCCAAGAGACGAATCCCTGATCTCTGTCACAGGGGGGTATTCCTTCCTCCATAGCCTAGTCCTGCAATGTATCAGAAATGAACGTCTACCTTCTTGCATCAACCCTAACCTTCTTGCGCTTAGGCTCAGGGCAAGCATGCTCGAATGAGAGGGTGGTGCCCTCTTCTTCGGGGAATGCTGGACTAGTGGGTCATAGGGGCGATGTCGGTGTGGGTAGGCGATGTCACAAGTGGGTATCTCGTGGGTCTCCTCAGCTGTCGGGGCCTCAGGCTCCGTCTTTGACTCAGCGTCATCATCCTCAGTCGGTTCTTCTTCCAACTCCTCAGTAGTAGTGTCGTCGAAGACAGTCTCACACCTGTAACACAGGACAGTCATCTAACCAGAGTAGTACCTCCAACAGATATGTTTCCAGGTAAGAGCGACGGGTCCAGGAGAGATTTATACACCGCTCTTTCCTAGACAGAACATTCCGTTTGTCAAATAACTACATACCAGTTGAATGTCACCTTCTAGTTACTTTGACGTTCATACCAAAAACACACAGTGGAAGACTTAACATCATAAATTATTTAATTTCATAACGTTATGTTTGTATAATAGGAACTGACTGGCAAAATACAACATAAACAACTCTCGACTTATAGCTCATGAAGAATCATGCCATCCACTCAGGCCTTATGGTCACACAGGGACCTGCCCTAAGTTATCCTTATATCTAACATATGTACCTCCCCTGGAATGCCAACTACCAACTAGGGTTCACCTGTGCTAAAAAACATTTGAAAACATTTTGGGTCAGCTTAACGCTGGTGAGTTCATAAACAAAATCATATTTACAGTTATCTTTGATACAGGGATGAAGGCCCCGCATGGGTCTTACAACCATCCCCTCCAATCCATCACCCAGTAACCTCTTCTTTACTCGGGTTCTGAGTCTATGACATACATATATACAGAGACCTTCCGACGCGCTGATCCGATATGTACCCGATCTCAAACAAGAGGATCAGTCTTATCCCTAGGTCCCACCCCAATCATGGCCATAATAAGTACTTATCATAGGATATATGCACGGACAGTATTGGGATCTCAGATAAAAATCATTTACAAAATATTTCATAGAGCACAGTTCAGAGGAACTCACCTTAAGCAGAACCTCCTTTCGGATCAATTGTAATAATCAACACCTCGACAGAACCCTAAATCATATCCGTCATTATTATAAATAGCATCCCTATCTTAGGTTTACACGAAGGAACCTTAGGGTGTTTAGAAACCTTACCTCGCCACTATCTACGGCAGTTTTGCAGACGAATTGCGAGAAACCAGACGCTCGTGAGCGGAGCAGAACCTCGGGAATCGAGCTACCAGAGCTTAGTGTGCGTTTTGTGAAATGTTTGTGTGTGCAAATGAGCTGAAGTCGAACTTTCTATTTATAGGTTAATTTTGGTCCCGTAGCGGACCGCTAAGCAAGGGGGTAGCGGTCCGCTACTACCCTGCTTGCGTCAACCCTAAACGCGTCACCTCCGTAGTGGGCCGTCTCACCTTTTGCGGATGGTGAACCGTTACGAACCTGGCTAGCGGTCTGCCACCGAGCCACGTGTCAAAATTCCACTTGTGAGTCATAGGGACACGTGTCATCACCCGGTTGTTTCCTTAGTCTACACGTAGTGGACCGCTAAGGGTTAGGGTACCCCATCAACTTTCAGAATTTTTAGTTTTAGTCCCTTAACTTTGAAGAATATTCAATTCAACCTTTGAACTTTAAATCTTGACATTTTTAGTCCATCTATTTTTTGGGAATTGTCCAGGTGTTACAAATCTCCCCTCCTTAAAAGAATTTCATCCTCGAAATTCATCATTAGTTGAATAATTGAGGATACTTATCTTTCATTTGTTCTGTTAATTCCCAAGTTTTATCGGCACCCTTCCGACCTTGCCATTGCACCAGTACCATTGGTATAGTTTTCTTTCTGAGCTTTCGATCTTGGGTTCCTAAGATCTTAACAGGTTGTTTGGTGAAATTGAGTTTATCATCAACATGTATATCATCCAATGAGATTGTCTGATCGGGGTCTACTAAGCACTTGCGTAGGCATGACACGTGAAACGTGTTATGAATACCTTGCAATGATGCCGGCAATTTAAGCATATATGCCACTGCTTCAACTCTTTCTATGATTCTGTAAGGTCCAATATACCTTGGGCCTAACTTTCCACGTTTTCTAAAACGTACAACACCTTTCCAAGGTGATACTTTCAACATAACGTAGTCACCAACTTTGAATTCTAATGGACGTCGGTGTCTATCTGCATAACTCTTCTGCCGATCTTGTGAAACTTTCAATTGATGTCTGATCTGGACTATCTTATCAGTTGTTTTCTGTAAGATTTCTGGTCTAGATAGTTGGGTATCTCCAACTTTTGTCCAACAAATCGGAGTTCTTCACTTCCTGCAGTATATTGCTTCAAAAGGTGCAACTTTATACTTGAATGGTAGCTGTTGTTGTAGGAAAATTCTATCAATGGTAGATGATTAACCCAGCTACCTCCAAATTCTATTGCACAAACCCTCAACATATCTTCTAGGGTTTGAATTGTTCTTTCACTTTGTCCATCGCTTTGAGGGTGATATGCTATGCTCATATTGATTCGAGTCCCCAACTCCTTCTGGAAACTAGTCCAGAATCTGGAAGTGAACCGACTATCTCTATCAAAGATAATAGATAGCGGTATATAATGGCGGCTCACGCTTTCATTGATGTAAAGTCGGGTAAGCTTATCCATTGAATAATTCTGACTGATAGGAATAAAGTGTGTCGATTTGGTTAGTCTACAACCACAACCCAAATAGCATTATGCCCTTTCTAGGTTCTCGGTAGTATCGTGACAAAGTCCATAGTAATCCTATCCCATTTCCACATAGGTATCTCCAACTTTTGCATTTTACTTGTGGGTTTCTGATGTTCAATCTTGACTTGAAGGCAAGTCAAACATTTTTCTATATACTGAGCTATGGATCTCTTCATGTTTGGCCACCAGTAATGAGTCTTTAATCCTTTATACATTTTATCAGCTCCAGGATGTATCGAGTATTTGGATTTGTGAGCTTCGTCCATTACTTTTGTTTGGATTTCCCCAAGTCTAGGAATCTAAATTATGTTTCCAAATAGTAGGATTCCATCATCGGCTTTGGTTAGTAAGTTTCATTTACCAACCATGCGCTCTTTCTTGATGTTATCTTCTCGGAGTGCTTGGGTTTGAATTTCCTTGATTTGATCCATCCAGTCTATCTTAAATTCTAACCTTAAGGCCCTGATCTTGATATGCTTGATTCTCTCTTTTCGAGTTAGTGCATCTGCTACAACATTAGCTTTCTCGAGATGGTATTTAATCTCACAATCGTAATCATTAATGAGTTCCATCCACCTTCTCTGTCTCATATTCAAATCCTTCTGATTGAATATATGCTGGAGACTTTTATGGTCTATATATATCACACACTTAGTACCATATAGATAGTATCTCCAAATTTTTAGACAAAACACTATGGCACCAAGTTCAAAATCGTGTGTAGTGTAGTTCTTTTCATGAACTTTAAGTTGTCGTGATGCATAGGCTATTACCTTGTCTCGCTGCATCAACACACAACCTAGACCAATTCGGGAAGCATCACAATAGATGACAAAGTCATCATTCCCTTCGGGTAAAGCTAAGATCGGTGTTGAACTTAGTTTCTGCTTAAGAATCTTGAATGCCTCTTGTTGCTTCTATACCTAGTCAAACTTCACAGCTGTCCGAGTTAGAGTGGTTAATGGGGTAGCAATTTAGGAGAAGTCTAGTATAAATCTTCGGTAGTATCTTGCTAGACCAAGAAAACTTCGAACCTCAGTCGAGGTCTTTGGAGTCTCCCATTTTATAATGGCCTCAATCTTGGTTGGGTCTACTTGAATTCCCTGATGGTTTATAACATGCCCTAAGAATTGTACTTCTTTTTTCCAAAACTCGCATTTGGAAAATTTAGCGTACAACTTCTCTTTTCTAAGAGTTTCCAGGATTATCTGAAGATGTTTGGCATGATCTTCCTGAGTTTGGGAGTAGATAAGGATATCGTGTATGAACACTATAACGAATTTGTCCAGGAATGGTTTACAAACTCGATTCATTAGGTCCATAAATGTTGCGGGAGCATTAGTTAGACTGAATAACATAACTAAGACCTCATAGTGTATGTATCGGGTTCTAGAGGCAGTCTTAGGTATGTCTTCCTCCTATACCTTCAACTGATGATATCCAGATCTAAGATCTATCTTCGAGAAGTATTTAGCTCCTTGCAACTGATCGAACAAATCATCTATCCTTGGTAAAGGATATTTGTTCTTTATGGTGAGCTTGTTTAGTTCCCGATAGTCTATACACATACGCATGCTTCCATCCTTCTTCTTTACAAACAAGACTGGTGCTGCCCAAGGTGATGTACTTGGACGTATGAAACCCCTGTCTAATAATTCTTGAATCTGCTTCATCAACTCTTTCAATTTAGATGGTGATAGACGATACGGTGATCTAGCAACGGGTTTAGCTCCAGGAATAAAGTCGATTCGAAATTCATTTTGTCTATGGTAGACCAGGTAATTTTTCCGGAAATACATCCGGGCGATTGCATACTATAGGAATGTCCGCAATCTGCCGTTCAGGTTTAAAGTTTAAGGCATAAACTATGAATACACTACCTCATGTATTCACACATATCTTAGCTTTGGCTACAGAAATTGTTTCAATCTTATTCTCATCACTATCGCGTTATATCAACAAAGACTTTCCGTTAGGCCTACAAATCCTAACAGTATGTTGATCACAATTGATCTGAGCATGGCATTGGTTTAACCAATCCATTCCAATGATAACATCGTACATGCTCATACTCATTGGCATTAATTTAATCACTGAATTTTCATTGCCCAGAGTCATCTTGCAATTCACATACGATTCGGTTATCCTAATTTGCTCACCACTTGTCGTCTCAACTACGTAAGCATGCTCAAGTGGGGTAGGTGTCATGCCTAAATACAAACTAAAGTCGTCTGAAACAAAACTTATATTTGCTCCCGTATCAAACATGATTTTAGCATAAATATCATTAACTAGAAACGTACCAGCTACCACTTTGGCATTTTCGTTTCTCTTTCCTTCACCTTTCACAAACACTCGACCTTTAGCCCTTCCTCCGGGCTTCTGCGGTGCGGGTTTGGTGCAATTCCTTGCCAGATGTTCCATTTCATTACAATTAAAACATCTAAGAGATGGAATATATGTTGCAGTATGCCACGACCTCTTGCATTTATAGCATCTTGTCTCTTGCGAGTTTCTCACCGGATTGTTTCCCTCTCTCCTAGGGAATTTGAAATTCCTTGGTTTAAATTGATACATCACCTCCTCACTCTTTCTCTTTTTTTCCGTAGGATGAACTTGATAAGCTTGAGGAGGAGTTTCTCACCGGTAGTGTGTTTCGTAACGCTTTTGTTACCTCATTAGCCACAGCATCTTGAAACTGTGCCTCGGACATGACCACTTCTTCGGTATGAGGATTCGTAGGGTTATCATTCTTGTTTGTGTTATGATTGTCGTTAGTATCGACGTTAAGTTCAGCTTGCTTACTGTTCCTAGTAACCGGAGTATGACCTGTTCCTCTACCTTTTCCTCTTTCTTTTTCGACCATTGTTGTAGGTCCCTTGGGTGTGGCGGATCGTCACATGCAAGTGGGTCTACTAGTCGAACCGGGTGCGGGATGCCCGTGACTAGGTGGAGAGTCTAACTAAACAAAGTAAACCAACAAGAGAATCGCTTTAAACGTTCTTTCTATTATAAACACTTGAAGGTTACAGAGAAAAGCACTAAATTTACAATCTGTGTATTTGCGTTTATGCCTGCGTACTTAACTTCTGTCAACCTATCCTACTTATACTTGACCTGATGCCTGCGCACTTAGCAAGTGCACAGGGCAAAATGCTCTTGCTTACTTAACAAGTACGCAAAGGTATTCTTGCGTACTTGCTAAGTACGCAGGAGCTTTCTCCTGCGCACATGTAAGTGCGCAAAACACTTAGAAGAAATGCAACATTCAATATGTAAAAGTAAACACAACTCGATAAACTAATACATAAAGACTCTTACATACAAAGAGAATTACAAACATGAAAATACAAACTAAGACTCTATCCAGAGTGTTGTCACAGGAAAGTGCTTCAACAAACTCCCCCTTGACAACAGCTCGGGATCTTCATCGTCTTCAGTCTTCAATCTTCAGTCCTCACAGTTGTCCATCCTTAGCTTCCATCTTCTTCTTGTATTCAAGGCAGAACTTGATCACCTTGTCATATTTAGAAGCAAGGAGCTTTGTCCATTCGTCCGTGTGGACACAGTAGCGTTCGGCTAGTACCTCCAGATCTTTCACAGAAAAGTTGATGAAGCAGACTTCATCAAAGATTCTGATCAGTTCTTTTGGTACTATGTTCCCACTCTCGGAACGTCCCTTTCCCATGATCACAGTCTCGCCCGTTTTTGGATCTACGTACCAGTACCACATGTCACCAAGAATATCCTGAGATAACTTGCTCAGGGGAATCTTAGTTTCACATCGCACTGGCTTGTATACCAATTTCTTTAAGTGCTTCTTAGTCACAGGATGTATAGCGTGCTTATCCTTGACTCTCTTGGGCACCTGAGGCTTGAACATATCAAAGTTCCCAGATCTTGCTTCACGCTGCAGAACCACCCACAAACCCATCGCCACTGCGTGATTGGAATAACCAAGCAGCTCTCAGTTTGCTAGGTTCACCAGGCCGTATTTGGGCAAGGAGCTGAACGCTTCACTGGTGGGTTTCAAGTATTGAACCCCGCCAGATCTTTTGATAGCGAACAGCTGCTTGTCCTCCTCGAACCTTACATCCAAGATCATCCCTGTTGCTCCGTGCTTGTCTATGATAGACGTCTTTTGCCACACCGAAGCTGGACCCTTTGATGAGGTGGAAGGCATGTCTGTCTCTTTTGGTGCCTCTGGGTCCACAGGTTCAGGGTCAACTGGGGAGGCGTCAGTCGAGGCTTCTACATTACTAGCCTGCTCGACTGAATCTGTGTCGAGCGGAGCGTCGAAGGATGGAACTTCAAAGATCTCTCCATCTTCTAGCTCGTACTCTCCTTCCCCGTCACCCTTGGGAATCTCTATCACCACGTCTTCATCATCATCATTCCAGTCATCACCAGAGTCGATCTCTCCTTCTTCTAGATTGAAGAGAGCATCGATCTGTGCTTCTTTAGAATAGTCAGGTTCTAGATATAGGATCTCATCATCAGATAAGTCCTTAAGTACTTCAGCCACTGACTTCCCTTTATCACCACCACCACCAGAGGTATCACCACCCTCTTGGTGAGTAGACTCCCCCTCAGCCATTGGAATAGCAGAGATGGGCACTATTGCCAAAGCTTGGTGCTCACCTCCACTAGGACCGGCTTCAGGATCCTTGTCTTTATCGTCATCCTTAGTCAAGTCGACTGGATGACAAGGCTCAGCACCACTGGATTTCTTTTCTTTCTCTTTTTCTTTCTCCTTCTCTTTCTCTTTCTCCCCCTGAGCATCAAGCTTCTTGGTCAGTTCTGCAACTAATTTGACCATCGCTTCGTGCTCTTTTCTTTGTAAATCCAGCCTTAGCTCAAGTGTCGTTCTGTGGCCTAGAATCATTTCATTTGTCTTCATTATTAGTTCATTCTGTGCCATTACATTCTTCAGTCGCTCAATAGTCCCCGTTCTCTGGCTATGTAGAATCCTAACTTCATCGGCCAGTGAATTAATCTGTGCTTGTTGAGCATCAGATTCCTCCTTTGACTTCTGAATAGTCTTCAGCAGTCCAGCAACTTGGGTTTCTAGCACATCGATCCTTGCCTCATTCGGATCAGGATGCCTAGACGATGATGCTTCGGCATTATGGATAGGGGAGGAGAAGATGGTACCAAAGTCAAACCCTTGTGAGTAATCTTCATAAGTGAAGGGTTGACTTGGAGGATCAATGGGGGGTGTTGGGATTTGGGATGAGATGATGGGAGTGGGTGTTATGGTAGGGGTGATGGTGACAGACTCTGTGACAATTGGAGTAGTCACCGCCACTTGGACTGATGTTGTAGGGAGGGTCACCGTCACAGGAACCTCCTCTGTGACTGTCATGACTGCCACATCAGCTTGAACTTGTGGCCTTTTCCTCCTATGGTATAACTGATGTGAAGGTGGGGTAGAGGCTGAATCTGGACTGGCAGCTGGAACTTGTACTTGCTGCACAGTCGGGACCTATACTACCCTGGGGACAGCAACCTCTTTCCTATCTCCTATGTTCTTATGAACACGCTCTCTTCTTTGTCTTTGTAGAGCAACGTCAGAGTCAGATGATGGCTCATAATCGCTGCTCGAGCTTTGTCGCTTCCTTTTGGAGGACGACTCAGGTAGGGTTACCTGTGCCGATCTCCTGGGGTGTGCCTGTGATGGTGCGTCATCGGAATCAGAAGAATCTGATTCTGTTGCTTTTGAATCTGATTCCTCAGCACCACCATCACCGCCTTCGTCGTCTCCATCCTTAGACGATCCATCATCACTTTCATTCTCCTCATCGTGTTGTTCATGTTGCTCATCGGAGTGTTCACTCATTTCAGGTTCCGAGTCATGGCTGTACCATCTCCAGTCTTCAGGTGCCACATATGCTTCATTTAGAAGGTGGCCAAAGAGTTCTGTGTGCACAGGGGTAGGTTCTACACTGCCTGGCTTCAGAAATTGAGCAAATACTCTTTTGTCCACCCGCTTGAATTGCAGTCTCTCCCCTATAGTAGGAAGGTTTGGCAACGCGTCATTTATCAAAAGTTGCACAAACCGAGGGTATAACAAGAACTGAAACCTCTCCGCTGTGTTTATCTGGTCATTGATGGCCTTAAAGATGTAGCGGGAGAAGTTGTAGCCCTTGTTAAGAGAAAGGCCGACCATGGCTGCTGCAAGGTCATGACCCATGGCATCTTTCCCAGCTTTCCTAGACGAGATGCACACGATCAAGACGTGGGCGAAATACCGCCATTGGTCTAATACCCACATCTTTTTATAAGAAGCATAGTCCCTCGCTCCGACGTATCCCATTCTTTGCCTCCAACACCCATCCACAAAGTAGTCTGGATAGGCTGTCAGGTCGGTAGCAAGGTCTCTGAACTGTAGGACCCTTCTTATGGTATCTTCAGAAAATGCGGTAGCCTGACCTGCAACGGTAGCCCTAATGACATTGGGGGATACCGTGCAGTCGTGCTCCGCCGTCTCCCAGAATTGTTCGAGATAGGGTCTTGACACGACCGGGTCAGCAGAAATGGCGTAGCTGATTCTTGAACGGTTCAAGAAATCAACTATGTCTCTGTACTGCAACGCGTCACCCTTCCATTTTGGTTCAGTGTTAGCTAACAGGTTGAATTTGTTAGAAAACGCCCGAGCCATAATCTGCAAAGTCACACAGAAAGCATAATCAGAACAACACGTATCAATGGAAATGGATAAACATGACTCAGTATAGCAGTTACTCAATGAAGAGAATTTCAGACTTAGGAATTTTTGCTAAGTGTTGGTCCTGCGTACTTAGCAAGTACGCAGGGGTTTGTTCTTGCGTATTTAACAAGTACGCATGAATTACTTCTTGCGTGCTTGTTAAGTGCGCAAGACTTGCACTTAACCAAAGTTCCAGAAATCTCAACTTTCAATCAGAAGAGAGGCATTTCCGTGGATTATGGTCACCACAAGGTCGAAATACTTGATTATGACCTATGGGACCACTATCCACCGCAACTAACCGCTAAACCCGTCAAATTTTTGACCTATATGACGACCCAGTTGAACCAACGGTCAATCGAGGGTCAAGGCCAAAATCAAACCAAGTTAAGGACAAATTAGGAGTCAATAGGTTTTGATTAGTGATTATTAACAAGTTTTAGGTCTTAATTTGCATTTAGAACACCAAAATAGGTCAATAATTTCACACTCAAAACCGTCGATGAATCGGTCGAAAACATGGGATTTAATGGATGATACGGACCGAGATTCTCACCAAGTAAATGTTAGATGATGATTAAATAATGAGCGGGACGAAAAATCCGGTTGGAACACTCAAAATTTTTGAGAAAAATGGTTGGAGGGAATATCACAGGAGAAAAAGGTTTGAAAGTGATAAACTCTAAAAAAATTTCTAAGTCCTATATTTATACCCAACACATATTGGTCATGCGTATTTACTAAGTGCGCAGGACTTAACTCCTGCATACTTACTAAGTACGCATGACTTAAGTCTTCCGTACTTGTTAAGTACGCAGGGTTTACCTCATGCGTACTTATCAAGTACGCAGAGACCCTTATGTGCACACACTTTCAACTCAAATTATGAAGATTTCAAGTCAAATAACGAACAAGATAAAAATATTCAATCACGAGGTTTGAAATACAATTCAGGAAGGTTAAACACAAATATTTTTGGCTTTTCTGAATAAAGTTGAACTATGCATAAACTAAAAATATTTTTGATCTTTTCTCATAGAAATATACAAGTATTCACACCAACTATTTTTGATCAAAGACACGAGCAGAGGGTCATATCAGGCTATCTTTTAGCAAAAACGATACAAAATAAACATCAAAGAATATGGGATCATGTCATGGATTACTATTTATTCATACGTAATAAGCATATAGACAAGTAATTCAAGTTGACAATATTATAAGATTTGAAACTATAAGCATCTTTGTATCACATTCTTGTGTATTAAGGTATTATTTATAAGATATACAACGTGTACCCCACTGATATGCTATACTAATGTAAATTGCATTATCTCAAGGCATCTAAGTTTTTCCCAATGATTTTCTAAGTTTTCAGAATGAAGCTACATCTATTAGCACAGGAAAATCAAGCAGAATCCATAAGGATTATCAGGAATCATAAGATTCAGAATCGAGTGATTCAGTTGTCTTGGTTTCATTTGATTTTCTTCATTGAATATCGGAATGATGATTCAGGATAATATATATGGTGATTGAATAGGGTAAGGGGATCCAACTTTTATCAGGATTTGATTTCAATGAATCAGGAATGATTCAAGGGTGAAAACATGCTCAACGGTTAATGTAGAGACATGTCTTAATTCAATCTCTCATTGTATACTTGTGAGTATGGGAGTGAGATGAACCGCATTAATTGTGCTAATGACATAACCCGAAACTGACCTCAAAAGAAAATTATTGCCAAAATCTAACATCCTATATCTGATAATGATCTTTTCTATTCTTTTACGCACACACACTTGCAAACATGGGTTCAAATCACAGGTGTAATTTATATTTAGTTTCCACACTACTAGTGATTCAAAGATGCATACAACCTACTGACAATTTAAATTACTTGTAAATAAGCAGATTAAAAACATAATAAGTTAAACAATTAAGTAAGCATGACGCAATCACTTCCCATATGAGCAGTCTATGACGTTTAGATCATTTCTGAAGTACTATCATTTCCTCGTTTCTCAAGTTAACTTTGAAATTTTCTCCATTTTCTATTTTCGTTTTTGTTTTTGTAAAATATTTTGAAACTTAAAAGAGCTATACAGAAAATTTAAAAAGAAATAAAGTTTAACTTCCATGAATTGAATTGATTTAGGAAAAATTAATTTTCACTCAGGATTGAACATTCCTATCATGTTGACAAGATGCTTAAAACGGGATCGATCAAATGCCTTTGTGAAAAGGTCAGCAAGATTGTCATCCGTGTGAACTTTTACAAGTTCAATTAAATGCTTTTCAGCACAATCACGGATGAAATGATGGCGAATCTCTATATGTTTAGTTTTGGAATGTTTCACTAGTTTATTTATGATGGACATTGTGGCATTGTTGTCAATGAATAGAGGAGTTCCAGTGAAGTTTAAGCCGTAGTCTCTCAACTGCTGCTGAATCCACAGTATCTGAGAACAACTGCTCGCTGCAGCAATGTATTCTGCTTCACAAGTTGAGACAGAAACCGTTGACTGCTTCTTACACTGCCAGGAGACCAGTCTGTCTCCTAAGAATTGACATCCACCAGAAGTTAACTTTCTGTCAAGGTTACAACCGCCATAATCTGAATCAATGTAGGCTTTGAAGTCGAATGACTGCTGCTTAGAGTACCAAAGACCTAATCGGGGTTTCCCTTTCAGGTATCTGAAAATTCTCTTCACGGCTATCATATATGACTCCTTCGGTTGAGACTGAAACCTTGAGCACAAGCACACATCAAACATTATATCGGGTCTTGAAGCTGTGAGATACATAAGTGATCCGATCATCCCACGGTACAATCTGCTGTCTACATCCTTTCCATCTTTGTCAGGATGCAGACCATGATTGACTGGGATAGGTGTTCCATAAGTACTGCTATCATTCATCTTGTAATTTGATAAGATGTCCTGAACATACTTAGTTTGATGTAGATAAATGCCATCCTCTCTTTGACTGACTTGCAGACCCAGGAAGAATGACAATTCACCCATATTACTTATTTCAAATTTGGACTTCATCACCTGCTCGAATTCCCTACACATCCCTTCATTGGTAGACCCAAAAATGATGTCGTCGACATATACTTGTACAAGAAGAATGTCACCTCCTGCTTTCCTAATGAAGAGAGTCGAGTCAATCTGTCCACGGTCGAAACCATTAGACAGAAAATGCTTAAATAATGTCTCATACCATGCCCGCGGTGCTTGATGAAGACCATAAAGTGCTTTGTCGAGCTTATACACTTTATTGATATTATGCGGATCTTCAAAACCGGGAGGTTGAGTGACATAGACCTCTTCATGAACTTTACCATAAAGGAAAGCACTCTTCACATCAAGTTGATAGACCTTGAAGCCGACATATGTGGCATAAGCCAAGAACAGTCGAATGGCCTCAATTCTAGCAACTGGGGCATATACTTCCGTGTAATCCAAGCCCTCTTGCTGATAAAAACCCTGAACAACCAGCCTTGCTTTGTTCTTCACAACAACATGATGATCATCCGTCTTGCATTTGAACACCCATCTGGTTCCAATTGGCTAAAAGCTTTTTGGCAAATCAACCAAATCCCACACGTGCAACTTTTGGAATTGAGATAATTCATCTTGCATCGCCTCAATCCAACAGTTGTCAGTGAGAGCCTCCTTCACATTCTTTGGCTCTAACTGGGACAAGAATGCAGCATGCAGACATGTTTCCATAACACCAGTGTCAAGTATCTCAGTGTAAAGACTGGTGTTCTCAGTGATAGTTCGATGACGAGTCTGAACACTGGCATAAGGATCACCAATAATGTTGTCGATTGGATGATTCCTATGCACTCTCGTCTCTGGTACAATCGGTTCCTGAATTTATGGATCTAGATTCGTGCTTAACTCCCCCATTTCCTGTGTTCCAGAGGAAGAAGATTCAATGTTAATTGGATCAGCTGGAGCTTCATTTCCTACAGTTGTGTTAGGATTGGTGTGAGCGTCATCTCCAACTACAAGAACATCTTCACTGTTATCACTGTCATGAGTTCCAGATGCAGATGCAGCATCGGGATCAGGAGTTACAATCGGTACAGTAGCACGAGTAGAGAAGCTGGAGTCATTATCGCCACCCAATAATTCATAAACATTTGCGGCGTCAACTGCAGATAGATCAGGAAGATTGAATGACTTGAATAGCGCATCATAATCAAAACCCCAAGTTGGACCTGTTGGTTCGGGTGGAATGCTGTGTTTACTGCAATCGACTTCAAACCATTCCTCGACAGTACGAGTTCCTATATTGTACACTCTCTTGCAAGGCGAGTTGGCAACGTATCCTAAGAAGATGCCTTCCACTGCTTTTGCATGAAACTTAGACTGGCGGTCTTTGTACTGTAGCAACAAGGAACAAGGACTACCGAAAGGAACTAGGAAATCAAGATTGGGAAGTCGATTATTGATCAACTCGTAACAAGTCTTGTTGTGCCTTTTCACAACCAGAACTCTGTTTAAGACGTGACAAGCTGTATTAACAGCTTCTGCCCAGAAAGGGACAGGAAGCTTTGCATCCGACAGCATAGTCCTTGTTGTCTCAATCAGTGTTCTGTTCTTGTCACACCCCGCCAGGGTGGAAACGCGAGGCGCAACGTTCACTTGTTTCCAAAGCATATGATTATCGCAAACACATACATGTAATTGGATACATAATCGAGTTTAAAATATTTACATCACAAAATATCAACATGAGATTACAAAAGTTTAAGATTTCGCAAATATGACTCAAGACCATGAGTTATACAAGAGAAATCCTCTCAAAAGCCGTATCCACGTGCATGCATGAATCCTACATTGCTAACCTGATGGCCACGTTCAATTTCCTGAAAACATACTTAAAACTGTCAACACGAGGTTGGTGAGTTCACAAGTTATTATAAAGAGTTATCATAAACCCAATGTTTAAATCTGATCATTTTCCGATCAAAACTCCTTGTTAAACCTGATCAATTTAACCTGATCAGAACTCTTTTGTTTAAACCTGATCACTTTAACCTGATCAGAACTCTTTTGTGTAAAACCTGATCACTTTAACCTGATCAGAACTCTTTTCTTTAAAACCTGATCACTTTAGCCTGATCAGAACTCTTTTGTGTAAAACCTGATCACTTTTGCCTGATCAGAACTCTTTTACATGTATTACCAATGAATATGAATACTAATCTGATCTATTGACCCCATTTGTAAGCTTGCAAGGAATACAAAATAATATGTAATGTACGAGACCGTAACCAAACCCCAACATTCTGTGCCTCCCCTCGCCTTTCTGCGAGTAAGACAATATGCGGTCATTCGGCCATTTTGACCCCTGTTAGCGCGACTAACCATGACCGGAGGCGTCACCCCCAATAGTACTATTCATATAATCCCGGGCTAAATCCATAGCTAATGGTTACTAATTTATTCAGAGGACTTTAAGCGCTTTACTTTTCCCTCAATACACACATACGGTCAGATCATTAGTTCAATTCATTTATACACAAAAGTCTTTTACAAGTATGTTTCCACCCCAAATCATTTCAAAACTTTAGAAAAAGGGGAATTAGTGAAACTCACCTCGACAGTATGAATGCTAGCAAATATTTGAATAACAGCAGACTTGCCTATCCGTATCCTAATTACACAAGGATAACATACACGTTAAGACTACCCGTCTTAAACGCAAGTTGTTCACCCGACTTAGCAGATCTGATTACTTTTGTTTATAAATATCTTTTTAGTTTTTCCAACCTTTGTTTTGTTATAAAAATAGTTCTGAGTTACTGCCCTATGGGGCTGATGAACAGGTATCGAAACTTTCTTAGTTTCGATTGAACAGAACAGATGTCGAAACTACTTAGTTTCGATTGAGTAAATTGGGTATCGAAACTACCTAGTTTCGATTGGCAAAAATAGTATCGAAACTACCTAGTTTCGATTGGGCAATCGGTATCGACACTACTTAGTTTCGATTGTAGATAGGTATCGAAACTCCTAGTTTCGATTGAGTAAATAAGTATCGAAACTCCTAGTTTCGATTGAACAACTGGTATCGAAACTCCTAGTTTCGATTGACAGGTATCAAAACTCCTAGTTTTGATTGAATAACAGGTATCGAAACTATAGTTTCGATTACTGCACTTTGATTGACAGAATTCGTCCTGTATATTTTTATGTTCAAATATTGAATTTGACACACTTTTATTGTTATCTTACTTTCGTTTGAACGATTTGCGTGTTCATCTACGGTTTAAAAGAAAATGAAATGGATAATATTGAGTTTTTACCTCAAACAGGGAATGGATTCTGAGAGACACAGAGAAGATAGTCTTGAATTCTTTTGTTAAGCTCTCTTCAAGAACACTTGAAATTCTCCTTATGACACCGAATTATGGTGGATTTCGCTTTAAAACTGGACTTCGACTTGAAGGAGAATTGGGAATTTTTCCGTAAGAAAATGAGAAAGCTTAAAAGAGATTGTGAGATTTCGACTGAGGAGGTATGGTTTTTATCTGAATTTGAGTGAATTTGCAAGTGGGAGAATGGCTCTCCTGACTTTCGGCCGAGAAAGTCAAGGAAGTGGTTTGGGGTTAATGATAACAAATTTTTAAGTATTAATTTATTAATGGTATTAGTATCAATTAGAGTTCCAAATGGTAATTTAATTCGGTTTCGATTATTCACGGTATTATAATTTTTAACCATTTTATGGCTCGTTGAAGAAATTATTAAAATCTTGGTTCAACGTAAATTTTTGTGTAATATATATATATATATATATATATATATATATATATATATATATATATATATATATATATTTCTGGTTATCTTATTTAACCATTAACGTTCGTATTAAGTCGGGTTATACTGCTTACTTTTTCTAGTAATTCCTTAAGATTTACTAGACTTGGAATAAACTTCTTTGCTAGACTTCTTGACTTTACTTAGTCAAAATAAATATCAGGAAATAATAATTATGAACGTGCGTTTATGAAATGTGGATATTGACCTGAAATGCTGGGTGTCACATTCTCCCCATGTTACAGAGAATTTCGTCCCGAAATTCAGTTCTTGTCACTCTGACTTGGAGTGTTTGTAAACAAAGACGGGTACTTGGATTTCATTTTATCTTCCCGCTCCCACGTATACTCGGGGCCGCGCTTTGAATTCCAACGTACCTTGACCAGCTTAACACGGCTGCGTCTTGTTCTCTGAACCTTCCAATCTGTGACTTCCATAGGTTCCTCAATGAAGTGCAACTTGTCGTCTATGTGAATCTCATCAGGCGGTATAATTAACGTCTCGTCTGATAAACACTTCTTGAGATTTGATACATGAAACGTATCATGTACATTGCTTAGTTCTTGTGGCAACTTGAGCTTGTAAGCTACAGGGCCAACCCTAGCCAATATTTCAAATGGTCCAACGTACCTAGGGTTAAGCTTGCCACGGTTGCCAAATCTTGCAACTCCTTTCCAAGGTGAGACCTTTAACATGACTTTGTCTCCCACTTGGAATTCTAAAGGTCTTCGTCTGTTATCCGCGTAACTCTTTTGTCTGTCACGGGTGGCTTTCAGACGATCCTTGATTTTAAAAATCTTGTCCGTGGTTTCTTGAATAACTTCAGGACCGGTTAAATGCTTGTCACCAACTTCTGCCCAACATAGCGGTGAACGACATTTTCAACCATACAAAGCCTCAAACGGAGCGGCTTTGATGCTGGTGTGGTAACTATTATTGTATGAAAACTTAGCTAGCGGCAAATGAGTATCCCAATTTCCACCGAAGTCAATTGCACACGCACGGAGCATATCCTCTAAAGTTTGAATGGTCCTTTCACTTTGACCATCTGTTTGTGGGTGATATGCCGTGCTCATATCAAGACGTGTGCCCATGGCTTCTTGTAATGATTTCCAGATTCTAGACATGAATCTGCTGTCTCTATCAGAGATAATAGAAATTGGCACTCCATGCCTAGTCACAATTTCCTTAATATAAAGCCTTGCAAGTTTCTCGGTTTTATCCGTCTCTTTGATGGGTAGAAAATGAGCTGATTTCGTCAAACGATCAACAATTACCCATATAGTGTCATACCCGCTCGACGTCTTGGGTAACTTTGTAATGAAATCCATGGAAATTTGTTCCCATTTCCATTGAGGTATCTCGGGTTGTTGTAACAATCCTGACAGTTTCTGATGTTCTGCCTTTACTTTTGAACATGTCAGGCATTTACCGACATAAATAGAAATTTCTCCTTTCATGTTCGGCCACCAGTAGAGTTCTTTCAGATCCTTATACATTTTATCTGAACCTGGGTGAATGGAGTACCTGGACTTGTGGGCTTCGTCCATAACCAACTCCCGTAAGTTACCAAAACATGGCACCCAAATTCTATTCATGAAGTATAAAGTATCATCTGATTTTGGTTCTAACTGCTTTATCATTCCTCGTAAAGCTTCACCCTGAATGTTTTCTTCCTTAATTGCCTCTTGTTGTGCCATCCTGATTTGAGTCGCGAGGCTCGTATGAATTGTCAATTCTAGGGCACGAACACGGAGTGTTTTAACCCGTTCTTTACGACTCAAGGCATCTGCTACGATATTTGCCTTACCAGGGTGATACTTGATATCACAGTCGTAATCATTCAGTAGTTCTACCCAACGACGTTGCCTCATGTTGAGTTCTTTCTGATTAAAGATGTGCTGGAGACTCTTGTGATCTGTAAAAATAGTACATTTTGTACCGTATAAGTAATGTCTCCAAATCTTGAGTGCAAACACGACAGCACCCAATTCCAGATCATGAGTCGTATAATTTTTCTCATGTACTTTTAGCTGTCTGGATGCATACGCTATGACTTTTTCTCTTTGCATCAATACACATCCCAGGCCTTGATGTGATGCGTCGCTGTACACGATGAAATTGTCAGATCCTTCAGGAAGAGATAAGATTGGTGCACTGCAAAGTTTTTGCTTCAGCAATTGAAAAGCTGATTCTTGTTTATCAGTCCAATCAAACTTTTTGTCCTTCTGAGTTAACGTGGTCAAAGGCAAGGCTATCTTTGAAAAATTCTCGATAAATCGCCTGTAATATCCTGCCAGACCCAGAAATTGACGCACCTCAGTCGGAGTTCTTGGTGCTTCCCAGTTTTTGATAGCTTCAATCTTGGATGGATCCACATGGATACCATTCTTGTTGATAACGTGTCCGAGAAAGTGAACCTCTCGGATCCAAAACTCACACTTAGAGAATTTAGCGTAAAGCTTCTCATTCCTGAGTAGTTCCAAGATTAATTTCAAATGATGTTCATGTTCATCCTTGGTTCGTGAATATATCAATATGTCATCGATAAACACAATCACAAATTTATCCAAGTACGGCTTGCACACGCGGTTCATGAGATCCATGAAGACGGCCGGTGCATTAGTCAAGCCAAATGGCATAACTAGGAACTCGTAGTGACCGTAACGAGTCCTAAAAGCCGTTTTTGGTATATCTTCTTCCTGAATTTTCAGTTGATGATACCCTGATCATAGATCAATTTTTGAATAGAAACTGGAACCTTGAAGTTGATCAAACAAATCGTCTATTCGAGGAAGAGGATACCGGTTTTTAATTGTCAGCTTGTTCAATTCCCGGTAATCAATACACATTCTAAAGGTTCCATCCTTTTTCTTTACGAATAGGACCGGAGCTCCCCATGGTGAGAAACTCGGTCTTATGAAACCTTTGTCAAGTAATTCTTGTAGTTGACTCGACAGTTCCTGCATCTCGGAAGGGGCTAGACGATACGGCGATCGTGCAACTGGTGCGGCTCCTGGTACTAGGTCGATCCGAAACTCGACTTGTCTTGATGGTGGTATTCCTGGTAAGTCTTCGGGAAATACCTCCGAGTAATCTCTGACGATTGGTATGTCCTCAAGTCGACGTTCTTCGGGTTTCTTCTCGACAATGTGAGCCAGGTATGCACAATAACCCTTGCGTAGATACTTATGAGTTTTCATGCAGTTTATCATCTTCAACATCATTCTACACTTTTCGCCTTGAATTGAAAGAATTTCTCCGCTAGGTAGTGGGATACGTACAATCTTTTCGAAGCATACGATTTCGGCAAGATTCTTTGATAACCAATCCATGCCAATAACAATATCAAAACTCCCTAGTTCGACGGGTAGAAGGTCTATACTGAATGTATGGTTTTCTAAACATAAAGTACAACCCCAAATGACCTCTCCGGTTTCAATTAATTTCCCATTTGCTAATTCAATAGTATAATTTTGATCTAGTTTGCTGGCCTTAATACCGAGTAAGGATTTAAAATCATTCGACACAAAGCTCATATCCGCACCCGAATCAAAAAGTACAGAGGCATAGTGATTATTTATCGGGAACGTACCAGTGACGATGTTAGGGTCCTGGCGTGCGTCCCTTGCACCCATAAAAAATGCCCTCCCTGGTGCCTGAGCGTTGTTCTGATTCTTCCACTTGGGACAATCCTTCTTGAAGTGTTTCAGGTCACCACATATGAAACATCCCGATTTAATTCTCCCCATTCGGTTGTTAGTTCGACAAGCTTGAGTGGTGTGACCAAACTTGTCGCATTTTCCACACTTGATGCAAACACCGGCATGATGATTTCCACACCTCTTACATCTCGGTAGGCCCCTATCATACTCCTTTCTTTCCACTGTGTTGGCTGCAAAAGCCTTCACAGTTCCTTGTTTCTTAAACCCTTGCTTCTCAGACTTGTTACTTGAATTTCCCATCCATTTCCTTTTCTCCCCAGATCTACCTTCCTCGTTCTCCTTTCTCACAAACAATTCATTACGTACCGCGTCATCCCTTAGCTTGAATGCTAAAGTTATAGCACTCTTGGCATCTATTGGATTAGATGATGTTACCATGCTACGAATTTGAGGCGCAAGGCCCCACAGATACCTCTCAACACGCTTATGTTCTGGTGTAACCATATGCGGTACCAGAAGTGCCAATTCATTGAAACGGTCGGTGTATCCCGCTACATCATCTCCTATCATCTGTAGGTTCCATATCTCAGTTTCAATCTTTTGCAATTCGTTCCGAGGACAGTATTCCTCAATCATCATGTTTTTCAAATCTTCCCAAGATAATTGGTACGCCGTCTCTCTCCCCAAAGTCTTCATTTGAGTATTCCACCAAGTTAAAGCTTTATCAGTGAGCGTACATGTAGAATACTTCACCATGCAGTCAGCTGTGCATTCACTTATATCAATCACTGACTCCATCTGTTCTATCCATCTCATTAGTCCTACTGCACCCTCGGTGCCATTAAAATTGCGAGGTTTGCAGGATAGGAAGGCCTTGTAGGTGCACTTCCTATTTGGAGAATCTGCAGGTTCACAAGTCATAACGTCATTAATTCGGATCATGACTATGTGTTATGGCTTAATTATTTTTATTACCTCCGGAACCTCCTGCTGTACCGCTCCCCCTGCTGTACCGCTACCTCCTGCACCTCCTGCACCGGTACCGCTGCCGTTTCCTCCGCCACTATTTCGATTTGCTTCATACTGCTCTATGGCGGCAGCTACTCGCTGTGCTATGAGTTGTTCTATGTTTGGGGAAATTGTCTCGTTGTTGTCACCAGTAGTGTTACGGGGTGTCCCACGCTTAGGTGCCATGACGTTCTTTCTAACATATCAATTAAAAAGAAACAACATTATATAACAATAATGATAGATCATGACATAGGGATACAACAACATCAAACGTAAACAACCATTATCACAACATAAACCATTACATACATAGTTAAAACATACATAGTACATTGTTCCAACAGACAAGGATACAAAAGAGATGTGTTCACATGACCTCATCAGTACTAAAGTTTTAAACTACATAATGTACTATGGGCACAACCCGCCCATAATAGGTTTAAAAGAAGAAGTGGGAGTATTATCCAAACATCATGGCAAGTCCCGCCATGACAAAGCTAGCCCTAGCCACAAATTCTGCAGCCAAAGTCCTCTCTTCCAGCGCCTCCACCATGTCTCGGACCGTGAGAGTGAACTGCCAGTCCATATCAGCTCTCAACTCTAGATAGTCAGTGGCACCCTGTATGTCTCAGGTGCGGTCTTCCAGAGTCTGAACTCAAGATCCGAGTCCTTGACGTAAGCGCATGGCTGCATCCCCATGTGCCCGAATATCATCTAGGAGATCATCAAGACGCTCTTCGTGCGTATGAACACGTGCTACCAATGTAGGCACTGTGAGCTCCATGGCTTCCCCAGTGTGGGGTAGGGGTGTTGGAGAGTTGGAGGACTCTTCGAGCTCAAAGGTAGAGGGAATACTCTCCATCTCCCTCCATCGTGCCAGAGTACGAGGCATCCAACGGATAGTCCCCACCATAGGGTGGTAACAGGGTCGTTGCCTAGGTGGTTCCTCATCATTCTCCAAGTTTTCCGGGTCACGGGCTGCCAGAGTTCTTTTGCGTGGAAGTCGAACCTTCTACCTAGCACTTTGCACCTTAACTTGTCCTCCGCTTTTCTTTCGGTAGACGATAGGCGGTTCTCCCAGGGCAACATCGGGTGGTGTAGAGTTGCGAACTTGTACTCGATTTTTGGGACGTGTGGCGGAAAGTTCCTCGTTGGATTCAGAGTCAGAGACGGGATCAGAGTGTGAATATGACGACATGTTTGTGACTACAATATCCACATGACATGATGACTGGTTATGAAATGCTTATGCAATGAAAACATTTTAGTGAGTTATTCAAATTATAGACTAGGTTCCGTTTTAGACACCTAGTTCGCTATAATCAATGGCTCTGATACCAAGTTCTGTCACACCCCGCCAGGGCGGAAACGCGAGGCGCAACGTTCACTTGTTTCCAAAGCATATGATTATCGCAAACACATACATGTAATTGGATACATAATTGAGTTTAAAATATTTACATCACAAAATATCAACTTGAGTTTACAAAAGTTTAAGATTTCGCAAATATGACTCAAGACCATGAGTTATACAAGAGAAATCCTCTCAAAAGCCGTATCCACGTGCATGCATGAATCCTACATTGCTAACCTGATGGCCACGTTCAATTTCCTGAAAACAAACTTAAAACTGTCAACACGAGGTTGGTGAGTTCACAAGTTATTATAAAGAGTTATCATAAACCCAATGTTTAAATCTGATCATTTTCCGATCAAAACTCCTTGTTAAACCTGATCACTTTAACCTTATCAGAACTCTTTTGTTTAAACCTGATCACTTTAACCTGATCAGAACTCTTTTGTGTAAAACCTGATCACTTTAACCTGATCAGAACTCTTTTCTTTAAAACCTGATCACTTTAGCCTGATCAGAACTCTTTTGTGTAAAACCTTATCACTTTTGCCCGATCAGAACTCTTTTACATGTATTACCAATGAATATGAATACTAATCTGATCTATTGACCCCATTTGTAAGCTTGCAAGGAATACAAAATAATATGTAATGTACGAGACCGTAACCAAACCCCAACATTCTATGCCTCCCCTCGCCTTTCTGCGAGTAAGACAATATGCGGTCATTCGGCCATTTTGACCCCTGGTTAGCGCGACTAACCATGACCGGAGGCGTCACCCCCAATAGTACTATTCATATAATCCCGGGCTAAATCCATAGCTAATGGTTACTAATTTATTCAGAGGACTTTAAGCGCTTTACTTTTCCCTCAATACACACATACGGTCAGATCATTAGTTCAATTCATTTATACACAAAAGTCTTTTACAAGTATGTTATGTTTCCACCCCAAATCATTTCAAAACTTTAGAAAAAGGGGAATTAGTGAAACTCACCTCGACAGTATGAATGCTAGCAAATATTTGAATAACAGCAGACTTGCCTATCCGTATCCTAATTACACAAGGATAACATACACGTTAAGACTACCCGTCTTAAACGCAAGTTGTTCACCCGACTTAGCAGATCTGATTACTTTTGTTTATAAATATCTTTTTAGCTTTTCCAACCTTTGTTTTGTTATAAAAATAGTTCTGAGTTACTGCCCTATGGGGCTGATGAACAGGTATCGAAACTTTCTTAGTTTCGATTGAACATAACAGATGTCGAAACTACTTAGTTTCGATTGAGTAAATTGGGTATCGAAACTACCTAGTTTCGATTGGCAAAAATAGTATCGAAACTACCTAGTTTCGATTGGGCAATCGGTATCGAAACTACTTAGTTTCGATTGTAGATAGGTATCGAAACTCCTAGTTTCGATTGTGTAAATAAGTATCGAAACTCCTAGTTTCGATTGAACAACTGGTATCGAAACTCCTAGTTTCGATTGACAGGTATCGAAACTCCTAGTTTCGATTGAATAACAGGTATCGAAACTATAGTTTCGATTACTGCACTTTGATTGACAGAATTCGTCCTGTATATTTTTATGTTCAAATATTAAATTTGACACACTTTTATTGTTATCTTACTTTCGTTTGAACGATTTGCGTGTTCAGCTACGGTTTAAAAGAAAATGAAATGGATAATATTGAGTTTTTACCTCAAACAGGGAATGGATTCTGAGAGACACAGAGAAGATAGTCTTGAATTCTTTTGTTAAGCTCTCTTCAAGAACACTTGAAATTCTCCTTATGACACCGAATTATGGTGGATTTCGCTTTAAAACTGGACTTCGATTTGAAGGAGAATTGGGAATTTTTCCATAAGAAAATGAGAAAGCTTAAAAGAGATTGTGAGATTTCGACTGAGGAGGTATGGTTTTTATCTGAATTTGAGTGAATTTGCAAGTGGGAGAATGGCTCTCCTGACTTTCGGCCGAGAAAGTCAAGGAAGTGGTTTGGGGTTAATGATAACAAATTTTTAAGTATTAATTTATTAATGGTATTAGTATCAATTAGAGTTCCAAATGGTAATTTAATTCGGTTTCGATTCTTCACGGTATTATAATTTTTAACCATTTTATGGCTTGTTGAAGAAATTATTAAAATCTTGGTTCAACGTAAATTTTTGTGTAATATATATATATATATATATATATATATATATATATTTTTCTGGTTATCTTATTTAACCATTAACGTTCGTATTAAGTCGGGTTATACTGCTTACTTTTTCTAGTAATTCCTTAAGATTTACTAGACTTGGAATAAACTTCTTTGCTAGACTTCTTGACTTTACTTAGTCAAAATAAATATCAGGAAATAATAATTATGAACGTGCGTTTATGAAATGTGGATATTGACCTGAAATGCTGGGTGTCACAGTTCTTCCGTTCAGCAACTCCATTCTGCTGAGGCGTGTACAGCGCGCTGAATTCGTGACGGATTCCTTTCTTGAGACAGAAAAGCTCCATAAAATTATTCTTGAACTCAGTTCCGTTGTCACTCCTAATTCTTCTAACTTTCAGCTTGCAAAGGGATTCCAAGCTCAGGATCAAATTTTGAAGAATATCAGCAGTCTCGTCTTTAGTACCTAAGAAATGCACCCAAGAAAAACGTGAGAAATCATCAGTTACTACTAGACAGAATGACTTACCTCCAATACTCCTGATACTTATGGGGCCAAACAGATGCATGTGTAATAGCTCCAAAGGGGTATCAATAGAGTTTTGGAGCTTGGGCTTGTGAGACTTCCGTTGCTGTTTGCCCTTTTTACAAGGCATACAGTCATCTGCAATGGTAAATCTCAGCTTAGGAACCCCGGTTACCAAACCGTTTCGGACAAGATGATTCATTTTACGATACGAAATATGTCCGAGTTTCCTATGCCACAAGATGGAGTCGAGCTCTGTCGCTTTAGAAAGCAAACATGTAGAAACTGATGAGGTGGTTGTTGCCACGCTCATATCGATCTGATAGGTGTCGTTTGTTCTTGGCGCTCTCATCAGGATCCAATCTTCTGGAACTTCAAAACCGGGTTTGAGAATCAGGCATTCTGACTTGTCAAACATCACCGAGTACTCCTTATCACACATTTGGGAGACACTCAACAGGTTATGCTTCAGCTGCTCGCAGAAGTTGACATTGTCAAAGCTGACACAACCGTTCGAAACCACGCCTTGACACGTGATGCTGCCGCCTTTTTCTCCGGCAAAGGCCACATAGCCGCCTCTGAATGGTTTAACGTCTTGGAGCAGGGCCATGTTTCCTGTCATGTGCCTGGAACATCCACTATCTACATACCAGCGGTTAGAGATAGTACCCTTCGGACGTCCCTTCACGAGTCACAAAAGAATTAGTTAGTTTTGGAGACCCAAGCCATTGTGGTCTTGGGTCGTCCATCCTTTTCAAAATAAACTAGTTCCTTTAACTCACAGTCATGATGACTGTTCAAAATTGATGAATCTTTAGAAGAAATAGAACTAGGAGATTGAGAAGTTTTGGATTTGGCAGTCCAGGATCTCTTCTGTTTCTTAACCGGAACAGGAGACTTTGGGTCAACTACAGCAGGTGAACTTGTGGAAGCTTCACCTGATTGAACTGAAGTCAGCTGTTCAAGCTTTCTCAACCTCTTGTTCCGTCTCCTCCTCTGTGGCTTAGAAAGTCTTGCCACAGGTTTCTCACCAGTACGTGTACTACCAGAGGTAGATACACGAGGTACAGCAGGTTGCGTTACCTTTCTTGGAACAGATGGTTTTGCTTCAGATATGATCTTAGCCTTTACTATCGGTTTGACTGGTGGTTTCACCACATTTTGCTTTGGATGTTTGGGAGATGGTTTCACTGGTGGCGACCCGGGGATAACAGTTGGTTGTGAAACAACAGGTCGTTTCCCTTGGTTCTTAGAAGGACAGTTCACAAAAATGTGACCAACTAAGCCACAGTGAAAACAGTTCCTCTTGTCTACATAAGTTCTCTTGTAAGGCTCATTAGATCTGGCCTTAGATAACTCAGCATTATGAGAAGGAGGAGTTGGTTTATGAACATTAGTCTGAACCTTACCAGTTTGGGTTTTGGGAGTATAATATTTCTCCAAATTTTCTTTATACCCAAGCCCATAGTGAGCTGAAAAAGCCTCTTTCTTTACTTGGTTAAGACTTTTATACCCCCCGTAAAGCATTACCTTTAGTTTATCATTTGTTTCAATGATGTCGGGTTCAGTTAAAATGCAGTTATCACCATTAGTGATAACGTTTTTCTTTACCTTTTGTTCAGTCAACAACTCCTCAGATACTACTCCTTCAGGGCAAGAGTTAACCGACCCGTCTTCAGAAGCGGTAACAAACTCCTCACTAGATGTGGATTTAGCCTTACTTGAGGATTCATCCTTTTTAGGGGAATCATCCTTATCAGAGGACTCATCTAGACAAGTGAGATCAATGTCTATTAAGCTATTGACAAACTTCCCGCTCACTGGTGGAGGAATGGCATTAGTACACAGCCCTAACCCATTCAATTGTCTCACTACAGATACGTAGTGTTCCACCATAAAGCGAGAGTTTTTCAACTTCTCATTAGAGCATTTTAACTGCAAGATCTCATTTTGCAGTTTGTTGATTTCATTGTTCCGTTTTTCCAACCCCTTATAAGCAATATCCAAGTGAAGCTGTTGATCGCTCATTTTTAAAGAATACTCACGTTTTTCCTTTTTCAACGTTTCAATAGACTCTTTAAAACGTTTTTCGTTTTCTTTATAGTTTAGAGCTGCCATACTTAGGGGTTCGATTTTGTCTTGGAGCTTAGAATTTTCAAGTTTTAGCCCTAGACACTTAGAACATGAAACAACAGAAAAGGGATTAGAGTCTACCTCATGAGATGAACTTGTTGCTTCTCCAATGGCCATGAGAGCAACAGCAGTAGTCGATTCCTCTTTCTCAGCTACAGAAGCTTCCTTTCCTTCAGCTTCCTCCTCTTCCTCTGTAGCAGCAGTAGTAGACTCTTTTAGGTTAGCCATAGAAGCTTCCCTTCTCTCTGCTTCTATCATTTCCATAATCTCAGCCATGAGACCAACCTGTGTTTGTGCGATGATGGCATCCTCAAGATGAACGCCCAAATCAAAGCTATCGTCCTGTTGGGCTACCAGTGCATTGGACGTTCCACCTTGGCTTTGATTGTGGTGGTTTGGATTGTTTTGGCCATGGCTGTTTCCTTGGCTGGGTCGGGTAAAACCATAGGCAGGTGCTCTGTCTTTCTGACACTCACGAGCAAGGTGTCCATAGTTCAGACACTTGTAGCATTTGTCCTTGGAGTTGTCAAACCCAACCTTGGCATTAGGATGCCCGCCAATAAACTTTCTTCCTGTTCTGTTCAGGAAACGCTTGGCTCTCCTCAAAAGCATGGCCATATTCCATTGAATATCCATGTCCTCCATGTCATCAGGATCCACTTGATTAAAATCTTCTTCAATCGTCTCTGGATCAGTAAGCTTGCCACCTATGAAATTTTCATATGCAAGCATACAAGATGAGAATAATGCTACATGATCTTCAGCTATTATGGCTATAGCTGAGTTGTTAGCTGAAGATGTAGCAGGAGGATTTCTTGAGGTATTTTGATGATGAGACCCCAACCCTGATCCTGAAGCATAGCAAGCATGACCACCACACCCAGTTGAGTGGTCTTCTTCAGTAGGATTTCCAGTGAAGAGGGCAATTCCAGAGCCCGATGACTTGGATGTAGAAGTCGTCCCGTGATACATAGAAGGGTCTTGTATCTGGGGTCTACCAGAGCTCTCCTTTCTTCTTAGGTTCATGTCATGAGCTTGAACCTTTCCTATTGCCTCTTCAACTGTCAGCTCATAGAATTTAGGATTTTCCCTCATCAGGGTTGTGTACATCTCAAATTTGGGTGGTAAAGCATCCAAAAACTTTTCCACCATCTCTTCATCCGGATACTTGAGTTCAAAAGCCTTCAACTCAGTCTGTAAATGATAGAACCTAGAGGTCATCTAAAGATTCGTTCTCAAGAAATCTGAAGCACTCATACTGCTTCCTGAGAAGATCCCGCTTACTCTTCTTGATGTCACTATTTCCTTCGAATCTCTTCTGTAAAGCTTTCCAGAGATCCTTAGAATTGTCATACCCTCGAAAACTGTGGAACAATTCCCGAGTTAATGCCGTAGTGATCAAAGCAAGTGACTTCTTCTCTCGATCATATGCTTTCTTTTCTTCCTCATCGAGTTTAGAAATAGGCTTGGGCAATTCATCATCAAGATAGATGTGTGTGGGATGCTTATATCCCTCAAGGATTGGTATCCATAGTGATGAGTCGGTATAAGAAATGTAGTGCTCGAAACGTGCTTTCTAATTAGAATAATCATTTACGTTTAGCAACTTTGGTGGTTTCTGTGGTGTACCGATCTCATTATCATAATTCAGCAGGTTTCCAAGACTCTGAAGATTCGACATAGTGAACACTTAGTCAAATTTCAGAAAAGTCAGACACAGTTGCGCACTTGGTTTTGGCCTTGCACACTTGAGAAATGGTCTTGCGTATTTAGATTTCCTCCTGCGTACTTGTAAGTACGCAGGAGTAGATGTAAGAACGCAGGATATAACTTAAGTTCGCACAAGTTCAGTCTTGCGCACTTGTAAGTACGCAGGAGATAACTCTTGCGTATTTAGTAAGTACGCAGAAACCTGTACTTTTTGCCAGAAATGGTAAGTACGCAGGATACCTTTTCAGCAACTTTCACCAAACTTTTCCGGTCGCTTGAAACTCGCTGGAGATGGTAAAAATTCGTCTGATGATCAATGCAAATGAGCCAAAGGGTCAGAAACTTGTTTCTATCCAACCTTTGATGCTCAAAACACTCAAATACACAACAAAAATCAGTTTTTGAGTGATTTTTGCTTCTAAAATAGTGCTCAAGAGCTACCCCTATTTTATCACAAAAATCAACAAAAATACCTCTTTTTGCTTGTAAAAACTCTCCAAAGTCACTTACAACACTCGAAATCAGGTGCAAAAGCTCTTATACCACTTGTAGGTCCCTTGGGTGTGGCGGATCGTCAAATGCAAGTGGGTCTACTAGTCGAACCGGGTGCGGAATGCCCGTGACTAGATGGAGAATCAAACTAAACAAAGTAAACCAACAAGAGAATCACTTTAAACATTCTTTGTATTATAAACACTTGAAGGTTACAGAGAAAAGCACTGAATTTACAATCTGCGTTTTTGCGTTTATGCCTGCGTACTTAACTTCTATCAACCTATCCTACTTATACTTGACCTGATGCCTGCGCACTTAGCAAGTGGGCAGGGAAAAATGCTCTTGCGTACTTAACAAGTACGCAAAGGTATTCTTGCGTACTTGCTAAGTACGCAGGAGCTTTCTCCTACGCACATGTAAGTGCGCAAAACACTTTGAAAGAAATGCAACATTCAATATGTAAAAGTAAATACAACTCGATAAACTAATACATAAAGACTCTTACATACAAAGACAATTACAGACATGAAAATACAAACTAAGACTCTATCCAGAGTGTTGTCACAGGAAAGTGCTTCAACAATTGTTACCTATACACACAGATGTATTATATCAGATTTCGTATAACCGGTTAAGATCCAGAAAATCATAAATTAAAGACATTTGGCCAAGAATGTACTTAATATCTGTTTTCTCGACATTTCCTGTTATATTCATAATGATAATAAACATCTCTACTTATGTCCTATGGCATTCCAGCTATTCTCAGAGCTCTTTAGTTTAAGTCTAGATACTAATCTCTCCTATTAGTATTTAAATCCCTCAAATTGCGGCTCTGATACCAACTTGTCACACCCGTAACACAGGACAGTCATTTAACCAGAGTAGTACCTCCAACAAATATGTTCCTAGGTAAGAGAGACGGGTCTAGAAGAGATTTATACACCGCTCTTTCCTAGACAGAACATTTCGTTCGTCAGATAACTACATACCGGTTGAAGGTCGCCTTCTAGTTACTGTGACGTTGATACCAAAAACACACAGCGGAAGACTTAACATCATAACTTATTTCATTTCATAACATAACATTTGTACAATAGGGACTGACTCGCAAAATAGAACATAAACAAATCTAGACTTATAGCTCACGAAGAATCATGCCATCCACTCAGGCCTTATGGTCACACAGAGACCTGCCCTCAGTCATCCCTATATCCAACATCTGTACCTCCCCTGGAATGCCAACTACCTGTTAGGGTTCACCTGTGCTCAAACAATTTGAAAACATTTTGGGTCAGCTTAACGCTGGTGAGTTCATAAACAAAATCATATTTACGGTTATCTTTAATACAAGGATGAAGGCCCCGCATGGGTCTTACAACCATCCCCTCCAATCCATCACCCAGTAACCTCTGCTTTACTCGGGTTCTGAGTCTATGACAAGCATATATACAGAGACCTTCCGGCGCGCTGGTCCTATATGTACCAGATCTCAAACAAGAGGATCAGTCTTGTCCCTAAGTCCCACCCCAATCATGGCCATAATAAGTACTTATCATAGGATATTTGCACGGATAGTATTGGGATCTCAGATAAAAATCATTTACAAAATATTTCATAGAGCACATTTCAGAGGAACTCACCTTAAGCAGAACCTACTTTCTGATCACTTATAATAATCAACACCTCGACAGAACCCTAAATCATATCCGACATTATTATAAATAACATCCCTATTATAGGTTTACACGAAGGAACCTCAGGGTGTTCAGAAACCTTACCTCGCCACTATCTACGACAGTTTTGTGGACGAATTGTGAGAAACCGGACACTCGGGAGCGGATAAGAACCTTGGGAATCAAGCTACCATAGATTAGTGTGTGTTTTGTGAAATTTTTGTGTATGTAAATGAGCTGAAGTCAAACTTTCTATTTATAGGTAAATTTTGGTCCCGTAGCGGACCCCTAAGAAAGGGGTAGCGGTCCGCTACCGCCCTGCTTGTGTCAGCCCTACATGCGCCGCCTCCGTAGCTGGCCGTCTCACCTTTTGCGGCTGGTGGACCGTTACGAACCTCGCTAGCCGTCCACCACCGAGCCACGGGTCAAAATTCCGCCGGTGAGTCACAGGGACACGTGTCATCACACGGTTGTTTCCTTAGTCTACACATAGCGGACCGCTAAGGGTTAGGGTAGCGTTGCACTACCCCTTCAACTTTCATAATTTTTAGTTTTAGTCCCTTAAAGAATATTCAATTCAACCTTTGAACTTTAAATCTTGACATTTTTAGTCCTTCTATTTTCTTTGGAATTTTCGGGTGTTACAGACAGGGTCCTCCAATACTGTCTCATCAGATGAGGTGTCCACTGGTGTTGATGGCGTGTACTTATACTCGTCCTCGGAGTCTGAAATCTCAATCGGCTGGTTCGCAGGTGACATGTTTCTATAACAGGTCAACCACCAATTTCTATCTTATGTGAGCATTCTAAGTGTATGTGAGAATACTAAGTGTACGTGCGGAAGTGAAATGCAAATGAGACATCGGTTACAGTCTAAGTTCAATACGTGCAACCTAGTTCGCTGCTACCAATGGCTCTGATACCATTCTGTCACACCCCTAAATTTCCACTTAAGGCTATACCCGTGGGGCGTGACCCGAGAGGATCTTTACCATTTAATTACTTTGAATGACCACTAAATGGTTTCCAAAATACCTGTTTTAATGCATGGATCGAACGAGCCCAAAATAAGTTTGACATAGTTCAAAGTAAATGTGCGGAAGCAATATTTAAAAAGTTTACAACGCTTAAACAAATGATTAAAAAGCGTTTGTCAAAAAAAATGCCCATGCATGATGAGTGTGTGACTCCTATGAGTGCATCCTAGCCACATATCGTATGCAATCAACGACCTGAGATAAACATGCTAAAATGGGTCAACATAATGTTGGTGAGTTTACAGGTTTAATGTAATTGAAATCATATACTGAAAAAGAAATGCATGGAAAAACATATGTACTATGCAAAATCATTGCTGATCAGACAAAACCAAAAATTATCATAAGTCCATCAACCAAAGCTCAACTGTAGCCACTGAAAAAGGAAAAGGATGTGTAGGTCCCGGGAGCCTCGTCGCGCAGCGGATATACACGGACATGTTCTGTGATTTGTGTGGGAACCAAGAAACACGACAGAGAAACACAAACAAAGACAAAAGATAATGAAACGACACGTAATCCATAACATATAAGTCATCCCGTATTACATACTACATACCGAAGGAGCACACATCTCTCATCTAAGCTCACGGTCCAGGGGTCGGGAGAGCTCTTCCCGACCCGGACACCTCTCGACCTTGTTCCAGAAGTTCCACCTACAAATGAAGACAAGTCTTCTATTTATAGGGGAAGGAACATTACCTGCGTACTTGACAAGTACACAAGGCAAAAGCCTTGAGTACTTACTAAGTACGCATGGTTTGGTCATGCGTACTTGACAAGTACGCAAGGAAAAAGCCTTGCGTACTTGCTAAGTACGCAGGACCAAACTAGTGTGCAGGCTAAGTACTCAGGAACAACCTCCTGCGTACTAGCCATGTACACCGATACATAGAATTTAATCTATAGTTACAAAAACATGCTTCTACAGGATGTGGTTCACCTCTTTGTGCCTTGCACATGAATGGATTAGGTAAATAATGTACTCGTTTAACCTCCAGTCGAAGTTAGCTCTACTAACCAGGGTAGGGGTTATTAAACCCAACAGTACTGTTCATGATCACCTCGCTATGGAAAAATTAACGGTTGACTCTGAGAGGACTTTGTACACACCAGTACAAACTTATATAATTAATGTAACTGTGTAAGCATGGAAAATATGATTTTTGAAAATGTATATTTGATCATGTATCTCATCCCAAAAGGAAAATGAGTAAAACGGGGTTGTGAGAACTCAACTGATAAAGCGGTAAAAAGATATGCAAGTCTTAGCAAATCCGGCTAAATGAGACGACCTACTCGTGCCCTAGGAAAGATTTAGGACTTTAAGGTCTAAGTATTGTAAATGTTTGACTATGAACTCTATGCATCCAAATGAGTTGTTTGAAAATTGACTTTGACGTTTCAAAGATGTTTTGACTTGACGACCCATTGGTGACATGTTGGACTTAATGTAGAAGCATGTTTTAGTAACTATAGATAAAATTCTATGTACCGGTGTACTCAGCTAGTACGCAGGAGAATGTTCATGCGTACTTATCAAGTTCACCAGTTGGTCATGCGTACTTAACAAGTACGCATGGCTTTTTACCATACGTACTTATTAAGTGCGCAAGGCTTTTGCCTTGCGTACTTAACAAGTACACATGAACAAATGTCCTGCGTACTTAGACAAGTTCGCAAGATGTGTCGTTCCTGCCCCTATAAATAGAGGTATTAGGCTCAGTTGTAAGGGGTGGAACAGAAGGTGAGAATTGAGAGAGCTCTGGCCGGGATGAGCTCTCTCGGCCCCTGGACCGTTAGCGTAAATGAGAGATGTATACTCCTTTGGTATGTAATCTGTAATGACAACATTGTTATGGATTGTGTTTCGTTTCTATTGCTTCTCTTGTTTATGTGTTTCTGTTCTTGTTTTGTCAATGTCGCTTCTTCATCTGTTCCCTCACGAATCAACAAGCTGATCTACCTACAATGTTCTCTATTTTCCGTTGCGCACGACCGAGGCCCCCGGGACCTCAATTGGTATCAGTGCCTCGGTGTTCGTTGATTTGTGTTCCAGATTCGAGTTTTAGCTTTTTGAAGTTTCTGCGTACTTATGAAGTTCACTACTTTCTCAAAATAAAATCCTAAAATTCGTCTTTGTTATCGCTTCATTTGATGTTTGGAGGGCTAATGGTTTGTTAGTATATGATTTCTAAGGCTTTGGAAACATCAATTTTAGAAATCCAACAGTTTCTGAAATTTTCCTCAAGATCAGACAAGTGCGTTGCTGTACTGGTGGATAAATACGCAGGATTAACAGACCCTGCGTACTTACAAATACGCATGAAGACAAATACGCATGGAGATAAGTACGCATGACTCACTGATGTGTGAACTTATCAAATATGCATGAACATTACTATTTGCATACTTACTAAGTACGCAAGAACTATCAAACATGCGTATTTGCTCGTCAACTAAAAAAAAGTTTTTTGGCGAGAAAACTTTTCTTGGCCAAATTTTTTAGGAATCATTAAAATGCTTGTTTCGGGCCATTTTTGAGAAGATAGCAGTTTTGGTTTTTCGGGACCGAAATTTGTATTGGATGTGGCTTGGCGAAACAAGGACGAGATTTTTGTTGGATGAAATCAATTGTCATATTGTAGGTCCTCATGGCACTTCTACAGATCGTTCTCGTGATAAAACGTGTCGTTAACTCGGAGTGCGGAATCCAACGAATCAACGATTGCATACACAAAAGACAAAATATAGACAATCAAGTAAATAACATTCACACTTGTATTCCAATTCACAATAGAGTTTACAGACTCAATCATTCAACTCTGTTCTAGTTCTGAACGATCTCTTCTATCAAACTGACTCTGTAAACATCTATATATAGACATCTGACCTGCATTAGGCGAACTTAACAAGTTCGCCTCTAACAGACTAAGCGAACTTAACAAGTTCGCCTCATATAGACTTAAGCGAACTTAACAAGTTCGCCTCTGTTAGACTAGGCGAACTTAACAAGTTCGCCTCTAGCACAACTTGCATAAAACACTTAGAACATTATACATAACAAAAACATAAAGACATTATATCTAAACTATTACAAAGCTTTTGTCATTACAAACTATGTCCTAACAGACTCCCCCTTGACAATAGCTTGATCTTCAGTCTTGTATCTTTATGATGAGCTCTTCCAATTATCCGGTAATCTGCTGCCTGCATGCACTCCATATCTTCTACATATCTCCAACACTCTCTTGTACTGCAATCATTGTTCTTTCCATTCATGAGTGAACATGATTTCATTCTTTCTCAATGTTCTCTGATCTTTCTTTGAAAAATTGATAAGATTCATTGCGTCATAGAAACATACAGTGACCTTATTATCTTTGTCTTCAATCCTTGCTTCACCAGTATTAACATCGACATACCACCATTTCATATTCCCAAGGAAATCTTGAGGAATCTTCTTCAATGGTATCCTGTGTACAGCACGTACTGGTTTGAATTTGTACTTCCAGGTCACTTTCCCAGTCTTTTGATCTATGTTCTTTACTCTCTTTCCTTTTTGAGGCTTTAGCCTTTCATACTTCCCTTAACCACCTTCTCTCTTGATCAGATTTGCTATCACATCAGCTAATCCAAACGTGGATCTATTAATAAGTCAATCTAAGGTCATGTATGAAAGAACATCTACTGATGTACTATCATCTCTTCTTTAATTTCAAGTAATGTCGATTTTAACTTTTTCAATTTGTTTGGCTTTTTCAAAATCTTTTTCAAAGAAAGTAAAACAAACGAAAATAAAATCTTCCATGAAAACATTTTACTTGGTTACTCAGGATTAAGCAAATCAATCAATTAAAAACTCAAACCGATGTAATCCTATAATTGAATGCCTTTGCCTTTGTCACTAACACAGTTTTGTACTCCCCCTGTCCTGTAGACTCCCCCTCAACTAGTCAAAGGGTTGCATCAACGACTTTATACTCACCATTGTCATCCTAAGTTTCAGGTTATCATTTGGACTTTGTAAAACTCTTTCAAAATAACATTGTGTGTGACATATTCTCCTCCTTGAGCATCAAGTCGTTGAATCAAATAGATATCTCAGTTATCAACAACTCGTTACTCTTGCAGATGTCATTCCCTGTCACGTGCTTAGAACCACCACTATCAACAACCAAAATGGTATTAATAGTCCCTCTTGGTAAATCCTGCACATCTAACAAGAAACATTAATTTGAAATTGGGACCCAAGCCATGCTAGACCATTCATTTCACACCTTGGCAAGGTATTTAAATACTTGATCCTCGGCTTTAAGTACTGAACACCATCAGATATTTTAATAGCAAATAATTTTGTGTCATTATCATAAAACCAACTTATGATTCTTCCTACACACCTCTCTTTATTCACATAGTTTTCTTTATGAGCAGGTTGTGTTTGAGACTTGGGTAGCACCTTCATCCAGCTATTTACAACTTCTCTCCACTGTTCTCTGGTCATACATGTATTTCTGTACATCACAGGTTCTTCATTCACCGTTGGAGACTCAGTGTGAGTAGTATTAGCTTCAGCATCTTTATTGGATTGAATGTTTTCATCATCAGTATCAATCTTAGAATCAGCAGTATCTTCAGGCAGTGTGATGTCTTCAAATGAGTCCATAGAATCTGTTGCTCCTTCATAATTAAACTCAGGAATAACATCATCTTGGATGAAGTTATAAGGGACATTAAGACCATCACAGCCTTCATAAATCACTTTATCTTGACTTTTCTCTATTTCTATCTCCACTATCTCTCCTTCTTCTATTTCAGTATCTGACACATCATCTTCCATGTCATTGAATAATTCATCAATGTCATCAAGACATGCTATCTTTTCAGCTTCTTCCTCCTCAGACTCTGCAAAGAACTCCAATAATAAGATTTCTTTATCATTAACTCTAGAAGTATCTTTGTTTCCATCAATGGATTGTGATGTCGACTCCCCCTGGACTTTAGATATAGGATTAACGTCAGCGTATTGATGATCACCCTCAATATTACTAGTAGGATCATTGTCTTCATCATCGTGTCTTTGAATAGACTCAGTGTGACATGTATCACGTATCCTTAACTCCCCCTAAGCGTCAAGACGCTCAACAAGTTTGGACACTAATGCCTGCATAGCAGCAATCTGCGTAGCTTGAGTCTGAATCACCAGCTGTCGTTGAGTATCAGTAGATTCAAGAGTATCCACCTGAGTTTGTAAAGCAAGCACTTGCGATTCAAGGAAAGTAATCCTATCAGAATCAGAAAGCTTAGAAGGACCAGCTGAAGATTGAGGAACTGAAGTACTAGGAGTAGGAATAACCACAAGAGGAACATGAGTTTGAACAGGAGATGGATCTTTAGAACGTGGAGGTGTGACAATTAAGGAAGCAACAAAGATAGCATCCTCTACATTCTGTGAAGATTGAGCAGCAGCAATTGAAGCAGCCATAAGTTTTTGAGATTTAGGATCTGGATTAAAATCACTATCAGAACTCTCATCCACTAATGTTCTTTTTCCAAGTACTGATCCGGAAGGAGGATCCCGAACAGACTTACGTCTTTGTCTTTTGGCTATAGATTTAAGGCGTTTATAAGCATTAGCCAATGGTATACGAGCCAACCAATGATCTGAGGAAAAATCTCTAGACTCATCAGAATCGGTTTCTTCAGAAATAGGTAAAATTGTATCACTTGAGCTAGAACTCGACTCATTATCTGTCACCACATTCCCTTCAGTTTCATGAATGGGCGAGTTCATAGCTTCATCAACAAAGTCATTCATATTCATCCCTAGATCTTGTTCATGTTCATGAACGACCTCTTCTAGAACATGTTCATTAGCAGGTATATCAACCTGAGCTTATGGAATTGGAACTTGTTCTTGAATAGGAATTTGTTGTTGTGGAACTTGTTGTTGTGGAACTTGTACTTGTGGAATAGGTTGTTGTGGTTGTTGTTGTTGTTGTTGGACATTCTGACCTTGTACTTGAGCTATCTCATCAGGATGAAACCAGTTGTCATTCGGTGGTTCAACATAATCAGGATTGATTAAGTGACCAAACAATGGAGTATTAATAGGAATCAACGCTTGATTCTGTTGTTTCACTTTAGTGCAATCCATAAAGATACGCTTGGACATCGGAGTCAAAGTTAATCTAATCGGATGCTGTGGGAGATCAGGAAGAAGATGATTCAGAATCATCTGGATAAACCTAGGATACATCAAAAATCCTTGACCTTCTGCAGGTGTGATTTGCATAACCATCTCTCGATAAACATATCGTGCAAAATTGAATCGTTTGTTCAACGTCAAAGCTACCATTGCAGCTTGAAGAGCAGTCTTTAAGCCATTTGTACCAGCTTTACGAGGAGACAGACATTGAATAATCACATGCATGGAATATCTCCATTCACCCACCAAACCACCTTTACGAGCTTGTGTATCATTCGGTCGTCCTCGATATCCCATGATCAATGTATTAGGATATGATATAGGATCATCAGCAGCACCACCTAGTGCAGGAGCAGCACGAATAGTTTCTTCAGATATAGCAATCTCCGTATTGTTTACAGTGGCACGAAGAACATGAGGTTCTACGTCAGTATCTGAATAAACTATATCCCAAAACTGTTGAACATACACCAGACTGGTGTATGGATCTGCAGATAATGCGATACGAAGTCGTGAACGGTTCAGAAATCCGATAATCCCTTGAAAGTTTATGGCCTCAGACATGTTAGGATCTAACAATGCCCCTGGTTATGTTTGTATTCGACACGACGAGCCATCTGAAAAATATTTGGACAACAAACATATTAGACAAATAATCAACACAAACAACACGAAAAACAAATTTGAAACAAAAAAAAATTTAAAAAATTTCAAACACACAAAAAATTACAAGTCCAAAAACTCTTCTGACCCCTAGGCGAACTTAATAAGTTCGCTTAGTGTTTCAAGAGGCGAACTTATTAAGTTCGCCTAGACAAGTTCGCTTGAACAAGTTCGCCTGAACTGTCTGACGTTTCAAATTCAAAACCAGAAATCAAATTTCTTTCAAATCTTGTGGAAATCATGAAATAAGCATTGTAAATACATCGATTAGTACTACTAAGTCAATATTAATGAACAATTTCAAGATTTAAGGCTGGTATAACCACAATTAGGTCAAAACAGTCAAACGATGAAAATCGAGACAAAAACCTCACTTATCTCACAATTTAACGGATGAAAAACAATGAAATTACCTTAGTTATGTTCGCAATTCAATTTCGATTCAGAAGATACTGATTAACAACTCAACAACCACGTAATTTGAAATTTTAAAATTTTGACTACGGTTCAGACAAGTTCGCTTGAATGTGAAGAAGATGAAGTGAATAAGTTCGCCTGGATAAACCCTTATACATATTAAGTTCGCTTATTTAGGCGAACTTGTTAAGTTCGCTTAACAAGCCCTAGGCGAACATAATAAGTTCGCTTCACCAACATCAGGCGAACATATTAAGTTCGCTTCTCCAGATTTAGGCGAACTTAATGCCTTCAACTTTTCTATTGAACCAATTTTTACCTACTTTCAATCCATCACTTCTTGAACTTCCGTCAGTAGCATGTATTTGATCCAATCATGAACAATTTAATAAAAATGTATAATTTTCATGGAAAATAAAATAAAAAAATCTTTTTGAATTTTATCTATACAAACGAAATCACATATTTTTGGATTTTATCTGTACAAACGGAATCACCTATTTTTGGATTTTTTTTATCTGTATAAACTGAAATCACATATTTTTGAATGAACATCATGAGTAAGAAGATCATATCAGTATCCAAGTAGTTCATCACACATTTTAGCAATAACCAAGGGTAACCTATGATATGAAACAATCCAACTCATCTTGTACTCTATGTATCTTTTTCAGCATTTATAAATCAATCAATTTGAATAATATTTGAAATGATACGCGATAAATTCCAAAGTAAATAAGATCAGGTTATGAAATGCTCATTTATTCATACCGAATTTGTAATATAAAGCATAAATTCTTAAATTTGCCAATATTATATTATTTGAAACTATAAGCGTTTATTCTCCAAATTCATGTGATTTAGTACCATTTAGATGAAAAACATCGTGTACCCCACATATATGCCAAACAAAAATATAATCTGCACTATCTTCAAGACATATACAGTTTATTTTAAGATTAGATCAATTTCCAAGATGAAATTATCTCATTTAGCACAAGAATAGAAGCAGACCCCAAAGGATATAAGAATCATGATAATTCAGAATCAGAAGATTCTAATGAATTGGTTGTATAATGAGAATCAACAGATTCAGGTATGAGGATCCAACTATTATCTGGATAAGATTCAATGGAGTCAGATTAGATGATGTATCTAACTGATCTAAGGGCGAATATATGTTTCAACAGATTTTGAAAGCATATCTTAGTTCAACAAAATATTGCATGTTTTTCAGGGCATGGCCAGTAATGTGAACTGAAATAGATTTGTGCTAAAGATATAATTCAATATTGGTCTCATGAAATTCTTTAAAACCATATATTCTTTATCTGATAATGATCTTTTACACACACACCCAGTCATATAATGGATTCAAATCACAGATGTAATTATATCATATTTAATTTTCACACTACTATTAGTTTCAAAACGCTTCTAGTCTATTGACAATTCAAGTTTCAAAAGTCATACACAAATTTGAAAACAGATTATCAAGATTAGAGCATTCACAACACTATCATTTCTCATTTATGCAGACATTGAAATTTAGATCAAATCAACTCAGTCTAATCAATCATAAATCAAAGGTGTACTAAGGTCGTGTGAAATGAACTAATCACTGATGTACTATCATTTCTTCTCTAACTTCAAATGATGTCAAATTTTATATTTCTCAATTTGTTTTGACTTTTTATAAATTCAGAACTTTTTTACTGAAAATATAAAATGCAGAAATGTAATAAAGCAATAAAAGAAATTAAAAACAAAATTTTCCATGAAAATCTGATTTTGAAAAACTTTTATTCGGGATTGATCATACCTATCATTTTGATTAGAAATTCAAACCTGGTACGATCCAATGCCTTGGTAAACAAATCAGCAAAATTATCATCAGTGTGAACCTTTACCAGCTCAATCAACCTTTTCTCTGCACAATCACGAATAAAATGATATCTAATCTCAATGTGCTTTGTTTTAATGTGCTTAACAGGATTATTAGTTATAGACATTGTAGCATTATTATCAATAAGCATAGGGGTTCCTGTGAAATTCAAACCGTAATCTCTTAATTGCTGTTGTATCCACATGATCTGTGAACAACAACTTGCAGTAGCAATGTATTCTGCTTCGCATGTAGAAATGGAGACTATGGTTTGGTTTTTGCATTGCCAGGAAACAAGTCGATTACCCAAGAACTGGCAACCACCTGTTGTAAATTTCATGTCCAAACAATAACCACCAAAATCAGAATCAGTATAAGCATTGAAATCAAAGTTAGAACCATGTGGATACCATAGTCCCAATCTGTGTTTTCCTTTCAAATAACGAAAGATTCTTTTTACAGCTATTAAGTGAGATTCTTTTGGTTTTGCCTCGAATCTGGAACAGATGCACACAGCGAACATTATATTTGGCCTTGAAGCGGTTAAGTACATGAGAGATCCAATCATTGCTCTGTAAAGTCGACAATCCACATCTTTTCCATCCGGGTCAGAGTTCAACTTATGATTGACCGGAATCGGAGTATCATATGGGGTACAGTCCTCCATCTTGAATCGGCTCAAGATGTCTTTGACATACTTGGACTGATGAATAAAGAAACCATCTTCTTTTTGATTTACTTATAAACCTAAGAAAAAAGATAACTCTCCCATAGCTGACATTTCAAACTTTGACTTCATTACACTCTCAAAATCTTTGCATAACCCTTCATTTGTTGAGCCAAAAATAATATCGTCCACATATATCTGCACCAGTAGGTAATCTCCCCTGATTTCTTTATGAATAAGGTCGAGTCAATCTTACCACGAACAAAATCATTTGCCAAAAGATGTGTAGACAACGTTTCATACCACGCTCGAGGAGCCTGATGAAGACCATAGAGGGCCTTATCAAGCTTGAAAACCATATTCGGATTAAGTGGATCTTCAAACCCCGGCGGCTGACAAACATAAACCTCCTCCTTGACCTTTCCATATAAAAACACACTTTTCACATCCAATTGAAACACCTTAAAACCTTTATAAGAAGCAAAAGCCAGAAACAGCCGTATAGCTTCAAGCCTCGCAACAGGCGCATAAACCTCGGTGTAATAAATTCCCTCTTGTTGATTGAAGCCCTGGACAACTAATCTTGCCTTGTTTCTTACCACGACACCTCGATCGTCTTTCTTACATTTAAACACCCATTTAGTACCAATCGGATATACACCCTTTGGAAGATCTACAAGATTCCAAAACTTAAGTTTGTCAAACTGAGCAAGTTCTTCCTGCATCGCCTCTATCCAATTGTTATCATTTAAAGCCATTTCAACATTCTTAGGTTCGACCTGAGAAATAAAACAAGAATGTGAGCAATAATCAAGAACACCAGAATCTTTAATACATGTATACAAACAAGTATTGTCAACAAGAGAACGTGTTTTCACTCCATCCTGCAAATTTCCGATTATATTTGTCACTGGATGATCTTTGAGTTCCTTGATGGAAGCGACCTCAGGAACCTGTAACACTCCAACACGAGTTGTATCAGATTGATAAGATAAACCATGATTAATTAGAATTTCCGAGTCTAAATTTGTAGGAATCTCCCCCGAATCCTGTGTCGAAGGTAATGAATCATCACCCAACAAAGGATCAGCAGAAGAGCCTTGAAAAATAGCATTGTCTTCCTCACTCTCTGAATCTTGTGGTCTCGAACAAGAAGCAACATTAGGATCGGGAGCAGAAGTAGATGGAACCGATGAAGTTGGAACTGCATTTGGTAGAAAGCCATTGTGCTGTGCATCCTGACATGAATCATAGAGAACAGCAGCCTCACCAGGAGAAATATCAGAAGGTAAATGAAAAGACTTGAATAAATTTTCATAATCAAATGCCCAATCTGGTCCAATCGCCATTTGAGGTAAAGACCGATTTGAACAGTCAATATGGAACCATTCTTCAACTTTGCACGTCTCTTTGTTATAAACCCTCTTGGTAGTCGAATTAGCAACATACCCCAGAAAAATCCCCTCAATAGCCTTAGCACTGAATTTTGTTGGGACATCTCGAACTTTTAACAAGGTGCACGGATTACCAAAAGGTAGTAAATATTCCAGATTCGGCTTTCGATTATTCAACAACTCGTAGCAAGTCTTGTTGTGTCGCTTGACGGTCAAGACCCTGTTCAAAACGTGACACGCAGTATTCATAGCTTCAGCCCAAAAAGTAACTGGAAGCTTAGAATCTGCAAGCATCGTGCGTGCCGTTTCAACCAATGTCCTGTTCTTTCGTTCAGCAACACCATTTTGTTGAGGAACATATGGCGCACTGAATTCATGATGAATTCCCTTTTCTAGACAGAATAAGCCCATCTTGCTATTCTTAAATTCACTGCCATTGTCACTCCTAATTCTTTTGACCTTCAAATTGAATAAATTCTCCAAACCCAGGAATAAGTATTGTATCAACTTAGTGGTTTCAGCTTTAGAAGAAAGAAACTTAACCCATGAAAATCTAGAGAAATCATCCGTTACTACCAAACAGTATGATTTTCCACCAATGCTCCTGATACTAATCGGACCAAACAAATCCATATGCAGCAACTCCAAACGAGTTACGATAGAATTCTTCGATTTAGATTTGTGTGATTTCTTTCGTTGTTTCCCCTTCTTGCAAGGAATACAATCATCAGGAACTGAGAATTTCATCTTCGGAATACCAAGAACCAGATCATTCTTAACAATATAGTTCATCTTCCGATAGTTGATGTGAGCTAGCTTCCTGTGCCACAAAATAGAATCTGATTCCGACGCCTTGGAGAGTAAACATGTAGGAATTGAATCCGTTGTAGTAGTGACACTCATGTCAAGGACATACGTGTCATTTCTCCTCGGGGCCTTCATGAGAATCCATTCGTCAGGAATAACGAAACCAGGTTTCAAGATATAACACTCAGCATCGTTGAAATGAAACGAAAACTTCTTGTCACAAACTTGTGATACACTCAAAAGATTGTATTCAAGCTGCTCCACATAATTCACCTTCTCAAATTTGACTTTATCATTCTTTAAATTACCCTGTCCAGTTATGTACCCGCCTTTATTCCCCGCAAAAGCGACATAACCTCCATCAATATTTTTAACATCTTCAAGCAATCTGATATTCCCTGTCATATGTCGAGAGCAACTACTATCCACATACCATGTATTGTTGATAGTCCTCCTTGGTTGTCCCTACATAAACAACGAAAATCAGTTAGAAATAGGAACCCAAGCCATTGTGGTCTTGGGTCGTCCAGATTGATCAAAATAAACAACTTCTACTAACTCACAATCAATGTTATCATTAACCTTTGGAATAGAAGTTTTACCAACAGACTTTTTCAAAGGAGATACATTTTGATTATTTTGAAAAACATTATTTGATATATTATTATCAGATTCAGATGTTTCCAAAATTTTCTTCAATTTTCTGTTTCGTCTTCTCCTTTGTGGTCTAGACAATTTAACTTCAGAATGAGAATCTTTTGAAATTCTATCATGACGAATCTCAAGTTTCTCTTGACACACAAATGATTTAGAATTCAATTTATTATGCTGTTTAAATCCAGAGGATTTAACAAAAGATCGACAGGACGTATTTTTCTCCAAACTAAATGATGACTTTCCCTCATCTGTTCTTTTCAGAATTTTCACCACTTTTGGTTGTGAAGGAACAGTCTTCAATTTGCCCTAGTTCTTATAAGGACAATTGACCAGAATGTGACCAGCTTTGTTGCAATGAAAACAAACCCTTCTCTCTTTATAAGTTCTAAACTAAGAAGAATTCTTTGAGTTTGAGGAGCCATCAGAGGAATAAGCTTCAGAAGATTTTCCAGAAAAAGTTTACTGATTTCTTTGGAACATAAACCTGTGTATGCACCTTTGATGAATGCACCTTTTGATGACCAGCAGCGACAAAACCACTTGACTGTAAAATTAGGGAAAGCTTAGGTGTAACAACTTTCACCTTATCAGGTTCAGTCAGAATGCATCTATCACGGGTAACAGTTTTTACAACTGTTGGTTCATCAAGTTTCACCTCTTTTGGAATACCTTCGACCTTCTTCTCATCAAATACCTCATCCTCCGAATCAGATTCATAAACCATATCCTAACCAGTTACCGGGTTCACTTTCAATACTGTTTTTGGATCTATTTCCTCTTCATGTATGATTTCAGGTTCAACCACATAATTTGCATTAAATGGTGGAGGAACAAATCCAATCCCAGCAACCCGCTTAGTAGGATCAGCATTTGAATTAAAATAATCCAAAACAACCAAAGAATTTGTAAAGTTTTCCAACTTTCTATGAAGTTTGATCACCTCAGATTCTTTGACAGAAATTTCTTTATTCTTTTGAGCAACAACTTCATTTCATTTTTCTATCTCAGCATAAGCCATATCCAGATGATAAGCTTGTTCTTTATATTTCAACCCTATAGAATTTAAGTCTCTTTTCAAAGACTCAATTCTATCGATGCACAATTTATCATTATCTTTCAGTTTCTGGTTAACTTAATGCATCAATTTCATATCACAAATCAAGTTTGTGTTATCATCCATGACCTTTTGCAATTTATCTTTAACAGTAATGCAGTTAGAATAGTAAATATGACAAACAGAGTCTTTTACCTTTGACGGATCAGACATGTCTGCCATGAAAACTTTGGCAATGGGAATATTCTCTGAATCAGCACCATCTGAAGCATTTTATGTTAGAACAATATCATCTTCAGCAACACCTGATGCAACATCAGAATCAATATTCTGCACTTGTTCTATCTCTTCATCAACAATCTGCACACTTTCACCATCACTCGAACCATCACTTGAACAATCACTCGAACTGTCATCATCAGTCACCTCTTCTGATTTTTCAGAATGAATTTCTGCTACAAAGGCTTGACTTACAGCACCCACTAAATCTTCCAGATGAACACCCCAGTCATAGTTCTCATCGTTCTGTGCAACCAATGCCAATGATGCAGATGCATGATTTGAATTTCCAGATGAACCATGTGAATGATTACGATTATTCTGAAAATTATTCTGCTTCTTCTGAGAATCAAACTCAACCTTTTGCTTCACACACTCTTTAGCAAAGTGACCATACTCTTGACAGTTATAACAACGCACTTTGGATTTATCAAATCCCATGCGTGATCGACTATTAGATCCAATATACTTTATGCCAGTTTTCTTCAAGAAATCCTTTGCTTGACGCATCAACATGGCCATATTCCATTGGATGTTCATTTCTTCTAGATCAACAGGGTCAATCTGTTTGAAATCTTCTTCAATAACCTCAGGATCATGAATTTTCCCTCCAATAAAATTCTCATATGAAGCCATGAATGAGGAAAACATAGCTAGATAATCATCAGAAACCTTTTGATTTATATGAGATCCAGAAGATGTAGAAGCTGTTGTCGCAGAAAATCCATAATGACTAGAATGACCAGAATTAATAGGAACTCTAGAACACTGATCATTAGAAGAAAATGCAACTCCTGTACCAGTTTTACCAGAAGTCTTGGCAAAATACATTGAAGGATCCTGGATATGCTCCATGTTAGTCTCCTTCTTCTTTATATTCAGGTCATGCGATTGAATCTTCCCAAGAACTTCTTCAAGAAACATGGTTTTGTACTTGATATTTTCTTTTATCAAAAACGTATACACATCAAATTTTGATGGTAATGCCTCCAAGAACTTATCATTAATTTCTTCAGTTTCATACACCATAGAAGCACTCGACAGTTCACTAAGCAAATGATAGAATCTGGTAGCAAGATCATCCAAGGATTCATTTTAAAAATGTTTGAAGACCAAGAATTGCTTCTTCAATAGTTCTTTTCTACTCTTCTTTACATCCAAACTGCCTTCACATCTTTTCTGTAATACTTCCCATAGTTGTTGAGAAGACTTGAATTGTTTGAAACTGTGATATATTTCCTTCGGAAGAGACATCGAAATACTTGCCATCGCTTTCTTTTCCCTATCAAACAACAACTTTTCTTCAGTCGTTAACGCTGATACCGGCTTTGGAACATTATCCTGTCCCATCCACGAATAAGTCGGATGCATATAACCTTCTAAAAAAGGAATCCAGAGACTGGTATCGGTAAAAGATACGAACTGATCAAACCTATCTTTCCAATTAGAATAATCAGCAAGATTCAACAACTTCGGTGGTTTTTGAGATGTACCAATCTCATTATCATAATTGAACATATTCGTTACTTGTACCATATTTGCCATTTTCCTGAAAAATTTCCAAGTATTGAACACTCACTACCCTTAGGCGAAGATAATAAGTTCGCTTCTGTGATACCCAAGCGAACTTAATATGAAGCGGACTTAATAAGTACGCTTAAACCAGAAACCAGAAAATCTGTTTAAGTTCGCCTAAAAATAAATTCGCTTAATTTGTGAGAAGCGAACTTGACAAGTTCGCCTGCTAAGTTCGCCTGCACACAAAATCAGCAAGTTCGCTTGCTTCAGCAGATTCAAAATCAAGAACAGTTCAACCAGAAACCGCGAACCAAGAATCACAAAAAAACTTCATAATTCACTGATTTGAAGGAATTAGTCAAAATCAAACCGTAGGATTGTGTAATTTCTCAATTAGAACCTTTCTATCGGATCAATTTCTTCAAAATCCACTTCAAAAACACCAAATCAGAACCAAATTAAGCTTGAAAACTCCATGGAAATGAAAATGTCAAAGATGATGAATTTCTTGTCAATTTGCATACAAAACCGTCTCAAATCACCAAGAATCACGAGCATAAGCTCAGATACCACTTGTAGGTCCTCATGGCACTTCTACAGATCGTTCTCGTGATAAGACGTGTCGTTAACTCGGAGTGCAGAATCCAACGAATCAACGATTGCATACACAAAAGACAATATAGACAATCAAGTAAATAACATTCACACTTGTATTCCAATTCACAATAGAGTTTACAGACTCAATCGTTCAACTCTGTTCTAGTTCTGATCGATCTCTTCTATCAAACTGACTCTGTAAACATCTATATATAGACATCTGACATGCATTAGACTAACTTAACAAGTTCGCCTCTAACAGACTAAGCGAACTTAACAAGTTCGCCTCTAGCCTAACTTGCATAAAACACTTAGAACATTATACATAACAAAAATATAAAGACATTAGATCTAAACTATTACAAAGCTTTTGTCATTACAAACTATGTCCTAACACATATATTGGTGAGGTGTTCAAACCTGAAATGTTGGCTACGAGTATCTTGCATACTTCTATAATAGGGAATGAATGCTGAATCAATTTGAGCAACTGGGTCGTCAGCGGCTAAAAGTCTCGTTTTATTTGTAAATATTTTGTTGCTTTGGGTATTTGGAAAAAGAATCATATTGTTTAGGTATTCAAACCTGCATATGTTGTCTACGAGTATCTATGATACTTCTATAATAGGGGATGAATACTGGAACAACTTGAACCCAAGGAAGTGTTTTTTGGATCTTTGCAAAGGAATAAAAGTAATAAAATCCTAGAGTTGTCTAGTTGTGGCTTTTGAGGATTTGTGTGAAGCGGTGATGATACTGGTCATAGTTTACAGAGAAATGAGGGGGATAAAAATTTCAACTAAGATTCTTTCCTGAGATTTCTTTGTAAACTATATTTTTTTTCTTTTTGTGCTCATTGGTCAAGCTTGTGTTCAAGATTTGATGTGATTTAGTTATGATTGGATTTCTCATTTGGGATCTGGGCAGAATACAGATAGACAAACCTAGTTATAGAACTTTACCATAGTGAATGTTACCGATTAGGAGATGTTAACCAGGAATGAAGATCTAATTAAAGAGTATTGGACTTTGGATATAGAATGATCACCACTGAGCATGATTTTGTGTTAGATTCTATCGAGTGTTTTCAAGATGAAGCTGGATCTCCGTTGGATTATTAGTTGAAGATGGAACCTTTATCATTAGCCAACGGGATAGGAAACGTTCCCTTGTTTCTAGTCTAGTCAGGAGGAGCTTAAACTGAAAGGGGAATTTGGATATGAACAACTTCGGGGATTTAGTTGATTCTTGAAGATACAGGATATAGTTGGACACATCTGGCTTGAAGACGAAAGTTTAAATTTTATCTTTATTGGAGCTGATTAGTTTGATGCAGGTTATTAGAAATTCAAAATCTCTATCATATGCCAGCTGGTTTGGAGACATCTAAGTCAGATTGGATGAAGCTATTGCTGAGACGATGAACTACAATAAGGTGTGTTTGGTTAGTTAGTTCTTCTTAAAGCATTTAGGTTGTTCCACAAATGCAAGCATCATTTTAAAAGGAGTCGCTATACTTAACGATTACCCGGTAACTGAAGACTGAAGATTGAAGATCGGAAGATCACAAATGGAATAACAGAAGATCAATTCTTGCCAGAAGACACATGATAGCATTAGTTTAGAGGGAGTCTTTTAGGACATTCTTTGTAAACTGATGATTGTCAGTGTTAAGTGATAGATAGAATTTGATGCTATAGTTAAGAGGAGTGTGTAGAAGCATGTTTTAGTAACTATAGATAAAATTCTATGTATCGGTGTACTCAGCTAGTACGCAGGAGAATGTTCCTGCGTACTTAGCAAGTTCACCAGTTGGTCCTGCGTACTTAACAAGTAGGCATGGCTTTTTGCCATGCGTACTTATTAAGTGCGTAAGGCTTTTGCCTTGCATACTTAACAAGTACGCATGACCAAATGTCATGCGTACTTAGACAAGTTCACAGGATGGGTCATTCCTGCCCCTATAAATAGAGGTGATGGGCTCAGTTGTAAGGGGTGGAACAGAATGTGAGAATTGAGAGAGGTCTGGCCGGGATGAGCTCTCCCGGACCATGGACCGTGAGCTTAAATGACAGATGTATACTCCTTCGGTATGTAATATGTAATGACAACGTTGTTATGGATTGTGTTTCGTTTCTGTTGATTCTCTTATTTATGTGTTTATGTTCTTGTTTTGTCAATGTCGTTTCTTCATCTCTTCCCCCATGAATCAATGAGCTTAAATATTCAAATCCTAACATAGAACTCAAACTTCCTTTGAAATAGTCTATTATCATTCTAATAAACACATTAGCACATTCGATTGGTATTTAGAACTTGAAACACAACTTTTGATACCTAAAATTTTCCTTAACATGTCAACTAAGTTGATGTTCACACATGAAATTAGGCATGTTATAACACATATAGAACATTTCAATGTTTACTTGCTAAAAATAGACGAACATGCAAGTTTCGGATAATTAAAGTTTCCTATTATAGCAAGATCATGTCAAATTGTCAAGTTTATGGAAAAACATCAAATATTATCATACAATATACTTAGTTAAGTGTTACTAAGTCATTTAAACCTTCTAATCATGTTAACAACTTGCAAACACAACTCTTGGAGAAATAAAGTTTCCTTATTTAGAAACCGGGCTCTAGAACTCATACACAAGCATTTAAACCCATCACTTTTGTCAACCATTCTTCCATAATGTTCACTACAATAGTTTCATGCTTTGAATACACCCAAACATTAAGTTTTCATACATGTTAAGAAATAAAGTTTCTAAAAATAGAAAACGAGCCTAAAAGCATCATGGACAAGTGATTTTACCGAAAAAAAATCATACAATCTCAATATCTAGTGTTTATGCATCATTTCCACCAAACAAATCATATCATAACTTCCTTTAACAAAAACCCATAATTTAAAGTTTCCATAAATAGAACCAAGCATGAAATCTCATATGACCAAAAGTTCTAGATAGCAAATCTACACATATTATCCGTTCTCTATACATATCCAACCATTTTCCATCATCAAATCACCCTAAACATGGCATCTAGCATGAAACCCAAAATTAAATTTCCTAAAATAGTAAAACCGAGCATGCATGTATCATCCAACACTTTTGGCAACAAAGTTTACACATTTTATTCATCTACAACTATTACTACAACATAATCCATCATCAAATCATCAAGAACACATTATCTAACAAATGCTCATACAACAAAGTTTCCTTATATGGAAACCAAGCCTAAGAACAAAATCCGAAAAGTCACCAACAATATGTAGCATTTTAGTTATAAAACACATTTCCTTCAAGAATCTATGGTTAATATTTCATAAAAATCAAGGTTTCTTTGGATGCATGTTCATATAAACATGAAGAAAAAAAAGACAAAAATGGCTCTAGATTCTTATCAAACTCTAAATTAGATGAATGGATGATGGATTTCTCTTGCAAATGCTTGAATCTCACACTTGGATGCTTGAATTTGGTGGAGAAATGATCAAACAACAACAAAAAAATGGTGGTGAGGGTGGTGGTGGTGAGTTTCGGCCACAAAAGAGAGAGGGAGAGGGAGGAGAGAGAGTGGAGGTGGTGAAGTGGTAGAACAGGGAGTTAGGGGGTGGGTATTTATAGGGGTTCTTAACATCGGGTGGTGGAAAACGAATAGTTACCGATTTATTGACGGAAATCCCGAATAGGTATGAAAGAATTTATTTAAAAATATTTTGACTCATGTTGGTAAGTTTAACATATAAAATTTTCAGATTTTTATTTGGAAATGTCGGTACATACTGCAGACTGGCCGGACAGCTTTAAAACAGAAAGTTTCTCAGAAAATCCCCGATAAATTCACAGTCTTAAAATAACATATCATAGTACTACATGTAATTTTTGCACACCAAATATGTGTCTGTCCGCTTAGAATTAATCATCTAGCTAGTGCACACTGCGTGCCTACCGGACTGTGTTGAAAATAAAAGTATTTCTATAAATCATCGAAAAATTCGTATAAGCATGATTTATTAAATCACAGTGTTACATATAATTTATACGCGCAGATTATATGTCTAGGTATTTGTTTTAAATTATCACCAACGGTCTTGCTGCAGGACGCGTGTTTGACCTGGTAATGTTCTGGATTACCGACACGTGTGAACGGATTGACTTGCTAAGTGTGAAATGGACTTCAATGCTATAAAATTAAGCGTGATGCATGACATATACTATAACCAGTGTTTTATCCGGGTACGGATATTAACCTGAATTTGCCGGGTGCCACACCAACCGATGACGGAATACGTCGGGGCGGACGTGGAGACTGTTCATAAGCACATGTTCAAACTAAATTTTCATATATTAAATTATCCCAAGTTTCATAACATTGTTCAAACAAGCACAATCAAACATGCATAGAAAAGTAAAATACATCAACAAGTTCAATTGTTTATTTCAACTAAGTCCCCATTTCCTATGTGTAGCAACTTGAACATGAACTCAAAGATTTGTACCTGAAACATGATGAAAACAAGGTCAACTAAAAATAGTTGGAGAGCATACATAGGTTTTGACACCACAAATAGTTTCCAAGTGTACAATTCATATGAAACATGGTTTAATAAGGCAATTATGGAGAACTGCTATAGTAAACCGGACATACAATGAAACCTTGTGATTGTAGGGCATAACACTCAATGTTATCCTAATGTAGGGCATAACACTCAATGTCATCCTGATGTAGGGCATAACACTTAATGTTATCCTGATGTAGGGCATAGCACTCAATGTTATACTGATGTAATGTCGGCAACAATCACCTTACCTGGGTGGGTTTGTCAGACACAATAGATCTATCATTGTTACCGTTGGCTTGAACAGAGTTAATGAATGTACTTGTCATGAATGAAGTTTAGCTCATATTATTCAAGCATAAAGCACAAATTGTACACATATTCAAAATGTAGAATTGTATAAATTGCAAATAGTTTCAAATGAAATCATGTTCCACCCCAAAAGTATAAAAATGTAAAATGGACTATGTAAACTTACCTTGCAAGCAGTAGCTTGGATGTCACACAGTTATGTGGTTGTTACACAAAATTCCTAGCTACCACAATGTTAACCTAAGTGATGGAATATGTGTATCAATGTTTTGTACAATATGAAATTGGGAATCCTAGTGGGCAAAAGGATTGATGTGAGTCTCCTCATGAAATAATTATTTGAGTTTCAAATAATATTTATGTAAATCTTGAATAATAATTGTATTTTGATTTGAATGAATGAAATAATAAATAATTGACTTTCTTTTGATTATAATTAAATAAATAAATATACGAACAAATAATTAGTATTCTTTTGTTTGTAAATAAATGAATGGATAAATAAATAAATAGTTTTTATTTTGTTTGAAATTGAATAAGTTAATAAATGAATAAATAAATAAATCCTTTATTTATTTATAATTTGAATTCTATGAAAAATTTGCGCAAAAATAATAACCTAATTAACAATTTAATCATAATCAGTTAAAGGTATAAAATTTGGTTTTAAATGATTATATAGAAAATAGATTAAATAAAACATTTGCTTTTATATTCCAATTGTAGTTTATAAATTTAAACAATTCAAATAAATAATTTCTTAAAATAATTATTTTAATTAAACTAATTAAATTATTTTTCTCAAAAACTTATCAATTTAAAGATCAAAGTTTTATAGTTTTATAAAAATGAATTTTTATAAAAATGAATGTTTATAAAAATGTATTTTTATAAAAATGAATTAGTTAATAAAATCGGGTTTATAATTATGTTTATCGTGTTTGAGAATATATATATTAGTGACAAAGTAAAACACTCGTGTAAATAATAAAGCTTAAATACCGTTCGTTATCCGTTTGTGATAATTAGCATAATCAAATATAGTTATACATATATATATATATATATGTATATATATATATATATATATTGAAAAGGGAACTAATTATAAACTCTTGACAAATCCATAAAGGGATTTGTTTATAACATTATTTGTTTATAAAATTTATATATATGTATATATATACCTATATGTGTGTGTGAGGGATTAAAACAAGGTAATATACTAAAAATGAAAATAATTGCCAAAAAGTTGGGTCTGCCGGGTTCGAACCCGCGACCTCAGCCGTAAGACAGAAACGCTTTAACCAATTAATCAAGGGCTAATGCCTGGTTAAGGAATCAGCGCAAATAACTTATAACAACTAGTCCCAAACCTTCCTTCTTCCCCAATCGCATAACCCGAAACCCTAGCCTTCCCAATTGATCTGAATATGCAACGATTGGTACCTTAACCATATGGCTTTAATTCCCAACATCAAAAAGAAACTAATTGCACAAGAATTACCTGAAATGGTTGAGCAATGAAGGAGAACGACAGGAAGCTATGGTTCGGGTTCCTCGTAGCTTGGTCGTGCACTAGAGACGGTTAGGAGTGAAATCGTGGGTTCTGGAAGTGAGCGAGGAGTGTCGCGAATGTGTTTGATCCAATAATAAGGTTCAATTTCATATGAAACGCATGAATTGAGTCGAATCGAGTGAGGGACGGTTACGAGAGGAGTTATGGATCCAAATTGTCGATTTTGTTAAATTTGGTCATTGCTATTGCCGAAACTGAAGTAATTACGGTTATGCAATGTTCGAATTCATTTAATGCTCGACATTTCATTGATCTTAAGAACGATTTGGTCAGGTTTGACTTAGAAAAGTCAAAATCGAGTAGAATGGGGGTGTTTGGGTTCAAGATCATGAAAAAGGTCCAAACGGTTGATTTAGGGGGTCCAAATGAGATTAGAGGGGTTCAAATTCGAATTCAAGGGTTCAAGGCATTAGAGTGGGTTCAAAGCTTGATTTATTTGTTTAAAATCAAATCCATTTGTTTTAATTATTCATAAACCTTATTTTATAAAAACTAAACATAAATTCTTTTATAATAATTGGTTTTTTATAAATCGAACATATTTAATTAGATTTTAAATATTTTATAAATAAATAACTTCCATGGTTTAAAAATAACATCGATATATATATATAAAAATATTTACATACATCATTATAAATAAATGCACATGTTTATATAATAAGAGATGTAAATACATAATCAATGCTCATGAGTTTTAAAACATACAATTTGTGTAGATGGTCCGTTTAATAACATTAAAGGTATATATCACACACACACACACACACACACACACACACACATATATATATATATATATATATATATATATATTTATAATTCAAATCCTATATTTATATAAGAGAATGTAGGAAGCGTGATTAATGATGCATAAGTTTTATATAATATTAAAAGTTGTATAGTTGATTGATTTCTTATAATCATATATATATATATATATATATATTCACAATTAAATACATATATATATATATGTGTGATGAAAATGAAGGATGTAGATGCCTGGTTAAAAACTCACTTGTTTACTTTGATAGGTATTTATTATAACATAATGTTTACTTATATATATATATATATATATATATATAAATATACTTACATGATTTTATATAACAAAGAAATAATATGTAGTGCAAGGTTGAAGTTCTGAATTGATACATGTTGAAAATGATAATTGATGTGGCATAATATGTTGGACATGCACGGGGTTTAAATGTTGTGTTATTATTGCGTAAAATAAAATAAAAATAATGCCAAAAAATCATGGATGTTACAGTATCCCCAAGTTGAGGGAATTTCATCCCGAAATTCAACTGTTGGAGGCTACTAGATCAGGAAAAAGATGTGGATTTGGATTTTCAACGAGCCTTGACTATTGGTTTCAGGAGTACAATCGATATCAAGATTTGGGTCTGATATTCAGAGTCAGGTCTGGTCATTGGTTCAGGTATGAATGGTGACAGTGGATTTAGTTTGAAAAGAATTAAGGAGAAAACTGTCGAGGAATATTATTGACTCCAAAGATGGAATGCATCACGATGAAAATTTAATGATCAAAACTTGTTTATGATGTAGTCTTATATGTTCTAGAAGTATCTTTGGGTAAGAGATTTCACAGACATTGGTCAAGCTCAAAATAACATAAAACATCACGTGACACGAACAACGCCACTTCTGATAATATGACAGGAACACTTATATATAGGAAGTACCAGCGGCATATCCACCATGCCCATATCATATCACATTTGTTTTATTATTATATATCACGATATGTTTCATGTCATAACACACGACATAATTTACTATGTTTTCCATGCGCTGACTTTTATAATTACGTGTGCACCCTAATTACTCAAGTCGTCGCATGGTCCGTATAGATCATCCCATTGTGCGTGGGTCAAGAGGGAACACAAGATCACGTAATTCGTAACTATTGTTTTCACATATGTGTTGCTAACAAATAACTATGTTCATAGATAATAAAATCAATCAAGGAATAAAAGAATAACAATGTGGCACAACTCCATATATGATTGTCTTAGGTAGATGGCATAATCCTCAAGATTGCCCATAAAGTTTATAGCTCCCTCGTGTTTGACCAAGAATACGTCAAACTCTGAGTAGCTCTTATAGCAATCAACTTTCATGGATAAAATGATTAATCATGTCTCACGTATAATGTAGAAAATCAATTGCAAACAATCGAGTTTCATGAATAATGTAAATAATCAATTTTCAAATAATCAAGTTTCGTGTTTAATGTAAACAATCGAGTCTTATGGATAATGCGAACAATCAAATCTAAATAATCGAATCTCATAAGTAATGTAAACTATCGGATTTCGTAGGTGATCGAGCTTCGTGGACAAGCGTGTTGCTCGGCGTTCATGTACAATGTGGGTAGTCGAGTTTCAAAATTTTAAATTCCTTAATGTTAGTATAGATAGTCAACGCTCACGCGAAATGATTTATCTTCTGGAAGTTGGTTAGTAAGCACATACATCTCCAAAGGTGCAAGGTGATGAGAAAAGTTTGGCTATAGGGTTAGATCTCGATTCAAATCGATGAGGGATTCAAATTTACGAAAACAAGAGGAGGACGAGATAGATCTTCAGGGAAACACATCCAGAAAGTTTCGTATGGTAGAAATGTCTTGATTGCTCCTCCTTTTGTCCCTATTTTCACCGCATGAGCTAAAAGGCTACATAATTCTCATGTATGTGTTCTTAGGATATGGTACAGGATATGGGTTTTCAAGCCTACTAGGAAAAATCCTCCTTAAGGATTTACAATGTGTTACTCAATAAAAGGGGGTTTGGTATGTACTTCTCAAAACTAGTAACTTTTGGCGCAATGTTTGGGTAACCTTATGATAATATAACGGATGTGATTTATGCTTGAAATATTAAGTTAGCAAGTAATAGCATTCACATAAGATAATTGTAAGATAAACTTTAATACTGAATGATAAAATGTCAAACACTTATTCCAAACATAGAGTAGCAGTTTCAAACTGAAATTTAAAAGTGATAATTGAAAATCTGGCTAACGTCTCAGGTAGCTCACCAGGAAGCAGATGAGCACCAGGATGAACATTGTTATGGTTACTCGTATTGCAAACCGGGCCTCAGCCCTAGCTATTTCCATACGAGCATCAAATATCTCACTGTCTCCTTCCATCATGTCTAGTTGCATACCTAGATTTGCAATTAGGTCCTCCTGGTACCGCACTTGACCCAATAGGCCATCTATACGTTGACCTAGCAGGTCGTGCCTTATCCCATGCTCCATTCTCTGCCTCAGAAACTCTATGGATCTCATATATTGGTCAGAGGCATCAGCTGGAACTCCTATAGTACTGGTAGGTTACATAGTATGCCTTGTCCCTGTGTTTGGGTGGTATGGGTCAGGTGCTTGATAAGGGTATCTCAGTGGGGGTGGTTCAGATGTTCTGAGTCTCATGCCCGTGCTCCTAAGCCAATCTGCTCTGAGGTCAAACATGGATCTGGCAGCTGGTTGTGTCGGTGACCGGTTGTCTGGTGATGGGGATCCGAAGTCTTCCTCCTGCTCGGACTCTGTTTCGGGTGATACATCCACTCTTCCAGCCATCATGTACCATTAACACTATTATTTGAACTCATGGTTATGATGAGAATCGTTATGGATTGTGTCTTGTGGTTCAAAGGTGAACTTCACCTATTCAAGCAGCTTCTTTCCCTTAAATGGTACAAGTGATGATGATAACATAATTCCCAAGGCATAAGGATGAAGGGGTATAAGGACTTAAATAAGAATAAGTGTAAGATATGGTAATATTTAGGGTAGCATTTAGTGTAATCAAATAGGTAACGTGTAGGCTAATCAAGTAATGTGGCAATCAAGGTATCACATGAGTAGCAATTTTTGAAAACATATAAGTTATCAAATAGCATAACACATAAGATAACACGTATTGTATCATGCAATATAATACATAAGATGACATGTAAGATAATCACACAAGGGGTGTCCTAAGGTTATAGACTAGGTCATTGGTTTCTAATAACCTAATTCTCTATAACCATGGCTCTGATACCAATTTGTCACACCCCAACCGACGACGGAATACGTCGGGAAGAACGTGGAGACTATTCATAAGAACATGATCAAACTAAAGTTTCATATATTAAATTATCCCAAGTTTCATAACATTGTTCAAACAAGCACCATCAAACATGCAAAATACATCAACAAGTTCAATTGTTTATTTCAACTAAATCCTCATTTCCTATGTGTAGCAACTTGAACATGAACTCAAAGATTTGTACCTGAAATATGATGAAAAAAAGGTCAACTAAAAATAGTTGGTGAGCATACATAGGTTTTGACACCCCAAATAGTTTCCAAGTGTTTGTGTACAATTCATATGAAACATGGTTTAATAAGGCAATTATGGAGAACCGCTATAGTAAACCGGGCGTACAATCAAACCATGTGACTGAAGTGTATAACACTCAATGTTATCCTAATGTAGGGCATAACACTCAATGTTATCCTGATGTAATGTTGGCAACAATCACCCTACCTGGGTGGGTGTGAGGACCCAAACCCGGGAGGCCTCACTTATTGGATTTACTCATTCACAAGCAGTTCTTAAACATGAATATCAGATAACGCAGCGGAAATTTCATTTAAACATAACTTAATCGTTATTCATACATGCGGAAGCGTAAACATAATTACATCATAACTAAACATAACGGGATGCCAGTCTTCAAAAGCAGTCGGATAACTCTTCATCTCTAGCCAAGCATCACCGTCCATCCTCATAACCTGCCTTAACCTGAATGTGTACACTTAAAAACGTCAGCTACGCTGGTGAGTTCTAGTTTTCGTTCGTTTTAAGAAATGGTTCATCATTCAAACATTCAATAGGGTTTAACATTCGTATAAGAAAACAGGGCCTTTCATTCGTAAACCTTCGCATATTTAAACACAATCATTTGTTTAAAACATTAACATTCATTTAAGTCATACATTATTATCTAAATCTGTATCGTTACGCGTCTCTATGTCCCCGTAGGAACTTTTAATGTTGTGGGCAACCGTTACGTATCGCCGTCATTGCCACAACCATACCACTACGTTGGGTCAACCGTTACGTATCGCCGTCATTGCCCAACCCTTCAATGCGTGGGGTCAACCGTTACGTATCGCCGTCATTGCCCAACACGCATCTTTCCTTTGGAAATCAACCGTTACGTATCGCCGTCATTGATTTCCCATTACCTCGTTCGCTTAGGATGATCGTCATCACCCGAGTAACCGTCGTTACTCCCTTTACCAGTTGTACAACATCAAAACCATTGACATGCCACAAAGACATTGCCCATGTTGTTCTTGTGGTAACTATGGCTCACTGTCCATAATCTACCACAAGGCTGGGAATCACATTCCCAGACTTCATTCGTCAATTCCATTCATTCGACAGATTAGATTTGTAATGACTTCTTTAAAACATTTGCCCCTTTTTGTTTTCTTTTCATAAAACCTTTCCTTCACTTTCAAAACCCTTTACCTTTTCATTAAACCATTTCTTTATAACATTCGTTCGTAAGCATTCCGTTCATAAGCTTTCTTTCCATAAATCCTTCGTTCCAAATCATTTCCTTTCGTAAACGTAGTTTCATAAAAATCATTTTATAAAACATCATTTCATAAAACATCATTTCATACGTGTACACACCAGCCCGAAAACATTATATAAAAACATTTAAAAGAGGGCTTCTAGAACTCACCTTATAAGCTAGTCTCGGTTGTCCTAAACAAAGGTCCAACAACGTCACTTCCGATCTGAATTGATTAATTAAATACACATCAGACCTAAATCCCGACTCTAACGGTTTACTCGTTCTGTTACAGGTGAATACACTGACTTCACTTACTGATGCAGACCTATCGAAACTACTTAGTTTCGACAGGTGCAGGCCCATCGAAACTTCTAGTTTCGATACCTGCAGGCCCCTCGAAACTTCTAGTTTCGACACCTGCAGGCCGCTCGAAACTTCTAGTTTCGACACCTGCAGGCCGCTCGAAACTCTAGTTTCGATACCTGCAGAACTCAGCTATCTTCCCCGTGAAAAACCCTAACTTTCGCAATGCAAGTCCGACCTGGTCAAGATCCGGACTTTTTACATTCAAAACGTGTATTTTCCCTTCGTGATTCCAGATTTATAACCCTTTCCTCATTTGGTTTATAAAAACCCGTCATTTTCCCGAAAATACCCGAAAACCCAAAAACGAACAAAAACTCAGATTTGGTTCGGGTGTTACCTGATTTCGAGATTTCGAGATTCTGATCCGGAGGTTTTGCTCACGAGCTCAGTAGCAACAAGCTCCTTCAATCTCGGGTCGATCCGCCAACTTTCTCTCTCTACGGTTTCTCTCTCTAGATTCTTGCAAATGAGAGAAATGGTGTGTGTGTTGGCTATTTAAAGGGAGGAAACCCCCTCTTCCTTCAAGTTTGCCGGCCCAACCGGCCCGGACCGTTACGCCTCGTTCTTTTATCCCGTTCGTCCCGGTTCAACCCGTTATTTAAAATCCTCATTTATTTTGGGATGTTACAAGTCTACCCCCCTTACAATAGGTTTCGTCCCCGAAACCTATCATAAGTCAAACAGTTGAGGGTACGACTCCTTCATTTCCGTCTCCGTTTCCCATGTAGCTTCCGATCCCTTCCGGTGCTTCCACTGGACTTTAACCAACTGGATAACTTTGTTACGTAAACGTTTCTCTTTCCTGTCTAGGATGGCCACAGGTTCTTCGATGTAGTTAAAGCTGTTGTCGACCTCGATGTCCGTAAGTGGTACGTGAGCCGATTCATCCGCCAAACACTTTCGCAAGTGTGATACATGGAAGGTAGGATGAATCCCACTTAACTCATCAGGCAATTCCAACCGATATGCGACTTCACCAACCCGTGCCATAATCCTGAATGGTCCGATAAACCTCGGACTTAACTTTCCTCTATTTCTGAATCGTATGATTCCCTTCCAAGGCGACACTTTCAACATTACTCTATCCCCAACATTAAACTCAATAGGCCTTCGTCGTTTATCCGCATAGGATTTCTGACGATCTTGGGCGGCCTTCATTCGTGCTTTGATCTGATCAAACCTTTCCGACGTCTCTCTTACGACTTCGAGACTTCCTAATTCCTTCTGTCCAATCTCACCCCAACAAACCGGGGTTCTACATCTTCTCCCATACAACATTTCGTAAGGCGGCATGCCTATCGTCGTGTGATGACTATTGTTGTAGGAGAACTCGGCTAACGGCAGATGGCTGTCCCAACTGCCACCGAAGTCAATAATACAAGCACGGAGCATATCCTCCAATGTCTGAATGGTCCTTTCAGACTGACCATCCGTTTGTGGGTGGTATGCCGTGCTGATATTCAGCCTCGTGCCCATCGACTCGTGAAATCTTTTCCAGAACCTCGATGTGAATCGTGTGTCCCGGTCAGATACGATCGTCAGAGGCATCCCATGCCGTGCTACTACTTCATTAATAAACACTTCCGCTAACCTTTCCGACGAGAACGTCTCGCGAATAGGTAGGAAATGAGCACTCTTCGTTAAACGGTCCACGATTACCCAAATGGCGTCATGAACTTTAGCTGTGCGAGGTAGCTTGGTTATGAAGTCCATGGTAATGTGTTCCCACTTCCATTCTGGTATGTCAAGTGGTTGAATCTTTCCATACGGTTTCTGGTGTTCAGCCTTTACTTGCGAGCAAGTCAAGCACTTGCTTACATACTTCGTCACATCACATTTCATTCCAGGCCACCAGTATTCCCTCTTCAGATCTTGGTACATTTTATTGGTACCGGGATGGATAGAGTAACGAGACTTATGAGCCTCATCTTGGGTCGAACCCCATTCGTACTTTACTTCTTTCCAAGTCAACTTTGTCAATGGCGAAGCTATTTTCGAGAAATCCTGGATGAATCTCCGATAGTAGCCTGCCAATCCCAAGAAACTGCGGATTTCAGTTGGCGTCTTAGGAATGTCCCATTCACTTACCGATACTATCTTTGCTGGGTCAACCATAATGCCGTTCGGGCCAATGACGTGACCTAGGAATTGGACTTCCCTAAGCCAGAACGCGCATTTGGAGAACTTAGCATACAACTTCTCCTTCTTTAGAGCTTCCAACACTTCCTTTAAGTGACATGCGTGATCACCCTCATTCTTGGAGTAGATAAGGATGTCATCGATGAACACTATTACCGATCGATCCAGCATCGGTCGACACACCCTATTCATTAAATCCATGAACGCTGCGGGGGCGTTCGTCAATCCGAAAGACATTACGCGGAACTCGAAATGTCCATAACGCGTGCGAAATGCAGTTTTCGGTATGTCTTCTTCCCTCACCTTCAAATGATGGTACCCGGACCGAAGGTCGATTTTCGAAAACCAACTTGCGCCTTGCAACTGGTCGAACAGGTCATCGATCCTTGGTAAAGGGTACTTGTTCTTCACCGTTCGTTTATTCAACTCGCGATAATCGATACACATTCTCATCGAACCATCTTTCTTCTTTACAAACAACACCGGAGCACCCCACGGCGAGATGCTCGGTTGAATAAATCCTTTCTCAAGTAACTCGTCTAGTTGGACCATAAGTTCCTTCATTTCCAATGGTGCTAGTCGATATGGAGCCTTAGCCACGGGCTGGGCATCTGGTACTAAGTCAATTCGGAACTCAATTTCTCTATCGCGTGGTATCCCAGGCAAATCCTCTGGAAACACCTCCGGGTACTCGCGTACCACGGGTACATCGTCTAGTTCCTTCACTTCCTTACACTTATCAATTACATATACCAGATAAGCCTCGCATCCGCGCCTCAAATAATTCGTTGCCTTAATCATTGAGATGACATTTGGCATCGGGGCGTCACGATCTCCAAAAACCTCAACTTTGCTACCATCCGGAGCCTTGAGTCGGATTATCTTTCGTTTACATAAGATTTGTGCTTCGTTGGCAGTTAACCAATCCATACCCAGCACGACATCGAACCCTCCCAAAACCATAACAAACAATCTGACAGGGAACCTATGACCTTCTATTTTTATCGTGGAGTTGTCAACTACATCGGTCACTCTCGCAATTCTACCCTCAGCGGTCTCTACGCTAAAGGCCCTTTCTAGCTTACTCACAGCATACTTCACTCTTTTACAAAAAGTCGCCGATATAAAACTCTTACTGGCGCCCGAATCAAATAACACAGAAACAAGAGTGTTGTCAAGGATGAACGTACCTGACGCCACATCGGGATCCTTCCTAGCCTGATCCTGCGTCAGTGCGTACGCCCGCGTCTTCGCACGAGATCCCTCTCCCTTCTTTTCCGGGCCCTTTCCCATCCCGGTTTCCCCCATCCTGGGCTTGGTACATTCTCGGCTCATATGGCCGAAATCCCCACAGTTGTAGCATTTGTAACCTTGCGGGCATTCACGGGAGTAGTGCCCCGTCTTGCCACACTTAAAGCACAAGCTAGATCCCACTCTGCATTCACCTACATGCTCCCTTCCACACTTCTTACAAACAGTCGGCTCACCCACCCGAGCCCTCTTATCACATCTTTCCCCCAGTTCGCTTGTTTGAGAAGCTCGGTCTCTTCTTTTGCTCTTCAACGGCAATAGCATTCAGTGCCAGATCGTCAAATACTACGCCACTTAGCTCTACTGCCAAATCATAGGTAGTAGGGGCGTTTGCCTTAACATAGGTGCGGACCTGGTCCGACAACCCTTGAATATAACAGGCAATCTTTCTCTCTTCAGTAGTGGCGAGGTGTGGCACCAGACGTGCCAGTTCATTAAATCGGGTTGTGTATTGCCGGTGCGTCATGTTCCCGGCCTTCAAACCCAGAAATTCCCTTTCCACCTTCTCAATCTCGTTCCTTGGGCAGAAATTCTTAATCACTAAAGTTTTCAAGTCAGCCCACATCATTGCATCCACAATCTCGCTCCCTTTAGCTTGACGTACACCTTCCCACCAGTGGGATGCTTCCTCCCTCAAGGAGTTAGCAGCAAATTTTACCACTTGATCCGTTCGGCACTCGCTCAGACGAATAGCAGCTTCCATACGGATCACCCAATCAAATGTAGCCACCGCGTCCTTCTTTCCAGTGAGTATCGGCGGGTCACATGCCTTAAAGGACTTATAATCACATCCGCGAGCAGGCGGTGCATTGTCGGTCTCATTGTTCTGAGCACCAATTGCCGCGCTAGACCCACCCGCCCCATTGACCTGCTTCAACGCTTCAGCCAACAGACCTGGCAGAGAATTCTTCATCAATTCTGTGAATTCTCGAGCTATAGCTGCTCTCACTTCTGGTTCAAAAGTGAAAGGTTGTTCTTCAACCTGTGTCTGCTCAGCTTCATGCACACTAACCGCCGGTTCAGTGTGAACACTTCCTTCTTCACTGTGTTCTTGGCGCGCAGGAATCCTGCCACGCCCACCATTTCGACCGCCGGTACGACCACCGGTACGGCCACCACGCCTTCCGTTCCCTCTCCTTGCCATTTCGTTCTATAAGACGAGAAATCCAATGTCATCACGCTAGTTAACAAATAGAATTCAATAAGTACTGTAAGATGTTAATATACACTGGCCATCTGTAATTAACCATTACACTACCTTTCGATTTCTATTTGACCACCTTTGTGATTCCATCAGAACACAAGTCCTTTCCTAACTCTTCCTAAGGCATACTACATACACATACTCTACTTTTCATACCTGATGCTGTGGCTCGAGTTACCCGTACTGGCATCCGCTTTCGGTCCCATTCAAAGTTTAAGTTCAGACACTGGGAGTGTCCGAATCTCTCAAACTATTGCTCTGATACCAACTTGTGAGGACCCAAACCCGGGAGGCCTCACTTATTGGATTTACTCATTCACAAGCAGTTCTTAAACATGAATATCAGATAACGCAGCGGAAATTTCATTTAAACATAACTTAATCGTTATTCATACATGCGGAAGCGTAAACATAATTACATCATAACTAAACATAACGGGATGCCAGTCTTCAAAAGCAGTCGGATAACTCTTCATCTCTAGCCAAGCATCACCGTCCATCCTCATAACCTGCCTTAACCTGAATGTGTACACTTAAAAACGTCAGCTACGCTGGTGAGTTCTAGTTTTCGTTCGTTTTAAGAAATGGTTCATCATTCAAACATTCAATAGGGTTTAACATTCGTATAAGAAAACAGGGCCTTTCATTCGTAAACCTTCGCATATTTAAACACAATCATTTGTTTAAAACATTAACATTCATTTAAGTCATACATTATTATCTAAATCTGTATCGTTACGCGTCTCTATGTCCCCGTAGGAACTTTTAATGTTGTGGGCAACCGTTACGTATCGCCGTCATTGCCACAACCATACCACTACGTTGGGTCAACCGTTACGTATCGCCGTCATTGCCCAACCCTTCAATGCGTGGGGTCAACCGTTACGTATCGCCGTCATTGCCCAACACGCATCTTTCCTTTGGAAATCAACCGTTACGTATCGCCGTCATTGATTTCCCATTACCTCGTTCGCTTAGGATGATCGTCATCACCCGAGTAACCGTCGTTACTCCCTTTACCAGTTGTACAACATCAAAACCATTGACATGCCACAAAGACATTGCCCATGTTGTTCTTGTGGTAACTATGGCTCACTGTCCATAATCTACCACAAGGCTGGGAATCACATTCCCAGACTTCATTCGTCAATTCCATTCATTCGACAGATTAGATTTGTAATGACTTCTTTAAAACATTTGCCCCTTTTTGTTTTCTTTTCATAAAACCTTTCCTTCACTTTCAAAACCCTTTACCTTTTCATTAAACCATTTCTTTATAACATTCGTTCGTAAGCATTCCGTTCATAAGCTTTCTTTCCATAAATCCTTCGTTCCAAATCATTTCCTTTCGTAAACGTAGTTTCATAAAAATCATTTTATAAAACATCATTTCATAAAACATCATTTCATACGTGTACACACCAGCCCGAAAACATTATATAAAAACATTTAAAAGAGGGCTTCTAGAACTCACCTTATAAGCTAGTCTCGGTTGTCCTAAACAAAGGTCCAACAACGTCACTTCCGATCTGAATTGATTAATTAAATACACATCAGACCTAAATCCCGACTCTAACGGTTTACTCGTTCTGTTACAGGTGAATACACTGACTTCACTTAATGATGCAGACCTATCGAAACTACTTAGTTTCGACAGGTGCAGGCCCATCGAAACTTCTAGTTTCGATACCTGCAGGCCCCTCGAAACTTCTAGTTTCGACACCTGCAGGCCGCTCGAAACTTCTAGTTTCGACACCTGCAGGCCGCTCGAAACTCTAGTTTCGATACCTGCAGAACTCAGCTATCTTCCCCGTGAAAAACCCTACCTTTCGCAATGCAGGTCCGACCTGGTCAAGATCCGGACTTTTTACATTCAAAACGTGTATTTTCCCTTCGTGATTCCAGATTTATAACCCTTTCCTCATTTGGTTTATAAAAACCCGTCATTTTCCCGAAAATACCCGAAAACCCAAAAACAAACAAAAACTCAGATTTGGTTCGGGTGTTACCTGATTTCGAGATTCTGATCCGGAGGTTTTGCTCACGAGCTCAGTAGCAACAAGCTCCTTCAATCTCGGGTCGATCCGCCAACTTTCTCTCTCTACGGTTTCTCTCTCTAGATTCTTGCAAATGAGAGAAATGGTGTGTGTGTTGGCTATTTAAAGGGAGGAAACCCCCCCTTCCTTCAAGTTTGCCGGCCCAACCGGCCCGGCCCGTTACGCCTCGTTCTTTTATCCCGTTCGTCCCGGTTCAACCCGTTATTTAAAATCCTCATTTATTTTGGGATGTTACAAGTCTACCCCCCTTACAATAGGTTTCGTCCCCGAAACCTATCATAAGTCAAACAGTTGAGGGTACGACTCCTTCATTTCCGTCTCCGTTTCCCATGTAGCTTCCGATCCCTTCCGGTGCTTCCACTGGACTTTAACCAACTGGATAACTTTGTTACGTATACGTTTCTCTTTCCTGTCTAGGATGGCCACAGGTTCTTCGATGTAGTTAAAGCTGTTGTCGACCTCGATGTCCGTAAGTGGTACGTGAGCCGATTCATCCGCCAAACACTTTCGCAAGTGTGATACATGGAAGGTAGGATGAATCCCACTTAACTCATCAGGCAATTCCAACCGATATGCGACTTCACCAACCCGTGCCATAATCCTGAATGGTCCGATAAACCTCGGACTTAACTTTCCTCTCTTTCTGAATCGTATGATTCCCTTCCAAGGCGACACTTTCAACATTACTCTATCCCCAACATTAAACTCAATAGGCCTTCGTCGTTTATCCGCATAGGATTTCTGACGATCTTGGGCGGCCTTCATTCGTGCTTTGATCTGATCAAACCTTTCCGACGTCTCTCTTACGACTTCGAGACTTCCTAATTCCTTCTGTCCAATCTCACCCCAACAAACCGGGGTTCTACATCTTCTCCCATACAACATTTCGTAAGGCGGCATGCCTATCGTCGTGTGATGACTATTGTTGTAGGAGAACTCGGCTAACGGCAGATGGCTGTCCCAACTGCCACCGAAGTCAATAATACAAGCACGGAGCATATCCTCCAATGTCTGAATGGTCCTTTCAGACTGACCATCCGTTTGTGGGTGGTATGCCGTGCTGATATTCAGCCTCGTGCCCATCGACTCGTGAAATCTTTTCCAGAACCTCGATGTGAATCGTGTGTCCCGGTCAGATACGATCGTCAGAGGCATCCCATGCCGTGCTACTACTTCATTAATAAACACTTCCGCTAACCTTTCCGACGAGAACGTCTCGCGAATAGGTAGGAAATGAGCACTCTTCGTTAAACGGTCCACGATTACCCAAATGGCGTCATGAACTTTAGCTGTGCGAGGTAGCTTGGTTATGAAGTCCATGGTAATGTGTTCCCACTTCCATTCTGGTATGTCAAGTGGTTGAATCTTTCCATACGGTTTCTGGTGTTCAGCCTTTACTTGCGAGCAAGTCAAGCACTTGCTTACATACTTCGTCACATCACATTTCATTCCAGGCCACCAGTATTCCCTCTTCAGATCTTGGTACATTTTATTGGTACCGGGATGGATAGAGTAACGAGACTTATGAGCCTCATCTTGGGTCGAACCCCATTCGTACTTTACTTCTTTCCAAGTCAACTTTGTCAATGGCGAAGCTATTTTCGAGAAATCCTGGATGAATCTCCGATAGTAGCCTGCCAATCCCAAGAAACTGCGGATTTCAGTTGGCGTCTTAGGAATGTCCCATTCACTTACCGATACTATCTTTGCTGGGTCAACCATAATGCCGTTCGGGCCAATGACGTGACCTAGGAATTGGACTTCCCTAAGCCAGAACGCGCATTTGGAGAACTTAGCATACAACTTCTCCTTCTTTAGAGCTTCCAACACTTCCTTTAAGTGACATGCGTGATCACCCTCATTCTTGGAGTAGATAAGGATGTCATCGATGAACACTATTACCGATCGATCCAGCATCGGTCGACACACCCTATTCATTAAATCCATGAACGCTGCGGGGGCGTTCGTCAATCCGAAAGACATTACGCGGAACTCGAAATGTCCATAACGAGTGCGAAATGCAGTTTTCGGTATGTCTTCTTCCCTCACCTTCAAATGATGGTACCCGGACCGAAGGTCGATTTTCGAAAACCAACTTGCGCCTTGCAACTGGTCGAACAGGTCATCGATCCTTGGTAAAGGGTACTTGTTCTTCACCGTTCGTTTATTCAACTCGCGATAATCGATACACATTCTCATCGAACCATCTTTCTTCTTTACAAACAACACCGGAGCACCCCACGGCGAGATGCTCGGTTGAATAAATCCTTTCTCAAGTAACTCGTCTAGTTGGACCATAAGTTCCTTCATTTCCAATGGTGCTAGTCGATATGGAGCCTTAGCCACGGGCTGGGCATCTGGTACTAAGTCAATTCGGAACTCAATTTCTCTATCGCGTGGTATCCCAGGCAAATCCTCTGGAAACACCTCCGGGTACTCGCGTACCACGGGTACATCGTCTAGTTCCTTCACTTCCTTACACTTATCAATTACATATACCAGATAAGCCTCGCATCCGCGCCTCAAATAATTCGTTGCCTTAATCATTGAGATGACATTTGGCATCAGGGCGTCACGATCTCCAAAAACCTCAACTTTGCTACCATCCGGAGCCTTGAGTCGGATTATCTTTCGTTTACATATGATTTGTGCTTCGTTGGCAGTTAACCAATCCATACCCAGCACGACATCGAACCCTCCCAAAACCATAACAAACAATCTGACAGGGAACCTATGACCTTCTATTTTTATCGTGGAGTTGTCAACTACATCGGTCACTCTCGCAATTCTACCCTCAGCGGTCTCTACGCTAAAGGCCCTTTCTAGCTTACTCACAGCATACTTCACTCTTTTACAAAAAGTCGCCGATATAAAACTCTTACTGGCGCCCAAATCAAATAACACAGAAACAAGAGTGTTGTCAAGGATGAACGTACCTGACGCCACATCGGGATCCTTCCTAGCCTGATCCTGCGTCAGTGCGTACGCCCGCGTCTTCGCACGAGATCCCTCTCCCTTCTTTTCCGGGCCCTTTCCCATCCCGGTTTCCCCCATCCTGGGCTTGGTACATTCTCGGCTCATATGGCCGAAATCCCCACAGTTGTAGCATTTGTAACCTTGCGGGCATTCACGGGAGTAGTGCCCCGTCTTGCCACACTTAAAGCACAAGCTAGATCCCACTCTGCATTCACCTACATGCTCCCTTCCACACTTCTTACAAACAGTCGGCTCACCCACCCGAGCCCTCTTATCACATCTTTCCCCCAGTTCGCTTGTTTGAGAAGCTCGGTCTCTTCTTTTGCTCTTCAACGGCAATAGCATTCAGTGCCAGATCGTCAAATACTACGCCACTTAGCTCTACTGCCAAATCATAGGTAGTAGGGGCGTTTGCCTTAACATAGGTGCGGACCTGGTCCGACAACCCTTGAATATAACAGGCAATCTTTCTCTCTTCAGTAGTGGCGAGGTGTGGCACCAGACGTGCCAGTTCATTAAATCGGGTTGTGTATTGCCGGTGCGTCATGTTCCCGGCCTTCAAACCCAGAAATTCCCTTTCCACCTTCTCAATCTCGTTCCTTGGGCAGAAATTCTTAATCACTAAAGTTTTCAAGTCAGCCCACATCATTGCATCCACAATCTCGCTCCCTTTAGCTTGACGTACACCTTCCCACCAGTGGGATGCTTCCTCCCTCAAGGAGTTAGCAGCAAATTTTACCACTTGATCCGTTCGGCACTCGCTCAGACGAATAGCAGCTTCCATACGGATCACCCAATCAAATGTAGCCACCGCGTCCTTCTTTCCAGTGAGTATCGGCGGGTCACATGCCTTAAAGGACTTATAATCACATCCGCGAGCAGGCGGTGCATTGTCGGTCTCATTGTTCTGAGCACCAATTGCCGCGCTAGACCCACCCGCCCCATTGACCTGCTTCAACGCTTCAGCCAACAGACCTGGCAGAGAATTCTTCATCAATTCTGTGAATTCTCGAGCTATAGCTGCTCTCACTTCTGGTTCAAAAGTGAAAGGTTGTTCTTCAACCTGTGTCTGCTCAGCTTCATGCACACTAACCGCCGGTTCAGTGTGAACACTTCCTTCTTCACTGTGTTCTTGGCGCGCAGGAATCCTGCCACGCCCACCATTTCGACCGCCGGTACGACCACCGGTACGGCCACCACGCCTTCCGTTCCCTCTCCTTGCCATTTCGTTCTATAAGACGAGAAATCCAATGTCATCACGCTAGTTAACAAATAGAATTCAATAAGTACTGTAAGATGTTAATATACACTGGCCATCTGTAATTAACCATTACACTACCTTTCGATTTCTATTTGACCACCTTTGTGATTCCATCAGAACACAAGTCCTTTCCTAACTCTTCCTAAGGCATACTACATACACATACTCTACTTTTCATACCTGATGCTGTGGCTCGAGTTACCCGTACTGGCATCCGCTTTCGGTCCCATTCAAAGTTTAAGTTCAGACACTGGGAGTGTCCGAATCTCTCAAACTATTGCTCTGATACCAACTTGTGAGGACCCAAACCCGGGGTGTCCTAAGGTTATAGACTAGGTCATTGGTTTCTAATAACCTAATTCTCTATAACCATGGCTCTGATACCAATTTGTCACACCCCAACCGACGACGGAATACGTCGGGAAGAACGTGGAGACTATTCATAAGAACATGATCAAACTAAAGTTTCATATATTAAATTATCCCAAGTTTCATAACATTGTTCAAACAAGCACCATCAAACATGCAAAATACATCAACAAGTTCAATTGTTTATTTCAACTAAATCCTCATTTCCTATGTGTAGCAACTTGAACATGAACTCAAAGATTTGTACCTGAAATATGATGAAAAAAAGGTCAACTAAAAATAGTTGGTGAGCATACATAGGTTTTGACACCCCAAATAGTTTCCAAGTGTTTGTGTACAATTCATATGAAACATGGTTTAATAAGGCAATTATGGAGAACCGCTATAGTAAACCGGGCGTACAATCAAACCATGTGACTGAAGTGTATAACACTCAATGTTATCCTAATGTAGGGCATAACACTCAATGTTATCCTGATGTAATGTTGGCAACAATCACCCTACCTGGGTGGGTGTGAGGACCCAAACCCGGGAGGCCTCACTTATTGGATTTACTCATTCACAAGCAGTTCTTAAACATGAATATCAGATAACGCAGCGGAAATTTCATTTAAACATAACTTAATCGTTATTCATACATGCGGAAGCGTAAACATAATTACATCATAACTAAACATAACGGGATGCCAGTCTTCAAAAGCAGTCGGATAACTCTTCATCTCTAGCCAAGCATCACCGTCCATCCTCATAACCTGCCTTAACCTGAATGTGTACACTTAAAAACGTCAGCTACGCTGGTGAGTTCTAGTTTTCGTTCGTTTTAAGAAATGGTTCATCATTCAAACATTCAATAGGGTTTAACATTCGTATAAGAAAACAGGGCCTTTCATTCGTAAACCTTCGCATATTTAAACACAATCATTTGTTTAAAACATTAACATTCATTTAAGTCATACATTATTATCTAAATCTGTATCGTTACGCGTCTCTATGTCCCCGTAGGAACTTTTAATGTTGTGGGCAACCGTTACGTATCGCCGTCATTGCCACAACCATACCACTACGTTGGGTCAACCGTTACGTATCGCCGTCATTGCCCAACCCTTCAATGCGTGGGGTCAACCGTTACGTATCGCCGTCATTGCCCAACACGCATCTTTCCTTTGGAAATCAACCGTTACGTATCGCCGTCATTGATTTCCCATTACCTCGTTCGCTTAGGATGATCGTCATCACCCGAGTAACCGTCGTTACTCCCTTTACCAGTTGTACAACATCAAAACCATTGACATGCCACAAAGACATTGCCCATGTTGTTCTTGTGGTAACTATGGCTCACTGTCCATAATCTACCACAAGGCTGGGAATCACATTCCCAGACTTCATTCGTCAATTCCATTCATTCGACAGATTAGATTTGTAATGACTTCTTTAAAACATTTGCCCCTTTTTGTTTTCTTTTCATAAAACCTTTCCTTCACTTTCAAAACCCTTTACCTTTTCATTAAACCATTTCTTTATAACATTCGTTCGTAAGCATTCCGTTCATAAGCTTTCTTTCCATAAATCCTTCGTTCCAAATCATTTCCTTTCGTAAACGTAGTTTCATAAAAATCATTTTATAAAACATCATTTCATAAAACATCATTTCATACGTGTACACACCAGCCCGAAAACATTATATAAAAACATTTAAAAGAGGGCTTCTAGAACTCACCTTATAAGCTAGTCTCGGTTGTCCTAAACAAAGGTCCAACAACGTCACTTCCGATCTGAATTGATTAATTAAATACACATCAGACCTAAATCCCGACTCTAACGGTTTACTCGTTCTGTTACAGGTGAATACACTGACTTCACTTAATGATGCAGACCTATCGAAACTACTTAGTTTCGACAGGTGCAGGCCCATCGAAACTTCTAGTTTCGATACCTGCAGGCCCCTCGAAACTTCTAGTTTCGACACCTGCAGGCCGCTCGAAACTTCTAGTTTCGACACCTGCAGGCCGCTCGAAACTCTAGTTTCGATACCTGCAGAACTCAGCTATCTTCCCCGTGAAAAACCCTAACTTTCGCAATGCATGTCCGACCTGGTCAAGATCCAGACTTTTTACATTCAAAACGTGTATTTTCCCTTCGTGATTCCAGATTTATAACCCTTTCCTCATTTGGTTTATAAAAACCCGTCATTTTCCCGAAAATACCCGAAAACCCAAAAACGAACAAAAACTCAGATTTGGTTCGGGTGTTACCTGATTTCGAGATTCTGATCCGGAGGTTTTGCTCACGAGCTCAGTAGCAACAAGCTCCTTCAATCTCGGGTCGATCCGCCAACTTTCTCTCTCTACGGTTTCTCTCTCTAGATTCTTGCAAATGAGAGAAATGGTGTGTGTGTTGGCTATTTAAAGGGAGGAAACCCCCCCTTCCTTCAAGTTTGCCGGCCCAACCGGCCCGGCCCGTTACGCCTCGTTCTTTTATCCCGTTCGTCCCGGTTCAACCCGTTATTTAAAATCCTCATTTATTTTGGGATGTTACAGTGGGTTTGTCAAACAAAATAGATCTATCATTGTAACCGTTGGCTTGTACAGAGTTAATGAATTTACTTGTCATGAATGAAGTTTAGCTTATAGTATTCAAGCATAAGGCACAAATTGTACACATGTTCAAAATGTAGAATTGTATAAATTTCAAATAGTTTCAAATGAAATCATGTTCCACCCCAAAAGTATAAAAATGTAAAAGGGGCTATGTAAACTCACCTTACAAGCAATAGCTTGGATGTCACACTCTTATGTGGTTGTTGCACAAAAGTCCTAGATAACCACAAGGTTAACCTAAGTTTGATGGAATATGTGTATAAATGTTTTATACAATATGAAATAGGGAATCCTAATGGTCAAATGTATTGATGTGAGTCTTCTCATAAAATAATTATTTGAGTTTCAAATAATATTTATGTAAATCTTGAATAATAATTGTATTTTGATTTGAATGAATGAAAGAATAAATAAATGACTTTCATTTGATTGTAATTTAATAAATAAATATATGAACAAATTATTAGTGTTCTTTTGTTTGTAAATAAATGAATGGATAAATAACTAAATAGTTTTTCTTTTGTTTGTAATTGAATAAGTTAATAAATGAATAAATAAATAAATCCTTTATTTATTTATAATTTGAATTCTATAAAAAATTTGTGCAAAAATAATAAACTAATTAATAATTTAATCATAATTAGTTAAAGGTATAAAATTTGGTTTTAAATGATATATAGGAAATAGATTAAATAAAACATTCGCTTTTATATTCCAATTATAGTTTATAAATTTAAAGATTTCAAATAAATAATTTGTTAAAGTAATTATTTTTATTAAACTAATTAAAATTGTTTTTCTCAAAAACTTATCAATTTAAAGACCAAAGTTTTATAGTTTTATAAAAATGAATTTTGATAAAAATGAATTAGTTAATAAAATCGGGTTTATAATTATGTTTATCATGTTTGAGAATATATATATTAATAACAATGTAAAACACTCGTGTAAATAATAATGCTCAAATACCGTTCGTTATCCGTTTGTGATAATTAGCATAATCAAATATAGTTATACATACATATGTATATATGTATTTATTTTGAAAAGGAAACTAAACGTAAACTCTTGGCAAATCCATAAAGGGATCTTGACAAATCCATAAAGGGATTTGTTTATAACATTATTTGTTTATAAAGTTTATATATATATGTGTATATATACCTATATGTGTGTGTGAGGGGTTAAAAAAGGTAATATACTAAAAATGAAAATAATTGTCAAAAAGTCGGGTCTACCTGGTTCGAACTTGCGACCTCAGCTGTAAGACTGAAACGCTTTAACCAATTGATCTAGGGCTAATGTCTTGTTAAGGAATCAGCGCAAATAACTTATAACAACTAGTCCCAAACCTTCATTCTTCCCCAATCGCATAACCCGAAACCCTAGCCTTCCCAATTGATCTGAATAGGCAACGATTGCCCCTAACCATGGGGTTTTCATTCCTAACATCAAAACGAAACTAATGGCACAAGAATTACCTGAAATGGTTGAGCAACGAAGAAGAACGACATGAAGCTATGGTTCGGGTTCCTCGGAGCTTGGTAGTGCACCAGAGACGGTTAGGAGTGAAATCGTGGGTTCTGGAAGTGAGGGAGGAGTGTCACGAAGGTGTTTGATCCAATAATAAGGTTCAATTCCATATGAAACGAATGAATTGAGTCGGATCGAGTGAGGGACGGTTACGAGAGCAGTTTTGGATCCAAATCGTCGATTTTGTTAAATTGGGTCATTACTATTGCCGAAACTGAAGTAATAACGGTTATGCATTGTTCGAATTTAGTTAATGATCGGTATTTCATTGATCTTAAGAAACGATTTGGTCAGGTTTGACTTAGAAAAGTCAAAGTCGAGTAGAATGGGGGTGTTTGGGTTCAAGATCATGAAAAAGGTCCAAACGGTTGATTTAGGGGGTCCAAGTGAGATTAGAGGGGTTCAAATTCGAATTCAAGGGTTCAAGGCATTAGAGAGGGTTCAAGGCTTGATTTATTTGTTTAAAATCAAATCCATTTGTATTAATTATTCATAAACCTTATTTTATAAAAACTAAACGTAAATTCTTTATAAAAATTGGTTTTTATAAATCCAACATATTTAATTAGATTTTAAATATTTTATAAATAACTTCCATGGTTTAAAAATAACATCGAAATATATATATAAATATTTATACACATCATTATAAATAAATGCACATGTTTATATAATAGGAGATGTAAATACATGATCAATGCTCATGAGTTTTAAAACCTACAATTTGTGTAGATGGTCCGTTTAATAATATTAAATGTATACATCACATAAATATATATTTATAATTCAAATCCTATATTTATATAAGAGGATGTAGGAAGCGTGGTTAATGATGCATGAGTTTTATATGATATTAAAAGTTGTATAGTTGATTTATTTATTATAATCATAAATATATATATATATATATTCACAATTAAATACATATATATATATATGATGAAAATGAAGGACATAGGTATCTGGTTAAAAACTCACATGTTTACTTTGATAGTTATTTATTATAATAAAATGTTTACTTTTATATATATATATATATATATATATATATATAAATATACTTACATGAGTTTATATAATTGAGAAATAATATGTAGTGCAAGGTTGAAGTTCTGAATTGATACATGTTGAAAATGATAATTGATGTGGCATAATATATTGGAGATGCACGGAGTTTAAATGTCGTGTTATTATTGCGTAAAATAAATTAAAAAATAAGGCTGGAAAATCATGGATGTTACGCTTAACCTATCTCGATCTTCACACGAGTCTTGTGGCTTTCTCAGTGAGTAGCAACATACCTGGCTAGCCTTAGACTGTTATCCTTGGAGAAAGTGTGACACCCGGCAAAATTCAGGTTAATATCCATACCCGGCTAAAACATAGATTATAGTATATGACATGCATCCCACTTAATTTTATAGTAATTAATTTCATTTCACACTTAGCGAGTCAATCCGTTTACACATGTCGGTAATCCGGAAGATTACCAGGTCGAACACGCGTCCTGCAGCACGCAATCCGATTGGCACACAACCTGACGTCCCAGGCCGTTCGTCAGGGACTCTTTGACAAACCCGCTGATAACAAAAGAAAGTGTGAAGGTAGTTCTTCAAGGTCATTTAATCCGCCACCACCACCGAAAAGGCAAGAGACTACCCGAGCCTATACCGCAGGTCAAGCTGACAATAAGCAAAAGAGAGTCTACAGGGGAAACCTACCAAAGTGAAATCGATGCAATTTTTACCACAATGGCACGTGCGAAAAGGCAAGGTGCCAAAATTGCAAGAGGATTGGTCATTCGACCAAGGATTATAGGATGAGAGGACCAGATCCAAACAATGGAGCAACTCGTGCTTGTTACACTTGTGGGCAGAATGGAAATTTTTCTAAGGATTGCCCAAAGAACAGAAAGCCAGGAAACAACAACAACGCTAAAGGGCGAGCCTTTGTGATTGGAGCAGGAGAAGCCAAACAGAACCCCGACACCGTCACGGGTACGTTTATTCTAAACCATCATTATGCATATATGTTGTTTGATACTGGTGCTGAAAGAAGTTTCGTGTCTAATGAGTTTAGTCCATTACTTGGTATCGAACCTACTGTGCTAGACAACGAGTTTACCATAGAACTAGCCGACGGTAAATTAATCCAAACCAACCACATTATTCCAAGATATGTCCTAGAATTAGCCAATCATTCCTTCGAAATAGATCTACTACCCGTTAAACTAGGAAGTTTCGACGTAATTATCGGTATGGACTGGATGTCCAAGAATGGAGCGGAGATTGTATGCCGCGAAAAGGTTGTCAGACTTCCCCTACCAGATGGAGAAACACTTGCAATTCAAGGAGAAAAGAGCGGGATTCCTCTGAATATCATCTCATGTATGAAAGCCCGGAAGTATCTACAGAAAGGATACTATGCCATCTTAGCACATGTAACGGAGAATCGGACAGAAGAAAGGAAGGTCGAGGACATACCAGTTGTTCGTGATTTTCCTGAAGTATTCCTTGAAGACTTACCAGGACTCCCACCGTAGCGAAAAGTTGAGTTCCGAATCGACATTACTACAGGAGCTACACCAATAGCGCAGTCACCGTACCGACTAGCGCCATCGGAAATGCAAGAATTATCAAACCAACTACAGGAGTTGTTAGATAAAGGATTTATCCGACCAAGTCATTCGCCTTGGGGAGCGCTTGTCTTATTCGTCAAAAAGAAAGACATATCATTTCGTATGTGCATTGACTATAGGGAATTGAACAAGGTAACCATCATGAACTGATATCCCCTACCCAGAATCGACGATTTGTTCGACCAACTACAAGGATTGAGTTGTCACTCCAAGATCGACTTACTTTCAGGATATCATCAGCTGAGAATCCAAGAGGAGGACATACACAAGATGGCATTCCGAACTCGATATGGACACTACGAGTTTTTGGTCATGCCATTCGGTTTGACCAACACACCCACGGTGTTCATGGATCTTATGACCATGTGTGTAAACCCTACCTAGACAAGTTTGTCATTGTGTTCATTGATGACATTTTGATCTATTCCCATAACAAGGAAGAACACGTCGAACATCTAAGGCTTATTCTTGAGTTATTGAAAACGGAGAAGTTGTATGCTAAGTTTTCAAAGTGCGACTTCTGGATCAGAGAAGTGCATTTCCTAGGTCACGTGGTAAACGAGATCGGATTACACATTGAACCAACCAAGATTGAAGCAATAAGGAACCGGCGAACACCCGAAACAGCAACTGAAATACGACAATTTTTGGGTCTTGCCGGATATTACAGAAGGTTTATCGAAAACAATTCAAGGATTGCAAAACAATTGACTGCTTTGACACAGAAAGACGTGAAGTATAATTGGGATGAAAGAACTGAAGAAGCATTTCAGTTACTCAAGCAAAAACTTTGCAGCGCACCGATCTTAGCACTACCTGAAGGAAATGACGATTTCGTAGTCTACTGCGTTGCGTCACACCAAGGACTCGGTTGTGTACAGATTCAAAGGGAGAAGATTATCGCATATGCTTCACGAAAACTCAAGGTGCACGAGAAAAACTACACTACCCATGACTTGGAATTAGGAGCTGTGGTTTTTGCACTAAAAATTTGGACACATTATTTGTACGATACCAAATGTACGATTTTCACTAACCACAAAAGTCTCTAGCACATATTTGATCAAAAGGAGTTGAATATGCACCAGCACAGATGGGTCGAATTGCTTAATGCTTACGACTGCGCAATCCGCTACCATCCCGGAAAGGTAAACGTAGTTGCTGATGCCTTGAGCCGGAAAGAACAAAATAAACTGCGTCTAGTTCGAGCGTTAACCCTGAAAATTCACACGAATCTACCTATCCAGATACGTGACGCTCAACTTGAGGCTCTCAAGGAGGAGAATCTGAAGAATTAAGCCTTACGAGGTATGGAGAAACTGTTTGAGATCAAATCCGATGATGCGCGTTACTACATGGATCGGATTTGGGTACCGAACTATGGGAACTTAAGGGACTTGGTGATGGATGAGGCACATAAGTCAAGGTATTAGATTCACCCTGGTTCTGACAAAATGTACCAAGACCTCAAGACAAACTACTGGTATCCAAACATGAAATATGAGATTGCCACATATGTCGGTAAATATTTAACCTGCGCCAAGGTTAAGACGGAATATGAGAAACCATCAGGGTTACTACAGCAGCCGGAAATTCCGTAATAGAAGTGGAAACAAATTTCAATGTACTTCGTTATAAAGTTACCCAAAACCCCAAGCGGATACGACACTATTTGGGTAATTGTGGATCGTTTAACCAAATCCGCACACTTCCTTCCAATCAAAGAGAATGACAAGATGGAAAAGCTGACCCGGCATTACCTTAAGGAAATAGTTTCAAGGCATGGAGTGCCAATCTCCATCATCTCAGATAGGGATAATCGTTTTACTTCCCGATTCTGGCAATCACTGCAAAAAGCGTTGGGAACACGCTTAGATTTGAGCACTGCCTATCACCCACAGACAGATGGTCAAAGTGAACGAACCATCCAAACCCTAGAAGATTTACTAAGAGCCTGTGTGACAGATTTTGGCAACAATTGGGACACTCACTTGCCATTAGTTGTGTTTTCTTACAACAATAGATACCATACGAGTATCAAGGCAGCACCATTTGAAGCACTTTATGGAAGAAAGTGCAGGTCACCACTCTGTTGGGCTGATGTAGGAGATAGTCAGCTCACTGGACCAGAGCTTGTCCACTAGACCAACGAGAAAATTTTCAGAATCCGAGATAGACTGAAATCCACTCTATTAGAGCATGTTTTGTAATTGTCGCTGAAATTCTATGTTGTAACTTAGCGAACCTGTCATGTTCGCCTGAGGGAATGTTTAGGCGAACTTGAGGGGCGAACTTGCTAAGTTCGCCTGTGGTCTTTGTGGTTTCCCTATAAATAGGTGTTTACATGTCAGTTTTAGAAGTCAAGAACAAAGTATAGAACAGAGGTGGAGAGTCGAGAACTGAGTCAGATTATAAACATTGTTGATAAGGAAATACAAAGAAGAATATTTACATTGCGTTATTGATTACTTACACGTTGCACGTTGATCAATGGATTCCGCACGTTATCACCGTGTCGTACCGCGAGTCTAGAGATCCATCACACCCGAGCAGGGACCTACATGTGGTATCAGAGCTTTTTCTCTCGATTAGCAGCAAATTCGTGGTGTTTTCGTGTACAATCAACATCAAAGATCATTGATTTTGAAGAGTTTTTCATCTTTTTCGTGTTCTTGACAAAAATGGAGTGTTTTTTATCATTTTGGATTGATTTTGGAATGATTTTGAGAATTTGATCCGATATGATTGTTCCTAATCATTCCTACGGTTTAATTTCATCATATTCGAACATATACATCAGAAATCATGATTTTTAGAGGTCTGAGTTCGTGTTTGTGTTCTTCATGATTTTTCAGCGTTTCAGGCGAACTTGCTGATTCAGTTACAGGCGAACTTAACAAGTTCGCTCAGTACAGTTCAGGCGAACTTACCAAGTTCGCTTAGAGGTTCCTTCAGGCGAACTTATCTAAGTTCGCTAGTGTTGATAAAAAAATGGTGGGAAAAATTTTCTTGAAATTTTTTTCGAGGGGACCTTTATTTGAGTGTTTCGAGCTGTTTTTGAGGATATTGTGATTTTGGACAAGAGTGATGTGACTAAAGTTAGTAACAAAAGTGATGACGAGAGTGTCAAGGGTGTACTCAATGAAGAAGTTACTACTCAAGCGTTCGTGGCCTTGATTAAAGAAGAATTAGAGAAGCATAGTGATTCTGAAAGTAACATTTTTACTGAATCAAGTGATAGTGAGAGTGTTCTTTCTTCTTCTTCAGAGGTAAAAGCTGAGGTTCATACTGATGCTGGTTCTGATAATAGTTCTTCAGACGGTGACACGAGTGACTCTGGGAGTGTTACTGAATGTGAAGAATCTACATGTCAGAATATTGATGCAAAAGTGACTAATGAAGAGCTGATGAATGACAATGTAGCTACAGGAAAGGTGACAGAGAAAGTTACTGAGATGTTTGCTGAAGCCAGTGGATTCATGGCTGATTCTAAACAGGTAAATGAGGTTGTATCTGTTTCTTGTTCTAAATGCATTGATTTAAAAATTCTGAGATTGTGTGATGACAATACTAACCTCATTTGTGACTTGAAGGAAAGCTACTTAACAAATCAAACTTTGAAAGATAATGAGAAGCTTTTAAATACAAGAATTGATTCATTGAAAGATGATATCAAAGTTTTACAATCAAAAGTAAATGAACAAGCTTTTCACATTGATGTGGCATACTCTGAGTATGAAAAGAAAATAAATGAACTTGCACAGTCACAGAGTGAAGTCACCAAATTGATGAGAAAGCTTGAGGGTTATAAGAATTCCAGTTTTCTATTGGAATATTATACTGAGAAAGCTAGTGGTGAGAAAATAGTTGGTGGAGTTGGTTATTGTTCACATGATGATAAAGTTGTTGGGGGAGTTAGTTTCTGTCCTCCATTTAATGGTAATTACGTAACTCGTAGCATTGAGACAATGACTGAAGAAGAGTTGGAACCAAAAAAACCGTCCTCAAGGTTAATCAAGTTACTGGTGAGGACATGGTGTATGAGGATGATAGTGATGATGAATGTTTTGATGAAGCTAAAGTTGAGGGTATTCCTAAAGAAGTAAAGATTGAAGAAGAAAAAGTGGTGAAGCAAGTTACACGTGATCGTTGCATTTTGACAGAACCTGATGAGCCTGAGCAGTCAAAACCACTTTTGGGTCAACATGGTTTTATCAAATTTGGAGATATCCATGTAGAAATTCCAAAAATGTCAAACAAGACCACACTGGATTTTATGAAAGAGAAAGTAAATTTGGAGAAATCTGAGTCTGCTCATATTCAAACCTATGGGGGTTCTTTTTGTCAAAAGCAATCAGGATTTTATGTGGTGAATCATCTAGAAGTCAGAATAGTTCAAGGAATGTTCCTTATGTTCAACAATATAAAGAGAGACGTGCTTGTTTTCAGTGCAATGAGATTGGTCATATTAAGATAAATTGTCCTTATAAGATTGAAGGTTAGAAACATGTGATCCCAGAAAAGATTCAACCAGTGGTTAAGCCTGTTGTCAATTCAAAGAGTTCTTATGTTCTAAAGAAGCAAGAGATTGTTGTTGATCATTCATCTGGAGGTTATACATCTGGGAGTTCTTCAAGTTTAAGGAGAGTTCCATATGTGAGGCAGTTCAAGGAAAGGCGTGTGTGCTTTCATTGTAATGAAGTGGGTCATATTCTGATTAATTGTCCTTACAAGAATAAGGGAAAGCGACATGACATTCCTGAGATGATGAAGCTTGAAGTAAAATCTGTGGTAAAACCTGCTAAGGTTAAACCAAATGTGGTTAAACTGAGTGTTGTACCAAAGGGTAATTCACAATCTGAGGTTAGGCTCTCTAGACCTCAGTGACGGAGGAGAAACAGAAGATTGAGAAAACTTTTAGAACAACAAGAGGTTTCACAATCTGAACCAGAATGTTCAAACACTTCACTTTTTAACAATAAAGAACTTAATGAACGGAAGAGTGTTTGGAAATCTAAAGTTTATGTTTCAGATTTGTCGGAGCAATCTCTAAAAATTGATGACAGATTCGACTGTGAATTGCGTGAAGTCATTTATTTTGATATAGATGGACGACCTAGGACCACCGTGGCTTGGGTCTCATTGTCAAATTAATGTTTCTTGTTAGATGTGCAGGATTAACCAAGAGGGACTATTAATACCATTTGGGTTATTAATAGTGGTTGCTCATAGCACTTAACAGAGAATGGCATATGCAGGAGCAAAGAGTTGTTTAGATAACTAGTAAATCTATCATGGATTCAACGACTTGATGCTCAGGTGGAGATAATGTCCCACACATTGATGTTTTGGAAAGCGTTTGACCAAGTCCAAAAGACAACCTGAAACTTGTGGTGACGATGGTGAGCATAAAGTCGTTGATGCAACCATTTCACGAGTTGAGGGGGAGTCTACAGGACATGGGGAGTACAGTATTGTGTCGGTGACAAAGGCAAAGGCATTCGATTACACTTGTTCGAGTTTTTGATTGATTTAAATGTTAAATCCTGAGTAACCAAGTAAAATTGTTTTCAAAACCATTTTCATGGAAGTTTTATTTTCTTTCACAAAGTTTTGAAAATTCCAAACAAATTGAAAAAGATAAAATTGACATCATTTGAGATTAGAGAAGAAATGATAGTACATCAGTAGGTGATCATACACACATGACTATAGAATGACTACCTAGTTTCTGTATTTATGTTTGAAGTGTATGCTTATATGTTTTGATCTAAACATCAGAGACTACACAAATAGGAAATGATAGTGTTGTGTATGCATATAATTTAGCTTGTCAATAGGCTAAAAGCGTCTTTGAACCATCAGTAGTGTGAAAACATAATTTCATATGTTACAACTGTGATTTGAACCCATGGTATGTCGGGGGTGTGTGTGTTAAAAGATCATTATCAGATATAGAATATGAGACTTTAAGAATTTCATGAGACCAGTATCGGATTGTAGGATCGGTAAATACAAGGCAGCTCTATTCCAGTTGAGATTGGCGGAAACAATCACAACTTAATCAAAGTAAACAAGTAAACACAAGAAGTACTGATAAATGCAATTTGTATTAAGCTTCAATGGTTACAAGATTACAGAGAAATCTCTAAGAAAAGCACTTTTATACAATGACTCTAATTACTTCTTATATAGTAACTTAGAATCAAGACAGACCCTTGATTCTAAGGATCAGATCTAACATAGACCGTTGATCTTGTATTGAAGCTATTCTACATGTACAGACAAACATAATAACTATGCTAGTTAACTTTATTCAAACGTCTTCTAAGGCATCATTGCTTGCATGCTTGGAGAAGAGCGTTGTTGTCTTTTATTGTTTTGTACCAATGACATTCTTTCTGCGTGGAGTGTGTCAGTGTAGCAGCAGAAAGTTGTCAGTGGTAAAGGTTGCTTTATCAAGAACAGTCAGCTGCAACGTTTGATCTTCAGTGGAGATGGCTATCAACTGCAGCTTTGGAGATCAGCAGCATATGCCTATCAGCTGCAGCTTTGGTCTTCAGCAGCATATGCCTATCAGCTGCAGCTTTGGTCTTCAGCAGCATATGCCTATCAGCTGCAACTTTGGTCTTCAGCAGATAAGGCCTATCCGCAGCAGATTTGTTCTTCAGCAGAAGAACAAGTATCCGCTGTAGATAAGCTTATCCGCAGCAGTTTGTGGATCAGCAGCAATCTCTAAGGTAAGCATCATTTGTACTTAGAGAATTTTGTAGCCATAAGTCTTTATTTCTACATGGATTATGTTTATTAGCCCAATTTTTCGGTTCACTTCACTGCCCATACCCCAAAAAACATGCAATGTGAAGTTGAACTAAGATATGTTTCTGATGACATTTGTTAGAACATATGCTAGCCCTTGGATCATTTATATTGATTCCATTAAATACATCCAGATAACAGTTGGATCATGCTACCCTGTTTCATTGAATCAATCGATTCCTTGATCATTCTTATATTGAAGAATTCCATTGGTACAATCTTTCTGTTGATATGAATCTTGATACTTCATCCAAACCAAGCAATATGAATCATTCTGATTCTTTATATCCTTCAGGGTCTGCTTCTTTTCCTGTGCTAATTGATGTAATTTCATCCTGGAGATTGATATATATATTCTCTTGCACAAAGTCTCGTATGTCTTGAAGATAATGCAATGTACATTTCTGTTAGCATTTTTGTGGGTACATGTTGTATTTCATACTTAAATGGTACATTAACTCACAAGAAAGTGGGAATGAGATGCTTTTAGTTTCAAATATTATAATATTGACAATCTGAATTTGTGTGTCATAGCCTGATCCTGTTTTCTTTGAATGTTTATCGCGTATCATTACATGAAATATGATAATCTTGAAAGGATATTAGCATAATTGATCAAGGTTTGAATGAATGACATAAGATACCATTTAATGCTATATGGATTTTTATATCCAAGATATGTGTTTGATATATCATATACTGATCTGATCTTCTTGCTCATGATGTTCAACAAAAATATGTGATTTACAGTTTTACAGTTTATTTCATTTCAGTTTATGTTAGAAAAACCAAAAAGATTTTGTGTTTCTTATGTTTAAAAAACCAAAAAGATTTTATTTTTCTAGCTTCCATGAAAATTTTACCTGTTGGTTATACTTGGTTGTTCTTCTTTGTCATAATTGAAAATTGCAGACAGAAGTTGACAAGGGGCACTTCTCCCAAGTTTTCTTCTAGAAAGAGAGAGTGCACAGATGAACAAGACAAAGACTACAATCTATTTGATGTTCTTGAAGACTGATGACAATCTTCTGAAGCTGTTGTCAAGGGGGAGTCTGTTGGAGCATATTCTGGTGACAACGAGTTTAAAGATTTTATGTCTTAGTCTTAGAGTCTTTGACTTGTAATGTGATAGAATTGTTAACAACATTTAAGAGGGAGTTTGTTATAGCATGTTTTGAACTGTCGCTGAAATTCTATTTTGTAAGTTAGTGAACCCGTCAAGTTCGCCTAAGGGAATGCTTAGGCGAACTTGAGGGGCGAACTTGCTAAGTTCGCAAGTTCGCCTGTGGTCTTTGTGGTTTCCCTATAAATAGGTGTTTACATGTCAGTTTTAGAAGTCAAGAACAAAGTATAGAACAGAGGTGGAGAGTCAAGAACTGAGTCAGATAGTAAACATTGTTGATAAGGAAATACAAAGAAGATTATTTACATTGCGTTGTTGATTGCTTACACGTTGCATGTTGATCAATGGATTCCGTATGTTATCACCGTGTCGTACAACGAGTCTAGAGATCCGTCACACCCGAGCAGGGACCTACATTTTTATTAATTGTTTTATAGATAATTATTGTGTGATATATGAATAAAAAAATTTATAGTATTTTAGTAATAACAATGTAAATATTTATGAATATAATGTTTTAGAACGTTTTATATATTAAAATACATCTTTGGGTTAGTTATGACCTGTTTCACCCGTTTAATTTTCGTTACATAATAGCAACAATGCCATGAGCTTCTGGGCTAAAATAAAAGTCAAGTGTACAGAATTTAGAGATCCACAACCAATTGGACATGTAATACTAATTTCTTTTTGTGTGAATATGAACTAACATGCAGGGTCGGTCTTGGGGTAGGCCAAGCCGGGCCGCTGGCCAGGGCCCGTTTTTTCGGGGACTTAAATTTTTTACGGGGCCTGTATTATATATGTTTTTTTTTTAAATTTAAAATACCGGTTTTATATATTTGATCATTTTTATAAAAACTTAAAAATATATTGGAGCCTTTTTATAATGGTTGGGCCCTTTTAATTTTTATAATGGTTATGCACTTTTAATATTTATAATGGTTGGGTCTATTTAAACTTAAAACCCAATATCAATGGTTGGACACTTTTAATCTTTATAATAGTTGGACTTATTACTAAACCACATTTTGCAAGGTCGGTGAGCCTCCCATCGCAAGACACGTGGCTCATTACTATTGTTCCGGTCAATTTTTTTCTCTTTCTGGAAAGCATTAGTGCTTAAATATTTTTATTCTTATATTAAAACCAAAGATTGTGTTAGAGGAGTTGGTAAGTGCTACGATATTAAAGTTGGAGGTCACTGTTTCCATCCCCGTTCCATACCCATTTTTTTTTCCTTTTGACTTTTATTCTATTAAATTACCTTTTTAAAATTCTTAAACAACGACGTTTGTGACATAATAATGTATTCTATAAATGTTTTAATCCACATAACCGATCCTTCGTAACTTCATACGATTCTTTTAGTCGCACCGCCCCACCGTAACGTGCGGGTACCGTGAAGAATGAGACCTAGACCGATTGAAAAACATCAATACCGTTATATAACTGTCTTTTATATATGTTTCGATCTCCACAACCAAGCCGTCGTAACTTCATACGTTTCTTTTATATATTTAACCACGAATCTTTTTTCTTTGCTTAGCCACGTTAATGACACCACCTCAACATTTAAGGTCCGTTTTTCAGCGCGAAGCGCGGGCAAAAATTATAGTTTAAACTTAAAACCTAATATCAAAGGCTTTCTTTTTTTATTTTAAAAAAAGGCGAATTGTTGCTACGTTTTTTTCTATGTTTATTGCTATAACGTTAATCGTCGTTTAAAAAAAATTAGTTTATATATTTTGTTCGTATGGGCCTTTTTTTCCGACTTGGTCGAGGCACTTAAATCCTCAGTACCGGCCATGCTAATATGAATGTTGAATATATGGAGTAAATCTTATTCTAATACCAATTACATGGTTCATGTGATCTTTCTAATATATAGGCCATAATGCGGAATCTTCCAACATCTGACATGATAGAATCATGCTCCATAGCTGGGCCTGGGTAAACGTTAAGTTATCAACCCAATGGATACACAAGATATTCAATTTTTTATTCTTTTTTTGTAATTTTTTTTAAATGCATTACAAATTTCGCCCTAACTTTCTTCCTACTCCAATTTTGTCACTGTTGTTCCTGCATAGAATCCATAATATGCTAACAGATGGTATAGACACATGGGCACAAAATCTTTCTATCAAAAGGGCGATAGTTGACTTTTGATAACCCAACTTAATTAAGGTAATTATGAAATTTTATTTATAGAATCCTTATATCTTATTCCAATTTTTGTTATCCTTTACTATTAAGTTTTAATATACTGATTTAAAATATCATTCCACTTTTAATGGGTTTGTTTTTTTAAAATCCTTATTTATTAATATACTGATTTATTCAAACTGAAATTAGATTACTCTAAATGATTTGGAAATGAATTAAGATATAATTTTGATAGTTTAAAACTTTGACTGATTTGATTCAGGAAATGAATAATTAATTATTAAATGATTATTAATGGAAACTAGCAGGATATTCAGCGCGTTGCGACGGGCCTTGGTTTGGCCAGGGAGGTTGGTTCGAACAGCTTGAAAAGTGGCTGAAACAACGCAACTAAGACGGATGCAACAAAGAGAAAATAACCATGTAACCATAGTGCGTAAAGCATGTTACCAAAAGAAAGTCAGCATAGCTTGCTAACGAAAGGAAGTCTAAATGTATTAATGCTAATTACAATGTAAGTGATGTGTTAACTGCACAAAAGCAATCACCACTGAAGTCAGCAAAAGCATAACATGTAACCAAAAGTGATGCAATATCGCAGTCGCGTTGGATCAAACAATCACAATAACAAGCTGGGTAATTTTTATCACAAAAGAAAGACGAGTGGAGATGGAAATGCAACAAGGAGAAAGTATTTTCAGTCAGTTTAGTTAGAAAAGAACCGGAGAACTCACGGATGGAACCGACTCCAGCTCACGCGAACTTCAAATGGAACGTCTGGTCTCCTTCGAAAGTCAGACTGTTCGTTTGGAGGGCAGTGGAAGGAAGGATTGCAACGATGGATGCATTGACAAGGATAGTGTGAAATAAAGACTGATGGCTACAAAATTCTCTAAGTACAACTGTTGTGGACCTCAGAGCTTGCTGCAGATCGACAAACTGCTGCGGATAAGCTTATCTGTAGCGGATACTTGTTCTTCTGCTGAAAAACAAATCTGTTGCGGATAGCCTTATCTGCTGAAGACCAAAGTTGTTGCTGATAGGCAAATCATCAGCAGCTGTGGACAGTTGTGTCTCGCTGCGGATCAACATCATTGCTGCTGATAGCCATTCCCTCTGAAGATCAAACGTTGCAGCTGACTGGCTTCGATAAAGCAACCATTACCACTGATAACTTTCTGCTGCAACACTGACACACTCCACGCAGAAAGAATGTTACTGGTGCAAGACAATTAAAGACAACGACGCTCTTCTTCCAAGGACTCAAGCAATGATGCCTAAGAAGACGTTTGAGTAAAGATAACTTTTGTAGTTTTTATTGTCATTACATGTAGAATAGCTTCAATACAAGATCAACGGCTTGTGTTAGATCTGATCCTTAGAATCAAGGGTGTGTCTTGATTCTAAGTTACTATATAAGTAGTACTTAGAGTCATTGTATACAGTGCTTTTTCTTAAGAGTTTTCTTTGTAATCTTGTAATCTTTGAAGCTTAATACAAATTGTATTTATCAGTATTCTTCTTGTTTACATTGCTTAGTTGTGATTGTTTCCGCCAATCTCAACTATAATAGAACCATCTTGTATTAACCAATCCTACAAGTGGTATCAGAGCTTTGGCTCACAGATTAAACAAACTCATACTTGTTTAATCATTCTCTAGTTCTATTCAAAACTATCTCTTTGCTAAAGTCACCCATTATCACAAATCAAAAATGGCACAAAACAATGGACTTGAAGATATTGGAAGCATCAACAGACCACCAAGACTGGTGTCTGGAGAAGACTATGATATGTGGAAGAACAGAATGGAAAGCTTCTTCTGCTATCAAGAATATGGGATGTGGAAATCCATTAAAAATGGACCATACATACCCATGGTGGCCTCCGCTGATTTCGGAGGTACACTGGTTCCCAAGGAATCCTCCAAATACTCTGATGAAGACATCAAGAAAATGGAGGTAGACTTCAAGGCCTTGGGAGCCATCCAGATGTGCTTACCAAATGAAGTTTTTCACAACTTCAGAGGATACAAAACTGCAAAAGAGCTATGGGAGATTCTTGAGAAGATGTTTGTTAGTTCAGAGGAAGTAAAAGAAAACAGAAGAGACATCCTGAAGCAGCAATATGAAAACTTCGTCCGGAAGGAAGGTGAGTCTCTAACTGTTTTATATAACAAATATACTTATCTTGTAGGTGAGCTGCAGTGCTCAAAAGTAAAGATGGAGAATGAAGATATTCTCAAGAAGTTCATCAGGTCTCTACCCAGTTGCTGGACACTCTACACAGTGTCCATCAGAAGAACTGAGAATCTGAAGACTCTACAGATGACTGAGCTTTTCGGTATGCTAAAGACCTATGAATTAGAGATGATTCAGGCCAAGGAAAGAAGCTCAAGTTACCAAACAGTCTCAACATCCACCACCACCTCTCCTGCCCTCCACTCTGACCACTCATGTCCTAGTTCAAGCAACTATTATCCTCCCATCGTCACTCATCCCCAAACTCCATCCTCTCAATCAAACAACTCACCATTTCTTCTTGAAGCCCCACCTCAAACATCAACCTCTGCTGCTTTTATCTCTGAAAACTCAAGCAATATGTACTTTATCAAGGAAGATCTGGAATGTTTTCATCCAGGTGATCTAGAAGAAATGGATATACAGCACTCCTATGCCATGCTCTCTCTAAGAGCAAAAAGGTTCTACTCAAGAACAGGAAGACCCGTTCCAAGCAACAACTCTAACACCAAGGTTGGTTTGGACAAAAGCAAATTGAGGTGTTACAACTGTAACCAACTTGGTTATTTTGCTAGAGAATGCAAGGCACCAAAGGCAAACCCAGCTGCTGCTCATACCAGACAAGCTCACCAAGCTCAGCCAAGACAGCAACAACAACAACAGGCCACTCCTCCTGCATAAACTGCAGCTTGTGCAGCTGTTGGAACTGCTGACTTTGACTGGAGCTTCCAATATGAGGATATTCCTTGCAACAATCAAGCTCTCATGGCAGACACATCAGATGTACCACCCCAGGTATATGAAAATCTTTGTCTCAAGCTTGTATTGATAAGGTCCTTGGATACAGGAAACATAACCAGAATCTCATAGATCAAAATGAAGAATTTAACCAAATGAAATCTGAATTTAAAAAGGTTGAAAATAGTTACAAAGAAAAGATTGATTGTTTAAAGAAAGAAATTTCATCATTAAAACATGAACAAACAAACCTTGAAACTCAAACTGATGATCTTCTGGTTAAGTTAAAAGCTACAAGGGCCGAATTAGCAGACCAAAAGGTACATGTGGAAAAATATGAGTTTGCATCCAAAAAGCTGCAAAGACTTTTGGATGCTCAAATTCATGAAAAGGTAACTGATGGTCTTGGATTCTAAGCTGATCAACCCTACAATGTTGTTCCTCCACCCGCTGACTATGTAGCCATTCATGAACCAAGTTTCAATCTTTCCAACCTTGACATGGCCAACCGAAAACTTGACCATGTTGTCCAAGAAGCCCCTGTGCAAGAATGCAATACTTCATACGAGTCTGAGTCAACATGATCAGACTCCACTGAAACCAATAAAGTTTCATCACCACCTTCCTGTGAAGTTATTAAAGCCAAAAATCCAAGCCCTTTCATCCCTTCAAAAATAGTATCAGTATCTCAACCAACCAAACAAATCAGGATCAACTATCCTCCAGAAGGAAGAAAGCTAACTGTTGAAAAGGGACAGTCTTCAACCTCCACCAACTCAAAACCTCAATCCAAATCAATCCAACAAAGGAAGGTGTTTGACATATGCCATGCATCTAGAGAGAGAGCTCCATATGTTCAAAAGACATTGGAAGAAGCCACCTTTGAGCACAACAAAGCTCACCCCCGGAACTTCAAAGACATTGGAAGAAGCCACCTTTGAGCACAACACACAACAAAGCATGTGTGCATTCAACACAACAAGAAAAGTTCAAAAGAAAGGACTATGTGAACTTTCAAAGGGACAAACTGGCTAAATCATGCTTTGTGTGTGGGAAATACAATCATACTGCCAGCACCTGCTTCTATTACCTTCAACAACAAAGAAACCTAAAGCAACACGCTTTTGAGAAAACAAACAAGAACAAAAAGGTAAGAAGCTTTGAAGCCAAAGCAACTCAGTTCAGAAACTCTCTATCCCCACCAAGAAAGCATCTACCAAAACCTCAACAATCCAGCATCATCTGAGGTGAATCAGACCACTTTGCTGCAAATTGTAAGTTTAATCCTCTCAGCCAGGTTCTTCATAAAATTCCTCTTCAACAAAATCCTATCAGTAAGATGAAGAAGGGTAGGCATACTTCGAATATTAAACCATCAACAGCAAACAAAACTGCTGCTGATCAAGTAAGACTCAAGCAACCAAAGGAAAAGCCCTCATCAGCAACCAAAATTGCTGCTGTCCAAGTTAAACCATCAGCAGCCAACAAAAATGTTGCTGATTATTTAAAGCCCAAGCGACCCAAAGACAAGCCTTCAGCAGCAACCAAGATTGCTGCTGCTCAAGTAAAACCATCAGCAGCAACAAAATCTGCTGCTGATAAGCCAAAGTCCTCAGTTGCAACATGTGCTGCTGACAAAGCAAAGAGAGCTGGAAAACCACCAATTCAGCATTGGAAAGCCAAAAATCCTCCAAGAATCATCATTGGTTCCGTTGAATGCACACATGCTGATACTGATAATCCGAGAACCCTTTTTTACAAGGATGCAAGCTCTTGGATTCCTCCCACTAACTAGATCTCTCTCATGTGCAGGGACAACCAGGTCACAAGAATAACACCTGGGTGATAGACAGTGGTTGTTCCAGGCACATGACAGGCAACAGATCCATCTTATCCGACTTCAGACATTTCAATATGTTGCCTTTGGAAGTGACTCAAAAGGAGGATCTATTACTGGACAAGGAACTGTGTAAAATGAAATAATGAGTATTGATAAGGTAAACTATGTCAAAGAATTGGACTTCAATCTTATGAGTGTTTCCCAGGTCTGTGATCAAAAGCATTAGATGCTCTTCACAGATAAAGAATTCTTTGTACTGTCTCCTGGTTTATCCAAACCTTCTCTAGAAAAGATTTTATTAACTGCTCATAGAAAAGAAAATCTTTATGTGCTTGACATGAATGAGGTCACTCCATCTGGCAGTGTATCATGTTTTCTGTCAAAAGCTTCAGTTGATGAATCAGCTCTCTGGCACAGGAGATTAAGCCATGTTAACATCAAAACTATCAACAGATTGGTGAAGGATATTCTTGTCAGAGGGCTTCCTAATAAAGAATTCCAGCTAGAAGATAATTGCATTGCTTGTTTGAAGGGGAAGCAACACAAGAGTTCTCACAAGCCCAAGACTTTGAATACAAATGACACTCCACTACAGCTGTTGCATATAGATCTCTTTGGTCCTACAAATATTATGTCAATGGGTAAGAAGTCATACTATCTGGTGATAACTGATGACTACACCATATTCTCATGGGTATACTTCTTGAGAACTAAAGATGAAATTACTAAAATTTTCAAATCCTACATCCTTAGGGTAGAGAATCAAAGCAATCAGAAGGTAAAGATAATAAGGTGTGATCAGGGCACAGAGTTCAAGAACCACACTTTGAACTGTTTCTATGAGAACAAGGGAATAGAAAGACAATACAGTGCTCCAAGAACTCCGTAACAAAATGGAGTTGCTGAAAGAAGAAACAGAACTCTAATTGAGTCAGCAAGATCTATGTTGGCTGACTCAAAACTGCCTCTCACATTCTGGGCAGAAGCAGTAAGCACAGCCTGCTATGTGCAAAATAGAGTTCTCATAGTCAAGCCTCTCAACAAGACACCTTATGAACTATGGTTCCAAAGAGTTACCTACATTGGATTTCTAAAACCTTTTGGATGTCCATGCACAATTCTGATCACACATGGGGTTCATCCTATGTTTGGTGCCAAATCTGATGAAGGATATTTTGTGGGTTATTCCTCTCAATCCAAGGCCTACAGAGTATTCAACTCACGAACAAGAATTGTGGAAGAATCAGCCAATGTGGAATGTAGAGAACACATTGTCTGTGAACAGGTAAAAGGCCCAAACTGGCTCTTTGACATAGACTCCTTCACCCAAATATTTGAGCCTCTCATCTTCTCAAATATGGAGTCTACCTCTTAACAAGCACCTGCTTCCACTTTCTCCTCTGACTACAGACTGGATTTTCCTAAATCTTCTATCAGTCTGAAAAGACCATCCACTGATCCTCCATCTGTTATGGAATCTATTGAAGCAAGTGAAGCCGGAACTAGACTCTTCAATGTCACCAGCAGCAGCCTGTCTGAAAATGAAAATTTGAATGAAGACTCTTCGATAAATGTTGTAGATGCTGCAAATACTATTGCTGATTATACTGATGTAGTTGTTGATATTGAAGACTCTTCAACCATGAATGAAGAAACCCCTGATCAAAATCAAAGAAATCTTGAGCAAGGGATACAGCTAGAGGTGGTACCAGCACAGAGGATCAACAAGGAATATCCTCGGGAAAATATTATTGGCCAAGTTCACCAAGGAGTTCTAACAAGAAGCAAATCTCATGAGGCCAATATATGTTTGTTTTCATGTTTTCTATCTCAGGTGGAACCCAAGAAGATAGATGAAGCTCTGAAACACAAAAGTTGGATTGAGGCAATGCAGGAAAAGTTGCTGCAATTCAAAAGACATGATGTCTGGAAACTTGTTGATCTTCCACCTGGTCAGTCTGCCATTGGCACAAGATGGGTATTCAGGAACAAACAAGATAGAGAGGCATTGTAGTCAAGAACAAAGCTAGACTTGTAGCTCAAGGCTACACTCAGGAAGAGGGAATTGGCTATGATGAAGTCTTTGCTCCTGTTGCCAGGCTGGAGGCCATCAGAATCTTCCTGGCATATGTTGCATCCAAGAATTTCATGGTCTATCAAATGGATGTCAAGAGTGCCTTTCTGTATGGGAAGATTGGTGAAGAAGTATATGTCAAACAGCCTCCAGGCTTTGTAGATCCCACACATCCTAACCAAGTGTTCAAACTAGACAAAGCCCTGTATGGCTTACATCAAGCCCCAAGAGCCTGGTATGAAACTTTGTCTGGATATCTACTAAGCAACAACTTCAGAAGAGGTGCCATTGACCAGACCTTGTTTATCAAAGATGAAGGGGAGAAATCTTACTGGTACAAATCTACGTTGATGATATCATCTTTGGATCAACAAGGAAGAAGTTGTGTAAAGACTTTGAGATCCTGATGCACTCAAAGTTTGAAATGAGTTCAATGGGTGAACTAAATTTCTTTCTGGGTCTTCAAGTCAAACAAGTTCCAAATGGAATCTTCATCATCCAATCCAAATATGTCAAGAGCATTTTGGAAAGATTCAAGATGGCTGACTGCTCTGCTGCAAGAACCCCTATGCAAGTGCACCATCAACTGACTGCAGACAAAGATGGTCAAGACACTGATCAACATCAGTACCGTGCAATGATAGGGTCTCTCATGTATCTCACTGCCTCAAGGCCAGATATCATGTTTGCAGTATGTCTCTGTGCAAGATTCCAAGCAGCTCCAAAGAATTCACATATTCAAGCTGTCAAGAGAATTTTTTAGATACCTAAAGGGAGCCCCAAGACTTGGTCTATGGTACTCTAAAAATGATAAGTTCAATCTGTATGCATACACTGACAGTGATTATGAGGGATGCAACTTGGACAAAAAGTCTATATCAGGAGGATGTCAGTTTCTGGGAGGGAGACTGATTTCATGGCAGTGTAAGAAGCAAACATGTGTTTCAACTTCTACAGCAGAAGCAGAATACATTACAGATTCAAGTTGCTGTGCACAAGTCATCTGGATACAAAATCAAATGCTGGATTATGGGATGACTTTCATGGAAACTCCCATTCACATTGACAACATGAGTGCTATATCAATCACAAACAATCCGGTGCAGCACCCCAAGACAAAGCACACTGACATTAGGTATCACTTCATAAGAGATCAAGCTGAGAAAAAGAGAATTATTTTAACCAAAGTTCATACCAATGAGCAATATGCTGATTTGTTTACAAAACCGTTTGATGAAGCTAGATTTAGATATTTAGTTGAATCTATTGGTATGATGAACTTTGATTAAAATCCGTCTCTAACATTTTGTTTTGTAAATGTGTTTGTCCCTTGTTGTAAATAAAAGTTATAAGTCAGCAGCAATTTCGTTTTTTAGCTGCTGACAGGTTTAATCATCAGCAGCAAAGATTTTGCCACTGACTGCTTTAAGTTATCAGCAGGAACAAGTTTCCTGCGGATAGATTTAAGGCTATCAGCAGCAACATCCTTGTTGCAGATCATTGCATCCATCAGCAGCAATTAACTTTGCTGCTGAGAGACTTAACCTTCCGTAGCAACCAAGCTTGCAGCGGATAGGCTTAACCATCCACATCAACCAAGTTTGCTGCTGATGGGTAAATCTAAGTCCAAATTAACCTTTACCCGCTTTAAAAAAATACCTTCAGTCTTTACCATGACTGCTTTAGTGTATTACAGCTGTAACAGTAAGATGTGAATAAGGTTGTACTGTACAAGTCATTTTGCTTTTTCCCTCCTCTGCCGTTATAACACAAATCAAATTTCTTCACCACCTCTTCACATTCAATTTAACCCTAACTCCCATCTCTTTCTCTTAAGCATCCACAACATTGAAAGCTTTCCATCCTTAACCACTCTTCAAAAAACCTTCCTCTTTCCCTCCAAACCCAACAAAATGGCAGAGGTCGACATAAACCATCCTAATGACAAGTTTTCTCCCTACCACAATCTCACTGCATACCTGGTTAAAGGAAAGAAGTCCGAAGGGTTCGATGATATGATCGATTTTCTTTGTCGATCAAAGATATATTTTGCACTAACCGTCAACCCTACCATATACATCCCTCATATGGAGGATCTTTGGAACACCGTCGTCTACTCTACCGAACAGGGGATTCCCCAAATCCAAGCCATGGTAGACGGCAAAGATATCATCGTTACTGAAGCTACTCTCAGAAAACACCTCAAGCTTCAAGATGAGGGGGCCGCCATTTCATACTCAAAAGAAGAATACATGAGGACCTTTGTATCCATAGGTTACACTGGAAATCAGAACGAGTACACAATCGAAAAGGCATTGATGGGCCCTCCATGGAAGTTTCTATGTCATACTCTTCTACAATGCATATCCAGAAGAGAAGTGGATGGCATCAAGTGAGTTCTGCTCTCGCCTCTGCTGTTCATGGTATGGTTTCTGGCCAGGGTTTCAACTTTGCACATCTCATCTTTGAAGGTTTGAGATATAACCTTCAAGAAGGTGCAAAGCAATCATTTTTTATGTACCCAAGATTCTTGCAGGAAGTTTTCAATAACGAATTAAAAGATTATTCAAAATCTGCAAAAATCTATCTTATGCTGGGACATAAAAATAACATTTTCCAAAGTATGAGAATTGTTTCCAAAAAGTTCTCAAGGGTAAAGGTTCCATTGTTATCTATAATGATGAACATACAAAGTACCTAGGGTGACAGTTCAGCAATCCCAGCTGATATTGATCCCACACCCTCCTCTTCACATCCTGAACAACAATCTGCTTCCATTGTTCGAACCCATGTGCATACTACTAAGGATGCACAGGCACATAAATTACTTACACCTGTTTTGGATGTTATCGTTCAACTGGAACAAAGGGCCCCAGTTGCAGCAAAATATACTAGAAAAGGGAGCAAGAAGACTCCTTCTCTTCTTGTCTTAAAGGCCTAATCCCAACCTAAAAGCCCTCATTCAGAATCCCAAAATTCTGATGAGAATATCAAAAGGGATAGCCACATCATTAGAGAGACTTCCTTGGAAGCTTCTCTATTAGGATCAGGATCACATCCCGGATCCATAGAACAACCCACTGAGCCATTCCATTATTTTTCTTCTCTGAACTTAAGTGCAGAGGCACCTTGTCAAGATGATATACCTTCTCCAACAACCACTATCTCGGAGGTATTGATTGACTTGGCTGCTAGTGCACCTAACCCAAGTTCATTACCCAAGAAGGTTCACTCTGGGAGTACTGATAGAGTGAATGTGGAAAGGACTGTCACAACTCCTGGTACATCAACTGACCAGGAGGACAGTGATAACATCACTAAGACCCTAACCACGGCAACTCATAGTGAGGATGTTTCCTTTGAAACACTCTTCACTGAGAGGAATCCCAGGTGCCAAGAAAACCAGGGTGATGTGGATGCAGAGGCTAGGCCTAAGGCCCCATCCAGCTCCAAGGATTCCACAACAGTGGATAAGGACAGTCTGAAACTCAAAAATATGGAATTAACAGCCAGGGTAGCTATGCTAGAGGCTGAAGTGTTCAAACTAAGGCACCAAGTCTCTATGCATGAAGCCCATCAATGCCCAACTGTGCCTACTCCTTCCCTTGTATCAGTGGGAACTCAAACAGATGCAACCTGTAACATCCCTGATTTTTCCGACCCTATTTTAAATTTATTTTAACTAATAAAATAACAACACGACATTAAAACATATACTTGTTCCAACCTACACCTCATTAATCGTTAGTCGATCGTATTCAATTCAAAGATTTAGAACTCATAATCATGTGGTAACACTCCTAGAGTTATTCCAGCTAGTAATCCCGTTAGGTGTTCTGTTAAATCCTAACCAGGCTAATTCTGTCAAAGCTGAAGTTGCAAGGGCTGATTTTGTAAATAACCAGAAACCCTAGTAGGCACGGTCGTGCCACGTTTTGGCACGGCCGCGCCTTGTCTGGCACGGTCGCTCCTATTGTTGGCACGGTCGCGCCTCGCCTTGGCACGGTCGTGCCTTGTTTTGGCACGGTCGCGCCTCGCTTCAGTTGAAACGTAAATAAAGCCTTTAATCGCGGGACCATTCGATTTCGTAACCAATTCTTGCATTAACAAACCCATTATGAGTTTAACCATCTCAATTATATCAAATAAACCCGTTTTTAGTCGATCCCTCTCCTAATTACCAAAACCCTCCATTGTGACAATCGATCTCATCGTCTCGTTGTAAATTCTCTCAACCAAACAAACCAACACCTTAGTCGATTCCCCCTAAAGCTCCAGAACACATCAACTGGGCCGGAGTTGTAGCAGAAAGCACCGGAGACCACACCCGTCATAGCCGGAACTCGTCCCCATCGTAGGCCATCAATTCATAGTCTCACAAGGTAATTGAAACTTTCAAAACTATCTATTTATTCTATAGATCAAAAGCCCTAATCCAATTTAGACTCTCAATATCGAAATTTACTCGAACCCGATCCTAAGTTTCATTTAAAAGTGGTTTAATCGAATCCAACATTAAACATGTTTTAAACACAATTAATCTACACCAACAGACTCGTACTAACCTTGTGAATGAAAGCCCTATACATTCCAGCACTATCAATATAAGAATCAATCAATTCGCTCCTGTTTTGAAAGAGACACGGTCGCGCTAATCATCTAGCGCGGTCGTGCCTCGGGAGACGCGGTCGTGTCGACTTACAGCGCGGTCGTGCCTCCTGCTAAGACCCAGTCATGCTCGTTGGCTAGACTTGATCGTACCCCAGAAGCATAGACACGGTCGTGCGTATCGAAGGCACGGTCGTGCCTAGTGGTTTGGCTAGTTGTCCTCTGTTTGACCAACACGGTCGCGCCCTGTCTAGAACGGTCGCGCCCGCCCTAGCACGATCGTGCCCTATCCTAGGCACGGTCATGTGTGTTGGCAGAATGTTTATAATTTTTATATTTCTAAACAATTAGTGATTCATATTAATTTCTAAAATAATAATAATTGAATTTATAAAACTCTGTATTATTTTATTTAGAAAAGATCAAATATTTGATCTTAAAATAAATGAAAATTATTTAAAGTTCAACGTTTAATTTATAAACCCTACACTTAAATAATATTTTAATGTCTAAATTACATTATATAAATAAATGAATAAGGTAATAATTATTTATTTGATTTATAATTAAACAAAAATATTTATTTAGTTATACTTAATTACATCTAACACTTACATTATTTGCATAAACAATAATTATTTAATTTACATATTTAATTATTCCAAACTCAAACTTTATTAAAAAATGTTCTAAAAATATTCATTTCAAATCTTTCACTTTTTTTACAATACTTTCAAGTACCAATCACTAACTTTATCTAATTTAACTTTAGATATAGACTTAGACTATTGTACATTATTAATGCAATATACATTACACTCTAGGTTAACATTGTGCAATACAAGGATCACATTACTATCTAGTATCTCGTGTTTAGCTACGCCTTCGAATCAAGTGAGTATACATAGCCCCTTTTACTCTTTTACATTTTTGGGGTGAGACATGAACATTATTCAAATAACATGTTTACATTTACATAAACAACACAAGTACAAATCATATTTATATTCATGTGTGCAATTTGAGCTTTATGCCCGAGTGCTAGGTGTGCTAACCTTTGTATGCGATTATGTGCAATCATTAACTATTCAAGCCGACGGTTTTCAATGATAGATCTATTGAGTCTGACAAACCCACCCAGATTGGGGTGATTGATACCGACAACACAATTTTGCATGCTAGTTACAAAGGTTTGATTGTACTTGGTTACACAATAGCTGCTTCCCATAAATGCCTTATTTATCATGTTATGTAAGGATTTGTTTTACAAACTATATGCTATCTATATACAAACCTGTGTTATACTCACCAACTTTTTTAGTTGACCTTATTTTATTCATGTTTCAGGTGCTTTCATATTAGTTTGATCAAGACATGCTACACAGAGGCTTTGGACCTAGTTAATCTTAATTCAAAAACAAATTGTATTTCATTATGTACTTGGAACTTGATTCATGTTTGTTTGAATGGAAATGGATTTAACATATTACAATTTAGTCAACCTTGAGCTCATGAACAGTCTACATGTCCCGCCCCGATGATTTCGCCGTCAGTTGGGGTGTGACAGATTGGTATCAGAGCCTTGGTTATAGGGAAGTAGGTTATTAGACACTCTTGACCTAGACTATAACTTTAGGACACCCATACAATGCCATGCTACTACATGTTACATTATTAGTTCTTGTGTAAATATTTTTACATGCTATCATAAGTATTTACACTACGTGATACTATACATAATGACTTAATGGTCACACTACTTGATAACTTTTGTGCTTACACTCATTACTATTTACATGCTATATGATTATTTTTATGTAAATATTCTTACATGTTATACTATAGAATTACATCATATGATACAATACTTAATAATCTATGTGTCACATTACCTGCCAACTTTTTCTCCTATTCATTGCTACCTATTTAACTTATTTAAAAGTGCTATTCTAAGTTTCCTCACACACTCATACACACTTAGTTATTCATGCACCCCTAAACTCACATACATAATACCACACCTCTTGTAAACAACAAATTTTAAACTATTGGGCCTAATGTCCATCAATAATAAACTAAGCAGTCAATCTATCCTCCAAGAAGCAAAAGCCCACTGAAATGCATAAACCTTACTTTCGGGCCACAAGGCCCAGTTCATAACAATTCTCATCATGACCATGAGCCCAATAATAGTGTTATTAATACATGATGGCCGGAAGAGTGTGTAGGCCCATGAGGGATTCTGGCTAAGGAAAGATAGGGTACTTAAGTGTGTCCTAGTGACCCACCCCTCTTTTCTGGGAATTCTCTTCAGGGATGCATTGCTTATAGGTCAAGTGTATTTCTAAAATACCATTGTGAAGGTTCGGCGTTATGACTAGTCAAACTCTAAACCTATGAGAACTCCTACATTTGACACTCAGTATTTTATTATCGCTTACAACCTTTCCATTGTTTTCCTGCTAAGTATGGACTCCTACTCTCCTACCTCCCCAGTATGCCGTCCCGAAGAAGAGTCTGATTGGGAAGAAGACACCGGATCATCCGTACATCGATCACCAACACCCGCAGCTGCTAGACCAAGGTTTGATGTAAGGGTAGATTGGATTAGGAACACCGGCCCAAGACTTCGAACACCTGGATCAGCCGTGCCCAGAAACCCGTATCAGACACCCCATCCCCACAATCAACTACCACTCCCACTAAGAGACCCATATCTAATGCCCGACCCGTATTTCTCTAATCCTTGAGTAGGGCATATCATGGCACTCACTAGTACTATCGAATTTCCAATCAATGACACGCACCAATATGTAAGGACCTCAGAATTTGAGAGGCAAAGAATGGAGCAAGGGTTAATGCACGACATGCAAGGACAAGGAATGAATAACCTAGCAAACCAATTAGGGTACCAAAAGGAATTAAGCTCCATCCTCGAAGCGGTGCTCGCCTTGGGAATTATTCTCCTTCTAGTGGAAAGCTACAGGAGGCGTTAACAGGATTATTTTTCTTATTTATTTCAGTCTGAGAACCATTTCCCTGTGTTTTGAATACGTTTCAGCATTTCTAAATTTTATATTTTCCAAAGTTATTATTCATAAATTCAATACGTTGAGTGTGAATTACACCCATCATATTTTCATCAAAATTTCTCAAGTATCACCTTCTTCATTCAATACGATTTAGTACACTACCAACAATCTCCTTCATAAACAAATCATCCTATTATTCGATTTAAACAAAACCTCGTTATCTTGTTCAAACAAAATGTTTATCAAACTTTTAGATAATATCAAAAACATAAATTTTCCATAAAACTTTCCACCTGATAAGGAAAGTTAATACAACCGATTTTATAAAAAATATATATATATATATATTATTTCGAATTAATAAATAATTATGGTTTTCCTCGTTTAAGTAAATATTTCTAAACCCTGGCTAAATTAATATACGACTAATTGTTTAGCCAATAATTTCGCTTAAAAATATTCTCTTATTAAATAGCTGAAAATTTAAATTGAAAGATTTTTCCCACAAATTGTCTATTTATTTGAATTATGTGACTCAATGGATTCACTACGTTATATATCTACAATCAAGGACGACTTACCACTTTCAAATTTCAAACAAAGATCCGTATTTGTAAACACATTTCCCCGAACGTTTTCAGAACTTCTCATTACCTTTCACTTGTCGCTTCAAGAGACGATCCATACCGTGTAGACGTTAACCCTATCCATCAACCTCAATGAGAATTAAGAGCTAGAACCTAACTACCACATTATACAAGAACGCCAAACAACCCGCTCGTCCGCAACGCTTAACCACATACAAAACCCGTTAGTATACAACACACTCGAAGTTCAATAACTTACACATGCACGTTCACAATATACCCAACGCAACCACATGGTGCATGAAACTCAATTATTATCAATATACCCAATGCTACCCAAATTACATAATACATGAAACTCGTTTGCCTACAAATCACAATTTACTGGATTGATCACATAACACACGAAACATGCTTAATTGCAATACACATGCTACTAGATTGAGCACATAATACATGAAACTTAGTTGGTTGCAATATACATGACACATAACCGTTGTTTGTTTGATACATAACCCTAGAGTGACCACATTAACATGAAACTCATTTGGTTAGAAAGGGCATGATACTAAACCGTTTATATTACACATGATACTATATTGTTTACATTACACGTGAGAGCTCGTTGATTTACAAAATACATAATGCTAGCTGTTCATGCTACACAAGAGACTTGTGTGTTTACTTTATACATGAAACAAAATTGCTTACAATTATTACAATTGATTGTTTACATTATACACAAGATATGGTCATGCACTTTTTTTACCAAAGTTGAAGACCATAATACATGGAAACGACTCGGGGGTTTAACGTATTCTTGTTCAAACACGAGCAAACTAAGAAACTTTAAGTTGTTCTACTTACTACTCTTTAGTTGTGAACTTACCTGCTTAAGGACATAGTTACTTGTTAGCGACTTTTATGTGAAAACAATGGACATGGACGGAGTGAAATTGTGCCTCCTTGACCCGCACACAACGGGATGACCTATACGGACCATACGATGATTTGAGTAATTACGGGTGCACACGGAATTATAAAAATCAGCGCATGGAAAACATAGTGAAATTTTGTCGTGTGTTGTGACCTAAAACTTATCGTGATATGTAACAACGAAACTGATGTGATATGACAAGGACATGGTGGATACGCCGATGGTACTTCCTATATATAAGTGTCCTATCATGTTATCAGAAGTAGCGTTGTTCGTGTCACGTGAAGTTTTGACCTATACCAATGTTTATGAAATCTTCTACTCGCTGACAATTTTAAAGTATATTATACTACATCTTACACAAACCCTAATTATCAAGATTCCATCAAATTCATTCCAAATAATACATCTCACATTTAGAATTCAGACAATCTACTCCTTAAATTCATTTCAAAACAAAATTCATTATCACCCTTCATATTCAACTTTGAGTATCAGGCCTAAGCCATGTCAAGGGTTTACACTCCCCGGAATCCAACAATCAAAACTCACCGAGAACCCAAAACTCCCACCTGTTTCTTGATTTTTTAGTAGCCTTCATTAGTTAAATTTCGGGACGAAATTCCCTTAACAAGGGGAGACTGTAACATCCCTGATTTTTCCGACCCTATTTTAAATTTATTTTAACTAATAAAATAACAACACGACATTAAAACATATACTTGTTCCAACCTACACCTCATTAATCGTTAGCTGATCGTATTCAATTCAAAGATTTAGAACTCATAATCATGTGGTAACACTCCTAGAGTTATTCCAGTTAGTAATCCCGTTAGGTGTTCTGTTAAATCCTAACCAGGCTAATTCTGTCAAAGCTGAAGTTGCAAGGGCTGATTTTGTAAATAACCAGAAACCCTAGTAGGCACGGTCGTGCCACGTTTTGGCACGGTCGCGCCTCGTCTGGCACGGTCGCTCCTATTGTTGGCACGGTCGCGCCTCGCCTTGGCACGGTCGTGCCTTGTTTTGGCACGGTCGCGCCTCGCGTCAGTTGAAACGTAAATACAACCTTTAATCGCGGGACCATTCGATTTCGTAACCAATTCTTGCATTAACAAACCCATTATGAGTTTAACCATCTCAATTATATCAAATAAACCCGTTTTTAGTCGATCCCTCTCCTAATTACCAAAACCCTCCATTGTGACCATCGATCTCATCGTCTCGTTGTAAATTCTCTCAACCAAACAAACCAACACCTTAGTCGATTCCCCCTAAAGCTCCAGAACACATCAACTGGGCCGGAGTTGTAGCAGAAAGCACCGGAGACCACACCCGTCATAGCCGGAACTCGTCCCCACCGTAGGCCATCAATTCATCGTCTCACAAGGTAATTGAAACTTTCAAAACTATCTATTTATTCTATAGATCAAAATAGGGGTGTTCATTTTATCCGAAACTCGAATACCGAACCCGACCCAAATTAACCCGAACCCGATTAAGATGGAACCCGAACAACCCGAACCCGTTTAAGATGGAACCCGAACCCGAAGATAGTATTCGGTTTGGTAATTGGGTTAAAAAAAGGTTAATCGGGTTAACCCGATTAACCCGAATAATAATAAAAATGTATTTTATTATTAATATTTATTTGTAATCTTAGATCAATATACATCTAACCATTTTTAATGCTTATTTTATTTCATTTTTTTTATTTATGATTGAAAACGTACGAGCGGACATGAATGTGAGAATTTGAAGAGTGAACATTGTTAACGAGTTTGTTGGTTGATACGATTTGTCATTTTTTTTGTTTATAGGATTGGTTGAAACACTTTAGTTTTTTGATTATTTTATTTGATGGTTTTTTAGTTAATATGTGTTTAGTGCATGAGTTTGAATGAAAAATCATATTGAGACGGTTTTTATTTGACGTTTTATTCTTATTATTTAATAAATTAATGTTAAGTTAAATAATAAAGTATGCGTTGCAACTTGTATTTAAAAACCCGAATACCGATTAACCCGACCCGAATAAACCCGAAACCGAATAACCCGAAATCGATTAACCCAAATCTTATTTGGGTCGGTAAACGGGTAGGATTCTTATAACAAAAAACCCGAATAACCCGAACCGAAAAACCCAAAACCCGATTAAAAAACCCGATGAACACCCCTAGATCAAAAGCCCTAATCCAATTTAGACTCTCAATATCGAAATTTACTCAAACCCGATCCTAAGTTTCATTTAAAAGTGGTTTAATCGAATCCAACTTTAAACATGTTTTAAAAACAATTAATCTACACCAACAGACTCGTACTAACCTTGTGAATGAAAGCCCTATACATTCCAGCACTATCAATATAAGAATCAATCAATTCGCTCCTGTTTTGAAAGAGACACGGTCGCGCTAATCATCTAGCGCGGTCGTGCCTCGGGAGACGCGGTCGTGTCGACTTACAGCGCGGTCGTGCCTTCTACTCAGACCCAGTCATGCTCGTTGGCTAGACTTGATCGTACCCCAGAAGCATAGACACGGTCGTACCTATCGAAGGCACGGTCGTGCTTAGTGGTTTGGCTAGTTGTCCTCTGTTTGACCAACACGGTCGCGCCCTGTCTAGAACGGTCGCGCCAGCCCTAGCACGATCGTGCCCTATCCTAGGCACGGTCGTGTGTGTTGGCAGAATGTTTATAATTTTTATATTTCTAAACAACTAGTGATTCATATTAATTTCTAAAATAATAATAATTGAATTTATAAAACTCTGTATTATTTTATTTAGAAAAGATCAAATATTTGATCTTAAAATAAATGGAAATTATTTAAAGTTCAACGTTTAATTTATAAACCCTACACTTAAATAATATTTTAATGTCTAAATTACATTATATAAATAAATGAATAAGGTAATAATTATTTATTTGATTTATAATTAAATAAAAACATTTATTTAGTTATACTTAATTACATCTAACACTTACATTATTTTCATAAACAATAATTATTTAATTTACATATTTAATTATTCCAAACTCAAACTTTATTAAAAAATGTTCTAAAAATATTCATTTCAAATCTTCCATTTTTTTTACAATACTTTCAAGTACCAATCACTAACTTTATCCAATTTAACTTTAGATATAGACTTAGACTATTGTGCATTATTAATGCAATATACATTACACTCTAGGTTAACATTGTGCAATACAAGGATCACATTACTATCTAGTATCTCGTGTTTAGCTACGCCTTCGAATCAAGTGAGTATACATAGCCCCTTTTACTCTTTTACATTTTTGGGGTGAGACATGAACATTATTCAAATTACATGTTTACATTTACACAAACAACACAAGTACAAATCCTATTTACATTCATGTGTGCAATTTGAGCTTTATGCCCGAGTGCTAGGTGTGCTAACCTTTGTATGCGATTATGTGCAATCATTAACTATTCAAGCCGACGGTTTTCAATGATAGATCTATTGAGTCTGACAAACCCACCCAGATTGGGGTGATTGATACCGACAACACAATTTTGCATGCTAGTTACAAAGGTTTGATTGTACTTGGTTACACAATAGCTGCTCCCCATAAATGCCTTATTTATCATGTTATGTAAGGATTTGTTTTACAAACTATATGCTATTTATATACAAACCTGTGTTATACTCACCAACTTTTTTAGTTGACCTTATTTTATTCATGTTTCAGGTGCTTTCATATGAGTTTGATCAAGACATGCTACACATAGGCTTTGGACCTAGTTAATCTTAATTCAAAAACAAATTGTATTTCATTATGTACTTAGAACTTGATTCATGTTTGTTTGAATGGAAATGGATTTAACATATTACAATTTAGTCAACCTTGAGCTCATGAACAGTCTACATGTTCCGCCCCGATGATTCCGCCGTCAGTTGGGGTGTGACACAACCCTTTACACTGATGCAACCAAAAAGGGGGAGATAGTCGCAGTAGAAGATAATGCTGACAACCTCGAAGAATGGATACAAGAGCAGGCTTCATTTCAAAGTTCTTTATTCAAACCTGCCTTTGTTCAAGTTTATGACTTGCCAGACTCAGTAGATGAAGAGGAAGATATCACTGAGGATTGGAAGTTAGTTGTCCGAGCTGTTGATGAGGTGTTAAAGAATGAAAGTCAAAATGAAGACACACCTTCATCATTCAGCATACTTCCTACTGTTGCAACCATATCAAGACAAACCATTGCCCCTCAATTCACTCCAACTGCAAATAAGTTAGAATTTGACTCCATTCTAGCATGGGGGTATGATGGTCTATCTGAGAGATTATGGATTGGATGGGAGTCTGGTGGAATAGAAGAGCTGAATTGGAATACACTAAATCCACTTCAGGTTCTTGAAATATATCTATCAAACTGCATCAACACTTCCACAGATCTCTCAACAGAACTTGCAATCGACAGGTTCTACGTCTTGATGGAGGATAATCTACCCTGGTTTGAAAGGATCCTAGAAGAAGCAAACAAGGTGGCCTATCCTAAACACCATGCAGAATCTTCAACAACATCAGAACAAAGATTTTCTCCAAGACTTTCCTTGATCAGGAGCAGTGCTTTAACAGAAGAAGTTCTATGTTGGAGAAGATTTTTCTACAATGAAGTGGTCAAGGGCTTGGAAGTGCAAGGATGGTCAAGCACTGGGTTCTCTGGCTTTAAATTATTCCTAAGTGATGGATCATCGTTCACAATCAACAATATCCAAGAGATCCTGCTCCTCAATCCAGACTTCCTGCACAAGGTCTTTGAGCTAAGAACACACATCTGCAATATCAACTCCTTAGAAAGTCAAGAAATGACCAATCTTATCAAAGCTTCTCTTGACAAGGAGGAATCTCCTGCAATGAATGACTCTAACTCAAATATATCCCTTCCCTCCTTACCAACTGTCATACTGAATGCAGCAGAAGGGTCAAGAAAAGTGGATACTCAGAATGTCAAAGAGGCCTTTAAAGCTATGTATGGGAATGAATGGGAAAAGGAAGAGAGTGAAGCAGTCCCTTCCTATGTGTCTACTCCTCAACCTGCCAATAAAGCTGAAGCAGAGATCCCAACAGTATCTAAAACATCTGCTGTTGTGATCCATGAAGCTGAAGCTGAGGCATCAATCAAAGCCAAGGGGAAGGGAGTAATGACTGAAGAGGTGGAAGAGAGACTGATGAAAGAGCAAAAGGAAAGGGAGGAAAGAAGAAGAAGAGGAGATGGCAGAGCTAAGAAAAATTCAAAAAAGAAAAGTTGTCATGCTCTTCAGAGAACAACAAATCCAGCTGTATCCTAAACAGCAGGATGATCTCAAAGCCAGAGTTCCTGCAGCTTCTCAATTACAAGAAAATGAAGCCCTAGCTCTTCAACTGCATGAACAGTTTAATAAAGAAGAAGAAGAAAGGGAGAAGAAGAAAAGGGAAAAGGCTAAGTTCAGAATAACTGATTCTGAACTAGCCAAAGAAATAAGAGAAGAATGGATAGCGGCTTTGATTTCTCAAGGTGAGGATGCAGACTACCTTGAGAAACTGTCAAATAAAGAAATCTACAGAGCCTTCATGGATCAGCAAGGTCAATTGGCAAATAAGAAAAGGGATGAAGAAGAAGAAGAAAAAGCCAAGCAAAAATCCAAGAAGACCATTGCATTCAACATAAGGACCCATGAAGAAAGGAAGGTCATGATTGACTTCCTGAAGGCCAGAGGAGAAAGTGGAAAAAGGATAGGCCCCATGAGTTTCATGTACTTACAAGCCTTGTACTCCAAAGTCAAGAAGGAAGAGGAAGAAAGATTGGGGAAGACAGGCTCCAAGAAAGGGTGATAACTCAAACTGCTAAACACAAATCAAAGAAACCCAAGCCTTCTCCCTCATCCACTACTTCCTCCTCCCACCATACTTCCACTCTCCAGCCTAGACCTCATTCCTCTCTTCCCACAAAGTCCAAATCCCTCCACCCAGCTCCTCCTCATCAGCAGCCTTCCAAGAAGAAAACCAAACCTACCATCACCCCAGAAGACTCAAGAGAAATAGTTGTCTGGTTCTATAATAGTCAAGATAAATGGTTTGAAGTTTTTAAGGGAAAGGAAGAACTGAAAAGATCTATCTATAAATCTGTTGATGTGGTACTGCAACTCCCAGACTCGGATCTAAGAAGAATATTGGAGTTGGGTGAAGCCCATGAGCCAGAGAATGAAGGTGGGAGACATCTTTTGCTAGTGATCAAACATCACTCAACCCTAGTAAAGATGTAATCATTGATGCCAAACCTCTTCAATCCATTCTCCATTCACCAGTTGGTCCTTCAAGGCTAATACCAATGAGTTTATCCTGATTGATGTTAAAGGACAGAAGATGATATGTTCAAGCAATGCCATCTTCAAAATGCCAAGCAAAGACATAAAGACTCTATCTGAACTTCCTCTAAACAATCCCAGCCAGGACCCAGGAGGCTATGAGGTAGAAAGGATAGTCTGCAACATGAAAAAGCTTCAGCAGCAAAAGCAGTAAGAGAGTTTTGGTATCATCAGTCTAAGGGGAGCTTGTAAAAATAAAGACTGATGGCTACAAAATTCTCTAAGTACAACTGCTGTGGACCTCAGAGTTTGCTGTAGATCGACAAACTGCTGCGGATAAGCTTATCTGTAGCGGATACTTGTTCTTCTGCTGAAAAACAAATCTGCTGCGGATAGCCTTATCTGCTGAAGATCAAAGTTGCTGCTGATAGGCAAATCATCAGCAGTTGTGGACAGTTGTGTCTTGCTGCCGATCAACAACATTGCTGCTGATAGTCATTCCCTCTGAAGATCAAACGTTGCAACTGACTGGCTTCGATAAAGCAACCATTACCACTGGCAACTTTCTGCTGCAACACTGACACACTCCACGCAGAAAGAATGTTACTGGTGCAAGACAATAAAAGACAACGACGCTCTTCTTCCAAGGACTCAAGCAATGATGCCTAAGAATACGTTTGAGTAAAGATAACTTTTGTAGTTTTTATTGTCGTTACATGTAGAATAGCTTCAATATAAGATCAACGGCTTATGTTAGATCTGATACTTAGAATCAAGGGTTTGTCTTGATTCTAAGTTACTATATAAGTAGTACTTAGAGTCATTGTATACAGTGCTTTTTCTTAAGAGTTTTCTCTGTAATCTTGTAATCTTTGAAGCTTAATACAAATTGCATTTATCAGTATTCTTCTTGTTTACTTGTTTACATTGCTTAGTTGTGATTGTTTCCGCCAATCTTAACTAGAATAGAACCATCTTGTATTCACCGATCCTACAGATAGTAATCACACATAATTCGACGTGTCCCAACCAGGCCCGGCCCAAAGGGAGGGGCAGGGTGGGCCACGGCTCCAGGCTCAGTCTTTCTAGAGGGCCGAAGTTTTTAAAAAATTTGTATATGTTTTAAACATTATGTTTAGTTTATATATCCATTTTGTGTACATCAAAGTTTCCTTAGTGCAATTGGAAATACCATTGCAAAAAAATGTAAAGGTCACAGGTTCAAGTCTTGGAAACAACACTATTTATTTTTCATGTGTCCTATTTCTTCTTTTCTCTTCTCTTCTTTTTTTTCTCTCTTTAAATGGTTGTCCCACAAAAACCCATAATTGTTTAAACTATCACACCAAAACAAAAAAAAAGACATAAAAATGTATATATTTAAACCCATTACATATAAAAAAAATTATTGAGGCCCACTTTTTTATTAGTTGTCCCGGGCCCAAAACGTTTCAAGGATTCTCGGGGCCGGCCCTGATCCCAACTGTGGGATTAATCAAGAAGGAGCGGATCACATTCTAGTTTCATGTTTATTTGCAAGAGCAATATGGTGGCAAATTTGGGTTTGGTGCAAAATTCCTAACCCACCCAATCTCAATACCATAAAGGAAGTGTTACTCTATGTGGAAAAGTTACAGATCACGGAGGAAAGGAAGAAGACAATACACGCCATCTCGCTTGCAACACTATGGCACTTATGACTGGTGCGGAACAAGAGGATTTTTGAAGACAAGGTAACAAAAGATTATAACTACGTGTACCAAATAAAAGAGTAATCATAACTATGGATCACGAATAGATCAAAGTTGAGAAACATTTCGTGGGAAGAATGGAGTTTTTTCCAGTTTAATGTCCCGTAATGTATTTGAAGTTTTTTTATTCCAAGTTTTTTTTAACGGCCTAGTTCTGTAATAGGCGTAGTCTCTGGCTCAGGGGTGGCCTTGTTTTCTTGTTGTTATATAGTCCCGTTTTACCTATAAAAAAAAATTAAGAGGCAACATGAAAGCAATGTGATGGTAGTTGCAGTGAAGGCGGATGAGTAAGAGCGGAAAGTTTGAGGTGAGAGTAAGCTAGAGGTGTACGATTTGGTTTTTTTTACTAAACTAGTTTCGTTCCGGTCAACGATGGCCAAAACTGGGTTTTTAGAGAAACCGGTTTGGGTTCTGAATTGGTTTGTGAAGTGGAAAATGAGTGATTCAGTTCGGTTCTGCACTGGTTTTTAATCGGTTCGGTTTTAACCAGTTTCAAGGGAGAAGTTCTCAAACCGATATCAAATCGGCGGTTCGGGTGGGTTCCTAACCGGTTCTTGCCAAATTGGTTTCAAAATCAGTTCTGGTTCGGGTTCAAACCCGGTTTTTTTTGTGCAGTAACAATGGCGGAACTTGAACAATTAAATTTTGAGGAGCCGAAAATATTACAAATAAAAAAACCAAATTTTTTAGTGGATTTGTATAACAGATTTGGGCTTTTGGTCTGGATTTTGAGGGGCCGAAAATATTACACTATAACTAATATGAAATAAAACTAGTGGGCCGAAAACAAAAACCGGTTTCTCTAAAAACTAGGGCTCGTTGAAACATAAAACCAAGTTTTACAGATTATTAAACCCGACGGACCATTTATAGGTTGGATGGTCTCGGTTTTGCTGGCTTGGGCAGGTCATGTGTGTTCTACTGGTATGTGAGCTAGTACGTGAAACCTAACCTTCAATAACAATGTGATTGAGAAAGTACACTCAATTCATAAACATTCTCAAAACACATACATAAGCAGCAAGTACAAGTATGATTGAAAGTAAACTCAATTCATTTACAGATTGATCCAAGCAACATACACGAGATCAAAAAAATCAAATCCAACACCGTAACACTCATGACTATATGATGCTTGTCATGATCACCAAATGACTCAAGAATACACATCTTCAATATAAAATAAAAGTTGGATTGGAATTGGATACATGCACTCATGTTTAACGAAACAAAACTGAGGTCAAAACATAATAAATTAAAACAAGTATGCATTTAGTCCTACAAAAATCACTCTATTCATCAAGTCTATCAAAACTTGCAACAGCACCAACAAAAACATTGAAGAACAGAACACCGGATTTGCCATTACTTATCAGCTTCAGCTTCAGCTTCTGCTTCTCCCATATGTCCATTTTCACTCTTCTCATCACTGCACATCAAAAATTATAAAAGTTAAAACCAAAACTTGGTGGACAAAGTTTTAGCTTTTAATGGATACAAGTTGTCATTCAAAATACTCAAGGTCATGCGTGGATGGGTAAGAGAATGAATTGGAATTAATTCCAACCAAATCCTTTCAATTGATGGAATTCATAATCCCTCAACATTTCAAAGAAAACCTTAGGAATGATTGGAATTAATTCCAACCAAACACATTATGGATTTTCAAAAAAATCCTTTAAATTCCGATTCAAAATCCAATTCCGAAATATTCCACGAACCAAACGCCCCATCATATTCACCCATCTCATTAAATACAATTTATAATATGACCAGTATACCCTTTTCTTTCTCCTTGTACTCCAAACTTTCATATGCAAGTTCTAAGGGAAGGGTATATTTGATACTACAATTTTTTTTGTTAAGTAAATATGATATGTTACCATGTTTTAAGGGCAATATATGAAATTATCCTTAACAAGAAAAGAAAGATGAGATTGGAGAAGAAATCCAAGACGTGTAAGAGTAGTTGTAAAAATCAAGATAATCCAGCATTTGCATAATTTCTTTCTCAGAGAACTAAGCAACAAACCTAATTTGGTTCTTAAATGATGATACGTTTCTGGTTAAGAAAAGCATCAAAAAGGAATGAAACAAGAATATCAACTAGAAGGTTAAGATGGTCACTTAATTTCATGGTTCTTTTAGATGCAAATCTCAACAAAAAAAAAATTATCAATCAACTTGTAGGAATTAAAATCATACATGTTAAACTCTTTGTTCAAGCAAACAACTAATAGAACCATGAAAGTTTGAAATATCACTTTACTTATTAATTATCATGGTTTGATTAACAACATTAGCTTTTGAATCTTAAAAACAAGAACTATGCATACACTCACTCCTTTCGGCATCTAATCATTGTAACTTAAAACAATGAGATGCAATTCAAATTTAACAACAAAACAGGCAATTCACAAAGAGAAACAATACATAATCGCATATCAGATTAAAAGATTACAAAATATGATCACCAAGATTAATGTGAAGTTAAATGAATATCATACCTCCGAGAAGGAACATCAACATCAGCATCAACAACTTGGTTCTTTCTCCAGCTCTTCTCAGTCGAATCTTCATTGGATCTCGGCCTCCCTGCACCTCTTTTAAACCGATCCCCAGAACCCAAATCTGTAAGTTTCATCGTGTCAAGCTTTTCATCTATCTCCTTCCAATCCTCCCCCTTTTCCTTCAATACCTCTTCTCTAGGCCTCGCATCCCCAAATGGATTCAAACCTTTTGTCGGCTTCACCGTCTCCACATCACCCACACGCACCTTCCTAGGCTGCAAGTTAAGCTTAGGCCTACTCATACTCCCACCACTCAATTCTTCCCTCTTTTTCCCCCAATTATCCGTATCAGAAGAATCATTAGCCACTCGCCTGTCTCTTAAACTATCAAAAGCACTCCCACCACCACTACCGCCAAATCTCCGGCCTTCAACCTCTTTCTTCCTCCCCCAGTTATCAGATGTATCCGCATCACCACTCAAATCAAATCCCATTCTTCTCTCCCTATCAAACCCCCCGGTTTTTCGCCCCTCGGATGGTCTATAACTCTTATTCGACGCCCAACTATCCGATTCATCAGCACGAGAATGCGAGCCCTCGAAAAAACCACCGCCTCTCTCCCTCCGATCAAAACCAATGGTGGATTTCTTCGCAGCACCCCAATCATCAGTCTCATCCGCACGCGAAGGACCTAACGGCTCCCTACTCAATTTCCGACCGTCATCATCGCCACCGTTAGTCCTACCAGAGCCCCACCTCGAATTGGACGATTCATTGTTCCTATCACCGTAAGATCTGAAACCACCGCCTAACCTAGTGCGCTCTAACTCCTCCGCCGTCCGCTGCCGTGGACCGGTCGGAAGCATCATCATATCCTCGGCCGTCAAACCCTTGGCCGCTTGATAACTCTGATTTGCGGGCTTATTCGTCGAACTAGTTACAAATTCACCAAGCGATAATGTCTGACCTTTTTTCTTCTTCGTTTTGGTGGCCGTGGCGGTCATCAGGTCGGGAAAATCAGCCATCGCCGCCGCAGGTGCATGAGTCGGTTCTTGTTTTAGCTCGTCTTCGTGCTCCTCGGAGTCTAGAGCCCAAGCGCCAGGTTTGGCCCAAGCGCTAGTTACGGTTGCCGCCATGATTGCCTTGCCTCTGAGAGAAAAAGATAGGTTTCAGGAGTGTGTGTTTGCGTTTTGCGTGATATCGAAGCGTGACGGGGTCGATGGGGTTATAACATACGATCGGACGGTGGAGATGCGCTTAAAGAAGCCTTGTGTGATCCGAATCCTTTTGGGGGCAAACCGGTGGTGGTGGTTGACTAGAATAATTTCCTTTTCTATCTAATTAAATACTATAAATATTTACAATTTCCATAGAGCACGCTTACGTATCAAACTTTAAAATATGGTTTAAAAGATATTTAATAAGTTCAAGTAAAATCAATACCCATGAAATAAAGTAATATTTAATGGTAGCAATTCCTGACACGATCCTAAAAGGGTGAAACATGATTCGGGCATGACACAAAAATAGTCAGGTTTTGGATTGGTAATTTCAACCCATTTTAAAAAAATGGGTCGTGTTAGGGTTGACCCGTTTAATAAACAGGCCGGATTCGGTTTGACCCATTTAAAAACGGGTTGACCCGTTAACCCGTTTAAGTTTTAAAATTTTATTTTTATTTTTTCCATTTTAGAAATGATTGTTCAATTAATTTTGTATTTACCATAAAGTAACTAATTTATACTAAAACTTTTCTTTTTTTCCTTTTAAGTGATAACTATTTAAATACTTTTTGGTTTATCTTAAATGAATTAGGTTTTGGATTTAGTAGTTTAAGATTTTGATTTAAAAAATGGCTTAAACGGGGTCAGGTTCGGATTGACCCAAGTTTATGAGTATCCAGGTTAGGGTTGAAATTTTTTACACGAATAAGAATATGGGTCGTGTTCGGGTTGCATAATTCAACCCTTCAACCCGACATGATTGACACCCATGGGTATGGTGTTTAGCCCATATAAAATAATTATGTATTTAAATCCTTACAAAGGCAAGTTAAAGATGTTATTTAGGTATAAAAAGTTGTTAAAAAAAGTTGAAGTAAAATCAAAAGAATAATATATGCGAGGATTATATATCTCTGTCATAAATTTATTTGAGATAATATAAAAAAAGATATGTCCAATATAATCTCACATATGACAGAGCTATTGTTATAGTTTAAGGAGAGTGTTGTCACACCCCGGCCGGCGGCAGATTATACGTCGGGGCTGACGCGGTTGTCCATAAGCACATGATCATCTATTAATAAGTGACTATATTTATTCATCATAATTAAAAGCATCCGTTACACAAAGAAATAGAAAACAAAGAGTTCAAAAAATAAATATAATTAAGCTTCATTATTGCTAGGTCCAAATCCTAAGTGTTCAACACGGTCTTCAACAGGTGCATCTGAAACATGAGAGTAAAAGTCAACTACAAGTAGTTGGTGAGTAACATAAGTTTTGACACCAAACAAAGTTAAGTATAGTTTACAATTCAATATGTTCAAAGCAAGTCTAAAGCATGAATGTAAAAACAGACAAGGTTCCAAGACGTACAATCAAACCATGTAATAGGAAAATAGTTGCACAATCCAACTGACTGTCTTTTGAAAAAGTAGTAAGATGTATACACAGAAACCGGCCAAGGTTTTATGTTAGATAATGTATCCGATTCCCATATAAATGATCATAAAAGGTATTACCTGAGGCTTGCCACACAAGTTAATGATTGTACTAGACATGAACACACGAATGGTCACCAAGTAGTTTAAGACATAAACCATAAAGATCATAGCATAAGAACAAAGGTATTGAATTGTGCATGAAATATAGTTAATGACATGTTTCACCCCAAAAAGTAAAAGAGGAAAAAGGGGTTATGTAAACTCACTTGTATTGAAGCTAGAAATGATAAGTTTTGGTAAGTGAATAAATCTTTTGAGGATTTCTCACAACACACCTACATAGATAATGGTACTCTAGGTTTAAGGTATGATGAATAAGATAAGAAAATTCTAATGTTTTAATATTTGGTAGGGTTTGGGTTGAAGATGGACTCGTATGGTTATTTTGTAGAAAGATATAAGTTCTTGATTTATCATTGAGATAATGGTAATAAAAGTAGTTTGTAAGATTAATATAGTAATTAATTTATGAAATTATTCCGAGGATAAAATCATGAAATGTAGTAAATTTAAAATGGTGCATTTGGATTTATAAAATAATTTATAGATAAATTATGAATTGAAAGAGGTTTAAATAGATAAATTTTATGTAAATAAAATGATTAATTAACCTATTAATTAATGTATATAAAATAGTGGATTAACGTAAACAAAAAGATTAGTTAATCTATTAATAAATGTAAATAAATTTGTTAGTTAATTTATTAATAAATGTAAATTAAGCGGTTAGTTAGTCTATTAATATATTCATTATAAATGAATTATAAAATACTAAATAAGTTTTTAAATAGAATTAATGAAACTTGGTATAAAATGATTATTTAGAATAATTATTTGAGTATTTATAAGGTCAAAAACACTTTTAAATAATTATTCTTAGAAAAATAATTATTTATAAGCTTTAAAATGCGTAAACATTTTAATTAAGATTTGTGTAATAACACTAATAATGTATAAATAATTATAACATAATTAATTTGTCCATTCATTTAAGAATTTATAAAGCTTTATATTGGTTTTTAATAAAATTAAATAGTTAGAAACACTAATTTATATTTTTGGTGTTTATAAAGTTTAAAGCATATACTTATAAAAATGAATTTGGTATTTTAAACATGAAATAAAGTGTTTAAAATAGTAAAGGAAATTAATTCAAAACAAACGGGTGGCCGGGACTCGAACCCGTGCCCCTAACCGGTTCACACGCACACAACACACTAACCATCAGACCAGGGCTTATGCCTTGGTCTGAAACCGGTTCGTTTAATTCAAAAGTCCATGTTCCCAAGTCATCTTCTTCCCCATTTGAACCTGTAGCCCTAGCCCTCTAATTCCCTCAATTTGCCAAAGATTCGAACCCGAATTCATGGGGCTTTTAATCGTGGGGTTGAGACGAGTTGAATGATACAATTTTTACCTGAAATGGTCGAGTGTGGAGTGAGAACGACTGAGCCAAAGCCGTGAGGTGTTCTTCGACGGATTTGGGTGTTACAGAGATAAAATTTGAAGCAACTGAGGGTGCGAGTAGTTTGTAGTGGGTTTTGTTAATGATCGAAGGTTCCTATTTATAGCCAAATCGCACAACATTGATTGATCGAGTAAATGATTGGGAGTGGGGTCATGGGTTACGAATTCGTCCTTGATTAGCTAATGAAAACCCAATTAACTTCGAGTAGTGGAACGATTAGTTGGTTTAAACGTATAGCCGGTTTCAATTTTGTGTGAAGATGTCTCAAAAGCAAGTTCGGGAATAATGCTTGGAAACCGGTTGCGAAATGGGTTCGAACTCGAGACTGGAATGAGGAAAAGGGGAATTCTGATTTGGCAAAAGAGGTCCTTGAAGTTTCAGTGTTTTATCATTTCATGTGAAAACTTTGTTTTAGTTTTGAATTAAGTTTCAAAAATTATAATTTAAACCTTGGACTTTATATAAAACATAAACTTATTAAATCTTATAATTTTTATAAAATCTAATAAATCATTATGTTATAATTGACTGTTATAAATATAAAAATATAATTTACTAAATAAATTAATTTTTATTTTTTATTTTTGATTAAAATACCTAAACCCTAGTTTTTATAGAATTCGTGATTTAACTTTCTGTAAGTTGTTTATTTATAAATATGTGTGTATATATATAGGTTTAGAAATAACTTATCATATATATATATATATATTTGTTTAAAAGAATAGTAACAATTATCTATTATTTTTGCAATAATTGTACTTAATGTATGTATGTATGAATATTCATGAAATGTAATGGATAATTCATTGAAATGGACGGATGCAAACCACATAATAATGAAATTATAAGTGCGGAAAAGTAAAGATAAAGGCCGGAATTTCCTGGGGAATACAAGTGTGATGGGGCAAACCTTACCCCCTCGTTTGCACCACTAAAATTGCAACAAAGGTATTCAGTTTTAGAGCGATTTATCATTAAACTTTTGCGCTCTAAGGTTGTTCGTCACTGCTCTATCCTCTCATTCACTCTTGCTTTACTCCCTGCTACTAACACAATATCATCAACAAAAAAGATGCACCACGGGATTGTCTGCTGAATCTACTTGGACAACTCATCCAAGACTACCGCAAAAAGAAACGAGCTCAACTCGGATCCTCGTTTGCACCACTAAAATTGCAACAAAGGTACTCAGTTTTAGAGCGATTTATCATTAAACTTTTGTGTTCTAAGGTTGTTCGTCACTCCTCTATCCTCTCATTCACTCTTGTTTTACTCCCTGCTACTAACACAATATCACCAACAAAAAAACATGCACCACGGGATAGTCTCCTGAATGTACTTGGACAACTCATCCAAGACTACCGCAAAAAGAAACGAGCTCAACTCGGATCCTTGGTGAACGCCCACCTCTACATGGAAAAGTCTATATCTCCTACTGGTGCTTGAACGCTTGTTTTAGCCATGTCATGCATATCCCTAATTACCTTTATATAACTCCCAATAACCCTTCTTTCCACAAGACTATCCCAAATAACTCAACAAGATTCATTGTTGTAAGCTTTTTCAAGGTCAATGAACATCATATGAAAATTCGCTTCTTCTCCTTATACTTTTTCATTAATCGCCTTAGAAGGTGTATCGTCTCCGTAGTAGACTGCCCTACCATAAATCTAAACTTATTTACTGTAACTTGGGTTTCCCATCTAATATTTGCTTCAATTACTCTTTCCCATAGTTTCCTAGTGTGACTTAAGAGCTTAATCCCCATGTAGTTAGCACAACATTGAGCATCTCCTTTGTTCTTGTTGAGAGAAAATAATACACTACTCCTCCACAAACCTGACATCTTTCTAGTTTTGAAGATAATATTAAACAAATTTGTTAACCATTACACTCCTTTCTTCTCTGATGTAACAACCCTGAAAATTTGACAAATTTAAAAATTTTCTATTCCCGAGTATTTGTACACCCGACCCATTATCCAGAGCCCATTTCTAAAACCCGGCCCATCTAAATCCATATCCAAATTAATAAATGTTTTTGCAACGAAATAATAAATTTTAATTTTAATAAATATCCGGTATAAATTTTTTTTATATATAAATATATATAAGTCCATAAATGGTTTCGAATATCTATTTTATCAATATTATTTTCAAATAATAATATCCGAAGCATTGTAGCTAACTGTCATACAATGTCTAAGGCACGCCTGCACCTCACACCGGCATTTTAAATCCAATTATACTTATATTTTCATATACATAATTCAAATAAACCAACATATATATTTATATATATTTAGTAGATAGTTTACTTACCTTACGTAAGACAACTTTATGAAATTATATACATACAATTTAAATATAATAACTTATCAAATAATAAAACACTTTATACTTGTGCTATTTTTATAAAATATTCATCTACATATTTTATATAAATATATAAAGTTAACTATAACCAAAACAAATTCTATAACATTTTAATATGTGTAAATATATACATGATATATATATATATATATATGTAAACACACAAACAGAAATCTATATATATATATATATATATATATATATTATAGGTCCAAACACACTGGATCTCTATAGATTCTTATCCTGAGCAACCCAATAACACCAATAGACCAATCAAGATGATCAATTAAATCAAGCTTGAAGTAAACACACACACACACACACACACAGACACTCACACTAGAACACCAAGTAAAACCCGAAAGCCATAAATACTGAAAATATGATGATTTCTATTGATAATATGCTCAATACATGTATATAATAAACCCTAGCAAGGTATACAGACCCAAATCAATCGAAATACAAGTGAAAGATGCTAACAACACTGAACCAGAATCTCTAACCTTGAATAAGAAGAAAGAACTGACTATATATACTAATACAAAAAGTTTCGTCCCAACCGCCATAAAACTTTCTTCCAAAAGTTTTGGACGAAACTAAAGTTCCAAAAGTTGACCTTTCCTGTTCTCTATCTTTGGTTCTTTAGTCTTGATTATTTTGTATGCACCAACCTTTATACCTTACAATCTCCCCTGAGGTTGTTGCATACCAAAACATTCTTTTTGTTGTAGCTTGGACCGAATAGGCATCATCGCGCATTTTTAACGCCCTAGACACCTGCATGTATAAACGCTCTTCATCTTTAGTTACGTTCCATGCGCCACATTTGATAGTATTGTAGTAGAGGATCTTCAGGTCTTCAGTGTTGAACAAGAACATGAACATGTCCATCAGATCCAACACTTTTATATCTTTTCGGACCATAGTTTGTATGACGCTTCATCGGTTTGATTGTTGTAATACCAGTTCCTAAAGTTTGTTAGGAGAGTGGGTAATATTGGAGGGATCTGGACATGGTGCTCGACTTCAGCCGACTTTAGATGTAGAACTATTTTCTTTTTGCCAGTGACTGAGTCACGTATAAACTTCTTTCGCTATCTTTGAGGCTTTTGAGGAATAAAGGAAGTGAATCCAGACTGGCTTTGATCTCGAATTAAACTCTGAAGGTCATAGGTGAAAGAATGATCTACACGGTTAACGATGTCTAACTCTGAAAGCGTCCTTATATCCCAACGAGGCAGAGTTTGAAGCGCCTGCTCCGTCTTGAAATATTGTATGACTCCCCCATGTCTCTTCACCATATACATTCTCCTCAAACGGTGAAACTTTGTTAGGACATAGAAGTGTTACAATGAGCCTTGTAATAGTTTAGATCTTGTATGTCTTTATGTTTTTTCATGAAATGTTGTTAAGTTTTGTAATAGGCGAAAGCCTAAGTTCGCCTGTATGGCAGATGTGTTACCTATAAATTATAGTTTACATGTTAGTTTGAATAGCTTTTGGAATGGTATTCAAGTTCTGTAAACTCAGTATTGAGAGCAATCAAAGAGGAGATTATTTACATCGTGTATGTTGATTGTTACCATTGTTGTCTCATATACACAATCATGCATACAGTTGAATTCCGCACTCCGTGTGTTTGATACGTCACGTTTCGAGTTAGATCCGTAGAGACTCAAGAGGACCTACATGTGGTATCAGAGCTTATGCTCGTGATTTGTGACGGTTTGTGTATGATTTGACACCAAAAAAGACTGAGTTTTGCTTGATTTTCATATCCATGGAGTTTTCAAGTTTTTCAGAGGATTTTGGTGCTGAATTCATCAAATTGGAGGTGTTTTTGAAGAAATTGATCCATTAAAAGTGTTCTATTTCATATTATACTCAAATCCTACGGTTCAATTTTATCAAAATCCATCAATTCAACAAGTTATGATGATTTTCAGAGGTTCTGGTTCGTATTTTGGTTGAAGAGATCATCTTCCTGAGATTTTTTAGCTTAAACAGTCGAACTTAGCCTAAATTCTGTTTCAGGAGAACTTATTAGGCGAACTTAGCTCAAGTTCTTTATTAAGCGAACATATCTAATTCGCTTGGAACAAGTTCACTTAAGGTTGTGAGAAGCAAACTTATCAAGTTCGCCTCTGGGTAAATTTATTTTAAACTTTGTTTTTTTACTTGTGATATTTTGTGTATACTTGTTGTTATGGCTAACATGGTGCATGCAACAAACATGTTCAACTATGACAATGAGATTGACACTCCTCATAAACCGCCAAAGCTTTTAAGTCTTGCTGATTATACAAACTGGAAGGACAGATTTGATCAGTTCGTGTCTTTTACTGATACCAGTTTATGGATTCCAATTCTGGAAGGATATTCTCATCCGACTTACTCGTTTATGGATAATGGTAATGCTCCAAAGCATGTTTCTGCATTATCTACTGAAGAAAAGTTGTTATTTGATCGTGAAAAGAAGGCGATGACAAGTATTTCTGTCATTACCAAAATAGATCTTTCATAGTTTCAAGCAATTTAAAACCTCAAAGCAATTATGAGAAGCTTTACAGAAGCGATGTGAGGGAAGTTTGGATGTGAAGAAGAGTCGTAAGGAGTTACTAAAGAAGCAGTTCTTGGTATTCAAACACTTTTAGAATGAGACTTTGGATGATTGGGCGACAAGATTTTATCATTTGCTGAGTGAGTTAGCCAGTGCAAAAGTGGTGTATGAAACGGAAGAAATCAATGATAAGTTTTTGGAAGCTTTACCATCAAAGTTTGATGTTTATTCTGTTCTCATCAAAGAAAATGAAAAATACAAGACAATGTCACTTGAAGATGTGCTAGGAAAAATACAATCTCACGATTTGAACTTAAAGAAGAAGGAAACCAATATGAAGCACATTCAAGATCCTTCAATGTATTTTGCTAAATCTTATGGTAAATCTGGATCTAGAATTGCGTTGTTTTCTGGTGATGGTTAAGATAATTCTAATGAGAATGTTTTTGGATATTCTTATCAATCGGGATTTTCTGCAAATACATCAAATTCATCATCTGGATTACAATCATCTAATTCACATAATGTGAGTCAGAGGGTAGCTGGAGATTATATGGCAATGTTATCATCTATAACAACCCCAAATTTAGCGCATGTTTTTTTTATGTGTTACCTATTTGGATACTTGGATTGCTGAATAGCAAACTCGAACACAATGGGCTACCATTTAGAACCCAATAAACACATTGTGCTTACACAACTGAACTATGCCCATTGGGCTTGGACCAACTGTAGATAAACAGTCTCGGCCCATTAACGAACCAACTAAAGGCCCATCATACGAACCAGATCCAAAACGAACTAATAAACATTTTTTGACGGATCGTTACACGATTCGATATAATTTATAACGATAACGAACTAAAATGTTTACTCGAAAAACTGTTAGAACGATTAACGCGCTTGTACGGGTTATTACTCGGAAAACAAATAATATTAATGAATATTAGTATTTATTCGAGCGACTGACTAGTAATTTATACGCGAGATATGCGACGTTGGACGCGCGACTGCGACAAACATGGGTGTAGATATCAGCGGGTATTGCTAGATCCGATATAACTAAATAATATAAACAACTATTTATTTTATATCTGTTGTATTAAAGTATTAATATATCATTATTATTTAGGAAGTAATAATTAATTTAGAAATGCGAAACATTTAATCTAAGCACACGTGTTACAGGAGCGTCACCCAACTATGTTAGAACTGCATGAATAAGTAGATAAATTAAATCATTATTTATGTTTATTTGTTATTATTATTAATAATATTATTTGAACGGAGCGCGAGACGTTTAGTTAGGCGGACACGTATGAAACAAGCGGTGCCGACTCATACCGGCTTGGACAACAGTCGGAACAGAAATTTTACGAAGTAAATATTTAAATTATATTTATTAACACGACTTATTATTATAGGACTTATAGAATAAAAATTTGGAATTAACTAATATTTCTAAGAACCGGGTACGCACGCGATGTGCAGAAATCAGTTCAAGATATATTGCTTTTAGCCTTATTCTTATTATTTATTTAATTACTATTTTAAAACCATGTAAAATATTTTAAAATCTCGAAAATCTTTAAAAATAATATAAGCATATTTGATTTTCTAACAAGATCTTACACACCATCCGAGATATCTCAATGCAATACCAGCTTGTTTTTCTGAAAAACCATTTACTCCAAATCCATCAGATGTTTCTTTTTCCTAAAACCACTCCCTTCAGAATCACCTATCCTCTCCTTTTCTTTTCTCACTTTCAAACCAAACACACATACATGATTTTCTAGAGAGAGATTCGGGAAGGAAAAAAAAAGGGGAAAAGGGGAGCCGGCCATCGGTTCCGACGGCTCCTTCGACCGTCACGATGGTAGACAGCGATGACGCAGGTTGGGGGTGGTGGTTTTAACGACGGCAGCGAGACCCTGAGGGTCTGATGGCGGGTTCCGACCACCCAGCTAGGGCCCAGAACCGTCCCTCCGGTGAAGATGACGAAGGCAGTGGTGGTCTCAGACCAGCGGCGTTTGACGTGAGGAAGAGTGAAGATGATGACGATGGTCGTGGTTGCGGTTGCGTCACAATGACAGAGAAGGCGGCGACGGCGGCAGCGGCTAGGGTTTACGGGATGAGCTCCGACGACCTACAGGAGGTTCCGGCCACACCCGACTTCTCGGCGAGATAACTTAAGTTTCAGGTGTGTTTTCCACTGATTCACACTTTTCCCGATGAGGTTGCTACGGTTCTGGCGGCCTGATCGTTCTTCCAGCTTATTTTTCCTGGTTTATTTTACATACGTTAAACATGTTTTATAGTAATTGGAGACCTGCACCTAAATCAATATTTTTCCTAAGCTTAGATTAGTATTAGAAAGTTTCCTGTAAAGTTTCATAATTTTGTGTGGTGTTTAACTATTTTTCCCAATTTATGGTTTAAATCGTGCGGTTGTTTAGAAAAACGTTTTTGGGTGATTCTTTTTGGGAACTCTTTATTTAGGACTTATGTCCTTTGGAGAATTCTGAGTTTGTAAATTTGTTGGTAAAACTATCATTTTTGAGTAAACAAGATTGTGAAATCCGTTTCGACGGTTTCGCGATGGTTTTTTTGTTGGGTTTTGCTATCTTTTCAAGTTTGGAGCCATAAGTTGTTATGAGTCAGTTTTATAAACTTAATAATTTGTAAATTTAGTATCTTTAATGGTTTGGACATATAGGAGGTCATACGTGCCTACAAAAGTGTAAAATAATAAAATGAACGTTTATAAACGTACGGTTTTCGGGTAGGCTTATAAACCCTTTCGACCATTAGGAATTTCCAACAAACAAATCCATTTTCAAACCTATTTTCAATTGTATTCTCATCCTATTTGAATTCCCATGCATCCTTTCAAAGGAACCCCAGAAGCTCGACGACTCCACAATTGACGACTTCATTAAACTCTATTATCTCCATGTTGACTAATCGACATCTACCCCGTGAAGATCTAGCCACGGGTCGATAGACTACAATGTTATGCTAAAGGTCATCCACGAAATAGACTTAGCAAGTCTAGAATCAATTTCAGGAAACCCTCATGAAATTTCCTTCCATGTCATAACTGTCTACTTCACTACCTAGACAACTACTATCAACACGCCTCAAGCCTTTCCCCTCAACACCAAGGACGCTGCAGAAGAAAATTTCATACTTACTCCTGACGAATCCGATTGAATTAATAAACCTTCACAACAAACCACATTTCAATGAGAACCTCTTGTTCTACATCAACAAGACTCCTATGATCTATAAATACGAACGTATCAAGACGCTAATTCCTTGCGACAAACGACCCATTGCCTGATTTTGAACTATTATATATAGTCTTCCAAGTGATCTACCCAACCATTCTTCATTCAGACCCTCTTGTGATAAATAGTCCTCTACTTGATTTCGAACTGTTCCATAGTCTTGTAAGTGAGTTATCCATTTAATCCCCTTTTGACTCTTGTCTAATTTCTACTCACAAACCATCCCATAACCTATATCTAGAAGAAATAATCATCAAATAATAAACATTACGTGTGTGATCTCTGGCCCAAGAGTTTCCACATATGCTTGCATCCTTTCTTTCCTCTTAGCAGTGACGATTATCTCAAACTGACTAGAGCAAATCATGATGATTACACAGTAAACCCCCCCCCCCCCCCCGTTGCATGGATTGTCTACGATGTCCCTTATCATCTTTGCTTTCTATGACCTTATTCTAGCTATTTGCGTATATCAGTGCTTATTCCTTCCCCTTATAGGAATAATAAATCACTCTCATTCCACATTATATTGCATTTCAAGATTAATTATCACTTTATTAAGTTACCTAAACTTACACTTTAAAAATCTCTATATGAGCCCCTTAGCCAGAATAACGACTTCATATTATAAAAACCAACTGTCTGTTTCCTTTCAACAAATCATTGAAATCATTTCCTCTAATTCTCAAGCTATTAAAATTGTAATTAAACCGTCTGTTCCCAAGACATTGAAATTGTATCCTCTAATTCTCGGATAGCCCGAAATGCCATCGATGCAACGTCTAGTCATTCTTTACCTTTGAAAACCCAATTTGAAAATATCTATTCCCTCCAAATTCGTCAAGTGGTTTAAAAACTTGCACTATTGTCGAGATTCATAAGCAAACCTTAGAAAATAACTAAACTTAAATTTCGAGAACGAAATTTCTTTAACAAGGGGAGACTGTAACAACCCCAAATTTAGCGCCTGTTTTTTTACGTGTTACCTATTTGGATACTTGGATTGCTGAATAGCAAACTCAAACACTTTGGGCTACCATTTAGAACCCAATAAACACATTGTGCTTACACAACTGAACTATTCCCATTGGGCTTAGACCAACTGTAGATAAACAGTCTCGGCCCATTAACAAACCAACAAAAGGCCCATTATACGAACCAGAACCAAAACAAACTAATAAACATTGTTTGACGGATCGTTACACGATTCGATATAATTTATAACGATCACGAACTAAAACGTTTACTCGGAAACCTGTTAGAACGATTAACGCGCTTGTACGGTTATTACCGGTTGTCCGACTAAGATGCAGGCTGGGGGTGGTGGTTTTAACGGCGGCAGCGAGACCCGGAGGGTCTGATGGCGGGTTCCGACTACCCAGCTAGGGCCTAGAACCATCCCTCCGGTGAAGATGACGAAGGCAGTGGTGGTCTCAGACTAGCGGCGTTTGCCGAGAGGAAGAGTGAAGACGATGACGATGGTCATGGCTGCGGTTGCGTCAGAATGACAGAGAAGGCGGCCACGGCGGCAGCGGCTAGGGTTTATGGGATGACCTTCGACGACCTACAGGAGGTTCCGGCCACACCCGACTTCCCGACGAGATAACTTAAGTTTCAGGTGTGTTTTCCGCTGATTCACGCTTTTCCCGATGAGGTTGCTACGGTTCCGGCGGCCTGATCGTTTTTCCAGCGAGACCTTACGGCATACTTAACAAAAGGGAAACTTTATTAAACTCCAAATATTTATTTTTGATAAAAACATGTCTTCATGCCATTATGAACTAGCTATTACCAGTATTTACAAACCAAGCATTATGACTATATATAAAACGACCATAACTACTGTCTTAAATACTTATGACATATAATGTACAAAGACATTTTTATTGACTTTTATGCTTATTTATATATATGTAACTATACACCATGGTTATTATTTTCGAAACAAATATAACTACTCGAATATATATTTATTTATTTTTATTATACATGTATATCGTGTAAGTAAATAATACTTAGCATTAATCTTACTCGGGTCAAAACATTATTTTACTACTTTCATTAGAACATATACACGAGTATTATTATTATACACGAATGTTGAAGCACTTTCCTATGACAAACACTCAGGATAGATAGAGTCTTAGTCTTAGGTTGTCTTGTCTTGTTTGTAATTGTCTTTGTATGTAAGAGTCTTTATGTATTAGTTTATCGAGTTATATTTACTTTTACATATTGAATGTTGAAAAATTCTCCAAGTGTTTTGCGCACTTGTAAGTGCGCAGGAGAAAGCTCCTGCGTACTTAGCGCTGGTATGTAGATAGTGGATGCTCCCAACACATGACAGGAAACATGGCCCTGCTTCAAGATGTTAAACCATTCAGAGGCGGCTATGTGGCCTTTGCCGGAGAAAAAGGCGGCAGCATCACGTGTCAAGGTGTGGTTTCGAACGGTTGTGTCAGCTTTGACAATGTCAACTTCTGCGAGCAGCTGAAGCATAACCTGTTGAGTGTCTCCCAAATGTGTGATAAGGATTACTCGGTGATGTTTGACAAGTCAGAATGCCTGATTCTCAAACCCGGTTTTGAAGTTCCCGAAGATTGGATCCTGATGAGGGCGCCAAGAACAAACGACACCTATCAGATCGATATGAGCATGGTAACAACCACCTCATCAGTTCCTACCTGCTTGCTTACCAAAGCGACAGAGCTCGACTCCATCTTGTGGCATAGGAAACTCGGACATATTTCGTATCGTAAAATGAATCATCTTGTCTGAAACGGTTTGGTAACCGGGGTTCCTAAGCTGAGATTTACCGTTGCAGATGACTGTATGCCTTGTAAAAAGGGCAAACAACAACGGAAGTCTCACAAGCCCAAGCTCCAAAACTCTATTGATACCCCTTTGGAGCTATTACATATGGATCTGTTTGGCCCCATAAGTATCAGGAGTATTGGAGGTAAGTCGTTCTGTCTGGTTGTAACTGATGATTTCTCATGTTTTTCTTGGGTGCATTTTTTAGGTACTAAAGACGAGACTGCTGATATTCTTCAATATTTGATCCTGAGCTTGGAATCTCTATGCAAGCTGAAAGTTAGAAGAATAAGGAGTGACAAAGGAACTGAGTTCAAGAATAATTTGATGGAGCTTTTCTGTCTCAAGAAAGGGATCCATCATGAATTCAGCGTGCCGTACACGCCTCAGCAGAATGGAGTTGCTGAAAGGAAGAACAGAACACTGATTGAGACTGCAAGGACTATGCTGTTGAATGCAAAGCTTCCTGTCACTTTCTGGGTAGAAGCCGTTAATACAACTTGTCACGTCTTAAACAGAGTTCTAGTTGTGAAGAGGCACAACAAGACTTGTTACGAGTTGATCAACAATTGACTCCCCAATCTTGATTACCTAGTTCCTTTTGGTAGTCCCTGTTCCTTGTTGCTACAGTACAAAGACTGCCAGTCTAAGTTTCATGCAAAAGCAGTGGAAGGCATCTTCTTAGGATACGTTGCCAACTCGCCTTGCAAGAGAGTGTACAACATAGGAACTCGTACTGTCGAGGAATGGTTCGAAGTGGATTGTAGTAAACACAGCATTCCACCCGAACCAACAGGTCCAGCTTGGGGTTTTGATTATGATGCGCTATTCAAGTCATTCAAACTTTCTGATCTATCTGCAGTTGACGCCGCATATGTTTATGAATTATTGGGTGGCGGCGATGACTCCAGTTTCTCTACTCGTGCTACTGTACCAATTATAACTCCTGATTCCAATGCTGCATCCGCATCTAGAACTCATGACAGTGATAACAGTGAAGATGTTCATATTGTTGGAGATGACGCTCAAGCCAATCCTAACACAACTGTAGGAAATGAAGCTCCAGCTGATCCAATTAACATTGAATCTTCTTCCTCTGGAATAGGAAATGGGGGAGTTAAGCACGAATCTAGATCCAGAAATTCAGGAACCGGTTATACCGGAGACGAGAGTGCATAGGAATCATCCAGTCGACAACATTATTGGTGATCCTTATGCCGGTGTTCAGACTCGTCATCGAACCATCACTGAGAACACCAGTCTTTACACAGAGATACTTGACACTGGTCTCATGGAAACATGTCTGCATGCTGCATTCGTGTCCCAGTTAGAGCCGAAGAATGTGAAGGAGGCTCTCACTGACAACTACTGGATTGAGGCGATGCAAGATGAATTGTCTCAATTCCAAAAGTTGCACGTGTGGGATTTGGTTGACTTGCCAAAAGGCTTTCAGCCAATTGGAACCAGATGGGTGTTCAAATGCAAGATGGACGATCGTCATGTGGTTGTGAAGAACAAAGCAAGATTGGTTGTTCAGGGTTTTTATCAGCAAGAGGGCTTGGATTACACGGAAGTATATGCCCCAGTTGCTAGAATTAAAGCCATTCGACTGTTCTTGGCTTATGCCACATATGTCGGCTTCAAGGTCTACCAACTTGATGTGAAGAGTGCTTTCCTTTATGGTAAAGTTCATGAAGAGGTCTATGTCACTCAACCTCCCGGCTTTGAAGATCCGCATAATATCAATAAAGTGTATAAGCTCGACAAAGCACTTTATGGTCTTGATCAAGCACCGCGGGCATGGTATGAGACATTATCTAAGCATTTACTGTCTAATGGTTTCGACCGTGGACAGATTGACTCGACTCTTTTCATTAGGAAAACAGGAGGTTACATTCTTCTTGTACAAGTATACGTCGACGACATTATCTTTGGATCTACCAATGAAGGGATGTGTAGGGAATTTGAGCAGGTGATGAAGTCCAAGTTTGAAATGAGTAATATGGGGGAACTGTCATTCTTCCTGGGTCTGCAAGTCAGTCAAAGAGAGGATGGCATTTATCTACATCAAACTAAGTATGTGCAGGACATCTTGTCAAAGTACAAGATGAATGATAGCAGTACTTATGGCACACCTATCCCAGTCAATCATGGTCTGCATCCTGACAAAGATGGAAAGGATGTAGATAGCAGATTGTACCGTGGGATGATCGGATCACTTATGTATCTCACAGCTTCAAGACCCGATATAATGTTTGCTGTGTGCTTGTGCTCAAGGTTTCAGTCTCAACCGAAGGAGTCACATATGATAGCCGTGAAGAGAATTTTTAGATACCTGAAAGGGAAACCCCGATTAGGTCTTTGGTACTCTAAGCAGCAGTCATTCGACTTCAAAGCCTACACTAATTCAGATTATGGCGGTTGTAACCTTGACAGAAAGTCAACTTCTGGTGGATGTCAATTCTTAGGAGACAGACTGGTCTCCTGGCAGTGTAAGAAGCAGTCAACGGTTTCTGTTTCAACCTGTGAAGCCAAATACATTGCTGCAGCGAGCGGTTGTTCTCACATACTGTGGATTCAGCAGCAGTTGAGAGACTACGGCTTAAACTTCACTGGAACTCCATTATTCATTGACAACAATGCCACGATGTCCATCACAAATAACCTGGTGAAACATTCCAAAACTAAACATATAGAGATTCGCCATCATTTCATCCGTGATTGTGCTGAAAAGCATTTAATTGAACTTGTAAAAGTTCACATGGATGACAATCTTGCTGACCTTTTCACAAAGGCATTTGATCGATTCCGTTTTAAGCATCTTGTCAACTTGATAGGAATGTTCAATCCTGAGTGAAAATTAATTTTTCTTAAATCAATTCAATTCATGGAAGTTAAATTTTATTTCCTTTAAATTTTTTGTATAGTTCTTTTAAGTTTCAAAAAAAAAAAAATTTTACAAAAACAAAAACAAAATAGAATATGGAGAAAATTTCAAAGTTAACTTGAGGAAAGAGGAAATGATAGTACATCAGAAATGATTTAAACGTCACAGACTGCTCATATGGGAAATGATTGCGTCATGCTTACTTAATTGTTTAAATTTTTATGTTTTTAATCTGCTTATTTACAAGTAATTTGAATTGTCAGTAGGCTGTATGCGTCTTTGAATCACTAGTAGTGTGGAAACTAAATCTAAATTATAATTGTGATTTGAACCCATGTTTGCAAGTGTGTGTGCGTAAAAGAATAGAAAAGATCATTATCAGATAAAGGATGTTAGATTTAGGCAATAATTTTTTTTGAGGTCAGTTTCGGGTTATGTCGTTAGCACAATTAATGCGGTTCATCTCACTGCCCATACTCACAAGTATGCAAGAATAGATTGAATCAAGACATGTCTCTACATTAACCGTTGAGCATGTATTCACCCTTGAATCACTCCTGATTCTTTGAAATCAAATCCAGATAAAAGTTGGATCCCCTTACCTTAAAAACTCAAACACCATATATATTATCCTGAATCATCATACTTGTGACATCCGGCAATTTTCAGGTTATTTACCGTTAAACCTTAGAACGCGTTTGCAATTTAATTGTGTGTGTCTTAGACTTAATTTCAGTTAATTAGGTTATTATAAAGTCTAGCAAAGCCCTTCGTATGCATAGGTTTGCATTTCGTGAAATTTCAGAAATTTCGATACCGCGTATCGGTAAAATGCCCGTATTTAACGTTGGTGACGACCCGGTTAACCATAAAAATATCAGTTTTGATGAAAATTATATAAACTGGTTTATATTAGTGGATTATGTGTGAAATTTATGTGCAATGTGTTAAATACCGCTTTCGACGATTTTCGTTGCGTTTTACCCGGTACAATCGCGTACCGGATGAGTTAAAATGAACTGTTAGCAAAAATTATTATTTTCACTAATTATGATAGCAAATAATTAGTGGGTATTTTATATATTTTTATTTTGACGAAAAACCATGTTTAAAGTGGTAACATTTTATAAAAGTGTTGTAGTTTTTATAAAAGATCACCTACATGTGTGTAGAGGTTTATAAAATAAAAGATGGCATCTTTTCTCTCTCCCAAAAATCAGCCATAAAAAGTGGGTCCCACACCCTAATCAAGTGTTAAACACACTCATTTGATTCCTTACACACTTTGTACAAAACTACACTCCACCAAATTTGATCATTCAACTTGCATGAAATTTGAATGGAAGATGTCAAATCCTCTCTCCTCTCTCCTCTCTTGGCTGAATTCATCCCTCACCCCACCTATAAATACCCCTTCAATCTTCACTTCAATCCCACACCTTTCTATCATCTTTTCTCTAAGTGTTCTTTCAAGTGTTCTTGAGTTTTTGGTGTTCTTGGAGCATTTTCTTGAAGATTCAAGAGTGTGGAGCCAAATACTCAACAAAACCATCCATCAACTTGCATTTCACTAGTATCTCCCTTGATTTAGTTCAAGAGGTATGAACCTCATATTTCTTTGTTTCTTTCTTTTTCTTTGATAAAAATAGTGATCCTTGCAAGAGTTGTTCATCACCAACTAAAAGACTTTTTATGAACCATTAAAATTCAGCAAATAAGGGTTTTTATAAAAGGGTTTTAGTATTTATATATGCATGCATGTAGTCATGTGAATGAATGTGTGTTTATGTGTTCATATCTTGCAAAATGATGATGAATAATGTTAGATTCTTGCATGCAAACAAATATTTTGTTATGACCAAGTTAAAACAGAAAAATAAAGTGTATTATTACATAAAAACTTGTTATTTTATGTATGGATCTTAAACCCCTACGTTTGGATGCTTGTTACTAAAGATTGTGGTTTAAAAAGCATGATAAAAGCTAGGTTTGTACATGAATTGTTAGGATTATTTGAAATCTGGAAATAAGGTGATAAATATGATGTATTTTATGTATAATGATCAGCTCTAAAAGGGTATTTTATGTTGTGATGATTAGCTAGAGTTTTGACCATGATTTGTTACAAAAAGGGTGCTTAAATGATGGATTATTACATGTAAAATGATGGATAAGTTAGGTCTGATTATATGGCTGTAAAAAGATTATATTTTATGTTAAAAATCCATATTTTTAATAAATTATATGATCCTTGGTGTTTTGATGCTTTTGGATAACATTTTAGGCATGACTAGTCGTAAAATCGGTGTTTTTCGCCTTGAAAAATGAATGCTAGTTAGGTCTGATTTCAAACAGCAAATTAAACTTATTTTATGACATATTTTCAGCTAATAATGTATATGACGAGTTAGTGTTATGACCCATGTGTTTACTTATGTGGTATGATGTTTCGGTTATCGTATATGTGCTAGAAATTGCCATGTATAGGTACTTTATGTCAAAATAATGAAAGATTGTTTTGTTTGATGAAATATATTTTATTAAGTATATTTTGATGATATATGATGTTATATGAACTCATGCGTTAGAAATTTGGAAGTTTGTTCCTTAAAAGTTAGTCGTTTTGCTTGAAAGGTGCTTATGTGCAAATATTGTGACTTTAGTGTTTTCACATGTGATTTAGAACTATAAGCATATGTATGAGTAGATATATATATGTTACTAGTTTCATACTTTCATGTTGATCGTTGTTAGGTAATAACACTTGAAGTCTTCGTATGTGTGTATGATACACCATTTTTCGTTAAAAACATAACCGCGTGTCGAAGTCACCAACGGGTCGTTCAAATAAATATTTTCTTAAAAATATTATAAGTCTAAGTAGGTTGGGTGAACAACTTGCTAGTAAGACGTGAGTTTCAATTAGTAATGTATCCCTCATGTTTAGGGCACCGTTAGCGTTCGTGGGCGTAATTTTTGCTAACACTCGTTTTTCCGTCGTTCGTTATCAAGGTGAGTTTTCACGGCCCCTTTTTAAACTATTTTGTTGCTTTATAAACTATGGGGGAAGAACATGTTTTCATTCGTTTATCATGATACTGGACTTACGTTATGTGTTCGTTTGATGGTCTCGAGTAAGGGCTTTCGTTATGTGTTCATGTATGTCGTTCATGAATAGCCCCGCCGTTATAATCATTAGCCTCGTGTAGGCCGCAAGGTGTGTTGATAGATCTATTTGGGACTGACTGCCCACTCTCGTGATCAGTAGCGCTGATCGGTCGTTCGTACGAGAGAATATATTTTGAAAGGATTCGTGGGGATATGTTGTATTCGTGTCTCGGTTTGATTATAAGCTCTAGGTACTGTCATCATGTTGTATTCCTTGCAAGCTTATGACATATCACATGTTTGTCCAAGTTACTTGATAGTTCGTTAAATTCGTTTATGTTATCGTTAAACCCGTGAAACTCGCTCAACTTTATGTTGATGTTTTTAAGCATGTTTTTCAGGTACTTAGATGCTCTCGTGCGGTTATGAAAACGGGCTTTTGGGCAAACGCTTGCATCGGATTTCTGTTGGGACATTTTAAACTTTATTTTGGATCCTCGTGTGTTGGATCATTAAAACTCGTGTTTTAAATTTTAATGCTTTCAAGTTTGGATAATTGTAAGACTTATCTTTTATCTCGTTGAACATTTCCGATGTTTTAAATTAAATGTGTTTGCTTATTATCATTGGGCTCCAACTTATGTGACCACCATGCTTACGTCTCGTTTCCGCTGCGAATCGTCGTTTTCGGGGTGTGACAGAAGTTGGTATCAGAGCCCATGGTTATAGCGAACTAGAAAATGTTTTTCTTAAAAATCTAGACTATAACTTTTAAAATTGGGTTTTTGGGTTAAAGACGTTTTCATACCGCATGCATCTTATATTAGGAGTAAGTGTTATTATTAATTAGATATAATAGAATATTCCTTTGTTCCTCATGTGCATTAGTTGTATGCATGCGTATGTGCTTACGTATAAGATATCCTCTTTACCCCTTACGTGCCTTAAATGTGTTGCATACGTACGTGCTTACATTTATTGGCAAAATTATTCACACCATGTATATATTTCATGTCACAGATGTCTCTTTCACCTTCCGTCATCTCGATCTCGTCTGATAGTGAGCCAGAGTTCACACCAGTTTCACCGATGTCTCCAGATTCGGTATTTGATTTCGGATTTGACCCGAACATGCCAGATTTTGCTAATCACCCGTATTATGGGAATGGGTGGATAGGAGAATCTGAAGATGAAGAGGTACCATCTAATGAAGAAGAGTCTAGCGAAGAGGAATCTGATGATGAAAAGGAGTCTAGTGAGGAAGAGCCAGTTGAGACAAGTCCTTTGGTTAAGAAACCTATGGAGGAGACTCCAGCTAGTGTTGAGCCTATTCCAGTGATCCCCGAGACTATTAGCCTTGTCCATGAGAACGATGACGCTATGACTGCCATTGAGCCTGTTAGGCCAACAACGGTAGAATTACGTTTTCCATCTCATCGATCTTATCGTGAACATCCTGAAGGTCCACTTCTGAAGTTTACTGCTAGGAAATCAGTGTCACCGGCTAAGAAGAGAAAGCTAGCCGAAAGAGATGATGATGATTCGGCAACCGTTGGTTATATCGTTGAGCGTCCTCCTAAGAGGACAAGACCTTTTGTCGCCAGAAAATGGGATTGGCTGTCCGAGCAAGTGCGTGAATGGACGAATGAAGAGGGCGTACCGATTATTCGCCATATTGGTGAGTCCTCTTCTTCTCAGAGGATGCTACCCCTCACTGGTTAGCCCATCGAGCGCACAGTGCCCTTGCTAGCTGCTCGATGTGCCCGTGAGGAGTCGAGGATAGATTCCATTGGAGTTAGCATGGATAGGATTACTCGTAGGTTTAAGCGTGTGGATGGCTATGTGAAACTTATGAAGAAAGATCAAGTTCAGGCCCGAGAAGATATGGCTGAATTGAGGAGAAGGTTGGAAGGGAGCGAGAAGAAGGCCGAAGAAGCAATAAAGATGGCCGAGGAGGCTACCTCGAGAGCCATGGAAGCGGAAGTCAGAGAGGTTGAGGCCTTACAGCGTGTGGATGCACTTGAGGAGCGCCTCGGGGACTCTCTAGCCTTGCAGTTACGTGTGTTCTGATCGCCGCCACTGTTGCTCGCATTGGTGTTTTCCCGTGCCACACCCGTTAGTTCATGTCTTTGGGGATGTTGTTTCTTTTGATTTCATGTCTTTTCATTTTGTTATATTAGAGAAACTTGTTAGGGTTTGGTCGTATACCATGCCCATTTTTGTAATCATTTGGTTTAATGATGTATCTAAGTTTGAACTCTAATTTTTAACAAAAATGACATGAAGTGGTTGATTTTGGTTTATCGTGGTGTTTGTTAAGTTATTTTCGTACATACATGAATGGCATGGATATTGCGTGATATATATTGTCTCACTCGTTGTATTATTTGTATTGGGAAAAGGAACATGCCACCGCGGAGAGAAAACCAAAATGCTAACCCACTCCCCACTACGGCCGAGGAATTGGCCCAGTTGATTTCGCAACATGTCAACACCGCCCTTGCTAACGAAGCGGCCAACCAGAACATGAACCAGGCGAACCATATTGAAGGGTGCTCTTATAAGACCTTTCAAGCATGTCATCCCCGACTCTTTTCTGGAACTGAAGGACCAATCGGCATTGTCCGCTGGATTGAGAAAATGGAGTCTGTGATGATCATAAGTAACTGTACTGCAGCTCAACGCGTGAAGTATGCAACAAGTTCATTTCAGGATGAAGCTCTAACCTGGTGGAATACTCAAATTCAGGGTCTCGGTGAGGCTAATGCCTATGGTCTCACTTGGGATCAGTTGAAGGAAATGTTGCTGCGTGAGTATTGTCCACGCAACGAAATTCAAAAATTAGAAGCGGGATTCTGGAATTTGACCATGGTAGATGCTGAGGTAAGGGAATACACGTCCAAGTTTCATCAATTGGCACGACTTGTACCCCATCTCGTAACACCGGAGCACAAAAGAATTGAGCGTTATATCTGGGGCTTGGCACCTCAGATCCGTAGTATGGTGACGTCAGCAAACCCTATGACTATTCAGAGTGCTGTGCAATTAGCACACTCCCTGACTGACGATGCTGTTCGTATGGGGACATTGAAGAAGAGTGGTTCAGGGAAGAAGCCAGTGGAAGTTGTTGATAAAACGACTGAGAAAGGAAAACTGCCAACTGAAGGAAAGCGTAAGTGGTCTGAAGGATCTGGGAGTTATGCTAGTAACTCTCAGAACAAAAGGAGGAATCAGGGAAGGATGTATGCAGCCAACACCATGGAATCAAGAAGGTATCAGGGTCCTAACCCAAAGTGCAACAAATGTGGTTATTTTCACACTGGTCAGTGCAACGTCTGTGAACGTTGTGGCAAATTTGGACATCAAGCCCAAACCTGCCGTGTGAAATTGGGTGTGAAGAAAGAAGAATCGAACCATGGATGTTTTGAATGTGGAACTGTAGGGCATTTTAGGAAGGATTGCCCAAAACTGAAGAACCAGGGAAATCGTGGCAGAGCATTCGTGATGGAGGCCAAGAAAGCACGAAAGGATCCATCGGTTGTTACCGGTACGTTTCTCGTAAATGACCGTTATGCTTACATTTTATTTGATACCGGAGCCGATAAAAGTTTTGTTTCCAAAAACTTTGAGCCTTTTCTTAGCTCAAAATCAAGTAAATTAGATGTTAAGTATTCTATAGAGTTAGCTAACGGAAAATTAATAGAAGCCGACGAAGTTTTTCGTGAGTGTACCTTGCGTTTGGGAGATCGTATGTATAGTATTGACCTTTTACCAGTAGAACTTGGAAGTTTCGATGTCGTTATTGGCATGGATTGGTTATCAAAGAATCATGCAGAGATTGTGTGCGATAAGAAGATAGTTCGTCTTCTACCTCCGACTGGTGAACCGTTGGAAATTCAAGGTGATGAGAGTGCCCCTTTGAGAATCGTTAATATGATGAAAGCTCAGAAGTATTTGCGAAAAGGATACCCAGCATACTTAGCCCACGTGGTTGACACTAGGGTTGAGGAGCAGAAGCTTGAAGCGATCCCTGTAGTTCGTGATTATCCGGAGGTATTTCCTGAAGAGTTACCTGGATTGCCACCGCAAAGGCAAGTCGAGTTCAGGATTGACCTAGTGTCCGGAGCAGCGCCGATAGCTCGATCTCCTTATCGTTTGGCACCATCTGAAATGCAAGAGCTATCCAAGCAATTGCAAGAATTGTTGGATAAAGGTTTTATAAGACCGAGTTTCTCGCCCTGGGGAGCGCCGGTTTTATTCGTGAAAAAGAAAGATGGTTCTATGCGGATGTGTATCGATTATCGAGAATTGAACAAGCTTACCATCAAGAATCGGTATCCATTACCGAGAATCGACGACTTGTTCGATCAGCTGCAAGGATCGAGTTATTATTCGAAGATCGATTTACGTTCAGGCTACCATCAATTGAGGATTGTTGAAGAAGATATTCCGAAGACTGCATTCCGAACCCGGTATGGTCATTACGAGTTTTTGGTCATGTCTTTTGGTTTGACAAACGCTCCTGCGGTATTCATGGATCTCATGAATAGAGTGTGCAGACCATACTTGGACAAGTTCGTGATAGTGTTTATCGATGATATACTCATCTATTCACGGACCAAGGAAGAGCACGAGCACCATCTGAAGCTGATTTTGGAGATGTTGAGGAATGAGAAGCTATATGCTAAACTTTCCAAATGCGAGTTCTGGATCCGAGAAGTTCATTTTCTTGGACACGTTATCAATGAGAAGGGTATACACGTGGACCCAGCAAAGATTGAGGCAATTAAAAATTGGGAAGCACCGAAGAGTCCGACCAAGGTACGACAATTCCTAGGTTTGGCGGGTTACTATCGAAGGTTTATTGAGAATTTCTCCAAGATAGCGCAATCCCTAACGCTATTGACCCAGAAGGACAAGGAGTATATCTGGGGAGAAAAGCAAGAGGCAGCGTTTCAATTGTTGAAAAAGAAGCTGTGCAGTGCCCCTATCTTGTCTCTTCCTGAGGGGACAGATGGATTCGTGGTGTACTGTGATGCCTCTCGCCAAGGTCTTGGTTGTGTCCTAATGCAGAATGGAAAGGTCATAGCTTATGCGTCTCGTCAACTCAAGGTGCATGAACAGAATTATGCGACACATGATTTGGAACTGGGTGCGGTGGTTTTTGCACTCAAAATTTGGAGGCACTACCTTTACGGTACTAAGTGCACAATTTTTACAGATCATAAGAGTCTCCAGCACATTTTTGACCAGAAAGAGCTGAATATGAGGCAGAGACGTTGGATGGAATTGCTCAATGACTACGATTGTGATATTCGTTATCACCCAGGCAAGGCTAATGTCGTGGCCGATGCCTTGAGTAGGAAGGAGCGAGTCAAGCCCTTACGCGTGCGTGCGTTAGGATTGACCATTCACACAAACCTCACAGCTCAGATTCGTGATGCACAACAAGAAGCTCTAAAGGAAGAGAATTTAAAGGATGAAAATCTTCGTGGTATGGTTAGAGAACTTATACCCAAGTCTGACGATGCCTTGTACTTCATGGATAGAATATGGGTGCCTCTGGCAGGCAATTTACGAGAAATGGTTTTGGATGAGGCCCATAAATCAAGATATTCGATTCACCCAGGATCGACAAAAATGTATAAGGATATCAAGGAGCACTACTGGTGGCCGAACATGAAGGGTGATATTGCTTCATACGTTGGTAAATGTTTGACTTGCGCAAAAGTCAAGACCGAATACCAAAAGCCTTCTGGACTTCTGCAACAACCGGAGATTCCGCAGTGGAAATGGGACTGTATTGCCATGGATTTCATCACCAAATTACCCCGAACGTCTAGTGGCTATGATTTCATCTGGGTAATTGTGGATCGTTTGACGAAATCGGCACATTTCCTACCCGTGAAAGAATCTTACCGAATGAAGAAATTGGCCAGCATATACCTTAAGGAAGTAGTATCCCGACATGGTGTTCCGACTTCGATCATCTCCGATAGAGATAGTCGTTTCACATCGAAGTTTTGGCGGTCACTACAAAAAGCCTTGGGTACTCGTTTGGATTTAAGCACTGCGTATCATCCACAGAGTGATGGTCAAAGTGAGAGGACCATCCAGATTTTAGAAGACATGCTCCGTGCCTGCGTAATTGACTTTGGTGGAAGTTGGGATACTCACCTACCGTTGGCTGAGTTCTCTTATAATAACAGTTACCAAACTGGATTGAAAGCCGCTCCGTTTGAAGCCCTGTATGGGAGAAAATGTCGCTCACCGCTTTGTTGGGCAGAAGTTGGTGACAAGCATATAACTGGACCAGAGCTTATCCAGGAAACTACCGATAAGGTTTTCAAGATCCGCGATCGTTTGAAGGTTGCCCAGGACCGTCAGAAGAAATACGCTGATAGAAGAAGGAAACCATTAGCATTCCAAGTGGGAGACAGAGTTATGCTGAGGGTCTCTCCTTGGAAGGGGGTAGCTAGGTTTGGCAAGCATGATAAGCTTAGCCCCCGCTACATTGGACCTTACAAGATTATTGCTCGTGTAGGACCAGTTGCTTACCGACTGCAGTTACCGCGAGAACTAAGTGGAGTTCATAACGTATTCCATGTGTCCAATCTGAAAAAGTGTCTGTCTGATGAGACACTCATGATACCTCCAGGTGAGGTATGTGTTGATGACAAGCTCCATTTTCGTGAAGAGCCCGTAGAGGTTTCGGATTGGAAGATTCACAAGACCAGGCGTAGTCGTATTAAGTTGGTCAAGGTCAGATGGAATTCAAAGCGTGGTCCCGAGTTCACGTGGGAACGTGAAGATGAGATGAAACGGAAGTACCCTCAATTGTTTAAGTCTGCACGTAACCAGGCTTTGTAGCGTAAAATTTCGGGACGAAATTTCTTTAAGGAGGGGAGGCTGTGACATCCGGCAATTTTCAGGTTATTTACCGTTAAACCTTAGAACGCGTTTGCAATTTAATTGTGTGTGTCTTAGACTTAATTTCAGTTAATTAGGTTATTATAAAGTCTAGCAAAGCCCTTCGAATGCATAGGTTTGCATTTCGTGAAATTTCAGAAATTTCGATACCGCGTATCGGTAAAATGCCCGTATTTAACGTTGGTGACGACCCGGTTAACCATAAAAATATCAGTTTTGATGAAAATTATATAAACTGGTTTATATTAGTGGATTATGTGTGAAATTTATGTGCAATGTGTTAAATACCGCTTTCGACGATTTTCGTTGCGTTTTACCCGGTACAATCGCGTACCGGATGAGTTAAAATGAACTGTTAGCAAAAATTATTATTTTCACTAATTATGATAGCAAATAATTAGTGGGTATTTTATATATTTTTATTTTGACGAAAAACCATGTTTAAAGTGGTAACATTTTATAAAAGTGTTGTAGTTTTTATAAAAGATCACCTACATGTGTGTAGAGGTTTATAAAATAAAAGATGGCATCTTTTCTCTCTCCCAAAAATCAGCCATAAAAAGTGGGTCCCACACCCTAATCAAGTGTTAAACACACTCATTTGATTCCTTACACACTTTGTACAAAACTACACTCCACCAAATTTGATCATTCAACTTGCATGAAATTTGAATGGAAGATGTCAAATCCTCTCTCCTCTCTCCTCTCTTGGCTGAATTCATCCCTCACCCCACCTATAAATACCCCTTCAATCTTCACTTCAATCCCACACCTTTCTATCATCTTTTCTCTAAGTGTTCTTTCAAGTGTTCTTGAGTTTTTGGTGTTCTTGGAGCATTTTCTTGAAGATTCAAGAGTGTGGAGCCAAATACTCAACAAAACCATCCATCAACTTGCATTTCACTAGTATCTCCCTTGATTTAGTTCAAGAGGTATGAACCTCATATTTCTTTGTTTCTTTCTTTTTCTTTGATAAAAATAGTGATCCTTGCAAGAGTTGTTCATCACCAACTAAAAGACTTTTTATGAACCATTAAAATTCAGCAAATAAGGGTTTTTATAAAAGGGTTTTAGTATTTATATATGCATGCATGTAGTCATGTGAATGAATGTGTGTTTATGTGTTCATATCTTGCAAAATGATGATGAATAATGTTAGATTCTTGCATGCAAACAAATATTTTGTTATGACCAAGTTAAAACAGAAAAATAAAGTGTATTATTACATAAAAACTTGTTATTTTATGTATGGATCTTAAACCCCTACGTTTGGATGCTTGTTACTAAAGATTGTGGTTTAAAAAGCATGATAAAAGCTAGGTTTGTACATGAATTGTTAGGATTATTTGAAATCTGGAAATAAGGTGATAAATATGATGTATTTTATGTATAATGATCAGCTCTAAAAGGGTATTTTATGTTGTGATGATTAGCTAGAGTTTTGACCATGATTTGTTACAAAAAGGGTGCTTAAATGATGGATTATTACATGTAAAATGATGGATAAGTTAGGTCTGATTATATGGCTGTAAAAAGATTATATTTTATGTTAAAAATCCATATTTTTAATAAATTATATGATCCTTGGTGTTTTGATGCTTTTGGATAACATTTTAGGCATGACTAGTCGTAAAATCGGTGTTTTTCGCCTTGAAAAATGAATGCTAGTTAGGTCTGATTTCAAACAGCAAATTAAACTTATTTTATGACATATTTTCAGCTAATAATGTATATGACGAGTTAGTGTTATGACCCATGTGTTTACTTATGTGGTATGATGTTTCGGTTATCGTATATGTGCTAGAAATTGCCATGTATAGGTACTTTATGTCAAAATAATGAAAGATTGTTTTGTTTGATGAAATATATTTTATTAAGTATATTTTGATGATATATGATGTTATATGAACTCATGCGTTAGAAATTTGGAAGTTTGTTCCTTAAAAGTTAGTCGTTTTGCTTGAAAGGTGCTTATGTGCAAATATTGTGACTTTAGTGTTTTCACATGTGATTTAGAACTATAAGCATATGTATGAGTAGATATATATATGTTACTAGTTTCATACTTTCATGTTGATCGTTGTTAGGTAATAACACTTGAAGTCTTCGTATGTGTGTATGATACACCATTTTTCGTTAAAAACATAACCGCGTGTCGAAGTCACCAACGGGTCGTTCAAATAAATATTTTCTTAAAAATATTATAAGTCTAAGTAGGTTGGGTGAACAACTTGCTAGTAAGACGTGAGTTTCAATTAGTAATGTATCCCTCATGTTTAGGGCACCGTTAGCGTTCGTGGGCGTAATTTTTGCTAACACTCGTTTTTCCGTCGTTCGTTATCAAGGTGAGTTTTCACGGCCCCTTTTTAAACTATTTTGTTGCTTTATAAACTATGGGGGAAGAACATGTTTTCATTCGTTTATCATGATACTGGACTTACGTTATGTGTTCGTTTGATGGTCTCGAGTAAGGGCTTTCGTTATGTGTTCATGTATGTCGTTCATGAATAGCCCCGCCGTTATAATCATTAGCCTCGTGTAGGCCGCAAGGTGTGTTGATAGATCTATTTGGGACTGACTGCCCACTCTCGTGATCAGTAGCGCTGATCGGTCGTTCGTACGAGAGAATATATTTTGAAAGGATTCGTGGGGATATGTTGTATTCGTGTCTCGGTTTGATTATAAGCTCTAGGTACTGTCATCATGTTGTATTCCTTGCAAGCTTATGACATATCACATGTTTGTCCAAGTTACTTGATAGTTCGTTAAATTCGTTTATGTTATCGTTAAACCCGTGAAACTCGCTCAACTTTATGTTGATGTTTTTAAGCATGTTTTTCAGGTACTTAGATGCTCTCGTGCGGTTATGAAAACGGGCTTTTGGGCAAACGCTTGCATCGGATTTCTGTTGGGACATTTTAAACTTTATTTTGGATCCTCGTGTGTTGGATCATTAAAACTCGTGTTTTAAATTTTAATGCTTTCAAGTTTGGATAATTGTAAGACTTATCTTTTATCTCGTTGAACATTTCCGATGTTTTAAATTAAATGTGTTTGCTTATTATCATTGGGCTCCAACTTATGTGACCACCATGCTTACGTCTCGTTTCCGCTGCGAATCGTCGTTTTCGGGGTGTGACAGAAGTTGGTATCAGAGCCCATGGTTATAGCGAACTAGAAAATGTTTTTCTTAAAAATCTAGACTATAACTTTTAAAATTGGGTTTTTGGGTTAAAGACGTTTTCATACCGCATGCATCTTATATTAGGAGTAAGTGTTATTATTAATTAGATATAATAGAATATTCCTTTGTTCCTCATGTGCATTAGTTGTATGCATGCGTATGTGCTTACGTATAAGATATCCTCTTTACCCCTTACGTGCCTTAAATGTGTTGCATACGTACGTGCTTACATTTATTGGCAAAATTATTCACACCATGTATATATTTCATGTCACAGATGTCTCTTTCACCTTCCGTCATCTCGATCTCGTCTGATAGTGAGCCAGAGTTCACACCAGTTTCACCGATGTCTCCAGATTCGGTATTTGATTTCGGATTTGACCCGAACATGCCAGATTTTGCTAATCACCCGTATTATGGGAATGGGTGGATAGGAGAATCTGAAGATGAAGAGGTACCATCTAATGAAGAAGAGTCTAGCGAAGAGGAATCTGATGATGAAAAGGAGTCTAGTGAGGAAGAGCCAGTTGAGACAAGTCCTTTGGTTAAGAAACCTATGGAGGAGACTCCAGCTAGTGTTGAGCCTATTCCAGTGATCCCCGAGACTATTAGCCTTGTCCATGAGAACGATGACGCTATGACTGCCATTGAGCCTGTTAGGCCAACAACGGTAGAATTACGTTTTCCATCTCATCGATCTTATCGTGAACATCCTGAAGGTCCACTTCTGAAGTTTACTGCTAGGAAATCAGTGTCACCGGCTAAGAAGAGAAAGCTAGCCGAAAGAGATGATGATGATTCGGCAACCGTTGGTTATATCGTTGAGCGTCCTCCTAAGAGGACAAGACCTTTTGTCGCCAGAAAATGGGATTGGCTGTCCGAGCAAGTGCGTGAATGGACGAATGAAGAGGGCGTACCGATTATTCGCCATATTGGTGAGTCCTCTTCTTCTCAGAGGATGCTACCCCTCACTGGTCAGCCCATCGAGCGCACAGTGCCCTTGCTAGCTGCTCGATGTGCCCGTGAGGAGTCGAGGATAGATTCCATTGGAGTTAGCATGGATAGGATTACTCGTAGGTTTAAGCGTGTGGATGGCTATGTGAAACTTATGAAGAAAGATCAAGTTCAGGCCCGAGAAGATATGGCTGAATTGAGGAGAAGGTTGGAAGGGAGCGAGAAGAAGGCCGAAGAAGCAATAAAGATGGCCGAGGAGGCTACCTCGAGAGCCATGGAAGCGGAAGTCAGAGAGGTTGAGGCCTTACAGCGTGTGGATGCACTTGAGGAGCGCCTCGGGGACTCTCTAGCCCTTGCAGTTACGTGTGTTCTGATCGCCGCCACTGTTGCTCGCATTGGTGTTTTCCCGTGCCACACCCGTTAGTTCATGTCTTTGGGGATGTTGTTTCTTTTGATTTCATGTCTTTTCATTTTGTTATATTAGAGAAACTTGTTAGGGTTTGGTCGTATACCATGCCCATTTTTGTAATCATTTGGTTTAATGATGTATCTAAGTTTGAACTCTAATTTTTAACAAAAATGACATGAAGTGGTTGATTTTGGTTTATCGTGGTGTTTGTTAAGTTATTTTCGTACATACATGAATGGCATGGATATTGCGTGATATATATTGTCTCACTCGTTGTATTATTTGTATTGGGAAAAGGAACATGCCACCGCGGAGAGAAAACCAAAATGCTAACCCACTCCCCACTACGGCCGAGGAATTGGCCCAGTTGATTTCGCAACATGTCAACACCGCCCTTGCTAACGAAGCGGCCAACCAGAACATGAACCAGGCGAACCATATTGAAGGGTGCTCTTATAAGACCTTTCAAGCATGTCATCCCCGACTCTTTTCTGGAACTGAAGGACCAATCGGCATTGTCCGCTGGATTGAGAAAATGGAGTCTGTGATGATCATAAGTAACTGTACTGCAGCTCAACGCGTGAAGTATGCAACAAGTTCATTTCAGGATGAAGCTCTAACCTGGTGGAATACTCAAATTCAGGGTCTCGGTGAGGCTAATGCCTATGGTCTCACTTGGGATCAGTTGAAGGAAATGTTGCTGCGTGAGTATTGTCCACGCAACGAAATTCAAAAATTAGAAGCGGGATTCTGGAATTTGACCATGGTAGATGCTGAGGTAAGGGAATACACGTCCAAGTTTCATCAATTGGCACGACTTGTACCCCATCTCGTAACACCGGAGCACAAAAGAATTGAACGTTATATCTGGGGCTTGGCACCTCAGATCCGTAGTATGGTGACGTCAGCAAACCCTACGACTATTCAGAGTGCTGTGCAATTAGCACACTCCCTGACTGACGATGCTGTTCGTATGGGGACATTGAAGAAGAGTGGTTCAGGGAAGAAGCCAGTGGAAGTTGTTGATAAAACGACTGAGAAAGGAAAACTGCCAACTGAAGGAAAGCGTAAGTGGTCTGAAGGATCTGGGAGTTATGCTAGTAACTCTCAGAACAAAAGGAGGAATCAGGGAAGGATGTATGCAGCCAACACCATGGAATCAAGAAGGTATCAGGGTCCTAACCCAAAGTGCAACAAATGTGGTTATTTTCACACTGGTCAGTGCAACGTCTGTGAACGTTGTGGCAAATTTGGACATCAAGCCCAAACCTGCCGTGTGAAATTGGGTGTGAAGAAAGAAGAATCGAACCATGGATGTTTTGAATGTGGAACTGTAGGGCATTTTAGGAAGGATTGCCCAAAACTGAAGAACCAGGGAAATCGTGGCAGAGCATTCGTGATGGAGGCCAAGAAAGCACGAAAGGATCCATCGGTTGTTACCGGTACGTTTCTCGTAAATGACCGTTATGCTTACATTTTATTTGATACCGGAGCCGATAAAAGTTTTGTTTCCAAAAACTTTGAGCCTTTTCTTAGCTCAAAATCAAGTAAATTAGATGTTAAGTATTCTATAGAGTTAGCTAACGGAAAATTAATAGAAGCCGACGAAGTTTTTCGTGAGTGTACCTTGCGTTTGGGAGATCGTATGTATAGTATTGACCTTTTACCAGTAGAACTTGGAAGTTTCGATGTCGTTATTGGCATGGATTGGTTATCAAAGAATCATGCAGAGATTGTGTGCGATAAGAAGATAGTTCGTCTTCTACCTCCGACTGGTGAACCGTTGGAAATTCAAGGTGATGAGAGTGCCCCTTTGAGAATCGTTAATATGATGAAAGCTCAGAAGTATTTGCGAAAAGGATACCCAGCATACTTAGCCCACGTGGTTGACACTAGGGTTGAGGAGCAGAAGCTTGAAGCGATCCCTGTAGTTCGTGATTATCCGGAGGTATTTCCTGAAGAGTTACCTGGATTGCCACCGCAAAGGCAAGTCGAGTTCAGGATTGACCTAGTGTCCGGAGCAGCGCCGATAGCTCGATCTCCTTATCGTTTGGCACCATCTGAAATGCAAGAGCTATCCAAGCAATTGCAAGAATTGTTGGATAAAGGTTTTATAAGACCGAGTTTCTCGCCCTGGGGAGCGCCGGTTTTATTCGTGAAAAAGAAAGATGGTTCTATGCGGATGTGTATCGATTATCGAGAATTGAACAAGCTTACCATCAAGAATCGGTATCCATTACCGAGAATCGACGACTTGTTCGATCAGCTGCAAGGATCGAGTTATTATTCGAAGATCGATTTACGTTCAGGCTACCATCAATTGAGGATTGTTGAAGAAGATATTCCGAAGACTGCATTCCGAACCCGGTATGGTCATTACGAGTTTTTGGTCATGTCTTTTGGTTTGACAAACGCTCCTGCGGTATTCATGGATCTCATGAATAGAGTGTGCAGACCATACTTGGACAAGTTCGTGATAGTGTTTATCGATGATATACTCATCTATTCACGGACCAAGGAAGAGCACGAGCACCATCTGAAGCTGATTTTGGAGATGTTGAGGAATGAGAAGCTATATGCTAAACTTTCCAAATGCGAGTTCTGGATCCGAGAAGTTCATTTTCTTGGACACGTTATCAATGAGAAGGGTATACACGTGGACCCAGCAAAGATTGAGGCAATTAAAAATTGGGAAGCACCGAAGAGTCCGACCAAGGTACGACAATTCCTAGGTTTGGCGGGTTACTATCGAAGGTTTATTGAGAATTTCTCCAAGATAGCGCAATCCCTAACGCTATTGACCCAGAAGGACAAGGAGTATATCTGGGGAGAAAAGCAAGAGGCAGCGTTTCAATTGTTGAAAAAGAAGCTGTGCAGTGCCCCTATCTTGTCTCTTCCTGAGGGGACAGATGGATTCGTGGTGTACTGTGATGCCTCTCGCCAAGGTCTTGGTTGTGTCCTAATGCAGAATGGAAAGGTCATAGCTTATGCGTCTCGTCAACTCAAGGTGCATGAACAGAATTATGCGACACATGATTTGGAACTGGGTGCGGTGGTTTTTGCACTCAAAATTTGGAGGCACTACCTTTACGGTACTAAGTGCACAATTTTTACAGATCATAAGAGTCTCCAGCACATTTTTGACCAGAAAGAGCTGAATATGAGGCAGAGACGTTGGATGGAATTGCTCAATGACTACGATTGTGATATTCGTTATCACCCAGGCAAGGCTAATGTCGTGGCCGATGCCTTGAGTAGGAAGGAGCGAGTCAAGCCCTTACGCGTGCGTGCGTTAGGATTGACCATTCACACAAACCTCACAGCTCAGATTCGTGATGCACAACAAGAAGCTCTAAAGGAAGAGAATTTAAAGGATGAAAATCTTCGTGGTATGGCTAACACTCGTTTTTCCGTCGTTCGTTATCAAGGTGAGTTTTCACGGCCCCTTTTTAAACTATTTTGTTGCTTTATAAACTATGGGGGAAGAACATGTTTTCATTCGTTTATCATGATACTGGACTTACGTTATGTGTTCGTTTGATGGTCTCGAGTAAGGGCTTTCGTTATGTGTTCATGTATGTCGTTCATGAATAGCCCCGCCGTTATAATCATTAGCCTCGTGTAGGCCGCAAGGTGTGTTGATAGATCTATTTGGGACTGACTGCCCACTCTCGTGATCAGTAGCGCTGATCGGTCGTTCGTACGAGAGAATATATTTTGAAAGGATTCGTGGGGATATGTTGTATTCGTGTCTCGGTTTGATTATAAGCTCTAGGTACTGTCATCATGTTGTATTCCTTGCAAGCTTATGACATATCACATGTTTGTCCAAGTTACTTGATAGTTCGTTAAATTCGTTTATGTTATCGTTAAACCCGTGAAACTCGCTCAACTTTATGTTGATGTTTTTAAGCATGTTTTTCAGGTACTTAGATGCTCTCGTGCGGTTATGAAAACGGGCTTTTGGGCAAACGCTTGCATCGGATTTCTGTTGGGACATTTTAAACTTTATTTTGGATCCTCGTGTGTTGGATCATTAAAACTCGTGTTTTAAATTTTAATGCTTTCAAGTTTGGATAATTGTAAGACTTATCTTTTATCTCGTTGAACATTTCCGATGTTTTAAATTAAATGTGTTTGCTTATTATCATTGGGCTCCAACTTATGTGACCACCATGCTTACGTCTCGTTTCCGCTGCGAATCGTCGTTTTCGGGGTGTGACAATACTGATATTCAATGAAGAAAATCAAATGAAACCAAGACAAATGAATCACTCGATTCTGAATCTTATGATTCCTGATAATCCTTATGGATTCTGCTTGATTTTTCCTGTGCTAATAGATGTAACTTCATTCTGAAAATTTAGAAAATCATTGGGAAAATCTTAGATGCCTTGAAATAATGCAATTTACATGAGTGTAGCATATCAGTGGGGTACACGTTGTATATCTTATAATTAATACCTTAATACACAAGAACGTGATACAAAGATGCTTATAATTTCAAATCTTATAATATTGTCAACTTGAATTACTTGTTTATGTGCTTATTACGTATGAATAAATAGTAATCCATGACATGATCCCATATTCTTTGATGTTTATATTGTATCGTTTTTGCTAAAAGATAGCCTGATATGATCCTCTGCTCGTGTCTTTGATCAAAAATAGTTTGTGTGAATACTTGTATATTTTTATTAGAAAAGATCAAAAAGATTTTAAATTTATGCATAGTTCAAATATTCAGAAAAGCCAAAAATATTTGTGTTTAACCTTCCTGAACTGTATTTGAATCCCCTTGATTGAATATTTTTAACTTGTTCGTTATTTGACTTGAAATCTTCATAAATTTGAGTTGAAAGTTTGCGCACTTAAGGGTTTGTGCGTACTTGTAAGTGCGCATGAAGTAAGCCCTGCGTACTTAATAAGTATGCAAGAGTTAAGTCTTGCGCACTTGTAAGTACGCAAGAGTTAAGTCTTTCGTATTTGTAAGTACGCACGAGTTAAAATGTGCGCACTTGATAAGTACGCACGACCTTTTTGCGTGGGGTATATAAACCGGACTTAGAAAATTTTCAGAACCTTATCACTTTCAAACCGGTTCATATTCCCTCCGACTTTCACTCGAAAATTCAAGTGTTCCAATCCGATTTTTCGTCCCATTGCTAGTTTCATCACTTCATTACATCGATTTGGTGAGATTTTAGGCTTAATCCATCCACAAAAATCTTGATTTTGGACCGATTATCTTAGGTTTTTTGTTCGAGATTGTTAGACAATTTTTGGGTTGTTTGGGTAATACCTAATAATTAAAACTTGTTAATAATCATTAATCGATCACTAATCTACCTCTAATCGTCCATTCGAGTCTTTGATTTTGACTTTGGGCTCGAATCTGAACCGACGGTTGCTTCATTCTACCGTTAGAACAAAATAGGTCAAGATTAGTAGGTACTAGGTGTTGATATTGGTCCCATAAGGTAGTATCTTTGATTCCAACCTTGTGGCGACCCTATACACACCAAATTTTGAACATCAAGTTGGATTTCAAACTTCTGAATTTTTCACTAAGTACGTTTCCTGCGCACTTAACAAGTACGCAAGAAGCACTTCCTGCGTACTTGTTAAGTACGCAAGAGGAAACTCCTGCGTACTTGCTAAGTACGCAGGACCAACACTTGGCAAAAATTCCTAAGTCTGAAATTCAGTTCAAAGAGTAACTGCTATACTGAGTCGTGTTTATTCATTTCCAATGATACGTGTTGTTCTGATTCTGTTTTCTGTGTGTTTTTGCAGATCATGGCTCGGGCGTTTACTAACGAATTCAACCTGTTAGCTAACACTGAACCTGAGTGGAAGGGTGCAACATTGCAGTACAGAGACATAGTTGATTTCTTGAACCGTTCAAGAATCAGCTACGCCATTTCTGCTGACCCGATCGTGTCAAGACACTACCTCGAGCAGTTTTGGGAGACTGCTGAGCACGACTGCACGGTAACCCCCAACGTTATAAGGGCTACCGTTGCTGGTCATGATATTGCTTTCTGTGAAGATACTATAAGAAGGGTCCTTCAATTCAGAGATCTCGCGACCGACCCGACAGCCTATCCAGACTACTTTGTGGACGGCTGTTGGAGACAAAGAATGGGCTATGTCGGTGCGAGGGACTATGCTTCATACAAGAAGATGTGGGTGTTAGACCAATGGAGATACTTCGCCCACGTCATGATCATGTGCATCTCATCAAGGAAAGCTGGGAAAGATGCCATGGGTCATGACCTTGCAGCAGCCATGGTCGGCCTTTCTCTCAATAAGGGCTACAACTTCTCCCGCTACATCTTTAAGGCCATTAATGACCAGATCAACACAGCGAAGAGGTTTCGGTTCTTGTTATACCCTCGGTTTGTGCAACTTCTGATTAAGGACGCGTTGCCAAACCTTCCTGCTATAGGGGAGAGACTGCAAGTAAAGAGGGTGGATAAATGAGTATTCGCCCAATTCCTAAAGCCAAGCAGTGTAGATCCTACCCCTATGCATACAGAACTCTTTGGCCACTTCATCAATGAAGCGTATGTGGCCCAAGGTCACTGGAGATGGTACAGTCACGAATCGGAGCCGGAGTTGAGTGAACACTCCGACGAACAACAGGAACTACAAGGGGAGGAAATGGAGAGTGATGATGGATCGTCTGATCATGGAGACGAAGGAGGAAATGATGGTGCTGAGGGATCCTACTCAGAAGCGACTGAGTCAGATTCTTCCGATTCCGATGATGCACCGTCGCAGGTACACCCGAGGAGAACGGCTAAGGTAACCCTACCTGAGTCGTCCTCCAAGGGAAAGCGACAGTCCTTTAGCAGCGAATACGAGCCAGACTCTGACTCTGATGCTGCTATACAAAGACAAAGAAGGGAAAGCATTCACAAGAACAGGGGCGATAGGCAACAGCCCTCTATCCCCAGTGAGGTGGAGGCTCAGCAGCCAGTACAAGTGTCAGCTGCTAGTCCTGATTCAGCCTCCACCCTACCTTCACAGCAGCTTTACCGTAGGAGGAGGAGGCCACAAGTGCAAAGTGAAGTGGCCGTCACTACAATCACAGAAGTGATTCCTGTGTTAGTGACCCTCCCTACCACAACTACTCCAATTCTCACGGAGTCAGTCACCATCACCCCTACCATTACCCCTACAACCCTCGTCACATCTTCCATCCCAACCACCACCATTAAGCCTTTAAGTCAACCCTTCAATTATGGAGATTTAACACAAGGGTTTGACTTTGATACCATATTCTCCTCCCCTATTCACACTGCCAAGGCGTCATCATCCAGACATCCTGATCCGAATGCTGAAAGGATAGATGTTCTGGAAACCCAAGTTGCTGACCTACTGGAGACTATTCGGAAATCAAAGGAGGAGTCTGACGCTCAACAAGCACAGATTAACTCTTTGGTAGACGAAGTTCGAATCCTACGTAGCCAGAGAACAGGGACTGATGAAAGGTTGAAGAACGTCATGGCCCAGAACGAGCTCCTAATCAAGACGAATGAAATGATTCTGGGTCACAGGACGTCCTTGGAGCTGAGGTTTGATACTCAAACGAAGGAGCATGAGCTGATGGTCAAACTGATTGCTGATCTGACCAAGAATCTTGATGCTCAGGGGGAGAAGGAGAAGGAAAAGGAGAAAGAGAAAGAGAAAGAGAAAGAGAAGGAAAAGATGACTACTGGTGATGAGGCGTGTCATCCTGTCGACTTGACAAAGGACGACGACAAAGACAAGGATCCCGAAGCCGGTCCTAGTGGAGGTGAGCACCAAGCTTTAGAAATCGTGCCCATCTCTGCTGTTCCAATGGCTCAGGGGGAGTCTACTCATCAAGAGGGTGGTGATACCTCTGATGGAGGTGGTGAGAAAGGAAAGTCAGTGGCTGAAGTACTTAAGGACTTATCTGATGATGAGATCCTATATCTAGAGCCTGACTATTCCAAAGAAGCACAGATCGATGCTCTCTTCAATCTAGAAGAAGGAGAGATCGACTCTGGTGACGATTGGGATGATGACGACGAGGATGTTGTGATCGAAATTCCCAAGGGTGACGGGGAAGGAGAGTACAAGCTAGAAGATGGAGAGATCTTTGAATTTCCATCCTTCGACGTTCCACTCGACACAGGTTCAGTCAAGCAGGCCAGTAATGTAGAAGCCTCGACTGAAGCCTCCCCAGTTGACCCTGAACCTGTTGACCCAGAGGCATCGAAAGAAACAGACATGCCTTCTACTTCATCAAAGGGTCCAACTCCTGTATGGCAAAAGACGTCTATAAAAGACAAACACAGAGCAACAGGGATGATCTTGGCTGTAAGGTTCGAGGAGGACAAGCAGCTGTTAGCTATCAAAAGATCTGGCGGGGTTCAATACTTGAAACCCAGCAGTGAAGCGTTCAGCTCCTTGCCCAAATACGACCTTGTGAACCTAGCAAACCGAGAGCTGCTGGGTCATTCCAATATCGCAGTGGCGATGGGTTTGTGGGTGGTTCTGCAGCGAGAAGAAAGATCAGGGAAATTCGAGATGTTCAAGCCTCAAGTGCCCAAGAGAGTCAAGGATAAGCACGCTGTACATCCTGTGACTTAGAAGCACTTAAAGAAATTGGTATACAAGCCAGTGCGATGTGAAACTAAGATTCCCCGGAGCAAGTTATCTCAGGATATTCTTGGTGACATGTGGTACTGGTACGTAGATCCAAAGACGGGCGAGGCTGTTATCATGGGTAAAGGACGTTTAGAGAGTGGAAACATAGTGCCAAAGGAACTGATCAGAATTTTTGATGAAGTCTGCTTCATCAACTTTTCTGTGAAAGATCTGGAGGTACTAGCAGAATGGTATTGCGTCTACACGTATGAGTGGACAAAGCTCCTTGCTTCTATATATGACAAGATGATTAAGTTCTGCCTTGATTACAAGAAGAAGATGGAAGCTAAAGATCAAGCGCTGTGAAGTCTGAAGATGTGAAGACCGAAGACTGAAGATTATCCAGAGCTGTTGTCAAGGGGGAGTTTGTTGAAGCACTTTCCTGTGACAAACACTCAGGATAGATAGAGTCTTAGTCTTAGGTTGTCTTGTCTTGTTTGTAATTGTCTTTGTATGTAAGAGTCTTTATGTATTAGTTTATCGAGTTGTATTTACTTTTACATATTGAATGTTGCAAAATTCTCCAAGTGTTTTGGGCACTTGTAAGTGCGCAGGAGAAAGCTCCTTCGTACTTAGCAAGTACGCAAGAACAACTCTGCGTACTTGCTAAGTACGCAAGAGCATTTTGCCCTGCGCACTTGCTAAGTGCGCAGGCATCAGGTCTTGTATAAATAGGATAGGTTGACAGAAGTTAAGTATGCAAGCATTATAGCAAATACGCAGATTGTAATCTCAGTGCTTTTCTCTATAACCTTCAAGTATTTATAATACAAAGAACGTTTAAAGTGTTTTCTCTTGTCGGTTTACTTTGTTTAGCTAGACTCTCTACCTAGTCACGGGCATTCCGCACTCGGTCCGACTAGTAGACCCACTTGCATGTGACGATCCGCCACACCCGAGGGACCTACAACGAATACTAAGTCAAACCAACACTTTTATAGTACAACTATTAGAATAATAATAGAGGTTACAACCCGAGATTTTTACCAAACGACCCAACACTTTAACCAATCGGTCGAGCTCAACCACACAGTTAATGACATTACTCTAGTGTAACATACTAATGCCACAATTATAATTAGGAATTTTCTTGTTGAGTACATACATGATAGCAAGCTCGCAACTTTAGCATATTGTTTGGGCATATACAAGATTACCAGGTGAGTTCTTGTGTTTTTCCCCCTCTTTTACTTAAACTTTTGGGGGTGATTACATGCTTCTGTTTTGTTTACATACTTGGTGTATAAATTAAATAAGGCCATTTTTAGCTGCCATAACGAATCCCCGAACTTTAGCACACAATCATTAACTCCTTTGGAGCCAGCGAATATATGGGTAGTACTATCTGGTGAAACCCCCGCACACCATGGGCCCGACGTATCCGGGACAACCTCCCATGGGATGATAATCATATAATGATGATAAATATCTTGTGACATATATTCGTTTAACAGTTTTGAACTTATGTTGGCAGGCATGAGTAATTAGACCCATAACAATAAGGGGTATGGGTTCTGGGAATATTATTATTTCTAGATGTCCACAGGTTGTAGGCACAGGGTTGATTGTGAACTTGTTTAATTTTACACCATACGTATTTGGATTCTCAATATAAATGTTCTATTAACTAAACTCGTGAACTCACCAACCTTTTTAGTTGACACAATATTTTTAAGCATGTATTCAGGTACCTTCTCGAGTTTGGAAATTAGCAACTTAGACAAGAGCTTGCTTGAAGATAGATGATTCCTTTAGAAGACTTTTGCCGAGACATAGATTCCACCGGAGAAAGCTTTGATGAGAAGATAGAATCCATTATTTTATTTTTAGTTAGTGTATAGATGATATGAACCTTTGTAAATGTATATTTTGACTTAGTTGGACCAATGACATTTATAAATTATACGTCACGTTATTTCCGCTGTGTTTTGTTTTGGTATTCGATCATCACGCCTAGCCCCCTGGTCGGGTTGTGACATCATCCTTTATTACTTCATATGAAAATTTTATCGAAGGGAAGATTCATGATCCAGAAGCAATTGAAGAAGATTAACGACAGATTGATCCTGTTAATTTAGAAGAGATGAACATCCAGTGGAACATGGCAATGTTAATGAGACGAGCGAAGGATTTTCTTAAGAAGACTGGAAGAAAGTACATCAGATCAAATAGCCGAACAAAGATTGGTTTTGATAAGACAAAGGTTTGGTGTTACAATTGTCAAGAATATGGTCACTTTGCTAAGGAATGTAACAAGCCAAAGGTTGAATTTGACTCTCAAAAGAAGAGCAATTATCAAGGCAACAGAAATCAAGAACAAGGATCTGGAGGTTCTGGAAGTTCAGCAAATGTTTCAACATCATCTTCTTTGGTTACACAAGGAGATGATAATTATGTCTGGGGAATTCACTTAGAGGATTTGGTTGGTGCTGTGAGTCAAGCTTTTGTAGCTGAGATTCATACTGATGTGACATCAGAAGATGATAGTTCAAGTGATGTAGAAAGTTCAGGGAGTGAAATGGAAAGTCAGAATGATGAAGCTTCTGAGGATATCACTGAAGAAGAAATTTCTGAAGAAAATAGTGTTGAAAGTGAAGTTCATTCTGAAGATAAAGATTCCATTACAAGTGTATCAGAAGATGAGATTCTATTGACTAAAAGAGTACCTGAGATGACTAAAGAGATTCCAACTGCAAAAGTCTTCATGGCTGACATGTCTGATCCATCAGAGGTAAAAGATGTTATATGTAATATATATTGTTCTAACTGTATTTTGGTGAAGGAAAAAATGATGAAAGTCATGGACGATAACACAAACTTGATTTGTGATATGAAATCTATGCACACGGTAAATCAGAAATTAAAGGATAATGATAAATTGTGTATTGAAAGGATTGGATCACTCAAGAGAGACATTAATTCTCTGACCTTGAAGTTTAAGGAACAGGCATATCATATGGATATGGCCTATGCAGAGATTGAGGAAAGAAATGCCATCCTTGCTGATAAAAATAAGGAACTTTCTGATAAAGAAGCAGAAGTGATCAAATTGCACAGAAAGGTGGAGAGCTTTGGAAATTCATCATTCTTGCTGGGATATTTCAATGATAATGTTGATCAAAATAAAAGAACCACTGGAATTGGTTATAATCCTCCACCATTTAATGGAAACTATGTTGTGGAACCGGAGATTATTAATGAAGAGGATTTAGATCCTAAGACAATTTTGAAGGTGAATCCGGTAACGGGGGAGGAAATGGTTTATGATTCCGACAGTGATGATGAAAAGTTTGATGAATGCAAGAATAAAGGTGTTCCTAAAGAAGTGAAGATTGATGAACCAAAGGTGGTGAAACAAGTCACAAGAGATTGATGTATTCTAACTGAGCCCAATGAAGTTGAACAACCAACAATTTCAAAAGTTTTATCTCAAAGTGGTTTTGTGAGTGCTGGTGATATCAAGAAGGAGGTATCTAAAGTTGAAAATAAATCAACAAGTAATTTCATCAAAAAGAAAGTGAATGTGGCAAAATCCAAAGTTGTTCAGTCTCAAGTTTCAAAGGCTTATGTTGGTGAACCATCGAGACAGATCTATGTTCCAAAGAAGCAAGGTGGTAGTGATGTTAAATCTAGTGAAGGTTATTTATCAGGAAGTTCGTCAACTTCAAGAAGAGTTCCTTATATCAGAGAACACAGGGATAAAAGAGTTTGTTTTCATTGTAATGAAGTGGGGCATATTGTGATAAATTGTCCTTACAAGAACAAGGAGAAAAATCCTATTATTCCAGAGAAAGTCAAATCAGTTGTTGGTCATTCTCAACCACAAGTAGTAAAGATTCTGAAAAGACCTAATGTGGGAAAGCCTACATCTGATACAGTGTTGAAACAATCTGTCTGGCAGAATTTGCCTAAACCGCAATTTGCTAAACCTTCTGGGTTTAAGCAAGAGTTGAAACAACATGTGCCGGCTAGACATGTTGGATCTAAACCAGAGTTTGTACAATCTGGTGTTAGACAAAATGTTGTTCGTCAACAGTTTGTTGAGAATCTTAAAGTTGGATTTACGAAGAATTCACAACCTGAGTTCAAACTTTCAAGACCTCAAAGGCGAAGAAGGAACATAAGGTTAAGAAAACTTTTGGAAACTGATCAATCTGATTTTTTTTTCTGATAATCATGAATTTCAAAATCAATCAAATTTTGATAAGAAAAGGAATGTTTTTAAATCAAAGTTGTCTGATTCTGACTTGCCTCCATCACCAAGGGTGGATGATAATAGAGATTGTGAATTGCTTGAAGTGGTTTATTTTGATGCTAATGGTAGACCCAATACCACAATGGTTTGGGTCCCTATTTCTAATTGATTTCTTTGTTTATGTAGGGTCAACCAAGGAGGACTATCAATAACAATTGGTATGTGGATAGTGGTTGTTCCCGACATATGACTGGAAATATTCGTTTGCTTGAAGATGTTATTAAAATTGATGGTGGTTATGTCGCTTTTGTGGGAAATAAAGGCGGTTACATAACAGGTCAAGGAACGCTGAAGAATGAAAAGGTGAAGTTTGAGAAAGTCAATTATGTTGAGCAACTCGAGCAGAATCTACTCAGCGTATCCCAAGTGCGCGACAAGAAGTTTTCATTCCATTTCAACGATTCTGAATGTTACATTTTGAAGCCGGGATTTGTGATACATGAAGAATGGATTCTAATGAAGGCTCCGAAAAGAAATGACGCATATGTCTTGAACATGAGTGTAATCTGATTCTATTCTTTGGCATTGGAAACTTGCACACATCAACTTCAAAAAAATGAATTACTTAGTGAAGAATGATTTGGTATCTAGGATTCCAAAAATGAAGTTTTCTGTGCCTGATGACTGTATTCCTTGCAAGAAGGAAGCAGCACAGAAAGTCCCACAAATCAAAGAAACAAAATTCTATTGTTACTCCTCTGGAGCTACTTCATGTGGATTTGTTCGGGCCAATAAGTATTCGAAGCATTAGAGGAAAATCGTATTGTTTGGTGGTGACGGATGATTTTTCAAGATTCTCTTGGGTCAAGTTCTTAGCATCTAAGGCTGAAACAATAGAGACAGATCAATACTTAATTCTTGGGCTTGAGAATCTTTGTAAGCAGAAAGTCAGGCGTATCAGAAGGGATAATGGCAGTGAGTTCAATAATAGCAAGATGGGATTCTTTTATTTACAAAAGGGTATTCATCGTGAGTTTAGTGCGCCATATGTTCCTCAATAGAATGGTGTTGCTGAGAGAAAGAACAGAACTTTGTTGGCAGATTCTAAGCTACCGGTTACATTTTGGGCTGAAGCTGTGAATACTGCATGCCATGCCCTGAATCGAGTTCTGACCGTGAAACGACACAATAAGACATGTTATGAATTGTTAAATAATCGGAAGCTTAATTTCGATTATCTTCTTCCTTTTGGGAATCCGTGTACTCTTCTGAAGATCAAGGATGTTCCTACAAAGTTTAGCGAAAAGGCGATCGAAGGAATTTTTCTGGGTTATGTTTCCAATTCGTTAAGAGTGTATAACAAGGAAACACGCCAGATCGAAGAATCATTTCATATCGATTGTTCTAATCAATCTATCCCTCAAAAGGTGGTTGGTCCAGAATGGGCATTTGATTATGACAGCTTGTTCAAGTCTTTTAATTTTGCTCCTGATTTGTTTGCTGAAGAAATTGCACTGCTATATGAATCATGTCATGGTGACCAAGATTGCAGTTTTATACCAAGATCGGCGATTCCATTATCCGTCCCATTATCCTCTAACCCTGATCCGAATGTTGCATCATGTTCGGGAACTCACGAGTCAGAAAGTGAAGATGATGAAACAATTTTCCAGGATTCATCGGTTGATCCGTTAATTGTAGATGATTCATCCACTTCTACACAAGTTCAAGGGGAGCTTTCTACAAATTTGGATTATGTGGTACCAGTTATGTAACATCTCTGATTTTTAGTATTCATATTTCAATTCAATGTAATGAAATTTCAAGTTCTATACTCGTGCAATGTCTCAATATTTTTTCCCGCGGTAAATAAAATGCAATGATTCTATACAAGTTCGCAAGTTTTACTCGATTATATGCACATAAACGCTATACAAGTAACTATATATTTCAAATTTATAAAACCTGAAAAGTCAAGGACTAAAGTTGAAAATTTATCAAGAAACCCTAGTTAGCACGGTCGTGCTTTGTTCTAGCACGGTCGCGCCAAGTGCCTCGGCACGATCGCGCGGCTGGTCCTTGAATGATTGCGCCCGGTTCCTAAGCACGGTCGCGCCAATCTTGGCACGGTCGCGTCGAAACGTAAATGTGATTTCAAAACGCTCAATCGTTCGAATTTCAAATCCGATTACGTTTCTTTTCCTTTAACGCGAGTTATACCATTTTCAATTACTCAACGCCTCAGTTTTTCTCCATCAATCTCGAATTCTCTCTCAAGCAATTCAAACAAAACTCGAGTCTTCCTCCTGGAACCCAAATTCTCCCGATCAAGAAAGGATTTATCATCTCCCGGCTCTCTCCAAGACTCTGGACTCTCTGGCCTAGCCGGAATCGCAGTCGAAGTCACCGGAAACCTTTACCTCCGTCGCCGGAACTCATCTCTGCCGTTCTTCATCGATTCGTTACGTTTCAGGGTAAGTATACTCTCCATCTCACTCATTTCAGTAACATTATCAAAAGCCCTCATTCAATTTGGGCTTACATTATAGAATTCGATCAGAATCAGAAATCATATTTTAATAAAAATGATTTAATCGAACCCATGCTTAAACTCGATTTCCATACAATTAAGTTATATGAAAAGACTCTTAATAACCCATTAATCAAAAGCCCTAACAATTCCTGTGTTCAAAATACAAGAAACTCTCGATTCGTGTCTGATTTGGAATAGACACGGTCGCGCTAATCATCTAGCGCGGCTGTGCCTCGTTTAGCGCGGTCGTGTCGACTAGCAGCGCGGTCGTGTCATCCGTCCAGACCTTGTCATGCCCTTTGGGCTAGTCTCTGTTGTGTCTAAAAATCATAGACGCGACCGTGCCGGGCTAAGGCACGGTCGTGCCTGATGACTTGTCTAGATTGTGCTCCTGATTGATCAACCCGGTCGCGCCCCGACTAGCGCGGTCGCGCCCGTGGCTTGAGCACGATCGTGCCCTTCCGAGGCACGGTCGTGCTAGACTCAGAATTTTTAACAGAATTATAATTTTTAGATTTTAATCAGTAAATGTTTCAGATTTTATAAAAATATGTTTTCTGTATTTAAAAATAGATTAAAAGTTTAATCTTGGCATAAATGTAATTTATTGAAAAGTTTATAAAAATTAAATTTATATTTATCATCTTACACTTAAATGATATTTTAAATAATTAAGTTACAAAATTTATAAATAATGATGACTTATTTACTTTACATTTTAAATCAAAATCGTTTTATTTATTTATACTTAATTACAATTAATATTGACATTATTTCATAAACTATAGTTATACACTTATTTATTTAATTCAAACCTAATTAAATTGTTTCAAACATATTTTACAACAAACTTTATATATTTTATTCAATCCTTTTTAAATACAAACCAATGGTTTTATATACAAATCCAACTTTCATTTTTAAACTTTATACATCTATGTGATTCAATGCATATTACTATTTAGGTTAAAGTGTGCTTTTCAAGGATCTTTTTGCTATCTATATTCCTTGTTAGCTTCACTTCCATACCAAGTGAGTATTCACAACCCCTTTTACTCTTTTACACTTTTGGGGTGGAACATGAACTCTATACTTATTACACATTACACATTTACATTTACACAAACTACACAAGTGCAAAAAAAATCCTATTTACATACATGTGTGCAAAAATTTGAGCTTTGTGCCCGAGTGCTAGGTGTGTTTAACCTTTGTATGCTCTTATGTGCAATCATTAACTATACAAGCCGACGGTTTTCAATGATGGATCTATTGAGTCTGACAAACCCACCCATGGTACGCGGTGATTGAAACCGACAATACACTTTGTTTTGCATGCTAGTTACAAGGTTTGATTGTACATTTGGTTACACAATAGTTACTCCCCATGAACGCCTTATTTATCATGTCATGTAAAGGATTTGTTTTCAACTATATGCTATCTATATACAACTGTGTTATACTCACCAACTTTTTAGTTGACTTTATTTTATTCATGTTTCAGGCCCCTATATGTGAGATTGATTCAAGACGTGTTCAACATAGGATTTGGACTTAGCAAAATAAATCAAGATTTTATGAATTGTTTATGTTTCTTGTTTGAATTTGATCTTGTACTTGGATTTATTGTAATGCAAATTTGACTTTAATATATTTCAATTTAGTCAACCATGTGCTATGAACAGTCTTACATGTCCCGCCCCGATGATTCCGCCATCGGTCGGGGTGTGACAGATTGGTATCAGAGCCTTGGTTATAGGGATTTAGGTTATTAGACATCTTGACCTAGACTATAACTTTAGGACACCCACTTATGTTATGCTTCATGATTTTGTGCTATGTGCTACATGCTATGTGCTACATGCTTACCATGATTAATTATTATTATATTTGCTACCTTTTTTGTTAGAAATGCATGACTTATTAGGATATTCTTAAATAATAATTAAATAAATAACATCCTTTCCTATGGCCTAAACCTCTTATTATTCTTATCTTCTTTTTCTATCTTTATCCTTTCTAAGCATGTGGAAAATTCTTGAAGCAAAAATCTTTAAATAAAATTTTTTTTTCTTCGTTGAGGTTTTTAAACTTGTTAAATTATTTGAGGACACGTGCAATCTGGAAGGGTGACACCTGTATTTTGGGTTTTCTGTCTAGGAAAGCATTTCGCATAAATCCCAATCAACCGAGGGACCCGTATGCTTTCCTGGGAACTCCCGAGATGAGTGTTTACCTATAGGCTAAAGCATGTCTCCTTGAAAATTATATGAGTTTAAATTAACCTTAATATGCCTTAGTATTCAAGTGAATTTTTGTCACTTTTGAGTACAATCCAAACTATGATTATCTATCTTTTATTTTGTTATCTCATTCTATTAAATCCTAGCAATTCTCATAAGTTCTTACAATCTCTCTTGCCTTGTGTTTCAAATCTGTAGAATGCCTCCTCGTCGTGCTCCCGCCGCTAACGCCAACTCCGACATTGCTGCTATTCTTACTCAATTGGTGACACAACTAACCCAAGCCAATGGTGCCACTAATGGCAATGGAAGCAATAGTGGTAATAATGGTGGTAATGGTGGAAATGGTGGTAATCCATCCCAATGCACCTTCAAGCACTTCAATTCGTGCAATCCCCTAAAGTTTTATGGAACCGAAGGAGCTACCGGACTCCTCCAATGGTTCGAAAGTATTGAGAATACCTTTCTCAATAGTGACTGTCCCGACAACCTCCGTGTTCGTCATGCTACTAGTGTCCTTCAAAAGCGGGCACTTACATGGTGGAATGGGGAGAAAAGGAATAGGGGTGTTGATGTAGCTATGGCCTTACCTTGGGATGAGGTCAAAAGGCTTATGACCGAGGAGTTCTGTCCTCGCAATGAAGTGAAGAAGTTAGAGGCCGAATTTTGGGATCTTGCCCAAGATAGTGGGGAACACTTGGCTTACACAACTCGGTTCCATGAATTGAGTCTTCTTGTGCCCCACATGGTCACTCCATTATCTCGTTGCATCGAAAAGTACATTGGTGGGCTACCAAGACAAATTCAAGATACTGTCTTAGGTAGAAATCCTGCTACTTTGGAAGATGCCATCCGCCTGTCTGCTACTCTAACCGATAATCATGTTAAAGCTGGAACTCTTACCAAAAAGGGTTCTAAGAAAGTTGCTGAAACCGTAACCCCTCCTAACCACACCAAAGAAGCTACAACCGAGCCCTCTCGCAACACTAGAAAGAGGAAGGTTAGAAATTTTGCTGTGGTTACTCCTGCTGTTCCCGTGAACCAAGTTGCACCTATGGTTCAAGCACCAGTCAAAAAGCCATATGGTGGAATTTACCCACTTTGTGCCACCTGCAACTATCATCATCCCCAAAACATCCCATGTCGCCTTTGTACTTATTGTGGGAGATATGGTCATACGGTTAATGTTTGTAGGACCAAAGCCCTTACGGGCCAAGTCAACCCTCCAAACCAAACCGTACCTCAAGTGGCTAATCAAGGTGCTCCCGCCATTGCTAATGGGCGTGCTTGTTATGAGTGTGGTGACCCGAATCATTTTCGTAATCTATGTCCAAGGCTCGCAAATACTAGACAAGGTGGAGCTCGTGGGCGTGCTTTCAACATTAATGCCAACGAAGCTCAAGCCAACAACGACGTGGTTAATGGTACGTTCCTTGTTAATAGTCAATATGCCTCCATTTTGTTCGATACCGGTGCTGATAAAAGTTTTGTGTCACTTAATTTTGAGCCTTTACTTGCAAAGACACGATCCCAATTAGAGAAAACCTTCACCGTTGAAATAGCAAATGGTGACTCCCTTACAATTGAGTCTATTATCTATGATTGCTCTTTAGAACTTAATGATCATGCATTCCCAATCAACCTTATTCCAATGCCACTAGGAAGCTTTGACATTATCATAGGTATGGATTGGCTATCAAATCATCATGCCGAAGTGATTTGCTTTGAAAAGTGCATCCGAATTCCGCTACCTTCGGGAGAAACCTTAAGGGTTTTTGGTGAAAAGCCTCGCAAGGGTCTTAAATTGATGTCTTGTACTACTGCTCAAAAGTACTTGCGAAAGAAGTACATCGCCTTCCTAGCTCATATTGTTCAAAAGGATGTCAAGGAGAAGAGTATCCAAGACATTCCCATTATTCGAGATTTTCCCGAAGTGTTTCCTAAAGATTTATCCGGTCTTCCTCCCGTTCGTCAAGTCGAGTTCCGTATTGATCTCATGCCCGGAGCTAACCCTGTTGCTAGAGCTCCTTATCGTCTTGCACCTTCCGAAATGCAAGAGCTCGCAAGTCAACTTCAATAACTCTCCGATAAAGGGTTCATTCGCCCGAGTCATTCACCGTGGGGTGCACCCGTCTTATTTGTAAAGAAGAAGGATGGATCATTTCGCATGTGTATTGACTATCGCGAACTCAATAAGCTTACTATCAAGAATCGCTATCCTTTGCCTAGAATCGATGATCTCTTTGATCAACTTCAAGGTTCTACGTGTTTCTCGAAGATTGATCTTCGATCTGGTTATCATCAGCTCCGTGTTCAAGAAGATGACATTCCTAAGACTGCTTTCCGAACAAGGTATGGTCATTACGAGTTCATGGTTATGCCTTTTGGATTAACCAATGCACCCGCAGTTTTCATGGACCTCATGAATCGTGTGTGCAAACCGTACCTTGATAAATTCGTGATCGTTTTCATTGACGATATCTTAATCTATTCCAAGACTAAAGCCGACCATGAAGAACACCTTAGATTGGTTTTGGACCTTTTAAAGAAAGAACAACTATATGCCAAGTTCTCCAAATGTGAATTTTGGTTAAAAGAAGTTCAATTTCTTGGTCACATCGTCAACGACAAGGGTATTCATGTTGATCCTGCTAAGATTGAAACGGTTAAGAATTGGAATGCCCCGAAGACTCCTACTGAAGTTCGTTCGTTCCTTGGTCTTGCGGGTTATTATCGTCGTTTCATCTCAAACTTCTCAAAGATTGCTGTCCCTCTTACCGCCTTGACCCATAAGGGTAAAGCTTATGAATGGGGACCGAAGCAAGAAGAAGCTTTCCAAACTCTTAAGCAAAAGTTGTGCAATGCTCCCATCTTGACTCTCCCCGATGGAAATGATGATCTAGTTGTCTATTGTGATGCTTCTAACCAAGGTCTTGGTTGTGTCCTCATGCAACGAGGCAAAGTGATCGCTTATGCATCAAGACAACTCAAAATTCATGAAAAGAATTATACGACGCATGACCTCGAGTTGGGTGCGGTCGTATTCGCGTTAAAGATTTGGAGACACTACCTATATGGCACGAAATGTGTGGTATTCACCGACCACAAAAGTCTTCAACATATCTTCAACCAAAAAGAACTCAATATGAGGCAACGACGTTGGGTCGAACTCCTTAACGACTACGACTGCGAGATTCGTTACCATCCCGGCATAGTGAATGATGTAGCCGATGCTTTGAGTCGAAAAGACCATGTTATGCTTCATTGCGCCCGTATTCAATCCGATATTCAAACCCGTATCCTAGAAGCTCAACACGTCTCAGTTACCGAGGGTAACATGTATGAAGAAATGTCGTGTGGTGTTGAACTTCTTCTTGAATCTAAACCCAATGGCTTACTATATTACTTGAACCGTATTTGGGTTCCCGATCGCGATGATCTCCGTGCAATTCTCATGAACGAGGCTCATAAGACTCGTTATTCTATTCATCCTGGTGCGGATAAAATGTACCAAGATCTTCGTCAGCTTTATTGGTGGCCCGGTATGAAGAAGGACATTGCTCTTTATGTTGCCAAATGCTTAACTTGCTCCAAAGTCAAAGCCGAACATCAGCGTCCTTCTGGTTTGCTTGAACAACCGGAAATTCCCGTGTGGAAATGGGAGAATTTAGCTATGGATTTCATTACCAAGCTCCCTCGCACCTCGAGTGGTTATGATAGTATTTGGGTGATCATTGATCGACTCACCAAATCTGCCAACTTTTTGCCTATTCGTGAAGACTTCAAAGTGGAGAAACTTGCCCGAATTTACATTGATGAAATTGTGAGCCGTCATGGTGTTCCCTTGAACATAATATCTGATAGAGACGCTCGGTACACTTCTCGATTTTGGCAATCTCTCCAATCTGCTCTTGGTACTCGTTTGGATTTGAGCACGGCTTACCATCCCCAAACTGATGGCCAAACTGAGCGAACAATCCAAACTCTTGAAGACATGCTTAGAGCTTGTGTAATCGATTTTGGTGGCAATTGGGATTCACATTTATCCCTTATTGAGTTTTCTTATAACAATAGCTACCACACAAGTATCAACATGGCTCCATTCGAAGCTCTCTATGGTCGCAAGTGTCGTTCTCCGATCTGTTGGAACGAGATTGGTGAAGCACAAATCACCGGTCCCGAGTTAATTCAAGAAACTTCCGACAAGATTATTCAAATCCGTGACAATATCCGAGTAGCAAGGAGTCGACAAAAGAGTTATGCCGACAAGCGTCGAAAACCCTTGGAATTCCAAGTCGGTGATCTCGTTCTTCTTAAGGTATCTCCATGGAAGGGTGTGATCCGTTTTGGAAAGAAAGGCAAGTTATCACCTCGTTATGTTGGTCCATTCAAAATCCTTGAAAGGATTGGGAAAGTGGCTTACAAGCTCGAGTTACCTCCATCTCTTGGCAATGTGCATCCTACATTTCATATATCTAATCTAAAGAAGTGCCTCGCTGATGAAAATCTCCATATACCGCTTGACGACGTGCGCATTGATGAAACGATGCACTTCGTTGAGAAGCCGGTGGAAATTATGGATCGTGAAGTCAAGCAACTCAAGCGAAGTCGTATTCCTATCGTCAAAGTTCGTTGGGAGTCTAAGCGTGGTCCTGAGTACACTTGGGAATGAGAAGACCAAATGAAGCTCAAGTACCCTCATCTTTTTACTATTAATGTTGTTTCCTCTAGCTAAATTTCGGGACGAAATTCTCTCAACATGGGGAGACTGTAACATCTCTGATTTTTAGTATTCATATTTCAATTCAATGTAATGAAATTTCAAGTTCTATACTCGTGCAATGTCTCAATATTTTTTCCCGCGGTAAATAAAATGCAATGATTCTATACAAGTTCGCAAGTTTTACTCGATTATATGCACATAAACGCTATACAAGTAACTATATATTTCAAATTTATAAAACCTGAAAAGTCAAGGACTAAAGTTGAAAATTTATCAAGAAACCCTAGTTAGCACGGTCGTGCTTCGTTCTAGCACGGTCGCGCCAAGTGCCTCGGCACGATCGCGCGGCTGGTCCTGGAACGATCGCGCCCGGTTCCAAAGCACTGTCGCGCCAATCTTGGCACGGTCGCGCCTGCGAAACAGTCGAAACGTAAATGTGATTTCAAAACGCTCAATCGTTCGAATTTCAAATCCGATTACGTTTCTTTTCCTTTAACGCGAGTTATACCATTTTCAATTACTCAACGCCTCAGTTTTTCTCCATCAATCTCGAATTCTCTCTCAAGCAATTCAAACAAAACTCGAGTCTTCCTCCTGGAACCCAAATTCTCCCGATCAAGAAAGGATTTATCATCTCCCGGCTCTCTCCAAGACTCTGGACTCTCTGGCCTAGCCGGAATCGCAGTCGAAGTCACCGGAAACCTTTACCTCCGTCGCCGGAACTCATCTCTGCCGTTCTTCATCGATTCGTTACGTTTCAGGGTAAGTATACTCTCCATCTCACTCATTTCAGTAACATTATCAAAAGCCCTCATTCAATTTGGGCTTACATTATAGAATTCGATCAGAATCAGAAATCATATTTTAATAAAAATGATTTAATCGAACCCATGCTTAAACTCGATTTCCATACAATTAAGTTATATGAAAAGACTCTTAATAACCCATTAATCAAAAGCCCTAACAATTCCTGTGTTCAAAATACAAGAAACTCTCGATTCGTGTCTGATTTGGAATAGACACGGTCGCGCTAATCATCTAGCGCGGCTGTGCCTCCTTTAGCGCGGTCGTGTCGACTAGCAGCGCGGTCGTGTCATCCGTCCAGACCTTGTCATGCCCTTTGGGCTAGTCTCTGTTGTGTCTAAAAATCATAGACGCGACCGTGCCGGGCTAAGGCACGGTCGTGCCTGATGACTTGTCTAGATTGTGCTCCTGATTGATCAACCCGGTCGCGCCCCGACTAGCGCGGTCGCGCCCGTGGCTTGAGCACGATCGTGCCCTTCCGAGGCACGGTCGTGCTAGACTCAGAATTTTTAACAGAATTATAATTTTTAGATTTTAATCAGTAAATGTTTCAGATTTTATAAAAATATGTTTTCTGTATTTAAAAATAGATTAAAAGTTTAATCTTGGCATAAATGTAATTTATTGAAAAGTTTATAAAAATTAAATTTATATTTATCATCTTACACTTAAATGATATTTTAAATAATTAAGTTACAAAATTTATAAATAATGATGACTTATTTACTTTACATTTTAAATCAAAATCGTTTTATTTATTTATACTTAATTACAATTAATATTGACATTATTTCATAAACTATAGTTATACACTTATTTATTTAATTCAAACCTAATTAAATTGTTTCAAACATATTTTACCTCAAACTTTATATATTTTATTCAATCCTTTTTAAATACAAACCAATGGTTTTATATACAAATCCAACTTTCATTTTTAAACTTTATACATCTATGTGATTCAATGCATATTACTATTTAGGTTAAAGTGTGCTTTTCAAGGATCTTTTTGCTATCTATATTCCTTGTTAGCTTCACTTCCATACCAAGTGAGTATTCACAACCCCTTTTACTCTTTTACACTTTTGGGGTGGAACATGAACTCTATACTCATTACACATTACACATTACACATTTACATTTACACAAACTACACAAGTGAAAAAAAAATCCTATTTACATACATGTGTGCAAAAATTTGAGCTTTGTGCCCGAGTGCTAGGTGTGTTTAACCTTTGTATGCTCTTATGTGCAATCATTAACTATACAAGCCGACGGTTTTCAATGATGGATCTATTGAGTCTGACAAACCCACCCATGGTACGCGGTGATTGAAATCGACAATACACTTTGTTTTGCATGCTAGTTACAAGGTTTGATTGTACATTTGGTTACACAATAGTTACTCCCCATGAACGCCTTATTTATCATGTCATGTAAAGGATTTGTTTTCAACTATATGCTATCTATATACAACTGTGTTATACTCACCAACTTTTTAGTTGACTTTATTTTATTCATGTTTCAGGCCCCTATATGTGAGATTGATTCAAGACGTGTTCAACATAGGATTTGGACTTAGCAAAATAAATCAAGATTTTATGAATTGTTTATGTTTCTTGTTTGAATTTGATCTTGTACTTGGATTTATTGTAATGCAAATTTGACTTTAATATATTTCAATTTAGTCAACCATGTGCTATGAACAGTCTTACATGTCCCGCCCCGATGATTCCGCCATCGGTCGGGGTGTGACAAGTTACTCAAAATGTTTCTTCTCAAACCGAAACTACTCAAGTTGATGTATTACCTGTTCCTGAGCTGGCTTCCATTAAAGAACTTAAAAATCATCCAGTGACGAATATTATTAGGAATCTGCAGGATGGAGTCCAAACTCGTTCTTTAACTGAAAATACTTGTTTATAATCTAGCATTAGGGATACTGGAGTACTTGATGTTTGCTCATATTCTTGTTTTATTTCTCAGATTGAACCGAAAAATGTGGAGATGGCTTTACAAGATAACAATTGGATAGAAGCGATGCAAGAGGAGCTTGCGCATTTTGATAAGCTAAAGGTGTGGAATTTGGTTGATCTTTCAAATGGCGTGTATCCGATTGGCACCAAATAGGTCTTCAAGTGTAAAAAGGATGATCGTGGGGTTGTGGCGAGGAACAAAGCGAGATTGGTCATTCAGGGATTCAATCAACAAGAGGGCATTGATTACACTGAGGTGTACGCACCTGTAGCTTGGTTGGAAGCAATTCGTTTGTTTCTGGCATTTGCGTCGTTTTAAGGATTTAAGGTTTATCAATTGGACGTCAAAAGTGCTTTCTTGTATGGCAAGCTTAAAGAGGAAGTTTATGTCTGTCAACCATCGGGGTTTGAGGATCCGTTGTATCCTTCAAGAGTGTTCAAGCTGGACAAGGCTCTTTATGGTCTTCATCAAGCACCCCGTGCGTGGTATGAAACATTGTCACACCATCTCTTGGACAATGGTTTCGATCGTGGTCAAATTGATTCCACCTTGTTCATCAAGAAATCAGGGTGAGATTACCTGATGTTTCAGATATACGTGGACGATATTATATTTGGGACAACAAACGAAATGTTATGCAAAGAGTTTGAGAGCGTCAAGAAATCGAAGTTCGAAATGTCCACTATGGTAGAGCTGTCGTTCTTTTTAGTATTGCAAGTTAATGAAAAAGAGGATGGCTTCTTTATTCACCAGTCTAAATATGTAAACGACATCTTGAGCCGGTTCAATATGGAAGAATGTACCTCATATGACACTCCAATTCCTGTAAATCACAAGTTAAATCCAAATCTGGAAGGATAGGATATTGACAGCCGCTTGTACATGGCAATGATTGGATCTCTCATGTACTTAACTGCATCAAGGCCAGATATAATGTTTGCCGTGTGTCTCTGTTCCAGATTTCAAGCAAAACCAAAGGAATCACATCTGATTGCAGTCAAACGTATTTTCTGGTACCTGAAAGGGAAACCGAGATTAGGATTGTGGTTTCCACATGGTTCTAAGTTTGAATTTAATGCTTATACTGACTCAGATTTCGGAGGTTGTTGTTTGGACAGGAAATCTACAACAGGAGGTTGCCAATTTCTAAATAATCGGCTTGTCTCGTGGCAGTGTAAAAAGCAAACCACAGTTTCAATTTCAACATGTGAGGTAGAATACATTGCAGCTTCAAGTTGTTATTCCCAAATTTTGTGGATCCATCAACAATTAAGAGACTATGGTTTAAACTTCACTTGCACCCCCATGTTCATTGATAATACTGCTACAATCTCAATAACTAATAATCCTGTTAAGCACAGTAAGACTAAGCACATTGAAATAAGATATAATTTTATTCGTGATTGTGCAAATAAAAGGTTGATTGAGCTGGTGAAGGTTCATATTGATGATAATCTTGCAGATCTGTTCAACAAGGCATTTGATCGAACAAGGTTCGAATTTCTGGTAAAAATGATTGGTATGATCAATCCCGAATAAAGGTTTTTCAAAATAATTTTCATGGAAGTTTTATTTTTTTACTGCTTTATTACATTTATATATTTATTTTCTAGTCAAAAAGTTGTTATTTATAAAAATTCCAAACAAAATGAAAAAAGATAAAAATTGACATCATTTGAAGTTAGAGAAGAAATGATAGTACATCAGTTGGAAATCTATCACACATGACCATAGATGACCTGTTGATTTGATATGATAATATGTGATTGTGTTTGTATGATTTGATCTAAACTTCTGAGTTTGCACAAACAAGAAATGCTAGTGTCATAAATGCTCTAATCTTGAAAGTCTATATTTTGTTTAATTTGGATATGTGTATGTAATTTAGTTTGTCAGTAGACTAGAAGCGTTTTTGGACCATTAGTAGTGTGAACTTAACGATCTATGACAACATCTGTGATTTGAACCCATATTATGCTGGGTGTGTGTGTTAAAAGATCATTATCAGATATAGAATATGAGGCTTTAAGAATTTCATGAGACCAGTATCGGACTATATTGATTAGCATAATTTTTTAGTTCACTTCATTGCCCATGCCCCGAAAAACATGCAATGTGATGCTGAACTAAGATATGTGTCTGACAACATCTGTTGGATCATATACTTGCCCTTGGATCAGTATCTTGATTCCATTGAATATCCAGATAATAGTTGGACCTCATTACCCTGTATTATTGAATCAGTCGATTCCTTAATCAATCTTTCTGCTGAAGAGTTTGTTAATGCACTTTCCTGTGACAACACTCTGGATAGAGTCTTAGTTTGTATGTCTAATGTCTGTAATTTGTCTTTGTATGTAAGAGTCGTTATGTAATAGTTTATCGAGTTGTATTTACTTTTACATAATGTATGTTTTTTTCTGCTAAGTGTTTTGCGCACTTACATGTGCGCAGGAGAAAGCTCCTGCGTACTTAGCAAGTACGCAAGAACACCTTTGCGTACTTGTTAAGTACGCAAGAGCAATTGGTCCTGCGCACTTGCTAAGTGCGCAGGCATCAGGTTTGTATAAATAGGATAGGTTCACAGAGGTTAAGTACGCAGAACCATTTGTTTAGACGAACTCAGTTTTGCTAAGTACGCAGCTTGTATTTTCTCTGTAACCGTTGAGTGTTTATAATACAAAGAACGTTTATTGTGACTCTCGTGTTTGGTTTACTTTGTTTAGTAAGACTCTCCACCTAGTCATGGGTATTCCGCAACCCGGTGCGACTAGTAGACCACTTGCATGTGACGATCCGACACACACGCAGGACCTACAGAGTTCCTTTGTTATAATCAATCATGATGTTACATCCAAAACCAAGCATATGAATCATTCGATTCTGAATCATTCTGATTCTGAATCATTCTGATTCTTTATATCCTTCGGGATCTGATTCTTTTCCCGTGCTAATTGAGATAGTTTCATCCTGGAGATTGATATATACATTCTTTTTCACAAAGTCTTATATGTCTTGAAGATAGTGCAATTTTATATTTCTGTTGGCATATATGTGGGGTACACGATGTTTCTCATCTAAATGGTACTAACTCACAAGAACTTGGGAGAAAAATGCTTGTAGTTTCAAATTCTATAATGCTGACAACCTAGGTTTAAATGTTGTATATTGCAAATTCGGTATGAATACTTGAGCATTTTATGATTTGATCTTATTTACACTGAAGTGTATCGTGTATCATTTCATGAAAATGGTTGGAGTTGAAAAGAATTTGATCTGAAATTTTTTGAAAAAGATGTAAAAGTGAATTACAATTGGTATCAAAATTATGTGAATGATGAGATATGAGAAGAAGTATCATAGGTTACCCTTAGATTTTATTAGAATGTGTGACGGATCTCTCATATATACTGATATGATCTTCTTACTCATGAAGTTTCGAACAAAAATATGTGATTAGTTTGTTTTTCATTTCAAAATTGTTCTTGGAAAATTCAAAAAGATTTTATATTTCTTATGTTTGAAAAAAAATTCAAAAATATGTGTTTCTGTTTGTATAGATAAAATCCAAAAAGATTTGCATTTCTTGTTCATTTTATTAGCTGTAAATATCTTTTTCAATTTCATTCTAAAAATCCAAAAAGATTTTCTTTCGGTCTTCCATGAAAATTCCAATTTTTTATTTTTTAAAATGTTCAGGATTGAATCGGATACAGGTTCCTGATGGAAGACAGAATGACCGGGTTTTGAAAGTTGTGAAACTAAAAAGGATGAAAAATGTCAAAAATTCTTTACTTATGGAGAACAAGCGAACTTATCATGTTCGCCTGGTAAGCGAACTTAAGGTTTGTGTACATATATCTTGGTACAGGCGAACTTGTTTATTTACCATATTCAAAATTCAAGCGAACTTGTTAAGCGAACTAGAGCGATCTCAGGCGAACTTGTTCATTACCTGATCTGTGCTTGTTAATTGGTTGGTTTTGTTCTAATTTTATGTTGTCGAAGCTGTTGCGATTCAAACGAAGGTAGATCCATATGATTTGAACCGATCAAATCTCTGTTTTTGATCAATATTTCAGTGAATAGACTAGGGTTTCTTCGTGATATCTGATAGTTCATCAAATGTGTTTGTTTGTGATTCTAAACTGAAATTGATGGTCTATATTGTCTTCTCGGTGTTTGTAGTGTTTGATCAATTGCATCGGATTTCATCAAATTCATCTAGTTGGATTTTTGGTCTGTGAATCAAGCTTTGAAAGAACTTGCTCAGGCGAACTTAATAAGTTCGCCTCTTACAACTCTAAGCGAACTTATTAAGTTCGCCTCTGTGAGCAGTATTGATTTGGACTTGTAATTTTTTTGTTTTGTCAAAGTGTTATGTGATTTTTTTACTTTATTTTTATTTGTTTATTTGTATATTGTTTTTTCCTTTGTTAACACGTGTTTTGTTTGTGTCTTTGCTTGTCCATAATTACTTTACACAGATGGATCGTCGGGTAGAATACAAGCATAACCAGGTGGGGTTGTTAGATCCTAATATGTCAGAAGCTGTGAATTACCGAGACGTTATCAACTTTCTAAACAGATCAAGACTGAGGGTTGCTTTGTATGCAAATCCATACACTAGTTTGAATTACATTCAACAATCCTGGGATTCTGCACAACATGAATGCACAGTGGATCCAAATGTGATTAGGGCTACGGTGAACAATACCGAAGTTGAAATTTCTGTGGATACTATCTAGTAGGCTTTGACTCTTGGAGGCAATAATAATGAACCATTGATGTTGCCTACAACTTTGATAATGGGATGTGTTCAAAGAATGAGATACCGTGGCAGACCCAATGATACTCAAGCAAGAAAAGGAGGTTTAGTGGGTCAGTGGAGGTATTTTATGCATGCAATCATTCAGTGCTTATCAACAACGAAAGCGGGTACTGGCGGGTTGAAGTCTTCTCTCCAATCAGCCATGGTGGCTCTTACACTAAACAGAGGATTCAACTTTGCTCATTACTTCTACAAAGAGATAGTAGCACAGATTACATCTCTAGAAGGTCAAGGGTTTCTGATGTACCCCAGGTTTATTGAAATGATTCTCAATCATCTTATTCCAAATCTACCGAAGTTTCCACAACGTCTTACTCTCACACCAATGACTAAAAGGATTTTTATCGACTGTAACAATGTGAAACAACAGAATCCGGCACTCATTCCTGTTCCAACACCATTATTTGGGCACATTATCAATCCTGACTATGTGGCTCCTCTAAATTATAACTGGATTCATCCTGAAGAGGCACAAGGACAACATAAAGTACAACAACAAGTTCAACCACAAGGTGTTCAACAACCTAAACAAGAAGAATTTCAAGAGAATGTCACTGATCCTAATGTAGATATTCATGATGAGGTTCAAGTTAACAATGAAGCTGATATTAATGTTGATAATCAAGCTGATCAAGGTGATCAAAATGTGGAGCTTAATGTTGATGATAATGTAGAGGAACAAGTGCAATCCCCTCCACAGGGTGAAGAGGGTCATGTAGCTGATACTAGCACAAGTTCTTCATAAAAAGCTGATAATGCCGAGTCTGATACTAATTCAGAAGCTACAGGAGATTTAAGCTCAGATCATTATGAAAGACTAGCTAGACTTCCTGTGGTTAATGCTAGGAAGCGACAGAAGTCTGTCAGTAAGAAGAAAGTAAAGAAACCAAGACGCAAGTCTGCTAGGGGTCCTCCTCCTGGAGCAGTACTTGGCAAAAGAACATTGCATGATGAATCATCTGATTTAGAGTACGTCCCTTCTCCTAAGTCATAGAAGCTGTTAGCTGCTTCGATGTCTGCATCTCATACTTAAGTAACTGATGACGTGGAATTTGTGGAATCATTGATTATTACACCACAACCGTCTCAGACTACTTCTCCTCAAGTTACTCCAGCTCCTGTTCATCCTCATACTTCTACTGCTACTCCAACTCAGGCTGGTCCTTCAAAGATATCAAAGAATGACAAGATAATTGCTTTGGAAGGCAAAGTCTCTTGCCTAGAAGCCCAAGTTATGGGTCTTCATGGTCAAGTAGATGTATTACATGCAAATGATTACCAGAGAGAGCAGTTACTTCAATGCCAAAGTAGGCGGTTAGCTGAAATGTAGATACTTGTTTCACAGCTAGTAGAGCGTATTAACGCTCAGGGGGAGAAGCCTGTCACTGTTAAAGATGCTTGTCATACTGACGCTATTCAAGGAAATGATGATGAAGACAATGATCCCAATGGAGACAAGGGTGATCGTCAATACGCTGACGTTACTCTAATATCTCAGTTTCAAGGGGAGTTTACATCTGATCAAGATCAAGTTGAGGCTTCTGGTGATAAGAACACGGGTGAAACAGAAGATGTGTTGTTGTTATAGTTCTTTAAAGAAGATTCTGATCTTGATGATGCTGAGAAATTAGATTGTTTATCTGGATTGGATGATTTGATTGATGAGTTGGAAGATGAAAATAGTGAATCAGAGATAGAGGAAGGGGAGATAGTTGAGCTAGAGATTGAGAAAAATACAACTACACTTACATATGAAGGCTGTGATGGTCTTAATGTGCCATTTAACTTCATCCAAGATGATGTTATCCTGATTAACCTAATGACGGAATGGCTGACTCTGTGGACTCTGAAGAAGACATCACACTGCCTGATTCTGACACTGACAATGCTCAGAAAAAGCCTGGTGAAGAACCTGTGATGTATAGGGATACATGTATGACCAAAGAGAAATGTCTAGGGCTGGTTAGAAGTTGGAAGAAAGTATTACCTGCTTCACCATCACCACCTGTTCTTAAAGAGAAATATGTGAACAAGGAGGGGTGTGTTGGTAGAATAATCAGTTGGTTCTTTGATGAAGAATTCAATCTGTTTGCTTTGAAGAGATCTGGTGGTGTAGAATATTTAAAGCCAAGTATAAGATACTTCAATACTTTGCCCAGATGTGAGATGAATGGTCTGGAAACAAAGTCTTTAATCAACAGATCAAAGTATAGTATTGCTGATGTTATAGCAAAGTTGATTAGACTGGAAGGTGGTTCGGGAAAGTATGAAAAGCTTAAACCACAGAAAGGTAAGAGAGTGAAGATTGTTGATCCTGTAACTGGGAGAAACATATGGAAGTACAAGTTTAAACCAGTCAAATCAGTACAGAAGATACCTTTGAGGATAATACCACAAGACTGTCTGGGAAATATGAAGTGGTGGTATATAGATATGAATACGGGAGAGGCAAGGATTGAAGATCAAGACAATAAGGTCATATTTTGTTTCTATGATGCTATGAACCTTATAAACTTCTCAAAGAAAGACCAACTGATGCTGAAAAGGAAAGAGATTATGTTTACAAGTGAATGGCATGAGCAGGGACTACAATACAAGCGTGTGTTGGAGATTTGTATTAGACATGGAGTATACGCAAGAAGCAAAGTACTGGAGAAGTGGAAGAGTTCAGCATGCAGACAGAAGATCAAGTTATTGTCAAGGGGGAGTCTGTTAAGACATAGAAGTGTGACAATGAGCCTTGTAATAGTTTAGATTTTGTATGTCTTTATGTTTTTCATGTAATGTTGTTAAGTTTTGTAATAGGCGAACTTAACAAGTTCACCTAGGCCTAGTATTAGGCGAACTTATTAAGTTTGCATGTATGGCAAATGTGTTGCCTATAAATAGTAGTTTACATGTTAGTTTGAATAGCTTTTGGAATTGTATTCAAGTTATGTAAACTCAGTATTGAGAGCAATCAAAGAGGATATTATTTACATCGTGTATGTTGATTGTTACCATTGTTGTCTCATATACACAATCATGCATACGGTCAGATTCCGCACTCCGTGTGTTTGATACGCCACGTTTGGAGTTAGATCCATAGAGACTCAAGAGGGCCTACAAACTTCTAACTGATTATCTTCATCGTCTCTTCTTGTTAGGCTTGGCCAAGTTCTAAAAGATCTTGGGCTGTTCAGGCTTTGCAGTCTCGTCAAGTTTGAATGAAGAATTCTCAGTCGGTGGAGTCTACTCATCATCGGATCCTTGTACCTGGTGAAGAAGCACCGACGGAGCCACCAATGTTGTCTTCAGAATCAAGGTCATAAAAAACCTGTCCGTCAGTAGTGGTATAGGTCGGCTTTGTCACTTGATCTGTAGATTGTTGTTGGGTAGCAACACCTTTATTATCACCATCACCTCCGTTTGAGTCTGTGCTATCAGAGCTACCTGATCCCATGTTGCCCTGACCCTTATCATCATCTTCTTTATCATCACTATCTTTCTTCTTTCCTTTATCTTCCTCGTCCTCCTCTTTTCTTCTTCTTTCTCCTCTTGTTCTTCCTTTTCTTTTTCTTCTTTATCACCCTTATCAACCTTAATGGGTACCTAACTAGAAATACATTCAGCAGTGTTTGCTCCTAAAGTTCCAGCACTCATGGCTTCATTCTCAAAGGCATCAAAGTCAAAGCAATCTAAAAGAGAAATAGCTTTAGTTTTAAAGTTGGCTCGGTTCTCAAGTTCTATTATCATCTTCAACATTTTGTCAATAACTTGCTGCTGGTTAGTGACGGTTGATTTCAGGCGAGTTATGTCTTGATCTTGTCGCTTCTCATTTTCCTTTAGGTTCGCCACCTGGGTCATGACTTCACCAATTACCCCAGTTGTGGCTTCAACAATGATATTAATAATGCTATCATCAAGTCGTATCTTCACAGGGCCCTAGGGACGCTTCTTTGTCGACTCTTCTTCATTGGCTGGTTCCTTTCCTTTCCTAGACATCATTTTTCTTCTTCTTTGATAAAATTAACCGGTGTGAGGGTCTGGCGGCGTAGGTGGAGGAGGCCTACCACGTTTTCCTCGTCCCCTGGTCTGTAACTGTAGTTGTTTTTTTTCTTCTTCTTCAACTTGTGGTTGTGGGACATGTTGTGAATCCATGTACCGATTTTAAATTTTAAAAACAATTTAATTAATTTTATTAATTATCAAATCAGATTTGCAATAGCGGAAGCGTTAGTACATGTTAACGGTTCTAAACCGGGATCCCGTCAGTGATCCGATTACACGCATATAAACAATAAAATTAAATCCAACCATAACGGGTAAGCAATTATACCTTAGACGATAACCAGAAGATTCACAGTTTGGTTCAAAAAAATTCTTGCAAGTGACTGATCATGAAAATGTAAAAGACAAAAACATCTCACGTTTTGCGCTAAAAGGGTCGGCGACAGCGGCACAGGCGGCGCGGCGACGATGATGGTTGTCACACCCCGAAAACGACGTTTCGCAGTGGAAACGAGACGTAAGCATGGTGGTCATATAAGTTGGAGCCCAATGATAATAAGCAAAAACATTTATTTAAAACATCAGAAAGGTTTAACAAAATAAAGATAAGTCTTATAATTATCCAAATTGAAAGGCATTAAAATCTAAAACGAGAGTTTTCATGATCCAACAAATGAGGATCCAAAATAAAGTTTAAAATGTCCCAACAGAATTCTGATGCAAGTGTTTGCCCAAAAGCCCGTTTTCATAACCGCGTGAGAGCATCTAAGTACCTGAAAAACATGCTTAAAAACATCAACATAAAGTTGAGCGAGTTTCATGGGTTTATTGATAACATAAACGAATTTAACGAACTATCAAGTAACTTGGACAAACATGTGATATGTCACAAGCTTACAAGGAATACAACATGATGACAGTACCTAGAGCTTATAATCAAACCGAGACACGAATACAATATGTCCCCACGAATCCTTTCAAAATATATTCTCTCGTACGAATGACCGATCAGCGCTACTGATCACGAGAGTGGGCAGTCAGTCCCAAATAGATCTATCAACAAACCTTGCGGCCTACACGAGGCTAATGATTGTAACGACGGGGCTATTCATGAACGACATACATGAACACATAACGAAAGCCCTTACTCGAGACCATCAAACAAACACATAACGTAAGTCCAGTATCATGATAAACGAACGAAAGCATGTTCTTCCCCCATAGTTTATAAAACAAAAAATTGGTTTAAAAAGGGGCCGTTAAAAACTCACCTTGTATTAACGAACGACGGAAAAACGAGTGCTAGCAAAAATACGCCCACGAACGCTAACGGTGCCCTAAATACGAGGGATACATTACTAATTGAACCTCATGTCTTACAAGCAAGTTGTTCACCCAACCTACTTAAACTTATAATATTTTTAGGAAAATATTTATTTAAGCGACCCGTTAGTGACTTCGACACGTGGTTAGGTTTTTAACGAAAAACGGTGGATCATACACACATACGAAGACATCAAGTGGTATTACTTATCAACAACCAAAATGAAAGTATGAAACTAGTAACACACAAATATATATATATATATATATATATATATATATACTCATACATATGCTTATAAGTTCTAAATCACCTATGAAAACACTAAAATCACAATATTTGCACATAATCACTTTTCAAGCAAAACGACTAACTTTTAAGGAACAACTTCCAAATTTCTAACACATGAGTTCATATAACAACATATATCATCAAAATATACTTAATAAAATATATTTCATCAACAAAACAATCTTTCACTATTTTGACATAAAGTACCTAAACATGGCAATTTCTAGCACATACGTGACAACCGAAGCGTCAAACGACAAGTACAAACGCATATTTCATAACATGAACTCATTATATACCTTAAGAGCTGTATTTTAATCATAACATATACTCAAACTTACTGCTCAAAATCAGATTTAACAAATACTCATTTTTTATGTCGAAAGCTACCGTTTTAATCGACTAGTTTAGCATAAAACCTAACGGAATGCATCCAAACACTAAGAATGTTAGGACATAGAATGTATGACAAAAGCTTTGTAATAGTTTAGGTCTTAATGTCTTTATGTTTTTATGTAATTGCATAGATTTTTTCTAAGTGTTAGAACAAGTTCTGATAGAGGCGAACTTGTCTAGTTCACCTAGTCTATTAGAGGCGAACTTGTTAAGTTCTCCTAGTCTCATGTGAGGCGAACTTGTTAAGTTCGCCTAGTCTATTTAAGGCAAACTTGTTAAGTTCGCCTATTGCAGAGTTTGTGTCTATAAATAGGAGTTTACAGATTCCGTTTGAGAGAAGCATATTGACTGAATGATTGTATTCTGTAAACTTTGTGTTTTGGTGATATACAAAGAGAAGTTTATTTACCTGTTGTTTCTATTGTCAATTCGTATACAAACGTTAACACGGTAGGATTCCTCACTCCATGTTATCGAGACGTCCTGTCACGAGATCGATCTGAGATGAGTCATGTGGACCTACAAGTGGTATCAGGGCTTTTGCTCGTGATTTGTGTTTGATTCTTGATGATTAGAGACGATTTTGTGTACAATTTGACAAGAAATTGATCATTTTTAGAAGTTTTTATATCCATGGAGTTTTCAAGTTCTTGAAGTTGATTTTGCTGCTGAAATCGTGGATTTGAAGTGGATTTTGGTGAAATTAATCCGATAGAAGTGTTCTAATTCATAAAATACTAAATCCTACGATCTAATTTCTTCAAATTCCTTCTAATCTATGAGAAATGATGATTTTAGGTGATGTTTGTTCGTGTTTGGGTTGAAGTTCTTGCTGAGTTTGTTACAGCTGAAGCAAGCGAAATTGCTGAGATTTTGTTGCAGGCGAACTTATCAAGTTCTCTTCTCTTAGTTTAAGCGAACTTATTCAGTAGGCGAACTTACCGGATTTTCTTGTTTTAAGCGAACTTATCAAGTTCGCTTGATATCAAATTCGCTTGTTTGGCTTTGAAGCAAACTTATTATCTTCGCCTGAGGGGAGTACTTGTTCAATACTTGGAAATTTTTCTAAAAATGGCAAATATGGTGCAAGTGACTAACATGTTAAATTACGATAACGAGATTGGTATATCTCAGAAACCACCCAAATTGTTAAGTCTTGCAGATTATTCTAACTGGAAAGATCGGTTTGATCAGTTCGTGTCTTTTACTGATATAAGTTTATGGATTCGAATCTTGGAAGGTTATACACATCTGACATATACTTGGATGGGAAAGGATGATGTTCCTAAATCAGTATCTGCGTTAACTACAGAAGAAAAAATATTGTTTGATAGGGAAAAGAAGGCTATGGCTAGTATCTCAATGTCTCTTCCTAAAGAAATTTATCATAGTTTTAAACAATTCAAGACTTCTCAACAATTGTGGGAAGCATTACAAAAGCAGAGTGAAGGTAGTTTGGATGTTAAGAAAAGCAGAAAAGAATTACCGAAGAAGCAGTTCTTTGTATTCAAGCACTTTCAAAATGAATCTTTAGATGATCTTGCAATGAGATTCTATCATTTGCTGAGTGAATTGTCAAGTGCTTCAGTGGTTTATGAGACTGAAGAGATAAATGATATGTTTTTGGAGGCATTACCATCTAAATTTGATGTGTATTCATTTTTGATAAAAGAGAATGTCAAGTATAAACTATATCTCTTGAAGTGGTTCTTGGAAAGATTCAATCACATGATTTGAATATGAAGAAGGAAACCAACATGGAGCATATTCAAGATCCTTCAATGTATTTTGCTAAGACTTCTAGCAAAACTGGTGCAGGGGTTGCGTTCTTTTCTGGTGATACTCAAGATGTTTCTAATGATCATTGTTCTGGGGTTCCAAGTCATTGTGGTTTCTCTGCAAATACAGCTTTTTAATCATCTGGAACACATAATATGAATCAAAGAGTTGCTGATGATTATTTAGCGATGTTTTCTTCCTTTATGGCTTCTTATGAAAATTTTATTGGAGGAAAGATTCATGATCCAGATGTTATTGAAGAGGATTTCAGACAAATTGATCCTGTTGATATGGAAGAGATGAACATTCAATGGAACATGGCTATGCTGGCGACAAGCAAAGGATCTTTTGAAGAAGACTGGAAGGAAGTATATTGGTTCTAACAGTCGTTCACATATGGGATTTAACAAAACCAAAGTTCGTTGCTATAATTGTCAGGAGTATGGTCATTTCGCCAAAGAATGTGTGAAGCCAAAAGTTGAATTTGATTCTCAGAAGAAGCCTGATAACTTTCAGAACAATCGTAATCAGTCACATGGCTCCCCTGGCTCTGGAAATTCTAATCATGCATTTGCATCATCTGCTTTGGTTGCTCAGAATGATGAAAATTATGACTGGGGTATTCATCTTGAAGATTTGGTTGGTACTGTAAGTCAAGCTTTTGTAGCTGAGATTCATTCTGCAAAATCTAAAGAGTCAACTGATGATGATAGCTCAAGTGATGGTGAGAGTTTGCCAAGTGCTGATGAAGAGCATGATCAAGTACAAAATGTTGAGTCTGATATTGCATCTGGTGTATCTGAAGATGATATAGTATTAACTCAAAATTCTTCTGATGGTGCTGATTCTGAAAATATTTCGATTGCAAAAGTCTTCATGGAAGATATGTCAGATCCTTCAAAGGTAAAAGATTCTGTCTGTCACATTTATTGCTCTAATTGCATCAGTATAAAAGATAAAATGCAAAAAGTAATGGATGATAACACAAATTTAATTTTGATATGAAATAGATGCATTCAGTTAATCAAAAATTGAAAGATAATGATAAATTGTGTATAGATAGAATTGAGTCTTTGAAAAGATATTTGAACTCTTTGGGATTGAAATATAAGGAACAAGCATATCATCTGGATATGGCTTAAGCTGAGATTGAGAAGCGAAATGAAATTATCGCTCAAAAGAACAAAGAAATTTCTGATAAAGAATCTGAAGTGAACAAATTACATAGAAAGGTGGAAAATTTTGAAAATTCATCTGGTATTGGATTACTTTAATGCTAATGCTGATCCTACAAAGAGGGTTGCTGGAATTGGATTTGTTCCTCCACCATTCAATGCAAATTATGTGGTTGAACCAGAAATTATTCATTTAGAGGAAATTGATCCAAAGACGGTGTTGAAAGTAAATCCAGTAACTGGTGAAGATATGATCTATGATTCTGATTCTGAGAATGAAGTTTTTGATGATAAAAAGGTTGATGGCATTCCTAAGGAAGTGAAAATTGTTGAACCAAAGGTGGTGAAACAAGTTACCCGTGATAGATGCATTTTAACGGAACCTGATGAAGTGAAAGTTGATCATCCTAAACTTTCCAAAATGTTACAATCAAGTAGTTTTGTTGCTGCTGGTCATCAGAAGAAGAATTCATCAACGATGACTAAACAAGTTTTTGTTCAAAAGAAGCCAGTCAACTGTTAAGTAAAATCTTCTGAAGCTTGTTCATCGGAAGGGTCATCAAATTCAAGAAAAACTCCTTATATCATAAATCATCAAGATAGAAGAGTTTGCTTTCACTGTAATGAGGCTGGTCATATTCTGATTCACTGTCCTTATAAGAATCAAGGCAAATTAAAGTGTGTTTCCTCACAACAACGAGTGGTGACGATTTTGAAAAGACCAAATGTGGGAAAGCCTACTTCTAGTGTTGTAAAAAATGTGCCTTCTCAATCATTTGCTAAATCTTCGGGATTTAAGAAACATGATAAGCATATTTCTAAACCAGTTGTTTTTCAAAAGAAGTTTGAGATTCCACATGTTGGAATTCCAAAATATTCTCAACCTGAGGTCAAACTTTCTAGATCACAACGAAGAAGACTTAACAGAAAATTAAAGAAAATTTTGGAAATTTCTGAATTTGATAATCATAAATCGAATAATGTTTTTCCAATTAATCATACTATGTCTTCATTGAGAAGGTCTAATTGTGAATCTTATGTTCCAAAGGTTGATGACAATGTTGATTGTGAACTGCTTGAAGTTGTTTATTTTGATCCATCTGGACGACCCAAGACCACAATGGCTTGGGTTCCTATTTCTAACTGATTTTATTTGTTTATGTAGGGGCAACCAAGGAGGACTGTCAACAATACGTGGTATGTGGATAGTGGTTGTTCTCGACATATGACATGGAATATTCGTTTGCTGGAAGATGTTATTAATATTGATGGTGGTTATGTCGCTTTGCTAGAAATAAAGGCGGGTACATAACTTGTCAGGGTACTTTGAAGAATGATAAAGTCAAATTTGAGAAAGTGAACTTTGTGGAGCAACTTGAACACAATCTTTTGAGTGTATCTCAAGTGTGTGACAAGAAGTTTTTATTTCATTTCAATGATTCTGAGTGTGTTATATCTTGAAACCGGGCTTTGTTATTCCTAACGACTGGATTCTAATGAAAGCTCTGAGGAGAAATGACACATATGTCTTAGACATGAGTGTTGCTACTACAACGGATTCAATTCCTACTTGTCTACTCTCCAAGGAGTCTGAGTCGGATTCTATTTTGTGGCACAGGAAACTTGCTCACATCAATTATCGGAAAATGAATTATCTCGTGAAGAATGAACTGGTTTTTGGTGTTCTGAAAATGAAATTTTCCGTTCCTGATGACTATATTCCTTGCAAGAAGGGGAAACAACACAAGAAGTCCCACAATTCTAAGTCAAAGAATTCTATTGTGACTCCTTTGGAGCTACTGCATATGGATTTGTTCGGACCGATTAGTATCAGGAGCATTTGCGGTAAATCTTACTGTCTGGTAGTAACAGATGAGTTCTCTAGATTTTCATGGGTTAAGTTCCTTGCTTCTAAAGCCGAAACCACAGAGTTGGTACAATTCTTAATCCTGGGTTTAGAGAATTTGTGCAAACAGAAAGTCAGAAGAATTAGGAGTGACAAGGGCAGCGAGTTTAAAAATAGCAAGATGGGTTTATTTTGCCTTTAAAAGGGAGTTCATCATGAATTCAGTGCGCCATATGTACCTCAACAAAATGGAGTTGCTGAACGAAAGAACAGGACTTTGGTTGAAACGACACGTACGATGCTTTCAGATTCTAAGCTTCCAGTTACCTTTTGGGCTGAGGTTGTGAATACTGCGTGTCACGTTTTGAACAGAGTTTTGACCGTTAAACGACACAACAAGACATGCTATGAGTTGCTTAATAATCAAAAGCCGAATCTAGAATATTTACTACCTTTTGGTAATCCATGCACCCTGTTGAAAGTTAGAGATGTCCCAACCAAGTTCAGTGCTAAGGCTATTGAAGGGATCTTTCTGGGGTATGTTGCAAATTCTACTACCAAGCGGGTTTATAACAAAGAGACTCGTCAGGATGAAGAATGGTTTCATATTGACTGTTCTAATCGGTCTTTACCTTAAATGGCGATTGGACCAGACTGGGCGTTTGATTATGACAATTTATTCAAGTCTTTTCAATTACCTTATGATATTTCTCCTGAGGAAGCTGCTGTATTATATGATTCATGTCAGGATGCACATAATAGTGGTTTTCTACCGACTGCGGTTCCACAATCATCTGTTCCATCTACATCTCCTCCAGATCCTAATGTTGCTTCTTGTTCAGGAACACAAGAGTCTGATAGTGAGGACGACAATGTTATTTTCCAAGATTCTTCTGCTGATCCTTTGTTAGTTGATGAACCTTCTAATTCGACATAAGCTCAGGGGGAGATTCCTACAAATCTGGACTCGAAGATACCAGTTAATTAGGATATGTCTTATCAATCTGATACAACTCAAGTTGATGTGTTGCCGGTTCCTGAGGTTGCATCAATCAAGGAACTCAAAGCTCATCCGATTACAAATATCATTGGAAATTTGCAAGATGGAGTGCAAACGCATTCTATTATTGAAAACACTTGCTTGTATACATGTATTAAGGATACTGGTGTTCTTGATGTATGCTCACATTTCTGTTTTATTTCTTAGGTCGAACCAAAGAATGTTGAAATGGCGATACGCGATAACAATTGGATAGAGGCCATGCGAGGCCATGCATGAAGAACTTGCTCAGTTTGACAAAGTCAAAGTTTGGAATCTTATAGATCTTCCAAAGGGTGTGTATCCAATTGGTACAAAGTGGGTGTTTAAATTCAAGAAAGACGATCGAGGTGTTGTGGTGAGATATAAGGCGAGATTAGTTGTACAAGGTTTCAATCAACAAGAGGGAATTGATTACACCGAGGTTTATGCTCCTGTTGCTAGGCTTGAAGCTATAAGGTTGTTTCTTGCTTTTGCTTCATACAAAGGGTTTAAGGTGTTCAATTAGATGTAAAGAGTGCTTTCTTATATGGTAAAGTCAAGGAGGAGGTTTATGTGTGTCAGCTGCCGGGGTTTGAAGATCCAATTAATCCGTCTAAAGTTTTCAAGCTTGATAAGGATCTCTATGGTCTTCATTAAGCTCCCCGAGCGTGGTATGAAACGTTGTCCACACATCTTATGGAAAATGATTTTGTTCGTGGCCAAATTGACACGACTTTATTCATTAAGAAAGCAGGGGGAGAATACCTACTGGTGCAGATATATGTAGATGATATTATTTTTGGCTCTACAAATGAAGGGTTGTGCAAAGAGTTTGAGAGTGTTATGAAATCAAAGTTTGAGATGTCAACTATGGGAGAGTTATCATTTTTCCTAGGTCTTCAAGTTAATCAGAAGGAAGATGGTTTCTTTATTCATCAGTCCAAGTATGTAAAAGACATCTTGAGCCGGTTCAAGATGGAGGACTGTACCCCATATGATACTCCGATTCCGGTCAATCATAAATTGAATTCTGACCCGGATGGAAAATAAGTTGATTGCCGACTCTACCGTGCAATGATTGGATCTCTCATGTACTTAATCGCTTCAAGGCCAGCCATAATGTTCGCTGTGTGTATTTGTTCCAGGTTCCAAGCAAAACCAAAAGAGTCTCATTTGATTGCAGTAAAGAGAATCTTTCGTTATCTGAAAGGAAAACAAAGATTGGGACTATGGTTTCCACATGGTTCTAACTTTGAATTCAATGCATACACTAATTCTGATTTTGGTGGTTGTTGTTCGGACAGGAAATCTACTACAGGTGGTTGCCAGTTCTTGGGTAATCGTCTAGTTTCCTGGCAATGCAAAAAGTAAACTACGGTCTCCATTTCAACATGTGAAGCAGAATACATTGCTGCTGCAAGTTGTTGTTCACAGATCTTGTGGATCCAACAGCAATTAAAAGACTACAGTTTGAATTTTACAGGAACCCCCATGTTTATTGATAATAATGCTACAATGTCTATCACAAATAATCCTGTTAAGCACAGTAAAACAAAGCACGTTGAAATTAGATATCATTTTATCCGTGATTGTGCAGATAAAAAGTTGATTGAGCTGGTGAAGGTACATACAGATGATAATTTTGCTGATCTTTTTACCAAGGCATTTGATCGTACCAGGTTTGAATTTCTGATCAAAATGATTGGTATGATCAATCCCGAATAAAAGTTTTTCAAAAATAATTTTTCATGGGAGATTTTGTTTTAAATTTATTTTATTGCTTTATTACATTTCTGCATTTTAAATTTCAGTTAAAAATTGTTATTTATAAAAATTCAAAACAAAATGAAAAATATAAAATTGACATCATTTGAAGTTAGAGAAGAAATGATAGTACATCAGTGAATAGTTTATTACACATGACCATAGTAGACCTTTGATATATGATAGTTTAAAGTAAATTGATTTGATCTAAATTTCAAAGTCTGCATAAATGAGAAATGATAGTGTTTTGAATGCTCTAATCTTGATAATATGTTTTAATTTGAATATGAGTTTGAAACTTGAATTGTCAATAGACTAGAAGCATTTTTGAACCAATAGTAGTGTGAAAATTAAATATGATATGATTACATCTATGATTTGAATCCATTATATGCCTGGGTGTGTGTGTAAAAGATCATTATCAGATAAAGAATATAAAGAATCTCTTTCAGTTCACTTTACTGCCCATGCCTCGAAAAACATGCAATGTGTTGCTGAACTAAGATATGTTTTCTAACAACATCTGTTGGAACATATATTCACCCTTGGATCAGTTAGATACATCATCTATTCTGATTTCATTGAAATTTATCCAGATAATAGTTGGATCCTCCTACCTGAATCTATTGATTCTCATGATAAAGCCAATTCATTAGAATCTTTTGATTATAAATCATCCTGATTCTTATATCCTTTGGGATCTGCTATTCTATACTTGTGCTAATAGAGATAATTTCATCTTGGAGATTGATCTAATCTTGCAATAAACTATGTATGCCTTGAAGAAAGTGCAAATTTAAATTTCCGTTGGCATATATGTGGGGTACACGATGTTTTTCATCTAAATGGTACTAACTCACACGAAATTGGAAGAAAAATGCTTATAGTTTCAAATTATTTAATATTGACAACTTAAGAATTCATGATTTGTATTACAAATTCGGTATGAATAATTGAGCATTTCATGACCTGATCTTGTTTACATTGAAATTTATCGCGTATCATTTCAAGTATTATCAAATTGATTGAAAAGTTGAAAAGTAAATATGATGGATTTATAAATATTCATTGCAAAAGATACGAGTTACATAAGAATGAGTTTGATTGTTTCATATCATTTTTTTTTCATATCATAGGTTACCCATAGTTGATAATAGACTGTGTGATGAATTGCTCATATACTGATATGATCTTCTTGCTCATGATGTTCATCCAAAAATATGTGTTTTAGTTTTCTCATACAAAAACCAAAAATATGTGTTTCAGTTTGCTCAGATAAAAACCAAAAATATGTGATTCCGTTTGTACATATAAAATCCAAAAATAGTTTGTTTCTGTCTTCCATGAAAATTTAAATTTTTATTAAAATGATTCGGGATTGGATCGGATACATGCCACAGATGGAAGTTCATAAGAATGTGACGTGTTGAAAGTTGGCGAAATTGTTCAAGGCAAAGGTTTGAAGCGAACTTAATATGTTCGCCTGTTACTGATTAAGCGAACTTAATATGTTCGCCTGGGGCTTGTTAAGCGAACTTAACAAGTTCGCCTAATGAAGCGAACTTAATTGTGTGAATAAATATTTTGTTCAGGCGAACTTATCCTTATAACCATTTTCACTGTGTGAGAGAACTTCTGTGAGCGAACTTACTGGGTTTTAGCGAACTTGTGAAATTTTGAATTAGGGTGTTTCTATTTGAAATTTTTGTGTCTGTTTCTGGATCGGTTTTGAATTGCGAGTCTATCTAAGGTACTTTCATGGATTTTTATCCGTTAAATCGATGGGAAATTGCTTCTTTAACCATGTGTTCGTCGTATTTTGATATTCTTACGAGTGTCTGAGTAAATCATGTTTATCTAGGTGTAAATCTTGAAATTGAAGCTTAATATTGTTTAGTTGTTGTGAACCGATGCTTATAATGTGTTTGATTTGAAAATATTTAGCGATTTGAACATTTTGGAATCTGCTGTTGAATTTGTATCAACAAACTGGTTCAGGCGAACTTGTTTAGGCGAACTTATTATGTTCGCCTCTTGCAACACTAAGCAAACTTATTAAGTTCGCCTAAGGGCTAAGCAGTGTTTGGACTTGTAATTTTTTTTGTGTGAAATTTTTTTAATGATTTTTTTCTTTTGTTTGTTATATGACTAATGTGTGATCTATGTCCAATACATTTACAGATGGCTCATCGTGTTGAGTACAAACATAATCAAGTGGCGTTGTTAGATCCAAATATGTCTGAGGCTGTTAATTTCCAAGGAATTATCAATTTCTTGAATCGTTCACGTTTACATGTGGCCTTATCCGCAGAACCGTACATCAACTTACCATATATCCAACAATTCTAGGATACAGTACATCAAGACACAGATGTTGAACCTCACTTCATGAACGGTGAATAATACAGAGGTAGCTATTTCAGTGGAAACTATTCGTGCTGCTTTGGCATTGGGAGGTGCTAATGAAGATCCTATGTCTTATCCTGGAACACTGATTATGGGGTGTTTTCGGAGGATGGGCTACAAAGGCAGACCAAATGATACTCAAGCACTAAAAGGTGGTTTAGTTGGAGAATGGAGGTATTTTATGCATGTAATCATCCAATGTTTATCTCCAAGACAGGCTGGTACTGATGGTTTGAAGAGTGCGTTACAAGTTGCAATGGTTGCATTGACTCTGAACAAACGATTTAACTTTGCTTTGTATATACACCGTGAGTTGGTCATGCAAATCAATCCTCCAGAAGGTTAAGGGTTTCTTATGTACCCTAGGTTCTTGCAAATGATTCTGAACCTTTTAATTCCAGATTTACCACATCATCCAATACGTTTGACTTTGACTCCTATGTCCAAAAGAATCTTTATCAATTGTACCAAGGTTAAACAACAAAATGTTGCTTTGATTCCAGTTCCGAATCCTTTGTTTGGTCATTTAATCAGTCCAGATTATATTGAGCCTCCTAATGATAATTGGTTTCATCATGAGGAGTTAGTTCAAGGACAAGTCCAGAATCAAGTACAACAACCACAACAAGTTCAAGCTCAGGTACAAGCATAACAACAAGTTCCTATTCCACAAGAACATGTTCATATTCCTGTTAATGAACCAGTTCAGGAAGATGTTGCTCAAGAAAATGAACAAGATTTGGGTATGAATATGGAAGATTTTGATAATGAAGCTGTGAACTCACCCATTCATGAAGCCGAAGGGAATGTGGTGGATACGAGTTCCGGTGATACTATTTTACCTGATTCTGAGGCTACTGACTCTGATTCTTCTAGAGATTTTAGCTCAGATTATTATGAGAGATTGGCTACTTTGCCATTGGCAAATGCAGGGAAACGTATTAAATCTAAAGACAGAAAGCCGAGGCATAAGTCTGTTCGAAATCCTCCTTTTGGATCAGTACTTGGAAAGAGAACATTAATCGATGAGAGCTCGGATTCTGATAGTGATGCACATCCGGTTCCAAGAGCTCAGAAGCTTATGCCTGCTTCTATTGCTGCTGCATATTCATCTCAAGGTGTTGACGACGCTACTTTTGTTGCATTCTTGCTGGTTACACCTCCTTCATCTACACATCGGTCTCCGGTGATTACTCCTGTTCCTACAGTTTCTAAATCTTCGGCTGGTACATCAAAGCCTTCTGATTCTGAAGGGATTACCTTCATTGAATCACTGGTACTTGCATTGCAGACTCAAGTGGATTATCTTGTTGCCATTGATGCACATCGCCAGTTGGTTCTTCAGGCTCAAGCTACACAGATTGCTGACATGCAGTTATTGGTTTCCAAACTTGTTGAGCATCTTGACGCTCAAGGGGAGTTAAGGATACATGATACTTGTCATGCTGAGTCAATTCAACGAAAGGATGATGATGACAATGATCCTAATGGTAATGTTGAGGGTGATCGTCAATACGCTGCTGACGTAAATCCCATATCAAGAGCTCAGGGGGAGTCGACATCACAAACTATTGAAGGAACCAAGAATGATTCTGGAGTGAATGAAGAAATTTTATTATTAGAATTCTTTGCTGATTCTGAAGAAGAAGAAGCTGAGAAGTTAGAATGTCTGGATGATATTGATGAATTATTTGATGATGTTGAAGAGGATGTGTTGGATAATGAAGTTGAAGAAGGAGAGATTGAGATAGAAAAGAGTAAAGATAAAGTTACATATGAAGGCAATGATGGTCTGAATGTACTGTATAACATCATCCAAGATGATGTTATTCCTGAGTTTTCTTATGAAGGAGTAACAGATTCTATGGACTCTGTTAAAGATATCACTACACCTGATGATACTACTCAATCCAAGATAGATACTGATGCTGATACTACTCATCCTGTGTCTCCTAAGCCGAATGAAGAACCTGTGATGTATAGAAATACAGGAATGACTAGAGAACAGTGGAGGGAAGTAGTTAATAGTTGGATGAAAGTACTACCCAAGTCACTTATACAACCTGCTCAGACAGAAAGATATGTGAATAAAGAGAGGTGTATTGGAAGAATCATCAGTTGGTTTTATGATGATGACACGAAGTTGTTTTCTCTTAAGAGATCTGATGGTGTTCAATACTTAAAGACTAGGATCAAGTATTTCAATACCTTGCCAAGGTGTGAAATGAAAGGTCTAGCTATGAAACCACCGATTAATAGATCAAAGTGTGGATTAGCCAATGTGATTGACAACTTGATTAAAAGAGAAGGTGGATCAGGGAAGTATGAAAGATTAAATCCATAGAAAGGAAAAAGAGTGAAGATTGTGGATCAAAAGACTGAGATTGTGACCTGGAAGTATAAGTTCAAGCTAGTACGTGTTGTACAGAAGATACCAATGAAGAAAATACCACAAGATTTTCTGGGGAATATGTAATGGTGGTACGTAGATGTGAATACTGGTGAAGCTAGAATTGATGATAAAGATAATAAGGTCATTGTTAGTTTCTATGATGCACTGAATCTTATTAACTTCTCAAAGAAAGATCAGAGGACGTTAAGAAAGAATGAAATTATGTTTACTGATGAATGGAGAGAACAAGGATTGTAGTATAAAAGAGTGTTGGAGATATGTCAGAGATATGGAGTGCATGCATGAAGCAGATTACCAGATAACTGGAAGAGCTCGTCATAAAGACTGAAGACAGAAGATCAAGCTATTGTCAGGGGGAGTCTGTTAGGACATAGAATGTATGACAAAAGCTTTGCAGTAGTTAAGGTGTAACATTTCTGATTTTCATTATCCATTTTTCAGTTCAATGTGATACATTTCAAACCAAATTCTAGTACACTGACTTGTTCTATTCGTACCAACAATTAAATACTATGTTTCAATGCAAATCAACAAATTTTACACGAGTATATCCTATTAAACTCTACATAAATTCATATTTATACAAGTCTGTCAATACTGAAATTTACAAGGTTTGATTTTATAAATAAATAACCAGAAACCCTAATAGGCACGGTCGTGCATCGTTCTAGCACGGTCGCGCCAAGTGCCTTGGCACGGTCGCGCGACTTGCTTTGGAACGGTCGCGCCCGGTGCCTTGGCACGGTCGCGCCTCATATGGGCACGGCCGCGCCTCTCGTCAGTTGAAACATAAATGCAGCCTTTAATCACAGAGACGTTCGATTTCGTAACCATTCTACACGTTTCAACTATTAACGAACAAAGTTAAGTCTCTTGATCATCATATTTACAACAAATAAACTAAATTATATCAATTCATCTCATAATCGTCCAATTCTTTCACGAGACCATCGAATTCACTACTTTTTTTGCAATTCTCCCAAGCAAACGCACTATCGATCCTCTCTGAAGCTCCTGAACACGCTGATTTCAACCGGAGTTGCAACAGAAGACGCCGGAGGTCAAACCGACGTCGCCGGAACTCGCTCTACCCGTACGCCATCGATTCATCATCCTTCCGGGTAATTGAAACCTTCCACACTTTCGATTTAGTCTATAGATCAAAAGCCCCAAACTAATTTGGGCTTACAATAGCAAAATTAACACGAACCCGAATCTAGGGTTCATTCTAAAATGGTTTAATCGAACCCTCCTTTGAACACGTTTTAAATACAATTAATATATTACAATAGACTCGTAATAACCCTACATATGAAAGCCCTATGAATTCCAACATTAACAATATAAGAATTAGTCAAATCGATTATGTTTTGGAACAGACACGGTCACGCTAGCATTCTAGCGCGGTCGTGCTTCATGAGACACGGTCGCGCCAAATACAAGCGTGGTCGTGCCTCACACACTCAGGCCCGGTCATGCCCTTGGCTAGACTTGGTCGTGCCTCAAAACCCTAGACACGGCCGTGCCTGGCCCGGACACGGTCGTGCCTAGTGAACAGCCCAATTATGCCTTCTTTTTGGTCAACACGGTCGCGTCCTTACTAGCACGGTCGCGCCCGTGGTCCTAGCACGATCGTGCCTTGTCTCAGGCACGGTCGTGTGTGTTAGAAAAGTCTTGGAAGAATAATTATTTTTTTTATATTTTAAAAACAATAAGTATTTCAGATTTATTTTCAAATAAAAATAATTTATTTTATAAAGATTTATATTAACTTTGTTTAAAAAAGATCAAATTCTTAATCCTAAAATAAATAGAAGTTATTTATTTAAATTACAAAATTAAATTTATACTTATTGTTAAACTCTAAACTTAAATATTATTTACACAACTTAATTACACATCTTTATGAAAAATAAAGTAAGAAAAATTGATATTTAATATAAAACAACCAATATATTTTTATAACTAAATGAATAAGTTACATATTTTATAAATAAATAAATATGGTAACAATTATTTATTTAACTTACATTTAAACGAAAAAAATTATTTATTTAGGTTATACTTAATTACCCCTAATACCTACATTATTTTTATAACTAAGTAAATAAATAATAATTATGTAATTTATTTACTTAGTTATTTCAAACTCAAACCTTAATTTTATACAACACCATTCAAGTACAAACCACTAACACTCACAACACCAATTCCTTATACACACACCCAATCCAACCCTAGACTTAGACATAGACTATTGTACACACTATTGATTCAATACATATTACACTCTAGGTTAACGTTGTGCATTACGAGGACCTCGTTACTATCTAGTATCTCGTGTTAGCTACGCCTTCGAATCAAGTGAGTATTACATAGCCCCTTTTTCTTTTTTACACTTTTTGGGGTGGAACATGAACAATATACAATCTATTGCTTACATTTACACAAACTACACAAGTACAAATCCTCTTTACATTCATGTGTGCAAATTTGAGCTTTATGCCTGAGTGCTAGTTGTGCTAACTTTTGTGCGCGATTTATGTGCAATCATTAACTATTCAAGCCGGCGGTAAACAATGATAGATCTATTGAGTCTGACAAACCCACCCAGATTGGGGTGATTGTTACCGACAACACAATTTTGCATGCTAGTTACAAAGGTTTGATTGTAGTTGGTTACACAATAGCTGCTCTCCATAAATGCCTTATTTTATCATGTTATGTAAGGATTTGTTTATTCATAATCTATATGCTATCTATATACAAACCTGTGTATGCTCACCAAATTTTTAGTTGACCTTATTTTATTCATGTTTCAGGTACTAATGTGTGATTTTGATCAAGACTTGCTACACATAAGTTTTGGACCTAGATAATTTTTAATAAAGGATTATGTATTTCATTTTATGTACTTGGTTTGATTTGGTTTTGCCTTGAATACTTGAAATGAATTTGAATGATTAATATATTTCAATTTAGTCAACCTTGTGCTCATGAACAGTCTACATGTCCCGCCCCGATGATTTCGCCGTCGGTTGGGGTGTGACAGATTGGTATCAGAGCCTTGGTTATAGGTAACTAGGTTATAAGACACTCTTGACCTAGACTATAACTTTAGGACACCCACTTATGCCATGCTTCATGTTTATGTGATTATGTGCTACATGCTATGTGTTACATGCTTACCATGATTAGTTATTATTTCATTTTTGATGCCTTACTTGTTAAAAATTCATGACTTATTAGACTGTACTTAAATAATAAATTAAATAAACAATATCCCTACCTATACCCTAAAACCTCATAATATTCTTACCTACTCCTCTATCATCATCTTCTTAGCATGCGGAAACTTCATGGATCTAAATCTATAAAAAAAAATTTCTTTATTTCCTCGTTAAGGTTTTTAAACTTTGTTAATTATTTGAGGACACGTGCAATCTGGCAGAGTGACACCTGTATTCTAGGTTTTCTGTCTAGGAAAGCATTTCGCATAAATCCCAATCAACCGAGGGACCTGTATGCTTTCCTGGGAATCCCCAGGATGAGTGTTTACTCATAGGCTAAAGCATGTCTTCTTGAAAAATTATATGAGTTTAATTAACCTTAATGTGTCATAGTATTCAAGTGATTATATCACTATTTGAGTACAATCCAAAGCATGATTAACTATTTTATTTGTTATCTTATTCTTTTAAATCCAAACAACATTCATAAATTCTTACATCTTTTCTTGTGTTGTGCAATTCTGTAGAATGCCTCCCCGTCGTGCTCCCGTGACCAACAACAACACCGACATTGCTACCATCCTTGCACAACTTGTGAATCAATTCACTCAAGCTAATGGGGCCGCCAATGGTAACCATGGAGCTAATGGGGGTGGTGGTACCAACCCACCACAATGCACCTTCAAACACTTCAACTCATGCAATCCTCTTAAGTTCTATGGTACCGAAGGAGCTACGGGACTTCTTCAATGGTTCAAAAGTATTGAGAATACCTTTCTCAATAGTGACTACCCCGATAACCTTCGTGTTCATCATGCCACAAGTGTCTTACAAAAACGGGCACTCACGTGGTGGAATAGGGAAAAGAGGAATAGAGGTGTGGAAGTAGCAATGGCCTTACCTTGGGATGAGGTTAAAAGGCTAATGACCGAAGAATTTTGTCATCGAGATGAGGTAAAGAAACTGGAAGCCGAGTTTTGGGATCTTACCCAAGATGGTGGTGAAAGTCTAGCTTATACAACTCGGTTCCACGAGTTGAGTCTCCTTGTACCCCATATGGTCACACCTTTATCCCACTGCATCGAGAAGTATATTGGTGGATTACCAAGGCAAATCCAAGATACTGTCTTAGGAAGAAATCCGCAACACTTGAAGATGCTATCCGCTTATCTGCTACACTAACCGACAACCATGTGAAAGCAGGAACTCTGACTAGAAAATGCACCAAGAAAGTTCCCGACACCACAACTCCTCCCGTACACATCAAGGAAGCCACAACTGAACCCTCCCGTAATAATAAGAAAAGAAAGGCTAGAAACTATGCCATGGTCACTCCTGCTATCCCCATTAACCAAGTCGCTCCTATGGTTCAAGCACCAGCCAAAAAGCCATATGTTGGGATCTACCCACTCTGTGCCACATGCAACTATCACCATCTCCAAAACATTCCATGTCGCCTTTTTACTCACTATGAGAAATATGGTCATACAGTCAATGTTTGTAGAGCCAAAGCACTTGCAGGCCAAGTCAACCCACCAAACCGAACCAACCCCCAAGTGGCTAATCAAGGTGTCCCAGCTATTGCAAATGGGTGTGCTTGTTATGAGTGTGGTAACCCAAATCATTTCCGTGATCAGTGCCCAAGGTTAATCAATGCTAGACAAGGCGGAGCTCGTGGGCTTGCTTTCAACATAAACGTCAATGAAGCTCAAGCCAACAATGATGTGGTCAACTGTACGTTCCTTGTCAATAGTCAATATGCCTCCATTTTATTTGATACCGGTGCCGATAAAAGTTTTGTGTCACTTAACTTTGAACCCTTACTTGCAAAGACACGATCCCAATTAGAGAAAACCTTCCTGTCAAAGTAGAAATGGTGATTCACTTACAATTGAGTCTATTATCTATAACTGCTCTCTAGAACTTAATGAACATACATTTCCAATCAACCTTGTACCAATGCCACTAGGAAGTTTTGATATCATCATAGGCATGGATTAGCTATCAAAACATCATGCCGAAGTCATCTGTTTCGAGAAGTGCATCCGAATACCTCTACCGTCGGGAGAAACGTTAAGAGTCTTTGGAGAAAAGCCTTGCAAAGGACTCAAGTTAATGTCATGCACTACCGCCCAAAAGTACTTACGAAAGAAGTACGTAGCCTTCCTAGCTCATGTTGTTCAAAAGGATGTCAAGGAGAAGAGTATCCAAGACATTCTCATTATTCGGGATTTTCCAGAAGTATTTCCCGAAGATCTATCCGGTCTTCCACCCGTTCGACAAGTAGAATTTCGCATTGACCTGGTACCCGAAGCTAACCCCGTGGCTAGAGCTCCTTACCATCTTGCACCTTCTGAAATGCAAGAACTTGCAAGTCAACTCCAAGAGCTCTCCGACAAGGGTTTCATTCGTCCAAGTCATTCACCGTGGGGTGCACCCGTCTTATTCGTCAAAAAGAAGGATGGATCATTCCGCATGTGTATTGACTACCGCGAACTCAACAAGCTTACTATAAAAAACCGTTACCCTTTGCCTAGGATTGATGATCTCTTCGATAGGCTCTACTTGCTTCTCAAAGATTGATCTTCGATCTGGTTATCACCAACTCCGTGTACAAGAGGAAGATATTCCAAAGACTGCTTTCCGAACAAGGTATGGTCACTACGAGTTCATGATCATGCCTTTTGGACTAACCAATGCACCCACGGTCCTCATGGACCTCATGAATCATGTGTGCAAACCGTACCTTGATAAATTTGTGATCGTCTTCATTGATGATATCTTAATCTACTCCAAGACTAAAGCCGACCATGAGCAACACCTTAGACTGGTTTTGGACCTCTTGAGGAAGGAACAACTATATGCCAAATTCTCCAAATGTGAATTTTGGCTAAAGGAAGTCCAATTTCTTGGTCATATCGTCAACGACAAGGGAATTCATGTTGACCCTGCTAAGATCGAAGCGGTTAAGAATTGGAATGCCCCGAAGACCCCCACCGAAGTTCGTTCATTTCTTGGTCTTGCGGGATATTATCGTCGCTTCATCTCAAATTTCTCTAAGATTGATGTCCCTCTTACCGCTTTAACCCATAAGGGTAAACCTTATGAATGGGGACCAAAACAAGAAGAAGCTTTCCAATCTCTCAAGCAAAAGTTGTGCAATGATCCTATTTTGACTCTCCCTGATGGGAATGATGATCTAGTTGTCTACAGTGATGCTTCCAACCAAGGTCTCGGCTGTGTCCTCATGCAACGAGGCAAAGTATTCGCTTATGCATCTAGACAACTCAAGATTCACGAGAAGAATTATACGACGCACTATCTCGAGTTGGGTGCGGTCGTATTCACATTGAAGATTTGGAGACATTACCTCTATGGCACAAAGTGTGTGGTGTTCACCGACCATAAAAGTGTCCAACACATCTTTAACCAAAAAGAACTCAATATGAGGCAATGACGTTGGGTTGAGCTCCTTAACGACTATGACTGCGAGATTCGTTATCATCCCGACAAAGCGAATGTTGTAGCCGACACTTTGAGTCGAAAGGAACATGTCATGCTTCAATGTGTCTGAATTCAAACCGACATTCCAAACCGCATCTTAGAAGCTCAACACATCTCAGTCACCGAGGGTAACATGTACGAGGAAATGTCGTGTGGTGTTGAACTCCAGCTTGAATCTAAACCCAATGGCTTACTTTATTATTTGAACCGTATTTGGATTCCCGATCGCGATGATCTCCGTACATTTCTTATGAACGAGGCTCACAAGACTCGTTATTCTATTCATCCTGGAGCAGATAAAATGTACCAAGATCTTCGCCAACAATATTGGTGGCCCGGTATGAAGAAGAACATTGCTCTCTATGTTGCCAAATGTCTAACGTGCTCCAAAGTCAAAGCCGAACACCAACGTCCTTCCGGATTACTTGAACAACCGGAAATTCCCGTGTGGAAATGGGAGAACTTAGCTATTGATTTCATTACCAAACTTCCTCGCACCTCAAGTGGTTATGATAGCATTTGGGTGATCATTGACCGTCTCACCAAATCTGCTCATTTATTGCCTATCCGTGAAGACTATCGGGTTGAGAAACTAGCCCGAATTTACATTGATGAAATTGTGAGCCGTCACGGTGTTCCCTTAAACATAATCTCCGATAGGGATGCTCGGTTCACCTCTCGTTTTTGGCAATCTCTCCAAACTGCTCTTGGTACATGCTTGGATTTGAGCACGGCCTACCATCCCCAAACTGATGGTCAGACCGAGCGAACAATTCAATCTCTTGAGGATATGCTTAGAGCTTGTGTAATTGATTTTGGTGGAAATTGGGATTCACATTTATCCCTAATCGAGTTCTCTTACAATAATAGCTACCACACAAGTATCAACATGGCTCCATTTGAAGCTCTCTACGGTCGCAAGTGTCGTTCTCCTATCTGTTGGAACGAGATTGGTGAAGCACAACTCACCAGTCCCGAACTAATTCAAGAAACATCCGACAAGATTATCCAAATCCGTGACAACATTCGAGTAGCGAGAAGTCGGCAAAAAGAGTTATGCCGACAAACGACGAAAACCCTTGGAATTCCAAGTCGGTGACCTTGTTCTTCTAAAGGTGTCTCCGTGGAAGGGTGTGATTCGTTTTGGAAAGAAAGGCAAATTAGCACCTCACTATGTGGGTCCATTTAAGATCCTTGAAAGGATTGGGAAAGTGGCTTACAAACTCGACTTACCTCCATCACTTGGCAATGTGCATCCTACTTTTCTCGTGTCTAATCTGAAGAAATGCCTTGCTGATGAGAATCTCCACATACCTCTTGACGACGTGCACATTGACGAAACGATGCACTTCGTTGAGAGACCAGTGGAAATCATGGATCCCGAAGTCGTATTCCTATTGTCAAAGTTCGTTGGGAATCTAAACGTGGTCCTAAATTCACTTGGGAACGAGAGGACCAAATGAAGCTCAAGTACCCCCATCTCTTCACTGATGCCGTCGCCTCCATTAGCTAAATTTCGGGACGAAATTCCCTCAACATGGGGATACTGTAACATTTCTGATTTTCATTATCCATATTTCATTTCAATGTGATACATTTCAAACCAAATTCTAGTACACTGACTTGTTCTATTCGTACCAAAAAATTTTACACGAGTATATCCTATTAAACTCTACATAAATCCATATTTATTCAAGTATGTCAATACTGAAATTTGCAAGGATTGATTTTATAAATAAATAACCAGAAACCCTAAGAGGCACGGTCGCGCCAAGTGCCTTGGCACGGTCACACGACTTGCTTTGGAACGGTCGCGCCCGGTGCCTTGGCACGGTCGCGCCTCTCTTTAGTTGAAACGTAAATGCAGCCTTTAATCATAGAGACGTTCGATTTCGTAACGGTTCTACACATTTCAACTATTAACGAACAAAGTTAAGTCTCTTGATCATCATATTTACAACAAATAAACTAAATTACATCAATTCATCTCATAATCGTCCAATTCTGTCACGAGACCATCGAATTCACCACTTTGTTTGCAATTCTCCCAAGCAAACGCACTATCGATCCTCTCTGAAGCTCCTGAACACGTTGATTTCAACCGGAGTTGCAACAGAAGACGCCGGAGGTCAAACCGACGTCGCCGGAACTCGCTCTACCCATACGCCATCGATTCATCATCCTTCCGGGTAATTGAAACCTTCCACACTTTCGATTTAGTCTATAGATCAAAAGCCCCAAACTAATTTGGGCTTACAATACCGAAATTAACACGAACCCGAATCTAGGGTTCGTTCTAAAATGGTTTAATCGAACCCTGCTTTGAACACGTTTTAAATACAATTAATATATTACAATAGACTGGTAATAACCCTACAGATGAAAGCCCTATGAATTCCAACATTAACAATATAAGAATTAGTCAAATCGATTCTGTTTTGGAACAGACACGGTCACGCTAGCATTCTAGCGCGGTCGTGCTTCATGAGACACGGTCGCGCCAAATACAAGCGTGGTCGTGCCTCACACACTCAGACCCGGTCATGCCCTTGGCTAGACTTGGTCGTGCCTCAAAACCCTAGACACGGCCGTGCCTGGCCCAGACACGGTCGTGCCTAGTGAACAGCCCAATTATGCCTTCTGTTTGGTCAACACGGTCGCGTCCCTGACTAGCACGGTCGCGCCCGTGGTCCTAGCACGACCGTGCCTTGTCTCAGGCACGGTTGTTTGTGTTAGAAAAATCGTTGCAGAATAATTATTTTTTTTATATTTTTATATTTTAAAAACAATAAGTATTTCAGATTTATTTTCAAATAAAAATAATTGATTTTATAAAGATTTATATTAACTTTGTTTAAAAAAAATCAAATTCTTAATCCTAAAATAAATAGAAGTTATTTATTTAAATTACAAAATTAAAGTTATACTAATTGTTAAACCCTACACTTAATTATTATTTACACAACTTAATTACACATCTTTATGGAAAATAAAGTAAGAAAAATTGATATTTAATATAAAACAACCAATACATTTTTTTTAACTAAATGAATAAGTTACATATTTTATAAATAAATAAATAAGGTAACAATTATTTATTTAACTTACATTTAAACGAAAAAAATTATTTATTTAGGTTATACTTAATTACCCCTAATACCTACATTATTTTTATAACTAAGTAAATAAATAATAATTATGTAATTTATTTACTTAGTTATTTCAAACTCAAACCTTAATTTTATACAACACCATTCAAGTACAAACCACTAACACTCACAACTCCAATTCCTTATACACACACCCAATCCAACCCTAGACTTAGACATAGACTATTGTACACACTATTGATTCAATACATATTACACTCTAGGTTAACGTTGTGCATTACGAGGACCTCGTTACTATCTAGTATCTCGTGTTAGCTACGCCTTCGAATCAAGTGAGTATTACATAGCCCCTTTTTCTTTTTTACACTTTTTGGGGTGGAACATGAACAATATACAATCTATTGCTTACATTTACACAAACTACACAAGTACAAATCCTCTTTACATTCATGTGTGCAAATTTGAGCTTTATGCCTGAGTGCTAGTTGTGCTAACTTTTGTGTGCGATTTATGTGCAATCATTAACTATTCAAGCCGACGGTAAACAATGATAGATCTATTGAGTCTGACAAACCCACCCAGATTGGGGTGATTGTTACCGACAACACAATTTTGCATGCTAGTTACAAAGGTTTGATTGTACTTGGTTACACAATAGCTGCTCTCCATAAATGCCTTATTTTATCATGTTATGTAAGGATTTGTTTATTCATAATATATATGCTATCTATATACAAACCTGTGTATGCTCACCAACTTTTTAGTTGACCTTAATTTATTCATGTTTCAGGTACTAATGTGTGATTTTGATCAAGACTTGCTACACATAAGTTTTGGACCTAGATAATTTTTAATTAAGGATTATGTATTTCATTTTATGTACTTGGTTTGATTTGGTTTTGCCTTGAATACTTGAAATGAATTTCAATGATTAATATATTTCAATTTAGTCAACCTTGTGCTCATGAACAGTCTACATGTCCCGCCCCGATGATTCCGCCGTCGGTTGGGGTGTGACATTAGGTCTTATTGTCTTTATGTTTTTATGTAATTGTATAGATTTTGTCTAAGTGTTAGAACAAGTTCTGCTAGAGGCGAACTTGTCTAGTTCGCCTAGTCTATCGCCTTGTCTATTTATGTTCGCGTACTGCAGAGTTTGTGTCTATAAATAGGAGTTTACAGATTCTGTTTGAGAGAAGCATATTGACTGAATAATTGTATTCTATAAACTCTGTGTTTTGGTGATATACAAAGAGAAGTTTATTTACCTGCTGTTTCCATTGTCAATTCGTATACAAGCGTTAACACGGTAGGATTCCGCACTCCGTGTTATCGAGACGTCCTGTCATGAGATCGATCTGAGATAAGTCATGTGGACCTACAAAGAATCATACATATTACTAAAAATCTATATTTTAGACATAAAATAGCATCATATTACAACCATGATTCAAGATTTACAAATCTATATATTTTCATACAAAAATCTACCTTTTTAGCGTCTTTTAAGCAACATAAACATGTCACACACTTAGCAAATCATCACAACCTAAATAATAATTTTAGACCTAATTATTATCATAAAACATCACTTTTATCATCATATTTCCAGATTTCAAACAATATAAATAATCCATGCTAAAACCTAGTTTAAATCATGCTTTTGGACAACAATCTTTAGCAATAAAAACCTAAATCATCAATTCAATGATCCATGCATAAACTAACAAGTTTTTATGCAATAATATACCATTATTTTCTGTTTGAAACAAACCATAACAAAATATTTGATTGCATGTAAAGATCAAGCCCTAATTCATCACTTTTTGCAAGATATGAGCATATAAACATACATGCATATACACGACATCCATACATACAAATAAATCCATGAAAATCTTTAATAAAGACCCATTATTTGCTGATTTTAATAGTTTATAAAAATCCTTTTATTAAAGATGAACAATACTTGCAAAAATCAAAGCTTTCCTTAAGAAAAATAAAGAAAGAGATGGAGATAATAGAGAAATGCAAGTTGATGGATGATTTTCTTGAGTATTTGGCTCCACAACTCTTGAATCTTCAAGAAAATGCTCCAAGAACACCAAAACCTCAAGAACACTTATAGAAAAGATGTTAGAAAGGTGTGGGATTGAAGTGAAGATTGAAGGGGTATTTATAGGAGGGTGAGGGATGGATTTCGGCCAAGAGCGAGAGAGGAGAGAGAAATGGAGATTTGACATCTTCTATTCAAATCCCATGCAAGTTGAATGATCAAATGTGGTGGAGTGTAGTTTTATACAAAGTGTGTAAGGAATTAAATGAGTGTATTTAATACTTGATTAGGGTGTGGGACCTACTTCATGGCTGATTTTAAGAGAGAGAAAGAGAGGTCTTCTTTTATTTTATAAACCTGTACACACATGTAGGTGATCTTTTATAAAAATCGCAACACTTTTATAAAATTCTACCACTTTAAACATGGTTTTTCATCAAAATAAAAATATATAAAATACCCACTAATTATTTTCTATCATAATTAGTAAAAATAATAATTTTTGCTTTCAGTTCATTTTAACTCATCCGGTACGCGATTGTATCGGGTAAAACGCAACGAAAATCATCGAAAGCGATATTTAACAAGTAGCACATAATTTTCACATATAATCCACTAATATAAACCAATTTATATAATTTTCATCAAAACTGATATTTTTAAGGTCAACCGGGTCGTCACCAACGCTAAATACAGACGTTTTACCAATACGCGGTACCGAAATTTTTGAAATTTCACGAAATGCAAACCTATGCATACGAAGGGCTTTGCTAGACTTTATAATGACCTTATTAACTGAAATTAAGTCTAAGACTCGTATAATTAAATTATAAACGCGTTCTAAGGTTATACGGTAAATAACCTGAAAATTGTTGGATGTCACAATGGTTACCCGAGGCGGTGGCGGCCGGCGGTGGACTGTGCGCAAGAGGGGTTGGCGGTTCCTTCTTGTGTAGGTTTGTGTTGAGGAAAAAGTTAGGATAAGGGTTTTAGGTTAAGGTGTATTTATAATTACTATCATTACAATTTGCAATCATGGGAATTAACTGTTAAATCCATGTAATTAATTCTTAATTACATTTAATCCTCGTAGTTTACTAATTACAAATAATTAGTAAAGGGCGCCAGAATGTCCAATTCTTAATCAAAGGAGAACAAAATTCCTTTGGCGACATACAACTCCTACTTAACTTTATATTTATTCTCAATCAAACTGATGTGCTAAAAAGTAGTTTAATAAAATTAACTAAATTAACCTAATTCTAGACTCTAAGTAATACTCTAGACTCACTAAGACACACTAAACTACTAACCGGCAAGTGTACCGATCGACTCTAGTATAGCTAATGTAAGTCCGGATATCGAACCCACGAGACTCTATCGAATTACGTTAATGACTCTATCTAGACTATGACTGACACTGACTGAACTAATTGTTTAATTGTTTGGGGGGGTTTCTAAAAATCCTAAAAATGCAATTAAATTAAACTAAATTAATTTACTAAATTAACAAATACGAATTAACTTGGACTTTTACTCAGATGGTGGAAACACTACCTAGACTGGAATCCTGATTGCTTTTAGTAATGATTTTATCTGGAAATTGTTTACTATGGAACCGGGATCATAAAGTTCTCACCTCTCAGGATATCTAAAGGACTCCTAACCCTTCTCAAAAGCACGCTATGATACCCTAAAGGTTGTTTAGATTACCGGTTATTAGACTCTCTTTCAAGACACCTAACGGATTTATGAAAGTACCCGTAGAGGCTTACTCCCTTTCGAGACCTAAACCAAGGATAGAGTTGTTTTCTCGATTAGACTTGCTAGACGATAGCCAAAAGGTTCACTCCTAACAAAGCTCCTACCTTTCAGTTTAATGACTTAGACCTAGCAATAATCTCGCACCTTTCAGCTATTGATGATTAGTAGAACACTTGATTTTATAAGATTACCAAATATTACTTCTAAGGTTTAATGGCCAATTTAACCCTAAAGATTGAAGATTTATTACGTGATATAGACACTCACCAAAATCTAAAACCTAGCAAGACTCTATTATGTGATAAAGACCGTCACCAAGAATCTCACGAAGCAATAAACAATATTCGAACAATATCAAATATGCAAACACATCTAATTAATAGAACAAATCGTCTACAATTCATAAATAATCCATAAAATCCATAAATCCATAATAAAAATCAGAACTTTAGACAATCATTCATCTAGTCTAGGTAGTACGATAAATTTAGCCAATCAAAGTCATTGAAAACATCAAGAATGAAGTATTATCAAGAACACAAATCATAGTTTAAAGAAAGAGACGAAAGTAAAGACACCCGAATGACACAAACGTGACCCGAATGATTCTCCCGACTTCAATCCTTCAACCAGCAGCTTCAAGAACTCAGAAACGCCTCAATCAATGCTCCAAAATCGCACAGGGTTCTGTTCATTCTTAACTAGGGTTTAGGCTAAACACACTTAAGTATTTATATTTTTCTCTTAACAAATCCAAACCCAGCAGCTGCAAGTCTGGGCTCAACACACTCTCGCGGGGCGCGATAAAATCATCCATGTTAGTCGCGACCCGCGACCGTCTTCTTGACGTCGGCACATTTAACAGTCTCTCGCCTCCCGCGAGAGACATTAAATTTATTGTCGCGGCCCGCCAGAAGACACTTTTCCAGCACTTTCAACGCTCTTCAGCTCCCGAGCACTCCAATACGTTCCAGGACTCGACTTTTTCATGTTTCAGCTTGTTTTCCTCACTTTTCAGCTATTTCTACGATTCAAGACCTGCAAAACGTAATTGGATTAGAAGTATGCAAATTCTGACGAAAACCAAACTAACACTAACGAAATTATACAAACTGTACACGATAAAAGAATGTATTTTGCAATACATCAAATATCCCCACACTTACTCTTTTTTCGTCCTCGAAAAAGAATCTATGCAAACGGAATCAGAGAGGAGTAAATACTCGAATCAAAGTTATTTATACTTATTAAAAATTCAAAACTTGTGTTAGCCGCGATTGCAAATATATTTGTCCCCTTAAACCCAAATCCGGTTCCAAGCCCTTATCATGCAATTTAAGTTCACATTCGGTCAATCTACCTAGGGTCTCACACTAGAAACCACAGTCCACCTAATCCCACCTCAAGCTTATAGAACAAAAGGAAACGATCATTGGACCACTTCCTAACCGTTTTATACCAAAATCAAGAGAATTTGAAATCAAAATTTTTTTTATTTATTTATTTTTTTTGAACTTAGACCTTGCTTCACCTAACCCAGAGGCTGTCTCAATCAGAGTCATCATCCCCGAGAGTGACAACGTGAGCGTCGGTAATTTTTGCAATTTTGTTTCGACACATCCCAGAGGCATTCTAAGTCAGAGTCACCATCCTCAACGAAGATTACGTAGGCCTGCGCTACTTTTCTTAGTTTCTAGCTCATTTATTCTATTTTATTTTATTATTTTTTTTTATTAGAAATTCTAACAATTTTAGCTTATAACGGCATTCCTTATACTATTTTTGGCGGTTGCAATTTCCCATTTTCCCTAGATGAGAACCCACTAGTAGACCGACAATTAAGGTATATTTAGATCAAAGGGACCTAAAACCGAACCGGGCCTATTCACACATCATAAACTAGACACAAGCTGGACTATATTAATCTATATTATCATTATTTGAACCCGAACAAAAACCCTCTTTTATATCATTTTCCGTTTTATTTTGCAAACTTCTTTATTCAAAAGACATTTTCAAATTTTTTTTTTTATGCAAACAAATAAACAAATAAATGACTCGACTAACTAAGACTAACCAATTTATCCCATCCCCACACTTAAAGATTGCATTGTCCCTAATGCAAGAACGAGAATACGACTCAAACTAACCAACTAAAAATAAAAACTAAAAACGAAATAAAATATACAAAATATACAATTGGAAAGACTTAGCTGAATTTGCGAGACTGTCAATGTGCCAGTCAATTCCACATATGCCCTCCAATCCGAACACGCTCAGCAAACAGTTCCTAACCCACACACGAACGGAAGCGGCATCACAACACCAACCTATTCAATCAAACAACCAAACCTCCCAAAATATAATACATAACCAAATTAAGTGCATTAGTTCAACTAACCAACCAACCCGATCCACCCAACCTGTTTAACAAATATTTAGAATATGAGTACAAACCAAAATATGAGGATGAAAACAGCATAAAAGGAATAAAACAAATAATACTAAATCTGCTTCTGCTGCATCCTCTTCACCACCATGCTACTCATCATCATCCGACTCCTCACTCCCTTGCTCATAAATCCGATATGGTTCAACACCTTGCATGTTACTCGGTCCCGGCTGTGGCTGACTCAAATAATGAGGAACTCCTAAATGCAATCCCTCCCTCATGTAACGCATACCATCTTCCAACCTGTGTTGACCCTGCTCATGCACCCGTCTACTCTCCTCCATAACCTGTCGTACCCCGCCGAACTATTCATCCACATAACCACGCAGATCCCCAAAACCCGTCTGCATGGAATCATATAAAGAATCTAACGTAAGTGGGTCAGGGCGTGGCTGTCGAAGCGGGTACTGTCTCGCCGGCATCTCCTGGCGAGTAGTCTGCCTCTGGTAACGAGTGGGGATACCCGACTGCATTGAAGCTGCAGCATCAGAACCGGGTGGAGGCTGAACCTGAGGGCACGGACGAATGTCTGCCCACGCAACAGGATCGGTATATGTCAAAATACCGGCTGACTGCAAATCCCGAACACTCATAAAACACGGCTGCGGGCCCTCTCTCATCCTATCCCTCGAGTACCTATCGAAAACCCCTAGGCTCTCGGCCAACCACGTCACATACGGACCACAGTAAATTCTTGCACCCGGACCACCTCTCCACGGTCTCCTCATCGACCAAGCAAAAATGGTAGCTAAATTAGCAGACCGACCTTCAACCATACACATTAGACAAAAGAGGCTAACCTGATTAACCTTATTGTCCCCTTGTCCTCTTCCAACTAATGTAGCTGCCAAAATCTTATGAATGAAACGGTAGACCGGATCAATGATATCGCTCGCAACCATATTGTTCGAGTAGGGTACTATCGAAATTGTGCTCCAGAACCTCGCTATCTCCTCCACTTGCACACTATTAGGATGTCTCCTCTTGAAAACACCCTGCAGACTGTTCCTAAACTCAGCTGACTGCACCTCCTCCTCATTTAAAACTGTGTAGCCACGGCGAATTAAGGAATAGTCATTTCATAGGGCCGCCTACCCAAGGAGAAAAATACCGCCTCCCGCTCATTAAAATTTCCTTGCTTGTAATCAAAGGTGGAGTGAAACTCCAAGGTGATCTCCTTGTACTGTCTTGCATCACAATCCAATACCCTTCTAAACTTTTCACCTAGCAGTTGCTCAACCCGAGCTCGAGCACCCAACCTATCCATCAGACTCCAGTCAATCCTCCTGTACGGTAGCAGATCTACCGTAATCAAAGTTGTTAATTTCTGCATCTCCCCCGAGTCCAACTCAAACTGTAGCAACGGGCTATCCCTTATCCTCGTGCTCTGTCCATGTGCGACCCCTGGTCCACTATACGAAACTTGTCTATGGTAGACAATTGGTTGTGGTGGTTGTTCTATGGTTCCCCGGGGTCGAGCGGTTGGCCCTCTTTTCTGACCCGATCTGCTTGATGATCCTTCTCCTGACATTCTGCAAAACAAAACAGGGAAGATCATTAGTTACAAACTGTTTTTTGTATTTAAATTTTTTTTTTAAATATGGAACAACCGTATAGCATTCCATTCGCGGTTGAAACCGAAAATAAAGTGAAACAAAATCGGGTTACCGTTTACAAAAGCATAAGTTATAAACAACTTCGCCCGAATGGAGATTGAGTACGGGCGAAGTGTTTTGTACCGGTACGTGCATATAAGTAAACCCAAGACCAAACTAGACCTAAGACTCGACTCAAAAATACAAGACTCAATGTACACTACCTCCTCCCGGCACTTTAATTGTCCTCAATTAAATCCCAAGTGCCAAAACCAACTAACATTGAGTGTCAACCGAGATAAAGTTACAAGCTTTATAGTATCATTAGTGAAAACGGGTCAACATGATGTCAAAATCTCAGTTTCATCACAAAATTAACCAACCCGAATCCCCACACTTGATTTTTAACCAAATCCTAGCCCATGGTAGTCGCAAAACACATGTGGAACAACCAAACCGAGCCACCCGCAACCTGCATTATGCTAAACTACCCAAACCAAGCCACCCGCAACCTCAAACTTACCACTAAACAAACCAAACACAAGACTAATCTAGGACTCAACTCAAATCTATCACTAATCTAACTAAAAACTGAAATAGAAAAGCATAAAATACAAGAAATTGCAGGAAAACATACCTGAGAGTTGAAGTAAACAAGAAAAACTAGAACAATCCGGTTATGATCTTGAAACTTCCTTAAAGTCCGGTGTGAGTGGTGAAAGTGGTGATTTTTATGGTTAAAATCAGATGAGGGATGATGTGTGGGTGAAATGGGGGTGAAATTATGGTAGAAAAGTGGCTGATTTTGGTGGTGAAGGGTGATGTTTGGTGGTTGTCGACGAAATGGAAGAAGAAGTAGGTTAAAATGGTTGAAATTGGGGATTAAATGATTCACGCTGCAGATAGGGCTTCTCACGGGCCGCGACCGGTATACTTATGTCTCTCGCGCCCCGCGACCGGTATAATGACATCAGCGCTAAAATCCACTAGCGGGTCGCGACCAGTATACTTATGTCTCTCGCGCCCCGCGAGTATACGTTTTGCACAGAAAGTTTTGAAAGTTGGAGTGCCTTAGAAAAATTTCAAGTATTCACCAAACCTCCCAAAACTCAACCCAAAAATTTTCTAACACTGGAACTTACCTGGAAACTCGTTTTCTCGCCAATCGTTGCATCCCCTCGGTAATGAATTCCTGTAAGTGACTCGAAACACAAAAACAAAGACCGAAACACTACCAAAAACAACCATTAGCTACGAAAAATAATCGAAATAAATGAAAATACAAACGGTACAAACTCTACACTTGAGGCTTCCCTCAAAACTCTAACCGGTGGTATTTGGAATGTCTTCGAGAGGAGTTACCTCCCTCTCGTTCTCGTCAATTGGGCCACCTAAATAGTGCTTCAACCTATGGCCGTTCACCTTCCATGACCCTCCACTAGCTTCATCGTATAACTCAACTGCGCCATGCGGAAACACCTCCTTCACGACATAAGGTCCCGTCCACTTCGATTTCAACTTCCCGGGAAACAACTTAAACCTCGAATTGTAAAGGAGTACTTTATCACCAGCTTTAAACTCCTTCAACCCCTTAAGCTTCCTGTCGTGCAACGCCTTCGTTTTCTCTTTGATATTCCAAGAACGCTCATACGCCGCATCTCTAAGTGCTTCTAACTCATGAATTTGGAAAAACCTTCTCCTAGCCGCTTGAGTGAGGTCGAGATTGACGGTCTTTAGAGCCCAAAGCGCTCGGTGCTCCAATTCAACCGGGAGGTGGCACGCTTTGCCATAGACAATCATGAATGGTGTGGTTCCTAAGGGTGTTTTGTAGGCGGTATGAAATGCCCACAACGCATCATCGAGTTTATCCAACCAATCCTTACGACTCTTCCCTACCGTTTTCTCTAGTATTCTCTTCACTCCCGATTCGCATTCTCAACTTGACCGTTTGTTTGTGGATGGTACGCGGTAGACAAACGGTGAGTAACTCGATAACGCTCTATGCCTTCTCCATTACGGCATTACAAAAATGCGTTCCTCGGTCACTAATAATGGCTTTGGGAATACCGAAACGAGTGAACAACTTCTTTAGGAATCTCACCACCACTCGGGCATCGTTTGTAGGCAAAGCTTGAGCTTCAACCCACTTCGAAACGTAGTCTATTGCCACAAGGATGTACCTATTTCCACTAGAGGAGGGAAAAGGTCCCATGAAGTCAATGCCCCATACGTCAAAGATTTCAAGAACTTGAATAGGATTTTGGGGCATCTCATTCTTGGATGAGATATTGCCGGTACGTTGGCAAGCATCGCATGTCTTAACGAATTCTATAGCATCCTCAACTACCGTAGGCCAAAAGAAACCGCAATCAAAGACCTTTTGTGCGGTAGTGTGTGCACCATGATGACCTCCCGTCAACCCCTCATGCACATGCCTCAGAATATCTAGACCCTCTTCCTTACGAACACACCTCCTAAGAATACGGTCACCTCCTATCCTAAAAAGGTAAGGATCATCCCATATGTACTTCCTCGCATCCCTAAACAACTTCCTCTTTTGTTGGGCATTCATATCCTTCATGACATACCCATTGGCAAGATAATTTGCTAAGTCACTAAACCAAGGTAAACCCTCTTTCTCAGCCGCTACGAAATCTATGGACTCATGAGGGAATCTATCTCCTATTGCCTCCTCACGAATCTCCTCCCTACTCGGATCCTCTAAGCGTGAAAGATGGTCCGCCGCTACATTTTCCACTCCTTTCTTATCCTTAATTTCTATGTCAAACTCGGAAAGAAGAAGAATCCAACGTATAAGACGAGGCTTAGCGTCCTTCTTTTGGAAGAGATAACGCAAAGCTGCATGATCGGTGAACACTATAGTTTTTGAAAGCACGAGGTACGAACGAAACTTATCGAAAGCAAAGACGACGGCTAGGAGTTCCTTCTCGGTGGTGGTGTAGTTCTCTTGCGCGTCGTTGAGGGTTTTACTCGCGTAATAGATCGGGTGAAAGTGGTTCTCCCGTCTTTGACCCAAGACCGCCCCGACCGCGTAATCGCTCGCGTCACACATGAGCTCAAATGGTAAGCTCCAATCGGGGGATACAAGGATGGGTGCACTCACTAGTTTCTCTTTAAGGAAGTCGAAGGCTTGAAGACACTCCTTGTCGAAGACAAAAGGGACATCTTTCTCAAGGAGTCGAGTCATGGGGCGAGTGATTTTGGAAAAATCCTTAATGAAACGCCTATAGAAACCCGCATGACCTAAGAAGCTACGAATCGATTTCACACTAGTCGGTGGAGGAAGCCTACTAATAGTATCTATTTTGGCTCTATCTACCTCTATACCGGACCTAGAAATCTTATGTCCTAAGACAAACCCCTCCGTAACCATGAAGTGACACTTCTCCCAATTAAGCATCAACTTCGTCTCAACACACCTCTTCATCATCCTAGCTAGGTTACCTAAACAATGATCAAACAAATCGCCATAGACCGAGAAATCATCCATAAAGACCTCCATCGAACTCTCAACCATATCTTGAAAAATGGTGATCATACATCGTTGGAAAGTAGCCGGAGTGATAATGAGCATAATAAGCAAAAGAACTTTCGTCTAGAGGCGTTTCAACCAAGTCAATGTTGTAAAGCCTACTGAATTGTAGTAAAGCCTAATGAAGTGTACCGAACTTTCTTCATGTATTCACTTGTATTCCATACGAACTCCTACAAATATGATAAAGACTCAATTGTACATAAAAACGACTCAAAACAAATATAAAACTAACTAAAAACACATTAAAACAACGGAATAAGCAAAAACTCATTGATCGGTACATTGATCGGTACATTGATCGTCTACATTGATCGGTACATTGATCGGTACATTGATCGATACATGTATTCACTTCATTAGGCTTTACTACATTGATCGGTACATTGATCGTCTAGAGCATAATAAGCAAAAACTTGATGTCGCTCGGACGGTCTATTAAAAATAACTATATAAAACCTAACCTAGACTCTCTAGCTTTAAATTTATAAATCTAGACTCAATCTAATACTATACCACACAACCGGCAAGTGTACCGATCAATGTAGTAAAGCCTAATGAAGTCCGGATATCGAACCCACGAGACACTAGCAATAACCCTACCTAGACTCTGACTCAACTAACTAAACTGAAATATATTGGGGGATTTTGTGTTGTAACTTAATGTAAACTTTCTAACTAATGACACTCAACTATCAAGCAGAACTCTTTAAACGAATTCAAGAATAGGGAAGGCACTACCTAGGTTAAGAATCTTACTTGCAAAGTATAACTTCTATCGGTTCTGAAAACTATGATGGATCTGGGTTTCTAATGAAACAACTCTAGATAACCTAATGGATTCCTGATCACTCTCGGTCTCGGGATGTCACCAACTCAGCTACCTAAAGCGTATTAAACTCACCAGATAATTGGATCACTTCTCAGGTATTTCCAACTATGACAAGTACCCTAATAAACGGATTACCTCTCAGTCTCACCGCCTACCATACACTCAAGGAATGCATGGGGTAATCTCAAGTTAACTACTATGATTCGGATAGCAACAATCACTAGACACCTAACACTAACGTCCTCTCAGACTGTTAATACTCGGATTCCTAATGACGAAGACTAAACGACTAATTCTCACCTCTCGGGTATTGAACTAGGACACACATTCACTTCTAATCAGTAATCACTTATGAATTCCTATGGCTACTACGTCTAGAAACCACTCACAATCACAAACCCTAAGATCTATGACCACAAAACGAAGATCAAACTGGCAGACAACCACAATCAACGCAGGAAATCAGAAACAACCACAAGATCAGCAGTAAATATATACTAACATCATACATAATCAACCAAAGATCTTTACTAAATCATAAACCCATCAATTGAATCCAAAAACCAATAAAAATCATAACTTTAACATGCAATCATCTTAAACCTAGGCAGTTTGCAAAATCTAGCCAACAAACATGTTCAAAACAACCAAAACAGAAGTAATAAACATAGTCATAGGTTCAATTAAACAAAGTAAAGATAAAAGAAGAAGAATCATAAACCGAACGATCACGAATAACCAATTCGGGTTCCAAAACTCCAACTCCTTGCTCCACTAGCCTTCTTCTTCCTCAAAATCGCCAAAAGGTTCTCACTTGACGGCTGGAATCGACTTTTTTTCAATAACAGCCGACATCATCAATAAAAACCTAAAAATCCAATTTTTCCGGATTTATGACTCTCTCGCGTACCGCGAGAGAATTTGGGCCAGCCCCTCGCGTACCGCGAGAGCCAATTTAGTCGGGCGCGTTTTTGAAGATCTTCGCGTACCGCGAGACTTCTCCACTCCTCTCTCGCGTACCGCGATAGACATAAAATCTAGAAAATTGTCTTCTAGAGCTTGGACTTTTTCGGGCTTGGTTCCTTTGCTCGTTTTCTTCATGTATTCACTTGTATTCCATACGAACTCCTACAAATATGATAAAGACTCAATTGTACATAAAAACGACTCAAAACAAATATAAAACTAACTAAAAACACATTAAAACAACGGAATAAAGACATGTGCTTTCGCACAATATCAAATATCCCCACACTTAACCTTTTTTCGTCCTCGAAAAATATGCAAATGGAATCATAACTGGCATCTAACTCAACTAACATAAATTTCAATTTTCAAAACATACTCACGTGTTAAAAAGCAACAATTAGTATTTCTGTCCGATTAAACCCAAGCACTAACTTTCAAGCCCCCGTTACGTGTTCTAAATCCATTTTATACAACATATCAATCAATCTATGTGACTCACACTTAGAAGTTACAGCTCTACCTAATCCCGTCTCAAGGTCATGTTTAGGCACGGATTAAACCATATAGATTTACCCTACCACGTTAAACTACTATTTACAGGTTTTTAGAAATCAGATGAAATCATGAATGAATGGATGATAATGAGCATAATAAGCAAAAGAACTTTTGTCTAGAGGCGTTTCAACCAAGTCACTATCCCGGAGGGTAACACATAGACTACATTCTATCAATGAAGCACAAAAATCTTACTTAGGGGTGTATCCTCCAAGTCGCTATCCCTGAGGGAAACACATAAGCAAAACTCAGTATAGCTCATAAATTATGGAATAACATGAATTATGGAATGCGGGCGCCACCGAAACTCGGATTTATTCTCATAAAAAGAGAATGGTGTGCCATAAAAATTTCAAAAACCTTTAAATTTTAACTTAATCGTGGTACCTATCACCCTATATTGACAGTTTCAGTATTACCATTACTCTAAGATGAATACCCACAAGATATCATGATTTTATTCCGTGATTAATCCTAAATAACACAAACAGGATATTTAAGCTCTACTAGTTAGCTGGGTCTACCAAAACATCACTAATTAGACACGTTTTCAATTATTTAATCTTTTAAACTCATAAATAGATCCAGTTCTACTATCATTTTCCAAATATATGCAATTATTTTCAAGAACATTTTTCAAATTTTTCAATTTTTTTTTTTTTTTTTTTTTTTTTTTTAAACAAGACAAACTAGCTAAACACTCACATCCCCACACTTGAAAGACACATTGTCCTCAATGTGAAGCAAAACACAACTAAAAATGAAAATGCAAAAATAAAAACAAAACAGAACAGGAAGCGACTTAGCTGGTAATGTAGATGCAATCTAGTATGCAGCTTCGTTCTTCCTTGTGTGCACCGTATAGCATTTCCTTCGCGGCTTGCACATCTCACTGACGGGTTGCCTTTACAAACTGGTAATGGTGATGATCAATCTTGGAACTTCACTCCCGATGATTTTCCTCACCGAATCAAGCACGAATTCCCTGCACAACACGACACAAACAAAACACATACCAAAAAAACATAAAAACAGACACGGACTCACACCAACGAATGCACACAAACTCTACATCCCGGGCACTTGCCCGAGACTCAAGCAAGCCTATCAGGAGGCTTCTCCTTTATGCCGCCCCCATCCGGCCCGTTTAGTATGATTGGTCTACCACCGATTTGACAAACATGGGTGGCAGACCTTAAATTTATTTTTAAAAATGTAAACGGGTCGGTCCACCAATATTTAAACTTACCTGGACCAAACCTGATACGGGGCATGTAGTGCGGTGATTGGTCATCTCCAGTATACTCCTTCCTATGGTCCTTGTATGACCATCCCAGGACCTTCATAACATGCCGGTCCATACGTCTTCTCGCCCTGTCCCGTGGTCGTGCTGATAAGGGTGGCGATCCACCATCTACTTCCTCCACGAGCTCTTGCCTCTCTCTATCTTGGGTGAAAAGCTTAAGGTCCGACACCAGCTCGGTTCGTGGTTCATTGATAACCTCTTGCACTTTCACCTCTTCTTCTATCCCCACACTTGGCTCTTGATATAATAGATCTTCAAGAAGTTTTAGATCGCCAAGTGGGTCATATTCTCCATCTTCTTCAAAAGTTGGTAAACCCACCAACTCGTCACCAAACTCTTCTTCCCATGACGCCTCATCAACAATCTTAACTAAAAGCTCATCCTCACTATTATCATCAGTCTCGAACAACCCGGCTAATCCCTCTTCAAAGCATTCATCTTCAATCGGGGTTTTAGGGATTTCACTATTCTCTTCATCATCAATCACATCTTCATCATCGCTCCAAAAGCAATCATTGTCACTCTCATCCCAAGAGAATTCATAGACACCCGGCCGAATTTGCTTAAGACCCTGCAGGTCCGAGGGTGGGACTACTACGCCCATTTTTGTCCTCGGTTCCGGAGGTGCCTCTTCCTTTTGTAGCTTGATACTTTCTAGCTCATCCATGAGCCTCCCATTTTCTTCTAGAAAGTGTAATTGTTCGGCTCTAGTTATCAGGTGCCATTGAGTGTTCATGATTTCTTGCACCTTCCTTTGCTCTTCCTTGATTGTGTCTTCATCCCTTATTACCTGCATCAACTCATTCTCACAAGACAAGTGTAAAGTATCACAATGAACTATTTGCTCTTGTGTAGAAGACGACAAACAAAAATCAGTATTGCAATCAAGGTCAGAATAATTACCTGGAGGTGGGACTTGTGCTTCACCTTCTGTCACTGTGCTTTGCACGTCGTCCATTGTAGTCCCCAGTATTAACTCCCCCGATGCAGTTTCGATCCCAATTTCATTCCCCTCTTGATCGTATACCACACGATCTATATTTGTCGGCCGGTGTGATCCAATACGAGCCATCACTGCTTGGATATCTCTCTCATATTGCTCATTTGCCTCTCTACACCAGGCGTTCAACTCCTCTCGAGTCCTGTATTCCGCCTGTGGCTGTACCTGCGGATAAGCATACTCATAGTAGTTTGCAGATTCCCCCGATGAATATGGGCAACGACAAGTAAAATGGGGTCCTCCACAGATTTCACACATAATGAAAAAAATTAATAAAAATTAAATAAAAAAAATTTAATTAAGCAGACTCAAGATACAAACTAGACACACTAAAAACAAAGACTCACTAAAGGACACACAAACTAGACTCAACAAAATAGAAAAGACTCAAAACACAAAAAGACCAAATAATCAGATAAGTTCAATCAAAGTTAGATACGCTATCGCCTAAGTGTCCCCGGCAACGGCGCCAAAAACTTGATGTCGCTCGGACGGTCTATTAAAAATAACTATATAAAACCTAACCTAGACTCTCTAGCTTTAAATTTATAAATCTAGACTCAATCTAATACTATACCACACAACCGGCAAGTGTACCGATCAATGTAGTAAAGCCTAATGAAGTCCGGATATCGAACCCACGAGACACTAGCAATAACCCTACCTAGACTCTGACTCAACTAACTAAACTGAAATATATTGGGGGATTTTGTGTTGTAACTTAATGTAAACTTTCTAACTAATGACACTCAACTATCAAGCAGAACTCTTTAAACGAATTCAAGAATAGGGAAGGCACTACCTAGGTTAAGAATCTTACTTGCAAAGTATAACTTCTATCGGTTCTGAAAACTATGATGGATCTGGGTTTCTAATGAAACAACTCTAGATAACCTAATGGATTCCTGATCACTCTCGGTCTCGGGATGTCACCAACTCAGCTACCTAAAGCGTATTAAACTCACCAGATAATTGGATCACTTCTCAGGTATTTCCAACTATGACAAGTACCCTAATAAACGGATTACCTCTCAGTCTCACCGCCTACCATACACTCAAGGAATGCATGGGGTAATCTCAAGTTAACTACTATGATTCGGATAGCAACAATCACTAGACACCTAACACTAACGTCCTCTCAGACTGTTAATACTCGGATTCCTAATGACGAAGACTAAACGACTAATTCTCACCTCTCGGGTATTGAACTAGGACACACATTCACTTCTAATCAGTAATCACTTATGAATTCCTATGGCTACTACGTCTAGAAACCACTCACAATCACAAACCCTAAGATCTATGACCACAAAACGAAGATCAAACTGGCAGACAACCACAATCAACGCAGGAAATCAGAAACAACCACAAGATCAGCAGTAAATATATACTAACATCATACATAATCAACCAAAGATCTTTACTAAATCATAAACCCATCAATTGAATCCAAAAACCAATAAAAATCATAACTTTAACATGCAATCATCTTAAACCTAGGCAGTTTGCAAAATCTAGCCAACAAACATGTTCAAAACAACCAAAACAGAAGTAATAAACATAGTCATAGGTTCAATTAAACAAAGTAAAGATAAAAGAAGAAGAATCATAAACCGAACGATCACGAATAACCAATTCGGGTTCCAAAACTCCAACTCCTTGCTCCACTAGCCTTCTTCTTCCTCAAAATCGCCAAAAGGTTCTCACTTGACGGCTGGAATCGACTTTTTTTCAATAACAGCCGACATCATCAATAAAAACCTAAAAATCCAATTTTTCCGGATTTACGACTCTCTCGCGTACCGCGAGAGAATTTGGGCCAGCCCCTCGCGTACCGCGAGAGCCAATTTAGTCGGGCGCGTTTTTGAAGATCTTCGCGTACCGCGAGACTTCTCCACTCCTCTCTCGCGTACCGCGATAGACATAAAATCTAGAAAATTGTCTTCTAGAGCTTGGACTTTTTCGGGCTTGGTTCCTTTGCTCGTTTTCTTCATGTATTCACTTGTATTCCATACGAACTCCTACAAATATGATAAAGACTCAATTGTACATAAAAACGACTCAAAACAAATATAAAACTAACTAAAAACACATTAAAACAACGGAATAAAGACATGTGCTTTCGCACAATATCACGGAGCGTTACATAATCCAAAAGGCATGCGTCGGTACGCATACGTGCCATGTGGACATGTAAAGGTCGTTTTCTTTTGGTCCTCCGGCGCGATAGGAATTTGGAAGTAGCCGGAAAAACCATCAAGGAAACAATAAAATTGTTGCCTCGCGAGACGCTCTAGCATTTGGTCTATGAATGGGAGTGGGAAGTGGTCCTTCCGGGTAGCGTCATTGAGCTTACGGTAGTCAATACATACACGCCAACCGGTGACCGTACGCGAAGGAATGAGCTCGTTTTTCTCGTTAACGACAACAGTCATCCCCCCCTTCTTGGGGACGACTTGGGTAGGACTCACCCAAGAAGAATCGGATATCGGGTAAATCAAACCGGTTTCCATCAACTTCAACACCTCCTTCCAAACTACTTCCTTCATGTTGGGGTTTAGGCGTCTTTGGGGTTGCACCACCGGTTTAAACTCATCCTCCATTAGAATCCGGTGAGTACAAAAAGTAGGGCTAATCCCCTTAATATCGGACAACCTCCAAGCTATAGCCTCCTTGTGCTCTTTTAGCACCTCAATTAACTTCCCCTTCTCCTCCTCCGTCAATTTGGAAGAAATTATGACGGGCATACTAGAATTTTCTCCTAAGAAAGCGTACTCTAGATGTGACGGAAGGACCTTAAGCTCTAGGGGTGTAGTATCTACGGGTTTGCTCTCACGCTCGTCCCTAATCTCACATAGCTCTAAGGTTTCGGGAACCCAAGTCGGCTCTACGTCCTCACTCTCGTCATCCAACTCCTCGTCATCTACTCCCTCACTAACTAGATCGGCTCCACTAATGAAACCTATGCACTGATCAACGCACGATATGAAAGAATCTAAGAAGTAAACGGAGTGACACGGACCACTATAATCATCACTACCACTAGGGTGTTGCATAGCTCTATCTATCTCAAAGGTGACGATCTCATCTCCCGCACGAAGTGAAATCTTACCGTCAAAGACATCGATGATTGCCTTTGCGGTTCGGAGGAATGGACGGCCTAGTATGATCGGAACTCTCTCGTCGGCCTCCATGTCTAAAACCACGAAATCTACGGGGAACACGAATTTATCTACCTTAACGAGCAAATTCTCTATGATTCCACGAGGATATTTTACCGAACGGTCGGCCAAGGACAATGACATGCGAGTAGGAGTAAGCTCACCTAGACCTAATTTCTCATAAAGAGAGAATGGCATCAAGTTGATGCTCGCACCTAAATCGGCTAAAGCGTGAGCGGGAGTGATGGCACCCCCGAATAAGCACGGAATGGTGAATGTACCCGGGTCGGTTAGTTTCTCTGGTAGCTTATTCAAGACCACCGCGGAACAACCTCCGGTCAAAGGAATGTTCGAAAACTCACCTATCCTATCCTTACGCTTGAGAAGATCCTTAAGGAATTTGGCGTATTTGGGCATGGACTGTAAGGCCTCGATGAACGGAAGATTGATCTTCAATTGCTTGAACATCTCAAGAAATTTCCCATATTCCTTAGCATATTTTTGGTGCTTAAGGCGGGCGGTGTATGGGACGCGTGAATGATCAACTAACGGAGACGGCTTAACGACTATTGGTTGCTTCTCTACCCTCTTTTCCACTTGAGGTTCCTCGGTGTGTGCGGTACTTGCTGGGTCTAGCCTAATGTGCACCTTACCGGGAGCCTCCATCTCTATCTCCTCATCTACGGGTTCCTCATCCTCTACCTCTACACTCTCGGGTATCACTACCTCTCCTAAGGTCCTACCACTACGGGTCGAGATTGCCTTCAATTGGCCGGAAGGGTTCGGCTTTGTGTTGCCTGAAAATTGACCGGGAGGTCGTTCTTGCAGCTGGCGTGCAATGTCCCCGACCTGCCTTTGAAGGTCCAAGAAATTAGAATGGTTATTCTTGAGGTATGTAGCATGTTCTTCTAAGGTTCGTTGGGTGGACTGGTCCTTAACTAGAATTTGGGATAACATAGCTTTAATCTCGTCTAGACCACTACCCAAATCTTGATTTTTTGAACCCTGATTATTTGACCCCCCACTATTGAACTGACCTCCTGTATTTGAACCTGACCCTGAACTACCAAACTGACCCTGCTGATTTGAACCCCCACTTGAATAGAAACCTGGCCCCCTGCTTTGATACTGGCCTGATGGGAAACCAGGGGGATTACTGGAAGAGCGGAAATTATTATTACTACGCCAGTTAGAGTTATTATTAAATGGGTTAGTGGGACCTCGGTTTTGACCTGCGATGTACTCGACCTGTTCTATGGTAAGTGTTGGACATTCTACGGTATCATGACCTCCCCTACAAACCTCACACCTATCTACCTTTTTCTTAATTTCTAATAGCTCTTTGGTGATATAATCAAGTTGAGATGCTACCTTTGAATCCGAGCCAACTTGGTTTACTCCTCGAGCAGCTGAGGAAGTACTAGTAACATGAATGGAAGTCCTGCTGGTAGCACTATGATCGATATCAGCATGAGCAAAACTCTCAAAGAGATCATTACAGTCGGCCACCGATTTCTTGCCCATGAGATGGCCTCCTGTAGAGGTGTCGAATCGGGCCTTACACTCGGGGGTGAGACCATTGTAGAATTTCTCTACAAGTGCCCAATCAGACAACCCGTGTTGGGAACAACGTGAGAGTAGGGTTTGAAACCTCTCCCAAGCTAAGTGATAAGGTTCGTCAGACTCCATCCGGAACGAATGGATCTGGTCACGAAGGCGAGATGCCTTAGCAGGTGGAAAATACTTAGCTAGGAAGGCATCCCTAAGTCCAGCCCATGTGGTAAAAGTACCTGCCGGCTGCGAATCAAGCCAAGTGGCTGCGCGGCCAGCAAGTGAAAACGGGAAGACTTGGAGATAGCGGGCATCAAGGTTAACACCTTCGATGCCGAAGGTGTTGCAGAGGCGGGTGAGACGGTTGATGTGGGCGGGCGCATCCTCGTCATCACGACCGTGAAACTGACAAGAGTTGTTAATGGCGGTCATGATGTAGGACGGGATTTGCCAAGACTTGTCATTGGTGATTTCGGGAAGGATGATGGGTGAGTTAGCGGTATAACCCGCGGTGGAGCGTTGGTGGACAGTTTGGTTGTTGGCCATTTGGAAATAGTGTGGCGGACTCGGAGGACGGGAAGTAGGTGGGGAGTTATTGGGTGAAGACCTCGGTGTGAAGTCAAAGCTTGGTGGTATTGATTGGGATGTAGAGTCAGAAAAGGCGAAAGATGAAGATGAAGGAGTACTAACCTTTAGAGAAAAAGACGAGAAGGAAGACTTGTCCGTAGGCGGCTTCGGTGGAGGTCCTTGTGAACGCGTACGGGGCATCCACTGCAAAACCGAAAACAAACAAGTAAGACGACTCTAAAAGATACTGACTAAATATAAATAAATAATAAAAATAAAGAGACACTTAATTATTTAGACTCCTACGACTCAAACAAAGTAAATAGCACGTATGATGTCAATTAAGTCCAAACAAAGAAATTAACGCAATTGCCAGAGAGAGTCCCCGGTAACGGCGCCAAAAACTTGATGTGCTAAAAAGTAGTTTAATAAAATTAACTAAATTAACCTAATTCTAGACTCTAAGTAATACTCTAGACTCACTAAGACACACTAAACTACTAACCGGCAAGTGTACCGATCGACTCTAGTATAGCTAATGTAAGTCCGGATATCGAACCCACGAGACTCTATCGAATTACGTTAATGACTCTATCTAGACTATGACTGACACTGACTGAACTAATTGTTTAATTGTTTGGGGGGGTTTCTAAAAATCCTAAAAATGCAATTAAATTAAACTAAATTAATTTACTAAATTAACAAATACGAATTAACTTGGACTTTTACTCAGATGGTGGAAACACTACCTAGACTGGAATCCTGATTGCTTTTAGTAATGATTTTATCTGGAAATTGTTTACTATGGAACCGGGATCATAAAGTTCTCACCTCTCAGGATATCTAAAGGACTCCTAACCCTTCTCAAAAGCACGCTATGATACCCTAAAGGTTGTTTAGATTACCGGTTATTAGACTCTCTTTCAAGACACCTAACGGATTTATGAAAGTACCCGTAGAGGCTTACTCCCTTTCGAGACCTAAACCAAGGATAGAGTTGTTTTCTTGATTAGACTTGCTAGACGATAGCCAAAAGGTTCACTCCTAACAAAGCTCCTACCTTTCAGTTTAATGACTTAGACCTAGCAATAATCTCGCACCTTTCAGCTATTGATGATTAGTAGAACACTTGATTTTATAAGATTACCAAATATTACTTCTAAGGTTTAATGGCCAATTTAACCCTAAAGATTGAAGATTTATTACGTGATATAGACACTCACCAAAATCTAAAACCTAGCAAGACTCTATTATGTGATAAAGACCGTCACCAAGAATCTCACGAAGCAATAAACAATATTCGAACAATATCAAATATGCAAACACATCTAATTAATAGAACAAATCGTCTACAATTCATAAATAAACCATAAAATCCATAAATCCATAATAAAAATCAGAACTTTAGACAATCATTCATCTAGTCTAGGTAGTACGATAAATTTAGCCAATCAAAGTCATTGAAAACATCAAGAATGAAGTAATATCAAGAACACAAAACATAGTTTAAAGATAGAGACGAAAGTAAAGACACCTGAATGACACAAACGTGACCCAAATGATTCTCCCGACTTCAATCCTTCAACCAGCAGCTTCAAGAACTCAGAAACGCCTCAATCAATGCTCCAAAATCGCCCAGGGTTCTGTTCATTCGTAACTAGGGTTTAGGCTAAACACACTTAAGTATTTATATTTTTCTCTTAACAAATCCAAACCCAGCAGCTGCAAGTCTGGGCTCAACACACTCTCGCGGGGCGCGATAAAATCATCCATGTTAGTCGCGACCCGCGACCGTCTTCTTGACGTCGGCACATTTAACAGTCTCTCGCCTCCCGCGAGAGACATTAAATTTATTGTCGCGGCCCGCCAGAAGACACTTTTCAAGCACTTTCAACGCTCTTCAGCTCCTGAGCACTCCAATACGTTCCAGGACTCGACTTTTTCATGTTTCAGCTTGTTTTCCTCACTTTTCAGCTATTTCTACGATTCAAGACCTGCAAAACGTAATTGGATTAGAAGTACGCAAATTCTGACAAAAACCAAACTAACACTAACGAAATTATACAAACTGTACACGATAAAAGAATGTATTTTGCAATACATCACAAACCCTTATTACTGCCTTTCACGGAACAACGTTAGATATGGTCAAAGAACAAACTTTAGTCAAAGTTAGTTCAAATATGTGCCTCGGGTCGAAGGACTGATAGATTTTACCATATTCAAAACTGTCACACCCCGCCAGGGCGGAAACGCGAGGCGCGACTTTCACTGGTTTCCAAAGCATATGATTACCGCAAACACATACATGTAATTGGATACATAACTGAATTTAAAATATTTACATTACAAAATATCAAGTTGAGTTTACAAATGTTTAAGATTTCGCAAATATGACTCAAGACCATGAGTTATACAAGAGAAATCCTCCCAAAAGCCGTATCCACGTGCATGCATGTAACCTACATTGCTAACCTGATGACCACGTTCAATTTCCTGAAAACATACTTAAAACTGTCAACACGAGGTTGGTGAGTTCACACGTTATTATAAAGAGTTATCATAAACCCAATGTTTAAATCTGATCTTTTTGCCGATCAAAACTCTTTGTTAAACCTGATCATTTTAACCTGATCAGTACTCTTTCGTTTAAACCTGATCACTTTAACCTGATCAGAATTCTTTACTTTAAACCTGATCACTTTACCCTGATCAGAACTCTTTTGTGTAAAACCTGATCATTTTAACCTGATCAGAACTCTTTTGATAAACCTGATCACTTTACCCTGATCAGAACTCTTTTGTGTAAAACCTGATCACTTTAACCTGATCAGAACCCTTTTATGAAAAACCTGATCAGAACTCTTTTGATAAACCTGATCATTTTACCCTGATCATTTTAACCTGATCAGAACTCTTTTGATAAACCTGATCATTTTACCCTGATCAGAACTCTTTTGTATGTATTACCAATGAATATGATTACTAATCCGATCTATTGACCCCATTTGTAAGCTTGCAAGGAATACAAAATAGTATGTAATGTACGAGACCGTAACCAAACCCCAACTTTCTGTGCCTCCCCTCGCCTTTCTGCGAGTAAGACAATATGCGGTCATTCGGCCATTTTGACCCCTGGTTAGCGCGACTAACCATGACCGGAGGCGTCACCCCCAATAGTACTATTCATATAATCCCGGGCTAAATCCATAGCTAATGGTTACTAATTTATTACGAGGACTTTAAGCGCTTTATTGTTCCCTCAATACATACATACGGTCAGATCATTAGTTCCATTCATTTATACACAAAAGTCTTTTACAAGTATGTTTCCACCCCAAATCATTTCAAAAACTTAGAAAAAGGGGATTAGTGAAACTCACCTCGACAGTATGAATGCTAGCAAAAATTTGAATGACGGCAGATTCGCCTATCCGTATCCTATTTACACAAGGATAACATACACGTTAAGACTACTCGTCTTAAACGCAATTTGTTCATTTGACTTAGCCGATCTGATTACTTTTGTTTTAATTATCTTTTTAGTTTTTCCAACCTTGTTTTGTTATGAAAATAGTTCTGAGTTACTGCCTTATGGGGCTGATGAACAGGTATCTAAGCTTTCTTAGTTTCGATTGAACAGAACAGATGTCGAAACTTCCTAGTTTCGACTGAGTGAAATAGGTATCGAAACTACCTAGTTTCAATTGGCAAGAATAGTATCGAAACTACCTAGTTTCGATTGTACACAGGTATCGAAACTTCCTAGTTTCGATTGAGTAAATAGATATCGAAACTCCTAGTTTCGATAGAACAACCGGTATCGAAACTCCTAGTTTCGATTGAATAACTGGTATCGAAACTCCTAATTTCGATCAATAGGTATCGAAACTCCCAGTTTCGATTGACTAACAGGTATCGAAACTATAGTTTCGATATCTGCACTTTGATTTACAGAATTCACTCTGTATATTTTTATGTTCAAATCTTGAGTTTGACACAGTTTTCTTGTTATCTTACTTGCGTTTGAACGATTTGTATGTTTAGTTACGGTTTTAAAGCAAATAATATGGATGGTATCGAGTTTTTACCTCAAACCGAGAATGGCGATCTTTAGAGAAAAACAGAGAAGTAGTCTTGAATCTTTTGCTAAGCTTTCTTCAAGAACACTTGAAATTCTCCTTATGACACCGAATTGTGGTGATTTTCGCTTTAAAACTGGACTTCGATTTGAAAGGGAATTGGGAATTTGCCGTAAGAAAAGAGAAGGTTTGAAAGGGATGGTGAAGTTTCGACTGAAGAGGTATGGTTTTTCCTCTGAATTTGAGTGAAATAGGCAAGTGGGAGAATGGCTCCCTGACTCTCGGCCAAGAAAGTCAAGAAATAGGTTTAGGGGTTAATGATAACCAATTTTTTTAAATATTAATTTATTATGGTATTAGTATCAATTAGAGTTTTAAGGAGTAATTTAATTCAGTTTCGATTCTTCACGGTATTATAATTTTTAACCATTTTATGGCTCGTTGAAGAAAATATTAGAATCTTGGCTCAACGTAAATTTTGTGTAATATATATATATATATTTTTCTGGTTATTTTATTTAACCATTTACGTTCGCATTAAGTCGGGTTATCCTGCTTACTTTTTCTAGTAACTCTTTACGGTTTTACTAGACTTGGAACAAACTTCTTTGCTAGACTTCTTGACTTTACTTAGTCAAAATAAAATATCAGGAAATAATAATTATGAACGTGCGTTTATGAAATGTGGATATTGACCTGAAATGCTGGGTGTCACATTCTCCCCATGTTACAGAGAATTTCGTCCCGAAATTCAGTTCTTGTCACTCTGACTTGGTGTTTTTGTAAATAATGACGGGTACTTGGATTTCATTTTATCTTCCCGCTCCCACGTATACTCGGGGCCGCGCTTTGAATTCCAACGTACCTTGACCAGCTTAACACGGCTGCGCCTTGTTATCTGAACCTTCCAATCTGTGACTTCCATAGGTTCCTCAATGAAGTGCAACTTGTCGTCTATGTGAATCTCATCAGGCGGTATTATTAATGTCTCGTCTGATAAACACTTCTTGAGATTTGATACATGGAACGTATCATGTACATTGCTTAGTTCTTGTGGCAACTTGAGCTTGTAAGCTACAGGGCCAACCCTAGCCAATATTTCAAACGGTCCAACGTACCTAGGGTTAAGCTTGCCACGGTTGCCAAATCTTGCAACTCCTTTCCAAGGTGAGACCTTTAACATGACTTTGTCTCCTACTTGAAATTCTAAAGGTCTTCGTCTGTTATCCGCATAACTCTTTTGTCTATCACGGGCGGCCTTCAGACGATCCTTGATTTTGAAAATCTTATCTGTGGTCTCTTGAATAACTTCAGGACCGGTTAAATGTTTGTCGCCAACCTCTGCCCAACATAGCGGTGAACGACATTTTCGACCATACAAAGCCTCAAACGGAGCGGCTTTGATGCTGGTGTGGTAACTGTTATTGTATGAAAACTCAGCTAGTGGCAAATGAGTATCCCAATTTCCACCGAAGTCAATTGCACACGCACGGAGCATATCCTCTAAGGTTTGAATGGTTCTTTCACTTTGACCATCTGTTTGTGGGTGATATGCCGTGCTCATGTCAAGACGTGTGCCCATGGCTTCTTGTAACGATTTCCAGATTCTAGACACGAATCTGCTGTCTCTATCAGAGATAATAGAAATTGTTACTCCATGCCTAGCCACAATTTCCTTGATATAAAGCTTTGCAAGTTTCTCGGTTTTATCCGTTTCTTTGATGGGTAGAAAATGAGCTGATTTCGTCAAACGATCGACGATTACCCATATAGTGTCATACCCGCTCGACGTCTTGGGTAACTTTGTAATGAAATCCATGGAAATCTGTTCCCATTTCCATTGAGGTATCTCGGGTTGTTGTAACAATCCCGACGATTTCTGATGTTCTGCTTTTACTTTTGAACATGTCAGGCATTTACCGACATAAATAGCAATTTCTCCTTTCATGTTTGGCCACCAGTAGAATTCTTTCAGATCCTTATACATTTTATCCGAACCTGGGTGAATGGAGTACCTGGACTTGTGGGCTTCGTCCATAACCAACTCCCGTATGTTACCAAAACATGGCACCCAAATTCTATTCATGAAGTATAAAGTGTCATCTGACTTTGGTTCCAACTGCTTTATCATTCCTCGTAAAGCTTCGTTCTGACTGTTTTCTTCTTTGATTGCTTCTTGTTGTGCCATCCGAATTTGAGTCGTGAGACTCGTATGAATTGTCAATTCTAGGGCACGAACACGTAGTGTTTTAACTCGTTCTTTACGACTTAAGGCATCTGCTACGACGTTTGCTTTGCCAGGGTGATACTTGATATCACAGTCGTAATCATTCAGTAGTTCTACCCAACGACGTTGCCTCATGTTAAGTTCTTTCTGATTAAAGATGTGCTGGAGACTTTTGTGGTCTGTAAAGATAGTACATTTTGTACCGTATAAGTAATGTCTCCAAATCTTGAGTGCAAACACAACTGCACCCAATTCCAAGTCGTGGGTCGTATAATTCTTTTCATGCACTTTTAGTTGTCTGGATGCATATGCTATGACTTTTTCTTTCTGCATCAACACACATCCCAGACCTTGGTGTGATGCGTCACAGTACACAATGAAATTATCAGTCCCTTCGGGAAGGGATAGGATTGGTGCACTGCAAAGTTTTTGCTTCAGCAATTGAAAAGATGATTCTTGTTTAACAGTCCAATCAAACTTTTTGTCCTTCTGGGTTAACGTGGTCAAAGGCAAGGCTATCTTTGAAAAATTCTCGATGAATCGCCTGTAATATCCTGCCAAACCCAGAAATTGACGCACCTCAGTCGGAGTTCTTGGTGCTTCCCAGTTTTTGATAGCTTCAATCTTGGATGGATCCACATGGATACCTTTCTTATTAATGACATGTCCGAGAAAGTGAACCTCTTGGATCCAAAACTCACACTTAGAGAATTTAGCATAAAGCTTATCATTCCTGAGTAGTTCCAAGATTAATTTCAAATGATATTCATGTTCCTCCTTGGTTCGTGAATATATCAATATGTCATCGATAAACACAATCACGAATTTATCTAAGTACGGCTTGCACACGCGGTTCATGAGATCCATGAAAACAGCTGGTGCATTAGTCAAGCCAAATGGCATAACTAGAAATTCGTAGTGACCGTAACGAGTCCTAAAAGCCGTTTTTGGTATGTCTTCTTCCTGAATTTTCAGTTGATGATACCCTGATCGTAGATCAATTTTAGAATAGAAACTGGAACCTTGAAGTTGATCAAACAAATCGTCTATTCGAGGAAGAGGATACCGGTTTTTGATTGTTAGCTTGTTCAATTCCCGGTAATCAATGCACATTCTAAAGGTTCCATCCTTTTTCTTTACAAATAGGACCGGAGCTCCCCATGGTGAGAAACTCGGTCTTATGAAACCTTTGTCAAGTAACTCTTGTAGTTGGCTCGACAGTTCCTGCATCTCGGAAGGGGCTAGACGATACGGAGATCGTGCAACTGGTGCGGCTCCTGGTACTAGGTCGATCCGAAACTCGACTTGTCTTGATGGTGGTATTCCTGGTAAGTCTTCGGGAAATACTTCCGAATAATCTCTGACGATTGGTATGTCCTCAAGTCGACGTTCTTCGGGTTTCTTCTTGACGATGTGAGCCAGGAATGCACAATAACCCTTGCGTAGATACTTATAAGTTTTCATGCAGTTTATCGTTTTTAACATCGTTATACACCTTTCGCCTTGAATTGAAAGAATTTCTCTGCTTGGTAGAGGAATACGTACAATCTTCTCGAAGCATACTATCTCGGCACGATTCTTGGTTAACCAATCCATACCGATAACAATATCAAAACTCCCTAACTCGACGGGTAGAAGGTCTATACTGAATGTACGGTTTTCTAAACATAAAGTACAACCCCTAAAGACCTCTCCGGTTTCTATTAATTTCCCATTTGCTAATTCAATTGTATAACGTTGATCTAGTTTGCTGGCCTTAATACCGAGTAAGGATTTAAAATCATTCGACACAAAGCTCATATCCGCACCCGAATCAAAAAGTACAGAGGCATAGTGATTATTTATCGGGAACGTACCAGTGACGATGTTCGGGTCCTGGCGTGCGTCCCTTGCACCCATCACAAATGCCCTCCCTGGTGCATGAGCGTTGTTCTGATTCTTCCACTTGGGACAATCCTTCTTGAAGTGTTTTAGATCACCACATACAAAACATCCCGGTTTGATTTTCCCCAATCGGTTGTTAGTTCGACAAGCTTGAGTGGTGTGACCAAATTTGTCGCATTTTCCACACTTGATGCAAACACCGGCATGATGATTTCCACACCTCTTACATCTCGGTAGGCCCCCATCATACTCCTTTCTTTCCACTGTGTTGGCTGCAAAAGCCTTCACAGTTCCTTGTTTCTTAAACTCTTGTTTTCCAGATTTGTTACTTGAATTTCCCATCCATTTTCTTTTCTCCCCAGATCTACCTTCCTCATTCTCCTTCCTCACAAACAATTCATTACGTACTGCATCATCCTTTAGTTTGAATGCTAAAGTTATAGCACTCTTGGCATCTATTGGATTAGATGAGGTTACCATGCTACGAATTTGAGGCGCAAGGCCCCACAGATACCTTTCAACACGCTTATGTTCTGGTGTGACCATATGCGGTACCAGAAGTGCCAATTCATTGAAGCGGTCGGTGTATCCCGCTACATCATCTCCTATCATCTGTAGGTTCCACATCTCAGTTTCAATCTTTTGCAATTCGTTCCGGGGACAGTATTCCTCAATCATCATGTTTTTCAAATCTTCCCAAGACAATTGGTACGCTGTCTCTCTCCCCAAAGTCTTCATTTGAGTATTCCACCAAGTTAAAGCTTTATCAGTGAGCGTGCAGGTAGAATAATTCACTACGCAATCAGCGGTGCACTCACTTATATCAATCACCGACTCCATATGTTCTATCCATCTCATTAGTCCTACTGCACCCTCGGTGCCATTAAAACTGCGGGGTTTGCAGGATAGGAAGGCCTTGTAGGTACACTTCCTATTTGGAGCATCTGCAGGATCACAAGTCATAACGTCATTAATTCGGATCATGACTATGTGTTATGGCTTATTTATTATTTTTTTTTTATTACCTCCGGAACCTCCGGAACCTCCTGCTGTACCGCTACCCCCTGCGGTACCGCTACCTCCTGCACCTCCTCCGCTATTTCGGTTTGCTTCATACTGCTCTATAGCGGCAGCTACTCGCTGTGCTATTAGTTGTTCCATGTTTGGGGAAATTGTCTCGTTGTTGTCACCAGTAGTGTTACGGGGTGTCCCACGCTTAGGGCCATGACGTTCTTTCTAACATGTCAATTAAAAAGAAACAACATCATATATCAATAATGATAGATCATGACATAAGGATACCACAACATCAAACATGAACAACTATCATTACAACATAAACCATTACATACATAGTCAAAACATACATAGTACATTGTTCCCAAAAGACGAGGATACAAAAGAGATGGGTTCACATGACCTCATCAGTACTAACGTTTTAAACTACATAATGTACTATGGGCACAACCCGCCCATAATAGGTTTAAAAGAAGAAGTGGGAGTACAACCCAATCATCATGGCAAGTCCTGCCATGACAAAACTAGCTCTCGCCACAAATTCTGCAGCCAAAGTCCTCTCCTCCAGCGCCTCCACCATGTCTCGGACCGTGAGAGTGAACTGCCAGTCCATATCAGCTCTCAACTCGAGGTAGTCAGTGGCACTCTGTATGTCTCGAGTGCTATCCTCCAGAGTCTGTACTCGAGATCCGAGCCCTTGACGTAAGCGCCTGGTTGCATCCCCCTGTGCCCGAATATCATCTAGGAGATCATCAAGACGCTCCTCATGCGTACGAACGCGAGCTACCAAGGTAGGCACAGTGAGCTCTATGGCTTCCCCAGTGTGGGGTAGGGGTGTTGGGGAGTTAGAAGACTCTCCAAGCTCAAAGGTAGATGGGATGCTCTCCATCTCCCTCCAACGTGCCAGGGTACGAGGCATCCAACGGATGGTTCCCACGGTAGGGTGGTAGCAGGGTCGTTGCCTCGGTGGTTCCTCATCGGTCTCCAAGTCTTTCGGGTCACGGGCTGCCAGGTTTCTCTTGTGCAGAAGTCGAACCTTCTTCCTAGCACTTTGCACCTTAACTGGTCCTCCGCTTTTCTTTCGGTAGACGATGGGCGGTTCTCCCAGAGCGACATTGGGTGGTGTCGAGCTGCGAACTTGTACTCGATTTTTAGGGCGTGAAGCGGAAAGTTCCTCGTTGGATTCAGAGTCAGAGACGGGGTCAGAGTGTGAATGTGACGACATACTTGTGACTACAATATCCACATGACATGATGACTGGTTATGCAATGCTTATGCAATGAAAACATTTTAGTGAGTCATTCTAATTATAGACTAGGTTCCGTTTTAGACACCTAGTTCGCTATAATCAATGGCTCTGATACCAAGTTCTGTCACACCCCGCCAGGGCGGAAACGCGAGGCGCGACTTTCACTGGTTTCCAAAGCATATGATTACAGCAAACACATACATGTAATTGGATACATAACTGAATTTAAAATATTTACATTATAAAATATCAAGTTGAGTTTACAAATGTTTAAGATTTCGCAAATATGACTCAAGACCATGAGTTATACAAGAGAAATCCTCCCAAAAGCCGTATCCACGTGCATGCATGTAACCTACATTGCTAACCTGATGACCACGTTCAATTTCCTGAAAACATACTTAAAACTGTCAACACGAGGTTGGTGAGTTCACACGTTATTATAAAGAGTTATCATAAACCCAATGTTTAAATCTGATCTTTTTGCCGATCAAAACTCTTTGTTAAACCTGATCATTTTAACCTGATCAGTACTCTTTCGTTTAAACCTGATCACTTTAACCTGATCAGAATTCTTTACTTTAAACCTGATCACTTTACCCTGATCAGAACTCTTTTGTGTAAAACCTGATCATTTTAACCTGATCAGAACTCTTTTGATAAACCTGATCACTTTATCCTGATCAGAACTCTTTTGTGTAAAACCTGATCACTTTAACCTGATCAGAACCCTTTTGTGTAAAACCTGATCATTTTAACCTGATCAGAACTCTTTTGATAAACCTGATCATTTTACCCTGATCAGAACCCTTTTGTGTAATACCTGATCATTTTAACCTGATCAGAACTCTTTTGATAAACCTGATCATTTTACCCTGATCAGAACTCTTTTGTATGTATTACCAATGAGTATGATTACTAATCCGATCTATTGACCCCATTTGTAAGCTTGCAAGGAATACAAAATAGTATGTAATGTACGATACCATAACCAAACCCCAACTTTCTGTGCCTCCCCTCGCCTTTCTGCGAGTAAGACAATATGCGGTCATTCGGCCATTTTGACCCCTGGTTAGCGCGACTAACCATGACCGGAGGCGTCACCCCCAATAGTACTATTCATATAATCCCGGGCTAAATCCATAGCTAATGGTTACTAATTTATTACGAGGACTTTAAGCGCTTTATTGTTCCCTCAATACATACATACGGTCAGATCATTAGTTCCATTCATTTATACACAAAAGTCTTTTACAAGTATGTTTCCACCCCAAATCATTTCAAAAACTTAGAAAAAGGGGATTAGTGAAACTCACCTCGACAGTATGAATGCTAGCAAAAATTTGAATGACGGCAGATTCGCCTATCCGTATCCTATTTACACAAGGATAACATACACGTTAAGACTACTCGTCTTAAACGCAATTTGTTCATTTGACTTAGCCGATCTGATTACTTTTGTTTTAATTATCTTTTTAGTTTTTCCAACCTTGTTTTGTTATGAAAATAGTTCTGAGTTACTGCCTTATGGGGCTGATGAACAGGTATCTAAGCTTTCTTAGTTTCGATTGAACAGAACAGATGTCGAAACTTCCTAGTTTCGACTGAGTGAAATAGGTATCAAAACTACCTAGTTTCGATTGGCAAGAATAGTATCGAAACTACCTAGTTTCGATTGTACACAGGTATCGAAACTTCCTAGTTTCGATTGAGTAAATAGATATCGAAACTCCTAGTTTCGATAGAACAACCGGTATCGAAACTCCTAGTTTCGATTGAATAACTGGTATCGAAACTCCTAGTTTCGATCAATAGGTATCGAAACTCCCAGTTTCGATTGACTAACAGGTATCGAAACTATAGTTTCGATATCTGCACTTTGATTTACAGAATTCACTCTGTATATTTTTATGTTCAAATCTTGAGTTTGACACAGTTTTCTTGTTATCTTACTTACGTTTGAACGATTTGTATGTTTAGTTACGGTTTTAAAGCAAATAATATGGATGGTATCGAGTTTTTACCTCAAACCGAGAATGGCGATCTTTAGAGAAAAACAGAGAAGTAGTCTTGAATCTTTTGCTAAGCTTTCTTCAAGAACACTTGAAATTCTCCTTATGACACCGAATTGTGGTGATTTTCGCTTTAAAACTGGACTTCGATTTGAAAGGGAATTGGGAATTTGCCGTAAGAAAAGAGAAGGTTTGAAAGGGATGGTGAAGTTTCGACTGAAGAGGTATGGTTTTTCCTCTGAATTTGAGTGAAATAGGCAAGTGGGAGAATGGCTCCCTGACTCTCGGCCAAGAAAGTCAAGAAATAGGTTTAGGGGTTAATGATAACCAATTTTTTTAAATATTAATTTATTATGGTATTAGTATCAATTAGAGTTTTAAGGGGTAATTTAATTCAGTTTCGATTCTTCAAGGTATTATAATTTTTAACCATTTTATGGCTCGTTGAAGAAAATATTAGAATCTTGGCTCAACGTAAATTTTGTGTAATATATATATATATATATTTTTCTGGTTATTTTATTTAACCATTTACGTTCGCATTAAGTCGGGTTATCCTGCTTACTTTTTCTAGTAACTCTTTACGGTTTACTAGACTTGGAACAAACTTCTTTGCTAGACTTCTTGACTTTACTTAGTCAAAATAAAATATCAGGAAATAATAATTATGAACGTGCGTTTATGAAATGTGGATATTGACCTGAAATGCTGGGTGTCACAAAAACTTCTTAAGACATCGATCCATGAAGATAGTTTTGAAATGAGTTACGTCCGATATCATTCTCTAATGCATATCCATGAATCTTGGTTCTCAACACCTTGAGCCTTTACCCTGTGAACTAACCAACCATTCATAATAGTCTTCAGATTGATTCCCATGAATCTGATTGACTGCGGATCTTTAGAATACAATAATCAAGGATAGTAAAACGTATAAAATATCGATTACATGAACATCTATTTATAATATAGCACCAAATACTATATTACAAATCAAACCCACTATCTAGCAAATCTAAGGCCTATCATATCAGCATGCTCCTCATGTTTAGCTTGAGGCATAGGCTTAGTGAACGAGCCAGCTAGATTTTTATCTTTGTGAACTTTGTTTAAAACGATGTCTCCCCGTTCCAATATATCTCTAATATAAAGAAATCTTCTGAGTATGTGCTTTGTGTTGTGGTGTGACCTTGGTTCCTTCGCCTGGGCTATGGAACCAGTAATGTAACATAGTATCTCGATTGGTTTCATAATGCTAGGCATTACCCCGAGATCAGCAATGAACTTCTTCATCCAAGCAGCCTCCTTTGAAGCATCTAATGCAGTAATGTATTCTTACTCGGTGGTGGATTGAACAACAACGCTCTGCTTGGTACTCTTCCAAGTAGTTGCTCCACCATTCAGAAGAGATACATATCTCGTCTGAGATCGAGAATCATCTCAATCTGTCTGGAAGCTAGCATCAGTATAACATTTAACTGCTAGTTCTTCTTCCAGTCCTCCATATATCAAGAACATATCCTTAGTCCTTCTCAAGTACTTAAGAATGTTCTTCACAACTGTCCAGTGACTCTTGACAAGATTCAATTGATATCTACTTGTCATGTTTAACGCGTACGACACATCCGGTCTAGTACATAACATGGCATACATGATGGAACCAATGGCAAAAGCATATGGAACTCTTTCCATCTTCTTCTTTTCCTCGTCAGACTGAGGGCACTGTTTATTACTCAGTATGGTTACATGTGCCATGGGCAACGATCCTCTATTGGAATCTTGCATTGAAAAGCATCAAATGACCTTATCATTATATGTACTTTGACTTAAACCTATAAGTCGCTTTGATCTATCTCTATAGATCTTTATTCCCAGAGTACAGGCGGTTTCACCAAGATCTTTCATTGAGAAAGATTTCCCTAGCCAAGACTTTACATCTTGTAACATAGGGACATGGTTTCCAATGAGTAGTATGTCATCTACATACAGAATCAGAAAAGTAATGAAGCTCCAACTTGCCTTTCTGTAAACACATGGTTCATCTTCGTTTTTGACAAAACCAAACTCTTTGATTTTCTAGTTAAATCGAAGATTCCAGCATCGAGATGCCTGCTTCAATCAGTAGATGGATTTGTTTAACTTGTACACCTTATTAAGATTCTTTGGATCCTCAAAACCTTTTGGTTGAAACATATAGACATCTTTAGTAAGGTGTCCATATGGGAACGCGGTTTTGATGTTCATTTGCCATATCTCATAGTCATAATACGCGGCAATGGCAAGCAAGATCCTAATAGACTTTAGCATTGCTACAAGCGAGAAGGTTTCCTCATAATCGATACCTCGAGTCTGAGTAAATCCTTTTGCTACTAGCCATCTTGGTAGGTTTGGACGTTACCATCCATGTTGGTTTTGTTCTTAAAAACCCACTTGTTTCCTACAGTCCGACACTCGGGAGGAAGATCAACCAAGTCCCATACATGGTTGTCATACATGGATTGAATCTTGATGCTCATGGCTTCTAGCCATTTCTTAGATTCAGAATCTAAGATTGCAGACTTGTAACTAGTAGGTTTAGCCTGATCCACTATCAGGATGTCTTTATTTTTGTGAATCCCGATATACCGGTCAGGTTCATGACGATCCCTAGTACTTCTGCTGATGCTTTGTGTTACAGTTGAATCTTAAACTCCTTTAGATTCAGTTTCAACGGTCTCATGTTGATCGACAACTTGTGGTTCGGTTACTTGTGGTTCTCGGACTTCTTCCAAATCCACGTGGTTTTCTCCAATCCTTCGCGCAAGCAGTTCCTTTTCCAAGAAGGTAGCTCTGCGTTTTATGAAAACCTAGTTTTTAGCAAGATTGTAAAAGTAGTAACCAATTGTTTTATGGTATCCGATGAAAAGAACTTTATCACCGCGTGGATTCCATTTATCCGTAGATTCACTGGTAACATAAGCCTTACATCCCCAAACCGTAAGGTAGGACACTTTGGGTTTCTCCCCATGCCATATCTCATAAGGCGTTTTGTCCACCTTCTTTGTAGGAGCTAGATTAATGATTCTTGTGGCAGTCTCAAGAGCAAAAGTCCAGAAGGAGTGTGGGAAGTTTGTACGATACATCATAGATCAAACCATATCTAATAGAGTTCGATTTCTCCTCTCAGACACACCATTAAGCTGTGGTGTTCCAGGTGGAGTGAGTTGAGAAATGATCCCACATTTCTTAAGATGTTCATCAAGCTCTTGACTAAGATATTCACCACCTCGATCAGATCGAAGCATCTTAATCGTTTTACCTAGCTGATTCTTTACCTCGTTTTGGTATTGTTTGAACATTTCAAACGTTTCATGCTTATGCTTCATAAGATAAACATAACCATATATATTGAACTCAACAGTAAATGTAATGAAGTATCTCTCTCCACTCCTAGACATTTTTCTGAATGGTCCACATACATCAGTATGTACGAGTCTTAACAGATCCTTAGCCCTTTGACCGATACCGGTAAAAGGAGCTTTGGTCAACTTACCACTTAAACAAGATTCACTGTAGGTCCCGTGGGTTATGGATCCTTCAAGTGCAGGTGTATGACTAGTCAAACAGAGTGCGGAATCCTCAGTGACTAGGTGAATAATCACAACAAGATAACGATAACAAACAAAAGTAAAACAAACTTTGTCTATTAGCATTCAACAACCGGTTACAAGATGGCTTTCAAAATGATATGCGTACAAGCACAAGGAAAGCGTCCATAGCCTGAACAAGAACTAGATATTTATACTAATGGACCAGTGTCTGCGTACTAGCTTGTTTGCCGGAACAACCTTATGCGTACAAAGGCTAAGTACGAAGGACACAACATGCGTACTAGCTAAGTACGCAAGACTCAACCTCCTACGTACTTGCTTAGTACGCAGCAACACTTACAACTAATAAACAACCAAGTACAAAACATGTTCAAACACAAGTGATTACAACTCGATGAAACAAATACAACAGAGACTGAATTACACAAATAATACAAAAGACATAAACAAACATAATACAATATTCAGAGTGTCTGTCACCAGGAAATGCCTCTATAGACTCCCCCTTGACAGCCGCTCTCGAGATGTCTTCAGTCTTCACATATCTTTAGCTTGAGAGTCTCTTCCCATCCTCTTCTTGTAGTCAAAACAGAACTTGACTAGCTTTTCATACTTGGATGCTAGAAGCTTCGTCTATTCGTCTATGCTGATGCAGTACATGTCGTGTAGAACCTCCAAATATTTCAAAGATAATTTGATAAGGCTGATTTCATCAAAGACCGTAATCAACTCCTTCGGTTCCACTCCCATCGAATTTGGATCAGTCTTCTCCACCATCACCGCCTCGCCTGCAATCGGATCCACATACCAGTGACTCATATTCCCAAGAATATCCTGTGGGATCTTTTTCATGGGAATATTAGTCTCACACACAACCAGATTGTAGACTAATTTCTTAACAAACTTGTTAGTCATGGGATCTTTTCTTGTCCCTGACTCTCTTCGGCATCTGAGGCTTGAACACATCAAAGTTTCCAGATACACCTTCTCTCTGTAGTACAACCTACAAACCTCTAACAGCTGCATTGGAAGGTTAACTAATAAGATCTCTATGTGCAAGGTTTTCCAGGTCGTATTTGGGAAAGGAGTTGAATGCTTCACTAGATGGCTTTAAATATTGCACACCTCCAGATCTTTTGATAGCAAACAAACCCATGTCCTCCTCGAATCTACATGAAAGGATCATCCCGACAGCTCCATTCTTGTCCACATAATGAGACTTTTGCTAAGCAGGAGCTTGATCCTTCTTGAAACACTCTTCAGGAAGCTTTCTTTTCCATCCTTCAGAAGGATCAACAACGAGAATTGATTTGGTAAGGGGAGCATCCGTTGAGATTGCTGCAACACTAACTTTAGCAATCTTCTCAGAATCATTATCAACTGTGCTATCAACTATTGAGAGAGTGGGAGCTTAAAAGATCTCCCCATCCTCCAGTTCATAAACCCCCTCTCCTGAACCCTTTGGAAACTCAATCAAAACATCCTCATCCTCCACCCTCGAATCAGATACCATCATCATCAATCTGACCTTCTTCAATCTCATCTAAACAGTCGATTCTTTCAGCCTTAGAGTAATCAGGCTCTAGTAAAAGGATAGGATCTACAAGTTCTACTAGGTCAGCCGCCTGTTTAATCTTTACCAGACTTCTAATCACCTCCGCCTGAAGACTCCCCCTGAGACATAGCTACCGATGACAATGGAACGACATACAAAGTAGTTTGATGCTTACTACCACTAGTACTAGTATCAGGATCCTTGTCTTCCTCATCATCCTTTGTCAAATCCACTTGATGACATATCACATCCGTAATACAGGACAGTTATCTAAACAGAATAGTACCTCCAACAAATATGTTCCTAGGAAAGAACGACGGGTCTAGGAGATATTTATACACCACTCTTTCCTTAGACAGAACATTCCGTTTGCTAGATAACTACATACTGGTCATAAGGCCGACTTCTAGTTAATGTGACGTTGATACCAAAAACACACAGCGGAAGACTTAAAAGTCATAACTATTTCATTTCATACATAATATTGTTTTACAATAAAGACTGACTGGTAAAATACAACATATTGTTCCTAACAGGAACACATATGGCTCTGGACTTATAGTTCATGTAGAATGTGCCATCCACTCAGGCCTTATGGTTACATAAGAACCTGCCTGCAGTCATCCCAATCTCCAAACACTTGTACATCTCCTGGAATGCCAACTAAGCTAGTGGTCACCTGTGCTAAAAAACGTTTGAAAACATTTGGATCAGCACAAGGCTGGTGAGTTCATAAATAAAATCATATTTTCACAACTTGTATCCATGATACAAGAACACCCCAGGACCTCAGCTTTACTCGGGTCTGGGTCTAACAATCATCCCTCTCAATTCATCACCCAGTAACCTTAGCTTTACTCGTGTTCTGAGTCTACAACATATATATATATACAAGCGACTTCCTGGCTTCCGGATACAATTCTGTCCAAATACGAGAGGATCACTCTCGCCTGTCTGTCCTACCCAATCATGGACATAATAATTACTTATTATAGGATATATATACAGATGATATTGGGATCTCAGACAAAAATCATTTACAAAACAACATTTTATAGAGCACGGTTCAGAGGAACTCACCTCAAGTAGAACCTCCTTCTGAGTCAACTATAATAATCAATACCTCTAGATAACCCTAAATTATATTCGACATGATCATAATAAACATCCCTATCATAGGTTTTCATAAACGAACCTCAGGATGTTCGGAAACCTTACCTCGGCACTATTTATGGCAGTTTGAGGACGAATTGCGGGAAACCGGGCTATCGAGAGCGGACCGGGACCTTGAAACTTTAGCCACTAGAGCATAGTGTGTGTTTGTGGGAGTGTTTTGTGTGTGCAAATGGCTGGGCTATAGCCATCTATTTATTGTGTGAAAACGAACTCATGGCGGACCGTTATACAGGGGGATAGCGGTCCGCTATCACCTTGCTTGCGTCAGCCCTACACGCGCCAAGCCCTTAGTGGACTCGCCTGAATTTTCGGCTAGAGGACCGCTATGGTCTTTCTAGTCGGTCCGCTATCGTTCCACACGTTAAGAGAGTCACAGGACACGTGTCGTCACCCGGTTCATTCCTTCCCCTTCAGATAGCGGACCGTTATACAGGGGGATAGCGGTCCGCTATCCCTTCCACTATCAGATTTTTCAATTTTAGTCCCCCATCTTTAGAGAACTTATAATTCAACCCCTGAACTTTTCATTTTGACACCTTTAGCCCTTATATTACTTAGGATTTATCCGATGTTACAAATCTCCCCTCCTTAAAAGAATTTCGTCCTCGAAATTCAATATTTGTCAAACAAATGAGGATACTTGTAAGGCTCCAAACCTGGGAGGCCTCACTTGCTGGATTTACTCATTTGGCAAAACATTTCTTAAACTTGAATATCAAATAACGCAGCGAAAAATTTTGTTCGAACATAACGTCAACATTGTTAAACATGCGGAAGCGTAAACGTTTTCTAAAACATAAACACATCATAACTAAAACATAACGGGATTCCAGTCATCATGATCAGTCGGGTAACTCTTCTCACTTGCTAAGCATCACCGTTCCTCGTCCAAACCTGTCCTTAACCTGAATGTGCATACTAAAAGTCAGCTACGCTGGTTAGTTCTAGCTTTAACATAAAACTTTTAACTTCAAATATTTTGCCAAAAACATAACATTTAAACTTCATTAATAAAAGCGTACGTAAAGAATGAAAATCATAACAAAACACATAAGTCAACAAACATATCGAATCTGCGCCTTCTCGTAACCGTCAATTCCGAACTTCAAGTACGATACCTAATAGGGTATACGTACTAAACTTCAAGCACGACATCACAAGGATGACACGTACCAAACTTCCAGCACGATACTCCGAGGAGTGGTCGTACCTAACTTCCAGCACGATTACCCCGTAAGGTAAATCGTACCTACTTCAAGGATCATGGTAGTCCCCATGGTGACCGTCATCACCCTAGTTGTACAACAGTTGGCCAGCCACAAAGGCCCCTAAAAGGTAAGGCCCATAACATACATCCCATACCCATAACCTCAATTCCCTAAGGAATAATGGCAGATTCGTTCGTTTGTGACTTTAATAAACATTCACTTCTTTACATCAAAACTTCAGTTAAAGCATTCATACGTTTAAAAATCATTCTTTCGTAAACACATCGTAAATCTCATTTCATAAACACATTGTTTATAACATTTCTTTCCAAAACATCATTCATAAGCATCGTTTTATAAAACATCATAAACATTAAACATCGTTTTTATAAAACCGTCGCATCGTTACGTATGCACACCTACCCAAAACATTATTAAAATATTTAAAAAGGGCTTCATAGAACTCACCTTAGCTAATGCTCAATTCACAAGTTATCGTTTCACCACGTTTTTCACTTCTACCTAGAAATTATCATGGACTGGTCAATGTAAAAAATATACTTAAAGACTTCTGATCGTAAATTCCTTTAGTGAAAATAATCATCTATATGTTAGGAATCTACAGTCCAAATTTAATTTCATTTCAACGGTCGGATCTCCGGAAAAACCCGATCTCTGCAGCTGCATTTTTCAACAAAACACAGCCCCGACCTGCTGTCAAAACGGTTATAAAAATTGAAATTAAACGACTCCATTTCTTATTTCCACTGTTCAAAATGATCATGTAAGTGTGATTTCCAGATCGTTCGATTCTTTAAAATCGCGTACATAAAAACGGTTCTGTACATATTCTAAAAAAACTCATTTTTAGTGACCTTAAGACAAGATTCAGGGAAATCGGAGCTTACCAACACGTTCAGAACGTCGAGAAATGGTTGCGGGTGAATACCCATAACTCCGATCGCCGTGTACCACCGCGTCGAACCACCACCGGTCGCCAGATGTTCTTTATCTCTCTCTTTCTCTTTAGTCTCTATCTCTCTCTCTCTCTCTCTCACTTTTCAATATGAAAATAAGGAGATAATGGCTGCTATTTGTAGGAAGGTTGGAGGCATATGGGTTTGACATGTGTCCACCACATCATGTTACTATGTGGTGCATTGCATGGTGACTCATCACCACTTGTCATCTTGCATGGTAGGATTGTTGTGAAGGTGCCACGTGTCCCGCCATGTGTTGCATTTTAAGATAATTCATTGACACATGTTGAATCATGTGGTGACTCACGGTGGCATACAGGTTGGGTTCGTTAATACGTTTAAAGCTCCTAGACCGTCTCTTAATGATCCGAATAAAAATTTCGGGGTGTTACAAGTCTACCCCCCTTACAAAAGGTTTCGTCCCCGAAACTTGTCACAAGTCAAACAATTGAGGGTACGACTCCCTCATTTCCGTCTCTGTCTCCCAAGTAGATTCCGATCCCTTTCGGTGCTTCCATTGGACTTTAACCAATCGAATAATCTTGTTACGCAAACGCCTCTCCTTTCTGTCTATGATGGCCACGGGTTCTTCGATGTAGTTAAGGCTGTTGTCGACCTCGATGTCAGTAAGTGGTACGTGAGCCGATTCTTCCGCCAAACACTTTCACAAGTGTGATACATGGAAGGTAGGATGAATCCCACTTAACTCATCAGGCAACTCTAACCGATAAGCGACTTCACCAACCCGTGCCATTATCCTGAATGGTCCGACAATCCTCGGACTTAACTTTCCTCTCTTCCTGAATCGTATGATTCCCTTCCAGGGTGACTTTCAACATTACTTTATCCCCAACATCAAACTCAATAGGCCTTCATCGTTTATCCGCATAGGATTTCTGACGATATTGTGCGGCCTTCATTCTAGCTTTGATTTGATCAAACCTTTCCGACGTTTCTCTTACAACTTCAAGACTTCCTAATTCCTTCTGTCCAATCTCACCCCAACAAACCGGGGTCCTGCATCTTCTCCCATACAACATTTCGTAAGGCGAAATGCCTATCGTCGTGTGATGACTATTGTTGTATGAGAATTCGGCTAACGGAAGATGACTGTCTCAACTGCCACCGAAGTCGATAATACAAGCATGAAGCATATCCTCCAATGTTTGAATGGTCCTTTCGGACTGACCATCCGTTTGTGGGTGGTATGCCGTGCTAACATTGAGTCTCGTGCCCATCGCCTCATGAAATCTTTTCCGGAACCTCGATGTGAATCGCGTGTCCTGGTCAGATATTTCTTTAATAAATACTTCCGCTAACCTTTCTGACGAGAATGTCTCGCGAATAGGTAGGAAATGAGCACTCTTCGTTAAACGGTCCACAATTACCCGAATGGTGTCATGACCTTTAGCTGTGCGAGGTAGCTTGGTTATGAAGTCCATGGTAATGTATTCCCATTTCCATTCTGGTATATCAAGTGCTTGAATCTTTCCATACGGTTTCTGGTGTTCGGCCTTTACTTGTGAGCAAGTCAATCACTTACTTACATACTTTGTCACCTCATGTTTCATTCCAGGCCACCAGTATTCCTTCCTCAGATGTTGGTATATTTTATTGGTACCAGGATGGATAGAGTACCGAGACTTATGAGCCTCATCCAAGATTTTGGTTCTAAGCTCGCCACCCATAGGTATCCATACCCGTCCAAAACGTGTCCTAACACCAAAGGTGTTATATTCCAACTTATCATGTTGGCCAACCATCCTTTCCTTCTTTATGTTTTCTTCCTTAAGTGCTTCATCTTGAGCTCTTTAAATTTCCCTCATCACATCTGATGTTACCACCAACTGGCAAGCTTTCACTCTAATAGGAGCAGGCACATCCTTTTGGCTTAGTGCGTCAGCCACCACGTTTGCCTTTCTAGGATGGTATATGATTTCATAGTCATAATCTTTCAGGAGTTCTAACCATCGTCTCTGCCTCATATTAAGCTCTCTTTGTTCGAAGAAGTACTTCAAACTTTTGTGGCCGGAGTAAATAGTAACCCTCACCCCGTAAAGGTAGTGCCTCCAGATTTTTAATGCAAATACGACAGCAGCAAGTTCCAAATCATGAGTCAGATAATTAGCTTCGTGAATCTTCAACTGTCGTGACGCATACGCGATCACTTTCCCGTGTTGCATCAACACGCATCCCAATCCCTGACCCGAAGCGTCAGAGTATACCACTAAGTCTTCATTGCCCTTGGGAAGGGCCAAGACTGGAGCTTGGGTTAGCTTTTCCTTCAATTCCTTAAACGCCTCATCCTGGGTCGAACCCCATTCGTACTTTACCTTTTTCCGAGTCAACTTTGTCAACGGCGAAGCTATTTTCGAGAAATCTTGAATGAATCTCCGATAGTAGCTTGCCAATCCCAAGAAACTGCGGACTTCAGTTGGCGTCTTAGGAATATTCCATTCCTTTACCGTCGTTATCTTTGCTGGGTCAACCATAATGCCGTTCGAGTTAATGACATGACCTAGGAATTGGACTTCCTTAAGCCAGAACGCGCATTTGGAGAACTTCGCATACAACTTTTCCTTCTTCAGAGCTTCCAATACCTCCTTCAAGTGACACGCGTGATCACCCTCATTCTTGGAGTAGATGAGGATATCATCGATGAAAACGATTACCGATCGATCCAGCATTGGTCGACAAACTCTATTCATCAAATTCATGAACGCTGCGGGGGCATTCGTCAATCTAAAAGACATTACGTGAAACTCGAAATGTCCATAACACGTGCGAAATGCAGTTTTCGGTATGTCTTCTTCCCTCACCTTCAACTGGTGGTACCATGACCGAAGGTCAATTTTTAAGAACCAACTTGCGCCTTGCAATTGATCGAACAGGTCGTCGATCCTTGGTAAAGGGTACATGTTCTTCATGGTACGTTTGTTCAACTCGCGATAATCGATACACATTCTCAACGAACCGTCTTTCTTCTTCACAAACAACACCGGAGCACCCCAAGGCGAGATGCTCGGTTGTATAAATCCCTTCTCAAGTAGTTCGTCTAATTGGGCCATAAGTTCTTTCATCTCCACTGGTGCTAGTCGATATGGAGCCTTAGCCATGGGATGGGCATCCGGTACTAAGTCGATTCGGAACTCAATCTCTCTGTCGGCTGGTATCCCAGGCAAATCCTCTGGAAATACCTCCGGGTACTCGCGTATCACGGGTACATCGTCTAGTTCCTTCACTTTCTTACACTTGTCAATCACGTACACCAGATAAGCTTCGCATCCGCGCCTCAAGTAATCTGTTGCCTTAATCATCGAGATGACGTTGGGCATCGGGGCGTCACGATCTCTAAAAACCTCGACTTTGCTACCATCCGGAGCCTTGAGTCGGATTATCTTTCGTTTGCATATAATTTGCGCTTCATTGGAAGTTAGCCAATCCATACCTAACACGACATCGAACCCACCCAAAACCATAACAAACAACCTGGCAGGGAATCTATGGCCTTCTATTTTTATCGTGGAGTTGTCAACGACATCAGTCACTCTCGCAGTTCTACCCTCAGCGGTTTCTACGCTAAAAGCCCTTTCTAGCTTACTGACAGTGTACTTCACTCGTTTACAGAAAGTCGCAGATATAAAACTCTTACTGGCACCCGAATCAAATAACACAGAAACAAAAGTGTTGTCAAGGATGAACGTACCTGACGCCACGTCGGGGTCCACCCTCGCCTGGTCTTGTATCAGCGCGTACGCACGAGTCTTGGATCGGGGCCTCTCTTCTTTCTTCTCCGGGCCTTTCCCCTTCCCAGCTTCACCCATCCTAGGCTGGGTGTATTCCCGGCTCATATGACTCTTCTCCCCAAAATTGTAGCATTTGTAGCCTTGCGGGCATTCACAGGAGTAATGTCCGGTCTTGCCGCATTTAAAGCACATATTCGATCCTAACCGACATTCACCCGCATGTCTTACCCCACATTTTCCACAGACTGCCATCTCGCCTACCCTGGTCTGTTTGTCTTGAGCCCCAAACAACTTCCCACCCGATCGCTTAGCGGGAAAACTTAGCTTCTTCTTAGGCTCTTCAATGGCAACGACATTCAACACCAGATCATCAAATACCACGCTGCTCAGTTCTACTACCGAATCATAGGTAGTAGTGGCGTTTGCCTTAACATAGGTGCGGACCTGGTCCGGCAGCCCATGAATGTTGCAGGCAATCTTTCTTTCCTCAGTCGTGACAAGATGTGGCACCAGATGTGCCAGTTCATTGAACCGTGTGGTGTACTACCGGTGCGTCATGCTCCCGGCCTTAATCCCCAGAAATTCCCTTTCTACCTTTTCGATCTCATTCCTTGGACATAAATTCTTGATCACCAAAGTTTTCAAATCAGTCCACATCATCGCATCCACAGCCTCGTCCCCTTGGCTTGACGTACACCCTCCCACCAATGGGATGCTTCATCTCTCAAGGAGTTAGCAGCAAATTTCACAATTTGATTCACTCGACACTCTCTTAGACGAATGGCAGATTCCATACAGATTACCCAATCAAAAGTAGCCACCGCGTCCTTCTTCCCAGTCAGGATCGGCGGGTCACATGCCTTAAAGGACTTATAGTCGCAACCACGGTTAAGCGGTGCGTTGATTGTCTCATTATTCGGGGTACCAACCGCCGTGTTACACTCACCCGTCTCACTAGCCTTCTTTAACGCTTCTGCCAACAGTCCTGGCAAAGAAACCGTCATCAACTCAGTGAACTCGCGTTCTAGAGCCGCTCTCACTTCCGGTTCAAAAGTGAATTGTTGTTCTTCGACATGAGTCGGCTCAGTCCCATGCATACTAACTTCTGGCTCAGTGTGAACACTTCCTTCTTCACTATACTCCTGGCGTGCAGGGGTCTTGCCGCGCCCACCGTTATGACCACCGGTACGGTCCCCACCACGCCTTTCGCTCTTTCGTCCCGCCATTTCGTTCTATAAGACAAGGAATCTAATGTCATCACGCTAGTTAACAAATAAAATTTAACAAGTATTGCAAGATGTTAATATACACTGGCCATCTACAATTAACCATTACACTACGTTTTGACTTCTATTTGACCACCTTTATGATTCCATCAAAACACATGTCCTAACCTACCATTTTCTAAGGCATTCCACATATGTAAATATATATTACCTTCATACCTCATGCTGTGGCTCGAGTTACCCGTACTGGCAGCCGCTCTCGGTCCCATTCATAGTTTAAGTTCAGACACTTGGAGTGTCCAAATCTCTCAAACTATTGCTCTGATACCAACTTGTAAGGCCCCAAACCTGGGAGGCCTCACTTGTTGGATTTACTCATTTGGCAAAACATTTCTTAAACTTGAATATCAAATAACGTAGCAAAAAATTTTGTTCGAACATAACGTCAACATTGTTAAACATGTGGAAGCGTAAACGTTGTCTAAAACATAAGCACATCATAACTAAAACATAACGGGATGCCAATCATCATGATCAGTCGGGTAACTCTTCACACTTGCCAAGCATCACCGTTCCTCGTCCAAACCTGTCCTTAACCTGAATGTGCATACTAAAAGTCAGCTACGCTGGTGAGTTCTAGCTTTAACATAAAACTTTTAACTTCAAATATTTTGCCAAAAACATAACATTTAAACTTCATTAATAAAAGCGTACGTAAAGAATGCAAAATCATAACAAAACACATAAGTCAACAAACATATCGAATCTGCGCCTTCTCGTAACCGTCAATTCCAAACTTCGAGTACGATACCTCATAGGATATACGTACAAAACTTCAAGCACGGCATCACAAGGATGACACGTACCAAACTTCCAGCACGATACTCCGAAGAGTGGTCGTACCTAACTTCTAGCACGATTACCCCTAAGGTAAATCGTACCTACTTCAAGGATCACGGTAGTTCCCATGGTGACCGTCATCACCCTAGTTGTACAACAGTTGGCCAGCCACAAAGGCCCCTAAAAGGTAAGGCCCATAACATACATCCCATACCTATAACCTCAATTCCCCAAGGAATAATGGCATATTCGTTCGTTGGTAACTTTAATAAACATTCACTTCTTTACATCAAAACTTCAGTTAAAGCATTCATACGTTTAAAAATCATTCTTTCGTAAACACATCGTAAATCTCATTTCATAAACACATTGTTTATAACATTTCTTTCCAAAACATCGTTCATAAGCATCGTTTTATAAAACATCATATACATTAAACATCGTTTTTATAAAATCGTCACATCGTTACGTATGCACACTAGCCCGAAAACATTATTAAAATATTTAAAAAGGGCTTCATAGAACTCACCTTAGCTAATGCTCAATTCACAAGTTATCGTTTCACCACGTTTTTCATTTCTACCTAGAAATTATCATGGACTAGTCAATATAAAAACTATACTTAAAGAATTCTGATCGTAAATTCCCTTGGTGAAAATAATCATCTATATGTTAGGAATCTACAGTCCAAATTTCATTTCATTTCAACGGTCGGATCTCCGGGAAAACCCGATCTCTGCAGCTGCGTTTTTCTACAAAACACAGCCCCGACCTGTTGTCAAAACGGTTATAAAAATCGAAATTAAACGACTCCATTTATTATTTCCACCATTCAAAATGATCATGTAAGTGTGATAAACCCTTTGCTTAAAATTCAAGATGATCCAACGGTTGGATTTTCCAGATCGTTCAATTATTTAAAATCGCGTACATAAAAACGGTTCTGGACAGATTCTAAAAAAACTCATTTTTAGCAACCTTAAAACAAGATTCAGGAAAATCGGAGCTTACCAACGCGTTCAGAACGTCGAAAAATGGTTGAGGGTGAAGACCCGTAACTCCGATCACCGTGTACCACTGCGTCGAACCACCACTTGTCGCCGGATGTTCTTTCTCTCTCTCTCTCACTCTTCAATATGAAAATGAGGAGATAATGGCTGCTATTTATAGGAAGGTTGGAGGCATATGGGTGTGACATGTGTCCACCACATGTTCTCATGTGGTGCATTGCATGGTGACTCATCACCACTTGTCATCTTGCATGGTAAGATTGTTGTGAAGGTGCCACGTGTCCCGCCATGTGTTGCATTTTAAGATGATTCATTGACACATGTTGAATTATGTGGTGACTCATGGTTGCATACGGGTTGGGTTCGTTAATACGTTTAAAGCTCCTAGACCGTCTCTTAATGCTCCGAATAAAAATTTCGGGGTGTTACAATACTTAGTTTTAATTTCTTCTGTTAATTCCCATGTCTGATCGGCACCCTTCCAACCTTGCCACTATACTAGCACCATCGGTATAGTTTTCTTTCTCAACTTTCGATCTTGGGTTCCTAAGATCTTAATGGGTTACTAGATGAATTGGAGTTTGTCATTGACGTGTACATAATCTATCGAGACTGCTTGATCAAAGTCTGCTAAGCACTTGCGTAGACATGACACATGAAACGTGTTATGAATATCTTGCAATGCTTCAGGCAATTCTAATTTATATGCCACTGCTCCAACTCTTTTGATGATTTTATAAGGCCCAATATATCTTGGTCCTAATTTCCCATGTTTCCTAAAATGTATAACACCTGTCCAAGGTGATACTTTCAATATAACGTAGTCACCTACTTGAAATTCTAACGACCGTCGGCGTCCATCTACATAACTCTTTTTTCGATCTTGTGCAGCCTTCAATCGTTGTTTGATCTGGACTAATTTATCAGTTATTTCATGTAAGATTTCTGGTCTAGACAGTTGGCTATCTCCAACTTTCATCCAACAAATTGGAGCTCTGCATTTTCTACCATATAATGCCTCAAAATGTGCAGCTTTTATACTTAAATGATAGCTGTTGTTGTAGGAAAATTCTATCAACGATAGATGACTATCCCAGCTACCTCCAAATTCAATTGCACAAGACCTTAGATTATCTTCTAAGGTTTGGATTGTTCTTTCACATTGTCTATCGGTTTGAGGGTGATATGTTGTACTCCTATTGATTCGATTTCCTAACTCTGTCTGGAAACTAGTCCAGAATATGGAAGTGAATCGACTATCTCTATCAGAGATAATAGATAGCGGTATGCCATGGCGACTCACAATCTCATTGATATAGAGTCGGGCAAGTTTATCCATTGAATAACTCTCACTGATAGGAATAAAGTGTGCCGATTTGGTTAGCCTATCAACCACAACTCAAATTGCATCATGCCCTTTCTGGGTTCTCGGCAGTTTCGTGACAAAGTCCATAGTAATCGTATCCCATTTCCACATAGGTATTTCATACTGTTGCAGTTGACCTGCGGGTTTCTGATGTTTGATTTTGACTTGAAGATAAGTCAGACATTTTTCTATATGCTGAAATATAGATCTCTTCATGTCCGGCCACCAATAATGAGTCTTCAATCCTTTGTACATTTTATCAGCTCTAGAATGTATCGAGTATGTAGATTTTTGAACGTCATCCATTACTTTCGTTTGAATTTCCTCGAGTTTAGGAATCCAAATTCTGCTTCCAAATCGTACGATTCCATCATCGTCCTTGGTTAGTAATTTCTCCTTACCCACCATGCGTTCTTTCTTGATGTTATCTTCTTGAACTTCCTTGATCGGATCCATCCAGTCTATCTTGACTTCTAATCTTAATGCTCTTAACTTGATAGGCTTGATTCTCTCCTTCCGACTTAATGCATCTCCTACAACATTAGCTTTCCCAGGATGGTATTTGATTTCACAATCATAATCATTAATGAGTTTCTTCCATCTCCTATGTCTCATATTCAATTCCTTCGGATTGAATATATGCTAGAGACATTTATGGTCTGTATATATCACACACTTAGTACCATATAGATAGTGTCTCCAAATCCTTAGAGCAAACACTATGACACCAAGTTCAAGATCGTGTGTGGTATAGTTCTTCTCATGAACTTTGAGTTGTCGTGATGCATAGGCTATTACCTTATCCCGCTGCATCAATACACAACCTAGACCAATTCGGGAAGCATCACAATAGATAACGAAGTCATCATTCCCTTAAGGTAATGTTAAGATCGGTGCTGAGCTAAGTTTCTGTTTAAAGGTATTGAATGCCTCTTCTTGCTTCTTATTCCATTCAAATTTCACAGCTTTCTGAGTTAAGCTAGTTAATGGAGTAGCAATCTTGGAGAAGTATTGGATAAACCTTCGATAGTATCCGGCCAGACCAAGAAAGCTTTGAAGTTCCGTTGGTGTCTTTGGAGTTTCCCACTTCATGATTGCTTCAATCTTGGTTGGATCTACTTGAATCACTTGATGATTTATAACATGCCCTAAGAATTGTACCTCTTGTTTCCAAAAATCGCATCTTAGCGTACAATTTTTCTCTTTTAAGAGTTTCCTAGATTATTTTAAGATGTTTGGCATGCTCTTCCTAAGTTCTGGAATAGATAAGGATATCATCTATGAGCACTATAACGAACTTATCAAGGAATGGTTTATAGACTCGGTTCATTAGGTACATAAATGATGCTGGAGCATTCATTAGACCGAATGACATAACCAAAATTTTGTAGTGTCCATATCGAGTTCTAAAGGCAGTCTTAGGTACATCTTCTTCTTGTACATTCAACTGCTGATATGCAGATCTAAGATCAATCTTTGAGAAGTATTTAGCTCCTTGTATCGTCTATTCTTGGCAATGGATATTTGTTCTTTATAGTGAGCTTCTTCAATTCCCGATAATCTATGCACATCCGCATGCTTCCGTCCTTCTTTTTCATGAACAAGACCGGTGCTCCCCAAGACGAAGTACTTGGACATATGAAACCGTTGTCCAATAATTCTTGGATCTGTTTCATCAATTCTTTCAATTTAGAAGTTGCTAGACAATACGGTGCTCTAGGTACTGGTTTGGCTCTAGGTATGAGGTCGATTAGGAATTCGATTTGTCGATCTGTTGGAAGACCAGATAATTCTTCCGGAAATACATCCGGGTGATCACGTACTACAGGAATGTCCGTAACTTTCCGTTTAGGTTTAGAATCTAAAGCATAAACTATGAATACACTACATCATGTATTCACACATTTCTTAGCCTTAGCTACAGAAATCATTTCAATCTTATTTTTATCACTATCGCATTGTATCAACATAGACTCTCCGTTAGGCCTACAAATCCTAACAGTCCATTGATCACAATTGATCTGAGCATGGCATTGGTTTAAGCAATCCATTCCAATGATAACATCGTAGTTGCTCATACTCATTGGCATTAATTCAATCACTGAATTCCCGTTGCCCATAGTCATCTTGTAATTCACATACGATTTAGTTATCCTAATCTGTTCTCCACTTGTCGTCTCAACTACGTAAGCACACTCAAGTGGGGTAGGTTTTATGCCTAAATGCAAACTAAAGGCAAATGAAACAAAACTTCTATTTGCTCCTGTACCAAACAGGATTTTAGCAAAAATATTGTTAACTAGGAACGTACCAGCTACCACTTTGGCATCGTCGTTCCTCTTTCCTACACCTATTACAAACATCCGACCTTTAGCCCCTCCTCCGGGCTTCTGTTGAATGGGTTTGGTATAGTTTCTTGATATATGTCCCATCTCATTACAATTATAACTCTTCAGACATTGACAATATGACGAAACATGTCCCGATTTCTAGTATTTGTTACATCTCACTTGAGAATTTCTCACTGGATTGTTTCCCTCTCTTCTAGGGAACTTAAAATTTCTCAGTTTGAACTGGTATATTACTTCCTCACTTTTCCTCTCTACTTCCATAGGTTTTACTTCAACAGTCTTTTCAGCCTTCTCCTTGGCTTCTTGTGCTGCCACATCATCATAAATTGTGGCACTCAATGACAAAGCAGCATCCATTGTCTGAGGTTCTGAGGTTTTTACTAAGGTTCGTACCTTTAGTGGCAAACCCTGAATAAAATGTTTAATTCTTCTAGACTCCGGTGTTACCAGATGTGGCACCCGTTTAGACATTTCGTCAAATCTTGTCGCATACTCCTGATGCGTCAGTTCTAGCCTCCAGACGCTAAAAATCCTCCTCTATTTTATCAAGCTCATTCTGAGGACAGAATCATTGTAGAACTAATTCCTTGAACTCGTGTTATCCACAACTTGCTCCCCTTTAGCTGGTTTACCGACTCCCACCAATCCAGTGCTGTGGTTTCTAAAGAATTGGCAGCAAACTTGACTACTCACTGAGGTTTATAACTGCTTCCATCTTAGTGATCCATTGAGTAGCATCAATGGCTCCTTTCTTGCAATCAAACGGATTGGGTTTTCATCCTCCGAAGCATTTGTATTTACATCCTTCATGATTCTCTGTTCTTGTTGCTGAGCTAGTATTGGTGTGTCCATTTGTGCCTCCATTATGGTTAGTTCCTCCTCCAGCAGTTCCCGCACCCATCCTTCTAGTGAGGACATCATCCAATAACCCAGGTAGTGTTATTCGTAATGCCTTCGTTACCTCACAAGCCATAGCATCTTGAAATTGAGCTTCAAACATAACCATCTCTTCAGCATGAGGACCGGTGTTATTGTCATTCTCATTCATTTCGTGATGATCGTTAGTATCAGTGGTATTTTCAGCCTGCCTACAAGACCTAGTAACCAGAGTTCGAACTGTTGGCCAAGAATGTAATTAATTATCTATTTTCACGGTATTACCCGTTATATTCACAATGAAAGTCAACATCTCAACCTGTATCCTATGGCATTCCAACTATTCTAAGAGCTCTTAGTTTAAGTCTAGATACTAATCTTTCCTATTAGTATCTAAATCCCTTAAACTGTGGCTCTGATACCAACTTGTCACATCCGTAACACAGAACAATTATCTAACTAGAGTAGTAGCTCCAACAGATATGTTCCCAAGAAAGAACGACGGGTCTAGGAGAGATTTATACACCACTCTTTACTTAGACAGAACATTCCATTTGCCAGATAACTACATACTGTTATAAGGTCGCCTACTAGTTACTCTGACGTTGATACCAAAAACACACAGCGGAAGACTTAAAAGTCATAACTATTTCATTTCATACGTAATATTGTTTTACAATAAGGATTGATTGGTATATACAACATATTTTTCCTACCAGGAACACATACGGGTCTGGAATTATAGTTTATGGAGAACGTTCCATCCACTCAGGCCTTATGGTTACACAAGAACCTACCCTCGGTCCTCCCAATCACAAAACACTTGTACATCTCCTGGAATGCCAACTACGCTAGTGGTCACCTGTGCTCAAAACCTTTTGAACATTTGGATCAGCACAAGGATGGTGAGTTCATAAACAAAATCGTATTTTCAGAACTTGTATCCGCGATACAAGAACACCACAGGACCTTAGCTTTACTCGGGTCTGGGTCTAACAATCATCCCTCCCAATTCATCACCCAGTAACCTTAGCTTTACTCGGGTTCTGAGTATACAACATATATATATTGTTGAAGCACGTTTGTGTGACAACACTTTGGATGTTGTCTTATGCTTTTGTACTTTACTTTAGGTATTTTTATTTGTATTTAGAATCTGTATGTATTGGTTTATCGAGTTGTAAACATGTATGTAGGTACTTGTCAATGTTTTATCTTTGTTAAGTGTTGTGCGCACTTAACATATGCGCAGGTTGCTTAACCTGCGTAGCAAGTACGCAAAAACATTGTATGCGTACTTGCTAAGTACGCAAGAACAAAGCCCTGCGCACTTAGCAAGTACGCAGGCAACATGTCTTAGTATATATAGCCAGTTAGTGACAAAATTATGTACACACTCATTCTCACTGTAACCGGCTGTGATTATCAATAGACGAAGTTTGAAAGTATCTTGTGTTTGTTGTCGGTTTACTTTGTGTTGCTTGATACTCCACCTAATCACGGGCATTCCGCACCCGATTTGATTAGGAACACACTTGCATGTGATGATCCGAGACACCTAAGGGACCTACAAGTGGTATCATAGCATTTGCTCTTGATTTCGAGTGTTGTGAGTGTTAGGAGCATTTTCGACACAATATACAGCCTTTCTACAAGGAAAAGTGATCGATTTTGGTGATTTTTATGATAAAATAGAGGTAGCTCTTGAGCGCTATTTTAAAAGCAAAAATCCTTCAAAATCAACCTTTTTCTTGTTTGTTTGAGTGTTTTGATCATCAAGGGTTTGTTAGAAACAAGTTTCTATAATTTTGGCTTGATCAATTTGTTCATATATTCAAAATTTGAAGATCTGAGCTATTTCCGATGATCTGCGTACTTACACATTTTGGCAAAAAGGACAGTCTTGCTGCGCACTTAACAAGTGCGCAGGGCAAATTGTTCATGCATACTTAGCAAGTACGTAGAGTATTCTTGCGTACTTGCTAAGTACGCAGGAACTAATTCCTCCGCACATGCTAAGTGCGCAAAACACTTAGAGAAATAATACAACAATAACATGCATTAGAAATTACAACACGATAACTAATACATACATACATTATAATACAAAGACAAGACATGCAAGACACGTAAAATAAACTAAGACACTATCCAGAGTGTTTGTCACACAAAAGTGCTTCAACAAACTCCCCCTTGAAAACAGCTCTGGATTGTCTTCGGTCTTCACTGCTCCCCAGCTTTAGCTTCCATCTTCTTCTTGTAGTCAAGGCAGAACTTGATCACCTTGTCGTATTTAGAAGCAAGGAACTTTGTCCACTCGTCCGTGTACATGCAGTACTTGTTAGCTAGTGCCTCCAGATCTTTCACAGAGAAGTTTATGAAGCAGACTTAATCAAACACTCTGATCAGTTCCCTTGGCACTAAACTTCCATTATCAGACCACACCTTTCCAATCACCACTGCCTTGCCCGTTTTAGGATCTACGTACCAGTACCATATGTTACCAAGGATATCCTGAGATAACTTGCTCAAGGAATCTTGGTTTCACACAGCACTGGCTTGTATACCAGTTTCTTTAAGATTTTCTTAGTCACAGGATGTCTAGCGTTGTTATCCTTGACTCGCTTAGGCACTTGAGGCTTACACATTTCGAATTTCCCAGATCTTACCTCTCGCTGTAGAACCTGCCACAAACCCATCGCAACTGCGTTATTTAAGTGACCCAACAGCTCTCGATTTACTAGGTTCACGAGGTCGTATCTTGGTAAGGAGTTGAAAGCTTCACTGGTTGGTTTCAAGTATTGAACCCCCCAGCTCGCTTGATTGCAAACAACTTCTCATCCTCGTCAAACCTTACAGCTAAGATCATCCCTGTCGCTCCGTGTTTTTCTATGATTGAAGTCTTTTGCCACACAGGAGCTGGATCCTTCGATGAAATTTTAGGCATATGTTTGTCTTTCTTTGCCTTTGGATCCATAGGTGTAGGGTCGGCAGGGGAGGCTTTAGTCGATGCCTCAACAGTACTAGCAGGCTCGACTGAACCTGTGTCAAGATGAGATTCAAAGTTCGAAGATCTCTCCATATTCAAACTCATACTCTCCTTCCCCGTCGCCCTTGGGAACTTCGATCACCACATCATCGTCTTCCTTATCCCAGTCATCACCAGAGTCGATATATCCTTCTTCAAGGTTGCAGAGAGCCTCGATCTGTGCTTCTTTGGAATAGTCTGGCTTTAAGAATAAGATCGCATTATCCGACACATCATCAGATAGATCTTTCAAAACGTCAGCCACCGACTTTCCTTTATTTCCATCTGAAGCATCACCACCTTCCTGGTGAGTCGACTCCCCCTCAGCCATTGGAACAGCAGAAATGGGCACTATCGCCAAAGCTTGTTGCACACTTCCACTAGAACCGACTTCAGGATCCTTGTGTTTGTCATCATCCTTTGTTAAATCAACCGGATGACAAGGCTCATCGCCAGTAGATTTTGATGTCTTCTCCTTCTCTTTTTCTCTCTCCCCCTGAGCAGCAAGCTTCTTGGTCAGTTCAGCTACTAACTTGAACATCATTTCATGTTCTTTCCGTTGCATGTCAAAACGTACCTCTAAGGACGTTCTGTGTCCCACAATCATATTGTTCATTTTGATTAGTAGTTCGTTCTGGGCTATCACATTTGCAAGTCTCTCTTCAGTCCCAATCCTTTGGCTTCTCAGAATAGTAACTTCGTCCACCAACGAATTTATCTGAGCCTGTTAAGCCTCAGATTCTTCCCTTGATTTCCGAACAGTTTCAAGTAGACCAGCGACTTGTGTTTCCAAAGTGTCTATCCTGGCATCATTTGGATCAGGATTCTTGGACGTAGAGGCTTCAACATTATGGAAGGGAGATGAGAAGATCGTATCAAAGTCAAAACCCTGGGAAAAGTCTCCAAAGTTGTAGGGTTGACTGATAGGTTCAATGGTGGTAGTAGGGATTGTGGATGGGATAGTGGTTGTAGGAGTGATGGAAGGAGTGATGGTGACTGACTAGGTAAGAATCGGAGTTGTCACCGCCACTTGGACAGATGGTACAGGGAGGGACACTATCACAGGAATCTCCTATGTGATAGCAGTGACAGCCACATCAGGTGTAACCCGTGGCCTCCTCCTTCGTCGCCGGTATAGCTGTTGTGAAGGTGGATTAGAAGCGGAATCAGTACTCGCAGCCGATATATGTACTTGCCTCTGAACATTGACCTCTACCTAACGAAGGATAGCTTGTTGCGGCCTATCCCCCCATTGCTGATTGATACTTTCTCTCCTACGTCTTTGTATAGCAGTGTCTGAATCATAATCTGGTTCGTATTCACTGCTAGTCGATTGTCGTTTTCTCTTAGAAGATGAATCGGGAAGGGTCATCTTCGTCAGTCTTCTCGGATGTGCCTGTGATGGTGCATCATCAGAATCAGATGAATCAGACTCTGTATCTTCAGATTCGAATTCTTCAGCACCATCATTTCCGCTTCTTTGTCTCCTCCTTCAGACAATTCATCCTTACTCTCAACTTCCTCATCTTCTTGTTACTCATCAGAATGTTCACTGAGTTCTGTCTCATACTCATGACTAAACCATCTCCAATCAGCTGATGCCACATACGCTTCATTAATCAGGTAGCCAAAGAGTGTGGTATGCTCAGGGGTAGGTTCTACACTGCCTGGCTTTAGAAATTGTGCAAACACTCTCTTGTCCACCTGTTTGACTTGCAGTCTCTCTCCAATAGCAGGAGGATTTGGTAACGCATCATTAATCAGTAGTTGCACAAATCTTGGGTATAACAGGAATCTAAACCTCTCAGCCGTATTGATCTGATCAGTTAAGGCCTTGAAGATGTATCTTGAGAAGTTATAACCCCTGTTGAGAGACAAGCCAACCATGGCTGCTGCAAGATCATGTCCCATAGCATCCTTCCCTGCCTTCCTGGAAGAAATGCATATGATCATCATGTGGGCAAAGTACCTCCACTGATCCAGCACCCACATCTTCTTATAGGAAGAGTAATCTCGTACACCAACGTATCCCATACGCTGCCTCCAACACCCATCCACAAAGTAATCAGGATAAGCAGTTGGGTCGGTGGCGAGATCCCGGAACTGTAAGACCCTTCGAATTGTGTCCTCAGAAAAAGCAATGTCATGATCCGCTGTATCCCAGAATTGCTCCAGGTACGGTCTTGAGACTATTGGATCTGCTAATATAGGATAGCTGATCTTTGAACGATTCAAGAAATCAACTATCTCTTTGTATTGAAGTGCAACACCCTTCCATTCTGGTTCTGTAAGTGCAAGGAGATTGAACTCACTGGTAAAGGCACGAGCCATCACTGCAAAAAACAAACAGTAAACATAATAAGAACAAGAAGATTCATTGGAATTGAATACACATGACCAAGTATAGTACATTCACACTGAACTGAAAAACCAGACTTTGAAAAATTTCAGAAAAAGCCTTCCTGCGTACTTGTCATGTACGCAGGGTTTAGGTCTTGCGTACTTAGCAAGTACGCATGACTAATGTCTTGCGTACTTGTTAAGCACACATGACTTAACACTTAGACAAATTTTGAAAAACCAAAATCAGAAGCTTATGAATTTGATGTTGAATATGGTTGCCAATACGTCGAAAACTATGTTTACGACCAATGTAACATATTCCAACCCCAATAAAGTACCATAAGATGGTCACTTTGACCTAAGTGTGAACCAACGGTATCCTTTGGTTCAAACACGAGATTAAAACCAAAATCAAGACAAGTTAAGGATGATTTCTTGAAGATTGAGGTTAGATTAATGCATTTAACCATGTTTTAGGTTACAATTGAGGTCAAGAACAAACAAACACGGTCCAAAAAACATCATCAAAACCCTAGTTCTTGAGGGTAAGAAATCGGTCCCAAACAGTCGATTTAGCGAATGAAATTCCCTAAGATTCTCACCAAATGTTGTTTATCCGTAGATGGAACAATGATCGGGACGAAAAAGCTCTTCGGAACACATGAAATTTTTGAGGAAAAATGGGCAGAGGGTATTCAACAGTGGTTTGAAGTTTGAATGAGAAATTGATGTAAAAACAAGACCTGTTTAAATACCCCGACACACTAAGTACGCAAGAAGTAACTCCTGCGTACTTAACAAGTACGCATGAATTATGTCTTGTGCACTTGCTAAGTACGCAAGGTTTAACTCTTGCGCACTTAACAAGTACGCAGAAACCAGTGTTCACTTAAAATTTCAACTCAAATTATGAAGAAGTCAAATCAATTAACGAACAAGATAAGCACATTCAATCAAGAGGATTCAAAGTCAATTCAAGAAGGTTAAACACAAATATGTTTTGAATAAAATTGAACTGTACACAAGCTTAGAATCTTTTTGATCTTTTCTAGATAGAAATATACAAGTATATACAAAGACACTATTTTTGGTCAAAGACACGAGCAGAGGATCATATCAGGCTAAACTTTAGCAAAAACGTAACAAGATAAACGTCAAAGAATATGGGATCATGTCATGGATTACAAGTTATTCATACGTAATAAGCACATAAACAAGTAATTCAAGTTGGCAGTATTATGATATTTGAAACCAAAAGCATCTTTGCATTACGCTCTTGTGTGTTAAGGTATTAATTTTAAGATATACAACGTGTACCCCACTGATATGCTACAGTAATGTAACTTACACTATCTCAAGACATCTAAGATTTTCCTAAAGATTTTCAAATCTCCAGAATGAAGTTACATCGTTTAGCACAGAAAAAAATCAAGCAGAATCCATACGGATTATCAAGAATCATAAGATTCAGAATCGAGTGATTCAGATGTCTTGGTTTGATTGAATTTTCTTCTATGAATATCATATGATGATTCAGGTTAATAGATATGGAGTCTGAGGATTTAGGTAAGGTGATCCAACTTTTATCTGGATATGGTTTCAATGAATCAGGTATGATTCAAGGGTGAATACATGCTCAACGGTTGATGTAAAGACATGTCTTGATTCAATCTCTCATTACATACTTGTGAGTATGGGCAGTGAGATGAACCGCAGTAACTGTGCTAAAGACATAACCCGAAACTGGTCTCTTAAGAAAATATTTTCTAAAATCTTACATCCTTTATCTGATAATGATGTTTTTGTATTCTTTTACACACGCACACATGCATACATGGGTTCAAATCACAGTTGTAGTCTAGATTTAGTTTCCACACTACTAATGATTCAAAGACACCTACAACCTACTGACAATTCAAATTACTTATAAATAAGCAGATTAAAAACATAACAATTTAAATAATCAAGTAAGCATGATGCAATCATTTCCCATATGAGCAGTCTATGGCGTTTAGTTCATTTCTGATGTACTATCATTTCCTCTTTTCTCAGGATAACTTTGAAATTTTCTCCATTTTCAATTTTGTTTGAACTTTTGTAAAATATTTGAAAATCAAAAGAACTATACAGAAAACTTAAAAAAATAAAATTTAACTTTCATGAATTGAATTGATTTAAGAAAAACAAGTTTTTTCACTCAGAATTGAACATTCCTATCAAGTTGAAAAGATGCTCAAAACGGGATCGATCAAATGCCTTTGTGAAAAGGTCAGCAAGATTGTCATCCGTGTGAACTTTAACAAGTTCAATTAAATGATTTTCAGCACAATCACGGATGAAATGATGGCGAATTTCTATATGTTTAGTTTTGGAATGTTTCACCGGGTTATTTGTGATGGACATGATGGCATTGTTGTCAATGAATAAAGGAGTTCCAGTGAAGTTTAAGCCGTAGTCTCTCAATTGCTGCTGAATCCATAATATTTGAGAACAACCGCTTGCCGCAGCAATGTATTCTGCTTCACAAGTAGAGACAGAAACCGTTGTCTGCTTCTTACACTGCCAGGAAACTAGTCTGTCTCCTAAGAATTGACATCCACTAGAAGTTGACTTTCTGTCAAGGTTACAACCGCCATAGTCTAAATCAGTGTAGGCTTTGAAGTCGAATGACTGCTGCTTAGAGTACCAAAGACCCAATCAAGGTTTCCCTTTCAAGTATCTGAAAATTCTCTTCACGGCTATCATATGTGACTCCTTCGGTTGAGACTGAAACCTTGAGCACAAGCACACAACAAACATTATATCGGGTCTTGAAGCTATGAGATACATAAGTGATCCGATCATCCCACGGTACAATCTGCAATCCACATCCTTTCCATCTTTGTCAGGATGCAGACCATGATTGACTGGGATAGGTGTGCCATAAGTACTGCTATCATTCATCTTGTATTTTGACAAGATGTCCTGCACATACTTAGTTTGATGTAGATAAATGCCACCCTCTCTTTGACTGACTTGCAGACCCAGGAAGAACGACATTTCACCCATGTTACTCATTTCAAACTTAGACTTCATCACCTGTTCGAATTCCCTACACAATCTCTTCATTTGTAGACCCAAAGATAATGTCATCGACATACACTTGTACAAGAAGAATATCACCTCCTGCTTTCCGTATGAAGAGAGTCGAGTCAATCTGTCCACGGTCGAAACTATTTGACAGTAGATGTTTTGATAATTTCTCATACCATGCCCTAGGTGCTTGATGAAGGCCATAAAGTGCTTTGTCGAGCTTATACACTTTATTTATATTATGTGGATCTTCAAAGCCGGGAGGTTGAGTGACATAGACCTCTTCATGAACCTTTCCATACAGGAAAGCACTCTTCACATCAAGTTGATAGACCTTGAAGCCGATATAGGAGGCATAAGCCAGAAACAGTCAAACGGCCTCAAGTCTCGCAACTGGGGCATATACTTCTGTGTAATCCAAGCCCTCTTGTTGATAAAAACCCTGAACAACTAACCATGCTTTGTTCTTCACTACAACACGACGATCATCCGTCTTGCATTTGAACACCCATCTGGTGCCAATTGGTTGTACGCCTCTTGGCAATTCAACCAAATCCCACACATGTAACTTTTGGAATTGAGACAGTTCTTCTTGCATTTCCTCAATCCAGCAATTGTCAGCTAGAGCCTCCTTCACATTCTTTGGCTCTAACTGGGACACGAATGCAGCATGCAAACATGTCTCCATGACACCAGTGTCAAGTATCTCCGAGTAAAGACTAGTGTTCTCAGCAATGGTTCGATGGCGAGTTTGAACATCGGCATGAGTGTAACATTCCTGATATTTAGTATTCATATTTCAATTCAATGTAATGCAATTTCGAATTCAATACTCGTGCACTGTCTCATTATTTTCTCGCCGTAAATTAAATGCAATGATTCTATACAAGTTCGCAAGTTTTACTCGGTTATATACATTTAGACACTATACAAGAAACTATTTTATTCAAACTTATCAAATCTGAAAAGTCAAGGACTAAAGTTGAAAAATATCAAGAATCCATAATTAGCACGGTCGTGCTTCGTCCTGGAACGGTCGCGCCAAGTGCCTCGGCATGATTGCGCGACTGGTCCTGGAACGATCGCGCCCGGTGCCTAAGCACGGTCGCGCCTATCTTGGCACGGTCGCGCCTGCGTAACAGTCGAAACGTAAATGCAGTTTCAAAATGCTTGGTCGTTTGAATTCGAAACCGATTACGTTTCATTTTCTTTGACAAAGAAAATATCTCAGTCCATTACAATTTTTATCATTCCAATTACAAATTCTCTCAAGAAAAACCGTCCAAAATTTCTCCCAAGCCTCGAATCATTCTTTTCGATCCTGTTGCTATCAATTAATCAAGGAACTCGATCCGCCGAGCATCTCTAAGTTTTCTGAAGCGTTGGAACAGCCGGAATCGCAGCAGAAGACGCCGGAAGCCATTCTCACCGTCGCCGGAACTCTTTTCTGTCGTTCACTATCAATTCGATACGCTTCAGGGTAAGTATACTCTCCATCTCATTCGTTTCAGTATCAATATCAAAAGCCCCCTATTAATCTGGGCTTTCATTACAGAAATCGTCCGAATCAGAATTATTATTTTAATAAGAAAAGATTTAATCGATTTCACTCTTAAACATGATTTACATACAATTAATTTATATGAATAGACTCGTAACAACTCAGTAATCAAAAGCCCTATCAATTCCAGCGCTATAAATTCAAGATTTGTTCAATTCGTGTCTTACTTGGAAGAGACACGGTCGCGCTAATCTTCTAGCGCGGCCGTGCCTCATCGAGCGCGGTCGTGTCGACTAGCAGCGCGGTCGTGTTCTCCTGTCCAGACCTTGTCATGCCCTCTGGGCTAGTCTCTGTTGTGTCTAAAGATCATAGACACGACCGTGCCGGGCCAAGGCACGGTCGTGCCTGTTGACTGGTCTAGATTGTGCTTCTGTTGATCAACCCGGTCGCGCCCCGACTAGCGCGGTCGCGCCCGTGGCTTGAGCACGATCGTGCCCTTCCGAGGCACGGTCGTGTGAGACTCAGAATTTTTAGCAGAAATATAATTTTTATATTTTAATCAGCAAATGTTTCAGATTTTATAAAAATATGTTTTCTGTATTTAAAAATGGATTAAAAGTTTAATCTTGGCATAAATATAATTTATTGAAAAGTTTATAAAAAAATTAAATTTATATTTATTATCTTACACTTAAATGGTATTTAAATAATTAAGTTACAAAATTTATAAATAATGATTATTTATTTAATTTACACTTTAAATCAAAATCATTTATTTATTTATACTTAATTACAATTAATATTTACATTATTTCATAAACTATAATTATATATTCAATTCAAACCTAATTAAATTGTTTCAAATATATTTTACTTCAAACTCTATATAATTTATTCAATACTATTTTTAATACAAATCAATAGTTTTATACCTAAATTCAACTTTCATTTTAGACTTACACTTTATGCATCTATTTAATTCAATACACATTTACCCTTTAGGTTAATTTGTGCATTTCGAGGATCATATTTGCTATCTATAATCTTTGTTAGCTTCATTTCCATACCAAGTGAGTATTCACAACCCCTTTTACTCTTTTACACTTTTGGGGTGGAACATGAACTTTATACACATTACACATTTACATTTACACAAACAACACAAGTGCACAATCCTATTTACATACATGTGTGCAAAATTTGAGCTTTGTGCCCGAGTGCTAGTTGTGCTAATCTTTGTGAAAACTTATGTGCAATCATTAACTATACAAGCCGACGGTTTTCAATGATAGATCTATTGAGTCTGACAAACCCACCCAAGTGGAGGTGATTGATACCGACAACACAATTTGCATACTAGTTACAAAGGTTTGGTTGTACTTGATTACACAATAGCTGCTCCCCATAAATGCCTTATTTTTCATGTCTTGTAAAGGATTTGTTTTCAACTATATGCTATCTATATACAACTGTGTTATACTCACCAACTTTTTAGTTGACTTTATTTTATTCATGTTTCAGGCCCTAATATGTGAGAATGATTCAAGACGTGCTCAATATAGGATTTGGACTTAGCAATATTAAATCAAGAAGTTTATGAGTTGTTTATTGTTTCTTTGTTTGGATTTGGTTTGTTCTTAGATTATGTGAATTGGAAATTTGACTTTAATATATTTCAATTTAGTCAACCTTGTGCTATGAACAGTCTACATGTCCCGCCCCGATGATTCCGCCATCGGTCGGGGTGTGACAGATTGGTATCAGAGCCTTGGTTATAGGGAATTAGGTTATTAGACACCTTGACCTAGACTATAACTTTAGGACACCCACTTATACTATACTTCATGATTTTTGTGCTATGTGTTACATGCTAGATGCTATATGTTATATGCTACATGTTTAGTATGATTACTTATTGCATTATGATGACTTATGTGTTTTAAATCCATGACTTATTAGGATATTCTTAATAATTAAATAAATAATATCCTTTCCTATATTCTAAAGCCTCATAATATATCTATCTTCTTTTCTATCCTTATCCTTTCTAAGCATGTGGAAAATTCTTGAAGCAAAAATCTTTAAAATTTTTATTTCTTCGTTAAGGTTTTTAAACTTGTTAAATTATTTGAGGACACGTGCAATCTAGAAGGGTGACACCTTTATTTTGGGTTTTCTGTCTAGGAAAGCATTTCGCATAAATCCCAATCAACCGAGGGACAAGTATGCTTTCCTGGGAATTCCCGAGATGAGTGTTTACTTATAGGCTAAAGCATGTCTCCTTGAAAAATTATATAAGTTTAAATTAACCTTAATGTGCCATAGTATTCAAGTGATTTTGTCACTTTTGAGTACAATCCAAACTATGAATATCTATTTTTTTAGTTTGTTATTCTATTCTATTAAATCCTAGCAATTCTCATAAGTTCTTACAATCTTTTCTTGTCTTGTGAAAATCTGTAGAATACCTCCTCGTCGTGCTCCCGCAACCGACGCCAACTCCGACATTGCTGCTATTCTTACCCAATTGGTGACACAACTCACCCAAGCCAATGGTGCCACTAATGGCAATGGTGGAAATGGAAGCAATAGTGGTAATAATGGTGGTAATGGTGGAAATGGTGGAAACAATCCATCTCAATGCACCTTCAAGCACTTCAATTCGTGCAATCCCCTAAAGTTTTATGGAACTGAAGGAGCTACTGGACTCCTTCAATGGTTTGAAAGTATTGAGAATACCTTTCTCAATAGTGACTGTCCCGACAACCTCCGTGTTCGTCATGCTACAAGTGTCCTCCAAAAGCGGGCACTTACATGGTGGAATGGGGAGAAAAGGAATAGGGGTATTGATGTAGCTATGGCTTTACCTTGGGATGAGGTCAAAAGGCTTATGACCGAGGAATTCTGTCCTCGAAATGAAGTGAAGAAGTTAGAGGCCGAATTTTAGGATCTTGCCCAAGATAGTGGGGAAAACTTAGCATATACAACTCGGTTCCATGAGTTGAGTCTTCTCGTGCCCCACATGGTCACTCCGTTATCTCGTTGTATCGAAAAGTACATTGGTGGGCTACCAAGACAAATCCAAGATACTGTCTTAGGTAGAAATCCTGCTACTTTGGAAGATGCCATCCGCCTGTCTGCTACCCTGACTGATAATCATGTGAAAGCTGGGACTCTTACCAAAAAGGGATCTAAGAAAGTTGTTGAAACCGTAACCCCTCCTGCTCACAACAAAGAAGCCACAACTGAACCCTCTCGCAATAACAAAAAGAGGAAGGTTAGAAACTTTGCTGTGGTTACTCCTGCGGTGCCCGTTAATCAAGTTGCACCCGTGGTTCAAGCACCGGCTAAAAAGCCATATGTTGGGATCTACCCTCTTTGTGCCACGTGCAATTTTCATCATCCTCAAAATATCCCATGTCGCCTTTGTACTCATTGTGGGATATATGATCACACTATCAATGTTTGTAGGGCCAAAGCTTTTGAGGGCCAAGTCAACCCACCGAACCAACCCAACCCTCGAGTGGCTAATCAAGGTGTTCCCGCCATTGCTAATAGGCGTGCTTGTTATGAGTGTGGTGACCCGAACCATTTTCGAAATCTATGTCCAAGACTTGCAAATGCTAGACAAGGTGGAGCTCGTGGGCGTGCGTTCAATATAAACGCCAACGAAGCTCAAGCCAACAACGACGTGGTTAATGGTACGTTCCTTGTTAATAGTCAATATGCCTCTAGAGAAAACCTTCACCGTTGAAATAGCAAATGGTGACTCCCTTACAATTGAGTCTATCATCTATGATTGCTCCTTAGAACTTAATGATCATACATTCCCAATCAATCTTATTCCAATGCCACTAGGAAGCTTTGATATTATCATAGGTATGGATTGGCTATCAAATCATCATGCCGAAGTCATTTGCTTTGAAAAGTGTATTCGAATTCCGCTACCATCGGGAGAAACCTTAAGAGTTTTTGGTGAAAAGCTTTGCAAGGGTCTTAAATTGATGTCTTGTACTACCGCTCAAAAGTACTTACGAAAGAAGTACATCGCCTTCCTAGCTCATATTGTTCAAAAGGACGTCAAGGAGAAGAGTATTCAAGACATTCCTATCATTAGGGATTTTCCCGAAGTGTTTCCTAAAGATTTATCCGGTCTTCATCCTGTTCGTCAAGTAGAGTTCCGTATTGACCTTATGCTCGGAGCTAACCCCGTTGCTAGAGCTCCTTATCGTCTTGCACCTTCGGAAATGCAAGAACTCGCAAGCCAACTTCAAGAACTCTCCGACAAAGGTTTCATTTGCCCGAGTCATTCACCGTGGGGTGCACCCGTCTTATTTGTTAAGAAGAAGGATGGATCATTTCGCATGTGTATTGACTACCGTGAACTCAACAAGCTTACTATCAAAAATCGTTATCCTTTGCCTAGGATCGATGACCTCTTTGATCAACTTCAAGGTTCTACTTGCTTCTCGAAGATTGATCTTCGATCTGGTTATCATCAGCTCCGTGTTCAAGAAGATGACATTCCTAAGACTGCTTTTCGAACAAGGTATGGTCATTACGAGTTCATGGTTATGCCTTTCGGGTTAACCAATGCACCCGCAGTTTTCATGGATCTCATGAACCGTGTGTGCAAACCGTACCTTGATAAATTCGTGATCGTTTTCATTGACGATATCTTAATCTATTCCAAGACTAAAGCCGACCATGAAGAACACCTTAGATTGGTTTTGGACCTTTTAAAGAAAGAACAACTATACGCCAAGTTCTCCAAATGTGAATTTTGGTTAAAAGAAGTTCAATTTCTTGGTCACATCGTCAACGACAAAGGTATTCATGTTGATCCTGCTAAGATCGAAACGGTTAAGAATTGGAATGCCCCGAGGACTCCTACCGAAGTTCGTTCGTTTCTTGGTCTTGCGGGTTATTATCGTCGTTTCATCTCAAACTTCTCAAAGATTGCTGTCCCTCTTACCGCCTTGACCCATAAGGGTAAGACTTATGAATGGGGACCGAAGCAAGAAGAAGCTTTTCAAACCCTCAAGCAAAAGTTGTGCAATGCTCCCATATTGACTCTCCCCGATGGAAATGATGATTTAGTTGTCTATTGCGATGCTTCTAGCCAAGGTCTTGGTTGTGTCCTCATGCAACGAGGAAAAGTAATCGCTTTTGCATCAAGACAACTCAAAATCCATGAAAAGAATTATACGACGCACGATCTCGAGTTGGGTGCGGTCGTATTCGCGTTAAAGATTTGGAGACATTACCTATATGGCACGAAATGTGTGGTGTTCACCGACCACAAAAGTCTTCAACACATCTTCAACCAAAAAGAACTCAATATGAGGCAACGACGTTGGGTCGAACTCCTTAACGACTACGACTGCGAGATTAGTTACCATCCCGGCAAAGCGAATGTTGTAGCCGATGCTTTGAGTCGAAAGGACCATGTTATGCTTCATTGTGCCCGTATTCAAACCGATATTCAAACCCGTATCTTAGAAGCTCAACACGTCTCGGTAACCGAGGGCAACATGTATGAAGAAATGTCGTGTGGTGTTGAACTTCCTCTTGAATCAAAACCCAATGGCTTACTATATTACTTGAACCGTATTTGGGTTCCCGATCGCGATGATCTCCGTGCATTTCTCATGAACGAGGCTCATAAGACTCGTTATTCTATTCATCCTGGTGCGGATAAAATGTACCAAGATCTTCGCCAACTTTATTGGTGGCCCGGTATGAAGAAAGACATTGCTCTTTATGTGGCCAAATGCTTAACTTGCTCCAAAGTCAAAGCCGAACATCAACGTCCTTCTGGTTTACTCGAACAACCAGAAATTCCCGTGTGGAAATGGGAGAATCTAGCTATGGATTTCATTACCAAGCTCCCTCGCTCTTCGAGTGGATATGATAGTATTTGGGTGATCATTGATCGTCTAACTAAATCCACTCACTTCTTGCCTATTCGTGAAGACTTCAAAGTGGAGAAATTAGCCCGAATTTACATTGATGAAATTGTGAGCCGTCATGGTGTTCCCTTGAACATAATATCCGATAGAGACGCTCGGTTCACTTCTTGATTTTGGTAATCTCTCCAAAAGGCTCTTGGCACTCGATTGGATTTGAGCACGGCTTACCATCCGCAAACTGATGGTCAAACCGAGCGAACGATCCAAACTCTTGAAGACATGCTTAGAGCTTGTGTAATCGATTTTGGTGGCAATTGGGATTCACATTTATCCCTTATTGAGTTTTCGTACAACAATAGCTACCACACAAGTATCAACATGGCTCCATTCGAAGCTCTCTATGGTCGCAAGTGTCGTTCTCCTATCTGTTGGAGTGAGATTGGTGAAGCACAAATCACTGGTCCCGAGTTAATTCAAGAAACATCCGACAAGATCATTCAAATCCGTGACAATATTCGAGTGGCGAGGAGTCGACAAAAGAGTTATGCCGACAAACGTCGAAAACCCTTGGAATTCCAAGTCGGTGACCTTGTTCTTCTAAAGGTGTCTCCATGGAAGGGTGTGGTCCGTTTTGGAAAGAAAGGCAAGTTAGCACCTCGTTATGTTGGTCTATTCAAAATCCTTGAAAGGATTGGGAAAGTGGCTTACAAGCTCGAGTTACCTCCATCTCTTGGAAATGTACATCCTACATTCCATATATCTAATCTAAAGAAGTGTCTCGCCGATGAAAATCTCCATATACCGCTCGACGACGTGCGCATTGATGAAACGATGCACTTCGTTGAGAAGCCGGTGGAAATTATGGATCGTGAAGTCAAGCAGCTCAAGCGAAGTCGCATTCCTATCGTTAAAGTTCGTTGGGAATCTAAGCATGGTCCGGAGTTCACTTGGGAACGAGAAGACCAAATGAAGCTCAAGTACCCTCTTCTTTTTACTAATAATGTTGTTTCCTCTAGCTAAATTTCGGGACGAAATTCTCTCAACATAGGGAGACTGTAACATTCCTGATATTTAGTATTCATATTTCAATTCAATGTAATGCAATTTCGAATTCAATACTCGTGCACTGTCTCATTATTTTCTCGCCGTAAATTAAATGCAATGATTCTATACAAGTTCGCAAGTTTTACTCGGTTATATACATTTAGACACTATACAAGAAACTATTTTATTCAAACTTATCAAATCTGAAAAGTCAAGGACTAAAGTTGAAAAATATCAAGAAACCCTAATTAGCACGGTCGTGCTTCATCCTGGCACGGTCGCGCCAAGTGCCTCGGCACGATCGCGCGACTGGTCCTGGAACGATCGCGCCCGGTGCCTAAGCAAGGTCGCGCCTATCTTGGCACGGTCGCGCCTGCGTAACAGTCGAAACGTAAATGCAGTTTCAAAACGCTTGGTCGTTTGAATTCGAAACAGATTACGTTTCATTTTCTTTGACAAAGAAAATATCTCAGTCCATTACAATTTTTATCATTCCAATTACAAATTCTCTCAAGAAAAACCGTCCAAAATTTCTCCCAAGCCTCGAATCATTCTTTTCGATCCTGTTGCTAGCAATTAATCAAGGAACTCGATCCGCCGAGCATCTCTAAGTTTTCTGAAGCGTTGGAACAGCCGGAATCGCAGCAGAAGACGCCGGAAGCCATTCTCACCATCGCCGGAACTCTTTTCTGTCGTTCACTATCAATTCGATACGCTTCAGGGTAAGTATACTCTCCATCTCATTCGTTTCAGTATCAATATCAAAAGGCCCCTATTAATCTGGGCTTTCATTACAGAAATCGTCCGAATCAGAATTATTATTTTAATAAGAAAAGATTTAATCGATTTCACTCTTAAACATGATTTACATACAATTAATTTATATGAATAGACTCGTAACAACTCAGTAATCAAAAGCCCTATCAATTCCATCGCTATAAATTCAAGATTTGTTCAATTCGTGTCTTACTTGGAAGAGACACGGTCGCGCTAATCTTCTAGCGCGGCCGTGCCTCATCGAGGGCGGTCGTGTCGACTAGCAGCGCGGTCGTGTTCTCCTGTCCAGACCTTGTCATGCCCTCTGGGCTAGTCTCTGTTGTGTCTAAAGATCATAGACACGACCGTGCCGGGCCAAGGCATGGTCGTGCCTGTTGACTGGTCTAGATTGTGCTTCTGTTGATCAACCCGGTCGCGCCCCGACTAGCGCGGTCGCGCCCGTGGCTTGAGCACGATCGTGCCCTTCCGAGGCACGGTCGTGTGAGACTCAGAATTTTTAGCAGAAATATAATTTTTATATTTTAATCAGCAAATGTTTCAGATTTTATAAAAACATGTTTTCTGTATTTAAAAATGGATTAAAAGTTTAATCTTGGCATAAATATAATTTATTGAAAAGTTTATAAAAAAATTAAATTTATATTTATTATCTTACACTTAAATGGTATTTAAATAATTAAGTTACAAAATTTATAAATAATGATTATTTATTTAATTTACACTTTAAATCAAAATCATTTATTTATTTATACTTAATTACAATTAATATTTACATTATTTCATAAACTATAATTATATATTCAATTCAAACCAAATTAAATTGTTTCAAATATATTTTACTTCAAACTCTATATAATTTATTCAATACTATTTTTAATACAAATCAATAGTTTTATACCTAAATTCAACTTTCATTTTAGACTTAGACTTTATGCATCTATTTAATTCAATACACATTTACCCTTTAGGTTAATTTGTGCATTTCGAGGATCATATTTGCTATATATAATCTTTGTTAGCTTCACTTCCATACCAAGTGAGTATTCACAACCCCTTTTACTCTTTTACACTTTTGGGGTGGAACATGAACTTTATACACATTACACATTTACATTTACACAAACAACACAAGTGCATAATCCTATTTACATACATGTGTGCAAAATTTGAGCATTGTGCCCGAGTGCTAGTTGTGCTAATCTTTGTGAAAACTTATGTGCAATCATTAACTATACAAGCCGACGGTTTTCAATGATAGATCTATTGAGTCTGACAAACCCACCCAAGTGGAGGTGATTGATACCGACAACACAATTTGCATACTAGTTACAAAGGTTTGGTTGTACTTGATTACACAATAGCTGCTCCCCATAAATGCCTTATTTTTCATGTCTTGTAAAGGATTTGTTTTCAACTATATGCTATCTATATACAACTGTGTTATACTCACCAACTTTTTAGTTGACTTTATTTTATTCATGTTTCAGGCCCTAATATGTGAGAATGATTCAAGACGTGCTCAATATAGGATTTGAACTTAGCAATATTAAATCAAGAAGTTTATGAGTTGTTTATTGTTTCTTTGTTTGGATTTGGTTTGTACTTGGATTATGTGAAATGGAAATTTGACTTTAATATATTTCAATTTAGTCAACCTTGTGCTATGAACAGTCTACATGTCCCGTCCCGATGATTCCGCCATCGGTCGGGGTGTGACAATGAGGATCACCAATAATGTTGTCAATTGGATGATTCTTATGCACTCTCATCTCTAGTACATTCGGTTCCTGAATCTCTGGTACATTGTGTTCCAGAAGAAGAAGATTCAATGTTGATTGGATCAGCTGGAGCTTCATTTCCTACACGAGTGTTAGGATTAGCTTGAGTGTCATTTCCGTCAACATGAACATCTTCAATGTTATCACTGTCATGAGTTCTAGATGCAAATGCAGCATATGAATCAGGAGTTACAATCGGTACAGTAGCACGTGTTGAAAAACTGGATTCATCACTGCCACCAAATAATTCATATACATTTGCGGCATCATTTGCAGACAAATCAAGAAGATTTAAAGATTTGAATTGCGCATCATAATCAAAACCCCAAGCTGGACCAGTTGGTTCTGGTGGGATGCTGTGTTTACTACAATCCACTTCAAACCATTCCTTGACTATATGAGTTCCTATATTGTACACTCTCTTGCAAGGCGAGTTGACAACATATCCTAAGAAGATGCCTTCCATGCTTTTGCATGAAACTTAGACTTTCGGTCTTTGTATTGTAGCAATAAGGAACAGGGACTACCAAAAGGAACTGGATAGTCAAGATTGGGAGGTCGATTGTTGATCCACTCATAACAAGTCTTGTTGTGCCTTTTCACAACCAGAACTCTGTTCAAGACGTGACAAGCTGTATTAACTGCTTCTGCCCAAAAAGTGACAGGAAGCTTTGCATCTGACAGCATTGTCCTTGCAGTCTCAATCAAGGTTCTGTTCTTCCGTTCTGCGACTCCATTCTGCTGAGGTGTGTACGAGGCACTAAATTCGTGACGGATCCCCTTCTTGTGACAGAAAAGTTCCATCAAATTATTTCTTGAATTCAGTTCCGTTGTCACTCCTTATTCTTCTAACCTTCAACTTACAAAGAGATTCCAAGCTCAGGATCATGTATTGAAGAATATCAGCAGTTTCGTCCTTTGTACCTAAAAAATGCACCCAGGAAAAATGTGAGAAATCATCAGTTATAACCAGACAGAATGACTTACCTCCAATACTCCTGGTACTTATGGGGCCAAACAGATCCATATGTAATAGCTCCAAAGTGGTAGCGATGGAGTTTTGGAGCTTGGGCTTGTGAGACTTCCGTTGCTGTTTGCCCTTTTTACAAGGCATACAGTCATTTGCAACGGTAAATATCAGCTTAGGAACACCGGTTACCAAACCTTTTCAGACAAGATGATTCATTTTTCGATAAGAAATGTGTCCAAGTTTCCTATGCCACAAGATAGAGTCAAACTCTGTCGCTTTGGTAAGCAAAGAAGTAGCAACTGATGAGGTGGTTGTTTCAATGGTCATATCAATCTGATAGGTGTCATTTGTCCTTGGCGCTCTCATCAGAATCCAGTCCTCAGGAACCTCAAAACCAGGTTTGAGAATTAAGCATTCAGTCTTGTCAAACATCACCGAGTACTCCTTGTCGCACATCTGGGAGACACTCAACAAGTTATGCTTCAGCTGCTCACAGTAGTTGACGTTGTCAAAGATGACACAGCCATTTGAAACCACGCCTTGACATGTGATACTACCGCCTTTCTCTCCAGTAAAGGCCACATATCCGCCTCTGAATGGTTTCACATCTTGAAGCAAGGCCATGTTACCTGTCATGTGCCGGGAGCATCCACTATCTACATACCAACGATTAGAGATAGTACCCTTCGGATGTCCCTGCACGAGTCACTAAAAGAATTAATTAGATTTGGAGACCCAAGCCATAGAGTCTCGGGTCGTCCGTCTTTCATAAAATAAACAACCTCAATTAACTCACAGTCGTGAGTGTCAAAAATGGATGAATCTTTACAAGAATTGGGACCAGGAGATTGAGAACATTTGGATTTGTTATTCCAGGACCTCTTCTTTTTCTTAACTGGAACAGTAGACTTAGATTCAACAGCAGCAGGTGAACTAGTGGAAGCTTCACCTGATTGAATTTCAGCCAGCTGTTCTAGCTTTCTCAATCTCTTGTTCCTTCTTCTCTTTTGTGGATTAGAGAGTTTCACCATAGATTTCTCACCAGTTGGTGCACTACCAGAAGTAGATGCACTAGGTTTAGTAGGTAGCTTTCCCCATTTTGAAACAGGTGGTTTAGGCTCAGATGTGATCTTTGGCTTTACCATAGGTTTTACTGGTGGTTTCACCACATTTGCTTTTGGACTTTTGGAATGCTTCACTAATGGTGACTTAGGAATAACAGTCGGTTGTGAAACAATTGGCCGTTTCCTTTGGTTCTTAGTAGGACAGTTCACAAGAATGTGACCAACCATACCACAGTGAAAGCAAGTTCTATTTGCTTTGTTAGTCCTCCTGTAAGGCTCATTAGATCTGGCATTAGATGACTCAGCATGATGAGCAGGAGAAGTTGTTTGGTGAACAGTAGTTTGACCCGATGAAGATTGGTTTTTGGGAGTATAAAAGTTTTGCAAATTTTCTTGATAACCAAGCCCAAAATGAGCTGAAAAAGCTTCTTTCTTAACTTGATTAATGTTTTTAGATCCCCCATAATGCATCACTTTCAATTTCTCATTTGATTCAATGATATCGGGTTCAGTCAAAATACATTTATCACTATCAGTGATAATGTTTTTCTTAACTTTCTGTTCACCTAGCAACTCCTCAGAGACTACTCCTTCAGGGCAGGTGTTCTCAGACCCATCATCAGAAGCAGTAAAGAACTCTTTCATTAGATGCAGAGTCAGCTTTACTTGAGGAATCATCCTTGTTAGAGGAATCATCCTGACTTGAGGACTCATCATGAAAAGACAAATCAATGTCAATTAAGCTGTTGACAAATTTCCCGCTAACTGGTGGAGGAATGGCATTAGTACCCAGCCCTAAGCCATTCATTTGCCTCACTACAGACTCGTAGTGTTCCACCACAAGACTAGAATTTTTCAACTTCTCAATATTACCTTTCAACTGCAAGATCTCATTTTACAACTTGTTGATCTCATTATTCCTTTTCTCTAACCCCTTGTACGGAACATCTAAATGAAACTGTTGATCGCTGATTTTAAGTGAATAATCACGTTTTTCTTTCTTTAAAGTTTCAATTGAATCTTTGTAACGTTTTTCATTTTCCTTGTAGCTTAACGCTGCAATACGAAGGGGTTCGACTTTGTCTTGAAGCTTAGATTTTTCAACCTTTAAGCTTAGACATTTGGAACAAGAAATGACAGCAAAAGTATTAGAATCTACCTCATTCTATGAACATGATGCCTTTCCAATAGCCATGAGGGAAACTGTAGTTGTAGACTCTACTTGATCAGCCACAGAAGCTTCCCGTTTCTCAACTTCCATCATCTCCATAATCTCAACCATGAGACCAACCTGTGTTTTTGCAATACGGGCATCCTCCAAATGAACACCCCAATCAAAGCTTTCGTCCTGTTGAGCCACTAATGCATTGGACGTTCCACCTTGACTTTGATTGTGGTTGTTAGAGTTGTACCCTTGGTTGCTTCCCTGGCTTGGTCTTGTGAATCCAGAGGCAGGTGCTTTGTCCTTCTAACATTCACGAGCAAAGTGTCCAAAGTTCAGACACTTGTAGCACTTGGCCTTGGATTTGTCAAAACCAACCTTGGCATTTGAATGCCCACCAATAAACTTTCTTCCTGTTCTGTTCAGGAAACGCTTGGCTCTCCTCAAGATCATGGCCATAGTACATTGAATACCCATATCCTCCAAATCATCCGGATCCACCTGATTGAAGTCTTCTTCTATGGTTTCAGGATCTGTGAGCTTACCGCCAATGAAGTTCTCATAGGCAAGCATGCATGATGAGAATAAAGCCACATGATCTTCAGCTATCTTGGCTATTGCTGATTGGTTAGCTGAAGATGTGGGAGAAGGATTTCTTGAAGAGTTCTGGTGATGACCACCACAAGCCTTTAAAGTTTCTTCCCCATGAGAGTTTCATGAGAATAGGGCAATTCCAGAGCCCGATGACTTGGTTGTAGAAGATGTCCCATAATACATAGAAGGGTCTTGTATTTGAGGTCTTCCTGAGCTCTCCTTTCTTTTTAGGTTCATGTTATGTGCTTGAACCTTTCCAATTGCGTCATCAATTGTCATCTCATAAAACTTAGAATTCTCTCTCATGAGGGTAGTATACATCTCAAATTTGGGTGGCAAAGCATCCAGAAATTTTTCAACTAATTCCTCATTTGGATAGATGAGGTCAAAAGCTTTCAACTCAGTCGGCAGATGATAGAATCTAGAGATGAGCTCATCTATGGATTCGTTCTCTAGATATCTGAAGCACTCATACTGCTTCCTGAGAAGATCCCTTTTACTCTTCTTGATGTCACTGTTACCCTCGAATCTCTTCTGTAACGCCTTCGAGAGATCCTTGGAGTTATCGAATCCTCTGAAGTTGTGGAATAACTCCCTGGTCAAGGCCATAGTGATAGATCTGTGTGCCTTTTTCTCTCTATCATAAACTTTCTTTTCTTCTTCATCAAGTTTAGAGATAGGCTTGGGAACTTCCTCATCAAGGTAAGTGTATGTGGGGTGCTTATAGCCCTCTAGAATGGGTATCCACAACGAAGAATCGGTATAAGAAATATAATGTTCAGAGCGTGCTTTCCAGTTTGAATTACCATTTACATTAAGCAACTTTGGGGGTTTCTGTGGGGTTTCGATCTCGTTGTCATAGTTCAGAAGGTTACCGAGGTTCTGAAGATTTGACATGGTGAACACTTAGTCAAATTTCAGAAAAGTCAAAGAAACTTGCGCACTTGTCTCTTGCCTTGCGCACTTAACAAACCTAGTCTTACGTATTCAGAATTTGCTCTAGCGTACTTGATAAGTACGCAAGAGATCAATTAAGTACGCAACAAATATGGTCTTGCGTACTTGGTAACTACGCAGCAAGACTGTACTTGTTACCAAATAAGGTAAGTACGCAGGTCACTTTTTCACCAAATATCACCAACTTTTTTCGGTCACTGGAATCTCACCGGAGATAGCAGAAATCAAAAATATGACCAAACAAAATGAGCCAAAGGGTCAGAAACTCGTTTCTAACCAACCTTTGATGCTCAAAACACTCAAATACACAAAAAAGTCAATTTTTGAGTGATTTTTGCTTCTAAAATAGTGCTTAAGAGCTACCCATATTTTATCATAAAAATCAACAAAAACACCCACTTTTGCTTGCAAAAACTCTGTAGGATGTGTAGAAGATACTCCTAACACACTCACAACACTCGAAATCAAGAGCTAAGCTCTGATACCACTTTTAGGTCCCCGGGTGTCTCGGATCGTTACGTGTGGGTGTGTGACTAGTCGGACCGGGTGCGGAATGCGCGTGACTAGGTGGAGAATCAAACAACACAAAGTAAACCGACAAAGAAATCACTTTAAAGTTCATCTATTATAAACTTGAACGCTTACAGAGAGAAAATACTGAGTGCAAAATGTCTGCGTACATATCTTCTGTCAACCTATTTTATTTATACAAGACCTGATCTCTGCGCACTTAACAAGTGCGCTGGGCAAATTGTTCATGTGTACTTAGCAAGTACACAGAGTATTCTTGTGTACTTGCTAAGTATGCAGGAACTAATTCCTGCACACATGCTAAGTGCGCAAAACACTTAGAGAAATAATACAAAAATAACATGCATTAGAAATTACAACTCGATAACTAATACATACAGTCATTACAATACACAGACACGACATACAAGACAAGTACAATAAACTAAGACACTGTCCAGAGTGTTTGTCACACAAAAGTGCTTCAACACAATGCTGTCAGATGCTAAGCTTCCTGTAACTTTCTGGGTAGAAGCGGTCAATACAACTTGTCATGTTTTAAACAAAGTTCTGGTGGTTAAAAGGCACAACAAAACTTGTTATGAGCTGATCAACAACTGACCGCAAAATCTTGACTACCTAGTTCCTTTTGGTAGTCCCTGTTCTTTATTAATATAGTACAAAGACTGCAAGTCTAAATTTCATGCAAAAGCATGGAAGGCATCTTCTTAGGATATTTTGCCAATTCGCCATGCAAGAGAGTGTACAATATTGAGAGTAGGTCTGTGGAAGAATGGTTCGAAGTGGACTACAGTAAACATAGCATTCCACCAGAACCAACAGGGTCCAGCTTGGGGTTTTGATTATGATGCTCTATTCAAGTCTTTCAACCTTCCTGGTATATCTGCAGATGATGCCGCCAATGTGTACGAGTTCTTTGGCGGCGGTGATGACTACAACTTCTCAACCCGTGCAACTGTACCGATAGCAACTTCCGATTCAAATGCTGCTTCTTCATCTAAAACCCATGATAGTGATGACATTGAAGTTGTTCATATTGATGGAAATGACGTTCAAGTTGATCCTAACACTCGCTTAGGAAATTAAGCTCCAGCTGATCCAATTAACATTGAGTCTTCTTCTTCTGGAACACAGGATATGGGGGAGTTGAGCATGAATCTAGATTCAAACATCCAAGAACCACTTGTACCAGAGACGAGAGTGCATAAGAATCATCCAATTGACAACATTATTGGTGATCCTAATGCCGGCATTCTAACTTGTCACAAAACCATTGCCGAGAACACCAGTCTATATGCAGAGATACTTGACACTGGTATCATGGAAACTTGCTTGCATGCTGCATTCGTATCCCAATTGGAGTCAAAGAATGTGAAAGAGGCTCTTGCTAACAACTGCTGGATAGAGGCGATGCAAGATGAATTGTCTCAATTCCAAAAGTTGCACGTGTGGGACTTGGTTGACCTTCCGAAGAGTATGTATCCGATTGGAACCAGATGAGTGTTGAAATGCAAGATGGACGATCGACATGTTGTAGTGAAGAATAAAAGCAAGGTTGGTTGTTCAGGGTTTTTATCAGCAAGAGGGCCTGGATTACACAGAGGTGTATGCCCCAATTGCGAGACTTGAGGCCATTCGACTGTTTCTGGCTTATGCTTCCTTTGTCGGCTTCAAGGTCTATTAACTTGATGTGAAGAGCGATTTTCTATGTGGGAAAGTTCATGAAGTGGTCTATGTCACTCAACCACCAGGTTTTGAAGATCCGCATAATATCAATAAAGTGTACAAGCTGGATAAGGTACTTTATGGTCTTCATCAAGCACATAGAGCATATTATGACACTTTACCAAAACATCTACTGTCCAATGGTTTCGACTGCGGACAAAATGACTCGACTCTCTTCATTAGGAAAGCAGGAGGTGATATTCTACTAGTGTAAGTTTATGTCGATGACATTATCTTTGGGTCTACCAATGAAGGGATGTGTAGGGAATTCGAACAGGTGATGAAGTCCAAGTTTGAAATGAGCAGCATGGGTGAATTGTCGTTCTCAAATATTGTGGATTTGTAGGTCCCTCGGGTGTGGCAGATCGTCACATGCAAGTTTGTTCCTGAGTCAGACAGGGTGCGGCATGTCCGTGACTAGGTGGAGAGTCCTACAACACAAAGTAAACAGACAAGAGAATAAATTTAAACTTTCGTCTGTTATAAACACTTGAAGGTTACAGAGAGAAATACTGAGTATACAAGGTCTGAGTATATGACTGCGTACTTGTCTACTGTCAACCTATCCTATTTATACACGACCTGATCTCTGCACACTTAGCAAGTGCGCAGGGCAAATTGCTCATGCGTACTTAGCAAGTACGCAAGGTATTCTTGCGTACTTGCTAAGTACGCAGGAACTAATTCCTGCGCACATACAAGTGCGGAAAACACTTAGATATTTCAGCAACTATCAACATGCATTAGTAAATACAACTCGATAACTAATACGTACAGGAATTTCGTCCATTCGTCCCTAAACCCTAAACCCTAAACCCTAGAAGAAGCCACTTTTGAACATAACAAAGCTCATCCATGGAACTTCAAGGATCTGTTCCAAAGAAAGGACTATGTCTACCTTTCAAGAGACAAACTTGCAAGATCATGCTTTGTGTGTGGCAGATATAACCACACTGCCAGCACCTGCTTTCATTGCCTGGAATACCAAAGAAATTCAAAGCAGCATGACTTTGAAAAGACTAACAAGAACAAGAAGGTAAGAAGCTACGAGGTCAAAGCAACTAAGTTCAGGGAGTCTCTCTCTCCCCTAAGAGTGAAGCTGCCTAAATCTCAACAAACTTGCATCATTTGTGGTGAATCAAACCACTTTGCTTCAAATTGTAAGTTTAACCCCTTCAACCAGATCCTTCATCAAGCCCCTCAAAGACAAAAATTAAAGAAGGATCAACATAGATCGGTTGTTAAACCATCAACAGCCAGAAAAAATGTTGGTAGTCAAGTGAAGCCCAAGAAAACAAAGCAGAAGCTTTCAGCAGCAACCAAGTCTGCTGCTGATAAGCTAAAATCCCCCGTAGCAAAATCTGCTGCTGATAAGGCAAAGCCATCAGCAGCAAGAGTGTCCACTATTGATAAGGCAAAGCCTTCAGCAGCAAAGAATGTTGCCACTTCAGCAAAGCTATCAGTAGCAGGATCTACTGTTGACAAGCCAGAAACATCAGTAGCAAAATCCGCTGCTGACAATGTGAGGAAAACTAGAAAATCACCAACAAAGCAATGGAAAGTCAAACCATCTCTAAGCATTATCATTGGTTCCATTGACTGCAAAGATACTGCAGACTATTGGGTTCCTCCTACTAATTAGAAATCTATCATATGCAGGGACAGCCAGGTCACAAGAATAACACCTAGGTGGTAGACAATGGTTGTTCCAGGCATATGACAGGCAACAGATCCATCCTCTCCAACTTCAGACATTTCAATGGAGGATATGTTGCCTTTGGAAGTGACTCAAAGGGAGGATCCATTACTGGACAAGGAACTGTGTCCAATGAAAGAATGAGCATTGATAAGGTCAACTATGTCAAAGAATTGACTTCAATCTCACGAGTGTTTCCTAGGTCTGTGACCAAAAACAGTGGATGCTCTTCACAGATAAAGAATGCTTTGTACTATCTCCAGGCTTATCCACACCTCCTCTAGAAAGCATTTTATTAACTGCTCAGAGAAAAGAAAATCTCTATGTACTAGATATGAATGAAGTCACTCCATCTGGGAGTGTTTCCTGCTTTTTATCAAAAGTCTCAGTTGATGAATCAGCTCTCTGGCACAGGAGATTAAGCCATGTTAATATCAAAACTATTAACTGTCAGAGGGCTTCCTGACAAAGAATTTCAGCTAGAAGACCACTGCATTGCGTGCCTAAAGGGGAAGCAACACAAGAGTTCTCACAAGCCCAAGACCTTGAATACAAATGACACTCCACTTCAACTGCTGCATATGGATCTCTTCGGTCCTACAAATGTCATGTCAATGGGCAAAAAGTCATACTGTCTTGTGATAACAGATGACTACACCAGATTCTCTTGGGTATATTTCTTGAGAACTAAAGATGAAACTGCTGAAATTCTCAAATCCTACATTCTGAGGGTAGAAAATCAAAGCAATCAAAAGGTGAAAATCATAAGGTGTGATCAGGGCACAGAGTTCAAAAATCACACTTTAAAATGTTTCTATGAAAGCAAGGGGATAAAGAGACAATACAGTGCTCCAAGAACTCGTCAACAAAATGGAGTTGCTGAAAGAAGAAATAGAACTCTTATTGAGTTAGCAAGATCTATGTTGGCTGACTCAAAACTGCCACTCACATTCTGGGCAGAAGCGATTAGCACAGCCTGTTATGTGCAAAATAGAGTTCTAATTGTCAAACCCCTCAACAAGACACCCTATGAACTTTGGTTTCAAAGAGTTCCTTACATTGGGTTTCTAAAACCTTTTGGGTGTCCATGCATAATTCTCATCACAAATGGAGTTCTTCCTAAGTTTGGTGCCAAATCTGATGAAGGATATTTTATGGGCTATTCCTCTCAATCAAAGGCCTATAGAGTATTCAATTCAAGAACAAGAATTGTGGAAGAATCAGCAAATGTGGAATGTAGAGAACACATAGTCTGTGAGCAGGGAAAAGGTCCAAACTGGCTCTTTGACATAGACTCCTTCTCCCAAATATTTGAGCCTCTCACATTCTCAAATATGGAGTCTACGTCTACACAAACACCTGCCTCTACTTCATCCACTGACTACAGACTGGATTTTCCCAAATCTTCTATTAGTCGGAAAAGACCATCAATTGATCCTCCATCAGTTGTGGAAGCAGTTGAAGCAGGAACAAGACTGTCTAATGTAACCAGCAGCAGCCTGTCTGAAACTGAAAATCTAAATGAAGACTCCTCGGTAAATGCTGCAGATGCTGATGATGCTATTGCTGAAAATATTGATGTGGCTAATGATGTTGAAGACTCTTCCAACATGAATGAAGAGACCCCTGATCAAAATCAAAGCAATCTGGAGCAAGGGATACAGCTGGAGGTGGTACCAGCACAGAGGATCTATAAAGAACATCCTCATGAAAATATTATCGGCCAAGTCCACCAAGGAGTTCTCACAAGAAGCAAATCTCACGAAGCCAATGTATGCTTGTTTTCATGTTTCCTATCTCAGGTGGAACCAAAGAAGATAGATGAAGCACTCAAACACAGCAGCTGGATTGAGGCAATGCAGGAAGAATTGCTGCAATTCAAGAGGCAGGATGTCTGGAAACTTGTTGATCTTCCAACAGGTAAATATGCTATTGGCACACGATGGGTTTTCAGGAACAAGCAACACGAGAGAGGCATTGTAGTCAAGAACAAAGCCAGACTTGTAGCTCAAGGCTACACTCAGGAAGAAGGAATCAACTATGATGAAGTCTTCGCCCCTGTTGCCAGGCTGGAGGCCATCAGAATCTTCCTGATATATGCTGCATCCAAGAATTTCACTGTTTATCAAATGGACGTTAAAAGTGCCTTTCTGTATGGGAAGATTGGTGTGGAAGTATACGTCAAACAGCCTCCAGGCTTTATAGATCCTTCACATCCTACTCAAGTATTCAAACTAGACAAAGCTCTGTATGGCCTACATCAGGCACCAAGAGCCTGGTATGAAACCTTGTCAGGATATCTACTAAGCAACAACTTCAGAAGAGGTGCCATGACCAGACCTTGTTTATCAAAGATGAAGGGGGAGAAATCTTACTAGTTCAAATTTATGTTGATGATATCATCTTTGGATCAACAAGGAAACAGCTATGCAAAGACTTTGAGATTCTGATGCACTCAAAGTTTGAAATGAGTTCAATGGGTGAACTAAATTTCTTTTTAGGTCTACAAGTCAAACAGGTCCCAAATGGAATATTCATCAGCCAATCCAAATATGTAAAGAGCATTTTGGAAAGATTCAAAATGGCTGACTGCTCTGCTGCAAGTACCCCTATGCAAGTGCATCATCAGCTGTCTCCAGACAAAGATGGCCAAGACATGTTTGCAGTATGTCTCTGTGCCGTGCAATGATAGGGTCTCTCATGTATCTCACTACCTCAAGGCCAGATATCATGTTTGCAGTATGTCTCTGTGCAAGATTTCAAGCAGCTCCAAAAGTTTCACATCTTCAAGCCGTCAATAGAATCTTTAGATACCTAAAGGGTGCCTCAATACTTGGGCTATGGTACTCTAAAAATGACATGTTTAATCTGTATGCATACACTGACAGTGACTATGGGGGATGCAACTTGAACAAAAAGTCCACTTCAGGGGGGTGTCAGTTTTTGGGAGGGAGACTGATTTCATGGTAATGTAAGAAGCAAACATGTGTTTCAACTTCTACAGCTGAAGCATAATACATTGCAGCTTCTAGTTGCTGTGCACAAGTCATCTGGATACAAAATCAAATACTGGATTATGGGATTACTTTCATGGCAACACCAATTCACATTGACAACATGAGTGCTATATCAATCACAAACAATCCGGTGCAGCACTCCAAGACAAAGCACATTGACATCAGGTATCATTTCATAAGAGATCAAGCTGAGAAAAAGAGAATTATTTTAACCAAAGTTCATATGAATGAGCAATATGTTGATTTGTTTACAAAACCTTTTGATGAAGCTAGATTTAAATATTTAGTTGAATCCATTAGTATGATGAACTTTGATTAAAATCTATCTCTAAAAATTCTCTTTTTAAAATGTGTTTTGTCTTATGTTGTAAATAAAAGTTATCAGTCAGCAGCATTTTTGTCCTTCAGCTGCTGACAGGCTTAATCTTCAGCAGCAAAAGATTTGCAACTGACTGCTTTAAGTTATCAGCAGGAACAGGTTTCCTGTGGATATCCTTAAGACTTTCAGCAGCAACATCCTTGCTGCGGACCATTAAATCCGTCAGCAGCAGATGAGTTAACTGCTGATAGGTTTAATCTTCAACAGCAAAAGATTTGCAGCTGACTGCTTTAAGTTATTAGCAAGAACAAGTTTCCTGTGGATTTCTTTTAGACCGTCAGCAGCAACATCCTTGCTGCGGATTATTAAATCTATCAGTAGCAGATGAGTTTGCTGCTGACAGACTTAACCTTCCGCAGCAACCAAGGTTGCAGTGGACAGACTTACTCATCCACAGCAACCAAGTTTGCTGCTGATGGGTAAATTTAAGTCCAAATTAACTTTTACCTGCTGTAAAAATTAACGTCAGTCTTTACCATGACTGCCTCGGTGTATTACAGCTGTAACAGTAAAAGGTGAATTAGGTTGTACCGTACAAGTCATTTTGCTTTTTCCCTCCTCTGTCGTTATAAGAACAAATCAAATTTCCTTATCACCTCTTCACCTTCAATTTTACCCTAAACCACATCACTTTCTCTCAAGTCCCCACCACATTCAAAGCCCTTCATCCTTAAAACATTCAAAGCCTTTCATATTCTAAACCTTCCCTCCAAATCATACAACAATGGCAGACATCAATAACCCTGACTATAAGTTCTCCCCATACCATAACCTTACAGCATACCTAACCAAGGGAAAGAAATCCGAAGGATTCAATGATATGATCGACTTCTTATGTTGATCAAAGATCCACTTTGCCCTCAAAACCAACCCTACCGTATATATCCCTCATAGTACCGCCGTCTACTCTACCGAACAGGGGACTCCCCAAATCAAAGCCAAGGTAGACGACAAGGATATCACCATCTCGAAAGCTACCCTCCGAAAACATCTTAAGCTTCAGGATGAGGGAGCAGCCATCTCATACTCAAAGGACGAATACACGAGGACCTTTGTATCCATTGGATACACTGGAAATCAGACCGAGTATACGATCGAGAAGTCGCTGATGGGCCCTCCATGGAAGTATCTCTGCCACACTCTTCTCCAATGCATATCTCAGAAGAGGAGTGGATGGCATCAGGTGAGCTCCGCACTTGCCTCCGCCTTCCATGGCATGGTCACTAACCTAGGCTTCAACTTTGCACACCTCATCTTTGAGGGTTTGAGATATAACCTTCAAGAGGGTGCAAAGCAACAATTCTTTATGTACCCAAGATTCTTGCTGGAGGTTTTCAATCAAGAACTAAAAGAACTTTCAAAACATGTAAGAATCTACATCATGCTGGGACATAAAAATAATATTTTTCAAAGCATGAGAACTGTTTCCAAAATGTTCTCAGGGGTCAATGTTCCATTTTTATCTACAATGCTGAACATACAAAGTATCCCGGGTGACAGTTCAGCAATCCCAGCTGATACTGATCCCACACCCTCCACCTCACATCCTGAACAACAATATGCTTCCACCATTCGAACCCCTGTGCATACTACTAAGGATGCACAAGTACAAAAATTACTTACACCTGTTTTGGATGTTATCGTTCAACCGGAACATAGGGCCCCAGTTGCAATGACATATACCAGAAAAAAGGGAAAAGAGAACTCCTTCTTCTCTTGCCTCCAAGTCCCAAACCCAACCTAACAGCCCTCACTCAGAATCACAACATTCTGGTGAGAATATCATAAGGGACAGCCACATCATTAGGTAGACTCCTTCGGATGTCTCTCTATTAGGATCAGGATCACTTCCTGGATCCATAGAACAGCCCCCTGAGCCACTCCTCTCTTTTCTGAACTGAAGTGTTGAGGAAACTGATCAAGATAATGTACCTTCTCCAACTACAACTATATCGGAGGTACTGATTGATCTTGCTTCCAACACACCCAACCCAAGTTCTTCTACCCTGAAGGTCCACTCTAGGAGTTGTGACATAGTGGATGTGGAAAAGGCTGTCACTACTGCTGGTCCATCAAATGACTAGGAGGACAGTGACAACATTGCTAAGACCTCAACCACGGCAACTCACAGTGAGGATGCTTCCTTGGAAACGCCCCCCACTGAGAGGAATCCCAGGCGCCAAGAAACCATGGGTGATGGGGATGCAGAGGCCAGGCCTAAGTCCCCATCTAGATCCAAGGATTCCACAACTGTGGATGAGGTCAGACTGAAACTTCATAACTTGGAATTAATGGCCAGGGTGACTATGCTAGAGGCTGAAGTGTCCAAACTAAGACACCAAGTCTCTATGCATGAATCCCATCAATGCCCAATTGTGCCTACTCCCTCTCTTGTATCAGTGGGCACCCAAATTGATGCTTATTTGTCCACTGATGCAACCAAAAAGGGGGAGATGGTCCCAATGGAGGAAGACTCAGACAGTCTTGACGACTGGATTCAAGAGCAGGCTGAATTTCAAAGCACACTTTTCAAGCCAGCTTTTGTACAGGTTCATGACTTGCCAGCTTCAGACGACGAAGAAGAAGAAGAGACATCTGAAGACTGGAAGTTAGTCGTCAGGGCTGTTGATGAGATGATGACTGATGCTGAAGACAAAGATCAAACATATACATCTTTCAGCATCATTCCTGAAGCAGCAGCCATCACAAGTCAATCCACTGCCCCCCAATATTCAATGACTTCAACACAGCTACAGTTTGACACAATTATAGCTTGGGGGTATGATGGAAAGTCTGAGAGGTTCTGGATTGGTTGGGAGTTTGGCGGAGTAGAAGTGCTAAACTGGGACTTTCTCAACATCATCCAAGTCCTTCACCTATACCATCTACAATGTATCAACAACTCAACGGACCTCTCAGCAGAACTTGCTACTGGCAGGTTCTATGACTTGATGGAGGATAATCTACCCAAATTTGAAAGATAAATACAGGTAGCAAAAAGGGTAGCCTATCCTGAATCTTCAACAGTAGCAAAAAGAAGACTGACTCCTAGAAGACTTGAAATAATAAGGAGCAGTCTTCTCACTGAAGAAGAAGTTCTGTGCTGGAGAAGATTCCTGTACAATTGAATGGTCAGGGATTTCGAAGTGCAAGGATGGACAAGCACTAACTCCCATGACTTCACCTTCTTCCTGAGCAATGGATCTTCTCTAACAATCAACATCAAGGAGATCTTGCTCCTACCTTCAGCCTTCCTTCACAAGGTCTTTGAGCTCAGATCACTCATCTTCAACGTCAACTCCTTAGAAAGTCAAGAAATGATCAAGATCATCAAGGCTTCTTTGTATAAGGAGGAATCTGGATCTGACTCAGACCTATCCTTTCTCTCTTCTCCAACAGTCATACTGAACACAGAAGAAGAATCAAAAAGAAGAGAAGAGGAAAAGATGAAAGAGGCATGGAAGGATGTGACAGGTATGGAATGGGAAGAAGATGAAGTAATTTCCCCTCCCTTATCCATTCCCCAAATTGCCAATGAAGCTGAGGCTGAGATTCCAACAGTAGCACAATCATCTGCTGTTATGATCAGTGAAGCCGAAGCAGAGGCATCCAACAAAGATAAGGGAAAGGGAATTATGACCAAAGAAGATGAAGATAGGTTGCTAAGAGAGAAGAAAGAAAAGGAAGAAAGAATAAGAAGAAGAGAAGAAGAGGAGATGGCTGAAACACAGAAAGCTTAAGGTAGACTCACAGCCATTCTCCTCAGAGAACAACAAATCCAAATGTATGCAAAACAGCTGGATGAGCTGAAAGTAAAGATTCCTGCAGTTTATCAAATTGAAGAAGATGAAGCTCTTGCTCTGCAACTTGCAGGAACAATTCGACAAAGAAGAAGAAGAGATAGAGAAGAAGAAGAAGGAAGAGGCTAAGTTCAGAATAACTGATTCTGAACTAGCCAAAGAAGTGAGAGAGGAGTGGGTAAAGGCTCTAGTTTCTCAAGGTGAGGATGCAGACTACCTTGAGAAACTATCAAATAAAGAAATCTACAGAGCCTTCATGGGTCAGCAGGGGTCAATTGGCAAAGAAGAAGGCTGAAGAAGAAGAAGAAAAAGCCAAACAAAAGTCCAAAAAGACCATTGCCTTGAATCAAAGAACCCATGAAGAAAGGAAGATCATGATTGACTTCCTTAAGGCTAGAGGAGAGAGTGGAAAGAGGCTAGGTCCCATGAATTTCATGAACCTGCAAGCCTTTATTTTAAAGTCAAGAAGGATGAGGAAGAAAGATTGGAGAAGAAAGGCTCCAAGAAAAGGGGAATCATTCAAGAAGAAAGGAAAACAAAGAAACCCAAGCCTTCTCTCTCACCCAACACTTCCTTAATCCAACAACCTTCCACTCTCCATCCTAGACCTACCTCCTCTCCTCCCTCAAAGTCCAAATCCTCACACCCAGCTCCTACTCATCAACAACCTCCTAAAAAGAAAAACAAACCCACTTCCAAACCAGAAGACTCAAGAGAAATAATCGGATGGTCATACAGCCCTCAAGACCAGTGGTTTGAAGTGTTCAGGGGGAGGAAAGAAGCTAAAAGATCAATTTATACATCTGTTGATGAGGTACTACAGGTTCCAGATTATGATCTAAGAAGAATGATGGAGCTGGGTGAAGCCAATGAGCATGAGAATGAAGGTGGGAGACATCTATTGCTGGTAATCAAACATTACTTCAACCCCAGCAAAGATGAAATCATCGATGTCAAACCTCTCCAATCCCACTCTCCATTCATCAGCTGGTCCTACAACGCTGAGAAGAATGAATTCACTCTGACATATGTTAAAGGAAAGAAGATGAGGTGTTCAAGCAAGGCTATCTTCAAAATCGCAAGCAAAGACATCAAGACTCTATCTGAGCTTCCTCTTAACAATCCCAGCATGGACCAGAGAGGATATGAGGTTGAAAGGATAGTTAGAAACATGCAAAAGCTTCAGCAACAAAAGCAGTAAGAGAGTTTTGGTAGCATCAATCTATGGGAGTTTGTATAAATAAAGACTGATGGCTACAAAATTCTCTAAGTACAAATGCTGCTGATCTCAGAGTTTGCTGCTGACCAACAAACTGCTGTGGACATGCTTATCTGCAGCGGATACTTGTTCTTCTGCTGAAGAACAAATCTGCTGCGGATAGCCTTATCTGCTGAAGACCAAATTTGCGGCGAATAGGCTTCTCAACAGCATCAACACTTGATGCTGCTGATAGGCAAATCATCAGCAGCTTTGGATGGTCACATCTTGCTGTTGATCATCATCCTTGCTGCTGACAGCCCTGTGCCTTGAAAATAAATCGTTGCAGCTGACTATCCATGCCAAGCGTCACTGACAACTTTTTGCAAAAGCCACTGACACACTCAAAGTAGAAGGAACCTCTATGGTGCAACCAATGAAGGACAACAATGCTCTTCTCCAAGCATGCAAGTAATAATGCATAAAGAAGACGCTTCAATAAAGTTAGCTAGCTTAGACTACACTTGTAATAGTTAGCTATATACATCAGATCAACGGTCTGTGTTAGATCTGATCCTTAGAATCAAGGGTCTGTCTTGATTCTAAGTGAGTATAAATACAGTGTAAACACTTCATTGTATTTGTGCTTTTTGATTGAGTTTTTATTTGTAATCGTCTATTTGCAAAAGCTTAATACAACAGTGTTCTTATAAGTACTCTTTCTGTTTACTCGATTATACTTGTGTAGTTGTTATTGTTTCCACCAATTTCAAATAAGAACAAAACCATCTTGTACTTTCACGATCCTACACAAAATGACTTGACTCTCTTCATTAGGAAAGCAGGAGGTGATATTCTACTAGTGAAAGTTTATATCGACGACATTATCTTTGGGTCTACCAATGAAGGGATGTGTAGGGAATTCGAACAGGTGATGAAGTCCAAGTTTGAAATGAGCAACATGGGTGAATTGTCGTTCTCAAATATTGTGGATTTGTAGGTCCCTCAGGTGTGGCGGATCATCACAAGCAAGTTTGTTCCTGAGTCGGACCGGGTGTGGAATGTCCGTGACTAGGTGGAGAGTCTTACAACACAAAGTAAACCGATAAGAGAATAACTTTAAACTTTCCTCTATTATAAACACTTGAAGGTTACAGAGAGAAATACTAAGTATACAAGGTCTGAGTATATGACTGCGTACTTGTCTACTGTCAACCTATCCTATTTATACACGACCTGATCTCTGCGCACTTAGCAAGTGCGCAGGGCAAATTGCTCATGCGTACTTAGCAAATACGCAAGGTATTCTTGCGTACTTGCTAAGTACGCAGGAACTAATTCCTGCGCACATACAAGTGCCCAAAACACTTAGATATTTCAGCAACTATCAACATGCATTAGTAAATACAACTCGATAACTAATACATACATACACTTACAAACAAAGACAAATACATACACTGAAAGTTCAAAACAAAGACTCTATCCAGAGTGTTTGTCACACGAAAGTGCTTCAACAAACTCCCCTTTGACAACAGCTCTGGATCGCCTTCGGTTTTCACAGCTCTGCATCTTAAGCATCCATGTTCTTCTTGTAGTCAAGGCAAAACTTGATCACCTTGTCATATTTAGAAGCAAGGAATTTCGTCCATTCGTCCGTTTGCATGAATTACCTGTCTGCTAGTGCCTCCAGATCTTTCAAAAAGAAGTTAATGAAGCAGACTTCATCAAATACTCTGATTAGTTCCCTTGGCACTAAGCATCCACTTTCTGACCTTACCTTTCCTATCACAACAGCCTCACCCATTTTAGGATCTACGTACCAGTACCACATGTCACCGAGAATATCCTGAGATAACTTGCTCCGAGGAATCTTGGTTTCACATAGCACTGGCTTGTATACCAGTTTCTTTAAGCGTTTCTTAGTCATAGGATGTCTAGCATTCTTATCCTTGACTTGCTTGGGCACTTGAGGCTTGAACACTTCAAACTTCCCAGATCTTGCTTCCCGCTGTAGAACCTGCCACAAACCCATCGCCACTGCGTAATTTGAGTGACCCAGCAGCTCTCGGTTTGCTAGGTTCACTAGGTCGTATTTAGGTAAGGAGTTGAATGCTTCACTAGTTGGTTTCAAGTATTGAACCCCCCCAGATCGTTTGATTGCGAACAACTGCTTATCTTCCTCGAACCTTACAGCTAAGATCATCCCTGTTGCTCCTTGTTCGTCAATGATAGAAGTCTTTTGCCAAAACAGGAGCTGGACCCTTTGATAAACTAGCAGGCATATCTTTATCTTTCGGTGCCTCTGGATCCACAGGTGTAGGGTCAACTGTGGAGGCTTCAGTCGATGCTTCAACGTTACTAGCAGTGTCGACTGAACCTGTGTCGAGCTGAGATTCAAAGGATGGCACTTCAAAGATCTCACCATCTTCGAACTCATACTCTCCTTCCCCGTCGCCCTTGGGAACTTCAATAACTACATTCTCATCATCTTCATCCCAATCATCACCAGAGTCGATCTCTCCTTTTTCAAGATTGTAGAGATCATCGATCTGTGCTTCCTTGGAATAGTCAGGCTCTAAGTATAAGATCTCCTCGTTAGATAGATCCTTTAGAACATCAGCCGCTAAATTTCCTTTGTCACCACCAGAGGTATCACCACCTTCCTGATGATTAAACTCTCCCTCAGCCATTGGAATAGCATAAATAGGCACGATTTCTAAAGCTTGGTGCTCATTTCCACTAAGACCGACTTCGGGATCCTTGTCTTTGTCATCATCCTTAGTCAAATCAACAGGATGACAAGGTTCATCACCAGTAGGTGTTGATGTCTTCTCTTTCTCTTAGTCCTTCTCCCCCTGTGCATCAAGCTTCTTGGTCAGATCAGCAATTAGTTTGACCATCAATTCATGCTCTTTCCTCTGCATATCAAACCTTAGCTCAAGAGATGACCTGTGTCCCAGAATCATATTATTTGTCATGATTAGAATCTCATTCTGGGCTAATACATTCTTAAGTCTCTTGTATGTGCCCGTTCTCTGGCTTCTTAGAATTCTAACTTCGTCCACCAACGAATTAATCTGTGCCTGTTGAGCATCAGATTCCTCCTTTGACTTCCGAACAATTTCCAGCAGACCAACAACTTTGGTTTCCAGAATTTCTATCTGTTCTTCATTAGGATCAGGATGTCTGGATGTAGACGCTTCAGCATTGTGAATTGGGGAGGAGAAGATAGTATCAAAGTCAAACCCCTGAGTGAATTCTCCATAGTTGAAGGGTTAACTTATAGGTTCGGTGGTTGTAGGGATTGTGGATGTGATGATGGTTGTAGGGGTGATGGAAGCTGTGATGGTGATTGACTCTGTGAGAATTGGAGTAGTCACCGCCACCTGGACAGATGTGACGAGGAGGGTCAGTATCACATGAACTTCCTCTGTGCTAGTAGTGACCGCCACATCAGGTTGTACCTGTGGCCTTCTCCTCTGTCACCGGTATAATTGCTGTGAAGGTGGGGTAGAGGCTGAATCAGTACTTGCAGCCGAAACTTATACTTGCTGCTAGGCACTGACCTCCACCTCACTGGGAATAGCATGTTGCTGCCTATCCCCCCTGTTCTTGTTTATACTTTCACGCCTTTGTCTCTAAATAGCAGCGTCAGAGTCTGAATCTGGCTCATATTCACTGCTTGATGACTGTCACTTTCTCTTTAAGGATGACTCGGGAAGGGTCACCTTCGTCATTCTCCTCGGGTGTGCCTGTGATGGTGCATCATCAGAATCAGAAGAATCAGACTCTATCTCTTCGGAGTCGGATCCCTCAGCATCATCATGACCTGCTTCTTCGTCTCCACTTTCCGACGATTCATCCACACTTTAAACTTCCTATACTTGTTTTTTTTGTTCATCCTAATGTGCACTTAGCTCTGGCTCTGAGTCTTGGTTAAACCATCTCCAGCCAGCCGGTGCCACATATGCTTCATTTATCAGGTGGCCAAAGAGTGCCGTGTGCTCAGGGGTAGGTTCTACACTTCCTGGCTTCAAGAATTGTGCAAACACCGTCTTTTCCACCTTCTTAACTTGCAATCTCTCCCCAGTAGCAGGGAGGTTTGGCAGCGCATCGTCAATCAGTAGTTACACAAACCATGGGTATAACAAGAACCTGAACCTCTCAGCCGTGTTTATCTGATCATTTATGGCTTTGAATATGTATCTTGAGAAGTTGTAGCCCTTGTTGAGAGATAAACCAACCATGGCTGTAGCAAGATCATGACCCATTGCATCCTTTCCAGCCTTTCTTGAGGAGATGCACATGATCATGACGTGGGCAAAATATTTCCATGGATCGAGCACCCACATTTTCTTGTATGAAGCATAGTCTCTAACACCGACGTACCCCATTCGTTGCCTCCAACAACCATCCACAAAGTAGTCAGGATAGGCTGTTGGGTCGGTGGAGAGATCTCGGAATTGTAAGACCCGTCTAATTGTGTCTTCAGAATAGGCGATGTCATGACCCACCACGGTAGCCCTTATAACATTGGGGGTTACCGTGCAATCATCCTCCGCAGTCTCCCATAACTGCTGAGATATGGTCTTGAAACAATCGGGTCTGCAGAAATAGCATAACTGATTCTTGAATGGTTCAAGAATTCAACTATCTCTCGGTACTGCAATGCAGCACCCTTCCACTCTGGTTATGTATGTGCTAGGAGATTGAACTCATTTGTAAACGCACGAGCCATACCTGCAAAAACACACAGAAAACACAATAAGAACAACAAGTTTCATTAGAATTGAAAACACTTGACTCAGTATAGCGGTTACTCATTGAACTGAAATTTCAGACTTAGAAATTTTTCACAAGTGTTGGTCCTGCGTACTTAGCAAGTACGCATGAATTTGTTCTTGCGTACTTAACAAGTACGCATGAATTACTTCTTGCGTACTTGTTAAGTGCGCAAGAAACGCACTTGTACAATTTTCTAGAAATCCAAATATATCAACAGATGTTCAAAAATGATGTGGATTAGGTCACCACAAGGTCGGAATACATGATTCTAGCCTTTGGGACTAATATCAACACCAAATAAGTGCTACATTTGTCACAATTTTGACCTAAGTGGTGACTCAGTCGAACCGACGGTCAAATCCAAGCCAAGGTCAAAATTAACAACAATCAGGACGATTAAGGTCTGATAGGGGATCGATTGAAGATTCTTAACACGTTTTAGTCATAAAATGTTTATAAAATGACCTAAAATTTGTCTAAAATCAAGATTGAAACCCTAAAATTTTTCAAATTATGAATCGGTCCAAAAATTGTCATTTTGCGGATGGAATGCCTCTAGATTCTCACCAATTGATTGTATAACGATGATGATACTAGTAACGGGACGAAAAATTGGTTAAGAACACTCGAATTTTTGAGTAAAATTTGCAGAGGGAAATGAATAGGCCTGAAAATTTTGTAAGTCCTGTTTTTATGCTCAACACAAAAACACTTAACTCCTGCATACTTACTAAGTGCGCAAGACTTAACTCTTGCGTACTTGTTAAGTACACAGGGCTTACTTCATGCGCACTTGTCAAGTACGCAGAAACCCTTTTGTGCGCAAACTTTCAACTCAAATTATGAAGATTTCAAGTCAAATAACGAACACGATAAACAACATTCAATCAAGAGGATTCAAAATCATTTCAGGAAGGTTAAACACAAATAGTTTTGGCTTTTCTGATTAAGATTGAACTAAACACAAACTTAAAATCTTTTTGATCTTTTCTAGATAGAAATATACATGTATTCACACAAACTATTTTTGATCAAAGACACGAGCAGAGGATCATATCAGGCTAACTTATAGCAAAAACGATACAATATAAACATAAAAAAATATGGGATCATGTCATGTATTACTATTTATTTATACGTAATAAGCACATAAACAAACAATTCAAGTTGACAATATTATAAGATTTGAAACTATAAGCATCTTTGTATCACGTTCTTGTGTGTTAAGGTATTAATTATAAGATATACAATGTGTACCCCACTGATATGCTATAGTAATGTAAGTTGCACTATCTCAAGGCATCTAAGATTTTCCCAATTATTTTCTAAATTTTCAGAATGATGCTACATCAATTAGCATAGGAAAAATCAAGCAGAATCCATAAGGATTATCAGGAATAATAAGATTCAGAATCGAGTGATTCATTTGTCTTGGTTTCATTTGATTTTCTTCATTGAATATCAGTATGATGATTCAGGATAATATATATGGTGTTTGAATTTTAAGGTAAGGGGATCCAACTTTTATCTGGATTTGAGTTCAATGAATCAGGAGTGATTCAAGGGTGAATACATGCTTAACGTTTAATGTAGAGACATGTCTTGATTCAATCTCTCCTTACATACTTGTGAGTATGGGCAGTGAGATGAACCACATTAATTGTCCTAACGACATAACCCGAAACTGATCTCAGAAGAAAATTATTGCCAAAATCTAACATCCTTTATCTGATAATGATCTTTTGCATTCTTTTACGCACACACACTAGCATACATGGGTTCAAATAACAGTTGTAATTTATATTTAGTTTTCACACTACTAGTGTTTCAAAGACGCATACAGCCTACTGACAATTCAAATTACTTGTAAATAAGCAAATTAAAAACATAACAATTTAACCAATTAAGTAAGCATGACGCAATCATTTCCCATGTGAGCAGTCTATGGCGTTTAGATCATTTCTGATGTACTATCATTTCCTCTTTTCTCAAGTTAACTTTGAAATTTTCTCCATTTTCTATTTTGTTTTTGATTTTGTAAAATATTTTGAAGATTAAAAGAACTATACAGAAATTTTAAGAGAAATAAAATTTACCTTTCATGAATTGAATTGATTTAAGAAAAACAAGTTTTCACTCAGGATTGAACATTCCTATCAAGTTGACAAGATGCTCAAAACGGGATCGGTCAAACGCCTTAGTGAAAAGGTCAGCAAGATTGTCATCCGTGTGACCCTTTACAAGTTCAATTAGATGCTTTTCAGCACAATCACGGATGAAATGATGGCAAATTTCAATATGTTTAGTTTTGGAATGTTTCACCGGGTTATTTGTGATGGACATGGTGGCATTGTTGTCAATGAACAGAGGAGTTCCAGTGAAGTTTAAGCCGTAGTCTCTCAATTGCTGCTGAATCCACAATATCTGAGAGCAACCGCTCGCCGCAGCAATGTATTCTGCATCAAAAGTTGAGACAAAAACCGTTGACTATTTCTTACACTGCTAGGAAACCAGTCTGTCTCCTAAGAATTGACATCCACCAGAAGTTGACTTTCTATCACGGTTACAACCGCCATAATCTGAATCAGTGTAGGCTTTGAAGTCAAATGACTGCTGCTTAGAGTACCAAAGACCCAATCAGAGTTTCCCTTTTAAGTATCTGAAAATCCTCTTTACAGCTATCATATGAGACTCCTTCGGTTGTGACTGAAACCTTGAGCACAAGCACAAAACAAACATTATATCGGGTCTTGAAGCTGTGAGATACATAAGTGATCCGATCATCCCACGGTACAAGCTGCAATCCACATCCTTTCCATCTTTGTCAGGATGCAGACCATGATCGACTGGGATAGGTGTGCCATAAGAACTGCTATCATTCATCTTGTATTTTGACAAGATGTCCTGCACATACATAGTTTGATGTAGATAAATGCCATCCTCTCTTTGACTGACTTGCAGACCTAGGAAGAACGACAATTCACCCATGTTACTCATTTAAAACTTGGACTTCATCACCTGTTCGAATTCCCTACACATCCATTCATTGGTAGATCCAAAAATAATGTCGTCGACGTAGACTTGTACAAGAAGAATGTCACCTCCTGCTTTCCGTATGAAGAGGGTCGAGTCGATCTGTCCGCGGTCGAAACCATTAGACAATAGATGTCTAGATAATGTCTCATACCATGCCCGAGGTTCTTGATGAATACCATAAAGTGCTTTGTCGAGCTTATACACTTTATTGATATTGTGCGGATCTTCAAAGCCGGGAGGTTGAGTGACATAGACCTCTTCATGTACTTTTCCATATAGGAAAGCACTCTTCACATCAAGTTGATAGACCTTGAAGCCAACATATGAGGCCTAAGCCAGAAACAGTCGAATGGCTTCAAGTCTAGCAACCGGGGCATATACTTCTGTCTAATCCAACCCCTCTTGTTGATAAAAACCCTGAACAACGAATCTTGCTTTGTTCTTCACCACAACATGACGATTATCTGTCTTGCATTTGAACACCCATCTGGTGCCAATTGGTTGTACACCCCTTGGCAAGTCAACCAAATCCCACACATGCAACTTTTGGAATTGAGACAATTCATCTTGCATCGCCTCAATCCAGCAGTTGTCAGCTAGAGCCTCCTTCACATTCTTCGGCTCTAATTGGGACACAAATGCAGCATGTAGACATGTTTCCATGACACCAGTGTCCAGTATCTCAGAGTAGAGACTAGTGTTCTCAGTAATGGTTCGATGACGAGTTTGAACACCGGCATGAGGATCACCAATAATGTTGTCAATTGGATGATTCTTATGCATTGTCGCCTTTGGTACATTCGGTTCCTGAATTTCTGAATCGAGGTTCGTGCTTATGTCCTCCATATCCTGTGTTCCAGAAGAAGAAGATTCAATGTTAATGGATCAGCTGGAGCTTCATTTCCTACACTAGTGTTAGGATTAGCTTGAGCGTCATTTCCTTCAACATGAACATCTTCACTGTTATCACCATTAAGAGTTTCAGATGCAGATGCAGCATTGGAATCAGGAGTTACAATCGGTACAGTAGCATGAGTCGAGAAACTGGAGTCATCACCGGCATCAAATAATTCATATACATTTGTGGCATCAACTTCAAACAAATCAGGAATATTGAATGACTTGAATAGCGCATCATAATCAAAACCCCCAGCTGGACTAGTTGGTACTAGTGGAATGATGTGTTTACTACAATCCACTTCAAACCACTCCTCGACAGTACGAGTTCCTATGTTGTACACTCTCTTGCAAGGCGAGTTGGCAACGTATCCTAAGAAGATGCCTTCCACCGCTTTTGCATGAAACTTAGACTTGCGGTCTTTGTATTGTAGCAACAAGGAACAGGGACGACCAAAAGGAACTAGGTAATCAAGATTTGGAGTTCGATTGTTGATCAACTCGTAACAAGTCTTGTTGTGGCTCTTCACAACCAGAACGTTGTTCAAGACGTGACAAACTATATTAATAGCTTCTGCCCAGAAAGTGACAGGAAGCTTTGCATCTGACAGCATTATCCTTGCAGTCTCAATCAATGTTCTGTTCTTCCGTTCTGCGACTACATTATGCTGAGGTGTGTACGGGGCACTAAATTCGTGACGGATCCCCTTCTTAAGACAGAAAAGTTCCATCAAATTATTCTTGAACTCAGTTATGTTGTCACTCCTTATTCTTCTAACCTTCAGCTTGCACAGAGATTCCAAGCTCATGATCAGGTATTGAAGAATGTCAGCAGTTTCGTCCTTCGTACCTAAAAAATGCACCCAAGAAAAACGTAAGAAATCATCAGTTACAACCAAACAGATCCATATGTAATAGCTCCAAAGGGGTATCGATGGAGTTTTGGACCTTGGGCTTGTGAGACTTCCATTACTGTTTGCCCTTTTTACAAGGCATACAGTCATCTGCAACGGTAAATCTCAGCTTAGGAACACCGGTTACCAAACCGTTTCGAACCAGATGATTCATTTTACGATAAGAAATATGTCCGAGTTTCTTATGCCACAAGATAGAGTCAAGTTATGTCGCTTTGGTAAGCAAACAAGTAGCAACTGATGAGGTGGTTGTTTCCACGCTCATATCAATCTGATAGGTGTCGTTTGTCCTTGGCTCTCTCATCAGAATCCAATCTTCGGGAACCTCAAAACCAGGTTTGAGTATCAAGCATTCATTCTTGTCAAACATCACCAAATACTCCTTGTCGCACATTTGGGAGACACTCAACAGGTAATGCTTCAGCTGCTTGCAAAAGTTGACATTGTCAAAGCTGACACAACCATTTGACACCATGCCTTGACACGTGATACTTCCGCCTTTCTCTCCAGCAAAGGCCAAATAGCCGCCTCTGAATGGTTTCACGTCTTAAAGCAAGGCCATGTTTCCTGTCATGTGCCGGGAGCATCCACTATCTACATACCAACGGTTAGAGATAGTACCCTTCGGATGTCCCTCAACGAGTCAGAAAAAGAATTAGTTAGATTTGGAGACCCAAGCCATAGTGGTCTTGGGTCGTCCGTCTTTTTTCAAAATAAACAACCTCTTTTAACTCACAGTCGTGATTGTTCAAAATGGATGAATCTTTAGAAGAATTGGGACTAGGAGATTGAGAATTTTTATTTTTGTTGTTCCAGGATCTCTTCTGTTTCTTAACTGGAATAGTAGACTTAGGTTCAACAACATCCGGTGAACTAATGGAAGCTTTACCTGATTGAACTCCAGTCAGCTGTTCTAGCTTTCTCAACCTCTTATTCCTTCTCCTCCTCTGTGGCTTAGAGAGTTTCACCATAGATTTCTCACTAGTAGGTATACTACCAGAGGTAGATACACAAGGTATAGCAGGATTCTTTCCCTTTCTTGAAACAGATGGTTTAGCCTTAGAGGTTATCTTTGGCTTTACCATCGGTTTTACTGGTGGTTTCACCACATTTGCATTTAGACTTTTGGGATGTTTCACTGGTGGTGACTTAGGGATGACAGCCGGTTGTGAAACAATTGGCCGTTTCCCAGGGTTCTTATAAGGGCAGTTCACAAGGATGTGACCAACCATACAACAGTGAAAGCAAGTCCACTTTTCTGTGTAAGTCCTTCTGTAAGGCTCATTAGATCTGACATTAGATGACTCAGCATTATGAGTAGGAGGAGTTGGTTTGTGAACAGGAGTTTGACCCGATATAGATTGGTTTTTGGGAGTATAGTATTTTTGCAAATTTTCTTTATAATCAAGCCCATAGTGAGCTGAAAAAGCTTCTTTCTTAACTTGATTAAGATTTTTATACCCCCCATAAAGCATTACCTTTAATTTATCATTTGATTCAATGATATCGGGTTCAGTTAAAATACAATTGTCACTATTAGTGATAATGTTTTTCTTGACTTTCTGTTCAGATAACAACTCCTTAGATACTACTCTTTCAGGGCAGGTGTTAACCGACCCATCATCAGAAGCAGTAAAGAACTCCTCATTAGATGCGGAGTTAGACTTACTTGAGGAATCATCCATGTTAGAGGAATCATCCTTACCTGAGGACTCATCAAGGCAAGTTAGATCAATGTCTACTAAGCCGTTGACAAATTTCCCGCTAACTGGTGGAGGAATGGCATTAGTACCCAGCCCTAAGCCATTCATTTGTCTCACTACGAATTCGTAGTGCTCCACCACAAAACGAGAATTTTTCAACTTCTCATTAGTACATTTCAACTGCAAGATCTCATTTTGCAGCTTGTTGATCTCATTGTTCCTTTTCTCTAACCCCTTGTATGCAATATCCAAGTGAAGCTGTTGATCGCTCATTTTAAGTGAATAATCACGTTTTTCTATCTTCAACGTTTCAATTGAATCTTTAAATCGTTTTTCATTTTCTTTGTAGCTTAAAGCTACAATACGAAGGGGTTCGACCTTGTCTTGAAGCTTAGAGTTTTCAATTTTTAAGCCTAGACATTTGGAACAAGAAATAACAGTAAAAGGATTAGAATCTACCTCATTTGATAAATGTGATGCCTCTACGATAGCCATGAGGGCAACAATAGGTGTAGACTCTTCTGGATCAGCCACAGAAGCTTCCCTTTCGTCAGCTTCCATCATCTCCATAACCTCAGCCATGAGACCAACCTGAGTTTGTGCAATAAGAGCATCCTCCAGATGAACACCCCAATCAAAGCTATCGTCCTGTTGAGCTACCAATGCATTGGACGTTCCACCTTGGCTTTGATTGTGGTTGTTTTAGTTGTTGTAGCCTTGGTTGTTTCCTTGGCTAGGTCTGGTGAAACCCGAAGCCGGCACTCTGTCCTTTTGACATTCACGAGCAAGGTGTCCAAATTTCAGACACTTGTAGCACTTGGCCTTGGATTTGTCAAAACCAACCTTGACATCAATGTCCTCCTTATCATCCGGATCCACCTGATTAAAGTCTTCTTTGATAGTTTCAGGATCCGTTAGCTTACCTCCAATGAAGTTCTCATAAGCAAGCATTGTCACACCCCAACTGACGGCGGAAACGTCGGGGCGGGACATGTAGACTGTTCATGAGCTCAAGGTCGACTAAATTGTAATATATTAAATCCATTTCCATTCAAACAAACATGAATCAATTCCAAAGTAAATAAATGAAATACAAATTGTTTTTGAATTAAAATTAACTAAGTCCAAAGCCTATGTGTATCATGTCTTGATCAAACTCATATGACGGCACCTGAAACATGAATAAAATAAGGTCAACTAAAAAGTTGGTGAGCATACACAGGTTTGTACATAGATAGCATATAGATTTTGAATAAACAAATCCTTACATAACATGATAAAATAAGGCATTTATGGAGAGTAGCCATTGTGTAACCAAGTACAATCAAACCTTTGTAACTAGCATGCAAAATTGTGTTGTCGGTAACAATCTACCCAATCTGGGGGTTTGTCAGACTCAATAGATCTATCATTGTTTACCGTCGGCTTGAATAGTTAATGATTGCACATAAATCGCACACAAAAGTTAGCACAACTAGCACTCAGACATAAAGCTCAAATTGCACACATAAATGTAAAAAGGATTTGTATTTGTATAGTTTGTGTAAATGTAAGCAATAGTATTGTATAGTGTTCATATTCCACCCCAAACAGTGTAAAAGAGTAAAAGAGGCTGTGTAATACTCACTTAATTCCAAAAGGTGTAGCTAACACGCGAGACTAGATAGTAACCTAGAGGGTAATATGTATTGAATTAATAGTGAGCACAACGTTAACCTAGAGGGTAATATGTATTGAATTAATAGTGAGCACAATAGTCTATGTCTAAGTCTAGGGTTGAATTTGGATGTGTGTTCAAAGAGTTGGAGTTGTAGGCGTTAAGTTTTGTTAAGCATAATCTAAATAAACAATATTTGTTTAAATATAGATTAAATAAATAATTGATACTTTATTTATTTATAAAAATATGTACTTAGTCATTTAGTGATAAAAATGTATCGAGCGTTTTATATTAAATATAAATTTAGTAAATAACCATTGTTAATCTATTTTTATAATTATGTGTAACTGGGTTGGATAAATAATATCTAGGTTTAATAGTATAAATTTAATTTTGTAGGTTTAAATAAATAGCTTCTATTTATATTAGAATAGGAATTGGATCTTTTTAAACAAGGTTAATATAAATCTTTATAAAATCAATTATTTTTATTTGAAAATTTATTTGGAATGCTTTATTGTATTTTAAAATATAAGTTTTTGTATTCTGCCAAGATTTCCTCACACACACGACCGTGCTTGGGACAAGGCACGATCGTGCTAGGACCACAGGCGCGACCGTGCTAGTCAGGGCGCGACCGTGTTGATCAAACGAGAGGCATAACTAAGCTGTTCACTAGGCACGACCGTGTCTGGGCCAGGCACGATCGTGTCTAGGGTTCTGAGGCACGACCAAGTCTAGCCAAGGGGCACGACCAGGTTTGAGTGCGTGAGGCACGACCGTGTCTCATGAATCACGACCGCGCTAGAAGACTAGCGCGACCGTGTCTGCTCTAAAACAGAAACGAATTGCTTAAATCTTATATTGTAAATGTTGGAAATCATAGGGCTTTTATCCATTAAGTGATTTCGAGTCTATTTGTATAGGTTAATTGTATTTAAAACATGTACAAAGTATGATTCGGTTAAACCATTTTAGAATGAACCCTAGATTTGGGTTCATGTTAAATTGGCTATTGTAAGCCCAAATTAAGTTGGGGCTTTTGATCTATGGACTAAAACGAAAGTGTAGGAGGTTTCAATTACCCCGAAATATGATTAATCGATGGTGTATGGTAGAAACGAGTTCCGACGATGACGGGTTTGATCTCCGGCGTTTTCTGCTGCAACTCCGGCTAACTCAATGTGTTCTAGAGGTTTAGGGAGGATCTAATGATGTATTTGTGTGTTGATTTGAGAGGATTGCAACCAAAATCTTGAAATCGATGGTCACATGGAGGGTTTTGACGATTATAATTTGAATCGATCAATTGGGTTTATGTGGCGTAAATAAAATGATTTAAACCTTTAACTGGGTTTGTTAATATGCAAAACGGTTACGAAATCGAACGATCATGCGATTAAAGGCTGCATTTACGTTTCAACTGACGCGAGGCACGACCGTGCCTATAGGAGGCGCGGCCGTGCTAAGGCACCGGGCGCGACCGTTCTAAAGCAAGGCGCGCGACCGTGCCAAAGCACTTGGCGCGACCGTGCCAACTAGAGACGCGACCGTGTCTTTTAGGGTTTTTGGTTTATTTACCAAATCAGCCCTTGCAACTTCAGTTTTGACAGAATTAGTTTGGTTAAGATTTAACAACACACCTAACGGGGTTACTAATTGAGTTAACTCTAGAAGGTGTTACCACGTGATTATGAGTTCTAAACTTTTGATTTGAATACGATCGGCTAACGATTGATGAGGTGTAGGTTTGAACAAGTATATGATTTAATGTCGTGTTGTTATTTTATTAGTTAAAATAAATTAAAATAGGGTCGGAAAATCAGAAATGTTACAGTCTCCCCATGTTTAACTAATGGAGGCTATTAAAATCAAGAAAAAGGTGGGAATTTTTGGTTCTCGGTGAGTTTTGATTGTTGGATTCTAGGGAGTGTAACCGTTGACATGGCTTAGGCCTGATACACATAGTTGAATATGAAGGGTGATAATGAATTTTGTTTTGAAATGAATTTAAGGAGGAGATTGTCGAATAATAATTATGAATTCTAAATGTGAGATGTACTATCTGGAATGAATTTGATGGGACCTTGATCGTTAGGATTTGTGCATGATGTAGTCTAATATGTTTAAAAATGTCAGTGGGTAAGAGATTTCATCTACATTGGTCCAGGTCAAAACTTCACGTGACAGGAACAACGCTACTTCTGATAATATGATAGAACACTAATATATAGGAAGTACCATCAGCGTATCCACCATTCCCTTGTCATACCATATCAGTTTTGTTGTAACATATCATGATAATTTTTAGGTCACAACACACGACAAAATTTCACTATGCTTCCCATGCGCTGATTTTCATAATTCCGTGTGCACCCGTATTTACTCAAATCATCGCATGGTCCGTATAGATCTTTTCGTTGTATGAGGGTCAAGGGGGCATAACTTTCACTCTGATCACGTCTATTGTTATCACATAACAGTCGCTAACAAGTATCTATGTCCCTAATCAGGTCAGTTCGCAACTAAAGAGTAGTAAAGTAGTATAACTTAAAGTTTCTTTGTTTGCTCGTGTTTGTACAAGAATACGTCAAACCCCGAGTCGTTTTAGTGTATTATGGTCTTCAACTTTGGTGAACAAAAGTGCATGACCATATCTTTTGTATAATGAAATCAATCAATTGCAATAGTTGTAAGCAAATTTTGTTTCGTGTATAAAGTAAACACACAAGTCCCATGTATGATCTAGTGTCGCGTAGCTCGTAATCAAATAGGTCTCATGTGTAGCGTGAACAATTTAGCTTCATATATTTTGTAAATCATTAAGCTCCTATGTGGAATGTAAACATCATAGTATCATGTTTATTGTAGAAGATGAAGTTCATGTATGGTGTCGACAACTTAGTGTCATGTATTTTGTAAATCAATAAGCTCTCATGTGGTATGTAAACATCATAGTATCATATGTATTGTAGGTAATGAAGTTCATGTATGGTGTCGACAACTTAGTGTCATGTATTTTGTAAGTCAATAAGCCCTCATGTGGTATGTAAACAACATAGTATCATGTGTATTGTAGGAAATGAAGTTCATGTATGGTGTCAACAACTTAGTGTCATGTATTTTGTAAGTCAATAAGCCCTCATGTGGTATGTAAACAACATAGTATCATATGTATTGTAGGAAATGAAGTTCATGTATTGTGTCGACACTTAGTGTCATGTATTTTGTAAATCAATATCTTTCATGTGTAATATAAACAATTTAGTATTATGTATATTGCGTAATGTGCATAACTTAGTATAACGTACCGTGTAACCAAATGGGTTTCATTTTTAATGTGGTCAATCTAGAATTATGTACCAATTAAGTAATTGTTATGCATCATGTATTTTGCAAACAACTAAGTTTCGTGTATTATGTGCTCAATCCAGTAGCATGTGTATTGCAATTAAACATGTTCCGTGTGTTATGCGATCAATCAAGTAAATCGTGATTTGTAGACAAACTAGTTTCATGTATTATGTAATTTGTGTAGCATTGGATATATTGAGAATAATTGACTTTCATGTACCATGTGGTTGCGTTGGGTTTATTGTGAACGTGCATACGTAAGTTATTGAACTTCATGTGTGATGTATACTAACGGGTTTTGTATGTGATCGAGTGTTGCAGACAAGCGTGTAGTTTGGCGTTCCTATATAATGTGGTAGTTAGGTTCTAGCTCTTAAATCTCATTGAGGTTGATGGGGGAGGGTTAACGTCTACGCGGTATGGATCGTCTCTCGAAGCGACAAGCGAAAGGTAGCGAGGAGGTTCTAAAAAAAAATTTGGGGAAATGTGTTTACAAATACTGATCTTTGTTTGAAAATAGAAAGAGGTAAATTGTACTTGGTTGTAGATACATAACGTAGTGAATCCATGGAGTCACATAATTTAAATAAATAGACAATTTATGGGAAAAATCTTTTAATTTAAATTTTTAGCTATTAATAAGAGAATATTTTTAAGCGGAATTATTGGCTAAACAAGTAGTCGTATACTAATTTAGCCAGAGTTTAGAAATATTTTTCTTTAATGAGGAAAAATCATAATTATTTATCAATTCGAAATAATATTTTTATAAAATAGATTGTATTAAGTTTCCCTATCAGGTGAGAAGTTTTATGAAAAATTTATGTTTTTGATACTATCTAAAAGTTTGATAAACATTTTGTTTGAACAAAATAATGAGGTTTGTTTAAATCAAACAATAGGATGATTTGTTTACGAAGGAGATTGCTGGTAGTGTACTAAATTATGGTGAATGAGAAAGATGATACTTGGAGAATTTTGATGAAAATATGATGGGTGTAATCCACAGTCAACGTATTGAATTAATGAATAATAACTTTAGTAAATGCTGAAATGTAAAACATTATTCAAAACATAGGGAAATGGTTCTCAAACTGAAATAAATAAGAAAAATAATTCTGTTAACGCCTCCTGTAGCTTTCCACTAGAAGGAGAATAATTCCCAAGGCGAGCACCGCTATGGTCACTCGGGTAGTCGATCTGGCTTCAGCTTTAGCTGTCTCCGTGTGATGCTCCAGTATTTATTTTTCGAGGATGGAGGTTAACTCCTTTTGGTACCCTAATTGGTTTGTGTAGGTCCCTCGGGTGTGGCGGATCGTCACATGCAAGTGGGTCTACTAGTCGAACCGGGTGCGAAATGTCCGTGACTAGGTGGAGAGTCAAACTAAACAAAGTAAACCAACAAGAGAATCACTTTAAACGTTCTTTGTATTATAAACACTTGAAGGTTACAGAGAAAAGCACTGAATTTACAATCTGCGTATTTGAGTTTATGCCTGCGTACTTAACTTCTGTCAACCTATCCTATTTATACCTGACCTGATGCCTGCGCACTTAGCAAGTGCGCAGGGCAAATTACTCTTGCGTACTTAACAAGTACGCAAAGGTATTCTTGCGTACTTGCTAAGTACGCAGGAGCTTTCTCCGGCGCACTTGTAAGTGCGCAAAACACTTAGAAAGAAATGCAACATTCAATATGTAGAAGTAAATACAACTTGATAAACTAATACATAAAGACTCTAACATACACAGACAATTACAGACATGAAAATACAAACTAAGACTCTATCCAGAGTGTTGTCACAGGAAAGTGCTTCAACAAACTCCCCATTGACAACAGCTCGGGATCTTCATCATCTTCAGTCTTCAATCTTTAGTCTTCACAGCTGTCCATCCTTAGCTTCCATCTTCTTCTTGTAATCAAGGCAGAACTTAATCACCTTGTCATATTTAGAAGCAAGGAGCTTTGTCCATTCGTCTGTGTGGACACAGTACCTATCAGCTAGTACCTCCAGATCTTTCACAAAAAAGTTGATGAAGCAGACTTCATCAAAGATTCTGATCAGTTCTTTTGGTACTATGTTCCCACTCTCGGAACGTCCCTTTCCCATGATCACAGCCTCGCCCGTTTTTGGATTTACGTACCAGTACCACATGTCACCAAGAATATCCTGAGATAACTTGCTCAGGGGAATCTTAGTTTCACATCGCACTGGCTTGTATACCAATTTCTTTAAGTGCTTCTTAGTCACAGGATTTATAGCGTGCTTATCCTTGACTCTCTTGGGCACCTGAGGCTTGAACATTTCAAAGTTCCCAGATCTTGCCTCATGCTGCAGAACCACCCACAAACCCATCGCCACTGCGTGATTGGAATGACCCAGCAGCTCTCGGTTTGCTAGGTTCACCAGGTCGTATTTGGGCAAGGAGTTGAACGCTTCACTGGTGGGTTTCAAGTATTGAACCCCGCCAGATCTTTTGATGGCGAACAGCTGCTTGTCCTCCTCGAACCTTACAACCAAGATCATCCCTGTTGCTCCATGCTTGTCTATGATAGACGTCTTTTGCCACACATGAGCTGGACCCTTTGAACTAGTAGAAGGCATATATGTCTCTTTTGGTGCCTCTGGGTCCATAGGTTCAGGGTCAACTGGGGAGGCTTCAGTCGAGGCTTCTACATTACTAGCCTGCTCGACTGAACCTGTGTCGAGCGGAGCGTCGAAGGATGGAACTTCAAAGATCTCTCCATCTTCTAGCTCATACTCTCCTTCCCGGTTACCCTTGGGAATCTCTATCACCACGTCTTCATCATCATCATTCCAGTCATCACCAGAGTCGATCTCTCCTTCTTCTAGATTGAAGAGAGCATCGATCTGTGCTTCTTTAGAATAGTCAGGCTCTAGATATAGGATCTCATCATTAGATAAGTCCTTAAGTACTTCAGCCACTGACTTCCCTTTATCACCACCACCACTAGAGGTATCACCACCCTCTTGCTGAGTAGACTCCCCCTCAGCCATTGGAATAGCAGAGATGGGCACAATTGCCAAAGCTTGGTGCTCACCTCCACTAGGACCGGCTTCAGGATCCTTGTCTTTATTGTCATCCTTAGTCAAGTCGACTGGAAGACAAGGCTCAGCACCAGTGGATTTCTTTTCTTTCTCTTTCTCTTTCTCCTTCTCTTTCTCCCCCTGAGCATCAAGCTTCTTGGTTAGTTCTACAACTAATTTGACCATCGCTTCGTGCTCTTTTCTTTGTAAATCCAGCCTTAGCTCAAGTGACGTTCTGTGGCCTAGAATCATTTCATTTGTCTTCATTAATAGCTCATTCTGTGCCATTACGTTCTTTAGTCGCTCATTAGTCCCCGTTCTCTGGCTTTATAGAATCCTAACTTCATCGCCCAGTGAATTAATCTGTGCTTGTTGAGCATCAGATTCCTCCTTTGACTTCTGAATAGTCTTCAGCAGTCCAGCAACTTGAGTTTCTAGCACATCGATCCTTGCCTCATTTGGATCAGGATGCCTAGACGATGATGCTTCGGCATTATGGATAGGGGAGGAGAAGATGGTACCAAAGTCAAACCTTTGTGAGTAATCTTCATAAGTGAAGGGTTGACTTGGAGGATCAATGGTGGGTGTTGGGATTTGGGATGAGATAATGGGAGTGGGTGTTATGGTAGGGGTGATGGTGACAGACTCCGTGACAATTGGAGTAGTCACCGCCACCTGGACGGATGTTGTAGGGAGGGTCACCGTCACAGGAACCTCCTCTGTGACTATCGTGACTGCCACATCAGCTTGAACTTGTGGCCTTCTCCTCCTTCGGTACAATTGCTGTTCTGGTGGGGTAGAGGCTGAATCTGGATTGGCAGCTGGAACTTGTACTTGCTGCACAGTCGGGACCTCTACTACCTTGGGGATAGCAACCTCTTGCCTATCTCCCCTGTTCTTATGAACACGCTCTCGTCTCTGTCTTTGTAGAGCAGCGTCAGAGTCAGATGTTGGCTTATATTCGCCGCTCGAGGTCTGTCGCTTTCTTTTGGAAGATGACGCAGGTAGGGTTACATGTGCCGATCTCCGTGGGTGTACCTGCGATGGTGCGTCATCGGAATCAGAAGAATCTGATTATGTTGCTTCTGAATCGGATTCCTCAGCACCACCATCACCGCCTTCGTCGTCTCCATCCTCAGACGATCCATCATCACTTTCATTCTCCTCATCGTGTTGGTCATGTTGCTCATCGGAGTGTTCACTCATTTTAGGTTCCGAGTCATGGCTGTACCATCTCCAGTCTTCAGGTGCCACATATGCTTCATTTAGAAGGTGGTCAAAGAGTTCTGTGTGCACAGGGGTAGGTTCTACACTGCCTGGCTTCAGAAATTGAGCAAATACTCTTTTGTCCACCCGCTTGACTTGCAGTCTCTCCCCTATAGCAGGAAGGTTTGGCAACGCGTCATTTATCAAAAGTTGCACAAACCGAGGGTATAAAAAGAACCAAAACCTCTCCGCTGTGTTTTTCTGGTCATTGATGGCCTTAAAGATGTAGCGGGAGAAGTTGTAGCCTTGTTGAGAGAAAGGCCGACCATGGCTGCTGCAAGGTCATGACCCATGACATCTTTCCCAGCTTTCCTAGATGAGATGCACACGATCATGACATGGGCGAAATACCGCAATTGGTCTAATACCCACATCTTTTTATAAGAAGCATAGTCCCTCGCTCCGACGTATCCCATTCTTTGCCTCCAACACCCATCCACAAAGTAGTCTGGATAGACTGTCGGGTCGGTAGCAAAGTCTCCGAACTGCAGGACCCTTCTTATGGTATCTTCAGAAAATGCGATAGCCTGACCTGCAACGGTAGCCCTAATGACATTGGGGGATACCGTGCAGTCGTGCTCCGCCGTCTCCCAGAATTGTTCTAGACAGGGTCTTGACACGATCGGGTCAGCAGAAATGGCGTAGCTGATTCTTGAACGGTTCAAGAAATCAACTATGTCTCTGTACTGCAATGCTGCACCCTTCCATTCTGGTTCAGTGTTAGCTAACAGGTTGAATTCGTTAGAAAACGCCCGAGCCATGATCTGCAAAAACACACAGAAAGCACAATCAGAAAAACACATATCAATGGAAATGGATAAACATGACTCAGTATAGCAGTTACTCAATGAAGTGAATTTCAAACTTAGGAATTTTTGCTAAGTGTTGGTCCTGCGTACTTTGCAAGTACGCAGGAGTTTGTTCTTGCGTACTTAACAAGTACGCAGGAATTACTTCTTGCGTACTTGTTAAGTGCGCAAGACTTGTACTTAGGCAAAATTCCAGAAATAACATCTTTCAAACACAAGTGAGGCATTGCCATGGATTGTGGTCACCACAAGGTCGAAATGCTTGATTAAGACCTATGGGACCACTATCCACTGCAACTAACCGCTAAACCCGTCAAATTTTTGACCTAGATGACAACCCAGTTGAATCAACGGGCAATCGAGGGTCAAGGGCAAAATCAAACTATGTTAAGGACAAATTACGAGTCAATAGGTTTCGATTAGTGATTATTAACAAGTTTTAGGTCTTAATTTGCATTTAGAACACCAAAATATGTCAATAATTTCACACTCAAAACCATCGATGAATTGGTCGAAAACATCGGATTTAATGGATGATACGGACCGAGATTCTCACCAAGTAAATGTTAGATGATGATTAAACACTGAGCGGGACGAAAAATCCGGTTGGAACACTCGAAATTTTTGAGGAAAATGATCGGAGGGAATATCACAGGAGAAAAGGTTTGAAAGTGATAAACTTAAAATTTTTTTCTAAGTCCTGTATTTATACCCAACACATATTGGTCGTGCGTACTTACTAAGTGCGCAGGACTTAACACCTGTGTACTTACCAAGTATGCATGACTTAAGTCTTGCGTACTTGTTAAGTACGCAGGGTTTACATTATGCGCACTTATCAAGTACGCAGAGACCCTTATGTGCGCACACTTTCAACTCAAGTTATGAAGATTTTAAGTCAAATAACGAACAAGATAAAAATGTTCAATCAAGAGGATTCAAATACAATTCAGGAAGGTTAAACAAAAATATTTTTGGCTTTTCTGAATAAAATTGAACTATGCATAAACTTAAAATCTTTTTGATCTTTTCTAATAAAAATATACAAGTATTCACACAAACTATTTTTGATCAAAGACACTAGCAGAGGATCATATCAGGCTATCTTTTAGCAAAAACGATACAATATTAACATCAAAGAATATGAGATCATGTCATGGATTACTATTTATTCATACGTAATAAGCACATAAATAAGTAATTCAAGTTGACAATATTATAAGATTTGAAACTATAAGCATCTTTGTGTCACATTCTTGTGTATTAAGGTATTATTTATAAGATATACTACGTGTACCCCACGGATATGCAATACTAATGTAAATTGCATTATCTCAAGGCATCTTAGATTTTCCCAATGATTTTCTAAATTTTCAGAAAGAAGTTACATCTATTAGCATAGGAAAAATCAAGCAGAATCCATAAGGATTATCAGGAATAATAAGATTCAGAATCGAGTGATTCATTTGTCTCAGTTTCATTTGATTTTCTTCATTGAATATCGGTATGATGATTCAGGATAATATATATGGTGTTTGAGTTTTAGTGTAAGGGGATCTAACTTTTAACTGGATTTGATTTTAATGAATCAGGAGTGATTCAAGGGTAAATACATGCTCAACGGTTAATGTAGAGACATGTCTTGATTCAATCTCTCATTGCATACTTGTGAGTATGGGAGTGAGATGAACCGCATTAATTGTGCTAACGACATAACCCGAAACTAACCTCAAAAGAAAATTATTGCCAAAATCTAACATCCTTTATCTGATAATGATCTTTTCTATTCTTTTATGCACACATACTTGCAAACATGGGTTCAAATCACAGTTGTAGTTTAGATTTAGTTTCCACACTACTAGTGATTCAAAGACGCATACATCCTACTGACAATTTAAATTACTTGTAAATAAGTAGATTAAAAACATAATAAGTTAGACAGTTAAGTAAGCATGACGCAATCATTTCCCATATGAGCAGTCTATGACGTTTAGATCATTTCTGATGTACGATCATTTCCTCTTTTCTCAAGTTAACTTTGAAATTTTCTCCATTTTCTATTTTGTTTTTGTAAAATATTTTGAAACTTAAAAGAACTATACAGAAAATTTAAAAGAAATAAAATTTAACTTCCATGAATTGAATTGATTTAAGAAAAATTAATTTTCACTCAGGATTGAACATTCCTATCAAGTTGACAAGATGCTCAAAACGGGATCGATCAAATGCCTTTGTGAAAAGGTCAGCAAGATTGTCATCCGTGTGAACTTTTACAAGTTCAATTAAATGCTTTTCAGCACAATCACGGATGAAATGATGGAAAATCTCTATATGTTTAGTTTTGGAATGTTTCACCGGGTTATTTGGGATGGACATGGTGGCATTGTTGTCAATGAATAGAGGAGTTCCAGTGAAGTTTAAGCCGTAGTCTCTCAACTGCTGCTGAATCCACAGTATCTGAGAACAACCGCTCGCTGCAGCAATGTATTCTGCTTCACAAGTTGAGAAAGAAACCGTTGACTGCTTCTTACACTGTAGGAAACCAGTCTGTCTCCTAAGAATTGACATCCACTAGAAGTTGACTTTCTGTCAAGGTTACAACCGCCATAATCTGAATCAGTGTAGGCTTTGAAGTTGAATGACTGCTTCTTAGAGTACCAAAGACCTAATCGGGGTTTCCCTTTCAGGTATCTGAAAATTCTCTTCACGGCTATCATATGTGACTCCTTCGGTTGAGACTGAAACCTTGAGCACAAGCACACAGCAAACATTATATCGGGTCTTGAAGCTGTGAGATAAATAAGTGATCCGATCATCCCACGGTACAATCTGCTATCAACATCCTTTCCATCTTTGTTAGGATACAGATCATGATTGATTGGGATAGGTGTGCCATAAGTACTGCTATCATTCATCTTGTATTTTGATAAGATGTCCTGCACGTACTTAGTTTGATGTAGATAAATGCCATCCTCTCTTTGACTGACTTGCAGACCCAGGAAGAATGACAATTCACCCATATTACTCATTTCAAACTTGGACTTCATCACCTGCTCGAATTCCCTACACATCCCTTCATTGGTAGATCCAAAGATAATGTCGTCGACGTATACTTGTACAAGAAGAATGTCACCTCCTTCTTTCCTAATGAAGAGAGTCGAGTCAATCTGTCCACGGTCGAAACCATTTGACAGTAAATGCTTAGATAATGTCTCATACCATGCTCGCGGTGTTTGATGAAGACCATAAAGTGCTTTGTCGAGCTTATACACTTTATTGATATTATGTGGATCTTCAAAACCGAGAGGTTGAGTGACATAGACTTCTTCATGAACTTTACCATAAAGGAAAGCACTCTTCACATCAAGTTGATAGACCTTGAAGCCGACATATGTGGCATAAGCCAAGAACAGTCGAATGGCTTCAATTCTAACAACTGGGGAATATACTTCTGTGTAATCCAAGCCCTCTTGCTGATAACAACCCTGAACAACCAATCTTGCTTTGTTCTTCACAACAACATGACGGATCATCCGTCTTGCATTTGAACACCCATCTGGTTCCAATTGGCTGAAAGCCTTTTGGCAAGTCAACCAAATCCCACACGTGCAACTTTTGGAATTGAGACAATTCATCTTGCATCGCCTCAATCCAGCAGTTGTCAGTAAGAGCCTCCTTCAAATTCTTCGGCTCTAACTGGGAAACGAATGCAACATGCAGACATGTTTCCATGACACCAGTGTCAAGTATCTCTGTGTAAAGACTGGTGTTCTCAGTGATGGTTCAATGACGAGTCTGAACACCGGCATAAGGATCACAAATAATGTTGTCGATTGGATAATTCCTATGCACTCTCGTCTCTGGTACAATCGGTTCCTGAATTTCTAGATCAAGATTCGTGCTTAACTCCCCCATTTCCTATGTTCCAGAGGAAGAAGATTCAATGTTGATTGGATCAGCTCGAGCCTCATTTCCTACAGTTGTGTTAGGATTAGCTAAAGCGTCATCTCCAACAACAAGAACATCTTAACTGTTATCACTGTCATGAGTTCCAGATGCAGATGCAGCATTGGAATCAAGAGTTACAATCGGTACAGTGGCACGAGTAGAGAAGCTGGAGTCATTTTCGCCACCCAATAATTCATAAACATTTGCGGCATCAACTGCAGATATATCAGTAAGATTGAATGACTTGAATAGCGCATCATAATCAAAACCCCAAGTTTGACCTGTTGGTTCGGGTGGAATGCTGTGTTTACTGCAATCCACTTCAAACCATTCCTCGACAGTACGAATTCCTATGTTGTACACTCTCTTGCAAGGCGAGTTGGCAACGTATCCTAAGAAGATGCTTTCCACTGCTTTTGCATGAAACTTAGACTGGCGGTCTTTGTACTGTAGCAACAAGGAACAAGGACTACCAAAAGGAACTAGTTAATCAAGATTGGGGAGTCAATTGTTGATCAACTCGTAACAAGTCTTGTTGTACCTTTTCACAACCAGAACTCTGTTTAAGACATGACAAGCTGTATTAACGGCTTCTGCCCAGAATGTGACAGGAAGCTTTGCATCCGACAGCATAGTCCTTGCAGTCTCAATCAGTGTTATGTTCTTCCGTTCAGCAACTCCATTCTGCTGAGGCGTGTACGGCGCGCTGAATTCGTGACGGATCCCTTTCTTGAGACAGAAAAGCTCCATCAAATTATTCTTGAACTCAGTTTCGTTGTCGCTCCTTATCCTTCTAACTTTCAGCTTGCAAAGAGATTCCAAGCTCAGGATCAAGTATTGAAGAATATCAGCAGTCTCGTCTTTAGTACCTAAAAAATGCACCCAAGAAAAACGTGATAAATCATCAGTTACAACCAGACAGAACGACTTACCTCCAATACTCCTGATACTTATGGGGCCAAACAGATCCATGTGTAATAGCTCCAAAGGGGTATCAATAGAGTTTTGGAGCTTGGGCTTGTGAGACTTCCGTTGCTGTTTGCCCTTTTTACAAGGCATACAGTCATCTGCAACGGTAAACCTCAGCTTAGGAACCCCGGTTACCAAACCGTTTCGGACAAGATGATTCATTTTACGATACGAAATATGTCCGAGTTTCCTATGCCACAAGATGGAGTCGAGCTCTGTCGCTTTAGTAAGCAAACAGGTAGGAACTGATGAGGTGGTTGTTGCCACGCTCATATCGATCTGATAAGTGTCGTTTATTCTTGGCGCTCTCATCAGGATCCAATCTTCGGGAACATCAAAACCAGGTTTGAGAATCAGGCATTCTGACTTGTCAAACATCACCGAGTACTCCTTATCACACATTTGGGAGACACTCAACAGGTTATGCTTCAGTTGCTCGCAGAAGTTGACATTGTCAAAGCTGACACAATCGTTCGAAACCACGCCTTGACACGTGATGGTGCCGCCTTTTTCTCCGGCAAAGGCCATATAGCCGCTTCTGAATGGTCTAACATCTTGAAGCAAGGCCATGTTTCCTGTCATGTGCCGGGAGCATCCACTATCTACATACCAGCGGTTAGAGTAGTACCCTTCGGACGTCCCTGCATGAGTCACAAAAGAATTAGTTAGATTTGGAGACCCAAGCCATTGTGGTCTTGGGTCGTCCATCCTTTTCAAAATAAACTACTTCCTTTAACTCACAGTCATGATGACTGTTCAAAATTGATGAATCTTTAAAAGAATTAGAATTGGGAGATTGAGAATTTTTGGATTTGGCAGTCCAGGATCTCTTCTGTTTCTTAACCAGAACAGGAGACTTAGATTCAACAACAGCAGGTGAACTTGTGGAAGCTTCACCTGATTGAACTGAAGTAAGCTGTTCCAGCATTCTCAACCTCTTGTTTCTTCTTCTTCTTCTCTGTGGCTTTGAGAGTCTCGCCACAGGTTTCTCACCAGTGCGTGTACTACCAGATGTAGATACACGAGGTACAGCATGTTGCGTTACCTTTCTTGTAACATATGGTTTAGCTTCAGACTTTATCTTAGGCTTTACCATCGGTTTGACTGGTGGTTTCACCACATTTTGGTTTGGATTTTTGGGAGCTTTCACTGATGGCGACCGGAGGATAACAACTTGTTGTGGAACAGCATACCGTTTCTCTTGGTTCTTAGAAGGATAGTTCACAATAATGTGACCAACCAAGCCACAGTGAAAACAATTCCTCTTGTCTACATAAGTTCTCTTGTAAGGCTCATTAGATCTGGCCTTAGATAACTCAGCATTATGAGAAGGAGGAGTTGGTTAATGAACAATAGTCTGAACCTTTACAGTTTGGTGTTTGGGGGTATAGTATTTTTCTAAATTTTCTTTATATCCAAGCCCATAGTGAGCTGAAAAAGCCTCTTTCTTTGCTTGGTTAAGACTTTTATAACCCCCATAAAGCATTACCTTTAGATTATCATTTGTTTCAATGATATCGGGTTCAGTTAAAATGCAATTATCACCATTAGTGATAACGTTTTTCTTTACCTTTTGTTCAGTGAATAACTCCTCAGATACTGCTCCTTCAGGGCAAGAGTTAACTGACCCATCTTCAGAAGCAGTAACAAACTCCTCACTAGATGTGGAGTTAGCCTTACTTGAGGATTCATCCTTTTTAGGGGAATCATCCTTATCAGAGGACTCATCTAGACAAGTGAGATCAATGTCTATTAAGCTATTGACAAACTTCCCGCTCACTGGTGGAGGAATGGCATTAGTACCCAGCCCTAACCCATTCAGTTGCCTCACTACAGACTCGTAGTGTTCCACCACAAAGCGAGAGTTTTTCAACTTCTCATTAGTACATTTTAACTGCAGGATATCATTTTGCAGTTTGTTGATTTCATTGTTCCGTTTTTCTATCCCCCTGTATGCAACATCTAAGTGAAGCTGTTGATCACTTATTTTTAAAGAATATTCACAGTTTTCTTTTTTCAACGTTTCAATAGAATCTTTAAAACGTTTTTCATTTTCTTTATAGTTTAGAGCTGCCAAACTTAGGGGTTCGATTTTGTCTTGGAGCCTAGAATTTTCAAGTTTTAGCCCTAGACATCTAGAACATGAAATAACAGAGAAAGGGTTAGAGTCTACCTTAGAAGATGAACTTGTTGCTTCTCCAATGGCCATGAGAGCAACAGATGTGGTCGATTCCTCCTTATCAGCTACAGGAGCTTCCATATCCTCAGATTCCTTCATCTTCTCTGTAGCAACAGTTGTAGATTCTTCTAGGACAGCCTTACAAGCTTCCCTCTTCTCTGCTTCCATCATCTCCATGATCTCAGCCATTAGACCAACCTGGGTTTGTGCAATGATGGCATCCTCAAGATGAACGCCCCAATCAAAGCTTTCGTCCTGTTGGGCTACCAGTGCGTTGAACGTTCCAGCTTGGCTTTGATTTTGGTGGTTTGAGTTGTTGTGGCCATGGCTGTTTCCTTGGCTGGGTCGGGTAAAACTAGAGGCCGGTGCTCTATCTTTCTGACACTCACGAGCAAAGTGTCCATAGTTCAGACACTTGTAGCATTTGGCCTTCGATTTGTCAAACCCGACCTTGGCATTAGGATGCCCGCCAATAAACTTTCTTCCTATTCTGTTCAGGAAACGCTTGGCTCTCCTCAAAAGCATGGCCATATTCCATTGAATATACATGTCCTCCATGTCATCAGGATCCACTTGATTAAAATCTTCTTCAATCGTCTCTGGATCAGTAAGCTTGCCACCAATGAAATTCTCATATGCAAGCATACAAGATGAGAATAGTGCTACATGATCTTCAGCTATTCTAGCTATAGCTGAGTGGTTAGCTGAAGACGTAGCAGGAGGATTTCTTGAGGTATTTTGATGATGAGACCCCAACCTGATCCTGAAGCATAGCAAGCATGACCACCACACCCAGTTGAGTGGTCTTCTTCAGTAGGATTTCTAGTGAAGAGGGCAATTCCAGAGCTCGATGACTTGGATATAGAATTCGTCTCATGATACATAGAAGGGTCTTGTATCTGGGGTCTTTCAGAGCTCTCCTTTCTTCTTAGGTTCATGTCATGAGCTTGAACCTTTCCTATTGCCTCCTCTACCGTCAACTCATAGAATTTAGGATTTTCCCTCATCAGTGTTGTGTACATCTCAAATTTAGGTGGTAAAGTATCCAAAAACTTTTCCACCATCTCCTCAGCTGGATACTTGAGCTCAAAAGCCTTCAACTCAGTTTGTAAATGATAGAATCTAGAGATGAGGTCATCTAAAGATTCGTTCTCTAAAAATCTAAAGCACTCATACTGCTTCGTGAGAAGATCCCTCTTACTCTTCTTGATGTCACTATTTCCTTCGAATCACTTCTGTAAAGCCTTACAGAGATCCTTAGAATTGTCATACCCTCGGAAACTGTGGAACAATTCCCGAGTTAATGTCATAGTGATCGAACCAAGTGCCTTCTTTTCATGATCATAAGCTTTCTTTTCTTCATCAGTAAGCTTAGAGATAGGTTTGGGCATGGTTTCATCAAGATAGATGTGCGTGGGATGCTTATATCCCTCAAGGATTGGTATCCATAATGATGAGTCGGTATAAGAAATGTAGTGCTCGAACCGTGCTTTCCAATTAGAATAATCGTTCACGTTCAGCAACTTAGGTGGTTTCTATGGTGTACCGGTCTCATTATCATAATTCAACAGGTTTCCCAAATTCTGAAGATTCAACATAGTGAACACTTAGTCAAATTTCAGAAAAATCGGACACAGTTGCGCACTTGATTTTTGGCCTTGCACACTTGAGAAATGGTCTTCGTATTTAGATTTGCTCTTGCAAACTTGTAAGTACGCAGGTGTAAATGTAAGTACGCAGGATATAACTTAAGTTCGCACAGGTTCAGTCTTGCGCACTTATAAGTACGCAGGAGATAAGTCTTGCGTATTTAGTAAGTACGCACAAAACTGTACTTTTTGCCAAAAATGGTAAGTACGTAAGATACCTTTTCAGCAACTGTCACCAAACTTTTTCGGTCATCTGAAACTCGTCGGAGATGGTAAAAATTGGTCTGATGATCAATGCAAATGAGCCAAAGGGTCAGAAACTTGTTTCTAACCAACCTTTGATGCTCAAAACACTCAAATACACAACAAAAATCAGTTTTTGAGTGATTTTTGTTTCTAAAATAGTGCTCAAGAGTTACCCCTATTTTATCCCAAAAATACTTCTTTTTGCTTGTAAAAACTCTACAAACTCACACACAACACTCGAAATCAGGAGCAACGCTCTGATACCACTTGTAGGTCCCTCGGGTGTGGCGGATCGTCACATGCAAGTGGGTCTACTAGTCGGACCGGGTGCGGAATGCCCGTGACTAGGTGGAGAGTCTAGCTAACAAAGTAAACCGACAAGAGAAAACACTTTAAACGTTCTTTGTATTATAAACACTTGAAGGTTACAGAGAAAAGCACTGAGATTACAATCTGCGTATTTGCACTAAAGCCTGCGTACTTAACTTCTGTCAACCTATCCTATTTATATAAGACCTGATCCTGCGCACTTAGCAAGTGCGCAAGGCAAAATGCTCTTGCGTACTTAGCAAGTACGCAAAGTTGTTCTTGCGTACTTGCTAAGTACGCATGAGCTTTCTCCTGCGCACTTACAAGTGCGCAAAACACTTGGAGAATTCTGCAACAATCAATATGTAAAAGTAAATACAACTCGATAAATTAATATATAAAGACTCTTACATACAAAGACAATTACAAACAATGCAAAACAACCTAAGACTAAGACTCTATCTATCCAGAGTGTTTGTCACAGGAAAGTGCTTCAACAATATGTAACTTAGTCATTTTGTTATAAAAATGTATTAGATGTTTTATAATAAATATAAATTTCATTACTTTATTTTCATAAAGATGTTTAAGTAAATGGTGTAAATAATATTTAAGTGTAGGGTTTATATATAAATTTAATTTTGTAAGTTTTAAATAAACAATTTCTATTTATTTATTTTATAAAATCAATTATTTTTATTTAAAAATTAAGTTGAAATACTTATTTTTTTTAAATTATGGAAATAATTATTCTGTCAAGACTTTTCTCACACACACGACCGTGCCTGGGACAGGGCACGATCGTGCTAGAACCACGGGACCGTGTTGACCAATACAGAGGATATAGCTAAGCTGTCCACTAGGCACGACCGTGTCTAGGGTTCTGAGGCACGACCAAGTCTAGCTAAGAGGCATGACCGGGTCTGAGTGTGTGAGGCACGACCGTGCTGGTATTTGGCGCGACCGTGTCTCATGAAGCACGACTGCGCTAGAATGCTAGCGCGACCGTGTATGTTCCAAAACAGAATCGATTTGACTAATTCTTATATTGTTAATGTTGGAATTCATAGGGCCTTCATCTGTAGGGTTATTACGAGTCTATTGGAATATATTAATTGTATTTAAAACGTGTTCAAAGCAGGGTTCGATTAAATCATTTTAGAACGAACCCTAGATTCGGGTTCGTGTTAATTTCTCTATTGTAAGCCCAAATTAGTTTGGGGCTTTTGATCTATAGACTAAATTGAAAGTGTGGAAGGTTTCAATTACTTGGAAGGATGATGAATCGATGGCGTACGGGTAGAGCGAGTTTCGGCGACGTCGGTTTGACCTCCGGCGTCTTCTGTTGCAACTCCGGTTGAAATCAACGTGTTTAGAATCTTTAGAGAGGATGGTAATGCGTTTTCTTGGGAGGATTAAGTCAGAATGATGGATTCGATGAGCAAAATATGAAGAGGTCGACGGTTTTAGTTTAAAAATCTATAATTGGTTTCAATTCAGGTGTAATGTCGATGTTTAACTGACTAATGATGGTTGTTAATAGCTGAACGTGTATAACCGTTACAAAGTTGAACGAGTTTAGGATTAAAGATCGTTTTTACGTTTCAACTGTTAAGAGGCGCGACCGTGCCATGGCACCGGGCACGACCGTTCCAAAGCGAGGCGCGCGACCGTGCCATAGCACCTGGCGCGACCGTGCCAGAACGAGGCGCGACCGTGCCTATTAGGGTTTCTTGTTAATTTATTTCTAAAATCAGTCCTTGTAAGTTTCAGTATTGACAGGTTTGTATAAATATGGACTTATGTAGAGTTTTATAAGACACCGTGACGGGATGTTAACAAATCCATTCGTGTACCAAGTGCAGCTTGGAGAGATTGCCAAAAATGAGAGGTGAACCGAGCATCCCTATCAGAGATTATGTTTAAGGGAACACCGTGACGGCTCACAATTTCATCAATGTAAATTCAGGCTAGTTTCTCAACCCGATAGTCTTCACGGATAGGCAAGAAATGAGCATATTTGGTGAGACGGTCAATGATCACCCAAATGCTATCATAACCACTTAAGGTGCGAGGAAGTTTGGTAATGAAATCCATAGCTAAGTTCTCCCATTTCCACATGGGAATTTCCAGTTTTTCAAGTAATCCGGAAGGACGTTGGTGTTCGGCTTTGACTCTGGAGCACGTTAGACATTTGGCAACATAGAGAGCAATGTCCTTCTTTATACCGGGCCACCAATATTGTTGGCGAAGATCTTGGTACATTTTATCCATACCTGGATGAATAGAATAACGAGTCTTGTGAGCTCGTTCATAAAAAATGTACGGAGATCATCGCGATCGGGAACCCAAATACGGTTCAAGTAATAAAGTAAGCCATTGGGTTTTGATTCAAGTTGAAGTTCAACACCACACGACATTTCCTCGTACATGTTACCCTCGGTGACTGAGACGTGTTGAGCTTCTAAGATGCGATTTTGAATGTCGGTTTGGATTCGGACACAATGAAGCATGACATGGTCCTTTCGACTCAAAGCGTCGGCTACAACATTCGCTTTGCCGGGATGGTAACGAATCTCGTAGGCATAGTCGTTAAGAAGTTCAACCCAACGTCATTGCCTCATATTGAGTTCCTTTTGGTTGAAGATGTGTTGGAGACTTTTGTGGTCGGTGAACACCACACACTTCGTGCCATAGAGGTAATGTCTCCAAATCTTCAATACGAATACGACCGCACCCAACTCGAGATCGTGCGTCGTATAATTCTTCTCGTGAATCTTGAGTTGTCTTGATGCGTAAGCGATTACTTTGCCTCGTTGCATGAGAACACAACCGAGACCTTGGTTGGAAGCATTACAGTAGACAACTAGATCATCATTCCCATCAGGGAGAGTCAAAATAGGAGCATTGCACAACTTTTTCTTGAGAGTTTGGAAAGCTTCTTCTTGTTTTGGTCCCCATTCATAAGGTTTACCCTTATGGGTTAAAGCGGTAAGAGGGACAACTATCTTAGAGAAATTTGAGATGAAGCGACGATAATATCCCGCAAGACCAAGAAATGAACGAACTTCGGTGGGGGTCTTCGGGGTATTCCAATTCTTAACCGCTTCGATCTTAGCAGGGTCAACATGAATTCCCTTGTCGTTAACGATATGACCAAGAAATTAAACTTCCTTTAGCCAAAATTCACATTTGGAGAACTTGGCATATAGTTGTTCCTTCCTTAAGAGGTCCAAAACTAATCTAAGGTGTTGCTCATGGTCGGCTTTAGTCTTGGAGTAAATTAAGATATCGTCAATGAAGACGATCACAAATTTATCAAGGTACGGTTTGTACACACGATTCTTGAGGTCCATGAAAACCGTGGGTGCATTGGTTAGTCCAAAAGGCATGACCATGAACTCGTAGTGACCTTACCTAGTTTGGAAAGCAGTCTTCGGAATATCTTCCTCTTGTACACGGAGTTGGTGATAACCAGATCGAAGATCAATCTTTGAGAAGCAAGTAGAGCCTTGAAGTTGATCGAAGAGATCATCAATTCTAGGCAAGGGATAACGGTTCTTGATGGTAAGCTTGTTGAGTTCGCGGTAGTCAATACACATGCGGAATGATCCATCCTTCTTTTTGACGAATAAGACGGGTGCACCCCACGGTGAATGACTTGGACGAATGAAGACTTTGTCGGAGAGCACTTGGAGTTGACTTGCAAGTTCTTGCATTTCAGAAGGTGCAAGACGGTAAGGAGCTCTAGCGACGGGGTTAGCTCCGGGTACAAGGTCAATGTGAAATTCTACTTGTCGAACGGGTGGAAGACCTGATAGATCTTCGGGAAATACTTCGAGAAAATCCCGAATGATGGTAATGTCTTGAATACTCTTCTCCTTGACATCCTTTTGAACAACATGAGCTAAGAAGGCTACGTACTTCTTTCGTAAGTACTTTTGGGCGATAGTGCATGACATTAACTTTAGTCCTTTGCAAGGATTTTTACCAAAGACTCTTAACGTTTCTCCCAACGGTAGAGGTATTCGGATGCACTTCTCGAAACAGATGACTTCGGCATGATGAGTTGATAGCCAATCCATGCCTATGATGATATCAAAACTTCCTAGTGGCATTGGTACAAGGTTGATGGGAAATGTATATTCATTAAGTTCTAGAGAGCAGTCATAGATAATAGACTCAATTGTAAGTGAATCACCATTTGCTATTTCGACAGTGAAGGTTTTCTCTAATTCGGATCGTGTCTTTCCATGTAAGGGTTCAAAGTTAAGTGACACAAAACTTTTATCGGCACTGGTATCAAATAAAATGGAGTCATATTGACTATTGACAAGGAACGTACCGTTGCCCACATCATTGTTGGTGTGAGCTTCATTGGCGTTTATGTTGAAAGCACGCCCACGAGCTCCGCCTTGTCTAGCATTGACTAACCTTGGGCACTGATCATGGAAATGATTTGGGTTACCACATTTATAACAAGCATACCCATTTGCAATAGCAGGAACACCTTTATTAGCCACTTGGGGATTGGTTCGGTTTGGTGGGTTGGCTTGGCCTACAAGTTCTTTGGCTCTACAAACATTGACTGTATGGCCATATTTCCCACAGTGAGTGCAAAGGTGACATGGAATGTTTTGGAGATGGTGATAGTTGCATGTGGCACAGAGTGGGTAGATCCTAACATATGGCTTTTTGGCTGGTGCTTGAACCATAGGTGCGACTTTGTTAACGGGGATACCAGGAGTGACCATAGCATAGTTTCTAGCCTTTCTTTTCTTATTATTACGGGAGGGTTCATGTGTGGCTTCTTTGACATGTGTAGGAGGGGTTGTGGTGTCGGGAACTTTCTTGGTGCCTTTTCTAGTCAGAGTTCCCGCTTTCACATGGTTGTCGGTTAGTGTTGCAGATAAGCGGATAGCATCTTCAAGTGTTGCGGGATTTCTCCCTAAGACAGTATGTTGGATTTGCCTTGGTAATCCACCAATATACTTCTCGATGCAGCGGGATAAAGGTGTGACCATATGGGGCACAAGGAGACTCAACTCGTGGAACCGAGTTGTATAAGCTAGACTTTCACCACCATCTTGGGCAAGATCCCAAAACTCGGCTTCCAGTTTCTTTACCTCATTTCGAGGACAAAATTCTTCGGTCATTAGCCTTTTAACCTCATCCCAAGGTAAGGCCATTGCTACTTCCACACCTCTATTCCTCTTTTCCCCATTCCACCACGTGAGTGCCCGTTTTTGTAAGACACTTGTGGCATGACGAACACGAAGGTTATCGGGGCAGTCACTATTGAGAAAGGTATTCTCAATACTTTCGAACCATTGAAGAAGTCCCGTAGCTCCTTTGGTACCATAGAACTTAAGAGGATTGCATGAATTGAAGTGTTTGAAGGTGCATTGTGGTGGGTTGGCACCACCACCCCCATTAGCTCCATGGTTACCATTGGCGGCCCCATTAGCTTGAGTGAGTTGATTCACAAGTTGTGCAAGGATGGTAGCAATATCGGTGTTGTTGTTGGCCACGGGTGCACGACGGGGAGGCATTCTACAGATTTTCACAAGACAAGAAAAGATGTAAGAACTTATGAATGTTGTTTGGATTTAAAAGAATAAGATAACAAATAAAATAGTAAATCAATGTTTGGATTGTACTCAAATAGTGATATAATCACTTGACACATTAAGGTTAATTAAACTCATATAATTTTCAAGGAGACATGCTTTAGCCTATAAGTAAACACTCATCCCGGGAATTCCCAGGAAAGCATACGGGTCCCTCGGTTGATTGGGATTTATGCGAAATGCTTTCCTAGACAGAAAACCCGGAATACAGGTGTCACCCTTCCATATTGCACGTGTCCTCAAATAATTAACAAAGTTTAAAAACCTTAACGAGGGTATAAAAAGATTTTTATAGTTTTAGATCCATGAAGTTTCCACATGCTAAGAAGATGATGATAGAGAAGTAGGCAAGAATATTATGAGGTTTTAGGGTATAGGTAGGGATATTATTTATTTAATTTATTATTTAAGTATAGTCTAATAAGTCATGAATTTTTAATAAGTAAGGTATCAAAAACGAAATAATAACTAATCATAGTAAACATGTAACATATAGCATGTAGCACATAATCACATAAACATGAAGCATGGCATAAGTGGGTGTCCTAAAGTTATAGTCTAGGTCAAGAGTGTCTAATAACCTAGTTCCCTATAACCAAGGCACTGATACCAATCTGTCACACCCCAACCGACGGCGGAATCATCGGGGCGGGACATGTAGACTGTTCATGAGCACAAGGTTGACTAGATTTCAATATTTTAATCATTAAGTTTAACTTCAAATAATTCAACACAACCAAATTCAAACAAGTACATAATCGAAATACATAGTAGTCTTTATTTAAATTTAACTAAGTCCCAAGCCTATGTGTAGCATGCCTTGATCAAACTCACATATTAGCACCTGAAACATGAATAAAATAAGGTCAACTAAAAAGTTGGTGAGCATACACAGGTTTGTACATAGATAGCATATAGATTGTAAATAAACAAATCCTTACATAACATGATAAAATAAGGCATTTATGGAGAGCAGCTATTGTGTAACCAAGTACAATCAAACATTTGTAACTAGCATGCAAAATTGTGTTGTCGGTAACAATCACCCCAATCTGGGTGGGTTTGTCAGACTCAATAGATCTATCATTGTTTACCGTCGGCTTGAATAGTTAATGATTGCACATAAATCGCACACAAAAGTTAACACACCTAGCACTCAGACATAAAGCTCAAATTTGCACACATGAATGTAAAGAGGATTTGTACTTGTGTAGTTTGTGTAAATGTAAGCAATAGTGTTGTATAGTGTTCATGTTCCACCCCAAAAAGTGTAAAAGAGTAAAAGGGGCTATGTAATACTCACTTGGTTTGAAGGCGTAACTAACACGAGAGACTAGATAGTAATACGAGATCCTTGTAATGCACAACATTAACCTAGAGTGTAATATGTATTGAAATCAATAGTATGCGCAATAGTTTATGTCTAAGTCTAAGGTTAAATTGGATGTGTGTATAAGGAATTTGAAGTTGTAGGTGTTAGTGGTTTGTACTTGAATGATGTTGTATAAAATTAAGGTTTGAGTTTGGAATAACTAAATAATAAAACAAAATTATTATTTATTTACTTAGTTATAAAATAATGTAGGTATTAGAGGTACCTAAATAAATAATTTTTGTTTAAATGTAGATTAAATAAATAATTGTTACCTTATTTATTTATTTATAAAATATGTAACTTAGTCATTTAGTTATAAAAATGTATTAGATTTTTTATAATAAATATAAATTTCTTTACTTTATTTTCATAAAGATGTTAAAGTAAATGGTGTAAATAATATTTAAGTGTAGGGTTTAAATATAAATTTATTTTGTAAGTTTCAAATAAACAATTTCTATATATTTATTTTATAAAATCAATTATTTTTATTTAAAAATTAAGTTGAAATACTTATTGTTTTTAAATTATGGAAATAATTATTCTGTCAAGACTTTTCTCACACACACGACCGTGCCTGGGACAGGGCACGATCGTGCTAAAACCACGGGCGCGACCGTGCTAGTCAGGGGCGCGACCGTGTTGACCAATACAGAGGATATAGCTAAGCTGTCCACTAGGCACGACCGTGTCTAGGGTTCTGAGGCACGACCAAGTCTAGCCAAGAGGCATGACCGGGTTTGAGTGTGTGAGGCACGACCGCGCTGGTATTTGGCGCGACCGTGTCTCATGAAGCACAACCGCGCTAGAATGCTAGCGCGACCGTGTCTGTTCCAAAACAGAATCGATTTGACTAATTCTTATATTGTTAATGTTGGAATTCATAGGGCTTTCATCTGTAGGGTTATTACGAGTCTATTGGAATATATTAATTGTATTTAAAACGTGTTCAAAGCAGGGTTTGATTAAATCATTTTAGAACGAACCCTAGATTTGGGTTCGTGTTAATTTCGCTATTGTAAGCCCAAATTAGTTTGGGGCTTTTGATCTATAGACTAGATTGAAAGTGTGGAATGTTTCAATTACCCAGAAGGATGATGAATCGATGGCGTACGGGTAGAGCTAGTTCCGGCGACGTCGGTTTGACCTCCGGCGTCTTCTGTTGCAACTCCGGTTGAAATCAACGTGTTAAGGAGCTTCAGAGAGGATGATAATGCGTTTGCTTGGGAGGATTAAGTCAGAATGATGGATTCGATGAGCAAAAGATGAAGAGGTCGACGATTTTAGTTTAAAAATCTATAATTGGTTTCAATTCAGGTGTAATGTCGATGTTTAACTGACTAATGATGGTTGTTAATAGCTGAACGTGTATAACCGTTACAAAGTTGAACGAGTTTAGGATTAATGATCGTTTTTACGTTTCAACTGTTAAGAGGCGCGACCGTACCCATAGGAGGAGCGACCGTGCCATGGCACCGGGCGCGACCGTTCCAAAGCAAGGCGCGTGACCGTGCCATAGCACTTGGTGCGACCGTGCCTATTAGGGTTTCTTGTTAATTTATTTCTAAAATCAGTCCTTGTAAGTTTCAGTATTGACAGGTTTGTATAAATATGGACTTATGTAGAGTTTTATAAGACATACTCATGTAAAATTTGTGGATTTGCATTGGAACATAGTATTTAATTGTTAGTACAAATAGAATAAGTCAGTGTACTAGAATTTGGTTTGAAAATGTATCACATTGAACTGAAAATCAGAAATGTTACAAATTGCTTAAATCTTATATTGTAAATGTTGGAAATCATAGGGCTTTTATCCATTAGGTGATTTCGAGTCTATTTGTATAGGTTAATTGTATTTAAAACATATACAAAGTATGATTCAGTTAAACCATTTTAGAATGAACCCTAGATTTGGGTTCGTGTTAAATTGGCTATTGTAAGCCCAAATTAAGTTGGGGCTTTTGATCTATGGACTAAAACGAAAGTGTAGGAGGTTTCAATTACCCGGAAATATGATTAATCGATGGTGTATGGTAGAAACAAGTTCCGGCGACGACGGGTTTGATCTCCGGCTAAGTCAATGTGTTCTGGAGGTTTAGGGAGGATCGAATGATGTATTTGTGTGTTTGTTTGAGAGGATTGCAACCAAAATCTTGAAATCGAGGGTCACATGGAGGGTTTTGACGATTATAATTTGAATCGATCAATTGGGTTTATGTGGCGCAAATAAAATGATTAAAACCTTTAACTGGGTTTGTTAATATGCGAAACGGTAACGAAATCGAACGGTCCTGCGATTAAAGGCTGCATTTACGTTTCAACTGACGCGAGGCGCGACCGTGCCTATAGGAGGCGCGACCGTGCTAAGGCTCCAGGCGCGACCGTTCTAAAGCAAGGCGCGCGACCGTGCCAAAGCACTTGGCGCGACCGTGCCAACTGAAGACGCGACCGTGTCTCTTAGGGTTTCTGGTTTAATTACCAAATCAGCCCTTGCAACTTCAGTTTTGACAGAATTAGTTTGGTTAAGATTTAACAACACACCTAACGGGGTTACTAATTGAGTTAACTCTAGAAGGTGTTACCACATGATTATGAGTTCTAAAATTTTGAATTGAATACGATCGGCTAACGATTGATGAGGCGTAGGTTTGAACAAGTATATGATTTAATGTCGTGTTGTTATTTTATTAGTTAAAATAAATTAAAATAGGGTCGGAAAATCAGAAATGTTACAAGCATGCAAGATAAGAATAAAGCCACATGATCTTCAGCTATCTTAGCTATTGCTGATTGGTTAGCTGAAGATGTGGGAGAAGGATTTCTTGAGGAGTTCTGATGATGAGATCCAGAACAAGATGCTGCATAGCATGCATGACCACCACAAGCCTTTACAGTTTCTTCCTCATGAGAGTTTCCTGAGAACAGGGCAATTCCAGAGCCCGATGATTTGGTTGTAGAAGACGTCCCATGATACATTGAAGGGTCTTGTATCTGAGGTCTTCCTGAGCTCTCTTTCCTTTTTAGGTTCATGTCATGAGCATGAACCTTTCCAATTGCCTCAGCAATTTTCATCTCATAGAACTTAGAATTTTCTCTCATCAGGGTTGTATACATCTCAAACTTGGGTGGCAAAGCATCCAGAAACTTTTCCACTAATTCTTCATCAGGATACTTCAGCTCAAAAGCTTTCAACTCCATTTGTAGATGATAGAATCTAGAGATGAGCTCGTCTATAGATTCGTTCTCCAGAAATCTGAGGCACTCATACTGCTTCCTGAGAAGATCCCTTTTACTTTTCTTGATGTCAATATTGCCCTTGAATCTTTTCTGTAACGCCTTCCAAAGATCCTTGGAGTCATCATATCTTCTGAAACTGTGGAATAACTCCCTAGTCAAGGCCATAGTGAAAGAACCATGAGCCTTCTTCTCTCGATCATAAACTTTCTTTTCTTCTTCATCGAGTTTAGAGATAGGCTTGGGCATTACTTCATCAAGGTAAAGGTGTGTGGGATGCTTATATCCTTCTAGAATTGGTATCCATAACGAAGAATCGGTATAAGAAATGTAATGCTCAAAGCGTGCTTTCCAGTTAGAATAATCATTTACATTTAGCAACTTTGGCGGTTTCTGAGGGGTTCCGATCTCGTTGTCATAGTTCAGAAGATTACCAAGATTCTGAAGATTTGACATGGTGAACACTTAGTCAAATTTCAGAAAATTCAGAGACACTTGCGCACTTGATATTGGCCTTGCGCACTTAGAGAAATGGTCTTGCGTAGTTTAGGATTTGCTCTTGCGTACTTAGTAAGTACGCAGGAGTAAATGATAAGTACGCAGAATATAACTTAAGTACGCACAAGATTGGTCTTGCATACTTGGTAAGTACGCAGCAAGACTGAACTTTTTGCCAGATATGGTAAGTACGCAGAACACCTTTTCACCAACTCTCATCAAACTATTCCGGTCACTGGAATCTCACCGGAGATGGCAAAAATCGGACAGATGAACAAACAAAATAAGCCAAAGGGTCAACAACTTGTTTCTAACCAACGTTTGTTGCTCAAAACACAACAAATATTGGGTTTTGAGTGATTTTTGCTTCTAAAATAGTGCTCAAGAGCTACCCCTATTTTATCACAAAAATCAACAAAAATACCCACTTTTGCTTGTAAAATCTCCGTAGAACACTCTCCAAACACACTCACAACACTCGAAATGAAGAGCAATGGCTCTGATACCACTTGTAGGTCCCTCGAGTGTGGCAGATCGTCACATGCAAGTGTGTTCCTAAGTCGGACCGGGTGCAGAATGCCCGTGACTAGGTGGAGAGTCTTACAACACAAAGTAAACCGACAAGAGAATCACTTTAAACTTTTGTCTATTATAAACACTTGAAGGTTACAGAGAGAAATACTGAGTATACAAGGTCTGAGTATATGACTGCGTACTTGTCTACTGTCAACCTATCCTATTTATACACGGCCTGATCTCTGCGCACTTAGCAAGTGCGCAAGGCAAATTGCTCATGCGTACTTAGCAAGTATGCAAGGTATTCTTGCGTACTTGCTAAGTACGCAAGAACTAATTCCTGCGCACGTACAAGTGCACAAAACACTTAGAGATTTCAGCAACTATCAACATGCATTAGTAAATACAACTTGATAACTAATACATACAGACACTTATAAACAAAGACAAATACATACAATGAAAGTACAAAACTAAGACTCTATCCAGAGTGTTTGTCACACGAAAGTGCTTCAACAGGATTCAGCAACAATTGAGAGACTACGGCTTAAACTTCACTAGAACTCTACTGTTCATTGACAAAAATGCCACCATGTCCATCACAAATAACCCGGTGAAACATTCCAAAACTAAACATATTGAAATTCGCCATCGTTTCATTCGTGACTGTGGTGAAAAGCATCTCATTGAACTAGTGAAAGTTCACACGGATGAAAACGTTGCTGACCTTTTCACTTGGGCATTTGATCGAACTCGTTTTGAACATCTTGTAAACATGATAGGAATGTTGAATCCTGAGTGAAAAATTATGTTTTCTAAATCAATTCAATTCATGGAAGTTAAATTTTATTTCTTTTAAATGATTTATGTATAATTCTTTTTAATTTTCAAATATTTTACAAAAATCAAAACAAAATAGAAAACCAGAAAATTTCAAAGTCATTTGAAGAAAAGAGAAATGATAGTACATCATAAATGATCTAAACGTCTTAGACTGCACATATGGGAAATGATCGCGTCATTATTACTTGAAAGTTTAAGTTGTTTCAGTTTTAATTTGATTATTTGCAAGTAATTTGAATTGTCAGTAGGCTATAAGCATTTTTGAATCATTAGTAGTGTGAAAACTAAACCAATACTACAACTGTGATTTGAACCCATGTATGCATGTGTGTATGTGTAAAAGAATACAAAAAGATCATTATCAGATAAAGGATGTAAGATTTTGGCAAATATTTTCTTTTAAGACCGGTTTTGGGTTATGTATTTAGCACAATTTTTTTGGTTCACTTCACTGCCCATACTCACTAGTATGCAATGGGAAGTTGGGCCAAGATATGTCTTGACATCATTTGTTCAACATATATTCACCCTTGAATCATACCTAATTCATTGAAATCAAATCCAGATAAAAGTTGGATCCCCTTACCCAAATACACAGACTCCATATCTATTAACCTGAATCATCCATCATATGATACTCACTGAAGAAAAACCTATCAAACCAAGACAAATGAATCACTCGATTCTGAATCTTATGATTCTCGATAATCCTTATGGATTCTGCTTGATTTTTTCTGTGCTAAACGATGTAACTTCATTATGGAGATTTGGAAATCCTTGCGAAAATCTTAGATACCTTGAGATAGTGCAATTTAAATTTATGTAGCAGAACTGTGGGGTACACATTTTATACTTATAATTAATACCTTAACACACAAGAACGTGATACAAAGATGCTTATGGTTTCAAATCTTATAATATTGACAACTTGAGTTAATTTGCTTGTATTGCATATTACGTATGAATAAGTAGTAATCCATGACATGAACCCGTATTTTTTGATGTTTATTGTGTATCATTTTTGCTTATAATAGCCAGATATGATCCTCTGTTCATGACTTTGACCAAAAATAGCTAGTGTGTATATTCTTGTGCATATTATCTTCATTCAGAAAAACTCAAAAAGATTTTAAGTTAGTGTACAGTTCATTTATTATCAAAAATGCCAAAAGGATTTTAAGTACAATTCATCAAAACTTAAGAAAAGCCAAAAAAATATTTGTGTTTAACTTCCTTGAATTGCTTTTGAAACCTCTTGATTGAATGTTCTTATCCGGTTCACTATTTGACATGACATTCTTCATAATTTGAGTTGAAATTTTAGTAGGCAAAGGTTTTTGCGTACTTAGCTAAGTGCGCAAGAGTTAAACACTGCGTACTTAGCAAACACGCACGAATATGGTCATTAGTTAAGTGCGCAAGACGAGTCTTGGTGGGGTATATATACGAGACTTAGTCATTTTCCCATTTTATCACATTCAAACTCTTTGACTACTTTTATATACTCCCGGCTCAATTTTTACTCAAAATTTTCGTGTGTTCCAAAGTGACTTTTTCATCCCGATCATTGTTTCATCTTCACCTAATTAACAATTGGTGAGATTCTCATACGATTCCATCCACAAATCATCATGTTTTGGACCGATTCTTGTCTGTTCTTGAACCTAGGGTTGGATGTCAAAATTGCGACAATTTTTGGAGGTTCTTTACTGAAATTAAGACCTAAATCTTGTTTATAATCAGTAATCGAACCCTAATTACTCATATATCGTCCTTAACATTGTTTGATTTAGACTTTGACCCTCTGTGGAACTGTATTCTTGTGTCGGAACTGGGTTAGGTCAAAATGACCATGATTTTGCATGCCATTGGTGATGGTTTTGGTCCCATGAGTCTTAGACATGTTTTTCAACTCGGTGGTGACCAAAATCCACAACCAAATCACACGGGTTTGATTTTGGATTTTCAATTTTTCCATGTACAGGTTCGTGCGTACTTAGTAAGTACGCAAGAAGCAAATCATGCGTACTTACTAAGTACGCAAGACCATCTACCAGCGTACTTAATAAGTACGCATGAAGGAACACTTGGAAAATTTTCTAAGTCTGGAACTCTGATCTTTGTGAAAGCGCAATACCAAGTCATGTTTGTTCAATTCTAATGATTCTATTTGTTCTTATTGTGTTCATTGGGTGTTCTTGTAGTGACAGCTCATGCTTTTACCAGTGAATTCAATCTTCTGGCTCTAACACATCTGAATGGAAAGGTGCTTCACTTGAATACATGGAGATAGTTGATTTCCTGAACCGCTCGAAGATCAATTATGCTATCTCTACAGATCCTATCGTCTCAAGACCGTACGTGGATCAATTCTGGGCAACAGCAGATCATGACTTTACAGTAACCCCGAATGTCATTAGGGCTACTGTAGCAGGTCAATAGATAGCCATATCCGAAGACCCCATGAGGAGAGTGTAACAGTTCTGGGATCTTGCAACTGACCCAATTACCTATCCTGATTACTTTGTCGATGGTTGTTGGAGGCAGAGAATGGGATATGTCGGTGCAACAGACTATGCTTCGTACAAGAAGATGTTGGTACTCGGTGAATGGCGCTAGTTTGCCCACATCTTTATCATGTGCATCTCTTCAAAGAAAGCACGCAAGGATGCCAGGAGTCATCACTTAGCGGCTACAATGGTGGGTTTATCTCTCAACAAGGGCTACAACTTCTCTAAGTACATATACAAGGCCAGAACCGACCAGATCTATATGGTGGAGAAGTTTAGATTCATGTTGTATCCAAGATTTATCCAACTACTAATCAATGATGCGTTGCCAAATCTACCGGCAATTGGGGAGAGATTACAAGTGAAGAGAGTGGATAAGAGAGTATTTGCTCAATTCTTAAAGCCAGGCAGTGTAGAACCTACCCCTGTGCATACTCCTCTCTTTGGACACTTAATCAACGAAGCATATGTGGCCCCAGATGATTTCAAATGGTATAGTCCCGAGTCGGAGCCTGAACTCAGTGAACATTCTAACGAGCATGAAGAGGAGGAAGTTGAAGGTGGTGATGAATCTGAAGATAAAGGAGAAGAAGAAGAAGAAGGAAGTGCTGGTGCTGAAGAATCTGACTCCGAAGCAACAAAATCTGATTCATCTAATTCTGATGATGCAACAGACCAATCACACCCAAGGAGAATGGCGGATGAATCCCTTCCCGAGTCGTCCTTCAAGAGACAAAGACAAGAGAGTACCGGAAGCGAATATGAACCCGATTCTGATTCGGATGCTGAACTACAAAGATAAAGAAGAGAAAGAAGCGTAAAGCGTCGGGGGGATAGGCCATTTGCAGCTATCCCAAGAGAAGTAGAAGCTAGTGTTGCACGGCAACAAGTCACTAAGGCCATGAGCACTGCTTCAACCTCTACGTCATCTTCCACCCTGCTATATCAAAGGACGGGGAGGCGGCCACGTGTAACAAGTCTAGTGGTTGCTGCTACTATCTCAGAGGAGGTGCCTGAGATAGTACCCCTAACGATTGAGATTGTCCATTAACTGATAGTGACGACTCCAATTCAGACTGATTCGGTCACTATCACACCAACCACCATTGTAACCACCACAATTCCATCCACCATCCAATCCACAATCCCTACTACCACCCTTCAACATATCAGTCAATGCTAGAACAATGGGGACTTTACCCAGGGGTTTGACTTTGAGGCGATCTTCTCATCTCCACCCCATACTGTTGAAGCCTCTACATCTAGGGATCCTGATCCCCGTGATGCGAGGACAACCACTTTGGAAACACAGGTTGCTGGTCTACTTGAAACTGTTTATAAATCAAGGGAAGAATCTGAGGCTCAACAGGCTCAGATAAATTCTTTGGCGGATGAAGTTACTATTTTGCGAAGCCAGAGGACTGGGACTGAAGAGAGGCTCAAGAATGTGCTCGCCCAGAAAGAACTCATGATCAAGACAAATAATATGATTCTGGGATATAGGATGTCTTTAGAGCTACGGTTTGACATGCAGCGGAAAGAACATGAAATGATGGTCAAGTTAGTAGCTGAACTGACCAAGAAGCTTGCTGCTCAGGGGGAGAGAGAGATGGAGAAGGAGAAGGAGAAGCCATCAAAACCTAGCGGTGATGAGGCTTGTCATCCGGTTGATCTAACTAGGGATGATGACAAAGACAAGGATCCTGAAGCCGGCTCTAGTGGAAGTGAGAAACAAGCTTTGGCGATAGTGCTCATTTTTGCTGTTCCAATGGCTGAGGGGAAGTCGACTCACAAGGAAGGCGGTGATGCTTTTGGTAGTGGAGGTGATAAAGGAAAGTCTGCGGCTGAGGTGCTATACGACCTATCTGATGAGGTCATTCTACTAATTGAGCCAGACTATTCCAAAGTGCTCAGATCGATGCTCTCAGCAATCTAGAGTAAGGAGAGATCGAGTCTGATAATGAATGGGATGTGGATGATGAAGACGTAGTGGTGGAGTTTCCCAAGGGGGACGGTGAAGGAGTACATGAGCTTGAGGATGGAGAGATCTTTGAAGTTCCAGCCTTTGAAGCTACTTCTAACACTGGTTCAGTTGAGCCTGAACTTTTTGCGGAGGCTAGTGGTGCAGCAACCTCGACTGAAGCCTCTCCCACCGATCCTCAACCTATTGATCCCGAAGCCTAGAAAAACAGATATCCGCAAGGATGTTTTACTAAGGATCAAGCTCCAGTCTGGCAAAAGACTTCTATCATACACAAACACGGAGCCACAAGTATAATCTTGTCTGTCAAGTTCGATGACGACAAGAAGTTGTTCGCTATTAAACGAGCTTGTGGGGTTGAATACTTGAAACCTACCAGTGAAGCGTTCAGCTCCCTGCCGAAGTACGATCTGGTGAACCTTGCCAACCATGAGCTGCTGTGTGACACTAGTGATGCATTAGCAATGGGTTTATGGAGAACACTACAGAAAGAGGGAAGATCGGGGAACTTTGAGATGTTTAAGGCTTAGATGCCCAAGAGAGTCCGGGACAAGAATGTTAGACATCCCGTGACTAACAGAAGCTTAAAAAAGCTGGTATACAATCCCCCCTGAGCAAGTTATCTCAGGATATCCTTGGTAACATGTGGTACTGGTATGTGGACCCAAAGATGGGCGAGGAAGTGGTGATGGGACAGATTAGGTCTGAAAGTGGAAGCTTGGTGCCAAAGGAACTGATCAGAGTCTTTGATGAAATCACTTTCATTAATTTCTCTGTGAATGATCTGACGGCCCTAAATGATAAATATTGCATCTACACGGACGAGTGGACAAAGCTTCAAGCATCAAGATACAACAAGTTGGTCAAGTTCTGCCTTGACTACAAGCTGAAGATGGAAGCTAAAGCTGGTGGAGTTTGAAGACCGAAGACAATCCAGAGCTGTTGTCAAGGGGGAGTTTGTTGAATCACGTTTGTGTGACAAACACTCTGGATGTTGTCTTATGCTTTTGCAATTTACTTTCTGTATTTGTATTTAGTATCTGTATGTATTGGTTTATCGAATTGTAAACATGTATGCAGGTACTTGTCAATGTTTTGTCTTTGTTAAGTGTTGTGCGCAAGAACATTGTCTGTGTACTTTCTAGGTATGCAGGAACAAAGCCCTGTGCATTTAGCAAGTGCGCAGGCAACATGTCTTAGTATATATAGGCAGTTAGTGACAGAATTATGTACGCACTCATTCTCGCTGTAACCGGCTGTGATTATCAATAGACGAAGTTTGAATGTATCTTGTCTTTGTTGTCGGTTTACTTTGTGTTGCTTGATACTCCACCTAATCACGGGCATTCCGCACCCAGTTTGATTAGGAACACACTTGCATGTGACGATCCAAGACACCCGAGGGACCTACATATATATACAGGCGACTCCCAGGCTTTCGAATACAAGTCCGGCCAAATGCGAGAGGAACAGTCTCGCCCTCAGTCCCACCCAATCATGGCCATAATAAGTACTTATTATAGGATATATATATATATATACGGATGATATTGGGATCTTAGACAAAAATCATTTACAAAACAACATTTTATTGAGCACAATTTAGAGGAACTCACCTAAAAGCAGAACCTCCTTCTGAGTTAACTATAATAATCAATACCTCGAGATAACCCTAAATTATATCCACCATGATCATAATCAACATCCCTATCTTAGTTTTTCATAAAGGAACCTCAGGATGTTCGGAAACCTTACCTCGACACTATTTAAGGCAGTTTGCGGACAAATTGTGGGAAACCGGACTTTCGAGAGCGGACCGGGACCTTGGAACTTGAGCCACCAGAGCTTAGTGTGTGTTTCTGAGAGTGTTTTGTGTGTGCAAATGGCTGGGCTCGAGCCATCTATTTATAGGGTGAAAACAGACTCATAGCGGACCGTTATATAGGGGGATAACGATTCGCTATCACCCTGCTTGCGTCAGCCCTACACGCGTCAAGCCCTTAATGGACCCGCCTGAATTTTGCGGCTAGCAGACTATTATGGTCTGTCTAGTCGGTTCGCTATCGTTCAACGAGTCAAGTGAGTCACAGGACACATGTCGTCACCCGATTCATTCCTTCACCTACACGTAGCAGACCGTTATACAGGGGGATATCAGTCCGCTATCCCTTCCACTATCAGATTTTGCAATTTTAGTCCCCCATCTTTAGGGAACATATAATTCAACCCTTGAACTTTTCATTTTGACACCTTTAGCCCCTGTATTACTTAGGATTTATCCAAGTGTTACAAATCTTCCCTCCTTAAAAGAATTTCGTCCACGAAATTTAATATTAGTAAACAAACGAGGATACTTAGTTTTCATTTGTTATGTTAATTCCCAAGTTTGATCTACACCCTTCCGACCTTGCCACTGTACAAGCACCATCGGTATAGTTTTCTTTCTCAACTTTCGATCTTGGGTTCGTAAGATCTTAACGGGTTGCTCGGTGAATTGGAGTTTGTCATCGACGTGTACATCATCTAATGTGACTTATTGATCGGAGTCTACTAAGCACTTGCGTAGATATTACATTTGAAACATGTTATGAATACCTTGCAATGCTTCAGGCATTTCTAATTTATATGCCACTGCTCCAACTCTTTTGATGATTTTATAAGGACCAATATATCTTGGTCCTAATTTCCCACGTTTCCTAAAACGCACAACACCTTTCCAAGGTGATACTTTCAACATAACGTATTCACCTACTTGAAATTCTAATGGCCATCGGCGTCCATCTGCATAACTCTTTTGTCGATCTTGTGCAGCCTTCAATCGTTGTTTGATCTAGACTATCTTATCAGTTGTTTCTTGTAAGATTTCTCGTCCAGACAGTTGGCTATATCCAACTTCCGTCCAACAAATTGGAGTTCTGCATTTTCTACCATATAATGCCTCAAAAGGTGTAACTTTTATACTTGAATGGTAGTTGTTATTGTAGGAAAATTCTATCAACGGTAGATGACTATCCCAGCTACCTCCAAATACAATTTCAATTTGTCTATCAGTTTGAGGGTGATATGTTGTACTCATATTGATTTGAGTTCCTAACTCTTTCTAGAAAATAGTCCGGAATCCGGAAGTGAACCGACTATCTCTATCAGAGATAATAGATAGCGGTATGCCATGGTGGTTCACAATCTCACTGCTATATAGTCGGGCAAGTTTATCCATTGAATAACTCTCATTGATAGGAATAAAGTGTGCTGATTTGGTTAGCCTATCAACCACAACCCAAATAGCGTCATGCCCTTTCTGGTTCTCGGTAGTTTCGTGACAAAGTCCATAGTAATCCTATCCCATTTCCACACAGGTATTTCCAACTGTTGCAGTTAACCTACGGGTTTCTGATGTTCGATCTTGACTTGAATACAAGTCAGACATTTTTCTATATGCTGAGCTATAGATCTCTTCATGTTCTGCCACTAATAATGAGTCTTCAATCCTTTGTATATTTTATCAGCTCCATCATGTATCGAGTATGTAGAAGCATGTTTTTGTAACTATAGATAAAATTATATGTATCGGTGTAGGTGGCTAGTACACAGGAGGGTGTTCCTGAGTACTTAGCCTGCACACCAGTTTGGTCCTGCGTACTTAGTAAGTACGCAAGGCTTTTGCCCTGCGTTCTTGTCAAGTACGCAGGTAATGTTCCTTCCCCTATAAATAGAATACTTGTCTTCATTTGTAGGTGGAACTCTGGAACTAGGTTGAGAGGTTCCGGGTCGGGACGAGCTCTGTGACACCCGACATTTCAGGTCAATATCCGTACACATTATGAACAAGTTTACATTACAATAAACGAGTTTACATTATAATTATTTTTGTGATTTACGTAATTTCACAAACAAGGACATTAAGGTCTAACAAAAACCGTACATGGTCTCACTTCATACTTGGTAATTCTAGGAGTTACCGGATCACGTGTCATATAACCGACTAATACGAACAATAGTGGATAAATTAAATATTCAGGCGTATACGTTACACAAATTTTTCGTTGGTCAATAATTTATTTTTAGAATAAATCATACAGTATACGTAAAAGTAAACTAACGAACTCTTTCGAAAACGCTATTGGGTAGTGTCACTTTTAGGTACTTGTACCTACAAATAATCACCTCAACGGATTATACAATCCAAGATTTCAATGTTTTTCTTTAACGAGCCATAAACTTGTTAAATTTATAATACCGTGAGAAACCCAAACCGAATTAAATTACCCCTTTAAAACTCTAATAGATATGAATACCATTAATAAATTAGTGGTAAACACTAATTGTTTGATTTATTTTAACCCAAACCAACCATCCTTGACTTTCTAGGCCGGAAGCCAGAGAAAACCCACACCCCCTTACTCGACCCATACCACACCTGAGAAAACTCAGATATAACCATACTCACTTCAATCACTTTTCTCATAATTCCTTTCATCACTCTCATTTTCATACGGCAAACGTTTCCATTCTCTTCGAATTCGAAGTCAAGTTTCAAGGTGAAATTCACTTTATTTCGGTATTTGAAGAAGGATTTCAAGTGTTTTAAAGAAAATTCTGCAAAAGAGTCAAGACCGTTCTCTGTTTCTCTCATCATTTTCATCTTGGTTTTAAGGTAAAAACTCAATACTATCCACTTTATTTTCTTTAAAACCGTATCTAAGCATACAAAATGTTCAAATCGCAAGTAAGATAACAAGAAAAGTGTGTCAAATTTAAGTTTTAAAACATAAATGTGCAGGACTAATTCTGTCAAACAGAAGTCCAGTAATCGAAACTAGAAGTTTCGATACCAGTTAACTCAATCGAAACTATAGTTTCGATACATGTCTACTCAATCGAAACTAGGAAGTTTCGATACCTATTGCCGAATCGAAACTAAGTAGTTTCGATGCATATTGCTCAAATCGAAACTAGGAAGTTTCGATATCTAATCTGCACAATCGAAACTAGGAAGTTTCGACATCTGTCCTACTCAATCAAAACTAGATAGTTTCGATACCCAACTACTCAATCGAAACTAGGAAGTTTCGACACTCAATTGCCCAATCTGTGTCAGTCCCCTTTTGGGCAGTAACTAAGATCAATTTTTATAACAAAACAAGTGTTGAAAATCTAAGAAGACATTTAAACAAAAGCAACCAGATTTACAAGGTCGGTGAACAATTTGCAATATAAGACGTTTGGTCTTAACACAATTTACCCTTGGTATCTAGGGTACGAATAGTCAAGGTTGACTACAACAAGTATCATACAAGTATACACAAACTCAAGGTGTGTTTCACGGCCCCTTTTTACGGTTTTCTAATATTTGGGGGAAGAACATTCTTCAACTATTTTACGGGATAACAAGAGAATAAGACACGACTTTATGTTTACATGGGATGAGAACAACACATTGGAGGCCGCTAAAGTCCCCTGGAACAACATAGTAACCATTAACTGTAGCCTAGGGTCCTATGAATAGTACTATGGAGAGTGACGTCTCCCGGTCATGGTTAGTCGCGCTAACCACAATCTGGAGGATTTATGGCCGCATAGAACCTGATAACGCTTATTAGGGGCTCACACATGTCATGGTTTGGTTACGCCTCATGTATGAACATATTATTTGTATTCCTAGCTAGTTTACAAATGGGTCAACAATTCTTATTCTGTTTATCACATACAACTGAACTATTTATGAACAATCGAAGTTTACAAAGAACTTTTTGATTAAACCTGTGAACTCACCAACCTAGTGTTGACGATTTTAAGTATGTTTTTCAGGTAACTGAACGGGATTTCAAGGTTAGCAACGTAGATTACATGCATGCACGATGGATACTACTCAAGGAGGATTTCCCCTGTATAACTCACTGAATTGAGTCATATTTGTGAAATCTTAACTTTTTGTAAACTCAGATTACAATTTTGTAATGTAAAACTTTAAATTTGTTTATGTATCCATTTAGCATGTATGTGTTTGCGGTAATCATATGCTTTGGAAACCATGAACGTCGCGCCTCGCGTTTCCGCCTTGGCGGGGTGTGACAGATTGGTATCAGAGCCATTGATTATAGTGAACTAGGAATCTAAATTGGAACCTAGTCTATAATCTAAATGACTCACTAAAACGTTTTCATTGCATAAGCATTGCATAACCAGTCATTTTGTCATATGGATATTGTAGTCACAAGCATGCCGTCACATTCACATTCTGATCCCGTCTCTGACACTGAATCAAACGAGGAACTTTCCGCCTCACGTCCCAAAAATCGAATACAAGTTCGCGACTCCACACCACCTAATGTCGCCTTGGGAGAACCGCCTATTGTCTACCGAAAGAAAAGCGAAGGACCAGTTAAGGTGCAAAGTGCTAGAAAGAAGGTTCGACTTCCACGCAAAAAGACTCTAGCAGCCCGTGACCCGGAAGACTTGGAGACAGATGAAGAGCCACCTAAACAATGACCCTGCTACCACCCTACTGTGGGAACTATCCGTTGGATGCCCCGTACCCTGGCACGATGGAGGGAGATGGAGAGCATCCCATCTACCTTTGAGCTCGGAGAGTCTTCCAATTCTCTAACACCCCTACCCCACACTGGGGAAGCCATGGAGCTCACAGTGCCTACCTTGGTAGCACGAGTTCATACGCACGAGGAGCATCTTGATGATCTCCTAGATGACATCCGGGCACATGGGGATGCAGCCACGCGACTTCGTCAAGGGCTCGGATCTCGAGTTCAGACTCTGGAAGACTACACCCGAGACATACAGGGTGCCACAAACTATCTAGAGTTGAGAGCTGACATGGACTGGCAGTTCACTGTTACGGTCCGAGACATGGTGGAGGCGCTGGAAGAAAGGACGTTGGCTGCAGAATTTGTGGCGAGAGCTAGCTTTGTCATGGCGGGACTTGCCATGATGATTGGATTGTACTCTCACTTCTTCTTTTAAACCTATTACGGGCGGGTTGTGCCCGTAGTACATTAAGTAGTTTGAAACTTTAGTACAGATGAGATCATGTGAACCCATCCTTTTTGTATCCATATCTTTTGGGAACAATGTACTATAGATGTTTTAACTATGTATGTGATGGTTTATATTGTAGTGATGGTTGTTTACGTTTGATGTTGTTGTATCCTTATGTCATGCGCTATCATTATTGTCATATAATGTTGTTTCTTTTTAATTGATATGTTAGAAAGAACATCATGGCGCCTAAGCGTAGGACAACCCGAAACACTACTGGTGACAACAACGAGGCGATTTCTCCAAACGTGGAACAACTCATAGCACAGCGAGTAGCTACTGCCATGGAGCAGTATGAGGCAAATCGAAATAGTGGAGGAGGAAACGGCAGCGGTACCGGCGGAGGAGGTGCAGGAGGTAGCGGTACAGCCGGAGGTTCCGGAGGTAATAGAATAAATAAGCCGTAACACATAGTCATGATCCGAATTAATGACGTTATGACTTGTAAATCTACAGATGCTTCAAATAGGAAGTGCTCCTACAAGGCCTTTCTATCTTGCAAACCCCGTAACTTCAATGGCACCGAAGGTGCAGTAGGTCTAATGAGGTGGATAGAAAAGATGGAATCGGTGATTGATATTAGTGAATGCACCGCTGACTGCATGGTGAAGTATTCTACATGCTCACTCACTGATAAAGCTTTAACCTGGTGGAATTCACAAGTAAAGACTTTGGGAAGGCAGACAGCATATGAGTTGTCATGGGAAGACCTAAAAGCCATGATGATCGAGGAATACTGTCCTCGAAATGAGTTGCAAAAGATCGAATCTGAAATGTGGAATTTACAAATGATAGGAGATGATGTTGCTGGTTACACTGACCGATTCAATGAGTTAGCAATCTTGGTTCCACACATGGTTACCCCAGAATACAAGAAAGTTGAAAGATATTTGTGGGGTCTCACACCTCAAATCCGAAGTCTAGTGACTTCATCGAACCCTATGGATGCCAAGAGCGCCATAACTCTAGCTTTCAAGCTGAGGGATAATGCTGTACGTGATGGTTTGTTTGAGAAGAAGGAGACCGAAGAAGGGAGGTCTGGGGAAAAGAGGAAATGGTTTGGAAAACCAATTAATCAAAACAAGAATCAAATTTACAAGAGACCTGAAACTATAAAAGCCTTTGTTGCCAACACTGTGGAACAAAATGGATACCTTGGAGCACGACCATGGTGTGACAAGTGTGGATATCATCACAATGGAAAGTGTACCCAATGTGAAAAATGTAAAAAGTATGGACATCTAGCCCATAACTGTAGGAGCAATGCGAACCCTAATAAGATAAATCAAGTAGCAGGAAAAGTCAACCCAGGAACAGAAAGGATGAATCAAGGATGCTTTGAGTGCGGAGATCCAAAGCACTTCAGAAAAGACTGTCCAAAGTTGAAGAACCGAAACGACAATCAGGCCCGTGTAAGAGCATTTGTGATGGGGGCTGGTGACGCACGACAAGATCCAAACATTGTCACTGGTACGTTCCCGATAAATAATCACTATGCCTCTATACTTTTCGGTACGGGTGCTGATTTGAGTTTTGTGTCAAATGACTTTAAGTCCCTACTCGGTATTAAGGCCAGCAAACTAGAACAAAAGTATACAATTGAATTAGTGAACGGAAAATTAATTAATACCGGAGAGGTCATTCAGGGTTCTACCTTATGTCTTAAAAACCACACATTTAGTATAGATCTGTTACCTGTTGATTTAGGAAGCTTTGACGTTGTTATTGGCATCGATTGGTTGTCAAAGAATCATGCCGAGATTGTTTGTTTTGAGAAGATTGTCCAAATCCCACTCTCAAACGGAGAAGTTCTTTCGATTCAAGGTGAGAAGAGTGGAGTAACGTTAAGGATGATAAACTGCATGAAAGCTCGTAAGTATTTACGTAAAGGCTATTGCGTATTCCTGGCTCACGTCGTCGAGAAGAAACCCGAGGAACGTCGACTTGAGGATATACCAATCGTTAAGGATTATCCTGAAGTTTTTCCTGAAGACTTACCTGGTTTACCACCACCGAGGCAAGTCGAATTTTGAATCGATTTAGTACCAGGAGCCGCCCCGGTTGCGCGATCACCATATCGATTAGCACCTTCTGAAATGCAGGAATTATCAAATCAACTTCAAGAGTTGCTTGATAAAGGTTTCATAAGACCGAGTTTCTCACCTTGGGGAGCTCCGGTCCTATTCGTAAAGAAAAAGAATGGAACCTTTAGGATGTGTATTGATTACCGAGAATTAAACAAGCTTACAATCAAAAACCGATACCCACTTCCTCGAATAGATGATTTGTTTGATCAACTACAAGGATCTAGCTTCTACTCTAAAATCGATCTACGTTCAGGGTATCATCAACTAAGAATCCAAGAAGAAGATGTACCGAAGACAGCATTTAGGACTCGTTATGGCCACTACGAATTCCTAGTTATGCCGTTTGGTTTGACGAACGCACCGGCTGTTTTCATGGATCTCATGGACCGAGTGTGCAAACCATACTTGGATAAATTCGTGATAGTATTTATCGATGACATATTGATATATTCACGAACCAAGGAGGAACATGAACATCATTTGAAATTAATCTTGGAACTACTCAGGAATGAGAAGCTTTATGCTAAATTCTCTAAGTGTGAGTTTTGGATCCGAGAGGTTCACTTTCTTGGACACGTTATCAATAAGAATGGTATCCATGTGGATCCATCCAAGATTGAAGCCATCAAAAACTGGGAAGCACCAAAGACTCCGACAGAAGTACGTCAATTTTTGGGTTTGGCCGGTTATTACAGACGATTCATCGAGAATTTTTCAAAAATAGCCTTGCCTTTGACCACATTAACCCAGAAAGAAAAGAAGTATGATTGGAGTGACAAGCAAGAGTCAGGTTTTCAATTACTGAAGCAGAAGGTGTGTAGTGCACCAATCTTATCCCTTCCTGAGGGAATCGACAACTTTGTCGTATACTGCGATGCATCACACCAAGGACTTGGTTGTGTGTTAATGCAAAGAGACAAAGTCATCGCATATGCCTCACGAAAACTAAAAGTGCACGAAAAGAATTATACGACCCATGACTTGGAATTGGGTGCAGTTGTGTTTGCACTCAAGATTTGGAGACATTATCTTTACGGTACAAGATGCACTATCTTTACTGATCACAAGAGTCTTCAACATATCTTCGATCAAAAGGAACTTAACATGAGACAGCGTCGTCGGGTAGAGCTACTGAATGATTACGACTGTGATATCAAGTATCACCCTGGAAAAGCCAATGTCGTAGCAGACGCTTTAAGTCGCAAAGAACGGGTTAAAACACTCCGTGTTCGTGCCCTAGAATTGACAATTCATACGAGTCTCACGACTCAAATCCGGATGGCACAATAAGAGGCAATCAAAGAAGAAAACATTCAGAATGAAGCTTTACGAGGAATGATAAAGCAATTGGAGCCTAAGTCAGATGACACTTTATACTTCATGAATAGAATTTGGGTGACACGTTTTGGTAACTTACGGGAGTTAGTTATGGACGAAGCCCACAAGTCCAGGTACTCCATTCACCCAGGTTCAGATAAGATGTATAAGGATCTAAAAGAATTATATTTGTGGCCCAATATGAAAGGAGATATTGCCACATATGTCAGTAAATGCTTAACGTGTTCAAAAGTAAAAGCCGAACATCAGAAACCGCCTGGCTTGTTACAACAACCAGAAATTCCCCAATGGAAATGGGAACAGATTTCTATGGATTTTATCACAAAATTACCCAAGACGTCCGGTGGTTATGATACCATATGGGTAATTGTCGACCGTTTAACAAAATCAGCTCATTTTCTACCCATCAAAGAGACAGATAAAACTGAGAAACTTGCAAAGCTTTATATCAAGGAAATTGTGGCTAGGCATGGAGTGCCAATTTCTATTATCTCTGATAGAGACGGCAGATTCGTGTCTAGAATCTGGAAATCATTACAAGAAGCCATGGGCACACGTCTTGACATGAGCAGAACATATCACCCACAAACAGATGGTCAAAGCGAAAGGACTATTCAAACTTTAGAGGATATGCTCTGTGCGTGTGTAATTGATTTCGGAGGTAATTGGGATACTCATTTACCATTAGCAGAGTTTTCCTATAATAACAGCTACCACACGAGCATTAAAGCAGCTCCGTTTGAAGCTTTATATGGTCGTAAATGCCGCTCACCGTTATGTTGGGCGGAAGTTGGTGAAAAACATTTGACAGGCCCTGAGATTGTCCAGGAAACCACTGATAAGATTTTCAAAATTAAGGACCGTTTGAAAGCGGCTCGAGATAGATAAAAGAGCTATGCTGATAACAGACGGAAACCATTAGAATTTCAAATTGGTGACCGAGTAATGTTAAAAGTCTCACCATGGAAAGGCGTTGCAAGGTTTGGTAACCGTGGTAAGCTCAACCCTAGATACGTTGGACCGTTTGAAATACTGGCTAGGGTTGGCCCTGTAGCCTACAAACTCAAGCTATCACAAGAACTAAGCAACGTACACGATACATTTCATGTGTCGAATCTCAAAAAGTGTCTATTAGACGAGACTTTGATCATACCGCCTGATGAAATTCACATTGATGATAAACTTCACTTCATCGAGGAACCAATTGAGATTACAGATTGGAAAGTTCAAAGGCTGAGACGTAGTCGAATCAAACTGGTTAAAGTACGTTGGAACTCAAAACGTGGTCCTGAGTATACATGGGAACGAGAGGACCAAATGAAAACGAAATACCCCTCCTTGTTTAAGGATACACCAGTTCAAGATGACACGAATTGAATTTCGGGACGAAATTCTGTTAAAATGGGGAGAATGTGACACCCGACATTTCAGGTCAATATCTGTACACATTATGAACAAGTTTACATTACAATAAACGAGTTTACATTATAATTATTTTTGTGATTTACGTAATTTCACAAACAAGGACATTAAGGTCTAACAAAAACCGTACATGGTCTCACTTCATACTTGGTAATTCTAGGAGTTACCGGATCACGTGTCATATAACCCGACTAATACGAACAATAGTGGATAAATTAAATATTCAGGCGTATACGTTACACAAATTTTTCGTTGGTCAATAATTTATTTTTAGAATAAATCATACAGTATATGTAAAAGTAAACTAACGAACTCTTTCGAAAACGCTATTGGGTAGCGTCACTTTTAGGTACTTATACCTACAAATAATCACCTCAACGGATTATACAATCCAAGATTTCAATGTTTTTCTTTAACGAGCCATAAACTTGTTAAATTTATAATACCGTGAGAAACCCAAACCGAATTAAATTACCCCTTTAAAACTCTAATAGATATGAATACCATTAATAAATTAGTGGTAAACACTAATTGTTTGATTTATTTTAACCCAAACCAACCATCCTTGACTTTCTTGGCCAGAAGCCAGAGAAAACCCACACCCCTTACTCGACCCATACCACACCTGAGAAAACTCAGATATAACCATACTCACTTCAATCACTTTTCTCATAATTCCTTTCATCACTCTCATTTTCATACGGCAAACGTTTCCATTCTCTTCGAATTCGAAGTCAAGTTTCAAGGTGAAATTCACTTTATTTCGGTATTTGAAGAAGGATTTCAAGTGTTTTAAAGAAAATTCCGCAAAAGAGTCAAGACCGTTCTCTGTTTCTCTCATCATTTTCATCTTGGTTTTAAGGTAAAAACTCAATACTATCCACTTTATTTTCTTTAAAACCGTATCTAAGCATACAAAATGTTCAAATCGCAAGTAAGATAACAAGAAAAGTGTGTCAAATTCAAGTTTTAAAACATAAATGTGCAGGACTAATTCTGTCAAACAGAAGTCCAGTAATCGAAACTAGAAGTTTCGATACCAGTTAACTCAATCGAAACTATAGTTTCGATACCTGTCTACTCAATCGAAACTAGGAAGTTTCGATACCTATTGCCCAATCGAAACTAAGTAGTTTCGATGCATATTGCTCAAATCGAAACTAGGAAGTTTCGATATCTAATCTGTACAATCGAAACTAGGAAGTTTCGACATCTGTCCTACTCAATCGAAACTAGATAGTTTCGATACCCAACTACTCAATCGAAACTAGGAAGTTTCGACACTCAATTGCCCAATCGAAACTATGAAGTTTCGATACCTGTGTCAGTCCCCTTTTGGGCAGTAAATAAGATCAATTTTTATAACAAAACAAGTGTTGAAAATCTAAGAAGACATTTAAACAAAAGCAACCAGATTTACAAGGTCGGTGAACAATTTGCAATATAAGACGTTTGGTCTTAACACAATTTACCCTTGGTATCTAGGGTACGAATAGTCAAGGTTGACTACAACAAGTATCATACAAGTATACACAAACTCAAGGTGAGTTTCGCGGCCCCTTTTTACTGTTTTCTAATATTTGGGGGAAGAACATACTTCAACTATTTTATGGGATAACAAGAGAATAAGACACGACTTTATGTTTACATGGGATGAGAACAACACATTGGAGGCCGCTAAAGTCCCCTGGAACAACATAGTAACCATTAACTGTAGCCTAGGGTCCTATGAATAGTACTATGGAGAGTGACGTCTCCCGGTCATGGTTAGTCGCGCTAACCACAATCTAGAGGATTTATGGCCGCATAGAACCTGATAACGCTTATTAGGGGCTCACACATGTCATGGTTTGGTTACGCCTCATGTATGAACATATTATTTGTATTCCTAGCTAGTTTACAAATGGTCAACAATTCTTATTCTGTTTATCACATACAACTGAACTATTTATGAACAATCGAAGTTTACAAAGAACTATTTGATTAAACCTGTGAACTCACCAACCTAGTGTTGACGATTTTAAGTATGTTTTTCATGTAACTGAACGGGATTTCAAGGTTAGCAACGTAGATTACATGCATGCATGATGGATACTACTCAAGGAGGATTTCCCCTGTATAACTCACTGAATTGAGTCATATTTGTGAAATCTTAACTTTTTGTAAACTCAGATTACATTTTTGTAATGTAAAACTTTAAATTTGTTTATGTATCCATTTAGCATGTATGTGTTTGCGGTAATCATATGCTTTGGAAACAATGAACGTCGCGCCTCACGTTTCCGCCTTGGCGGGGTGTGACAAGCTCTCCCGACCCTTGGACAGTGACTTAGATGACAGATGTGTGCTTCTTCGGTATGTTGTCTGTAATACGGGATGACTTCTATGTTATGGATTACGTATCGTTTCATTCTCTTGTTTGTTTTTCATGTATTCTCTGTCTCGTTTTCTTGGTTCCCACACAAATCACAGAACAGGTCCGTGTATCTCCGCTGCGCGACGAGGCTCCCGGGACCTACAAGTGGTATCAGAGGCTCGGTGTTCGTTGATTTGTGTTCCAGTTTTGGGTTTTAGGGTTTTTAAACAGATCTGAGTTATAAAAGTTCGCTACTTTTTCTTGCAAAAATCCTCAAATCTGAGTTTGTTATCACTTCATTTGGTGTTTGGAAGGCTAAGGGTTTGTTAGATGATGATTTCTAAGCTTTTAGAAGCATCAATTTCTCAGATCCATCACTTTTCGAGCATTCTTATCAAGATCCGTTAAGAACACTGATGTACTGAACAAGTACGCATAATCACCTTTTCTGCGTACTTAGTAAGTACGCATGAGAAGTGACCTGCGTACTTATACTTAGCTAAGTACGCAAGAGCATTTCTCTACTCACTTAGCAAGTACGCATGGGTACTTGGCTTTGTGTATTTAATAAATACGCATGAACACCCTTTATGTGTGTATTTACTAAGTACGCATGAACTAGACTCTCGGATTCAAAAAAAAAAAAAAAGCATACATCGTTTAAATGTTCATACCTGAAAATGTGGGCTACGAGTATCCGGGAAAACTTTTTTTGCGGGAAAACTTTCCTTGGCGGAATTTTTTAGGGATAATTTGTACGCGTTTTTCGGGTCATTTTTGAGAAGATAGTAATTTTGGTTTTTACCGACCAAATTTGTATACGATGTGGCTTGGCGAAACACGGACGGGACTTTTGTTGGGTGATACCACTTGTCATACATCGTTTAAGTGTTCAAACCTGAAAATGTGGGCTACGAGTTTCTAGGATACTTATTTAATAGGGTATGAATGCTGAACTAATGGGAGCAATTGGGTCGTCATCGGCTAAAAGTCTCGTTCTATTTGTGAAGATGTGGCTGCTTTGGGTCTTTTGGAAAAAAATAATCATCTTCTTTAGGTATTCAAACCTGAATATGTGGGCTACGAGTATCCGAGATACTTCTTTAATAGGGGATGAATACTGGAACAACTTGAACCCAAGGATTTGCTGTTTTGGATCTTTGTAAAGGAATAAAAGAATAAAATCCTAGAGTTGGCTAGTTGTGCTTTTTGAGGATTTAAGTGAAGTGATGATGAAGCTGGTCATAGTTTACAGAAAAATGAGGGGGATAAAATCTAGTATTCATGAGACATTAAAGAGGTGGTGGAAAATTCGTTGGTACTTCCTATATAAATACCTCTTTGACGTAACATGGATCTCAACTATGATTTCTCGTGTAAACTATATTTTTCGTGTTTGATTCTATCGTGTGTTTTCAAGATGAAACTGGATATTCATTGGATTATTAGTTGAAGATGGAACCTTTTATCATTTGCCGATGGGATAGGAAACATACCCTTGTTTCTGGTCAAGTCAGATGGAGCTTAAACTGAAAGGGGATATTGGAAATAAACATCTTTAGGAATTTGGTTGACTCCTGAAGATACAGGATAAAGTTGGACACATCTGGTTGAAGACTTAAGTTTATCTTACTGTAATTCCTATGGGAGCTGATTAGTTTGATACAGGTTATTGGAAACTCAAACTCTCTATCATATGCCAGCTGATTTCGAGTTGTCTTAGTCTACTATTGTTACCTGTTTAGGAAGACATTGTTAGACTCAGAATTCTAAGTCAGGGTGGAGGTTGCTACTGCTGAGAGGATGAACTACAATGAGTTGTGTTGGGTTAGTTGGTTCTTATTGAAGCACTTGGTTTGGTCTACAATGAAAGCTATAGTTATGAGGGAGTCGTGTGTATCACTCGGCAACTGAAGACTGAAGTTTGAAGATTTGAAGATCTCAAGTGGAATGCCAGAAGATCAAGTCTTGCCAGAAGACACTTGATGTCATTAGTTTAGAGGGAGTCTGTTAGGACATTCTTTGTAAACTGATGATTATCAATGTTAGTGAAAGATAGAATTTGATGCTATAGTTAAGAAGGAGTTTGTAGAAGCATGTTTTTGTAACTATAGACAAAATTCTATGTATCGGTGTAGGTGGCTAGTACGTAGGAGGGTGTTCCTGAGTACTTAGCCTGCACACCAGTTTCGTCCTGCGTAGTACGCATGACCAAACCCTGCGTACTTAGTAAGTACGCAAGGCTTTTTTCTTGCGTACTTGTCAAGTACGCAGGTAATGTTCCTTCCGCTATAAATAGAAGACTTGTCTTCATTTGTAGGTGGAACTCTGGAACTAGGTTGAGAGGTGTCTAGGTCGGGACGATCTCTCCCGATCCCTGGACCGTGAGCTTAGATGAGAGATGTGTGCTCCTTCGGTATGTAGTCTGTAATACGGGATGACTTCTATGTTATGGATTACGTGTCGTTTCATTCTCTTGTTTTTTGTTCATGTATTCTCTGTCTCGTTTTCTTAGTTCCCACACAAATCACAGAACATGTCCGTGTATTTCTGCTGCGCGACGAGGCTCTCGAGACCTACAGAGTATTTATATTTGTGAGCTTCATCCATCACTTTCGTTTGAATTTCCCCAAGTTTAGGAATCCAAATTCTGCTTCCAAATCGTAGGATTCCATCATCGCCCTTGGTTAGTAATTTCTCTTTACCCACCATGCTTTCTTTCTTGATGTTATCTTCTTGTAGAGCTTGAGTATGAATTTCCTTGATCTGATCCATCCAGTCTATCTTGAATTCTAATCTTAATGCTCTTCTCTTCATAGGTTTGATTCTCTCCTTCCGACTTAATGCATCTGCTATAACATTAGCTTTCCCGGGATGGTATTTGATTTCACAATCATAATCATTAATGAGTTCCATCCATCTCCTCTGTCTCATATTCAATTCCTTTGGTTTGAATATATGGTGGAGACTTTTATGGTCTGTATATATCACACACTTAGTACGATATAGATAGTGTCTCCAAATCCTTAGAGCAAACACTATGGCACCAAGTTCAAGATCGTGTGTGGTATAGTTCTTCTCGTGAACTTTGAGTTGTCGTAATGCATAGGCTATTACCTTATCCCGCTGCATCAATACACAACCTAGACTAATTCGGGAAGCATTACAATAGATGACGAAGTCATCATTCCCTTCGGGTAACGCTAAGATCAGTGCTGAGCTAAGTTTCTGTTTAAGGGTATTGAATGCCTCTTCTAGCTTCTGACTCCATTCAAATTTCACAGCTTTCTGAGTTAAGTTAGTTAATGGAGTAGCAATCTTGGAGAAGTCTTGGATAAACCTTCGGTAGTATCCGGCCAGACCAAGAAAGCTTCGAACTTCCGTAGGTGTCTTTGGAGTTTCCAACTTCATGATTGCTTAATTCTTGGTTGGATCTACTTGAATCCCTTGATGATTTATAACATGCCCTAAGAATTGTACCTCTTGTTTCCAAAAATCGCATTTGGAAAACTTAGCGTATAGTTTTTCTCTTTTAAGAGTTTCCAATATTATTTTAAGATGTTTGGCATGCTCTTCCAGAGTTCGGGAATAGATAAGGATATCATCTATGAACACTATAACGAACTTATCAGGGAATGGTTTATAAACTCGGTTCATTAGGTCCATAAATGATGTGGGAGCATTCGTTAGACCGAATAATATAACCAAAAATTTGTAGTGTCCATATCGAGTTCTAAAGGCAGTCTTAGGAACATCTTCATCTTGTACCTTCAACTTGTGATATCCAGATCTAAGATCAATCTTCGAGAAGTATTTAGCTCCTTGTAACAGATCGAACAAATCATCTATTCTTGGCAGTGACTATATTTGTTCTTTATAGTGAGCTTGTTCAATTCCCGATAATCTATGCACATTCGCATGCTTCCTTCCTTCTTTTTCATGAACAAGACCGGTGCTCCCCAAGGCGAAGTACTTGGACGTATGAAACCTCTTTCTAATAATTATTGGATTTGTTTCATCAATTCTTTCAATTCTGAAGGTGCAAGATGATACAGTGCTCTAGCTACTGGTTTGGCTCCAGGTATGAGGTCGATTCGGAATTCGATTTGTCGATCTGGTGGAAGACCAGATAATTCATATGGAAATACATCCAGGTGATCACATACTACAGGAATGTCTACAATTTGTCGTTCAGGTTTAGAATCTAAAGCATAAACTATTAATACACTACATCCTGTATTCACACATTTCTTAGCCTTAGCTACAGAAATCGTTTCAATCTTATTTTTGTCACTATCGCATTGTATCAACATAGACTCTCCGTTAGGCCTACAAATGTAACACTCGGATAATTCCCAAGTAAAATAAGGGTTAAAGATGTCAGGAATTGAAATTCAGGGGTTGAATTGTAAATATACCAAAGATCATGGGTTAAAAATGAAGAATTTTGAAATTTGGTCGATGTCGGACCGATATCTCTGACCATGTCGGTCCGACATGTGCAGAGGAATGACGCGTGTCTGATGACTCAGCCCCAAGTCTGACCGATATGCTCCTATATGTCGGTCCGATATGAGGATGTCGGACCGATATGTTCCCAGATGTCGGTCCGACATAGGTCCGTTTTCACCCTATAAATAGATGGCTCGGGCTTGGTCATTTGCACAAAGAAACCTCTCACTTTCACACATTAGAGCTCTGGAACACATATTCCCAAGTCCCGATGCGCCCTCGAAAGTCCGGTTTCTCACAATTCGTCTGCAAACTGCCGTGGATAGTGCCGAGGTAAGGCTTCTGAACACCCTGAGGTTCCTTTGTGTAAACCTAAGATAAGGATATTGATTATGATAATATCGGATATGATTTAGGATTCTGTCGAGGTGTTGATTGTTATAGTGAATGAGAAGGAGGTTATGCTTGTGGTGAATTCCTCTAAACTCTGCTCAATGAAAAATATTTTGAAATGATTTTATCGAAATGAGTCGGATCCCTATTTGAATTCCATGTATATATACCTGTGAATAGAGCTTATTACAGTCGAGTTGGGATGGGACTGAGGGGCAAGACTGATCCTCTTGTTTTTAGACTGGTCCTTGTGTGGCCAGTTGGCGGAATGTCTCAATATATATATAATAAAAGCTCAGGGTCCTTTGTGGCCACTGGGTGGGAATTGAGACGGATGGTTGTTTCGTATTGTGAATATGATTGTGAAAACATGATTTGTTTATGAACTCACCAGCTTTATGCTGATACAAAATATTTTCAAATGTTTTTGAGCACAGGAGACCACTAGCTTGTAGTTGGCATTCTACGAGATGTACAGGTGTTTTGAGATAGGGATGACTGAGGGCAGGTTCCTTGGTAACCGTAAGGCCTGAGTGAATGGCACGTTCTCAGTGAACTACAAGTCCAGAGTTATGTGTGTTCCTGCTAGGAACAATATGTTGTATTTATGTTAGGACATGTTTTGTAACTGTTGATAAAATTCTGTGTAAGTTCATAGAGAGGCGAACTTAACAAGTTCGCCTGGTTTATCATAGGCAAACTTGTTAACTTCGCTTAGTCTATCTGAGGCGAACTTATTAAGTTCTCATAGCCTATTAGAGGCGAACTTAATAAGTTCGCCTAAGCATCTTTTAGGCGAACTTGTTAAGTTCGCCTGGTGCAGAACTGGTGCTTATATATAGAGGTTACAGAGTCAACACAGATGGAACACAGAACATAAGTAGAGAATATACAGAATAAGTCTGATTGAGTCTATAAACACCATTGTGATTTGGAATACAATTGAGAATTTTAAGTCTTATTTATTGTAAAACTCTGATATATATCAAATAAAATCGTTATGACTTTTAAGTCTTCTGCTGTGTGTTTTTGGTATCAACGTCACAGTAACTAGAAGGCAACCTTATGACCGATATATAGTTTTCTGACAAACGGAATGTTCTGTCTAAGGAAAGAGCGGTGCATAAATCTCTCCTAGACCCATCGTTCTTTCCTGGGAACATATCTGTTGGAGGTACTACTCTGGTTAGATAAATGTCCTGTGTTACGAGTGTGACAAGTTGGTATTAGAGCCGCAGTTTAAGGGTTTTATGTACTAATAAGAAAGATTAGTATCTAGACTTGAACTAAGAGCTCTAAGAATAGTTGGAATACCATAGGATGTAGGCTAAGGTATGATGTCATGTTTTTAGTATATAAAATATATTCTATTTAGAGTTACACAAATCAGTTTTTAAATTTATAAATTAAAATGATAAATACTTCAACTAAACACACACACAATAGGCAAGGGTACATATCGCAGCGTAGTATAGTCTGGGTAAGAACCAAGGACACGGATCCCGTACTGAACCCTCGCTATTGTCTAAGTTGAAAAAGGAGTTTTGTTTTAAAAGGAAATAGAAAGGATAAGAAATGTAATTAGAAATTTTTCTAGTTTAAGATGTTACTCTGGTTGTTTTCGCTTGTTAATTAATGTTATATTTTAGTAAGGTTGGTCTTAGTTAATAGTACTAACCCTTTCGAGAGGGGAGTTAGTATTTTGTAACGGAACAGTGGATACGGTCAGCCAACTGTTCCTAATGAATCTCAGGACCCTAAATGGGGTCTCAAGTCCATCGGCTATCCTGTGATTCATTCTTCGGACTAGGATTATCCAATGACTGACGTACGTCATGTCTTGTAACTTCTTCCGGAAATTCAGAATGCGCAACTTCAGAATGCGCAACTTCCTCCAAAGGTACTTTATGAACGCTCGGACATAACAAATTATATCCTTAAAATAGTTGTCTTTATTTATAATATTTAAATAAATATAACTTTTATTCTCAAGATCAAACCCCATGGCTCCCGCTAGAAGTCTTCTGTAAGCTAACACGAGATAAGTAAAGAAATACCGACACATTTCATAAGGTCCAGTTAGGACTCGAACGACCTGTTGAATACCCAAACCTTCAATCAACCCAAAATAATAAACCAATACCAACTCAGCCGTTGTTAGCACGAAGGTATCTTCTTAAACAAGAGGACTTGCTTAAGTAACTTACAAAATTTAAGATTATTAAGTTGGTTTAAAGATCACTTATTCTGGTCTTTTTAAGATAAACTATAAGAAAGACTTGAAGAACATAACTTACTAAAAATACTTCATTAATTAATTAAAGTTCAACTAACCCGAGCAACACAAGAGGACTAGTCATAAATGACCATACAAGTGGCTCCACTAATCCTTAGACATTGTGTGCAAGTATTCCAACACCAAGGGAGAGTGGGTATAGGTTGCCTCTTGTTACTCGAACGAGAAAAATCATTCATATTACAATACCAGAAACATAAAATAAACAAAGAAAAGCTAAAACGGACCAAAACCGAGAGAGTTCTGGCTCTAGCAGAGTGCTATGGCCTTCAAAACTCATGGTCTTTGACATCTAGAACACTAGAATGAGCTTCCTATTTATAGGCTAAGATTTTGGCACTGCACGACCATGCAATGAATAGAAGCATAACTGTTGTTTACAAGGAACGTGCCAGTAAACAATGTTGGGGTCTTGTCTAGCTTCGCCTGCTTCAATCACAAATGCCCTGCCCCGAGCATTTTCATTTCTAGGTCTCCGGTTCTTTGGGCACTCCTTGTGGAAATGTCCAGGATCACCGCACCCGAAACATCCGCGGTTTCCACCGCCAGTCGGGGCTTGTTCAACTAGCTGACAGTTCTGGGCCGTGTGGCCAAAACACTTGCATTTATAACATTGGGAATCTTAGAAAGTGCCTTTATGATGAAATTGACACCTATTGCATTTTGGTAGAGTTTCGGTGTACCTGCCCCTTGCTTTCTTCTCAGGTTGATTAGCAACAAACACTCTTGCCGGTTCTTGTCTGTTCTGAACATTCTGCACATGCGGTTTAGCTGGGGTGTTGTCCCACTTTCGCTTGTTATCAAAGACTTTCACGAAGTTTTCTTTCTTGGAAAACAGTCCCTGACAGACTGCCTGATCAGTGAGATTATGAGTCAGTCTCACAGCGTTGTGAATAGTTGTGGGTTCAGCAGAAGTGACAATACTCTGTATCTGAGGCGCCAAACCCCAAATGTATCGCTCAATACGATTGAATTCGGGCGTAACCATATGCGGAAATAACCGCGCCAGGTCTTGAAACCTTGCGGTGTATCCCGCAATATCAGCACCCTCCTTTTTCAAGTTCCGAAACACCTGTTCCAGCTTTTGTAGCATATTGCAGGGATATTATTCCTCTTTTAGCATGTCCTTGAATTCCTCCCAGGGGATGGCGTTGGCATTGTCCAACCTCAGAGTTTGGACGTAGGAGTTACACCAGGAAAGAAAATTTATCTGTGATAGAAAATTTATCATACGTAAGTATGTATGTTGCCTCTAGGTATGCACTGTACCTCCATTCCCACCATTACCACCCGATCCTCCACTGGATCGATGGGCTTCCTGGTCTGCATTCGCGTCTGCCACGCGTTGGGCGTTGAGAGCCTCTATCTGGTTTGCGATCATGGATGTTCCGCTTCCTCCTGAGTTGCGGCTATTCCGCTTGGGCGGCATGATTCTTTATAGTCACAATGATAACAAATGTTAGATATTGCGTAATATATAACAATCAACACATGTGCACAAGATAACATACAACAATCGATCAACCATGTAATATAATCAAAGATAAACACTTGATAAATAGGTTGTACGAAATCCAAAGTATTTTTAGGAGCAAACACTCCTCCAAAACAAGTAAAATCTCAAAATAATGCGTGAGCACAGCCTGCTCAAGATAGGCTAATCAAACTGAAGGTGGAAAAGGGCTACCCTGGAAAGCGGCCGAGAGCAATAGGGCACAGAGAATCATCAGAACCCTGGCGGGCTCCAACTCCTCTTGGCTGTATTTGCCCTAAGCTCTGCTGCTAGGGCTTTAGAATCAGCAAGTGAGGCTCCGTGCTATGCTATAGCAGCCCTATGGTGTGACATCCCTAACTGTCTCCCGGTCTCTTCCAAGCGGCTAGATAGGGTAGTGATCTGGGCTGTCTCTCTTTACCGGTCCTCCATAAGTCTCGCTACCTGCCTCTACAGGGTCTGTAGTGCGGCCTCAGTAGCTGCGGCCCCCTGCTCCACCTCTCGAGCTCTATCCTCTGTAGCCTCGACCCGGTCATGCATAGTCATAAGTGCCTGATCGGTCAAGTCCATCTCGTCCTTAAAGGACGAAATGTCAGCATCATGTAACTTGCTACGCGTCGCAAGTATCGGTAGCACCTCCCTCGTAGGCCGGAGCCAGTAGGGTGGTGGGTAGAATGGTCCAGATAACCCTCTCGAGATGAGGTGTCTGATGGTGCAATTCGAGCCCTGTTGGCCAATGGTCCTGCCATGTCTAGTGATCGGACCGGTTGCTTTCCCCTGTGAATGTTCTTCTTCCAAGCGGTAAGCTTGGTCTTCGCTCCTCTAGGTTCAAGAAACTGTGATAGTGGTGACGGGACTGTCTGGCGAGGTGGTGAATGTAGAATAGAGCCGTCATCGGACGACGAGTACTCATGTAATACTAAGTAGGGCACTGACTCACCCGAATCACTCCCCTCGCTAGCATCCCCATCGCCCCCGTGGGCTGGTACATCATCTGCCTTCTGCTCGGGATCCTCCTCAGGATCCTCCTCGGGGTCTGTCTCCTCGACTTCCTCCCAGAGTCCATCTCGACAAACTCCTCAAGGTCTTCCATTGGCTCCTCGTCAATAGAAGAGTGTGGAGATGACGGTGGAGTGAGTGGCTCTGCAGGTGATGGTGGTGTGGCTGGATGGTACTCCTCCTCAGAGTAGGAGATCACGATAGGGTCCGATGATGTAGACATCCTGTAACAAGTCATATCCAGTAATCCAATGTACTCATGTATGACAATGCATGTATGATGTGATGTGAACTAGGTGAGCCTATAGTTATAGTCTAAGCACACTAAATGCAACTTAGTTCTCTATAACCTGGCTCCGATACCAATCTGTCACACCCTAAAATTGCACAGCGGTTTACCCACGGGTTATGACTGTCAAGGCATCATCGGTCCTGGTCATTTCGAACGACCTCTAAATGGTTTTCGAAAAGACTTTCTATTTAAACATCATACCAAAATAAATAAGTAATACAGAGTTTGAAAACATGGAAAGTAAAGTGCGAAAGCAACAGTAATAGTATCAAAATACATAAGCATAAATATTTAGGTTCCCATAAACCTAAGCTTTTAATAAAAACATGAAATGTGACTCCTGAAGTGCAACCCTAGTCCATGCATGAATGTTTAGCGACCTGAGATAAACATGCTTAAAAGTGTCAACACAGGGTTGGTGAGTTCATAGGTTTAAGTAATAGAAAAGAAATGAAAAACAGTGTAACAGTACGCATGTATACTAGTGATTCGATTGTTGATCAGACAATAAACATTAATTATATAAGCAAACACTGAAACTCAAGCTAAACGAAGGAATGCAGAAACTAACATTTTGCCTCTTACGTGCCCAGCACGCAATGGATTAGGTCAATTATGCACCCATTTGACTCCCAGTCGGAGTTAGCGCGACTAACCAGGGTGGCGGTTGTTAAACCCAATAGTACTATTCATGAATCACCTCACTTTGTGAAATAATTAACGGTTCAACTATGATAAGACTTTGTGTGCGGGAAATGCACCCACTTATATATATTAAAGTGAAATCAATGTAACGTCATACGAGTAAGAAACAAAAATGATTTAGCATATATCTCCCCCAAATGAAAAAGTAAGTAAAATGGGGCCGTGAAGACTCACCTAGGAAAGAGGTGATGTGATATGAAAAGCAATATGCGAACCTAGCAAAGTCCGGACAACCGACCAATCCGAGGCCTAGAACATTAAGACTATAAGGTCTAAGAAAGGTAAACATGGTTTATATAACCACATTCTTCCAAACGACTCAACGTTGAAAAGTTACATTGACGTTTTGAAAAGGTTTGACTCAAGTTGACCGAGGTTTGACCAAGTTTGACTAAGTTTGACCAATGTTGACCAATTTTGACCAATGTTGACCAACCTTGACCAATGTTGACCAAATATGACATGACAACCCGCTGGTGACATAAGGTGAAGACATGTACAAACAACACATAAGTAACACCTTATGACATAACACACATATTTCAAGTAAATGCATAAGTAAATATCATACGATAAGTAACATGTTTTGCATATGTTCATGTCATAAGTAGTAAAACATAGTCTCAAATAATTGCATAAGTAATTGCCATACAACAGGTAACATGTCTTGCATATGTTCATGTCATAAGTAGTAACATATAGTCTCAACTAGTTGTACAAGTAGGTGTCACACAACTACATATGTCTAAGTCACAAGGTCTAGTAAGTACACAAAGCATTTGTACATCCCTATAACATATTACCAAAACAATCCACATAACTCATGCTATTGTGCTAGTTATTTAATAATATCCTTTCCATACATTTGAATAAGTAACATAACATGATATCTTATGCAATAGTTCATAACATAACAAGGTTTTCCTTTTTGGACAATTAGGGTTTTAGTACCCTTTATGTATCATGGCTCAAGTAAACAAAAAATACATGAAATTATACTAGTAATATGCTATTAGCATGATTCTACACATACACTTTCCATTTAAAGCCAAAATGAAGGTTCCAAACTAATAAAGTTTCCTTTATTAGCAAGGTCTTCCAAAACATGTCATAACAAAACTCTAAACCACATATTCTTGCATAAGTTATCTATACATATGATAATAAAGCCGTTTAACCTATTTTGGAAATTTATAGCATACACATACAAAATATGTTCAATTAAAGTTTCCTTTTTAGGAAAGTGATCCAAACGACCTTCTACACATGTTTAACTTCAAATAACCTTGAATATCCTTTTAATAGATGTTATAGAACCATTTTAGCATGCTATTATCCATTCAAACACAATTACTCAAAATACAACATAATAAAGTTTCTATTAATAGAAACGACCATAAAATGGTGTAAACCAACATTTCAACAAAAAAATTCACATATCCTACTCAATCTACCAACGTATGTATCATTCAAACTTTCAAACACATCATATACTCATTCTTACAAAATCATAACCAATAAAGTTTCTATAAATAGCAACGAGCAATATACACAATATACAAGCATTTCAAACAACCATATGCACCAATATGTGTCAATAACCTTTTATTATGAAAAACTTTTGTTAAAAACATGGATTTAAACACTTATAACAAAAAAATTATTTGGATGAGTGGTAACCCACATTTAGGTAAAAATAATGAATAAAAATGGTGAGAATGCTTACAAAACCAAGGTATGGTGTTGATATGGTCTTGCACTAGCTTGAATCCTCACAAATCTTCTTGAAATCACCTTGGATTGAACTTGAAATGCTTGAACAAGATTGAAAGGATGGTGGCTAGGATGGGGTGGTGGTGGCCGTAACTTAGAGAGAGGAGAGGGGAGAGTGTCTTTAGGGTTAGGGTAAACAAATGAGACGATTAGGGAGAGTAAGGTGTTTAAGTGTTGGAGTATAAGGCTTTTTCTTTTGAAATGGGCTTCATTAATAAAATAATTGGGCTAGTAAGGATTTATTAATTTAAAATCTGAATTAATAAAATAAGTGTAGTATCATCCTTTTTATAAAATCCAATTTAGAGTTGTTGGCACATATTGCGTATCCGCTTAGAAAGCATTAAAATAAAAGTTGCTCTAAAAATTCCAAAAAAATTAATATAAGCATGAAATATTAAATCATAGTATTACATATAATTTTTTCACACCAAATATATACCTAAATATTATTTCTATAATTCACCAACGTCCGTATCATAGGACGCGTGTATGACCCAGTAATCCTCCAGATTACCGATGCATTAATTGAAATGAAACGAATGGACTTAATATATGAAATATGTACTTAATTACTCTATAATTAAGCATGATGCACGTGTAATCATATGAAATCAAGTAATGGTCGGGTATGGATATTAACCTGAAATTGTCGGGTATCACATTCATATACTACCGTCTTTCTTTTTGACAAACTGAATTGGAGCACCCAAGGGGATACACTTGAATGTATAAATCCCTTGTCCAACAGCTCTTGTAGTTGTGACATCAATTCCTTCATTTCAAATTGATTGTAAATTCGATCTCTCTCTCTCAAGTGGAGCACCTGGGAGATCGTCAGGAAATACTTCCAGAAATTCATTCACTACTAGAACTTGATTTAATTCCTTCCCTTTCATGTTTATATTAGCTATGTAGGCTAAGATGGTGACCTTGCTTCATGTAGCATTTTATCTTAGCCATCATACACAACGAAATCTAGTTTCGTCGTTCGCCAATGACACAAATTTCTTTTCTTGCAGACGTCGTGAATAGCACGATCTTTTGATTGCATATAATCGTCATAGCATGCGAAGATAACCAGTCCATTCCAATGATCACATCGAATTCTTGCATTGGTCTCGAAATTAAGACGACAAGATATTCCTTTCCTTCGATCAGTAGTATAAAAATGTATCAGGCGTATTATATTAAATATAAATCTAATAAATAACGTTCACGCTATTTTTATAAAGATGTGTAAATGAGTTGTATAAATAATATTTATGTGTAGAGTTTAATGATAAATATAAACATAACTTTGTAGGTTAAAATAAATACTTCTATTTATTTTAGAAATAAGAATTTGATCTTTTTAAATAAAGTTAATATAAATCTTTATAAAATCAATTATTTTTATTTGAAATTTAATTTGAAATACTCATTGTTTTTAAAATATAAAATTAAGCATTCTGTCAAAATTTTCTCACACACGACCGTGCCTGGGACAAGGCACGATCGTGCTTGAACCACAAGTGCGACCGTGCTAGTCAAGGACGCGACCTTATTGACCAATACAGAGGATATAGCTAAGCTGTTCACTAGGCACGACTGTGTCTGGGCCAGGCACGACCGTGTCTAGGGTTCTGAGGCACGACCAAGTCTAGCCAAGGGGCATGACCGGGTCTGAGTGTGTGAGGCACGACCGCGCTTGGGATTAGCACGACCGTGTCTCATGGAGCACGATCGCGCTAGAAGACTAGCGCGACCGTGTCTGTTCCAAAACAGAAAGGAATTGACTGATTCTTATAATGTTAACGTTGGATTTCATAGGGCTTTCATCTGTAGGGTTATTACGAGTCTTTTGTAATATATTAATTGTATTTAAAACGTGTTCAAAGTAGGGTTCGATTAAATCCATTTTGAACGAAAAATAGATTCTGGTTCGTGAAGATTCCTATATTGTAAGCCCAAATTAGATTAGGCTTTTGTTCTATAGACTAAAACATAGGTGTGGAAGGTTTCAATTACCCGGAAGGACGATGGATTGATAGTGTTCGGTAGAGATGAGTTCCGGCGACGACGGGTTTGGTTTCCGGCGCCTTCTTCTGCAATTCCGACTGACTCAGTGTTTCCGGGAGCTTCAGAGAGGATTGATAGTATGTTGGCTTAGGAGAATTGTAATCAAAATGGTGAATTCGATGGTCTTGTGAGAGGATTGGATGGTTATGAGTTGAATCGAGGAAATTGAGTTTATTGGTTGTAATTGTGATGATTAAAAGATTTAATTGGGTTCGTTAATGGTGAAAACGTGTAGGACGGTTACGAAACCAAACGATTTTGTAATTAAAGGCTACATTTACGTTTCAACTGACGAGAGGCGCGACCGTGCCCATACGAGGCGCGACCGTGCCATGACACCCGGCACGACCGTTCCAAAGCAAGTCGCGCGACCGTGCCAGAACGAGGCGCAACCGTGCCAGAACGAGGTGTGACCGTGCCTATTAGGGTTTCTGGTTATTTATTTATAAAATCAGTCCTTGCAAATTTCAGTATTAACAGACTTGTATAAATATGAATTTATGTAAAGTTTAATAGGATATACTCGTGTAAAATTTGTGGATTTGCATTGAAACATAGTATTTAATTGTTGGTACGAATAGAACAAGTCAGTGTACTAGAATTTGGTTTGAAATGTATCACATTGAACTGAAATATAGATAATGAAAATCAGAAATGTTACAGTATCCCCATGTTGAGGAAATTTCATCCCGAAATTTAACTAATGGAGGCTACTAAAAATCAAGAAAAAGGCGGGAGTTTTGGGTTCTCGGTGAGTTTTGATTGTTGGATCCCGGGGAGTGTAACCGTTGACATGGCTTAGGCCTGATACTCCAAGTTGAATATGAAGGGTGATAATGAATTTTGTTTTGAAATGAATTTAAGGAGGAGATTGTCGAATAAAAATTCTGAATTCCAAATGTGAGATGTATTATTTGGAATGAATTTGATGGGACCTTGATCGTTAGGGTTTATGCATGATGTAGTCTAATATATTTAAAAATGTCAGTGGGAAAGAGATTTCATATACATTGGTCTAGGTCAAAACTTCACGTGACAGGAACAACACTACTTCTGATAATATGATAGGACACTTATATATAGGAAGTACCATCGGCGTATCCACCATGCCCTTGTCATACCACATCATTGTTGTTGTTACACATCATGATAAGTTTTTAGGTCACAACACACGACAAAATTTCACTATGTTTTCCATACACTGATTTTCATAATTCAGTGTGCACCCGTAATTACTCAAATCATCGTACGGTCCGTATAGATCATTCCGTTGAGTGCTGGTAAGGGTGCACAATTTCAATCTGATCACGTCCATTGTTTTCACATAAAAGTCGCTAACAAGTAACTATGTCCCTAACCAGGTCAGTTCGCAACTAAAGAGCAGTAAAGTAATTTAACTTAAAGTTTTCTTAGTTTGCTCGTGTTTGAACAAGAATACGTCAAACCCCGATTTTGTTCAATGTATTATGGTCTTCAAGTTTGGTGAACAAAAGTGCATGACCATGTCTTGTGTATAATGTAATCAATCAGTTGTAATAATTGTAAGCAAGTTTTGTTTCGTGTATAAAGAAAACACACAAGTCTCATGTATGATCTAGTGTCACGTAGCTCGAAATCAAATAGGTCTCATGTATCGCGTGAACAATTTAGCTCCATGTACTTTGTAAATCATTAAGCTCCCGTGCGGAATGTAAGCAACATAGTATCATGTGTATTGTAGGAGATGAAGTTCATATATAGTGTCGATTACTTAGCATCATGTATTTTGAAAGTCAACAAGTTCTCATGTGTAATGTGAACAACCTAGTATCACATGTATTGTAGGAAACGAATTTCATGTATGGTGTTGACAACTTAGCATCATGTATTTTGTAAATCAGAAGCTCTCATGTGGAATGTAAACAATATAGTATCATGTGTAATATAAATAGTTTAGTATCATGTGTATTGCATAATGTGCACAGTTTAGTATGATGCACCTTCTAACCAAATGAGTTTCATGTTAATGTGGTCAATCTAGAATTATGTATCAAACAAACAACGGTTATGTGTCATGTATATTGCAAACAACTAAGTTTCATGTATTATGTGCTAAATCTAGTAGCATGTGTATTGCAATTAAGCATGTTTTGTGTGTTATGTGATCAATCCAGTAAATTGTGATTTGTAGGCAAACTAGTTTCATGTATTATGTAATTTGTGTAGCATTGGGTATATTGAGAATAATTGGGTTTCATGTACCATGTGGTTGGGTTGGGTATATTGTGAACGTGCATACGTAAGTTATTGAACTTCGTGTGTGATGTATACTAACGGGTGTTGTATGTGATCGAGTGTTGCGGACAAGCGTGTTGTTTGGCGTTCCTGTATGATGTGGTAGTTAGGTTCTAGCTCTTAAATCTCATTCAGGTTGATGAGGAGGGTTAACGTCTACGCGGTATGGGTCGTCTCTTGAAGCGACAAGCGAAAGGTAGCGAGGAGGTTCTGAAAACGTTCGGGGAAATGTGTTTACAAATACTGATCTTTGCTTGAAAATAGAAAGTGGTGAATTGTTCTTGGTTGTAGATATATAAAGTAGTGAATCCATTGATTCACATAACTTAAATAAATAGACAATTTATGGGGAAAATCATTTAATTTAAATTTTCAGCTATTAATAAGTGAATATTTTTAAGCGGAATTATTGGCTAAACAAGTAGTCATATACTAATTTAGCCAGGGTTTAGAAATATTTTTCTTTAATGAGGAAAAATCATAATTATTTATCAATTCCAAATAATATTTTTATAAAATAGATTGTATTAAGTTTCCCTATGAGGAGAGAAGTTTTATGGAAAATTTATGTTTTTGATAGTATCTAAAAGTTTGATAAACATTTTGTTTAAACAAAATAACGAGGTTTGTTTAAATCAAACAATAGGATGATTTGTTTACGAAGGAGATTGCTGGTAGTGTACTAAATTGTGGTGAATGAGAAAGATGATACTTGGAAAATTTTGATGAAAATATGATGGGTGTAATTCACACTCAACGTATTGAATTAATGAATAATAACTTTAGAGTTGGAAAATATAAAATTTAGTAAATGCTGGAATGTAAAACATTATTCAAAACACAGGGAAATGGTTCTCAAACTGAAATAAATAAGAAAAATAATTCTGTTATCGCCTCCTGTAGTTTTCCACTAGAAGGAGAATAATTCCCAAGGCGAGCACCGCTATGGTCACTCTGGTAGTCGATCTGGCTTCAACTTTAGTTGTCTCTGTGCGATGCTCCAGTATTTCATTTTCGAGGATGGAGATTAACTCCTTTTGGTACCCTAATTGGTTTGCTAGGCTATTCATTCTTTGTCCTTGCAAGTCGTGCATTAACCCTTGCTCCATTCTTTGCCTCCCAAATTATGAGGTCCTTACATATTGGTGCATGTCATTGATTGGAATTTTGATAGTACTAGTGAGTGCCATGATATGCCCTACCTAAGGATTGGAGTAATACGGGTTGGGCATTAGATATGGGTCTCTTAGTGGGGGTGGTAACTGATTGTGGAGATGGGGTGTCTGATACGGGTTTCTGGGTGCGGCTGATCTAGGTGTTCGAAGTCTTGGGCCGGTGTTCTTAATCTAATCTACCCTTACATCAAACCTTGGTCTAGCAGCTGCGGGTGTTAGTGATCGATGCACGAGTGATCCGATGTCTTCTTCCCAATCAGACTCTCCTTCGGGACGGTATACCGGGGAGGTAGGAGAGTAGGAGTCCATGTTTAGCAGGAAAAAATGGAAAGGTTGTAAGCGATAATAAAATACTGAGTGTCAAATATAGGAGTTCTCATAGGTTTAGAGTTTGACTAGTCATAACGCCGAGTCTTCACAATAGTATTTTAGGAGTACACTTGACCTAAAAGTAGTGTATCCCTGAGGAGAATTCCTAGGAAAGAGGGGTGGGTCACTAGGACACACTTAAGTACCCTATCTTTCCTTAGCCAGAATCCCTCATGGGCCTACACACTCTTCCAGCAATCATGTATTAATAACACTATTGTTGGGCTTATGGTTATGATGAGAATTGTTGTGAACTGGGCCTTGTGGCCCGAAAGTAAGGTTTATGCATTTCAGTGGGCTTTTGCTTCTTGGAGGATTGATGGACTTCTTAGCTTATTATTGATGGACATTAGGCCCAATAGTTTAAAAATTTGTTGTTCACAAGAGGTGTGGTATTATGTATGTGAGTTTAGGGGTGCATGAATAACTAAGTGTGTATGAGTGTGTGTGGAAACTTAGGATAGCACTTTTAAATAAATAAAATAGGTAGCAATGAATAGGAGAAAAAAGTTGGCAGGTAATGTGACACATAGATTATTAAGTATTGTATCATATTATTAAATCTACACATATTATCCATTCTTTATGCATATCTAACCATTTTCCATCATCAAATCACCCTAAACATGACATCTATCATGAAACCCAAAATTAAAGTTTCCTAAAATAGCAAAACCGAGCATGCGTGTATCATCCAACACTTTTGACAACAAATTTTGCACATATTATCCATCTACAACTATTATTACAACATAATCCATTATAAAATTAACAAAATATCATCATCTAGCACATGCACATATAATAAAGTTTCCTTAAATGGAAACCGAGACTATGAACAAAATCCAGGTCCAAAATCACCAACAATATGTACCATTTGAGTTTTAAAACACATTTCCTTTAAGAATCCATGGCTAATTTTTCATGAAAATGAGTTTTCTTTGGATGCATGTACATATAAACATGAAGATGAACAAGGAAAAAGATTGATTTTGATGCTTAACAAACTCGAAAATGTATGAAATGGTGGATGATTTCTCTTGCAAACTTGATAATCTTCACTTTGATGCTTGATCTTGGATGAAAGAATGGATCAAAGATGGAAAAAAATGAAGATAGATGATGGCGGGGGTGGTTTCGGCTCAAAGAGAGAGGAAAGGGAGAGAGTGAATGGTGAAATGGTGGAATGAGGGTGACTAGTGGGGGGTATTTATAATATCATTTGACTTCGGGTATTGGAAAACGAATAGTCACCGATTTATTGATGAAAATCCCGAATAGGTATGAATGAAATTATTTAAAAATAAGTTGACTCATGTTGGTATGTTTAACATATAAAATTTTCAGATTTTTATTTGGAAATGTCGGTACATATTGCAGACTGGCCCGACAACGTTAAAACCGAAAGTTTCTCAGAAAATTTTGAGTCTTAAAATAACATATCACAGTACTACATATAATTTGTGCACACCAACTATATGTCTAAGTTTCTTCTTAGAATTATGGAGCTAGCTAGTGCATACTGCGTGTCTACAGGACTGTGTTGAAAATAAAAGTATTTCCATAAATCATCGAAAATTTCATTTAAGCATGATTAGTTAAATAATAGTGTTACATAAATTTTCACACACAGATTATATGTCTAGGTATTTGTTTTAAATTATCACCAACGGTCGTGCTGTAGGACGTGTTTTTGACCGGGTAATCTTCTGGATTACTGATAGGTGTAAACGGATTAACTTGCTAAGTGTAAAATGGACTTAATTACTATAAAATTAAGTGTGATGCATGTCTAATAATGTAATATATATCTCGGTCGGGTATGGATATCAACCTGATATTTACTGGGTGTCACAACACGTCTCTCGCTTCATGACTATGTCTAGTCAACTTAAAACGACTGGTGTTGTGCTATCTAATCGAGGGCAAATTAACAAACTATTAGACTCACTTCCTCATGAATGGAGTCTTCGCTGCATTATGATTAAGCGAAAATTTCAAAGTGATGACTCTAGTCTAAGTGATTTAATCAACACCCAGTCAGCATTTGAAAAGGATCTCAAGAAAAGGGAGATGAATCAGAAAGGGTACTCCAGTTCAGAAACTAATTCTATCAATGATGCCCTCATAAGAAGCATAGGCACCGGAAGTTCCAACAAATCCATTCCCGCTAGTACTCTTGCAAGTACTCCCTCATCCAGCACAAGCTCCCCGGTCACTCCAAGCCAAGCTAACAACAATATTGCTGCTCAGATGCCTACTGACCATATAGCTTTATTTCGAATGTCCGTCAACAGTTACCAAGCTTTAGTGGCTGGAAATATCAAGCCTCCTATTTATTCTATTGACGATATGCAACAGGTGGATCCTGATGATATGGAAGAAATGGACATGGAATGGCAGATGGCAATGTTGACTCTTCGGCATAGAAGGCTCATAGAGAGAACTGGAAAACAAAGACTTGGGGGCAGAAGAATTGGATTTAACAAATCTAAGCTGAGATGTTTTAATTGCATGCAACTTGGTCACTTCAAGAGAGAATGTCCTTCACAAATAGCTAATCATGTTCCAGCAACTACTTACAAGATCGTGGCTATTACTGAAAATAGAGAAGGTTCTGAACCAGCCCAAGATGATGCCACTATAGCCTTAGTTGTGAAAGAATTTGATTAGAGTTGTGAGATTGAAGAGGTACTATAGGTCCACATGGCTCTTCTACGGATCGTTCTCGTGATAAGACGTATTGTTAACGCAGAGTGCAGAATCCAACCGAATCAACAATTTTATACACAAAAGTCAATAGAAACAATCATGTAAATAACATTCAAGCTTGTATTCCAACAATCATAGAGTTTACAGACTCAATCAGACAATTCGTTCACTTCTGCTCTCTTTTTCTGATTCTGCTGATCAAACTGACTATGTAACCTCTATATATAGACATCTGATCTGTATTAGGCGAACTTAACAAGTTTGACTCTAACAGACTAAGCGAACTTAACAAGTTTGCCTCAAATAGACTAAGCAAACTAAACAAGTTCGCCTCTGTTAGACTAGGCAAACTTGACAAGTTCGCCTCTAGCATAACTTGTATAAACACTTAAGAACATTACATACAAAAACATAAAGACATTAGATCTAAACTATTACAAAGCTTTTGTCATTACAAACTATGTCCTAACAGACTCCCCTTGACAATAGCTTGATCTTCAGTCTTTAGTCTTTATGATGAGCTTTTCCAATTACCCGGTAATCTGCTGCCTGCATGCACTCCATATCTTCTACAAATCTCCAATACTCTCTTGTACTGCAATCCTTGTTCTTTCCATTCATCAGTGAACATGATTTCGTTCTTTCTCAATGTTCTCTGTTCTTTCTTTGAAAAATTGATAAGATTCATTATATCATAGAAACATACAATGACCTTATAATCTCTTCAATCCTTGCTTCACCAGTATTAACATCAACATACCACCATTTCATATTCCCAAGAAAGTCTTGAGGAATCTTCTTCAACGGTATCTTGTGTACAGCACGTACTGGTTTGAACTTGTACTTCCAGGTCACTTTCCCAGTCTTTTGATCTATTATCTTCACTATCTTTCCTTTCCGAGGTTTTAACTTTTCATACTTTCTCGAACCACCTTCTCTCTTGATCAGATTAGCAATCACATCCGCTAAACCAAACTTAGATCTATTAATAAGTGGTTTTGAAGCTAGATCATTCATTTCACACCTTGGCAAGGTATTGATATATTTGATCCTTGGCTTTAAGTACTGAACACCATTAGATCTTTTAATAACAAACAATTTTGTGTCATTATCATAAAACCAACTTATGATTCTTCCAACACACCTCTCTTTATTCACATATTTTTCTTTCTGAGCAGGTTGTGCTTGAGACATGGGTAGCACCTTCATCCAGCTATTTACAACTTCTCTCCACTGTTCGCTAGTCATCCCTGTATTTCTGTACATCACAGGTTCTTCATTCACCTTAGGAGACACAGTGTGAGTAGTATCGGCTTCAGAATCTATATTGTATTGAACATTCTCATCATCAGTATCCATCTTGGATTCAGTAATATCTTCAGGCACAGTGATATCTTCAATAGAGTCCATAGAATCTGTTACTCCTTCATAAGTAAACTCAGGAATAACATCATCTTGGATGAAGTTATAGGGAACATTAAGACCATCACTGCCTTCATAAGTAACAGTATCTTTATTTTTCTCTATCTCTATCTCTACTATGTCTCCTTCTTCCACATCATTATTAGACACATCATCTTCAATGTCATTGAATAATTCATCAATATCATCCAGACATTCTATCTTCTCAGCTTCTTCTTCTTCAGAATCCGCAAAGAATTCCAATAACAAAACTTCTTCATTAACTCTAGAAGCATCCTTGTTTCCTTCAATTGTTTGAGATGTCGACTCCCCCTGAACTGTAGATATAGGATTAATGTCAGCGTATTGACGATCACCCTCAGCATTTCCAGTAGGATCATTGTCTTCATCATCCTTTCTTTGAATGGACTCAGTGTGAGACGTATCATGGATCCTTAACTCCCCCTGAGCGTCAAGACGCTCAACAAGTTTGGATACCAATGCTTGCATGTCAGCAATCTTCTTGGCTTGATTCTGGATCACCAACTGTCTTTGAGAATCAGTAGATACAAGAGTATCCACCTGAGTTTGTAAAGCAAGCACTTGAGTTTCAAGGAAAGTAACCCTCTCAGAATCAGAAGGCTTTGAAGGACCAGCTGAAGATTGAGGAACCGAAGGACTTGGAGTAGTCAGTGAAGGAACATGAGTTATAGCAGGAGATGAATCTTTAGACCTTGGAGGTGTAACTATTAAGGAAGCAACAAAGGTAGCATCCTCTACACCTTGTGAAGAATGAGCAGCAGCAATTGAATCAGACATAATCTTCTGAGCTTTAGGATCTGGATTGAAATCACTATCAGTATCAGAACTCTCATCCACCAATGTTCTTTTTCCAAGTACTGATCCGAAAGGAGGATCCCGAACAGACTTCCGTCTTGGTCTTCTGGCTTGAGAATTTATACGTTTGCCAGCATTTTCCAATGGTATTTCAATTAACCTCTCATAATGATCTGAGCAAAAATCTCTAGATGCATCAGAGTCAGTTTCTTCAGACACAGGCAAAATTGTTTCACTTGAGCTGGAACTTGAGTCACTCTCTGTCACCACATTCCCTTCAGCTTCATGAATGGGTGAGTTCACATCACCATCAACAAAATCATCCATATTCATCCCTAGATCATGTTCATGTTCTTGAACGACCTCTTCTTGAATAGGTTCATTAACAGGTATATCAACGTGAGCTTGTTGAATAGGAACTTGTTCTGGAATAGGAATTGGTTGTTGTACCGGAACTTGTTGTTGTTGAGGTTGTTGTGGTTGCTGTGGTTGTTGTACATTCTTACCATGTCCTTGAGCCAACTCTTCAGGATGAAACCAGTTGTCATTTGGTGGTTCAACATAATCAGGATTGATTAAGTGACCAAATAATGGAGTTTGAACAGGAATCAACGCTGCATTCTGTTGTTTTATCTTAGTGCAATCTATAAAAATTCTCTTTGACATCAGAGTCAATGTTAAACGAATAGGATGCTCTGGGAGATCAGGAATAAGATGATTCAGAATCAGTTGGATGAACCGAGGATACATAAGAAATCCTTGACCTTCAGCAGGAGTTATTTGCATAACCAATTCCTGGTAAATGTAAAGAGCAAAATTGAATGCTTATTCAATGTCAAAGCCAGCATAGCAGCTTGTAAAGCACTCTTTAACCCATCTGTACCAGCTTTACAAGGAGATAAGCATTGGATAATCATGTGCATGAAATACCTCCATTCACCAACCAAACCACCCTTACGAGCTTGTGTATCATTAGGTCTTCCACGGTAACCCATCCTCTGAAAACATCCCATAATCGAAGTTCCCGGATATGACATAGGATCATCAGCAGCACCACCTAGAGCAAGCGCAGCACGAATAGTCTCTGACGATATTGCAATCTCCGTATTGTTCACAGTAGCATGAAGAACATGAGGTTCTACGTCTGTATCTTGATGTACTGTGTCCCAAAATTGCTGAATATACACCCAGCTGATGTATGGATCTGCAGATAAGGCTACACGGAGACGTGAACGATTTAAGAACCCAATAATTCCTTGAAAATTAACGGCCTCCGACATGTTAGGATCTAAAAGTGCCACCTGGTTATGTTTGTATTCTACACGACGAGCCATCTGAAAAATATTTGGACAACAGACACATTAGACAAATAAGAAACACATACAACAAAAAAAAATTTTAAAAAATTTCAAAACACAAAAAAAATTTCACAAGTCCTAAATCCCTCAGAGCCCCTAGGCGAACTTACTAAATTCGCTTAGTGTTACAAGAGGCGAACTTAATAAGTTCGCTTAGACAAGTTCTCCTGAACAAGTTCTCCTGAACAAGTTCGCCTGAACCTGTCTGCCGTTTCAAATTCTCACGCAGAAATCAAATATCGTCAAATCGATGTTGTAACCAGAAATTAATCATAGAAGTGACTTCGACTAGTACTCACGAAACAAAAACAAGACTCAATTTTTAGATTTAATACAAATATAGCATCAATTAGGTCAAAAATGCCTCGGTTAAAATTTTTTATGAAAACCGTAAAGAAAAATCCTAATATCTCACGATTCAACGGATGAAAAACTATAAAACTACCTTAGGAATGATCGCATTTCAAATCTGAACAAGAAGGTACCAGTTAAACAATCCCAAAACACACTGATTTTGAAAATTTTAAAAGTCTCTCAACACAGATAAGTTCGCCTAACTTTTCTGAGAAGACAAAGTGAGTAAGTTCGCCTGGACAAAAATCCTTATACACATTAAGTTCGCTTAATTAGGAGAACTTGTTAAGTTCGCTTAACAAGCCCCAGACGAACATATTAAGTTCGCTTCACCAACCTCAGGCGAACATATTAAGTTCGCTTCACCTCAACCAAGCGAACATATTAAGTTCCCCTCAACCTTTTGCCTTGAAAAATTTTCCAACTTTCAACACGTCATTTCTTTCACTTCCGTCAGCAGCTGGTATCCGATCCAATCCCAAACATTTTAATAAAAGCTTAGAATTTTCATGGAAAATAAAAAACAAAATCTTTTTGAATTTTATCTATACAAACGGAATCACATATTTTTTGGATTTTTATCTGAATAAGCTGAAATCACATATTTTTGAATGAACATCATGAGTAAGAAGATCATATCAGTATCCGAGTAGTTCATCACACATTTTAGCAATAACCAAGGGTAACCTATGAAATGAAACTATCCAACTCATTACATACTCTTTTCAGTATTTATAAATCAATCAATTAGAATAATATTTGAAATGATACACGATAAATTTTAAAGTAAATAAGATCAGGTTATGAAATGCTCAATTATTCATACCGAATTGTAATATAAAGCATGAATTCTTAAATTTGTCAATATTATATGATTTGAAACTATAAGCGTTTATTCTCTAAATTCTTGTGATTTAGTACTATTTAGATGAAAAGCATTGTGTACCCCACATATATGCCAAATAGAAATATAAATTGCACTATCTTCATGACATATACAGTTTATTTTAAGATTAGATCAATTTCCAAGATGAAATTATCTCTTTTAGCACAAGTATAGAAAAGCAGATCCCAAAGGATATAAGAATCATGATGATTCAGAATCAGAAGATTCTAATGAATTGGCTGTATAATGAGAATCAACAGATTCAGGTATTAGGATCCAACTATTATCTGGATAAGTTTCAATGGAGTCAGACTAGATGATGTATCTAACTGATCCAAGGGCGAATATATGTTTCAACAGATGTTGTTTGAAAGCATATCTTAGTTCAACAACACATTGCATGTTTTTCGGGGCATGGGCAATGAAGTGAACTGAAATAGATTTGTGCTAAAGATATAATTCGATATTAGTCTCATGAAATTCTTTAAAACCATATATTCTTTATCTGATAATGATCTTTTACGCACACACCCAGGCATATAATGGATTCAAATCACAGATGTAATCATATCATATTTAATTTTCACACTACTATTAGTTTCAAAACGCTTCTAGTCTATTGACAATTTAAGTTTCAAAACTCATACACAAATTTAAAAACATATTATCAAGATTAGAGCATTCAAAACACTATCATTTCTTATTTATGCAAACTTTGAAATTTAGATCAAATCAAATTACTTTAAACAATCATATATCAAAGGTCTACTAGGGTCTTGTGAAATGAACTAATCACTGATGTACTATCATTTCTTCTCTAACTTCAAATGATGTCAAATTTTATATTTTTCACTTTGTTTTGACTTTTTATAAATTAAGAATTTTTTGACTGAAAATTTAAAATGCAGAAATGTAATAAAGCAATAAAAGAAATTAAAAACAAAATTTTCCATGAAAATCTGATTTTGCAAAACTGTTATTCGGGATTGATCATACCTATCATTTTGATTAGAAATTCAAACCTGGTACGATCAAATGCCTTGGTAAACAAATCAGCAAAATTATCGTCAGTGTGAACCTTTTCCAGCTCAATCAACCTTTTCTCTGCACAATCACGAATAAAATGATATCTAATCTTAATGTGCTTTGTTTTACTGTGCTTAACAGGAATATTAGTTATAGACATTGTAGCATTATTATCAATAAACATAGGGGTTCCTGTAAAATTCAAACTGTAATCTCTTAATTGCTGTTGTATCCACAAAATCTGTGAACAACAACTTGCAGCAGCGATGTATTCTGCTTCGCATGTAGAAATGGAGACTTTGGTTTGCTTTTTGCATTGCCAGGAAACAAGTCGATTACCCAAGAACTGGCAACCACCTGTTGTAGATTTCCTGTCCAAACAACAACCACCAAAATCAAAATCAGTATACGCAATGAAATCAAAGTTAGAACCATGTGGATACCATAGTACCAATCTTTGTTTTCCTTTCAAATAACGAAAGATTCTTTTTACAGCTATCAAGTGAGACTCTTTTGGTTTTGCCTGGAATCTGGAAAAAATACACACAGCGAACATTATATCTGGCCTAGAAGCGGTTAAGTACATGAGAGATCCAATCATTGCCCTGTAAAGTCGACAATCAACATCTTTTCCATCCGGGTCAGAATTCAACTTATGATTGACCAGAATCGGAGTATCATATGGGGTACAGTCATCCATCTTGAACCGGCTCAAGATGTCTTTGACATACTTGGACTGATGAATAAAGAAACCATCTTCCTTTTGATTTACTTGTAAACCTAGGAGAAATGATAACACTCCCATAGCTGACATTTCAAACTTCGACTTCATAACACTCTAAAAATCTTTGCACAACCCTTCATTTGTAGAGCCAAAATTGATATCGTCCACATATATCCGCAAGAGTAGGTAATCTCCCCCTGATTTCTTTATGAATAAGGTCGAGTCAATCTTGCCACGAACAAAATCATTTGTCAAAAGATGTGTAGACAACGCTTCATACCACGCACGAGGAGCCATTTCAACATTCTTTGGTTCGACCTGAGAAATAAAACATGAATGTGAGCAATCATCAAGAACACCAGAATCTTTAATACATGTATACAAACAAGTATTCTCAACAATAGAACGTGTTTTCACTCCATCATGCAAATTTCCTATTATATTCGTCACCGGATGATCTTTGAGTTCCATGATTGATGCGACCTCAGGAACTGGCAACACTTCAACTTGAGTTGTATCAGATTGATAAGAAAAATCTTGATTAATTGGAATTTCCGAGTTTAAATTTGTAGGAATCTCCCCCTGAGCCTGTGTCAAAGGTAATGGATCATCACCCAACAAAGGATCAGCAGAAGAATCTTGAAAGATAGCATTGTCTTCCTCACTCTCAGAATCTTGTGGTCTTGAACAAGAAGCAACATTAGGATCGAGAGCAGAAGTAGATGGAACCGATGAATTTTGAACTGCATTTGGTAGAAACCATTGTGCTGTACATCCTGACATGAATCATAGAGAACAGCAGCTTCTTCAGGAGAAATATCAGAAGGTAAATGAAAAGACTTGAATAATTTTTCATAATCAAATGCCCAATCTAGTCCAATCGCCATTTGAGGTAACGACTGATTTGAACAGTCAATATGGAACCATTCTTCAACTTGGCGCGTCTCTTTGTTATAAACCCTCTTGGTAGTAGAATTTGCAACACACCCCAGAAAAATCCCTTCAATAGCCTTAGCACTGAACTTGGTTGGGACATCTCTAACTTTCAATAGAGTGCATGGATTACCAAAAGGTAGTAAATATTCCAGATTCGGCTTTCGATTATTCAACAACTCGTAGCATGTCGTGTTGTGTCGCTTGATGGTCAAGACCCTGTTCAAAACGTGATACGCAGTATTCACAGCCTCAGCCCAAAAAGTAACGGGAAGCTTAGAATATGCAACCATCGTGCGTGCCGTTTCAACTAATGTCCTGTTCTTTCGTTCAACAAAACCATTTTGTTGAGGAACATATGGCGCGCTGAATTCATGATGAATTCCCTTTTGTAGACAGAATAAACCCATCTTGCTATTCTTAAACTCACTGCCATTGTCACTCTTAATTCTTTTGACCTTCAGAGTGAATAAATTCTCCAAACCCAGGATTAAGTATTGTACCAAGTCAGTGGTTTCAGCTTTAGAAGAAAGAAACTTAACCCATGAAAATCTAGAGAAATCATTCGTTACTACCAAACAGTATGATTTTCCACCAATGCTCCTGATACTAATTCGACCGAACAAATCCATATGCAGCAGCTCCAAAGGAGTTACGATAGAATTCTTCGATTTAGATTTGTGTGATTTATTTCGTTGTTTCCCCTTCTTGCAAGGAATACAATCATCAGGAACAGAGAATTTCATCTTCGGAATACCAAGGACCAGATCATTCTTAACAGTGTAGTTCATTTCCTGATAGTTGATGTGAGCTAGCTTCCTGTGCCACAAAATAGAATCTGATTCTGACGCCTTGGAGAGTAAACAGGTAGGAATTGAAGCTGTTGTAGTAGCGACACTCATGTCAAGGACATACATGTCATTTCTCCTCGGAGCCTTCATGAGAATCAATTCGTCAGGAATAAAGAAGCCCGGTTTCAAGATATAACACTCAGCATCATTGAAATGGAATGAAAACTTCTTGTCACAAACTTGTGATACACTTAAAAGATTGTGTTCAAGCTGCTCCGCATAATTCACTTTCTCAAATTTGACTTTGTCATTCTTTAAAGTACATTGACCAATTATGTACCCTCCTTTATTACCCGCAAAAGCGACATAACCTCCATCAATATTTTTGACATCTTCAAGCAACCGAATATTCCCTGTCATATGTCAAGAGCAACCACTATCCACATACCATGTATTGTTGATAGTCCTCCTTGGTTGTCCCTACATAAACAAAGAAAATCAGTTAGAAATTGGAACCCAAGCCATTGTGGTCTTAGGTCATCCAGATTGATCAAAATAAACAACGTCAAGCAATTCACAATCAATGTTATCATTAACTTTTGGAACAGAAGTTTCACACTTAGACTTTTTCAAAGAAGACACATTATGCTTAATTGGAAAAACATTGTTTGATATATTATTATCAGATTCAGAAGTTTTCAAAAGTTTCTTCAATTTTCTGTTTCGTCTTCTCCTTTGTGGTCTAGACAGTTTAACTTCTGGTGAAGAATCTTTTGAAATTCCATCATGTGGAATCTCAAATTTCTCTTGACAAACAAATGATATAGAATTCAATTTATCATGCTGTTTAAATCCAGAAGATTTAACAAAAGATCGACATGGCATATTTTTCTCCACATTAGATGTCGACTTTCCCTCATCTATTCTTTTCAGAATTTTCACCACTTTTGATTCTGAAGGAGCAGTCTTCAATTTGCCTTGGTTCTTATAAGGACAATTTATCAGAATATGACCAGCTTCATTGCAGCGAAAACAAAATCGTCTCTCTTGATGAGTTCTAAAATAAGGGGTTTTTCTTAAGTTTGAGGAACCATCAGATGTGTAAGCTTCAGAAGATTGTACAAAACATTTTACGTGCTTCTTTGGAACATAAACCTGCGTAGATACCTTTGATGAAAACATCTTTTGATGACCGACAGCAACAAATCCACTTGACTGTAAAATTGGGGAGAGCTTAGGTGTAATAACTTTCACCTCGTCAGGTTCAGTCAGAATGCATCTATCACGAGTAACAGTTTTTACAACTATTGGTTCATCAAGTTTCACCTCTTTTGGAATACCTTCAACCTTCTTCTTATCAAATACCTCATCCTCAGAATCAGACTCATAAACCATATCCTCACCAGTTACCGGATTCACTTTTTAATACTGTTTTTGGATCACTTTCCTCTTCATGTATGATTTCAGGTTCAACCACATAATTTGCATTAAATGGTGGAGGAACAAATCCAATCCCAGCCACTCTCTTAGTAGGATCAGCATTAGCATTAAAATAATCCAATACTACAGTAGAATTTTCAAAATTTTCCAACTTTCTATGAAGTTTGATCACCTCAGACTCTTTGTCAGAAATTTCTTTATTCTTTTGAGCAACAACTTCATTTCGTTTTTCTATCTCAGCATAGGCCATATCAAGATGATAAGCTTGTTCTTTATATTTCAACCCTAGAGAATTTAAGTCTCTTTTCAAAGACTCAATTCTATCGATGCACAATTTATCATTATCTTTCAGTTTCTGATTAACTGAATGCATCGATTTCATATCACAAATCAAGTTTGTGTTATCATCCATAACCTTTTGCAATTTATCTTTTACAGCAATGCAGTTAGAACAGTAAATATGACAAACAGAGTCTTTTACCTTTGACGGATCAGACATGTCTGCCATGAAAACTTTAGCAATGGGAATACTCTCTGAATCAGCACCATCTGAAGCATTTTGTGTTAGAATAATATCATCTTCAGCAACACCTGAAGCAATATCAGAATCAATATTCTGCACTTTTTCTATCTCTTCATCAACGCTCGGCACACTTTCACCATCACTCGAACTATCATCATCAGACGACTCTTCAGAATTTTCAAAATTAATCTCTGCTACAAATGCTTGACTTACCGTACCCACCAATTCTTCCAGATGAATACCCCATTCATAACTGTCATCGTTCTGAGAAACCAACGCCGATGATGTAGATGCATGATTCGAATTTCTAGATGAACTATGTGACTGATTACGATTATTCTGCTTCTTCTGAGAATCAAACTCAACCTTTGGCTTCACACACCCTTTAGCAAAATGACCATACTCTTGACAGTTATAGCAACGCACTTTGGTTTTATCAAATCCCATGCGTGATCGACTGTTAGAGCTAATATACTTTCTGCCAGCCTTTTTCAAGAAATCCTTTGCTTGACGCATCAACATAGCCATATTCCATTGGGTGTTCATTTCTTCCAGATCAACCGGATCAATCTGTCTGAAATCTTCTTCAATAACCTCAAGATCATGAATTTTCCCTCCAATAAAATTTTCATACGACGCCATGAATGAGGAAAACATAGCCAAATAATCATCAGCAACCTTTTGATTCATATTGTGAGTTCCAGACGATGAAGACGCTGTAGTTGTGTTGAAGCACTTTCCTGTGACAACACTCTGGATAGAGTCTTAGTTTGTATTTTCATGTCTGTAATTGTCTTTGTATGTTAGAGTCTTTATGTATTAGTTTATCGAGTTGTATTTACTTTTACATATTGAATGTTGCATTTCTTACTAAATGTTTTGCGCACTTACAAGTGCGCAGGAGAAAGCTCCTGCGTACTTAGCAAGTACGCAAGAATACCTTTGCGTACTTGTTAAGTACGCAAGAGCATTTTTCCCTGCGCACTTGCTAAGTGCGCAGGCATCAGGTCAGGTATAAATAGGATAGGTTGACAGAAGTTAAGTACGCAGGCATAAACGCAAATACGCAGATTGTAAATTCAATGCTTTTCTCTGTAACCTTCAAGTGTTTATAATACAAAGAACATTTAAAGTGATTCTCTTGTTGGTTTACTTTGTTTAGTTTGACTCTCCACCTAGTCACGGGCATTCCGCACCTGGTTCGACTAATAGACCCACTTGCATGTGACGATCCGCCACACCAGAGGGACCTACAAGTGGTATCAGAGCAATTGCTCCTGATTTCGAGTGTTGTGAGTGAGTTTGGAGAGTTTTTACAAGCAAAAAGAGGTATTTTTGTTGATTTTTGTGATAAAATAGGGGTAGCTCTTGAGCACTATGTTAGAAGCAAAAATCACTCAAAAACTGATTTTTGTTGTGTATTTGAGTGTTTTGAGCATCAATGGTTGGTTAGAAACAAGTTTCTGACCCTTTGGCTCATTTGCATTGATCATCAGACGAATTTTTACCATCTCCGGCGAGTTTCAGGTGACCGGAAAAGTTTGGTGAAAGTTGCTGAAAAGGTGTCCTGCGTACTTACCATTTCTGGCAAAAAGTACAGGTTTCTGCGTACTTTCTAAATACGCAAGAGTTATCTCCTGCGTACTTACAAGTGCGCAAGACTGAACTTGTGCGAACTTAAGTTATATCCTGCGTACTTACATCTACTCGTGCGTACTTACAAGTACGCAAGAGGAAATCTAAATACGCAAGACCATTTCTCAAGTGCGCAAGGCCAAAAGCAAGTGCGCAACTCTGTCTGACTTTTCTGAAATTTGACCAAGTGTTCACTATGTCGAATCTTCAGAATCCTGAAAACCTGCTGAATTATGATAATGAGATCGGTACACCACAGAAACCACCAAAGTTGCTGAACGTGAACGATTATTCTAATTGGAAAGCACGTTTCGAGCACTACATTTCATATACCGACTCATCATTATGGATACCAATCCTTGATGGATATAAGCATCCCACACACATCTATCTTGATGATGAATTGCCCAAGCCTATTTCTAAACTCGATGAGGAAGAAAAGAAAGCATATGATCGAGAGAAGAAGGCATTTGGTTCAATCACTATGGCATTAACTCGGGAATTGTTCCACATTTTTCGAGGGTATGACAATTCTAAGGATCTCTGGAAAGCTTTACAGAAGAGATTCGAAGGAAATAGTGACATCAAGAAGAGTAAGCGGGATCTTCTCAGGAAGCAGTATGAGTGCTTCAGATTTTTTTAAGAACGAATCTTTAGATGACCTCATCTCCAAGTTCTATCATTTACAGACTAAGTTGAAGGCTTTTGAACTCAAGTATCTGGATGAAGAGATGGTGGAAAAGTTTTTGGATGCTTTACCATCCAAATTTGAGATGTACACAGCCCTGATGAAGGAAAATCCTAAATTCTATGAGCTGACAGTTGAAGAGGCAATAGGAAAGGTTCAAGCTCATGACATGAACCTAAGAAGAAAGGAGAGCTCTGGTAGACCCCAGATACAAGACCCTTCTATGTATCACGGGACGACTTCTACATCCAAGTCATCGAGCTCTGGAATTGCCCTCTTCACTGGAAATCCTACTGAAGAAGACCACTCAACTGGGTGTGGTGGTCATGCTTGCTATGCTTCAGGATCAGGGTTGGGGTCTCATCATCAAAATACCTCAAGAAATCCTCCTGCTACATCTTCAGCTAACAACTCAGCTATAGCCAGAATAGCTGAAGATCATGTAGCATTATTCTCATCTTGTATGCTTGCATATGAAAATTTCATAGGTGGCAAGCTTACTGATCCAGAGACGATTGAAGAAGATTTTAATCAAGTGGATCCTAATGACATGGAGGACATGGATATTCAATGGAATATGGCCATGCTTTTGAGGAAAGCCAAGCGTTTCCTGAACATAACAGGAAGAAAGTTTATTGGCGGGCATCCTAATGCCAAGGTCGGGTTTGACAAATCTAAGGCTAAATGCTACAAGTGTCTGAACTATGGACACTTTGCTCGTGAGTGTCAGAAAGACAGAGCAGCTGCCTCTGGTTTTACCCGACCCAGCCAAGGAAACAGCCATGGCCAAAACAATCCAAACCACCACAATCAAAGCCAAGGTGGAACGTCCAATGCACTGGTAGCCCAACAGGACGACAACTTTGATTGGGGCGTTTATCTTGAGGATGCCATCATCGCACAAACACAGGTTGGTCTCATGGCTGAGATCATGGAGATGATGGAAGCAGAGAAAAGGGAAGCTTCTATGGCTGACCTAGAAGATTCTACAACTGCTGCTACAGAGGAGGTGAAGGAAGCTGAAGAAATGGAAGCACCTGTAGCTGATGAAGAGGAATCGACTACTGCTGTTACTCTCATGGCCATTGGAGAAGCAACCAGTTCATCTCATGAGGTAGACTCTAATCCCTTTTCTGTTGTTTCATGTTCTAAGTGTCCAGGGCAAAAACTTGAAAATTCTAAGCTCCAAGACAAAATCGAACCCCTAAGTATGGCAGCTCTAAACTATAAAGAAAACAAAAAACGTTTTAAAGAGTCTATTGAAACGTTGAAAAAGGAAAAACGTGAGTATTCTTTAAAAATGAGCGATCAACAGCTTCACTTAGATATTGCTTATAAGGGGCTGGAAAAACGGAACAATGAAATCAACAAATTGCAAAATGAGATCTTGCAGTTAAAATGCACTAATGAGAAGTTGAAAAACTCTCGCTTTGTGGTGGAACACTACGAGTCTGTGGTGAGACAACCGAATGGGTTAGGTTTGGGTACTAATGCCATTCCTCCACCAGTGAGCGGGAAGTTTGTCAATAGCTTAATAGACATTGATCTCACTTGTCTAGATGAGTCCACTGATAAGGATGATTCCCCTAAAAAGGATGAATCCTCAAGTAAGGCTAACTCCACATCTAGTGAGGAGTTTGTTACTGCTTCTGAAGACGGGTCGGTTAACTCTTGCCCTGAAGGAGTAGTATCTGAGGAGTTGTTGACTGAACAAAAGGTAAAGAAAAACTTTATCACTAATGGTGATAACTGCATTTTAACTAAACCCGACATCATTGAAACAAATGATAAACTAAAGGTAATGCTTTACGGGGGATATAAAAGTCTTAACCAAGTAAAGAAAGAGGCTTTCTCAGCTCACTATGGTCTTGGTTATAAAGAAAATTTGAAAAAATATTATACTCCCAAAAACCAAACTGGTAAGGTTCAGACTAATGTTCATAAACCAACTCCTCCTTCTCATAATGCTGAGTTATCTAAGGCCAGATCTAATGAGCCTTACAAGAGAACTTATGTAGACAAGAGGAACTGTTTTCAGTGTGGCATGGTTGGTCACATTCTTGTGAACTGTCCGTCTAAGAACCAAGGGAAACGGCCTGTTGTTTCACAACCAGTTGTTATCCCCAGGTCGCCACCAGTGAAACCATCTCCCAAAAATCCAAAGCAAAATGTGGTGAAACCACCAGTCAAACCGATGGTAAAGACTAAGATCATATCTGAAGCTAAACCATCTGTTCCAAGAAAGGTAACGCAACCTGCTGTACCTCGTGTATCTACCTCTGGTAGTACACGTACTGGTGAGAAACTTGTGGCAAGACTCTCTAAGCCGCAGAGGAGGAGACGGAACAAGAGGTTGAGAAAGCTTGAGCATCTGACTTCAGTTCAATCAGGTGAAGCTTCCACAAGTTCACCTGCTGTAGTTGAACCAATGTCTCCTGTTCAGGTTAAGAAACAGAAGAGATCCTGGACTGCCAAATCCAAAACTTCTCAATCTCCCAGTTCTATTTCTTCTAAAGATTCATCAATTTTGAACAGTCATCATGACTGTGAGTTAAAAGAAGTAGTTTATTTTGAAAAGGATGGACGACCCAAGACCACAATGGCTTGGGTCTCCAAAACTAACTAATTCTTTTGTGACTCGTGCAGGGACGTCCTAAGGGTACTATCTCTAACCGCTGGTATGTAGATAGTGGTTGTTCCAGGCACATGATAGGAAACATGGCCCTGCTCCCAGACGTTAAACCATTCAGAGGCGGCTATGTGGCCTTTGCCGGAGAAAAAGGCGACAGCATCACGTGTCAAGGCGTGGTTTCGAACGGTTGTGTCAGCTTTGACAATGTCAACTTCTACGAGCAGCTGAAGCATAACCTGTTGAGTGTCTCCCAAATGTGTGATAAGGAGTACTCGGTGATGTTTGACAAGTCAGAATGCCTGATTCTCAAACCCGGTTTTGAAGTTCCAGAAGATTGGATCCTGATGAGAGCGCCAAGAACAAACGACACCTATCAAATCGATATGAGCGTGGCAACAACCACCTCATAAGTTTATATCTGTTTGCTTTCTAAAGCGACAAAGCTCGACTCCATGTGGCATAGGAAACTCGGACATATTTCGTATCGTAAAATGAATCATCTTGTCCGAAACGGTTTGGTAACCGGGGTTCCTAAGCTGAGATTTACCGTTGCAGATGACTGTATGCCTTGTAAAAAGGGCAAACAGCAACGGAAGTCTCACAAGCCCAACTCCAAAACTCTATTGATACCCCTTTGGAGCTATTACACATGGATCTGTTTGGCCCCATAAGTATCAGCAGTATTGGAGGTAAGTCGTTCTGTCTAGTAGTAACTGATGATTTCTCACATTTTTCTTGGGTGCAGTTCTTAGGTACTAAAGACGAGACTGCTGATATTCTTCAATATTTGATCCTGAGCTTGGAAACTCTTTGCAAGCTGAAAGTTAGAAGAATTAGGAGTGACAACGGAACTGAGTTCAAGAATAATTTGATGGAGCTTTTCTGTCTCAAGAAAGGAATTCGTCACGAATTCAGCGCGCCGTACACGCCTCAGCAGAATGGAGTTGCTGAATGGAAGAACAGAACACTGATTGAGACTGTAAGAACTATGCTGTCGGATGCAAAGCTTCCTGTCACTTTCTGGGCAGATGCCGTTAATACAGCTTGTCACGTCTTAAACAGAGTTCTGGTTGTGAAAAGGCACAACAAGACTTGTTACGAGTTGATCAACAATCGACTTACCAATCTTGATTACCTAGTTCCTTTCGGTAGTCCTTGTTCCTTGTTGCTACAGAACAAAGACCGCCAGTCTAAGTTTCATGCAAAAGCAGTGGAAGGCATCTTCTTAGGATACGTTGCCAACTCGCCTTGCAAGAGAGTGTACAACATAGGAACTCGTACTGTCGAGGAATGGTTTGAAGTGGATTGTAGTAAACACAGCATTCCACCCAAACCAACAGGTCCAACTTGGGGTTTTGATTACGATGCGCTATTCAAGTCATTCAATCTTCCTGATATATCTGTAGATGACGCCGAAAATGTTTATGAATTATTGGGTGGCGGCGATGACTCCAGCTTCTCTACTCGTGCTACTGTACCGATTGTAACTCCTGATTCCAATGCTGCATCTGCATCTGGAACTCATGACAGTGATAACAGTGAAGATGTTCTTGTTGTTGGAGATGACGCTCAAGCCAATCCTAACACAACTGTAGGAAATGATGCTCCAGCTGATCCAATTAACATTGAATCTTCTTCCTCTGGAACACAGGAAATGGGGGAGTTAAGCACGAATCTAGATCCAGAAATTCAGGAACCGATTGTACCGGAGACGAGAGTGCATAGGAATCATCCAATCGACAACATTATTGGTGATCCTTATGCCGGCGTTCAGAGTCGTCATCGAACCATCACTGAGAACACCAGTCTTTACACAGAGATACTTGACACTGGTGTCATGGAAACATGTCTGCATGCTACATTCGTGTCCCAGTTAGAGCCGAAGAATGTGAAGGAGGCTCTCACTGACAACTGCTGGATTGAGGCGATGCAAGATGAATTGTCTCAATTCCAAAAGCTGCACGTGTGGGATTTGGTTGACTTTCCAAAAGGGTTTCAGCCAATTGGAACCAGATGGGTGTTCAAGTGCAAGACAGATGATCGTCATGTTGTTGTGAAGAACAAAGCAAGATTGGTTGTTCAGGGTTTTTATCAGCAAGAGGGCTTGGATTACACGGAAGTATATGCCCCAGTTGCTAGAATTGAAGCCATTCGACTGTTCTTGGCTTATGCCACATATGTCGACTTCAAGGTCTATCAACTTGATGTGAAGAGTGCTTTCCTTTATGGTAAATTCATGAAGAGTTCTATGTCACTCATCCTCCCGGTTTTGAAGATCCGCATAATATCAATAAAGTGTATAAGCTCGACAAAGCACTTTATGGTCTTCATCAAGCACCGCGGGCATAGTATGAGACATTATCTAAGCATTTACTGTCTAATGGTTTCGACCGTGGATAGATTGACTCGACTCTCTTCATTAGGAAAGCAGGAGGTGACATTCTTCTTGTACAAGTATATGTCGACGACATCATTTTTGGGTCTACCAATGAAGGGATGTGTAGGGAATTCGAGCAGGTGATGAAGTCCAAATTTTAAATGAGTAATATGGGTGAATTGTCGTTCTTCCTGGGTCTGTAAGTCAGTCAAAGAGAGGATGACATTTATCTACATCAAACTAAGTATGTGCAGGACATCTTATCAAAATACAAGATGAATGATAGCAGTACTTATGGAACACCTATCCCAGTCAATCATGGTCTGCATCCTGACAAAGATGGAAAGGATGTAGACAGCAAATTGTACCGTAGGATGATCGGATCACTTATGTATCTCACAGCTTCAAGACCCGATATAATGTTTGCTGTGTGCTTGTGCTCAAGGTTTCAGTCTCAACCAAAGGAGTCACATATGATAGCCGTGAAGAGAATTTTCAGATACCTGAAAGGGAAACCCCGATTAGGTCTTTGGTACTCTAAGCAGCATTCATTCGACTTCAAAGCCTACACTGATTCAGATTATGGTGGTTGTAACCATGACAGAAAGTCAACTTCTGGTGGATGTCAATTCTTAGGAGACAGACTGGTCTCCTGGCAGTGTAAGAAGCAGTCAACGATTTCTGTCTCAACTTGTGAAGCAGAATACATTGCTGCAGCGAGCAGTTGTTCTCAGATACTGTGGATTCAGTAACAGTTGAGAGACTACGGCTTAAACTTCACTGGAACTCCTCTATTCATTGACAACAATGCCACGATGTCCATCACAAATAACCCGATGAAACATTCCAAAACTAAACATATAGAGATTCACCATCACTTCATCGGTGATTGTGCTGAAAAGCATTTAATTGAACTTGTAAAAGTTCACACGGATGACAATCTTGCTGACCTTTTCACAAAGGCATTTGATCGATCCCTTTTTGAGCATCTTGTCAACTTGATAGGAATGTTCAATCCTGAGTGAAAATTATTTTTTCCTAAATCAATTCAATTCATAGAAGTTAAACTTTATTTCTTTTTAAATTTTCTGTATAGCTCTTTTAAGTTTCAAAATATTTTACAAAAAAAAATAGAAAATGGAGAAAATTTCAAAGTTAACTTGAGAAAAGAGGAAATGATAGTACATCATAAATGATCTAAACGTCATAGACTGCTCATATGGGAAATGATTGCGTCATGCTTACTTAACTGTTTAGGTTATTATGTTTTTAATCTGCTTATTTACGAGTAATTTAAATTGTCAGTAGGCTGTATGCGTCTTTGAATCACTAGTAGTGTGGAAACTAAATCTAAATTACAACTGTGATTTGAACCCATGTTTGCAAGTGTGTGTGCGTAAAAGAATATAAAAGATCATTATCAGATATAGGATGTTAGATTTTGGCAATAATTTTCTTTTGAGGTCAGTTTCGGGTTATGTCGTTAGCACAATTAATGCGGTTCATCTCACTGCCCATACTCACAAGTATGCAATGAGAGATTGAATCAAGACATGTCTCTACATTAACCGTTGAGCATGTATTCACCCTTGAATCATTCCTGATTCATTGAAATCAAATCCAGATAAAAGTTGGATCACCTTACCTTATTCAATCACCATATATATTATCCTGAATCATCATTCCGATATTCAATGAATAAAATCAAATGAAACCAACACAACTAAATCACTCGATTCTGAATCTTATGATTCCTGATAATCCTTATGGATTCTACTTTGATTTTTCCTGTGCTAATAGATGTAGCTTCATTCTAAAAATTTAGAAAATCATTGGGAAAATCTTAGATGCCTTGAGATAGTGCAAGTTAGAATAGCTTATCAGTGGGGTACACGTTGTATATCTTATAAATAATACCTTAATACACAAGAATGTGATACAAAGATGCTTATAGTTTCAAATCTTATAATATTGTCAACTTGAATTACTTGTCTATATGCTTATTACGTATGAATGAATAGTAATCCATGACATGATCCCATATTCTTTGATGTTTATTTTGTATCGTTTTTGCTAAAAGATAGCCTGATATGATCCTCTGCTCGTGTCTTTGATCAAAAATTGTTTGTGTGAATACTTGTATATTTCTATGAGAAAAGATCAAAAATTATTTTCAGTTTATGCATAGTTCAACTATATTCAGAAAAGCCAAAAATATTTGTGTTTAACCTTCCTGAATTGTATTTGAAACCTCGTGATTGAACATTTTTATCTTGTTCGTTATTTGACTTAAAATCTTCATAATTTGAGTTGAAAGTGTGCGCACATAAGGGTCTCTGCGTACTTGATAAGTGCGCATGAGGTAAACCCTGCTTACTTAACAAGTACGCAAGACTTAAGTTATGCGTACTTGGTAAGTACGCAGGAGTTAAGTCTTGCGCACTTAGTAAGTACGCACGACCAATATGTGTTGGGTATAAATACAGGACTTAGAATTTTTTTTTTAAGTTTATCACTTTCAAACCTTTTCTCCTGTGATATTCCCTCCGATCATTTTCCTCAAAAATTTCGAGTGTTCCAACCGGATTTTTCGTCCCGCTCAATGTTTAATCATCATCTAACATTTACTTGGTGAGAATCTCGGTCCGTATCATCCATTAAATCCGATGTTTTCGACCGATTCATCGATGGTTTTGAGTGTGAAATTATTGACCTATTTTGGTGTTCTAAATGCAAATTAAGACCTAAAACTTGTTAATAATCACTAATCGAAACCTATTGACTCGTAATTTGTCCTTAACATGGTTTGATTTTGGTCTTGACCCTCAATTGCACGTTGGTTCAACTGCGTCGTCTTCTAGGTCAAAATTTGACGGGTTTAGCGGTTAGTTGTGGTGGATAGTGGTCCCATAGGTCTTAATCAAGTATTTCGACCTTGTGGTGACCATAATCCACGGCAATGCCTCTCTTCTGATTGAAAGTTGAGATTTCTGGAATTTTGGCTAAGTGCACATCTTGCGCACTTAACAAGTACGCAAGAAGTAATTCCTGCGTACTTGTTAAGTATGCAATAACAAACTCCTGTGTACTTGCTAAGTACGCATGACCAACACTTAGCAAAAATTCCTAAGTCTGAAATTCACTTCATTGAGTAACTGCTATACTGAGTCATGTTTATCCATTTCCATTGATACGTGTTGTTCTGATTGTGCTTTCTGTGTGTTTTTGCAGATCATGGCTCGGGCGTTTTCTAACGAATTCAACCTGTTAGCTAACACTGAACCAGAATGGAAGGGTGCAGCGTTGCAGTACAGAGACATAGTTGATTTCTTGAACCGTTCAAGAATCAGCTACGCCATTTCTGCTGACCCGATCGTTTCAAGACCCTATCTCGAACAATTCTGGGAGACGGCGGAGCACGACTGAACGGTATCCCCCAATGTCATTAGGGCTACCGTTGCAGGTCAGGCTATCGCATTTTCTGAAGATACCATAAGAAGGGTCATGCAGTTCAGAGACCTTGCTACTGACCCGACAGCCTATCCAGACTACTTTGTGGATGTGTGTTGGAGGCAAAGAATGGGATACGTCGGAGCGAGGGACTATGCTTCTTATAAAAAGATGTGGGTATTATACCAATGGCGGTATTTCGCCCACGTCATGATCGTGTGCATCTCGTCTAGGAAAGCTGGGAAAGATGACATGGGTCATGACCTTGCAGCAGCCATGGTCGGCCTTTCTCTCAACAAGGGCTTCAACTTCTCCCGCTACATCTTTAAGGCCATCAATGACCAGATAAACACAGCGGAGAGGTTTCGGTTCTTGTTATACCCTCGGTTTGTGCAACTTTTGATAAATGACGCGTTGCCAAACCTTCCTGCTATAGGGGAGAGACTGCAAGTCAAGCGGGTGGACAAAAGAGTATTTGCTCAATTTCTGAAGCCAGGCAAAGTAGAACCTGCCCCTGTGCACACAGAACTCTTTAGCCACCTTCTAAATGAAGCATATGTGGCACCTGAAGACTGGAGATGGTACAGCCATGACTTGGAACCTGAAATGAATGAACACTCCGATGAGTAACATGAACAACACGATGAGGAGAATGAAAGTGATGATGGATCGTCTGAGGATGGAGACGACGAAGGCGGTGATGGTGGTGCTGAGGAATCCGATTCAGAAGCAACAAAATCAGATTCTTCTGATTCCGATGACGCACCATCGCAGGTACACCCACGGAGATCGGCACAGGTAACCCTACCTGCGTCATCTTCCAAAAGAAAGCGACAGACCTCGAGCGGCGAATATGAGCCAACATCTTACTCTGACGCTGCTCTACAAAGACAGAGACGAGAGCGTGTTCATAAGAACAGGGGAGATAGGCAAGAGGTTTCTATCCCCAGGGTAGTAGAGGTCCCGACTGTGCAGCAAGTACAAGTTCCAGCTGCCAGTCCAGATTCAGCCTCTACCCCACCAGAACAGCAATTGTACCGAAGGAGGAGACGGCCACAAGTTCAAGCTAATGTGGCAGTTACGACAGTCACAGAGGAGGTTCCTGTGACGGTGACCCTCCCTACAACATCCGTCCAGGTGGCGGTGACTACTCCAATTGTCACAGAGTCTGTCACCATCACCCCTACCATAACACCCACTCCCATCATCTCATCCCAAATCCCAACACCCACCATTGATCCTCCAAGTCAACCCTTCACTTATGAAGATTTCTCACAAGGGTTTGACTTTGGTACCATCTTCTCCTCCCCTATCCATAATGCCGAAGCATCATCGTCTAGGCATCCTGATCCGAATGAGGCAAGGATCGATGTGCTAGAAACCCAAGTTGCTGGACTACTGAAGACTATTCAGAAGTCAACGGAGGAATCTGATGCTCAACAAGCACAGATTAATTCACTGGCCGATGAAGTTAGGATTCTACATAGCCAGAGAACGTGGACTAATGAGCGACTAAAGAACGTAATGGCACAGAATGAGCTATTAATGAAGACAAATGAAATGATTCTAGGCCACAGAACGTCACTTGAGCTAAGGCTTGATTTATAAAGAAAAGAGCATGAAGCGATGGTTAAATTAGTTGCAAAACTAACCAAGAAGCTTGATGCTCAGGGGGAGAAAGAGAAAGAGAAAGAGAACGAGAATGATAAGGAGAAAGAGAAAGAGAAGGAGAAAGAGAAAGAAAAGAAATAAACTGGTGCTGAGCCTTGTCATCCAGTCGACTTGACTAAGGATACGATAAAGACAAGGATCCTGAAGCCGGTCCTAGTGGAGGTGAGCACCATGCTTTGGAAATTGTGCCCATCTCTGCTATTACAATGGCTGAAGGGGAGTATACTCAGCAAGAGGGTGGTGATACCTCTGGTGGTGGTGGTGATAAAGGGAAGTCAGTAGCTGAAGTACTAAAGGACTTATCTAATGATGAGATCCTTTATCTTGAGCCTGACTATTCCAAGGAAGCACAGATCGATGCTCTCTTTAATCTGGAAGAAGGAGAGATCGACTCTGGTGATGACTGGAATGATGATGATGAAGACGTGGTGATAGAGATTCCCAAGGGTGATGGGGAAGGAGATTACGAGCTAGAAGATGGAGAGATCTTTGAAGTTCCATCCTTCGACGCTCCGCTCGACACAGGGTCAGTCGAGCAGGCTAGTAATGTAGAAGCCTCGACTGAAGCCTCCCCAGTTGACCATGAACCTGTGGACCCAGAGGCACCAAAAGAGACAGATATGCCTTCTACTAGTTCAAAGGGTGCAGCTCCTGTGTGGCAAAAGACGTCTATCATAGACAAGCACGGAGCAACAGGAATGATCTTAGCTGTAAGGTTCGAGGAGGACAAGCAGTTGTTCGCCATCAAAAGATTTGGCGGGTTCAATACTTGAAACCACCAGTGAAGCGTTCAGCTCCTTGCCCAAATACGACCAGGTGAACCTAGCAAACCGAGAGCTGCTGGGTCATTCCAATCACGCAGTGGCGATGGGTTTGTGGGTGGTTCTGCAGCGTGAGGCAAGATCTGGGAACTTTGAAATGTTCAAGCCTCAGGTGCCCAAGAGAGTCAAGGATAAGCACGCTATACATCCTGTGACTAAGAAGCACTTAAAGAAATTGGTATACAAGCCAGTGCGATGTGAAACTAAGATTCCCCTGAGCAAGTTATCTCAGGATATTCTTGGTGACATGTGGTACTGGTACGTAGATCCAAAAACGGGCTAGGCTGTGATCATGGGAAAGGGACGTTCCGAGAGTAGGAACATAGTACCAAAAGAACTGATCAGAATATTTGATGAAGTCTGCTTCATCAACTTTTCTGTGAAAGATCTGGAGGTACTAGCTGATAGGTATTGTCTCCACACGGACGAATGGACAAAGCTCCTTGCTTCTAAATATGACAAGGTGATTAAGTTCTGCCTTGATTACAAGAAGAAGATGGACGCTAAGGATGGACAGCTGTGAAGACTGAAGATTGAAGACTGAAGATGATGAAGATCCCGAGCTGTTGTCAAGGGGGAGTTTGTTGAAGCACTTTCCTGTGACAACACTCTGGATAGAGTCTTAGTTTGTATTTTCATGTCTGTAATTGTCTTTGTATGTTAGAGTCTTTATGTATTAGTTTATCGAGTTATATTTACTTTTACATATTGAATGTTGCATTTCTTACTAAGTGTTTTGCGCACTTACAAGTGCGCAGGAGAAAGCTCCTGCGTACTTAGCAAGTACGCAAGAATACCTGTGCAAACTTGTTAAGTACGCAAGAGCATTTTGCCCTACGCACTTGCTAAGTGCGTAGGCATCAGGTCAGGTATAAATAGGATAGGTTGACAGAATTTAAGTACGCAGGCATAAATGCAAATACACAGATTGTAAATTCAGTGCTTTTCTCTGTAACCTTCAAGTGTTTATAATACAAAGAACGTTTAAAGTGATTCTCTTTGTTGTTTTACTTTGTTTAGTTTGACTCTCCACCTAGTCACGGGCATTCCGCACCCGGTTCGACTAGTAGACCCACTTGCATGTGACGATCTGCCACACCCGAGGGACCTATAAGTTGCAGAGAAACCAGAATGACTAGAATGACCAGAATGAAGAGGAACTCCAGAACACTGATCATTAGAAGTATCTTGAGCATCACCAGAAAAAAATGCAACCCCTGTACCAGTTTTACCAGAAGTCTTGGCAAAATACATTGAAGGATCTTGTATATGTTCCATATTATTCTCCTTCTTCTTCATATTCATATCATGGGATTGAATCTTTCCAAGAACCTCTTCCAAAGACATTGATTTATACTTGACATTCTCTTTTATTAAAACTGTATACACATCAAACTTAGATGATAATGCCTCCAAGAACTTATCATCAATCTCTTCAGTCTCATATACCACAGAAGCACTCGACAATTCACTCAGCAGATGATAGAATCTTGTAGCAAGATCATCCAAGGATTCATTTTGAAAGTGCTTGAAAACCAAGAATTGCTTCTTCAGTAGCTCTTTTCTACTCTTCTTTACATCCAAACTACCTTCACATCTTTTCTGTAATGCTTCCCACAGTTGTTGAAAAGACTTGAATTGTTTAAAACTGTGATATATTTCCTTCGGAAGATACATCAAAATACTCGCCATCGCTTTCTTTTCCCGGTCAAACAGCAACTTTTCTTCTTTGGTCAACGCAGACACCGGCTTTGGAACATCATCCTTTCCCATCCACGAGTAAGTTGAATGTGTATAACCTTCTAAGATTGGAATCCATAGACTGGTATCGGTAAAGGATACTAACTGATCAAACCGATCTTTCCAATTAGAATAATCAGCAAGATTTAACAACTTCGACGGTTTCTGAGATGTACCAATCTCATTATCATAATTGAACATATTAGTTACTTGAACCATATTTGCCATTTTCTAAAAAAATTTCCAAGTGTTGAACACACACTACCCTTAGGCGAAGATAGTAAGTTCGCTCCAGATACACCCAAGCGAATTTAATATGAAGCGAACTTAATAAGTTCTCTTAAACCAAAATCCAGAAATCTGATTAAGTTCGCCTAATTTGAGAGAAGCGAACTTGACACATTCGCCTGATAAGTTCGCCTGCAGACTAATTCAGCAAGTTCACTTGCTTCAGCATAATCAAAAATCAAGAACAACTTCAACCCAAAAACACGAACCCAATTTCACCAAAAATCTTCATAATTCACTGATTTGAAGGAATTAGACCAAATTAAACCATAGGATTGTGTATTTTCTCAATTAGAACCTTTCTATCAGATCAATTTCTTCAAAATCCACTTCAAAAACACCAAATCAGAAGCAAAATAAGCTTGAAAACTCAATGGAAATGAAAATTTCAAAGATGAGGAATTTCTTGTCAATTTGCATACAAAACCGTCTAAAATCACCAAGAATCACGAGCATAAGCTCTGATACCACTTGTAGGTCCACATGGCTCTTCCACGGATCGTTCTCATGATAAGACGTATTGTTAACGCGGAGTGCGGAATCCAACCGAATCAACAATTGTATACACAAAAGACAATAGAAACAATCATGTAAATAACATTCAAGCTTGTATTCCAACAATCATAGAGTTTACAGACTCAATCAGATAATTCGTTCACTTCTGTTCTCTTTTTCTGATTCTGTTGATCAAACTGACTCTGTAACCTCTATATATAGACATCTGATCTGTATTAGGCGAACTTAACAAGTTCGCCTCTAACAGACTAAGCGAACTTAACAAGTTCGCCTCAGATAGAGTAAGCGAACTTAACAAGTTCTCCTCTGTTAGACTAGTTCACCTCTAGCATAACTTATATAAACATTTAAGAACATTACATACAAAAACTTAAAGACATTAGATTTAAACTATTACAAAGGTTTTATCCTTACAAACTATGTCCTAACAAGTACATGATGAAGTGAACCATGCACTCATGGCTATTGAAAGGAAGCTAGATGCCACCTGCTCTGAATTGAAGAAAACGGAAGAAAAGCCAAAGGCTCCTCATCTTGAAGACATTCATCTTTCCATTCTTGTTACTACAGAGAATTAGAAGCAGAACATTGAGGAACCAGCTGTCAACAGAAAGGAGATGGTTCTGGAGGTACTCATGGCTAACAATCCATGTCCTTGCTAAGGTATTCAATGATCTTTGTATAGATAATCCCACATTTCTTAAGATGATCGTCAAACTCTAGACTAAGATATTCACCACCTCGATCTGATCGAAGCATCTTAATCATCATACCTAGCTCATTATGTACTTCGTTTTGGTATTGTTTGAACATTTCAAATGTTTCATGTTTATGCTTCATAAGATAAAAATAACAATATCTACTAAACTCGTAAGTAAGTGTGACTAAGTATCTATCTCCACTCCTGTATATTTTTCTAAATGGGCCACACATATCAGAATGTACAAGTCCTAACAGATCCTTGGCTCTTTGACTGATATCGGTAAAAGGAGCTTTGGTCAACTTACCACTTAAACAAGATTCACAATCATCAAAAGATTCTTAACTAGTGGAATTCAAAATTCCTACGGTTTGGAGTTTCTTTGTGCGATTCTTGTTTATGTGTCCTAGTCGACAATGCCAAAGATATGTATCATTGAAATCTAATTTCGTACATTTAGAGGAGATGTTGTATAATGTGTTATTATCATGGACTTCTATCTCATAGATTCCATTATGAGGCTTTGCAGTAACATAAAACAATTCATTCAAGTATGCATAAATAAAATCACCATCAAAGCATATTTAAATCCTTGTTCACGCAAAGCAGAAACCGAAACAATATTCCTAGTCAGACTAGGTATGTAGCAAACATTGTTCAAAACAAGTTCAACACCAGAAGGAAGTAAAAGAACATATTCCCCTACAGCCTTCACTGCGACTCTTTGTCCATTGCCAACATGGAGCTCCAAATTGCCTTGCTTCAGCTTCCCAACCTTCCTTAGTCCCTACAAATCGTTACAAATGTTAAAACCACCTCTAGTGTCAAACACCCAAGATTTTCTAAACAAAGAGAAGATCTCAATAACGAATATACATGAGGAATGTCCTCCAGAAGTCTTGTTCTGTTTCAGCTCAGCAAGATATTTAGGGCGGTTCTCTTCTAGTGTCCAGCTTCATCACAATGAAAGCATTTGACATCCTTTAGTGGTTTCTTGGAAACAACCTTGCCTTTCCCCTTTCCCTTGAAGCCTTTCGTGCTTTCACCTTTGGTTTGAGATTTCCTAACTCGACCCTCCTAATCAACAGCACGAGACCGGACTTGCTAGAAGTCAGGATGTTCATCTTGGCAGTTTTGAGCATCATATGCAACTCTTGGATGGTCTTGTCCCAAGCATTCATATTATAGTACAAAGTGAACTGGTCATATGACTTTGGCAGTGAGTTGAGGATTATATCCCAAACCAGCTCATTGCTCAAGGGAGAGTCATGACTTGCTAAGTAATCAATGTAACCCTCCATCTTCAACACATGAGTGCTGATCGAAAAACCTTCCTACATACGGGCTTGTTGCTGGAACATTTCCTGCAGTTGCCTAATCATGTCGTATGCCAGCATATCAACCAGATTCTTTTGAAGTTCTGGTATCGTGGATGCTAGCATTAAGCAAGAGACCTTGATGGAATCATCCACATGTTTATCCCAGGTCTTACGAAAAATGACCGTAAAAGCAGTAGGTTATTCGGGAATTGGTTATTCAAAAACATACATCTTGTTCTCTGCCCTGATAAAAATATTCAAGTTATGGTATCAATCCATGAAGTTGGAGTTGTTGAGTTTATCCTTCTCAAGGATTGACATTAATGAGAAAGTGGAGTTGGGATTGGATTCGATAGTTATCTACAAAATTCAAAACTAAAGTTTAGTACTTTCATGCTTAACGTCCTAATTGACCCAATTGAAAAAATATATAATTAGGAATGAGATCTCGGTTCACCATTGCTTAGTGAATGGCTGAGCATTCTCCACTTATAGGTCCACATGACTCATCTCAAATCGATCTCGTGACAAGACGTCTCGTTAACACGGAGTGCGGAATCCTACCATATTAACGTTTGTATACTAATTGACAATAGAAACATCATGTAAATAAACTTCTATTTGTATTCCATAAAATACCGAGTTTACAGATTCACATAATACACTAGATTCAATCCCTCTGTTGTTCTCTGTTTCACAGAATCTGTAAACACCTATTTATAGACACAATCCTTCTATAGGCGAACTTAACAAGTTCGCTTCTAAAGATGCTTAGGCGAACTTATTAAGTTCGCCTCTAATAGGCTAGGCGAACTTAACAAGTTCGCTCCTAAAGATGCTTAGGCGAACTTATTAAGTTCGCCTCTCTATGAACTTACACAGAATTTTATCAACAGTTACAAAACATGTCCTAACAGACTCCCCTTTAACTGTTGCTAAGAATTCTATCAATTACAAGTCAAAGACTCTAAGACTAAGACATAATATCTTCGAGCTCGTTGTCACCAGAATATGCTCCAACATCCACTGGCATGGCTGTGTAGGTAGGTAACGATTACCAATTGGGTCAACTACACAATTCTCGGTTTGAGGGGCGTGACGAGTAATGTCAAGCTTGGATACGTTTCCCTCAACTAAGCCCACTTAATACAACCTTAAGTGATATTTTCCCTTCAATTGCAACTGTAGAACCGACCTAAGTTACTCGGGAATCACGGTTGTACCTTCAACCGAAACCGTAGACCCTGATGCAGGGTAATTCTCTAACACCGTGGGTTCGAGTAAATCAGTTGAAGTGTCACAATTTAGGGTGGTGTAGAAATATCGATCTTAATTTGGGATTTTCTTTACTGTTTAAATTACCATGTAAGGGTCGAAAAAATTTTGGACGAATAGGAGCATGAGCCAAGTTGTGCAATTTTAGTAAAACCAATTTTACCGTTTAGTTCGTGAAAAACCTTTCAACACTCGACATGATCCAATATTAAATATCTTATTTAATCTAAATTGGTTGTTAATCGTGTACCAAATTTTAAACTAATTAACTCTTTAATTAATTTAAATTAGTTTTAAATAAAACAATTTAAGTTAAAAATCATTTTACTTTTAAATAAAAACATTTTTATTTAAATTAACTTTCCGAGAAATATTTAAACAATTTGATTTTCGCATCATTTTAAGATTGTGTCAAAAACATTTTATATAAATTTTTGGGTTTAATTACTATCCTAAATAATTACAACAATCACAAACAAATAAATCGAGCCACTAGTAAAATTGTTCGGTTTCGTTCTAGCCATCAAACGAAAACTGCACCGGTCTAAGGGACAAACAAATACAACCATTTTTGTTTTCTCCCACTTAGTCCAAGATCTCCATCTTCGTGTCTCGGTAGTCTCCGTCTTCGGTCTTCAAATCTTCGTCTCGTTCGTATTATAACTTATTTACATTTACAATAAATAATAAATAAAAATAAACCTAACTATTACGTCAGGTTCCAAATAACCCGTAAAAAATACAAAGATGATAAACACAAAACATACATAACAACACGACACTAGTGCTCGATTTAAACAACACAATCAACCATAAACGAAAACAGCTCGATCTTTTGTCAAACAAAAGTTTTGAAAAATAAAACATAAGATCGAAATAAAAAACAGTTATGTCTAAATGCGCGTGAAGATGGCTCTGATACCACTGTTGGGAATCCATGTACCGGTTTTAACTTTTAAAATAGATTTAATTAATCTTATTAATTAACAAATCAGATTTACATAAGCGAAAGCGTTTGTACATGTTAACTGTTCTAAACAGGAATCCCGTCAGTGATCCGATTACACGCGTACAAACAATAAAAATAAGTCAACCATAGCAGGTAAAAGTTTACACCTTTGACGATTCCCAGAAGATCTACATTCGGAACAACAAGCGTCTTGCTAGTGAGTTGATCACGAAACCCACAAAACACAAAAAACGTCTCACGATTTCGCACAGATAACCGGCGACGGCGGCACCCGGCTATGATGACGGCGTCCGACAGCAAGCGGCGGAGGTGCTGGATCACGATGGTGTGGACGACGGTGCAAGGGGAGGGGAGGGGAGGGATCCTTCTTGCGCAAGTTTGGATGGTGGCTAGGTTAGATTAGGGTTTTGATTTTAAGATGTATTTATAATTACCATAATTACAAATTGCACCCATGGGAATTAACTATTAAATCCCAGTAACTAACTGTTAATTATTTTTAACCCTCGCAGTTTACTAATTACAAATAATTAGTAAATCTTTACCATTTAATGTTTAACACTTAAACGTTTAAACATATGTATTTAATTATTTCTCTGAATATTTAATCACTGAACAAAATGTTGATTATTTTACTAAATATTTATCTATCGAATTATGAATTTGGCCCACATATATCACATATCTTTATTTAGCACACAATTTAAACATACCTTGTTCCTCGGACAGCCTTGGAGTGAATCCCTATGTTTCACGAGCACTTATGGTTTGAGTTTAAGTACCCTTTCTGATACTTAAATCCCTCAAACCGTGATATGATAACAACCAGAAACACCCTACTCTTAATTCCTTTATTTTATCAGAGTTTTATGCGAAAACTTGGTCCCGGTTTTTCTAAACCTTGTCACTAACGTGACAAAGGCCTATTTTATTATTTAAATATTGTTTTACAATATAAACATGATACAAATTATATTTACATAAGGATTCTCTTCCAATCCGCCAGTGTTTGAAAACATTTTTACATTAGCTTTCGCTAAGTAAGTACATTGTGTTACTCCATTTTATTATTTGTAAGGCCCGCCTTGTAGGCTGGACACCTCACAATCATTCCTTTAGATGGGCTGGACGTTCTGTTACATTTATTCACGATCCGCCCCTGTAAGCTGGACATCCCATTTCCATTCCCAATTCAGGATCCACCCCGTGGGCTGGACATCCCATTTTCATTCAAATTTCAGGACCCGCCCCGTGGGCTGGACATCTCATTTCTATTCCAATTTCAGGACCCGCCCCGTGGGCTGGACATCCCATTTCATTTCCAAACATCACACACAGTCCATCATATTCATTGGCATGCATTCTTACCATGCCTTCAGACCTAGCCTACACCCCTAAACCATCATAAAGGTTTCCCCTTAAAACATCAAAGAAGCTTATATATAGGGTCCCCCGCAGCGTTCCCACCACTTCTTTGACATCTCGAGGGTACACCGTTACTCAAGTTCAGTGTTAGACCATCCTTTATTCCATATTCTCATCACATAATGGCATGTATCATAACCATGCTTTTAGACCTAGCCGTCACCCTAAACCTTTCTAAAGGTTTCGTCCAGAAATACCAAAGAAGCTTATATATAGGTTTCCCCGTAGTGTTCCCACCACTTCTTTGTTACCTCATGAGTACGTCGTGACTTGGGTTTAAGGCTAGACTAGTCTTTATCACACATTCACATTTTATCACATAATAGCATGCATCCTTGTCATGCTATTCCATACCGGCTCCTTCCCTAAGCCTTTGCAATGGTTTCGCCTTAAGGCATTAAAGAGGTTTATATAGAGGGTTCCCGCAACGTTCCCACCACCCCTTTAACATCCCATCATTACTCCATTGTTCGGGTTTAGGGTTTCAACTAATTTACCCTTTACCCGTACCTTAGTCTTTCACATATCACATAATCACATAAACATATGACTATATATATATATATATATATATATATATATATATATATATTTTAACTAGGTACGGGTCCAGTGTAGTTACATTAACCTTGGGTTGTTTCCTAAACTCGTTCCTCGCTTAAGACGTCTCTCCGATCCTCGCTCGTAATTTTAACACACCGCACTCGAAACCGCCGTGCTCGTAACCTTCGTTCTGGCCTCCTCAGTTTGCGTGTTTGTGTGGTACTGGTGATGGTGACGTTGTTGTTGTTGATTCAAAATGAACGGCAAATGTCTCTATTTACTGACTGATTTCTGCACCGGTGGCGCACCGCTAAGACAGGCGGTAGGGGTCCGCTACCGCCTTCCTTCCAGCTGTCTGGCGTACTCCCCACGTATCGGACTATGGGCGGCTATGGTAGCGGTCCGCTACTGTCACACCCCGCCAATGTGGAATCGCGAGGTGTAACGTTCATGCTTTCCATAGCATATGATTATCGCAAACACATACACATAAGTTGGATACTAAATTTAAGTTAATGTTTACAAACCAAAGTAATTATTTTGAAAGTACAAAATATGTGAGATTTGGCAAATATGACTCATCTACGATGAGTTATACAACAAAAATCCCCAAAATAATATCCATCCATAAGTGCATGTTAACCTACTTGTCAGACGCTTTGACTCCGTGTTTAATTCCCTGAAAAATATACTTTAAAATATGTCAACACTAGGTTGGTGAGTTCACAGGTTTTAGTTAATCACATATTAATAAATCAATTGTGTAAAAACCAATTCAAGTGTGTATAATAAACAAGGTGATTACTGAATAATTGATAGACCTATTGGTAAACTAGCTATTTTTACAAAGATTACGTTCATATATAAGCCTTTTAACCATTCCTAACTAAGTGAAAGCCCCCCCCCCCCCCCGTCCCTTAAGAGCATTTGTTAAGACAATATGCGGTCAATCGGCCATGTGGACCAAAGGTTAGCGCGACTAACCATGACCGGGGGTGTCAATCCCAAATAGTACTATCCAGAGAATCTCCGGCAATTATTGCTAATGGTTAATAATTGTGTTGTGTTGCGCATCATTCCCGGGGGTTTGGGCCCTTATTAGTACTTATGCAAACAGAGTTTTTTGGTCTTATTAAATTGTTGTTGTCAAAATAGTTGCAGTATGTTTCCCCCCGAAATGTTTAAAAACAATAAAAAAGGGGTAGTTAAACTCACATTATATTCTTGAATGCTAGCAATTAGATTTGATCCTATTTGACCTTGACTATTTGTACCCTAGTTACACGAAAAGCTATTCGTCTTAAGTGCAATTGTTCACCTGCTTAAGTTCATCCGGTTAAAGATGTGTTTATTTTTGAAAAAAGATGTTTCGTGATGCGACCCGTTGGTGATTATTATTTTTGTTATTTATGTGTTCCTAGACACAACCTATGGTGTTATGACTTATCATTAGCATGTCACGGTAAATAAGTAATTAATGTGTATTATTTCTAATTAATGGTTCACACACATTGTTCACGAATAATAGTACCGAATATATATACCCATAATATGAACATTCTGGTTTAACTCTTTGTGAGTTTCACTAACCCCTTTTTATTTTCTAAGTTTTTGAAATGTTTTGGGGTGGAAACTTACTTGTAAAGAATTTTTGTATGTAAATGAAGGAACTAATGATCAGACCGTATGTGTGTATTGAGGGAAAATAAAGCGCTTAAAGTCCTCGGAATAAAAATTAGTAACCATTAGCTATGGACTTAGCCCGGGATTTTATGGATAGTACTATTGGGGGTGACGCCTCCGGTCATGATTAGTCGCGCTAATCTGGGGTCCAAATGGCCGAATGACCACATATTGTCTTAACTCACAGAAAGGCGAGGGGAGGCACAGAAAGTTGGGGTTTGGTTACGGTCACGTACATTACATATTATTTTGTATTCCTTGCAAGTTTACAAATGGGGTCAATTGATCGGGTTAGTATTCGAATTCATTGGTAATACATACTAAGAGTTTTGATCGGTAAATGATCAGGTTTAAACAATGTATATGTTTTCAAAGGAAAACTACATATTTTATGACGGTTAAGTCATGGGCATGTTTTCAAAGGAAAACTACTTATTTGATGACAGTTAAGTCATGTATATGTTTTCAAAGGAAAACTACTTATTTGATGACGGTTAAGTCATGTATATGTTTTCAAAGGAAAACTACTTATTTTATGACGGTTAAGTCATGTATATGTTTTCAAAGGAAAACTACATATTTTATGACGGTTAAGTCATGGACATGTTTTCAAAGGAAAACTACATATTTTATGACGGTTAAGTCATGGACATGTTTTCAAAGGAAAACTACATATTTTATGACGGTTAAGTCATGGACATGTTTTCAAAGGAAAACTACTTATTTTATGACGGTTAAGTCATGGACATGTTTTTCAAAGAAAAACTACTCATTTCATGACGGTAAAGTCATGGGCATGTTTTTAAAGGAAAACTACTTATTTCATGACGGTAAAGTCATGGGCATTTTTTCAAAGGAAAACTACTTATTTCATGACGGTAAAGTCATGGGCATGTTTTCAAAGGAAACTACTTATTTTATGACGATTAAGTCATGTATACGTTTTCGGGGAAAACTAACTGTACTAAATGAACAAACTCTTTGAACTCACCAACCTTTGTGTTGACACTTTCAAGTATATTTCTCAGGTAACCTTTAGCCATGGCGCGGTTGGAATAGGCTAGCTATGTTGGAACAAGTCCTAGTAACCGGACGGGCATAGATTATCAAGTCTCCAGAAGACCATTGAACTAGCAGGACTTAGATAATTGTATTTATTTAGTTTTAGTAATCGTATATGTAATCAAGTCTTAGAAATCACCATTACAGCTTCCGCTATCGTGTAATGAACCAATCGTTGCAACCTGTATTTATTTATTAAGTAAATAAATTTGGGGGTGTGACAGATTGGTATCAGAGCAATGGTTTTAGCGAATTAGGTTTCCTTAGTGACACCTAGGCTCTAACCGGACTCAATTAGGGACCAAGATTTCTAAGACTTGCATCACACTAAGAACACCTAAGACTTGAGTATGGAAATTCCAACCGTTGCCGAACAATTTGTGTAGACTATTAGTGTATGGAGTTACACTAGGGTATCATTAGCTACACTAATACAATTACATGGCACATGTAATGAACACTTAAACACATACAACAATGTGGAAATAATAAACACTTACAACATGTTACTGTTCGGATTACGAGTCAAGAATAACGGGTACTCAGCATACTGCAACCTTAGAAGATCGAGTTACGAGCTGAGCTTGGGCGACGACGGCAGCAACCGTCAGTTACCGATCTTGGTATCACAACAGGCTGAACCCGTACCAGAATCTGTACCTATACCTGCACCACACCGACAACTACTCTAGCCAGGGAGGCAACATTCTTTTTGACGTATGTGCGGTATAAATACTCTAATTCATGAGTTGCCGGATCGAACGAATAGACTTTCGCCATGAGATGTGTCAGACGGGATTGCCGGACCGAAGGGAATCCAAGGTGGATAAGCAGGACTAAACAGGGGAGAACTCCATGGGTCAGGAGACCCAGACATTCATCAGGATCATGTGGATCCATACGTACATACATACTTGGAGCATGAGTTGCTCGACACTAATTTGAGGATCTATGCCCTACAAATAGTGCCTGACTTCCATACACATTTTATTCTTGAGAGACACTGGTGGTGCCTCTCTACCGTTAACCTCATCCGGTAACAGCCAGATTCGGCAGACTCATGGATATTGGTACACATAATCAAGAGTAATCCGATAGAACAATACACACTCCTACACAAGTGTGCAAACACGACCTAATGATCATTTCAAATCCTTTTAACTAAAATTTGGGGATAGAAGGAACACTACAGGGATCATGCAAAGTAAATTATCATTACGGGTGCACACGTAATCATGATTTGCAGTGTATGGGAACTTTAGTGAGTCTTGCTGTCCAAGGTAATCATCAACCCATGTTCTCAGTCACTTGATTAAGGATTGGATCTTAACAAATCGGACTTCTCAAATAGGTGTCCACAAAGTATTCTCCTAGTTCGGGAGGAATGAGAGAAATTCAAATTGAATTCAACCAATCCTTAGTGAATCCTGAACGGCGAAGGATTTCGCACATTCATTCTTTGAGATTCTACTTGTCAAGATGGCTTCAAATTGAGCATTACCACAACCCATAATTAAAATAATTGCAAAATTATTTTGGGAGATTATAGCGTAATCTTGGGATCTATCGTACAATTTAGTCACAATTACTTGAAAGTTACGTCAGGAGTGCTATGCACTAGCTCCGGTAATGGGGCAGAAAATCTTTCTAACCCGCATACACATAGCACCTATGGGGTGTTGTGGAAGCTCGACATGAGACAAGTAGGCAATCTGACATTTCATAATATTGGTCAAACAGGGTTGCTCTCACAACCACTGACATTCAGTACACCTTTAAGTCCGACTATTCTCCCGGTGATGAATAGGTCGGGGATGATGCTCAAGCGAATGCCAAAGAAACCTAAGTGTGGACTGATGACTATTGTCGAACTAACAGCAAAACAACATACAAAACTTTTGAAGGTTTCCCAAATGCGGAATTTCTTGCTAATCTCATTAGCTCATGATATGCATAAGGGACATAAGCACGAGTTGTTCATAACAGACCACTGTCCACAAATATCCGAGAAGGATAATTTTATACCCTTTTGCACCCGCACTCCGTCAAGGACCATCTTGTTGGATGGATCCCAGATTTCAGCCTAGAGGAGAGGCGTGATCATATCCTTTACTCCCAGTTTTCTAGAATTAGGGAGCTCTAGGGCATCTATTGTTAAGAAATGACTTCTTAACGCAGGCTCAGGAAAAATACAAAATTTTGATGTTTAACACTCATTACCTCAATGTTATGAACTGAGTCCTTGTACTAAGGACTTCAGGCTAGGGCCGGCAAGAGTGGAATACGTAATGGTAAGTCACCAAAGTACCATTCGAACGCTAGGGAAATGCAGACACACTGTATGACTAGTAGTTGGCCATCAACTCTTTCTGCCAACTTAATGGGTTGACAAACCCGTAGCCCATTTTGGGGAAAGCACTAATTCGATGAGACCATACTCACAGTATCGCTGTTCATTTCCTCACCTAGACGAAATGTGAATATTCCAAACAAACGTAGAACTTTGTATGGCTTACATACTTCGAGAGTATGGTCGTCAAGCCATGAGTTTACATATCAGGACGTTACAACCCAAAGGCTGGTCTGCCTCAGAAAGGTGGTACAAGCAAAGGGTAAAGTGGTGATTAGACTCAAACTTTGCTAGTGAGAGCACACAAGGAATCTTGAAATATTAAATCAATTATGACCCATTTTAATGGAAGATCATAGATAACATGAAACCTGAATTAAGAATAAAGTCTTAGTCCGAGAAAATGCTTTCGAAAAGCATAAGAGGGACAAACATAAAGTTTCATTTCCGTACTGTGTCATTACTACCCAATATTCAACTAAAACCTAGACACCTCGTCGAGTAATTCTTTCCTAAGATCTATAGAGATCTGCTTTTGTGACAAAGTGCGTAGACGAATAGAGGGTATGTGTCAACATACGCTCAAGCTTCACAGGCACCATTCCTTTCATTACCAGGAATGAGCATCACATAACCCTACCATATTGAGGGTAATCAAATGAAGAGGTTCTTGCACGTTTAATATCGTTAGTCGGAGAATTATTCACTTTACTTTCGAATACCGACTATCAAGTAAATAGAATCAAACAATTGAAGCCTAAGTTGGATGATACAAATAGAATTTGGGTACCAGGTATCGGTAGCCTATGTGGGAGGTTATGGATGAAGTTCATAAGCCGAAGTACTTTTTTCATCCAGAATCGAATAAAACGTATAAGGATCCCGAGGAACTTCATTATGTGGCAAAACATGAAAGGAGAAACTGCTATCTATGTTGGGAGATACCCGACAGTGAAAGCAGAATGTTAGGAGTCACCTGAGTGAACACAAAAACCGCAGATTCCTCAATGGAAATGGGAGGAGAATTCCATAGATTTCATTACAAATCTACCCAGAACATCTAGCGACTATGATACTATATGGGTTATCATCAGTCGTTTGACGAAATCCACTCACTCCCTACTAATCAAGGAGACAAATAAAAGTAAGAAGCGTGCAAGGCTAAATATTAAGGAAATTAAGGCTAGGCATGGTTTGTCAGTTTCCCTTTTCTCTAATAAGGACAGTTGATTCATGTCAAGAATCTGGCAGTCTGTACAAGAAGCCTTGGGCACACGCCTTGACATGAGCACTGCATATCATGCCCAGATGAATGGTCAAGGTAAAAGGACCATCCAAACTTTAAAAGATGTGCTCCGTACGTGTGTAATCGATTTCAGAGGAAATAGGGATACTCACCGCCGTTGGCTGAGTTTTCATACAATAACAGTTACCACACCAGCATCAAAGCCGCTCCATTTGAGGCTTTGTACGGTCGAAAATGTCTTTCACCGCTATGTTGGGCGGAAGTTGGCGACAAGCATTTAACCGGTCTTGAGGTTATTTAGGAGACTACTGACAAGATCTTCAAGATCAAGGATCGTCTGAAGGCCGCTCGTGACAGACAAAAGAGTTACGCGGATAACAGACGAAGACCATTAGAATTCCAAGTTGGGGACCGCATCATGTTGAAGGTCTCACCTTGGAAAGGAGTTGCTAGATTTGAGAACCGTGGCAAGCTTAACCCTAGGTACGTAGGACCATTTGAAATATTGGCTAGGGTTAGCCCCGTAGCATACAAGCTCAAGTTGCCACAAGAACTAAGCAATGTACATGATACGTTTCATGTGTCAAATCTCAAGAAGTGCTTATCAGACGAGTCATTAATTATACCGCCTGATGAGATTCACATAGATAACAAGCTGCACTTCGTTGAGGAACCCATTGAAGTCACAGATTGGAAGGTTCAGAAAACAAGGCGTAGCCGGGTTAAATTGGTTAAGGTACGTTGGAATTCAAAGCGCGGACCAGAGTATACGTGGGAACGGGAAGATAAAATGAAAGCCAAGTATCCGTCCTTGTTCACGAACACTCCAAGTCAATATGACAAGAACTGAATTTCGGGACGAAATTCTCTTTAACATAGGGAGAATGTGAGACCCAGTATTTCAGGTCAAAAGCCATATTATTTTAGCACGTTCATACTCCATATTCCTGGAATATTATCTTTGACATAGTATTGTCAAGGAGTCTAGCAAAGTAAAACGTATCATACTTTAGTAATTTTAAGAATTACTAGGTCAAAAACATTTATTACTCGTAGTGTACGACCATTGGTGATTAACAATATTTTATTTTAGTAAAGTCTAGAGACACGCTTTAATCCAAAAAACATAGATATTGGTGACTAAAGCTTTAAAAGATGACATGAAAATGTGTGTTACATGGTCTTAAGTTATTTTTATGTGTAAACATGTATAATATGGTTATGACTATAACTATGTCGGGATGCACTAGTAAGCTATTGAAACTAGTCAAATTTGCACAAAATACATAAAAATACTTGATCATTAAAAGTCCTACACTAGGTATTATATCACAGGATCACCTACCAGGTTTACACCACTTAAAAAATACCTAAATAATACTTAGAATGTGACTAGATGATTGGAACAAGACCCAACCCCCCCTAACAACCCATTTCGTCCGAAAATAAAGGTGGGGCCACCCACCATGTCTTCTTCATTTGTTTCACCATTCCTTGTGTCATAACAACCTTACTCAATCAACCAAAAGGTTGGACTGATGACTATTGTCGAACTAACAGAAAAACAACATACAAAACTTTTGAAGGTTTCCCAAATGCGGAATTTCTTGCTAATCTCAATAGCTCATGATATGCATAAGGGACATAAGCATGAGTTGTTCATAACAGACCACTGTCCACAAATATCCGAGAAGGATAATTTTATACCCTTTTGCACCCGCACTCCGTCAAGGACCATCTTGTTGGATGGATCCCAGATTTCAGCCTAGAGGAGAGGCATGATCATATCCTTTACTCCAAGTTTTCTAGAATTAGGGAGCTCTAGGGCATCTATTGTTAAGAAATGACTTCTTAACGCAGGCTCAGGAAAAATACAAAATTTTGATGTTTAACACTCATTACCTCAATGTTATGACCTGAGTCCTTGTAGTAAGGACTTCAGGCTAGGGCCGGCAAGAGTGGAATACGTAATGGTAAGTCACCAAAGTACCATTCGAACGCCAGGGAAGTGCAGACACACTGTATGACTAGTAGTTGGCCATCAACTATTTCTGCCAACTTAATGGGTTGACAAACCCGTAGCCCATTTTGGGGAAAGCACTAATTCGATGAGACCATACTCACAGTATCGCTGTTCATTTCCTCACGTAGACGAAATGTGAATATTCCAAACAAACGTAGAACTTTGTATGCGTTACATACTTCAAGAGTATGGTCGTCAAGCCATGAGTTTACATATCAGGACGTTACAACCCAAAGGCTGGTCTGCCTCAGAAAGGTGGTATAAGCAAAGGGTAAAGTGGTGATTAGACTCGAACTTTGCTAGTGAGAGCCCACAAGGAATCTTGAAATATTAAATCAATTATGACCCATTTTAATGGAAGATCATAGATAACACGAAACCTGAATTAAGAATAAAGTCTTAGTCCGAGAAAATGCTTTCGAAAAGCATAAGAGGGACAAACATAAAGTTTCATTTCCGTACTGTGTCATTACTACCCAATATTCAACTAAAACCTAGACACCTCGTCGAGTAATTCTTTCCTAAGATCTATAGAGATCTGCTTTTGTGACAAAGTGCGTAGACGAATAGAGGGTATGTGTCAACATACGCTCAAGCTTCGCAGGCACCATTCCTTTCATTACCAGGAATGAGCATCACATAACCCTACCATATTGAGGGTAATCAAATGAAGAGGTTCTTGCACGTTTAATATCGTTAATCGGAGAATTATTCACTTTACTTTCGAATACCGACTATCAAGTAAATAGAATCAAACAATTGAAGCCTAAGTTGGATGATACAAATAGAATTTGGGTACCAGGTATCGGTAGCCTATGTGGGAGGTTATGGATGAAGTTCATAAGCCCAAGTACTTTGTTCATCCAGAATTGAATAAAACGTATAAGGATCCCGAGGAACTTCATTATGTGGCCAAACATGAAAGGAGAAACTGCTATTTATATGGAGGCCCCTTTATCACTCACTTAGCTATGTGCTTAGGGGTCCTAAGCCCCGTAAACCTTGGTATGCTCACCAATATGGACCTATCGATGGAAGAAGTGAACAGGCAGATGCTAAACAACATGAGGATGATGAGAAAGATCCAAGGGCTGTATAGGCTGGTTGACCACTGGGTAGTCGTTGCCAAGGAGCAGTTATCCCATCTGATGAAGAAGGGGAGCCCGCACTGCAGCTACAGCAGCACGCCGAAGAGGACCCAGGTACGTATTATACTACTGCAGATCCCACTATATTGGACTTGATGATCCGTATGGGTCAGCTGGGGCAGATAATGGATGACATGCAACAAGAATTTTATGATCACACACAAAACCCATATGCCCACCAGCAGTATTAGCCTTATCCAGGTCCTCACCAGCAGTGGCCCCGACCACTATATTAGTAGCAACTCTCTCCTTCTCCTCCGAATATGTGTGGTTCATATCTGATGCAATTCGTGGCTCTTAAACTTTGACACTTTATGATTGTTTTTATTATCCATTGGTTGACATTGACACTACAGGTTTTTTACCGGTTACCTTTGTAACCGTTGATATGGTGGCACCACCACCACCTCCTTTCGGCCGCCCGATAGGAGAATATTAGTTTAACTCTATTTAATTTTAGTACTTAACTTATATTTTGAGCATTGCATAGCATCACAGGTTTTGGTTCGTACCCGGACATACAATCTAGGCAAAATGGGAAGCCTACAAATCTCATAATGATTGCATCATGTTAAGGGAGTATCAATCTCACCACCCTCTATTTATTTTTCATGACACATATTATATTGCATACATTCATATTGTATGAAACTAAGTGTGGGGTGAAACCCCACCAATGATTCAAATGCCTAATTGCGTCCTAAGTATGACAAGTGCATGATTACAAATTACCCTATCTGTTGAATCAAAATGTAGAAGTAATAAAGCATCTTCAAAATGATCTGCAAACGTTTGGCAGCTTCATAAATAAACTAAAAGTATAAAGTCTTAAAATTCCTTTGGAATAAACAGGCTTCTAAAAACAGCAATTTGAAACACCGTTGAATTGAATCAAGGAAACAAATAGGGAAGATTAGAAAGCACATCAGAAAGAAAGAAATAAGTTTATGCACGCTGTTACCTTTATACCTCCCTATCTTCCGTTTCATGTGAGAATTTGAGCCTATCCGAGCATTATTACATAACCCATCAAGTTTTTGACGTCATTGATTAATACATTTTTCACATGCTCATTTCATTTGATAGAGTGTTTGCTAATTATTGTTTTGCATGTTAGAACCTACATAAGATATACATATCAAGATCATAAAATAAAAGAATACATAAATATGATTGAGGCATTAGGATTAACCCACTTTCTTAGCCTTTTTCTTTTCCTTTTACCTACCCTAAACATTATCCCTTAGTTACCCCCTTTGAGCCTAAACCTTTTCGTTTCTAAACCTAACATCTCAACCCTATAAACCCGACAAATTACCCTTTTTATCTTTTAACCCTTTCAGTTAAAAAATGACTTGGCTATGAATTAAGGAATGATTATCCACCGAACATTTATAGATACATCTTACGTTTGAAGAAAGAGACTCATTTAATATGAAAAGAAGAATTATTGTGAAAAGAAAAAGGGACATCCAAAAAAAATTAGTAAATTGCCCAAGTTAGTGAAGAAATCTCATCAAAAGAAAATCAAACTTACTCGAAAAATTGGAGTATCCAAAGCTGATCAAAGTGGATGCATTAGGAAGCAACAGTCGAACGATTCATGATGAATTGATAGCAATGAATATTTAAAAGACAAGAAAAAGTTTACATTCTCGACGAAGGGGTTTGGTCTTGACGATCTGACCTTAAAAGAGTCCTTAGATTAGTCACAATGTCTAATCTAAGTTGAATAAATGAATCATTTACATTTTTTATCATTAAGCCAAGTCAGATGTTCAACATTTAGTCACTTTTCCTAAAAACTTCCTACCCTAACCCCAAGCCAACCATTACAACCCTTTATAAAGCCCTTTTGATTTATGCACATATTTTGTATCAATTGGTGGAGATTTGATTTTTATACAAACCTAAGATTATGCAATCAATAATTGTAGTATTGAGTGTTCTCTTGACATACCTTATCCATATATTAAACCCGAGTGTTAAGTGAACAATTGTGAGACGGTAACTTTGTGCATCATCTTAGTTCCATCAAGTATGTTAGACTTACTACCCTATTGTGGAGAAACAACCGAAAGGTGCAATCATCAAATAATTGTTTTTATGAAGGATGTTTAACCATTTGGGACAAGAGCTTTGGATTAGCAAAACCTTACTTCTATGGCTATAATCATGCATGAGTTTTCTTGAGGACAAGCAAAGTTTAAGTGTGGGGTATTATGATATGACCTAAATTATACATGTTTTACATGCACAATTATCCCCATATTGATTACAATTATAGATGAAATGATAGGAATTGCTATTTAATCTATTCATTTGTCTTACAATAGGATAATTAACCTTGGTATGCAAAAACATGAAGAAATCACTCAAAATCAAGGTGAAATCAGCATTCGGAAGACAATTGAACGAAACCGAATGTAGGAAGTCAAAGCTTGAAGCCAAAAAGTCAACATATAGCAAAAGTACCCAATGCATGGGCATACATCCCAATGCATGGACGTGCATTTGGGGTTTTGCGTCCCTGTACCTCCTAAAGCTGCCAAGATTTCCCATGGGCAAGAAAATGGTAGTTTGCACGCCCGTGCAATCCAATGCACGGCCGTGCATTGCCAAAATCTCAGCATATAAATAGCAAGCTCATTCTAGTGTTTTAGGTGTCCAAGATCAAGAATAGGAAAAGCCTTAGTGCTCTGCTAAGAGCCGGAACTCTCTCGGTTTTGGTCCGTTTTAGCTTTCTTTGTTTATTTTCCTTTTTAAAGTCTTGAAATATGAATATTTCTTCTCGTTCGACTAATCAAGAGGCAACATATACCCATTCTCCCTTGGTGAAGGAATACTTCCACACATTATCTAAGGTTTAGTGGAATCACTTGTATAGTCATTCATGGCTAGTCCTCTTGTGTTGCTCGAGTTGGTTGAACATTAATTAATTAATGAAGTATTTTTAGTATGTTATGTTTTTAAAGTCTTTATTATAATTTATCTTAAAATGATAAGAATAAGTGATCTTTAAACCAATCTAATAATCTTAAATCTTGTAAGTTACTTAAGCAAGACTTCTTGTTTGAGAAGCTTATTCAAGTTTGTACGGTCTATATATAAATCTTGATGCTAGCAACGGCCGGGTAGTATAGATTTAATATTATGGGTTGCTTGGAGGTTTGGGTATTCAGCAAGATGTTTGAGCCCTAACCAGACCAGGCGGGTTGCGTCGGTATTTCTTTACTTCTCTCGTGTCGGCTTGTAGATGACTTCTAGCAGGAGCCATGGGGTTTGATCTTGAGAATGAAAGTCTTGTTTATTTAAAATAATATTATAAGTAAAGACAACTATTTAAGAACATAATTTGTTAGGTCCGAGCGTTCATAAAGTACCTTTGGAGGTAGTCGTGCATTTTGACTTACCGGAAGAGGTTACATGACCTGACGTACGTCAGTCATTGGATAATCCTAGTCCGAATAATGAATCATGAGATAACCGACGGAATTGAGACCCCGTTTAGGGTCCCGAGATTTATTAGGAACAGTTTTCCGACCGTATCCACTATTCTGTTATGAAATATTAGCTCCCCAATCGAAAGGGTTAGTACTAGTAACTATGACTAACCTTAATTTAAATATATCATTAATTAACAAGGGATAACACCTAGAGTAACATCTTAAATGGGATAATACTTGTAATTACATCTCTTATCTTTTTATTTTCCTTTTAAAACAAAACCCATTTTCCAACTTATTATCCTAGTCAGACAATAGCAAGGGTTGAGTACGGGATCCGTGTCAATGGTTCGATACTTGGTTCTTACCCATACTGTATTACGCTGCGATAGGTACACTTGGGTATTATGTGTGTGTTTTAATTTATAACTTTAAAACCTGATTTTGTGTAGCTCTAAATAGAATATATTTATTACTACTAAAAACACGCTATCACACATCCAGTGTCAAACACCTAAGATTTTCTATACAAAGAGAAGATCTCAATAATGAATATACCTGAGCATTGTCCTCCACAAGTCTTCTTCTGTTTCAGCTCAGTTAGATACTTAGGGCAGTTCTCTTCCAGGGTCTAGCTTCATCACAATGAAAGCATTTTACATCCTTTAGAGGTTTCTTGGCAACATCCTTGCCTTTCCCCTTACCCTTGAAGCCTTTCTTTCCTTCACCCTTGGCTTAATATTTCCTAACTCAACCCTCCTTAATCAACAGGACGGGACCAGACTTGCTAGAAGTCGGTATGTTCATCTCGACAGTTTTGAGCATCATATGCAACTCTGGGATGGTCTTGTCCCAAGCATTCATATTATAGTTCAAAATGAACTGGTCATATGACTTAGGCAGTGAGTTGAGGATTATATCCCCAACCAGCTCATTACTAAAGGGAGAGTGAAGACATGCTAAGTGATCAATGTAACCCTTCATCTTCAACACATGAGTGCTGATCGAAGAACCTTCCTGCATACGACAACTTATAAGTGATCTCATCACTTCAAAGCGCTCATGACGGGCTTGCTGCTTGAACATTTCCTGTAGTTGCCTAATCATGTCGTATGCCGGCATATCAACCAGATTCTTCTGAAGTTCTTGTATCATGGATGATAGCATTAAGCAAGAGACATTGATGGAATCATCCACATGTTTATCCCAGGTCTTATGAGCAATGCCCGTAGAAGCAGTAGGTTCTTCGGGAATTGGTTCTTCGAGAATATACATCTTGTTCTCTGCCCTGATAAAAATTTTCAAGTTATCGTATCAATCCATGAAGTTGGAGTTGTCAAGTTTATCCTTCTCAAGGATTGACTTTAGTGAGAAAGAGGAGGTTGGGATTGGATTCGTTAGATATCTACAAAATTCAAAAATAAACTTTAGTATTTTCATGCTTAACGTCCTATTTGACCCAATTGCAAAAATATATAATTAGGAATGAGATCTCGGTTCACCATTGCTTAGTGAATGGATGAGCATTCTCCACTGGCATGGTTGTGTAGGTAGGTAACGATTACCGATTGTGTCAACTACACAATTCTCGGTTTGAGGAGCATGACGAGTAATGTCAAGCTTGGATACGTTTTCCTCGACTATGCCCACTTAATACAACCTTAAGTGATATTTGCCCTTCAAATTCAACTATAGAACCGGCCTAAGTTCCTCGAAATCTCGGTTGTACCTTCAATCGAAACCGTAGACCCTGATGTAGGGTAATTCTCTAACACCAGAGGTTCGGATAAATCAGTTGTAGTGTCACAATTTACGGTGGTGCAGAAATATCGATCTTAATTTGGATTTGCTTTACTGTTTAAATTACCATGTAAGGGTCAAAAAAATTTTGGACGATTAGGAGCATAAGCCAAGTCGTGCAATTTTAGTAAAATCAATTTTACCGTTTAGTTCGTGAAACACTTTTCAACACTCGACATGATCCAATTTTAAATATCTTATTTAATATTTGGTTGTTAATCGCGTTACCAAATTTTAAATTAATTAACTCTCTGTAGGTCCACTCGGGTCATCTACGGATCTAACTCGAGACGTGACATGACTGTGTGTAGGAGACAATCACAATGATAACAATTAACACACATTGTAAATAAGCTTCTCTTTGATTTCCACCAAACACAGAGTTTACAATACTTGAACACAAAATGATTGATCATTTAAACTAACATGTAAACTCCTGTTTATAGGTAACACTTCTACCACATGCGAACTTAACAAGTTCGCCTAATACTAGGCCTAGGCGAACTTGTTAAGTTCGCCTATTACAAAACTTAACCAAACATTACAAAAAACATAAAGACATATAAGATCTAAACTATTACAAGGCCTATTGTCACACTTTTATGTCTTAACAGACTCCCCCTTGACAATAGCTTGATCTTCTATCTTCATGTTAAGCTCTTCCAATTCTCTGGTAGTTTGCTCCCTGCATATACTCCATGCTTCACACAAATCTCCAACACATGCTTATACTGTAATCCCTATTCACTTGTAAACATAATCTCTTTTCTTTTCAGCATCAGTTGGTCTTTCTTTGAGAAGTTTATAAGATTCATAGCATCATAGAAACATGCTATGACCTTATTATCTTGATCTTCAATCCTTGCTTCTCCAGTGTTCACATCCACATACCGCCCCTTCATATTACCCAGACAGTCTTGTGGTATTTTCCTCAAAGGTATCTTCTTCACTACCTTTACTGGTTTAAACATGTAATTCCAAATTACCTTACCAGTTTTATGATCAACACTCCTTATTCTCTTTCCCTTTTGTGGCTTAAGCTTTTCATACTTTCCTGACCCACCTTCCATTCTAATCAACTTTGCAATAGCATCAGCAATACCATGCTTTGATCTGTTGATAAAAGACTTTGTTGCCGGACCGTTCATCTCACATCGAAGCAAAGTATTGAAGTACCTTAGCCTTGGCTTCAAATATTGTACACCATCAGATCTTTTCAAAGCAAAAAGAATAATTTCTTCATCAAAGAACCAACTTATAATCCTACTAACACACCTTTCTTTGTTCACATACTTTTCCTTAAGAACAAGTGGTGACGGTGAAGGAGGTAATACTTTCTTCCAACTCTTCACCAACTCTAGCCATTTCTCTTTGGTCATGCCTGTATCACTATACATCCCAGTCTTCAGTTGTTTTTGTTTGAGCAGTATCTGAGCTAGAATCAAGCTTTGTGACATCTTCAGTAGAGTCTATAGAGTCAGCCATTCCATTAGAAGTAACTTCAGGAATAACATCATCTTGGATGAAATCAAAAGGCACATTAAGACCATCACAACCTTCATAAGTCAACATTGTTATATCTTTAGTAATCTCCAATTCCACTATCTCTCCTTATTCTATCTCTGAGTTATTCACTTCATCTTCTAAGTCAAGAAACAACTCATCTAGACCATCTAAGCAGTCTATATTTTTAGCTTCAACAAGATCAGAGTCATCTCTAAAGAATTCTAGAAGCAATACATCTTCATTTTCTCCTTTACTTTTATCACTAGAAGCTTCAACTTGATTTGATGTAGACTCCCCCTGAAACTGAGATACCAGAGCAACGTCAGAGTATTGACGATCACCCTTGTTCCTACTGGGATCATTATTTTCATCATCATTCCTATGAACTGCCTCTGTATGACACACATCTTTAACCACTACAGACACCTCCCCCTGAGCGTTAATACACTGAACTAACTATGATACAAGAATTTGCATCTCAGCTAGTTGCCTGCTTTGAGATTGAAGAACTTGCTCTCTCTGAAAATCATTAGCCCTTAATACATCTACTTGACCTTAAAGACCCACACCTTGGGCTTCTAGGCAAGAGACTTTTCCTTGAGAGCAGCAAACTTATCATCCTTTGATGAGGTAGACGGACCAGCTTGTGAAGAAGTATGACAATGAATTGGAGCATGAGTAACTTATGGAGAAGTAGTCTAAGACGTTTGTGGTGATATAATCAATGAGTCCACACATGAGTCCGAGAAGCAGCCATAGAAGCAGACATAAGCTTCTGTGACTTTAGAGAAGGAAGATACTCTGAATCAGATGATTCTTCATGCAATGCTCGTTTTCTAAGTAATGCTCTAGGAGGAGGACCCCTAGCAGACTTGCGTCTTGGTTTATTTACTTTCTTCTTACTAACAGACTTCTGTCTTTTACCAGCATTAGCCACAGGCAAGCTAGCAAGTCGATCATAATGATCTGAGTCAAAATATTTAGTAGCTTCGGAATCGGAATCAGACTCATCATCATTAGCAGGTTCAGAAGAACTTGTGCTTGTATCATTTACATGCCCTTCTTGATCCTGTGGAGGATATTGGACTTGTTCTTTTTCATTATCATGTACATTCTCCTCATTTTGATCATCATGATCATCTACTTGAACCTCATCATGAACCTCCACATTTGGTTCAATGACATTCCCTTGAATTTCATCTTGAACAGGTTCTTGAACTTCTTGTGGTTGGACTTGAGGTTGTTGTGCTTGTTGTTGCTGTTGTTTTTGTGCTACTAGCTCTTTCAGATGAATCCAATTATCATGAGGTGGTGCAACATAATTAGGATTATATATGTGCCCAAACAATGGTGTTGGAACTAGTATCAGTGCCGGATTTTGTTGCCTTACATTGTTACAATCAGTAAATATCCTCTTGGTCATCGGTGTGAGAGTAAGACGTTGTGGTAGTTGAGGTAGGTTTGGAATGAGTTGATTGAGAATCATTTGAATAAACCTCGGGTACATCAGAAAGTGTAATTTGTGCAACGATCTCCTTATATATATATAATGTCACACCCCCAAATTCCACTAATGGATTTTTACCGTTAGGGATGTGACACACCAGGATCTCAGTCATTATTTACATTAAACGACACTATATGGGACTTGAAATGTCATAACATAAAAGTTCAGAGTTAATGCGGAAGCGTTTAAACAAGAAAGTAAATGCACAAAAAAACGCGCCAAAGTTTAGTTTAATAAAGGCAAGTGAATTGTTTAAAACACTAGAAATGAATGACATGGCAATAGGACTCCATGCATGTCCTGAGTGTGCAATCTGTGCCAGCGCGACCAGAGAAACATGTAAGAAAAAGTGTCAACGCGAGGTTGGTGAGTTCACATGTTTCAGCTTGTAATAGCGTTTAACAGATTAATGTATATTCAATATATATATATATCAGCAGGTAGCTAACCCATGTTCATGTATACTAATGCGCTAGCAACCGTAAACTGACTGTTTATGTTTGAATGCCTCCCACCAGGCCTATCAACCATGGTGCATGTTTAGGTCAATATTACATCCGTTCGACCTCCAATCGAGTTAGCGTGACTAACGCGGGTGGGGTTTGTCAAACCAAGTAGTACTACTCAACATACCTCGCTATACTCATATTTAAACGGTTCGATGTGAGGACTTTCATGATAGAGTTTACGCATAGTCATAACAAGTGATAACATATATGAATTAAAAAAATCAAAAGTGTTTGCATCATGTTTTCTCCCCCAACGGGAAAAACATGTAAAATAATGTTTGACTGCGTACCTGTTTCTCCCCCACGAAAAAACAAGTAAAAGTATAATGGTTTGTGTACATGTTTCTTCCCCAACAGGAAAACGAGTAAAAAGGGGCCGTGAAACTCACCTGCGTTGCCTAGTAGGTAGTATCACACAAGTAAGAGATTTGGTACTCAAGTGTCAACCTGCAATGGCTTACGTATGCCCTAGAATTATAAACATAATAATTAGGGACACGTTGGGGTTTGTGACGACGACACGGAAGATTTGAACGTCCTAAAACATTCTTAGGATCGACGAGTAGACGAACGTGTCCACGGGAATAAGGATTCATGTTGGAGCATATTCTGGTGACAACGAGCTTGAAGATATTATGTCTTAGTCTTAGAGTCTTTGACTTGTAATTGATAGAATTGTTAGCAACAGTTAAAGGGGAGTCTGTTAGGACATGTTTTGTAACTGTTGATAAAATTCTGTGTAAGTTCTGCTAGAGGCGAACTTAACAAGTTCGCCTGGTCTATCAGAGGCGAACTTAATAAGTTCGCTTACAGCAGGTTAGTTTTCTATATATAGGTTTACAGAGTCATTAGACAGAAAGACAGATCAGAGAGAACCGAGAGATAGAATTGTCTGATTGAGTCTGTAACCATTGTGAATCTGAATATAACGAGAAGTTTATTTACGCGTGTTGTTTCAATTGTCGGTTAGTATACAAATGTTAACATGAAGGATTCCGCACTTCGTGTTATAGCAACGTCATATTATGAGTTCGATCAGTAGTTGAGTTACCTGGACCTACAAGTGGTATCAGAGCTATTTCTCTTGATTAGCAAAAGATTCGTGGTGTTTTCGTGTCCAATCAACATCAAAATTCAGAGAATTTGAAGGATTTTTCATCTTTTTCGTGTTCTTGATAAAAATGGAAGATTTTTGATCAATTTGGATTGATTTTGGATTGGTTTGAAGAAATTGATCCGATAGGATTGTTCCTAATCAGTTTCTACACAATCATACGGTTCAGAATTGCTTAATTCCATCATTTTGATCAGAAATCATGATTTTCAGCCGAGTTTGTTCGTGTTTGGGTTTCTGAGTTTGTTTCAGCTGTTTTAGGCGAACTTGCTGTTTGTTGTGCAGGCGAAGTTAGGGAGGCGAACTTAATAAGTTCGCTTAGTGAATATTAGGCGAACTTAATAAGTTCGCTTGGTGCAGAGTAGGCGAACTTAACAAGTTCGCTTGGGGTCAAGTTCGCTCGGGTCAACTTAATAAGTTCGCTTGGTGCAGAGTATTTTGGCGGGAAAATTCATCTTGTCCAAATTTTTTAGGGAAAGTTTATATTGTCGTTTTGAATCATTTTTTAAATTTTGAATTTTCGAAATTTTTAAAGAGTATTTTGGCGGGAAAATTTTTTCCGGATATTTTCGCAAAAATTTCAACAATGTCAATTTCATGTGATGATAATGAGATTGAAATTATGCCACCGAGACTTTTGTTCATATCAGATTTTCGTAGCTGAAAAGTCCGGTTCGAACAGTTCGTATCAGCAACTGATGAAAACTTTTGGACATCCATATTTGAAGGATATGTGCATCCTACTTATGACTATATGGGATATTATGATGTTCCTAAACCAGTGAGAGCTCTTAGTAAACTAGAAAAGCAGAATTTTGATCGAGAGATGAAGACGCATGAAACTTTAACGTTGTCTTTTCCAAAAGAAATCATTCATAGTCTCGGGAAGTGTCCAACTTCAAGAGATCTATGGGAAGCTTTGAAGAAAAAGGGTGAAGCTCCTACTCAAGCGTTTGTGGTCTTGATCAAAGAAGTATTGGAGAAGCCGAGTGATTCTCAAAGTAATTCTTCCGCAAATTTAACTGATAGTGAGAGTATTCGTTCTGGTGAAAGTACTCCATCTACTGAGACTGATGTGATGAGTGAAGAAAGTTTTCAAACAGTTGAAGATGATTTGAGTGTATTAGAAACTGATGCAGAGCCTGTCATTGTTGATCAAGAGGTTGAAGTTGATGATGACGTTTTCATGGCTCCTGGTGCATCCTCTTCAGAAGAAAAAGCTGAGGTACTTTCTAACTCTGAAACGTTTTGTTCTAACTGTGTTTCAGTTAAGGATAAAATGATGTGGGTTATGGATGACAACGTTCTTGTGTGTTAAGGTATTGATTATAAGATATACAACGTGTACCCCACTGATATGTTACAGTAATGTAAGTTGCACTATCTCAAGGCATCTAAGATTTTCCTAATAATTTTATAAATTTTCAGAATGAAGCTACATCAATTAGCACAGGAAAAATCAAGCAGAATCCATAAGGATTATCAGGAATCATAAGATTCAGAATCGAGTGATTCATTTGATTTCTTCATTGAATATCGGTATGATGATTCAGGATAATGAATATGGTGTTTGAGTATTAAGGTAAGGGAATCCAACTTTTATCTGGATTTGATTTAAATGAATCAGGAGTGATTCAAGGGTGAATACACGTTCCACGGTTGATGTAGAGACATGTCTAGATTCAATCTCTCATTGCATACTTGTGAGTATGGGCAGTGAGATGAACCGCATTAATTGTGCTAACGACATAACCCGAAACTGATCTCAAAAGAAAATTATTGCCAAAATCTAACATCCTTTATCTGATAATGATCTTTTCTATTCTTTTACGCACACACCCTAGCATACATGGGTTCAAATCACAGTTGTAACTTTAGATTAAGTTTCCACACTACTAGTGATTCAAAGACGCATACAGCCTACTGACAATTCAAATTACTTGTAAATAAGCAGATTAAAACCATAATAATTTACACAATTAAGTAAGCATGACGCAATCATTTCCCATATGAGCAGTCTCTGACGTTTAGATCATTTCTAATGTACTATCATTTCCTCTTTTCTCAAGTTAACTTTGAAATTTTCTCCATTTTCTATTTTGTTTTTGATTTTGTAAAATGTTTTTGAAAGTTAAAAGAACTATACATAAAACTTAAAAGAAAAATAAAATTTAACTTTCATGAATTGAATTAATTTATGAAAAACAAGTTTTTTCACTTAGGATTGAACATTCCTATCAAGTTGAAAAGATGCTCAAAACGGGATCGATCAAATGCCTTTGTGAAAATGTCAGCAAGATTGTCATCCGTGTGAACTATAACAAGTTCAATTAAATGCTTTTCAGCACAATCACGGATGAAATGATGGCGAATTTCTATATGTTTAGTTTTGGAATGTTTCACCTGGTTATTTGTGATGGACATGATGGCATTGTTGTCAATGAATAAAGGAGTTCCAGTGAAGTTTAAGCCGTAGTCTCTCAGTTACTGCTGAATCCACAATATCTGAGAACAACCGCTTGCCGCAGCAATGTATTCTGCTTCACAAGTTGAGACAGAAACCGTTGACTGCTTCTTACACTGCCAGCAAACCAGTCTGTCTCCTAAGAATTGACATCCACCAAAAGTTGACTTTCTGTCAAGGTTACAACCGCCATAGTCTAAATCAGTGTAGGCTTTGAAGTCGAATGACTGCTGCTTAGAGTACCAAAGACCCAATGCAGACCATGATTGACTGGGATAGGTGTGCCATAAGTACTGCTATCATTCATCTTGTATTTTGACAAGATGTCCTGCACATACTTAGTTTGATGTAGATAAATGCCACCCTCTGTTTGACTGACTTGCAGACCCAGGAAGAACGACAGTTCACCCATGTTACACATTTCAAACCTGGACTTCATCACCTGTTCGAATTCCCTACACATCCCTTCATTTGTAGATCCAAAAATAATGTCGTCGACATATACTTGTACAAGAAGAATGTCATCTCCTGCTTTCCTAATGAAGAGGGTCGAGTCAATCTGTCCACAGTGAAACAATTTGATAGTAGATGTTTAGATAATGTCTCATACCATGCCCGCGGTGCTTGATGAAGACCATAAAGTGCTTTGTCGAGCTTATACACTATATTGATATTATGCGGATCTTCAAAGCCGGGAGGTTGAGTGAGATAGACCTCTTCATATACTTTTCCATATAAGAAAGCACTCTTCACATCAAGTTGATAGACCTTAAAGCCGACATATGTGGCATAAGCCAAGAACAGTCGAATGGCCTCAATTCTAGCAACTGGAGCATATACTTCCGTGTAATCCAAGCCCTCTTGTTGATAAAAACCCTGAACAACCAACCTTGCTTTGTTCTTCACAACCACATGATGATCATCCGTCTTGCATTTGAACACCCATCTGGTGCCAATTGGTTGTACCCCCTTTGGCAAGTCAACCAAATCCCACACGTGCAACTTTTGGAATTGAGATAATTCATCTTGCATCGCCTCAATCCAGCAGTTGTTCGCGAGAGCCTCCTTCAAATTCTTCGGCTCTAACTGGGACACGAATGCAGCATGCAGACATGTTTCCATGACACCAGTGTCAAGTATCTCCAAGTAAAGACTAGTGTTCTCTGTAATGGTTCGATGACGAGTTTGAACACCGGCATGAGGATCACCAATAATGTTGTCAATTGGATGATTCTTATGCACTCTCGTCTCTGGTACATTCGGTTCCTGAATTTCTGAATCGAGATTCATGTTTAACTCCCCCATTTCCTGTGTTCCTGAAGAAGAAGAAGATTCAATGTTAATTGGATCAGCTGGAGCTTCATTTCCTACAGTTGTGTTAAGATTAGCTTGAGCGTCATCTCCATAAACATGAACATCTTCACTGTTATCACTGTCATGAGTTCCAGATGTAGATGCAGCATTGGAATTAGGAGTTACAATCGGTACAGTAGCACGAGTAGAGAAACTGGAGTCATCACCGCCACCCAATAATTCATAAACATTTGTGGCGTCAACTGCAGATAGATCAGGAAGATTGAATGACTTGAATAGCGCATCATAATTAAAACCCCAAGCTGGTCCTGTTGGTTTGGGTGGAATGTTGTGTTTACTGCAATCCACTTCAAACCATTCCTCGACAGTACGAGTTCCTATGTTGTACACTCTCTTGCAAGGAGAGTTGGCAACGTATCCTAAGAAGATGCCTTCCACCGCTTTTGCATGAAACTTAGACTGGCGGTCTTTGTACTATAGCAACAAGAAATAGGGACTACCAAAAGGAACTAGGTAATCAAGCTTTGGGAGTCAATTGTTGATCAACTCGTAACAAGTCTTGTTGTGCCTCTTTACAACCAGAACTCTGTTTAAGACGTGACAAGCTGTATTAACGGTTTCTGCCCAGAAAGTGACAGGAAGCTTTGCAACTGACAGCATAGTCCTTGCAGTCTCAATCAGTGTTCTATTCTTCCGTTCAGCAACTCCATTCTGCTGAGGCGTGTACGGCGCGCTGAATTCATGACGGATCCCTTTCTTGAGACAGAAAAGCTTCATCAAATTATTCTTGAACTCAGTTCCGTTGTCACTCCTTATCCTTCTAACTTTCAGCTTGCAAAGAGATTCCAAGCTCAGGATCAAGTATTAAAGAATATCAGCAGTCTCGTCTTTAGTACCTAAAAAATGCACCCAAGAAAAACGTGAGAAATCATTAGTTACTACTAGACAGAACGACTTACCTCCAATACTCCTGATACTTATGGGGCCAAACAGATCCATGTGTAATAGCTCCAAAGGGTATCAATAGAGTTTTGGAGCTTGGGCTTGTGAGACTTCCGTTCCTGTTTGCCCTTTTTACAAGGCATACAGTCATCTGCAACGGTAAATCTCAGCTTAGGAACCCCGGTTACCAAACCGTTTCGGACAAGATGATTCATTTTACGATATGAGATATGTCCGAGTTTCCTATGCCACAAGATGGAGTCAAGCTCTGTCGCTTTTGTAAGCAAACATGAAGCAACTGATGAGGTGGTTGTTGCCACTCTCATATCAATCTGATAGGTGTCGTTTGTCCTTGGCGCTCTCATCAGAATCCAGTCTTCAGGAACTTCAAAACCAGGCTTGAGAATCTAGCATTCATTCTTATAAAACATCACCGAGAACTCCTTCTCGCACATTTGGGAGACACTTAGCAGGTTATGCTTCAGCTGCTCGCAAAAGTTGGCATTGTCAAAACTGACAGAAACATTTGATACCATGCCTTGACACGTGATACTGCCGCCTTTCTCTCTAGCAAAGGCCACATAGCCACCTCTGAATGGCTTCACATCTTGAAGCAAGGCCATGTTTCCTGTCATGTGCTTGGAGTATCCACTATCTACATACCAGCGGTTAGAGATAGTACCCTTCGGATGTCCCTGCACGAGTCACAAAAAGAATTAGTTAGTTTTGGAGACCCAAGCCATAGTGGTCTTGGGGCCGTCCATCCTTTTCAAAATAAACTACCTCTTTTAACTCACAGTCGTGATGACTGTTCAAAATGGATGAATCTTTAAAAGAATTAGGACTAGGAGATTGAGAATTTTTATATTTGGCAATCCAGGACCTCTTCTTTTTCTTAACCGGAACAGTAGACTTTGGTTCAACAACAGCAGGTGAACTTGTGGAAGCTTCACCTGATTGAATTGAAGTCAGCTGCTCTAGCTTTCTCAAACTCTTATTCCTTCTCCTTCTCTGTGGCTTAGAGAGTTTCGCCACACATTTCTCACCAGTACGTGTACTACCAGAGGTAGATACACAAGGTACAACAGGTTGCTTTACCTTTCTTGAAACAGATGGTTTGGCCTCAGATTTGATCTTTGGCTTTGCCATCGGTTTAACCGGTGGTTTCACCACATTTTGTTTTGGGCATTTGGGAGGTTTCACTGATGGCGACTTAGGAATGACAGCCGGTTGTGAAACAATAGGCTGTTTCCCTTGGTTCTTTGAAGGAGAGTTCACAAAAATGTGACCAACCAAGCCACAGTGAAAGCAAGTCCTCTTGTCTGTATAAGTCCTTTTGTAAGGCTCATTAGATCTGGCCTTAGATAACTCAACATTATGAGCAGGAGGAGTTGGTTTGTGAACAGGAGTCTGACCCGATACAGATTGGTTATTGGGAGTATAGTATTTTTACAAATTTTCTTTGTAACCAAGCCCATGGTGAGCTGAAAAAGCCTCTTTCTTTTCTTGATTAAGATTTTTATACCCCCCGTAAAGCATTACCTTTAATTTATCATTAGATTCAATGATATCGGGTTCAGTTAAAATACAGTTATCACTATTAGTGATAATGTTTTTCTTGACTTTCTGTTCAGATAACAACTCCTCAGATACTACTCCTTCAGGACAAGTGTTAACCGACCCATCAACAGAAGCAGTAAAGAACTCCTCATTAGATGTTGAGTTAGCCTTACTTGAGGAATCATCCTTTTTAGAGGAATCATCATTTCCTGAGGACTCATCAAGACAAGTTAGATCAATGTCTACTAAGCTGTTGACAAACATCCCGCTAACTGGTGGAGGAATGGCATTAGTACCCAGCCCTAAGCCATTCACTTGCCTCACTACAGATTCGTAGTGTTCCTCCACAAAACGAGAGTTTTTCAACTTCTCATTAGAACATTTCAACTGCAAGATTTCATTTTGCAGCTTGTAAATTTCATTGTTCCTTTTCTCCAACCCCATGTATGCAATATCCTAGTGAAGCTGTTGATCGCTCATTTTTAGTGAATACTCACGTTTTTCCTTTTTCAACGTTTCAATTGAATCTTTAAAATGTTTTTCATTTTCTTTATAACTTAGAGCAGCAATGCGAAGGGGTTCGACCTTGTCTTGAAGCTTAGAATTTTCAAGTTTTAAGCCTAGACATTTAGAACAAGAAATAACAGAAAAAGGATTAGAATCTACCTCAGTTGATGAACTTGTTGCCTCTCCAATAGCCATGAGAGCAACAATAGTAGTAGATTCCTCTTGATCAGCTACAGAAGCTTCCTTTTATTCAGCTTCCTTCTCCTCAGCTTCCTTTTTCTCAGCTTCCATCAACTACATGATCTCAGCCATGAGACCAACCTGAGTTTGTGCAATGATGGCATCTTCCAGATGAACACCCCAATCAAAGCTGTCGTCCTGTTGAGCTACCAGTGCATTGGACGAACCACCGTGGCTTTGATTGTGGTTGTTTGTGTTGTTGTAGCCATGGCTGTTTCCTTGGCTAGGTCTGGTGAAACCCAAAGCCGGTGCTCTGTCTTTCTAACATTCACGAGCAAAGTGTCCAAATTTTAGACACTTATAGCATTTGGCCTTGGATTTGTCAAAACTAACCTTGGCATTAGAATGCCCGCCAATGAACTTTCTTCCTGTTCTGTTCAGGAAACTTGGCTCTCCTCAGTATCATGGCCATATTCCATTGAATATCCATGTCCTCCATGTCATCAGGATCCACTTGATTAAAATCTTCTTCAATTGTCTCGGGATCTGTAAGCTTGCCACCTATGAAGTTCTCGTAGGCCAGCATACAAGATGAAAATAGTGCTACATAATCTTTAACTATTTTGGCTATAACTGATTGGTTAGCTGAAGTTGTAGCGGGAGGATTTCTTGAGGTATGATGTTGATGAGATCCAGAACCTGATCCAGATGCATAGCATGCATGACCACCACAACCATTTGAGTGGTCTTCTTCAATAGAGTTTCCAGAGAAAAGGGCAATTCCAGAGCCCGAAGATTTGGTTGTAGAATACGTCTCATGATACATAGAAGGGTCTTGTATCTGAGGTCTTCATGAGCTCTCCTTCTTTCTTAGGTTCATGTTATGAGCTTGAACCTTTCCAATTGCCTTCTCCACTGTCATTTCATAGAATTTTGGATTCTCTCTCATCAGGGTTGTGTACATTTCAAACATGGGAGGCAAAGCATCTAGAAACTTTTCTACCAACTCTTCATCGGGATACTTGAGCTCAAAAACTTTCAATTCTGTCTGCAGATGATAGAATCTAGAGATGAGGTCATCTAAAGACTCATTCTCCAAAAATCTGAAGCATTCATACTGCTTCCTGAGTAGATCCCGTTTACTCTTCTTGATATCACTATTCCCCTCAAATCTTTTCTGTAGTGCCTTCCAAAGATCCTTAGAGTTGTCATAACCTCTGAAGCTGTGGAACAATTCCTGAGTTAATGCCATAGTGATAGAACCGTGAGCCTTCTTCTCTCAATCATAAGCTTTCTTTTCTTCTTCATCGAGTTTAGAGATAGGCTTAGGCATTTCATCATCAAGATAGATGTGTGTGGGATGCTTATATCCATCTAGGATTGGTATCCATAACGAAGAATTGGTGTAAGAAATGTAATGCTCAAAGCGTGCCTTTCAGTTAGAATAATCATTTACATTTAGCAGCTTTGGCGGTTTCTGAGGAGTACCGATCTCATTGTCATAGTTTAAAAGGTTTCCAAGGTTCTGAAGATTCGACATGGTGAACACTTAGATAAATTTTAGAAAATTCAAAGACACTTGCGCACTTGATATTGGCCTTGCGCACTTAGAGGAATGGTCTTGCGTATTTAAGATTTGCTCTTGCGTACTTGATAAGTACGCATGAGTAAATGATAAGTACGAAGGATATAACTTAAGTACGTACAAGATTAGTCTTGTGTATTTAGTAAGTACGCAAGAGATTAGTCTTGCGTATTTAGTAAGTACGCAGCAAGACTGTACTTTTTGCTAGATATGGTAAGTACGCAGAACATCTTTTCACCAACTCTCACCAAACTATTCCGGTCACTGGAAACACACCGGAGATGGCAAAAATCGGACGGATGAACAATCAAAATGAGCCAAAGGGTCAGAAACTTGTTTCTAACCAACCTTTGACGCACAAAACACTCAAAATGCACAACAAAAGTCGGTTTTTGAGTGATTTTTGCTTCCAAAATTGTCACACCCCGACCGATGGCGGAATCATCGGGGCGGGACATGTAAGACTGTTCATAGCACATGGTTGACTAAATTGAAATATATTAAAGTCAAATTTGCATTACAAATAATCCAAGTACAAACCAAATTCAAACAAAGAAACATAAATCAACTCATAGAATTATTTATTTAAATTGCTAAGTCCAAATCCTATATTGAGCACGTCTTGAATCATTCTCACATATTAGGGCCTGAAACATGAATAAAATAAAGTCAACTAAAAAGTTGGTGAGTATAACACAGTTGTATATAGATAGCATATAGTTGAAAACAAATCCTTTACATATCATGATAAATAAGGCATTTATGGGGAGCAGCTATTGTCTAACCATGTACAATCAAACCTTGTAACTAGCATGCAAAAATTGTATTGTCGGTTTCAATCACCGCGTACCATGGGTGGGTTTGTCAGACTCAATAGATCTATCATTGAAAACCGTCGGCTTGTATAGTTAATGATTGCACATAATCGCATACAAAGGTTAGCACACCTAGCACTCGGGCATAAAGCTCAAATTTGCACACATGAAAGTAAATAGGATTTGTACTTTGTGTTGTTTGTGTAAATGTAATGTGTAATGTGTATAGAGTTCATGTTCCACCCCAAAAATGTAAAAGAGTAAAAGGGGTTGTGAATACTCACTTGGTATGGAAGTGTAGCTAACAAAGATTATAGATAGCAAATATGATCCTCGAAATGCACAATTTAACCTAAAGAGTAATGTGTATTGAATCAAATAGATGCATAAAGTTTAAGTCTAAAATGAAAGTTGAATTTGTGTATAAAACTATTGATTTGTATTTAAAAGTATTGAATAAAATATATAGAGTTTGAAATAAAATATTTTGAAACAATTTGATTAGGTTTGAATTGGATAATTGAATAAATATATAATTATAGTTTATGAGATAATGTAAATATTAATTGTAATTAAGTATAAATAAATAAATGATTTTGATTTAAAATGTAAATTAAATAAATAATCATTATCTTATTTATTTATAAATTTTGTAACTTAATTATTTAAAATATCATTTAAGTGTAAGATAATAAATATAAATTTAATTTTCATAAACTTTTAAATAAATTATATTTTTGCCAAGATTAAACTTTTAATCATTTTTAAATACAGAAAACATATTTTTTATAAAATCGAAACATTTATTGATCGAAAAATATAAAATTATAATTCTGTTACAATTTCTGAGTCACACACGACCGTGCCTCGGAAGGGCACGATCGTGCTCAAGCCAGGGGCGCGACCGCACTAGTCGGGGCACGACCGGGTTGATCAACAGAGGGCACAAACTAGACCAGTCAACAGGCACGACCGTGCCTTGGCCCGGCACGGCCGTGTCTATGATCTTTAGACACAACAGAGACTAGCCCAGAGGGCATGACAAGGTCTGGACAGGAGGACACGACCGCGCTGCTAATCGGCACGACCGCGTTTCATGAGGCACGGCCGCGCTAGATGATTAGCGCGACCGTGTCTCTTTCAAATCAGACACGAATTGAACAATTCTTGTATTTATAGTGTTGGAATTGATAGGGCTTTTGATTACTGAGTCAATACGAGTCTATTAGTATAAATTAATTGTATGTAACTCGTGTTTAAGAGTGAAATCGATTAAATCCTTTTTATTAAAAATATAGGTTCTGATTCGGACGATTTCTGTAATGAAAGCCCAGATTGATAGGGGGCTTTTGATATATGGACCAAAACGAAAGAGAGAGATGATTCAATTACCTCAAACAGAAAGGAATCGATAGCGATCGGTAGAAGGGAGTTCCGGCGACGACGATAACGGCTTCCGGCGACTTCGGCTGCAATTCCGGCTAGGCCAGAGAGTCCAATAATAACAGGGGAGATTGCTGAATAGAATTTCTTGATTGCTTGAGAGGAATTTGATCGAATTTTAGGATTTGAGTCTTGAGGGAAAAGATCGACGGTTTTGAGAGAGTTTTGATAATAATAATTATAATCAACTGAGTTATTTTCTTTGTCAATGAAAATGAAACGTAATCGGATTTGAATTTGAACGATCGAGCGTTTTGTAATCTCATTTACGTTTCGACTGTTACACAGGCGCGACCGTGCCCAAATATGGCGCAACCGTGCCAAGGCACCGGGCGCGATCGTTCCAGGACCTGTCGCGCGATCGTGCCGAGGCACTTAGCGCGACCGTGCCAGGACGAAGCACGACCGTGCTAGACTAGGGTTTCTTGTAGGATCGTGAGAATACAAGATGGTTCTGTTCTTAGTTGAGGTTGGCGGAAACAAAATCAACTACACAATTTATAATCAAGTAAACACAAAGAATACTGATAAACACTGTTGTATTAAGCTTTTGTGAATGCAAAGATTACAAGTGAGAAACTCAATGAATAAGTATGACAAGCACTACAAGCACACTTACAATGAAGTGGCAACTCAGTATTTATAGTAACTTAGAATCAAGACAGACCCTTGATTCTAAGGATCAGATCGAACATAAGCCGTTAATCTTGTTTATTAATTTACATTACACGTAAAGGCTAATCTAGTTAACTTTACTGAAACGTTTTCTTTATTCATGATTGTTTGCATGCTTGGAGAAGTGTATTGTTGTCCGTCATTGGTTGACCATAGCGGTTCCTTCTGCTTTGAGTCTGTCAGTTGCTTTTGCAGAAAGGTGTCAGAGACGCTTGGCCTGGATAGTCAGCTACAGCGTTTGGTTTTCAGTGAATAGAGCTATCAGCTACAAAGAGTGAAGGTTGCTGCTGGTAAGCCTATCAGCAGCAAACATGGATGACCGCTGCTGATAAGCCTATCAGCAGTAACTTGTGTTGAATGCTGCTGATAAGCCTATCAGCAGCATTTGTACTTAGAATAATTTTGTAACAATCAGTCTTTGGTTCTACAAACTCCCCCTAGACTGATGCTACCAAAATTCTTCTAGTCCCTTTGTTGCTGAAGCTTTTGCATATGGCTGACTATTCTTTCCACCTCATAGCCTCTTTGATCCTTGCTGGGATCATTCAATGGAAGTTCAGACAGAGTCTTGATGTCTTTGTGTGGCATTTTGTAGATAGCTTTGCTTGAACATCTCATCTGCTGCTTCTTTACATCAATCAAAGTGAATTCATCCAAATCAGCATTATAGGACCAAGATACAAATGGAGAGTGAGACTTGAGTGGTTTGATATTCATGACCACATCTTTGCTAGGATTGAAGTAGTGTCTGATAGCTAGCATAAGATGTTTCCCACTCTCATTTGTAGGCTTATGAGCTTCACCCAGCTCTAAAATTCTTTGAAGATCGGAATCAGGTAATTACAGAACCTCATCAACAGACCTGTAAGTGGATCTTCTTCTCTCAGTTCACCCCCTGAAGATCTCAAACACTTGATCTTGTGAAGTGTAGAACCAATTAACTATATTTCTTGAGTCTTCTGGTTTAGGAGTGGGTTTGGGTATCTTCAAGGGAGGCTGTTGATGAGTGGGAGCTGGGTGGGATGACTTGGACTTTTTGGGTGGAGGAGTGGAAGGCTTGGGGATGTTTGTGGATGGTGTTTGGAGAGAGTAAGTAGTTTCTGGTGCAGAGGTTCTCTGTTTCTTGACTGGTCTCTTTTCCAGTCTTTCTTCCTCTTCCTTTTTCACTGTTGTATACAGGGCTTGTAGGTTCATGAAGGACATGGGACCTAACCTTTTTCCACTTTCTCCCCTTGCCTTAAGGAAGTCAGTCATCTTCTTCCTTTCTTCATGGGTCCTTAGATTAAGGGCAATGGCTTTCTTTGACTTCTGTTGAGCTTTTTCTTTCTCTTCATCTTTCTTTTTTCTTGCCAATTCCCCCTGCTGACCCATGAATGCTCTATAGATCTCTTTGTTTGATAGTTTTTCAAGGTAGTCTGCATCCTCACCTTGAGAGATCAGAGCTTCAGTCCACTCCTCCCTTAATTCTTTTGCTAATTTAGAATCAGTGATTCTAAACTTAGCATCTTCCTTCCTTTTCTTTTTAGCTTCTTCTTCTTCTTCTTTTGCAAACTGTTCCTGCAGCTGTCTAGCAAGTCATTCATCTTCCTCAACTTGAGACCCTGCATGGACTTTTACCTTCATTTCATCCAGCTGTTTGGCATACAGCTGGATTGTCTGTTTTCTGAGAAGTATGGCTGCCTTTCTAACTTCATACCTTTGTTTTTGAGCCATCTCTTCAGCCAACTCTTCTTCTTCTCTTTTCCTTCTTCTCTCTTCTTTCTCTTTATTTTCCTTTTGCAACCTCTCTTCATCCTCTTTTGTCATGATGCCCTTCCATTTATTAACATTGGATGCCTCTGCTCTGGCTTCACTGATCACAGAAACAGCTGATTGTTGTGCTGTTGGGATCTCTGCCTCGGCTTCATTGGCATGTTGAGAGGTAGATAAGGGAAGGTCTTCAGTTTGGCACTCAGGATCTGTAAGTTCTAGCCGCCTTTCTCTCACAGAGGATCTTGCTTCATAAGCTGCAGCGCAGATGTTAACTGGAGGGGAATCTGAGTTGGAGTCAGTGTCAGAGGATGACACATCTTCTTCCTCATCAATCCTTCCTTCCTTCTCAAGGTGAGCTTTGATAATTGCTATCATCGCCTGGCTTTCAAGGGAGTTGACATTGCAGATGTTGGCTTTTAGTAGATAGATCTTGTGGAGGAAATTTGTTGGTAGCTGAAGGATGTTCCCGGTGTTGATGATGAGAGCAGAACCGTTGCTTAGGAAGAAAGCGTGGTCAAGGAGCCTAGTGCTTACCCATCCTAGCACGTCCGAGTCCTTGACCAGGAAGGCATACAGAAATCTTTGAAGGCCCAGAACTCCTTCTTCAGTGAGAAGACTGCTCCTTGTTATTGCAAGATTGTTGTGAGACAGTCTTCTTTCTGCGGCCGACGAAGATTCAGGATAAGCTACCCGTCTTGCTGTTTGTAGGAGTCTTCTAAACTTGGGTAGATTATCCTCCATCAGGTCATAGAACCTGCCAATGGCAAGTTCTGCTGAGAGATCCGTTGAAGAGTTGATGCAGTTAGATAGATATAGTTGTAGGACTTGGAGGGCATTGAGTGAGTTCCAGTTCAGCTCTTCTACTCCGCTGAACTCCCATCCAATCCAGAACCTCTCAGCTAATCCATCATACCCCCAAGCTAGAATAGAGTCAAACTCTAGCTTCTTTGAAGATTTGAAGATTTGGGGGGTAGTGGATTGACCTATGATGGCTGCTGCTTCAGGGATGATGCTGACCAATGTAGATGTTTGATCTTTGCCTTCAACATCAGTCAGCACTTCATCCACAACCCTGACAACCAACTTCCAGTCTTCAGAGATCTCTTCTTCTTCATCTTCTGATACTGGCAAGTCGTAGACCTGTACAAAAGCTGGCCTGTAAAGTGAGCTTTGGAAGGCAGCCTGCTCCTGTATCCAGTCTTCAAGGCTGTCTTCGTCTTCTTCCATGGAGACTATCTCCCCCTTTTTGGTTGCATCAGTGGACATATAGGCATCTGTTTGAGTGCCCACTAAGACAAGAGAGGGAGAAGCCGTGGAGGGACATTGATGGGCTTCATGCATCAAGACTTGGTGTCGTAGTTTGGACACTTCGGCCTCAAGCATAGCCACCCTGGCCATCAATTCCAAGTTGTGTAGTTTCAGACTGTCCTCATCCACAGTTGTGGAATCCTTGGACCCAGATGGGGCCGTAGGCCGAGCCTCAGCATCCCCATCACCCGTGGTTTCTTGGCTCCAGGGATTCCTCTCGGTGAGGGGAGTTTCCAGGGAAACACCCTCACCATGAGTTGCCGTGGCCGAGGTCTTAAAGATGTTGTCACTGTCCTCCTTGTCATTTAATGGACCAGCAGTAGTGACAGCCTCTTCCACATCCACTCTTTCAATACTCCCAGAGTGGACCTTCAAGGGTGAAGAACTTGGGCTAGGTGTGTCGGAAGCAAGACCAATCAGTACCTCCTTGATAGTGGTAGTTGGAGAAGGTGCATCACTTTGGTCGGGTTCCTCAACACTTAAGTTCAAGGAAGACAGGAATGGCTCAACGGGCTGTTCTATGGATCCGGGAAGTGATCCTAATCCTAATAGAGAGACTTCCGAAGGAGTCTCCCTAACAATGTGGCTTTCCCTTATGGTATTCTCACCAGAATGTTGTGATTCTGAGTGAGGGATGTTGGCTTGGGTTTGGGCCTTGGAGGCACGAGAAGAAGGAGTTCTCTTGCCCCTTTTTCTTGTATATTTGGTTGCAACCGGGGCCCTGTGTTCCGGTTGAGCAAGCAAACTGGGGGTGATTAATGTATGTACCTGTACATCCTCAGTAGAATGCACAGGGGTTCGAGAAAGGGAAGCAGTAATTTGAGTTTGTGGCAGTGAGGTGGAGGGTGTGGGATCAGTATCAGCTGGGTTTGCTGAACTGTCACCCTGGGCACTCTGCGTGTTCAACATTGTAGATAACAATGGAACATCTGCCCCGGAGAACTTGGAAGAAACTGTTCTCATGCTTTGAAATATATTGTTCTTATGTCCCTTCTTTGAGCAGTTAGGAGAATCTTCTCTGGCGGGGGTTTAGATAGGCCAGGAGCTAACACAAAGCATTCTTTGTCAGTGAAGAGCATCCAATGCTTTTGATCACATACTTGGGAAACACTCATGAGATTGAAGTCAAGTTCTTTAACATAGTTGACTCTTTCAATGCTCATCCTCTCATTGGACACAGTGCCTTGTCCAGTGATAGATCCACCTTTTGAGTCACTCCCAAAGGCAACATATCCTCCATTGAAATGTCTGAAGTTGGAGAGGATGGACCAGTTGCCTGTCATGTGCCTGGAACAGCCGCTATCTACCACCCAGGTGTTATTCTTGTTACCTGGCTGTCCCTGCACATGAAAGAGATTTAGTTAGTGGGAGTGGTCCAAGAGCTCTCCTTTTTGAAGAAAAGAGTTCTTGGACTTTCTGATTCATCATGCGTGCATTCAACAGCACCGATGATGATTTTGCTGACAGGAGCAGAGATTTTAGCTTTCCATTGCTTAAGTAGTGGTTTTTCAGTTCTCTTTTCTTTATCGGCTACGGATTTGGCTTTGGCAGCTGATGAATTTGCTCTATCAGCAGCTGGTTTTCCTGCTTGAGGTTTTGGCTAGTCAGCAGCGGCAGGTTTTGCTGCTGATGGCTTCAGCTTATCAGCTGCAGATGTTGCTGCTGATGGCCTTGGCCTTTCAGCAGCAGATTTTGCTTTTGCTGCTGAAGGCTTAGTTGGAGCAGCAGCAGATTTAGTTTTTGCTGCGGACTGCTTTGTTTGAGCAGCAGCAGATTTGGTGGCTGCTGAAGGCTTTGCCATTTGCTGCTGCTTGTGTTTTTCTGTAGTTTAAACTCTTCTACTGGCTGCAGATGGCCTATCAACTGAAGTATGCTGATCCTTCTTTTGTTTATGCGCTGATTGAAGAAGGATCTGGTTGAAGGGGTTAAACTGACATTTTGCAGCAAAGTGGTTTGATTCCCCACATATGATGCAGGACTGCTGAACTTTGGGCTGCTGCTTCCTTGGTGGAGAAGAAGAGTTTCTGAACTGAGTTTTCTTGGTCGTAACTCTTCTAACCTGTTGCTGATTCTTCTGATTTGGCATGAACTGAGGCTTGGAGTTTGTGGATCCTGATGTCTGTCCCTTTTCAATGTTTAGCTTTCTTCCACCTGGAGGATAGCTGATCCTGATCTGTTTGAATGGTACAAGGGCTGGAACAGCTGGGAGAACAGTAGGGACAGGGACTCTATTCAGAACAGCTTCAGATGAGGCTGTACTAGTTTCATCATGGTCTGAGAAGGTTAACTCAGATTCTGATGAGGTAGTGCAATCTTTAACAAGGGGTTCATCCATTGGAGGATCAAGATTTCTGTTTGCAGTGTCGAGTTTTGCAACATCGAAGCTTGGTTCATAGATGGCAACATAGTCAGCTGGATGAGGAACAGTATTGTACTGTTCCTTGCCATATCCAAGTCCTCCAAGCTTTACCTTTTCATGGACTTGAATATCTAGAAGTCTCTGTAGCTTTTTAGAAGAAAATTCATATTTTTCAACATGAACTTTCTGTTCTGCCAGATCAGCTCTGGTTGATTTAAGTTTTACTAATAGATCATCAATCTGAGTTTCAAGATTGGTTTGTTCATGTTTTAGAGATGAAATCTCTTTCTTAAGGCATTCAATTTTTTCTTTGTAAGTGATTTCAACCTTTTTGAACTCAGATTTCATTTGAAGAAACTCTTCTTTTTAATCTATAAGGTTTTGGTTATGTTTTCTATAACCTAAAACTTTATCAATGCAGGCTTGAGAGCATAGATGTTCAAATACCTGAGGTGGTATCTCTGCAGTGTCTGCCATAAGTGCTTGGTTGGAGACAGGAACATCTTCATATTGAAAACTCCAGTCGAATTCTGCAGTTCCAACATTTGCACAGGCTGCAGTTTATGCTGGGGGAGTTTGTTGCTGCTGCTGTTGTCTGGGCTGACTTTGGTAGGCTTGTCTTAGATGGCCGGCACCCTGATTGGCTTTAGGTGCCTTGCACTCCCTAGAAAAGTGACCCATTTGGTTACAGTTGTAACAACGGATCTTGCTTTTATCAAGCCCAACTCTGCTGTTTGAGTTGTTGCTTGGAAATGATCTTCCGGTTCTAGAATAGAACCTTTTTGCTCTGAGGGAGAGCATGGCATATGAGTGCTGAATATCCATTTCTTCAAGATCATCTGGATGAAAGCATTCCAGATCCTCTTTTATGAAGTACATGCTGCTTGAGTTGTCAGAGACAAAAGCAGTAGAGGTTGGCTGTTGAGGAGGTGCCTCAAGAAGAAATGGTGATGAGTTAGATTGTGAAGCTGTTGGGGTCTGAGGGTGAGTAACAATGGGAGGATAGTAGCTGCTAGCACTAGGACCGGAATGATCAAAGTGAAGCGCTGAGGAGGTAGTGGAGGAAGTGGTAGCTGATTGATAACTGGAGCTCTTTCTTTAGCTTGAATCAATTCTAATTCATAGGTTTTGAGCATGCCAAAGAGCTCAGTCATCTGAAGAGTCTTCAGATTCTCTGTTCTTCTGATGGACACAGTGTATAATGTCCAACAACTAGGAAGAGATCTTATGAACTTCTTGAGAATGTCTTCATTCTCTAGCTTTACCTTGGAGCACTGTAGTTCACCTACAAGATAGGTAAATCTGTTATATAAAATAGTTAAGGAATCACCTTCCCTCCAGACGAAGTTCTCATACTGCTGCTTCAGTATGTCCCTTCTGTTCTCTTTGACTTCTTCAGAGCCAGCAAACATCTTCTCCAGCACCTCCTAGAGCTCCTTGGCAGTTTTGTAACTTCTGAAGTTGTGAAAAACTTCATTTGGAAGGCACATTTGGATGGCTCCTAGTGCCTTGAAGTCCACCTCCATTTTCTTGATGTCCTCTTCAGAGTACTTGGAGGTTTCCTTCGGGACTTGTAGCCCTCCACCATCAGCAGAGGCCACCATGGGAATATATGGACCCTCCTTGATGGATCTCCACATTCCGTATTCCTGGTAACAGAAGAAGCTTTCCATGCGATTTTTCCACATGTCATAGTCTTCTCCAGATACCAACCTTGGTGGTCGGTTGATGCTGCCAATATCTTCAAAGCCATTGCTGTCACACCCCGGCCGGCGGCGGAAAACGCCGGGGCGTGAAGCTGTGCAGACTGTTCATAAGCTCATGGTTGACTAAAGTTGTAATATATTAAATAACCAATTCCATTTCATAGTTCAAGTAATCAAGTAGAATGTTTTCAAGAGTCAAAATACAAAATTTCTTTATCAATTTAGATACTAGGTCCAGTTCCTATGTGTAGCATCTTGGATATAAGCTCAAAGCTTAGTACCTGAAACATGTTTAAAACGAGAGTGTCAACTATAAATAGTTGGTGAGCATACATAGGTTTTGACACCACAAGTAAAGTTCAAATGTTTTGTGTACAATTCGTATGATACATGGTTTAAGAAGTATTTATGGAGAATCTAAGTTAAGCTAGTTGCACAGATGTAACCTTGTAATTGAATAACATACCAATGTTAACCAAATGAAGGGCACAACATACCAATGTTGGCCCAATGGAGGGCATAACATACCAATGTTAGCCCAATGAAGGGCATAGCAACACATGCTATCCCGTTGTATGTGTAGTATAATTGCACGAGTATGTCATGTGTATGTATTGTATAATTGCACGAGTATATCCTGTGTATGTGTTGTATAATTGCACGAGTATGTCCTGTGTATGTGTTGTATAATTGCACGAGTATGTCATGTGTATGTAGCCTTAACAGTTAGTATTCAGGCACAAAGCATAAATAAACACATATGACCATATGGTAGAATTGTACGCACGTAGTTGTAAATAGCGAGTTGTTGAAGGAACATGTTTCACCCCAAAATATGTGTAAAAAGGAAAAGGGGCTATGTAAAACTCACTTGTGTTGGGTAGTGTAGTTTGCACAGATCAACAAAAATACCAAGCGTGTTGTAGGTCGCTACATTTGACCCATTGGATAAATGTATAACGCGTGTCATTGTTTGTGTTATTTTTATGTCGAAAAATGGATTTGTATGTTTAGGGTTTGTTTGAAATAAATAAATAAATAATTTTATTTATCTATTTAGTACATTTTAAATAGTAGTGATATATATATTCTTTAAAATGTAAATTTAAATAACTGATATATATTTATATTTATTTAAATATAAATTTAAATAAATAATATTTGTTTAAGTCAAAATATACATTTGTATAAATGGTTTTATAAAAATGATTATATAAACTCACGATTTCATCGGTTTCGAACTATCGGGAATTAATCGTTTTAAATCTCTAAATCAAGGATTTGATTTATAAATGATTCCCGGGTCTTGGGATTTTATAAAATAATTTTTATAATTACATTTTGAAATTTTTTTAGTTAAAATATGTTAAATAGACTTTAAAACAGAAAAATAATTGATTCTGGTCAAGGAGCACGACCGTGCTCAAGTAGGGCACGACCGCACTCGTTGTCGGGCGTGACCGTGGTGGTCAGAGCGCGCCCGTGGTCGAGTCAGAAGGCACTACAGAGGTTCTGGACATGGAGCACGACCGTGCTCGTATCTGGCACGACCGCGTCTAGTGTTTGTTTTTGATCAAGACTTGTTTGCTCGGTAAGCACGACCGGGCCACACCTTGGGCACGATTGTGCTTGGTCAGGCACGACCGCGCTCAGTGATGAGCGCGACCGTGTCGGGTCTTCTCAAGACACAATTCGATCGATTCTTATATTAATAGCTTCTAGATTCTTAGGGCTTTCACTTAGTGGATGATTACGAATGTTTCTACATAGTTTAATTGTATTTATATCTTGTCTAGAGTGTAGTTCGAGTAAAATTTATGTTTCGGCTTTTTGGTTCAAAATCGGATCGATTTGAGTGTTTCTACTATGAATTGATACAGGGCTTTCGTAGTAGAGGTAGATACAAAGCTGAAGACGTGTTACTTACTTGCTGAAAGTGGGCAATCGAATGCGGTCGGCTACGGGTCGAGCGGCTTCGTTTCTTGGCGATCAATTGGACGACAGAGGTGTTGTGAGCGTCGAGTGAGAGTTCTGAGAGATTGAGTGGGTGTATATGAGGGTGTAGGAAGCGTGCAACTGACTCTATATCGACGAATTTGAGAGACTCGGTTGTGGTGTGAATGGGATTAATTAATTGTGCAAATTGGACGACAATTGATGCGTGTTTCAGACGAATTTCAGTCGAGTATGGTCTGACGCGCGAAGACCGGCTTTTCTTTATTTTAATTTTCACGAATTCAGAAGGTATGGTATGGTTTGACTTTCTGCAGTCAAGTGGGTTCATCAGCGCGACCGTGCTTAGGTCGGCAGGCGCGACCGTGCCTAGTCCTAGGCGCGACCGTGCTTGCCTAGTTTTGTAGTTTTTGAGTTTTGTCAGTTTTGGTCCTCGGGGCTTGTGAGATAATTGCGTTTTTGTTTAATTTGTTATTGTAATAGAATAGTTTGTATATGTAACTGCATCGTAGTTTGTTTGTACACGAATCGAAACTGAAATGTGTTTGTTTATTGAAATCAAACGATTACATGATGAAAATCAGAAATGTTACAGTCTCCCCTTGTTGAGGGGATTTCGTCCCGAAATTCAACTAGTTGAGGCTGTAGAATTTGTGAATAGGTGAGGATACTTGAGTTTCATTTGGTCTTCGCGTTCCCATGTAAACTCGGGACCGCGTATGGAATTTCCGATGGATTTAAGGTAGGGGATTTGACTGGGGGGTATAGTAATTAACAACCAGCTTAGGTCTGTTACCCGAGGTCAGGTATGAGTAGTATTAATGAGTTAGGTTAAGAGGATTAAGGAGAAACTGTTGGAAGGATACGTTGGGCTCCAAAGGTGAGATGCATTACTGGGAACAGTGTTGATGGGAATTTGAGGATTAGAATTTGTTCAAGAAGTAACCTACTATGATTAAGTATTGTCAGTGGTTAAGTGGTTTCACAAACATTGGCCCGTTAAACAACATGAAACTTTACGTGATACGAATAACGCTACTGCTGATAATATGATAGGAACACTTATATATAGGAAGTACCAGCGGCGTATCCACCATGCCCTTGTCGTATTTCATCAGTTTCGTTATTGTATATCATGCTAGGTTTCACGTCATAGCACACTATAGAATTTGCTATGCTTTCCATGCGCTAATTTGTATAATTTCGTGTGCACCCGTAATTATCCAAATCGTCGTATGGTCCGTATAGTTCATCCCATTGTGTGTGGGACCAGGGGGTAACACAAAATCACATAATTTGTAACTACCGTTTTCACGTATGCGTTGCAAATAATTGTATACCTAGATAGCAAGGTCAATTGCAACAATTGTAAGCAATTTAGTTCCGTGTAATATGTAAGCACTCACTATATGTATGATCTAGTGTTATGTATATTGTAAGCATGTATAGTGTGAATAGTTTAGTACCATGTATGTAGCAACAAATGAGTTTCATGTATAATGGAAACAAATAAGTTTTTCATGTATGATGTAAACATATTGAGTATCGTGGGCAACCAAGCTTTATGTATTATGTGGTTAATCTAGTACTGTGTATATTGCACCCAACTTAGCTTCATGTATCATGTAATCGATCTTGTATCGTGTATGTTGTAAACAACTAAGGTTCATGTAGCTTGTAATCAATCATGTATATGGTAAACGACTACGTTGCATGTATCATGTATGTTTGTGAATAACTGCGTCTCATGTGATTTGTGGATGTTCGTGTGTAAGCTATTGAATCTCATGAATGACGTACATTAATGAATTTGTTTGCATAGGTGGTCGAGTGTCGAGGACAAGCGTGTTGTTTGATATTCATGAAAAAAAAAATGCGGGTAGACGAGTTTTAAGGTGTCGGTGTTTGTATGTATGGTAAATGCTCATGCGGAAAGACTCATCTTCTTGAAATTGGCTAGCAAGCTCAACCCCCCCTTTTTTTTTTTTTTTTAATTAATAGTGGCAAACAGCGGTAGGTGTAAATAGTTCGAACAACGACAAGATAACGTAAATGATTATAGTGCGAAATTTTATTCTAGATTGGGTCTTCATCATTTGACTCCATCTTGCACTAGCTTCAATTGGTCTCATTCACTGTCTCGGTGTTGACTTGATTTTCGTTGGTGTTTATGTTGTAAGTACGTCCACGAGCACCACCTTGGACAACGTTGACAATCCGGGGACATCGGTGACGGAAATGGTTTGGGTCGCCACATTCAAAGCAAGCTCGTCCATTAGTAATAGCCGAAACCACTGGGTTTATCCCTTGCTGCACGGTCCTGTTCCCTTGGTTGGTTTGAGTAATGGGCGGTCCAGATCGGCAAACGTTGGTAGTATGGCCATATCTCCCACAGTTGGCACATAGACGGCATGGCATTTTTAGGAAGTGATGATAATTGCATGTGTTGCACAAAGGGTTGTTGCCCATATATGGTTTCTTATTCTGGTTCAAATGGTTTAGTGGAACAGCTTGGTTGATTGGTACCGCAGGGATAGCGATGGCGAAATTTTGTTTCATATTGTATTGGGGAAGTTTGGGTTTGTCTTCTCTAGGGGGTTCAAAAGGGGCTGCTGGGTCAGTGACTTTCATTGCACCCTTCCTTGTTAATGTACCCGTCTTCACGTGGTTATCAGTTAATGTGGCAGCTAGGCAAATAGCGTCTTCAAGAGTTGCTGGGTTTCTTCCTAGGACAGTATCCTGAATCTGCCTAGGTAAACCACCTATGTATTTGTCAATGCACCGGGCTAATGGTGTGACCATGTGGGGCACAAGAAGACTTAACTCGTGGAAACGAGTTGTGTAGGCCATACTTTCACCGCTGTCTTGGGTAAGATCCCAAAACTCAGCTTCCAACTTCTTCATTTCATTTCGAGGACAGAACTCCTCGGTCATGACCCTTTTCAATTCTTCCCACGGTAGAGCCATTGCCACATCCAGGCCCCTAGTTCTTTTCTCACCATTCCACCAGGTGAGCGCCCGTTTCTGGAAGATGCTGGTGGCATGACAAACACGGAGGTTGTCAGGACAGTCACTATTGAGAAAAGTGTTCTCAATACTCTCAAACCATTGAAGGAGTCCCGTGGCTCCTTCGGTGCCATAAAATGTGAGGGGATTACACGAGTTGAAGTGTTTGAAGGTACATTGTGGTGGGTCGGCACCGCTGCCACCACCAGTATTAGCACTACCACTGGCGTTTCCATTATTGTTGTTGTTGGCTTGAGTTAGTTGAGTTACTAGCTGAGTGAGGAGAGTGGCAAGGTTGGTGTTATTGTTGTTGTTGGCATTGTCGGTATTGGTGTCGGTGCTATTGTTGGCGTTGTCGGTGTTGCGGCGGTTGCTGTTACGACGAGGAGGCATTCTATACAAAAAGAGAATGATATAAAAGAGTTGTGAGGATTTATAAAAATTTGTTGAAATTTAGGATAGGAGGAATAATAACACATTTATTTCATATTTCGGATGGTATTCAAGTAATCATATTACTGCTTGAACACTATGACATATTAAGGTTAATTAGACTTATAAAATTTTCAAGGAGACGTGCTTTAGCCTATAGGTAAACACTCATCCCGGGAATTCCCAGGAAAGCACACGGATCCCTCGGTTGATTGGGATTTATATGAAATGCATTCCTAGACAGAAAACCCAGGGTACAGGTGTTACCCTTCCAGATTGCACGTGTCCTTTAATAATTATCCAAGTCTAAAATCCTTAACGAGGTGCAAAAGAAAATTTAATAGACTAGCGTCCATGAGTATGATGTTCCACAAGCGATGATGATGACGACATAGAAGCAGGCAAGAGGGATATGTGGTTTAGGCTATGGGTGTGAATATTGTTTGATCAGTTTATTGCCTAGGTACACCTAATATGTCATGAATTCTAATAAACATTTTAGGTAGCAAGTAAACCAACACCTGAGTTAATGAACATGTAACACATAGCATGTAGATAGTAATGAATGTAAGCACAAAAGTTATCAGGTAGTGTGACACATAAGTCATCATGTATCACATCATGTAGTGTAATTACTTATGATAGTATATAGAAATATTTCTACAAGAAGTAATCATGTAACACGTAGTAGCATGGCATTGTATGGGTGTCCTAAGGTTATAGTCTAGGTCAAGAGTGTCTAATAACCTAATTCCCTATAACCAAGGCTCTGATACCAATCTGTCACACCCCGGCTGGCGGCGGAAAACGCCGGGGCGTGAAGCTGTGCAGACTGTTCATAAGCTCATGGTTGACTAAAGTTGTAATATATTAAATAACCAATTCCATTTCATAGTTCAAGTAATCAAGTAGAATGTTTTCAAGAGTCAAAATACAAAATTTCTTTATCAATTTAGATACTAGGTCCAGTTCCTATGTGTAGCATCTTGGATATAAGCTCAAAGCTTAGTACCTGAAACATGTTTAAAACGAGAGTGTCAACTATAAATAGTTGGTGAGCATACATAGGTTTTGACACCACAAGTAAAGTTCAAATGTTTTGTGTACAATTCGTATGATACATGGTTTAAGAAGCATTTATGGAGAATCTAAGTTAAGCTAGTTGCACAGATGTAACCTTGTAATTGAATAACATACCAATGTTAACCAAATGAAGGGCACAACATACCAATGTTGGCCCAATGGAGGGCATAACATACCAATGTTAGCCCAATGAAGGGCATAGCAACACATGCTATCCCGTTGTATGTGTAGTATAATTGCACGAGTATGTCATGTGTATGTATTGTATAATTGCACGAGTATGTCCTGTGTATGTGTTGTATAATTGCACGAGTATGTCCTGTGTATGTGTTGTATAATTGCACGAGTATGTCATGTGTATGTAGCCTTAACAGTTAGTATTCAGGCACAAAGCATAAATAAACACATATGACCATATGGTAGAATTGTACGCACGTAGTTGTAAATAGCGAGTTGTTGAAGGAACATGTTTCACCCCAAAATATGTGTAAAAAGGAAAAGGGGCTATGTAAAACTCACTTGTGTTGGGTAGTGTAGTTTGCACAGATCAACAAAAATACCAAGCGTGTTGTAGGTCGCTACGTTTGACCTATTGGATAAATGTATAACGCGTGTCATTGTTTGTGTTATTTTTATGTCAAAAAATGGATTTGTATGTTTAGGGTTTGTTTGAAATAAATAAATAAATAATTTTATTTATCTATTTAGTACATTTTAAATAGTAGTGATATATATATTCTTTAAAATGTAAATTTAAATAACTGATATATATTTATATTTATTTAAATATAAATTTAAATAAATAATATTTGTTTAAGTCAAAATATACATTTGTATAAATGGTTTTATAAAAATGATTATATAAACTCACGATTTCATCGGTTTCGAACTATCGGGAATTAATCGTTTTAAATCTCTAAATCAAGGATTTGGTTTATAAATGATTCCCGGGTCTTGGGATTTTATAAAATAATTTTTATAATTACATTTTGAAATTTTTTTAGTTAAAATATGTTAAATAGACTTTAAAACAGAAAAATAATTGATTCTGGTCAAGGAGCACGACCGTGCTCAAGTAGGGCACGACCGCGCTCGTTGCCGGGCGTGACCGTGGTGGTCAGAGCGCGCCCGTGGTCGAGTCAGAAGGCACTACAGAAGTTCTGGACATGGAGCACGACCGTGCTCGTATCTGGCACGACCGCGTCTAGTGTTTGTTTTTTATCAAGACTTGTTTGCTCGGTAAGCACGACCGGGCCTGTCACACCCCGGCCGGCGGCGGATTAAACGCCGGGGCTGACACAGTTGTTCAAAAGCTCATGATCATCTAATTAATGCGAAGATATTTATTATTCCATATTAAATAACCCGTTACAAAACAATGAAACGACAAAAGTTAACATGACATATATTTTCAGTTTAATTTCTAGGTCCAAGTCCTACGTGAGCAACAAGGACCTTAAGCAGGAGCACCTGAAACATGCGAGTAAAAGTCAACTACAAGTAGTTAGTGAGCAACATAGGTTTTGACACCAATACCAAAGTTTAGATAAAGTTTACGATTCAAAAGATTCTAATACAGATCTAAAGCATATCTAATAACACATAAGGCTCCAAGCGTACAGTTCAACCCTGGTAAATGAAATATAGCTGCCACAATCCCACGGATTGCCGTTTTGATAAAAGGGTTAGATAACACCCGAAGTTTTATAGTTCACATGGGGAGATACACCCATGACAATAGTTCACATCCAACATGGGGAGATACACCCATGATGATGGTTCACACCAACAACAACCCGCCAAGGTTATGTGGTAAGTTTAGTTTAGTTTCGGTTTCCCCTATAAATGATCATGTTAGGTACTGCCTTAGGCTTGCAACACAAGTTAATGAACGTACTGGCATGCATTCATGCAATGGTCACCAAATAGTTAAAGATATAAAGCATGTAGATCATAGCAAAGAATCAAGTTAAAGAATCGTGTAGATAAGATAATTAATGCATGTTTCACCCCAAAACAAAAGCAGTAAAAAGGGGCTATGAATACTCACATGAATGAGGAGCTAAAGATGATTGAGTTCGATAAGTTGGATGGATATTGTGAGGAATACTCACAACAAACCTACAAGATAGATTTGGATTCTAGGATTGAGATAGGTTGTACTAGATAATAAGATTTGAGATTGAAGATAAGTTTGTATAAGTTTTGTATTTTAAAAGATTATTTAAGGTTGCTAGACATAATATGTATAATAGTTGGAGTATTCGAGATGACACAATTTATATATTTAGATTAAGGTATTTATAAATAGGTTGATAAAACAAAAACATGGATAATCCTATCAAGACTTTATAGAATAATTAGATTTTAATTGAATGAAAGAGATTTTGTATAATTATTTATTTAAAAAATAATCATTTAATTATTTAAATAATTATCCTTTGTCAAAATAATTATCTTTATGTTTAAAAGATTTTAATAATGCTTAATAATAACATTATTAATTTATAAGATAGATAAGTAAATTCGTCTAAACAATATATTTATTTAGAAATACAAAGTTTCATGGTTTCAAATAAAAAGAAGATTAATAAAATTTTGAGAATTGATTTAATTGAATTTCTAAATATTTAGATTATATATAAAAGTTTAAAAGTAACCTAAAATAAGTAAAAGTTATTTTATAAATTTTAGATTTTATGGTTTTATGATTTTAGAATTTTATATAATTTTATTTAGAATTTTTGAAATTTTAAAATGTAGAAAAGAAGATTTTAAAAAGGAAAACATGAAATTTCTCACCCCTGGGATTCGAACCCGCGACCTCACCCGGGCCGCACACACGGGCGCCTTAACCATCAGACCAGGGCTTATGCCTTGGTCTAGAACTGGCTTGTTTTAAACATAAACCCTAGCTCCCGTATCACCTTCTTCCCCAAACCAACCGGAACCCTAGCCAACCAATTCTCTCAATCCGGCTAATAACCGGCCTTGATTTCATGGGGCTTTTGATCCCCTAGTTCCTACGGTTCGATTGATGTAACTTCTACCTCAGTTAATTGTGTAAATCGTGAGACCGATCGAGCAAAAGTCGCGACGAGTTCTCCGACTGGTCTGAGCTCCGGCGATGGTTTACGAAGATTTTAAAGTCGTAGAAAGCTTGTGGTGCCTGTCGTCGATGGTTTGGATTAACTATTTATAGGAAATTTTGGCGAAATCGAATCGATCGAGTAACCATCATTGAAGAAGGCTACGGTTTACTGGTTCGTTCGTTTTCCGATCATAATCGTCCAATTAGCGAGGGGAGATTGGTCGATTAGCCTTCGCGAGCGTTTTGCCGTTTTTAGATTCGATTGATATTACCTCAGTCGCGAGATCGACGTCTTGGTTTCAAAGCCGGCTTCCGCCAGAATCGAACTCGGATCGATTTGAGAGAAGGAAGAAAGTTTCGGTATTTGCAACATAGTCCCTGACGTTTCCCTTGTTAACATTTTATGCATAAAATTAACTTTAGATTTGGTTTAAGGTTTCAGAATTTGCAAATTAGGTCCCCAGACTTTCAAAGCTTTATTATTTTATGTAAAAAGTTATGTTTTTTTATTTAAGTTTAAGTTTCAATGTTTTATAAAACAAACCCTAAGTTTTTTTTTATAAAGTTTAATTAGGCTTGTAAATTTATAAATCTTTAATATTAATATAAGTTATTTAATAAAAGTAATAAATTTATTTTAAATTATAACTCAAATTAATTATTTAAATTAATTACATTTTTAATTATAATTTCTTATTTTTCTCAAATGACTTTATTACTTAATAATTATACTTTAATATTTTTGTAATTTGTTTATAATTTGTATTAACATTTTTATAAATGTATATGTTTATTTATTAAAATAATAATAAATGTAATTGTGTTAAATCATGGAATTAAATATGAGCATATAAAAGAATTCAAATATATTTCCAAAATTAAATAAGTTACAATGCCGGACAAGTTAAAATTAGGTCAGAAATTCCTCGGGGATTACAGTCTCCCCTACTTTAGGAGATTTCGTCCCGAAATTTCACTACGAGGAGGGTCCTGGGAATAGATGAGGGTACTTGGCCTTCATTTGATCCTTACGTTCCCAAGTAAACTTAGGACCACGTTTGGATTCCCATCGAACCTTCACAATTGGAATTCGGCTTCGCTTGAGCTGCTTAACCTCCCGATCCATGATTTCCACGGGTTTCTCCACGAAGTGCATTGACTCGTCAATGTGCACTTCGTCGAGCGGTATCTGGAGATTCTCGTCAGCCAAGCACTTCTTTAAGTTTGAGATATGAAAGGTGGGATGAATGTTACTAAGCTCTTCTGGTAGATCCAACTTGTAGGCTACCTTCCCAATCCGTTCCAGGATTTTAAAAGGGCCTACAAATCTCGGTGCAAGCTTCCCTTTCTTTCCAAAACGGACTACTCCTTTCCAAGGGGATACCTTGAGAAGGACTAGATCACCGACTTGAAATTCTAAGGGTTTTCGACGTTTGTCAGCGTAGCTCTTTTGTCGACTCCTTGCAGCCAGAAGGTTGTCTCGGATTTGCAAGATCTTGTCAAAGGTTTCTTGGATGAGTTCGGGGCCAGTAATTTGTGATTCCCCAATCTCCGTCCGACAGATAGGAGAGTGGCACTTGCGACTATAAAGTGCTTCAAAAGGAGCCATGTCAATGCTCGTGTGATAGCTGTTATTATACGAGAACTCGACTAAGGGTAGGTGCAAGTCCCAATTACCCTTGAAGTCAATGACACAAGCTCTAAGCATGTCTTCGACTGACCATCAGTTTGCGGATGGTAAGCCGTACTAAGATTCAACTGAGTGCCCAAAGCTGATTGTAAGGATTTCTAGAAACGAGAAGTAAATCGTCCGTCACGATCAGAGATGATGTTGAGAGGTACGCCGTGTCGACTACCAATCTCATCAATGTAGATTCGAGCCAATTTCTCAACTCGGTAGTCTTCACGGATAGGCAGAAAATGGGCAGATTTTGTCAAACGGTCGATGATCACCCATATGCTATCATGACCACGGGACGTGTGCGGGAGCTTGGTTATGAAGTCCATGGCAATACACTCCCACTTCCACACCGGTATCTCGGGTTGTTCAAGCAAACCTGATAGACGCTGGTGCTCGGCCTTAACCTTCAAACAAGTAAGGCACTTGGACACGTACAGAGCAATGTCCTTTTTCATACCAGGCCACCAGTATTGAGTACGAAGATCCTTGTACATTTTGTCTGCACCCGGATGGATAGAATAACGAGTCTTGTGAGCCTCGTTCATAACAAAGGTACGGAGATTATCACGGTCAGGGATCCAAATGCGGTTTAGAAAGTAGAGTAACCCATTGGGTTTGGTCTCAAGTTGGAGTTCTGCACCGCATGACATTTCGTTGTACATGTTCCCTTCCGTAAATGAGAGAGGTTGTGCTTCCAGGATACGAGTTTGAATATCATTTTGGATACGAATACTATGGATCTTGATAGGTTCTTTACGACTAAGGGCATCGGCCACGACATTCGCCTTACCAGGATGATAATGAATGTTGCAGTCGTAGTCGTTTAAGAGTTCAACCCAACGCCTTTGCCTCATGTTGAGTTCTTTCTGATTGAAGATATGCTGGAGACTCTTATGGTCGGTGAAAATCTCACATTTAGTACCATATAAGTAGTGTCTCCAAATTTTGAGAGCGAATACGACCGCACCCAGCTCAAGATCATGCGTCATATAATTTTTCTCATGGATCTTGAGTTGCCGAGACGCATAAGCTATCACTTTGCCTCGTTGCATAAGAACACAACCGAGACCTAAGTGAGAAGCGTCACAATAGACGACAAAGTCTTCAGTTCCGTCAGGAAGAGTTAAGATAGGGGCTTCGCACAATTTTTGTTTTAGGGTCTGGAAGGCTTCCTCTTGCTTTGGTCCCCACTCGTAGGGCTTGCCTTTGTGTGTTAAGGAAGTGAGTGGCACCGTAATTTTGGAAAAGTTGGCTATGAAACGACGATAATAGCCAGCTAAGCCAAGAAAAGAGCGGACTTCGGTAGGGGTCTTTTGAGTTTGCCAGTTCTTCACTGCTTCAATCTTAGCAGGATCCACGTGAATACCCTTCTCGTTGACTATGTGTCCCAAGAATTGGACCTCTTTAAGCCAAAATTCACACTTGGAGAACTTAGCGTATAGTTGCTCCTTCTTCAAGAGATCCAAAACCAAACGCAGGTGTTTCTCGTGCTCTGCTATTGATTTGGAATAGATTAAGATATCGTCAATGAAGACGATCACGAACTTGTCCAAATACGGCTTACACACGCGGTTCATAAGATCCATGAATACCGCGGGTGCGTTGGTTAGACCAAAGGGCATAACCATGAATTCATAATGGTCGTATCTTGTACGAAAGGCTGTCTTCGGAATATCGGATTCGAGGACTCGTAACTGGTGGTAACAAGAACGAAGATCAATCTTTGAGAAATAAGTCGAGCCTGGAAGTTGATCAAATAAATCATCAATCCTCGGAAGTGGATAACGGTTCTTCTCAGTGAGCTTGTTGAGCTCCCGGTAGTCGATTCACATCCGGAATGAACCATCCTTCTTCTTGACAAATAGTACGGGTGCTCCCCAAGGAGAGACACTAGGACGGATAAATCCTTTGTCAGAAAGTTCCCGAAGTTGGCTTGCGAGTTCTTGCATTTCTGACGGTGCAAGACGATAAGGAGACTTTGCTACAGGATTTGCCCCAGGCACTAGATCAATACGGAATTCGACTTGACGTACTGGAGGAAGACCAGGTAAGTCTTTGGGGAAAGTCTCGAATGATCGGAATGTCTTGAATTTCTTCCCCCTTGTCCTTCTTTTCCACAATGTGTGCCAAGAAGGATACGTACTTCTTTCGTAAATACTCTCGGGCCATGGTGCAAGGCACGAGTTTGAGTCCACTATTAGGCTTTTCACTAAGGACTTGTAGCGTGCCGCAAAAGTCAGACACGAATGATAGTTGTGACTCTAGTTTGAAGGGGATTGAGGAGAAAATTATCGGAGGAATGTTTGAGTTTCCGAAGGTGGAATGCATCATTTAAGGTGAGGATTTGATGATTAAAATTTGTTTAAGATGTAGTCTAATGTGCTCGAGAAATGTTACTAAATAACAGGTTTCACAAACATCGGTCAAGGTCAAAATAACATAAAACTTTACGTGATACGAATAACGTTACTACTGACAATATAATAGGAACACTTATATATAGGAAGTACCAGCGGCGTATCCACCATGCCCTTATCATATTACATTAGTCCCGTTATTATATATCAAGATAGGTTTTATGTCATGACAAGATTCACCATATTTTCCATGCGTTGACTTTTATAATTACGTGTGCACCCGTAATTACTCAATTCATCGTATGGTCCGTATAGATCATCCCATTGTGTGGGTAAAGAGGGGATACAAAATTACTTAACACATATTGTTTTCACGCTGCTAATAAATGACTGTGTTCCTAGATAGTAAGGTCAATCAGAAGTTAAAGAACATAACTTAGAGTTTCACGGTTTCCTCGTGTTGGAACAAGGATATGTCAAACCCTGAGTAGCCTAAAAGTTTGTAGTGTGCATTGGGGCGGATTGGTACCATTACCACCACCACCACCAGTGGCACTCCCATTGCTGTTGTTGTTGTTGTTAGCCTGAGTGAGTTGATTTACCAACCGAGTCAGGAGTGCAGCAAGGTCGTCGTTGTTTGGCACGACGAGGAGGCATTCCTCAAAGGGATGAATAGAGAGTTCATAAGATACGAATCATGATCAGGAGTTTGTAAATAAGTTGCAAGTTAATGGATTTAAACATGGATGGTACCCTAGGGGGTACATTGACTTGGCAAGGCTCTGTGGGTTCATTTTAATGTTTGAGAAGTCATGCTTTAGCCTATAAGTGGTCACTCATCCCAAGAATTCCCAGGAAAGCATAACTGGTCCATCGGTTGATTTGGATTTATACGAAATGCTTTCCTAGACAGAATTCCCAGAATACAGGCATCCACCCTTCCGGATTGCACAAGTCCCCATTCGTTAGTTAGAACCCACATACCTTCGGGAGTTTAGTTTGGATTAGACCTTTCAGTCTAAGAAAATAGTTCACTTGTAGTTCACGTAGTTGCATCAGGTAGCTAGAAATAGATAGATAAGCATAGCATAGAGAGGAGTTCCTAAAGAAATACACGAGTTAAACTCATGTTTGGGACTCCTAGGTTATAGTCTAGGTCATGTGTCTAATAACCTAATTCCCTATAACCATGGCTCTGATACCAATCTGTCACACCCCGGCCGGCGGCGGATTAAACGCCGGGGCTGACACAGTTGTTCAAAAGCTCATGCTCATCTAATTAATGCGAAGATATTTATTATTCCATATTAAATAACCCGTTACAAAACAATGAAACGACAAAAGTTAACATGACATATATTTTCAGTTTAATTTCTAGGTCCAAGTCCTACGTGAGCAGCAAGGACCTTAAGCAGGAGCACCTGAAACATGCGAGTAAAAGTCAACTATAAGTAGTTAGTGAGCAACATAGGTTTTGACACCAATACCAAAGTTTAGATAAAGTTTACGATTCAAAAGATTCTAATACAGATCTAAAGCATATCTAATAACACATAAGGCTCCAAGCGTACAGTTCAACCCTGGTAAATGAAATATAGCTGCCACAATCCCACGGATTGCCGTTTTGATAAAAGGGTTAGATAACACCCGAAGTTTTATAGTTCACATGGGGAGATACACCCATGACAATAGTTCACATCCAACATGGGGAGATACACCCATGATGATGGTTCACACCAACAACAACCCGCCAAGGTTATGTGGTAAGTTTAGTTTAGTTTCGGTTTCCCCTATAAATGATCATGTTAGGTACTGCCTTAGGCTTGCAACACATGTTAATGAACGTACTGGCATGCATTCATGCAATGGTCACCAAATAGTTAAAGATATAAAGCATGTAGATCATAGCAAAGAATCAAGTTAAAGAATCGTGTAGATAAGATAGTTAATGCATGTTTCACCCCAAAACAAAAGCAGTAAAAAGGGGCTATGAATACTCACATGAATGAGGAGCTAAAGATGATTGAGTTCGATAAGTTGGATGGATATTGTGAGGAATACTCACAACAAACCTACAAGATAGATTTGGATTCTAGGATTGAGATAGGTTGTACTAGATAATAAGATTTGAGATTGAAGATAAGTTTGTATAAGTTTTGTATTTTAAAAGATTATTTAAGGTTGCTAGACATAATATGTATAATAGTTGGAGTATTCGAGATGACACAATTTATATATTTAAATTAAGGTATTTATAAATAGGTTGATAAAACAAAAACATGGATAATCCTATCAAGACTTTATAGAATAATTAGATTTTAATTGAATGAAAGAGATTTTGTATAATTATTTATTTAAAAAATAATCATTTAATTATTTAAATAATTATCCTTTGTCAAAATAATTATCTTTATGTTTAAAAGATTTTAATAATGCTTAATAATAACATTATTAATTTATAAGATAGATAAGTAAATTCGTCTAAACAATATATTTATTTAGAAATACAAAGTTTCATGGTTTCAAATAAAAAGAAGATTAATAAAATTTTGAGAATTGATTTAATTGAATTTCTAAATATTTAGATTATATATAAAAGTTTAAAAGTAACCTAAAATAAGTAAAAGTTATTTTATAAATTTTAGATTTTATGGTTTTATGATTTTAGAATTTTATATAATTTTATTTAGAATTTTTGAAATTTTAAAATGTAGAAAAGAAGGTTTTAAAAAGGAAAACATGAAATTTCTCACCCCTGGGATTCGAACCCGCGACCTCACCCGGGCCGCACACACGGGCGCCTTAACCATCAGACCAGGGCTTATGCCTTGGTCTAGAACTGGCTTGTTTTAAACATAAACCCTAGCTCCGTATCACCTTCTTCCCCAAACCAACCGGAACCCTAGCCAACCAATTCTCTCAATCCGGCTAATAACCGGCCTTGATTTCATGGGGCTTTTGATCCCCTAGTTCCTACGGTTCGATTGATGTAACTTCTACCTCAGTTAATTGTGTAAATCGTGAGACCGATCGAGCAAAAGTCGCGACGAGTTCTCCGACTGGTCTGAGCTCCGGCGATGGTTTACGAAGATTTTAAAGTCGTAGGAAGCTTGTGGCGCCTGTCGTCGATGGTTTGGATTAACTATTTATAGGAAATTTTAGCGAAATCGAATCGATCGAGTAACCATCATTGAAGAAGGCTACGGTTTACTGGTTCGTTCGTTTTTCGATCATAATCGTCCAATTAACGAGGGGAGATGGGTCGATTAGCCTTCGCGAGCGTTTTGCCGTTTTTGGATTCGATTGATATTACCTCAGTCGCGAGATCGACGTCTTGGTTTCAAAGCCGGCTTCCGCCAGAATCGAACTCGGATCGATTTGAGAGAAGGAAGAAAGTTTCGGTATTTGCAACATAGTCCCTGACGTTTCCCTTGTTAACATTTTATGCATAAAATTAACTTTAGATTTGGTTTAAGGTTTCAGAATTTGCAAATTAGGTCCCCAGACTTTCAAAGCTTTATTATTTTATGTAAAAAGTTATGTTTTTTTATTTAAGTTTAAGTTTAAATGTTTTATAAAACAAAGCCTAAGTTTTTTTTTATAAAGTTTAATTAGGCTTGTAAATTTATAAATCTTTAAAATTAATATAAGTTATTTAATAAAAGTAATAAATTTATTTTAAATTATAACTCAAATTAATTATTTAAATTAATTACATTTTTAATTATAATTTCTTATTTTTCTCAAATGACTTTATTACTTAATAATTATACTTTAATATTTTGGTAATTTGTTTATAATTTCTATTAACATTTTTATAAATGTATATGTTTATTTATTAAAATAATAATAAATGTAATTGTGTTAAATCATGGAATTAAATATGAGCATATAAAAGAATTCAAATATATTTCCAAAATTAAATAGGTTACAATGCCGGACAAGTTAAAATTAGGTCAGAAATTCCTCGTGGATTACAGGCCACACCTGGGGCACGATTGTGCTTGGTCAGGCACGACCGCGCTCAGTGATGAGCGCGACCGTGTCGGGTCTTCTCCAGACACAATTCGATCGATTCTTATATTAATAGCTTCTAGATTCTTAGGGCTTTCACTTAGTGGATGATTACGAATGTTTCTACATAGTTTAATTGTAGTTATATCTTGTCTAGAGTGTAGTTCGAGTAAAATTTATGTTTTGGCTTTTTGGTTCAAAATCGGATCGATTTGAGTGTTTCTACTACGAATTGATACAGGGCTTTCGTAGTAGAGGTAGATACAAAGCTGAAGACGTGTTACTTACTTGCTGAAAGTGGGCAATCGAATGCGGTCGGCTACGGGTCGAGCGGCTTCGTTTCTTGGGGATCAATTGGACGACAGAGGTGTTGTGAGCGTCGAGTGAGAGTTCTGAGAGATTGAGTGGGTGTATATGAGGGTGTAGGAAGCGTGCAACTGACTCTATATCGACGAATTTGAGAGACTCGGTTGTGGTGTGAATGGGATTAATTAATTGTGCAAATTGGACGACAATTGATGCGTGTTTCAGACGAATTTCAGTCGAGTATGGTCTGACGCGCGAAGACCGGCTTTTCTTTATTTTAATTTTCACGAATTCAGAAGGTATGGTATGGTTTGACTTTCTGCAGTCAAGTGGGTTCATCAGCGCGACCGTGCCTACTTTAGGCGCGACCGTGCTTAGGTCGGCAGGCGCGACCGTGCCTAGTCCTAGGCGCGACCGTGCTTGCCTAGTTTTGTAGTTTTTGAGTTTTGTCAGTTTTGGTCCTCGGGGCTTGTGAGATAATTGCGTTTTTGTTTAATTTGTTATTGTAATAGAATAGTTTGTATATGTAACTGCATCGTAGTTTGTTTGTACACGAATCGAAACTGAAATGTGTTTGTTTATTGAAATCAAACGATTACATGATGAAAATCAGAAATGTTACAATTGCTCTGTACCATTTTTGTTTTGATTTTGGGTGACTTGATCAAAGAGAGAGTTTAGAATAGAACCAGAGATGATTAGACAAATGTTAGTTTGTTTAATCTGAGCCAAAGCTCTGATACCACTTGTAGGATCGTGAGAATACAAGATGGTTCTGTTCTTAGTTGAGGTTGGCGGAAACAAAATCAACTACACAATTTATAATAAAGTAAACACAAAGAATACTGATAAACACTGTTGTATTAAGCTTTTGTGAATGCAAAGATTACAAGTGAGAAACTCAATGAATAAGTATGACAAGCACTACAAGCACACTTACAATGAAGTGGCAACTCAGTATTTATAGTAACTTAGAATCAAGACAGACCCTTGATTCTAAGGATCAGATCGAACATAAGCCGTTGATCTTGTTTATTAATTTACATTACACGTAAAGGCTAATCTAGTTAACTTTACTGAAACGTTTTCTTTATTCATGATTGTTTGCATGCTTGGAGAAGTGTATTGTTGTCCGTCATTGGTTGACCATAGCGGTTCCTTCTGCTTTGAGTCTGTCAGTTGCTTTTGCAGAAAGGTGTCAGAGACGCTTGGCCTGGATAGTCAGCTGCAGCGTTTGGTTTTCAGTAAATAGAGCTATCAGCTGCAAAGAGTGAAAGTTGCTGCTGGTAAGCCTATCAGCAGCAAACATGGATGACCACTGCTGATAAACCTATCAGCAGTAACTTGTGCTGAATGCTGCTGATAAGCCTATCAGCAGCAACTTGTGCTGAATGCTGCTGATAAGCCTATCAGCAGCATTTGTACTTAGAATAATTTTGTAACAATCAGTCTTTGGTTCTACATTTCTTGACATTTTTCAACTTTAGTCCTTGACTTTTTCAGGTTTAATGTGTTTGAATTAAATTGTTTCTTGCATAGTGTTTAAATGTATATAATCGAGTAAGACTTGCGAATTTGTATTGAATCATTGCATATAATTTATGTCGAGAAAATAACACAAAACAGTGCACGAGTATAGAGTTTGAAATGCGTTACATTGGATTGAAATACGAATACTAAAATCAGAAATGTTACAGTCTCCCCATGTTAAGGGAATTTCGTCCCGAAATTTAACTAATGGAGGCTGCAATATCGAGAAGGAGGAGGGAGTTTTTTATTTTCGGTGAATTTTGATTGTTGGATCCCAGGGGGTGTAACGGTTGACTTTGTTTAGGCCTGATACTCAAAGTTGTTTATGAAAGAGGAATAATGGATTTTGTTTTGAAATGAATTTAAGAAGAATATTTGACGAATAATAAATTGAATTCTAAACGTGAGATGTATTACTTGAAATGGATTTGGAGGGATCTTGAAATTTAGAGTTTGTGTAAGATGTAGTCTAATGTGTTCAAAATTGTTAGTGGGTAAAAGATTTCATAAACATTGGTCTAGGTCAAAACTTCACGTGACACGAACAACGCTACTTTCGGTAATATGATAGGACACTTATATACAGGAAGTACCATCGGCGTATCCACCATGCCCTTGTCATGTCACATCAGTTTCGTTGTTACACATCATGATAAGTTTTAGGTCACAACACACGACAAAATTTCTCTATAGTTTCCATGCGCTGATTTTTATAATTCCGTGTGCACCCGTAATTATTCAAATCATCGTATGGTCCGTATAGATCGTTTTCATTGTGTGCGGGTAAGGGGGGGGGGGCACAATTTCACTATGATCACATCTATTGTTTACACATAAATAGTATTTAATAATACTATTGTTGGGCTCATGGTCATGATGAGAATTTTTGTGGACTGGGCTTTGAGGCCCAAGAGTAAGGTTTATGCTTTTCAGCGGGCTTCTTCTTCTTGGAGGATAGATGGGCTTCTTAGTTTATTATTGGTGGGCATTAGGCCCAATAGTTTAAGTCTTTGCTCATAAAAGGGTGATGGTATCATGTATGGGAGTCCAAATGTGTATGAATAATTTGGTGTGTATGTGTGTGTCTTAAACTTAGGATAGTGTTTTAAATAATTTAAGTAGGTAGCTATGCATAGAAGAAAAAGTGGGCAGGTAACGTGACACATAAACTATTGAGTATTGTATCATGTGATGTAATCATATGGTATAACAATGTAAAAATATTAACATAGGAGGATAATCATATAGCATGTAGGTAGTAATGAGTGTAAGCACAAGAGTTATCAAGTAGTGTGACACATAAGTCATTATGTATTGTATCATGTAGTCTAAGTACTTAGGATAGCATGTAAAAAAAATAATCACACGGACATTGATAATGTAACATGTAGTAGCATGGCATTGTATGGGTGTCCTAAAGTTATAGTCTATGTCAAGAGTGTCTAATAACCTAGTTCCCTATAACCAAGGCTCTGATACCAATCTGTCACACCCCGATCGATGGCGGAATCATCGGGGCGGGACATGTAAGACTGTTCATAGCACATGGTTGACTAAATTGAAATATATTAAAGTCAAATTTGCATTACAAATAATCCAAGTACAAACCAAATTCAAACAAAGAAACATAAATCAACTCATAGAATTCTTGATTTAAATTGCTAAGTCCTAATCCTATATTGAGCACGTCTTGAATCATTCTCACATATTAGGGCCTGAAACATGAATAAAATAAAGTCAACTAAAAAGTTGGTGAGTATAACACAGTTGTATATAGATAGCATATAGTTGAAAACAAATCCTTTACATATCATGATAAATAAGGCATTTATGGGGAGCAGCTATTGTCTAACCATGTACAATCAAACCTTGTAACTAGCATGCAAAAATTGTATTGTCGGTTTCAATCACCGCGTACCATGGGTGGGTTTGTCAGACTCAATAGATCTATCATTGAAAACCGTCGGCTTGTATAGTTAATGATTGCACATAATCGCATACAAAGGTTAGCACACCTAGCACTCGGACATAAAGCTCAAATTTGCACACATGAAAGTAAATAGGATTTGTACTTTGTGTTGTTTGTGTAAATGTAATGTGTAATGTGTAATGTGTATAGAGTTCATGTTCCACCCCAAAAGTGTAAAAGAGTAAAAGGGGTTGTGAATACTCACTTGGTATGGAAGTGTAGCTAACAAAGATTATAGATAGCAAATATGATCCTTGAAATGCACAATTTAACCTAAAGAGTAATGTGTATTGAATCAAGTAGATGCATAAAGTTTAAGTCTAAAATGAAAGTTGAATTTGTGTATAAAACTATTGATTTGTAATTAAAAGTATTGAATAAAATATATAGAGTTTGAAATAAAATATTTTTGAAACAATTTGATTAGGTTTGAATTGGATAATTAAATAAATATATAATTATAGTTTATGAGATAATGTAAATATTAATTGTAATTAAGTATAAATAAATAAATGATTTTGATTTAAAATGTAAATTAAATAAATAGTCATTATCTTATTTATTTATAAATTTTGTAACTTAATTATTTAAAATATCATTTAAGTGTAAGATAATAAATATAAATTTAATTTTCATATACTTTTAAATAAATTATATTTTTGCCAAGATTAAACTTTTAATCATTTTTAAATACAGAAAACATATTTTTATAAAATCGAAACATTTATTGATCGAAAAATATAAAATTATAATTATGTTACAATTTCTGAGTCACACACGACCGTGCCTCGGAAGGGCACGATCGTGCTCAAGCCAGGGGCGCGACCGCGCTAGTCGGGGCACGACTGGGTTGATCAACAGAGGGCACAAACTAGACCAGTCAACAGGCACGACCGTGCCCGTGCCTTGGCCCGGCACGGTCGTGTCTATGATCTTTAGACACAACAGAGACTAGCCCAGAGGGCATGACAAGGTCTGGACAGGAGGACACGACCGCGCTGCTAATCGGCACGACCGCGTTTCATGAGGCAAGGCCGCGCTAGATGATTAGCGTGACCGTGTCTCTTTCAAATCAGACACGAATTGAACAATTCTTGTATTTATAGTGTTGGAATTGATAGGGCTTTTGATTACTGAGTCGATATGAGTCTATTAGTATAAATTAATTGTATGTAACTCGTGTTTAAGAGTGAAATCGATTAAATCCTTTTTATTAAAAATATAAGTTCTGATTCGGACGATTTCTGTAATGAAAGCCCATATTGATAGGGGGCTTTTGATATATGGACCGAAACGAAAGGGAGGGATGATTCAATTACCTCAAACAGAAAGGAATCGATAGCGATCGGTAGAAGGGAGTTCCGGCGACGGCGATAACGACTTCCGGCGACTTCGGCTGCAATTCCGGCTAGGCCAGAGAGTCCAATAATAACAGGGGAGATTGCTGAATAGAATTTCTTGATTGCTTGAGAGGAATTTGATCGAATTTTAGGATTTGAGTCTTGAGGGAAAAGATCGACGGTTTTGAGAGAGTTTTGATAATAATAATTATAATCAACTGAGTTATTTTCTTTGTCAATGAAAATGAAATGTAATCGGATTTGAATTTGAACGATCGAGCGTTTTGAAATCTCATTTACGTTTCGACTGTTACACAGGCGCGACCGTGCCCAAATATGGCGCGACCGTGCCAAGGCACTGGGCGCGATCGTTCCAGGACCAGTCGCGCGATCGTGCCGAGGCACTTGGCACGACCGTGCTAGACTAGGGTTTCTTGACATTTTTCAACTTTAGTCCTTGACTTTTTCAGGTTTAATGTGTTTGAATTAAATTGTTTCTTGCATAGTGTTTAAATGTATATAATCGAGTAAGACTTGCGAATTTGTATTGAATCATTGCATATAATTTATGTCGAGAAAATAACACAAAACAGTGCACGAGTATAGAGTTTGAAATGCGTTACATTGGATTGAAATACGAATACTAAAATCAGAAATGTTACAGTCTCCCCATGTTAAGGGAATTTCGTCCCGAAATTTAACTAGTGGAGGCTGCAAAATCATGAAGGAGGAGGGAGTTTTTGATTTTCTGTGAATTTTGATTGTTAGATCCCAGGGGGTGTAACGGTTGACTTTGTTTAGGCCTTATACTCAAAGTTGTTTATGAAAGAGGAATAATGGATTTTGTTTTGAAATGAATTTAAGAAGAATATTTGACGAATAATAAATTGAATTCTAAACGTGAGATGTATTACTTGAAATGGATTTGGAGGGATCTTGAAATTTAGAGTTTGTGTAAGATGTAGTCTAATGTGTTCAAAATTGTTAGTGGGTAAAAGATTTCATAAACATTGGTCTAGGTCAAAACTTCACGTGACACGAACAACGCTACTTTCGGTAATATGATAGGACACTTATATACAGGAAGTACCATCGGCGTATCCACCATGCCCTTGTCATGTCACATCAGTTTCGTTGTTACACATCATGATAAGTTTTAGGTCACAACACACGACAAAATTTCTCTATAGTTTCCCTGCGCTGATTTTTATAATTCCGTGTGCACCCGTAATTATTCAAATCATCGTATGGTCCGTATAGATCGTTTTCGTTGTGTGCGGGTAAGGGGGGGGGGGCACAATTTCACTATGATCACGTCTATTGTTTACACATAAAAAGTCGCTAGCAAGTAACTAAGTCTCTAATCAGGTCGGTTCGCAACTAAAGAGTAGTAAAGTAGTAACACTTATAGTTTCTTAGTTTGCTCGTGTTTGAACAAGAATACGTCAAACCCCGAGTCGTTTCAATGTATTATGGTCTTCGCTTTGTTGTACAAAGTGCATGACCATGTCTTGTGTATAATGTAATCAATCCATTGCAATAATTGTAAGCAAATTTTGTTTCGAGTATATAGTAAGCACACAAGTCTCATGTATGATCTAGTGTCACGTAGTTTGAAATCAAACAGGTCTCATATATAGCTTACGTAATTTAGCGTCTTGTATTTTGTAAATCAATAAGCTCTAATGTGTAATGTAAACAACATAGTATTATGTGTATTGTAGGAAATGGATCTCATGTATAGTGTTAACAACTTAGCATCATGTATTTTGTATAATGTACACCGTTTAGTGTAAACTGCTTTGTAACAAAATGAGTTTCATGTATAGTGTGGTCAATCTAGAACTATGTATCAATGACGCAATTCTTATGTATCACGTATATTACAATCAATTAAGTTTCGTGTATCATGTAGTCAATCGAGTAAATTGTGATTTGTAGGCAAACTAGTTTCATGTATCATGTAATTTGTGTAGCATTGGATATATTGAGAAATATTGAGTTTTAGGTACCATAAGATTGCATTGAATATATTGTGAACGTGAGTATTGAACTTCGCATGCGATGTGTACTAACGGGTTTTGCATGGGTTCGAGTGCTGCGGACAAACGTGTCGTTTGGCGCTCTTTCATAATGTGTTGGTTAGGTTCAAGTCCTCAAATCTCATTGAGGTTGGTGGGATAGGTTAACGTTTACGCGGTATGGATCGTCTTTTGAAGCGTCAAGTGAAAGGTAACGAGGAGGTTTTGGAAACATTCGGGAATTTGTGTTTACAAATACTGGTCTTTGTTTGAACATAGAAAGTAGGAAATTCATTCTTGATTGTAGATATATAAAGTAGTGAAATCATTGAACCGCATATTTTAAATGAATATGCAATTTATGGGAAAAGTATTTTTTTATTTAAACTTTCAACTATTAATAAAAGAATATTTTTAAGTGGAACCATTGGCTAAACAAGTAGTCTATGATTTAGCTAAAGTTTAGAAATATTTACTTTAATGAAGAAAAATCATAGTTATTTATCAATTTGAAATAATATTTTTATAAAATTGGTTGTATTAACTTTCCTTATAAGGTGAAAAAGTTTTATAGAAAATTTATGTTTTTGATATTATCTAAAAATTTGATAAACATTTTGATTAAACAAGAAAGTGAGGTTTTGTTTAAATCACAAAATAGGATGATTTATTTAATGAAAAAGATTGTCGGTAATGTACTAAACCATGTTGAATGAAAGAAGTGACATTTGGGATAATTTGATGGGAATATAACAGGTGTAATTTACGTTCCACGGGTCAAATCAATGAACAATAACTGTAGAATTGAAATATATGGAATTGATTAAATACTGAAATGTTAAACATTATTCAAAACATAGGGGAAATGGTTTTCAAATCGAAGATTTAAAGGAAATCAGTAGAAGTTCCTTCTAACGTCTCTGGTAGCTTTCCACTAGGAAGAAGATAATCGCCAAGATGAGCACCGCTATAGTCACTCGAGTAGCAGATCTGGCTTCAGTCCTGGCGGTCTCCGTGCGATGTGCTTGTATTTCTTTTTCGAGGATGGAGATTAACTCCTTTTGATATCCTAATTGGTTTGCTAGGCTATCCATTCTTTGTCTTTGTAAGTCGTGTATCACTCCCTGCTCTATCCTTTGCCTCTCAAATTCTGAATTCCTTACATATTGATGGAAGTCATTGGTTGGAATTCCTATTACACCAGGGGGTGTCATGGTATGCCTTACCCAAGGGTTAGGAAGGTGCGGGTCGGGCATTAGGTATGGGTCTCTTAGTGGGGGTGGAAATTGACGGTGGAGGTGAGGTGTATGATACGGGTTTCTGGGTGCGGGTGATCCAGATGTTCGAAGTCGCGGGTCGATGTTCCTAATCCAGTCCGCCCTTACATCAAACCTTGTCCTAGCAGTTGGGGGTGTTGGTGACCGATACACGGGTGTCTCAGTGTCTTCTTCCCAATCAGATTCTGATCCAGGACGGTAAACCGGGGAGGGAGGAGGGTAGGAGTCCATGTCTAGCAGAAAAATAATGAAAAAGTTATAAGTGATAATGAAATATGAAGTGCCAAATATAGAAGTTCTTATGGGTTTTAGAGTTTGACTAGTCATAACGCCGAACCTTCACGATAGTATTTTAGAAATACACTTGACCTATAAGTAATGTATCCCTAAGGAGAATTCCCAGGAAAGAGGGGTGGGTCAATAAGACACACTTAAGTACCCTGTCTTTCCTTAGCCAGAATTCCTCATGGGTCTACACACTCTTCCAGCCATCATGTATTTAATAATACTATTGTTGGGCTCATGGTCATGATGAGAATTGTTGTGGACTGGGCTTTGAGGCCCAAGAGTAAGGTTTATGCTTTTCAGCGGGCTTCTTCTTCTTGGAGGATAGATGGGCTTCTTAGTTTATTATTGGTGGGCATTAGGCCCAATAGTTTAAGTCTTTGCTCATAAAAGGGTGATGGTATCATGTATGGGAGTCCAAATGTGTATGAATAATTTGGTGTGTATGTGTGTGTGTTAAACTTAGGATAGTGTTTTAAATAATTTAAGTAGGTAGCTATGCATAGAAGAAAAAGTAGGCAGGTAACGTGACACATAAACTATTGAGTATTGTATCATGTGATGTAATCATATGGTATAACAGTGTAAAAATATTAACATAGGAGGATAATCATATAGCATGTAGGTAGTAATGAGTGTAAGCACAAGAGTTATCAAGTAGTGTGACACATAAGTCATTATGTATTGTATCATGTAGTGTAAGTACTTAGGATAGCATGTAAAAAAAATAATCACACAGACATTGATAATGTAACATGTAGTAGCATGGCATTGTATGGGTGTCCTAAAGTTATAGTCTAGGTCAAGAGTGTCTAATAACCTAGTTCCCTATAACCAAGGCTCTGATACCAATCTGTCACACCCCGACCGATGGCGGAATCATCGGGGCGGGACATGTAAGACTATTCATAGCACATGGTTGACTAAATTGAAATATATTAAAGTCAAATTTGCATTACAAATAATCCAAGTACAAACCAAATTCAAACAAAGAAACATAAATCAACTCATAGAATTCTTGATTTAAATTGCTAAGTCCAAATCCTATATTGAGCACGTCTTGAATCATTCTCACATATTAGGGCCTGAAACATGAATAAAATAAAGTCAACTAAAAAGTTGGTGAGTATAACACAGTTGTATATAGATAGCATATAGTTGAAAACAAATCCTTTACATATCATGATAAATAAGGCATTTATGGGGAGCAGCTATTGTCTAACCATGTACAATCAAACCTTGTAACTAGCATGCAAAAATTGTATTGTCGGTTTCAATCACCGCGTACCATGGGTGGGTTTGTCAGACTCAATAGATCTATCATTGAAAACCGTCGGCTTGTATAGTTAATGATTGCACATAATCACATACAAAGGTTAGCACACCTAGCACTCGGGCATAAAGCTCAAATTTGCACACATGAAAGTAAATAGGATTTGTACTTTGTGTTGTTTGTGTAAATGTAATGTGTAATGTGTAATGTGTATAGAGTTCATGTTACACCCCAAAAGTGTAAAAGAGTAAAAGGGGTTGTGAATACTCATTGGTATGGAAGTGTAGCTAACAAAGATTATAGATAGCAAATATGATCCTCGAAATGCACAATTTAACCTAAAGAGTAATGTGTATTGAATCAAATAGATGCATAAAGTTTAAGTCTAAAATGAAAGTTGAATTTGTGTATAAAACTATTGATTTGTATTTAAAAGTATTGAATAAAATATATAGAGTTTGAAATAAAATATTTTTGAAACAATTTGATTAGGTTTGAATTGGATAATTGAATAAATATATAATTATAGTTTATGAGATAATGTAAATATTAATTGTAATTAAGTATAAATAAATAAATGATTTTGATTTAAAATGTAAATTAAATAAATAATCATTATCTTATTTATTTATAAATTTTGTAACATAATTATTTAAAATATCATTTAAGTGTAAGATAATAAATATAAATTTAATTTTCATAAACTTTTAAATAAATTATATTTTTGCCAAGATTAAACTTTTAATCATTTTTAAATACAGAAAACATATTTTTATAAAATCGAAACATTTATTGATCGAAAAATATAAAATTATAATTCTGTTACAATTTCTGAGTCACACACGACGGTGCCTCGGAAGGGCACGATCGTGCTCAAGCCAGGGGTGCGACCGCGCTAGTCAGGGCACGACCGGGTTGATCAACAGAGGGCACAAACTAGACCAGTCAACAGGCACGACCGTGCCTTGGACCGGCACGGTCGTGTCTATGATCTTTAGACACAACAGAGATTAGCCCAGAGGGCATGACAAGGTCTGGACAGGAGGACACGACCGCGCTGCTAATCGGCACGACCGCGTTTCATGAGGCACGCCCGCGCTAGATGATTAGCGCGACCGTGTCTTTTTCAAATCAGACACGAGTTGAACAATTCTTGTATTTATAGTGTTGGAATTGATTGGGCTTTTGATTACTGAGTCGATACGAGTCTATTAGTATAAATTAATTGTATGTAACTCGTGTTTAAGAGTGAAATCGATTAAATCCTTTTTATTAAAAATATAAGTTCTGATTCGGACGATTTCTGTAATGAAAGCCCAGATTGATAGGGGGCTTTTGATATATGGACCGAAACGAAAGGGAGGGATGATTCAATTACCTCAAACAGAAAGGAATCGATAGCGATCGGTAGAAGGGAGTTCCGGCGACGGCGATAACGGCTTCCGGCGACTTCGGCTGCAATTCCGGCTAGGCCAGAGAGTCCAATAATAACAGGGGAGATTGCTGAATAGACTTTCTTGACTGCTTGAGAGGAATTTGATCGAATTTTAGGATTTAAGTCTTGAAGGAAATGATCGACGGTTTTGAGAGAGTTTTGATAATAATAATTATAATCAACTGAGTTATTTTCTTTGTCAATGAAAATGAAACGTAATCAGATTTGAATTTGAACGATCGATCGTTTTGAAATCTCATTTACGTTTCGACTGTTACACAGGCGCGACCGTGCCCAAATATGGCGCGACCGTGCCAAGGCACCGGGCGCGATCATTCCAGGACCAGTCGCGCGATCGTGCCGAGGCACTTGGCGCGACCGTGCCAGGACGAAGCACGACCGTGCTAGACTAGGGTTTCTTGACATTTTTCAACTTTAGTCCTTGACTTTTTCAGGTTTAATGTGTTTGAATTAAATTGTTTCTTGCATAGTGTTTAAATGTATATAATCGAGTAAGACTTGCGAATTTTTATTGAATCACTGCATATAATTTATGTCGAGAAAATAACACAAAACAGTACACGAGTATAGAGTTTGAAATGCGTTACATTGGATTGAAATACGAATACTAAAATCAGAAATGTTACAAAAATAATGCTCAAGAGCTATCCCTATTTTATCACAAAAATCAACAAAAACACCTCATTTTGCTTGTAAAACTCTGTAGAAAACTCTCCAAACTCACTCACAACACTCGAAATCAAGAGCAAATGCTCTGATACCACTTGTAGGTCCCTCGGGTGTGGCGGATCGTCACATGCAAGTGGGTCTACTAGTCGGACCGGGTGCGGAATACCCGTGACAAGGTGGAGAGACTTACAACACAAAGTAAACCGACAAGATGATCACTTTAAACGTTCGTCTATTATAAACACTTGATTGTTACAGAGAGAAATACTGAGATTTCAAGTTCTACGTATTTGCTACTATGAATGCGTACTTATCTACTGTCAACCATTCCTATTTATACACGACGTGATGCCTACGCACTTAGCAAGTACGCAGGGCAATTTGTGTAGGTCCCTAAATCGGTGCGTGATAGATCTCTAGACTTGCGGTACGACACGGTGATAACGTGCTGAATCCATGATCAACGTGCTCGTGTAACTCAATCAACAACGGTGTAAATAAACTCTTTGTATTTCCACCACAATATCAGGTTACAAGATTCACAGAATTCTCTCTCGTCTACTCTGATATCGTCTCTCTCACTGATTAACAGACTCTGTTCTGTCTATTTATAAGCACCAGTTTTGCACCAGGCGAACTTAACAAGTTCGCCTAAATGATGCTTAGGCGAACTTATTAAGTTCGCCTCTAATAGGCTAAGCGAACTTAACAAGTTCGCCTCAGATAGACTAAGCGAACTTAACAAGTTCGCCTCTAATAAATCAGGCAAACTTGTTAAGTTCGCCTCTCTATGAACTTACACAGAATTTTATCAACAGTTACAAAACATGTCCTAACAGACTCCCCTATAACTGTTGCTAACAATTCTATCGATTACAAGTCAAAGACTCTAAGACTAAGACATAATATCTTCAAGCTCGTTGTCACTAGAATATGCTCCAACAGACTCCCCCTTGACAACAGCTTTAGAAGATTGTCATCCGTCTTCATATATCATCAAACACACTGTAGTCTTCGTCTTGTTCATCTGCACTTTCTCTTTCTATCTAGACGAAAACTTGGGAGAAGGACCCCTTGTTAACTTCTGTCTGTAAAATTCAGTTTTTGCAAAGGAGAATAACCAATAATAATCAACAATTAAGATTTCCATGGAAACTGGAAAAATAAAATCTTTTTGGTTTTTCTCTATATAAACTGAAATGTAAAATACAAAATCACATCTTTTTGGTCGAACATCACGAGTAAGAAGATCATATCAGTAAAAGCAATGCATTAATCACACATTTTGGATAAACATCCATATAATATCAAATGGTATCCTATGTCATTCTTTCAAGCCTTGACCAATCAAACCAATATCTTTCAAGATTATCACACTCTATCTTTTCTAGACTTTTATATTGCATGTTATGATACGCAATAAACATTCAAAGAAAATAGGATCAAGCTATGACACACAAATTCAAATTGTCAATATTATAAGATTTGAAACTAAAGCATCTCATTCCCACTTTCTTGTGAGTTAAGGTACCATTTAAGTATGAAATACAACGTGTACCCCACTAGTATGCCACCAGAAAGTAAATGCACTATCTTCAAGACATATGAGATTTTACTAAAGATTATCCGAATTTCCAGAATGAGGAGACATCACTTAGCACATGAATAGCAGAATCCAAATTGGATTGTATAGGAATCAATGAGATTCAGAATCGAATGATTCAATGTCTTGGCTTATATATGTGGAATCATAAGATTCAGGTACGTGGATCCAACTGTTATCTGGATTATGAATTCAATGGAATCAATAAAGATGATTTATCAATATGATCCAAGGGCTAGTATATGTTTGACAGATGTTGTCAAGTACATATCTTGATTATACTTCAAATTGCATGCTTTTCGGGATATGGGCACTGAAGCAAATCGAATGAATAGTGCTAAGGACATAACCCGAAACTGATCTCATAGAAAAATCTTTATTAAAAGCTAATATTCTTTATTTGATAGTGATCTTTTAACGCACACACCCAAGCATAAAATGGGTTCAAATCACAGTTGTAACATATGAAATTATGTTTTCACACTACTAATGGTTCAGTGACGCTTTTAGTCTACTGACAATTCAAATTATACGCATAAACAACACTATCATTTCCTATTTGTGCAGTCTCTGAAGTTTAGATCAAAACATATAATTCAGATATATTAACATAAAGCACCAACTAGTTAATCTAAGGTCTTGTGTGAAAGAACATTTACTGATGTACTATCATCTCTTCTATAACTTCAAGTAATGTCGATTTTAACTTTTTCAATTTGTTTGGCTTTTCCAAAATCTTTTTCAAAGAAAGTAAAACAAACGAAAATAAAATATTCCATGAAAACATTTTACTTGGTTACTCAGGATTAAGCAAGTCAATCAATTAAAAACTCAAACCGATGTAATCCTGTAATTGAATGCCTTTTCCTTTGTCACCAACACAGTTATGTACTCCCCTTGTCCTGTAGACTCCCCCTCAACTAGTCAAATGGTTACATCAATGACTTTGTGCTCACCATCGTCATCCTAAGTTCCAGGTTATCTTTTGGACTTTGTAAAACTCTTTCCAAAACATTGTGTGTGACATATTCTCCCCCTTGAGCATCAAGTCGTTGAAACAAATAGATTCTCAGTTATTAACAACTCGTTACTCTTGCAGATGTCATTCCCTGTCATGTGCTTAGAACCACCACTATCAACAACCAAAATGGTATTAATAGTCCCTCTTGGTAAATCCTGCACATCTAACAAAAAACATTAATTTGAAATTGTGAACTAAGCCATGTTAGTCATGGGTCGTCCATCTGTATCAAAATAATAAACCTCACTCCATTCACAATCGAATCTTTCATCTATTTTCGGAGATTGTTCCGACGAGTAAGAAACAGAAACTTTAGATTTCCAAACATACTACTGTTCATTAAGTTCTTTTTGCTTAAAATGTGTAGTGTTTGAACATTTTCGTTCATTTGAAAAATGTTTAGATTGTGAAAACTCTTGTTGTTCTAAAAGTTTTCTCAATCTTCTGTTTCTTCTCCGTCTTTGAGGTCTAGAAAGCCTAACCTTAGATTTTGAATTACCCTTTGGTGTATCACGAGGTTTAACCACATTTGGGTTAACATAAGGCTTACCATGAGTTCTTACCTTTTCTGGAGTAACATGTCGGTTATCTTTGTCATTGTGAGGACAAGCAATTTGAATATGACCCACAAGACCACAGTAAAAGCAAGATCTCGTCTCACGATAATCTCTCATATAAGGAATCTTCACACGATAAGATGCACTTGAAGAAGATTCTCCTACATGAACTTCATTTTGAGTTTGAGAATGAATAAACTTTTTCTCAACAGGTCTTGATTCAGGCTTCATCTTCTCAGGAACTACATGCTTCTTCCCTTTATTTTTGTAAGGACAGTTCACCACAATGTGTCCCATCTCATTACAATGAAAGCATGTACGCCTGTCTTTATAATCTCTGACATATGGAACTCTCCTTGAATTTGAAGAACTTCCAAATGTAGAATTTCCAGATGAATTAGAATCAACCTTTGAGTCTTCTTTCTTAACAGCTTTCGGTATCCCCTCAACCTTAGCTTCATCAAAATAGTCATCATCACTCTCATCAGAATACACCATATCTTCACCTGTGACTGGATTCACTTTCAACACAGTCTTAGGATCTAAATCCTCATCTTTTATAATCTCAGGTGTAACAGAATAATTTCCGTTGAATGGTGGAGGAACATAACCAATACCATTAGTTCCCTTCCCCTCTTTAGTATTATCATGATAATGTCCTAATAAGAATGATGAATTTCCAAAGCTTTCTAACTTTCTATGCAATCTGATTACCTCTGCTTTAGATGCAGCTAGTTCCATATCTTTCTCAACAAGATCATTATTTCGTTTCTCAATTTCTGCAAAGGACATATCCAGGTGATATGCCTGCTCTTTGATCTTTAAAGTCAGATAATTTATATCCCTCTTCAGTGATTCTATTCTCTCAATACACACATTCTCATTATCCTTTAATTTCTGATTTAATGTGTGCATGGATTTCATATCACAAATGAGGTTGACGTTGTCATCCATAACCCTCATCATTTTATCCTTTACGGAAATACAGTTAGAACAAAACGTTTCAGAGTTAGAAACTACCTCAGGTTTTAGTTCTAAAGAAGATGCACCAGGAGCCATGAAAACGTCATCATCAGCTTCACCCTTTTGATCAACAATGATAGGCTCGGCATCAGTTTCTAATTCACTCAGATCATCTTCAACTTTCTGAAAGCTTTCTTCACTCATCACATCAGTCTCAGTAGATAGAGTACTTTCACCAGAATGAATACTCTAACTATTAGTTAAATCTCTAGAAGAATCACTTTGAGAATAACTCGACTTCTCCAATACTTCTTTGATCAAGACTACAAACGCTTGAGAAGTTGCTTCACCCTCTTTCTTCAATGCTTCCCATAGATCTCTTGAAGTTGGACACTTCCCGAGACTATGAATGATTTGTTTTGGTAAAGACATCGTTAAAGTTACACGCGTCTTCATCTCTCGATCAAACTTCTGCTTTTCTACTTTAGTAAGAGCTGTCACTGGTTTAGGAACATCATAATATCCAATATAGTCATAAGTAGGATGCACATATCCTTCAAATATGGATGTCCAAAAGTTTTCATCAGTTTCTGTTACGAACTGTTCGAACCGGACTTTCCAGCTACGAAAATCTGATATGCACAAAAGTCTCGGTGGCATAGTTCCAATCTCATTATCATCATAAGAAATTGACATTTTGAAATATTTGCTAAAATATCCGGAAAAATATTTCCCGCCAAAATACTCTTTTTAAAAAATTTTGAAAATTCAAAATTTCAAAAATGATTCAAAACACACATATAAACTTTCCCTAAAAAATTTGGACAAGAAGAAATTTCCCGCCAAAATAAAGTTTTTTTTTTTTTTTTAAGAACACTAGCTAAGTTCGCCCGATATTGCCTAAGCGAACTTAATAAGTTCACCTGACTGAGCGAACTTGACCCCAAGCGAACTTATTAAGTTCGCCTAACTCTCTAAGTTCGCCTGCAACAGAATCATCGGGGCGGGACATGTAAGACTGTTCATAGCACATGGTTGACTAAATTGAAATATATTAAAGTTAAATTTCCATTACAAATAATCCAAGTACAAACCAAATTCAAACAAGAAACATAAAACAATTCATAAAGTTCTTGATTTAAATTGCTAAGTCCAAATCCTATGTTGAACACGTCTTGAATCAATCTCACATATTGGGGCCTGAAACATGAATAAAATAAAGTCAACTAAAAAGTTGGTGAGTATAACACAGTTGTAAGTAGATAGCATATAGTTGAAAACAAATCCTTTACAAAACATGATAAAATAAGGCATTTATGGGGAGCAGCTATTGTGTAACCATGTACAACCAAACCTTGTAACTAGCATGCAAAATTTGTGTTGTCGGTTTCAATCACCGCGCACCATGGGTGGGTTTGTCAGATTCAATAGATCTATCATTGAAAACCGTCGGCTTGTATAGTTAATGATTGCACATAAGAGCATACAAAGGTTAGCACACCTAGCACTCGGGCACAAAGCTCAAATTTTGCACACATGTATGTAAATAGGATTTTTGTACTTGTGTTGTTTGTGTAAATGTAAATGTGTAATGTGTAATGCGTATAGAGTTCATGTTCCACCCCAAAAGTGTAAAAGAGTAAAAGGCGAACTTAACAAGTTTTTTATAAGCATTACATCGTTAAAGTTACACGCGTCTTCATCTCTCGATCAAACTTCTGCTTTTCTACTTTAGTAAGAGCTGTCACTGGTTTAGGAACATCATAATATCCGATATAGTCATAAGTAGGATGCACATATCCTTCAAATATGGATGTCCAAAAGTTTTCATCAGTTTCTGTTACGAACTGTTCGAACCGGACTTTCCAGCTACGAAAATCTGATATGCACAAAAGTCTCGGTGGCATAGTTCCAATCTCATTATCATCATAAGAAATTGACATTTTGAAATATTTGCTAAAATATCCGGAAAAATATTTCCTGCCAAAATACTCTTTTTAAAAAATTTCAAAAATTCAAAATTTCAAAAATGATTCAAAACACACATATAAACTTTCCCTAAAAAATTTGGACAAGAAGAAATTTCCCGCCAAAATAAAGTTTTTTTTTTTTTTAAGAACACTAGCTAAGTTCGCCCGATATTGCCTAAGCGAACTTAATAAGTTCACCTGACTGAGCGAACTTGACCCCAAGCGAACTTATTAAGTTCGCCTAATCTGCACTAAGCGAACTTATTAAGTTCGCCTCTCTAAGTTCGCCTGCAACAGAATAATCGGGGCGGGACATGTAAGACTGTTCATAGCACATGGTTGACTAAATTGAAATATATTAAAGTTAAATTTCCATTACAAATAATCCAAGTACAAACCAAATTCAAACAAGAAACATAAAACAATTCATAAAGTTCTTGATTTAAATTGCTAAGTCCAAATCCTATGTTGAACACGTCTTGAATCAATCTCACATATTGGGGCCTGAAACATGAATAAAATAAAGTGAACTAAAAAGTTGGTGAGTATAACACAGTTGTAAGTAGATAGCATATAGTTGAAAACAAATCCTTTACAAAACATGATAAAATAAGGCATTTATGGGGAGCAGCTATTGTGTAACCATGTACAACCAAACCTTGTAACTAGCATGCAAAAATTGTGTTGTCGGTTTCAATCACCGCGCACCATGGGTGGGTTTGTCAGACTCAATAGATCTATCATTGAAAACCGTCGGCTTGTATAGTTAATGATTGCACATAAGAGCATACAAAGGTTAGCACACCTAGCACTCGGGCACAAAGCTCAAATTTTGCACACATGTATGTAAATAGGATTTTTGCACTTGTGTTGTTTGTGTAAATGTAAATGTGTAATGTGTAATGCGTATAGAGTTCATGTTCCACCCCAAAAGTGTAAAAGAGTAAAAGGGGTTGTGAATACTCACTTGGTATGGAAGTGTAGCTAACAAGGATTATAGATAGCAAATATGATCCTCGAAATGCACAATTTAACCTAAAGAGTAATGTGTATTGAATCAAATAGATGCATAAGGTTTAAGTCTAAAATGAAAGTTGAATTTGTGTATAAAACTATTGATTTGTATTTAAAAAGTATTGAATAAAATATATAGAGTTTGAAGTAAAATATTTTTGAAACAATTTATTAGGTTTGAATTGAATAATCGAATAAATATATAATTATAGTTTATGAAATAATGTAAATATTAATTGTAATTAAGTATAAATAATAAATGAGTTTGATTTAAAATGTAAATTAAATAAATAATCATTATCTTATTTATTTATAAATTTTGTAACTTAATTATTTAAAATATCATTTAAGTGTAAGATAGTAAATATAAATTTAATTTTTCATAAACTTTTAAATAAATTATATTTATGTCAAGATTAAACTTCTAATCCATTTTTAAATACAGAAAACATATTTTTTTATAAAATCTGAAACATTTACTGATTAAAATATATAAAATTATAATTCTGACAAAAGTTCTGAATCTCACACGACCGCGCTTCGGAAGGGCACGATCGTGCTTAAGCCACGGGCGCGACCGCGCTAGTCGGGGCGCGACCGGGTTGATCAACAGGAGCACAATCTAGACAAGTCAACAGGCACGACCGTGCCTTGGCCCGGCACGGTCGTGTCTATGATCTTTAGACACAACAGGGACTAGCCCAGAGGGCATGACAAGGTCTGGACAGAAGGACACGACCGCGCTGCTAGTCGACACGACCGCGCTCTATGAGGCACGGCCGCGTTAGATGATTAGCGCGACCGTGTCTCTTCCAAATCAGACACGAATTGACAAATGCTTGTATTTTAAATGCTGGAATTGTTAGGGCTTTTGATTAATGGGTTATTACGAGTCTTTTAGGATATTTTAATTATATTAACAACATTTTTAACAGTGAATTCGATTAAATTATTTTAAATAAAACATCGATTCTGATTCGGGGTAAATTCTATGATGGAAGCCTAAATTATTATTGGGCTTTCGATATAGAGACTAAATAACTGAAATAAATGATTTCAATTACCCGAAACAGTAGAGGAATGATAGAGATCGGCAAGAAAGAGTTCCGGCGTCGACGGCTTGAGTTCCGGCGATCTTTACTGCAACTCCGGCCAATCCAAATAGCCTGGGAACTTCAGGGATGATTGAGTATCGAGTCTCTGCTGCTGGATTGAGAGGATTCGGATCGAACAGCAGATTCTAGATTCTTGGAAAGCTTGAGAGAGTTTTTCGAAATTGGTAATATGAACTGAGACGTTTGAGGAATTCGATAATTGTGATTCATTCGTTAAGGGGAAAAGAAACGGACGACTGTTACGGATTTCCAATGATCGGGTGATTAAACTGCATTTACGTTTCAACTGTTACGTAGGCGCGACCGTGCCCAAGAGAGGCGCGACCGTGCCTAGGCACCGGGCGCGATCATTCCAGGACTAGTCGCGCGATCGTGCCGAGGCACTTGGCGCGACCGTGCCAGGACGAAGCACGACCGTGCTAAACTAGGGTTTCTTGACATTTTTCAACTTTAGTCCTTGACTTTTCAGGTTTAATGTGTTTGAATTAAATAGTTTCTTGCATAGCGTTTAAATGTATAGAGTCGAGCAAAACTTGTAAATTTGTATTGAATCATTGTATTTAATTTATGGCGAAGAGTATAATAAGACAGTGCACGAGCATTGAATTTGAAATTGCATTACATTGAATCGAAATATGGATACTAAAAATCAGAAATGTTACAGTCTCCCCATGTTGAGAGAATTTCGTCCCGAAATTTAGTTTGAGGAAGCGATGGTATCGGTAAAAAGATGAGGGTACTTGAGCTTCATTTGGTCTTCTCGTTCCCAAGTGAACTCAGGACCACGCTTAGATTCCCAACGAACTTTGACAATAGGAATGCGACTTCGCTTGAGTTGCTTGACTTCACGATCCATAATTTCCACCGGCTTCTCAACGAAGTGCATCGTTTCATCAATGCGCACGTCGTCAAGCGGTATATGGAGATTTTCATCAGCGAGACATTTCTTCAGATTAGATATATGAAATGTAGGATGCACATTGCCAAGAGATGGAGGTAACTCGAGCTTGTAAGCCACTTTCCCAATCCTTTCAAGGATCTTGAATGGACCAACATAGCGAGGTGCTAACTTGCCTTTCTTTACAAAACGGATCACGCCCTTCCATGGAGACACCTTAAGAAGAACAAGATCACCGACTTGGAATTCCAAGGGTTTTCGACGTTTGTCGGCATAACTCTTTTGCCGACTCCTCGCCACTCGAATATTGTCACGGATTTGAATAATCTTGTCGGATGTTTCTTGAATTAACTCGGGACCGGTGATTTGTGCTTCACCAATCTCGTTCCAACAGATAGGAGAACGACACTTGCGACCATAGAGAGCTTCGAATGGAGCCATGTTGATACTTGTGTGGTAGCTATTGTTGTACGAAAACTCAATAAGGGATAAATGTGAATCCCAATTGCCACCAAAATCGATTACACAAGCTCTAAGCATGTCCTCAAGAGTTTGGATTGTTCGCTCGGTTTGACCATCAGTTTGCGGATGGTAAGCCGTGCTCAAATCCAATCTAGTACCAAGAGCCTTTTGGAGAGATTGCCAAAATCGAAAAGTGAACCGAGCGTCTCTATCGGATATTATGTTCACGGGAACACCATGACGGCTCACAATTTCATCAATATAAATTCGGGCTAGTTTCTCAACCCGATAGTCTTCACGAATAGGCAAGAAATGAGCAGATTTGGTGAGACGATCAATGATCACCCAAATACTATCATAACCACTCGAGGTGCGAGGGAGTTTGGTAATAAAATCCATAGCTAGATTCTCCCATTTCCACACGGGAATTTCTGGTTGTTCGAGTAAACCAGATGGACGTTGATTTTCGGCTTTGACTTTGAAACAGGTTAAGCATTTGGCCACATAAAGAGCAATGTCTTTCTTCATACCGGGCCACCAAAAAAGTTGGCGAAGATCTTGGTACATTTTATCCGCACCAGGATGAATAGAATAACGAGTCTTATGAGCCTCGTTCATGAGAAATGTACGGAGATCGTTGCGATCGGGAATCCAAATACGGTTCAAGTAATATAATAAGCCATTGGGTTTTGATTCAAGAAGAAGTTCAACACCACACGACATTTCTTCATACATGTTACCCTCGGTTACCGAGACGTGTTGAGCTTCTAAGATACGAGTTTGAATATCGGTTTGAATACGGGCACAATGAAGCATAACATGGTCCTTTCGACTCAAAGCATCGGCTACAACATTCGCTTTGCCGGGATGGTAACGAATCTCGCAGTCGTAGTCGTTAAGGAGTTCGACCCAACGTAGTTGCCTCATATTGAGTTCTTTTTGGTTGAAGATATGTTGAAGACTTTTGTGGTCGGTGAATACCACACATTTCGTGCCATATAGGTAATGTTTCCAAATCTTTAACGCGAATACGACCGCACCCAACTCGAGATCGTGCGTCGTATAATTCTTCTCATGAACTTTGAGTTGCCTTGATGCATAAGCGATTACTTTGCCTCGTTGCATGAGAACACAACCAAGACCTTGGTTAGAAGCATCACAATAGACAACTAAATCATCATTTCCATCGGGGAGAGTCAATATGGGAGCATTGCACAACTTTTGCTTGAGGGTTTGGAAAGCTTCTTCTTGTTTCGGTCCCCATTCATAAGTCTTACCCTTGTGGGTCAGAGCGGTAAGAGGGACAGCAATCTTTGAGAAGTTTGAGATGAAACGACGATAATAACCCGCAAGACCAAGAAATGAACGAACTTTGGTAGGAGTCTTCGGGGCATTCCAATTCTTAACCGTTTCAATCTTAGCAGGATCAACATGAATACCCTTGTCGTTGACGATGTGACCAAGAAATTGAACTTCTTTTAGCCAAAATTCGCATTTGGAGAATTTGGCATATAGTTGTTCTTTTCTCAAGAGGTCCAAAACCAATCTAAGGTGTTCTTCATGGTCGGCTTTAGTCTTGGAATAGATTAAGATATCATCAATGAAAACGATCACGAATTTATCAAGGTACGGTTTGCACACACGATTCATGAGGTCCATGAAAACTGTGGGTGCATTGGTCAACCCGAAAGGCATAACCATGAACTCGTAATGACCATACCTTGTTCGGAAAGCAGTCTTGGGAATGTCATCTTCTTGAACACGGAGCTGATGATAACCGGATCGAAGATCAATCTTTGAGAAACAAGTAGAACCTTGAAGTTGATCAAAGAGATCATCGATTCTAGGCAAAGGATAACGGTTCTTGATAGTAAGCTTATTAAGTTCGTGGTAGTCAATACACATGTGAAATGATCCATCCTTCTTCTTAACAAATAAGATGGGTGCACCCCACGGTGAATGACTTGGGCGAATGAAACCTTTATCGGAGAGTTCTTGAAGTTGACTTGCAAGCTCTTGAATTTCGGAAGGTGCAAGACGATAAGGAGCTCTAGCAACGGGGTTAGCTCCAGGTATAAGATCAATACGAAACTCTACTTGACGAACGGGAGGAAGACCGGATAAATCCTTAGGAAAAACTTCGGGGAAATCCCGAATGATCGGAATGTCTTGGATACTCTTCTCCTTGACATCCTTTTGAACAATATGAGTTAAGAAAGCAATGTACTTCTTTCGTAAATACTTTTGAGCAGTAGTACACGACATCAACTTAAGTCCCTTGCAAGGCTTTTCACCAAAAACCCTTAAGGTTTCTCCCGATGGTAGCGGAATTCGGATACACTTTTCAAAGAAAATGACTTCGGCATAATGATTTGATAGCCAATCCATACCTATGATAATATCAAAGCTTCCTAGTGGCATTGGAACAAGGTTGATTGGGAATGTATGATCATTAAGTTCTAAGGAGCAATCATAGATAATAGACTCAATTGTAAGGGAGTCACCATTTGCTATTTCAACGGTGAAGGTTTTCTCTAATTGGGATCGTGTCTTTGCAAGTAAAGGCTCAAAATTAAGTGACACAAAACTTTTATCGGCACCGGTATCGAACAAAATGGAGGCATATTGACTATTAACAAGGAACGTACCATTAACCACGTCGTTGTTGGCTTGAGCTTCGTTGGCGTTTATGTTGAACGCACGCCCACGAGCTCCACCTTGTCTAGCATTTGCAAGTCTTGGACATTGATCACGAAAATGGTTCGGGTCACCACACTCATAGCAAGCACGCTCATTAGCAATGGCGGGAGCACCTTGGTTAGCCACTTGAGGTACGGTTCGGTTTGGAGGGTTGACTTGGCCCGCAAGAGCTTTTGTCCTACAAACACTAACTGTATGACCATATCTCCCACAATAAGTACAAAGGCGACATGGGATATTTTGGGGATGATGGTAATTGCAGGTGGCACAAAGAGGGTAGATCCCAACATATGGCTTTTTGGCCGGTGCTTGAACTACGGGTGCAACTTGATTAACGGGAATAGCAAGAGTAACCACAGCAAAATTTCTAACTTTCCTCTTTTTGTTATTGCGAGAGGGTTCAGTTGTGGCTTCTTTGTTGTGGGTAGGAGGGGTTACGGTTTCAGAAACTTTCTTAGAACCCTTTTTGGTAAGAGTTCCAGCTTTCACATGATTATCAGTTAAGGTAGCAGATAGACGAATAGCATCCTCCAGAGTAGCAGGATTTCTACCTAAGACAGTATCTTGGATTTGTCTTGGTAGCCCACCAATATACTTCTCAATAAAACAGGACAAAGGAGTGACCATGTGGGGCACTAGAAGACTCAACTCTTGGAACCGAGTTGTATATGCTAAGCTTTCCCCACTATCTTGGGCAAGATCCCAAAATTCAGCTTCTAACTTTTTCACTTCATTTCGAGGACAGAACTCCTCGGTCATAAGCCTTTTGACCTCATCCCAAGGTAAGGCCATAGCTATGTCAACACCCCTATTCCTTTTCTCCCCATTCCTCCATGTAAGTGCCTGTTTTTGTAGGACACTTGTAGCATGACGAACACGGAGGTTGTCGGGACAGTCACTATTGAGAAAAGTATTCTCAATGCTTTCAAACCACTGAAGAAGTCCGGTAGCTCCTTCGGTACCATAGAACTTTATGGGATTGCACGAGTTGAAGTGCTTGAAGGTGCATTGAGATGGATTGTTACCACCATTTCCACCATTTCCACCATTATTACCACTATTGCTTCCATTTCCACCATTGTTGCCATTGGTGGCACCATTGGCTTGGGTGAGTTGTGTCACCAATTGGGTGAGAATAGCAGCAATGTCGGTGTTGGCGCTGGTTGCGGGAGCACGACGAGGAGGCATTCTCCAGATTTTCACAAGACAAGAAAAGATTGTAAGAACTTATGAGAATTGCTAGGATTTAATAGAATGAGATAACAAAAAAAATAAAAATAAAATAAAAATAGATATTCATAGTTTGGATTGTACTCAAAAGTGACAAAATCACTTGACTACTATGGCACATTAAGGTTAATTTAAACTTATATAATTTTTTTCAAGGAGACATGCTTTAGCCTATAAGTAAACACTCATCTCGTGAATTCCAAGGAAAGCATACGGGTCCCTCGGTTGATTGGGATTTATGCGAAATGATTTCCTAGACAGAAAACCCAAAATACAGGTGTCACCCTTCCAGATTGCACGTGTCCTCAAATAATTTAACAAGTTTAAAAAACCTTAACGAAGAAATAAAAATTTTAGAGATTTTTGCTTCAAAAATTTTCCACATGCTTAGAAAGGATAAAGATAGAAAAGAAAATAGAAATATTATGAGGTTTTAGAATATAGGAAAGGATATTATTTATTTAATTATTAAGAATATCCTAATAAGTCATGGATTTAAAACACAAAAGTCATCAAAATGAAATAATAAGTAATCATATTAAGCATGTAACATATAACATATAGCACATAGTATGTAACACATAGCACAAAAATCATGAAGCATAGTATAAGTGGGTGTCCTAAAGTTATAGTCTAGGTCAAGGTGTCTAATAACCTAATTCCCTATAACCAAGGCTCTGATACCAATCTGTCACACCCCGACCGATGGCGGAATCATCGGGGCGGGACATGTAAGACTGTTCATAGCACATGGTTGACTAAATTGAAATATATTAAAGTTAAATTTCCATTACAAATAATCCAAGTACAAACCAAATTCAAACAAGAAACATAAAACAATTCATAAAGTTCTTGATTTAAATTGCTAAGTCCAAATCCTATGTTGAACACGTCTTGAATCAATCTCACATATTGGGGCCTGAAACATGAATAAAATAAAGTCAACTAAAAAGTTGGTGAGTATAACACAGTTGTAAGTAGATAGCATATAGTTGAAAACAAATCCTTTACAAAACATGATAAAATAAGGCATTTATGGGGAGCAGCTATTGTGTAACCATGTACAACCAAACTTTGTAACTAGCATGCAAAAATTGTGTTGTCGGTTTCAATCACCGCGCACCATGGGTGGGTTTGTCAGACTCAATAGATCTATCATTGAAAACCGTCGGCTTGTATAGTTAATGATTGCAAATAAGAGCATACAAAGGTTAGCACACCTAGCACTCGGGCACAAAGCTCAAATTTTGCACACATGTATGTACATAGGATTTTTGCACTTGTGTTGTTTGTGTAAATGTAAATGTGTAATGTGTAATGCGTATAGAGTTTGTGTTCCACCCCAAAAGTGTAAAAGAGTAAAAGGGGTTGTGAATACTCACTTGGTATGGAAGTGTAGCTAACAAGGATTATAGATAGCAAATATGATCCTCGAAATGCACAATTTAACCTAAAGAGTAATGTGTATTGAATCAAATAGATGCATAAGGTTTAAGTCTAAAATGAAAGTTGAATTTGTGTATAAAACTATTGATTTGTATTTAAAAAGTATTGAATAAAATATATAGAGTTTGAAGTAAAATATTTTTGAAACAATTTGATTAGGTTTGAATTGAATAATTGAATAAATATATAATTATAGTTTATGAAATAATGTAAATATTAGCTGTAATTAAGTATAAATAATAAATGAGTTTGATTTAAAATGTAAATTAAATAAATAATCATTATCTTATTTATTTATAAATTTTGTAACTTAATTATTTAAAATATCATTTAAGTGTAAGATAGTAAATATAAATTTAATTTTTCATAAACTTTTAAATAAATTATATTTATGCCAAGATTAAACTTCTAATCCATTTTTAAATACAGAAAACATATTTTTTTATAAAATCTGAAACATTTACCGATTAAAATATATAAAATTATAATTCTGACAAAAGTTCTGAATCTCACACGACCGCGCCTCGGAAGGGCACGATCGTGCTCAAGCCACGGGCGCGACCGCGCTAGTCGGGGCGCGACCGGGTTGATCAACAGGAGCACAATCTAGACAAGTCAACAGGCACGACCGTGCCTTGGCCCGGCACGGTCGTGTCTATGATCTTTAGACACAACAGGGACTAGCCCAGAGGGCATGACAAGGTCTGGACAGAAGGACACGACCGCGCTGCTAGTCGATACGACCGCGCTCTATGAGGCACGGCCGCGCTAGATGATTAGCGCGACCGTGTCTCTTCCAAATCAGACACGAATTGACAAATGCTTGTATTTTAAACGCTGGAATTGTTATGGCTTTTGATTAATGGGTTATTACGAGTCTTTTAGGATATTTTAATTGTATTAACAACATTTTTAACAGTGAATTCGATTAAATTATTTTAAATAAAACATCGATTCTGATTCGGGGTAAATTCTATTATGGAAGCCTAAATTATTATGGGGCTTTCGATATAGAGACTAAATAACTGAAATAAAAGATTTCAATTACCCGAAACAGTAGAGGATTGATAGAGATCGGCAAGAAAGAGTTCTGGCGTCGACGGCTTGAGTTCCGGCGATCTTTACTGCAACTCCGGCCAATCCAAATAGCCTGGGAACTTCAGGGATGATTGAGTATCGAGTCTCTGCTGCTGGATTAAGAGGATTCGGATCGAACAGCAGATTCTAGATTCTTGGAATGCTTGAGAGAGTTTTTCGAAATTGGTAATATGAACTGAGACGTTTGAGGAATTCGATAATTGTGATTCATTCGTTAAGGGGAAAAGAAACGGACGACTGTTACGGATTTCCAATGATCGGGTGATTAAACTGCATTTACGTTTCAACTGGTACGTAGGCGCGACCGTGCCCAAGAGAGGCGCGACCGTGCCTAGGCACCGGGCGCGATCGTTCCAGGACCAGTCTCGCGATCGTGCCGAGGCACTTGGCGCGACCGTGCCAGGACAAAGCACGACCGTGCTAAACTAGGGTTTCTTGACATTTTTCAACTTTAGTCCTTGACTTTTCAGGTTTAATGTGTTTGAATTAAATAGTTTCTTGCATAGCGTTTAAATGTATATAATCGAGCAAAACTTGTAAATTTGTATTGAATCATTGTATTTAATTTATGGCGAAGAGTATAATAAGACAATGCACGAGCATTGAATTTGAAATTGCATTACATTGAATCGAAATATGGTTACTAAAAATCAGAAATGTTACACTTAGCAAGTACGCAGGAACTAATTCCTGCGCACATACAAGTGCGCAAAACACTTAGAGAAATTTGCAACAAGCAATATGTAAAAGTAAATACAACTCGATTACTAATACATATAGACACTTACAAACAAAGACAAATACATACATGAAAGTACAAACCTAAGACTTTATCTATCCAGAGTGTTTGTCACAGGAAAGTGTTTCAACAAACACCCTAGCACTTGTAGGTCCCGGGAGCCTCGTCGCGCAGCGGAGATACACGGACATGTTCTGTGATTTGTGCGGGAACCAAGAAACGAGACAAAGAAAACACGAACAAAGACAAAAGACAATGAAACGACACGTAATCCATAACATAGAAGTCATCCCGTATTACAGACTACATACCGAAGGAGCACACATCTCTCATCTAAGCTCACAGTCCAGGGGTCGGGAGAGCTCTTCCTGGACACCTCTTAACCTAGTTCTAGAGTTCCACTACAAATGAAGACAAGTCTTCTATTTATAGGGGAAGGAACATTACCTGCGTACTTGTCTAAGTACGCAGGGTTTGGTCATGCGTACTTGACAAGTACGCAAGGCAAAAGCATCACGTACTTACTAAGTACGCAGGACCAAACTGGTGTGCAAGCTAAGCACTCAGGATTGAACATTCCTATAAAGTTGACAAGATGCTCAAAACGGGATCGATCAAATGCCTTTGTGAAAAGGTCAGCAAGATTGTCATCCGTGTGAACTTTTACAAGTTCAATTAAATGCTTTTCAGCACAATCACGGATGAAATGATGGCGAATCTCTGTATGTTTAGTTTTGGAATGTTTCACCGGGTTATTTGTGATGGACATGGTGGCATTGTTGCCAATGAATAGAGGAGTTCCAGTGAAGTTCAAGCCGTAGTCTCTCAATTGCTGCTGAATCCACAATATCTGAGAACAACCGCTCGCTGCAGCAATGTATTCTGTTTCACAAGTTGAGACAGAAACCGTTGACTGCTTCTTGCACTGCCAGGAGCCCAGTCTGTCTCCTAAGAATTTACATCCACCAGAAGTTGACTTTCTGTCAAGGTTACAACCGCCATAATCTGAATCAGTGTAGGCTTTGAAGTCGAATGACTGCTGCTTATAGTAACAAAGACCTAATCGGGGTTTCCCTTTCAGGTATCTGAGAATTCTCTTCACGGCTATCATATGTGACTCCTTCAGTTGTGACTGAAACCTTGAGCACAAGCACACAGCAAACATTATATCGGGTCTTGAAGCTGTGAGATACATAAGTGATCCGATCATCCCACGATACAATCTGCTATCTACATCCTTTCCATCTTTGTCAGGATGCAGACCATGATTGACTTGGATAGGTGTGCCATAAGTACTACTATCATTCATCTTGTATTTTGACAAGATGTCCTGCACATACTTGGTTTGATGTAGATAAATGCCATCATCTCTTTGACTGACTTGCAGACCTAGGTAGAACGACAATTCACCCATATTACTCATTTCAAACTTGGACTTCATCACCTGCTTGAATTCCCTACACATCCCTTCATTGGTAGATCCAAAGATAATGTCATCGACGTATACTTGTATAAGAAGAATCTCACCTCCTGCTTTCCTAGTGAAGAGAGTCGAGTCAATCTGTCCACGGCCGAAACCATTAGACAGTAAATGTTTAGATAATGTCTCATACCATGCCCGCGGTGCTTGATGAAGACCATAAAGTGCTTTGTCGAGATTATACACTTTATTGATATTATGCGGATCTTCATAGCCGGGAGATTGAGTGACATAGACCTCTTCATGAACTTTACCATAAAGCAAAGCACTCTTCACATCAAGTTGATAGACCTTGAAGCCGACATATGTGGCATAAGTCAAGAACAGTCGAATGGCCTCAATTCTAGCAACTGGGGCATATACTTCAGTGTAATCTAATCCCTCTTGCTAATAAAAACCCTGAACAACCAATCTTGCTTTGTTCTTCACAACAACATGACGATCATCCGTCTTGCATTTGAACACCCATCTGGTTCCAATTGGCTGAAAGCCTTTTGGCAAGTCAACCAAATCCCACACGTGCAACTTTTGGATTTGAGACAATTCATCTTGCATCGCCTCAATCCAGCAGTTGTCCGCGAGAGCCTCCTTCACATTCTTCGGCTCTAACTGGGACACGAATGCAGTATGCAGACATGTTTCCATGACACCAGTGTCAAGTATCTCTGTGTAAAGACTGGTGTTCTCAGTGATGGTTCGATGACGAGTCTGAACACCGGTATAAGGATCACCAATAATGTTGTCGATTGGATGATTCCTATGCACTCTCGTCTCCGGTACAATCGGTTCCTGAATTTCTGGATCTAGATTCGTGCTTAACTCCCCCATTTCTTGTGTTCCAGAGGAAGAAGATTCAATGTTAATTGGATCAGCTGGAGCTTGATTTCCTATAGTTCTGTTAAGATTAGCTTGAGCGTCATCTCCATCAACATGAACATCTTCACTGTTATCACTGTCATGAGTTCTAGATGTAGATGCAGCATTGGAATCAGGAGTTACAATCGGTACATTAGCACGAGTAGAGAAACTGGAGTCATCGCCGCCACCCAATAATTCATAAACATTTGCGGCGTCAACTGCATATAGATCAGGAAGATTGAATGACTTGAATAGCGCATCATAATCAAAACCCCAAGCTGGACCTGTTGGTTCGGGTGGAATGCTGTGTTTACTGCAATCCACTTCAAACCATTCCTCGACAGTACGAGTTCCTATGTTGTACACTCTCTTGCAAGGCGAGTTGGCAACGTATCCTAAGAAGATGCCTTCCACCGCTTTTGCATGAAACTTAGACTGGCGGTCTTTGTACTGTAGCAACAAGGAACAGGGACTACCAAAAGGAACTAGGTAATCAAGATTGGGGAGTCGATTGTTGATCAACTCGTAACAAGTCTTGTTGTGCCTCTTCACAACCAGAACTCTGTTTAAGACGTGACAAGTTGTATTAACGGCTTCTGCCCAGAAAGTTACAGGAAGCTTTGCATCTGACAGCATAGTCCTTGCAGTCTCAATCAGTGTTCTGTTCTTCCGTTCAGCAACTCCATTCTGCTGAGGCGTGTACGGCGCGCTGAATTCGTGACGGATCCCTTTCTTGAGACAGAAAAGCTCCATCAAATTATTCTTGAACTCAGTTCCGTTGTCACTCCTTATCCTTCTAACTTTCAGCTTGCAAAGAGATTCCAAGCTTAGGATCAAGTATTGAAGAATATCAGCAGTCTCGTCTTTAGTACCTAAAAAATGCACCCAAGAAAAACGTGAGAAATCATCAGTTACTACTAGACAGAACGACTTACCTCCAATACTACTGATACTTATGGGGCCAAACAGATCCATGTGTAATAGCTCCAAAGGGGTATCAATAGAGTTTTGGAGCTTGGCCTTGTGAGACTTCCGTTGCTGTTTGACCTTTTTACAAGGCATACAGTCATCTGCAACGGTAAATCTCATCTTAGGAACCCCGGTTACCAAACCGTTTCGGACAAGATGATTCATTTTACAATACGAGATATGTCCGAGTTTCCTATGCCACAAGATGGAGTCAAGCTCTGTCGCTTTTGTAAGCAAACATGTAGCAACTGATGAGGTGGTTGTTGCCACGCTCATATTGATCTGATAGGTGTCGTTTGTTCTTGGCGCTCTCATCAGGATTCAGTCTTCGGGAACTTCAAAACCAGGTTTGAGAATCAGGCATTCTGACTTGTCAAACATCACCGAGTACTCCTTATCACACATTTGGGAAACACTCAACAGGTTATCCTTCAGCTGCTCGCAAAAGTTGACGTTCTCAAAGCTGACACAACCGTTTGAAACCACGCCTTGACACGTGATGCTGCCGCCTTTTTCTCTGGCAAAGGCCACAAATCCGCCTCTGAATGGTTTAACATCTTGAAGCAAGGCCATGTTTCCTGTCATGTGCCGGGAGCATCCACTATCTACATACCAGCGGTTAGAGATAATACCCTTCGGACGTCCCTGCATGAGTAACAAAAGAATTAGTTAGATTTGGAGACCCAAGCCATTGTGGTCTTGGGTCGTCCATCCTTTTCAAAATAAACTACTTCCTTTAACTCACAGTCATGATGACTGTTCATAATTGATGAATCTTTAGAAGAGTTAGAGTTAGGAGATTGAGAAGTTTTGGATTTGACAGTCCAGGATCTCTTCTGTTTCTTAACCGGAACAGGAGACTTTGGTTCAACTACAGCAGGTGAACTTGTGGAACCTTCACCTGATTGAACTGAAGTCAGTTGTTCAAGCTTTCTCAACCTATTGTTTCTTCTTCTTCTCTGTGGATTAGAGAGTCTCGCCACAGGTTTCTCACCAGTACGTGTACTACCGGAGGTAGGTACAGAAGGTATAGCAGGTTGCGTTACCTTTCTTGAAACAGATGGTTTAGCTTCAGATTTGATCTTAGGCTTTACCATCGGTTTGACCGGTGGTTTCACCACATTTTGCTTTGGATGTTTGGGAGTTTTCACTGATGGCGACCTGGGGATAACAGCTGGTTATGAAAAAACAGGCCATTTCCCTTGGTTCTTCGAAGGACAGTTCACAAGAATGTGACCAACCAAGCCACAATGAAAACAGTTCCTCTTGTCCACATAAGTTCTCTTGTAAGGATCATTAAATCTGGCCTTAGATAACTCAGCATTATGAGCAGGAGGAGTTGGTTTATGAACAGGAGTCTGAATCTTTCCAGTTTTTTTTTGGGAGTATAATATTTTTCCAAATTTCTTTATACCCAAGCCCATAATGAGCTGAAAAAGCTTCTTTCTTTGCTTAGTTAAGACTTTTATAACCCCCATAAAGCATTACCTTTAGATTATCATTTGTTTCAATGATATCGGGTTCAGTTAAAATGCAATTATCACTATTAGTGATAACGTTTTTCTTTACTTTCTGTTCAGTCAACAACTCCTCATATACTACTCCTTCAGGGCAAGAGTTAACCGACCCGTCTTTAGAAGCAGTAACCAACTCCTCACTAGATGTGGAGTTAGCCTTACTTGAGGATTCATCCTTTTTAGGGAAATCATCCTTATCAGAGGACTCATCTAGACAAGTGAGATCAATGTCTATTAGGCTATTGACAAACTTCCCGCTCACTGGTGGAGGGATGGCATTAGTACCCAAACCTAACCCATTCATTTGTCTCACTACAGATTCGTAGTGTTCCACCACAAAGCGAGAGTTTTTCAACTTCTCATTAGTACATTTTAACTGCAAGATCTCATCTTGCAATTTGTTGATTTCGTTGTTCCGTTTTTCCATCTCCCTGTATGCAACATCTAAATGAAGCTGTTGATCATATATTTTTAAATAATATTCACATTTTTCGTTTTTCAAGGTTTCAATATAATCTTTAAAATGTTTTTCATTTTCTTTGTAGTTTAGAGCTGCCATACTTAGGGGTTCGATTTTGTCTTGGAGCCTAGAATTTTCAAGTTTTAGCCCTAGACATTTAGAACATGAAATAACAAAAAAAGGATTAGAGTCTACCTCAGAAGATGAACTTGTTTGTCACACCGCAACCGACAGCGAAATTATCGGGGCGGGACATGTAGACTGTTCATGAGCTCAAGGTTGACTAAATTGTAATATGTTAAATCCATTTCCATTCAAACAAACATGAATCAAATTCAAAGAACATAATGAAATAGAATTTGTTTTTGAATTAATATTAACTAGGTCCAAAGCCTATGTGTAGCATGTCTTGATCTAGCTCATATGAAAGCACCCGAAACATTAATAAAATAAAGTCAACTAAAAAGTTGGTGAGTATAACACAGGTTTGTAAATAGGTAGCATATAGTTTGTTAAACAAATCCTTACATAACATGATAAATAAGGCATTTATGGGGAGCAGCTATTGTGTAACCAAGTACAATCAAACCTTTGTAACTAGTATGCAAATTGTGTTGTCGGTATCAATCACCTCAACAAGGTGGGTTTGTCAGACTCAATAGATCTATCATTGAAAACCGTCGGCTTAAATAGTTAATGATTGCACATAAGAGTTTCACAAAAGTTAGCACACATAGCACTCGGGCATAAAGCTCAAATTGCACACATGAATGTAAAGAGGATTTGTACTTGTGTTGTTTGTGTAAATGTAAATAGTAATTCGTATAGAGTTCATGTTTCACCCCAAAAGTGTAAAAGAGTAAAATGGGCTATGAAATACTCACTTGATTCGAAGGCGTAGCTAACACGAGATACTAGATAGCAAAGTGATCCTTGTAACGCACAACGTTAACCTAGAGTGTATTGCATATGAAGATGAGTTAATAAAATATCTAAATCGAAGTCTAGGGTTTCAAAGGATGTGAGTATAGGAAATTGTGTAATGAGTTCGTGTAGAAATAATATAAAAGGGTTGCGTAGATGTTTGCGTTTTATTCTTGGATAATTGTTTTATAATTATTACAGTCGGGATATAGTGTCCTTAAAATAATGATTTAGAGCTTGGGTAATTAACTAAATAAATTAGATTTATTTATTTGAAACGTAGTATGAAATTACCTTGCTTTAAATATAAACAAAATAATTAAGTCTATACTTATTTAGTTATTTAGTCATGAAAATGCATCAAATTTGGGTAAATATATATTAGTTTATAAAAAAATTAGTGTTACATACCATCTAACACTAAGCGAGTTGAAATTACAATTCATATGAATAATAAATATATCTATTTTTATTCGGGGATATAAACGTGGGTAACTAATATGAGTATTTATATTATTTATAAGTTTGAAACGTTACCAGAAGTTTAATAACGAGGTGAAGGTAATATCTAAATATATGTCATTTTTAATTGGAGTCACGGGTTGAAAATAATATAATTATTTTATTTATTCCAAGACGGGGTTTGAAAATAATATAACTATATTATTATAAAAGTTAGTATTTTTAAATAAGAAAAGGTTATAAACCAAACCCGAGCCTACGGGTGGTTTTACGAGGCTAGAACACATTAATATATTAATATAATAATATAGGGTATTGTTTTTATATTAAAATAATACAAATAAAATGTTTTAAAAATAAATGTGTGTGGAGGGACTCGAACCCGGGTCTCTCCCACACCAGCACACTCACTTAACCATCTCCGCCCGCTAGGGTATCGCACACAAGTCCGGGCCGAAATGGTTTTAACAAGGAAACCCGGTGAGTTCTTCCCCTTTACCCGAGCCGATCGAACCCAGTCCCCATCCCACCAAATCTGGTAGTGACCGACTGCAAGATCATAGGGGTTTTATTCGTTAACCTCAAACGAGTCTGGGGTGAGTTTTAATTGCAAAAAAACGGGTTTAGGATTGTTTAATTTCGGATTCAAAAGTCGAACCCTAAGTTGGAACTCAAAATTGATTTGAATGATTCTGATAATGGAATGCGATATAAACATGGGGCTTTTACTAATTAGGGTCTTGCGAATCTATCGGTATGGTTTAATTGGGTTTTGATTAAGTCTAGGGTCGAAACCCCCAAATTGTTTTATGAACGAACCCTAGTTACGGGGTCTTGATTAATTCGATGATATGAGACTGAATTGGCATAGGGTTATCAATTAAAAATGAATTTCGAATCTACTGGTATGAATTAATTTGGTTTAATCAGAGTCGGGGGTAGGGTTCGATTAAATCCGAAAATGTTAAGAACCCTAGAATCATATCATGCTTGATTCTGTAACGTAAGCCCTAATAAGCATAGGGCTTTTAATCTGAAGATGTAAACGAAGCTAAAGATAGGTTTAATTACCCGAATGATGTCTGAATCGACTGAGATCGACTAAACGAATGCCGACTGTGACTGGATCGGTTTTCCGGCGACTCTGCGTCCTTCTTCGATGCAATTGAATGGTGTAACAAGTTCAAGGGGATTCGTTTGAGATGGGCCGGTAATCTGTTTCTATGTAAATGATCGATATTTGCGAATTGGGGGGGGGGGGGGTAAGATGATTGAGGTCAACGGTCCCGGTTAATTAGCCATAATGGGATTTAATCGTGTATTGATGAGGCTGTTAATTGATTCTAAAATGATCGAAAATGACACTAACGTGTATAACAGTTACGAATTTCAACGGATTTCGGGAGTGGGATTCGGATTCGAGCCTAGAACGGCCAATTGACTTTCTGAAGTCAAGTTAAATCAAAAATGGGAAATTTACAGATTGGTCCCTGCAGTTTCCTGTTTAAAAGTTCTGAATCTGGCGGAACTGGTCCCTCAAGTTTGAGTTGAGTTAAGTTGGTTAAGGATTCGTTAGATTTATTTATTAAAAGTCAACGGGAGCATATTTCCTCAATTTTTCTTTGACTTTCAAAGTTAATTATAATTAGATTTTGACTAATTACACAACTAGTCCTTGTTGGGTTTAATGTCGCTTCGTTATTTTATTAATTAAAATAAATTAAAATAGGGTCGGAAAATCCGGAATGTTACAGTCTCCCCATGTTAAAGGAATTTCGTCACGAAATTTAACTAATGGAGGCTGCTAAAATCAAGAAGGAGGTGAGAGTTTTGATGGCAGTTTTGGGTTCTCGGTGAGTTTTGATTTTTTTGGACATGGCTTAAGCCTGATCTTCGAGGTTGAATATGGATGATGACAATGAACTTAGTTTTGAAATGAACTTAAGGAGAAGATTGTCGAATATCAATTTGAATTCTAAATGTGAGATGCATTATTTGGAATGGATTTAATGAGATTTTGAAATCTAAAGTTTGTGTAAGATATAGTCTAATATGCTCAAAGTTGCTAGTGGGTAAGAGGTTTCATAAACATTGGTCTGGGTCAAAACTTCACGTGACACAAACAACGCTACTCATGATAATATGTTAGGACACTTATATATAGGAAGTACCATCGGCGTATCCACCATGTCCTTGTCACATTACATCAGTTTCGTTGTTACACATCATGATAAGTTTCAGATCACAACACACGACAACATTTCACTATAGTTTCCATGCGCTGATTTGTATAATTCCGTGTGGACCCGTAACTATTCAAATCATCGTATGGTCCGTATAGATCGTTTCGTTGTGTGCGGGTAAGGGGGGCACAATTTCACTATGATCACGTCTATTGTTTCCACATAAAAGTCGCTAACAAGTAACTATGTCCCTAATCAGGTCAGTTCGCAGCTAAAAGTAGTAAAGTAGTATAGCTTATAGTTTCTTAGTTTGCTCATGTTTGAACAAGAATAAGTCAAACCCCGAGTCGTTTCAATGTATTATGGTCTTCAACTTTGGTGTACAAAGTGTTTGACCATGTCTTGTGTATAATGAAATCAATCAATTGCACTAATTGTAAGCAAGTTTTGTTTCGTGTATAAAGTAAACACACAAGTCTCATATATGATTTAGTGTCACGTAACTCGTAATCAAATAAGTCTCCTATATAGTGTAAATAATCTAGCGTCTTGTATTTTGTAAATCAATAAGCTCTAATGTGTAATGTAAACAACATAGTTTTATGGGTATAGTAGGAAATGAATTTCATGTAGGGTGTTGACGGCTTAGCATCATGTATATTGTAAAATCAACTAAATTTGTATTGTAAGTAATGAAGCATCATGTGTATTGCAAGCCATGGATTTCATGTATGGTGTTTACAACTTAGTACCATGTATTTGTAAACCAATAATCTTCCATGTGTAATGTCAGTAATGTAATATCATGTACCTTGTAACCAATTAAGTTTCATGTGTGGCAGATGCTAACGAGTTTTGTATGTGGTCAGGTGTTGTGGGGAAAAGTGTTGTTTGGCATCCCTGCATAATATGGTAGCTAGGTTCTAGCTCTTAAATCTCATTGAAGTTGATGGGGATGGATAACGTTTACGCTGTACGATCGTCTCTTGAAGTGACAAGTGAAAGGTAACGAGGAGGTTCTGAAAATATTCGGGGAAACGTGTTTACAAATACTGATCTTTGTTTGAAAATAGAAAGTGGTAAATTATTCTTGATTGTAGATATATAAAGTAGTGAAATCATTGAATCGCATATTTTAAATGAATATGCAATTTATGAGAAAATATTTTTAATTTAAAATTTCAACTTTTGGCTAAACAAGTAGTAGCATATTAATTTAGCCAAAGTTTAGAAGTATTTACTTTAATGAATAAAAATCATAATTATTTATCAGTTTTAAAAATATTTTTATAAAATTGATTGCATTACTTTCCTTATTTATTTATGAAAGAGATTGTTGGTAATGTACTAAATCATGTTGAATGAAAGAAGTGATATTTGAGAAAGTTTGATGAAAATATAACAGGTGTAATTTACGCTCCACGGGTCAAATCAATGAACAATAACTGTAGAGTTGAAATATATGGAATTGACTAGATGCTGAAATGTTAAACATTACTCAAAACATAAGGAAATGGTTCTCAAATAAAAAATTTAAAGGAAATCAGTAGAAGCTCCTTCTAACGTCTCTGGTAGCTTTCCACTAGGAAGAAGATAATCGCCAAGATGAGCACCGCTATAGTCACTCGAGTAGTAGATCTGGCTTCAGTTCTGGCGGTCTCCGTGCGATGATCTTGTATTTCTTTTTCGAGGATGGAGATTAACTCCTTTTGGTATCCTAATTGGTTTGCTAGGCTATCCATTCTTTGTCTTTGCAAGTCGTGTATTACTCCCTGCTCTATCCTTTGCCTCTCGAATTTTGAATTTCTTACATATTGATGGAAGTCATTGGTTGGGATTCCCATAACACCAGGGGGTGCCATGGTATGCCTTACCCAAGGGTTAGGAAGGTACGGGTCGGGCATTAGGTATGGGTCTCTTAGTGGGGGTGGCAATTGATTGTGGAGGTGAGCTGTATGATACGGGTGATCCAGGTGTTCGAAGTCTCGGGTCAGTGTTCCTAATCCAGTCCGCCCTTACATCAAACCTTGGCCTAGCAGTTGGGGATATTTGTGATCGATATACGGGTGTCTCTGTGTCTTCTTCCCAATCAGATTCTGATCCAGGACGGTAAACCGGGGAGGGAGGAGGGTAGGAGTCCATGTCTAGCAGAAAAACAATGAAAAAGTTGTAAGTGATAATGAAATATGAAGTGTCAAATATAGAAGTTCTTATGGGTTTTAGAGTTTGACTAGTCATAACGCCGAACCTTCACGATAGTATTTTAGAAATACACTTGACCTATAAGTAATGTATCCCTGAGGAGAATTCCCAGGAAAGAGGGGTGGGTCAATAAGACACACTTAAGTACCCTATCTTTCCTTAGCCAGAATTCCTCATGGGTCTACACACTCTTCCAGCCATCATGTATTTAATAATACCATTGTTGGGCTCATGGTCATGATGAGAATTGTTGTGGACTGGGCTTTGAGGCCCAAGAGTAAGGTTTATGCTTTTCAGCGGGCTTCTTCTTCTTGGAGGATAGATGGGCTTCTTGGTTTATTATTGGTGGGTATTAGGCCCAATAGTTTAAGTCTTTGCTCAAAAAGGGTGATGGTATCATGTATTTTGGTCCAAAGGTGTATGAATAATTTTGGTGCGTATGTGTGTGTGTTAAACTTAGGATAGTGTTTTAAATAAATTATGTAGGTAGCTATGAATAGAAGAAGAAGTGGGCAGGTAACGTGACACATAAACTATTGGGTATTGTATCATGTGATGTAATCATATAGTATAATATGTAAAAATATTCACATAGGTGAATAATCATATAGCATGTAGGTAGTAATGAGTGTAAGTACAAGAGTTATCAAGTAGTGTGACACATAAGTCATTATGTATTGTATCAGGTAGTGTAAGTACTTAGGATAGCATGTCAAAATAATTACACATGAATTGATAATGTAACATGTAGTTGCATGGCATTGTATGGGTGTCCTAAAGTTATAGTCTAGGTCAAGAGTGTCTAATAACCTAGTTCCCTATAACCTGGCTTTGATACCAATCTGTCACACCCCAACCGACGGCGGAATCATCGGGGCGGGACATGTAGACTGTTCATGAGCTCCAGGTTGACTAAATTGTAATATGTTAAATCCATTTCCATTCAAACAAACATGGATCAAATTCAAAGAACATAATGAAATAGAATTTGTTTTTGAATTAATATTAACTAGGTCCAAAGCCTATGTGTAGCATGTCTTGATCTAGCTCATATGAAAGCACCTGAAACATGAATAAAATAAAGTCAACTAAAAAGTTGGTGAGTTTAACACAGGTTTGTAAATAGGTAGCATATAGTTTGTAAAACAAATCCTTACATAACATGATAAATAAGGCATTTATAGGGAGCAGCTATTGTGTAACCAAGTACAATCAAACCTTTGTAACTAGTATGCAAATTGTGTTGTCGGTATCAATCACCTTAACAAGGTGGGTTTGTCAGACTCAATAGATCTATCATTGAAAACCGTCGGCTTGAATAGTTAATGATTGCACATAAGAGTTTCACAAAAGTTAGCACACATAGCACTCGAGCATAAAGCTCAAATTGCACACATGAATGTAAAGAGGATTTGTACTTGTGTTGTTTGTGTAAATGTAAATAGTAATTCGTATAGAGTTCATGTTTCACCCCAAAAGTGTAAAAGAGTAAAAGGGGTTATGAAATACTCACTTGATTCGAAGGCGTAGCTAACACGAGATACTAGATAGCAAAGTGATCCTTGTAACGCACAACGTTAACCTAGAGTGTATTGCGTATGAAGATGAGTTAATAAAATATCTAAATCGAAGTCTAGGGCTTCAAAAGATGTGAGTATAGGAAATTGTGTAATGAGTTCGTGTAGAATTATATAAAAGGGTTGCGTAGATGTTTGCGTTTTATTCTTGGATAATTGTTTTATAATTATTACAGTCGGGATATAGTGTCCTTAAAATAATGATTTAGAGCTTGGGTAATTAACTAAATAAATTAGATTTATTTATTTGAAACGTAGTATGAAATTACCTTGCTTTAAATATAAACAAAATAATTAAGTCTATACTTATTTAGTTATTTAGTCATGAAAATGCGTCAAATTTAGGTAAATATATATTAGTTTATAAAAAAATTAGTGTTACATACCATCTAACACTAAGCGAGTTGAAATTACAATTCATATGAATAATAAATATATCTATTTTTATTCGGGGATATAAACGTGGGTAACTAATATGAGTATTTATATTATTTATAAGTTTGAAACGTTGCCAGAAGTTTAATAACGAGGTGAAGGTAATATCTAAATATATGTCATTTTTAATTGGAGTCACGGGTTGAAAATATTATAATTATTTTATTTATTCCAAGACGGGGTTTGAAAATAATATAACTATATTATTATAAAAGTTAGTATTTTTAAATAAGAAGAGGTTATAAACCAAACCCGAGCCTACGGGTGGTTTTACGAGGCTAGAACACATTAATAAATTAATATAATAATATAGGGTATTGTTTTTATATTAAAATAGTACAAATAAAATGTTTTAAAAATAAATGTGTGTGGAGGGACTTGAACCCGGGTCTCTCCCACACCAGCACACTCACTTAACCATCTCCGCCCGCTAGGGTATCGCACACAAGTCCGGGCCGAAATGGTTTTAACAAGGAAACCCGGTGAGTTCTTCCCCTTTACCCGAGCCGTTCGAACCCAGTCCCAATCCCACCAAATCTGGTAGTGACCGACTGCAAGATCATAGGGGTTTTATTCGTTAACCTCAAACGAGTCTGGGGTGAGTTTTAATAGCAAAAAAAACGGGTTTAGGATTGTTTAATTTCGGATTCAAAATTGATTTGAATGATAGCCGAACCCTAAGTTTGAACTCAAAATTGATTTGAATGATTCTGATAATGGAATGCGATATAAACATGGGGCTTTTACTAATTAGGGTCTTGCGAATCTGTCAGTATGGTTTAATTGGATTATGATTAAGTCTAGGGTCGAAACCCCCAAATTGTTTTATGAACGAACCCTAGTTACGGGGTCTTGATTAGTTCGATGATATGAGACTGAATTGGCATAGGGTTATCAATTAAAAATGAATTTCGAATCTACTGCTATGAATTAATTTGGTTTAATCAGAGTCGGGGGTAGGGTTCGATTAAATCCGAAAATGTTAAGAACCCTAGAATCATATCATGCTTGATTCTGTAACTTAAGCCCTAATAAGCATAGGGCTTTTAATCTGAAGATGAAAACGAAGCTAAAGATAGGTTTAATTACCCGAATGATGTTTGAATCGACTAAACGAATGCCGACTGTGACTGGATCGGTTTTCCGGCGACTCTGCGTCCTTCTTCGATGCAATTGAATGGTGTAACAAGTTCAAGGGGATTCGTTTGAGATGGGCCGGTAATCTGTTTCTATGTAAATGATCGATATTTGCGAATTGGGGGGGGGGGTAAGATGATTGAGGTCAACGGTCCCGGTTAATTAGCCATAATGGGATTTAATCGTGTATTGATGAGGCTGTTAATTGATTCTAAAATGATCGAAAATGACACTAACGTGTATAACAGTTACGAATTTCAACGGATTTCGGGAGTGGGATTCGGATTCGAGCCTAGAACGGCCAATTGACTTTCTGAAGTCAAGTTAAATCAAAAATGGGAAATTTACAGATTGGTCCCTGCAGTTTCCTGTTTAAAAGTTCTGAATCTGGCGGAACTGGTCCCTCAAGTTTGAGTTGAGTTAAGTTGGTTAAGGATTCGTTAGATTTATTTATTAAAAGTCAACGGGAGCATATTTCCTCAATTTTTCTTTGACTTTCAAAGTTAATTATAATTAGATTTTGACTAATTACACAACTAGTCCTTGTAGGGTTTAATGTCGCGTCGTTATTTTATTAATTAAAATAAATTAAAATAGGGTCGAAAAATCCGGAATATTACATTGTTGCTTTTCCAATGGCTATGAGAGCAACAACAGTGGTCGATTCCTCCTTATCAGCTACAGAAGCTTCCTTTTCTTCCTCTGTAGCAGCAGTAGTAGACTCTTCTAGGTCAGCCATAGAAGCTTCCCTTTTCTCTGCTTCCATCATCTCCATGATCTCAGCCATGAGACCAACCTGTGTTTGTACGATGATGGCATCCTCAAGATGAACACCCCAATTAAAGCTTTCGTCCTGTTGGGCTACCAGTGCATTGGACGTTCCAGCTTGGCTTTGATTGTGGTGGTTTGAGTTGGTGTGGCCATGGCTGTTTCCTTGGCTGGGTCGGGTAAAACCAGAGGCACGTGCTATGTCTTTCTGACACTCACAAGCAAAGTGTCCATAGTTAAGACACTTGTAGCATTTGGCCTTAGATTTGTCAAACCCGACCTTGGTATTAGGATGCCCGCCAATAAACTTTCTTCCTGTTCTGTTCAGGAAACGCTTGGCTCTCCTCAATAGCATGGCCATATTCTATTGAATACCATATCCTCCATGTCATCAGGATCCACTTGATTAAAATCTTTTTCAATCGTCTCGGGATCCGTAAGCTTGCCACCAATGAAATTCTCATACACAAGCATACAAGATGAGAATAGTGCTACATGATCTTCAGCTATTCTGGCTATATCTGATTTGTTAGCTGAAGACGTAGCAGGAGGATTTCTTGAGGTATTTTGATGATGAGACCCCAACCCTGATCCAGATGCATAGCATGCATGACCACCACAACCAGTTGATTGGTCTTCTTCAGTAGGGTTTCCAGTGAAGAGGGCAATTCCAGAGCCCGATGACTTGGATGTAGAAGTCGTCCCATGATACATAGAAGTGTCTTGTATCTGGGGTCTTCTTGAGCTCTCCTTTCTTCTTAGGTTCATGTCATGAGCTTGAACTTTTCCTATTGCCTCCTCTACTGTCAACTCATTGAATTTAGGATTTTCCCTCATCAGGGTTGTGTACATCTCAAATTTGGGTGGTAAAGCATCCAAAAACTTTTCCACCATCTCTTCATCTGGATACCTGAGTTCAAAATCCTTCAACTCAGTCTGTAAATGATAGAATCTAGAGATGAGGTCATGTAAAGATTCGTTTTCTAAAAATCTGAAGCACTCATACTGCTTCCTGAGAAGATCCCTCTTACTCTTCTTGATGTCACTATTTCCTTCGAATCTTTTCTGTAAAGCTTTCCAAAGATCCTTGGAATTTTCATAACCTCGGAAACTGTGGAACAATTCCCGAGTTAATGCCATAGTGATCGAACCAAGTGCCTTCTTTTCATGATTATAAGCTTTCTTTTCTTCGTCAGAAAGCTTAGAGGTAGGTTTGGGCATGGTTTCATCAAGATAGATGTGTGTGGGATGTTTATATCCCTCAAGGATTGGTATCCATAGTGATGAGTCGGTATAAGAAATGTAGTGCTCGAAACATGCTTTCCAATTAGAATAATCGTTTACGTTCAGCAACTTTGGTGGTTTCTGTGGTGTACCGATCTCATTATCATAATTTAACAGGTTTCCTAAATTCTGAAGATTCGACATAGTGAACACTTAGTCAAATTTCAGAAAAATCAGACACAGTTGCGCACTTGATTTTTGGCCTTGCGCACTTGAGAAATGGTCTTGCGTATTTAGATTTGCTCTTGCGTACTTGCGTACTTGTAAGTACGCAGGAGTAAATAATAAGTACGCAGGATATAACTTAATTTCGCACAAGATCAGTCTTGCGTACTTGTAAGTATGCAGGAGATAAGTCTTGCGTATTTAGTAAGTACGCACAAAACTGTACTTTTTGCCAGAAATGGTAAGTACGTAGGATACCTTTTCAGCAACTTTCACCTAACTATTCCGGTCACCTGAAAGTCGCCGGAGATGGTAAAAATTGTACTGATGATCAATGCAAATGAGCCAAAGGGTCAGAAGCTTGTTTCTAACCAACCTTTGATGCTCAAAACACTCAAATACACCACAAAAATCAGTTTTTTTTTGTGATTTTTGCTTCTAAAATAATGCTCAAGAGCTACCCCTATTTTATCACAAAAATCAACAAAAATACCTCTTTTTGCTTGTAAAAACTCAGTAGAAACTGTCGAAACTCACTCACAACACTCGAAATCAGGAGCAAAGCTCTGATACCACTTGTAGGTCCCTCGGGTGTGGTGGATCGTCACATGGAAGAGGGTCTACTAGTCGGACCGGGTGCGGAATACCCGTGATTAGGCGGAGAGTCAAACTAAACAAAGTAAACCGACAAGAGAAAACACTTTAAACGTTCTTTGTATTATAAACACTTGAAGGTTACAGAGAGAAGCACTGAGTTTACACTTTGCGTATTTGCTGTTCTAACTGCGTCTATGTCTGCGTACTTAACTTCTGTCAACCTATCCTATTTATAGAAGACCTGATGCCTGCGCACTTAGCAAGTGCGCAGGGCAAAATGCTCTTGCGTACTTAGCAAGTACGCAAAGTTACTCTTGCGTACTTGCCAGGTACGCAGGAGCTTTCTCTTGCGCACTTACAAGTGCGCAAAACACTTAGAGAATTTTGTAACATTCAATATGTAAAAGTAAATACAACTCGATAAACTAATACATAAAGACTCTTACATACAAAGACAATTACAAACACTACAAAACAACCTAAGACTAAGACTCTATCTATCCAGAGTGTTTGTCACAAGAAAGTGCTTCAACAAAATGGTCTAGCCAATCTAGGATCTTCTAGACGCTTTCCGACATTCTTGTTTGCACGTCTTTCTTTGTAAACACGAACAAATCTTTCTTTCTGAACCTCCTTTGAACAAGATGATTCACACTGAGAAGCAGTGTTAGACAATTGAACAACTTTTGATTTTTCCAAAACAACCTTTTCTTTTATAAAATTAATATTTGATGTTTTCTAAATGTCATGAACTTCTTGAAAATCAAAACCTGCACTCACAAAAGGTTTTGAAAGTTTTGTTTTCGGTTGCTCAATGTCCTAATCAGGTTCTGTCAAAATGCACCTATCTCTGGTGACTTTCTTGACAACAATAGGTTCCTTTGTCTTACAATCATTCAATTTTCCTTCAACTTCAGAATCAAAACACTCATCATCACTGGAATCATTATAAACCATATATTCACCTGTAACCGGATTGACTTTAAGAATGGTCTTTGGTTCCAAATCTTCTTCTTTTACCTCTTCAACACTCTTTGATGTGTAATTACCATTGAATGGAGGACAATATCCCACTCTCCCAGCATTCTTATCTTCTTGAGAACAAAAACCAACTCCACCAACAACCTTTTCACCACTAGCGTTGTCATTATAGTATTCGAATAAGAAACTGGAATTCTTATAACCTTCAAGCTTGTTAGGACATAGATTGTATGACAAAAGCTTTGTAATAATTTAGGTCTAATTGTCTTTATGTTTTTATGTAATTGCTTAGATTTTGTCTAAGTATTAGAACAAGTTCTGCAAGAGGCGAACTTGATAAGTTCGCCTAGTCTATTATAGGCGAACTTTTTAAGTTCGCCTAAGCATCTTTGAAGCGAACTTGCTAAGTTCGCCTATTGCAGAACGTGTGTCTACAAATAGAGAGTTTACAGAATCTGTTTAAAAAGGACAAGTGAGAGCAGAGAGTTGAACTTTAAACTCTATGTGTTTTGATGATATAAAAAGAGAAGTTTAATTACCTGCTGTTTCTATTGTCAACTGATATACGAACGTTAATACGGTAGGATTCTGCACTCCTTGTTAACGAGACGTCATGTCACGAGATCGATCTAAGATGAGTCATGTGGACCTACAAGTGGTATCAGAGCAAACTGAAACACATATTTTTGAATTTTATATGAACAAACTAAAATACATATTTTTGGATGAACATCATGAGCAAGAAGATCATATCAGTATATGAGCAATTCATCACACAGTTTATTATCTACTATGGGTAACCTATGATAAGAAACAATCAAACTCTACTCAAATCTTTTTCAATTTTATGTAACTTTTGCAATCAATTTGAATAATACTTGAAATGATACGTGATAAATTTCAACGTAAACAAGATCGGGTTATGAAATGCTCAATTTTTCATTCCGAATTTGCAATACAAAGCATGAATTTTTAAATTGTCAATATTATATAATTTGAAACTATAAGCATTTTTCTTCCAAATTCATGTGAGTTAGTACCATTTAGATGAAAAACATCGTGTACCCCACATATATGCCAACAGAAATTAAATTTGCACTATCTTCAAGACATACACAGTTTATTGCAAGATTAGATCAATCTTCAAGTTGAAATTATCTCTATTAGCACAAGTATAGAATAGCAGATCCCAAAGGATATAAGAATTAGAATGATTCAGAAGCGAAAGATTCTAATGAATTGGCTTTATAATGAGAATCAATAGATTCAGGTAGGAGGATCCAACTATTATCTGGATAAATTTCAATAAAATCAGAATAGATGATGTATCTAACTGATCCAAGGGTGAATATATGTTCTAACAGATGTTGTCAGAAACATATCTTAGTTCAGCAACACATTGCATGTTTTTCGGGGCATGGGCAGTGAAGTGAACTGAAGGAGATTGTGCAAAAGACATAATTCGATATTGGTCTCATGAAATTCTTAAAACCATATATTCTATATCTGATAATGATCTTTTACACACACAGAGGCATATAATGGATTCAAATCACAGATGTAATCATGTCATATTTAATTTTCACACTACTATTGGTTCAAAAACGCTTCTAGTCTATTGACAATTCAAGTTTCCAACTCATATTCAAATTTAAACATATTATCAAGATTAGAACATTCAAAACACTATCTTTTCTCATTTATGCAGACTTTGAAATTTAGATCAAATCAATTTACTTTAAACTAACATATATCAAAGGTCTACTATGGTCATGTGTAATGAACTATTCACTGATGTACTATCATTTCTTCTATAACTTCAAATGATGTCAATTTTATATTTTTCCTTTTGTTTTGAATTTTTATAAATAACAATTTTTTTACTTAAATTTAGAATGCAGAAATGTAATAAAGCAATAAAAGAAATTGAAAACAAAAACTCCCATGAAAATTTGTTTTTGAAAAACTTTTATTCGGGATTGATCGTACCTATCATTTTGATCAGAAATTCAAACCTGGTACGATCAAATGCCTTGGTAAAAAGATCAGCAAAGTTATCATCTGTATGTAATTTTACCAGCTTAATCAACTTCTTATCTGCACAATCACGAAATGATATCTAATTTCAATGTGCTTTGTTTTACTGTGCTTAACAGGATTATTTGTGATAGACATTGTAGCATTATTATCAATAAACATGGGGCTCCTGTAAAATTCAAATCGTAGTCTCTTAATTGCTGTTGGATCCACAAGATCTGTGAAAAACAACTTGCAGCAGCAATGTATTCTGCTTCACATGTTGAAATGGAGACCGTAGTTTGCTTTTTGCATTGCCAGGAAACTAGACGATTACCCAAGAACAGGCAACCACCGGTAGTAGATTTTCTGTCTAAACAACAACCACCAAAATCAGAATCAGTGTATGCATTGAATTCAAAGTTAGAACCATGTGGAAACCATAGTCCCAATCTTTAATGAGACTCTTTTGGTTTTGCTTGGAACCTGGAACAAATACATACAGCGAACATTATGTCTGGCCTTGAAGCGGTTAAGTACATAAGAGATCCAATCATTGCACGGTAGAGTCGGCAATCAACTTCTTTTCCATCCGGGTCAGAATTCAGTTTATGATTGACCGGAATCGGAGTATCATATAGGGTACAGTCCTCCATCTTGAACCGGCTCAAGATGTCCTTTACATACTTGGACTGATGAATAAAGAAACCATCTTCCTTCTGATTAACTTGAAGACCTTGGAAAAATGATAACTCTACCATATCTGACATCTCAAACTTTGATTTCATAATACTCTCAAACTCTTTGCACAACCCTTCATTTGTAGGGCCAAAAATAATATCATCTACATATATCTGCACCAGTAGATATTCTCCCCCTGCTTTCTTAATGAATAAAGTCGAGTCAATATGTCCACGGACAAAATCATTTTACAAAAGATGTGCAGACAACGTTTCATACCACGCTCGAGAAGCTTGATGAAGACCATAGAGAGCTTTATCAAGCTTGAAAACTTTAGACGGATTAAGTGGATCTTCAAACCCCGGCGGCTGACACACATAAACTTCCTCCTTGACTTTACCATATAAGAAAGCACTTCTTACATCTAATTGAAACACCTTAAACCCTTTATATGAAGCAAAAGCAAGAAATAACCGTATAGCTTCAAGCCTAGCAACAGGAGCATAAAACTCGGTGTAATCAATTCCCTCTTGTTGATTGAAACCTTGTATAACTAATCTTGCCTTATTTCTCACCACAACACCTCGATCGTCTTTCTTGCATTTAAACACTCATTTCGTACCAACTGGATACACACCCTTTGGATGATCTACAAGATTCCAAACTTTGAGCTTGTCAAACTGAGCAAGTTCTTCCTGCATGACCTCTATCTAATTGTTATCACGTAACGTCATTTCGACATTCTTTGGTTCGACCTGAGAAATAAAACAGGAATGTGAGCATACATCAAAAACACCAGAATCCTTAAAACTTGTATACAAGCAAGTGTTGTCAAGAATAGAACGCGTTTGCACTCCATCACGCAAATTCCCAATGATATTTGTAATCGGATGAGCTTTAAGTTCCTTGATTGATGCAACCTCAGGAACTGGCAACACATCAACTTGAGTTGTATCAGATTGATAGGAGATATCTTGATTAACTGGTATCTCCGAGTCTAGATTTGTAGGAATCTCCCCCTGACTCGATGACAAATTAGAAGGTTCATCAACTATCAAAGGATCAGCAGAAGAATCTTGGAAAATAACATTTTCATCTTCACTATCAGACTCTTGTGTTCCCGAACAAGAAGCAACATTAGGATCTGGAGCAGATGTAGAAGGAACAGATGATCAGAAGGTAAATGAAAAGACTTGAATAAATTCTCATAATCAAAAGCCTAGTCTGGTCCAATCGCCATTTGAGGTAAAGACCGATTAGAACAGTCAATATGAACCCATTTTTCAACCTGGCGAGTCTCTTTGTTATAAACCCTCTTGGTAGTAGAATTTGCAACATACCCCAGAAAGATCCCTTCAATAGACTTAGCACTGAACTTGGTTGGGACATCTCGAACTTTCAAAACGGTGCATGGATTACCAAAAAGTAGTAAATATTCCAGATTCGGCTTATGATTATTAAGCAATTCATAGCATGTCTTGTTGTGACGCTTAACGGTCAAAACTCTGTTCAAAACGTGACACGCAGTATTCACAGCCTCAGCCCAAAAAGTTACTGGAAGCTTAGAATCAGCAAGCATCGTACATGCCGTTTTAACCAAAGTCCTGTTCTTTCGTTCAGCAACTCCATTTTGTTGAGGTACATATGGCGCACTGAATTCATGATGAATTCCATTTTGAAGACAGAATAAACCCATCTTGTTATTCTTAAATTCACTGCCATTGTCACTCCTAATTTTTCGGACTTTCTGTTTGAACAAATTCTCTAAACCCAGGATTAAGAATTGTACCAACTCTGTGGTTTGGACTTTAGAAGCAAGGAACTTAACCCATGAAAACCTAGAGAAATCATCTGTTACTACCAGACAGTAAGATTTACTGCCAATGCTCCTCATACTAATCTGTCCGAACAAATCCATATGCAGTAGTTCCAAAGGAGTTACAATTGAATTTTTTGTCTTAGATTTGTGGGACTTCGTGTGTTGTTTCCCCTTATTGCAAGGAATACAGTCATCAGGAACTGAAAATTTCATTTTCGGAACACCAAAAACCAGATCATTCTGCACGAGATAATTCATTTTCCGATAATTGATGTGAGCAAGTTTCCTGTGCCACAAAATAGAATCCGACTCAGACGCCTTGGAGAGTAGAAAAGTAGCAATTGAAGTCGTAGTAGTAGCAACACTCATGTCTAGGACATATGTGTCATTTCTGCTCGGAGCCTTCATTAGAATCCATTCTTTAGGAATCACAAAGCCCGGTTTCAAGATATAACACTCAGAATCATTGAAATGAAATGAAAATTTCTTGTCACACACTTGAGATACACTCAAAAGATTATGTTCAAGTTGCTCCACATAGTTCACTTTCTCAAATTTAACTTTTTCATTCTTTAAAGTACCCTGACCAGTTATGTACCCGCATTTATTTCCAGCAAAAGCAACATAACCACCATCAATATTAATAACATCTTCCAACAAAAGAATATTCCCTGTCATATGTCGAGAACAACGACTATCCACATACCACATATTGTTGATAGTCCTCCTTGGTTGTCCCTACATAAACAAAGAAAATTAGTTAGAAATTGGAACCCAAGCCATTGTGGTATAGGGTCGTCCACATGGATCAAAATAAACAACTACAAGCAATTCATAATCAACATTGTCATCAACCTTTGAAACATATGATTTACAATTAGACCTTCTCAAAGAAGACATAGTATGATTAATTGGAAAAACATTATTATATTTATGATTATCAGATTAAGGTATTTCCAAAATTTTCTTTAGTTTTCTGTTACGTCTTCTTCGTTGTGGTCTAGAAAGTTTGACCTCAGGTTGAGACTCTTTTGGAATTCCAACATGTGGAATCTCAAACTTCTTTTGATAAACAACTGGTTTAGAAATACGCTTATCATGTTTCTTAAATCCCGAAGATTTAGCAAATGATTGACAAGGCATATTCTTTACACCACTAGACGCAGGCTATTTCCCATTTTGTCTTTTCAGAATCGTCACCTCATTTATGTGAGGGATCACTCTTTAATTTGCCTTGATTCTTATAAGGACAGTGAATCATAATATGACCAGCCTCATTACAATGAAAAAATAACTCTTCTATCTTGAAGATTTCTCATATAAGGAGTTTTTCTTGAATTTGATGACACGTCTGATGAACAAGCTTCAGAAGATTTTACTGAATAGTGACTTCTTTTGAACAAAAACTTGTTTAGTCACCGTTGATACATTCTTCTTCTGATAACCAGCAGCAACAAAACCACTTGATTGTAACATTTTGAAAAGTTTAGGTTGATCAACTTTAACCTCATCCGGTTCTGTTAAAATGCATCTATCACGGGTAACATTTTTGACTACCTTTGGTTCATCAAGTTGCACTTCCTTAGGAATGCCTTCAACCTTTTTATCATCAAAAACTTCATCCTCAGAATCAGAATCATATATCATATCTTCACCAGTTACTGGATTTACTTTCAACACTGTCTTTGGATCAATTTCCTCTTCATGAATAATTTCTGGTTCAACCACATAATTTGCGTTGAATGGTGGAGGAACAAATCCAATTCCAGCAACCCTCTTAGTAGGATCAGCATTAGCATTAAAGTAATCCAATACCACAGATGAATTTTCAAAATTCTCCAGCTTTCTATGTAATTTGATCACTTCAGATTCTTTATCAGAAATTTCTTTATTCTTCTGAGCGACAATTTCATTTCGCTTCTCAATCTCAGCATAAGCCATATCCAGATGATATGCTTGTTCTTTATATTTCAATCCCAAAGAGTTCAAATCTCTTTTCAAAGACTCAATTCAATCTATACACAATTTATCATTATCTTTCAATTTTTGATCAACTAAATGCATCGATTTCATATCACAAATTACATTTGTGTTATCATCCATTACTTTTTGCATTTTATCTTTTATACTTATGCAATTTGAGCAATAAATGTGACAGACAGAATCTTTTACCTTTGAAGGATCTGACATATCTGCCATGAAGACTTTTGCAATCGGAATATTTTCAGAATCAGCACCATCAGAAGAATTTTGAGTTAATACAATATCATCTTCAGATACACCAGATGCAATATCAGATTCAACATTATGTACTTGATCACGCTCTTCATCAGCACTAGGCAAACTCTCACCATCTCTTAAGCTATCATCATCAGTTGACTCTTCAGATTTTGTAGAATGAATCTCAGCTACAAACGCTTGACTTACAGTACCAACCAGATCTTCAAGATGAATACCCCAGTCATAATTTTCATCATTCTGAGCAACCAAAGCAGATGATGCAGATACATGATTAGAATTTCCAGAGCCAAAGGAGCCATGTGACTGATTACGATTGTTCTGAAAGTTATCAGGCTTCTTCTGAGAATCAAATTCAACTTTTGGCTTCACACATTCTTTGGCGAAATGACCATACTCTTGACAATTACAGCAACGAACTTTGGTTTTGTTAAATCCCATACGTGAACGACTGTTAGAACCGATATACTTTCTTCCAGTCTTCTTAAAAAAATCCTTTGCTTGTCTCATCAACATAGCCATATTCTATTGAATGTTCATCTCTTCCAAATCAACAGGATCAATCTATCTGAAATCCTCCTCAATAACATCTGGATCATGAATCTTTCCTCCAATAAAATTTTCATAAGAAGCCATAAAGGAATAAAACATCACTAAATAGTCATCAGCAACTCTGTGATTCATATTATGTATTCCAGATGATGAAGAAGTTGTATTCGCAGAGAAACCTGAATGACTTAAAACCCCAGAACAATGATCATTAGCAACATCTTGAGTATCACCAGAAAAGAACGCAACCCCTGCACTAGTTTTGCCAGAAGACTTAGCAAAATACATTGAAGGATCTTGAATATGCTCCATATTGGTTTCCTTCTTCTTCATATTCAAATCATGTGATTGAATCTTGCCAAGAACCTCTTCAAGAGACATAGTTTTATACTTGACATTCTCTTTTATCAAAACAGTATACACATCAAATTTAGATGGTAATGCCTCCAAAAACTTATCATTTATCTCTTCAGTCTCATAAACCACTGAAGCACTTGACAACTCACTCAGCAAATGATAGAATCTCGTTGCAAGATCATCTAAAGATTCATTTTGAAAGTACTTGAATACTAAGAACTGCTTTTTCAGTAATTCTTTTCTGCTTTTCTTAACATCCAAACTACCTTCACACCGCTTTTGTAATGCTTCCCACAATTGTTGAGAAGTCCTGAATTGTTTAAAGCTATGATAAATTTCTTTAGGAAGAGACATAGAAATACTAGTCATTGCCTTCTTTTCCCTATCAAACAATAATTTTTCTTCTATGGTTAACGCAGATACTGATTTAGGAACATCATCCTTTCCCATCCAAGTATATGTCGAATGTGTATAGCCTTCCAATATTGGAATCCACAAACTTGTATCAGTAAAAGATACGACCTGATCAAACCGATTTTTCCAGTTAGAATAATCTGCAAGACTTAACAATTTGGGTGGTTTCTGAGATGTACCAATCTCCTTGTCGTAATTTAACATATTAGTCACTTGCACCATATTTGCCATTTTCAGAAAAAATTCCCAAGTGTTGAACACAAACTCCCCTTAGGTGAAGATAATAAGTTCGCTTCAAAGCCAAACAAGCGAATTTGATATCAATGCTTACCCAAGAAACTCCAGTAAGTTCGCCTACTGATTAAGTTCGCCTATTAAGTTCGCTTAAACTGAGAGAAGCGAACTTAATAAGTTCGCTTGCTAAGTTCGCCTGCAACAACTTTCAGCAAGTTCGCTTACTACAGCTGAAACAAACTCAACAAGAACTTTAACTCAAACACGAAAAAACATCACCAAAAATCATCATTTATTAGAAGGAATTTGAAGAAATTGGACCATAGGATTTAGTATTTTATGAATTAGAACACTTCTATCAGATTAATTTCACCAAAATCAACATCAAATCCATGAATTCAGCAGTAAAATCAGTTTCAAGAACTTGAAAAATCCATGGATACAAAATCTTCAAAAATGATCAATTTCTTGTCAAATTGTACACAAAAACGTCTCTAATCACCAAGAATCAAACACAAATCACGAGCAAAAGCTCTGATACCACTTGTAGTTGAGTTCGAACAGGTTCACATTCCTGTTAAAAAACCAGTTCAAGTAGAGATTGCTCAAGATAATGAACAAGATTTGGGTATGAATATGGATGATTTTGATCATGAAGCTGTGAACTCACCTATACATGAAGCTAAAGGAAATGTTGTAGATACGAGTTTTGGTGATACTATCTTACCTGATTCTGAAGCTACTGATTCTGATTCGTCTAGAGATTTTAGCTCAGATCATTATGAGAGGTTGGCTACGTTACCATTGGCTAATGTGAGGAAACATATTAAATCTAAAGCCAGAAAACCAAGGCGTAAGTCTGTTCAGAATCCTCCTTCTGGATCAGTACTTGGCAAGAGAACTTTAATTGATGAGAGTTCTGACTCGGATAGTAATGATTTTCCAGTTCTAAAAGCTTAGAAGCTTATGTCTGCTTCTATTGTTGCTGCTCATTCATCTCAAGGTGTTGAGGATGCTACTTTTGTTGCTTCCTTACTGATTACACCTCCTACTTCTAACCATCCATCTCCGGTGCTTTCTCCACATGTTCCACACACATTTGAAGTTGGTCCTTCAAAGCCGTCTGATTCTGAAAGAATTACCTTCCTTGAATCACAGGTGCTAGCTTTGCAAACTAAAGTAGATACTCTTGTGTCTACTGATATTCAGAGACAGTTGGTTATTCAAGCTCAAGCTACACAGATTGCTGACATGCAGTTATTGGTGTCCAAACTTGTTAAGCGTCTTGACGCTCAGGGGGAGTTAAGGATACATGATACTTGTCATGCTGATTCTGTTCAAAGAAAGAATGATGATAACAATGATCCTAGTGGTAATGTTGAGGGTGATCGTCAATACGCTGACGTGAATCCTATATCAAGAGTTAAGGGGGAGTCTACATCAGGAAATATTGAAGGAACCAAGAATGATTGTAGAGTGAATGAAGAAATATTATTATTGGAATTCTTTCAAGACTCTAAAGAATAAGAAGTTGAGAAATTAGAATGTCTGGATGATATAGATGAATTTTTTGATGATGTTGAAGAGGATGTGATGGATAATGAAGTTGAAGAAGGAAAGATTGTAGAAATTGAGATAGAAAAGAGTAAAGATAAAGTTACATATGAAGGAAGTGATGGTCTGAATGTTCCGTATAACTTCATCCAAGATGATGTTATTCCTGAGTTTTCTTATGATGGAGTAACAGATTCTATGGACTCTGTTGGAGATATCACTACACCCGTTGATACTGCTAAATCCAAGATAGATTCTGATGTTGATACTACTCATACTATGTCTCCTAAGCTAAATGAAGAACCTTTGATGTATAGAAATACAGGAATGACTAGAGAATAGTGGAGTGAAGTAGTTAACAGTTGGATGAAGGTACTACCAAAGTCATCTATCAAGTATTTCAATACCTTGCCAAGGTGTGAAATGAATGGTCTAGCTACGAAACCACTGATTAATAGATCAAAGTGTGGATTAGCTGATGTGATTGCTAACCTGATTAAAAGAGAAGGTGGATCAGGGAAGTATGAAAGATTAAAGCCACAGAAAGGAAAGAGAGTGAAGATTGTAGATCAAAAGACTGAGATTGTGACTTGGAAGTATATGTTCAAGCCAGTACGTGTTGTACAGAAGATACCATTGAAGAAAATACCACAAGATTTTCTAGGGAATATGAAATGGTGGTATGTAGATGTGAATACTAGTGAAGCTAGGAATAATGACAAAGATAATAAGGTCATTGTTAGTTTCTATGATGCAATGAATCTTATTAACTTCTCAAAGAAAGATCAGAGGACGTTAAGAAAGAATGAGATTATGTTTACTGATGAATGGAGAGAACAAGGATTGCAGTATAAAAGAATGTTGGAGATATGTCAAAGATATGGAGTGCATGCAGGAAGCAGATTACCAGATAACTAAAGACAGAAGATCAAGCTATTGTCAAGGGAGAGTCTGTTAGGACATAGATTGTATGACAAAAGCTTTGTAATAGTTTAGGTCTTATTGTCTTTATGTTTTTGTGTAATTGTTTAGATTTTATCTAAGTATTAGAACAAGTTCTGCTAGAGGCGAACTTAATAAGTTCGCCTAGTCTATTAGAGGCGAACTTGTTAAGTTCGCCTAAGCATCTTTGAAGCGAACTTGTTAAGTTCTCCTATTGCAAAACGTGTGACTATAAATAGAGAGTTTACAGAATCTTTTTAAAAAGGACAAGTGAGAGCATAGAGTTGAACTGTAAACTCTATGTGTTTTGATGATGTAAAAAGAGAAGTTTATTTACCTGCTGTTTCTATTGTCAATTGATATACAAACGTTAATACGGTAGGATTCCGCACTCCGTGTTAACGAGATGTCCTGTCACGATATCGATCTAAGATGAGTTATGTGGACCTACAAAGCTTTCTTAACAACTTGGTGACTTCACTTTGTGACTGGGCAAGCTCATTTATTTTCTTTTCATACTCAGAGTATGCCACATCAATTTGAAAAGCCTGTTCAATTACTTTTGATTGTAACACTTTGATGTCATCTTTCAATGACTCAATTCTTTCATTTAAAAGCTTCTCATTTTCTTTCAAAATTTGATTAGTTTGTTAGCTTTCCTTCAAGTCATAAATGAGGTTGGTGTTGTCATCACACAATCTCAGAATTTTCAAATAAGAAACAATACATTTAGAACAAGGATCAGAAATAACCTCATTTACCTGTTTAGTGTCAGCCATGAATCCACTGGCTTCGGTAAACATCTCAGCTATTTTCTCTGTCACCTTTCCTGCAGCTCCAAACTCATTCACTAGCTCTTCAGTAGTTACTTTAACTTCTGTTTTAGCTTCCACCTTCTGACTTGTTGGCTTATTACATTCAGCAACACTCCCAGAATCACTAGTGTCACTATCTGAAGATGAACCACTATCAGAACCTTCTTCAATGTGAACTTCTGCAAGAAAAGCTTGACTAACATGAGAAGCAATGTCTTCTAAATGAATTCCCCAATCATAATTTTCATCTTTTTGAGAAATCAAAGTTGTAGAAGAACTTTGACCACTCTTGTTATTCTTGTTTCATGAAGATGAATTTTGATACTGAACCTTGAGCTTTGTACATTCTTTAGCAAAGTGCCCAAATTCTTGACAATTATAACACTTCACTTTTGACTTATCCAACCCAACTCTTGTCTTGCTAGTAGCTCAGATGAACTTCTTTCCTGTCCTTTTCAAATGTTCCTTTCCTTGCCTCATCCACAATGCCATATCCCATTGAATATTCATCTCTTCAAGAGCATCTTTATCCAGCTGTTTGAAGTCTTCTTCTATCATATCAGGATCTGTTATCTTGCCTCCAATGAAATTTTCATAAGAAGTAAGAAAAGAAGCAATCATGGCCATCATGTCATCAACAGCTTTTGGAGACATCTTTAGTAAACATGAATGAATTTCACTTTGATAATTCTTCGAGCAACTAGAACTTGAAGCAACAAAACAAGATGTAGATTCTCCACATGAACTCTCCTTTGAACATTGATTATCAGAAATTTCCCTTGAAAATAAAGCAATATCAAACTTTGGTGAAGACACATTCTTTCCAAAATAAATTCTTGGATCTTGATAAACTGTGTCTTTCTTCTTTTTGTTCAAATCATATGACTAAATCTTTCCCATTAAATTTTCAAGACTCGTTTTATCAAACTCAGGATGTTCTTTGATAACTATGGAATACATTTCAAAATGAGCAGGTAAAGCATCCATAAATTTCTCAAGTACTTTTTCATTCTTGTAAGTAATGTCTTTGTTTACCATTCCACTTAACAAGTGATAGTATCTGGACATCAATTCATCAACCGTCTCACCATCAAAATGCTTAAACACATTGAATTATTTCTTTAGTAACTCTCTTCTGCTCTTCTTGATGTCAGTTGATCCTTCCCATCTCTTGGCTAAACCTTCCCAAAGATCACGAGAAGTTTTGTATTTCTTGAAGGTATGGTAAATGTCCAAAGGCAAACACATAGACAAGGAAACTAATGCCTTTTTCTCTCTATCATACACAATCTTCTCTTCTATAATCAAAGCTGAAACTGGTTTTGCTGTATCTGATATACCCATATGAGTATAAGTTGGATGTGTATATCATTCAGAAATATAAATCCACATACTAGTATCATTGATGTTGACATAATTTTCGAACCGACATTTCCAGTTTGAGTAGTCTTTCAGATTCATCAATCTTGGGGGTTTGGTTGGAGTACCAATTTCACTGTCATAGTTTGAAATGTTTGTCATATTGCTTACACTTGCTTGAGTAGAAGTTAACATCTTCACAAACTTGAAATTCAACACTTAGAATAATTTTGAAAAACATAATCTGCCTTAAGTGAACTTAGGCAAGTTCGCCTAACCAGGAAGGAGTGAACTTAACAAGTTCGCCTTAATAAGTTCGGCTTTTGTAACAGAAAAATAAGTTCGCTAGACGCAGCTAAAGAACACAGAGGAAGTGTTCTTTATCACCCAAACGCGCCAAACAAGCTAAAAATCATCAAATCTTGCATATTTGATGGAATCAATCAAATTCAAACCGTAGGATTGATCCAAATGTGAATTAGAACAAATCTATCAGATCAATTTCAACAAAAACTTCTTCAAAATCGACGAATTTGGCTAAAATCAGATCGATACTTGTATAGAACCCAGCAATACACAAAAACTTCGAAAATCTCAACCTTTTGATGCATAATTGGATCGAAACTGTATCACACGATGCTCTCCAATTAAGAGCAATAGCTCTGATACCAATTGTAGTTCCCATCGGGTCTACAGATCGAACACAACTCGTATAACACACAACTTACACTCATAGTGCGGAATCCTAACGAGTAAACGCGTAACGAAATAATAAGATCACACAAAGCAAGATTCTCAGAAAGCTTCTTGTATTACTTTAATCAAAGTGCTTACAAGTACACATTCAAAGACTGTTCATAAAAACATACAAGTAAACACTATTTATAAACATCAAACTGCCACAGTCGAACTTAGTAAGTTCGCCACAGGCGAACTTATTAAGTTCGCCACTCATATGGCATAGGCGAACTTAGTAAGTTCGCCTGTTACAGAACTTAACTAAAAAGACATTACAAAGACAAAAAACATACAAAGACCTATACAAAGCTATATGTCACCTAAAATATACCAACAGTTTATCGGCATACCTCTTTTGACAATCACGAGCTGCCGCCATACGGTTTCTAATTTCGACGATCTATTCAGAGATTTCAAATACAAGTTCAGGACCTGTAAGTTGGCTGTCCCCAACTTCAGCCCAACAGATAGGAGATCGGCATTTACGTCCATACAATGCCTCGAATGGTGCTGCCTTGATACTAGTGTGATAACTATTATTGTAGGAAAATTCCACTAAAGGTAAGTGAGATTCCCAAGTGTTACCAAAATCGATCACATAAGCTTGTAGCAGCATGTCCTCTAAGGTTTGAATGGTACGTTCCGTTAGACCATCGATTTGAGGGTGATACACTGTGCTCAAGTCTAGACGCGTGCCTAAAGCTTTTTGTAATGATTGCCAGAATCGCGAGGTGAATCGAGTGTCTCGATCTGAAATAATAGAAATTGGCACTCCGTGCCGAGAGACTAATTCCTTTAAATAAATACGATTGAGTTCTTCTATTTTGTCGGCCTCTTTGATTGCCAGCAAGTGATCGGATTTCGTCAAACTATCTACGATCACCTAGATGGTGTCGCGTCAGCAAGGAGTTCGGGGTAGTTTAGCGATAAAGTCCATGGAAGTCTGCTCCCATTCTCACATCGGGATTTCCAGTTGTTGGAGCAAACCAGAAAGCTTTTGGTTTTTGACCTTCACATTCAAGCTGGTCAGGCACCTGCTCACATAGGTGGCTATATCCGCTTTTATGTTCGGCCACCAATAGAGAACCTTAGGTTATGATACATCTTATCGGAACCAGGATGAATAGAGTATCGAGATTTGTGAGCTGCATCCATAACTAGTTCCCTTAAGTTTTCATACACTGGAACCCATATTCACTCTGCGAAGTAGTGGATACCATCAGATTTGACCTCCAGTTGTTCTTCTATACCGAGTGTGGCTTCTAGTGGTAGGTTTTCCTTTTTAAGGGCTTCAAGTTGAGCATTACAGATTTTGTCAGGTAATCTGGTGTGAATAGTAACTTGTAATGCTCGAACTCGTTTAGGTTTGGTGTCCTTACGGCTTAGGGCATCAGCTACCACATTAGCCTTCCCGGGATGATATCTGATTGCACAGTCATAGTCATTTAAGAGTTCGAACCAACGACGTTGTCGCATGTTCAACTCTTTCTGTTCGAAGATCTGTTGAAGACTCTTGTGATCGGTGTAGATGGTGCATTTGGTACCGTACAAGTAATGTCTCCACATCTTTAGTGCAAATACCATGGCTCCCAACTCTAAGTCGTGAGTTGTGTAGTTCTTCTCATGGATTTTCAGTTGACGAGAAGTGTATGCGATCACTTTCTCGCGTTGCATCAGTACACAACCAAGACCTTGAATGGATGCATCACATTATACTACAAAGTCATCCGTTCCCTTCAGAAGAGATATGATAGGTGCACTACAGAGTTTCTGTTTAAGAAGTTGAAATGCTGACTCCTGGGTGTCAACCCAGTTATAAGGTTTACCCTTTTGAGCTAGGACTGTGAGGGTTGAGCAATCTTAGAAAATCCCTCAATAAAATGATGATAATATCCAGCCAATCCCAGAAATTAGCGCACCTCAGTTGGAGTTGTTGGTGCCGCCCAATTCTTGATGGCTTCTATTTTAGATTGAGCAACATATATTCCCGTCTCATTGACTACATGTCCAATGAATTGTACCTCGCGAATCCAGAATTCGCACTTGGAAAGTTTTGGTATACAATTGCTCTTGTTTCAGGAATTCCAGAATCAAACAAAGGTGTTCCTCATGTTCATCCCCACTCTTAGAATAGATGAGGATGTCATCAATGAAGATGATGATGAACTGGTCAAGGTATGGTTTACACACACGGTTCATGAGGTCCGAATGACATGACCATGAATTCGTAGTGACCATACCTAGTCCTGAATGCTGTCTTTTAGATGTCTTCATCTTGGACTCTCAACTGATGATAATCGGATCTAAGATCTATCTTGTAATAGAAGCATGATCCTTGTAGTTGATCAAATAGATCATCGATGAGGGGTAGAGGATAACGGTTCTTGATCGTCACTTTGTTCAGCTCACGGTAATCGATGCACATGCGGAAAATCACGTCTTTCTTCTTGGCGAATAGGACCGGAGCTCCTCATGGCGACGAGCTAGGTCGGATGGAACTTTTATCCAACAACTCTTGCAGTTGTGTAGATAGTTCTTGCAATTAACTCAGTGCAAGTCTGTAGGGTGCCCGAGCAATAGGCGCTGCTCCGGGTACTAGATCGATTTGGAATTCAACTTGACGATGAGGCGGAAGACCAGGAAGGTCATCAGAAAATACCTCTGGATAATCATGAATGATCGGGATATCGCCAATCTTCTTTTCCTCGGATGGCTGCTCGGCGACGAGACCAAGAATGGCAGTATGACCTTTACGCAAGCACTTCTTCGTTATTATGGAGGATATGATGCCTACGACTGCACTACTCTTTTTGCCTTGGGCGAAAAGGGTTTCTCCACTCGGGAGAGGAAGGCGAACAATTTTATCATGACAGATAATCTCGGCTTGGTTCTTAGATTTCCAATCCATACTGATAATTACGTCGAAACTACCGAGTGTGACTGGCATAAGGTCAATGTCAAGTTCATGACCAGCCAATTCAAGTTTACGACCCTTAAGAATGCGAGTTGCTTCAATTATCTGTCCATCAGCTATTTCTATGGTGTACTTACCTTCTAGTAGGGATGGAGTACGACCGCACCAGTAAGAAATTTGTGTGGTCACTTAAATAACTGGATATGTCAGGGTGTAAATCAGATTAGACCAAGGATTAGTCACAGGATGAGGTAACTAGGTCAAATGGAATCTATTGTTTGATTGTAAGGAATAACGTGTTAGTTTAGGAAGAACTTCCTAAATTCCGCTTACATAGTTGGAGTCGGTGGATTTACCATGAGGTTTTATTAGACTTTTAATCGAGTTGGTTTCTATGATCACGTTTGGATGAGAGTCTTAATTTCAATAAGACTCCTACATGAGTGAAATAAAATGATGGGTTCCATTAATGATAGCTCAGTGCGTCCGTAAACATCTTCAACCTGATAGTCGCGTCTATCAACTGTTGAACAGGTTTAACGATACCAATTAGTTGTTGAGCGGGTTACGAGAATTTCTACTGACAGTGGAACTTAGGTCTGTAAATCACAGGTTAGGACCATTTATCCACACACTAGGTTTCACCAGGACTTGCATGCACCTCAAATTAGTTCTCCCTGTCATGCACCCATAATGATAATTTGCTTTGCATGCTCACCCTAGTTCTCCCTGTCCTGTGTCAAAATGTGCTTTAGTTTGTATTGTCGAGTACATAGTGTTGTCAGATATGATAAGTCATCGAGAGGATTAGTCATCAACCATAAGTTGATCAACTAGGACTCATATCAGGATGAGTAGTCGAAAATTGTTTGATCCGAGTATTCACTCGAGTTGGAACATAATACGAGAGTCCAATCCTGTGAGGCCCCTTTCCCGGGTAACCTCACTTGTTGGATTTACTCATAAACATAGTCATAGTTACTGAACTTAAATTTACTCATAAACATAACATAACATAACATAACATAACATAACATAACATAACACAACACAACGCAACACAACATAACATAACATAACATAACATAACATAACATAACATAACATAACATAACATAACATAACATAACATAACATAACATCACATCACATCACATAACATCACATAACATCACATAACATCACATAACATAACATAACATAACATAACATAACATAACATAACATAACATAACATAACATAACATAACATAACATAACATCACATAACATCACATAACATCACATAACATCACATAACATCACATAACATAACATAACATAACATAACATAACATAACATAACATAACATAACATAACAGCGGAAGTCTTAACAATTAAAAACATAACACTGTCTTAACATATATAAAAGTGGGATTTCAGTCGCTTGCCGGGTAACCATCACGCCTTTGCACGACCCTTCCTTTCTTTACCTGAAATGTATACTAAAATTCAGCTAACGCTGGTGAGTTCTAGTTTAAAAACAATCAGACATAACATTTATCTTATCGTTAAGTATTATATATATATATATACACGTGCGTTTGCATATTCTTTGCTTTATTGTTGTCACATAACATTCATACTGAGTATATACATATGTACATACATACTTACATACATACTTACTTTGGGGAGAACATTCATTGGTCATACACATATGGGTGATCACCCCGTCATAATTACTACCTGAGTCACAAAGACAAACGCCATGAGAACTACCGTCGTAGTCCATTTCATAAACCGTCCGGCCCTAGAAACCGTCCGTCGTAACATAAATCCGTCCGGCAACCTTTGTCCGTCCGCCTAAAACCCGTCCTACCGTCGTAGTCCGTTCATTCGCCCGTCTGCCCAAAGGCATCCGTTTCCCACGCAGCTATTATGTATGCAACCGTTCTACATGTAATAAGGCATTTGCTTCGACCGTCCATGAGTGCCTTTTATACGTCCAAGCTTATGAATGAACGTTTTTGTCCCGGTTGCAAAATAGTCACGTGGTCGTCCGTCTACCGAAGTAGCCGTTAGCTTCATTTCCGTCCATAATGTATACATACATTCATAACATGCAATATATATAATTATAAAGCAAGATTTCATCCATTTATGTTATGCCCTTCTTTCATTCATTCTTTGTCAACATACGTTTCATTCTTTGATCATAATTCAATTTCATATATAGATATATATGTATATATATACATATATATATATATATATATATATATTTGTATACCACGTATGATCACATTGGCATTCATAGCATTTATTCACTTAGTGTATACACTTCAGCCCCAAAACATTTAAAATGATTTGCACATAACATAGAAGGGGGCATATAGAACTCACCTGCTGAGCTAGTCTCGTCATGTCCTAACAGCGTCCAATGAATGACACACACGATCTGGATTGGTTAAATACCCATACATCAGACCTAATTTAAATTACCCACTTTTACTTTAGCTGAACTGGGCGAACTTAAGGCCAAGCCCATCCATTTTCCTTTCATTTTTGACGATTAAATCTCGATCGCGTTATTATTTATTTATTTACTATTTTTTTGGGATGTTACAAATCCAGTGGATTGTAGATGGGAACATGCACATGAAACAAACATGTACATGAAATGCGGCTTCGAGAAGTTAAACTAGTTCATGGATATGTGTTACTGGAAGAGGCAAAGTAGCCGTCCTTCCAACTGAGTCTGGTTAGGGTTTGAGTATACAATGAGCAAGGCGTTCTCAACCTTGTGGTCAATATATTCTCAACAGAATATCGACCAATGACGCGAGCCCATGACTCAGGAAAGTGATGACAACTATGTGTCAATGGATCCTGCAATAATGCATGCAACGGTCTGCCTCCACACAGTGTACCTCAAGCGAGGTCCACGGGTTCGGGCTTGAAGTAGAGTAAATCTGGTGAAATCGGGATATAGTTGCTAGTGGGTGCAGGAGGAACTCGCCTCCGATGAACCCAACTCCCAAAGAGATATGTGCCAGTGCTGGGTGTCGTCCCTAACACGGTCCTGATAAGGCCCACCACTCCCGATTATGTCATCGATAGGCACAAGCCGGCGTCATCTTTGGCTCTGATGGTGTAACAAGGGTGTAGATGATGGTGATGTGAGTGACTCCTCCAAAGGCTCCGTCTTGCTGCCCTCGGATGGGAGTGGATCTTGTTCTGATGATTCCTCGAGTGTCGCCACTGGGAGTGATGATGCAATGCGAATGAAGTGTTCCTCGTCAGTAGAGGGTGATATGAATGATGTCAACATGATTGCAATGCAATGTAGGTAAGGATACCATGTGATCATGTATGAGTGTTTGTGTCGTGTAACTAATGCATGTGTGCGGTTATAGTCTAGTATGCAATCCAAGTTCTCTATAACCAATTGCTCTGATACCAATCTGTCACACCCCCAAATTCCAGTAACGGAGTTTTACCATTAGGGATGTGACACACCAGGATCTCAGTCATTAGTTACATTAAACGACACTATATGGGACTTGATATGTCATAGCATAAAAGTTCAGAGTTAATGCGAAGCGTTTAAACAAGAAAGTAAATGCGCAAAACAACGATCCAAAGTTTAGTTTAATAAAGGCAAATGAATTGTTTAAAACGTTAGAAATGAATGACATGAAAATAGGACTCCATGCATATCCTAAGTGTGCAATCTGTGCTAGAGCTACCTGAGAAACATGTAAGAAAAAGTGTCAACACGAGGTTGGTGAGTTCACAAGTGTCAGCCTGTAATAGCGTTTAACAGATTAATGTATATTCAATATATATATATATATATATATATCAACTGGTAGCTAACCCATGTTCATGTATACAAATGCGCTCGCAACCGTAAACTGACTGTTTATGTTTGAATGCCTCCCACCAGGCCTATCAACCATGGTGTATGTTTAGGTCAATATTACACCCGTTCGACCTCCAATCGAGTTAGCGTGACTAACGCGGGTGGGTTTGTCAAACCCAGTAGTACTACTCAACATACCTCTCTATACTCATATTTAAACGGTTCGATGTGAGGACGTTCATGATATAGTTTACGCATAGTCATAACAAGTGATAACATATATGAATTACAAAAATCAAAAGTGTTTGCATCATGTTTTCTCCCCCAATGAGAAAAACATGTAAAATAATGTTTGTCTGCGTACATGTTTCTCCCCCACGGGAAAACAAGTAAAAGTATAATGGTTTGTGTACATGTTTCTCCCCCAACTGGAAAACGAGTAAAAAGGGGTCGCGAAACTCACCTGCGTTGCGTAGTAGGTAGTATCTCATAAGTAAGAGATTTGGTACTCAAGTGTCAGCCTGCAACGGCATACATATGCCCTAGAATTATAAACATAATAATTAGGGACACATTGGGGTTTAGGAAGACGACACAGAAGATTTGAACATCCTAAAACATTCTTAGGATCGACGAGTAGACGAACGTGTCCACGGGAATAAGGATTCCTTAAAATAATAATTAAGATAAATATGTTTCGTGTCGAACGTTTCTAATTACGAATAATATTATTTAATAAATATTCGTGCTTTTGTACCATTTAATAATGGCTAAGAAAATAATATAACTAATATATTATTTTTAGAGAGATAACACGATTATTTAAAATGCGTGACAATAAAATAATAAAACTATTATTTTATTCGAGAATACAAACGTGCATAAATAATATAAATAATTACATTATTTATTAGTTTGAAACGTCTCATAATGTTTATAAACGTGGCGAAATAATATTTAAATATATATATTATTTTTAGTTGAGGTCACGGATTGAAAATAATATAAATATATTATTTTGTTCGAAGTCGTGGCTTGAAAATAATATAAATATATTATTTTAAAAGTGGTTATTTTTAATGAAAATGGGTTACCAACCAAACCTGTGCCTACGAGTGGTTTACGAGGCTAAAACCTATTAATATAACAATATAATGATATTGGAAGAGGTTTTATATTCAAAATAATAATAAAACTAATTTTAAAAACGAAATAGGGGTGGAGGGACTCGAACCCGGGTCACCTTTCCACCAACACACCGTACTAACCAACCCACCCGCTAGGGCAATCGCGTTAGAACCCGGACAGGAATGATTTTGACCCTTAACTCCCCGGTGTTCATCCCACCCCCTTCCCATCGAGACCAAACCGTAGTTTTGTAAATTGGTAATACACGAATCTGAGGGTGAGTTTAATTTCAAAATGATCGAGCTTGGGTTCGTTTAATATCCTGTTTAGAAACCGAAACCCTTGTTTGTGAACGTGGATTTAATTTGATCGAATTCGATAAGATTATTGTTTGAAATCATTGGGCTTTCAATATTCCGAGGGTTGCGAATCTAAACATGTAGTTTAATTGGATTGAGGTGATGTTTGGATCAGAGTTCGACCAAACCGTAATTAGATGAACCCTAGATACGGGTTCGTGTTTAATTCGGTGTTGTGGATCCAAATTAGATTGGGGCTTTAGTTACAGACCTGAAAACGACTCTAAGGGTGTAGCCACTTACCATAATGAAGTGTGGATTGATGGTGTTCAACTAAATAGTATCCCGACTTGCATGAGCTTGGCCTCCAGCTATAATGCCTTGAATTTCGATCGAATTGGATGATGAAACACACTCTGAGGGATACGGCTAAGGTGCTTGGATAGTCTGATTGCAAGAGTAAAACATCAACTGGTCGGATTTGACAGGTTTGTTATGGGGGTCGACGGTTACCACTTTATCACCCATAATTGGGTTTAATTTGCGCATAAAGGTGATTTCAATGCTCTAATGATGGTCGTTTAATGCATTGAAGTGCATATCAGTTATCAATTCCAACATAAATCGATTTTTAGGACTTGAATTGGATCGAGGGTGGTGGCGGGTTTGACTCTAAAAGTGAACATAACCCTAAACACTTGATTTTGACTATCCAAGTCAAACATGAATGGGATTGAGTTAATTACAGTTTTGGTCCCTCTAGTTTCATGCATTATGGTTTAGATAAAAGGCAGAATTAGTCCCTAGGGTTTTAATTGAGTTAAGAACATGGCTATTTGACTTTCTAAAGTCAACAGGAATCAACTATAGGTTAATTACAAGATTAGTCCTTCTAATTTCAAGTATTTAAGTTTGAATATAGACATGATTAGTCCCTGGGGTTTGAGATAAGTAACTAGGTTAGAATTTAACTGGATTTGGTTAACAGAATTAACCTGGAAAGTCCGGATTGTCACATATAATGAGCAAAGTTAAAGAAGTCTTCAACCCGTCAGTTCCAGCTTTGCTCGGTGATAGATTCTGAATGATTACATGCATAAAGTACCTCCATTGACCCACTAAGCCACCCTTCCGTGCATGAGTATCGTTAGCCTTTCCCCTGTATCTCATCCTATGAAATCATCCCATAATCAACTGATATGGTAAACCCAATGGTTCTTCAATATTTCCTTCAAGATGTAGAGCTTGTCTGATAGTGTCAACAAAGATTGCCACTTCAGTATTTTTGACAGTAGCTCTAATCACATTCGGATCAACAGTGCAATCATGTTGTGTTGTAGCCCAGAATTGTTGAATATAATTCAAGCTAATGTAGGGATTTGCAGATAAAGCAACACCGATTCTTGATCTATTCAGAAAAGTTATGATTTCACGGTAGTTCACGGCTTCAGACATGTTTGGATCCAATAACGCCACCTGGTTATGCTTATATTCCACTCTACGATCCATCTGTACATAGCAATAATGAAATAGCAAATTCACAAACATGTTATTACAGATTAAAAACAATATAGAAAGAAAAAAAATTAAAAAAAACTTTAAAAAATTTGCTAATTCAAAACACTACTGCACCTTGAGGCGAACTTAATAAGTTCGCTTAGAGTTGCAAGAGACGAACTGTAACATTTCTGATTTTCATTATTTATATTTCATTTCAATGTGATACATTTCAAACCAAATTCTAGTACACTGACTTGTTCTATTCGTACCAACAATTAAATACTATGTTTCAATGCAAATCCATAAATTTTACACCAGTATATCCTATTAAACTCTACATAAATTCATATTTATACAAGTTTGTCAATACCGAAAATTTCAAGGACTGATTTTATAAATAAATAACCAGAAACCCTAATAGGCACGGTCGCGCCTCGTTCTGGCACGGTCGCGCGCCTTGCTTTGGAACGGTCGCGCCCGGTACCTTGGCACGGTCGCGCCACTCATCAGTTGAAACGTAAAAACGATCTTTAATTCTAAACTCGCTCAATTCCGTAACGGTTATACACGTTCATCTGTTAACAATCATCATTAGACGATTAAACATCGACACTACACATGAATTAAAACCAATTACAGATTTTTAAGCTAAACCGTCGACCTCTTCATTTTTGTTCACCAAATCCACCATTCTGATCTCAATCCTAACAAGCAAACGCATTATCATCCTCTCAAAAAACTTCTTAACGCACAGAAACAGCCGGAGTTGCAGCAGAAGACGCCGGAGAGCAAACCGTCGTCGCCGGAACAAGTCCCTACCGTACTCCATCGATTCATCATTCTCCCGGGTAATTGAAACCTTCCACACTTTCGTTTTAGGCTATAGATCAAAATCCCTAACCTAATTTTGGCTTACAATATTCAATTTAACACGGTCCCGAATCGAGAGTTCATTCTAAAATGGTTTAATCGAACCCCGCTTTGAACACGTTTTAAATACAATTAATATATTTCAATAGACTCGTAATAACCCTACAAATGAAAGCCCCATGAATTCCAACATTAACAATATAAGAATTAGCCAAATCGTTTCTGTTTTGGAACAGACACGGTCGCGCTAGTATTCTAGCGCGGTCGTGCTTCATGAGACACGGGCGTGCCAATACCAGCGCGGTCGTTCCTCACACACTCAGACCCGATAATGCCCTTGGCTAGAATTGGTCGTGCATCAAAACCCTAGACACGGTCGTGCCTGGCCCAAGACACGATCGTGCCTAGTGAACAGCCTAATTATGCATTATGTTTAGTCAACACGGTCGCGTCCCTGACTAGCACGGTCGCGCCCGTGGTTCTAGCACGATCGTGCCCTGTCCCAGGCATGGTCGTGTGTGTGAGAAAACTTTTGACAGAATAATTAATTCCATAATTTAAAAACAATAAGTATTTCAAACTAATTTTTAAATAAAAATAATTGATTTTATAAAATAAATAAATAGAAATTGTTTATTTAAAACTTACAAAATTTAATTTATATTTATTGTTAAACCCTACATTTAAATATTATTTACACAACTTAATTACATATCTTTATGAAAATAAAGTAAGAAAAGTTTATATTTAATATAAAACAATCAATACATTTTTATAACTAAATGGATAAGTTACATATTTTATAAATAAATAAATAAGGTAACAATTATTTATTTAATTTACATTTAAACAAAAATAATTTATTTAGGTTATACTTAATTACCCCTAAGACCTACATTATTTTTATAACCAAGTAAATAAATAATAATTATGTAATTTATTTACTTAGTTATTTCAAACTCAAACCCTAATTTTATACAACACCATTTAAGTACAAACCACTAACACTCACAACTCTAATTCCTTATACACACTCCCAATCCAACCCTATACTTAGACATAGAATATTGTACACACTATTGATTCAATACATAATACACTCTAGGTTAACGTTGTGCATTACGAGGACCTCATTACTATCAGGTATCTCGTGTTAACTACGCCTTCAAACCATGTGAGTATTTCATAGCCCCTTTTACTCTTTTACACTTTTTGGGGTGGAACATGAACACTATACAACACTATTGCTTACATTTCCACAAACTACACAAGTACAAATCCTCTTTACATTCATGTGTGCAAATTTGAGCTTTATGCCTGAGTGCTAGGTGTGTTAACTTTTGTATGCGATTTATGTGCAATCATTAACTATTCAAGCCGACGGTAAACAATGATAGATCTATTGAGTCTGACAAACCCACCCAGATTGGGGTGATTGTTACCGACAACACAATTTTACATGCTAGTTACAAAGGTTTGATTGTACTTAGTTACACAATAGCTGCTCTCCATAAATGCCTTATTTTATAATGTTATGTAAGGATTTGTTTATTTACAAACTATATGCTATCTATATACAAACCTGTGTATGCTCACCAACTTTTTAGTTGACCCTATTTTATTGATGTTTCAGGTACTAATGTGTGATTTGATCAAGATTTGCTACACATAGGCTTTGGGACTTAGTTAATTTGAATAAAGGATTTTATGTATTTCAATTATGTTCTTTCTTGGATTTGGTTGTTTTTGGATTATTTGAAATGAAATTGATGTTTAATATATTACAAATTAGTCAACCTTATGCTCATGAACGGTCTACATGTCCCGCCCTGATGATTCCGCCGTCGGTTGGGGTGTGACAGATTGGTATCAGAGCCTTGGTTATAGAGAACTAGGTTATTAGACACCCTTGACCTAGACTATAACTTTAGGACACCCACTTATGCCATGCTTCATGTTTATGTGATTATGTGCTACATGTTATGTGTTACATGCTTACTATGATTAGTTATTATTTCGTTTTTTATACCTTACTTATAAAAAAAAAAGAAAAAAAAATTTCATGAATTATTAGACTATACTTAAATAATAAATTTAATAAACAATATCCCTACCTATACCCTAAAACCTCATAATATTCTTGCCTACTTCTCTATCATCATCTTCTTAGCATGTGGAAACTTCATAGATCTAAAACTATAAAAATCTTTTTATATCCTCGTTAAGGTTTTTAAACTTTGTTAATTATTTGAGGACACGTGCAATTTGGAATGGTGACACCTGTATTCTGGGTTTTCTGTCTAGGAAAGCATTTCGCATAAATCACAATCAACTGAGGGACCCGTATGCTTTCTTGGGAATTCCCGGGATGAGTGTTTACTTATAGGCTAAAGCATGTCTTCTTGAAAATTATATGAGTTTAATTAACCTTAATGTGTCATAGTATTCAAGTTCTTATTTGAGTATAATCCCAACTATGAATTACTATTTTATTTGTTATCTTATTTTTTTAAACCCAAACAACATTCATAAGTTCTTACATCTTTTCTTGTCTTGTGAAAATCTGTAGAATGCCTCCCCATCGTGCTCCCGTGGCCAACACCAACACCGACATCACTACCATCCTTGCATAACTCGTAACTCAACTCACTCAAGCTAATGGTGCCACCAATGGTAACCATGGGGCAAATGGTGGTAATGATGGAAATGGTGGTGCCAACCCACCATAATGCACCTTCAAACACTTTAACTCGTGCAATCCCCTCAAGTTTTATGGTACTGAAGGAGCTACGGGACTCCTTCAATGGTTCGAAAGTATTGAGAATACCTTTCTCAACAGTGACTGCCCCGACAATCTCCGTGTTCGACATGCCACAAGTGTCTTACAAAAACGGGCACTCATGTGGTGGAATGGGTAAAAGAGGAATAGGGGTGTGGATGTAGCAATAGACTTACCTTGGGATGAGGTTAAAAGGCTAATGACTGAGGAATTCTGTCCTCGAAATGAGGTAAAGAAACTCGAAGCCGAATTTTGGGATCTTGCCCAAGATAGTGGTGAAAGCTTGGCATATACAACTCGGTTCCATGAGTTGAGTCTCCTCGTGCCCTACATGGTCACACCTTTATCCCGCTTCATTGAAAAAAATATTGGTGGATTACCTAGGCAAATTCAATATACTGTCCTAGGGAGAAATCCCGCAACACTTGAAAATGATATCCGTTTATCCGCTACCTTAACCGATAACCACGTGAAGGCGGGGACTCTTACTAAAAAGGGCACCAAGAAAGTTCCCGACACCACAACTCCTCCCACACACGTCAAAGAAGCCACAACTGAACCCTCCCGTAATAATAAGAAAAGAAAGGCTAGAAACTATGCGATGGTCACTCCTGCTATCCCTATTAACCAAGCTGCACCTATGATTCGAGCACCAGCCAAAAAGCCATATATTAGGATTTACCCACTCTGTACCACATGCAACTATCATCATCCACAAAACATCCCATGTCGCCTTTGCACTTATTGTGGGAAATATGGCCATACAGTCAATGTTTGTAGAGCCAAAGCACATGCAGGACAAGTCAACCCACCAAACCGAACCAACCCTCAAGTGGCTAATCAAAGGGTTCCTGCTATTTCAAATGGGCGTGCTTGTTATGAATGTGGTAACCCAAATCATTTCCATGATCAGTGCCCAAGGTTAGTCAATGCTAGACAAGGCGGAGCTCGTGGGCGTGCTTTCAACATAAACGCCAATGAGGCTCAAGCCAACAATGATGTGGTCAATGGTACGTTCCTTGTCAATAGTCAATATGCCTCCATTTTATTTGATACCGGTGCCGATAAAAGTTTTGTGTCACTTAATTTTAAACCCTTACTTGAAAAGACACGATCCCAATTAGAGAAAACCTTCACTGTCGAAGTAGCAAATGGTGATTCACTTATAATTGAATCTATTATCTATGACTGCTCTCTAGAACTTAATGAACATACATTTCCAATCAACCTTGTACCAATGCCACTAGGAAGTTTTGATATCATCATAGGCATGGATTGGCTATCAAATCATCATGCCGAAGTCATCTGTTTTGAGAAGTGCATCCGAATACCTCTACCATCGGGAGAAACGTTAAGAGTCTTTGGTGAAAAGCCTTGCAAGGGACTAAAGTTAATGTCATGCACTACTGCCCAAAAGTACTTACGAAAGAAGTACGTAGCCTTCTTAGCTCATGTTGTCCAAAAGGATGTCAAGGAGAAGAATATCCAAGACATTCCTATCATTCGGGATTTTCCCGAAGTATTTCCCGAAGATATATCCGGTCTTCCACCTGTTCGACAAGTGGAATTTCGCATTGACCTTATACCCGGAGCTAACCCCGTGGCTAGAGCTCCTTATCGTCTTGCACCTTCTGAAATGCAAGAACTTGCAAGTCAACTCCAAGAGCTCTCCGATATGGGCTTCATTCGTCCAAGTCATTCACCATGGGGTGCACCCGTCTTATTCGTCAAAAAGAAGGATGGATCATTCCGCATGTGTATTGACTACCGCGAACTCAACAAGCTTACCATCAAAAACCGTTACACTTTGCCTAGGATTGGTGATCTCTTCGATCAACTTCAAGGCTCTACTTGCTTCTCAAAGATCGATCTTCGATCTGGTTATCACCAACTCCATGTACAAGAGGAAGATATTCCAAAGACTGCTTTTCGAACAAGGTATGGTCACTACGAGTTCATGGTCATGCCTTTTGGACTAACCAATGCACCCGCGGTCTTCATGGACCTCATGAATCGTGGCAAAAGAAAGTTCAATTTCTTGGTCATATCGTTAACGACAAGGGAATTCATGTTGATCCTGCTAAGATCGAAGCGGTTAAAAATTGGAATGCCCCGAAGACTCCCACCGAAGTTCGTTCCTTTCTTGGTCTTGCGGGATATTATCGTCGATTCATTTCAAATTTCTCTAATATTGCTGTTCCTCTCACCGCTTTAACCCACAAGGGTAAAACTTATGAATGGGGACCAAAGCAAGAAGAAGCTTTCCAAACTCTCAAGCAAAAGTTGTGCAATGCTCCTATTTTAACTCTCCCTGATGGGAATGATGATCTAGTTGTCTACTGTGATGCTTCCAACCAATGTCTCGCTTGTGTTCTCATGCAACGATGCAAAGTAATCGCTTACGCATCAAGACAACTCAAGATTCACGAGAAGAATTATACGACGCACGATCTCGAGTTAGGTGCGGTCGTATTCGCATTGAAGATTTGGAGACATTACCTCTATGGCACGAAGTGTGTGGTGTTCACCTACCACAAAAGTCTCCAACACATCTTCAACCAAAAGGAACTCAATATGAGGCAACGACGTTGGGTTGAACTCCTTAACGACTATGACTGCGAGATTCGTTACCATCCCGGCAAAGCGAATGTTGTAGCCGACGCTTTGAGTCGAAAGGACCATGTCATGCTTCATTGTGTCCGAATCCAAACCGACATTCAAAATCGCATCTTAGAAGCTCAACACATCTCAGTCACCGAAGGTAACATGTATGAGGAAATGTCGTGTGGTGTTGAACTTCAACTTGAATCAAAACCAAATGGCTTACTTTATTACTTTAACCGTATTTGGGTTCCCGATCACGATGATCTCCGTACATTTCTTATGAACGAGGCTCACAAGACTCGTTATTCTATTCATCCTGGTGCGGATAAAATGTACCAAGATCTTCGCCAACAATATTGGTGGCCCGGTATGAAAAAGGACATTGCTCTCTATGTTGCCAAATGTCTAACGTGCTCCAAAGTCAAAGCCGAACACCAAGTCCTTCCGGATTACTTGAACAACCGGAAATTCCCATGTGAAAATGGGAGAACTTAGCTATGGATTTCATTACCAAACTTCCTTGCACCTCAAGTGGTTATGATAGCATTTGGGTGATCATTGACCGTCTCACCAAATCTTCTCATTTCTTGCCTATCTGTGAAGACTATCGGGTTGAGAAACTAGCCCGAATTTACATTGATGAAATTGTGAGCCGTCACGGTCTTCCCTTAAACATAATCTCCGATAGAGATGCTCGGTTCACCTCTCGCTTTTGGCAATCTCTCCAAACTGCTCTTGGTACACGATTGGATTTGAGCACGGCCTACCACCCCCAAACTGATGGTCAGACCGAACGAACAATCCAAACTCTTGAAGATATGCTTAGAGCTTGTGTAATTGATTTTGGTGGCAATTGGGATTCACATCTATCCCTAATCGAGTTCTCTTACAATAATAGTTACCACACGAGTATCAACATGGCTCCATTTGAAGCTCTCTATGGTCGCAAGTGTCGTTCTCCTATCTGTTGGAACGAGATTGGTGAAGCACAAATCACCGGTCCTGAGCTAATTCAAGAAACATCCGACAAGATTATTCAAATCCGTGACAACATCCGAGTAGCGAGAAGTCGGCAAAAGAGTTATGCTAATAAACGACGAAAACCCTTGGAATTGCAAGTCGGTGACCTTGTCCTTCTAAAGGTGTCCCCGTGGAAGGGGGTGATCCGTTTTGGAAAGAAAGGAAAATTATCAGCTCTCTATGTGGGTCCATTCAAGATCCTTGAAAGGATTGGGAAAGTGGCCTACAAACTCGAGTTACCTCCATCGCTTGGTAACGTGCATCCTACATTTCATGTGTCTAACCTGAAGAAATGCCTTGCTGATGAAAATCTTCACATACCTCTTGACGACGTGCACATTGATGAAACGATGCACTTCGTGGAAAGACCAGTGAAAATCATGGATCGTGAGGTCAAGCAGCTCAAGCGAAGCCGTATTCCTATTGTCAAAGTTTGTTGGGAATCTAAACGTGGTCCTGAATTCACTTGGGAATGAGAGGACCAAATGAAGCTCAAGTACCACCATCTTTTCACAGATGACGTCGCTTCCACTAGCTAAATTTCGGGACGAAATTCCCTCAACATGGGGATACTGTAACATTTCTGATTTTCATTATTTATATTTCAGTTCAATGTGATACATTTCAAACCAAATTCTAGTACACTGACTTGTTCTATTCGTACCAACAATTAAATACTATGTTTCAATTCAAATCCACAAATTTTACACGAGTATATCCTATTAAACTCTACATAAATTCATATTTATACAAGTTTGTCAATACTGAAAATTTCAAGGACTGATTTTATAAATAAATTACCAGAAACCCTAATAGGCACGGTCGCGCCTCGTTCTGGCACGGTCGCGCGCCTTGCTTTGGAACGGTCGCGCCCGGTGCCTTGGCACGGTCGCGCCTCATATGGGCACGGTCGCGCCTCTCATCTGTTGACACGTAAAAACGATCTTTAATTCTAAACTCGCTCAACTCCATAAAGGTTATACACGTTCATCTGTTAACAATCATCATTAGACGATTAAACATCGACACTACACATGAATTAAAACCAATTACAGATTTTTAAGCTAAACCGTCGACCTCTTCATTTTTGTTCACCAAATCCACCATTCTGATCTCAATCCTCCCAAGAAAACGCATTATCATCCTCTCTAAAAACTTCTGAACGCACAGAAACAGCCGGAGTTGCAGCAGAAGACGCCGGAGAGCAAACCGTCGTCGCCGGAACAAGTCCCTACCGTACTCCATCGATTCATCATTCTCCCGGGTAATTGAAACCTTCCACACTTTCATTTTAGCCTATAGATCAAAAGCCGTAACCTAATCTTGGCTTACAATATTCAATTTAACACGGTCCCGAATCGAGAGTTCATTCTAAAATGGTTTAATCGAACCCCGCTTTGAACACGTTTTAAATACAATTAATATATTTCAATAGACTCGTAATAACCCTACAAATGAAAGCCCCATGAATTCCAACATTAACAATATAAGAATTAGCCAAATCGTTTCTGTTTTGGTACAGACACGGTCGCGCTAGTATTCTAGCGCGGTCGTGCTTCATGAGACACAGGCGCGCCAATACCAGCGCGGTCGTGCCTCACACACTCAGACCCGGTCATGCCCTTGGCTAGACTTGGTCGTGCTTCAAAACCCTAGACACGGTCGTGCCTGGCCTAAGACACGATCATGCCTAGTGAACAGCCTAATTATGCATTATGTTTAGTCAACACGGTCGCGTCCCTGACTAGCACGGTCGCGCCCGTGGTTCTAGCACGATCGTGCCCTATCCCAGGCACGGTCGTGTGTGTGAGAAAAGTTTTGACAGAATAATTAATTCCATAATTTAAAAACAATAAGTATTTCAAACTAATTTTTAAATAAAAATAATTGATTTTATAAAATAAATAAATAGAAATTGTTTATTTAAAACTTACAAAATTTAATTTATATTTATTGTTAAACCCTACATTTAAATATTATTTACACAACTCAGTTACATATCTTTATGAAAATAAAGTAAGAAAAGTTTATATTTAATATAAAACAATCAATACATTTTTATAACTAAATGAATAAGTTACATATTTTATAAATAAATAAATAAGGTAATAATTATTTATTTAATTTACATTTAAACAAAAATTATTTATTTACGTTATACTTAATTACCCCTAAGACCTACATTATTTTTATAACCAAGTAAATAAATAATAATTATGTAATTTATTTACTTAGTTATTTCAAACTCAAACCCTAATTTTATACAACACCATTCAAATACAAACCACTAACACTCACAACTCTAATTCCTTATACACACACCCAATACAACCCTAGACTTAGACATAGACTATTGTACACACTATTGATTCAATATATAATACACTCTAGGTTAATGTTGAGCATTACGAGGACCACGTTACTATCTAGTATCTCATGTTAACTACGCCTTCAAACCAAGTGAGTATTACATAGCCCCTTTTACTCTCTTACACTTTTTGGGGTGGAACATGAACACTATACAACACTATTGCTTACATTTACACAAACTACACAAGTACAAATCCTCTTTACATTCATGTTGTAAGGCCCCTTTCCCGGGTGACCTCACTTGTTGGATTTACTCATAAACATAGCCATAAATACTGAACTTAAATTTAAAACATTCATCATTCAATTACATAACATAACATAACTTGACAGCGGAAGTCTTAACACATATATTAAAGTGGGATGTCAGTCTTGTGTCGGGTAACCTTCACGCCATCACACGACCTTTTCTTCCTTTACCTGAAATGTATACTAAAGTCAGCTAACGCTGGTGAGTTCTAGTTTAATGCGTTTAGATATAAACATTCTTTTCTTTACTTCATAAGTAAGCATTATTATAAAGTCATTCATATAAATACGTATTCATAACTTTTGCTTTTCTTTCATCTTTCTTTATCTTTATTAAGGTGATTACATATATATATATATGCGTTCACCCTTTTTCTTTTCACTTTTCTTAACATTCTTTCCTTATCTTTCTTACGTGATTACATAGATATGCATTCACCTTTACTTTCTTTACCATTTATTGGTCATACACATAAGGGTGATCAACCCATCTTACGGTACGTATATCACAAAGACATACGCCCTCGAGCTACCGTCGTAGCCCTTTTACTTAACCGTCCGGCACTAGAAACCGTCCGTCATATCTTTACCGTCCTACCGAAGTAGTCCGTCATATCTTTACCGTCCTACCGAAGTAGTCCGTCATATCTTTACCGTCCTACCGTCGTAGTCCGTCATATTCGCCCGTCTGCCCTAAGGCATCCGTTTCCCATGCGACTATTATTTATGCAACCGTTCTACTTATCATAATAAGGCAATTGCTTCGACCGTCCATTAATGCCTTTCGTACGTCCTAGCTGATGAAGGAACGTACTTGTCCCGGTTGCAAAATAGTCACGTGGTCGTCCGTCTACCGAAGTAGCCGTTATCATCGAAGCGTCCATAACGTTTACTTATACTTGGCAAGCAATATATACATGGATATAAAGCAAGATTTCATTCTTACACGTTATGTCATTCTTTTCATACTTGGCAAGCAATATATACATAGATATAAAGCAAGATTTCGTTCTTACACTTTGTGTCATTCTTTTCATACTTGGCAAGCAATATATACATAGATATAAAGCAAGATTTCATTCTTATGTACTATGCCATGCTTTCATTTCTTTATTTAAAAACATACTTGTCATACCTATATTCAGCATGAATTGTCACATAGCACATAACATAACATTCATTCATATCATGTATACATTCCAGCCCCAAAACATTTAAAATCATTTGCACGTAGCACATAGGGGGCACATAGAACTCACCTGATAGGCGGGTCCTGAGATACTATCACTGGCCAGTAGGCGTCTCTAGATGTCACATACAATCTGTACAAACCATTTGTATAAGTTAAGTTAACTAACCTAACCAACACTTCATTTCTATCCTTAGGGTTATATCGAAACTTGGTAGTTTCGATAAGTTGCTTATGTCGAAACTTGGTAGTTTCGATAAGGTGCTTATGTCGAAACTTGGTAGTTTCGATAAGGTGCTTATGTCGAAACTTGGTAGTTTCGATACATCAGTCTTATTTCCCGAACTTGTAAGGAGGACGTCTAAGTTGTAAAAATACACTTCTTTAATCTAACGAAGATCGGACAGAGTCCCGCTTGTTTTTATCTAAAACCCGACAATATTAATTGTCCATTTCTATTATCAAATCATAACCAATAATTATCCATAATGATCGGGTTCTAACTTCCATCATAAATATCCATTTTTCTATATTTATTAAATATTCATTTATCCAAATAATTGACCTCTTGTCGGTTATCCTTTATCATTTAAAGCCATTGCTATACGTCCTCAAATACGTTATTCGTAACCCGACTAATAATAACAATTAATGTCTACGAGTTATAAAGGATATACCTTCCCGAACACGATCCTGAAATATAACCGAGACCCGACCCGAACCGTATCCATTTTTATCATTATGTAATCATCATCATCATCATCTTACCATTATTATCATATCGAAACTACCATATCACATTACCATCATCGAAACTTCTATCATCATATCGAAACTACTCAGATTACCATCATCGAAACTTCTCATGAACACCATCATCGAAACTTCTCATGAACACCATCATCGAAACTTCTCATGAACCCCATCATCGAAACTACATCATCGAAACTTCTGCTGCCATCAACACGCCACCATCTACGACCACCTTTATCACCCTTTACCCGAAAATACTATCATCACCCGAAACTACCGTTGCGGACACCACCCCTCGAAACTACCATTATCAGCCACTGCCGTGAACCGCCTTGTCGCTGCCATTACCATCACCCATCGTGAGCTTCCTGTTTGGCCATCATCACTGCTGTCAACCACCGATAACCATAAAAACCATTATAGGGCAATTTCCGTGAAACTACTGTGAACCACCATGATTGTGACTCTCGTACAACCTCCATCATCTCTACCGTCGTGTCCGTACACTTACATCCAACTCTCTCTCTCTCTCTTGATTTCCGACAGGTCTGCGCGTCACCGACCTTCCTTTGCTTTGTTTCTAGTCGCCTCCATGTGAACCGAGCAAGATACGCTACTGGTTGGCCGGATTAGGGTTGATCGGAGGTGAGGATGTTTGGTGCTTGCGGGTCGACGAGAGAAAGGGAAGGAGTTCAGAAATGAAGAGGGTGGCGGCTGGTAGATGGAATAGGATATTTAGGTTAATTAACATTTTCATCTTGCCCCCTCATCTTTGTAAAAGTTACATTACCTGCTTTTAGTTTAAATTAATTGTTAAACCACCGTACAGTACTTTCGTTCTTGGCGTCTTTAAACCGAAATCCCATTCTTAAATATAGAGAAAATATTGGTATGTTACAAGTCTACCCATCTTATAAGAATTTCGTCCTCGAAATTCGGTGCCTCTTATGCATGGCTAGAACTCTGTTTCTCATGACTAGGTTGCCTCTCAGGTTCCTTCGAATTGGTAGGTCTCGTGTTATTTTGAATAGTGATCATTTGATGCCATCCACGAGCTGCACTAAGTTAGGGCATATACCATTGGTTGGAATGAATACATGCCACTACTATCTCTTCTATCTCTACAACAAGCATCTCTTGATGTTGTCTCGAATAGTTTCATCTAATTGGCTCTCATACGTGTTTCACGGGTGTTACTTAACTCGAATCCACTAAACACTTATGTGGATTTGACATGCAGAGCAAGCCACTCATTCCTTCGAACACATAGGGGTGTCTCCTAGGAAATTTAGCATCTTTCATCTGAACCAAACTCTAGAATGTAGACGTCGATCATCCTTTGTTTTTCCATAGCTAGATTCTTGTGTAGTCTTGACTACTCCTCTCTAATTCCTGATGAACGTTATATCTTTCGGCAAGGCACGTTCTGAGTCGACCTTTTACATCTAAACGTTAGGGTTCTCATCTCGTCATTCTACATGAACTGCTTTGTCAAGCTCAGAGTCGTCCACAGAAGGCTTCATTACCATAAATTCATTTCCTAGTTAAGTTTGTCTACTCTGTCATCATCTCTCAACTGTTTGGGTCGTTGTGTATACCTCATAAGCTATCCATGGTGCATTCGTCCTCGAAGGACCATAACATGTCATTCTGAATGAATCATACCATATCGTTCCCGAGTGAGTCCTACTATCTCGTTCCCGAGGGAAGCATATCATTTCATTCCTAAAGGAATCATATCGTTTTATTCCCGAAGGAACCATATCGTTTTATTTCCGAAGGAACCATATCGTTCTATTCCCGAAGGAACCGTATCGTTTCGTTCCCAAAGGAACCATTGGAAGCATTACCGTGTTCTTTTCAAACTTGTCGGGAAGGTATTCATTCAGACGGAACACTAGGTATGTAATCCTTACATTCATATTCCCGTACATGTAACTCCCTTCTTGTTTTTCTTTAAAACGTAATCGTCATAGTTTCTCATTCCTTAGTCTAATAGACATCATTCTTTCTTTATATCACTGAATGGTCTTAGGGATTGGCATCCCTTGTGACCAACATATACATTTTCTAGCTTTTCATGATCATTAACATTTTCTGTATGTGACTCTTTTAGGATTTCGTGCATAGGTTTCATTACGAATAGACGACACATGTGGTGTTACTTGATCATCTCTTTCCTTTCTGGTTTCAATGGGTTCTTTATCGACTTTTCAATTTCAGCAGTCTCACGTGCTATTGTTTTGACTTACTTATTGTAGAGTGTTTTCTGACTCGTCTTGAGTCCTTACAGGTACTCATGCCTTACATTATGGGGCTTGCCTTTCGCATTCATCCTGAACAACAATCCTTAGGTTAGATCTGGTTTCAATTGATTCTTGCCTGCACATCTTAATTAACATCGTGGTTCCTGTCACTTGTTGTCGTTGGTATATCTATCTTCCTGTTTCAGTGGATACTCATAGTAGTTCATCTAGGGTTGTCTTCTGCATGGAGAGATGCCATTTGTGCATTCGTGTACTCATCTCTTCTTTGGACATATAGTTGTGTGGTTATTTCCTTCATACTTATGCATTCGTCGACCGTAGGTTAATGTTCATTCATCATATCGCGTTTATGTTAAGCCTCGACGACTCTTGTTTAGAAGCAGTTCTCTAAACGTATGATCGTCTGACGTAAGTAGTACTCACATCTTGTACTAACGTGTAATCCTTACTTTCTCCATTTGGAACAAACAAGTGTTGAGTTCCTCAAATTCTACTTAATCGTCTCACCGTTCGTGGGTTGCTATGCGAAGCAATCTTCTCACTGGGCTTGATAGGCTCTCTTATCTTCCTCATACTAATTCCCTTCTAGTGCAATCTTTCCAACTCTTTGCCCTTGCTTAATTTACTACTTTCATCATTGTTGCATCAGGTTCCGGACCAGGTTTCGTCGATCCTTCCAAACTTGCTCCTTAGTGTCACTCATATCCAGCAAACTTCATTTAAAGTCTCATTCTTTCTCGTTCCACCCTTGGTATGTCGTTGTTGCCATCATTCGTCTTGCTAATTTGTTACAATCATTATTATTTAAGTGACTAATCTCACAGTCATGATTAGAGTGATTTATTTGTTTTTGGTGACATGTGTATTAATCCACACGATAAGGTTTATCAGTATGCACGAGCACCTGTAAATTCACAATTACGTGGATCCTGACGTAATCGCCAACTTACCTTACTCGTGAATTCCTGACTCGTCTTATAATGATTCATAATTTAAATGTCTTCTATAAACAGTGTCTAATCCATGTATCCTTCTTCCCTTTCTAAACTCCTTGTTGAAGGAAGTCATTCATGAATATTCGTTACTAATCTACTCGGACCGTTGATATTTTGTCATCTTTCTTTCTTTATGGTTTATCGAACTTCTGCTCGTTGTTTGTGATTCACCTAACATGGATCTCACCATTCTTATAATTTGTGTGCATTTCGTAGTATTAGACTAACATCTCTTTCACTCTTTATGGTGGGTACATACGACGGATGGCAAATCGAGACACACTTACACGGTAGATGATTGATAACAGTAGCTACGTGTTATTATTAATCATTTACTGTACTCATGTGCTCAAATTGTCTACCATCTTATGTCCTATGTGTAACTATTTATATCAGTAGTGATATTGGTAACTAAGGCATGTGTCCTATGCTAAGACATCTACCCTGAGTTATATATATTGACATTGATACTTACTTACTTGTTTTGGCGTTGACGTTGGCTACCCGTACTGACATCCTTGTGTTGGTCCCATTATCAGCTTGAGTCTAGACATTTAGAGATGTCTAAATCTCTCAAACTATTGCTCTGATACCAACTTGTAAGGCCCCTTTCCCGGGTGACCTCACTTGTTGGATTTACTCATAAACATAGCCATAAATACTGAACTTAAATTTAAAACATTCATCATTCAATTACATAACATAACATAACTTGACAGCGGAAGTCTTAACACATATATTAAAGTGGGATGTCAGTCTTGTGTCGGGTAACCTTCACGCCATCACACGACCTTTTCTTCCTTTACCTGAAATGTATACTAAAGTCAGCTAACGCTGGTGAGTTCTAGTTTAATGCGTTTAGATATAAACATTCTTTTCTTTACTTCATAAGTAAGCATTATTATAAAGTCATTCATATAAATACGTATTCATAACTTTTGCTTTTCTTTCATCTTTCTTTATCTTTATTAAGGTGATTACATATATATATATATGCGTTCACCCTTTTTCTTTTCACTTTTCTTAACATTCTTTCCTTATCTTTCTTACGTGATTACATAGATATGCATTCACCTTTACTTTCTTTACCATTTATTGGTCATACACATAAGGGTGATCAACCCATCTTACGGTACGTATATCACAAAGACATACGCCCTCGAGCTACCGTCGTAGCCCTTTTACTTAACCGTCCGGCACTAGAAACCGTCCGTCATATCTTTACCGTCCTACCGAAGTAGTCCGTCATATCTTTACCGTCCTACCGAAGTAGTCCGTCATATCTTTACCGTCCTACCGTCGTAGTCCGTCATATTCGCCCGTCTGCCCTAAGGCATCCGTTTCCCATGCGACTATTATTTATGCAACCGTTCTACTTATCATAATAAGGCAATTGCTTCGACCGTCCATTAATGCCTTTCGTACGTCCTAGCTGATGAAGGAACGTACTTGTCCCGGTTGCAAAATAGTCACGTGGTCGTCCGTCTACCGAAGTAGCCGTTATCATCGAAGCGTCCATAACGTTTACTTATACTTGGCAAGCAATATATACATGGATATAAAGCAAGATTTCATTCTTACACGTTATGTCATTCTTTTCATACTTGGCAAGCAATATATACATAGATATAAAGCAAGATTTCGTTCTTACACTTTGTGTCATTCTTTTCATACTTGGCAAGCAATATATACATAGATATAAAGCAAGATTTCATTCTTATGTACTATGCCATGCTTTCATTTCTTTATTTAAAAACATACTTGTCATACCTATATTCAGCATGAATTGTCACATAGCACATAACATAACATTCATTCATATCATGTATACATTCCAGCCCCAAAACATTTAAAATCATTTGCACGTAGCACATAGGGGGCACATAGAACTCACCTGATAGGCGGGTCCTGAGATACTATCACTGGCCAGTAGGCGTCTCTAGATGTCACATACAATCTGTACAAACCATTTGTATAAGTTAAGTTAACTAACCTAACCAACACTTCATTTCTATCCTTAGGGTTATATCGAAACTTGGTAGTTTCGATAAGTTGCTTATGTCGAAACTTGGTAGTTTCGATAAGGTGCTTATGTCGAAACTTGGTAGTTTCGATAAGGTGCTTATGTCGAAACTTGGTAGTTTCGATACATCAGTCTTATTTCCCGAACTTGTAAGGAGGACGTCTAAGTTGTAAAAATACACTTCTTTAATCTAACGAAGATCGGACAGAGTCCCGCTTGTTTTTATCTAAAACCCGACAATATTAATTGTCCATTTCTATTATCAAATCATAACCAATAATTATCCATAATGATCGGGTTCTAACTTCCATCATAAATATCCATTTTTCTATATTTATTAAATATTCATTTATCCAAATAATTGACCTCTTGTCGGTTATCCTTTATCATTTAAAGCCATTGCTATACGTCCTCAAATACGTTATTCGTAACCCGACTAATAATAACAATTAATGTCTACGAGTTATAAAGGATATACCTTCCCGAACACGATCCTGAAATATAACCGAGACCCGACCCGAACCGTATCCATTTTTATCATTATGTAATCATCATCATCATCATCTTACCATTATTATCATATCGAAACTACCATATCACATTACCATCATCGAAACTTCTATCATCATATCGAAACTACTCAGATTACCATCATCGAAACTTCTCATGAACACCATCATCGAAACTTCTCATGAACACCATCATCGAAACTTCTCATGAACCCCATCATCGAAACTACATCATCGAAACTTCTGCTGCCATCAACACGCCACCATCTACGACCACCTTTATCACCCTTTACCCGAAAATACTATCATCACCCGAAACTACCGTTGCGGACACCACCCCTCGAAACTACCATTATCAGCCACTGCCGTGAACCGCCTTGTCGCTGCCATTACCATCACCCATCGTGAGCTTCCTGTTTGGCCATCATCACTGCTGTCAACCACCGATAACCATAAAAACCATTATAGGGCAATTTCCGTGAAACTACTGTGAACCACCATGATTGTGACTCTCGTACAACCTCCATCATCTCTACCGTCGTGTCCGTACACTTACATCCAACTCTCTCTCTCTCTCTCTTGATTTCCGACAGGTCTGCGCGTCACCGACCTTCCTTTGCTTTGTTTCTAGTTGCCTCCATGTGAACCGAGCAAGATACGCTACTGGTTGGCCGGATTAGGGTTGATCGGAGGTGAGGATGTTTGGTGCTTGCGGGTCGACGAGAGAAAGGGAAGGAGTTCAGAAATGAAGAGGGTGGCGGCTGGTAGATGGAATAGGATATTTAGGTTAATTAACATTTTCATCTTGCCCCCTCATCTTTGTAAAAGTTACATTACCTGCTTTTAGTTTAAATTAATTGTTAAACCACCGTACAGTACTTTCGTTCTTGGCGTCTTTAAACCGAAATCCCATTCTTAAATATAGAGAAAATATTGGTATGTTACACATGTGTGCAAATTTGAGATTTATGCCTGAGTGCTAGGTGTGTTAACTTTTGTATGCGATTTATGTGCAATCATTAACTATTCAAGCCGACGGTAAACAATGATAGATCTATTGAGTCTGACAAACCCACCCAGATTGGGGTGATTGATACCGACAACACAATTTTGCATGCTAGTTACAAAGGTTTGATTGTACTTGGTTACACAATAGCTGCTCTCCGTAAATGCCTTATTTTATCATGTTATGTAAGGATTTGTTTATTTACAAACTATATGCTATCGATATACAAACCTGTGTATGCTCACCAACTTTTTAGTTGACCCTATTTTATTGATGTTTCAGGTACTAATGTGTGATTTGATCAAGATTTGCTACACATAGGCTTTGGGACTTAGTTAATTTGAATAAAGGATTTTATGTATTTCAATTATGTTCTTTCTTGGATTTGGTTGTGTTTGGATTATTTGAAATGAAATTGATGTTTAATATATTACAAATTAGTCAACCTTGTGCTCATGAACAGTCTACATGTCCCGCCCCGATGATTCCGTCGTCGGTTGGGGTGTGACACGAACTTAATATGTTCGCCTGACCAAGTTCACTCCAAGCCATAAACTCAGACCAGAAATCAAATTCACATAAATGATGAAATTCGATGCAATTGATCATACACAAGGACTCGACAACCACCGATACGACTTAATAAACCTTCACTTTCAATATCAAGCCACAACATTTCACAGTTTAAGAACAAAAAAGATATGGCGCTAAAAACCCTATGAACCGGACCCTAATCATGGTTCTTTTGAACAATTTAACAGTTAAAAACACATGAATTTACCTCGGTTCGATGCGCAAACACTAGTTTATCACAAAAACACTCAACAACACTCGATTTACTCAAACAACAAATCACACAGACAAATTCGCTTAAAAAATGCTCAAGTTCGCTCTGTGAGTTCGTCTGAGGTCACAAGGTGTAAATGAACAAGTTCGCCTGATCCAAGAAATATATACATAGACATTAAGTTCGCAGACCAGGCGAACTTGGTAAGTTCGCTTACCTCGCGAACAAGATAAGTTCGCTTATTCTCACACACTTAGAGAACTTTTGAAATTTCACCATTTTTATGCTTCAACCTTCAAAAACCGATCCTTTTGTCTTCCACCTAGAACACGTAACCGATCCAATCCCGAACATATTAAGAAATAAAAGATGGAATTTTTATGGAAGACAGAAAGAAAATCTTTTTGGATTTTTGTTTTTAATCTATACCTATAAAAACCACATATTTTTGGTTTTACTGAAATATAACAACAAATGCACATATTTTTGTTCGAACATCATGACTAAGAAGATCATATTAGTAAATGAGAAATCCTTAGATCTATGGGTAACCTATGATACATTTTCTCATATATCATTGTTGAATATCTTACAAACTTTTCAGATCATATTGTTTTCAATTTAGACATTTAGCCTTGAAATGATACGCGATAAATCTCAAAGTAAACAAGATCAGTTCATAAAATGCTCAAGCATTCACACCGAATTTGCAATATAAAGCATGTAAACCTAGGTTGTCAATATTATAGAATTTGAAACTACAGGCATTTTTCTTCCATGTTCTTGTGAGTTAAGGTACCATTTTGATGAAAAACAACATGTACCCCACATATATGCCGACAGAAATATAAATTTGCACTATCTTCAAGACATATGAAACTTATGCAAAGATAATATCAATCTCCAGGATGAAACTATCTCAACTAGCACAGGAAAAGAAACAGACCCCGAAGGATATAAGGAATCAGAATGATTCAGAATCGAATGATTCATATTGCTTGGTTTTGGAGGTAATATCATCATTAATTGTAACAAAAGAACTCTTCAGTAGACTGAATGATTAAAGAATCGATTGATTCAATAATATAGGGTAATGTGGTCATACTGTTATCTATGGAATCAAAATATTGACCCAAGGGCGAGTATATGTGACGTTTCGCATTTTTCTTTCTCGCACTTGTATCATAATTATCGTGTAATCATTCTCTATTTTAATAAAGTGTAAGAGCTTTATTTAGTTTTATACAAATAGGTATTTTATTTTACGGATTTAAATTAATTAAAATTTTATAAGTTTTAAAAACTAATATAAAATTTTATATATAAAAATCTAAATTTTAAAAGTTGCATATTTAATAAAATAATCTATTTAAATAAGATAAATAACTTTTATTAAAATTATTTATAATAATAATAATAAAATAGGTTTATAAAAAACATTTAAAATATAATATTAAATTAAATTGATTTAAAAGAAATTAAATTTATTTATTTAATAAAAACTTTAGGGGTTGTTTTGTAATTAATCAAACTAGAATGTTTTAAAACTGAAATCGGTTGAGTGGCTGTTTCTGGACAATTTAAACTACAAGGACCCATCCGTATTTATTTCAAGGACTAATTTAAGTCAAATCAAACTCCAGGGACTAAAACTGCCAATTCCCAAATCGTTTATCCGGTCACCCCCTTCGTTGGTCCGGTGACGCGCGACAAGGCTGTTTCTCTGCACCTCGACAGCTGCTAAAGGCTTCTCTGGCTTCGTCTCTCCCACACGACTAGACCCCCCCGACCAATTGGTCTCCCCAACATATGGATCGTCTGATCCTGTTGGTGGCCGAGAAACCCACGCTCAAATTCGAGCCCGACAGTCCACCTCCACGCGTGTTGAATAGCTGGTTAGTTTCGTCTCGTCCAGACTAGTGTCGGGACGTGCCCAATTGCACGTTTTGACATAGGAATCGAGCTCGGCTATAAATAGCCATAGTCGGCCCTACACGAGCTCGCTACCCTCCTTCCACCCACTCTCACCCCAAATTGAGGACACCATCACCTTCGTCGCCTCTGAGTGAAGCTGTGACCAAGATTTCAGGAGCTAATTCCACACAGAAGTCGATTCCCACTTGTGACATTTTCGAGTTCCAAAGCCTTGCCGACCAGACCCGTTGCGACTAGGTTCGAGTCTCAAAACGATTCCACTGTCTTCTATTAATCCCTGGTAAGCAATTCCAGTCGAAAACATGGCAATCGCCTGTGATTTACCGGGCAAACCCAGTGTCCTTGGACACGGTCTGCCGGTCACCGAGGACCAGCGACCAGACTTGCTGTTGTGTATTTAAATTATCCAATACACACATAACCAGCGATGGGCAGTAGCCCGGCTGGTTATGCGTGTGTGTGTTTGAGTTACAGGTCGCGGGTTCGAATCCGGTTGGCCTTCGGCCCAATCTTTTTTACTTCTGTTTTCATTTTATTTATTTTATTTAATTATCTTAACTTATCTAAATATTCTTTTTATACAATAAAGACTAAAACAAGTCGGTTTACTCGTTCGTTTATTTCGGAAACCATTAAAATTCTTTTATACCTATTTAATTCACAAGAATTTTTATAAAATAATAAATACTAAATTTTTTTAAATTTGTTAAAATAATTTCAACTTGTAAAAAGAATATATATAATGATGACAAAAAAAAAATAAAAAATAAAAACTTTTATAAAATACTTAATAACTACTTAATTAAAAATGTAATATTTTAAAATATTTATATATTTATAAGTTAAAGTTTTACAAAACCATTATCATTTTTCCTACCGTATTTTATACAAATAAATATTAAGGAATATTAAAACCTATATACATTTAAATACAAATACACACATATATACAATAATACCCATTTATCTACATAGGGTATCAACGTGATTAGACTACAACATCCTTATCACCTACACGCGTGGAAAAATACCCGCTTGCAAGGTGAGTTACCTAGCCCCTATTTTACATTTTTATACATTTTGGGGTGAAACATTATTCATGCTACTCACATTGTTTATACGTGTTATACATGTGGACTATATGCTTATTATTTGGATGTACATACATTTAAACACAAGACAACCAACTGTAATATTGAAAGATCTATTGTGCCTGACCAGCCCACCCGGTTAGGGTGTTTATTACTGCATACTCGGATATAGCCTTGGGTTATATTCAAACATATCGGATATAGTGGATAACTATATTCAAACATACCGGACTTAGCTGTTGTGCTATGTTCAAGTGCGCCAAAAAATGTTTGAATTGTGATTAAATAAATGATACATCGTATATGCTATGGTTAACAAAATAAACAATGAGTCGCAAAACGTTTTACACTACTATTTACCGGAATTACTAAACCTACGTACTCACCAACTTTTTAGTTGACACTTGATTTAAATAATGTTTCAGGTTTGGATATGTGATTGCTTGCCGAAGATTTCTCCACTTAAGAACTATGGACCTAGTTAAATAAATCAATGTTCTGAACTAGACTAGGTTATTTGAAATGTATTGTATTTGGATCTTTGTTGTCTTTAAATTTAACTAATGAATTATGCAACATTTTAGTCATCATGTGCTTATGAACAATCATTCCATTGTCCGCCTCGATGATTCCGCCATCGGTCGGGGTGTGACAGATTGGTATCAGAGCCATGGTTATAGGGAATTAGGTTATTAGACACAATGACCTAGACTATAACCCTAGGACTTTTATGTGTTATGTACTAAATGATAAATTGCTATGTGAATTATTTGTAGTTAGGTATTATTTGAATTTTCCCGAGTTTGGTACATGAGACTTATACACATACATACAAGGCTTTGATACATGATACATACTTTACATACACATTTGACAAACAAACTTATGCAAACAAATACACTACCCATCCTTATCCATACTCTTTCTTATATCGTATTAATTGCAACAATTCCTACACATTTTATACTCATAGACTCTCAAGTCTATCAAAATCTTGAAAATCTCGTCAACGACTTAATTTCTTGAGACCAGTAAAGGACACGTGCAATCTGGAAGGGTGACACCTGTACATTGGGTTTTCTGTCTAGGAAAGCATTTCGTATAAATCCAAATAAATGGACCCGTATGCTTTCCTGGGAATTCCTGAAGTGAGTGTTTACCTTTAGGCTAAAGCATGTCTCTTCGAAAGTTTCGGGGAATTATTTAACGTTGATAAGTCAATGTATTCGCAAGGATACAATCCGAACTTAAACTCAAAATTTGGGGACGTTATAGCAAGATAGGAAGAACTAGACGAACATGCAAAGCAAATCATTATTACGGGTGCACACGTAATGACGATTTGTAGTGCATGCAAGTCCCGGCAATTCCTATTATGCAAATAATGCTCTATAACATCATGTCCTACCCGAAATAGATGACTTAGTTTCCCCCATCAACTTAGAATAAATACACATGCACTGGCACACGTCATGAGGAATCCCGTTTTTCTGCTTACATTATTTCCCGCTATAACTCGTATATATCCATCTTATCTAAAGTATCATTGTCTTTTCTTATGGTGTTAGAATGCCTCCTCGTCGTGCAAACTCTAGCACTTCCAACCCGGATCTTGCTACTCTTCTTGCCCAGCTGGTAGGGCAAATGACCCAAGCAAATAACAACAGTGACGGGTCTCACAACATCCAAGGGAATGGTGGTACCAACCCGCCTCAATGCACGTTTAAGCACTTTAACTCGTGCAATCCTACAAAATTCTTCGGGACTGAATGTGCTACCGGCCTACTTCAATGGTTTGAAAGCATGGAAAGCACATTCCTAAACAGTGACTGTCCCGATAATATTCGGGTTCGCTATGCCACAAGTGTACTTCAAAAGAGAGCCCTCACCTGGTGGAACGGTGAGAAACGCACTCGTGGTGCTGAGGTTGCTACATCCTTATCATGGGATGATCTAAAGAAGGCCATGACTGATGAATTCTGTCCTCGGAATGAAATGAGGAAGCTCGAGACTGAGTTTTGGGATCTTGCCCAAGACAGCGGGGATAATCTGGCTTACACCACCCGGTTCCAAGAGCTAAGTCTGTTGGTGCCTCATATGATAACTCCCCTTACTCGGGGAATTGAAAAATACATAGGCGGCCTGCCTATGCAAATTCAAGATGCTGTGCTAGGAAGCAATCCTCCTACACTCGAAGCTGCTATCCGTCTATCTGCTACACTATCCGACAACCATGTCAAAGTCGGAACCTTAACAAGAAAGGGTTCCAAGAAGGTTGTTTCTACTCTTGCGGCCGTCAAAGATGTAAAACCCGAGTCTTCTAACCACAACAAGAAACGAAAGGGTCGAAACTTCGCAGTCGTAACTCCCGCTGTACCTGCTATTCAAGCGGCCCCCTTGGGTCAAAACTCGAAAACTTATCTGGGCCCGAATCCCCAATGCCAGACCTGCAAGTACCATCATCCTGCCAATCTACCATGCCGATTGTGTTCAAGCTGCGGGCGATATGGACACGTAGTCACTACTTGCCGTACTCGTCCTCCCGTCCATCAAGCTGCTCCAGCCAACCGCCCAATCTATCCGGCACCACTCAATGGTCGGGCATGTTACGAATGTGGAGACCCAAACCATTTCCGTGACCGATGCCCAAAACATCATCATCAAAGTGGTCCTCAACGATGAGCGTTTAACATAAACGCTAATGAGGCTCAAGCAAACAACGACGTGATAAACGGTACGTTTCTCGTAAACAATCATTATGCATCCGTTTTATTTGATACCGGTGCCGATAGGAGTTTTGTATCTCTTACCTTTGAATCTCGACTTGCTAAACAAAGAACGAAACTTGACAATTCTTACTCCGTGGAGATAGCAAACGGAAAATCTATTACTATAAATTCTGTTATCCGCGACTACAATCTCGAGCTTAATAATCACAAATTCTCTGTTGATCTCCTTCCAATGCAATTGGGAAGTTTCGATATTATAATTGGCATGGACTGGTTATCCAAGCACCATGCCGAGGTTATTTGCTACGAAAAGTGTATTCGTATACCTCTCCCTTCGGGCGACACGTTAGTTATTTTCGGTGAAAAACCATGTCGTGGTCTTCAAATCATGTCTTGCACATTGGCACAAAAGTACTTGCGGAAAAAGTACGTTGCCTTCTTGGCCCACATAGTTGACACGAAAGACAAGGGTAAGAAATTGCAAGACATTCCAATCATTCGAGATTTTCCTGAAATATTCCCCGAGGATTTACCTGGTCTTCCTCCCCCTAGACAAGTGGAGTTTCGTATTGACCTTGTGCCCGGGGCAACTCCCGTGGCAAAAGCCCCCTATCATCTAGCACCTTCCGAGATGCAAGAGCTTGCAAGTCAATTACAAGAACTCTCATCCAAAGGATTCATCCGCCCGAGCCATTCACCTTTGGGTGCTCCCGTGTTGTTCGTAAAGAAAAAGGACGGATCGTTTCGAATGTGCATCGATTATCGTGAACTCAACAAGCTTAAAATTAAGAACCGTTATCCTTTACCCCGTATCGACGATCTTTTCGATCAGCTTCAAGGTTCAACGTGTTTCTCCAAGATTGACCTTCGTTCCGGGTTCCATCAACTTCGTGTTCTTGATGAAGACATTCCGAAGACTGACTTTCGGACTAGGTACGGTCACTACGAATTCATGGTCATGCCATTCGGTTTGACTAATGCACCTGCGGTCTTCATGGACCTCATGAACCGTGTATGCAAACCTTATTTGGACAAGTTCGTGATAGTTTTCATTGACGACATTCTCATCTATTCTAAAACGAAAGCGGAACATGAACAACATCTTCGTTTGATTTTGGAACTCTTGAAGAAAGAACAACTATATGCCAAGTTCTCCAAGTGTGAATTCTGGCTAAAAGAGGTTCAATTTTTGGGACACATAGTCAACGATAAGGGAATTCATGTGGACCCGGCAAAGATCGAGGCGGTAAAGAATTGGAGTACTCCTAAGACTCCTACCGAGATTCGTTCATTCCTTGGACTAGCAGGTTACTATCGTCGTTTCATCTCAAATTTCTCCAAGATTGCGGTCTCGCTCACTGCCTTGACTCACAAAGGTAAGCACTACGAGTGGGGACCCAAGCAAGAGGAAGCTTTTCAAACTCTAAAGCACAAGCTCCGCAATGCTCCTATTCTAACTCTTCCTAGTGGTAATGACGACTTTGTCGTTTATTGTGATGCATCCAACCAAGGTCTTGGTTGTGTTCTTATGCAACGAGGTCAAGTAATTGCATACGCATCATGTCAACTCAAAGTCCATGAGAAGAACTATACGACCCATGATCTCGAGCTTGGTGCTGTCGTTTTCGCCTTGAAAATTTGGAGACACTATCTATATGGCACCAAATGCGTGGTTTTCACCAACCACAAAAGTCTCCAGCATATTTTCAATCAAAAAGAACTTAATATGAGGCAACGACGATGGGTTGAACTTCTAAACGACTACGACTGCGAGATTCGCTACCACCCTGGCAAGGCAAACGTTGTAGCCGACGCCTTGAGTCGTAAAGATCGTATCATGCTTCATAGTGTTTATATTCATAACGATATCCAAGCCCGTATTCTCAAAGCACAACACACCTCGGTTACCGAGGGAAACATGTATCAAGAGATGGCATGTGGTGTAGAACTCTTGCTAGAAACCAAAGCCAACGGTCTATTGCATTACTTGGACCGTATCTGGGTTCCCGATCGCGACGATCTTCGTATATTTTTGATGAACAAGTCCCATATAACTCGATATTCGGTACATCCCAGAGCTGATAAGATGTACATGTGTCTCCGTCAGCAATATTGGTGGCCCGGCATGAAAAAGGATATTGCCCTCTTTGTGGCAAAATGCTTAACTTGTTCTAAAGTAAAGGCTGAACACCAGAAGCCTTCCGGACTCCTTGAACAACCTGAAATTCCCGTGTGGAAGTGGGAGAACCTTGCTATGGACTTCATCACCAAACTTCCACGCACTTCTAGTGGGCACGATAGTATCTGGGTTATTATCGACCGACTTACAAAGTCTGCTCATTTCTTGCCTATTCGTGAGGACTATCGGGTCAAGAAATTGGCTCGGATCTACATTAATGAAATTGTGAGTCATCACGGAATCCCTTTGAACATCATCTCTGATAGTGATTCGTGTTTTACTTCCCGATTTTGGCAATCATTACAATCAGTGCTTGGTACTCGTTTGGATTTAAGTACGGCTTACCATCCTCAAACTGATGGACAAACCGAGCGAACAATCCAAACTCTTGAAGATATGCTTAGAGCTTGTGTCATTGACTTTGGTGGCAATTGGGATTCTCACCTACCACTGATTGAATTCTCCTACAACAACAGCTACCACACAAGTATTAACATGGCACAGTTTGAGGCTCTTTATGGACGGAAATGTCGTTCACCGATTTGTTGGAACGAAATTGATGAAGCACAAATCACCGGTCCCGAGCTTATCCAAGAGACCACCGATAAAGTCTCTCTTATCCGTGACAACATTTGGGTAGCAATGAGTCGGCAAAAGAGCTATGCCGACAAGCGACGAAAACCCTTGGAATTTCAAGTTGGAGATATGGTTCTTCTAAAGGTATCACCTTGGAAAGGCGTAGTCCGATTTGGAAAGAAAGGAAAACTTGCACCTCGATATGTGGGTCCATTCAAGATACTTGAAAGGGTAGGAAAAGTGGCCTACAAACTCGATCTCCCTTCAGAACTTAACAACGTTCATCCAACCTTTCATGTATCAAATTTGAAAAAGTGTCTAGCCGACGAGAATCTCCACATCCCTCTTGACGAAGTGCGTATTGACGAAAAAATGCACTTTGTTGAAAAACCCGTGGAAATCATGGACCGAGAAGTTAAGAAACTCAAGCGTAGCCGCATCCCCATTGTCAATGTCCGTTGGGAGTCTAAACGTGGACCCGAGTTCACTTCGGAACGTGAAGACCAAATGAAGACCAAGTATCCGCATCTCTTTTCATAGCCTCCACTAGTTGAATTTCGGTGCGAAATTCCTCTAACATGGGGAGACTGTGACGTTTCGAATTTTTCGTTCTCGCACTTGTATCATAATTATCGTGTAATCATTCTCTATTTTAATAAAGTGTAAGAGCTTTATTTAGTTTTATACAAATAGGTATTTTATTTTACTGATTTAAATTAATAAAAATTTTATAAGTTTTAAAAACTAATATATAATTTTATATATAAAATCTAAATTTTAAAAGTTGCATATTTAATAAAATAATCTATTTAAATTAGATAAAAAACTTTTATAAAAATTATTTATAATAATAATAATAAAATAGGTTTATAAAAAAACATTTAAAATATAATATTAAATTAAATTGATTTAAAAGAAATTAAATTTATTTATTTAATAAAAACTTTAGGGGTTGTTTTGTAATTAATCAAACTAGAAGGTTTTAAAACTGAAATCGGTTGAGGGGCTGTTTCTGGACAATTTAAACTACAAGGACCCATCCGTATTTATTTCAAGGGCTAATTTAAGTCAAACCAAACTCCAGGGACTAAAACTGCCAATTCCCAAATCGTTTATCCGGTCACCCCCTTCGTTGGTCCGGCGGGTAAAGGAACTTTCCGGCGACGCCCGACAAGGCTGTTTCCCTGCACCTCGACAGCCGCTAAAGGCTTCTCTGGCTTCGTCTCTCCCACACGAACTAGACCCCCCGACCAATTGGTCTCCCCAACATACGGATCGTCTGATCCTGTTGGTGGCCGAGAAACCCACGCTCAAATTCGAGCCCGACAGTCCACCTCCACGCGTGTTGAATAGCTGGTTAGTTTCGTCTCGTCCAGACTAGTGTCGGGACGTGCCCAATTGCACGTTTTGACATAGGAATCGAGCTCGGCTATAAATAGCCATAGTCGGCCCTACACGAGCTCGCTACACTCCTTCCACCTACTCTCACCCCAAATTGAGGACACCATCACCTTCGTCGCCTCTGAGTGAAGCTGTGACCAAGATTTCAGGAGCTAATTCCACACAGAAGTCGATTCCCACTTGTGACATTTTTGAGTTCCAAAGCCTTGCCGACCAGACCCGTTGCGACTAGGTTCGAGTCTCAAAACGATTCCACTGTCTTCTATTAATCCCTGGTAAGCAATTACAGTCGAAAACACGGCAATCGCCCGTGAGTTACCGGGCAAACCCAGTGTCCTCGGACACGGTTTGCCGGTCACCGAGGACCAGCGACCATACTTGTTGTTGTGTATTTAAATTATCCAATACACACATAACCAGCGATGGGCAGTAGCCCGGCTGGTTATGCGTGTGTGTGTTTGAGTTACAGGTCGCGGGTTCGAATCCGGTTGGCCTTCGGCCCAATCTTTTTTACTTCTGTTTTCATTTTATTTATTTTATTTAATTATCTTAACTTATCTAAATATTCTTTTTATACAATAAAGACTAAAACAAGTCGGTTTACTCATTCATTTATTTCGGAAACCATTAAAATTCTTTTATACCTATTTAATTCTCAAGAATTTTTATAAAATAATAAATACTAAATATTTATAAATTTGTTAAAATAATTTCAACTTGTAAAAAGAATATATATAATGATGGCAAAAAAATAAAATAAAATAAAAACTTTTATAAAATACTTAATAACTACTTAATTAAAAATGTAATATTTTAACAATATATATATATTTATAAGTTAAAGTTTTACAAAACCATTATCATTTTTCCTACCGTATTTTATACAAATAAATATTAAGGAATATTAAAACCTATATACATTTAAATACAAATACACACATATAAGCATACAATAATACCCATTTATCTACATAGGGTATCAACGTGATTAGACTACAACATCCTTATCACCTACACACGTGGAAAAATACCCGCTTGCAAGGTGAGTTACATAGCCCCTATTTTACATTTTTATACATTTTGAGGTGAAACATTATTCATGCTACTCACATTGTTTATACGTGTTATACATGTGGACTATATGCTTATTATTTGGATGTACATACATTTAAACACAAGACAACCAACTGTAATATTGATAGATCTATTGTGCCTGACCAGCCCACCCGGTTAGGTGTTTATTACTGCATACTCGGATATAGCCTTGGGTTATATTCAAACATATCGGATATAGTGGATAACTATATTCAAACATACCGGACTTAGCTGTTGTGCTATGTTCAAGCGCGTCAAACAAGGTTTGAATTGTGATTAAATAAATGATACATCGTATATGCTATGGTTAACAAAATAAACAATGAGTCGCAAAACGTTTTACACTACTATTACCGGAATTACTAAACCTACGTACTCACCAACTTTTTAGTTGACACTTGATTTAAATAATGTTTCAGGTTTGGATATGTGATTGCTTGTCGAAGATTTCTCCACTTAAGAACTATGGACCTAGTTAAATAAATCAATGTTCTGAACTAGACTAGGTTATTTGAAATGTATTGTATTTGGATCTTTGTTGTCTTTAAATTTAACTAATGAATTATGCAACATTTTAGTCATCATGTGCTTATGAACAATCATTCCATTGTCCGCCTCGATGATTCCGCCATTGGTCGGGGTGTGACAGTATATGTTCTAACAGATGTTGTCAGAAACATATCTTAGTTCAAAATTACATTGCTTGTTTTTTCGGGGCATGGGCAGTGAAGTGAACTGAAAAATTGTGCTAATCAGTATAGTTCGATACTGGTCTCATGAAATACTTTAAGCCTCATATTCTATATCTGATAATGATCTTTTAACACACACCCAGGCATAATATGAGTTCAAATCACAATTGTTATCAAGAATCATTATGTTTTCACACTACTAATGGTCCAAAAACGCTTCTAGTCTACTGACAATCTAAATTACATACACATATCCAAATTAAACATAAAATAGATTTTCAAGATTAGAGCATTTATGACACTATCATTTCTTGTTCATGCAGACTTTGAAATTCTGATCAAATCAAATGAAAATAAACACGGATTATCACATCATATCTATGGTCATGTGTGATAGATTTTCAACTGATGTACTATCATTTCTTCTCTAACTTCAAATGATGTCGATTTTTATCTTTTTCGTTTTGTTTGTAGTTTTTATAAATTATAACTTTTTGACTAGAATGTAAAGTGTAGAAATGTAGTAAAGCAATAAAAGAAAATAAAATAAAATCTTCCATGAAAACTATTTTTGAAAAACTTTTATTCGGGATTGATCATACCAATCATTTTTACCATAAATTCAAACCTAGTTTGATCAAATGCCTTGGTGAAGAGGTCTGTAAAATTGTCATCAGTGTGTACCTTCACCAGCTCAATCAATATTTTATCTACACAATCATGAATAAAATGATATCTTATTTCAATGTGCTTATTTTATTGTGCTTAACAGGATTGTTAGTTATGGACATTGTGGCCTTGTTATCTATGAACATAGGGCTGCAAGTAAAATTCAAACCGTAGTCTCCTAATTGTTGTTGGATCCACAAAATCTGGGAACAACAACTTGAAGCTGTGATGTATTCTGCTTCACATGTTGATATGGAAACTGTGGTTTGCTTTTTACACTGCCACGAAACATGCCGATTACCCAGAAATTGGCAACCTCCTGTCTTAGATTTCCTATCCAAACAACGTCCTTCGAAATCTAAGTCAGTATAAGCATTAAATTCAAAATTAGAACCATGCGGAAACCATAATCCTAATCTCAGTTTCCCTTTCAGGTACCAGAAAATACGTTTGACTGCAATCAAATGAGATTCCTTTGGTCTTGCTTGAAATCTGGAACAGAGACACATGGCAAACATTATATCTAGGCTTGATGCGGTTAAGTACATGAAAAATTCAATCATTTCCCTATACAAGCGGCTGTCTATATCTTTTCCTTCCGGATCTGGATTCATCTTGTGATAGACAAGAATCGGAGTATCATATGGGGTACGGTCTTCCATCTTGAACAGGCTCAAGATGTCTTTCACATACTTAGACTGGTGAATAAAGAAACCATCCTCTTTTTGATTAACTTGCAATCCTAAAGAAAGACAACTCTCCCATAGCGGACATTTCGAACTTCAATTTTATAACACTCTTAAACTCTTTTCATAACCCTTCATTTGTTGAACCAAATATAATATTATCCACGTAGATCTGAAGCATTAGGTAATCTCCCCCTGCTTTCTTGATGAACAAAGTTGAATCAATTTGTCCACGATTGAAACCATTGTCCAAGAGATGCTGCGACAATGTTTCAAACCACTCATGGGGTGCTAGATGAAGACCATAAAGAGCCTTATTTAGCTTGAACACTCTTGAGGGATACAATGGATCCTCAAACCCCGGTGGTTTACACACATACACTTCTTCTTTAACCTTTCCATACAAGAAAGCACATTTAACTTCCAATTGATATACCTTAAATCCTTTAAACGACGCAGATGCGAGAAACAAATGAATTGCTTCCAACCGTGTAACATGTGCGTACACCTCAGTATAATCTATACCCTCTTGTTGATTGAACCCTTGAACAACCAATCTTGCTTTGTTCCTCACCACGACACCACGAACATCTTTTTTACACTTAAAAACCCATTTGGTTCCGATCGGATACATGCCCTTTGGAAGATTAACCAAATTCCACACCTTTAGCTTATCAAATTATGCAATCTCCTCTTGCATTGCTTCAATCCAATTGCTATCTTGTAACGCCATGTCCACATTTTTCGGTTCTATATGAGAAATAAAACAAGAATATAAGCAAACATCAAGAACTCCAGTATCTCTAAAGCTAGATCATAAACAATTATTTTCAGATAAAGAACGAGTTTGGACTCCATCCTGCAGATTCCCAATGATATTTATCACCGGATGATCGCTCAATTCTTTTATGGAAGCCACCTCAGGAACAGGTAGTACATTAACTTGAGTAGTTTCCTCTTGAGAAAGAACATTTTGAGTAACTAGTAACACAGACTCCAGATTGGTAGGAAGCTCCCCCTAAACATGTGTAGAAGTGGACGTATCATCAACAATTAACGGATCAGCCGAAGAATCCTGGAAAATTGCTTCATCATCTTCACTTTCAGACTCGTGAGTTCCCGAACTAGATGCTGCTTTCGGATCAGGGTTAGAAGAGGATGAAACTGATAATGGAACTGCGGATCTTGGTAGAAAACTGCAATCTTGGTCACCATGACAAGACTCATATAACAATGCAACTTCTTCAGCAGACAAAACAGGAGCAAAATTGAAAGACTTGAACAAGCTATCATAATCAAATGCCCACTCTGGACCAACCGCCTTTTGAGGAATAGATCGATTAGAACAATTGATATGGAACCATTATTTGATATGTCGTGTTTCCTTGTTATATACTCTTTTATTCAATGAATTGGCAACATAACCTAGAAAAATTCCTTCGATCGCCTTTTCACTAAACTTGGTAGAAACATCCCTGATCTTCAGAAGAGTACACGGATTCCCAAAAGGAAGAAAATATTTCAAGTTAGGCTTTCGATTGTTTAACAATTCATAACAAGTCTTGTTGTGTCGCTTCATGGTCAGAACTCGATTCAGGACATGGCATGTAGTATTCACAGCTTTGGCCCAAAAAGTTACTTGTAGCTTAGAATCTGCCAACATTGTTCTTGCTGCCTCAATCAATGTTCCGTTCTTTCGCTCAGCAACACCATTTTGTTGAGAAACATATGGCGCGCTAAACTCATGATGAATACCCTTTTGCAAACAAAAGAAACCCATCTTGCTATTTTTGAACTCGCTGCCATTGTAACTTCTTATACGCCTGCCTTTCTGCTTACAAAGAGTCTCCAAACCAAGAATCAAGTATTGAACTGTCTCAGTTGTTTCAGCCTTGGTTGCTAAGAACTTGACCCAAGAAATTCTGGAAAAATCATCCGTTACCGCCAAATAATACGATTTTCCTCCAATGTTTCGAATACTTATCTGCCTGAACAAATCCATATGAAGTAGCTCCAGAGGAGTAACAATAGAATTTTGCATCTTCGATTTGTGGGACTTTCTATGATGCTTGCCCTTCTTACAAGGAATATAGTCATCAGGCATAGAGAATTTCATTTTCGGAATACCAGAAACCAAATCATTCTTCACTAAGTAATTCATTTTTCTGAAGTTGATGTGAGCTAGTTTCTGATGCCAAAGAATAGAGTCAGATTCAAATGCTTTCGAGAGTAAACATGTAGGAACTTAATCCGTTGTTGTAGCTACACTCATGTCCAAGACATATGTGTCATTTCTTCTCAGAGCCTTCATCAGAATCCATTCTTCAGGTATTACAAAGCCGCTTTCAAAATATAACATTCATAATCATTGAAATGGAATGAAAAATTCTTATCACACACTTGGGATACGCTGAGTAGATTATGCTCGAGTTGCTCAACATAATTGACTATCTCAAATTTCACCTTTTCGTTCTTCAGCGTTCCTTGCCCTGTTATGTACCTGCCTTTATTACCCGTAAAGGCGACATAACCTCCATCAATTTTAATAACATCTTCAAGCAAACGAATATTTCTTGTCATATGTCGGGAGCAACCACTATCCACATACCAAGTATTGCTGATAGTCCTCCTTGGTTGACCCTACACAAACAAAGGAAATCAGTTAGAAACGGGAACCAAGCCATTGTGGTCTTGGGTCTACCATTAGCATCAAAATAAACAACTTCAAGCAATTCACAATCTCTGTTATCATCCACCCTTGGTGATTTAAGTGAGTCAGAATCAGACAACTTTGATTTAGAAACATTCTTTTTCTTATCAAAATTAGATTGGTTTTGAAAATCATGATTATTAGAAAAAGAATCAGATTGATCAGTTTCCAAAAGTTTCCTTAATCGTCTGTTCCTTCTACGCCTTTGAGATCTTGAAAGTTTAACCTCAGGATGTGAATTATTTTTTAATCTAACTTTAGGATTCTCATCAAGCTTTTGATGAACCACATTTTGTCTAACACCAGATTGTACAAACTCTGGTTTAGATCCACCACTTTGAACATTTACATAATGTTTCATATCTTGCTTAAACCCATATGGTTTAGCAAATGACTGTTTAGGCACATTTTGCCTTACAATGTGATTCAACACATTATCATATGTAGGCTTTCCCATATTAGGTCTTTCCAGAATCTTCACTATTTGTGGTTGACAATGACCAACAACTGATTTGACTTTCTCAGGAATAATAGGATTTTTTTTGTTCTTGTAAGGGCAATTTATCACAATATGCCACACTTCATTACAATGAAAGCAAACTCTCTTATCCCTGTGATCTCTAAAATAAGAAACCCTTCTTGAAGTCGACGAACTTCCTAATGAATAACCTTCATAAGAATGAATATTACTACCACCTTGCTTCTTTGGAACATAAACCTTTCTGGATGGTTCACCAACATAAGCCTTTGAAACTTGAGACTGAACAACTTTTGGTTTTGCCACATTCACCTTCTGTTTGATGAAATCGCTTGTTGATTTATTTTCAACTTTAGAAATCACCTTCTTGATATCACCAGCACTTACAAAACCACTTTGAGATAACACTTTTAAATTTTTTGGTTCACCTCTTTAGGAATACCTTCAGTCTTGTTTTCATCAAACTTTTCATCATCACTGTCGGAGTCATAAACCATTTCTTCCCCTGTTACTGGATTCACTTTCAAAACTGTCTTAGGATCTAAATCCTCTTCATTAATGATCTCCGGTTCCACAACATATCATTGAAATATCCCAGTAATAGTGATGAGTTTCCAAAGCTCTCCACCTTTCTATGTAATCTAATCACTTCTGCTTCTTTATCAAAAAGTTCCTTATTTTTATCAGCAAGAATGGTATTTCGCTTTTCAATCTCTACATAGGCAATATCCAGATGATATGCATGTTCCTTATACTTCAAAGCTAGAGAATTAATATCTCTCTTGAGTGATTCCATCCTTTCAATACACAACTTATCATTATCCTTTAATTTCTGATTTACTGTGTGCATCGATTTCATATCACAAATCAAGTTTTGTTATCATCCATGACTTTCATCATTTTGTCCTTAACCACAACACAGTTAGAACAATATATATTACAGATAACATCTTTTACCTTTGATGGATCATACATGTAAGCCATGAAGACTTTTGCAGTTGGTATCTCTTCAGTCATCTCAGGTACTCTTTTAGTCAACATAATCTCATCTTCTGATACACTTGTTGTGGAAACATTATATTTAGAATGAACTTCATCAACACTTTCAACTCTATTTTCTTTAGAAATGTCTTCATTAGTATTATCCTCAGAAACTTCATCATTCTGACTTTCCGCTTCACTCCCTAAGCTTTCCTCATCACTTAAACTGTCATCTTCTGATGTTATATTAGAATGAATCTCAGCCACAAACGCTTGACTTACAGCACCATCCAGAGCCTCTATGTGAATTCCCCACTCATAGTTATCATCTCCTTGAGCAACCAAAATGTTGAAACATTTGCTGAACTTCGAGAACCACCAGATCCTTGTTGTTGATTTATGTTGCCATGATAATTGTTCTTCTTTTGAGAATCAAATTCAACCTTTGGCTTGTTACATTCCTTAGCAAAGTGCCCATATTCTTGACAATTGTAACACCGAACTTTGTCTTGTCAAAACCCATTTTTGTTTTGATGTTTGATCCGTTGTACTTTCTTCCAGTCTTCTTAAGAAAATCCTTTACTTGTCTCATTAACATTTCCATGTTCCAATTAATGTTCATCTCTTCTAAATCAACACGATTAATCTGACGGTAATCTTCTTCAATTGCTTCTGGATCATGAATCTTCCATCCGATAAAGTTTTCATACAAAGCAACAAAGGATGAAAACTTCGCCATATATTCTTCAGCTACCCTCTAACTCACCTGATGTGAATTAGATGGTTGTGATCTAGATGAAGGAATAGATGTATTTGTAGAAAATCCCGATTGATAAGAATATCTAGAAACATTCTCATTTGGATTATCTTGACCATCTCTAGAAAATAATGCAACTCCAGATCCAGATTTTCCAGATGATTTAACAAAATACATTGAAGGATCTTGAATGTGCTCCATATTAGTTTCCTTCTTTTTCAATTTTAAGTCATGAGATTTAATTTTTCCCAATACATCTTCAAGTGATATCGTCTTGTATTTTTCATTTTCCTTGATGAGAACAGAATAAACATCAAATTTTGATGGTAGAGCATCGAAGAACTTGTCAATAATATCTTTCGTATCATAAACCACTTTTGCACTGGCTAATTCACTCAGCGGATGATAAAATCTTGTCACCAAATCATCCAAAGTCTCATTCTGAATGTTTTAAATAAAACAATTTAATTTAAAACTCGTTTTACTTTTAAATAAAAACACTTTTATTTAAATTAACTTTTCGAGAAATCTTTAAACATTTTGATATTATTGTCGTTTTAAGATTGTGTCAAACCGTTTTATATAAATTTTGCGGGTTAATTATTATCCTAAATAATTACAACAATCACAAACAAATAAAACAAATAAATCGAGCCACTAGTAAAAATGTTCGGTTTCGTTCGAGCCATCAGACGAAAACCGCACCGGTCTAAGGGACAAATAAAAACAAACATTTTTGTCGTCTCCCACTTAGTCTAAGATCTCCATCTTCGTGTCATGGTCGTCTCCATCTTCAGTCTTCAAATCTTCGTCTCTATCGTTTTACAACTTATTTACATTTACAATAAATAATAAATAAAAATAAACCTAACTATTATGATGGTTCCAAATAACCCGTAAAAAATACAAAGAAGATAAACACAACAACATGACACTTGTGCTCGATTTAAACAACACAATCAACTATAAATGAAAAAGGCTCGATCTTTTGTCAAACAAAAGTTTTGACAAATAAAACATAGGATCGAAATAAAAAACAATTATGTCTAAACGCACGTGAAGGTGGCTCTGATACAACTATTGAGAATCCATGTACCGGTTTTAACTTTTAAAACTGTTTTAATTAATCTTATTAATTAACAAATCATATTTGCATAAGCGGAAGCGTTTGTACATGTTAACTGTTCTAAACCGGAATCCCGTCAGTGTTCCGATTACCGCGTATAAACAATAAAAATAAATCAACCATAGCGGGTAAAAGTTTACACCTTTGACTATTCTCGGAAGATCTACATTCGGAACAACAAGCGTCTCGCTAGTGACTTGATCACGAAACCCGCAAAACACAAAAACTTCTCACAATTTTGCACAGATAACCGATGACGGCGGCACCCGGCTGCGATGCTGGCGTCCGACGGCAAGCAGCGGAGGTGCTGGTTCACGATGGTGTGGACGACGGCGCAAGGGGAGGGGAGGAATCCTTCTTGCGCAAGTTTGGATGGTGGCTAGGTTAGATTAGGGTTTTGATTTTAAGACGTATTTTTAATTACCATAATTACAAATTACACCCGTGGTAATTAACTATTAAATCCCTGTAACTAACTGTTAATTATTTTAACCCTCGCTGTTTACTAATTACAAATAATTAGTAAATGTTTACCATTTAAAGTTTAACACTTTAACGTTTAAACATCCGTATTTAATTATTTCTCTAAATATTTAATCATCGAACAAAACGTTGAATATTTCACTAAAAATTTATCCACCGAATTATGAATTTGGCCCACATATATCACATATCTTTCTTTAGCACTCAATTTAAACATACCTACTTCCTCGGACAGCCTTGGAATGAATCCATATGTATCACGAGCACTTATGGTGTGAGTTTAAGTACCTTTTCTGATATTAAATCCCTCAAACCGTGCTATGATAACAACCTGAAACACCGTCCTTTTAATTCCCTTATTTTATCAGAGTTTTATACGGAAACTTGGTCCCGGTTTTTCAAAACCTTGTCACTAACGTGACAAAGGCCTATTTTATTATATAAATATTGTTTTGCAGTATAAACATGATACATACTATATTTACATAAGGATTCTCTTCCACTCCGCCAGTGTTTGAAAACATTTTTACATTAGTTTTCGCTAACATAATGGCATGTATTCCATATTCTCATAACATAATGGCATGTGTCATAACCATGCTTTAGACCTAGCCCTCACCCTAAACCTTTGTAAAGGTTTCGTCCTGAAATACCAAAGAATCATATATATAGGGTTCCCCGTAGCGTTCCCACCACTTCTTTGTTACCTGATGAGTATGTCGTTACTTGGGTTTAAGGCTAAACTACTCTTTATCACACATTCACATTTTATCACATAATAGCATGCGTCCTTGTCATGCTTGAAACACCTCGAAAATTCCCTAAGAAAATATAGGATTAAAATTGCCAATCTTCGTAAGTTCTGGGGATATAATGAAAACATACAAAATCTAAAGATCAAAAATGAAAATTTGGGAAAAATAGCATGTATCGGACTGTCACCAGCCATAACGGTTCGTTACGCCTCATGACGGACCGTCACCCGTCATGACGGTCTGTGCCGCAAAACCCAGAAGCGGTTTAGGGTTTTTGACACGTGTCCGGTGACACATGGCTCGTGACGGGCCGTGTAGGATCAAATGGACTGATTTGGTGAAGAATCAAGATGAAGATCAAGATGAACATCCACAATAACAAAGATTTAGCAATAAACTTCCGTAAAATTGATTTGCAAAGATGATACAATGATAGCCCCCAAATCACTCTTACATGTGTGCTCTGCCTAAACCCTAATCACCATTTACTATTTATAGCCAAATGACATTTTTGTCTAATTACAATCAAGTCCCTAAAGCTAACACAAATAATAAATCTATTATCAACAAAAACAATAAATATATTTTGCCTAGAGAAAATATATTTATATAACCGGAACTCCTTTGATGATCACGTCTTGAGCTCCGCACGACAAACCGTCGCTCGAACTTCTTGTGTTGACTTTGACTCGTTGACTTTGACCATGTTGACTTTGACTTTGTTGACTTTGACATTGACCTTTTGACTTGATAACATTAGACTACCAATTTAGACCCAACAATCTCCCCCTTAGGATAATGTTATCAATCTCTTGAATCATCTTCAAACCCGTCATTTCATGCATACAGTGATCTTAAATTTGGTAAGCTTCAGTCTCAATTTCAAACCCCAACAATCTCCCCCTAGACTGATGTTTTCTAAATTTGCTTTACCAGTACTCTTGTTTCTGACAAACTCCCCCTTTTTGTATGCATCATCTTGTCAAGCATGAACAAACATTTTTGACTCTCTGTTTTTGAGTGATATAGAATATGTAGGAGGAGGATTCCTAACTCGGTATCTTCTTCAACCTTGAGGAAGTAGGTGCTTTGGATCGGAATCTTGCTCAATTGATGATCGGCCATCATTGTAGCAAATAGATGAGGAAACCTGTTCACCATCACAAACACAACTCCAAATTCTCTTTAGACAATTTCAACTTACATACAAAACCGGATTCATCTGTAGTGTGCAATCAATTGAGTATCTCAATGTTTTCAGACACAGTCAATATGATATGGAAGACTTCAAAAACAAACAAGAAATAAAAACAAATGAACACAAGTCAAAATATTTTTGCCCCCTTTTTTTATAATTTTTTTTAGTTACATAATTTTTTTTAAAATTTTTTTAATTATATATTTTAAGAACTTGCAACCTTTGAAATGTAGAGATGACCTGATATGAGATCATACTGAATCAACCTGTCTAGGCACACTTCAACTTTCATCTGAATAACCACCACTGAGGAACGATTGTCGGTATGTTTGTCCTCTTAAATCCATGCACCATTCTTTCAACATACATTCGGTGATTGTTTATCATGTTTTGTTAATATTTAGATGAAATCAGTTGACCCCACACTCAGACAGGTAAAACCTACCCTTCCTCATGTCCTTTTGAGAGCGAATGATGAGAGCTCCAGGCATATGTTCCCACATAATACAAAGGAGATGATCACCGTGAAAACGTGAGATATAACTATTGAGCATAACTAGCATGGGTCTATGAACTATTCAGGGAATCTCTAACATGTTTGATCAAGAACATAGCACTACGAACTTACATGTTCAAGAACAATAAATGCTCAGGGTCATTGTTAGGACATAGTTTGTAATGACAAAAGCTTTGTAATAGTTTAGATCTTATGTCTTTATGTTTTTGTATGTATTAATGTTCTAAGTGTTTTTATACAAGTTGCTAGAGGCGAACTTGTTATGTTCGCCAAAGTCTATCTGAGGCGAACTTGTTAAGTTTGCTTAGTCTGTTAGAGGCGAACTTAGTAGTCTATATATAGATGTTTACAGAGTCAGTTTGATAGAGAACTAGACAGAACAGAGATCGAACAGTGAGTTGGAATACAAGCATGAAGTTTATTTACTTGATTGTCTTTATTGTCTTTTATGAATACAATCGTTGATTCGGTGGATTTCGCACTCCGAGTTAACGACATGTCTTATCACGAGAACGATCTGTAGAAGTGCCATGAGGACCTACAAGTGGTATCAGAGCCATTGCTCGTGATTCTTGGTGATGCTAGACGGTTTTGCATGCAAATTGACAAGAAATTCATCATCTTTGACATTTTCATTTCCATGGAGTTTTCAAGACTAATTTGGTTCGGATTTGGTGTTTTTGAAGAGGATTTTGAAGAAACTGATCCGATAGAAATGTTCTAATTGAGAAATTACACAATCCTACGGTTTGATTTTGACTAATTCCTTCAAATCAGTGAATTATGAAGATTTTTGGTGCTTTCTGGTTCGCGGTTTTTGTTTGAGCTGTTCTTGAGTTTGAATCTGTTGAAGCAAGCGAACTTGCTGATTTTATGTAGGCGAACTTTGCACGCGAACTTGTCAAGTTCGCTTCTCACAGATTAAGCGAACTTATTTTTAGGCGAACTTAATCAGATTTTCAGGTTTCTGGTTTAAGCGAACTTATTAAGTTCGCTTCATATTAAGTTCGCTTGGGTATCACAGAAGTGAACTTATTATCTCCGCCTAAGGGTAGAGGGTGTTTCACACTTGGAATTTTTTTCAGGAAATTTTTTTCAGAAAAATGTCAAATATGGTTCAAGTAACGAATATATTCAATTATGATAATGAGATAGGTACATCTCAAAAACCACCGAAGTTGTTGAATCTTGCTGATTATTCAAATTGGAAAGACATGTTGATCAGTTCGTATCTTTCACCGACACCAGTCTCTGGATTCCTATTTTAGAAGGTTATACGCATCCGACTTATTCATGGATGGGACAGAATAATGTTCCAAAGCCGATGTCTGCGTTAACAAATGAAGAAAAGGTGCTGTTAGATAGGGAAAAGAAAGCGATGGCAAGTATTTCGATGTCTCTTCTGAAGGAATGTATCACAGTTTCAAACAATTCAAGTCTTCTCAACAACTATGGGAAGCATTACAGAAAAGATGTGACGGCAGTTTGGATGTAAAGAAGAGTAGAAAAGAGCTATTGAAGAAGCAATTCTTGGTCTTCAAACATTTTCAAAATGAATCCTTGGATGATCTTGCTACCATATTTTATCATCTGCTTAGTGAACTGTCAATTGCGTCTATCGTGTATGAAACTGAAGAAATTAATGATAAGTTCTTGGAGGCATAACCATCAAAATTTGATGTGTACACGGTTTTGATCAAAGAAAATATCAAGTACAAAACCATGTCTCTTGAAGAAGTTCTTGGGAAGATTCAATCGCATGACCTGAATATGACGAAGAAGGAGACTAACATGGAGCATATCTAGGACCCTTCAATGTATTTTGCCAAGACTACTGGTAAAACTGGTACTGGAGTTGCATTCTTTTCTAGAGACGCTCAAGATTCTTCTAATGATTTGTGTTCTGGAGTTCCTATTCATTCTGGTCATTCTAGTCATTCTGGTTTTTCTGCGATAACAGCTTCTACATCTTCTGGATCTCATGTAAATCAAAAAGTTGCTGATGATTATCTAGCTATGTTTTCCTTATTCATGGCTTCATATGAGAATTTTATTGGAGGGAAAATTCATGATCCTGATGTAATTGAAGAAGATTTCAGACAGATTGACCCTGTTGATCTGGAAGAAATGAACATCTAATGGAATATGGCTATGTTAATGCGTCAAGCAAAGGGTTTCTTGAAGAAAACTAGCAGAAAGTATATTGGATCAAATAGTCAATCACGCATGGGTTTTGATACAACCAAAGTGCGTTGTTATAACTATCAAGAGTATGGTCACTTTGCTAAAGAGTGTGTGAAGCAAAAGGTAGAGTTTGATTCTCAGAAGAAGCAGAATAATTTTTAGAATAATCGTCATCAATCACACGGTTCATCTGGAAATTCAAATCATGCATCTGCAACATCGGCTTTGGTGACTGGGGTATTCATTTGGAAGACTTAGTGGGTGTTGTAAGCCAAGCCTTTGTAGCAGAAATTCATTCTGAAAAATCAGAAGAGGTGACTGATGATAATGGTTCAAGTGAGAGTTCAAGTGATGGTTCGAGTGATGGTGACAGTGTGCAGGTTGTTGATGAAGAGGTAGAACAAGAGCAGACTATTAATTCTGATGTTACATCAAGTGTTGCTGAAGATGATATTGTTTTAAAACAAAATGCTTTGGATGGTGCTGATTCAGAGAATATTCCCATTGCCAAAGTTTTCATGGCAGACATGTCTGATCCATCAAAGGTAAAAGTCTCTGTTTGTCATATTTTCTGTTCTAACTGCATTACTGTTAAAGATAAATTGCAAAAGGTCATGGATGATAACACAAACTTGATTTGTGACATGAAATCGATGCATTCTGTTACTCAGAAACTGAAAGATAACGATAAATTGTGCGTCGATAGAATTGAGTCTTTGAATAGAGACTTAAATTCTCTAGGGTTGAAATATAAAGAACAAGCTTATCATCTAGATATGGCTTATGCTGAAATAGAAAAATGAACTGAGGTTATTGCTCAAAAGAATAAGGAAATTTTTGACAAAGAGTCTGAGGTGGTCAAACTTCATAGAAAGTTGGAAAATTTTACAAATTCTTATGTTGTTTTGGATTATTTTAATTCAAACTTTGATCCTACTAAACGGGTTGCTGGAATTGGATTTGGTCCTCCACCATTTAATGCAAATTATGTGGTTGAACCTGAAATCATTCATGAAGAGGAAATAGATCCAAAAACAGTATTGAAAGTGAACCCGGTAACTGGTGAGGATATGGTGTATGAATCTTATTCTGAGGATGACGAATTTGATGAGAAGAAGGTGGAAGGTATTTCGAAAGAGGTAAAACTTGATGAACCAACTGTTGCAAAAGTTGTTACCCGTGATAGATGCATTCTGACTGAACCTGATGAGGTGAAGGTTGTTACCCCTAAGCTTTCTACAATTTTACAGTCTAGTGGGTTTGTCGCTGCTGGTCATCAAAAGGTACATTCATCAAAGGTGCCTACACAGGTTTATGTTCCAAAGAAGATAGTAAAATGTTCTGAACAATCCTCTGAAGCTTATTCCTCTGATGGCTTCTAAAATTCAAAGAATTCTTCTTACTTTAGAACTTTTAAAGAGAGGAGAGTTTGTTTCCATTTCAACGAAGCTGGTCACATTATGATCAATTGTCCTTATAAGAACAAGGGCAAATTGAAGACTATTCCTTCACAACCAAAAGTGGTGAAGATTCTGAAAAGATCAAATGAGGGAAAGTCATCATTTAGTTTGGAGCAAAATATGTCTTGTCGATCTTTTGTTAAATCCTCTAGATTTAAACAGCAGGATAAATTGAAATCTAAATCATTTGTGTGTCAAGAGAAACCTGAGATTCCTAATGTTGGAATTTCAAAGGATTCTCAATCTGATGTTGTGAAGAAAGTTCAACTGAGGCAATCTGTTTCTACTCAGTCATTTGCTAAATCCACAGGATTTAAGAAAAATGATAAACATGTGTCTAAACCAGTGTTTGTGCATACTGGTGTGAGAAATGATGTTGGTTTTCAACAGTATGTTAAGATTCCACATGTTGGAATCACAAAAGATACTCAGCCTGAGGTCAAACTTTCTCGACCACAAAGGCGAAGACGTAACAGAAAATTAAAGAAACTTTTGGATACATCTGAATCTGATAATAATAAATCTAATAATGTTTTTCAAAATAATCATTCTGCGTCTCCATCGAGAGGTTCTGATTTTGTTGGACTTTATGTACCAAAGGTTGATGATAAAGTGAATTGTGAACTCATTGAAGTTGTTTATTTTGATCAATCTGGACGACCCAAGACCACAATGACTTGGGTTCCTATTTCTAACTGATTTTCTTTATTTATGTAGGGACAACCAAGGAGGACTATCAACAATACATGGTATGTGGATAGTGGTTGCTCTCGACATATGACAGGGAATATCAAATTGCTTGAAGATGTTAAAAAGATTGATGGAAGTTATGTCGCTTTTGCGGGGAATAAAGGCGGGTACATAACTGGACACGGACTTTTAAGAATGATAAAGTCAAATTTGAGAAGGTGAATTACGTGGAGCAGCATGAGCATAATCTTTTGAGTGTATCACAAGTTTGTGACAAGAAGTTTTCGTTCCATTTCAATGATGCTGTCACACCCCGACCGATGGCGGAATCATCGGGGCGGGACATGTAAGACTGTTCATAGCACATGGTTGACTAAATTGAAATATATTAAATTTAAATTTCCATTACAAATAATCCAAGTACAAACCAAATTCAAACAAGAAACATAAAACAATTCATAAAGTTCTTGATTTAAATTGCTAAGTCCAAATCCTATGTTGAACACGTCTTGAATCAATCTCACATATTGGGGCCTGAAACATGAATAAAATAAAGTCAACTAACAAGTTGGTGAGTATAACACAGTTGTATGTAGATAGCATATAGTTGAAAACAAATCCTTTACATGACATGATAAATAAGGCGTTTATGGGGAGCAGCTATTGTGTAACCAAATGTACAATCAAACCTTGTAACTAGCATGCAAAACAAAGTGTGTTGTCGGTTTCAATCACCGCGTATCCTGGGTGGGTTTGTCAGACTCAATAGATACATCATTGAAAACCGTCGGCTTGAAAAGTTAATGATTGCACATAATAGCATACAAGAGGTTAGCACACCTAGCACTCGGGCACAAAGCTCAAATTTTTGCACACATGTATGTAAATAGGATTTTTGCACTTGTGTTGTTTGAGTAAATGTAAATGTGTAATGTGTAAAGAGTATAGAGTTCATGTTCCACCCCAAAAGTGTAAAAGAGTAAAAAGGGGTTGTGAATACTCACTTAAAGCAAGCAAGGAGAAGGACTGAATGGTGTAGGAAGCTCGAACTCTTGAAATCACCCTTGAAACACCTTGAAACTTCAAGGCTCTAGCTAAACTTTTTAGAGGATTGTTCTTGATTTTTGAAAGATGTAAAGTGGTGGTGTGTGTGCATGTGTCGATATATATACACATTGGAAGAGAGATGGGGCTTGAGTGTTGCACTCAACCAAATCATTGCAAGAGATGGTTGACTTGATGGAATGACTCTTGCTTGCACATTTGGATGATGGAGCATGGGTTTATGACCATAATGATGGAATAGATTGGTTAAACAAGTGGGGTGGGTGGGCCCCCTTGTTTTTGGCCGAATAGGGGAGAAGGGTGGGGGTTGGGTCTTGTTGCACATCTAGTTGGGTTCTAACTACCTAGTTAGATGTCTCTTTAGTAGTATATACCCGGTAGGTGATACTGTGATATAATACTCGGCGTAGGAACTTTTAGTGATTAAAACTTTATATGTATATACCTAGATATGTATATATATATACATATATATATATAATTATTAGATGAAACGAGGGTTGAGTATAGATCTCAACAAGTCATCATCATTAAGATTTGATACTGGAGTGGAGTACAAGCAAGGATATAATGATGGTGATGTGATCTTTATGTTGCTTGCATCTTTGGTCATAATCGTGATGATTATGACGTTTGAGTGTTGTGTAAGCAAAGCAATCATGATGATGATGTGATCTTTATGTTGCTTTCATCTTTGGTCATAATCATGATGATTATGACACTTGAGTGTTGTGTAAGCAACGCAATCATGATGACGATGTGATTGATTTAGATGTGGTATAATACCTGGAATTTATACCCGCTTTAATATATTTATTTATTAAAACGTCTCACTAGACTTTTACTGTCAAGTTCTTGTTAATCACCAACGACCGTACTTTGCGGGCTATCACTGCTTATTTTCCTAGTAATTCTTAAAAATTACTATTTGGATATAATTTCCTTTGTTAGATTCCTTGACTTTACTTAGTCAAAATAAAACTTCAGGAAATATATGTTATGAATGTGCATTTATGTAATATGGATATTGACCTGAAATACTAGGTGTCACAGTATATAACTGAATAAACTTGAGTATTTGTATTGAATCATTGTATTTAATTTATGGCGAAGAATATAATAAGACAGTGCATGAGAATTTGGTTTGAAATGCGATACATTGAGTTGAAATATGGATACTAAAAATCGGAAATGTTACAGTCTCCCCATGTTGAGAGAATTTCGTCCCAAAATTTAGCTAGAGGAGGCGATAGTATCGGTAAAAAGGTGAGGGTACTTGAGCTTCATTTGGTCTTCTCGTTCCCAAGTGAACTCAGGACCACGCTTAGATTCCCAACGAACTTTGACAATAGGAATGCGACTTCTCTTGAGTTGTTTGACTTCGCGATCCATAATTTCCACCGGCTTCTCAACGAAGTTCATTGTTTCATCAATGTGCACGTCGTCAAGCGGTATATGGAGATTTTCATCAGCGAGACACTTCTTCAGATTAGATATATGAAATGTAGGATGCACATTGCCAAGAGATGGAGGTAACTCGAGCTTGTAAGCCACCTTCCCAATCCTTTCAAGGATCTTGAATGGACCAACATAACGAGGTGCTAACTTGCCTTTCTTTCCAAAACGGACCACACCCTTCCACGGAGACACCTTTAGAAGAACAGGGTCACCGACTTGGAATTCCAAGGGTTTTCGACGTTTGTCGGCATAACTCTTTTGCTGACTCCTCGCTACTCGAATATTGTTACGGATTTGAATGATCTTGTCGGATGTTTCTTGAATTAACTCGGGACCGGTGATTTGTGCTTCACCAATCTCGTTCCAACAGATAGGAGAACGACACTTGCGACCATAGAGAGCTTCGAACGGAGCCATGTTGATACTTGTGTGGTAGCTATTGTTGTACGAAAACACAATAAGGGATAAATGTGAATCCCAATTGCCACCAAAATCGATTACACAAGCTCTAAGAGTGTCTTCAAGGGTTTGGATTGTTCACTCGGTTTGACCATCAGTTTGGGGATGGTAAGCCGTGCTCAAATCTAATCGAGTACCAAGAGCCTTTTGGAGAGATTGCCAAAATCGAGAAGTGAACCGAGCGTTTCTATCGGATATTATGTTCAAGGGAACACCATGACGGCTCACAATTTCATCAATGTAAACTCGGGCTAATTTCTCCACTTTGAAGTCTTCACGAATAGGCAAGAAGTGGGCAGATTTGGTGAGTCGATCAATGATCACCCAAATACTATCATAACCACTCGAGGTGCGAGGGAGCTTGGTAATGAAATCCATAGCTAAATTCTCCCATTTCCACACGGGAATTTCCGGTTGTTCAAGTAAACCAGAAGGACGTTGATGTTCGGCTTTGACTTTGGAGCAAGTTAAGCATTTGGTCACATAAAGAGCAATGTCTTTCTTCATACCGGGCCACCAATAAAGTTGGCGAAGATCTTGGTACATTTTATCCGCACCAGGATGAATAGAATAACGAGTCTTATGAGCCTCGTTCATGAGAAATGCACGGAGATCATCGCGATCGGGAACCCAAATACGGTTCAAGTAATAGAGTAAGCCATTTGGTTTTGATTCAAGAAGAAGTTCAACACCACACGACATTTCTTCATACATGTTACCCTCGGTTACCGAGACGTGTTGAGCTTCTAAGATACGGGTTTGAATATCGGTTTGAATACGGGCACAATGAAGCATAACATGGTCCTTTCGACTCAAAGCATCGGCTACTACATTCGCTTTGCCGGGATGGTAACGAATTTCGCAGTCATAGTCGTTAAGGAGTTCGACCCAACGTCGTTGCCTCATATTGAGTTCTTTTTGGTTGAAGATACGTTGAAGACTTTTGTGGTCGGTGAACACCACACATTTCGTGCCATATAGGTAATGTCTCCAAATCTTTAACGCGAATACGACCGCACCCAACTCGAGATCGTGCGTCGTATAATTCTTTTCATGAATTTTGAGTTGTCTTGATGCATAAGCGATTACTTTTCCTCGTTGCATGAGGACACAACCAAGACCTTGGTTAGAAGCATCACAATAGACAACTAGATCATCATTTCCATCGAGAAGAGTCAAAATGGGAGCATTGCACAACTTATGCTTAAGAGTTTGAAAAGCTTCTTCTTGTTTCGGTCCCCACTCATAAGTTTTACCCTTATGGGTCAAAGCGGTAAGAGGGACAGCAATCTTTGAGAAGTTTGAGATGAAACGACGATAATAACCCGCAAGACCAAGAAATGAACGAACTTCGGTAGGAGTCCTCGGGGCATTCCAATTCTTAACCGTTTCAATCTTAGCAGGATCAACATGAATACCCTTGTCGTTGACGATGTGACCAAGAAATTGAACTTCTTTTAACCAAAATTCACACTTGGAGAACTTGGCATATAGTTGTTCTTTCTTTAAAAGGTCCAAAACCAATCTAAGGTGTTCTTCATGGTCGGCTTTAGTCTTGGAATAGATTAAGATATCTTCAATGAAAACGATAACGAATTTATCAAGGTACGGTTTGCACACACGATTCATGAGATCCATGAAAACTGCGGGTGCATTGGTTAACCCGAAAGGCATAACCATGAACTCGTAATGACCATACCTTGTTCGAAAAGCAGTCTTAGGAATGTCATCTTCTTGAACACGAAGCTGATGATAACCGGATCGAAGATCGATCTTCGAGAAGCAAGTAGAACCTTGAAGTTGATCAAAGAGATCATCGATTCTAGGCAAAGGATAACGGTTCTTGATAGTAAGCTTGTTAAGTTCGCGGTAGTCAATACACATGCGAAATGATCCATCCTTCTTCTTAACAAATAAGACGGGTGCACCCCACGGTGAATGACTCGGGCGAATGAAACCTTTGTCGGAGAGTTCTTGAAGTTGACTTGTGTCACACCCCGACCGATGGCGGAATCATCGAGGCGGACAATGTGATGATTGTTCAAAAGCACATGATACTAAAGGTTGCATAATTCATTACTTTAATTTAAATACAACAAGTTCCAAATACAATACATTTCAATTAACCTAGTCTAGTTCAAAACATTAATTTATTTAACTAGGTCCATAGTTCCTAAATGGAGAGATCTTCGGCAAGCAGTCACATATCCAAACCTGAAACATTATTTAAATCAAGTGTCAACTAAAAAGTTGGTGAGTACATAGGTTTAGTATTTCCTGTAAATAGTGGTTGTAAATCGTTTTGCAACTCATTGTTTATATTGTTAAACATAGTATATGATGTAACATTTATTTAATCACAATTCAAACCGAGTTTGACGCGCTTGAACAGAGCACAACAGCTAAGTCCGGTATGCTTGAATATAGTTACCCACTATATCCGGTATGATTGAATATAACACGCGGTTATATCCGAGTATGCAGTAATAAACACCCTAACCGGGTGGGCTGGTCAGGCACAATAGATCTATCAATATTACAGTTGGTTGTCTTGTGTATAAATGTATGTACATCCAAAGAATAAGCATATAGTCTCATGTATAACACGTATAAACAATGTGAGTAGCATGAATAATGTTTCACCCCAAAATGTATAAAAATATAAAATAGGGGCTATGTAACTCACCTTGCAAGCGGGTATTTGTCCACGCGTGTAGGTGATAAGTATGTTGAAGTCTAAGCACAATGAAACCCTATGTAGATAAATGGGTATTATTGTATGTTTATATGTATGTGCGTATTTGTATTTAAATGAGTATAGGTTTTATAATAATATCCTTAATATAAAATGTGGTAGGAAATGAATATGATTTTGTAAAACTTTGACTTATAAAATATTACATTTTTAAATAATTAATCATTATGTTTAATGTATTTAAACAATAATAATAAATAAAAAGATAAATCTTTATTTGATTAATTATGTTGATATTTTATATATTAAAATTTATTTTAACAAGTTTATTAACAATATTGCTAGGTTCATATAAAAATAATGAGACATTTTATATATTAAGTGTATTTTATTAAGTTTATGAAATGTTACAAGGTTTATAAAAATATAGAACACTTTATATTTAAAAATATAATAAGTTTATAAAGGTATTACAAGATTTATAAAAAATATAGGACATTTTATATCAAAACTGTAATTAAATAAGTTTATAAAGATATTACAAGATTTATATAAATATAGGACATTTTATATCTAAAAATGTAATTAAATAAGTTTATATAAAAAAAATGGGATGGTTTATAAAAATATAGTTTAATTGATTTTAAATAAACGAACGAGTAAACCGACTCGTTTTAGTCTTTATTGTATAAAAATGTTATTAAAATAAGTTAGGTTAAATTAATAAAATAATTAAAATGTAAACAGAAGTAAAAAAAAATGGGCCGAAGGCCAGAAGGTTCGAACCCGCGACTTTCGCTTCAGACACAAACACGCATAACCAGCCGGGCTACTGCCCATCGCTGGTTATGTGTGTATCCGTTAATTTAAATACACAAAGGAACAACTGGTCGCTGGTTCTCGGTGACCGGCAAACCGTGTCCGAGGACACTGGGTTTGCCTGGTAGTTCTCGTGCGATGGTCGAGTTTTCGACTGGAATAGATTACCTGAAGATAACAGAAGGTACAGGAATCGAATCGAGGCTCGAACCTAGTCGCGAAGGGCTTGGTCGGCAGAGACTTTTGAACCGAAAATGTCCAAGGTGGAAATCGATCCTCTGGATGAAATTTGACTTCGAAATTTAGGTTGTAGCTTCACTTAGTAACGAAGAAAGTGATGGTATCCTCAATTTGGAGTGAGAATGTGTGGACGGAGGGTAACGAGTTCGAGCAGGGCCGGTAATGGCTATTTATGGTCGGGCCTGATTCTTATGCTCGAACGTGCAATTGAACACATTCCGACATAAGTCTGGACGAGGCGAAGCTAACCCGACATTCGACAGGCGTGGGGGTGGCCTGTCGGGCCTGAAAGTTGGGGAGACGATCCGGCCACCAACAGGATCAGACGATCCGTGTGTTGGGGAGACCAATTGGTCGAGGGGTCTAGTTCGCGTGGGGGAGACGAAGTCGGGGATGCTTTTGTCGGGCGTTGAGGTGCAGGGGACAGGCTTGTCGAGCGGGTCGCCGGAAATTAACTTGGACCGCCGGACAAAGGAAAGGGGTGACCGGAAATGCGATTTGGGGATTGACAGTTTTGGTCCCTGGAGTTTGGTTTAATTCGAAACAACCCTTAAAATAATTACGGATGGATCCTTGTGGTTTCATTTGTCCAGAAATAGTCCCTCAAACGATTTTAGTTTTAAAACCTTCTAGTTTAGTTAATTACAAAACGAACCCTAAACTTTTTATTAAATAAATTAATTTAATTTCTTTTAAATCAATTTACTTTAACATTATATTTTAAATGTTTTTATAAACTTACTTATTATTATTATTATAAATAATTTTTATAAGGTTATTCATCTTATTCAAATGGGTTATTTTATTAAATATGTAACTTCTTTTTTTTTTTTTTTTTTACTTAGATTTTTATATAAAATTTTATATTAGTTTTAAAATTTATAAATTTCTAATTAGTTTAAATCCATAAAATAAGATACCTATTTGTATAAAACCAAATAAAACTTAAGCATATAAAATTTTATAAAACTTATGTTTTTATTTAAAATCAATCATTTTGAATGGTTAATAAAATTGAAAACCATTGATTTATTTATATAAATTATCTAATTTGATAACATGATTTATATAGTTTATAACCTTCAAATATATATATATATTTTTTTTAAATTAAAAATATCTAACTTGAAATTTGCCAATACACCGATTTGTATAAATTTGATTAAATATACGTGTATATGTTTTGAAATAAAATGTTAATATTTACACGATAAATTTCGCAACGAAAATCTTTGAAATGTCACAGTCTCCCCAAGTTGAAGGAATTTCGTCCCGAAATTCGATTAGCGAAGGTTATGGGAACGGGAAAAGGGGTGCCAATAGACTTAGAATGGAATTACTTCACAAGAGAAAGATTCAGCGGGGAAATATCGTATGATAACGGATGACGATGCTAATTCGAGTCGAGTTGTCAATTAGTTGATCTAATAGTATAATGAGATTTATGCATACAATTGTTCGTACAATGCATGAATGTAAACTACTAGAACCCAGATTTAACAATATTGGTGTCAATCACTTTGTGACATGGCATTTTCCTTTAAAACTCCACCCCACGGGTGTTCATATTTTCAAATTTTGCAAAAACATTTTCTAAAACCGGTCCTCCTCTTAGTACTTATGCACGGTTTATACTCGTTATATCAAGTGGGTTTATGTATAGGGTGTACCAGCGGCTAACCCACCACCCCTTTGATATACCGGGGATTCCCCGCGCATAATTACTAGGATTTGGAACTTCAACAATTTAGGTAAACTTTAACAGAGCTAGCAAGTTGTATGACCGAGTTTAAACCTAATAGGTTTGTCTCACAAAAGTATAGGAATGAGATGAATGGTGATAGCATAGCTGTTATATGCAATTACGGGTTATAAAACTCATAGCAATGGATTTCCCATCCGCTATTTCCATGATATACGAGTTATCAAGATTGATTGATGGTTTAGCAAACAGTTGGTTAAAAGCAAGAGACACAATTTTTCTATTGGCATGAATATTGAATAAATCGGATGTATAAAGATAGTGTACAAAGGAACGTACCGTTAACAGTGTCGTCATTGGCCGGAGTCTCGTTAGCATTTATATTAAAGGCTCGTCCACGAGGACCACCTTGATTTTGAAGTCTTGGACATTGGTTCCGAAAGTGGTTTGGGTCTCCACATTCGTAACAGGCCCGTCCATAGGTGACAGTGAGAGGCATTGAATGATTGCCTTGAGTAGCTTGATTAACGATAGTGCGAGCACGGCAAGTAGTAACAACGTGTCCATAGCGTCCACATTTTGAGCATAGACGGCATGCAGCATGCGGGGCATGGTGATACTTGCAAGTAGGGCATTGGGGAAATGAACCTACATAGTTTCTCGGAATTTGACCCGTAGGAGTAACTTGGGTCATAGGTACGGCAGGAATGATGGCCGCAAAGTTTTGGGCCTTGCGCTTCCTATCATGATGGGAAGATTTGAGCTCTTCGTCTTTGTCGGACACAGAAGTAGCAGATTTGTCGACCACCTTCTTGGTACTCTTCCTAGATAAGGTACCCGCTTTGACGTGATTGTCAGTCAATACAGCAGATAAACGGATAGCGTCCCCGAGAGTGGAGGGATCACTTCCCAATACGGTGTCTTGGATTGGCATAGGCAGTCCACCTATGTATTTCTCAATTCTCCGTGCTAAGGGAGTAACCATGTGGGGCACGAGCAGACTTAGTTCTTTGAAAACGAGTGGTGTAAGCCAAATTTTCTCCGCTATCTTGGGTGAGATCCCAAAACTCAGCTTCGAGCTTCCTCATTTCGTTGCGAGGACAGAACTCGTCAGTCATAAGTCGTCTCATTTCGTCCCAAGACAAGGACATAGCAGATTCGTTGCCTCGAGTACGCTTCCCACCGTTCCACCAGGTGAGTGCTCGTTTTTGGAAGACGCTGGCAGCATAACGGACTTTGAGGACGTCGGGACAACCGCTGTTTAGGAAAGTACTCTCCATACTTTCAAACCATTGAAGAAGGCTAGTAGCACCTTCCGTCCCGAAGAATTTGGTGGGGTTGCAAGAATTGAAATGCTTGAATGTGCAGTATGGTGGGTTTGCACCCTTCCCTTGCGTATTAGACCCATTACCATTGTTGTTAGCTTGGATCATTTGGCCTACTAGTTGAGTAAGTAGTGCAGCAAGGTCAACGTTGGAGTTGCTAGAGTTAGCATGTCGAGGAGGCATTCTAACACCATAAGAAAAGACAATGATATTTTAGATAAGATGGATATATATGAGTTATAGCGGGAAATAATGTAAGCAGAAAAACGGGATTCATCATGACGCGTGCCAGTGCATGTGTATTTATTCTAGGTTGATGGGGGAAACTAAGTCATCTATTCCGGATAGAACATGATGTTATAGGTCATTATTCGCGTAATAGGAATTGCCGGGACATGCATGCACTACAAATTGTTATTACGTGTGCACCCGAAACAATGATTTGTTTGCATGTTCGTCTAGTTTTTCCTATTTTGCTATAATGTCCCCAGATTTTGAGTTAAAGTTCGGATTGTATCCTTGCGAATACATTGACTTATCAACGTTAAATAATTCCCCAAAACTTTCAAAGAGACATGCTTTAGCCTATAGGTAAACACTCACTTCAGGAATTCCCAGGAAAGCATACGGGTCCGTTTATTTGGATTTATACGAAATGCTTTCCTAGACAGAAAACCCAATGTACAGGTGTCACCCTTCCAGATTGCACGTGTCTTTTACTGATTTCGGGAAATTAAGTCGTTGACGAGATTTTCAAGATTTTAATAGATTTGAGAGTCCATGAGTATAAAACGTGTAGGGATGTTGCGATTTATAAGGATTAGGAGAGAGTATGGACAAGGATATGTAGTGTATTTGTTTGCATAAGTGTGTTGATCAAATGTGTATGTATAGTATGTATCATGTATCAAAATCTTGTATGTATGTGTATAAGTCTCATGTACCAAACTCGGGAAAATTCAGGCAATTCCTAACTACAAATAATTCACATAGCAATTAATCATTTAGCACATAACACATAAAAAGGGAGTCCTAGGGTTATAGTCTAGGTCATTGTGTCTAATAACCTAATTCCCTATAACCATGGCTCTGATACCAATCTGTCACACCCCGACCGATGGCGGAATCATCGAGGCGGACAATGTGATGATTGTTCAAAAGCACATGATACTAAAGGTTGCATAATTCATTACTTTAATTTAAATACAACAAGTTCCAAATACAATACATTTCAAATAACCTAGTCTAGTTCAAAACATTAATTTATTTAACTAGGTCCATAGTTCCTAAATGGAGAGATCTTCGGCAAGCAGTCACATATCCAAACCTGAAACATTATTTAAATCAAGTGTCAACTAAAAAGTTGGTGAGTACATAGGTTTAGTATTTCCTGTAAATAGTGGTTGTAAATCGTTTTGCAACTCATTGTTTATATTGTTAAACATAGTATATGATGTAACATTTATTTAATCACAATTCAAACCGAGTTTGACGCGCTTGAACAGAGCACAACAGCTAAGTCCGGTATGCTTGAATATAGTTACCCACTATATCCGGTATGATTGAATATAACACGCGGTTATATCCGAGTATGCAGTAATAAACACCCTAACCGGGTGGGCTGGTCAGGCACAATAGATCTATCAATATTACAGTTGGTTGTCTTGTGTATAAATGTATGTACATCCAAAGAATAAGCATATAGTCTCATGTATAACACGTATAAACAATGTGAGTAGCATGAATAATGTTTCACCCCAAAATGTATAAAAATATAAAATAGGGGCTATGTAACTCACCTTGCAAGCGGGTATTTGTCCACGCGTGTAGGTGATAAGTATGTTGAAGTCTAAGCACAATGAAACCCTATGTAGATAAATGGGTATTATTGTATGTTTATATGTATGTGCGTATTTGTATTTAAATGAGTATAGGTTTTATAATAATATCCTTAATATAAAATGTGGTAGGAAATGAATATGATTTTGTAAAACTTTGACTTATAAAATATTACATTTTTAAATAATTAATCATTATGTTTAATGTATTTAAACAATAATAATAAATAAAAAGATAAATCTTTATTTGATTAATTATGTTGATATTTTATATATTAAAATTTATTTTAACAAGTTTATTAACAATATTGCTAGGTTCATATAAAAATAATGAGACATTTTATATATTAAGTGTATTTTATTAAGTTTATGAAATGTTACAAGGTTTATAAAAATATAGAACACTTTATATTTAAAAATATAATAAGTTTATAAAGGTATTACAAGATTTATAAAAAATATAGGACATTTTATATCAAAACTGTAATTAAATAAGTTTATAAAGATATTACAAGATTTATATAAATATAGGACATTTTATATCTAAAAATGTAATTAAATAAGTTTATATAAAAAAAATGGGATGGTTTATAAAAATATAGTTTAATTGATTTTAAATAAACGAACGAGTAAACCGACTCGTTTTAGTCTTTATTGTATAAAAATGTTATTAAAATAAGTTAGGTTAAATTAATAAAATAATTAAAATGTAAACAGAAGTAAAAAAAAATGGGCCGAAGGCCAGAAGGTTCGAACCCGCGACTTTCGCTTCAGACACAAACACGCATAACCAGCCGGGCTACTGCCCATCGCTGGTTATGTGTGTATCCGTTAATTTAAATACACAAAGGAACAACTGGTCGCTGGTTCTCGGTGACCGGCAAACCGTGTCCGAGGACACTGGGTTTGCCCGGTAGTTCTCGTGCGATGGTCGAGTTTTCGACTGGAATAGATTACCTGAAGATAACAGAAGGTACAGGAATCGAATCGAGGCTCGAACCTAGTCGCGAAGGGCTTGGTCGGCAGAGACTTTTGAACCGAAAATGTCCAAGGTGGAAATCGATCCTCTGGATGAAATTTGACTTCGAAATTTAGGTTGTAGCTTCACTTAGTAACGAAGAAAGTGATGGTATCCTCAATTTGGAGTGAGAATGTGTGGACGGAGGGTAACGAGTTCGAGCAGGGCCGGTAATGGCTATTTATGGTCGGGCCTGATTCTTATGCTCGAACGTGCAATTGAACACATTCCGACATAAGTCTGGACGAGGCGAAGCTAACCCGACATTCGACAGGCGTGGGGGTGGCCTGTCGGGCCTGAATTTGGGCGTGGGTTCTCGGCCACCAACAGGATCAGACGATCCGTGTGTTGGGGAGACCAATTGGTCGAGGGGTCTAGTTCGCGTGGGGGAGACGAAGTCGGGGATGCTTTTGTCGGGCGTTGAGGTGCAGGGGACAGGCTTGTCGAGCGGGTCGCCGGAAATTAACTTGGACCGCCGGACAAAGGAAAGGGGTGACCGGAAATGCGATTTGGGGATTGACAGTTTTGGTCCCTGGAGTTTGGTTTAATTCGAAACAACCCTTAAAATAATTACGGATGGATCCTTGTGGTTTCATTTGTCCAGAAATAGTCCCTCAAACGATTTTAGTTTTAAAACCTTCTAGTTTAATTAACCCTAAACTTTTTATTAAATAAATTAATTTAATTTCTTTTAAATCAATTTACTTTAACATTATATTTTAAATGTTTTTATAAACTTACTTATTATTATTATTATAAATAATTTTTATAAGGTTATTCATCTTATTCAAATGGGTTATTTTATTAAATATGTAACTTCTTTTTTTTTTTTTTTTTTTTTTTTTACTTAGATTTTTATATAAAATTTTATATTAGTTTTAAAATTTATAAATTTCTAATTAGTTTAAATCCATAAAATAAGATACCTATTTGTATAAAACCAAATAAAACTTAAGCATATAAAATTTTATAAAACTTATGTTTTTATTTAAAATCAATCATTTTGAATGGTTAATAAAATTGAAAACCATTGATTTATTTATATAAATTATCTAATTTGATAACATGATTTATATAGTTTATAACCTTCAAATATATATATATATTTTTTTTAAATTAAAAATATCTAACTTGAAATTTGCCAATACACCGATTTGTATAAATTTGATTAAATATACGTGTATATGTTTTGAAATAAAATGTTAATATTTACACGATAAATTTCGCAACGAAAATCTTTGAAATGTCACAACTTGCGAGTTCTTGCATTTCCGAAGGTGCAAGACGATAAGGAGCTCTAGCAACGGGGTTAGCTCCGGGCATAAGATCAATACGGAACTCTACTTGACGAACAGGAGGAAGACCGGATAAATCTTTAGGAAACACTTCGGGAAAATCCCTAATGATAGGAATGTCTTGAATACTCTTCTCCTTGACGTCCTTTTGAACAATATGAGCTAGGAAGGCGATGTACTTCTTTCGTAAGTACTTTTGAGCGGTAGTACAAGACATCAATTTAAGACCTTTGCAAGGCTTTTCACCAAAAACCCTTAAGGTTTCTCCCGATGGTAGCGGAATTCGAATACACTTTTCAAAGCAAATGACTTCGGCATGATGATTTGATAGCCAATCCATACCTATGATAATATCAAAGCTTCCTAGTGGCATTGGAACAAGGTTGATTGGGAATGAATGGTCATTTAGTTCTAAGGAGCAATCATAAATAATGGACTCAATGGTAAGGGAGTCACCATTTGCTATTTCAACGGTGAAGGTTTTCTCTAATTGGGATCGTGTCTTTGCAAGTAAAGGCTCAAAATTAAGTGACACAAAACTTTTATCAGCACCCGTATCGAACAAAATGGAGGCATATTGACTATTAACAAGAAACGTACCATTGACCACGTCATTGTTGGCTTGAGCTTCGTTGGCGTTTATGTTGAACGCACGCCCACGAGCTCCACCTTGCCTAGCATTTGCAAGTCTTGGACATTGATCACGAAAATGGTTCGGGTCACCACACTCATAGCAAGCACGCCCATTAGCAATGGCGGGAGCACCTTGGTTAGCCACTTGAGGTACGGTTCGGTTTGGAGGGTTGACTTGGCCCGTAAGGGCTTTGGTCCTACAAACACTAACCGTATGACCATATCTCCCACAATAAGTACAAAGGCGACATGGGATGTTTTGGGGATGATGGTAGTTGCAGGTGGCACAAAGTGGGTAAATTCCACCATATGGCTTTTTGACCGGTGCTTGAACCATAGGTGCGGCTTGATTGAAGGGAACAGTAGGGGTAACCACAGCAAAATTTCTAACTTTCCTCTTTCTGTTATTGCGAGAGGGCTCGGTTGTGGCTTCCTTGTTGTGAGTAGGAGGGGTTACGGTTTCGGCAATCTTCTTAGAACCCTTTTTAGTAAGAGTCCCAGCTTTCACATGATTATCAGTTAGGGTAGCAGACAGGCGGATGGCATCTTCCAAAGTAGCAGGATTTCTACCTAAGACAGTATCTTGGATTTGTCTTGGTAGCCCACCAATATACTTCTCGATACAACGGGTCAAAGGAGTGATCATGTGGGGCACGAGAAGACTCAACTCATGGAACCGAGTTGTATATGCTAAGTTTTCCCCACTATCTTGGGCAAGATCCCAAAATTCAGCCTCTAACCTTTTCACTTCATTTCGAGGACAGAATTCCTCGGTCATAAGCCTTTTGACCTCATCCCAAGGTAAAGCCATAGCTACATCAATACCCCTATTCCTTTTCTCCCCATTCCACCATGTAAGTGCCCGTTTTTGTAGGACACTTGTAGCATGACGAACACGGAGGTTGTCGGGACAGTCACTATTGAGAAAGGTATTCTCAATACTTTCAAACCATTGAAGGAGTCCAGTAGCTCCTTCGGTTCCATAAAACTTTAGGGGTTTGCACGAATTGAAGTGCATGAAGGTGCATTGAGATGGATTGTTTCCACCATTACCACCATTATTACCACTATTGCTTCCATTTCCACCATTGCCATTAGTGGCACCATTGGCTTGGGTGAGTTGTGTCACCAATTGGGTAAGAATAGCAGCAATGTCGGAGTTGGCGTTGGTTGCGGGAGCACGACGAGAGGCATTCTATAGATTTTCACAAGACAAGCAAAGATTGTAAGAACTGATGAGAATTGCTAGGATTTAATAGAATGAGATAACCAAATAAAAATAGATATTTATAGTTTGGATTGTACTCAAAAGTGATAAAATCACTTGAATACTATGGCACATTAAGGTTAATTTAAACTCATAAAATTTTCAAGGAGACATGTTTTAGCCTATAAGTAAACACTCATCTCGGGAATTCTCAGGAAAGCATACGGGTCCCTCGGTTGATTGGGATTTATGCGAAATGCTTTCCTAGACAGAAAACCCAAAATACAGGTGTCACCCTTCCAGATTGCACGTGTCCTCAAATAATTTAACAAGTTTAAAACCTTAACGAAGAAATAAAAATTTTAGAGTTTTTTGCTTCAAGAATTCTTCCACATGCTAAGAAGGATAAAGATAGAAAGAATGTAGAAATATTATGAGGTTTTAGAATATAGGAAAGGATATTATTTATTTAATTATTAAGAATATCCTAATAAGTCATGGATTTAAAATACATAAGTCATCAAAATGAAATAATAAGTAATCATACTAAGCATGTAACATATAACATGTAGTACATAGCACGTAACACATAGCACAAAAATCATGAGACTCAGTATAAGTGGGTGTCCTAAAGTTATAGTCTAGGTCAAGATGTCTAATATGGCGGAATCATCGGGGCGGGACATGTAAGACTGTTCATAGCACATGGTTGACTAAATTGAAATATATTAAATTTAAATTTCCATTACAAATAATCCAAGTACAAACCAAATTCAAACAAGAAACATAAAACAATTCATAAAGTTCTTGATTTAAATTGCTAAGTCCAAATCCTATGTTGAACACGTCTTGAATCAATCTCACATATTGGGGCCTGAAACATGAATAAAATAAAGTCAACTAACAACTTGGTGAGTATAACACAGTTGTATGTAGATAGCATATAGTTGAAAACAAATCCTTTACATGACATGATAAATAAGGCGTTTATGGGGAGCAGCTATTGTGTAACCAAATGTACAATCAAACCTTGTAACTAGCATGCAAAACAAAGTGTGTTGTCGGTTTCAATCACCGCGTATCGTGGGTGGGTTTGTCAGACTCAATAGATCCATCATTGAAAACCGTCAGCTTGAAAAGTTAATGATTGCACATAATAGCATACAAGAGGTTAGCACACCTAGCACTCGGGCACAAAGCTCAAATTTTTGCACACATATATGTAAATAGGATTTTTGCACTTGTGTTGTTTGAGTAAATGTAAATGTGTAATGTGTAAAGAGTATAGAGTTCATGTTCCACCCCAAAAGTGTAAAAGAGTAAAAAGGGGTTGTGAATACTCACTTAAAGCAAGCAAGGAGAAGGACTGAATGGTGTAGGAAGCTCGAACACTTGAAATCACCCTTGAAACACCTTGAAACTACAAGGCTCTAGCTAAACTTTTTAGAGGATTGTTCTTGATTTTTGAAAGATGTAAAGTGGTGGTGTGTGTGCATGTGTCGATATATATACACAATGGAAGAGAGATGGGGCTTGAGTGTTGCACTCAACCAAATCATTGCAAGAGATGGTTGACTTGATGGAATGACTCTTGCTTGCACACTTGGATGATGGAGCATGGGTTTATGACTATAATGATGGAATAGATTTGTTAAACAAGTGGGGTGGGTGGGCCCCCTTGTTTTTGGCCGAATAGGGGAGAAGGGTGGGGGTTGGGTCTTGTTGCACATCTAGTTGGGTTCTAACTACCTAGTTAGATGTCTCTTTAGTAGTATATACCCGGTAGGTGATACTGTGATATAATACTCGGCGTAGGAACTTTTAGTGATTAAAACTTTATATGTATATACCTAGATATATATATATATATATACATATATATATAATTATTAGATGAAACGAGGGTTGAGTATAGATCTCAACAAGTCATCATCATTAAGATTTGATGCTGGAGTGGAGTACAAGCAAGGATATAATGATGGTGATGTGATCTTTATGTTGCTTGCATCTTTGGTCATAATCGTGATGATTATGACGTTTGAGTGTTGTGTAAGCAAAGCAATCATGATGATGATGTGATCTTTATGTTGCTTGCATCTTTGGTCATAATCATGATGATTATGACACTTGAGTGTTGTGTAAGCAAAGCAATCATGATGACGATGTGATTGATTTAGATGTGGTATAATACCTGGAATTTATACCCGCTTTAATATATTTATTTATTAAAACGTCTCACTAGACTTTTACTGTCAAGTTCTTGTTAATCACCAACGACCGTACTTTGCGGGCTATCACTGCTTATTTTCCTAGTAATTCTTAAAAATTACTATTTGGATATAATTTCCTTTGTTAGATTCCTTGACTTTACTTAGTCAAAATAAAACTTCAGGAAATATATGTTATGAATGTGCATTTATGTAATATGGATATTGACCTGAAATACTGGGTGTCACAGTATATAACTGAATAAAACTTGAGTATTTGTATTGAATCATTGTATTTAATTTATGGCGAAGAATATAATAAGACAGTGCATGAGAATTTGGTTTGAAATGCGATACATTGAGTTGAAATATGGATACTAAAAATCGGAAATGTTACAGATGCTGAGTGTTATATCCTGAAACCTGGTTTTGTTATTCCTGACGAATGGATTCTCATGAAGGCCCCGAGGAGAAATGACACGTATGTTCTTGACATGAGTGTCGCTACTACAACGGATTCAATTCCTACATGTTTACTCTCCAAGGCATCGGAATCAGACTCTATTCTTTGGCACAGGAAGCTAGCTCACATCAACTATCGGAAGATGAATTACATTGTTAAGAATGATCTGGTTCTTGGTATTTCGAAGATGAAATTCTCAGTTCCTGATGATTGTATTCCTTGCAAGAAGGGGAAACAACGGTAGAAATCACACAAATCTAAATCGAAGAATTCTATCGTAACTCCTTTGGAGCTGCTGCATATGGATTTGTTCGGTCCGATTAGTATCAGGAGCATTGGTGGAAAATCATACTGTTTGGTAGTCACTGACGATTTTTCTAGATTTTCATGGGTTAAGTTTCTCTCTTCTAAGGCTGAAACCACTAAGTTGGTACAATACTTAATCCTGGGTTTGGAAAATTTATTCAATCTGAAGGTCAGAAGAATTAGGAGTGACAATGTCAGCGAATTTAAGAATAGCAAGATAGGCTTATTCTGTCTACAAAAGGGAATTCATCATGAATTCAGTGCGCCATATGTTTCTCAACAAAACGGTGTAGCTGAACGAAAGAACATGACGTTGGTTGAAACGGCACGCACGATGCTTGCAGATTCTAAGCTTCCAGTTACTTTTTGGGCTGAAGCTGTGAATACTGCGTGTCACGTTTTGAACAGAGTCTTGACCGTCAAGCGACATAACAAGACTTGCTACGAGTTACTGAATAATCGAAAGCCGAATCTGGATTATTTACTACCTTTTGGTAATCCTTGCACCTTGTTGAAAATTCGTGATGTCCCAACAAAATTCAGTGCTAAGGCTATTGAAGGGATTTTTCTGGGGTATGTTGCTAATTCGACTACCAAGAGGGTTTATAACAAAGAGACGCGCCAAGTTGAAGAATGATTCCATATTGACTGTTCAAATCGGTCTTTACCACAAATGGCGATTGGACCAGATTGGGCATTTGATTATGAAACCTTATTCAAGTCTTTTCATTTACCTTCTAATATTTCTCCTGATGAAGCTGATGTTCTCTATGATTCATGTCAGGATGCACAGCACAATGGCTTTCTACCAACTACAGTTCCACATTCATCGGTTCCATCGACTTTTGCTCCCGATCCTAATGTTGCTTCTTGTTCGGGACCACAAGATTCAGAGAGTGAGGATGACAATGCTATTTTTCAATATTTTTCTGCTGATCCTTTGTTGGGTGATGATTCATTACCTTCGACATAAGATTCGGGTGAGATTCCTACAAATTTAAACTCGTAAATTCCAATTAATCATGGTTTATCTTATCAATCTGATACAACTCGTGTTGAAGTGTTACAGGTTCTTGAGGTCGCTTCCATCAAGGAACTCAAAGATCATCCAGTGACAAATATAATCGGCAATTTGAAGGATGGAGTGAAAACACGTTCTCTTGTTGACAATACTTGTTTGTATACATGTATTAAAGATTCTGGTGTTCTTGATGATTGCTCACATTCATATTTTACTTCTCAGGTCGAACCCAAAAATGTTGAAATGGCTTTAAATGATAACATTTGGATAGAGGCTATGCGGGAAGAACTTGCTCAGTTTGAGAAACTTAAGGTTTGGAATCTTGTAGATCTTCCGAAGGGGGTATATTCGATTGGTACTAAATGGGTGTTTAAATGTAAGAAAGACGATTGAGGTGTCGTGGTAAGAAACAATGCAAGATTAGTTGTCCAGGGCTTCAATCAACAAGAGAGAATTGATTACACCGAGGTTTATGCGCCTGTTGCGAGGCTTGAAGCGATACGGCTGTTTCTAGCTTTTGCTTCTTATAAAGGTTTTAAGGTGTCTCAATTGGATGTGAAAAGTGCATTTTTATATGGAAAGGTCAAGGAGGAAGTTTATGTTTACCAACCGCCAGGGTTTGAAGATCCACTTCATCCGAGTAGGGTTTTCAAGCTTGATAAGGCCCTCTATGGTCTTCATCAGGCTCCTCGAGCGTGGTATGAAACATTGTCCGCACATCTTTTAGCAAATGATTTTGTTCGTGGCAAGATTGACTCAACCTTATTCATAAAGAAATCAAGGGGAGATTACCTACTGGTGCAGATATGTGGACGATATTATTTTTGGCTCAACAAATGAAGGGTTATGCAAAGATTTTGAGAGTGTAATGAAGTTGAAGTTTGAAATGTCTGCTATGGGAGAGTTATCGTTTTTCTTAGGTTTACAAGTAAATCAAAAGGAAGATGGTTTCTTTATTCATCAGTCCAAGTATGTCAAAGACATTTTGAGCCGGTTCAAGATGGAGGACTGTACCCCATATGATACTCCGATTCCGGTCAATCATAAGTTGAATTCAGAATCGGATGGAAAAAATGTGGATTGTCGACTTTACAGAGCAATGATTGGATCTCTCATGTACTTAACCGCTTCAAGGCCAGATATAATGTTCAATGTGTGCATTTGTTCCAGATTCCAGGCAAAACCAAAAGAATCTCACTTAATAGCTGTAAAAAGAATCTTTCGTTATTTGAAAGGAAAACAAAGATTGGGACTATGGTATCCACATGGTTCTAACTTTGATTTCAATGCTTATACTGATTCTGATTTTGGTGGTTGTTGTTTGGACAGGAAATCTACAACAGGTGGTTGCCAGTTCTTGAGTAATCGACTTGTTTCCTGGCAATGCAAAAAGCAAACCATAGTCTCCATTTCTACTTGCGAAGCAGAATACATCGCTGCTGCAAGTTATTCACAGATCCTGTGGATACAACAACAATTAAGAGATTACGGTTTGAATTTCACAGGAACCCCTATGCTTATTGATAATAATGCTACAATGTCTATAACTAATAATTATGTTAAGCACAGTAAAACAAACCACATTGAGATTAGATATCACTTTATTCGTGATTGTGCAGAGAAAAGGTTGATTGAGCTGGTAAAGGTTCACACTGATGATAATTTTGCTGATTTGTTTACCAAGGCATTTGATCGTACCAGGTTTGAATTTCTAATCAAAATGATTGGTATGATCAATCCCGAATAAAAGTTTTTCAAAATCAAATTTTCATGGAAAATTTTGTTTTTAATTTCTTTTGTTGCTTTATTACATTTCTGCATTTTAAATTTTCAGTCAAAAAGTTCTTAATTTATAAAAAGTCAAAACAAATTGAAAAATATAAAATTTGACATCATTTGACGTTAGAGAAGAAATGATAGTACATCCGTGATTAGTTCATTTCACACGACCTTAGTAGACCTTTGATATATGTTTGATTAAACTAAGTTGATTTGATCTAAATTTCAAAGTCTGCATAAATGAGAAATGATAGTGTTGTGCATGCTCTAATCTTGATAATCTGTTTTCAAATTTGTGTATGAGTTTTGAAACTTGAATTGTCAATAGACTAAAAGTGTTTTGAAACTAATAGTAGTGTGAAAAATAAATATGATATGATTACATCTGTGATTTGAATCCATTATATGCATGGGTGTGTGTGTGTACTAGCGCGACCGTGTCTGGAATTAGGCACGACCGTGCTTGGGCACTGGCGCGACCGTGCTTGTGCACTGGCGCGACCGTGTCTACTTGAGTTTGTATTAAATACAGAAATAATCCTTGTAGTTTGGTGTTTGAGTTTGAGGAATGGGGTTTGTGATTGGATAACTTGGACTAACTAGACTAATTGTGTTTGTGCGAGATAACAGAACTTGAGTTAACGAAGTTATCTCTAAAACGCCGGATGTCGCATCATATATATATATATATACATATATATATATATATATTCATATATATATATATATATTTGTAATGCTAAAAGATAAATTTGTATGAATGAAATTCGGAGTTTAATACACTTTTGTAATTATGGTTAATGTGACACAATGAAATTAACAAGAATTGAAGTTGAAATGTTGTTATTGCCCAAAACAAAGCATAAGAAAATCATGGATGTTACAGTATCCCCTAGTTGAGGTAATTTCATCTCGAAATTCAACTACTTGATGCTACAGTCTCAGGAAAAGATGTGGGTACTTAAGCTTCATTTGGTCCTCTCGTTCCCAAGTAAACTTGGGACCGCGTCTAGAATCTCAACGAACTTTGACTATTGGTTTGGGGAGTACGATTGATAATAAGGTTTAGGTATGATACTCAAAGTCAGGCATGATTGATGATTGTGAATTTAATTTAGAAATGAACTTAAGGAGAAAATCTGTCGAATAATAATTTAGATCCTAAAGGTGAATGCATTACTTGGAATGGATTTGATGGGAATTTGATGATTAGGGTTGTTTTAGATTGTAGTCGAATATGCTCAAGAATTGTTAGTGGATAAGGGATTTCACAAACATTGGTCTAGGTCAAAACTTCACGTGACACAAACAACGCTACTTCTGATAATGTGACAGAGCACTTATATATAGGAAGTAGCATCGGCGTATCCACCATGACCTTGTCATATCACATTAGTTTCGTTGCTATATATCACGATAGGTTTTAGATCATTACACATGACAGAATTTACTATGTTTTCCCATGCGCTGATTTTCTTAATTACGTGTGCACCCGTAATTACTCGAATTGTCGCATGGTCCGTATAGATCGTTCTATTGTGTGTAGGTCAAGGGAAGTCATAAAATTTCTTAGTTCGTATCTATTGTTTTCACGTATGTGTTGCTAATGAATAACCATGTCCCTAGATAGTAAGGTCAATCAGGAAATCTAAGGAGTAAAAATGTAGAATATCCTAAAGTTCCATGGCTTACTCGTGTTTGAACAAGAATACGTCAAACCCCGAGTAGTTTTAAAATGTTGCAACATCCTCGTGTTTGAACAAGAATACGTCAAACCCCGAGTAGCTCCAAGGTGTTATAGCTTTCAACTTTAGTGAATAAAGTGTATAATCATGCCTTGCGTAAAATGTGATCAGTCAATTGTAAACAATTTAGTCCCATGTATAATGTAAACACTCAAGCTTCATGTATGATCTAGTGTTATGCACCTTGTAAACGAATAGGTTCCATGTATAATGTGAATAGTTTAGTAACATGTATATAGTAAACAATGGGTCTTATGTATGAGGTGAGTAATTTAATATTTATGTATTTTGTAAGAAACCAAGTTTTCATGTATAATGTAAACAGTTAAATATCATGTGTATCGTGAACAACTAAGTTTCATGTATAATGTAATCAATCTTGTATCATGTATATTGTAAACAACTGAGTTGCATGTATCATGTAATCAATCCTATATCATGTATATTGTAAACAACTGAGTTTCATGTATAATGTAATCAATCTTGTATCATGTATATTGTAAACAACTGAGTTTCATGTGTATTGTGGACATTCAAGTGTAAGCTATTGAATCTTATGAGTAATGTAAACTATCAAATTCTGTAGATGGTTGAGTGTTGCGGACAAGCGTGTTGTTTGGTGTTCATGTATAATGTGGGTAGTCGAGTTTTATATATATATATATATATATATATATATATTTTAAAATTCATTAGTGCTTATACGAATGGTTAATAGTGAATTGATTCGTCTTCTTGAAGTTGGCTAGCAAGCTCGAATTTATGGTGACAACTGTAATAGGTGTAAATAGGTCAAACATTGACAAGATAAAGTAAATGATTACAATGCATAATTTATTCTAGATTAGATCTCTATTTAACTCCATCTTGCACTAGCTTCAATTGGTCTCATTCACTGCCTCGGTATTGACTTGAGTTTCGTTGGTGTTTATGTTGAAGGCACGCCCCTAAGCACCACCTTGCTTTGCATTGGTTATCCTTGGACATTGGTTTCGGAAGTGGATTGGATTACCACATTCATAACAAACACGCCAATTAGTAATAGCCGGTACAACTTGATTGGCAACTTGCTGATTGGCTCGGTTTCCCTGGTTGACTTGACCAACAGGTGGCCCGGATTAGCAAGTGTTTGCTACATGACCATACCTTCCACAATTGGCACATAGACGGCATGGAATGTTTGGGAAGTGATGGTAATTGCATGTGTTGACATATGGTTCTTATTCTGGTTTTGGACTAGGGGAGCAACTTGGTTGATCGGTACAACAGGGGTGATGACAGCAAAGTTACTTTTCTTATTGTTGTGAGGAGGTTTGGGTTTGTCTTCCTTAGAGGGTTCAGAATAGGTTGTTGGGTTAGTGAATTTCTTTGCATCTTTCCTTGTTAACGTTCCCGCCTTCACATGGTTGTCAGTTAATGTGGCATCTAGGCTGACAGCGTCTTCAAGGGTAGTAGGATTTCTTCCTAAAACAGTATCCTGGATCTTCATGGGCAGGCCACCGATGTATTTCTCAATGCACCGATTCAGTGGTGTGACCATGTGAGGCACAAGAAGACTCAACTCATGGAAACGAGTTGTATAGACCACGTTCTCACCACTGTGTTGGGTAAGATCCCAAAACTCAGCCTCGAGCTTCTTCATCTCACTGCGAGTACAGAACTCCTCGGTCATGAGCCTTTTAACTTCATCCCATTGCAAGGCGATGGTCACATCCACACCCCGGTTCCTCTTCTCACCATTCTACCAAGTGAGCGCCTGTTTTTGAAAGACGCTGGTGATATAGCGAACCCGCAGATTGTCAAGGCAATCACTGCTATGGAAGGTGTTTTCAATGCCCTCAAAATATTGAAGGAGACCCGTAGCTCCTTCAGTGTCATAGAACTTCATTGGATTGGATGAGTTAAAGTGATAGAAAGTGCATGGGGGTGGGTTGGTACCACCACCACCTCCACCAGTAGCACTACCACTATTGTTGTTGTTGGCCTGAGCGAGTTGGTTCACAATTTGGGTGAGAAGAGTAGCAAGATCAGTGATGTTGTTGTTGTTGGTCTCATTGGCACTACGGGGAGGCATGCTATAGATTTAAACAACATAAGGACAGAGGTAAGAATTTATGAGAATGTTTGGATTAAAAGGAATAAGAGAATAAATAAACATGAAGAATCATAGTTTGGATTGCACTCATATAGTAATATAACTACATGAATACTATGACATATTAAGGTTAATTAAACTTATATAACTTTCAAGGAGACATGCTTTAGCCTATAAGTAAACACTCATCCCGAGAATTCCCAGGAAAGCATACAGATCCCTCGGTTGATTAGGATTTATATGAAATGATTTCCTAGACAGAGAACCTAGGATACATGTGTCACCCTTCCAGAATGCACATGTCCTCTACTAATTACAAAAGTTTAAAACCTTAATGAGGTGTAAAAGAATGTTTAATAGACTTATGAGTATGACATTCCACATGCTATAATGATGATGATATAGAAGTAGGCAAGAAGGATATGAGTCTTAGAGTATGGGTGTGGATATTGTTATTTAGTTTATTATTTAGATATAGCCTAATAAGTTATGAAGTCTAAAAAAATAGGCATTAAATAAATTAACACATAATATATTAGACATGAAGCACATATCATGTAGCATATATCATATAATCATATAGCATGGCATAGATGGGTGTCCTAAGGTTATTGTCTATGTCAAAGGTGTCTAATAACCTAATTCCCTATAACCAAGGCTCTGATAACCATCTGTCACACCCCAACCGACGGCGGAATACGTCGGGGCGGACGTGTGGATTGTTCATAAGCTCATGATCAATTAAAGTTTCATATATTAATTACATCAAGATTTCATTACAATAGTTCAAATCAACAACAAAAATCAAATACATCAACATGTTCAATTTCATTGTTTACTAAGTCCAAATCCTATATATATATAGTATCTTGCATATGATCTCATACCCTAGTACCTGAAACATGATGAAAACAGTGTCAACTAAAAATAGTTGGTGAGCATACATAGGTTTTGACACCACAAGTAAAGTTCAAATGTTTTGTGTACAAATCATATGATACATGGTCTATAAAGCATTTATGGAGAATCTAAGTTAAGCTAGTTGCACAAATGTAACCTTGTAACTGGAGGGCATAACAACACATGTTATCCTGATGTAAATGTAGGGCATAACAACCCCAACCGACGGCGAAATCATCGGGGCGGGACATGTAGACTATTAATGAGCACAAGGTTGACTAAATTGAAATATATTAATCATTCAAATTCATTTCAAGTATTCAAGACAAAACCAAATCAAACCATGTACATAAAATGAAATACATAATAATTTATTTAAATTTATCTAGGTCCAAAACTTATGTGTAGCAAGTCTTGATCAAAATCACACATTAGTACCTGAAACAAGAATAAAATAAGGTCAACTAAAAAGTTGGTGAGCATACACAGGTTTATACATAGGTATTGAATAATTGTAAATGATCAAATCCTTACATAACATGATAAAATAAGGCATTTATGGAGAGCATTTATTGTGTAACTAAATTACAATCAAACCTTTGTAACTAGCATGCAAAATTGTGTTGTCGGTAACAATCACCCCAATCTGGGTGAGTTTGTCAGACTCAATATATCTATGTAAGGCCCCATTCCCGGGTAACCTCACTTGTTGGATTTACTCATAAACATAGTCATAAATACTGAACTTAAATTTAAAACATTCGAATTCAATCATTACATAACGTAACCTAACATGACATAACAGCGGAAGTCTTAACAATTAAATACATAACATTGTCTTTACATAAATAAAAGTGGGATGTCAGTCTCGTGCCGGGTAACCTTCACGCCTTCGCACGACCCTTCCTTTCTGTACCTGAAATGTATACTAAAAGGCAGCTAACGCTGGTGAGTTCTAGTTTAAAACTATTAAGTATGATCATTCTTTCCTTTACAAGTATACATAATTATATACATTCGTAACTTTTGCTTTTCTTTCATCTATCTTTTGTGATTACATATATATATATGCATTCACTTTTTTTTTCTTTTCTTAACTTTCATGGGTCATACACTTAAAGGTGATAAACCCGTCATTTGTTTGCGAATGTCACAAATACAAACGCCACGGTCCATCGTCATGGTCCGCCATTCTTACAACCGTCCGGCAACTAGTGTCCGTCCGTCATTATCTTACAACCGTCCTACCGAAGTAGTCCGTCATTATCTTACAACCGTCCTACCGAAGTAGTCCGTCATTATCTTACAACCGTCCTACCGAAGTAGTCCGTCCTTATCTTACAACCGTCCTACCGTCGTAGTCCGTCATATTTGTCTGACTGCCCTAAGGTATCCGTCTCCCACCCGAACTAATTATACAGTCGTGCATCGATTTCGGGACTTACTCCACCGTAGTGGCCTGTTTAGTTTACCTTTCTAGACTTTCATTTCTGGCTGCATAATAGTCGAGTGGTCGTCCATCTACCGAGGTAGCCGTTATCATTGTTCCATTCATAACGTTTATTCATTCATAGCAAGCAATATATTCATGGATATAAAGCAAGATTTCATTCTTACACATTGTGTTGTTCTTTCATTCATTCTATATAATCATACGATTCATTCTTTGTGCATAATTCATTTTCGTATATATATAACATATATATTAGTATATCACGTATGATCACATTAGCATTCATATCATTTATTCATTTAGTGTATACATTTCAGCCCCAAAACATTTAATAAGGTTTGCACATAACATAGAAGGGGGCACATAGAACTCACCTGATGAGTAGTTTCTGAGATACACTTTGCTGGTTACTGAGCGTCACTAATTTCACTCACAATCTGTATAATAAAGTCATACATGTAAGGTAGTGCTCCTAGATGACACTAGACATTACTATGCTTGAACCTAGTAGTTTCGATGGATTTGCTTATATCGAAACTTGGTAGTTTCGATAGGTTGCTTATGTCGAAACTTGGTAGTTTCGATAGGTTGCTTATGTCGAAACTTGGTAGTTTCGAGTCATGGGTTCATATCGAAACTATGGTAGTTTTGGTAAGTAACTTATGTATTATCTTAGCTTCGGATCGTGGGCTCATATCGAAACTATGGTAGTTTCGATGGGTCTGCACATATCGAAACTGAGTAGTTTCGATGGGTCTGCACATATCGAAACTGAGTAGTTTCGATGGGTCTGCACATATCGTCTTCCCAAAAAATCTGAAGTTTTTGCATGCGAGTCTGATCGAGTCAATATCTCAATTTTCTTAGATCAAAACGTTTAGTTTTCATTCTAGATGCTATACCTAAGCTCATTTTCAAGTTTCATCCGCAAAATCGTTACCTTTTTAGCCAAAACCTGAAAATCCCAAATTAAACAAAAACTCAGTTTAGAGTCGAATCGTTACCTGGATTGGGGTTGTGATTTGAAGGTTTTGCTCACGAGCTTAGCAGTAACGTGCTCCCTCAATTCCGGGACGATCCGTCAACTTTCTCTCTCTAGACCCGAGCTCTCCTTTCTCTCTCTAGAAGTTGCGTGAGTGGGGAATGAGCAGAGAAGAGGGCTGCCCTGCCTCTTATATACCTGGGCTTCCCTAGGCCCATTGAAGCCGAGCCCAAGCCCGCTCCCTTTTGTTGAAATATTCCGACTAAATCACCGGTCTCGCTATATTTCTTCATTTTATTATTTTTGAGATGTTACAAGTCTACCCTCCTTAGAAAGGTTTCGTCCTCGAAACCTACTAATCGTTAAACAGCTGGGGATATAGTCCTCTCATTTCGTCTTCTTTTTCCCAAGTAGCTTCTGAACCCTTTCTGTGTTTCCATTGTACTTTTACTAATGGGATTGACTTATTGTGTAGTCGTTTCTCAGCTCGGTCAAGAATGGCTATTGGTTCCTCTACATAATTTAGACTGTTATCCACTTCGATCTCGTCGTAAGGTATGTGAGCTGTGTCGTCAGCTAGGCACTTGCGTAAGTGCGACACGTGGAACATAGGGTATATTCCACTAAGCTCAACGGGTAGGTCGAGTCTGTAAGCAACTTGACCCACTCTCGCTAAAATCTTGAAAGGTCCGACAAACCTTGGACTTAGTTTGCCACGTTTTCTGAATCGGATGATTCCTTTCCATGGTGATACCTTTAACAGTACCATGTCCCCTACTTGAAACTCTAATTTCCTCCTTCTCTTATCCGCATATGATTTCTGTCTGTCTTTTGCGGCTTTCATTCGAGCTTTGATTTGATCAAATTTCTCTGAAGTAGCCTTGACCACTTCAAGACTTGCAAAATCCTTCTGTTCAATCTCCCCCCAACAAACCGGAGTCCTACATCTCTTTCCATACAACAATTCAAATGGCGGCATGCCAATAGTTGAATGATAGTTGTTGTTATATGAAAATTCTGCCAATGGTAGATGGCTGTCCCAGCTCCCACCGAAGTCAATGATACAAGCTTGGAGCATGTCTTCTAAGGTCTGGATTGTCCTTTCAGATTGACCATCGGTTTGAGGGTGGTAAGCTGTGCTGATGTTCAATCTAGTGCCCATCGCTTCATTGAATTTCTCCCAAAACCTTGACGAGAATCTAGTTTCCCTGTGGGACACAATCGACATCGGCATACCATGTCTGCTCACAATTTCCTTGATAAATATTTCTGCAAGCTTTTCAGAAGAAGAAGTTTCACGTATTGGTAAAAAGTGAGCACTCTTTGTCAAGCGGTTGACGATCACCCACATGGTATCATTGCCTTTAGCTGTTCGCGGTAGCTTGGTAATGAAGTCCATTGCGATCTCCTCCCACTTCCATTTCGGTATTGGTAGAGGTTGCATTTTACCGCATGGTTTCTGGTGCTCGGCCTTAACTAGTGAACACGTTAGGCACTTGTTCACGTACTCGGTCACATCATTCTTCATGCCAGGCCACCAGTACTCTTTCTTCAAGTCTTGATACATTTTGTTTGTCCCGGGGTGGATGGAATAGCGAGACTTATGGGCCTCCTCGAGTATTTTGGCTCTAAGCTCGCCAATCTTAGGTATCCACATCCGGCCAAACCTAGTTCGTACACCGTATACGTTTGCATCCAAATTCCCTTGTTGTCCTACTATTCTTTCCCGTTTAATATTTCTTTCTAATAGTGCTTCATCTTGTGCTTTTGATATTTCATTCATCAAATCTGGCGTTATAATCAGCTGACATGCCTTGATCCGGATAGGGTCAGATTGCTCCTTTCTGCTTAAGGCGTCAGCTACTACGTTTGCCTTGCCTGGATGGAACAATATCTCACAATCGTAGTCCTTTAATAATTCTAACCACCTCCTTTGCCTCATATTTAATTCCTTTTGCTCGAAAAAGTACTTCAAGCTTTTATGATCGGAGTAGATGGTGCATTTAACTCCATACAGATAGTGCCTCCATATTTTTAATGCGAAAACTACTGCCGCTAACTCCAGATCATGGGTTGGGTAGTTAACCTGGTGAATCTTTAGTTGTCGCGAAGCGTAAGCAATTACATTTCCTCGTTGCATAAGTACACAGCCTAAACCTTAACCCGAAGCGTCAGAGTAGACATCCAAGTCTTCATTTCCCTCAGGTAGTGTCAAGATTGGAGCTTGGGTTAATCGTGTCTTAAGTTCCTCAAACGCGTTGTTTTGGGTTTGACCCCATTCGTACTTTACTTCCTTCTGTGTCAATTTAGTTAGTGGCGATGCTATCCTCGAGAAATCTTGAATGAATCTCCGATAATAGCCTGCCAATCCCAGAAAACTTCGTATCTCTGTTGGTGTCTTTGGGACGTTCCATTCCTTTACTGTCTCGATCTTTGCAGGATCTACCATGATGCCGTTTGGGTTTATCACATGACCTAGGAATTGGACTTTCCTAAGCCAGAACGCACATTTGGAGAATTTTGCGTACAACTTTTCCTGCTTTAGCACCTCCAGAACTTCTCTTAGGTGACAGTGGTGATCACCCTCGCTTTTCGAATATACCAGTATGTCGTCTATAAAAACTATCACTGATCGATCCAACATTGGTCGACATACTCTATTCATCAAATACATGAACGCTGCTGGTGCGTTAGTCAATCCGAAGGACATCACGAGAAACTCATAATGCCCATAACGTGTGCGAAACGCGGTCTTTGGTACGTCTTCCTCTCTTACTTTCAACTGATGGTAACCTGACCTAAGATCGATCTTTGAGAACCAACTCGCACCTTGCAGTTGATCAAAAAGGTCATCTATTCTAGGCAGTGGGTATTTGTTCTTTACTGTCCTCTTGTTCAGTTCACGGTAGTCAATGCACATGCGCATGCTGCCATCTTTCTTCTTTACGAATAGTACCGGAGCGCCCCATGGTGAAATGCTCGGTCTAATAAATCCTTTTTTCTGTTAATTCCTGTAGTTGAGACATCAATTCTTTCATTTCTGATGGAGCCAATTGGTAGTGGGCTTTGGCAACGGGCTCAGTTCCTGGCAGTAAATCAATCTGAAATTCTATTTCCCGATCGGGTGGCAACCCAGGTAGATCCTCAGGGAATACCTCCGGAAAGTTGCACACCACGGGTACATTCTTGAGTGCTTTCGTTTTCATCCTGTAGTCAATAACATATGCCAGATAAGCTTCGCAACCGTGCCTCATGTAACTTTCGGCCTTGATCATCGATATGACGTTTGGCATTGTGCAATTCCAATCCCCATAAACCGTAATTGGACTTCCGCTAGGAGCTTTGAGGTGTATCCTCTTACGTTTACATATGATTTGAGCTTCGTTGGTAGCTAACCAATCCATACCCAATACTATATCGAATCCTCCTAAGGTGAGAAGGAATAATCTAGAAGGAAACTTATGGCCCTCTATTTCTATGATACAATCCTCTGTTACTTGAAACACTGTCGAATTTTTACACACGGCAGTTTGTACGCTAAAGGCCTTTACTATGGTGTTGATAGTGCAATCCAGTTTACGACTAAATGCGTTTGATATGAAGTTTTTACTAGCACCAGAGTCAAATAAAATAGCAGCATTTTCATCATTTACTAGAAACGTACCTGACACAACATCAGGGTTTCCTCTTGCTTCTTCCTCAGTCAGTGCATAGGCTCGAGTCCTAGCCTTTGGCTGTTCCTTTTCAGCTTCCTTTTCCTTTCCCGAACCGGATTGTCTGGTTTTCCTGCAATCCCTAGTCAGGTGACCAAACAGTCCACATCCTTGGCATTTAGTGTCTCTTAAGCAGCCACGAAAATAGTGCCCCGCCTTCCCACATCTATAGCAAATGGTGGTGCCGATTCGGCACTCGCCAAGATGTCGCTTTCCACACTTTTTACAGGTTTCATAATCATCTGTTCTTGGCTTCTTAACTTCAGTGTTTACATTCCCTTTCCCAGTGCCCCTAGGCGGGTTCTCCCATTTCCTTTTTTGTGTCTCGGGTGCCAGGTCCTTATTGGCGTAGTCGTCGTAGACGATTCCGCTCAGATTCACTACCGACTCGAAGGTCGAGGGTAGGTTAGCTTTTACATGAACATGGACCCGTTGTGGCAATCCCTTAACATAGTACTTGATCAAACGATCTTCAGTTTCCACCAGGTGTGGTACTAGTTGAGCTAGTTCATTGAATCTTGATGTATACTGGCGATGAGTCTTGTTGCCAACCTTGAAGTTCAGGAACTCGTTCTCCACACGATTGATCTCATTCTGTGGGCCGAACTTTTGAATTATGAGCTTTTTCAAGTCTTCCCACGTCATCCTGTTGATAGCATTGGGTGATTTAGTTCTTTGAATGTTCCTCCACCAACTTAGTGCTTCGTTGGTGAAAGAATGAGCAACGTACTTAACAGCTTGGTCTGGTCGACAATCGCTGATGTTGATGACAACGTTCATCCTCTCGACCCACTCGAGGGTGGCCACCGAGTCCTTGTTCCCGTCAAATTTGGGTGGGTCTCCGTCGTTGAAACCCTTATAAGTGCACCCCCTATTGCTTGATCCCATCTTTACTTCATCCCCGTCGCTGTCATATACTTTTTCCTCGTGGTTACCTTCGTCGTCTTCCTTGATTTTCTTTAAGGCTTCAGACAGCAAGTCAGGCAACACATTCTTTAAAGTAAGCACGACCTCACGGGCAATAGCATCTCTGACCTCGGGTTCTCACTGTAGAGACCCTTGATGGTCGCCCCCAGTTGGGGTGACATTAGTTTGGTGCACGCTTTCTGTGTTTTCCGTGTGCACATCCTCTTCTTCTTGATGTCTTGGATTCAGTGGAGGCCTACTGACTCGGCCAGTGCGACCGCCTCGGCGTACTGTTCTTCCTCCTCCAGCCATAGTTCTTAGTTTCCTGGTGGTCATAAAGGGAATACATCAATGTCATTTCTTCAGATCATAGTTTGGAACAGTACGAGCAAGGTAAATTTTTAGTTACAGTGACCGGTTTGTGATTACTAATTTACATTGCTTTTTGGGTTCAAAACTCTTCAAATCGGTTGTGACATTGACATCTATTTGTTCTAAGTTAAGGTATCTATTCTTATCCAAGTGTATTAACTCTAGTACTTACTTACCGTGCTAGCGTTGGCGTTGGTTACCCATACCGACATCCGTGCGTTGGTCCCATAATCAGTTTGAGTCCAGATATTTAGGGATGTCTGAATCTCTCAAACTATTGCTCTGATACCAACTTGTAAGGCCCCATTCCCGGGTAACCTCACTTGTTGGATTTACTCATAAACATAGTCATAAATACTGAACTTAAATTTAAAACATTCTAATTCAATCATTACATAACGTAGCCTAACATGACATAACAACGGAAGTCTTAACAATTAAATACATAACATTGTCTTAACATAAATAAAAGTGGGATGTCAGTCTCGTGCCGGGTAACCTTCACGCCTTCGCACGACCCTTCCTTTCTGTACCTGAAATGTATACTAAAAGCCAGCTAACGCTGGTGAGTTCTAGTTTAAAACTATTAAGTATGATCATTCTTTCCTTTACAAGTATACATAATTATATACATTCGTAACTTTTGCTTTTCTTTCATCTTTCTTTTGTGATTACATATATATATATGCATTCACTTTTTTTTTTCTTTTCTTAACTTTCATGGGTCATACACTTAAAGGTGATCAACCCGTCATTTTTTTGCGAATGTCACAAAGACAAACGCCACGGTCCATCGTCATGGTCCGCCATTCTTACAACCGTCTGAAAACTAGTGTCCGTCCGTCATTATCTTACAACCGTCCTACCGAAGTAGTTCGTCATTATCTTACAACTGTCCTACCGAAGTAGTCTGTCATTATCTTACAACCGTCCTACCGAAGTAGTCCGTCCTTATCTTACAACCGTCCTACCGTCGTAGTCCGTCATATTTGTTTGACTGCCCTAAGGTATCCGTCTCCCACCCGAACTAATTATACAGGCGTGCATCGATTTCGGGACTTACTCCACCGTAGTGGCCTGTTTAGTCTACCTTTCTAGACTTTCATTTCTGGCTGCATAATAGTCGAGTGGTCGTCCGTCTACCGAGGTAGCCGTTATCATTGTTCCATTCATAACGTTTATTCATTCATAGCAAGCAATATATTCATGGATATAAGGCAAGATTTCATTCTTACACATTGTGTTGTTCTTTCATTCATTCTATATAATCATACGATTCATTCTTTGTGCATAATTCATTTTCGTATAAATATATAACATATATATTAGTATATCACGTATGATCACATTAGCATTCATATCATTTATTCATTTATGTATACATTTAAGCCCCAAAACATTTAATAAGGTTTGCACATAACATAGAAGGGGGCACATAGAACTCACCTGATGAGTAGTTTCTGAGATACACTTAGCAGGTTACTGATCGTCACTAATGTCACTCACAATCTGTATAATAAAGTCTTACACGTAAGGTAGTGCTCCTAGATGACACTAGACATTACTATGCTTGAACCTAGTAGTTTTGATGGATTTGCTTATATCGAAACTTGGTAGTTTCGATAGGTTGCTTATGTCGAAACTTGGAAGTTTCGATAGGTTGCTTATGTCAAAACTTGGAAGTTTCGATAGGTTGCTTATGTCGAAACTTGGTAGTTTCGAGTCATGGGTTCATATCGAAACTATGGTAGTTTCGGTAAGTAACTTATGTATTATCTTAGCTTCGGATCGTGGGCTCATATCGAAACTATGGTAGTTTCGATAGATCTGCACATATCGAAACTGAGTAGTTTCGATGGGTCTGCACATATCGAAACGAAGTAGTTTCGATGGGTCTGCACATATCGTGTTCCAAAAACATATGAAGTTTTTGCATGCGAGTCTGATCGAGTCAATATCTCAATTTTCTTAGATCAAAACGTTCGGTTTTCATTCTAGATGCTATACCTAAGCTCATTTTCAAGTTTCATCCGCAAAATCGTTACCTTTTTAGCCAAAACCCGAAAATCCCAAATTAAACAAAAACTCAGTTTAGAGTCGAATCGTTACCTGGATTGGGGTTGTGATTTGGAGGTTTTGCTCATGAGCTTATCAGTAACATGCTCCCTCAATTCTGGGACGATCCGTCAACTTTCTCTCTCTATACCCGAGCTCTCCTTTCTCTCTCTAGAAGTTGCGTGAGTGGGGAATGAGCAGAGAAGAGGGCTGCCCTGCCTCTTATATACCTGGGCTTCCCTCGGCCCATTGAAGCCGAGCCCAAGCCCGCTCCCTTTTGTTTAAATATTCCGACTAAATCACCAGTCTCGCTATATTTATTCGTTTTATTATTTTTGGGATGTTACAATCTATCATTGTTTACTGTCGGCTTGAATAGTTAATGATTGCAAATAAATTACACACAATAGTTAGCACACCTAGCACTCAGGCATAAAACTCAAATTGCACACATGAATGTAAAGAGGATTTGTATTTGTGTAGTTTGTGTAAATGTAAGCAATAGTTTGTATAGTGTTCATGTTCCACCCCAAAAATGTAAAAGAGTAAAAGGGGCTATGTAATACTCACATGATTCAAAAGGCGTAGCTAACGCGAGAGACTAGATAGTAATATGATCCTTGTAATGCACAACGTTAACCTAGCTTGGAATGTATATTGAATCAATAGTGTGCACAATAGTCTATGTCTAAGTCTAGGGTTGAATTGGACGTGTGTATAAAATTAGTGGTTTGTTCTTGAAAGGTATTGCATAAAATGAAAGGTTTGAAATGGATATTTTTAGAACATTTTGATCAAGGTTTGAGTTTGAATAACTAAATAAATAAATTACAAAATTATTATTTATTTACTTAGTTATAAAAATAATATAGGTATTAGGGGTAATTAAGTATAACTTAAATAAATAATTCTTAAATATAAATTAAATAAATAATTTTTACCTTATTTATTTATTTATAAAATATGTAACCTAATCTTTTAGTTATAAAAATGTATCGGGTGTTTTATATTAATTATAATTAAATAATTTATTTTTTACCATATTTACTTATTTAAAAAGGTGTGTAAATACGGAGTGGTGTAAATAATATTTATGTGTAGGGTTATACATTTAACTTTGCATGTTATAATAAATAACTTTTATTTTATTATTTATCCTTTGGAAATAAGTATTTTGATTTTTGTAAATAAAGTTAGTATTTTACAACTTTTATAAAATTAATTGTTTTTATTTAGAAATTAATTTAAATATTTGAATTTTTGTTTTAAAAGTTTAACATACAAATTTAACAACTAAATTCGAAATAAATCTGAATTTATATTGAAAATTAATAAATCTGGTTTTATTTTGTTATAAACATTTCAAGGTTTATAAAAATATTTTTTATAAAATTTTTGGAGTTTTAGAAACTGTTTTTTAAAAATAATACAGACCACGTCGTTCGAAACCGAGTGGTTTCTGTATGAGTATTGCGCAAACGCCACTAGACCAGGGGGCTCTCCCGTGTAATTGAAAGCTTCTTAAATGTAATAACACGGGTCTACACCGGGACCGGGTTTGGGTTTGAGGCTGTCGCAAAAAAATTCCGGTGTTTGTGGGTTTCTAACCCACGCCACCTTGTTCGGCGGCGCAGTGACTTGCCGGCCGGACCAGGTGGTTTCGCTGATTGATTATTAATTCTAAAAATTTAAAACACGATATAAAAAAAAACAAATTCAAATCCCAACCAATCTGCCATGAACCCTAGCCCCAATCGGTCGTGATTAGCTTTGATAACACTAATTGGCATAGGGCTTTTGATAAGGGTTTAAAGACGAATCGAACGAGTGTATTCTCACCTGATTTGGTTTGGGCACGAATGCGGGCGGCTACAGGATTTCTCCGATTGTTCTTCGTGACCGACAGGATTCCAGAGATGAAATGAGAGGCGATTATCCGTTCAGAAAGGTTGTAAGGGACTAGGCGAAAGTGTGTGTGTCGTTGAATTGAATTGATTTCATCTAAATTACACGATTTGATTTCGATTTGACCGTAACAGTCGTGGGGCTGATTATGCGTTAATTCGATTAATTGAGGATGAATCGAGTCATGTTAAGGTGTTGAATACATGAGGGACTGGTCTGCGCGTGATTTGCGGGATCCATTATGCGTCAATTACACAAATCGATCGGATATTGATACGGGTTTGACTATGCGAAGTCAAATTCTTTTGAATTTGAATTGACCGCGTAATCGGTCGAATTGGCTTGATGTTTGGGCCGGGACTTGGTCGATTCTTGTTTGGGTGAACATATGGAGTCCAACTCAACCGGAAATCATCGAGTAGCAGCCTTGGATTAACAAGATTTTGGATGTTTGACTTTTGAAAGTCAATTGTGTCCAAAAAGTCAAAATTGAGAGTAGGTTTCCAATTTAGGGTTCAAAATGGTTTAAGGTTCAAACAACCATGCAATTCCTTGTAAATGTATCTCTGTGTATGTATTTGATTGGAATTTGTATAAATATATACATATACAGGATTTTAATAAAGTATACCCATGAAAGGATTTGCGGATTTGCTTTGGAACCTAATATTTGGTACGAATAGATTAAACCAGTGCACTAGATTTTGAAATATAAATGAGTTACATTGAATTGCAAAAGATAGTAAAATCAGAAATGTTACAGTATCCCCATGTTGAGGGAATTTCGTCCCGAAATTTAGCTAGATAGGGCGACTGCATCAGCAAAGAGGTGGGGGTACTTGATCTTCATTTGGTCCTCACGTTCCCAAGTAAACTCCGGACCACGTTTTGATTCCCAACGAACTTTGACAATAGGGATACGGCTTCGCTTGAGCTGCTTGATCTCACGATCCATGATTTCTACCGGTCTCTCAACGAAGTGCATCTTTTCGTCAATGCGCACGTCATCAAGAGGTATATAGAGATTCTCCTCAGCAAGGCATTTCTTCAGGTTGGACACATGAAATGTAGGATGTACATTGCCAAGTGATGGAGGTAACTCGAGTTTGTAAGTCACTTTCCCAATCCTTTCAAGGATCTTAAATGGACCAACATAGCAAGGTGCTAACTTGCCTTTCTTTCCAAAACGGATCACACCCTTCCACAGAGACACCTTTAAAAGAACAAGGTCACCGACTTGAAATTCCAAGGGTTTTCGTCGTTTGTCGGCATAACTCTTTTGCCGACTCCTCGCTATTCGAATGTTGTCACGGATTTGGATAATTTTGTCGGATGTTTCTTGAATTAGTTCGGGACCAGTGATTTGTGCTTCACCAATCTCGTTCCAACAGATAGGAGAACGACACTTGCGACCATAGAGAGCTTCAAATGGAGCCATGTTGATACTCGTGTGGTAGCTATTATTGTAGGAGAACTCAATTAGGGATAGATGTGAATCCCAATTGCCACCAAAATCAATTACACAAGCTCTAAGCATATCCTCAAGAGTTTGGATTGTTCCCTCGGTCTGACCATCAGTTTGGGGATGGTAAGCCGTGCTCAAATCCAATCGTGTACCAAGAGCTGTTTGGAGGGATTACCAAAAACGAGAGGTGAACCGAGCATCTCTATCGGATATTATGTTCAAAGGAACACCGTGACGGCTCACAATTTCGTCAATGTAAATTCGGGCTAGTTTCTCAACCCGATAGTCTTCACGGATAGGCAAGAAATGAGCAGATTTAGTGAGACGATCAATGATCACCCAAATGCTATCATAGCCATTTGAGGTGCGAGGGAGTTTGGTAATGAAATCCATAGCTAAGTTATCCCATTTCCACATTGGAATTTCTGGTTGTTCAAGTAGACCAGAAGGACGTTGGTGTTCAGCTTTGACCTTGTAACATGTTAGACATTTTGCAACATAGAGGGCAATGTCTTTCTTCATACCGGGCCAACAATATTGTTGGCAAAGATCTTGATACATTTTATCCGCACCGGTATGAATAGAATATCGAGTCTTGTGGGCCTCGTTCATGAGAAATGCATGGAGATCATCGCAGTCGGGAACCCAAATACGGTTCAAGAAATAAAGTAAGCCATTGGGTTTCGATTCAAGCTGAAGTTCAACACCACACGACATTTCTTCGTACATGTTACCCTCGGTGACCGAAACGTGTTGAGCTTCTAGGATACGATTTTACATGTCGGTTTGAATTTGGACACAATGAAGCATGACATGGTCCTTTCGACTCAAAGCGTCGGCTACAACGTTCGCTTTGCCGGGATGGTAACGAATCTCGCAGTCATAGTCGTTAAGGAGTTTAACCCAACGTCGTTGCCTCATATTGAGTTCTTTTTGGTTGAAGATGTGTTGGAGACTCTTGTGGTCGGTGAACACCACACACTTTGTGCCATAGAGGTAATGTCTCCAAATCTTCAATGAGAATACGACCGCACCCAACTCGAGGTCGTGCATCGTATAAATCTTCTCATGAATCTTAAGTTGCCTTGACGCATAAGCGATTACTTTGCCTCGTTGCTGAGGACACAACCGAGGCCTTGGCTGGAAGCATCATAGTAGACAACTAGATCGTCGTTCCCATCAGGGAGAGTCAAAATAGGAGCATTGCACAACTTTTGCTTGAGAGTTTGGAACGCTTCTTCTTGCTTTGGTCCACATTCATAAGGTTTACCCTTGTGGGTCAAAGCGGTGAGGGGAACCGTAATCTTAAAAAAGTTTGAAATGAAACGACGATAATATCCCGCAAGACCAAGAAATGAACGAACTTCGGTGGGGGTCTTCGGGGCATTCCAATTCTTTACAGCTTCGATCTTAGCAGGATCAACATGGATTCCCTTTTCGTTGACAATATGACCAAGAAATTGAACCTCCTTTAGCCAAAATTCACATTTGGAGAATTTGGCATATAGTTGTTCTTTCCTCAAGAGGTCCAAAACCAAACGAAGGTGTTGCTCATGGTCGACTTTAGTCTTGGAGTAGATTAAGATGTTGTCAATGAAGACGATTACGAATTTATCAAGGTACGATTTGCACACACAATTCATAAGATCCATGAAAACTGCGGGTGCATTGGTAAGCCCAAAAGGCATGACCATGAACTAGTAGTGACCATACCTTGTCCGGAAGGCAGTCTTTGAATATCTTCCTCTTGTACACGAAGTTGGTGATAACCAGATCGAAGATCAATCTTCGAGAAGCAAGTAGAACCTTGAAGTTGATTAAAAAGATCATCAAATCTAGGCAAGGGGTAATGGTTTTTGATGATAAGCTTGTTTAGTTCATGGTAGTCAATACACATACGGAATGATCCATCCTTCTTCTTGACGAACAAGACGGGTGCACCCCACGGTGAATGACATGGACGGATGAAGCCCTTGTCGGTGAGCTCTTGGAGTTGACTCGCAAGCTCTTGCATTTCAGAAGGTGCAAGACGGTAGGGAGCTCTAGCCATGGGGTTAGCTCCGGGTATAACGTCAATGTGAAATTCTACTTGTCGAACGGGTGGAAGACCAGATAGATCTTTGGGGAATACTTCGGGAAAATCTTGAATGATGGGAATGTCTTGGATACTCTTCTCTTTGACATCCTTTTGAACAACATGAGCTAAGAAGGCTAAGTACTTCTTTCGTAAGTACTTTTGAGCAGTGGAGCATGACATTAACTTTAGTTCTTTACAAGGCTTTTCACCAAAGACTCTTAACGTTTCTCCCGACGGTAAAGGTATTCGGATGCACTTCTCGAAACAGATGAATTCGGCATGATGATTTGATAGCCAATCCATGCCTATGATGATATCAAAACTTCCTAGTGGCATTGGTACAAGGTTGATTGGAAATGTATGATCATTAAGTTCTAGAGAGCAGTCGTGGATAACATGGTCAATTGTAAGGGAGTCACCATTTGCTACTTCGACGGTAAAGGTTTTCTCTAATTGGGATCGTGTCTTTGCAAGTAAGGGTTCAAAGTTAAGTGACACAAAACTTTTATCGGCACCGGTATCAATTAAAATGGAGGCATATTGACTATTAACAAGGAACGTACCGTTGACCACATCATTGTTGGCTTGAACTTCATTGGCGTTTATGTTGAAAGCATGCCCACGAGCTCCGCCTTGTCTAGCATTGATTAACCTTGGGCACTGATCACGGAAATGATTTGGGTTGCCGCATTCATAACAAGGACGCCCATTTGCAATAGCGGGAACACCTTGATTTACCACTTGTGAGTTGATTCAGTTTGGTGGGTTGACTTGGCCTGCAAGTGCTTTGGCTCTACAAACGTTGATCGTATGGCCATATTTCCCACAGTGAGTGCAAAGACGACAGGGAATGTTTTGGAGATGGTGATAATTGCATGTGACACAGAGTGGGTAGATCCCCACATATTGCTTCTTGACTGGTGCTTGGGCCATAGGAGCAACTTGGTTAACGGGGATAGCAGGAGTGACCACAATAATTTCTAGCCTTTCTTTTCTTATTATTGTGGTAGGGTTCAGTTTTGGATTCTTTGATATGAGCAGGAGGGGTTGTCGTATCGGGAACTTTCTTGATACCTTTTCTAGTAAGAGTCCCTACTTTCACATGGTTGTCGGTTAAAGTAGCAGATAAGCGGATAGCATCTTCGAGTGTTGCGGGATTTCTCCCTAAGATAGTATCATGAATTTGTCTAGGTAATCCACCAATGTACTTCTCAATGCATCGAGATAAAGGTGTGACCATATGGGGCACCAGAAGACTTAACTCATGAAACTGAGTTGTATAAGCCAAACTTTCACCACTATCTTGGGCAAGATCCCAAAACTCGGCTTCCAGTTTCTTCACCTCATTTCGAGGATAGAATTCTTCAGTCATTAGCCTTTTAACCTCATCCCAAGGTAAGGCCATTGCTACATCCACGCCTCTAGTTCTCTTCTCCCCATTCCACCATGTGAGTGCCCGTGATTGTAAGACACTTGTGGCATGACGAACACGAAGGTTATCGGGGCAGTCACTATTGAGGAAGGTACCCTCAATACTTTCGAACCATTGAAAGAGTCCCGTATCCACAAGAAAAGATGTAAGAACTTATGAAAATTGCTTGGATTTAAAAGGGTAAGATAACAAGTAAAATAGTTAATCATAGTTTGGATTGTACTCAAATAGTGATATAATCAATTGAATACTATGACACATTAAGGTTAATTAAACTCATAAAATTTTCGAGGAGACATGCTTTAGCCTATAAGTAAACACACATCCCGGGAATTCCCAAGAAAGCATACGGGTCCCTCGGTTGATTGGGATTTATACGAAATGCTTTCCTAGCTAGAAAACCCATAATACAGGTGTCACCCTTCCAGATTGCACGTGTCCTCAATAATTAATAAAGTTTAAAAGCCTTAATGAGGAAATAAATAAATTTTATAGATTTAGATTTATGAAGTTTCCACATGCTAGGAAGATGATGATAGAGAAGTAGATAAGAAGGTTATGAGGCTTTAGGGTATAGGTAGGGTTATTGTTTATTTTGTAGGTCCCTTCGTGTGTGTCGGATCGTTGCATGCAAGTGGTCTACTAGTCGGACCGGGTGCGGAATACCCGTGACTAGGCGGAGAGTCTAACTAAAACAAAGTAATCCAAACACAAGAGTCACAATAAAAGTTCTTTCTATTATAAACACTCGACGGTTACAGAGAGATTACAAATTGCGTACTTAACAAACTGAGTTCGTCTAAGATATGAGTTCTACGTACTTATCCTCTGTGAACCAAACCTATTTATACAGACCTGATGCCTGCGCACTTAGCAAGTGCGCACGACCAAATGCTCTTGCGTACTTAGCAAGTACGCATGGGTCTTCCTGCGTACTTGCTAAGTACGCAAGAGCTTTCTCCTGCGCACATGTTAGTGCGCAAAACACTTAGAAGAAATGCAACATATATTATGTAAAAGTAAACACAACTCAATAAACTATTACATAATGACTCTTACATACAAAGACAATTTACAGACATTAGAAATACAAACTAAGACTCTATCCAGAGTGTTGTCACAGGAAAGTGCATCAACAAACTCTCCCTTGACAACATCTCGGGATCTTCATCGTCTTCAGTCTTCAATCTGCAGTCTTCACAGCACTGGCTCCTTAGCTTCCATCTTCTTCTTGTAATCAAGGCAGAACTTAATCACCTTGTCATATTTAGAAGCAAGGAGCTTTGTCCATTCGTCCGTGTGCACATAGTAGCGTTCTGCTAGTACCTCCAGATCTTTCATAGAAAAGTTGATGAAGCAGACTTCATCAAAGATTCTGATCAGTTCTTTTGGTACTGTGTTCCCACTCTCGGAACGAACCTTTCCCATGATCACAGCCTCGCCTATTTTTGGATCTACGTACCAGTACCACATGTCACCAAGAATATCCTGAGATAACTTGCTCAGGGGAATCTTAGTTTCACATCGCACTGGCTTGTATACCAATTTCTTTATGTGCTTCTTAGTTACAGGACGTACAGCGTGCTTATCCTTGACTCTTCTGGGCACTTGAGGCTTGAAGTATTCAAATTTCCCTGATCTTGCTTCCCGCTGTAGTGTTACCCACAAACCCATTGCTACTGCATGACTAGGGTGACTCAGCAGGTCACGGTTTGCGAGGTTCACAAGGTCGTTCTTGGGCAAAGAGTTGAACGCCTCACTGGTTGGTTTCAAGTATTGAACCCCCCCAGATCTTTTGATGGCGAACAGCTGCTTGTCCTCCTCGAACCTAACGGCCAAGATCATACCTGTAGCTCCGTGCTTGTCTGTGATGGACGTCTTTTGCCACACGGGAGCTGGACCCTTAGATGATGCAGAAGGCATGTCTTTATCTTTTGGTGCCTCGGGGTCCACAGGTGTAGGGTCGACTGGGGAGGCTTCAGTTGTAGCTTCAACATTACTTGCCATGTCAACTGAGCCTGTTTCGAGCAGAGATTCGAGCGATGGTACTTCAAAGATCTCACCATCCTCTAACTCGTACTCTCCTTCCCCGTCACCCTTGGGAATCTCTATTACCACGTCTTCATCATCATCATCCCAATCATCACCAGAGTCGATCTCTCCTTCTTCTAGATTGAAGAGAGCATCGATCTGTGCTTCTTTAGAATAGTCAGGCTCTAGATATAGGATCTCATCATCAGATAAGTCCTTAAGTACTTCAGCCACTGACTTCCCTTTATCACCACCACCACCAGAGGTATCACCACCCTCTTGCTGAGTAGACTCACCCTCAGCCATTGGAATAGAAGAGATGGGCACAATCGCCAAAGCTTGGTGCTCACCTCCACTAGGACCGGCTGCAGGATCCTTTTCTTTATCATCACCCTTAGTTAAGTCGACTGGATGACAAGGCTCAGCACCAGTGGATTTATTTTCTTTCTCTTTCTCTTTCTCCTTCTCTTTCTCTTTCTCTTTCTCCCCTTGAGCAGCAAGCTTCTGGGTCAGTTCTTCAACTAATTTGACCATCGCTTCGTGCTCTTTTCTCTGTAAATCCATCCTTAGCTCAAGTGAAGTTCTGTGGCCTAGAATCATTTCATTGGTTTTCATTAGCAGCCGTTCTGTGCCATAACATTCTTCAGTTGCTCATTTGTCCCTGTTCTCTGGCTGTGGAGAATCCTAACTTCATCGGCCAGGGAATTGATCTGTGCTTGTTGAGCATCAGACTCCTCCTTTGACTTTTGAATGGTCTTCAACATTCCAGCAACTTGGGTCTCTAAGACATTGATCCTTGCTTCATACGGATCAGAATGCCTAGATGATGAGGCTTCAGCATTATGGATGGGGGAGGAGAAGATTGTGTCAAAGTCAAACCCTTGTGAGAAATCACCATAGTTGAATGGTTGACCTGACGGCTCAGTGGTGTGAGGTGGGAGTGGGGATGTAATGATGGGAGTGGGTGTTATGGTTGGGGTGATGGTGACTGACTCCGTGAGAAGTGGAGTAGTCACTGTCACTTGGACGGTTGGAGTAGGGAGGGTCACCGTCACAGGAATCTCCTCTGTGACCGCCGTGACTGCCACATTACCTTGTACTAGTGGCCTTCTCCTCCTTCTGTACAGTTGTTGTGCTGGTGAGATAGATTCTGACTCTGGACTGGCAGCCGCAGCTTGTACTTGCTGCACAGTCGGGATCTCTACAACCCTGGGGATAGCAACCTCTTGCCTATCGCCCCTCTTCTTATTGGCTTTCTCTCGCCTTTGTCTTTGTAGAGCAGTGTCAGAGTCAAATGTTGGCTCATATTCGCCGCTCGAGCTTTGTCTCTTTCTTTTAGAAGACGACGCAGGCAGGGTTACCTGTGCCGATTTCCTCGGGTGTGCCTGGGATGGTGCGTCATCGGAATCAGAAGAATCTGATTCTGTTGCTTCTGAATCGGATTCCTCAGCACCCCCATCACCACCTTCTTCATCATCTCCATCACTTTCATTCTCTTCTTCTTGTTGTTCATCAGAATCATCACTCATCTCTGGTGCCGAATTGGGACTATACCAATTCCAATCTTCTGGCGCGACATATGCTTCATTAAGCAGGTGGCCAAAGAGTTCAGTATGCACATGGGGTAGGATCTACACTGCCTGGCTTTAGAAACTGAGCAAATACTCTCTTGTCCACCCGTTTTACTTGCAGTCTCTCCCCGATAGCACGTAGGTTTGGCAATGCATCATCAATCAAGAGTTGCACAAACCTCGGGTACAATAGGAACCTAAACCTCTCTGTTGTATTGATCTGATCATTGATTGCTTTGAAGATGTAGCAAGAGAAGTTGTAGTCCCTATTAAGAGACAAACCCACCATGGCTGCTGCAAGGTCATGACCCATGGCATCTTTCCCTGCTTTTCTTGACGAGATGCACATGATCATGATGTGGGCAAAATACCGCCATTGATCCAATACCCACATCTTTTTGTAAGAAGCATAGTCCCTCGCTCCGACATATCCCATTCTATGCCTCCAACACCCATCCACATAGTAATCTGGATAGGATGTCGGATCGGTAGCGAGGTCTCCGAACTGCAGGACCCTTCTTATTGTATCTTCAGAGAAAGCAATAGCCCGACCATCAACGGTAGCCCTTATGACATTAGGGGATACCGTGCAGTCGTGCTCTACCGTGTCCCAGAATTGCTCCAAGTAAGGTCTTGATACTGTTGGGTCAGCTGAGATTGCATAACTTATTCTTGATCGGTTCAAAAAATCAACGCTCTGCCGATATTGTAAAGCTGCCCCTTTCCACTCAGGTTGAGTGTTCGCTAACAAGTTAAATTCGTTAGTGAATGCACGAGCCATAGTCTGCAGAAACACACAGAAAACATAATCAGAACAAGGTATGTTATTGGAAATGAACAAACATGACATGGTATAGTAGTTACTCATTGAACAAAAATTTCAGACTTAGAAAAGTTTCTAAGTGTTGGTGCTGCGCACTTAGCAAGTGCGCAGCTTTTTCTTCTTGCGTACTTAACAAGTACGTAGGAATTGCTTCTTGCGTACTTGTTAAGTGCGCAAGAACAACACTTAAGAACAAAATTCATAAGTTGATTGATCGTTCAAAAAACGGGTCGATTAGGTCGCCACTAGGTCGGAATCAAGGATGCTAACCTATGGGACCATTATCAAAACCACAAACTACCAACATTTCACCAATTTTTGACCTGACACAGTCGCCGACCCACTGTCGAGTAAGCTTCAACCGACGGCTCGAATCGAGCATCAAAGGGTGATTAGAGAATCGATTAAGGTTCCTATTTGCATGAAACACACAATAAGTTACCCAAACAACCTCAAATTTTACCCAAAAATTCAAGATTTTAACCTAAAGTTTTCTAAGTCACAAATCGGTCGAATGTCACGATTTTATGGATGGAATCGGTCTAAATTCTCACCAATTCGATGTAATGAGATGATGAAAGTATAGACTGGACGAAAAGATGGTTTAGACACAATCGATTTTGAGTAGAAAATTGCAGAGGGAAACTCTTAGGTTTGAAAGCGTGAAACTCAGAAAAAGTTCTAAGTGTCATTTTTATACCCATCACTCATCGGTCGAGCGTACTTGTTAAGTGCGCACGAGTTAACTCTTGCGTACTTACAAGTACGCAGGACTTAACTCTTGCGCATTTACAAGTGTGCAAGATTTACTCTTGCGTACTTTTACTTCGTGCGAACTTATCAAGTACGCACAACCCTTAAGTGCGCAAATTTCCAACTCAGAATTATGAAGATTTTTCAAATCAACGAACGAACAAGATAAGAATATTCAAGCACGAGGATTCAAATACAATTCATGAAGGTTAAACATAAAATATTTTTGGCTTTTTTTGATTAAACTTGAACAATGCATAAACTTAAAATCTTTTTGTCCTTTTCTAGATAGATATATACAAGTATTCACACAAACTATTTTTGATCAAAGACACAAGCAGAGGATCATATCAGGTTATTTTTTAGCAAAAACGATACAAAGTAAACATCAACGAATATGGGATCATGTCATGGATTACTCTTTATTCATACGTAATAAGCACATAAACAAGTAATTCAAGTTGACAATATTATAAGATTTGAAACTATACGCATCTTTGAATCACGTTCTTGTGTATTAAGGTATTAATTATAAGATATACAACGTGTACCCCACTGAAATGCTATTTTAACGTGCACTATCTCAAGGCATCTAAGATTTTCCCAATGATTTTCTAGATTTTCAGAATGAAGCTACATCTATTAGCATAGGAAAAATCAAGCAGAATCTATAAGGATTATCGTGAATCATAAGATTCAGAATCGAGTGATTCATTTGTCTTGGTTTCATGTGATTTTTTTCTTTGAATATCGGGATGATGATTCAGGATAATAGATATGGTGTTTGATTATCAGGTAAGGGGATCCAACTTTTATCTGGATTTGATTTCAATGAATCAGGAGTGATTCAAGGGTGAAAACATGCTCAACGGTTAATGCAGAGACATGTCTTGATTCGATCTCTCCTTGCATACTTGTGAGTATGGGCAGTGAGATGAACCGCATTAATTGTGCTAACGACATAACCCGAAACTAATCTCAAAAGAAAATTATTGCCAAAATCTAACATCCTTTATCTGATAATGATCTTTTCTATTCTTTTACGCACACACACTTGCAAACATGGGTTCAATTCACAGTTGTAATTTAGATTTAGTTTCCACACTACTAGTGATTCAAAGACGCATACAGCCTACTGACAATTCAAATTACTTATAAATAAACAGATTAAAAACATAATAATTTAAACAATTAAGTAAACATGACGCAATCATTTCCCATATGAGCAGTCTATGGTGTTTAGATCATTTCTGATGTACTATCATTTCCTCTTTTCTCAAGTTAACTTTGAAATTTTCTCCATTTTCTATTTTGTTTTTGATTTTTTTTGTAAAATATTTTAAAAACTAAAAGAACTATACAGAAAATTTAAAAGAGTTAAAAATTTAACTTCCATGAATTGAATTGAGTTAAGAAAACTTAGTATTCACTCAGGATTGAACATTCCTATCAAGTTGACAGGATGCTCAAAACGGGATCGATCAAATGCCTTTGTGAAAAGATCAGCAAGATTGTCATCCGTGTGAACTTTTACAAGTTCGATTAAATGCTTTTCAGCACAATCACAGATGAAATGATGGCGAATCTCTATATGTTTAGTTTTGGAATGTTTCACCGGGTTATTTGTGATGGATATGGTGGCATTGTTGTCAATGAATAGAGGAGTTCCAGTGAAGTTCAAGCCGTAGTCTCTCAATTGCTGCTGAATCCACAATATCTGAGAACAACCGCTCGCCGCAACAATGTATTCTTCTTCACAAGTTGAGACAGAAACCGTTGACTGCTTCTTGCACTACCAGGAAACCAGTCTGTCTCCTAAGAATTGACATCCACTAGAAGTTGACTTTTTGTCAAGGTTACAACCGCCATAATCTGAATCAGTGTAGGCTTTGAAGTCGAATGACTGCTGCTTAGAGTACCAAAGACCTAATCGGGGTTTCCCTTTCAGGTATCTGAAAATTCTCTTCACGGCTATCATATGTGACTCCTTCGGTTGAGACTGAAACCTTGAGCACAAGCACACAGCAAACATTATATCGGGTCTTGAAGCTGTGAGATACATAAGTGATCTGATCATCCCAGGTACAATCTGCTGTCCACATCCTTTCCATCTTTGTCAGGATGCAGACCATGACTGACTGGGATAGGTGTTCCATAAGTACTGCTACCATTCATCTTGTATTTTGATAAGATGTCCTACACATACTTAGTTTGATGTAGATAAATGCCATCCTCTCTTTGACTAACTTGCAGACCCAGGAAGAACGAAAATTCACCCATATTACTCATTTCAAATTTGGACTTCATCACCTGCTCGAATTCCCTACACATCCCTTCATTGGTAGACCCAAAAATGATGTCGTCGACATATACTTGTACAAGAAGAATGTCACCTCCTGCTTTCCTAATGAAGAGAGTCGAGTCAATCTGTCTACGGTCAAAACCATTAGACAGTAAATGCTTAGATAATGTCTCATACCATGCCCGCGGTGCTTGATGAAGACCATAAAGTTCTTTGTCGAGCTTGTACACTTTATTGATATTATGCGGATCTTCAAAGCCGGGAGGTTGAGTGACATAGACCTCTTCATGAACTTTATCATAAAGGAAAGCACTCTTCACATCAAGTTGATAGACCTTGAAGCCGACATATGTGGCATAAGCCAAGAACAGTCGAATGCCCTCAATTCTAGCAACTGGGGCATATACTTCCGTGTAATCCAAGCCCTCTTGCTGATAAAAACCCTGAACAACCAATCTTGCTTTGTTCTTCACAACTACATGACGATCATCCGTCTTGCATTTGAACACCCATCTGGTTCCAATTGGCTGAAACCCTTTTGGCAAGTCAACCAAATCCCACACGAGCAACTTTTGGAATTGAGACAATTCATCTTGCATCGCCTCAATCCAGCAGTTGTCAGTGAGAGCCTCCTTCACATTCTTTAGCTCTAACTGGGACACGAATGCAACATGCAGACATGTTTCCATGACACCAGTGTCAAGTATCTCTATGTAAAGACTGGTGTTCTCAGTGATGGTTCGATGACGAGTCTGAACGCCGGCATAAGGATCACCAATAATGTTGTCGATTGGATGATTCCTATGCACTCTCGTCTCCGGTACAATCGGTTCCTGAATTTCTGGATCTAGCTTCGTGCTTAACTCCCCCATTTCCTATGTTCCAGAGGAAGAAGATTCAATGTTAGTTGGATCAGCTGGAGCTTCATTTCCTACAGTTGTGTTAGGATTGGCTTGAGCGTCATCTCCAACAACAAGAACATCTTCACTGTTATCACTGTCATGAGTTCCAGATGCAGATGCAGCATTGGAATCAGGAGTTATAATCGGTACAGTGGCACGAGTAGAGAAACTGGAGTCATCGCCGCCACCCAATAACTCATAAACATTTGCGGCGTTATCTGCAGATATATCAGGAAGATTGAATGACTTGAATAGCGCATCATAATCAAAACCCCAAGCTGGACCTGTTGGTTCGGGTGGAATGCTGTGTTTACTACAATCCACTTCAAACCATTCCTTGACAGTACGAGTTCCTATGTTGTACACTCTCTTGCAAGCCGAGTTGGCAACGTATCCTAAGAATATGCCTTCCACTGCTTTTGCATGAAACTTAGACTGGCGGTCTTTGTACTGTAGCAACAAGGAATACCAAAAGGAACTAGGTAATAAAGATTGGGAAGTCGATTGTTGATCAACTCGTAACAAGTCTTGTTGTGCCTCTTCACAACTAGAACTCTGTTTAAGACGTGACAAGCTGTATTAACGGCTTCTGCCCAGAAAGTGACAGGAAGCTTTGCATCCGACAGCATAGTCCTTGCAATCTCAATCAGTATTCTATTCTTCTGTTCAGCAACTCCATTCTGCTGAGGCATGTACGGCGTGCTGAATTCGTGACGGATCCCTTTCTTGAGACAGAAAAGCTCCATCAAATTATTCTTGAACTCAGTTCCGTTGTTGCTCCTTATCCTTCTAACTTTCAGCTTGCAGAGAGATTCCAAGCTCAGGATCAAGTATTGAAGAATATCAGCAGTCTCGTCTTTAGTACCTAAGAAATGCACCCAAGAACTACTTACCTCCAATACTCCTGATACTTATGGGGCAAAACATATCCATGTGTAATAGCTCCAAAGCGGTATCAATAGAGTTTTGGAGCTTGGGCTTGTGAGACTTCCGTTGCTGTTTGCCCTTTTTACAAGGCATACGGTCATCTGCAACGGTAAATCTCAGCTTAGGAACCCCGGTTACCAAACCGTTTCGGACAAGATGATTCATTTTACGATACGAAATATATCCGAGTTTCCTATGCCACAAGATGGAGTCAAGCTCTGTCGCTTTGGTAAGCAGACAAGTAGAAACTGATGAGGTGGTTGTTGCCACGCTCATATCGATCTGATAGGTGTCGTTTGTTCTTGGCGCTCTCATCAGGATCCAATCTTCTGGAACTTCAAAACCGTGTTTGAGAATCATGCATTCTGACTTGTCAAACATCACCGAGTACTCCTTATCACACATTTGGGAGACACTCAACAGGTTATGCTTCAGCTGCTCGCAGAAGTTGACATTGTCAAAGCTGACACAACCGTTCGAAACCACGCCTTGACACGTGATGCTGCCGCCTTTTTCTCCGGCAAAGGCCACATAGCCGCCTCTGAATGGTTTAACGTCTTGAATCAGGGCCATGTTTCCTGTCATGTGCCTGGAACATCCACTATCTACATACCAGCGGTTAGAGATAGTACCCTTCGGACATCCCTGCACGATAAATAAAGAATTAGTTAGATTTGGAGACCCAAGCCATTGTGGTCTTGGGTCGTCCGTCTTTCTCGAAATAAACTACTTCTTTCAACTCATAGTCATGATGACTGTTCAAAATTGGTGAATCTTTGGAGGAATTGGGAACAGGATTTTGAAAACCTTTTACTTTCTTGTTCCAGGATCTCTTTTGATTCTTAACCAGAACAGGAGACTTTGGCTCAACAACAGCTGGTGAACTTGTGGAAGCTTCACCTGATTGAGCTTTAGTCAGCTGTTCTAGCTTTCTCAACCTCTTATTCCTCCTTCTTCTTCTCTGTGGCTTAGAGAGGCTAGCCACAGATTTCTCACCAGTACGTGTACTACCAGATGTTGACACACGAGGTACAGCAGGTTGCTTTACCTTTCTTGCAACAGATGGTTTGGCCTCAGATTTGATCTTTGGCTTTGCCATCGGTTGGACTGGTGGTTTCACCACATTCTGCTTTGGACTTTTGGGAGATGGTTTCACTGGTGGCGACCTGGGGATAACAGCTGGTTGTGAAACAGTTCCTCTTGTCTACATAAGTTCTCTTATAAGGCTCATTAGATCTGGCCTTAGATAACTCAGCATTATGAGAAGGAGGAGTTGGTTTCTGAACAGCAGTCTGAACCTTAACAGTTTCATTTTTGGGAGTATAGTATTTTTCCAAATTTTCTTTGTAACCAAGCCCAAAGTGAGCTGAAAAAGCCTCTTTCTTTACTTGGTTAAGGTTTTTATACCCCCCATAAAGCATTACCTTTAGTTTATCATTTGTTTCAATGATACCGGGTTCAGTTAAAATGCAATTATCACTATTAGTGATAACGTTTTTCTTTACCTTTTGTTCAGTCAACAACTCCTCAGATACTACTCCTTCAGGGCAAGAATTAGCCGACCCGTCTTCAGAAGCAGTAACAAACTCCTCACTAGATGTGGAGTTAGCCTTACTTGAGGATTCATCCTTTTTAGGGGAATAATCCTTATCAGAGGACTCATCTAGACAAGTGAGATCAATATCTATTAAGCTATTGACAAACTTCCCGCTCACTGGTGGAGGAATGGCATTAGTACCCAGCCCTAACCCATTCATTTGTCTCACTACTGATTCATAGTGTTCCACCACAAAGCGAGAGTTTTTCAACTTCTCATTAGAGCATTTTAACTGCAAGATCTCATTTTGTAGTTTGTTGATTTCATTGTTCCGTTTTTCCAACTCCTTATAAGCAATATCTAAGTGAAGCTGTTGATCGCTCATTTTTAAAGAATACTCACATTTTTCCTGTTTCAACGTTTCAATAGACTCTTTAAAACGTTTTTCGTTTTCTTTATAGTTTAGAGCTGCCATACTTAGGGGTTCAATTTTGTCTTGGAGCTTAGAATTTTCAAGTTTTAGCCCTAGACACTTAGAACATGAAACAACAGAAAAGGGATTAGAGTCTACCTCATGAGATGAACTTGTTGCTTCTCCAATGGCCATGAGAGCAACAGCAGTTGTCGATTCCTCTTTCTCAGCTACAGTAGCTTCCTTTCCTTCAGCTTCCTCCTCTTCCTCTGTAGCAGCAGTAGTAGACTCTTTTAGGTCAGCCATAGAATCTTCCCTTCTCTCCGCTTCCATCATTTCCATGATCTCAGCCATGAGACCAACCTGTGTTTGTGCGATGATGGCATCCTCCAGATGAACACCCCAGTCAAAGCTTTCATCCTGTTGGGCTACCAGTGCATTGGACGTTCCACCTTGGCTTTGATTGTGGTGGTTTGGATTGTTTTGGCCATGGCTGTTTCCTTGGCTGGGTCGGGTAAAACCAGAGGCAGGTGCTCTGTCTTTCTGACACTCACGAGCAAAGTGTCCATAGTTCAGACACTTGTAGCATTTGGCCTTGGATTTGTCAAACCCGACCTTGGCATTAGGATGCCCGCCAATAAACTTTCTTCCTGTTATGTTCAGGAAACGCTTGGCTCTCCTCAATAACATGGCCATATTCCATTGAATATCCATGTCCTCCATGTCATCAGGATCCACTTGATTAAAATCTTCTTCAATCGTCTCTGGATTAGTAAGCTTGCCACCTATGAAGTTTTCATATGCAAGCATGCAAGATGAGAATAGTGCTACATGATCTTCAGCTATTCTGGCTATAGCTGAGCTGTTAGCTGAAGACGTAGCAGGAGGATTTCTTGAGGTATTTTGATGATGAGATCCCAACCCTGATCCTGAAGCATAGCAAGCATGACCACCACACCCAATTAAGTGGTCTTCTTCATTAGGATTTCCAGTGAAGAGGGCAATTCCAGCGCCCGATGACTTGGATGTGGAAGTCGTCCCGTGACACATAGAAGGGTCTTGTATCTGGGGTCTTCCAGAGCTCTCCTTTCTTCTTAGGTTCATGTCATGAGCTTAAACCTTTCCTATTGCCTCTTCAACTGTCAGCTCATAGAATTTAGGATTTTCCCTCATCAGGGTTGTGTACATCTCAAATTTGGGTGGTAAAGCATCCAAAAACTTTTCCACCATCTCTTCATCCGGATACTTGAGTTCAAAAGCCTTCAACTCAGTCTGTAAATGATAGAACCTAGAGATGAGATCATCTAAAGATTCGTTCTCAAGAAATCTGAAGCACTCATACTGCTTCCTGAGAAGATCCCGCTTACTCTTCTTGATGTCACTATTTCCTTCGAATCTCTTCTATAAAGCTTTCCAGAGATCCTTAGAATTGTCATACCCTCGAAAACTGTGGAACAATTCCCGAGTTAATGCCATAGTGATCGAACCAAGTGCCTTCTTCTCTCGATCATATGCTTTCTTTTCTTCCTCATCGAGTTTAGAAATAGGCTTGGGCAATTCATCATCAAGATAGATGTGTGTGGGATGCTTATATCCCTCAAGGATTGGTATCTATAATGATGAGTCGGTATATGAAATGTAGTGCTAGAAACGTGCTTTCCAATTAGAATAATCGTTCACGTTCAGCAATTTTGGTGGTTTCTGTGGTGTACCGATCTCATTATCATAATTTAACATGTTTCCCAAGTTCTGAAGATTCGACATAGTGAACACTTAGTCAAATTTCAGAAAAGTCAGACACAGCTGCACACTTAGTCGAAGTTCTGAAGATTCCCATACGTCTTCCTACGTACTTGCTAAGTACGCAGGAGCTTTCTCCTGCGCACATGTAAATGCGCAAAACACTTAGAAGAAATGCAACATACATTATGTAAAAGTAAATACAACTCGATAAACTATTACATAACAACTCTTACATACAAAGACAATTTACAGACATTAGAAATACAAACTAAGACTCTATCCAGAGTGTTGTCACAGGAAAGTGCATCAACATATTTAATTTATTATTTAAGTATATCTTAATAAGTCATGAATTTTAACGAGTAAGACATCAAAATGAAATAATAACTAATCATAGTAAGCATGTAGCACATAGCATGTAGCACATATCACATAATCATGAAGCATGGCATAAGTGGGTGTCCTAAAGTTATAGTCTAGGTCAAGGGTGTCTAATAACGTAGTTCCCTATAACCAAGGCTCTGATACTAATCTGTTAGACCCCAACCGACGGCGGAATCATCGGGGCGGGACATGTAGACTATTCATGAGCACAAGTTTGACAAAACTGAAATATATTAATCATTCAAATTCATTTCAATTATTCAAGAAAAAATCAAATCAAACCAAGTACATAAAATGAAATACATAATCCTTTATTTAAAATTTCCTAGGTCCAAAACTTATGTGTAGCAAGTCTTGATCAAAATCACACATTAGTACCTGAAACATGAATAAAATAAGGTCAACTAAAAAGTTGGTGATCATACACAGGTTTATACATAGGTATTGAATAATTGTAAATGGTCAAATCCTTACATAACATGATAAAATAAGACATTTATGGAGAGCGGCTATTGTGTAACCCAAGTACAATCAAACCTTTGTAACTAGCATGCAAAATTGTGTTGTCGGTAACAATCACCCCAATCTGGGTGGGTTTGCAGACTCAATATATCTATCATTGTTTAGCGAAATGTTGAATAGTTAATGATTGCACATAAATTGCACAAAAAAGTTAGCACACCTAGCACTCAGGCATAAAGCTCAAATTACACATATGAATGTAAAGAGGATTTGTATTTGTGTAGTTTGTGTAAATGTAAGCAATAGTTTGTATAGTGTTCATGTTCCACCCCAAAAATGTAAAAGAGTAAAAGGGGCTATGTAATACTAACATGATTCAAAAGGTGTAGCTAACGCGAGAGACTAGATAGTAATATGATCTTTGTAATGCACAACGTTAACCTAGATTGGAATGTATGTTGAATCAATAGTGTGCACAATAGTCTATGTCTAAGTCTAGGGTTGAATTGGACGTGTGTATAAAGTTAGTGGTTTGTTCTTGAAAGGTATTGCATAAAATGAAAGGTTTGAAATGAATATTTTTAGAACATTTTGATCAAGGTTTGAGTTTGAATAACTAAATAAATAAATTACAAAATTATTATTTATTTACATAGTTATAAAAATAATGTAGGTATTAGGGGTAATTAAGTATAACTTAAATAAATAATTCTTAAATATAAAATAAATAATTTTTACCTTGTTTATTTATTTATAAAATATGTAACCTAGTCTTTTAGTTATAAAAATGTATCGGGTGTTATATATTAATTATAATTTAATAATTTATTTTTTTTACCCTATTTACTTATTTAAAAAGGTGTGTAAATACTGAGTGGTGTAAATAATATTTATGTGTAGGGTTATACATTTAACTTTGCATGTTATAATAAATAACTTTTATTTATTTGTTTATTTATCCTTTGGAAATAAGTATTTAGATTTTTATAAATAAAGTTAATATTTTACAACTTTTATAAAATTAATTGTTTTAATTTAGAAATTAATTTAAATATTTGAATTTTTGTTTTAAAAGTTTAACATACAAATTTAACAACTAAATTCGAAATAAATCTGAATTTATATTGAAAACTAATAAATCTGGTTTTATTCTGTTATAAACATTTCAAGGTTTATAAAAATATTTTCTATAAAATTTTTGGAGTATTAGAAACTGTTTTTTTTTAAAATAATACAGACCACCCGGTTTGAACCCGGGTGGTTTCTGTATGAGTATTGCACAAACGCCACTAGACCAGGGGGGCTCTCCCGTGTAATTGAAAGATTCTTAAATATATTAACACGGGTCTACACAGGGACCGGGTTTGGGTTATAGGCTGTCGCAAAAAAAGTCCGATGTTTGTGGGTTTCGAACCCACGCCACCTGGTTCGGCGGCGCAGTGACTTGCCGGCCGGACCAGGTGGTTTCGCTGATTGATTATTGATTCTAAAAATTTAAAACACGATATAAAAACAAACCAATTTCAAATCCCATCCAATCCGCCATGAACCCTAGCCCCAATTGGTCGTGATTAGCTTTGATAACACGAATTGGCATAGGGCTTTTGATAAGGGTTCAAAGACGAATCGAACGAGTGTATTCTCACCTGATTTGTTTTGGGCACGAATGCGGACGGCTACAGGATTTCTCCGATTGTTATTCGTGATCGACAGGATTCAGAGATGAAATGAGAGGCGATTATTGGTTCAGAAAGGTTGTAAGGGACTAGGCGAAAGTGTGTGTGTCGTTGAATTGAATTGATTTCATCTAAATTACACGATTTGAATTCGATTTGACCGTAACAGTCGTGGGGCTGATTACGCGTTAATTCGATTAATTGAGGATGAATCGAGTCATGTTAAGGTGTTGAATACATGAGAGACTGGTCTGCGCGTGACTTGCGGGATCCATTACGCGTCAATTACACAAAACGATCAGATATTGATACGGGGTTGACTATGCGAAGTCAAATTCTTTTGAATTTTAATTGACCGTGTAATCGGTCGAATTGGCTTGATGTTTGGGCCGGGACTTGGTCGATTCTTGTTTGGGTGAACATGTGGAGTCCAACTGAACCGGAAATCATCGAGTAGCAGCCTTGGATTAACAAGATTTGGGCTGTTTGACTTTTGAAAGTCAATTGAGTCCAGAAAGTCAAAATAGAGAGTAGGTTTCCAATTTAGGGTTCAAAATGGTTTAATGTTCAAACAACCGTGCAATTCCTTGTAAATGTATCTATGTGTGTATGTATTTGATTGGAATTTGTATAAATATATACATATACAGGATTTTAATAAAGTATACCCGTGAAAGGATTTGCCGATTTGCTTTGGAACCTAATATTTGGTACGAATAGATTAAACCAGTGTACTAGATTTTGAAATTTAAATGAGTTACATTGAATTGCAAAAGATAGTAAAATCAGAAATGTTACAGTTATCCTGATGGAGGGCATAACAATCAAAACTTATCCTGATGTAATGTGTTAATGATTACACGAGTATGTCATGTATATGTAGCCTTAACAGTTAGCATTCAAGCACAAAGTACAAATAAACACATATGATCATATTGTAGAATTGTACGTATGTAATTGTAAATAATGTGTTATTGAGTAATCTGTAGGTCCTGGGAGCCTCGTCGCGCAGCGGATATACACGGACCTGTTCTGAGATTTGTGTGGGAACCAAGAAACGAGACAGAGAAACACGAACAAAGACAAAAGATAATGAAACGACACGTAATCCATAACATATAAGTCATCCTGTATCACAGACTATATACCGAAGGAGCACACATTTCTCATTTAAGCTCACGGTCCAGGGGTCGGGAGAGCTCGTCCCGACCCGGACACTCTCGACCTAGTTCCAGAGTTCCACCTACAAATGAAGACAAGTTTTCTATTTATAGGGAAAGGAACATTACCTGCATACTTGTCTAAGTACGCAGGGTTTGGTCATGCGTACTTGACATGTACGCAAGGCAAAAGCTTGCGTACTTACTAAGTACGCAAGACCAAACTGGTGTGGAGGCTAAGTACTCAGGAACACCCTCCTGCGTACTAGCCACTTACATCGATACATAGAATTTAATCTATAGTTACAAAAACATGCTTCTACATAATCATGTTTCACCCCAAAAATGTACAAAAAGGAAAATGGGCTATGTAAATTCACTTGTATAGATGGTGTAGATAGCACAAACAATAGGTAGTAAAAGTTATTCTTGTAAATCACAAAGTTAACCTAGAGTGAGAATGTATGATATTGAATTAATAATGTGTACGGAGTCTATGTCATGATCAAATGTTCATCGGTTTGATATGTGTGGATTTGTACAAGGGTTGTGTCATTTTATGTGACAGGATGTAAGTCGAGAAAAGTTTGATATGTAAAATTGTAAGTTCAAAGTATATATGAAAAATAATATTTGTCTTTAGGGTTTATATTTAATTAATTTAAATAAATAAATTCATTTAGGGTTTAAATAAATAAATCTATCTCATTTATTTATTTAATAATAATGTGTCAAGAAATATTATAAATATATATATTAGTATATAAATAGTTTGTATAGGTTTTGAATAGAATAATCATATAAACATTTTATTTAGAATTTTTAGTTTTATATCTGCTAGGAAGGATCAAATAAATGGTTTAAAAATTCCAATTTGATAGTTTGGTTTATAAAACATTTTTCGTGCCTTGGGGTTTTATAAAATAATTTTTATAAAGAAATTTGGGTTTAAACAAAATATATTAAAATGATTTTTTTTTAAAAAAAGAAAACTGATTAGGGGACACACGACCGTGTCAGGGTATGGGCACGACCGTGCTTAGGCATGGGACGCGACCGTGCCTAGCCAGGAGGCACAATCATGTCTGGGCACGAGGCACGACTGTGCTAATCGATTAGCACAACCGTGTCTGAACTTTTCCAGAAAATGAAATGGTTAAATCTTATAAGGTTAAATGCTGGAATCACGGGGCTTTCAAAGAGTAGGTGATGGCGAATTTGTCCATATAGTTTAATTGAATTTAGTTTGATTCTAGGGTGCTATTCAATCAAACCCGAATGAATATGAACCCTAGAATTTGTTTCTGTCAATTTCGATAATGTAAGCCCCCATTAACATAGGGCTTTTAATCTATGAATGAAAACGAAGTTATGGACATGTTTAATTACCTCTAACGATATCGAATTGATGGAGTTCGAGCAAAAACAGGTTTGCCTTCGAGCGGCTTGTTCTCCGGAGGCTCTATTTCCTTCTCCAGTGAAATCGAATGATGTTACAGGTTCCGTGGAACTCGTTAGAGGTGTGCAGATGGTTAAATACATAATGAAAAGAGGGTTGGTGCAAATTCTAGTGTAATCGTTGGGGGCTTCAAAGGTTTTGACTTAAAGTCCATAATTGGAATTAATTCGGGTTAATTGGCAGCAATGAATGGTTAGAAACGGCCTAATGATGTCCGAAACAATCAATGTCGAGTTATGGCTGCGAATTCGAACGTTTTGAGGCGGTACAGATTGAGTTTGCGTCTTGACTGTGCATGAGGCGCGACCGTGCCTGGAATTAGGCACGACCGTGCTTGGGCACTAGTGTGACCGTGCTCGTGCACTGGCGCGACCGTGTCTACTTGAGTTTTGATTAAATACATAAATAACCCTTGTAGTTTGATGTTTGAGTTCGAGGAATGGCAGTATTAGTCCCTAGGGTTTGTGATTGGATAACTTGGACTAACTGGACTAATTGTGTTTGTGCGAGATAACAGAACTTTAGTTAACGAAGTTATCTCTAAATAGTCGGATGTCACATCATACATATATATATATATTTTGATAAGGCTAAAAGATAAATTTGTATGAATGAAATTCTGAGTTTAATACACTTTTGTAATTATGGTTAATGTGACACAATGAAATTAACCAGAATTGAAGTTGAAATGTTGTTATTGCACAAAACAAAGCATTAGAAAATCATGGATGTTACACATCAGAACTATCATCATCTTGCAAGATTACCCCTTGCTTATCAAGAATGTTGTTGACTTCATCATTTGACAGATTAGCAGGATATAGCACAGAATGAGAAGCGATATCACTTGAACCTACAAAATCTTCATTCTTGGAAACTTTTGGTGTTTCTTTATGAGTATCAAGACTTTGCTGTTGTATTGTACCTTCCTTCATGAACGTGATAGGAATAAAATCTTTTGCAACATGTACAATTTGATCAAAACAGTTCTTTGAGACAGGAGAAGTAGGCTTGTAGTCAGCAGTTTGAGAAATATCACTATTAATCAAATCCTTGTTACTAAAACCAAGACCAACAGTAATATTATCAAACTCGTGAACTTTATCAGCCTTCACAGTCTTGCTTACATCTGCACTAGAGTCATCAGTCTCCACAATACTCTTACAAGGATTGATCAGATCATTCAAAGGATGAGGTGACGGAATAGGGTTGTAATGACCCTCTGTAGGAGGATGAAACAATTTTCTTCACAACCCCTTTCTTCACAAATCATTTGAATCCAAGTACCCAACCCCTTTCTTCACAAATCCGGCTATTGTTGACAATCAAGCATTCATGAACCTTTTTACTTAAATTCCATTTGCCAATGATGATTTGTAATTTGACGGTTTCGCTTCTTGAAGAGGTTAATTTTTCAGTTAAATCAGTGATTAAAAACTCTTTTCTATATACAAATTCTTTTAGGGTTTGGATTTCTTGTTGAGCTTTATTCAAACTGATTTTGAGAGCCACCTCACTTTTCTTGATTTGATTAAGGAGACTAAGAGCATCGTCCTTCTCACGAATTATAAGTTTGTTCAAAGTACGATAATGAACGATCATATCAACACAATCAGGAGAGCATAAACGGGATTTTACCCATGGCGGAATCAGCTCTGCAGTAGTCTTTCTACAAATGCAACTATGGTTTAAGCTTCCGTCACCTTCAGTTTAAGTTCCATCACAAGCACTCGCTGGAGAATCAACACAATCCACTGAGCCATAACTAGAGCAGTCATTTTTCACATCATAAGCATTGTTCTTAGCAACACACTTGGCATTCTCAATCTTGATATTAACATTCTGCTTCATGCTTCCCTCACAATCAATCATTTGACTTTCTGTTCCTTGAATAGAAAATTATTTCAATTGTTGGGTCTAGTTTGAGAATGATGTCACACCCCCAAATTCCACTAACGGAGTTTTACCGTTTGGAAGGTGACACACCAGGATCTCAGTCGTTAGTTACATCAAACGACACTATATGGGACTTGAAATGCCATAACATAAAAGTTCAGAGTTAATGCGGAAGCGTAAACGTTACAATGCAGTCAAACGTAATTACACGCAACAAGCGTCAATTAATGTAATTAAATAAATTGTTTAAAATATTTGAAATGAATGATATGACAGTAGGACTCCATGCATGTCCTAAGTGCGCAACCTGTGCCAAAGCGACCTGAGAAATATGTAAGAAAAAGTGTCAACACGAGGTTGGTGAGTTCACAGGTTTCAAGTTTGCAATATGAGAGTGTTTGCCAGATTATGTACATTCAATATGCATATCTATAGGTAGCTAGCCTATGTTCATGTTTTACTAAAGCGCTCGCAACCGAAGCTGACTGTGTTTGTATGCCTCCTGCCAGGTCTATCACCTCTGGCAAATGTGAGTAGGCTAACATTTCACCCGTTCGATATCCAATCGAGTTAGCGCGACTAACGCGGGTGGGGCTTGTCAAACCCAGTAGTACTACTAAACATTACCTCGCTAAGATCCATATTAACGGTCCGATATAAGATGAGGACTTTCTGTGATAGTGTGTTACGCTTAGCCTCAACAGTGATATCATATAAAGTACCATAATCAAATAGTTGCGTCATGTTTTCTCCCCCAACGGGAAAAACAAGTAAAATGATATTTGCTTGCGTACATGTTTCTCCCCCACGGGGAAAACAAGTAAAAGTATGATAGTTGGTGTTCATGTTTTTTTCTTCCTCAACAGGAAAACAAGTAAAATATGTTTGTGTGTAAGCATGTTTCTCCCCCAATAGTAAAACAAGTAAAAAGGGGCCGTGAAACTCACCTGCTTGGCGTTGAAGGTAGTTTCACACTAGAAGTAAGTTGGATCCACGTGTGTAAGTTTCAAAAGACTTACGAATGCCCTAAAATTATAAACACATAAATTAGGGATAAAAATGGGAATATGTGACGACGACACAGAAGTTGGAACGTCCTAAAATACGCTTAGGAAACAACGAGTAGACGAACGCGTCCACGGTAATAGGGATTTCTTAATTTGATAATTAAGATATATACGTTTTGTGTCGAATGAATAATAATAATAAATAATTATATTCGTACGTTTGTGCCTTTTAAATTGGTTAGGAAGGTAATATAATTTAATATATTATTTTTAAGTTTCCAAGATTTATAAATAATCATTTGTGTCAAAAATAATAAATATATTATTTTTAGATCGAGGATGAAACATGAGCAAATAATACAATAAAATCATATCACTTATTAGTCTGAAAACGTTTCATAGAGTTTATAAACTTTGAGGAAATAATATAAAATATATATTATTTTTGGCTTGGAAGTCCCGGGTTGAAAAAAGTATAAATATGTAATTTATTCGGAGTCGTGGTTTGAAAATAATATATATATTATTTAAAAGTGAAGAAATAATGTTAAAATGGTTTATAAATCAAACCCGAGCCTACGGGTGGTTTCCCAGGCTAAAAACCATTTAATATATTATCATAATAGTATTAGAATATATTTTATATAAAAATATAGTCTCAAAAGTGGCTAGAAAACTAAATGGTGCTAGTGAGGTTCGAACCCGGGTCTCACCTACACCAACACACTGCCTTAACCAGTCCCGCCCGCTAGGGATTCGCAACAAAACCCAGACCGAAATGGTTTTAACACTCAACACTCCTGTGTTATCCCCCCCTTTTCAAACCGAATCCAACAAGTCCCAAAATCCATCGATTTCGATCACGGTTAACCTAGGGATCATAGGTTCTTGTTAATCGGTGCATTACGAATCTGTGATCGGGTTTAATTGTAAAAACGTCGGGTTTAAAGGCTTTAATTTCAGTTTCATGAACCGAACCCTAGCTTTAAGAACACGGATTAAGATTTATCAAATTCGATAATGTTTGGAGTTGAAATCATGGGGTTTTTACTTACTAGAGGTTTTCGAATCTGACCAAAAGGTTTAATTGAGTTGAGGTTGAGTGCAAGATCGAAACCCCCGAATCGTTTTATCAACAAACCCTAGGTTCTAGATCTTGATTAATCCGATAATGAAAAGGGTTTAATTCATAGGGCTTTCAATCCACAGGTGTTTACGACTCTAACGGTATAAATTAATCGGGTTTAAACAGAGTCAAAGGTGGACTTCGATTAAATAGGTTTATGATGAACCCTAGAATCGGAAACTTGGTCGAAATGATGCTGTAAGCCCTAATTAGCAAAGGGCTTTCTATTTAGGGATTAAAATGAAGCTAAATATTGGATTAATTACCAGTATGGATGACAGATTGATGGAGTTCGAGTAGGAGCAGGTCCGACTGCGGGTGATTTGGTCGCCGGCAACTCCTGATGTTACTTCGGTCGAAGGATCGTGCGTAAGAGCTTCAGAGGTGTTCATATAATGTGTGCAGGGTATCAAATTGTGGGACTAACATAGAAATATAACGAATTTGATGACAGCCATGACCGTGGTCGATGGTTATGCCAAGTATGGCTATTAACCTGTTTAATTCGCAAATGATGATGATTAATTAGATGATTTATGATCGTTAATGCCATTAATCGAGAAATAACAGTTACAATTCCAACGGAAAGCAATCGAGGCATGCAAATTTGATCGGATCAGCCGCTTTGACTTTTTGGAGTCAAACATAAATCGTATTTGGGTTAACTGCAGGTTTAGTCCCTGTAGTTTCAGGTTCTTAAGATTAGAGATTGACAGAAATAGTCCTTTAGGTTTAAATTAGGTTAAGAACAAGTTAGTTGACTTTTAAAAGTCAACATGACTTAAAGATTGGATTTGACTTTAACAAGTCAAATATTAAGTTTAGGCTAATTACACAGTTAGTCCTTGTAGTTAAGGTTTGATGGAATGACAGGAATAGTCCTTGGAGTTCGTAATAGAGTTAACTAGGTTAGAATTTAACTGCATTTGATAACTGAGTTAACCCTAATTTGCCGGATGTCACATCATCCCCTAGTTGAAAGAATTTTCGTCCCGAAAATTAGATAAAATAAAAAAAAAATTTCTGTGGTGTCACATCATCCCCTAGTTGAAAGAATTTTCGTCCCGAAAATTAGAATAGTAACTTAAGAGTTTGGCGCGGAGTGCATGAACAGATTAGGATATTTGTGCATCATTTGGTCCTCGCGCTCCCAAGTGAATTCCGGTACGCGTTTCGAGTTCCAACGAACTCTGACAATAGGGATTTTACTGTGCTTTAACGTTTTAACTTCCCTATCCATAATTTCCACAGGTTCTTCGATGAAACGTAACTGTTCATCAACGTGTAGTTCCTCAAGAGGAACTACGAGTGATCCGTCTGCCAGGCACTTCTTTAAATTTGAGACGTGAAAGACGTTGTACACACCACTAAGTCTTTCAGGTAGATCCAGTTGATACGCTACTGGTCCGATTCTCTTCATTATTTTGAATGGTCCAACATAACGAGGATTCAGTTTGCCTCGTTTCCCGAAATGAATGACACCTTTCCAAGGTGAGACTTTGAGTAAGACCATATCCCCTACTTGAAATTCCAACGGTTTACGACGTTTATCGGCATAGCTCTTTTGACAGTCACGGGCTGCTGCCATACGGTTTCTGATTTGAACGATCTTTTCAGAAGTTTCAAGTACGAGTTCAGGACCTGTAAGTTGACTATCCCCAACTTCGGCCCAACAGATAGGAGAACGGCATTTCAGTCTATAAAGTGCTTCAAATGGAGTTGCCTTGATGCTAGTGTGATAGCTGTTGTTGTAGGAGAACTCCACCAACGGTAGGTGAGACTCCCAAGTGTTACCGAAATCCATCACACAAGCTCGTAGCATGTCCTCCAAAGTTTGGATAGTACGTTCAGTTTGGCCATCAGTTTGAGGATGGTATGCTGTGCTCATATCTAGACGCGTGCCTAAGGCCTTATGTAACGACTGCCAGAAACGAGAAGTGAATCATGCATCACGATCTGAAATAATAGAGATTGGCACCCCGTGCCGAGAGACTATTCCCTTCAAGTAAGTACGAGTAAGCTTATCCATTTTGTTAGTCTCTTTGATTGCTAAGAAGTGAGCGGACCTTGTTAATCGGTAAACAATTACCCGAATGGTATCACATCCGGTAGGAGTTCGTGGTAATTTGGTGATGAAGTCCATGGATATTTGTTCCCATTTCCACATGGGAATTTCTGGTTGTTGCAGAAGACCATATTGTTTTTGATATTCAACTTTGACCTTCGCGCAAGTCAGACACTTACTAACATAGGTGGCTATATCGGCCTTCATCTTCGGCCACCAATACATCACCTTCAGGTCATGATACATCTTGTCGGAACCTGGATGAATGGAGTAACGAGATTTATGAGCTTCATCCATGACCAGTTCCCTTAAGTTCCCGAATACTAGAACCCATATTCGTTCAGCGAAGTAGCGAATGCCGTCAGATTTGACCTCGAGTTGTGCTTCCATACCGCGTGTACTTCCCAGCAGTAGGTTTTCCTCTTTCAGAGCTTCAAGTTGAGCACTACGGATTTTTTCAGGTAATCCAGGGTGAACAGTAAGCTGAAATGCTCGAACTCGTTTGGGCTTGGTTTTCTTTCGACTTAGGGCATCAGCTACAACGTTAGCTTTACCCGGATGATACCGGATCGCACAATCATAATCATTGAAGAGCTCGACCCAACGACGCTGTCTCATGTTCAGCTCTTTCTGCTCGAAGATATGCTGAAGACTCTTGTGATCGGTGTAGATAGTGCACTTGATACCGTACAAGTAGTGTCTCCATATCTTAAGTGTGAAACCTACAGCTCCCAACTCTAGATCATGAGTGGTGTAGTTTTTCTCGTGAATCTTTAGTTGACGCGAAGCATATGCGATCACTTTTTCTCGTTGCATTAGTACACAACCAAAACCTTGGATAGATGCGTCACAATACACTACAAAGTCGTCTGTTCCTTCCGGAAGGCCTAGAATAGGTGCACTGCAAAGTTTCTGTTTAAGATGTTGAAATGCTGGCTCTTGGTTATCATCCCAGTTATAGGCTTTACCCTTTTGAGTTAAGGCAGTGAGAGGTTGTGCGATTTTAGAAAATCCTTCGATGAATCGACGATAATAACCAGCCAATCCCAGAAATTGTCACACCTCAGTTGGAGTCGTCGGTGCTGCCCAATTCTTGATGGCCTCAATCTTTGCTGGATCGACATGTATTCCTTTCTCGTTAACCACATGTTCTAAGAATTGCACTTCCCAAATCCAGAATTCACATTTGGAAAACTTAGCATACAATTGTTCCCTTCTAAGTAATTCCAGGATTAAACGTAGATGTTCCTCATGTTCCTCCTTGTTCTTGGAATAAATGATGATGTCATTGATAAAAACGATGACAAATTGATCAAGGTATGGTTTACACACACGGTTCATGAGGTCCATGAATATCACAGGTGCGTTGGTTAATCCGAAAGGCATAACCATAAATTCATAGTGGTTGTACCTTGTCCTGAAAGTAGTCTTAGAGATATCCTCATCTCGGACTCTCAATTGGTGGTAACCTGACCTAAGATCTATCTTAGAATATAAGCTTGATCCATAGAGTTGATCAAACAAATCATCGATGCGGGATAAAGGATAACGGTCCTTGTTGGTTACTTTATTAAGTTCATGGTAGTTGATGCACATGCGGAAGGTCCTGTCTTTCTTCTTGACAAATAGGACTGGAGCTCCCCATGGCGATGAGGTAGGTCGGATGAAACCTTTATCCAACAATTCCTGCAATTGAGTAGATAGCTCTAGCAACTCACTAGGTGCAAGTCTACAGGGTGCCCGAGCAATAGCCGCTGCTCCGGGTGCTAGATCAATTTGGAATTTGACTTGACGATGCGGTGGAAGACCAGGCAGGTCTTTGGGAAATAATTCCGGATAATCACTAACGATCGGTATGTCGTCAGTCTTCTTCACCTCATATGGCTGCTCGGCGATGAGAGCCAGAATGACAATACGACCTTTACGTATATGCTTTTGTGCTTTCATGAAAGATATGATGCCCACGACAACACCACTCTTTTCGCCTTGGACAGAAAGGGTTTCTTCACTCGGGAGAGGTAGGCGAACATATTGCTCACGACAAATCATTCCGGCTTGGTTCTCAGATAACCAATCCATACCGAAAATTACGTTGAAGTTGCCGAGTGTGACTGGAATAAGGTCAATGTCAAGCTTTTGACCAACCAATCCCAGTTAACACGCCTTAAGATTGTGAGTTGTTTCGATTACTTGACCTTCTGCTATCCCTATAGTGTACTTAGTTGCTAATAGAGTCGGAGTATGACCGCACCAACATGAAATTCATGAAGTCATGCTGAGACTTCTAGTGAGACCAGTGTTTATAAGGTAAGCTTAGGTTAACATAAAGGTTGAGAGAAGAGGTTCACATGTAGACAAGATTTTAGTGAGATATAGATTCCAGGAGTATAATCGCGTTCAACTGATGGTCAGTTTGATTAAATCCCCGTTTTCTAATGTCATTAAAATAGTTGGATATGCTGGGGTATACATCAAACTAAACCAGGGGTTAGTCACCGAATAAGGTAATAGGGTCAAATGGAATTTATCGTTGGTGTGTAAAGAGTAACGTGTTAGTTTAGGAAAAATTCCCAATTTCCGCTTACATAGTTGGAGTCGGTGGGTTTACCACGAGGTTCTATGAGAGTTTCAACCGAGATGGTTTCATTGATCGAGTCTGGATGAGAGTCTTAAGTTCACTAAGGCTCTTACATGAGTGAAATCAAATGGCGGGTCCTATGGATGATAGTTCAGTGTGTTCGTAAATACCTTCAACATGATAGTCGCGTCTATCAACTGTTAAACATTTTTAATGATACCAACTAGTCGTTGAGTCTGTAATTCACAGATTAGGACCATTTATCCACACACTAGGTTTCACCAGGACTTACATGCACCTCAAATTACTATTACGTGTGCACCCACAATGATAATTTGCTTTGCATGCTCATCCTAGTTCTCCCTGTCCTGTGTCAAAATGTCCCTCAATTTTTATTGCCGAATACAGAGTGTTGTTAGAGATGATAAGTCATTGAAAGGTGTAGTCATCAACCATAAGTTGATCGACTAGGACTCATATCAGGATGAGTAGTCAGAAGTTGTTTGATCAGAGTATTCACTCGAGTTTGAACATAATACAAGAGTCCAATCCAGTGGATTGTAGATGGGAACATGTACATGAAATACTGCTTCGATGAGCGAAACTAGTTCATGAATGTGTTACTGGAAGAAGGAAAGTAGTTGTTCTTCCCACTGAGTCAGAATAGGGTTTGAGTATGCATTGAGAATATCGACCAAAGACGTGAGCCCATGGCTCGGGAAAGTGATGACATCTACATGTCAATGGATTCTATAATAATGCGTGCAACGGTCTGCCTTCACTCGGCGTATTGTTGCTAGTGGATACAGTAGGGACTCGCCTCCGACGATCCCAACTCCCAAGAGATATGCGTTAGTGCTGAGTGTCGTCCATAATATGGACCTGAGAAAGCCCACCACGCCCAACGAGTGATGGTGATGCAAGTGACTCCTCAGAAGGCTCCGTCTCGCTGCCCTCAGACGGGAGTGGATGATGTTCTAGTGATTCCCCGAGTGTCGTCACTGGGAATGATGATGCAATGAAAATGATGTGTCCCTCGCCAACTGAGTGTGATACGGATGGTATTAACATGCCTGCACTGCAATGTATAGTTTCTATATGTATCACGTATAAGTGTCTGTGCCGTGTAACTAATGTGTGAGGTTATAGTCTAGTATGCAATCCTAGTTCTCTATCTGTCACACCCCCAAATTCCACTAACGGGGTTTTACCGTTTGGAAGGTGACACACCAGGATCTCAGTCATTAGTTACATCAAACGACACTATATGGGACTTGAAATGCCATAACATAAAAGTTCAGAGTTAATGCGGAAGCGTAAACGTTACAATGCAGTCAAACGTAATTACACGCAACAAGCGTCAATTAATGTAATTAAATAAACTGTTTAAAATATTTGAAATGATTGATATGATAGTAGGACTCCATGCATGTCCTAAGTACGCAACCTGTGCCAAAGCGACCTGAAAAACATGTAAGAAAAAGTGTTAACACGAGGTTGGTGAGTTCACAGGTTTCAAGTTTGCAATATGAGAGTGTTTGCCAGATTATGTACATTCAATATGCATATCTATAGGTAGCTAGCCTATGTTCATGTTTTACTAAAGCGCTCGCAACCGAAGCTGACTTTGTTTGTATGCCTCCTGCCACGTCTATCAACTCTGGCAAATGTGAGTAGGCAAACATTTCACCCGTTCGATATCCAATCGAGTTAGCGCGACTAACGCGGGTGGGGCTTGTCAAACCCAGTAGTACTACTAAACATTACCTCGCTAAGATCCATATTAACGGTCCGATATAATATGAGGACTTTCTGTGATAGTGTGTTACGCTTAGCCTCAACAGTGATATCATATAAAGTACCATAATCAAATAGTTGCATCATGTTTTCTCCCCCAACGGGAAAAACATGTAAAATGATATTTGCTTGCGTACATGTTTCTCCCCCACGGGGAAAACAAGTAAAAGTATGATAGTTGGTGTTCATGTTTGTTTCTTCCTCAACAGGAAAACAAGTAAAATACGTTTGTGTGTAAGCATGTTTCTCCCCCAATACTAAAACAAGTAAAAAGGGGCCGTGAAACTCACCTGCTTGGCGTTGAAGGTAGTTTCACACTAGAAGTAAGTTGGAACCACGTGTGTAAGTATCAAAAGACTTACAAATGCCCTAAAATTATAAACACATAAATTAGGGATAAAAATGGGAATATGTGACGACGACACGGAAGTTCGAACGTCCTAAAATACGTTTAGGAAACAACGAGTAGACGAACGCGTCCACGGTAATAGGGATTTCTTAATTTGATAATTAAGATATATACGTTTTGTGTCGAATGAAAAATAATAATAAATAATTATATTAGTACGTTCGTGCCTTTTAAATTGGTTAGGAAGGTAATATAATTTAATATATTATTTTTAAGTTTCCAAGATTTATAAATAATCATTTGTGTCAAAAATAATAAATATATTATTTTTAGATCGAGGATGAAACATGAGCAAATAATACAATAAAATCATATCACTTATTAGTCTGAAAACGTTTCATAGAGTTTATAAACTTTGAGGAAATAATATAAAATATATATTATTTTTGGCTTGGAAGTCCCGGGTTGAAAAATAGTATAAATATGTAATTTATTCGGAGTCGTGGTTTGAAAATAATATATATATTATTTAAAAGTGGAGAAATAATGTTAAAATGGTTTATAAATCAAACCCGAGCCTACGGGTGGTTTCCCGGGATAAAAACCATTTAATATATTATCATAATAGTATTAGAATATATTTTATATAAAAATATAGTCTCAAAAGTGGCTAGAAAAAAAAATGGTGCTAGTGAGGTTCGAACCCGGGTCTCACCTACACCAACACACTGCCTTAACCAGTCCTGCTCGCTAGGGATTCGCAACAAAACCCAGACCGAAATGGTTTTAACACTCAACACTCCTGTGTTATCCCCCCCTTTTCAAACCGAATCCAACAAGTCCCAAAATCCATCGATCACGGTTAACCTTGGGATCATTTGGTTTTTGTTAATCGGTGCATTACGAATCTGTGATCGGGTTTAATTGTAAAAACGTCGGGTTTAAAGGCATTAATTTCAGTTTCATGAACCAAACCCTAGCTTTAAGAACACGGATTAAGATTTATCAAATTCGATAATGTTTGGAGTTGAAATCATGGGGCTTTTACTTACTAGAGGTTTTCGAATCTGACCAAAAGGTTTAATTGAGTTGAGGTTGAGTCCAAGATCGAAACCTCCGAATGGTTTTATCAACAAACCCTAGGTTCTAGATCTTGATTAATCCGATAATGAAAAGGGTTTAATTCATAGGGCTTTCAATCCACAGGTGTTTACGACTCTAACGGTATAAATTAATCGGGTTTAAACAGAGTCAAAGGTGGACTTCGATTAAATAGGTTTATGATGAACCCTAGAATCGGAAATTGGTCGAAATGATGCTGTAAGCCCTAATTAGCAAAGGGCTTTCGATTTATGGATTAAAACGAAGTTAAATATTAGATTAATTACCAGTATGGATGACAGATTGATGGAGTTCGAGTAGGAGCAGGTCCGACTGCGGGTGATTTGGTCGCCGGCAACTCCTGATGTTACTTCGGTCGAAGGATCGTGCGTAAGAGCTTCAGAGGCGTTCATATAATGTGTGCAGGGTATCAAATTGTGGGACTAACATAGAAATATAACGAATTTGATGACAGCCATGACCGTGGTCGATGGTTATGCCAAGTATGGCTATTAACCTGTTTAATTCGCAAATGATGATGATTAATTAGATGATTTATGATCGTTAATGCCATTAATCGAGAAATAACAGTTACAATTCCTACGGAAAGCCATCGAGGCATGCAAATTTGATCGGATCAGCATCTTTGACTTTTTGGAGTCAAACAGAAATCGTATTTGGGTTAACTGCAGGTTTAGTCCCTGTAGTTTCAGGTTCTTAAGATTAGAGATTGACAGAAATAGTCATTGAAGTTTAAATTAGGTTAAGAACAAGTTAGTTGACTTTTAAAAGTCAACATGACTTAAAGATTGGATTTGACTTTAACAAGTCAAATATTAAGTTTAGACTAATTACACAATTAGTCCTTGTAGTTAAGGTTTGATGGAATGACAGGAATAGTCCCTGGAGTTCGTGATAGAGTTAACTAGGTTAGAATTTAACTGCATTTGATAACTGAGTTAACCCTAATTTTCCGGCTGTCACAAATGATGTTAATCAATTCAAGATATCACGATATGTTTATGTTCACGTATGATAATGGGTCTAAGAGTCGCTTTGATGATTTCAGCCGACTCTCTGAGAGTCGGTAGGTTATATTCAGCCGACTCTCAGAGAGTCGCTAGGCTGGCTTCAGCCGACTCTCAGAGAGTCGCTAGGCTGGCTTCAGCCGACTCTCAGAGAGTCGCTAGGCTGGCTTCAGCCGACTCTCAGCAAGAATCGGCAATCTACACATCGACTCTCTCAGGTTTCCTATATATACCTGACCATTTTTGTCACACCCCAACTGACGGCGGAATACGTCGGGGCAGGACATGTAGACTATTAATAAGCACATGATCATATTAAAGTTGCATATTTCATTAAACCCAAATTCATAATAATTGTTTCATTAAAACAAAGACAAACAGAGAACACAGTACTTCAAACAAAGTTTAATTTGTTAACTAGGTCTTGCAACTTCCTATGTGATGACTCTTGAACATAACTCTCAATTATTGGCACTTGAAACATGCTGAAAACAGTGTCAACTAAAAAGTTGATGAGTATACATAGGTTTTAGCACAACAAGTGTAATCAAAAGTTTTTGTACAATTCATATGATACATGGATTAATAGGGCAATTATGGAGAACCACTATATTTGAAACTGGAGCTCACAATCAAACCTTGTGACTGACAGGCATAACATAACAGTTATCCTTAAGTGTTTTCGGTAACAATCACCCTACCCTGCTGGGTTGGTCAGACTCAACAGATCTATCATTGTATATCGTCGGCTTATACTGAGTTAATGATTGCACTTGCACTACGCATAAAAAATATGTAAATGTTGTTTGCACAAATAGTGTTCAAGAATAAGGCACAAATTGCACACATGATCATAAGGTTTGAATCGTAATGATTGCAAATAGTTTGTACGTAATCATGTTTCATCCCAAAGAATGTAAAAGTGAAAAAGGGCTATGTAAACTCACATTAGGTTTGTAGCTTGAATGCACAAGTACAGGTATTTGTACGAGTTGTTTAGCTAACCCCAAGGTTAACCTATGTTTAAATGTTTTATGTGCACCAATGTCATGCTCATAAGACTAATGTATAAAGATATTGGACTAGATTGAATGGTATGTGTATACGTTTGTTATTAATGAAATAATATGTTCGTTTAAATAGGAATAATTTGTTTGTTAATAAAGGATTGAATATGCATATATATAAATATTTAATTTGTTTAAAATTAAATGGATAAGAGTTTAACTAATATTTACTTGTATTTATAGATAATTAGATTAATAATTTATACGTTTCAATTAACTTAATAGTTAAATTAATTCATTATTAAAATAAATAAACAAGAAAGGGTCATTAGTTGTTTTAAATAATTGGGTATTAATAAAATAACTCATAGGGGTTTTAAATTAATTAATTATGTAAATCTTTAATAAAATTTATGGGTTTTTAATTCTCTAAAATGATTAAATAATTATTTAAAATCGTTAGGTTAATAATTTAGTTCATAAAACATTCCCAGACCTTGGGTAGTTTATAAAATAATTATCAGAAGGAAAATTGGATTAAAAAGAGATTAAAAAAATGATTTAAAAAAATTAATGCAGACCACGGGACTCGAACCCGGGTCTGCTCGGAGAGGGACAAGCACGCAAACCACTAGACCAGGAGTCTGGTAGTGGTTACAAGGGGTGTTCGAATTGTTTAAATAGAAGGGCAAGGGGAGTCGGGTTACATGCTTGCAAAAAGAAGGGAGTGAGCCGCAGGACTGGACTCGAACCCGCGACCTCCTCCATAACAGTCAAGTGCTTAAACCGGTGGACCTAGGCGTATGCCTTGGTCATTAACAGCCACGAAAATGTTTTAACACCCAACCCGTGTTCATCTTTTTCCCCAAATCATCCCGTCCCAAACCCTAGTTCCAAATCCACCCGATTCGAACTCGATCGAACCCGAAACCTTGGGGATTTCATTAACTACACCAAAATGAATCTATGGGTATCGAATTTACCTAAAATGGTTGAGGATCGAAGGAGAACGGCTACAAAGCCGAGGTCGGCGATTCGCGAGCTTGACAGAGCTTTTACGATGGTGTTCGAAGTGTACAGGTGTTCAGGAAGTTTGTAATGGGTGTCGTGAATGTGAGGGACTAGTTTTTATAGGCTACTTTCATGATTAAAGCTCGAATTGAAGTGAGACTTGATGGGCGACGGTTATGGATTGTTTTAATTCATTTGCCATTGATTGGAGATATAATTGTTTCATTACAAACACATAGAACGGTCGCACAATGATTCCATATGTTTGATTACTTTTTTAATGGTCCATATCATGGGATTTATGAACGAATTTGAGGTTTTAGGTTCGGTTTGACTTTCAAGAGTCAAACTTGCGTGTAATTGGGTTCAAAACCAAAAAGGGGTTCAAATTGAGGGGTCCCATGTGTACAGGGGGTTCAAACCAATTTTATTTGTTTATAACTCTTTTGTTTTTATATACTTAAATTTATAAGCTTTATAAAAATTAAGATTCCAAGTTTGAGATCTTTTATATAAAGGAAAATACTAACTAGTTGTTTTTATGTGTTATTAATGACATTTACACATGTTGTCATTAAAATGTATATGTATATATATTTGGAAAAAAATAAATAAATAAATAATATATGCATTTATTGATGTAATTATGTGTTTATAAAATAGTGGGGCTTAAAATAAATGTTTTAGGGGATTTATTAAAAATATCTTGCCATGTGTTTATGTCTAATCATGGGTGAATGTATGCATGAGTCTACACAATATTTGTAACCCTAGTGTTAACGTATCATGAATGCACAACTTGTATTAAAATGAAATGATTCATAACTATAGCTGGAATAATGTCATTGTACAATTTTAAGGCATGGAAAAAACCCTAAATGTTACAGTATCCCCTAGTTGAAGAAATTTTGTCCCGAAATTCAACTAGTTAAGGCTACTGAATCAGGAAATAGGTGTGGGTACTTGAGCTTCATATGATCCTCACGTTCCCATGTGAAATCTAGGCCACGTTTAGATTCCAAACGAAATTTAACAATAGGAATACGGCTTCGCTTGAGTTGTTTAATCTCACGATCCATAATCTCCACTGGTTTCTCAACAAAGTGCATAGTGTCATCAATGTGCACTTCGTCAAGCGGGATGTGGAATGCATTTCTTGAGGTTGGACACATGAAATGTAGGATGCACATTGCCAAGAGTTGGAGGTAACTCGAGTTTGTAGGCCACCTTTCTAATCCATTCAAGGATCTTGAAGGGTCCCACATAGCGAGGCGCTAGTTTACCCTTTTTCCCAAAATGAACCACGCCATTCCAAGGAGACACCTTAAGGAGTACAAGGTCTCCGATTTGAAATTGTAAGGGTTTTCGTCGTTTGTAGGCATAACTCTTTTGCCGACTCCTCGTTACTCGAATATTGTCGGGAATTTGAATGGTCTTGTCAGATGTTTCTTGTATCAACTCTGAACCGGTGATCTGTGTTTCACCAATTTCGTTCCAACAGATAGGTGAATGACATTTTCGACCACAAAGGGCTTCGAAAGGAGCCATGTTGATGCTTGTATGGTAGCTGTTGTTGTATGAGAATTTCAATCAAGGCTTGATAAGAATTCTAATTGCCACCAAAGTCATTGACACATGCTCTGAGCATATCCTCGAGGGTTTGGATTGTTCGTTCGGTTTGACCATCAGTTTGAGGATGGTAAGCCGTACTTAAATCCAATCGTGTACTAAGGGCAGTCTTGAGGGATTGCCAGAATTGGGAGGTGAATCGGGCATCTCGATCAGAAATTATGTTCAAAGGAACACCGTGACGACTCACAATTTCGTCAATGTAGATTCGAGGTAATTTCTCAACTTGATAGTCTTCATGGAATGGCAAGAAGTGAGTTGATTTGGTGAGACGGTCAATTATTACCCATATACTGTCATGACCACTGAAGGTGCGAGGGAGTTTGGTGATGAAGTCCATGGCTAGATTCTCCCATTTCCATACGGGGATTTCTGGTTGTTCAAGTAATCCGAAAGGACGTTGATGTTCAGCTTTGACCTTTGACCAAGTGAGGCACTTTGCTACATACAGGGCAATATCCTTCTTCATACCAGGTCACCAATATTGCAGGTTGTAGGTCCCTCGGGTGTGGTGGATCGTCACATGCAAGTGGTCTACTAGTCGCACCGGGTGCGGAATACCCGTGACTAGGTGGAGAGTCTAACTAAACAAAGTAAACCGAACACAAGAGTCACAATAATCGTTCTTTGTATTATAAACACTCGACGGTTACAGAGAGAATACAAGCTGCGTACTTAGCAAAACTGAGTTCGTCTGAACAAATGGTTCTGCGTACTTAGCTTCTGTGAACCTATCCTATTTATACTGACCTGATGCCTACGCACTTAGTAAGTGCGCAGGACCAATTACTCCTGCGTACTTAATAAGTACGCATAGGTCTTCCTGCGTACTTGCTAAGTACGCAGGAGCTTTCTCCTGCGCACATACAAGTGCGCACAACACTTGGAAGAAATCAACAACACATTATGTAAACGTAAATACAACTCGATAAACTATTACATAATGACTCTTACATACAAAGACAAAATACAGACATTAGACATACAAACATAGACTCTATCCTGAGTGTTGTCACAGGAAAGTGCATCAACAAACTCCCCCTTGACAACAGCTCGGGATCTTCATCGTCTTCAGTCTTCAATCTTCAGTCTTCACAGCACTGCTTCCTTAGCTTCCATCTTCTTTTTGTAATCAAGACAGAACTTGATTAACTTGTCGTATTTGGCCGAGAGAAGCTTTGTCCATTCGTCAGTGTGGATGCAGAATTTGTCTGCTAGTACCTCCAGATCGTTCACAGAGAAATTGATGAAGCAGACTTCATCAAAAACCCTGATCACTTCCTTTGGCACTGTGTTTCCACTATCTGACTTACCTTTACCCATGATCACAGCCTCGCCCGTTTTTGGATCAACGTACCAGTACCACATGTCACCAAGAATATCCTGAGGTAACTTGCTCAGGGGAATCTTAGTTTCACATCGCACTGGCTTGTATACCAATCTCTTTAACGGCTTCTTAGTCACAGGATGCACTGCATGCTTATCCTTGACTCTTCTGGGCACCTGAGGCTTGAGATACTCATACTTTCCCGATCTTGCTTCACGCTGTAGTATACTCCACAAACCCATTGCTACTGCATGATTCGAATGATTTAGCAGGTCGCGGTTTGCAAGGTTAACTAGGTCGTACCTGGGCAAAGAGTTGAATGCCTCACTGGTTGGTTTCAAGTATTGAACCCCTCCAGATCTTTTGATGGCGAACAACTGCTTGTCCTCCTCAAACCTGACAGCTAAGATCATACCTGTCGCTCCATACTTGTCTTTGATAGACGTCTTTTGCCACACTGGAGCTGGACCCTTTGTAGATGCAGAAGGCATGTCTTTCTCTTTTTGTGCCTCGGGGTCCACAGGTATAGGGTCGACCGGGGGGCATCAGTTGTAGCTTCAACATTACTAGCTGTATCAACTGAGCCTGTGTCTGTTTCGAGCAGAGATTCGAGCGATGGTATTTCAAAGATCTCACCATCCTCTAACTCATACTCTAGATCCCCGTCGCCCTTGGGAATCTCGATTATCACATCATCATCATCATCGTTCCAATCATCACCAGAGTCGATCTCTCCTTCTTCCAGATTAAGGAGAGCATAGATCTGTGCTTCTTTAGAATAGTCAGGCTCGAGACATAGAATCTCGCCAGCCACAGACTTCCCTTTATCACCACCACCACCACCTGAGGTATCACCACCCTCTTGCGTAGTAGACTCCCCCTCAGCCATTGACGTAGTAGAGATGGGCACAATTTCCGAAGCTTGGTGCTCACCTCCACTACGACCGACTTCAGGATCCTTGTCTTTGTCATCATCCGTAGTCAAATTGACTGGATGACAACCCTCTGCACCTGTGGATTTTTCTTTTTCCTTCTCCCCCTGAGCACCAAGCTTCTCGGTCAGTTCTGCAATCAATTTGACCATAGTAGCGTGCTCCTGCCTTTGAGCATCCAGCCGTAGCTCAATTGAAGTTCTGTGGGCCAGAATCATGTCATTCGTCTTCATTAATAGTTCATTCTGCGCCATCACATTCTTCAGCCGTTCATCAGTCCCCGTTCTCTGGCTACGCAGAATCCTAACTTCATCTGCCAGAGAGTTTATCTGTGCTTGTTGAGCATCAGAATCCTCTTTTGACTTTTGAATAGTCTTCAACAAGCCAGTAACTTGGGTTTCTAGCATATCGATCCTAGCTTCATTTGGATCCGGATGCCTAGATGATGAGGCTTCGGCGTTGTGGATGGGGGAAGAGAAGATTGTGTCAAAGTCGAACCCCTGTGAGATGTCACCATAATTAAAGGGTTGACCTGACGGCTCTCTGGTGGGTGTTGGGGTTGGGGATGGTATGATGTGAGTGGGTGTTATGGTTGGGGTGACTGTGACTGACTCCGTGAGAAGTGGAGCAGTCACCGTCACCTGGACGGTTGGAATAGGGAGGGTCACCGTCACAGGAATCACCTCTGTGACCGCCGTGACCGCCACATCTGCTTGTACCAGTGGCCTTCTCCTCCTACTAAACAGTTGCCGTGCTGGTTGGGTAGATTCTGGAATGGCAGGTTCAACTTGTACTGGTTGCACAGTTGGAATCTCTTCAACCCTGGGGATGGCAACCTCTTGCCTATCACCCCTTTTCTTGTTGGTGCTCTCATGCCTCTGTCTTTGTAAAGCAGCGTCAGAGTCGGAATCCGGCTCATATTCGCAGCTGGAGCTTTGTCTCATTCTTTTTGAAGACGACGCAGGCTGGGTTACTTGTGCCTGTCTCCTCGGATGTGCCTGTGATGGTGCATCATCGGAATCAGAAGAATCTGATTCTGTAGCCTCCGAATCGGATTCCTCAGCACCACCAACACCACCTTCATCATCACCCTCATCATTACCTTCATCATGACCTTCATCATCCTCATTCTCTTCATCTTGTTCTTCATCAGAGTGATCACTCATCTCTGGTCCCGAGTTGGGACTATACCAGTTCCAGTCCTCCGGAGCGACGTATGCTTCATTAATCAGATGGCCGAAGAGTTCAGTATGCTCAGGGGTAGGTTCTACACTGCCTGGCTTTAGAAACTGTGCAAAGACTCTCTTGGCCACCCTTTTCACTTGCAGTCTCTCCCCGATAGCACGCAGGTTTGGCAACGCATCATCGATCAAAAGTTGCACAAACCTCGGGTATAAAAGGAACCTAAATCTCTCAGCTGTATTTATCTGGTCATTAATTGCTTTGAAAATAAAGCGTGAGAAGTTGTAGCCCCGATTGAGAGACAAGCCCACCATGGCTACTGCAAGGTCATGACCCATCGCATCTTTCCCTGCTTTCCTGGATGAGATGCACATGATCATGATGTGGGCAAAATAACGCCATTGATCTAATACCCACATTTTCTTGTAAGAAGCATAGTCCCTTTCCCCGACATATCCCATTCTCTGCCTCCAACACCCATCCACGTAGTAATCTGGATAGGATGTCGGGTCGGTGGCAAGGTCTCTGAACTGCAGTACTCGTCTGATTGTATCTTCAGAGATTGCAATAGCCCGACCATCAACAGTAGCCCTTATGACATTAGGGGATACTGTGCAATCGTGCTCTGCAGTCTCCCAGAATTGTTCTAAGTATGGTCTTGAGACTGTTGGATTAGCCGAGATTGCATAACTTATTTTAGATCTGTTCAGAAAGTCCACAATCTCTCTATATTGTAAGGCTGCCCCTTTCCATTCTGGTTCAGTGTGCGCCAACAGATTGAATTCGTCAGTGAAAGCACGAGCCATTATCTGCAAACACACACAGAAAACATAATCAGAACAATTTATAACAATGGAAATAGACACACATGACATAGAATAGTAGTTACACTTTGTAAAAAATTTCAAACATTGAAAAATTTTCTAAGTGTTGGTCCTGCGCACTTAGCAAGTGCGCAGGATTTTACTCTTGCGTACTTAACAAGTACGCAGGAATTACTTCTTGCGTACTTGCTAAGTGCGCAAGAACAACCCTTAGCAAAAATTTCAAAGATCTAAATTCGTTCAAAATGCGGGTTGATTAGGTAGCCACTAGGTCGGAATCAGGGATTCGAACCTATGGTACCATTATCAACACCATTAACCACTAAGACACGATCAAATTTTGACCTAGGTCAGTGATCGACCCACTGACGGTTCGACTTCAACCCGTCGGATCGATCGATGACCAAAGGGAAAAAAAGAGGATCGATTAGGCATCCTAATAACTTGTTAGAGACACTAGTTACCCAAACAACCCATTTTACCCCAAAAATTTTACGGATTTAACCTAAAAAATTTTAAGTCAAAAATCGGTCCAAAAAACACGAATCTATGGATGGAATCGGCCTAGATTCTCACCAAAGAGATGAAATACGAAGATGATAATGTGGACGGAATGAAAAACGGGTTTGAACACACTCGATTTTGAGAGAAAAATCGCAGGGGGGGAAAAAAATTTGGGTTTGAATGAGAAAACCAGAAAATTTTCTAAGTGTCAAACTTATACCCCACTGATATTGTTCGTGCGTACTTGCTAAGTGCGCACGAATTAACTCTTGCGTACTTAACAAGTACGCAGGAATTAACTCTTGCGTACTTGCTAAGTGCGCAAGTCTTACTTCGTGCGTACTTGACAAGTGCGCAGAAACTTTAAGTGCGCAATTTTCAACTCAGAATTATGAAGATTGTCAAGTCAAATAACGAACAAGATAAAAATATTCAATCGGGAGGATTCAAATACAATTCATGAAGGTTAAACATAAAATATTTTTGGCCTTTTCTGAATTAAACTTAAACAATGCATAAACTTAAAATCTTTTTGTTCTTTTCTAGATAGAAATATACAAGTATTCACACAAGCTATTTTTGAACAAAGACACGAGCAGAGGATCATATCAGGCTAATTTTTAGCAAAAACGATACAATATAAACATCAAAGAATATGGGATCATGTCATGTATTACTCTTTATTCTTACGTAATAAGCAAATAAACAAGTAATTCAAGTTGACAATATTATAAGATTTGAAACTATATGCATCTTTGTATCATGTTCTTGTGTATTAAGTTATTAATTATAAAATATACAACGTGTACCCCACTTAAATGCTATGATATTTTGCACTATCTCAAGGCATCTAAGATTTTTCCAATGATATTCTTAATTTTCAGAATGAAGTTACATCAATTAGCACAGAAAAATCAAGCAGAATCCATGAGGATTATCAAGAATCATAAGATTCAGAATCGAGTGATTCAATTGTCTTGGTTTCATGTGATTTTCTTCTTTGAATATCGGTATGATGATTCGGGATAATGAACATGGTGTTTGATTATAAGGTAACGGGATCCAACTTTTATCTGGATTTGATTTCAATGAACCAGGAATGATTCAAGGGTGAATGGATGCTCAACGGTTGATGTAGAGACATGTCTTGATTCAATCTCTCCTTGCATACTTGTGAGTATGGGCAGTGAGATGAACCGCATTAATTGTGCTAACAACATAACCCGAAACTGATCTCAAAAGAAAATTATTGCCAAAATCTAACATCCTTTATCTGATAATGATCTTTTCTATTCTTTTACACACACACACTTGCAAACATGGGTTCAAATCACAGTTGTAATTTAGATTTAGTTTCCACACTACTAGTGATTCAAAGACGCATACAGCTTACTGACAATTCAAATTACTTGTAAGTAAACAGATTAAAAACATAATAATTTAAACAATTAAGTAAACATGACGCAATCATTTCCCATATGAGCAGTCTATGATGGTTAGATCATTTCAGATGTACTATCATTTCCTCGTTTCTCAAGTGAACTTTTGAAATTTTCTCCATTTTTTATTTTTTTATTTTTTATTTTTTTTTATTTTTTATTGTAAAGTATTTTAAACTAACAGAACTATACAGAAAAATTTAAAAGAAATAAAATTTAACTTCCATGAATTGAATTGATTTAAGAAAATTAATTTTTCACTCAGGATTGAACATTCCTATCAAGTTGACAAGATGCTCAAAACGGGACCGATCAAATGCCTTTGTGAAAAGGTCAGCAAGATTGTCATCCGTGTGAACCTTTACAAGTTCAATTAAATGCTTTTCAGCACAATCACGGATGAAATGATGGCGAATTTCAATATGCTTAGTTTTGGAATGTTTCACCGGGTTATTTGTGATGGACATGGGGGCATTGTTGTCAATGAATAAAGGAGTTCCAGTGAAGTTCAAGCCGTAGTCTCGCAATTGCTGCTGAATTCACAATATCTGAGAACAACCGCCAGCTGCAGCAATGTATTCTGCTTCACAAGTTGAGACAGAAACCGTTGACTGCTTCTTGCACTGCCAGGAGACCAGTCTATCTCCCAAGAATTGACATCCGCCAGAAGTTGACTTTCTATCAAGGTTACAACCGCCATAATCTGAATCAGTGTAGGCTTTGAAGTCGAATGACTGCTGCTTGGAGTACCAAAGACCCAATCGGGGTTTCCCTTTCAGGTATCTGAAAATCCTCTTCACAGCTATCATATGTGACTCCTTCGGTTGAGACTGAAACCTTGAGCACAAGCATACAGCAAACATAATATCGGGTCTTGAAGCTGTGAGATACATAAGTGATCCGATCATCCCACGGTACAACCTGCTGTCTACATCCTTCCCATCTTTGTCTGGATGCAAACCATGATTGACTGGGATTGGTGTGCCATAAGTAGTGCTATCACTCATCTTGTATTTTGATAAGATGTCCTGCACGTACTTAGTTTGATGTAGATAAATGCCATCCTCTCTTTGACTGACTTGCAGACCCAGGAAGAACGACAGTTCACCCATATTGCTCATTTCAAACTTGGACTTCATCACCTTTTCGAAATCCCTACACATCCCTTCATTGGTCGACCCAAAAATGATGTCGTCGACATATACTTGCACAAGAAGAATGTCACCTCATGCTTTCCTTATGAAGAGAGTCGAGTCAATCTGCCCACGGTCGAAACCATTAGACAGTAAATGCTTTGATAGTGTCTCATACCTTGCCCTCGGTGCTTGATGAAGACCATAAAGTGCTTTGTCGAGCTTGTACACTTTATTGATATTATGCGGATCTTCAAAACCGGGAGGTTGAGTGACATAGACTTCTTCATGAACTTTACCATAAAGGAAAGCACTCTTCACATCAAGTTGGTAGACCTTGAAGCCGACATATGTGGCATAAGCCAAGAACAGTCGAATGGCCTCAATTCTAGCAACTGGGGCATATACTTCAGTGTAATCCAAGCCCTCTTGTTGATAAAAACCCTGAACAACCAATCTTGCCTTGTTCTTCACAACTACATGACGATCATCCGTCTTGCATTTGAACACCCGTCTGGTTCCAATTGGCTGAAAGCCTTTTGGCAAGTCAACTAAATCCCATACATGCAACTTTTGGAATTGGGACAATTCATCTTGCATCGCCTCAATCCAGCAGTTGTCAGTGAGAGCCTCCTTCACATTCTTCGGCTCTATCTGGGACACGAATGCAGCATGCAGACATGTTTCCATGACACCAGTGTCAAATATCTCTGTGTAAAGACTGGTGTTCTCAGTGATGGTTCTATGACGAGTCTGAACACCGGCATAAGGATCACCAATAATGTTGTCGATTGGATGATTCCTATGCACTCTCGTCTCCGGTACAGTTGGTTCTTGAATTTCTGGATCTAAATTTGTGCTCAACTCCCCCATTTCCTGTGTTTCAGCAGAAGAAGATTCAATGTTAATTGGATCAGCTGGAGCTTCATTTCCTACAGTTGTGTTAGGATTGGCTTGAGCGTCATCTCCAACAACATGAACACTTTCACTGTTATCACTGTCATGAGTTCCAGATGCAGATGCAGCATTGGAATCAGGAGTTATAATTGGTACAGTAGCACGAGTAGAAAAACTGCTGCCATTCAATAGATTATAAACATTTTCGGCGTCTTCTGCAGATAGCTCAGGAAGATTGAAAGACTTGAATAGCGCATCATAATCAAAACCCCAAGCTGGACCTTTTGGTTCTGGTGGAATGTTGTGTTTACTACAATCCACTTCGAACCATTCCTCGACAGTACGAGTTCCTATGTTGTACACTCTCTTGCAGGGCGAATTGGCAACATATCCTAAGAGGATGCCTTCCACCGCTTTCGCATGAAATTTAGATTGACGATCTTTATACTGTAGCAACAAGGAAGAAGGACTACCAAAAGGAACTAGGTAATCAAGATTGGGAAGTCGATTGTTGATCAACTCATAACAAGTCTTGTTGTGTCTTTTCACCACCAAAACTCTGTTTAAGACGTGACAAGCTGTATTTACTGCTTCTACCCAGAAAGTGACAGGAAGCTTTGCATCTGACAGCATAGTCCTTGCAGTCTCAATCAGTGTTCTGTTCTTCCGTTCAGCAACTCCATTCTGCTGAGGCGTGTACGGCGCGCTGAATTCGTGACGGATCCCTTTCTTGAGACAGAAAAGTTCCATCAAATTATTCTTGAACTCAGTTCCGTTGTCACTCCTTATTCTTCTAACTTTCAGCATGCAAAGAGATTCCAAGCTCAGGATCAAGTATTGAAGAATATCAGCAGTCTCATCTTTTGTACCTAAAAAATGCACCCAAGAAAAACGTGAGAAATCATCAGTTACAACTAGACAGAATGACTTACCTCCAATACTCCTGATACTTATGGGGCCAAACAGATCCATGTGTAATAGCTCCAAAGGGGTATCGATAGAGTTTTGGAGCTTGGGCTTGTGAGACTTCCGTTGCTGTTTGCCCTTTTTACAAGGCATACAGTCATCTGCAACGGTAAATCTCAGCTTAGGAACCCCGGTTACCAAACCGTTTCGGACAAGATGATTCATTTTACGATAAGAAATATGTCCAAGCTTCCTATGCCACAAGATGGAGTCAAGCTCTGTCGCTTTTGTAAGCAAACAAGTAGCAACTGATGAGGTGGTTTTTGCCACGCTCATATCAATCTGATAAGTGTCGTTTGTTCTTGGTGCTCTCATCAGAATCCAGTCATCAAGAACTTTGAAACCGGGTTTGAGAATCAGACATTCTGACTTGTCAAACATCACTGAGTACTCCTTGTCACACATTTGTGAGACACTCAACAGGTTATGCTTCAGCTGCTCGCAGAAGTTGACATTGTCAAAGCTAACACAACCGTTCGAAACCACGCCTTGACACGTGATACTGCCGCCTTTTTCTCCGGCAAAGGCCACATAGCCGCCTCTAAATGGTTTAACGTCTTGAAGCAAGGCCATGTTTCCTGTCATGTGCCGGGAGCATCCACTATCTACATACCAGCGGTTAGAGATAGTACCCTTCGGACGTCCCTGCACGTGTAATAAAAGAATTAGTTAGATTTGGAGACCCAAGCCATTGTGGTCTTGGGTCGTCCATCCTTCTCAAAATAAACTACTTCTTTCAACTCACAGTCATGATGACTGTCCAAAATTGGTGAATCTTTGGAGGAATTGGGAACAGGAGATTGAGAATCTTTAACTTTCTTGTTCCAGGATCTCTTTTGAATCTTAACCAGAACAGGAGACTTTGGTTCAATCACAGCCGGTGAACTTGTGGAAGCTTCACCTGATTGAGCTTTAGTCAGCTGTTCCAGCTTTCTCAACCTCTTATTCCTTCTTCTTCTCTGTGGCTTAGAGAGTCTAGCCACAGGTTTCTCACCAGTGCATGTACTACCAGATGTAGACACACGAGGTACAGCAGGTTGCTTTACATTTCTTACAACAGATGGCTTGGCCTCAGATTTGATCTTTGGCTTAGCTATCGGTTGCACTGGTGGTTTCACCACATTTTGCTTTGGTCTGATAGGAGCTTTCACTACTGGCGACTTAGGGATAACAGCTGGTCGTGAAACAACATGCCATTTCCCTGGGTTCTTAGAAGGACAGTTCACAACAATGTGACCAACTAAGCCACAGTGAAAGCAATTCCTCTTGTCAACATAAGTTCTCATGTAAGGCTCTTTAGTTCTGGCCTTAGAAAACTCACCATTGTGAGAAGGAAGAGTTGGTTTATGAACAGAAGTTTGAACTTTTACAGTTTGATGTTTGGGGGTATAATACTTTTGCAAATTCTCTTTGTAACCCAGCCCATAATGAGATGAAAAAGCCTCTTTCTTAGCTTGGTTAATATTTTTAAAACCCCCGTAAAGCATTCCCTTAAGTTTATCATTTGTTTCAATGATATCAGGTTCAGTTAAAATGCAATTATCACCATTAGTGATAATGTTTTTCTGGACTTTCTGTTCAGTCAACAACTCCTCAGAAACTACTCCTTCAGGGCAAGTGTTAACCGACCCATCCTAAGAAGCAGTAACATACTCCTCACTAGATGTGGAGTTAGCCTTACTTGAGGATTCATCCTTTTTAGGGGAATCATCCTTATCAGAGGGCTCATCTAGACAAGTGAGATCAATGTCTATCAAGCTATTGACAAACTGCCCACTTATTGGTGGAGGAATGGCATTGGTACCAAGCCCTAGGCCATTCATTTTTCTCACCACGGATTCATAGTGTTCCACCACGAAGCGAGAGTTTTTCAATTTCTCGTTAGTGCATTTGAGCTGCAAGATCTCATTTTGCAGTTTGTTAATTTCATTGTTCTTCTTTTCCAAAGCCCTATACGCAATGTCCAAATGAACCTGTTGGTCGCTTATTTTTAAAGAATAGTCTTGTTTTTTGTTCTGTAGCATTTCAACTGATTCTTTAAAACGTGATTCATTCATTTTGTAATTTTTAGCTGCCAACTTTAGGGGTCCGATTATGTCTTGGAGATCAGAAATTTCATTTTTTAGCCCTAGACATTTAGAACAAGAAACAACAGAGAAAGGGTTAGAATCTACCTCAGATGATGAACTTTGTCCTTCTCCAATTGCCATGAGAGCGACAGCAGTGGTAGACTCCTTTTCATCAGCTACAGAAGCTTCCTCTTCTTCAGATTCAGAAGATTCCTCTCCTTCAGATTCAGAAGATTCATCTTCTTCAGCTTCCTTCCTCTCGGCCTCCTTCCTCTCGGCCTCCATCAGCTCCATGATTTCTGCCATGAGACCAACCTGTGCTTGAGCAATGATGGCGTCTTCTAGATGCACACCCCAATCAAAATTTTCGTCATTCTGTGCGACCAGTGCATTGGACTGATTACTTTGGGTATGATTGTGGTGACTTTGGTTGTTTTGGCCATGGCTGTTTCCCTGGCTAGGTCTGGTAAATCCTTGGATTTGTCAAATCCAACCTTGGCATTAGAATGCCCGCCAATATACTTTCTTCCTGTTCTGTTCAGGAAACGCTTGGCCCTCCTCAGTAACATGGCCATATTCCACTGAATATCCATGTCTTCAATATCATCAGGATCCACTTGATTGAAGTCCTCTTCAATAGTCTCAGGATCCGTTAGCTTTCCACCAATGAAATTCTCATATGCCAGCATGCAAGATGAGAATAGTGCTACATGATCTTCAGCTATCTTGGCAATAGCTGACTGGTTGGCTGAGCACGTATTCTGAGGAGTCTTTGAGTTTTGTTGATTTTGTTGATGAGATCCAAACCCTGATCCTGATGCATAACATGCATGACCACCACAACCATTAGAGTGGTCTTCTTCAATGGATTTCCCAGTAAAGAGTGCAATCCTAGAGCCGGAAGACATTGACGTGGAAGTCGTCCCGTGATACATGGAAGGGTCCTGTATCTGAGGTCTTCCAGAATTCTCCCTTTTTATAAGATTCATGTTATGAGCCTGAATCTTACCGACTGCCTCATCTACTGTCATCTCGTAGAACTTTGAACTTTCCCTCATCAGGATTGTATACATCTCATATCTCGGTGGCAGAGCATCCAAAAACTTTTCCACCATTTCCTCTTCTGGATATTTATGCTCAAACGATTTCAACTCCGTTTGTAGGTGATAGAATCTAGAGATAAGATCATCTAAAGATTTATTTTCTATAAATCTGAAGCACTCGTATTGCTTCCGGAGCAGATCCCTCTTGCTTTTCTTGATGTCACTATTTCCTTCGAATCTTTTCTGTAAAGCTTTCCAAAGATCCTTAGAAGATTCATATCCTCGGAAACTGTGGAACAAATCCTGAGTTAATGACATAATGATTGAACCCAATGCCTTCTTCTCTCGATCATAAGTTTTCTTTTCTTCTGCATCCAGCTTAGAGATAGGCTTAGGTACGTTTTCATCAAGATACAAGTGGGTGGGATGCTTATATCCCTCAAGAATAGGTATCCATAACGATGAATCGGTGTATGAAATATAGTGCTCAAAACGGGCTTTCCAATTGGAATAATCGTTTACATTGAGCAACTTGGGAGGTTTCTGTGGAGTACCGATTTCATTATCATAATTTAACATACTACTAAGGTTCTGAAGGTTTGACATGGTGAACACTTGGTCAAAAATCAGAAAAGTTAGTAGTTATTGCGCACTTAGGATTGGCCTTGCGCACTTATGAATGGTCTTGCGTATTTAATATTTGCCCTTGCGTACTTGTAAGTACGCAGGAGTAAATTGTTAAGTACGCAGGATAAGTCTTAAGTTCGCAGTTCAGTCTTGCGCACTTGTAAGTACGCAGGAGATAACTCTTGCGTATTTAGAAAGTTCGCAGAAAACTGTACTTTTTGCCAAAAATGGTAAGTACGCAGGACACCTTTTCAGCAACTCTCACCAAACTTTTCCGGTGACCTGAAACTCGTCGGAGTTGGTAAAAAAATGGTCTGATGATCAATGCAATTGAGTCAAAGGGTCAGAAACAAGTTTCTAACCAACCTATGATGCTCAAAACACACAAATACACAACAAAAATCGGTTTTTGAGAGATTTTTGCTTCTAAAAAAGTGCTCAAGAGCTACCCTTTTTTTATCACAAAAATCAACAAAATAACCTCTCTTTGCTTGTAAAACTCAGTAAAAACGTCTCCAAACTCACTTACAACACTCGAATTCAAGAGCAATGCTCTGATACCACTTGTAGGTCCCTCGGGTGTGGTGGATCGTCACATGCAAGTGGTCTACTAGTCGCACCGGGTGCGGAATACCCGTGACTAGGTGGAAAGTCTAACTGAACAAAGTAAACCGAACACAAGAGTCACAATAATCGTTCTTTGTATTATAAACACTCGACGGTTACAGAGAGAATACAAGCTGCGTACTTAGCAAAACTGAGTTCGTCTGAACAAATGGTTCTGCGTACTTAGCTTCTGTGAACCTATCCTATTTATACTGACCTGATGCCTGCGCACTTAGTAAGTGCGCAGGACCAATTACTCCTGCGTACTTAATAAGTACGCATAGGTCTTCCTGCGTACTTGCTAAGTACGCAGGAGCTTTCTCCTGCGCACATACAAGTGCGCACAACACTTGGAAGAAATCAACAACACATTATGTAAACGTAAATACAACTCGATAAACTATTACATAATGACTCTTACATACAAAGACAAAATACAGACATTAGACGTACAAACCTAGACTTTATCCAGAGTGTTGTCACAGGAAAGTGCATCAACACAGGTGAAGGTCTTTCTACATTTTATCCGCACCGGGATGTATAGAATAATGAGTTTCATGTGCCTTGTTCATAAGAAATGTACGGAGATCGTCACGATCGGGAACCCAGATACGATCTAAGAAGTAAAGTAAGCCATTAAGTTTGGTTTCTAATTGAAGTTCAACTCCAGATACGGAGATCGTCACGATCGGGAACCCAGATACGATCTAAGAAGCTAATTTCTCAACTTGATAGTCTTCATGGAATGGCAAGAAGTGAGCTGATTTGGTGAGACGGTCAATTATTACCCATATACTGTCATGACCACTGGAGGTGCGAGGGAGTTTGGTGATGAAGTCCATGGCTAGATACTCCCATTTCCATACGGGGATTTCTGGTTGTTCAAGTAATCCGAAAGGACGTTGATGTTCAGCTTTGACCTTTGACCAAGTGAGGCACTTTGCTACATACAGGGCAATATCCTTCTTCATACCCGGTCACCAATATTGCAGGTGAAGGTCTTTGTACATTTTATCCGCACCGGGATGTATAGAATAATGAGTTTCATGTGCCTTGTTCATAAGAAATGTACAGAGATCGTCACGAACGGGAACCCAGATACGATCTAAGAAGTAAAGTAAGCCATTAAGTTTGGTTTCTAATTGAAGTTCAACTCCACATCACATTTCTTCGTACATGTTACCCTCGATGATAGAGACGTGTTGAGCTTCAAGAATGCAGATTTGGATGTCAGTTTGAATCTTGACACTAGGTAGAATAATGTGATCTTTACGACTTAGTGCATCGGTTATGACATTTGCCTTACCGGGATGGTAACGAATCTCGCAATCGTAGTCGTTAAGAAGTTCAACCCAACGTCGCTGTCTCATGTTGAGTTCCTTTTAATTGAAGATATGTTGAAGTCTCTTATGGTCGGTAAACACCACACATTTTGTGCCATAAAGGTAATGTCTCCAAATCTTCAATGCAAAGACGACTGCACCCAACTCAAGATCGTGTGTCGTATAGTTCTTCTCATGGATCTTAAGTTGTCTTGATGCATAAGCGATCACCTTGCCTCGTTGCATCAGAACACAACCAAGACCTTGGTTTGACGCATCATAGTAGACAATGAGATCATCACTTCCATCTGGAAGGGATAGAATATGGGTATTGCACAACTTTTATTTGAGAGTTTGAAAAGCTTCTTCTTGTTTTGGTCCCCACTCATAAGGTTTACCCTTGTGTGTTAAGGCAGTGAGAGGGAGATCAATCTTAGAGAAGTTGGAGATGAATCAATGATAATAACCCACTAGACCAAGGAATGAACGAACCTCGGTAGGGGTTTTAGGTGTACTCCAATTCTTTACGGCTTCGATCTTAGTAGGATCCACATGAATTCCTTTTTCATTGACAATATGACCCAAGAATTGAACTTCATTCAACCAAAATTCACATTTGGAGAATTTGGCGTAGAGTAGTTCTTTCTTCAAGAGGTCTAGGATCAACCTAAGGTGTTGCTCATGATCCGCTTTAGTCTTGGAGTAGATCAGAATGTCGTCAATGAAGATGATTACGAATTTGCCTAATATTGTTTGCACACACGGTTCATGAGGTCCATGAAAACCGCGGGTGTATTGGTTAGCCCAAAAGGCATAACCATGAGTTCGTAGTGACTGTATCTTGTACGAAAGGCAGTCTTTGGGATATCTTCATCATGCACACGAAGTTGGTGATAACCGGATCTAAGATCAATCTTTGAGAAACAGGTTGAACCTTGAAGTTGGTCAAAGAGATCGTCAATCCGTGGTAATGGATAACGATTCTTGATGGTAAGTTTGTTGAGTTCATGATGGTCAATGCACATCAGGAATGAACCGTCTTTCTTTTTTACGACTAAGACAGGTGCACCCCATGGTGAATGACTTGGACGGATGAAACCTTTATCAGCAAGTTCTTGGAGTTGGCTTGCAAGTTCCTGCATCTCTGAAGGTGCGAGTCTGTATGGAGCTTTAGCAACGGGATTGGCTCCACGTACAAGGTCAATGCGAAACTCCACTTGTCGTACGGGCAGCAGTCCAGATAGATCTTTAGGAAATACTTCAGGAAAATCTCGAATGATTGGAATGCCTTGAATCTCTTTCCCTTTGTCCTTCATTTCCACAATGTGTGCCAGGAAGGCTACGTACTTCTTTCGTAAGTACTTTTGGGCCATGGTGCAAGACATGAGTTTGAGTCCACTATTAGGCCTCTCACCAAAGATTTGCAACTTGTCGCCCGAAGGAAGAGGAATTCGAATGAATTTCTCAAAACAAATGATTTCGACATGGTGGTTGGATAACCAATCCATACCAATGATGATATCGAAGCTTCCCAATTGCATTGGTATGAGGTTGACAGGGAAGGTGTGTTCGTTAACCTCGAGAGAACAATCGCAGATAATAGAGTCATTTGTGATGGGATTTCCATGTCACACCCCGACCGATGGCGGAATCATCGGGGCGGGACATGTAGACTGTTCATAAGCACAAGGTTGACTAGATTGAATATATTAAACATCAAATTTCATATCAAGTATTCCAAACACAACCAAATCCAAGGCAGAACAAAATTGAAATACATAGAGTTCTTTTATTTAAATTAACTAAGTCCAAGCCTATGTGTGGCACATCTTGATCAATCTCACACATTAGAACCTGAAACATGAGTAAAATAAAGTCAACTAAAAAGTTGGTGAGTATAACACAGGTTTGTATATAGATAGCATATAGTTGTAAAACAAATCCTTACATAACATGATAAATAAGGCATTTATGGGGAGCAGCTATTGTGTAACCAAGTACAATCAAACATTTGTAACTAGCATGCAAAATTATGTTGTCGGTATTAATCACCCCAATCTGAGTGGGTTTGTCAGACTCAATAGATCTATCATTGAAAACCGTCGGCTTGAATAGCTAATGATTGCACACAAGTGTTCACAAAAGTTAGCACACATAGCACTCGGGCATAAAGCTCAAATTTGCATACATGAATGTAAATAGGATTTGCACTTGTGTTGTTTGTGTAAATGTAAACATGTAATTTGAGTAGTGTTCATGTTTCACCCCAAAAATGTAAAAGAGTAAAAGGGGCTATGTATACTCACTTGGTTTGAAGGCGTAGCTAACAAAGATACTAGATAGAATAAGGATCCTTGAAATGCACGAGTTAACCTAGTGTGTAATGCGTATTGTATCAATAGTGTGCACAAAAGTTTAAGTTTAAAGTTGAATTTTAATTTGTGTATAAGGCCATTGATTTGTACTTAAAAGTATTGAATAAAATATAAGGTTTTGAAATAAACATTTTTAAGGTATTTTGTTTAAGGTTTGAGTTTGAATAATTAATTAAGTAAATTAAATAATTATCGTTTGTGAAAATATTGTAAGTGTTAAATGTAATTAAGTGTAAATAAATAAATGACTTTGTTTAAATATAAAGTAAATAAATAATCATTATTTTATTTATTTATTTATAAAATGTAACTTAATCATCTAAATACTTTTTTTAAATGAAAGGTTTAGCAATAATTGTAAATTTAATTTTTATAAACATTAAATAAATAATTTTCTATTTATTCCAAGATTAAATATTTGATCTTTCTAAATAGGATTAAATGCATTTTTATAAAAATCAACTATTTTTATTTTGTAATTTAATCAGAAATATTTATTGTCTGAAAAATATATAAAATTATAATTCTGTCAAAAATTTAACTCACACACGACCGTGCCTGGGAAGGGCACGATCGTGCTCGAACCACGGGCGCGGCCGTGCTAGTCAGGACGCGACCGGGTTGATCAAACGGAGAAATAACTAGACAAATCACTAGGCACGACCCTGCCTTGGCTCGGCACGATCGTGTCTATGATTCTGAGACACGACTGAAATCAGCCAAAGGGCATGACTGGGTCTGAACAGGAGGACACGACCGCGTTGGTAGTCGGCACGACCGCGTCTCATGAGGCACGACCGCGCTAGATGATTAGCGCGACCGTGTCTCTTTCAAAACAGACACGAATTGACTGATTCTTACATTTTTAGTGTTTGAAATCATAGGGCTTTTATTCATAGTGATGTTACGAGTAAGTTGGGATGTTTTAATATTATTAACAACATGTTCTGGGTCGAAATCAATTAAACCATTTTTAATAAAATATGGATTCGGGTTCAGGATGATTTCTATATTGTAAGCCCAAATTGATATGGGGCTTTTGATATAGCGACTAAATAGATTGAGGATAAGATTTCAAATACCCGGAAGGACGATGGATGGATAGCGTTCGATAGAAATGAGTTCCGGCGAAGACGAGAGTGGCTTCCGGCGTCTTCTGCTGTGATTCCGGCTAAACCAGAGAGTCTAGAAGTTTTAGGGAGAATCGAGTAGCGTGACTCTTTTGCTTGATTGAGAGAATTCAGATCGAAAGGAGGTTTTGTGTTTTCTTTGAAATGCTTGAGAGATTTTTTAGTCTGATGGAATTAAACTGGGACGTTTGTTGTAATTGAAAATGTTATTGCTTTCGTTAATGGTAATGAAGTGTAAATCGGTTACGGAACTCAACGATCGGGCGATTAAAACTGTAGTTACGTTTCAACTGGTACTAGGCGCGACCGTGCCCAAACGAGGCGCGACCGTGCCTAGGCACCGGGCGCGATCGTTCCAAAGCAAGTCGCGCGACCGTGCCAAAGCACTCGGCGCGACCGTGCCAAAACGAGGCGCGACCGTGCCTATTAGGGTTTCTTGCTACTTTTCAACAATAGACCTTGTAACTTTAGTCTTTTGTCCTATTTGTATAATTAGATACTTATGTATTGTTTTAATAGGATATAACCGAGTAAATTTGCGGATTTGCATTGAAATATAGTATTAAATTGATGGTACGAAAAGAAACAAAACAGTGCACTAGAATTGAGTTTGAAATGCATTATATTGAATTGAAAATACGGATACTAAAAATCAGAAATGTTACATTCCATCCGCTACTTCAACGTTAAAGGTTTTCTCTAACTTAGTTTGTGTTTTTGCATGTAATGGTTCAAATTTGTGTGACATAAAACTCCTATCGGCAACAGTATCAAATAAAATGGAAGCATATTGGTTATTGACGAGAAACGTACCATTAACAACATCGTTGTTAGCTTGGGCTTGATTGGCGTTTATGATGAAAGCACGCCCACGGGCACCACCCTGATTTGCATTAACCAAACTTAGGAAACGATCTCGAAAGTGGTTTGGGTCACCACACTTGTAGCAAGCGCGCCCATTAGCAAAAGCCGGTACAACTTGGTTGGAAGCTGGTGGATTGACTCGGTTTCCTGGATTGGCTTGGGCAACAGGCGTTCCAGCTCGGCAAGTGTTAGCCACATGTCTATATTTCCCACAACTTGTACATAGGCGGCACCGTACATTTGGGTAGTGATGATACTTGCAGGTGTTACATTGGGGATTGACACCTACATATGGCCTTCTATCGGGATTCTTAGCCACAGGAGCAACTTGGGTGATGGGTGCAGCATGGGTAATGACGACAAAGTTCTTAGCCTTGTGCTTCTTATTATTGAAAGAAGTTTCGGGCTTTTCTACCTTGGTCATTTCAGATGGGGTTGCTTGGTCACTGACCTTCGTCGTACCCTTTCTTGTCAACGTAGCCGCCTTCACATGGATGTCATTTAACGTGGCGGCTTGGCGTATTGCATCCTCAAGAGCGGCGAGGTTTCTTCCCAACACTGAGTCCTGGATAATCATAGGTAGTCCCCCTATGTACTTTTCAATACCCCGAGACAGAGGTGTGACCATGTGTGGCACCAGGAGACTTAGCTCAGGGAAACGAGTTGTGTAGACCAAGTTTTCACCAGTGTTTTGGGTAAGATCCCAAAACTCAACTTCCAGTTTCTTCATTTCATTCCGAGGATAGAACTCCTCAGTCATCAGCCTCGTCACATCATCCCATGATAAGGCCATTGCCACACCAACACCTCGGTTCCTTTTCTCAACGTTCCAACAATGGAGCGCCGGTTTTTGGAAGATGCTCGTAGCATAACGGACTCGGAGATTGTCAGGGCAGTCCACTGTTAAGGAAAGTGTTTTCAATGCCTTCAAAGCACCAAAGGAGGCTTGTAGCTCCTTCGGTACCATAGAACTTGATGGGGTTTCACGAGTTAAAGTGTTTGAAGGTGCATTGGGGTGGGTTGGCACCACCACCACCACCAGTAGCATTTCCATTACTGTTATTGTTGGTCTGAGTGAGTTGGCACCACCACCACCACTAGTAGCATTTCCATTATCTAGGTTGCACGAGTTAAAGTTTTTGAAGGTTCACAAGTTGAGTAAGGGCAGCAATGTCATTGTTGTTGTTGTCGGTCCCATTGGCACTACGGGGAGGCATGCTATAGAAGAAACAACACAAGGGTAAGAATAATTATATTTGGGTTGTATTCTGTTGGTAATATAACCATTTGAATACTATGACTTATCAAGGTTATTTAAATTCATATAGTTTTCGGGAAGACATGCTTTAGCCTATAAGTGAACACTCATTCTAGGAATTCCCAGGAAAGCATACAGGTCATTCGGTTGATTTGGATTTATACGAAATGCTTTCCTAGACAGAAAACCCAAAATACAGGTGTCACCCTTCCAGATTGCCTATGTTCCCTACTAATTATTAGAATTTAAAGCCTTGACGAGGTTTATGGATTTTGATGATGACATAGGTAGATGTAAGAAGGATAAGAGTCTTAGGATAGAAGCACTAGTAAGTAATGTAACAAGTAAGGCATCACATAGCATGTAGTATGGTATAAAATGGGTGTCTTTTGGTTATAGTGTAAGGCCCCTTTCCCGGGTGACCTCACCTGTTGGATTTACTCATAAACATAGCCATAAATACTGAACTTAAATTTAAAACATTCTTCATTCAATTACATTACATAACAGCGGAAGTCTTAATAATTAAAAACACAACATTGTCTTAACAAACAAAAGTGGGATGTCAGTCTTGTGCCGGGTAACCTTCACGCCATCGCACGACCTTTTCTTCCTTTACCTGAAATGTATACTAAAAGTCAGCTAACGCTGGTGAGTTCTAGTTTAATGCAATTTGCTGTAAAAATTCTTTTCTTTATAGGTATAAATATGCATTACTGTATAATCATTCATATAAATACGTATTCATAACTTTTGCCTTTCTTTCTTCTTGCTTTTCTGTATTTCCTTTTCTGTATTTTTGGTGATTTCATACATAAATATATATGCATTCACCCTTTTTCTTTTCTTTATTTACATTCATGGGTCATACTCTGTAAGGGTGATCAACCCGTCATTTGTTTACGAATGTCACAAAGACAATCGCCGTGGTCCATCGTCATGGCCCACCTATACTTACAACCGTCCGGCAACTAGTGCCGTCCGTCATTTTATTCTTACAACCGTCCGGCAACCTTTGTCCGTCCGTCATGACTTACAACCGTCCTACCGTCGTAGGCCGTCATATTCGCCCGTCTACCCGAAGGTATCCGTTTCCCATGCGACTATTATTTATACAACCGTTCTACTATAATATGCCAATTGCTTCGACCGTCCTTTAATGGCATTCGTACGTCCTAGCTGATGAAGGAACGCACTTGTCCCGGTTGTAAAATAGTCACATGGTCGTCCGTCTACCGAAGTAGCCGTTATCATCGAAGCGTCCATAACATTTTCTGTACTTTGCAAGCAATATATACATGGATATAAAGCAAGATTTCATTCTTACATGTTATGCCATTTATTCATTTCATTCTTTGCAAGCAATATATACATGGATATAAAGCAGGATTTCATTCTTTCATTTTGTGTTATACTTTCGTTCATTCTTTATAATCATGCTTTTCATTCTTTATTCATAATTTCTCTTTCGTGTATAGGTATATATATATACTTGTATAACACATATGATCACATTAACATTCATAAACTTTATTCACTTAGTGTATACACTTCAGCCCCAAAACATTTGAAAACATTTGCACATAACATAAAAAGGGGCACATAGAACTCACCTGATGAGTAGTTTCTGTAATACACTAAGCTGGCTACTGGGCTTCACTAATGTCACTCACGATCTGTATAATCAAGTCATACCAGATAAGACAATGAACCTAAGCGACATTAAACATTTCTATTCTTAGGGTTATATCGAAACTTTAGTAGTTTCGATAGGTTGCTTATATCGAACTTAGTAGTTTCGATAGGTGGGTTATGTCAAAACTTGGTAGTTTCGATACATCAGTCTTATTTCCCGAACTTGTAAGGAGGACGTCTAAGTTGTAAAAATACACTTCTTTAATCTAACGAAGATCGGACAGAGTCCCGCTTGTTTTTCATCTAAAACCCGACAATATTAATTGTCCATTTCTATTATCAAATCATAACCAATAATTATCCATAATGATCGGGTTCTAACTTCCATCATAAATATCCATTTTTCTATATTTATTAAATATTCATTTATCCAAATAATTGACCTCTTGTCGGTTATCCTTTATCATTTAAAGCCATTGCTATACGTCCTCAAATACGTTATTCGTAACCCGACTAATAATAACAATTAATGTCTACGAGTTATAAAGGATATACCTTCCCGAACAAAATCCTGAAATATAACCGAGACCCGACCCGAACCGTATCCATTTTTATCATTATGTAATCATCATCATCATCATCTTACCATTATTATCATATCGAAACTACCATATCACATTACCATCATCGAAACTTCTATCATCATATCGAAACTACTCAGATTACCATCATCGAAACTTCTCATGAACACCATCATCGAAACTTCTCATGAACACCATCATCGAAACTTCTCATGAACCCCATCATCGAAACTACATCATCGAAACTTCTGCTGCCATCAACACGCCACCATCTACGACCACCTTTATCACCCTTTACCCGAAAATATTATCATCACCCGAAACTACCGTTGCGGACACCACCCCTCGAAACTACCATGAGTTACAGCTGCCTTAATCACGTCGCCATCTAAACCCGCATCACCATCTCCGAAACTACTATCATCATCCTATCGAAACTACTGCTGCTGAACCGATACCCGAAACTACTGCCGTGAACAAGAACTCACTGCTGCTGCCATAATCTCGTCGCCACCACCATACTCGAAACCACTGCTGTGAGCCACCACTCGGACCATCATCATCCACCCGAAACTACTGCTGCTGAACCGCCGTAACCGGAAACACAGAGGACTTCACTGCTGCTGCCGAAGCCACGGCAGCAGCTCACACCACCTTTAGCAGCCGTGAACCACCATTAACAGACCTGAAATGCTAAGAAACCCGCTGTCACCGGTTTCTGTGTTGTTATCGTCCTCGTGAGCTTGAAACGGAGCTGAGAACCGAGCAAGCTTGATGTTTTAACGGTCGGATTAGGGTTTTCATGGTGAAGAGGTGTGGGGGGTAGTATTGCCGACGAGAGGGAGAAGGGAATGGAGTTGCAGGCGCAAGAAAAACGAAGTAGGATAAATGTTGAGGTTGGCGGCTGTATGCGATGGAATAGATTTTAGGTTTTAAGGAATTTTCATTTAAGGCCCCTCATCTTTTAAAAGAACTTACACTTTCACCCCTTTTTGTTTTAATTTGTTGTTGAACCATTGTAACGCACTTTAGTTCTTTGGCACCCATAATCCTAATAGAAATCCCGTGTTTTATGTTGTAGAGAATTTTGGGATGTTACAAGTCTACCCTCCTTATAAGAATTTCGTCCTCGAAATTCGGTGCCTCTTATACATGGTTAAACTATGTTTCTCATGATTGGGTTGTCTTTTAGGTTATTGTGAATTGGCATGTCTCACGTTATGGTGACCATTTAATGCCATTTCTAGACTGCATGTAATTAGGGTTTTCATGTCCCTACTACCTCTTCTTCTCTGTAACTAACACCTCGTATGTTAGGGTGAATAGTTTAACCTACTTTACTCTTGAGCGTGTCTCATGGATGGACTTAAATCGGATCCACCAAGCACTTGCGTGAATTTGACATGTTAAGCAAGTCATGGATTCCTCTCCACACTTGGAAGTGTCTCTTTGGTAGCCTGGGATCTAGTTTAAATCGTCTACTTTGTGCCCTAGACAGTTGTTATCATTCTATTTCTAAGTTGCTTTGGTTATTACGTGTACCTCATAAATTATCCTTGGTGCATTCGCCCATGAAGGGCCATACCATGTCGTTCCCGAATGAATCCTGCTATCTCGTTCCCAAAGGAATCCCATCATCTTGTTCCTGAAGGAACCATATCAGTTTGTTCCCGAAGGAACCTTGTCATTTCGTTCCCGAAGGAACCGTCTCATTGCGTCCCCAAAGGAACGTTTCGTTCACGAAGGAACCATTAGAAGCATTACTCTATCATACTTAACTTCCAGAGAAGGTATTCATTCAGACGGAATACTAGATAGGCAATCCTTACATTCATACTCTTGTACACGTAACTCCCTTCTTGCCTTTCTTTAAAACATAATCGTCATGGTTTCACATTCCTCATAATTAGTCTATTATGCACTATCCGTTCTTTGTACCATTGAATAGTCTTAGGGATTGGCATCCCTTATGACCAAAATATACACTTTCTACTTTTCGTGATCGTTAAAATTTTCTGTATGTGATTCCTTTAGAATTATGTTCCTAGGTTTCATTATAAATAGATGACACGTGCGGTGATACTCGATCATTCCTTTCATTTCTAGTCTCATTGTGTTCCTTATTGGTTTTTCAATTTGAGTAGTCACGTTCTATTGTCTTGTCTTAATCACTGTAGAGTGTTTTCTGACTCTTGAGTCCTTGCTGGTACTCATTCCTTACTTCACATCATTGTTCAAAATTTGAACCTCACATTCATTCTTATCAAACAATCCCTAGGTTGGATCTAGTTTCGCTTGATTTTGTTGCATGCCCTATTTAACACCGCTGTTTCAGTCATTTGTTGTCGTTGATATATCTATTTTCTCATCTGAGTGAATACTCTTAGTAGTTTATCTAGGATTGTATTCTTCATGGAAAAATGTCATTTGTGCATTCTAGTACTCGTATTTTCTTTGAACATATAGTTGTATGGTTATTTCCTTCACTTTTATGTACACTTGACCGTAGGTCCACGGTCATTCATCGTATCGCGTAAGCATTGACAATTCATGTTCAGAAGCAGTTTCTAAACGTATGTTCATCTAACATATGTAGTACTCACATCTCGTGCTAACTTGTGATCCTTGACAGCTACTTTCTCAATTTGAATCAAACAAGTGTTGAGTTCTTCAAATTCTACTTAATCAGTCTCGTCGTTCGCGGTTTGTCATGCGAAGAAATTTTCTCACTGGGCTTGATAGACTCTCTTATCGTCCTCATACTAATTCTCTTTCGGTGCAATCTTTCCTGTTCCTTTTTCTTTGCTTGACTTATTACTTTGTTACTTGTTGCATCAGGTTTCGATCCAAGTTTCTTCAGATTTATAAACTTGTTCCTTAGTGTTACTCAAGTTCAGCAACTCCATTTAAAGCCTCGTTCCTTCTCGTTCCACCTTTGTTATGCCGTTGCTGTCATCATTCGTCTTGCTAATCTGTTGCGATCTTCATTACTTAAGTGACTAATCTCATAGTCCTGCTTGGAGTGATTTAATTGTTTTTGGTGACATGTGTATTAATCCACATGATAAGGTTCATCAGTATGCACAAGCACATGTAAATTTACAATTACGTGGATCCTGACGTAATTGCCAACTTACCTTACTTGTGAATTCCTGACTCGTCTTATAATGCTTCATAATTTAAATGTCTTCTATAAACGGTGTTTAATCCATGTATCCTTCTTCTCTTTCCGAACTCCTTGTTGACGGAGGTCGCTCATGAAGGTTCGTTACCGATCTACTCGGACCGTTAATATTCCGTCATCTTTCTTTCTTTATGGTTTATCGAACTTCTGCTCGTTGTTTGTGATTCACCTAACATGGATCTCACCATTCTTATAATTTGTGTGCATTTCGTAGTATTAGACTAACATCTCTTTCACTCTTTATGGTGGGTACATACGACGGATGGCAAATCGAGACACACTTACACGGTAGATGATTGATAACAGTAGCTACGTGTTATTATTAATCATTTACTGTACTCATGTGCTCAAATTGTCTACCATCTTATGTCCTATGTGTAACTATTCATATCAGTAGTGATATTGGTAACTAAGGCATGTGTCCTATGCTAAGACATCTACCCTGAGTTATATATATTGACATTGATACTTACTTACTTGTTTTGGCGTTGGCGTTGGCTACCCGCACTGACATCCTTGTGTTGGTCCCATTATCAGCTTGAGTCTAGACATTTAGGGATGTCTAAATCTCTCAAACTATTGCTCTGATACCAACTTGTAAGGCCCCTTTCCCGGGTGACCTCACCTGTTGGATTTACTCATAAACATAGCCATAAATACTGAACTTAAATTTAAAACATTCTTCATTCAATTACATTACATAACAGCGGAAGTCTTAATAATTAAAAACACAACATTGTCTTAACAAACAAAAGTGGGATGTCAGTCTTGTGCCGGGTAACCTTCACGCCATCGCACGACCTTTTCTTCCTTTACCTGAAATGTATACTAAAAGTCAGCTAACGCTGGTGAGTTCTAGTTTAATGCAATTTGCTGTAAAAATTCTTTTCTTTATAGGTATAAATATGCATTACTGTATAATCATTCATATAAATACGTATTCATAACTTTTGCCTTTCTTTCTTCTTGCTTTTCTGTATTTCCTTTTCTGTATTTTTGGTGATTTCATACATAAATATATATGCATTCACCCTTTTTCTTTTCTTTATTTACATTCATGGGTCATACTCTGTAAGGGTGATCAACCCGTCATTTGTTTACGAATGTCACAAAGACAATCGCCGTGGTCCATCGTCATGGCCCACCTATACTTACAACCGTCCGGCAACTAGTGCCGTCCGTCATTTTATTCTTACAACCGTCCGGCAACCTTTGTCCGTCCGTCATGACTTACAACCGTCCTACCGTCGTAGGCCGTCATATTCGCCCGTCTACCCGAAGGTATCCGTTTCCCATGCGACTATTATTTATACAACCGTTCTACTATAATATGCCAATTGCTTCGACCGTCCTTTAATGGCATTCGTACGTCCTAGCTGATGAAGGAACGCACTTGTCCCGGTTGTAAAATAGTCACATGGTCGTCCGTCTACCGAAGTAGCCGTTATCATCGAAGCGTCCATAACATTTTCTGTACTTTGCAAGCAATATATACATGGATATAAAGCAAGATTTCATTCTTACATGTTATGCCATTTATTCATTTCATTCTTTGCAAGCAATATATACATGGATATAAAGCAGGATTTCATTCTTTCATTTTGTGTTATACTTTCGTTCATTCTTTATAATCATGCTTTTCATTCTTTATTCATAATTTCTCTTTCGTGTATAGGTATATATATATACTTGTATAACACATATGATCACATTAACATTCATAAACTTTATTCACTTAGTGTATACACTTCAGCCCCAAAACATTTGAAAACATTTGCACATAACATAAAAAGGGGCACATAGAACTCACCTGATGAGTAGTTTTTGTAATACACTAAGCTGGCTACTGGGCTTCACTAATGTCACTCACGATCTGTATAATCAAGTCATACCAGATAAGACAATGAACCTAAGCGACATTAAACATTTCTATTCTTAGGGTTATATCGAAACTTTAGTAGTTTCGATAGGTTGCTTATATCGAACTTAGTAGTTTCGATAGGTGGGTTATGTCAAAACTTGGTAGTTTCGATACATCAGTCTTATTTCCCGAACTTGTAAGGAGGACGTCTAAGTTGTAAAAATACACTTCTTTAATCTAACGAAGATCGGACAGAGTCCCGCTTGTTTTTCATCTAAAACCCGACAATATTAATTGTCCATTTCTATTATCAAATCATAACCAATAATTATCCATAATGATCGGGTTCTAACTTCCATCATAAATATCCATTTTTCTATATTTATTAAATATTCATTTATCCAAATAATTGACCTCTTGTCGGTTATCCTTTATCATTTAAAGCCATTGCTATACGTCCTCAAATACGTTATTCGTAACCCGACTAATAATAACAATTAATGTCTACGAGTTATAAAGGATATACCTTCCCGAACAAAATCCTGAAATATAACCGAGACCCGACCCGAACCGTATCCATTTTTATCATTATGTAATCATCATCATCATCATCTTACCATTATTATCATATCGAAACTACCATATCACATTACCATCATCGAAACTTCTATCATCATATCGAAACTACTCAGATTACCATCATCGAAACTTCTCATGAACACCATCATCGAAACTTCTCATGAACACCATCATCGAAACTTCTCATGAACCCCATCATCGAAACTTCTGCTGCCATCAACACGCCACCATCTACGACCACCTTTATCACCCTTTACCCGAAAATATTATCATCACCCGAAACTACCGTTGCGGACACCACCCCTCGAAACTACCATGAGTTACAGCTGCCTTAATCACGTCGCCATCTAAACCCGCATCACCATCTCCGAAACTACTATCATCATCCTATCGAAACTACTGCTGCTGAACCGATACCCGAAACTACTGCCGTGAACAAGAACTCACTGCTGCTGCCATAATCTCGTCGCCACCACCATACTCGAAACCACTGCTGTGAGCCACCACTCGGACCATCATCATCCACCCGAAACTACTGCTGCTGAACCGCCGTAACCGGAAACACAGAGGACTTCACTGCTGCTGCCGAAGCCACGGCAGCAGCTCACACCACCTTTAGCAGCCGTGAACCACCATTAACAGACCTGAAATGCTAAGAAACCCGCTGTCACCGGTTTCTGTGTTGTTATCGTCCTCGTGAGCTTGAAACGGAGCTGAGAACCGAGCAAGCTTGATGTTTTAACGGTCGGATTAGGGTTTTCATGGTGAAGAGGTGTGGGGGGTAGTATTGCCGACGAGAGGGAGAAGGGAATGGAGTTGCAGGCGCAAGAAAAACGAAGTAGGATAAATGTTGAGGTTGGCGGCTGTATGCGATGGAATAGATTTTAGGTTTTAAGGAATTTTCATTTAAGGCCCCTCATCTTTTAAAAGAACTTACACTTTCACCCCTTTTTGTTTTAATTTGTTGTTGAACCATTGTAACGCACTTTAGTTCTTTGGCACCCATAATCCTAATAGAAATCCCGTGTTTTATGTTGTAGAGAATTTTGGGATGTTACATATAGTCTAGGTTATGGATTTCTAATAACCTAATTCCCTATAACCATGGCTCTGATACCAATCTGTCACACCCCAACCGACGGCTGAATAGTCGGGGCGGGACATGTAGATTGTTCATAAGCACATGATCATACTAAAGTTGCATATTTCATTAAACCCAAATTCATAACAATTGTTTCATCAAAAAAAAGACAAACAGATAACACAGTACTTCAAATAAAGTTTAATTTATTAACTAGGTCTTGCAACTTCCTACATAAAGACTCTTGAACATAACTCTCAATTATTGGCACCTGAAACATGATGAAAACAGAGTCAACTAAAAAGTTGGTGAGTATACATAGTTTTAGCCAACAAGTATAATCAAAAGTTTGTGTACAATTCATATGATACATGGATTATTAGGGCAATTATGGAGAACCACTATAGTTTAAACTGGAGCGCACAATCAAACCTTGTGACTGATAGGCATAACATAACAGTTATTCTTAAGTGTTTTCGGTAACAATCACCTTAACCAGGTGGGTTGCTCGGACTCAATAGATCTATCATTGTATACCGTCGGCTTATACTGGGTTAATGATTGCACTTGCACTATGTACAAAAAGTATGTAAATGTTGTTTGCACAAATAGTGTTCAAGCATAATGCACAAATTGCACACATTATCATAAGGTTTAAATTGTAATGATTGCAAATAGTGTGTATGTAATCATGTTTCACCCCAAAGAATGTAAAAGTGAAAAAGGGGCTACGTAAACTCACATTGGTTTTGTAGCTTGAATGCACAAGTACGGGTATTTGCACGAGTTGTTTAGCTAACCCCGAGGTTAACCTATGCTTAAATGTTGTATGTGCATCAATGTCATGCTCACAAAACTAATGTGTGTATACGTTTGTTGTTAATGAAATAATATGTTCTTTTAAATAGTAATAATATGTTTGTTAATAAAGGATTGAATATACATATATATAAATATTTATTTTTTTTACAATTAAATAGATAAGTGTTTAACTAATGTTTACTAGAAAGTATAGATAATTAGATTAATAATTTATACGTTTTAATTAATTTAATAGTTAAATTAACTCTTTATTAAAATAAATAAACAATAAAGTGTCATTAGTTGTTCTAAATAACTGGGGATTAATAAAATAACTCATAGGGGTTTTAAATTAATTCATTACGTAAATCTTTAATAAGGTTTTTAATTCTCTAAAATGATTAAATAATTATTTAAAATCGTTAGGTTAATAATTTAGTTCATAAAACATTCCCGGGCTTTGGGTGGTTTATAAAATAATTTTTAGAAGAAAACTTGGATTAAAAAGAGATTAAAAAAACGATTTAAAAAAAATAATGCAGACCACGGGACTCAAATCCGGGTCTACTCGGAGAGGGACAAGCACGCAAACCACTAGACCAGGAGTCTGGTAGTGCTTACAAGGGGTGTTCGAATTGTTTAAACAGAAGGGCAAGGGGTGCCGGGTTACATGCGCGCAAAAAGAAGGGGCTGAGGCGCGGGGCTGGACTCGAACCCGCGATGTCTTCCTTAACAGTCAAGTGCTTAAACCGATGGACATGGGCGTATGCCTTGGTCATTAACAGCCACGAAAATGTTTTAACACCCAACCTGTGTTCATCTTTTTCCCTAAGTCATCTTGTCCTAAAGCCTAGTTCCAAATCCACCCGATTCAAACTCGATCGAACCCGAAACCTTGGGGCTTTCATTAATTACACCAAAACGAATCTATGGGTATCGAATTTACCTGAAATGGTTGAGGATCGAAGGAGAACGACTAAAAATCCGAAGTCGGCGATTCGTGAGCTTGACATGGCTTTTGCGATGGTGTTCGAAGTGTACAAGTGTTCAGGAAGTTTGTAATGGGTGTCGTGAAGGTGAGGGGCTAGTTTTTATAGGCTAATTTCATGATTAAAGCTCGAATTGAAGTGAGATTTGATGGGCGACGGTTATGGATCGTTTTAATTCATTTGCCATTGATTGGAGATATAATTGGTTCGTTACAAACACATAGAACGGTCGCACGATGATTCCATATGTCTGATTACTGTTTTAATGATCTAAATCGATGGATTTATGAAAGAATTTGAGGTTTTAGATTCGGTTTGACTTTCAAGAGTCAAACTTTCATGTAATTTGGTTCAAAACCAAAAGGGGGTTCAAATTGAGGGGTCCCATGTGTACAAGGGGGGTTCAATGTGCTCAAAGGGGGGTTCAAACCAATTTTATTTGTTTATAACTCTTTTGTTTTTATATACTTAAATTTATAAACTTTATAAAAACTATGATTCCAAGTTTGAGATCTTTTATATAAAGGAAAATACTAACTAATTGTTTTTATGTGTTATTAATGACATTTACACATATTGTCATTAAAATGTATATGTATATAGATATTTGGAAAAAAATAAATAAATAAGTAATTAATTTATGCATTTATGGATGTAATTATGTGTTTATAAAATAGTTGGGCTTAAAATAAATGTTTTAGGGGATTTATTAAAAATATCTTCCCATGTGTTTATGTCTAATCATGCTTGAATGTATGTATGAGTAGACATATTATTTGTAACCCTAGTGTTAACGTATCATGAATGCACAACTTGTATTAAAATGAAATGATTCATAACTGTAGCTAGAATAATGTCATTGCACAATTTTAAGGCATGGGAAAAACCCTAAATGTTACAATTTTCTTAGCATTTAGACCCTCTTCTCCACCATTTTTCTCTGTTATTTCATTAGTTTAGCTAGCTAGAGAGCGTTTTTGGTTTGTGTGTGTTCCACCACCACGGGGGAGCACACCCGTGGTGGATGGCGGTAGTAGATCGTTGTAATCATTCCAGGAGCATATTGTAATCATCTTAGTGGAAGAATAACAGCTGATCTTTTTATGCTCTTTTTCTTGCATTTTCACTTGATTCATCAATAACAGCTGATCTATAACTTTTTTGTTCATCAGATCATCACTAGAATCATCATAGAACTAGATCCCCCTCGTATGGGGCTTATCAATTGGTATCAGAGCCTTAGTGCTCTTGATTTTAATGTAAAACTTGAGGTTTTAGGGTTTTTCAAAAATTATGTATTTCATCCAAATCTGGATTAGATCTATTTCAAGTTCAGAAATTGGTATGGAAATTCGGTCAGAAATATGTTTTTGAGAAGCTTGATCTGGCCGATTGTCCGGGCCGACTCTATGTTTGTGCTGTCGATTCTCTAGTAAACGCTAGTTTATGTCTCACTTGAACTTAAGTTCATAGTCACTGAGTTTGTCTAGCCGAATCTCTCAGCCGACTATCTTAAGTGAGGGCCGATTCTTTTGGGTCGACTCTCTGTGTGAGTTTTTCTTGTATTTCCAAGGGGAGGGCCGATTCTCATTTTTTATCAGTCGACTCTCTCGAGCCGATTCTCCCTTTGGTGTAGCCGACTCTTAGAGCCGATTCTTAGCTTTTCTGTGATACACAATATCATTTCCAAAAAAAAAAGAGAAATTTCTTGGATGAATTTTTTAGGGGATATTGCGAACAGGAGGTTTATTGTGCAAAAACTTGGAAACAACTTTTTGGAATTTTTTTTGTTTTTGGCAATATCGGATCTGGAGCTGATTAGAGTATTCAAAGAACGAATTTTATCGTCTTCTGAATAGTTGAAGATCGCTTTGCCATACAGGGGAGCTCTCCATGATTAAAATGATCGGTATCATCTGATTTAACATTAGTCAATTAAGTTTGAATTCTCATATTAGTACTAAATGGAAGGGTTTCACAATGAACGAGAACCGAATTGAAGATTGTTGGATTATGTGATGATCATAATGAGCCCGGTCTGACTGAGTCAAAGTTGTTTGTGATAAATCCGGTTACATAGAGTTGATTATTGGAAGATTGAACCTTTATCCTAGCCTATTACAAGATTATCTTAATGAAGAGATACGAGACTTTGACTGAAATATATAGGGGAGCTACATTTCCGAGGGAGATCGACAATAAAAGACTTTTGGTTATCGGTGGACTCATGAAGATACGAGACAATGCTAGAAATAGACCCCCTCGAACTCACAAATTTTTTTTCGAGGGAGAGGGAAGGTAAAAGGAGAGAGAAAGTAAGAGGCAACGGATTATCAACTACTGAAAAGACGTTTGACGAGCTTTGGATATAATTGATAACGTCATTGTCAGGGGGAGATTGTTGGTTATAGTTTGAGAATAACGTTAATCAATTCAAGCGATCACGAGATGTTTATGTTCGCGTATGAAAATGGGTCTGAGATTCGCTAGCGACACTATGAGAGTCACTTGGCTGGTTTCAGCCGACTCTCTGAGAGTCGCTAGGCTGGCTTCAGCCAACTCTCAGATAGTCGCTAGGTCGGTTACAGCCGACTCTCAGTGAGAATCGGCAATCTGCACATCGACTCTGTCAGGTCTCCTATATATACCAGACCATTTTCATAGCATTTAGACCCTCTTCTCCACCATTTTTCTCTGTTATTTCAATAGTTTAGCTAGCTATAAAGAGTTTTTTTGGTTTGTGTTGGTTCCACCACCACGGGGGAGCTCACCCGTGGTGGATGGCGATGGTAGATCCTAGTAATCATTCCAGGAGCTTATTGTAATCATCTTAGTGGAATAATAATCAGTTCTGTGGGTTTTTGTTCTTCTTGTTATGCTCTTTTTCCTGCATTTTCACTTGATTCATCAATAATAGTTGATCTATAGCTGATTTATTGATCAGATCATCACTCGAATCATCATAGCACTGGATCCCCCTCAAATGGGACTTCTCAGACCGTCACACCTGGTAACGGTCCGTTACGTGGTCCGGAAGTGTGTAGCCGCCAAGCAAAGGCGTGATGGACCGTCACGCCTGGTAACGGTCCGTCACGGACTCAAACATTGCCCTATAAATAGATGGTCCAGCTCAAACCATTTCACACAACTTACACACACACACACTCTCTGGAACTTCGATCCTGAGCCCCGGTTCGCGTGCGGGAGTCTGGTTTCTCATTTTTCGACTCCAAATTGCCGTAGATAGTGCTTAGGTAAGGTTACAACCTACTATTTAAGCTTTGGTTATAAACCATATAGCTTGGATCATGTAATTTAATAATGTCGTGTTATATCTAGGAGCTTTGTTCGAGGTGTTTGCTATATTATTGACTTAATAAGCCGAAATACTGCCAAGGTGAGTTCTTAAACTGTTATGTATGAACCCAGTCATGACCTTCTCTGGGATGATTGATTTATGAAACATTTTGAGTATCTTGAAACGATTGGACTGATTGTTTATATATAACGTATTATAAGAGCTTATTGTATTTCACTTGCCCGTGGAATGGCATATTGGACAAGACCCGTGGAACGGTCTTTGGTTATATATATATACTGAATGATTGTTCATAGTTATCTATGAATTTGGGTGTGCACACCCATGAATTGTTCAAGATACTTTGACGGGACACTTTAATAAACTATTTTAGTTTATGAATTCCCCAGCTTTATGCTGACCCTTGTTTTATCAAATGTTTTTGAACGCATCACAGGTAGTCATTAGACAAGGCATTTCCAGAAGTAGGATGAACAGATGAACGATTCAGATGATGGGCATGCCAGGAACTATAAGTCCCGAATGATATGTTCCTTGGTAGGAACCGATGATGAAATGCTGTAACTTTTGTTAAGCACGATGTAACAATGTTTTGATGTTAATAGAAGTTATGATTTAGTCTTCCGCTGTGTGTTTTTTATATCAACGTCACGGTAACTAGAAGGCGACCTTATGACCGGTATATAGCTATCTGACAAACAGAATGTTCTGTCTAAGAAAGGACGGTGTATAAATCTCTCCAAGACCTGTCGTACTATCCTGGGAACATCTCTGTTGGAGGTACTACTTTGGTTAGATAACTGTCCTATGTTACGGGCGTGACAATGCTATTCTTTACCGGCCCCTTCCCTAAGCCTTTGCAATGGTTTTGCCTTAAGGCATCAAAGAGGTTTACATATAGGGTTCCCCGCAGCGTTCCCACCACCCCTTTGACATCCCATTATTACTCCATTGTTCGGATTTAGGGTTCCGACTAATTTATCCTTTACCCGTACCTTAGTCATTCACATATCACATAATCACATAAACATATGTATATAAATTTATATATATATATATATATATATATTTATATATTAACTAGTTACGTGTTCAGTGTAGTTACATTAACCTTGGGTTGTTTCTTAAACTCGTTCCTCGCTTAAGACGTCTCTTCGATCCTCGCTCGTAATTTTAACGCACCACACTCGAAACCGTCGTGCTCGCTTAAGACGTCTCTCCGACCCGTGGCTCTTTCCTGAGAACATCTTTGTTGGTGTTACCACTCTGGTTAGATAACTGTCCTGAGTTACGGCCATGAGAAGTTGGTATCAGAGCCTCAGTTTAAGGAATTTAGTTGCTACAGGAATAGTATCTAGACTAAAACTAGGACTCTGAGATTAGTCTGGAACGCCTCAGGAAAAGTTAGGTCTATACATTCAGTACGACGTATAACGGGAAATGCCTAGAAATCAGATAATTAAAGGCATTTTTGGCCAACTAATATTAATTTCTTAATTTCTGGATTATGACCGGTTATACGAATTATGATGTTATACTCTGTGTGTAGGTACAAATGGCAGGACGTGGTAGAGGACAAGGAAGAGGTAGGGGTAGGAAGCCCAAAACTAGGTCTCGTACTCATGACACGACAAACATAAACACTAATCCAAACAAGAACGTCAATATGAATACTGAACCAGAACAACCTGTGGAAGAAGTTATTATGACAGAAGCCTAATTTCAAGGGGCGGTGGCATCTGAGGTCACCCGATTTCTTCAAACAACTCTACCTGGAATCCTTGATGATGCTCTTAGGAGAAGGGAAAATCATAACAGTCTGGGAAATCGGAATGAAGGAACAAGTGGTGCTATGCCCGAACGGAAGATACCATTCATACCACTCTAGTATGAAACAACATAGGTACCACCCGAACCCATGAAACAGCTGGGATGTCAAACCAAAGTGTGAGGATGCATGGCCAAAGATGTAACTATAAGAACTTTAGTGATTGTCACCTGAAGCCCTTTAATGGAAAGAAGGATGCTATTGCAGCTTTGCAATGGATCACATCAATGGAAGCAGTAATCAAGATGAGTGAATGCAGATCAGACCAAGCTATGACGTTTGCTGCCCATTCATTTGAAAAAGAAGCTCTTGACTAGTGGGAGTCAGTCAAGCAGACAAAGGGAGAAGTTGTAACTGATAGAATGACTTGGGAGGATCTCAAGTCTTTGATTTTGAAGAAATACTATCCACAAAATGTTATGGATAAGATTGAAGCTGAATTTTTACGATTCGAAGCTGGAACCATGACCCATCAGGAGTTCACAACCAAGTTTAATGAAATGGCCAAGTTGATGCCACATCTGGTTACTCCTAAGTCAAGGAGAGTTAAATGTTATATTCAAGGTTTACCACCTAAGGTTCGTACCTTAGTGAAATCTATCACACCCGAGATGATAGACTTAGCTGTTGAGAAAAGTGCGGTGATGTTTGATGAGGTGGCAGCTCAGGACCCAACAAAGATTGATCACAAGAGAAATCCCGATTAGGTTGTTTATATGTTCAAACCTAGAATTAGTAAGTTTCTCAGCAGAGGAGGATTTAATCCCAACCCTGATAGAGCCAATCAGGGAATGAAATGCCAGACTTATCAGAAGTTTGGCCATTCTACAACCCAATGCCCGAATGTTAAATGCTTTAACTGTGGAGAGATAGGGCATTATAAGACTTCTTGTCCTAAATCACCTAAACAGGGAATAGGTGGTCAGAATAAAGGAACAGAACGAGTGTTCGTCTTAGGAAGTGGAGATGAACATAAAAATAAAGCTATGTAGGTGACAGGTACTTTCTTAGTTAATAATATTTATGCCAAGATACTATTTGATACGCAGGCGAATAGAAGTTTTGTATCATGTGCATTCACCCCATATTTAGGTGTATGCATTCAGTAAGACCTATAACAGGAAATGCCTAGAAATCAGATAATTAAAGGCATTTTTGGCCAAGTGTTATTAATTTCTTAATTTCTGGATTATGACCGGTTATACGAATTCTGATGTTATACATCTGTGTGTAGGTACAAATGGCAGGACGTGGTAGAGTATAAGGAAGAGGTAGGGGTAGGATGCCCAAAACTAGGTCTCGTAGTCGTGACATGACAAACATAAACACTAATCCAAACAAGAACGTCAGTACGAATACTGAACCCGAACAACCTGCGGAAGAAGTTATTATGACGGAAGCCCAATTTCAAGGGGCGGTGGCATCTGAGGTCACCCGATTTCTTCAAACAACTCTGCCTGGAATCCTTGATGATGCTCTTAGGATAAGGGAGAATCATAATAGTCTGGGAAATCAGAATGAATGAACAAGTGGTGCTATGCCCCGAACGGAAGATACCCTTCATACCACTCTAGTAGGAAACAACATAGGTACCACCCGAACCCATGAAACAGTTGGGATGTCAAAACAAAGTGTGAGGATACATGGCCAAAGATGTAACTACAAGAACTTTAGTGATTGTCACCTGAAGCCCTTTAATGGGAAGAAAGATGCTATTACAGCTTTGCAATGGATCACATCAATGGAAGCAGTAATCAAGATGAGTGAATGCAGATCAGACCAAGCTGTGAAGTTTGCTGCCCATTCATTTGAAAAAGAAGCTCTTGAGTGGTGGGAGTCAGTCAAGCAGACAAAGGGAGAAGCTGTAACTGAGAGAATGACTTGGGAGGATCTCAAGTATTTGATTTTGAAGAAATATTGTCCACAAAATGATATGGATAAGATTGAAGCTGAATTTTTAAGATCCGAAGCTGGAACCATGACCCATCAGGAGTACACAACCAAGTTTAATGAAGGCCAAGTTGGTGCCACATCTGGTTACTCCTGAGTTAAGGAGAGTTAAATGTTATATTCAAGGTTTACCACCTAAGGTTCGTACCATAGTGAAATCTATCACACCCGAGACGATAGACTTAGCTATTGAGAAAGTGCGGTGATGTTTGATGAGGTGGCAGCTCAGGAGCCACCAAAGATTGATCACAAGATAAAGCCCGATTAGGTTGTTTATAAGTTCAAACCTGGAAATAGTAAGTTTCTTAGGAGAGGAGGATTTAATTCCAACCCTGATAGAGCCAATCAGAGAATGAAATGCCAGACTTGTCAAAAGTTTGGCCATTTTTCAACCCAATGCCAGAATGTTAAATGCTTTAACTGTGGAGAGATAGGGCATTATAAGACTTCTTGTCCTAAACCACCTAAACAAGGAATAGGTGGTCAGAATAATGGAACAGGATGAGTGTTCGTCTTAGGAAGTGGAGATGAACATAAAAATAAAGCTAATGAGGTGACAGGTACTTCCTTAGTTAATAATATTTACGCCAAGATTCTATTTGATACGGGGCTGAATAGAAGTTTTGTATCATTTGCATTCACCCCATATTTAGGTGTAAGATTGATTCCACTTATTCATGCCTATGTCGTTGAAACGACAAGTGACGAACATATTAGGATAACCGAAACATACCCTGATTGTGTCAACAATTTTGGTGACGATAAGGTATTAATTACACTAATGCCAATAAACATGAATGAATATGAGTGTGATATGCCGGGAATTTTTTTTTATTATTTATATTTTGGGACGTAAATTTTTTCAACTAGGGGATGATGTGACAATCCGGACTTTTTCAGTTAACTCTGTTAACTAAATCCAGTTAAAGTTAACCTAATTAACTTAACTCAAACTTCAGGGACTATTTCTGTCACATGTTTGATCTAAACATCAGGGACTAGTCTTGCCAAGTCCCAATACTCGAATTGTTGACTCCCAAAGTCAAATTCAACTCAAAAATCGATTCTGTTTGACTTTAGAAAGTCAAACTCACGGCTTTGGATCTAAATTCGAATTCCATAATTCGAATTAATAACTGGATTATACGTTTATGTCATTTACTTTCATCATTAGAGCATTAAACCCCGTTAATGATTCGAATTAAACCCAATTATGCTCATTAAACCCGTAACCGTCGTCCCTATCATCATCGATTATCAATTGAATAAATTCATGTATTACTCTCACAAATTGAACTCCTTCACATGAAAAACAAGACCCTACGAAGCTTTTGCACATATCACATTTGCCGGAGACGCAACCAGAGCCGCCTCGACTAAGCAATTCGAAGTCGGACCTGCGTTTGATCGATCTCTATCAATCCGGCACTCATTTTGGTAATTAAACTTTCCCACACCTTCATTTTCATCCATATATCAGAAGCCCAAACCTGTTAGAGGCTGATATCATTGAATTAATCATGAACCCGATTCTATGGTTCATGAGAAACCAGTTTAATCGAACTCCATCTCAGGCTTTGTTTAAATTCAATTAATTAACACCATTAGCATCGCAATACCTTATATATTGATAACCCTATGTTAATTTTAACAAACAACATCGAATTTTTCATAATCCGAATTCTAGGGTTCATCCTTATTCAATTTGGGGGTTTCGATTCTAGGGTTAATCAAAACGAAATTAACCTACATGGTTAGCTTCGTAATGACCTACTCTTTGAAAGCCCTATGCTAATTCGAATGTATAACATCGAATTAATTATGAACTGATTCCTAGGGTTCATCTAATTACGGTTTAATTGAACTCCAATCTAAACACGTTAATAATGCAATTAAATTACATCAGTAGATTTGAAATAATCTAAACAATGATAGCCCTATAATTTCAACATGTTTTAATATCAGATTTAATCAAATCGATTATGTGTTCATAATCTAGGGTTTCGATATTCAATCGGTAAATAAACGATTCCACACTCGTTGTTTTTGAAATTAATTCCACCCATAGGGTCGCCATCCACAGATTATCAAAAGCCCTAAACCCGTGTTGCCATTCTTAGTCGAATTCATTGGATTTAGGGTTGAAATGGGTTTCGGTTCGCTTAAAGGGAAGAACACAGGGGTGATGAGTGTTAAAACCAAATCTGATCCGGATTATATCGCGATAACCTAGCGGGCGGGACTGGTTAAGGTTGTGTGCGTGTGTGGGAGAGACCCGGGTTCGAGACTGGGCTCCCACATTTTATTTTTGTGGCACTTTTGGTTATATTAAATTATTAAAAATCAAACCCTATATTATTATAATAATATATAAATAGCTTTTAGCCCGAAAAACCACCCGTAGGCTCGGGTTTGGATTTATGTTCTATTTTTCATTATTAATCCCACTTTTAAAAATAGTATACCTATATTGTTTTCAAGCCATAACCTCGTATAAAATAATATATTTATACCCGTGACTCCTAGTATAAAATAATATACATATTTTATATTATTTCGCCTAGTTTACTAGGTTCGTGTAACGTTTTTAAAATATATGTATTATATTATTTTTGTAAGCCATTATGTAGTTATTTATAATATTTTACACTCGTTATTATCTTCGAATAAAATAATAAATTTATTATTTTATCGCATAATTAATTATTGTAATAATATATGTATTATATTATTTTTGTAAGCCATTATGTAATGACGAAATCGCTCGAATATTATTATTATATTATTTTGTCATCCGTCGCGTAACGTATACATCTTAATTATAATTAAAGAATTCTTATCCCCGTAGACACGTTCGTCCACTCTATATCATTAGAGCTTTTCCTTAGGATGTTCAATCTTCCGTGTCGTCGTCACAAATCTCAACTTGTTCCTAATTTATGTGTTTATAATTTTAGGGCATTCGTAAGTCTTTTGAGACTTACACTCGTGATTCCAACTTATCTCTTGTGTGATATTGCCTATGCTATTCAGGTGAGTTTACACGGCCTCTTTTTACTGTTTTAAACTAGGGGAGAAAACATGTTGTAAATGCTTTTTGATTCTTGTAATTCATATATGATATCACTTGTATGACTATGCGTGTACATTATCCTTTAAGTCCTCACATCGGACCGTTAATATGAACATAGCGAGGTAATTTGAGTAGTACTAATGGGTTTTACAAACCTCACCCGCGTTAGTCGCGCTAACTCGATTGGAGGTCGAACGGGTGCAATATTGACCTAAACATGCACCATGATAGTGGGAGGCATATAAACAGTCAGCTGTCGGTTGCGAGCGCGTTAGTTAACATGTTTATGGGTTAGCTACCTATTAATTTATATATTGAATGTACATTAATCTGTTAAACGCTTCTATAAATTGAAACATGTGAACTCACCAACCTCGTGTTGACATTTTCTTACATGTTTTTCTCAGTCGCTTAAGATAACGCACAAGTGCACACAATAGGACATCCATGGAATTCTGCCTATGATTTCTGTTTTATTAAACTGTTTGGTCTATTTTAAATTTGTGTTTGGTTTGGACTTTTGGACTATTCTTTTGGGCGCGTGTGTTTTGCGCATTTACTTTCTTTACGCTTCCGCATTAACTCTGATTGATATGATAATTTTTATTTGAGTCCCATGTAGTCGTTCAATGTAACTAATGTCTGAGATCCTGGCTCGTCACTTCCTAAACGGTAAAACTCCGTTAGTTGAAATTTGGGGGTGTGACAACGAGGTTATCCTAGGGATGGATTGGTTAAACCAATACCAGGCCCAAATTGATTGTGACCAGAAAACGATCAATATTAAAAAACCAGATGAAACTAGTTTAATGATTCAGGGTGATAGCAAGACTAATAAAATTGAAATTATTTCTATAGCGAAAACTAGGAAAGAATTGATTAAGTGTAACGATATATTCTTACTCCATGCCATAAACACTAAACCCGAAGGACAGATTACGGATATTCCCATAGTCTGTGATCACCCGGATGTCTTTCCGGAAGAACTACCCGGCCTTCCACCTGATCATCAGATCGAATTCCGAATCAAACTCAATCCTGGAGCTAAACCTGTTGCAAGATCCCCATATCATCTAGCTCCTTACGAATTAAAAGAACTCATGAAACAAATTCAAGAACTCTTACACAAAGGGTTCGTTCGTCCGAGCACTTCACCTTGGGGAGCACGGGTACTATTTGTAAAGAAGAAGGACGGGAGCATGAGAATGTGCATTGATTATCAGAAATTAAATAAACTGACTATAAAGAACAGATATCCATTGCCTAGAATAGATGATCTATTCGATCAACTACAAGGAGCCAAGTATTTCTCAAAGATCGATCTTATATCAGGATATCATCAGTTGAAGGTACAAGAAGAAGATGTACCTAAGACTGCTTTCAGGACTAGATATGGTCATTATGAAATCCTGGTCATGTCATTCGGTCTAATGATTATGGACCTGATAAACCGAGTTTGTAAAACATTCCCTGATAAATTTGTCATCATTTTCATTGATGATATTCTTATCTATTCTCGAAGTCAAGGAGAACATGCAGAGCATCTTAGAATCATTCTGGAAACCCTAAGAAAAGAAAGATTGTACGCTAAGTTTTCCAAATGCGAATTTTGGAAACGAGAAGTACAACTTCTTGGGCACGTAATGAACGAGTGTGGAATACAAGTGAACCCAAGTAAGATTGCAGCAGCTATGAAATGGGAAGCCCCAAAGACTCCAACAAAAATCAGAAGCTTTCTTGGATTAGCCGGTTACTACAGAAGATTCATTCAAGACTTCTCCAAAATTACTACGCCTTTGACTGCTTTAACTCAGAAAGCATCAAAGTTTGAATGGGGCACGAAACAAGAAGAAGCATTCAGTACTCTCAAAGATAAGCTCAGTCATGCACCAATCTTAGCACTACTCGAAGGAAGTGATGATTTTGTTATCTATTATGACACTTCCTGAACTGGTCTGGATTGTGTGTTGATGCAGCGAGACAATGTTATTGCCTAAGCATCACGCCAACTTAAAATTCATGAGAAAAACTATACCACGCATAATTTAGGACTTGGTGCCACAAAGTTCGCTCTAAAGATCTGGAGACAATATCTGTATGGTACCAAATGCGTGATATATTCAGAGCACAAAAGCCTCTAACATATTTTTAATCCAAAGGATTTAAATATGAGGCAAAGGACGTGGATGGAACTTATCAATGACTACGATTGTGAAATCAAATACCATTCCGGGAAGGCAAATGTAGTGGCAGATGCTTTGAGTCGGAAGGAACGAAGCCAACCGATTAAAGTAAAAGCAGTACGATTAGATCTAAAGTTTGATTTAATGGATCAAATCAAAGAAATCAAACCAAAAGCATTAGAAGAAAGGAATATAAAAAAGGAACGTATGGTTGGGAAACAAAAGTTACTATCCAAAGGAGATGATGGAATCATGAGATTCGATCAAAGAATATGGATTCCAAAGCTTGGAGATATTCAAGAGAAAATATTAGATGAAGCACATAAATCAAGATATTCTATGCATCCTGGTGCAAACAAGATATATAAATATCTGAAGACACACTACTGGTGGCCTAACATGAAGAAATCAATTGCCAAGTATATAGACAAATGCTTGACTTGTCTTCAAGTTAAGATTGAGCACCAGAAACTAGCAGGTCAATTACAACAATTAGTATTACCTGTCTGGAAATGGGATCGTATTACAATGGACTTCGTTACTAAACTACCCAGAACTCAGAAAGGGCATAATACAATATGGGCCGTGGTCGATAGACTAACCAAGTCAGCCCATTTCATACCTATCAATGAAACATACTCAATGGATAAGTCGGCCAGAATCTATATCAATGAAATTGTGAGCCACCATGTCATACCATTGTCTATTATTTCTGATAGAGACAGTCGGTTCACATCTAAAATCTAGACAAGTTTTTAGAAAGAATTGGGAACTAGACTTACCATGAGTACTGCATATCATCCCCAGACAGATGGACAGAGCGAACAAACAATTCAAACTCTGGAAGATATGCTCAGAGCTTGTGTTATCGATTTCGGAGGTAATTGGGATCATCACCTACCGTTAATCGAATTCTCCTACAATAACAGTTACCATTCAAGTATTAAAGATGCACCTTTCAAAGCATTGTACGGAAGGAAGTGCAAAACTCAAGTCTGTTGGACTGAAATAGGAGACAGTCAATTATCTGGACCTGAAGTTATACAAGAAACAACATATAAGATAGTTCAAATTAAACAACGGTTTAAAGCGGCTCAAGATCGACAGAATAGTTATGCTGAGAAACGACGCCGACCGATAGAATTCCAAGTCGGGGATTATGTAATGCTAAAAGTTTCACCTTGGAAAGGTGTTGTAAGGTTCAAAAAATAGGGAAAATTAGGACCATGGTATATCGGACCTTACAAAATCATTGAAAGGATTGGGGCAGTAGCCTACAAGTTAGATCTACCTAAAGCCTTACAAGGGATTCATAATACGTTTCACGTATCTTGCTTACGTAAGTGTTTAGCTATTTTAGAATTATAGGAACAGATGAAAGCCAAATATCCTCATCTATTCACATCTTAATTTCGAGGACGAAATTTCTTAAAGGAGGGGAGATTAGAGAAAATTTTAGATGAAGCGAATAAATCAATATAGTCCATGCATCCTGGGGCCAACAAGATGTAAAAAGATCTGAAGACACACTGCTGGTGGCCTAACATGAAGAGATCAACTGCCAAGTATATACACAAATGCTTGACTTGTCTTTAAGTTAAGATTGAGCACCAGAAACCAGCATGTCAATTACAACAATTAGAATTACCTGTCTGGAAATGGGATCGTATTACAATGGACTTTGTTACTAAACTACCCACCTTCACGCCTGGTAATGGTCCGTTACGTGGTCCGGAAGTGCGTAGCCGCCAAGCATGTCACACCCCAACCGACGGCGGAATGCGTCGGGGCGGACGTGGAGACTGTTCATAAGCACATGATCAAACTAAAGTTTCATATATTAAATAAATCCAAATTTCCATAACACTTGCTCAAACAAAACATGTACAAACATACAAAGGAGACAAAGTACACCAACAATGCTCCATTTATCATTTACTAAGTCCTAAATCCTATACGTAGCATCTTGCAAACGATCTCAAATGTTAGTACCTGAAACATGATGAAAATGAGGTCAACTAAAAAAAGTTGGTGTGTATACATAGGTTTTGACACCACAAATAGTTTTCAAGTGTTTATACAATTCATATGACACATGGTAAATAAGGCCTTTGTGGAGAATCACTATAGTCAAACTGGGTGTACAATCAAACCTTGTGACTGAAGGGCATAACCCGCAAGTTATCCTAATGTAGGGCATAACACATAGTGTTTTCCTGATGTAGGGCATAACATATAGTGTTATCCTAATGTAGGGCATAACACATAGTGTTATCCTGATGTAATGTCGACAACAATCACCCTACCTAGGTGGGTTTGTCAGACACAATAGATCTATCAATGTTACATTCGGCTTGTACAGAGTTAATGATTGCACGAGTATGTCATGTATATGTTTAGTTTGGATTCATAGAATTCAAGCACTAAGCACAAATTACATATATGGTCATAAATGTGGAATTGTATGTTTGTAAATGCAAATAGTTTTCAATGTATCATGAATCACCCCAAAATGTGTAAAAAGCAAAAAGAGGGGCTATGTAACTCACCTTGAAATGAGTAGCTGTGAATGTCTCACAAGTATGTAGTTTGTTGCACAAAAGTTCGAGCTAATCACAAGGTTAACCTAAGTTTCGATGAAGTATATGAATCAACAGTCCGTACATAATCAATATATAAATAAATAAAGGGAATAAGAGTGGGACGGTTGAGGTCCTAGGGTTTCGAAACGAATGAACAAAGGAAAGGTACGAATCATAGTAGTAACTAACGTGATAATATATAGTTAGAGTTGTATAAAATAAGGTTTCAAGGATGCCATCTATAAAAGAAATTTAATGTCAACCATAAGTATTTATTTGCAAAAAGTAAATCTCCCAAACCAGACCATCAAATTAAAGTTGTCACTATGTTGGAACACTTTAATTTGGTATACTTTGAAATAAATAAATTTATTATTTGACAAATTATTGAAAGAACCTTAAACATATAAGAAAGTAATAATAATAATAATAATACGATTAAAACATTTATGGTACTATTAGTACTCATTTTATTATTATAATATGGATCATGTCACTAAACTAGATTAGATAAAATACATATTTAATCCCTTCTTTTAATAAAAGTCATGACACGACTAAAATTTTATAAAAATAATAGAGGTTTATGAAAAACATTTCACCTTTTGTCATGTTTTAGAATTATATATTAGTAACGAGACAAATCACGTGTCGAAGTAGTAATGCACACCTATTTTTCGTCATTCGTTTGTGATAATATTTAACATACTTATAAATATACATTTTTTATATAAATAAGAAGGGAAGAAAGAAAAGAAAAAGGTTAGTTGTAAGCCTTTGTTAATAATCTTTATGTACTTATAGGTATAGTGTAGATCAAATAAAAAAAAATAAAAGTGGGCAGCAGGTCTAGAACCCGCGACCTGTTCCCAAGAGTTTAAGAGTTTTAACCAACTTCTCTAGCCTGAAAACTTGTAAGGGATTTGAATCAAATGCCTTATAACATACTAGTTCTAGGAGTCCTCATCCCCAACATATAACTCAGATTGTAATGTGACCCTATCCCCAAAATATAATCCCAATCGATTGACTAGGGGAAACAAGGAATCCATGATTTGCGATTAATGAAAAAGGAGTCAATACCTGAATTCATTCTTCGAGAATAACACCAAACCGGAATGACCTGCGTGAGGCTCATGAGCTTGGTCCGATCGGGAAGACAACGAGGAAAAAAGAAACGAATTTTTTTTATTCCCTTGATTGAAATCAAAGCAGGTAGGTTCATAGGATGTTAGAAACGTGTTTACGGTGGTCATTGGAAAGGTTTATGCGAGTTTGAGGCTTTACTCGTGGAATGGGATACTCGTAATCGAAAGGCATAAATGGGTCTTTAAGGGAGGTTGGTTTCTCAATCAATCAGCTTAATTTTAGAGTTTCCCCACGTTCATAAATGTGTTGATAACGGTTTAGGGGAATTAAATCCCGAGATTTTGGTTATTTGATGAATGATTTGGTGGGTTTTGACTTTCTAGAGTCAAAATTGACTCTAACTTTGTTCCAGGTTACTAGAATTGGAAGGGAAGGGTTCTAAACTAAAGGTGGGGGTTCAAAGGTAAATTAGAGGGGGTTCATTAGCTTGTGGAGGGTCCAGAGTCAAATTTCATTTGTTTTAAATTTCTTGTTAAGTATAAGATAAAATGTATAAATTTATCATGTCATATTTGATTCTAATTAGGCTTTTATAAAATAAAATAAAAATCAAATATATTTGTTTAAGTCCAAACAAATATTTATATATATGGTTTATTTAATGGTTTTAAAAATATATAAATATATTTACATGCATATCCTTATAAACAGTTACATATACTATATATTTATAATTATATATATATATGCCTATATGTGTCATACATAATAGAGAAATGATATGTACATGCAAGATGAAGATTTGATTTGACACTATTAAAATAATAATTGTGGTGGCATAACGTCTTGAACAAGTACGGGATTTAAATGAATTGTCATTGTTGTATAATAATAGAAAAAAAATATGGCCTGAAAATCATGGATGTTACAGTATCCCCAAGTTGAGAGAATTTCGTACCGAAATTGAATTGTTTGGAGACTACTGAATCAGGAAGGATGTGAGCTTGGATTGTCGGTTTGATGACTATAGCTGATGTCAAGGTTCAGGTATGGTCATCGCGTCAGGCATAGATGGTGGTAGTGGATTTAGTTTGAAGAGAATTAAGGGGAAAACTGTTGAGGAATATTTTGGACTCCAAAAATGAAATGCATCACTCGAAATGAGAATGATGAGAAAAACTTGTTTAAGATGTAATCTAATATGTTCAAGATACATTACTGGACAAGAGATTTCACAAACATTGGTCAAGGTTAGAATAACATAAAACATCAAGTGACACGAATGACGCTGCTTCTGAAAATATGAAAGGAACACTTATATATATGAAGTACCAGCGGCGTATCCACCATGTCCTTATCATATCGCATTAGTTTCGTCACTATATATCGCGATAGGTTTCATGTCATAACACATGACAGAATTTACTATGTTTTTCATGCGCTGATTTTCATAATTACGTGTGCACCCGTAATTACTCGAATCGCCGCATGGTCCGTATAGATCCTTCCGTTGTGAGTAGGTCAAAATAGGACACAAAGTTACTTAGTTTATATCTATTGTTTTTACATATGAGTTGCTAATAACTAACTATGCCCCTAGATAGTAAGGACAATCAGAAAAATAAAGAGTAATAATGGGGCATAACTTAAGATTCCATAGCTTCCTCATGTTTGAACAAGAATACGTCAAACCTGAGTAGTTTAAAGTGTTACAGCTTCCTCGTGTTTAAACAAGAATACGTCAAACCCCGAGTAGCCTTAAAGTGTTACAGCTTTCAACTTTCATTGATAAGGTGAATAATAATGCCTTGTTTATAATGCGATCAATTAATTGCAACAATTGTAAACAATCTAGTTCCGTGTATAATGTAAACACCCAAGTTTCATATATGATCTAGTGTCATATACATTGTAAACAAATAGATTTCACATATAATGTGAACAATTTAGTATCATGTATATTGTAAACCAATAAGTTTCATGTATAATGTGAGCAATTATGTATTTTGTAGACAAATAAGTTTCACGTATAATGTGAACAATTTAGTATCATCTATATTGTAAACAAATAGGTTTCATGTATAATGTGAGCAATTTAGTATCATGTATCTTGTAAACAAATAAGTTTTCATGTATAATGTAAACAATTTAGTATCATGTATTTTGTAATTAAATAAGTCTTCATGTATAATGTAAACACTTTAGTATAATGTATTTTGTAAACAACCAAGTTTCATGTATCACGTGATTAATCTAGTATTATGTATATTGTAAACAACCATGTTTTGTAACATCCATGATTTTCAGGCCATAAATATTTTTTTTCTTTATTTCTTTGGTATAATAATAACAACTTGAACCCTCAATTTGAATCTTCACTTATTAACTTTGAACCCACAATTTTAGTTTGAACCTTTCTCCATCTCAAAAATTGAGCCTCCTCTTGAACTTGGACCACCCCGCCAATTTTGACTCGTAAAAAGTAAACCACGCAAGAAAATCTCCAATTCCCTCAAATTCGGATTCAAATCCTCTGTAGCTGTCATCCATATTCATTTACGATCATTCAAGGAGGTTTAATTCGGAATTAATTGAGAAATATCGAACCATAATGGGGAAAGTAATCAAGACCCGTTTCTTTTCTATAAACCCACAAATCAAGCCTTAAATCCCACAAATTTCGTTCAAAGTACAGCTGTTAACGTGTTCAAATTGTGAATATCATCCTAACAACACATATTACACTCGTAAATCCTAAAACCCACGACGTAAACCCATTTTTTCCTCCTTCTTCACCCTCGGTTCGCGACAGCAAGGAGGATCATATTCCTTGTTTCTGCAACTAATCGGTTCGAAGAACATGTAATAACCATTCCCTTTTTACTCGATTTAACTCTCTCCATCAAAAGCCCTTTGAACTAGAATCGGTTTGATGAGGATTTGAGACTAGGGTTTCGTTTGGGATGTTTAGGGAAGATGGGTTGATGCAGTCTGTTGTATAAAACTGAAAGGTTCCTTATCCTTATCAAGGCATTGCCGTAGATCAATTGGTTAAACACAAGTCCTTCCTTAGCCAAGGTCATGAGTTCGCTTCCGATCCCTGGCGTCTTTTATTTTTTTTACCCGGATTTTTACATACTAAATCATTTTATAAGACTTATTTCTTAAACATATAAAGACCAAAATAAATTCAATGGTTCCAAATTAACAGATTGAGGATAACGGTTTTATTTAACATTTTGGTTATAAACCTAACAAACCTTAATCTTGTTTAAAACAACTTCTCTCACAAATTATTTATTCTATATTTCAAACTCATATAATGTGGTTGGAATATAAATAATGTTATTTTTGCCTTGAAAACTATTATATAAATCTTTTATTTAAATTGCTTTTCTGAGATATGAGTTTGTTAAAACAAAATTTATATTTTAAATTAATAAATAGTATTGACCCAGTTGTTTATTAATTTGATCAAAGATATCTTTTTACACTGAAAGTTTTTCATGAAATACTAACTATAAATAAATAAAAGGAGTTATTGACTCTTTTATTTATGCTTTTAAGATATTAATCTTTTGACATTTATAAATAAAAAGAAAACTCGTTATTCAATTACTTGTCCACTTATTAATTCTTTTCAAATAAACACTTATTTATTTACAAACCTAGAGGAAAATCTTTTATATATTTCAGTCAATATCTCAAATTGAAGTACAATTATACACATAAATATAATTTGAGACTCGCATAATCATTGAGTTAATTATTAAATTATTAGAACATTTATTTCATACTTTCATATTTGAGGTAAATTGCCAATGGATTTGAATCATTTTGATTTATAAATCAAACTAATTATTATTTAAACCTTGGTTTAATGGCTAAATAATTAGGCCATTAATTTCATTTGAAACACTTTTGTTCACAATAACTAAATTAAGTAAATAAACGGTTTTTATTTATTTATCCAATTATCTTTTTATACAAACTTATTATTTCCCATTTATTTGATTCATTTATTTATTAACAAGAGCAAACTAATTATACATTTAGTTGCCAATTATAAACAAAAGTACATATATTTTTTTTCATATATACACATACTCAATGGTTTGTAACACAAATGAAACCCTATGTACATATATATTTTTTTAGGGACTCACAAACACCAGTTGAGACGCAAACCAGTACTCCCCAACATTGACCAAGTCCTCACCCAATTTTAGGATTCCCTTGTTCCTTTTGTACAAAATCATTAATACACATATTCTGTAACATTTCTGATTTTCATTATTTATATTTCAGTTCAATGTGATACATTTCAAACCAAATTCTAGTACACTAACTTATTCTATTCGTAGCAACAATTAAATACTATGTTTCAATGCAAATCCACAAATTTTACACGAGTATATCCTATTAAACTCTACATAAATTCATATTTATACAAGTTTGTCAATACTGAAAATTTCAAGGACTGATTTTATAAATAAATAACCAGAAACCCTAATAGGCACGGTCGCGCCCCCTTCTGGCACGGTCGCGCCAAGTGACTTGGCACGGTCGCGCGACTTGCTTTGGAACGGTCGCGCCCGGTGCCTTGGCACGGTCGCGCTTCATATGGGCACGGTCGCGCCTCTCAGCAGTTGAAACGTAAATGCAGCCTTTAATCACAGGGACGTTCGATTTCAAAACCGTTCTACACGTTTTCGTCATTAACAAACTCAATTAAACCCTTTAATCATCACCATTACAACAAATGAACTTAATTTCGTCGAATTATCTCATAAACACCTAATTCTCTCACGAAATCATCGAATTCACCAATTTGATTGCAATTCTTCCAAGCCAACATACTATCGATCCTCTCTAAAGCTTCTGGACACGCTGGTTTGGTTAGAATTGCAGCAGAAGACGCCGGAGATCAAGCCCGTCGTTGCCGGAACTCGTTTCTACCGTACACCATCAATTCATCGTCCTTCCGGGTAATTGAAACCTCATACCCACTCGTTTTAGTCTATAGATCAAAAGCCCCAACTTAATTGGGGATTACAATATGAAAATCATCACGAACCCAAACCTATGTTTTCGTTCAAAATGTTTTAATCGAACTCTGCTTTGAACACGTTTTAAATACAATTAATATATTCCAATAGACTCGTAATAACCCTACAGATGAAAGCCCTATGAATTCCAACATTAACAATATAAGAATTAGTCAAATCGATTCTGTTTTAGAACAGACACGGTCGCGCTAGCATTCTAGCTCGGTCATGCTTCATGAGACACGGTCGCGCCAAATACCAGCGCAGTCGTGCCTCACACACTCAGACCCGGTCATGCCCTTGGCTAGATTTGGTCGTGCCTCAAAACCCTAGACACGGTCGTGCCTGGCCCAAGACACGATCGTGCCTAGTAAACAGCTTAGTTATGCCTTATGTTTGGTCAACACGGTTGCGTCCCTGACTAGCACGGTCGCGCCCGTGGTCCTAGCACGATCGTGCCTTTACCAGGCACGGTCGTGTGTGAGAAAAATCATAGTAGAATAATTATTTCCATAATTTAAAAACAATAAGTATTTCAAATTAATTTTTAAATAAAAATAATTGATTTTATAAAATAAATAAATAGAAATTAATTATTTAAAACTTACAAAACAATTAAATTATTAAACCCTACATTTAAATATTATTTACACAACTTAATTACATATCTTTATGAAAATAAAGTAAGAAAAGTTTATATTTAATATAAAACAATCAATACATTTTTATAACTAAATGAATAAGTTACACATTTTATAAATAAATAAATAAGGTAGCAATTATTTATTTAATTTACATTTAAACAAAAATTATTTATTTAGGTTATACTTAATTACCCCTAATACCTACATTATTTTTATAACCAAGTAAATAAATAATAATTATGTAATTTGTTTACTTAGTTATTTAAAACTCAAACCCTAATTTTATACAACACCATTCAAGTACAAACCACTAACACTCACAACTCTAATTCCTTATACACACACCCAATCCAACCCTAGACTTAGACATAGATTATTGTACACACTATTGATTCAATACATAATACACTCTAGGTTAACGTTGTGCATTACGAGGACCTCGTTACTATCTAGTATCTCGTGTTAGCTACGCCTTCAACCAAGTGAGTATTACATAGCCCATTTTACTCTTTTACACTTTTTGGGGTGGAACATGAACACTATACAACACTATTGCTTACATTTACACAAACTACACAAGTACAAATCCTCTTTACATTCATGTGTGCAAATTTGAGCTTTATGCCTGAGTGCTAGGTGTGTTAACTTTTGTATGCGATTTATGTGCAATAATTAACTTTTCAAGCCGACGGTAAACAATGATAGATCTATTGAGTCTGACAAACCCACCCAGATTGGGGTGATTGTTACCGACAACACAATTTTGCATGCTAGTTACAAAGGTTTGATTGTACTTGGTTACACAATAGCTGCTCTCCATAAATGCCTTATTTTATCATGTTATGTAAGGATTTGTTTATTTACAACCTATATGTTATCTATATACAAACCTGTATATGCTTACCAACTTTTTAGTTGACCTTATTTTATTCATGTTGCAGGTACTAATGTGTGATTTATCAAGATATGCCACACATAGGCCTTGGGACTTAGTTAATTTGAATAAAGGATTCTATGTATTTCAATTATGTTCTTTCTTGGAATTGGTTGTGTTTGGATTTTTTTAAACGAAATTGATATTTAATATATTACAATTTAGTCAACCTTGTGCTCATGAACAATCTACATGTCCCGCCCCGATGATTCCGCCGTCGGTTGGGGTGTGACAGATTGGTATCAGAGCCTTGGTTATAGGGAACTAGGTTATTAGACACTCTTGACCTAGACTAAAACTTTATTACACCAACTTATGCCGTGCTTCATGTTTATGTGATTATGTGCTACATGTTATGTGTTACATGCTTACTATGATTAGTTATTATTTCGTTTTTGATACCTTACTTATTAAAAATTCATGACTTATTAGACTATACTTAAATAATAAATTAAATAAACAATATCCCTAGCTATACCCTAAAACCTTGTAATATTCTTACCTACTTCTCTATCATCATCTTCTTAGCATGTGGAAACTTCATGGATCTAAAACTATAAAAAAAAATCTTTTTATACCATCGTTAAGGTTTTTAAACTTTGTTAATTATTTGAGGACACGTGCAATCTGGAAGGGTGACACCTGTATTCTGGGTTTTCTGTCTAGGAAAGCACTTCGTATAAATCCCAATCAACCGAGGGACCCGTATGCTTTCCTGGGAATTCCCGGGATGAGTGTTTACTTATAGGCTAAAGCATGTCTCCTTGAAAATTATATGAGTTTAATTAACCTTAATGTGTCAAAGTAATCAAGTGATTATATCACTATTTGAGTACAATCCCAACTATGAATTACTATTTTATTTGTTATCTTATTCTTTTAAACCCAAACAACATTCATAAGTTCTTTCATCTTTTCTTGTCTTGTGAAAATCTATAGAATACCTCCCCGTCGTGCTCCCGTGGCCAACACCAACACCGACATCGCTACTATCCTTGCACAACTCGTAACTCAACTCACTCAAGCTAATGGTGCCACCAATGGTAACCATGGGGCTAATGGTGGTGCCAACCCATCTCAATGCACCTTCGAGCATTTAAACTTATGTAATCCCCTCAAGTTTTATGGTACCGAAGGAGCTACGGGACTCCTTCAATGGTTCAAAAGTATTGAGAATACCTTTCTCAATAGTGATTGCCCCGACAATCTCCGTGTTCGACATGCCACAAATGTCTTACAAAAACGGGCACTCAAGTGGTGGAATGGGGAAAAGAGGAATATGGGTGTGGATGTAGCAATGGTCTTACCTTGGGATGAGGTTAAAAGGCTAATGACTGAGGAATTCTGTCCTCGAAATGAGGTAAAGAAACTCGAAGCCGAATTTTGGGATCTTGCCCAAGATAGTGGTGAAAGCTTGGCATATACAACTCGGTTCCACGAGTTGAGTCTCCTCGTGCCCCACATGGTCACACCTTTATCCCGCTGCATTGAAAAATATATTGGTGGATTACCTAGGCAAATTCAAGATACTGTCCTGGGGAGAAATCCCGCAACACTTGAAGATGCTATCCATTTATCGGCTACCTTAACCGATAACCATGTGAAGGCGGGGACTCTTACTAAAAAGGGCACAAAGAAAGTGTCCGACACTACAACTCCTTCCACCCACAACAAAGAAGCCACAACTGAACCCTCCCGACATAATAAGAAAAGAAAGGCTAGAAACTATGCTATGGTCACTCCTGCTATGCCTGTTAACCAAGTTGCTCCTATGGTTCAAGCACCGGCCAAAAAGCCATATGTTGGGATCTACCCACTCTGCGCCACATGCAATTATCATCATCCCCAAAACATCCCATGTCGTCTTTGCACTTATTGTGGGAAATATGGCCATACGGTCAATGTGTGTAGAGCCAAAGCTCTTGCAGGCCAAGTCAACCCACCAAACCAAACCAACCCCCAAGTGTCTAATCAAGGTGTACCCGCTATTGCAAATGGGCGTGCTTGTTATGAATGTGGTAACCCAAATCATTTCCGTGATCAGTGCCCAAAGTTAGTCAATGCTAGACAAGGCGGAGCTCGTCGGTGTGCTTTTAACATAAACGCTAATGAGGCTCGAGCCAACAATGATGTGGTCAATGGTACGTTGCTTGTAAATAGTCAATATGCCTCTATTTTATTTGATACCGGTGCCGATAAAAGTTTTGTGTCACTTAACTTTGAACCCGTACTTGCAAAGACACGATCCCAATTAGAGAAAACCTTCACTGTCGAAATAGCAAATGGTGATTCACTTACAATTGAGTCTATTATCTATGACTGCTCTCTAGAACTTAATGATCATACATTCCTAATCAACTTTGTACCAATACCACTAGGAAGTTTTGATATAATCATAGCATGGATTGGCTATCAAATCATCATGCCGAAGTCATCTGTTTCGAGAAGTGCATCCGAATACCTCTACCGTCGGGAGAAACGTTAAGAGTCTTTAGTGAAAAGCCTTGCAAAGGACTTAAGTTAATGTCATGCACTACCACCTAAAAGTACCTACGAAAGAAGTACGTGGCCTTCTTAGCTCACATTGTTCAAAAGGATGTCAAAGAGAAGAGTATCCAAGATATTCCCATCATTCGGGATTTTCCCGAAGAATTTCCCGAAGATCTATCCGGTCTTCCACCCGTTCGACAAGTAGAATTTCGCATTGATTTTGTGCCCGGAGCTAACCCCGTGGCTAGAGCTCCATACCGTATTGCACCTTCTGAAATGCAAGAACTTGCAAGTCAACTCCAAGAGCTCTCCGACAAAGGCTTCATTCGTCCAAGTCATTCACCGTTGGGTGCACCCATCTTATTCGTCAAAAAGAAGGATGGATCATTCCGCATGTGTATTGACTACCGCGAGCTCAACAAGCTTACCATCAAAAACCGTTACCCTTTGCCTAGGATTGATGATCTCTTCAATCAACTTCAAGGCTCTACTTGCTTCTCAAAGATCGATCTTCGATTTGGTTATCACCAACTCCGTGTACAAGAGGAAGATATTCCAAAGACTGCTTTCCGAACAAGGTATGGTCACTACGAGTTCATGCTCATGCCTTTTGGACTAACCAATGCACCCGCGGTCTTCATGGACCTCATGAATCGTGTGTGCAAACCGTACCTTAATAAATTTGTGATCGTCTTCATTGACGATATCTTAATCTACTCCAAGACTAAAGCTGACCATGAGCAACACCTTAGATTGGTTTTGGACCTCTTGCGGAAGGAACAATTATATGCTAAATTCTCCAAGTGTGAATTTTGGCTAAAGGAAGTTCAATTTCTTGATCATATTGTTAACGACAAGGGAATTCATGTTGACCCTGCTAAGATCGAAGCGGTTAAAAATTGGAATGCCCCGAAGACCCCCACCGAAGTTCGTTCATTTCTTGGTCTTGCGGGATATTATCGTCGATTCATTTCAAATTTCTCTAAGATTGTTGTTCCTCTCACAGCTTTAACCCACAAGGGTAAAACTTATGAATGGGGACCAAAGCAAGAAGAAGCTTTCCAAACTCTCAAGCAAAAGTTATGCAATGCTCCTATTTTGACTATCCCTAATGGGAATGATGATCTAGTGTCTACTGTGATGCTTCCAACCAAGGTCTCGGTTGTGTTCTCATGCAACGAGGCCAAGTTATCGCTTACTCATCAAGACAACTCAAGATTCACGAGAAGATATATACGACGCACGATCTCGAGTTGGGTGCGGTCGTATTCTCATTAAAGATTTGGAGACATTACCTCTATGGCACGAAGTGTGTGGTGTTCACCGACCACAAAAGTCTCCAACACATCTTCAACCAAAAGGAACTCAATATGAGGCAACGACGTTGGGTTGAACTCCTTAACGACTATGACTGCGAGATTTGTTACCATCCCGGCAAAGTGAATGTTGTAGACGATGCTTTGAGTCGAAAGGACCATGTCATGTTTCAATGTGTCCGAATTCAAACCGACATTCAAAACCGCATCTTAGAAGCTCAACACGTCTCAGTCACCGAGGGTAACATGTATGAGGAAATGTCGTGTGGTGTTGAACTTCAACTTGAATCAAAACCCAATGGCTTACTTTACTACTTGAACCGTATTTGGGTTCCCGATCGCGATGATCTCCATACATTTCTTATGAACGAGGCTCATAAGACTCGTTATTCTATTCATCCTGGTGCGGATAAAATGTACCAAGATCTTCGCCAACAATATTGGTGGCCCGGTATGAAAAAGGACATTGCTCTTTATGTTGCCAAATGTCTAACGTGCTCCAAAGTCAAAGCCGAACACCAACGTCCTTCCGGATCACTTGAACAATCGGAAATTCCCATGTGGAAATGGGAGAACTTAGCTATGGATTTCATTACCAAACTTCCTCGCACCTCAAGTGGTTATGATAGCATTTGGGTGATCATTGATCGTCTCACCAAATCTGCTGATTTCTTTCCTATCCGTGAAGACTATCGGGTTGAGAAACTAGCCTGAATTTACATTGATGAAATTGTGAGCCGTCACGGTGTTCCCTTAAACATAATCTCCGATAGAGATGCTCGGTTCACCTCTCTCTTTTGGAAATCTCTCCAAATTGCTCTTGGTACACGATTGGATTTGAGCACGGCCTACCATCCCCAAACTGATGGTCAGACCGAGCGAACAATCCAAACTCTTGAAGATATGCTTAGAGCTTGTGTAATTGATTTTGGTGGCAATTGGGATTCACATCTGTCCCTAATCGAGTTCTCTTACAATAATAGCTACCACACGAGTATCAACATGGCTCCATTTGAAGCTCTCTATAGTCACAAGTGTCGTTTTCCTATCTGTTGGAACGAGATTGGTGAAGCACAAATCACCAGTCCCGAGCTAATTCAAGAAACATCCGACAAGATTATTCAAATCCGTGACAACATCCGAGTAGCGAGAAGTCGACAAAAGAGTTATGCCGATAAACGACGAAAACCCTTAGAATTCCAAGTCGGTGACCTTGTCCTTCTAAAGGTGTCCCCGTGGAAGGGTGTGATCCGTTTTGGAAAGAAAGGCAAATTATCACCTCGCTATGTGGGTCCATTCAAGATCCTTGAAAGGATTGGGAAAGTGTCTTACAAACTCGAGTTACCTCCATCGCTTGGTAACGTGCATCCTACATTTCATGTGTCTAGCTTGAAGAAATGCCTTGCTGATGAAAATCTTCACATACCTCTTGACGACGTGCACATTGATGAAACGATGCACTTCGTGGAGAGACCAGTGGAAATCATGGATCGTGAAGTCAAGCAGCTCAAGCGAAGCCGTATTCCTATTGTCAAAGTTCGTTAGGAATCTAAACGTGGTCCCGAATTCACTTAGGAATGAGAGGACCAAATGAAGCTCAAGTACCCCCATCTCTTCACCGATGCCGTCGCTTCCACTAGCTAAATTTCGGGACGAAATTCCCTCAACATGGGGATACTTTAACATTTCTGATTTTCATTTTTTATATTTCAGTTCAATGTGATACATTTCAAACCAAAATCTAGTACACTGACTTGTTCTATTCGTACCAACAATTAAATACTATGTTTCAATGCAAATTCACAAATTTTACACGAGTATATCGTATTAAACTCTACATAAATTCATATTTATACAAGTTTGTCAATACTGAAAATTTCAAGGACTGATTTTATAAATAAATAACTAGAAACCCTAATAGGCACGGTCGCGCCTCGTTTTGGCACGGTCGCGCCAAGTGCCTTGGCACGGTCGCACGACTTGCTTTGGAACGGTCGCGCCTCATATGGGCACGGTCGCGCCTCTCAGCAGGTGAAACGTAAATGCAGCCTTTAATCACAGGGACGTTCGATTTAATAACCGTTCTACATGTTTTCGTCATTAACAAACTCAATTAAACCCTTTAATCATCACCATTACAACAAATGAACTTAATTTCGTCGAATTATCTCATAAACACCTAATTCTCTCACGAAATCATCGAATTCACCAATTTGATTGCAATTCTTCCAAGCCAACATACTATCGATCCTCTCTAAAGCTTCTGGACACGTTGGTTTAGTCGGGATTGCAGCAGAAGATGCCGGAGATCAAGCCCGTCGTTGTCGGAACTCGTTTCTACCGTACACCATCAATTCATCGTCCTTCCGGGTAATTGAAACCTCATACCCACTCGTTTTAGTCTATAGATCAAAAGCCCCAACTTAATTGGGGCTTACAATATGAAAATTATCACGAACCCAAACCTATGTTTTCGTTCAAAATGTTTTAATCGAACTCTGCTTTGAACACGTTTTAAATACAATTAATATATTCCAATAGACTCGTAATAACCCTATAGATGAAAGCCCTATGAATTCCAACATTAACAATATAAGAATTAGTCAAATCGATTATGTTTTGGAACAGACACCGTCGCGCTAGCATTCTAGCGCGGTCGTGCTTCATGAGACACGGTCGCGCCAAATACCAGCGCGGTCGTGCCTCACACACTCATACCCGGTCATGCCCTTGGATAGATTTGGTCGTGCCTCAAAACCCTAGACACGGTCGTGCCTGGCCCAAGACACGATCGTGCCTAGTAAACAGCTTAGTTATGCCTTCCGTTTGGTGAACACGGTCGCGTCCCTCACTAGCACGGTCGTGCCCGTGGTCCTAGCACGATCGTGCCTTATCCAGGCACGGTCGGGTGTGAGAAAAATCTTAGCAGAATAATTATTTCCATAATTTTAAAACAATAAGTATTTCAAATTAATTTTTAAATAAAAATAATTGATTTTATAAAATAAATAAAAAGAAATTAATTATTTAAAAATTACAAAAAATTAAATTTATAATTATTGTTAAACCCTACATTTAAATATTATTTACACAACTTAATTACATATCTTTATGAAAATAAAGTAAGAAAAGTTTATATTTAATATAAAATAATCAATACATTTTTATAACTAGATGAATAAGTTACACATTTTATAAATAAATAAATAAGGTAACAATTATTTATTTAATTTACATTTAAATAAAAATTATTTATTTAGGTTATATTTAATTACCCCTAATACCTACATTATTTTTATAACCAAGTAAATAAATAATAATTATGTAATTTATTTACTTAGTTATTTCAAACTCAAACCGTAATTTTATACAACACCATTCAAGTACAAACCACTAACACTCACAACTCTAATTCCTTATACACACACCCAATCCAACCCTAGACTTAGACATAAACTATTGTACACACTATTGATTCAATACATAATACACTCTAGGTTAACGTTGTGCATTACGAGGACCTCGTTACTATCTAGTATCTCGTGTTAGCTACGCCTTCAACCAAGTGAGTATTACATAGCCCCTTTTACTCTTTTACACTTTTTGGGGTGGAACATGAAAACTATACAACACTATTGCTTACATTTACACAAACTATACAAGTACAAATCCTCTTTACATTCATGTGTGCAAATTTGAGCTTTATGGCTGAGTGCTAGGTGTGTTAACTTTTGTATGCGATTTATGTGCAATCATTAACTATTCAAGCCGACGGTAAACAATGATAGATCTATTGAGTCTAACAAACCCACCCGGATTGGGGTGATTGTTATCGAGAACACAATTTTGCATGCTAGTTATAAAGGTTTGATTGTACTTGGTTACACAATAGCTGCTTTCCATAAATGCCTTATTTTATCATGTTATGTAAGGATTTGTTTATTTACAACCTATATGTTATATATATACAAACCTGTGTATGCTAACCAACCTTTTAGTTGACCTTATTTTATTCATGTTTCTGGTACTAATGTGTGATTTGATCAAGATATGCTACACATAGGCCTTGGGACTTAGTTAATTTGAATAAAGGATTCTATGTAATTCAATTATGTTCTTTCTTGGATTTGGTTGTGTTTGGATTATTTGAAACGAAATTGATGTTTAATATATTACAATTTAGTCAACCTTGTGCTCAAGAAAAGTCTACAAGTCCCGCCCTGATGATTCCGTCGTCGGTTGGGGTATGACATATTCCATCAAACATAGGTTATTCTTGTGATTAGCTAGAACTTTTGTGAAACAACAACATACTTGTGTGACTTTCAAGCTACCCATTACAAGGTGAGTATTACATAGCCCCTTTTCACACTTTTACACTTTTTGGGGTGAAACATGATCTCTATACATACAATTGTTTACATTTACACAAACCACACAAACACAAATCCTCTTTACATTCATGTGTGCAAATTTGAGCTTTATGTTTGAGTACTAGGTGTGTTAACTGTTTGTGTGCAATTTATGTGCAATCATTAACTATTCAAGCTGACGGTTAACAATGATAGATCTATTGAGTCTGACAAACCCACCCAGATTGGGGTGATTGTTACCGATAACACAATTTGCATGCTAGTTACAAAGGTTTGATTATACTTTGGTTACTCACTGGTTGCTCCCCATAAATGCCTTATTTTATCATGTTATGTAAGGATTTGTTTATTCACATCTATATACTAACTATGTACAAACCTGTGTATGCTCACCAACTTTTTAGTTGACCTTATTTTATTCATGTTTCAGGTGCTAATGTTCGATCAATGCTTGCTACAAATAGGCTTTCGGACTTAGTTAATTTTAATTCAAGAAAAAATTGTATTTCATTTATGTACTTTGGAATTTGTTTATGTTTGTTTGAATTGAAATGGATTTAATATATTACAATTTAGTCAACCTTGAGCTCATGAACAGTCCACATGTCCTGCCCCGACGTATTCCGCCGTCGGTTGGGGTGTGACAAGTTTCATGTATCATGTGATCAATCTAATATTATGTGTATTGAAAATAAACAAGTTTCATATATCGTGTGATAAATCTAGTCTTATGTATATTGTAAACAGTCAAGTTTCATGTATCATGCGATAAATCTAGTATTATGTGTATTGCAAATAAACAAGCTTCAAGTATCGTGTAATAAATCAAGTATTATGTATGCTATAAACAAACAAGTTTCATGTATCATGTGATCAATCTAGTATTATGTGTATTACAAATAAACAAGCTTCATGTATCGTGTAATAAATCAAGTATTATGTATACTGTAAACAACCAAGTTTCATGTATCATGTGATCAATCTAGTATTATGTTTATTGCAAATAAACAAGTTTCATGTATCGTGTGATAAATCTAGTATTATGTATCATGTATGTTATTGAATCTCATGACTAACGTAGACTATCAAATTTTGTAGGTGATCGTGTATTGCGGACAAGCTTCTTGCTTGGCGTTCATTGTGGGTAGTTAGGTTTTAACTCTTTAAATCTTGCCTACGCTAAATAATTCATTTTCTTGAAGTGCCTAGTATGCTCATATATTTCTGAAGGTGCAAGATAATGAGAAGGGTTGTGGTGCTTAGAGTAATGTGCTTACGAATAGCTGATTTGTGCTTCTTGTTTGTAAGTAATTGTAATTTATTATTGTTTGTAAATTAATGAAATAGTGAAAATAATAAGTTGGATAACTAGATAAATGGATGAATAAAAATAATAAAAAAAACCTTTTATTAAATTTTAATTATCATACAAAGAATGTTTCATAGGAAAGTAATGACTAAATTTATTTAATAATAAAGCCAAGGTTTAATAATAATTAATTTAACGAAATAAAGGTCATAATTAATTATTAATTAAGATAATGTTTTTATTAAGTTTCTTTACAAGGTGAAAAGGTTTGTTGAAAGTTTATATTCTAGCTAATATCTATAAACTAAAGGTTTGATAAATGCTTTGTTTGAACGAAATAACGATGTTGTTTAAATCAGATAATAAAATGGTTAGTTTACAAAGAAGGCTTAAGTATGTGTACTAAATTGCAATAAACAAAATGATGGTGTTTAGATTGTATACATTTGATATTATAACCAAATGGGTACTTTGACAAATCAAAGTAATTCAAATTCTTATACTTTCAAGAAGATATGCTTTAGCCTATAGGTGAACACTCACTTCGGGAATTCCCAGGAAAGCATACGGATCCTTCGGTTGATTTGGATTTATATGAAATGTTTTCCTAGACAGAAAACCCAAAGTACAGGCATTCACCCTTTCGAATTGCAAATGTTCTTTACTAATTTTCAGAACTCAAAACTTTGACGGGATTTTCAAATTTTAATAGGCTTTAGGCCTAAGAGTTTAAATTTTTCACAAGTGATGATGGTGATATAATTCTCAGTGTGTAAGACTGAAGGTGTATAAAGACTTAGATATGAATAAGTGTGTGGTAAGACTTAGGATAGCATTTAATGGAATCAAATAGGTAGCATGTAATCAAACAGTGTGGTAAAGAAGGTATTTCATATATAGCAATGTTTATATGCATGTGTGTTATCAAGTAGTTTAACACATAAACTATCATGTAATGTATCATGCGATGTAATACTTCGAATAACATATAAGAAAATAACACAAAGTAGTAAACATGTAGCACCTAACAATGTGGAAAATATCATGTAATATAGAGCATGGCATAAGATGGGTGTCCGAAGTTTATAGTCTAGGTCATGGGTGTCTAATAACCTAATTCCCTATAACCATGGCTTTGATACCAATCTGTCACACCCCAACCGACGGCGGAATGCGTTGGGGTGGACGTGGAGACTGTTCATAAGCACATGATCAAACTAAAGTTTCATATATTAATTAAATCCAAATTTCCATAACACTTGCTCAAACAAAACATGTACAAACATACAAAGGAGACAAAGTACACCAACAATGTTCAATTTATTATTTACTAAGTCCTCAATCCTATATGTAGCATCTTGTAAACGATCTCAAATGTTAGTACCTGAAACATGATGAAAACAAAGTCAACTAAAAATAGTTGGTGAGTATACATAGGTTTTGACACCACAAATAGTTTTCAAGTGTTTGTACAATTCATATGAAACATGGTAAATAAGGCCTTTATGGAGAATCACTATAGTCAAACTGGGTGTACAATCAAACCTTGTGACTGAAGGGCATAACCGGTAGGTTATCCTAATGTAGGGCATAACACATAGTGTTATCCTGATGTATGGCATAACACATAGTGTTATCCTGATGTAGGGCATAACACATAGTGTTATCCTGATGTAATGTCAGCAACAATCATCCTACCTGGGTGGGTTTGTCAGACACAACAAATCTATCAATGTTACCATCGGCTTGTACAGAGTTAATGATTGCCCGAGTATGTCATGTATATGTTTAGTTTGGACTCATAGCATTCAAGCACTAAGCACAAATTACATATATGGTCATAAATGTAGAATTGTATGTTTGTAAATGCAAATAGTTTTCAATGTATCATGAATCACCCCAAAATGTGTAAAAAGTAAAAAAGCGGGGCTATGTAACTCACCTTGAAATGAGTAGCTGTGAATGTCTCACAAGTATGTAGTTTGTTGCACAAAATTTTGAGCTAATCACAAGGTCAACCTAACTTTCGATGAAGTATATGAATCAACAGTCCGTACATGATCAATATATAAATAAATAAAGGGAATAAGAGTGGGGCGGTTGAGGTCCTAGGGTTTCAGAACGAACGGACGAAGGAAAGGTACGAATCGTAGTAGTAACTAACGTGATAATATATAGTTAGATTTGTATAAAATAAGGTTTCAAGGATGCGATCTATAAAAGAAATTTAATGTCAACCATAGGTATTTATTTGCAAAAAGTAAATATCCCAACGAGACCATCAAATTAAAGTTGTCACTATGTTGGAACACTTTAATTTGGTATACATTGAAATAAATAAATTTATTATTTGACAAATTATTGAAAGAACCTTAAACATATAAGAATGTAATAATAATACGATTAAAACACTTATGGTATTATTAGTACTTATTTTATTATTATAATATGGATCATGTCGCTTAACTAGATTAGATAAAATACATATGTAATCCCTTCTTTTAATAAAAGTCATGACGCGACTAAAATTTTATAAAAATAATAGAGCTTTATGAAAAACATTTGACCTTTGTCATGTTTTAGAAATATATATTAGTAACGAGACAAATCACGTGTCGAAGTAGTAATGCTCACCTATTTTTCGTCATTCGTTTGTGATAATACTTAACATAGTTATAAATATACATTTTTTTATATAAATAAGAAGGTAAGAAAGAAAAGAAAAAGGTTAGTTGTAAGCCTTTGTTAATAATATTTATGTACTTATAGGTATAGTGTAGATCAAATAAAAAAATAAAAGTGGGCAGCAGGTTTAGAACCCGCGACTTGTGCCCAGGAGTTTAAGAGTTTTAACCATTTGCCCTAGCCTGAAAACTTGTAAGGGATTTGAATCAAATGCCTTATAACATACTAGTTCTAGGAGTCCTCATCCCCAACATATAACTCAGATTGTAATGTGACCCTATCCCTAAAATATAATCCTAATCGATTGACCAGGGGAAACAAGGAATCCATGATTTGCGATTAATCAAAAAGGAATCAATACCTGAGTTCATTCTTCAAGAATAACACCGAACCGAAGTGACATGCGTGAGGCCCGTGAGCTTGGTCCGATCGGGAAGACAGCGAGGAGAAAAGAAACGAATTTTTTTATACCCTTGATTGAAATCAAAGCTGGTAGGTTCATAGGATGTTAGAAACGTGTTTACGGTGGTCATTGGAAAGGTTTTTGCGAGTTTGAGGCTTGACTCGTGGAATGGGATACTCGTAACCGAAAGGCATAAATGGGTCTTTAAGGGAGGTTGATTTCTCAATCAATCCGCTTGATTTTTGAGTTTCCGCACGTTCATAAGTGTGTTGATAACAGTTTAGGGGAATTAAATCCCGAGATTTTGGTGATTTGATGAATGATTTGCTGGGTTTTGACTTTCTAGAGTCAAAATTGACTTTAACTTTATTCCATGTTTCTAGAATTGGAAGGGGAGGGTTGTAAACTAAAGATGGGGGTTCAAAGGTAAATTAGAGGGGGTTCATTAGCTTGTGGAGGGTCCAGAGTCAAATTTCAGTTGTTTTAAATTTCTTGTTAAGTATAAGATAAAATGTATAAATTTTTCATGTCATATTTGATTCTAATTAGGCTTTTATGAAATAAAATAAAAATCAAATATATTTGTTTAAGTCCAAACAAATATTTATATATATGGTTTATTTGATGGTTTTAAAAATATATAAATACATTTACATGCATATCCTTATAAACAGTTACATATACTATATATCTATAAATATGTATATATATATATATATGTATATATAAAGAAAAAGAGTGAAATCTCATGTCTAAAGTTCATAAGTTGTTTTAATTATAGTATTTTAAAAAGGGATAATTTTTATTCTTTTATAAATCTGCAAATCGTATGGATGTTTTATTTAATACAACCAAATATATATATTTACATAAACAAAATAAATACACACACACACACATATATATATATATATATATATGTAAGTAGATGATTACAAGTTCACAAGTTTTATATCTTGATATGTATATATATATACATATATATATATATATATACATATATATATATATATATATATATATATATTTATTATCAAAAAACGTTTACATGTATATATATATATATATATATATATATATGCGTACATGTGTCATACATAATAGAGAAATGATATGCACATGCAAGATGAAGATTTGATTTGACACTATTAAAATAATAATTGCGGTGGCATAACGTCTTGAACAAGTACGGGATTTAAATGAATTGTCATTGTTGTATAATAATAGAAAACAAATATGGCCGAAAAATCATGGATGTTACAAAGCAAAGGCTTGACGGACCGTCACGCCTGGTAACAGTCCGTCACGGACTCAAACATTGCCCTATAAATAGATGCTCGAGCTCATACCATTTCATACAACTTACACACTCAATTACACACACACACTCTCTCGAACTTCGATCCTGAAACCCGGTTCGCGTGAGAGCGCCTGGTTTCTAGCTTTTCGATTCTAAATTGTCGTAGATAGTGCTGAGGTAAGGTTCCGACCTACTATTTAAGCTTTGGTTATAAACCATAAACCTAGGATCATGTAATTTAATAATGTCGTGTGTAACATTTCTCATTTTCATTATTTATATTTCAGTTCAATGTGATACATTTCAAACCAAATTCTAGTACACTTGTTCTATTCGTACCAACAAGTAAATACTATGTTTCAATGCAAATAAACAAATTTTACACGAGTATATCCTATTAAACTCTACATAAATTCATATTTATACAAGTTTGTCAATACTGAAAATTTCAAGGACTGATTTTATAAATAAATAACCAGAAACCCTAATAGGCACGGTCACGCCTCGTTCTGGCACGGTCGCGCCAAGTGCCTTGGCACGGTCGCGCGCCTTGCTTTGGAACGGTCGCGCCCGGTGCCGTGGCACGGTCGCGCCTCATATGGGCACGGTCGCGCCTCTCATAAGTTGAAACGTAAAAACGATCTTTAATTCTAAACTCGCTCAATTCCGTAACGGTTATACACGTTCATCTGTTAACAATCATCATTAGACGATTAAACATTGACATTACACCTGAATTAAAACCAATTACAGATTTTTAAGCTAAACCGTCGACCTCTTCATTTTTGTTCACCAAATCCACCATTCTAATCCCAATCCTCCCAAGCAAACGCATTATCATCCTCTCTAAAAACTTCTGAACGCACAGAAACAGCCAGAGTTGCAGGAGAAAACGCCGGAGATCAAACCGTCGTCGCCGGAACAAGTCCCTCCTGTACTCCATCGATTCATCATTCTCCCGGGTAATTGAAACCTTCCACACTTTCGTTTTAGCCTATAGATCAAAAGCCCTAACCTAATTTGGGCTTACAATATTCAATTTAACACGGTCCCGAATCGAGAGTTCATTCTAAAATGGTTTAATCGAACCTCGCTTTGAACACGTTTTAAATACAATTAATATATTTCAATAGACTCGTAATAACCCTACAAATGAAAGCCCCATGAATTCCAACATTAACAATATAAGAATTAGCCAAATCGTTTCTGTTGTGGAACAGACACGGTCGCGCTAGTATTCTAGCGCGGTCGTGCATCATGAGACACGGGCGCGCCAATACCAGCGCGGTCGTGCCTCACACACTCAGACCCGGTCATGCCCCTTGGATAGACTTGGCCGTGCCTTAGAACACTAGACACGGTCGTGCCTGGCCCAGACACGGTCGTGCCTAGTGAACAGCCTAATTATGCATTATGTTTGGTCAACACGGTCGCGTCCCTGACTAGCACGGTCGCGTCAGTGGTCCTAGCACGATCGTGCCTTGTCCCAGGCACGGTCGTGTGAGAAAAATCTTAGCAGGATAATTATTTCCATAATTTAAAAACAATAAGTATTTCAAATTAATTTTTAAATAAAAATAATTGATTTTATAAAATAAATAAATAGAAATTAATTATTTAAAACTTACAAAACAATTAAATTATTAAACCCTACATTTAAATATTATTTACACAACTTAATTACATATCTTTATGAAAATAAAGTAAGAAAAGTTTATATTTAATATAAAACAATCAATACATTTTTATAACTAAATGAATAAGTTACACATTTTATAAATAAATAAATAAGGTAACAATTATTTATTTAATTTATATTTAAACAAAAATTATTTATTTAGGTTATACTTAATTACCCCTAATACCTACATTATTTTTATAACCTAGTAAATAAATAATAATTATGTAATTTATTTACTTAGTTATTTCAAACTCAAACCCTAATTTTATACAACATCATTCAAGTACAAACCACTAACACTCACAACTCTAATTCCTTATACACACACCCAATCCAACCCTAGACTTAGACGTAGACTATTGTACACACTATTGATTCAATACATAATACACTCTAGGTTAACGTTGTGCATTACGAGGACCTCGTTACTATCTAATATCTCGTGTTAACTACGCCTTCAAACCAAGTAAGTATTACATAGCCCCTTTTACTCTTTTACACTTTTTGGGGTGGAACATGAACACTATACAACACTATTGCTTACATTTACACAAACTACATAAGTACAAATCCTCTTTACATTCATGTGTGCAAATTTGAGCTTTATGCCTGAGTGCTAGGTGTGTTAACTTTTGTATGCGATTTATGTGCAATCATTAACTATTCAAGCCGACGGTAAACAATGATAGATCTATTGAGTCTGACAAACCAACCCAGATTGGGGTGATTGTTACCGACAACACAATTTTGCATGCTAGTTACAAAGGTTTGATTGTACTTGGTTACACAATAGCTGCTCTCCATAAATGCCTTATTTTATCATGTTATGTAAGGATTTGTTTATTTACAATCTATATGCTATTTATGTACAAACCTGTGTATGCTCACCAACTTTTTAGTTGACCTTATTTTATTCATGTTTCAGGTGCTAATATGTGAGTTTGATCAAGGCATGCTACACATAGGCTTGGGACTTAGTTAATTTGAATAAAGAATTCTATGTATTTCAATTATGTTCTTTCTTGGATTTGGTTGTGTTTGGATTATTTGAAATGAAATTGATGTTTAATATATTACAATTTAGTCAACCTTGTGCTCATGAACAGTCTACATGTCCCGCCCCGATGATTCCGCCGTCGGTTGGGGTGTGATAGATTGGTATCAGAGCCTTGGTTATAGGGAACTAGGTTATTAGACACCCTTGACCTAGACTATAACTTTAGGACACCCACTTATGCCATACTTCATGTTTATGTGATTATGTGCTACATGTTATGTGTTACATGCTTACTATGATTAGTTATTATTTCATTTTTGATACCTTACTTATTACAAATTCATGACTTATTAGACTATACTTAAATAATAAATTAAATAAACAATATCCCTACCTATACCCTAAAACCTCATAATATTCTTATCTACTTCTCTATCATCATCTTCTTAGCATGAGGAAACTTCATGGATCTAAAACTATAAAAATCTTTTATACCCTCGTTAAGGTTTTTAAACTTTGTTAATTATTTAAGGACATGTGCAATATGAAAGGGTGACACCTGTATTCTGGGTTTTCTGTCTAGGAAAGCATTTCGCATAAATCCCAATCAACCGAGGGACCCGTATGCTTTCCTGGGATGAGTGTTTAATTATAGGCTAAAGCATGTCTCCTTGAAAATTATATGAGTTTAATTAACCTTAATGTGTCATAGTATTCAAGTGATTAAATCACTATTTGAGTACAATCCCAACTATGAATTACTATTTTTTTTGTTATCTTATTCTTTTAAACCCAAACAACATTCATAAGTTCTTACATCTTTTCTTGTCTTGTGAAAATCTGTAGAATGCCTCCCCGTCGTGCTCCCGTGGCCAACACCAACACCGACATCGCTACCATCCTTGCACAACTCGTAACTCAACTCACTCAAGCTAATGGTGCCATAAATGGTAACCATGAGGCAAATGGTGGTAATGGTGGAAATGGTGGTGCCAACCCACCACATTGCACCCTCAAACACTTTAACTCGTGCAATCCCCTCAAGTTTTATGGTACTGAAGGAGCTACGGGACTCCTTCAATGGTTCGAAAGTATTGAGAATACCTTTCTCAATAGCGACTGCCCCGACAATCTCCGTGTTCGACATGCCACAAGTGTCTTACAAAAACGGGCACTCACGTGGTGGAATGGGGAAAAGAGGAATAAGGGTGTGGATGTAGCAATGGCCTTACCTTGGGATGAGGTTAAAAGGCTAATGACTGAGGAATTCTATCCTCGAAATGAGGTAAAGAAACTCTAAGCCGAATTTTGGGATCTTGCCCAAGATAGTGGTGAAAGCTTGGCATATACAACTCGGTTCCATGAGTTGAGTCTCCTCGTGCCCCACATGGTCACACCTTTATCCCGCTGCATTGAAAAATATATTGGTGGATTACCTAGGCAAATTCAAGATACTGTCCTAGGGAGAAATCCCGAAACACTTGAAGATGCCATCCGTTTATCCGCTACCATAACCGATAACCATGTGAAGGCGGGGACTCTTACTAAAAAGGGCACAAAGAAAGTCTCCGACACCACAACTCCTCCCACCCACAACAAAGAAGCCACAACTGAACCCTCCCGATATAATAAGAAAAGAAAGGCTAGAAACTATGCTATGGTCACTCCTGCTATGCCTGTTAACCAAGTTGCTCCTATGGTTCAAACACCAGCCAAGAAGCAATATGTTGGGATCTACCCACTCTGTGCCACATTCAACTACCATCATCCCCAAACCATTCCATGTCGCTTTTGCACTCATTGTGGGAAATATGGCCATACGGTCAATGTCTGTAGAGCCAAAGCACTTGCAGGCCGAGTCAACCCACCAAACCGAACCAACCCCCAAGTGGCTAATCAAGGTGTACCCGCTATTGCAAATAGGCGTGCTTGTTATGAATGTGGTAACCCAAATCATTTCCGTGATCAGTGCCCAAGGTTAGTCAATGCTAGACAAAGCGGAGCTCGTGGGCGTGCTTTCAACATAAACGCCAATGAGGATCAAGCCAACAATGATGTGGTCAACGGTACGTTTCTTGTCAATAGTCAATATGCCTCCATTTTATTTGATACCGGTGCCGATAAAAGTTTTGTGTCACTTAATTTTGAACCCTTACATGCAAAGACGCGATCCCAATTAGAGAAAACCTTCACTGTCGAAATAGCAAATGGTGATTCACTTACAATTGAGTCTATTATCTATGACTGCTCTCTAGAACTTAATGAACATACATTCCTAATCAACCTTGTACCAATGCCACTAGGAAGTTTTGATATAATCATAGGCATAGATTGGCTATCAAATCATCATGCCGAAGTCATCTCTTTCGAGAAGTGCATCCGAATACCTCTACAGTCGGGAAAAACGTTAAGAGTCTTTGGAGAAAAGCCTTGTAGAGGACTCAAGTTAATGTCATGCACTACCGCCCTAAAGTACCTACGAAAGAAGTATGTGGCCTTCTTAGCTCATATTGTTCAAAAGAATGTCAAAGAGAAGAGTATACAAGATATTCCCATCATTCGGGATTTTCCCAAAGTATTTCCCGAAGATCTATCCGGTCTTCCACCCGTTCGACAAGTAGAATTTCGCATTGATCTTGTGCCCGGAGCTAACCCCGTGGCTAGAGCTCCATACCGTCATGCACCTTCTTAAATGCAAGAACTTGCAAGTTAAATTCAAGAGCTCTCCGACAAGGGATTTATTCTTCCAAGTCATTCACCGTGGGGTGCACCCGTATTATTCGTCAAAAAGAAGGATGGATCATTCCGCATGTGTATTGACTACCGTGAACTCAACAAGGTTACCATAAAAAACCGTTACCCGTTGCCTAGGATTGATGATCTCTTCGACCAACTTCATGGCTCTACTTGCTTCTCAAAGATTGATCTTCGATCTGGTTATCACCAACTCCGTGTACAAGAGGAAGATATTTCAAAGACTGCTTTCCGAACAAGGTATGGTCACTATGAGTTCATGCTCATGCCTTTTGGACTAACCAATGCACCCGCGGTCTTCATGGACCTCATGAATCGTGTGTACAAACCGTACTTTGATAAATTTGTGATCGTCTTCATTGACGATATCTTAATCTACTCCAAGACTAAAGCTGACCATGAGCAACACCTTAGATTGGTTTTGGACCTCTTGCGGAAGGAACAACTATATGGCAAATTCTTCAAATGTGAATTTTGGCTAAAGGAAGTTCAATTTCTTGGTCATATCGTTAACGACAAGGGAATTCATGTTGACCCTGCCAAGATCGAAGCGGTTAAAAATTGGAATGCCCCGAAGACCCCCACCGAAATTCGTTCATTTCTTGGTCTTGCGGAATATTATCGTCGATTCATTTCGAATTTCTCTAAGATTGCTGTTCCTCTCACCGCTTTATCCCACAAGGGTAAAACTTATGAATGGGGACCAAAGCAAGAAGAAGCTTTCCAAAATCTCAAGCAAAAGTTGTGCAATGCTCCTATCTTGACTCTCTCTGATGGGAATGATGATCTAGTTGTCTACTGTGATGCTTCCAACCAAGGTCTCGGTTGTGTTCTCATGCAACGAGGCAAAGTAATCGCTTACGCATCAAGACAACTCAAGATTCACGAGAAGAATTATACGACGCACGATCTCGAGTTGGGTGCGGTCGTATTCACATTGAAGATTTGGAGACATTACCTCTATAGCATGAAGTGTGTGGTGTTCACTGACCACAAAAGTCTCCAACACATCTTCAACCAAAAGGAACTCAATATGAGGCAACTACGTTGGGTTGAACTCCTTAACGACTATGACTGCGAGATTCGTTACCATCCCGACAAAGCGAATGTTGTAGCCGAAGCTTTGAGTCGAAAGGACCATGTCATGCTTCAATGTGTTCGAATTCAAACCCACATTCAAAACCGCATCCTAGAAGCTCAACACGTCTTAATCACCGAAGGTAACATGTATGAGGAAATGTCGTGTGGTGTTGAACTTCAACTTGAATCAAAACCCAATGGCTTACTTTATTACTTGAACCGTATTTGGGTTCCCGATCGCGATGATCTCCGTACATTTCTTATGAACAAGGCTCACAAGACTCGTTATTCTATTCATCCTGGTGTGGATAAAATGTACCAAGATCTTCGCCAACAATATTGGTGGCCCGGTATGAAAAAGGACATTGCTCTCTATGTTGCCAAATGTCTAACGTGCTCTGTTGATACACTTTCCTGTGACAACACTCTGGATAGAGTCTTAGTTAGTATGTCTAATGTCTGTAATTTGTCTTTGTTTTTATGAGTCATTATGTAATAGTTTATCGAGTTGTATTTACTTTTACTTAGTGTATGTTGTTTTTCTGTTAAGTGTTTTGCGCACTTACAAGTGCGCAGGAGAAAGCTCCTGCGTACTTAGCAAGTACGCAAGAAGACCCATGCGTACTTGCTAAGTACGCAAGAGCAATTGGTCCTGCGCACTTGCTAAGTGCGCATGCATCAGGTCTGTATAAATAGGATAGGTTCACAGAAGCTAAGTACGCAGAACCATTTGTTTAGACGAACTCAGTTCTTCTAAGTACGCAGCTTGTATTCTCTCTGTAACCGTCGAGTGTTTATAATACAAAGAACGTTTATTGTGACTCTCGTGTTTGGTTTACTTTGTTTAGTAAGACTCTCCACCTAGTCACGGGTATTCCGCAACCCGGTTTGACTAGTAGACCACTTGCATGTGACGATCCGACACACAAGAAGGGACCTACAAGTGGTATCAGAGCGTTGCTCTTGAATTCGAGTGTTGTAAGTGAGTTTGGAGACGTTTTACTGAGTTTTACAAGCAAAAAGAGGTAGTTTTGTTGATTTTTGTGATAAAAAAGGGGTAGCTCTTGAGCACTTTTTTAGAAGCAAAAATCTCTCAAAAACCGATTTTTGTTGTGTATTTTTGTGTTTTGAGCATCAAAGGTTGGTTAGAAACTTGTTTCTGATCCTTTGGCTCGATTGCATTGATCATCAGCCTACTTTTCACTATCTCCGGTGATTTTCAGGTGACCGGAAAAGGTTGGTGAGAGTTGCTGAAAAGTTGTCCTGCGTACTTACCATTTTTGGTAAAAAGTACAGTTTTCTGCGTACTTACTAACTACGCAAGTGTTATCTCCTGCGTACTTACAAGTGCGCAAGACTGAACTTGTGCGAACTTAAGATATATCCTACGTACTTAATATTTCCTCCTGCGTACTTAACAAGTACGCAAGAGTAAGTCTTAACTACGCAAGACCATTTCTCAAGTGCGCAAGGCCAAAACCAAGTGCGCAACAGTGTCTGATTTTTCTGATTTTTGACCAAGTAATTCACTATGTCGAACCTTCAGAATCTTGGAAACATGTTAAATTATGATAATGAGATCGGTACACCTCAGAAACCGCCTAAACTATTAAATGTAAACTATTATTCCAATTGGAAGGCGCGTTTTGAGCACTACATTTCATACACCGACTCATCATTATGGATACCAATCCTTGAGGGATATAAGCATCCCACACACATCTATCTTGATGAAGAGGTGCCAAAGCCCATCTCTAAGCTTGATGAAGAACAAAAGAAAGCTTATGATCGGGAAACAAAGGCTCTTGGCTCAATCACTATGTCATTAACTCGAGAATTGTTTCACAGTTTTGGAGGCTATGACACCTCCAAGGATCTTTGGAAAGCACTTCAGAAAAGATTTGAGGGGAACAGCGACATTAAGAAGAGTAAGCGGGATCTTCTCCGGAAGCAGTATGAATGCTTTAATTTCATGGAAAATGAATCGTTAGATGATCTCATCTCTAGATTCTATCATTTACAAACGGAGTTGAAAGCTTTTGAACTGAAATATCCCGATGAAGAACTGGTGGAAAAATTTCTTGATGCTTTGCCACCAAAGTTTGAGATGTATACAACCCTGATGAGGGAAAATCCTAAATTCTATGAGTTAACAGTAGATGAGGCTATTGGTAAGATTCAAGCTCATAACATGAATCTTATGAAGAAGGAGAGCTCGGGAAGACCTCAGATACAGGACCCTTCCATGTATCATGGGACGACTTCCACTTCAAAATCATCGGGCTCTGGAATTGCCCTCTTTACTGGACACTCCAATGAAGAAGACCACTCAAATGGGTGTGGTGGTCATGCTTGTTATGCATCCGGATCAGTGTTGGGAACTAATCATCAACACACCTCAAGAAATCCTCCAGCTACGTCTTCAGCTAACCATTCTGCAATAGTCAAAATAGTTGAAGATCATGTAGCATTGTTTTCATCATGTATGCTTGCGTATGAGAATTTCATAGGCAGTAAGCTAACGGATCCCGAAACTATTGAAGAAGACTTTAACCAAGTGGATCCTGATGATATTGAGGACATGGATATTCAATGGAATATGGCCATGCTTTTGAGGAGGGCCAAGCGTTTCCTGAACAGAACAGGAAGAAAGTTCATTGGTGGACATTCTAATGCAAAGGTTGGATTTGATAAATCCATGGCCAAATGCTACAAGTGTCTGAACTATGGACACTTTGCTCGTGAGTGTCAAAAAGACCGAGCACCGGCCTCTGGTTTCACCAGACCTAGCCAGGGAAACAGCCACGGCCACAACAACACTAGCCACCACAATCAACATCAAGGTGGTTCGTCAAATGCACTGGTAGCTCAGCATGACAAAAAATTTGATTGGGGTGTTCATCTAGAGGACGCCATCATTGCTCAAACACAGGTTGGTCTCATGGCTGAGATCATGAAGCTGATGGAGGCTGAGAGAAAAGAAGCTGAGGAGAAGGAAGCTTCTGTAGCTGTTGAAAAGGAGTCTACCACTTTCGTTGCTCTCATGGCCATTGGAGAAGCACATAGTTCATCATCTGAGGTAGATTCTAACCCTTTCTCTGTTATTTCTTGTTCTAAATGTCTAGGGCTAGAGCTTGAAATTTGTAAGCTCCAAGACAAAATCGAACCCCTAACTATGGCAGCTCATAATTACAAAGCAAACGAGAAACGTTTTAAAGAGTCTGTTGAAACGTTGAAAAAAGAAAAATGTGAATATTCTTTACAAATAAGTGAGCAACAAGTTCACTTGGATATTGCGTATAGGGGGTTAGAAAAACGGAACAATGAAATCAACAAACTGCAAAATGAGATCCTGCAGTTAAAATGTACTAATGAGAAGTTGAAAAACTCTCGCTTTGTGGTGGAGCACTACGAATCAGTAGTGAGGAAAATGAAGGGTATAGGTCTTGGTACCAATGCCATTCCTCCACCAATAAGTGGGAAGTTTGTCAATAGCTTGATAGACATTGATCTCACCTGTCTAGATGAGTCCTCTGATAAGGATGATTCCCCTAAAAAGGATGAATCCTCAAGTAAGGCTAACTCCACATCTAGTGAGGAGTATGTTACGGCTTCTGAAGATGGGTCGGTTGACACTTGCCTTGAAGGAGTAGTCTCTGAGGAGTTGTTGACTGAACAGAAAGTCCACAAAAACATTATCACTAATGGTGATAACTGCATTTTAACTGAACCTGATATCATTGAAACAAATGATAAACTTAAGGTAATGCTTTACAGGGGTTATAAAAATATTAACCAAGTTAAGAAAGAGGCTTTTTCAGCTCATTATGGGCTTGGTTACAAAGAGAATTTGCAAAAGTATTATACCCCCAAAAACCAAACTGAAAAAGGTCAGACTTCTGTTCATAAACCAACTCCTCCTGCTCATAATGGAGAGTTATCTAAGGCTAGATCTAATGAGCCTTACAAGAGAACTTATGTAGACAAGAGGAACTGTTTTCACTGTGGCTTGGTTGGTCACATTGTTGTGAACTGTCCTTCTAAGAACCAAGGGAAAGGGCATGTTGTTTCACAGCCTGCTGTTATCCCCAGGTCGCCACCAGTGAAACCATCTCCCAAAATTCCAAAGCAGAATGTGGTGAAACCACCAGTACAACCTATGGGAAAACCTAAGATTAAATCTGAGGCCAAACCATCTGTTGCAAGAAAGGTAAAGCAACCTGCTGTACCTCGTGTGTCTACATCTGGTAGTACACGCACTGGTGAGAAATATATGGCTAGACTCTCTAAGCCACAAAGAAGAAGAAGGAATAAGAGGTTGAGAAAGCTGGAACAGCTGACTAAGACTCAATCAAGTGAAGCTTCCACAAGTTCACCGGCTGTGGTTGAGCCAAAGTCTACTGTTCTGGTTAAGAATCAAAAGAGATCCTGGAACAAGAAAGTTAAAGGTTCTCAATCTCCTGTTCCAAATTCATCCAAAGATTCACCAATTTTGAACATTCATCATGACTGTGAGTTGAAAGAAGTAGTTTATTTTGAGAAGGATGGACGACCCAAGACCACAATGGCTTGGGTCTCCAAATCTAACTAATTCTTTTGTTACTCGTGCAGGGACGTCCGAAGGGTACTATTTCTAACCGTTGGTATGTAGATAGTGGATGCTCCCAGCACATGACATGAAACATGGCCTTGCTTCAAGACGTTATACCATTCAGAGGCGGCTATGTGGCCTTTGCCGGAGAAAAAGGCGGCAGTATCACGTGTCAAGGCGTGGTTTCGAACGATTGTGTCAGCTTTAACAATGTCAACTTCTGCGAGCAGCTGAAGCATAACCTGTTGAGTGTCTCCCAAATGTGTGACAAGGAGTACTCGGTGATGTTTGACAAGTCAGAATGTCTGATTCTCAAACCCGGTTTTGAGGTTCCCGAAGACTGGATTCTGATGAGAGCACCAAGATCAAACGACACTTATCAGATTGATATGAGCGTGGCAACAACCACCTCATCAGTTGCTACTTGTTTGCTTACAAAAGCGACAGAACTTGACTCCATCTTGTGGCATAGGAAACTCGGACATATTTCTTATCGTAAAATGAATCATCTTGTCCGAAACGGTTTGGTAACCGGGGTTCCTAAGTTGAGGTTTACCGTTGCAGATGACTGTATGCCGTGTAAAAAGGGCAAACAGCAACGGAAGTCTCACATGCCCAAGCTCCAAAACTCTATCGATACCCCTTTGGAGCTATTACACATGGATCTGTTTGGCCCCATAAGTATCAGGAGTATTGGAGGTAAGTCGTTCTGTCTAGTTGTAACTGATGATTTCTCACGTTTTTCTTGGGTGCATTTTTTAGGTACAAAAGACGAGACTGCTGATATTCATCAATACCTGATCCTGAGCTTGGAATCTCTTTGCAAGCTGAAATTTAGAAGAATAAGGAGTGACAACGGAACTGAGTTCAAGAATAATTTGATGGAACTTTTCTGTCTCAAGAGAGGGATCCGTCACGAATTCAGCGCGCCGTACACACCTCAGCAGAATGGAGTTGCTGAATGAAAGAACAGAACACTGATCGAGACTGCAAGGACTATGCTGTCAGATGCAAAGCTTCCTGTCACTTTCTGGGCAGAAGTAGTTAATACAGCTTGTCACGTCTTAAACAGGGTTCTGGTTGTGAAAAGGCACAACAAGACATGTTATGAGTTGATCAACAATCGACTTCCCAATCTTGATTTCCTAGTTGCTTTTGGTAGTCCTTGTTCCTTGTTGCTACAGTATAAAGACCGTCAGTCTAAATTTCATGCGAAAGCGGTGGAAGGCATCTTCTTAGGATATGTTGCCAATTCGCCCTGCAAGAGAGTGTACAACATAGGAACTCATACTGTCGAGGAATGGTTTGAAGTGGACTGTAGTAAACACAGCACTCCACCAGAACCAAAAGGTCTAGCTTGGGGTTTTGATTATGATGCGCTATTCAAGTCTTTCAATCTTCCTGACTTATCTGCAGAAGACGCCGCAAATGTTTATGATTTATTGCGTGGCGACAATGACTCCAGTTTTTCTACTCGTGCTACTGCACCAATTATAACTCCTGATTCCAATGCTGCACCTGCATCTGGAACTCATGACAGTAATGACAGTGAAGATGTTCTTGTTGATGGAGATGACGCTCCAGCCAATCCTAATACAACTGAAGGAAATGAAGCTCCAGCTGATCCAATAAACATTGAATCTTCTTCCTCTAGAACACAGGAAATGGGGGAGTTAAGCACGAATCTAGATCCAGAAATTCAAGAACCGATTGTACCGGAGACGAGGGTGCATAGGAATCATCCAATTGACAACATTATTGGTGATCCTTGTGCCAGTGTTCAGACTCGTCATAGAATCATCACTGAGAACACCAGTCTTTACACAGAGATATTTGACACTGGTGTCATGGAAACATGTCTGCATGCTGCATTTGTGTCCCAGTTAGAGCCGAAGAATGTGAAGGAGGCCCTCACTGACAACTGCTGGATTGAGGCGATGCAAGATGAACTGTCTCAATTCCAAAAGTTGCACGTGTGGGATTTAGTTGACCTACCAAAAGGCTTTCAGCCAATTGGTACCAGATGGGTGTTCAAATGCAAGACGGATGATCGTCATGTAGTTGTGAAGAACAAAGCAAGGTTGGTTGTTCAGGGTTTTTATCAACAAGAGGGCTTGGATTACAATGAAGTATATGCCCCAGTTGCTAGAATTGAGGCCATTCGACTGTTCTTGGCTTATGCCACATATGTCGGCTTCAAGGTCTATCAACTTGATGTGAAGAGTGCTTTCCTTTATGGTAAGGTGCATGAAGAAGTCTATGTCACTCAACCTCCCGGTTTTGAAGATCCGCATAATATCAATAAAGTGTACAAGCTCGACAAAGCACTTTATGGTCTTCATCAAGCACCGCGGGCATGGTATGAGACATTATCTAAACATCTACTGTCTAATGGTTTCGACCGTGGACAGATTGACTCGACTCTCTTCATACGGAAAGCGGGAGGTGACATTCTTCTTGTGCAAGTATATGTCGACGACATTATCTTTGGGTCGACCAATGAAGGGATGTGTAGGGAATTCTAGAAGGTGATGAAGTCCAAGTTTGAAATGAGCAATATGGGTGAACTATCATTCTTTCTAGGTCTGCAAGTCAGTCAAAGAGAGAATGGTATTTGTCTACATCAAACTAAGTACGTGCAGGACATCTTGTCAAAATACAAGATGAGTGATAGCACTACTTATGGCACACCAATCCCAGTCAATCATGGTTGTACCGTGGGATGATCGGATCACTTATGTATCTCACAGCTTCAAGACCCGATATAATGTTTGCTGCATGTTTGTGCTCAAGGTTTCAGTCTCAACCGAAGGAGTAACATATGATAGCTGTGAAGAGAATTTTCAGATATCTGAAAGGGAAACCCCGATTAGGTCTTTGGTACTCTAAGCAGCAGTCATTCGACTTCAAAGCCTACACTGATTCAGATTATGGCGGTTGTAACCTTGACAGAAAGTCAACTTCTGGTGGATGTCAATTCTTAGGAGACAGGCTGGTCTCCTGGCAGTGCAAGAAGCAGTCAACGGTTTTTGTCTCAACTTGTGAAGCAGAATACATTGCTGCAGCGAGCGGTTGTTCTCAGATACTGTGGATTCAGCAGCAGTTGAGAGACTACGGCTTAAACTTCATTGGAACTCCTCTATTCATTGACAACAATGCCACCATGTCCACAAATAACCTGGTGAAACATTTCAAAACTAAACATATAGAGATTCGCCATCATTTCATCCGTGATTGTGCCGAAAAGCATTTAATTGAACTTGTAAAAGTTCACACGGATGACAATCTTGCTGACCTTTTCATAAAGGCATTTGATCGATCCCGTTTTGAGCATCTTGTCAACTTGATAGGAATGTTCAATCCTGAGTGAAAACTAAGTTTTCTTAAATCATTTCAATTCATGGAAGTTAAATTTTCAATTCTTTTAAATTTTCTGTATAGTTCTTTTAGTTTTAAAATATTTTACAAAAATAAAAAAAAATAGAAAATGGAGAAAATTTCAAAGTTAACTTGAGAAAAGAGGAAATGATAGTATATCAGAAATGATCTAAACTTCATAGACTGCTCATATGGGAAATGATTGCGTCATGCTTACTTATCTGTTTAAAATTGTTATGTTTTTAATCTGTTTATTTACAAGTAATTTGAATTGTCAGTAGGCTGTATGCGTCTTTGAATCACTAGTAGTGTGGAAACTAAATCTAAATTACAACTGTGATTTTAACCCATGTTTGCAAGCGTGTGTGAGTAAAAGATTAGAAAAGATCACTATCAGATAAAGGATGTTAGATTTTGACAATAATTTTCTTTTGAGATCAGCTTCGGGTTATGTTGTTAGCACAATTAATGCGGTTCATCTCACTGCCCATACTCACAAGTATGCAAGGAGAGATTTAATCAAGACATGTCTCTACATTAACCGTTGAGCATGTATTCACCCTTGAATCATTCCTGGTTCATTGAAATCAAATCCAGATAAAAGTTGGATCCCCTTACCTTATAATCAAACACCATGTTCATTATCCCGAATCATCATACCGATATTCAAAGAAGAAAATCACATGAAACCAAGACAAAAGAATCTCTCGATTCTGAATCTTATGATTCCTGATAATCCTTATGGATTTTGCTTGATTTTTCTGTGCTAATTGATGTAACTTCATTCTGAAAAATTAAGAAAATCATTGGAAAAATCTTAGATGCCTTGAAGATAGTGCAAAATATCATAGCATATCAGTGGGGTACACGTTGTATATCTTATATTTAATACCTTAATACTCAAGAACGTGATACAAAGATGCTTATAGTTTCAAATCTTATAATATTGTCAACTTGAATTACTTGTTTATGTGCTTATTACGTATGAATAAAGAGTAATACATGACATGATCCCATATTCTTTAATGTTTATATTGTATCGTTTTTGCTATAAGTTAGCCTGATATGATCCTCTGCTCGTACCTTTGATCAAAAATAGCTTGTGTAAATGATTGTATATATCTATCTTGAAAAGAACAAAAATATCTTAAGTTTTTAAGTTTATGCATAGTTCAAGTTTAAATCAGAAAAAGGCCAAAAATATTGTATGTTTAATCTTCAGGAATTGAATTTGAATCCTCTTGGTTGAATATTTTTATCTTGTTCGTTATTTGACTTAAAATCTTCATAACTTGAGTTGAAAGGGTGAGCACATAAGGGTCTCTGCGTACTTGATAAGTGCGCATGAGGTAAACCCTGCGTACTTAACAAGTACGCATGACTTAAGTCATGCGTACTTAGTAAGTACGCAGGAGTTAAATCCTGCGCACTTAGTAAGTACGCACGACCAATATGTGTGCGGTATATATACAGGACTTAGAAAAAAAATTTTAGGGTTTATAACTTTCAAAACGTTTTCTCCTGTGATATTCCCTCCGACCATTTTCCTCAAAAATTGCGAGTGTTCCAACCGGATTTTTCATCCCAATCACATTGTCATCTTCGTATTTCATCTCAGTGGTGAGATTATAGGCCAATTCTATCCATCGATTCTTGACATTTGGACCGATTTTTGACTTAGAAAATATTATGTTAAATCCGATACATTTTGGGGTAAAATGGGGTTGTTTGGGTAACTTATTATCTGTAACAAGCTAATAGGAAGCTTTAATCGACTCCCTAATCATCTCATGGTCCTCGATTGATCCGTCATTTGAATTTGAACCGACAGTGGGTCGGCGACGGGTCTCGGTCAAAAATTGAACGAGTGTAGTGTTGATAATGGTACCATAGGTTAGAATTCTTGATTCCGACCTAGTGGCGACCTAATCAACCCACATTTTGAACGAATTACAAGTTTCGGAAATTTTTGCTAAGGGTTGTTCTTGCGCACTTAGCAAGTACGCAAGAAATGCTTCTTGCGTACTTGTTAAGTACGCAAGAGGAAAATCTTACGCACTTACTAAGTGCGCAGGACCAACACTTAGAAATTTTTCCTAAGTCTAAATTTTTTTTCAAAGTGTAACTACTATACTATGTCATGTGTGTCTACTTCCAGTGTTATAAGTTATTCTAAATATTTCTGTGTGTGTTTTCAGGCTATGGCTCGTGCATTCACTGACGAATTCAACCTAGTGGCTAACACCAAACCAGAATGGAAAGGCGCAGCCTTGCAATACAGGGAGATTGTGGATTTTCTCAACAGATCAAGAATAAGTTATGCAATCTCAGCAAACCCAACAGTCTCAAGACCTTACCTGGAGCAATTCTGGGAGACTGCAGGGCACGATTGCACAGTATCCCCGAATGTCATAAGGGCTACCGTTGACGGTCGGGCTATTGCTATCTCCGAGGATACAATAAGGAGAGTATTGCAGTTCGGAGACCTTGCCACCGACCCGAAATCCTATCCAGATTACTACGTGGATGGGTGTTGGAGGCACATAATGGGATATGTCGGGGCAAGGGACTATGCTTCCTACAAGAAGATGTGGGTATTGGATCAATGGCGTTACTTTGCCCACATCATGATCGTGTGCATCTCATCCAGGAAAGCGGGGAAAGATGCCATGGGTCATGACCTAGCAGCGACCATGGTGGGCCTGTCTCTCAATCGGGGCTATAACTTTTCTCTCTATATCTTCAAAGCACTAAATGACCAGATAAATACAGCAGAGAGGTTCAGGTTACTTTTGTACCCAAGGTTTGTACAGCTACTGATCGATGATGCACTGCCAAACCTATGCGCTATCGGGGAGAGGTAAAACGGGTGGACAAGAGAGTCTTTGCTCAGTTTCTAAAGCCAGGCAGTGTAGAACCTACGCCTGCGCACACTGACCTCTTTGGCCACCTACTAAATGAAGCTTACGTCACTCCTGAAGATTGGAACTGGTATAGTCCCAACTCAGCACCAGAGATGAGTGATGACTCTAGTGAAGAGCAAGAGGAAGAGCATGATGATGATGAAGGTGATGATGAAGGTGATGATGAAGGTGATGTTGGTGGTGCTGAGGAATCCGATTCGGAGGCAACAGAATCAGATTCTTCTGATTCCGATGACGCACCATCACAGGCACATCCGAGAAGGTCGGCACAGGTAACCCTGCCTGAGTCGTCTTCAAAAAGAAAACGACAAAGCTCGAGCAGCGAATATGAGCCGGCTTCCGACTCTGACGCTGCTCTACAAAGACGAAGGCGAGAGAAAGCCAACAAGAAAAGGGGCGATAGGCAAGAGGTTGCTATCCCCAGGGTTGAAGAGATTCCGACTGTGCAGCCATTACAAGTTGAAGCTGACCGTCCAGAGTCAGAATCTACCACGCCAGAACGGCAACTGTTTAGAAGGAGGAGAAGTCCACTGGTACAAGCAGATGTGGCGGTCACGGCGGTCACAGAGGTGATTCCTGTGACGGTGACCTCCCTACTCCAACCGTCCAGGTGACGGTGACTGCTCCACTTCTCACGGAGTCAGTCACCATCACCCCAACCATAACACCCATCATTACATCCCCCATCCCAACACCCACCAAAGAGCCGTCAGGTCAACCCTTTAACTACGGTGATTTCTCACAGGGGTTCTACTTTGACACAATCTTCTCTTCCCCCATCCACAACACCGAAGCCTCGTCATCTAGGCATCCGGATCCAAATGAAGCTAGGATCGGTGTGCTAGAAACCCAAGTTGCTGGCTTGTTGAAGACTATTCAAAAGTCAAAAGAGGATTCTGATGCTCAACAAGCACAGATAAACTCTCTGGCGGATGAAGTTAAGATTCTGCGTAGCCAGAGAACGGGGACTGATGAACAGTTGAAGAATGTCATGGCACAGAATGAACTGTTAATGAAGACTAATGAAATGATTCTAGGCCACAGAACTTCACTTGAGCTGAGGATGGACTTGCAGAGAAAAGAGCACGCAGCGATGGTCAAATTAGTTGGTGAACTGACCGCGAAGCTAGGTGCTCAGGGGGAGAAGGAGACAGAGAAAGAGATAGAGAAAGACAAAGAAACAAAATCCACCAGTGCCGAGTCTTGTCATCCAGTCGATCTGACTAAGGATGATGATAAAGATAAGGATCCTGAAGTCGGTCCTAGTAGAGGTGAGCACCTAGCTTTGGCGATTATGCCCATTTCTTCTGTTCCATTGGCTGAGGGGGGGTCTACTCAGCAAGAGGGTGGTGATACCTCAGGTGGTGGTGGCGGAGATAAAGGGAAGTCAGCGGCTGACGTGCTCAAGGACTTATCTGATTATGAGATCCTCTATTTAGAGCCTGACTATTCCAAAGAGGCACAGATCGATTCTCTCCTTAATCTGGAAGAAGGAGAGATCGACTCTGGTGATGACTGGAATGAGGATGACGATGATGTAGTGATAGAGATTCCCAAGGGCGATGGGGAAGGAGAGTACGAGTTAGAGTATGGTGAGATCTTTGAAGTACCATCGCTCGAATCTCTGCTCGACACAGGCTCAGTTGACATGGCAAGTAATGTTGAAGCCACAACTGAAGCCTCCCCAGTCGACCCTATACCTGCGGACCCCGAGGCACAAAAAGAGAAAAACATGCCTTCTGCATCTACAAAGGGTCCAGCTCCCGTGTGGCAAAAGACATCTATCACAGACAAGCACGGAGCGACAGGTATGATCTTAGTTGTTAGGTACGAGGAGGACAAGCAGTTGTTCGCCATCAAAAGATCTGGGGGGTTCAATACTTGAAACCCACCAGTGAGGCGTTCAACTCTTTACCCAAGTACGACCTAGTTAACCTTGCAAACCGTGATTTACTAAGTCACTCGAATAATGCAGTAGCAATGGGTTTGTGGGTAACACTACAGCGGGAAGCAAGATCAAGGAACTTTGAATACCTCAATCCTCAGGTGCCCAGAAGAGTCAAGGATAAGCACGCTGTGCATCCTGTGACTAAGAAGCCCATAAAGAGATTGGTATACAAGCCAGTACGATGTGAAACTAAGATTCCCCTGAGCAAGTTACCTCAGGATATTCTTGGTGACATGTGGTACTGGTACGTTGATCCAAAAATAGGTGAGGTTGTGGTAATGAGTAAAGGTAAGTCAGCAAGTGGAAACATGGTGCCAAAGGAAGTGATCAGGATATTTGATGAAGTCTGCTTCATCAACTTTTCTGTGAACGATCTGGAGGTACTAGCCGACAAGTACTGCATCCACACTGACGAATGGACGAAGCTTCTCTCTGCCAAATACGACAAGTTGATCAAGTTCTGTCTTGATTACAAAAAGAAGATTGTAGCTAAGGAGCAGATGCTGTGAAGACTGAAGACCGAAGACTGAAGACGATGAAGATCCCGAGCTGTTGTCAAGGGGGAGTTTGTTGATGCACTTTCCTATGATAACACTCTGGATAGAGTCTTAGTTAGTATGTCTAATGTCTGTAATTTGTCTTTGTATTTATGTGTCATTATGTAATAGTTTATCGAGTTGTATTTACTTTTACATAGTGTATGTTGTTTTTCTGTTAAGTGTTTTGCGCACTTACAAGTGCGCAGGAGAAAGCTCCTGCGTACTTAGCAAGTGCGCAAGAAGACCCATGCGTACTTGCTAAGTACGCAAGAGCAATTGGTCCTGCGCACTTGCTAACTACGCAGGCATCAGGTCTGTATAAATCGGATAGGTTCATAGAAGCTAAGTACGCAGAACCATTTGTTTAGACGAACTCAGTTCTGCTAAGTACGCAGCTTGTATTCTCTCTGTAACCGTCGAGTGTTTATAATACAAAGAACGTTTATTGTGACTCTCGTGTTTGGTTTACTTTGTTTAGTAAGACTCTCCACCTAGTCACGGGTATTTCGCAACCCGGTTTGACTAGTAGACCACTTGTATGTGACGATCCGACACACACGAAGGGACCTACATGCTCCAAAGTCAAATCCGAACACCAATGTCCTTCCGGATTACTTGAACAACCAGAAATTCCCTTGTGGAAATGGGAGAACTTAGCTATGGATTTCATTACCAAACTTCCTCGCACCTCAAGTGGTTACGATAGCATTTGGGTGATCATTGATCGTCTAACCAAATCTGCTCATTTCTTGCCTATCTGTGAAGACTATCGGGTTGAGAAACTAGCCCGAATTTACATTGATGAAATTGTGAGCCGTCACGGTGTTCCCTTAAATATAATCACCGATAGAGATGCTCAATTCACCTCTCGCTTTTGGCAATCTCTCCAAACTGCTCTTGGTACACGATTGGATTTGAGCACGGCCTACCATCCTCAAACTGATGTTCAGACCGAGCAAACAATCCAAACTCTTGAAAATATGCTTAGAGCTTGTGTAATTGATTTTGGTGGCAATTGGGATTCACATCTATCCCTAATCGAGTTCTCTTACAATAATAGCTACCACACGAGTATCAACATGGCTCCATTTGAAGCTCTCTATGGTCGCAAGTGTCGTTCTCCTATCTGCTGGAACGAGATTGGTGAAGCACAAATCACCGGTCCCGAGCTAATTCAAGAAACATCCGACAAGATTATTCAAATTCGTGACAACATCCGAGTAGCGAGAAGTCGGCAAAAGAGATATGCCGATAAACAACGAAAACCCTTGGAATTCCAAGTCGGTGACCTTGTCCTTCTAAAGGTGTCCCCGTGGAAGGGTGTGATTGATGTGTTGCAAAACACACATGCATTTCCCTTGTAGTTCGTGTCGTTTTTGTATAGGTTTAGAGTCGTTTTGAGTCGTTTATGTTTAGTATTGAGTTATGTATTGTTTTGTAGGTAATCGTGTCACTTTGGAGCTCAAACGATCAAGAACTATGAAGAAACGAGCACACGAGACCCCGGGATGAAAACGGAAAAAGTCGGGAAAGAGCCCAACCTTAGAAGAGGCATATCTTGAGCTAGAAAATTAGTTACGGGGCCCATAATATATCGATTTGGGGTGGCTCGACGAGAGGAGTTCAAATCTCCAGGATGTCCTCGCGGTACGCGAGGCGTGATGGTCAAATCCCTCGCGGTACGCGAGGGACCAGTTTTCCTGCGCGACTATTTTGTCTCTGGAGGTACGCGAGAGACTTGCCAGAAACCTCCCGCGGTACGCGAGAGACCCCAGGAACGCGAATTTTGACCTAATTTCAAGGCTAAATAGATTAGGACTCTCCCATTCTGAATGTAATCGATTCCAGCCGTCAAGTTAGAACCTTTTGGCGATTTTGAGGAAGAAGAAGGCTAGTGGAGCAAGGAGTTGGAGTTTTGGAACCCGAATTGGTTATTCGTGATCGTTCGGTTTATGATTCTTCTTCTTTTATCTTTACTTTGTTTAATTGAACCTATGACTATGTTTATGACTTCTGTTTTGGTTGTTTTGAACATGTTTGTTGGCTAGATTTTGCAAACTGCCTAGGTTTAAGATGATTGCATGTTAAAGTTATGATTTTTATTGGTTTTTGGATTCAATTGATGGGTTTATGATTTAGTAAAGATCTTTGGTTGATTATGTATGATGTTAGTATATATTTACTGCTGATTTTGTGGTTGTTTGTGATTTCCTGCGTTGATTGTGGTTGTCTGCCAGTTTGATCTTCGTTTTGTGGTCATAGATCTTAGGGTTTGTGATTGTGAGTGGTTTCTAGACGTAGTAGCCATAGGAATTCATAAGTGATTACTGATTAGAAGTGAATGTGTGTCCTAGGTCAATACCCGAGAGGTGAGAATTAGTCGTTTAGTCTTCGTCATTAGGAATCCGAGTATTAACAGTCTGAGAGGACGTTAGTGTTAGGTGTCTAGTGAATTTAGCTATCCGAATCATAGTAGTTAGCTTGAGATTACCCCATGCATTCCTTGAGTGTATGGTAGGCGGTGAGACTGAGAGGTAATCCGTTTATTAGGGTACTTGTCATAGTTGGAAATACCTGAGAAGTGATCCAATTATCTGGTGAGTTTAATACGCTTTAGGTAGCTGAGTTGGTGACATCCCGAGACCGAGAGTGATCAGGAATCCATTAGGTTATCTAGAGTTGTTTCATTAGAAACCCAGATCCATCATAGTTTTCAGAACCGATAGAAGTTATACTTTGCAAGTAAGATTCTTAACCTAGGTAGTGCCTTCCCTATTCTTGAATTCGTTTAAAGAGTTCTGCTTGATAGTTGAGTGTCGTTAGTTAGAAAGTTTACATTAAGTTACAACACAAAATCCCCCAATATATTTCAGTTTAGTTAGTTGAGTCAGAGTCTAGGTAGGGTTATTGCTAGTGTCTCGTGGGTTCGACATCCGGACTTCATTAGGCTTTACTACATTGATCGGTACACTTGCCGGTTGTGTGGTCTAGTATTAGATTGAGTCTAGATTTATAAATTTAAAACTAGAGAGTCTAGGTTAGGTTTATATTAGTTTTTATAGACCGTCCGAGCGACATCAGTGATCCGTTTGGAAAGAAAGGCAAATTATCACCTCGCTATGTGAGTCCATTCAAGATCCTTGAAATGATTGGGAAAGTGGCCAACAAACTCGAGTTACCTCCATCGCTTGGTAACGTGCATCCTACATTTCATGTGTCTAACCTGAAGAAATGCCTTGCTGATGAAAATCTTCACATACCTCTTGACGACGTGCACATTGATGAAATGATGCACTTCATGGAGAGACCAGTGGAAATCATGGATCGTGAGGTCAAGAAGCTCAAGCGAAGCCGTATTCCTATTGTCAAAGTTCGTTGGGAATCTAAACGTGGTCCTGAATTCACTTGGGAACGAGAGGACCAAATGAAGCTCAAGTACCCCCATCTCTTCACCAATGCCGTCGCTTCCACTAGCTAAATTTCGGGACGAAATTCCCCCAACATGGGGATACTGTAACATTTCTGATTTTCATTATTTATATTTCAGTTCAATGTGATACATTTCAAACCAAATTCTAGTACACTGACTTATTCTATTCGTACCAACAATTAAATACTATGTTTCAATGCAAATCCACAAATTTTACATGAGTATATCCTATTAAATTCTATATAAATTCATATTTATACAAGTTTGTCAATACAGAAAATTTCAAGGACTGATTTTATAAATAAATAACTAGAAACCCTAATAAGCACGGTCGCGCCTCGTTCTGGCACGGCCAAGTTCATTGGCACGGTCGCGCGCCTTGCTTTGGAACGGTCGCGCCAGGTGCCTTGTCACGGTCGCGCCTCATATGGGCACGGTCGCGCCTCTCATCAGTTGAAACGTAAAAACGATCTTTAATTCTAAACTCGCTCAATTCCGTAACGGTTATACACGTTCATCTGTTAACAGTCATCATTAGACGATTAAACATCGACATTACACCTGAATTAAAACCAATTACAGATTTTTAAGCTAAACCGTCGACCTCTTCATTTTTGTTCACCAAATCCACTATTCTGATCTCAATCCTCCCAAGCAAACGCATTATCAACCTCTCTAAAAACTTCTGAACGCACAGAAACAGCCGGAGTTGCAGCAGAAGATGCCGGAGATCAAACCGTCGTCGCCGGAACAAGTCCCTACCGTACTCCATCGATTCATCATTCTCCCGGGTAATTGAAACCTTCCACACTTTCGTTTTAGCCTATAGATCAAAAGCCCTAACCTAATTTGGTCTTACAATATTCAATTTAACACGGTCGTGAATCGAGAGTTCATTCTAAAATGGTTTAATTGAACCCCGCTTTGAACACGTTTTAAATACAATTAATATATTTCAATAGACTCGTAAGAACCCTACAAATGAAAGCCCTATGAATTCCAACATTAACAATATAAGAATTAGCCAAATCGTTTATGTTGTGGAACAGACACGGTCGCGCTAGTATTCTAGCGCGGTCGTGCTTCATGAGACACGGGCGCGCTAATACCAGCGCCGTCGTGCCTCACACACTCAGACCCAGTCATGCCCCTTGGCTTGACTTGGTCGTGCCTCAGATCCCTAGACACAGTCGTGCCTGGCCCAGACACGGTCGTGCCTATTGAACAACCTAATTATGCATTCTGTTTGGTCAACACGGTCGCGTCCCTGACTAGCACGGTCGCGCCCGTGGTCCTAGCACGATCGTGCCTTGTCCTAGGAACGGTCGCGTGTGAGAAAAATCTTAGCAGAATAATTATTTCCATAATTTAAAAACAATAAGTATTTCAAATTAATTTTTAAATAAAAATAATTGATTTTATAAAATAAATAAATAGAAATTAATTATTTAAAACTTACAAAAAAATTAAATTATTAAACCCTACATTTAAATATTATTTACACAACTTAATTACATATCTTTATGAAAATAAAGTAAGAAAAGTTTATATTTAATATAAAACAATCAATACATTTTTATAACTAAATGAATAAGTTACACATTTTATAATTAAATAAATAAGGTAACGATTATTTATTTAATTTACATTTAAACAAAAATTTTTTATTTAGGTTATACTTAATTACCCCTAATACCTACATTATTTTTATAACCAAGTAAATAAATAATAATTATGTAATTTATTTACTTAGTTATTTCAAACTCAAACCCTAATTTTATACAACACCATTCAAGTACAAACCACTAACACTCATAACTCTAATTCCTTATACACACACCCAATCCAACCCTAGACTGTCACACCCCGCCAGGGCGGAAACGCGAGGCGCGACTTTCACTGGTTTCCAAAGCATATGATTACCGCAAACACATACATGTAATTGGATACATAACTGAATTTAAAATATTTGCATTACAAAATATCAAGTTGAGTTTACAAATGTTTAAGATTTCGCAAATATGACTCAAGACCATGAGTTATACAAGAGAAATCCTCCCAAAAGCCGTATCCACGTGCATGCATGTAACCTACATTGCTAACCTGATGACCACGTTCAATTTCCTGAAAACATACTTAAAACTGTCAACACGAGGTTGGTGAGTTCACAAGTTATTATAAAGAGTTATCATAAACCCAATGTTTAAATCTGATCTTTTTGCCGATCAAAACTCTTTGTTAAACCTGATCATTTTAACCTGATCAGTACTCTTTCGTTTAAACCTGATCACTTTAACCTGATCAGAAATCTTTACTTTAAACCTGATCACTTTACCCTGATCAGAACTCTTTTGTGTAAAACCTGATCATTTTAACATGATCAGAACTCTTTTGATAAACCTGATCACTTTACCCTGATCAGAACTCTTTTGTGTAAAACCTGATCATTTTAACCTGATCAGAACTCTTTTGATAAACCTGATCACTTTACCCTGATCAGAACTCTTTTGTGTAAAACCTGATCATTTTAACCTGATCAGAACTCTTTTGTGTAAAACCTGATCATTTTAACCTGATCAGAACTCTTTTGTATGTATTACCAATGAATATGATTACTAATCCGATCTATTGACCCCATTTGTAAGCTTGCAAGGAATACAAAATAGTATGTAATGTACGAGACCGTAACCAAACCCCAACTTTCTGTGCCTCCCCTCGCCTTTCTGCGAGTAAGACAATATGCGGTCATTCGGCCATTTTGACCCCTGGTTAGCGCGACTAACCATGACCGGAGGCGTCACCCCCAATAGTACTATTCATATAATCCCGGGCTAAATCCATAGCTAATGGTTACTAATTTATTACGAGGACTTTAAGCGCTTTATTGTTCCCTCAATACATACATACGGTCAGATCATTAGTTCCATTCATTTATACACAAAAGTCTTTTACAAGTATGTTTCCACCCCAAATCATTTCAAAAACTTAGAAAAAGGGGATTAGTGAAAATCACCTCGACAGTATGAATGCTAGCAAATATTTGAATGACGGCAGATTCGCCTATCCGTATCCTAGTTACACAAGGATAACATACACGTTAAGACTACCCGTCTTAAACGCAAATTGTTCACTTGACTAAGCCGATCTGATTACTTTTGTTTTAATTATCTTTTTAGTTTTTCCAACCTTGTTTTGTTATGAAAATAGTTCTGAGTTACAGCCTTATGGGGCTAATAAACAGGTATCGAAACTTTCTTAGTTTCGATTGAACAGAACAGATGTCGAAACTTCCTAGTTTCGACAGGGCAAAACGGTTATCGAAACTCCTAGTTTCGATTGGCAAGAATAGTATCGAAACTACCTAGTTTCGATTGTACACAGGTATCGAAACTTCCTAGTTTCGATTGAGTAAATAGATATCGAAACTCCTAGTTTCGATAGAACAACCGGTATCGAAACTCCTAGTTTCGATTGAATAACTGGTATCGAAACTCCTAGTTTCGATCAATAGGTATCGAAACTCCTAGTTTCGATTGACTAACAGGTATCGAAACTATAGTTTCGATATCTGCACTTTGATTTACAGAATTCACTCTGTATATTTTTATGTTCAAATCTTGAGTTTGACACAGTTTTCTTGTTATCTTACTTGCGTTTGAACGATTTGTATGTTTAGTTACGGTTTTAAAGCAAATAATATGGATGGTATCGAGTTTTTACCTCAAACCGAGAATGGCGATCTTTAGAGAAAAACAGAGAAGTAGTCTTGAATCTTTTGCTAAGCTTTCTTCAAGAACACTTGAAATTCTCCTTATGACACCGAATTGTGGTGATTTTCGCTTTAAAACTGGACTTCGATTTGAAAGAGAATTGGGAATTTGCCGTAAGAAAAGAGAAGGTTTGAAAGGGATGGTGAAGTTTCGACTGAAGGGTATGGTTTTCATCTGAATCAAAGTGAATCAGGCAAGTGGGAGCATGGCTCCCCTGACTCTCGGCCAAGAAAGTCAAGAAGTGGGTTTGGGGTTAATGATAACAATTTTAATCATTAATTTATTAATGATATTAGTATCAATTATAGTTTTAAAGGGGTAATTTAATTCAGTTTCGATTCTTCGCGGTATTATAATTTTTTTTAACCATTTTATGGCTCGTTGAAGAAAATATTAGAATCTTGGCTCAACGTAAATTTTGTGTAATATATATATATATATATATATATATATATATTTTTCTGGTTATTTTATTTAACCATTTACGTTCGCATTAAGTCGGGTTATCCTGTTTACTTTTTCTAGTAACTCTTTACGGTTTACTAGACTTGGAATAAACTTCTTTGCTAGACTTCTTGACTTTACTTAGTCAAAATAAAATATCAGGAAATAATAATTATGAACGTGCGTTTATGAAATGTGGATATTGACCTGAAATGCTGGGTGTCACATAGACTTAGACATAGACTATTGTACACACTATTGATTCAATACATAATACACTCTAGGTTAACGTTGTGCATTACGAGGACCTCGTTACTATCTAGTATCTCGTGTTAACTACACCTTCAAACCAAGTGAGTATTACATAGCCCCTTTTACTCTTTTACACTTTTTGCGGTGGAACATGAACACTATACAACATTATTGCTTACATTTACACAAACTACACAAATACAAATCCTCTTTACATTCATGTGTGCAAATTTGAGCTTTATGCCTGAGTGCTAGGTGTGTTAACTTTTGTATGCGATTTATGTGCAATCATTAACTATTCAAGCCGACGGTAAACAATGATAGATCTATTGAGTCTGACAAACCCACCCAGATTGGGGTGATTGTTACCGACAACACAATTTTGCATGCTAGTTACAAAGGTTTGATTGTACTTGGTTACACAATAGCTGCTCTCCATAAATGCCTTATTTTATCATGTTATGTAAGGATTTGTTTATTTACAATCTATATGCTATTTATGTACAAACCTGTGTATGCTCACCAACTTTTTAGTTGATCTTATTCTATTCATGTTTCAGGAGCTAATATGTGAGTTTGATCAAGGCATGCTACACATAGGCTTGGGACTTAGTTAATTTGAATAAAGAATTCTATGTATTTCAATTATGTTCTTTCTTGGATTTGGTTGTGTTTGGATTATTTGAAATGAAATTGATGTTTAATATATTACAATTTAGTCAACCTTGTGCTCATGAACAGTCTACATGTCCCACCCCGATGATTTCGCCGTCGGTTGGGGTGTGACATCGTGTTATATCTAGGAGATTTGTCCGAGGTGTTTGCTATATTATTGACTTAATAAACCGAAATACTGCCGAGGTGAGTTCTCAAACAGTGATGCATAAACCCAGTCATGAACTTGTCTGGCATGATTGATTTATGAAACACTTTTAGTATCTTGAAACGATTTCACCGATTGTTTATATATAACGTATTTAAAGCGCATATTGTATTTCACTTTCCAGTGGAACGACATGTTGGACATGACCCGTGGAATGGTCTTTGGTTATCTATGAATTTGGGTGTGGAAACCCATGAATGTGTTCAAGATACTTTGGCGGGTCATTTTAATAAACTATTTTAGTTTATGAATTCACCAGCTTTATGCTGACCCATGTTTTATCAAATGTTTTTGAAAGCATCACAGGTAGTCATTAGACAAGGCATTTCCAGAACTAGGATGAACTGATGAACGATCTAGATGATGGGCATGCCAGGAACTATAATTCCCGAGTGATATGTTCCTTTGTAGGAACAGATGATGAAATGATGTAACAATGTTTTGATGTTAATAGAAGTTATGATTTACTCTTCCGCTGTGTGTTTTTGATATCAACGTCACAGTAACTAGAAGGCGACCTTCTGACCAGTATGTAGCTATCTGACAAACAGAATGTTCTGTCTAGGAAAGGACGGTGTGTAAATCTCTCCTAGACCCGTCGTTCTTTCCTAGGAACATCTCTGCTGGAGGTACTACTCTAGATAGATAACTGTCATGTGTTACGGGCGTGACAATGCTATTCCATATCGGCCCCTTCCCTAAGCCTTTACAATGGTTTCGCCTTAAGGCATCAAAGAGGTTTATATATAGGGTTCCTCGCAGCGTTCCCACCACCCTTTTGACATCCCATCATTACTCCATTGTTCGGGTTTAGGGTTCCAGCTAATTTATCCTTAACCCGTACCTTAGTCAATCACATATCACATAATCACATAAACATATGTAGTTACATATATATATATATATATGTATATATATATATACATATATATATATATATTTAATTAGGTACGGGTCTAGTGTAGTTACATTAACCTTGGGTTGTTCCTAAACTCGTTCCTCGCTTAAGACGTCTCTCCGATCCTCGCTCGTAATTTTAACGCATCGCACTCGAAACCACCGTGCTCGTAACCGTCATTTTTGACCTCCTCGTTTTGCGTGTTTGTGTGGTAGTGGTGATGGTGACGTTGTTGTTGTTGTTTCAAAATGAACGGAAAATGTCTTTATTTATATGCTGATTTCTGCACCGGTGGTGGACCGCTAAAACAGGTAGTAGCGGTCCGCTACCGCCTTCCTGCCAGCTGTCTGGCGTACTCCCCACGTAGCGGACTATGTGCGGCTATGGTAGCGGTCTGCTACTGTCACACCCCGCCAAGGCGGAATCGCGAGGCGTAACGTTTATGATTTCGAAAGCATATGATTATCGCAAACAGATACACATAAGTTGGATATTGAAGTTAAGTTAATGTTTACAAACCAAAGTAATTGTTTTGAAAGTACAAAAGATGCGAGATTTGTAAAATATGACCCATCTATGATGAGTTATACTATGACAGCTAGTATTCCAGGACAATACCCATAGTCATATTTGCACGTTTATATTTTATATTTCGTGGAACATTACATTTGACATGGTATTTTCAAGAGTCTAGCAACGGAACACGTGTCATAATTTAATAATTTTAAGAATTACTAGGTCAAAAACATTTATAACCCGCAATGTATGGTCATTGGTGATTATCAAAGTTATACAAGTAAAGTCTAGAGGTAAAATTATTTTATACAAAGTATATATTGGTGACTAAATCTTTAAAGATTGACACAAAAATGTTTGTTCACATGGCCTTAATTTATTTCCTATATGTGAACATGTACAAATAGTTAAAGATATTAACTATGTCGGGATTCACTAGCAGATTATTAAAGCTAGTCAAACTACATAAAACGTAGGACGTCTTAATAATTAAAGATATTGAAGCGGGTATTAATTTCGGGTAGTATACCGCGTCTAAATCAATCACATCATCATGGTGACTTTGCTTTCACTTCAATCAAGTATCATAATCTTCATGATTATGACCAAGAGTGCAAGCAACCTCAAAGATCACATCACTATCATTATATCTTTTCTTATACTCCACTCCAACATTAAGTCGTAATGATGATGACTAGTTGAGATCTACAGTCAACCCCCGTTTCATCTAATAATTATATATATATATATATATATATATATATATTTATGTATATATATTTATATATATAAATATCTAGGTATATAGATATAAAGTTTAAATCACTAAAAGTTCTACACCGGGTATTATAACACGGGATCACCTATCGGGTTTACACCACCTAAAAATCTACCTAACTAATACATAGATTACAACCATGGATTTGACAAGTCCCAACCTCCCCCCCCCCTTGCACCTCTTCGGCCAAGAATGGCCAAGTGGAGGCCACCCACTCACAAACCAACAACTTCTCCTTCTTTGTGTCATTAACCCATGCTCCTTCAACCAAAAATCAAGCCAATATCAAATCAAGTCTCATCTACTATTATTTGCAATGATGATGGAAGATACAACACTCCACTCCATATTTTCTTTCTATATAAATCGATGCACACACATACATTCGCCCACTTTGCTCTTTAAAATCAAGAACTGTAAGGCCCCAAACCCGGGAGGCCTCACTTGTTGGATTTACTCATTCACAAACAGTTCTTAAACATGAATATCAAATAACGCAGCGGAAAATTTCATTTAAACATAACTTAATCGTTGTTCATACATGCGGAAGCGTAAACATTGATTAAAACATATTTACATCATAACTAAACATAACGGGATGCCAGTCTTCAAAGCAGTCGGGTAACTCTTCATCTCTAGCCAAGCATCACCGTCCATCCTCATAACCTGCCTTAACCTGAATGTGTACACTTAAAAACGTCAGCTACGCTGATGAGTTCTAGTTTTCGTTCGATTTAAGAAATGGTTCATCATTCAAACATTCATTAGGGTTTAACATTCGTAAAGAAAACAGGGCCTTTCATTCGTAAACCTTCGCACATTTAAACACATTGAACGGATCATTTGTTTAAAACATTAACATTCATTTAAGTCATACATTACTATCTAAAATCTGTATCGTTACGCGTCTCTATGTCCCCGTAGGAACCTTTAATGTTGTGGGCAAGCGCTACGTATCGCTGTCATTGCCACAACCATTCATTACGTGGGGTCAACCGTTACGTATCGCCGTCATTGCCCAACACGCATCTTTCCTTTGGGAATCAACCGTTACGTATCGCCGTCATTGATTTCCCATTACCCTTTCCCTTAGGATGATCGTCATCACCCGAGTAACCGTCGTTACTCCCTTACCAGTTGTACAACATCAAAACCATTGGCAGGCCAGTAAGACACTACCCCTGTTGTTCTTATGGCAACTATGGCTCGCTGTCCATAATCTACCACAAGGCTGGGAATCTCGTTCCCAGACTTCATTCGTCAATTCCATTCATTCGACAAATTAGATTTGTAATGACTTCTTTAAAACCTTTGCCCCTTTTTGTTTTCTTTTCATAAAACCTTTCCTTCACTTTCAAAACCCTTTACCTTTTCATTAAACCATTTCTTTATAACATTCGTTCGTAAACATTCCGTTCATAAACTTTCTTTCCATAAACCCTTCGTTCCAAATCATTTCCTTTCGTAAACGTAGTTTCATAAACATCATTTTATAAAACAACATTTCATACGTGTACACACCAGCCCGAAAACATTATATAAAAACATTTAAAAGAGGGCTTCTAGAACTCACCTGATACGCTAATATGGGTTGTCCTAAACGAAGGTCCAACAACGACTTCAGATCTGAATTGATTAGTTATATACACATCAGACCAATCCCGACTCTAACGGTTTAACCATTCTAACATACTGACTTCACTTAATCAGTTCCGATGTCTGCGCACTTAGCAAGTGCGCAGACTCTGCTTCCTGCGCACTTAGCAAGTGCGCAGGACCTGCTCCGTGCGCACGACCTGTGCTTCGCGAAAACCCTAACTTTCGCATTCGGGTCTGATCATGTCAAGATCCCGAACCTGTTGCATTCAAAACGTTCATTTTCCATTAAGGAACTCAAATCCGTGATTATCTTTCAGTTCCATCCGTAAAAACGTTGCCTTTTCACCCAAAACCCGAAAAACCTCAAAAACGAACAAAAACTCAGATTTAGGTTGGATCGTTACCTGAATCGAGCTTCTGATCCGGAGGTTCTTCTCACGAGTTATGAAGCAACACACTTCTCAAATCTCGGGTCGATCCGACAACTTTCTCTCTCTACGATTTCTCTCTCTAGAAGTTGCAAATGAGAGAAATGGGTTGTGACCTTGGCTATTTATAGGGGAGGCTCCCCTTCTAGCCCATCCGACCCGACCCGACATGCCTCATTCGTTTATTCTGTTATTATATCTGTCGTTTTATTTTTGGGATGTTACAAGTCTACCCCCCTTACAATAGGTTTCGTCCCCGAAACCTATCATAAGTCAAATAGATGGGGGTACGACTCCCTCATTTCCTTCTCCGTTTCCCAAGTGGCTTCCGATCCCTTTCGATGTTTCCATTGGACTTTAACCAATTGGATAACCTTATTACGCAAACGTTTCTCCTTCCGATCAAGGATGGCCACGGGTTGTTCGATGTAATTAAGGCTGTTGTCAACCTCGATGTCAGTAAGTGGTACGTGAGCCGATTCATCCGCCAAACACTTTCACAAGTGTGATACATGGAAAGTAGGATGAATCCCACTTAACTCATCGGGCAACTCCAACCGATAAGCGACTTCACCAACCCGTGCCATTATCCTGAATGGTCCGACAAACCTCGGACTTAACTTTCCTCTCTTCCTGAATCGTATGATTCCCTTCCAGGGCGACACTTTCAACATTACTCTGTCCCCAACATCAAACTCGATAGGCCTTCGTCGTCTATCCGCATAGGACTTCTGATGATCTTGTGCGGCCTTCATTCGCGCTTTGATCTGATCAAACCTTTCCGACGTCTCTCTTACGACTTCGAGACTTCCTAATTCTTTCTGTCCAATCTCACCCCAACAAACCGGGGTCCTACATCTTCTCCAATACAACATTTCGTAAGGCGGCATGCCTATCGTCGTGTGATGACTATTGTTGTAGGAGAATTCAGCTAACGGCAGATGGCTGTCCCAACTACCACCGAAGTCGATAATACAAGCACGGAGCATATCCTCCAACGTCTGAATAGTCCTTTCGGACTGACCATCCGTTTGCGGGTGGTATGCTGTGCTGATATTAAGCCTCGTGCCCATCGCCTCATGAAATCTTTTCCAGAACCTCGATGTGAATCGTGTGTCCCGGTCGGATACGATCGTCAAAGGCATCCCATGCCGTGCTACTACTTCGTTGATAAACACTTCAGCTAACCTTTCCGACGAGAACGTCTCGTGAATAGGTAGGAAATGAGCACTCTTCGTTAATCGGTCCACAATTACCCAAATGGTGTCATGACCTTTAGCTGTGCGGGGTAGCTTGGTTATGAAGTCCATGGTAATGTGTTACCATTTCCATTCTGGTATATCAAGTGGTTGAATCTTTCCATACGGTTTCTGGTGTTCAGCCTTTACTTGCGAGCAAGTCAAGCACTTGCTTACATACTTCGTCACATCACATTTCATTCCAGGCCACCAGTAGTCTTTCTTCAGGTCTTGGTACATTTTGTTGGTACCAGGATGGATAGAGTAACGAGACTTATGAGCCTCATCCAAGATTTTGGTTCTAAGCTCGCCACCCATAGGTATCCATACCCGTCCATAACGTGTTCTAACACCAAGGGTGTTATATTCCAACTTGTCCTGTTGGCCCACCATCCTTTCTCCCTTTATATTTTCTTCCTTCAAAGCTTCATCTTGAGCTCTTTCGATTTCTCTCATCACATCCGATGTTACCACCAACTGGCAAGCTTTCACTCTAATAGGAGTAGGCACATCCTTTTGGCTTAGAGCGTCAGCCACCACGTTTGCCTTTCCAGGGTGGTACATTATTTCACAGTCATAGTCCTTCAGGAGTTCCAACCATCTCCTCTGCCTCATGTTAAGCTCCTTTTGTTCGAAGAAGTACTTCAAACTTTTGTGGTCGGAGTAAATAGTAAACTTTACCCCGTACAGGTAGTGCCTCCAGATTTTCAATGCAAATACGACAGCGGCAAGTTCCAAATCGTGAGTCGGATAGTTGACTTCGTGAACTTTCAACTGCCTCAACGCATATGTAATCACTCTACCGCGTTGCATCAACACACACCCTAACCCCTGACCCGACGCGTCAGAGTATACCACCAGGTCTTCACTACCCTCGGGAAGGGCCAAGACTGGAGCTTGTGTTAGCTTCTCTTTCAAATCCTTAAACGCCTCATCCTGGGTCGAACCCCATTCGTACTTTACTTCTTTCTGAGTCAACTTTGTCAATGGCGAAGCTATTTTCGAGAAATCCTGGATGAATCTCCGATAGTAGCCTGCCAATCCTAAGAAACTGCGGATTTCAGTTGGCGTCTTAGGAATGTCCCACTCACTTACCGTTACTATCTTTGCTAGGTCAACCATAATCCCGCTCGGGCCAATGACGTGACCTAGGAATTGGACTTCCCTAAGCCAGAACGCGCATTTGGAGAACTTAGCATACAACTTCTCCTTGTTTAGAGCTTCCAACACTTCCTTCAAATGACACGCGTGATCACCCTCATTCTTGGAGTAGATAAGGATATCATCGATGAACACGATTACCGATCGATCCAGCATCGGTCGACACACCCTATTCATTAAATCCATGAACGCTGCGGGGGCGTTCGTCAATCCGAAAGACATTACGCGGAACTCGAAATGTCCATAACACGTGTGAAATGCAGTTTTCGGTATGTCTTCTTCCCTCACCTTCAACTGATGGTACCCGGACCGAAGGTCGATTTTCGAGAACCAACTTGCGCCTTGCAACTGGTCGAACAGGTCATCGATCCTTGGTAAAGGGTACTTGTTCTTCACCGTTCATTTATTCAACTCGCGATAATCGATACACATTCTCATCGAACCATCTTTCTTCTTTACAAACAACACCGGAGCACCCCACGGCGAGATGCTCGGTTGGATAAATCCTTTCTCAAGTAACTCATCTAGTTGGACCATAAGTTCCTTCATTTCCACTGGTGCTAGTCGATATGGAGCCTTAGCCACGGGCTGGGCATCTGGTACTAAGTCAATTCGGAACTCAATTTCTCTATCGCGTGGTATCCCGGGCAAATCCTCTGGAAACACTTCCGGGTGCTCGCGTACCACGGGTACATCGTCTAGTTCCTTCACTTCCTTACACTTGTCAATTACATATACCAGATAAGCCTCGCATCCACGCCTCAAGTAATTCGTTGCCTTAATCATTGAGATGACGTTTGGCATCGGGGCGTCACGATCTCCAAAGACTTCGACTTTGCTACCATCCGGAGCCTTGAGTCGGATTATCTTTCGTTTACATATTATTTGCGCTTCATTGGCAGTTAGCCAATCCATACCCAACACCACATCGAACCCTCCCAAAACCATAACGAACAATCTGACGGGGAATCTATGACCTTCTATCTTTATCGTGGAGTTGTCAACTACATCGGTTACTCTTGCAGTTCTACCCTCAGCGGTTTCTACGCTAAACGCCCTTTCTAGTTTACTAACAGTGTACTTCACTCGCTTACAAAAACTCGCAGATATAAAACACTTACTGGCACCCGAATAAAATAACACAGAAACCAAAGTGTTGTTAAGGATGAATGTACCTGACGCCACATCGGGATCCGCCCTGGCTTGTTCCTGCGTCAGTGCGTACGCACGAGTCTTTGCACGAGATCCCTCTACCTTCTTTTCTGGGCCTTTTCCCTTCCCGGTTTCCCCCATCCTGGGCTTCGGGCAGTCCCTACTCATATGACCATTTTCCCCACAATTGTAGCATTTGTAACCTCGCGGGCATTCTCGGGAGTAGTGCCCGGTCTTGCCACACTTAAAGCACAAGTTAGATCCCAGTCTGCATTCACCTACATGCTCCCTTCCACACTTCTTACAAACAGTCGGCTCACCCACTCGAGCCCTCTTATCACGAGCCCCAAACATCTTTCCCCTAGTTCGCTTGTTTGAGAAGCTCGGTCTCTTCTTTTGCTCTTCAACGGCAACAACATTCAGTGCCAGATCGTTAAATACCACGCCGCTTAGCTCTACTGCCGAATCATAGGTAGTAGGGGCGTTTGCCTTAACATAGGTGCGGACCTGGTCCGGCAACCCTTGAACATAGCAGGCAATCTTTCTCTCTTCAGTAGTGACAAGGTGTGGCACCAGACGTGCCAGTTCATTAAATCGGGTTGTGTATTGCCGGTGCGTCATGTTCCCGGCCTTCAAACCCAGAAATTCCCTCTCTACCTTTTCAATCTCGTTCCTTGGGCAGAAGTTCTTGATGACCAAAGTTTTCAAGTCAGCCCACATCATCGCATCCACAATCTCGCTCCCTTTAGCCTGACGTACACCTTCCCACCAGTGGGATGCTTCCTCCCTCAAGGAGTTAGCAGCAAACTTCACTACTTGATTAGCTCGACACTCGCTCAGACGGATGGCGGCTTCCATACGTAATACCCAATCAAAAGTAGCCACTGCGTCCTTCTTCCCAGTCAGGACCGGCGGGTCACATGCCTTAAAGGACTTATAATCACATCCGCGAGCAGGCGGTGCATTGTCGGTCTCATTGTTCTGAGCACCAACTGCCGCGCTAGACCCACCCACCGCATTGACCTGCTTCAATGCTTCTGCCAACAGACCTGGCAAGGAAGTCTTCATCAACTCTGTAAATTCTCGAGCTATGGCTGCCCTCACTTCTGGTTCAAAAGTGAAAGGTTGTTCTTCAACCTGTGTCTGCTCAGATTCATGCACACTAACCGCCGGTTCAGTGTGAACACTTCCTTCTTCACTATACTCTTGGCGCGCAGGGATCCTGCCACGCCCACCATTTCGACCGCCGGTACGACCACCGGTACGACCACCGGTACGGCCACCACACCTTCCGTTTCCTCTCCTTGCCATTACGTTCTATAAGACAAGAAATCCAATGTCATCACGCTAGTTAACAAATAGAATTCAATAAGTACTGTAAGATGTTAATATACACTGGCCATCTGCAATTAACCATTACACTACCTTTCGATTCCTATTTGACCACCTTTGTGATTCCATCAGAACCCAAGTCCTTTCCTAACCCTTCCTAAGGCATACTACATACACATACTCCACTTTTCAAACCTGATGCTGTGGCTCGAGTTACCCGTACTAGCATCCGCTTTCGGTCCCATTCAAAGTTTAAGTTCAGACACTGGTAGTGTACGAATATCTCAAACTATTGCTCTAATACCAACTTGTAAGGCCCCAAACCCGGGAGGCCTCACTTGTTGGATTTACTCATTCACAAACAGTTCTTAAACATAAATATCAAATAACGCAGCGGAAAATTTCATTTAAACATAACTTAATCGTTGTTCATACATGCGGAAGCGTAAACATTGATTAAAACATATTTACATCATAACTAAACATAACGGGATGCCAGTCTTCAAAGCAGTCGGGTAACTCTTCATCTCTAGCCAAGCATCACCGTCCATCCTCATAACCTGCCTTAACCTGAATGTGTACACTTAAAAACGTCAGCTACGCTGGTGAGTTCTAGTTTTCGTTCGATTTAAGAAATGGTTCATCATTCAAACATTCATTAGGGTTTAACATTCGTATAAGAAAACAAGGCCTTTCATTCGTAAACCTTCGCACATTTAAACACATTGAACGGATCATTTGTTTAAAACATTAACATTCATTTAAGTCATACATTACTATCTAAAATCTGTATCGTTACGCGTCTCTATGTCCCCGTAGGAACCTTTAATGTTGTGGGCAACCGCTACGTATCGCCGTCATTGCCACAACCATTCATTACGTGGGGTCAACCGTTACGTATCACCGTCATTGCCCAACAGGCATCTTTCCTTTGGGAATCAACCGTTACGTATCGCCGTCATTGATTTCCCATTACCCTTTCCCTTAGGATGATCGTCATCACCCGAGTAACCGTCGTTACTCCCTTACCAGTTGTACAACATCAAAACCATTGGCAGGCCACTAAGACACTACCCCTGTTGTTCTTATGGAAACTATGGCTCGCTGTCCATAATCTACCACAAGGCTGGGAATCTCGTTCCCAGACTTCATTCGTCAATTCCATTCATTCGACAGATTAGATTTGTAATAACTTCTTTAAAACCTTTGCCCCTTTTTGTTTTCTTTTCATAAAACCTTTCCTTCACTTTCAAAACCCTTTACCTTTTCATTAAACCATTTCTTTATAACATTCGTTCGTAAACATTCCGTTCATAAACTTTCTTTCCATAAACCCTTCGTTCCAAATCATTTCCTTTTGTAAACGTAGTTTCATAAACATCACTTTATAAAACAACATTTCATACGTGTACACACCAGCCCGAAAACATTATATAAAAACATTTAAAAGAGGGCTTCTAGAACTCACCTGATACGCTAATATGGGTTGTCCTAAACGAAGGTCCAACAACGTCACTTCAGATCTGAATTGATTAGTTATATACACATCAGACCAATCCCGACTCTAACGGTTTAACCATTCTAACATACTGACTTCACTTAATCAGTTCCGATGTCTGCGCACTTAGCAAGTGCGCAGACTCTGCTTCCTGCGCACTTAGCAAGTGCGCAGGTTCCTCTTCCTGCGCACTTAGCAAGTGCGCAGGACCTGCTCCGTGCGCACGACCTATGCTTCGCGAAAACCCTAACTTTCGCATTCGGGTCTGATCATGTCAATATCCCGAACCTGTTGCATTCAAAACATTCGTTTTCCATTAAGGAACTCAAATCCGTGATTATCTTTCAGTTCCATCCGTAAAAACGTTGCCTTTTCACCCAAAACCCGAAAAACCCCAAAAACGAACAAAAACTCAGATTTAGGTCGGATCGTTACCTGAATCGAGCTTCTGATCCGGAGGTTCTTCTCACGAGTTATGGAGCAACACACTTCTCAAATCTCGGGTCGATCCGATAACTTTCTCTCTCTACGGTTTCTCTCTCTAGAAGTTGCAAATGAGAGAAATGGGTTGTGACCTTGGCTATTTATAGGGGAGGCTCCCCTTCTAGCCCATCCGACCCGACCCGACATGCCTCGTTTGTTTATTCCGTTATTATATCTGTCGTTTTATTTTTGGGATGTTACAAGAACACAAATTCTAGAGAGTTTTAGCTAATGATTTAGAGGTTCAAGGAAGTCTTGGAGGTTTAAGGATCGGTTTTGCTAGTATATCAAGCCATTATCATCTTATACTCGTGTTCTTCTCCTAGCTTTGTCTAGTGGTATGAAACTGACTATATTCTTGTTTCAAGCATGTTGTTCACCTTAAAAACGAAGGGGTTTATAAGTTTGGTGATTTTTATAAAGATTAACAAGTGGCAAATATAAGGAATTAAGTTTGGAAACAAGTAAAGTGTATATATATAATCGAGATATATGTATATATATATGTATATATATATATATATATATACACACGTATGTGTACGATTGTATTTGAATAATTTGGAAATCATTAAGTGTATATACATATATATATATATATGAAAATCGAGATTTGCATAATGTATGTGTATACCTTGTTGTTTTGAACATGTTATATGATGATAAATGGTAGTTGTTGAGCTAAAAGCATGATTAACACTTGATGAAAAATATTTGAGAATGAGTATATATATGTATGTAGTCATAGATTGTTGGATCTAAAACTTGTAAAGTATATATCTATGTGAAGTAATAATATATATATATATATATACATATATATATATATATATATATATGTATATGTATGTATGTATGTATACACGCCTTGTAAATGGATCATGGAAACATTAGGCGAAATGTTTAGATGATGGAAACAAGATAAATATATATATACGAACACATAGCCGAAACATGAATGTTGGTGTGTATATTTATATGTTGATCATGAAGTTTGCTTATGATTGAAATGTTTAGAAGACTTGGATAAAAGTTATTGGATAACTAAGTAACCAAATGTGATTATGAAAGTATACATGCCATCAAAACCTAATAATATGTGTATGTGTATACATAAAGTATATGATGACTCATGAACATGTATAATCATGACAAGTACACATGTGATGGTATAACCGTATGAAAGTATATATGCTTAAAACATATGAATAGATTCGGTTAAAAATAAATAATCACATGACATCATGAAACATATGTGGGTATATGTAGAAATGTTGAAATACTTGTTTGCTATAATTGATGAAAATAAATAAAGACGTATGCATAATGAACATAATTAAATTAATAAATGTCGTTCGGAACACAAGTATTTGCATGTGGACGTGGTTTGTACGTACGTAGAATAAATGACATGCATAGATATACTTGAACGATATTTGAGATTATATATAATTATTTTTGAGAAATAACTATAGGTACATACGTGAACCCTAATTTGAATAAATTATAAGTCTTTACAAAAATAATATTTATTTTTGGTACACGTAACAAGTCACCAATATGGAAACATAATATTTTCTCGGAAAATATGCGAACATCTAGACTGGAATAATAATCACCAATGAGTCGTACCATGGAAAACATTATTTTTACTAAACAAAGAAGTAATTAATGGGATTTGTTAAGTCGGGTGAACAACCTGCATTTAAGACGGGCAGTCTTAACGTATTAGTACCCTTGTGTGATTAGGGTACTGATAGATAAGAACGATTGGCACACTGTTATTTGCTAGCATACATCAATAACTAGGTGAGTTCACGGCCACCTTTTCGCTTTTAAAGTTTTTGTAAACTACGGGGGAGAAACATACTTACATATCATGCTTTACGTTATTGCTCAACACATTTTGAAACATTGTTGTTTCATACATTTGAGAAAACATTACAAACATTTTTATATGATAACAAGAAAACGAGACACTAACATTATGTTTTACATGAGGAGAGCTCTTAAAGTCCCCTGAACATCATCAACATTTGTAACCATTAGCTATGGACTTAGCCTAGGATTCTATGAATAGTACTATTGGGGGTGACGCCCCCGATCATGGTTAGTCGCGCTAACCGGGACATGAAGGGTCAAATGGCCGCATCTTGTCCTGTTTCGTTCTCGTGGTAAAGCGAGGGAGGGGCATTCACTAGTTAGGTTTGGTTACGGTCTCATGTATGAACATATTATTTGTAAGCCTAGCTAGCCTACGAATGGATCAACAATACTTGTTTTATTTATCATATGCGCGTAGAATTATTTGTTTAGAAGGAAACTTGTCATGTTTTCAGGGAAAACTACTTATTTATGACGGTAATGTCATGTGCGTGTTTGCGGGTAAAACTACTTATTTATGACGATAATGTCATGTGCGTGTTTGCAGGTAAAACTACTTATTTTATGACGGTTAAGTCATGTATACATTTTCGGTGAAAACTACTTATTTTTATGACGTTTAAGTCATGTATACGTTTTCGGTGAAAACTACTTAGTTTATGACGGTAATGTCATGTACATGTTTTCGGGGGGAAACTTCTTATTTTTGTAACAGATAAGTCATGTATATGTTTTCGTTGAAAACTACTCATTCTTATGACGGTTGAGTCATGTATACGTTTCGATGAAAACTACTTATTTTTATGACTGTTAAGTCATGTATACGTTTTCGGGGAAAACTACTTATTTTTATGACGGTTAAGTCATGTATATGTTTTTAGTGAAAACTACTTATTTTTATGACTGTTAAGTCATGTACTTTTTTTCAGGGAAAACTACTTGCACTGAAATAACAAACTCTGTGAACTCACCAACATTTGCGTTGACACTTTCAAGTATGTTTCTCATGTAACACTTAGCCATGGCGCGGTTGGAATAGGCTAGCTATGTTGGATCAATTCCTAGTAGCTGGAAGGGCATAGATTATCAAGTCTCAAGTCTATCATTTATCTAGAAGAACTTAGATCACTGCATTACTTAGTCTTAGTAGTTGTATATGTAATCAAGTCTTAGAAATCATTATTACAGCTTCCGCTATTGTGTAATGAACCAATCGGTACAACCTGTATTTATTTATTAAGTAAATAAATTTAGGGGTGTGATATATACAAGAAAAATCCCCAAAATAGTATCCATCCATAAGTGCATGTTACCTACTTGTCAGACGACTTGACTCCACGTTTAATTCCCTAAAACATACTTAAAAATGTGTCAACACTAGGTTGGTGAGTTCACAAGTTATAGTTGATTACATATTAATAAACCAATTGTGTAAAAACCATTACAAGTGTATATAATAAACAAGGTGATTATTGAATAATTGCTCGACCTATTTGTGAACTAGCTACTTTTTCAAAGATTACGTTCATACATAAGCCTTTTAACCAATCCTGACTAAGAGAAAGCTCCCCCCCCCCGCCCCCCAAGAGCATGTGTTAAGACAATATGCGGTCAATTGCCGATGTGGACCAAAGGTTAGCGCGACTAACCATGACCGGGGGTGTCAATCCCAAATAGTACTATCCATAGAATCTCCGGCAATTATCGCTAATGGTTAATAATTGTGTTGTGTTGCGCATCATTCCACGGGGACTTTATTGGGCCCTTATTAGTACTTATGCAAACATAGTTTTTTGGTCTTATTAAATTGTTGTTATGAAAATAATTGCAGTATGTTTCTCCCCAAAATGTTTAAAAACAATAAAAAGGGGCAGTGAAACTCAGCTTATGTTCTTGAATGCTAGCAGTTAGATTTGATCCTATTTGACATTGACTATTTGTACCCTAGTTACACGAGGGTAATTATGTGTTAAGACATATTCGTCTTAAGTGCAATTGTTCACCAACTTAAGTTCATCCGGTTAAAGATGCGTTTATTTTTGAAAAAAAGTGTTTCGTGATGCGACCCGTTGGTGATTATTATTTTTGTTATTTATGTGTTCCTAGACACAACCTATGGTGTTATGATTTATCATTAGCATGTCATGGTAAATAAATTATTAATGTGTATTATGTCTAATTAATGGTTCACACACATTGTTCACGAATAATAGTACCCAACATATAAACCCTTAATATATATTATTTCGGTGTTCGTCGTGTCAAATATTTATTTATCGGTTTAGTGTCTCGTTAATAAAACAATCCAACCAAAGTTACATATTTTATTTCGCTTGATTTGAAACAATAATATATTTAGGGCAATTTGATTCTTTTCAAAACGTCTTCCTTTTTCATAAACTATTATCTTTCATTATCTATTTATAAAATATACAACGATGGTTTCATAAACCGTTGTTAATAAATAATATTTCATGTTTAATCAAATCATGTCGTTTTAATATTCAAGACATAATTAATCATTTTTCATTTATTAAAACGTTGTCTACCAAGTCTCAATCCATATCAATATATCACATACATATATATCCACATTTCTATTTTATGAGCGTTACTCTAGATTTATTTATTATGATTTCCATATTTTCACAAATTGTATATAGTTGTTTTTATCATTTAAATTCTAAAAGTTATGATTTCCATATTTCCACAAATTGTATATAGTTGTTTTTATCATTTAGTTCCAAAGAGTCCAACACTTTGTTTAGTTCACATTTGTTTTTAGATTAAAGTAAAAAACTCTTGTGTTTAGAGATGAACTTGCACATTAGAGCAAAGATTTAAGTGTGTAGAGAGTTGTAGCATTCCATACCACAAGTGAAGGTAGATGGCGATTTTTGATGGTGGAAAAGATGGTGATTCTTGATTCCTTGCTCGATTTCTCGTACTCCTCTTCCTTGAAGCTCCTTAGATCCTCTAATGGGTGTGAATTCTCCTTGATTCTTTAGTGTTTATGACATGAAAGTGTGTGTGTAAGTGTGTGTGTTTGTGTGTGCCGTAAGTGAGGGGAGCGCAAGAGGGAGCTCTTGTTCTTCCTCCATATGCTTCATTATATACTAGATAGATAGTGTGTAGGCTTGGTAATCATAATTGGTCATCATGAAATTGTATGGATGTTGTAGTAGAGTGTAGAAGAAGGAAATGTGATTGGTATGGGGGTGGGCATGGTGCTGCCGTGAGAATGGGGAAGTGGGATGGGGGGTTGGTTTTTGCTTGTAATCTTCACCAAATCATCATCATTCTCCATCATTATGTTAGTCAAATATCTAGTTCTTTTTTCCATTGAAAATTAATGGGTTTGGTTGTAACATCCCAAAAATAAAACGATGATTAAAATAACGGGTTATACGTAAGACCAAAGGAATAAATGAACGAGGTGGGACGGGCCGGGCCAGATGGGCCGGCGAACTTGAGGGGAGGAGTCCCTTCCCTTTAAATAGCCAACACACTCCACATTTATCTCATTTGCAAGTTCTAGAGAGAGAAACCGTAGAGAGAGAAAGTTAGCACATCGACCCGAGATTGAAGAATTGCGTTGCTCCATAGCTTGTGAGAAGAACCTTCGGATCAGAAGCTCGATACAGGTAATGATCTAGCCTAGATATGAGTTTTTGTTCGTTTTTAGGTTTTTCAGGTTTTGGACAAAAATGTGACGTTTTTACGGATGAAACTGGAAGAAAAACATGGATTTGAGTTCCTTAATGAAAAGCAAACGTTTTGAATGTAAACAAGTTCAGGATCTTGACGTGATCAGACCCGAATGCGAAAGTTAGGGTTTTTGCGGGGAAGCCGATCCTGCGTACTTATCAAGTACGCATGAAGAGGGTCATGCATACTTATCAAGTACGCATGAAGAGGATCCTGCATACTTATCAAGTACGCATGGAGAGGGTCCTGCGTACTTATCAAGTACGCATGAAGAAAAGTTTGCGCACTTATTAAGTACGCAAGAGCAAGGCCCTGCGCACATGCTAAGTGCGCAGGAATCAGGCTGGTTAAGTAAAGTCAGTATGTTTAGAAGGTTAAACTGTTAGAGTCAGGATTTGGTCTGATGTGTAATTAACTAATCAATTCACATCGGAAGTGACGTTGTGGAACCTTTGTTTAGGACATCCCAGATTAGCTTATCAGGTGAGTTCTAGAAGCCCTTCTTTAAATGTTTTAATTAAATGTTTTTAGGCTGGTGTGCATACATACGGAATGATGTTTTGAAATGAGGTTTACGAAACGAGGTTTACGAAATGATGTTTACGAAATGATGTTTACGATGTGATGTTTACGGAATGATGTTTACGAGATGATGTTTATGAAATGTTTTGCCAAATGAAGTTTACGAAGGAGATGATGTTTTGTATAATAAAACGTACAAATACTTTAACTAAAATGAGGTAAAGGTTTTATGAAAGTCACGAATGAACGAATCTGCCACGAGTTCCTACGGGATCTAAGGTATGTATGTATGTATTGGCCTCACCCTTACGGGGGCCTTTGTGGCTGGCTAACGGTTGTACAACTGGTTGAGGATGGGGTGACGACGGTCACCCATGGGATTACCGGGATCCCGATGGAAGGTACTATTCCTTGCTGGGAAATAGTGCCTATGTTATGTTCTGTCATCCTAGAGGTACCGAGCCTTAGGAGACATATGTTTGGTCCACCTAGAGGTAACGAGCCTTAGGGGACCTGTGTGATGGATGACTTAGAGGTAACGAGCCTTAAGTTCATCCGCTGGTATACGAGGTATGGAATTGACAGTTACGAGAAGGCGCGGATTCGGTTCATGTTGACTTATGTTATGATGTTATGTTATGATGATGTTTGATGATGTTAAGTTATTGCATGTTTTACTTACGCTTTTGTTAAACAAATGTATGTTATGTTTTTGGCAAAATGTTTATGTTAAGGTTTTATGTAAAGCTAGAACTCACCAGCGTAGCTGACTTTTTAGTATGCACATTCAGGTTAAGGCAGGTTATGATAATGGATGGTGATGCTGGGCGGCTTGATGAGTTACCAGGATAGTATGAAGACTGGCATCCCGTTATGATTAGCTTATGTTTTGTTTATGTAATAGACTATGTTACGCTTCCGAATGTTTGAACAAGTTTTAATTATGATGAATGAATAATTCCGCTGCGTTATTTGATAATCAAGTTTAATAACTGTTTGTGAATGAGTAAATCCAACAAGTGAGGCCTCCCGGGTTTGGGGCCTTACAAGTTGGTATCAGAGCAATAGTTTGAGAGATTCGGACACTCACAGTGTCTAAACTTAAACTGTGAATGGGACCGAAAGCGGATGCCAGTGCGGGTAACTCGAGCTACAGCATCAGGTATGAAGGTAGTATATATTTACATATATAGTATGCCTTAGAAAAGGTTACGTAAGGACTTGTGTTCTGGTGGAATCACAAAGGTGGTCAAATAGAAATCGAAAGGTAGTGTAATGGTTAATTGTAGATGGCCAGTGTATATTAACATCTTACAGTGCTTGTTGAATTTTATTTGTTAACTAGCGTGATGACATTGGATTCCTTGTCTTATAGAACGAATTGGCAGGACGAAAGAGCGAAAGGCGTGGTGGGGGCCGTATCAGTGGTCGTAACGGTGGGCGCGGTAGGACCCCAGCATGCCAAGAGTATAGTGAAGAAGGAAGTGTTCACACTGAGCCAGAAGTTAGTATGCACGGGACTGCGACTCATGTCGAAGGACAACAATTCACTTTTGAACATGAAGTGAGAGCGACTCTGGCACGTGAGTTTACTGAGTTAATGAAGGTTTCTCTGCCAGGACTATTGGCAGAAGCGTTAAAGAAGGCTAGTGAGACGGGTGGGTCTAACACGACGGTTGGTACCCCGAACACTGAGGCAATCAACGCACCGCTTAACCGTGGATGCGATTATAAGTCCTTCAAAGCATGTGACCCACCGATCCTGACTGGGAAGAAGGACGCGGTGGCTACGTTTGATTGGGTGATCTGTATGGAAGCTGCCATTCGTCTGAGCGAGTGTCGAGAGGATCAAGTTGTGAAGTTTGCTGCTAACTCCTTGAGGGAGGAAGCATCCCATTGGTGGGAAGATGTACGTCAAGCCAAAGGTGGCGAGGCTGTGGATGCAATGATGTGGACTGATTTGAAAACATTGGTGATCAAGAATTTATGTCCAAGGAATGAGATCGAAAAGGTAGAAAGGGAATTTCTGGGGATTAAGGTCGGGAGCATGACGCACCGGCAGTACACCACACGGTTCAATGAACTGGCACGTCTGGTGCCACATCTTGTCACGACTGAGGAAAGAAAGATTTTCTGCTACATTCAAGGGCTGTCGGACCAGGTCCGCACATATGTTAAAGCAAACGCCCCTACTACCTACGATTCGGTAGTAGAACTGAGCGGCGTGGTATTTGATGACCTGGCGCTGAATGTCGTTGCCATTGAAGAGCCTAAGAAGAAGCTGATTTTTCCCGCTAAACGATGGGGTGGGAAGTTGTTTGGGGCTCGGGACAAACAGGCCAGGGTAGGCGAGACGGCAATCTGTGGAAAATGTGGGGTAAGACATATGGGTGAATGTCGGCTAGGGACAAATCTGTGCTACAAATGTGGCAAGACTGGGCACTACTCTCGTGAATGCATGCAAGGCATTAAATGTTATAATTGTGGTGAAAGCGGCCATATGAGCCGGGAATGCACCAAGCCCAGGATGGGTGAAGCCGGGAAAGGGAAAGAGCCGGAGAAGAAAGAAGAGAGGCCCCGAGCAAAGACTCGTGCGTACGCACTGACGCAAGAAAAAGACAGGGCAGACCCCGATGTGGTGTAGGTACGTTCATCCTTGACAACACTTTTGTTTCTGTGTTATTTGATTCGGGTGCCAGTAAGAGTTTTATATCTGCGACTTTTTGTAAACGAGTGAAGTGCACTGTGAGTAAGTTAGAAAGGGACTTTAGCGTCGAAACCGCTGAGGGTAGGACTGTGAGAGTGACCGATGTAGTTGACAACTCCACGATAAAAATAGAAGTTCATATCTTCCCTGTCAGGTTGTTTGTTATGGTTTTGGGTGGGATCGATGTCATGTTAGGTATGGATTGGCTAACTGCCAATGAAGCGCAAATTATATGCGAATGAAAGATAATCCGACTCAAGGCTCCGGATGGTAGCAAAGTCAATGTTTTTGGAGATCGTGACGCCCCAATTCCAAACGTCATCTCAATGATCAAGGCAGTGGATTACCTGAGGCGCGGATGCAAGGCTTATCTGGTGTACGTGATTGACAAGTGTAAGGAAGTGAAGGAACTAGACGATGTACCCGTGGTACGTGAGTACCCGGAGGTGTTTCCAGAGGATTTGCCTGGGATACCACCCTATAGAGAGATTGAATTTCGAATCGACTTAGTACCAGATGCCCAGCCCGTGGCTAAGGCTCCATATTGACTAGCACTAGTGGAGATGAAAGAACTTATGGCCCAATTAGACGAACTACTTGAGAAGGGATTTATACAACCGAGCATCTCGCCTTGGGGTGCTCCGGTGTTGTTTGTAAAGAAAAAGGATGGTTCGATGAGAATGTGTATTGATTATCGCGAGTTGAACAAACGTATGGTGAAGAACAAGTACCCTTTACCAAGGATCGACGACCTGTTCGATCAATTGCAAGGCGCAAGTTGGTTCTCAAAAATGACCTTCGGTCCGGGTACCATCAGTTGAAGGTGAGGGAAGAAGACATACCGAAAACCGCATTTCGCACGCGTTATGGACATTTCAAGTTTCGCGTAATGTCTTTTGGATTGACGAATGCCCCTGCAACGTTCACGGATTTGATGAATAGAGTTTGTCTACCAATGCTGGATCGATCGGTAATCGTGTTCATCGATGATATCTTCATCTACTCCAAATATGCTAAGTTCACGCGTGTCACTTCATCTACTCCAAATATAGTTTGTTTAGGACATCCCATATTAGTTTATTAGGTGAGTTCTAGAAGCCCTTTTTTAAATGTTTTAGTTAAATGTTTTTGGGCTGGTGTGCATACATACAGAATGATGTTTTGAAATGAGGTTTACAAAACAAGGTTTACGAAAGAGATGATGTTTTGTTTAATAAAACGTACAAATGCTTTAACTAAAATAAGGTATAGGTTTTATGAAAGTCACAAATGAACGAATCTGCCACGAGTTCCTACGGCAGCTAAGGTATGTATGTATGTCTTGGCCTCACCCTTACGGGGGGCCTTTGTGGCCGGCTAACGGTTGTACAACTGGTTGAGGATGGGGTGACGACGGTCACCCATGGGATTACCGGGATCCCGATGGAAGGTACTATTCCTTGCGGGGAAATAGTGCCTATGTTATGTTCTGTCATCCTAGAGGTAACGAGCCTTTGGAGACATATGTTTAGTCCACCTAGAGGTAACGAGCCTTAGGGGACCTGTGTGACGAATGACTTAGAGGTAACGAGCCTTAAGTTCATCCGCTGGTATGCGAGGTATGGAATTGATGGTTACGAGAAGGCGTGGATTCGGTTCATGTTGACTTATAATATGATGTTATGTTATGATGATGTTTGATGATGTTAAGTTATTGCATGTTTTACGTACGCTTTTGTTAAACAAATGTATGTTATGTTTTTTGGCAAAATGTTTATGTTAAGGTTTTATGTAAAGCTAGAACTCACCAGTGTAGCTGACTTTTTAGTATGCACATTCAGGTTAAGGCGGGTTATGATGATGGATGGTGATGCTGGGCGGCTTGATGAGTTACCCGGATGATATGAAGACTGGCATCCCGTTATGATTCGCTTATGTTTTGTTTATGTAATATACTATGTTACGCTTCTGCATGTTTGAACAAGTTTTAATTACGATGAATGAATGATTCCGCTGCGTTATTTGATATTCAAGTTTAATAACTGTTTGTGAATGAGTAAATCCAACAAGTGAGGCCTCCCGAGTTTGGGGCCTTACCTTGGTTATACCCCTTTAGGGCCAAAAATCAGGTAGAGGTGCGAGATGATTTGGGATGTGATGATAGTTGTTGGAGTTGGTAAACATAAGCTTGTAGACAATCATTTGGTTATGCCATTTTGGGCTTATTAAGAGTTATTTGTGCTGTAGCTAAGTGAAATGATGAGGATGTATCTATGTGTATGTTAGGCCGAAAAAATGAGGACAAACAATAAAGTTGGTGAACGTTTGAATGATAAACTGTTATGTTGATACTTCATTGCGAGAGTTAGATGTTTAAGTTGACGTTTCATTATTTTATATGACCTTGCGTAGAAATATTAAAGTGTTCATCTATTTTAGGTTGAGCTATATATATATATATATATATATATATATATATAAAGTTGTGTCTTTTAGTTGGACTCATATGTCGGTTCATTTGTAACAAATATAGTTATAAATATAAATTCATATTTGTACTAATGACGTAATTTAATCAAATAGAGACTCGTCATGCTTTCAAAAGGGTTGTCATTCCACTATATTTGTTATCCCTACATCTGTCGCATATTTTTAGTCTCTAAGTATTGTTCTAGTCACTTATAAATAATCACCAATGGTCGTGTCATGCGTGTCGTTCGTTATGCATTAATATTTGTAACTCTAAAAAATTACTAAATCGTGACTATGCATTATGAGACATCTGCTAGACTTTAGACTATATAGTTTGAATTCAATTGTTTTCAGGAATTATTAATAAGTAAACGCGTTAATAAATAGTACGGATAGTGACCTGTTTTGTCGGGTGTCACATTCTCCCCATGTTAAAAAGAATTTCGTCCCGAAATTCAGTTGGTGCTACCCTGAGATGGTGTTTCCTTGAATAATGATGGGTACTTGTCTTTCATTTGATCTTCGCTTTCCCATGTTTACTCCGGTCAACACTTTGAGTTCCAACGTACCTTAACTAACTTAACCCGACTACGTCTTGTCTTTTGAACTTTCCAATCTGTAACTTCAATTGGTTCCTCTATAAAATGAAGTTTCTCGTCAATATGAATCTCCTCTGGTGGTATGATTACTGTTTCTTTCGATAAACACTTCTTGAGATTTGACACATGGAATGTGTCATGTACGTTGCTTAGTTCTTGCGGTAGCTTGAGCTTGTACGCTACTGGGCCAATCCTTTCCAGTATCTCAAATGGTCCTATGTATCTAGGGTTTAGTTTGCCATGGTTACCAAACCTGGCAACACCTTTCCACGGTGAAACCTTTAGTAACACACGATCTCCTACTTGAAATGCTAATTGTTTACGTCAGTTGTCGGCGTAACTCTTTTGTCTATCTCGAGTGGCTTTCAAGCGATTCTTATTGTGAAAGATTTTATCGGTGGTTTCCTCAATAATCTCCTGTCACACCCCAACCGTGCATCTTAACCGCGGGTGTGACTTAATTGATAAAAGAACACAATGGAATAAATACATTTATTATTAAAGTTTCATAATATTAAAAACCTAATTACATAAGTCTTAGAATTCAAAGAAACAAATAACATGTTCAAAAGACAAAAACGCTTAAAAATAGAATTTCTTCAATAGATATCTAGGCAAATCCTATGTGTTCTTGACTTGACCTATCACGAGCTTAATTACCTGAAACATGTACGAAAAAAAAAGTGTCAACTAAAAATAGTTGGTGAAAAATCACAGGTTTAATAAAAGTATAAGTTTGGCAAAGGTAACAATTCATATTCCAGGATCATCATATAGCACGCAATAAAACAAACACATGATTAGCAAATCCAACCTAAAATGATGAATAACGAATAAGTGGCATAACTCTCAAGTTGCACTAATAATGAATAAGATGTCCAACCAAAAGTTGACCATAATGTATATGCAGTTTCCATCCTATGGCCCATATCTGTACTACCATTGGCTTGAACGTTTCAAGTTAAGGGTTTGCAAGTTTAACGTTTATGATGTTGTGTTCATTTACTCACATAAATATATGATTCGCTTGTTTTAGAATTGTTTGAAAACGTGTTTTAATGTGTGCCAACACGTACATGTTTCCCCAAAAACAATTTGAATAAGTGGGGCTATGAAGTCTCACCTTGAAAGCTAAACGAGATAAGAGACTTGAACAAATAGACGAGGTGAATCACGGACCAGACCCTAAACAAATAAATAAACTAGTTTTAGGGTAGGTTCGATGGTTACGAGTGTTAGATAGGCGGTTCGGGTCATAAGGTTATGAATTAGATGCAAAAATAGAGTTTTAGTCGATTTTTAAATTTGGACAGCAAAGTAGCTGAACAGAAACAGGCTTGTTAAAAATATCACACGACGTCCAAAAATTATGAAATTTTACAAGGGATAAGTTTAAATCGTTCCGAACAAGTTTCGTTTAGAAAGTTCTTCCACTTGAGACTCTGATCATAGCCAAAACAGTCCAACAAGACAGAAGGTACTGAAAAAGGTTTCTGTCCCGTTTTGGCTACTACGGAGTCATACTTTTGAATTAGAAAATGAGCCAATTAATAATGGTCAAGTTATGCTCAGTTAAAGTAAGCACAGTTTCTGTCCAAAATCAACGGTTGCATTTAAGCGGACCGTTTAGGGTTTTAAGGTTACCGAACGCGTAAATAAAAATTAGGCGAATGTTATTATGTTATTATAATACATAATATAATCAGATTAGGTTAGCCAAAACATCCCATGTCACCGGTCTAACCATGATATTCACAGAAGCGTTTTGAAGAATCACAGAATGCAATCGGCATAGCCGACATGAGCAAGCGGATTCTATATTTAATTAGCAAGTGAGTTCATATAAGTGATAATATGGAATAAATAATGTGTTTTAGGTTAGCAAGAACATACTGAAGCATCGACAGAGCCACTTTTGCAATAGTTGTCTTGAGGATTCGCTGAATGCGACGGTATAGCCGCCATTGCAAACGGGATCCTTTGTTTGTTAGTTGGTGATGTTAGCTTGATTTATTAGTTTGGTTAAGATTATTAGAGGGGTTTTAGGGCTGAGGTTTCACATGATCAAGTGATCATAGATAGAAAATAGAAAAAGATTGAGGGGACGAAGAAAGAATGAAATAAAAAGACGGTATTAAACTTCGGAGGGTTACGTACTTGTTTGATCTTCAAACTCTTGGAATACTCTTTGTGATTTTCAAAATCTTCAAGGAGAGGGCAAGGATTTTGAAATTTATGAGGGTTTTGGAGTGTTTGAGGGAGAATTAGCAAAGAAAACAAGATCCTAAGCCTCATATTTATACTAATGGTTGAAGGGGTTTAAATATGGAATGTCTTGGAAAACACTTTAGGGTTTTTGGGTGGCTCAAATCTGAGAAATTTAGCTTAATGGGACTAGGTTTTTGTGATTTCTTGCTTGGGCTAGTCCAGGAGTAGGTGGGTTGGGTCCTAGCTTGGCCCGGTTGAGTGCGCGCATTCGAAAATTACGATTTTAAGCATTTCTAAGCGAAATAGGTAAATGTTCTCAACATGAAAGTTGATTGCCATAAAAAAATGAGTATGTTTAGCTAAAAACATTTAAGTTAAAGTTATGTTTTTCGCGTACGGTAGTTGGCGGTCGGTGGGCTAGAAAACTGACTTTTTGATCGTTTTTCGAATTTTAGGATTTATTTAAGTAAAGTTTTGCAAACAAACTTTGTTTTAAATAAATAAATGAAGATGTTAAACATTTAAAACATAAATTAATATCATGTTAGACGAATTTTTCGGTTGTGGACGGTACGCAGCTAACGACGGTTTAAAAGGCGAACGATCGCACGAAAGTACTAACTAGTACTTTTAAGTATCAAATCACTTTGAATGAGTTTTAAAAACATGTTTGAGGTGTATGGGGTGATTCATGTGTATTTAATGTGTCATAATGATCAATTAAGTCTACATGTGATCCATGAATCGATCTCAAATAAGCATAAGTCTTTGTAATCAAGCATAAACGTAATGTTTCACATGTGAACTAGTATTGTAACAATGTATGAATAGGATTTCAAGTAAAATGAATTTTCATGTGGATTTTCATTGATAAGTCTAGAACAAGTACAAGTAGTGAAAATCAGAAGTGTCACAGTCTCCAATAGTTAAAAGAATTTCATCCCCGAAATTCAGCTAGTAGGGGCTGTAGGGTCTACAAAAAGATGAGGGTACTTGAGTTTCATCTGGTCTCCATGTTCCCAGGTGAACTCAGGACCATGCTTGGCTTCCCAACGAACTTTCATGATAGGGAAGCGGCTACGCTTGAGTTGCTTGACTTCACGGTCCATGATTTCAACGGGCTTTTCAACAAAATGCATAGAGTTGTCGATACGAACATCATCGAGAGGAACTTGAAGTGTGTCATTAGCAACGCACCTTTTGAGGTTTGCCACATGAAAAACATCATGGACATTACAAAGTTCGGTTGGTAGCTTGAGTCTATAGGCAACTGGGCTAATCCTTTCAAGAATATCGAATGGCCCAACAAACCTAGTGTCACACCCCAACCGATGGCGGAATCATCGGGGCGAGACATGTAGACTGTTCATGAGCTCAAGGTTGACTAAATTGTAATATGTTAAATCCATTTATATCCAAACAATCATGAATCAAATTCAATGTACATAATGAAATACAATTTGTTTTTGAATTAAGATTAACTAGGTCCAAAGCCTATGTGTAGCATGTCTTGATCTACTCATATGAAAACACCTGAAACATGAATAAAATAAGGTCAACTAACAAGTTGGTGAGTATAACACAGGTTTGTATATAGATAGCATATAGTTTGTAAAACAAATCCTTACATAACATGATAAATAAGGCATTTATGGGGAGGAGCTATTGTGTAACCAAGTACAATCAAACCTTTGTAACTAGCATGCAAAATTGTGTTGTCGGTATCAATCACCCCAAGTTGGGTGGGTTTGTCAGACTCAATAGATCTATCATTGAAAACCGTCGGCTTGAATAGTTAATGATTGCACATAATCGCATACAAAAGTTAGAACAACTAGCACTCGGGCATAAAGCTCAAATTGCACACATGAATGTAAATAGGATTTGCATTTGTGTTGTTTGTGTAAATATAAACATGTAATTTGATAAAGTTCATGTTTCACCCCAAAAATGTAAAAGAGTAAAAGGGGCTATGAAATACTCACCTGCAATAATAGTTTGTAGATCACACAATCAAGAGGTTGCACAAGAGTTTAGCTAACCACAAGGTTAACCTAAGATTAAATAATAGACATGTATCAATGGTGTGCTTAACAGACTAGAGAGAATCCTAATGTATAAAGGAATTAGATGTGGACTTGGCTGAGTGAGTGTACTTGTTTGAGTTTCAATGTTGTTTATGAAATCCCTTGCAAAAAGTATGTGTGTATGAACAAATGTTTTCATTCGTTTGTAAGAAATTGAGTATGTGTAGACATGGATAACTAATTTATGTACTTTTGTTTATAGTAGGTACATAAATGAACAATTAGTTTCCTCTTGTTAATAAATAAATGAATAAAATAAATAAATAATAAGTTTGAATAAATGAAATAATTGGATAAATAAATAAACACCTTTTATTTATTTAATTTAATTATCATGAACAAAAGTGTTTCAAAAGAATAAACTAATGGCCTAATTATTTAGATATTAATCCAAGGTTTAAATAATAGTAAGTTTTGACGACGTAAATAGATAAAGGTTTATACGAGTAAATAATTTGTGTCTTTGTTTGGAAATAACCGAACAAGGGTTTGTATAATGGGTTTTCTTTTAATTTGTAAACGTACGAAATAATATTTAAATAAACGAATAGTATTTACTTGCATACATAAAAGTATAATTATATAATTAAATATTTCCTTTATCTATTTATAATCAATACTTCATGAAAAACATTAAGTGTAAAATATCATAATTAGATTAAATAAGGATTAGGTCATAACTATTTATTAATTAACAACATAAATTTTAAAAATTTTAATAAATAATTTGTTAGAGAAACCGTCCACTAATAATGAATGAAATAATAAAAAAAATGGGTTTTCCTTGCAAATTTATTAATTTAATTTAATAAGACGGTTCCGAGCTTCATAACTTGTATAAAGGTAGTTTTATAAAACAATTTCTATGTACAAAAATGGTTTGAACAAAAGAAAAATAAAAGAAATGAAAATGGGGCAGGTCCGGATTTGAACCCGTGACCTGTGTGTTGTGGGTTAAGTGACACAGCCGAGTGATCTAGGCTGTTACGTTGATAGCGATTAGAACCCATCATGTTTTAACCGAATGGATCCAGGGACTCTTCTTCCCCAATTGGTTTACAACAAAGCCCTAGCCTCCTAATTTCTTCGATTAACTCACGATCGCTGCCAAGTTCATATGGCTTTTAATCTAGATGCAACAGCGAGTTGAATGGTATAAGAATTACATGTAGTGATTACGTGTAGAGGACGAATAGTTGGAGTTTCTGGCCCGATGTTCTTCGCTTTGGATCGAGTTCCAGCAGGGGTGAGAGAAACAATTGAAGGTTCAGGGAGTTAGGAAAAGGTGTCGCGATCATTTACGAGTGGATTTTAAGTTCCAATTTCAACTGAAACTTGAAATTTGATTCGCAATTTGTTTGAGGACGGTCACAGGAATGATTCGATATTAATACGTTTGATTACAAATAAATTGGGCAATTATTTGAGTTTGAAAACGTGTGAGTACTGTCTGAGCATGATTTGCGGCCATTAAGCTCGTTTAATTTAACAAATTGAAACCGATTTTGGCTCGGTTTGACTCTGGACAGTCAAACGCGTTTGAATTCGAATCCAACCGCAAAATACGCTTAATTGGTTTACTAATTGAGTTGGAAATCGGTCATGACACCTTTAGGCATACATGGTAAATCCTTTGATACCGAAAATTTGATCGATTAAGGATTGCCTTGCAAGAAATCGTTTATGTTGACTTCAGAAAGTCAAAGGGAACGATTCAAAGGTTCAAAGACTTGAATGGGTCCAATTTGAGTTGCGATGGTCCAAGTACAAAAGTGGGAGTTCAAAGTTGGGAGCCCAAATGTTCAAAGGTTGATGAGGTGGTTCAAGACTTAATAAATTGAGATTTTGTTATAAAAATAGTTTTTATAAAACTTATAATAAAGTCTAAAACGGTATTTTATATTATTTGAAACTATTTTATATAGGAACTCCATATTTATAAAACTGCAAATGGTTTATTAAATAAAAATATAACCATATATATATATATATTTATATATATATATTTATATATATATATATATATATTTACATATATATATATATTTATAATTTAAGTGTATATATGTATATATTTATATAATTATACATACACATGTTATATATATAATAGAAAATAATATGTTATTGAAAGGTTAGAAATTTCAAATTAATACACGTTAAGATAATAATTAATGTGGCATGAGGTGTTGGGCAAGTACGGGATTTCAAGTGCTTAAATAATAAAATGATTGAAGAAAAATTTATGGCCTGAAAATCATGGATGTTACAGTATCCCCATGTTGACGGAATTTCGTCCCGAAATTGGATTAGTGGGGGCTACTGAATCAGGAAAGAGATGAGGGTTTGGATTTTAAACGAGCCTTGACTGTCGGTTTGAGGAGTATTACTGATGAAAAGACTCAGTCTGTTTCTTAAGGTTATAAAGGTGAAATGCACTACTTGGAAATGAATTGATGGAAATTTGATGATCAGGGTTTGATTAAGGTGTAGTCTAATATGCTCAGGAGTTATCAGTGGATAAGAGGGTTTACAAACACATGCTTAGGTCAAAACTTCACGTGACACGAACAACGCTACTTCTGATAATATGATAGAGCACTTATATATAGGAAGTACCATCGGCGTATCCACCATGCCCTTGTCATATCACATCCGTTTCGTTGTTTCATATCATGATAAGTTTAGGTCACAACACACGACAAAATTTACTATGTTTTCCATGCGCTGATTTTTTTATAATTCCGTGTGCACCCGTAATTACTCAAATCATCACATGGTCCGTATAGATCATTCCGTTGTGTGCGGGTCAAGAGGAAGCACAAATTCACTTAGTTCATGTATATTGCTTTCACATATGAGTTGTTAATAAGTAACTATATCCTTAAATAGGAAAGTCAGTTAGCAACTAAGGGATAATAAAGTAGTGTTACCTAAGGCACCATAGTTTACTCGTGTTTGAACAAGGATACGTCAAACCCCGAGTTGTTTCAATGTGTTAGGATTTTCAAGTTTGGTGAACAAGGTGTATGACCATACTTCATGTATATTGTGATCAATCAATTATAATAATTGTAAGCAATTTAGTTTCATGTATAATGTTAACACACAAGTCTCATGTATGATTTAGCGTCATGTAGCTTGTAATCAAATAGGTTTTTATGTGTAATGTGAGCAAGCTTAGCATCATGTATTTTGTAAATCAATAAGCTTTCATGTGTAATGTAAACAATGTAGTATCATGGATATGGTAGGAAATGGATTTCATGTATGGTGTTAACAACTGAGTATCATGTATTTTGTAAACAAATAAACTTTCATGTGTAATATAAACGATTTAGTATAATGTACTTTGTAACCAAATAAGTTTCATTTTTAACGTGGTCAATCTAGTATTAGGTACCAAACAAACAATTGTTATGTATCATGTATATTGGAAACAACCAAGTTTCATGTGTTCAATCCAGTAGCATGTGTATTACAAATAAATAAGTTTTCATGTGTTATGTGATAGTGTTGTGTATCTTGTGAACGTGCATACGTAAGTTTATTGAATATCATGTGTGACATATGCTAACGAGTTTTGTATGTGATCAAGTGTTGCGGAGAAGCGTGTTGTTTGGCGTTCGTGTAAAATGTGGTAGTTAGGTTCTAGCTCTTTAAGTCTCGTTGAGGTTTGTAGGGATGGTTAATGTCTACGCGAAATGGGTCGTCTCTTGAAGTGGCAAGTACACTCATACATTATTGAAGGTGCAGGGTAACGAGGAGGTTCTGAAATTATGCGGGGTGGTGCCTTTACGAATAACCGATCTTGTTTGCAAGTAAGAAATTGTTTGTAGGTGGATAGGAGGGTGAAAGGAATGGGTTGAATAGGTAAATAGATAAATCCACGAAAGCCTTTTTATAAAAAATATTTTAAGAAAATAGTGGTTAAATAACATAAACCGTGATTTACAATGGCTAAACAAGTATTTAGTCATGGTTTAGAAATAATTAATTTAACGAGAAAAGTCATAATTATTTATCAATTTGAAATGATGCTTTTATAAAACAGGTTGCATTGAGTTTTCTCATAAGATGAAAATGTTTATAGAAAATTCATATTTCTGATACTATTTAAAAGTTTGATAAATGTTTTGTTTGAACAAAATAACGAGGTTGTTTAAATCAGATAATATGATGATTTGTTTATGAAGGATATTGCTTGTAGTGTATTAAATTGTGGTGAATGAAGAAGGTGATACTTGGAGAATCTTGATGAAAATATGATGGATGTAATTCACACTCAATATGTCAAATCAATGAATAATAATTTTAGAGTTGGAATATATAAAATTGATTAAATGCTGAAATGTTAAACATTACTCAAAACATAGGAAAATGGTTCTCAAACTGAAAATTTAACGATAAATTTTTTTTTGTTAACGTCTCTTGTAGCTTTCCACTAGAAGGAAGATAATTCCCAAGACGAGCACCGCTAGGGTCACCCGGGTAGCCGATCTGGCTTCAGCTTTAGCTTTCTCCGTGCGATGCTCCAATATTTCTTTTTCGAGGATGGAGATTAACTCCTTTTGGTACCCTAATTAGATTTCTAGGCTATCCATTCTTTGTCCTTGCAAGTCGTGCATTACCCCCCGCTCCATCCTTTGCCTCTAAAATTCTGAGGTCCTTACATATTGGTGAATGTCATTGGTTGGAATTCCCATAACACTAGTGGGAGCCTTGGTATGCCTTACCCAAGGGTTAGGATGGTACGGGTCGGGCATTAGATATGGGTCTCTTAGTGGGGGTGGTAACTGATTGTGGAGATGGGGTGTCTGATACGGGTTTCTGGGTGAGGGTGATCCAGATGTTCGAAGTCTTGGGCCGGTGTCCCTAGCCCAATCTGCCCTTACATCAATCCTTAGCCTGGCAGTTGGGGGTGGTGGTGATCCATACACGGGCGACCTGATGTCTCCTTCCCAATCCGACTCTGCTCTGGGGCGGTATACCTGAGAGGAAGGAGAGTAGGAGCCCATGTTTAGCAGAAAAACAATGAAATGGTTGTAAGTGATAATAAAATGCTGAGTGTTAGATATAGGAGTTCTCATAGGTTTTAGTGACTAGTCATAACACCGAGTCTTCACAATAGTATTTTAAGAGTACACTTGACCTATAAGTAGTGCATCCCAGTGGAGAATTCCCAGGAAAAAGGGGTGGGTCACTAAGACACACTTAAGTACCCTGTCTTTCCTTAGCCAAAATCCCTCATGGGCCTACACACTCTTCCAGCCGTCATGTACTAATAACACTATTGTTGGGCTCATGGTCATGATGAGAATTGTTGTGGACTGGGCTTTGAGGCCCGAAGATGAGGTTCATTAAACCTAGCAGGCTTCTTCTTCTTGGAGGATAAGTGGATCCTTAGTTTATTATTAATGTGTATTAGGCCCAATAGTTTAGATTTAGATCACAAGAGGTGGGGACATTATATGTGTAAGTTTAAGGGTGCATGAAAAACTAAATGTGTATAAGTGTGTGTTAAAACTTAGGATAGCACTTAACTGAATCAAATAGGTAGCATGTTGATAGCAATGAATGTAACCGCAAAAGTTAGTAAGTAGTGTGACACATAAACTATTAAGTATTGTATCATGTGATATAATTACTTAGTATAGCAAAAGTATTCACATAAGAAGTAATCATATAGCATGTAGTAGCATGGCATAGTGTGGGTGTCCTATGGTTATAGTCTAGGTCAAGAGTGTCTAATAACCTAATTCCCTATAACCAAGGCTCTGATACCAATCTGTCACACCCCAACCAATGGCGGAATCATCGGGGCGAGACATGTAGACTGTTCATGAGCTCAAGGTTGACTAAATTGTAATATGTTAAATCCATTTACATCCAAACAATGATGAATCAAATTCAAAGTACATAATGAAATACAATTTGTTTTTGAATTAAGATTAACTAGGTCCAAAGCCTATGTGTAGCATGTCTTGATCTACTCATATGAAAACACCTGAAATATGAATAAAATAAGGTCAACTAACAAGTTGGAAAGTATAACACAGGTTTGTATATAGATAGCATATAGTTTGTAAAACAAATCCTTACATAACATGATAAATAAGGCATTTATGGGGAGCAGCTATTGTGTAACCAAGTACAATCAAACCTTTGTAACTAGCATGCAAAATTGTGTTGTCGGTATCAATCACCCCAATCTGGGTGGGTTTGTCAGACTCAATAGATCTATCATTGAAAATCATCGGCTTGAATAGTTAATGATTGCACATAATCGCATACAAAAGTTAGAACAACTAGCACTCGGGCATAAAGCTCAAATTGCACACATGTATGTAAATAGGATTTGCATTTGTGTTGGTTGTGTAAATGTAAACATGTAATTTGATAGAGTTCATGTTTCACCCCAAAAATGTAAAAGAGTAAAAGGGGCTACGAAATACTCACCTGCAATAATAGTTTGTAGATCACACGATCAAGAGGTTGCACAAGAGTTTAGCTAACCACAAGGTTAACCAAAGATTAAATAATAGACATGTATCAATGGTGTGCTTAACAGACTAGAGAGAATCCTAATGTATAAAAGAATTAGATGTGGACTTGGCTGAGTGAGAGTACTTGTTTGAGTTTCAATGTTGTTTATGAAATCCCTTGCAAAAAGTATGTGTGCATGAACACATGTTTTCATTCGTTTGTAAGAAATTGAGTATGTGTAGACATGGATAACTAATTTATGTACTTTTGTTTATAGTAGGTACATAAATGAACAATTAGTTTCCTCTTGTTAATAAATAAATGAATAAAATAAACGAATAGTATTTACTTGCATACATAAAAGTATAATTATATAATTAAATATTTCCTTTTATCTATTTATAATCAATACTTCATGAAAAACATTAAGTGTAAAATATCATAATTAGATTAAATAAGGATTAGGTCATAAGTATTTATTAATTAACAACATGAATTTTAAAAATTTAAATAAATAATTTGTTAGAGAAACCGGCCACTAATAATGAATGAAATAAAAAAAAATGGGTTTTCCTTGCAAATTTAATAATTTAATTTAATAAGACGGTCCCGAGCTTCATAACTTGTATGAACGTAGTTTTATAAAACAATTTCTATGTACAAAAATGGTTTGAACAAAAGAAAAATAAAAGAAATGAAAATGGGGCAGGTCCGGATTTGAACCTGTGACCTGTGTGTTATGGGTTAAGTGACACAGCCGAGTGATCTAGGCTGTTACGTTGATAGCGATTAGAACCCATCATGTTTTAACCGAATGGATCCAGGGACTTTTCTTCCCCAATTGGTTTACAACAAAGCCCTAGCCTCCTAATTGCTTCGATTAACTCACAATCGCTGCTAAGTTCATATGGCTTTTAATCTAGATGCAACAACGAGTTGAATGGTATAAGAATTACCTGTAGTGATTACGTGTAGAGGACGAATAGTTGGAGTTTCTGGCCCAATGTTCTTCGCTTCGGATCGAGTTCCAGCAGGGGTGAGATGAGCGATTGAAGGTTCAGGGAGTTAGGAAAAGGTGTCGCGATCATTTACGAGTGGATTTTAAGTTCCAATTTCAACTGAAACTTGAAATTTGATTCGCAATTTGTTTGAGGACGGTCACAGGAATGATTCGATATTAATACGTTTGATTACAAATAAATTGGGCAATCATTTGAGCTTGAAAACGTGTGAGTACTGTCTGAGCGTGATTTGCGGCCATTAAGCTCGTTTAATTTAACAAATTGAAACCGATTTTGGCTCTGTTTGACTCTGGACAGTCAAACGCTTTTGAATTCGAATCCACCCGCAAAATCCGCTTAATTGGTTTACTAATTGGGTTGGAAATCGGTCGTGACACCTTTAGGCATACATGGTAAATCCATTGATACCGAAAATTTGATCGATTAAGGATTGCCTTGAAAGAAATCATTTATGTTGACTTCAGAAAGTCAAAGGGAACGATTCAAAGGTTCAAAGACTTGAATGGGTCCAATTTGAGTTGCAATGGTCCAAGTACAAAGGTGGGGGTTCAAAGTTGGGAGTCCAAATGTTCAAAGGTTGATGAGGAGGTTCAAGACTTAATAAATTGAGATTTTGTTATAAAAATAGTTTTTATAAAACTTATAATAAAGTCTAAAACGGTATTTTATATTATTTCAAACTATTTTATATACGAACTCCATATTTATAAAATTGCAAATGGTTTATTAAATAAAAATATAACCATATATATATATTTACATATATATTTATAATATAAGTGTATATATGTATATATTTATATAATTATACATACACATGTTATATATATAATAGAAAATAATATGTTATTGAAAGGTTGGAAATTTCAAATTAATACACGTTAAGATAATAATTAATGTTGCATGAGGTGTTGGGCAAGTACGGGATTTCAAGTGCTTAAATTATAAAATGATTGAAGAAAATTTATGGCCTGAAAATCATGGATGTTACACCTAGGGGCTAGCTTTCCCTTCTTCCCAAATTGGACAACACCTTTTCAGGGGGAAACCTTGAGTAAGACTCTATCACCGACTTGAAATTCAAGGGGCTTCCTACGGTTGTCAGCATAACTCTTTTGACGATCGCGCGAGGCCTTGAGTCTTTCTTGAATTTGAAGCATCTTCTCGGTGGTTTCTTGAATGAGTTTGGGACCGATGATTTGAGCATCACTGATCTTGGTCCAACACACCGGAGATCGACAATTCGTACCATATAGAGCCTCGAAAGAGGCGTACTTGATGCTCGTATGGTAACTATTATTGTAAGAGAATTCGATGAGCGGTAAATGGTGATCCCAATTTCCACCAAAATCGATCACACACGAACGGAGCATGTATTCAAAGGTTTGTAAGGTCCTTTCACTTTGACCATCAGTCTGGGGATGGTAAGCCGTGCTAAGATTCAAACGAGTTCCCAAAGCTTTATGTAAAGATTGCTAGAATCGGGAGGTAAAACGGCTATCACGGTCGGAGATAATGGACAGAGGAACACCGTGACATGTCACGACCTCATTGATATAGAGTCTGGAAAGCTTCTCCATTTTGTAGTCCTCACGGATTGGGAGAAAATGAGCGGATTTGGTTAAGCGGTCAACAATGACCCAGATGGAGTCATGACCACTAGAGGTTCGCCGAAGCTTAGTGATGAAGTCCATGGAAATTTGCTCCCATTTCCATTGAGGGATTTCGAGTTGTTGGAGAAGACCAGATGGTTTCTGGTGCTCAGCTTTAACTTTAGAGCAAGTAAGACACTTCCCTACATAGAGGGCGATGTCTTTCTTCATTCCTGGCCACCAATAAAACTCTTTCAAGTTGTGATACTTCTTATCAGCACCAGGATGAACAGAATAACGAGATTTATGTGCTTCATCAAGGATAAGGGTTTGGAGCTCACTCGATTCAGGGATCCAAATTCGACCCATGAAGTAAAGTAGATCATCGGGTTTGAGTTCTAAGTTCTTTTCGGCACCACAATCCAACCCCTTCTTCAACTCATCATTTGCAACAACTTGTTTTTAGGCTAGGGGGATCTTATCTTTGAGACTGGTTTGAACCAACATTCCCATGGCTCGCACACGGGTGGGTTTGATTCGGTCCTTGCGACTAAGGGCGTCAGCCACCACATTAGCTTTCCACGGGTGGTAACGAAATACGCAATCGTAGTCACTAAGTAATTCAACCCAACGTCGCTGCCTCATGGTGAGTTCTTTCTTATTCAGAATATGTTGAAGGCTCTTGTGATCGGTGAAAACCACACATTTAGTGCCGTAGAGATAATGTCTCCAGATTTTCAAGGCAAAGACCACCGCACCCAACTCAAGGTCATGAGTGATATAGTTCTTTTCGTGAACCTTGAGCTGTCTGGATACATAGGCTATGACCTTATCTCGTTGCATCAATATGCAACCAAGACCTTGTTTTGAGGCATCACAATATACAACGAAGTCATCATTGCCGTCGGGAAGACTTAGAATAGGGGATTTGCATAATTTCTGCTTAAGTGTTTGGAACGCATCTTCTTGCTTTTGTTCCCGGAAGAAAGGCTTATTCTTTTGGGTCAAGGTAGTAAAAGGCAATGCAATGTTTGAAAAGTTTGAGATGAACCTTTGGTAGTAACATGCCAAACCCAAAAAGGATCGGATCTCAGAAGGAGTAGAGGGTGTACTACAATTCTTGATAGCGGTGACTTTGGCTAGATAGACATGTATACCCTGGTCGTTGATCACGTGACCCAAGAAATGAAATTCTCTAAGCCAGAATTCACACTTGGAGAATTTAGCATAAAGTTGTTCTTTCTTCAAGAGTTACAAAATCAGCTTAAGGTGGGTTGTATGATCTACTTTGGTTCCGGAGTAGATCAAGATGTCATCAATGCAGAAAATGACAAATTGATCCATGTAGGGTTTGCAAACACAGTTCATGAAGTCCATGAACACCGCGGGCGCATTGGTTAACCCAAAAGGCATAACCATGAACTCGTAGTGTCCATAACGAGTTCTAAAGGCAGTTTTGGGAATGTCCTCTTCATGGACTCGGGGTTGATGATACCCAGATCGGAGATCAATCTTTGAGAAACAACTTGCTCCTTGCAGTTGATCAAGCAGGTCATCGATCCAAGGTAGCGGGTAACGATTCTTGATGCTAAGCTTGTTTAGTTCACGGTAGTCGATGCACATGCGGAAGGACCCATCCTTCTTTTTGACAAAGAGAACCGGTGCTCCCAAAGGTGAGAAGCTCGGTCAAATGAATCCCTTGTCTAGCAGCTCTTGTAGTTGGCTAGAGAGTTCTTGCATCTCGGAAGGGGCTAAGCGGTACGGAGATTTGGCAATGGGGTTAGCCCCTGGTAAAAGATCAATCCGAAATTCAACATGTTGAGTTGGAGGGAGTCCAGGCAAGTCATCAGTGAATACTTCCAGAAAATCTCGGATGATCGGTATGTCTTGTAGTTTCTTCTCTTCAGATTTCTCCACCACATGTGCCAAGAAAGCATAGTATCGCTTCCTTAAATAGCTACGTGCCTTCATGTAGGAGATTAATTTCAAACTTTTGCAAGGTTTCTCTCCAAAGATTTTCAAGTTCTCACCGGATGGTAAAGGGATACAAATGAGTTTCTCCGAACAGTTGATTTCCGCATGATTGTGGGATAGCCAATCCATTCCCACGATGATATCAAAACTCCCAAGAGTGATGGGAATCAGGTCGATAGAGACCGTGTGATCGTTGAGAGATAGGGCACAACCTCGGACAACGGAATGGACAACCGTTAGTTTGCCATCAACTATTTCTATAGTATAAGCAGGTTCAAGAGCGCTACGACAAGTTTCAAGTAGAGGTTCAAATTCTAAGGAGACAAAGCTTTTATCTGCTCCGATATCAAATAAGATAGAGGCACAATGATTATTGACGAGAAACGTACCAGTAACCATGGCATTGTAATTTCTGGCCTTAGTTGCTCCTATGGCAGAAGTGCGAGCATGTGCACCTCGGTTATTGTTGTTGAGGTTCGGGCATTGGTTTTTGTAGTGATCAGGAGCACCGCATTAATAACAGGCCCTACCATTGATGATGGCAGGAGTGGCAGTTTGAGTAGTAGCGGCTTTTTCAGCTACACGACAAGCGTTAGCAAAATGACCAAGCCTTCCACATTTAGTGCACGAACGACATTGAACAGTAGTAGGGTGATGGTATTGGCACTTTGCACACAACGGGTGAGGTCCGCTATATGGCTTCCTGCCAGGTTCCGGTGCAGGTGCCACTTAGGCAACAGGAATAGCTGGGGTAACTATGGCAAAACATTTAGAGGTCTTTTGCTTCTTCTGGCGATACTCAGGCTTTTTCGCCATTTCCTCCTTAACTCTCTTGTCACCTTTCCTGAATAGAACTCCAGACTTAACCAGATCGTCCGTTAAGGACGCAGATAAATGAATGGCAGCTTCAAGTGTTGTTGGGCTATTATCCATAACGGTACCCCAAATTTGAGGCGGAAGGCCTCCAATGTAACGGTCAATCTTTCGGGTCAAGGGTGTAACCAGATGCGGGACTAGGATGCAGAGTTCATGAAAGCGTGTGGTGTACGCCTCACTCTCCCCACTGTCCTGGGTAAGATCCCACAGCTCAATCTCCAACTTATTCATCTCATTGCTGGGACAGAACTCCTCGATCATAATTTCCTTGAGCTTATCCCCAGTCATAGCAAGAGCTCCTTCCCTACCCCGAATCTTCTTTTTAGCATTCCACCAAGTCAGTGCCCTCCTTTGGAAGGCACTTGAAGCATACTTTACCTTAAGTTCATCGGGGCAGTCACTCATCTCAAATGTGTTCTCCATGCATTCAAACCATTGTAATAGCCCTGTTGCACGTTCAGATCCAAGGTACTTGTGTGGGTTACAAGAGTTGAAGTGCTTGAAAGTACAAACACTCCCACTAGATCCTCCGGTGGAGTTGTTGATTTGAGTGACAATAGTGGGTAAGACCGCAGCAAGCTGTTGAGTGAACAGGGTGGCTATGGCGGTGGTTTCGGCGAATGCTTCACCGGTGTTAGCCACGGTGTTATCAGGATCACGACGAGGAGGCATTCTACGAAAAAAGAAATCTTAAGTCGGTAGTTAGGATAGACATTCAAGAATAATAAAAGTGACAATATTTGTAAATAAAATCACTCATTCATGAATATTAATGTCTTACAAGATAAATAAAACATGTATTAAAACATATATGTTGAATTACAAATGAAATATAAAGACAAAACTGACTAGTCAAAATTCAAGATTAAGATGAACGATACTAGTGAGACGTGTTTTAGCCTATAAGTGAGAACTCACTCCAAGGGTCCCCAGGTAAGTGCGACTCATAACGAGAGTGCCTCACTTTCCATTGACAAGACCCCCAGTATACAGGCGCTCACCCTTCCAGATTACATGTGTCTCTAGTATCACTATCCAAGCCTTTGATTTTGATGGGAACATTATGGATTGGGCATTGCCCAAGAGTTGGATTCAGTTTCCTTTTCTTGAACGGGAGTTTGTCCTCAGAACTGGTTCCAGCATGGCTCTCTTGGTCTTCGGATTCCAAATCGCTTGATATGTTGATTACTTCAGGTTTCAGTGTGGGGCGGCTTGTCGCATCGGATATTAACTCGGGGTTGACATTATGTTTCGAGGGTAATAGGCTTCCAGAGAAAGATGATGGTGGTGAGATTAGCCTACTCCAACTAATTGGGCTTTGGGACCCATCATCGAAAATAAGGCTTGAATTGCTAGAGATGTCAGCAAAGTACGACGACATACTAAAGATAAGACAGTTAGTGGATTAGAATCACATAAGCATATAAGTTTCAAAGTGGAGCTTAGGTTATAGTCTAGGTCAAATGGTTACCTAATTTTCTATAACCATGGCTCTGATACCAATCTGTCACACCCCAACCGTGCATCTTAACCATGGGTGCGACTTAATTGATAAAAGAACACAATGGAATAAAGACATTTACTATTAAAGTTACATAATATTAAAAACCCAATTACATAAGTCTTAGAATTCAAAGAAACAAATAACATGTTCAAAAGACAAAAACGCTTAAAAATAGAATTTCTTCAATAGATATCTAGGCACATCCTATGTATTCTTGACTTGACCTATCACGAGCTTAATTACCTAAAACATGTACAAAAAACAAGTGTCAACTAAAAATATTTGGTGAGAAATCACAGGTTTAATAAAAGTATAAGTTTGGCAAAGGTAACAATTCTTATTCCAAGATCATCATATAGCACGTAATAAAACAAACACATGATTGGCAAATCCAACCTAAAATGATAAATAACGAATAAGTGGCACAACTCTCAAGTTGCACTAATAACGAATAAGATGTCCAACCAAAAGTTGTCCATAAAGTATATGCGATTTCCATCCTATGGCCCATATCTGTACTACCGTTGGCTTGAAAGTTTCAAGTTAAGGATTTGCATGTTTAACGTTTATCATGTTGTGTTCACTTACTCACATACATATATGATTCGCTTGTTTTAGAATTTTTTGAAAACATGTTTTAATGCGTGCCAACATGTACATGTTTCCCCCAAAACAATTTGAATAAGTGGGGCTATGAAGTCTCACCTTGAAAGTTAGACGAGATAAGAGACTTAAACAAATAGACGAGGTGAATCACGGACCAGACCCTAAACAAATAAATAAACTAGTTTTAGGGTAGGTTCGATGGTTACGAGTGTTAGATAGGCGGTTCGGGGTCATAAGGTTATGAATTAGATGCAGAAATAGAGTTTTAGTCGATTTTCAGATTTGGACAACAAAGTAGCTGAATAGAAACATGCTTGTTAAAAATATCAAACGACGTCTAAAATTATGAAATTTAGCAAGAGATAAGTTTATGTCGTTCGAACATGTTTTGTTAAGAAAGTTTTTCAATTTGAGACTCGGATCATAGCCAAAACAGTCCAACAAGATAGAAGGTACTGAAAAAGGTTTCTGTCCCGTTTTGGCTACTACGGGGTCATACTTTTGAATTAGAAGACGAGCCAATTATGGTTGGAAACAAAATTCAATTAAATACGTCATGGAATTTGATTTTTCTCAGTTTGATTAATTATGGTCAAGTTATGCACAGTTAAAATCAGCACAGTTTCTTTCCAAAATCAACGGTTGCATTTAAGTGGACCGTTTAGGGTTTTAAGGTTACCGAACGCGTAAATAAAAATTAGGCGAATGTTATTATGTTATTATAATACATAATATAATCAGAGTAGGTTAGCCAAAACATCCGATTTCACCGGTCTAGCCATGATATTCACAGAAGCGTTTTGGAGAATCACAGAATGCAATCGGCATAGCCGACATGAGCAAGCGGATTCTATATTTAATTAGCATGTGAGTTCATATAAGTGATAATATGGAATAAATAATGTGTTTTAGGTTAGCAAGAACATACTGAAGCATCGACAAAGCCACTTTTGCAATAGTTGTCTTGAGGAATCGCTGAATGCGACGGTATAGCCGTCATTGCAAACGGGATCCTTTGTTTGTTAGTTGGTGATGTTAGCTTGATTTATTAGTTTTATTAAGATTATTAGAGGGTTTTTAGGGCTGAGGTTTCACATGATCAAGTGATCATGGATAGAAAATAGAAAAAGATTGAGGGGATGAAGAGAGAATGAAATAAAAAGACGGTATTAAACTTTGGAGGGTTACTTACTTGTTTGATCTTCAAACTCTTGGAATCCTCTAAGGGATTTTCTAAATCTTCAAGGGGAGGGAAAGGGTTTTGAAATTTATGAGGGTTTTGGAGTGTTTGAGGGAGAATTAGCAAAGAAAACAAGATCCTAAGCCTCCTATTAATACTAATGGTTGAAGGGGTGTAAATATGGAATGTCTTGGAAAACCCTTTAGGGTTTTAGGGGGGCTCAAATCTGAAAAATTTAGCTTAATGGGGATAGGTTTTTATGATTTCTTGCTTGGGCTAGGTCTAAGAGTAGGTGGGTTGGGTCCTAGCTTGGCCCGGTTGAGTGCGCGCATTCAAAAATTGCGATTTTAAGCATTTCTAAGCGAAATAGGCAAATGTTTTCAACATGAAAGTTGATTGTTATAAAAAAATGAGTATGTTTAGCTAAAAACATTTAAGTTAAAGTTACGTTATTCACGTATGGTAGTTGGCGGTCGGTGGGCGAGAAAACGGACTTTTTGATCGTTTTTTACAAACAAACTTTGTTTTAAATAAAGAAATGAATATGTTAAACATTTAAAACATAAATTAATTTCATGTTAGACGAATTTGTCGGTTGTGGACGGTACGCAGCTAACAGCAGTTTAAAAGGCGAACGATCGCACGAAAGTACTAACTAGTACTTTTAAGTATCAAATCACTTTGAATAAGTTATAAAAACATGTTTGAGGTATATGGGGTGAAATGTCACTTTAAGTATCAAATCACTTTGAATATGTTAAATCACTTTGAATGAGTTATCAAATCAAGTAAAATGAAATGTCATGTGGATTTTCATTGATAAGTCTAGAACGAGTACAAGTAGTGAAAATCAGAAGTGTCACATCTCCGGACCGGTCAAATGCTTGTCACTGATTTCTGCCAAACACAACGGTGATCGACATTTGCGACCATATAATGCTTCAAATGAAGCGGCCTTAATGCTGGTGTGATAACTGTTATTATAGGAAAACCCAGCTAATGGCAAATACGTATCCCAATTTCCTCTGAAATCTATTACACACGTACGCAGCATATTTTCTAATGTTTGGATTGTCCTTTCACTCTGACCGTCCGTCTGGGGGTGGTATGCCGTGCTCATATCGAGGAGTGTGCCTAAAGCTTCTTGTAAAGACTTCCATATCCTTGACATAAAACGACTATCTTTGTCAGAGATAATAGAAATCGGCACTCCATGTCTAGCCACAATTTCTTTGATGTACATCGTTGCCATTTTCTCTGTCTTGTCGGTTTCTTTGAGTGCTAGAAAGTGGGCAGATTTCGTTAAACGATCGACGATCACCCATATAGTGTCTTATCCGTTTGACGTCTTGGGTAATTTCGTAATGAAATCCATAGAAATCTGCTCCCACTTCCATTGCGGAATTTCTGGTTGTTGTAACAGACCAGATGGTATCTGATATTCCGCTTTGACCTTTGAACAGGTTAGGCATTACCGACATACATAGCAATCCCTCCTTTCATATTGGGCCACCAGTAAAAATCTTGGAGGTCTGATGTGTGATGTTTATGTGATAAATATATTATATAAATTTATTAATATTGGTTTCACGAGAACATGTTTTAAATTTATAGTTAAAATGATAAATACTCAAACTTAAAACACACACAATAGGCAAGTGTACCTATCACATCGTAATATAGGTTAGGTAAAAACCAAGTATCGAACCAATGGACACGATTGAGTTCCAATACTCAAGGTTTGTTGTCGTTTAGTCGGTTTAATTAGTGAGTGGGTGTTGTGTGTGACAACCCTGAATTAGGGTCAATAACCTGGATGGTTAATTCACCATAAATGGGCTCGGCCCATTAACGACCCAGTAGTAGGCTCAATACGCGAACTTGAGGTGTAACCTTACTTGACGGATCACGGGATGATTCGAGATAACGTGTTATTATAAATAGTATTTATCGAGACTTACAATGTACGGTTAAATAAATTAACGCGTACACCGTAGGTAACCGACACGACATCTAATTACTAGTATTAAATATTAATAATGAATATTAATATGTATTCCGATAATTAATTTAGTAACATTCGCGCGTGAGTAATGTTATGTGGGACACACGACTACGATAAATATCGGCGTAAACGTAACCTAATTATTTAGTACCTAGTATGCTTAAATAATATAAGTGGTTATTTACATGATCATTTTTTATTTAATATTATTATTATTATTTGAGAAATAATAATTTTAAATGAGCGCGAAACATTTAAAAGAACAAACACGTTAGAAACGCGGTACTGGCGCGTACCAGTTGGACGACAGTCAAAGCGGAAAATATTATAAATTAAATATTCAAATAATATTAATAATAACGACACATGATTTTAAGAATGCTAAAATAAATAATCGGGGACCAGAGCGCGATAAGGCTTCGGGTTCGAGACGCGGCATCCACCTACTCCTCCAACCTCTCTAAAAAAAACCTAGATATATAAGTGGATCCTATTTTCTTTGCTAATTTCAAAACCAACATACAAACACACACATGTGTGTGTTACGTTAGAGAGAAAGAGAGCAGATGGGGGAGGAGACCGGCGACCCTCAGCGGCTCCTCCTGACAACTGTGATCTCAGACGATGAAGAAAACAAGGATGACGATGAGGGAGTTGGTGAAGGCCACAGCGACTCTGGTGATCTGCAACGGTGTCGAGAGCCCATCATGATTTCCCGGTGAGATCTAAGGCCAGAAAGGAGGACGAGGGAGAAGCAGCGCAATGACGAGTGAAAGAGATGGCAACAACAAAGACGATCGGAGATGCCGATCGCGTTTCCGATGACCATGAGCCTCCGTCAACGACGGCTAACGCGATGACCGGCGAGTCAATGGCCGTTGAAGACCACGGTGGCCCCGGATCTGTCATTGGGTGGTGTAGATCCGACGAGCATATGGCTTTTTCGGTTTTCCGACAAGAGAATACAGTTGGTTACAATCAACGATTGGGGGTTTGGATCTGAGCGGATCCGACTTCTCAGGTAAAACCTGACTTATCCGGCAACGAGTCTTAGCGAGACGAGGTAAAAACATGAAACCGAGCCCATTTCTTGTTAAATAAACTTAACTGACATTAGATCTGTCAATATATGTCGAAAATATAGGGACTTTGGTGAGTTTGGCCGGTTGAATTGTTGAATGTAGTGGTAACTTGACGATGGTGGTTGGATCGGAATCATTAGAGTCATTTTTAACACTCCCGGCGCCCGGTCAAACTTAGTCAGCAAAAGTCAAACTGGTCAAACCGGTCAACGCGGGTCAACGGGTTCACATATGCGAACCGAGTACACGGAAAGGTATAAACGCGAACTAAAACAACAAAACGTGCGTGCGGTTAAGTTGCGTTGAGCCTGTAAAAATAAATATTAAACTAGCAGGTTTATATTAATGAGCCGTAAACGCGTATGTTTGGCCAAGAAAGTTCGTTTATGTTGATACAGGTTTATTTTGTGATAGGCACTCTGGATCGAGCTCAAGCTTTTGTTTGTTATTTATTCAGTCTTGTATGTATTAGTGCTTGTTGTAATTTGATTATCGAGTTGTAATATGTCGTGGTTGTATCCGAACTTGTATGATTTTGATTTGTAGTAAACAAATACGCATGGAAGTATTCTAGCATTTTTGACAAGTACAAATAGTCATGCGTACTTTGTCAAGTACGCACGAAGGTTGTTCATGCGTACTTGCTAAGTACGCATGTACCAGGTCTATAAATAGCAGGGTTTTTTATATTTGTAACTGAGATGTAATCCCACACACAAGTACGCACAAGCTAGCAGCTTTACAGTCCAGAAGTCATTCTATTTGTGTCTGTACTTGTTTGAAACACCTTGTTATTAATATACCGTGTATTTATAAGTACAAGCTCGTGTTGATTACTTTCTTTTCATTCATAGATTGTTCCACCTAGTAACAGGCGTTCTGCACCAGATTACTAGGCTACATACTCACACGTTTTCGATCTGACACACCCACCCGGAGGGACCTACAATTGGTATCAGAGATTTTGCTCTTGTTTCCGAGTATTGTGAGAATGTTAGGAACATCTTTCATCAAAATGTTGGTCTGATTACATCTCCATTGGTGATTTCTGAGTCTTGTTTCATACATTTATTCATCTTGAAAGAATCACACTTTCATCCTCTTGTTGTTGTTGTTTTATTAATTGTAACATCCCAAAATAAATAGAAACCCAAATAAAGGAAACAAAGTGGGCTTGGCCAAAGTTTCGGCCCATGGGCCAGAAAAATGACAGGGAGCCTTCATAGCAGCAGCCATCAGCCTCTCCCTCATTCACCACACTTGTCACGCAAGTTTCTAGTGAGAGAAAGAGAGAGTGAGAGTTTGGGTCTAGAGAGAGAAAGCTCGGGATCAAGCTCAAAGTCTCGAGGATTGTTGCTCAACATCTCTGGAGCATAAAGAAACGAGAAGGAAGCTGTAACAGGTAATTATTATGCCTAAATCTGAGTTTTTGTAACTTTCGGGTTTCGGGTTAATAATCGAGTAAAGGTTTAGATTTTTACGTGTGAAACTGGAAACAAACCACGGGTTTGGGTTCATGGGGGAAAATGGAACATCTCGAACGTAAAAAGTTCAAAGCTTGATCGATTAGAACAAAGGGACCAGATCTAGGGTTCTGTTTGGGGAAGAAGACTGCACAGTCGAAACTACTAGTTTCAATATGGACGCATCTATCGAAACTACCTAGTTTCGACAGGGGCAGACCCATCGAAACTACCATAGTTTCGATATAGACCCAAGACCTTAACTAAGAATTTATATAAGTCATACGACTCGAAACTACTTAGTTTCGATAAGAAGCAGTGACTCGAAACTACTTAGTTTCGATAAGAAGCAGTGACTCGAAACTACTTGTTTCGATAAGAAGCAGTGACTCGAAACTACTTAGTTTCGATAAGAAGCAGTGACTCGAAACTACTTAGTTTCGATAAGAAGCCAGGGCTCGAAACTACATAGTTTCGATAAGGAGCCAGGACTCGAAACTACCTAGTTTCGATAATGAAACCATGACCCGAAACATCTGAGTCAAGCCTAGTAATGTCTAAGTGTCCCCTAGGAACACAGCCTTACGCCTATGTCTTGATTATACAGATTGTGGGTGACCATAGTGACATTCAGGAACCGGCTAGGTGTAAACAGAAACGATTCATCTGGTGAGTTCTTATTGCCCTTTTTCCTAATGGTTTTGGGCTGGCATGCATACTGGTATAGTATTTTATAAAAATGTTATTTTTATAAAATGAAAAGCAAAGTATAGTATTTTATAAAAATGTTATTTTTATAAAATGAAAGATAAAGAACAGAAGAGCATAGTATTATCTTTTAAACAAGTTTTTGAAAGATAACAATGAGCTAAAGAAAGAACGATAAAGGAGCCGTACTTCGGTACAGCTCGACGGTGACAGTGACAGTGACAGTGACAAATACCATGTTATATGCTTATGTGTTAATATGTGTTATTTGTCTATATGAAAGTTATGTGATTGCATTTCTATTTGTGTAATAGTGTAATTGCATTGCATAATAGTTGCATAGTAGAAAGTCCTGCAGGCATGCTAAAGTAGAAGTCTCACCCTGAGGTGTGAGCAATGCTAAAGGAGTCTTACACTTCGGTGTAAGCAAAGCTAAAGGAGTCTTACACTTCGGTGTAAGCAATGCTAAAGGAGTCTTCACTTCGGTGTAAGCGAGAAAGTCTCACCCTGAGGTGTGAGCAATGCTAAAGGAGTCTTGCACTAACGTGCAAGCGAGAAAGAAAGTCCCACCCTGAGGTGTGGGCAGCGCTAAAGTAAAAGTCTTACCCTGAGGTGTAAGCAAGATAGGGATCTGGTCCTCGGACCACGATCCATATGTGATAGTTAAAGTATGATAAAGTCACTTGTCAAGTATAAGTGAAATGATAGACAGAGTACAGTGGGACACCCTAACGGGTTTCCTTAAAGATAAAGTTTTAATGACAGATAGTAACGTAACAGATTTATAATTGTAACGTTGGAAAGTTTTAAAGTAATAGATAAAAGTTTATTTCAAAGAAAGTGAAAGTAAAGCTTATTTTATTTTAATAAAACTAAGCTACCAAAGATAAAGTTTACAGTTTAAAGTAAAGAGAGAACTCACCAGCGTTAGCTGACTTTTAGTATGCATGGCAGGTAAAAAGGGTAAAGCTAAAGAAAAGTGAAAGAGCCATGTGGGCTGGATAGCATGGACATCGGGCTGCGGTATTGAAGACTGACATTTCCAATCCTGATAGTTCATGTTATAGACAATATTTCATGTTTTAGTTTGATGAATGATTTGAATTAAAGACTTCCGCTGTAATAGATTCTGATTTCCGGTTTAAGAACTATGTTTGTTATGTTGTGTGCCAACTATGAGATGTACCCGTTTCGGGGCGTTTCAAGTTGGTATCAGAGCCATAGTTTGAGAGATTCAGACATTTGCGATAATGTCTGAACTTAAACTGAGAATGGGACAAAGCAAAGGAAGGAAAGGAATGTCAGTCCGAGCAGCCCGTCCATGGAAAGATAGTAGACAGAAGGTAGTCAATGTCCTTACATAGAACATAGACAGTAATGCCTTAGTACAGATAGCAGAAAGTGGGTGCTTTAGCATAAATAGTACATAGTACATGCCTTAGCACAGACAGTAGATAGTACGTGCCTTATAGTAGAAACTCTGAACTTGGATGCAAATGTTACTCGGAAAGGAAATGTTCAGAACCCGAGTAGTAAAGTAAATTAGTAATTTCATACCGGTCTCTGTAATTAGTAATTTACAGTACTCGAGGTGTTCTAAATTGTTACCTATCTTGATAACACGAGCTATCTTTGTCCACAGTAGACACTAAATGGCTAGAGCAAAGAGAGGAGGTCGCACTGGGGGTCGTACTGGTCGTCGAGGCCGACCTCCAGGTAATCGAAACCGTCCTGAAGAAAGTGAGCACTCCCGCAACGAAGCTGAATCGGTGCATGTGGAGCATAATGATAGTGGGAACCATGTGTCGGCTCCTAACGATGCCCCTAACGAGGCGCTTGAGTTGGAACCGATTGTGAAAGAAGCTATAGCGGCAGAGGTTACTTCAATCTTGAAGAAAGTTCTACCAGAAGCATTGGGCGAGGCCCTTAAAGAGTTTAATATAGGGAAGAAAGAAACGAAAGAGGAAAGCAGCAAGAGACTTGGAGTCACTGACAGTGATGATTCTGATTATGAAATGGCAACCCGGGGTTGCAACTATAAGTCCTTTCGGGGGTGTGACCCGCCAAAGTATGATGGACGGAAAGATGCTGTTGCCACTTTTGAGTGGATAGAGAGAATGAATGGGGTGATCAACATTAGTGAGTGCCGTGATGATCAAGCGGTCAAGTTTGCCGCTCACTCATTCACTAATGAGGCATTAAGCTGGTGGAGATCGATCGAAAGAATCAAGTCTTCTGCTGAGATGAAAAAGATGAAATGGGACGACATGAAAAAGCTGCTAATCACTAAGTTCTGCCCGCAGAACGAGATTGACAGAGTTGAGAGGGAATTTCTGGGGCTCTGTGCTGGTAGTATGACTCATCGCCAGTATACCTCCAAATATCAAGAGTTGGCTCAGCTGGTTCCACATCTGGTGGACACTGAGGAAAAGAGGATTAAGTACTACATCAAAGGACTACCACAGAAAGTCCGTGTGCACGTGAAAGCTAATGCTCCCGCGAGTTTTGAATCTGTGGTATCACTTGCTGGGATAGTTTATGATGACTTCGAATCCGCAGACCCACTGCCTACTGAGAAGAAAGTGACCAATGCCGTCAAACGGCCAGCTAAAGAGTGGGCGGGGCCGGAGACGAAGAAACTGAGGATTGAAGATGGGGTTGAATGTGCTAAGTGTGGCAGGAAGCACTCGGGCGAGTGCCGAGTTGGGTTAAATATGTGCTATAGGTGCGGGAAGACCGGACACTACTCTCGAGAGTGTCCCGGGGCACAGTCTTGTTATAACTGCGGGATACCTGGCCACATGGCCAAAGACTGTCGGAAACCCAAGGCTACTGGCACCGAGAAGGGTAAAGAACCTGAGAAGCCGAAGGCAAGGACCCGGGCGTATGCACTGACACAGGAGGAGGCTAGGGGAGACCCAGATGTTGTGTCAGGTACGTTCATCCTTGACCACACTTATGTTTCAGTATTATTTGATTCGGGTGCCAGTAGGAGTTTTATATCATCTTCTAAGTGTAAAAGAATGAAATGCAAAGTTACTAGAGTAGAGCAGGCCTTTAATGTGGAAACCGCAGTGGGCAAGACCACGATAGTAAGTGAATTGGTAGATAATTGCACGATAAAGATTCATGGCCATAGATTCCCAGTTAGGTTGTATGTTATGACCTTGGGAGGATTCGATATAGTTTTGGGTATGGATTGGTTAGCTGCCAACGAAGCCCGGATAATATGTAGACGAAAGATAGTTCAGCTCAAAGCTCCAGACGGTGGCGAGGTTTTGGTGTACGGGGATCGCGACGGTTCACTAACGAACGTCATATCAATGATAAAGGCAGAGAAGTATATAGGGCGCGGATGCGAGGCCTACCTGGCCTATGTGATAGACAATGATGTAAAGGTGAGAGAGTTAAAAGACGTACCAGTTGTATGTAATTTTCCGGGGGTGTTTCCTGAGGAGTTGCCTGGGTTACCACCTGACCGGGAGACAGAGTTCCAGATAGACTTAGTGCCAGGTGCCCAGCCCGTGGCTAAAGCACCGTACCGACTTGCACCTCTGGAGATGAAAGAGCTGATGGTACAGTTGGAAGAACTTTTGGATAGAGGATTTATCAGACCAAGCATTTCTCCATGGGGTGCTCCGGTTCTGTTCGTAAAGAAGAAAGATGGTGCCATGAGAATGTGCATCGACTACAGAGAGTTGAACAAGCGTACAGTAAAGAACAAATATCCGCTACCAAGGATCGATGATCTGTTCGACCAACTACAGGGCGCCAGATGGTTCTCCAAGATCGATCTGCGGTCGGGATATCATCAGTTAAAGGTAAGAGAAGAGGACATACCTAAGACAGCGTTTCGCACGCGTTATGGGCATTACGAGTTTCGCGTGATGTCTTTCGGCTTGACGAACGCTCCGGCAGCATTCATGAGTATGATGAACCAGGTGTGTAGACCGATGCTAGATAGGTCGGTGATAGTGTTTATAGACGACATACTCATTTATTCAAAAAGTGAAGGTGATCATGCTTGTCATCTTCAAGAAGTACTAGAGACGCTACAAAAAGAAAAGTTGTATGCCAAGTTCTCCAAATGCGCGTTCTGGCTTAAGGAAGTCCAATTCTTAGGTCACGTTATCAACGCAGACGGCATTATGGTTGACCCGGCTAAGATAGAGGCAGTACAGGAATGGGAAACCCCGAAGACGCCAACCGAGATTCGGAGTTTTCTGGGATTGGCAGGTTACTATCGAAGGTTCATTCAGGACTTCTCGAGAATAGCTTCGCCACTAACAAAGTTGACACGTAAAGAAGTAAAGTACGAATGGGGTCAGGCTCAGTCCAAAGCATTTGAAGAGTTAAAGAAGAAGTTGACCCAAGCCCCAGTGTTAGCACTACCCGACGGTAACGAGGACCTGGTGGTATATTCTGACGCATCGGGACAAGGGTTAGGGTGTGTTTTGATGCAGAGGGGAAAGGTGATCGCGTATGCGTCACGACAGCTAAAGATCCACGAAATTAACTACCCGACTCACGATTTGGAGCTCGCGGCAGTTGTTTTTGCGTTAAAGATTTGGAGGCATTACCTCTACGGGGTGAAATGCACGATTTATTCGGATCACAAGAGCTTGAAATATTTCTTCGAACAGAAAGACCTGAATATGCGGCAAAGGCGGTGGTTAGAATTGCTGAAAGACTATGACTGTGAGATCCTATACCACCCGGGAAAGGCGAATGTGGTCGCTGATGCCCTAAGTCGTAAGGAGAATCGTTCTCCTATTAGGGTAAAAGCGTACCAGTTAGTGATAACCCCAGATTTTATGACAGAGCTAGAAGCAGCACAGAAGGAAGCACTAAAGGAAGAGAACATAAAGAAAGAAAGAATGGTCGGTCAACAGACAAAGTTAGAATTAAACACTCATGGAGTGAGGACCAGGTGTGGTCGCATGTGGGTACCGAAGGGCGGAGAGCTTAGGGCCAAAGTACTTGACGAGGCCCATAAGTCTCGATATTCCATCCACCCAGGAACCACGAAAATGTACCAGGATTTGAAAAAAGAGTATTGGTGGCCTAACATGAAGAATGATGTGACCGGATATGTAAGCAAGTGTCTGACTTGCTCACAAGTTAAAGCAGAGCATCAGAAACCGTACGGGAAGATCCAGCCTCTGGAAATACCCGAATGGAAGTGGGAGCGTATCACCATGGACTTTATTACAAAGCTGCCCCGCACAGCAAAAGGCCATGATACGATTTGGGTTATAGTGGATCGTCTGACAAAGAGTGCACATTTCTTGCCAATTCGCGAAACGTATTCATCTGAGAAGTTGGCAGAAGTATTTATCAATGAAATTGTCTCTCGACATGGCGTACCGTTATCAATTGTATCTGACCGGGACACCCGATTTACATCGAGGTTCTGGAAAAGATTTCACGAGTCAATGGGTACAAGACTGAACATCAGCACGGCTTATCATCCACAGACGGATGGTCAATCAGAAAGGACCATCCAGACGTTAGAGGATATGCTCCGCGCATGCATTATAGACTTCGGTGGCAGTTGGGATAGTCACCTACCGTTGGCAGAATTCTCCTACAACAACAGTCACCACACCACGATTGGTATGCCGCCCTACGAAATGTTGTATGGTAGAAGATGCCGAACCCCGGTCTGTTGGGGCGAGGTAGGACAGAAAGAGTTGGGGAGTTTAGAGGTAGTCACAACAACCTCTGAAAAGATTGACCAGATCAAGGCCAGAATGAAAGCTGCACAGGACCGTCAAAAGTCCTACGCGGATAAAAGGCGAAGACCAATCGAATTCAAGGTCGGGGATCAAGTACTATTGAAAGTATCTCCCTGGAAGGGGATCATACGATTCAGAAAGAGAGGGAAGTTAAGCCCAAGATTCGTCGGGCCTTTCAAAATACTAGCACGGGTTGGTGAAGTCGCTTACCGGTTAGAATTACCTGATGAGCTGAGTGGAATTCACCCAACCTTCCACGTGTCGCACTTGCGCAAGTGCCTGGCCGACGAATCGGCACACGTGACACTTGACGACATCGAGATAGATAATAGCCTCAATTACATCGAGGAACCCGTCGCCATATTAGACAGGAAAGAAAAGCGGTTACGGAATAAAGTGATACAGTTAGTCAAAGTACAATGGAAGCATCGTAAAGGTTCGGAAGCTACATGGGAAACCGAGACAGAAATGAAAGAGTCGTACCCGCACCTGTTTGACTTATAACAGGTTTCGAGGACGAAACCTTTCGTAAGAGGGGTAGACTTGTAACATCCCAAAATAAATAGAAACCCAAATAAAGGAAACAAAGTGGGCTTGGCCAAAGTTTCGGCCCATGGGCCCGAAAAATGACAGGGAGCCTTCATAGCAGCAGCCATCAGCCTCTCCCTCATTCACCACACTTGTCACGCAAGTTTCTAGTGAGAGAAAGAGAGAGTGAGAGTTTGGGTCTAGAGAGAGAAAGCTCGGGATCAAGCTCAAAGTCTCGAGGATTGTTGCTCAACATCTCTGGAGCATAAAGAAACGAGAAGGAAGCTGTAACAGGTAATTATTATGCCTAAATCTGAGTTTTTGTAACTTTCGGGTTTCGGGTTAATAATCGAGTAAAGGTTTAGATTTTTACGTGTGAAACTGGAAACAAACCACGGGTTTGGGTTCATGGGGGAAAATGGAACATCTCGAACGTAAAAAGTTCAAAGCTTGATCGATTAGAACAAAGGGACCAGATCTAGGGTTCTGTTTGGGGAAGAAGACTGCACAGTCGAAACTACTAGTTTCGATATGGACGCATCTATCGAAACTACCTAGTTTCGACAGGGGCAGACCCATCGAAACTACCATAGTTTCGATATAGACCCAAGACCTTAACTAAGAATTTATATAAGTCATACGACTCGAAACTACTTAGTTTCGATAAGAAGCAGTGACTCGAAACTACTTAGTTTCGATAAGAAGCAGTGACTCGAAACTACTTGTTTCGATAAGAAGCAGTGACTCGAAACTACTTAGTTTCGATAAGAAGCAGTGACTCGAAACTACTTAGTTTCGATAAGAAGCCAGGGCTCGAAACTACATAGTTTCGATAAGGAGCCAGGACTCGAAACTACCTAGTTTCGATAATGAAACCATGACCCGAAACATCTGAGTCAAGCCTAGTAATGTCTAAGTGTCCCCTAGGAACACAGCCTTACGCCTATGTCTTGATTATACAGATTGTGGGTGACCATAGTGACATTCAGGAACCGGCTAGGTGTAAACAGAAACGATTCATCTGGTGAGTTCTTATTGCCCTTTTTCCTAATGGTTTTGGGCTGGCATGCATACTGGTATAGTATTTTATAAAAATGTTATTTTTATAAAATGAAAAGCAAAGTATAGTATTTTATAAAAATGTTATTTTTATAAAATGAAAGATAAAGAACAGAAGAGCATAGTATTATCTTTTAAACAAGTTTTTGAAAGATAACAATGAGCTAAAGAAAGAACGATAAAGGAGCCGTACTTCGGTACAGCTCGACAGTGACAGTGACAGTGACAGTGACAAATACCATGTTATATGCTTATGTGTTAATATGTGTTATTTGTCTATATGAAAGTTATGTGATTGCATTTCTATTTGTGTAATAGTGTAATTGCATTGCATAATAGTTGCATAGTAGAAAGTCCTGCAGGCATGCTAAAGTAGAAGTCTCACCCTGAGGTGTGAGCAATGCTAAAGGAGTCTTACACTTCGGTGTAAGCAAAGCTAAAGGAGTCTTACACTTCGGTGTAAGCAATGCTAAAGGAGTCTTCACTTCGGTGTAAGCGAGAAAGTCTCACCCTGAGGTGTGAGCAATGCTAAAGGAGTCTTGCACTAACGTGCAAGCGAGAAAGAAAGTCCCACCCTGAGGTGTGGGCAGCGCTAAAGTAAAAGTCTTACCCTGAGGTGTAAGCAAGATAGGGATCTGGTCCTCGGACCACGATCCATATGTGATAGTTAAAGTATGATAAAGTCACTTGTCAAGTATAAGTGAAATGATAGACAGAGTACAGTGGGACACCCTAACGGGTTTCCTTAAAGATAAAGTTTTAATGACAGATAGTAACGTAACAGATTTATAATTGTAACGTTGGAAAGTTTTAAAGTAATAGATAAAAGTTTATTTCAAAGAAAGTGAAAGTAAAGCTTATTTTATTTTAATAAAACTAAGCTACCAAAGATAAAGTTTACAGTTTAAAGTAAAGAGAGAACTCACCAGCGTTAGCTGACTTTTAGTATGCATGGCAGGTAAAAAGGGTAAAGCTAAAGAAAAGTGAAAGAGCCATGTGGGCTGGATAGCATGGACATCGGGCTGCGGTATTGAAGACTGACATTTCCAATCCTGATAGTTCATGTTATAGACAATATTTCATGTTTTAGTTTGATGAATGATTTGAATTAAAGACTTCCGCTGTAATAGATTCTGATTTCCGGTTTAAGAACTATGTTTGTTATGTTGTGTGCCAACTATGAGATGTACCCGTTTCGGGGCGTTTCATTAATCTATTCTCCAACATCTGTTTAAAGTCACAAAACTGAGCTATTTTCTAAACCACATCGTTCATACTTATCAACTTGTTCAGATCACTTTTTGATCAAGACAAGTGGATACTCTTGTCAAAACTCAGCTTTCTGTCTCCTACGTACTTGTTACCCTGCATACTTGTTACCCTTGTGATTGGTTACTCATGCGTACTTATAAGTACGCAAGACAAGTGACATTTTAAAACTTACCAATATGGCGAATATCCAAAATATCAGTAGCATGTTGAACTATGATAACGAAATACGCACTCCACAAAAACCACCAAAGTTACTAAATGTGAATAACTATTCCAACTGGAAGGCTAGATTCGAGGAATATGTTTCATACACAGATTCAACCATGTGGATACCTATTTTAGAAGGATACAAACATCTGACCCATAAATTTCTTAGTGAAAACCAACCCAAACTAATTTCTAGACTTGATGTTGAAGAAAAGAAGGCATATGATCTAGAAAAGAAGGCACATGGTTCATTAACCATGGCACTAACCCGAGACTTATTTCATAGTTTCCGAGGCTATGATACCTCACTAGATTTGTGGAAAGCCTGACAAAAACGGTTTGAGGGAAACAGTGATGTTAAGAAAAGCAAGAGGGAGTTATTAAGGAAACAATATGAATGTTTCAGATAACTGGATAATGAATCCATTGATGAACTTATCTCTAGGTTCTATCATCTTAAGACTGAACTTAAGTCTTATGAACTATAAATATCCTGATGATGAACTTGTTGAAAAATTCCTTGATGCATTACGTCTAAAGATTGACATGTATACAACCCTGTTAAGAGAAAACCCCAAGTTCTATGAAATGACTATTGATGAAGCAATAGGAAAGGTTCAAGCACATGACATGAACCTAAGAAAGAAAAAAACCACTAGCAGACCTCTAGTACAAGAACCATCTATGTACTTTGGAACTTCTTCCACACCAAAAACCATGTGAATGGGAATTGCTTTGTTCTCAAGAAATCCTACACAGGAAGAAGAAAATGGTTGCAATAGTCATACTTGTTTTGCTGCTGCAGGTTCAGGATCATACCAACAAAGGAGCACAACATCTACATATTCAACATCTACATCTTCAACTGTTATTGCCAAAATTGTAGAAGATCGTATAACTTTGTTCTCATCATGCATGATAGCATACGAAAACTTCATTGGTAGAAAGTTAACTAATCCAGAAATAGTTGAGGAAGACTTCAATCAAATGGATCTAGATGAAATGGAAGATATGGACATACAGTGGAATATGGCCATGATCCTGAGAAGGGCAAAGCGTTTTCTAAACAGAACCGGTGGGAAGTTTATCGGTGGGCATTCAAATGCTAAAGTTGGGTTTGACAAATCAAAAGCAAAATGTTATAAATGTCTGAATTATGGACATTTTGCACGAGAATGTTAGAAAGACAAGGCACTAGCCTCAGGCTTCACCTGACCCAGTCCAGGAATCAACCAGAATCACAACAATCAGAGCTTCAACAACAACCGCAGTCAAAATCAAGGAGCACCGTCCAATGCATTGGTAGCTCAACTAGAAGACGGCTATGACTGGCGAATTCACCTAGAAGATGAAATTATCTCACAAACAGAGATGGGATTGATGGCAGAAATCATTGAGATGATAAAGAGTGAAGAAAGGGAAGCTGTTGTTGCTGCTGACCAACAAGAATTTGCATATGCTTTAATGGCAATTGGAGAAGCATCCAGCTCATCAACTGAGGTAGATTCTAATTCTTTTTTTGTTATTCCTTGTGCAAATTGTTTAATTCTAAAAACAGAAAATGATAAAATTCATGATCAACTCGAACCTCTACGTAGTGAAGCTCTAAATTATAAAGAAAATGAAAAACGTTTTAAAGATTCTATTGAAAATCTCATAAAAGATAAACACGATTTTTCAATAAAAATTAGTAAACAACAATTTCATTTACATGTTGCATACAAAGAGTTAGAGAAAAAGAATGTCGAAATAGCCAAACGTCAGAATAAAATTTTGAAATTAAGTGGAAAAATTGAGAAATTCTAGTTTTGTGGTGGAACATTATGAAAATATAGTACGACAAGTGAATGGCAAAGGTTTAGGTACTAATGCCATTCCACCAACAATTAACGGGACATTTGTCAATGAGCCAATCGACATTGATCTGTCCTTTCTAGATGAATCATCTAGTAAGGATAATTCATCATCTGTTGATGAATTTTATTCTGATGAATGTTCTGAGGACAACAAGGTCGAAGGTATTGTCTCAGAAGAGTTAATTGATGAATCTAAAGTTAACAAAAACATTGTCAGTGACAACTGTATTTTAACTGAACCAGACTTGATTGAATCAAATGATAAATTGAAAAAGATGCTTTATGTGGGTTTCAAAACCATAAAGCAAGCTAAGAAAGAATCATTTGCTAACAACCTGGGAAAGAACATTCAAGAAAACATTGATAAACACTATACTCCTAAGAATCAATCAACAACACGTAAAGCACAACCAACGGTTCATCAAACCAGCCCGAACTTTCATTAGAATAAACCTTCAACATCCAAAAACAATGAGCCGTATAAAAGAAATTTTAAAGAAAGAAGAAATTGCTTTCACTGTGGAACATTTGGTCACATCATTGTGAATTGTCCTTATAAAAATCAAGGGAAACAGCCGGTTGCTCAGCAAAAGGTTGTATCTCTAAAAATTCCACCAGTAAAGAAATTCAAAAAACAATTTTCAAAGCTTGTGAAAGCACAAGTCTAGTATATGGTTCATTCTAGATTCTTTACTAAACCATCTACTAAGAAATGGAACAAGAAACCAGTTGTTCCTGGTGTATCTACCTCCGGTAATAGATTGACTGGTAAGTTGTCTTTGGTAAAACTTTCAAGACCACAGAGAGGGAGACGGAATAAGAGTTTGAGAAAACTTGGACAACGGTTAGCCAGTAATCAACTAGGAAAAACCTTCATGGGTTTACCAATTCATATTAGCAAACCTGTGGTTCAAAAGAAACAAGAATGGAGAAAGAAACTAGACGTTTCTTAAGTCACTAATTCTGACTCACGAAAGGAATCGCCTACTCTTGATCATCATGACTATGAATTGATAGAAGTTATATTTTTTGAGAAGAATTGATGACCCAAGACCATAATGGCTTGGGTCTCCAAATGTAACTAAATTTCTTTTGGATTTGTGCAGGGACAATTAAAGGAATCTATCATGAAGCGTTGGTATGTTGATAGTGGTTGTTCTCGGCACATGACAGGCAACATGGACCTTCTACAAGACGTTAAACCATTCAGAGGCGGCTATGTGGCCTTTGCAGGAGAAAAGGGAGGAAGTATAACGCAACAAGGCGTGTTGACTAATGGATGTATCAGTTTTGATAATGTCAACTACTGTGAGCAGCTAAAGCACAATCTGTTAAGTGTTTCCCAAATGTGCGACAAAGAATATTCAGTAATGTTCAACAAATCTGAATGTTTGATTCTCCAACCTGGTTTCGTGGTTCCAGAAGAATGGATTTTGATGCGTGCACCAAGAGCGAACGACACTTATCAAATCGACATGAGTGTGGCAACAACCACCTCATCAGTTGCAACATGTTTACTATCTAAAGCAAATGAAATTGACTCAATCTTATGGCATAGGAAACTCGGACACATTTCTTATAGAAAAATGAATCATCTTGTCCAAAACGGTTTGGTAACCGGTATTCCTAAGCGGAGATTTGCCGTTGCAGATGATTGTATGCCTTGTAAAAAGGGCAAACAATAACGGAAATCCCATAAGCCCAAGATCCAAAATTCTATTGATACCCCTTTGGAGATCTAACATATAGACTTGTTTGGGCCCATAAGTATTAAGAGTATTGGTGGAAAGTCATGTTGTTTAGTTGTAACTGATGATTACTCACGTTTTTCTTGGGCACATTTCTTAGGTACAAAAGATGAAACTGCTGAGATTCTTCAATACCTGATTCTGAATCTGGAATCACTATGCAAGCTGAAGGTTAGAAGAATAAGAAGTGACAATGGTACAGAGTTCAAAAACAACATGATGGAGATTTTCTGTCTCAAGAAGGGTATCCATCATGAATTCAGTGCATCGTATACACCTCAGCAGAATGGAGTTGTAGAGAGGAAGAAAAGAATATTGATTGAAACTGCAAGGATAATGCTGTCAAATGCCAAGCTTCCAATAACCTTCTGGGCGGAAGCAGTCAATACAACTTGTCATGTCTTAAATAGAGTTCTAGTGGTGAAAAGACATAACAAAACATGTTATGAGTTGATCAATAATCGACCTCCCAACCTTGACTACCTCATTCCTTTCGGCAGTCCATGTTCATTATTGTTACAACACAAAGACCGTGAATCTAAATTTCATGCAAAGGCGGTGGAGGGCATCTTCCTAGGATATGTTGCCAATTCACCGTGCAAAAGAGTGTAGAATATTGAAAGTAGGACTGTCGAAGAATGGTTTGAAGTGGATTGTAGTATACACAGCACTCCACCAGAGCCAACTGGTCTAGCTTGGGGTTTTGATTTTGATACACTTTTTAAGTCTTTTAATCTTCCTGATCTATCTGCTGAAGACGCTGCAAATCTGTATCAATACTTTAGTAGCAGCAACAACTCCAACTTCACAACAAGAACATATGTACCTATACCGACTCTTAATTCCAGTGCTGCATCTGCACCTGGAACACATGCAAGTGATACTGAAGAAGATGTTATTGGTGAAAGAAATGAAGCTCAAATTGATCCTAGCATTAGTATAGGAGATGAAGCACCAGTTGATCCAGTCAACATAGAATCTCCTTTGGGTACATAGAATGTGGGGGAGTTAAGCACGAACCTAGACACAGATTTTCAAGAAACCATTGTACCAGAAACAAGAACTCATAGAAATCACCCAATTGAAAACATTATTGGTGATGCTAATGCCAGTGTTCAAACACGTCACAAGACTATTGCTAACAATACAATTCTTTATGCTGAAATTCTAAGCACGGGCATTATGGAAACTTGTTTACAAGCAGCTTTCGTATCCAAGATAGAGCCTAAAAATGTGAAGGAGGCTCTAGCTGATAACCGTTGGATAGAGGCGATGCAAGATGAGCTGTCTCAATTCCAAAAGTTACATGTATGGGATCTGGTTGATCTTTCAAAAGGTGTACACCCAATAGGAACCAGATGGGTGTTCAAGTGTAAAACTGATGATCGACACGTCGTGGTGAAGAATAAAGCAAGATTGGTTGTTCAGGGATTTTATCAACAAGAAGTGTTGGATTATACTGAGGTGTACGCCCCAGTAGCTAGACTTGAAGCTATTCGTTAATTTTGGCTTATGCTTCTTTTCTTGGCTTCAAAGTCTACCAACTTGATGTTAAAAGTTCTTTCTTGTACGGAAAGGTACATGAAGAAGTCTATATCACTCAACCACCAGGCTTTGAAGATTCACAGAATCCTCATAAAGTATATAAGCTTGACAAAGCACTTTATGCTATTCATCAAGCCCCAAGAGCGTGGTATGAAACTCTCTCAAAGCACTTACTGTCCAATGGTTTCGACCGAGGACAAATTGACTCGACTTTGTTCATATGGAATGCAGGAAGTGATCTTCTTTTGGTCTAAGTATACGTTGATGATATAATCTTTGGGTCTACAAGTGAAGATATGTGTATAGAATTCGAGCATGTGATGAAGTCCAAGTTTGAAATGAGCAATATGGGTGAATTAACATTCTTTCTGGGACTGCAAGTCAGTCAAAAGGAAAATGGAATTTACCCGTATCAACTAAGTATGTGCAAGATATTTTGTCAAAGTACAAAATGAATTATTGTACTACTTATGGCACACCTATCCCGGTCAATCATGGTCTGCATCCAGACAAAGATGGAAAGAATGTGGATTACAAGTTGTACCGTGGGATGATCGGATCTCTGATGTATCTTACAGCTTCAAGACCTGACATATTGTTTGCTATCAGCTTATGCTCAAGGTTTCAATCTCAACCAAAGGAATCTCATATGATTGTTGTAAAGAGGATTTTTAGATACCTGAAAGGGAACCCCGATTAGGTCTATGGTACTCTAAGCAACAATCATTTGATCTCAAATATTATATAGATTCTGATTATGGTGGATGCAACCTAGATAGAAAATCAACTTCTGGTGGCTGTCAATTCCTAGGAGAAAGATTGGTCTCCTGGTAGTGTAAAAAGCAATCAACTGTTTCTATATCAACATGTGAAGCAGAATACGTTGCTGTTGCAAGCTGTTGTTCTCAGATCTTATGGATTCAACAACACTTAAGAGACTATGGCTTGAATTACACTGGAACTCCTATGTTCATTTACAACACTGCTACCATGTCCATCACGAACAACCCGGTGAAACATTTCAAAACTAAACATATTGAAATTCGTCACCATTTCAACTGTGACTGTGCTGAAAAGCATTTAATTGGACTTGTAAAAGTTCACACGGACTATAATCTTGCCGATTTATTAATCAAACATTTTGATCGTACCCGTTTTGAACATCTTGTCAACATGGTAAGAATGTTCAATCCATAATGAAAACATTCTTTTCAAAACAAATTTGTATCCTGGAAGTTACTTTTTCTTTCCAAATTTTTAAGTTTCTGTTAAAACTTTTAAGAAAAACCAAACAAAATAAAAAACTTTCAAAATCTCAATGTCATTTGAAGACAAAAGAAAATGATTGCACATCAGGAAATGATCTAAATTTCTAAGATTGCACAATTGGGAATTGATTGCACTGTGACTACTTAAAATATTTTAAACTGTCATTTAATTAAGATTATTAGTAGGCTAGAAGCATTCATTAAATCATTGGTAATGTGAAAACCTAAATATCTTTCCTACAAATGTGATTTGAACCCATGTTATGCTGTGTGTGTGCATATAAAATCAACAAAAGATCATTATCAGATAAAGAATGTAAGATTTTGGCTAGTATTATCTTTTGAGACTAGTTTCGGATTATGTCTTTAGCACAATGTTTCGGTACACTTCACTACCCATACTCACAAGTATGCAATATGAAGTTGTGGCAAGATATGTATTGACATACAACCGTCAAACATATACTACCCCTTGGATCACATATGTTCCGTTGAAGAAATCCAGATAATAGTTGGATCCCATTACCTTAATCTTCAAATTCCATATATATTAGCCTGAATCATTACAAAATATGCACTAAAGAAAAACCTCACAAACCAAGACAAATGAATCACTCGATTATGAGTTTTATGATTCTTGATAATCCTTATGGATTCTGCTTGATTTTTCGGTGCTAAACAATGTAACTTCAACCTGGATATCCAGATAATCCTTGAGAAAATCTTAAATTTTTTGAAGATAATGCATTTACCTTCTATTCACATAACCGTGGGGTACACATTGTAGTACTCTAAATGGTACCGTAACTGACATGAATTTGATCCAAGAATGCTTATAGTTTCAAATCATATAATACTGACAATTTGAATTAACATAATGTGTATTTTATAGTAAGTCATGATATGATCCTGATGTCGGTCAAACGGTCTATAAAGTTAGACCACAAAGACAGGCAAGTGTACCTATCAATTATAACACATCTAAAAGAAGTCCAGATATCGAACCCACGAGACACTGACTCTAACACAAATTAGACTCTAACTAGGACTTAATATTTGGTTTGGATTGGGGGGGATTCTACGAACTAAGATTAAACTAGGCAAATGATACTAAAGAAGACAAACGACTATCTAACAAGGACCGGGATGGAATCAATAAGAATGTAAAGGAATACCTAGGCTGTGAATCATGAATGCTAAACTTGGCTTCTATTGGTTAAAGAATATGATATGGAACTGGGATCTAAAGATATGACCTCAAGTCTGACTAATGGATTCCCGATCACTCTCAGTCTCGGGATGTGACCAAAAGACAACTCAAAGGCTATTAAACTCACCAGTTATCGGCTAACCTCTCGGTATTACCGATTATGCTATGGACTCGATAGATAGCTCACCTCTCGGTTATGATATCTGAATACATCAAAGATACAAGGAGCAATTTAAATTCACTATGTTTGACACGGATTAGCAACAATACTAGACCTCTAAGGAAACGTCCTCTCACACTGTTCAACACTTGGAAACCCTAACACTGAAGACTAAATGATTACCTATTACTTTTCAGGTCTTTAGATAAGAAGAACACTTGATTTTAATTAATTGTTAGTTGATAATCCTATGGTGAATACGTCTAGACAACCACAAACTAATCGCAAACACACAGTAAGCAACCTACTACACATTTATTCAAGAAAGACATTCAACAAAGCATGTATGGATGAATCAACCAACAAACAATCAATAACAAGCATGCATAATCATCACACACATTAAATCAGATCTGGCCTAAAGCATAAAATCACATCAATATTCCAAAAACCAATAAAAATCCAATCTTTAAAATGCAGTCATCATAAACCTAAGTAGCTCTAAGGTTTTAGCCAAGAGTCATATTAAAATCAGATGATCCAGAAGAATAACTAGCAAACATGTTCATAAACAAAGAGCAAACGCCAATCAAAAGATTGATTCTAACCCATAGCTTCTTCAATTCTTCAAACTCTCGATCAAAATCGCCCAAGATCCAAGCTCTGACGACAATTAGTCTATACCTCCCAAGAATAGCCGTTTAAAATAATTAAAACCCTAAAATTCCTTTTTTACGGATTAGCGGCTCGCGTACTGCGAGGGATATATGGCCGGTCCCTCGCATACCGCGAGGGACAAATTAGTCGGGCTGGCTTCTGGCTTCCCTCGCGTACCGCGAGGGAATGCTTCCTCCTTCCTCGCGTACCACGAGGGCATGAATTCTCAGAAATTTAATATTTTAATCTTTTTCTCGCTCTCCAACTCCGTGTGTTCGATTCCTTCATACTTTTGCTCTATTTTTCGCTTCCTTAGTACACTATAACCTGCAATTATGACCCGAACTAAGAACGAACTTAAACCAATACAAAATGATTACAAAACTATACGAATACGCACAAAAATACATGTGTTTTGCAACACATCAAACATCCCCACACTTACACTTTTTTCGTCCTCGAAAAAGATATCTGCAATGGAATCATAACTGGACAAAGCTTTAACATTCTCAATTAATTAGCATAAATATAATCACGAGTTAAAGTACAATAACCGATATTTCTGCCTGACTAAACCCAAAAACCAAAAATCAAGCCCCCGATAAGTGTTCTAATCCAATTTATACCCCAGATCAATCAAACTGTGGATCTCACATTCAAAAGTTACACTTCCACATAATCATGTCTCACGGTCATGTTTAGGCCAGGGTTAGATCATATAGATCTTCCTACCACAGCAAACTAAAATCTTTACGTTTCCAAAACATAGATGATTTGATGGAATGCGTATTATTAGATGTATGAATCAACCTCACCTAGTGGTGCATCAACCGGGTCACCATCCAAGAAGGTAGCAAATAGGATGCAGCCTTATCAATCAAGCACATAAGAAATCAACTTAGAGGCGTATCCACAAAGTCACTATCCCCGTGGAAAACACATAAATCAAACCTTATTTATCTCAAATATTGATCATTCAAGTCCCGACCCATGGGTGTATCAACCAAGTCGCTATCCCGGGGGTAACACGTAGGTCAAAACTTATGCTTTCAATTACTTAATTATACTAATAATGGATGGAAAAATGCAATGCGGGCTCCACCAACTCGAGAATTAATTTTCATAAATGGAGAGTGGTGTGCCAAACATATTTTAGAAACATAAAAACCATAGCTTACCGTGGTACCTATCACCCTATGTTGACAGTTTCAGTTTCACCATTTCCCTAAGATGAGAACCCACAAGATTTCATGATTAAATTAAATTATTAATCCTAAGTAACACTTTCAGGATATTTAAGCTTTTCAACTGGCTGGGCCTACCGATTCATCACAAATTAGACACGCTTTCTATTGTTTATTTTTCTCATTTTATATCACACTATGCCCAGTTTTACCTATCATCTTCCATGTGCGTGCAAGGATTCTAATTCAATGGACATTTTTGAAAAATTTTCTACAATTTACAACAACAGACTCAAAATACAAAACCTAGACGAGTGTCTCCCATCCCCACACTTAAAATTTACATTGTCCTCAATGTGGACTGAGAGACGACGGTAACACGAAAGAAAATTTACAAAAATAAAAAAGAAGAAATTAAAGCAGAAATAAAATAAAAAAATTAAATGCACAAAAATCGGAACAGACTTCCCTAGTATAATGACTGTGATATTCCTCGTAAATCGTGTTCCCTAGCCTTCCATTCGAATGCGCTCAGCTGATCAAATTCCCATAATTTCTCACGAACGAAAGCAGCTGATTCTATCATACTAGCAAACAATTCAACCACGCATGTAATACAGCTATACAATAACAATCAACCCAACCGATCCCCAAACTGTAAAATAATATATAACCATCTTATGTTAAATACAGACCAAAATACAAATAAAAAGAAATACATAAAAAGAACTACAGAATGAAAATACAAGGAACCAAAATATACAACCCTGCATAAGGTGCTGGTGATGATCACTGCGGGTCTCCACCTGTGTCTGGCTGATGCTGGTTTGGGTCTCTGAAAAACAGTGGGATCTCTATACCCTGATGAGTCATCATATAACGGATGGCCGCATCCTGACAGTACATCCTATCGGACAACTGATCTCGAAGGTCTTCGAGGGTAAGTGGTGATGGTGGTCTCATATGCAGTGGGTGCTGAACCTGGGGGCGCTCTATGTGATGTATATTCCTCTGTCGTGGTGTGGGCACCCCCATCTGAACCGCCTGGTCGGCAGGCATCCCCGTATGTGGTGGGACCTGTGGACCCTGCCGCATATCTATCATACGCGGCGGATCGTTCATCGTGACGATCCCCGCCAATCTCTGCTCAACCAAATCATACGGAATGGTATCCGGGCCCGGTGTAAGTAGACGGGCCGGATATCTTTCAAAAACTCCTAAATGCTCCGCTAGCCTGCTGATGTACGTCCCGAGCTCAATCCTGGCGTTCGGCCCACCTCGACGACCCTTGGCGATGGATGAAATAAGAATGCTAGCCAGGTTGGCCTATCGGCGGCCAATGATGCAGTACAGGAAAAATAAATCCAGTTGGCTGCACTTCTCAATCCTAGACCGGCGTCCGATGAGAGTGCAAGCCAGAATCCTATGAATATAGCGGATGAGGGGGTCACGAATGGACGACTCCACAAGAGATGATGAGTACAGTCCATTGGCTATGGAATGCCAGAAGTCACGTAACTGACTGTGTAACATTTATGAAATTCCATTATTTCACTTTGATCATCCTTGTATTACAATGATAAAATTTTCATTTTCTTTTCTTTTCAATCTTGTACTCGCTCAACACATCAACAAGTGCATACATATATACACATATTCATATAAATTATACATATAGATATATATATATATATACTCATTTATACCCGAGATTAGTCTAAAAATAAGTATATATAAATAATGAGACATATACATTGATACCTCATAAAGATACAAGCAACTTACAACTAGTTTGACCCCATATAGTCAAGTTGACTTTCAAAAGTCAACAAAACCCAATTTTCATACAAATGAAGCCACAATCGGTCAAATACGTGTTTGATTGGGCTTTCCATGAATTCACAAGTAATAATCGATCGAAACCAAGCCCATTTACGAGCCAATTCGACTGATTCAAAGGAAAATTTTGAAATTTAAACTGGTTTGACTTTGGATAGTCAAACCTTTTCACAACATCAACCCAATTCACGAAATTTACGCGTGTAAATCCCATGAATCACACGTGAACCTATCTAGTACGAACCTAGACTATTATCAATACCCAATTCATTTCTAATTCGGCGAATTTACGTGTAACCGAACCCCATCAAACTCGCGATCAAACCACAAACGTAATTGACTAATACGGATGAAATTAGATGAAAGTAATCATTCCAACACCTTCGTAAACAATCATTCAAACCCTCTCAGCTCTCAATCGAACCCCATTCCATCTCAAAATTTCCGTCAACCACGAAGAACAATCGGAACAAAATCGAAGCCAACCGCACTCATTCCACAACCATTCCAAGTAAGATAACTATCATGATATTCGTAATTTCAATTACATCACAAGCCCTCTGCCAATTCGTAATGGCAGAGGGTATCGGAACCGATCGAAAGTTAGGGTTAAATGGTTCACGGTTTGGGTTTTTAAGGAAGAAGAAGAAGTCAGGATAACAGCTTAACAAAGGATTTCTTTTTGAGTTGGTAAACCAATTGAGTCCTTTGATCTACTGGTTTAAAGCCTTTACCAACAAGCTAGAGGTCTCGTGTTCAAAACCCACCTCCAGCTTTCTTTTGCTTTTTGTTTGTTTTGATTCTTTTACATACACTCAAACACACTAATATAGATTAATTATTATTATTTTTTTTATTATAACGAATCGTCCTTCTAGAAATCCAATTTCCAAAACCTTTTTTTTTGCATTGTTTAAAATGTTTATTCCTTTTTAATAAATAAGTAAGGAAACTATGTATTTCGTTTAAACTATGAAAAACAAATTATGTTATATATGTTAGTTTAAAATGGTCAAATAAAGTGAAATAATATATTCATTTTTTTTTGTAAAGAAACTAAAATTTTTAAAAGCATATTAATATATATATATATATATATATATTTAAACATTTAAAACGACATGATCCTATTCCTTAGAGTCGGCTAGTGTTAATAATTAATCGTAAAGAGTATTTTATTAACTAGTTTTAGTCGCTTTTGACATTGTCATAATAATATAAATATTAAATTAAGATATTTAATATATTAATATATTTGCAAATATTGTTCATTATTGTCACCGGATTTTCTTTTATAAAAAGAATTTATAAAACGTCATTTACTTGTAATCCGATTTATAACTTATTTAGTAAAGTTCGCATCTTCCTCGTTTGTTCGTGCCGAAATCCTGTCTTCCCAAATCGTTCCGTTCCGTCTTTATTCCTTTTAATCGTTCCTATATATTAAATAACATATCATATTTATTTAGGGCATCGTTAAACCGGTTCACCTGTCCTCACGATCTAGTTCAAGTTTGAGACTCCATATCAAGGTGAGTATTACATAGCCCCTTTTTCCTCTTTTACACTTTTGGGGTGAAACATGAACGCTATACACACAACTATTTACACTTACACAAACTACACAAAACACAAATCCTATTTACATTCATGTGTGCAAAATTTGAGCTTTATGTTTAAGTGCTATACGTGTTGACTTTTTGTGTACAAATTTCACGTGCAATCATTAACTAATAAGCGGACGGTAAACAATGATAGATCTATTAAGTCTGACAAACCCACCTAGATTGGGGTGATTGTTACCGACAACACAATTTGCATGCTAGTTACAAAGGTTTGATTGTACTTTAGTTACACACTAGTTACTCCCCATAAATGCCTTATTTATTCATGATATGTAAGGATTTGATCTTTCACAACTATATACTATCTATGTACAAACCTATGTATGCTCACCAACTTTTTAGTTGACATTATTTTATTCATGTTTCAGGTGATAACGTGTGAGTTGATCAAGATATGCTACACGTAGGACATGGACTTAGTTAAAAATTGAATAAAGAATATTATGCATTTCTTTTCGTATTTGTTTGAACTTGATTGTGTTTGATTATTTGAAATGAAGTTATGATTTTAAATATTTCAATATAGTAAACCTTGTGCTCATGAACAGTCTACATGTCCCGCCCCGACGTTTCCGCCGTCGGTTGGGGTGTGACAGATTGGTATCAGAGCCTTGGTTATAGGGAACTAGGTTATTAGACACCTTTGACCTAGACTATAACTTTAGGACACCCACTTATGCCATGCTTCATGTTTATATGATTATGCGCTACATGTTATGTGTTACATGCTATGTGTTACATGATTACTATATTGGTTAATATTTTATTTGATGCTTTACTTGTTAAAAATAAAATAAACAATACTTAAATAATAAATTAAATAAACAATATCCCTACCCATATCCTAAGCCGCATAACCTTCTTACCTGCTTCTCTATCATCCCCGTCATAGCATGTGGAAACTTCATGAATCGAAATCTATAAAATGTATTTATTTCTCCGTTGAGGTTTTAAACTTTGTTAATTATTAGAGGACACGTGCAATCTGGAAGGGTGACACCTGTATTCTGGGTTTTCTGTCTAAGAAAGCATTTCGTATAAATCCCAATCAACCGAGGGACCTGTATGCTTTCCTGGGAATTCCCGGGATGAGTGTTTACTTATAGGCTAAAGCACGTCTCCTTGAAAGTTATATAAGTTTAATTAACCTTAATGTGTCATAGTATTCAAGTGATTATGTCACTATTTGAGTACAATCCAAACTACGATTAACCATTTTATTTATTATCTTATCCTTTTAAAATCCAAGCAACTCTCATAAGTTCTTATATTTTTTGTTGTCTTGTGAAAATATATAGAATGCCTCCCCGTCGTGCTGCCGTGACCAACAACAACACCGACATTGCTGCTATCCTTGCACAACTTGTAACTCAACTCACCCAAGCTAATGGAGCCACCAGTGTTAACCATGGAACTAATGGTGGTGGTGGTGCCAACCCACCACAATGCACCTTCAAACACTTCAATTCATGCAACCCTCTTAAGTTCTATGGTACCGAGGGAGCCACAGGACTCCTGCAATGGTTTGAAAGTATTGAGGGCACTTTTCTCAATAGTGACTGCCCCGATAACCTCCGTGTTCGTCATGCCACAAGTGTCTTTCAAAAACGGGCACTCACGTGGTGGAATGGAGAAAAAACGACTAGAGGTATGGAAACAGCAATGGCCTTACCGTGGGATGAGGTTAAGAGATTAATGACCGAAGAGTTCTTTCCTCGGAACGAGGTGAAAAAGCTGGAAGCTGAGTTTTGGGATCTTACCCAAGACAGTGGTGAAAGTTTGGCTTATACAAACCAGTTCCATGAGCTGAGTCTCCTTGTACCCCATATAGTCACACCGTTATCCCGCTGCATTGAGAAGTACATTGGTGGATTGCCTACGCAGATTCAAGATATCGTCTTAGGGAGAAATCCCGCAACACTCGAAGATGCTATCCGACTATCTGCTACTTTGACCGACAATCATGTAAAAGCAGGAACTCTTACTAGAAAAGGCACCAAGAAAGTTCCCGACACCACAACCCCTCCTACACACAACAAAGAAGCCAAAAATGAACCGTACCACAATAATAAGAAGAGAAAGGCTAAGAATTATGTTGTGGTCACTCGTGCTACCCCTGGTAATCAAGTTGCCCCCATGGCTCAAGCACCAGTCAAGAAGCCATATGTTGGGGTCTACCCACTCTGTGAAACCTACAATTATCACCACCTCCAGAATATCCCCTGCCGCCTTTGCACCCACTGTGGAAAATATGGCCATACGTTCAACGTTTGTAGAGCCAAGGCACTTGCAGGTCGAGTCAACCCACCAGCTCGAACCAACCAGCAAGTGGCTAATCAAGGTGTCCCCGCTATTGCAAATGGACGCGCTTGCTATGAGTGTGGCAACCCGAATCATTTTCATGATCAGTGCCCGAAGCTTATCAATGCTAGGTAAGGAGGAGCTCGTGGGCGTGCTTTCAACATAAACGCCAATGAAGCTCAGGCCAACAATGATGTGGTCAACGGTACGTTCCTTGTTAATAGTCAATATGCCTCCATTTTATTTGATACCGGTGCAGATAAGAGTTTTGTATCACTTAACTTTGAACCCTTACTTGCTAAAACACGATCCAAATTAGAGAAAACATTCACCGTAGAAGTAGCAAATGGTGACTCTCTTACGATTGACTCCATCATCCATGATTGCACACTAGAACTCAATGATCATACATTTCCAATCAACCTCGTACCATTGCCACTGGGAAGTTTTGACATCATCATAGGCATGGATTGGTTGGCGAATCACCATGCCGAAGTCATCTGTTTTGAGAAGTACATCCGAATACCTTTACCGTCAGGAGAAACACTAAGAGTCTTTGGTGAAAAGCCTTGGAAAGGACTCAAGCTAATGTCAAGCACTACTGCTCAAAACTACTTACGAAAGAAGTTCGTAGCTTTCTTAGCCCATGTTGTTCAAAAGGATGTCAAAGAGAAGAGTATTCAAGACATCCCCGTCATCCGGGATTTTCCCGAAGTATTCCCCGAAGACTTACCCGGCCTTCCACCCGTCCGACAAGTAGAATTTCGCATTGATCTTGTGCCCGGAGCTAACCCCGTGGCTAGAGCTCCATATCGTCTTGCACCTTCCGAAATGCAAGAACTTGCAAGCCAACTCCAAGAGCTCTCCAACAAGGGCTTCATCCGTCCAAGTCACTCACCGTGGGGTGCACCTGTCTTATTCATCAAGAAGAAGGATGGATCATTCCGCATGTGTATTGACTACCGAGAACTCAACAAGCTTACCATCAAGAATCGTTATCCATTGCCTAGAATTGATGACCTCTTTGATCAACTTCAAGGCTCTACTTGTTTCTCAAAGATTGATCTTCGATCTGGTTATCATCAACTACGTGTACAAGAGGAAGATATTCCAAAGACTGCCTTCCGAACAAGATATGGCCACTACGAGTTCATGGTTATGCCTTTCGGGTTAACCAATGCACCCGTGGTTTTCATGGACCTCATGAATCGTGTGTGCAAACCGTATCTTGACAAATTTGTGATCGTCTTCATTGACGATATCTTAATCTACTCCAAGACTAAAGCCGATCATGAGCAACACCTTAGGTTGGTTTTGGACCTATTGAAGAAAGAGCAACTATATGCCAAGTTCTCCAAATGTGAATTTTGGCTAAAAGAGGTTCAATTCCTAGGCCATATCGTCAATGAAAAGGGTATTCATGTTGACCCTGCTAAGATCAAGGCTGTTAAAAATTGGAATACCCCTAAGACCCCCACTGAAGTTCGTTCATTTCTTGGTCTTGCGGGATATTATCGTCGGTTCATCTCAAATTTCTCTAAGATTGCTGTCCTCCTCACCGCTTTGACACACAAGGGTAAACCTTATGAATGGGTACCAAAGCAAGAAGAAGCCTTCCAAACTCTCAAGCAAAAGTTGTGCAATGCTCCTATACTGACTCTCCCTGATGGGAATGATGATCTCGTTGTCTACTGTGATTCCTCCAACCAAGGTCTTGGTTGTGTTCTCATGCAACGAGGCAAGGTGATCGCTTATGCATCAAGGCAACTTAAGATTCATGAGAAGAATTATACGACGCACGATCTCGAGTTGGGTGCGGTCGTATTCGCATTGAAGATTTGGAGACATTACCTCTATGGCACAAAATGTGTGGTGTTCACCGACCACAAAAGTCTCCAGCATATCTTCAACCAAAAAGAACTCAATATGAGGCAACGACGTTGGGTTGAACTCCTTAACGACTATGACTGCGAGATTCGTTACCACCCTGGCAAAGCGAATGTTGTAGCCGATGCTTTGAGTTGTAAGAACCATGTATTGCTTCATTGTATCTGAATTCAAACTGACATTCAACATCGTATTCTAGAAGCTCAACACGTCTTAGTCACCGAGGGTAACATGTACGAAGAAATGTCATGTGGTGTTGAACTCCAGCTTTAATCTAAACCCAATGGCTTGCTTTATTATTTGAACCGTATTTGGGTCCCCGATCGCGATGATCTCCGTACATTTCTCATGAACGAGGCCCACAAGACTCGTTATTCTATCCATCCTGGTGTGGATAAAATGTACCAAGACCTTCGCCCACAATACTGGTGGCCCGGTATGAAGAAAGACATTGCTCTCTATGTTGCCAAATGCCTAACTTACTCCAAAGTCAAAGCCGAACACCAACGTCCTTCCGGTTTGCTTGAACAACTAGAAATTCCCGTGTGGAAATGGGAAAATTTAGCTATGGACTTCATTACTAAACTCCCTCGCACCTCAAGTGGTTATGATAGTATCTGGGTGATCATTGACCGACTCACCAAATCTGCTCATTTCTTGCCTATCCGTGAGGACTATCAGGTTGAGAAATTGGCCCGGATTTACATTGACGAAATTGTGAGTCGTCACGGTGTTCCACTAAACATTATTTTCGATAGAGATGCTCGTTTAACCTCCCGTTTTTGGCAATCTCTCCAAACTGCTCTTGGTACACGATTGGATTTGAGCACGGCTTACCATCCCCAAATTGATGGTCAAACTGAACGAACAATCCAAATTCTTGAGGATATGCTTAGAGCTTGTGTAGTTGATTTTGGTGGCAATTGGGATTCACACCTATCCCTAATTGAGTTTTCTTACAACAATAGCTACCACTCAAGTATCGACATGGCTCCATTTGAAGCTCTCTATGGTCGTAAGTGTCGTTCTCCTATATGTTGGAACGAGATTGGTGAAGCACAAATCACCGGTCCTGAATTAATCCAAGAAACATCCGATAAGATCCTTCAAATCCGTGACAACATTCGAGTAGCGAGGAGTCGGCAAAAGAGTTATGCCGACAAACATCGAAAACCATTGGAATTCCAAGTCGGTGACCTCGTTCTTCTAAAGGTATCTCCATGGAAGGGTGTAATCTGTTTTGGAAGGAAAGGCAAGTTAGCACCTCGCTATGTGGGTCCATTCAAGATCCTTGAAAGGATTGGGAAAGTGGCTTACAAACTTGAATTACCTCCATCACTCGGCAATGTGCATCCTACATTTCATGTGTCCTACCTAAAGAAATGCCTTGCTGATGAGAATCTCCAAATACCTCTTGACGATGTGCGCATTGACGAAACGATGCACTTCGTTGAGAGACCGGTAGAGATCATGGATCGTGAGATCAAGCAACTCAAGCGAAGCCGTATCCCTATTGTCAAAGTTCGTTGGGAATCTACACGTGGACCTGAGTTCACTTGGGAACGCGAAGACCAAATGAAGCTCAAGTACCCGCACCTCTTTGCTGATTCAGTCGCCTCAACTAGCTAAAATTTCGGGACGAAATTCCCTCAACATGGGGATACTGTAACATTTATGAAATTCCATTATTTAACTTTGATCATCCTTGTATTACAATGATAAAATTTTCATTTTCTTTTCAATCTTGTACTCGCTCAACACATCAACAAGTGCATACATATATACACATATTCATATAAATTATGCATATAGATATATATATATTCATTTATACCCGAGATTAGTCTAAAAATAAGTATATATAAATAATGAGACATATACATTGATACCTCATAAAGATACAAGCAACTTACAACTAGTTTGACCCCATATAGTCAAGTTGACTTTCAAAAGTTAACAAAACCCAATTTTCATACAAATGAAGCCACAATCGGTCAAATACGTGTTTGATTGGGCTTTCCATGAATTCACAAGTAATAATCGATCGAAACCAAGCCCATTTACGAGCCAATTCGACTGATTCAAAGGAAAATTTTGAAATTTAAACGGGTTTGACTTTGTATAGTCAAACATTATCACAACATCAACCCATTTCACGAAATTTACGCGTGTAAATCCCATGAATCACACGTGAACCGATCTAGTATGAACCTAGACTATTATCAATACCCAATTCGTTTCTAATTCGGCGAATTAACGTGTAACCGAACCCCATCAAACTCGCGATCAAACCACAAACGTAATTGACTAATACGGATGAAATTAGATGAAAGTAATCATTCCAACACCTTCGTAAACAATCATTCAAACCCTCTCAGCTCTCAATCGAACCCCATTCCATCTCAAAATTTCCGTCAACCACGAAGAACAATCGGAACAAAATCAAAGCCGACCGCACTCATTCCACAACCATTCCAAGTAAGATTACTATCATGATATTCGTAATTTCAATTACATCGCAAGCCCTCTGCCAATTCGTAATGGCAGAGGGTATTGGAACCGATCGAAAGTTAGGGTTAAATGGTTCACGGTTTGGGCTTTTAAAGAAGAAGAAGAAGTCAGGATAACAGCTTAACAAAGGATTTCTTTTTGAGTTGGTAAACCAATTGAGTCCTTTGATCTACTGGTTTAAAGCCTTTACCAACAAGCTAGAGGTCTCGTGTTCAAAACCCACCTCCAGCTTTCTTTTGCTTTTTGTTTGTTTTGATTCTTTTACATACACTCATACACACTAATATAGATTAATTATTATTATTTTTTTTATTATAACGAATTGTCCTTCTAGAAATCCAATTTCCAAAACCTTTTTTTTTTTGCAATGTTTAAAATGTTTATTCCTTTTTAATAAATAAGTAAGGAAACTATGTATTTCGTTTAAACTATGAAAAACAAATTATGTTATATATGTTAGTTTAAAATGGTCAAATAAAGTGAAATAATATATTCATTTTTTTTGTAAAGAAACTAAAATTTTTAAAAGCATATTAATATATATATATATATATATATATATATATTTAAACATTTAAAACGACATGATCCTATTCCTTGGAGTCGGCTAGTGTTAATATTTAATCGTAAAGAGTATTTTATTAACTAGTTTTAGTCGCTTTTGACATTGTCATAATAATATAAATACTAAATTAAGATATTTAATATATTAATATATTTGCAAATATTGTTCATTATTGTCACCGGATTTTCTTTTATAAAAAGAATTTATAAAACATCATTTACTTGTAATCCGATTTATAACTTATTTAGTAAAGTTCGCATCTTCCTCGTTTGTTCGTGCCGAAATCCTGTCTTCCCAAATTGTTCCATTCCGTCTTTATTCCTTTTAATCGTTCCTATATATTAAATAACATATCATATTTTTTTAGGGCATCGTTAAACCGGTTCACCTGTCCTCCCGATCTAGTTCAAGTTTGAGACTCCATATCAAGGTGAGTATTACATAGCCCCTTTTTCCTCTTTTACACTTTTGGGATGAAACATGAACGCTATACACACAACTATTTACACTTACACAAACTACACAAAACACAAATCCTATTTACATTCATGTGTGCAAAATTTGAGCTTTATGTTGGAGTGCTATACGTGTTGACTTTTTGTGTACAAATTTCATGTGCAATCATTAACTAATAAGCCGACGGTAAATAATGATAGATCTATTGAGTCTGACAAACCCACCCAGATTGGGGTGATTGTTACCGACAACACAATTTGCATGCTAGTTACAAAGGTTTGATTGTACTTTAGTTACACATTAGTTACTCCCCATAAATGCCTTATTTATTCATGATATGTAAGGATTTGATCTTTCACAACTATATACTATCTATGTACAAACCTATGTATGCTCACCAACTTTTTAGTTGACATTATTTTATTCATGTTTCAGGTGATAACGTGTGAGTTGATCAAGATATGCTACACGTAGGACATGGACTTAGTTAAAAATTGAATAAAGAATATTATGCATTTCTTTTCGTATTTGTTTGAACTTGATTGTGTTTGATTATTTGAAATGAAGTTATGATTTTAAATATTTCAATATAGTAAACCTTGTGCTCATGAACAGTCTACATGTCCCGCCCCGACGTTTCCGCCGTCGGTTGGGGTGTGACAGATTGGTATCAGAGCCTTGGTTATAGGGAACTAGGTTATTAGACACCCTTGACCTAGACTATAACTTTAGGACACCCACTTATGCCATGCTTCATGTTTATATGATTATGCGCTACATGTTATGTGTAACATGCTATGTGTTACATGATTACTATATTGGTTAATATTTTATTTGATGCTTTACTTGTTAAAAATAAAATAAACAATACTTAAATAATAAATTAAATAAACAATATCCCTACCCATACCCTAAGCCTCATAACCTTCTTACCTGCTTCTCTATCATCCCCGTCATAGCATGTAGAAAATTCATGAATCGAAATCTATAAAATTTATTTATTTCTTCGTTAAGGTTTAAAACTTTGTTAATTATTAGAGGACACGTGCAATCTGGAAGGGTGACACCTGTATTCTGGGTTTTCTGTCTAAGAAAGCATTTCGTATAAATCCCAATCAACCGAGGGACCTGTATGCTTTCCTGGGAATTCCCGGGATGAGTGTTTACTTATAGGCTAAAGCACGTCTCCTTGAAAGTTATATAAGTTTAATTAACCTTAATGTGTCATAGTATTCAAGTGATTATGTCACTATTTGAGTACAATCCAAACTACGATTAACCATTTTATTTATTATCTTATCCTTTTAAAATCCAAGCAACTCTCATAAGTTCTTATATTTTTTGTTGTCTTGTGAAAATCTATAGAATGCCTCCCCGTCGTGCTGCCGTGACCAACAACAACACCGACATGCTGCTATCCTTGCACAACTTGTAACTCAACTCACCCAAGCTAATGGAGCCACCAGTGTTAACCATGGAACTAATGGTGGTGGTGGTGCCAACCCACCACAATGCACCTTCAAACACTTCAATTCATGCAACCCTCTTAAGTTCTATGGTACCGAGGGAGCCACAGGACTCCTGCAATGGTTTGAAAGTATTGAGGGCACTTTCCTCAACAGTGACTGCCCCGATAACCTCCGTGTTCGTCATGCCACAAGTGTCTTTCAAAAACGGGCACTCACATGGTGGAATGGAGAAAAAAGGACTAGAGGTATGGAAACAGCAATGGCCTTACCGTGGGATGAGGTTAAGAGATTAATTACCGAAGAGTTCTGTCCTCGGAACGAGGTGAAAAAGCTGGAAGCTGAGTTTTGGGATCTTACCCAAGACAGTGGTGAAAGTTTGGCTTATACAAACCGGTTCCATGAGCTGAGTCTCCTTGTACCCCATATGGTGACACCGTTATCCCGCTGCATTGAGAAGTACATTGGTGGATTGCCTAGGCAGATTCAGGATACTGTCTTAGGGAGAAATCCCGCAACACTCGAAGATGCTATCCGACTATCTGCTACTTTGACCGACAATTATGTAAAAGCAGGAACTCTTACTAGAAAAGGCACCAAGAAAGTTCCCGACACCACAACCCCTCCTACACACAACAAAGAAGCCAAAAATGAACCGTACCACAATAATAAGAAGAGAAAGGCTAAGAATTATGCTGTGGTCACTCCTGCTACCCCTGGTAATCAAGTTGCCCCCATGGCTCAAGCACCAGTCAAGAAGCCATATGTTGGGGTCTACCCACTCTGTGCAACCAGCAATTATCACCACCTCCAGAACATCCCCTGCCGCCTTTGCACCCACTGTGGAAAATATGGCCATACGGTCAACGTTTGTAGAGCCAAGGCACTTGCAGTTCAAGTGGTCACAATAATAAACCGGTTCACCTGTCCTCCCGATCTAGTTCAAGTTTGAGACTCCATATCAAGGTGAGTATTACATAGCCCCTTTTTCCTCTTTTACACTTTTGGGGTGAAACATGAACGCTATACACACAACTATTTACACTTACACGAACTACACAAAACACAAATCCTATTTACATTCATGTGTGCAAAATTTGAGCTTTATGTTTGAGTGCTATACGTGTTGACTTTTTGTGTACAAATTTCATGTGCAATCATTAACTAATAAGCGGACGGTAAACAATGATAGATCTATTGAGTCTGACAAACCCACCCAGATTGGGGTGATTGTTACCGACAACACAATTTGCATGCTAGTTACCAAGGTTTGATTGTACTTTAGTTACACACTAGTTACTCCCCATAAATGCCTTATTTATTCATGATATGTAAAGATTTGATCTTTCACAACTATATACTATCTATGTACAAACCTATGTATGCTCACCAACTTTTTAGTTGACATTATTTTATTCATGTTTCAGGTGATAACGTGTGAGTTGATCAAGATATGCTACACGTAGGGCATGGACTTAGTTAAAAATTGAATAAAGAATATTATGCATTTCTTTTCGTATTTGTTTGAACTTGATTGTGTTTGATTATTTGAAATGAAGTTATGATTTTAAATATTTCAATATAGTAAACCTTGTGCTCATGAACAGTCTACATGTCCCGCCCCGACGTTTCCGCCGTCGGTTGGGGTGTGACAGACTGTCATTGACCCCTGGTCATGTCGCCACCGAAATAGGCCTCTGAGGCTCTACAAGAATGGTTGTGATGCTACCTCTGCTTCTGTGTACCACCCTGTGGTCACCGTAAACTGCAGGACCGACATCTCGAATACCTGTCTGCCCAAGGAAAATGAAACAGAAGCAGGCTCCTCAAAGTGGCCTGTGACGTACACAAATGTGGTATGAAACTGAACAGTATGCTCCTAGTACTGTGTCACGTCACAGGCCAACATCGCTGTCCATAGGGCGTCAATGAACTCCTGCAACCTCTGTAGCTGCCCTAGCTCCTCCATCAACCCCCAATCTATCCCATGATGCTGGTATGGCTCCATGTCGACAAACCTCTCTAGCCGGACGGCCTCCTCTGTCATATGGTCAAATCGGAGGAGAGACTGAAGCTGCAAGTTCCTAGCGTCTAGCGGAATCAGCTTCACGTCAGCTGCCGGACGTGCCTCGGGAACCACGTATCGAATGACACGTGATGCCCGACGAATTGGGCGCGGCTCCTCTGGCTTTCCCCTCGGGTGTGGAACTGGACCCTGCTTGCGCTTCGGCGCGCTAGAAGACTCGCCGCGACCAGACATGCCTTCATGTAAAGTTAGAAAACAAATATACCATAACAAAAATTATCACGGGTCGGACGGCCGTATAGCATTTCATTCGCGGTCATCAAAATGACAATACAAAAATTGAAAAAAATTGAAAAATTGGGGATACCTTTTTTGTTTATTTAAAAATCAGACAACCCCGCCATTCCCTATTCTTCCCGATAGTTTTATCTAGAATCCTCTTGACTCCCCTATTCGCATTCTCAACTTACCCACTAGTTTGTGGATAATAGGCAGTTGAAAGCTGATGGGTGACCCCATATCGTGACAACACCTTTTCCATCTGGGCGTTGCAAAAGTGCGTTCTTCTATCACGGATTAGGGCTCTAGGAGTACCAAACCTGCTGAACAACTTCTTCAGAAATCCCACCACAACTCGGGCATCGTTCGTAGGTAGAGCTTGAGCCTCGACCCACTTAGATACATAATCTATCGCCATGAGAATGTTTCGCTTTCCTCTTGAGATAGGGAACAGACCAATGAAATAAATGCCCCAAATGTCAAACACTTCAACTACTTGAATCAGGTTTTGGGGCATTTCATTCCGGGATGAGATATTACCGGTGCGTTGACACGCGTCACATCGCTTTACCAACTCATGAGCATCCTTAAACACCGGCGGCCAATAGAATCCTAAATCAAATACCTTCTTGGCGGTGTAGAAAGGTCCATTGTGACCTCCCGTCAAACCCTCATGACAATGCTTAAGGATCTCCACACCTTCTTCCTTACTCACACACCTCCGCAAAAATCTATCTACTCCCACGCAGAACATATGAGGTGCATCCCATATGTAGTGGTTGGCATCCGCAAATAATTTACGTCTCTGTTGTGATGTCATGCCTTTTACCACTATGCCATCCGCTAAGTAGTTTGCTATGTCTGAAAACCATGGCAAACCTTGCTCCTCTGCACTCATATAGAATACCTGCTTCTTGCCATGTCTCACACTCACCATCATCAAGGACTCATGTGGGAACGTGTCCCCTATAGCTTCCTCTCATATCTCTTCCCTTCCGGGGTCCTCTAGCCTCGACAAATGGTCAGTCGGCACATTCTCTGCTCCCCTCTTATCTTCGATCTCAATCTCAAACTTGGAAAGCAAAAGAACCCATCGAATCAATCTAGGTTTGGCATCCTTCTTTGCGAATAGATATCGCAATGCCGCATGATCAGTATAAACGATTGTTTTAGAGAGCACTAAGTATGAACGAAACTTGTCAAATGCAAACACTACTGCCAACAACTCCTTCTCGGTAGCTGTGAAATTCTCCTGAGCATCATTAAGAGTTTTACTCGCATAATAGATTGGGTGGAAGTGATTCTCTCTTCTTTGGCCTAAAACAGCCCCGACTGCATATCACACATGAGATCAAAGGGTAAGCTCAAGTCAGGGGAGATCAAGATAGGAGCACAGACTAACTGTTCCTTTAAGAACTCGAATGCCTTCAAACAGTCCGCATCAAACTCAAACAGGACGTCCTTCTCCAGTAGGCGGTCATGGTTTTGGGTGATCTTCGAAAAATCTTTAATGAATCGTCTATAGAAACCCGCATGACCTAAGAAACTACGAACCAATTTCACACTAGTCGGTGGTGGAAGACTACCGATCGTGTCAATTTTTGCTCTATCCACTTCGATACCGTCACGTGAAACTTTATGCCTAAGCACAATCCCCTCAATCACCATGAAGTGACACTTCTCCTAGTTAAGCATCAACTTCGTCTCTATGCACCGTCTCATCATCTTCTCGAGGTTCTACAAACAATGATCGAAAGAACTCCCAAACACCGAAAAATCGTCCATGAAAACCTCCATGGAAGACTCGATCATGTCCGGATATACAACCACCGTGCACATCTGGAAGGTGGCTGGAGCAGTACATAACCCGAATGGCATACGCCGGTACGTGAAGGTGCCTTACGGGCATGTAAAGGTGGTTTTCTCCTGATCCTCCGGTGCAATGGGGATCTGGAAATAACCCGAGAAACCAACAAGGAAATAGTAGATGTGCTGCCCTGATAGGCGCTCTAGCATCTGGTCAATGAAAGGAAGGGGGAAGTGGTCCTTTCTTGTGGCATCATTCAGCCTTCTATAATCAATACACACTCTCCAACCGATGACTGTCCTAGTAGGGATCAATTCCTCTTTCTCATTCTTCATGACTGTCATCCCACCCTTCTTCGGGACGACCTGGGTCGGGCTTACCCATGTGGGGTCAGAAATCGGATATATCAATCCAGCATCCTGGAGTTTAAGGACCTCCTTCTTCACTACATCAGACATGTTCGGGTTAAGCCTCCTTTGAGGTTGCACAACTGGCTTGTGCTCCTCCACCATCAACATCCTATGCGTGCAGAACGTCGGGTTGATGCCCTTTATGTATGTAAGCTTCCACGCAATGGCTTGTTTGTTCTCCTTCAAGACCTCTATCAACCTCTCCTTCTCCTCCTCCGTCAGTGCAGCAGAAATCACGACGGGAAAACCGGCCTCAACATCCAATAAGGCATACTCCAAATGGGATGGTAGCTTCTTAAACTCAAGGGATGCCGGTGCTTCAACCGAGGGGTTCTTCTCCTCCTTGGTACTCTCAGCCACCTCAAATACTTCTGGGTACTCAGGAGGTTTACTAGCCGGGTGGCTCAGACTTTCCTCGGAGGGAGCATCAGTCTCAACCTCCTGGTCTTCCTCACCCAGGTGTTGTGTGTTAAGCAGGTCAACGCCACACACATAGTCAAGGCAACGATCCATATGAGATATGAAAGTGTCTATAAAGAACACGGAATCGTCTTGACCACTAGAGTGCTTCATCGACTTCATGACATCAAAGGTGACATTCTCCTCCCCACACGAAGTGTGATCTTACCGTCGAAGACATCGATCAATGCCTTGGCGGTGCGCAAGAGGGGGCGTCCCAAAATGAGTGGGACTCTATCGTCAACCTCCATATCAAGAATGACAAAGTTCGTGGGGAAAACAAACTTATCAACCTTCACCAAGGGATTTTCCACTATTCCCCATGGATATTTTACTGAATGGTCGGCCTAAGATATGCTCACGCAAGTAGGGGTCGGATCCCCAAGGCCTACCTTCTCGAAGAGAGAGTATGGTATCAGTTTGATGCTAGCACCGAGATCGGCCAATGCGTGGTGCAGAGTTGAACCACCAAACCATCACGTGATCGTGAATACACCCAGATCTGCTAATTTCTCCGGTGGCTTGTTTTGGACCACCGCAGAGCATCTTTCATTCAGAGTGATAGTTGAAAGGTCCTCCGGCTTCTTCTTTTTGGATAGAAGATCTTTTAGGAATTTAGCATATTTCGGCATATGCTGGAGGGCTTCAACAAAAGGCAGATTAATTTTGAGATGCTTAAACAACTCTAGAAAGTGTCCATAATCCTTAGCATATTTCTGTTGCATCAGGCGAGCAGGATATAGAACACGAGTAAGATCAACATCAGGGGTCTTCTTCATCCCCTCACTCTTCTCCTCTTCTCCTATCTTCTCAACAGGAGACTCACTATTGGGCACTGTACTTGCTGGGACTTGCCTATCGTGCACCCCTCTAGGAGCCTCCATCTCTATCTCCTCATCAACCGGCTCATCATCATCATATGCCGGTGTCTGCTCACTTTCTCCTCCCTTACCTCTGTGCGTGGTCACCGCCTTCAATGTGGATTTCGGGTTAGTCTCAGTACTACCCGAAAATGAACCTCCACATCGGTCAGTCAGCTGGCGCGCTATGTCTCCCACTGTGCGCTACAAATCTAAGAATGCAGACTGCTGACTCCTGAGTAAGGTATCTTGCTCCTTCGGCTTATACTGAGTCTCCTGATCCGTCTTCACCAACGGAGCAAGCAACTGAGTCTGTGTAGCTAACATATCCTCAATCCTCTTCTCACCAGCGCTGCTACCAGAATTCTATCCTGCTTCTCTATCTCCTCGATACTGATTTTGGCGGGTTTGAAACCCAGGTGGGTTCCCGCCAGATCTCCAATTAGAGTTGGGGTAGTTTCTCCATCCCGAGTTGAATAGAGAGGGTTTTTGGTTCCCCAGGAAGTCTACCTGATCCTGTTGAGTGACAGGACAATCGATGGTATCATGACCTCCTCTACATACCACCCACTTCACCGCGCTCATCTTCAACTCCTTAATCTCCTTCGCCATAGCTGCAAGTGCAGCAGCCATGCTAGTCTCAGTAGTAACCTGATGAACACCTCTAGTGGCAGAAGTAGGTGTCCTAGCACTAGGAATGGAAGGCTGTTGTTGCTCAGCTTGACCAAAACTCTCAAACATCTCCTCACACTCCTTCGGCTCCTTCTTATCCATGATGTGGCCCCCTGTAGCAGTATTGAACATCTGTTGTTTCTCAAATGTAAGACCATTATAGAACTTTTCAACCAATGCCCAATCAGAAAGGCCATGCTGAGGACACTTGCTCAGCAGAGTATTGAACCGCTCCCAAGCCATGTGGTAAGGCTCATCGGGGACCATACGGAAAGAATGGACCTGATCCCTCAGACGGGCAGCCTTAGATGGTGGATAATACTTCTTCAGGAATTTGACCTTCAGATCTTCCCAAGTGGTAATGGAATCCTAGGGCAGGGTATCCAACCAAGAGGTAGAGCGACTAGATAGGGTGAACGGGAAAAGACGCAACATGATGGCGTCATCAGTAGCACCAGTAATGCGAAAGGTATCACAAATACGCGCAAAGCGGGACAGATGTCCTGGTGCATCCTCGTCCTCGAGTCCATGGAACTGAGTAGAGTTACTGATAGTGTTCATCACATGAGATGGAATCTGTCAAGTATTAGTGTTAGAAAGAGCAGGACTGGTAATAGATGACCTAGCACCCGTGAAACCATAACATGCCCTCTGGTGGAGGGTACGCCTAGCAGGTGGATTAGCATCACCCATGTCAGTAATAGGAATTGGAATGCGTACCTTTTTCTCAACTAGCTCGCTCAAACGACTGCGAAACTTCCGACTGCGCTCGCGAAGCTCTCGCTCTAGCTCTGAATAGGCTTCAAAGTCGGGTGATCCCTGTGAGCGAGTATGTTGCATAAAATAGACAGAAAACAAAGGGGAAACAGAAGAACTAAGAATAAAGAAAAGACTCAAACTAAGACGCACACAAATAGCAAATAAGGACACAAAAGAAATAAGCAAATTAAGGAAATAAACTAGAAAGGAAAAATAAAACAAATAACTAAACAAGAACTAGTCAAAGCTGATTTTTTCAATCGCCAAGTGTCCCCGACAATGGCACCAAAAAGTTGATGTCGGTCAAAGGGTCTATAAAATTAAACCCAAACTAACCTAGACACTCTAGTTAAACTCTAGACAACCCTACTAAACTAGACCATAAAGACAGGCAAGTGTACCTATCAATTGTAACACAGCTAAAAGAAGTCCGGATATCGAACCCACGAGACACTGACTCTAACACAAATTAGACTCTAACTAGGACTTAATATTTGGTTTGGATTGCGGGGCATTCTACGAACTAAGATTAAACTAGGCAAATGATACTAAAGAAGACAAACGACTATCTAACAAGGACCGGGATGGAATCAATAAGAATGTAAAGGAATACCTAGGCTATAAATCATGAATGCTAAACTTGGCTTCTATTGGTTAAAGAATATGATATGGAACTAGGATCTAAAGATATGACACCCTCAAGACTGACTAATGGATTCCCGATAACTCTCTGTCTCGGGATGTGACCAAAAGACAACTCAAAGGCTATTAAACTCACCAGTTATCGGCTAACCTCTTGGTATTACCGATTATGCTATAGACTCGATAGATAGCTCACCTCTCGGTTATGATATCTCAGTACATCAAAGATGCAAGGAGCAATTTGAATTCACTATGTTTGACACAGATTAGCAACAATACTAGACTTCTAAGGAAACGTCCTCTCACACTGTTCAACACTCGGAAACCCTAACACTAAAGACTAACCGATTACCTATCACTTTTCAGGTCTTTAGATAAGAAGAAAAATTGATTTTAATTAAGTGTTAGTTGATAATCCTATGGTGACTACGTCTAGACAACCACAAATTAATCGCAAACACACAGTAAGCGACGTACTACACATTTATTCATGAAAGATATTCAACAAAGCATATAAGGATGAATCAACCAACAAACAATCAATAACAAGCATGTATACTCATCAAACACATTAAATCTGATCTATACTAAAGCATAAAATCACATCAATATCCCAAAAACCAATAAACATCCAATCATTAACATGTAATCATCATAAACCTAGGTAGCTCTAAGGTTTTAGCCAAGAGTCATAGTAAAATCAGAAGATCCAGAAGAAAAACTAGCAAACATGTTCATAAACAAAGAGAAAACGCCAATCAAAAGATTAAACGTGACCGAATGATTGATTCTAACCCGTAGCTTCTTCAATTCTTCAAACTCTCGATCAAAATCCTTTCTTTCGTGCTAAAATTGCCCAAGATCTAAGCTATGACGGCAATTAGTCGATACCCCCCAAGAATAGCCGGTTTAAACAATTAAAACCCTAAAATTCCTTTTTATACGGATTAGCGGGTCTCTCGCGTACCGCGAGAGACATATGGTTGGTCCCTCGCGTACCGTGAGGGACAAATTTGTCGGGCTGGCTTCAGGCTTCCATCGCGTACCGCGAGGGAATGCTTCATCCTTCCTCGCGTACCGCGAGGGCATGAATTCTCATAAATTTAATATTTTATTCTTTTCCTTCATACTTTTGCTCTATTTTCCGCTTCCTTAGCACACTATAACCTGCAATTATGACCCGAATTCAGAATGAACTTAAACCAATACAAAATGATTACAAAACTATACGAATACGTACAAAAATACACGGATAAATACATGTGTGTTGCAACACATCAGATCCCTATTTCTTTCAAATTTAATTTGTATCATTTTTGCTACATGTTTTAGTCTGATATGATCCTCTGCTCATGACCTGACCAAAAAGACGTTCACTGTGAATATTCAATTATTCTGTACTTTGTTTATTCAATTTGAAAAACAACAAAAAGATTTTCAATATGTTTTATTATAATCTTTCCAAAAGACAAAAATATTTTCATAACTTCCAGAAAAACATGTTTGTAACAAACAAACAATTTTAAACGTATCTATCATGTTCGTCTCCAAATACTTCATAAGCAAAGTGGTTGAGTTAAAATCGATGCAGGTTATAGGTCATGCGCACTTAACCAAGTACTTGTTAAGTACGCATGAATAAATCCATGCGCACTTAAGCAAGTACGCACGAACTGAATGGCGGGGGATATATAACGTCTATACGCATTTACTCCTCATTCAAACACTTCACTTACAGACTTCAACCTGATCATTTTACCTCTCAAAGTCTTGTGTTTCCAAACCATTTTTCTTATCACAAACTCTGTTCCAACATCTTCCATAGAACATTTGGTGAGAATCTCATGCAATTTCAGCCGTTAAATCTTTCAAAATTGAGTAAAATAATGTTCTTGAGACTAGGGTTTATGATGCTCAAAATTCGGAACAATACTATGTTTGCATGTTAAATTGGGCGTCAAAACGAGTTTCTAGTCATCAATCCTACTCGTTTAAACACCAAATTCATCCTTCCAACTTGTAAAATTTAGTTTTTGATCTTAAGATTGACCATTTTGTAGCGTCGGCCCCTATACCATCAATGAGGGTCGAATTTTGGTAATCCTAATGCTCAAGTAGAGTGTACTTGAGTGGCTATACCTTTTTCAACACCATTCGGACAAGTTTTACGGAGATTAGACCTTGAATTGATAAATTCGGACTTGTATAAAAACTGAACTTCACGCCACCCATGCGTACTTGCAAGTGCGCATGAAGGATTTTATTCATGCGTACTTGATAAGTACGAATGACTACTTAGAGAGGGTCGAGTGGTGTAGTTTGTTTGTTTGCTTGAGAGAGTTTGGATTGAAATGGTGGAATTTGTGGTTGCAATGAAGATGATCGACGGTTATGAGGGGGATCGACAAGATTGGGTTAATACGTCGTAAAGATGATGATTAATACCTTAATTTGGTTTGTTAAAGTGTGAAACGGTTACGAATTCGAATGGTTTTGCGATTAAAGGCTGTATTTACGTTTCAACTGATGTGAGGCGCGACCGTGCCTATAAGAGGCGCGACCGTGCTAGACGAGGCGCGACCGTGCCAGACGAGGCGCGACCGTGCCAAAACGTGGTGCGACCGTGCCTACTAGGGTTTCTGGTTATTTACAAAATCAGCCCTTGTAACTTCAACTTTGACAGAATTAGCTCGGTTAGGATTTAACAGAACACCTAACGGGATTACTAACTGGATTAACTCTAAGAGGTGTTACCCCTTGAATATGAGTTCTAAATCCTTGAATTGAATACGATCGGCTAACGATTAATGAGGTGTAGGTTTGAACAAGTATATAATTCAATGTCGTGTTGTTATTTTATTAGTTAAAATAAGTTAAAATATGGTCGGAAAATCAGAGATGTTATAACTTTTATCTGTGTGTATTTAGCTAAATACGCATGAGGTTGTAGTCTGAGATTTTTCTAAGTCTAAAGATTTTCATAACATGTCTCCTAAATCTTAACTTTTTCATTAATCTTGTTTTTGTTTTGCAGATATGGTTGGACGCGCCATTACTGAGGAATTCAACATGTTAGCACTAACATATCCTGAATGGAGAGGTGCTGCTCTAAACTACCAAGAGATATTCATGTTTTTTAACCGGTCCAAGATTGCTTATGCTATCTCTACCAATCCGGTAGTTTCACGGCCTTATCTGGAGCAATTCTGGAATACTGTTGAGTAGGATTGTAGACCGACACCAAATGTGAACAGGGCTACTGTAGCCATCCAACGTATAGCCATCTCTGAAGACACAATACGCCAGGTGTTACAGTTCAATGACTTAGCCATTGACCAAACTCATAATCCTGAATATATGATCGACGGGTATTGGAAGCAACGAATAGGGTACGTTGGAAGGGTAGACTATCCATCCTACTAGAAAATGTGGCTCCTAGATCAATGGCGTTATCTTTCCCATGTGATGATCATGTGTATATCAGCCAGAAAGGCGGTGTCACACCCCGACCGATGGCGGAATCATCGGGGCGGGACATGTAAGACTGTTCATAGCACATGGTTGACTAAATTGAAATATATTAAAGTCAAATTTGCATTACAATAAATCCAAGTACAAGATCAAATTCAAACAAGAAACATAAACAATTCATAAAATTCTTGATTTATTTTGCTAAGTCCAAATCCTATGTTGAACACGTCTTGAATCAATCTCACATATTGGGGCCTGAAACATGAATAAAATAAAGTCAACTAAAAAGTTGGTGAGTATAACACAGTTGTATATAGATAGCATATAGTTGAAAACAAATCCTTTACATGACATGATAAATAAGGCGTTCATGGGGAGTAACTATTGTGTAACCAAATGTACAATCAAACCTTGTAACTAGCATGCAAAACAAAGTGTATTGTCGGTTTCAATCACCGCGTACCATGGGTGGGTTTGTCAGACTCAATAGATCCATCATTGAAAACCGTCGGCTTGTATAGTTAATGATTGCACATAAGAGCATACAAAGGTTAAACACACCTAGCACTCGGGCACAAAGCTCAAATTTTTGCACACATGTATGTAAATAGGATTTTTTTTGCACTTGTGTAGTTTGTGTAAATGTAAATGTGTAATGTGTAATGAGTATAGAGTTCATGTTCCACCCCAAAAGTGTAAAAGAGTAAAAAGGGTTGTGAATACTCACTTGGTATGGAAGTGAAGCTAACAAGGAATATAGATAGCAAAAAGATCCTTGAAAAGCACACTTTAACCTAAATAGTAATATGCATTGAATCACATAGATGTATAAAGTTTAAAAATGAAAGTTGGATTTGTATATAAAACCATTGGTTTGTATTTAAAAAGGATTGAATAAAATATATAAAGTTTGAGGTAAAATATGTTTGAAACAATTTAATTAGGTTTGAATTAAATAAATAAGTGTATAACTATAGTTTATGAAATAATGTCAATATTAATTGTAATTAAGTATAAATAAATAAAACGATTTTGATTTAAAATGTAAAGTAAATAAGTCATCATTATTTATAAATTTTGTAACTTAATTATTTAAAATATCATTTAAGTGTAAGATGATAAATATAAATTTAATTTTTTATAAACTTTTCAATAAATTACATTTATGGGAAGATTAAACTTTTAATCTATTTTTAAATACAGAAAACATATTTTTATAAAATCTGAAACATTTACTGATTAAAATATAAAAATTATAATTCTGTTAAAAATTCTGAGTCTAGCACGACCGTGCCTCGGAAGGGCACGATCGTGCTCAAGCCACGGGCGCGACCGCGCTAGTCGGGGCGCGACCGGGTTGATCAATCAGGAGCACAATCTAGACAAGTCATCAGGCACGACCGTGCCTTAGCCCGGCACGGTCGCGTCTATGATTTTTAGACACAACAGAGACTAGCCCAAAGGGCATGACAAGGTCTGGACGGATGACACGACCGCGCTTCTAGTCGACACGACCGCGCTAAACGAGGCACGGCCGCGCTAGATGATTAGCGCGACCGTGTCTATTCCAAATCAGACACGAATCGAGAGTTTCTTGTATTTTGAACACAGGAATTGTTAGGGCTTTGATTAATGGGTTATTAAGAGTCTTTTCATATAACTTAATTGTATGGAAATCGAGTTTAAGCATGGGTTCGATTAAATCATTTTTATTAAAATATGATTTCTGATTCTGATCGAATTCTATAATGGAAGCCCAAATTGAATGAGGGCTTTTGATAATGTTACTGAAATGAGTGAGATGGAGAGTATACTTACCCTGAAACGTAACGAATCGATGAAGAACGGCAGAGATGAGTTCCGGCGACGGAGGTAAAGGTTTCCGGTGACTTCGACTGCGATTCCGGCTAGGCCAGAGAGTCCAGAGTCTTGGAGAGAGCCGGGAGATGATAAATCCTTTCTTGATCGGGAGAATTTGGGTTCCAGGAGGAAGACTCGAGTTTTGTTTGAATTGCTTGAGAGAGAATTCGATATTGATGGAGAAAAACTGAGGCGTTGAGTAATTGAAAATGGTATAACTCGCGTTAAAGGAAAAGAAACGTAATCGGATTTGAAATTCGAACGATTGAGCGTTTTGAAATCACATTTACGTTTCGACTGTTTCGCAGGCGCGACCGTGCCAAGATTGGCGCGACCGTGCTTAGGAACCAGGCGCGATCGTTCCAGGACCAGCCGCGCGATCGTGCCGAGGCACTTGGCGCGACCGTGCTAGAACGAAGCACGACCGTGCTAACTAGGGTTTCTTGATAAATTTTCAACTTTAGTCCTTGACTTTTCAGGTTTTATAAATTTGAAATATATATATAGTTACTTGTATAGCGTTTATGTGCATATAATCGAGTAAAACTTGCGAATTTGTATAGAATCATTGCATTTTATTTACCGCGGGAAAAATATTGAGACATTGCACGAGTATAGAACTTGAAATTTCATTACATTGAATTGAAATATGAATACTAAAAATCAGAAATGTTACAGTCTCCCCATGTTGAGAGAATTTTGTCCCGAAATTTAGCTAGAGGAAACAACATTAATAGTAAAAAGATGAGGGTACTTGAGCTTCATTTGGTCTTCTCGTTCCCAAGTGTACTCAGGACCACGCTTAGACTCCCAACGAACTTTGACGATAGGAATACGACTTCGCTTGAGTTGCTTGACTTCACGATCCATAATTTCCACCGGCTTCTCAACGAAGTGCATCGTTTCATCAATGCGCACGTCGTCAAGCTGTATATGGAGATTTTCATCAGCGAGACACTTCTTTAGATTAGATATATGAAATGTAGGATGCACATTGCCAAGAGATGGAGGTAACTCGAGATTGTAAGCCACTTTCCCAATCCTTTCAAGGATTTTGAATGGACCAACATAACGAGGTGATAACTTGCCTTTCTTTCCAAAACGGATCACACCCTTCCATGGAGATACCTTAAGAAGAACGAGATCACCGACTTGGAATTCCAAGGGTTTTCGACGCTTGTCGGCATAACTCTTTTGTCGACTCCTTGCTACTCGGATATTGTCACGGATTTGAATAATCTTGTCGGAAGTTTCTTGAATTAACTCGGGACCGGTGATTTGTGCTTCACCAATCTCGTTCCAACAGATCGGAGAACGACACTTGCGACCATAGAGAGCTTCGAATGGAGCCATGTTGATACTTGTGTGGTAGCTATTGTTATAAGAAAACTCAATAAGGGATAAATGTGAATCCCAATTGCCACCAAAATCGATTACACAAGCTCTAAGCATGTCTTCAAGAGTTTGGATTGTTCGCTCGGTTTGGCCATCAGTTTGGGGATGGTAAGCCGTGCTCAAATCCAAACGAGTACCAAGAGCAGATTGGAGAGATTGCCAAAATCGAGAAGTGAACCGAGCGTCTCTATCAGATATTATGTTCAAGGGAACACCATGACGGCTCACAATTTCATCAATGTAAATTCAGGCAAGTTTCTCCACTTTGAAGTCTTCACGAATAGGCAAAAAGTGGGCAGATTTGGTGAGTCGATCAATGATCACCCAAATACTATCATAACCACTCGAGGTGCGAGGGAGCTTGGTAATGAAATCCATAGCTAAATTCTCCCATTTCCACACGGGAATTTCCGGTTGTTCAAGCAAACCAGAAGGACGCTGATGTTCGGCTTTGACTTTGGAGCAAGTTAAGCATTTGGCAACATAAAGAGCAATGTCTTTTTTCATACCGGGCCACCAATAAAGCTGACGAAGATCTTGGTACATTTTATCCGCACCAGGATGAATAGAATAACGAGTCTTATGAGCCTCGTTCATGAGAATTGCACGGAGATCATCGCGATCGGGAACCCAAATACGGTTCAAGTAATATAGTAAGCCATTGGGTTTAGATTCAAGAAGAAGTTCAACACCACACGACATTTCTTCATACATGTTACCCTCGGTAACCGAGACGTGTTGAGCTTCCAGGATACGGGTTTGAATATCGGATTGAATACGGGCGCAATGAAGCATAACATGGTCTTTTCGACTCAAAGCATCGGCTACAACATTCGCTTTGCCGGGATGGTAACGAATCTCGCAGTCGTAGTCGTTAAGGAGTTCGACCCAACGTCGTTGCCTCACATTGAGTTCTTTTTGGTTGAAGATATGTTGAAGAATTTTGTGGTCGGTGAATACCACACATTTCGTGCCATATAGGTAGTGTCTCCAAATCTTTAACGCGAATACGACCGCACCCAACTCGAGGTCGTGCGTCGTATAATTCTTTTCATGAATTTTGAGTTGTCTTGATGCATAAGCGATCACTTTGCCTCGTTGCATGAGGACACAACCAAGACCTTGGTTAGAAGCATCATAATAGACAACTAGATCATCATTTCCATCGGGGAGAGTCAAGATGGGAGCATTGCACAACTTTTGCTTAAGAGTTTGGAAAGCTTCTTCTTGCTTCGGTCCCCATTCATAAGCTTTACCCTTATGGGTCAAGGCGGTAAGAGGGACAGCAATCTTTGAGAAGTTTGAGATGAAACGACGATAATAACCCGCAAGACCAAGGAACGAACGAACTTCGGTAGGAGTCTTCGGGGCATTCCAATTCTTAACCGTTTCAATCTTAGCAGGATCAACATGAATACCCTTGTCATTGACGATGTGACCAAGAAATTGAACTTCTTTTAACCAAAATTCACATTTGGAGAACTTGGCATATAGTTGTTCTTTCTTTAAAAGGTCCAAAACCAATCTAAGGTGTTCTTCATGGTCGGCTTTAGTCTTGGAATAGATTAAGATATCGTCAATGAAAACGATCACGAATTTATCAAGGTACGGTTTGCACACACGATTCATGAGGTCCATGAAAACTGCGGGTTCATTGGTTAATCCAAAAGGCATAACCATGAACTCGTAATGACCATACCTTGTTCGGAAAGCAGTCTTAGGAATGTCATCTTCTTGAACACGGAGCTGATGATAACCAGATCGAAGATCAATCTTTGAGAAACACGTAGAACCTTGAAGTTGATCAAAGAGATCATCGATTCTAGGCAAAGGATAGCGATTCTTGATAGTAAGCTTATTGAGTTCGCGATAGTCAATACACATGCGAAATGATCCATCCTTCTTCTTTACAAATAAGACGGGTGCACCCCACGGTGAATGACTCGGGCGAATGAACCCTTTATCGGAGAGTTCTTGAAGTTGACTTGCGAGCTCTTGCATTTCAGAAGGTGCAAGACGATAAGGAGCTCTAGCAACAGGGTTAGCTCCGGGCATGAGATCAATATGGAACTCGACTTGACGAACGGGAGGAAGACCGGATAAATCTTTAGGAAACACTTCGGGAAAATCTCGAATAATGGGAATGTCTTGGATACTCTTCTCCTTGACATCCTTTTGAACAATATGAGCTAGGAAGGCGATGTACTTCTTTCGCAAGTACTTTTGAGCAGTAGTACAAGACATCAATTTAAGACCCTTGCAAGGCTTTTCACCAAAAACCCTTAAGGTTTCTCCCGAAGGTAGCGGAATTCGGATGCACTTTTCAAAGCAAATAACTTCGGCATGATGATTTGATAGCCAATACATACCTATGATAATGTCAAAGCTTCCTAGTGGCATTGGAATAAGGTTGATTGGGAATGCATGATCATTAAGTTCTAAAGAGCAATCATAGATAATAGACTCAATGGTAAGGGAGTCACCATTTGCTATTTCAACGGTGAAGGTTTTCTCTAATTGGGATCGTGTCTTTGCAAGTAAAGGCTCAAAATTAAGTGACACAAAACTTTTATCGGCACCGGTATCGAACAAAATGGAGGCATATTGACTATTAACAAGGAACGTACCATTAACCACGTCGTTGTTGGCTTGAGCTTCGTTGGCGTTAATGTTGAAAGCACGCCCACGAGCTCCACCTTGTCTAGTATTTGCGAGCCTTGGACATAGATTACGAAAATGATTCGGGTCACCACACTCATAACAAGCACGCCCATTAGCAATGGTGGGAGCACCTTGATTAGCCACTTGAGGTACGGTTTGGTTTGGAGGGTTGACTTGGCCCGTAAGGGCTTTGGTCCTACAAACATTAACCGTATGACCATATCTCCCACAATAAGTACAAAGGCGACATGGGATGTTTTGGGGATGATGATAGTTGCAGGTGGCACAAAGTGGGTAAATTCCACCATATGGCTTTTTGACTGGTGCTTGAACCATAGGTGCAGCTTGGTTCACGGGAACAGCAGGAGTAACCACAGCAAAATTTCTAACCTTCCTCTTTCTAGTGTTGCGAGAGGGCTCGGTTGTAGCTTCTTTGGTGTGGTTAGGAGGGGTTACGGTTTCAGCAACTTTCTTAGAACCCTTTTTGGTAAGGGTTCCAGCTTTAACATGATTATCGGTTAGGGTAGCAGACAGGCGGATGGCATCTTCCAAAGTAGCAGGATTTCTACCTAAGACAGTATCTTGAATTTGTCTTGGTAGCCCACCAATGTACTTTTCGATGCAACGAGATAATGGAGTGACCATGTGGGGCACAAGAAGACTCAATTCATGGAACCGAGTTGTGTAAGCCAAGTGTTCCCCACTATCTTGGGCAAGATCCCAAAATTCGGCCTCTAACTTCTTCACTTCATTGCGAGGACAGAACTCCTCGGTCATAAGCCTTTTGACCTCATCCCAAGGTAAGGCCATAGCTACATCAACACCCCTATTCCTTTTCTCCCCATTCCACCATGTAAGTGCCCGCTTTTGAAGGACACTAGTAGCATGACGAACACGGAGGTTGTCGGGACAGTCACTATTGAGAAAGGTATTCTCAATACTTTCGAACCACTGGAGGAGTCCGGTAGCTCCTTCGGTTCCATAAAACTTTAGGGGATTGCACGAATTGAAGTGCTTGAAGGTGCATTGGTATGGATTACCACCATTTCCACCATTACCACCATTATTACCACTATTGCTTCCATTGCCATTAGTGACACCATTGGCTTGGGTGAGTTGTGTCACCAATTGAGTAAGAATAGCAGCAATGTCGGAGTTGGCGTTAGCGGCGGGAGCACGACGAGGAGGCATTCTACAGATTTGAAACACAAGACAAGAGAGATTGTAAGAACTTATGAGAATTGCTATGATTTAATAGAATGAGATAACAAAATAAAAGATAGATAATCATAGTTTGGATTGTACTCAAAAGTGACAAAAATTCACTTGAATACTAAGGCATATTAAGGTTAATTTAAACTCATATAATTTTCAAGGAGACATGCTTTAGCCTATAGGTAAACACTCATCTCGGGAGTTCCCAGGAAAGCATACGGGTCCCTCGGTTGATTGGGATTTATGCGAAATGCTTTCCTAGACAGAAAACCCAAAATACAGGTGTCACTCTTCCAGATTGCACGTGTCCTCAAATAATTTAACAAGTTTAAAAAACCTCAACGAAGAAATAAAAATTTTGTTTAAAGATTTTTGCTTCAAGAATTTTCCACATTCTTAGAAAGGATAAAGATAGGAAAAGAAGATAAGAATAATAAGAGGTTTAGGCCATAGGAAAGGATGTTATTTATTTAATTATTATTTAAGAATATCCTAATAAGTCATGCATTTCTAACAAAGAAGGTAGCAAATATAATAATAATTAATCATGGTAAGCATGTAGCACATAGCACAAAATCATGAAGCATAACATAAGTGGGTGTCCTAAAGTTATAGTCTAGGTCAAGATGTCTAATAACCTAAATCCCTATAACCAAGTCTCTGATACCAATCTGTCACACCCCGACCGATGGCGGAATCATCGGGGCGGGACATGTAAGACTGTTCATAGCACATGGTTGACTAAATTGAAATATATTAAAGTCAAATTTGCATTACAATAAATCCAAGTACAAGATCAAATTCAAACAAGAAACATAAACAATTCATAAAATTCTTGATTTATTTTGCTAAGTCCAAATCCTATGTTGAACACGTCTTGAATCAATCTCACATATTGGGGCCTGAAACATGAATAAAATAAAGTCAACTAAAAAGTTGGTGAGTATAACACAGTTGTATATAGATAGCATATAGTTGAAAACAAATCCTTTACATGACATGATAAATAAGGCGTTCATGGGGAGTAACTATTGTGTAACCAAACGTACAATCAAACCTTGTAACTAGCATGCAAAACAAAGTGTATTGTCGGTTTCAATCACCGCGTACCATGGGTGGGTTTGTCAGACTCAATAGATCCATCATTGAAAACCGTCGGCTTGTATAGTTAATGATTGCACATAAGAGCATACAAAGGTTAAACACACCTAGCACTCGGGCACAAAGCTCAAATTTTTGCACACATGTATGTAAATAGGATTTTTTTTGCACTTGTGTAGTTTGTGTAAATGTAAATGTGTAATGTGTAATGAGTATAGAGTTCATGTTCCACCCCAAAAGTGTAAAAGAGTAAAAGGGGTTGTGAATACTCACTTGGTATGGAAGTGAAGCTAACAAGGAATATAGATAGCAAAAAGATCCTTGAAAAGCACACTTTAACCTAAATAGTAATATGCATTGAATCACATAGATGTATAAAGTTTAAAAATGAAAGTTGGATTTGTATATAAAACATTGGTTTGTATTTAAAAAGGATTGAATAAAATATATAAAGTTTGAGGTAAAATATGTTTGAAACAATTTAATTAGGTTTGAATTAAATAAATAGGTGTATAACTATAGTTTATGAAATAATGTCAATATTAATTGTAATTAAGTATAAATAAATAAAACGATTTTGATTTAAAATGTAAAGTAAATAAGTCATTATTATTTATAAATTTTGTAACTTAATTATTTAAAATATCATTTAAGTGTAAGATGATAAATATAAATTTAATTTTTTATAAACTTTTCAATAAATTACATTTATGGGAAGATTAAACTTTTAATCTATTTTTAAATACAGAAAACATATTTTTATAAAATCTGAAACATTTACTGATTAAAATATAAAAATTATAATTCTGTTAAAAATTCTGAGTCTAGCACGACCGTGCCTCGGAAGGGCACGATCATGCTCAAGCCACGGGCGCGACCGCGCTAGTCGGGGCGCGACCGGGTTGATCAATCAGGAGCACAATCTAGACAAGTCATCAGGCACGACCGTGCCTTAGCCCGGCACGGTCGCGTCTATGATTTTTAGACACAACAGAGACTAGCCCAAAGGGCATGACAAGGTCTGGACGGATGACACGACCGCGCTTCTAGTCGACACGACCGCGCTAAACGAGGCACGGCCGCGCTAGATGATTAGCGCGACCGTGTCTATTCCAAATCAGACACGAATCGAGAGTTTCTTGTATTTTGAACACAGGAATTGTTAGGGCTTTTGATTAATGGGTTATTAAGAGTCTTTTCATATAACTTAATTGTATGGAAATCGAGTTTAAGCATGGGTTCGATTAAATCATTTTTATTAAAATATGATTTCTGATTCTGATCGAATTCTATAATGGAAGCCCAAATTGAATGAGGGCTTTTGATAATGTTACTGAAATGAGTGAGATGGAGAGTATACTTACCCTGAAACGTAACGAATCGATGAAGAACGGCAGAGATGAGTTCCGGCGACGGAGGTAAAGGTTTCCGGTGACTTCGACTGCGATTCCGGCTAGGCCAGAGAGTCCAGAGTCTTGGAGAGAGCCGGGAGATGATAAATCCTTTCTTGATCGGGAGAATTTGGGTTCCAGGAGGAAGACTCGAGTTTTGTTTGAATTGCTTGAGAGAGAATTCGATATTGATGGAGAAAAACTGAGGCGTTGAGTAATTGAAAATGGTATAACTAGCGTTAAAGGAAAAGAAACTTAATCGGATTTGAAATTCGAACGATTGAGCGTTTTGAAATCACATTTACGTTTCGACTGTTTCGCAGGCGCGACCGTGCTTAGGAACCAGGCGCGATCGTTCCAGGACCAGCCGCGCGATCGTGCCGAGGCACTTGGCGCGACCGTGCTAGAATGAAGCACGACCGTGCTAACTAGGGTTTCTTGATAAATTTTCAACTTTAGTCCTTGACTTTTCAAGTTTTATAAATTTGAAATATATATATAGTTACTTGTATAGCGTTTATGTGCATATAATCGAGTAAAACTTGCGAACTTGTATAGAATAATTGCATTTTATTTACCGCGGGAAAAATATTGAGACATTGCACCAGTATAGAACTTGAAATTTCATTACATTGAATTGAAATATGAATACTAAAAATCAGAAATGTTACAGGCGGGCAAAGATGCTATAGGGCATGATCTAGCCTCAGCTATGGTCAGTTTATCTCTAAACAAAGGATATAATTTTTCAATATATATATACAAAGCGATCCTTGATCAAATTAATGCCGCAACAAGGTATTGATTATTATTATATCCTCGCTTCATACAGCTGCTAATCAATCACTTCCTACCAAATTTACCACAAATAGGGCAGTAACTACAGGTCAAGCGTATTGATAAAAGGGTGTTTTTGCAATTCATGAATGCTGGAACTGAGGAACCAATTCCTATGCACACACCTTTATTTGGTCATCTGATCAATGAAGACTATGTTGCATCGGAAGGAGATAGATGGTATAGTGATGATAGTGAACCCGAGTTAAGTGTGCACTCGGATGAAGATGAGGTAGGTGATGATGATGATAACGGCAATGATGATGATGATGATAGTAATGGTGGTGAGGGTGATGTAGGTGCTGGTTACGGACAAGGTCCAGGCGATAGTCAATCAGAAAGAACAGTAACCGACTCCTCTGATTCAGAACACACACTAGATCAACGTCACCCCAGGAAAGATATTCGGGAATCCCTTCCTGAATCCTCGTCAAGACGACGACAAAGACAAAGTTAAGATTCTGATTTTCATCCTGATAGCTCGGATGAGGAACCTTATATGATTGAAAGGAGAAAGAAAACCCATAACGATCGCCCGTGAAAAGAAGTAATGGATGAAATCAATGCCAGGGTACGGGCACAAAGAACTGTTGATGTCCCAACACAGCTCTATAGCCGAAGGATACAAAGGACAATCACACCAGTGGTTGTTCCAACATGTGATGCTACTACTCAATCCATTGTCTCTCTTCCCGCTACCACAGTCCAGCTCACAGCTACAACACTACACCCCATAATGACTGAATCCACACTTTACTCTACCACCACAATCCCTACCAGTCACTGTTACAGTTGGTACCTTACCACCGATGACACACTCAATAGAGTTTGGAGATTTGGGACACCATTTTGACTTCTCTAAGCTTTTTGTAAATGTTGAACATACAACCGGTGAACCCTCTACAACAAGAGTGGTGGATCCAAGGGATGAAAGAATAGTAGCCCTAGAATCACAGGTGTCCGCTCAACAGACCAAGATTAATTTACTTGTTGATTCTAATACTAGGCTCACCCATTAGTGGCAAACAATGGAAGAACAGATGAGATCGTTCTTTGAACTTCAGAAAATGCAGTATAATCTCAATGACATCTTTTTCGCCACCCGTAAATCTTTGGAAACTCAATTATTAATTCAACGCGGTGAGCATCAGATAATGGTGGATATGGTATATAAGTTGACTGGCCAGCTTATGTCTCAGGGGAGACAAGCAGAAAGGCTGAAGAAGAAGCATGCCACAATATTGACCTTACCAAAGAAAAGGATCAAGACGAGGATCCCAATGCCGGCCGCTCAGGTGCTCGTGTAAGTGAGACATAAGATATCTTGCCAATACAAGCTACGACTGTGGCTCAGGGGGAGTCTACACAGCATGGTAGTGGTGGTGGTGCTGATAAAGGTAAAACACCGGCCGAGGTCCTAAAAGAATTATGTGAAAGCCCAAATCTGAATGATGAAGTTATGATTGGGGCCTTGGCGGAGCTAGAAGAAGGAGAGATTGAAAGTGGAGATGATTGGGATGAGTATGGGAATGATGTGATCGTTGAATTCCCAAAAGGATATGGTGAGGGAATTTATGAGTTGGAACACGGGGAGATCTTCGAAGCCCCAGCAATCAAAAAACATGCTGAGGCTGAAATTCCTATTGTTGATGTTAATGAAACTACAGCAGACGTTCCTGATCCCAACCCAACACAAGAAGTAGGCACAAGTGGCACCTCCTAGAAGAACATACATCAGGGTTGGATTAAGAAAATGATTGAGGCACCGTGGTATAAACCATCCAACCCTCATCGTTCCCATCCCACCTTTAGAGTCCAAACATTGTTTCAACAGTTTTTCTCCTAAATCCCCTTCAAACTAAACCTAGTACCACCATATATGCCTGACACGATGATCTGATCTGACTATGAGTATCCAACCTGAATCTTGTCATCGATTATACTACTCAAACCAATAACAAAGCTCGTTGAGAATCCAAACTCATCTCTTTTCTAAATCAGTAGCCCCCACTAGTTCAATTTCGGGACAAAATTCCCTCAACTTGGGGATACTGTAACATCCACGATTTTGCATATATTATTTTGGGCAATAATAACATTAGGACATGTCATATTATTTCAACATCGTTATAACATTACGTCACGCCATATCAACTATTACATTCAATTGAATGTCGACTCGGAGTTTTGAGATTTAAACTTTTACTTTATTTTTTCTTTATATATACATTTTTGTTAAATTAAATAACGGAATTATAAACTTTAAGTTTTATAAAATGAAGTTTTATTTTATAAAAGAATAATAATAATAATATGAATAATGATAAATAAATAAGTTTTCAGTTTTATTAAATAATTTTCTTAATTTAAATGATAGTTTATCAAATGAATTAGAAATTTAACCCTTTCAGGTCATATGAACCCCCTTTAATTACTTTGGACCCTCACTTGGACCCCTCACATGTCCCTTGAACCCAGGAACTAGACTTTGTCTCAATTTTAACTTGTAAATGTCAAACCCGCTTCAATCCCTTTCAATTACCTGAAATTTCGGGATTCAAAACCTTTCTAAGTCAATTTGTCACTCATTTGCAATCGTATGGAACATGTAACCATCCTAATTGATTGAGAATTCAAGATTTTTAAAGACCCATTTATGGGTTACGGGTATGGGTTTCAAAAACCCATAAATCATGTTCAAATCCCGCAAAACTCATCTCATTTGAGCTGTTAAATGCGTTATCTCATTGTTCTATAAGTACCTTAACCGCTTACAAGCAAGGGCACCACGAAATCCATTTTTTTTCTTTTCCCCACTGATGTTCCGGTCGACGCAAGCTAACCAACAAGCACTTCAATTTTTGAGTTGGTCTTCTAGGTCGACACAAGGTATCCTCTCCTTTCCTATATTCGCACTTATCTGATCTCGATTTTCATTGGAACAATTTAGGGTTTGGGGGGAGGGAACCCTCCTGGTCTGCGACTGAAGCATTTTGGGGAAGAAGGCAATCGAGAAATACATGTTAAAGCCATTTTGTTTCTGTTTAAAACCAAAGTTGGGTGGTTATTCTAGTGGTTAACCCTCTTTACTCTCACCCAGGAGGTCGCAGGTTCTAGCCTAGCAGACCCTCTTTACCCCAATTTTTCTTGTTCTTTTCTTATTTTGCTTGTTTTACTTTTATTTACTCACACACACATTCATATAAATATCAACTATTATTAAGGAACAAAGTATATATGTATTTTTGGTTATGACACGAGTAAACAGAATATGATAAACGAATATACTAACGTAGGTGTATTACACACATATGTATACTTAAAGACGAGCAAATCCTATTAAGGAACGTTTATTTCAAAACACAACACAGTACAACTATATTTTGGGGTTTTGAAACTATATAAATATGTGAATATATTTATATTTATAAATACGCGTATGAATATACTATAAGTCCTGAAATGATTTTACTAAATCATATAGTTACATACATTCTGTTAAAGGACGCACGAACCTGAGTTATTATCGTTAAATATACGCGCGCGTAGCTTTATACGACCGTGTCCATGACAAACTAATAATTTTAATGTAACTATTGAAAGATATTCGAGTTATGAATCCCGATTCAATCTAAGTAACTAATATTACCGAATGATATACTGAATCGGTAATACCGTTAAGAATCAACAAAGCTCAACCGCACGTGATAACTCAACACGGGTTTAGACTCACTCTACATTATTAGGGTTAGTCTACAAAGCTCACGAAATACCTACAGGTATCGTATTACTCGAGGAGGACAAAGAACCGCTACTATCGTGTTGCATAGACTTTGGTTCCCATTGTTACATGAAGGACATTATTGTTCCTGACATGTCACCAGGTGAGTTCACTGCCCCTTTTTATGTTTAAATGTTTTATAAATATCAAGGGGGAAATATACTTGCTTAACACATTTGAAAACATGAAATAACTTTGTTTGATACATTTGAAAACATCATTACTTGGTATATTTGAGAAGACATAAAACAAATTTGCCTTATACAAGAAATCTTGACCGACCACTTATGTTTACATGAGACATTCGTTGAGAGCTCGTAAAGACCCCTATATAAGTCCCTGTGGCATCTCCTAACGAGCAAGACGAGCACGATTAAAACAAATTACTCGATGATTCCTCGTATGAGACGGAAGCACAAAGCAAGTTAATTACAAACACGAACATAGAAGATATAGATGTAACACATAAACGATACTTTATTCAATAACGAACAAGTTATACGAATACAATACCGAATGAGTATACATCTCTACGTTTAAGATCCATTTCCAATCCCTAGGTGAGCTCAACCTAGGGATGGTAACTCACTTCTCACATAGATTCACTCCCTCTATGTGGATGCTAACCTAGCATGCTTACCTACAAATTAACACTTATATTTATATTTATAGGCAAACTGAGTCCTCAGGTGAACTTGTCAAGTTCGCCCATAACTCTATAGGTGAACTAGCAAGTTCGCGAGTTAAGTTCGCCTAAACATTCCCTTAGGTGAACTTAACATGTTTGCTACACATACACTTAGAATTTTTTCTACAGTTACAAAAAAATGCTCTAACAAACTCCCTCTTAACTGTTGTGAACAATTCTAAACAAATACTGATAAATCATCAGTCACAAATTATGCTTCAACACCCTACGTAAACATTTTATAACCATTAGCAATAGTTTTAGCATGGGACTCTGTGGATAGTACTATTTGGGATTGACACCCCTCGATCGGTTTTGGTTGAATGGCTGCATAGTGTTTAACCGTGTGCTCGGGTGGTATGAGTTGGGGGCAAAAATACCCGTGTCATGGTTTGGTTAACACTCATGTAAAATAAACTTCGTATACCTAGCTAGTTACGATGGGTCAACTTGATGGGTCAAACTTCATATGATTTCTTGGTTTCATTTAATGTATACATGAAATCGTTTTTGTGCACATGCATATACTTAATACTTGAAAATGTTTTTGAGCACAGAAAAACTTGAATACTTGAAACTTAAGACCAATTCCGTACAGATATATCTACCAATCATTTTCATGCAAATTGGTTTTGCCAATCATTTACATACAAATAGTTTTCCCCATTCATTCATGTGCAAAAGTTTTTGTTAATTTTTCAAAGAAAACTATTTCATATTATGGCCATGTACGCATTAACAATGTTTTCAAGGGAAAACCACTTTACTGTTCAACAATCAAACCTATGAACTCACCAACCTTTGTGTTGACATTTTTTAAGTATGTTTTTCAGGTAACACATAGCTATGGCTCGGTTGGAATAGGTTAGCAATTTGGATTAAACCCTATAAGACGAAAAAGCATTACTGTCAACCTCAAGAAGGTTCTGACCTATATGGTTATAGGACAATTTACTAGTTTAATTTAGTATTTTTAATGGTGTTCAACACCTTAGTCTTCTTTGTTTTAGCTTCCGCTGCTGTGTAACGTTACCAATCGTTGCGACCTAAATTTATTCATTTATTAAGTAAATGAATTTGGGGGTGTGATAGTGTGCTTGTGAAGCAGAAAAGTAAGTGATGGTAAAGTAAATGACAGAAAAGTAAAAACGTGCGTGAAATGTATAATAGAAATGTAAATAACAGAATAGTAAATAGTAGAAGAGTAAATATCTCGAGTATGATCAAGTCACGAAGAGTATTGCTTTGGGCTTCGAATCCACTTGGTATATGATAATGTTAAGTTGACTAATCCAGTGGTATGACTAATACAAATGTGTGAATGGTACACCACTAGAGCCTCATTCTCAAAACATTTGGTTCACGAATTATAATCTTTAATAATAAAATGGTAATGATTCCCACTAGGGACAACGTTACCCTTAACTCTTTGAATGCTATCTCCAAGTTGGTTTAAGACATCAAACTTAAATGCTTAAGTATTGGTAATAAAATAGTGGTTAGACTTTGTTTACCAGGAGGCGGTGCGACAATGGGACCATGTATAAAGACGTACCGTTCCTAACGTGAGTTCACCAATTCTTGGTCTCATAACAAGTTCGTCTAAAAAAGTACGACCTTTTTAATATTAACCAAGCCTTGGCATACCAAAATCTTCTTGTATAAAGACGTACAATTTTCAAGAGAAGTTTGATTAAAAAGGTTTTACGGTCTTACGCTTTAAAATCAAGAACACTCACAAGTGTAAACATAAGTTTAGAAGATAATAAAAAGCCCACCTAGAAGGTGGTTTTAAGAGCGAATAAATAAAGACGTAAACATACCACTAGATTAATAAATTAAACATTAACATATACCAAACTTCATCATTACCCTAGCAATACAAGGTGTTTAGCCATGAATGGCCATACTAACTAGCGTAACGCTGAGTTTCGTAGGCTCCCCTATTGCGGGCAAAGAGGAGGAGCCTCTCTACTCTAGCTATGAAATACTCTGGAATAGTGTATTGAGGTATGTAAAGGTGTGTCTAACTAAGAACTTAATCCATTCATTTATAGGCCTCAAAATGAGCAATGCACGGCCGTGCATTGGTTTATACAGGCGTGCAAACTCCTCGGGAATCAAACAGGGTGGGGAGAAAGGGGTGGGTTTGCACGACCGTGCAATGGGATGCACGCATCGCTTGCTTCCTAATTTTATCTTTTAGTTGCTGGTTTGACTTCCTTTGACCTGGGTTGACTTATTGGGGCAAAGCTCGGGAATGATCTTCCAAAAGGCTTGATTTGTTGGTGTTTTTGACTGGTTTTAGCTTTGTTTATCCCAGTACCCCGAATAACCTGCAATTATGAAATATTAACGTTTTAAGTATCAGCTGCAAGGTTATTAATCAATTAGTACCATAATATGGGAATTATTATGCATGTAAAACATGTATAATTTAGGGCATATCATAATACCCTATACTTAAACTTTGCTTGTCCTCAAGCAAACTCACACGTGATCAGACCCATAACTAAAAACTTTACAAAAGGTAAGGGAGCTCCAAGTAATTGGAGACTCCGAGATAACTCATGAGTCGCTTATTCTATTTTTGTATTTTTTCTATTTTTAGGATGATGGAATCTATCACACCTCATAATGTTCACTCAACTCTAGGGCTATATATATGTGGATATTGTAAGTTAAGTAAAACACTAAAGTTCGAATCGAATTATGCAATGGTCATAAGCTTGTATGCAAATCAAGTCTCCACTAACTAACTAAGTAGTATGCATGAATCAAGAGGACTTAAAAGGGTTGTAATTTGGCTAAAAGAAAATAAAGGGTGAAAATGAAAATCCTTTTGGGTTTTTAGTGTTTAAAAGGGGTTTTAAGGGATACAGCTAATGTGGAACTAACGGCTAAGGATTCATGACTTAAAATGGAAAATACTAGTGGGTCCCTCTAAAGTACTCAGATCATGAGGGTATAACTAATCTGAGGGCTCGTTTATGGTCAGATTGCCAAGACCGGTACTTCTTATCATGTTCAACTCCTCCCTCATTGCGTAGTACACATTGCTATCTTTCCGTATAGTTCTTTCGGCTTGTAACCTAATAGCACTTACTTTGATCAGATGCGTATACTCATGTTGGGAGTAAGTTTGATTCTTGCTACAATTTCCATCGTGGCTCAAGTTGCCACACCTCACACATTTTCCATATCTTTTGGCTCTTCTTTTAGCGGTGCTTTTTGACAAGCCGCAGAATGGTGGTAGTTGTTCTTGCTTGTGCCACCATTTTCTTACATCACTTGTTGCCTTGAAAACTTTTTCTCGGTGTTCGGGCGGTAATCCAGGCTTTGCGAAATGAATACAAGAAAGCAAATTGAAATCAAAAGAATTCATGTCTGGTTCTTTTAGGACTAATCGGTAAAAGACAAACTTCTCTCTTTTCTCTTTTTTTTTAAACATCAAGACTGCTTTGTCAATAAATCTTTTTCTTCAACTTCCTTGAAATATTTTTCCATATCTTCCTTGAATATTGTTCGACTGTTTCTTCCTAGTACATCCACTTTCTTCTGTATATTCCAATTCCTTTAGTGAATCAGATCCTTTCCAAATAGTCTTAACGGTTGCAAACTTGAAATAACGTCATAAGGTAAACTAATAATCCTCCATTTTGAAGACAGTTAGCCGATAACCGGTGTTTATGAAAAGCTGGTTTGGTGATAAATGTGGGTAGAAGAAACGAAAAGGCTAGGGCTCAAAGGGCTATCTAGGTGGATATTGTTTTTGGTATTTTGGGTTTAAGGATAATATATTGGGGTGATAAAATCCTAGGCGCCTCAATCATTTTCATACAGCTACTAGTTCATGGTCTTGATATGTATAAGTCATACAAGTTCTAATTATGCATAAGATTCGATCGAAAAACACTCAGTATACCAAACGAAAGAGCGTGTGAAAATGTGATGATACTAATGCTCATGAAAGGCTCAGATTATTCTCATATGAAAAACGGATGGGATAGGGTTTAATGAATCGTTATGCATAATATCCATTTGTTTCTACTTGCCATGTTTCCATTTATTCCTTTTAGTTTATTTAGGTCCGAACTCAAAGAGGTTTTGATTTTACGGTTTTTAGGAAAACATTTCAAAATTTTAGGGTTTTTAGAAAATAAGTTTTGGTGAAAATAAGGTTTTAGTCAAATGGGTAGAAAATCATGAGTTTAATTTTACTACTTTCAAGAAACAAGATTGTCCTGAATCTCAAATTCCTCAACCCACACTTAAAACTGTGCATTGCCCTCAATGTACAAATGAATGTAATGAAATGATATGCAAGAATTTAAATGCATGATGTTTTAAGGGAAAAGAAATTGGTACTCCCCCGGTCAATTCGGTGTATAACCTATGGCTAAAACTTGTTATTGTAGTCATTGATAAGCTAAAAACTTCCATCAAATCTTTCAAAAATTTGATGTGGTTTGCTGGCGTCCAAGCTTGTAGAGGTGGAGACAACTCCTCAAAGAAATAGAGAAACTACTTGGTGATGCTATGCTACTTGACACACAAAGAAAAACATAAAAATAGAAACGGAAATAACAGGTAGTAGTTAAGCTACTAATGTCCTAGTATCAAGAAGGCATACCTGGAGGTTGAAGTACGTGAAACTGTAAAATCATGTTTTGGTGACAGGCACTCGGGATCAAGATCAAGCTTTTTTTATTTATCTTTAAAGTCTTGTAGGCATTAGTACTTGTTGTATTTGTCTTTGCTTATCGAGTTGTAATCTCTGAACTTGTAATCTTTATTTGTTTTGGTTGTACTAAGCAAATACGCATGAAAGTGCTCCTGCGTATTTGTTAAGTACAAATGGTCAAACGCACTTAAACAAGTACGCATGAAGGATGGTCATGCGTATTTATCAAGTACGCATGGACCAAGTTCTATAAATAGTGTGGTTTTGTTTCATTTTCAGATAAGAAGTAACCACATAGTCAAGTACGCACGACTCAGTTGTTTGTCATTCCAGAAGTCATTCGTCTTGTGTCTGTACTTGTTTGAAACACCTCGTTATATATAGAACGTGTATTTATAAGTACGAGCTTGTGTTGTTTGTCATGTTTACATTTGTCATTGTACCTTGTTCCACCTAGTCACAGGAATTCTGCACCTGGTGACTAGGCTACATACTCACACGATCATGATCCGATACACCCACCCGAAGGGACCTACAAGTGGTATCAGAGCTTTTGCTCTTGTTTCCAAGTGTTGTGAGCATGTTAGGAACACTTTTCAACAAATTGTTGTTCTGATTACATATGCCTGGGTGATTCGTTGAGTTTTGTTTCATACACTTGTTCACCTTACAAGAATCCCACATCCATCCTTGTGTTGTTGTTTGGATAATCTATTCACCAACAGCTGATTAGCATCACAAATATGATATGTTGTCTATACCACATTGTTCATATCTTACAACCTGTCAAGTTCATCTTTTGATCAGACAAGTGGATAGATTTGTTCAAAAAGTGACCCAGCATTCTGATCCCTGCGTACTTATCATCCTGCATACTTACCTTACTGCGCACTTATTTTTCATGCATACTTAGACAAGTACGCAAGACCATATGAATGCGTAGTTGTTCATACGCACTTATAAGTACACAAGATAAAACTTAGTCTGAAATTCCAAGTGTCATTCTAAACTTACAAAATATGGCGAATCTCCAAAATATCAGTAGCATGTTGAACTATGATAATGAAACATGCACTCCACAGAAACCACCAAAGTTACTAAATGTGAATGACTATTCCAACTGGAAAGCTAGATTCGAGGAATATTTTTCATACACATATTCAAACATGTGGATACCTATTTTAGAGGGATATAAACATCCGACTCATGAATTTCTCGGGGAAAGCCAACCCAAAACAATTTCTAGGCTTGATGTTGAAGAAAAGAAGGCGTATGATCTAGAAAAGAAGGCACACGGTACATTAACCATGGCACTAACCAGAGACTTATTTCATAGCTTCAGAGGTTATGATACGTCACACGATTTGTGGAAAGCCTTACATAAACGGTTTGAGGGAAACAGTGATGTCAAGAAAAGCAAGAGGAGTTATTAAGGAAGCAATATGAATGTTTCAGATATCTGGAGAATGAATCCATTGACGAACTAATCTCCAGGTTCTATCATCTTAAGACAGAACTCAAGTCTTATGAATTGAAATATCCCGATGATGAACTTGTTGAAAAGTTCCTTGATGCATTACCCCCCAAGTTTGAAATGTACACAACCCTGTTAAGAGAAAACCCTAAATTCTATGAAATCACTATTGATGAAGCAATAGGTAAAGTTGAAGCACATGACATGAACTTAAGAAAGAAAGAAACTACTAGCAGACCTCTAGTGCAAGAGCTATCAATGTATTTTGGAACTTCTTCCATAGCACAAACCTCTAGCCATGGAATTGCTTTATTCTCAGGGAATCCTACTCAGGAAGAAGAAAACTCAAAGGGTTGTAGTAGTCATACTTGTTTTGCTACTTCAGGACCAAGTTCATTTCATCAACATTTATCAAAGAATGTTTCGTCTGGTAATCAAAGTGCGATTGCCAAAATTGCAAAAGACCACGTTGCACTATTTTCTTCCTGCATGCTTACCTATGAGAACTTCATACGTGGAAAACTTACTGATCTAGAGACTATTGAAGAAGATTTCAATCAAGTAGATCCTAATTACATGGAAGACATGGACATAAAATGGAATATGGCTATGATCCTAAGAAGGGCGAAACATTTTTAAACAGAAGCGGTAGAAAGTCTATCGGTGGTTATTCAAATGCAAAAGTTGGATTCGACAAATCAAAAGCAAAATGCTATAAATGTCTGAATTATGGACATTTTGCTAGAGAATGCCAAAAAGATAAAGCACCTGCCTCAGGCTTCACACAACCAAGTCCTGGTAGCAATCATAATTTCATCCATCAGAATTTCAATAACAACAACATCCGCACTCAAAATCATGGAGCATCATCCAATGCACTGGTAGCTCAACAAGATGATAGCTATGACTGGGGAGTTCACTTTGAAGACACCATAATCTCACAAACCCAGATTGCGTTGATGGCTGAGATTGTTGATATAATGAAAGCCGAATAAAAGGAAGCTGTAGCTGCTGATCAATAGGAATCTGCATTCGCACTTATGGCAATCGGAGAATCATCCAACTCGTCAAATGAGGTAGATTCTAATTCGTTTATTTTTGTTTCCTGTACTAACTGTTTAAACTTAAAAAACGAGAATAATCGAATTCATGATCAACTCGAACCTCTGCGTAGAGCAGCTCTAAGCTACAAGGAAAATGAAAAACGTTTTAACGATTCAATTTAAAATCTTAGAAAAGATAAACAAGAATTTTCAACTAAAATCAGTGAACAACAATTCCACTTAGATGTTGCCTACAAAGAACTAGAGAAAAAGAATGTCGAAATTGCCAAACTACAGAAAGAAATTCTGAAGTTAAGTGGCAAAATTGAGAAATTGAGAAATTCTCGTTTCATGGTGGAACATTATGAGTATGTCGTACGACAGGTAAATGGAAAAGGGTTGGGTACTAATGCCATTCCTCCACCAATTAACGGGAAAGTTGTCAATGGACCGGTAGACGTTGATTTATTCTTTTTGGACGAATCCTCTGGTAAGGCCAATTCATCATCTGATGATGAATTTTATTCTCATAAATGTTCCGAGGACAACAAGGTCGAAGGTGTTGTCTCAAAAGAGTTAATTGGTGAACCTAATGTTAACAAAAACATTGTCAGTAATCGTGACAATTATATTTTAACAGAACCAGACTTGATTGAATCAAATGATAAATTAAAAAATATGCTTTATGGGGGTTTCAAAACCATAAAGCAATCTAAAAGGAAACATTTGCTAAACAAATTGGGAAAGAATTATCAAGAAAACATTGATACACATTATACTCCCAAGAATCAATCAACATCACACCCTGCAGTTCTTCAAACCAGTCCGAATTATCATCAGAATAAACCACCAACGTCCAAAAGTAATGAGCCTTACAAGAGAAATTTTAAAGAAAGAAGATTTTTTATTTTGATGTGGTACATTCGGTCACATTGATGTGAACTGTCCATATAAGAATCAGGAGAAACAGCCAGTTGTCCATCAACAGGCTGTATCTCTGAAAACACCATCAGTTAAACAATTCAAAAATCAATTTTCAAAATCATTAAAATCACCAGTCCAATATATGGGTAAGTCAAGGCATCTGGCTAAACAATCTACTGAGAAATGGAACAAGAAAGCTGCAGTTCCTCGTGTATCTACTCCTAGTAGTACACAATCTGGTAAGAAGCAAGTGGTGAAACTCTCAAGACCACAAAGGAGGAGACGGAATAAGAGATTGAGTAAACTTGGACAACAGCTAGCTGGTAATCAACTAGGCAAAACCTTTACTGGTTTACCTGTTGACATTGGCAAGCCCGATGTTCAAAGAAAACAAATTTGGAGAAAGAAACTCGATAATTGATTCTGACTCTCCAAAATAGTCACACTTTTTTGACAGTCATGACTGCGAGTTAATTGAAGTTGTTTATTTTGAGAAAAACGGACGACCCAAGACCACTATGGCTTGGGTCTCCGAATCAAACTAATTTCTGTTGACTCGTGCAGGGACATCCAAAGGGATCTATTACAAATCATTGGTATGTTGATAGTGGATGCTCCCGGCACATGACAGGCAACATGGCCCTTCTTCAAGAAATTAAACCATTTAGAGGCGGCTATGTGGCCTTTGCAGGAGAAAAAAGAGCAAGTATAACAAGTCAAGGTGTGGTTTCTAATGGATGTATCAGCTTTGACAACGTCAACTACTGTGAGCAGTTGAAGCATAACCTGCTGAGTGTTTCTTAGATGTGTGATAAAGAGTACTCGGTTATGTTTAACAAATCTGAATGCTTGATTCTCAAGCCTGGTTTCGTGGTTCGTGAGGATTGGATTCTTAAGTGTGCACCAAGAACAAATGACACTTATCAAATTCATATGAGTGTTACAACCACAACCACATCAATTGCAACTTGTTTACTAACTAAAGAAACGGAACTTGACTCAATCTTATGGCATAGGAAACTCGGACACATCTCATATAGAAAAATGAATCAACTTGTCCGAAACAGTCTGGTAGCCGGGATTCCTAAAGTGAGATTTGTCGTTGTAGATGATTGTATGCCTTGTAAAAAGGGTAAACAACAACGAAAATCCAACAAGCCAAAGATCCAAAACTCCATTGATACCCCTTTGGAGCTCTTACATTTGGACTTGTTTGGGCCCATAAGTATCAGGAGTATTGGTGGTAAGTCATATTGTTTGGTTGTAACTGATGATATTTCTTAGGTACAAAAGATGAAACTGCTGAAATTCTTCAATACCTGATTCTGAATCTGGAATCATTATGCACGCTAAAGGTTAGAACAATAAGAAGTGATAATGGCACAGAGTTCAAAAACAACATGATGGAGCTTTTCTGTCTTAAGAAGGGTATTCATCATGAATTCAGTGCTCTGTACATGCCTCAGCAGAAAGGAGTTGCAGAAAGGAATAGTAGAACTTTGATTGAAACTGCAAGGACGATGCTGTCAGACGCCAAGCTTCCAATCACATTCTGGGCGAAAGCCGTTAATACAGCTTGTCACGTTTTGAATAGAGTTCTGGTGGTGAAAAGACACAATAAAACATGTTATGAGCTAATCAATAATCGACCTCCCAATCTTGACTACCTACTGTCATTCGGTAGTCCCTGTTCATTATTGTTAAAATACATGGATCGCAAATCTAAATTTAATGCAAAAGCGGTGGAAGGCATCTTCTAAGGATATGTTGCCAATTCACCATGCAAGAGAGTGTACAATATTGAACATCGTTCTGTCGAAGAATAGTTCGAAGTGGATTGTAGTAAACACACCACTCCACCAGAACCAACATGTCCAGCTTGGGGATTCGATTATGACACACTATTTAAGTCTTTTAACCTTCCTGATGTATCTGCCGAAGATGTTGCAAATCTGTATCAATACTGTAGTGGCAGCGACAACTCAAACTTTTTAACAAGAGCAATTGTATCTATTCCAACTCCCAGTTCCAATGATGCATCTACATCTGGAACACATGATAGTGACACTGAAGAAGATACTAATGGTGATGGAAACGATGCTCAAGTTGATCCTAACATTCGTGTAGGAAATGAAGCTCCGTGGATCCATTCAACATTGAATCTTCTTCTGGTACACATGATATGGGGGAGTTAAGCACAAACCTTGAAACAGATATCCATGAACCTGCTGTACCAGAAACCAGAATACATAGGAATCACCCTATCAAGAACATTATTGGTGATCCTAATACCGGAGTTCAAATACGTCAAAGAACAGTTACTGAAAATACAAGTCTTTATGCTGAAATTATCAGCACTGGTATTATGGAAACCTGTTTACATGCTGCTTTTGTTTCCCAACTAGAGCCTAAGAATGTGAAGGAGGCTCTAGCTAACAACTGTTGGATAGATGCTATTCAAGAAGAATTGTCCTAATTCAAAAAGTTGCACGTATGGGATTTGGTTGACCTTCCAAGAGGTGTTCATCCAATTGGAACCAGATGGGTGTTCAAATGTAAAATTGACGATCGAAACGTCGTGGTGAAGAATAAAGCAAGATTGGTGGTTCAGGGATTTTATCAGTAAGAAGGGTTGGATTACATTGAGGTGTTTGCCCCAGTAGCTAGACTTGAGGCCATTCGTTTGTTTCTGGCTTATGCATCCTTTATTAGCTTTAAAGTCTACCAACTCGACGTGAAAAGCGCTTTCCTATATGGAAAAATACATGAAGAAGTCAATGTCACTTAACCACCCGGCTTTGAAGACCCACAGAATCCTCATAAAGTCTACAAGCTTGACAAAGAACTTTAAGGTCTTCATCAAGCACCAAGAGCTTGGTATGAGACTCTTTTTAAGCATCTATTGTCCAATAGCTTTGAAAGAGGGCTAATTGACTCGACTCTCTTTATAAGGAAAGTAGGAAGTGATCTTCTACTAGTACAAGTATATGTGAATGACATAATTTTTGGGTCTACAAATGAAGAAAGGTGCAAAGAATTCGAACAGGAGATGAAGTTCAAGTTTGAAATGAGCAATATGGGAGAATTGTCATTTTTTCTGGGTCTGCAAGTTAGTCAAATAGAGAATGACATCTATCTGCATCAAAATAAGTATGTACAGGACATTTTGTCAAGGTATAAAATGAATGAGTGTACTACTTACCGCACACCTATCCCAGTCAACCATGGTCTGTATCCAGACAAAGATGGAAAGGATGTGGATTGCAAGTTGTACCGTGGGATGATCGGATCTCTCATGTACCTCACTGCTTCAAGAACTGACATAATGTTTGATGTTTGCTTGTGTTCGAGGTTTCAATCTCAACCAAAGGAATCTCATCCAATTGCTGTAAATAGGATCTTCAGATACCTAAAAGGGAAATCCCGATTGGGTCTGTGGTACTCCAAACAACAGTCATTTGATCTCAAAGCTTATATAGATTCGGATTATGGTGGATGCAACCAAGATAGAAAATCAACTTCTGGTGGTTGTCAATTCTTAGGAGAAAGATTGGTCTCCTGGTAGTGTAAAAAGCAATTAACTGTTTCTATATCAACATGTGAAGCAGAATACATTGCTGCTGCAAGCTGCTGTTCTCAGATCTTATGGATTCAACAACAATTAAGAGACTACGGCTTGAATTACACTGGAACTTCTATGTTCATTGACAACACTGCTACTATGTCCGTCACGAACAACCCGGTGAAACATTCCAAAACTAAGCATATTGAAATTCGTCACCATTTCAACCGTTACTGCGCTGAAAAGCGTTTAATTGAACTTGTAAGAGTTCATATGGACGATAATCTTGCTGATTTATTCACCAAAGCTTTTGATCGTACACGTTTCGAACATCTTGTCAACAAGATAGGAATGTTCAATCATGAGTGAAAAACTTTTTCAAAACAAACAAGTTTCTTGGAAGTTGCATTTATTCTCTTTTCAAACTTAATTTAATTTAGTTGAAATTTTAAAGAAAAACCAAAAAAAATATAAAACTTTCAAAATTTCAATGTCATTTGAAGATAAGAGGAAATGATTTTACATCAGAAAGTGATCTAAACTTCTTAGATTGCACTATTGGGAAATGATTGCATTATGACTACTTATGTAACATTTCTGATTTCATTATCTATGTTTCAATTCAATGTGATACATTCAAACCAAATTCTAGTACACCGACTTGTTCTATTTGTACCAACAATTAAATACCATGTTTCAATGCAAACCCACAAATTTTACACGAGTATACCCTATTAAACTATACATAAGTCCATATTTATTCAAATCTGTCAATACTGAAACTTGCAAGGACTGATTTTTATAAATTAACAAGAAACCCTAATAGGCACGGTCGCGCCTCGTTCTGGCACGGTCGCGCCAAGTGCTATGGCACGGTCGCGCGCCTTGCTTTGGAACGGTCGCGCCCGGTGCATTGGCACGGTCGCGCCTCATATGGGCACGGTAGCGCCTCTTGACAGTTGAAACGTAAAAACGATTTTAATCCTAAATTCATTCAACTCGGTAACCGTTATACACGTTCGTCTAATAACAAACATCATTAATCAATTAAACAATGACATTACACCTGAATTAAAACCAATTATGGATTTTAAATTGAAACCATCGACCTCTTCATCTCTTACTCGTCGAATTCGTCATTTCTATTGATACTCCCTCAAACCAAACAACTACGCACCATATCTAACAGTCTCTGAAGTTTTTACGCACACCAATCTCACCGGAATTACAGCAGAAGACGCCGGAGATCAAGCCCATCATCGCCGGAACTCATTCTACCCGTACACCATCGATTCATCCTCCTTCCGGGTAATTGAAACCTTCCACACTTTCGATTTAGTCTATAGATCAAAAGCCCCAAACTAATTTGAGCTTACAATAGCGAAATTATCACGAACCCGAATCTAGGGTTCGTTCTAAAATGGTTTAATCGAACCCTGCTTTGAACACGTTTTAAATACAATTAATATATTCCAATAGACTCGTAATAACCCTACAGATGAAAGCCCTATGAATTCCAACATTAGCAATGTAAGAATTAGTCAAATCGATTCTGTTTTGGAACAGACACGGTCGCGCTAACATTCTAGCGCGGTTGTGCTTCATGAGACACGGTCGCGCCAAATAACAGCGCGGTCGTGCCTCACACACTCAGACCCGGTCATGCCCTTGGCTAGACTTGGTCATGCCTCAAAACCCTAGACACGGTCGTGCCTGGCCCAAGACACGATTGTGCCTAGTGAACAGCCTAATTATGCATTCTGTTTAGTCAACACGGTCGCGTCCCTGACTAGCACGGTCGCGTCCCTGACTAGCACGGCCGCGCCCGTGGTTCTAGCACGATCGTGCCCTGTCCCAGGCACGGTCGTGTTTGTGAGAAAAGTCTTGACAGAATAACTATTTCCATAATTTAAAAACAATAAGTATTTCAAATTAATTTTTAAATAAAAATAATTGATTTTATAAAATAAATAAATAGAAATTATTTATTTAAAACTTACAAAAAAATTAAATTTATATTTATTACTAAACCCTCCACTTAATTATTATTTACACAATTTATTTAAACATCTTTATAAAAATAAAGGAAAGAAATTTATATTTAATATGAAACATCTAATACATGTTTATTACAAAAAGACTAAGTTACATATTTTATAAATAAATAATGAAGGTAACAATTATGTATTTAATTTACATTTAGACAAAAAATATTTATTTAGTTTATACTTAATTACCACTAATATCTACACTATTTTTATAACTAAGTGAATAAATAATAATTTTGTAATTTATTTATTTAGTTATTTGAACACAAACCTTGAGAAAAATGTCTAAAATACATCCATTTCAAATCTTTCAATTTATACGATACCTTTCAAGTACAAACCACAAGCTTTATACACACAACCAATTCAACCGTAGATTTAGACATAGACTATTGAGCACACTATTAATCCAATATACATTCCACACTAGGTTAACGTTGCGCATTACAAGGATCATATTACTATTTAGTATCTCGAGTTAGCTACGCCTTCAAACCATGTGAGTATTACATAGCCCCTTTTACTCTTTTACACTTTTTGGGGTGGAACATTAACACTATACAACACTATTGCTTACATTTACACAAATTACACAAGTACAAATCCTCTTTACATTCATGTGTGCAAATTTGAGCTTTATGCCTGAGTGCTAGGTGTGTTAACTTTTGTATGCGATTTATGTGCAATCATTAACTATTCAAGCCGACGGTAAACAATGATAGAACTATTGAGTCTGACAAACCCACCCAGATTGGGGTGATTGTTACCGACAACACAATTTTGCATGCTAGTTACAAAGGTTTGATTGTACTTGGTTACATAATAGCTGTTCTCCATAAATGCCTTATTTTATCATGTTATGTATGGATTTGTTTATTTACAAACTATATGCTATCTATATACAAACCTGTGTATGCTCACCAAACTTTTTAGTTGACCTTATTTTATTCATGTTTCAGGTGCTAACATGTGAGTTTGATCACGACATGCTACACATAGACTTGGGACTTAGTTAATTTGAATAAATAATTCTATGTATTTCAATTATGTTCTTTCTTGGATTTGGTTGTGTTTGAATTATTTGAAATGAAATTGATGTTTAATATATTACAATTTAGTAAACCTTGTGCTCATGAACAGTCTACATGTCCCGCCCCGATGATTCCGCCGTCGGTTGGGGTGTGACAGATTGGTATCAGAGCCTTAGTTATAGGGAACTAGGTTATTAGACACTCTTGACATAGACTATAACTTTAGGACACCCACTTATGCCATGCTTCATGTTTATGTGATTATGTGCAACATGTTATGTGATACATGCTATGTGTTACATTCTTACTATGATTAGTTATTATTTCGTTTTTGAAACCCTACTTATTAAAAATTCATGACTTATTAGACTATACTTAAATAATAAATTAAATAAACAATATCCCTACCTATACCCTAAAACCTCATAATATTCTAACCTACTTCTATATCATCATCTTCTTAGCATGTGGAAACTTCATGGATCTAAAACTATAAAAAAAAAATCTTTTATACCCTCGTTAAGGTTTTTAAACTGGAAGGGTGACACCTGTATTCTGGTTTTTCAGTCTAGGAAAGCATTTCGCATAAATCCCAATCAACCGAGGGACCCGTATGCTTTCCTGGGAATTCCCGGGATGAGTGTTTACTTATAGGCTAAATCATGTCTCCTTGAAAATTATATGAGTTTAATTAACCTTAATGTGTCAAAGTATTCAAGTGATTATATCACTATTTGAGTACAATCCAAACTATGATTTACTATTTTATTTGTTATCTTATTCTTTTAAATCCAAACAACATTCATAAGTTCTTACATCTTTTCTTGTCTTGTGAAAATCTGTAGAATGCCTCCCAGTCGTGCTCCCGTGGCCAATACCTACACCGACATCGCTACTATCCTTGCACAACTCGTAACTCAACTCACTCAAGCTAATGGTGCCACCATTGGTAACCATGGGGCTAATGGTGGTAATGGTGGAAATGGTGGTGCCAACCCATCTTAATGCACCTTCAAGCATTTCAACTCATGCAATCCTCTTAAGTTCTATGGTACTGAAGAAGCAACGGGACTTCTTCAATCTTCGTGTTCGACATGCCACAAGTGTCTTACAAAAATGGGCACTCACGTGGTGGAATGGGGAAAAGAGGAATAGAGGTGTGGATGTAGCAATGGCCTTACCTTGGGATGAGGTTAAAAGGCTAATGACCGAAGAATTTTGTCCTCGAAATGAGGTAAAGAAACTGGAAGCCGAGTTTTGGGATCTTGCCAAAGATGGTGGTGAAAGTCTAGCTTATACAACTCGGTTCCACGAGTTGAGTCTCCTTGTGCCCCACATGGTTACACCTTTATCCCGCTGCATTGAAAAATATTGGTGGATTACCTAGGCAAATTCAAGATACTGTCCTAGGGAGAAATCCCGCAACACATGAAGATGCTATCCATTTATCCGCTACCTTAACCGATAACCATGTGAAGGTGGGGACTCTTACTAAAAAGGGCACAAAGAAAGTTTCCGACACCACAAATCCTCCCACCTACAACAAAGAAGCCAAAACTGAACCCTCTCGTAATAATAAGAAAAGAAAGGCTAGAAACTATGCTATGATCACTCCTGCTATCCCTATTAACCAAGCTGCACCTATGATTCAAGCACCAGCCAAAAAGCCATATGTTGGGATTTACCCACTCTTTGCCACATGCAACTATCACCATCTCCAAAACATCCCATGTCGCCTTTGCACTCACTGTGGGAAATATGGCCATACAATCAATGTTTGTAGAGCCAAACCACTTGCAGGCCAAGTCAACCCACCAAACCGAACCAACCCCCAAGTGGCTAATCAAGGTGTTCCTGCTATTGCAAATGGGCGTGCTTGTTATGAATGTGGTAACCCAAATCATTTTCGTGGTCAGTGCCCAAAGTTAGTCAATGCTAGACAAGGCGGAGCTCGTGGGCGTGCTTTCAACATTAACGCCAATGAAGCTCAAGCCAACAATGATGTGGTCAACGGTACGTTCCTTGTCAATAGTCAATATGCCTCCATTTTATTTGATACCGGTGCCGATAAAAGTTTTGTGTCACTTAACTTTGAACCCTTACTTGCAAAGACACGATCCCAGTTAGAGAAAACCTTCGTAGTAAAAATAGCAAATGGTGACTCACTTGCAATTGAGTCTATTATCTATGACTGCTCTCTAGAACTTAATGAACATACATTTCCAATCAACCTTGTACCAATGCCACTAGGAAGTTTTGATATCATCATAGGCATGGATTGGCTATCAACTCATCATGCCGAAGTCATCTGTTTCGAGAAGTGCATCCAAATACGTCTACCGTCGGGAGAAACGTTAAGAGTCTTTGGTGAATAGCCTTGCAAGGGACTAAAGTTAATGTCATGCACTACCGCCCAAAAGTACTTACGAAAGAAGTACGTAGCCTTCTTAGCTCATGTTGTTCAAAAGGATGTCAAGGAGAAGAGTATCCAAGACATTCCCATCATTCGGGATTTTCCCAAAGTATTTCTCGAAGATCTATCCGGTCTTCCACCCGTTCGACAAGTAGAATTTCGCATTGACCTCATACCCGGAGCTAACCCCGTGGCTAGAGCTTCTTACCGTCTTGCACCTTCTGAAATGCAAGAACTTGCAAGTCAACTCCAAGAGCTCTCCGACAAGGGCTTCATTCATCCAAGTCATTCACCGTGGGGTGCACCCGTCTTATTCGTCAAAACAAATGATGGATCATTCTGCGTGTGTATTGACTACCACGAACTCAACAAGCTTACCATAAAAACCGTTACCCTTTGCCTAGGATTGATGATCTCTTCGATCAACTTCAAGGCTCTACTTGCTTCTCAAAGATTGATCTTCGATGTGGTTATCACCAACTCCGTGTACAAGAGGAAGATATTCCAAAGACTGCTTTTCGAACAAGGTATGGTCACTACGAGTTCATGGTCATGCCTTTTGGACTAACCAATGCACCCGCGGTTTTCATGGACCTCATGAATCGTGTGTGCAAACCGTACCTTGATAAATTTGTGATCGTCTTCATTGACGATGTCTTAATCTACTCCAAGACTAAAGCCGACCATGAGCAACACCTTAGATTGGTTTTGGACCTCTTAAGGAAGGAACAACTATATGCCAAGTTCTCCAAATGTGAATTTTGGCTAAAGGAAGTTCAATTTCTTGGTCATATCGTTAACGACAAGGGAATTCATGTTGACCCTGCTAAGATCGAAGCTATTAAGAATTGGAATGTCCCAAAGACCCCCACCGATGTTCGTTCATTTCTTGGTCTTGCGGGATATTATCGTCACTTCATCTCAAATTTCTCTAAGATAGCTGTCACTCTTACCGCTTTAACCCACAAGGGTAAACCTTATGAATGGGGACCAAAACAAGAAGAAGCTTTCCAAACTCTCAAGCAAAAGTTGTGCAATGCTCCTATTTTGACTCTCCCTGATGGGAATGATGATCTAGTTGTTTACTGTGATGCTTCTAACCTCTATGGCACAAAGTGTTGACTCTCCCTCAAGGCCTTGGTTGTGTCCTCATGCAACGAGGCAAAGTAATCGCTTACGCATCAAGACAACTCAAGATTCATGAGAAGAATTATACGACGCACGATCTCGAGTTGGGGGCGGTCATATTCGCATTGAAGATTTGGAGACATTACCTCTATGGCACAAAGTGTGTGGTGTTCACCGACCAGAAAAGTCTCCAACACATCTTCAACCAAAAAGAACTCAATATGAGGCAACGACGTTGGATTGAACTCCTTAACGACTATGACTGCGAGATTCGTTACCATCCCGGCAAAGCGAATGTTGCAGTCGACGCTTTGAGTCGAAAGGACCATATCATGCTTCAATGTGTCCAAATTCAAACCGACATTCAAAACCGCATCTTAGAAGCTCAACACGTCTCAGTCATCGAGGGTAGCATGTACGAGGAAATGTCATGTGGTGTTGAACTCCAGGTTGAATCTAAACCCAATGGCTTACTTTATTATTTGAACCGTATTTGGATTCCCGATCGCGATGATCTCCGTACATTTCTTATGAACGAGGCTCACAAGACTCGTTATTCTATTCATCCTGGTGCGGATAAAATGTACCAAGATCTTCGCCAACAATATTGGTGGCCCGGTATGAAGAAGGACATTGCTCTCTTTGTTGCCAAATGTCTAACGTGCTCCAAAGTCAAAGCCGAACACCAACGTCCTTCCGGATTACTTGAACAACCGGAAATTCCCGTGTGGAAATGGGAGAACTTAGCTATGGATTTCATTACCAAACTTCCTCGCACCTTAAGTGGTTATGATAGCATTTGGGTGATCATTCCCCGTCTCACCAAATCTGCTCATTTCTTGCCTATCCGTGAAGACTTTCGGGTTGAGAAACTAGCCCGAATTTACATTGATGAAATTGTGAGCCGTCACGGTGTTCCCTTAAACATAATCTCCGATAGAGATGTTCGGTTCACCTATCGCTTTTGGCAATCTCTCCAAACTGCTCTTGGTACACGATTGGATTTGAGCACGGCCTACCATCACCAAACTGATGGTCAGACCGAGCGAACAATCCAAACTCTCGAGGATATGCTTAGAGCTTGTGTAATTGATTTTGGTGGCAATTGGGATTCACATCTATCACTAATCGAGTTCTCCTACAATAATAGCTACCACACGAGTATCAACATGGCTCCATTTGAAGCTCTCTATGGTCGCAGGTGTCGTTCTCCTATCTGTTGGAACAAGATTGGTGAAGCACAAATCACCGATCCCGAGCTAATTCAAGAAACATCCGACAAGATTATCCTAATCCGTGACAACATTCGAGTAGCGAGAAGTCGGCAAAAGAGTTATGCCGACAAACGACGAAAACCCTTGGAATTCCAAGTCGGTGACCTTGTTCTTCTAAAGGTGTCTCCGTGGAAGGGTGTGATCCGTTTTGGAAAGAAAGGCAAATTAGCACCTCGCTATGTGGGTCCATTCAAGATCCTTGAAAGGATTGGGAAAGTGGCTTACAAACTCGAGTTACCTCCATCGCTTGGCAACGTGCATCCTACATTTCATGTGTCTAATCTGAAGAAATGCCTTGCTGATGAAAACCAACCTCTTGACGACGTGCACATTGACAAAATAGAAATTATTTATTTAAAACTTACAAAAAAATTAAATTTATATTTATTACTAAACCCTCCACTTAATTATTATTTACACAATTTATTTAAACATCTTTATAAAAATAAAGGAAAGAAATTTATATTTAATATGAAACATCTAATACATGTTTATAACAAAATGACTAAGTTACATATTTTATAAATAAATAATGAAGGTAACAATTGTGTATTTAATTTACATTTAGACAAAAATTATTTATTTAGTTTATACTTAATTACCACTAATATCTACACTATTTTTATAATTAAGTGAATAAATAATAATTTTGTAATTTATTTATTTAGTTATTTGAACACAAACCTTGAGCAAAATGTCTAAAATACATCCATTTCAAATCTTTCAATTTATACAATACCTTTCAAGTACAAACCACAAGCTTTATACACACAACCAATTCAACCCTAGATTTAGACATAGACTATTGAGCACACTATTAATCCAATATACATTCCACACTAGGTTAACGTTGCGCATTACAAGGATCATATTGCTATTTAGTATCTCGAGTTAGCTACGCCTTCAAACCATGTGAGTATTACATAGCCCCTTTTACTCTTTTACACTTTTTGGGGTGGAACATGAACACTATACAACACTATTGCTTATATTTACACAAACTACACAAGTACAAATCCTCTTTACATTCATGTGTGCAAATTTGAGCTTTATGCCTGAGTGCTAGGTGTGTTAACTTTTGTATGCGATTTATGTGTAATCATTAACTATTCAAGCCGACGGTAAACAATGATAGATCTATTGAGTCTGACAAACCCACCCAGATTGGGGTGATTGTTACCGACAACACCATTTTGCATGCTAGTTACAAAGGTTTGATTGTACTTGGTTACACAATTGATGCTCTCCATAAATGCGTTATTTTATCATGTTATGTAAGGATTTGTTTATTTACAAACTATATGCTATCTATATACAAACTTGTGTATGCTCACCAACTTTTTAGTTGACCTTATTTTATTCATGTTTCAGGTGCTAACATGTGAGTTTGATCAAGGCATGCTACACATAGGCTTGGGACTTAGTTAATTTGAATAATGACTTCTATGTATTTCAATTATGTTATTTCTTGGATTTGGTTGTGTTTGGATTATTTGAAATGAAATTGATGTTTAATATATTACAATTTAGTCAACCTTGTGCTCATGAACAGTCTACATGTCCTGTCCTGATGATTCCGCCGTCGGTTGGGGTGTGATAACTTAAACTGTTTATAAATTATCTTTTTAATTGAAATTGTAAGAAGGCTAGAAGCATTCATTAAATCATTAGTAGTGTGAAAGTCTAAATATCTTTCCTACAAATGTGATTTGAACCCATGTTATGATGTGTGTGTGCGTAAAAGATCAACAAAAAAAATCATTATCATATACAGAATGTAATATTTTGGCTAGTATTATCTTTTAAGACCAATTTTGGGTTATGTCTTTAGCACAATTTTTCGGTTCACTTCACTGCCCGTACTCACACGTATGCAATATGAAGTTGTGCCAAGATATGTTTTGACAACAACCGTCAAGCATATACTACCCCTTGGATCACATCTGTTCCATTGAAGAAATCTAGATAATAGTTGGATCCCATTACCCGAATCTTCGGAATCCATATCTATTAGCCTGAATCATTACAAAATATGCACTAAAGATAAACCTCACAAACCTAGATAAATGAATCACTCGATTCTGAATCTTATGATTCTTGATAATCTCTATGGATTCTGCTTGATTTTTCTATGCAAAACGATGTAACTTCAACATGGAGATTCAGATAATCCTTGAGAAAATCTTAGATGTTTTGAAGATAATGCATTTACCCTCTAATCACATTACCGTGGGGTACACATTGTAGAACTCTAAATGGTACCGTAACTCACATTAATTTGATCCAAGAATGCTTATAGTTTCAAATCATATAATACTGACAATTTGAATTAACATAATGTGTATTTTAATGTAAGTCATGATATGATCCCAATGTCTTTGAAATTTATTATGTATCACTTTTTGCTACATGATTTATCCTGATATGATCCTCTACTCATGACTTGACCAAAAAGACGTTCACTGTGAGTATTAAATTATTCTATACTTTGTTTATTCAATTTGAAAAATAACAAAAAGATTTTCAGTGTGTTTTAATATAATCTTTACAAAAGACCAAAAAAATTTCATAACTTCCAGAAAACATGTTTGTAACAAACAAACAATATTGAATGTATCTATCATGTTCGTCTCAATATACTTCATAAATAAATGATTTGAGTAAGAGTTTGAAAGTATGTTAAGTCATGCGTACTTAATCAAGTGCGCATAACTTAACCCATGCATACTTGCAAGTACGCACGACTTAACTTATGCGCACTTGTTAAGTACGCATGAGGAAATCCATGCGCACTTAGACAAGTACGCATGAGCTGAATGGCGGGGTATATACAACGGCAATTGCATTTACTCCATATTTAAACTCTCTCCCACTAAAGTACCGTCGACCTGATCATTTTGTTCTCAAATCCATTCTGTTCCTAAACTGTTTTTAACCACAAAATCGTTTGTTATATCATCTCTAGTTCATCTGGTGAGAATCTCACTCAGTTCCAACCGTTAAAAATCATCCAAAATTGCGAAATTTTGTGTTCTTGAGCTTAGTTTTTTTTATGACCAAATTTTAGGAATTTTTAAGTGTTTGCATGTAAAATTGAGCATCAGGATATGTTTCTAGTCATAAGTCTTATTCGTTTTACACTAAAATCATCCTTTCAACATGGAAATTTGGATTCTTGATGTTGGTTTTGACTATAAAGTTGCGTCGGTTTCTGTTTGCTTCAATAGGGTCAAAATGTTGTTGATAAGGATGCTATAAAAAGTCATATTCACTTCATATGCCTTTTTCAACATCCATAGAACAGGATTTAAGGACTTTAGACCATGAATTGACGACTTCAGACTTGCATAAAACTTAACTTCACACTGACCATGCGTACTTACAAGTACGCATGACCAATTTTGTCTGTGCGAACTTAGTTAAGTATGCATAAGACAGTTTGTGTGAAACTTTTCTAAGTCTCAATTCTCATTCTTTTATTGTGAGTACTAATATGATCTTTTAACTGTTCTAATCTTGTTTATTTGTATTTATTTCAGATAAGGCATGAAGTCCTTTCACAGACGAGTTTAACTTACTAGCACTTACCGACCCAGAATGGAGAGGTGCTGCACTGAACTACCTGGAGATTGTAACTTTTCTGAATCGTTATCATATGCAATCTCTACAAATCCGGTAGTATCACGTCCTTATTTGGAATAATTCTGGGAAACCGCAAAGCTAGATTGTTGACAGACACCAAATGTGATCACTGCTACTGTAGCAAATCAAAGGATTGCCATTTCTGAAGATACCATTCGTCTAGTACTTCAATTTCGTGATCAACAAATTGACCCAACCAATTATCCAGGATATGCGATAGATGGATGCCGGAGGCAAAGGATGGGATATGTTGGAAGAGTTGATTATCCGTCATACAAAAAGATGTGGCTTTTAGATCAATGGAGATATTTGGCGCATGTGATGATTATGTGCATTTCAGCCTGCAAGGCAGGGAAGGATGCAATGGGGCATGACTTAGCCTCTGCCATAGTTGGATTATCTTTGAACAAAGGGTATAATTTTTCACTTTATGTATACAAATCAATCATAGATCAAATCAATGCAGCCCCGAGATTTAGATTTCTGTTATATCCCCGTTTTATTCAGTTGTTGATCAATCATTTCTTGCCAAATCTTCCACCAATTGGACAACAGTTACAAGTCAAGCGTATAGATAAATGGGTATTAGACGAATTCTTGAATGTAGGAGCTGAGGAGCCAATCCCGGTACACACACCCTTATTTGGTCATTTGATAAATGAAGAGTATGTTGCTCCTGAAGGTGATAGATGGTACAGTGCTAACTCCGAGCCTGAAACGAGTGAACATTCGGATGAAGAGGAGGTGGGTGGTGATGATGATAGTAATGATGAAGATAGTGATGATGATGATAGTGATGTTGATGATGGTGCAAGTAATGGTGGTCACGATGCAGAAAGTAGTGACTCCGAAAGAACCATAACAGAATCTACTAATACCACACCGGATCAAAGACATCCCAAGAAAGATATCCAGGAATCCCTTCCTGAATCATCTTCAAGAAGCAGAGAAAGAGAGAGTTCAGATACAAAATTTCTACTCCGAGATGAAAGCTCGGATTGTGAAAAAGAGGAGCCACACATGGTTGAAAGAAGAAAGAAATTCCGATGTGATCTTCCGTGGTATGTAGTAATGGCTGAAATTAATGCACGTGTCGAAGCACAACGAGCTCCTACACAACCAACATAGTTATACAATAGGAAAAGGCGAAGGGCAATCACACAGATTGTTGTTCCTACAAGTCAAGAAGCTACTCAATCAATCGTCTCTCTTCCTATTACAACAGTCCAACTCATAACTGCAAATCTCCTATCTATAATGGCCGAGTACATTATAATCTCAACAACAATGGCAACCACAACAAACAAAACAACAACCCTACATATGACTGTCACATCTGGTACCTTACCGCCCATAACTCATTCCTTAGATTTCAGTGATTTGGGCCATCAGTTTGATTTGTCCTACTTATTTTCCGATACCATACATGAGCCCAGTGAAACTTCTACCGTCAGGGAAGTGGATCCAAGAGATGCAAAAATCACGGCCTTAGAATCTCAAGTAGCAGCTCAGCAAACCCAGATCAATTTGCTAGTTGATTCTAACATAAAGCTCATGAAATAATGGGAAAGTATGGCAGAGAAGATGAAATCATTCTTTGAACTCCAAACCATTCAATACAAGCTCAATGATATTTTCTTTGCTACCAGGAAGACATTAGAAACCCAACTGTTACTACAAAGGGGTGAACATCAGGTCATGGTTGACTTGGTTACCAAATTGATAAACCAGCTTGCGTCTCAGGGGGAGACTAGCAAGAAAGCCGAGGAAGAATCTTGCCACCATATTGACCTTACAAAAGAGAAGGATCAAGACCAGATCCTGGTGCCGGTCCTTCTGGTGCTGCCGATGGTGAGACGCAAGCTGTTTTGGCTACACCACAAACAACGCCTGCGGCAGAGGGGGAGTCGACATAGAGGCAAGGTGGTGGTGGTATTGACAAATGAAAAACACCAGCTGAGGTTTTGGAGGAGCTTTCTGCAAGTCCAGATTTGAACAACGAAGTTATGATTGGGGCTTGGAAGAATTAGATAAAGGAGAGATTGATTCTGGTGACGATTGGGATGAAAGTGGTGCGGATGTGGTGATTGAATTCCCTAAGTGTGATGGTGAAGGAATTTATGAATTAGAAGACGGGGAGATCTTGGAAGCCCCCACAATTCAAGAACCAGCTGAAACTGAGATTCCCATGATTGATGTGATAGAAGGAACAGCCGAAGTTCCCCAAACCAACCCAGCTCATGAAGCAGGTACCAGCAGGAGCTTCTGGAGGAGAGTGCCTCAGGAGTGGATCAAGAAAACAGAAGATGCACCGTGGTACAAACCACGGTACACATATAAATATGGTGCTGCTAGAATGATTCTATCTGTAAGTTTTGAAGAGGACAAGGGGCTATTTTCTATTAAAAGATCTGGCGGGGTACAATACCTGAAGCTAACTTCAGAAGCTTTCAACTCCCTAACCAAATATGATCTGATCAACTTAGCTAACCGCGAACTCTGTAGCGATGCATCACATGCGGTAGCAAGAGGTATTTGGGGAGTCTTACAGAGAGAAGGACGGTCAGGGAAATTTGAGATCTTTCAGCCTCAAGAACCGAAGCGTGTAAAGGATAGAACAAAGATTCATCCTTTGACACTCAAATCCATAAAGAAGCTCATCTACAAGCCTGTGTTGTATGTAGATCCTTTGACCAGTGAGGCGGTAATGGTTGAGAAGAGGAGGTTGCAGGAGATTGTTTTAGTTTTTTATGAAATCGTGTTCATCAACTTTTCCGTAAAGGACTTAGAGGTGTTGGTAGACAAGTATTGTCTACATACAGATGAGTGGACCAAGTTCCTTGCCATCCGTTACAACAAACTTGTTAAATTCTTCTATGACTACAAGTCAAGGCTCGGTGGGGGAAGTCAAGCTGGAAGCTCATGAGAAGATTGAAGACATCTAGAGGTGTTTTCAAGGGGGAGTCTGTAAGAGCTTGTTTTGGTGACCGACACTCTGGGATCAAGATCATGTTTTCAAGGGGAGGTGTTTTCAAGGGGGATCAAGATCAAGATTTTGTTATTTATCTTTCAAGTCTTGTATGTATTAGTACTTGTTGTATTTGTCTTTGTTTATCAAGTTGTAATCTCTGAACTTGTAATCTTTGTATGTTTTGGTTGTACTAAGCAAATACGCATGGAAGTGTTCCTGCGTATTTGTTAAGTACAAATGGTCATGTGCACTTAAACAAGTACGCATGAAGGATGGTCATGCGTACTTGTCAAGTACGCATGGACCAAGTTCTATAAATAGCGTGGTTTTGTTTCATTTTCAGACAAGAAGTAACCAGATAGTCAAGTACGCACGAGTCTGTTGTTTGTCATTCCAGAAATCATTCGTCTTGTGTCTGTACTTGTCTGAAACACCTCGTTATATATAGAACGTGTATTTATAAGTATGAGCTTGTGTTGTTTCTCATGTTTACATTTGTCGTTGTACCTTCTTCCATCTAGTCACAGGAATTCTGCACCTGGTGACTAGGCTTCATACTCACACGATCACGATCAGACACACCCACCCGGAGGGACCTACAGAAAATTTTAAATTTGTAAACAAACCTGGAGTCCATGTGTTCTACCGTATGCACCAACTTCTCAATTTATACATGATCATCGGGTTGCCTCCCGGAAGCACCAAGTTTATTTAAGGGTCGTTGGCCAGACCCATACGTGCTTCATCAGTTGATTTCATCTAGCGAAACCTCCTCCACTGTCTGATCAATTGGTCCTTCGAAATAGCATTTCACTTGGTGACCATTGACTTTGAAGGTTGTTCCGTTTGTTTGTTCAAGTTCGAGTGTTCCATAAGGGAATATTTTCCTGATTTTGTATGGCCCCGTCCATTTAGATTGTAATTTTCCTGGAAATAGTTGTAGCCTTGAGTTGTATAGTATGACTTTTTCCCCCTCTGGGAATTCTCCCTTTCGTATTTTCTTATCGTGAATCCTCTTTACTCTGTCCTTGTAGATTGTTGAGTTCATGTATGCTTGATTTGGAAGTTCTTATAATTCATGAACTTGTAGTAGACGATGCTCCTCAGCACTAGATATATCCAGATTCACGGCCTTAAGTGCCCAATATGCTTTGTGCTCTATTTCTATGGGGGAGATGCCATGCTTTCCCATATACCATTCGGTAGGGAGTGCTTCCAATGGGTGTTTTGTAAGCTGTTCGTAGGGCCCATAATGCATCCTCTAGCTTATTGGACCAATCCTTCCGACTAGGACTTACTACTTTTTCCAGGATGCGTTTTGTAGGTACATATTTCAATCAAAAATCACTCAAAAGATCGATTACACACATACATAGGCGGAATCTGTGTATGGTGGTGAAACATAGGGTAGAAACAGAAATGGTGAAGATAACAGCTAACCACACATAGAATCAACACAAATATGATGTGAAAAAGTAAGAACAAAGCATTAAACAAATGCAGATTGTATTGATTCTTCAAGAACAGTGAAAGAGAAAATTCAGGGTTACAGCCGCTACTCACACACTAAACATTCTCAAACTAGCCTATTTATAGTAAGTTGACAGGCATCGAAATTATGCTTACCGAAACTAGTAGTTTCGGTTGAGCATTTACAAATGAAAGAACCTCCTGTCGAAACTTCCTATCTATTGAAACTACTAGTTTCGATTAAATAAACCTGAATCGAAAGTAGGTAGTTTCGATGGCCCAGACATAGAATAAAAATAGGAAATTACGTAAATTGAAATTACAAGTAAACAAAAACTTAACAAAACATTGTTCAAAGAAATACATTGATGACAACAGCTTATACAAATATAAGACTCTACAATCTTCCCCAAAGATGTTGCATTAATGTCTTTAACTCTCTCTAAGCGGTTGGCTCTTGACTTGTTTTCTTGAAAAATGGCTTGGCATTCAATGACACCACTCTTTGATAGGCCTTAGCATCGGCTTCATCATCTCCATGAAAGAGCTTGATGGGGTTGTTGAATAATACTTCAAGATCCTCAGGTTGAAATTTTAAAAGCTCCATGGGCTCAAATATATGAATGTCTTATTTGCCTTCACACTCGATCACATCACTTCCGATGGTTGAGTTGTAAAACCATTTTCTGAAATTTTGTAGCTGGACTGGTACTGATTGTGGCAGTATGATGGATTTAAAAGTTTCTGCTGGCTTGTAGCAAAGGCTTACCTAGGGCTTTTGTGTTCTGGGATGAATCCTAGTTTTGGATACAATTCATTTTGGAAGAGTGGTCTTCATTGACCTGAAGTCATTGACGGCTTGTTTGTAGGATCGGTGAATACAAGATGGTTCTATTCTAGTTGAGATTGGCGAAAACATTCACAACTAAGCAATGTAAACAAGTAAACAAGAAGAATACTGATAAATGCAATTTGTATTAAGCTTCAAGGATTACAAGATTACGGAGAAAACTCTTAAGAAAAGCACACTTATACAATGACTCTAAGTACTACTTATATAGTAACTTAGAATAAAGACAGACCCTTGATTCTAAGGATCAGATCTAACACAAGCCGTTGATCTTGTATGAACGCTATTCTACATGTAACGACAATAAATACTACAAAAGTTATCTTTACTCAAACGTATTCTTAGGCATCATTGCTTGAGTCCTTGGTAGAAGAGCGTCGTTGTCTTTTATTGTCTTGCACCAGTAACATTCTTTCTACGTGGAGTGTGTCAGTGTTACAGCAAAAAGTTGTCAGTGGTAATGGTTGCTTTATCGAAGCCAGTCAGCTGCAACGTTTGATCTTCAGAGGGAATGGCTATCAGCAGCAATGTTGTTGATCAGCAGCAAGACACAACTGTCCACAACTGCTGATGATTTGCCTATCAGCAGCAACTTTGGTCTTCAGCAGATAAGGCTGTCCGCAGCAGATTTGTTCTTCAGCAGAAGAACAAGTATCCGCAGCAGATATGCTTATCCGCAACAGTTTGTTGATCTGCAGCAAACTCTAAGGTCCACAGCAGTTGTACTTAGAGAATTTTGTAGCTATCAGTCTTTATTTCTATAAACTCCCCCTAGACTGATGCTACCAAAACTCTCTTACTGCTTTCGCTGCTAAAGCTTTTCCATGTTGCAGAATATCCTTTCTACCTCATAGCCTCTTGGGTCCTGGCTGGGATTGTTTAGAGGAAGCTCAAATAGAGTCTTTATGTCTTTTCTTGGCATTTTGAAGATGGCCTTGCTTGAACATATCAACTTTTTTCCTTTAACATCAATCAAGATAAACTCGTTGGTATCAGCCTTGAAGGACCAACTGGTGAATAGAGAATGGGATTGAAGAGTTTTGGCATCAATGATTACATCTTTTCTAGGGTTGAAGTGATGTTTGATTGCTAGCAAAAAGATGTCTCCCACCTTCACTCTCTGCTTATGGGTTTCACCCAACTCTAATATTCTTCTTAGATCTGAGGCTGGGAGTTGAAGTACCTCATCAACAGATTTAAAGATAGATCTTTTCATATCTTCCTTTCCCCAGAAGACTTCAAACCATTTGTCTTGAGTGTTGTAGAACCAGACAACTATTTCTCTTGAGTCTTCTGGTGTGATGGTAGGTTTGGTTTTCTTCTTGGAAGGCTGCTGATGAGGAGGAGCTGGGTGGAGGGATTTGGACTTTGTGGGAAGAGAGGAATGAGGTCTAGGTTGGAGAGTGGAATTATGGTGTGAGGAGGAAGTAGTGGATGAGGGAGAAGGCTTGGGTTTCTTTGATTTGTGTTCAACAGTTTGAGTTATCACCCTTTTCTTGGAGCCTGTCTTCCCCAATCTTTCTTCCTCTTTCTTCTTGACTTTGGAGTACAAGGCTTGCAAGTTCATGAAACTCATGGGGCCTAGCCTTTTTCCACTTTCTCCACTGGCCTTCAGGAAGTCAGTCATGACCTTCCTTTCTTCATGGGTCCTTATGTTGAATGCAATGGTCTTCTTGGATTTTTGGTTGGCTTTTTCTTCTTCATCCCTTTTCTTTTTTGACAATTGACCTTGCTGACCCATGAAGGCTCTGTAGATTTCTTTATTTGATAGTTTCTCAAGGTAGTCTGCATCCTCACCTTGAGAAATCAGAGCCGCTGTCCATTCTTCTCTCATTTCTTTGGCTAGATCAGAATCAGTTATTCTGAACTTAGCCTCTTCTCTTTTCTTCTTCTCCCTTTCTTCTTCTTCTTCTTTATTAAACTGTTCATATAGCTGAAGATCTAGGGCTTCATCTTCTTGTAATTGAGAAGCTGCAGGAAATCTGGCTTTGAGATCATCCAACTGTTTAGCATACAACTGGATTTGTTGTTCTCTAAAGAGCATGGCAGCTTTTCTTTCTTGAATTTTTCTTAGCTCTGCCATCTCCTCTTCTTCTCTTCTTCTTCTTCTTCTTTCCTCCCGTTCCCTTTGCTCTTTCATCAGTCTCTCTTCCACCTCTTCAGTCATTACTTCCTTCTCCTTGGCTTTGGTTGATGCCTCTACTTCATCTTCATGGATCACAACAGCAGATGTTTTAGATACTATTAGGATCTCTGCTTCAGCTTCATTGGCAGTTTGGGGAGTGGATGGGGGAAGGTTTCTTGCTTCATCTTCTTCCCATTCACACCCAGTTACTTCCTTCCAACTTTTCCCTACATCCTCCAACTTTCTTCTTCTAGATTCTGTTGCAGTGTTCAGAGTGGTGGTTGGTGAGGAGATAAAAGAGAAATCTAATTCAGAGGAGGCATCTTCTGCAAGGCGTCCCTCCTTTTCAAGATGAGCTTTGATAGTCTTGATCTATGCTTGGCTCTCTAAGGAGTTGACATTGCAGATATGTGTTTTGAGCTAAAAAATGTTGTATAGGAAGTCTGAGTTGAGGAGTAGGATCTCATTGATGTGGTTGAAGAAGACAGATGATCCATCACTCAGAAAGAAGGTGAAGCCAGAGGGCCTGGTGCACGACCATCCTAGCACTTCCAGTCCCCTGACCATCTCATTGTGTATGAAGCTTCTCTAGCAAACAGTTTCTTCGTAAGTTAAAGTACTGCTCCTGATCATGTCAAGTATACTTGGAGCCAGTCTTTGTGCTGCTGCTGTAGAAGATTCTGCGCGGTCTTTAGGATATGCTACCCTGTTTGCTTCTTCTAATAGTGTTTCAAACCAAGGCAGATTTTCCTTCATTAAGTCTTGGAACCTGCATATTGCAAGTTTTGCTAAGAGATCTGAAGAGGTGTTAATGCTGCTGGATGAATACAGTTCTAGCACTTGAAGAGGATTTAGTGCATCCCAGTTCAGCTCTACTACTCCGCTGAACTCTTTCCCAATCCAGAATCTCTCAGATTGACCATCATACCCCCAAGCTAGTATGGAGTCAAAATCTAGCTTGTCTGCAGTTAGTGTGAATTTGGGGGCAGTGGTTAGACTTATTATGGCCACTGCTTCAGGAAGAATGCTGACTGATGGAGGTGTGTCTTCATGGTGACTTGTATTTGTCATCACCTCATCACAGGCTCGAACAACCAACTTCCAATCCTCAGTGATTTCTTCCTCTTCATCTACTGAGTCTGGCAAGTCATGAACTTGAACAAATGCAGGTTTGAATAAGGAACGTTGAAATGCATCTTGCTCTTGTATCCAATCCTCAAGGCTGTCAGCAACATCTTCTACTGCGACTATCTCCCCCTTTTTGGTTGCCTCAGTGTAAAGGGTTGCATCTGTTTGAGTTCCCACTGATACAAGGGAAGGAGTAGGCACAGTTGGGCATTGATGGGTTTCATGCATAGAGACTTGGTGCTTTAGTTTGGACACTTCAGCCTCTAGCATAGCCACACTGGCCTTCAATTCCATATTTTTTGAGTTTCAGACTGTCCTCATTAACAGTTGTGGAATCCTTGGAGCTGGATGGGGTCTTTGGCCTAGCCTCTACATCCCCATCACCCTGATTTTCTTGGCACCTGGGATTCCGCTCAGTGAAGAGTGTTTCAAAGGAAACATCCTCACTGTAAGTTGCCGTGGTTAGGGTCTTAGTGATGTTATCACTGTCCTCCTGGTTAGTTGATGTACTAGGAGTAGTGACAGCCCTTTCCACATTCACTCTGTTAGTACTCCCAGAGTGAACCTTATTGGGTGATGAACTTGGGTTAGGTGCACTAGCAGCCAAGTCAATCAATACCTCCGAGATAGTGGTTGTTTGAGAAGGTATATCATCTTGACAAGGTGCCTCTACACTTAAGTTCAGATAAGAAAAATAATGGAATGGCTCAGTGGGTTGTTCTATGGATCCGGGATGTGATCCTGATCCTAATAGAGAAGCTTCCAAGGAAGTCTCTCTAATGATGTGGCTACCCTTTTGATATTCTCATCAGAATTTTGGGATTCTGAATGAGGGATTTAGGTTGGGATTGGTCCTTTGAGACAAGAAGAGAAGGAGTTTTCTTGCTCCTTTTTCTAGTATATGTTGCGACAACTAGGCCCTTTGTTCAAGTTGAACGATAACATCCAAAGGTGTGAGTAATTTTTGTGCCTGTGCATCCTTAGTAGTATGCACATGGGTTCGAACAGTGGAAGCAGATTGTTGTTCAGGACGTGAAGAGGAGGGTGTGGGATGAGTATCAACTGGGATTGCTGAACTATCACCCTGGGTGCTTTGTATGTTCATCATTGTAGATAACAATGGAACATTGACCCCTGAGAACTTGGTTAATTTGGACTTAGATTTACCCATCAGCAGCAAACTTGGTTGCTGCAGATGGTTAAGCCTATCCGCTGCAAACTTGGTTGTTGTGGACGGTTAAGTCTCTCAGCAGCAAACTCAATTGTTTCTGATGGATGCAATAATCCGCAGAAAGGATGTTGCTGCTGACAGCCTTAAAGCTATCCGCAGGAAGCTTGTTCATGCTGATAACTTAAAGCAGTCAGTGGCAAATTCTTTGCTGCTAATGATTAAACCTGTCAGCAGCGAAAAAAGTTGCTGCTGACTTATAACTTTTATTTTCAACAAAGGACAAACACATTTACAAAACAAAATTTTAGAGACAAATTTTAATCAAAGTTCATCATACCAATTGATTCAACTAAATATCTAAATCTAGCTTCATCAAAAGGTTTTGTAAACAAATCAACATATAGCTCATTGGTATGAACTTTGGTTAAAATAATTCTCTTTTCTCAGCTTGATCTCTTATGAAGTGATACCTGATGTCAATGTGCTTTGTCTTGAAGTGCTGCACCGGATTATTTGTGATTGATATAGCACTCATGTTGTCGATGTGAATGGAGTTGCCATGAAAGTCATCCCATAATCCAACATTTGGTTTTGTATCCAGATGACTTGTGCACAGCAACTTGAAGCTGCAATGTATTCTGCTTCTGCTGTAGAAGTTGAGATACATGTTTGCTTCTTGCACTGCCATGAAATCAGTCTCCCTCCTAGAAACTGACATCCCCCTGATATGGAATTTGTGTCCAAGTTGCATCCCCCATAATCATTGTCAATGTATGCATACAGATTGAACTTATCATTTTTAGAGTACCATAGCCCAAGTCTTGGGGCTCCCTTTAGGTATCTAAAAGTTCTCTTGACAGCTTGAAGATGTGAATTCTTTGGAGCTTCTTGGAATCCTGCACAGAGACATACTGCAAACAAGATATCTGGCCTTGAGGCAGTGAGATACATGAGAGACCCTATCATTGCACGGTATTGATGTTGATCAGTGTGTTGACCATCTTTGTCTGGAGTCAGTTGATGGTGCACTTGCATAGGGGTTCTTGCAGCAGAGTAGTCAGGCATCTTGAATCTTTCCAAAATGCTCTTGACATATTTGGATTGGCTGATGAAGATTCCATTTGGAACTTGTTTGACTTGAAGACCCAGAAAGAAATTTAGTTCACCCATTGAACTCATTTCAAACTTTGAGTGCATCAGGATCTCAAAGTCTTTACACAACTTCTTCCTTATTGATCCAAAGATGATATCATCAACGTAGATTTGTACTAGTAAGATTTCTCCCCCTTCATCTTTGATAAACAAGGTCTGGTCAATGGCACATCTTCTAAAGTTGTTGCTTAGTAGATATCCAGACAAAGTTTCATACCATGCTCTTGGGGCTTGATGTAAGACATACAGAGCTTTGTCTAGTTTGAACACTTGGTTAGGATGTGCGGGATCTACAAAGCCTGTAGGTTGTTTGACATATACTTCTTCACCAACTTCCCATACAGAAAGGCACTCTTGACATCCATTTGATAGACCAAGAAATTCTTGGATGCAGCATATGCCAGGAAGTTTCTAATGGCCTCCAGCCTGGCAACAGGAGCAAAGACTTCATCATAGTCAATTCCCTCTTCCTGAGTGTAGCCTTGAGCTACAAGTCTGGCTTTGTTCTTGACTACAATGCCTCTCTCATCTTGCTTGTTCCTGAATACCTATCTTGTGCCAATGGGAGATTGACCAGGTGGAAGATCAACAAGTTTCCAGACATCCTGTCTCTTGAATTGCAGCTACTCTTCCTGCATTGCCTCAATCCAACTGCTATGTTTCAGAGCTTCATCTATCTTCTTGTGTTCCACTTGAGATAGAAAACATGAAAACAAACATATATTGGCCTCATGAGATTTTCTTCTTGTTAGAACTCCTTGGTGAACTTGGCCAATAATATTTTCCAGAGGATGTTCCTTGTTGATCCTATGTGCTGGTACCACCTCCAACTATATCCCTTGCTCAAGATTGCTTTGATTTTGATCTGGGATTTCTTCATTCATGGTGGAAAAGTCTTCAATATCAACAGCTACATCATTATTATCAGCAATAGGATTTGCAACATCTACAACATTTACCGAAGAGTCTTCATTCAAATTTTCATTTTCAGACAGACTGCTGCTGGTGACATTGGAGAGTCTGGTTCCGGCTTCACTTGCTTCAATGGCTTCCATAACAGATGGAGGATCAATGGATGGTCTTTTCAGACTGATGGAAGATTTACGAAAATCCAGTCTGTAGTCAGAGGAGAAAGAGAAAGCTGGTGCTCGTGAAGAGGTAGATTCCATATTTGAGAAGATGAGAGGCTCAAATATTTGGGTTAATGAGTCTATGTCAATGAGCCAGTTTGGGCCTTTTCCCTATTCATAGGCAATGTGTTCTCTGCATTCCACATTGGCTGATTCTTCCAAAATTCTTGTTCTTCAGTTGAATACTCTGTAGGCCTTGGATTTAGAGGAATAACCCACAAAATATCGTTCATCAAATTTCGAACCAAACTTAGGAAGAACCCCATGTGTGATCAGAATTGTGCATGGACATCCAAAAGGTTTTAGAAATCCAATGTAGGGAACTCTTTGGAACCATAGTTCATAAGGTGTCTTGTTGAGAGGCTTGACTATGAGAACTCTATTTTGCACATAGCAGGTTGTGCTTGCTACTTCTGCCCAGAATGTGTGTCACACCCCAACCGACGGCGGAAACATCGGGGCGGGACATGTAGATCGTTCATGAGCACAAGGTCGACTAAGTTAAATATATTAATCATCCAAATTCATTTCAAGTATTCAAAACAAACCAAATCAAACCAAGTACATAAATGAAATACAAAATCCTTTATTAAAATTATCTAGGTCCAAAACTTATGTGTAGCAAGTCTTGATCAAAATCACACATTAGTACCTGAAACATGAATAAAATAAGGTCAACTAAAAAGTTGGTAAGCAAACACAGGTTTGTATATAGATAACATATAGGTTGTAAATAAACAAATCCTTACATAACATGATAAAATAAGGAATTTATGGAGAGCAGCTATTGTGTAACAAAGTACAATCAAACCTTTGTAACTAGCATGCAAAATTGTGTTGTCGGTAACAATCACCCCAATCGGGGTGGGTTTGTCAGACTCAATAGATCTATCATTGTTTACCGTCGGCTTGAATAGATAATGATTGCACATAAATCGCACACAAAAGTTAGCACAACTAGCACTCAGGCATAAAGCTCAAATTTGCACACATGATTGTAAAGGGGATTTGTACTTGTGTAGTTTGTGTAAATGAAAACAATAGATTGTATATTGTTCATGTTCCTCCCCAAAAATGTAAAAGAGTAAAAGGGGCTGTGTAATACTCACTTGGTTTGAAGGCGTAGCTAACACGAGAGACTAGATAGTAATACGAGGTCCTTGTAATGCACAACGTTAACCTAGAGTGTAATATGTATCGAAATCAATAGTATGCGGAATAGTCTATGTCTAAGTCTAAGGTTAAATTGGATGTGTGTATAAGGAATTTGAAGTTGTAGGTGTTAGTGGTTTGTACTTGAATGGTGTTGTATAAAATTAAGGTTTGAGTTTGGAATAACTAAATAATAAAACAAAATTATTATTTATTTACTTAGTTATAAAAATAATGTAGGTATTAGAGGTAATTAAGTATAACCAAAATAAATGATTTTTGTTTAAATGTAAATTAAATAATTAATTGTTACCTTATTTATTTATTTATAAATACGTAACTTAGTCATTTAGTTATAAAAATGTATTAGATGTTTTATAATAAATATAAATTCTTTACTTTACTTTCATAAATATGTTTAAGTAAATGGTGTAAATAATATTTAAGTGTAGGGTTTAACAATGAATATAAATTTAATTTTGTAAGTTTTAAATAAACAATTTCTATTTATTTATTTTATAAATTTAATTATTTTTATTTAAAAATTAATTTGAAATACTTATTGTTATTAAATTATGGAAATAATTATTCTGTCAAGACTTTTCTCACACACACGACCGTGCCTGGGATAGGGCAAGATCGTGCTAGAACCACGGGCGCGACCGTGCTAGTCAGGGTTGCGACCGTGTTGACCAATACAGAGGATATAGCTAAGCTGTCCACTAGGCACGACCGTGTCTGGGCCAGGAACGACCGTGTCTAGGGTTCTGAGGCATGACCAAGTCTAGCAAAGAGGCATGACCGGGTCTGAGTGTGTGAGGCATGACCGCGCTGGTATTGGCACGACCACGCTAGAAGACTAGCGCGACCGTGTCTGTTCCAAAACAGAACGAATTGACTGATTCTTATAATGTTAACGTTGGATTTCATAGGGCTTTCATCTGTAGGGTTATTACGAGTCTTTTGGAATATATTAATTGTATTTAAAACATGTTCAAAGCAGGGTTCGATTAAATCCATTTTGAACGAAAAATAGATTATGGTTTGTGATGATTCCCATATTTTAAACCCAAATTAGATTAGGGCTTTTGATCTATAGACTAAATCGAAAGTGTGGAAGGTTTCAATTACCCAGAAGGAGGATGAATCGATGGTGTACGGGTAGAATGAGTTCCAGCGATGACGGGCTTGACCTCCGGCGTCTTCTGCTGCAATTCCGACTAAATCAGCGTGTCCAGAAGCTTTAGAGAGGATCAATAGTATGTTGGCTTGGGAGAATTGCAAATCAAAATGGTGAATTCGATGGTTTCGTGAGAGGATTAGGCGTTTATGAGATAAATCGACGAAATTGAGTTTATTTGTTGTAATAGTGATGACTAAAAGGTTTAATTGAGTTCGTTATTGGTGAAAACGTGTATAACGGTTATGAAATCGAACGTCTCTGTGATTAAAGGTGGCATTTACGTTTCAGCTGATGAGAGGCGCGACCGTGCCCGTATGAGGCGCGACCATGCCTGTATGAGGCGCGACCGTGCCATGGCACCGGGCGCGACCGTTCCAAAGCAAGGCGCGCGACCGTGCCATAGCACTTGGCACGACTGTGCCTAGTAGGGTTTCTGTTTATTTATTTATAAAATTAGTCCTTGTAAGTTTCAGTATTGACAGGTTTGTATAAATATGGACTTATGTAGAGTTTTATAGGATATACTCGTGTAAAATTTGTGGATTTGCATTGCAACATAGTATTTAATTGTTACTACAAATAGAACAAGTCAGTGTACTAGAATTTGGTTTGAAAATGTATCACATCGAACTGAAATATAGATAATGAAAATAGGAAATGTTAAAGTATCCCCATGTTGAGGGAATTTCGTCCCGAAATTTAGCAAGAGGAGGCGACGGTATCAGTGAAGAGATGTGTCACACCCCAACCGGCGGCGGAAACGTCGTGGCGTGAAGCGTGCAGACTGTTCATAGCTCATGGTTTGCTAATGTTGAAATATTTAAACATGCAGTTTTCATTGAAATCAAGCAACAATCCAACAAGTACACGAAACATAACAAAATACATAACAATGTTTATTTTAGAGCCTTTTAACTAGGTCCTCAAACTAGGTGGAAGCAACTTGTAATCATCTCAATTGTTAGCACCTGAAACATGATTTAAAAACAAGGGTCAACTAAAAAGTTGGTGAGCATACATAAGTTTTGACACACAAATAAGAGTTCAAAACTGTTTATACAATTCCTTGATTCACATGGTATATAAGACAAATATGGAGAATCTATAGTTATACTAGGTGCACAATCAAACCTTGTGACTGAGGCATAACACGCAGGTTACCCTAATGTAAAGTCGGTAACAAACACCCTACCCGGGTGGGTTTGTCAGACTCAATAGTACTATCCTTGTTTACCGTTGGCTTGTACAGAGTTAATGATTTGCACGAGTTGCGTCATGTATGTATAGTAATGACTCATAGCATTCAAGCATATTGCACAAATAATTCATGTAATCAAGTAAGAATTGTACTATGAAAGAGTTGCAATTTGTTTAATGTAAATCATGTCCACCCCAAAGGTGAAAAAGAGTAAAAGTGGGGTTATGTAGACTCACATGTGTTGGAGAGTGTAGATTGCACAACCAAGTAAATGTTAAATGTTTGTGGGTCACGAAGCTTGACCTATCGAGTAAATGTATGACGTGTATTAATGCGGTGTATAAGGTTTAAAGTAACTATAGTGTTTCAGTGTATTGCAAGCGTAAGGATTTGCACTAATGAATTGTATCGTTTAGTTACGTAATTAAAATATAAGGTAGTGTGGTATGTATATTTAATTGAATGTAATATAAACAAACGAATTCGTTTTATCTACTTATTTTAGAAAACGTCACAAAATATAAAGTAGTTTATATTTATATAAGTTTTATTTGATGTAACTAGGATTTATACAATTGGTTTATAGAAGTCTTTTTCATAATAAAGTGTTTTATAAAATCTTGTTATAACTTTTTATAAATTTAGAAATTTTAAATGAAAATGTATTTTCAAATGGTAAGAATCGGTTTAAAACAATTTAATCGATGAAAATAATTGTTGTGCTTAATAATGGTGAGATTCTGTTTAAACAGTTAAGTTTATAACATAAGTTTTATAAAAATCATCAAATCTGAGAAACTGTAAAGATTCAGTTCTGACTGAGCACGACCGTGCTCATCAACGGCACGACCACGCTTGTATCTAGGCACGATCGTGCTTGACACTTTTTTTTTGTCAAATTTGGTCCACGAGGTTTGTGAGATAATGGCTTTATTGTAACATAATGTATTGTATGTGTAATTGCATTACAGATGTTGCACGCGAATTGAAATTGGAATACTCGTTTATTGCATCGAAACGTTTACATGGTAAAAACCAGAAATGTTACAGTCTCCCCATGTTGAGGGGATTTCGTCCCGAAATTCAACTAGTTGAGGCTGCAGAATTGGCGAATAGGTGAGAGTTTTGGGTTCTCAATGTGTCATAACGGTTGGTTTAGGGAGTATAATTGGTGACAAGGTTCAGGTCGGTTTCTCACAGTCAGGTATGAATGATGATAATGAATTTAGTTTTTGAAATGGATTTGAGGAGGAAAAACTATCCAATAATAATTTGGATTCTATAGGTGAAATGCATTACTTGAGATGGATTTGACGGGAACTTGATAATTAGGTTTTGTTTAAGATGTAGTCTAACATATTCAAGAATTGTCAATATTTCGCAGTCATTGGTCTAGGTCAAAACTTCACGTGACACGAACAACGCTACTTCTGATAATATGACAGAACACTTATATATAGGAAGTACCATCGGCGTATCCACCATGCCCTTGTCATGTCACATCAGTTTCGTTGTTACATATCATGATAAGTTTTAGGTCACAACACACGACAAAATTCACTATGTTTTCCATGCGCTGATTCTTATAATTCCGTGTGCACCCGTAATTACTCGAATTATCGTATGGTCCGTATAGATCGTTTCGTTGTGTGCGGGGAAGGGGGGCACAATTTCACTATAATCACGTCTATTGTTTACACATAAGAGTCGCTAATAAGTAACTATGTCCCTAATCAGGCCAGTTTGCAACTAAAGAGTAGTAAAGTAGTAACACTTAAAGTTTCTTAGTTTGCTCGTGTTTGAACAAGAATACGTCAAACCCCGAGTCGTTTCAATGTATTATGGTCTTCGACTTTGGTGTACAAAGTGCATGACCATGTCTTGTATATAGTGTAACCAATCCATTACAACAATTGTAAGCAAATTTTGTTTCGAGTATATAGTAAGCACGTAAGCCTCATGTATGATCTAATGTCACGTAGTTCGTAATCAAATAGGTTTCATATATAGCGTAAATAATTTAGCGTCTTGTATTTTGTAAGTCAATAAATTCGGATGTGTAGTGTAAACAACATAGTATTTTGTGTATAGTAGGAAATGAATGTCATGCAGGGTGTTGGCAACTTAGCATCATGTATATTGTACAATGTGCACAGCCTAGTATGATGTACTTTGTAACCAAATGAGTTTCATGTATAGTGTGGTCAATCTAGAATTGTGTATTAATTAAGCAATTCTTATGTATCACGTACATTGCAAACGACTAAGTTTCGTGTATCATGTGTTCAATCCAGTAGCAGTGTATTGCAAATAAACATGTTGCGTGCAAATCGAGTAAGTTGTGATTTGTAGGCAAACTATTATCATGTATTACGTAATTTGTGTAGCATTGGATATATTGAGAGTATTTGAGTTTCATGTACCATGTGGCTGCATTGGATATATTGTGAACGTGTATACGTGAGTATTGAACTTCGCGTGCGATGTGTACTAATGAGTTTTGCATGTGATCGAGTGATGCGGACAAACGTGTTGTTTGGCGTTCTTGCATAATGTGGTAGTTAGGTTCAAGTCCTCAAATCTCATTGAGGTTGGTGGGAAGGGTTAACGTTTACGCGGTATGGATCGTCTCTTGAAGCGTCAAGTGAAAGGTAACGAGGAGGTTTTGGAAATATTCGGGAATTGTGTTTACAATTACGGGTCTTTGTTTGAACAGTGGTAAATTGTTCTTGGTTGTAGATATATAAAGTAGTGAAATCATTTAATCGCATATTTTAAATGAATATGCAATTTATGAAAAAGTATTTTTAATTTAAAATTTCCACTTTTGGCTAAACAAGTAGCTAATTTAGCCAAAGTTTGGAATTATTTACTTTAATGAATAGAAATCATAATTATTTATCAGTTAAAAAAAATATTTTTATAAAATTGATTGTATTACTTTCCTCATTAGGTGAAAAAGTTTTATGGAAAATTTATGTTTTTGATATTATCTAAAAAAATTTTATTAAATATTTTGTTAAACAAGATAGCGATGTTTTGTTTAAATCACAAAATAGGATGATTTATTTATAAAAGAAATTGTTGGTAATGTACTAAATCATGCTGAATGAAAGAGGTGATATTTGGGAAAATTTGGTGAGAATATAACAGGTGTAATTTACGCTCCACGGGTCAAATCAATGAACAATAACTGTAGAGTTGAAATATATGGAATTGATTAAATGCTGAAATGTTAAACATTATTCAAAACATAGGGAAACGGTTCTCAAATTGAAAGTTTAAAGGAAATCAGTGGAAGCTTCTTCTAACGTCTCTGGTAGCTTTCCACTAGGAGGAAGATAATTGCCAAGATGAGCACCGCTATGGTCACTCGAGTAGTAGATCTGGCTTCAACCCTGGCGGTCTCCGTGCGGTGTTCTTGTACTTCCTTTTCGAGGATGGAGATTAACTCCTTTTGGTACCCTAATTGGTTTGCTAGGCTATCCATTCTTTGTCTTTGCAAGTTGTGTATCACTCCCTGCTCTATCCTTTGTCTCTCATATTCTGAATTCCTTACATATTGATTGAAGTCATTGGTTGGAATTCCCATAACACCAGGGGGTGCCATGGTATGCCTTACCCAAGGGTTAGGAAGGTACGGGTCGGGCATTAGGTATGGGTCTCTTAGTGGGGGTGGCAATTGATTGTGGAGGGGAGATGTATGATACGGGTTTACGGGTACGGGTGATCCAGCTGTTTGAAGTCTCGGGTCGGTGTTCCTAATCTAGTCCGCCCTTACATCAAACCTTGGCCTAGTAGCTGGGAGTATTGGTGACAAATACACAGGTGTCTCAGTGTCTTCTTCCCAATCAGATTCTGATCCAGGACGGTAAACCGGGGAGGGAGGAGGGTAGGAGTCCATGTCTAGCAGAAAAATAATGAAAAAGTTGTGAGTGATAATGAAATATTGCGGGTTAGACATAGGAGAACTTATAGGTTTTAGAGTTTGACTAGTCATAACACCGAACCTTCACAATAGTATTTTAGAAATACACTTGACCTATAAGCAATGTATCCCTGAGGAAAATTCCCAGGAAAGAGGGGTGGGTCACTAAGACACACTTAAGTACCCTATCTTTCCTTAGCCAGGATTCCTCATGGGCTTACACACTCTTCCAGCCATCATGTATTAATAACACTATTGTTGGGCTCATGGTTATGATGGGAATTGTTGTGGACTGGGCCTTGAGGCCCAAAAGTGAGGTTTATTTATTGCAGCGGGCTTCTCATTCTTGGAGGATATATGGGCTTCTTAGTTTATTATTAATGGGTATTAGGCCCAATAGTTTAAGCCTTTGTTTACATAAAGTTATGGTATCATGTGTGTGAGTTTAAAGGTGTATGAATAATTTGGTGTGTACGTGTGTGTGTGTTAAGCTTAGGATAGCACTTACTGAAACACATAGGTAGCATGCAGATAGTAATGAATGTAAGCACAAAAGTTATCAGGTAGTGTGACACATAAGTCATCATGTATTGTATCATGTAGTGTAAATACTTATGATAGTATATATAAATATTTCTACCAGAAGTAATCATGTAACGTGTAGTAGCATGGCATTGTATGGGTGTCCTAAGGTTATAGTCTAGGTCAAGAGTGTCTAATAACCTAATTCCCTATAACCAAGGCTCTGATACCAATCTGTCACACCCCAACCGGCGGCGGAAACGTCGGGGCGTGAAGCGTGCAGACTGTTCATAGCTCATGGTTTGCTAATGTTGAAATATTTAAACATGCAGTTTTCATTGAAATCAAGCAACAATCCAACAAGTACACGAAACATAACAAAATACATAACAATGTTTATTTTAGAGCCTTTTAACTAGGTCCTCAAACTAGGTGGAAGCAACTTGTAATCATCTCAATTGTTAGCACCTGAAACATGATTTAAAAACAAGGGTCAACTAAAAAGTTGGTGAGCATACATAAGTTTTGACACACAAATAAGAGTTCAAAACTGTTTATACAATTCCTTGATTCACATGGTATATAAGACAAATATGGAGAATCTATAGTTATACTAGGTGCACAATCAAACCTTGTGACTGAGGCATAACACGCAGGTTACCCTAATGTAAAGTCGGTAACAAACACCCTACCCGGGTGGGTTTGTCAGACTCAATAGTACTATCCTTGTTTACCGTTGGCTTGTACAGAGTTAATGATTTGCACGAGTTGCGTCATGTATGTATAGTAATGACTCATAGTATTCAAGCATATTGCACAAATAATTCATGTAATCAAGTAAGAATTGTACTATGAAAGAGTTGCAATTTGTTTAATGTAAATCATGTCCACCCCAAAGGTGAAAAAGAGTAAAAGTGGGGTTATGTAGACTCACATGTGTTGGAGAGTGTAGATTGCACAACCAAGTAAATGTTAAGTGTTTGTGGGTCACGAAGCTTGACCTATCGAGTAAATGTATGACGTGTATTAATGCGGTGTATATGGTTTAAAGTAACTATAGTGTTTCAGTGTATTGCAAGCGTAAGGATTTGCACTAATGAATTGTATCGTTTAGTTACGTAATTAAAATATAAGGTAGTGTGGTATGTATATTTAATTGAATGTAATATAAACAAACGAATTCGTTTTATCTACTTATTTTAGAAAACGTCACAAAATATAAAGTAGTTTATATTTATATAAGTTTTATTTGATGTAACTAGGATTTATACAATTGGTTTATAGAAGTCTTTTTCATAATAAAGTGTTTTATAAAATCTTGTTATAACTTTTTATAAATTTAGAAATTTTAAATGAAAATGTATTTTCAAATGGTAAGAATCGGTTTAAAACAATTTAATCGATGAAAATAATTGTTGTGCTTAATAATGGTGAGATTCTGTTTAAACAGTTAAGTTTATAACATAAGTTTTATAAAAATCATCAAATCTGAGAAACTGTAAAGATTCAGTTCTGACTGAGCACGACCGTGCTCATCAACGGCACGACCGCGCTCGCCTCCGGGCGTGACCGTGGTGGTCTGGAGCGCGCCCGTGGTCGAGTCAGAAGGCTACAGAGGTTCTGGTCATGGAGCACGACCGTGTTCGTGTCCGGCACGACCGCGCCTAGTGTTTGTTTTTGGTCAGGACTTGTTTGCTCGGTAAGCACGACCGGGCCTTACTCGGACCACGACTGTGCTTGGTCAGGCACGACTGCGCTCAGTGATGAGCGCGACCGTGTCGGGTCTTTTCCAGACATAAATCGATCGATTCTTATATTAAAAGCTTCTGTATTCTTAGGGCTTTCACTTAGTGGATGCTTGCGAAGCTATTTACAAAGTTTAATTGTATTTATATCGTGTTTAAGTGGTAGTTCGACTAAAAGTGTAGTTTCGACTTTTTAGGTTCAAAATCGGATCGATCGCGTATTTTTACTACGAATTGACATAGGGCTTTCGTGGTAGAGGTAGATACGAAGCTAGACACATATTACTTACTTGTTTAAATCGGACAATTTAATGCAGTCGGCTACAAGTCGTGAGGTCGGGTTTCTCGGCGATCGATCGGACGACAGAGGTTGTATGCGAGTCGAGTGAATGCTCCGAGAGGTCGAGAGGGTGCATGTGAAGGTGTAAGGGGCATTGGATTCTCCTTATAACGTCAAATTTGCGAATTCATGATTGTGGTGGGAGTGGGTAGTTGATGATTGAAATAGGTCGATTGGAGTACGAAATCGGAGACGTGTTTCAGATGGTGTACAGTTGCGTATGGTCGGACGCGTGAAATCCGGCCTTAACGCGATTTGATTCGACGAGCATGGACCACTGACTGACTCTGCGGAGTCACGTGGTTTCAGCAGCGCGACCGTGTCTGTATTAGGCACGGCCGTGCTTTGACTCTAGGCGCGACCGTGCTTGTATCTAGGCACGATCGTGTTTGACACTTTTTTTTTTGTCAAATTTGGTCCACGAGGTTTGTGAGATAATGGCGTTATTGTAACATAATGTATTGTATGTGTAATTGCATTACAGATGTTGCACGCGAATTGAAATTGGAATACTCGTTTATTGCATCGAAACGTTTACATGGTAAAAACCAGAAATGTTACAAGATGGGGGTACTTGAGCTTTATTTGGTCCTCTCGTTCCCAAGTAAACTCAGGACCACGTTTAGATTCCCAACAAACTTTGACAATAGGAATACGGCTTCGTTTGAGCAGCTTGACTTTGCGATCCATGATTTCCACTGGTCTCTCAACGAAGTGCATCGTTTCGTCAATATGCACGTCGTCAAGAGGTATGTGAAGATTCTCATCAGCAAGACATTTCTTCAGATTAGACACGTGAAAAGTAGGATGCACATTGCCAAGTAATAGAGGTAAGTCGAGTTTGTAAGCCACTTTCCCAATCCTTTCAAGGATCTTAAATGGACCCACATAGCAAGGTGATAATTTGCCTTTCTTTCCAAAATGGATCACACCCTTCCACGGAGACACCTTTAGAAGGACAAGGTCACCGACTGGGAATTCCAAGGGTTTTCGTCGTTTATTGGCATAACTCTTTTGCCGACTTCTCGCTACTCGAATGTTGTCACGGATTTGAATAATCTTGTCAGATGTTTCTTGAATTAGCTCGGGACCGGTGATTTGTGCTTCACCAATCTCGTTCCAACAGATAGGAGAACGACACTTGCGACCATAGAGAGCTTCAAATTGAGCCATGTTGATACCCGTGTGGTAGCTATTATTGTAAGAGAACTCGATTAGGGATAGATGTGAATCCCAATTGCCACCAAAATCAATTACACAAGCTCTAAGCATATCTTCAAGAGTTTGGATTGTTCGCTTGGTCTGACCATCAGTTTGGGGATGGTAGGCCGTGCTCAAATCCAATCGTGTACCAAGTGTAGTTTGGAAAGATTGCCAAAAACGAGAGGTGAACCGAGCATCCCTATCAGAGATTATGTTTAATGGAACATCGTGACGGCTCACAATTTCATCAATGTAAATTCGGGCTAGTTTCTCAACCCGATAGTCTTCACGGATAGGCAAGAAATAAGCAGATTTGGTGAGACGGTCAATGATCACCCAAATGCTATCATAACCACTTGAGGTACGAGGAAGTTTGGTAATGAAATCCATAGCTAAGTTCTCCCATTTCCACACGGGAATTTCCGGTTGTTCAAGTAATCCGGATGGACGTTGGTGTTCGGCTTTGACTTTGGAGCACGTTAGACATTTGGCAACACAGAGAGCAATGTCCTTCTTCATACCTGGCCACCAATATTGTTGGCGAAGATCTTGGTACATTTTATCCGCACCAGGATGAATATAATAACGAGTCTTGTGAGCCTCGTTCATAAGAAATGTACGGAGATCATCGCGATCGGGAACCCAAATACGGTTCAAGTAATAAAGTAAGCCATTGGGTTTTGATTCAAGTTGAAGTTCAACAGCACACGACATTTCCTCATAAATGTTACCCTTGGTGACTGAGACGTGTTGAGCTTCTAAGATGTGATTTTGAATGTCGGTTTGAATTCGGACACATTGAATCATGACATGGTCCTTTCGATTCAAAGCGTCGGCTACAACATTCGCTTTGCAGGGATGGTAATGAATCTCGCAGTCATAGTCGTTAAGGAGTTCAACCCAACGTCGTTGCCTCATATTGAGTTCCTTTTGGTTGAAGATGTATTGGAGACTTTTGTGGTCGGTGAACACCACACACTTTGTGCCATAGAGGTAATGTCTCCAAATCTTCAATGCGAATACGACCGCACCCAACTCGAGATCGTGCGTCGTATAATTCTTCTCGTGAATCTTGAGTTGTCTTGATGCGTAAGCGATTACTTTGCCTCGTTGCATGAGAACACAACCGAGACCTTGGTTGGAAGCATCACAGTAGACAACTAGATCATCATTCCCATCAGGGAGAGTCAAAATATGAGCATTGCACAACTTTTGCTTGAGAGTTTGGAAAGCTTCTTCTTGTTTTGGTCCCCATTCATAAGGTCTACCCTTGTGGGTTAAAGCGGTAAGAGGGACAGCTATCTTAGAGAAATTTGAGATGAAGCGACGATAATATCCCGCAAGACCATGAAATGAACGTACTTCGGTGGGGGTCTTCGGGGCATTCCAATTCTTAACAGCTTCGATCTTAGCAGGGTCAACATGAATTCCCTTGTCGTTAATGATATGACCAAGAAATTGAACTTCCTTTAGCCGAAATTCACATTTGGAGAACTTGGCATACAGTTGTTCCTTCCGCAAGAGGTCCAAAACCAATCTAAGGTGTTGCTCATGGTCGGCTTTAGTCTTGGAGTAGATTAAGATATCGTCAACGAAGACGATCACAAATTTATCAAGGTACGGTTTGCACACACGATTCATGAGGTCCATGAAGACCGCGGGTGCATTGGTTAGTCCAAAAGGCATGACCATGAACTCGTAGTGACCATACCTTGTTCGGAAAGCAGTCTTTGGAATATCTTCCTCTTGTACACGGAGTTGGTGATAACCAGATCGAAGGTCAATCTTCGAGAAGCAAGTAGAGCCTTGAAGTTGATCGAAGAGATCATCAATCCTAGGCAAAGGGTAACGGTTTTTGATGGTAAGCTTTTTGAGTTCGCGGTAGTCAATACACATGCGTAATGATCCATCCTTCTTTTTGACGAATAAGACGGGTGCACTCCACGTTGAATGACTTGGACGAATGAAGCCTTTGTCGGAGAGCTCTTGGAGTTGACTTGCGAGTTCTTGCATTTCAGAAGGTGCAAGACGGTAAGGAGCTCTAGCCATGGGGTTAGCTCTGGGTATGAGGTCAATGCGAAATTCTACTTGTCGAACGGGTGGAAGGCCGGATATATCTTCGGGAAATATTTCAGGAAAATCCTGATTGATGGGAATGTCTTGGATATCCTTCTCTTTGACATCCTTTTGAACAACATGTGCTAAGAAGGCTACGTACTTCTTTCATAAGTACTTTTGGGCGGTGGTGCATGACATTAACTTTAGTCCATTGCAAGGCTTTTCACCAAAGACTCTTAACGTTTCTCCCGACGGTAGATGTCACACCCCGCCAGGGCGGAAACACGAGGCGCGACTTTCACTGGTTTCCAAAGCATATGATTACCGCAAACACATACATGTAATTGGATACATAACTGAATTTAAAATATTTACATTACAAAATATCAACTTGAGTTTACAAATGTTTAAGATTTCGCAAATATGACTCAAGACCATGAGTTATACAAGAGAAATCCTCCCAAAAGCCGTATCCACGTGCATGCATGTAACCTACATTGCTAACATGATGACCACGTTCAATTTCCTGAAAACATACTTAAAATTGTCAACACGAGGTTGGTGAGTTCACAAGTTATTATAAAGAGTTATCATAAACCCAATGTTTAAATCTGATATTTTTGCCGATCAAAACTCTTTGTTAAACCTGATCATTTTAACCTGATCAGTACTCTTTTGTTTAAACCTGATCACTTTAACCTGATCAGAACTCTTTTTATTAAACCTGATCACTTTACCCTGATCAGAACTCTTTACTTTAAAACCTGATCACTTTATCCTGATCAGAACTCTTTTGTTTAAAACCTGATCACTTTATCCTGATCAGAACTCTTTTGATAAACCTGATCACTTTACCATGATCAGAACTCTTTTGTGTGTATTACCAATGAATATGATTACTAATCCGATCTATTGACCCCATTTGTAAGCTTGCAAGGAATACAAAATAGTATGTAATGTACGAGACCGTAACCAAACCCCAACTTTCTGTGCCTCCCCTCGCCTTTCTGCGAGTAAGACAATATGCGGTCATTCGGCCATTTTGACCCCTGGTTAGCGCGACTAACCATGACCGGAGGCGTCACCCCCAATATTACTATTCATATAATCCCGGGCTAAATCCATAGCTAATGGTTACTAATTTATTACGAGGACTTTAAGCGCTTTATTGTTCCCTCAATACATACATACGGTCAGATCATTAGTTCCATTCATTTATACACAAAAGTCTTTTACAAGTATGTTTCCACCCCAAATCATTTCAAAACTTTAGAAAAAGGGGAATTAGTGAAACTCACCTCGACAGTATGAATGCTAGCAAATATTTGAATGACGGCAGATTCACCTATCCGTATCCTAATTACACAAGGATAACATACACGTTAAGACTACCCGTCTTAAACGCAAATTGTTCACTCGACTTAGCCGATCTGATTACTTTTGTTTTAATTATCTTTTTAGTTTTTTCAACCTTGTTTTGTTATGAAAATAGTTCTGAGTTACTGCCTTATGGGGCTAATGAACAGGTATCGAAACTTTCTTAGTTTCGATTGAACAGAACAGATGTCGAAACTTCCTAGTTTCGACTGAGCAAAACAGGTATCGAAACTACCTAGTTTCGATTGGCAAGAATAGTATCGAAACTACCTAGTTTCGATTGTACACAGGTATCGAAACTTCCTAGTTTCGATTGAGTAAATAGATATCGAAACTCCTAGTTTCGATAGAACAACCGGTATCGAAACTCCTAGTTTCGATTGAATAACTGGTATCGAAACTCCTAGTTTCGATCAATAGGTATCGAAACTCCCAGTTTCGATTGACCAACAGGTATCGAAACTATAGTTTCGATACCTGCACTTTGATTTACGGAATTCACTCTGTATATTTTTATGTTCAAATCTTGAGTTTGACACAGTTTTCTTGTTATCTTACTTGCGTTTGAACGATTTGTATGTTTAGTTACGGTTTTTAAAGAAAATAAAAGTGATAATAGCGAGTTTTTACCTCAAACAGGGAATGGTTTCTGAGAAACAGAGAAGATAATCTTGAGCTCGTTAGCTCGATTCTTGAGAACACACTGGGAACTCTTCTTATAGCACCGAAATCTGATGAATTTTGCCTTGAACTGGACTTCGATTTGAAAGGGAATTAGGAATTTGCCGTAAGAAAAGAGACGGTTTGAAAGGAATGGTGAAGTTTCGACTGAAGGGTATGGTTTTCATCTGAATCAAAGTGAATCAGGCAAGTGGGAGCATGGCTCCCCTGACTCTCGGCCAAGAAAGTCAAGAAAATGGATTAGGGGTTAATGATAACCAATTTTTTTAAATATTAATTTATTATGGTATTAGTATCAATTAGAGTTTTAAAGGGGTAATTTAATTCAGTTTCGATTCTTCACAGTATTATGATTTTTAACCATTTTATGGCTCGTTGAAGAAAATATTAGAATCTTGGCTCAACGTAAATTTTGTGTAATATATATATATATTTTTCTGGTTATTTTATTTAACCATTTACTTTCGTATTAAGTCGGGTTATCCTGCTTACTTTTTCTAGTAACTCTTTACGGTTTACTAGACTTGGAACAAACTTCTTTGCTAGACTTCTTGACTTTACTTAGTCAAAATAAAATATCAGGAAATAATAATTATGAACGTGCGTTTATGAAATGTGGATATTGACCTGAAATGCTGGGTGTCACAGTAGAGGTATTCGGATGCACTTCTCGAAACAGATGACTTCGGCATGATGATTTGATAGCCAATCCATGCCTATGATGATATCAAAACTTCCTAGTGGCATTGGTACAAGGTTGATTGGAAATGTATGTTCATTAAGTTCTAGAGAGCAGTCATAGATAATAGACTCAATTGTAAGTGAATCACCATTTGCTATTTCGACAGCGACGGCTTTCTCTAATTGGGATCGTGTCTTTGCAAGTAAGGGTTCAAAGTTAAGTGACACAAAACTTTTATCGGCATCGGTATCAAATAAAATTGAGGCATATTGACTATTGACAAGGAACGTACCATTAACCACATCATTGTTGGCTTGAGCTTCATTGGCGTTTATGTTGAAAGCGCGCCCACGAGCTCCGCCTTGTCTAGCATTGACTAACCTTGGGCACTGATCACGGAAATGATTTGGGTTACCACATTCATAACAAGCACGCCCATTTGCAATAGCGGGAACACCTTGATTAGCCACTTAGGGGTTGGTTCAGTTTGGTGGGTTGACTTGGCCTGCAAGTGCTTTGGCTCTACAAGCATTGACTGTATGGCCATATTTCCCACAGTGAGTGCAAAGACGACATGGAATGTTTTGGAGATGGTGATAGTTGCATGTGGCACAGAGTTGGTAAATCCCAACATATGGCTTTTTGGCTGGTGCTTGAACCATAGGAGCGACTTGGTTAACGGGGATAGCAGGACTGACCGTGGCATAGTTTCTAGCCTTTCTTTTCTTATTATTACGGGAGGGTTCAGTTGTGGCTTCCTTGATGTGTACGGGAGGAGTTGTGGTGTCGGGAACTTTCTTGGTGCCTTTTCTAGTCAGAGTTCCCGCTTTCACATGGGTGTCGGTTAGTGTAGCAGATAAGCGGATAGCATTTTCAAGTGTTGCGGGATATCTCCCTAAGACGGTATCTTGGTTTTCCCTTGGTAATCCACCAATATACTTCTCGATGCAGCAGGGTAAAGGTGTGACCATATGGGGCATATGGAGACTCAACTCGTGGAACCGAGTTGTATAAGCTAGACTTTCACCACCATCTTGGGCAAGATCCCAAAACTCGGCTTCCAGTTTCTTTACCTCATTTCGAGGACAAAATTCTTCGGTCATTAGCCTTTTAAGCTCATCCCAAGGTAAGGCCATTGCTACTTCCACACCTCTATTCCTCTTTTCCCCATTCCACCACGTGAGTGCCCGTTTTTGTAAGACACTTGTGGCATGACGAACACATAGGTTATCGGGGCAGTCACTATTGAGAAAGGTATTCTCAATACTTTCGAACCATTGAAGAAGTCTCGTAGGTCCTTCGGTACAATAGAACTTAAGAGGATTGCATGAGTTGAAGTGTTTGAAGGTGCATTGTGGTGGGTTGACACCACCACCCCCATTAGCTCCATGGTTACCATTGGCGGCCCCATTAGCTTGAGTGAGCTGATTCACAAGTTGTGCAAGGATGGTAGCAATATCGGTGTTGTTGTTGGTCACGGTAGCACGACGGGGAGGCATTCTACAGAATTGCACAACACGAGAAAAGATGTAAGAACTTATGAAAGTTATTTGGGTTAAAAAGGATGAAATAGCAAATAAAATAGTTAATCATACTTTGGATTGTAATCAAATAGTGATAAAATCACTTGAATATTATGACACATTAAGGTTAATTAAACTCATACAATTTTTCAAGAAGACATGTTTTAGCCTATAAGTAAACACTCATCCCGGGAATTCCCAGGAAAGCATACGGGTCCCTCGGTTGATTGTGATTTATGTGAAATGCTTTCCTAAACAGAAAACCCAGAATACAGGTGTTACCCTTCCAGATTGCACGTGTCCTAAAATAATTAACAAGTTTAAAAACCTTAACGAGGGTATAAAAATATTTTTATAGTTTTAGATCCATGAAGTTTCCACATGCTATGAAGATGATGATAGAGAAGTAGGTAAGAATATTATGAGGTTTTAGGGTGTAGGTAGGGATATTGTTTATTTAATTATTATTCAAGTATATCTTAATAAGTCATGAATTTTTAACAAGTAGGGCATCAAAAATGAAATAATAACTAATCATAGTAGCATGTAACACATAGCATGTAGCACATATCACATAATCATGAAGCATGACATAAGTGGGTGTCCTAAAGTTATAGTCTAGGTCAAGGGTGTCTAATAACCTAGTTCCCTATAACCAAGTCTCTGATACCAATATGTCGGGGCGGGACATGTAGACTGTTCATGAGCACAAGGTCGACTAAGTTGAAATATATTAATCATCTAAATTCATTTCAAGTATTCAAAACAAACCAAATCAAACTAAGTACATAAATGAAATGAAAAATCCTTTATTAAAATTATCTAGGTCAAAAACTTATGTGTAGCAAGTCTTGATCAAAATCACACATTAGTACCTGAAACATTAATAAAATAAGGTCAACTAAAAAGTTGGTGAGCATACACAGGTTTGTATATAGATAACATATAGGTTGTAAATAAACAAATCCTTACATAACATGATAAAATAAGGCATTTATGGAGAGCAGCTATTGTGTAACCAAATACAATCAAACCTTTGTAACTAGCATGCAAAATTGTGTTGTCGGTAACAATCACCCCAATCTGGGTGGGTTTGTCAGACTCAATAGATCTATCATTGTTTACCGTCGGCTTGAATAGTTAATGATTGCACATAAATCTCACACAAAAGTTAGCACAACTAGCACTCAGGCATAAAGCTCAAATTTGCACACATGAATGTAAAGGGGATTTGTACTTGTGTAGTTTGTGTAAATGAAAGCAACAGATTTTATATTGTTCATGTTCCACCCCAAAAATGTAAAAGAGTAAAAGGGGCTATGTAATACTCACTTGGTTTGGAGGCGTAGCTAACACGAGAGACTAGATAGTAATACGAGGTCCTTGTAATGCACAACGTAAACCTAGAGTGTAATATGTATCGAAAGCAATAGTATGCGCAATAGTCTATGTCAAAGTTTAAGGTTAGATTGGATGTGTGTATAAGGAATTTGAAGTTGTAGGTGTTAGTGTTTTGTATTTGAATGGTGTTGTATAAAATTAAGGTTTGAATTTGGAATAACTAAATAATAAAACAAAATTATTATTTATTTACTTAGTTATAAAAATAATGTAGGTATTAGAGGTAATTAAGTATAACCTAAATAAATGATTTTTGTTTAAATGTAAATTAAATAAATAATTGTTACCTTATTTATTTATTTATAAAATATGTAACTTAGTCATTTAGTTATAAAAATGTATTAGATGTTTTATAATAAATATAAATTTCTTTACTTTATTTTCATAAATATGTTTAAGTAAATGGTGTAAATAATATTTAAGTGTAGGGTTTAACAACGATTATAAATTTAATTTTGTAAGTTTTAAATAAACAATTTCTATTTATTTATTTTATAAAATCAATTATTTTTATTTAAAAATTAATTTGAAATACTTATTGTTTTTAAATTATGGAAATAATTATTTTGTCAAGACTTTTCTCACACACACGACCGTGCCTGGGACAGGGCACGATCATGCTAAAAACCACGGGTGCGACCGTGCTAGTCAGGGGCGCGACCGTGTTGACAAATACAGAGGATATAGCTAAGCTGTCCACTAGGCACGACCGTGTCTAGGGTTCTGAGGCACGACCAAGTCTAGTCAAGAGGCATGACCGAGTCTGAGTGTGTGAGGCACGACCGCGCAGGTATTGGCACGACCATGTCTAATGAAGCATGACCGCGCTAGAAGACTAGCGCGACCGTGTCTGTTCCAAAACCGAACGAATTGACTGATTCTTATAATGTTAACGCTTGATTTCATAGGGCTTTCATCTGTAGGGTTATTACGAGTCTTTTGGAATATATTAATTGTATTTAAAACATGTTCAAAGCAAGGTTCGATTAAATCCATTTTGAAGGAAAAATAGATTCTGGTTTGTGATGATTCCCATATTTTAAACCCAAATTAGGTTAGGACTTTTGATCTATAGACTAAATCGAAAGTGTGGAAGGTTTCAATTACCCGGAAGGAGGATGAATCGATGGTGTACGGGTAGAATGAGTTCCGGAGATGACGGGCTTGACCTTCGGCGTCTTCTGCTGTAATTCCGACTAAATCAGCGTGTCAAGAAGCTTTAGAGAGGATCGATAGTATGTTGGCTTGGGAGAATTGCAAATCAAAATGGTGAATTCGATGGTTTCGTGAGAGGATTAGGCGTTTATGAGATAAATCGACGAAATTGAGTTTATTTGTTGTAATGGTGATGATTAAATGGTTTAATTGAGTTCGTTAATGGTGAAAACGTGAAGAACGGTTATGAAATCGAACGTCTCTGTGATTAAAGGCTGCATTTACGTTTCAACTGATGAGAGGCGCGACCGTGTATGGCACCGGGCGCGACCGTTCCAAAGCAAGGCGCGCGACCGTGCCATAGCACTTGGCGCGACCGTGCCTAGTAGAGTTTCTGTTTACTTATTTATAAAATCAGTCCTTGTAAGTTTCAGTATTGACAGGTTTGTATAAATATGCACTTATGTAGAGTGTTATAGGATATACTCGTGTAAAATTTTGTGGATTTGCATTGGAACATAGTATTTAATTGTTAGTACAAATAGAACAAGTCAGTGTACTAGAATTTGGTTTGAAAATGTATCACATTGAACCGAAATATAGATAATGAAAATCAGAAATGTTACAATGTGAGAGGCAGTTTTGAGTCAGCCAACATAGATCTTGCTGACTCAATTAGAGTTTTGTTTCTTCTTTCAGCAACTCCAATTTGTTGAGGAGTTCTTGGAGCACTGTATTGTCTTTCTATTCCCTTGATTTCACAGAAACAGTTCAAGGTGTGGTTCTTGTACTCTGTTGCTGACTCAATTCGAGTTCTGTTGTCTGTCATGTGCCTGGAACAACCACTGTCTACCACCCAGGTGCTATTCTTGGGACCTAGCTGTCTCTGCACATGAGAGAGATCTAGTTAGTGGGAGGAATCCAAGAGCTTGCATCCTTGTAAAAAAGGGTTTTCGGATTTTCAGTATCAGCATGTGTGCATTTAACGGAACCAATGATGAACCTTGGAGGAATTTTAGCTTTCCAATGCTGAATTGGTGGTTTTCCAGCTCTCTTTGCTTTGTCAGCAGCAGATGTTGCAACTGAGGACTTTGGCTTATCAGCAGCAGATTTGTTGATGCTGATGGTTTTACTTTAGCAGCAGCAATGTTGGTTGCTGCTGAAGACTTGTCTTTGGGTTGCTTAGGCTTTAATTGATCAACAACATTTTTGTTGGCTACTAATGGTTTAACTTGGGCAGCAGCAGACTTGGTTGCTGAAGAAGGCTTTTCCTTTGGTTGCTTGAGTCTTACTTCATCAGCAACAGTTTTGTTTGCTGCTGATGGTTCTTTCTTCATCTTACTGATAGGCTTTTGTTGAAGAGGAATTTGATGAAGAACATGGTTGAGAGGATTAAACTTACAATTTGCAGCAAAGTTCTCTGATTCACCACAGATGATGCAAGATTGTTGAGGTTTTGGGAGATGCTTTCTTGGTGGGATAGAGAGTTTCTGAACTGAGTTTCTTTGGGTTCAAAGCTTCTTACCTTTTTGTTCTTGTTTATTTTCTCAAAAGCGTGTTGCTTTAGGTTTCTTTGTTGTTGAAGGTAATAGAAGCAGGTGCTGGCAGTATGATTGTATTTCCCACACAGAAAGCATGATTTAGCCAGTTTGTCCCTTTGAAACTACACATAGTCCTTTCTTTTGAACAAGTCTTTGAAGTTCCAGGGGTGAGATTTTTTGTGCTCAAAGGTGGCTTCTTCCAATGTCTATTGAACATATGGAGCTTTCTCTCCAGGCGCATGATTTAGCCAGTTTGTCCCTTTGAAACTACACCTTCCTTTGTTTGATTTATTTGGTTTGAGGCTTTGAGTTGGTGGAGGTTGAAGATTGTCCCTTTTCAACAGTTAGCTTTCTTCCTTCTAGAGGATAGCTGATTCTGATTTGTTTGGTTGGTTGAGATACTGGTACTGTTTTTGAAGGGATGAAAGGGCTTGGATTGTTGGCTTTAAGAACTTCACAGGTAGGTGGTGATGAAACTTTATTGGTTTCAGTGGAGTCTGAGCATGTTGTCTCAGACTCGGATGAAGTAGTGCATTCTTGCACAGCGGTTTCTTGGACAACAGGGTCAAGATTTCGGTTGGCCATGTCAAGGTTGGAAAGATTGAAACTTGCTTCATGAATGGCTACATAGTCAGCGGGTGGAGGAACAACATTGTAGGGTTGTTCAGCTTGGAATCCAAGACTAGCAGTTACCTTTTCATGAATTTGAGTATCCAAAAGTCTTTGCAGCTTTTTGGATGCAAACTCATATTTTTTCACATGGACCTTTTGGTCTGCTAATTCGGCCCTTATAGCTTTTAACTTAACCAGAAGATCATCAATTTGAGTTTCAAGGTTTGTTTGTTCATGTTTTAATGATGAAATTTCTTTCTTTAAACAATCATTCTTTTCCTTGTAACTGTTTTCAACCTTTTTAAATTCAGATTTCATTTGGTGAAATTCTTCATTTTGATCTATGAGATTCTGGTTAAGTTTCTTATATCCAAGGACCATATCAATACAAGCTTGAGTACAAAGATTTTCACATACCTGAGGTGGTACCTCTGATGTGTCTGCCATGAGAGCTTGATTGTTGGCAGGAATATCCTCATACTGGAAGCTCCAGTCAAAGTCAGCAGTTCCAACAGCTGCACAAGCTGCAGTTTGTGTAGGAGGAGTGGAATGTTGCTGTTGTTGCTGTCTTGGCTGAGCTTGGTGAGCTTGTCTGCTATGAGCAACAGCTGGGTTTGCCTTTGGTGCCTTGCATTCTCTAGCAAAATGACCAAGTTGGTTACAGTTGTAACACCTCAATTCGCTTTTGTCCAAGCCAACCCTGGTGTTAGAGTTGTTGCCTGGAAATGAGTCTTCCTGTTCTTGAGTAGAACCTCTTTGCTCTTAGAGAAAGCATGGCATAGGACTGTTGTATATCCATTTTTTCTAGATCATCTGGATGAAAACATTTCAGATCTTCCTTGATAAAGGACATATTGCTTGATTTTTCAGAGACAAAAGCAGCAGAGGTTGATGTTTGAGGTGGGGCTTCAAGAATAAATGGTGAGTTGTTTGATTGAGAGGTTGGAGTTTGGGGATGAGTGACGATGGGAGGTTAATAGTTGCTTGAACTAGGACCTGAGTGGTCAGAGTGGAGGGCAGAAGAGGTGGTGGTGGATGTTGAGGTTGTTTGGTAGCTTGAGCTTCTTTCCTTGGCCTGAATCATCTCTAATTCACAGGTCTTTAGAATACCGGAAAGCTCAGTCATCTGTATAGTTTTTAGATTCTCAGTTCTTCTGATGGACATTGTGTAGAGTGTCCAGCAACATAGTAGAGACCTGATGAACTTCTTGAGAATATCTTCATTCTTCAGCTTCACTTTTGAGCACTACAGCTCACCTACAAGATAAGTATATCTGTTATATAAAACAGTTAGAGACTCACCTTCCTTCCAGACGAAGTTTTCATATTGCTGCTTTAGGATGTCTCTTCTGTTTTCTTTTACTTCCTCTGAACTAGCAAATATCTTCTCAAGAGCCTCCCATAGCTCCTTTGCTGTTTTGTATCCTATGAAGTTGTGAAAAACTTCATTTGGTAAGCACATCTGGATGGCTCCTAAGGCCTTGAAATCTACCTCCATTTTCTTGATGTCTTCATCAGAGTATTTGGAGGATTCTTTGGGAACCATATTCTTGATAGAAAAAGAAGCTTTCCATTATGTTCTTCCACATATCATAGTCTTCTCCAGACACCAGTCTTGGTGGTCTGCTGATGCTTCCAATGTCTTCAACTCCATTGTTTTGTGCCATTTTTTATTTGTGATAATGGGTGACTTTAGCAAAGGGATAGTTTTGAGTAGAATCAGAGAATGATTAAACAAGTGTGAGTTTGTTTAATATGTGAGCCAAAGCTCTGATACCACATGTAGGATCGGTGAATACAAGTTGGTTCTATTCTAGTTGAGATTGGAGGAAACAATCACAACTAAGCAATGTAAACAAGAAGAATACTGATCAATGCAATTTGTATTAAACTTCAAAGATTACAAGATTACAGAAAAAACTCTTAAGTAAAAGCACACTTATACAATGACTCTTAGTACTACTTATATAGTAACTTAGAATCAAGACAGACCCTTGATTCTAAGGATCAGATCTAAAACAAGCCGTCGATCTTGTATTGAAGCTATTCTACATGTAACGACAATAAATACTATAAAAGTTATCTTTACTCAAACGTCTTCTTAGGCATCATTGCTTGAGTCCTTGGAAGAAGAGCGTCGTTGTCTTTTATTGTCTTGCACCAGTAACATTCTTTCTGCATGGAGTGTGTCAGTGTTGCAGCAGAAAGTTGTCAGTGGTAATGGTTGCTTTATCGAAGCCAGTCAGCTGCAACGTTTGATCTTCAGAGGGAATGGCTATCAGCAGAAATGTTGTTGATCAGCAGCAAAACACAATTGTCCACAGCTGCTGATGATTTGTCTATCAGCAGCAACTTTGGTCTTCAGCAGATAAGGTTGTCCGCAACAGATTTGTTCTTCCACAGAAGAACAAGTATCCGCAGCAGATAAGCTTATCCGTAGCAGTTTGTCGATCTGCAGCAAACTCTGAGGTCCACAGCAGTTGTACTTAGATAATTTTGTAGCAGCCTTTATTTCTACATTGTTGTTTCAGGAACAGCTCAAAGTTAAACGCCTCATTGACTTTACTAGGATTCTGTATGGGTAATTTGGCAAGTGCCCTAAGATCATATCTAGGAAGGGAGCTGAACTCATGAGAAGTTTTAAAGTGTTCTACTCCTCCTTTGTATCTCCTTACAATATATAGATCCCTCTCATTATCATATTTCCATCCCACACGGGGTCTTTTCAGCTCCGGTACTCCACGAACCACTCATCGTACTTGGGAGACTCCTCTACAGGCAGCTTCCTTATCCAAGGCCTTTTAGTATCGGGATAGTATGGATTTGGTTTTGGTGGTTGGACTGGTTCAGTTGGGGTGGATTCAGTGTGAGTTGTTTGAGTTGGTTCAGTGGGGGTTGGCTCAGTATTTACCAGATCAACTCTTATACTGGCTTCATCTTTATCATCATCAGAGAGTGCCTGGATCTCTTCTCCTTCCTCTGTGAAGTATCTCACCTTTTCTTCATGTAGATCTTCTGTAGCCATAATCTCTAGATAATCATCATTAAATCCATAATTGTCAATCTAATCCAGAAGAGCATTCAGCTCATGATCTAACCCAATTTCTTCTTCATTAAGAATTACAACATCAACACTTGATTGTTTTCCTTTTCTCTTTCTCTAGTAGCTCACCTCTCACTGGATGATGGGAGATCATAATCAGTTTCTTCAATCTTGATTTCCACAGATTCCTTTGTCTTGGCAACTAGGCCAGTGAAGATTGTCAATGTAGACTGAGGATTTGTAACAAAGGCAGGGGAAGAAGGTCCACCAGCAGAAGTGGTCTCCCCTGAGCTGTGGAAGGGGTTCCTTGCCGGGAAGATTTAACCATTGAAGCTTTGAGTTGCTCAACAATATCAGATAAGGCTTTAAAATCTTGTTGTTGTTGAGAAATTATCTTTTGTTGGGTTTCAAGTTGAGTCTGCTGAACATCAAGTTGGGTATGTAAGACTCCAATTTCCAGCCTAAGATCTTTTACTTCTTCCTTGCACTCTCTTAGTTCATTCTGTAGGTCCTCATGGCTCTTCTACGGATCATTCTTGTGATAAGACGTATCGTTAATGCAGAGTGTGGAATCCTATCGAATCAACGATTGTATACGAAATAGACAATAGAAACAATCAGGTAAATAACATTCACTTTGTATTCCAACAATCACCGAGTTTACACGTTTCACCGATTACAATCGATTCAGTCCCTCTGCTGTTCTCTTTTCTAAACAGACTCTGAAACTCTATTTATAGACACATGTTCTGCACCAGGCGAAGTTAACATGTTCGCCTCAAAGATGCTTAGGCGAACTTATTAAGTTCGCCTCTAATAGGCTAGGCGAACTTAGCAAGTTCGCTCCTAAAGATGCTTAGGCGAACTTTTTAAGTTCGCCTCTCTATGAACTTATATAGAATTTTATCAACAGTTACAAAACATGTCCTAGCAAACTCCCCTTTAACTATTGCTAACAATTCTATCAATTACAAGTCAAAGACTCTAAGACTAAGACATAATATCTTCAAGCTCGTTGTCACCAGAATATGCTCCAACAGACTCTCCCTTGACAACAACTTTAGAAGATTGTCATCCATCTTCAAATATCATCAAACACACTATAGTCTTCGTCTTGTTCATCTGCACTTTCTCTTTCTATCTAGAAGAAAACTTCGGAGAAGGACCCTTTGTCAACTTTTGGCTGCAATATTCAGTTTTTGCAAAGGAGAAAAACCAAGAATAACCACAATTAAGATTTCCATGGAAGCTGGAAAAATAAAATCTTTTTGATTTTTCAATCATAAGAAACACAAAATCTTTTTGGTTTTTCTCTATATAAACTGAAATGTAAAATAAAAATCATATCTTTTTGGTCGAACATCATGAGTAAGAAGATCATATCAGTATATATGAGATATCAATCACACATCTTGGATACAAAATCCATATAATATCAAATGGTATTCTATGTCATTCTTTCAAGCCTTGACCAATCAAACCAATATCTTTCAAGATTATCACTCTCTATCTTTTCAAGACTTTCATATTGCATGTTATGATACGCGATAAACATTCAAAAAAAATAGGATCAGGCTATGACATAAAAATTCAAATTGTCAATATTATAAGATTTGAAACTAAAGCATCTCATTCCCACTTTCTTGTGAGTTAAGGTACCATTTAAGTATGAAATACAACGTGTACCCCACTAGTATGCCAACCTAAAGTAAATGCACTATCTTCAAGACATATGAGATTTTACTAAAGATTATCCGAATTTCTAGAATGAGGAGACATCTCTTAGCACATGAATAGCAGAATCCAAATTGGAGAGTATAGGAATCAATGAGATTCAAAATCGAATGATTCAATGTTTTGGCTTATATATGTGGAATCATAAGATTCAGGTACGTGGATCCAACTGTTATCTGTATTATGAATTCAATGGAATCAATAAAGATCATTTATCAATATGATCCAAGTGCTAGTATATGTTTGACAGATGTTGTCAAGTACATATCTTGATTATACTTCAAATTGAATGCTTTTCGGGACATGGGCACTGAAGCAAATCGAATGAATAGTGCTAAGGACATAACCCAAAACTGATCTCATAGGACAATCTTTATTAAAAGCTAATATTCTTTATCTGATATTGATCTTTTAACACACACACCCAGGCAAAAAATGGGTTAAAATCACAGTTGTAACATATGCAATTATGTTTTCACACTACTAATGGTTCAGTAACGATTTTAGTCTACTGACAATTCAAATTATATGCATACACAACATTCTCATTTCCTATTTGTGTAGTCTCTGAATTTTACATCAAAACATATAATTCAGATATATTAACATAAAGCACCAACCAGTCAATCTAAGGTCATGTGTGAAAGAACATCTACTGATGTACTATCATCTCTTCTTTAACTTCAAGTAATGTCGATTTTATCTTTTTCAATTTGTTTGGCTTTTTCAAAGAAAGTAAAACAAACGAAAATAAACCTTCCATGAAAACATTTTATGAAAAACAATTTACTTGGTTACTCAGGATTAAGCAAGTCAATCAATTAAAAACTCAAACCGATGTAATCCTGTAATTGAATGCCTTTGCCTTTGTCACCAATACAGTTCTGTACTCCCCCTGTCTTGTAGACTCTCCCTCAACTAGTTAAATGGTTGCATCAACGACTTTATGCTCACCATCGTCATCCTAAGTTTCAGGTTATCATTTGGACTTTGTAAAACTCTTTACGAAACATTGTGTGTGACATATTCTCCCCCTTGAGCATCAAGTCGTTGAATCAAATAGATTTCTTAGTTATCAACAACTCTTTACTCTTGCATATGTCATTCCCTGTCATGTGCTAAGAACCACCACTATCAACAACCAAAATGGTATTAATAGTCCCTCTTGGTTAATCCTGCACATCTAACAAAAAACATTAATTTGAAATTGGGACCCAGGCCATGGTAGTCATGGATCATCCATATGTATCAAAATAATAAACTTCACTCCATTCATAATCGAATCTCTCATCGATTTTTTGTGATTGCTCGGACAAGTCAGAAATAGAAACTTTAGATTTCCAAACATACTTCTGTTCATTATGTTCTTTTTGCTTAAAATGTGAAGTGTTTGAACAATCTTGTTCATTTGAAAAATGTTTAGATTGTGAAAACTCTTGTTCTAAAAGTTTTCTTAATCTTCTGTTTATCCTCCATCTTTGAGGTCTAGAAAGCCTAACCTCAGATTTTGAATTACCCTTTGGTGTATCATGAGGTTTAACCACATTTGGGTTAACATAAGGCTTACCATGAGTTCTTACCTTTCCTGGAGTAACATGTCGGTTACCTTTGTCTTTGTGAGGACAATCGATCTTAATGTGACCCAGAAGACCACAGTAAAAGCAAGATCTCTTCTCACTATATTCTCTCATATAAGGAATCTTCACACGATAACATGCACTTGAAGAAGATTCTCCTACACGAACTTCTTTTTGCTTTATTTTCTCTAGAACTCTAGATTTTGCAACAGGTTTTGATTCAGACTTCATCTTCTCAGGAAATACATGCTTCTTCCCTTTATTTTTGTAAGGACAGTTCACCACAATGTGTCCAATCTCATTACAATAAAAGCATGTACGCCTGCCTTTATAATCTCTGACATATGGAACTATCCTTGAATTTGAAGAACTTCCAAATGTATAATTTCTAGATAAATTAGAATCAACCTTTGAGTCTTCTTTCTTAACCTCTTTTGGTATCCCCTCTACCTTAGCTTCATCAAAATATTCATCATCACTCTCATCAGAATACACCATATCTTCACCTTGACTGGATTCACCTTCAGCACAGTCTTAGGATCTAAATCCTCATCTTTTATAATCTCAGGTGTAACAGAATAATTCCCGTTGAATGGTGGAGGAACATAACCAATACCATTAGTTCCCTTCCCCTCTTTAGTATTATCATGATAATGTCCTAATAAGAATGATGAATTTCCAAAGCTTTCTAACCTTCTATGCAATCTGATCACCTCTGCTTTAGATTCAGCTAGTTCCTTATCTTTCTCAACAAGATCATTATTTCTTTTCTCAATTTCTGCAAAGGACATATCTAGGTGATATGCCTGCTCTTTGATCTTCAAAGTCAGAGAAAATATATCCCTCTTCAGTGATTCTATCCTCTCAATACACACATTCTCATTATCCTTTAATTTCTGATTTACCATGTGCATGGATTTCATATCACAAATGAGGTTTACGTTGTCATCCATAACCCTCATCATTTTATCCTTTACTGAAACACAGTTAGAACAAAATGTTTCAGAGTTAGAAACTACCTCAGCTTTTACTTCTAAAGAAGATGCACAAAGAGCCATGAAAACCTCATCATCAGCTTCACCCTTTTGATCAACAATGACAGGCTCTGCATCAGTTTCTAATTCACTCAGATCATCTTCAAATGTCTGAAAGCTTTCTTCAGTCATCACATCAGTCTCAGTAGATTGAGTACTTTCACCAGAATGAATACTCTCACTATCAGTTAAATCTACAGAAGAATCACTTTGAGAATCACCTTGCTTCTCCAATTCTTCATTGATCAAGACCACAAACGCTTGAGAAGTTGCTTCACCCTTTTTCTTCATTGCGTCCCATATATCTCTTGAAGTTGGACACTTCCCGAGACTATGAATGATTTCTTTTGGTAAAGACATCGTTAAAGTTTCACACGTTTTCATCTCTCGATCAAACTTCTGCTTTTCTACTTTAGTAAGAGCTGTCACTGGTTTAGGAACATCACGAAATTCTAGAAAGTCAAAAGTAGGATGCACATATCCTTCCGTTATTGGTCTCCAAAAATTTTCATCAGTTTCTGAGACGAACTGTTCGAACCGGACATTCCAGCTACTGTAATAAAAAATCTTGATATCTCACTGATTTGAAGGAATTAGACAGAATTGAACCGTAGGATTATGTATTTTATCAATTAGAACACTTCTATCGGATGATTTTCCTCAAAATCCACTTCAAAATCACCAAATCAGCAGCAAAATAAGATTCAAGAATTTGAAAAACTCCATGGAAATGAAAAATCGAATTGGTGATCAATTTCTTCTCAATTTGTATACAAAACCGTCTCAAATCACCAAGAATCACGAGCATAAGCTCTGATACCACTTGTGGGTCCTCATGGCTCTTCTACGGATCATTCTCGTGATAAGACGTATCGTTAATGCGGAGTGCGGAATCCTACCGAATCAACGATTGTATACGAAATAGACAATAGAAACAATCAGGTAAATAACATTCACTTTGTATTCCAACAATCACAGAGTTTACACGTTTCACTGATTACAATCGATTCAGTCCCTCTGCTGTTCTCTTTTCTAAACAGACTCTGAAACTCTATTTATAGACACATGTTCTGCACAAGTTCGCCTCAAAGATGCTTAGGCGAACTTATTAAGTTCGCCTCTAATAGGCTAGGCGAACTTAACAAGTTTGCTCCTAAAGTTCGCCTCTCTATGAACTTATACAAATTTTTATCTACAGTTATAAAACATGTCCTAACACATTCTTCAAATCCTCTATCACCTTCTCTTGATTTGTTACTGTTTCCTATAACCTTTTTACCTCCAGGCTTAGGGTTTTGACTCTTGGAACTGATGGTGATAGGTCAGGGGCAGGGGACGCAGGTGGTGTAAGAACATGTGTATGTTATGGATATGGTTGTGGTGAGGGTGGTGGAACATGAGTAGGTGACTGAGTGGGAGTTAGATGTTCTGGAATGTCAAACAGTGATTCTGAAGAATAAGAGGTCAAATACTCCAGACCGATCTTGATTTTCTTTGCTAAGGGTTCTTCTAATTCGTAGTCGGACTCGGAATCAGCTAGTCTCTTGGAGGAAGATGCAGGAGGCTCAGTTTGCTCATCATCTTCTGACTCATTGTCCGACTGATCATATTTTGTACCGTAGATGCCTTCGTCCAAGGTTTCACTTCACTCAGCTTCATCATGTGCTTCTGCTTCTATGTTTTCAACAGGTTGCTCTTCAACTCAGCTTCATCAAGATTTTCAATCAGTTGATCAATGAAAGGAGCTTCCAAGATAGGCTGTTCTACATCTTGCTCTATGTGTTGTTTAGCTTCAACATCCGGCTCTTGGTTCCCTTGACCTTGTTCTGCCTCTTCTTCTTCAGATGATGATTCAACTTGCAGGTGTGGATCTATGTCAGGAACATTCTCTTCTTCTTCACCCAAAATGTGACCAAACAGAGGAATATCAGCAATCACTCTGTTGGTTCTCTTGCTTAAACTTTTCATGTAGCTTAGGGTTTTGGCAGTTATATGATCAAAGACGAATACATGGCCATCTTGTTGCAGGTTAGGATGAAGGTGATTGATAATTATCTGAAGAAACCTAGGATAGACTAAGAAATTTTCTTTAACTCCTTCAGTCAAGTTTTCTTTCAATTACCCAAAGACCATCCAAGAGAAGTTGTAATCCCTTCCTTTAATCAACCCCAAGACCGCAGATGCCACCATGGCATTAGCTGAATCAAAACCACCTTTTTTGATAGACAGGCGGTGAATAAAAACGTGTACAATGTATCTCCATAGAGGGGGAAGGGCATTCTTGATAATCTGTCCGCTTTTGAATTCGTCTGGATGCCCCAACATTTTGAAACATTCCTTAACATAAAAACATGGAAATTCCACCGGTGCTTCATGATTGTCATTAAAGTGTAGCACCTCTCTGATAGTTACCTCAGACAATAGAACTTCTTGATTATGAACTGTAGCCCAAATATGCTCCACATTGTCTATAACTATTGTTGTTGCAGTATTCCGAAATTGTCTTATAGTTGTTTCAAACACTGGCAGGTTGTGGTTTATAGCAAAGCTGATGTTGGAGTTGGCTAAGAAGTCGTGTACAGGTATGAAATCTGCATTCTTGGGATCAGTAGTATTCAAGACAGCACAAACATTGAGCCTCTTAACTAATAAAAGATCCATATCTGTACAGAAACAACATACAAAAAAATTTCAAAAATCAGTCCAATACTTAGGAAAAAATTAAGAAAAGCCTGACCGAAACTACTAGTTTCGGGTGAAGAGACCATATCGAAACTACATAGTTTCGAGCCAAAGACTTGGTCAAAATTACAAACTTTCGGGCAGCAAAGGGTATCGAAACAACTAGTTTTGATAGAAATCTGTTCAAATTCTGAGAGACTCATTTTAAAACCAAAACACCCTTTAATTGAAACAACTAGTTTCGATTCCTGAATTCCGAACAGATATACAAGCGTTCAAAAAGCAGAAAAAAGCTAAGCTAAACTATATACAGATTATCAAACAATAAGCATAAATAAAAAGAATGGTAAACTTTCCGCCTGAGGTGTCGAAACTCCGTCTTTCCAAGAGTTTTTGAGGTTATCTGCAAAATAAAACATAGAAGAATGAGATATCAACAATGGTGAGTTTATAAACAAGATGTGAACACAAAACGACCAAGATTATGAAGATTTAGTCATAATACTCTCAGAATTGAAACCCTAGGCCCGACATTTTTTATAAAATCGCACACATATGAACAGAAATCAGTACCTGAATATGAAGACGACGGAAGAATCAGATAAGATATACTGATTTCGCAATCTCAGACAGATGAAGCTCGAGCTTTTGTGTGTGAAAACGAAGGTGAAAAGGGTTTTGTAGAGTGAGAGTGAGAATGAGCATGCGAAGGAGTCTGATTATGAAGACATTTAATATACAAAAGACCAAAATACCCCTGTCGAAACTACTAGTTTTGATAGGGCAAAGTAGTTTCAGGCGCGAGGTAGTTTCGGGCGGTTTGAGTAGTTTCGGTGGAATGTTGTTTCGGGTGTCTTGAGATACTTAATCAGAGACAAAGGAAAAACTCTTGTATGTACACAATTTAAGCAAGCTAATAAGGAAGATTAAGAAATTTATAATGAAAAATAGTAGTAAAAGCAATAAAAGATATAAACAATTAGCCTTGGAAAAGATCCAACGTGAGATCATGTCTGGTCAAAACCATTGAAACACTTCATTTTCCACTCAGCTACTATGAATCCCTGAAGATAGCCGATATTTGTGCAAGATAAACCCGGACATTTGCTTGTAAAATGATTTCATGTGATTAAGTGGTACCATTTAAGCACGAAACACGGCATACCCCACATTTTGAAATAAAATAACTTTGAAAGCCTATCAATCCTCAAGAAACAGCCGCATTCATCTTATCATCTCTTACAGGTTAACCAGGGTACCATCTTGGTAAGTCAAAATCACCACCAAAATTAAAATATGATCCAACAGGATATCAGAAGTTGTATAAAGAAAAATATCCAAGTGGATATTAAAAAGGTATGAACATTCTAGGTCTTTGCGTAAGCAAAACAGAAGAAGCCATAAAATTATCCAAGCGGATAGGAAAAGGTTGAACACCCGAGATCTTTGCGTAAGCAAAACAGACGGGGTCAAATCATCCAATTGGATGGGAAAAAGATGAACTCCCGAAATCTTTGCGTAAGCAAAACAGACGGGGTCATCGGCGGTAACTTTTGTTACTTTGACGGTCACCTGGTGCATGAATTAGAATCCAACACGTAAGTCTATATTTGATTGGATCATTTTCTTAGTTTAAAAATGGGTTAGATGATTCAAAAATGGGTTCAAACACACATGCACGATTGAGAATTAGTTTTTCACATTACTAAAGAGTTATAACCATATTTCGGGCCTACCGGCTATACCTCAGTAAGCACCATCGCTTATGGTCCATTCCATGTTCAAGAAGTGTGATCAGACTTTATCATTTCTCACAAGGTCGGATCCGATTTTCCTGAAACAAAAAAAATGATACTTACAGTGAGTTTTTCTTAAGCAAACAATAAACAAAACAAATATTTTCTATCCTTTTTGACTATACAAAGCAAATATTTTTCTTACTAACTCCAAATTCCAATTTCTCCCCCAAAAGTTTTGCTTTCACAAACTTAAAAAGGAAACAACTATATAGAAAAATAAAATCTTTTTGGAAATCTTCCCGATTAACAAGTTTAAATAGAAGAGACAATATGCACAAGGGTTACTGAAAGTTGATCATGCCGAGCATCTTCACCAATTTCTCAAATCTGGCAGAATCAAATGCTTTTGTAAAAATGTCGGCGATTTGCTTGTCGGTTTTGACTTCAACAATTTTGATATGTTTCTTTTCGACACAGTCACGGATGAAGTGATGTTTGATGTCAATGTGTTTGGTTTTTTAATGTTGAACGGGATTTTTGGTGATATGGGGAACGGCGATGTTGTCACACAGGATGGGGGTTTCATGGAAGGTGATCCCGTAATCAAGCATTTGATGGTGGATCCACCTTATTTGGGAACAACAAAGGGCTGTGGCAATGTATTCGGCTTCGGCTGTGGATTAGGAAACGGTGGTTTGTTTCTTACATTGCGAGGAGACGAGGCAGTTACCAAGGAACTGACAACCCCCAGAAGTGGATTTTCAGTCTAAGTTGCATCCCCCGTAGTCTGAATCTGAATATGCCAAAAGATCAAACAAGTTATTTTTGGGATACCAAAGCCCAAGTTTTGGCTTGTACTTCAAATATCTTAAAATATGTTTGACAGCAATTAAATGAGAGAGTTTAGGATTAGCCTGAAAGCGTGCACACTGCGATATGGTCCGCTGACAGTGATATACATGAGAGATCCTATCATTGAGCGATAGAGGTGCTGATCAACGCTTTCACCATCCAAATCAGGAGACAGATAGTGTCTAACTTCCACGGGATTCTTTTAAGGATGAGACTCAGTCATTTTGAACTTGGTCAGGATTTCTTTGACATACTTCTCTTGATGGATAAGAATTCCCGACTCAGACTGATCTACTTGCAAACCAAGAAAGAACTTCATTTCTCCCATAGAACTCATTTCAAACTTAGAGCGCATCACTTCCTCGAACTCTCTAAATAACCGAGGATTTGTGGATCCAAAAATGATATCATCAACATAGATTTGCACCAAAATGGTATCCGCACCATCCTTTCGTTTGAACAAGGTTTGGTCAATAGCCCCTCGTGTGAAACCATTATCAAGCGGATGCTTAGATAACATCTCATACCATGCACGAGGTGCTTGACGGAGACCGTACAATGCCTTGTTAAGTTTGTAAACTTTGTCAAGATAGTTTGGATCAATGAAACCCGGCGTCTGCTTGACATAAACTTCCTCTTGAACCTTTCCATACAGAAATGCGCTTTTGACATCCATTTGATGAACTGTGAAGTCCATATAGGTTGCATATGCGAGAAACATTCTGATGGCTTCCAAGCGAGCCACTGGTGCAAAGACGTCTTCAAAGTCAATCCCTTTTTCTTGATAAAACCCCTGAACAACCAAGCGGGCTTTATTTCAAACCACTATTCCTCCTTCATCCTTCTTATTACGAAATACCCAATGAGTGCCTATTGGGACTTTGTTCTTTGGAAGATCCACCAGATTCCCTACATGTAACTTGTTAAACTATTGCAATTCTTCCTGCATGGCCTCTACCCAACTGTTCTCAAGCAAAGCAGCTTTGATATTCTTAGGTTCAACCTGAGATATGAAGCAAGAGAAGAGACCGTCATTCATTGCTTTGGTGGCACTATGAATTCGGACTCCCACATTGAGTGGGCCAATGATGTTATCTGTAGGATGATCCTTGTCAATTCTCAACTATGGAATCTCATACTCTTCCAAGTGGTCATCCAGATTGGTAATGTTGTTGTCAGGAAGATCAGCTTCATCATTAATAGGACCTTCAACAGATGACTGTGGAACAACATCCACTTTTGGAGGAGTTTCTTCCTCAACAGTTTCACTTGTTGCCACAGAGTCCGAAGAATCCTGAGTGGATGATAAAGAGGAGCTTGAAGTAGTAGAGGTACCTAGGATATTCACAGACATAAGAGGATTAGCTGAGACAAATATGTTAGTGAAATCAGGAAGATTAAATGATTTAAACAAAGAATCGACATCAAAAAGCCAATCAAGACCGTCCCCAGCGTCCGTATGATTGCTTTCATGCCAGTTGATATCAATGGACTCCAGCATAATCCTTCGTCTCTTGTTGTAAACATGAAAAGTTCTTTGGTTAGAGGAATAGCCTAGGAAATAGCACTTATCCGCTTTGGCTTCAAACTTGTTCAGCTGATCAGAAGTATTCAGCATTGTGCAAACACACCCAAACTTCCTGAAGAAATCAATAACAGGCTTACGCTTGAATATAATTTCATAAGGTGTCTTATTGTAACTTTTGGTGATGAGAACTCGATTTTTGTACAAAACATGCGGTATTGACTGCCTCGGCTCAGAACGTGACGGGAAGCTTAGAATCAACGACCATAGTTCTTGCTAGTTCTATCAATGTACGATTTCTTCGTTCAGCTACACCATTTTGTTGTGGAGTACGGGGTGCACTGAATTACCGAGAGATACCCTTACCTTCACAGAAAGAATCTAGAATGGCATTCTTGAACTCAGTACCATGATCACTGTGAATAGTCTTCACACTTAGATTGAACATATTCTCGATTTGTAACAGATGAATCTTCAGGGTCTCTCACGTCTCATCTTTCTTTTCCAGGAAGATTACCCAAGTAAACCGAGAGAAGTCATCGGTTACCACCAAGCATTAGGATTTCCTTCCATGACTCATGACACTCACAGGACCGAAGAGATCCATGTGAAGCAATTGTAGAGGGGAGTCAATGGAATTGGTGGTTTTAAGCTTGTGAGATGATTTGTGATACTTGCCCTTGGAACAGGAAAGACAATGTTCCACGGGTGAGAAGTCGTTTAGAGGTAAACCGGTGACAAGATTTCCTCGAACAAGGCGGTTCATAGTCTTGAAATTCACGTGTCCTAATCTTTTGTGCCAAAGAAAGGACTCATCTTTTGAAGCTTTTGAGAGAAAGCAGGATTCGATACCTAATGGGTTATTCATATCCAGACTATATGTATTGAATCTTCGAGGGGCACGCATGAGGATTAGTTCACTAGAAATAACCACTCTTTGCTTCAGAATCAAACATTCTCTTGAGTTAAAGAGGGCACAAAAGTCTTTATCACAAATCTGGGACACACTCATCAGATTATACTTTAGTTGTGGGATGAACTTGACATTCTCCAAGCTATTTACACCGTTGGACACAGTTCCTTGTCCTTCAATCTTTCCTCCTCTTAGATTGCCTGCAAAGGCGACAAAATCTCCGTCCATTGGATGATAATTTTGCAATAAAGAAAAATGACCAGTCATATGTCTTGAGCAACCACTGTCGACATGCTAGATATTGTCCCCAGTCCTCCTTGATTGTCCCTCAGCTGGAACGGCGGTGAGATCCTCAGCTGGTTCAATCATGACACATTTTTCCTTTTCTTCAATGTCTCCCATCAGTGCCTTGTCAGCTGCTTCCCCTTCTTGATCTCCCAATGATAGTGTCCATCAGCTTGACAGACTAGAGCTATTGAGCTGGAAGTTATAGTGGATTTGGGAGAGACGTCAACTTGCTTTCCTGATGAGTTCTTCTTCTCATGCTGCTCCTTTGATGATGGCTCCTTGTAATTCCTTGCAAAATGACCCAGCTGGTCACAGTTGTAGCATCTCACCTTTTTTATTTCAAACCTTAGCGTCTTTCCTTGCTTGAATCTATCCATTCCAGTCCTCTTTATGAATCTCTTGGCCCTTAGAGTTAGCATATCCATGCACCAATCAATATCCATCTTCTCCAAATCATCCGGGTTGATCTGCTCCAAGTCATCAGGTTGAAAGCTGACCGGTGTCAAGTTTTCAGAAATCAGTGCATCATAGCACGACATAAAGGCAGTCATGATAGGCCGATATTCATCGGGTATCATAGTGGTTGGTTTCTGAGATGTGGATTAAGTAGTAGGCTGAACTCTAGAAATTGAAGGTGGGACATCAGTTTGAAAAATATGCCATTGTAGTTTTGTTGGATGAAGTGAAGGAACCATGACCAGCAAGACGAGCTATGTTTCCAGACTGATTAGTTGGAGTGACTGCACCCTTCTTTATCTCCAACTCATAAGACTCCAGAATGCTGTAGAGTTCTTGCTGAGACAAGTCACTCAGCTTTTCAGTTTTCTTGATCATAATCCGGTACATATTCCATTCCTCGGGCAGTGAATTAAGCAGCTTCTTGTTTAACTCAACAGTGGGTTACTCAGTTCCCAAAACCTTTAACTTAGAGACAATGCTTGAGAATCGGTTAATCACATCAGACATGAGTTCTCCAGGGACGCTACTAAACATCTTATATTGCTTCTTGATAAAATCTCCCTTGCTTTCTCTAACCTCAACACTTCCCTCATACCTTGTACATAAAGCAACCCAAAGATCTTTGGCAGTGGTATACTCAGCAAATATGTTAAACACATCCAAAGGGAGAGCCATAGCAATAGATCTATAAGCCTTGTTATCTCTGGAAATTAAGGCAATATCCTTTTCATCATATTCAGACACAAGCTTGGGACGCTTAACATCTGCAGCGGTAGTTACTGGCTTGTGTGGACCATCAGTGATTGAATGCAAAAGAGTATGGTCTTGGAACTAAAAGAAAGTCTTCATTTTCTTGGTCCAATCATTAAAGTCTCTAGTGGACACCAAGACAGGTGGTTTGTTTCCTCCAGCATATTCATTGTTGCTTGAAGATTCCATAACTCAGAAAATTTAAAGTCAACAGTAGCTAGTTTCGGGTGAACAGGGTTGATCGAAACAACTAGTTTCGATAGAGAAAAAGCTGATCGAAACTCCTAGTTTCAATTGAAACAAGGCTTGCCCGAAACTTCTAGTTTTGATAGAAGAAACAAAATCCAGAAACAACTACTTTCGATGAAGAAGACTTAGTAGAAAATCCAGCAATCTCAGTAGAAACTACAAGTTTCGATTGAAACTAGTTTCGATAGTGCAGTAGTTTTGGGTGATCAATCTGCAAAGGTTAGTTTCAATATAAAAGGACAAATAATTAGTTTCGATGATACCTTCTCCAGACAAGAAGTTTCGATGACCAACGAAAAGGCAGAAATTGTCCCCCAGTAGTTTCGATGTCTTCTTCCCCAAGTTTTAGAAAACCTCCATTGAAGAACAGCTTCAATAATCAATAGCGAATAAATAGCAATCCAATCCAGTGAAAAGCTTCTAACAAAACTCCTGATCACGAAAATACCCTTTAATCCCAAAAACTTGAACAAAAGCGACCAGAAATCGATGGAACAGTACTTCCAAACTCAGATGCAGAAAAACTTCAAAAATATACTGAAAAACACCTAAAATTGATCACAAAAACCTGAATACACCACGAAATCAAGAGTATAAAGCTTTGATACCAATTGTAGATCCAGATTTCAATCGGAAATCGCACAAAAGATCGATTACACACACAGGCGGAATCTTTGTATCGTGGTGAAACAGAGGGTAGAAATAGAAATGGTGAAGATAACAGCTAACCACACATAGAATCAACACAAATATGATGTTAAAAAGTAAGAACAAAGCATTAAACAAATGCAGATTGTATTGATTCTTCAAGAACAGTGAAAGAGAAAATTCAGGGTTACAGCCGCTACTCACACCCTAAACATTCTCAAACTAGGCTATTTATAGTAAGTTTACAGACATCGAAACTATGCTCACCAAAACTAGTAGTTTTGGTTAAGCATTTACAAATGAAAGAACCTCCTGTCGAAACTTCCTATCTATCGAAACTACTAGTTTTGATTGAACAAACCTTAATCTAAACTAGGTAGTTTCGATGGCCCAGACTTAGAATAAAAACAGGAAATTACATAAAATGAAATTACAAGTAAATAAAAACTTAACTAAACATTGTTCAAAGAAATATATTGATGACAACAGCTTTTACAAATATAAGACTCTACACGTTTGATTGCTTTGTTTGTAACTTCTACTTGTCCATTTGCTTGGGGATGGTATGGTGTGGATAACTTGTGAGTGCAACAATATCGTTTAAGTGTCTTTTCCAACTACGAGTTGCAAAAGTGTGTCCCCTGTCGCTAATCAAAGCTTTGGGTGTACCAAATCGGGTGAATAATCTTTTTAGAAATTGGATGATGACTCTTGCATCATTTGTTGGTAAAGCTTGTGCCTCAACCCATTTTGATACGTAGCCCATTACTACGAGGGTATACTGATTGCCGCGCGATAGGGGGAAAGGTCCGACAAATTCAATTCCCCATATGTCGAATATTTCACAAACTTGAATGCTTGTTTGGGGCATTTCATCTCGTTTTAAGACGTTTTTTATTCTTTGACATGAGTCGCATGTGCTTATGAGCTTATGTGAGTCTTTAAGGACCTTTCTTGCAGTGTAATTAGTTCCATGGTGACCTCCTGTAGGTCCTTCATGACATTGTCGTAATATTTCACGGGCTTCTTTTCCGTGCACACATCGTCTTACTATATGATATGTAAAGACACGGGACATATATGGATCTTCCCAGAAGTAGTGTTTGATATCTGCAAAGAATTTCTTTCTTTCTTGAAACGTCATCCTTTCACTAGCACTCCACTTGCTAAAAATTTTGCAACGTCCACAAACCATGGGTGTTCATCGGCGTCTTGTATGTGTAGTATGTATTCATGGGGGAAGCTATGATCGAATGCAATTTCTTGTTTCTCCTCGGTACTTTCAAGACGGGATAGGTGGTCTGCTAGGAAATTTTATGCTCTTTTCTTGTCTTTTATTTCAATGTCAAACTCTTGTAAAAGGAGAAACCATCCGATTAACCAGGGCTTAGCTTCTTGTTTGTTAAAAAGGTGTCTTAGGGCAGCATAGTCGGTGTAGACGATAGTTGTTTAGAGAACTAGGTAAGAGCGGAATTTGTCAAAGGAAAAAACCACAGCAAGTAATTCTTTCTCAGTAGTGGTATAATTTTCTTGATAATCGTTTAGGGTTTTACCTGTGTAGTAAATTGGATGGAAATGTTTTTCCTTTCGTTAACCTAGAACTGCTCCTACAGCGTAGTCACTTGCATCACACATTAGTTTGAATGGTTTTGTCCAGCCAGGTGCCATTATGATGGGCGCATTAACAAGTTTTCTCTTTAGGAAATCAAATTCTTTTAAGCAATCATCGGGGAATAAGAAGGGACGATCCTTCTCCAACAATTGTGTTGGCGGTCTTGCTATTGATGGGAAATCTTTTGACTAAATCTTCGGTAGAACCCTGCGTGACCAAGGAAACTTCTAATTACTTTGACTGAATTTGGTGGTGGGAGGATAGATATAGTTTCCACTTTGGCCTTGTCAACTTCAATGCCGCTTTTTGAAATCTTGTGTCCTAATACTATACCTTCCTGAACCATAAAGTGACATTTATCCCAATTTAGTGCTAGGTTTGATTCTTCACACCTTGCTAACATTTTGTCTATGTTTTTCAGGCAATGATCGAAGGAGGTTCCAAAAACTGAAAAATCATCCAAGAAGACTTCTAGAGATTCCTCAATCATATCATGGAATATGGCGATCATGCATCGTTGGAATGTAGCAGGTGCAATGCAAAGCCCAGATGGCATACGCCTATAGGCAAAGGTGCCATATGGAGTGATGGGGATTTGAATGTATCCCGAGAATCCATCAAGAAAAAAATTGCTGGGACACGTCTTTGTGACCAATGATTTATCAGTATTTGTCTAGAATTGTAAGGATTCTAGGCTAGAGTTAAGCATGCTAGAGTTAGCATACACAGAGAGGGACTAGTAGTTATAAGTTCGCCAGCAGCAGGTCACTTCCCTATAAATAGAACGACTTGTGTTCATTTGTAGGTAAGCATGCTAGAGTTAGCATACACAGAGAAGGAGTGAGTCTCTGGGAGAAGTGATTCACCAACCCTAGGTAGAGCTCACCTAGGGGTTGGACATGGAGCTTAAACGAGATGTATACTCATTCGGTATTGTATTCGTATGACGAGTTCGTTATGAATAAACTATCGATTTCTGTTACATCTATCTTATGTGATTGGTTTGATTCGCTTCTGCTTCCGTCTCATAGACGAATCACTGAGTAATTTGTTGTGATCGTGGTTGTGAAGGACGCCACAGGGAGTAACAGTGGTACCAACTTTTGACAATAGCGTCAATGGCGATGGTGCGTGACTAATTTTGATCGAATTGAAGATTTTTGTTGGTTTATTTATAAAGTTGATCATTGAGGATTTGTTATTAGTCATTTGCGAGATTGATTGTGCAAAATTTAACTCAATTACAACATGTTTTTGAAGAATTTGAATTTGGCAGTGGTTGGTGTTCTTGACTGAAAGTTGAAGTTGATTTCCCTCCTAATCAGCTCTGCAACTACGTTATATATGGTCTTAGCGTAGTTATAAGTTCGCCACATTTTGTTCTAGCGTAGTTAGCAAGTACACTAGTTCTAGTTTCAAGTGCAGTTAACAAGTACGCTATCAGTTGTTCAAGCGCACTTGATAAGTTCACTAGTGTTGGGATTTGTGTACGTCCCCTCGGGTCTTCTACGGATCTAACTTGAGACATGACGTATCAAGGACACAAAGTGCGGAATTCAATCGTGTGTATGACTGTGTATATGAGACAACCGCAATGATGACAATCAACACACAATGTAAATAATCTTCTCTTTGATTTCTACCAAGCACAGAGTTTACAGAACTATAATACAATTCCAAAAAGCTCTCAAACTAAACATGTAAACTACTATTTATAGGCAACACATATGCCATACAGGCGAACTTATCAAGTATGCCTAATACTAGGCCTAGGCAAACTTGTTAAGTTCGCTTATTACAAAACTTAACCAACATTACATGAAAACATAAAGACATACAAGATCTAAACTATTACAAGGCTCATTGTCACACTTCTATGTCCTAACAATTGGCGTAGTTGCTAAGTACGCTACAAGGAAGCTAAGTTCGCTATTGAGATTTTTCTGAAGTGGTCAATGATGTCTTCGTCTAATCATCTAGTGTGAACAACATGACTCATCTGTTGAATTATGATAATGAGATCGGTACTCCAACTAAGTCACAAAGGCTGATGAATCTAAAAGATTACTCTAACTAGAAAAGTTGTTTTGAAAACTATGTTAACATCAGTGATACAAGTTTGTGGATTCCAATTAGTGAAGTATACAAACATCCTACTCGTACGTTTTTAGGAAAATCATATTCACCTAAACAAGTTTCAGTTGTCACAATTGAAGAGAAAACTGTGTATGATCGAAAAAAGAAGTCAATAGCTGCTTTATCCATGTGTTTGCCTCTTGATATTTACCATACCTCCAGATTCTTATTGTTTCCAAGGTTTATTCAAGTAATCCTGAACTTCCTGATACCAAATCTACCAGTTGTGGCTCCAAGACTACAAGTGAAAACAATTCATAAACAGGTGTTTGCTCAATTCATAAAGTCTCATCTAGCAGAGGGAAGAGAGCCAGTTCATATACCATTATTTGGTCATTTGTTGAGAGAGGATTATGTGGCACCAGTGAATGATAATTGGTTAAATCCAAAGTCTGATAATAAGCAGGTTGACCACACCAAGAGCACGAACAAGATCAAGATTTGTTGCTGACGTTCCAGTGGGTGATGTTGGTAATGATGATGTTGAAATTGAAGATACATCGAGTTCCGGTGGTTCTTCTGATTCTAAGAGTACTGAGTCTGATGATGCACCTAAGGAGCAGTCGCATCCTCGTAGAGTCTAGAGTATCGCTAAGAAGAAGACAAAGGGTCCTCCTCCTGAGTCATCTTCGAAGAAAAGGAAAGTTGATGACACAGAATCAGGGTTTAGTCCTGGATCTTCTGATTAATCTGAGTCAGAGGTTCATGAAAGACGTTTGAAGAAGAAAGCTGACGATCTTATTCAATCCAAGAAAGCTGCTGATTTGCTTTCTTCTGCAGCCCAAGCATCGAAACGTGTGAAGCTTACAAGTCCTACAATGCCTATTTCTACTCCTGAAGCCACTTCGTCTCTGACTCAAGCTACTACTCCGCTATCTCATATAGGTGTTGATCTTTATGTTATTCTTAATATTCCGCGTGTTAAAGCATCCTCATCCTCTCAGGCTGATCCGAGGGATGCTAGGATTGCTTACTTGGAATCTCATGTCAGCACGTTGGTGAATGAAATGACAAGCTTGAGAAGCAAATTTGTGAGTCAATAACAACATATTTCAACTTTGAATGAGCACCATGAGCTTCATTTGACCATCATTGAACGTATGAATAAGCAGAATAGTTCTTATAAAGACAAGGTCGATGCTCAGCAAACAGAGATTATTGAGATGAGAGCTTTAGTTCAATCCCTTGTACAACGGCTTGATGCTCAGAGGGAGAGCAGTCGTAGACCCATAATGATTGATGCTTGTCATCAAACAGAATTGACAGGTGATCGAAGAGAAGATGATCCCGATTCTAGAAGAGGTGGTGAGCATCAAGCTCCGTTGGATGTCACTCCCATTTCTATGTTTCAGGGGGAGTCGACTCACCAGGTTGAAGGTTCAGGAGCTAGTGAGAAAGGAGTTCAGGAGGTACTGTAGTTAGAATGGAATGTGGAAGATTCGGATGTGGAGATTGAAGTTGAGAAGGATGATGAGGGGGTTTTGTACTTATTAGAGAATGGTACTGAGTTCAATGCTTGTACTATTGATGATTTTGTTTCTGAGATAGAAATGGAAGACATTCTGGAACCCTTTGCAGATGAAAATGTTGAATCGTCAGTTTCTCAAGAGGAATGACATATTGATGACGAAGTTCCTAAGCCTGATTCTACTGAGTGTATTATTTTTAGAGATGGAAAGACTAAGGAAGAGTAGCTACAGTGGAAGAAATCTTGGTTTAAGAAGCTGCCAGTTCCACTGCCATCTCTGATTCTAAAGAAAGAAGGAGGCTGTTGGGATGATTCTATCAGTGTTGTTCGACCTTGAGCTTAAACTGTTCGCATTGAAAAGACTTGACGGTGTACAGTACTTGAAGCGTAATGCTGATTCTTTCAATTCTTTACCGGACGTTGAACTGTGCAGTTTAGCTCAGAGACATCTAGGTATTAGAGGTTCTCATGGGGTTGCTGAAGGGTTATGGTCGGTTCTGAAGCAGGAAGTTAATCATAAGAAGTTAGAGTATTTTAAGCCTCAAGTGGGTCGAAGGGTGTTGGATAAGAACAAGTTTGATCCAGTTACCCAGACATATCAGAAGATGTTCTTGTACAAGCCTGTGAAATGTCTAAAAAAGATTCTGATGAAGAAGATTCCTCAAGACATTCTTGGAAATCTGAAGCATTGGTATGTCGATTGGTGCACAGGAAAGGCTGTTATGATTGAGCAAGATTTGGACGAGATGGTGACTAGTGAAGAAGGTGAGATTAAGGCTGATGATAAAGAGATAATCAGAGTTTATGATCCTATGACTCTGATTAATTTTTCTATACAAGATTTGTTGATCCTACATGGAAAGACGTTGATGTATGGGGATGCTTGGGAAAATCACGTGGCTGGACAGTTCGAGAAGATTATCAGAGTTTGTGTAAAGCATGGGATTCATGCGGGAAGTCTTTTGCCAAGCAAATGGAAATGATTTCAGATCAAGAAAACCGAGAGCTGAAGTCAAGGGAGAGTCTGTTCGACCATGTTTTGTCACAGTCAGTCTAGGTCTAGTATTGATCTTGTAATAGCTTGGTAGGATTAAACTTTGTAATCTTGTGTATAACTTTTGTAATGTGCCTAGCGCACTTGACAACTGCGCTAGAGGTTGTTCTAGCGTAGTTGTTAAGTACGCTAGTGATTGGTCTAGCACACTTGTTAACTGCGCTAGAGTTGTTTGTAGCGCAGTTGATAAGTGTGACACCCGAAAAATTCCTGTTAACCCAGTTAACTCAGTTAGAAACCTCAGGGACTAATTATGTCATTATTCAAACTTAAATACACCTAAAACTACAAGGACTAGTTGTATAAATACTCAAAATCAAATCTGTTGACTTGAAAAGTCAAAATTAAGTGAGAGTTGTTAATGTTGACTATTAAAAGCCAAACTCGTAGCCCTTTGATCCAAATTAGCGAGTTATAACGGAAATTTGTCCAAATTTGTAACTGAAATGCACATTGATGTCATAAACGACCATCATTTGAGCTTTAAACATCATTATTTGATCAAATTAAACACAATTATGGGCATTAAACCCGTAACCATCGACCATCATCATGTGCGCATCAAATTCGTTCATCTCGGTCATTATTCTCACAAATTGGACCCTGTGCATCTCTATCGCACATCTCAGAAGCATTTGTGTTGAAGCACTTTCCTATGACAAACACTCTGGATAGATATAGTCTTAGTTTTGTACTATCATGTATGTATTTATCTTTGTTTGTAAGTGTTTGTATGTATTAGTAATCAAGTTCTATTTACTTTTACATATTGCTTGTTGCAAATTTCTCTAAGTGTTTTGCGCACTTGTATGTGCACATGAATTAGTTCCTGCGTACTTAGCAAGTACGCAACAATACCTTTGCGTACTTGCTAAGTACGCATGAGCAAATTGCCCTGCGCACTTGCTAAGTGCGCAGGCATCAGGTCGTGTATAAATAGGAATGGTTGACAGTAGATAAGTACACATTCATAGTAGCAAATACGCAGAATTTGTAATCTCAGTATTTCTCTCAGTAACCTTCAAGTGTTTATAATATACGAACGTTTAAAGTGATCATCTTGTCGGTTTACTTTGTGTTGTAAGACTCTCCACCTAGTCACGAGTATTCCGCACCCGGTCTGACTAGTATACCCACTTGCATGTGACGATCCGCCACACCCGAGGGACCTACAAGTGGTATCAGAGCTTTGCTCTTGATTTAGAGTGTTGTGAGTGTGTTTGGAGAGTTTTCTACAGAGATTTTACAAGAAAAAGTGGGTGTTTTTGTTGATTTTTGTGATAAAATAGGGGTAGCTCTTGAGCACTATTTTAGAAGCAAAAATCACTCAAAAACCGACTTTTGTTGTGTATTTTGAGTGTTTTGAGCATCAAAGGTCCTTTGGCTCATTTTGATTGTTCAACCGTCCGATTTTTGCCATCTCCGGTGTGTTTCCAGTGACCGGAATAGTTTGGTGAGAGTTGGTGAAAAGGTATTCTACGTACTTACCATATCTGGCAAAAAGTACAGTCTTGCTGCGTACTTACTAAATACACAAGACTAATATCTTGCGTACTTACTAAATATGCAAGACTAAACTTGTGCGTACTTAAGTTATATCCTACGTACTTATCATTTACTCCTGCGTACTTATCAATTACGCTAGAGCAAATCTTAAATACGCAAGACCATTCCTCTAAGTGCGCAAGGCCAATTGTAGGTCCCCATGGAACTTCTACAGATCGTTCTTGTGATAAGACGTGTCGTTAACTCGAAGTGCGGAATCCAATGAATAAACGATTGCATACACAAAAGACAATAGAGACAATCAAGTAAATAAACCTCACACTTGTATTCCAATTCTCAATAGAGTTTACAGACTCAATCTTTCAACCCTGTTCTATTCGATTCTCTGTTCCATCCTCAAAACTGACTCTGTAAACATCTATATCTAGACTACTGACATGCATTAGGTGAACATAACAAGTCCGCCTCTAACAGACTAAGCGAACTTAACAGGTTCGTCTCAGATAGACAAGTTCGCCTCTGTTAGACTAGTTCGCCTCTAGCAACTTGCATAAAAACACTTAGAACATTAATACATTACAAAAACATAAAGACATTATATCTAAACTATTACAAAGCTTTTGTCAATACAAACTATGTCCTAACAGACTCCCCTTGACAATAGCTTGATCTTCAGTCTTCTGTCTTCATGATGAGCTCTTCAAATTATCTGGCAATCTGCTTCCTGCATGCACTCCATATCTTCTACATATCTCCAACACTTGCTTGTACTGGAATCCTTGTTCTTTCCATTCATCAGTGAACATGATTTCATTCTTTCTCAGTGTTCTCTGATCTTTGTTTGAAAAATTGATAAGATTCAATGGATCATAGAAACATACAATGACCTTATTATCTTTGTCTTCAATCCTAGCTTCACCAGTATTAACATCGACATACCACCATTTCATATTCCCAAGGAAATCTTGAGGAATCTTTTTCAATGGTATCCTGTGTACAGCATGTACTGGTTTGAATTTGTACTTCCAGGTCACTTTCCCAGTCTTTTGATCTATGTTCTTCACTCTCTTTCCTTTTTGAGGCTTTAGCCTTTCATACTTCCCCGAACCACCTTCTCTCTTGATCAGATTTGCTATCACATCAGCTAATCCAAACTTAGATCTATTAATAAGTGGCTTTGAAGCTAGACCATTCATTTCACACCTTGGCAAGGTATTGAAATATTTGAACCTCGGCTTTAAGTACTGAACACCATCAGATCTTTTAATAGAAAATAGTTTTATGTCATTATCATAAAACCAGCTTATGATTCTTCCTACACACCTCTCTTTATTCACATAGTTTTCTTTCTGAGCAGGTTGTGCTTGAGACATGGGTAGCACCTTCATCCAACTATTCACTACTTCTCTCCACTGTTCTCTGGTCATACCTGTATTTCTGTACATCACAGGTTCTTCATTCATCTTTGGAGACTCAGTGTGAGTAGTATTAGCTTCAGCATATGTATTGGATTGAATGTTTTCATCATCAGTATCAATCTTAGAATCAGCAGTATCTTCAGGCAGTGTGACGTCTTCAAATGAGTCCATAGAATCTGTTGCTCCTTCATAATTAAACTCAAGAATAACATCATCTTGTATGAAGTTATAAGGGACATTAAGACCATCACAGCCTTCATAAATCACTTTATCTTGACTTTTATACTATCTCTATCTCCACTATCTCTCCTTCTTCTATTTCAGTATCTGACACATCATCTTCTATGTCATTGAATAATTCATCTATGTCATCAAGACATGCTATCTTTTCAGCTTCTTCCTCCTCAGACTCAGCAAAGAACTCCAATAATAAGATTTCTTCGTCATTAACTCCAGAAGTATCTTTTTTTCCATCAATTGATTGTGATGTCGACTCCCCCTGAACTTTAGAAATAGGATTAACGTCAGCGTATTGACGATCACCCTTAATATTACCAGAAGGATCATTGTCTTCATCGTCATGTCGTTGAATAGACTCAGTATGACATGCATCACGTATCCTTAACTCCCCCTGAGCGTCAACACGCTCAACAAGCTTGGATACTAATGCCTGCATAGCAGCAATCTGCGTAGCTTGAGTCTGAATCACCAGCTGTCGTTGAGTATCAGTAGATACAAGAGTATCCACCTGAGTTTGTAACACAAGCACTTGAGATTCAAGGAAAGTAATCCTATCAGAATCAGAAGGCTTAGAAGGACCAGCTGAAGATTGAGGCACTGAAGTACTGGGAGTAGGAATAACCACAGGAGGAACAGGAGTGAGAACAGGAGATTGTTCTTTAGAACCTGGAGGTGTGACAATCAAGGAAGCAACAAAGGTAGCATCAGCCACACCATGAGAAGATTGAGCAGCAGCAATTGAAGCAGCCATAAACTTTTGAGCTTTAGGATCCGGATTAAAATCACTGTCAGAACTCTCTTCTACTAATTTTCTTTTTCTAAGTACCGATCCGGAAGGAGGATCCCAAACGGACTTACGTCTTTGTCTTCTGGCTGTAGATTTAAGGCGTTTACCAGCATTAGCCAAAGGTATACGAGCCAACCTTTCATAATGATCTGAGGAAAAATCTCTAGATTCATCAGAATCGGTTTCTTTAGAAATAGGTAAGATTGTATCACTTGAACTAGAACTCGACTCATTCTCTGTCACCACATTCACTTCAGCTTCATGAATAGGCGAGTTCACAGCGTCATCAACAAAATCATCCATATTCATTCCTAGATCTTGTTCATGCTCATGAACGACCTCTTCTAGAACAGGTTCATTAACAGGTATATCAACTGAGCTTGTGGAATTGGAACTTGTTCTTGAATAGGAATTTGTTGTTGTACGGGAACTTGTTGTTGTGGAACTTGAACTTGTTGTGGAACTTGTAATTGTGGAATAGGTTGTTGTTGTTGTTGTTGAACATTCTAACCTTGCCCTTGAGCTAACTCATCAGGATGAAACCAGTTATCATTTGGTGGTTCAACATAATCAGGATTGATTAAGTGACCAAACAATGGAGCATTAACAGGAATCAATGATTGATTCTGTTGTTTCACTTTAGTGCAATCCGTAAAGATACGCTTGGACATCGGCGTCAAAGTTAATCTAATCGGATGTTGTGGGAGACCAGGAAGAATATGATTCAGAATCATCTGGATAAATCTAGGATACATCAAAAATCCTTGACCTTCAGCAGGTGTGATTTGCATAACCATCTCCCGATAGATATATCTTCCAAAATTGAAGCGCTTGTTCAACGTCAAAGCTACCATTGCAGCTTGAAGAGCAGTCTTTAAGCCATCAGTACCAGCTTTACGAGGAGAGAGACATTGAATAATCACATGCATGAAGTATTTCCATTCACCCACCAACCCACCTTTACGTGCCTGTGTATCATTTGGGCGTCCACGATAACCCATCCTCTGAAAGCATCCCATGATTAAAGGATTAGGATATGACATAGGATCTTGAGCAGCACCACCTAATGCAAGAGCTGCACCAATAGTGTCTTCAGATATAGCAATCTCTGTATTGTTGACTGTGGCTCGAAGAACATGAGGTTCTTGTTAGGACATAGAATTGTAATGACAAAAGCTTGTAATAGTTAGATTTTGTGTCTTTATGTTTTGTTATGAAATTGTAAAGTTGCTAAGTGTTTTTACTAGTAAGCCTAGAGGCCAACTTGTTAAGTTCGCCTGCTCTAACAGAGGCGAACTTAATAAGTTCGCTCAAGTTCGCTTAGACTGTTTCAGGCGAACTTAACTAAGTTCGCTTACAGCAGTTTTGGTTCTATATATATGTGTTACAGAGTCATTAGACAGCAGTGAACAGAGATCGATCTGAGAGAGAAACAATTATCTGATTGAGTCTGTAACCATTGTTATTTGGAATATAATCGAGAAGTTTATTTACGCGTGTTGTTTGAATTGTCAATTAGTATACAAACGTTAATACGAAGGATTCCGCACTTCGTATTATAGAAACGTCATATCACGAGTTCGATCAGTAGTTGAGTTACCTGGACCTACAAGTGGTATCAGAGCAAAGTGCTCGTGAATTAAGTACGATTCTTGGTGATAATTGACGGTTTTTGTGTACAATTCGACAAGATATACAACTTTTTGAAGTTTCTGCAACAATGGAGTTTTTCAAGTTCTTGAAGATCGTTTCTTTGCTGAATTCGTGATTTTGGAAGGGATTTTGACGAAATTAGTCCAATAGAACTGTTCCATTTGTTAAAATTCATAATCCTACGGATCAATTTTCTTAAAATTCCATCAATTCGCTGAGAAATCATGAATTTTGAAGGTTTCGGTTCGTGTTTGGACGAAGACTCTGTTGATTCTGTTACAGCAGTTTAAGCGAACTTGCTGAGTTCCTGTTCAAGCGAACTGCATTTGGTAGAAATCCATTATGCTGTGCATCTTGACAAGAATCATAAAGAGGTGAAAGTGGTTCAAACTAAACTTTCTCCAATATTAAAGTCAAGTGGGTTTGTTGCGGCTGGTTTTCAAAAAGTGAATTCTTCAAAGGTGTCAAAACAGACTTATGTTCCTAAGAAGCCGGTAAATTGTTCTGGGCATTCATCCGAAGCTTCTTCTTCTGATGGTTCTTCAAATTCAAAGAAAACACCTTATTTCAGAACTTATCAAGAAATACGTGTGTGCTTTCATTGCAATGAGCCTGGTCATATTTTGATTAATTGTCCATACAAGAAGAAGGGCAAACTGAAGACTGTTTCTTCACAACCGAAAGTGGTGAAGATTCTGAAAAGGAAAGATGAGGGAAAATCGTCTTCTAGTTTGGGAAAAGATATGACTGGACGATCTTTTGTTAATTCTCCTGGAATTAAACAACAAAATACATTGCATGCTAAATCTTTTGTATGCAGAGAAAATATTGAGATTCCAAAAGTTGGGATTTCAAAAGATACTTTTCAAGAGGTTAAATTGTCTAGACCTCAAAGAAGAAGAAGAAATAGAAAATTAAAGAAAATTTTGGAAACATCTGAATCTGACAATAATATATCTCATAATGTTTTTCAAAATAATAAAAATGGTTCTTCTTTGAAAAGGTCTGATTGTCACACTTCTGTTCAAAAAGTAAATGATAAAATTGATTGTCAATTACAAGAAGTAGTTTATTTTGATCAATCCGGACGACCCAAGACCACGATGGCTTGGGTTCCACTTTCTAACTGATTCTTGTTGTTTATGTAGGGACAACCAAGGAGGACTATCAACAATACATGGTATGTGGATAGTGGTTGCTCTCGACATATGACAGGGAATGTGAAATTGCTTGAGGATGTGATTAAAATTGATGGTGGTTATGTCGCTTTTGCGGGTAATAAAGGCGGGTACATAACAGGCCAGGGAACGTTAAAGAATGACAAAGTAAAATTTGAAAAGGTGAATTATGTTGAGCAGCTGGAACACAATCTTTTAAGTGTATCACAAGTCTGTGACAAGAAGTTTTCGTTCCATTTCAACGATCATGAATGTTATATTCTGAAACCGGGTTTTGTGATTCCTGATGAATGGATTCTTATGAAGGCTCCAAAGAGAAATGACACGTATGTCCTTGACATGAATGTCGCCACTACAACGGATTCAATTCCAACATGTATACTCTCCAAGGCGTCGGAATCTGATTCAATATTGTGGCACAGGAAGCTAGCTCACATAAACTACAGGAAGATGAACTACATTGTTAGGAATGATCTTGTGCTTGGTATTCCGAAAATGAAATTCTCAGTTCCTGATGATTGTATTCCGTGCAAGAAGGGGAAGCAAAGAAAGAAATCTCACAAATCAAAATCGACGAATTCTATCGTAACTCCCTTGGAGTTGCTGCATATGGATTTGTTCGGTCCTATCAGTATTAGGAGCATTGGTGGGAAATCGTATTGTTTGGTCGTAACTGATGATTACTCCAGATTTTCATGGGTTAAGTTTCTTTCCTCTAAAGCTGAAACCACTGAGTTGGTACAATACTTAATCCTAGGTTTGGAGAATTTATTCAATCTGAAAGTCAGAAGAATCAGGAGTGACAATGGAAGCGAATTTAAGAATAGCAAAATGGTTCTACGTCAGTATCTGAATGAACTGTGTCCCAAAACTGTTGAATATACATCAGACTGATGTACGGATCGGCAGATAATGCGACACGAAGTCGTGAGCGATTCAGAAATCCGATAATCCCTTGAAAGTTTATGGCCTCTGACATGTTAGGATCTAACAATGCCACCTGGTTATGCTTGTATTCGACACGATGAGCCATCTGAAAAATATTTGGACAACAAACACATATTAGACAAATAACAAAACACAAACAACACGAAAAACAAAAACAAACAAACAAAATTTTAAAAAAATTTTCAAACACACAAAAATTTTTACAAGTCCGCAACTCTTCTGACCCCTAGGCGAACTTAATAAGTTCGCTTAGTGTTTCAAGAGGCGAACTTATTAAGTTAGCCTAGACAAGTTCGCTTGAACAAGTTCGCCTGAACTGTCTGTCGTTTCAAATTCAAACTCAGAAATCAAAAAGCTTTCGATCTGTGTTGAAATCATGAAATAACCATTGTAAACCTATCGACTAGTACTACTAAGTCATTATCAATGATCAATTTCACCATTTAAGTCTGGATAATCATCGAATTTACGGCAAACAGTTCTCTCAAAATGGGAACAAAAAAACCTCGATTTTCTCTCAATTTAACGGATGAAACACGATGAAATTACCTTAGATAAGTTCGCAGTTTGATTTCGAACCAGAATGAACCGATTAACAAATCAACAACCACTGAATTTGAAATTTCAAAAAAATTGAACAAGTCGGATAAGTTCGCTTTAGCTGTGGAGATGATGAAGTGAATAAGTTTGCATGGATAAACCCATATACAGATTAAGTTCGCTTAATTAGGCGAACTTGTTAAGTTCGCTTAACAAGCCCTAGGCGAACATAATAAGTTCGCTTCACCAATTTCAGGCGAACATATTAAGTTCGCTTCACCAGAAGGAGGCGAACTTAATGTCTTCAACATTTCCCGTAATCAATTTTTTTACCAACTTTTAACCCGTCACTTCTTGAACTTCCGTCAGCAGCATGTATTTGATCCAATCCCGAACAATTTAATAAAAGATTAAAATTTTCATGGAAAATAAAAAACAAATTTTTTTTGAATTTTATCTATACAAACGGAATCACATATTTTTGAAATTTATCTGTACAAACGGAAACACATATTTTTGGATTTTTATCTGTATGAACTGAAATCACATATTTTTGAATGAACATCATGAATAAGAAGATCATATCAGTATCCGAGTAGTTCATCACACATTTTAGCAATAACCAAGGGTAACCTATGATCTGAAACAATCCAACTCATCTTGTACTTTATGTATCTTTTTCAGTATTTGTAAATCATTCAATTTGAATAATATTTGAAATGATACGCGATAAATTCCAAAGTAAATAAGATCAGGTTATGAAATGCTCAATTATTCATACCGAATTTGTAATATAAAGCATGAATTCTTAAATTTGTCAATATTATATTATTTGAAACTATAAGCGTTTATTCTCCAAATTCATGTGATTTAGTACCATTTAGATGAAAAACATCGTGTACCCCACATATATGCCAAACAGAAATATAATTTGCACTATCTTCAAGACATATACGGTTTATTTTTAAGATTAGATCAATTTCCAAGATGAAGTTATCTAATTTAGCACAAGAATAGAAGCAGATCCCAAAGGATCTAAGAATCATGATGATTCAGAATCAGAAGATTCTAATAAATTGGATGTATAATGTGAATCAACAGATTCAGGTATGAGGATCCAACTATTATCTGGACAAGTTTCAATGGAGTCAGACTAGATGATGTATCTAACTGATCCAAGGGCGAATATATGTTTCAACATATTTTGAAAGCATATCTTAGTTCAACAAAACATTGCATGTTTTTCAGAGCATGGGCAGTAATGTGAACTGAAATAGATTTGTGCTAAAGATATAATTTGATATTGGTCTCATGAAATTCTTTAAAACCATATATTCTTTATCTGATAATGATCTTTTACACACACACACCTAGGCATACAATGGATTCAAATCACAGATGTAATCATATCATATCTAATTTTCACACTACTATTAGTTTCAAAACGATTTTAGTCTATTGACAATTCAAGTTTCAAAACTCATACACAAATTGGAAAACAGATTATCAAGATTAGAGTATTCACAACACTATCATTTCTCATTTATGCAGACTTTGAAATTTAGATCAAATCAACTCAGTTTAATCAATCATATATCAAAGGTCTACTAAGGTCGTGTGAAATGAACTAAGCACTGATGTACTATCATTTCTTCTCTAACTTCAAATGATGTCAAATTTTATAGTTTTCAATTTGTTTTGACTTTTTATAAATTAAGAACTTTTTGACTAAAAAATTTGAAATGCAGAAATGTAATAGAGCAATAAAAGAAATTAAAAAACAAAATTTTCCATGAAAATCTGATTTTGAAAAACTTTTATTCGAGATTGATCATACCTATCATTTTGATTAGAAATTCAAACCTGGTACAATCAAATGCCTTGGTAAACAAATCACCAAAATTATCATCAGTGTGAACCTTTACCAGTGTAACACCCCAACCGACGGCGGAATCATCGGGGCGGGACATGTAGACTGTTCATGAGCTCAAGGTTGACTAAATTGTAATATGTTAAATCCATTTCCATTCAAAGAAACATGAATCAAATTCAAAGTACATAATGAAATACAATTTGTTTTTGAATTAAGATTAACTAGGTCCAAAGCCTATGTGTAGCATGTCTTGATCAAACTCATATGAAAGCACCTGAAACATGAATAAAATAAGGTCAACTAAAAAGTTGGTGAGTATAACACAGGTTTGTATATAGGTAGCATATAATTTGTAAACCAAATCCTTTACATAACATGATAAATAAGGCGTTTATGGGGAGCAGCTATTGTGTAACCAAATACAATCAAACCTTTGTAACTAGCATGCAAAAATTGTGTTGTAGGTTTCAATCACCGCGCACCTGGGTGGGTTTGTCAGACTCAATAGATCTATCATTGAAAACCGTCGGCTTGAAAAGTTAATGATTGCACATAATCGCATACAAAAGGTTAGCACACCTAGCCCTCGGGCATAAAGCTCAAATTGCACACATGAATGTAAATAGGATTTGTACTTGTGTTGTTTGTGTAAATGTAAACATGTAATTTGAATAGTGTTCATGTTTCACCCCAAAAGAGTAAAAGAGGCTATGTATACTCATTTTATTCGAAGGCGTAGCTAACACGAGATACTAGAAAGTAATGTGATCCTTGTATCGCACAATGTTAACCTAGAGTGTAATGTATATTGCATTAATAATGCACAATTGTCTAAGTCTAAGTCTAAGGTTGAATTGGATAAAGTTAGTGATTGGTACTTGGAAGTATTGTATAAAACGAAAGATTTGAAATGAATATTTTTACAACATTTTGAATAAGGTTTGAGTTTGGAATAATTAAATAAGTAAATTAATTAATTATTGTTTATGAGAATAATGTAAGTATTAGATGTAATTAAGTATAACTAAATAAATGTTTTTGTTTAATTATAAATCAAATAAATAATTATTACCTTATTCATCTATTTATAAAATGTAACTTATACATTAAAATATTATTTAAGTGTAGGGTTTATAATTTAAAGGTTGAAACTTTCATTAAATAATTTCCATTTATTTTAAGATTAAATACTTGATCTTTTTAAATAAAGATAATACGCATTTTTATAAATTCAACTATTTTTATTTTGAAAATTAACTTGAAATACTAATTGTTTAAAAATATAGAAATTTTAAGGATTCTGTGAACACACACGACCGTGCCTAGACAGGACACGATCGTGCTCGGGCCACGGGCGTGACCGCGCTAGTCAGGGCGCGACTGCGTTGATCAACAGAGGACATAGCTAGACAAATCACTAGGCACGACCGTGCCTTGTATAGGCACGACCGTGTCTATGCTTCAGGGGCACGACCAAGTCTAGCCAACGAGCATGACTGGGTCTGAGCAGGAGGCACGACCGCGCTGGAAGTCGGCACGATCGCGTCTCCTGAGGCACGACCGCGCTAGACGAGTAGCGCGACCGTGTCTCTTTCAAAACAGGGACGAATTGATTGATTCTTATATTTATAGTGCTAGAATTTATAGGGCTTTCATTCACAAGGTTATTACGAATCTGTGGGTGTAGATTAATTGTGTTTTAAACATGTTTAGAACCGGATTCGATTAAACTATTTTGAATGAAAATATGGTTTCGGGTTCGAGTAGATTTCGATATTGAATGCCCAAATTAGATTGGGGATTTTGATCTATAGAATAAATAGAAGGTTTAGAAGGTTTCAATTACCCTGTACGACGATGGATTGGTAGCTTACGGTAGGAAGGAGTTCCGGTGTGACGAATTTGGTCTCCGGCGTCTCCTGCTGCAATTCCGGCTACACCAGTGTACTTGTGAGTTTCAGTGAGGATCGTGTGATGTATATCGTTTGTTTACTTGAGAGTATATGGATCGAAAGGAAGAAACTTGTGGTTTCGTTTAGTTTTCTTGAGATGAGTCGGTTCAAGATGATAATGGTTGTAATTGGCAGTGTAATTGTTTTTGTTAATGGATATTAAGTGGAATCAGTTACGGGAAACCAACGATCGGGCGATTAAAGCTGCAGTTACGTTTTCTCAGACATGAGGCGCGACCGTGCCAAAACAAGGCGCGACCGTGCCAAGACGAGGCGCGACCGTGCCAAAATGAGGCGCGACCGTGCCTACTAGGGTTTCTGGTTATTTACAAAATCAGCCCTTGCAACTTCAGCTTTGACAGAATTAGCTTGGTTAGGATTTAACAGAACACCTAACGGGATTACTAACTGAGTTAACTCTAAGAGGTGTTACCACGTGATTTGAGTTCTAAAACTTTGAATTAAAAATACGTTTAGCTAACAATTGATGAGGTGCAGGTTTGAATAAGTACAAGGTTTAATGATGTACCGTTATTTTATTAATTTAAATAAATTAAAATAGGGTCAGAAAATCAGGAATGTTACAGTCTCCCCATGTTAAGGGAATTTTGTCCCGAAATTTAACTAATGGAGACTACTAAATCAAGAAAGAGGTGGGAGTTTGGGTTCTCGGTGAGCTTTGATTGTTGGACATGGCTTAGGCCTGATCATCGAGGTTGAATATGATTGATGACAATGAATTTAGTTTTTGAAATGGACTTAAGGAGAAGATTGTCGAATAGCAATTTGAATTCTAAATGTAAGATGTATTACTTGGAACAAATTTAATGAGATTTTGAAATTTTGAGTTTGTGTAAGATGTAGTCTAACGTGCTCAAAATTGTTAGTGGGTAAAAGATTTCATAAACATTGGTCTAGGTCAAAACTTCACGTGACATGAACAACGCTACTCCTGATAATATGATAGGACACTTATATATAGGAAGTACCATCGGCGTATCCACCATGCCCTCGTCACATTACATCTGTTTCGTTGTTACACATCATGATAAGTTTTAGGTCACAACACACGGCAAAATTTCACTATAGTTTCCATGCGCTGATTTTCATAATTCTGTGTGCACCCGTAATTATTCAAATCATCGTATGGTCCGTAAAGATTGTTTCGTTGTGTGTGGGTAAGGGGGCACAATTTCGCTATGATCACGTCTATTGTTTACACATAGAAAGTCGCTAACAAGTAACTAAGTCCCTAATCAGGTCAGTTCGCAACTAAAGAGTAGTAAAGTAGTAACACTTAAAGTTTCTTAGTTTGCTCGTGTTTGAACAAGAATACGTCAAACCCCGAGTCGTTTCAATGTATTATGGTCTTCAACTTTGGTGTACAAAGTGCATGACCATGTCTTGTGTATAATGTAATCAATCCATTGCAATAATTGTAAGCAAATTTTGTTTCGAGTATATAGTAAGCACACAAGTCTCATGTATGATCTAGTGTCACGTAGTTTGTAATCAAATAGGTCTCATATATAGCGTAAATAAATTAGCGTCTTGTATTTTGTACAATTATATAATCCCTTATACATGAAACTCATTTGGTTACAAATACGGGTCTTTGTTTGAACATAGAAAGTGGGAAATTGTTTTTGGTTGTAGATATATAAAGTTGTGAAATCATTGATTCGCATATTTTAAATGAATATGCAATTTATGAGAAAATATTTTTAATTTAAATTTTCAACTATTGGCTAAACAAGTAGGAGCATATTAATTTAACCAAAGTTTAGAAATATTTACTTTAATGAGGAAAAATCATAATTATTTATCAGTATAAAAAAAATAATAAATTTTTTATAAAATTGGTTGCATTAACCTTCCTTATTAGGTGAAAAAGTTTTATGGAAAATTTATGTTTTTGATGTTATCTAAAAATTCGTTAAACATTTTGTTTAAACAAGATAACGAGGTTTTGTTTAAATCACAAATTAGGATGATTTATTTAATGAAAGAGATTGTTGGTAATGTACTAAATCATGTGGAATGAAAGAAGTGATATTAGAGAAAATTTGATGGGAATATAACAGGTGTAATTTACGCCCCACGGGTCAAATCAATGAACAACAACTGTAGAGTTGAAATATATAGAATTGATTAAATGCTGAAATGTTAAACATTATTCAAAACATAGGGAAATGGTTCTCAAATCGAAAATTTAAAGGAAATCAGTAGAAGCTTCTTCTAACGTCTCTGGTAGCTTTCCACTAGGAAGAAGATAATTGCCAAGATGAGCACCGCTATAGTCACTCGAGTAGTAGATCTGGCTTCAGTCCTGGCGGTCTCTATGCGATGTTCTTGCATTTCTTTTTCGAGGATGGAGATTAACTCTGTCACACCCCGGCCGGCGGCGGATTATACGCCGGGGCTGACACGGTTGTTCAAAAGCTCATGATCATCTATTTAATGCGAAAGTATTTATTAATCCATATTAAATGATCCGTTACAAGAAAAAGTCAAAAGTCTAACATAATATAATTTCAATTCCTTATCTAGGTCCAGGTCCTACATGAGTAGCAATGGCCTTAAGCAGGTGCACCTGAAACATGCGAGTAAATGTCAACTACAAGTAGTTGGTGAGCAACATAGGTTTTGACACCAAACTAAAGTTTAGATATAGTTTACGATTCAGAAGATTCAAATGCAGATCTGAAGCATATATGAGAACACATAAGGCTCCAAGCGTACAGTTCAACCCTGGTAAATGAAATCTAGCTGCCACAATCCCACGGATTGCCGTTTTGATAAAAAGGGTTAGATAACACCCGAAGTTTTATAGTTCACGTCCAACAAGGGGAGATGACACCCAAGTTAATAGTTCACATCCAACATGGGGAGATACACCCATGATAATAGTTCACACCAACAACAACCCGCCAAGGTTATGTGGTAAATTTAGTTTAGTTTCGGATTCCCCTATAAATGATCATGTTAGGTACTACCTTAGGCTTGCAACACAAGTTAATGAACGTACTGGCATGCATTCATGCAATGGTCACCAAATAGTTAAAGATATAAGCATGTAGATCATAGCATAGAATCAAGTTAATGAATCGTGTAGATAAGATAGTTAATGCATGTTTCACCCCAAAAACAAAAGCAGTAAAAAGGGGCTATGAATACTCACTTGAATCAAAGCTAGAACGTATGAACTGGTAAAGATTGTTAGGCCTCATGAGGAACTCTCACAACAAACCTACACGCGTAATGGTAACCTAATTTCAACATATGTCTAATTGGTATTTGGGAGATATCGGGACGTTTTAGGGTTTCATGGGGATTCGGGACCGGACATAGGGTTTGTGAAAGTTTCATATAAAATTATATGTATTTATCTTGTTAAAATGTTTGGACTTACTTATATAATTATTCTACAACAATTAAATAAATAAATCATGGGGAGGTTTAAATAATATTACATTTGAATTCATAAATAGTTAATAAACGTATTATAGAATAGAAAAAGTTTGAAATATTGCGTTTGGATTTATTTATATAATCATTTGGGTATTTATAAATAGCAAAAAAAAATGTTTTAAATAATTATCTTTACTAGCTAATTATTTATAGGCTTTAGAATTGTCTAATTGATCTTTTAATTAAAATTTGTGAAATAGATATTATTAATAAATAATTAGCATGATTAATTTGTCTAAACAAAACATTTATAATACTTTATTTAGAGTGTTACAAGTTTTTAAATAAAATAAAGTAGTTAAAATACTAATTTTTGTTAAAGGATGTATTGGCATAATATATAGAAATTTATTTGGAATTTTTTTAGATGTTAAATGATGTGTTAAAAATGGTTTAAAAAGAAAAAGTAGCAAACTCGGCTCCCATGGGATTCGAACCCGCGCCAGAGGCGGTTCATCCCTTGCACACACACACTAACCGCTGGACTGGGCATGATGCCTTGTCCAGTGGCCGATGCGATTGGTTTTTGATAAGCAAACCCATTAAACCTTCGTCCCCATTATGAAACCCGAAACCCTAGCTTCTCAATTTGCCCGATTGAGCATCGATTAGATCCCGAATCCTTAGGGCTTTCAATCTAATGATCAAATCGAGTTCAATGACACCAATTTTACCTGAAATGGTTACGCAGAGAGGGAGAACGACTGTGATGAACAAGAACGGCTTCGTCGGCTCTGATTCGTGATTAAGGGGTGATATAGGATGCAATTTAGAGTGTGATGAGTTTGTAGTGAGTCTCGTCTATGAGGTTGGGTGTCTATTTATACGCAATTCCATAAGAGATGATCGATCGAGTAAATGGTTTTTAATGAAGTTTCGGTTACGAGTTTAGCCATTGATTTGTTCATAAAAGTCCGATTAAACATGGAAGACGGATCGATTGAGTGTCCCGGACGTTTTGCCAGTTTCGTTTTCGCGTAAAAATATTTTGATGTCGAGTTCGTTTAAAGGTGGTTCGAAACCGGTTCCAAGCGGGGCTCGAACCTGAGATCAAATTGGAAGAAAAGGGGTTTTCGGATTTGGCAAAATCGGCCCCTGTAGTTTCAGCTTGTTATTACATCATGTACAACTTTGTTTTAAATTGAAATTAACTTTCAGAAATTACATTCTTAACCCCTGGAGTTTTTTATAAAACTTAAAAATAACACCTTTATAAATTTTTATAAACTCAATTAAATGTTAGTATTATTTTTAAATATTTCAAATATAGAAGTATATTTTTTGTAAAATAAAATGGTATCAAATTATTTATTTTGAATTTTGAATATATATCTTTTATAAACACAAATTTTACTCATGGAATTTATAATTTAGATCTTATAAGTTTGTATTTATACATCTATATATATATATAGAGAGAGAGAGAGAAAGATTTAGAAATAACCTAGCATAATATAGGTATAGTTGCTTGATAGAATAATATCAATTATATAATCCCTTATAAAAAAATTATTATTTTTGAATATGAACTAATGGTATTTAATTGTATGTATGTTTGCATACTCTTGAAAGTGAAATGTGTAAATAGGATAGTTTGTCACAAAATAATGAATTCACAAGAGTCGGAAAGTAAAAATATAGGCCGGAATTTCCTGGGGATTACAGTCTCCCCAACTTTAGGAGATTTCGTCCCGAAATTGTTTAGAAAAAGGGTCCAGAAAAAAAAAATACATGTGTTTGGGTTCTCCACTAGTTTTACTTGTCGGTTTGAGGAGTATAGTTGATGACAAGGTTCTCGTCAGGTCAGGTCATTGCGTTAGGTATGGATGATGGCAGTGAATTTTGTATGAAATACAAAAAAAAAAAAAAAAATAAGGAGAAGATTGTACTAGAATGATTTTGGACTCAAATGATGGGATTTTGAGATCTAAACTTGTTTTGGATGTAGTCTAAGATGTTCGAGTAATGTCACTGGATAAGGATTTCACAACTACTGGTCAAGGTCAGAGTAATAGAAAATTCTATGTGAATACGGACAACGTTACTTCTAACAATATGACGGGAGCACTTATATATAGGATATATCAACGGTATGTTCACAATGCCCTTATCATATCCCATTAGTTTCGTTACTGTATATCACCATAGGTTTTATGTCATCACACGACAGAATTTACTATGTTTTCCATGCGCTGACTTTTATAATTACGTGTGCACCCGTAATTATTCAAATCGTCGTATGGTCCGTATAGATCATTCTATTGCGTGTGGGTATGGAGGTGGGGGAAACACCCAAAAACATTTAGTTTATTATTGTTTTCATACATGAATTGCTAATAAGTAATTGTGTGTATAGATGGTAAAGTCAATCAGGGAGTAATGACTAACAAAGTGATACAACCCCATACATGTGTGCCGTATACCCCCTAGGTTACCCATAAAGTTTATAGCTCTCTCGTGTTTGAACAAGATTACATCAAACCCCTAGTAACTCAAAGTTTATAGCTCCCTCGTGTTTGAACAAGAATACGTCAAACCCCGAGTAGCTCAAAGTTTATAGCTCCCTCGTGGTTGAACAAGAATACGTCAAACCCCGAGTAGCTCAAAGTTTATAGCTATCAAGTTTTATGGATAAAGTGAACGATCATGCCTTATGTATGTAGTGGGCAAATAATTTGCAAACAAGGTAAACAATGTAGTTTCGTGTGTAATGTAAACACTCAAGTTTCATGTATAGCGTAAATAATCTAGTATTATGCATATTGTAAATAACCAAGTATCATGTATCATGTGAACAATCTAGTATCGTGCATATTGCAAGTAATCAAGTTCCATCTATAATGTGATCAATCTAGTATCATGTACATTGTAAGTAATCAAGTTATATCTATAATACGATCAATCTAGTATCATGTACATTGTAAGTAATCAAGTTATATCTATAATATTATCAATCTAGTTTCATGTATATTGCAAGTGATCAAGTTTCATGTATAATGTAAATAATCATGTATTTTGTATACAACCAAGTTTCATGTAGAACTTGAACAATCAAGTTGCGTCGATAATGCAACCAATTTAGTCTCAGGTATATTATGAATGTTCGTATGTAAATAGTTGAACCTCATGAGAAATGTAAACTATCGAATCTTGTCGTTGATCGAGTGCTGCGGACAAGCGTGTTGTAGGTAGTTGGTTTCAAGTTTTCAATTTTTGTTGAGGTTTATATGGGTGGTTAATGCCTACGTGAAATGATTCATGTTTTCGAAGTGGCTAGTAAGTTCATACATTTTCGAAGGTGCAAGGTGATGAGAAAGATTTACAGGTATTTAGAATAATACGCACACGAGTATCTGAAATGACAAATAATTGAAATTCATCCTTGTTTGTAAATTAATAATTGAAAGTAACATATTGAATAACTAGGTAACTGGGTAAATAAAACCTTTTTATTTATTTAGCTTTCATAAAGATAATGTTGCAAAAGAAAATAATGGCCAAATTATTTTGTAATCAGGCCAAGAATTTAAGAGGTCGTAACGAAATAATTAATCAATTCATAATTAATTATTAACTAAGATGATGAGATAAATGTTTTTATAAATCAATTTGCATTAAGTACATTCACAAGAATAAGGGGTTTGTAAGTAATTTATGATAAGATTTATAAATCAAGTGTTTGATAAAAGATTTGGTTTGAACAAAATAACTACGTTAATCAAGTCAGAAAATAGCAAGATGATTAGTTTACAAAGAAGGTTTAAATGTCAATCATTAAGGAGAGTTAAAATAGCATTCATATTTGGGTACTGGATATATGGGTTTCAGTTTTTTTTTATTTTTAAGGAAACGCGAAATGGAATATCTGGCTAACGTCACAGATACTTCTTCACCAGAAAGTAGATGAGCACTAAGACGACATGTTGTGGTCATTCGTTATTGCAAACCGGGTTTTAGCCCTAGTTATTTCCGTATGTGCATCAAGTATTCCCTGATCTCTATTCCTTGCCTTAGAAACTCTGTAGTCCTTACGTATAGGTGAGCCGTATCAGCTGGAACTCCTAAGGCACTGGTAGGTTCCTTGTATATTGTCCTGCTCCTGGATCTGGATGGTATAGGTTAGGTGCTAAATAAGGGTCTCTCGGAGGTGATTCAGGTGCTCGGAGTCTCAAGTCTGCTCCTAAGCCAATCTGTTCTGCAGTCAAACATGGATCTGGCAGCTAGTCATACCGATGACCGGTTGTCTAATGATGAGGACCTAAAGTCTTCCTCTTGTGTTGACTCTGCTTCGGGTTGATTCTCAGGGGAGTAGGGAGGGTAAGAGACCATGCTTAGCACGAAAAGGTCGTAACTTTAATGGTAAATTGTTAAGTTCAAAGGTGCATGAGTTTAAAATTTGACCAATCATAACACCGAGTTCTTGTAATAATATATCATGAGTAACACTTGACTTATAAGTAGTGTACACATGAAAAGGATTCCTAGGAAAGAGAGGTGGGTCACAAAGGACACACTAAAGTACTCAGTCTTTCCTTAGTCAGAATCTTTCATGGAGTGACACCCACTCTTCCAGCCATCATGTACAGGTGACATTATTATTTGAACTCAAGGTTATGGTGAGAATCGTTAGGGATTGTGTCTTGTGGTTCAAGGGTGTGCTACACCTCTTCAAGCAGCTTCCTTTCCTTGGATGGTAAGGTCTAAGGGTTGAAATCCTTTGCAAATGATAATAAGGGTGATAAAATTTCTAAGGCATAAGGATGAAGAGGTATAGTTGACTTAAATATGATCAAGTGTGAGGATCAAATGGGAGGTTTAGACTTGTGTATCATATTATAATAATTAAGCGAATGATGTTTGGGTCGCATTCATTTGAGGCATAACCCAATGAATACTGTGACAGATCAAAGTGATTTGAGTTCATATACTTTCAAGAAGACATGCTTTAGCCTATAGATGAACACTCACTTCGGGAATTCCCAGGAAAGCATACGGATCCTTCGGTTGATTTGGATTTATATGAAATGCTTTCCTAGACAGAAGACCCAAAGTACAGGCATTCACCCTTCCGGATTGCACATGTTCTCTACTAATTTTCAGAACCCAAAACTTTGACGGGATTTGAAAATTTTATTGTATGTCAAAACTTAGGATAGCATTTAGTGATATCAAATAGGTATTGTGCAAACAGTTCAAATAGTGTAGCAAATAAGGTATCTCATGAGTAGCTTTTTTTTTTTTTTTTTTTTGTAAACATGTAGTTTATCAAGTAATATAACACATAAGATAATTCATGTAATGCTCTAGATAATATGTTGCATAATTATGCCAAGGTACCCTAAGGTTATAGACTATAGAAAAAATATGTTCCAAGTAATCCATGTAGTTTCAAATAGTTTCATGTAGTCCTTAGATTGTTGTAGTTCATGTGGCAGAAGTAGATGGATGTGGGTAAGTAAGTGTATAAATGAGTATAGAGTGGAGTTCCTAAAAAAAGACACGAGCTAAACTCATGTTTGGGGACTCCTAGGTTATAGTCTAGGTCATGTGTGTCTAATAACCTAATTCCCTATAACCATGGCTCTGATACCAATCTGTCACACCCCGGCCGGCGGCGGATTATACGCCGGGGCTGACACGGTTGTTCAAAAGCTCATGATCATCTATTTAATGCGAAAGTATTTATTAATCCATATTAAATGATCCGTTACAAGAAAAAGTCAAAAGTCTAACATAATATAATTTCAATTCCTTATCTAGGTCCAGGTCCTACATGAGTAGCAATGGCCTTAAGCAGGTGCACCTAAAACATGCGAGTAAATGTCAACTACAAGTAGTTGGTGAGCAACATAGGTTTTGACACCAAACTAAAGTTTAGATATAGTTTACGATTCAGAAGATTCAAATGCAGATCTGAAGCATATATGAGAACACATAAGGCTCCAAGCGTACAGTTCAACCCTGGTAAATGAAATCTAGCTGCCACAATCCCACGGATTGCCGTTTTGATAAAAAGGGTTAGATAACACCCGAAGTTTTAGAGTTCACGTCCAACAAGGGGAGATGACTCCCAAGTTAATAGTTCACATCCAACATGGGGAGATACACCCATGATAATAGTTCACACCAACAACAACCCGCCAAGGTTATGTGGTAAATTTAGTTTAGTTTCGGATTCCCCTATAAATGATCATGTTAGGTACTACCTTAGGCTTGCAACACAAGTTAATGAACGTACTGGCATGCATTCATGCAATGGTCACCAAATAGTTAAAGATATAAGCATGTAGATCATAGCATAGAATCAAGTTAATGAATCGTGTAGATAAGATAGTTAATGCATGTTTCACCCCAAAAACAAAAGCAGTAAAAAGGGGCTATGAATACTCACTTGAATCAAAGCTAGAACGTATGAACTGGTAAAGATTGTTAGGCCTCATGAGGAACTCTCACAACAAACCTACACGCGTAATGGTAACCTAATTTCAACATATGTCTAATTGGTATTTGGGAGATATCGGGACGTTTTAGGGTTTCATGGGGATTCGGGACCGGACATAGGGTTTGTGAAAGTTTCATATAAAATTATATGTATTTATCTTGTTAAAATGTTTGAACTTATTTATATAATTATTCTACAACAATTAAATAAATAAATCATGGGGAGGTTTAAATAATATTACATTTGAATTCATAAATAGTTAATAAACGTATTATAGAATAGAAAAAGTTTGAAATATTGCGTTTGGATTTATTTATATAATCATTTGGGTATTTATAAATAGCAAAAAAAAATGTTTTAAATAATTATCTTTACTAGCTAATTATTTATAGGCTTTAGAATTGTCTAATTGATCTTTTAATTAAAATTTGTGAAGTAGATATTATTAATAAATAATTAACATGATTAATTTGTCTAAATAAAACATTTATAATACTTTATTTAGAGTGTTACAAGTTTTTAAATAAAATAAAGTAGTTAAAATACTAATTTTTGTTAAAGGATGTATTGGCATAATATATAGAAATTTATTTGGAATTTTTTTAGATGTTAAATGATGTGTTAAAAATGGTTTAAAAAGAAAAAGTAGCAAACTCGGCTCCCATGGGATTCGAACCCGCGCCAGAGGCGGTTCATCCCTTGCGCACACACACTAACCGTTGGACTGGGCATGATGCCTTGTCCAGTGGCCGTTGCGATTGGTTTTTGATAAGCAAACCCATTAACCCTTCGTCCCCATTATGAAACCCGAAACCCTAGCTTCTCAATTTGCCCGATTGAGCATCGATTAGATCCCGAATCCTTAGGGCTTTCAATCTAATGATCAAATCGAGTTCAATGACACCAATTTTACCTGAAATGGTTACGCAGAGAGGGAGAACGACTGTGATGAACAAGAACGGCTTCGTCGGCTCTGATTCGTGATTAAGGGGTGATATAGGATGCAATTTAGAGTGTGATGAGTTTGTAGTGAGTCTCGTCTATGAGGTTGGGTGTCTATTTATACGCAATTCCATAAGAAATGATCGATCGAGTAAATGGTTTTTAATGAAGTTTCGGTTACGAGTTTAGCCATTGATTTGTTCATAAAAGTCCGATTAAACATGGAAGACGGATCGATTGAGTGTCCCGGACGTTTTGCCAGTTTCGTTTTGGCGTAAAAATATTTTGATGTCGAGTTCGTTTAAAGGTGGTTCGAAACCGGTTCCAAGCGGGGCTCGAACCTGAGATCAAATTGGAAGAAAAGGGGTTTTCGGATTTGGCAAAATCGGCCGTTGTAGTTTCAGCTTGTTATTACATCATGTACAACTTTGTTTTAAATTGAAATTAACTTTCAGAAATTACATTCTTAACCCCTGGATTTTTTTATAAAACTTAAAAATAAAACCTTTATAAATTTTTATAAACTCAATTAAATGTTAGTATTATTTTTAAATATTTCAAATATAGAAGTATATTTTTTGTAAAATAAAATGGTATCAAATTATTTATTTTGAATTTTGAATATATATCTTTTATAAACCCAAATTTTACTCATGGAATTTATAATTTAGATCTTATAAGTTTATATTTATACATCTATATATATATATATATATATAGAGAGAGAGAGAGAGAGAGAGAAAGATTTAGAAATAACCTAGCATAATATAGGTATAGTTGCTTGATAGAATAATATCAATTATATAATCCCTTATAAAAAAATTATTATTTTTGAATATGAACTAATGGTATTTAATTGTATGTATGTTTGCATACTCTTGAAAGTGAAATGTGTAAATAGGATAGTTTGTCACAAAATAATGAATTCACAAGAGTCGGAAAGTAAAAATATAGGCCGGAATTTCCTATGGATTACAAACTCCTTTTGGTATCCTAATTGGTTTGCTAGGCTATCCATTCTTTGTCTTTGAAAGTCGTGTATTACTCCCTGCTCTATCATTTGCCTCTCGAATTCTGAATTTCTTACATATTGATGGAAGTCATTGGTTGGAATTTCCATAACACCAGGGGGTACCATGGTATGCCTTACCCAAGGGTTAGGAAGGTACGGGTCGGGCATTAGATATGGGTCTCTCAGTGGGGGTGGTAATTGATTGTGGAGATGGAGTGTATGATACGGGTTTATGGGTGCGGCTGATCCAGGTGTTCGAAGTCTAGGGCCGGTGTTCCTAATCCAATCTACCCTTACATCAAACCTTGATCTAGCAGCTGCGGGTGTTGGTGATTGATGTACGGGTGATCCGGTGTCTTCTTCCCAATCAGACTCTTCTTCGGGACGGCATACCGGGGAGGTAGGAGGGTAGGAGTCCATGCTTAGCAGGAAAACAATGGAAAGGTTGTAAGCGATAAATAAATACTGTGTGTCAAACATAGGAGTTCTCATAGGTTTAGAGTTTGACTAGTCATAACGACGAGTCTTCACAATAGTATTTTAGGAGTACACTTGACCTATAAGTAATGTATCCCTGAGAAGGATTCCCAGGAAAGAGGGGTGGGTCAATAAGACACACTTAAGTACCCTATCTTTCCTTAGCCAGAATTCCTCATGGGTCTACACACTCTTCCAGCCATCATGTATTTAATAATACCATTGTTGGGCTCATGGTCATGATGATAATTGTTGTGGACTGGGCTTTGAGGCCCAAGAGTAAGGTTTATGCTTTTCAGCGGGCTTCTTCTTCTTGGAGGATAGATGGGCTTCTTGGTTTATTATTGGTGGGTATTAGGCCCAATAGTTTAAGTCTTTGCTCATAAAGGGTGATGGTATCATGTATTTGGGTCCAAAGGTGTATGAATAATTTTGGTGCGTATGTGTGTGTGTTAAACTTAGGATAGTGTTTTAAATCAATTATGTAGGTAGCTATGAATAGAAGAAGAAGTGGGCAGGTAACGTGACACATAAACTATTGGGTATTGTATCATGTGATGTAATCATATAGTATAATATGTAAAAATATTCACATAGGTGAATAATCATATAGCATGTAGGTAGTAATGAGTGTAAGTACAAGATTTATCAAGTAGTGTGACACATAAGTCTTTATGTATTGTATCAGGTAGTATAAGTACTTAGGATAGCATGTAAAAATAATCACACATGAATTGATAATGTAACATGTATTAGCATGGCATTGTATGGGTGTCCTAAAGTTATAGTCTAGGTCAGGAGTGTCTAATAACCTAGTTCCCTATAACCAAGGCTCTGATACCAATCTGTCACACCCCAACCGATGGCGGAATCATCGGGGCGGGACATGTAGACTGTTCATGAGCTCAAGGTTGACTAAATTGTAATATGTTAAATCCATTTCCATTCAAACAAACATGAATCAAATTCAAAGTACATAATGAAATACAATTTGTTTTTGAATTAAGATTAACTAGGTCGAAAGCCTATGTGTAGCATGTCTTGATCAAACTCATATGAAAGCACCTGAAACATTAATAAAATAAGGTCAACTAAAAAGTTGGTGAGTATAACACAGGTTTGTATATAGGTAGCATATAATTTGTAAACCAAATCCTTTACATAACATGATAAATAAGGCGTTTATGGGGAGCAGCTATTGTGTAACCAAATACAATCAAACCTTTGTAACTAGCATGCAAAAATTGTGTTGTAGGTTTCAATCACCGCGCACCTGGGTGGGTTTGTCAGACTCAATAGATCTATCATTGAAAACCGTCGGCTTGAAAAGTTAATGATTGCACATAATCGCATACAAAAGGTTAGCACACCTAGCCCTCGGGAATAAAGCTCAAATTGCACACATGAATGTAAATAGGATTTGTACTTGTGTTGTTTGTGTAAATGTAAACATGTAATTTGAATAGTGTTCATGTTTCACCCCAAAAGAGTAAAAGAGGCTATGTATACTCACTTTATTCGAAGGCGTAGCTAACACGAGATACTAGAAAGTAATGTGATCCTTGTATCGCACAATGTTAACCTAGAGTGTAATGTATATTGCATTAATAATGCACAATTGTCTAAGTCTAAGTCTAAGGTTGAATTGGATAAAGTTAGTGATTGGTACTTGGAAGTATTGTATAAAACGGAAGATTTGAAATGAATATTTTTACAACATTTTGAATAAGGTTTGAGTTTGGAATAATTAAATAAGTAAATTAATTAATTATTGTTTATGAGAATAATGTAAGTATTAGATGTAATTAAGTATAACTAAATAAATGTTTTTGTTTAATTATAAATCAAATAAATAATTATTACCTTATTCATCTATTTATAAAATGTAACTTATACATTAAAATATTATTTAAGTGTAGGGTTTATAATTTAAAGGTTGAAACTTTAATTAAATAATTTCCATTTATTTTAAGATTAAATACTTGATCTTTTTAAATAAAGATAATACGCATTTTTATAAATTCAACTATTTTTATTTTGAAAATTAACTTGAAATACTAATTGTTTAAAAATATAGAAATTTTAAGGATTCTGTGAACACACACGACCGTGCCTAGACAGGACACAATCGTGCTCGGGCCACGGGCGCGACCGCGCTAGTCAGGGCGCGACTGCGTTGATCAACAGAGGACATAGCTAGAAAAATCACTAGGCACGACCGTGCCTTGTATAGGCACGACCGTGTCTATGCTTCAGGGGCACGACCAAGTCTAGCCAACGAGCATGACCGGGTCTGAGCAGGAGGCACAACCGCGCTGGAAGTCGGCACGATCGCGTCTCCTGAGGCACGACTGCGCTAGCCGATTAGCGCGACCGTGTCTCTTTCAAAACAGGGACGAATTGATTGATTCTTATATTTATAGTGCTGGAATTTATAGGGCTTTCATTCACAAGGTTATTACGAATCTGTTGGTGTAGATTAATTGTGTTTAAAACATGTTTAGAACCGGATTCGATTAAACTATTTTGAATGAAAATATGGTTCCGGGTTCGAGTAGATTTCGATATTGAATGCCCAAATTAGATTGGGGATTTTGATCTATAGAATAAATAGAAGGTTTAGAAGGTTTCAATTACCCTGTACGACGATGGATTGGTAGCTTACGGTAGGAAGGAGTTCCGGTGTGACGAATTTGGTCTCCGGCGTCTCCTGCTGCAATTCCGGCTACACCAGTGTACTTGTGAGTTTCAGTGAGGATCGTGTGATGTATATCGTTTGTTTACTTGAGAGTATATGGATCGAAAGGAAGAAACTTGTGGTTTCGTTTAGTTTTCTTGAGATGAGTCGGTTCCAGATGATAATGGTTGTAATTGGCAGTGTAATTGTTTTTGTTAATGGGTATTAAGTGGAATCAGTTACGGTAAACCAACGATCTGGCGATTAAAGCTGCAGTTATGTTTTGTCAGACATGAGGCGCGACCGTGCCAAAACAAGGCGCGACCGTGCCAAGACGAGGCGGCGTGACCGTGCCAAAATGAGGCGTTATCGTGCCTACTAGGGTTTCTGGTTATTTACAAAATCAGCCCTTGCAACTTCAGCTTTGACAGAATTAGCTTGGTTAGGATTTAACAGAACACCTAACGGGATTACTAACTGAGTTAACTCTAGGAGGTGTTACCACGTGATTTGAGTTCTAAAACTTTGAATTAAAAATACGTTTAGCTAACACTTGATGAGGTGCAGGTTTGAACAAGTACAAGGTTTAATGATGTACCGTTATTTTATTAATTTAAATAAATTAAAATAGGGTCAGAAAATCAGGAATGTTACAACCAGCTCAATCAACCTTTTCTCTGCACAATCACGAATAAAATGATATCTAATCTCAATGTGCTTTGTTTTATTGTGCTTAACAGGATTATTAGTTATAGACATTGTAGCATTATTATCAATAAGCATAGGGGTTCCTGTGAAATTCAAACCGTAATCTCTTAATTGTTGTTGTATCCACAGGATCTGTGAACAACAACTTACAGCAGCGATATATTCTGCTTCGCATGTAGAAATGGAGACTGTGGTTTGCTTTTTGCATTGCTAGGAAACAAGTCGATTACCCAAGAACTGGCAACCACCTGTTGTAGATTTCCTGTCCAAACAACAACCACTAAAATCAGAATCAGTATAAGCATTGAAATCAAAGTTAGAACCATGTGGATACCATAGTCCCAATCTTTGTTTTCCTTTCAAATAACGAAAGATTCTTTTTACAGCTATCAAGTGAGATTCTTTTGGTTTTGCCTGGAATCTGGAACAGATGCACACAGCGAACATTATATCTGGCCCTGAAGCGGTTAAGTACATGAGAGATCCAATCATTGCACAGTAAGTCGACAATCCACATCTTTTCCATCCGGGTCAGAATTCAACTTATGATTGACCGGAATCGGAGTATCATATGGGGTACAGTCCTCCATCTTGAACCGGCTCAAGATGTCTTTGACATACTTGGACTGATGAATAAAGAAACCATCTTCCTTTTGATTTACTTGTAAACCTAAGAAAAACGATAACGCTCCCATAGCAGACATTTCAAACTTCGACTTCATTACACTCTCAAAATCTTTGCATAACCCTTCATTTGTTGAGCCGAAAATAATATCGTCCACATATATCTGCACCAGTAGTAATCTCCCCCTGATTTCTTTATGAATAAGGTCGAGTCAATCTTGCCACAACAAAATCATTTGCCAAAAGATGTGCAGAAAATGTTTCATACCACGCTCGAGGAGCCTGATGAAGACTATAGAGGGCCTTATCAAGCTTGAAAACCCTATTCGGATTAAGTGGATCTTCAAACCCCGGTGGCTGGCAAACATAAACTTCCTCCTTGACCTTACCATATAAAAACGCACTTTTCACATCCAATTGAAACACCTTAAAACCTTTATAAGAAGCAAAATCTAGAAACAGTCGTATAGCTTCAAGCCTTGCAACAGACGCATAAACCTCGGTGTAATCAATTCCCTCTTGTTGATTGAAGCCCTGGATAACTAATCTTGCCCTGTTTCTTACCACGACACCTTGATCGTCTTTCTTACATTTAAACACCCATTTAGTACCAATTGGATATACACCCTTCGGAAGATCTACAGGATTCCAAACCTTAAGTTTGTCAAACTGAGCAAGTTCTTCCTGCATAGCCTCTATCCAATTGTTATCATTTAAAGCCATTTTAACATTTTTGGGTTCGACCTGAGAAATAAAACATGAATGTGAGCAATCATCAAGAACACCAGAATCTTTAATACATGTATACAAACAAGTATTTTTTACAAGAGAACGTGTTTTCACTCCATCCTGCAAATTTCCGATTATATTTGTCACTGGATGATCTTTGAGTTCCTTGATGGAAGCGACATCAGGAACCTGTAACACTTCAACACGAGTTGTATCAGATTGATAAGACAAAGCATGATTAATTGGAATTTCCGAGTCTAAATTTGTAGGAATCTCCCCCGAATCCTGTGTCGAAGGTAATGGATCATCACCCAACAAAGGATCAGCAGAAGAATCTTGAAAAATAGCATTATCTTCCTCACTCTCTGAATCTTGTGGTCCCGAACAAGAAGCAACATTAGGATCGGGAGCAGAAGTAGATGGAACCTATGAATTTGGAACTGTATTTGGTAGAAAGCCATTGTGCTGTGCATCCTGACATGAATCATAGAGAACAGCAGCTTCATCAGGAGAAATATCAGAAGGTAAATGAAAACACTTGAATAAGGATTCATAATCAAATGCCCAATCTGGTCCAATCTCCATTTGAGGTAAAGACCGATTTGAACAATCAATACGGAACCATTCTTCAACTTGGCACGTCTCTTTGTTATAAACCCTCTTGGTAGTCGAATTGGCAACATACCCCAGAAAAATCCCTTCAATAGCCTAAGCACTGAATTTTGTTGGGACATCTCGAACTTTCAACAGGGTGCAAGGATTACCAAAAGGTAGTAAATAATCCAGATTTGGCTTTCGATTATTCAGCAACTCGTAGCAAGTCTTGTTGTGTCGCTTGACGGTCAAGACCCTGTTCAAAACGTGACATGCAGTATTCACAGCTTCAGCCCAAAAAGTAACTGGAAGCTTAGAATCTGCAAGCATCGTGCGTGCCGTTTCAACCAACGTCCTGTTCTTTCGTTCAGCAACACCGTTTTGTTGAGGAACATATGGCGCACTGAATTCATGATGAATTCCCTTTTGGAGACAGAATAAGCCCATCTTGCTATTCTTAAACTCGCTGCCATTGTCACACCTAATTCTTTTGACCTTCAGATTGAACAAATTCTCCAAACCCAGGATTAAGTATTGTACCAACTCAGTGGTTTCAGCTTTAGACGAAAGAAACTTAACCCATGAAAATCTAGAGAAATCATCCGTTACTACCAAACAGTATGATTTTCCACCAATGCTCCTGATACTAATCGGACCGAACAAATCCATATGCAGCAGCTCCAAAGGAGTTATGATAGAATTCTTCGATTTAGATTTGTGTGATTTCTTCCGTTGTTTCCCCTTCTTGCAAGGAATACAATCATCAGGAACTGATAATTTCATCTTCGGAATACCAAGAACCAGATCATTCTTAACAATATAGTTCATCTTTCGATAGTTGATGTGCGCTAGCTTCCTGTGCCACAAAATAGAATCTGATTCCGACGTCTTGGAGAGTAAACATGTAGGAATTGAATCTGTTGTAGTAGCGACACTCATGTCAAGGACATACGTGTCATTTCTCCTCGGGGCCTTCATGAGAATCCATTCGTCAGGAATAATAAAACCAGGTTTCAAGATATAACACTCAGCATTATTGAAATGGAACGAAAAATTCTTGTCACAAACTTGTGATACACTCAAAAGATTGTGTTCCAGCTGCTCCACATAATTCACCTTCTCAAATTTTACTTTATCATTCTTTAAAGTTCCATGTCCAGTTATGTACCCGCCTTTATTCCCCGCAAAAGCGACATAACCTCCTTCAATATTTTTAACATCTTCAAGCAATCTGATATTCCCTGTCATATGTCGAGAGCAACCACTATCCACATACCATGTATTGTTGATAGTCCTCCTTGGCTGTCCCTACATAAACAACGAAAATCAGTTAGAAATAGGAACCCAAGCCATTGTGGTCTTGGGTCATCCAGATTGATCAAAATAAACAACTTCTAGTAATTCACAATCAATGTTATCATTAACCTTTGGAATAGAAGTTTTACCAACAGAATTTTTCAAAGGAGACTTATTTTGATTATTTTGAAAAACATTATTTGATATATTATTCTCAGATTCAGATGTTTCCAAAATTTTCTTCAATTTTCTGTTTTGTCTTCTCCTTTGTGGTCTAGACAATTTTACTTCAAATTGGGAATCTTTTAAAATTCTAACACGAGGAATCTCAAGTTTCTCTTGACACACAAATGATTTAGAGTTCAATTTATCCTGCTGTTTAAATCCAGAGGATTTAACAAAATATCGACCGGACATATTTTGCTCCAAACTAAATGATGACTTTCCCTCATCTGTTCTTTTCATAATTTTCACCACTTTTGTTTGTGAAGGTACAGTCTTCAATTTGCCGTTGTTCTTATAAGGACAATTGACCAGAATGTGACCAGCTTCGTTGCAATGAAAGCAAACTCTTCTCTCTTTATAAGTTCTAAAGTAAGAAGAATTCATTGGAACATAAACCTGTGTAGGCACCTTTGATGAATGCACCTTTGGATGACCAGCAGCGACAAACCCACTTGACTGTAAAAATGGAGAAAGCTTAGGTGTAACGATTTTCACCTCATCAGGTTCAGTTAGAATGCATCTATCACGGGTAACAGTTTTTACAACTGTTGGTTCATCAAGTTTCACCTCTTTCGGAATACCTTCGACCTTCTTCTCATCAAATTCCTCATCCTCAGAATCAGATTCATACACCATATCCTCACCAGTTACCGAGTTCACTTTCAATACTGTTTTTGGATCTATTTCCTCTTCATGTATGATTTCAGGTTCAACCACATAATTTGCATTAAATGGTGGAGGAACAAATCCAATCCCAGCAACCCGTTTAGTAGGATCAGCATTTGAATTAAAATAATCCAAAACAACAGAAGAATTTGTAAAATTTTCCAACTTTCTACGAAGTTTGATCAACTCAGACTCTTTGTCAGAAATTTCTTTATTCTTTTGAGCAACAACTTCAGTTCATTTTTCTATTTCAGCATAAGCCATATCCAGATGATAAGCTTGTTCTTTATATTTCAACCCCAGAGAATTTAACTCTCTTTTCAAAGACTCAATTCTATCGATGCATAATTTATCGTTATCTTTCAGTTTCTAATTAACAGATTGCATTGATTTCATAACACAAATCAAGTTTGTGTTATCATCCATGACCTTTTGCAATTTATATTTAACAGTAATGCACTTAGAACAGTAAATATGACAAACAGAGTCTTTTACCTTTGACAGATCAGACATGTCTGCCATGAAAACTTTGGCAATGGGAATATTCTCTGAATCAGCACCATCTGAAGCATTTTGTGTTAGAACAATATCATCTTCAGCAACACCTGATGCAACATCAGAATCAATATTCTGCTCTTGTTCTATCTCTTCATCAATAATCTGCACACTTTCACCATCACTCGAACCATCACTTGAACTCTCACTCGAACCATCATCATCAGCCACCTCTTCTGATTTTTCAGAATGAATTTCTGCTACAAAGGCTTGACTTACAGCACTTTGGTTTTATCAAATCCCATGCGTGATCGACTATTTGATCCAATATATTCAAGAAATCCTTTGCTTGACGCATCAACATGGCTATATTCCATTGGATGTTCATTTCTTCCAGATCAACAGGGTTAATCTGTCTGAAATCTTCTTCAATAACCTCAGGATCATGAATTTTCCCTCCAATAAAATTCTCATATGAAGCCATGAATGAGGAAAACATAGCTAGATAATCATCAGCAACCTTTTGATTTATATGAGATCCAGAAGATGTAGAAGCTGTTGTCGCAGAAAATCCAGAATGACCAGAATGAATAGGAACTCCAGAACACTGATCATTAGAAGAATCTTGAGCATCGCCAGAAAAGAATGCAACTCATGTACCATTTTTACCAGTAGTCTTGGCAAAATACATTGAAGGATCCTGGATGTGCTCCATGTTAGTCTCCTTCTTCTTCATATTCAGGTCATGCGATTGAATCTTCCCAAGAACTTCTTCAAGAGACATGGTTTTGTACTTGATATTTTCTTTGATCAAAACCGTATACACATCAAATTTTGATGGTAATGCCTCTAAGAACTTATCATTAATTTCTTCAGTTTCATACACCACAGAAGCACTCGACAGTTCACTGAGCAGATGATAGAATCTGGTAGCAAGATCATCCAAGGATTCATTTTGAAAATGTTTGAAGACCAAGAATTGCTTCTTCATTAGCTATTTTCTACTCTTCTTTACATCCAAACTGCCTTCACATCTTTTCTGTAAAGCTTCCCACAGTTGTTGAGAAGACTTGAATTGTTTGAAACTGTGATATATTTCCTTCGGAAGAGACATCGAAATACTTGCCATCGCTTTCTTTTCTCTTTCAAACAGCAACTTTTCTTCATTTGTTAATGCTGACACCGGTTTTGGAACATTATCCTGTCCCATCCATGAATAAGTCGGATGCGTATAACCTTCTAAAATAGGAATCCAGAGACTTGTGTCGGTAAAAGATACGAACTGATCAAACCTATCTTTCCAATTGGAATAATCAGCAAGATTCAATAGTTTCGGTGGTTTTTGAGATGTACCGATCTCATTATCATAATTGAACATATTCGTTATTTGAACCATATTTGCCATTTTGCTGAAAAATTTCACAAGTGTTGAACACTCACTACCTTTGGCGAAGATAATAAGTTCGCTTCCGTGATACCCAAGTGAACTTAATATGAAGCGAACTTAATAAGTTCGCTTAAACCAGAAACCTGAAAATCCGAGTAAGTTCGCCTAAAAATAAGTTCGCTTAATTTGTGAGAAGCGAACTTGACAAGTTCGCCTGCTAAGTTCGCCTGCACACGAAATCAACAAGTTCGCTTGCTTCAGCAGATTCAAACTCAAGAACAGTTCAAACAGAGACCGCGAACCAGGAATCAAAAGAAAACTTCATAATTCACTGATTTGAAGGAATTAATCAAAATCGAACCATAGGATTGTGTAATTTCTCAATTAGAACCTTTCTATCGGATCAATTTCTTCAAAATCCTCTTCAAAAACACCAAATCAGAACCAAATTAAGCTTGAAAACTCCATGAAAATGAAAATATCAAAGTTGATGAATTTCTTGTCAATTTGCATACAAAACCGTCTAGAATCACCAAGAATCACGAGCAATAGCTCTGATACCACTTGTAGGTCCCCATGGCACTTCTACAGATCGTTCTCGTGATAAGACGTGTCGTTAACTCGAAGTGCGGAATCCAATGAATCAACGATTGTATACACAAAAGACAATAGAGACAATCAAGTAAATAAACTTCACACTTGTATTCCAATTCTCAATAGAGTTTACAAACTCAATCTTTCAACTCTGTTCTATTCGATTCTCTGTTCCATCCTCAAAACTGACTCTGTAAACATCTATATATAGACTACTGACCTGCATTAGTGTAGGTCCCTAATTCCGTGCGTGACGGATCTCTAGATTCGCGGTACGACACGGTGATAACGTGCGGAATCCATGATCAATGTGCTCATGTAACTCAATCAAAAACAACGGTGTAAATAAACACTTTGTATTTCCACCACAATATCAGGTTACAAGATTCACAGAATTCTCTCTGGTCTCTCTCAAGTCTACTCTGATATCTTCTAATTCTGATTAACAAACTCTGTTATCTATTTATAAACACCTGTTCTGTTCGCCTCAAAGATGCTTAAGTTCGCCTCTAATAGGCTAAGCGAACTTAATAAGTTCGCTTCTAAAGATGCTTAGGCGAACTTATTAAGTTCGCCTCTCTATGAACTTATACAGAATTTTATCAATAGTTACAAAACATGTCCTAACAGACTCCCGTTTAACAATTCTTTCAATTACAAGTCAAAAACTCTAAGACTAAGACATATTATCTTCAAGCTCGTTGTCACCAGAATATGCTCCAACAGACTCCCCCTTGACAACAGCTTTAGAAGATTGTCATCCGTCTTCAAATATCATCAAACACATTGTAGTCTTCATCTTGTTCATCTGCACTTTCTCTCTTTTTTCTAGAAGAAAACTTGGGAGAAGGACCCCTTGTCAACTTCTGTCTGCAATATTCAGTTTATGCAAAGGAGAACAACCAAGAATAACCAACAATTAAGATTTTCATGGAAGCTGGAAAAATAAAATCTTTTTGGTTTTTCAAACATAAGAAAGACAAAATCTTTTTTGGTTTTTATCTATATAAACTTAAATGTAAAATACAAAATCACATCTTTTTGTTCGAACATCACGAGTAAGAAGATCATATCAGTATATATGAGATATCAATCACACATCTTGGATATAAAATCCATATAATATCAATTGGTATCCTATGTCATTCTTTCATGTCTTGACCAAGCAAACCAATATCTTTCAAGATTATGACACTCTATCTTTTCAAGACTTTCATATTGCATGTTATGATACGCGATAAACATTCAAAGAAAATAGGATCAGGCTATGACACACAAATTCAATTTGTCAATATTATAAGATTTGAAACTAAAGCATCTCATTCCCACTTTCTTGTGAGTTAAGGTACCATTTAAGTATGAAATACAACGTGTACCCCACTAGTATGCCAACAGAAAGTAAATGCACTATCTTCAAGACATATGAGATTTTACTAAAGATTATCTGAATTTCCAGAATGAGGAGACATCACTTAGCACATGAATAGTAGAATCCAAATTGGATTGTATAGGAATCAATGAGATTCATAATCGAATGATTCAATGTTTTGGCTTATATATGTGGAATCATAAAATTCAGGTACGTGGATCCAACTGTTATCTGGATTATGAATTCAATGGAATCAATAAAGATTATTTATCAATATGATCCAAGGGCTAGTATATGTTTGACAGATGTTGTCAAGTACATATCTTGATTATACTTCAAATTGCATGCTTTTCAGGACGTGGGCACTGAAGCAAATCGAATGAATAGTGCTAAGGACATAACCCGAAACTAATCTCATAGGAAAATCTTTATTAAAAGCTAATATTCATTATCTGATAGTGATCTTTTAACGCACACACCCAGGCATAAAATGGGTTCAAATCACAGTTGTAACATATGAAATTATGTTTTCACACTACTAATGGTTCAGTGACGCTTTATTCTACTGACAATTCAAATTATATGTGCAGTCTCTGAAGTTTAGATCAAAACATATAATTTAGATATATTAACATAAAGCACCAACCAGTCAATCTAAGGTCATGTGTAAAAGAACATCTACGGATGTACTATCATCTCTTCTTTAACTTCAAGTAATGTCGATTTTATCTTTTTCAATTTGTTTGGCTTTTTCAAAATCTTTTTCAAAGAAAGTAAAACAAACGAAAATAAACCTTCCATGAAAACATTTTATGAAAAACATTTTACTTGGTTACTCAGGATTAAGCAAGTCAATCAATTAAAAACTCAAACCGATGTAATCCTGTAATTGAATGCCTTTGCCTTTGTCACCAGCACAGTTCTGTACTCCCCCTGTCCTGTAGACCCCCCCCCCCAACTAGTCAAATGGTTGCATCAACGACTTTATGCTCACCATCATCATCCTAAGTTTTAGGTTATCATTTGGACTTTGTAAAACTCTTTCAAAATAACATTGTGTGTGACATATTCTCCCCATTGAGGATCAAGTCGTTGAATCAAATAGATTCTCAGTTATCAACAACTCTTTACTCATGCAGATGTCAATCCCTGTCATGTGCTTAGAACCACCACTATCAACAACCAAAATGGTATTAATAGTCCCTCTTGGTTAATCCTGCACATCTAACAAGAAACATTAATTTGAAATTGGGACCCAAGCCATGGTAGTCATGGGTCGTCCATCTGTATCAAAATAATAAACCTCACTCCATTCACAATCGAATCTCTCATCTATTTTAGGAGATTGCTCTGACGAGTCAGAAACAGAAACTTTAGATTTCCAAACATACTTCTGTTCTTTAAGTTCTTTTTGCTTAAAATGTGAAGTGTTTGAATATTCTTGTGCATTTGAAAAATGTTTAGATTGTGAAAACTTTTGTTGTTCTAAAAGTTTTCTCAATTTTCTGTTTCTCCTCCGTCTTTGAGGTCTAGAAAGCCTAACCTCAGATTTGTAATTACGCTTTGGTATATCATGAGATTTAACCACATTTGGGTTAACATAAGGCTTACCATGAGTTCTTACCTTTTCTGGAGTAACATGTCGGTTACCTTTGTCGTTGTGAGGACAAGCAATCCGAATGTAACCCACAAGACCACAAGAAAAGAAAGATCTCGTCTCACGATAATCTCTTATATAAGGAATCTTCACACGATAAGATGCACTTGAAGAAGATTCTCCTACATGAACTTCTTTTTGCTTTATTTTCTCTGGAACTCCAGATTTTGCAACAGGTTTTGATTCAGGCTTCACCTTCTCAGGAACTACATGCTTATTCCCTTTATTTGTGTAAGGACATGTCACCACAATGTGCCCCATCTCATTACAATGAAAACATGTACGCCTGTCTTTATAAATTCTGATAAATGGAACTCTCCTTGAGTTTGAAGAACTTCCAAATGTATTTTTACCAGATGAATTAGAATCAACCTTTGAGTCTTCTTTCTTAACCTCTTTCGGTATCCCCTCTACCTTAGCTTCATCAAAATATTCATCATCACTCTCATCAGAATACACCATATCTTCACCTGTGACTGGATTCACTTTCAACACAGTCTTAGGATCTAAATCCTCTTCGTTTATAATCTCAGGTATAACAGAATAATTTCCGTTGAATGGTGGAGGAACATAGCCAATACCACTAGTTCCCTTCCCCTCTTTAGTATTATGATGATAATATCCTAATAAGAATGATGAATTTGCAAAGCTTTCTAACTTTCTATGTAATCTAATCACCTCTGCTTTAGATTCAGCTAGTTCCTTATCTTTCTCAACAAGATGATTATTTCTTTTCTCAATTTCTGCAAAGGTCATATTCAGGTGATATGCCTGCTCTTTGATCTTCAAGGTGAGAGAACTTATATCCCTCTTCAGTGATTATATTCTCTCAATACACACATTCTCATTATCCTTTAATTTCTGGTTTACCGTGTGCATCGATTTCATCCATAACTGAAATACAGTTAGAACAAAATGTTTTAGAGTTAGAAACTACCTCAGGTTTTACTTCTGAAGAACATGCACCAGGAGCCATGAAAGCATCATCATCAGCTTCACTCTTTTGATTAATAATGACAGGCTCTGCATCAGTTTCTAATTCACTCAGATCATCTTCAACTGTCTAAAAGCTTTCTTCACTCATCACATCAGTCTCAGTAGACTGAGTACTTTCACCAGAATGAATACTCTCACTATCAGTTAAATCTACAGAAGAATCACTTTGAGAATCACTCTTCTTCTCTAATACTTCGTTGATCAAGACCACAAACGCTTGAGTAATAGCTTCACCCTTTTTCTTCAATGCTTCCCATAGATCTCTTGAAGTTGGACACTTCCCGAGACTATGAATGATTTCTTTTGGTAAAGACAACGTTAAAGTTTCACGCGTCTTCGTCTCTCGATCAAACTTCTGCTTTTCTAGTTTACTAAGAGCTGTCACTGATTTAGGAACATCAGAATATCCCATATAGTCATAAGTAGGATGAACATATCCTTCAAATATGGATGTCCAAAAGTTTTCATCAGTTTCTGATACGAACTGTTCGAACCGGACTTTCCAGCTACGAAAATCTGATATGCATAAAAGCCTCGGTGGCATAGTTCCAATCTCATTATCATCACATGAAATTGACATTTTGAAATTTTTGCGAAAATATCCGGAAAAAAATTTCCCGCCAAAATACTTTTTTTTAAAAATTTTGAAAATTCAAAATTTCAAAAATGATTGAAAACGACCATATAAATTTTCCCTAAAAAATTTGAATAAGAAGAAATTTCCCGCCAAAATACTGGCTAACCGAACTTAATACTCTTTTTTTTATTTATTTTTTTTTAAGAACACTAGCTAAGTTTGCCCGATACTGCCTAAGCGAACTTAATAAGTTCGCCTGACTGAGCGAACTTGACCCCAAGCGAACTTATCAAGTTCGCCTGATTAAGTTCGCCTAATCTGCACCAAGCGAACTTATTAAGTTCGCCTCTCTAAGTTCACCTGCAACAGAATTGCTAAGTTCGCTTGCATCAGCTGTTCAACCAAACACGAACCAAAAATTCCAAAAATCATCATATCTTGCTGAATTGATGGGATTTGATTAAATTGAACCGTAGGAATGTGTAGGAACTGATTAGGAACACTTCTATCTGATCAATTTCATCAAAACAATCCAAAATCAATCCAAATGAACAAAAATTATCCATTTTTATCAAGAACACAAAAAAGATGAAAAATCTTTAAAATCTCTGAAATTTGATGTTGATTAGACACGAAAACACCACGAATGTTCTGCTAATCAAGAGCAAAAGTTCTGATACCACTTGTAGGTCCCTAATTCGGTGCGTGACGGATCTCTAGACTCGCGGTACAACACGGTGATAACGTGCGGAATCCATGATCAACGTGCTCGTGTAACTCAATCAACAACGGTGTAAATAAACGCTTTGTATTTCCACCACAATATCAGGTTACAAAATTCACAGAATTCTCTCTGGTCTCTCTCAAGTCTACTCTGATATCTTCTAATTCTGATTAACAGACTCTGTTCTCTATTTATAAACACAAGTTCTTCAAAGATGCTTAGGCGAACTTATTAAGTTCGCCTCTAATAGGCTAAGCGAACTTAATAAGTTCGCTTCTAAAGATGCCTCTCTGTGAACTTATACAGAATTTTATCAACAGTTACAAAACATGTCCTAACAATTAGGCGAACTTAACAAGTTCGCCTCTAACAGACTAAGCGAACTTAACAAGTTCACCTCGGATAGACTTAAGCGAACTTAACAAGTTCGCCTCTGTTAGACTAGGCGAACTTAACAAGTTCGCCTCTAGCAACTTGCATAAAAACACTTAGAACATTAATACATTACAAAAACATAAAGACATTAGATCTAAACTATTACAATGCTTTTGTCATTACAAACTATGTCCTAACACCAATATCAAGTGCACAAGTGTCTCTGATTTTTCTGAAATTTGACTAAGTGTTCACCATGTCGAATCTTCAAAACCTTGGAAACCTTTTAAACTATGACAATGAGATCGGTACTCCTTAAATGATTATTCTAACTGGAAGGCACGCTTTGAGCATTACATTTCTTACATCGATTCTTCGTTATGGATACCAATCCTAGAGGGATGTAAGCATCCCACACACATCTATCTTGATGAAGTCATGCCCAAGCCTATCTCTAAACTTGAGGAAGAAGAAAAGAAAGTTTATGATAGAGAGAAGAAGGCTCTTGGTTCTATCACTATGGCATTAACTCGAGAGTTGTTGCACAGCTTCAGAGGTTATGACAACTCTAAGGATCTTTGGAAGGCACTACAGAAAAGATTCGAGGGTAATAGTGATATCAAGAAGAGTAAACGGGATCTACTCAGGAAGCCGTATGAATGCTTTAGATTTTTGGAGAATGAGTCTTTAGATGACCTCATCTCTAGATTCTATCATCTGCAGATAGAATTGAAAGCTTTTGAGCTCAAGTATCCCGATGAAGAGTTGGTGGAAAAGTTTCTGGATGCTTAGCCACCCAGGTTTGAAATGTACACAACCCTGATGAGAGAGAATCCAAAATTCTATGAAATGACAGTGGAGGAGGCAATTGGAAAGGTTCAAGCTCATAACATGATCCTTAGAAAAAAGGAGAGCTCAGGAAGACCTCAGATACAAGACCCTTCTATGTATCATGGGACGTCTTCTACAACCAAATCTTGGGGCTCTGGAATTGCCCTTTTCTCTGGAAACTCTACTGAAGAACACCACTCAAATGGTTGTGGTGGTTATGCATGCTATGCATCTGGATCAGGTTCTGGATCTCATCAACAACATACCTCAAGAAATCCTCCCACTGCAACTTCAGCTAACCAATCAGCTATAGCCAAAATAGCTGAAGATCATGTAGCACTATTTTCATCTTGTATGCTGGACTACGAGAACTTCATAGGTAGCAAGCTTACAGATCCCGAGACAATTGAAGAAGATTTTAATCAACTGGATCCTGATGATATGGAGCACATGGATATTCAGTGGAATATGGCCATGATACTGAGGAGAGCCAAGCATTTCCTGAACAGAACATGAAGAAAGTTCATTGGCGGGTATTCTAATGCCAAGGTTGGTTTTGAAAAATCCAAGGCCAAATGCTATAAGTGTCTAAACTTTGGACACTTTGCTCGTGAATGTCAGAAAGATAGAGCACCGGCTTCGGGTTTCACCAGACCTAGCCAAGGAAACAGCCATGGCTACAACAACACAAACAACCACAATCAAAGCCACGGTGGTTCGTCCAATGCACTGGTAGCTCAACAGGACGACAGCTTTGATTGGGGTGTTCATCTGGAAGATGCCATCATTGCACAAACTCAGGTTGGTCTCATGGCTGAGATCATGGAGTTGATGGAAGCTGAGAAAAAGGAAGTTGAGGAGAAGGAAGCTGAAGAAAAGGAAGCTTCTGTAGCTGATTAAGAGGAATCTACTACTGCTGTTGCTCTCATGGCTATTGGAGAGGCAACAAGTTCATCAACTGAGGTAGATTCTAATCCTTTTTCTGTTATTTCTTGTTCTAAATGTCTAGGCTTAAAACTTGAAAATTCTATGCTTCAAGACAAGGACGAACCCCTTCGCATTGCAGCTCTAAGTTATAAAGCAAACGAAAAACGTTTTAAAGATTCAATTGAAACGTTGAAAAAGGAAAACGTGAGTATTCACTAAAAATGAGCGATCAACAACTTCACTTGGATATTGCATACAGGGGGTTGGAGAAAAGGAACAATGAAATTAACAAGCTATAAAATGAAATCTTGCAGTTCAAATGTTCTAATGAGAAGTTGAAAAACTCTCATTTTGTGGTGGAACACTATGAATCTATAGTGAGGCAAATGAATGGCTTAGGGCTAGGTACTAATGCCATTCCTCCACCAGTTTGCGGGAAGTTTGTCAACAGCTTAGTAGACATTGATCTAACTTTTCTTGATGAGTCCTCAAGAAAGGATGATTCCTCTAAAAAGGATGATTCCTCAAGTAAGGCTAACTCGACATCTAATGAGGAGTTCTTTACTGCTTCTGATGATGGGTCGGTCAACACTTGCCCTGAAGGAGTAGTATCTGAGGAGTTGTTATCTGAACAGAAAGTCAAGAAAAACATTATCACTAATTGTGATAACTGTATTTTAACTGAACCCGATATCATTGAATCTAATGATAAATTAAAGGTAATGCTTTATGGGGGGTATAAAAATCTTAATCAAGTCAAGAAAGAGGCTTTTTCAGCTCACTATGGGCTTGGTTACAAAGAAAATTTGCAAAAATACTATACTCCCAAGAACCAATCTGTATCGGGTCAGACTCCTATTCACAAACCAACTCCTCCTGCTCATAATGTTGAGTTATCTAAGGCCAGATCTAATGAGCCTTACAAAAGGACTTATACAGACAAGAGGACTTGCTTTCACTGTGGCTTGGTTGGTCACATTTTTGTGAACTGTCCTTCAAAGAACCAAGGGAAATGGCCTATTGTTTCACAACCGGCTGTCATCCCTATGTCGCCATCAATGAAACCTCCCAAATGTCCAAAACAAAATGTGGTGAAACCACCAGTTAAACCAATGGCAAAGCCAAAGATCAAATCTGAGGCCAAACCATCTGTTTCAAGAAAGGTAAAGCAATTTGATGTACCTTGTGTATCTACCTCTGGTAGTACACGTACTGGTGAGAAACCTGTGGTGAAACTCTCAAAGCCACAGAGAAGGAGAAGGAATAAGAGGTTGAGAAAGCTATAGCAGCTGACTTCAGTTCAATCAGGTGAAGCTTCCACAAGTTCACCTGCTGTTGTTGAACCAAAGTCTACTGTTCCGGATAAGAAAAAGAAGAGGTCCTGGATTGCCAAATCTAAAAATTCTCAATCTCGTAGTCCTAATTCTTTTAAAGATTCATCCATTTTGAACAGTCATCACGGCTGTGAGTTAAAAGAGTTAGTTTATTTTGAAAAGGATGGACGACCCAAGACCACTATGGCTTGGGTCTCCAAATCTAACTAATTCTTTTTGTGACTCGTGCAGGGACATCCGAAGGGTACTATCTCTAACCGCTGATATGTAGATAGTGGATGCTCCTGGTACATGACAGGAAACATGGCCTTGCTTCAAGACGTGAAACCATTCAGAGGCGGCTATGTGGCCTTTGCTGGAGAGAAAGGCGGCAGTATCACGTGTCAAGGCGTGGTATCAAATGGTTGTGTCAGTTTTGACAACGTCAACTTTTGCGAGCAGCTGAAGCATAACCTGTTGAGTGTCTCCCAAATGTGTGACAAGGAGTACTCGATGATGTTTGACAAGTCAGAATGTCTGATTCTCAAACCTGGTTTTGAAGTTCCTAAAGACTGGATTCTGATGAGAGCGCCAAGGACAAACAACACCTATCAGATTGATATGAGCGTGGCAACAACCACCTCATCAGTTGCTAGTTGTTTGCTTTCAAAAGCGACAGAGCTTGACTCTATCTTGTGGAATAAGAAACTCGGACATATTTCTTATCGTAAAATGAACCATCTTGTCCGAAACGGTTTGGTAACCGGGGTTCCTAAGCTGAGATTTACCTTGTAAAAAGGGCAAACAGCAGCGGAAGTCTCACAAGCCCAAGCTCCAAAACTCCATTGATACCCCTTTAGAGCTATTACACATGGATCTGCTTGGCCCCATAAGTATAAGGAGTATTGGAGGTAAGTCGTTATGTCTACTTGTAACTGATGATTTCTCACGTTTTTCTTGGGTGCATTTTTTAGGTACAAAGGACGAGACTGCTGATAATCTTCAATACCTGATCCTGAGCTTGGAATCTCTTTGCAACCTGAAGGTTAGAAGAATAAGGAGTGACAACGGAACTGAGTTCAAGAATAATTTGATGGAAATTTCTGTCTCAAGAAGGGGATCCGTCATGAATTCAGCGCCCCGTACACACCTCAGCAGAATGGAGTTGTAGAACGGAAGAACAGAACATTGATTGAGACTGCAAGGACTATGTTGTCGGATGCAAAGCTTCCTGTCACTTTCTGGGCAGAAGCCGTCATTATAACTTGTCACGTCTTAAACAGAGTTCTGGTTGTGAAGAGGCACACCAAGACTTGTTACGAGTTGATCAACAATCGACTTCCTAATCTTGATTACCTAGTTCCTTTTGGTAGTCCCTGTTCCTTATTGCTACAATACAAAGATCGCCAGTCTAAGTTTCATGCAAAAGTGGTGGAAGGCATCTTCTTAGGATACGTTTCCAACTCGCCTTGCAAGAGAGTGTACAATATAGGAACTTGTACTGTCGAGGAATGGTTTGAAGTGGATTGCAGTAAACACAACATTCCACCAGAACTAACTGGTCTAGCTTGGGGTTTTGATTATGATGCGCCATTCAAGTCATTCAATCTTCCTGATTTGTCTGTAGTTGATGCCGCAAATGTATATGAATTAATGGGTGGCAGCGATGACTCCAGTTTCTCAACCCGTGCTACTGTACCAATTGTAACTCCAGATTCCAATGTTGCATCTACATCTGGAACTCATGTCAGTGATAACACTGAAGATGTTCATGTTGATGGAAATGACGCTCAAGCTAATCCTAACACTAGTGTAGGAAATGAAGCTTCAGCAGATCCAATTAACATTGAATCCTCTTCTTCTGGAACACATGATATGGGGGAGTTAAGCACGAACCTCGATTCAGAAATTCAGGAACCGAATGTACCAGAGGCGAGAGTGCATAAGAATCATCCAATTGACAACATTATTGGTGATCCTCATGCCGGTGTTCAGACTCGTCATCGAACCATTACAGAGAACACTAGTCTTTACTCGGAGATACTTAATACTGGTGTCATGGAAACATGTCTGCATGCTGCATTCATGTCCCAGTTAGAGCCGAAGAATGTGAAGGAGGCTCTCGCGGACAACTGCTGGATTGAGGCGATACAAGATGAATTGTCTCAATTCCATAAGTTACACGTGTGGGATTTGGTTGACTTTCCAAAAGGCTTTTAGCCAATTAGAACCAGATGGGTGTTCAAATGCAAGACGGGTGATCATCATGTGGTTGTGAAGAACAAAGCAAGATTGGTTGTTCAAGGTTTTTATCAACAAGAGGGCTTGGATTACACGGAAGTATATGCCCCAGTTGCTAGAATTGAGGCCATTCGACTATTCTTGGCTTATGCCACATATGTCGGCTTTAAGTTCTATCAACTTAATGTGAAGAGTGCTTTCCTATATGGAAAAGTTGATGAAGAGGTCTATGTCACTCAACCTCCCGGCTTTGAAGATCCCCATAATATCAATAAAGTGTATAAGCTCGACAAAGCACTTTATGGTCTTCATCAAGCACCTCGGGCATGGTATGAGACATTATCTAAACATCTACTGTGAAATGGTTTCGACCGTGGACAGATTGACTTGACCCTCTTCATTAGGAAAGCAGAAGGTGACATTATTCTTGTACAAGTATATGTCGACGACATTATCTTTGGATCTACAAATGAAGGGATGTGTAGGGAATTCGAACAGGTGATGAAGTCCAAGTTTGAAATGAGTAACATGGGTGAATTGTCATTCTTCCTGGGTCTGCAAGTCAGTCAATGAGAGGATGGCATTTATCAACATCAAACAAAGTATGTGAAGGACATCTTGTCAAGATACAAGATGAATGATAGCAGTACTTATGTGTGACACCCACCATTTCAGGTAAATATCCACATTTCATAAACGCACGTTCATAATTATTATTTCCTGATATTTTATTTTGACTAAGTAAAGTCAAGAAGTCTAGCAAAGAAGTTTGTTCCAAGTCTAGTAAACCGTAAAGAGTTACTAGAAAAAGTAAGCAGGATAACCCGACTTAATGCGAACGTAAATGGTTAAATAAAATAACCAGAAAAAAAAAATATATATATATATATATTACACAAAATTTACGTTGAGCCAAGATTCTAATATTTTCTTCAACGAGCCATAAAATGGTTAAAAATTTTAATACCGTGAAGAATCGAAACTGAATTAAATTACCCCTTTAAAACTCTAATTGATACTAATACCATAATAAATTAATATTTAAAAATTGGTTATCATTAACCCCTAAACCACTTCTTGACTTTCTTGGCCGAGAGTCAGGGGAGCCATGCTCCCACTTGCCTGATTCACTTTGATTCAGATGAAAACCATACCCTTCAGTCAAAACTTCACCATTCCTTTCAAACCTTCTCTTTTTCTTACGGATAATTCCCAATTCCCTTTCAAATCGAAGTCCAGTTCAAGGCAAAATTCATCAGATTTCGGTGCTATAAGAAGAGTTCCCAGTGTGTTCTCAGGAGTCGAGCTAAGGAGCTCAAGATCATTCTCTGTTTCTCAGAAACCATTCTCTGTTTGAGGTAAAAACTCAATATTATCCATTTCATTTTCTTTAAAACCGTAGCTGAACATGTAAATCGTTCAAACGCAACTAAGATAACAAGAAAAGTGTGTCAAATTCGAGATTTGAACATAAAAATATACCGAGTGAATTCTGTAAATCAAAGTGCAGGTATCGAAACTATAGTTTCGATACCTGTTGGTCAATCGAAACTGGGAGTTTCGATACCTATTGATCGAAACTAGGAGTTTCGATACCAGTTATTCAATCGAAACTAGGAGTTTCGATACCGGTTGTTCTATCGAAACTAGGAGTTTCGTTATCTATTTGTTCAGTCGAAACTAGGTAGTTTCGATACATATTGCTTAATCGAAACTAGGTAGTTTCGATGCCTATTACGTAATCGAAACTAGGAGTTTCGATAACCGTTTTGCCCTGTCGAAACTAGGAAGTTTCGACATCTGTTCTGTTCAATCGAAACTAAGAAAGTTTCGATACCTGTTCATCAGCCCCATAAGGCAGTAACTCAGAACTATTTTCATAACAAAACAAGGTTGGAAAAACTAAAAAGATAATTAAAACAAAAGTAATCAGATCGGCTAAGTCAAGTGAACAAATTACGTTTAAGACGAGTAGTCTTAACGTGTATGTTATCCTTGTGTAAATAGGATACGGATAGGTGAATCTGCCGTCATTCAAATATTTGCTAGCATTCATACTGTCGAGGTGAGTTTCACTAATCCCCCTTTTTCTAAGTTTTTGAAATGATTTGGGGTGGAAACATACTTGTAAAAGACTTTTGTGTATAAATGAATGGAACTAATGATCTGACCGTATGTATGTATTGAGGGAACAATAAAGCGCTTAAAGTCCTCGTAATAAATTAGTAACCATTAGCTATGGATTTAGCCCGGGATTATATGAATAGTACTATTGGGGGTGACGCCTCCGGTCATGGTTAGTCGCGCTAACCAGGGGTCAAAATGGCCGAATGACCGCATATTGTCTTACTTGCAGAAAGGCGAGGGGAGGCACAGAAAGTTGGGGTTTGGTTACGGTCTCGTACATTACATACTATTTTGTATTCCTTGCAAGCTTACAAATGGGGTCAATAGATCGGATTAGTAATCATATTCATTGGTAATACAAACAAAAGAGTTCTGATCAGGCTAAAGTGATCAGGTTTTAATTAAAAGAAGTTCTGATCAGGTTAAAATGATCAGGTTTTACACAAAAGAGTTCTGATCAGGGTAAAGTGATCAGGTTTACATAAAAGAGTTCTGATCAGGTTAAAATGATCAGGTTTTACACAAAAGATTTCTGATCATGGTAAAGTGATCAGGTTTATCAAAAGAGTTCTGATCCGGGTAAAGTGATCAGGTTTTAAAGTAAAGAGTTCTGATTAGGGTAAAGTGATCAGGTTTAACAAAAAGAATTCTGATCAGGTTAAAGTGATCAGGTTTAAACGAAAGAGTACTGATCAGGTTAAAATGATCAGGTTTAACAAAGAGTTTTGGTCGGCAAAAAGATCAGATTTAAACATTGGGTTTATGATAACTCTTTATAATAACTTGTGAACTCACCAACCTCGTGTTGACAGTTTTAAGTATGTTTTCAGGAAAATGAACGTGGTCATCAGGTTAGCAATGTAGGTTACATGCATGCACGTGGATACGACTTTTGGGAGGATTTCTCTTGTATAACTCATGGTCTTGAGTCATATTTGCGAAATCTTAAACATTTGTAAACTCAAGTTGATATTTTGTAATGTAAATATTTTAAATTCAGTTATGTATCCAATTACATGTATGTGTTTGCGGTAATCATATGCTTTGGAAACCAGTGAAAGTCGCACCTCACGTTTCCGCCCTGGCGGGGTGTGACAGAACTTGGTATCATAGCCATTGATTATAGCGAACTAGGTGTCTAAAAATGGAACCTAGTCTATAATTTGAATGACTCACTAAAATGTTTTCATTGCATAAGCATTGCATAACCAGTCATCATGTCATGTGGATATTGTAGTCACAAGTATGTCGTCACATTCACACTCTGACCCCGTCTCTGACTCTGAATCCAACGAGGAACTTCCCGCCACACGCCCTAAAAATCGAGTACAAGTTCGCAGCTCGACACCACCCAATGTCGCCCTGGGAGAACCGCCTATATTCTACCAAAAGAAAAGCGGAGGGCCAATTAAAGTGCAAAGTGCAAGGAAGAAGGTTCGACTTCCGCGCAAGAGAACCTGGCAGCCCGTGACCCGAAAGACTTGGAGACCGATGAGGAACCACCGAGGCAACGACCCTGTTATCACCCTACTGTGGGAACTATCCGTTGGATGCCTCGTACTCTGGCACGATGGAGGGAGATGGAGAGCATCCCATCTACCTTTGAGCTCGGAGAGTCCTCCAACTCTCCAACACCCCTACCCCACACTGGGGAAGCCATGGAGCTCACCGTGCCTACCTTGGTAGCTCATGTTCATACACACGAAGAGCGTCTTTATGATCTCCTAGATGATATTCGGGCACAGGGGGATGCAGCCATGCGCTTACGTCAAGGGCTCGGATCTCGAGTACAGACTCTGGAGGATAGCACTCGAGACATACAGAGTGCCACTGACTACCTCGAGTTGAGAGCTGATATGGACTGGCAGTTCACTCTCACGGTCCGAGACATGGTGGAGGCGCTGGAGGAGAGGACTTTGGCTGCAGAATTTGTGGCAAGAGCTAGCTTTGTCATGGCAGGACTTGCCATGATGATTGGGTCGTACTCCCACTTCTTCTTTTAAACCTATTATGGGCGGGTTGTGCCCATAGTACATTATGTAGCTTAAAACATTAGTACTGATGAGGTCATGTGAACCCATCTCTTTTGTATCCTCGTCTTTTGGGAACAATGTACTATGTATGTTTTGACTATGTATGTAATGGTTTATGTTGTAATGATAGTTGTTCATGTTTGATGTTGTGGTATCCTTATGTCATGATCTATCATTATTGATATATGATGTTGTTTCTTTTTAATTGACATGTTAGAAAGAACGTCATGGCACCTAAGCGTGGGACACCCCGTAACACTACTGGTGACAACAACGAGACAATTTCCCCAAACATGGAACAACTAATAGCACAACGAGTAGCTGCCGCCATAGAGCAGTATGAAGCAAACCGAAATAGCGAAGGAGGTGCAGGAGGTAGCGGTACCGCAGGGGGTAGCGGTACAGCAGGAGGTTCCGGAGGTAATAAAAATAAATAAGCCATAACACATAGTCATGATCCGAATTAATGACGTTATGACTTGTGATCCTGCAGATGCTCCAAATAGGAAGTGTACCTACAAGGCCTTCCTATCCTGCAAACCCCGCAGTTTTAATGGCACCGAGGGTGCAGTAGGACTAATGAGATGGATAGAACATATGGAGTCGGTGATTGATATAAGTGAATGCACCGCTGATTGCATAGTGAAGTATTCTACCTGCACACTTACTGATAAAGCTTTAACTTGGTGGAATACTCAAATAAAGACTTTGGGGAGAGAAACAGCGTACCAATTGTCTTGGGAAGATTTGAAAAACATAATGATTGAGGAATACTGTCCTTGTAACATTTCCGATTTTTCCATGTAACCGTTTTTGATGCAATGCACAAGTATTCAATTTCAATTCTTGTACAATAACTATGCTATAAGTACTTATATACGATTGATTATGTTGCAATAATAGCTAAAACAAACCTTCGTCATCTCACTAAACTCGAGGATCAAATTCGACTAAAACTCAAAGCGATGCTAAGACTACAAAGATACAAGGACTATTCTTGAAATTTCCAAAAAATCTACACAAGCACGGTCGCGCTTAGCATAAGCACGGTCACGCTTATAGTTTCAACCACGATCGTGCTCACTATGAGGCACGGTCGCGCCTCCGACGCAGTTTGACTTCTGAAAAGTCAAACCGACTCAAATCTTGTCCAAAAATAGAATTGAGACGCGTTTTATAAACCGCGGTGTATACAGAAGTCGATATTCGGTAAATTAAGACCTAGACACGGCCCAATACACATCCAATCGAACGAATCCTTGCAATTTTACCCGGACTTTCCATTCTTAATCGAATCGTGTAATTATGATAGAATCAAACGAATTAAACTATTATAATAACTTCGTACGACTTCCATAAACCTATCTCAACCCAAAAATCGTCTGATCATCACCGCTATTCCTCTGCCGATCCTCGAGAACCACGATTTCTTCCTCGAAGCCGACGTCACTCGTTGCCCCATTCTAAACAGGTTAGTAGTAGTCCAATTGGTTCGTCTCTTCACCCTGATCAAAAGCCTTAAACTAATTCGTTGCTACATTACACAAATAATCAGATTTTAAAACTTGGTTTTGAAATAAAAACGATTTAATCAAACTGCACAATGGATGTGTTATAAACGCAATTAATTAGTAGGGTTGGGTTCGCAAACATCCATTGAACGAAAGCCCTATAATATCAAACGATTTTATTACAAGGATTAAGCGAATTGTGTTCTGGACAAGACCAGACACGGTCGCGCTCATCATGGAGAGCGGTCGTGCCTGACCTAGCACAGTCGTGCCCGAGTCATGGCCCGGTCGTGTTTGCCGATCAAACCAAGTCCTGACCTAGTCAAAACCCTAGGCGCGGTCGTGCCGGATACGGACGCGGTCGTGTCTCAGGACCAGACTCTTGTTTTGACTTCTGACCAACCACGGGCGCGTTACCGACCAAGCGCGGTCGCGTACGTGCCGGGCGCGGTCGTGCCATATACAAGCACGGTCGTGCTCATCCCTTAAACAGAATCTTTATTTTTATTTTTATTCTGTTAATTTGATAAATAAATTAAATAACAGTTTAAATAATTATTTTTATAAACTAATTACTGGAATACCTTACACTGTTCCGAATGAACATTTTTTTTATTTAAACTTATATTTTAAATAAATATTCTATTACTTAAACTAATACAAATAAATATATATAATAAATAACATAGTTAATTATTATTTTTAAGACAAACCCTACACGTTTAAGAATGACAAATTCACTTCCGTCATTAAATAACGCAAATCAATAACACATATACATTGTTCATTAGGTCGAACTTAGCAATCTACAACACACCGCCATTACATACTTGCTTGTGCGACCTACACTCTGCATAACAAGTGAGTTACATAGCCCCTCTTTTACTCTATTTACAAAACTTTTTGGGGTGGAACATGCGTTCAATTACTATGTTTTCAATTATACACGAATACAGTTTCCATCTTACATACATGCATGCAATTCTGTGCTTTATGCTTGAGTGCTAGGTGTGTAGACTATATACGCTATTCACAATCATTAACTATTAGCCGATAATATACAGTGATAGTACTATTGAGTCTGACAAACCCACCCAGGTAGGGTGACTGTTGCTGACAACACGATTTGATTTCAGTTACAAAGGTTTGATTGAATACACAGGTCACACGATGGTTCCTCTCCATAAACGCCTTTATTGACATGTTTTGTATGAACTGTATACACACAACACGTTTTTGCTATCACACAACAAAACCTATGTTTTCTCACCAACTCTTGTAGTTGACCCTCTCATTTTAACCATGTTTCAGGTACCAATGTTTGAAGTGATCAAGATATGCTACACATAGGATTTGGACCTAGTTTTAATTGAACCAGTTATATTTTGATGTAATTTTCATTATTGTTTGGTGGATTGAATCTATGTTTTGTTGAACTTGTTTGATTGCAATGAAAACGATTATTAATTATTTAAACTTTAGTAAACCATGAGCAATGAACAGTCTGCACGCTTCACGCCCCGATGTTTCCGCCGTCGGTTGGGGTGTGACAGATTGGTATCAGAGCCTTGGTTATAGGGATTTAGGTTATTAGACACCTTGACCTAGACTATAACCTTAGGACACCCATTATTTACCATACTCTATGAATATATGATATGCTACATGCTATGTGCTACATGCTATGTGTTACATGCTGTGTGTTACATGCTTACCATATTTTATTTTATCATGGTACCTAAATTGTTAGAATTCATAACTTACTAGACTATACCTAAACAGTAAATTAGATAAAATAATATCCCTACCCTTACCCTAAACCTCATAACCTTCTTGTCTACTTCTTTATCATTATCATCATAGCATGTGGAATCTTCATGGAGTTAAATCTATAAAATTTAATTATTTCTTCGTTAAGGTTTTAAACTTTGTTAATTATTAGAGGACACGTGCAATCTGGAAGGGTGACACCTGTATTCCAGGTTTTCTGTCTAGGAAAGCATTTCGTATAAATCCCAATCAACCGAGGGACCCGTATGCTTTCCTGGGAATTCCCGGGATGAGTGTTACTTATAGGCTAAAGCACGTCTCCTTGAGAGTTATATAAGTTTAATTAACCTTAATGTGTCATAGTATTCAAGTGATTATGTCACTATTTGAGTACAATCCAAACTAGGAATATCAGTTTTTGTTTGGATATTTTTACATGTTACCCTAAGTAATTTCAATACATGCTACAATACATGATAGTTTATGTATCACACTACTTGATAACCCTTGTGCTTACATTCATTACTATCTACATACTACCTATGTGTTTCATTAAAGTGTTATCCTAAGTTTTAAACACACAAACACACACACCAAAGTTTTCATACACCCTTAAATTCACACATATAATGCCACCACCCTTGTGATCTAAATCTAAACTATTGAGCCTAAGGCCCACCAATAATAAACTAAGAAGCCCATCTATCTTTCAAGAAGAAGAAGTCCACTGAATGCATAAACCATACATTCGGGCAACAAGGCCCAGTCCATAATAATTCTCATCATGACCATGAGCCCAACAATAGTACTATTAATACATGATGGCTGGAAGAGTGTGTAGGCCCATGAGAGATTCTGGCTAAGGAAAGACACGGCACTTAAGTGTGTTTTAGTGACCCACCCCCCTTTCCTGGGAATGCTCCTCAGGGATGCATGCTTATAGGTCAAGTGTGTTTCTAAAATACTATTGTGGAGACTCGGTGTTATGACTAGTCAAACTCTAAACCTATGAGATCCCCTACATCTAACACTCGATATTTCACTATCACTTACAACCTTTTCATTGTTTCTCTGCTAGATATGGACTCCTACACTCCTTCCTCCCCTGTATACCGCCCCGGAGTAGAATCTGATTGGGAAGAAGACATCGGGACACCCGTATATCGGTCACCAACACCTCCAGCTGCTAGACCAAGAGTTGATGTAAGTGCAGATTGGACTAGGAACACCGGCCCAAGACTTCGAACACCTGGATCACCCCCATTAAGAGACCCGTATCTGATGCCCGACCCGTATCATCCTAACACTTGGGCAAGGCATACCATGGCACCCATTAGTGCTATGGGAATCCCAATCAGCGACATTCACCGATATGTGAGGACCTCCGAGTTTGAGAGGCAAAGGATGGAGCACGAAGTAATACACGACTTGCAAGGACAAAGAATGGATAGCCTAGTGAATCAATTAGGGCACCAAAAGGAGTTAATTTCCATCCTCGAAAGAGAAATGCTTGAGAATCGCACGGAAACAGCTAGGGCCAAGGCCAGATCAACTACCCGAATGACCATAGCGGTGCTCGTCTTGGTGATTATCTCCCTTCTAGTGGGAAACTACCAGAGGCGTTAGCAGAAATTTCTATTTATTGACCTTAAATTTCCAACTTGAAAACTTTCCCTTATGTTTTTGAATAATGTCTACCATTTCATCATTTAATAAATTTTATATTTTTCCAAATTCTAAAGTTATTATTCATTGTTCATCCATCATATTTTCATTAAGATCCCTCAAGTATCACCTTCATCATTCAATACGATTTCATCTTCTTCGTAACCAAATCATCATATTGGATTTAAACAACCTCGTTATTTTCAAAACCAAACGTTTATCGAAATTTTAAAAATATCAGAAACATAAATTTCCCATAAACATTTTCGCTTTACAAGGAAAAAAATTAATACAACCTATTTTATGGAAATATTACTTCAAATTGATACAAGCATGATTTTCCTCATTACAGTAATTATTTTTAAACATTGGCTAAATTAATATACGACTACTTGTTTAGCCAATAAGTCATCTTAAAATAATCCCTTCATAATAATTAAATTTTTTTTTTAAATTTAAAGATTTTTCCTGTAAATGGTCTATTCATTTAGGTTATTTAACTCAATAGTTTCATTACTTTATACATCTATAACCAAGAACAATTTACAATTTCCTATTTTCAAACAAAGATCAATTATTTGTAAACATATTCCTCTGAGTGTTTTCAGAACCCCTCGTTACTTTTCACTTGCCGCTTCAAGAGACGATCCGTACCGCGTAGATGTTAAACATCCCCACAAACCTCAATGATATTTAAAGGGGCTAGAACCTAACTACCACATCTTACAAGAACGACAATAACACACTTCTCCGCAACACTAAATCGTATACAAAACCCGTCAGTACACATCGCACGCGAAGTTCAATACTCACGTTCACAATATATTCAATGCAATCTTATGGTACATAAAACTCAATTATTCTCAATATATCCAATACTACACAAATTACATAATACATGAAACTAGTTTGCCTACAAATCACAATTTGCTCGATTAATCACGTAATGCACGAAACAGGTTTAATTGCAATACACATACTACTGGTTTGAGCACATGATACACGAAACTTAAATTGTTGGCAATATACGTGATGCATAAGAATTGCGTCATTCATACATAGTTCTAGATTGACCACACTATACATGAAACTCATTTTGTTACAAAGCACTTTATACTAAACGGTGTACATTATACAAAATACATGATGCTAAGTTGCTAACACTATACATGAGATCCATTTCCTACAATACACATGATACTATGTTGTTTACATTACACCTTAGATCTTATTGATTTACAAAATACAAGACGCTAAATTATTTACGCTATATATGAGACCTATTTGATTACAAACTACGTGGCACTAGATCATACATGAGACTTGTGTGTTTACTATATACTCGAAACAAAATTGCTTACAATATTTGCAATAGATTGATTACATCATACACAAGACATGGTCATGCACTTTGTACTCCAAAGTTGAAGACCATAATACATTGAAAAGACTCGGGGTTTGACGTATTCTTGTTCAAACACGAGCAAACTAAGAAACTCTAAGTGTTACTACTTTACTAGTCTTTAGTTGCGAACTGACCTGATTAGGGACATAGTTACTTGGTAGCGACTTTTATGTGTAATCAATAGAAGTGATCATAGTGAAAATTGTGCCCCTTACCCGCACACAACGAAACGATCTATACGGACCATACGATGATTTGAATAATTACGGGTGCACACGGAATTATACAAATCAGCGTAGGGAAAGCATAGTGAAATTTCGTCGTGTGTTAGGACCTAAAACCTATCATGATATATGACAACGAGACTAATGTGATGTGACAAGGGCATGGTGGATACGCCGCTGGTACTTCCTATACATAAGTGTTCCTGTCATATTGTAAGTAGTAGCGTTGTTTGTATCACGAGAAGTTTTATGATATTCTGACATTGACTAATGTTTGTGAAATCTCTTAGCCATTAACAATTCTCAAGCACATTAGACCACATCACAAACAAACACTAATCATCAAATCTCCATCGTTCCCATTTCAAGTAATGCAATGTTATCTTTAAAAGGCTAGAGTATTCTTGATAGTCTTCTCCTTAAACCTTCTCAAACTAAATCCACTACCACCCTCTATGCCCGACATGATGACAAGTTCTAATCTTGAGTATCGGACCCGAACCCTGTCATCCGTTACCACACCTCCTCACTAATGCAGCAGCCTCAACCAGTTGAATTTCGGGACGAAATCCCCTCAACATGGGGAGACTGTAACATTTCCGATTTTTCCATGTAACCGTTTTTGATGCAATGCACAAGTATTCAATTTCAATTCTTGTACAATAACTATGCTATAAGTACTTATATACGATTGATTATGTTGCAATAATAGCTAAAACAAACCTTCGTCATCTCACTAAACTCGAGGATCAAATTCGACTAAAACTCAAAGCGACGCTAAGACTACAAAGATACAAGGACTATTCTTGAAATTTCCAAAAAATCTACACAAGCACGGTCGCGCTTAGCATAAGCACGGTCGCACTTATAGTTTCAACCACGATCGTGCTCACTATGAGGCACGGTCGCGCCTCCGACGCAGTTTGACTTCTGAAAAGTCAAACCGACTCAAATCTTGTCCAAAAATAGAATTGAGACGCGTTTTATAAACCGCGGTGTATACAGAAGTCGATATTCGGTAAATTAAGACCTAGACACGGCCCAATACACATCCAATCGAACGAATCCTTGCAATTTTACCCGGACTTTCCATTCTTAATCGAATCGTGTAATTATGATAGAATCAAACGAATTAAACTATTATAATAACTTCGTACGACTTCCATAAACCTATCTCAACCCAAAAATCGTCTGATCATCACCGCTATTCCTCTGCCGATCCTCGAGAACCACGATTTCTTCCTCGAAGCCGACGTCACTCGTTGCCCCATTCTAAACAGGTTAGTAGTAGTCCAATTGGTTCGTCTCTTCACCCTGATCAAAAGCCTTAAACTAATTCGTTGCTACATTACACAAATAATCAGATTTTAAAACTTGGTTTTGAAATAAAAACGATTTAATCAAACTGCACAATGGATGTGTTATAAACGCAATTAATTAGTAGGGTTGGGTTCGCAAACATCCATTGAACGAAAGCCCTGTAATATCAAACGATTTTATTACAAGGATTAAGCGAATTGTGTTCTGGACAAGACCAGACACGGTCGCGCTCATCATGGAGAGCGGTCGTGCCTGACCTAGCACAGTCGTGCCCGAGTCATGGCCCGGTCGTGTTTGCCGATCAAACCAAGTCCTGACCTAGTCAAAACCCTAGGCGCGGTCGTGCCGGATACGGACGCGGTCGTGTCTCAGGACCAGACTCTTGTTTTGACTTCTGACCAACCACGGGCGCGTTACCGACCAAGCGCGGTCGCGTACGTGCCGGGCGCGGTCGTGCCATATACAAGCACGGTCGTGCTCATCCCTTAAACAGAATCTTTATTTTTATTTTTATTCTGTTAATTTGATAAATAAATTAAATAACAGTTTAAATAATTATTTTTATAAACTAATTACTGGAATACCTTACACTGTTCCGAATGAACATTTATTTTATTTAAACTTATATTTTAAATAAATATTCTATTACTTAAACTAATACAAATAAATATATATAATAAATAACATAGTTAATTATTATTTTTAAGACAAACCCTACACGTTTAAGAATGACAAATTCACTTCCGTCATTAAATAACGCAAATCAATAACACATATACATTGTTCATTAGGTCGAACTTAGCAATCTACAACACACCGCCATTACATACTTGCTTGTGCGACCTACACTCTGCATAACAAGTGAGTTACATAGCCCCTCTTTTACTCTATTTACAAAACTTTTTGGGGTGGAACATGCGTTCAATTACTATGTTTTCAATTATACACGAATACAGTTTCCATCTTACATACATGCATGCAATTCTGTGCTTTATGCTTGAGTGCTAGGTGTGTAGACTATATACGCTATTCACAATCATTAACTATTAGCCGATAATATACAGTGATAGTACTATTGAGTCTGACAAACCCACCCAGGTAGGGTGACTGTTGCTGACAACACGATTTGATTTCAGTTACAAAGGTTTGATTGAATACACAGGTCACACGATGGTTCCTCTCCATAAACGCCTTTATTGACATGTTTTGTATGAACTGTATACACACAACACGTTTTTGCTATCACACAACAAAACCTATGTTTTCTCACCAACTCTTGTAGTTGACCCTCTCATTTTAACCATGTTTCAGGTACCAATGTTTGAAGTGATCAAGATATGCTACACATAGGATTTGGACCTAGTTTTAATTGAACCAGTTATATTTTGATGTAATTTTCATTATTGTTTGGTGGATTGAATCTATGTTTTGTTGAACTTGTTTGATTGCAATGAAAACGATTATTAATTATTTAAACTTTAGTAAACCATGAGCAATGAACAGTCTGCACGCTTCACGCCCCGATGTTTCCGCCGTCGGTTGGGGTGTGACAGTCCTCGGAACGAATTGCAAAAGATTGAAACTGAGATGTGGAACCTACAGATGATAGGAGATGATGTAGCGGGATACACCGACCGCTTCAATGAATTGGCACTTCTGGTACCGCATATGGTCACACCAGAACATAAGCGTGTTGAAAGGTATCTGTGGGGCCTTGCGCCTCAAATTCGAAGCATGGCAACATCATCTAATCCAATAGATGCCAAGAGTGCTATAACTTTAGCATTCAAACTAAAGGATGATGCAGTACATAATGAATTGTTTGTGAGGAAGGAAAATGAGGAAGATAAATCTGGGGAGAAAAGGAAATGGATGGGAAATTCAAGTAACAAACCAGGAAAACAAGAGTTTAAGAAACAAGGAACTGTGAAGGCTTTTGCAGCCAACACAGTGGAAAGAAAGGAGTATGATAGGGGCCTACCGAGATGTAAGAGGTGTGGAAATCATCTTGCCGGTGTTTGCATCAAGTGTGGACAATGCGACAAGTTTGGTCACACCACTCAAGCTTGTCGAACTAACAACCGATTGGGGAAAATCAAACCGGGATGTTTTATATGTAGTGATCTAAAACACTTCAAGAAGGACTGTCCCAAGTGGAAGAATCAGAACAACGCTCAGGCACCAGGGAGGGCATTTGTGATGGGTGCAAGGGACGCACGCCAGGACCCGAACATCGTCACTGGTACGTTCCCGATAAATAATCACTATGCCTCTGTACTTTTTGATTCGGGTGCGGATATGAGCTTTGTGTCGAATGATTTTAAATCCTTACTCGGTATTAAGGCCAGCAAACTAGATCAACGTTATACAATTGAATTAGCAAATGGGAAATTAATAGAAACCGGAGAGGTCTTTAGGGGTTGTACTTTATGTTTAGAAAACCGTACATTCAGTATAGACCTTCTACCCGTCGAGTTAGGGAGTTTTGATATTGTTATTGGTATGGATTGGTTAACCAAGAATCGTGCCGAGATAGTATGCTTCGAGAATATTGTACGTATTCCCCTACCAAACGGAGAAATTCTTTCAATTCAAGGCGAAAGGTGTATAACGTTGTTAAAAACGATAAACTGCATGAAAGCTTATAAGTATCTACGCAAGGGTTATTGTGCATTCCTGGCTCACATCGTCGAGAAGAAACCCGAAGAACGTCGACTTGAGGACATACCAATCGTCAGAGATTACTCGGAGGTATTTCCCGAAGACTTACCAGGAATACCACCATCAAGACAGGTCGAGTTTCGGATCGACCTAGTACCAGGAGCCGCACCAGTTGCACGATCTCCGTATCGTCTAGCCCCTTCCGAGATGCAGGAACTGTCGAGTCAACTACAAGAATTACTTGACAAAGGTTTCATAAGACCGAGTTTCTCACCATGGGGAGCTCCGGTCCTGTTTGTAAAGAAAAAGGATGGAACCTTTAGAATGTGCATTGATTACCGGGAATTGAACAAACTGACAATCAAAAATCGGTATCCTCTTCCTCGAATAGATGATTTGTTTGATCAACTTCAAGGTTCCAGTTTCTATTCTAAAATTGATCTACGATCATGGTATCATCAACTGAAAATTCAGGAAGAAGATATACCAAAAACGGCTTTTAGGACTCGTTACGGTCACTACGAGTTCTTGGTTATGCCATTTGGCTTGACTAATGCACCAGTCGTCTTCATGGATCTCATGAACCGCGTGTGCAAGCCGTACTTGGATAAATTCGTGATTGTGTTTATCGATGTCATATCGATATATTCACGAACCAAGGAGAAACATGAACATCATTTGAAATTAATCTTGGAACTACTCAGGAATGAGAAGCTTTATGCCAAATTCTCTAAGTGTGAGTTTTGGATCCAAGAGGTTCACTTTCTCGGACATGTCATCAATAAGAAGGGTATCCATGTGGATCCATCCAAGATTGACGCTATCAAAAACTGGGAAGCACCAAGAACTCCGACTGAGGTGCGTCAATTTCTGGGTTTGGCAGGATATTAGAGGCGATTTATCAAGAATTTTTAAAAAATAGGCTTGCCTTTGACCACGTTAACTCAGAAGGATAAAAAGTTTGATTGGACTGTTAAACAAGAATCAGCTTTTCAATTGTTGAAGCAAAAACTTTGCAGTGCACCAATCCTATCCCTTCACGAAGGGACTGACAATTTCATTGTGTACTGTGACGCATCACACCAAGGTCTTGGATGTGTGTTGATGCAGAAAGAAAAAGTCATAGCATATGCATCCAGACAACTAAAAGTGCATGAAAAGAATTATACGACCCACGACTTAGAATTGGGTGCAGTTGTGTTTGCACTCAAGATTTGGAGACATTACTTATACGGCACAAAATGTACTATATTTACAGACCACAAGAGTCTCTAGCACATCTTTAATCAGAAAGACCTCAACATGAGGCAACGTCGTTGGGTAGAACTACTGAATGATTACGACTGTGATATCAAGTATCACCCTGGTAAGGCAAACGTCGTAGCAGATGCCTTAAGTCGTAAAGAACGAGTTAAAACACTCCGTGTTCGTGCCCTAGAATTGACAATTCATACGAGTCTCACGACTCAAATTCGGATGGCACAACAAGAGGCAATCAAAGAAGAAAACAGTCAGAATGAAGCTTTACGAGGAATGATAAAGCAGTTGGAACCAAAGTCAGATGACACTTTATACTTCATGAATAGAATTTGGGTGCCATGTATTGGTAACTTACGGGAGTTGGTTATGGACGAAGCCCACAAGTCCAGGTACTCCATTCACCCAGGTTCGGATAAAATGTATAAAGATCTGAAAGAATTCTACTGGTGGCCGAACATGAAAGGAGAAATTGCTATTTATGTCGGTAAATGCCTGACATGTTCAAAAGTAAAAGCAGAACACCAGAAACCGTCGGGATTGTTACAACAACCCGAGATACCTCAATGGAAATGGGAACAGATTTCCATGGATTTCATTACAAAGTTACCCAAGACGTCGAGCGGGTATGACACTATATGGGTAATCGTCGATCATTTGACGAAATCAACTCATTTTCTACCCATCAAAGAAACGGATAAAACCGAGAAACTTGCAAGACTTTATATTAAGGAAATTGTGGCTAGGCATGGAGTACCAATTTCTATTATCTCTGATAGAGACAGTAGATTCGTATCTAGAATCTGGAAATCATTACAAGAAGCCATGGGCACACGTCTTGACATGAGCACGGCATATCACCCACAAACAGATGGTCAAAGTGAAAGAACCATTCAAACCTTAGAGGATATGCTCCGTGCGTGTGCAATTGACTTCGGTGGAAATTGGGATGCTCATTTACCACTAGCATGATCCGTTTGAGGCTTTGTATTGTCGAAAATGTCGTTCACCGCTATGTTGGGCAGAGGTTGGCGACAAACATTTAACCGGTCCTGAAGTTATTCAAGAGACCACAGATAAGATTTTCAAAATCAAGGATCGTATGAAGGCCGCCCGTGACAGACAAAAGAGTTACGCGGATAACAGACGAAGACCTTTAGAATTCCAAGTAGGAGACAAAGTCATGTTAAAGGTCTCACCTTGGAAAGGAGTTGCAAGATTTGGCAACCGTGGCAAGCTTAACCCTAGGTACGTTGGACCGTTTGAAATATTGGCTAGGGTTGGCCCTGTAGCTTACAAGCTCAAGTTGCCACAAGAACTAAGCAATGTACATGATACGTTTCATGTATCAAATCTCAAGAAGTGTTTATCAGACGAGACGTTAATTATACCGCTTGATGAGATTCACATAGACGACAAGTTGCACTTCGGGACGAAATTCTCTGTAACATGGGGAGAATGTGACACCCAGCATTTCAGGTCAATATCCACATTTCATAAACGCACGTTCATAATTATTATTTCCTGATATTTTATTTTGACTAAGTAAAGTCAAGAAGTCTAGCAAAGAAGTTTGTTCCAAGTCTAGTAAACCGTAAAAAGTTACTAGAAAAAGTAAGCAGGATAACCCGACTTAATGCGAACGTAAATGGTTAAATAAAATAACCAGAAATATATATATATATATATATATATATATATATATATTACACAAAATTTACGTTGAGCCAAGATTCTAATATTTTCTTCAACGAGCCATAAAATGGTTAAAAATTTTAATACCGTGAAGAATCGAAACTGAATTAAATTACCCCTTTAAAACTCTAATTGATACTAATACCATAATAAATTAATATTTAAAAATTGGTTATCATTAACCCCTAAACCACTTCTTGACTTTCTTGGCCGAGAGTCAGGGGAGCCATGCTCCCACTTGCCTGATTCACTTTGATTCAGATGAAAACCATACCCTTCAGTCGAAACTTCACCATTCCTTTCAAACCTTCTCTTTTTCTTACGGAAAATTCCGAATTCCCTTTCAAATCGAAGTCCAGTTCAAGGCAAAATTCATCAGATTTCGGTGCTATAAGAAGAGTTCCCAGTGTGTTCTCAGGAGTCGAGCTAAGGAGCTCAAGATCATTCTCTGTTTCTCAGAAACCATTCTCTGTTTGAGGTAAAAACTCAATATTATCCATTTCATTTTCTTTAAAACCGTAGCTGAACATGTAAATCGTTCAAACGCAACTAAGATAACAAGAAAAGTGTGTCAAATTCGAGATTTGAACATAAAAATATACAGATTGAATTCTGTAAATCAAAGTGCAGGTATCGAAACTATAGTTTCGATACCTGTTGGTCAATCGAAACTGGGAGTTTTGATACCTATTGATCGAAACTAGGAGTTTCGATACCAGTTATTCAATCGAAACTAGGAGTTTCGATACCGGTTGTTCTATCGAAACTAGGAGTTTCGTTATCTATTTGTTCAGTCGAAACTAGGTAGTTTCGATACATATTGCTTAATCGAAACTAGGTAGTTTCGATGCCTATTACGTAATCGAAACTAGGAGTTTCGATAACCGTTTTGCCCTGTCGAAACTAGGAAGTTTCGACATCTGTTCTGTTCAATCGAAACTAAGAAAGTTTCGATACCTGTTCATCAGCCCCATAAGGCAGTAACTCAGAACTATTTTCATAACAAAACAAGGTTGGAAAAACTAAAAAGATAATTAAAACAAAAGTAATCATATCGGCTAAGTCAAGTGAACAAATTGCGTTTAAGACGAGTAGTCTTAACGTGTATGTTATCCTTGTGTAAATAGGATACGGATAGGTGAATCTGCCGTCATTCAAATATTTGCTAGCATTCATACTGTCGAGGTGAGTTTCACTAATCCCCCTTTTTCTAAGTTTTTGAAATGATTTGGGGTGGAAACATACTTGTAAAAGACTTTTGTGTATAAATGAATGGAACTAATGATCTGACCGTATGTATGTATTGAGGGAACAATAAAGCGCTTAAAGTCCTCGTAATAAATTAGTAACCATTAGCTATGGATTTAGCCCGGGATTATATGAATAGTACTATTGGGGGTGACGCCTCCGGTCATGGTTAGTCGCGCTAACCAGGGGTCAAAATGGCCGAATGACCGCATATTGTCTTACTCGCAGAAAGGCGAGGGGAGGCACAGAAAGTTGGGGTTTGGTTATGGTCTCGTACATTACATACTATTTTGTATTCCTTGCAAGCTTACAAATGGGGTCAATAGATCGGATTAGTAATCATATTCATTGGTAATACATACAAAAGAGTTCTGATCAGGCTAAAGTGATCAGGTTTTAATTAAAAGAAGTTCTGATCAGGTTAAAATGATCAGGTTTTACACAAAAGAGTTCTGATCAGGGTAAAGTGATCAGGTTTACATAAAAGAGTTCTGATCAGGTTAAAATGATCAGGTTTTACACAAAAGAGTTCTGATCAGGGTAAAGTCTGATCCGGGTAAAGTGATCAGGTTTTAAAGTAAAGAGTTCTGATCAGGGTAAAGTGATCAGGTTTAACAAAAAGAATTCTGATCAGGTTAAAGTGATCAGGTTTAAATGAAAGAGTACTGATCAGGTTAAAATGATCAGGTTTAACAAAGAGTTTTGGTCGGCAAAAAGATCAGATTTAAACAATGGGTTTATGATAACTCTTTATAATAACTTGTGAACTCACCAACCTCGTGTTGACAGTTTTAAGTATGTTTTCAGGAAATTGAACGTGGTCATCAGGTTAGCAATGTAGGTTACATGCATGCACGTGGATACGGCTTTTGGGAGGATTTCTCTTGTATAACTCATGGTCTTGAGTCATATTTGCGAAATCTTAAACATTTGTAAACTCAAGTTGATATTTTGTAATGTAAATATTTTAAATTTAGTTATGTATCCAATTACATGTATGTGTTTGCGGTAATCATATGCTTTGGAAACCAGTGAAAGTCGCGCCTCGCGTTTCCGCCCTGGCGGGGTGTGACATTATGGCACACCTATCCCAGTCAATCATGGTCTACATCCTAACAAAGATGGAAAGGATGTGGATTACAGATTGTACCGTGGGATGATCGGATCTCTTATGTAACTCACAGCTTCAAGACCCGATATAATATTTGCTGTGTTCTTGTGCTCAAGGTTTCATTCACAACCGAAGGATTCACATATGATAGCCGTGAAGAGAATTTTCAGATACTTGAAAGTCAACTTCTGGTGGATGTCAATTCTTAGGAGATAGACCGGTTTCCTGGCAGTGTAAGAAGCAGTCAACGGTTTCTGTCTCAACTTGTTAAGCAGAATACATTGCTGCGGCGAGCGGTTGTTCTCAAATATTATGGATACAGCAGCAATTGAGAGACTACGGCTTGAACTTCACTGGAACTCCTTTATTCATTGACAACAATGCCACAATGTCCATCATAAATAACCTGGTGAAACATTCCAAAACTAAACATATAGAAATTCGCCATCATTTCATCCTTGATTGTGCTGAAAAGTATTTAATTGAACTTGTAAAGGTTCACACGGATGACAATCTTGCTGACCTTTTCACTAAGGCATTTGACCGATCCCGTTTTGAGCATCTTGTCAACTTGATAGGAATGTTCAATCCTGAGTGAAAATTTTATTTTTCTCAAATCAATTCAATTCATGAAAGTTAAATTTTATTTTATTTTAAGTTTTCTATATAGTTCTTTTAACTTTCAAAATATTTTACAAAATAGAAAATGGAGAAAATTTCAAAGTTTACTTTAGAAAAGAGGAAATGATAGTACATCAGAAATGATCTAAACGTCACAGACTGCTCATATGGGAAATGATTGCGTCATGCTTACTTAATTGTGTAAATTATTATGGTTTTAATCTGCTTATTTACAAGTAATTTGAATTGTCAGTAGGATGTATGCGTCTTTGAATCACTAGTAGTGTGGAAACTTAATCTAAAATTACAACTGTGATTTGAACCCATGTTTGCTAGTGTGTGTGCGTAAAAGAATAGAAAAGATCATTATCATATAAAGGATGTTAGATTTTGGCAATAATTTTCTTCAGAGTTCAGTTTCGGGTTATGTCTTTAGCACACTTAATTCGGTTCATCTCACTACCCATACTCATAAGTATGCAATGAGAGATTGAATCAAGACATGTCTCTACATCAACCGTGGAGCGTGTATTCACCCTTGAATCACTCCGGATTCATTGAAATCAAATCCAGATAAAATTTGGATTCCCTTACCTTAATACTCAAACACCATATTCATTATCCTGAATCATCATACCGATATTCAATGAAGAAATCAAATGAAACCAAGACAAATGAATCACTCGATTCTGAATCTTATGATTCCTGATAATCCTTATGGATTCTTCTTGATTTTTCCTGTGCTAATTGATGTAGCTTCATTCTAAAAATTTAGAAAATTATTGGGAAAATCTTAGATGCCTTGAGATAGTGCAACTTACATTACTGTAGCATATCAGTGGGGTACACGTTGTATATCTTATAATCAATACCTTAACACACAAGAACGTGATACAAAGATGCTTATAGTTTCAAATCTTATAATATTATCAACTTGAATTATTTGTTTATGTGCTTATTACGTATGAATAAATAGTAATCCATGACATGATCCCATATTCTTTGATGTTTATATTGTATCATTTTTGCTATAAGTTAGCCTGATATGATCCTCTGCTCGTGTCTTTGATCAAAAATAGTCTGTGTGAATACGTGTATATTTATATCTAAAAAAGATCAAAAAGATTTTAAGTTTGTGTATAGTTCAATCCTAATCAGACAAACCAAAAATATTTGTGTTTAACCTTCCTGAATTGATTTTGAATCCTCTTGATTGAATGTTGTTTATCTTGTTCGTTATTTGACTTGAAATCTTCATAATTTGAGTTGAAAGTTTGCGCACTTAAGGGTCTCTGCGTACTTGACAAGTGCGCATGAGGTAAACCCTGCGTACTTAACAAGTACGCAAGAGTTAAGTCTTGCGCACTTGTAAGTATGCAGGAGTTAAAGCTTGCGCACTTAGCAAGTACGCAAGACCATTATGTGTTGGGTATATATACAGGTGTTAGAAAATTTTTCAGATTTTTATCACATTCAAACTCAAACGCCTGTTCAATTCCCTCCGCAAATTTTCCTCAAAAATCCGAGTGTTCCAAACTGTTTTTTCGTCCCATCTCTAGTATCATCATCTTCTTACAATCATTTGGTGAGAATCTAGATCCAATCCATCCACAAAATCACATTTTATGGACCGATTGAGACGTTAAAATTTTTAGGGTTTAATCCGTTGATTTTAGACAAATTTTAGGGCATTTTAGTACCAATTTATGACTAAAACTTGTTAAGAATCATCAGTCGATCCCTTAATCACTCGATTTCGTCCTTGATTTTGCCCTTTGACCCTCGATTGATCGTAGGTTCATCTAGGTGGTCGATTAGGTCAAAATTGAACTAGTGTAGCAGGTATTTGATGTGAATGTTGGTCCCATAGGCTAGAATCATGCATTCCGACCTAGTGGTGACCTAATACACATCAAATCTTGAACATCTGTTGATTTCTTAGATTTCTGGAATTTTGAACAAGTGCGTTTCCTGCGCACTTAACAAGTACTCACGAAGCAATTCATGCGTACTTGTTAAGTACGCAAGAGGAAATTCCTGCGTACTTGCTAAGTACGCAGGACCAACACTTGGGAAAAATTTCTAAGTCTGGAAATTTAGTTCAAAGAGTAACTGCTATACTGAGTCATGTTTATTCAATTCCCATGAAACTTGTTGTTCTGATTATGTTTTCTGTGTGTTTTTGCATATTATGGCCCATGCGTTTACGAATGAGTTCAATCTTCTAGCTCATACTCAACCTGAATGGAAGGGTGCAGCTTTGTAGTACCGAGAGATAGTTGATTTCTTGAACAGTTCAAGAATCAGCTATGCTATTTCAGCTGACCCTATAGTTTCAAGACCTTATCTTGAGAAATTTTGGGAGACCGTGGAGCATGATTGCACGGTAACCACCAATGTTTTAAGGGCTACCGTTGCGGGTCATGATATCGCCTTTTCTGAAGACACTATTAGACGGGTCTTGCAATTCAGAGATTTTTCTAACGACCCGACAGCCTATCCTGACTACTTTGTGGATGGCTATTGGAGGCAACCAATGGGGTATGTCGGTGCGAGAGACTACGCTTCTTACAAGAAAATGTGGGTGCTTGATCAATGGAGATATTTTGCCCACATCATGATCATGTGCATCTCCTCAAGAAAAGCTGGAAAGGATGCAATGGGTCATGACCTTGTTGCTGCTATTGTTGGCTTATCTCTCAATAAGGGCTACAACTTCTCACGATACATATTCAAAGCCATCAATGATCAGATTAACACGGCTGAGAGGTTCAGGTTATTTTTATACCCAAGGTTTGTGCAACTTCTGATTGACGATGCGTTGACAAACCTACCTGCAACTGGGGAGAGATTGCAAGTTTAAAGGGTGGACAAAAGAGTGTTTGCACAGTTTTTAAAGCCAGGCTGTGTAGAACCTACCCCTGAGCATACAGCACTTTTTGGCCACCTAATAAATGAAGCATATGTGGCACCGGCTGACTGGAGATGGTATAGTCATGATCCGGAGCCAGAGTTGAGTGAACATTCAGATGAACAACAAGAACAACAAGAGGAGGAAGTTGAAAGTGTAGATAGATCGTCGAAAAATGGAGACGAAGAAGAAGGTCATGATGGTGCTGAGGGATCCGACTCGGAAGAGATAGAGTCTGATTCTTCTGATTCCGATTATGCACCATCGTAGGCTCACCCGAGGAGAATGACGAAGGTAACCCTAACTGAGTCATCCTCAAAGAGAAAGCGACAAGCTTCAAGCAGCATATATGAGCCAGATTCTGACTCTGACGCTACTATACAGAGACAGAGGCATAAAAGTGTAAAGAAGAACAGAGGGGATAGGCAGCAACATGCTATTCCTAGTGAGGTGGAGGTTACTACTCTGCAGCAAGTACAAGTTCCAGCTACGAGTCCTGATTCAGCCTCTACCCCACCTTCACATCAATTATACCGGAGACAGAGGAGGAGGCCATAGGTACCACCTGAGGTGGCAGTCACTTCAAACACAGAGGAGGTTCCTGTGATAGTGACCCTCCCTGTCACATCTGTCCAGGTGACGGTGATTACTCCAATTCTCATGGAGTCAGTCACCATCACCCCTTCCATAACACCTACAACCGTCATCACATCCTCAATCCCAACAACCACCATTGAACCGATAAGTCAACCCTTCAACTACGGAGAATTTACTCAAGGGTTTGACTTCGATACTATCTTCTCCTCCTCAATTCACAATGCTGAAGCATCTACCTCCAGAAATCCTGATCCTACTGAAGAAAGGATAGTAATTCTGGAAACCCAAGTTGCTCGTCTGTTGGAAACTATTCAGAAGTCAAAGAAGGAGTCTGATGCTCAACAAGCATAGATTAATTCGTTGGTGGACGAAGTTAGAATTCTACGAAGCCAGAGAACGGGGACAGACGAGAGACTGAAAAACATAATGGCCCAGAATGAGCTTCTAATCAAGACAAACAACATGATTATGGGGCACAGGTCGTCTCTTGAGCTGAGGTTTGATATGCAGAAGAAAGAGCATGAGCTGATGGTCAAACTAATTGCTGATCTGACCAAGAAGCTTGATGCTCAGGGGGAGAAAGATAAGGAGAAGGAGAAAGAAAAGACAACTACTGGTGATGAGGATTGTCATCCTGTGGATTTGACAAAGGATTACGACAAAGACAAGGATCCTGAAGTCGGTCCTAGTGGGAGTGAGCACCAAGCTTTGGCAATCGTGCCCATATCTGCTATTCCAATGGCTGAGGGGGAGTCTACTCATCAAGAGGGTGGAAATACTTCTGGTGGTGGTGGTGGCATAGGAAAGTCAGCGACTGTTGTGCTTAAGGATTTATCTGATGATGAGATCTTATACTTAGAGCCTAACTATCCCAAGGAAGCACAGATCGATGCTCTCTACAACCTAGAAGAAGGAGAGATTGACTCTGGTGATGTTTGGGATGAAGATGATGAGGATGTAGTGATAGAAGTTCCCAAGGGCGACGGGGAAGGAGAGTATGAGTTAGAAGATGGAGAGATCTTTGAAGTTCCATCCTTCGAAGCTCAGCTCGACACAGGTTCAGTCGAGCATTCTAGTAATGTTGAAGCCTCGACTGAAGCCTCCCCAGTTGACCCTACACCTGTGGATCCGGAGGCACCGAAAGAAAAAGATATGCCTTCTACTTCATCTAAGGGTCCAGCTCCTGTTTGGCAGAAGACGTCTATCATAGACAAACAAGGGGCAACAGGGATGATCTTGGCTGTAAGGTTCGAGGAGGATAAGAAGTTGTTCAAAATAAAAAGATCTGGGGGGTTCAATACTTGAAACTAACCAGTGAAGCGTTCAACTCCTTACCCAAATACGACCTTGTGAACCTAGCAAATCGAGAGCTGCTGGGTCATTCTAATCACGCAGTGGCGATGGATTTATGGCACGTTCTACAGCGGGAAGCAAGATCTGGGAAGTTCGAAGTGTTCAAGCCTCAAGTGCCCAAAAGAGTCAAGGATAAGAAAGCTAGACATCCTGTGACTAAGAAGTACTTAAAAAACTGGTATACAAGCCAGTGCTATGTGAAACTAAGATTCCCCTGAGCAAGTTATCTCAGGATTTTCTTGGTGACATGTGGTACTGGTACGTAGATCCAAAAACGGGCGAGGCAGTGATTATGGGAAAGGTTTGGTCAGATAGCGGAAGCTTAGTGCCGAGGGAACTACTCAGAGTATTTGATGAAGTCCGCTTCATTAACTTCTCTGTGAAAGATCTGGAGGCACTGGCGGACAAGTTTTGCATACATACTGACGAGTGGACGAAATTCCTTGCTTCTAAATATAACAAGGTGATCAAGTTCTGTCTTGACTATAAGAAGAAGATAGAAGCTAAAGATGCATAGCTGTGAAGACTGATGACTAAAGTTTGAAGATGATCCAGAGCTATTGTCAAGGGGGAGTTTGTTGAAGCACTTTCCTGTGACAAACACTCTGGATAGATAGAGTCTTAGTTTTGTACTTTCATGTATGTATTTGTCTTTGTTTGTAAGTGTCTGTATGTATTAGTAATCGAGTTGTATTTACTTTTACATATTGCTTGTTGCAAATTTCTCTAAGTGTTTTTCGCACTTGTATGTGCGCAAGAATTAGTTCCTGCGTACTTAGCAAGTACGCAAGAATACCTTTGCGTACTTCCTAAGTATGCATGAGCAAATTGCCCTGCGCACTTGCTAAGTGCGCAGGCATCAGGTCGTGTATAAATAGGAATGGTTGATAGTAGATAAGTACGCATTCATAGTAGCAAATACGCAGGATTTGTAATCTCAGTATTTCTCTCTGTAACCTTCAAGTGTTTATAATAGACGAACGTTTAAAGTGATCATCTTGTTGGTTTATTTTGTGTTGTAAGACTCTCCACCTAGTCACGGGTATTCCGCACCCGGTCCGACTAGTAGACCCACTTGCATGTGACGATCCGCCACACCCGAGAGACCTACAATTTGCACAGTTCAATTCGGTTGGAGAAAGAACCAGAGTCGTCGGAGGCTAACTCGTCGAATTCGGAACCTCTTCTAGTCGAGCACCCTCAATTCCATTCTCATTCTAGTAATTGAACACATCCCTAGCTTCGTTTCAATGCCTAGATCAAAAGCCCTAGCATAATCAGGGCTTACATTATCGAATCTATCATGAACCAGATTCTAGGGTTCTTACGAATCAGGTTTACTCGAACCCCACTCTAGACCCAATTACAATTCAATTAAAATACATGGGTAGATTTGCAATCCCTCACTCAATGAAAGCCCTATGATTTCAATCCATAATCTTATAGAATTCGATCAATTTGAATCTGTGTTTCTAAACTAGGGTTTTGGTTTTTAAACACGTAATTAAACAATCCTAAACTTGTTGATTTTGCAATTAAACCTTACCACAGATTCGAAATGGATCGACTAACAAAACCCCTATGTTGCTTTGATCAATCGCTATCAAATTCGTGGGTTTTGAGACTGGTTTTGGATCGGATTCGATGGGGGTAAAAAAACAGTGGCCTTATGTGTTAAAACTATTTTGGGTCCGGTTCTGTATGCGATTACCCTAGCGGGTGGGTTGGTTAGTGTGTGTGGCTGTTGTGGGAGAGACCCGGGTTCGAGTCTTCCCACCCACTTTTATTTTTAAATCAAGTTTTTAAATATTTTATTTAAACAAAAACTAACCCATTATTATTATAATAATACATTAATATGTTTTGAACCCGGAAAACACCCGTAGGAACGGGATTGAAATTATAATACATTTTTGAGTATTATACCTATATTAAAAATAATATAATTAATTATATTATTTCCCTAAAGTATTATTTAACTCAAACAAACACCCAAAACATTATTTTATAATAATAACTTGTGTTTGGTGACGATTTGTGCATAACACATTTATATTAAATAATAAACTTAGAATTCTATGACTCCCGATGACACGTTTGTTTACTCATTAATCCTAAGTATGTTTTAGGACGTTCAATCATTCCGTGTCGTCGTCACAAAATCCCATGTGTCCCTAACAATTGTTAATATAATTCTAGGGCATACGTAGGCTGTTCACAGGCAAACTCTTGTGTTTTCTATTGCATCCTTGTGCGGTGTTATTTACTACGCTTACACAACTCAGGTGAGTTTCACGACCCCTTTTACTTGTTTTCCTGTTGGGGGAGAAACATGCATACAAACAAACATCATTTTACTTGTTTTCCCGTTGGGGAGAAACACGCACACAAACAAATATCCTTTTACTTGTTTTCCACTTGGGGAGAAACATGCACACAAACAAACATGGATCACATAATATTTCACTACCACTTGTTTACTTAAGTGCAAACATAACATGCTAAGCCCTTAGACACTCGAACCGTTAATATAAGGTATATAGCGAGGAAATTTGAGTAGTACTACTGGGTTTGATAAACCCCACCAGGGCTAGTCGCGCTAGCTCGATTGGAGGTCGAACACGGTGTAAATTGTCCTAAACACTTGCCATTGTTGATGTTAGCCATCGCGGAAGGCATTCAAACACAAACAGTCAGTTTCAGTTGCGAATGCTTAGAGTAACTTGTACATTGTCTATCTAACAATAGGTGTGACTCATGTATGTGGATCCTGCAAACACTCAAACAGTTTATTTGCTTACAAACCTGTGAACTCACCAACCTTGTGTTAACACTTTTAACATATTTTCTCAGGTCACTATGGTACACATTAGGACTAGGATGTATCATGGAGTCGCATTGGTTTTATCAATTAAGGGATGATGTTTATTATCTATCATTTACATTAATTGACGCTTTATTGCGTGTAATTACTTTGGATTTAATATTAACGTTTACGCTTTCGCATTTAACTCTGAACATTTAATGGTTTTGTTTAAACTCATATAGTGTCCTTTGACGTAACTAATGACTGAGATCCTGGTTTGTCACACACCTAGGGGTAAAACACCGTTAGTGGATTTTGGGGGTGTGATAATAAGTGTGCTATGTCTGATGTTGGGGTCTATATATAGCTGTGTTTAGTTCTGATTCAGTAGCTTTTGATCAGATGTCAAGTTTGTAACTCAAGAACTTTTACTCAGTGAATATAGACGAGATTTGTATTTACTCTTCGTTCATCTTGTGTTCACAATTGATACGTAGGATTGCGCACTACGTATTCGATTGTCAAGCTTTCGTATTGATCTGTTGGTGAATCTAGGATCTTACAATAATAGAACATGTTCCCCGATATTCGTTCCAACATTTGACCTATGAAAGGTAGTGGAAAATGATCTTTTCGGGTGGCTTCATTTAACTTACGATAATCAATACATACCCGCCATCCAGTATCCATGTGGGTCGGTATTAATTCATTCTTCTCGTTTGTGATTACCGTCATGCCTCCCTTTTTTGGTTCAAATTGAACGGGACTGACCCATGCAGAGTCTGAAATATGGTAGATTACTCCTGCTTCCAGTAGTTTAATAACTTCATTTTTCACCACTTCTTGCATTTTAGGGTTCAGCCGTCTCTGGTGTTGTACACATGGTTTGTAGTTGTCCTCCATGAGTATCTTATTAGTGCAAAATGAGGGGCTAATCTCTTGAATGTCCATTAACTTCCATGCCATAGCCTTATTATGTCTTTTGAGCACTTCTAGTAGTTTATCCTTTTCTACCTCCTTTAAGTTGGCCGAGATGATGACTGGAAGCTTAGACTCTTTATCTAAAAATGTGTATGTTAGATCTGGGGAAAACTCTTTCAGCTCCAGTGTAGGTGGTTCTTCTATGGAGGGTTTTGTTTTATCATTTTCAGCTAGACCCTCTAGCTCCTCAATGTGCCTTGCCTTATTGTCATGATTGGTGTTTTTTATCATGAACCCTTCGCATACTAGGTATTCATATTGGTTTTCAACTTGCATTCTTCTTCTTCTTTGCCCAAGATGTCATGTATGTAATATCCCACAAGGTAATCGAAATCGTCTAAAAGAAAAGCGAGGTCGTCATGACTGCTTGGGGTTTACATAGCTCTTTTTAGGTCAAATGTGATTCTTTCTTGATGGATGCTTAGTGACAGTCTCTGTAACATTTCTGATTTTAGTATTCATATTTTCAATTCAATGTCATGCAGTTTCAAACTCAATACTCGTGCACTGTCTTATTATTTTTTTTCCGCCTCAAATTAAATGCAATGATTTAATACAAATTCACAAGTTTTGCTCGATTATATACACTTAAACATTATACAAGTAACTATTTAGTTCAAACTTATCAAACCTGAAAAGTCAAGGACTAAAGTTGAAAATTTATCAAGAAACCCTAATTAGCACGGTCGTGCTTCGTCCTGGCACGATCGCGCCAAGTGCCTCGGCACGATCGCGCCTCTCTTGGGCACGGTCGCGCCTGCGTAACAGTCGAAACGTAAATGCAGTTTCAAAACGCTCGATCGTTTGAAATTCGAAACCGATTACGTTTTATTTTCTTTGACAAAGAAAAATATCTCAGTCCATTACGAGTTTTATCAATTCAATTACGTTTTCCTCTCAAGAAACCGTCAAGTTCCTCCCAAGCCTCGAATCCTCAAAATCGATCCGAATACTCTCGAGCAATCCATCACCATACGATATTCAACCCTCTCTGGAACGACTGAAGCCATTGAAGCAGTCAGAAGCCATTGAAGCAGTCAGAATCGCAGCAAAAGTCGCCAGAAGAAATCTTGCCGTCGCCGAAACCTCCTTCTACCGTCCTATATCGATTCTCGGTTATTCAGGGTAATTGAAGCCATTTATTTCATTTAATTAGTCTCTATATCGAAAGCCCCTTATCAATTTGGGCTTGCAATATATAAATCATCCCGAATCAGAACTATTATTTTAATAAAAATGATTTAATCGATTCCACTCTAAAACACGATTTACATACGATTAATTTATATAAATAGACTCGTAACAACTCCGTAATCAAAAGCCCTATCAATTCCAACGCTATAAATACAAGATTTGTTCAATTCGTGTCTGATTTGGAAGAGACACGGTCGCGCTAATCATCTAGCGCGGCCGTGCCTCATGTAGCGCGGTCGTGCCGACTAGTAGCGCGGTCGTGTCCTCCTGTCCAGACCTAGTCATGCCCTTTCGGCTAGCCTCTGTTGTGTCTAAAAATCATAGACACGACCGTGTCGATCCAAGGCACGGTCGTGCCTGTTGACTTGTCTAGTTTGTGCCCTCTGTTGATCAACCCGGTCGCGCCCCGACTAGCGCGGTCGCGCCCGTGGCTTGAGCACGTTCGTGCCCTTCCGAGGCACGGTCGTGTGTGACTCAGAAATTTTAACAGAATTATAATTTTATAGTTTTCAATCAATAAATGTTTCAAATTTTATAAAAATATGTTTTTTGTATTTGAAAAGATTTAAAGTTTAATCTGGAGATAAATATTATTTATTTAAAAGTTTATTTAAAAATTTATAAAAAAATTAAATTTATATTTATCTTACACTTCAATGATGTTTTAAATGATTAAGTTACAAAGTTTATAAATAAATAAGATAATAATTATTTATTTAATATTTAAACAAAAATCATTTATTTATTTATACTTAATTACAATCAATATTTATATTATTTCATAAACTATAATCATTAATTTATTTATTTATTAATCTACATTTAACACATGCATTATTTTCATAATCAACAATTTTATAAAAATTCTATTTTATTATTTAAATTCCAAACTTTAATCAAATCTTCCAAAAATGTTTACTACAACTTTATATATTTCATTTAACACTTTTTATACACAAATTCAACCTTCAATGTTAGACTTAAACTTTGTACACCGATTTGATTCAATATACATTGCTATCTAGGTTAACTCGTGCGTATCAAGGATTCTTATTTTATCTATACTCTTTGTTAGCTACATCTCCATACCAAGTGAGTATTCACAACCCCTTTTTACTCTTTTACACTTTTGGGGTGGAACATGAACTTTATACACATTATACATTTACATTTACACAAACAACACAAGTGCAAAATCCTATTTACATACATGTATGCAAAATTTGAGCTTTGTGCCCGAGTGCTAGTTGTGCTAATCTTTGTGAAAACTTATGTGCAATCATTAACTATACAAGCCGACGGTTTTCAATGATAGATCTATTGAGTCTGACAAACCCACCCAAGTGGAGGTGATTGATACCGACAACACAATTTGCATACTAGTTACAAAGGTTTGGTTGTACTTGATTACACAATAGCTGCTCCCCATAAATGCCTTATTTTATCATGTCTTGTAAAGGATTTGTTTTTAACTATATGCTATCTATATACAACTGTGTTATACTCACCAACTTTTTAGTTGACTTTAGTTTATTCATGTTTCAGGCCCTAATATGTGAGAATGATTCAAGACGTGCTCAATATAGGATTTGGACTTAGCAATTTAAATCAAGAATTCTATGAGTTGTTTTATGTTTCTTTGTTTGAATTTGGTTTGTACTTGGATTATTTGTAATGGAAATTTGACTTTAATATATTTCAATTTAGTCAACCATGTGCTATGAACAGTCTACATGTCCCGCCCCGAGGATTCCGCCATCGGTCGGGGTGTGACAGATTGGTATCAGAGCCTTGGTTATAGGGAAATAGGTTATTAGACATCTTGACCTAGACTATAACTTTAGGACACCCACTTATACTATGTTTCATGATTTTTGTGCTATGTGTTACATGCTATGTGCTACATGTTATATGTTACATGCTTAGTATGATTACTTATTATTTCATTTTGATGACTTATGTGTTTTAAATCCATGACTTATTAGGATATTCTTAATAATTAAATAAATAATATCCTTTCATATATCCTAAAACCTCATAATATTTCTATTTTCTTTTCTATCTTTATCCTTCTTGAAGCAAAAATCTCTAAAATTTTTATTTCCTCGTTAAGGTTTTTAAACTTGTTAAATTATTTGAGGACACGTGCAATCTGGAAGGGTGACACCTGTATTTTGGGTTTTCTGTCTAGGAAAGCATTTCGCATAAATCCCAATCAACCGAGGGACCCGTATGCTTTCCTGGGAATCCCCGAGATGAGTGTTTACTTATAGGCTAAAGCATGTCTCCTTGAAAAATTATATAAGTTTAATTAACCTTAATGTGCCATAGTATTCAAGTGATTTTGTCACTTTTGAGTACAATCCAAACTAAGAATATCTATTTTTTTATTATCTCATTCTATTAAATCCTATCAAATCTCATAAGTTCTTACAATCTTTCTTGTCTTGTGAAAATCTGTAGAATTCCTCCCCGTCGTGCTCCCGTAACCAACGCCAACACCGACATTGCTACTATTCTTACCCAATTGGTGACACAACTCACCCAAGCCAATGGTGCCACCAATGGCAACAATGGTGGAAATGGAAGCAATAGTGGTAATAATGGTGGAAATGGTGGTAACAATCCATCTCAATGCACCTTCAAGCACTTCAACTCGTGCAATCCCCTCAAGTTCTTTGGTACCGAAGGAGCTACTGGACTCCATCAATGGTTTGAAAGCATTGAGAATACCTTTCTCAATAGTGACTGTCCCGACAATCTCCGTGTTCGTCATGCTACAAGTGTCCTACAAAAACGGGCACTTACATGGTCGAATGGGGAGAAAAGGAATAGGGGTGTTGATGTAGCTATGGCCTTACCTTGGGATGAGGTCAAAAGGCTTATGACCGAGGAGTTCTGCCCTCGAAATGAAGTGAAAAGGTTAGAAGCTGAATTTTGGGATCTTGCCCAAGATAGTGGGGAAAGCCTAACATATACAACTCGGTTCCGTGAGTTGAGTCTTCTCGTGCCCCACATGGTCACTCCTTTGTCCCGTTGTATCGAAAAGTATATTGGTGGGCTACCAAGACAAATCCAAGATACGGTCTTAGGTAGAAATCCTGCTACTCTGGAGGATGCTATTCGTCTATCCGCTACCTTAACTGATAATCATGTGAAAGCTGGAACTCTTACCAAGAAGGGTTTTAAGAAAGTTTCTGAAACCGTAACCCCTCCTACTCACAGCAAAGAAACCACAACCGAGCCCTCTCGCAATAATAGAAAGAGGAAGGTTAGAAATTTTGCTGTGGTTACTCCTGCTGTTCCCGTCAACCAAGCTGCACCTATGGTTCAAGCGCCGGCTAAAAAGCCATATGTTGGGATCTACCCCCTTTGTGCCACCTGCAATTATCATCATCCTCAAACTATCCCATGTCGCCTTTGTACTCATTGTGGGAGATATGGTCATACTATCAATGTTTGTAGGGCCAAAGCTCTTGCGGGCCAAGTCCACCCTCCAAACCGAACCGTACCTCAATTGGCTAATCAAGGTGCTCCCGCCATTGCTAATGGGCGTGCTTGCTATGAGTGTGGTGACCCGAATCATCTTCGTGATCAATGTCCAAGACTTGCAAATGCTAGACAAGGTGGAGCTCGTGGGTGTGCGTTCAACATAAACGCCAACGAAGCTCAAACCAACAACGACGTGGTTAATGGTACGTTCCTTGTTAATAGTCAATATGCCTCCATTTTGTTCGATACCGGTGCCGATAAAAGTTTTGTGTCACTTAATTTTGAGCCTTTACTTGCAAAGACACGATCCCAATTAGTGAAAACCTTCACCGTTGAAATAGCAAATGGTGACTCCCTTACCATTGAGTCCATTATTTATGATTGCTCCTTAGAACTAAATGACCATTCATTCCCAATCAACCTTGTTCCAATGCCACTAGGAAGCTTTGATATTATCATAGGTATGGATTGGCTATCAAATCATCATGCCGAAGTCATTTGCTTTGAAAAGTGTATCCGAATTCCGCTACCATCGGGAGAAACCTTAAGGGTTTTTGGTGAAAAGCCTTGCAAGGGACTTAAGTTGATGTCGTGTACTACCGCTCAAAAGTACTTACGAAAGAAGTACATTGCTTTCTTAGCTCATATTGTTCAAAAGGATGTGAAGGAGAAGAGTATCCAAGACATTCCGATCATTCAGGATTTCCCCGAAGTTTTTCCTAAGGATTTATCCGGTCTTCCTCCCGTTCGTCAAGTAGAGTTCCGTATTGATCTTATACCTGGAGCTAACCCCGTTGCTAGAGCTCCTTATCGTCTTGCACCTTCCGAAATGCAAGAGCTTGCAAGTCAACTTCAAGAGCTCTCCGACAAAGGTTTCATTCGCCCAAGTCATTCACCGTGGGGTGCACCCGTCTTATTTGTTAAGAAGAAGGATGGATCATTTCGCATGTGTATTGACTACCGCGAACTCAACAAGCTTACTATCAAGAATCGTTATCCTTTGCCTAGAATCGATGATCTCTTTGATCAACTTCAAGGTTCTACTTGTGTTCCCAAAGATTGATCTTCGATCCGGTTATCATCAGCTTCGTGTTCAAGAAGATGACATTCCTAAGACTGCCTTCCGAACAAGGTATGGTCATTACGAGTTCATGGTTATGCCTTTCGGGCTAACCAATGCACCCACAGTTTTCATGGATCTCGTGAATCGTGTGTGCAAACCATACCTTGATAAATTCGTGATCGTCTTCATTGACGATATCTTAATCTATTCCAAGACTAAAGCCGATCATGAACAACACCTTAGATTGGTTTTGGACCTCTTGAGAAAAGAACAACTATATGCCAAATTCTCCAAATGTGAATTCTGGCTAAAGGAAGTTCAATTTCTTGGTCACATCGTCAACGACAAGGGTATTCATGTTGATCCTGCTAAGATCGAAACGATTAAGAATTGGAATGCCCCGAAGACTCCTACCGAAGTTCGTTCATTTCTTGGTCTTGCGGGTTATTATCGTCGTTTCATCTCAAACTTCTCAAAGATTGCTGTCCCTCTTACCGCCTTGACCCACAAGGGTAAGACTTATGAATGGGGACCGAAACAAGAAGAATCTTTCCAAACCCTCAAGCAAAAGTTGTGCAATGCTCCCATATTGACTCTCCCCGATGGAAATGATGATTTAGTTGTCTATTGTGATGCTTCTAACCAAGGTCTTGGTTGTGTTCTCAGGCAACGAGGCAAAGTAATCGCTTATGCATCAAGGTAACTCAAAGTTCATGAGAAGAATTATACGACGCACGATCTAGAGCTGGGTGCGGTCGTATTCGCATTAAAGATTTGGAGACATTACCTATATGGCACGAAATGTGTGGTGTTCACCGACCACAAAAGTCTTCAACATATTTTCAACCAAAAAGAACTCAATATGAGGCAACGATGTTGGGTCGAACTCCTTAACGACTACGACTGCGAGATTCGTTACCATCCCGGCAAAGCGAATGTTGTAGCCGATGCTTTGAGTCGAAAGGACCATGTTATTCTTCATTGTGCCCGTATTCAAACCGATATTCAAACCCGTATCTTAGAAGCTCAACACGTCTCGGTAACCGAGGGTAACATGTACGAAGAAATGTCATGTGGTGTTGAACTCCTTCTTGAATCAAAACCCAATGGCTTACTCTATTACTTGAACCGTATTTGGGTTCCCGATCGCGACGATCTCCGTGCATTTCTCAAGAACGAGGCTCATAAGACTCGTTATTCTATTCATCCTGGTGCGGATAAAATGTACCAAGACCTTCGCCAACTTTATTGGTGGCCCGGTATGAAGAAAGACATTGCTCTTTATGTGGCCAAATTCTTAACTTGTTCCAAAGTCAAAGCCGAACATCAACGTCCTTCTGGTTTGCTCGAACAACTAGAAATTCCCGTGTGGAAATGGGAAAATTTAGCTATGGATTTCATTACCAAGCTCCCTCGCACCTCGAGTGGATATGATAGTATTTGGGTGATCATCGATCGTCACACTAAATCCGCTCATTTCTTGCCTATCCGCGAAGACTTCAAAGTGGAGAAACTAGCCCGAATTTACATTGATGAAATTGTGAGCCGTCATGGTGTTCCCGTGAACATAATATCCGATAGAGACGCTCGGTTCACCTCTCGATTTTGGCAATCTCTCCAAAAGACTCTTGGTACTCGATTAGATTTGAGCACGGCTTACCATCCGCAAACTGATGGTCAAACCGAGCGAACAATCCAAACTCTTGAAGACATGCTTAGAGCTTGTGTAATCTATTTTGGTGGCAATTGGGATTCACATCTATCCCTCATTGAGTTTTCTTACAACAATAGCTACCACACAAGTATCAACATGGCTCCATTCGAAGCTCTCTATGGTCGCAAATGTCGTTCTCCTATATGTTGGAATGAGATTGGTGAAGCACAAATCACTGGTCCCGAGTTAATTCAAGAAACATTCGACAAGATTATTCAAATCCGTGACAATATTCGAGTAGCGAGGATTCGGCAAAGAGTTATGCCGACAAACGTTGGAATTCCAAGTCGGTGACCTTGTTCTTCTAAAGGTGTCTCCATGGAAGGGCGTGATCCGTTTTGGAAAGAAAGGCAAGTTAGCACCTCGTTATGTTGGTCCATTCAAAATCCTTGAAAGGATTGGGAAAGTGGCTTACAAGCTCGAGTTACCTCCATCTCTTGGAAATGTGCATACTACATTTCATGTATCTAATCTGAAGAAGTGTCTCGCTGATGAAAATCTCCATATACCGCTTGACGTCGTGCGCATTGATGAAACAATGCACTTCGTTGAAAAGCCGGTGGAAATTATGGATCGCGAAGTCAAACAGCTCAAGCGAAGTCGCATTCCTATTGTCAAAGTTCGTTGGGAATCTAAGCGTGGTCCTGAGTTCACTTGGGAACGAGAAGACCAAATGAAGCTCAAGTACCCTCATCTTTTTATTGATACTGTTGTTTCCTCTAGCTAAATTTCGGGACGAAATTCTCTCAACATGGGGAGACTGTAACATTTCTGATTTTAGTATTCATATTTTCAATTCAATGTAATGCAATTTCAAACTCAATACTCGTGCACTGTCTTATTATTTTTTTTTCCGCCTCAAAATAAATGCAATGATTCAATACAAATTCACAAGTTTTGCTCGATTATATACACTTAAACATTATACAAGTAACTATTTAGTTCAAACTTATCAAACCTGAAAAGTCAAGGACTAAAGTTGAAAATTTATCAAGAAACCATAATTAGCACGGTCGTGCTTCGTCCTAGCACGGTCGCGCCAAGTGCCTCGGCACGATCGCACGACTGGTCCTGGAACGATCGCACCCGGTGCCTAAGCACGGTCGCGCCTCTCTTGGGCACGGTCGCGCCTGCGTAACAGTCAAAACGTAAATGCAGTTTCAAAACGCTCGATCGTTTGAAATTCGAAACCGATTACGTTTTATTTTCTTTGACAAAGAAAAATATCTCAGTCCATTACGAGTTTTATCAATTCAATTACGTTTTCCTCTCAAGAAACCGTCAAGTTCCTCCCAAGCCTCGAATCCTCAAAATCGATCCGAATACTCTCGAGCAATCCATCACCATACGATATTCAACCCTCTCTGGAACGACTGAAGCCATTGAAGCAGTCGGAATCGCAGCAGAAGTCGCCGGAAGAAATCTTGCTGTCGCCGGAACCTCCTTCTACCGTCCTATATCGATTCTCGGTTATTCGGGGTAATTGAAGCCATTTATTTCATTTAATTAGTCTCTATATCGAAAGCCCCTCATCAATTTGGGCTTGCAATATATAAATCATCCCGAATCAGAACTATTATTTTAATAAAAATGATTTAATCGATTCCACTCTTAAACACGATTTACATACGATTAATTTATATAAATAGACTCATAACAACTCCGTAAACAAAAGCCATATCAATTCCAACGCTATAAATACAAGATTTGTTCAATTCGTGTCTGATTTGGAAGAGACACGGTCGCGCTAATCATCTAGCGCGGCCGTGCCTCATGTAGCGCGGTCGTGCCGACTAGCAGCGTGGTCGTGTCCTCCTGTCTAGACCTAGTCATGCCCTTTGGGCTAGCCTCTGTTGTGTCTAAAAATCATAGACACGACCGTGCCGATCCAAGGCACGGTCGTGACTGTTGACTTGTCTAGTTTGTGCCCTCTGTTGATCAACCCGGCCGCGCCCCGACTAGCGCGGTCGCGCCCGTGGCTTGAGCACGATCGTGCCCTTCCGAGGCACGGTCGTGTGTGACTCAGAAATTTTAACAGAATTATAATTTTATAGTTTTCAATCAATAAATGTTTCAAATTTTATAAAAATATGTTTTCTGTATTTGAAAAGATTTAAAGTTTAATCTGGAGATAAATATTATTTATTTAAAAGTTTATTTAAAAATTTATAAAAAAATTAAATTTATATTTATCTTACACTTAAATGATGTTTTAAATTATTAAGTTACAAAGTTTATAAATAAATAAGATAATAATTATTTATTTAATATTTAAACAAAAATCATTTATTTATTTATACTTAATTACAATCAATATTTACATTATTTCATAAACTATAATCATTTATTTATTTATTAATCTACATTTAACACATGCATTATTTTCTTAATCAACAATTTTATAAAAATTCTATTTTATTATTTAAATTCCAAACTTTAATCAAATGTTCCAAAAATGTTTACTACAACTTTATATATTTCATTTAACACTTTTTATACACAAATTCAACCTTCAATGTTAGACTTAAACTTTGTACACCGATTTGATTCAATATACATTGCTATCTAGGTTAACTCGTGCGTATCAAGGATTCTTATTTTATCTATACTCTTTGTTAGCTACATCTCCATACCAAGTGAGTATTCACAACCCCTTTTTACTCTTTTACACTTTTGGGGTGGAACATGAACTTTATACATATTACACATTTACATTTACACAAACAACACAAGTGCAAAATCCTATTTACATACATGTGTGCAAAATTTGAGCTTTGTGCCCGAGTGCTAGTTGTGCTAATCTTTGTGAAAACTTATGTTCAATCATTAACTATACAAGCCGACAGTTTTCAGTGATAGATCTATTGAGTCTGACAAACCCACCCAAGTGGAGGTGATTGATACCGACAACACAATTTGCATACTAGTTACAAAGGTTTGGTTGTACTTGATTACACAATAGCTGCTCCCCATAAATGCCTTATTTTATCATGTCTTGTAAAGGATTTGTTTTTAACTATATGCTATCTATATACAACTGTGTTATACTCACCAACTTTTTAGTTGACTTTATTTTATTCATGTTTCAGGCCCTAATAAGTGAGAATGATTCAAGACGTGCTCAATATAGGATTTGGACTTAGCAATTTAAATCAAGAATTCTATGAGTTGTTTTATTTTTCTTTGTTTGAATTTGGTTTGTACTTGGATTATTTGTAATGGAAATTTGACTTTAATATATTTCAATTTAGTCAACCATGTGCTATGAACAGTCTACATGTCCCGCCCCGATGATTCCGCCATCGGTCGGGGTGTGACAGTCTCCCTCCCCAAACGTCAATAAGAGCGAGGGCAGTACTGAGAAATGGTCTTCCTAATATAAGAGGGATGCTTGTTCATCCTTTAACATTAACCACCACAAAATCCATTGGAAAAATGAACTCGTTAATCTTTATCAGCACATCTTCAGCTATTCCCCTTGGATAACAAACTGTCCTATTGGTTATGCATATTTCTAGTTTGGTAGGTTGAAGTTTCTTGAGATTCATTTTATCAAAGACAGCTCTAGGTAGAATGTTTACATTAATATGTAGATCAGCGATGGCACTTCCTTGGACTGACTCGCTGATGAGACATGAAATTATGAATTGGTCAGGATGTTCTCTTCCTTTGATGATAGCCGAACATTCCTCGTTTAGAGAAATCTGAGGTTGCTCCTCCATCTTTTCTCTATTTGTCAACATGTCCTTGAGAAACTTTGAGTGAGCTAGCATCTTGTAGAGGAATAGCTCGTAAGGTAGATTTAATTGAATTTGACGAAGCAGAGATTAAAACCTTTGTATTGTCTTTCCAATCTTGGTGGTCCTAAGATTTCTTCAATTTCTCCTTGTGGTATCTCAGTAATAGTGATATTATCCTCATTGGTATTATCGGTGCTTCGTACGGGTATCATGGTTACTACCTCGAGATCCTGCTCCCTTGATGCTTGATCGTTTCCAATGCTCTATGGATGATCCAAGATTTCTGAGGGATCTTCATGTGGTTCCGTGGCGTAGAGCTTAATAATTTGTCTTTTTATTTCCTCTAAATTGCGGAACAGCTTGTCTGGTTTCCAAGGATCTGGGTCTGGGAATGAGTAATCAGATTTTAATGACGGTGGTGGTTGTGGAAGCATATTTTCAAATGGTGAAGGGTGAAGGTGCACGTCATGATCCATGGGTCGCCATACAGAAAGATAACACTCCTCGATGTACTGTGACCCCCCACACAACTCGCACCATGAATCTATGTAGCACCCTTCGGATTTGAAAAATTCTTCGTTTGTAAAATCGTCACTGTATGAATCCATGAGAATGATTTGCAAAATGTAAAGTAAAAAAGAATAATACGTTAACTTGAGTTTTTCTTGAAATCACCGTGTCCCCGCCAACGGCGCCAAAAATTGATGTGTGATGTTTATGCGATAAATATATATATTATATATATTTATTAATATTGGTTTCACGAGATCAGGTTTTAAATTTATAATTAAAATGATAAATACTCAAACTTAAAACACATACAATAGGCAAGTGTACCTATCGCAGCGTAATATAGTTTAGGTAAGAACCAAGTATGAAACAAATGGACACGGTTGAGTTCCAATACTCAACATTTGTTATCGTTTAGCCGGTTTAATTAGTGAGTGGGTGTTGTGTGCTTGTGAAGCAGAAAAGTAAATGACGGTAAAGTAAATGACAGAAAAGTAAAAATGTGCGTGAAGTGTATAACAGAAATGTAAATAACATAATAGTAAATAGTAGAAAAGTAAATATCTCAAGGATGATCAGGTGACGAAGAGTATTACTTTGGGCTTCAAATCTGCTTGGTATATGATAATGTTAAGTTGACTAATCCGGTGGTATGACTAATACAAATGTGTGAACGGTACACCGCTATAGCCTCATTCTCACAACATTTGGTTCACCAATTATAATCTTTAATAATAAAATGGTAATGATTCCCGCTAGGGACAACGTTACCCTCAACTCTTTGAATGCAATCTCCAAGTTGGTTTAAGACATCGAACTTAAATTCTTATGTATTAATAATAAAAGAGTGATTAGACTTTGTTCACCGGGAGGCGATGCAACAATGGGACCATGTATAAAGTCGTACCGTTCCCAACGTGAGTTCACCAATTCTTAGTCACATAACAAGTTCGTATAAAGGCGTACGACCTTGTTAGTATTAACCAAAACTTGGCTTATCAAAATCTTCTTGTATAAAGACGTACAAGTTTCAAGAGAAGTTTGATTAAAAAGGTTCTACAGTCTTACGCTTTAAAATCAAAAACACTCACAAGTGTAAAGAAAAGTTTAGAAGATAATAAAAAGCCCACTTAGACGGTGGTTTTAAGAGCGAATAATTAAAGACATAAACATACCACGTGATTAATACGTTAAACATTAACATACACCAAACTTCATCTTCACCCTAGCAATACAAAGATTTTAGCCACGAATGGCCATACTAACTAGCGTAACGCTGAGTTTCGTAGGCTCCCCTATTGCGGACAAAGAGGAGGAGCCTCTCTACTCTCTACTCTCTACTCTAACTACGAAATACTCTCTATGGAATAGTGTCTTGAGGTATGGAAAGGTGTGCTAATGAAGTACTTAAGCCATCTATTTATAGGCCTCAAAATGAGCAATGCACGGATGTGCATTGGTTTACCTCGGTAATCAAGCAGGGTACACAGGACAGTGTACTAGAGCTTGGGGAGCAAGGGACGGGTTTGCACGACCGTGCAATGGGATGCACACCTCCCTTGCTTCCCAGATTCGTCATTTAGCTGCTGGTTTAACTTCCTTTGACCTGGGTTGACTTCTTGGGAGTCAAAGCTCGGGAATGATCTTCCAAAAAGCTTGATTTCTTGGTGTTTTTTTTTACAGTTTTTAGCTTTGTTTATCTCAGGACAACGAATAACCTGCAATTATGAAATATTAACGTTTTAAGTATCAATTGCAAGGTTATTAATCAATTAGTACCATAATATGGGGAATATTATGCATGCAAAACATGTATCATTTAGGGCATATCAAGGTCCTTATACATATTATCTGATCCTGGGTGGATGGAATATTTGGACTTATGAGCTTCGTCCATGACCAATTCACGTAGGTTTCCTATGCTCGGTACCCAAATTCTATCCATAAAGTATAAAGTATCATCCGACTTAGGTTCTAATTGCTTAATCATTCCATGTAATGCCTCATTTTTAATGTTTTCTTCTTTAAGCACTTCCTGTTGTGCCATCCTGATTTGAGTTTTGAGACTCATATGAATTGTTAATCCTAAGGCACGAACACGAAGAGTCTTAACTCGTTCCTTACGGCTCAAGGCGTCTGCTACTACATTGGCATTACCTGGGTGATACTTGATATCACATTCATAGTTAAGCTCTTTCTGATCAAAGATATGCTGAAGACTTTTATGATCCGTAAAGATAGTACATTTCGTAACATATAAGTAATGTCTCCAGATCTTGAGAGCAAACACGACTACGCCTAGTTCTAGGTCATGAGTCGTGTAGTTCTTCTCATGTACCTTCAACTGTCGGGATGCGTAGGCTATAACTTTATCCTTCTGCATTAATACGTATCCTAAACCTTAATGTGAGGCGTAACAATATACGACAAAATTGTCGGTTCCCTCAGGAAGAGATAGGATCGGTGCACTACACAACTTCTGTTTTAGTAATTTGAGGACTGATTCTTGTTTCTTAGTCCAATTGAACTTTTTTTCCTTCTAAGCTAGTGCAGTTAGAGGTAGGGCTATCTTGGAGAAATTCTTGATAAATCGCCGATAGTAACCGCCTAACCCTAGAAATTGGCGTACCTCGGTCGGAGTTATCGGCGCTTCCCAATTTCTAATCGCCTCAATTTTTGAAGGATTTCTACATGTATGCCTTTCTCATTGATAACATGTCCAAGGAAATGGAACTCTCGAATCCCAAATTCACACTTAGGGAATTTGGCGTACCGCTTCTCATTTCGCAGTAATTCTAAAATTAGCTTCAGGTGGTTTTCATGCTCGTCTTTAGTTCGTGAGTATATCAGTATGTCATCGATAAACACTATCATGAATTTTTCTTAGTATGGCTTACACACTCGGTTCATGAGATCCATGAACACTGCCGGTGCGTTGGTTAAGCTGAATGGCATAACTAGGAACTCGTAGTGGCCGTAACGAGTCCTAAAGGCCGTTTTGGGTATATCTTCCTCTTTGATTCTCAGTTGGTGATACCTTGAACGTAATTCAAATTGGAGTAGAAGCTAGAACCTTGCAGCTGATCGAATAAATCATCTTTTCTAGGAAGCGGATATCGGTTCTTGATTGTGAGCTTGTTCAATTCCCGGTAATCTATGCACATTGTCACACCCCAACCGACGGCGGAATACGCCGGGGCCGACGTGTAGACTGTTCATAAGAACATGATCAACTAAAATTCATATTGTTTATTAAATCAAGATTTCATTGCATAAGTTCAATCAACAACCATAATCAAATACATCAACATGTTAAATTTCTTTGTTCACTAAGTCTAAATCCTATATGTAGCCTCTTGCATATGTTGTCATACACTAGTACCTGAAACATGATGAAAATAGTGTCAACTAAAAATAGTTGGTGAGCATAAATAGGTTTTGACACCACAAGTAAAGTTCAAATGTTTTGTGTACAAATCATATGATACATGGTTTAATAAGGCAGTTATGGAGAATCACTATAGTTTAAACTAGGGTGTACAATCAAACCTTGTGACTGATAGGCATAACACAACAGTTATCCTCAAATGTTAAGCATAACACAACAGTTATCCTTAAGTGATAGGCATAACACAACAGTTATCTATAAATGTTAGGCATAACACAACAGTTATCCTTGAGTGATAGGTGTAACATTTCGGATTTTAGTATGCCTATTTCAGTTCAATGTAATGCAATTTCAAGTTCTATACTCGTGTAATGCCTCATTATTTTCTCGTCGTAAAATTTAATGCAATGATCCTATACAAATTCGCAAGTTTTACTCGATTATTTACATTTAAACGCTATACAAGAAACTATTTGGTACAAACTTATCAAACCTGAAAAGTCAAGGACTAAAATTGAAAAACATCAAGAAACCCTAGTTAGCACGGTCGTGCTTCGTTCTAGCATGGTCGCGCCAAGTGCTTTGGCACGGTCGCGCGACCTGCTCTGGAACGATCGCGCCCGGTGCCTAGGCACGGTCGCGCCTCTCCTTGGCACGGTCGCGTCTGCGTAACAGAAAAACGTAAATGCAGATTAATCACCCGATCGTTCGAATCCGAAACCGTTATACGTTTCTTTTCCCCTTAACAATTGTATTACCACTTTTCAAATCCCAAACGCCTCAGTATTCATTTGCAAGAAAACTCTCTCAAGCAAATTTCAAAAAAGAAACTCTCCCAAAGCTTTTCGACCCAAATTCTCCCAACTCAGTAGCAGAATCGCGATATCAAACCATCTCTGAAGCTTCCGGACTGTCTGGATTGACCGGAGTTGCAGTAAAGATCGTCGGAACTCGAGCCGTCGTCGCCGGAGCTTCCTTCCAACCGTTCTCTATAAATTCGTTTCGTTTCAGGGTAAATATAATCGTCTTCTCATTCATTTCAGTATCATTATCAAAAGCCCTCATCCAATTTGGGCTTCCACAATAGAAATCGACCAGAATCAGAAACCATGTTTCCAATAAAAATGATTTAATCGAACCCATACTTAAACTCGATTTCCATACAATTAAGTTATATGAAAAGACTCTTAATAACCTATTAATCAAAAGCCCTAACAATTCCAGTGTTTAAAATACAAGAAATTCTCGATTCGTGTCTGATTTAGTTTAGACACGGTCACGCTAATCATCTAGCGCGGCCGTGCCTCGTTTAGCGCGGTCGTGTCGACTAGAAGCGCGGTCGTGTCATCCGTCCAGACCTTGTCATGCCCTTTGGGCTAGTCTCTGTTGTGTCTAAAAATCATAGACGCGACCGTGCCGGGCTAAGGCACGGTCGTGCCTGATGACTTGTCTAGATTGTGCTCCTGATTGATCAACCCGGTCGCGCCCCGACTAGCGCGGTCGCGCCCGTGGTTTGAGCACGATCGTGTCCTTCCGAGGCACGGTCGTGCTAGACTCAGAAATTTTAACAGAATTATAATTTTTATATTTTAATCAGTAAATGTTTCAGATTTTATAAAAAATATGTTTTCTGTATTTAAAAATAGATTAAAAGTTTAATCTTGGCATAAATGTAATTTATTGAAAAGTTTATAAAAATTAAATTTATATTTATCATCTTACACTTAAATGATATTTTAAATAATTAAGTTATAAGATTTATAAATAATGATGACTTATTTACTTTACATTTTAAATCAAAATCGTTTTATTTATTTATACTTAATTACAATTAATATTGACATTATTTCATAAACTATAGTTATACACTTATTTATTTAATTCAAACCTAATTAAATTGTTTCAAACATATTTTACCTCAAACTTTATATATTTTATTCAATCCTTTTTAAATACAAACCAATGGTTTTACATACAAATCCAACTTTCATTCTTAAACTTTATACATCTATGTGATTCAATGCATATTACTATTTAGGTTAAAGTGTGCTTTTCAAGGATCTTTTGCTATCTATATTCCTTGTTAGCTTCACTTCCATACCAAGTGAGTATTCACAACCCCTTTTTACTCTTTTACACTTTTGGGGTGGAACATGAACTCTATACTCATTACACATTACACAATTACATTTACACAAACAACACAAGTGCAAAAATCCTATTTACATACATGTGTGCAAAAATTTGAGCTTTGTGCCCGAGTGCTAGGTGTGTTTAACCTTTGTATGCTCTTATGTGCAATCATTAACTATACAAGCCGACGGTTTTCAATGATGGATCTATTGAGTCTGACAAACCCACCCATGGTACGCGGTGATTGAAACCGACAATACACTTTGTTTTGCATGCTAGTTACAAGGTTTGATTGTACATTTGGTTACACAATAGTTACTCCCCATAAACGCCTTATTTATCATGTCATGTAAAGGATTTGTTTTCAACTATATGCTATCTATATACAACTGTGTTAAACTCACCAACTTTTTAGTTGACTTTATTTTATTCATGTTTCAGGCCCCAATATGTGAGATTGATTCAAGACGTGTTCAACATAGGATTTGGACTTAGCAAAATAAATCAAGAATTTTATGAATTGTTTATGTTTCTTGTTTGAATTTGATCTTGTACTTGGATTTGTTGTAATGCAAATTTGACTTTAATATAATTCAATTTAGTCAACCATGTGCTATGAACAGTCTTACATGTCCCGCCCCGATGATTCCGCCATCGGTCGGGGTGTGACAGATTGGTATCAGAACCTTGGTTATAGGGAATTAGGTTATTAGACATCTTGACCTAGACTATAACTTTAGGACACCCACTTATACTATGCTTCATGATTTTGTGCTATGTGTTACATGCTATGTGCTACATGCTTACCATGATTAATTATTATTATATTTGCTACCTTCTTTGTTAGAAATGCATGACTTATTAGGATATTCTTAAATAATAATTAAATAAATAACATCATTTCCTATGGCCTAAACCTCTTATTATTCTTATCTTCTTTTTCTATCTTTATCCTTTCTAAGCATGTGGAAAATTCTTGAAGCAAAAATCTCTAAAATTTTTATTTCTTCATTGAGGTTTTTTAAACTTGTTAAATTATTTGAGGACACGTGCAATCTGGAAGGGTGACACCTGTATTTTGGGTTTTCTGTCTAGGAAAGCATTTCGCATAAATCCCAATCAACCGAGGGACCCGTATGCTTTCCTGGGAACTCCCGAGATGAGTGTTTACCTATAGGCTAAAGCATGTCTCCTTGAAAATTATATGAGTTTAAATTAACCTTAATATGCCATAGTATTCAAGTGAATTTTTGTCACTTTTGAGTACAATCCAAACTATGATTATCTATCTTTTATTTTGTTATCTCATTCTATTAAATCCTAGCAATTCTCATAAGTTCTTACAATCTCTCTTGTCTTGTGTTTCAAATCTGTAGAATGCCTCCTCGTCGTGCTCCCGCCGCTAACGCCAACTCCGACATTGCTGCTATTCTTACTCAATTGGTGACACAACTCACCCAAGCCAATGGTGCCACTAATGGCAATGGAAGCAATAGTGGTAATAATGGTGGTAATGGTGGAAATGGTGGTAATCCATCCCAATGCACCTTCAAGCACTTCAATTCGTGCAATCCCCTAAAGTTTTATGGAACCGAAGGAGCTACCGGACTCCTCCAATGGTTCGAAAGTATTGAGAATACCTTTCTCAATAGTGACTGTCCCGACAACCTCCGTGTTCGTCATGCTACTAGTGTCCTTCAAAAGCGGGCACTTACATGGTGGAATGGGGAGAAAAGGAATAGGGGTGTTGATGTAGCTATGGCCTTACCTTGGGATGAGGTCAAAAGGCTTATGACCGAGGAGTTCTGTCCTCGCAATGAAGTGAAGAAGTTAGAGGCCGAATTTTGGGATCTTGCCCAAGATAGTGGGGAACACTTGGCTTACACAACTCGGTTCCATGAATTGAGTCTTCTTGTGCCCCACATGGTCACCCCATTATCTCGTTGCATCGAAAAGTACATTGGTGGGCTACCAAGACAAATTCAAGATACTGTCTTAGGTAGAAATCCTGCTACTTTGGAAGATGCCATCCGCCTGTCTGCTACCCTAACCGATAATCATGTTAAAGCTGGAACTCTTACCAAAAAGGGTTCTAAGAAAGTTGCTGAAACCGTAACCCCTCCTAACCACACCAAAGAAGCTACAACCGAGCCCTCTCGCAACACTAGAAAGAGGAAGGTTAGAAATTTTGCTGTGGTGACTCCTACTGTTCCCGTGAACCAAGCTGCACCTATGGTTCAAGCACCAGTCAAAAAGCCATATGGTGGAATTTACCCACTTTGTGCCACCTGCAACTATCATCATCCCCAAAACATCCCATGTCGCCTTTGTACTTATTGTGGGAGATATGGTCATACGGTTAATGTTTGTAGGACCAAAGCCCTTACGGGCCAAGTCAACCCTCCAAACCAAACCGTACCTCAAGTGGCTAATCAAGGTGCTCCCGCCATTGCTAATGGGCGTGCTTGTTATGAGTGTGGTGACCCGAATCATTTTCGTAATCTATGTCCAAGGCTCGCAAATACTAGACAAGGTGGAGCTCGTGGGCGTGCTTTCAACATTAACGCCAACGAAGCTCAAGCCAACAACGACGTGGTTAATGGTACGTTCCTTGTTAATAGTCAATATGCCTCCATTTTGTTCGATACCGGTGCCGATAAAAGTTTTGTGTCACTAAATTTTGAGCCTTTACTTGCAAAGACACGATCCCAATTAGAGAAAACCTTCACCGTTGAAATAGCAAATGGTGACTCCCTTACAATTGAGTCTATTATCTATGATTGCTCTTTAGAACTTAATGATCATGCATTCCCAATCAACCTTATTCCAATGCCACTAGGAAGCTTTGACATTATCATAGGTATGGATTGGCTATCAAATCATCATGCCGAAGTTATTTGCTTTGAAAAGTGCATCCGAATTCCGCTACCTTCGGGAGAAACCTTAAGGGTTTTTGGTGAAAAGCCTTGCAAGGGTCTTAAATTGATGTCTTGTACTACTGCTCAAAAGTACTTGCGAAAGAAGTACATCGCCTTCCTAGCTCATATTGTTCAAAAGGATGTCAAGGAGAAGAGTATCCAAGACATTCCTATTATTCGAGATTTTCCCGAAGTGTTTCCTAAAGATTTATCCGGTCTTTCTCCCGTTCGTCAAGTCGAGTTCCGTATTGATCTCATGCCCGGAGCTAACCCTATTGCTAGAGCTCCTTATCGTCTTGCACCTTCCGAAATGCAAGAGCTCGCAAGTCAACTTCAAGAACTCTCCGATAAAGGGTTCATTCGCCCGAGTCATTCACCGTGGGGTGCACCCGTCTTATTTGTAAAGAAGAAGGATGGATCATTTCGCATGTGTATTGACTATCGCGAACTCAATAAGCTTACTATCAAGAATCGCTATCCTTTGCCTAGAATCGATGATCTCTTTGATCAACTTCAAGGTTCTACGTGTTTCTCGAAGATTGATCTTCGATCTGGTTATCATCAGCTCCGTGTTCAAGAAGATGACATTCCTAAGACTGCTTTCCGAACAAGGTATGGTCATTATGAGTTCATGGTTATGCCTTTTGGATTAACCAATGCACCCGCAGTTTTCATGGACCTCATGAATCGTGTGTGCAAACCGTACCTTGATAAATTCGTGATCGTTTTCATTGACGATATCTTAATCTATTCCAAGACTAAAGCCGACCATGAAGAACACCTTAGATTGGTTTTGGACCTTTTAAAGAAAGAACAACTATATGCCAAGTTCTCCAAATGTGAATTTTGGTTAAAAGAAGTTCAATTTCTTGGTCACATCGTCAACGACAAGGGTATTCATGTTGATCCTGCTAAGATCGAAACGGTTAAAAATTGGAATGCCCCGAAGACTCCTACCGAAGTTCGTTCATTTCTTGGTCTTGCGGGTTATTATCGTCGTTTCATCTCAAACTTCTCAAAGATTGCTGTCCCTCTTACCGCCTTGACCCATAAGGGTAAAGCTTATGAATGGGGACCGAAACAAGAAGAAGCTTTCCAAACTCTTAAGCATAAGTTGTGCAATGCTCCCATTTTGACTCTCCCCGATGGAAATGATGATTTAGTTGTCTATTGTGATGCTTCTAACCAAGGTCTTGGTTGTGTCCTCATGCAACGAGGAAAAGTGATCGCTTACGCATCAAGACAACTCAAAATTCATGAAAAGAATTATACGACGCACGATCTCGAGTTAGGTGCGGTCGTATTCGCGTTAAAGATTTGGAGACATTACCTATACGGCACGAAATGTGTGGTATTCACCGACCACAAAAGTCTTCAACATATCTTCAACCAAAAAGAACTCAATATGAGGCAACGACGTTGGTTCGAACTCCTTAACGACTACGACTGCGAGATTCGTTACCATCCCGGCAAAGCGAATGTTGTAGCCGATGCCTTGAGTCGAAAGGACCATGTTATGCTTCATTGTGCCCGTATTCAATCCGATATTCAAACCCGTATCCTGGAAGCTCAACACGTCTCGGTTACCGAGGGTAACATGTATGAAGAAATGTCGTGTGGTGTTGAACTTCTTCTTGAATCTAAAACCAATGGCTTACTATATTACTTGAACCGTATTTGGGTTCCCGATCGCGATGATCTCCGTACAATTCTCATGAATGAGGCTCATAAGACTCGTTATTCTATTCATCCTGGTGCGGATAAAATGTACCAAGATCTTCGTCAGCTTTATTGGTGGCCCGGTATGAAGAAGGACATTGCTCTTTATGTTGCCAAATGCTTAACTTGCTCCAAAGTCAAAGCCGAACATCAGCGTCCTTCTGGTTTACTCGAACAACGAGAAATTCCCGTGTGGAAATGGGAGAATTTAGCTATGGATTTCATTACCAAGCTCCCTCGCACCTCGAGTGGTTATGATAGTATTTGGGTGATCATTGATCGACTCACCAAATCTGCCCATTTCTTGCCTATTCGTGAAGACTTCAAAGTGGAGAAATTAGCCTGAATTTACGTTGATGAAATTGTGAGCCGTCATGGCGTTCCCTTGAACATAATATCCGATAGAGACGCTCGGTTCACTTCTCGATTTTGGCAATCTCTCCAATCTGCTCTTGGTACTCGTTTGGATTTGAGCACGGCTTACCATCCCCAAACTGATGGTCAAACCGAGCGAACAATCCAAACTCTTGAAGACATGCTTAGAGCTTGTGTAATCGATTTTGGTGGCAATTGGGATTCACATTTATCCCTTATTGAGTTTTCTTATAACAATAGCTACCACACAAGTATCAACATGGCTCCATTCGAAGCTCTCTATGGTCGCAAGTGTCGTTCTCCGATCTGTTGGAACGAGATTGGTGAAGCACAAATCACCGGTCCCGAGTTAATTCAAGAAACTTCCGACAAGATTATTCAAATCCGTGACAATATTCGAGTAGCGAGGAGTCGACAAAAGAGTTATGCCGACAAGCGTCGAAAACCCTTGGAATTTCAAGTCGGTGATCTCGTTCTTCTTAAGGTATCTCCATGGAAGGGTGTGATCCGTTTTGGAAAGAAAGGCAGGTTATCACCTCGTTATGTTGGTCCGTTCAAAATCCTTGAAAGGATTGGGAAAGTGGCTTACAAGCTCGAGTTACCTCCATCTCTTGGCAATGTGCATCCTACATTTCATATATCTAATCTAAAGAAGTGTCTCGCCGACGAAAATCTCCATATACCGCTTGACGACGTGCGCATTGATGAAAAGATGCACTTCGTTGAGAGACCGGTGGAAATTATGGATCGTGAAGTCAAGCAACTCAAGCGAAGTCGCATTCCTATCGTTAAAGTTCGTTGGGAATCTAAGCGTGGTCCTGAGTTCACTTGGGAACGAGAAGACCAAATGAAGCTCAAGTACCCTCATCTTTTTACCAATAATGTTGTTTCCTCTAGCTAAATTTCGGGACGAAATTCTCTCAACATGGGGAGACTGTAACATTTCGAATTTTAGTATGCCTATTTCAGCTCAATGTAATGCAATTTCAAGTTCTATACTCGTGCAATGCCTCATTATTTTCTCTTCGTAAAATTTAATGCAATGATCCTATACAAATTCGCAAGTTTTACTCGATTATTTACATTTAAACGCTATACAAGAAACTATTTGGTACAAACTTATCAAACCTGAAAAGTCAAGGACTAAAATTGAAAAACATCAAGAAACCCTAGTTAGCACGGTCGTGCTTCGTTCTAGCACGGTCGCGCCAAGTGCTTTGGCACGGTCGCGCGACCTGCTCTGGAACGATCGCGCCCGGTGCCTAGGCACGGTCGCGCCTCTCCTTGGCACGGTCGCGCCTGCGTAACAGAAAAACGTAAATGCAGATTAATCACCCGATCGTTCGAATCCGAAACCGTTATACGTTTCTTTTCCCCTTAACAATTGTATTACCACTTTTCAAATCCCAAACGCCTCAGTATTCATTTGCAAGAAAACTCTCTCAAGCAAATTTCAAAAAAGAAACTCTCCCAAAGCTTTTCGACCCAAATTCTCCCAACTCAGTAGCAGAATCGCGATATCAAACCATCTCTGAAGCTTCCGGACTGTCTGGATTGACCGGAGTTGCAGTAAAGATCGTCGGAACTCGAGCCGTCGTCGCCGGAGCTTCCTTCCAACCGTTCTCTATAAATTCGTTTCGTTTCAGGGTAAATATAATCGTCTTCTCATTCATTTCAGTATCATTATCAAAAGCCCTCATCCAATTTGGGCTTCCACAATAGAAATCGACCAGAATCAGAAACCATGTTTCCAATAAAAATGATTTAATCGAACCCATACTTAAACTCGATTTCCATACAATTAAGTTATATGAAAAGACTCTTAATAACCTATTAATCAAAACCCTAACAATTCCAGTGTTTAAAATACAAGAAATTCTCGATTCGTGTCTGATTTAGTTTAGACACGGTCGCGCTAATCATCTAGCGCGCCCGTGCCTCGTTTAGCGCGGTCGTGTCGACTAGAAGCGCGGTCGTGTCATCCGTCCAGACCTTGTCATGCCCTTTGGGCTAGTCTCTGTTGTGTCTAAAAATCATAGACGCGACCGTGCCGGGCTAAGGCACGGTCGTGCCTGATGACTTGTCTAGATTGTGCTCCTGATTGATCAACCCGGTCGCGCCCCGACTAGCGCGGTCGCGCCCGTGGTTTGAGCACGATCGTGTCCTTCCGAGGCACGGTCGTGCTAGACTCAGAAATTTTAACAGAATTATAATTTTTATATTTTAATCAGTAAATGTTTCAGATTTTATAAAAAATATGTTTTCTGTATTTAAAAATAGATTAAAAGTTTAATCTTGGCATAAATGTAATTTATTGAAAAGTTTATAAAAATTAAATTTATATTTATCATCTTACACTTAAATGATATTTTAAATAATTAAGTTATAAGATTTATAAATAATGATGACTTATTTACTTTACATTTTAAATCAAAATCGTTTTATTTATTTATACTTAATTACAATTAATATTGACATTATTTCATAAACTATAGTTATACACTTATTTATTTAATTCAAACCTAATTAAATTGTTTCAAACATATTTTACCTCAAACTTTATATATTTTATTCAATCCTTTTTAAATACAAACCAATGGTTTTACATACAAATCCAACTTTCATTCTTAAACTTTATACATCTATGTGATTCAATGCATATTACTATTTAGGTTAAAGTGTGCTTTTCAAGGATCTTTTGCTATCTATATTCCTTGTTAGCTTCACTTCCATACCAAGTGAGTATTCACAACCCCTTTTTACTCTTTTACACTTTTGGGGTGGAACATGAACTCTATACTCATTACACATTACACAATTACATTTACACAAACAACACAAGTGCAAAAATCCTATTTACATACATGTGTGCAAAAATTTGAGCTTTGTGCCCGAGTGCTAGGTGTGTTTAACCTTTGTATGCTCTTATGTGCAATCATTAACTATACAAGCCGACGGTTTTCAATGATGGATCTATTGAGTCTGACAAACCCACCCATGGTACGCGGTGATTGAAACCGACAATACACTTTGTTTTGCATGCTAGTTACAAGGTTTGATTGTACATTTGGTTACACAATAGTTACTCCCCATAAACGCCTTATTTATCATGTCATGTAAAGGATTTGTTTTCAACTATATGCTATCTATATACAACTGTGTTATACTCACCAACTTTTTAGTTGACTTTATTTTATTCATGTTTCAGGCCCCAATATGTGAGATTGATTCAAGACGTGTTCAACATAGGATTTGGACTTAGCAAAATAAATCAAGAATTTTATGAATTGTTTATGTTTCTTGTTTGAATTTGATCTTGTACTTGGATTTGTTGTAATGCAAATTTGACTTTAATATAATTCAATTTAGTCAACCATGTGCTATGAACAGTCTTACATGTCCCGCCCCGATGATTCCGCCATCGGTCGGGGTGTGACATAGGCATAACACAGCGGTTATCCTTAAGTGTTTTCGGCAACAATCATCCTAATCGGGTGGGTTGGTCAGACTCAATAGATCTATCATTGTATACCGTCGGCTTATACAGAGTTAATGATTGCACTTGCACTATGCACAAAAAGTAAGTAAATGTTGTTTGCACAAATAGTGTTCAAGTATAAGGCACAAATTGCACACACGATCATAATGTTTGAATTGTAGTAGTTGCAAATAGTTTGAATGTAATCATGTTTCACACCAAAGATATAAAAGTGAAAAAGGGGCTATGTAAACTCACCTGAGTTGTGTAATGCGTAGTAATTAGCACCCCACAAGGATTCAGCAAAACCACAAATGGATCGTACGTGGACAGTCTACGAATGCCCCAAAACATGTTTACGATTGTTAGGAACACAAACGATTTTGTGACGACGACACGGGAAAGACCGGAAGTGCTAAATATGCTTTTGAACAACGACTACACAAACTTGTCATCGGGATTAAAGAATCCCTAGTCTGGTTTCTAACACAGATGTGGTATGTGAAAAACACTACCAAACTCGACCTAAAATATTTAATATTAATCCGTGTGATATTGTGAACGAAACAATTGTTTAAACGAAAATAATAAATATATTATTTTTAAAATGAAAATAACATTTAGAATTAATTAAATATTCAATCCCGAGCACACGGGTGTTTTCCGGTAACGAATGGAACTAATTATAATATTATAATAGCATAGAATGTATTCTGTTCAAAAGACCAAAGGGACACACGACCCTGCCAGGGTATGGGCACGACCGTGCTTAGGCGTGGGCCGCGACCATGCCTAGCCAGGAGGCACAACCATGCCTGGTCACGAGGCACGACCATGCTAATCGATTAGCACGACCGTGTCTGGACTTTTCCAGAAAACAAATTGATTAAATCTTGTAAGATTAACTGTTGGAATCATGGGGCTTTCACTAAGTGGGTGTTTGCGAATCTAACCATGCAAATTAATTGGATAGAGATCGTGTCTAGACCAGGGTTCGATTAAACCAAAAACATGAAGAACCCTAGGTCTGATTCGAGTTTAATTCGATTATATAAGCCTTGAATAGGTTAGGGCTTTCACTCAAGGGATTGAAATCAGTCTGAGGAAGTGTGTAGTTACCTTAAACGCTATCGAATCAACAGAGCTCGACCAAATGGAGTCCCGACTTGATCTCCGGCGACTCCGGCTTCTTCTCCGTCCAAATTAGAGTGTGCAAAGGCTTCACAGATGTTCGTACAAGGGGTGTGTGTGTGGTTTGTTTGCGCAGAGGTGATCCCAAATGATCAAATTCGAAGGATTTGATAATGGGATTGACAGTTATGAGATTAAGGACCATAATGGAGTTTAATTTGATCATTACGAGTGTTTATTCGCAAGATAATGGCTCAATGATGATCGCCATTAACCAGGTTACGTTACAACTTCATATTCAAACAGTTTAGGACGTTACTGAATTGATTTGCGTCTTGATTGCACGAGGCACGACCGTGGCTGGCGTTAGGAGCGACCGTGTTCGCGCACCTAGCGCGACCGTGCTCGTGCACTGGCCCGACCGTGCCAACTTGGGTTTTGGTTAAATACATAAATAGTCCTTGTAGTTTGGTGTTGGTTTGAGATTTGACAGGTTTGGTCCTTGTAGCTTGAGAGATAACGAAGTTTAGGTTAACGGGGTTAACCGAAATTTGTCGGGTGTCACATCATCCCCTAGCTGAAAGAATTTTTGTCCTGAAAATTAAATAACGTAGTTAATAAAATAAAAAGAAAATATTTCGGACGTCTCATGTTAAAATAATAAATAATGTGGTAAGTACGGGATTGAAATGGAGTGTTATTATTGTACAAAACAAATAAAAATAAGGCCGAAAAAAATATTGGATGTTACAGTATCCCCAAGTTGAGGGAATTTCATCCCTAAATTCAAACAGTGGAGGTTACTGATTTAGGAACGAGATGTAGGTACTTGAGCTTTATTTGTTCCTCAGATTCCCAAGTGAGCTCTGATTCATGTTTGGATTTTCAATGAACATTAAAAAAATTGGTTTGAGAGGTATAATTGATGACAAGGTTCAGGTCTGATACTCGACGTCATGAGTGATGATAGTAAATTTTGGTTTGGAGAGAGTTAAGGAGAGAATTGTCGAAGAGTATTCTGGACGTCAATGATTAAATGTATCCATTGAAATGAGAACGATGGGAATTTGATGATCGAAACTTGTTTAGGATGTAGTCTAATATGTTCAAAGATGTGTTACTGGTCAAGAGATTTCACAAACACTAGTCAAGGTTAAAATAACATAAAATTTTCACGTGACACGAGCAACGCTACTTCTGACAATTATGACAGGAACACTTATATATAGGATGTACCAGCGGCGTATCCACCATGCCTATATTTAAACTCATTATTTTCGTCACTATATATCACGATAGGTTTTATGTTATAACACACGACATAATTCACTATGTTTTCCATGCGCTGACTTTTATAATTACGTGTGCACCCGTAATTACTCGAATCGTCGCATGGTCCGTATAGATCCTTCCTATGTGTGCGGGTCAAGAGAGGACACATAATCACTTAGTCCATATCTATTGTTTTCACGTATGTGTTGCTAATGAATAACTGTGCCCCTAGATAGTATGGTCAAGCCTAAGAGTTGTAACGTGCCATAACTTAGGGTTCCATAGTTTACTCGTGTTTGAACAAGAATACGTCAAATCCCGAGTAGCTTAAAAGTTTGTAGTTTTCAACCTTCATGGATAAAGTGAATTATCATGCCTTGTTCCATCAATTGCAAACATTGTACCCAATCTAGTTCCGTGTATAATGTAAACATCCAAGTTTCACGTTTAATTTAGTATCATGTATATTGTAAACAAATAAGTTTCACGTATAATGTGGAAAACTTAGTAACATGTATATTTTAAGCAAATAAGTCCCATGTATAATGTGATCAATTTAGTATCATGTATATTATAAACAACCAAGTATCATGTATCATGTGATCAATCTAGTATTATGTATATTGTATTCAACCATGTATCATGTATCATGTGATCAATCTAGTATTATGTATATTGTATTCAACCATGTATCATGTATCACGTGATCAATCTAGTATTATGTATATTGTATTCAACCATGTATCATGTATCATGTGATCAATATAGTATTATGAATATTGTATTCAACCATGTATCATGTATCACGTGATCAATCTAGTATTATGTATATTGTATTCAACCATGTATCATGTGATCAATCTAGTATTATTTATATTGTATTCAAGCATGTATCATGTATCATGTGTTCAATATAGTATTATGTATATTGTAGTCAACCATGTATCATGTATCATGTGATCAATCTAGTATTATGTATGTTGTATTCAACCATGTATCATGTATCACGTGATCAATCTAGTATTATGTATATTGTATTCAACCATGTATCATGTGATAAATCTAGTACTATGTATATTGTATTTAACCATGTATCATGTGATCATTCTAGTGTTATGTATATTGCAAACAAACAAGTTTCATGTATCATATGATAAATCCAGCGTTATGTATCATGTGAATGCTCATATGTAAGTTACTGAATCTCATGAGTAACGTAAACTATCGAATTTTGAAGGAGGTCGAGTGTTTGTAGGTCCAGGTAACTCAACTACTGATCGAACTCGTGATATGACGTTGCTATAACAGGAAGTGCGGAATCCTTCATGTTAACATTTGCATACTAACCGACAATTCAAACAACACGTGTAAATAAACTTCTCGTTATATTCAGATTCACAATGGTTTACAGACTCAATCAGACAATTCTAGTTCTCTCTGTTCTGTTCTATGTCTAATGACTCTGTAAACACATATATATATAGAAACTAACCTGCTGTAAGCGAACTTATTAAGTTCGCCTGAAACAGACTAAGCGAACTTAACAAGTTCACCTCAGTTATACCTAGGCGAACTTATTAAGTTCGCCTCTGATAGACCAGGCGAACTTAACAAGTTCGCCTCTAGGCTCACTAGTAAAAACACTTAGCAACTTTATACATTTACATATCAAAAACATAAAGACATAAAATCTAACTATTACAAGATTTTGTCATTACAAATCTATGTCCTAACAGACTCCCCCTTGACAATAGCTTGATCTTCTGTCTTCAGTCTTTATCTTGAACTCTTCCAGTTATCTGGTAGTCTGCTTCCTGCATGCACACCGTATCTTCTGCATATCTCCAAAACTCTTTTGTACTGTAGACCTTGTTCTCTCCATTCATCAGTATACATGATCTAATTCTTTCGCAGAGTCCTCTGATCTTTCTTTGAAAAGTTAATAAGATTCATTGCGTCATAGAAACACACAATGACCTTATTATCTTTATCTTCAATCCTTGCTTCACCAGTATTAACATCAACATACCACCATTTCATATTCCCAAGAAAGTCTTGAGGAATATTCTTTAATGGTATCTTGTGAATAGCACGCACTGGTCTATACTTGTATCTCCAGGTTACTTTCCCAGTCTTAGGATCTGTGTTCTTCACTCTCTTTCCCTTCTGTGGTTTCAGCCGTTCATACTTACCCGAACTACCTTCTTTCTTAATCAGGTTTGCTATCACATCAGTCAAACCATTCTTCGATCTATTTATGAGTGGTTTTGAAGCTAGACCATTTATTTCACACCTCGGCAAGGTATTGAAATATTTGATCCTTGGCTTTAAGTATTGAACACCGTCAGATCGTTTGATTGCAAATATTTTTGATTCACCATCATAGAACCAACTTATGATCCTTCCTACACACTGCTCTTCATTCACATATTTCTCTTTCTGAGCAGGTTGTGCTGGAGACTTGGGTAGCACCTTCATCCAATTGTTTACAACTTCTCTCCACTGTTCTCGTGTCATCCCTGTATTTCTGTACATCACAGGTTCTTCATTAATCTTCGGAGACTCAGTGTGAGTAGTTTCAGTTTCAGCACCCTTATTGAATTGAAGATTCTCATCATCAGTATCCATCTTTGACTCGGCTGTATCATCAGGCAGTATGACGTCTTCAATAGAGTCCATAGAGTTAGTTATTCCGTCATAAGAGAACTCAGGAACAACATCCTCTTGGATGAAGTTATACGGCACCTTAAGACCATCACAGCCTTCATATGTAACACTATCTTTATCTTTCTCTATTTCAATCTCTACTATTTATCCTTCTTCTATCTCAGTATCCGACATATCATCTTCCATGTCATTGAATAAATCGTCAATGTCATCAAGATATTCAATCTTTTTAGCTTCCTCTTCTTCTGAATCTTGAAAGAACTCCAATAACAGAATTTCTTCTTCATTAGTACCAGAAGTATCTTTGTCTTTGTTTCCTTCAAGTGATTGTGATGTCGACTCTCCCTGAACTCTAGATATAGGATTAGCGTCAGTGTATTGATGATCACCCTCAATATTTCCAGCAGGATCATTGTCTTCATCATCACGTCTTTGAATTGACTCTGTGTGACAAGTATCAGGTATCCTCAACTCCCCCTGAGCGTCAAGACGCTGAACGAGTTTGGAAACTAATGCTTGCATATCAACAATCTGTTGAGCTTGAGTCTGAATCACCAGCTGCCGTTGTGAATCAATAGATACAAGAGAGTTAACTTGTGTTTGTAGAGACAGCACTTGAGATTCAAGGAAAGTTATCCTATCAGAATCAGAAGGCTTTGACGGACCAGCTGTTGATTGTGGAATAGAAGGACTTGAAGTAGTAGGAATGACTGGAAGAACAGGAGTATGAACAGGAGATGGATCCTTAGATCTTGGAGGAGTAATTATCAAAGAAGCAACAAAATTAGCATCCTCGACTCCTTGAGAAGATTTTGCAGCAGCAAACGACACAGACATTAACTTTGGACGTGTAGGATCTGGATTAAAGTCAATGTCAGTGTCAGAACTCTCATCAACCAAAGATCTTTTTCCAAGTACTAATCCAGAAGGAGGATCCCGAACAGACTTTCGTCTTGGTCGTCTGGCTTGAGATTTAATGCGTTTTCCAGCATTAGCCAGTGGATTAGCAGCCAACCGTTCATAATGACCTGGGGAAAAATCCCTAGATTCATCAGAATCAGTGCTGTCATCATCAGATGATATTGTATAACTTGAACTGGAACTAGAATCAGCATTTGTCACCACATTCCCTTCTTGTTCATGAATGGGCGAGTTCACAGCATCATCAACAAAATCATCCATGTTCATACCTAGATCTTGATTAGGATCATGAACGACCTCTTCTTGAACTGGTTCCTGAATAGGTATATCAACTGCAGCTTGTGGAATAGGAACTTGTTCAGGAATAGGAATTTGTGGAACTGGTATCTGTTGTTGTTGAACTTGTTGTTGGTGTGGAACTTGTTGTTGTGCGGGTTGTTGTGGTTGTTGCTGTTGTTGTTGTGGTTGAACATTAACGCCTTGAGCTTGAGCAAGTTCATCAGGATGAAACCAGTTGTCATTAGGTGGTGCAACATAATCAGGATTGATTAAGTGCCCAAACAGTGGAGTATTGACTGGAAGCAATGCAGCATTCTGCTGTTTCACCTTTGTACAGTCGGTAAAAATACGTTTTGACATCGGAGTCAAAGTTAATCTTATAGCATGTTGTGGAAGATCTGGAATAAGGTGATTGAGTATTATTTGAATGAATCGAGGATACATCAAGAAACATTGACCTTCAGCTGGATTGATCTGCATTACCATCTCCCGATAGAAATAAAGAGGAAAATTGAATCGTTTATTCAATGTTAAGGCCACCATTGCTGTTTGAAGAGCCATTTTCAATCCATCGGTACCAGCTTTTCGCGGAGAAATGCATTGAATAATCACATGCATAAAATACCTCCATTCACCAACTAATCCACCTTTCTGAGCTTGTGTATCATTTTGTCATCCACGATAACCCATCTGTTGAAAACAACCCATAATAAGAGTGTTAGGATAAGATATTGGATCGTCAGCATTTCCACCTAAATCAAGAGCAGCACGAATCGTCTCTTTAGAAATTGCAATCTCATTATTGTTTATAGTTGCACGAAGTACATGCGGTTCCACGTCAATATCTTGATGTACCGTATCCCAGAATTGTTGTATATACACCAAGCTGATATAGGGATCCGCAGATAAGGCAACATGCAGTCTTGATCGATTCAGAAAATTTATGATGCCTTGAAAATGAACTGCTTCTGGCATATTAGGATCTAACAACGCCACTTGATTATGCTTATATTCGACACGACGAGCCATCTGTGAAAATATCGGACAACACAACAAACATTAGTACACTTACACATATATGAAACACACACACAAACAAAAAAATTTAAAAAAATTTCAAACAAAAAAAATTTTCAACAAAAAAAAAAATCACAAGTCCATTTCACTTCTGACCCCTAGGCGAACTTAATAAGTTCGCTTAGTAGTGCAAGAGGCGAACTTATTAAGTTCGCCTGACAAGTTCTCTTGGAACAAGTTCTCTTGGAACAAGTTCGCCTGAACCTGAGACGTTTCAAATTCAAACACAGATTTTCAAAACTTTGCCAAATCGATAGAAATCATGAAATAAGCTTTGAACAACAGTCGAAGACCAATTTACAACCAAAGATGATGATTAATTTTATATTTCATTCAAAAATTAGGTCAAATTCTGCCTTTGAACAGTGTGACGTAGAACCGAGACAAAAATCATCAAATACACAATTGACCGGATGAAATCCAACGAAAATACCTTTGTTAGATTCGCAATTCAATTTTGATTAAGATTCAAGCAGAAAATAACTCTCACAACACAGTTTTAAAGTTTTGAGAATTTTGGGCAAGTTCGCTTAAATTATGAGGAAGACGATGAAAACTGATAAGTTCGCCTGATTAAACCCTTATTCAGATTAAGTTCGCTTGATTAAGCGAACTTGTTAAGTTCGCTTGTTAAGTTCGCTTAACAAGCCTTCGGCGAACAAGATAAGTTCGCTTCACCCCAGACTGTAGATTAAGTTCGCTTCACTGATTTAAGCGAACTTATTAAGTTCGCTTCACTGTACACAGGCGAACTTAATTACTTTTCAACCTTTTTGCCTTGCCTGTCAAATCTTGAACTTCCGTTAGCAACACATATTTGATCCAATCCTGAACAATTTTAATAAAAGATTAGAATTTTCATGGAAAATAAAAATAAAAATCTTTTTGAGTTTTATCTATACAGACGGAAACACATATTTTTTACTTTTATCTGAATAAACTGAAATCACATATTTTTTGTTTTTCTCTGTACAAACTGAAATCACATATTTTTGGTTTTAACATCATGAGTAAGAAGATCATATCAGTATTTAATTAATTCATCACACATATTATCAATAACAAAGGGTAACCTATAGTATGGGACCTATTCAACTCAATTATGTACAATTTGCATCTTTGTCATTTTGACACTCCTTCAATTTGAATAATATTTGAAATGATACGCGATAAATTTCAAAGTAAATAAGATCAGGTTATAAAATGCTCTTTCATTTATACCGAATTTGAAATATAAAGCCTGAATTCTTAAAATTGTCAATATTATATTATTTGAAACTATAAGCGTTTATTCTCCAAATTCATGTGATTTAGTACCATTTAGATGATAAACATCGTGTACCCCACATATATGTCAAATAGAAAATAAATGCACTATCTTCAAGACATATATAAGATTTTACTAAAGATTATCCGAATATTCAGAATGAGGAGACATCACTTAACACATGAATAGCAGAATCCAAATTGGATTGTATAGGAATCAATGAGATTCAGAATCGAATGATTCAATGTTTTGGCTTATATTTGTGGAATCATAAGATTCGGGTATGTGGATCCAACTGTTATCTGGATTATGAATTCAACGGAATCAGTAAAGATGATATATCAATATGATCCAAGGGCTAGTATATGTTTGACAAATGTTGTCAAGTACATATCTTGATTATACTTCAAATTGCATGCTTTTCGAGACATGGGCACTGAAGCAAATCGAATGAATAGTGCTAAGGACATAACCCGAAACTGATCTCATAGGAAAATCTTTATTTAAAGCTAATATTCTGTATCTGATAATGATCTTTTACACACACACCCAGGCATATAATGGATTTAAATCACAGATGTAATCATAGTATATTTAATTTTCACACTACTATTAGTTTCAAAACGCTTTTAGCCTATTGACAATTCAAGTTTCAAATTTTATACACAAATTTTAAAACAAATTATCAAAAATAGAGCATTCACAGCACTATCATTTCTTATTTATGCAGACTTTGAAATTTAGATCAGATCAACTTATTTTAATCATTCATATATCAAGGTCTACTAAGGTCGTGTGAAATGAACTAATCACTGATGTACTATCATTTCTTCTCAAAACCTCAAATGATGTCAAAATTTTATATTTTTCAATTTGTTTATACTTTTTATAACTTAAGCTTTTTGACTGAAAATGTAAATGTAAAAATGTAATAAAGCAATAAAAGAACTTAAAATTTTTTTTCCATGAAACTCTGATTTTGAAAATCTTTTATTCGGGATTGATCATACCAATCATTTTAATTAGGAATTCAAACCTGGTACGATCAAATGCTTTGGTAAACAAGTCAGCAAAATTATCTTCAGTGTGTACCTTGACCAGCTCAATTGACCTTTTCTCTGCAAATGATATTGAATCACGTATAAAATGATATTGAATTTCGATGTGCTTAGTTTTACTATGTTTAACAGGATTATTCGTTATGGACATAGTTGTTATCAATAAGCATGGGGGTTCCTGTGAAATTCAAACCGTAATCTCTCAATTGTTGTTGTATCCACAGAATCTGTGAACAGCAACTTGCAGCAGCGATGTATTCTGCTTCACATGTTGAAATTGAGACTGTGGTTTGCTTTTTGCATTGTCAGGATACAAGTCGATTACCTAAGAACTGGCAACCACCTGTTGTAGATTTCCTGTCCAGACAACAACCACCAAAATCAGAATCAGTATAAGCATTGAAATCAAAGTTAGAACCATGAGGATACCATAGCCCTAAACGTTGTTTTCCTTTTAAATACCGAAAGATTCTTTTCACAGCAATTAAGTGAGATTCTTTTGGCTTTGCCTGAAATCTGGAACAGATACACACGGCGAACATTATATCCGGCCTTGAAGCGGTTAAGTACATGAGGGATCCAATCATAGCTCTGTAAAGTCGACAATCCACATCTTTTCCTTCCAAGTCAGAATGCAGCTTATGATTGACCGGAATTGAAGTATCGTATGGGGTACAGTCCTCCATCTTGTACCGGCTCAAGATGTCTTTGACATACTTGGACTGATGAATAAAGAAACCATCTTCCTTTTGATTTACATGTAAACCTAAGAAAAATGATAACTCTCCCATAGCAGACATTTCAAATTTTGACTTCATAACACCCTCAAAGTCTTTGAATAACCCTTCATTTGTCGAGCCAAAAATAATATCATCCACATAAATCTGTACCAGTAGGTAATCTCCCCTGATTTCTTTATGAATAACGTCGAGTCTATCTTTCCACGAACAAAGTCATTCGCCAAAAGATGTGTGGATAAAGTCTCATACCACGCACGAGGAGCCTAATGAAGACCATAGAGGGCCTTATCTAGCTTGAAAACCATGTTCGGATTCAGTGGATCTTCAAACCCCGGCGGCTGACACACATAGACTTCCTCCTTGACCTTTCCATATAAAAATGCACTCTTGACGTCTAATTGAAACACCTTAAAACCTTTGAAAGAAGCAAAAGCTAGAAACAGCCTTATAGCTTCAAGCCGTGCAACCGGCGCATAAACCTCGGTGTAATCAATTCCTTCTTGTTGATTGAAGCCCTGGACAACTAATCTTGCCTTATTGCGTACCACGACAGCTCGATCGTCTTTCTTACATTTAAACACCCATTTTGTTCCTATCGGATACGCACCTTTCGGTAGATCAACAAGATTCCAAACCTTCAGTTTGTCAAATTGAGCAAGTTCTTCCTGCATAGCTTCTACCCAGTTATTGTCATTTAAAGCCATCTCTACATTCTTGGGTTCAACCTGTGAAATAAAGCAAGAATGTGAGCAATCATCAAGAACACCAGAATCTTTAATGCAAGTATACAAACAAGTATTGTCAACAAGAGAACGAGTTTTCACTCCATCCTGTAAATTTCCAATTATATTTGTTACTGGATGATCTTTGTGTTCCTTGATGGATGCGACCTCAGGAACCGGTAACACGTCAACTTGAGTAGATTCAGATTGATAAGAATAATCTTGAGGAATTGTAATTTCCGAGTCTAAATTAGTTGGAATCTCCCCCTGAGCCTGTGTCGAAGGTAATGGATCATCACTCAACAACGGATCAGCAGAAGAATCTTGAAAAATAGCATTATCCTCCTCACTCTCTGAATCTTGTGGACCTGAACAAGAAGCAACATTAGGATCGGGAGCAGCTTCCTGTGCCACAATATTGAATCAGATTCCGACGCCTTGAAGAGTAAACATGTTGGAATTGAATCCGTTGTAGTGGCGACACTCATGTCAAGGACATACGTGTCATTTCTCCTTGGAGCCTTCATGAGAATCCATTCATCAGGAATCACAAAACCCGGTTTCAGAATATAGCATTCATGATCGTTGAAATGGAACGAGAACTTCTTGTCACAGACTTGTGATACGCTTAAAAGATTGTGTTCCAGCTGCTCAACATAATTCACCTTTTCAAATTTGACTTTGTCATTCTTTAACGTTCCCTGGCCAGTTATGTATCCGCCTTTATTACCCGCAAAAGAGACATAACCTCCATCATATTTAATCACATCCTCAAGCAATCTAACATTCCCTGTCATATGTTGAGAGCAACCACTATCCACATACCACGTATTGTTGATAGTCCTCCTTTGTTGTCCCTACATAAAGAACGAGAATCAGTTAGAAAGTGGAACCCAAGCCATCGTGGTCTTGGGTCGTCCGGATTGATCAAAATAAACAACTTCTTGTAATTTACAATCAATTTTATCATTCACTGTTGGAACAGAAGTTTGACAATCAGACCTTCTCAAAGAAGAACCATTTTTATTATTTTGAAAAACATTATTTGATATATTATTGTCAGATTCAGATGTTTCCAAAATTTTCTTTAATTTTCTGTTTCTTCTTCTTTGAGGTCTAGACAATTTAACCTACTGAAAATAATCTTTTGAAATCCCAACTTTTGGAATCTCAAGTTTCTCTTTGCATACATAGGATGTAACATTCAATGTATTCTGTTGTTTAAATCCAGGGGATTTAACAAAAGATCGACCAGACATATTTTTCTCCAAACTAGAAGACGACTTTCCCTCATCTTTTCTTTTCAGAATCTTCACCACTTTCGGTTGTGAAGAAACGGTCTTCATTTTACCCTGGTTATGGACAATTAATCAAATTATGACCAGCCTCATTGCAATGAAAACACACTCTTCTTTCTTGATAACTTCTGAAATAAGATGTTTTCTTTGAATTTGAAGAACCATCAGAAGAATAAGCTTCGGAGGAATGCTCAGAACAATTTATTGGCTTCTTTGGAACATAGGTCTGTTTTGGCATCTTTGAAGAATTTACTTTTTGATAACCAGCTGCAACAAACCCACTTGACTGTAAGATTGGAGAAAGTTTAGTTGGAACCACTTTCACCTCTTTAGGTTCAGTCAAAATACATCTATCTTGAGTAATATTCTTTACAACTTTTGGTTCATCAATTTTCACTTCTTTCGGAATGCCTTCAACCTTTGAATCATTAAACACCTCATCCTATATATCAGAATCATACACCATGTCTTCACCCATCACTGGATTCACTTTTAATACTGTCTTGGGATCAATTTCCTCTTCATTAATGATTTCCGGCTCAACCACATAATTCGCATTGAACGGTGGAGGAACAAACCCAATACCAGCAACCCTTTTTGTGGGATCAGCATTAGCATTGAAATAATTCAAAACTACAGATGAATTCTCAAACTGTTCCAGTTTTCTATGTAATTTTATCACCTCATATTCTTTTTCAGAAATCTCCTTGTTCTTTTGGGCAACTACTTCATTTTGTTTTTCGATTTCAGCATAAGCCATATCTAGATGATAACCCTATTATTTGTATTTTAACCCAAGAGAATTTAAGTCTCTTTTCAAAGACTCAATTCTATCAATGCACAGTTTATCATTTTCTTTCAGTTTCTGATTAACTGAATGCATTGATTTCATATCACAAATCAAGTTTGTGTTATCATCCATGACTTGTTGCAGTTTATCTTTAACAGAAATGCAATTAGAACAGTATATATGACAAACAGAGTCTCTTACCTTAGATGGATCAGACATGTCTGCCATGAATACTTTGGCAATTGGAATTTTCTCTGAATCATCACCAACTGAAGCATTTTCTATAAGAACAATTTCTTCCTCAGCAACCCCTGACACAGCATCAGAATCAATACTTTGCCCTCTTTCTTCCTCATCATCAACACTTGGAACACTATCACCATCACACGAATCATCACTAGAACTTTCATCATCAGTAGACTCTTCTGGTTTTTCTGAATGAATTTCTGCAACAAAAGCTTGACTCACAGCACCCACCAAATCTTCCAGATGAATGCCCCAATCATAGTTTTCGTCATTTTGAGCAACTAAAGCTGATGATGCAGATGCATGATTTGTATTACCAGAAGGACCATGATTTTGATTACTAGATGAACCATGTGACTGATTCCTATTATGCTGAAAGTTAGATTGCTTCTTTTGAGAATCAAATTCTACCTTTGGCTTCACACACTCCTTAGCAAAGTGACCATACTCTTGGCAGTTGTAACACCTAACTTTGCTCTTATCAAAACCCATACGTGATCGACTATTTGAACCAATATATTTTCTGCCAGTTCTCTTCAAGAAATCTTTAGCTTGTCGCATTAACATGGCCATATTCCACTGGATATTCATTTCTTCCAGATCAACAGGGTCAATCTGTCTTAAATCTTCTTCTATAACCTCAGGATCATGTATTTTACCTCCAATGAAATTTTCATATGATGCCATGAATGAAGAAAACATAGCAAGATAATCATCAGCAACTTTCTGATTCACATGAGATCCAGATGATGTTGAAGCAGTAGTAGCAGAAAATCCAGAATGGCTTGAATGACCAGAATAAATTGGAACTCCAGAACACTGATCATTTGAAGAATCTTGAGCATCACCAGAAAAGAATGCCACTCCAGTACCAGATTTACCAGCAGATTTGGCAAAATACATTGAGGGATCCTGGATATGCTCCATATTAGTCTCTTTCTTCTTCATATTCTTGTCATGTGACTGAATCTTTCCTAGGACTTCTTCAAGAGACATGGTTTTGTACTTAACATTTTCTTTGATCAAAACCGTATACACATCAAACTTTGATGGTAAAGCCTCCAAGAATTTATCATTGATTTCCTCAGTCTCATATACCACAGATGCACTAGCTAGTTCACTAAGAAGATGATAAAATCTTGTAGCAAGATCATCCAAAGATTCATTTTGAAAATGTTTAAAGACTAGGAACTGCTTCTTTAGTAACTCCTTTCTACTCTTTTTCACATCCAAACTCCCATCACACCTTTTCTGTAATGCTTCCCACAGTTGTTGAGAAGACTTGAACTATTTAAAACTGTGATATATTTCCTTTGGAAGAGACATAGAAATGCTAGCCATTGCTTTCTTTTCTCGATCAAACAACATCTTCTCTTCAGTAGTTAATACTGACACTGGCTTCGGAACATCATCCTTTCCCATCCATGAATACGTAGGATGCGTATATCCTTCCAAAATCAGAATCCACAAACTAGTATCGATAAAAGATACAAACTGGTCAAACCGATCTTTCCAATTTAAATAATCAGCTAGATTCAACAACTTTGGAGGTTTTTGAGATGTACCAATCTCATTGTCATAATTGAACATGTTTGTGACTTGAACCATATTTGCCATGTTTAAAAAAAATTTCTGAAAAATTTTCCAAGTATTGAGCAGTCTTACCCTCAGGCGAACTTAATAAGTTCGCTTTAGTGAGTACTAAGCGAACTTGAGATCAGGCGAACAAGACAAGTTTGCTTAAGGAGGAAATCAGGTAAGTTCGCTTAACAATTAAGTTCGCTTAAAATGTGAGAAGCGAACTTAATAAGTTCGCTTGCTAAGTTCGCCTGCACAGGAACTAGCAAGTTCGCTTAAGCTACTGTAACAGACTCAGAGGAATCTTTACCCAAACACGAACCAAGAACTTCAAAAATCATGATTTCTCAGCGAATTGATGGAATTTAAGGAAATTGATCCGTAGGATTATGAATTTTATCAAATAGAACAGTTCTATCGGACTAATTTCGTCAAAATCACTTCTAAAAACACGAATTCAGCAGAGAAACGATCTTCAAGAACTTGAAAAACTCCATTGATGCAGAAAATTCAAAAATGTTGAATTTCTTGTCGAATTGTACACAAAACTGTCACTAATCACCGAGAATCGTACTTAATTCACGAGCATATGCTCTGATACCACTTGTAGGTCCAGGTAACTCAACTACTGATCGAACTCGTGATATGAAGTTTCTATAACAGGAAGTGCGGAATCCTTCATGTTAACATTTGCATACTAACCGACAATTCAAACAACACGCGTAAATAAACTTCTCGTTATATTCAGATTCACAATGGTTTACAGACTCAATCATAAAATTCTAGTTCTCTCTGTTCTGTTCTATGTCTAATGACTCTGTAAACACATATATATAGAAACTAACCTGCTGTAAGCGAACTTATTAAGTTCGCCTGAAACAGACTAAGCGAACTTAACAAGTTCGCCTCAGTTATACCTAGGCGAACTTATTAAGTTCGCCTCTGATAGACCAGGCGAACTTAACAAGTTCGCCTCTAGGCTCACTAGTAAAAACACTTAGCAACTTTATACATTTACATATCAAAAACATAAAGACATAAAATCTAACTATTACATGCTTTTGTCATTACAAATCTATGTCCTAACAGTGTTGCGGACAAGCGTGCTGCTTGACGTTCATGTATAATGTGGGTAGTTGGGTTTTAAATTCTAAATATTCTTGAGGTTTATATGGATGGTTAATGCCTACGCGGAAGAATTCATCTCCTTGAAGTGCCTAGTATGTTCATATATTTTCCAAGGTGCAAGATAACGAGAAGGTTTTGTAGGTGTTTAGAGTGATGTGCTTATGAATAACTGATTTGTGCTTTTTGTTGGTAAATAAACAAGTAATTGTAATTTAATATTGTTTGTAAATTAATAAAATAGTGAAAATAATAAGTTGGATAACTCGGTAAATGGATGAATAAATAAAACCTTTTATTTAATTTTAATTATCATAAAGGGAATGTTTCAAAGGAAAATAATGGCTAAATCATTTAATAATTAGGTCAAGATTTAATAATAATTAATTTAACGAATTAAAAGTCATAAATAAATTATTAATTAAGATAGTGTTTTTATAAAAACAGTTGCATTAAGTTTCCTTACAAGGTGAAAAAGTTTATAGAAAATTTTTATTCCAGATAATATTTGTAAACTAAGGGTTTGATAAAGGTTTTGCTTGAACGAGAAAATGATGTTAATAAAATAGTTAGTTTACAAAGGAATGTTTTGGTATGTGTACTAAATTGCAATAAATAAAATGATGGTGTTTAGATTGTACTCATTCGGTATCATAACCAAATGGATACTTTGACAAATCAAGTGATTCAAATTCTTAAACTTTCAAGAAGACATGCTTTAGCCTATAGGTGAACACTCACTTCGGGAATTCCCAGGAAAGCATACGGATCCTTCGGTTGATTTGGATTTATATGAAATGCCTTCCTAGACAGAAGACCCAAAGAACAGGCATTTACCCTTCCGGATTCCACATGTTCTTTACTAATTTTCAGAATTCAAAACTTTGACGGTATTTTAAAATTTTAATAGGCTTTAGGCCTAAGAGTTTAAATTTTGTTCACAAATGATAATGGCGACATAATTTTCAATGTGTAAAAGTGAAGATGTATAAAGACTTAGATATGAATAAATGTGTGATGAGACTTAGGGTAGCATGTAATGGGATTAAATAGGTAGCATGTAATTAAACAGTGTGGTAAGCAAAGTATCACATAGATAACATATTTATAAGCATGTGAATTATCAAGTAGTTTAGCACATAGAATATCATGTATTGTATCATCCGGTGTAATACCTAGGATATTATGTAAGATAATCATACAAAGTATTAAACATATAGCATTTAGTAATGTGGCAAATACCATGTAACATAGAGCATGGCATAAGATGAGTGTCCTAAGGTTATAGTCTAGGTTATGTGTGTCTAATAACCTAATTCCCTATAACCAAGTTCTGATACCAATCTGTCACGCCCCAACCGATGACGGAATACGTCAGGGCGGACGTGTAGATTGTTCATAAGCACATGATCAACTAAAATTCATATTGTTTATTAAATCAAGATTTCATTGCATAAGTTCAATCAACAACCAAAATCAAATACATCAACATGTTAAATTTCTTTGTTCACTAAGTCCAAATCCTATATGTAGCCTCTTGCATATGATCTCATACACTAGTACCTAAAACATGATGAAAAGAGCGTCAACTAAAAATAGTTGGTGAGCATACATAGGTTTTGACACCACAAGTAAAGTTTAAATGTTTTGTGTACAAATATATGATACATGGTTTAATAAGGCAATTATGGAGAATCACTATAGTTTAAACTGGGGCGTACAATCAAACCTTGTGACTGATAGGCATAACACAATAGTTATCCTTAAATGTTAGGCATAACACAACAGTTATCCTTAAGTGATAGGCATAACACAATAGTTATCCTTAAATGTTAGGCACAACACAACAGTTATCCTTGAGTGATAGGCATAACACAACGGTTATCCTTAAGTGTTTTCGACAACAATCACCCTAACTGGGTGGGCTGGTCAGACTCAATAGATCTATCATTGTATACCGTCGGCTTGTACAGAGTTAATGATTCCACTTGCACTATGCACAAAAAGTATGTAAATGTTGTTTGCACAAATAGTGTTCAAGCATAATGCACAAATTGCACACATGATTATAATGTTTGAATTGTAGTAGATGCAAATAGTTTGAATGTAATCATGTTTCACCCCAAAGATAAAAAAGTGAAAAGGGGGCTATGTAAACTCACATGAGTTGTGTAATGCGTAGTAATTAGCACCCCACAAGGATTCAACAAAACCACAAATGGATCGTACGTGGACAGTCTACGAATGCCCTAGAATATTTTTACGATTGTTATGAACACAAAGGATTTTGTGACGACGAAACGGGAAAGACCGGAAGTGCTAAATATGCTTTTGAGCAACGACTACACAATCTTGTCAACGGGATTAAAGAATCCCTAGTTTGGTTTCTAACACGGATGTGGTATGTGAAAAACACTACCAAACTCGACATAAAACATTTAATATTAATCCGTGTGATATTGTGAACGAAACAATTGTTAAAACGAAAATAATAAATATATTATTTTTAAAATGAAAATAACATTTAGAATTAATTAGAAATTCAATCCCGAGCACACAGGTGTTTTCCGGTAAGGAATGGAACTAATTATAATAGCATAGAATGTATTCTGTTCAAAAGAACAAAGGGACACATGGCCGTGCCAGGGTATGGGCACGACCATGCTTAGCCATGGGCCGCGACCGTGCCTAGCCAGGAGGCACAATCATGCCTGGTCACGAGGCACGACCGTGCTAATCGATTAGCACGACCGTGTCTGGACTTTTCCAGAAAACCAATTGATTAAATCTTGTAAGATTAACTGTTGGAATCATGGGGCTTTCACTGAGTGGGTGTTTGCGAATCTAACCATGAAAATTAATTGGATTAAGATCGTGTCTAGATCAGGGTTCGATTAAACCAAAAACATGATGAACCCTATGTCTGATTCGAGTTTAATTCGATTATATAAGCCTTGAATAGGTTAGGGCTTTCACTCAAGGGATTGAAATGAGTCTGAGGATGTGTTTAGTTACCTTAAATGCTATCGAATCGACAGAGCTCGACCAAATGGAGTCCCGACGAGATCTTCTGCGACTCCGGCTTCTTCTCCGGCCAAATTAGAGTGTGCAAAGGCTTCACAGATGTTCGTACAAGGTGTGTGTGGTTTGTTTGCGCAGACGTGATCCCAAACGATTGAATTCGAAGGATTTGATAATGGGCTCGACATTTATGAGATTAAGGACCATAATGGAGTTTAATTTGATCATTACGAGTGTTTATTCGCAAGATAATGGCTCAATGATGATTTCCATTAACAAGGTTACGTTACAAATTCATATTCAAAGGGTTTGGGCATTACTGAATTGATTTGCGTTTTGACTGCACGAGGCGCGACCGTGCCTGGCGTTAGGAACGACCGTGTTCGCGCACCTGGCGCGACCGTGCCCGTGCACTAGCGCGATCGTGCCAACTTGGGTTTTGGTTAAATACATAAATAGTCCTTGTAGTTTGGTGTTGGTTTAAGATTTGACAGGTTTGGTCCTTGTAGTTTGAGAGATAACGGAGTTTAGGTTAACGGGGTTAACCGGAATTTGTTGGGTGTCACACACATCCTAAAGGTTCCGTCCTTCTTCTTTACGAACATGACAAGGGGCTCCCCATGGTGAGAAACTCGGTCTGATTAATCCTTTCTCAAGTAATTCCTGTAACTGACTTGACAGTTCCTGTATTTCGGAGGGTGGTAATCGGTAAGGCAATTGCAACTGGTGCGGCTCCTGGTACTAGGTCGATTTGAAATTTGACTTGCCTTGGTGCCGGTACTCCAGGTAAATCCTCTGGAAATACTTCAGGGAAATCCCTAACGATGGGTATATCCTTGAGTTGACGTTCTTTCTATTCTTTCTCGATAATGTGAGTTAGAAATGCGTAGTAGCCTTTTCGTAAATACTTATGGGCTTTCATGCAATTGATCACCTTCAGCATCGTCCCACTCTTTTCTCCCTGAATCATCAAATTAACTCCGTTTGGGAGTGGTATACATACTACCTTCTCAACACAAATAATCTGGGCATGATTTTTCGACAACCAATCCATGCCAACGACAATATCAAAGCTTCCTAAATCCACCAGTAGAAGGTCTATACTAAAGGTGTGGTTTTCTAAACATAAAGTACAACCTTGAATGACATCCTTAGTTTTAATTAATTTCGCATTTGCTAATTCTATCGTATAATTTTTATCTAATTTGCTGGCCTTAATACCAAGTAGGGATTTAAAGTCATTTGACACAAAACTCATATCAGCACCCGTGTGAAAAGTACAAAAGCATAGTGATTATTTATCGGGAACGTATCAGTGACAATGTTAGGGTCCTGGCGTCATCCCCTGCACCCATCACGTACGCTCTCCCATGGGCCTGGTCATTGTTCTGATTCTTCAGCTTGGGGCATTCCTTCCTGAAATGCTTCGAGTCTCCACATTCAAAGCATCCTTGCTTGGTCTTGTCAGTGGGGTTAGCATTTGCTCGACAAACTTGAGAGGTATGCCAAACTTTCTACACTTTCCACATTGAGTGCATTTTCCTCCATCATGATACCCACACTGGTCGCACCTTGGTTTAGTACCCTCATACCCCTTTGAATTCACAGTCTTGGCGGCAAAATCCCTCACGGTTCCTGGCTTCTGGTAGCTTTTCTTCATAACCTTGTTATCTGGTTTCCCAAATCATTTTCTATTCTCCCCCCACTTCTTTCCTTTCAACCTCTTTCTTTGCAAATAACCTATTGCGTAGAACATCATCTCTCAACATGAACGCTAGGGCTATAGCGCTTTTGGCATCCACAGGGTTTGACGAGGTTACCATGCTAAGCGCTTTTGGCATCTGGGGTGCAAGACCCCACAAGTACATTTCCACTCGTTTGTGTTCCGGAGTGACCATGTGTGGCACTAGGATTGCCAGCTCATTGAAGTGGTCAGTGTAACCAGCTACGTCTCTCCGATCATTTGTAAATTCCACATTTCCGTCTCAATCTTTTGTAACTCATTACGAGGACAGTATTCTTCAATCATCATACTCTTCAGGTCTTCTCATGATATTTGGTAAGCTATTTGTCTTCTCAAGGTCTTGACTTGAGAATTCCACCATGTCAATGCTTTGTTAATAAGGGTTCAAGTGGCATACTTCACCATGCAATCAGTGCATTCGCTAATCTCAGTCACAGACTCCATCTTTTTAATCCACCTCATTAGACCCACTGCACCCTCGGTGCCATTGAAGTTACGAGGGTTGCAGGATAGGAAGGCCTTATTGGTGCATTTCTTGCTTGAAGCATCTGTAATATCACAAGTCACTTATTTTAATGAATTATTATCTTAGATTATGACTACGTGTTACAGTGGTGATTACTCATTTTATTACCTCCAGAACCTTCGACTGTGCCACTGCCTCCTGCACCTCCTGCGCCGGTACCACTCCCATTTCCTCCACCGTTATTCCGATTAGTTTCGGATTGTTTCATGGCAACGGCTAAACGCTGTGATATGACTTGCTCCACCTCTGCGGAAATTGTCGTGTTGTTTTCACCAGTGGTGTCACGGGGCATCCTTCGTTTAGGTGCCATGGCGTTCTTTTCTAATCACACAATTTAAAAAGAAACAAGCATTATATAGAGATAATGACATAACATGACATAAGTATATAACAACATCAAACTCAAAGCCCGCCAGTAATAGGTCTAGCGTGCTAAGTTTTACATAACCAATTTGTACTAAGTTTTCAACTACATAACGTGCTACGGGCATAACCCGCCCGTAATAGGTCTAGCGTAGGAAATGAGAACACATGACAAATAGTATGGCAAGTCCAGCTACAACAGACTCGCCATGGCCAATAACTCCACTGCTAGGGATCTTTCCTCTATGCCTCAACCCTGTCTCGAACTGTAGTAGTCATCAACCAGTCCATGTCAGCCCTGATCTCAAGGTGTTCTATGGTACCCTGAAAGTCTCTAACGTTTTCCTCTAGTGTCTTCAGACGGAGCCTAAGCTCTTGTTTCAGAAGAGTAGATGCATCTCTCTGTGCCCTAAGATCATCCAATAAGTCATCCAGACGTTACTCATGAGTATGGACACGAGCTACGAAGGTAGGCACTATGGCTTCCCCAGTGTGGGGTAGGGGTGTTGGGGAGTTGGAGGACTCCCCAAATTCAAAGGTAGAAGAGATTCTCTCCATTTCCCTCCACCGTGCAAGTGTGTGGGGCATCCAGCCGATAGTCCCCACAGTAGGGTGGTAGCAAGGTCGTCCTAGGTGGCTCCTCAGCAGTCTCTAGGTCTTTCGGGTCACATGTAGCCAGTGTTCTCTTGCGTGGCAGTTGTGTATTCTTCCTAGCACTCTTTACCATAACTGGTCCTCCATTCTTCTTTCGGTAGATGATAGGTGGCTCTCCTAGAGCTACATTGGGTGGTGTGGAGCTGCGGACCTGCACTCGACCTCGGGGGCGTGTGGCGGGGATCTCTTCTCTGGTCTCAGGGTCTAAGCGTTGTCTCGTTGTTGGAGTCGGAAGCCGAAATACGTTCAGTATGTGACAACATTCTATGCCTACAATATCCGTAATACATGATGGTAGGGTATGAAATGTATATGTAATGAAAATGTCTTAGTGAGTCATTTAAACTATAGACTAGGTTCAATTTTAGACTCCTTGTTCGCTATAATCAATGGCTTTGACACCAATCTGTCACACCCCACCAAGGCGGAACCGCGAGGCGTAACGTTCATGATTTCCAAAGCATATGATTATCGCAAACACATACACATATGTTGGATACTGAATTTAATTTCATGTTTACAAACCAAAGTAATTGTTTTGAAAGTACAAAAGATGCGAGATTTGGCAAATATGACTAATCTATGATGAGTTATACAAGAAAAATCCCCGAAATAGTATCCATCCATAAGTGCATGTTACCTACTTGTCAGACGACTTGACTTCGCGTTTAATTCCTTGAAAAAAATACTTAAAAATGTGTCAACACTAGGTTGGTGATGTCACAGGTTTTAGTTAATCACATATTAATAAACCAATGGTGTAAAAACCATTACAAGTGTATGTAATAAACAAGGTGATTATTGAATAATTGATCGACCTATTTGTAAACTAGCTAGTTTTACAAAGAAACGTTCATACAAAAGCCTTCTAACCAATCCTGACTAAGTGAAAGCTCCCCCCTCCCCTTGCCCCACAAGAGCATGTGTTAAGACAATATGCGGTCAATTGGCTAGGTGGACCCAAGGTGAGCATGACTAACCATGACCGAGGGTGTCAATCCCAAATAGTACTATCCATAGAATCTCCGGCAATCATCGCTAATGGTTAATAATTGTGTTGTGTTGCGCATCGTTCCAGGGGGACTTTATTGGGCCCTTATTAGTACTTATGCAAACATAGTTTTTTGGTCTTATTAAATTGTTGTTGTCAAACTAGTTGCAGTATGTTTCTCCCCAAAATGTTTAAAAACAGTAAAAAGGGGCAGTGAAACTCACCTTATGTTCTTGAATGCTAGCAGTTAGATTTGATCCTATTTGACCTTGACTATTTGTACCCTAGTTACACGAGGGTAATTATGTGTTAAGACCTATTCATCTTAAGTGCAATTGTTCACCCGCTTAAGTTCATCCGGTTAAAGATGTGTTTATTTTTGAAAAAAGTTTTTCGTGATGCGACCCGTTGGTGATTATTATTTTTTTAATTTATGTGTTCCTAGACAGAACCTATGTTGTTATGACTTATCATTAGCATGTCACGGTAAATAAATAATTACTGTGTATTATTTCTAAATAATGGTTCACACACATAATTAATCATTTTTCATTTATCAAAACGTTGTCTACCAAGTCTCAATCCATATCAATATATCACATATATATATATATATATATATATATATATATATATATATATATCCACATTTCTATTTTATGAGCTTTACTCTAGATTTATTTATTATGACTTCCACATTTTCACAAATTGTATATAGTTATTTTTATCGTTTAAATTCTAAAAGTTAATCATACCCATGTATATATGCATATATACGATTTATACACATATAGACATACAAGTTATTCTATTTTTAGTTTTCATTTATTTTTATGATTCAACATATATATATATAGTAAGATTTCCATAATTTATGAAACATCAATTGATTCTTGACACACAATCCACCAAAACAAAATATACTAGCACATATGTATGCAAATACCTATGTACATACTTTTACCATTTTTAGTTCCAACGAGTCCAACACTTTGTTTAGTTCACATTTGCCTTTAGATTAAAGTAAAAACTCTCGTGTTTAGAGATGAACTTGCACATTAGAGAAAACATTTAAGTGTGTAGAGAGTTGTAGCATTCCATACCAAAAGTGAAGGTAGATGGCGGTTTTTTATGGTGGAAAAGATGGTGATTCTTGATTCCTTGCTCGATTTCTCCTACTCCTCTTCCTTAAAGCTCCTTAGATCCTCCAATGGGTGTGAATCCTCCTTGATTCTTTGGTGTTTAGCACATGAAAGTGTGTGTGTAAGTGTGCGTTTGTGTGTGCCATAAGTGAGGGGAGAACAAGAGGGAGCTCTTGTTCTTCCTACATATGTTTCATTATATACTAGATAGGTAGTGTGTAGGATTGGTAATCATAATTGGTCATCATGAAAATGTATGGATGTTGGAGTAGAGTGTAGAAGAAGGAAATATGCTTGGTATGGGTTGGGATTGGTGATGTCGTGAGAATGGGGAAGAAGGATGGGGGTTGGTTTTTGCTTGTAATATTCACAAAATCATCATCATTCTCCATCATTATATTAGTCAAGTATCTAGTTGTTTGTTCCATTGAAAATTAATGGGTTTGGTTATACCCCTTTAGGGCCGAAAATGAGGTAAAGGTGTGAGATGATTTGGGATGTAATGATAGTTGTTGGAGTTGGTAAACCTAAGCTAGTATATTAGGTGTTATTTGTGGTGTAGCTAAGTCAAATGATGAGGATGTATCTATGTTTATGTTAGGCCGAAAAAAAATGTGGACAAACAATAAAGATAGTGAAGGTTTGAATGATAAATTGTTATGTTGATACTTCATTGCGTTAGTTAGATGTTTCAGTTGAAGATTCATTATTTTATGTGACCTTGCGTAGAAATATTAAAGTGTTCATTTATTTTATGTTGAGCTTTATATATATACATAAAGTTGTGTCTTTTAGTTGGACTCATATGTTGGTTCATTTGTAACAAATATAGTAATAAATATAAATTCATATTTGTAGGAGTGACGCAATTAAATCAAATAGAGACTCGTCATGCTTTCATATATGCTAGGGTTTTCAGTCCACATTATTTGTTATCCCTACATGTGATCATATATTTTTAGTCTCTAATTTCTAGTCACTTATAAATAATCACCAATTGTCGAGTCCTGCGGGTCGTTAGTTATGCATTAATATTAGTTCTCTCAAAAATTACTAAACCGTGACTATGCATTATGAGACATCTGCTAGACTTTAGACTATATAGTTTGATTTCAATTGTTTTCAGTAATTATTAATAAGTAAACGCGTTAATAAATAGTACGGATAGTGACATGTTTTGTCGGGTGTCACCGCTACCCCTTATTTTCATGCTAGTCAGCTGCCACGTGGAACGTTCTCGTTATTCGGGCTCGTTTGCGATTGGCGGACCGTTACTCGCCCTGGTGGCGGTCCGCCATAGGGCTTAGTCAGCAGACCATGCGTCTGCCATGCGTCATTCCCTCATCATTGCCTTAATCACCATGTAGCGGACCGCCAAAAGGCTCGGTAACGGTCCACTACAGTCCATTTTTTAGAATTCTTTTGTTTTTAACCCTTCAACTCTGACCTATTTACACTTTAGTCCCTGAACTTCTATTTTCCTTGAAAATTTGGGATGTTACAACTCTCCCCTCCTTAAAGACGAAACCTGTTTTAATCTTGGAATAATTGAGGATAACTTTCATCCTCACTTTCCCAAGTCATTTCTGACCCTTTTATGTGTCTTCATTGTACTAACACTTGTTTAATGATCTTAAACGGACCATGAATCTTGGGCTTAGCTTTCCTCGTTTCTTGAATCGTATCAGACCTTTCCATGGAGATACTTTTAATAAAACGTAATCTCCTTCTTGGAATTCTATTGGTCTGCGTCTTTTATCTGCATACGACTTTTGTCGGTCTTGGGCAGCTTTTAGGCGGGCTCTGATTAGGTCAAGCTTCTCAGCCGTCGCTTGAACAATTTCCTTGCTCCCTAATTCTTTCTGCCCGACCTCTCCCCATCATACTGGAATTCTACATTTTCTGCCATATAGCATCTCGTATGGTGGCATTCCAATGCTAGAATGATAACTGTTATTATACGAGAATTCTACTAACGGCAGATGATTATCCTAGATTCCTCCAAAATCTATGATACAAGCACGCAACATATCTTTGAGAGTTTGTATCATCCTCTCGCTCTGTTCGTCTGTTTACGAATGATATCACATGCTTAATAGCAATTTCGTCCCCATTTCTTCATGGAATTTCTTCCAGAAGCGCGACATAAAACGCGTATCTCTATCAGAGACGATTGATGTCGGCACTTCATGCCGTGATACAATCTCTTTAATGATTAAGTCAGCTAACTTTTTTGAAGAGTATGTCTCATGTATTGCTAAGAAATGAGCACTCTTAGTTAGGCAATCTACAACCACCCAAATAGTATAATACCCTCTAGCTGTCTTAGGCAGCTTGGTTATAAAGTCCATAGTGAGATGTTCCCACTTCTACTCAGGAATTTCTAGTGGTTGTAGTCTTCCATATGGTTTTGATGTTCCGCTTTCACTTGTGAACAAGTTATGCACTTAGCCACATACTTCATGATATCAAATTTCATTCCGGGCCACCAATAATCTTTGCGCAAATCTTGGTACATCTTCGTAGTTCCTGGATGAATGGAATATCGTGATTTATGGACTTCATCAAGTATTTTCATTCCAAACTCTCCTATTCTTGGTATCCGTATGTGACTAAATCGAGTTTTGACTTGGTACTCGTTTTCTTCCAGAAATCGCTCTTTACCAGTCATCCTTTCTTTCTTGAAATGTTCATCTTTCAATGCTTTGATTTGTGCGTCTCGAAGCTGGCTCATGAAATCAGGAGTTATTATTAACTTATATGCTTTCACCCGAATAGAATGATGCTCTTCCTTACGGCTCAGAGCATCGGCTACTACATTAGCCTTCCAAGGATAATATAAAATTTCACAATCGTAGTCTTTGTCCAATTCCAACCATCTTCATTGTTTCATGTTCAGATCTTTCTGGACAAAGAAATATTTCAGACTCTTGTGGTCTGTTTAGATCATACACTTCATTCCGTACAAATAGTGCCTCAAGATCTTTAGCGCGAATACTACCGCTGCTAATTCTAGATCATGGGTTGGATAGTTTACCTCGTGTGTCTTTAATTGTCATGAGGCATAAGCTATCACTTTTCCTCTTTGCATTAGGACACATCCTAACTCAAGTCTTGATGCATCTTAATATAATACAAAATCTTCTACTCCTTATGGAAATGGCAGAACTGGAGCTTTTGCCAGCTTTCTTTCAAAGTTTGGAATGCCTTCTCTTGTTCTGCATTCCATTCGAATCTTGTATTCTTTCGCGTCGGCTTAGTTAGTGGGGTGGCTATTTTAGAGAAGTCTTGGATAAACCTCCTATAATAGCCTGCTAACCTTAAAAATCTTCTGACTTCTGATGGTGTCTTTGGTGGAGACCATTTCATTACAGCCTCTACCTTTGTAGGGTCCACTGAGATGCCTTTCGCATTCACCACGTGGCCCAAGAATTGAACTTCTCATAACCAAAATGCACATTTTGAAAATTTCGCGTATAACTTCTCTTTTCGTAAAGTTTTAAGAACTTCGTGAAGGTGATGTGCTTGTTCTTCCGCTGTATTTGAATATATCAAAATATCTTCGATGAAGACGATAACGAACTTATCTAACATTTGTCGGCATACCTCTATTCATGAGGTCCATGAAAACTGTCGGAGTGTTCGTCACTCCAAAAGGCATCACCACGAACTCATAATGTCCGTAACGTGTTCTATACGCAGTCTTAGGTACGTCTTATTCTCGTACTTTGACTTGGTGATACCTGGATCTTAGATGAATTTTAGAAAACCAACTGGATCCTTGTAAATGGTCGAACAAATCATCGATTCTAGGTAAATGATACCTATTCTTGATGGTCATTTTGTTCAACTCACGGTAGTCTATACACATCCTCATACTACCGTCCTTTTTTCTTTGCGAACAATATTGGTGCACCTCATGGGGATACACTCGGACGTAAGAATCCTTTATCAAACAGTTCTTGCGGTTGTGACATTAATTCTGTCATCTCGGTAGGTGCTAACCGGTACGGAGGCTTTGCTATCGGCTTAGCTTCAGGAATTAAGTCGATCCTGAATTCGATCTCTCTCTCTCGGGTGGAGCGCCCAGGATATTGTCAGGAAATACATCAAGTAATTCGTTCACCACTGGAACATGATCAAGTTCCTTTCCTTTCATTTTTTGAGTCAGCCACATAAGCTATAAATACTTGATCACCGTGACAATCCGGACTTTTACAGTTAACTCCGTTAACAAAATCCAGTTAAAGTTAACCTAATTAACTTAACTCAAACTCCAGGGACTAATTCTGTGAATAATCCAAACCTAAACTCCAGGGACTAGTTATGTAATATCCCTAGAGTTGACTGTTGACTTTTAGAAAGTCAAAATCTCAATTTTGTTGACTTTTGATAGTCAAACTAACATGTTTCTAACTCTATTCAAACCTCAAGGACCAATTCTGCCGACTCCCAAACCTTAATACAGGAAACCACAAGGACCGATTCTGTAATTTAACTAAACTCGATTTATGTTGACTTTGCAAGTCAAACCCCCAACTCCTTTGATCCAAATTCGATTCTAAATATCAATTCATCCGATTTGTAACTGATAATGCACGATTAAGCAATTAACATTCAACATTAGGACTTAAAACATCATTATGGTCGGAATTAAATCCAATTATAGACAATTATGTCGTAACCGTCGACTTCTTGAACAAACATTCTCAAATCCATTGAATTCGTATACCATTTCACAAATTAAACACCTACGCACCCTAAACGAGCAGTACTGAAACCCCTTCACCATTCAATTCCATCGGAGAGGGAATTACAGTAGCCGGAAATCAAGTTCTTCAACGTCGGAGTCCGTTTTAGTCGAGCAACTACAATCCGATATCAATTCTGGTAATTGGTCTCACCCTTAGTTTCGTTTATGTCCTTAAATTGAAAGCCCTATGTTAATTAGGACTTATATCATCAAATTGAAACTGAATCGAATCTAGGGTTCATATACGTCCTTTTTTAATCGAATTCTAATCTATACTTGTTTTAAATGAAACTAAACAACACCAATAGATTCGCAATGCTTCAATCAGTGAAAACCCTATGCGAATATGATCATATAACATCTATTTAATCATAATCCATAAACTAGGGTTCGTTATAAAAATGTTTTAGGGCTTTTAATCCTGGATACCATCTCAATCAAATTAAAACCTATGAACATATTCGAAATGTTCATATGAGTAAAAGCCTTATGATTTCAATGAGTTTTAATATCGGACTGGATCAGATTTGAATTTGTGTTCTTATTCTAGGGTTCGACTTTTGAATCAGAGATTAAACAAACATAAACCGGTTGATTTTGTAATTAAAAACTACCACATGTTCTCAAACCTTAGTATAACAAAACCCCTATGCCCTCAGTTTCGATCGAAGTCTAATTCGGGAGTATTGGGACTGGTTTCGATCTTGAGGGCATACGAGGGGGGGGGAACCACTGGACTTGTATGTTTTAAACATTCCAGTCCGGATATCATCGCGATACCCTAGCGAGCGGGACTGATTAAGACAGTGTGCGTATGTAAATGTGTTTTAGCCCGAGAAATAACCCGTAGACTCGGGTTTAAATTATTAACATATTTTTATTATTCCCACTTTCATAAATAAAATATTATTGTTATTATCAACAAAAAAATAATATGTTTATAGTATTTTTAAACCGTAAATTCGTATAAAATAATATGTTTATATTATTTTCAAACTGTGACCCGTAATATTAAATAATATACATATTTATATTATTTCGAATCATTTTATAACATCGTGCATCGATTGAGACCAAATAATAATATATTTAGTTATATTATTTACTTGTATATATTATCATTTTCTTAATTTTTATGAATGAGAAAACACCCGGTTATATTTATTATTAATTGTGTCATTCGTCGCATAAAGTAATTCCTAACTCCGTGGACACTTTCGTCCACTCTTGAATATTAGAGCGTTTCGTTAGGACGTTTCTCATTCCGTGTCACTGTCACAATTCCCATTTTTATCCCTAGTTTATGTGTTTATAATTTTAGGGCATTCGTAAGTCATTTGAGACTTTCACTTATGGTTTCAACGTACCTCTAGTGTGAAACTACCTTCAACGCAACGCAGGTGAGTTTTCACGGCCCCTTTTTACTGTTTTAATCTGGGGGAGAAAACATGATTAAAATATTTTGAGATTTTGCAAATTCATATGTTATCAATGTTAAAGCTAAGCGTAACACGCTATCACAAAAAGTCCTCAACTTATATCGGACCGTTAATATGGATCTTAGCTAGGTAATATTTAGTAGTACTACTGGGTTTGACAAATCCCACCCGCGTTAGTCGCGCTAACTCGACTAGATATCAAACGGGTGAAATGTTAGCCTACTCACACCTCCAGTGTTGATAGACCTGGCAGGAGGCAATAAACAAACAGTCAGCTTTGGTTGCGAGCGCTTGAGTTAAACATGAGCATAGGTTAGCTACCTATAGATACATACTGAATGAATATAAATCTGGTAAACGCTTATTTACATATATTGAAACCTGTGAACTCACCAACCTCGTGTTGACATATTTTCTTACATGTTTTCTCAGGTCGCTAAGATAAGACACAGGTGCACATTAGGGCATGCATGGGATTCAACTATTTTGATTATGACTTATTTATACTTGTTTAGATTATTTTGTATTGTATTTGGTTTGGTTGGACGTTTTGGACTTTTGGACTTTTGGACTTTGGTTTTGGGCGCGAGTGTTTTGCGCATTTACTTTCTTTACACTTCCGCTTTGAAACTCTGATTATTATGATATTTTCATTTTGAGTCCCATGTAGAGTCGTTCAAAGTAACTAATGTCTGAGATCCTGGTTCGTCACTTCCCAAACGGTAAAACTCCGTTAGTTGAAAATGGGGGTGTGACAGATTGGTATCTGAGCCATTGGTTATAGAGAACTAGGATTGCATACTAGACTATCGCCTCACACATTAGTTACATGTCATTTGGATGTTTGGCACTTATACATATTGTTACAGGAACATGTCGTCAACTCCACCTCCATCACCTAAGGCACCAGGACATAAGGCACCTATCCTATCATCCCCGGAGCCCAAAAGGTACCGGACTAGTTCCAGTGACTATTCAGTTGACCAAGGGGAAACGAGCAGCGCACAAGCAATGAATCATACTCGCAACTAGAACACATACCCACAAATGATCCAAAGATGGATCGAAATGGGAAATGTCCCATCACCTTACTTTGGTTCTACTTCCTCATCATCTACCTTGCCTAGCTTGCCATGCACTATGGAACAAGCTTTTGCAGCCTTTGTGTTTTACATGTCTAGAGAGTTGAGCATTGTGAAAGATGCTACTGATGAGATACCTGATATTCTGAAGAGAGAGCCTCAAATAGAGGAGAATAAGGTAGGGATAGAGATTTTGACTGCTGAACTAGCAGTAACTGACCAGGTCCATAACCTTTTGGTGGATCGTGTGACACATTTGGAGACGAGGGTGGACACCTCGGACAATGACATGGAAGGAGTTCTAGAGAGAGTGGCTGCTCTGAAAGCTCAGCTACATGTGGCAAACCACACTGCTGAAGGTCTTCAAGAGAGGGTGACTCATTTGGAAGCCCAACTACAAGCAGCCCTATTTCCTGAGGAGATTCCACTTTCTGATGGCGAGGAGGAGCCCTTTGAAGAAGAGCCCTTCAAGGAGGAGCCCTTGGAGGAGGAGCCATCCGAGGAGGAACCGGTGGAGATAGACGATGCACAATCGTATGTTTCTTCCGATGACGAAGATTTTTGATGACCTTCCTTTTCATGCCTGTTTTTGCTTATGTTATTTCTCTTTTCAAACCTAGATGGGTAAGGTTGTTCCCATTCAATAAAAGCATGAGAAGTTTAATGTTTGAGTTATTTATTTTGTAGCCTTACAATTTATTTAATTTTCAAAATATTAGATGTTGTATCTTCTTACTCATACCTGAATAATGTTTAATATGTGATATATTTCTCATTGTTTTTCATTTGTGATTGTGAAGAATCATGTCAGGGAGAGGACGCGGAGGTCGTGTCGGTGGTTGAGGTACCATTAACATGACGGCAGCGGAGCTAGCGGCACTAATAAACGATAGTGTGGCGGAGGCTCTAGCAGCACAGAATGTTGTAGGTAAATGCTTTAGCTATTGACTAATGATGTCAATCCATCTCTTAAAATGCCTGTCCTAAACCCTATAACTCCAATCCTATATTTTTTCTAACTCCAGGTCCACAAAACCCGCAACCAGCCTGCACCTTCAAGGCATTCATGGATTGTAAGCCCCACGCCTTTAGTGGAGCTGAAGGAGCCGTTGGAGTACTTCATTGGTTTGAGAAGGTAGAATCAGTGATTGCCATGTGTAACTGCCCCATGGCTAATCAGGTAAAGTTCACCGCTGGAACTTTGGAGGGCCCGGCTCTCACATGGTGGAACGCCCAGGTCCAGATGTTGGGTCTGGCCATGGCAAATGGACTCCCGTGGGAGGAGTTTAAATCAATGATGAATGAGGAATACTGTCCTCGCGATGAAATCCAGAAGTTAGAGGTAGAGTTCTGGAACCTAAAGATGGAGGGTTCTAAAATTGAACTCTACACCACACGTTCACATGAACTTGCTACTATGTGCCTGCATATGGTGACCCCTGATTACAAGAGAATTGAGCTTTACATTGGAGGTCTAGTACCTCAAATACAAAGCATGGTGACTTCATCCAATCCTACCACTATCCAGCAAACTATCCGACTTGCCCATAAGTTAACCGATCAGGCGGTGACTCAAGGGACCCTACCTCGAGAGGTTCGGTCTCTAAACCCACCGACAATCACAAACGCAAGTTTGATCACCATTCCAACACCCACACCCACTCCAACTCTCACTCCAAAGGACCCTAGCCCAACCAACCCCAGTTTAATCAACCGCAGCAGCAGCAGCGTAGGTTTGAGCCTACTAAGAACTTCAACCAGTCGACCTCTTCAGGTCAAAACCAGGGTGGTTACGCGGGAAAGTCTCCTAAGTGTAACAAGTGCAACTTTCATCACTTCGGGTTTTACAACCGTTGCCAGAGGTGTGGCAAAATAGGTCATGCTGCCAAGGATTGTAGGGGTGAGTTACAAGCTAAACAACCTTTTCAACAACCTGGATCCACAAGGGGTTGTTTTGAGTGTGGAAAGGAAGGACAAATTCGGAAGAATTATCCTCAATTGAAGAAAGGGGGTAATGGAAACCACAACCCTAACCAGAATAACAACAATGGTGGTAACAATGGCAATGGTGGAGGAAATGATGCGAAGGGACGAGCCTTCATGCTAGGATCCGGAGAAGCTCGTTACGATCATAATATGGTCACCGGTAAGTTTCTCTTAAATAATTACTTTGCTTCTGTCCTTTTTGACACTGGTGCTGATATAAGTTTTATATCTAAGAAACTTAGTGATTTGATAAAAGAAACTCCAACTATGTTAGAATCTAAGTATATAATAGAGATAGCTGATGGCCAAATAATTGAAGCAACTCATATTCTTAAGGGATGTAAGCTTGAGCTAGCTAGACATACATTTGATATCGACCTTTTGTCGGTCACACTTGGTAGTTTTGATGTAATTGTCGGCATGGATTGGCTATCTAAAAACCATGCTGAAATTATCTGTCATGAGAAGATTGTTCGTATTCCTCTCCCGAATGGAGAAATCCTTTCCGTTCAGGGCGAAAGAGTTGGTGCAGTCATGGGCATTATATCTTTTATGAAAGCACAAAAACACCTTCGAAAGGGGCACACGGCTATTTTGGCTCTCGTTGCTGAGCAGTCATCAGAAGAGAAGAAGATTGATGATATTCACATCGTTCGTGAATTCTTGGAAGTATTTCCCGAGGATCTGCCTGGTCTACCACCGCACCGTCAAGTTGAATTCCAAATTGATCTAGCACCCGGAGCGGCATCGATCGCTCGGGCACCTTATAGGTTAACACCTAGTGAATTACAACAGTTGTCCACTCAATTACAAGATTTGTTAGATAAGGGTTTCATCCGACCTAGTTCATCGCCGTGGGGAGCTTCGGTACTATTTGTCAAGAAGAAGGACGGGACTTTCCGTATGTGTATTGACTACCGTGAGCTGAATAAAGTCACAATCAAGAATCGCTACCCTTTGCCTCGCATAGATGGCCTCTTTGACCAACTCCAAGGATTAAGTTTCTATTCCAAGATAGATCTTAGGTCCGGTTACCATCAGTTAAGAGTCCGAGATGAAGATATCTCTAAGACTGCATTCAGGACAAGGTACGGCCACTACGAATTTATGGTCATGCCTTTCGGATTAACCAACGCACCTGCGGTATTCATGGACCTCATGAATCGTGTGTGTAAACCATATCTTGACCAATTCGTCATCGTGTTCATCGATGACATCCTCATTTATTCCAAGAACAAGGAAGAACATGAGGAACATCTACGCCTAATTTTGGAATTACTTAAGCGAGAGCAACTGTATGCTAAGTTTTCCAAGTGTGAATTCTGGATCCGGGAAGTTCAGTTTCTAGGGCATGTGGTTAATGAGAAAGGAATACATGTCGACCCATCAAAAATAGAAGCCATCAAGAATTGGGCAGCACCGACGACTCCGACTGAGGTGCGACAATTTCTGGGATTGGCTGGATATTACCGTCGATTCATCGAAGGATTCTCAAAAATTGCACAACCTCTCACTGCCTTAACTCAAAAGGGTAAAGCCTATAACTGGGGCGATAACCAAGAGTCAGCATTCCAACATCTTAAACAGAAACTTTGCAGTGCACCTATTCTAGCTCTTTCGGAAGGAACCGATGATTTTGTGGTGTATTGTGATGCATCTATTCAGGGTCTGGGTTGTGTCTTAATGCAACGCGAAAAGGTGATCGCATACGTTTCACATCAACTAAAGGTCCACAAGAAAAACTACACCACTCATGACTTAGAGTTTGGATCCGTAGTCTTCGCACTTAAGATATGGAGACATTACTTGTACGGTACCAAATGCACCATCTATACCGATCACAAGAGTCTTTAGCATATCTTCGAGCAGAAAGAGTTGAACATGCGACACCGTCGTTGGGTCAAACTCTTGAATGATTATGACTGTGCGATTCGGTATCACCCTGGTAATGCTAACGTTGTAGCTGATGCCCTGCGTCGAAAGGAAACGAAACCCAAACGAGTTCGAGCATTACAACTTACTATTCACCCCGGATTACCTGACAAAATCCATAGTGCTCAACTCGAAACCCTAAAAGAGGAAAACCTACCACTGGAAGGTACACACGGTATGGAAGCACAACTCGAGGTCAAATCTGATGGTATTCGCTACTTCGTCGAGCGAATATGGGTTCCAGTATTCGGAAACCTAAGGGAACTAGTCATGGATGAGGCTCATAAATCTCGTTACTCTATTCATCCAGGTTCCGACAAGATGTACCACGATCTAAAGGTGCTATATTGGTGGCCGGAGATGAAGGCCTATATAGCCACCTATGTGAGTAAGTGTCTGACTTGCGTGAAGGTCAAAGTTGAATATCAAAAGCCATCCGGTCTTCTCCAACAACCAGAAATTCCCATGTGGAAATGGGAACAAATATCCATGGACTTCATCACCAAATTACCACGAACTCCTACCGGATGTGATACCATTTGGGTAATTGTTGATCGATTAACAAAGTCCGCTCATTTCTTAGCAATCAAGGAAACCGACAAAATGGATAAGCTTACTCGTACTTACTTGAAAGAAATAGTCTCTCGGCATGGGGTGCCAATCTCTATCATTTCGGATCGTGATGCACGATTCACTTCTCGTTTCTGGCAGTCGTTACATAAAGCCTTAGGCACGCGTCTAGATATGAGCACAGCATACCATCCTCAAACGGATGGCCAAACAGAACGTACTATCCAATATCTGGAGGACATGCTACGAGCTTGTGTGATCGATTTTGGTAACACTTGGGAGTCTCACCTACCGTTGGTGGAGTTCTCCTACAACAACAGTTATCACACTAGCATCAAGGCAGCTCCATTTGAAGCACTTTATGGACGGAAATGTCGTTCTCCTATTTGTTGGGCCGAGGTTGGGGATAGTCAACTTACAGGTCCTGAACTTGTACTTGAAACTTCTGAGAAAATCGTTCAAATTAGAAACCGCATGGCAGCAGCTCGTGATCGTCAAAAGAGCTATGCCGATAAACGTCATAAACCGTTAGAATTTCAAGTAGGGGATATGGTCTTATTAAAAGTCTCACCTTGGAAGGGTGTCAATTGTTTCGGGAAACGAGGTAAACTGAATCCTCGTTATGTTGGACCATTCAAGATAATGAAGAGAATCGGGCCAGTAGCGTGCCAACTGGACTTGCCGGAAGGACTTAGTGGTGTACACAACGTCGTTCACATATCAAATTTGAAGAAATGTCTAGCAGACAAATCACTCGCAGTTCCTCTTGAGGAACTACACATTGATGAACAGTTACGTTTTATCGAAGAACCCATGGAAATTATGGATAGGGAAGTTAAAACGTTAAAGCATAGTAAAATCCTTATTGTCAGAGTTCGTTAGAACTCGAAACGCGGACCAGAATTCACTACGCAAATATCCTAATCTGTTCAAGCACTCTGCCTCAAATTCTTAAGGTACTACTTTAATTTTCGGGACGAAAATTCTTTCAACTAGGGGATGATGTGATATCCGGAAAAAAAAAATTATTATTATTATTTAATTTTTGGGACGAAAATTCTTTCAACTAAGGGATGATGTGACAATCTGGACTTTTCCAGTTAACTCCGTTAACAAAATCCAGTTAAAGTTAACCTAATTAACTTAACTCAAACTCCAGGGACTAATTCTGTCAATAATACAAACCTAAACTCCAAGGACTAGTTATGTAATATCCCTAAATCTGACTGTTGACTTTTAGAAAGTAAAAATCCCAATTCTGTTGACTTTTGATAGTCAAACTAACATGTTTCTAACTCTATTCAAACCTCAAGGACCAATTATGCCGACTCCGAAACCTTAATACAAGAAACCACAAGGACCGATTCTGTAATTTAACTAAACTCGATTTCTGTTGACTTTGCAAGTCAAACCCCCAACTCCTTTGATCCAAATTCGATTCTAAATATCAATTCATCCGATTTGTAACTGATAATGCACGATTAAGCAATTAACATTCATTATTAGGACTTAAGACATCATTATGGTCGGAATTAAATCCAATTATAGACAATTATGTCGTAACCGTCGACTTCTTGAACAAACATTCTCAAATCCATTGAATTCGTATACCATTTCACAAATTAAACACATGCGCACACTAAACGAGCAGTACTGAAACCCCTTCACCATTCAATTCCATCGGAGAGGGAATTACAGTAGCCGGAAATCAAGTTCTTCACCGTCGGAGTCGGTTTTAATCGAGTAACTACAATCTGATATCAATTCTAGTAATTGGTCTCACCCTTAGTTTCGTTTATGTCCTTAAATTGAAAGCCCTATGTTAATTAGGACTTATATCATCAAATTGAAACTGAATCGAATCTAGGGTTCATATACGTCCCTGTTTAATCGAATTCCTATCTAAACTTGTTTTAAATGAAATTAAACAACACCAATAGATTCGCAATGCTTCAATCAGTGAAAATCCTATGCGAATCTGATCATATAACATCGATTTAATCATAATGCGTAAACTAGGGTTCGTTATAAAAATGTTTTGGGGCTTTTAATCCTGGATACCATCTCAATCAAATTAAAACCTATGAACAGATTCGAAATGTTCATATGAGTAAAAGCCCTATGATTCAATGAGTTTTAATATCGGACTGGATCAGATTTGAATTCGTGTTCTTATTCTAGGGTTCGACTTTTGAATCAGAGATTAAACAAACATAAACCGGTTGATTTTGTAATTAAAAACTACCACATGTTCGCAAACCTTAGTATAACAAAACCTTATGCCCTCAGTTTCGATCGAAGTCTAATTCGGGAGTATTGGGACGGGTTTCGATCTTGAGTGCATACGGGGGGGGGAACCACTGGACTTATATGTTTTAAACATTCCAGTCTGGATATCATCGCGATACCCTAGCGGGCGGGACTGGTTAGGACAGTGTGCGTATGTGGGAGAGACCCGGGTTCGAGTCCGGGCTCCCACATTTCTTTTTAGACAATTTTCTAAATATATTTAATTGTTAAAAATCAAACCCTATATTATTATAGTGTTATATAAATGTGTTTTAGCCCGGGAAACAACCCATAGACTCGGGTTTGAATTATTAACGTATTTTTATTATTCCCACTTTTATAAATAAAATATTATTGTTATTATCAACAAAAAAAATAATAATATGTTTATAGTATTTTTAAACCGTAAATTCGTATAAAATAATATGTTTATATTATTTTCAAACCGTGACCCGTAATATTAAATAATATACATATTTATATTATTTCGAATCATTTTATAACATCGTGTATCGATTGAGACCAAATAATAATATATTTAGTTATATTATTTACTTGTATATATTATCATTTTCTTAATTTTTATGAATGAGAAAACACCCGGTTATATTTATTATTAATTGTGTCATTCGTCGCATAAAGTAATTCCTAACTCCGTGGACACTTTCGTCCACTCTTGAATATTAGAGCGTTTCGTTAAGACGTTTCTCATTCCGTGTCACTGTCACAATTCCCATTTTTATCCCTAATTTATGTGTTTATAATTTTAGGGCATTCGTAAGTCATTTGAGACTTACACTCGTGGTTTCAACGTACCTCTAGTGTGAAAGTACCTTCAACGCAGGTGAGTTTTCACGGCCCCTTTTTACTGTTTTAATCTAGGGGAGAAAACATGATTAAATTATTTTGAGATTTTGCAAATTCATATGTTATCAATGTTAAAGCTAAGCGTAACACGCTATCACAGAAATTCCTCAACTTATATCGGACCGTTAATATGGATCTTAGCGAGGTAATATTTAGTAGTACTACTGGGTTTGACAAATCCCACCCGCGTTAGTCGTGCTAACTCGATTAGATATCGAACGGGTGAAATGTTAGCCTACTCACATCGCCAGTGTTAATAGACCTGGTAGGAGGCAATAAACAAACAGTCAGCATCGGTTGCGAGCGCTTGAGTTAAACATGAGCATAGGTTAGCTACCTATAGATACATACTGAATGAACATAAATCTGGTGAACGCTTATTTACATATATTGAAACCTGTGAACTCACCAACCTTGTGTTGACATATTTTCTTACATGTTTTCTCAGGTCGCTAAGATAAGACACAGGTGCACATTAGGGCATGCATGGGATTCAACTATTTTGATTATGACTTATTTATACTTGTTTGGATTATTTTGTATTGTATTTGGTTTGGTTGGACGTTTTGGACTTTTGGACTTTGGTTTTGGGCGCGTGTGTTTTGCGCATTTACTTTCTTTACGCTTCCGCATTGAAACTCTGATTATTATGATATTTTCATTTTGAGTCCCATGTAGAGTCGTTCAAAGTAACTAATGTCTGAGATCCTGGTTCGTCACTTCCCAAATGGTAAAACTCCGTTAGTTGAAATTGGGGGTGTGACAATCACCTTGTCTCACATAGCTTTTTATCTTAGCCATGGAGCATAGAGTGATTTGGTTCTTTCGTTCACCGTATATGCTAACTTCCTTTCCTGTCGATGTTATGAACCGCACAATCTTCTGATTGCATATAATTGTCACTGAATGGGATGACAACCAGTTCATCCCTATGATCACATCAAATTCTTGCATTGCCATTAGAATTAAGTCGACTAAGTATTCCTCTCCTTTAATAAGAAGTCGGCAATCTCGACATATTTCGGTTACTATACAGTTCTTATCACTATCGATTTCAACCTCTAATGCCTAAGCCAACCTACTTCTATCGAAGTTTCCAGAGTTTGCAAATCTTAGGGTCATAAAGGATCTACTAGCTCTTGTATCGAATAAAACACAAGCAGGTGGGGAGTTCAAGAGGAAGGTACCTGATACGACATCAGGGATTTCTTTAGCTTCCTCGGTCGTGATCTGGAAGGCCCTACCTCTTGGTTTTGGAGCTTCGATCCTTTTGACATCATTTCAGCCACCCTATATCCTTCTCCTATATTTTCTATTCGTGGCTTCAATTATGGACATTCCCAACTGAAATGTCCTGGCTTATAGCAGTTGTACCATAATCTGGTTTGACTCATGCACTGTGATGCCATGTGTCCTATCCTTTCGCACTTGCTACACCTCATAAATTTAATTCGACATTCACCTGGATGCCTTCTTCCACAAGTTTTGCAATCTTGCACCTCTTTCCTTGAAGAGGGATTATTTCTAGGTTTTCTGAATTTAAAATTCTGTTGGAGTATATTCTGGTGACAACGAGCTTGAAGACTATATGTCTTAGTCTTAGAGTCTTTGACTTGTATTTGATAGAATTGTTAGCAACAGTTAAAGGGGAGTCTGTTAGGACATGTTTTGTAACTGTTGATAAAATTCTGTGTAAGTTCATAGAGAGGCGAACTTAACAAGTTCGCCTGGTTTATCAGAGGCGAACTTGTTAAGTTCGCTTAGTCTATGCTTAGGCGGACTTATTAAGTTCGCCTAGCTTGTAGGTCCCTAATTCGGTGCGTGACGGATCTCTAGACTCACGGTACGACACGGTGATAACGTGCGGAATCCATGATCAACGTGATCGTGTGACTCAATCAACAACAACGGTGTAAATAAACGCTTTGTATTTCCACCACAATATCATTTTACCATAATCCTGTCTCTAATCAGTCCTCCTAATATCGTATCAACTCTACTTCTGATAACAGACTCTGTAACTGTATATATAAGCACCAGTTCTGCAGTAGTTCGCCTCATAGATGCTTAGGCGAACTTATTAAGTTCGCCTTTAATAGGCTAAGCGAACTTAACAAGTTCGCCTCAGATAGACTAAGCGAACTTAACAAGTTCGCCTCTGATAAACCAGGCGAACTTGTTAAGTTCGCTTAGTCTATCTGAGGTGAACTTGTTAAGTTCGCTTAGCCTATTAGAGGCGAACTTAATAAGTTCGCCTAAGCATCTATGAGGCGAACTTAATAAGTTCGCCTACTGCAGAACTGGTGCTTATATATACAGTTACAGAGTCTGTTATCAGAAGTAGAGATAGAGACGATATCAGAGTATACGAGAGAGAATTCTGTGAATCTTGTAACCTGATATTGTGGTGGAAATACAAACAGTTTATATAAAAAAAAAATTATGTGCATGTTCATAGAAAGGCGAACTTGTTAAGTTCGCTTAGTCTATCTGAGGCGAACCTGTTAAGTTCGCTTAGCCTATTAGAGGCGAACTTAATAAGTTCGCCTAAGCATCTATGAGGCGAACTTAAGTTCGCCTACTGCAGAACTGGTGCTCATATATACAGTTACAGAGTCTGTTATCAGAAGTAGAGATAGAGATGATATCAGAGTAGACGAGAGAGAATTCTCTGAATCTTGTAACCTGATATTGTGGTGGAAATACAAAGAGTTTATTTACACAGTTGTTGTTGATTGAGTTACACGAGCACGTTGATCATGGATTCCGCACGTTATCACCGTGTCGTACCGCGAGTCTAGAGATCTGTCACGCACCGAATTAGGGACCTACAAGTGGTACCAGAGCCTTTGCTCTTGATTAGTAGAAGATTCGTGGTGTTTTCGTGTCCAATCAACATCAAATTCATCATCTTTGATATTTTCATTTCCATGGAGTTTTCAAGACTGATTCAGATCTGATTTGGTGTTTGTGAAGAGGATTTTGACGAAATTGATCCGATAGAAAGCTTCTAATAGAGAAAGTATACAATCCTACGGTCCAATTTTGATTAATTCCTTCAAATCAGTGATTAATGATGATTTCAGCATGTCTCTGGTTCGCGAATTTGGTCTGAAGTATTCTTGGTCTTGATTCTGTTACTGCAAGCGAACTTGCTGATTTGTGTGCAGGCGAACTTGTCAAGTTCGATTCTCACAGGATTAAGCGAACTTATTTTAGGTGAACTTAATCAGATTTTTGAATTCTGATTTAGGCGAACTTATTTTTAAGCGAACTTAAGCAGATTTCAAGTTTCTGGTTTAAGCGAACTTATTAAGTTCGCTTCACATTAAGTTCGCTTGGGTGTCTCTTAGGCGAACTTATTAAGTTGGCTTGTACAGTATCAGGCGAACTTATCTGTTTGCTAGTGTTCTTAAAAAATAAAAAATAAAAAATAAAAAAAAGTATTTTGGCGGCAAATTTTTTTTCTTGTTCAAATTTTTTAGGGAAAGCTTATATGGTCATTTTGAATCATTTTTAAAATTTTGAATTTTCAAAATTTTTTAAAAAAGGGTATTTTGGCGGGAAATTTTTTCCGTATATTTTCGCAAAAATTTCAAAATGTCAATTTCTTATGATGATAATGAGATTGGAACTATGCCACCGAGACTTTTGTGCATATCAGATTACTGTAGCTGGAAAGTCCGGTTCGAACAGTTCGTATCATAAACTGATGAAAACTTTTGGACATCCATATTTGAAGGATATGTGCATCCTACTTATGACTATATGGGATATTATGATGTACCTAAACCAGTGACAGCTCTTAGTAAACTAGAAAAGCAGAAGTTTGATCGAGAGGTGAAGACGCGTGAAACGTTAACGATGTCTTTACCAAAAGAAATCACTCATAGTCTCGGGAAGTGTCCTACTTCAAGAGATCTATGGGAAGCATTGACGAAAAAGGGTGAAGCAACTTCTCAAGCATTTGTTGTCTTGATCAAAGAAGTATTAGAGAAGAAGAGTGATTCTCAAAGTGATTCTTCTGCAGAGTTAAGTGATAGTGAGAGTATTCGTTCCGGTGAAAGTACTCAATCTACTGAGACCGATGTGATGAGTGAAGAAAGCTTTCAGACAGTTGAAGATGATCTGAGTGAATTAGAAACTGATGCAGAGCCTGTCATTGTTAATCAAAGGGTGAAGCTGATGATGACGTTTTCATGGCTCCTAGTGCATCTTCTTCAGAACTAAAACCTGAGGTAGTTTCTAACTCTGAAATGTTTTGTTCTAACTGTATTTTAGTAAAGGATAAAATGATGAGGGTTATGGATGACAACGTTAACCTCATTTGTGATATGAAATCGATGCACATGGTAAATCAGAAATTAAAAGACAATGAGATTGTGTGTATTGAGAGAATAGAATCACTAAAGAGGGATATAAGTTCTCTAACTTTGAAGATCAAAGAGCAGGAAAATCACCTGGATATGTCCTTTGCAGAAATTAAGAAAAGAAATAATGATCTTGCTGCAAAAGATAAGGAACTAGCTGAATCTAAAGCAGAGGTGATCCGATTGCATAGAAAATTAGAAAGCTTTGGAAATTCATCATTCTTATTAGGATATTATCACGATAATGCTGAAGAGGGGAAGGGAACTAGTGGTATTGGCTATGTTCCTCCACCATTCAACGGAAATTATTCTGTGACACCTGAGATTATAAAAGATGAGGATTTAGATCCTAAGATTGTGTTGAAAGTGAATCCGGTCACAGGTGAAGATATGGTGTATTTTGATGAGAGTGATGATGAATATTTTTATGAAGCTAAGGTAGAGGGGATACCGAAAGCTGTTAAGAAAGAAGACTCAAAGGTTGATTCTAATTCATCTGGAAATTCTACATTTGGAAGTTCTTCAAATTCAAGGAGAGTTCCATATGTCAGAGATTATCAAAACAGGCGTACATGTTTTCATTGTAATGAGATGGGTCACATTGTGGTGAACTGTCATTACAAAAATAAAGGGAAGAAGCATGTCGTTCCTGAGAAGGTGAAGCCTGAATCAAGACCTGTTGAGAACAAGTTTGTTCCGTCTCAAACTTCAAAAGAAGTTCATGTAAGAGAATCTTCTTCAAGTGCATCTTATCGTGTGAAGATTCCTTATATGAGAGAATATAGTGAGAAGAGATCTTGCTTTTCTTGTGGTCTTGTGGGTCACATTAGGATTGCTTGTCCTCACAAAGCCAAAGGTAACAGACATGTTACTCCAGAAAAGGTAAGAACTCCTGGTAAGCCTTATGTTAACCCAAATGTGGCTAAACCTCATGTTACACCAAAGGGTAATTCAAAATCTGAGGTTAGGCTTTCTAGACCTCAAAGGCGGTGGAGAAACAGAAGATTGAGAAAACTTTTAGAACAACAAGAGTTTTCACAATCAATTCAATTTTCAAATAAAAGAAAATGTTCAAACACTTCACATTTTAAGCAAAAAGAACTTAATGAACAGAAGTATGTTTGGAAATCTAAAGTTTCTGTTTCTGACTCGTCGGAACAATCTCCGAAAATAGATGAAAGATTCGATTGTGAATGGAGTGAGGTTTATTATTTTGATACAGATGGACGACCCATGACTACCATGGCTTGGGTCCCAATTTCAAATTAATGTTTCTTGTTAGTTGTGCAGGATTTACCAAGAGGGACTATTAATACCATTTTGGTTGTTCTAAGCACATGACAGGGAATGACATCTGCATGAGTAAAGAGTTGTTGATAACTGGAAATCTTCTTGATTCAACGACTTGATGCTCAAGGGGGAGAATATGTCACATACAATGTTATTTTGAAACAGTTTTTCAAAGTCTAAATGATAACCTGAAACTTTGGATGACGATGGTGAGCATAAAGTCGTTGATGCAACCATTTGACTAGTTGAGGGGGAGTCTATAGGACAGGGGGAGTACAGAACTGTGTTGGTGACAAAGGCAAAGACATTCAATTACAGGATTACATCGGTTTGAGTTCTTAATTGATTGACTTGCTTAATCCTGAGTAACCAAGTAAAATGTTTTTCATAAAATGTTTTCATGGAAGGTTTATTTTCATTTGTTTACTTTCTTTGAAAAATATTTTGAAAAAGCCAAACAAATTGAAAAAGATAAAATCGACATTACTTGAAGTTAAAGAAGAGATGATAGTACATCAGTAGATGTTCTTTCACACATGACCTTAGTTTGACTGGTTGGTGCTTTATGTTAATATATCTGAATTATATGTTTTGATCTAAACTTCAGAGACTACACAAATAGGAAATGATAGTGTTGTGTATGCATATAATTTGAATTGTCAGTAGACTAAAAGCGTCACTGAACCATTAGTAGTGTGAAAACATAATTTCATATGTTACAACTGTGATTTGAACCCATTTTATGCTTGGGTGTGTGCGTTAAAAGATCACTATCAAATAAAGAATATTAGCTTTTAATAAAGATTTTCCTATGAGATCAGTTTCGGGTTATGTCCTTAGCACTATTCATTCGATTTGCTTCAGTGCCCATGTCCTGAAAAGCATGCAATTTGAAGTATAATCAAGATATGTACTTGACAACATCTGTCAAACATATACTAGCCCTTGGATCATATTGATAAATCATCTTTACTGATTCCATTGAATTCATAATCCAGATAACAGTTGGATCCACGTACTTGAATCTTATGATTCCACATATATAAGCCAAGACATTGAATCATTCGATTCTGAATCTCATTGATTCCTATACAATCCAATTTGGATTCTGCTATTCATGTGCTAAGTGATGTCTCCTAATTCTGGAAATTCGGATAATCTTTAGTAAAATCTCATATGTCTTGAAGATAGTGCATTTACTTTCTGTTGGCAAACTAGTGGGGTACACGTTGTATTTCATACTTAAATGGTACCTTAACTCACAAGAAAGTGGGAATGAGATGCTTTAGTTTCAAATCTTATAATATTGACAAATTGAATTTGTGTGTCATAGCATGATCTTATTTTCTTTAAATGTTTATCGCGTATCATAACATGCAATATGAAAGTCTTGAAAAGATAGAGTGTGATAATCTTGAAAGATATTGGTTTGATTGGTCAATGCTTGAAAGAATGACATAGGATACCATTTGATATTATATGGGATTTATATCCAAGATGTGTGATTGATATATCATATATACTGATATGATCTTCTTACTCATGATGTTCGAACAAAAATATGTGATTTTGTATTTTACATTTCAGTTTATACAGAGAAAAACCAAAAAGATTTTGTCTTTCTTATGTTTGAAAAACCAAAAAGATTTTATTTTTTCAGCTTCCATGGAAATCTTAATTGTTGGTTATTCTTGGTTGTTCTCCTTTGCAAAAACTGAATATTGCAGATAGAAGTTGACAAGGGGTCCTTCTCCCAAGTTTTCTTCTAGTAATAAAGAGAGTGTGCAGATGAACAAGACGAAGACTACAACTTGTTTGATGATATATGAAGACGGATGACAATCTTCTAAAGCTGTTGTCAAGGGGGATTCTGTTGGAGCATATTCTAGTGACAACGAGCTTGAAGACTATATGTCTTAGTCTTAGAGTCTTTGACTTGTATTTGATATAATTGTTAGCAACAGTTAAAGGGGAGTCTGTTAGGACATGTTTTGTAACTGTTGATAAAATTATGTGTAAGTTCATAGAGAGGCGAACTTGTTATCAGAGGCGAACTTGTTAAGTTCGCTTAGTCTATCTGAGGCGAACTTGTTAAATTTGCTTAGCCTATTAGAGGCGAACTTAATAAGTTCGCCTAAGCATCTATGAGGCGAACTTAATAAGTTGCCTACTGCAGAACTGGTGCTTATATATACAGTTACAGAGTCTGTTATCGGAAGTAGAGATAGAGACGATATCAGAGTAGACGAGAGAGAATTCTATGAATCTTGTAACCTGATATTGTGGTGGAAATACAAAGAGTTTATTTACACCGCTGTTGTTGATTGAGTTACATGAGCACGTTGATCATGGATTCCACACGTTATCACCGTGTCGTACCGCGAGTCTAGAGATGCGTCACGCACCGAATTAGGGACCTACAAATTCCTCAGAGGAGCGGGAGAAGGAATATCTTATTTTTTTCCTTTTCCCGTCTCTTTCCTCTTGCCTCTTGAGCTCAATCTCTCGTTCTCGAGCCCAATCGATCATTTCCTCCAAGTTCGCACACTTGGAAGGATGAATGAATTCTCTAATATCAGTTTTCTAGACAAGATGGTATCTTGTCATCAACATCTCTGGTGTAGTTAACAAAGCAGGACAGAACCTAGCCTTTTCAAAGAAAATGCCAGTGATCTCATCCACTGACACTTTGGTTTGAAGGAGGTTCAGAAATTCCTCCGTAATCCTGTCAATTGCCGCTCAGGCATCTCTTTGAATTACTCCCATCTCATTGCTTTGATTCTTCCTCTCCCTTTCTCATGTTTCACTATGCCCCACCAATCGTCGGCTCATTCCTTGAGCTGATAGGTAGCAAATGTCACTTCATCTTCCTTTATGCAATGGCAGGTGTGGAATGATGTTTCCATTGCAGTTATCCTTCTTTGACTTTCTAAGGGGTCAACTGCTCCCTTAAATTCTATCGGTTTGCACATCATAAAATCCTTATACGTGCATCGGTTCAATTTAGAATTCCCATTATCTCCATTTTGAGGTTTCTCAACCTCCTTATGGTTTTCGAACCAACTCTCGAGTGAACTTTGAAGTTCCTCTTGAATAAGTAGGTTTGCATCAAACGTTTTGCCTACATTTATTCCGATCTGTCTCCGGATATTTTTCGGGACCTGCTCAACTTCGTTTTCATCGGGAGGTGGAGACGCATTTCTCCTATGGCTCCCTTCTTCACGTATGTTCTCGTTTTGACGTTCAGCCATTATTTGCTGAAATACGAATTCGTTTAATCTCCCACTCGTTTGCCCTAACTTATAGTCTAGGGTTTTACATTACAAGCCTTAATTTGTTCTAACCATATTCAAATGTCCTAGGGTTTCCATGTAAGGCCAATCATATATTTCCACATATACACATTTATTCATGCATGTTTACACCCATGGCTTAATAATTGCTGACATAAGTTATCATATGATGTTTGCGGTATCACGGGCTCCCATACATTAGCTTCTATACTGGCCAGGTATAAGGCAATGTATGTTACGCATCATGATACACCCAACTATCATATGGAGCTTATATCATACAAAATTCGGCCCACATATATCACGTATCTTTCTCTAGCACTAAATTAAAACATATTTTCTTCCTCGGACAGCCTTGGAGTGAATCCCTATGTATCACGAGCACTTATGGTTTGAGTTTAAGTACCCTTTCTAATACTTAAATCCCTCAAACTGTGCTCTGATAACAACCTGAAACACCCTACTCCTAATTCCTTTATTTTATCAGAGTTTTATGTGAAAACTTGTTCCCAGTTTTTCAAAACCTTGTCACTAATGTGACAAAGGCCTATTTTGTTATATGAATATTTTTTTACAATATAAACGTGATAGATATTATATTTACATAGGGATTCTCTTCCACTCCTCCAGTGTTTGAAAACATTTTTGCATTAGCTTTCGCTAAGTAAGTACACTGCGTTACTCCATTTTATTATTTGTAAGGCCCGCTCTGTAGGCTGGACACCTCACATTCATTCCTTCAGATGGGCTGGACGTTCTGTTACATTTATTCAAGATCCGCCCTGTAGGCTGGATATCCCATTTCCATTCCCAATTCAGGATGCGCCCCGTGGGCTGGACATCCCATTTCCATTCCAATTTCAGGACCCGCCCCGTGGGATGGACATCTCATTTCCATTTCAATTTTAGGACCCACCCCGTGGGCTGGACATTCCATTTCATTTCCAAACATAACACACAGTCCATCATATTTATTTGCATGCATTCCTACCATGCCTTCGGACCTAGCATACAGCCCTAAACCATCGTAAAGGTTTTGCCTTAAAACATCAAAGAAGCTTATATACAGGGTCCCCCACAGCGTTCCCACCACTTCTTTGACATCTCTAGGGTACGTCGTTACTCAAGTTCAGTGTTAGACCAGCCTTTATTCCATATTCTGATCACATAATGGCATGTACCATAACCATGCTTTTAGACCTAGCCCTCACCCTAAACCTTTGTAAAGGTTACGTCCTAAAATACCAAAGAAGCTTATATACAGGTTCCCTGTAGCATTCCCACCACTTCTTTGTTACCTCATGAGTTCGCCGTTACTTGGGTTTCAGGCTAGACTAGTCTTTATCACACATTCACATTTTATCAGATAATAGCATGCGTCCTTGTCATGTTTTTCCATACCGGCCCCTTCCCTAAGCCTTTTGCAATGGTTTCGCGTTAAGGCATCAAAGAGGTTTATACATAGGGTTCCCCGCTGAGTTCCCACCACCCATTTGACATCCCATGATTACTCCATTGTTCGGGTTTAGGGTTCCGACTAATCTATCCTTTACCTATACCTTAGTCATTCACATATCACATAATCACATAAAAAAAAATATATATATATATATATATATATATAAATACTTTAACTAGGTACGGGTCCAGAGCACTTATATTAACCTTGGGTTGTTTCCTAAACTCATTCCTCGCTTAAGACGTCTCTCCAATCCACGCTCGTAATTTTAACGCATCGCACTCCTAACCGTCGTGCTCGTAACCGTCGTTCCGACCTCCTCGGTTTGCATGTTTGTGTGGTAGTGGTGATGGTGATGTTGTTGTTTCAAAATGAACTTCAAATGTCTCTATTTATAGGTTGGTTTCTGCACCGGTGGCGGACCACTAAGACAGGCGGTAGCGGTCCGCTACCGCCTTCCTGCCAGCTGTTTGGCGTACTCTCCACGTAGCGGACCGTGTGGGCTATGGTAGCGGTTTGCTACCCCTTATTTTCACGCGAGTCAGCTGCCACGCGTCACGTTATCCGGGCCCGTTTACGGCTGGCGGACCTTTACCCGCCCTGGTGGCGGTCCGTCATAGGGCTAAGTCAGCAGTCAACGCGTCTGCCACGAGTCATTCCCTCATCATTACTTTAATTACCACGTAACGGACCGCCAAGAGGCTTGGTAGCGGTCCGCTACTGTCCATTTTTCAGAATTCTTTTGTTTTTAACCCTTCAACTCTGACCTATTTACACTTTAGGCCCTGAACTTCAATTTTCCTTGAAAATTTGAGATGTTACAATATTACTGCATATATGCACTATCGAAAAAGTTCGGACACATTAACTATTTTGTTTTTTATATATCAATGTTGTATTTAAATTAAAGATAAAAAAATTCTTAATTTATTGGTATAATTTAAAAAAATAATAATAACGTAGGTAAAAATATATGATTTTTACTTTAATAATATTAAAGGAATCGTTAACTATATGTAATTTTAAAGAATCTTAAGCTTATTACAATATATAATACGGACATAATAAATAAACATGAAATAAATTTTATATTAATTAAAAGACAAGTATTCAGTTGACAAGACGAGATGCAGACTATATTATCTTAAAAACAAGTTATATATAAACAAGACCGAATTACAACTTTTGTCCTTTATGATTTCTAAAATTATGAGATAGGTTATGTAAAACTTTTATTTTCATTCATTGTCCTTTATTTGAAAAGTTCTCTCATTTTTTATCCTTTTGACTAACTGTAGTTAAATAATTCTGTTAAATTAAGGACATTATTGTATTTTAGCACTAAATGCAATTCTTCTAATGTAAAGTTTAGTTTACTTTTTTCTTTTCTTTTATTTTCTTTTATTCTTCATTTATTCTTTTTATCACTTTTATTTTATATATTTTATTTAAAATATTATTAATTAATTAACTAACCAACTTAATTATTTTAAAAAGATATATATATATATATATTTTTAATTTATTTATTTTCTTTTGTTTGAATAAGTAATATACTTTTCCTACTTTTATTTTAAATTTTTTTGTAAAGTTTATTAATTAATTAAGTAACTTATTTGTTTTATAAAAATAGATTTTTTTTATATTTTTATAATTTATTTATTTTCTTTTTTATTAAGTTATTTAATTTTATCATTTTACAGTTATTATAATTTTTTATACTATTTATTATATATTAGATAGTTAGTAGGAGTTTAAAGTTTATTTTGTAATTATAAACTTAATTTTGAAATTTTATTAATTTATTAACCAACGTATTTATTTTATAAAGATATATTTTTTTTATTTAATTTCTTTTATTTTCGTTTCTAAAATTTTTTATTATTTGTTCGTGTTCGATCGTTTGTTTAGTTAAAGTTATATACATGCGGATTTTACTAAAGATTATCCGAATTTCCAGAATTAGGAGACATCACTTAGCACATGAATAGCAGAATCCAAATTGGATTGTATAGGAATCAATGAGATTCAGAATCGAATGATTCAATGTCTTGGCTTATATATGTGGAATCATAAGATTCAAGTACGTGGATCCAACTGTTATCTGGATTATGAATTCAATGGAATCAGTAAAGATGATTTATCAATATGATCCAAGGGCTAGTATATGTTTGACAGATGTTGTCAAGTACATATCTTGATTATACTTCAAATTGCATGCTTTTCGAGACATGGGCACTGAAGCAAATCGAATGAATAGTGCTAAGGACATAACCCGAAACTGATCTCATAGGAAAATCTTTATTTAAAGCTAATATTCTGTATCTGATAATGATCTTTTACACACACACCCAGGCATATAATGGATTTAAATCACAGATGTAATCATAGTATATTTAATTTTCACACTACTATTAGTTTCAAAACGCTTTTAGCCTATTGACAATTCAAGTTTCAAATTTTATACACAAATTTTAAAACAAATTATCAAAAATAGAGCATTCACAGCACTATCATTTCTTATTTATGCAGACTTTGAAATTTAGATCAGATCAACTTATTTTAATCATTCATATATCAAGGTCTACTAAGGTCGTGTGAAATGAACTAATCACTGATGTACTATCATTTCTTCTCAAAACCTCAAATGATGTCAAAATTTTATATTTTTCAATTTGTTTATACTTTTTATAACTTAAGCTTTTTGACTGAAAATGTAAATGCAAAAATGTAATAAAGCAATAAAAGAACTTAAAATTTTTTTTCCATGAAACTCTGATTTTGAAAATCTTTTATTCGGGATTGATCATACCAATCATTTTAATTAGGAATTCAAACCTGGTACGATCAAATGCTTTGGTAAACAAGTCAGCAAAATTATCTTCAGTGTGTACCTTGACCAGCTCAATTGACCTTTTCTCTGCAAATGATATTGAATCACGTATAAAATGATATTGAATTTCGATGTGCTTAGTTTTACTATGTTTAACAGGATTATTCGTTATGGACATAGTTGTTATCAATAAGCATGGGGGTTCCTGTGAAATTCAAACCGTAATCTCTCAATTGTTGTTGTATCCACAGAATCTGTGAACAGCAACTTGCAGCAGCGATGTATTCTGCTTCACATGTTGAAATTGAGACTGTGGTTTGCTTTTTGCATTGTCAGGATACAAGTCGATTACCTAAGAACTGGCAACCACCTGTTGTAGATTTCCTGTCCAGACAACAACCACCAAAATCAGAATCAGTATAAGCATTGAAATCAAAGTTAGAACCATGAGGATACCATAGCCCTAAACGTTGTTTTCCTTTTAAATACCGAAAGATTCTTTTCACAGCAATTAAGTGAGATTCTTTTGGCTTTGCCTGAAATCTGGAACAGATACACACGGCGAACATTATATCCGGCCTTGAAGCGGTTAAGTACATGAGGGATCCAATCATAGCTCTGTAAAGTCGACAATCCACATCTTTTCCTTCCAAGTCAGAATGCAGCTTATGATTGACCGGAATTGAAGTATCGTATGGGGTACAGTCCTCCATCTTGTACCGGCTCAAGATGTCTTTGACATACTTGGACTGATGAATAAAGAAACCATCTTCCTTTTGATTTACATGTAAACCTAAGAAAAACGATAACTCTCCCATAGCAGACATTTCAAATTTTGACTTCATAACACCCTCAAAGTCTTTGAATAACCCTTCATTTGTCGAGCCAAAAATAATATCATCCACATAAATCTGTACCAGTAGGTAATCTCCCCTGATTTCTTTATGAATAACGTCGAGTCTATCTTTCCACGAACAAAGTCATTCGCCAAAAGATGTGTGGATAAAGTCTCATACCACGCACGAGGAGCCTAATGAAGACCATAGAGGGCCTTATCTAGCTTGAAAACCATGTTCGGATTCAGTGGATCTTCAAACCCCGGCGGCTGACACACATAGACTTCCTCCTTGACCTTTCCATATAAAAATGCACTCTTGACGTCTAATTGAAACACCTTAAAACCTTTGAAAGAAGCAAAAGCTAGAAACAGCCTTATAGCTTCAAGCCGTGCAACCGGCGCATAAACCTCGGTGTAATCAATTCCTTCTTGTTGATTGAAGCCCTGGACAACTAATCTTGCCTTATTGCGTACCACGACAGCTCGATCGTCTTTCTTACATTTAAACACCCATTTTGTTCTTATCGGATACGCACCTTTCGGTAGATCAACAAGATTCCAAACCTTCAGTTTGTCAAATTGAGCAAGTTCTTCCTGCATAGCTTCTACCCAGTTATTGTCATTTAAAGCCATCTCTACATTCTTGGGTTCAACCTGTGAAATAAAGCAAGAATGTGAGCAATCATCAAGAACACCAGAATCTTTAATGCAAGTATACAAACAAGTATTGTCAACAAGAGAACGAGTTTTCACTCCATCATGTAAATTTCCAATTATATTTGTTACTGGATGATCTTTGTGTTCCTTGATGGATGCGACCTCAGGAACCGGTAACACGTCAACTTGAGTAGATTCAGATTGATAAGAATAATCTTGAGGAATTGTAATTTCCGAGTCTAAATTAGTTGGAATCTCCCCCTGAGCCTGTGTCGAAGGTAATGGATCATCACTCAACAACGGATCAGCAGAAGAATCTTGAAAAATAGCATTATCCTCCTCACTCTCTGAATCTTGTGGACCTGAACAAGAAGCAACATTAGGATCGGGAGCAGCTTCCTGTGCCACAATATTGAATCAGATTCCGACGCCTTGAAGAGTAAACATGTTGGAATTGAATCCGTTGTAGTGGCGACACTCATGTCAAGGACATACGTGTCATTTCTCCTTGGAGCCTTCATGAGAATCCATTCATCAGGAATCACAAAACCCGGTTTCAGAATATAGCATTCATGATCGTTGAAATGGAACGAGAACTTCTTGTCACAGACTTGTGATACGCTTAAAAGATTGTGTTCCAGCTGCTCAACATAATTCACCTTTTCAAATTTGACTTTGTCATTCTTTAACGTTCCCTGGCCAGTTATGTATCCGCCTTTATTACCCGCAAAAGAGACATAACCTCCATCATATTTAATCACATCCTCAAGCAATCTAACATTCCCTGTCATATGTTGAGAGCAACCACTATCCACATACCACGTATTGTTGATAGTCCTCCTTTGTTGTCCCTACATAAAGAACGAGAATCAGTTAGAAAGTGGAACCCAAGCCATCGTGGTCTTGGGTCATCCGGATTGATCAAAATAAACAACTTCTTGTAATTTACAATCAATTTTATCATTCACTGTTGGAACAGAAGTTTGACAATCAGACCTTCTCAAAGAAGAACCATTTTTATTATTTTGAAAAACATTATTTGATATATTATTGTCAGATTCAGATGTTTCCAAAATTTTCTTTAATTTTCTGTTTCTTCTTCTTTGAGGTCTAGACAATTTAACCTACTGAAAATAATCTTTTGAAATCCCAACTTTTGGAATCTCAAGTTTCTCTTTGCATACATAGGATTTAACATTCAATGTATTCTGTTGTTTAAATCCAGGGGATTTAACAAAAGATCGACCAGACATATTTTTCTCCAAACTAGAAGACGACTTTCCCTCATCTTTTCTTTTCAGAATCTTCACCACTTTCGGTTGTGAAGAAACGGTCTTCATTTTACCCTGGTTATGGACAATTAATCAAATTATGACCAGCCTCATTGCAATGAAAACACACTCTTCTTTCTTGATAACTTCTGAAATAAGATGTTTTCTTTGAATTTGAAGAACCATCAGAAGAATAAGCTTCGGAGGAATGCTCAGAACAATTTATTGGCTTCTTTGGAACATAGGTCTGTTTTGGCATCTTTGAAGAATTTACTTTTTGATAACCAGCTGCAACAAACCCACTTGACTGTAAGATTGGAGAAAGTTTAGTTGGAACCACTTTCACCTCTTTAGGTTCAGTCAAAATACATCTATCTTGAGTAATATTCTTTACAACTTTTGGTTCATCAATTTTCACTTCTTTCGGAATGCCTTCAACCTTTGAATCATTAAACACCTCATCCTATATATCAGAATCATACACCATGTCTTCACCCATCACTGGATTCACTTTTAATACTGTCTTGGGATCAATTTCCTCTTCATTAATGATTTCCGGCTCAACCACATAATTCGCATTGAACGGTGGAGGAACAAACCCAATACCAGCAACCCTTTTTGTGGGATCAGCATTAGCATTGAAATAATTCAAAACTACAGATGAATTCTCAAACTGTTCCAGTTTTCTATGTAATTTTATCACCTCATATTCTTTTTCAGAAATCTCCTTGTTCTTTTGGGCAACTACTTCATTTCGTTTTTCGATTTCAGCATAAGCCATATCTAGATGATAACCCTATTATTTGTATTTTAACCCAAGAGAATTTAAGTCTCTTTTCAAAGACTCAATTCTATCAATGCACAGTTTATCATTTTCTTTCAGTTTCTGATTAACTGAATGCATTGATTTCATATCACAAATCAAGTTTGTGTTATCATCCATGACTTGTTGCAGTTTATCTTTAACAGAAATGCAATTAGAACAGTATATATGACAAACAGAGTCTCTTACCTTAGATGGATCAGACATGTCTGCCATGAATACTTTGGCAATTGGAATTTTCTCTGAATCATCACCAACTGAAGCATTTTCTATAAGAACAATTTCTTCCTCAGCAACCCCTGACACAGCATCAGAATCAATACTTTGCCCTCTTTCTTCCTCATCATCAACACTTGGAACACTATCACCATCACACGAATCATCACTAGAACTTTCATCATCAGTAGACTCTTCTGGTTTTTCTGAATGAATTTCTGTAACAAAAGCTTGACTCACAGCACCCACCAAATCTTCCAGATGAATGCCCCAATCATAGTTTTCGTCATTTTGAGCAACTAAAGCTGATGATGCAGATGCATGATTTGTATTACCAGAAGGACCATGATTTTGATTACTAGATGAACCATGTGACTGATTCCTATTATGCTGAAAGTTAGATTGCTTCTTTTGAGAATCAAATTCTACCTTTGGCTTCACACACTCCTTAGCAAAGTGACCATACTCTTGGCAGTTGTAACACCTAACTTTGCTCTTATCAAAACCCATACGTGATCGACTATTTGAACCAATATATTTTCTGCCAGTTCTCTTCAAGAAATCTTTAGCTTGTCGCATTAACATGGCCATATTCCACTGGATATTCATTTCTTCCAGATCAACAGGGTCAATCTGTCTTAAATCTTCTTCTATAACCTCAGGATCATGTATTTTACCTCCAATGAAATTTTCATATGATGCCATGAATGAAGAAAACATAGCAAGATAATCATCAGCAACTTTCTGATTCACATGAGATCCAGATGATGTTGAAGCAGTAGTAGCAGAAAATCCAGAATGGCTTGAATGACCAGAATAAATTGGAACTCCAGAACACTGATCATTTGAAGAATCTTGAGCATCACCAGAAAAGAATGCCACTCCAGTACCAGATTTACCAGCAGATTTGGCAAAATACATTGAGGGATCCTGGATATGCTCCATATTAGTCTCTTTCTTCTTCATATTCTTGTCATGTGACTGAATCTTTCCTAGGACTTCTTCAAGAGACATGGTTTTGTACTTAACATTTTCTTTGATCAAAACCGTATACACATCAAACTTTGATGGTAAAGCCTCCAAGAATTTATCATTGATTTCCTCAGTCTCATATACCACAGATGCACTAGCTAGTTCACTAAGAAGATGATAAAATCTTGTAGCAAGATCATCCAAAGATTCATTTTGAAAATGTTTAAAGACTAGGAACTGCTTCTTTAGTAACTCCTTTCTACTCTTTTTCACATCCAAACTCCCTTCACACCTTTTCTGTAATGCTTCCCACAGTTGTTGAGAAGACTTAAACTATTTAAAACTGTGATATATTTCCTTTGGAAGAGACATAGAAATGCTAGCCATTGCTTTCTTTTCTCGATCAAACAACATCTTCTCTTCAGTAGTTAATACTGACACTGGCTTCGGAACATCATCCTTTCCCATCCATGAATACGTAGGATGCGTATATCCTTCCAAAATCAGAATCCACAAACTAGTATCGATAAAAGATACAAACTGGTCAAACTGATCTTTCCAATTTGAATAATCAGCTAGATTCAACAACTTTGGAGGTTTTTGAGATGTACCAATCTCATTGTCATAATTGAACATGTTTGTGACTTGAACCATATTTGCCATGTTTAAAAAAAATTTCTGAAAAATTTTCCAAGTATTGAGCAGTCTTACCCTCAGGCAAACTTAATAAGTTCGCTTTAGTGAGTACTAAGCGAACTTGAGATCAGGCGAACAAGACAAGTTTGCTTAAGGAGGAAATCAGGTAAGTTCGCTTAACAATTAAGTTCGCTTAAAATGTGAGAAGCGAACTTAATAAGTTCGCTTGCTAAGTTCGCCTGCACAGGAACTAGCAAGTTCGCTTAAGCTACTGTAACAGACTCAGAGGAATCTTTACCCAAACACGAACCAAGAACTTCAAAAATCATGATTTCTCAGCGAATTGATGGAATTTAAGGAAATTGATCCGTAGGATTATGAATTTTATCAAATAGAACAGTTCTATCGGACTAATTTCGTCAAAATCACTTCTAAAAACACGAATTCAGCAGAGAAACGATCTTCAAGAACTTGAAAAACTCCATTGATGCAGAAAATTCAAAAATGTTGAATTTCTTGTCGAATTGTACACAAAACTGTCACTAATCACCGAGAATCGTACTTAATTCACGAGCATATGCTCTGATACCACTTGTAGGTCCAGGTAACTCAACTACTGATCGAACTCGTGATATGAAGTTTCTATAACAGGAAGTGCGGAATCCTTCATGTTAACATTTGCATACTAACCGACAATTCAAACAACACGCGTAAATAAACTTCTCGTTATATTCAGATTCACAATGGTTTACAGACTCAATCATAAAATTCTAGTTCTCTCTGTTCTGTTCTATGTCTAATGACTCTGTAAACACATATATATAGAAACTAACCTGCTGTAAGCGAACTTATTAAGTTAGCCTGAAACAGACTAAGCGAACTTAACAAGTTCGCCTCAGTTATACCTAGGCGAACTTATTAAGTTCGCCTCTGATAGACCAGGCGAACTTAACAAGTTCGCCTCTAGGCTCACTAGTAAAAACACTTAGCAACTTTATACATTTACATATCAAAAACATAAAGACATAAAATCTAACTATTACATGCTTTTGTCATTACAAATCTATGTCCTAACAGTGTTGCGGACAAGCGTGCTGCTTGACGTTCATGTATAATGTGGGTAGTTGGGTTTTAAATTCTAAATATTCTTGAGGTTTATATGGATGGTTAATGCCTACGCGGAAGAATTCATCTCCTTGAAGTGCCTAGTATGTTCATATATTTTCCAAGGTGCAAGATAACGAGAAGGTTTTGTAGGTGTTTAGAGTGATGTGCTTATGAATAACTGATTTGTGCTTTTTGTTGGTAAATAAACAAGTAATTGTAATTTAATATTGTTTGTAAATTAATAAAATAGTGAAAATAATAAGTTGGATAACTCGGTAAATGGATGAATAAATAAAACCTTTTATTTAATTTTAATTATCATAAAGGGAATGTTTCAAAGGAAAATAATGGCTAAATCATTTAATAATTAGGTCAAGATTTAATAATAATTAATTTAACGAATTAAAAGTCATAAATAAATTATTAATTAAGATAGTGTTTTTATAAAAACAGTTGCATTAAGTTTCCTTACAAGGTGAAAAAGTTTATAGAAAATTTTTATTCCAGATAATATTTGTAAACTAAGGGTTTGATAAAGGTTTTGCTTGAACGAGAAAATGATGTTAATAAAATAGTTAGTTTACAAAGGAATGTTTTGGTATGTGTACTAAATTGCAATAAATAAAATGATGGTGTTTAGATTGTACTCATTCGGTATCATAACCAAATGGATACTTTGACAAATCAAGTGATTCAAATTCTTAAACTTTCAAGAAGACATGCTTTAGCCTATAGGTGAACACTCACTTCGGGAATTCCCAGGAAAGCATACGGATCCTTCGGTTGATTTGGATTTATATGAAATGCCTTCCTAGACAGAAGACCCAAAGAACAGGCATTTACCCTTCCGGATTCCACATGTTCTTTACTAATTTTCAGAATTCAAAACTTTGACGGTATTTTAAAATTTTAATAGGCTTTAGGCCTAAGAGTTTAAATTTTGTTCACAAATGATAATGGCGACATAATTTTCAATGTGTAAAAGTGAAGATGTATAAAGACTTAGATATGAATAAATGTGTGATGAGACTTAGGGTAGCATGTAATGGGATTAAATAGGTAGCATGTAATTAAACAGTGTGGTAAGCAAAGTATCACATAGATAACATATTTATAAGCATGTGAATTATCAAGTAGTTTAGCACATAGAATATCATGTATTGTATCATCCGGTGTAATACCTAGGATATTATGTAAGATAATCATACAAAGTATTAAACATATAGCATTTAGTAATGTGGCAAATACCATGTAACATAGAGCATGGCATAAGATGAGTGTCCTAAGGTTATAGTCTAGGTTATGTGTGTCTAATAACCTAATTCCCTATAACCAAGTCTCTGATACCAATTTGTCACGCCCCAACCGATGACGGAATACGTCAGGGCGGACGTGTAGATTGTTCATAAGCACATGATCAACTAAAATTCATATTGTTTATTAAATCAAGATTTCATTGCATAAGTTCAATCAACAACCAAAATCAAATACATCAACATGTTAAATTTCTTTGTTCACTAAGTCCAAATCCTATATGTAGCCTCTTGCATATGATCTCATACACTAGTACCTAAAACATGATGAAAAGAGCGTCAACTAAAAATAGTTGGTGAGCATACATAGGTTTTGACACCACAAGTAAAGTTTAAATGTTTTGTGTACAAATATATGATACATGGTTTAATAAGGCAATTATGGAGAATCACTATAGTTTAAACTGGGGCGTACAATCAAACCTTGTGACTGATAGGCATAACACAATAGTTATCCTTAAATGTTAGGCATAACACAACAGTTATCCTTAAGTGATAGGCATAACACAATAGTTATCCTTAAATGTTAGGCACAACACAACAGTTATCCTTGAGTGATAGGCATAACACAACGGTTATCCTTAAGTGTTTTCGACAACAATCACCCTAACTGGGTGGGCTGGTCAGACTCAATAGATCTATCATTGTATACCGTCGGCTTGTACAGAGTTAATGATTCCACTTGCACTATGCACAAAAAGTATGTAAATGTTGTTTGCACAAATAGTGTTCAAGCATAATGCACAAATTGCACACATGATTATAATGTTTGAATTGTAGTAGATGCAAATAGTTTGAATGTAATCATGTTTCACCCCAAAGATAAAAAAGTGAAAAGGGGGCTATGTAAACTCACATGAGTTGTGTAATGCGTAGTAATTAGCACCCCACAAGGATTCAACAAAACCACAAATGGATCGTACGTGGACAGTCTACGAATGCCCTAGAATATTTTTACGATTGTTATGAACACAAAGGATTTTGTGACGACGAAACGGGAAAGACCGGAAGTGCTAAATATGCTTTTGAGCAACGACTACACAATCTTGTCAACGGGATTAAAGAATCCCTAGTTTGGTTTCTAACACGGATGTGGTATGTGAAAAACACTACCAAACTCGACATAAAACATTTAATATTAATCCGTGTGATATTGTGAACGAAACAATTGTTAAAACGAAAATAATAAATATATTATTTTTAAAATGAAAATAACATTTAGAATTAATTAGAAATTCAATCCCGAGCACACAGGTGTTTTCCGGTAAGGAATGGAACTAATTATAATAGCATAGAATGTATTCTGTTCAAAAGAACAAAGGGACACATGGCCGTGCCAGGGTATGGGCACGACCATGCTTAGCCATGGGCCGCGACCGTGCCTAGCCAGGAGGCACAATCATGCCTGGTCACGAGGCACGACCGTGCTAATCGATTAGCACGACCGTGTCTGGACTTTTCCAGAAAACCAATTGATTAAATCTTGTAAGATTAACTGTTGGAATCATGGGGCTTTCACTGAGTGGGTGTTTGCGAATCTAACCATGAAAATTAATTGGATTAAGATCGTGTCTAGATCAGGGTTCGATTAAACCAAAAACATGATGAACCCTATGTCTGATTCGAGTTTAATTCGATTATATAAGCCTTGAATAGGTTAGGGCTTTCACTCAAGGGATTGAAATGAGTCTGAGGATGTGTTTAGTTACCTTAAATGCTATCGAATCGACAGAGCTCGACCAAATGGAGTCCCGACGAGATCTTCTGCGACTCCGGCTTCTTCTCCGGCCAAATTAGAGTGTGCAAAGGCTTCACAGATGTTCGTACAAGGTGTGTGTGGTTTGTTTGCGCAGACGTGATCCCAAACGATTGAATTCGAAGGATTTGATAATGGGCTCGACATTTATGAGATTAAGGACCATAATGGAGTTTAATTTGATCATTACGAGTGTTTATTCGCAAGATAATGGCTCAATGATGATTTCCATTAACAAGGTTACGTTACAAATTCATATTCAAAGGGTTTGGGCATTACTGAATTGATTTGCGTTTTGACTGCACGAGGCGCGACCGTGCCTGGCGTTAGGAACGACCGTGTTCGCGCACCTGGCGTGACCGTGCCCGTGCACTAGCGCGATCGTGCCAACTTGGGTTTTGGTTAAATACATAAATAGTCCTTGTAGTTTGGTGTTGGTTTAAGATTTGACAGGTTTGGTCCTTGTAGTTTGAGAGATAACGGAGTTTAGGTTAACGGGGTTAACCGGAATTTGTTGGGTGTCACACACATCCTAAAGGTTCCGTCCTTCTTCTTTACGAACATGACAAGGGGCTCCCCATGGTGAGAAACTCGGTCTGATTAATCCTTTCTCAAGTAATTCCTGTAACTGACTTGACAGTTCCTGTATTTCGGAGGGTGGTAATCGGTAAGGCAATTGCAACTGGTGCGGCTCCTGGTACTAGGTCGATTCGAAATTTGACTTGCCTTGGTGCCGGTACTCCAGGTAAATCCTCTGGAAATACTTCAGGGAAATCCCTAACGATGGGTATATCCTTGAGTTGACGTTCTTTCTATTCTTTCTCGATAATGTGAGTTAGAAATGCGTAGTAGCCTTTTCGTAAATACTTACGGGCTTTCATGCAATTGATCACCTTCAGCATCGTCCCACTCTTTTCTCCCTGAATCATCAAATTATCTCCGTTTGGGAGTGGTATACATACTACCTTCTCAACACAAATAATCTGGGCATGATTTTTCGACAACCAATCCATGCCAACGACAATATCAAAGCTTCCTAAATCCACCAGTAGAAGGTCTATACTAAAGGTGTGGTTTTCTAAACATAAAGTACAACCTTGAATGACATCCTTAGTTTTAATTAATTTCGCATTTGCTAATTCTATCGTATAATTTTTATCTAATTTGCTGGCCTTAATACCAAGTAGGGATTTAAAGTCATTTGACACAAAACTCATATCAGCACCCGTGTGAAAAGTACAAAAGCATAGTGATTATTTATCGGGAACGTATCAGTGACAATGTTAGGGTCCTGGCGTCATCCCCTGCACCCATCACGTACGCTCTCCCATGGGCCTGGTCATTGTTCTGATTCTTCAGCTTGGGGCATTCCTTCCTGAAATGCTTCGAGTCTCCACATTCAAAGCATCCTTGCTTGGTCTTGTCAGTGGGGTTAGCATTTGCTCGACAAACTTGAGAGGTATGCCAAACTTTCTACACTTTCCACATTGAGTGCATTTTCCTCCATCATGATACCCACACTGGTCGCACCTTGGTTTAGTACCCTCATACCCCTTTGAATTCACAGTCTTGGCGGCAAAATCCCTCACGGTTCCTGGCTTCTGGTAGCTTTTCTTCATAACCTTGTTATCTGGTTTCCCAAATCATTTTCTATTCTCCCCCCACTTCTTTCCTTTCAACCTCTTTCTTTGCAAATAACCTATTGCGTAGAACATCATCTCTCAACATGAACGCTAGGGCTATAGCGCTTTTGGCATCCACAGGGTTTGACGAGGTTACCATGCTAAGCGCTTTTGGCATCTGGGGTGCAAGACCCCACAAGTACATTTCCACTCGTTTGTGTTCCGGAGTGACCATGTGTGGCACTAGGATTGCCAGCTCATTGAAGTGGTCAGTGTAACCAGCTACGTCTCTCCGATCATTTGTAAATTCCACATTTCCGTCTCAATCTTTTGTAACTCATTACGAGGACAGTATTCTTCAATCATCATACTCTTCAGGTCTTCTCATGATATTTGGTAAGCTATTTGTCTTCTCAAGGTCTTGACTTGAGAATTCCACCATGTCAATGCTTTGTTAATAAGGGTTCAAGTGGCATACTTCACCATGCAATCAGTGCATTCGCTAATCTCAGTCACAGACTCCATCTTTTTAATCCACCTCATTAGACCCACTGCACCCTCGGTGCCATTGAAGTTACGAGGGTTGCAGGATAGGAAGGCCTTATTGGTGCATTTCTTGCTTGAAGCATCTGTAATATCACAAGTCACTTATTTTAATGAATTATTATCTTAGATTATGACTACGTGTTACAGTGGTGATCACTCATTTTATTACCTCCAGAACCTTCGACTGTGCCACTGCCTCCTGCACCTCCTGCGCCGGTACCACTCCCATTTCCTCCACCGTTATTCCGATTAGTTTCGGATTGTTTCATGGCAACGGCTAAACGCTGTGATATGACTTGCTCCACCTCTGCGGAAATTGTCGTGTTGTTTTCACCAGTGGTGTCACGGGGCATCCTTCGTTTAGGTGCCATGGCGTTCTTTTCTAATCACACAATTTAAAAAGAAACAAGCATTATATAGAGATAATGACATAACATGACATAAGTATATAACAACATCAAACTCAAAGCCCGCCAGTAATAGGTCTAGCGTGCTAAGTTTTACATAACCAATTTGTACTAAGTTTTCAACTACATAACGTGCTACGGGCATAACCCGCCCGTAATAGGTCTAGCGTAGGAAATGAGAACACATGACAAATAGTATGGCAAGTCCAGCTACAACAGACTCGCCATGGCCAATAACTCCACTGCTAGGGATCTTTCCTCTATGCCTCAACCCTGTCTCGAACTGTAGTAGTCATCAACCAGTCCATGTCAGCCCTGATCTCAAGGTGTTCTATGGTACCCTGAAAGTCTCTAACGTTGTCCTCTAGTGTCTTCAGACGGAGCCTAAGCTCTTGTTTCAGAAGAGTAGATGCATCTCTCTGTGCCCTAAGATCATCCAATAAGTCATCCAGACGTTACTCATGAGTATGGACACGAGCTACGAAGGTAGGCACTATGGCTTCCCCAGTGTGGGGTAGGGGTGTTGGGGAGTTGGAGGACTCCCCAAATTCAAAGGTAGAAGAGATTCTCTCCATTTCCCTCCACCGTGCAAGTGTGTGGGGCATCCAGCCGATAGTCCCCACAGTAGGGTGGTAGCAAGGTCGTCCTAGGTGGCTCCTCAGCAGTCTCTAGGTCTTTCGGGTCACATGTAGCCAGTGTTCTCTTGCGTGGCAGTTGTGTATTCTTCCTAGCACTCTTTACCATAACTGGTCCTCCATTCTTCTTTCGGTAGATGATAGGTGGCTCTCCTAGAGCTACATTGGGTGGTGTGGAGCTGCGGACCTGCACTCGACCTCGGGGGCGTGTGGCGGGGATCTCTTCTCTGGTCTCAGGGTCTAAGCGTTGTCTCGTTGTTGGAGTCGGAAGCCGAAATACGTTCAGTATGTGACAACATTCTATGCCTACAATATCCGTAATACATGATGGTAGGGTATGAAATGTATATGTAATGAAAATGTCTTAGTGAGTCATTTAAACTATAGACTAGGTTCAATTTTAGACTCCTTGTTCGCTATAATCAATGGCTTTGACACCAATCTGTCACACCCCACCAAGGCGGAACCGCGAGGCGTAACGTTCATGATTTCCAAAGCATATGATTATCGCAAACACATACACATATGTTGGATACTGAATTTAATTTCATGTTTACAAACCAAAGTAATTGTTTTGAAAGTAAAAAAGATGCGAGATTTGGCAAATATGACTAATCTATGATGAGTTATACAAGAAAAATCCCCGAAATAGTATCCATCCATAAGTGCATGTTACCTACTTGTCAGACGACTTGACTTCGCGTTTAATTCCTTGAAAAAAATACTTAAAAATGTGTCAACACTAGGTTGGTGATGTCACAGGTTTTAGTTAATCACATATTAATAAACCAATGGTGTAAAAACCATTACAAGTGTGTGTAATAAACAAGGTGATTATTGAATAATTGATCGACCTATTTGTAAACTAGCTAGTTTTACAAAGAAACGTTCATACAAAAGCCTTTTAACCAATCCTGACTAAGTGAAAGCTCCCCCCTCCCCTTGCCCCACAAGAGCATGTGTTAAGACAATATGCGGTCAATTGGCTAGGTGGACCCAAGGTGAGCATGACTAACCATGACCGAGGGTGTCAATCCCAAATAGTACTATCCATAGAATCTCCGGCAATCATCGCTAATGGTTAATAATTGTGTTGTGTTGCGCATCGTTCCAGGGGGACTTTATTGGGCCCTTATTAGTACTTATGCAAACATAGTTTTTTGGTCTTATTAAATTGTTGTTGTCAAACTAGTTGCAGTATGTTTCTCCCCAAAATGTTTAAAAACAGTAAAAAGGGGCAGTGAAACTCACCTTATGTTCTTGAATGCTAGCAGTTAGATTTGATCCTATTTGACCTTGACTATTTGTACCCTAGTTACACGAGGGTAATTATGTGTTAAGACCTATTCATCTTAAGTGCAATTGTTCACCCGCTTAAGTTCATCCGGTTAAAGATGTGTTTATTTTTGAAAAAAGTTTTTCGTGATGCGACCCGTTGGTGATTATTATTTTTTTAATTTATGTGTTCCTAGACAGAACCTATGTTGTTATGACTTATCATTAGCATGTCACGGTAAATAAATAATTACTGTGTATTATTTCTAAATAATGATTCACACACATAATTAATCATTTTTCATTTATCAAAACGTTGTCTACCAAGTCTCAATCCATATCAATATATCACATATATATATATATATATATATATATATATATCCACATTTCTATTTTATGAGCTTTACTCTAGATTTATTTATTATGACTTCCACATTTTCACAAATTGTATATAGTTATTTTTATCGTTTAAATTCTAAAAGTTAATCATACCCATGTATATATGCATATATACGATTTATACACATATAGACATACAAGTTATTCTATTTTTAGTTTTCATTTATTTTTATGATTCAACATATATATATATAGTAAGATTTCCATAATTTATGAAACATCAATTGATTCTTGACACACAATCCACCAAAACAAAATATACTAGCACATATGTATGCAAATACCTATGTACATACTTTTACCATTTTTAGTTCCAACGAGTCCAACACTTTGTTTAGTTCACATTTGCCTTTAGATTAAAGTAAAAACTCTCGTGTTTAGAGATGAACTTGCACATTAGAGAAAACATTTAAGTGTGTAGAGAGTTGTAGCATTCCATACCAAAAGTGAAGGTAGATGGCGGTTTTTTATGGTGGAAAAGATGGTGATTCTTGATTCCTTGCTCGATTTCTCCTACTCCTCTTCCTTAAAGCTCCTTAGATCCTCCAATGGGTGTGAATCCTCCTTGATTCTTTGGTGTTTAGCACATGAAAGTGTGTGTGTAAGTGTGCGTTTGTGTGTGCCATAAGTGAGGGGAGAACAAGAGGGAGCTCTTGTTCTTCCTACATATGTTTCATTATATACTAGATAGGTAGTGTGTAGGATTGGTAATCATAATTGGTCATCATGAAAATGTATGGATGTTGGAGTAGAGTGTAGAAGAAGGAAATATGCTTGGTATGGGTTGGGATTGGTGATGTCGTGAGAATGGGGAAGAAGGATGGGGGTTGGTTTTTGCTTGTAATATTCACAAAATCATCATCATTCTCCATCATTATATTAGTCAAGTATCTAGTTGTTTGTTCCATTGAAAATTAATGGGTTTGGTTATACCCCTTTAGGGCCGAAAATGAGGTAAAGGTGTGAGATGATTTGGGATGTAATGATAGTTGTTGGAGTTGGTAAACCTAAGCTAGTATATTAGGTGTTATTTGTGGTGTAGCTAAGTCAAATGATGAGGATGTATCTATGTTTATGTTAGGCCGAAAAAAAATGTGGACAAACAATAAAGATAGTGAAGGTTTGAATGATAAATTGTTATGTTGATACTTCATTGCGTTAGTTAGATGTTTCAGTTGAAGATTCATTATTTTATGTGACCTTGCGTAGAAATATTAAAGTGTTCATTTATTTTATGTTGAGCTTTATATATATACATAAAGTTGTGTCTTTTAGTTGGACTCATATGTTGGTTCATTTGTAACAAATATAGTAATAAATATAAATTCATATTTGTAGGAGTGACGCAATTAAATCAAATAGAGACTCGTCATGCTTTCATATATGCTAGGGTTTTCAGTCCACATTATTTGTTATCCCTACATGTGATCATATATTTTTAGTCTCTAATTTCTAGTCACTTATAAATAATCACCAATTGTCGAGTCCTGCGGGTCGTTAGTTATGCATTAATATTAGTTCTCTCAAAAATTACTAAACCGTGACTATGCATTATGAGACATCTGCTAGACTTTAGACTATATAGTTTGATTTCAATTGTTTTCAGTAATTATTAATAAGTAAACGCGTTAATAAATAGTACGGATAGTGACATGTTTTGTCGGGTGTCACCGCTACCCCTTATTTTCATGCTAGTCAGCTGCCACGTGGAACGTTCTCGTTATTCGGGCTCGTTTGCGATTGGCGGACCGTTACTCGCCCTGGTGGCGGTCCGCCATAGGGCTTAGTCAGCAGACCATGCGTCTGCCATGCGTCATTCCCTCATCATTGCCTTAATCACCATGTAGCGGACCGCCAAAAGGCTCGGTAACGGTCCACTACAGTCCATTTTTTAGAATTCTTTTGTTTTTAACCCTTCAACTCTGACCTATTTACACTTTAGTCCCTGAACTTCTATTTTCCTTGAAAATTTGGGATGTTACAACTCTCCCCTCCTTAAAGACGAAACCTGTTTTAATCTTGGAATAATTGAGGATAACTTTCATCCTCACTTTCCCAAGTCATTTCTGACCCTTTTATGTGTCTTCATTGTACTAACACTTGTTTAATGATCTTAAACGGACCATGAATCTTGGGCTTAGCTTTCCTCGTTTCTTGAATCGTATCAGACCTTTCCATGGAGATACTTTTAATAAAACGTAATCTCCTTCTTGGAATTCTATTGGTCTGCGTCTTTTATCTGCATACGACTTTTGTCGGTCTTGGGCAGCTTTTAGGCGGGCTCTGATTAGGTCAAGCTTCTCAGCCGTCGCTTGAACAATTTCCTTGCTCCCTAATTCTTTCTGCCCGACCTCTCCCCATCATACTGGAATTCTACATTTTCTGCCATATAGCATCTCGTATGGTGGCATTCCAATGCTAGAATGATAACTGTTATTATACGAGAATTCTACTAACGGCAGATGATTATCCTAGATTCCTCCAAAATCTATGATACAAGCACGCAACATATCTTTGAGAGTTTGTATCATCCTCTCGCTCTGTTCGTCTGTTTACGAATGATATCACATGCTTAATAGCAATTTCGTCCCCATTTCTTCATGGAATTTCTTCCAGAAGCGCGACATAAAACGCGTATCTCTATCAGAGACGATTGATGTCGGCACTTCATGCCGTGATACAATCTCTTTAATGATTAAGTCAGCTAACTTTTTTGAAGAGTATGTCTCATGTATTGCTAAGAAATGAGCACTCTTAGTTAGGCAATCTACAACCACCCAAATAGTATAATACCCTCTAGCTGTCTTAGGCAGCTTGGTTATAAAGTCCATAGTGAGATGTTCCCACTTCTACTCAGGAATTTCTAGTGGTTGTAGTCTTCCATATGGTTTTGATGTTCCGCTTTCACTTGTGAACAAGTTATGCACTTAGCCACATACTTCATGATATCAAATTTCATTCCGGGCCACCAATAATCTTTGCGCAAATCTTGGTACATCTTCGTAGTTCCTGGATGAATGGAATATCGTGATTTATGGACTTCATCAAGTATTTTCATTCCAAACTCTCCTATTCTTGGTATCCGTATGTGACTAAATCGAGTTTTGACTTGGTACTCGTTTTCTTCCAGAAATCGCTCTTTACCAGTCATCCTTTCTTTCTTGAAATGTTCATCTTTCAATGCTTTGATTTGTGCGTCTCGAAGCTGGCTCATGAAATCAGGAGTTATTATTAACTTATATGCTTTCACCCGAATAGGATGATGCTCTTCCTTACGGCTCAGAGCATCGGCTACTACATTAGCCTTCCAAGGATAATATAAAATTTCACAATCGTAGTCTTTGTCCAATTCCAACCATCTTCATTGTTTCATGTTCAGATCTTTCTGGACAAAGAAATATTTCAGACTCTTGTGGTCTGTTTAGATCATACACTTCATTCCGTACAAATAGTGCCTCAAGATCTTTAGCGCGAATACTACCGCTGCTAATTCTAGATCATGGGTTGGATAGTTTACCTCGTGTGTCTTTAATTGTCATGAGGCATAAGCTATCACTTTTCCTCTTTGCATTAGGACACATCCTAACTCAAGTCTTGATGCATCTTAATATAATACAAAATCTTCTACTCCTTATGGAAATGGCAGAACTGGAGCTTTTGCCAGCTTTCTTTCAAAGTTTGGAATGCCTTCTCTTGTTCTGCATTCCATTCGAATCTTGTATTCTTTCGCGTCGGCTTAGTTAGTGGGGTGGCTATTTTAGAGAAGTCTTGGATAAACCTCCTATAATAGCCTGCTAACCTTAAAAATCTTCTGACTTCTGATGGTGTCTTTGGTGGAGACCATTTCATTACAGCCTCTACCTTTGTAGGGTCCACTGAGATGCCTTTCGCATTCACCACGTGGCCCAAGAATTGAACTTCTCATAACCAAAATGCACATTTTGAAAATTTCGCGTATAACTTCTCTTTTCGTAAAGTTTTAAGAACTTCGTGAAGGTGATGTGCTTGTTCTTCCGCTGTATTTGAATATATCAAAATATCTTCGATGAAGACGATAACGAACTTATCTAACATTTGTCGGCATACCTCTATTCATGAGGTCCATGAAAACTGTCGGAGTGTTCGTCACTCCAAAAGGCATCACCACGAACTCATAATGTCCGTAACGTGTTCTATACGCAGTCTTAGGTACGTCTTATTCTCGTACTTTGACTTGGTGATACCTGGATCTTAGATGAATTTTAGAAAACCAACTGGATCCTTGTAAATGGTCGAACAAATCATCTATTCTAGGTAAATGATACCTATTCTTGATGGTCATTTTGTTCAACTCACGGTAGTCTATACACATCCTCATACTACCGTCCTTTTTTCTTTACGAACAATATTGGTGCACCTCATGGGGATACACTCGGACGTAAGAATCCTTTATCAAACAGTTCTTGCGGTTGTGACATTAATTCTGTCATCTCGGTAGGTGCTAACCGGTACGGAGGCTTTGCTATCGGCTTAGCTTCAGGAATTAAGTCGATCCTGAATTCGATCTCTCTCTCTCGGGTGGAGCGCCCGGGATATTGTCAGGAAATACATCAAGTAATTCGTTCACCACTGGAACATGATCAAGTTCCTTTCCTTTCATTTTTTGAGTCAGCCACATAAGCTATAAATACTTGATCACCGTGACAATCCGGACTTTTACAGTTAACTCCGTTAACAAAATCCAGTTAAAGTTAACCTAATTAACTTAACTCAAACTCCAGGGACTAATTCTGTGAATAATCCAAACCTAAACTCCAGGGACTAGTTATGTAATATCCCTAGAGTTGACTGTTGACTTTTAGAAAGTCAAAATCTCAATTTTGTTGACTTTTGATAGTCAAACTAACATGTTTCTAACTCTATTCAAACCTCAAGGACCAATTCTGCCGACTCCCAAACCTTAATACAGGAAACCACAAGGACCGATTATGTAATTTAACTAAACTCGATTTATGTTGACTTTGCAAGTCAAACCCCCAACTCCTTTGATCCAAATTCGATTCTAAATATCAATTCATCCGATTTGTAACTGATAATGCACGATTAAGCAATTAACATTCAACATTAGGACTTAAAACATCATTATGGTCGGAATTAAATCCAATTATAGACAATTATGTCGTAACCGTCGACTTCTTGAACAAACATTCTCAAATCCATTGAATTCGTATACCATTTCACAAATTAAACACCTACGCACCCTAAACGAGCAGTACTGAAACCCCTTCACCATTCAATTCCATCGGAGAGGGAATTACAGTAGCCGGAAATCAAGTTCTTCAACGTCGGAGTCCGTTTTAGTCGAGCAACTACAATCCGATATCAATTCTGGTAATTGGTCTCACCCTTAGTTTCGTTTATGTCCTTAAATTGAAAGCCCTATGTTAATTAGGACTTATATCATCAAATTGAAACTGAATCGAATCTAGGGTTCATATACGTCCTTGTTTAATCGAATTCTAATCTATACTTGTTTTAAATGAAACTAAACAACACCAATAGATTCGCAATGCTTCAATCAGTGAAAACCCTATGCGAATATGATCATATAACATCTATTTAATCATAATCCATAAACTAGGGTTCGTTATAAAAATGTTTTAGGGCTTTTAATCCTGGATACCATCTCAATCAAATTAAAACCTATGAACATATTCGAAATGTTCATATGAGTAAAAGCCTTATGATTTCAATGAGTTTTAATATCGGACTGGATCAGATTTGAATTTGTGTTCTTATTCTAGGGTTCGACTTTTGAATCAGAGATTAAACAAACATAAACCGGTTGATTTTGTAATTAAAAACTACCACATGTTCTCAAACCTTAGTATAACAAAACCCCTATGCCCTCAGTTTCGATCGAAGTCTAATTCGGGAGTATTGGGACTGGTTTCGATCTTGAGGGCATACGAGGGGGGGGGGGAACCACTGGACTTGTATGTTTTAAACATTCCAGTCCGGATATCATCGCGATACCCTAGCGAGCGGGACTGATTAAGACAGTGTGCGTATGTAAATGTGTTTTAGCCCGAGAAATAACCCGTAGACTCGGGTTTAAATTATTAACATATTTTTATTATTCCCACTTTCATAAATAAAATATTATTGTTATTATCAACAAAAAAAATAATATGTTTATAGTATTTTTAAACCGTAAATTCGTATAAAATAATATGTTTATATTATTTTCAAACTGTGACCCGTAATATTAAATAATATACATATTTATATTATTTCGAATCATTTTATAACATCGTGCATCGATTGAGACCAAATAATAATATATTTAGTTATATTATTTACTTGTATATATTATCATTTTCTTAATTTTTATGAATGAGAAAACACCCGGTTATATTTATTATTAATTGTGTCATTCGTCGCATAAAGTAATTCCTAACTCCGTGGACACTTTCGTCCACTCTTGAATATTAGAGCGTTTCGTTAGGACGTTTCTCATTCCGTGTCACTGTCACAATTCCCATTTTTATCCCTAGTTTATGTGTTTATAATTTTAGGGCATTCGTAAGTCATTTGAGACTTTCACTTATGGTTTCAACGTACCTCTAGTGTGAAACTACCTTCAACGCAACACAGGTGAGTTTTCACGGCCCCTTTTTACTGTTTTAATCTGGGGGAGAAAACATGATTAAACTATTTTGAGATTTTGCAAATTCATATGTTATCAATGTTAAAGCTAAGCGTAACACGCTATCACAAAAAGTCCTCAACTTATATCGGACCGTTAATATGGATCTTAGCTAGGTAATATTTAGTAGTACTACCGGGTTTGACAAATCCCACCCGCGTTAGTCGCGCTAACTCGACTAGATATCAAACGGGTGAAATGTTAGCCTACTCACACCTCCAGTGTTGATAGACCTGGCAGGAGGCAATAAACAAACAGTCAGCTTTGGTTGCGAGCGCTTGAGTTAAACATGAGCATAGGTTAGCTACCTATAGATACATACTGAATGAATATAAATCTGGTAAACGCTTATTTACATATATTGAAACCTGTGAACTCACCAACCTCGTGTTGACATATTTTCTTACATGTTTTCTCAGGTCGCTAAGATAAGACACAGGTGCACATTAGGGCATGCATGGGATTCAACTATTTTGATTATGACTTATTTATACTTGTTTAGATTATTTTGTATTGTATTTGGTTTGGTTGGACGTTTTGGACTTTTGGACTTTTGGACTTTGGTTTTGGGCGCGAGTGTTTTGCGCATTTACTTTCTTTACACTTCCGCTTTGAAACTCTGATTATTATGATATTTTCATTTTGAGTCCCATGTAGAGTCGTTCAAAGTAACTAATGTCTGAGATCCTGGTTCGTCACTTCCCAAACGGTAAAACTCCGTTAGTTGAAAATGGGGGTGTGACAGATTGGTATCTGAGCCATTGGTTATAGAGAACTAGGATTGCATACTAGACTATCGCCTCACACATTAGTTACATGTCATTTGGATGTTTGGCACTTATACATATTGTTACAGGAACATGTCGTCAACTCCACCTCCATCACCTAAGGCACCAGGACATAAGGCACCTATCCTATCATCCCCGGAGCCCAAAAGGTACCGGACTAGTTCCAGTGACTATTCAGTTGACCAAGGGGAAACGAGCAGCGCACAAGCAATGAATCATACTCGCAACTAGAACACATACCCACAAATGATCCAAAGATGGATCGAAATGGGAAATGTCCCATCACCTTACTTTGGTTCTACTTCCTCATCATCTACCTTGCCTAGCTTGCCATGCACTATGGAACAAGCTTTTGCAGCCTTTGTGTTTTACATGTCTAGAGAGTTGAGCATTGTGAAAGATGCTACTGATGAGATACCTGATATTCTGAAGAGAGAGCCTCAAATAGAGGAGAATAAGGTAGGGATAGAGATTTTGACTGCTGAACTAGCAGTAACTGACCAGGTCCATAACCTTTTGGTGGATCGTGTGACACATTTGGAGACGAGGGTGGACACCTCGGACAATGACATGGAAGGAGTTCTAGAGAGAGTGGCTGCTCTGAAAGCTCAGCTACATGTGGCAAACCACACTGCTGAAGGTCTTCAAGAGAGGGTGACTCATTTGGAAGCCCAGCTACAAGCAGCCCTATTTCCTGAGGAGATTCCACTTTCTGATGGCGAGGAGGAGCCCTTTGAAGAAGAGCCCTTCAAGGAGGAGCCCTTGGAGGAGGAGCCATCCGAGGAGGAACCGGTGGAGATAGACGATGCACAATCGTATGTTTCTTCCGATGACGAAGATTTTTGATGACCTTCCTTTTCATGCCTGTTTTTGCTTATGTTATTTCTCTTTTCAAACCTAGATGGGTAAGGTTGTTCCCATTCAATAAAAGCATGAGAAGTTTAATGTTTGAGTTATTTATTTTGTAGCCTTACAATTTATTTAATTTTCAAAATATTAGATGTTGTATCTTCTTACTCATACCTGAATAATGTTTAATATGTGATATATTTCTCATTGTTTTTCATTTGTGATTGTGAAGAATCATGTCAGGGAGAGGACGCGGAGGTCGTGTCGGTGGTTGAGGTACCATTAACATGACGGCAGCGGAGCTAGCGGCACTAATAAACGATAGTGTGGCGGAGGCTCTAGCAGCACAGAATGTTGTAGGTAAATGCTTTAGCTATTGACTAATGATGTCAATCCATCTCTTAAAATGCCTGTCCTAAACCCTATAACTCCAATCCTATATTTTTTCTAACTCCAGGTCCACAAAACCCGCAACCAGCCTGCACCTTCAAGGCATTCATGGATTGTAAGCCCCACGCCTTTAGTGGAGCTGAAGGAGCCGTTGGAGTACTTCATTGGTTTGAGAAGGTAGAATCAGTGATTGCCATGTGTAACTGCCCCATGGCTAATCAGGTAAAGTTCACCGCTGGAACTTTGGAGGGCCCGGCTCTCACATGGTGGAACGCCCAGGTCCAGATGTTGGGTCTGGCCATGGCAAATGGACTCCCGTGGGAGGAGTTTAAATCAATGATGAATGAGGAATACTGTCCTCGCGATGAAATCCAGAAGTTAGAGGTAGAGTTCTGGAACCTAAAGATGGAGGGTTCTAAAATTGAACTCTACACCACACGTTCACATGAACTTGCTACTATGTGCCTGCATATGGTGACCCCTGATTACAAGAGAATTGAGCTTTACATTGGAGGTCTAGTACCTCAAATACAAAGCATGGTGACTTCATCCAATCCTACCACTATCCAGCAAACTATCCGACTTGCCCATAAGTTAACCGATCAGGCGGTGACTCAAGGGACCCTACCTCGAGAGGTTCGGTCTCTAAACCCACCGACAATCACAAACGCAAGTTTGATCACCATTCCAACACCCACACCCACTCCAACTCTCACTCCAAAGGACCCTAGCCCAACCAACCCCAGTTTAATCAACCGCAGCAGCAGCAGCGTAGGTTTGAGCCTACTAAGAACTTCAACCAGTCGACCTCTTCAGGTCAAAACCAGGGTGGTTACGCGGGAAAGTCTCCTAAGTGTAACAAGTGCAACTTTCATCACTTCGGGTTTTACAACCGTTGCCAGAGGTGTGGCAAAATAGGTCATGCTGCCAAGGATTGTAGGGGTGAGTTACAAGCTAAACAACCTTTTCAACAACCTGGATCCACAAGGGGTTGTTTTGAGTGTGGAAAGGAAGGACAAATTCGGAAGAATTATCCTCAATTGAAGAAAGGGGGTAATGGAAACCACAACCCTAACCAGAATAACAACAATGGTGGTAACAATGGCAATGGTGGAGGAAATGATGCGAAGGGACGAGCCTTCATGCTAGGATCCGGAGAAGCTCGTTACGATCATAATATGGTCACCGGTAAGTTTCTCTTAAATAATTACTTTGCTTCTGTCCTTTTTGACACTGGTGCTGATATAAGTTTTATATCTAAGAAACTTAGTGATTTGATAAAAGAAACTCCAACTATGTTAGAAGCTAAGTATATAATAGAGATAGCTGATGGCCAAATAATTGAAGCAACTCATATTCTTAAGGGATGTAAGCTTGAGCTAGCTAGACATACATTTGATATCGACCTTTTGTCGGTCACACTTGGTAGTTTTGATGTAATTGTCGGCATGGATTGGCTATCTAAAAACCATGCTGAAATTATCTGTCATGAGAAGATTGTTCGTATTCCTCTCCCGAATGGAGAAATCCTTTCCGTTCAGGGCGAAAGAGTTGGTGCAGTCATGGGCATTATATCTTTTATGAAAGCACAAAAACACCTTCGAAAGGGGCACATGGCTATTTTGGCTCTCGTTGCTGAGCAGTCATCAGAAGAGAAGAAGATTGATGATATTCACATCGTTCGTGAATTCTTGGAAGTATTTCCCGAGGATCTGCCTGGTCTACCACCGCACCGTCAAGTTGAATTCCAAATTGATCTAGCACCCGGAGCGGCATCGATCGCTCGGGCACCTTATAGGTTAACACCTAGTGAATTACAACAGTTGTCCACTCAATTACAAGATTTGTTAGATAAGGGTTTCATCCGACCTAGTTCATCGCCGTGGGGAGCTTCGGTACTATTTGTCAAGAAGAAGGACGGGACTTTCCGTATGTGTATTGACTACCGTGAGCTGAATAAAGTCACAATCAAGAATCGCTACCCTTTGCCTCGCATAGATGGCCTCTTTGACCAACTCCAAGGATTAAGTTTCTATTCCAAGATAGATCTTAGGTCCGGTTACCATCAGTTAAGAGTCCGAGATGAAGATATCTCTAAGACTGCATTCAGGACAAGGTACGGCCACTACGAATTTATGGTCATGCCTTTCGGATTAACCAACGCACCTGCGGTATTCATGGACCTCATGAATCGTGTGTGTAAACCATATCTTGACCAATTCGTCATCGTGTTCATCGATGACATCCTCATTTATTCCAAGAACAAGGAAGAACATGAGGAACATCTACGCCTAATTTTGGAATTACTTAAGCGAGAGCAACTGTATGCTAAGTTTTCCAAGTGTGAATTCTGGATCCGGGAAGTTCAGTTTCTAGGGCATGTGGTTAATGAGAAAGGAATACATGTCGACCCATCAAAAATAGAAGCCATCAAGAATTGGGCAGCACCGACGACTCCGACTGAGGTGCGACAATTTCTGGGATTGGCTGGATATTACCGTCGATTCATCGAAGGATTCTCAAAAATTGCACAACCTCTCACTGCCTTAACTCAAAAGGGTAAAGCCTATAACTGGGGCGATAACCAAGAGTCAGCATTCCAACATCTTAAACAGAAACTTTGCAGTGCACCTATTCTAGCTCTTTCGGAAGGAACCGATGATTTTGTGGTGTATTGTGATGCATCTATTCAGGGTCTGGGTTGTGTCTTAATGCAACGCGAAAAGGTGATCGCATACGTTTCACATCAACTAAAGGTCCACAAGAAAAACTACACCACTCATGACTTAGAGTTTGGATCCGTAGTCTTCGCACTTAAGATATGGAGACATTACTTGTACGGTACCAAATGCACCATCTATACCGATCACAAGAGTCTTTAGCATATCTTCGAGCAGAAAGAGTTGAACATGCGACACCGTCGTTGGGTCAAACTCTTGAATGATTATGACTGTGCGATTCGGTATCACCCTGGTAATGCTAACGTTGTAGCTGATGCCCTGCGTCGAAAGGAAACGAAACCCAAACGAGTTCGAGCATTACAACTTACTATTCACCCCGGATTACCTGACAAAATCCATAGTGCTCAACTCGAAACCCTAAAAGAGGAAAACCTACCACTGGAAGGTACACGCGGTATGGAAGCACAACTCGAGGTCAAATCTGATGGTATTCGCTACTTCGTCGAGCGAATATGGGTTCCAGTATTCGGAAACCTAAGGGAACTAGTCATGGATGAGGCTCATAAATCTCGTTACTCTATTCATCCAGGTTCCGACAAGATGTACCACGATCTAAAGGTGCTATATTGGTGGCCGGAGATGAAGGCCTATATAGCCACCTATGTGAGTAAGTGTCTGACTTGAGTGAAGGTCAAAGTTGAATATCAAAAGCCATCCGGTCTTCTCCAACAACCAGAAATTCCCATGTGGAAATGGGAACAAATATCCATGGACTTCATCACCAAATTACCACGAACTCCTACCGGATGTGATACCATTTGGGTAATTGTTGATCGATTAACAAAGTCCGCTCATTTCTTAGCAATCAAGGAAACCGACAAAATGGATAAGCTTACTCGTACTTACTTGAAAGAAATAGTCTCTCGGCATAGGGTGCCAATCTCTATCATTTCGGATCGTGATGCACGATTCACTTCTCGTTTCTGGCAGTCGTTACATAAAGCCTTAGGCACGCGTCTAGATATGAGCACAGCATACCATCCTCAAACGGATGGCCAAACAGAACGTACTATCCAATATCTGGAGGACATGCTACGAGCTTGTGTGATCGATTTTGGTAACACTTGGGAGTCTCACCTACCGTTGGTGGAGTTCTCCTACAACAACAGTTATCACACTAGCATCAAGGCAGCTCCATTTGAAGCACTTTATGGACGGAAATGTCGTTCTCCTATTTGTTGGGCCGAGGTTGGGGATAGTCAACTTACAGGTCCTGAACTTGTACTTGAAACTTCTGAGAAAATCGTTCAAATTAGAAACCGCATGGCAGCAGCTCGTGATCGTCAAAAGAGCTATGCCGATAAACGTCATAAACCGTTAGAATTTCAAGTAGGGGATATGGTCTTATTAAAAGTCTCACCTTGGAAGGGTGTCAATTGTTTCGGGAAACGAGGTAAACTGAATCCTCGTTATGTTGGACCATTCAAGATAATGAAGAGAATCGGGCCAGTAGCGTGCCAACTGGACTTGCCGGAAGGACTTAGTGGTGTACACAACGTCGTTCACATATCAAATTTGAAGAAATGTCTAGCAGACAAATCACTCGCAGTTCCTCTTGAGGAACTACACATTGATGAACAGTTACGTTTTATCGAAGAACCCATGGAAATTATGGATAGGGAAGTTAAAACGTTAAAGCATAGTAAAATCCTTATTGTCAGAGTTCGTTAGAACTCGAAACGCGGACCAGAATTCACTACGCAAATATCCTAATCTGTTCAAGCACTCTGCCTCAAATTCTTAAGGTACTACTTTAATTTTCGGGACGAAAATTCTTTCAACTAGGGGATGATGTGATATCCGGAAAAAAAAAATTATTATTATTATTTAATTTTTGGGACGAAAATTCTTTCAACTAAGGGATGATGTGACAATCTGGACTTTTCCAGTTAACTCCGTTAACAAAATCCAGTTAAAGTTAACCTAATTAACTTAACTCAAACTCCAGGGACTAATTCTGTCAATAATACAAACCTAAACTCCAAGGACTAGTTATGTAATATCCCTAAATCTGACTGTTGACTTTTAGAAAGTAAAAATCCCAATTCTGTTGACTTTTGATAGTCAAACTAACATGTTTCTAACTCTATTCAAACCTCAAGGACCAATTATGCCGACTCCGAAACCTTAATACAAGAAACCACAAGGACCGATTCTGTAATTTAACTAAACTCGATTTCTGTTGACTTTGCAAGTCAAACCCCCAACTCCTTTGATCCAAATTCGATTCTAAATATCAATTCATCCGATTTGTAACTGATAATGCACGATTAAGCAATTAACATTCATTATTAGGACTTAAGACATCATTATGGTCGGAATTAAATCCAATTATAGACAATTATGTCGTAACCGTCGACTTCTTGAACAAACATTCTCAAATCCATTGAATTCGTATACCATTTCACAAATTAAACACATGCGCACACTAAACGAGCAGTACTGAAACCCCTTCACCATTCAATTCCATCGGAGAGGGAATTACAGTAGCCGGAAATCAAGTTCTTCACCGTCGGAGTCGGTTTTAATCGAGCAACTACAATCTGATATCAATTCTAGTAATTGGTCTCACCCTTAGTTTCGTTTATGTCCTTAAATTGAAAGCCCTATGTTAATTAGGACTTATATCATCAAATTGAAACTGAATCGAATCTAGGGTTCATATACGTCCCTGTTTAATCGAATTCCTATCTAAACTTGTTTTAAATGAAATTAAACAACACCAATAGATTCGCAATGCTTCAATCAGTGAAAATCCTATGCGAATCTGATCATATAACATCGATTTAATCATAATGCGTAAACTAGGGTTCGTTATAAAAATGTTTTGGGGCTTTTAATCCTGGATACCATCTCAATCAAATTAAAACCTATGAACAGATTCGAAATGTTCATATGAGTAAAAGCCCTATGATTCAATGAGTTTTAATATCGGACTGGATCAGATTTGAATTCGTGTTCTTATTCTAGGGTTCGACTTTTGAATCAGAGATTAAACAAACATAAACCGGTTGATTTTGTAATTAAAAACTACCACATGTTCGCAAACCTTAGTATAACAAAACCTTATGCCCTCAGTTTCGATCGAAGTCTAATTCGGGAGTATTGGGACGGGTTTCGATCTTGAGTGCATACGGGGGGGGGAACCACTGGACTTATATGTTTTAAACATTCCAGTCTGGATATCATCGCGATACCCTAGCGGGCGGGACTGGTTAGGACAGTGTGCGTATGTGGGAGAGACCCGGGTTCGAGTCCGGGCTCCCACATTTCTTTTTAGACAATTTTCTAAATATATTTAATTGTTAAAAATCAAACCCTATATTATTATAGTGTTATATAAATGTGTTTTAGCCCGGGAAACAACCCATAGACTCGGGTTTGAATTATTAACGTATTTTTATTATTCCCACTTTTATAAATAAAATATTATTGTTATTATCAACAAAAAAAATAATAATATGTTTATAGTATTTTTAAACCGTAAATTCGTATAAAATAATATGTTTATATTATTTTCAAACCGTGACCCGTAATATTAAATAATATACATATTTATATTATTTCGAATCATTTTATAACATCGTGTATCGATTGAGACCAAATAATAATATATTTAGTTATATTATTTACTTGTATATATTATCATTTTCTTAATTTTTATGAATGAGAAAACACCCGGTTATATTTATTATTAATTGTGTCATTCGTCGCATAAAGTAATTCCTAACTCCGTGGACACTTTCGTCCACTCTTGAATATTAGAGCGTTTCGTTAAGACGTTTCTCATTCCGTGTCACTGTCACAATTCCCATTTTTATCCCTAATTTATGTGTTTATAATTTTAGGGCATTCGTAAGTCATTTGAGACTTACACTCGTGGTTTCAACGTACCTCTAGTGTGAAAGTACCTTCAACGCAGGTGAGTTTTCACGGCCCCTTTTTACTGTTTTAATCTAGGGGAGAAAACATGATTAAATTATTTTGAGATTTTGCAAATTCATATGTTATCAATGTTAAAGCTAAGCGTAACACGCTATCACAGAAATTCCTCAACTTATATCGGACCGTTAATATGGATCTTAGCGAGGTAATATTTAGTAGTACTACTGGGTTTGACAAATCCCACCCGCGTTAGTCGTGCTAACTCGATTAGATATCGAACGGGTGAAATGTTAGCCTACTCACATCGCCAGTGTTAATAGACCTGGTAGGAGGCAATAAACAAACAGTCAGCATCGGTTGCGAGCGCTTGAGTTAAACATGAGCATAGGTTAGCTACCTATAGATACATACTGAATGAACATAAATCTGGTGAACGCTTATTTACATATATTGAAACCTGTGAACTCACCAACCTTGTGTTGACATATTTTCTTACATGTTTTCTCAGGTCGCTAAGATAAGACACAGGTGCACATTAGGGCATGCATGGGATTCAACTATTTTGATTATGACTTATTTATACTTGTTTGGATTATTTTGTATTGTATTTGGTTTGGTTGGACGTTTTGGACTTTTGGACTTTGGTTTTGGGCGCGTGTGTTTTGCGCATTTACTTTCTTTACGCTTCCGCATTGAAACTCTGATTATTATGATATTTTCATTTTGAGTCCCATGTAGAGTCGTTCAAAGTAACTAATGTCTGAGATCCTGGTTCGTCACTTCCCAAATGGTAAAACTCCGTTAGTTGAAATTGGGGGTGTGACAATCACCTTGTCTCACATAGCTTTTTATCTTAGCCATGGAGCATAGAGTGATTTGGTTCTTTCGTTCACCGTATATGCTAACTTCCTTTCCTGTCGATGTTATGAACCGCACAATCTTCTGATTGCATATAATTGTCACTGAATGGGATGAAAACCAGTTCATCCCTATGATCACATCAAATTCTTGCATTGCCATTAGAATTAAGTCGACTAAGTATTCCTCTCCTTTAATAAGAAGTCGGCAATCTCGACATATTTCGGTTACTATACAGTTCTTATCACTATCGATTTCAACCTCTAATGCCTAAGCCAACCTACTTCTATCGAAGTTTCCAGAGTTTGCAAATCTTAGGGTCATAAAGGATCTACTAGCTCTTGTATCGAATAAAACACAAGCAGGTGGGGAGTTCAAGAGGAAGGTACCTGATACGACATCAGGGATTTCTTTAGCTTCCTCGGTCGTGATCTGGAAGGCCCTACCTCTTGGTTTTGGAGCTTCGATCCTTTTGACATCATTTCAGCCACCCTATATCCTTCTCCTATATTTTCTATTCGTGGCTTCAATTATGGACATTCCCAACTGAAATGTCCTGGCTTATAGCAGTTGTACCATAATCTGGTTTGACTCATGCACTGTGATGCCATGTGTCCTATCCTTTCGCACTTGCTACACCTCATAAATTTAATTCGACATTCACCTGGATGCCTTCTTCCACAAGTTTTGCAATCTTGCACCTCTTTCCTTGAAGAGGGATTATTTCTAGGTTTTCTGAATTTAAAATTCTGTTGGAGTATATTCTGGTGACAACGAGCTTGAAGACTATATGTCTTAGTCTTAGAGTCTTTGACTTGTATTTGATAGAATTGTTAGCAACAGTTAAAGGGGAGTCTGTTAGGACATGTTTTGTAACTGTTGATAAAATTCTGTGTAAGTTCATAGAGAGGCGAACTTAACAAGTTCGCCTGGTTTATCAGAGGCGAACTTGTTAAGTTCGCTTAGTCTATGCTTAGGCGGACTTATTAAGTTCGCCTAGCTTGTAGGTCCCTAATTCGGTGCGTGACGGATCTCTAGACTCACGGTACGACACGGTGATAACATGCGGAATCCATGATCAACGTGATCGTGTGACTCAATCAACAACAACGGTGTAAATAAACGCTTTGTATTTCCACCACAATATCATTTTACCATAATCCTGTCTCTAATCAGTCCTCCTAATATCGTATCAACTCTACTTCTGATAACAGACTCTGTAACTGTATATATAAGCACCAGTTCTGCAGTAGTTCGCCTCATAGATGCTTAGGCGAACTTATTAAGTTCGCCTTTAATAGGCTAAGCGAACTTAACAAGTTCGCCTCAGATAGACTAAGCGAACTTAACAAGTTCGCCTCTGATAAACCAGGCGAACTTGTTAAGTTCGCTTAGTCTATCTGAGGTGAACTTGTTAAGTTCGCTTAGCCTATTAGAGGCGAACTTAATAAGTTCGCCTAAGCATCTATGAGGCGAACTTAATAAGTTCGCCTACTGCAGAACTGGTGCTTATATATACAGTTACAGAGTCTGTTATCAGAAGTAGAGATAGAGACGATATCAGAGTATACGAGAGAGAATTCTGTGAATCTTGTAACCTGATATTGTGGTGGAAATACAAACAGTTTATATAAAAAAAAAATTATGTGCATGTTCATAGAAAGGCGAACTTGTTAAGTTCGCTTAGTCTATCTGAGGCGAACCTGTTAAGTTCGCTTAGCCTATTAGAGGCGAACTTAATAAGTTCGCCTAAGCATCTATGAGGCGAACTTAAGTTCGCCTACTGCAGAACTGGTGCTCATATATACAGTTACAGAGTCTGTTATCAGAAGTAGAGATAGAGATGATATCAGAGTAGACGAGAGAGAATTCTCTGAATCTTGTAACCTGATATTGTGGTGGAAATACAAAGAGTTTATTTACACAGTTGTTGTTGATTGAGTTACACGAGCACGTTGATCATGGATTCCGCACGTTATCACCGTGTCGTACCGCGAGTCTAGAGATCTGTCACGCACCGAATTAGGGACCTACAAGTGGTACCAGAGCCTTTGCTCTTGATTAGTAGAAGATTCGTGGTGTTTTCGTGTCCAATCAACATCAAATTCATCATCTTTGATATTTTCATTTCCATGGAGTTTTCAAGACTGATTCAGATCTGATTTGGTGTTTGTGAAGAGGATTTTGACGAAATTGATCCGATAGAAAGCTTCTAATAGAGAAAGTATACAATCCTACGGTCCAATTTTGATTAATTCCTTCAAATCAGTGATTAATGATGATTTCAGCATGTCTCTGGTTCGCGAATTTGGTCTGAAGTATTCTTGGTCTTGATTCTGTTACTGCAAGCGAACTTGCTGATTTGTGTGCAGGCGAACTTGTCAAGTTCGATTCTCACAGGATTAAGCGAACTTATTTTAGGTGAACTTAATCAGATTTTTGAATTCTGATTTAGGCGAACTTATTTTTAAGCGAACTTAAGCAGATTTCAAGTTTCTGGTTTAAGCGAACTTATTAAGTTCGCTTCACATTAAGTTCGCTTGGGTGTCTCTTAGGCGAACTTATTAAGTTGGCTTGTACAGTATCAGGCGAACTTATCTGTTTGCTAGTGTTCTTAAAAAATAAAAAATAAAAAATAAAAAAAAGTATTTTGGCGGCAAATTTTTTTTCTTGTTCAAATTTTTTAGGGAAAGCTTATATGGTCGTTTTGAATCATTTTTAAAATTTTGAATTTTCAAAATTTTTTAAAAAAGGGTATTTTGGCGGGAAATTTTTTCCGTATATTTTCGCAAAAATTTCAAAATGTCAATTTCTTATGATGATAATGAGATTGGAACTATGCCACCGAGACTTTTGTGCATATCAGATTACTGTAGCTGGAAAGTCCGGTTCGAACAGTTCGTATCATAAACTGATGAAAACTTTTGGACATCCATATTTGAAGGATATGTGCATCCTACTTATGACTATATGGGATATTATGATGTACCTAAACCAGTGACAGCTCTTAGTAAACTAGAAAAGCAGAAGTTTGATCGAGAGGTGAAGACGCGTGAAACGTTAACGATGTCTTTACCAAAAGAAATCACTCATAGTCTCGGGAAGTGTCCTACTTCAAGAGATCTATGGGAAGCATTGACGAAAAAGGGTGAAGCAACTTCTCAAGCATTTGTTGTCTTGATCAAAGAAGTATTAGAGAAGAAGAGTGATTCTCAAAGTGATTCTTCTGCAGAGTTAAGTGATAGTGAGAGTATTCGTTCCGGTGAAAGTACTCAATCTACTGAGACCGATGTGATGAGTGAAGAAAGCTTTCAGACAGTTGAAGATGATCTGAGTGAATTAGAAACTGATGCAGAGCCTGTCATTGTTAATCAAAGGGTGAAGCTGATGATGACGTTTTCATGGCTCCTAGTGCATCTTCTTCAGAACTAAAACCTGAGGTAGTTTCTAACTCTGAAATGTTTTGTTCTAACTGTATTTTAGTAAAGGATAAAATGATGAGGGTTATGGATGACAACGTTAACCTCATTTGTGATATGAAATCGATGCACATGGTAAATCAGAAATTAAAAGACAATGAGATTGTGTGTATTGAGAGAATAGAATCACTAAAGAGGGATATAAGTTCTCTAACTTTGAAGATCAAAGAGCAGGCAAATCACCTGGATATGTCCTTTGCAGAAATTAAGAAAAGAAATAATGATCTTGCTGCAAAAGATAAGGAACTAGCTGAATCTAAAGCAGAGGTGATCCGATTGCATAGAAAATTAGAAAGCTTTGGAAATTCATCATTCTTATTAGGATATTATCACGATAATGCTGAAGAGGGGAAGGGAACTAGTGGTATTGGCTATGTTCCTCCACCATTCAACGGAAATTATTCTGTGACACCTGAGATTATAAAAGATGAGGATTTAGATCCTAAGATTGTGTTGAAAGTGAATCCGGTCACAGGTGAAGATATGGTGTATTTTGATGAGAGTGATGATGAATATTTTTATGAAGCTAAGGTAGAGGGGATACCGAAAGCTGTTAAGAAAGAAGACTCAAAGGTTGATTCTAATTCATCTGGAAATTCTACATTTGGAAGTTCTTCAAATTCAAGGAGAGTTCCATATGTCAGAGATTATCAAAACAGGCGTACATGTTTTCATTGTAATGAGATGGGTCACATTGTGGTGAACTGTCATTACAAAAATAAAGGGAAGAAGCATGTCGTTCCTGAGAAGGTGAAGCCTGAATCAAGACCTGTTGAGAACAAGTTTGTTCCGTCTCAAACTTCAAAAGAAGTTCATGTAAGAGAATCTTCTTCAAGTGCATCTTATCGTGTGAAGATTCCTTATATGAGAGAATATAGTGAGAAGAGATCTTGCTTTTCTTGTGGTCTTGTGGGTCACATTAGGATTGCTTGTCCTCACAAAGCCAAAGGTAACAGACATGTTACTCCAGAAAAGGTAAGAACTCCTGGTAAGCCTTATGTTAACCCAAATGTGGCTAAACCTCATGTTACACCAAAGGGTAATTCAAAATCTGAGGTTAGGCTTTCTAGACCTCAAAGGCGGTGGAGAAACAGAAGATTGAGAAAACTTTTAGAACAACAAGAGTTTTCACAATCAATTCAATTTTCAAATAAAAGAAAATGTTCAAACACTTCACATTTTAAGCAAAAAGAACTTAATGAACAGAAGTATGTTTGGAAATCTAAAGTTTCTGTTTCTGACTCGTCGGAACAATCTCCGAAAATAGATGAAAGATTCGATTGTGAATGGAGTGAGGTTTATTATTTTGATACAGATGGACGACCCATGACTACCATGGCTTGGGTCCCAATTTCAAATTAATGTTTCTTGTTAGTTGTGCAGGATTTACCAAGAGGGACTATTAATACCATTTTGGTTGTTCTAAGCACATGACAGGGAATGACATCTGCATGAGTAAAGAGTTGTTGATAACTGGAAATCTTCTTGATTCAACGACTTGATGCTCAAGGGGGAGAATATGTCACATACAATGTTATTTTGAAACAGTTTTTCAAAGTCTAAATGATAACCTGAAACTTTGGATGACGATGGTGAGCATAAAGTCGTTGATGCAACCATTTGACTAGTTGAGGGGGAGTCTATAGGACAGGGGGAGTACAGAACTGTGTTGGTGACAAAGGCAAAGACATTCAATTACAGGATTACATCGGTTTGAGTTCTTAATTGATTGACTTGCTTAATCCTGAGTAACCAAGTAAAATGTTTTTCATAAAATGTTTTCATGGAAGGTTTATTTTCATTTGTTTACTTTCTTTGAAAAATATTTTGAAAAAGCCAAACAAATTGAAAAAGATAAAATCGACATTACTTGAAGTTAAAGAAGAGATGATAGTACATCAGTAGATGTTCTTTCACACATGACCTTAGTTTGACTGGTTGGTGCTTTATGTTAATATATCTGAATTATATGTTTTGATCTAAACTTCAGAGACTACACAAATAGGAAATGATAGTGTTGTGTATGCATATAATTTGAATTGTCAGTAGACTAAAAGCGTCACTGAACCATTAGTAGTGTGAAAACATAATTTCATATGTTACAACTGTGATTTGAACCCATTTTATGCTTGGGTGTGTGCGTTAAAAGATCACTATCAAATAAAGAATATTAGCTTTTAATAAAGATTTTCCTATGAGATCAGTTTCGGGTTATGTCCTTAGCACTATTCATTCGATTTGCTTCAGTGCCCATGTCCTGAAAAGCATGCAATTTGAAGTATAATCAAGATATGTACTTGACAACATCTGTCAAACATATACTAGCCCTTGGATCATATTGATAAATCATCTTTACTGATTCCATTGAATTCATAATCCAGATAACAGTTGGATCCACGTACTTGAATCTTATGATTCCACATATATAAGCCAAGACATTGAATCATTCGATTCTGAATCTCATTGATTCCTATACAATCCAATTTGGATTCTGCTATTCATGTGCTAAGTGATGTCTCCTAATTCTGGAAATTCGGATAATCTTTAGTAAAATCTCATATGTCTTGAAGATAGTGCATTTACTTTCTGTTGGCAAACTAGTGGGGTACACGTTGTATTTCATACTTAAATGGTACCTTAACTCACAAGAAAGTGGGAATGAGATGCTTTAGTTTCAAATCTTATAATATTGACAAATTGAATTTGTGTGTCATAGCATGATCTTATTTTCTTTAAATGTTTATCGCGTATCATAACATGCAATATGAAAGTCTTGAAAAGATAGAGTGTGATAATCTTGAAAGATATTGGTTTGATTGGTCAATGCTTGAAAGAATGACATAGGATACCATTTGATATTATATGGGATTTATATCCAAGATGTGTGATTGATATATCATATATACTGATATGATCTTCTTACTCATGATGTTCGAACAAAAATATGTGATTTTGTATTTTACATTTCAGTTTATACAGAGAAAAACCAAAAAGATTTTGTCTTTCTTATGTTTGAAAAACCAAAAAGATTTTATTTTTTCAGCTTCCATGGAAATCTTAATTGTTGGTTATTCTTGGTTGTTCTCCTTTGCAAAAACTGAATATTGCAGATAGAAGTTGACAAGGGGTCCTTCTCCCAAGTTTTCTTCTAGTAATAAAGAGAGTGTGCAGATGAACAAGACGAAGACTACAACTTGTTTGATGATATATGAAGACGGATGACAATCTTCTAAAGCTGTTGTCAAGGGGGATTCTGTTGGAGCATATTCTAGTGACAACGAGCTTGAAGACTATATGTCTTAGTCTTAGAGTCTTTGACTTGTATTTGATATAATTGTTAGCAACAGTTAAAGGGGAGTCTGTTAGGACATGTTTTGTAACTGTTGATAAAATTATGTGTAAGTTCATAGAGAGGCGAACTTGTTATCAGAGGCGAACTTGTTAAGTTCGCTTAGTCTATCTGAGGCGAACTTGTTAAATTTGCTTAGCCTATTAGAGGCGAACTTAATAAGTTCGCCTAAGCATCTATGAGGCGAACTTAATAAGTTGCCTACTGCAGAACTGGTGCTTATATATACAGTTACAGAGTCTGTTATCGGAAGTAGAGATAGAGACGATATCAGAGTAGACGAGAGAGAATTCTATGAATCTTGTAACCTGATATTGTGGTGGAAATACAAAGAGTTTATTTACACCGCTGTTGTTGATTGAGTTACATGAGCACGTTGATCATGGATTCCACACGTTATCACCGTGTCGTACCGCGAGTCTAGAGATGCGTCACGCACCGAATTAGGGACCTACAAATTCCTCAGAGGAGCGGGAGAAGGAATATCTTATTTTTTTCCTTTTCCCGTCTCTTTCCTCTTGCCTCTTGAGCTCAATCTCTCGTTCTCGAGCCCAATCGATCATTTCCTCCAAGTTCGCACACTTGGAAGGATGAATGAATTCTCTAATATCAGTTTTCTAGACAAGATGGTATCTTGTCATCAACATCTCTGGTGTAGTTAACAAAGCAGGACAGAACCTAGCCTTTTCAAAGAAAATGCCAGTGATCTCATCCACTGACACTTTGGTTTGAAGGAGGTTCAGAAATTCCTCCGTAATCCTGTCAATTGCCGCTCAGGCATCTCTTTGAATTACTCCCATCTCATTGCTTTGATTCTTCCTCTCCCTTTCTCATGTTTCACTATGCCCCACCAATCGTCGGCTCATTCCTTGAGCTGATAGGTAGCAAATGTCACTTCATCTTCCTTTATGCAATGGCAGGTGTGGAATGATGTTTCCATTGCAGTTATCCTTCTTTGACTTTCTAAGGGGTCAACTGCTCCCTTAAATTCTATCGGTTTGCACATCATAAAATCCTTATACGTGCATCGGTTCAATTTAGAATTCCCATTATCTCCATTTTGAGGTTTCTCAACCTCCTTATGGTTTTCGAACCAACTCTCGAGTGAACTTTGAAGTTCCTCTTGAATAAGTAGGTTTGCATCAAACGTTTTGCCTACATTTATTCCGATCTGTCTCCGGATATTTTTCGGGACCTGCTCAACTTCGTTTTCATCGGTAGGTGGAGACGCATTTCTCCTATGGCTCCCTTCTTCACGTATGTTCTCGTTTTGACGTTCAGCCATTATTTGCTGAAATACGAATTCGTTTAATCTCCCACTCGTTTGCCCTAACTTATAGTCTAGGGTTTTACATTACAAGCCTTAATTTGTTCTAACCATATTCAAATGTCCTAGGGTTTCCATGTAAGGCCAATCATATATTTCCACATATACACATTTATTCATGCATGTTTACACCCATGGCTTAATAATTGCTGACATAAGTTATCATATGATGTTTGCGGTATCACGGGCTCCCATACATTAGCTTCTATACTGGCCAGGTATAAGGCAATGTATGTTACGCATCATGATACACCCAACTATCATATGGAGCTTATATCATACAAAATTCGGCCCACATATATCACGTATCTTTCTCTAGCACTAAATTAAAACATATTTTCTTCCTCGGACAGCCTTGGAGTGAATCCCTATGTATCACGAGCACTTATGGTTTGAGTTTAAGTACCCTTTCTAATACTTAAATCCCTCAAACTGTGCTCTGATAACAACCTGAAACACCCTACTCCTAATTCCTTTATTTTATCAGAGTTTTATGTGAAAACTTGTTCCCAGTTTTTCAAAACCTTGTCACTAATGTGACAAAGGCCTATTTTGTTATATGAATATTTTTTTACAATATAAACGTGATAGATATTATATTTACATAGGGATTCTCTTCCACTCCTCCAGTGTTTGAAAATATTTTTGCATTAGCTTTCGCTAAGTAAGTACACTGCGTTACTCCATTTTATTATTTGTAAGGCCCGCTCTGTAGGCTGGACACCTCACATTCATTCCTTCAGATGGGCTGGACGTTCTGTTACATTTATTCAAGATCCGCCCTGTAGGCTGGATATCCCATTTCCATTCCCAATTCAGGATGCGCCCCGTGGGCTGGACATCCCATTTCCATTCCAATTTCAGGACCCGCCCCGTGGGATGGACATCTCATTTCCATTTCAATTTTAGGACCCACCCCGTGGGCTGGACATTCCATTTCATTTCCAAACATAACACACAGTCCATCATATTTATTTGCATGCATTCCTACCATGCCTTCGGACCTAGCATACAGCCCTAAACCATCGTAAAGGTTTTGCCTTAAAACATCAAAGAAGCTTATATACAGGGTCCCCCACAGCGTTCCCACCACTTCTTTGACATCTCTAGGGTACGTCGTTACTCAAGTTCAGTGTTAGACCAGCCTTTATTCCATATTCTGATCACATAATGGCATGTACCATAACCATGCTTTTAGACCTAGCCCTCACCCTAAACCTTTGTAAAGGTTACGTCCTAAAATACCAAAGAAGCTTATATACAGGTTCCCTGTAGCATTCCCACCACTTCTTTGTTACCTCATGAGTTCGCCGTTACTTGGGTTTCAGGCTAGACTAGTCTTTATCACACATTCACATTTTATCAGATAATAGCATGCGTCCTTGTCATGTTTTTCCATACCGGCCCCTTCCCTAAGCCTTTTGCAATGGTTTCGCGTTAAGGCATCAAAGAGGTTTATACATAGGGTTCCCCGCTGAGTTCCCACCACCCATTTGACATCCCATGATTACTCCATTGTTCGGGTTTAGGGTTCCGACTAATCTATCCTTTACCTATACCTTAGTCATTCACATATCACATAATCACATAAAAAAAAAAATATATATATATATATATATATATATATAAATACTTTAACTAGGTACGGGTCCAGAGCACTTATATTAACCTTGGGTTGTTTCCTAAACTCATTCCTCGCTTAAGACGTCTCTCCAATCCACGCTCGTAATTTTAACGCATCGCACTCCTAACCGTCGTGCTCGTAACCGTCGTTCCGACCTCCTCGGTTTGCATGTTTGTGTGGTAGTGGTGATGGTGATGTTGTTGTTTCAAAATGAACTTCAAATGTCTCTATTTATAGGTTGGTTTCTGCACCGGTGGCGGACCACTAAGACAGGCGGTAGCGGTCCGCTACCGCCTTCCTGCCAGCTGTTTGGCGTACTCTCCACGTAGCGGACCGTGTGGGCTATGGTAGCGGTTTGCTACCCCTTATTTTCACGCGAGTCAGCTGCCACGCGTCACGTTATCCGGGCCCGTTTACGGCTGGCGGACCTTTACCCGCCCTGGTGGCGGTCCGTCATAGGGCTAAGTCAGCAGTCAACGCGTCTGCCACGAGTCATTCCCTCATCATTACTTTAATTACCACGTAACGGACCGCCAAGAGGCTTGGTAGCGGTCCGCTACTGTCCATTTTTCAGAATTCTTTTGTTTTTAACCCTTCAACTCTGACCTATTTACACTTTAGGCCCTGAACTTCAATTTTCCTTGAAAATTTGAGATGTTACAATATTACTGCATATATGCACTATCGAAAAAGTTCGGACACATTAACTATTTTGTTTTTTATATATCAATGTTGTATTTAAATTAAAGATAAAAAAATTCTTAATTTATTGGTATAATTTAAAAAAATAATAATAACGTAGGTAAAAATATATGATTTTTACTTTAATAATATTAAAGGAATCGTTAACTATATGTAATTTTAAAGAATCTTAAGCTTATTACAATATATAATACGGACATAATAAATAAACATGAAATAAATTTTATATTAATTAAAAGACAAGTATTCAGTTGACAAGACGAGATGCAGACTATATTATCTTAAAAACAAGTTATATATAAACAAGACCGAATTACAACTTTTGTCCTTTATGATTTCTAAAATTATGAGATAGGTTATGTAAAACTTTTATTTTCATTCATTGTCCTTTATTTGAAAAGTTCTCTCATTTTTTATCCTTTTGACTAACTGTAGTTAAATAATTCTGTTAAATTAAGGACATTATTGTATTTTAGCACTAAATGCAATTCTTCTAATGTAAAGTTTAGTTTACTTTTTTCTTTTCTTTTATTTTCTTTTATTCTTCATTTATTCTTTTTATCACTTTTATTTTATATATTTTATTTAAAATATTATTAATTAATTAACTAACCAACTTAATTATTTTAAAAAGATATATATATATATATATTTTTAATTTATTTATTTTCTTTTGTTTGAATAAGTAATATACTTTTCCTACTTTTATTTTAAATTTTTTTGTAAAGTTTATTAATTAATTAAGTAACTTATTTGTTTTATAAAAATAGATTTTTTTTATATTTTTATAATTTATTTATTTTCTTTTTTATTAAGTTATTTAATTTTATCATTTTACAGTTATTATAATTTTTTATACTATTTATTATATATTAGATAGTTAGTAGGAGTTTAAAGTTTATTTTGTAATTATAAACTTAATTTTGAAATTTTATTAATTTATTAACCAACGTATTTATTTTATAAAGATATATTTTTTTTATTTAATTTCTTTTATTTTCGTTTCTAAAATTTTTTATTATTTGTTCGTGTTCGATCGTTTGTTTAGTTAAAGTTATATACATGCGGATTTTACTAAAGATTATCCGAATTTCCAGAATTAGGAGACATCACTTAGCACATGAATAGCAGAATCCAAATTGGATTGTATAGGAATCAATGAGATTCAGAATCGAATGATTCAATGTCTTGGCTTATATATGTGGAATCATAAGATTCAAGTACGTGGATCCAACTGTTATCTGGATTATGAATTCAATGGAATCAGTAAAGATGATTTATCAATATGATCCAAGGGCTAGTATATGTTTGACAGATGTTGTCAAGTACATATCTTGATTATACTTCAAATTGCATGCTTTTCGAGACATGGGCACTGAAGCAAATCGAATGAATAGTGCTAAGGACATAACCCGAAACTGATCTCATAGGAAAATCTTTATTTAAAGCTAATATTCTGTATCTGATAATGATCTTTTACACACACACCCAGGCATATAATGGATTTAAATCACAGATGTAATCATAGTATATTTAATTTTCACACTACTATTAGTTTCAAAACGCTTTTAGCCTATTGACAATTCAAGTTTCAAATTTTATACACAAATTTTAAAACAAATTATCAAAAATAGAGCATTCACAGCACTATCATTTCTTATTTATGCAGACTTTGAAATTTAGATCAGATCAACTTATTTTAATCATTCATATATCAAGGTCTACTAAGGTCGTGTGAAATGAACTAATCACTGATGTACTATAATTTCTTCTCAAAACCTCAAATGATGTCAAAATTTTATATTTTTCAATTTGTTTATACTTTTTATAACTTAAGCTTTTTGACTGAAAATGTAAATGCAAAAATGTAATAAAGCAATAAAAGAACTTAAAATTTTTTTTCCATGAAACTCTGATTTTGAAAATCTTTTATTCGGGATTGATCATACCAATCATTTTAATTAGGAATTCAAACCTGGTACGATCAAATGCTTTGGTAAACAAGTCAGCAAAATTATCTTCAGTGTGTACCTTGACCAGCTCAATTGACCTTTTCTCTGCAAATGATATTGAATCACGTATAAAATGATATTGAATTTCGATGTGCTTAGTTTTACTATGTTTAACAGGATTATTCGTTATGGACATAGTTGTTATCAATAAGCATGGGGGTTCCTGTGAAATTCAAACCGTAATCTCTCAATTGTTGTTGTATCCACAGAATCTGTGAACAGCAACTTGCAGCAGCGATGTATTCTGCTTCACATGTTGAAATTGAGACTGTGGTTTGCTTTTTGCATTGTCAGGATACAAGTCGATTACCTAAGAACTGGCAACCACCTGTTGTAGATTTCCTGTCCAGACAACAACCACCAAAATCAGAATCAGTATAAGCATTGAAATCAAAGTTAGAACCATGAGGATACCATAGCCCTAAACGTTGTTTTCCTTTTAAATACCGAAAGATTCTTTTCACAGCAATTAAGTGAGATTCTTTTGGCTTTGCCTGAAATCTGGAACAGATACACACGGCGAACATTATATCCGGCCTTGAAGCGGTTAAGTACATGAGGGATCCAATCATAGCTCTGTAAAGTCGACAATCCACATCTTTTCCTTCCAAGTCAGAATGCAGCTTATGATTGACCGGAATTGAAGTATCGTATGGGGTACAGTCCTCCATCTTGTACCGGCTCAAGATGTCTTTGACATACTTGGACTGATGAATAAAGAAACCATCTTCCTTTTGATTTACATGTAAACCTAAGAAAAACGATAACTCTCCCATAGCAGACATTTCAAATTTTGACTTCATAACACCCTCAAAGTCTTTGAATAACCCTTCATTTGTCGAGCCAAAAATAATATCATCCACATAAATCTGTACCAGTAGGTAATCTCCCCTGATTTCTTTATGAATAACGTCGAGTCTATCTTTCCACGAACAAAGTCATTCGCCAAAAGATGTGTGGATAAAGTCTCATACCACGCACGAGGAGCCTAATGAAGACCATAGAGGGCCTTATCTAGCTTGAAAACCATGTTCGGATTCAGTGGATCTTCAAACCCCGGCGGCTGACACACATAGACTTCCTCCTTGACCTTTCCATATAAAAATGCACTCTTGACGTCTAATTGAAACACCTTAAAACCTTTGAAAGAAGCAAAAGCTAGAAACAGCCTTATAGCTTCAAGCCGTGCAACCGGCGCATAAACCTCGGTGTAATCAATTCCTTCTTGTTGATTGAAGCCCTGGACAACTAATCTTGCCTTATTGCGTACCACGACAGCTCGATCGTCTTTCTTACATTTAAACACCCATTTTGTTCTTATCGGATACGCACCTTTCGGTAGATCAACAAGATTCCAAACCTTCAGTTTGTCAAATTGAGCAAGTTCTTCCTGCATAGCTTCTACCCAGTTATTGTCATTTAAAGCCATCTCTACATTCTTGGGTTCAACCTGTGAAATAAAGCAAGAATGTGAGCAATCATCAAGAACACCAGAATCTTTAATGCAAGTATACAAACAAGTATTGTCAACAAGAGAACGAGTTTTCACTCCATCATGTAAATTTCCAATTATATTTGTTACTGGATGATCTTTGTGTTCCTTGATGGATGCGACCTCAGGAACCGGTAACACGTCAACTTGAGTAGATTCAGATTGATAAGAATAATCTTGAGGAATTGTAATTTCCGAGTCTAAATTAGTTGGAATCTCCCCCTGAGCCTGTGTCGAAGGTAATGGATCATCACTCAACAACGGATCAGCAGAAGAATCTTGAAAAATAGCATTATCCTCCTCACTCTCTGAATCTTGTGGACCTGAACAAGAAGCAACATTAGGATCGGGAGCAGCTTCCTGTGCCACAATATTGAATCAGATTCCGACGCCTTGAAGAGTAAACATGTTGGAATTGAATCCGTTGTAGTGGCGACACTCATGTCAAGGACATACGTGTCATTTCTCCTTGGAGCCTTCATGAGAATCCATTCATCAGGAATCACAAAACCCGGTTTCAGAATATAGCATTCATGATCGTTGAAATGGAACGAGAACTTCTTGTCACAGACTTGTGATACGCTTAAAAGATTGTGTTCCAGCTGCTCAACATAATTCACCTTTTCAAATTTGACTTTGTCATTCTTTAACGTTCCCTGGCCAGTTATGTATCCGCCTTTATTACCCGCAAAAGAGACATAACCTCCATCATATTTAATCACATCCTCAAGCAATCTAACATTCCCTGTCATATGTTGAGAGCAACCACTATCCACATACCACGTATTGTTGATAGTCCTCCTTTGTTGTCCCTACATAAAGAACGAGAATCAGTTAGAAAGTGGAACCCAAGCCATCGTGGTCTTGGGTCGTCCGGATTGATCAAAATAAACAACTTCTTGTAATTTACAATCAATTTTATCATTCACTGTTGGAACAGAAGTTTGACAATCAGACCTTCTCAAAGAAGAACCATTTTTATTATTTTGAAAAACATTATTTGATATATTATTGTCAGATTCAGATGTTTCCAAAATTTTCTTTAATTTTCTGTTTCTTCTTCTTTGAGGTCTAGACAATTTAACCTACTGAAAATAATCTTTTGAAATCCCAACTTTTGGAATCTCAAGTTTCTCTTTGCATACATAGGATTTAACATTCAATGTATTCTGTTGTTTAAATCCAGGGGATTTAACAAAAGATCGACCAGACATATTTTTCTCCAAACTAGAAGACGACTTTCCCTCATCTTTTCTTTTCAGAATCTTCACCACTTTCGGTTGTGAAGAAACGGTCTTCATTTTACCCTGGTTATGGACAATTAATCAAATTATGACCAGCCTCATTGCAATGAAAACACACTCTTCTTTCTTGATAACTTCTGAAATAAGATGTTTTCTTTGAATTTGAAGAACCATCAGAAGAATAAGCTTCGGAGGAATGCTCAGAACAATTTATTGGCTTCTTTGGAACATAGGTCTGTTTTGGCATCTTTGAAGAATTTACTTTTTGATAACCAGCTGCAACAAACCCACTTGACTGTAAGATTGGAGAAAGTTTAGTTGGAACCACTTTCACCTCTTTAGGTTCAGTCAAAATACATCTATCTTGAGTAATATTCTTTACAACTTTTGGTTCATCAATTTTCACTTCTTTCGGAATGCCTTCAACCTTTGAATCATTAAACACCTCATCCTATATATCAGAATCATACACCATGTCTTCACCCATCACTGGATTCACTTTTAATACTGTCTTGGGATCAATTTCCTCTTCATTAATGATTTCCGGCTCAACCACATAATTCGCATTGAACGGTGGAGGAACAAACCCAATACCAGCAACCCTTTTTGTGGGATCAGCATTAGCATTGAAATAATTCAAAACTACAGATGAATTCTCAAACTGTTCCAGTTTTCTATGTAATTTTATCACCTCATATTCTTTTTCAGAAATCTCCTTGTTCTTTTGGGCAACTACTTCATTTCGTTTTTCGATTTCAGCATAAGCCATATCTAGATGATAACCCTATTATTTGTATTTTAACCCAAGAGAATTTAAGTCTCTTTTCAAAGACTCAATTCTATCAATGCACAGTTTATCATTTTCTTTCAGTTTCTGATTAACTGAATGCATTGATTTCATATCACAAATCAAGTTTGTGTTATCATCCATGACTTGTTGCAGTTTATCTTTAACAGAAATGCAATTAGAACAGTATATATGACAAACAGAGTCTCTTACCTTAGATGGATCAGACATGTCTGCCATGAATACTTTGGCAATTGGAATTTTCTCTGAATCATCACCAACTGAAGCATTTTCTATAAGAACAATTTCTTCCTCAGCAACCCCTGACACAGCATCAGAATCAATACTTTGCCCTCTTTCTTCCTCATCATCAACACTTGGAACACTATCACCATCACACGAATCATCACTAGAACTTTCATCATCAGTAGACTCTTCTGGTTTTTCTGAATGAATTTCTGTAACAAAAGCTTGACTCACAGCACCCACCAAATCTTCCAGATGAATGCCCCAATCATAGTTTTCGTCATTTTGAGCAACTAAAGCTGATGATGCAGATGCATGATTTGTATTACCAGAAGGACCATGATTTTGATTACTAGATGAACCATGTGACTGATTCCTATTATGCTGAAAGTTAGATTGCTTCTTTTGAGAATCAAATTCTACCTTTGGCTTCACACACTCCTTAGCAAAGTGACCATACTCTTGGCAGTTGTAACACCTAACTTTGCTCTTATCAAAACCCATACGTGATCGACTATTTGAACCAATATATTTTCTGCCAGTTCTCTTCAAGAAATCTTTAGCTTGTCGCATTAACATGGCCATATTCCACTGGATATTCATTTCTTCCAGATCAACAGGGTCAATCTGTCTTAAATCTTCTTCTATAACCTCAGGATCATGTATTTTACCTCCAATGAAATTTTCATATGATGCCATGAATGAAGAAAACATAGCAAGATAATCATCAGCAACTTTCTGATTCACATGAGATCCAGATGATGTTGAAGCAGTAGTAGCAGAAAATCCAGAATGGCTTGAATGACCAGAATAAATTGGAACTCCAGAACACTGATCATTTGAAGAATCTTGAGCATCACCAGAAAAGAATGCCACTCCAGTACCAGATTTACCAGCAGATTTGGCAAAATACATTGAGGGATCCTGGATATGCTCCATATTAGTCTCTTTCTTCTTCATATTCTTGTCATGTGACTGAATCTTTCCTAGGACTTCTTCAAGAGACATGGTTTTGTACTTAACATTTTCTTTGATCAAAACCGTATACACATCAAACTTTGATGGTAAAGCCTCCAAGAATTTATCATTGATTTCCTCAGTCTCATATACCACAGATGCACTAGCTAGTTCACTAAGAAGATGATAAAATCTTGTAGCAAGATCATCCAAAGATTCATTTTGAAAATGTTTAAAGACTAGGAACTGCTTCTTTAGTAACTCCTTTCTACTCTTTTTCACATCCAAACTCCCTTCACACCTTTTCTGTAATGCTTCCCACAGTTGTTGAGAAGACTTAAACTATTTAAAACTGTGATATATTTCCTTTGGAAGAGACATAGAAATGCTAGCCATTGCTTTCTTTTCTCGATCAAACAACATCTTCTCTTCAGTAGTTAATACTGACACTGGCTTCGGAACATCATCCTTTCCCATCCATGAATACGTAGGATGCGTATATCCTTCCAAAATCAGAATCCACAAACTAGTATCGATAAAAGATACAAACTGGTCAAACTGATCTTTCCAATTTGAATAATCAGCTAGATTCAACAACTTTGGAGGTTTTTGAGATGTACCAATCTCATTGTCATAATTGAACATGTTTGTGACTTGAACCATATTTGCCATGTTTAAAAAAAATTTCTGAAAAATTTTCCAAGTATTGAGCAGTCTTACCCTCAGGCAAACTTAATAAGTTCGCTTTAGTGAGTACTAAGCGAACTTGAGATCAGGCGAACAAGACAAGTTTGCTTAAGGAGGAAATCAGGTAAGTTCGCTTAACAATTAAGTTCGCTTAAAATGTGAGAAGCGAACTTAATAAGTTCGCTTGCTAAGTTCGCCTGCACAGGAACTAGCAAGTTCGCTTAAGCTACTGTAACAGACTCAGAGGAATCTTTACCCAAACACGAACCAAGAACTTCAAAAATCATGATTTCTCAGCGAATTGATGGAATTTAAGGAAATTGATCCGTAGGATTATGAATTTTATCAAATAGAACAGTTCTATCGGACTAATTTCGTCAAAATCACTTCTAAAAACACGAATTCAGCAGAGAAACGATCTTCAAGAACTTGAAAAACTCCATTGATGCAGAAAATTCAAAAATGTTGAATTTCTTGTCGAATTGTACACAAAACTGTCACTAATCACCGAGAATCGTACTTAATTCACGAGCATATGCTCTGATACCACTTGTAGGTCCAGGTAACTCAACTACTGATCGAACTCGTGATATGAAGTTTCTATAACAGGAAGTGCGGAATCCTTCATGTTAACATTTGCATACTAACCGACAATTCAAACAACACGCGTAAATAAACTTCTCGTTATATTCAGATTCACAATGGTTTACAGACTCAATCATAAAATTCTAGTTCTCTCTGTTCTGTTCTATGTCTAATGACTCTGTAAACACATATATATAGAAACTAACCTGCTGTAAGCGAACTTATTAAGTTCGCCTGAAACAGACTAAGCGAACTTAACAAGTTCGTCTCAGTTATACCTAGGCGAACTTATTAAGTTCGCCTCTGATAGACCAGGCGAACTTAACAAGTTCGCCTCTAGGCTCACTAGTAAAAACACTTAGCAACTTTATACATTTACATATCAAAAACATAAAGACATAAAATCTAACTATTACATGCTTTTGTCATTACAAATCTATGTCCTAACAGTGTTGCGGACAAGCGTGCTGCTTGACGTTCATGTATAATGTGGGTAGTTGGGTTTTAAATTCTAAATATTCTTGAGGTTTATATGGATGGTTAATGCCTACGCGGAAGAATTCATCTCCTTGAAGTGCCTAGTATGTTCATATATTTTCCAAGGTGCAAGATAACGAGAAGGTTTTGTAGGTGTTTAGAGTGATGTGCTTATGAATAACTGATTTGTGCTTTTTGTTGGTAAATAAACAAGTAATTGTAATTTAATATTGTTTGTAAATTAATAAAATAGTGAAAATAATAAGTTGGATAACTCGGTAAATGGATGAATAAATAAAACCTTTTATTTAATTTTAATTATCATAAAGGGAATGTTTCAAAGGAAAATAATGGCTAAATCATTTAATAATTAGGTCAAGATTTAATAATAATTAATTTAACGAATTAAAAGTCATAAATAAATTATTAATTAAGATAGTGTTTTTATAAAAACAGTTGCATTAAGTTTCCTTACAAGGTGAAAAAGTTTATAGAAAATTTTTATTCCAGATAATATTTGTAAACTAAGGGTTTGATAAAGGTTTTGCTTGAACGAGAAAATGATGTTAATAAAATAGTTAGTTTACAAAGGAATGTTTTGGTATGTGTACTAAATTGCAATAAATAAAATGATGGTGTTTAGATTGTACTCATTCGGTATCATAACCAAATGGATACTTTGACAAATCAAGTGATTCAAATTCTTAAACTTTCAAGAAGACATGCTTTAGCCTATAGGTGAACACTCACTTCGGGAATTCCCAGGAAAGCATACGGATCCTTCGGTTGATTTGGATTTATATGAAATGCCTTCCTAGACAGAAGACCCAAAGAACAGGCATTTACCCTTCCGGATTCCACATGTTCTTTACTAATTTTCAGAATTCAAAACTTTGACGGTATTTTAAAATTTTAATAGGCTTTAGGCCTAAGAGTTTAAATTTTGTTCACAAATGATAATGGCGACATAATTTTCAATGTGTAAAAGTGAAGATGTATAAAGACTTAGATATGAATAAATGTGTGATGAGACTTAGGGTAGCATGTAATGGGATTAAATAGGTAGCATGTAATTAAACAGTGTGGTAAGCAAAGTATCACATAGATAACATATTTATAAGCATGTGAATTATCAAGTAGTTTAGCACATAGAATATCATGTATTGTATCATCCGGTGTAATACCTAGGATATTATGTAAGATAATCATACAAAGTATTAAACATATAGCATTTAGTAATGTGGCAAATACCATGTAACATAGAGCATGGCATAAGATGAGTGTCCTAAGGTTATAGTCTAGGTTATGTGTGTCTAATAACCTAATTCCCTATAACCAAGTCTCTGATACCAATTTGTCACGCCCCAACCGATGACGGAATACGTCAGGGCGGACGTGTAGATTGTTCATAAGCACATGATCAACTAAAATTCATATTGTTTATTAAATCAAGATTTCATTGCATAAGTTCAATCAACAACCAAAATCAAATACATCAACATGTTAAATTTCTTTGTTCACTAAGTCCAAATCCTATATGTAGCCTCTTGCATATGATCTCATACACTAGTACCTAAAACATGATGAAAAGAGCGTCAACTAAAAATAGTTGGTGAGCATACATAGGTTTTGACACCACAAGTAAAGTTTAAATGTTTTGTGTACAAATATATGATACATGGTTTAATAAGGCAATTATGGAGAATCACTATAGTTTAAACTGGGGCGTACAATCAAACCTTGTGACTGATAGGCATAACACAATAGTTATCCTTAAATGTTAGGCATAACACAACAGTTATCCTTAAGTGATAGGCATAACACAATAGTTATCCTTAAATGTTAGGCACAACACAACAGTTATCCTTGAGTGATAGGCATAACACAACGGTTATCCTTAAGTGTTTTCGACAACAATCACCCTAACTGGGTGGGCTGGTCAGACTCAATAGATCTATCATTGTATACCGTCGGCTTGTACAGAGTTAATGATTCCACTTGCACTATGCACAAAAAGTATGTAAATGTTGTTTGCACAAATAGTGTTCAAGCATAATGCACAAATTGCACACATGATTATAATGTTTGAATTGTAGTAGATGCAAATAGTTTGAATGTAATCATGTTTCACCCCAAAGATAAAAAAGTGAAAAGGGGGCTATGTAAACTCACATGAGTTGTGTAATGCGTAGTAATTAGCACCCCACAAGGATTCAACAAAACCACAAATGGATCGTACGTGGACAGTCTACGAATGCCCTAGAATATTTTTACGATTGTTATGAACACAAAGGATTTTGTGACGACGAAACGGGAAAGACCGGAAGTGCTAAATATGCTTTTGAGCAACGACTACACAATCTTGTCAACGGGATTAAAGAATCCCTAGTTTGGTTTCTAACACGGATGTGGTATGTGAAAAACACTACCAAACTCGACATAAAACATTTAATATTAATCCGTGTGATATTGTGAACGAAACAATTGTTAAAACGAAAATAATAAATATATTATTTTTAAAATGAAAATAACATTTAGAATTAATTAGAAATTCAATCCCGAGCACACAGGTGTTTTCCGGTAAGGAATGGAACTAATTATAATAGCATAGAATGTATTCTGTTCAAAAGAACAAAGGGACACATGGCCGTGCCAGGGTATGGGCACGACCATGCTTAGCCATGGGCCGCGACCGTGCCTAGCCAGGAGGCACAATCATGCCTGGTCACGAGGCACGACCGTGCTAATCGATTAGCACGACCGTGTCTGGACTTTTCCAGAAAACCAATTGATTAAATCTTGTAAGATTAACTGTTGGAATCATGGGGCTTTCACTGAGTGGGTGTTTGCGAATCTAACCATGAAAATTAATTGGATTAAGATCGTGTCTAGATCAGGGTTCGATTAAACCAAAAACATGATGAACCCTATGTCTGATTCGAGTTTAATTCGATTATATAAGCCTTGAATAGGTTAGGGCTTTCACTCAAGGGATTGAAATGAGTCTGAGGATGTGTTTAGTTACCTTAAATGCTATCGAATCGACAGAGCTCGACCAAATGGAGTCCCGACGAGATCTTCTGCGACTCCGGCTTCTTCTCCGGCCAAATTAGAGTGTGCAAAGGCTTCACAGATGTTCGTACAAGGTGTGTGTGGTTTGTTTGCGCAGACGTGATCCCAAACGATTGAATTCGAAGGATTTGATAATGGGCTCGACATTTATGAGATTAAGGACCATAATGGAGTTTAATTTGATCATTACGAGTGTTTATTCGCAAGATAATGGCTCAATGATGATTTCCATTAACAAGGTTACGTTACAAATTCATATTCAAAGGGTTTGGGCATTACTGAATTGATTTGCGTTTTGACTGCACGAGGCGCGACCGTGCCTGGCGTTAGGAACGACCGTGTTCGCGCACCTGGCGTGACCGTGCCCGTGCACTAGCGCGATCGTGCCAACTTGGGTTTTGGTTAAATACATAAATAGTCCTTGTAGTTTGGTGTTGGTTTAAGATTTGACAGGTTTGGTCCTTGTAGTTTGAGAGATAACGGAGTTTAGGTTAACGGGGTTAACCGGAATTTGTTGGGTGTCACACACATCCTAAAGGTTCCGTCCTTCTTCTTTACGAACATGACAAGGGGCTCCCCATGGTGAGAAACTCGGTCTGATTAATCCTTTCTCAAGTAATTCCTGTAACTGACTTGACAGTTCCTGTATTTCGGAGGGTGGTAATCGGTAAGGCAATTGCAACTGGTGCGGCTCCTGGTACTAGGTCGATTCGAAATTTGACTTGCCTTGGTGCCGGTACTCCAGGTAAATCCTCTGGAAATACTTCAGGGAAATCCCTAACGATGGGTATATCCTTGAGTTGACGTTCTTTCTATTCTTTCTCGATAATGTGAGTTAGAAATGCGTAGTAGCCTTTTCGTAAATACTTACGGGCTTTCATGCAATTGATCACCTTCAGCATCGTCCCACTCTTTTCTCCCTGAATCATCAAATTATCTCCGTTTGGGAGTGGTATACATACTACCTTCTCAACACAAATAATCTGGGCATGATTTTTCGACAACCAATCCATGCCAACGACAATATCAAAGCTTCCTAAATCCACCAGTAGAAGGTCTATACTAAAGGTGTGGTTTTCTAAACATAAAGTACAACCTTGAATGACATCCTTAGTTTTAATTAATTTCGCATTTGCTAATTCTATCGTATAATTTTTATCTAATTTGCTGGCCTTAATACCAAGTAGGGATTTAAAGTCATTTGACACAAAACTCATATCAGCACCCGTGTGAAAAGTACAAAAGCATAGTGATTATTTATCGGGAACGTATCAGTGACAATGTTAGGGTCCTGGCGTCATCCCCTGCACCCATCACGTACGCTCTCCCATGGGCCTGGTCATTGTTCTGATTCTTCAGCTTGGGGCATTCCTTCCTGAAATGCTTCGAGTCTCCACATTCAAAGCATCCTTGCTTGGTCTTGTCAGTGGGGTTAGCATTTGCTCGACAAACTTGAGAGGTATGCCAAACTTTCTACACTTTCCACATTGAGTGCATTTTCCTCCATCATGATACCCACACTGGTCGCACCTTGGTTTAGTACCCTCATACCCCTTTGAATTCACAGTCTTGGCGGCAAAATCCCTCACGGTTCCTGGCTTCTGGTAGCTTTTCTTCATAACCTTGTTATCTGGTTTCCCAAATCATTTTCTATTCTCCCCCCACTTCTTTCCTTTCAACCTCTTTCTTTGCAAATAACCTATTGCGTAGAACATCATCTCTCAACATGAACGCTAGGGCTATAGCGCTTTTGGCATCCACAGGGTTTGACGAGGTTACCATGCTAAGCGCTTTTGGCATCTGGGGTGCAAGACCCCACAAGTACATTTCCACTCGTTTGTGTTCCGGAGTGACCATGTGTGGCACTAGGATTGCCAGCTCATTGAAGTGGTCAGTGTAACCAGCTACGTCTCTCCGATCATTTGTAAATTCCACATTTCCGTCTCAATCTTTTGTAACTCATTACGAGGACAGTATTCTTCAATCATCATACTCTTCAGGTCTTCTCATGATATTTGGTAAGCTATTTGTCTTCTCAAGGTCTTGACTTGAGAATTCCACCATGTCAATGCTTTGTTAATAAGGGTTCAAGTGGCATACTTCACCATGCAATCAGTGCATTCGCTAATCTCAGTCACAGACTCCATCTTTTTAATCCACCTCATTAGACCCACTGCACCCTCGGTGCCATTGAAGTTACGAGGGTTGCAGGATAGGAAGGCCTTATTGGTGCATTTCTTGCTTGAAGCATCTGTAATATCACAAGTCACTTATTTTAATGAATTATTATCTTAGATTATGACTACGTGTTACAGTGGTGATCACTCATTTTATTACCTCCAGAACCTTCGACTGTGCCACTGCCTCCTGCACCTCCTGCGCCGGTACCACTCCCATTTCCTCCACCGTTATTCCGATTAGTTTCGGATTGTTTCATGGCAACGGCTAAACGCTGTGATATGACTTGCTCCACCTCTGCGGAAATTGTCGTGTTGTTTTCACCAGTGGTGTCACGGGGCATCCTTCGTTTAGGTGCCATGGCGTTCTTTTCTAATCACACAATTTAAAAAGAAACAAGCATTATATAGAGATAATGACATAACATGACATAAGTATATAACAACATCAAACTCAAAGCCCGCCAGTAATAGGTCTAGCGTGCTAAGTTTTACATAACCAATTTGTACTAAGTTTTCAACTACATAACGTGCTACGGGCATAACCCGCCCGTAATAGGTCTAGCGTAGGAAATGAGAACACATGACAAATAGTATGGCAAGTCCAGCTACAACAGACTCGCCATGGCCAATAACTCCACTGCTAGGGATCTTTCCTCTATGCCTCAACCCTGTCTCGAACTGTAGTAGTCATCAACCAGTCCATGTCAGCCCTGATCTCAAGGTGTTCTATGGTACCCTGAAAGTCTCTAACGTTGTCCTCTAGTGTCTTCAGACGGAGCCTAAGCTCTTGTTTCAGAAGAGTAGATGCATCTCTCTGTGCCCTAAGATCATCCAATAAGTCATCCAGACGTTACTCATGAGTATGGACACGAGCTACGAAGGTAGGCACTATGGCTTCCCCAGTGTGGGGTAGGGGTGTTGGGGAGTTGGAGGACTCCCCAAATTCAAAGGTAGAAGAGATTCTCTCCATTTCCCTCCACCGTGCAAGTGTGTGGGGCATCCAGCCGATAGTCCCCACAGTAGGGTGGTAGCAAGGTCGTCCTAGGTGGCTCCTCAGCAGTCTCTAGGTCTTTCGGGTCACATGTAGCCAGTGTTCTCTTGCGTGGCAGTTGTGTATTCTTCCTAGCACTCTTTACCATAACTGGTCCTCCATTCTTCTTTCGGTAGATGATAGGTGGCTCTCCTAGAGCTACATTGGGTGGTGTGGAGCTGCGGACCTGCACTCGACCTCGGGGGCGTGTGGCGGGGATCTCTTCTCTGGTCTCAGGGTCTAAGCGTTGTCTCGTTGTTGGAGTCGGAAGCCGAAATACGTTCAGTATGTGACAACATTCTATGCCTACAATATCCGTAATACATGATGGTAGGGTATGAAATGTATATGTAATGAAAATGTCTTAGTGAGTCATTTAAACTATAGACTAGGTTCAATTTTAGACTCCTTGTTCGCTATAATCAATGGCTTTGACACCAATCTGTCACACCCCACCAAGGCGGAACCGCGAGGCGTAACGTTCATGATTTCCAAAGCATATGATTATCGCAAACACATACACATATGTTGGATACTGAATTTAATTTCATGTTTACAAACCAAAGTAATTGTTTTGAAAGTACAAAAGATGCGAGATTTGGCAAATATGACTAATCTATGATGAGTTATACAAGAAAAATCCCCGAAATAGTATCCATCCATAAGTGCATGTTACCTACTTGTCAGACGACTTGACTTCGCGTTTAATTCCTTGAAAAAAATACTTAAAAATGTGTCAACACTAGGTTGGTGATGTCACAGGTTTTAGTTAATCACATATTAATAAACCAATGGTGTAAAAACCATTACAAGTGTATGTAATAAACAAGGTGATTATTGAATAATTGATCGACCTATTTGTAAACTAGCTAGTTTTACAAAGAAACGTTCATACAAAAGCCTTTTAACCAATCCTGACTAAGTGAAAGCTCCCCCCTCCCCTTGCCCCACAAGAGCATGTGTTAAGACAATATGCGGTCAATTGGCTAGGTGGACCCAAGGTGAGCATGACTAACCATGACCGAGGGTGTCAATCCCAAATAGTACTATCCATAGAATCTCCGGCAATCATCGCTAATGGTTAATAATTGTGTTGTGTTGCGCATCGTTCCAGGGGGACTTTATTGGGCCCTTATTAGTACTTATGCAAACATAGTTTTTTGGTCTTATTAAATTGTTGTTGTCAAACTAGTTGCAGTATGTTTCTCCCCAAAATGTTTAAAAACAGTAAAAAGGGGCAGTGAAACTCACCTTATGTTCTTGAATGCTAGCAGTTAGATTTGATCCTATTTGACCTTGACTATTTGTACCCTAGTTACACGAGGGTAATTATGTGTTAAGACCTATTCATCTTAAGTGCAATTGTTCACCCGCTTAAGTTCATCCGGTTAAAGATGTGTTTATTTTTGAAAAAAGTTTTTCGTGATGCGACCCGTTGGTGATTATTATTTTTTTAATTTATGTGTTCCTAGACAGAACCTATGTTGTTATGACTTATCATTAGCATGTCACGGTAAATAAATAATTACTGTGTATTATTTCTAAATAATGGTTCACACACATAATTAATCATTTTTCATTTATCAAAACGTTGTCTACCAAGTCTCAATCCATATCAATATATCACATATATATATATATATATATATATATATCCACATTTCTATTTTATGAGCTTTACTCTAGATTTATTTATTATGACTTCCACATTTTCACAAATTGTATATAGTTATTTTTATCGTTTAAATTCTAAAAGTTAATCATACCCATGTATATATGCATATATACGATTTATACACATATAGACATACAAGTTATTCTATTTTTAGTTTTCATTTATTTTTATGATTCAACATATATATATATAGTAAGATTTCCATAATTTATGAAACATCAATTGATTCTTGACACACAATCCACCAAAACAAAATATACTAGCACATATGTATGCAAATACCTATGTACATACTTTTACCATTTTTAGTTCCAACGAGTCCAACACTTTGTTTAGTTCACATTTGCCTTTAGATTAAAGTAAAAACTCTCGTGTTTAGAGATGAACTTGCACATTAGAGAAAACATTTAAGTGTGTAGAGAGTTGTAGCATTCCATACCAAAAGTGAAGGTAGATGGCGGTTTTTTATGGTGGAAAAGATGGTGATTCTTGATTCCTTGCTCGATTTCTCCTACTCCTCTTCCTTAAAGCTCCTTAGATCCTCCAATGGGTGTGAATCCTCCTTGATTCTTTGGTGTTTAGCACATGAAAGTGTGTGTGTAAGTGTGCGTTTGTGTGTGCCATAAGTGAGGGGAGAACAAGAGGGAGCTCTTGTTCTTCCTACATATGTTTCATTATATACTAGATAGGTAGTGTGTAGGATTGGTAATCATAATTGGTCATCATGAAAATGTATGGATGTTGGAGTAGAGTGTAGAAGAAGGAAATATGCTTGGTATGGGTTGGGATTGGTGATGTCGTGAGAATGGGGAAGAAGGATGGGGGTTGGTTTTTGCTTGTAATATTCACAAAATCATCATCATTCTCCATCATTATATTAGTCAAGTATCTAGTTGTTTGTTCCATTGAAAATTAATGGGTTTGGTTATACCCCTTTAGGGCCGAAAATGAGGTAAAGGTGTGAGATGATTTGGGATGTAATGATAGTTGTTGGAGTTGGTAAACCTAAGCTAGTATATTAGGTGTTATTTGTGGTGTAGCTAAGTCAAATGATGAGGATGTATCTATGTTTATGTTAGGCCGAAAAAAAATGTGGACAAACAATAAAGATAGTGAAGGTTTGAATGATAAATTGTTATGTTGATACTTCATTGCGTTAGTTAGATGTTTCAGTTGAAGATTCATTATTTTATGTGACCTTGCGTAGAAATATTAAAGTGTTCATTTATTTTATGTTGAGCTTTATATATATACATAAAGTTGTGTCTTTTAGTTGGACTCATATGTTGGTTCATTTGTAACAAATATAGTAATAAATATAAATTCATATTTGTAGGAGTGACGCAATTAAATCAAATAGAGACTCGTCATGCTTTCATATATGCTAGGGTTTTCAGTCCACATTATTTGTTATCCCTACATGTGATCATATATTTTTAGTCTCTAATTTCTAGTCACTTATAAATAATCACCAATTGTCGAGTCCTGCGGGTCGTTAGTTATGCATTAATATTAGTTCTCTCAAAAATTACTAAACCGTGACTATGCATTATGAGACATCTGCTAGACTTTAGACTATATAGTTTGATTTCAATTGTTTTCAGTAATTATTAATAAGTAAACGCGTTAATAAATAGTACGGATAGTGACATGTTTTGTCGGGTGTCACCGCTACCCCTTATTTTCATGCTAGTCAGCTGCCACGTGGAACGTTCTCGTTATTCGGGCTCGTTTGCGATTGGCGGACCGTTACTCGCCCTGGTGGCGGTCCGCCATAGGGCTTAGTCAGCAGACCATGCGTCTGCCATGCGTCATTCCCTCATCATTGCCTTAATCACCATGTAGCGGACCGCCAAAAGGCTCGGTAACGGTCCACTACAGTCCATTTTTTAGAATTCTTTTGTTTTTAACCCTTCAACTCTGACCTATTTACACTTTAGTCCCTGAACTTCTATTTTCCTTGAAAATTTGGGATGTTACAACTCTCCCCTCCTTAAAGACGAAACCTGTTTTAATCTTGGAATAATTGAGGATAACTTTCATCCTCACTTTCCCAAGTCATTTCTGACCCTTTTATGTGTCTTCATTGTACTAACACTTGTTTAATGATCTTAAACGGACCATGAATCTTGGGCTTAGCTTTCCTCGTTTCTTGAATCGTATCAGACCTTTCCATGGAGATACTTTTAATAAAACGTAATCTCCTTCTTGGAATTCTATTGGTCTGCGTCTTTTATCTGCATACGACTTTTGTCGGTCTTGGGCAGCTTTTAGGCGGGCTCTGATTAGGTCAAGCTTCTCAGCCGTCGCTTGAACAATTTCCTTGCTCCCTAATTCTTTCTGCCCGACCTCTCCCCATCATACTGGAATTCTACATTTTCTGCCATATAGCATCTCGTATGGTGGCATTCCAATGCTAGAATGATAACTGTTATTATACGAGAATTCTACTAACGGCAGATGATTATCCTAGATTCCTCCAAAATCTATGATACAAGCACGCAACATATCTTTGAGAGTTTGTATCATCCTCTCGCTCTGTTCGTCTGTTTACGAATGATATCACATGCTTAATAGCAATTTCGTCCCCATTTCTTCATGGAATTTCTTCCAGAAGCGCGACATAAAACGCGTATCTCTATCAGAGACGATTGATGTCGGCACTTCATGCCGTGATACAATCTCTTTAATGATTAAGTCAGCTAACTTTTTTGAAGAGTATGTCTCATGTATTGCTAAGAAATGAGCACTCTTAGTTAGGCAATCTACAACCACCCAAATAGTATAATACCCTCTAGCTGTCTTAGGCAGCTTGGTTATAAAGTCCATAGTGAGATGTTCCCACTTCTACTCAGGAATTTCTAGTGGTTGTAGTCTTCCATATGGTTTTGATGTTCCGCTTTCACTTGTGAACAAGTTATGCACTTAGCCACATACTTCATGATATCAAATTTCATTCCGGGCCACCAATAATCTTTGCGCAAATCTTGGTACATCTTCGTAGTTCCTGGATGAATGGAATATCGTGATTTATGGACTTCATCAAGTATTTTCATTCCAAACTCTCCTATTCTTGGTATCCGTATGTGACTAAATCGAGTTTTGACTTGGTACTCGTTTTCTTCCAGAAATCGCTCTTTACCAGTCATCCTTTCTTTCTTGAAATGTTCATCTTTCAATGCTTTGATTTGTGCGTCTCGAAGCTGGCTCATGAAATCAGGAGTTATTATTAACTTATATGCTTTCACCCGAATAGGATGATGCTCTTCCTTACGGCTCAGAGCATCGGCTACTACATTAGCCTTCCAAGGATAATATAAAATTTCACAATCGTAGTCTTTGTCCAATTCCAACCATCTTCATTGTTTCATGTTCAGATCTTTCTGGACAAAGAAATATTTCAGACTCTTGTGGTCTGTTTAGATCATACACTTCATTCCGTACAAATAGTGCCTCAAGATCTTTAGCGCGAATACTACCGCTGCTAATTCTAGATCATGGGTTGGATAGTTTACCTCGTGTGTCTTTAATTGTCATGAGGCATAAGCTATCACTTTTCCTCTTTGCATTAGGACACATCCTAACTCAAGTCTTGATGCATCTTAATATAATACAAAATCTTCTACTCCTTATGGAAATGGCAGAACTGGAGCTTTTGCCAGCTTTCTTTCAAAGTTTGGAATGCCTTCTCTTGTTCTGCATTCCATTCGAATCTTGTATTCTTTCGCGTCGGCTTAGTTAGTGGGGTGGCTATTTTAGAGAAGTCTTGGATAAACCTCCTATAATAGCCTGCTAACCTTAAAAATCTTCTGACTTCTGATGGTGTCTTTGGTGGAGACCATTTCATTACAGCCTCTACCTTTGTAGGGTCCACTGAGATGCCTTTCGCATTCACCACGTGGCCCAAGAATTGAACTTCTCATAACCAAAATGCACATTTTGAAAATTTCGCGTATAACTTCTCTTTTCGTAAAGTTTTAAGAACTTCGTGAAGGTGATGTGCTTGTTCTTCCGCTGTATTTGAATATATCAAAATATCTTCGATGAAGACGATAACGAACTTATCTAACATTTGTCGGCATACCTCTATTCATGAGGTCCATGAAAACTGTCGGAGTGTTCGTCACTCCAAAAGGCATCACCACGAACTCATAATGTCCGTAACGTGTTCTATACGCAGTCTTAGGTACGTCTTATTCTCGTACTTTGACTTGGTGATACCTGGATCTTAGATGAATTTTAGAAAACCAACTGGATCCTTGTAAATGGTCGAACAAATCATCGATTCTAGGTAAATGATACCTATTCTTGATGGTCATTTTGTTCAACTCACGGTAGTCTATACACATCCTCATACTACCGTCCTTTTTTCTTTACGAACAATATTGGTGCACCTCATGGGGATACACTCGGACGTAAGAATCCTTTATCAAACAGTTCTTGCGGTTGTGACATTAATTCTGTCATCTCGGTAGGTGCTAACCGGTACGGAGGCTTTGCTATCGGCTTAGCTTCAGGAATTAAGTCGATCCTGAATTCGATCTCTCTCTCTCGGGTGGAGCGCCCGGGATATTGTCAGGAAATACATCAAGTAATTCGTTCACCACTGGAACATGATCAAGTTCCTTTCCTTTCATTTTTTGAGTCAGCCACATAAGCTATAAATACTTGATCACCGTGACAATCCGGACTTTTACAGTTAACTCCGTTAACAAAATCCAGTTAAAGTTAACCTAATTAACTTAACTCAAACTCCAGGGACTAATTCTGTGAATAATCCAAACCTAAACTCCAGGGACTAGTTATGTAATATCCCTAGAGTTGACTGTTGACTTTTAGAAAGTCAAAATCTCAATTTTGTTGACTTTTGATAGTCAAACTAACATGTTTCTAACTCTATTCAAACCTCAAGGACCAATTCTGCCGACTCCCAAACCTTAATACAGGAAACCACAAGGACCGATTATGTAATTTAACTAAACTCGATTTATGTTGACTTTGCAAGTCAAACCCCCAACTCCTTTGATCCAAATTCGATTCTAAATATCAATTCATCCGATTTGTAACTGATAATGCACGATTAAGCAATTAACATTCAACATTAGGACTTAAAACATCATTATGGTCGGAATTAAATCCAATTATAGACAATTATGTCGTAACCGTCGACTTCTTGAACAAACATTCTCAAATCCATTGAATTCGTATACCATTTCACAAATTAAACACCTACGCACCCTAAACGAGCAGTACTGAAACCCCTTCACCATTCAATTCCATCGGAGAGGGAATTACAGTAGCCGGAAATCAAGTTCTTCAACGTCGGAGTCCGTTTTAGTCGAGCAACTACAATCCGATATCAATTCTGGTAATTGGTCTCACCCTTAGTTTCGTTTATGTCCTTAAATTGAAAGCCCTATGTTAATTAGGACTTATATCATCAAATTGAAACTGAATCGAATCTAGGGTTCATATACGTCCTTGTTTAATCGAATTCTAATCTATACTTGTTTTAAATGAAACTAAACAACACCAATAGATTCGCAATGCTTCAATCAGTGAAAACCCTATGCGAATATGATCATATAACATCTATTTAATCATAATCCATAAACTAGGGTTCGTTATAAAAATGTTTTAGGGCTTTTAATCCTGGATACCATCTCAATCAAATTAAAACCTATGAACATATTCGAAATGTTCATATGAGTAAAAGCCTTATGATTTCAATGAGTTTTAATATCGGACTGGATCAGATTTGAATTTGTGTTCTTATTCTAGGGTTCGACTTTTGAATCAGAGATTAAACAAACATAAACCGGTTGATTTTGTAATTAAAAACTACCACATGTTCTCAAACCTTAGTATAACAAAACCCCTATGCCCTCAGTTTTGATCGAAGTCTAATTCGGGAGTATTGGGACTGGTTTCGATCTTGAGGGCATACGAGGGGGGGGGGGAACCACTGGACTTGTATGTTTTAAACATTCCAGTCCGGATATCATCGCGATACCCTAGCGAGCGGGACTGATTAAGACAGTGTGCGTATGTAAATGTGTTTTAGCCCGAGAAATAACCCGTAGACTCGGGTTTAAATTATTAACATATTTTTATTATTCCCACTTTCATAAATAAAATATTATTGTTATTATCAACAAAAAAAATAATATGTTTATAGTATTTTTAAACCGTAAATTCGTATAAAATAATATGTTTATATTATTTTCAAACTGTGACCCGTAATATTAAATAATATACATATTTATATTATTTCGAATCATTTTATAACATCGTGCATCGATTGAGACCAAATAATAATATATTTAGTTATATTATTTACTTGTATATATTATCATTTTCTTAATTTTTATGAATGAGAAAACACCCGGTTATATTTATTATTAATTGTGTCATTCGTCGCATAAAGTAATTCCTAACTCCGTGGACACTTTCGTCCACTCTTGAATATTAGAGCGTTTCGTTAGGACGTTTCTCATTCCGTGTCACTGTCACAATTCCCATTTTTATCCCTAGTTTATGTGTTTATAATTTTAGGGCATTCGTAAGTCATTTGAGACTTTCACTTATGGTTTCAACGTACCTCTAGTGTGAAACTACCTTCAACGCAACACAGGTGAGTTTTCACGGCCCCTTTTTACTGTTTTAATCTGGGGGAGAAAACATGATTAAACTATTTTGAGATTTTGCAAATTCATATGTTATCAATGTTAAAGCTAAGCGTAACACGCTATCACAAAAAGTCCTCAACTTATATCGGACCGTTAATATGGATCTTAGCTAGGTAATATTTAGTAGTACTACCGGGTTTGAGAAATCCCACCCGCGTTAGTCGCGCTAACTCGACTAGATATCAAACGGGTGAAATGTTAGCCTACTCACACCTCCAGTGTTGATAGACCTGGCAGGAGGCAATAAACAAACAGTCAGCTTTGGTTGCGAGCGCTTGAGTTAAACATGAGCATAGGTTAGCTACCTATAGATACATACTGAATGAATATAAATCTGGTAAACGCTTATTTACATATATTGAAACCTGTGAACTCACCAACCTCGTGTTGACATATTTTCTTACATGTTTTCTCAGGTCGCTAAGATAAGACACAGGTGCACATTAGGGCATGCATGGGATTCAACTATTTTGATTATGACTTATTTATACTTGTTTAGATTATTTTGTATTGTATTTGGTTTGGTTGGACGTTTTGGACTTTTGGACTTTTGGACTTTGGTTTTGGGCGCGAGTGTTTTGCGCATTTACTTTCTTTACACTTCCGCTTTGAAACTCTGATTATTATGATATTTTCATTTTGAGTCCCATGTAGAGTCGTTCAAAGTAACTAATGTCTGAGATCCTGGTTCGTCACTTCCCAAACGGTAAAACTCTGTTAGTTGAAAATGGGGGTGTGACAGATTGGTATCTGAGCCATTGGTTATAGAGAACTAGGATTGCATACTAGACTATCGCCTCACACATTAGTTACATGTCATTTGGATGTTTGGCACTTATACATATTGTTACAGGAACATGTCGTCAACTCCACCTCCATCACCTAAGGCACCAGGACATAAGGCACCTATCCTATCATCCCCGGAGCCCAAAAGGTACCGGACTAGTTCCAGTGACTATTCAGTTGACCAAGGGGAAACGAGCAGCGCACAAGCAATGAATCATACTCGCAACTAGAACACATACCCACAAATGATCCAAAGATGGATCGAAATGGGAAATGTCCCATCACCTTACTTTGGTTCTACTTCCTCATCATCTACCTTGCCTAGCTTGCCATGCACTATGGAACAAGCTTTTGCAGCCTTTGTGTTTTACATGTCTAGAGAGTTGAGCATTGTGAAAGATGCTACTGATGAGATACCTGATATTCTGAAGAGAGAGCCTCAAATAGAGGAGAATAAGGTAGGGATAGAGATTTTGACTGCTGAACTAGCAGTAACTGACCAGGTCCATAACCTTTTGGTGGATCGTGTGACACATTTGGAGACGAGGGTGGACACCTCGGACAATGACATGGAAGGAGTTCTAGAGAGAGTGGCTGCTCTGAAAGCTCAGCTACATGTGGCAAACCACACTGCTGAAGGTCTTCAAGAGAGGGTGACTCATTTGGAAGCCCAGCTACAAGCAGCCCTATTTCCTGAGGAGATTCCACTTTCTGATGGCGAGGAGGAGCCCTTTGAAGAAGAGCCCTTCAAGGAGGAGCCCTTGGAGGAGGAGCCATCCGAGGAGGAACCGGTGGAGATAGACGATGCACAATCGTATGTTTCTTCCGATGACGAAGATTTTTGATGACCTTCCTTTTCATGCCTGTTTTTGCTTATGTTATTTCTCTTTTCAAACCTAGATGGGTAAGGTTGTTCCCATTCAATAAAAGCATGAGAAGTTTAATGTTTGAGTTATTTATTTTGTAGCCTTACAATTTATTTAATTTTCAAAATATTAGATGTTGTATCTTCTTACTCATACCTGAATAATGTTTAATATGTGATATATTTCTCATTGTTTTTCATTTGTGATTGTGAAGAATCATGTCAGGGAGAGGACGCGGAGGTCGTGTCGGTGGTTGAGGTACCATTAACATGACGGCAGCGGAGCTAGCGGCACTAATAAACGATAGTGTGGCGGAGGCTCTAGCAGCACAGAATGTTGTAGGTAAATGCTTTAGCTATTGACTAATGATGTCAATCCATCTCTTAAAATGCCTGTCCTAAACCCTATAACTCCAATCCTATATTTTTTCTAACTCCAGGTCCACAAAACCCGCAACCAGCCTGCACCTTCAAGGCATTCATGGATTGTAAGCCCCACGCCTTTAGTGGAGCTGAAGGAGCCGTTGGAGTACTTCATTGGTTTGAGAAGGTAGAATCAGTGATTGCCATGTGTAACTGCCCCATGGCTAATCAGGTAAAGTTCACCGCTGGAACTTTGGAGGGCCCGGCTCTCACATGGTGGAACGCCCAGGTCCAGATGTTGGGTCTGGCCATGGCAAATGGACTCCCGTGGGAGGAGTTTAAATCAATGATGAATGAGGAATACTGTCCTCGCGATGAAATCCAGAAGTTAGAGGTAGAGTTCTGGAACCTAAAGATGGAGGGTTCTAAAATTGAACTCTACACCACACGTTCACATGAACTTGCTACTATGTGCCTGCATATGGTGACCCCTGATTACAAGAGAATTGAGCTTTACATTGGAGGTCTAGTACCTCAAATACAAAGCATGGTGACTTCATCCAATCCTACCACTATCCAGCAAACTATCCGACTTGCCCATAAGTTAACCGATCAGGCGGTGACTCAAGGGACCCTACCTCGAGAGGTTCGGTCTCTAAACCCACCGACAATCACAAACGCAAGTTTGATCACCATTCCAACACCCACACCCACTCCAACTCTCACTCCAAAGGACCCTAGCCCAACCAACCCCAGTTTAATCAACCGCAGCAGCAGCAGCGTAGGTTTGAGCCTACTAAGAACTTCAACCAGTCGACCTCTTCAGGTCAAAACCAGGGTGGTTACGCGGGAAAGTCTCCTAAGTGTAACAAGTGCAACTTTCATCACTTCGGGTTTTACAACCGTTGCCAGAGGTGTGGCAAAATAGGTCATGCTGCCAAGGATTGTAGGGGTGAGTTACAAGCTAAACAACCTTTTCAACAACCTGGATCCACAAGGGGTTGTTTTGAGTGTGGAAAGGAAGGACAAATTCGGAAGAATTATCCTCAATTGAAGAAAGGGGGTAATGGAAACCACAACCCTAACCAGAATAACAACAATGGTGGTAACAATGGCAATGGTGGAGGAAATGATGCGAAGGGACGAGCCTTCATGCTAGGATCCGGAGAAGCTCGTTACGATCATAATATGGTCACCGGTAAGTTTCTCTTAAATAATTACTTTGCTTCTGTCCTTTTTGACACTGGTGCTGATATAAGTTTTATATCTAAGAAACTTAGTGATTTGATAAAAGAAACTCCAACTATGTTAGAAGCTAAGTATATAATAGAGATAGCTGATGGCCAAATAATTGAAGCAACTCATATTCTTAAGGGATGTAAGCTTGAGCTAGCTAGACATACATTTGATATCGACCTTTTGTCGGTCACACTTGGTAGTTTTGATGTAATTGTCGGCATGGATTGGCTATCTAAAAACCATGCTGAAATTATCTGTCATGAGAAGATTGTTCGTATTCCTCTCCCGAATGGAGAAATCCTTTCCGTTCAGGGCGAAAGAGTTGGTGCAGTCATGGGCATTATATCTTTTATGAAAGCACAAAAACACCTTCGAAAGGGGCACATGGCTATTTTGGCTCTCGTTGCTGAGCAGTCATCAGAAGAGAAGAAGATTGATGATATTCACATCGTTCGTGAATTCTTGGAAGTATTTCCCGAGGATCTGCCTGGTCTACCACCGCACCGTCAAGTTGAATTCCAAATTGATCTAGCACCCGGAGCGGCATCGATCGCTCGGGCACCTTATAGGTTAACACCTAGTGAATTACAACAGTTGTCCACTCAATTACAAGATTTGTTAGATAAGGGTTTCATCCGACCTAGTTCATCGCCGTGGGGAGCTTCGGTACTATTTGTCAAGAAGAAGGACGGGACTTTCCGTATGTGTATTGACTACCGTGAGCTGAATAAAGTCACAATCAAGAATCGCTACCCTTTGCCTCGCATAGATGGCCTCTTTGACCAACTCCAAGGATTAAGTTTCTATTCCAAGATAGATCTTAGGTCTGGTTACCATCAGTTAAGAGTCCGAGATGAAGATATCTCTAAGATTGCATTCAGGACAAGGTACGGCCACTACGAATTTATGGTCATGCCTTTCGGATTAACCAACGCACCTGCGGTATTCATGGACCTCATGAATCGTGTGTGTAAACCATATCTTGACCAATTCGTCATCGTGTTCATCGATGACATCCTCATTTATTCCAAGAACAAGGAAGAACATGAGGAACATCTACGCCTAATTTTGGAATTACTTAAGCGAGAGCAACTGTATGCTAAGTTTTCCAAGTGTGAATTCTGGATCCGGGAAGTTCAGTTTCTAGGGCATGTGGTTAATGAGAAAGGAATACATGTCGACCCATCAAAAATAGAAGCCATCAAGAATTGGGCAGCACCGACGACTCCGACTGAGGTGCGACAATTTCTGGGATTGGCTGGATATTACCGTCGATTCATCGAAGGATTCTCAAAAATTGCACAACCTCTCACTGCCTTAACTCAAAAGGGTAAAGCCTATAACTGGGGCGATAACCAAGAGTCAGCATTCCAACATCTTAAACAGAAACTTTGCAGTGCACCTATTCTAGCTCTTTCGGAAGGAACCGATGATTTTGTGGTGTATTGTGATGCATCTATTCAGGGTCTGGGTTGTGTCTTAATGCAACGCGAAAAGGTGATCGCATACGTTTCACATCAACTAAAGGTCCACAAGAAAAACTACACCACTCATGACTTAGAGTTTGGATCCGTAGTCTTCGCACTTAAGATATGGAGACATTACTTGTACGGTACCAAATGCACCATCTATACCGATCACAAGAGTCTTTAGCATATCTTCGAGCAGAAAGAGTTGAACATGCGACACCGTCGTTGGGTCAAACTCTTGAATGATTATGACTGTGCGATTCGGTATCACCCTGGTAATGCTAACGTTGTAGCTGATGCCCTGCGTCGAAAGGAAACGAAACCCAAACGAGTTCGAGCATTACAACTTACTATTCACCCCGGATTACCTGACAAAATCCATAGTGCTCAACTCGAAACCCTAAAAGAGGAAAACCTACCACTGGAAGGTACACGCGGTATGGAAGCACAACTCGAGGTCAAATCTGATGGTATTCGCTACTTCGTCGAGCGAATATGGGTTCCAGTATTCGGAAACCTAAGGGAACTAGTCATGGATGAGGCTCATAAATCTCGTTACTCTATTCATCCAGGTTCCGACAAGATGTACCACGATCTAAAGGTGCTATATTGGTGGCCGGAGATGAAGGCCTATATAGCCACCTATGTGAGTAAGTGTCTGACTTGCGTGAAGGTCAAAGTTGAATATCAAAAGCCATCCGGTCTTCTCCAACAACCAGAAATTCCCATGTGGAAATGGGAACAAATATCCATGGACTTCATCACCAAATTACCACGAACTCCTACCGGATGTGATACCATTTGGGTAATTGTTGATCGATTAACAAAGTCCGCTCATTTCTTAGCAATCAAGGAAACCGACAAAATGGATAAGCTTACTCGTACTTACTTGAAAGAAATAGTCTCTCGGCATAGGGTGCCAATCTCTATCATTTCGGATCGTGATGCACGATTCACTTCTCGTTTCTGGCAGTCGTTACATAAAGCCTTAGGCACGCGTCTAGATATGAGCACAGCATACCATCCTCAAACGGATGGCCAAACAGAACGTACTATCCAATATCTGGAGGACATGCTACGAGCTTGTGTGATCGATTTTGGTAACACTTGGGAGTCTCACCTACCGTTGGTGGAGTTCTCCTACAACAACAGTTATCACACTAGCATCAAGGCAGCTCCATTTGAAGCACTTTATGGACGGAAATGTCGTTCTCCTATTTGTTGGGCCGAGGTTGGGGATAGTCAACTTACAGGTCCTGAACTTATACTTGAAACTTCTGAGAAAATCGTTCAAATTAGAAACCGCATGGCAGCAGCTCGTGATCGTCAAAAGAGCTATGCCGATAAACGTCATAAACCGTTAGAATTTCAAGTAGGGGATATGGTCTTATTAAAAGTCTCACCTTGGAAGGGTGTCAATTGTTTCGGGAAACGAGGTAAACTGAATCCTCGTTATGTTGGACCATTCAAGATAATGAAGAGAATCGGGCCAGTAGCGTGCCAACTGGACTTGCCGGAAGGACTTAGTGGTGTACACAACGTCGTTCACATATCAAATTTGAAGAAATGTCTAGCAGACAAATCACTCGCAGTTCCTCTTGAGGAACTACACATTGATGAACAGTTACGTTTTATCGAAGAACCCATGGAAATTATGGATAGGGAAGTTAAAACGTTAAAGCATAGTAAAATCCTTATTGTCAGAGTTCGTTAGAACTCGAAACGCGGACCAGAATTCACTACGCAAATATCCTAATCTGTTCAAGCACTCTGCCTCAAATTCTTAAGGTACTACTTTAATTTTCGGGACGAAAATTCTTTCAACTAGGGGATGATGTGATATCCGGAAAAAAAAAATTATTATTATTATTTAATTTTTGGGACGAAAATTCTTTCAACTAAGGGATGATGTGACAATCTGGACTTTTCCAGTTAACTCCGTTAACAAAATCCAGTTAAAGTTAACCTAATTAACTTAACTCAAACTCCAGGGACTAATTCTGTCAATAATACAAACCTAAACTCCAAGGACTAGTTATGTAATATCCCTAAATCTGACTGTTGACTTTTAGAAAGTAAAAATCCCAATTCTGTTGACTTTTGATAGTCAAACTAACATGTTTCTAACTCTATTCAAACCTCAAGGACCAATTATGCCGACTCCGAAACCTTAATACAAGAAACCACAAGGACCGATTCTGTAATTTAACTAAACTCGATTTCTGTTGACTTTGCAAGTCAAACCCCCAACTCCTTTGATCCAAATTCGATTCTAAATATCAATTCATCCGATTTGTAACTGATAATGCACGATTAAGCAATTAACATTCATTATTAGGACTTAAGACATCATTATGGTCGGAATTAAATCCAATTATAGACAATTATGTCGTAACCGTCGACTTCTTGAACAAACATTCTCAAATCCATTGAATTCGTATACCATTTCACAAATTAAACACCTGCGCACACTAAACGAGCAGTACTGAAACCCCTTCACCATTCAATTCCATCGGAGAGGGAATTACAGTAGCCGGAAATCAAGTTCTTCACCGTCGGAGTCGGTTTTAATCGAGCAACTACAATCTGATATCAATTCTAGTAATTGGTCTCACCCTTAGTTTCGTTTATGTCCTTAAATTGAAAGCCCTATGTTAATTAGGACTTATATCATCAAATTGAAACTGAATCGAATCTAGGGTTCATATACGTCCCTGTTTAATCGAATTCCTATCTAAACTTGTTTTAAATGAAATTAAACAACACCAATAGATTCGCAATGCTTCAATCAGTGAAAATCCTATGCGAATCTGATCATATAACATCGATTTAATCATAATGCGTAAACTAGGGTTCGTTATAAAAATGTTTTGGGGCTTTTAATCCTGGATACCATCTCAATCAAATTAAAACCTATGAACAGATTCGAAATGTTCATATGAGTAAAAGCCCTATGATTCAATGAGTTTTAATATCGGACTGGATCAGATTTGAATTCGTGTTCTTATTCTAGGGTTCGACTTTTGAATCAGAGATTAAACAAACATAAACCGGTTGATTTTGTAATTAAAAACTACCACATGTTCGCAAACCTTAGTATAACAAAACCTTATGCCCTCAGTTTCGATCGAAGTCTAATTCGGGAGTATTGGGACGGGTTTCGATCTTGAGTGCATACGGGGGGGGGGAACCACTGGACTTATATGTTTTAAACATTCCAGTCTGGATATCATCGCGATACCCTAGCGGGCGGGACTGGTTAGGACAGTGTGCGTATGTGGGAGAGACCCGGGTTCGAGTCCGGGCTCCCACATTTCTTTTTAGACAATTTTCTAAATATATTTAATTGTTAAAAATCAAACCCTATATTATTATAGTGTTATATAAATGTGTTTTAGCCCGGGAAACAACCCATAGACTCGGGTTTGAATTATTAACGTATTTTTATTATTCCCACTTTTATAAATAAAATATTATTGTTATTATCAACAAAAAAAATAATAATATGTTTATAGTATTTTTAAACCGTAAATTCGTATAAAATAATATGTTTATATTATTTTCAAACCGTGACCCGTAATATTAAATAATATACATATTTATATTATTTCGAATCATTTTATAACATCGTGTATCGATTGAGACCAAATAATAATATATTTAGTTATATTATTTACTTGTATATATTATCATTTTCTTAATTTTTATGAATGAGAAAACACCCGGTTATATTTATTATTAATTGTGTCATTCGTCGCATAAAGTAATTCCTAACTCCGTGGACACTTTCGTCCACTCTTGAATATTAGAGCGTTTCGTTAAGACGTTTCTCATTCCGTGTCACTGTCACAATTCCCATTTTTATCCCTAATTTATGTGTTTATAATTTTAGGGCATTCGTAAGTCATTTGAGACTTACACTCGTGGTTTCAACGTACCTCTAGTGTGAAAGTACCTTCAACGCAGGTGAGTTTTCACGGCCCCTTTTTACTGTTTTAATCTAGGGGAGAAAACATGATTAAATTATTTTGAGATTTTGCAAATTCATATGTTATCAATGTTAAAGCTAAGCGTAACACGCTATCACAGAAAGTCCTCAACTTATATCGGACCGTTAATATGGATCTTAGCGAGGTAATATTTAGTAGTACTACTGGGTTTGACAAATCCCACCCGCGTTAGTCGTGCTAACTCGATTAGATATCGAACGGGTGAAATGTTAGCCTACTCACATCGCCAGTGTTAATAGACCTGGTAGGAGGCAATAAACAAACAGTCAGCATCGGTTGCGAGCGCTTGAGTTAAACATGAGCATAGGTTAGCTACCTATAGATACATACTGAATGAACATAAATCTGGTGAACGCTTATTTACATATATTGAAACCTGTGAACTCACCAACCTTGTGTTGACATATTTTCTTACATGTTTTCTCAGGTCGCTAAGATAAGACACAGGTGCACATTAGGGCATGCATGGGATTCAACTATTTTGATTATGACTTATTTATACTTGTTTGGATTATTTTGTATTGTATTTGGTTTGGTTGGACGTTTTGGACTTTTGGACTTTGGTTTTGGGCGCGTGTGTTTTGCGCATTTACTTTCTTTACGCTTCCGCATTGAAACTCTGATTATTATGATATTTTCATTTTGAGTCCCATGTAGAGTCGTTCAAAGTAACTAATGTCTGAGATCCTGGTTCGTCACTTCCCAAATGGTAAAACTCCGTTAGTTGAAATTGGGGGTGTGACAATCACCTTGTCTCACATAGCTTTTTATCTTAGCCATGGAGCATAGAGTGATTTGGTTTCTTTCGTTCACCGTATATGCTAACTTCCTTTCCTGTCGATGTTATGAACCGCACAATCTTCTGATTGCATATAATTGTCACTGAATGGGATGACAACCAGTTCATCCCTATGATCACATCAAATTCTTGCATTGCCATTAGAATTAAGTCGACTAAGTATTCCTCTCCTTTAATAAGAAGTCGGCAATCTCGACATATTTCGGTTACTATACAGTTCTTATCACTATCGATTTCAACCTCTAATGCCTAAGCCAACCTACTTCTATCGAAGTTTCCAGAGTTTGCAAATCTTAGGGTCATAAAGGATCTACTAGCTCTTGTATCGAATAAAACACAAGCAGGTGGGGAGTTCAAGAGGAAGGTACCTGATACGACATCAGGGATTTCTTTAGCTTCCTCGGTCGTGATCTGGAAGGCCCTACCTCTTGGTTTTGGAGCTTCGATCCTTTTGACATCATTTCAGCCACCCTATATCCTTCTCCTATATTTTCTATTCGTGGCTTCAATTATGGACATTCCCAACTGAAATGTCCTGGCTTATAGCAGTTGTACCATAATCTGGTTTGACTCATGCACTGTGATGCCATGTGTCCTATCCTTTCGCACTTGCTACACCTCATAAATTTAATTCGACATTCACCTGGATGCCTTCTTCCACAAGTTTTGCAATCTTGCACCTCTTTCCTTGAAGAGGGATTATTTCTAGGTTTTCTGAATTTAAAATTCTGTTGGAGTATATTCTGGTGACAACGAGCTTGAAGACTATATGTCTTAGTCTTAGAGTCTTTGACTTGTATTTGATAGAATTGTTAGCAACAGTTAAAGGGGAGTCTGTTAGGACATGTTTTGTAACTGTTGATAAAATTCTGTGTAAGTTCATAGAGAGGCGAACTTAACAAGTTCGCCTGGTTTATCAGAGGCGAACTTGTTAAGTTCGCTTAGTCTATGCTTAGGCGGACTTATTAAGTTCGCCTAGCTTGTAGGTCCCTAATTCGGTGCGTGACGGATCTCTAGACTCACGGTACGACACGGTGATAACGTGCGGAATCCATGATCAACGTGATCGTGTGACTCAATCAACAACAACGGTGTAAATAAACGCTTTGTATTTCCACCACAATATCATTTTACCATAATCCTGTCTCTAATCAGTCCTCCTAATATCGTATCAACTCTACTTCTGATAATAGACTCTGTAACTGTATATATAAGCACCAGTTCTGCAGTAGTTCGCCTCATAGATGCTTAGGCGAACTTATTAAGTTCGCCTTTAATAGGCTAAGCGAACTTAACAAGTTCGCCTCAGATAGACTAAGCGAACTTAACAAGTTCGCCTCTGATAAACCAGGCGAACTTGTTAAGTTCGCTTAGTCTATCTGAGGTGAACTTGTTAAGTTCGCTTAGCCTATTAGAGGCGAACTTAATAAGTTCGCCTAAGCATCTATGAGGCGAACTTAATAAGTTCGCCTACTGCAGAACTGGTGCTTATATATACAGTTACAGAGTCTGTTATCAGAAGTAGAGATAGAGACGATATCAGAGTATACGAGAGAGAATTCTGTGAATCTTGTAACCTGATATTGTGGTGGAAATACAAACAGTTTATATAAAAAAAAAATTATGTGCATGTTCATAGAAAGGCGAACTTGTTAAGTTCGCTTAGTCTATCTGAGGCGAACCTGTTAAGTTCGCTTAGCCTATTAGAGGCGAACTTAATAAGTTCGCCTAAGCATCTATGAGGCGAACTTAAGTTCGCCTACTGCAGAACTGGTGCTTATATATACAGTTACAGAGTCTGTTATCAGAAGTAGAGATAGAGATGATATCAGAGTAGACGAGAGAGAATTCTGTGAATCTTGTAACCTGATATTGTGGTGGAAATACAAAGAGTTTATTTACACAGTTGTTGTTGATTGAGTTACACGAGCACGTTGATCATGGATTCCACACGTTATCACCGTGTCGTACCGCGAGTCTAGAGATCTGTCACGCACCGAATTAGGGACCTACAAGTGGTACCAGAGCCTTTGCTCTTGATTAGTAGAAGATTCGTGGTGTTTTCGTGTCCAATCAACATCAAATTCATCATCTTTGATATTTTCATTTCCATGGAGTTTTCAAGACTGATTCAGATCTGATTTGGTGTTTGTGAAGAGGATTTTGACGAAATTGATCCGATAGAAAGCTTCTAATAGAGAAAGTATACAATCCTACGGTCCAATTTTGATTAATTCCTTCAAATCAGTGATTAATGATGATTTCAGCATGTCTCTGGTTCGCGAATTTGGTCTGAAGTATTCTTGGTCTTGATTCTGTTACTGCAAGCGAACTTGCTGATTTGTGTGCAGGCGAACTTGTCAAGTTCGATTCTCACAGGATTAAGCGAACTTATTTTAGGTGAACTTAATCAGATTTTTGAATTCTGATTTAGGCGAACTTATTTTTAAGCGAACTTAAGCAGATTTCAAGTTTCTGGTTTAAGCGAACTTATTAAGTTCGCTTCACATTAAGTTCGCTTGGGTGTCTCTTAGGCGAACTTATTAAGTTGGCTTGTACAGTATCAGGCGAACTTATCTGTTTGCTAGTGTTCTTAAAAAATAAAAAATAAAAAATAAAAAAAAGTATTTTGGCGGCAAATTTTTTTTCTTGTTCAAATTTTTTAGGGAAAGCTTATATGGTCGTTTTGAATCATTTTTAAAATTTTGAATTTTCAAAATTTTTTAAAAAAGGGTATTTTGGCGGGAAATTTTTTCCGTATATTTTCGCAAAAATTTCAAAATGTCAATTTCTTATGATGATAATGAGATTGGAACTATGCCACCGAGACTTTTGTGCATATCAGATTACTGTAGCTGGAAAGTCCGGTTCGAACAGTTCGTATCATAAACTGATGAAAACTTTTGGACATCCATATTTGAAGGATATGTGCATCCTACTTATGACTATATGGGATATTATGATGTACCTAAACCAGTGACAGCTCTTAGTAAACTAGAAAAGCAGAAGTTTGATCGAGAGGTGAAGACGCGTGAAACGTTAACGATGTCTTTACCAAAAGAAATCACTCATAGTCTCGGGAAGTGTCCTACTTCAAGAGATCTATGGGAAGCATTGACGAAAAAGGGTGAAGCAACTTCTCAAGCATTTGTTGTCTTGATCAAAGAAGTATTAGAGAAGAAGAGTGATTCTCAAAGTGATTCTTCTGCAGAGTTAAGTGATAGTGAGAGTATTCGTTCCGGTGAAAGTACTCAATCTACTGAGACCGATGTGATGAGTGAAGAAAGCTTTCAGACAGTTGAAGATGATCTGAGTGAATTAGAAACTGATGCAGAGCCTGTCATTGTTAATCAAAGGGTGAAGCTGATGATGACGTTTTCATGGCTCCTAGTGCATCTTCTTCAGAACTAAAACCTGAGGTAGTTTCTAACTCTGAAATGTTTTGTTCTAACTGTATTTTAGTAAAGGATAAAATGATGAGGGTTATGGATGACAACGTTAACCTCATTTGTGATATGAAATCGATGCACATGGTAAATCAGAAATTAAAAGACAATGAGATTGTGTGTATTGAGAGAATAGAATCACTAAAGAGGGATATAAGTTCTCTAACTTTGAAAATCAAAGAGCAGGCAAATCACCTGGATATGTCCTTTGCAGAAATTAAGAAAAGAAATAATGATCTTGCTGCAAAAGATAAGGAACTAGCTGAATCTAAAGCAGAGGTGATCCGATTGCATAGAAAATTAGAAAGCTTTGGAAATTCATCATTCTTATTAGGATATTATCACGATAATGCTGAAGAGGGGAAGGGAACTAGTGGTATTGGCTATGTTCCTCCACCATTCAACGGAAATTATTCTGTGACACCTGAGATTATAAAAGATGAGGATTTAGATCCTAAGACTGTGTTGAAAGTGAATCCGGTCACAGGTGAAGATATGGTGTATTTTGATGAGAGTGATGATGAATATTTTTATGAAGCTAAGGTAGAGGGGATACCGAAAGCTGTTAAGAAAGAAGACTCAAAGGTTGATTCTAATTCATCTGGAAATTCTACATTTGGAAGTTCTTCAAATTCAAGGAGAGTTCCATATGTCAGAGATTATCAAAACAGGCGTACATGTTTTCATTGTAATGAGATGGGTCACATTGTGGTGAACTGTCATTACAAAAATAAAGGGAAGAAGCATGTCGTTCCTGAGAAGGTGAAGCCTGAATCAAGACCTGTTGAGAACAAGTTTGTTCCGTCTCAAACTTCAAAAGAAGTTCATGTAAGAGAATCTTCTTCAAGTGCATCTTATCGTGTGAAGATTCCTTATATGAGAGAATATAGTGAGAAGAGATCTTGCTTTTCTTGTGGTCTTGTGGGTCACATTAGGATTGCTTGTCCTCACAAAGCCAAAGGTAACAGACATGTTACTCCAGAAAAGGTAAGAACTCCTGGTAAGCCTTATGTTAACCCAAATGTGGCTAAACCTCATGTTACACCAAAGGGTAATTCAAAATCTGAGGTTAGGCTTTCTAGACCTCAAAGGCGGTGGAGAAACAGAAGATTGAGAAAACTTTTAGAACAACAAGAGTTTTCACAATCAATTCAATTTTCAAATAAAAGAAAATGTTCAAACACTTCACATTTTAAGCAAAAAGAACTTAATGAACAGAAGTATGTTTGGAAATCTAAAGTTTCTGTTTCTGACTCGTCGGAACAATCTCCGAAAATAGATGAAAGATTCGATTGTGAATGGAGTGAGGTTTATTATTTTGATACAGATGGACGACCCATGACTACCATGGCTTGGGTCCCAATTTCAAATTAATGTTTCTTGTTAGTTGTGCAGGATTTACCAAGAGGGACTATTAATACCATTTTGGTTGTTCTAAGCACATGACAGGGAATGACATCTGCATGAGTAAAGAGTTGTTGATAACTGGAAATCTTCTTGATTCAACGACTTGATGCTCAAGGGGGAGAATATGTCACATACAATGTTATTTTGAAACAGTTTTTCAAAGTCTAAATGATAACCTGAAACTTTGGATGACGATGGTGAGCATAAAGTCGTTGATGCAACCATTTGACTAGTTGAGGGGGAGTCTATAGGACAGGGGGAGTACAGAACTGTGTTGGTGACAAAGGCAAAGACATTCAATTACAGGATTACATCGGTTTGAGTTCTTAATTGATTGACTTGCTTAATCCTGAGTAACCAAGTAAAATGTTTTTCATAAAATGTTTTCATGGAAGGTTTATTTTCATTTGTTTACTTTCTTTGAAAAATATTTTGAAAAAGCCAAACAAATTGAAAAAGATAAAATCGACATTACTTGAAGTTAAAGAAGAGATGATAGTACATCAGTAGATGTTCTTTCACACATGACCTTAGTTTGACTGGTTGGTGCTTTATGTTAATATATCTGAATTATATGTTTTGATCTAAACTTCAGAGACTACACAAATAGGAAATGATAGTGTTGTGTATGCATATAATTTGAATTGTCAGTAGACTAAAAGCGTCACTGAACCATTAGTAGTGTGAAAACATAATTTCATATGTTACAACTGTGATTTGAACCCATTTTATGCTTGGGTGTGTGCGTTAAAAGATCACTATCAAATAAAGAATATTAGCTTTTAATAAAGATTTTCCTATGAGATCAGTTTCGGGTTATGTCCTTAGCACTATTCATTCGATTTGCTTCAGTGCCCATGTCCTGAAAAGCATGCAATTTGAAGTATAATCAAGATATGTACTTGACAACATCTGTCAAACATATACTAGCCCTTGGATCATATTGATAAATCATCTTTACTGATTCCATTGAATTCATAATCCAGATAACAGTTGGATCCACGTACTTGAATCTTATGATTCCACATATATAAGCCAAGACATTGAATCATTCGATTCTGAATCTCATTGATTCCTATACAATCCAATTTGGATTCTGCTATTCATGTGCTAAGTGATGTCTCCTAATTCTGGAAATTCGGATAATCTTTAGTAAAATCTCATATGTCTTGAAGATAGTGCATTTACTTTCTGTTGGCAAACTAGTGGGGTACACGTTGTATTTCATACTTAAATGGTACCTTAACTCACAAGAAAGTGGGAATGAGATGCTTTAGTTTCAAATCTTATAATATTGACAATTTGAATTTGTGTGTCATAGCATGATCTTATTTTCTTTAAATGTTTATCGCGTATCATAACATGCAATATGAAAGTCTTGAAAAGATAGAGTGTGATAATCTTGAAAGATATTGGTTTGATTGGTCAATGCTTGAAAGAATGACATAGGATACCATTTGATATTATATGGGATTTATATCCAAGATGTGTGATTGATATATCATATATACTGATATGATCTTCTTACTCATGATGTTCGAACAAAAATATGTGATTTTGTATTTTACATTTCAGTTTATACAGAGAAAAACCAAAAAGATTTTGTCTTTCTTATGTTTGAAAAACCAAAAAGATTTTATTTTTTCAGCTTCCATGGAAATCTTAATTGTTGGTTATTCTTGGTTGTTCTCCTTTGCAAAAACTGAATATTGCAGATAGAAGTTGACAAGGGGTCCTTCTCCCAAGTTTTCTTCTAGTAATAAAGAGAGTGTGCAGATGAACAAGACGAAGACTACAACTTGTTTGATGATATATGAAGACGGATGACAATCTTCTAAAGCTGTTGTCAAGGGGGATTCTGTTGGAGCATATTCTAGTGACAACGAGCTTGAAGACTATATGTCTTAGTCTTAGAGTCTTTGACTTGTATTTGATATAATTGTTAGCAACAGTTAAAGGGGAGTCTGTTAGGACATGTTTTGTAACTGTTGATAAAATTATGTGTAAGTTCATAGAGAGGCGAACTTGTTATCAGAGGCGAACTTGTTAAGTTCGCTTAGTCTATCTGAGGCGAACTTGTTAAATTTGCTTAGCCTATTAGAGGCGAACTTAATAAGTTCGCCTAAGCATCTATGAGGCGAACTTAATAAGTTGCCTACTGCAGAACTGGTGCTTATATATACAGTTACAGAGTCTGTTATCGGAAGTAGAGATAGAGACGATATCAGAGTAGACGAGAGAGAATTCTATGAATCTTGTAACCTGATATTGTGGTGGAAATACAAAGAGTTTATTTACACCGCTGTTGTTGATTGAGTTACATGAGCACGTTGATCATGGATTCCACACGTTATCACCGTGTCGTACCGCGAGTCTAGAGATGCGTCACGCACCGAATTAGGGACCTACAAATTCCTCAGAGGAGCGGGAGAAGGAATATCTTATTTTTTTCCTTTTCCCGTCTCTTTCCTCTTGCCTCTTGAGCTCAATCTCTCGTTCTCGAGCCCAATCGATCATTTCCTCCAAGTTCGCACACTTGGAAGGATGAATGAATTCTCTAATATCAGTTTTCTAGACAAGATGGTATCTTGTCATCAACATCTCTGGTGTAGTTAACAAAGCAGGACAGAACCTAGCCTTTTCAAAGAAAATGCCAGTGATCTCATCCACTGACACTTTGGTTTGAAGGAGGTTCAGAAATTCCTCCGTAATCCTGTCAATTGCCGCTCAGGCATCTCTTTGAATTACTCCCATCTCATTGCTTTGATTCTTCCTCTCCCTTTCTCATGTTTCACTATGCCCCACCAATCGTCGGCTCATTCCTTGAGCTGATAGGTAGCAAATGTCACTTCATCTTCCTTTATGCAATGGCAGGTGTGGAATGATGTTTCCATTGCAGTTATCCTTCTTTGACTTTCTAAGGGGTCAACTGCTCCCTTAAATTCTATCGGTTTGCACATCATAAAATCCTTATACGTGCATCGGTTCAATTTAGAATTCCCATTATCTCCATTTTGAGGTTTCTCAACCTCCTTATGGTTTTCGAACCAACTCTCGAGTGAACTTTGAAGTTCCTCTTGAATAAGTAGGTTTGCATCAAACGTTTTGCCTACATTTATTCCGATCTGTCTCCGGATATTTTTCGGGACCTGCTCAACTTCGTTTTCATCGGGAGGTGGAGACGCATTTCTCTTATGGCTCCCTTCTTCACGTATGTTCTCGTTTTGACGTTCAGCCATTATTTGCTGAAATACGAATTCGTTTAATCTCCCACTCGTTTGCCCTAACTTATAGTCTAGGGTTTTACATTACAAGCCTTAATTTGTTCTAACCATATTCAAATGTCCTAGGGTTTCCATGTAAGGCCAATCATATATTTCCACATATACACATTTATTCATGCATGTTTACACCCATGGCTTAATAATTGCTGACATAAGTTATCATATGATGTTTGCGGTATCACGGGCTCCCATACATTAGCTTCTATACTGGCCAGGTATAAGGCAATGTATGTTACGCATCATGATACACCCAACTATCATATGGAGCTTATATCATACAAAATTCGGCCCACATATATCACGTATCTTTCTCTAGCACTAAATTAAAACATATTTTCTTCCTCGGACAGCCTTGGAGTGAATCCCTATGTATCACGAGCACTTATGGTTTGAGTTTAAGTACCCTTTCTAATACTTAAATCCCTCAAACTGTGCTCTGATAACAACCTGAAACACCCTACTCCTAATTCCTTTATTTTATCAGAGTTTTATGTGAAAACTTGTTCCCAGTTTTTCAAAACCTTGTCACTAATGTGACAAAGGCCTATTTTGTTATATGAATATTTTTTTACAATATAAACGTGATAGATATTATATTTACATAGGGATTCTCTTCCACTCCTCCAGTGTTTGAAAACATTTTTGCATTAGCTTTCGCTAAGTAAGTACACTGCGTTACTCCATTTTATTATTTGTAAGGCCCGCTCTGTAGGCTGGACACCTCACATTCATTCCTTCAGATGGGCTGGACGTTCTGTTACATTTATTCAAGATCCGCCCTGTAGGCTGGATATCCCATTTCCATTCCCAATTCAGGATGCGCCCCGTGGGCTGGACATCCCATTTCCATTCCAATTTCAGGACCCGCCCCGTGGGATGGACATCTCATTTCCATTTCAATTTTAGGACCCACCCCGTGGGCTGGACATTCCATTTCATTTCCAAACATAACACACAGTCCATCATATTTATTTGCATGCATTCCTACCATGCCTTCGGACCTAGCATACAGCCCTAAACCATCGTAAAGGTTTTGCCTTAAAACATCAAAGAAGCTTATATACAGGGTCCCCCACAGCGTTCCCACCACTTCTTTGACATCTCTAGGGTACGTCGTTACTCAAGTTCAGTGTTAGACCAGCCTTTATTCCATATTCTGATCACATAATGGCATGTACCATAACCATGCTTTTAGACCTAGCCCTCACCCTAAACCTTTGTAAAGGTTACGTCCTAAAATACCAAAGAAGCTTATATACAGGTTCCCTGTAGCATTCCCACCACTTCTTTGTTACCTCATGAGTTCGCCGTTACTTGGGTTTCAGGCTAGACTAGTCTTTATCACACATTCACATTTTATCAGATAATAGCATGCGTCCTTGTCATGTTTTTCCATACCGGCCCCTTCCCTAAGCCTTTTGCAATGGTTTCGCGTTAAGGCATCAAAGAGGTTTATACATAGGGTTCCCCGCTGAGTTCCCACCACCCATTTGACATCCCATGATTACTCCATTGTTCGGGTTTAGGGTTCCGACTAATCTATCCTTTACCTATACCTTAGTCATTCACATATCACATAATCACATAAAAAAATATATATATATATATATATATATATATATATATATATAATACTTTAACTAGGTACGGGTCCAGAGCACTTATATTAACCTTGGGTTGTTTCCTAAACTCATTCCTCGCTTAAGACGTCTCTCCAATCCACGCTCGTAATTTTAACGCATCGCACTCCTAACCGTCGTGCTCGTAACCGTCGTTCCGACCTCCTCGGTTTGCATGTTTGTGTGGTAGTGGTGATGGTGATGTTGTTGTTTCAAAATGAACTTCAAATGTCTCTATTTATAGGTTGGTTTCTGCACCGGTGGCGGACCACTAAGACAGGCGGTAGCGGTCCGCTACCGCCTTCCTGCCAGCTGTTTGGCGTACTCTCCACGTAGCGGACCGTGTGGGCTATGGTAGCGGTTTGCTACCCCTTATTTTCACGCGAGTCAGCTGCCACGCGTCACGTTATCCGGGCCCGTTTACGGCTGGCGGACCTTTACCCGCCCTGGTGGCGGTCCGTCATAGGGCTAAGTCAGCAGTCAACGCGTCTGCCACGAGTCATTCCCTCATCATTACTTTAATTACCACGTAACGGACCGCCAAGAGGCTTGGTAGCGGTCCGCTACTGTCCATTTTTCAGAATTCTTTTGTTTTTAACCCTTCAACTCTGACCTATTTACACTTTAGGCCATGAACTTCAATTTTCCTTGAAAATTTGAGATGTTACAATATTACTGCATATATGCACTATCGAAAAAGTTCGGACACATTAACTATTTTGTTTTTTATATATCAATGTTGTATTTAAATTAAAGATAAAAAAATTCTTAATTTATTGGTATAATTTAAAAAAATAATAATAACGTAGGTAAAAATATATGATTTTTACTTTAATAATATTAAAGGAATCGTTAACTATATGTAATTTTAAAGAATCTTAAGCTTATTACAATATATAATACGGACATAATAAATAAACATGAAATAAATTTTATATTAATTAAAAGACAAGTATTCAGTTGACAAGACGAGATGCAGACTATATTATCTTAAAAACAAGTTATATATAAACAAGACCGAATTACAACTTTTGTCCTTTATGATTTCTAAAATTATGAGATAGGTTATGTAAAACTTTTATTTTCATTCATTGTCCTTTATTTAAAAAGTTCTCTCATTTTTTATCCTTTTGACTAACTGTAGTTAAATAATTCTGTTAAATTAAGGACATTATTGTATTTTAGCACTAAATGCAATTCTTCTAATGTAAAGTTTAGTTTACTTTTTTCTTTTCTTTTATTTTCTTTTATTCTTCATTTATTCTTTTTATCACTTTTATTTTATATATTTTATTTAAAATATTATTAATTAATTAACTAACCAACTTAATTATTTTAAAAAGATATATATATATATATATTTTTAATTTATTTATTTTCTTTTGTTTGAATAAGTAATATACTTTTCCTACTTTTATTTTAAATTTTTTTGTAAAGTTTATTAATTAATTAAGTAACTTATTTGTTTTATAAAAATAGATTTTTTTTATATTTTTATAATTTATTTATTTTCTTTTTTATTAAGTTATTTAATTTTATCATTTTACAGTTATTATAATTTTTTATACTATTTATTATATATTAGATAGTTAGTAGGAGTTTAAAGTTTATTTTGTAATTATAAACTTAATTTTGAAATTTTATTAATTTATTAACCAACGTATTTATTTTATAAAGATATATTTTTTTTATTTAATTTCTTTTATTTTCGTTTCTAAAATTTTTTATTATTTGTTCGTGTTCGATCGTTTGTTTAGTTAAAGTTAAACGAACGAAACAAATATGTTCAGTTTGTAATTGTTCTGTTCATTTACAAATCTACGAATACCGACTTGTCTCTGGATACCCTTCTAACGGGTTTCTTTTACTTGACAGTTTTAGGTAAAATCCTGAAAGGTTAGAGCCGGTTTGAACGACCCCAATGCCCGACCTTGACAACCGAAAACCAACGCTTCACCCGTTTGGTTCACTCTTTAATTTGAGACTTAATTATATTTTATCCAATACACATACTACATTTATATTGAACTAGTTTACCCTGTTTCACTAATTAACAAAGTTCTTAGTTAAAACCTATTACGTTAAAAATAGGCTATTAACAAACGAGTATCCATTAAACATTTGCTCGACTGAAAACAATGTCTCAAGGTTGAGTGTATAATTACAAAATAAACTTTAAACTCTTACTAACTCTCTAATATATAAAAAATAGTATAAAGAAATATAATAATTGAAAATATTAAAAGTAAATAGCTTAATAAAAAAAAGAAAATAAATAGATTATAAAATAAATAAAAAATCTATTTTTATAAAATAAATAAGTTGCTTAATTATTCAATAAAATTTTAAAGAAAACTTTAAAAAAAAGTGAGAAAAGTATACTACTTATTCAAGCAAACGAAAATAAATAAATAAAAAATAAATATATCTTTATAAAATAAATAAGTTGGTTAATTAATTAATAAAATTTTAAATAAAATCTCTAAAATAAAAGTGAGAAAAAAAATAAATGAAAAATAAAAGAAAAAGAAAGAAAAGAAAAAATAAAGTAAACTTTAAATTACAAGAATTGTCCTTTAGTGTTAAAAGACAATAGAATTATTTAACTCCAGTTAGTTAAAAGGACAAAAAATAAGAGAACTTTTTAAATAAAGTACAGTGAGTGAAAGTAAAAGTTTTAAAGCACCTATTCTATAATTTTAAAAAACATAAAGGACAAAAAATGTAATTTAGTCTATAAACAATTACGTTATTGAAAAGATTTTGATATGAACTTCAAAAAAATAAATATATGAAATGTATAAAATTTTAAAAAATATCTAAAATCAAAAGAAAACATTAAATTCATACACATCACAGGTAGGGTTATGTTATGAAAAAAAAAGTAAAATTTGTTAATATATTGATCCTGGCAATGAGCATTGATGAGATTAATGGGGAAGTGTTTGTTAATAGATTGGCGTGATTATCTAAAGCGAGGAGGAAGAGTACAAGTGCACTGGCATGACCATCGTAAACGTAGCAGTTGCACATGGAACGTGGCCCTCAGCAATTATTTCCACATTATTCATAAATATAATTAAATATCAACAACTCAGTCTAATCAATTCATTAATAAATAAATAGATAGAATTTAATTGCTGTAAATGAATTTAATTGAGACCCATGGGAAACTAAAAATGATATACGCATGATAAGATGACTTTATATTTTAGAACGGGTATTAATAATAACAGCTTATCGAGTACTCGATTACTTAATACTCGTTAGGTATTAGAATCAAGTTTGTCGGTTTACACAGTTTTGTTCATGGTTTGATGTGTGTTTGAAACTTGAAAATGGCCATGCGAAGCAAACATACCGTTTGACAATATTTATTTATTAATAATACAAACTAACTATTTTTAGACAAAATAGGTTCAAACTACAAACTCTTAAAAGAAATTGGTTTTGTTAGTTGGTTTTTAGAAGCCTAGTACATAAATACATATATAATTTCAAGTAATAAACTAGTGGATAAAAGATGTATCTATTAATTTTCGTATGTTTTTCTAATTAAAACGGTAAATAACAAATATCTTTGTTATAAGCGAGACAATGGGAAACCAAAAATTGGAAATATTTAAAACCAATCAAATTTAGCAATAAGGTTATTGAAAAAAAAACAATTTTAAGAGTTTTCAGTTTCAATTCAAGCAATAGCAATTACTTAGCGATCTACCAAAAACAGTCAGATCCAGATCATAGACGCTGTTAAAACTTGTACCTTGCACTAAAGGAGTTGTACACTCCAAATATTATTATTCTACTTGCCCTGCGTCATGGAGTTCTTGCAATGCGCTATCTCCCCCTGAATCGCACTCTGCAATTCATCCATAGACGACGAGCTGCTCGAGTAGATGCCGCCACCGGTCCCTCTCACCACACCGTTCCGACACAGAATCCCGGAGTGACTCGGAGACGACCGCATCGACGACGGGCAGCTTGACACGCAGCTCCTCCTTCGCGGGTACCTCAGGTTTCCAGAAAACGAGTGGGAAACAACGTCGTTTTCCTTTCTGACTCCCTCAGTCTTTGGAGGCGTTTTCTGCGAGAGTTTCTCGTACAACGGTTTTGCCTTTTTCAAATACTTTTGGATCATTCGCTTGACAGAGGACCCGGTTACGATATCCGGGTCAACCCGGGATTGAGTCGTAGCTGTGATTGTAGTGGATAATAGTTTCGTTTCCTTACGGAAGACAGATGAGAATTTAGACAATGAGAAATACTTATTTGGCTTTTTGTGGGTGTGTGATTTGGTCCGGAGGTGGAGGTCGTCGTCGGTGACGGAGCTGGGGCGAGAGGAGTCGCACCCGTCGGTGGAGAAGGATGAGTGGGAGTAGGGCTGTAAACGAGCCGAGCCAGGCTTGGCTCGAGCTCGAGCTCGAAATTAAACGAGCCAGCTCGGCTCGGCTCGATTTTTTTTCCGAGCTGAAAAATTGAGCTCGAGCTCGGCTCGTAAAAAGCTCGAGCCAGCTCGTGGCTCGTCGAGCTAGCTCGTTTTTTTTTTACATATTAATATATATATATAAACAACAAAAAAAATATTTTATTCTCGGTTTGAAGTTGATTGTCTTCAAAAAACTAAATAGATGGAAGGGACAATATATAAAATACAAAAAAAAAACATAGATAACCAAAAACTTACAAAGTAGATAGTAAATACAATTGTAGATAAAGTAAAATTTTAGTCCAAAACTCAGAGTTCTTGAAAACAAATTAACTTAAAAAATCAAAATATCATATTTCAAATATAACACATATATAACATATATATATATATATATATATATATATATATATATATATATATATATATTAGTTATTTTAGACGAGCCGAGCCACGAGCCGAGCCCACGAGCCGAGCCACGAGCCGAGCCCGAGCCGAGCCAACCCTAGCTCGAGCTCGGCTCGTTTAGAATTCGAGCCAGCTCGGCTCGGCTCGTTTAAAACCGAGCTTTTCCCGAGCTGAGCTTTTTCCGAGCTTTTTTCGAGCGAACTTCGAGCGAGCCACGAGCCACGGGCTTTTTGAACAGCCCTAAGTGGGAGTCAGAGGAGTGGCGGGCGGTGGTGGCGGAGGAGGAGGAGGTGGAGGAGGAGGAGAAGGAGAGGAGGAGGGTGCGGACCATGGAGATGCGAGGGGAGAGGTGGAGCGGGAGGAGCTGGCCTTTGTAAAACAGATCGTCGGCGGGGCAGAGATTGGTGGCGGAGGACTTACGAGGGGACAGCGACACCGTGAACTCGAAGTCCGATGAGGAGGATGAGTGGGTGGGGGAGGAGGGGAGGGTTTGTGATCTTGCGGGTTTCCCAGTTTTCCAATGGCCCATGTTCAAATGGCTGGAAAGCTACATTCATAGATCGCGGTGGAGTATCTTTATTGTTGAAGAGAGAGTGTGTATGTTAGATCCGGAGGGGCCGAAGTGAAGCAGGGCGTTACCTTCATTGCCTCGATCTATTTCTCTTAATTTTGGAATCATTCTTGTAACTTTATCTTTTTATTTTTTTTCCTTGCAAACGGTTGAAAAGATATCCCCACGTCAATTTTGATTGGATGATCGGAAAAAGTGGATATGATTATGCCACGTCAGTATTATATAAATGTACCAACTAGTTAATTTTTTAATTATTTTACTTAAAAAAAACTTATTATAAATTATTTTATTTTTGAAATGTTTTGTTTTTTGAATTTTAAAACTGAAATTACCTATAAAAACAGGCGAAACTTTATAGGGGTCAGAGGGGCCCTGACCCCTCATAATTCAGATCAAAAGCCTAAATTTGTTCAACATATCCACACAATGTACTCTTTCCGACACAACGGTCAATCTAACTCGACATATCACATTAATTCCATCTATTTATCACATCAATATCATCTCATGCACAATAAATATAACTCATCACTTGCATGCAATGAAACACATATAAATGCACACAAACACATACCTCATCATCGCACCCTCGTCAGGGTTATCCCCGTCGGGATACTCGTCCTAAGCTTAGTTATACCCTTGTTACCGGGCCCCGCCACTAAACATAGTGACACACTCGTCATCTACGATGACTACCCGGCCACCCACACGATGACTATATAATCTATCATACGGTGACTGACACATCACCCATACGATGATGACCCCGAAGGACTTCGTCCTCCACACACCACTGTTGACCCTGCACACGGACAACAATGCAAGCACACAAAGCAACACATATATACACATCATACTACTTGGACATGTACTACGAGACGTGTTGAGCTGCTAGAATACGGGTTTGAATGTCGGAATGAATCTTGACACTTTGAAGCATGACACGTTCTTTACGGCTCAGCGCATCGGCTACAACATTAGCCTTGCCGGGATGATAACGAATCTCGCAATCGTAGTCATTGAGTAGTTCAACCCAACGTCGTTGTCTCATGTTGAGATCTTTTTGATTGAAGATGTGTTGGAGGCTTTTGTGGTCGGTAAATACCACACATTTCGTGCCATATAGATAATGTCTCCAAATCTTCAAGGCAAATATGACTGCACCTAGCTCCAGATCGTGCGTCGTATAGTTCTTTTCATGGATCTTGAGTTGCCTCGATGCATAAGCGATTACCTTGCCTCGTTGCATGAGAACACAACCAAGGCCTAGGTTAGAGGCATCACAGTAGACGACTAGGTCATCGTTTCCTTCGGGAAGAGTCAGAATAGGAGCCTCACATAATTTCTGTTTAAGAGTTTGGAAAGCTTCTTCTTGTTTTGGCCCCCATTCATAAGGTTTACCTTTATGTGTCAAGGCGGTGAGTGGAACAGCAATCTTGGAGAAATTGGAAATGAATCTTCGGTAATAGCCCGCTAAACCAAGAAACGAACGAACCTCGGTAGGGGTTTTAGGAGCACTCCAATTCTTGACAACTTCGATCTTGGCAGGGTCGACATGTATTCCCTTTTTATTGACAACATGACCCAAAAATTGAACCTCCTTTAGCCAAAATTCACATTTGGAGAACTTGACATATAATTGTTCGGTTCTCAGGAGATCCAAAATCAGTCTAAGGTGCTGTTCATGTTCTTCCTCAGTCTTGGAATAGATCAAGATGTCGTCGATGAAAACGATCACGAATTTGTCAAGGTATGGTTTGCACATGCGGTTCATAAGATCCATAAAGACAGCAGGTGCATTGGTCAACCCAAAAGGCATAACCGTGAACTCGTAATGACCATATCTTGTTCGGAAGGCGGTCTTTGGAATATCTTCTTCTCGGACACGCAGTTGATGATAACCAGATCGAAGATCAATCTTCGAGAAACAAGTAGAACCTTGGAGTTGATCGAAGAGGTCGTCAATCCTAGGTAACGGGTAGCGGTTTTTGATTGTAAGCTTGTTGAGCTCTCGATAGTCAATACACATGCGGAATGAACCATCCTTCTTTTTAACAAACAAGACTGGTGCACCCCACGGTGAATGACTTGGCCGTATGAAACCTTTGTCAGCGAGTTCTTGAAGTTGACTTGCAAGTTCTTGCAATTCGGAAGGTGCAAGCCGGTATGGAGCTTTAGCCACAGGGTTTGCTCCGGGTACAAGATCGATTCGAAACTTTACTTCCCGAATAGGTGGAAGGCCGGGTAAGTCGTCGGGAAAGACTTCGGGAAACTCCCGAATGATGGGAATATCTTCTATTCTTTTCTCCTTGTCTTCTTTTTGAATCACATGAGCTAGGAAAACCATGCACTTCTTTCGAATGTATTTCTGGGCAGTTATGCATGACATCAGTTTGAGTCCTTTGCAAGGTTTCTCGCCAAAGACTTTCAATATGTCTCCCGGTGGAAGAGGTACTCGGATGTACTTTTCAAAGCACATGACCTCGGCATGGTTTTTAGATAACCAATCCATGCCGATGATGACGTCAAAGCTTCCCAACGGCATTGGTATAAGGTTGACTGGAAATGTGTGACCATTGAGTTCTAGTGAGCAGTCGTGAACAATGGAATCAATAGTGATGGAGTTTCCATCTGCTACTTCAACGGTGAAGGTTTTCTCTAGTTTGGATCGTGTTTTTGCAAGTAAAGGTTCAAAGTTAAGGGACACAAAACTCTTATCGGCTCCGGTATCAAATAGTATAGAAGCATATTGATTATTCAAAAGAAACGTACCGTTGACTACATGATCGTTAGCCTGAGCCTCGTTGGCGTTGATGTTGAAAGCACGCCCACGAGCTCCGCCTTGAGTATTGTTCACAAGTTTTGGACATCGGTCTCGGAAGTGGTTTGGGTCGCCACACTCGAAGCAAACATGCCCATTACCAATAGCTGGAACTGCTGGATTAGCCCCGTTTCCCCGGTTGACTTGATTACCAGTTGGATTACTTCTGCAGGTGTTAGCTACATGCCCATATCTTCCACAACTGGCACATAGGCGGCAGGGTACATTTGGGAAATGGTGATAATTACAGGTGTTGCACAACGGGTTGTTGCCCACATATTGTTTCTTGACCATGTTCCGGGCCATAGGAGTAACTTGGTTGACTGGGGCAGCCGGAGTGATCACAGCATAGTTCTTAGCTTTCCTCTTCCTCGTGTTGTGGTTCGGTTCGGCTTTGACCTCCTTGACATGAGCAGGAGGTGTTGTGGTGTCAGAAACTTTCTTGGCCCCTTTTCTGGTAAGAGTACCTGCTTTAACGTGATTATCGGTCAGTGTGGCAGCTAGACGAATAGCATCTTCTAGGTTTGCAGGATTTCTTCCCAGAACAGTGTCCTGGATTTGTCTCGGTAGACCACCGATATATTTTTCAATACACCTAGACAAAGGTGTAACCATGTGCGGTACCAGCATGCTGAGTTCGTGGAAACGGTTAGTGTACGCCAAGCTTTCACCGCTATCTTGGGTAAGATCCCAAAATTCCGCTTCCAGTTTCTTCATCTCATTTCGAGGACAGAATTCCTCGGTCATGATCCTTTTCAGCTCGTCCCATGGCAGAGCCATTGCTACTTCTACTCCCCTTGTTCTCTTCTCCCCATTCCACCAGGTTAGTGCCCGTTTTTGGAAGACACTAGTGGCATGGCGAACACGCAGATTGTCCGGACAGTCACTATTGAGGAATGTGCCCTCAATACTTTCAAACCATTGAGGGAGTCCCGTGGCTCCTTCGGTACCATAAAACTTCAGGGGATTGCAAGAGTTGAAATGTTTGAAGGTACATTGTGGCGGGTTGGCACCACCGCTACCACCAGTATTAGCACTACCACTGGCGTTCCCATTGTTGTTGTTATTGGCTTGAGTTAGTTGAGTTACCAATTGGGTGAGTATAGCAGCAAGGTCATTAGTGTTGTTGCTATTGTTGGCGTTGTCGGTGTTGTTGCGGTTGATGTTACGACGAGGAGGCATTCTATAAAAAGAGAATGATACAAAAGAGTTGTGAGGATTTATAAAAAAATTCGTTGAAATTTAGGATAGGAGGAATAATAACACATTTATTTCATAGTTCGGATTGTTTTCAAGTAATCACATTTCTACTTGAACACAATGACGTATTAAGGTTAATTAGACTTATATAATTTTCAAGGAGACATGCTTTAGCCTATAGGTAAACACTCATCCCGGGAATTCCCAGGAAAGCATACGGATCCCTCGGTTGATTGGGATTTATATGAAATGCTTTCCTAGACAGAAAACCCAGAATACAGGTGTCACCCTTCCAGATTGCACATGTCCTCTAATAATTAACAGAGTCTAAAACCTTAACGGGTATGAAAAATATTTTTGATAGGCAAATGTCCACGAGTGTGATTTTTCCACAAGTTATGAAGATGTTGTCATAGGAGCAGACAAGAAGGATACGTGGTTTATGATGCGGGTATGGATACGATTTATTTAATTTATTATTTACGTATGCTTATTAAGTCATGTAGTCTAAACAATTTAAGTATCAAATAACTAACACATAAAGCATGTGACATATAGCAATTAGCACGTATCACATAAAACATGTAGCATGACATTGTTGGGTGTCCTAAAGTTATAGTCTAGGTCAATGGTGTCTAATAACCTAATTCCCTATAACCAAGGCTCTGATACCAATCTGTCACACCCCAACCGACGGCGGAAACGTCGGGGCGTGAAGCGTGCAGACTGTTCATAGCTCATGGTTCGCTAAGGTTGAGATAATTAAACATGCAGTTTTCATTGAAATCAAACAACAATCCAACAAGTACACGAAACATAACAAAATACATAACAATGTTTATTTTAGAGCTTTTAACTAGGTCCTCAAACTAGGTGGAAGCAACTTGTAATCATCTCAATTGTTAGCACCTGAAACATGATTTAAAAACAAGGGTCAACTAGAAAGTTGGTGAGCATACATAAGTTTTGACACACAAATAAGAGTTCAAAAATGTTTATACAATTCATTGATTCACATGGTATATAAGACAAATATGGAGAATCTATAGTTATACTAGGTGCACAATCAAACCTTGTGACTGAGGCATAACACGCAGGTTACCCTAATGTAAAGTCGGTAACAAACACCCTACCCGGGTGGGTTTGTCAGACTCAATAGTATTATCCTTGTTTACCGTTGGCTTGTACAGAGTTAATGATTGCACGAGTTGCGTCATGTATGTATAGTAATAACTCATAGCATTCAAGCATATTGCACAAATAATTCATGTAATCAAGTAAGAATTGTACTATGAAAGAGTTGCAATTTGTTTAATGTAAATCATGTCCACCCCAAAGGTGAAAAAGAGTAAAAGTGGGGTTATGTAGACTCACGTGTAATGTAGCGTGTTGATTTGCACAATCGAGTAAAATGCCAAAATGTGTCGTAGGTCACTATGTTCGACCTATTGAATAAGCGTATAACACGTGTCATTGTTTGTGTTATTTTATGTCAAAATGTATTCGTTGGTGGTTTGTGTGTTTAGGGTTGGTTTTGAAATAATAAATTAGTAGCGACATATATATATATATTTATTTAAATAAAATTTAAATAAACGATATTTGTTTAAATCAATATATATATTTGTATAAATAGTTTTTATAAAAATGATTAAATAAACTCACGATTTCATCGGTTTTGAAACTATCGGAAATTAACCGTTTTAAATTTCTAAATCAAGGATTTGGTTTATAAATGATTCCCGGGTCTTGGGATTTTATAACTTAATTTTTATAATTACATTATGAGATTTTTAGCTAAAATATGTTAAATAGACTTTCAAACAGAAAAATAATTGATTCTGGTCAAGGAGCACGACCGTGCTCGAGTATGGCACGACCGCGCTCGATGCCGGGCGTGACCGTGGGGGTCTGAGCGCGCCCGTGGTCGAGTCAGAAGTCACTACAGAGGGTCTGGACATAGAGCACGACCGTGCTCGTATCTGGCACGACCGCGTCTAGTGTTTGTTTTTGGTCAAGACTTGTTTGCTCGGTAAGCACGACCGGGCCACACCTGGGGCACGACTGTGCTTGGTCAGGCACGACCGCGCTCAGGGATGAGCGCGACCGTGTCGGGCCTTTTTCAGACACAATTCGATCGATTCTTATATTAATAGCTTCTGGATTCTTAGGGCTTTCACTTAGTGGATGATTACGAATGTTTCTACATAGTTTAATTGTATTTATATCTTGTCTAGAGTGTAGTTCGAGTAAAATTTATGTTTCGGCTTTTTGGTTCAAAATCGGATCGATTTGAGTGTTTCTACTACGAATTGATATAGGGCTTTCGTAGTAGAGGTAGATACAAAGCTGAAGACGTGTTACTTACTTGCTGAAAGTGGGCAATCGAATGCGGTCGGCTACGGGTCGAGCGGCTTCGTTTCTTGGCGATCAATCGGACGACAGAGGTGTTGTGAGCGTCGAGTGAGAGTTCTGAGAGATTGAGTGGGTGTATATGAGGGTGTAGGAAGCCTGCAACTTGCTCTCAATTGTTTAATTTGCGAGACTTGGTTGTGGTGGGTATGGGATTAAACAAATGTGCAAATTGGAGGACAATTTAGGCGTGTTGCAGGTTGAATTCAGTTGAGTAAGGTCTGACGCGTGAAAACCGGCTTTTCTCTATTTTAAATTTCGCGAATTCAGAGGGTATGGTATGGTTTGACTTCTGCAGAGTCAAGTGGGTTCATCAGCGCGACCGTGTCTACTTTAGGCGCGACCGTGCTTAGGTTGCAGGCGCGACCGTGCCTAGTCCTAGGCGCAACCGTGCTTGCATAGTTTTGTAGTTTTTGAGTTTTGTCAGTTTTGGTCGTCGAGGCTTGTGAGATAATGGTGTTTTTGTTTAATTTGTTTATTGTAATAGAATAGTTTGTATATGTAACTGCATCGTAGTTTGTTTGTACACGAATCGAAACTGAAATGTGTTTGTTTATTGAAATCAAACGATTACATGATGAAAATCAGAAATGCTACACATATAATTCAGATATATTAACATAAAGCACCAACCAGTCAATCTAAGGTCATGTGTGAAAGAACATCTACTGATGTACTATCATCTCTTCTTTAACTTCAAGTAATGTCGATTTTATCTTTTTTTCAATTTGTTTGGATTTTTCAAAATCTTTTTCAAAGAATGTAAAACAAACGAAAATAAAATCTTCCATGAAAACATTTTAAGAAAAACATTTTACTTGGTTACTCAGGATTAAGCAAGTCAATCAATTTAAAAACTCAACCCGATGTAATGTAATTGAATGCCTTTTCCTTTGTCAACACAGTTCTGTACTCCCCCTGTCCTGTAGACTTCACCTCAACTAGTCAAATGGTTGCATCAACGACTTTATGCTCACCATTGTCATCCTAAGTGTCAGGTTATCATTTGGACTTTGTAAAACTGTTTCCAAAACATTGCGTGTGACATATTCTCCCCCTTGAGCATCAAGTCGTTGAAACAAATAGATTCTCAGTTATCAACAACTCGTTACTCTTGCAGATGTCATTCCCCGTCATGTGCTTAGAAGAACCACTATCAACAACCAAAATGGTATTAATAGTCCCTTTTGGTAAATCCTGCACAACTAACAAGAAACATTAATTTGAAATTGGGACCCAAGCCATGGTAGTCATAGGTCGTCCATCTGTATCAAAATAATAAACCTCACTCCATTCACAATCGAATCTCTCATCGATTTTCAGAGATTGATCCGACGAGTCAGAAACAGAAACTTTAGAGTTCTAAACATACTTCTGTTCATTAAGTTCTTTTTGCTTAAAATGTGAAGTGTTTGAACAATCTTGTTCATTTGAAAAATGTTTAGATTGTGAAAACGCTTGTTGTTCTAAAAGTTTTCTCAATCTTCTGTTTCTCCTCCGTCTTTGAGGTCTAGAAAGCCTAACCTCAGATTTTGAATTACCCTTTGGTATAGCATGAGGTTTAACCACATTTGGGTTAACATAAGGCTTACCATGAGTTCTTACCTTTTCTGGAGTAAAATGTCGGTTACCTTTGGCGTTGTGAGAACAAGCAATCCGAATATGACCCACAAGACCACAAGAAAAGCAAGATCTCGTCTCACGATAATCTCTCATATAAGGAATCTTCACACGATAAGAAGCATTTGAAGAAGATTCTCCTACATGAACTTCTTTTGGAGTTTGAGAATGAATAAACTTTTTCTCAACAGGTCTTGATTCAGTCTTCACCTTCTCAGGAACTACATGCGTCTTCCCTTTATTTTTGTAAGGACAGTTCACCACAATGTGTCCCATCTCATTACAATGAAAGCATGTACGCCTATCTTTATAATCTCTTACATATGGAACTCTCCTTGAATTTGAAGAACTTCCAAATGTATAATTTCTAGATGAATTAGAATCAACCTTTGAGTCTTCTTTCTTAACCTCTTTCGGTATCCCTTCTACCTTAGCTTCATCAAAATATTCATCATCACTCTCATCAGAATACACCATATCTTCACATGTGACTGGATTCACCTTCAACACAGTCTTAGGATCTAAATCTTCATCATTTATAATCTCAGGTGCAACAGAATAATTTCCGTTGAATGGTGGAGGAACATAGCCAATACCACTAGTTCCCTTCCCCTCTTCAGTATTCTCATGATAATATCCTAATAAGAATGATGAATTTACAAAGCTTTCTAATTTTCTATGCAATTTGATTACCTCTGCTTTAGATTCAGCTAGTTCTTTATCTTTCTCAACAAGATCATTATTTCTTTTCTCAATTTCTGCAAAGGACATATCCAGGTGATATGCCTGCTCTTTGATCTTCAAAGTTAAAGAACTTATATCCCTCTTCAGTGATTCTATTCTCTCAATACACACATTCTCATTATCTTTTAATTTTTGATTCACGGTGTGCATGGATTTCATATCACAAATGAGGTTGACGTTGTCATCCATAACCCTCATCATTTTATCCTTAACTGAAACACAGTTAGAACAAAACGTTTCAGAGTTAGAAAATACCTCAGGTTTTACTTCTGAAGAAGATGCACCAAGAGCCATGAATACGTCATCATCAGCTTCACTCTTTTGATCAACAATGACATGCTCTGCATCAGTTTCTAATTCACTCAGATCATCTTCAACTGTCTGGAAGCTTACTTTAGTCTCTACATCACTCTTGGTAGACTGAGTACTTTCACCAGATCTAATACTCTCACTATCACTTAACTCGGTAGAAGAATCACTTTCAGAAACACTCTGCTTTTTCAATACTTCTTTGATCAAGACCTCAAACGCTTGAGAAGTTGCTTCACCCTTTTTCTTCAATGCTTCCCATAGATCTCTTGAAGTTGGACACTTCCCGAGACTATGAATGATATCTTTTGGTAAAGACAACGTTAAAGTTTCACGCATCTTCATCTGTCGATCAAACTTCTGCTTTTCTAGTTTACTAAGAGCTGTCACTGGTTTAGGAACATCATAATATCCCATATAGTCATAAGTAGGATGCACATATCCTTCAAATATGGATGACCAAAAGTTTTCATCAGTTTCTGATACGAACTGTTTGAACCGGACTTTCTAGCTATAGTAATCTGATATGCACAAAAGTCTCGGTGGCATAGTTCCAATCTCATTATAATCATAAGAAATTGACATTGTGAAATTTTTGCAAAAATATCCGGAAGAAATTTCCCGCCAAAATACTCTTTTTAAAAAATTTTGAAAATTCAAAATTTTAAAAATGATTCAAAACGACCATATAAACTTTCCCTAAAAATTTGAATTTTTTTTTAAAGAAACTAGCAAACAGATAAGTTCGCCTGATACTGTACAAGCGAACTTAATAAGTTCGCCTGATACTGTACAAGCGAACTTAATAAGTTCGCCTGATACTGTACAAGCGAACTTAATAAGTTCGCCTCAGAGACACCGAAGCGAACTTAATGTGAAGCGAACTTAATAAGTTCGCCTCAGAGGCACCCAAGCGAACTTAATGTGAAGCGAACTTAATAAGTTCGCTTAAACCAGAATTCAAAAATCTGATCAAGTTCGCCTAAAATAAGTTCGCTTAATCCTGTGAGAAGCGAACTTGATAAGTTCGCCTGCTGCTAAGTTCGCCTGCACACAGATTCAGCAAGTTCGCTTGCTTCAGCAGATTCAAGTTCAAGAACACTTCAGACCAAACTCGCGAACCAGAAACATACTGAAATAACCATTAATCACTGATTTGAAGGAATTAATCAAAATTGGACCGTAGGATTGTGTAATTTGTCAATTAGAAGCTTTCTATCAGATCAATTTCATCAAAATCCTCTTCAAAAACACAAAATCAGATCAAAATCAGTCTTGAAAACTCCATGGAAATGAAAAACTCAAAAATTACGAATTTGATGTTGATTGGACATGAAAACACCACGAATCTTTTGCTAATCAAGAGCAATAGCTCTGATACCACTTGAAGGTCCCTAATTCGGAGTGTGACGGATCTCTAGACTCGCGGTATGACACGGTGATAACGTGCGGAATCCATGATCAACGAGCTCGGGTAACTCAATCAACAACAACGGTGTAAATAAACTCTTTGTATTTCCACCACAATATCAATTTACAATAATCATGTCTCTAATCATTTCCTCCTGATATCGTCCATTCTGTCTTGTGATATCGTCTATTCTATCTTACTGAACTGTGTTTCGCAGACTCTGTAACTGTATATATAAGCACCAGTTATGAAGTAGGCGAACTTAATAAGTTCGCCTCAAAGATGCTTAGGCGAACTTGATAGACTAAGCGAACTTATTAAGTTCTCCTCAGATAGACTAAGCGAACTTATTAAGTTCGCCTCAGATAGACTAAGCGAACTTATTAAGTTCGCCTCTGATAAACCAGGCGTACTTATTAAGTTCGCCTCTAATAGGCTAGGCGAACTTATTAAGTTCGCCTCTAGCAGAACTTATACATAATTTTATCAACAGTTACAAAACATGTCCTAACACTAACTCGTAAGCTGACATACACATATCATCCCAACTCTTGTTCACCCACCCTAAGGATCCTATAACGACCCTTAGCTCATTATTATATAATGGTCTCATAAAACACTTCAAGTTTAAATTATAACTCATAATCCGTTCGTATAATAATACATGTGAGTATGTACGATAGCCCCAAAAATACTAAAATTTTTAAAAGAGGGGATTAGAAACTAACAGGTTCTGCTGAGTCTCAGTCCTCGCTCTGCAACTCGTCCGTCCATGCTTGAAACCCAAACCTGTCAAACGCGTGATCACATGATCAGAACACGTTCTAAGAATACGTTGTGTAACGTATAAATGAAATATATCCCGACACTCAGTCTCATTTGATCGTCATATCATCCCCATGAAACCCTAGTTTCACACGTTCACGTGATCCAGATCGTCCTTTACTCGGTTGGAACTCTTATACCCGAACTAGGCTCCCTCCCATGCATGCACATACATTTCCAAGCAAACCATAATCCCACGAGGGCACACGTACTCGTACCTGGTTCCATACACACATGCATGCCATGCATGAAGAACCTTAACCATGCAACACCAACAAGCACCACTATTATCCTCCTCGTTGGGCAACTCGAGCCGACCTATACACCCATCATCATTCGTTCCGCGTTGCCCCCGCCTGTCCCTTCAATGTGCCATCACAGCCATCCAAGGCTACCGTCAAGCGCGCCCTCCTCCACCTTCTTCCCTGTCGGGTTTTCCATCCCCGTTGAGCACCACCGTGGGACTCGTCCTTCTCATCGGGTAGGCCAGCCGGACCACCCTTCTTTTCATTGTTCTCTTATCAACATCCGACCACCACACCAGCCGGCGCATCCCGCTTTTTCCTGCCGACCATCACCTCAACACAACACCTTCCACCATCGCTGCCACCTGTTGCAACCCGCAGCCACCGGTGTGATCACCACAGCCATAGCCGCGACCACAGCTATAGCTGCGACCACAGCCCCTCCAAACCCTAGTTGGGTTTCTCACTACACAAACATAAACAAAACACGATAAAAAGTGTACGAGGATTACCTTCTCGTGATACGGATTCACACGGTTGAGACACCACTTCGAGCTCCACCGTCACCGGCTCCTCCGATCCCCGACGTCTCTCTTACTCCCGGCTCTTTTCCTTCCTGCCGTCGCATGTACCTAGGCGAAAAGTGGCCTAGGGTTTCTCATAGTATGGTATTTAAACTCTAAGAACTTTCGTTCGGGTCCTCGAGTTTCTCTATACGAGCGTTTTGATCTCGAACTCACTTAAAACGACTAACTGTGCCTCTTTCGGTAGTTAAACTCGCCACATACGGCAAATCTTACAAAACCCTCTCGTTTTGAATAAAGAGTCGGGTTACTCACTAACCCGACCCGTCCGATTGTCGATTCTCGGGATGTTACAATAACCTCTTTTAACAAAAACCCCAAATTTAAAGTTTCCATAAATAGCAAAAACGAGCATGCGTGTATCATCCAACACTTTTGACAACAAAGTTTTCACATATTATCCATCTACAAACATTACTACAACATAATCTATTATCAAATCATCTAGAACACATAATCTAACACATGCTCATACAATAAAGTTTCCTTATATGGAAACCGAGCCTAGGAACAAAACCAGAGTCCAAAACCACCAACAATATGTACCATTTTGTTAGAAAACTCATTTCTTTCAAGAATCCATGGTTAATCATAAAAATGACTTTTTCTTGGATGCATGTTCATAAGAACATGAAGATGAAAATGGAGAAAAAGTGGGTTTTGATGCTTACCAAACTCGAAATTTGATGGAATGATGGATGAAATCTCTTGCAAATGTTTGATTCTTGATGTTGGAAGCTTGGATTTGAAGAAAACAAGATCAAAAATCAAAATATGGTGAAGATGGTGGTGGTGTGGGTGATCTCGGCCAAGAAGAGAGAAAGAGGGGGAGTGGATGGTGAAAATGGTGGAATAGGTGGGTATTTATAGGGTCTTGGGATACCGGGTGCTGGAAAACGAATAGTCACCGATTTATTGACGGAATTCCCGAACGGGTATGAACAAAATTATTTAAAAATAAGTTGACTCGTATCGGTATGTTTAACATACAAAATTTTTAGATTTTTATTTGAAACTGTCGGTACATACTCCGGACTGGCTGGATTGCGTTAAAACTGAAAGTTTCTCCGAAAATTCCCGAAAAATTCCCAGAGACTTAAAATAACATATCACAGTATTACATATAATTTTTGCACACCAAATATACGTCTAAGTTTCTGCTTAGAATTATTCACCTAGCTAGTGCACACTGCGTGTCTACTGTACTATGCTAAAAATAAAAGTATTTATATAAATCACCAAAAAATTCATATAGGCATGATTGATTAAATCACAGTGTTACATATAATTTACACGCACATATTATATGTCTAGGTATTTGTTTTAGAATATCACCAACGGTCGTGCTGAATGATGCGTGTTTGACCTGGTAATCTTCCGGATTACCGATACGTGTAAAAGGATTGAATTGCTAAGTGTGAAATGGACTTAATTACTATAAAATTAAGTGGGATACATGTCATATACTATAATATATGTGTTAGTCGGATATGGATATTGACCTGAAATTTGCCGGGTGTCACATTCTCCCCTTCTTAAAGAAATTTCGTCCTCGAAATTTCTTAAGCTTACTCGGATTATGCTTTTGAAATCTATCTCTATTTCCGAATGCCTAGGGAGAATTGTCACTCATTTCAAACAATAGCCGGTAACGTAGATAAAGTGGATATCCCATCAGCTAATGATATTGGTTGTGTAAGGAATTGAGATGTCATTGTATTGAATACCAGTATAACGTTACTGTTGAGCATGCATTAAAGTGAATGAGTTGTTTTAGGGAATCATTTGATTATGTCATCATGTGAACGATGTTAGCTATACCCCGAGGTGATAAAGTCGTCATTAGAGTCCCATAAACAGAAGGGTTTACAACCAGTTGGGTCCTCTTTGTATAGTGGGTAAGTTGTGAAAAGAATGTTTTCTCGGTGTGAATTAAAATAGCAAGTTTTCACAAATCAATTGAACTCACATACGAGAGTAAACCATCAAGGATTTGATGCCGAAGCATTTCATTATGTGATCGTTCTCCTCAGCGTGGTACAACACGATCACCATCCTTAGTAGCGAGAGGTAGATGTGCTTTCATGCACACGGGTTTCTGAAAGTATGCGGACACATACTCCAAGTTTATATCTATGTTTCCTCTCGTGGGAACCATATCATGATAGAATTTAAAAAAGAATAATTCAAAGTTCAGTAACGATAAATCGGAGGGTTTAATGAAATGATTGTGTGTTAGTCCCATAATCAGATAATTGACAGTTCCTTAATTTGAATGAGGGCAAACAGTTCTTGAAGGATCATTGCACTGAGATATGCTTGTATCAGCACTGAAGTCTAAGTGCGACAGGGTTACACCAGACATCCATAAATAATACGTACCGGTATAAAATATTAATGTATCTACTACTAGCAGTAACAGTATCAATACATGCTAACTCATACATTATTATGCAATGTTGTCGAGTACAGCCGTCGAGGTGGTTACCACTATAGTGTAATGACTCTAAGAGGTTCGGAGATCAATCCTTCGATTGCGCAAGATTTATACGCCCTTGTGTAATGAAGTTACCTTTCAGATCCCAGGAATACCGTCATATGAATGATTGATCTTTCATGAAGCATTCGCCTTGAATGTTCATAGATCGAAGTGTGGTCATAAATAGAATATACGTCTACGATAGATAGCTCAATGAAATTTGTCCACACTTGAAGTTGGTAGTTGTTCTGAATGAAACCTCCAAGTGAATATTTTCATAGACAAGCCTATGAACTGATATATTCATAATATTAGTTATGTCTCGTATCAGAATTTTGAAACATGGGACTAGACCATGAGATAGTCACCATTTCTAAATGTGAGCCTGCTATTTGCCATAGTCATCGAGGTGACATGTCGTTAGCCAAGGCTATTTTGTTTTATAATGTACATTTTTAGCATATATTGACATATAATGATCTTTCACACCATGACACACTGATTAAGAATAGGGTTAATCATAATCCAAAATATAGAGAAGTCGGATAATGTCAGTCGTTTAATGGTGTGGGATCGGTTATCTCTGTGGATCGGCAAGGTGATTCAAGTCAAGGTTTACGACAAGGTGGAAATTAAATAATCTAGTTAGAAGAGTCAAATGTGAGGAATACATTGAACAAGTTGGGTTTGGTGTTTTGCTAAGGAAAAAGGATAGGTTTGAACGAAGAATAAGGACAAGTGAAAGTGAAATAGGAAGGAAAATTTAGGTATTCGGGTGAAGGCAAAGGGTGTTTCCAAGGAAACGAATATGATACTCGTCATCGAGCATCGACCGCTAGTTATACAGTTCTACCTTTTTTTGGATATATCAAGTCTTTCACATTTTGCTATTCAACAGGTAGTTTGTGATTTATCACAAAACATGTCTATAAGAGTTTGACGTTAAGGATGTACGGTTGTAGGTCCCCGGGTGTCTCGGATCGTTACGTGTGGGTGTGTGACTAGTCGGACCGGGTGCGGAATACCGATGACTAGGTGGACAATCAAACAACACAAAGTAAACCGACAAAGAAATCACTTTAAAGTTCCTCCTATTATAAACTCGAACGGTTACAGAGAGAAAATAATGAGTGCAAATGTCTGTGTACTTATCTTCTATCAACCAATTTTATTTATACAAGACCTGATCTCTGCGCACTTAACAAGTGCGCAGGGCAAATTGTTCATGCGTACATAGCAAGTACGCAGAGTATTCTTGTGTACGCATGAACTAATTCCTGCGCACATGCTAAGTGCGCAAAACACTTAGAGAAATAATACAACAATAACATGCATTAGAAATTACAACTCGATAACTAATACATACAGACATTACAATACAAAGACAAAACATACAAAACAAGCATAATAAACTAAGACACTATCCAGAGTGTCTGTCACACAAAAGTGCTTCAACAAACTCCCTATTGACAACAGCTCTGGATTGTCTTCGGTCTTCACTGCTCCCCAACTTTAGCTTCCATCTTTTTCTTGTAGTCAAGGCAAAACTTGGTCACCTTGTCGTATTTAGAAGCAAGGAACTTTGTCCACTCGTCCGTGTACATGCATTACTTGTCAGCTAGTGCCTCCAGATCTTTCACATAGAAGATTATGAAGCAGACTTCATCAAACACCCTGATTAGTTCCCTTGGCACTAAGCTTCCACTATCGGACCACAACTTTCCAATCACCACTGCCTCGCCCGTTTTAGGATCTACGTACCAGTACCATATGTTACCGCGGATATGCTGAGATAACTTGCTCAGGGGAATCTTGGTTTCACACAGCACTGGCTTGTATACCAGTTTCTTTAAGCTTTTCTTAGTCACAGGATGTCTAGCGTTCTTGTCCATGACTCGCTTGGGCACTTGAGGCTTAAACGTTTTGAATTTCCCAGATCTTACCTCACGCTGTAGAACCTGCCACAAACCCATCGCTACTGCGTTATTTGAGTGACCCAGCAGCTCTCGGTTTACTAGGTTCACGAGGTCGTATCTTGGTAAGGAGTTGAAAGCTTCGCTGGTTGGTTTCAAGTATTGAACCCCCCCAGCTCGCTTGATTACAAACAACTTCTTATCCTCATTGAACCTCACATCTAAGATCATCCCTGTCGCTCCGTGTTTATCTATAATTAAAGTCTTTTGCCATACGGGAGCCGGATCCTTCGATGAACTTTCAGGCATATGTTTGTCTTTCTTTGCCTCTGGATCCACAGGTGTAGGGTCGGCAGGGGAGGCTTCAGTCGACGCCTCAACAGTACTAGCAGGCTCGACTGAACCTGTGTCAAGATGAGATTCAAAGGATGGAACTTCAAAGATCTCTCCATCTTCAAGCTCATACTCTCCTTCCCCGTCGCCCTTGGGAACTTCGATCACCACATCATCATCTTCCTCATCCCAATCATCACCAGAGTCGATCTCTCCCTCTTCAAGATTGCAGAGAGCCTCGATCTGTGCTTCTTTGGATTAGTCTGGCTCTAAGAATAAGATCGCATTATCCGACACGTCGTCAGATAGATCTTTCAAAACATCAGCCACCGACTTTCCTTTATTTCCACCTGAAGCATCACCACCTTCCCGGTGTGTCGACTCCCCCTCAGCCATTGGAACTGCAGAAATGGGCACTATCACCAAAGCTTGTTGCTCACTTCCACTAGAATCGACTTCAGTATCCTTTTCTTTGTCATCATCCTTTGTCAGATCAACCGGATGACAAGCCTCATCACCAGTAGATTTTGATGCCTTTTCTTTCTCTTTCTCTTTCTCCCCCTGAGCAGCAAGCTTCTTGGTCAGTTCAGCTACTAACTTGACCATCATTTCATGTTCTTTCCACTGCATGTCAAAATGTACCTCTAAGGACGTTCTGTGTCCCAGAATCATATTCTTTGTTTTGATCAGTAGTTCGTTCTGGGCCATCACATTTGCAAGTCTCTCTTCAGTCCCAGTCCGCTGGCTTCTCAAAATAGTAACTTCGTCCACCAACGAATTTATCTGAGCCTCCCCTGATTTCCGAACTGTTTCAAGTAGACCAATGACTTGTGTTTCCAAAGTATCAATCCTGACATCATTTCGATTAGGATTCCTAGACGTAGAGGCTTCAGCATTGTGGAAGGGAGATGAGAAGATCGTATCAAAGTCAAAACCCTAGGAAAAGTCTCCAACGTTGTAGGGTTGACTGATAGGTTCAGTGGTGGTAGTAGGGATTGATGATGGGATGGTGGTTGTAGGAGTGGTGGAAGGAGTGATGGTGACTGACTCGGTAAGACTCGGAGTAGTCACCGCCACTTGGATATATGTTACAGGGAGGGACACTATCACAGGAACCTCCTCTGTGATAGCAGTGATAGCCATATTAGGTGTAACCTGTGGCCTCCTCCGCTGTCGCCGATACAGCTGTTGTGAAGGTGGGGTAGAAGCGGAATCAGTACTCGCAACCGATACATTTAATTGCCTCTGAGCACTGACCTCTAGCTCACGAAGGATAGCTTGTTGCGGCCTATCCCCCCGTTGCTTATTGATACTTTCTCTCTTACGTCTTTGTATAGCAGTGTCTGAATCAGAATCTGGTTCGTATTCACTAATAGTCGATTGTCGCTTTCTCTTAGAAGATGACTTGGGAAGGGTCACCGTCGCTAGTCTTCTCGGGTGTGCCTGTGATGGTGCATCATCAGAATCAGATGAATCAGACTCTGTATCTTCGAAGTCGGATTCTTCAGCACCAACACTACCCGCTTCGTTGTCTCCTCCTTCAGACAATTCATCCTCACTCTCAACTTCCTCATCTTCTTGTTGCTCATCAGAATGTTCACTGAGTTCTGGCTCAGACTCATGACTAAACCATCTCCAATCAGCTGGTGCCACATACGCTTCATTAATCAGGTGGCCAAAGAGTGGGGTATGCTCAGGGGTAGGTTCTACACTACCTGACTTTAGAAATTGTGCAAACACTCTCTTGTCCACCCGTTTGAGTTGCAGTCTCTCCCCAATAGCAGGCAGATTTGGCAACGCATCATTGATCAATCGTTGCACAAATCTTGGGTATAACAGGAATCTAAACCTCTCAGCCGTATTGATTTGATCTGTTAAGGCCTTGAAGATGTATCTTGAGAAGTTATAACCCCTGTTGAGAGACAAGCCAACCATGGCTGCTGCAAGATCATGTCCCATAGCATCCTTCCCCGCCTTCCTAGAAGAAATGCACATGATCATCACGTGGGCAAAGTACCTCCACTGATCCAGCACCCACATCTTCTTGTAGGAAGAGTAATCTCGTACGCCGACATATCCCATACGCTGCCTCCAACAGCCATCCATAAAGTAATCAGGATAGGCAGTTGGGTCGGTGGCGAGATCTCGTAAGACCCTTCGAATTGTGTCCTCAGAAAAAGCATTGTCATGACCCGCCACATTAGCCCGAATGACATTAGGGTTTACCGTGCAGTCATGATCCGCTGTATCCCAGAACTGCTCCAGGTACGGTCTTGAGACTATTGGATCTGCTGATATAGCATAGCTGATCTTTGAGCGATTCAAGAAATCAACTATCTCTCTGTATTGTAGTGAAGCACCCTTCCATTCCGGTTCTGTAAGTGCAAGGAGATTGAACTCACTAGTAAACGCACGAGCCATCACTGCAAAAACAAACAGTAAACATAATAAGAACAAGAAGATTCATTGGAATTGAAAACACATGACCGAGTATAGTACATTCACATTGAACTGAAAAACCAGACTTAGAAAAATTTCAGAAAAAGCATTCCTGCGTACTTTTCATGTACGCAGGGTTTAGGTCTTGCTTACTTAGCAAGTACACATGACTAATGTCTTGCGTACTTATTAAGTACACATGACTTAAAACTTAGACAAATTTTGAAAATCCAAAATCAGAAGCTTGTGAATATGAAGTTGAATATGGTTGCCATTACATCAAAAACAATGTTTAGGACCAATGTAACCTATTTCAACCCCAATAAAGTACCATAAGATGGTCATTTTGACCTAAGTGTGAACCAACGGAAACCTTCGGTTCAAACACGACATCAAAACCAAAATCAAGACAAGTTAAGGGCAATTTCTTGAAGATTGAGGTTCTATTATTGCATTTAACCATGTTTTAGGTCACAATTTAAGTCAATAACAACCAAACATGGTCCAAAAAACATCATCAAACCCTAGTTCTTGAGGGCAAGAAATCAGTCCCAAACAGGCGATTTATCGGATGAAATTCCTTAAGATTCTCACCAAATGTTGTTTATCCGTAGATGAAACAATGATCGGGATGAAAAAGCTCTTTGGAACACAATAAATTTTTGAGGAAAAAATGGGCCGAGGGTATTCAACAATGGTTCGAAGTTTGAATGAGAAAGTGATGAAAAAAAAACTCTAACACCTGTTTAAATACCCCGACACATTAGGTCTTGCGCACTTGATAAGTCCGCAGGAAGTAACTCCTGCGTACTTTGTAAGTACGCATGACTTATGTCTTGCGCACTTGCTAAGTACGCAAGGTTTAACTCTTGCGCACTTAACAAGTACGCAGAAACCAGTGTTCACTCAAAATTTCAACTCAAATGATGAAGAGTCAAATCAATTAACGAACAAGATAAGCGCATTCAATCAAGAGGATTCAAAGTCAATTCAAGAAGGTTAAACACAAATATTTTTGGTTTTTCTGATTAAAATTGAACTGTACACAAACTTAGAATCTTTTTGATCTTTCTAGATAGAAATATATAAGTATATACAAACACACTATTTTTGCTCAAAGACACGAGTAGAGGATCATATCAGGCTAAACTTTAGCAAAAAACGATACAAGATAAACGTCAAAGAATATGGGATCATGTCATGGATTACAAGTTATTCATACGTAATAAGCACATAAACAAGTAATTCAAGTTGGCAATATTATGATATTTGAAACCATAAGCATCTTTGTATCACATTCTTGTGTGTTAAGGTATTAATTTTAGGATATACAACGTGTACCCCATGGATACGCTACAGAAATGTAACTTGCACTATCTCAAGGCATCTAAGATTTTCCCAAAGATTTTCAAATATCCAAAATGAAGTCACATCGTTTAGCACAGAAAAATCAAGCAGAATCCATAAGAATTATCAAGAATCATAAGATTAAGAATCGAGTGATTCAGATGTCTTGGTTTGATTGGATTTTCTTCTATGAATATCATATGATGATTCAGGTTAATAGATATGGAGTCTGAGGATTTAGGTAAGATGATCCAACTTTTATCTGGATTTGATTTCAATGAATCAGGTATGATTTAAGGGTGAATACATGCTCAACGGTTGATGTAAAGACATGTCTTGATTCAATCTCTCATTACATACTTGTGAGTATGGGCAGTGAGATGAACCGCAAAAATTGTGCTAAAGACATAACCCGAAACTGGTCTCTTTAGAAAATATTTGCTAAAATCTTACATTCTTTATCTGATAATGATCTTTTTGTATTCTTTTACACACGCACACCTGTATACATGGGTTCAAATCACAGTTGTAGTCTAGATTTAGTTTCCTCAGTACTAATGATTTAAAGACGCCTATAGCCTGCTGACAATTTAAATTACTTGTAAATAAGCAGATTAAAAACATAACAATTTAAACAATCAAGTAAGCATGACGCAATCATTTCCCATATGAGCAGTCTATGGCGTTTAGATCATTTCTGATGTACTATCATTTCCTCTTTTCTCAAGATTACTTTGAAATTTTCTCCATTTTCTATTTTGTTTGATTTTTTTGTAAAATATTTGAAAATTAAAAGAACTATACAGAAATCTTAAAAGATATAAAATTTAACTTTTATGAATTGAATTGATTTAAGAAAAACAAGTTTTCACTCTGGATTGAACATTCCTATCAAGTTGACAAGATGCTCAAAACGGGATCGATCAAATGCCTTAGTGAAAAGGTCAGCAAAGTTGTCATCCGTGTGAACCTTTATAAGTTCAATTAGATGCTTTTCAGCACAATCACGGATGAAATGATGGCAAATTTCAATATGTTTAGTTTTAGAATGTTTCACCGGGTTGTTTGTGATGGACATGGTGGCATTGTTGTCAATGAACAGAGGAGTTCCAGTGAAGTTCAAGCCGTAGTCTCTCAATTGCTGCTGAATCCATAATATCTGAGAACAACCGCTAGCTACAGCAATGTATTCTGCTTCACATGTTGAGACAGAAACCATTGACTGCTTCTTACACTGCCAGGAAACCAGTCTGTCTCCCAAGAATTGAAATCCACCAGAAGTTGACTTTCTATCAAGGTTACAACCGCCATAGTCTGAATCAGTGTAGGCTTTGAAGTCAAATGACTGCTGCTTAGAGTACCAAAGACCCAATCGGGGTTTCCCTTTCAAGTATCTGAAAATCCTCTTTACAGCTATCATATGGGACTCCTTTGGTTGTGACTGAAACCTTGAGCACAAGCATACATCAAACATTATGTCGGGCCTTGAAGCTGTGAGATACATAAGAGATCCGATCTTCCCACGGTACAATTTGCAATCCACATTGTCACACCCCGACCGATGGCGGAATCATCGGGGCGGGACATGTAAGACTGTTCATGGCACATGGTTGACTAAATTGAAATATATTAAAGTCAAATTTGCATTACAACAAATCCAAGTACAAGATCAAATTCAAACAAGAAACATAAACAATTCATAAAATTCTTGATTTATTTTGCTAAGTCCAAATCCTATGTTGAACACGTCTTGAATCAATCTCACATATTGGGGCCTGAAACATGAATAAAATAAAGTCAACTAAAAAGTTGGTGAGTATAACACAGTTGTATATAGATAGCATATAGTTGAAAACAAATCCTTTACATGACATGATAAATAAGGCGTTTATGGGGAGTAACTATTGTGTAATCAAATGTACAATCAAACCTTGTAACTAGCATGCAAAACAAAGTGTATTGTCGGTTTCAATCACCGCGTACCATGGGTGGGTTTGTCAGACTCAATAGATCCATCATTGAAAACCGTCGGCTTGTATAGTTAATGATTGCACATAAGAGCATACAAAGGTTAAACACACCTAGCACTCGGGCACAAAGCTCAAATTTTTGCACACATGTATGTAAATAGGATTTTTGCACTTGTGTTGTTTGTGTAAATGTAATTGTGTAATGTGTAATGAGTATAGAGTTCATGTTCCACCCCAAAAGTGTAAAAGAGTAAAAAGGGGTTGTGAATACTCACTTGGTATGGAAGTGAAGCTAACAAGGAATATAGATAGCAAAAGATCCTTGAAAAGCACACTTTAACCTAAATAGTAATATGCATTGAATCACATAGATGTATAAAGTTTAAGAATGAAAGTTGGATTTGTATGTAAAACCATTGGTTTGTATTTAAAAAGGATTGAATAAAATATATAAAGTTTGAGGTAAAATATGTTTGAAACAATTTAATTAGGTTTGAATTAAATAAATAAGTGTATAACTATAGTTTATGAAATAATGTCAATATTAATTGTAATTAAGTATAAATAAATAAAACGATTTTGATTTAAAATATAAAGTAAATAAGTCATCATTATTTATAAATCTTATAACTTAATTATTTAAAATATCATTTAAGTGTAAGATGATAAATATAAATTTAATTTTTATAAACTTTTCAATAAATTACATTTATGCCAAGATTAAACTTTTAATCTATTTTTAAATACAGAAAACATATTTTTTATAAAATCTGAAACATTTACTGATTAAAATATAAAAATTATAATTCTGTTAAAATTTCTGAGTCTAGCACGACCGTGCCTCGGAAGGACACGATCGTGCTCAAACCACGGGCGCGACCGCGCTAGTCGGGGCGCGACCGGGTTGATCAATCAGGAGCACAATCTAGACAAGTCATCAGGCACGACCGTGCCTTAGCTCGGCACGGTCGCGTCTATGATTTTTAGACACAACAGAGACTAGCCCAAAGGGCATGACAAGGTCTGGACGGATGACACGACCGCGCTTCTAGTCGACACGACCGCGCTAAACGAGGCACGGCCGCGCTAGATGATTAGCGCGACCGTGTCTAAACTAAATCAGACACGAATCGAGAATTTCTTGTATTTTAAACACTGGAATTGTTAGGGCTTTTGATTAATAGGTTATTAAGAGTCTTTTCATATAACTTAATTGTATGGAAATCGAGTTTAAGTATGGGTTCGATTAAATCATTTTTATTGGAAACATGGTTTCTGATTCTGGTCGATTTCTATTGTGGAAGCCCAAATTGGATGAGGGCTTTTGATAATGATACTGAAATGAATGAGAAGACGATTATATTTACCCTGAAACGAAACGAATTTATAGAGAACGGTTGGAAGGAAGCTCCGGCGACGACGGCTCGAGTTCCGACGATCTTTACTGCAACTCCGGTCAATCCAGACAGTCCGGAAGCTTCAGAGATGGTTTGATATCGCGATTCTGCTACTGAGTTGGGAGAATTTGGGTCGAAAAGCTTTGGGAGAGTTTCTTTTTTGAAATTTGCTTGAGAGAGTTTTCTTGCAAATGAATACTGAGGCGTTTGGGATTTGAAAAGTGGTAATACAATTGTTAAGGGGAAAAGAAACGTATAACGGTTTCGGATTCGAACGATCGGGTGATTAATCTGCATTTACGTTTTTCTGTTACGCAGGCGCGACCGTGCCAAGGAGAGGCGCGACCGTGCCTAGGCACCGGGCGCGATCGTTCCAGAGCAGGTCGCGCGACCGTGCCAAAGCACTTGGCGCGACCGTGCTAGAACGAAGCACGACCGTGCTAACTAGGGTTTCTTGATGTTTTTCAATTTTAGTCCTTGACTTTTCAGGTTTGATAAGTTTGTACCAAATAGTTTCTTGTATAGCGTTTAAATGTAAATAATCGAGTAAAACTTGCGAATTTGTATAGGATCATTGCATTAAATTTTACGACGAGAAAATAATGAGGCATTGCACGAGTATAGAACTTGAAATTGCATTACATTGAACTGAAATAGGCATACTAAAATCCGAAATGTTACAGTCTCCCCATGTTGAGAGAATTTCGTCCCGAAATTTAGCTAGAGGAAACAACATTATTTGTAAAAAGATGAGGGTACTTGAGCTTCATTTGGTCTTCTCGTTCCCAAGTGAACTCAGGACCACGCTTAGATTCCCAACGAACTTTAACGATAGGAATGCGACTTCGCTTGAGTTGCTTGACTTCACGATCCATAATTTCCACCGGTCTCTCAACGAAGTGCATCTTTTCATCAATGCGCACGTCGTCAAGCGGTATATGGAGATTTTCGTCGGCGAGACACTTCTTTAGATTAGATATATGAAATGTAGGATGCACATTGCCAAGAGATGGAGGTAACTCGAGCTTGTAAGCCACTTTCCCAATCCTTTCAAGGATTTTGAACGGACCAACATAACGAGGTGATAACTTGCCTTTCTTTCCAAAACGGATCACACCCTTCCATGGAGATACCTTAAGAAGAACGAGATCACCGACTTGAAATTCCAAGGGTTTTCGACGCTTGTCGGCATAACTCTTTTGTCGACTCCTCGCTACTCGAATATTGTCACGGATTTGAATAATCTTGTCGGAAGTTTCTTGAATTAACTCGGGACCGGTGATTTGTGCTTCACCAATCTCGTTCCAACAGATCGGAGAACGACACTTGCGACCATAGAGAGCTTCGAATGGAGCCATGTTGATACTTGTGTGGTAGCTATTGTTATAAGAAAACTCAATAAGGGATAGATGTGAATCCCAATTGCCACCAAAATCGATTACACAAGCTCTAAGCATGTCTTCAAGAGTTTGGATTGTTCGCTCGGTTTGACCATCAGTTTGGGGATGGTAAGCCGTGCTCAAATCCAAACGAGTACCAAGAGCAGATTGGAGAGATTGCCAAAATCGAGAAGTGAACCGAGCGTCTCTATCGGATATTATGTTCAAGGGAACGCCATGACGGCTCACAATTTCATCAACGTAAATTCGGGCTAATTTCTCCACTTTGAAGTCTTCACGAATAGGCAAGAAATGGGCAGATTTGGTGAGTCGATCAATGATCACCCAAATACTATCATAACCACTCGAGGTGCGAGGGAGCTTGGTAATGAAATCCATAGCTAAATTCTCCCATTTCCACACGGGAATTTCTGGTTGTTCGAGTAAACCAGAAGGACGCTGATGTTCGGCTTTGACTTTGGAGCAAGTTAAGCATTTGGCAACATAAAGAGCAATGTCCTTCTTCATACCGGGCCACCAATAAAGCTGACGAAGATCTTGGTACATTTTATCCGCACCAGGATGAATAGAATAACGAGTCTTATGAGCCTCATTCATGAGAATTGTACGGAGATCATCGCGATCGGGAACCCAAATACGGTTCAAGTAATATAGTAAACCATTGGTTTTAGATTCAAGAAGAAGTTCAACACCACACGACATTTCTTCATACATGTTACCCTCGGTAACCGAGACGTGTTGAGCTTCCAGGATACGGGTTTGAATATCGGATTGAATACGGGCACAATGAAGCATAACATGGTCCTTTCGACTCAAGGCATCGGCTACAACATTCGCTTTGCCGGGATGGTAACGAATCTCGCAGTCGTAGTCGTTAAGGAGTTCGACCCAACGTCGTTGCCTCATATTGAGTTCTTTTTGGTTGAAGATATGTTGAAGACTTTTGTGGTCGGTGAATACCACAGATTTCGTGCCGTATAGGTAATGTCTCCAAATCTTTAACGCGAATACGACCGCACCTAACTCGAGATCGTGCGTCGTATAATTCTTTTCATGAATTTTGAGTTGTCTTGATGCGTAAGCGATCACTTTTCCTCGTTGCATGAGGACACAACCAAGACCTTGGTTAGAAGCATCACAATAGACAACTAAATCATCATTTCCATCGGGGAGAGTCAAAATGGGAGCATTGCACAACTTATGCTTAAGAGTTTGGAAAGCTTCTTCTTGTTTCGGTCCCCATTCATAAGCTTTACCCTTATGGGTCAAGGCGGTAAGAGGGACAGCAATCTTTGAGAAGTTTGAGATGAAACGACGATAATAACCCGCAAGACCAAGAAATGAACGAACTTCGGTAGGAGTCTTCGGGGCATTCCAATTTTTAACCGTTTCGATCTTAGCAGGATCAACATGAATACCCTTGTCGTTGACGATGTGACCAAGAAATTGAACTTCTTTTAACCAAAATTCACATTTGGAGAACTTGGCATATAGTTGTTCTTTCTTTAAAAGGTCCAAAACCAATCTAAGGTGTTCTTCATGGTCGGCTTTAGTCTTGGAATAGATTAAGATATCGTCAATGAAAACGATCACGAATTTATCAAGGTACGGTTTGCACACACGATTCATGAGGTCCATGAAAACTGCGGGTGCATTGGTTAATCCAAAAGGCATAACCATGAACTCATAATGACCATACCTTGTTCGGAAAGCAGTCTTAGGAATGTCATCTTCTTGAACACGGAGCTGATGATAACCAGATCGAAGATCAATCTTCGAGAAACACGTAGAACCTTGAAGTTGATCAAAGAGATCATCGATTCTAGGCAAAGGATAGCGATTCTTGATAGTAAGCTTATTGAGTTCGCGATAGTCAATACACATGCGAAATGATCCATCCTTCTTCTTTACAAATAAGACGGGTGCACCCCACGGTGAATGACTCGGGCGAATGAACCCTTTATCGGAGAGTTCTTGAAGTTGACTTGCGAGCTCTTGCATTTCGGAAGGTGCAAGACGATAAGGAGCTCTAGCAACAGGGTTAGCTCCGGGCATGAGATCAATACGGAACTCGACTTGACGAACGGGAGGAAGACCGGATAAATCTTTAGGAAACACTTCGGGAAAATCTCGAATAATGGGAATGTCTTGGATACTCTTCTCCTTGACATCCTTTTGAACAATATGAGCTAGGAAGGCGATGTACTTCTTTCGCAAGTACTTTTGAGCAGTAGTACAAGACATCAATTTAAGACCCTTGCAAGGCTTTTCACCAAAAACCCTTAAGGTTTCTCCCGAAGGTAGCGGAATTCGGATGCACTTTTCAAAGCAAATAACTTCGGCATGATGATTTGATAGCCAATCCATACCTATGATAATGTCAAAGCTTCCTAGTGGCATTGGAATAAGGTTGATTGGGAATGCATGATCATTAAGTTCTAAAGAGCAATCATAGATAATAGACTCAATTGTAAGGGAGTCACCATTTGCTATTTCAACGGTGAAGGTTTTCTCTAATTGGGATCGTGTCTTTGCAAGTAAAGGCTCAAAATTTAGTGACACAAAACTTTTATCGGCACCGGTATCGAACAAAATGGAGGCATATTGACTATTAACAAGGAACGTACCATTAACCACGTCGTTGTTGGCTTGAGCTTCGTTGGCGTTAATGTTGAAAGCACGCCCACGAGCTCCACCTTGTCTAGTATTTGCGAGCCTTGGACATAGATTACGAAAATGATTCGGGTCACCACACTCATAACGAGCACGCCCATTAGCAATGGCGGGAGCACCTTGATTAGCCACTTGAGGTACGGTTTGGTTTGGAGGGTTGACTTGGCCCGTAAGGGCTTTGGTCCTACAAACATTAACCGTATGACCATATCTCCCACAATAAGTACAAAGGCGACATGGGATGTTTTGGGGATGATGATAGTTGCAGGTGGCACAAAGTGGGTAAATTCCACCATATGGCTTTTTGACTGGTGCTTGAACCATAGGTGCAGCTTGGTTCACGGGAACAGCAGGAGTAACCACAGCAAAATTTCTAACCTTCCTCTTTCTAGTGTTGCGAGAGGGCTCGGTTGTAGCTTCTTTGGTGTGGTTAGGAGGGGTTACGGTTTCAGCAACTTTCTTAGAACCCTTTTTGGTAAGAGTTCCAGCTTTAACATGATTATCGGTTAGGGTAGCAGACAGGCGGATGGCATCTTCCAAAGTAGCAGGATTTCTACCTAAGACAGTATCTTGAATTTGTCTTGGTAGCCCACCAATGTACTTTTCGATGCAACGAGATAATGGAGTGACCATGTGGGGCACAAGAAGACTCAATTCATGGAACCGAGTTGTGTAAGCCAAGTGTTCCCCACTATCTTGGGCAAGATCCCAAAATTCGGCCTCTAACTTCTTCACTTCATTGCGAGGACAGAACTCCTCGGTCATAAGCCTTTTAACCTCATCCCAAGGTAAGGCCATAGCTACATCAACACCCCTATTCCTTTTCTCCCCATTCCACCATGTAAGTGCCCGATTTTGAAGGACACTAGTAGCATGACGAACACGGAGGTTGTCGGGACAGTCACTATTGAGAAAGGTATTCTCAATACTTTCGAACCATTGGAGGAGTCCGGTAGCTCCTTCGGTTCCATAAAAATTTAGGGGATTGCACGAATTGAAGTGCTTGAAGGTGCATTGGGATGGATTACCACCATTTCCACCATTACCACCATTATTACCACTATTGCTTCCATTGCCATTAGTGGCACCATTGGCTTGGGTGAGTTGTGTCACCAATTGAGTAAGAATAGCAGCAATGTCGGAGTTGGCGTTAGCGGCGGGAGCACGACGAGGAGGCATTCTACAGATTTGAAACACAAGACAAGAGAGATTGTAAGAACTTATGAGAATTGCTAAGATTTAATAGAATGAGATAACAAAATAAAAGATAGATAATCATAGTTTGGATTGTACTCAAAAGTGACAAAAATTCACTTGAATACTAAGGCATATTAAGGTTAATTTAAACTCATATAATTTTCAAGGAGACATGCTTTAGCCTATAGGTAAACACTCATCTCGGGAGTTCCCAGGAAAGCATACGGGTCCCTCGGTTGATTGGGATTTATGCGAAATGCTTTCCTAGACAGAAAACCCAAAATACAGGTGTCACCCTTCCAGATTGCACGTGTCCTCAAATAATTTAACAAGTTTAAAAAACCTCAACGAAGAAATAAAAATTTTATTTAAAGATTTTTGCTTCAAGAATTTTCCACATGCTTAGAAAGGATAAAGATAGAAAAAGAAGATAAGAATAATAAGAGGTTTAAGACATAGGGAAGGATATTATTTATTTAATTATTATTTAAGAATATCCTAATAAGTCATGCATTTCTAACAAAGAAGGTAGCAAATATAATAATAATTAATCATGGTAAGCATGTAGCACATAGCATGTAACACATAGCACAAAATCATGAAGCATAGTATAAGTGGGTGTCCTAAAGTTATAGTCTAGGTCAAGATGTCTAATAACCTAAATCCCTATAACCAAGGCTCTGATACCAATCTGTCACACCCCGACCGATGGCGGAATCATCGGGGCGGGACATGTAAGACTGTTCATAGCACATGGTTGACTAAATTGAAATATATTAAAGTCAAATTTGCATTACAACAAATCCAAGTACAAGATCAAATTCAAACAAGAAACATAAACAATTCATAAAATTCTTGATTTATTTTGCTAAGTCCAAATCCTATGTTGAACACGTCTTGAATCAATCTCACATATTGGGGCCTGAAACATGAATAAAATAAAGTCAACTAAAAAGTTGGTGAGTATAACACAGTTGTATATAGATAGCATATAGTTGAAAACAAATCCTTTACATGACATGATAAATAAGGCGTTTATGGGGAGTAACTATTGTGTAACCAAATGTACAATCAAACCTTGTAACTAGCATGCAAAACAAAGTGTATTGTCGGTTTCAATCACCGCGTACCATGGGTGGGTTTGTCAGACTCAATAGATCCATCATTGAAAACCGTCGGCTTGTATAGTTAATGATTGCACATAAGAGCATACAAAGGTTAAACACACCTAGCACTCGGGCACAAAGCTCAAATTTTTGCACACATGTATGTAAATAGGATTTTTGCACTTGTGTTGTTTGTGTAAATGTAATTGTGTAATGCGTAATGAGTATAGAGTTCATGTTCCACCCCAAAAGTGTAAAAGAGTAAAAAGGGGTTGTGAATACTCACTTGGTATGGAAGTGAAGCTAACAAGGAATATAGATAGCAAAAGATCCTTGAAAAGCACACTTTAACCTAAATAGTAATATGCATTGAATCACATAGATGTATAAAGTTTAAGAATGAAAGTTGGATTTGTATGTAAAACCATTGGTTTGTATTTAAAAAGGATTGAATAAAATATATAAAGTTTGAGGTAAAATATGTTTGAAACAATTTAATTATGTTTGAATTAAATAAATAAGTGTATAACTATAGTTTATGAAATAATGTCAATATTAATTGTAATTAAGTATAAATAAATAAAACGATTTTGATTTAAAATGTAAAGTAAATAAGTCATCATTATTTATAAATCTTATAACTTAATTATTTAAAATATCATTTAAGTGTAAGATGATAAATATAAATTTAATTTTTATAAACTTTTCAATAAATTATATTTTTGCCAAGATTAAACTTTTAATCTATTTTTAAATACAGAAAACATATTTTTTATAAAATCTGAAACATTTACTGATTAAAATATAAAAATTATAATTCTGTTAAAATTTCTGAGTCTAGCACGACCGTGCCTCGGAAGGACACGATCGTGCTCAAACCACGGGCGCGACCGCGCTAGTCGGGGCGCGACCGGGTTGATCAATCAGGAGCACAATCTAGACAAGTCATCAGGCATGACCGTGCCTTAGCCCGGCACGGTCGCGTCTATGATTTTTAGACACAACAGAGACTAGCCCAAAGGGCATGACAAGGTCTGGACGGATGACACGACCGCGCTTCTAGTCGACACGACCGCGCTAAACGAGGCACGGCCGCGCTAGATGATTAGCGCGACCGTGTCTAAACTAAATCAGACACGAATCGAGAATTTCTTGTATTTTAAACACTGGAATTGTTAGGGCTTTTGATTAATAGGTTATTAAGAGTCTTTTCATATAACTTAATTGTATGGAAATCGAGTTTAAGTATGGGTTCGATTAAATCATTTTTATTGGAAACATGGTTTCTGATTCTGGTCGATTTCTATTGTGGAAGCCCAAATTGGATGAGGGCTTTTGATAATGATACTGAAATGAATGAGAAGACGATTATATTTACCCTGAAACGAAACGAATTTATAGAGAACGGTTGGAAGGAAGCTCCGGCGACGACGGCTCGAGTTCCGACGATCTTTACTGCAACTCCGGTCAATCCAGACAGTCCGGAAGCTTCAGAGATGGTTTGATATCGCGATTCTGCTACTGAGTTGGGAGAATTTGGGTCGAAAAGCTTTGGGAGAGTTTCTTTTTTGAAATTTTCTTGAGAGAGTTTTCTTGCAAATGAATACTGAGGCGTTTGGGATTTGAAAAGTGGTAATACAATTGTTAAGGGGAAAAGAAACGTATAACGGTTTCGGATTCGAACGATCGGGTGATTAATCTGCATTTACGTTTTTCTGTTACGCAGGCGTGACCGTGCCAAGGAGAGGCGCGACCGTGCCTAGGCACCGGGCGCGATCGTTCCAGAGCAGGTCGCGCGACCGTGCCAAAGCACTTGGCGCGACCGTGCTAGAACGAAGCACGACCGTGCTAACTAGGGTTTCTTGATGTTTTTCAATTTTAGTCCTTGACTTTTCAGGTTTGATAAGTTTGTACGAAATAGTTTCTTGTATAGCGTTTAAATGTAAATAATCGAGTAAAACTTGCGAATTTGTATAGGATCATTGCATTAAATTTTACGACGAGAAAATAATGAGGCATTGCACGAGTATAGAACTTGAAATTGCATTACATTGAACTGAAATAGGCATACTAAAATCCGAAATGTTACACACATCCTTTCCATCTTTGTCAGGATGCAGACCATGATTGACGGGGATACGTGTGCCATAAGTACTGCTATCATTCATCTTGTATTTTAACAAGATGTCCTGCACATACTTGGTTTTATGCAGATAAATGCCATCCTCTCTTTGACTGAATTGCAGACCCAGGAAGAACGACAATTCACCCATGTTACTCATCTCAAACTTGGACTTCATCACCTATTCGAATTCCCTACACATCTCTTCATTTGTAGACCTAAATATAATGTCATCGACATACACTTGTACAAGATAAATATCACCTCCTGCTTTCCATATGAAGAGGGTCGAGTCAATCTGTCCACAGTCGAAACCATTAGACAGTAGATGTTTAGATAATGTCTCATACCATGCCCTAGGTGCTTGATGAAGATCATAAAGTGCTTTGTCGAGCTTATACACTTTATTGATATTATGCGGATCTTCAAAGCCGAGAGGTTGAGTGACATAGACCTCTTCATGAACCTTTCCATACAGGAAAGCACTCTTCACATCAAGTTGATAGACCTTGAAGCCAACATATGAGGCATAAGCCAGAAACAGTCGAATGGCCTCAAGTCTAGCAACTGGGGCATATACTTCTGTGTAATCCAAGCCCTCTTGTTGATAAAAACCCTAAACAACCAACCTTGATTTGTTCTTCACTACAACATGACAATCAGCCGTCTTGCATTTGAACACCCATCTGGTGCCAATTGGTTGTACGTCTCTTGGCAAGTCAACCAAATCCCACACATGCAACTTTTGGAATTGAGACAGTTCTTTTTGCATTGCCTCAATCCAGCAATTGTCAGCGAGAGCCTCTTTCACATTCTTCGGCTCTAACTGGGACACGAATTCAGCATGCAGACCTGTTTCCATGACACAGTGTCAAGTATCTCAGAGTAAAGACTAGTGTTCTCAGCAATGGTTCGATGACGAGTTTTAACACCAGCATGAGGATCACCAATAATGTTGTCAATTGGATGATTCTTACGCACTCTCATCTCTGATACATTCGGTTCCTGAATTTCTGAATCGAGGTTCATGCTTAACTCCCCCATATCCTGTGTTCCAGAAGAAGAAGATTCAATGTTGATTGGATCAGCTGGAGCTTCATTTCCTACACGAGTGTTAGGATTAGCTTGAGCGTCATTTCCATCAACATGAACATTTACACTGTTATCACAGTCATGAGTTCCAGATGCAGATGCAGCATAGGAATCAGGAGTTACAATCGGTACAGTAGCACGTGTTGAGAAACTGGAGTCATCACCACCACCAAATAATTCATATACATTGACGGCATCATTGGCAGACAAATCAGGAAGATTGGATGATTTGAATAGCGCATCATAATCAAAACCCCAAGCTGGACCAGTTGGTTCTGGTGGAATGCTTTGTTTACTACAATCCACTTCAAACCATTCCTCGATAGTACGAGTTCTTATATTGTACACTCTCTTGCAAGGCGAGTTGGCAACATATCCTAAGAAGATGCCTTCCACCGCTTTTGCATGAAACTTAGATTTTCGGTCTTTGTATTGTTGCAATAAGGAACATGGACTACCAAAAGGAACTAGATAGTCAAGATTGGGAAGTCGATTGTTGATCAACTCATAACAAGTCTTGTTATGCCTCTTTACAACCAGAACTCTGTTCAAGACGTGACAAGCTGTATTAACTGCTTCTGCCCAGAAAGTGACAGGAAGCTTTGCATGTGACAACATTGTCCTTGCAGTCTCAATCAAGGTTCTGTTCTTCCGTTCTGCGACTCTATTCTGCTGAGGTGTGTACGAGGCACTAAATTCGTGACGGATCCCCTTCTAGAGACAGAAAAGTTCTATCAAATTATTCTTGAATTCAGTTCTGTTGTCACTCCTTATTCTTCTAACCTTCAACTTGCAAAAAGATTCCAAGCTCAGAATCAGATATTGAAGAATGTCAGCAGTTTCGTCCTTTGTACCTAAAAAATGCACTCAAGAAAAACGTGAGAAATCATTAGTTACAACCAGACAGAATGACTTACCTACAATACCCCTGATACTTATGGGGCCAAACGGATCCATATGTAATAGCTCCAAAGGGGTATTGATGGAGTTTTGGAGCTTGGGCTTGTGAGACTTCCGTTGCTGTTTGCCCTTTTTACAAGGCATACAGTCATCTGTAACGGTAAATCTCAGCTTATGAACACCGGTTACCAAACCGTTTCGGACAAGATGATTCATTTTTTGATAAGAAATGTGTCCGAGTTTCCTATACCACAAGATAGAATCAAGCTCTGTCGCTTTGGTAAGCAAACAAGTAGCAACTGATGAGGTGGTTGTTGCCACGCTCATATCAATCTGATAGGTGTCTTTTGTCCTTGGCGCTCTCATCAGAATCCAGTCTTCAGGAACCTCAAAACCAGGTTTGAGAATCAATCATTCAGTCTTGTCAAACATCACCGAGTACTCCTTGTCGCACATCTGGGAGACACTCAACAAGTTATGCTTCAGCTGCTCGCAGTAGTTGACATTGTTAAAGCTGACACAACCATTTGAAACCACGCCTTGACACGTGATACTACCGCCTTTCTCTCCAGCAAAGGCAACATAGCCGCCTCTAAATGGTTTCACATCATGAAGCAAGGTCATGTTACCTGTCATGTGTCGGGAGCATCCACTATCTACATACCAACGATTAGAGATAGTACCCTTCGGATATCCCTGCACGAGTCACAAAAAGAATTAATTAGATTTCGAGACCCAAGCCATAGTGGTCTTGGGTCGTCCGTCTTTCTCAAAATAAACAACCTCAATTAACTCACAGTCGTGACTGTAAAAAATGGATGAATCTTTAGAAGATTTGGGATCAGGAGATTGAGAACATTTGGATTTGTTATTCCATGACCTCTTCTTTTTCTTAACTGGAACAGTAGACTTAGATTCAACAGCAGCAGGTGAATTAGTGGAAGCTTCACCTGATTGAATTTCAGCCAGCTGTTCTAGCTTTTTCAATCTCTTGTTCCTTCTTCTCCTCTGTGGCTTAGAGAGTTTCACCACAGGTTTCACACCAGTTTGTGCACTACCAGAGGTAGATGCACTAGGTTTAGCAGGTAGCTTTCCCCTTTTTGAAACAGATGGTTTAGCCTCAGATGTGATCTTTGGCTTTACCATAGGTTTTACTGGTGGTTTCACCACATTTTCCTTTGGACTTTTGAAATGCTTAACTAGTGGTGACTTAGGGATAACAGCCAGTTGTGAAACAATTGGCCGTTTCCCTTGGTTCTTAGTAGGACAGTTCACAAGAATGTGACCAACTATACCATAGTGAAAGCAAGTTCTATTTTCTTTGTAAGTCCTCCTATAAGGCTCATTTGATCTGGCATTAGATGACTCAGCATGATGAGCAGGAGAAGTTGTTTGGTGAACAGTAGTTTGACCCGATAATGATCGGTTTTTGGGAGTATAAAATTTTTGCAAATTTTCTTGATAACCAAGCCCAAAATGAGCTGAAAAAGCTTATTTCTTAACTTGATTAATGTTTTTAAATCCCCCATAAAGCATCACTTTCAATTTCTCATTTGATTCAATGATATCGGGTTCAGTCAAAATATAATTATCACTATCAGTGATAATGTTTTTCTTAACTTTCTGTCCACCTAGCAACTCCTCAGAGACTACTCCTTCAGGGCAGGTGTTCTCAGACCCATCATCAGAAGCAGTACAGAACCCTTTATTAGATGCAGAGTCAGCCTTACTTGAGGAATCATCCTTGTTAGAGGAATCATCTTGACTTGAGGACTCATCAAGGCAAGACAAATCAATGTCCTTTAAGCTGTTGACAAATTTCCCGCTAATTGGTGGAGGAATGACATTAGTACCCAGCCCTAAGCCATTCACTTGCCTCACTATAGACTCGTAGTGTTCCACCACAAAACGAGAAGTTTTCAACTTATCAATATTACCTTTCAACTGCAAGATCTCATTTTGCAGCTTGTTGATCTCATTGTTCCTTTTCTCTAACCCCTTGTACGCAACATCCTAGTGAAACTGTTGATCGCTGATTTTAAATGAATAACCACGTTTTTCTTTCTTTAAAGTTTCAATTGAATCTTTATAACATTTTTCATTTTCCTTGTAGCTTAACGCTACAGTACGAAGGGGTTCGACTTTATCTTGAAGCTTATAATTTTCAACCTTTAAGCTTAGACATTTGGAACAAGAAATGATAGAAAAAGGATTAGAATCTACCTCATTCGATGAACATGATGCCTCTCCAATAGCCATGAGGGCAACTGCAGTTATAGACTCTACTAAAATCAGCCACAGAAGCTTCCCGTTCCTCAGCTTCCATCATCTCCCTAATCTCAGCCATGAGACCAACCTGTGTTTGTGCAATAAGGGCATCCTCTAAATGAACACCCCAATCAAAGCTTACGTCCTGTTGTGCCACCAATGCATTGGACGTTCCACTTTGACTTTGATTGCGGTTGTTAGAGTTATACCCTTGGTTGTTTCCTTGATTGCTTCCCTGGCTTGGTCTTGTGAATCCAGAGGCTGGTGCTTTGTCCTTCTAACATTCAAGAGCAAAGTGTCCAAAGTTCAGACACTTGTAGCACTTGGCCTTAGATTTGTCAAAACCAACCTTGGCATTTGAATGCCCGCCAATGAACTTTCGGCCAGTTCTGTTCAGGAAACGCTTCGCCCTCCTCAAGATCATGGCCATATTCCATTGAATATCCATATCCTCCATATCATCTGGATCCACCTGATTAAGTCTTCTTCTATGGTTTCAGGATCCGTGAGCTTACCGCCAATGAAGTTCTCATAGGCAAGCATGCATGATGAGAATAAAGACACATGATCTTCAGCTATCTTGGCTATTGCTGATTGGTTAGCTGAAGATGTGGGAGAAGGATTTATGGAGGAGTTCTGGTGATGAGATCCAAAACCAGATCCAGATGCTGCATAGCACGCATGACCACCACAAGCCTTTAAATTTTCTTCCTCATGAGAGTTTCCTGAGAAAAGGGCAATTCCAGTGCCCGATGACTTGGTTGTAGAAGACGTCCCATAATACATAGAAGGGTCTTGTATTTGAGGTCTTCCTGAGCTCTCCTTTCTTTTTAGGTTCATGTCATGTGCTTGAACCTTTCCAATTGCCTCATCAATTGTCATCTCATAAAACTTAGAATTCTCTCTCATCAGGGTAGTATACATCTCAAATTTGGGTGGCAAAGCATCCAGAAAATTTTCAACTAATTCCTCGTTTAGATAGATGAGGTCAAAAGCTTTCAACTTAGTCTGCAGATGATAGAATCTAGAGATGAGCTCATCTATGGATTCGTTCTCTAGATACCTGAAGCACTACTACTGCTTCCTGAGAAGATCCCTTTTACTCTTCTTGATGTCACTGTTACCCTCGAATATCTTCTGTAACGCCTTCCAGAGATCCTTGGAGTAATCGTATCCACTGAAGCTGTGGAATAACTCCCTGGTCAAGACCATAGTGATAGATCTGTGTGCCTTCTTCTCTCTATCATAAACTTTCTTTTCTTCTTCATCAAGTTTAGAGATAGGCTTGGGAACTTCCTCATCAAGGTAAGTGTATGTGGGATGCTTATAGCCCTCTAGAATGGGTATCCATAACGAAGAATCGGTATAAGAAATATAATGTTCAAAGCGTGCCTTTCAGTTTGAAAAATCATTTACATTAAGCAGCTTTGGGGGTTCTGTGGGGTTCCGATCTTGTTGTCATAGTTCAGAAGGTTACCGAGGTTCTGAAGATTTGACATGGTGAACACTTAGTCAAATTTCAGAAAAGTCAAAGAAACTTGCGCACTTGTCTTTGGCCTTGCGCACTTAACAAACCTAGTCTTGCGTATTTAAAATTTGCTCTTGCGTAATTGATAAGTACGCATGAGTAAATGATAAGTACGCAGGAGATCAGTTAAGTACGCAGCAAGTATGGTCTTGCGTACTTGATAAGTACGCAACAAGACTGTACTTGTTGCCAAATAAGGTAAGTACGTAGGTCACTTTTTCACCAACTCTCACCAACTTTTTCCGGTCACTGGAAATCACCGGTGATGGCAAAAATCGAAAAAATGACCAAACAAAATGAGCCAAAGGTTCAGAAACTCGTTTCTAACCAACCTTTGATGCTCAAAACACTCAAATACACAACAAAAGTCGGTTTTTGAGTGATTTTTGCTTCTAAAATAGTGCTCAAGAGCTACCCCTATTTTATCACAAAAATCAATAAAAACACCCAATTTTGCTTGCAAAAAACTCTGTAGGATGTGTAGAAGATACTCCTAACACACTCACAACACTCGAAATTAAGAGCTAAGCTCTGATACCACTTGTAGGTCCCCGGGTGTCTCGGATCGTTTCGTGTGGGTGTGTAACTAGTCGGACCGGGTGCGGAATACCCGTGACTAGGTGGAGAATCAAACAACACAAAGTAAACCGACAAAGAAATCACTTTAAAGTTCCTTCTATTATAAACTCGAACGGTTACAAAGAGAAAATACTGAGTGCAAATGTCTGCGTACTTATCTTCTATCAACCTATTCTATTTATACAAGTCCTGATCTCTGCGCACTTAACAAGTGCGCAGGGCAAATTGTTCATGCGTACTTAGCAAGTACGTAGAGTATTCTTGCATACTTGCTAAGTACGCATGAACTAATTCCTGCGCACATGCTAAGTGCGCAAAACACTTAGAGAAATAATACAACAATAACATGCATTAGAAATTACAACTCGATAACTAATACATACAGACATTACAATACAAAGACAAAACATACAAACAAACATAATAAACTAAGACACTATCCAGAGTGTTTGTCACACATAAGTGCTTCAACAACGGTCATGAATCACGTACTCATGACTTTACAGTCAAAACATAATGTTTAAAGGAATCAGGAAGCTTGATTCTATACATGACATTCGCTGTCATGTCTCTCATCATTGATGATTTTAGGCAACATGTATGATACACATATGTACTTGAAGTTGAACTTGAGTGTTTTGCAAAGGAATACTTTTTTACTTCAGTCTTAATCTTACACCTAGTATTTGGTGTTGGAACGTGTCGACTTTCGTATTATAAGAAGAGATTATATTTCAATGATTTAGAAGTGCAACATTTTGATCTCAGCTATCACACCCCCAAAATCCATGAACGGAGTTTTACCATTTGGCGTGTGATAAACCAGGATCTCAGTCATTAGTTACCTCAAACGACACTATATGGGACATAATCAAATGCATTAAATGTTCAGATTTAAGTGCGGAAGCGTTAAACAAAGTAACAAATGCGCAAAACAAACGCGCCCAAAGTTAAAGTAAATAGAAAGCAGAATAATAGTTTAATTGTTTGAAAAGTGTTGGAAATGATAACGAGACTCCATGCATGTCCTATTATGTACCTGTGCCTTAGCGACCTGAGAAAGCATGTAAGAAAAGTGTCAACACTAGGTTGGTGAGTTCACAGGTTTTAGTTTGTAAAAGCGTTTGTCAGATTATGTACATTCAATATAATTATCAATAGGTAGCTAACCTATGTTCATGTTTACTAAAACACTCGAAACCCTGTTTGTGTTTGTGTTTGTGTTTGAATGCCTCCTACCATGTCTATCAACCATGGTGTCGTGTTTAGGTCAATATTACACCCGTTCGACCTCCAATCGAGTTAGTGTGACTAACGCGGGTGGGGTTTGTCAAACCCAGTGGTACTACTCAAAATTACCTTGCTATGATCATATTAAACGGTTCGATGTGTAAGGACTTTCAGGATAGAGCATTACGCTTAGTGTATAACAAGTGAAAACATATGAATTACAATAATCAAAAGAGTTTGCGTCATGTTTTCTCCCCCAATTTAAAATAGTAAAATGGGCCGTGAAAGTCACCTGAGTTGTGTAAGCGTAGCAAATAGCACCACACAAGGATGCAATAGAAAACACAAGAGTTACCTGTGAACCGTCTACGTATGTCCTATAATTATATTTACAATCGTTAGGGACACATGTGATTTTGTGACGACGACACGGAAAGGGTTGGGTGTCCTAGGACATACAAATGGTTAACAAGTAGATAAACCTATCATCGGGAATAAGGGATTTTCTTAATATAATAATTAAGATAGATGCGATTCGTATCGAAAGTCTCTAATTACGAATAATATTATCAAATATATATATTCATGTGTTTTTACCATAAAATAATGGTTTAGGAGAAATAATATAATTTATTATATTATGTTTATGTTTGGAGAATTAACATGACAATTATTTACGTGACAAAATAGTAAATATGTTATTTTTATTCGGGAACATAAGCATGGGCAATAATATAAATAATTATATTATTTTTAAATATGGGGAAATAACAATTAATAACTAATTATAAAACCAAACCCGAGCCTACGGGTGTTTTTCGAGTTCAAAATGTATCTTTATATCAATCTATACTATATAATAAATAAAGGTTTTTCATGCCACGTGTCGCCTCCATATTCATTCTCATCATTTTTTTCCCGCCTCTCTCTCTTATTAAATACATCTTTATCTTTTAATAATAATATATTTTTAAAGAAAATATTAATCTTTATATTGATAATCTTCTGACATATTTTGACGAGTGTATGGGTTTATAGATTATATTGTATTCAACAGGTTTATTCAACCCGTGTAAAACACGAGTTTTTTAAAAAATAATTTTTTATGACTTAATATATAATATTATATTTATTCAACCCGTAAAATACACGGGATTTTAACCTAGTATAATAATATAACAAATGATTTTATAATTAAAATAATATTAAAAACATGTTTTAAAAACAAAACAGGGGTCGAGAGACTCGAACCCGGGTCTTTCCCACCACAGCCACAAACTATAACCAGTCCCGCCCGCTAGGTTTTTGCACAAACATCCGGTTCTGATTTGTTTTAAGATGAACACTCCCTGTGTTCTCCCCCCTTAACGCGATCCGAACCAAATCCAGTCCCAAATCCATCAATTTCGATTTTGATTGAACAAGGTAGCATAGGGGTTTTGTTAGTCGGCATTATGTGAATCTGTGGTGAAGTTTAATTGAGAAAACATTAAGTTTAGGCTAGTAAATTTCCAGTTAGAAAACTCAAAACCCTAGAATATGAACGCAAAATCGATTTGATCAATTCTTGTAATAATAGTTTTTGAATTCATGGGGCTTTCAAAGAGTGATGTATTGCGAACCTATCCATATAAATTAATTGAATTATAATCGTGTCTAGGTTAGAGTTTGATTAACTAGTTCAAACGAAGAACCCTAGTTATTAGATTGCTATGATATCGATGATAAATGTTCAAATTAGGATGGGGCTTTTAAAGTGTAATTGTTTGCGAAACTAACCATATGAATTAATTGGATTTTGATTGAGTCTAGGGCGATGTTCGATTAAACACGAATGGGTATGAGCCCTAGAATCCAATCACGATTAATTCGCTAATGTAAGCACTGATTAGTATTGGGCTTTTGATATAATCATAGAAACGAAGCTAGGGAAGCGTTTGATTACCAGATTTGATGTTGAATTGATAGAGATCGAGTAGGATGGACTCCGACGTCGACGGTTTTGTTCCCCGGTGACCCCAACCACGTCTACGGACGAATGTGTGTGTGCAACAGCTTCAGATTGATGCGATTAAGTTGTTTGGGGAGTTTGATTGCGAGAATAACACACCAAATGGTCGAATTTGATTGTTTAGTCAAGGTGTTCGACGGTTATGGGTTTAATGATCATAAATTGGTTTAATTTGACACAATGATGGTGATTAAAGCCTTAATGATAGTCGTTAATGGTATGAACATGTATATCAGTTATCAATTCGGGCGAATTTCGGTTATGGTTGAGGATTTGAATCAAGAACAAATCTAGTTTGACTATTACAAAGTCAACAGGAACAAAACATCCAATTTTGACTTCAAAAGTCAACAAGATTAGGGTTTGGGCTAATTACACAACTAGTCCCTAGTGAAGAAATCTCACCAAAAGAAAATCAAACTTACTCGAAAAATTGGAGTATGCAAAGCTAATCAAAGTGGATGTATTAGGAAGAAACATCTGAACAATTCATGAAGAATTGATAGCAATGAATATTTCAACAATAAGAAGAAGTTGACATTCTTGAGGAAGGGATTTGGTCGTTACGATCTGACCTTAAAATAGTCCTTAGATTAGTCACAATGTCTAATCTAAGTAGAATAACATAATCATTTTCATTTTTATCATAAAGCCAAGTCAAATTTTCAACATTTAGCCACTATTCCCAAATACTTCCTACCCTAACCCTAAGCCAATCTTTACAACCCTTAATAAAGCCCTCTTGATTTATGCACATATTTTATGTCAATTGATGGAGATTTGATTTCTATACAAGCCTATGATTATGCAAGCATTAATTATAGTGTTAAGTGTTCTTCTTAACATACTATATCCATATATTTAACCCGACTGTTAAGTGGACATTTGTGAGACCGTAATTTTGTGCATAATCATAGTTCCATCGAATATGTTAGGCTTGCTACCCTATTGTGGAGAAACACTCGAAAGGTATAACCACTAAATCATTGTTTTTAAGAAGGCCAATTAGACATTTGTGACAACAGCTTTGGATTAACCTTTTATCAATACTTTACTTCTATGGGTATAATCATGCATGAGTTTGCTTGAGGACAAGCAAAGTTTAAGTGTGGGGTATTATGATATGACGTAAATTATACATGTTTTGCATGCATAATTATCCCCGAAATTAACACAATTAGTGATAATATGATAATAATTGATGCCTAATCCACTCATTTGTGTTCCGATAGGATAATTGACCCGGATTTACAAAAACATGAAGAAAACACTCAAAATCAAGGTAAAATCAGTATTCGGGGGCCAATTGAACGAAACCGGACGTAGGAAGTCAAACCAGCAGATCAAAAAGTCAACAGGGACCAGACAAGGGCAATGCATGACCGTGAATTGCCTTACACGGTCGTGCAAACCCAATTCTGGGTTCCTGTACTCCCCTGTACTGCCAGATTCCACACGTGAAAGAAATGGACACTTTGCACGGCCGTGCATTGCGAAAATCTTAGCCTATAAATAGCAAGAGGTGTGAAGGCCTTAGTGCCCTGCTAAGAGTCGGAACTCTCTCGGTTTTGGTCCGTTTAGCTTTTCTTTGTTTATTTCCTTTTTAAAAGTCTTGTAACATGAAGCTATTCTTCTCGTTCGAGTTAGACAAGAGGCACTCTATACCCGCTCTCCCTTGATGTTGGAATACCTCCACACATTGTCTAAGGGTTAGTGGAGTCACTTGTATGGTCATTCATGACTAGTTCTCTTGCGTTGCTCGAGTTCGTTGAACTTTAATTAATTAATGAAGTATTTTTAGTATGTTATATTTTTAAAGTCTTTACTTTGAGTTATCTTAAAAAGACAAGAATAAGTGATCTTTAAACCAATCTAATAATCTTAAATCTTGTGAGTTACTTAAGCAAGACTTCTTGTTTGGGAAGCTTATTCGATGTTTGTACGGTCTATATACAAATCTTGGTGCTATCACGGCCGGTTAGTATAGATTTGATATTATAGGTTTATTGGAGGTTTGGGTATTCGGCAGGTCGTTTGAGCCCTAACTAGATCGGGCGGTTTGTGTCGGTATTTCTTTACTTCTCTCGTGTCGGCTTGTAGAGGACTTCTAGCGGGAGCCATGGGGTTTGATCTTGAGAATGAAAGTTTTATTTATTTAAAATAATATTATAAGTAAAGACCACTATTTAAGAACATAATTTGTTAGGTCCGAACGTTCATAAAGTAGCTCTGGAGGGAGTTGCGCATTCCGACTTTCCAAAGGAAGTTACAAGACATGACGTACGTCAGTAATTGGATAATCTTAGTCCGAATAATGAATTGTGAGATGCCGACGGACTTGAGACCCCGTTTAGGGTCCGTTATATTGATTAAGGAATAGTTGGCCGACCGTATCCACTGTTCCGTTATGAAATACTAACTCCCTTATCGAAAGGGTTAGTACGAGTAACTATGACCAACCTTACTTTAAATATATCATTAATTACCAAGGGATAACAACTAGAGTAACACCTTAAACCGGATAATACTTCTAATTACATTTCTTATCTTTTTATTTTCCTTTTTAAACAAAAACCATTTTCCAGCTTATTATCGTAGTTAGACAATAGCGAGGGTTGAGTACGGGATCCGTGTCCATGGTTCGATACTTGGTTCCTACCCATACTTTACTACGATGCGATAGGTACACTTGCCTATTGTGTCTGTATTTAGTTGAAGTAATTATCATTTTAATTTATAAATTTAAAACCTGATTTTGTGTAGCTCCAAATAAAATATATTTATCACTTAAACCACGCCATCAAGTTTTTTGTGTCGTTGCCAAGGATATATATATATATTTATATTTTTATCTACATATAAAACACACCATCAAGTTTTTGGCGCCGTTGCCGGGGACATTGTAATTCTGCGAAAGATCTAAGCCGTTGGACTGACTATTTCTATTTTCTCTTTGTTTTCTTTGTGCTTTATTTTTCCTTTTAATTTTTATTTTCATCTTTATTTTCTTTTTTGTTTTATTTCAACTTTATTTTCCCTTTTATTTTTCTTTTTATCCTTCTCACTTTTATTTTTATCTTTACTTTGGTACTTGTGTTAGTTAATCTATGTTTGCAGGAACTTTAAAGGATCACGACCGCGAAATTATTGTTGAGAGAAATAAATGGATACAAGTGCCGGAGTTGTTTGTTTGGTTGTTTGACTAGATACACTATGGTTTTTTACCGGTTACCTCGGTAACCGTTGATATGGTGGCACCACCACCACCCTTTCGGCCGCTTTATTAAGCGAATATTAGCGTAGTTATTTTTATTTCCGTACTTAGTTTATGTTTTGAGCATTGCATAGCATTACAGGTGATACAGATTTTGATACATGCCCAGAAATACGATCTAGGCAATGATGAGAATCGACTACACGCATGGAAATTACGTCTTATAAGGGGAGTATTAGTTCACCACACTCTTATTATTCATGACACATATCATATTGCATACATTCATATTGTCAGAAACTAAGTGTGGGGTGGAACCCCGTTGATATTTTGGCTGCCAAATTTTGTCCTAAGTATTACGAGTGCATGACTAACAACTACCCAATCTATTGAATTAAAAGTTATATAGAAGTAATAAAAACATTTTCAAAAATAATCTTAAAGCAAAAATCTTAAAAATCATTTGGTATAAACGAGCCTATAAAAGCAGCAATTTGGAATACCGTTGAAGTGAATCAAGGAAACAAATAGGGAAGATTAGGAAGCACAACATAAAGAAAGAAATAAGTTTATGCACATTTTTAATTTATTTCCCTTTACCTTCCGTTTAAATGTGAGAGATTTGAACCTATCCGAGCATTATCACGAACACATCAAGTTTTTGATGCCGTTGATTATTACATATTTCACATGCTCATTTCGTTTGTTAGAGTAATTGCTAATTATTGCTTTGCATGTTAGAACTTGTATAAAATATACATTTCAAGATCATGGACTAAAAGAATGCATGAAAATGATTGAGGCATTAGGATTAACCCATTTTCTTTAGCCTTTTCTTTTCTTTTACCTACCCTAAATATTATCCCCTAGTTAGCCCCTTTGAGCCTAAACCTTTTCACTTCTAAACCCACATCTCAAAACCATTAAACCCGAAAAATTAGTCTTTTATCATTTAACCCTTTTAGTTGGAAATCGACTTGGCTATGATTTAAAGAATGATCACCCGTCGAAAGATTATAGATCCATCCTATGTTCGAAGAAAGAAACTCATTAAAAGAATAATTGGTATGAAAAGAAGAACTATTGTGAAGATAAAGGGGCAACCAAAATAAATTATTAAATTGCCCAACCTAGTGAAGAAATCTCATCAAAAGAAAATCAAACTTACTCAAAAAATTAGAGTATGCAAAGCTAATCAAAGTGGATGTATTAGGAAGAAACATCCGAACAATTCATGAAGAATTGATAGCAATGAATATTTCAACAATAAGAAGAAGTTGACATTCTTGAAGGAAGGGATTTGGTCTTGACGATATGACCTTAAAAGAGTCCTTAGATTAGTCACAATGTCTAATCTAAGTTGAATAACAGAATCATTTTCATTTTTATCATAAAGCCAAGTCAAATTTTCAACATTTAGCCACTATTCCCAAATACTTCCTACCCTAACCCTAAGCCAATCTTTACAACCCTTAATAAAGCCCTCTTGATTTATGCACATATTTTATGTCAATTGATGGAGATTTGATTTCTATACAAGCCTATGATTATGCAAGCATTAATTATAGTGTTAAGTGTTCTTCTTAACATACTATATCCATATATTTAACCCGACTGTTAAGTGGACATTTGTGAGACCGTAATTTTGTGCATAATCATAGTTCCATCGAATATGTTAGGCTTGCGACCCTATTGTGGAGAAACACTCGAAAGGTATAACCACTAAATCATTGTTTTTAAGAAGGCCAATTAGCCATTTGTGACAACAGCTTTGGATTGACCATTTATCAATACTTTACTTCTATGGGTATAATCATGCATGAGTTTGCTTGAGGACAAGCAAAGTTTAAGTGTGGGGTATTATGATATGACGTAAATTATACATGTTTTGCACGCATAATTATCCCCGAAATCAACACAATTAGTGATAATAAGATAATAATTGATGCCTAATCCACTCATTTGTGTTCCGATAGGATAATTGACCCGGATTTACAAAAACATGAAGAAAACACTCAAAATCAAGGTAAAATCAGTATTCGGGGGCCAATTGAACGAAATCGGACGCACGAAGTCAAACCAGCAGATCAAAAAGTCAACAGGGACTAGACAAGGGCAATGCATGACCGTGAATTGCCTTACACTGTCGTGCAAACCCAATTCTGGGTCCCTGTACTCCCCTGTACTGCCAGATTCCGCACGTGAAAGAAATGAACACTTTGCACGCCTGTGCAATCTAATGCACGGTCGTGCATTTCCAAAATCTTAGCCTATAAATAGCAAGCTCATTCTAGTGTTTTAGGTGTCCATCACCAAGAGGTGTGGAGGCCTTAGTGCCCTGGTAAGAGCCGGAACTCTCTCGGTTTTGGTCCGTTTAGCTTTTCTTTGTTTATTTCCTTTTTAAAAGTCTTGTACTATGAAGCTATTCTTCTCGTTAGAGTTAGACACGAGGCACTCTATACCCGCTCTCCCTTGGTGTTGGAATACTTCCACAAATTGTCTAAGAGTTAGTGGAGTCACTTGTATGGTCATTCATGACTAGTTCTCTTATGTTGCTCGAGTTGGTTGAACTTTAATTAATTAATGAAGTATTTTTAGTATTTTATGTTTTTAATGTATTTACTTTGAGTTATCTTAAAAAGACAAGAATAAGTGATCTTTAAACCAATCTAATAATCTTAAATCTTGTGAGTTACTTAAGCAAGACTTCTTGTTTGGGAAGCTTATTCGATGTTTTTACGGTCTATATACAAATCTTGGTGCTATCACGGCCGGTTAGTATAGATTTAATATTATGGGTTGATTAGAGGTTTGGGTATTCGGCAGGTCGTTTGAGCCCTAACCAGACCGGGCGGTTTGTGTCGGTATTTTTTTACTTCTCTCGTGTCGGCTTGCAGAGGACCTCTAGCGGGAGCAATGGGGTTTGATCTTGAGAATGAAAGTTTTATTTATTTAAAATAATATTATAAGTAAAGACAACTATTTAAGAACATAATTTGTTAGGTCCGAGCGTTCATAAAGTAGCTCTGGAGGGAGTTGCGCATTATGACTTTCCAAAGGAAGTTACAAGACATGACGTACGTTAGTCATTGGATAATCTTTGTCCAAATAATGAATTATGAGATGCCGACGGACTTGAGACCCCGTTTAGGGTCCGTTATATTCATTAAGGAACAGTTGGCCGACCGTATCCACTGTTCCGTTACGAAATACTAACTCCCTTATCGAAAGGGTTAGTACTAGTAACTATGACCAACCTTACTTTAAATATATCATTAATTAACAAGGGATGACAACTAGAGTAACACCTTAAACCGGATAATACTTCTAATTACATTTCTTATCTTTTTATTTTCCTTTTAAAACAAAACCCATTTTCCAACTTATTATCTTAGTCAGACAATAGCAAGGGTTGAGTACGGGATCCGTGTCCATGTTTCGATACTTGGTTCTTACCCATACTTTACTACGCTGTGATATGTATACTTTCTTATTGTGTGTGTATTTAGTTGAAGTAATTATCATTTTAATTTATAAATTTAAAACCTAATTTTGTGTAGCTCCAAATAAAATATATTTATCACTTAAACCACGCCATCAAGTTTTTGGTGTCGTTGCCAAGGATATATATATATATATATTTATGTTTTTATCTACATATACAACACACCATCAGTCGCCTACTTGAAATTCTAACAGTTTCCGAAGCTTATCGGCATAACTCTTTTGATGATCACGGGCTGCCGCCAAACAGTTTCAAATTTGAACGATCTTCTCTTAGGTTTTGAACACAAGTTCAGGACCCGTAAGTTGGCCATCCCCAACTTCAGCCCAACAAATAGGTCATTAGCATTTTCGTCCGTATAATGCCTCAAATGGTGCTGCCTTGATGCTAGTGTGATAACTGTTATTGCAGGAGAACTCTACTAGTGGCAGATGAGTTTCCCAACTGTTACCGAAATCAATCACACAAGCTTGTAGCATGTCCTCTAGGGTTTGAATGGTATATTCCGTTTGGCCATTTTTTTAAGGGTGGTAAGCTCTGCTCATATCCAGGCGTGTGCCTAGAGCTTTTTGTAACGATTGCTAGAAACGTGTGGTGAATCGAGCGTCTCGATCCGAAATGATTGAAATTAGCACTCCGTGCCGAGAGACTACTTTTTTCAAGTAAATATGAGTTAGTTTCTCCATCTTATCAGTCTCTTTGATTGCAAGGAAGTGGGCGGATTTAGTCAAATGATCTACGATCACCCAGATGGTGTCGCATCCGCTAGGAGTTCGGGGTAGTTTGGTGATAAAGTCCATGGAAATCTGCTCCCATTTCCACATTGGTATTTCCCGTTGTTGGAGTAGACAAGAAGGTTTTTGGTATTCCACTTTGACCTTTTAGCACGTCAGACACTTGCTCACATAGGTGGCTATATCAGCTTTCATCTTCGGCCACCAATACAGCACCTTTAGGTCATGGTACATCTTGTCAGAACCTGGATGAATAGAGTACTGAGATTTATGGGCCTCATCCATTACCAGTTTCCTTAAGTTCCCGTACACTGGAACCCATATTCGCTCCGTGAAGTAGCGAATGCCATCTGATTTGACCTCATGTTGTTCCTCCATACCACGCGTGGCTTCCAACGGTAGGTTTTCCTCTTTCAGGGCTTCGAGTTGAGCACTACAACATTTATCAAGTAAGTCGGAGTGAATAGTAGGCTGTAATGCTCGAACTCGTTTGGGTTTGGTTTCCTTTCGGCTTAGGGCATCGGCTACTACATTAGCCTTAGCCTTGCCCGGATGGTACTTGATAGCACAGTCATAGTCATTCAAGAGTTCAACCCAACGACGCTGTCGCATGTTTAACTCTTTATGTTCAAAGCTGTGCTGAAGACTCTTGTGATCGGTGTAAATGGTGCACTTGGTACCGTACAAGTAATGTCTCCAAATCTTCAGTGCAAACACTACAGCTCCCAACTCTAAATAATGAGTCATATAGTTCTTCTCATGAATTTTTAGTTGACGGGAAGCGTATGCAATAACCTTATCGCGTTGCATTAACACACAACCGAGACCTTGAATGGAGGCATCGCAATATACTACAAAGTCGTATGTTCCCTCCGAAAGAGATAGGATGGGCGCACAGCAGATTTTCTATTTCAGCAGTTGGAATGCCGATTCCTAGGTTTCACTCCAGTTATAGGGTTTTCATTTTTGTGTAGGGCAGTAAGAGGTTGAGCGATATTTGAGAATCCCTTGATGAATCGTCGGTAGTAGCCAGCCAATCCAATAAATTGTCGCACCTCAGTTGGAGTCGTTGGTGCCGCCTAATTCTTGATGGCTTCTACTTTAGATGGATCCACATGTATTCCTTTCTCGTTGACTACATGTCCTAGGAATTGAACTTCACGAATCCAAAATTCGCACTTGGAAAATTTTACGTATAATTGCTCTTGCTTTAGCAATTCCAGAATTAAATGTAGGTGTTCCTCGTCCTCCTCTTTGTTCATTGAATAAATGAGGATATCGTCAATGTAAACGATGAAAAATTGATCAAGGTAAGGTTTACACACACGGTTCATGAGATCCATGAACACCGCGGGTGCGTTGGTTAGTCCAAAAGGCATGACCATTAACTTGTAGTGGTCGTACCTAGTTCTGAATGCAGTCTTAGAGATGTACTCATATCGGACTCTCAGTTGATGGTAACCGGATCTAAGATCGATCTTGGAATAGAAACTTGACTCCTAGAGTTGGTCAAACATATCATCTATGCGGGGTAGAGGATAACGATTCTTGATGGTTACTTTGTTCAGCTCACGGTAGTCGATGCACATACGAAAAGTTCCATCTTTCTTCTTGACAAATAAGACTGGAGCTCCCCATGGCGATGAGCTAGGTATGATAAAACCCTTATCTAACAACTCTTTCACTTGTGTAGACAATTCTTGTAGCTCACTAGGTGCAAGTCTGTACGGTGAGCAATAGGCGCTGCTCCGGGTGCTAGGTCAATTTTTAATTCGCCTTGACGATGAGGCGGAAGACCAGGTAACTCTTCAGGAAACACTTCTGGGAAGTCACGGACGATCAGAATATCATCAATCTTCTTCTCTTTAGATGGTTGTTCGGCGACAAGAGCCAGAATAGTGGTATGACCCTTACGTAGACACTTTTGTGCCTTCATGAAAGATATGATGCCAACGACTGCACCACTCTTTTCGCCTTGGACATAAAGGGTTTCTCCACTCTTGAGAGGAAGACGAACAATTTTCTCATGACATATAATCTTGGCTTGGTTCTTAGATAACTAATCCATATCGACAATTACATCGAAACTGCTAAGTGTGACTGGCATAAGGTCAATGTCAAGTTTATGACCGACCAATCCTAATTTACAACCCTTAAGGATGTGAGTTACTTGAATTATCTTCCCATCTGCTATTTCTCTAGTGTACTTAGCTTCTAGCTGGGTTGGAGTTTCTTTTATCAGATCACTAAGTTTCTTAGATATGAAACTCCTATCAGCACCAGTATCAAAAAGTACAGAAGCAAAACAGTCATTCAGAAAGAACTTACCGGTAACCACGTTGTTATCATTCCTTGCTTCACTGGAACCAATCACGAAGGCTCGCCCCTTCACACCATTTCCACTGTTGTTGTTGTCGTTGTTGCCTTGATTATTGCCGTTTTCGTTACCATTTCCACCCTTCTTCAATTAAGGACAATCCTTCTGGAAATGTCCTTCCTTACCGCATTCAAAACATCCCTTGGTAGACCTCGGTTGTTGGAATGGCTGTTTAGCTTGTAGTTCACCCTTACAATATTTTGCAGCATCCATCTTGCCACACCGCTGGCAACGCTGCTTATCACAAGCACCATTGTGGTGATAACCACATTTGTTGCACTCGGGGTATTTCTCAGCATAACCACTTTGGCTTTGACGTGAAGAGGTTAACTGGTTGAATGTTTTGGTAGGCTCGAACCTACGCTGCTTCTGTTGCGGTGGATTTGACTAGAAGCTCTTGGTATGGGTGTTGTTATCAAACTTCCTTTTGTTACCGTCAAAAGTTTTGGAAGTTGAGCCCCTTGGAGGTAGGGTACCTTGGGTTACAGCTTGAACTGTCAGCCAGTGAGCAAGGCAGATTGTTTGTTGTATGGTGGTAGGGTTAGAAGCAGTGACCATATTTGGATTTGGGGTACTAGGCCATCAATGTACCTCTCTATCCTCTTATATGGCGATGTCACCATGTGGGGACACATGACTGCATACTCGTTTGAACGAGTAGTATATATTTCAATCTCGAAACCTTTCATTTTTAGGTTTCAAAAATCGCCTTCTAACTTCTGGATTTCGTCACGAGGACAATATTCCTCCTGCAACATTGTTTTGAATTCATCCCATGGTAGGGCTTTAGCCATGTCCACACCTAAAATCTGAACTTGTGAGTTCCACCAGGTGAGGGCAGGACCCTCTAGAGTATCTGAAGAAAATTTGACTTTGTTTGCTTGTGGGCAGTTACACATAGCAAACACAGATTCCACTTTCTCGAACCAGCGAAGCAGACCGACTGCTCCTTCAGCTCCACTAAATGTGTGGGGCTTACAGTCCATGAAGGTCTTGAAAGTGCATGCCGGCGGATTGTTGTGCTGGCCTGGATTGAAAACAAAACACAGATGAGATTACAAGGTTTGGAAAGTGAGTTGAGCGATGAATTGACTTGCTAGAGTCAATAGATATCGAATTTACCTGCAACATTATGTGCAGCTAAGGCTTCAGCCACACTATCATTGATAAGTGTTATAAGTTTCGCTGCTATCACATTGATGGTACCGCGACCACCACCTCATCCACCGCGTCCACGACCATGCCCAGACATGATTCTTCACATTCACAAATACAAATAATTAGAAAATATATCGCTTATCAACATCATACATGTACGAGTAAACAAATGAAAACTAAACCACAACATCTAATATTTCAATAATAGTTCTTGATTAAATAAATTGTAACGACTACTAAGTAAATTAACCAAAACATCGAAATCATGAAATATCTATTGGATGGGAACAACCCTGCCCATCTAAGTTTAGAAATGAAATAAATAAACAAGAATAAGATAAAGTGTCAAATGCCACTTCCAACTGAAGAAACAACTGTCTGGTCATCTTCCTTGTCAGCTGGTTCTCCCTCAGACTCAGTATATTGTGCGTCTTCTGCCTCATGGGTAGACTCAAGTTGTGCCTCTAATTGCACAGTCCTAGCTATGGCTACTTCGTTGGTACCCTCCAGTGTGTCCACTCGTGTTTCTATCTGATGGAACGAGTTCACTAAGTTCTCGTGGTAGTGATCAGTTTCAGCTAACTCCGTCGTCAGCTGCTCAATCTTCTCGTTTGCTTGCCTTTCGCGTTCTAGTAGGCCGATGATTTCTCCAGCAGCATCCCTCATGTTCTGGATCTACCGATCCATAGTAGCCACAAAAGCAGCTAAACCCTGCTCCATAGTGCATGGCAAAACTTTTAGAGTCTATGCAGTAGAAGAAGTAGCTGCAAAATATTGAGATGGGACCCGTTCTTGCTGGATCCAGCTCCTGATCATACTTGGGTACCACTCTCAATCATGAAGGTTACCTTCCGTCCGCACATGAAACGGTACATCATACACAATGGTGTCATCTATAGGGCCAATCCGACGCCTCTTGGGCTCCGATGAAGACAGGATAGGAACATCATGCTACTGAGCAATGGTTGATGTGGGTGGTGTAAACATTGCCTATAACGTAAGATATAAGTGCCATACTTGAATGTCTATGTCCTGCAACTAATGTGTGTGGTTATAATCTAGTATGCAATCCTAGTTCTCTATAACCAATGGCTCTGATACCAATCTGTCATACCCCCAAAATCCACTAACGGAGTTTTATCGTTTGCCGTCTGACAAACCAAGATCTCAGTCATTAGTTACTTCAAACGACACTATATTGGACATAATCAAATGCATTAACAGTACAGAGTTAAGTGCGGAAGCGTTAAACAAAGTAATAAATGCTCAAAACAAACGCGCCCAAAGTTAAAGTAAACAGAAAGCAGAATAATAGTTTAATTGTTTGAAAAGTGTTGGAAATGATAACGAGACTCCATGCGTGTCCTAGTGTGTACCTGTGCCTTAGAGACCTGAGATAGCATGTAAGAAAAGTGTCAACACTAGGTTGGTGAGTTCACAGGCTTCAGTTTGTCAAATTATGTACATTCAATATAATTATCAATAGGTAGCTAACCTATGTTCATGTTTACCAAAGCGCTCGAAACCGAAGCTGGCTGTTTGTGTTTGTGTTTGAATGCCTCCCACCATGTCTATCAACCATGGTGTTTTGTTTAGGTCAATATTACACCCGTTCGACCTCCAATCGAGTTAGCGCGACTAACGCGTGTGGGGTTTGTCAAACCCAGTAGTACTACTCAAAATTACCTCGCTGTGATCATATTAAACGGTTCGATGTGTAAGGACTTTCAGGATAGAGCGTTACGCTTAGTTTATAATAAGTGATAACATATGAATTACAATAATCAAAAGAGTTTGCGTCATGTTTTCTCCCCAAATTTAAAACAGTAAAAGGGGCCGTGAAACTCACCTGAGTTGTGTAAGCGTAGCAAATAGCACCACACAAGGATGCAATAGAAAACACAAGAGTTGCCTGTGAACTGTCTACGTATGCCCTAGAATTATATTTACAATCGTTAGGGACACATGGGATTTTGTGACGACGACACGAAAAGGGTTGGGTGTCCTAGGACATACAAATGGTTAACGAGTACATAAACCCATCATCGGGAATAAGGGATTTTCTTAATATAATAATTAAGATAGATGCGATTCGTATCGAAAGTCTCTAATTACGAATAATATTATTAAATATATATATTCATGTGTTTTTACCATTAAATAATGGTTTAGGAGAAATAATATAATTTATTATACTATGTTTATGTTTGGAGAATTAACCTGACAATTATTTACGTGACAAAATAATAAATATGTTATTTTTATTCGGGAACATAAGCGTGAGTAATAATAAAAATAATTATATTATTTTTAAATGTGGGGAAATAATAATTAATAACGAGTTATAAAACCAAACCCGAGCGTACGGGTGTTTTCCAATTTCAAAGTGTATCATTATATCAATATAATAATATAACAAATGATTTTATAATTAAAATAATATTAAAAACATGTTTTAAAAACAATACAGGGGTGGAGAGGCTCGAGAACCCGGGTCTCTCCCACCATAACCACACTCTAACCAGTCCCGCCCGCTAGGGTTTCACACAAACATCCGGTTCTGATTTGTTTTAACACGAGCACTCCCTGTGTTCTCCCCCCCCCTTTACGCGATCCGAACCAAATCCAGTCCCAAATCCGTCAATTTCGATTTCGATGGAACAACGTAGCATAGGGGTTTTGTTAGTCGGCATTATGCGGATCTGTGGTGAATTTTAATTAAGAAAACATTGAGTTTAGGTTAGTAAATTTCCAGTTAGAAAACTCGAAACCCTAGAATATGAACACAAAATCAATTTGATCAATTCTTGTAATAACAGTTGTTGAATTCATGGGGCTTTCAAAGAGTGATGAATTGCGAACCTATCCATATAAATTAATTGAATTATAATCGTGTCTAGGTTAGAGTTCAATTAACTTGTTCAAACGAAGAACCCTAGTTATCAGATTGCTATGATATCGATGATAAATGTTCAAATTAGGATGGGGCTTTTAAAGTGTAACTGTTTGAGAAACTAACCATATGAACTAATTGGATTTTGATTGAATCTAGGGTGATGTTCGATTAAACACGAATGGGTATGAGCCCTAGAATCCAATCACGGTTAATTCGCTAATGTAAGCCATGATTAGTATAGAGCTTTTGATCTAATCATAGAAACGAAGTTAGGGAAGCGTTTGATTACCAGATTTGATGTTGAATTGATGGAGATCGAGTAGGATGGACTCCAACGTCGACGGTTTTGGTCCCCGGTGACTCCAACCACGTCTCTGAACGAATGTGTGTGTGCAACAGCTTCTGATTGATGAGATTAAGGTGTTTGGGGAGTTTGATTGCGAGAATAACACACCAAATGGTCGAATTTGATTGTTTAGTCATGGTGTTCGACGGTTATGGGTTTAATGATCATAAATTGGTTTAATTCGACGCAATGATGGTGATTAAAGCCTTAATGATAGTCGTTAATGGTATGAACGTGTATATTAGCTATCAATTCGGGTGAATTTCGGTTATGGTTGAGGATTTGAATCAAGAACAAGTCTTGTTTGACTTTTACAAAGTCAATAGGAATAAAACATCCAATTTTGACTTCAAAAGTCAACATGATTAGGGTTTAGGCTAATTACACAACTAGTCCCTATAGTTTTCATCAAATAGTTTGAGTTTATAGCAGAAATAGTCCCTGGGTTTGTAATTTAGTTAACTTGGTTAAGAATTAACGGATTTGTGCTAACGGAGTTAACTCTAAAAGGCCGGATGTCACATCATCCCCTAGTTTAAGGAATTTTCGTCCCGAAAATTAGAATAAATAAAAAAAATTCATGGGTGTCACATCAGCTAACAAGGTTAAGCATGAGGAATGTGAACATCCCTACTATCAAAATTTGCAATTATGAGCTTGCCTCTTTGCGATGAAGCATGACCAGGTGATGTTTACGAGTCGAGGTCATAGTTAGTTGGCGTGCTATTTGGGGAACTAGTATTGCCGTCTATAACCTTTGCAACTAATCAGTTGTTGAAGACATTTTTCTTCTCATGGGGTGATAAGAATTATGCATCAAAGGGAGGCTGACAAGATTTCACGTAGGTGTAACATTTCTTGCATCTAATATGTTAGTCTTAGATAAGGTAGGAACAAATAACTTATGTTCAGCTTCCAAGACTCGTCTTGCGTACATGTATAAATCTAGAGATTGTCAAGAGAGGTGAATTATAACAGTTCACTTAGGGTTTTGTGATCAGGAGTCGAAGACTTCTGGGCTAGACTTCCATGTAGACCTTGCTGGTCACTTCTTCATGTTTGCATCTCTAGCTAGTAGTTGAAATGACATCTGTTAAGATTCGATGTGATAGAGCATGGGAGGCGTACCAAAGTGTAATTGAATTCAATATGCACCAATTAGTATAACACCAAAATGTACTAGGACAATTGTTAGTAAATAACTAAATGAAAGAGATAACATCAGGCGTACAAAGGTGTGTTCATAAGTTCCAATCAATGTCACAAGTTGGTAGAAAGTCAAAGTGAAGGAGTTGTAGTAATAGAAATGATTTAATAAGGATAGAAGTTGGACGAGTTCATAATATGCATTGCCAGTTGAAGTGTCCGTCGAAGTCGTCTCGATTATTAGCAATCCCTGTAGGACATGTATAGCGTCCGGCTAGAAAATATGGTCAGTGTGTCTGAAGAGTTGAAATAGGGCTTGAATATGAATAGGGGTCAGATCCTACGTCGCCATGAGTTTGTATAACATAAGAATTGAAGACATGTTGAAGGTACTAGGTTTGTATCAGCATAACAAGATTAGCGCCAAAGGTGATAGAGTGATTACTAAAGAATAGTAGACAAGAGCGTCAATATTTCTAATGCATATTGTCGGTTTGTTTAAACTGTTGAATAGAAGGTCGGATTTACGATGACGAAATAAGGCATAGAATAATGGTTATTCTTGCGTCATCAGTAGTAGCTAATTATTATGTCCTACTTAGGTCATCACCTTAGGATTTCCTAGAATTCACAAGTACATGTAAATTCACAATTCCGTGATATCAAGTGTAACTGTCAATTTACTGCACTTGATCACTCTAGTATTCTCCTGTAGTGGGTCATAATATAGATGCCTATCATTTTCATATTGATACGCATGTTAGATGTTAGCCACGTATGCCACATAATTGTTCCTAGTGTCAATGTAGTTAATGATGTCCTAGTGCAATCATATACACTAACAGTTGACTCAAATGGTCTAGCAACGGTTGGAATTTCTATACTCGAGTCTGAGGTGTTCCGGGTGTAGTGCAAGTCTATGAAATCTCAGTCCTTAGATACGTGCGGTTATAGCCTATGTATCACTAAGGAAACCTAATTCGTTAAAACCATTGGCTATGATACCAATCTGTCACACCCCCAAGTTATTTACTTGATAAATAACTCAAGGATGTAATGACTGATATCATTACATAGTTGTGGAAGCTAAAATGGATATTTCTAAAGTGTTGAACACCATTACAAGTACTAACATAAGCTAGTACAATGTTCTAGAACCATATAAGTCAAATCTGTCTCGAGGTTTGACAATCAGGTCTCTTCGGCTTCTAGGGTTTAATACAAATGACTAGCATATTCCAACCGTGCCATTGCCAAACAATACCTGAAAAACATGCTTGAAAATGTCAACAAAAATTTGGTGAGTTTACAGGTTTGAATGCCACAATAGAAGATCATTTCCTTAAAAAACTTTTGAAACATACCCTTGAAGGGAATTGATCATGTGTTGGGTTTAAAACTTTTAGCAGCGGAAGCATTTTACACATGATCTTTTAAAACATTTTATAGATTCCCACCAAGGATCTAGTTGCAAGATAATGAAACTAAAATAAACAACTAAGTAGGTTTAGAATTACACCCTTTGTAGAGAAGTGGTTGCCTAAACATATGAAGATGGTGGATGAAGAGATCAAAGTAGAAGCTCCTCCAAATGTATCCACACCAAACAATGAACCTCCAAGGATGGTGCTAGCCAACTAAACCCAAAAACTTGTCAAGATATAACTTGCAAAACCTTCAAGAACACCTTCTTGTTTTGCCTTCAAATATGTGTAAATGGAGTGTAGATTAACAATCATGAACCTCCAAGAACAACCAATAAACTAAACTAACATTTAGACTAGTTCATATGTTTTTTAAGACTTTTTCCAGCCTTCTAGAGATCATAAATGGCTGTCCAGAACATCCCATATTCAGCATAAACTTAGAGAAAAAAAAGTGATAGAAAAGTGGTTCCAATTTACCTAAAAGTCACCAATACATGGAGTATATTTTGAGCCTTATACAAGACATCATACCATGTAATCATCACAAGTAATGGGGGTGATAAAGGGTCAAAAACCCATCCCTTTTTCTGCTGAAAATCTCGACAGCAGCATGTTGAGAAAAAGATTGTGGCATGGTTCATGCAATAAATAATTACTACACTCCATGATTGCATCTAGTTGCTTCAAGACTTGATGGTTTCATTTAAACAAACTAGTTACTCACAAAGTTACACATATTATATCTTATATATATGTCTCAAAATTGTAACGAACCAAAATCCGGGTTTTATTATAAATAAATAAATATTCTAATAAATATTATGGTGAAAATAATATTTTAGAAATAAGTTGAAACAAGTGGGTTTCAGGTTAGTAATGTGGTTTTATTAGTTTTTATCTAATAATGGTTAAGTGTTTATATGATGTTAAACACTTGAATGAACACCAAATTAACCTAATGAAAAATATTGAATGAGAAATTAGTATCAAAGATTTGGAAATGAAACTCAAGTAGGTGAGTTTTGATGGAAAGAGGGTATTTAGATATGAGTATAACTCAAACAGGTCAGTTTGGGTTGGAAATAGGAAATTGGGTTGTGAACCCAATTATAATGTGATTTTTATGTATGATTAGATTACTAAACTATGTGTATATGTTTAGGTAATCTAATTGTGAATCGAGAAGGTGGTGCGGGATCTTCTAACCCGAAAGGTAAGTGCTTTTGCACTTACTTAGTATTGTTGATAACTGGTGTTATATGCAATGTTGTATGCATAATGTGTTAAGTGATATGAATGTGAATGATTGTAGTCATAGTTGTATTACTATAATGGAAATGTGTAAATGAGGTTATGATCTAAGTATCATAATGGAAATGAGATATGAGGTTATGATCTAAGGATCATAATGAAAATGTGGCAACGAGGTTATGGTTTAAATACCATAATGGAAATGAGATATGAGGTTATGATCTAAGTATCATAATGGAAATTAGGTTATGGCCTATGCGCCATAATGGAAATGGAAATGGAAATGTGTATTTATGAATGTTATATGAAAGAATGAAACTTCTAGGTGTTATGCAAGTTATATGTAGCCTAATGTCAAAATTGGGTGGAAACGAGTCAAATGGGTGAATGGGTGAAAACAAGTTGTAATTACTTTTTTTATATGTTTATATTCATTACTAATGGTTGTTACATGTGGTGTTATGTAGTAAAAGCTCCGGGATAGTCAATGTCAAGTCTTTGGCGAATGTTGGATTCTCGTATGCACTTTTTGGTGATTTCATGTGTAATTAGAAGTCCATCTAATGGATGTAAGTGGATACTTGAAAATGTAGTTTTTGATGCAAAAGTATGTTATTTTGAATGTTAGAACCCATATTTAAGTGTTGGAAAAATTTTATGGCAAAATGGGTTAAAGATGAAAATTGTAAAAATGGTGAGAATGGAAGGTGCTGTCAAGGAACATGGAACACAGCCATGACAGCAACCTTGTTTCTTTTCTTGAGCTAAATATGAACACGGTTGTGTTCATCTAAACACAGTTGTGTTCAGGCTTCAGGGGAACATGGTAGTGTTCATCTAAACACTACCATGATAGAAATTTTGTAAAAAAAATGTCTTGGGATAAATGTTTCCGAGTGTGTAAAATGTTTATTATAGCTGGCGTTTAAATTAAGGTTGTTACAACTTGGTATCAGAGCAATGGTTTGAGGGATTTGGTGCGGGTGGCACCAAACTCAAACCGGATGCTCTTGATATGGGGGAAATAATACGAGCATCCACGAAGGACTTGACTAAGACTCGGAGCTTACGGAAATGAAAGGTTAGTAATGATTTGATAAGGTGGTTATGTATGTGGTGTATATGTACGATTGAATGACAAAGTGTTATGTGTGCCAAAACTTGTCTTGTGAATTGTTGTATGGATATGATAATTACAATTGGGCATATTGTATTATAAAACATGTTTGGCCAATGTGATTGATAAGACAATATGTGTAAGTGTCATTATGATAACCATATAACAATGAACATTAGCAAGGAGTAGGTGAAGGTGGTTATATGTGTATGTATGTATGTATATGGATGATTAGATGGGGGTAATACATATACACATAGATAAGATATAGTGCCTTAACAAGTGGGTAGATTAAAGACCTATAAGTAGGTAGAACATCTACAACTTAGTTAAAAATTGGTCGGGGAGACTAAGGGGCACTTGTGTAAGTAGAAGAAATGGTGGATGAAAGTCATCTTAAGGACTCAAGTATGTTAGAGTCTAGACGTGTATCACGTCGTGGGTGGTGAGGAACTGTAGGACCACATGACTCATCTCAGATCGATCTCATGACAGGACATATCGTTAACATGGAGTGCGGAATCCTACCGTATTAACGTTTTGTATATCAATCGACAATAGAAACAACAGGTAAATAAACTTTCTCTTTTATATCACCAAACAGAGTTTACAGAATACTTGATCGTTCAATCACTCTCTCTCGTGTTCTAAACAGACTATGTAAACTCTATATTTATAGACACATGTTCTGCAATAGGCGAACTTAACAAGTTCGCTTCAAAGATGCTTAGGCGAACTTAACAAGTTCGCCTCTAATAGACTAGGAGAACTTATCAAGTTCGCCTCTAGCAGAACTTGTACTTATGTAGGTCCCTCGGGTGTGGCGGATCGTCACATGCAAGTGGGTCTACTAGTCGAACCGGGTGCGGAATGCCCGTGACTAGGTGGAGAGTCAAACTAAACAAAGTAAACCAACAAGAGAATCACTTTAAACGTTCTTTGTATTATAAACACTTGAAGGTTACAGAGAAAAGCACTGAATTTACAATCTGTGTATTTGCGTTTATGCCTGCGTACTTAACTTCTGTCAACCTATCCTACTTATACCTGACCTGATGCCTGCGCACTTAGCAAGTGCGCAGGGCAAAATGCTCTTGCGTACTTAACAAGTACGCACAGGTATTCTTGCGTACTTGCTAAGTACACAGGAGCTTTCTCCTGCACACATGTAAGTGCGCAAAACACTTAGAAAGAAATGCAACATTCAATATGTAAAAGTAAATACAACTCGATAAACTAATACATAAAGACTCTTACATATAAAGACAATTACAGACATGAAAATACAAACTAAGACTCTATCCAGAGTGTTGTCACAGGAAAGTGCTTCAACAAACTCTCCCTTGACAACAGCTAGGGATCTTCATCGACTTCAGTCTTCAATCTTCAGTCTTCACAGCTGTCCATCCTTAGCTTCCATCTTCTTCTTGTAATCAAGGCAGAACTTAATCACCTTGTCATATTTAGAAGCAAGGAGCTTTGTCCATTCGTTCGTGTGGACACAATACCTATCAGCTAGTACCTCCAGATCTTTCACAGAAAAGTTGATGAAGCAGACTTCATCAAAGATTCTGATCAGTTCTTTTGGTACTATGTTCCCACTCTCGGAACGTCCCTTTCCCATGATCACAGCCTCGCCCATTTTTGGATCTACGTACCAGTACCACATGTCACCAAGAATATCCTGAGATAACTTGCTCAGTGGAATCTTAGTTTCACATCGCACTGGCTTGTATACCAATTTCTTTAAGTACTTCTTTGTCACAGGATGTACAGCGTGCTTATCCTTGACTCTCTTGGGCACCTAAGGCTTGAACATTTCAAAGTTCCCAGATCTTGCCTCATGCTGCAGAACCACCCACAAACCCATCGCCACTGCGTGATTGGAATGACCCAGCAGCTCTAGGTTTGCTAGGTTCACCAGGTCGTATTTGGGCAAGGAGCTGAACGCTTCACTGGTGGGTTTCAAGTATTGAATCCCGCCAGATCTTTTGATGGCGAACAGCTGCTTGTCCTCCTCGAACCTTACAGCTAAGATCATTCCTGTTGCTCCGTGCTTGTCTATGATAGACGTCTTTTGCCGCACAGGAGCTGGACCCTTTGATGAGGTAGAAGGCATGTATGTATCTTTCGGTGCCTCTGGGTCCATAGGTTCAGGGTCAACTGGGGAGGCTTCAGTAGATGCTTCTACATTACTAGCCTGCTCGACTGAACCTGTGTTGAGCGGAGCGTCGAAGGATGGAACTTTAAAGATCTCTCCATCTTCTAGCTCGTACTCTCCTTCCCCGTCACCCTTGGGAATCTCTATCACCACGTCTTCATCATCATCATTCCAGTCATCACCAGAGTCGATCTCTCCTTCTTCCAGATTAAGGAGAGCATCGATCTGTGCTTCTTTTGAATAGTCAGGCTCTAGATATAGGATCTCATCATCAGATAAGTCCTTAAGTACTTCAGCCACTGACTTTCCTTTATCACCACCTCCACCAGAGGTATCACCACCCTCTTGCTGAGTAGACTCCCCCTCAGCCATTGGAATAGCAGATATGGGCACAATTGCCAAAGCTTGGTGCTCACCTCCACTAGGACCGGCTTCAGGATCCTTGTCTTTATCGTCATCCTTAGTCAAGTCAACTGGATGATAAGGCTCAGCACCAGTGGATTTCTTTTCTATCTCTTTCTCCTTCTCTTTCTCTTTCTCTTTCTCCCCCTGAGCATCAAGCTTCTTGGTCAGTTCTGCAACTAATTTGACCATCGCTTCGTGCTCTTTTCTTTGTAAATCCAGCCTTAGCTTAAGTGACGTTCTATTGCCTAGAATCATTTCATTTGTCTTCATTAATAGCTCATTATGTGCCATTACGTTCTTTAGTCGCTCATTAGTCCCCGTTCTCTGGCTATGTAGAATCCTAACTTCATCGGCCAGTGAATTAATCTGTGCTTGTTGAGCATCAGATCCTCCTTTGACTTCTGAATAGTCTTCAGTAGTCCAGCAACTTGGGTTTCTAACACATCGATCCTTGCCTCATTCGGATCAGGATGCCTAGACGATGATGCTTCGACATTATGGATAGGGGAGGAGAAGATGGTACCAAAGTCAAACCCTTGTGAGTAATCTTCATAAGTGAAGGGTTGACTTGGAGGATCAATGGTGGGTGTTGGGATTTGGGAAGAGATGATGGGAGTGGGTGTCATGGTAGGGGTGATGGTGACAGACTCCGTGACAATTGGAGTAGTCACCGCCACCTTGACGATGTTGTATGGAGGGTCACCGTCACAGGAACCTCCTCTGTGACTGTCGTGACTGCCACATCAGCTTGAACTTGTGGCCTTCTCCTCCTTCGGTACAATTGCTGTTATGGTGGGGTAGAGGCTGAATCTGGACTTGCAGCTGGAACTTGTACTTGCTGTACAGTCGGGACCTCTACTACCCTGGGGATAGCAACCTCTTTCCTATCTCCCCTGTTCTTATGAACACGCTCTAGTCTCTATCTTTTTAGAGCAGCGTCAGAGTCAGATGTTGGCTCATATTCGCCGCTCGAGGTCTGTCGCTTTCTTTTGGAAGATGACGCAGGTAGGGTTACATGTGCCGATCTCCGTGGGTGTAGCTGCGATGGTGCGTCATCGGAATCAGAAGAATCTGATTCTGTTGCTTCTGAGTCGGATTCCTCAGCACCACCATCACCGCCTTCGTCGTCTCCATCCTCAGACGATCCATAAACACTTTCATTCTCCTCATCGTGGTGTTCATGTTGCTCATCGGAGTGTTCACTCATTTCAGGTTCTGAGTCATGGCTGTACCATCTCCAGTCATCAGGTGCCACATAAGCTTCATTTAGAAGGTGGCTAAAGAGTTCTGTGTGTACAGGGGTAGGTTCTACACTGCCTGGCTTCAGAAATTGAGCAAATACTCTTTTGTCCACCCGCTTGACTTGCAGTCTCTCCCCTATAGCAGGAAGGTTTGGCAACGCGTCATTTATCAAAAGTTGTACAAACCGAGGGTATAACAAGAACCGAAACCTCTCCGCTGTGTTTATCTGGTCATTGATGGCCTTAAAGATGTAGCGGGAGAAGTTGTAGCCCTTGTTGAGAGAAAGGCCGACCATGGCTGCTGCAAGGTCATGACCATGGCATCTTTCCCAGCTTTTCTAGACGAGATGCACACGATCATGACGTGGGCGAAATACCACCATTGGTCTAATACCCATATCTTTTTATAAGAAGCATAGTCCCTCGCTCCGACGTATCCCATTCTTTGCCTCCAACACCCATCCACAAAGTAGTCTGGATAGGCTGTCGGGTCGGTAGCAAGGTATCTGAACTGCAGGACCCTTCTTATGGTATCTTCAGAAAATGCGATAGCCTGACCTGCAACGGTAGCCCTAATGACATTGGGGGATACCGTGCAGTCGTGCTCCGCCGTCTCCCAGAATTGTTCGAGATAGGGTCTTGACACGATCGGGTCAGCAGAAATGGCGTAGCTGATTCTTGAACGGTTCAAGAAATCAATTATGTCTCTGTACTGCAACGCTGCACCCTTCCATTCTGGTTCAGTGTTAGCTAACAGGTTGAATTCGTTAGAAAACGCCCGAGCCATGATCTGCAAAAACTCACAGAAAGCACAATCAGAACAACACGTATCATTGGAAATGGATAAACATGACTCAGTATAGCAGTTACTCAATGAAGTGAATTTCAGAGTTAGTAATTTTTGCTAAGTGTTGGTCCTGCATACTTAGCAAGTACGCAGGAGTTTGTTCTTGCGTACTTAACAAGTACGCAGGAATTACTTCGTGCGTACTTGTTAAGTGCGCAAGACTTGTACTTAGGCAAAATTCCAGAAATCACATCTTTCAAACAGAAGTGAGGCATTGCCGTGGATTGTGGTCACCACAAGGTCAAAATGCTTGATTAAGACCTATGGGACCACTATCCACTGCAACTAACCGCTAAACCCGTCAAACTTTTGACCTAGATGACAACCCAGTTGAATCAACGGGAAATCGAGGGTCAAGGGCAAAATCAAACCATGTTAAGGACAAATTACGAGTCAATAGGTTTCGATTAGTGATTATTAACAAGTTTTAGGTCTTAATTTGCATTTAGAACACCAAAATAGGTCAATAATTTCACACTCAAAACCATCGATGAATCGGTCGAAAACATCGGATTTAATGGATGATACGGACCGAGATTCTCACCAAGTAAATGTTAGATGATGATTAAACACTGAGCGGGACGAAAAATCCGGTTGGAACACTCAAAATTTTTGAGGTAAATGATCGTAGGGAATATCACAGGGGAAAAGGTTTGAAAGTGATAAACTTAAAAAAATTTTCTAAGTCCTGTATTTATACCCAACACATATTGGTCGTGCGTACTTACTAAGTGCGCAGGTCTTAACTCCTGCGTACTTACCAAGTACGCATGACTTAAGTCTTGCGTACTTGTTAAGTACGCAGGGTTTACCTCATGTGCATTTATCAAGTACGTAGAGACCCTTATGTGCTCACACTTTCAACTCAAATTATGAAGATTTCAAGTCAAATAACGAACAAGATAAAAATATTCAATCACGAGGTTTCAAATACAATTCAGGAAGGTTAAATACAAATATTTTTGGCTTTTCTGAATAAAGGTGAACTATGCATAAACTAAAAATATTTTTGATCTTTTCTCAAAGAAATATACAAGTATTCACACAAACTATTTTTGATCAAAGACACGAGAAGAGGGTCATATTAGGCTATCTTTTAGCAAAAACGATACAAAATAAACATCAAAGAATATGGGATCATGTCATGGATTACTATTTATTCATACGTAATAAGCATATAGACAAGTAATTCAAGTTGACGATATTATAAGATTTGAAACTATAAGCATCTTTGTATCACATTCTTGTGTATTAAGGTTTTATTTATAAGATATACAACGTGTACCCCACTGATATGCTATACTAATGTAAATTGCATTATCTCAAGGCATCTAAGATTTTCCCAATGATTTTCTAAAGTTTTAGAATGAAGCTACATCTATTAGCACAGGAAAAATCAAGCAGAATCCATAAGGATTATCAGGAATAATGAGATTCAGAATCGAGTGATTCAGGTGTCTTGGTTTCATTTCATTTTCTTCATTGAATATCGGAATGATGATTCAGGATAATATATATGGTGATTGTATAAGGTAAGGTGATCCAACTTTTATCTGGATTTTATTTCAATGAATCAGGAATGATTCAAGGGTGAATACATGCTCAACGGTTAATGTAGTGACATGTCTTGATTCAATCTCTCATTGCATACTTGTGAGTATGGGCAGTGAGATAAACCGCATTAACTGTGCAAACGACATAACCCGAAACTGACCTCAAAAGAAAATTATTGCCAAAATCTAACATCCTATATCTGATAATGATCTTTTCTATTCTTTTACGCACACACACTTGCAAACATGGGTTCAAATCACAGTTGTAATTTAGATTTAGTTTCCACACTACTAGTGATTCAAAGACGCATACAGCCTACTGACAATTTAAATTACTCGTAAATAAGCAGATTAAAAACATAATAACCTAAACAGTTAAGTAAGCATGACGCAATCATTTCCCATATGAGCAGTCTATGACGTTTAGATCATTTCTGATGTACTATCATTTCCTCTTTTCTCAAGTTAACTTTGAAATTTTCTCCATTTTCTATTTTTTTTTTGGTTTTTATAAAATATTTTGAAACTTAAAAGAGCTATACAGAAAATTTAAAAAGAAATAAAGTTTAACTTCCATGAATTGAATTGATTTAGGAAAAATTAATTTTCACTCAGGATTGAACATTCCTATCAAGTTGACAAGATGCTCAAAACGGGATCGATCAAATGCCTTTGTGAAAAGGTCAGCAAGATTGTCATCCGTGTGAACGTTTACAAGGTCAATTAAATGCTTTTTAGCACAATCACGGATGAAGTGATGGCGAATCTCTATATGTTTAGTTTTGGAATGTTTCACCGGGTTATTTGTGATGGACATCGTGGCATTGTTGTCAATAAATAGTGGAGTTCCAGTGAAGTTTAAGCCGTAGTCTCTCAACTGCTGCTGAATCCACAGTATCTGAGAACAACTGCTCGCTGCAGCAATGTATTCTGCTTCACAAGTTGAGACAGAAACCGTTGACTGCTTCTTACACTGCCAGGAGACCAGTCTGTCTCCTAAGAATTGACATCCACCAGAAGTTGACTTTCTGTCAAGGTTACAACCGCCATAATCTGAATCAGTGTAGGCTTTGAAGTCGAATGAATGCTGCTTAGAGTACCAAAGACCTAATCAGGGTTTCCCTTTCAGGTATCTGAAAATTCTCTTCACGGCTATCATATGTGACTCCTTCGGTTGAGAATGAAACCTTGAGCACAAGCACACAGCAAACATTATATCGGGTCTTGAAGCTGTGAGATACATAAGTGATCCGATCATCCCACGGTACAATCTGCTGTCTACATCCTTTCCATCTTTGTCAGGATGCATACCATGATTGACTGGGATAGGTGTTCCATAAGTACTGCTATCATTCATCTTGTATTTTGATAAGATGTCCTGCACATACTTAGTTTGATGTAGATAAATGCCATCCTCTCTTTGACTGACTTGCAGACCCAGGAAGAACGACAATTCACCCATATTACTCATTTCAAATTTGGACTTCATCACCTGCTCGAATTCCCTACACATCCCTTAATTGGTAGACCCAAAAATGATGTCGTCGACATATACTTGTACAAGAAGAATGTCACCTCCTGCTTTCCTAGTGAAGAGAGTCGAGTCAATCTGTCCACGGTCGAAACCATTAGACAGTAAATGCTTAGATAATGTCTCATACCATGCCCACAGTGCTTGATGAAGACCATAAAGTGCTTTGTCGAGCTTATACACTTTATTTATATTATGCGGATCTTCAAAACCGGGAGGTTGAGTGACATAGACCTCTTCATGAACTTTACCATAAAGGAAAGCACTCTTCACATCAAGTTGATAGACCTTGAAGCCGACATATGTGGCATAAGCCAAGAACAGTCGAATGGCTTCAATTCTAGAAACTGGGGCATATACTTCCGTGTAATCCAAGCCCTCTTGCTGATAAAAACCCTGAACAACCAATCTTGCTTTGTTCTTCAGAACAACATGACGATCATCCTTCTTACACTTGAACACCCATCTGGTTCCAATTGGCTGAAACCCTTTTGGCAAGTCAACCAAATCCCACATGTGCAGCTTTTGGAATTGAGACAATTCATCTTGCATCGCCTCAATCCAGCAGTTGTCAGTGAAAGCCTCCTTCACATTCTTCGGCTCTAACTGGGACATGAATGCAGTATGCAGACATGTTTCCATGACACTAGTGTCAAGTATCTCTGTGTAAAGACTGGTGTTCTCAGTTATGGTTCGATGACGAGTCTGAACGGCGGCATAAGGATCACCAATAATGTTGTCGATTGGATGATTCCTATGCACTCTCGTCTCCGGTACAATCGGTTCCTAAATTTCTGGATCAAGATTCGTGCTTAACTCCCCCATTTCCTGTGTTCCAAAGGAAGAAGATTCAATGTTAATTGGATCAGCTGGAGCGTCATTTCCTATAGTTGTGTTAGAATTGGCTTGAGCGTCATCTCCAACAACAAGAACATCTTCACTATTATCACTGTCATGAGTTCCAGATGCAGATGCAGCATTTGAATCAGGAGTTACAATCAATACAGTAGCACGAGTAGAGAAGCTGGAGTCATCGCCGCCACCCAATAATTCATAAACATTTGCGGCGTCATCTGCAGATATATCAGGAAGATTGAATGACTTGAATAATGCATCATAATCAAAACCCCAAGCTGGACCTGTTGGTTCAGGTGGAATGCTGTGTTTACTACAATCCACTTCAAACCATTCCTCGACAGTACGAGTTCCTATGTTGTACACTCTCTTGCAAGGCGAGTTGGCAACGTATCCTAAGAAGATGCCTTCCATTGCTTTTGCATGAAACTTAGACTGGCGGCCTTTGTACTGTAGCAACAAGGAACAAGGACTACCGAAAGGAACTAGGTAATCAAGATTGGGAAGTCGATTGTTGATCAACTCGTAACAAGTCTTGTTGTGCCTTTCACAACCAGAACTCTGTTTAAGACGTGACAAGTTGTATTAACGGCTTCTGCCCAGAAGGTGACAAGAAGCTTTGCATCCGACAACATAGTTCTTGCAGTCTCAATCGGTGTTCTGTTCTTTCGTTCAGCAACTCCATTCTGCTGAGGCGTGTACGGCGCGCTGAATTCGTGACGGATTCCTTTCTTGAGACAGAAAAGCTCCATCAAATTATTCTTGAACTCAGTTCCATTGTCACTCCTAATTCTTCTAACTTTCAGCTTGTAGAGAGATTCCAAGCTCAGGATCAAGTATTGAAGAATACCAGCAGTCTCGTCTTTAGTACCTAAGAAATGCACCCAAGAAAAACGTGAGAAATCATCAGTTACTACTAGACAGAACTACTTACCTCCAATACTCCTGATACTTATGGGGCCAAACAGATCCATGTGTGATAGCTCCAAATAGGTATCAATAGAGTTTTGGAGCTTGGGCTTGTGAGACTTCCGTTGCTGTTTGCCCTTTTTACAAGGCATATAGTCATCTGTAATAGTAAATCTCAGCTTAGGAACCCCGGTTACCAAATAGTTTCGAACAAGATGATTCATTTTATGATACGAAATATGTCCGAGTTTGCTATGCCACAAAATGGAGTCGAGCTCTGTCGCTTTAGAAAGCAAACAGGTAGAAACTGATGAGGTGGTTGTTGCCACGCTCATATCGATTTGATAGGTGTCGTTTGTTCTTGGCGCTCTCATCAGGATCCAATCTTCTGGAACTTCAAAACCGGGTTTGAGAATCAGGCATTCTGACTTGTCAAACATCACCGAGTACTCCTTATCACACATTTGGGAGACACACAACAGGTTATGCTTCAGCTGCTCGCAGAAGTTGACATTGTCAAAGCTGACACAACCGTTCGAAACCACGCCTTGACACGTGTTGCTGCCGCCTTTTTCTCTGGCAAAGGCCACATAGCCGCCTCTGAATGATTTAACGTCTTGGAGCAGGGCCATGTTTCCTGTCATGTGCCTGGAACATCCACTATCTACATACCAGCGGTTAGAGATAGTACCCTTAGGACGTCCCTGCACGAGTCACAAGAGAATTAGTTAGTTTTGGAGACCCAAGCCATTGTGGTCTTGGGTCGTCCATCCTTTTCAAAATAAACTACTTCTTTTAACTCACAGTCATGATGACTGTTCAAAATTGATGAATCTTTAGAAGAAATAGAACTAGGAGATTGAGAAGTTTTGGATTTGGCAGTCCAGGATCTCTTCTGTTTCTTAACTTGAACAGGAGACTTTGGTTCAACTACAGCAGGTGAACTTGTGGAAGCTTCACCTGATTGAACTGAAGTCAGCTGCTCAAGCTTTCTCAACCTCTTGTTCCGTCTCCTCCTCTGTGGCTTAGAGAGTCTTGCCACAGGTTTCTCACCAGTACGTGTACTACCAGAGGTTGATACACGAGGTACAGCAGGTTGCGTTACCTTTCTTGGAACAGATGGTTTAGCTTCAGATATGATCTTAGGCTTTACCATCGGTTTGCTGGTGGTTTCACCACATTTTGCTATGGATGTTTGGGAGATGGTTTCACTGGTGGTGACCTGTGGATAACAGCTGGTTGTGAAACAACAGGCCGCTTCCCTTGGTTCTTAGAAGGACAGTTTACAAAAATGTGACCAACCAAGCCACAGTGAAAACAGTTCCTCTTGTCTACATAAGTTCTCTTGTAAGGCTCATTAGATATGGCCTTAGATAACTCAGCATTATGAGAAGGAGGAGTTGGTTTATGAACATTAGTCTGAACCTTTACAGTTTGGTTTTTGGGAGCATAATATTTTTCCAAATTTTCTTTATACCCAAGCCCATAGTGAGCTGAAAAAGCCTCTTTCTTTACTTGGTTAAGACTTTTATACCCCCCGTAAAGCATTACCTTTAGTTTATCATTTGTTTCAATGATGTCCGGTTCAGTTAAAATGCAGTTATCACCATTAGTGATAACGTTTTTCTTTACCTTTTGTTCAGTCAACAACTCCTCAGATACTACTCCTTCAGGGCAAGAGTTAACCGACCCGTCTTCAGAAGCAGTAACAAACTCCTCACTAGATGTGGAGTTAGCCTTACTTGAGGATTCATCCTTTTTAAGGGAATCATCCTTATCAGAGGACTCATCTAGACAAGTGAGATCAATGTCTATTAAGCTATTGACAAACTTCCCGCTCACTGGTGGAGGAATGGCATTAGTACCCAAACTTAACCCATTCAGTTGTCTCACCACAGACTCGTAGTGTTCCACCATAAAGCGAGAGTTTTTCAACTTCTCATTAGTGCATTTTAACTGCAAGATCTCATTTTGCAGTTTGTTGATTTCATTGTTCCGTTTTTCTAACCCCTTATAAGCAATATCCAAGTGAAGCTGTTGATCGCTCATTTTTAAAGAATACTCACGTTTTTCCTTTTTCAACGTTTCAATAGACTCTTTAAAACGTTTTTCGTTTTATTTATAGTTTAGAGGTGCCATACTTAGGGGTTCGATTTTGTCTTGGAGCTTAGAATTTTCAAGTTTTAGCCATAAACACTTAGAAAATGAAACAACAGAAAAGGGATTAGAATCTACCTCATGAGATGAACTGGTTGCTTCTCCAATGGCCATGAGAGCAACAACAGTAGTCGATTCCTCTTCATCAGCTACAGGTGCTTCCATTTCTTCAGCTTCCTTCACCTCCTCTGTAGCAGCAGTTGTAGATTCTTCTAGGTCAGCCATAGAAGCTTCCCTTTTCTCTGCTTCCATCATCTCCATGATCTCAGCCATGAGACCAACCTGGGTTTGCGCGATGATGGCATCCTCAAGATAAACGCCCCAATCAAAGTTGTTGTCCTGTTGGGCTACCAGTGCATTGGACGTTCCACCTTGGCTTTGATTGTGGTGGTTTGGATTGTTTTGGCCATGGCTGTTTCCTTGGCTGGGTCGGGTAAAACCAGAGGCAGGTGCTCTGTCTTTCTGACACTCACGAGCAAAGTGTCCATAGTTCAGACACTTGTAGCATTTGGCCTTAGATTTGTCAAACCTGACCTTGGCATTAGGATGCCCGCCAATAAACTTTCTTCCTGTTCTGTTCAGGAAACACTTGGCTCTCCTCAAAAGCATAGCCATATTCCATTGAATATCCACGTCCTCCATGTCATCAGGATCCACTTGATTAAAATCTTCTTCAATCGTCTCTGGATCAGTAAGCTTGCCACCTATGAAATTTTCATATGCAAGCATACAAGATGAGAATAATGCTACATGATCTTTAGCTATTCTGGCTATAGCTGAGTTGTTAGCTGAAGAGGTAGCAGGAGGATTTCTTGAGGTATTTTGATGATGAGACCCCAACCCTGATCATGTAGCATAGCAAGCATGACCACCACACCCAGTTGAGTGGTCTTCTTCAGTAGGATTTCCAGTGAAGAGGGCAATTCCAGAGCCCGATGACTTGGATGTAGAAGTCGTCCCGTGATACATAGAAGGGTCTTGTATCTGGGGTCTACCAGAGCTCTCCTTTCTTCTTAGGTTCATGTCATGAGCTTGAACGTTTCCTATTGCCTCTTCAACTGTCAGCTCATAGAATTTAGGATTTTCCCTCATCAGGGTTGTGTACATCTCAAATTTGGGTGGTAAAGCATCCAAAAACTTTTCCACCATCTCTTCATCGGGATACTTGAGTTCAAAAGCCTTCAACTCAGTCTGTAAATGATAGAACCTAGAGATGAGGTCATCTAGAGATTCGTTCTCCAAAAATCTGAAGCACTCATACTGCTTCCTGAGAAGATCCCGCTTACTCTTCTTGATGTCACTATTCCTTCGAATCTCTTCTGTAAAGCTTTCTAGAGATCCTTAGAATTGTCATACCCTCGAAAACTGTGGAACAATTCCCGAGTTAATGCCATAGTGATCGAACCAAGTGCCTTCTTCTCTCGATCATATGCTTTCTTTTCTTCCTCATCGAGTTTAGAAAAAGGCTTGGGTAATTCATCATCAAGATAGATATGTGTGGGATGCTTATATCCCTCAAGGATTGGTATCCATAATGATGAGTCGGTATATGAAATGTAGTGCTCGAAACGTGCTTTCCAATTAGAATAATCGTTCACATTCAGCAACTTTGGTGGTTTCTGTGGTGTACTGATCTCATTATTATAATTCAGCAGGTTTCCAAGATTCTGAAGATTCTATATAGTGAACACTTAGTCAAATTTCAGAAAAGTCAGACACAGTTGCACACTTGGTTTTTGGCCTTGCGCACTTGAGAAATGGTCTTGCGTATTTAGATTTCCTCTTGCGTACTTGTAAGTACGCAGGAGTAGATGTAAGTACGCAGGATATAACTTAAGTTCGCACAAGTTCAGTCTTGCGCACTTGTAAGTACGCAGGAGATAACTCTTGCGTATTTAGTAAGTACGCAGAAACCTGTACTTTTTGCCAAAAATGGTAAGTACGCAGGATACCTTTTCAGCAACTTTCACCAAATTTTTCCGGTCGTGTGAAACTCGCCGGAGATGGTAAAAATTTGTCTGATGATCAATGCAAATGAGCCAAAGGGTTAGAAACTTATTTCTAACCAACCTTTGATGCTCAAAACACTCAAATACACAACAAAAATAAGTTTTTGAGTGATTTTTGCTTCTAAAATAGTGCTCAAGAGCTACCCCTATTTTATCACAAAAATCAACAAAAATACCTCTTTTTGCTTGTAAAAACTCTCCAAACTCACTCACAACACTCGAAATCAGGAGCAAATGCTCTGATACCACTTGTAGGTCCCTCGGGTGTGGCAGATCGTCACATGCAAGTGGGTCTACTAGTCGAACCGGGTGCGGAATGCCCGTGACTAGGTGGAGAGTCAAACTAAACAAAGTAAACCAACAAGAGAATCACTTTAAACGTTCTTTGTATTATAAACACTTGAAGGTTACAGAGAAAAGAACTGAATTTACAATCTCCGTATTTGCGTTTATGCCTGCGTACTTAACTTCTGTCAACCTATCCTACTTATACCTGACCTGATGCCTGCGCACTTAGCTAGTGCGCAGGGCAAAATGCTCTTGCGTACTTAACAAGTACGCAAAGGTATTCTTGTGTACTTGCTAAGTACGCAGGAGCTTTCTCCTGCGCACATGTAAGTGCGCAAAACACTTAGAAAGAAATGCAACATTCAATATGTAAAAGTAAATACAACTCGATAAACTAATACATAAAGACTCTTACATACAAAGACAATTACAGACATAAAAATACAAACTAAGACTCTATCCAGAGTGTTGTCACAGGAAAGTGCTTCAACAACTTATACTTAGACAAAACTAAACAATTACATAAAAAACATAAAGACAATAAGACCTAAACTATTACAAAGCTTTTGTCATTCAATCTATGTCCTAACAGACTCCCCCTTGACAATAGCTTGATCTTCTATCTTCAGTCTTTATGACAAGCTCTTCCAGTTGTCTGGTAATCTGCTTCCTGCATGCACTCCATATCTTTGACATATCTCCAACACTCTTTTATACTGCAATCCTTGTTCTCTCCATTCATCAGTGAACATGATCTCATTCTTTCTTAACGTCCTCTGATCTTTCTTTGAGAAATTAATAAGATTCATTGCATCATAGAAACTAACAATGACCATATTATCTTTATCATCAGTCCTAGCTTGACCAGTATTCACATCTACATACCACCATTTCATATTCCCCAAAAAATCTTGTGGAATTTTCTTCAAAGGTATCTTCTGTACAGCACGTACTAGCTTGAACTTATACTTCCAAGTCACATTCTTAGCTTTTTTATCTACAAGCTTCATTCTTTTTCCCTTCTGTGGTTTTAACCTTTCATACTTCCCTGATCCACCTTCTCTCTTTATCAAATTGGCAATCACATCGGCTAATCCACACTTAGATCTATTAATCAATGGTTTCATAGCTAGACAATTCATTTCACACCTTGGCAAGGTATTGAAATACTTGATCCTAGGCTTTAAATATTGAACACCACAGATCTTTTAAGAGCAAACAGCTTAGTTTCATCATCATAAAACAAACTTATGATCTTTCCAATACACCTCTCTTTATTCACATATCTTTCTTTCTAAGCAGGTTGTATAGGTGACTTTGGTAGTACTTTCATCCAACTGTTAACTACTTCTTTCCAGTGTTCTCTAGTCATACCTGTATTCCTATACATCATAGGTTCTTCATTCAGCTTTGGAGACACAGTATGAGTAGTATCAACATCAGAATCTTTCTTGGATTGAGCAGTGTCAACAGGTGTAGTGATGTCTTCAATAGAGTCCATAGAATCTGTTACTCCATCATAAGAAAACTCAGGAATAACATCATCTTGGATGAAGTTATATGGAACATTCAGACCTCACTTCCTTCATATGTAACCTTAGATTTACTCTTTTCTATTTCAATCTCTACAATCTCTCCTTCTTCAACTTCATTATCCAACACATGTTCTTCATCATCATTAAATAACTCATCTATATCATCCAGACATTCTAATTTCTCAGCTTCTTCTTCATCAGAACTTGAAAGAATTCTAATAACAATATTTCTTCATTCACTCCAGAATCATGCTTGGTTCCTTCAATAGTATGTGATGTCGACTCCCCCTGAGCTCTGGATATTGGATTCACGTCAGCGTATTGTTGATCACCCTCAACATTACCACTAAGATCATTGTCATCATTATCTTTTCGTTGAATTGATTTTGCATGACACGTATCATGTATCCTTAACTCCCCCTGAGCGTCAAGACGCTCAACAAGCTTAGACACCAATAACTGCATGTCAACAATCTGTGTAGCTTGAGCTTGAAGGACCAACTGTCTCTGAGAATCAGTAGACACAAGAGTATCTACTTGAGTCTGTAAAGCTAGCACCTTGAGATGAATGAGCAGCAGCAATAGAAGCAGACATAAGCTTCTGAGCTTTAGGAACTGGAATAGCATCACTATCCGAGTCAGAACTTTCATCTATTAAAGTTCTCTTGCCAAGTACTGATCCAGAAGGAGGATTCCGAACAGACTTACGCCTCGGTTTTCTGGCTTTAGATTTAATACGTTTCCCCACATTAGCCAATGGTAACGTAGCCAACCTTGCATAATGATCTGAGCTAAAATATCTAGATGAATCGGTATCAGTAGCTTCAGAATCAGGTAAGATAGTATCACCGGAACTCGTATCTACAACATTTCCTTTAGCTTCATGAATAGGTGAACTCACAACTTCATGATCAAAATCATCCATATTCATACCCAAATCTTGATCATTATCTTAAGCAATCTCTTCTTGAACTGGTTCATTAACAGGAATTTGAACTTGTTCTTGTGGAATAGGAACTTGTTGTTGTTGTTGTCGAGCAGGAACTTGTTGTTGTTGTTCAAGAACTTATTGTTGAACTGGAACTTGTTGTACTTGAGCTTGAACTGGTTGTTGAATTGGAACTTGATTCTTGACATGGCCTTGTACTAACTCCTCAGGATGAAACCAATGATCATTAGGTGGCTCAACATAATCAGGATTGATTATGTGACCAAATAGAGGAGTAGGAACAGGAATTAGAGCAGCATTTTGTTGTTTCACCTTAGTACAATCAGTAAAGATCCTTTTTGACATAGGAGTCAAAGTCAAACGGATTGGATGCTGAGGTAATTCAGGAATTAAATGATTCAAAATCATTTGCACGAACCTAGGATACATAAGGAACCCTTGACCTTCTAGAGGATTGATTTGCATGACCAACTCACGGTAGATATATAAAGCAATGTTAAAGAGTTTGTTGAGTGTCAAAGCAACCATAGCAGCTTGTAGTGCACTCTTCAACCAATCAGTACCAGCCTTTCTTGGAGACAGACATTGTATGATGACGTGCATAAAATATCTCCATTCGCCAAATAAACTTCCTTTTCTTTCTTGTGTATCATTTGGTCTTCCTCTGTAACCCATCCGTTGAAAAAACCCCATAATAAGTGTTCCAGGATATGACATAGGATCATCAACATCACCTCCTAATGCCAATGCAACACGGATAGTTTCCAATGAAATAGCAACCTCCGTATTACTTACTGTAGCACGAAGTACGTGAGGTTCAACATCCGTATCTTGATGGACGGTATCCCAGATTTGTTTAATATATGGTAAACTGATCTACAGATTAGCAGATAAAGCCACATGCAATCTTGAACGATTTAGAAAATTGATAATTCCTTGAAAATTAACAGCTTCGGACATATTCGGATCGAATAACGCCACTTGATTATGTTTGTACTCAACACGACGAGCCATCTGTAAATGTAGAGGAAAAAAACACATTAGTAAGCAAAACAAACAAAAAGAATAAAAAAATATTAACACAAAAAAAAATTTCAACACAAAAAAACCAAAAGTCCAAAACACTCCCGAGCCCTTAGTCGAACTTACTAAGTTCGCTTAGTGTTGCAAGAGGCGAACATAATAAGTTCGCCTAAACAAGTTCGCTTGAACAAGTTCGCCTGAACCAGTCTGTCGATAAAACTTCCACACATAATCACAAACATGTCTAAATCATGTATAAATTCTCAATTCAAATATAACACTATCATCGATTAACACTCACGACATAAGTTAAATTTAATCCTTAAAATTTGTTCATATATCAGAAAAACGTAAAACTTTCAAACCGAAGAACACAGAGGTAAAAATTTCAAATTCCAGACGATTTACCGGATAAAATTCGTTGAGATTATCTTAGAATTACTCGTAATCAAAAACCGATCCAGAAACAAACACCCAAAGTTCAAATCAGAAACCCTAGATCTGAAAACACAAGTTTGCTAAAATAGTCCGTATGTTCGCTCTAACAGTGAATAAGATAAATGAATAAGTTCGCTTGAACAACATATTAATTCACAATTAAATTTGCTTCATTAGGCGAACTTGTTAAGTTCGCTTAACAAGCCTCAGGCAAACATATTAAGTTCGCTTAATCGAAACCAGGCGAACATATTATGTTCGCTCCAAACCTTTTCTTTTGAACAAAAGTATTCAGTTTCAACACGACACATTCTTGTGAACTTCCATCTGTAGCATTAAAATGCTACAGATGGAAGTTCACAAGAATGTGGATATAAACAAAATATTTTTCGGGGAAGATATATTTTAAAATCATTTGATCCTTATATCTGATCCAATCCCAAAACATTTTAAAAATAAAATCATTTGATTCTTAATCATTCTGATTCTTATATCTGATCCCAAAGGACATAAGAATCAGAATGATATAAGAATCAAATGATTTTAATGAATTGGCTTTATAATGAGCATCAATAGATTCAGGTAGGAGGATCCAACTATTATCTGGATAAATTTCAATGAAATCAGAATAGATGATGTATCTAACTGATTCAAGGGTGAATATATGTTCTAACAGATGTTGTCAGAAACATATCTTAGTTCAGCAACACATTGCATGTTTTTCGGGGCATGGGCAGTGAAGTGAAATGATAGAGAGTGTGCTAAAGACATAATTCGATATTGGTCTCATGAAATTCTTAAAACCATATATTCTATATCTGATAATGATCTTTTACACACACACTCAGGCATTTAATGGATTCAAATCACAGATGTAATCATATCATATTTAATCTTCACACTACTATTGGTTCAAAAACGCTTCTAGTCTATTGACAATTCAAGTTTCAAACTCATTCAAATTAAAACATATTATCAAGATTAGAGCATTCAAAAACACTTCTAGTCTATTGACTTGCTTTGGAATGATCGCGCCCGGTGCCTAGGCACGGTCGCGCCTCGTTTGGGTACGGTCGCGCCTAGTACCAGTTGAAACGTAACTACAGTTTTAATCGCCCGATCGTTGAGTTCCGTAACCGATTTACACTTCATTACCATTAACGAAAGCAATAACATTTTAAATTACAACAAACGTCCCAGTTTAATTCCATCAGACTCAAAAATCTCTCAAGCATTTCAAAGAAAACACAAACCCTCCTTTCGATCCGAATTCTCTCAATCAAGCAAAAGAGTCACGCTAGTCGATTCTCCCTAAAACTTCTAGACTCTCTGGTTTAGCCGGAATCGCAGCGAAGACGCCGGAAGCCACTCTCGTCGTCGCCGGAACTCATTTCTATCGAACGCTATCCATCCATCGTCCTTTCAGGTAATTGAAATCTTATCCTCAATCTATTTAGTCGCTATATCAAAAGCCCCATATCAATTTGGGCTTACAATATAGATATCATCCGGAACCCGAATCCATATTTTATTAAAAATGGTTTAATCGATTTCAACCCAAAACATGTTTTTAATACAATTAAAACATCCCAACATACTCGTAACATCACTATGAATAAAAGCCCTATGATTTCAAACACTAACAATGTAAGAATCAGTCAATTCGTGTCTGTTTTGGAAGAGACACGGTCGCGCTAATCATCTAGCGTGGTCGTGCCTCATGAGACGCGGTCGTGTCCTCCTGTTTAGACCCAGTCATGCCCTTTGGCTGATTTCAGTCGTGTCTCAGAATCATAGACACGATCGTGCCGAGCCAAGGCACGGTCGTGCCTAGTGATTTGTCTAGTTATGTCTCCGTTTGATCAACCCGGTTGCGTCCTGACTAGCACGGCCGCGCCCGTGGTTCGAGCACGATCGTGCCCTTCCCAGGCACGGTCGTGTGTGAGTTAAATTTTTGGCAGAATTATAATTTTATATATTTTTCAGATAATAAATATTTCTGATTAAATTACAAAATAAAAATAGTTGATTTTTATAAAAATGCATTTAATCCTATTTAGAAAGATCAAATATTTAATCTTGGAATAAATAGAAAATTATTTATTTAAAGTTTATAAAAATTAAATTTACAATTATTGCTAAACCTTTCATTAAAAAAAAGTATTTAGATGGTTAAGTTACATTTTATAAATAAATAAATGAAATAATGATTATTTATTTACTTTATATTTAAACAAAGACATTTATTTATTTACACTTAATTACATTTAACACTTACAATATTTTCACAAACGATAATTATTTAATTTACTTAATTAATTATTCAAACTCAAACCTTAAACAAAATACTTCAAAAATGTTTATTTCAAAACCTTATATTTTATTCAATACTTTTAAGTACAAATCAATGGCCTTATACACAAATTCAACTTTAAACTTAAACTTTTGTGCACACTATTGATTCAATACGCATTACACACTAGGTTAACTCGTGCATTTCAAGGATCCTTATTCTATCTAGTATCTTTGTTAGCTACGCCTTCAAACCAAGTGAGTATACATAGCCCCTTTTACTCTTTTACATTTTTGGGGTGAAACATGAACACTACTCAAATTACATGTTTACATTTACACAAACAACACAAGTGCAAATCCTATTTACATTCATGTGTGCAAATTGGAGCTTTATGCCCGAGTGCTATGTGTGCTAACTTTTGTGAACACTTATGTGCAATCATTAACTATTCAAGCCGACGGTTTTCAATGATAGATCTATTGAGTCTGACAAACCCACCCAGATTGGGGTGATTGATACCGACAACACAATTTTGCATGCTAGTTACAAAGGTTTGATTATACTTAGTTACACAATAGCTGCTCCCCATAAATGCCTTATTTATCATGTTATGTAAGGATTTGTTTTACAACTATATGCTATCTATATACAAACATGTGTTATACTCACCAACTTTTTAGTTGACTTTATTTTATTCATGTTTCAGGTTCTAATGTGTGAGATTGATCAAGATGTGCTACACATAGGCTTGGACTTAGTTAATTTAAATAGAAGAACTCTATGTATTTCAATTTTGTTCTATCTTGGATTTGGTTTTGTTTGAATATTTGAAATGAAATTTGACGATTAATATATTTCAATTTAGTAAACCTTGTGGTCATGAACAGTCTACATGTCCCACCCCGATGATTCCGCCATCGGTCGGGGTGTGAGAGATTGGTATCAAGGCCTTAGTTATAGGGAACTAGGTTATTAGACACCCTTGACCTAGACTATATCTTTAGGACACCTATACAATGCCATGCTACTACATGTTACATTATTAGTTCTTGTGTAAATATTTTTACATGCTATCGTAAGTATTTACACTACGTGATACAATACATAATGACATATGTGTCACACTACTTGATAACTTTTGTGCTTACACCCATTACTATATACATGCTATATGATTATTATTTTTCTAGGTGAATATTCTTACATGTTATACTATATAACTACATCATATGATACAATACTTAATAATCTATGTGTCACATTAACTGCCAACTTTTTCTCCTATTCGTTGCTACCTATTTAATTTGTTGAAAAGTGCTATCCTAAGTTTCCACACACACTCATACACACTTAGTTATTCATACACCCCTAAACTCACATACATAATACCACACCTCTTGTGAACAATAAATTTTTAAACTATTGGGCCTAAGGACCATCAATAATAAACTAAGCAGTCCATCTATCCCCCAAGAAGCAAAAGCCCACTGGAATTCATAAACCTTACTTTCGGGCCACAAGGCCCAGTTCACAACAATTCTCATCATGACCATGAGCCCAACAATAGTGTTATTAATACATGATGGCTGGAAGAGTGTGTAGACCCATGAGGGATTCTGGCTAAAGAAAGATAGGGTACTTAAGTGTGTCCTAGTGACCCACCCCTCTTTCCTGGGAATTCTCCTCAGGGATACACTACTTATAGGTCAAGTGTACTCCTAAAATACTATTGTGAATACTCGGCGTTATGACTAGTCAAACTCTAAACCTATGAGAACTCCTATGTTTGACACTCAGTATTTATTTATCGCTTACAACCTTTCCATTGTTTTCCTGCTAAGCATGGACTCCTACTCTCCTACCTCCCCGGTATGCCATCCCGAAGAAGAGTCTGATTGGGAAGAAAACACCGGATCACCCGTACATCGATCACCAACACCCGCAGCTGCTAGACCAAGGTTTGATGTAAGGGTATATTGGATTAAGAACACCGGCCCAAGACTTCGAACACCTGGATCAGCCGCGCCCAGAAACCCGTATCAGACACCCCATCCCCACAATCAACTACCACTTCCACTAAGAGACCTATATCTAATGCCCGACCCGTATTACTCTAATCCTTGAGTAGGGCATATCATGGCACTCACTGGTACTATCGAATTTCCAATCAATGACACGCACCAATATGTAAGGACCTCAGAATTTGAGAGGCAAAGAATGGAGAAAGGGTTAATGCACGACTTGCAAGGACAAGTGTAACATTCTTGATATTTAGTATTCATATTTCAATTCAATGTAATGCAATTTCGAATTCAATACTCGTGCACTGTCTCATTATTTTCTCGCCGTAAATTAAATGCAATGATTCTATACAAGTTCGCAAGTTTTACTCGGTTATATACATTTAGACACTATACAAGAAACTATTTTATTCAAACTTATCAAATCTGAAAAGTCAAGGACTAAAGTTGAAAAATATCAAGAAACCCTAATTAGCACGGTCGTGCTTCGTCCTGCACGGTCGCGCCAAGTGCCCTAGCACGATCGCGCGACTGGTCCTGGAACGATCGCGCCCGGTGCCTAAGCACGGTCGCGCCTATCTTGGCACGGTCGCGCCTGCGTAACAGTCGAAACGTAAATGAAGTTTCAAAACGCTTGGTCGTTTGAATTCGAAACCGATTACGTTTCATTTTCTTTGACAAAGAAAATATCTCAGTCCATTACAATTTTTATCATTCCAATTACAAATTCTCTCAAGAAAAACCGTCCAAAATTTCTCCCAAGCCTCGAATCATTCTTTTCGATCCTGTTGCTATCAATTAATCAAGGAACTCGATCCGCTGAGCATCTCTAAGTTTTCCGAAGCGTTGGAACAGCCGGAATCGCAGCAGAAGACGCCGGAAGCCATTCTCACCGTCGCCGGAACTCTTTTATGTCGTTCACTATCAATTCGATACGCTTCAAGGTAAGTATACTCTCCATCTCAATCATTTCAGTATCAATATCAAAAGCCCCCTTTTAATCTGGGCTTTCATTACAGAAATCGTCCGAATCAGAATTATTATTTTAATAAGAAAAGATTTAATCGATTTCACTCTTAAACATGATTTACATACAATTAATTTATATGAATAGACTCGTAACAACTCAGTAATCAAAAGCCCTATCAATTCCAGCGCTATAAATTCAAGATTTGTTCAATTCGTGTCTGACTTGGAAGAGACACGGTCGCGCTAATCTTCTAGCGCGGCCGTGCCTCATCGAGCGCGGTCGTGTCGACTAGCAGCGCGGTCGTGTTCTCCTGTCCAGACCTTGTCATGCCCTCTGGGCTAGTCTCTGTTGTGTCTAAAGATCATAGACACGACCGTGCCGGGCCAAGGCACGGTCGTGCCTGTTGACTGGTCTAGATTGTGCTTCTGTTGATCAACCCGGTCGCGCCCCGACTAGCGCGATCGCGCACGTGGCTTGAGCACGATCGTGCCCTTCCGAGGCACGGTCGTGTGAGACTCAGAATTTTTAGCAGAAATATAATTTTTATATTTTAATCAGCAAATGTTTCAGATTTTATAAAAATATGTTTTCTGTATTTAAAAATGGATTAAAAGTTTAATCTTGGCATAAATATAATTTATTGAAAAGTTTATAAAAAAATTAAATTTATACATATTATCTTACACTTAAATGGTATTTAAATAATTAAGTTACAAAATTTATAAATAATGATTATTTATTTAATTTACACTTTAAATCAAAATCATTTATTTATTTATACTTAATTACAATTAATATTTACATTATTTCATAAACTATAATTATATATTCAATTCAAACCTAATTAAATTGTTTCAAATATATTTTACTTCAAACTCTATATAATTTATTCAATACTATTTTTAATACAAATCAATAGTTTTATACCAAAATTCAACTTTCATTTTAGACTTAGACTTTATGCATCTATTTAATTCAATACACATTTACCCTTTAGGTTAATTTGTGCATTTCGAGGATCATATTTGCTATCTATAATCTTTGTTAGCTTCACTTCCATACCAAGTGAGTATTCACAACCCCTTTTACTCTTTTACACTTTTGGGGTGGAACATGAACTTTATACATATTACACATTTACATTTACACAAACAACACAAGTGCACAATCCTATTTACATACATGTGTGCAAAATTTGAGCTTTGTGCCCGAGTGCTAGTTGTGCTAATCTTTGTGAAAACTTATGTGCAATCATTAACTATACAAGCCGACGGTTTTCAATGATAGATATATTGAGTCTGACAAACCCACCCAAGTGGAGGTGATTGATACCGACAACACAATTTGCATACTAGTTACAAAGGTTTGGTTGTACTTGATTACACAATAGCTGCTCCTCATAAATGCCTTATTTTTCATGTCTTGTAAAGGATTTGTTTTCAACTATATGCTATCTATATACAATTGTGTTATACTCACCAACTTTTTAGTTGACTTTATTTTATTCATGTTTCAGGCCCTAATATGTGAGAATGATTCAAGACGTGCTCAATATAGGATTTGGACTTAGCAATATTAAATCAAGAAGTTTATGAGTTGTTTATTGTTTCTTTGTTTGGATTTGGTTTGTACTTGGATTATGTGAAATGGAAATTTGACTTTAATATATTTCAATTTAGTCAACCTTGTGCTATGAACAGTCTACATGTCCCGCCCCGATGATTCCGCCATCGGTCGGGGTGTGGCAGATTGGTATCAGAGCCTTGGTTATAGGGAATTAGGTTATTAGACACCTTGACCTAGACTATAACTTTAGGACACCCGCTTATACTATACTTCATGATTTTTGTTCTATGTGTTACATGCTAGATGCTATATGTTATATGCTACATGTTTAGTATGATTACTTATTGCATTATGATGACTTATGTGTTTTTAATCCATGACTTATTAGGATATTCTTAATAATTAAATAAATAATATCCTTTCCTATATTCTAAAGCCTCATAATATATCTATCTTCTTTTCTATCCTTATCCTTTCTAAGCATGTGGAAAATTCTTGAAGCAAAAATCTTTAAAATTTTTATTTCTTCGTTAAGGTTTTTAAACTTGTTAAATTATTTGAGGACACGTGCAACCTGGAAGGGTGACACCTGTATTTTGGGTTTTCTGTCTAGGAAAGTATTTCGCATAAATCCCAATCAACCGAGGGACCCGTATGCTTTCCTGGGAATTCCCGAGATGAGTGTTTACTTATAGGCTAAAGCATGTCTCCTTGAAAAATTATATAAGTTTAAATTAACCTTAATGTGCCATAGTATTCAAGTGATTTTTTCACTTTTGAGAACAATCCAAACTATGAATATCTATTTTTTTAGTTTGTTATTCTATTCTATTAAATCCTAGCAATTCTCATAAGTTCTTACAATCTTTTCTTGTCTTGTGAAAATCTGTAGAATGCCTCCTCGTCGTGATCCCGCAACCAACGCCAACTCCGACATTGCTGCTATTCTTACCCAATTGGTGACACAACTCACCCAAGCCAATGGTGCCACTAATGGCAATGGTGGAAATGGAAGCAATAGTTGTAACAATGGTGGTAATGGTGAAAATGGTGGAAACAATCCATCTCAATGCACCTTCAAGCACTTCAATTCGTGCAATCCCCTAAAGTTTTATGGAACCGAAGGAGCTACTGGACTCCTTCAATGGTTTGAAAGTATTGAGAATACCTTTCTCAATAGTGACTGTCCCGACAACCTCCGTGTTCGTCATGCTACAAGTGTCCTCCAAAAGCGGGCACTTACATGGTGGAATGGGGAGAAAAGGAATAGGGGTATTGATGTAGCTATGGCTTTACCTTGGGATGAGGTCAAAAGGCTTATGACCGAGGAATTCTGTCCTCGAAATGAAGTGAAGAAGTTAGAGGCCGAATTTTGGGATCTTGCCCAAGATAGTGGGGAAAACTTAGCATATACAACTCAGTTCCATGAGTTGAGTCTTCTCGTGCCCCACATGGTCACTCCGTTATCTCGTTGTATCGAAAAGTACATTGGTAGGCTACCAAGACAAATCCAAGATACTGTCTTAGGTAGAAATCCTGCTACTTTGGAAGATGCCATCCGCCTGTCTGCTACCCTGACTGATAATCATGTGAAAGCTGGGACTCTTACCAAAAAGGGATCTAAGAAAGTTGCTGAAACCGTAACCCCTCCTGCTCACAACAAAGAAGCCACAACTGAACCCTCTCGCAATAACAAAAAGAGGAAGGTTAGAAACTTTGCTGTGGTTACTCCTGCGGTGCCCGTTAATCAAGTTGCACCCGTAGTTCAAGCACCGGCTAAAAAGCCATATGTTGGGATCTACCCTCTTTGTGCCACCTGCAATTTTCATCATCCTCAAAATATCCCATGTCGCCTTTGTACTCATTGTGGGATATATGGTCACACTATCAATGTTTGTAGGGCCAAAGCTTTTGAGGGCCAAGTCAACCCACCGAACCAACCCAACCCTCGAGTGGCTAATCAAGGTGTTCCCGCCATTGCTAATAGGCGTGCTTGTTATGAGTGTGGTGACCCGAACCATTTTCGAAATCTATGTCCAAGACTTGCAAATGCTAGACAAGGTGGAGCTCGTGGGCGTGCGTTCAACATAAACGCCAACGAAGCTCAAGCCAACAACGACGTGGTTAATGGTACGTTCCTTGTTAATAGTCAATATGCCTCCATTTTGTTCGATACCGGTGCCGATAAAAGTTTTGTGTCACTAAATTTTGAGCCTTTACTTGCAAAGACACGATCCCAATTAGAGAAAACCTTCACCGTTGAAATAGCAAATGGTGACTCCCTTACAATTGAGTCTATCATCTATGATTGCTCCTTAGAACTTAATGATCATACATTCCCAATCAATCTTATTCCAATGCCACTAGGAAGCTTTGATATTATCATAGGTATGGATTGGCTATCAAATCATCATGCCAAAGTCATTTGCTTTGAAAAGTGTATTCGAATTCCGCTACCATCGGGAGAAACCTTAAGGGTTTTTGGTGAAAAGCCTTGCAAGGGTCTTAAATTGATGTCTTGTACTACCGCTCAAAAGTACTTACGAAAGAAGTACATCGCCTTCCTAGCTCATATTGTTCAAAAGGACGTCAAGGAGAAGAGTATTCAAGACATTCCTATCATTAGGGATTTTCCCGAAGTGTTTCCTAAAGATTTATCCGGTCTTCCTCCTGTTCGTCAAGTAGAGTTCAGTATTGACCTTATGCCCGGAGCCTTCAAGAACTCTCCGACAAAGGTTTAATTCACCCGAGTCATTCACCGTGGGGTGCACCCGTCTTATTTGTTAAGAAGAAGGATGGATCATTTCGCATGTGTATTGACTACCGCGAACTCAACAAGCTTACTATCAAAAATCGTTATCCTTTGCCTAGGATCGATGACCTCTTTGATCAACTTCAAGGTTCTACTTGCTTCTCGAAGATTGATCTTCGATCTGGTTATCATCAGCTCCGTGTTCAAGAAGATGACATTCCTAAGACTGCTTTTCGAACAAGGTATGGTCATTACGAGTTCATGGTTATGCCTTTCGGGTTAACCAATGCACCCGCAGTTTTCATGGATCTCATGAACCGTGTGTGCAAACCGTACCTTGATAAATTCGTGATCATTTTCATTGACGATATCTTAATCTATTCCAAGACTAAAGCCGACCATGAAGAACACCTTAGATTGGTTTTGGACCTTTTAAAGAAAGAACAACTATACGCCAAGTTCTCCAAATGTGAATTTTGGTTAAAAGAAGTTCAATTTCTTGGTCACATCGTCAACGACAAAGGTATTCATGTTGATCCTGCTAAGATCGAAACGGTTAAGAATTGGAATTCCCCGAAGACTCCTACCGAAGTTCGTTCGTTTCTTGGTCTTGCGGGTTATTATCGTCGTTTCATCTCAAACTTCTCAAAGATTGCTGTCCCTCTTACCGCCATGACCCATAAGGGTAAGACTTATGAATGGGGACCGAAGCAAGAAGAAGCTTTTCAAACCCTCAAGCAAAAGTTGTGCAATGCTACCATATTGACTCTCCCCGATGGAAATGATGATTTAGTTGTCTATTGCGATGCTTCTAGCCAAGGTCTTGGTTGTGTCCTCATGCAACGAGGAAAAGTAATCGCTTATGCATCAAGACAACTCAAAATCCATGAAAAGAATTATACGACGCACGATCTCGAGTTGGGTGCGGTCGTATTCGCGTTAAAGATTTGGAGACATTACCTATATGGCACGAAATGTGTGGTGTTCACCGACCACAAAAGTCTTCAACACATCTTCAACCAAAAAGAACTCAATATGAGGCAACGACGTTGGGTCGAACTCCTTAACGACTACGACTGCGAGATTCGTTACCATCCCGGCAAAGCGAATGTTGTAGCCGATGCTTTGAGTCGGAAGGACCATGTTATGCTTCATTGTGCCCGTATTCAAACCGATATTCAAACCCGTATCTTAGAAGCTCAACACGTCTCGGTAACCGAGGGCAACATGTATGAAGAAATGTCGTGTGGTGTTGAACTTCTTCTTGAATCAAAACCCAATGGCTTACTATATTACTTGAACCGTATTTGGGTTCCCGATCGCGATGATCTCCGTGCATTTCTCATGAACGAGGCTCATAAGACTCGTTATTCTATTCATCCTGGTGCGGATAAAATGTACCAAGATCTTCAACAACTTTATTGGTGGCCCGGTATGAAGAAAGACATTACTCTTTATGTGGCTGCTTAACTTGCTCCAAAGTCAAAGCCGAACATCAACGTCCTTCTGGTTTACTCTAACAATCAGAAATTCCCGTGTGGAAATGGGAGAATCTAGCTATGGATTTCATTACCAAGCTCCCTCGCTCTTCGAGTGGATATGATAGTATTTGGGTGATCATTGATCGTCTCACTAAATCCGCTCACTTCTTGCCTATTCGTGAAGACTTCAAAGTGGAGAAATTAGCCCGAATTTACATTGATGAAATTGTGAGCCGTCATGGTGTTCCCTTGAACATAATATCCGATAGAGACGCTCGGTTCACTTCTCGATTTTGGCAATCTCTCCAAAAGGCTCTTGGCACTCAATTGGATTTGAGCACGGCTTACCATCCGCAAACTGATGGTCAAACCGAGCGAACGATCCAAACTCTTGAAGACATGCTTAGAGCTTGTGTAATCGATTTTGGTGGCAATTGGGATTCACATTTATCCCTTATTGAGTTTTCGTACAACAATAGCTACCACACAAGTATCAACATGGCTCCATTCGAAGCTCTCTATAGTCGCAAGTGTCGTTCTCCTATCTGTTGGAGTGAGATTGGTGAAGCACAAATCACTGGTCCTGAGTTAATTCAAGAAACATCCGACAAGATCATTCAAATCCGTGACAATATTCGAGTGGCGAGGAGTCGGAAAAAGAGTTATGCCGACAAACGTCGAAAACCCTTGGAATTCCAAGTCGGTGACCTTGTTCTTCTAAAGGTGTCTCCATGGAAGGGTGTGGTCCGTTTTGGAAAGAAAGGCAAGTTAGCACCTCGTTATGTTGGTCCATTCAAAATCCTTGAAAGGATTGGGAAAGTGGTTACCTCCATCTCTTGGAAATGTACATCCTACATTTCATATATCTAATCTAAAGAAGTGTCTCGCCGATGAAAATCTCCATATACCGCTCGACGACGTGCGCATTGATGAAACGATGCACTTCGTTGAGAAGCCGGTGGAAATTATGGATCGTGAAGTCAAGCAGCTCAAGCGAAGTCGCATTCCTATCGTTAAAGTTCGTTGGGAATCTAAGCGTGGTCCTGAGTTCACTTGGGAACGAGAAGACCAAATGAAGCTCAAGTACCCTCATCTTTTTACTAATAATGTTGTTTCCTCTAGCTAAATTTCGGGACAAAATTCTCTCAACATGGGGAGACTGTAACATTCCTGGTATTTAGTATTCATATTTCAATTCAATGTAATGCAATTTCGAATTCAATACTCGTGCACTGTCTCATTATTTTCTCGTCGTAAATTAAATGCAATGATTCTATACAAGTTCGCAAGTTTTACTCGGTTATATACATTTAGACACTATACAAGAAACTATTTTATTCAAACTTATCAAATCTGAAAAGTCAAGGACTAAAGTTGAAAAATATCAAGAAACCCTAATTAGCACGGTCGTGCTTCGTCCTGGCACGGTCGCGCCAAGTGCCTCGGCACGATCGCGCGACTGGTCCTGGAACGATCGCGCCCGGTGCCTAAGCATGGTCGCGCCTATCTTGGCACGGTCGCGCCTGCGTAACAGTCGAAATGTAAATGCAGTTTCAAAACGCTTGGTCGTTTGAATTCGAAACCGATTACGTTTCATTTTCTTTGACAAAGAAAATATCTCAGTCCATTACAATTTTTATCATTCCAATTACAAATTCTCTCAAGAAAAACCGTCCAAAATTTCTCCCAAGCCTCGAATCATTCTTTTCGATCCTGTTGCTATCAATTAATCAAGGAACTCGATCCGCCGAGCATCTCTAAGTTTTCTGAAGCGTTGGAACAGCCGGAATCGCAGCAGAAGACGCCGGAAGCCATTCTCACCGTCGCCGGAACTCTTTTCTGTCGTTCACTATCAATTCGATACGCTTCAGGGTAAGTATACTCTCCATCTCATTCGTTTCAGTATCAATAACAAAAGCCCCCTATTAATCTGGGCTTTCATTACAGAAATCGTCCGAATCAGAATTATTATTTTAATAAGAAAATATTTAATCGATTTCACTCTTAAACATGATTTACATACAATTAATTTATATGAATAGACTCGTAACAACTCAGTAATCAAAAGCCCTATAAATTCCAGCGCTATAAATTCAAGATTTGTTCAATTCGTGTCTGACTTGGAAGAGACACGGTCGCGCTAGTCTTCTAGCGCGGCCGTGCCTCATCGAGCACGGTCGTGTTGGCTAGCAGCGCGGTCGTGTTCTCCTGTCCAGACCTTGTCATGCCCTCTGGGCTAGTCTCTGTTGTGTCTAAAGATCATAGACACGACCGTGCCGGGCCAAGGCACGGTCGTGCCTGTTGACTGGTCTAGATTGTGCTTCTGTTGATCAACCCGGTCGCGCCCCGACTAGCGCGGTCGCGCCCATGGCTTGAGCACGATCGTGCCCTTCCGAGGCACGGTCGTGTGAGACTCAGAATTTTTAGCAGAAATATAATATTTATATTTTAATCAGCAAATTTTTCAGATTTTATAAAAATATGTTTTTTGTATTTAAAAATGGATTAAAAGTTTAATCTTGGCATAAATATAATTTATTGAAAAGTTTATAAAAAAATTAAATTTATACTTATTATCTTACACTTAAATGGTATTTAAATAATTAAGTTACAAAATTTATAAATAATGATTATTTATTTAATTTACACTTTAAATCAAAATCATTTATTTATACTTAATTACAATTAATATTTACATTATTTCATAAACTATAATTATATATTCAATTCAAACCTAATTAAATTATTTCAAATATATTTTACTTCAAACTCTATATAATTTAGTCAATACTATTTTTAATACAAATCAATAGTTTTATACCTAAATTCAACTTTCATTTTAGACTTAGACTTTATGCATCTATTTAATTCAATACACATTTACCCTTTAGGTTAATTTGTGCATTTCGAGGATCATATTTGCTATCTATAATCTTTGTTAGCTTCACTTCCATACCAAGTGAGTATTCACAACCCCTTTTACTCTTTTACACTTTTGGGGTGGAACATGAACTTTATACACATTACACATTTTCATTTACACAAACAACACAAGTGCACAATCCTATTTACATACATGTGTGCAAAATTTGAGCTTTGTGCCCGAGTGCTAGTTGTGCTAATCTTTGTGAAAACTTATGTGCAATCATTAACTATACAAGCCGACGGTTTTCAATGATAGATCTATTGAGTCTGACAAACCCACCCAAGTGGAGGTGATTGATACCGACAACACAATTTGCATACTAGTTACAAAGGTTTGGTTGTACTTGATTACACAATAGCTGCTCCCCATAAATGCCTTATTTTTCATGTCTTGTAAAGGATTTGTTTTCAACTATATGCTATCTATATACAACTGTGTTATACTCACCAACTTTTTAGTTGACTTTATTTTATTCATGTTTCAGGCCCTAATATGTGAGAATGATTCAAGACGTGCTCAATATAGGATTTGGACTTAGCAATATTAAATCAAGAAGTTTATGAGTTGTTTATTGTTTCTTTGTTTGGATTTGGTTTGTACTTGGATTATGTGAAATGGAAATTTGACTTTAATATATTTCAATTTAGTCAACCTTGTGCTATGAACAGTCTACATGTCCCGCCCCGATGATTCCGCCATCGGTCGGGGTGTGACAACAAGGAATGAATAGCCTAGCAAACCAATTAGGGTACCAAAAGGAATTAATCTCCATCCTCGAAGCGGTGCTCGCCTTGGGAATTATTCTCCTTCTAGTGGAAAGCTACAGGAGGCGTTAACAGGATTATTTTTCTTATTTATTTCAGTTTGAGAACCATTTCCCTGTGTTTTGAATAATGTTTTACATTTCAGCATTACTAAATTTTATATTTTCCAAAGTTATTATTCATAAATTCAATACGTTGAGTGTGAATTACACGCATCATATTTTCATCAAAATTCTCCAAGTATTATCTTTCCCATTCACCACAATTTAGTACACTACCAGCAATCTCCTTCGTAAACAAATCATCCAGTTATTTGATTTAAACAAACCTCGTTATTTTGTTCAAACAAAATGTTTATCAAACTTTTAGATAGTATATAAAAAAAAACATAAATTTTCCATAAAACTTCTCTCCTGAGAGAGAAACTTAACACAATCTATTTTATAAAAATATTATTCCGAATTGATAAATAATTATGATTTTCCTCATTAAAGAAAAATATTCCTAAACCCTGGCTAAATTAGTATACGACTACTTGTTTAGCCAATAATTCCACTTAGAAATATCCTTTTATTAATAGCTGAAAATTTAAATTAAAAGATTTTTCAACAAATTGTCTATTTATTTAAATTATGTGAATCAATGGATTCACTACTTTATATATCTACAACAAGGAACAATTTACCACTTTCTATTTTCAAGCAAAGATCAGTATTTGTAAACACATTTCCCCGAACGTTTTCAAAACCTCCTCGCTACCTTTGGTTTGTCGCTTCAAGAGACGATCCATATCGGTAGACTTTAACCCTCCCCATCAACCTCAATGAGATTTAAGAGCTACAACCTAACTACCACATTATACAGGAACGCCAAACAACACGCTTGTCTGCAACACTCGATCACATGCAAAACCCGTTAGTATACGTCACACACGAAGTTCAACATCTTACGTATACACGTTCACAATATACCCAACGCAACCACATGATACATGAAACTCAATTATTCTCAATATACCCAATGCTACACAAATTACATAATACATGAAACTAGTTTGCCTACAAATCACAATTTACTGGATTGATCACATAACACACGAAACATGCTTAATTGCAATACACATGCTACTAGATTGAGCACATAATACACGAAACTTAGTTATTTGCAATATACATGACACATAACCGTTGGTTGTTTGATACATAATTCTAGATTGGCCACATTAACATGAAACTCATGTGGTTAGAAGGTGCATCATACTAAACATTACACATTATGCAGTATACATGATACTAAACTGTTTATATTACACATGATACTATATTGTTTACATTCCACATGAGAGCTTCTGGTTTACAAAATACATGATGCTAAGTTGTCAACACCATACACGAAATTCGTTTCCTACAATACATGTGATACTAGGTTGTTCACATTACACGTGAGAACTTGTTGACTTACAAAGTACATGATGCTAAGTTATCGACACTATACATGAACTTCATCTCCTACAATACACATGATACTATGTTGCTTACATTCCGCACGGGAGATTAATAATTTACAAAATACATGGCGCTAAATTGTTCACGCGATACATGAGACTTATTTGATTTCGAGCTACGTGACACAAGATCATACATGAGACTTGTATGTTTTCTTTATACACGAAACAAAACTTGCTTAGAATTATTACAACTGATTGATTTGATTATACACAAGACATGGTCATGCACTTTTGTTCACCAAAGTTGAAGACCATAATACACTGAAACGACTCAAGGTTTGACGTATTCTTGTTCAAACACGAGCAAACTAAGAAACTTTAGGTTATACTACTCTTTAGTTGTGAACTTACCTGCTTAAAGACATAGTTATTTGTTAGCGACTTTTATGTGAAAACAATGGACATGAACGGAGTAAAATTTTGCCCCCCTTGACCCGCACACAACGGAATGACCTATACGGACCATGCGATGATTGGAGTAATTACGGGTGCACACGGAATTATAAAAATCAGCGCATGGAAAACATAGGGAAATTTTGTTGTGTGTTGTGACCTAAAGCTTATCATGATATGTAACAACGAAACTGACGTGATAGGACAAGGGCATGGTGGATACGCAGATGGTACTTCCTATACATAAGTGTCCTATCATGTTATCAGAAATATCGTTGTTCGTGTCACGTGAAGCTTTGACCTAGACCAATCTCTATGAAATCTTTACCCACTGACAATTTTAAACATACTAGACTACCTTTTGCACAAACCCTAATGATCAATATCCCATGAAATTCATTCCAAGTAATGCATCTCATCTTTAGAATTCAAATTATTATTCGACAATCTTCTCCGTAAGTTCATTTCAAAACTAAATGCATTGTCATCATTCATATCCAACCCCGATTATCAGGCCTAAACCATGTCAGCGGTTACACCCCCCAGAACCTATCAGGCAAAACTCACCAAGAACCCAAAACTCTCACCTCTTTCCTGATTTAGTAGCTTCCTCTAGCTAAATTTCGGGACGAAATTCCCTCAACATGGGGAGACTGTAACATTTCTGATTTTTAGTAACCGTATTTTCAATTCAATATAATGCATTTCAAACACAATTCTAGTGCACTGTTTTGTTTCTTTTCGTACCATCAATTTAATACTATATTTCAATGCAAATTCGTAAATTTTACTTGGTTATATCCTATTAAAACAATACATAAGTATCTAATTATACAAATAGGACAAAAGACTAAAGTTACAAGGTCTGATGTTGAAAAGTAGCAAGAAACCCTAATAGGCACGGTCGCGCCTCGTTCTGGCACGGTCGCGTCGATTGCTTTGGAACGATCGCGCCCGGTGCCTAGGCACGGTCGCGCCTAGTACCAGTTGAAACGTAACTACAGTTTTAATCGCCCGATCATTGAGTTCCGTAACCGATTTACACTTCATTACCATTAACGAAAGCAATAACATTTTCAATTACAATAAACGTCCCAGTTTAATTCCATCAGACTCAAAAATCTCTCAAGCATTTCAAAGAAAACACAAACCCTCCTATCGATCCGAATTCTCTCAATCAAGCAAAAGAGTCACGCTACTCGATACTCCCTAAAACTTCTAGACTCTATGGTTTAGCCGGAATCGCAGCAGAAGACGCCGGAAGCCACTCTCGTCGTCGCCGGAACTCATTTCTATCGAACGCTATCCATCCATCGTCCTTTCGGGTAATTGAAATCTTATCCTCAATCTATTCAGTCGCTATATCAAAAGCCCCATATCAATTTGGGCTTACAATATAGAAATCATCCTGAACCCGAATCCATATTTTATTAAAAATGGTTTAATCGATTTCGACCCAGAACATGTTAATACAATTAAAACATCCCAACATACTCGTAACATCACTATGAATAAAAGACCTATGATTTCAAACACTAACAATGTAAGAATCAATCAATTCGTGTCTGTTTTGGAAGAGACACGGTCGCGCTAATCATCTAGCGCGGTCGTGCCTCATGAGACGCGGTCGTGCCGACTACCAGCGCGGTCGTGTCCTCGTGTTCAGATCCAGTCATGCCCTTTGGCTGATTTCAGTCTTGTCTCAGAATCATAGACACGATTGTGCCGAGCCAAGGCACGGTCGTGCCTAGTTATTTGTCTAGTTATGTCTCCGTTTGATCAACCCGGTCGCGTCCTGACTAGTACGGCCGCGCCCATGGTTCGAGCACGATCGTGCCCGTCCCAGGCACGGTCGTGTGTGAGTTAAATTTTTGACAGAATTATAATTTTATGTATTTTTCAGACAATAAATATTTCTGATTAAATTACAAAATAAAAATAGTTGTTTTTTATAAAAATGCATTTAATCCTATTTAGAAAAATCAAATATTTAATCTTGGAATAAATAAAAAATTATTTATTTAAAGTTTATAAAAATTAAATTTACAATTATTGCTAAACCTTTTATTAAAAAAAAAGTATTTAGATGGTTAAGTTACATTTTATAAATAAATAAATAAAATAATGATTATTTATTTACTTTATATTTAAACAAAGACATTTATTTATTTACACTTAATTACATTTAACACTTACAATATTTTCACAAATGATAATTATTTAATTTAATTAATTAATTATTCAAACTCAAACCTTAAACAAAATACTTCAAAAATGTTTATTTCAAAACCTTATATTTTATTCAATACTTTTAAGTACAAATCAATGGTCTTATACACAAATTCAAATTCAACTTTAAACTTAACATTTGTGCACACTATTGATACAATACGCATTACACACTAGGTTAACTCGTGCATTTCAAGGATTCTTCTTCTATCTAGTATCTTAGTTAGCTACGCCTTCAAACCAAGCGAGTATACATAGCCCCTTTTGCTCTTTTACATTTTTGGGGTGAAACATGAACACTACTCAAATTACATGTTTACATTTACACAAACAACACAAGTGTAAATCCTATTTACATTCATGTGTGCAAATTTGAGCTTTATGCCCGAGTACTATGTGTGCTAACTTTTGTGAACATTTATTTGCAATCATTAACTATTCAAGCCGACGGTTTTCAATGATAGATCTATTGAGTCTGACAAACCCACCCAGATTGGGGTGATTGATACCGACAACACAATTTTGCATGCTAGTTACAAAGGTTTGATTGTACTTAGTTACACAATAGCTGCTCCCCATAAATGCCTTATTTATCATGTTATGTAAGGATTTGTTTTACAACTATATGCTATCTATATACAAACCTGTGTTATACTCACCAACTTTTTTGTTGACTTTATTTTATTCATGTTTCAGGTTCTAATGTGTGAGATTGATCAAGATGTGCTACACATAGGCTTGGACTTAGTTAATTTAAATAGAAGAACTCTATGTATTTCAATTTTGTTCTATCTTGGATTCGGTTTTGTTTGAATATTTGAAATGAAATTTGACGATTAATATATTTTAATTTAGTCAACCTTGTGCTTATGAACAGTCTACATGTCCCGCCCCGATGATTCCGCCATCGGTCGGGGTGTGGCATATGTAGACTTTGAAATTTAGATCAAATCAAATTACTTTAAACTATCATATATCAAAGGTCTACTAAGGTCATGTGTAATGAACTATTCATTGATGTACTATCATTTCTTCTATATCTTCCAATGATGTCAATTTTATATTTTTCATTTTGTTTTGAATTTTTATAAATAACAATTTTTGACTGAAATTTAAAATGCAGAAATGTAATAAAGCAATAAAAGAAAATTAAAACACAATCTCCCATGAAAATTGTTTTGAAAAACTTTTATTCGGGATTGATCATACCGATCATTTTAATCAGAAATTCAAACCTGGTACGATCAAATGCTTTGGTAAAAAGATCAACAAAATTATCATCTGTATATACCTGTACCAGCTCAATCAACTTCTTATCTACACAATCACGAATAAAATGATATCTAATTTCAATGTGATTTGTTTTACTGTGCTTAACATGATTATTTGTGATAGACATTGTAGCATTATTATCAATAAACATGGGGGTTCCTGTAAAATTCAAATCGTAGTCTCTTAATTGCTGTTGTATCCACAAGATCTGTGAACAACAACTTGCAGCAGCAATGTATTCTGCTTCGCATGTTGAAATGGAGACCGTAGTTTGCTTTTTGCATTGCCAGGAAACTAGACGATTACCCAAGAATGGGCAAGCAACTGTAGTAGATTTCCTGTCCAAACAACAACCACCAAAATCAGAATCAGTGTAAGCATTGAATTCAAAGTTAGAACCGTGAGGAAACCATAGTCCCAATCTTTGTTTTCCTTTCAGATAACGAAATATTCTCTTTACTGCAATCAAATGAGACTCTTTTGGTTTTGCTTGGAACCTGGAACAAATACACACAGCGAACATTATATCTGGCCTTGAAGCGGTTAAGTACATGAGAGATCCAATCATTGCATAGTAGAGTCTGCAATCAACTTCTTTTCCATCCGGGTCAGATATCAATTTATGGTTGACCGGAATCGGAGTATCATATTGAGTACATTCCTCCGTCTTGAACCGGCTCAAGATGTCCTTTACATACTTGGGACTGATGAATAAAGAAACCATCTTCCTTCTGATTAACTTGAAGACCTAGGAAAAATGATAACTCTCCCATAACTGACATCTCAAACTTTGATTTCATAATACTCTCAAACTGTTTGCATAACCCTTCATTTGTAGAGCCAAAAATAATATCATCTACATATATCTGTACCAGTAGGTATTCTCCCCCTGGTTTTTTAATGAATAAAGTCGAGTCAATATGTCCACGAACAAAATCATTCTCCATAAGATGTGTATACAACGTTTCATACCACGCTCGAGGAGCTTGATGAAGACCATATAGAGCTTTATCAAGCTTTAAAACTTTAGGCGGATTAATTAGATCTTCAAACCCCGGGGGCTGACACACATAAACTTTCTCCTTGACTTTACCATATAAGAAAGCACTTTTTACATCTAATTAAAACACCTTAAACCCTTTGTATGAAGCAAAAGCAAGAAACAACCTTATAGCTTCAAGCCTAGCAACAGGCGCATAAACCTCGGTGTAATCAATTCCTTCTTGTTGATTGAAACCTTGTACAACTAATCTTGCCTTATTTCGCACCACAACACCTCGATCGTCTTTATTGCATTTAAACACCCACTTCGTACCAATTGGATACACACCCTTTGGAAGATCTACAAGATTCCAAACTTTAAGTTTGTCAAACTGAGCAAGTTCTTCCTGCATGGCCTCTATCAAATTGTTATCACTTAAAGCCATTTTGACATTCTTTGGTTCGACCTGAGAAATAAAACAGGAATGTGAGCATACATCAAAAACACCAGTATCTTTAAAACCTATATACAAGCAAGTGTTGTCAAGAGTAGAACGTGTTTGCACTCCATCACGCAAATCCCCAATGATATTTGAAATCGGATGAGCTTTAAGTTCCTTGATTGATGCAACCTCAGGAACGGGCAACACATCAACTTGAGTTGTATCAGATTGATAAGACAGATCTTGATTAACTGGTATCTTCGAGTCTAGATTTGTAGGAAGCTCCCCCTGATCCTATGACAAATTAGAAGGTTCATTAACTATCAAAGGATCAGCAGAAGAATCTTGGAAAATAACATTTTCATCTTCACTATCAGACTCTTGTGTTCCCAAACAAGAAGCAGCATTAGGATCTGGAGCAGATGTAGAAGGAACAGATGAATGTGGAACCACAGTCGGTAGAAAACCACTATTCTGTGCATCATGACATGAGTCATATAAAACAACAGCTTCCCCAGGAGAAATATCATAAGGTAAATGAAAAGATTTGAATAAATTCTCATAATCAAAAGCCAGTCTGGTCCAATCGCCATTTGAGGTAAAGACCTATTAGAACAGTCAATATGAAACCATTCTTCAACCTGGCGAGTCTCTTTGTTATTAACCCTCTTGGTAGTAGAATTAGCAACATACCCTAGAAAGATCCCTTTAATTGCCTTAGCACTGAACTTGGTTGGGAAATCACGAACTTTCAAAAGAGTGCATGGATTACCAAAAGGTAGTAAATAGTCCAGATTCGGCTTACGATTATTAAGAAACTCATAGCATGTCTTGTTGTGTCGCTTAACGGTCAAGACTCGGTTCAAAACATGACACGCAGTATTCACAGCCTCAGCCCAAAACGTTACTAGAAGCTTAGAATCAACAAGCATCGTATGTGCGGTTTCAACTAGAGTCCTGTTCTTTCGTTCAGTAACCCCATTTTGTTGAGGTACATATTGCGCACTGAATTCATGATGAATTCCCTTTTGAAGACAGAATAAACCCATCTTGCGGTTTTTAAATTCACTACCATTGTCACTCCTAATTCTTCTGACTTTCTGTTTGAACAAATTCTCTAAACCCAGGATTAAGAATTGTACCAACTCTGTGGTTTCGGCTTTAGAAGCAAGGAACTTAACCCATGAAAATCTAGAGATATCATCTGTTACTACCAGACAGTAAGATTTACCGCCAATGCTTCTGATACTAATCGGTCCAAACAAATCCTTATGCAGTAGCTCCAAAGGAGTTACAATAGAATTCTTTGTCTTAGATTTGTGGGACTTCTTGTGTTGTTTCCCCTTCTTGCAAGGAATACAGTCATTAGGTACTGAAAATTTCATTTTCGAAACACCAAAAACCAGATCATTCTTCACAAGATAATTCATTTTTCGATAATTGATGTGAGTAAGTTTCCTATGCCACAAAATAGAATCTGACTCAGACGCCTTGGAGAGTAGACATGTAGGAATTGAATCCGTAGTAGTAGCAACACTCATGTCTAGGACATATGTGTCTTTCTCCTTGGAGCCTTCATTAGAATCCATTCGTCAGGAATCACAAAGCCCGGTTTCAAGATATAACACTCAGAATCATTGAAATGAAATGAAAATTTCTTGTCACACACTTGACATACACTTAAAAGATTATGTTCAAGTTGCTCCACATAGTTCACTTTCTCAAATTTGACTTTTTCGTTCTTTAAAGTACCCTGACCAGTTATGTACCCGCCTTTATTTACAGCAAAAGCTACATAACTACCATCAATATTAATCACATCATCCAACAAATGAATATTCCCTATCATATGTCAAGAACAACCACTATCCACATACCACGTATTGTTGATAATCCTCCTTGGTTGTCCCTACATAAACAAAGAAAATCAGTTAGAAATTGGAACCCAAGCCATTGTGGTCTTGGGTCGTCCAGATGGATCAAAATAAACAACTTCAAGCAATTCACAATCAACATTGTCATCAACCTTTGGAACATAAGATTTACAATTAGACTTTCTCAAAGAAGACATAGTATGATTTGTTGGAAAAACATTATTCGATTTATGATTATCAGAATCAGGTATTTCCAAAAATTTCTTTGGTTTTTTGTTACGTCTTCTTCATTGTGGTCTATAAATTTCTAACAGGAACATGGAATGGGTTGGGAGAAATAGAATGCATTAATCTAGCGGAGAATGGCTAGAACTTTCTATCATGTTGTATCGATCTTCCTTCGAGGAAAATAGGGATCTTTGAGGCGATCCTTGGGAGGAACGGTATGAATCCTAGAGAGCGGGAAGTATAACGGTTGGCGAACCGAAGTGGAAGGAAAACCTTGTTTTCACAAGGGGTTCGTGGTGTGCGAACCAAAGGAGTTAAAGGGTGAGAGTTAATCATTGATTAATCAACAATGAATCACTATAATGGTATTGGCTTTGAAGCAATCCATTACGATTGAAAGAAGATGCATTACTCGTGACGAGTCGACTTCTGGTCGTGGCAGAGGATTGGTGGATTATTATTCGTAGAGAGAAAGGCATAATGGCGTGAAGGCACCTGCATCGGGGGATTCAAGAGGTAACGTTGAATTACCATCGATTGCAAGCCATGGTGGGTGGCATAGTGGAAGAGTTCCTTCACGTGAAGTGGACAGCAGTGGTGATCAATAACATTTGGGGCAATTGTTTTATGACTGGTCGAAGTCGCTCGAATCTTGGAATCATAGAAGAAATGTAGATAAATCTGGTTTCTCGATGCTATCTAACGACGTTATAAAGGGGATCCTTGCGTATAGGAGCACAACTCAGGTGGAGTCAATTATTAAGTGCGCAAGGGAAGGTTGAACACAGGAGATAAGTGGAAAATGAAGAGAAAATGAGAAGTGGCTTCGTGAAAGCCGAAACATTCTAGCCGAGCTAGAAACCCTTTATGGGAAGAAATGCTGGACATTGCTATATGTCTGGAGGATAACACAAATGGGGAGAAAATTATAAATTTGCTTAGGCCTATGGATCACGCATTTCTAATCACCATAGTCGTGACTGAAGCTTTTCGATCGTTGTGTTGGATGAAAGGCTAAACAGATCGGTGGATTCGGGCAATCATCATTAAGGGTGTCATAATGTTGATGTTTACATGTTTTAATAACATTAGGTTGTGGATGAAACGATCACATGGATTTTGATCCGATGATTGTAAAATAGGTGTTAGGTTACTTAGTAACCATATCATTTTCAAGTATGATAAAGGGGTGACATGTTAATCTGTTCTCATTAGAGACAGTGAAACATGAGGTATACGAACTGGTGTATACACATGGCTTGTGCCATTGACATCAACCGAGGATATAAAGGGATACTTAGTATTCCAGTTGAGAAAGAGGATTTGATAAGGGTCATTGCACCTGTGTGCTTTGTTCTAAAGCACATAAACTTTTCGGTGGAAAGGGAAAATGGAAGAGTGCGTATTGGCACTGACAGTCGATGGTAGGATAAAACTGACTAAAGGTCTCGCGGTTTGTGGACTTTATGGTCAAGGGGTAAATGTTAAAATGTACATTGTACGCAAACGGTGATATACATAGGTGAAATATGTATATAAAGGGGTGAAATGTACATATGTGGAATGTGTACGTAAATGGTGGTTGAAGTCTTAGAACTTAATAAATGATGTTGGAAGTTTTTTGACTTCACAATCGGTGTTTGAAAACGAAGTTTTCGAACTTCAAAGGTGGATTCGGTGATTGAGATCCTTAAATCTCAAAGTATGACTTATGATTAAGTCAATGGAGATACTTAGGGTGTTTGGGTCACTGATAGGAATCTTCCTTCCAGTGATGTAAATGGATGAGTTGAATACTCGAGCTTCAAGGGGTGTTATGTATGGGTGTTGGGATCCTCGAACCCCAAGAGGTATGAACTTGAGACCTTGAGTTTCAATGGGTGGATTTGTGAGGTAGTTTTGAAATTTCCATTTAAGAGGTGGGTGACGTGAGATTAGAACTTGGATTTCCTTAGTTGTCAAACGTGTTGACTACTTGTATAAATTGGTTCAAAATCTAAGTATCCCATGGTTAGGAGTGTTGAAATTCAAGTGGAAACTTGACGTTATAAAAGTTTTCCTTTGAAATGAGTGGACTCCATAATACATTTTTTGCGTGACCATACACGAAAGCGTTAGGAGTATGGAACTATTGTTATTTCATATGGTGAAGATGAGATAAATGATAAACGTTTCATCTAAATGAATAAGTGACTATCTCAGATAGTGGGTGAACTAATTGGTGCAATAAGTAAACAAATTGCGTATCGTTGTCAAAGGAACCATTAAAGACGGAGATAACCTCGGGGGAGTAACGAGGGCGTATAGAGTTACTAAATTAAAGTGAAGTCATTCATGATGACAATTTCATCATCTCTTATTGACGAAATTCGAGAGGCTCAAGTATTAGCACTTGGTGGGGATTTGAAGAAGGAATGGATGGTTTCTTATGTTGACAAGCTTGGGGAAATAATTCAGGGTTAAAAACATGCTTTGATAGGATTTGGATACCTAGGTTGTCAAGTGTTTTGAAAACTATTTTAGTTGAGGCGCATAAATCCAAGTATTTTATCCATCCGGGGGCCACAAAAATGTTTTATGATTTGAGATGTGTCACACCCCGACCGATGGCGGAATCATCGGGGCGGGACATGTAAGACTGTTCATAGCACATGGTTGACTAAATTGAAATATATTAAAGTCAAATTTGCATTACAAATAATCCAAGTACAAAACCAAATTCAAACAAGATACATAAAATAACTCATAAAATTCTTGATTTAAATTGCTAAGTCCAAATCCTATGTTGAACACGTCTTGCATCAATCTCACATATTGGGGCCTGAAACATGAATCAAATAAAGTCAACTAAAAAGTTGGTGAGTATAACACAGTTGTATGTAGATAGCATATAGTTGAAAACAAATCCTTTACAAAACATGATAAAATAAGGCATTTATGGGGAGCAGCTATTGTGTAACCATGTACAACCAAACCTTGTAACTAGCATGCAAAAATTGTGTTGTCGGTTTCAATCACCGCGCACCATGGGTGGGTTTGTCAGACTCAATAGATCTATCAATGAAAACCGTCGGCTTGTATAGTTAATGATTGCACATAAGAGCATACAAAGGTTAGCACACCTAGCACTCGGGCACAAAGCTCAAATTTTGCACACATGTATGTAAATAGGATTGTTGCACTTGTGTTGTTTGTGTAAATGTAAATGTGTAATGTGTAATGTGTATAGAGTTCATGTTCCACCCCAAAAGTGTAAAAGAGTAAAAGTGGTTGTGAATACTCACTTGGTATGGAAGTGTAGCTAACAAAGATAATAGATAGCAAATATGATCCTCGAAGTGCACAATTTAACCTAAAGAGTAATGTGTATCGAATCAAATATATGTATAAAGTTTAAGTCTAAAATGAAAGTTGAATTTGTGTATAAAACTATTGATTTGTATTTAAAAGTATTGAATAAAATATATATAGAGTTTGAAGTAATAATATTTTTGAAACAATTTGATTAGGTTTGAATTGGATAATTGAATAAATATATAATTATAGTTTATGAAATAATGTAAATATTAATTGTAATTAAGTATAAATAAATAAATGAGTTTGATTTAAATTGCAAATTAAATAGATAATCATTATCTTATTTATTTATAAATTTTGTAACTTAATTATTTAAAATATCATTTAAGTGTAAGATAGTAAATATGAATTTAATTTTTCATAAACTTTTAAATAAATTATATTTATGCCAAGATCAAACTTTTAAATTCATTTTTGAATACAGAAAACATATTTTTATAAAATGTGAAACATTTACTGATTAAAATATAAAAATTATAATTCTGATAAAAGTTCTGAATCTCACACGACCGTGCCTCGGAAGGGCACGATCGTGCTCAAGCCACGGGCGCGACCGCGCTAGTCGGGGTGCGACCGGGTTGATCAACAGGAGCACAATCTAGACAAGTCAACAGGCACGACCGTGCCTTGGCCCGGCACGGTCATGTCTATGATTCCTAGACACAACAGAGACTAGCCCGAAGGGCATGACTAGGTCTGGACAGGAGGACACGACCGCGCCCTATGAGGCACGGCCGCGCTAGACGATTAGCGCGACCGTGTCTCTTCCAAATCAGACACGAATTGACAAATTCTAGTATTTTAAACGCTGGAATTGTTAGGGCTTTTGATTAATGGGTTATTACGAGTCTTTTCATATAATTTAATTGTATGGAAATCGTGTTTAAGTATGGATTCGATTGAATTACTTTTATTAAAACATGGTTTCTGATTTAGACAGATTTACGAATTGAAAACCCAAATTAATAAAGGGCTTTTGATTCAGATACTGGAATGAATAAATTAGAGGATTCAATTAACCTGAATAGAAGCGAATCGATAGAGAACGATAGAGAGGGAGTCCGGTGACGGCGGGATTGAGCCCCGGCGTCTTCTGATGTGATCCCGACTGTTTCAACGGTTCCGTAGCTTCAGGAGAGATCGGATGGCGTGACGATGATGCTGGATTTGAGAGAACTTGGATCGAATTGCTTGAGAGAGTTTCCTTGGAAATATTTGAGAGAGAATCCTTTGAGTTGAACGAATTTTGGTTATTTGGTCGAAAAAGAAAAGATTGGTGGTATTATTTTGAAAGTATAACGTAAAACGGTTATGGATTCGAACAATCGGACGATTAAATTGCAGTTACGTTTCAGCTGTTTCACAGGCGCGACCGTGCCTAAATATGGCACGACCGTGCCTAGGAACCGGGCGCGATCGTTCCAAAGCAGGTCGCGCGACCGTGCCAAAGCACTTGGCGCGACCGTGCTAGGACGAAGCACGACCGTGCTACACTAGGGTTTCTTGACATTTTTCAACTTTAGTCCTTGGCTTTTCAGGTTCGATGAGTTTGAATAAAACGTTTCTTGTATAGTGTTTAAATGTATATAATCGAGTAAAACTTGCGAATTTGTATAGAATCATTGCATTTAATTTACGGCGAGAGAATAATGAGACATTGCACGAGTATTGAGTTTGAAATTGCATTACATTGAATTGAAATATGAATACTAAAAATCAGAAATGTTACAAGATGTCATTTTTGGTGGCCGGGCATGAGACGTGATATTTTTAAGTATGTGGAGAGATGTCTCACATGCTTAAGAGTAAAGACGGAACACCAAAAGTCGTATGGAAAGCTTCAACCGCTTGAAATACCGCTTTGGAAATGGGAGAATATAACCATGGATCTAATCACTAAACTTCATAAGACATGAAAGAGTTATGATGCAATTTGGGTACTAATAGATCGGTTGACAAAGAGTGCATATTTCCTTCCTATAAAGGAAACGTGTTCATCGTTTAGATCGGCGGAAATCTATGTGAAGGAAATAGTGTCACGTCATGGTGTACCGGTTACGATCATATCGGATCATGATACAAGATTTACTTCTCGTTTTTGGAAGAAATTCCATGAGGATATGGGGACTAGATTGAATCTTAGTACCACTTATCATCCTCAAACGGATGGTCAAAGCGAGCGATTGATTCAAACGCTTGAATATATGTTACGCGCGTGAGCGTTGGATTTTGGGGGTAGTTGGGACGACCATTTACCGTTGGCAGAATTTTCTTATAGCAATAGCTACCATTCTAGTATTGGTATGCCGCCTTTTAAGTCATTGTATGGGAGGAAATGTCGAACACCCATGTGTTAGGGTGAAATTGGTCAACAGGAACTTGGTAGTAAAGAGATGGTCAAGGAAAGTAATGGTAGTATTGACTAAATAAGCGCACGCTTGAAGGCGGCTCAAGATTGCCAAAAGTCCTATGCAGATAATAGAAAGCGGGAGATTGAGTTTCAAGTGGGGGACTTTATGCTTTTGAAAGTCTCTCTTCGGAAATGGGTGATACGGTTTAGGAATCGGGGGAAGTCAAGTCCACGTTTCATCGGACAGTTTAAGGTGTTAGCAAGGGTGGGTGCGGTAGCTTATCGTTTGGAGCTATTGGAGGGACTAAGTAGACTTCATAACACGTTTCATGGGTCTCATTTACGAAAATGTTTGGCGGATGAATCTACTTTTGTCCCATTGGATGATATTGAATTGGATGAAAAGTTGAATTATGTTGAGGAACCGGTGGCAATCTTGGATAGGAAGGTGAAGCGTTTACGCAATAAAGAGAGTAACCATGTTCTGGTGAGGTGGAAACAAAAGAAGGGAGCGGAAATGACTTGGGAAACCGAAGAAGAAATGCTCAAATATTATCCGAACCTTTTTATGTGAAGTCGGGTTTAAGGGACGAAACCCAAATAAGGGGAGGTAATTTGTAACGAACCAAAATCCGGGTTTTGATATAAATAAATAAATATTCTAATAAATATTATGCTGAAAATAATATTTTAGAAATAAGTTGAAACAAGTGGGTTTCAAGTTGGTAATGGGGTTATATTAGTTTTTATCTAATAATGGTTAAGTGTTTATATGATGTTAGACACTTGAATGCACACCAAATTAACCTGATGAAAAATATTGAATGAGAAATTAGTGTCAATGATTTGGAAATGAAACTCAAGTAGGTGAGTTTGGATGGAAAGAGGGTGTTTGGATATGAGTATAACTCAAACGGGTCAGTATTGTTGATAAATGGTGTTATATGTTTAGGTAATCAAGAGGGTGTTTGGATATGAGGTTATGATCTAAGTATCATAATGGAAATGAGGTTATAGCCTATGTGCCATAATGGAAATGGAAATGTGAATTTATGAATGTTATATGAAAGGAATGAAACTTGTAGGTGTTATGCAAGTTATATGTAGCCTAATGTCAAAATTGGGTGGAAACGTGTCAAATGGGTGAATGGGTAAAAATAAGTTGTAATTACTTGTTTGATATGTTTATCTTCATTACTAATGGTTGTTACATGTGGTGTTATGTAGGAAAAGCTCTGGGATAGTCAAGGTCAAGTCTATGGCGAATGTTGGATTCTCGTATGCACTTTTTGGTGATTTCGGGTGTAATTAGAAGTCCATCTAATGGATGTAAATGGATACTTGTAAATGTAGTTTTTGATGCAAAAGTATGTTATTTTGAATGTTAGAACCCATATTTAAGTGTTGGGAAAATTTTATGGCAAAATGGGTTAAAGATGAAAATTATAAAAATGGTGAGAATGTTGTCAGGGAACATGGTTGTGTTCATCTAAACACAGCCATGACAGCAACCTTGTTTCTTTTCTAGAGCTGAATCTGAACATGCTTGTGTTCATCTAAACATAGTTGTGTTCAGGTTCAAGGGAACATGGTAGTGTTCATCTCAACACTACCATGATAGAAATTTTGTAAAAAAAAATGTCTTGGGATAAATGTTTTCGTGTGTGTAAAATGTTTATTATAGCTGGTGTTTAAATTAAGGGTGTTACAAAAATACATATATAAATATAGGTATACAATGTCAACTTTGAAATAAACTAAGTTAGATTGTTTGAATGAAAACATAAATAACTTACACATATATAAATTCTCAAAGGATTAAAAGTATATATATATTCACATACATGTAAATATAAATCCATACATATATAAAAAAATATATGACCTTAAGTAATTGTTACAATTGAAAATTACTAAAATATATCTTGACCGGGTTAAGACTTTTAAATACGTGTAAACGTATCCTTGATAATTGCTTAGTGTGTGACCCTTTGGGATCACATATCATTAGAAGTACTATTGACTGCTATTCCTCGGGCATATAGATCCAATAATCTCCCACTTGCACAAGGTCTAACATGTAATAGTATAAACAGTGTAGTACGTCTAGCAACGCCCCACTGCTCCTAATGATATATGATTTCAGTAATCCACTAGAACCAAGCGTTTAGGAAACATACACTACAAAGGTAATAATAAATGGTAACTTGTCAGTTATCCTTTCTATTTTAGACATCTAGTTAAACATGAGACATGGATCAAGGTCAATCCCACATAGTGTTCAACAACTATGTGTAACATCCCGGAATTTCAAATTCTAACGAGTCGGGTAGTGACCACTTCGAAGATTTATTATAAGTGTCACAGGTAACCCGGGATTTGTTCGTAAAACACTAGTTATCAAGATTCGAGGAGCCGGGTAGCCGGGTGACGTGTTATTTGAGACCAAAGTGTGCGGAATTGGACATACGAGGACCTGGATGTAAACCCTGAAAGCATATATATCATATTTTGAGTAAACCCTAGGGCGTTTGGCTTAGGCTTGAGGTTTACGGCTGCCGCAAAGAGGAGAGGAGGACACCGGCGAAAACAGGGAGCCGACGGCGGAGGTTCACGGTGGTCCGACGATAGTTTCGTACCAATGAGTCCTCGACGCAATCAGGTAAACCCTCTTCATGTTTTCATTATGTTATACATGCTCTTTGCATGTGTTCTAGTCAGGATTTTGATTAATGGTAACCGGTGGAAGCCGATGGTGGTGGAGGTTTGGTGATTAGCAATCGGGAAAACCGAGAGAGAAAGAGAGGAGATTGGCGGATTGCGGAGGAACAACGTGAAGGCCGTGAGGTTTCCCTATGGCGGAGGTCAGAGGTGGTAAACGGCACGGGTAGAGAGCCATGTTGTCGATAGCGGCGATGACATCCGCTAGGGTTGTCCGACGAAGAAGATGACGGTGATGCGCATGGTGGTGCATGGCTATGGGGCACGGTGGCACACGATGGTGCTCGGGTACGGGATAGACGGCTATGCTCTTGTTAAACGAGGATAATGGTGGGGCACGACGATGGAACACAGGAGGACGACGCGACGGCAACCGGTCACGGGGATGGCCACACTGTGGTTCACGGTGGTGAACTGAGAGGAGAAAGGAATCGGGTAACACCCGATTAGGGTTTTGGTGAGCTTATAGCTTGCACGGGGTGGTGTTGACGTGGATGGGGAGCTCGGCTTATGTACGTGTAATCCTTGAGACTAGGGTTTTGCATGCCACATATACGTGCATGCATGCGAGATCCAAACGGGTCGAGGATGACCCGATTCTTGCGAATGAGGAGCTGCAGTTTTGCTTTGATGAAGGGGTGTGTAAATGAGACGAGTGTCGGGACCATTTATATTTAAACGTAATCGACATTTGCTTAGGATGAGATCTGACCATGTGATCATACGTTGACAGGTTCGGGTTTCGAGCATGTACGGACGGACTTGCTGAGCAAAGGTTTGGATCTTCATAACTAGTGAGTTTCTAATGCCCCTCTTTTAAATGTTTTTAAATGTTTTGGGGCTATCAGACATACTTTCGAGACATGTTTTATTACATTAAATGTATACCGAGCTTTGGGGTTTCTAATACGAGGACCTGGATGTAAACCCTGAAAGCATATATATCATCTTTTGAGTAAACCCTAGGGCGTTTGGCTTAGGCTTGAGGTTTACGGCTGCCGCAAAGAGGAGAGGAGGACACCGGCAAAAACAGGGAGCCGACGGCGGAGGTTCACGGTGGTCCGACGACAGTTTCGTACCAATGAGTCCTCGACGCAATCAGGTAAACCCTCTTCATGTTTTCATTATGTTATACATGCTCTTTGCATGTGTTCTAGTTAGGATTTTGATTAATGGTAACCGGTGGAAGCCGACGGTGGTGGAGGTTTGGTGATTAGCAATCGGAAAAACCGAGAGAGAAAGAGTAGAGATTGACGGATTGCGGAGGAACAACGTGAAGGCCGTGAGGTTTCCCTATGGCGGAGGTCAGAGGTGGTAAACGGCACGGGTAGAGAGCCCTGTTGTCGATAGCGGCGATGACATCCGCTAGGGTTGTCCGACGAAGAAGATGACGGTGATGCGCATGGTGGTGCATGGCTATGGGGCACGGTGGCAGGCGATGGTGCTCGGGTACGGGATAGACGGCTATGCTCTTGTCAAACGAGGATAATGGTGGGGCACGATGATGGAGCATAGGAGGACGGCGCGACGGCAACCGGTCACGGGGATGGCCACACTGTGGTTCACGGTGGTGAACTGAGAGGAGAAAGGAATCGGGTAACACCCGATTAGGGTTTTGGTGAGCTTATAGCTTGCATGGCGTGGTGTTGACGTGGATGGGGAGCTCGGCTTATGTACGTGTAATCCTTGAGACTAGGGTTTTGCATGCCACATATACGTGCATGCATGCGAGATCCAAACGGGTCGAGGACGACCCGATTCTTGCGAACGAGGAGCTGCAGTTTTGCTTGGATGAAGAGGTGTGTAAATGAGACGAGTGTCGGGACCATTTATATTTAAACGTAATCGGCACATGTTTAGGATGAGCTCTGACCATGTGATCATACGTTGACATGTTCGGGTTTCGAGCGTGTACGGACGGACTTGCTGAGCAAAGGTTTGGATCTTCATAACTAGTGAGTTTCTAATGCCCCTCTTTTAAATGTTTTTAAACGTTTTGGGGCTATCAGACATACTTTCGAGACATGTTTTATTACATTAAATGTATACCGAGCTTTGGGGTTTCTAATACGAGGACCTGGATGTAAACCCTGAAAGTATATATATATCATCTTTTGAGTAAACCCTAGGCCATTTGGCCAAGGCTTGAGGTTTACGGATGCCGCAAAGAGGAGAGGAGGAAGCCGGCGAAAACAGGGAGCTGCTGGTGGAGGTTCACGGTGGTCCAATGATAGTTCCGTACCAATGAGTCCTCGACGCAATCAGGTAAACCCTTTTCATGTTTTCATTATGTTATGCATGCTCGTTGCATGTGTTCTAGTCAGGATTTCGATTAATGGTAACCGGCGGAAGCTGACGGTGTGGTGATTAGCAATCGGGAAACCCGAGAGACAAAGAGAGGAGATTGGCAGATTGCGGAGGAACAACGTGAAGGCTGTGAGGTTTCCCTATGGCGGAGGTCAAAGGTGGTAAACGGCACGGGTAGAGAGCCCTAGTGTCGAAGCGGCGATGATAGCCGCTAGGGTTGTCCGACGAAGAAGATGACGATGATGCGCATGGTAGTGCATGGCTGTGGGGCACGGTGGCACACGATAGTTCTTGGGTACGGAATAGACGGCTATGGTCTTGTCAAACGAGGATGATGGTGGGGCACGAAAATGGAGCACAAAAGACAGGCGCGACGGCAACCGGTCACGGGGATGTCCACATTGTGGTTCACGGTGGTGAACTGAGAGGAGAAAGAAATCGGGTAACACCCAATTAGGGTTTTGGTGAGCTTAGATTTTGCATGGCGTGGTGTTGACGTGCATGGGGAGCTCGGCTTGTGTATGTGTAATCCTTGAGACTAGGGTTTTTGTGAGCTTCGAGACATGTTTTATTACATTTAATGTATACCGAGCTTTGGGGTTTAACCCGATGAGTTTATGAAGTTAAATAATTAAATGTGGGGCTAAGGGACTGTGCGTGTTCATAGGACGTGCGAGTTACCTGTGGGGATAAGGTCACGGGTCGTATAGTGACCTAACAGGAGTGAGTCGGGATTGTAATTAAAGGTCATACGGGGATGGCCACATTGTGGTTCACGGTGGTGAACTGAGAGGAGAAAGGAATCGGGTAACACCCGATCAGGGTTTTGGTGAGCTTAGAACTTGCATGGCGTGGTGTTGACGTGCATGGAGAGCTCGGTTTATGTATGTGTAATCCTTGAGACTAGGGTTTTGCATGGCACGTATACGTGCATTCATGCGAGATCCAAATGGGTCGAGGATGACCCGATTCTTGTGAACACGGAGCTACGGTTTTTTTTGGATGAAGGGGTGTGTGAATGAGACGAGTGTTGGGACCATTTATATTTAAACGTAATCGACACATGTTTAAGATGAGCTCTGACCACGTGATCATACGTTGACATGTTTGGGTTTCGAGCGTGTACGGACGGACTTGCTGAGCAAAGGTTTGGATCTTCATAACCAGTGAGTTTCTAATCCCCCTCTTTTAAATGTTTTTAAACGTTTTGGGGCTAACGTACATACTTTCGAGACATGTTTTATTACATTAAATGTATATCGATCTTTGGGGTTTAACCCGATGAGTTTATGAAGTTAAATAATTAAATGTGGGGCTAAGGGACTGTGCGTGTTAATATGACGTGCGGGTTACATGTGGGGATAAGGTCACGGGTTGTATAGTGACCTAACAGGGGTGAGTCAGGATTATAATTAAAGTTCAGACGGGTATGACTAGAAGGTATCACATGGTGTGCATGTACTTAGTATGTGGTTAGATAATTAGACATAGTATTAGTATGTGTGTTGCTACATTAGCATTGTATTGTGTTATGAGTTAGTTGGGGCAAGTCGGGATATAAGTTAAACGCTTATGAACACGTGTGGGATATGTTATCCTAGTACTATGTGTGGGGTGCATGTGCAGTTAATAAGTATAGTAAATAGAGTATGATGTTATGTGTTATATATGTTGCTTTATGTGCTTGCATTGTTGTCCATGTGTTGGGTCAACAGTGGTGTGGAGGACGGAGTCCTTCGGGTCATCATTGTACATGTGCTCTGGCAGTCACCGTATGGTAGATGACATAGTCACCATATGGGTGGCTGGGTAGTCATCGTATATGACGAGTGTGTCACTATTTTAGCGGTGGGGCCCTGTAACAAGGGTGGAGTTGAGCTTATGAAGAGTATCCCGACGGGGATAACCCTGACGAGGATGAAGTGATGAGGTATATGTTTTTCTGCATATATATGTGTTAAATTGCATGCAAGTGATGAGTTATGTTAGTTGTGTATGAGATGTTATTGATGAGAAAAATAGATGATATTAGTGTGATGGGTCGAGATAGATTGACCGTTGCGTCATGATTGTGATGTAGTGTTTATAACTTTTATGTCAGTTGATTTGTAAGAGCCTTGGTCAAGGCTGAGTAAGTTAATGTCTAGGGATTGGTTGTGTTAACCAAGTGTCGAGTTAATACGTATACTTGAGCATGAGATATTAGTGTAGGTAAGTTCGACCTATGTCGATGAGACTGCGGGATTATTAATATTATTGGATGAGTCATGCGTAATGAGTTATTATGGGATATCGGGTGATAATAGGGGTTATCTAATGGTTAATGAATTGTGGATCTATGTTATAAGGACCATGGGTCCTGAGTAAAGTTCAAATAACTTTTGGGATGAGTTGGCTTTTGATTAAACTAAACTATTAGAACTCACTCAGTGTAGCTGACTTTGTGTGTACGTTAGATTGTTTTGCAGGTGAGCCTGCTAGACGAGGTATCTTGGCTTGGGAGTGGTGCTACTCGGATTGGTGTGCAAGCATTTATGAGGTAACTTAATGACATTAAATACTAATTAATGTTTTAGAAAGACTTTCGCTGTAGTTTAATATATCTAAAATGAGTATTTTCAAGAGAATGACCAGTTATGAGAACCAACTGTAGGGTGCCCGGTTTGGGGCCTTACACTATGTATCTCGATTCCGATTCAAAGTGATGTAATAAACTAGGTTTGAGCACGACCATGCATTTTGATTAGTTTGAATCATCAAGGGGCCAAAGATGTCAACCACTTATTAAAATAAAGGAACATATCCCATCTTGACTACATACGTCTCTCATTATACCTTGCATTGTACCCAATCATAGCCCTTATAACTACCTGGTTAAAGAGTATCGTTAAACTACGTCAAAGCACAACCTTGAAATCCAAATGCGATTCTCAGTGATTATTCCAACATATCATATGTGTGTAAAATCATCAACATATATCCTTGCAATCCAATTACTATTTAGGAATATTATTTTCAAAATTGATATATTGGAATTCTTACATGTCCAAACTCTTTCACTTACGTCTTTCTAAAACACTATGATCACTGAGAAGTATTACCAATTACTTCTGTAATACTTCTACTGAGGTTTACTAGTATTCTGCTTGTCATGTTCTCCAACATACAAGACTATCAATTTAATGTCCTCTTTGACATTATGATGATCCCATTTGTTTTTGTAGGTCCCCGGGTGTCTCGGATCGTTACGTGTGGGTGTGTGACTAGTCGGACTGGGTGCGGAATGCCCGTGACTAGGTGGAGAATCAAGTAACATAAAGTAAACCGACAACGAAATCACTTTTAAACTCCGTCTATTATAAACTTGAAGGTTACAGAGAGAATACAACTGAGTGCAAAATGTCTACGTACATAACTTCTGTTAACCTAGCCTATTTATACTAGACCTGATCTCTGCTCACTTAACAAGTGCGCTGTGCGCAAAACCCTTAAAGAAAACAGACGACTAGTACATACATTAGTAATTACAACTCAATAACTAATATGTAAAGACACTAACATACAAAGACTAATACAAACAAGACAAGTACAAAAACTAAGACAATATCCAGAGTGTTTGTCATACAAAAGTGCTTCAACAAACTCCCCCTTGACAACAGCTCTGGATTGTCTTCGGTCTTCATTGCTCCCCAGCTTTAGCTTCCATCTTCTTCTTGTAATCAAGGCAGAACTTGATCACCTTCTCGTATTTAGAAGCAAGGAACTTTGTCCACTCGTCTATGTACATGCAGTACGTGTCGGCTAGCGCCTCCAGATCTTTCAAAGAAAAGTTTATGAAGCAAGCTTCATCAAAAAACTCTAATCAGTTCCCTTGGCACTAAGCTTCCACTCTCAGACCACACCTTTTCAATCACCACTGCCTCACCCGATTTAGGATCTACGGACCAGTACCATATGTTACCGAGGATATCCTGAGATAACTTGCTCAGGGGATGTTGGTTTCACACAGCACTGGCTTGTATACCAGTTTCTTTAAGCTTTTATGAGTCACGGCATGTCTAACATTCTTGTCCCTTACTCGCTTGGGCACTTGAGGCTTAAACATTTCAAACTTCCCAGATCTTACCTCTTGCTGTAGAACCTGCCACAAACTCATCGCTACTGCGTGATTTGAGAGACCCAGCAGCTCTCGGTTTTCTAGGTCCACGAGGTCGTATCTTGGCAAGGAGTTGAAAGCTTCGCTGGTTGGTTTCAAGTATTGAACCCCCCCAGCTCGCTTAATTTCAAACAACTTCTTATCCTCCTCGAACCTCACAGCTAAGATCATCCCTGTCGCTCCAAGTTTTTCTATGATTGATGTCTTTTGCAAGACAGGAGCCGGATCCTTCGATGAACTTGCAGGCATATGTTTGTCTATCTGTGCCTCTAGATCCACAGGTGTAGGGTCGGCAGGGGAGGCTTCAGTCGATGCCTCAATAGTACTAGCAGGCTCGACTGAACCTGTGTCAAGATGAGTTTCAAAGGATGGAACTTCGAAAATCTCTCCATCTTCAAACTCATACTCTCCTTCCCCGTCGCCGTTGGGAACTTCGATTACAACATCATCATCCTCCCCATCCCAGTCGTCACCAGAGTCGATCTCTCCCTCTTCTAGATTGTAGAGAGCTTCGATCTGTGCTTCTTTGGAATAGTCTGGCTCTAAGAATAGGATCACATCATCCGACACATCGTCAGATAGATCTTTCAAAACGTCAGCCACTGACTTTCCTTTATTACCCCCTAAAGCATCACCTCCATCTTCATTTTGAGTAGACTCTCCCTCAGCCATAGACACGGTAGAAATGGGAACAATCGCCAAAGCCAACGACTACTGCTCAGTTCCACATGGTCCAGCTTCAGGATCCTTGTCCTGATCATCACCCTTAGTTAGATCAACTAAGTGACAAGCCTCTTCACTGCTAGGCTTAGGTGGTTGCTTTTCCAACAGCTCCTTCAATCTCTCCCCCTGAGCAGCAAGCGTGTTGGCCATATACAAAACAGTTTTACCATAGTGTCATGCTCTAAACGCTGCTTGTCATCAACCACCCGCTGTTTCTTTAGTGCGGCTACCTCATTAATCAGAGAGTTAATCTGCCCCTGTTGTTTTTCAGATTCTTCTCTCGATTTCCGTAGCGTTTCAAGAAGACTAGTGACTTGAGTCTCTAGGGTAGTGATCCGGGTATCACGAGGATCAGGTCCCCTAGAAGACGATGCTTCTCCTTGATGAGTTGGGAATGTGAAGATTTCATCAAAATCAAATCCATGAGTAAAATCTAACTCAGGAAATGGTTCACTGATGTGTTGACAAGTGGTTGTGGGAATTGAGGTAGGGATGGTGGTTGTTTGGATGGTGGTAAGGGTGACGGTGACATACTCGGTTAGAATAGAAGTTGTCACCGCCACTTGAACAGATTGCACAGGGAGGGACACTGTCACAGGAACCTCCTATGTGATAGCAGTGGTAGCCACATCAGGTGTTACACGTGGCCTCCTCCGCTGTCACCTATAAAGTTTTTGTGAAGGTGAGGTAGAAGTGGAATCAGTACTCGCAGCTGTTACACGTGCTTGCCTCTGAGCACTGACTTCTACCTCATGAAGGATAGCTTGGTGCGGCCTATCCCCCCGTTGCTTGTTTATACTTTCTCTTCTGTGTCTCTGTATAGCAGCGTCCGAATCAGAATTGGGCTCGTATTCACTGCTAGTCACTTATCTCTTTCTCTAGGAAGATGACTCGGGAAGGGTCACCTTCGTCAATCTTCTTGGGTGTGCCTGGGATGGTGCATCATCAGAATCAGAGGAATCTGACTCGGTCATTTCTGAGTCGGAATATTCAGCACCTCCAACCCCCTGTTCTTTGTCTCTTTCTTCGTCAGACATATCATCTTCAGATTCAACTTCCTCTTCTTCCTGTTGTTCATCACTGTGTTCACTGAGTTTAGGCTCAGACTCTGCATTATACCATCTGAAATCAGTAGGGGCCACATATGCTTCATTTATTAGGTGGCCAAAGAGAGGAGTGTGCTCAGGGGTAGGTTCTACACTGCCTGGCCTTAGAAATTGTGCAAACACTCTCTTGTCCACCCGTTTGACTTGTAGTCTCTCTCCAATCTGAGGTAGATTGGGTACAGCATCATTAATCAACAGCTGCACAAACCACTGGAATAATAGAAATCTAAACCTATCAGCAGCATTGATCTAATCGGTGATAGACATGTAGATATACTTTTAAATGTTGTAACCCTTGTTAAGAGAGAGGCCAACCATTGCAGCTGCCAAGTCATGCCCCATGGCATCCTTGCCCGCCTTTCTAGCAGACAAGCACATGATCATGACGTGCGCGAAGTAACGCCACTGATCAAGTACCCACATCTTCTTATACGAGGAGTAGTCCATGGTACCAACATACCCCATCCTTTGTCTCCAGCAACCATCAATGAAGTAGTCAGGGTAAGTCATCGGATCAGTTGATAAGTCCCTAAACTATAGTACTCGTCTGATGGTGTCTTCAGAAATAGCAATATCATGACCTGCTATAGTCGCCCTAATGACGTTTGGGGTTACTGTACAATCATGACAAGCAGTTTCCCCTAATTGCTCCAGATATGGTCTTGAGACAATAGGATCAGCAGAGATGGCATAGCTGATCTTCGAGCGGTTTAGGAAATCGGCTATCTCTCGATATTGAAGTATAGCACCCTTCCACTCGGGTTGTGTTAGAGCCAGCAGATTGAATTCGCTTGTAAACGTACGAGCCATCACTACACAAACAAACAGTACACATAATAAGAACAAGAAGACTCATTGGAATTGAATACACATGACCAAGTATAGTACATTCACAAAGAACTGAAAATCCAGACTTAGAAAAATTTTAGAAATTCCCTTCCTACGTACTTGTCATGTATGCAGGGTTTAGGTCTTGCGTACTTAGCTAGTACGGATGACTTATGTCTTGCGTACTTGTTAAGTACGCATGACTTAACACTTAGACAAATTTTTGAAAACCCCAAATCCGTAACTTGTGAGTTTGAGGGTAATGTTGGTTGCCTGTAGAACCAAAGACTGATTGCTACAAAATTGTTCTAAGTACAACTGCTGCGGACAACACAAGATTGCTGCTGACCAAAACAACTGCTGATACTTTGTCTGCTGTTGAAGACCAAAGTAGCTGCGGATAAGCTTATCAGCAGCATTCAACACATGTTGCTGCTGATAGGCATATCCTCAGCAGCTGCGGATAGATCAATCTTGCTGCTGGTCCTCATCTCTGCTGCTGATAGCTTTATTCTCTGAAGACCAAACGTTGCAGCTGACTATCCATGCGAAGCGCCTCTGACACCTTTCTGCAAAAGCAACTGCCACACTCCAAGCAGAAGGAACCTCACTGGTGCAACCAATAAAGGAAAATGACGCTCTTCTCCAAGCATGCAAACAATGATGCCTAAGAAGACGTTTCAGTAAAGTTAACTAGATTAGTCTTTAAGTGTAATTTAGATTAATAAACATGATAAACGGCTTGTGTTAGATCTGATCCTTAGAATCAAGGGTCTGTCTTGATTCTAAGTTACTATATATATCTTGTAAACACTTCAAACAAAGTGTGCCTTCATAGTGCTTTCTGATGGTGTCTTGATAGAGTTTTACTTGTAATCTTGTAATCTTAGAATTCTAATACAACAGTGCATTTATCAGTATTCTTGCTGTTTACTTGTTTACTTTGTTGGTTGCTATTGTTTCCGCCAATATCAACTAGAATAGAATCACCTTGTAATCCTACGATCCTACAAGTGGTATCAGAGCTTTGGCTCAAGATTAAACAAACTAACATTTGTTTAATCACTTTCTGATTCTATTCAAAACTCTATTCTTGATCAAGTCACACAAAACAAAATGGCACAAAGTAATGGATCTGAAGACATCGGCAGTATCAACCGACCACCGAGGTTGGTGTCTGGGGAGGACTATGATATGTGGAAGAACCGTATGGAAAGCTTCTTCTGCTACCAAGAATACGGAATGTGGAAATCCATAAGGGATGGACCTTATGTTCCCATGGTGGCCTCTGCTGACTCCGGAGGACTACTAGTTCCGAAGGAACCCTCCAAGTATTCTGAAGAAGACATCAAGAAAATGGAGGTGGACTTCAAGGCATTAGGAGCTATCCAAATGTGCCTTCCAAATGAAGTTTTTCACAACTTCAGAGTTTGCAAAACTGCAAAGGAGTTATGGGAAGCCTTGGAAAAGATGTTTGCTAGATCTGAGGAGGTCAAGGAGAACAGACGTGACATTCTCAAGCAACAGTATGAAAACTTCGTCTGGAAGGAAGGTGAGTCACTAACAGTTTTATATAACAGGTACACGTACCTAGTTGGAGAACTGCAGTGCTCCAAGGTAAAGCTGGAGAATGAAGACATTCTCAAGAAGTTCATAAGATCTCTTCCTAGTTGTTGGACATTATATACAGTGTTCATCAGAAGAACAGAGAATCTGAAGACTCTTCAGATGACTGAGTTGTTTAGCATGCTCAAAACCTATGAATTAGAAATGATTCAAGCTAAAGAAAGGAGCTCCAGTTATCAATCAGCTACCACTTCCTCCACCACCACCTCAGCGCTTCACTCTGATCATTCCGGTTCTAGTGCAAGTAACTACTATCCTCCCATTGTTACTCATCCTCAAACACCAACTGCTTCTGTTAGGACATAGAATTGTAATGACAAAAGCTTGTAATAGTTAGATTTTATGTCTTTATGTTTTTGGTATGTAATTGTTTAAAAGTTGCTAAGTGTTTAACTAGTGAGCCTAGAGGCGAACTTGTTAAGTTCGCCTGGTCTATCAGAGGCGAACTTAATAAGTTCGCTTAGGTATAACTGAGGCGAACTTGTTAAGTTCGCTTGGTCTGTTGGAGGCGAACTTAACAAGTTCGCTTACAGCAGGTTTGGTTCTATATATATGTGTTACAGAGTCATTAGACAGTAGAGAACAGAGATCGATCTAAGAAGAGAGAAACTTGTCTGATTGAGTCTGTAACCACAGTGATTTGGAATATAACGAGAGGTTTATTTACGCGTGTTGTTTGAGTTGTCAATTAGTATACAAACGTTAATACGAAGGATTCCGCACTTCGTGTTATAGCAACGTCATATCACGAGTTCGATCAGTAGTTGAGTTACCTGGACCTACAAGTGGTATCAGAGCTTATGCTCGTGAATTAAGTACGATTCTCGGTGATTAGTGACGGTTTTTGTGTACAATTCGACAAGAAATTCAACTTTTTGAAGTTTCTGCAACAATGGAGTTTTTCAAGTTCTTGAAGATCGTTTCTTTGCTGAATTCGTGATTTTGGAAGGGTTTTTGACGAAATTAGTCCGATAGAATTGTTCTATCTGATAAAATTCACAATCCTACGGTTCAATTTCCTTAAATTCCATCAATTCTCTGAGAAATCATAAATTTTGAAGGTTTCGGTTCGTGTTTGGGTGAAGAATCTGTTTGAATCTGTTACAGCAGTTTAAGCGAACTTGCTGAGTTCCTGTGCAGGCGAACTTAGCAAGCGAACTTATTAAGTTCGCTTCTCACATTTCAAGCGAACTTACCGGATTTCCTCCTTAAGCGAACTTGTCTTGTTCGCCTGATATTAAGTTCGCTTAGTACTCACTAAAGCGAACTTATTAAGTTCGCCTGAGGGTAAAACAGTTCAAGACTTATAAATTTTTCTGAAATTTTTTTTAACATGGCAAATATGGTTCAAGTCACAAACGTGTTTAATTATGATAATGAGATAGGTACATCTCAAAAACCTCCGAAGTTGCTGAATCTAGCTGATTATTCAAATTGGAAAGATCGGTTTGACCAATTCGTATCTTTTACCGATACTAGTTTGTGGATTCCAATTTTGGAAGGATATACACACCCTACTTATTCATGGATGGGAAAAGATGATGTTCCAAAACCAGTGTCAGCTTTATCTACTGAAGAGAAGCTGTTATTTGATCGAGAAAAGAAAGCAATGGCTAGCATTTCCATGTCTCTACCTAAGGAAATTTATCACAGTTTTAAACAGTTCAAGTCTTCTCAACAACTGTGGGAAGCACTACAAAAAAGGTGTGAAGGGAGTTTAGATGTGAAGAAAAGTAGAAAAGAGTTACTAAAGAAGCAGTTCTTAGTTTTTAAACATTTTCAGAATGAATCTTTGGATGATCTTGCTACAAGATTCTATCATCTTCTTAGTGAACTGGATAGTGCATCTGTGGTATATGAGACTGAGGAAATCAATGATAAATTCTTGGAGGCTTTACCATCAAAGTTTGATGTGTATACGGTTTTGATCAAAGAAAATGTTAAGTACAAAACCATGTCTCTTGAAGAAGTCCTAGGGAAGATCCAGTCACATGACATGAATTTGAAAAAGAAAGAGACTAATTTGGAGCATATCCAGGATCCCTCGATGTATTTTGCCAAATCTGTTGGTAAATCTGGTACTGGTGTGGCATTCTTTTCTGGTGATGCTCAAGAGTCTTCAAATGATCAGTGTTCTGGAGTTCCAATCTATTCTGGTCATACAAGCCATTCTGGATTTTCTGCTACTACTGCTTCAACATCATCTGGATCTCATGTGAATCAGAAAGTTGCTGATGATTATTTGGCTATGTTTTCTTCATTCATGGCATCATATGAAAATTTCATTGAAGGAAAAATACATGATCCTGAGGTAATAGAAGAAGATTTCAGACAGATTGACCCTGTTGATCTGGAAGAAATGAATATTCAATGGAATATGGCCATGTTAATGAGACAAGCTAAAGATTTCTTGAAGAGAACTGGGAGAAAATATATTGGTTCAAATAGTCGATCGCGTATGGGTTTTGATAAGAGCAAAGTTAGGTGTTACAACTGCCAAGAGTATGGTCATTTTGCTAAGGAGTGTGTGAAACCAAAGGTAGAATTTGATTCTCAAAAGAAGCAATCTAACTTTCAGCATAATAGGAATCAGCCTCATGGTTCATCTGGTAATCAAAGTCATGGTCTTTCTGGTAATACAAATCATGCATCTGCATCATCAGCTCTAGTTGCTCAAAACGATGAAAACTATGATTGGGGCATTCATCTGGAAGATTTGGTGGGTGCTGTTAGTCAGGCTTTTGTTGTAGAAATTCATTCAGAAAAACCAGAAGAATCTACTGATGATGAAAGTTCTAGTGATGATTCATGTGATGATGATAGTGTTCCAAGCATGGATGATGAGGAAGAAAAAGGGCAAAGTATTGATTCTGATGCTGTGACAGGGGTTGCTGAGGAAGAAATAGTTCTTACAGAAAATGCGTCAGTTGGTGAAGATTCAGAAAACATTCCAATTGCCAAAGTATTCATGGCAGACATGGCAGACATGTCTGACCCGACTAAGGTAAAAGACTCTGTTTGTCATATATTTTGTTCTAATTGCATTTCTGTTAAAGATAAACTACAAAAAGTCATGGATGATAACACCAATTTGATTTGTGACATGAAATCAATGCATTCAGTAAAACAGAAACTGAAAGATAATGATAAACTGTGCATTGATAGAATTGAGTCTTTGAAAAGAGACTTAAATTCTCTTGGGTTAAAATACAAAGAGCAGGGTTATCATCTTGATATGGCTTATGCTGAAATTGAAAAACGAAATGAAGTAGTTGCCCAAAAGAACAAGGAGATTTCTGAAAAAGAATCTGAGGTGATAAAGTTACATAGAAAGTTGGAACAGTTTGAAAATTCATCTGTAGTGTTGGATTATTTTAATGCTAATGCTGATCCCACAAAAAGGGTTGCTGGTATTGGGTTTGTTCCTCCTCCGTTCAATGGGAATTATGTAGTTGAGCCTGAAATAATTCATGAAGAGGAGATTGATCCCAAGACAGTATTAAAAGTGAATCCAGTGACGGGTGAAGACATGGTGTATGATTCTGATACAGAAGATGAAGTGTTTGATGATTCAAAGGTTGAAGGCATTCCAAGAGAGGTGAAAATTGAGGAACCAAATGTTGTGAAGAATGTTACTCGGGATAGGTGCATTTTGACTGAACCTGAAGAGGTGAAAGTGTCAAATAGGTTTGTGAAGGCTGGTTTTCAAAAGGAGAATTCTTCAAATGGTTTTCAAAAAGTGAATTCTTCAAAAGTGCCAAAACAGACTTATGTTCCTAAGAAGCTGGTAAATTGTTCTGAGCATTCCTCTGAAGCTTCTTCTTCTGGAGGTTCTTCAAATTCAAAGAAAACATCGTATTTCAGAAGTTATCAAGAAAGACGAGTGTGTTTTCATTGCAATGAGCCTGGTCATATTTTGATTAATTGTCCATCCAAGAACAAGGGCAAAATGAAGACTGTTCCTTCACAACCGAGAGTGGTGAAAATTCTGAAAAGGAAAGATGAGGGAAAATCGTCTTCTAGTTTGGAGAAAGATATGACTGGACGATCTTTTGTTAATTCCCCTGGAATTAAACAACAGAATACATTGCATGCTAAATCTTTTGTATGCAGAGAAAATCTTGAGATTCCAAAAGTTGGGATTTCAAAAGATACTTTTCAGGAGGTTAAATTGTCCAGACCTCAAAGAAGAAGGAGAAACAGAAAATTAAAGATAATTTTAGAAACATCTGAATCTGACAATAATATTTCAAATAATGTTTCTAAAAATAATAAAATTAGTTCTTCTTTGAAAAGGTCTGATTGTCAAACATTTGTTCAAAAAGTGAATGATAATCTTGTTTGTCAATTACAAGAAGTAGTTTATTTTGATCAATCCGGACGACCCAAGACCACGATGGCTTGGGTTCCACTTTCTAACTGATTCTCGTTGTTTATGTAGGGACAACCAAGGGGGACAACCAAGGAGGACTATCAACAATACATGGTATGTGGATAGTGGTTGCTCTCGACATATGACAGGGAATGTGAAATTACTTGAGGATGTGATTAAAATTGATGGTGGTTATGTCGCTTTTGCGGGTAATAAAGGCGGATACATAACAGGCCAGGGAACATTAAAGAATGACAAAGTAAAATTTGAAAAGGTGAATTATGTTGAGCAGCTGGAACACAATCTTTTAAGCGTATCACAAGTCTGTGACAAGAAGTTTTCGTTCCAATTCAACGATCATGAATGTTATATTCTGAAACCGGGTTTTGTGATTCCTGATGAATGGATTCTCATGAAGGCTCCAAGGAGAAATCACACGTATGTCCTTGACATGAGTGTCGCCACTACAACGGATTCAATTCCAACATGTTTACTCTCCAAGGCGTCGGAATCTGATTCAATATTGTGGCACAGGAAGCTAGCTCACATAAACTACAGGAAGATGAACTACATTGTTAGGAATGATCTTGTGCTTGGTATTCCGAAAATGAAATTCTCAGTTCCTGATGATTGTATTCCGTGCAAGAAGGGGAAGCAAAGAAAGAAATCTCACAAATCAAAATCGACGAATTCTATCGTAACTCCCTTGGAGTTGCTGCATATGGATTTGTTCGGTCCTATTAGTATTAGGAGCATTGGTGGGAAATCGTATTGTTTGGTCGTAACTGATGATTACTCCAGATTTTCATGGGTTAAGTTTCTTTCCTCTAAAGCTGAAACCACTGAGTTGGTACAATACTTAATCCTGGGTTTGGAGAACTTATTCAATCTGAAAGTCAGAAGAATCAAGAGTGACAATGGCAGCGAATTTAAGAATAGCAAAATGGGCTTATTCTGTCTACAAAAAGGAATTCATCATGAATTCAGTGCGCCATATGTTCCTCAACAAAACGGTGTCGCTGAACGAAAGAACAGGACGTTGGTCGAAACAGCTCGCACGATGCTTGCAGATTCTAAGCTTCCAGTCACCTTTTGGGCTAAAGCTGTGAATACTGCGTGCCATGTTTTGAACAGGGTCTTGACCGTCAAGCGGCATAACAAGACTTGCTATGAATTGTTAAACAATCGAAAGCCGAATCTGGAATACTTACTACCTTTTGGTAATCTGTGTACCCTACTCAAAGTTAGAGATGTCCCAACAAAATTCAGTGCAAAGGCTATTGAAGGGATTTTTCTAGGGTATGTGGCTAATTCGACAACCAAGAGGGTTTATAACAAAGAGACACGCCAAGTTGAAGAATGGTTCCATATTGACTGTTCAAATCGGTCTTTACCACAAATGGCGATTGGTCCGGATTGGGCATTTGATTATGAAAACTTATTCAAGTCTTTTCATTTACGTTCTGACATTTCTGATAAAGTTGCTGCTGTTCTTTATGATTCTTGTCAAGATGCACAGCATAATGGATTTCTACCAAATACAGTTCCCAATTCATCGATTCCATCTACTTCTGCTCCCGATCCTAATGTTGCTTATTGTTCCGGTCCACAAGATTCAGAGAGTGAGGAGGATAATGCTATTTTTCAAGATTCTTCTACTGATCCGCTGTTGAGTGATGATCCATTACCTTCGACACAGGATCAGGGGGAGATTCCAACAAATTTAGACTCGGAAATTCCAATTCCTCAAGATTATTCTTATCAATCTGATTCTACTCAAGTTGATGTGTTGCCGGTTCCTGAAGTCTCATCCATCAAGGAACACAAAGATCATCCAGTAACAAATATAATTGGAAATTTACAGGATGGAGTGAAAACCCGTTCTCTTGTTGACAATACTTGTTTGTATACTTGCATTAAAGATTCTGGTGTTCTTGATGATTGCTCACATTCTTGCTTTATTTCGCAGGTTGAACCCAAGAATGTAGAGATGGCTTTACATGACAATAACTGGATAGAAGCTATGCAGGAAGAACTAGCTCAATTTGATAAACTGAAGGTTTGGAATCTGGTTGATTTATCGAAAGGTGCGTATCCGATAGGAACAAAATGGGTGTTTAAATGTAAAAAGGACGATCGAGGTGTCGTGGTACGCAATAAGGCAAGATTAGTTGTCCAGGGCTTCAATCAACAAGAAGGAATTGATTACACTAAAGTTTATGCGCCGGTTGCGAGGCTTGAAGCTATAAGGCTGTTTCTAGCTTTTGCTTCCTTTAAAGGTTTTAAGGTGTTTCAATTAGACGTCAAGAGTGCATTTTTATATGGAAAGGTCAAGGAGGAAGTCTATGTGTGTCAGCCGCCGGGGTTTGAAGATCCATTGAATCCGAACATGGCTTTCAAGCTAGATAAGGCCCTCTATGGTCTTCATCAGGCTCCTCGTGCGTGGTATGAGACTTTATCAACACATCTTTTGGCAAATGACTTTGTTCGTGGAAAGATAGACTCGACCTTATTCATAAAGAAATCAGGGGGAGATTACCTACTGGTACAGATTTATGTGGATGATATTATATTTGGCTCGACAAATGAAGGGTTGTGCAAAGAATTTGAGGGTGTTATGAAGTCGAAATTTGAAATGTCTGCGATGGGAGAGTTATCGTTTTTCTTAGGTTTACAAGTAAATCAAAAGGAAAATGGTTTCTTTATTCATCAGTCCAAGTATGTCAAAGACATCTTGAGCCGGTTCAAGATGGAGGACTGTACTTCATACGATACTCCAATTCCGGTCAATCATAAGTTAAATTCTGACCCGGAAGGAAAAGATGTGGACTGTCGACTTTATAAAGCTATGATTGGATCCCTCATGTACTTAACCGCTTCAAGGCCGGATATAATGTTCGCCGTGTGTATCTGTTCCAGATTTCAGGCAAAGCCAAAAGAATCTCACTTAATTGCTGTGAAAAGAATCTTTCGGTATTTAAAAGGAAAACAACGTTTAGGGCTATGGTATCCTCATGGTTCTAACTTTGATTTCAATGCTTATACTGATTCTGATTTTGGTGGTTATTGTCTGGACAGGAAATCTACAACAGGTGGTTGCCAGTTCTTAGGTAATCGACTTGTATCCTGGCAATGCAAAAAGCAAACCACAGTTTCGATTTTAACATGCGAAGCAGAATACATCGCTGCTGCAAGTTGCTGTTCACAGATCATGTGGATACAACAACAATTAGGAGATTATGGTTTGAATTTCACAGGAACCCCCATGTTTATTGATAATAATGCTACTATGTCCATAACGAATAATCCTGTTAAACATAGTAAAACTAAGCACATCGAAATTCGATATCATTTTATACGTGATTGTGCTGAGAAAAGGTTGATTGAGCTGGTCAAGGTACATACTGAAGATAATTTTGCTGATTTGTTTACTAAGGCATTTGATCGTACCAGGTTTGAATTCCTAATTAAAATGATTGGAATGATCAATCCCGAATAAAAGTTTTTCAAAATCAGAATTTCATGGAAAATTTTTCTTTTAGGTTCTTTTATTGCTTTATTACATTTCTGCAGTTACATTTTCAGTCAAAAAGTCTAAATTATAAAAAGTCAAAACAAATTGAAAAATATAATTTGACATCATTTGAGGTTAGAGAAGAAATGATAGTACATCAGTGATTAGTTCATTTCACACGACCTTAGTAGACCTTGATATATGAATGATTCAAATAAGTTGATCTGATCTAAATTTCAAAGTCTGCATAAATAAGAAATGATAGTGTTATGAATGTTCTATTCTTGATAATTTGTTTTAAAATTTGTGTATAAAATTTGAAACTTGAATTGTCAATAGGCTAAAAGCGTTTTGAAACTAATAGTAGTGTGAAAATTAAATATAATATGATTACATCTGTGATTTAAACCCATTTTATGCCTGAGTGTGTATGTTAAAAGATCACTATCAGATAAAGAATATTAGCTTTTAATAAGGATTTTCCTATGAGATCAGTTTCGGGTTATGTCCTTAGCACTATTCATTCGATTTGCTTCAGTGCCCATGTCCCGAAAAGCATGCAATTTGAAGTATAATCAAGATATGTACTTGACAACATCTGTCAATCATATACTAGCCCTTGGATCATATTGATACATTATCTTTACTGATTCCATTGAATTCATAATCCAGATAACAGTTGGATCTTCGTACCTGAATCTTATGATTCCACAAATATAAGCCAAAACATTGAATCATTCGATTCTGAATCTCATTGATTCCTATACAATCCAATTTGGATTCTGCTATTCATGTGCTAAGTGATGTCTCCTCATTCTGAATATTCGGAAAATTTTTAGTAAAATCTTATATGTGTCTTGAAGATAGTGCATTTATTTTCTATTTGGCATATATGTGGGGTACACGATGTTTATCATCTAAATGGTACTAAATCACATGAATTTAGAGAATAAACGCTTATAGTTTCAAATAATATAATATTGACAATTTTAAGAATTCAGGCTTTATATTTCAAATTCGGTATAAATAAAAGAACATTTTATAACCTGATCTTATTTACTTTGAAATTTATCGCGTATCATTTCAAATATTATTCAAGTTGAATGAGTTTCAAAATGAAAAAGATGCAATATGCACAAAATTGAGTTGAATGGTCTCTTACTTCAGGTTACCCTTTGTTATTGAGAATATGTGTGATGAATTAATTGAATACTGATATGATCTTCTTGCTCATGATGTTCAAACCAAAAATATGTCATTTCAGTTTATTAAAAGAAAAACCAAAAATATGCGATTCTGTTTGTACAGAGAAAAATCAAAAATATGTTATTCTGTTTGTATAGAGAAAAACCAAAAATATGTGTTTCTGTCTGTATAGATAAAATTCAAAAAGATTTTATTTTTACTTTCCATGAAAATTCTAAACTTTTATTAAAATTGTTCGGGATTGGATCAAATATGTGTTGCTGACGGAAGTTCAAGATTTGAAAGGTTGAAGTTGAGAAAGTTTGTGTTCAAGGCAAAAAGGTTGAAAAAGTAATTAATTTCGCCTGTGAACAGTGAAGCGAACTTAATATGTTCGCTTAAATTGGTGAAGCGAACTTAATTTTCAGTCTCGGGTGAAGCGAACTTATCTTGTTCGTCGAAGGCTTGTTAAGCGAACTTAACAAGTTCGCTTAATTAAGCGAACTTAATCTGAATAAGTTTTGAATCAGGCGAACTTGACTCTCATCGTTTTCATCAGAAAATTAGGCGAACTTGTTCAAATTTCTCAAAATTTTAAATCTGTGTTATGAGTGTTAATTTTTAATTGCCTCTTGATCGGAATCACGTTGCAAATCTAACAAATGTATTTTCGTTGGATTTCATCCGATAAATTGAGTGTATTCGATGCTTTTTAGTTTCGGTTTTTAGTCGGACTGTTTCCAGACCGTTTTTGACCTAAATTTTGACCTAACTATGAAATTGATCATCATTGGTGGTTATATTGTGTTATTCGATTGATTGTTCATGGTTATTTCATGATAATGATCGATTTGCCGGATTTTGAAATTTCAGTGTTTGAATTTGAAACGTCTCAGGTTCCAAGCGAACTTGTCAGGCAAACTTAATAAGTTCGCCTCTTGCACTACTAAGCGAACTTATTAAGTTCGCCTAGGGGTCAGAAGTGAAAAAGAGTTGTGATTTTTTTTTGTGTTTGAAATTTTTTTTAAATTTTTTTGTTTGAAATTTTTTTTTTTCATTTTTGTTGTTGTTTTGTTTGTGTGTTTTATTAAATGTGTATCCTATATGTGTACGTGTTCTAATGTTTGTTAAGTTGTCCAATATTTTCACAGATGGCTCGTCGTGTCGAATACAAGCATAATCAAGTGGCGTTGTTAGATCCAAATTTGCCTGAAGCAGTTCATTTTCAGGGCATTATCAATTTTCTAAATCGATCAAGACTACATGTTGCATTATCTGCGGATCCTTTTATTAGCTTGGTGTACATCCAACAATTCTGGGATACTGTACATCAAGATATTGATGTGGAACCACATGTCCTTCGTGCAACAGTTAATAATATCGAGATTGCAATTTCAGAAGAGACAATTCGGGCTGCTCTAGTTTTGGGAGGCAATGCTGAAGATCCAATCTCTTATCCCAATACTCTTATTATGGGCTGTTTTCAAAGGATGGGATATCGTGGAAGACAAAATGATACACAAGCTAGGAAAGGTGGATTAGTGGGAGAATGGAGGTACTTTATGCACGTGATTATACAATGCATTTCTCCGCGAAAGGCTGGTACTGATGGCTTGAAAATGGCTCTTCAAACAGCAATGGTGGCTTTAACTTTGAATAAAAGATTCAATTTTCCGCTTTATTTTTATCGCGAGATGGTAATGCAGATAAATCCGGCTGAAGGTTAAGGTTTCTTGATGTATCCACGATTCATTCAAATGATACTCAATCATCTTATTCAGGATCTTCCACAACATGCCATACGATTGACTTTGACTCCGATGTCAAAACGTATCTTTACAGATTGTACACAAGTGAAACAGCAAAATGCTGTATTGATTCCAGTTAATACTCCACTGTTTGGGCACTTAATCAATCCTGATTATGTTGCACCACCTAATGATAATTGGTTTCATCCCAATGAACTTGCTCAAGTTCAAGGAGTTAATGTTCAACCACAACCACAGCAACCACAGCAACAACCACAACAACAACCTGCACAACAACAACAGATACAAGTTCCACAACTTCAAGTTCAACAACCACAAATACATGTTCCTGTACAACCACAAATTCCTATTCCTGAACAAGTTCCTATTCCACAGGCTGCAGTTAATATTCCTATTCAGGAACCAGTTCTAGAAGAGGTCGTTCATGATCCTAATCAAGATATGGGTATGAACATGGATGATTTTGTTGATGAAGCTGTGAACTCGCCCATTCATGAACAAGAAGGGAATGTGGTGACAGACGCTGAGTCTAGTTCCAGTTCAAGTGATACAACATCATCTGATGATGACAGCACTGATTCTGATGAATCTAGAGATTTTTCTCCAGGTCATTATGAACGGTTGGCTGCTATTCCACTGGCTAATGCTGGAAAACGCATTAAATCTCAAGCCAGACGACCACGACGCAAGTCTGTTCGGGATCCTCCTTCCGGATCAGTACTTGGAAAAAGATCGTTGGTAGATGAAAGTTCTAACACTGACAGTGACTTTAATCCTGATCATTCACGTCAAAAGTTAATGTCTGCGTCGATTGCTGCTGCACAATCTTCTCAAGGAGTTGAGGATGCAAATTTTGTTGCTTCTCTGATAGTTACTCCTCCAAGATCTAAAGATCCATCTCCAGTTCCATCTCCTATTCCTACAGAGATTCCTACTACTTCAAGTCTTTCTATTCCACAATCAACAGCTGGTCCATCAAAGCCTTCTGATTCTGACAGTATTACTTTCCTTGAATCTCAAGTGCTTACTTTACAAACACAAGTTAACTCTCTTGTGTCTATTGATTCTCAATGATAGCTGGTGATTCAAACTCAAGCTCAACAGATTGCTGATATGCAAGCATTAGTGTCCAAACTCGTTCAGCGTCTTGACGCTCAGGGGGAGTTGAGGATACCTGATACTTGTCACACTGAGTCAATTCAACGACGTGATGATGAAGACAATGATCCTGCTGGAAATATTGAGGGTGATCGTCAATACACTGACGCTAATCCTATATCTAGAGTTTAGGGGGAGTCGACATCACAATCTCTTGAAGGAAACAAAGATAAAGATACTTCTGGTACTAATGAAGAAGAAATTTTGTTATTAGAATTCTTTCAAGATTCAGAAGAAGAGGAAGCTGAAAAGATTGAATGTCTTGATAACATTGACGATTTATTCAATGACATGGAAGATGATATGTCAGACACTGAGATAGAAGAATGAGAAATAGTGGAGATTGAAATAGAGAAAGATAAAGATAGTGTTACATATGAAGGCTGTGACGGTCTTAAGGTGCCGTATAACTTCATCCAAGAGGATGTTGTTCCTGAGTTCTCTTATGACGGAATAACTGATTCTATGGACTCTATTGAAGACGTCACATTGCCTGATGATACAGCTGAGTCAAAGATGGATACTGATGATGAGAATCTTCAATTCAATAAGGGTGCTGAAACTGAAACTACTCACACTGAGTCTCCAAAGATTAATGAAGAACCTGTGATGTTCAAAGATACAGGAATGACACGAGAACAGTGGAGAGAAGTAGTAAATAGTTGGATGAAGGTGCTACCCAAGTCTCCAGTACAACCTGCTCAGAAAGAGAAATATGTTAATAAAGAGCAGTGTATAGGAAGGATCATTAGTTGGTTTTATGATGGTGAATCAAAATTGTTTGTAATCAAACGATCTGATGGCGTTCAATACTTAAAGCCAAGGATCAAATATTTCAATACCTTGCCGAGGTATGAAATAAATGGTCTAGCTTCAAAGCCACTCATAAATAGATCGAAGAATGGTTTGGCTGATGTGATAGCAAACCTGATAAAGAAAGAAGGTAGTTCGGGTAAGTATGAACGGCTGAAACCACAGAAGGGAAAGAGAGTAAAGATTACAGATCCTAAGACTGGGAAAGTAACCTGGAGATACAAGTATAGACCAGTGCGTGCTATTCACAAGATACCATTAAAGAAGATTCCTCAAGACTTTCTTGGGAATATGAAATGGTGGTATGTTGATGTTAATACTGGAGAAGCAAGGGTTGAAGATAAAGATAATAAGGTCATTGTGTGTTTCTATGACGCAATGAATCTTATTAATTTTTCAAAGAAAGATCAGAGGACGTTGCGAAAGAATGAGATAATGTATACTGATGAATGGATAGAACAAGGTCTACAGTATAAAAGAGTTTTGGAGATATGCAGAAGATACGGTGTGCATGCTGGCAGCAGACTACCAGACAATTGGAAGAGTTCAAGATAAAGACAGAAGACAGAAGATCAAGCTATTGTCAAGGGGGAGTCTGTTAGGACATAGAATTGTAATGACAAAAGCTTGTAATAGTTAGATTTTATGTCTTTATGTTTTTGGTATGTAATTGTTTAAAAGTTGCTAAGTGTTTAACTAGTGATCCTAGAGGCGAACTTGGTAAGTTTGCCTGGTCTATCAGAGGCGAACTTAATAAGTTCTCTTAGGTATAACTGAGGCGAACTTGTTAAGTTCGCTTGGTCTGTTGGAGGCGAACTTAACAAGTTCGCTTACAGCAGGTTTGGTTCTATATATATGTGTTACAGAGTCATTAGACAGTAGAGAATAGAGATCGATCCAAGAAGAGAGAAACTTGTCTGATTGAGTCTGTAACCACAGTGATTTGGAATATAACGAGAAGTTTATTTACGCGTGTTGTTTGAGTTGTCAATTAGTATACAAACGTTAATACGAAGGATTCCGCACTTCGTGTTATAGCAACGTCATATCACGAGTTCGATCATTAGTTGAGTTACCTGGACCTACAGCTTCACAATCCAACTCATCACCATTTCTTCTTGAGGCACCTCCTCAACAGCCAACCTCTACTGCTTTTGTCTCTGACAACTCAAGCAGCATGCACTTCATAAAGGAGGATCTGGAATGCTTTCATCCAGATGATCTTGAAGAAATGGATATTCAGCACTCATATGCCATGCTCTCCCCAGAGCAAAAAGGTTTTATTCTAGAACCGGGAGATCAATTCCAGGCAACAACTCAAACACCAGAGTTGGGCTTGATAAAAGCAAGATCCGATGTTACAACTATAACCAAATGGGCCACTTTGCTAGGGAGTGCAAGGCACCTAAAGCCAATCAGGGTGACAGCCATCAAAGACAAGCTTACCAAGGTCAGCCCAGGCAGCAGCAGCAGCAAGGAACTCCTCCAGCACAAACTGCAGCCTGTGCAAATGTTGGAACTACAGACTTTGACTAGAGTTTTCAATATGAAGATGTTCCTGCCTCCAACCAAGCACTTATGGCAGACAATGCAGAGATACCACCTCAGGTATTTGAACATCTTTGCTCTCAAGCTTGCATTGACAAAGTTTTAGGTTATAGAAAACATAACCAAAATCTGATAGATCAAAATGAAGAGTTTCATCAAATGAAGTCTGAATTCAAAAAGGTCGAAAATACTTACAAAGAAAAGATTAACTGCTTTAAGAAAGAGATTTCTTCATTAAAACATGAACAAACCAATCTTGAAACTCAGATTGATGATCTATTAGTAAAACTTAAAGCTACCAGAGCTGAACTGGCTGAACAGAAAGTTCATGTTGAAAAATATGAATTTTCATCTAAAAAGTTACAAAGATTGTTAGATATTCAAGTCCATGAAAAGGTAAAAACTGGACTTGGATATCATAATGACCAGTACAAGACAGTTCCTCCTCCTACTGACTATGTTGCCATTCACGAACCAAGCTTCAATACTGCAAATCTTGACACGGCAAACCAAAACCTTGATCCTTCAATGGATGCATGTTTTGTGGAAGACTGCTCCACCTCTTCAGAACCTGAGTCAACCTGCTCAGACCACTGTGAAACTAGTGCAGTCCCATCTGCTCCTATCTCTGAAGCTGTTCTGAACAAAACTGAATGTCCTGTTGTTACTCCAGCTATTCCAGCTCCCATCCCATTCAAACAAATCAAAATTAGCTATCCTCCAAAAGGAAGAAAGCTAACTATTGAAAAGGGACAGTCTTCCACCTCCACCAACTCAAAACCTCCTACCAAATCAATCCAACCAAGGAAGGTGTTTGACATATGTCATACACCTGGAGAGAAAGTTTCATATGTTCAAAAGACACTAGAAGAAGCCACTTTTGAACATAACAAAGCTCATCCCTGGAACTTCAAAGATTTGTTTCAAAGAAAGGACTATGTGCACTTTCACAGGGACAAGATAGCACTATCCTGCTTTGTGTGTGGCAAATACAATCACACTGCCAGCACCTGCTTTCACTACCGTGAACACCAAAGAAACTCAAAGCAGCATGCCTTTGAGAAAACAAACAGGTGAGAAGCTATGATGCAAAGGCAACAAAGTTCAGAGAATCTCTATCCCCTCAAAGAGTGAAGATGCAGAAACCTCAACAAACTTGCATCATATGTGGGGAATCAAACCACTTTGCTGCAACATGCAAGTTCAACCCGTTTAACCAGATTGCAAATCGTTCATCTGTGTTCAACCCATCAGCAGCAAACAAAATCGCTGCTGATAGAGTAAAGTCCAGGAAACCAAAGGCAAAGCCTTCAGCAGCAAAAGTCTCTGCTGCTGACAAAGCAAAATAAAAAACAACGGCATCAGCAGCAAAAGTATCTGCTGCTGACAAAGCAAAATCCAAAATAAAGCTTCCAGCAGCAAAAACTGCTACTGCTCCAGCAAAGCCTTCAGTAGCAAAATTGGCTGCGGATAAGCCAGAATTGTCAGCAACAACATCTTCTGCCGACAATGTAATGAAAGCTAGAAAACCACCAACACAGCAATGGAAGGCCAAACAATCTTCAAGCATAACTATTGGTTCCATTGACTGCAAACATGCTGAAAATGGCAAATTAGCAACGATTTTCTACAATGCTGCATGCTACAATGTTCCTCCCACTAATTAGATATCTCCCATGTGCAGGGACAGCCAGGCAATAAACACAATACTTGGGTGGTAGATAGCGGCCGTTCCAGGCACATGACAGGCAACAGGTCCATCCTCTCTAACTTCAGACATTTCAATGGAGGATATGTTGCCTTTGGGAGTGACTCAAAGGGTGGATCTATCACTGGACAAGGAACTGTGTCCAATGAAAGGATGAGTATTGAAAAGAGTCAACTATGTTAAAGAACTTGACTTCAATCTCATGAGTGTTTCCCAAGTATGTGATCAAAAGCATTGGATGCTCTTCACTGACAAAGAATGGTTCGTGTTATCTCCGGGCCTATCTAAACCCCCTCCAGAGAAGATTCTCCTAACTGCTCATAGAAAGGACAACTTATATGTGCTTGAAATGAATGAAGTCACTCCATCTGGTAGTGTTTCATGTTTTCTGTCAAAGGCATCAGTTGATGAATCCGCTCTCTGGCACAGGAGGTTAAGCCATGTTAACATCAAAACAATCAATAAATTAGTGAAGGACAATCTTGTCAGAGGGCTTCCTGACAAAGAATTCCAGCTAGGCGATCACTGCATTGCCTGCTTGAAGGGAAAACAACACAAGAGTTCCCACAAGCCCAAGACATTGAACACAAATGACACCCCTCTCCAGCTACTGCATATGGATCTCTTTGGTCCTACGAATGTCATGTCAATGGGCAAAAATTCCTACTGTCTGGTGATAACTGATGACTTCTCCAGTTTCTCATGTGTATTCTTCCTAAGAACAAAAGATGAAACTGCTGAGATTCTCAAATCCTATATTCTTAGGGTAGAGAATCAAAGCAATCTGAAGGTAAAGATCATAAGGTGTGATCAAGGAACAGAGTTCAAAAATCACACTTTGAACAGTTTCTGTGAGAGCAAGGACATTGAAATGCAATACAGTGCTCCAAGAACCCCTCAACAAAATGGGGTTGCTGAAAGAAGAAATAGGACTCTGATTGAATCAGCAAGATTTATGCTGGCTGACTCAAAGTTGCCCCTTACTTTCTGGGCGGAAGCAGTAAGCACAGCTTGTTATGTGCAGAATAGAGTTCTTATTGTTAAGCCTCTCCAGAAAACACCCTATGAACTATGGCTCAAAAGAGTTCCCTACATTGGCTTCCTGAAGCCCTTTGGATGTCCATGTACCATCCTCATCACACATGGAGTTCTTCCTAAATTCGGTGCAAAGTCTGATGAAGGTTACTTTGTGGGTTACTCCTCTCAATCAAAGGCCTACCGAGTGTTCAATTCTAGGACTCGGATTATGGAAGAATCTGCTAATGTGGAATGCAGGGAACACGTTGTCTGTGAACAAGGCAAAGGTCCTAACTGGCTCTTTGATATAGACTCCTTCACCCAAATATTTGAGCCTCTCATATTCTCAAATGTGGAGTTTTCTTCTTCAAAATCAACATCTTCTGCCTCAACCTCCTCTTCTGACTACAGACTGGATTTTCCCAGTCCCTACATCAGGATGAAAAGGCCATCCATTGATCCTCCATCAGTGGCAGAAGCTATTGAAGCCAGTACAGGTGAAGCCGGTACTTCCAACACCACAAGCAGCAATCTCTCTAACCAAGAAATCTTTAATGAAGCCTCCTCAATCCATGCTGAAGAGGCCTCTGATGCTAATACTGCTGAAAATGTGGAACACAATGATCAGAACCTCCAAGCTCCTCTCCTCACAACTGAAGACAATCCTGATCTAAACCAAATTAATCTTGAAGAGGGAATACGGCTGGATGTGATACCAGCACAGAGAATAAACAAAGAGCATCCTCTAGAAAACATCATTGGCCAAGTCCACACAGGTATCCAGACAAGAAGTAAGTCTCATGAAGCCAACATTTGTTTGTTCTCTTGCTTTCTATCTCAGGTGGAACCCAAGAAGATTGATGAAGCTCTCAAGCACAACAGCTGGATTGAAGCAATGCAGGAAGAATTGCTGCAATTCAAAAGACAAGATGTTTGGAAGCTTGTTGATCTTCCACCTGGTCAAACAGCCATTGGAACAAGATGGGTCTTCAGAAACAAGCAAGATGAAAGGGGCATCGTGGTCAAGAACAAAGCCAGACTGGTAGCTCAAGGTTACACTCAAGAAGAAGGCATTGACTATGATGAAGTGTTTGCTCCTGTTGCCCGTCTGGAAGCCATCAGAATCTTTCTGGCATATGCAGCATCCAAAAACTTTATGGTCTATCAAATGGATGTGAAGAGTGCCTTTTTGTATGGCAAGATTGGTGAAGAGGTCTATGTCAAACAGCCTCCAGGCTTTGTGGATCCTGCACATCCAAATAAGGTCTTAAAACTGGACAAAGCTCTCTATGGCTTACACCAAGCCCCAAGAGCCTGGTATGAAACTTTATCTGGATATCTACTTAGCAACAACTTCAGAAGGGGGGCCATTGATCAGACACTTTTCATCAAAGATGAAGGGGGAGAAATTTTGTTGGTCCAGATTTATGTTGATGACATTATCTTTGGATCTACAAGAAAGAAGCTCTGCAAAGACTTTGAAGTTCTGATGCATTCCAAATTTGAAATGAGTTCAATGGGTGAACTAAATTTCTTTTTAGGACTTCAAGTCAAACAGGTACCAAATGGAATCTTCATAAGTCAATCCAAGTATGTCAAAAGCATCTTGGAGAGGTTCAAAATGGCTTACTGCTCTGCTGCAAGAACTACTATGCAAGTGCACCATCAATTATCTCTGAATAAAGATGGACAAGACACTGATCAACATCAGTACCGAGCAATGATAGGGTCTCTCATGTATCTCACTGCCTCAAGACCAGATATCATGTTTGCAGTTTGTCTCTGCGCAAGATTTCAAGCAGCTCCAAAAGTGTCTCATCTTCAAGCTGTCAAAAGGATCCTTAGATACCTAAAGGGAGCTCCAAAACTTGGGCTATGGTATCCAAAGAATGGAAATGTCAATCTCTATGCCTACACTGACAGTGACTATGGGGGTTGTAACTTGGACAAAAAGTCCACATCTGGGGGATGTCAATTTCTTGGAGGAAGGCTCATATCATGGAAAAGCAAAAAGCAAACATGTGTCTCTACTTCAACAGCTGAAGCAGAATACATTGCAGCTTCAAGCTACTGTGCACAGGTCATCTGGATCCAAAATCAAATGCTTGACTATGGAATGACCTTCATGCAGACTCTAATTCACATTGACAACATGAGTGCTATCTCTATCACGAATAATCCAGTGCAACATTCCAAGACTAAGCACATCGACATCAGGTATCACTTTATCAGGGATCAAGCTAAGAAAAAGAGAATTGTCCTATCCAAGGTTCACACAAATGAGCAATATGCTGATTTGTTCACTAAACCTTTTGATGAAGCAAGATTTCGATATCTAGTTGAATCAATTGGCATGATGAACTTTGAATAAGACATGTCTCTGATTTTTTATCTTTCCTTGTAAATATGTCTATGTTTTTGTTCTTAATAAAAGGTTATAGTCAGCAGCACTTTTCTCGCTGCTGACAGATTTACTCTTCAGCAGCAAAGCCTTTGCCACTGATCACTTTAAGTTATCAGCAGGAACAAGTTTCCTACGGTCAGCAGCAACCTTTTTGCTGCGGAATGAATACAACAGTCAGCAGCACCCAAATCTGCTGCTGAAAGACTTCACTATCCGCAGCAACCAAGTTTGCAGCGGATAGCTCACCATCGGCAGCAACCAAGTTTGCTGCTGATGGGTAAAACAAGTCTACATTAACTTTTACCCGAGCTAAAAAACTACTCTCAGTCTTTACCATGACTGCTCGAGTGTTTTACAGCTGTAACAATGAAAAGTGAAACAGGTTGTACTGTACAAGTAAAGTTGCTTTTTCTTCGTCTGCCGTTATATCACAATCTCCACTACAAGAAAATATACCTTTAATGACACGCATTGCGTGTCATAAAAGGGGGTAGATGACACGCGAAAGCGTGTCAAGGATAGCCCTGTCAAGAATGAAGATGACACGCATTTTGTGTATCATCTTTTTATGACACGCATTTATGACACGCCTTTACGACACGCATTTATGACATGCTTTTACGACACGCTATGCGTGTCAAGGATAGCCCTGTCAAAAATGAAGATTGCACGCATTTTGTGTGACATCTATTTATGACGCGCATTTTTTGTCATAAATGTGTGTCATGATTAAAGCTGTTTAAAAAAAATATTTTTTTATAGAATTACTAATTTCCAGTTTTACACATTAATATCATAAAATAGTAATAAACATTTCATAATAGAAAATAAAATACACATGACAAAACAATCCATTTCATAAAATAAACAACCATTTAAAAGTAACAAAAGTCGATTACGAATTCAACGTAATGTATTACAAAGTTTCATCGAAAAATAAAGTTTGATACAAAAGTCGATCATTATTCACGAACCCCATAAATATTAACATCGGTGTATTCATCTTTCCTTCCCCCAACCTAAGAAAAAATTTGTAAACAAATAATTATCAAAGATACATACATATATATAATACTATTTAGCAAACCAACAAATCCAATTCAAACAAAAGTTAAAAAAATGCAGGTACACCTTCTAATACATGATGTACAACTTGTAAAGCAGGTAAAGACAGCACCTCAGTTCCGACGATCAGAGGACTGTAATCAGATTTAACATTTTTTTAGAGGAAAGCTCCATTTAAAGAAGTTTCCTTGAGCGAAGAATCCAGCTTCCCTGTTTCACATTACATATTTGTGTTAAAAGTTTTACAAGTGTAGACCAAACTGCAAATTATATTTACAGCTGTTTCCGAACATTAATGAAAATGTTTGGCAAGTGTAAGCTGGACAACGACCTATGTCTGTTGACCATTTGTAGTTTGAAAACAAAATGTTATAACCGACTTCCAAAACTGTAAGCTTGATTTTTTTTATGTGTCCACTGATTACAAAACTAGTTTAACAAGTTAAAGATTTTAAAATACAGTAGAACACATGTCCTACTATTTAATAAAATCACATCACCTTGTTCTCATAACATTTACTCATAAATGATAAAAATAGTCGGACATACCTCTTTTCAAGATCTGCGCCATCTTTTTCATCGACATCCTTCCCTTCAACATCATCATCACTCTCATTATTCGCATCAAGAAAATACATCTGTATAGTTTTCTAACATTAAGTTCCACTTGACAGGTGTACCTAGTGAAAGTTAAAGATACCCACATCTTCCTCATCAATAACTTCCCCATCAACAGTTAATGGAACAGGTGTTGGGCACAATTCTTTTGTATAAACTTTATGCATTTCATCTGCAATAGCATGAGCTAACGAATCCTGCAGAAAGGCGAAAAAAAAGAATTAGTAAAGAAACAAAAGAGTGAATAATTTAGGTATGTAGACGTATAATTAAGTAATATATAACCATGAGACCTGATGACTTTCAAATTTTTAGAAACAATTTTATTTTGATTATTTTATATCATAAAAAGCTATAACTTTTAATAGGGTACCATAATAACATAATTTTATTTTCAATTTTTGAAATTTTCATTAAATTACCTTCATAGCAATAAGCAGAAGAAGCATAATTAATATAATGATAATAACAAACATGCAAAAAGTAATAAACAGTCATAATTTAAATTATGTTTAGGGTGAATACTTGGGTGGCCTGTGTATACATTATCCTTCACTAAAAATGTTTATTTGCATAATTCAGATGTAAACATATTTAGGGTGAGTTGTACCTGCGGTCAAGGTACCGAGGTTGGATACCGCTGCCTTGGCATGCAGTGCAGGTCAAAGCACCAGCACCGTCACAATTTATGCATCTTGAAACTTCTTTTTCTCCACCTCCAAGCTCAACTGTTACATTACCACTTCCTGTGCAAAATCTGCATGATTCTGTAAAAATAAATACAGAAAAATTTGAGATCTATCCAAATTAGAATAACATAAAACATGTGCAAGAAGAAAAAAATCATTTGAGATCATAGTTTTGCTTTTACTGGCTTTTTAATGATTATTTGGAAATTTGGATTTACAATTCATTATTTATAAATATAATTTGTGAACATCATAGTCTTCACTCTTCAATAAAGAATGTGAGATTCATTGACCTTAATTTTGTAAACAACATAGTCCGCTAGTATAGGGGTGACTTCATTGATATCAATTGTGAATCATAAATTCTCAAATTCATTCCATGCAAATCAAGTCCTCAACCACCCAAACACTTGCAAGTTTATACTTAAACACCAGTAACATCCATAATGCAGTTTTAATCCTAAAACTTCCCTGCAGCTTTATTAAGAGAGCGGTCTGTCTTCTTAGTGTTAATTTTAAAATCGACATCTTTAATTTTTCAACTATCAACACTTTAAATTAGTGATACGATGTAAGGTGGTTTTCCAGGACCCCCCTACTACTTACTAGAAAACCTCTCTTTATCAGTTTATCTTTTTGTATATATGAAATGAGTTAACAATTAATAACATCTAACAGAAATATAGAGCTGATAAAACATACTATAGCCTGCAGTATTGATCAATAATAATTAAAGGAAAGTAGTTAGTATTCTGATGATGAGGATGACTTCCCTTGACTTCCATTGTTTTCCCCTGAGCCTAAAACCAAAAATGAGGAATTTTCAGAAGCCTAGCATCATTGAATCAACATTATGTTCATTAATCAGTACCTTCTTGCTCCATAGAGCTGCTAGCAGGATCTGATAACCCATGAAGCTAACCTTGAAGTCAAGAGTTAACATTAGCAATATACTAAAATTCAGATTTTAAAATTCAAATTAGCATGCTAGCAACAGTAAGATCTTCAAGTAAGTAATTTCATCTTAAAATTTCACTAAAATAGCATTCAATTCAATCAATGTGACACATTCAACATTAGCAAACTAGTAAAATTTAAATTTCAAATTAACATGCTAGCAAAAGTAAGATCTTCAAGCAAGTAATATCATCTTCAAATTTCACTAAAACAGCATTCAAATCAATAGATGAAACAAATTCAATACGGGTGGCACTATTGACCCATCTTTCAAAAAATGGGTTCATTTGGGCAAAAATAAATTGAATATAGGTCAATTTGGGTGACCTCAAATTAGTCAACGGGTTAATTTGGGTCACCTTAAATTAGTCAACAGGTCAATTTGGGTCACCTCAAATATTCAATAGGTTAATTTGGGTCACCTTAAATAAGTCAACGGGTCAAAATGATCAAGTGTTATAAAATTTTGTTAACTTAAAAGTAGTTCATATGGGTCCCCCAACTTTGCCACCCCACCCCCTGCCCCACCCGCCCTTGCCCACCGTCACCCCCCCACCCCATCCACCCTCGCCCGCCTCTACCACCGCCCGCCCGGTGGTGACACCATAGCTATCCGTCCCTTTGTTCATGCTCTCCATAACCTAGTCACTGATGGCCTTCACTCCAGCCCTGGCCGCTTCAGACAGCTCCACCGGACCCGAACCCGCCCAGTTTTCCAGGCCTAACATTCAGCATTAGCAAACTAGTAAAATTCAAATTGCAAATTAACATGCTAGCAACAGTAAGATCTTCAAGTAAGTAATTTCATCTTAAAATTTCACTAAAACAGCATTCAATTCAATCAATGTGACACATTCAACATCAGCAAACTAGTAAAATTCAAATTACAAATTAACATGCTAGCAACAGTAAGATCTTCAAGTAAGTTATTTCATCTTAAAATTTCACTAAAATAGCATTCAATTCAATCAATGTGACACATTCAAACATGAAAATTGTTCTACACTCCTAAAAATTTGTAACGATTACAATATTAGAATAATATATCAGACTGTAAACAATCATTAAAACACCATTTAAGATTGAACAAAACAGTAAAGTGTAACATATTTGAACTTGAAGAAGTATACATACAGATTATAGCAATAAAGGAACTTCGAGGCTTGTTTAACAAGGAGCTTAGCCACTCCATCAGCATACTGAATGTACACGTAGTCAATTGGCGTCGTGGAACCTTTCGGAATGCTAGGTCTATTTGACATAAAACCACCTATTCCAACCTTCTTATGAATAACATAATCACCTTTTTATGAGTATCTAGACTAAAAATTGGCACATATATGGTTAAAAGTTTAATACCAACATTTCATGTACCAGGCATACAAAACGAACAAATACATATTTTGTGTGTAAATCAAAACATCAAATCCTAACTTTTAGAACTTGCAGAGGAAGAGACAGTATTGCATACCATGAGAGGATCAGAGCCATAAGTTCATCTGGAGCCTGTGAACAGAAGGAACAACAAATAATAACAATAAAAAACAACTTAATAGAAGGAAACGGAAATAATATCAAATTCTAACTTTGAGTTGGTTCTTTCAAACAAAACTGAACCCTAATTTCAAAGTGGATGGATTGAAACATAAAACCCCAAATTAAAACTCATATACTAATAAGGATCGACACAAAATAGATTGGATTCAAGACTCAATTCAGCAGCAAATAACACAAATTAGATTGAATACAAAACCCCAAATTAAAACTCACATACCCCTAATTAGATTGAATAACACGATGTCTAGCTTCTGCCAGAGTGGTGTCTCAAAGGAAACACTCTGTTGTCCACTTCCTCCAAACAACCTAGTCTCCACCAATTCTTCACACATCTGAATCTCAAATCCGTCGATTCTCCGATTCGCCGACTTCCCTCCCCCACATCCCTTGCGATTGAACACGTACGGAGAAGGCGAGACGGATCCGGACAAAGAGTAATCCAAAATCATAGTAGGTTGAGGAGTGGTCCAGAGAGCAGTAGATAGCTTCGATCGAAAGAGAGATGAGAGAAATTTTGGAATGAGCAATTTTTTGGAGGAAGGGTTTTAGAGCGGCGATCTGGAAATTTTTAGGAGGGGGTTTTTGGATGAAATTTGTAAAGAGGGAAAAACATAAACGACAACGAAAGATGACACACATACACTCTAAAGTGCATCCCGTGTTCTTTTTTTACTTTGTACGACACTGGAACGATGACATACACACTTTGTGTCATCGTTCGCGTGTCATTAAAGCTCCTTTTTCTAGTAGTGCTCAAACGTTCCCACAACCTCTTCATATTCAATTTCAAACCTATCTCCCATCACTTTCTCTCCCGTCCCCACAGCATTCAAAGCCCTCCATAATCCCTCCAAATCCATAACAATGGCAGGCGCAGACATAAACAACCCCAACGACAAGTTTTCCCCATATCACAACCTCACCGCATACCTAATAAAGGGCAAGAAATCCGAAGGTTTCGATGATATGATCGACTTCCTTTGTCGGTCCAAAATCCACCATGCCTTAACAGTCAACCCAACCATCTATATTTCCCACATGGAAGAGTTTTGGAGCTCAGCCGTGTATTCTACTGACCAAGGCACTCCCCAAATCAGAGGCACAGTAGACGGCAAGGAGATGATTATCATTGAAGCAAAGCTCCGCCAACACCTCAAGCTTCAGGATGAAGGGGACGCCATCTCTTACCCAAGAGACGTATACATGAGGACCTTTGTATTCATAGGGTACACTGGGAATCAAACAGGGTATACGATAGAGAAGGCACTCATGGGTCCCAAATGGAAGTATCTCTGCCACACTCTTCTCCAATGCATATCCCAGAAGAGGAGTGGCTGGAACCAACTTAGCTCCGGACTTGCGTCGGCAATTCACGGTATGATAACTGGGGCGGGTTTCAATTTTTCCCACCTCATTCTTGAAGGTTTGAGATACAACCTTCAAGAAGGGGTGAAAGCACAGTTCTTCATGTACCCAAGATTCTTGCAGGAAGTGTTCAACATTGAGCACCAAGATCTTTCAAAAACTGCAAGAATCTACATAATGCTGGGACATAAGAACAACATTTTTCAAAGCATGAGAACAGTTTCATCAAAGTTCTCAGGGGCCGATGTTCCATTTTTGTCTACAATGTTGAACACGCAAAGTGCCCAGGGTGACAGTTCAGCAAACCCAGCTAATACTGATCCCACACCCTCCACCTCACTGCCACAAACTCAAACTGCTGCTTCCCTTGATCGAACCCCTGTGCATTCTACTGAGGATGTACAGGCACATACTTTACTCACCCACAGTTTGATTGCTCAACCGGAACACAGGGCCCCGGTTGCAGCCAAATATACAAGGAAGAGGGGCAAGAGAACTCCTTCTTCTCTTGCCTCCAAGGCCCAAACCCAAGCCAACATCCCTCACTCAGAATCACAACATTCTAGTGAGAATATCATAAGGGAAAGCCACACTGTTAGGAAGACTCCTTCAAAAGTCTCTCTATTAGGATTAGGATCACTTCCCGGATCCATAGAACAGCCCTTTGAGCCATTCCTATCTTATTTGGACTTAAGTGTTGAGGAACCTGACCAAAGTGATGTACCTTCTCCAACTACCACTATCAAGGAGGTACTGATTGGTCTTGCTTCCGAAACACCCAACCCCAGTTCTTCACCCTTGAAGGTCCACTCTAGGAGTAATGAAAGAGTGGATGTGGAAGAGGCTGTCACTACTGCTGGTCCATCAAATGACCAGGAGGACAGTGACAACATCTTTAAGACCTCAACCACGGCAACTCATGGTGAGGGTGTTTCCTTGGAAACTCCCCTCACTGAGAGGAATCCCAGGCGCCAAGAAACCACGGGTGATGAGGATGAAGAGGCTAGGCCTAAGGCCCCATCTGGGTCCAAGGATTCCACAACTATGGATGAGGACAGTCTGAAACTAAATAATTTGGAATTGACGGCCAGGGTGGCTATGCTTGAGGCTGAAGTGTCCAAACTAAGACACCAAGCCTTGATGCATGAAGCCCATCAATGCCCCTCCACGGCTTCTCCCTCTCTTGTCTCTGTGGGCACTCAAACAGATGCCTATTTGTTCACTGATGCAACCAAAATGGGGGAGAAAGTCCCTGTGGAAGAAGACACCGAAAGTCTCGACAACTGGATTCAAGAGCAGGCTGCCTTCAAAGTACTCAATTCAGACCAGCTTTTGTCCAAGTTCATGACTTGCCAGTCTCAGATGACAATGAAGAAGAATCTACTGAAGACTGGAAGCTAGTTGTCAGAGTTATAGATGAGATGCTGATGGATGAAAACAACCAAGACGAAATATCTACATCCTTCAGCAGCATCCCAGAAGTTGCAGCCATCATAAGTCATGCAGCTGCCCCCCACTTCCCACTGACATCAACACAGCTAGAATTTGACATTATACTAGCTTGGGGGTACGATGGGAAAACTGAGAGGTTTTGGATAGGTTGGGAGTTTAGCGGACTAGAATAGCTAGACTGGGATTTAATTCATCCATTTGAAATCCTTGACCTATATGATCTTATCTGCATCAACAACTCATCAGACCTCTCAGCAGACCTTTCCATTGACATGTTCTATGCTATGATGGAGGACAACCTACCCAACTTCATAAGACTAATCAAAGAACTAAAACGGGTAGAGTCTCCTGAGTCATCTCAGGCTGCAGAAAGAAGACTGTCTCCCAACAATCTCCAAATCACAAGGAGCAGTCTTCTCAATTAAGAAGAAGTTATGAGCCTGAAAAGACTCCTATACAAACTAATGGTCAAGGACTTAGATGTGCTAGGATGGATAAGCAATAAGTGCCTTGACCATACCTTCCTTCTAAGCAACGTCACCTCTCTCACCATCAACACCAGGAACATCCTCCAGCTGCCCTCAGACTTCCTATTCAAGATCTTTCAGCTCAAAGCCAACATATGCAATATTAACTCATTAGAGAGCCAGGCAATGATGGTCACCATCAAAGCCCATCTTGAAGAAAAAGGATTGATTCCTCAGGAAGAGTCTGTGTCAACTTCTGATACTGACTCCAACTCATATACTCCACAAGTTGAAGCCACATCTGTAGCATCTGGCACAAGATCTTCACTTAGGGATCAACTGAGAGAAATAGAAGGTCCTAAGTACCAACTTGATGAAGACAGTGACCGTCCCTTGTCAATTTCTCAACTTGCCAATGAAGCCGAGGCAAAGATCCCAACAGCACAACATTCAACTGTTTCTGTGATCAGTGAAGCCAGAGCAGTGGCATCCAATGTTAACAAAGGGAAGGGAATTATGACATAAGAGGATGAAGAGAGGTTGCGAAAAGAAAAGAAGGAGAAAGAATAAAGAAGAAGGAAAAGAGAAGAAGAAGAGATGGCTAAAGAGATGGCTCATAAACAAAGGCATCAAGAAAGAAAGGCAGCCATACTCCTAAGACAACAGACAATCCAGCTGTATGCCAAACAGCTGGATGAGATGAAAGTTAAAATCCATGCAGGGTCTCAAGTTGAGGAAGATGAACAACTTGCCAGACAGCTGCAGGAACAGTTTGCAAAGGAAGTAGAAGAGGAGAATGAAAAGAAGAGGAAGGAAGATGCTAAGTTTAGAATCACTGATTCTAAATTAGCAAAAGAATTAAGGGAGGAGTGGACTGAAGCTCTGATCTCTCAAGGTGAGGATGCAGACTACCTTGAAAAACTTTCAAACAAAGAGATATACAGAGCCTTTATGGGTCAGCAGGGGGAATTGGCAAAGAAGAAGAAAGATGAAGAAAAAGAGAAAGCTTGACAAAAGTCAAAGAAAGCCATTGCCCTTAACCAAAGGACCCATGAAGAAAGGAAGGTGATGATTGACTTCCTTAAGGTAAGAGGAGAAAGTGGAAAAAGGTTAGGTCCCATGTCCTTCATGAACCTACAAGCCCTGTATACAAAAGTGAAAAAGGAAGAGGAAGAAAGACTGGGAAAGAGACCAGTCAAGAAACAAAGAACCTCTGCACCAGAAACTACTTCCACTTTCCAAACACCATCCACAAACATCCCCAAGCCTTCCTCTCCTCAACCCAAAAAGTTCAAAACATCCCACCCAGCTCGTTCTCATCAACAGCCACTCCTGAAGAAATCCAAACCCATATCCAAACCTGAAGACTCCAGAGAAATAGTCCAATGGTTTTACAGTACCCAAGATCAGTGGTTTGAAGTATTCAGGGGGAGAACTGAACGAAGAAGGTCGATTTACAAGTCTGTTGATGAGGTTCTACAACTTCCAGATTCAGATCTCAAGAGAATCATGGAGCTGGGTGAAGAAATCATACCTGCAAATGATGGCGGGAAACATCTTGTGCTGGTGATCAAACATCACTTCAACCCCAGCAAAGATGCAGTCTTAGATGTTAGACCTCTACAATCCCACTATCCATTTGCACGATGGTCCTACAATGCTGAGAAGAATGAGTTCACCATCACAAATGTCAAGGGTCACCAGATGAGATGTTCAAGCAAGGCAATCTTCAAAATGCCAAGTAAGGACATCAAGACTCTGTCTGAACTTCCTCTTGACAACCCCAGCAAAGATCCTCGAGGGTATGAAGTAGCAAGGATAGTGGACCACATGAAAAAGCTTCAGCAACAGAGGGACTAGAAGAATTTTGGTAGCATCAGTCTAGGGGGAGTTTGTAGAACCAAAGACTGATTGCTACAAAATTGTTCTAAGTACAACTGCTGCGGACAACACAAGATTGCTGCTGACCAAAACAGCTGCTGATACTTTGTCTGCTGCTGAAGACCAAAGTAGCTGCGGATAAGCTTATCAGCAGCATTCAACACATGTTGCTGCTGATAGGCATATCCTCAGCAGCTGCGGATAGATCAATCTTGCTGCAGGTCCTCATCTCTGCTGCTGATAGCTGTATTCTCTGAAGACCAAACTTTGCAGCTGACTATCCATGTGAAGCGCCTCTGACACCTTTTTGCAAAAGCAACTGCCACACTCCAAGCAGAAGGAACCTCACTGGTGCAACCAATAAAGGACAATGACGCTCTTCTCCAAGCATGCAAACAATGATGCCTAAGAAGACGTTTCAGTAAAGTTAACTAGATTAGCCTTTACGTGTAATTTAGATTAATAAACAAGATCAACGGCTTGTGTTAGATCTGATCCTTAGAATCAAGGGTCTGTCTTGATTCTAAGTTACTATATATATCCTGTAAACACTTCAAACAATGTGTGCCTTCATAGTGCTTTCTGATAGTGTCTTGATAGAGTTTTACTTGTAATCTTGTAATCTCAGAAGTCTAATACAACAGTGCATTTATCAGTATTCTTGTTGTTTACTTGTTTACTTTGTTGGTTGCTATTGTTTCCGCCAATATCAACTAGAATAGAATCACCTTGTAATCTTACGATCCTACATTGCCACTAGGTCGAAAACCATGTTCACAACCAATGGAAACAAGACCAACATCAAACATTGCAATCTCTCAAGAATTGGGCAAACACTCTCTTGCCCACTCGTTTAACTTGCGATCTCTCCCCATTAGCCGGCAGATTTGGAAACGCATCATTTATAAGTAGTTATACAAATCTTGGGTATAACAGGAATCTAAACCTCTCAGCCGTATCTATTTGATCATTTAAGGCTTTGAAGATGTATCTTGAGAAGTTATAGCCCATGTTAGAGATAAGCCAACCATGGCTGCTGCAAGATCATGTCCCATTGCATCCTTCCCCGCCTTTCTTGAAGAGATGCACATGATCATCATGTGGGCAAAGTACCTCCACTGATCGAGCACCCACATCTTCTTGTAGGAAGAATAATCTCGAACACCGACATATCCCATACGCTGCCTCCAACATCCATCCACGAAGTAGTCAGGATTGGCTGTTGGGTCGGTGGCAAGATCTCGAAACTGTAAGACCTGTCTAATTGTGTCCTCAGAAAAGGCAACTTCATGACCTGCCACAGTAGCCCGTATAACATTAGGAGTTACTGTGCAATCATGTTCCGCTGTCTCCCAGAACTGCTCCAAGTACGGTCTTGATACTATAGGGTCTGCTGATATAGCATAGCTGATCCTTGAACGGTTCAAGAAGTCAACTATCTCTCAGTATTATAGTGCAGCACCATTCCATTCCGGTTCTATATGTGCTAGGAGGTTGAACTCACTGGTAAAGGCATGAGCCATCACTGCAAAAACACAGAAAACATAATAAGAACAAGAAGATTCATTGGAATTGAATACACATGACTAAGTATAGCAGTTACTTATTGAACTGAATTTCAGACTTAGAAAAATTTAACAAGTGTTGGTCCTGCGTACTTAGCAAGTACGCAGGGATTTCTTCTTGCGTACTTAACAAGTACGCAGGAATTACTTCTTGGGTACTTGTTAAGTGCGCAAGAATTGCACTTTGTCAAATTTTCTAGAAATCCAAATATTCAACAGATGATCAACAATGATGTGGATTAGGGTCACCACAAGGTCGAAAGCAGTGATAAAGACATGTGGAACCTCTATCTTCATCAATGAACTGCTATCCTGTCAAAGTTTGACCTAAAAGACAACCCAGACTAAACGACGGTCAATCGAGGGGTCAAGGTCAAAATCAAGAGTCATCAAGGACGATTAAGGACTGAATAAGGATCGATTGTTGATTCTAAGCAAGTTTTAATTATAGTGAGTTACCAAAACAACCAAAAATTTATCCAAAAATCAAGATTCAACCCTAAATATTCAAAGTTCTAAATCGGTTCTTAAGTCGAGATTTAATGGATGAAATGCTCTACGATGCTTTTGATAATCCGACTTTTCAAATTAACTCAGTTAAACTTCCCGTTAAATTCATGTTAAGTTCTAACCATGTTAACTCAATATCAAACTTTTAAGGATCAATTATGCCATTTTCTTAATCACAGGGACCAAATCTGCAATTAAACCAAATTCGATTTGGTTGACTTGTGAAAATCAACAGGATTGTTCTTGAATCAAATTCGAAGCCCACGATCATTCCCGTTGCAATCTGTAACCGTTATGCATTTGATTGTCATAATCGATCATCATTAAAACATTAATCACAGTAATGGAGTCGAATTAATACCAATTAATCTCATTATTGGATTTTAAAGCCGTAACCATCGGCCATGGTCGCGTTTACCTCAAATTTAATCACGATCTTCCCAATTGATCATCTGCACACCTCATTCGAACAACTCAGAAGCGATACCACACATCTATTTGGCCGGAATCACTGCAGTGGTCACCGAGAACAGAAGTCGTCGCCGTCGGCATTCGTTTTAGTCGAATCCCATCAATCCGTCATCCAATCTGGTAATCACTGATACCTATAGTTTTGTTTTTTCATCTAGATTGAAAGCCTTATCATTATCAAGGCTTACATCATCGAATTCTAGATGAACCCGATTCTAGGGTTCATACAATTGTGGTTTAATCGAACCCCTATCCAAACCCCTTTTCAATCAAATTAAATCCTTTCATTAGTTTCGAAATTCTCAAGAATATGAAAGCCCCATGGGTATTTTGTCAATTATCATCGAATTGATCACAATCCGTAACCTAGCGTTTGTTCATCTTCGAATTTGGGGGTTTCGATCCTAGGGTTAATTAAAATGAAATTAAACTATACCAATAGATTCGCAATACCCTAATTAGTAAAAGCCCTATGATTCCAAATATTTTTAATATAAGATTTGATGAATTTGAATCCGTGTTCATAAAACTGGGGTTTCGGTTTTTGAAACTAGAATCAAAGGCTTTAAACTCGTTGTTTTTGCAATCAAAACCACCCACTGATTTGCCTATACTCGATTAGCAAAACCCCTATACTTTATGGTTCGATCATGGTCGGAATCTATGTATTTGGGATGAGGATCGATCGCGGATGGGTTTGGGAAGGGGGAACATTGGAAACTTAGATTAAAACCATTTCAAACCAATTTCGTTTGCGATTTCCCTAGCGGGTGTGATGGTTGAGTTGTTGGGCATGTAGGGGAGAGACCCGGGTTCGAGTCTCTCCACCTGTTTTGTTTTTGAAAACATTTTTGATTAATATTTAAATAGAAAAATCAAACCATATATTATTAGATTAATATATTATAATGTTTTAACCCGAAAAACAACCCGTAGGCTCGGGTTTGACTTTATAACTTATAATTACTAATAATCCCACTTTTAAAATAATATATTTATATTATTTTCAACCCCGACTTCGTATGAAATAATATATTAATATTGTTTTTGACTCGTAACTTCTATTACTAAATAATATATATATTTATATTATTTCTCTTTGTTTAAATACCTCGTGTAATGTTTTAAACTATTCAATAACATAAATTGTTATATTATTTACCCACGTTTATTTGCTCAAATAAAAATAACATATTTATTATTTTGCCACAATGATTAGTTATTAATCATACGAACCTAAAATAATATATTAAATTATATTATTTTTCTAACTTTTGTAAACGACTCGAACGTACGAATTTATTTATTTATATATTTATTATTCGTTATTAACGTTCGACGCGTAATGTAACTACCTTAATTATTATATTATGATATATATATATATATATTCGTAGACACGTTCGTCTACTCTTAAATCCTTAGAATGCGTTAAGGCGTTCAATCTTCCGTGTCGTCGTCACAAATCCCAACTTGTCCCTAATTTATGTGTTTATAATTTTAGGGCATTCGTAAGTCGTTTGAGACTTACACTCGTGGTTCCAACTTATCTATTGTGTGATACTGACTACGCTATTCAGGTGAGTTTTCACGGCCCTTTTTATTGTTTTAACTTGGGGGAGAAAACATGACTAAACGATTTTTGGATTTTTAATTCGTATGTTATCAATGTTAAATGCTAAGCGTAACACGCTATCACAGAAAGTCCTCAACTAATATCGGATCGTTAATATGGATCTTAGCGAGGTAATATTTAGTAGTACTACTGGGTTTGACAAATCTCACCCGCGTTAGTCGCGCTAACTCGATTAGATATCGAATGGGTGAAATGTTTGCCTACTCACACCGCCAGTGTTGATAGACCTGGCAGGAGGCAATAAACAAACAGTCAGCTTCGGTTACGAGCGCTTGAGCTGAACATGAACATAGGTTAGCTACCTATAGATACGTACTGAATAAACATAAATCCGGTAAACGCTTATTTACATATATTGAAACCTGTGGACTCACCAACCTCGTGTTGACATATTTTCTTAAATGTTTTCTCAGGTCGCTAAGATAAGTCACAGGTGCACGTTAGGGCATGCATGGGATTCAACTGCTTTGATTATAACCTATTTGTGTTTGTTTGAATTATCCTATTGTACTTGTTTTGATTGGACATTTGGACTTTTTGAACTTTGGACTCTGATTTTGGGCGCGTGTATTTTGCGCATTTACTTTCTTTACGCTTCCGCATTGATACTCTGATTTAAATAATATTTTCACTTTGAGTCCCATGTAGAGTCGTTCAAAGTAACTAATGTATGAGATCCTGGTTCGTCACTTCCCAAACGGTAAAACTCCGTTAGTTGAAAATGGGGGTGTGACAGATTGGTATCAGAGACATTGGTTATAGAGAACTAGGATTGCATACTAGACTATAGCCTCACACATTAGTTACATGTCATTTGGATGTTTGGTACTTATATGTATTGTTACAGGAACATGTCGTCAACACCACCTTCATCACCAAATGCACCACGACATAAGGCACCTATCCTAGCATCCCCGGAGCCAAAAAGGCGCCGGACTACTTCCAGTGACTATTTAGTGGACCAAGGGGAAGCGAGCAGCGCGCAAGCAATGAATCCTGCTCGAAACTGGAACGTGTACCCACAAATGATCCAAAGATGGATCGAAATGGGAAATATCCCATCACCTTACTTCGGGTCTACTTCCTCATCACCCACCTTGCCTAGCTTGCCATGTACTATGGAACAAGCTTTTGCAGCCTTTGTGTTTTATATGTCTAGAGAATTAAGCATTGTAAAGGATGCTACCGATGAGATACCGAATATCTTGAAGAAAGAGCCTCAAATAGAGGAGAATAAAGTAGGGATAGAACTTCTAACTATTGAAGTAGCAGTAACTGACCAGTTCCATAATCTTTTAGTGGATCGTGTGACACACTTGGAGACGAGGGTGGACACTATGGACGATGATATGGAAGGAGTTCTGGAGAGATTGGCTGCTATGGAAGCTCAGCTACATGTAGCAAACCACACTGCTGAAGGTCTTCAAGAGAGGGTGACTCACTTGGAAGCCCAACTGCAAGCCACTTTATTTCCTGAAGAGATTCCACATTCTGATGGTGAGGAGGAACCTTTTGAGGAGGAACCTTTTGAGGAGGAACCTTTTGAGGAGGAACCTATTGAGGAGGAGCCCGTGGAGGAGGAACCAGTAGAGATAGATGATTCACAATCGTATGTTTCTTCCGATGACGAAGATGCTTGATGATCTTCCTATTCTATCTTCCTTTTCATGTTTGCTTTTGCCTATGTTATTTCTCTTTTGAAACCTAGATGGGTAAGGTTGTTCCCATCCAATAAAAGCATGAGAAGTTTAATATTTGAGTTATTTATTTTGTAGCCTTACAATTTATTTAATTTTCAAAATATTAGATGTTGTATCTCCTTACTCATACCTGAATAATGTTTAATATGCGATATATTTCTCATTGTTTTTTCTTCATTTGTGATTGTGAAGAATCATGTCAGGGAGAGGACGCGGAGGCCGTGCCGGTGGTCGTCGTACCATTAACATGACGGCAGCAGAGCTAGCAGCACTGATAAATGATAGTGTGGTGGAGGCTCTGGCAGCACAGAATGTTGCAGGTAACTGCTTTTGCTATTGACTAATGATGTCAATCCATCTCTTAAAAAGCCTGCCCTAAACTCTATAATTCCAATTCTATTTATATTTCTAAATCCATGCCAGCAAAATCAGCAAAACCAACAACCAGCTTGCCCTTTCAAGGCATTCATGGATTGCAAGGCCCACGCCTTTAGTGGAGCTGAAGTAGCTGTTGGACAACTTCACTGGTTTGAGAAGGTTGAATCGGTAATTGCCATGTGCAACTTCCCCGTGGCTAATCAGGTGAAGTTTGCTGCCGGAACTTTGGAGGGCCCGGCACTAACATGGTGGAACGCCCAGGTCCAAATGTTGGGTCTGGCCATGACGAATGGACTCCCGTGGGAGGAATTCAAAGCAATGATGAAAGAGGAATACTGTCCTCGCGATGAGATCCAGAAGTTAGAGGGAGACTTTTGGAACATAAAGATGCAGGGTTCTGAAATTGAAATCTACACCACACGTTCCCATGAACTAGCTACTATGTGCCCGCATATGGTAACTCCTGATTACAAAAGAATTGAGCTTTACATTGGAGGTCTAGTGCCTCAAATACAAAGCATGGTTACTTCATCCAATCCTACCATTATCCAACAAACCATCCGAGTTGCGCATAAGTTAGCCGATCAAGCGGTGACACAAGGAACCCTACCTCTGAGAGGTTCAGTTGCTAAACCCACCAACGATCACAAACGCAAATTCGATCACCATCCCAACACCCACAACCACTCCAACCCCCACTCCAAAGGACCCTAACCCAACCAACCCCAGTTTAACCAACCACAACAACAACAGCGTAGGTTTGAGCCTACCAAGAACTTCAATCAGTAGACCTCTTCTGGCCAAAACCAGGGTGGTTACGCGGGGAAGTCTCCGAAGTGTAACAAGTGTAACTTCCACCACTTTGGGTTCTGCAATCGTTGCCAGAGGTGCGGAAAAATAGGTCATGCGGCTAAGGACTGCAGGGGTGAGTTACAAACTAAACAACCTTTTCAACAACCGGGATCCACAAGGGGTTGCTTTGAGGGCGGAAATGATGGGCATATTCGGAAGAATTGTCCTCAATTGAAGAAAGGGGGTAACGGAAACCACAACCCTAATCAGAATAACAATGGCAATGGTGGTAACAATGGAAATGGTGGAGGAAATGGTGCGAAGGGACGAGCCTTCATACTAGGATCTGGAGAAGCCCGTTACGACCATAATGTGGTCACCGGTAAGTTCCTCGTAAATAATTACTTTGCTTCTGTCCTTTTTGACACTGGTGCTGATAGAAGTTTTATATCTAAGAAATTTAGTAATATGATAAAAGGAACTTCATCTCTATTAGAAGCTAAGTATACAATGGAGATAGCTGACGGCCAAATAATTGAGGCAACTCACATTCTCAAGGGATGTAAACTTGAGCCAGCTACACATATATTTGATATCGACCTTATCCCGGTCATACTTGGTAGTTTTGATATAATTGTCGGCATGGATTGGTTATCTAAAAACCAAGCCGAAATTATCTGTCGTGAGAAGATTGTTCGTATACCTCTCCCGAATGGAGAAACCCTTTCCGTCCAAGGCGAAAGAGTTGGTGCAGTCATGGGCATCATATCTTTCATGAAAGCTCAAAACTGCCTTCGAAAGGGGCATACGACTATTTTGGCTCTCGTTGCTGAGCAACCCTCCGAAGAGAAGAAAATTGAGGATATTCCCGTCGTGCGTGAATTTTTGGAAGTGTTTCCTGAGGATCTGCCCGGTTTGCCACCGCACCATCAAGTTGAATTTCAAATTGATTTAGCACCCGGAGCAGCACCGATTGCTCGGGCACCTTACAGATTGGCACCTAGTGATTTACAAGAGTTGTCCACTCAATTGCAAGATTTGTTGGATAAAGGTTTCATTCGACCTAGTTCATCGCCGTGGGGGAGCTCCGGTACTATTTGTCAAGAAGAAGGACGGAACTTTCCGTATGTGTATTGATTACCGGGAGCTGAATAAAGTCACAATCAAGAACCGCTACCCTTTACCTCGCATAGATGACCTCTTTGATCAACTCCAAGGATCAAGTTTCTATTCCAAGATAGATCTTAGGTCCGGCTACCATCAGTTGAGAGTCCGAGAAGAGGATATCTCAAAGACTGCATTCAGAACAAGGTACGGCCATTACGAATTTATGGTCATGCCTTTCGGGTTAACCAACGCACCTGCAGCATTCATGGATCTCATGAACCATGTGTGTAAGCCATACCTTGACCAGTTCGTTATCGTTTTCATCGACGACATCCTCGTTTATTCCAAGAACAAGGAAGAACATAAGGAACATCTATGCCTAATTTTGGAATTACTTAAGCGAGAGCAACTGTATGCTAAGTTTTCCAAGTGTGAATTTTGGATCCGGGAAGTTCAGTTTCTAGGACATGTGGTTAACGAGAAAGGGATACATGTCGACCCATCTAAAATAGAAGCCATCAAGAATTGGGTAGCACCGACGACTCTGACAGAGGTGCGACAATTTCTGGGAGTGGCTGGATATTACCGTCGATTCGTCGAAGGATTTTCCAAAATTGCTCAACCCCTCACTGCTCTAACTCAAAAGGGTAAAGCCTATAATTGGGGCGACAACCAAGAGTAGCATTCCAACATCTCAAACAGAAACTTTGCAGTGCACCTATTCTAGCTCTTCCGGAAGGAACCGATGATTTTGTAGTGTATTGTGATGCATCTATTCAAGGTCTGGGTTGTGTCTTAATGCAATGCGATAAGGTGATCGCATACGCTTCACAGCAACTAAAGGTCCACGAGAAAAACTACACCACTCACGACTTAGAGTTGGGAGCAGTAGTCTTCGCACTTAAGATATGGAGACATTACTTGTACGGTACCAAATGCACCATCTACACCGATCACAAGAGTCTTCAGCACATTTTCGAACAGAAAGAGTTAAACATGCGACAACGTTGTTGGGTCGAACTCTTAAACGATTAACTGTGCGATCCGATATCACCCGGGTAAAGCTAATGTTGTAGCTGATGCCTTAAGTCGAAAAGAAACAAAACCAAACGAGTTCAAGCATTACAGCTTACTATTCACCCCCGATTACCTGACAAAATCCTTAGTGCTCAACTCGAAGCCCTAAAAGAAAAGAATCTACCGCTGGAAAGTACACGCGGTCTGGAAGCACAACTTAAAGTCAAATCTAACTGTATTCGCTACTTTGCCGAGCGAATATGGGTTCCAGTATTCGGAAACCTGAGGGAACTAGTCATGGATGAGTCTCATAAATCTCGTTACTCTATTCATCCAGGTTCTGAAAAAATGTATCATGATCTAAAGATACTATATTGGTGGCCGAAGATGAAGGCCGATATAGCCACCTATGTTAGTAAGTGTCTGACTTGCGTGAAGGTCAAAGTTGAATATCAAAAACCATCCGGTCTTCTACAACAACCAGAAATTCCTATGTGGAAATGGGAACAAATATCCATGGACTTCATCACCAAATTACCACGAACCCCTACCGGATGTGATACCATATGGGTAATCGTTGATCGATTAACAAAGTCTGCTCACTTCCTAGCAACCAAAGATACCGACAAAATGGATAAACTTACTCGTACTTACTTGAAAGAAATAGTCTCTCGGCACGGGGTGCCAATCTCTATTATTTTGGATCGTGATGCACGATTCACTTCTCGTTTCTGGCAGTCGTTACATAAGGCCTTAGGCACGCGTCTAGATATGAGCACAGCATACCATCCTCAAACTGATGGCTAAACGGAACGTACAATCCAAACTCTGGAGGACATGCTACGAGCTTGTGTGATTGATTTCGGTAACACTTGGGAGTCTCACCTACCGTTGGTGGAGTTCTCCTACAACAACAGCTATCACACTAGCATCAAGGCAGCTCCATTTGAAGCACTTTATCGACGGAAATGCCGTTCTCCCATTTGTTGGACTGGGGTTGGAGATAGCCAACTCACAGGTCCTGAACTTGTATTTGAAACCTCCGAAAAGATCGTTCAAATTAGAAACCGTATGGCGGCAGCTCGTGATCGTCAAAAGAGCTACGCCGACAAGCGTCGTAAACCCTTAGAGTTTCAAATAGGTGACATGGTCTTGCTCAAAGTCTCACCTTGGAAAGGTGTCATTCGTTTCGGGAAACGAGGCAAACTGAATCCTCGTTATGTTGGACCATTCAAGATAATGAAGAGAATCGGACCAGTCGCATATCAACTGGACCTACCTGAAAGACTTAGTGGTATACACAACGTCTTTCATGTCTCAAATTTAAAGAAATGCCTAGCAGAAGAATCACTCGCAGTTCCTCTTGAGGAACTACACGTTGATGAACAATTACGTTTCATCGAAGAACCTGTGGAAATTATGGATAGGGAAGTTAAAACGTTAAAGCACAGTAAGATCCCTATTGTCAGAGTTCGTTGGAACTCGAAACGCGGACCGGAATTCACGTGGGAGCGCGAGGATCAGATGATGCGCAAATATACTAATCTGTTCAAGCACTCCGCGTCAAATTCTTAAGGTACTATTTAATTTTCGGGACGAAAATTCTTTCAACTAGGGGATGATGTGATGTCCCGGGAAATTTTTATTATTATTATTTATTTAATTTTCGGGACGAAAATTCTTTCAACTAGGGGATGATGTGACAATCCGACTTTTCAAATTAACTCAGTTAAACTTTCCGTTAAATTACTGTTAAGTTCTAACCCTGTTAACTCAATATCAAACTTTTAAGGATCAATTCTGCCATTTTCATAATCGTAGGGACCAAATCTGCAATTAAACCAAATTCGATTTGGTTGACTTTTGAAAATCAACAGGATTGTTCTTGAATCAAATTCGAAGCCCACGATCATTCTCGTTGCAATCCGTAACCGTTATGCATTTGATTGTCATAATCGATCATCATTAAAACATTAATCACAATAATGGAGTCGAATTAATACCAATTAATCTCATTATTGGATTTTAAAGCCGTAACCATCGACCATGGTCGCGTTTACCTCACATTCAATCACGATCTTCCCAATTGATCATCTGCACACCTCAGTCGAACAACTCATAAGCAATCCCACACATCTATTTGGCCGGAATCGCTGCAGTGGTCACAGAGAACCGAAGTCGTCGCCGTCGGCATTCGTTTTAGTCGAATCCCATCAATCCGTCATCCAATTTGGTAATCACTGATACCTATAGTTTTGTTTTTTCATCTAGATTGAAAGCCCTATCATTATCAAGGCTTACATTATCGAATTCTGGATGAACCCGATTCTAGGGTTCATACATTGTGGTTTAATCAAACCCTTATCCATACCCCTTTTCAATCAAATTAAATCCTTTCATTAGTTTCGAAATTCTCAAGAATATGAAAGCCCCATGGGTATTTTTTCAATTATCATCGAATTGATCACAATCTGTAACCTAGGGTTTGTTCATCTTCGAATTTGGGGGTTTCGATCCTAGGGTTAATCAAAGTGAAATTAAACTATACCAATAGATTCGCAATACCCTAATTAGTAAAAGCCCTATGATTCCAAATATTTTTAATATAAGACTTGGTGAATTTGAATCCGTGTTCATAAAACTAGGGTTTCGGTTTTGAAACTAGAATCAAAGGCTTTAAACTCGTTGTTTTTGCAATCAAAACCACCCACTGATTCGCCTATACTCGATTAGCAAAACCCCTATACTTTCTGGTTCGATCATGGTCAGAATCTATGTATTTGGGATGAGGATCGATCGCGGATGGGTTTGGGAAGGGGGAACATTGGAAACTTTGATTAAAACCATTTCAAACCAATTTCGTTTGCGATTTCCCTAGCGGGTGTGATGGTTGAGTTGTTGGGCATGTAGGGGAGAGACCCGAGTTCGAGTCTCTCCACCTGTTTTGTTTTTAAAAACATTTTTGATTAATATTTAAATAGAAAAATCAAACCATATATTATTAGATTAATATATTATAATGTTTTAACCCGGAAAACAACCCGTAGGCTCGGGTTTGACTTTATAACTTATAATTACTAATAATCCCACTTTTAAAATAATATATTTATATTATTTTCAACCCCGACTTCGTATGAAATAATATATTAATATTGTTTTTGACTCGTAACTTCTATTACTAAATAATATATATATTTATATTATTTCGCTTTGTTTAAATACCTCGTGTAATGTTTTAAACTATTTAATAACATAAATTGTTATATTATTTACCCACGTTTATTTGCTTATTTTTGCCACGATGATTAGTTATTAATCATACGAACCTAAAATAATATATTAAATTATATTATTTTCCTAACTTTTATAAACGACTCAAACGTACGAATTTATTTATTTATATATTTATTATTCGTTATTAACGTTCGACGCGTAATGTAACTACCTTAATTATTATATTATGATATATATATATATATATATATCCGTAGACACGTTCGGCTACTCTTAAATCCTTAGAACGCGTTAAGGCGTTCAATCTTCCGTGTCGTCGTCAAAATCCCAACTTGTCCCTAATTTATGTGTTTATAATTTTAGGGCATTCGTAAGTCGTTTGAGACTTACACTCGTGGTTCTAACTTATCTCTTGTGTGATATTGACTACGCTATTCAGGTGAGTTTTCACGGGCCCTTTTACTGTTTTAACTTGGGGGAGAAAACATGACTAAACGATTTTTGGATTTTTAATTCGTATGTTATCAATGTTAAATGTTAAGCGTAACACGCTATCACAGAAAGTCCTCAACTAATATCGGATCGTTAATATGGATCTTAGCGAGGTAATATTTAGTAGTACTACTGGGTTTGACAAATCCCACCCGCGTTAGTCGCGCTAACTCGATTAGATATCAAACGGGTGAAATGTTAGCCTACTCAGACCACCAGTGTTGATAGACCTGGCAGGAGGCAATAAACAAACAGCCAGCTTCGGTTGCGAGCGATTGAGCTGAACATTAACATAGGTTAGCTACCTATAGAAACCTGTGGACTCACCAACCTCGTGTTAACGTACTGAATGAACATAAATTCGGTAAACGCTTATTTACATATATTGAAACCTGTGGACTCACCAACCTCGTGTTGACATATTTTCTTAAATGTTTTCCCAGGTCGCTAAGATAAGTCACAGGTGCATGTTAGGGCATGCATGGGATTCAACTGCTTTGATTATAACTTATTTGTGTTTGTTTGAATTATCCTATTGTACTTGTTTTGATTGGACGTTTGGACTTTTTGGACTTTGGACTTTGATTTTGGGCGCGTGTATTTTGCGCATTTACTTTCTTTACGCTTCTGCATTGAAACTCTGATTTAAATAATATTTTCACTTTGACTCCCATGTAGAGTCATTCAAAGTAACTAATGTCTGAGATCCTGGTTCGTCACTTCCCAAACGGTAAAACTCCGTTAGTTGAAATTGGGGGTGTGACAATTCTCACCAGATGATATTAAGACAATGATGATACTAGAATCGTGACGAAAAACCGGTTAGGAACACACGAAATTTTATGAGTAAAAGTGTGAAGAGGGAATTCAACAGTAGAAAAGGATTTGAATGAGATAAACTTCTAAAATTTTTCTAAGTGCTGTATATATACCCAACACAAAATAGTCTTGCGTACTTGCTAAGTGCGCAGGACTTAACTCCTGCGTACTTACCAAGTACGCATGATTTAAGTCTTGCGTACTTGTTAAGCACGCAGGGTTTACCTCATGCGCACTTATCAAGTACGCAGAGACCCTTGTGTGCACAAACTTTCAACTCAATTTATGAAGATTTCAAGTCAAATAACGAACAAGATAAAAGTATTCAAAGTCAATTCAAGAAGGTTAAATACAAATATTTTTGGCTTTTCTGATTAAAATTGAACTGTACACAAACTTAAAATCTTTTTGATCTTTTCTAGATAGAAATATACACGTATATACAAACACACTATTTTTGTTCAAAGACACGAGTAGAGGATCATATCAGGCTAACTTATAGCAAAAACGATACAAGATAAACATCAAAGAATATGGGATCATGTCATGTATTACTATTTATTCATATGTAATAAGCACATAAACAAGTAATTCAAGTTGACAATATTATAAGATTTGAAACTATAAGCATCTATGTATCACGTTCTTGTGTGTTAAGGTATTAATTATAAGATATACAACGTGTACCCCACTGATATGCTACAGTAATGTAAATTGCACTATCTCAAGGCATCGATGATTTTCCCAATGATTTTCTAAATTTCCAGAATGAGGCTACGTCAATTAGCATAGGAAAAATCAAATAGAATCCATAAGGATTATCAGGAATCACAACATTCAGAATCGAGTGATTCATTTGTCTTGGTTTCATTTGATTTCTTCATTGAATATCGGTATGATGATTCAGGATAATGAATATGGTGTTTGAGTATTAGGGTAAGGGAATCTAACTTTTATCTGGATTTGAATTCAATGAATCAGGAGTGATTCAAGGGTGAATACACGTTTCACGGTTGATGTAGAGACATGTCTTGATTCAATCTCTCATTACATACTTGTGAGTATGGGCAGTGAGATGAACCGCATTAATTGTGCTAACAACCTAACCCGAAACTGGTCTCTTGAAAAATTTTTGCCAAAATCTAACATCCTTTATCTAATAATAATCTTTTTGTATTCTTTTACACACGCACACATGCATAATATGTGTTCAAATCACAGTTGTAGTCTATATTTAGTTTCCACACTATTAATGATTCAAAGATGCCTACAACCTACTGACAATACAAATTACTTGTAAATAAGCAGATTAAAAACATAACAATTTAAACAATTAAGTAAGCATGACGCAATCATTTTCCATATGAGCAATCTATGGCGTTTAGATCATTTCTGATGTACTATCATTTCCTCTTTTCTCAATATTACTTTGAAAATTTTCTCCATTTTCTATTATGTTTGAATTTTTATAAAATATTTGAAAATTAAAAGAACTATACAGAAAGTTTTAAAGAAATAAAATTTAACTTTCATGAATTGAATTGATTTAAGAAAAACAAGTTTTCACTCTGGATTGAACATTCCTATCAAGTTGACAAGATGCTCAAAACGGGATCGGTCAAACGCCTTAGTGAAAAGGTCAGCAAGATTGTCATCCGTGTGAACCTTTACAAGTTCAATGAGATGCTTTTCAGCACAATCACGGATGAAATGATGGCGAATTTCAATATGTTTAGTTTTGGAAGGTTTCACCGGGTTATTTGTGATGGAGATTGTAGTGTTGTCAATGAACAGAGGAGTTCCAGTGAAGTTCAAGTCGTAGTCTCTCAATTGCTGTCCATAATATTTGAGAACAACCGCTAGCTGCAGCAATGTATTCTGCTTCACATGTTGAGACAGAAATCGTTGACTGCTTCTTACACTGCCAGGAAACCAGTCTGTCTCCTAAGAATTGACATCCACCAGAAGTTGACTTTCTATCAAGGTTACAACCGCCATAATCTGAATCAGTGTAGGCTTTGAAGTCAAAAGACTACTGCTTAGAGTACCAAATACCCAATCGGGGTTTCCCTTTCAAGTATCTGAAAATCCTCTTTACAACTATCATATGGGACTCCTTTGGTCGTGACTGAAACCTTGAGCACAAGCATACATCAAACATTATATCTGTCCTTGAAGCTGTGGATACATAAGAGATCCGATCATCCCACGATAAAATTTGCAATCCACATCTTTTCCGTCTCTGTCAGGATGCAGACCATGATTGACTGGGATAGGTGTAACATTTCTGATTTTCCGACCCTATTTTAATTTATTTTAACTAATAAAATAACAACACGACATTAAATCATATTCTTGTTCAAACTTACTCCTCATTAATCGTTAGTCGATCGCATTCAATTCAAAAGTTTAGAACTCATAATCACGTGGTAACACCTTCTAGAGTTAACTAAATTAGTAACCCCGTTAGGTGTGTTGTTAAATCTTAACCAAACTAATTCTGTCAAAACTGAAGTTGCAAGGGCTGATTTGGTAAATAAACCAGAAACCCAAATAGACACGGTCGCGTCTTCATATGGCACGGTCGCGCCAAGTGCTTTGGCACGGTCGCGCCAAGTGCTTTGGCACGGTCGCGCGCCTTGCTTTAGAACGGTCGCGCAATGGTGCCTTGGCACGGTCGCGCCTCCTATAGGCACGGTCGCGCCTCGCATCAGTTGAAACGTAAATGCAGCCTTTAATCGCAGGACCGTTCGATTTCGTAACCGTTTCGCATATTAACAAACCCAGTTAAAGGTTTAATCATTTTATTTACGCCACATAAACCCAATTGATCGATTCAAATTATAATCGTCAAAACCCTCCATGTGACCATCGATTTCAAGATTTTGGTTGCAATCATCTCAAACAAACACACAAATACATCATTCGATCCTCCCTAAACCTCCAGAACACATTGAGTTAGCCGGAGTTGCAGCAGAAATCGTCGAAGATCAAACACGTCGTCGCCGGAACTCGTTTATACCATACACCATCGATTAATTATATTTCCGGGTAATTGAAAACCTCCTACACTTTCGTTTTAGTCCATAGATCAAAAGCCCCAACTTAATTTGGGCTTACATTAGCCAATTTAACACGAACCCAAATCTAGGGTTCATTCTAAAATGGTTTATCCGAATCATACTTTGTACATGTTTTAAATACAATTAACCTATACAAATAGACTCGAATTCACCTAATGAATAAAAGCCCTATGATTTCCAACATTTACAATATAAGATTTAAGCAATTCGTTTCTATTTTAGAGCAGACACGGTCGCGCTAGTCTTCTAGCGCAGTCGTGCTTCATGAGACACGGTCGTGCCTCATGCACTCAGACCCGGTCGTGCCCCTTGGCTAGACTTGGTCGTGCCTCAGAACCCTAGACACGGTCGTGCCTAGTGAACAGCTTAGTTATACCTCCTGTTTTATCAACAGGGTCGCGCCCTGACTAGCATGGTCACGCCCGTGGTCCTCGCACGATCGTGCCTTGTCCCAAGCACGGTCGTGTGTGTGAGGAAATCTTGGTAGAATACAAAAACTTATATTTTAAAAATCAATAAAGCATTCCAAATGAATTTTCAAATAAAAATAATTGATTTTATAAAGATTTATATTAACCTTGTTTTAAAAGATCCAATTCCTATTCTAATATAAATAGAAGCTATTTATTTAAACCTATAAAATTAAATTTATACTATTAAACCTAGATATTATTTATCCAACCCATTTACACATAATTATAAAAATAGATTAACAATGGTTATTTACTAAATTTATATTTAATATAAAACGCTCGATACATTTTTATCACTAAATGACTAAGTACATATTTTTATAAATAAATAAATAAAGTATCAATTATTTATTTAATCTATATTTAAACAAAGATTGTTTATTTAGATTATATTTAACAAAACTTAACGCCTACAACTCCAACTCTTTGAACACACATCCAAATTCAACCCTAGACTTAGACATAGACTATTGTGCTCACTATTAATTCAATACATATTACCCTCTAGGTTAATGTTGTGCATTACAAGGATCTTGTTACTATCTAGTCTCGCGTGTTAGCTACACCTTTTAGAATCATGTGAGTATTACATAGCCCCTTTTACTCTTTTACATTTTTGGGGTGGAACATGAACAATATACAATCTATTGCTTTCATTTACACAAACTACACAAGTACAAATCCTCTTTACATTCATGTGTGTAAATTTGAGTTTTATGCATGAGTGCTAGTTGTGCTAACTTTTGTGTGCTATTTATGTGCAATCATTAAATATTCAAGCCGACGGTAAACAATGAAAGATCTAATGAGTCTGACAAACCCACCCAGATTGGGGTGATTGTTACCGACAACACAATTTTGCATGCTAGTTACAAAGGTTTGATTGTACTTGGTTACACATTGGCTACTCTTCATAAATGCCTTATTTTATCATGTTATGTAAGGATTTGTTTATTCACAATCTATATGCTATCTATGTACAAACCTGTGTATGCTCACCAACTTTTTAGTTGACCTTATTTTATTCATGTTTCAGGTGCCATTATATGAGTTTGATCAAGACATGATACATATAGGCTTTGGACTTAGTTAATTTTAATTCAAAAACAATTTGTATTTCATTTATTTACTTTGGAATTGATTCATGTTTGTTTGAATGGAAATGGATTTAATATATTACAATTTAGTCGACCTTGAGCTTATGAACAGTCTACATGTCCCGCCCTGATGTTTCCGCCGTCGGTTGGGGTGTGACAGATTGGTATTAGAGCCAGGTTATACGGAACTAGGTTATTAGAGACCTAGACTATAACTTTAGGACACCCGTACAATGCCATGCTACTACATGTTACATTATTAGTTCTTGTGTAAATATTTTTACATACTATCATAAGTATTTACACTACGTGATTCAATACATAATGACTTATGTGTCACACTACTTGATAACTTTTGTGCTTACACTCATTACTACCTACACGCTATATGATTATTTTTTTGTGAATATTATTACATGTTATACTATATAACTACATCATATGATACAATACTTAATAATCTATGTGTCACATTACCTACCAAATTTTTCTCCTATTCATTGCTACCTATTTAATTTATTTAAAAGTGTTATCCTAAGTTTCCACACACACTCATACACACTTAGTTATTCATGCACCCCTAAACTCACATATATAATACCACACCTCTTGTGAACAACAAAATTTTAAACTAATGGGCCTAATGTCCATCAATGATAAACTAAGAAGTCCATCTATCCTCCAAGAAGCAAAAGCCCACTAAAATGCATAAACCTTACTTTCGGGCCACAAGGCGCAGTTCACAACAATTCTCATCATGACCATGAGCCCAATAATAGTGTAATTAATACATGATGGCTGGAAGAGTGTGTAGGCCCATGAGGGATTCTGGCTAAGGAAAGATAGGGTACTTAAGTGTGTCCTAGTGACCCACCCCTCTTTCCTGGGAATTCTCCTCAGGGATACACTACTTATACGTCAAGTGTACTCCTAAAATACTATTGTGAAGACTCGGCGTTATGACTAGTCAAACTCTAAACATATAAGAACTCCTATATTTAACACTCAGTATTTTATTATCGCTTACAACCTTTCCATTGTTTTCCTGCTAAGCATGGACTCCTACTCTCCTACCTCCCCAGTATACCGTCCCGAAGAAGAGTCTGATTGGGAAGAAGACATCAGATCACCCGTGCATCGATCACCAACACCCGCAGCTGCTAGACCAAGGTTTGATGTAAGGGTAGATTAGATTAGGAACACCGGCTCAAGACTTCGAACACCTGGATCAGCCGCAGCCAGAAACCCGTGTCAGACACCCCAGCTCCATAATCAGTTACCACCCCCACTAAGAGACCCATATCTAATGCCCGGCCCGAATTACTCTAATCCTTGGGTAGGGCATATCATGGCACTCACTAGTACTATCGAAATTCCAATCAATGACACGCACCAATATGCAAGGACCTCAGAATTTGAAAGGCAAAGAATGGAGTAAGGGTTAATGCACGACTTGCAAGGACAAAGAATGAATAGCCTAGCAAACCAATTACGGTACCAAAAGAAGTTAATCTCCATCCTCGAAAAAGAAATACTGGAGCATCGCACGCAGACAGCTAAAGCTGAAGCCAGATCGACTACCCGAGTGACCATAGCGGTGCTCGCCTTGGGAATTATTCTCTTTATAGTGGAAAGCTACAGGAGGCGTTAAAAGAATTATTTTTCTTATTTATTTCAGTTTGAGAACCATTTCCCTGTGTTTTGAATAATGTTTTACATTTCAGCATTTACTAAATTTTATATCTCCCAACTCTAAAGTTATTATTCATTAATTCAATACGTTGAGTGTGAATTACACCCATCATATTTTCATCAAAATTCTCCAATTATCATCTTTCTCATTCACCACAATTTAGTACAGTACCAGCAATCTCCTTCATAAACAAGTCATCCTATTGTTTGATTTAAACAAACCTCGTTATTTTGTTCAAACAAAATGTTTATCAAACTTTTAGATAGTATCAAAAACATAATTTTTCCATAAAACTTCTCACATGATAGGGAAACTTAATACAATCTATTTTATAAAAATATTATTTTGAATTGATAAATAAATATGATTTTCCTCATTAAAGAAAAATAATTCTAAACCTTGGCTAAATTAGTATACGACTACTTGTTTAGCCAATAATTCCGCTTAAAAATATTCTCTTATTAATAGCTAAAAATTTAAATTAAAGATTTTTCCTATAAATTGTCTATTTATTTAAATTATGTGACTCCATGAATTCACAACGTTATGTATCTACAACCAAGAACAATTTACCTCTTTCTATTTTCAAACAAAGATCAGTATTTGTAAACACATTTCCCCAAAAAAAATTTTAGAACCTCCTCGCTACCTTTCGCTTGTCGCTTCAAGAGACGATCCATACCGCGTAGACGTTAACCCTCCCCATCAACCTCAATGAGATTTAAGAGCTAGAACCTAACTACCACATTATACAGGAACGCCAAACGACACGCTTGTCTGCAACACTCGATCACATACAAAACGCGTTAGTATACATCACACACGAAGTTCAATAACTTACGTATGCACGTTCACAATAAACCCAACGCAACCACATGGTACATGATAGTCAATTATTCTCAATATATCCAATGCTACACAAATTACATAATACATGAAACTAGTTTGTCTACAAATCACGATTTACTTGATTGATCGCATAACACACGGAACATGTTTAATTGCAATACACATGCTACTGGATTGAGTACATAATACACGAAACTTAGTTGTTTGCAAAATACATGATGCATAACAATTACTTGATTGGTACATAATTCTAGATTGACCACATGAAACCCATTGGTTACACATTACATTATACTAAATTATGCACATTATGCAATATACATAATACTAAATTGTTTATATTACACATGAAAGATATTGATTTACAAAATACATGACACTAAGTTGTCGACACCATACATGAACTTCATTTCCTGCAATACACATGATACTATGTTGTTTACATGCCACATGAGGGCTTATTGACTTACAAAATACATGACACTAAGTTGTCGACACCATACATGAACTTCATTTCCTACGATACATATGATACTATGATGTTTACATACCACATGAGAGCTTATTGATTTACAAAATACATGACACTAAGTTGTCGACACCATACATGAACTTCATCTTCTACAATACACATGATACTATTTTGTTTACATTCCACATGGGAGCTTAATGATTTACAAAATATATGAAGCTAAATTGTTCACGCTACACATGAGACCTATTTGATTACGAGCTACGTGACACTAGATCATACATGGGACTTGTGTGTTTACTTTATACACGAAACAAAATTTGCTTACAATTATTGCAATTGATTGATTTCATTATACACAAGACATGGTCATGCACTTTTGTTCACCAAAGTTGAAGACCATAATACACTGAAACGACTCGGGGTTTGACGTATTCTTGTACAAACACGAGCAAACTAAGAAACTTTAAGTTATACTACTTAACTACTCTTTAGTTGCGAACTGACCTGATTAGGGACATAGATACTTGTTAGCGACTGCTATGTGTTAACAATAGACGTGATCAGAGTGAAAGTTATGCCCCCTTGACCCACATACAACAAAAAGATATATACGGACCATGCGATGATTTGAGTAATTACGGGTGCACACGGAATTATGAAAATCAACGCATGGGAAGCATAGTGAAATTTTGTCGTGTGTTGTGACCTAAAACTTATCATGATATGTAACAACAAAACTGATATGGTATGACAAGGGCATGGTGGATACATCGATGGTACTTCCTATATATAAGTGTCCTATCATATTATCAGAAGTAGCGTTGTTCCTGTCACGTGAAGTTTTGACCTGGACCAATGTAGATGAAATCTCTTACCCACTGACATTTTTAAACATATTAGACTACATCATGCACAAATCCTAACGATCAAGGTCCCATCAAATTCATTCCAGATAGTACATCTCACATTTAGAATTCATAATTATTATTCGACAATCTCCTCCTTAAATTCATTTCAAAACAAAATTCAATATCACCTTTCATATTCAACTATGAGTATCAGGCCTAAGCCATGTCAACGGTTACACTCCCCAGAATCCAATAATCAAAACTCACCGAGAACCCAAAACTCCCACCTTTTTCTTGATTTTAATAGCCTCCATTAGTTAAATTTCAAGACGAAATTCCCTTAACATGGGGAGACTGTAACATTTCTGATTTCCGACCCTATTTTAATTTATTTTAACTAATAAAATAATAACATGACATTAAATCATATACTTGTTCAAACCTACGCCTCATTAATCGTTAGCCAATCGTATTCAATTCAAAAGTTTAGAACTCACAATCACGTGGTAACACCTTCTAGAGTTAACTCAATTAGTAACCCCGTTAGGTGTGTTGTTAAATATTAACCAAACTAATTCTGTCAAAACTGAAGTTGCAAGGACTGATTTGGTAAATAAACCAGAAACCCTAAGAGACACGGTTGCGTCTTCAGTTGGCACGGTCGCGCGCCTTGCTTTAGAACAGTCGCGCCCGATGCCTTGGCACGGTCGTGCCTCCTATAGGCACGGTCACGCCTCGCGTCAGTTGAAACGTAAATGCAGCCTTTAATCGCAGGACCGTTCGATTTCGTAACCGTTTCGCATATTAACAAACCCAGTTAAAGGTTTTAATCATTTTATTTACGCCACATAAACCCAATTGATCGATTCAAATTATAATCGTCAAAACCCTCCATGTGACCATCGATTTCAAGATTTTGGTTGCAATCATCTCAAACAAACACACAAATACATCATTCGATCCTCCCTAAACCTCCAGAACGCAATTGAGTTACACGGAGTTGCAGCAGAAAACGCAGGAGATCAAACCCGTCGTCGCCGGAACTCGTTTCTACTATACACCATCGATTAATCATATTTCCGGGTAATTGAAACCTCCTACACTTTCGTTTTAGTCCATAGATCAAAAGCCCCAACTTAATTTGGGCTTACAATAGCCAATTTAACACGAACCCAAATCTAGGGTTCATTCTAAAATGGTTTAACCGAATCATACTTTGTACATGTTTTAAATACAATTAACCAATACAAATAGACTCGAAATCACCTAATGGATAAAAGCCCTATGATTTCCAACATTTACAATATAAGATTTAAGCAATTCGTTTCTGTTTTAGAGCAGACACGGTCGCGCTAGTCTTCTAGCGCGGTCGTGCCTCACACACTCAGACCCGGTCGTGCCCCTTGGCTAGACTTTGTCGTGCCTCAGAACCCTAGACACGACCGTGCCTGGCCCAGACACGGTCGTGCCTAGTGAACAGCTTAGTTATGCCTCCCGTTTGATCAACACGGTCGCGCCCTGACTAGCACGGTCGCGCCCGTGGTCCTAGCACGATCGTGCCTTGTCCCAAGCACGGTCGTGTGTGTTAGGAAATCTTGGCAGAATACAAAAACTTATATTTTAAAAATCAATAAAGCATTCCAAATGAATTTTCAAATAAAAATAATTGATTTTCTAAAGATTTATATTAACATTGTTTATAAAGATCCAATTCCTATTCTAATATAAATAGAAGCTATTTATTTAAACCTATAAAATTAAATTTATACTATTAAACCAAGATATTATTTATCCAACCCATTTACACATAATTATAAAAATAGATTAACAATGGTTATTTACTAAATTTATATTTAATATAAAACGCTCGATACATTTTTATCACTAAATGACTAAGTACATATTTTTATAAATAAATAAATAAATAAAGTATCAATTATTTATTTAATCTATATTTAAACAAAGATTGTTTATTTAGATTATATTTAACAAAACTTAACGCCTACAACTCCAACTCTTTGAACACACATCCAAATTCAACCCTAGACTTAGACATAGACTATTGTGCTCACTATTAATTCAATACATATTACCCTCTAGGTTAACGTTGTGCATTACAAGGATCTCGTTGCTATCTAGTCTCGCGTGTTAGCTACACCTTTTGGAATCATGTGAGTATTACATAGCCCCTTTTACTCTTTTACATTTTTGGGGTGGAACATGAACAATATACAATCTATTGCTTTCATTTACACAAACTACACAAGTACAAATCCTCTTTACATTCTTGTGTGCAAATTTGAGCTTTATGCCTGAATGCTAGTTATGCTAACTTTTGTGTGCGATTTATGTGCAATCATTAAATATTTAAGCCGACGGTAAACAATGATAGATCTATTGAGTCTGACAAACCCACCCAGATTGGGGTGATTGTTACCGACAACACAATTTTGCATGCTAGTTACAAAGGTTTGATTGTACTTGGTTACACAACGGCTACTCTCCATAAATGCCTTATTTTATCATGTTATGTAAGGATTTGTTTATTCACAATCTATATGCTATCTAAGTATAAACCTGTGTATGCTCACCAACTTTTTAGTTGACCTTATTTTATTCATGTTTCAGGTGCCATTATATGAGTTTGATCAAGACATGATACACATAGGCTTTAGACTTAGTTAATTTTAATTAAAAAACAATTTGTATTTCATTTATTTACTTTGGAATTGATTCATGTTTGTTTGAATCTAAATGGATTTAATATATTATAATTTAGTCGACCTTGAGCTCATGAACTGTCTACATGTCCCGCCCCGACGTTTCCGCCGTCGGTTGGGGTGTGACAATAGGTGTGCCATAAGTACTGCTATCATTCATCTTGTATTTTGTCAATATGTCCTGCACATACTTTGTTTGATGCAGATAAATGCCATCCTCTCTTTGACTAACTTGCAAACCTAGGAAGAACGACAGTTCACCCATGTTACTCATTTCAAACTTGGACTTCATCACCTGTTCGAATTCCTTACACATCTCTTCATTTGTAGACCCGAAGATAATGTCATCGACATACACTTGTACAAGAAGAATATCACCTCCCGCTTTCCGTATGAAGAGGGTCAAGTCGATCTATCCACGGTCAAAACCATTAGACAGTATATGCTTAGATAAAGTCTCATACCATGCCCGAAGTGCTTGATGAAGACCATAAAGTGCTTTGTCGAGCTTGTACACTTTATTGATATTATACGGATCTTCAAAGCCAGGAAGTTGAGTGACATAGACCTCTTCAAGTACTTTTCCATACAGGAAAGCACTCTTCACATCAAGTTGATAGACCTTGAAGCCAACATATGAGGCATAAGCCAAAAACAGTTTAATGGCTTCAAGTCTAGCAACTAGGGCATATATTTATGTGTAATCCAATCCCTCTTGTTGATAAAAAAACCTGAACAACCAACCTTGCTTTGTTCTTCACCACAACATGACGATCATCCGTCTTGCATTTGAACACCCATCTGGTGCCAATTGGTTGTACGCCCCTTGGTAAGTCAACCAAATCCCACACATGCAACTTTTGGAACTGAGACAGTTCGTCTTGCATTGCCTCAATCCAGCAGTTTTCAGCGAGAGCCTCTTTCACATTCTTCGGCTCTAACTGGGACACGAATGCAGCATGCAGACATGTTTCCATGACACCAGTGTCAAGTATCTCAGAGTAGAGACTAGTGTACTCAGCAATGGTTCGATGACGAGTTTGAACACCGGCATGAGGATCACCAATAATGTTGTCAATTGGATGATTCTTATGCACTTTCATCTCTAGTACATTCGGTTCCTGAATTTCTGAATCGAGGTTCGTGCTTAAGTCCCCCATATCCTGTGTTCTAGAAGAAGAAGATTCAATGTTAATTGGATTTCATTTTCTACACTAGTGTTAGGATTAGCTTGAGCGTCATTTCCGACAACATGAACATCTTCACTGTTATCACCATTAAGAGTTCCAGATGCAGATGCAGCATGGAAATCAGGAGTTACAATCGGTACAGTAGCACGTGTTGAGAAACTGGAGTCATCACCGCCACCAAATAATTCAAATACATTTGCCGCATCATTTGCAGAAAAATCTGGAAGATTGAAAGATTTGAATAGCGCATCATAATCAAAACCCCAAGCTGGACCAGTTGGTACTGGTGGAATGCTGTGTTTACTACAATCCACTTCAAACCACTCCTCGACAGTACGAGTTCCTATATTATACACTCTCTTGCAAGGCGAGTTGGCAACATATCCTAAGAAGATGCCTTCCATCGCTTTTGCATGAAACTTAGATTTGCGGTCTTTGTATCGTAGCAATAAGGAACAGGGACTACCAAAAGGAACTAGATAGTCAAGATTGGGAGGTCGATTGTTGATCAACTCATAACAAGTCTTGTTGTGCCTCTTCACAACCAGAACTCTATTCAAGACGTGACAAGCTGTATTAACTACTTCTGCCCATAAAGTGACAAGAATCTTTGCATCTGACAGCATTGTCCTTGCAGTCTCAATCAATGTCCTGTTCTTCCGTTCTACGACTCCATTCTGCTGAGGTGTGTACGGGGCACTAAATTCGTGACGGATCCCCTTCTTGAGACAGAAAAGTTCCATCAAATTATTCTTGAACTCAGTTCTGTTGTCACTCCTTATTCTTCTAACCTTCAGTTTGCATAGAGATTCCAAGCTCAGGATCAGGTATTGAAGAATGTCAGCAGTTTCGTCCTTCGTACCTAAAAAATGCACCGAAGAAAAACGTGAGAAATCATCAGTTACAACCAGACAGAATGACTTACCTCCAATACTCCCGATACTTATGGGGCCAAACAGATCCATATGTAATAGCTCCAAAGGGGTATCGATGGAGTTTTGGAGCTTGGGCTTGTGAGACTTCCGTTCCTGTTTGCCCTTTTTACAAGGCATATAGTCATCTGCAACAAGATAGAGTCAAGTTAGAGCTTAGGAACACCAGTTACCAAACCGTTTCGGACAAGATGATTCATTTTTCGATAAGAAATGTGTCCGAGCTTCCTATGCCACAAGATAGAGTCAAGTTCTGTCGCTTTGGTAAGCAAACATGTAGCAACTGATGAGATGGTTGTTGCCACACTCATATCAATTTGATAGGTGTCGTTTGTCCTTGGTGCTCTCATCAGAATCCAATCTTCAGGAACCTCAAAACCAGGTTTGAGTATCAAGCATTCATTCTTGTCAAACATCACTGAGTACTCCTTGTCACACATTTGTGAGACACTCAACAAGTTATGCTTCAGCTTCTCGTAGTAGTTGACATTGTCAAAGCTCACACAACCATTTGACACCACGCCTTGACACATGATACTACCGCCTTTCTCTCCCGCAAAGGCCACATAGCCGCCTCTCAACGGTTTAACATCTTGAAGCAGGGCCATGTTACCTGTCATGTGCCGAGAGCATCCACTATCTACATACCAACTATTAGAGATAGTACCCTTCGGATGTCCCTGTATGAGTCACAAAAAGAATTAATTAGATTTGGAGACCCAAGCCATAGTGGTCTTGGGTCGTCCATCTTTCTTAAAGTAAACAACCTCAATTAACTCACAGTCGTGACTGTAAAAAATGGATGAATCTTTAGAAGAATTGGGACTAGGAGATTGAGAATTTTTATCTTTGTTGTTCTAGGATCTCTTCTGTTTCTTAACTGGAATAGTAGACTTAGATTCAATAGCCACAGGTGGACTAGTGGAAGCTTCACCTGATTCAATGATATCGGGTTCAGTCAAAATACAATTGTCACTATTCGTGATAATGTTTTTCTTAATTTTCTGTTCACATAACAACTCCTCAGATACTACTCCTTCAGGGAAGGTGCTATCAGACCCATCATCAGAAGCGGTAAAGAACTCCTCATTAGATGCGGAGTCTGCCTTACTTGAGGAATCATCCTTGTTAGAGGAATCGTCCTTACCTGAGGACTCAGCAAGGCAAGACAAATCAATCTCTATTAAGCCGTTGACAAATTTCCCGCTAACTGGTGGAGGAATAGCATTAGCACCCAACCTAAAGCCATTCAATTGCCTCACTACAGACTCGTAGTGTTCCACCACAAAACGAGAATTTTTCAAGTTCTCATTAGTACATTTCAACTGCAAGATCTCATTTTGCAGTTTGTTGATCTCATTGTTCCTTTTCTCTAACCCCTTATATGCAACATCCAAGTGAAACTGTTGATCGCCGATTTTAAGTGAATAATCACATTTTTCTTTCTTCAACGTTTCAATTGAATCTTTAAATTTTTTTTCGTTTTCCTTGTAGCTTAACGCTGCAATACGAAGGGGTTGACTTTTTCTTGAAGCTTAGAGTTTTCAACCTTAAAGCTTAGACATTTGGAATAAGAAATAACAATAAAAGGATTAGAATCTACCTCATTTGATGAACAGGATGCCACTTCAATAGCCATGAGGGCAACATCAGTTGTAGACTCTTCTGGATCAGCCACAGAAGCTTCCCTTTCCTCAGCTTCCATCATCTCCATAATCTCAGCCATGAGACCAACCTGAGTTTGTGCAATAAGAGCATCCTCCATATTAACACCCTAATCAATGCTATCGTCATGTTGAACCACCAATGCATTCGACGTTCCACCTTGGCTTTGATTGTGGTTATTTGAGTTGTTGTAGCCTTGGCTAGGTCTGGTGAAACCCGAAGCCAGTGCTCTGTCCATTTGAAATTCACGAGCAAAGTGTCCAAAGTTCAGACACTTGTAGCACTTGGCCTTGGATTTGTCAAAACCAACCTTGGCATTAGAATGGCCGCCAATGAACTTTCTGCCAGTTCTGTTCAGGAAACGTTTTGCCCTCCTCAAGATCATGGCCATGTTCCATTGAATATCCATTACCTCCATATCATCCGGATCCACCTGATTAAAGTCTTCTTTGATAGTTTCAGGATTCGTTAGCTTACCGCCAATGAAGTTTTCATAGGCAAGCATGCATGATGAAAATAGAGCCACATGATCTTCAGCTATCTTGGCTATTGCTGATTAGTTAGCTAAAGATGTGGGAGAAGGATTTCTTGAGGAGTTCTGATGATGAGATCTAGAACCAGATGCTGCATAGCATGCATGATCACCACAAGCCTTTACAGTTTCTTCCTCATGAGAGTTTCCTAAGAACAGGGCAATTCCAGAGCCCGATGACTTGGTTGTAGAAGACGTCCCATAATACATAGAAGGGTCTTGTATTTGAGGTCTTCCTGAGCTCTCCTTTCTTTTTAGGTTCATGTCATGTGCTTGAACCTTTCCATTTGCCTCGTCAATTGTCATCTCATAAAACTTAGAATTTTCTCTTATCAGGGTAGTATACATCTCAAATTTGGGTGGCAAAGCATCCAGAAAATTTTCAACTAATTCCTCATTTGGATAGATGGGGTCAAAAACTTTCAACTCAGTCTACAAATGATAGAATCTAGAGATGAGTTCATCTATGGATTCGTTCTCTAGAAATCTGAAGCACTCATACTGCTTCCTGAGTAGATCCCGTTTACTTTTCTTGATGTCACTATTGCCCTCGAATCTCTTCTGTAACGCCTTCCAGAGATCCTTGGAGTTATCGTATCCTCTGAAGCTGTGGAATAACTCCCTAGTTAAGGCCATAGTGATAGATCCATGTGCCTTCTTCTCTCTATCATAAAATTTCTTTTCTTCTTTGTCAAGTTTAGAGATAGGCTTGGGAACTTCGTCATCAAGGTAAATGTATGTGGGATGCTTATAGTCCTCTAGAATGGGTATCCACAACGAAGAATCGGTATAAGAAATATAATGCTTAAAGCGTGCTTTCCAGTTTGAATAATCATTTACATTAAGTAGCTTTGGAGGTTTCTGAGGGGTTCTGATCTCGTTGTCATAGTTCATAAGGTTACCAAGGTTCTGAAGATTTGACATGGTGAACACTTAGTCAAATTTCAGAAAAGTCAAAGAAACTTGCGCACTTGTCTCTGGTCTTGCGCACCTAACAAACCTAGTCTTGCGTATTTACGATTTGCTCTTGCGTACTTGGTAAGTACGCAGGAGTAAATGATAAGTATGCAGGAGAATAAGTAAGTACGCAGCAAGTATGGTCTTGCGTACTTGGTAAGTACGCATCAAGACTCTACTTTTTGCAAGAAAAGGTAAGTACGCAGATAACCTTTTCACCAACTCTCACCAAACTTTTCCGGTCACTGGAAATACACCGGAGGTGGCAGAAATTCGAAAAATTGACCAAACAAAACGAGCCAAAGGGTTAGAAACTCGTTTCTAACCAACCTTTGATGCTCAAAACACTCAAATACACAACAAAAGTCGGTTTTTGAGTGATTTTTGCTTCTAAATTAGTGCTCAAGAGGCACCCCTAATTTATCACAAAAATCAACAAAAATACCCACTTTTGCTTGCAAAAACTCTATAGGATGTGAAGAAAATGCTCCAAACACACTGACAACACTCGAAATCAAGAGCAATGCTCTGATACCGCTTGTAGGTCCCTCGGGTGTGGCAGATCCTCACATGCAAGTGCGTTGTCTTGTTGCACCGGGTGCAGAATACCCGTGACTAGGTGGAAAATCAAACAACACAAAGTAAACCGACAAGAGAATCACTTTAAACTTTCATCTATTATAAACACTTGAAGGTTATAGAGAGAAAAATACTGAGTGCAAAATAGTCTGCGTACTTATCTACTGTCAACCTATCCTATTTATACAAGACTTGAACTCTGTGGACTTAGCAAGTGCGCAGGGGAAATTGCTTATGCGTACTTAGCAAGTACGCATAGTTTTCTTGCGTACTTGCTAAGTACGCAGGAACTAATTCCTGCGCACATACTAAGTGCGCAAAACACTTAGAGAATAAGCAACTAACAACATGCATTAGTAAATACAACTCGATAACTAATACATACAGACGCTTACAAACAAAGACAGATACAAACAACGAAAGTACATAACTAAGACTCTATCCAGAGTGTTTGTCACACAAAAGTGCTTCAACAGGTTGTAAATTTCAATTCAAACTATGTAATGAAATATTTGATAATAATATTTTAGTGATTTGTGTTTCTTGTTAATGAATTTTGTCGCCCTCCCATGATTACGCCTTTGGCGTGGGTGTGACAGATTGGTATCAGAGCCTTGGTTATAGAGATGACCTAGACTATAACCCTAGGTATCCCTTATCATAGGAACTATGTGCATACTAAAAAGTTAAACATTTCTTCATTTTTGGAATCTAGTTAACATATCACTTCTTCCCGTTTCTTCGTTTATGTATACATTGGTCACATACTCGGGGGCTACGCGGCCTAACTGGTACATCTGCGTTTTACGCAATCACCCGAACATACTTGCCAACCCCGCCCGGCCCAACTGGATCCGGAGCGAGTATAAATATTTGATCAAACTTCTTGGGTAGATAACATTCCCAGGGGTTGAACTCAACCCCTAATTCTGGGATTCGTATGAGTAAATATTTAATTTTCATGTTTTGCCCTTTTTAGAAAACTTAAATAATTTGATCTTTTGCGTGAAGGTGCCTATAGCACAATAACGTCTTACAAATCGTTTTAACAGATTCACGTTCACAATGTGAACGAGTATTCACAACCACAATGTGAACGAGTATTCACAACGTAGACAAGTATTCATCTTTGTTTGAAAGTAGGATTGTTGAAAGACAATAAACTTAGAGCTACTCCGCTCCTAGAATCAACTCTTAAAGCTCTAGTGCTTCAACTAGCACTTCTACACCTTCCTTGGGTTCCTTTGTCTCTTAAATGCTTGAGTCCGGAAAATAAGTGAACGTCAGTCGAACCGGAAGGAGTGGCTCAGGAGTCGGGACAAATGAGTGATATGTTTTGGTGTGAGAAATGAGTGATATGAAGCCTCTATTTGTAGGTTGATTCTTCACCCGTAGCGGACCTCTAGCCAGGTCTCTGGCGGTCAGCTACCGCCTCCCTTTGTCCGCATGCACGCCATGTGGCGGCCATGCAATGCAGGCATGCCACACGTCTGTAGCTGACCGTGCTTGTAACACCTTGAAAATTCCTATAAAATATAAGGGCTAAAGATGTAAGGAATTGAAGTCCAGGGGTTGAATTGCAAATATACTAAAGATCAAGGGTTAAAAATGATGAATTTTGGAATTTGGTCAACGTTGGACCAATATCTCAAGCCATGTCGGTCCGACATGCGGAGAGGAAGGAAATAGGAGAGTCAGACGCGTGTCTGATGACTCAGCCCCAAGTCGGACGATATGCGGTTACATGTCGGTCCGATATGTAGATGTCGGACCGAGATGCTTGTATATGTCGGTCCGACATGAGTCCAAACTTGTCTATAAATAGATTTTGAATGCCAGAGCTTTTGGGACATCATTCACACACCAAAACATACTCAAACACACACACTTAGCCTAGGGATCCATGCTAAGGTGCCGGTACGCGTTCGAAAGTCCAATTTCTAGCATTTCAACTTCAAATAGTCGTAGATAGTTCCGAGGTAAGGTTCCGATAACTTGGTTATTAACCATTAAGCTTTGATTATATATTGTTAAGTTTATTATAGATCTTAATTAAGAAATATTAGTAGTTAAATATACGTCGAGGTGTTGTCCCAAGTATTTGATATATTATTGATACGATAAGATGAAATACTGTCTAGGTGAGTTCCGCGGAATTAAAATGTATATTGTTACACAATTGTTATTTAAAATATTCCTGATGTAATGCCCTATTCCAAGTATATATAAGGCGTATTAAGTACTTATTACATTCCGAGCGAGGCTGGGACCTACGGGTGGAACGATTATCTCATATTACTGGTGTGGGAGGACCAGTAATGTGGGATAGTTTTTCCATTTTATACTAGTGGTGTGCGCCAATGGCGGGAACAGTTGGCTAGTTATATATATAACAAAAGCCTGATTAGTTTGTGTACTAATGGGTGGGACACGGGATTGCAGGTGATTGAATAACAACCATGTGGTAAAGATTCATGAACTCACCAACTTATGTTGATCCAGTTATTTTTATTATCTTTAAGGTTATTGCAGGTGAATCTTTTAGTGGCATTCCAGATAGACTGTAGATATGGATAGTTGTCTAGATGATCAGAGGATTGTGAGATTGGATGGAGGCATGCTTGGTAGAGCTATAAGCCCTATGGATGTTTTGAGTTCCTTGACAGGAATTGATGTTTGTTAGTTTGGTTTATTTGTAATAGATGTATGACTTATGATGTAAAACACTTTAGTAATTAATAAATGAAGTTTATGGTTTAGCTTCCACTATTTGTTTTTGGTATCAACGTCACAGTAACTAGAAGGCGACTTTCTGACCAGTATGTAGTTATTTGGCAAGCTTAATCTTCTGTTTAAGAAAAGAGGGGTGTATAAATCTCTTCTAGACCCGTCGTTCTTTCATGAGAACATATCTGTTGGAGGTACTACTCTGGTTAGATGACTGTTCTGTGTTACAGGTGTGACAAGTTGTAAAACCCGGATAGTTCGCATGTAAAATGAAGGCTAAAAGTATCAAATGACAAAGTTCAGGGGTTAAACTGCAAATTCTCCAAAGATGGAGGACTAAAAGTGAAAAATCTAAAAATGGGGCGGATGTCGGACCGATATCCTATACCATATCGGTCCGATATGTGTTGAGGAAGGAATAAACCAGGTGACGACACGTGTCCCGTGACTCAGCTGATGACTCAGCCTTACGTCGGACCGATATGTTTTACAACTTAGTCCGATATGTGGAAGTCAGACAGATATGCTTTGTATGTCGGTCCGATATGTGGCCGCTAAGTCAAATAAACCGACATAAAGGATGTCGGATCGATATGCTTCTAGATGTCGGTCCAACATGATGTCGTTTTCACACTATAAATAGATGGACGAATTCAGCTCATTTCACACACTCAACACACTCCAAAACACACACTTAAGATCTGGTGTACCATTCCCGAGCCATGGTTCGCATACGAGGGTCTGGTTTCTCAAAATTCATCGGTAAATTGCCGTAGACAGTGCCGAGGTAAGGCTTCTGAACACCCTAAGGTTCCTTTGTGTAAACCTAAGATAGGGATGTTGATTATCATAATATCGGTTATGATTTAGGGTTCTATCGTGGTGTTGATTATATTTGATCCAGAAGGAGGTTCTTCTTGAGGTGAGTTCCTCCAAACTGTGCTCTATAAAATGTTTTTTAAATAATTTTGATCTGAGATCCTAATACCATCCGTGCATATATCCTATAATAAGTACTTATTGTGGCCACGAGTGGGAGGGACCGAGGGACAAGACTGATCCTCTTGTTTTTAGACTGGTCCATGTGTGGCTAGTAGCTGGAAGGTCTCGTTATATATGTATGTTGTAGACTCAAAATACATGTGAGGTTACTGGGTGATGGATTGGAAAGGAATGATTGTAAGACCCAGACGCGGCATTCATTCTTGTACCAATGATACATGTTGTGAAAATACGATTTTGTTTATGAACTCATGTGACGTTTCGAAATTTCAGCTATAATATATTAACACGTAAAAATTTCAACATTTTATTCTAAATATGCACACATATATTTAACCAAGTTTATACAAAAGGGTGTGTTTACAAATTTCAAATTATATGTTTTTAAATTAAATATAAAAATATTCGAATTATATAAATTTATTTAAATTTTATAATAATAAATGACTTTGAAAACAAATAAAACGATTTGACAAAAAAATGAGTTGATTTATAAAAAGAAAATAATTTATTAAGTTTATAAAAACATTTAAAATTTAATAAAACAAACCGCTCGAAAACATTCTCTTTAATTTTATTTTTGAGAATACCAAACTATATAAAAACTAATTCTAAGTGTTTTACACATACTCGTATTATGTAAAAACTATTAAACTTATATTATTATTATTATTTTTTTTATATACCCGACCCATACCCTACTGACGTATAACGACTATTAATAACCGGGTTACACTTAGCGGGTATTATACCGGACTCGTACTAGCAGGAACACCCAACACCACACCCTACACTACCCCCTACCCCCCCTCGTGCTTACTCCTTCTCGGTCGACAAAAAAAAAAACACACACAAAGTGGAACACTTTGTGTGGCCTTGTCTCTTGCTTCCCAACATGAGACAAGCTTGTCTCATGAAAAACATAAGGACCCATGTGTATTACACCACTTAAAGGATTATATATACATGCATACGCCAAAACAAGACCACAACTCCAAACCCACCCTCTCCCTTTGCCTCCTTCTCGGTTCCACGACAGCAGCACCCTTCACCCCCTCCCTTGGCTCTCGGTACCCAGCACCGTAAAACACCACCTCTACCAGCACCACCGAGCACACCCTCATCCTCCTCCCTCTTCGGTTTACAATCACGGCAGCAGCAACCAACCCACCATCCACTGCCAGCGCCACCCTCCTCCTCCCCTCCGGTTTCCGACAGCAACCTTACATCACCCCCCCGCAACCACCACCGTACACCGCTTCTAACCGTAACGGCTTCCCCACCTTTTACGGGTTCTTTCGGAACAAGAACCTACCATTTAGGGTAACCATTTTCGCAACTACGGTCACCGTATTACGTTTACGCGAAGCTTAAAAATCATTTCGGGAACTCACCGAGCCATACGGGGCGTCCCGAGAAGGAACCGGGTCTCACGTCAACTACGTCACCTTCACTCCTTGATTCCTTTTCGACTCCAAGAAAGCAGCAGCAACACCCCCTCCATCGGACTCCCTCACCCTTCTCCTTGCTTGCTTTAAGTGAGTGTTCATGTCCTAATCTTGATCATTAACATGTACATTAGTTGTTTTATGTATACGTTCACCCAAATAGTGCATATTTCAAAAGAAAATATACCATTTGAAACAACTATATTGCTGGCAGAATTTTGTTACAACTTGGGAAGGTCATATCTTTGTCAAAACTAAACCAAATTGGACGTTTCTTGAGTCTAAGATTAAGTTTTAAGAGTCCTCTTTCCAACCCAATTGGTTTCACAATTTTTGGAGGAGTTTTGATACCCCAAAAGGGTGATACAAGAAAATGTGTATCTTCTGGGTTTTATGGCAGATTTATAGAGCTAACTTGTTGAGGTCATAACTTGTTCAATAATTGTCCAAATAACTTGATTCCTTTTTCTAAAGTTAGCATTTTGTGTTGGTTATAAAACCCATATGGCCTATTGTCTTGAAACTGACATTTGAACCCCCAAACATCCGTTTTCCCTTGACCTATTCAGCAGAATCAAAACTGTTGACCCAACTGAGTTGTGTGCTATGCTTTAAACTCCTAAAAGTGTTTGTAAATTATGATCCATACACTTTTATAAACCCAAGACATGTGGTTATGCATCGTAAATATCCCATAATTTATTGAATTTATTTAGAGAACTAAAAACATGTTTTATGTAGACTTAAAAACTCGAGTACTTTTCTAACGACTAGTTTGATATCAAAAGCCTTATTTTTATAGTATATATGTTTAACTTCAACCCCCAAACCTAATAATGATACGTGAACGTAATGACATGTTATGAAATACATATCTTATTATATAAGTGTATATAAATATATTTTGTTATCACAAACCGTTTCCAACGATTATCGTGTCAAAACATTTGGAAACTTAATACAGGTTCATGTCTAGCCTAGTTGGGTGAATTGAATGCATGATCAACACACGGTAGAATCATTACATAGACTTTATGGCATATTAAATATTTAGGACACGAGTAGGTCGGAATACACTATTGGACTTTGCTACATACCGCATCACTACCTTGTTTGCACAGGTGAGTTACATATCCCCTATTTACATTTTTATACATTTTGGGGTGAAACGTAATCTGTGCTTACTTACATACAATTCAACTTGTGTTTACATGTGTAGATTATTGTGCTTTTGTGCTTGATCACTTGTTATGCTATGAATACTTTTAGGATGGTTTAAATTATGTGTAACCCACATAGTCTTGATTCCATGCCTATCACTTTTAGGGTAGCGGTATGCTATGCCTATCACGTTAAACCTTTATGCTTATATACAAAATTACATGCTTACAATTGGTATACATATAGTGAATTCTCCACATTATGCCATATCATACCATGTCAAACTATGAATTGTATAAACGTTTTTAACTAAACTTTTATTTTATTTAAACATATGTAAACTCACCAACTCTCGTAGTTGACACTTGTTTTGGATTACGTTTCAGGTGAAGATATGTGATTTTGTGACTATGTGTTGAAGGTGCTACACATAAGGCTTTTGGACCTAGTAAAATAATTATGTGTAATATTCTAGTATAGGGTGTTGTAACTAGAATTGTATTTGGATATTTGGTATTTAAATCTCATTAATGAATTATGCAACCTTAGTAGATCATGTGCTTATGAACAATCATTTCATTGTCCGCCTCGATGATTCCGCCATCGGTCGGGGTGTGACAACTCACCAGCGTTATGCTGATCCAAAATGTTTTCAAATGTTTTTTAGCACAGGTGATTACTAGCTTGTAGTTGGCATTCAAGGAGATGTACAGGTGTTTTGAGATAGGGATGACTAAGGGCAGGTTCTTGTGTAACCGTAAGTCCTAAGTGGATGACATGATTATTCGTGAGCTATAAGTCCAGAGTTTATGTTGTATTTACCAGTCAGTCCTTATTGTAAAATAATGTTATATATGGAATGAAATAGTTATGACTTGTAAGTCTTCCGCTGTGTGTTTTTCATATCAACGTCATAGTAACTAGAAGGCAACCTTCTAACCAGTATGTAGTTATATGGCAAACGGAATGTTCTGTTTAGGAAAGAACGGTGTATAAATCTCTCATAGACCCGTCGTTTTTTCGTGGGAACATATCTATTGGAGGTACTACTCTGGTTAGATAACTGTCATGTGTTACGGGTGTGACAAGTTGGTATCAGAGCCGCAGTTTAAGGGATTTAGATGCTAATAAGATAGATTAGTATCTAGACTTAAACGAAGAGATCTGAGAATAGCTGGAATGCCATAGGATGTAGGTTAAGGTGTTGATAATCATTATGAATATAACGGGTGATATCGAGAAAGCAGATAATTAATTTCATTCTGGGCCAAATGTCTTTAATTTTTGATTTTCTGGATCATAGCCAGTTATATGAATTCTGATGTCATACATCTGTATGTATAGGTAACAATGGTTGGACGAAGAAGAAGAAGAGGAAGAGGTAGGGAAACAGGTCGAACCCCCGTTACTAGGAACCTTAGGCAGACTGAAAATAACATCGATACTAACGATCATCATGAAACGAATGAGAACGACAATAATACCATTCTTCATGCTGAAGAAGTAGTTATGTCTGAAGCTCAATTACAAGACGTAGTGGCTAGTGAAGTAACGAAGGCTTTACGAACCACACTACCCGGACTGTTAGACGAAGTTCTTTCAAGGAGAATGGGTACTGGAACTGTTGGAGGAGGAATCAACAACACCGGAGGAGCAAATGGAAATGCCAATACTAGCTCAGTAACGAGAACTGAGAATGATGAAGGATGAAACTACACATCCTTCAGAGGCTGCAAACCCAAGCCGTTTGATGGGAAGAAAGGAGCCATTAATGCCACCTAGTGGATCACAAAGATGGAAGCTATTATTAAGCTAAGTGAATGTAGAAGTGATCAGGCAGTCAAGTTTGCTGCCAATTCCTTTGAAACCACAACACTGGATTGGTGGGAATCAGTGAAACAAGCCAGAGGGGACCAGGCTGTGGACAACATGAAATGGAACGAGTTCAATGAACTAGTTCTACAACGATTATGTCCTCAGAACGAGCTAGACAAGATAGAGGAAGAGTTTCAGCATTTGGATGCTGGAACTATGACGCATCAGGAGTATGCGACAAAGTTTGATGAAATGTCGAAATTGGCGCCACATCTGGTGACACCCGAACCTAGGAGGATCAAACATTTTATTCGAGGGTTGCCACTAAAGGTACAAACCTTAGTGAAAACCTCTGCACCGCAGAAAATGGATGCGGCTTTGTCATTAAGTGCCACGATTTTCGATGATGTGGCAGCTTAAGAAGCCAAAGAAAAGGTTGAGAAGGCAGTTGAGGAAAAATAAATGGAAGTAAAAAAGAAAAGATGAGGAAGTTATGTATCGTTTCAAACCAAGAAATTTTAAGTTCCCTAGAAAAAAGGGAAACAATTCAATGTGAAATTCTCAGGAAATAAGATGTGGTAAATGCCAAAATCCAGGGCATATCTCAACGTATTGTCCATCTTTTAAGTGTTATAATTGTAACGAGATGGGACATATTTCGAGAAATTGTACCAAATCCGCATAGCAGAAGCCCGGAGGAGGGGCTAAAGGTTGGGTGTTTGTAATAGGTGAAGGAAGAAGGAACTATAATTCCAAGGCGGTAGCTGGTACGTTCCTAGTTCATAATATATATTATTAAACCCTGTTTGATACAGGAGCTAATAGAAGTTTTGTTTCAGATGCCTTTAGTATGTATTTAGGCATGAAACCTACCCCACTTGTGTATGCTTACGTAGTTGAGATGACAAGTGGTGAGCAAATTAGGATAACTGAATCGTATGCGAATTGCAAGATGACTCTAGGCAACGAAAATTCAGTAATTGAATTAATGCCAATGAGTATGAGCAAGTACAATGTTATCATTGGAATGGATTGTTTAAACCAATGCCATGCTCAGATCAATTGTGATCAATAGACTGTTACGATTTATAGGCCTAACGAAAAATCTATGTTGATATAATGTGATAGTGATGAAAATAAGATTGAAATGATTTTTGTAGCTAAAGTTAAGAAATGTGTGAATACAGGATGTAGTGTATTTATAGTTTATGCTTTAGACTCGAAACCTGAATGGCAAATTACGGACATTCCTATAGTATGCGATCACCCGAATGTATTCCGGAAGAATTACCCGGTCTACCACCAGTTAGACAAATTGAATTACGAATTGAACTTTTACCTGGAGCCAAACCTGTAGCTAGAGCACCGTATCGTCTTGTACCTTCGAAACTAAAGGAATTGATGAAGCAGATTCATGAATTAATAGACAAAGGGTTTATACGTCCAAGTACTTCACCTTGGGGAGCACCGGTATTGTTCGTAAAGAAGAAGGACGGAAGCATGCAAATGTGCATAGATTATCGAGAATTGAACAAACTCACTGTGAAGAACAAATATCCATTGCCAAGAATAGATGATTTGTTCGATCAGCTACAAGGAGATAAATACTTCTCAAAAATCGATCTTAGATCTGAATATCACCAGTTGAAGGTACAGGAGGAAAAGTTTCAGCAAAGTTCTCAGGGGTCAATGTTCCATTGTTACCTATAATGATGAACATACCAAGTACCCAGGGTGACAGTTCAGCAGTCCCCGCTGATACTGATCCCAAACCCTCCACTTCACAGCCTGAAATCACACACTATGCATCCCTTGATCGAACCCCTGTGCAACCTACTAAGGGTACACAGGTACAACACATAGTCACCCCTGCACTTAAAATCAACTAGAACACAGGGACCTAGTTGAGATAAGTTACCAAAGAAAGAAAAAGAAGAGCAAGAAGATCCTTCTATTCTTGGCTCACAAGCCTAATCCATACCTGAAAGCCCTCATCCAGAGTCACAACACACTGATGAGAATATCACAAGGGACAGCCACATTACTAGGGAGACTTCCTTGGAAGGATTCCTATTAGGATCATGACTACATCCCGAGTCCATAGAGAACCCCTCTAATCCCATACATTTTGTTTCTTTTTTGAACTTAAGTGCAGAGGCAACTAGTCAAGATGATGTACCTTCTCCAACTGCCACTATTTTGAAGATATTGATTGACTTGGCCGCCAAAGTACCCATCCCAAGTTCATCACCTGAGAAGGTTCACTCTACGAGTCATGATAGAGTGAATGTGGAAGGGGCTGTCACTACTTCTGGTCCATCAATTGACTAGGAGGACAGTGACAACATCATTAAGACCCCAACCATGGCAACTCAGAGTGAAAATGTTTCTTTTGAAACTTTCTTCACTGAGAGGAATCCTAGGAGCCCAGAAAACCAGGGTGATGGGAAGGCAGAGGCTAGGCCTAAGGCCCCATCCAGTTCCAAGGATTCCACTTCTGTGGATAAGGACAGACTGAAACAAGAAAATTTGGAATTGACGGCCAGGGTAGCTCTGCTAGAGGCTGAAGTGCTTCAATTGAGGCACCAAGTTTCTGTGCACGAGTCCCACAAATGTACTGGTTCAACTTCTCCTTCCATTGTATCAGTGGGCACTCAAACTGACTCAAATTTCATCAATGATGCAACCAAAAAGGGAGAGGAAAGCTTCAAAGATGATGATGATAGCTTGGATAAATAGTTCAAAGAACAAGAGGAATTTCAAATAACAATCTTCAATCTATCCTTTGTTCAAGTTCTAGAGATTGAGTGGGAAGACTCCGTGGATGAAGAGGGAGATATCTCTAAGAAGTTGCAAATAGTAGCCAGGGAAGAAGAGGAAGGATTCCCTGAGGAGATGGAAATAAAAAGGGAAGAAGAAGCATTCTCAAAAGTCCATGTACTTGAGGTTGCTGCCAACCTCTCAAGGCAATTCATATCCCCCAGTACCCTTTAACATTAGAAAACTTGGAGTTTGATTCATACGTATCATGGGGGTATGATGGTCTGTCTGAGAGATTCTGGATTGGATGGGTGTTCTCTGGAGTAGTAGAACTGGATTGGGACAACCTTAATGAATTTGACATCTTAGCTTTGCATACTAATGAATGCATCAATACATCTAAGGACCTCTCTGCCAGGCTTGCTATTGACCGTTTCCATGATCTAATGGTAGATAACATGCCTTGGTTTGATATATTTCTTCAAGAAGCCAAGAAGGTTGCCTATCCCTGTATCAAGGAAGAAGAAGCAGAGACCTCAAGTGCATCCCAAGTAAGAGTGAATCAAAGGCTAGAGCTGACTGAGAGCAGAGTATTAACTAATGAGTAGGTTCTGAACTTAAGGAGATATCTGTATAATGAAGCAGTCAGAGGTCTTGAAATCTATGGATGGTCCAACACTGTGCGTTCAGGAATCAATTTTTTTCTGTGTGATGGATCATCTATTGAGCTCAACAACATCCAAGAAGTCCTACTGCTAAATCCTGACTTCCCTCTCAAAGTATTTTCATTAAGATCACAAATCTATGGAGTCAATTCACTAAGAAGTCAGGATATGGTGTGCATTATTAAGTCCTTTTTACAAGATGGTGGATGGATAGCTTTAGATGAATCACGAGACTCATCTGTGTCACCTCCCCAAGATGTGCTCAACACTGCAATACTCTCTAGACACAATGCTCCAATGAAAGTAATATAGGAGTGGGAGTCTGTACTCACTTATGAAAAATAAAATGCTCCTCCCCAGTCTACTCTACAAATTGCCAATGAAGCCTATGATGAGGCCTCAATAGCAACTTCCTCATCAACTATTGTGGTCAATGAAGCAGAAGCAGAGACATCTAACGAAAACAAAGGGAAAGGGATTATGACAGATGAAGTAGAGAGGAAGATAGAAGAAGAGAAGAAAGAAATAGAAAGAAGAAAAGAAAGAGAGGAGGAAGAGATGAAATAGATCAAAATGGATCAAGAGAGAAAAGTTGCCATGCTCTTCCGAGAGCAGCATACCAGTAAAGCGGCAAGATCTCTTGATTCAACAAAAATACAAGTTCCTGTGGCCTCTCAAATCAGTGAAGATGAAGCCTTGGCACTTAAGCTGCAGGAACAGTTTGCTAGAGAAGATGTGGAAAGAGAAAAACAGAAAGAAAAAGAGGCCAAATTCACAATAAAAGACTCCAAGATGGCCCAATAGATGAAGAGTTAATGGATCCAGACCCTAACTGATCTAGGTGAGGATGGAGACTACCTAGAGAAGTTATCCAATAAAGAGCTCTACAGAGCCTACATGGGTCAACCAGGAGAACTGGAAAAGAAGAAGAGGGATGAAGAAGAAGAAGAAGAGAAAGCTAGAGAGAAGTCTAGAAAAGCCATTGCCTTGAATAAAAGAACACACGAACAAAGAAAGGTCATGATTGACTTTCTTAACGCAAGAGGTGAGAGTGGAAATAGATTAGGTCCCATGTACTTCATGAACCTTCAATCCCTCTACAGAAAAGTGAAAAAGGAAGAAGAGGAGACACTTAAGATGACAAATCAAACCAAGAGCGCAAGTACCACTGAAGAAGAAAGAAAAGAAAAAAAGCCCAAAACAAAATCCTTGGTCCATCCTCCTTCTCTTTGTCACACCTCGGCCGGCGGCAGATTATACACCGGAGCTGACGCGGTTATTCATAAGCACATGATCATCTATTAATAAGTGATAATATTATTTCATCATAATTAAAGCATCCGTTAAAAATATAAATGGAAAAACAAAGGGGGTTCAAACATAACACAAGTTAAATTCAATCTTTATTTAAGCTAGGTCCATAGTCCAATGTGATATGTAGTGTCCTCAAACTGGTGCACCTGAAACATGTGAGTAAATGTCAACTACAAATAGTTGGTGAGTAACATAGGTTTTGACACCATACAAAAGTTAAGTAGAAAGTATTTGAAATTCAATATGTTCAAAGCATAACTAAGGCATAAATGTGAAAACATACAAGGTCCCAAGTGTATAATCAAGCCGTAGCAAATGGAAAACTGAAAAGTACAATCCAACTGGTTGTGTTTTGAAAAAAGTAGTAATATGGTACACACAAAACCCGCCAAGGTTCGTGTTAACTTGTATCGGTTTCCTGTATAAATGATCATAAAAGGTACTACCTTAAGCTTTGGTAGCAAGTTAATGATTGTATTGTACATGAACACACGTATGGTCGCCAAGTAGTTTAAGACATAAAGCACATAGTAATAGCATGAGAACAAACGGTATTGAATTTGGTATGTAAAGAATGTAAACATGTTCCACAATGAGTATTTGTAAACAATAGTAAAGAGAAAGGGGACTATGAAACTCACTTGTAATAAGGAGTTTGGAGATCACACGAACAAGATGGTGCACAAGTGATTAGATAACCACAAGGTTAACCTAAGATTTAATAGCATATTTGTATCAATGATTGGTGCAATTGGATAAGGAAATCCTAATGTGTGAGGGGATTGATGTGGGTTTGCTCATTTTTAATAATAAAATAATTATTTGAGTTTCAAATAATATTTATGTAAATCTTGATAAGTGTTTGCATTTTATTTTAATTTGAATAAATGAAAGTATAATTAGATAAATAGCTTTCTTTTGTAAATAATTGAATAATTAAATACACGAATAAATAGTTGGATAATTCAATAATTACTACGTAAATAAATAAAACCTTTTTATCTATTTAGTTTGATTTCCATGAAATATGGGTTTTAAAAATAAGGATTTACTTAATTGATAATTTAAGCAAAACAAAATTTAAAGTATGAAAATAGTGTTCTAATTAATACTTAATTATTAAATAAAAGCATTAAATTTGATTAAATGATCTTATATAATAAATTAAGTTACATAAAAAGAATGTATAAATATCTACAAGATATTATCTTACAAAACAATTTATTTGAAAACAATTTCTTTTATTTCCCAAATTTGTTTTATAATCCAAGATTTCAGATATATATATTTATTAACGGGTCATTATGCGTGTTAGAAATAACAGCGTTCACACAACATTCATTAAACGTTTGTGGAAATAAAAAGGCTCCCCCTTTTTTTCTAAAAAAAAGGTTGAACAATCATCTATACGTATAATTTTATTTAAAAAGGAATAATAAAACTCTTGAAGGTTTATAAACATAATTGGTTATAAAAAAAAGAAATGGGTTTCTCATGATAACAATGGTTTTGCTAAATAGGTCAAATTACTAGGCATTTTAATCTCTCTCTTTTTTTATGAGAATGAATATATGTATTTATATGTGTGTGTGCGTGCAAAACAGAGACAACAACAAAAAGAACCCACCGGAAAAAGGTTGTGCCCGGGATTAGAAACCGCGACCTCCGAGTTGAAGGGGATGAGCTTTAACCAAGTGATCTAGGCTTATGCCTTGTAAGGAAACAGAATCTTTTTAGTTTTAACACAAGGGTTTTGTAACCCTTCTTCCCCAATTTTTCCAATCCGAACCCTAGCTTCTTATCGGCTATTACTGCGACTATTTTAGTGGTTTCTTAGCATCGTTTTTGTGTGGAAAATAGTTTGTAAATGGCAAGAGGGTGTTAGGAGGAGGGATAATAAACGTATAACGGTCGGTTGGGAGTGAAATCGACAAGATTTTGATTGCGAAGCGTGGGCTTGAATGCCGATAACCGAAAACCTTAAATGGTTCTTAAATCCTTGATTTCTCCATTAAGATTTATGATTACGTGTTCCATGTGTTAGCAAAATAAGTTGGTAACGGTTTAGGAGGATTAAAGTCTAGAGATTCCAAGGCTTGATGAATGATTTGAGGTGGTTTGACATTTTTGAAGTCAAAATTGGGTAAGAACTCTTTCTAGCATTCAATAAAGGAGGGGGGGTTTCAAATAGGGTTCAAGGGCAAATTTAAAGGGGTTCTTTGGTTTAAGAGAGGGGGGGGGGGGTGTTTTCAAGACTTGATTTTGTTTTTTGTTAAAATCACATTCAATGGTTTTAATTCATTCATAAACCTTATCTTATAAATTCTAAACATAAATCTTTTCTTTTTAAAAAAAATTTTGGTTTTCATAAATCTAATCTATTTAATTAGATTTTAAATATTTTATAAATAGATAACTTATAAATTGTATACATGGTTTGTTTAGTATAATAAAATATACATATATATATATATATATATATATATATATATATATATATATATATATATATATATATAAAGATGTAGCTTCATAATTAAAACTCAAAGGTTTCATTTTGACATATTTATAATAATAAAACCTGAACGTGTATATATACATAGGATATATATATATATATATATATATATATATATATTTAGTAGGAGATAAATGATATGTATTTTACAAAGATTGAAATTTTAAAATTGATACACATTGAAATAATTAAGGTGGTAGATACGGGATTGAAGTTAAGTGTTATTATTGCTTTAAAAACAAAATAAATAAAGGAAAATTATAGACCGGAAATTCATGGATGTTACAGTATCCCCTAGTTGAGGAAATTTCGTCCCGAAATTTAACTGTGGAGACTGCTGGATTAGGAAAGCGATGAGGGTTTGGATTCTCAATGTGTTTTTTGTAATGCCGGTTTCAGGAGTACAATTGATGACGAGGTGCAGTTCTGGTACTCAAGATCAGTTCAGGTCATTGTGTCAAGCGTGGACGTGGTAGTGAATTTAGTTTGAAGGAAATTAAGTTGGAAATTGCTCTAGGACGATTTTGGACTTAAATGATGGGATGCATCACTTGCAATGAGAATGATGGAAATTTTTAAGTTCTGAATTTTTTTAGGATATAGTCTAAGATGTTCGAGTGATGCCACTGGATGAGGATTTCACAACTATTGGTCAAGGTCAAAGTAATAGGAAACCCTGCGTGATACGGACAACGTTACTTCTGATATTATGACAGGAGCACTAATATATAGGATGTACCTGCGGTATATCCACTATGACCTCATCATATCCCATTAGTTTCGTTACTGTATATCATTATAGGTTTTTTTTATGTCATCACACATGACAGAATTTACTATGCTTTCCAAGCGTTGACTTTTATAATTACGGGTGCACCCGTAATTACTCAAATCGTCATATGGTCCGTATAGATCATTCTATTGTGTGTGGGTATAGGGGGAACACCCAAAAACATTTAGTTTATTATTGTTTTCACGTATAAGTTGTTAATAAGTGACTGTGTCTCTTGTAGAAGCATGTTTTGTAACTATAGATTAAATTCTATGTATCGGTGTACGTGGCTAGTACGCGGGAGGGTGTTCCTGAGTACTTAGCCCGCACACCAGTTTGGTCCTGCGTACTTAGTAAGTACGCAAGGCTTTTGCCTTGCGTACTTGTCAAGTACGCATGACCAAACCATGCGTACTTAGTAAGTACGCAAGGCTTTTGCCTTGCGTACTTGTCAAGTACGCAGGAAGTGTTCCTTCGCCTATAAATAGAAGACTTGTCTTCATTTGTAGGTGGAACTCTGGAACAGGTTGTCCGGGTCGGGAAGAGCTCTCCCGACCCCTGGACCGTGAGCTTAGATGAGAGATGTGTGTTCCTTCGGTATGTAGTCTGTAATACGGGATGACTTCTTTGTTATGGATTATGTTTCGTTTCATCGTCTTTTATCTTTGTTCTTGTTTCTATGCCTTCGTTTCTTTGTTCCCACACAAATCGCAGAACAGATCGTGTTATTATCCGCTGCGCGACGAGGCTCCCGGGACCTACAAGTGCTCTGATACCACTTGTAGGTCCCGAGAGCCTCGTCGCGCAGCGGATAATAACACGATCTGTTCTGCGATTTGATGCTATAGTTAAGAGGGAGTTTGTAGAAGCATGTTTTGTAACTATAGATTAAATTCTATGTATCGGTGTACGTGGCTAGTACGCAAGGCTTTTGCCTTGCGTACTTGTCAAGTACGCAGGAAGTGTTCCTTCGCCTATAAATAGAAGACTTGTCTTCATTTGTAGGTGGAACTCTGGAACAGGTTGTCCGGGTCGGGAAGAGCTCTCCCGACCCCTGGACCGTGAGCTTAGATGAGAGATGTGTGTTCCTTCGGTATGTAGTCTGTAATACGGGATGACTTCTTTGTTATGGATTATGTTTCGTTTCATCGTCTTTTATCTTTGTTCTTGTTTCTATGCCTTCGTTTCCTTGTTCCCACACAAATCGCAGAACAGATCGTGTTATTTCCGCTGCGCGACGAGGCTCCCGGGACCTACATCTCTAAATGGTGAGGTCGGTCAGAAAATTAATTATAATAATGGCACAACCCTATACATGGGTGTAACAAGCCTATACATGGGTGCTCTGAGTAAATTTCATATCCCTCAGATTACCCATAAAGTTGATAGCTCTCTCGTATCTGAACAAGAATAACTCAAGTTTATAGCTCCCTCGTGTTTGAACAAGAATACGCCAAACCCCGAGTAGCTCAAAGTGGATGAAGTGAATGTCCATGCCTCATGTATATAGTGGACAGTCAATAGCAAGTAATGTACACGGTCTTGTTTCGTATGTAATGTAGGCACCCAAGCTTCATGTATAGTGTAAATGATCTAGTATTATGCATATTGTAATTAACCAAGCATCATGTATCGTGTGAACAATCCGGTATCATGCATAATGTAAGTAATCAAGTTTCGTCTATAATGTGATCAATCATGTATATTGCAAGTAGTCAAGTTGTATGTATAACGTGAACAATCAAGTTGCGTGTATAATGTAAACAATTTGATCTCGGGTATATTATGAACGTTCGTATGTTAATAATTGAAATTCATGAGTAACGTAAACTATCGAATTTTTTCGGTGATCGAGTACTGCGGACAAGCGTGTTGTATAATGTAGGTTGTTGGATTTCAAGTTTTCAACTTTGTTGATGGATCGTTAATGCTTATGCGAGATGATTCATCTTTTCGAAGTAGTTAGTAAGTTCATACATTTTTAAAGGTGCAAGGTGATGAAAAAGTTTTACAGGCATTTAGAATAATACACACACGAATAGTTGACTTGAGCTTTTTGTTTGTAAATGACAAGTAATTGAAATTTATGTTTGTTTGTAAATTAATAAGTGAAAGTAATAGCTTGAATAACTAGGTAATTGGGGTTAATAAAAAAACTTTTTATTTATTTAGTTATCATAAAGAGAATGTTTTAAAGGAAAAAAATGACCGAATTATTTTGTAATTAGGCCAAGAATTTAAATGTGACGAGTTAAGAGGTCGTAATGAAATAATTAATCGAATCATAATTAATTATTAACTAAAATAATGAGATAAATGTTTTTATAAAAAACTTTGCATTAGGTTCCCTCACAAGGTAAAGGGGTTTGTAAATAATTTATAATCTAGATAAAATTTATAAACCAAGAGTTTGATAAAGGTTTTGTTTGAACAAAATAATTACAATAGTCAAATCAAGAAATAACAAAATAATTAGTTTACAAAGAAGGTTTAGACGTCAATCATTTAGGAGAGTTAAAAATTAATAATATTTATATTTGGGTACAGGATATGTGTTACAATTTAAGCTTTGAGGAAACGCGAAATAGAACATTCGGCTAACATCTCAGATAGTTTACTACCAGGAAGCAGATGAGCACCAAGACGAATATCGTTATGGTTATTCGTATTGCAACCCAGGCTTCAGCTCTAGTTAACTCCGTATGTCCATCAAGTATTCCCTGGTCTCCACTCCTTGCCTTAGAAACTCTTCGGTCCTTACTTATAAGTGAGCGGTATCAGCTAGAACTCCTAAGGCACTGGTAGGTTCCTTGGCTTGTCCTGATCGTGGTCTGGATGGTGTAGGTTAAGTGCTAAATAAGGGTCTCTCAGAGGTGCTTCAGCTGCTCGGAGTCTCAAGTCTGCTCCTAAGCCAATCTGCTATGCGGTCAAACGTGGATCTGGTAGCTAGTTGTGTCGATGACTGGTTGTCTGGTGATGGGGGCCCAAGGTCTTCCTCTTGTGTTGACTCTGCTTCGATGTGATTCTGAGAGGAGTGAGGAAGGTAAGAGGGCCATGTCTAGCATGAAAAAAAGGTCGTAAGTGCAATGGTATGTGTTAAATGTGTTCATGAGTTTAAACTTTGACTAATCATAACACCGAGTTCTTATAATAATAATATGTCAGGAGGAACACTTGACCTATAAGTAGTGTACTCACGAAAAGGATTCCAAGGAAAGAGAGGTGGGTCACAAAGGACATACTGAGGAACTCAGTCTTTCCTTAGTCAGAATCTTCCATTGACTTACACTCACTCTTCCAGCCATCATGTACCATTAACATTAATTATTTGAATCTCATGGTTATGGTGAGAATCGTTAGGGATTGTGTCTTGAGGCTCTAGGGTGTGCTTCACTTATTCAAGCAGCTTCCCTTCCTTGAGGGTAAGGTCTAAGGGTTTAAATCTCTTGCAAATGATAATAAGGGTAATAAAATTTCCAATGCATAAGGATGAAGAGGTATAGTTAACTTAAATATGATTAAGTGTAAGGATTAGATAGTAGGTTGGACTTGTGTATCAAATTATAATAATTAAGCGAATGATGCTTAGGTTGTATTCATTTAGGGCATAACCCAATGGATACTGTGACAAATCAAAGTGATTTAAGTTCATATACTTTCAAGAATACATGCTTTAGCCTATATGTGGACACTCACTTTGGGAATTCCCAGGAAAGCATACGGATCCCTCGGTTAATTTGGATTTATATGAAATGCTTTCCAAGATAGAAGACCCAAGGTACATGCATCCACCCTTCCGGATTGCACATGTTCTCTACTGGTTTTCATATCCCAAAACTTTGACGGTATTTTAAAATTTTAATTGGCATTAGGTGTAGGAGTTTGAATCTTTCCATAAGTGAGTGGTGATGATGTGTAAAGATGAAAGTGTATAAAGTCTTTGATATTAATAAGTGTATGGCAAAACTTAGGATAACATTTAGTAGTATCAAATAGGTATTGTGCAGACAATTCAAACAGTGTAGCAAATAAGGTATCACATGAGTAGTAGTCTTTGTAAACATGTAACATGGCACATTAGGTAGCACATGTTGTATCGTGCAATGTAACGCCTAAGATATCATGGTGGATATTTACACAAGGGTATCCTAAGGTTATAGACTATAGGCTAAGAATATGTTTCAAGTAATTCTTGTTGTTTCAAATAGTTCCATGTAGTCCTTGGGATGTTGTAGTTCATGTAACTGTATCATGTAAACAAAAGTAGATAGATGTAGGTAAGTATGTGTACAAATGAGTATAGAGTGGAGTTCCTAATAAAAGACACGAGTTAAACTCATGTTTGGGGACTCCTAGGTTATAGCCTAGGTCATGTGTGCCTAATAACCTAATTCCCTATAACCATGGCTCTGATACCAATCTGTCACACCCCGGCCGGTGGCAGATTATACACCGGAGCTGACGCGGTTGTTCGTAAGCACATGATCATCTATTAATAAGTGATAATATTATTTCATCATATTTAAAGCATCCGTTACAAATAGAAATGGAAAAAAACAAAGGGGGTTCAAACATAACACAAGTTAAATTCAATCTTTATTTAAGCTAGGTCCATAATCCTATGTGATCATGTAGTGTCCTTAAACTGGTGCACGTGAAACATGTGAGTAAATGTCAATTACAAGTAGTTGGTGAGTAACATAGGTTTTGACACCAAACAAAATTTAAGCAGAAAGTATTTGAAATTCAATATGTTCAAAGCATAACTAAGGCATAAATGTGAAAACATACAAGGTCCCAAGTGTATAATCAAGCTGTAGTAAATGGAAAACTAGTAAGTACAATCCAACTGATTGTGTTTTGGAAAAAGTAGTAATATGGTACACACAAAACCCACCAAGGTTCGTGTTAACTGGTATCGGTTTCCTGTATAAATGATCACAAAAGATATTGTCTTAGGCTTGGTTAGCAAGTTAATGATTGTACTGTACATGAACACACGTATGGTCACCAAATAGTTTAAGACATAAAGCACATAGTAAATAGCATGAGAACAAATGGTATTGAATTTGGTATGTAAACATGTTCCACCCTAAGTATTTGTAAACAATAGTAAAGAGAAAGTGGAATATGAAACTCACTTATAATAGGTAGTTTGGAGATCACACGAACAAGATGTTGCACAAGTGATTAGATAATAACAAGGTTAACATAAGATTTAATAGCATATTTGTATCAATGATTGGTGCAATTGGATAAGGAAATCCTAATGTGCGAGGGGATTGATGCGTGTTTGCTTATTTTTAATAATAAAATAATTATTTGAGTTTCAAATAATATTTATGTAAATCTTGATAAGTGTTTGCATTTTATTTTAATTTGAATAAATGAAAGTATAATTAGATAAAAAGCTTTCTTTTGTAAATAATTGAATAATTAAATACATGAATAAATAGTTGGATAATTCAATAATTACTGCGTAAATAAATAAAACCTTTTTTATCTATTTAGTTTGATTTCCATGAAATATGGGTGTTAAAAATAAGGATTTACTTAATTGGTAATTTAAACAAAACAAAATTTTAAGTATGAAAATAGTGTTCTAATTAATACATAATTATTAAATAAAAGCATTAAATTTGATTAATTGATCTTATATAATAAATTAAGTTACATAAAAAGAATGTATAAATCTCTACAAGATATTGTCTTACAAAACAATTTATTTGAAAACAATTTCTTTTATATCCCAAATATGTTTTATAATCCAAGATTTCAGATATATATATATATATATATATATATATATATATATATATATATATATATATATATATATATTAACGGTTCATTACACGTGTTAGAAATAACAGCGTTCACACAACATTCGTTAAACATTTGTGGTAATAAAAAGGTTCCACCTTTTTTTCTAAAAAAAAGGATGAACAATCATCTATACATATACTTTTATTTAAAAAGGAATAATAAAACTCTTCAAGGTTTATTAACATAATTGGTTATAAAAAAAAAGAAATGGGTTTCTCATGATAACAATGGTTTTTCTAAATAGGTCAAATTACTAGGCATTTTAATCTCTCTTTTTTATGAGAATGAATATACGTGTTTATATATGTGTGCTAAACAGAGACAACAACAAAAAGAACCCACTAGAAAAAGGTTGTGCACGGGATTAGAACCCGCGACCTCCGAGTTGAAGGGGATGAGCTTTAACCAAGTGATATGGGCTTATTCCTTGTAAGGAAACATAAGCTTTTTAGTTTTAACATAAGGGTTTTGTAACCCTACTTCCCCAAATTCTCCAACCCGAAACCTAACTTCTAATCGGAGATTAACGTGACTAGTTCAGTGGTTTCTTGAATATAAATTGAAATCGAGCAAGAAGAAGTTAGATTGTTACCTGGAATAGGTCCAATTGGACCAAAGATGAGTTCCTGTTCGTTATAAGGGGACGCGACGGGTTGGAGGTAGGGGACGATCTGAGCATCGTTTTTGTGTGGAAAATAGTTTGTAAATGGCAAGAGGGTGTTAGGAGGAGGGATAATAAACGTATAACGGGCGGTTGGGAGTGAAATCGACACGATTTTAATTGTGAAGCGTGGGATTGAATGCCCATAGCCGAAAACCTTAAGTGGTTCTTAAATCCTTGATTTCTCCATTAAGATTTATGATTACATGTTCCATGTGTTTGCAAAACAAGATGGTAACGGTTTAGGAGGATTAAAGTCTAGAGATTCCAAGGCTTGATGAATTATTTGAGGTGGTTTGACTTTTTTGATCAAAATTGGGTAAGAACTCTTTCCATGGTTCAATAAAGGAGAGGGGGTTCAAATAGGGTTCATGGGCAAATTTGAAGGGGTTCTTTGGTTTAAAGGGGGTTCAAGACTTAATTTTTTTTTGTTAAAATCACATTAAATGGTTTTAATTCATTCATAAACCTTATCTTATAAAATCTAAACATAAATCTTTTTTTTTTATTTTGGTTTTCATAAATTTAATCTATTTAATTAGATTTTAAATATTTTATAAATAGATAACTTGCAAATTGTATACATGGTTTGTTTAGTATAATCAAACACACACACACACAGACACACACACACACACATATATATATATATATATATATATAAAGATGTAGCTTCATAATTAGAACTTAAAGGTTTCATTTTTGACATATTTATAATGACAAAACATGAACGTGTATATATACATAGGATATATATGTCTAGATATATATATATATATATATATATATTTAGTAGAAGATAAATGATATGTATTTTACAAAGATTGAAATTTCGAAATTGATTCACATTGAAATAATTAAGGTGGTAGGTACAGAAGTGAAGTGTTATTATTGCTTCAAAATAAAATAAATAATGGAAAAATATAGACTAAAAATTCATGGATGTTACACTCTCGAACTTATTCCCTCTCCTATACTACACTCCTCCACTCCCAAAGTGTTCAAATCCTCACACCCAGCTCCCTCTCAACAACAGGCTCCTAAAAAGAAAACAAAACCTCCACCTGTGACACTTGTAAAATTCTAGAATCTAAAACCTAGTTGTTGGGCTAACCCAACTAGGCCCAATAAGGCCCAATAGGAAATTCAAGCCCATTTGAGGCCCAATAAGAATCCAAGCCTATTGGAAGCCCTAATTTAATAATCTAAACATCATACTAGTCACTCAATTCCTTTTAACAACTTGCTACGTCATTCTAAGAACTTACGAATCGATAGAAGTACGTACGCGGTCCAGCATTTTAAAACATTTAAAGTCAGACATCGGTATAATATCAGGTACTCGGCAAGAACGATTACTTGAGTTAACGAACTATTAATAGTAATTATTAATATTTTTCTAGAAAGACTGTTAAGATTAATAAACTCGTAGTACGTGTATACAAACGTTAAACCGCGTCGGATGCTCCTAAAATTAACGATAGCAGTACGGGTGTTACCGACACGTATTTTGATACAACAAATATGACAGATATTTATTTTATTATTAATAGTAAAATAATAAACCCAAAACTCGAAGAACGAAACGTTTAAAAAGAATGAAAGCGTTGAAAACGCGGGTACCAACGCATACCGGTTCATATATCAATTAAAGCGGAAATTTCGCGATTTAAATACTTAAATAATATTATTAATGACGCTTCACAATTCCAAGTATTCTAAAAATAATAACTCGAGAATTTTTGTCGTTACGGAGATTTGAACGTGTACGCGTTTTTCGCAAACTAGTATTTATCCTCTTGAAAATCCCCTACCAAAACCCTAAGTATAAAAGGGCTCATTCTCTTATTTCATCCTCATTTGCAAAACCCTAGCACACCTTTAGAGAGAGAGGATAGAGAGAGAGAGAGAATTGTGTGAGAAAGGGAGGAGAGCCGGCCACCTTCCCAACGGCCTCCTCCGGCGAACGGCGGCGGGGTTCGGCTAGAGCAGTGGCGGCGTGACGGCGGAGGCATGGCAGCGTTAGGGTTCCGGAGAGGTCCTCCGGAGAGTGACGGCGAGTGCCGTACATAGCCCGACAGGTATTGACATCGTAATCCAAGAGATGGTGGTGGTTAACCCCAAATCGGCGGCGGTAGATCTAGGGATCTTGATGGTCTCAGGACTCGGTCAAAGCCAATCAACGAAAGTCATTTGGTCAACTGTGGTCAACGTGTTTGTATACGCGAACCGAACGCCCAAAAAGGTATATAACGCGCATTAAAATGGCTACACTTATTTACGATAGATTAAATGTGTGCGTGGTTAAACTATGTTGAGCCTATGATTTGTTAAACGGTAAAAAAATGAATAAATATTAACCTAACAATTATTATTGACGATCCGAGTTAACGTGTTGTCAGCGAGATGTTTCCTTCCAATTTATATATATATTAATTAAACGATAAATGAAAAAGTGAAGCGTAATGAGTAAGACGAGACTTTGAATACAACTACCGACCTTTATATACATATGAATATATACGAAGAATATTTATCACTTTAGTTATATAAACTTTTACAAGATATTCGTATATAGAAACCGTTAATACTTGTTATTTGGGATAATTTGTATAACGAATATAAAATTATATAAACTCGTATTTTGGATATTACGTTTGAATACTTTTGAACATGTACAAATCAAGCTATACCTTTACCGACTAAACGAGGGTTTCATAAGTAACGGCAACCCGTTCTAATATATTTGTTTTGTATATGTATAAATCTATCCGTGCAAACATATGCAGTCATAAATCTTCACACTTTATTCGAAGCCAAACTATTATTATATAAAACGACGGTTAGACCCGAACATGTATATATATGTACACACACCTACACACGTATGTAAGGATAAATGTATGTATATAAATCAATATGTATTCACATTATACAAAATCGGACGATTATTTGTTTAATATAATGTTCAATTACGAATATAAAGAAACATAAGATTTAAAAGTTTTGGATATATATATATATATATATATATTGGTACGAATGATTTCGAAACATAAGATGTTAAATGTATATGTAATTGTATAATTTCATATCTCGTCTTAAATGGTATTTCACTTACATATATATAGTATATAAACGTATGTTTTGTGGGAAAACAAATGGGTATATTATTACTTGAGGCAATTAAATTTAAGGAACGAAGTAAATATGTATCGTTATGGCCGTTATATTTATGACACGAACATTTAGAAACTTAAATGAATATATTTTGAATAAATATGAAAACTTGTGATCATCATAGTATAACATAAAGTTGTATACATTCCATTAAGGACGCACAACGTGAATTATTATTATTAATTATGCGTGCACCTAGCTTTATACGACCGCGTCCACGACAAACTAATATTTTTGAATGTAACTATTGAAACATATCCGAGTCGTAAATCCTGATTCGATCTAAGTAACTGATATTAGTATATTACCGACCGTTAAAGAGACATAGTATATTGAACCGGTAATACCTTTAAGAATAAACAGAGCTCAACCGCACACGTGATAACTCTATACTAGTTTAGACTCGCTTTACATTACTAGGGTTAGTCTATAAAACTCGTTAAGTGTCTACAGGGATCGTAGGGCTCGAATAGGACGTAAACCGTGATTATCATGTGAATATTGGTTTCCATTACTATCAGAAGGACATTAGCATTCCTAAAATATTACCAGGTGAGTTCACTGCCCTCTTTTAAGTGTTTAAATGTTTCATAAACATCGTGGGAGAAACATACTTACTATATTACGTTTGAAAACATGACACATAGTTATAAACATTTTCATATGGTAACATGAAAACAAGACCGGGCCTTTATGTTTGCATGAGTGAACACGTTTGGAGCTCGTAAAGTCCCCTGACCATCATATTTTATAACCATTAGCTATGGATAGTCTGGGATTCTATGGATAATACTATTGGTTTTGACACCCCCGGTCATGGTTAGTCGCACTAACCATGGGTCCCTCTGGTCAAATGACCGCATAGTGTTCAAACATTGCTCGTGAGGTACGAGCAAGGGGAAAACACCTGTGCCATGGTTTGGTTATGCCTAATGTATGTATATATTATTTGTATTCCTAGCTAGTCTACAAATGGGTCAACATTACTTGTTTTGTTTATCATATACATTGATACGTGTTCGTGCAGATGGGTCTGCCAATTGTTTACACACAAATGGTTTAGTCATTCATTTACGTGCAAGGAAAACAGTTTCATATTATAGCCATGTACACGTACCAATGTTTTCAAGAAAAACAACTCATTTTATGACTATGAAGTCATCACGTGTTTTCAGTGAAAAACGACTCATTTTATGACTATGAGGTCATCACATGTCTTCGAGAAAAAACGGTTTTATATTATGGCTATGTACACATTAACAGCGTTTTCAAGGAAAATGATTTCATATTATGGCCATGTATACATCATCAATGTTTTCAAGGAAAACCACTTTACATTGAGACAACTAAACCTTTGAACTCACCAATCTTTGTGTTGACATTTTTATGTATGTTTTTCAGGTAACACATAGCTATGGCACGGTTGGAATAGGTTAACCATTCGGATTAAAAACCTAGAAGTCGAAGACGCCTGATTGTCAAACCTCAAGCCTATTTTGAACTAAATAGATTTAAGGACAATGTACTAGTTATATTAATATTTGTAATGGTGTTCAATACTTTAGAAATCTTTACTTTAGCTTCCGCTATTGTGTAATGTTACCAATCGTTGCAACCTTTATTTATTTATTGAGTGAATAAATTTAGGGGTGTGACAAATTGGTATCAGAGCCAATGGTTTTAGCGAATTAGGTCTCCTTAGTGACGCTTAGGCTCTAACCAGACTCATTTAGGGACCAAGATTTCTAAGACTTAAATCACACTAAGAACAGCCAAGACCTGAGAATAGAATTTCCAACCGTTGCCAATCAACTATACTCTTGTATCATTAGCTACACTAATACTTGGTACAATTACATGGCACGCGTAACGAACACTTAACACGTATAACAACGTGGAAATAATAAACATCTACAACATCTCTCAGCATAGTATCATTGTTTGGATTACGGATCAAGGGTGACGGGCACTTAGCACACCGTAACCCTAGAAGATCGAGTTACGAACTGAGTTGGGGCACGACGGTAGTAATCGCTGGTTACCGATCTTGGTGCCATAACAGGCTGAACCCGTACCTTAAGCTGTACGTGTAGTTGCACCACACATGCATCTACTCCAACTACGGAGTTAACTTTCTTTCTGACATATGTTGTCTTCATTTGGTGCGGTATGTATACTCTCTTCCGTGAATTGCTGGATTGGATGACAAAAATCTTCGCCATAAGATATGACAAACGAAACTGTCCTATCAGAAAGGAACCCGAGGTGGATAATCAGGGCTGAACGGGAGAGAACTTTACTAGTCAGTAGACCCATCGAATCATTGGGATCACGAGGATCCACACGCTTATACAAACTTGGAGCATGAATTGCTAGACACAAATTGAGGATCTCTACCCTGACATAGTGCCTGACTTCCACCACACACGTCCTAAAAGACACCGATGGTGTCTCTCTGTCATTAACTCCACCCAGCAACAGCCTTAGTCGGAAATTTCATGAGTATGGGTACACACGATTAAGAGTAAATCCGATAGAACATACTCACTATTAGTTAAGAGCGTAACATGGTGACACGATCTAATGAACATTTCAATTCCTTTTGACTGAGGGCTTACGATAGGAGAAACACTATAGGGGCCATGCAAAGTAAATTCTCGTTGCGGGTGCACATGTAATCATATTTTGCAGTGCATGAGAACTCTAGTGAGTCTTACTGTCCGAGCCAATGTTCATGATTAATCTGTGTCCCTAATCTCAATTCGCAGCCGCTCGATTAATGATCTAAATCACCATAACCATAAGGGTTGAGCCAAAAGGGCATCTTGTGATGTGATGGACTACCACAAGTGACGTGGAAATGTCTACTATCTCCTTTATCTTCGAATTCTAATGAGTTCAAAACTCTCATCGAGAATTAGTTTGCATGACAGTTTTGACTGAACCAGTGAACATGTCCACTCTCAGTTGATTTAACCTCGATAATTGGACCGAATCCGGAAATTCTCTATAAAGTACTACTTCAACTTTTAAGATTCAGCTATAGATTTTCTCTTTTCGATTTCGTTACCTATCTACCAAAGCATGAGGCTGACATACAAACTCTCAAACGTGCCAAGGGAAAATACAAATCCCTGAAACTTAAAACTCGTTACCTCAATTATGTGGCTTAAACCCTGATGCTAAGGACGAACTATAGCTTGGCATTACACTTTTGGAGGTCTACACACATTTCTTTTGACTTCTCAACATTCCTTCAAATTTTATATTCACTCTTTTCCAATATCTTTTGGGATACCTATGCGTTATCCTTAAGGAACATAAGGGCATGATGTCCTTTCGTTTGGCAATTGTCTTGAGTTTTGGCTTATTCTCATTTTTTTCTAGCGCCCAATCAAGAAAAAGTAAAGCCCTTAACTAAATTGAAAATGATATTACATCACAACCTACCAATTTAATGGGCTAGCATGTTCTGAACCAGTTTCGGGGAAACCACTATTTCTATGAGACTATCTCCTCGATGTGACTGTTTATCTTCTCATCTAGATGAATTGCGGTCTAGAATTCCTTAAGACTCATCTATCTCGTGGACATGATAGTCAAGTCATGAGTTCGCAAATCAAAATATTACAGCCTAAATACCAGAATACAGTATGAGTGTAGTCCAAACGATGGTAATGAAGCATTAAACTAAATCTCGCCATTGAAAGCATACGAGAAATCTTAAAACCATTAATACACTTCAACCAATGTTAATGAGGAAAGTTCACATGTCACATAACCTAATATAAGAGTAGGATTTTAATGTTCCCTATAAATGTCTTCGAGAATTATAAGGGGACACCATAACGTTTCATTTCTGTATTTTATCATTGCTATCCGATTACAAGAAGGTATAGGATATGCAGTTATATTTTATCATTGCTATTCGAGAATTATAAGGGAACACCATAACGTTTCATTACTAACTCATAGTAGTTGGTTTGAGAGCTATACTCACTTTTCTCTGAATCCCATGGAGATTCATTTATCACTAATATTCGTTGAGCCAAATCAAGTAGAGTATCCCGAAATACTTCGACATTCTTTTTCTTCTTTATCTAGATTCACCCTCATCTGTAGTTGAACCATAAAAATTTGGATGATTCAAAAACCTGAATGAGTTAATGATACTACGAGATTTAATTGTCTCAAGGTTTATTGTTCGACATCTACTTCGTTAATATTTCTATCTAAACCAATCTAACTCCTCTGTGCGAAATGATATACGTTGATACTATTTCTTGAAACTCAATTGAATCAGTTCAACCTACATACTGATTAGATAGATGAAATGCCAGAACCTCTTATTCCTGAAAGATAGAATATATAAAGGCATTGACTCGTTGCGATAAACGTCCAACTACCTGATTGTGAACTAACACATGGACATTTCATTAAACCATCTAACATATCTTTACTTGACTTCAGGTAATTTTATTTTAGATTCGATCATGATGTGATTTTCATGACAGAAATTCGAGCATGAATAAAGCATATGTATCCCTATACTTTCGGAAATCCATGTGCATGAATGCATTTTCGTCATTCATTAGAATGATAATGATCATACCGTTCCACTCTGATGAGAATGATCACATAATGAAATGCTTCGACATCTAATCCTTGATTGTTTACTTTGGTGTGTGAGTTGTTTACTTGATTCGTGAAAAGTCGCTATTTTGATTCACACCAAGTAAACATTCTTTTAATGGCTTACTCATTACATGAAAAGGACTCCACTATTTGTAATATCTTTTTTTATGGAACTGTAGTACTGACATTATCACCTCATGGTATAGCTAACGTCATTCACATGGCGACGTAATCAAAGGGTTTCCTAAATCTACTCATTTAACATAGTACCTGCTCATTGGTAACGTTACACTGTAACCTGATACGTTGACGTCTCAAACCCTTACACATCCAATATCGTTAGTTAGTGGGATATCCACTTTATCGTCATATACCAACTGCTATTTGAAATGAAACAACATTCTCCCAAAGAATATGAAAATGGAGCAAGGATACGAAATCCTAATGCATGTACGTATAACAAATTTCGAGAAAGAAATTTTGTTAAGGAGGAGAGAATGTGACACTTGCAAATATCCAGAATCTAAAACCCAGTTGTTGGGCTAACCCAACTAGGCCCAATAGGAAATTCAAGCCCATTTGAGGCCCAATAAGAATGCAAGCCCATTGGAGGCCCGAATTTCATAATCTAAACATCATACTAGTCACTCAATTCTGTTTAACAACTTGCTACGTCATTCTAAGAACTTACGAATCGATAGAACTACGTACGCGGTCCAGTATTTTAAAACGTTTAAAGCGTCAGACATCAGTATAATATCGGGTACTTGGCAAGAACGATTACTTGAGTTAACGAACTATTAATAGTAATTATTAATATTTGTCTAGAAAGACAATTAAGATAAATATACTCGTAGTACGTGTATACAAATGTTAAACCGCGTCGGATGCTCGTAAAATTAACGATAGCAGTACAGTTGTTACCGACACATATTTTGATACAACAAATATGACAGATATTTATTTTATTATTATTAGTAAAATAATAAACCATAAACTCGAAGCACGAAACGTTTAAAATGAACAAAAGCGTTGAAAACGTGGTACCAACGCGTGTCGGTTCATAAATCAATTAAAGAGGAAATTTCATGATTTAAATACTTAAATAATATTATTAATGATGCTTCACAATTCCAAGTATTCTAAAAATAATAACTCGAGAATTTTAGTCGTTACGGAGATTTGAACGTGTACGCGTTTTTCGCAAACCAATATTTATCCTATTGAAAATCCCCTACCAAACTAAGTATAAAAGAGCTCATTCTCTTATTTCATCCTCATTTGTAAAACCCTAGCACACTTTTAGAGAGAGAGGATAGAGAGAGAGAGAATTGCGTGAGAAAGGGAGGAGAGCCAGCCACCTTCCAGGCGGCCTCCTCTGATGAACGGCGGCGGGGTTCGGCAGGAGCAACGGCGGCGCGACGATGGAGGCATGTCAGCGTTAGGGTTCCAGCGAGGTGTAACATCTCTGATTTTTTAACCCTATTTTAATTTATTTTACTTAATAAAATAACAAGACTACATTAAATCCTATACTTGTTCAAACCTATGCCTCATTAATTGTTAGCTGAACGTATTTTAATTCAAAGTTTTAGAACTCATAATCACGTGGTAACACCTCCTAGAGTTAACTCAGTTAGTAATCCCGTTAGGTGTTCTGTTAAATCCTAACCAAGCTAATTCTGTCAAAGCTGAAGTTGCAAGGGCTGATTTTGTAAATAACCAGAAACCCTAATAGGCACGGTCGTGCCTTGTTTTGGCACGGTCGCGCCAAGTGCCTTGGCACGGTCGCTCCTCTTATGGGCACGGTCGCGCCTCTCGTTAGTTAAAACGTAAATACAGTCTTTAATCACAGTGAAGTTCTAATTCGTAACCGTTCCACTCGTCCCTACTATTAACAAACACAATTAAGTCTTTTAATCATCATATTTACAACAAATAAACTCTATTATGGGTATTCAATTCAAAACCGCCGACCTCATTATCATACCACTCGAATCCGACCATTTGGAATTGTTTATGCGCAAACAAACTACTCTCACACCTCGTACGAACCTCTATCAAGCTCTCGCGTATTCCATTTTGTCCGGAGACGAAGTCGGAGTCGCCGGAACACATCACAGTCGAGCACTATCAATCCGTCATCTATCCTGGTAATTGAAACCTCATACACATTCGAATTAGTCTATAGATCAAAAGCCCCAACTCAATTGGGGCTTACAGTATGGAAATTAACACGAACCCGAATCTATTTTTCATTCAAAAATGGTTTAATCGAATCCGGTTCTGGACATGTTTTAAATACAATTAATCTATACAAAAAGACTTGTAATAACCTAATTGGTGAAAGCCCTATGATTTCTAACACTGTTATCATAAGAAATAGTCAATTCGTTCCTGTTTTGGAACAGACACGGTCGCGCCAACCATTTAGTGCGGTCGTGCTTCATGAGACATGGTCGTGCCAATACCAGCGCGGTCGTACCTCACACACTCAGACCCGGTCGTGCCCCTTGGCTAGACTTGATCGTGCCTCAAAACCCTAGACACGGTCGTGCCTGGCCCAGATACGGTCGTGCCTAGTGAACATCTTAGTTAGGTCTTCTGTTTGATCAACACGGTCGCGCCCTGACTAGCACGGTCGCGCCAGTGGTCCTAGCACGATCGTGCCTTGTCCCAAGCACGGTCATGTGTGTGAGAAAATCTTGGCAGAATACTAAATTTTATATTTTAAAAACAATAAGCATTTCAAATGAATTTTCAAATAAAAATAATTGATTTTATAAAGATTTATATTAACCTTATTTAAAAAGATCAAATTCCTATTCTAAAATAAATAGAAGTTATTTATTTAAACCTACAAAATTAAATTATACTTATTATTAAACCCTACACATAGATATTATTTATACAACCCATTTACACATATTTATAAAAATAGATTAACAAAAGCTATTTACTAAATTTATATTTAATATAAAACGCTCGATACATTTTTATCACTAAATGACTAAGTACATATTTTTATAAATAAATAAAGTATCAATTATTTATTTAATCTATATTTAAACAAAGATTGTTTATTTAGGTTATACTTAACAAAACTTAACGCCTACAACTCCAACTCTTTGAACACACATCCAATTCAACCCTAGACTTAGACATAGACTATTGTGCACACTATTAATTCAATACATATTACACTCTAGGTTAACGTTGTGCATTACAAGGATCTCGTTACTATCTAGTCTCTCGTGTTAGCTACGCCTTTTGAATCAAGTGAGTATTACATAGCCCCTTTTACTCTTTTACACTTTTTGGGGTGGAACATGAACACTATACAAACTATTGCTTACATTTACACAAACTATACAAATACAAATCCTCTTTACATTCATGTGTGCAATTTGAACTTTATGCCTGAGTGCTAGTTGTGCTAACTTTTGTGTGCAATTTATTTTCAATCATTAACTATTCAAGCCGACGGTAAACAATGATAGATCTATTGAGTCTGACAAACCCACCCAGATTGGGGTGATTGTTACCGACAACACAATTTTGCATGCTAGTTACAAAGGTTTGATTGTACTTTGGTTACACAATGGTTACTCTCCATAAATGCCTTATTTTATCATTTTATGTAAGGATTTGTTTATTCACAATCTATACGCTATCTATGTACAAACCTGTGTATGCTCACCAACTTTTTAGTTGACCCTATTTTATTCATGTTTCAGGTGCTATCGTATGAGTTTGATCAAGACATGATACACATAGGCTTTGTGTTAGGACATAGTTTGTAATGACAAAAGCTTGTAATAGTTTAGATCTTATGTATTTATGTTTTTGTTAAGAAAAAATCACTAAGTGTTTATGCAAGTTTACCTAGAGGCGAACTTGTTAAGTTCGCCTGGTCTAACAGAGGCGAACTTAATAAGTTCGCTTAAGTCTATCTGAGGCGAACTTGTTAAGTTCGCTTAGTCTGTTAGAGGGGAACTTAAGAAGTTCGCTTATAGCAGGTCAGATGTCTATATAAGTGTTTACAGAGTCAAAAGATAACAGATAGAATAGAGTATGATTGAGTCTGTAAACACCATTGTGATTTGGAATACAATTGAGAAAGTTATTTATGTGATTGTCTACATTGTCTTTTATGCATATAAACGTTGATTTGTTGGATTCCGCACTCCGAGTTAACGTCACGTCTTATCACGAGATCGATCCGTAGAAGCGTCATGAGGACCTACAAGTGGTATCAGAGCCAATGCTCGTGATTCTTGTTGATTCTAGATGGTTTTATATGTAAATTGACATGAAATTCGTAATTTTTGAGTTTTTATTACCATGGAGTTTTCAAGACTGATGTTGATCTGATTTGGTGTTTTTGAAGAGGATTTTGACGAAATTGATCCGATAGAAAGCTTCTAGTTGACAAATTACACAATCCTACGGTCCAATTTTGATTAATTCCTTCAAATCAGTGATTAATGATGATTTCCGTATGTTTCTGGTTCGCGAATTTGGTCTGAAGTGTTCTTGATCTTGACTCTGTTACTGCAAGCGAACTTGCTGATTTGTGTACAGGCGAACTTAGCAGGCGAACTTGTCAAGTTCGCTTCTCACAGGATTAAGCGAACTTATTTTAGGCGAACTTATTTTTAAGCGAACTTAAGCAGATTTCAAGTTTCTGGTTTAAGCGAACTTATTAAGTTCGCTTCTCATTAAGTCCGCTTGGGTGTATCAGAGGCGAACTTATTATCTTCGCCAAAGGGTAAAGGGAGTTCAACACATGGAAATTTTTTCAAGAAAATGGCAAATGTGGTTCAAGTCACGAATATGTTCAATTATGACAATGAGATCGGTACATCTCAAAACCTCCGAAGTTGTTAAATCTTGCTGATTACTCAAATTGGAAAGATCGGTTCGACCAGTTTGTATCTTTTACCGATACCCATTTGTGGATTCCGATTTTGGAAGGTTATACGCATCCGACTTATTCGTGGATGGGAAAGGATGATGTTCCAAAGCCGGTATCAGCTTTAATTACTGAAGACAAGTTGCTGCTGATAGGGAAAAGAAAGCGATGGCAAGTATTTCGATGTCTCTTTCGAAGGAAATATATCACAGTTTCAAACAGTTCAAGTCTTCTCAACAACTGTGGGAAGCATTACAGAAAAGGTGTGAAGGAAGTTTGGATGTGAAGAAGAGTAGAAAGGAGCTATTAAAGAAGCAGTTCTTGTTCTTTAAACATTTTCAAAACGAATCCTTGGATGATCTTGCTACAAGATTCTATCATCTTCTTAGTGAAATGGCAAGTGCGTCTGTGGTGTATGAAACTGAGGAAATCAATGATAAATTCTTGGAGGCTTTACCATCAAAATTTGATGTGTACACGGTTTTAATCAAAGAAAATATTAAGTACAAAACCATGTCTCTTGAAGAAGTTCTAGGGAAGATTCAGTCGCATGGCATGAATATGAAGAAGAAAGAGACTAACTTGGAGCATATATAGGATCCCTCAATTTATTTTGCCAAATCTACTGGTAAAACTGGTACTAGAGTGGCATTCTTTTCTGGCGATGCTCAAGATTCTTCAAATGATTAGTGTTCTGGAGTTCCGATTCATTCTGGTCATTCAATCCATTCTGGATTTTCTGCGACTACAGCTTCTACTTCATCTGGATATCATTTGAATCAGAAGGTTGCTGATGATTATCTTGCTATGTTTTTCTCATTCATGGCATCATATGAGAATTTTATTGGAGGTAAAATACATGATCCTGAGGTTATAGAAGAAGATTTCAGACAGATTAACCCTGTTGATCTGGAAGAAATGAATATCCAATGGAATATGGCAATGTTGATGCGTCAAGCTAAAGATTTCTTGAAGAAAACTGGCAGAAAATATATTGGCTCAAATAGTCAATCTCGCATTGGTTTTGATAAAAGCAAAGTTCGGTGTTACAATTATCAAGAATATGGTCACTTTGCTAAGGAATGTGTGACGCCAAAGGTCGAGTTTGATTCTCAAAAGAAGCAACCTAATTTTCAGCATAATAGGAATCAGTTACATGGTTCATCTGGTAATACAAATCATGCATCTGCTTCATCGGCATTGGTTGCTCAGAACGACGAAAACTATAACTGGGGCATTCATCTAGAAGACTTGGTGGGTGCTGTGAGTCAGGCTTTTGTAGCAGAAATTCATTCTGAAAAACCAGAGGAGTCGACTAATGATGAAAGTTCTAGTGATGATTCTTGTGATGGTGACAGTGTTCCAAGCATTGATGAAGAAATAGAACAAGTGCAGAATATTGATTCTGATGCTGCATCAGGTGTTGCTGAGGAGGATATTGTTCTTACTCAAAATGCTTCTCATGGTGCTGATTCAGAAAATATTCCCATTGCCAAAGTATTCATGGCAGACATGTCTGATCCGTCTAAGGTAAAAGACTCTGTTTGCCATATTTTTTGTTCTAACTGCATTTATGTTAAAGATAAATTGCAAAAGGTCATGGATGATAACACAAACTTGATTTGTGATATGAAATCGATGCATACTGTTAATCAGAAACTGAAAGATAATGATAAATTATGCATCGATAGAATTGAGTCATTGAAAAGAGACTTAAATTCTCTAGGGTTGAAATATAAAGAGCAAAGTTATCATCTAGATATGGCTTATGCTGAGATAGAAAAACGTAATGAAGTTATCTGACAAAGAATCTAAAGTTATCAAACTTCATAGAAAGATGGAAAATTTTGAAAATTCTTCGGTTGTTTTGGATTATTTTAACCCAAATGCTGATCCTACTAAGCGTGTTGCTGGAACCGTTCAATGCAAATTATGTGGTTGAACCTGAAATCATTTATGCAGAGGAGATAGATCCAAAAACTGTGTTAAAAGTGAATCCGGTAACTGGGGAGGATATGGTATATGAGTCTGATTCTAAGGATGAGGAATTTGATGAGAAGAAGGTGGAAGGTATTCCAAAAGAGGTAAAACTTGATGAACCAACTGTTCCAAAAGTTGTTACCCGTGATAGATGTATTTTGACTGAACCTGATGAGGTGAAGGTTGTTACTCCTAAGCTTTCTCCAATCTTATAGTCGAGTGGTTTTGTTGCGGCTGGTTATCAAAAAGTACATTCTTCAAAGGTACCAACACAGGCTTATGTTCCAAAGAAGCCGATAAACTGTTCTGGACATTCCACTGAAGCTTATTCCTCTAATGGATCCTCAAATTCAAAGAAAACTCCTTATTTCAGAACTTATCATGAAAGAAGAGTGTGTTTTCATTGCAACGAGGCTGGTCACATTCTGATCAATTGTCCTTACAAGAACCAGGGTAAAATGAAGACTGTTCCTTCACAACCGAAAGTGGTGAAGATTCTGAAAAGAAAAGATGAGGGAAAGTCGTCTTCTAGCTTGGAGAAAAATTTGCCTGGTCGATCTTTTGTTAAATCCTCTGGATTTAAACAACAGGATAAATTGAATTCTAAATGCAAAGAGAAACTTGAGATTCCTAATGTTGGAATTTCAAAAGATTCTTAGCAGGAAGTTAAATTGTCTAGACCTCAAAGGAGAAGAAGAAACAGAAAATTGAAGAAAATTTTGGAAACATCCGAATCTGACAATAATATATCAAATAATATTTTTCAAAATAATAAAAATGGATCTTCTTTGAAAATGTCTGGACAAACTTCTGTTCCAAAAGTGAATGATAAGATTGATTGTAAATTACAAGAAGTTGTTTATTTTGATCAATCTGGACAACCAAGGAGGACTATCAACAATACATGGTATGTGGATAGTGGTTGCTCTCGACATATGACAGGGAATATCAAACTGCTTGAGGATGTTAAACAAACTGATGGCGGCTATGTCGCTTTTGCGGGGAATAAAGGCGGGTACATAAATGGACAGGGAACGTTAAAGAATGACAAAGTCAAATTTGAGAAGGTGAATTATGTTGAGCAGCTGGAGCACAATCTTTTAAGTGTATCACAAGTTTGTGACAAGAAGTTTTCGTTCCATTTCAACGATGCTGAATGCTATATTTTGAAACCGGGCTTCGTGATTCCTGATGAATGGATTCTAATGAAGGCTCCGAGGAGAAATGATACTTATGTCCTTGACATGAGTGTCGCCACTACAACGGATTCAATTTCTACTTGTTTACTCTCCAAGGCGTCAGAATCTGATTCAATATTGTGGCACAGGAAACTAGCTCACATTAACTATAGGAAGATGAACTACATTGTTAGGAATGATTTGGTTTTTGGTATTCCAAAGATGAAATTCTCAGTTCCTGATGATTGTATTCCTTGCAAGAAGGGGAAGCAAAGAAAGAAATCACACAAATCTAAATCGACAAATTCTATCGTAACTCCTTTGGAGCTGCTGCATATGGATTTGTTCGGTCCGATCAGTATTAGGAGCATTGGTGGAAAATCATACTGTTTGGTAGTAACGGATGATTTTTCTAGATTTTCACGGGTTAAGTTTATCTCTTCTAAGGCTGAAACCATTGAGTTGGTACAATACTTAATCTTGGGTTTGGAGAAGTTATTCAATTTGAAAGTCAGAAGAATAAGGAGTGACAATGGCAGCGAATTTAAGAATAGCAAAATGGGCTTATTCTGTCTACAAAAAGGAATTCATCATGAATTCAGTGCGCCATATGTTCCTCAACAAAACGGTGTTGCTGAGCGAAGGAACAGGACGCTAGTTGAAACAGCATGCACTATGCTTGCAGATTCTAAGCTTCCAGTTACCTTTTGGGCTGAAGCTGTGAATACTGTGTGTCATGTTTTGAACAGGGTCTTGACCGTCAAACGACACAATAAGACTTGCTACGAGTTGTTGAATAATCGAAAACTGAATCTGGATTATTTACTACCTTTTGGTAATCTTTGCACCCTGTTGAAAGTTCGAGATGTCCCAACAAAATTCAGTGCAAAGGCTATTGAAGGGATTTTTCTAGGGTATGTTGCTAATTCGACTACCAAGAGGGTTTATAACAAAGAGACGCGCCAAGTTGAAGAATGGTTCCATATTGATTTTTCAAATTGGTCTTTACCACAAATGGCGATTGGTCCGGATTGGGCGTTTGATTATGAAAACTTATTCAAGTCTTTTCATTTATCTTCTGATATTTCTGCTGAAGATGCTGCTGTTCTTTATGATTCTTGTCAGGATGCACATCACAATGGATATCTACCAAATGCAGTTCCAAATTCATCGATTCCATCTACTTCTGTTCCCGATCCTAATGTTGCTTCTTGTTCAGGTCCACACGATTCAGAGAGTGAGGAGGATAATGCTATTTTTCAAGATTCGTCTGCTGATCCGTTGTTGGGTGATAATCCATTACCTTCTACACAGGCTCAGGGGGAGATTCCTACAAATTTAGACTCGAAAATTCTTATTAATCAAGATTATTCTTATCAATCTGAATCTACTCAAGTTGAAGTGTTGTCGGTTCCTGAGGTTGCATCCATCAAGGAACTCAAAGATCATCCGGTGACAAATATAATTGGAAATTTACAGGATGGAGTGAAACACACGTTCTCTTGTTGACAATACTTGTTTGTATACCTGCATTAAAGATTTTGGTGTTCTTGATGATTGCTCACATTCATGCTTTATTTCGCAGGTTGAACCCAAGAATGTTGAAATGGCTTTAAATGACAACAATTGGATAGAAGCTATGCAGGAAGAACTTGCTCAATTTGGCAAACTTAAGGTTTGGAATCTTGTTGATCTTTCGAAGGGTGCGTATCCGATAGGAAAAAAATGGGTGTTTAAATGTAAGAAAGATGATCGAGGTGTCGTGGTACGCAACAAGCCAAGATTAGTTGTCCAGGGCTTTAATCAACAAGAAGGAATTGATTACACCGAGGTTTATACGCCTGTTGCGAGGCTCGAAGCTATACGGCTGTTTCTAGCGTTTGCTTCCTTTAAAGGTTTTAAGGTGTTTCAATTAGACGTGAAAAGTGCGTTTTTATATGGAAAGGTCAAGGAGGATGTCTATGTTTGTCAGCCGCCGGGGTTTAATGATCCACTGAATCCGAATATGGTTTTCAAGCTTGATAAGGCCCTCTATGGTCTTCATCAGGCTCCTCGTGCATGGTATGAAACATTATCCACACATCTTTTTGCAAATGACTTTGTTCGTGGAAAGATAGACTCGACCTTATTCATAAAGAAATCAGGGGGAGATTACCTACTGGTGCAGATTTATGTGGACGATATTAGTTTTGGCTCAACAAACGAAGGGTTATGCAAAGATTTTTGAGGGTGTTATGAAGTCGAAATTTGAAGTGTCAGCTATGGGAGAGTTATCGTTTTTCTTAGGTTTGCAAGTAAATCAAAAGGAAGATGGTTTCTTTATTCATCAGTCCAAGTATGTCAAAGACATCTTGAGCCGGTTCAAGATGGAGGACTGTACCCCATATGATACTCCAATTCCGGTCAATCATAAGTTGAATTCAGACTCGGATGGAAAAGATATGGATTGTCGACTTTACAGAGCTATGATTGGAGCCCTCGTGTACTTGACCGCTTCAAGGCCGGATATAATGTCCGCCGTGTGCATCTGTTCCAGATTCCAGGCAAAGCCAAAAGAATCTCACTTAATTGCTGTGAAAAGAATCTTTCGATATTTGAAAGGAAAACAAAGATTGGGGCTATGGTATCCTCATGGTTCTAACTTTGATTTCAATGCTTATACTGATTCTGATTTTGGAGGTTGTTGTTTGGACAGGAAATCTACAACAGGTGGTTGCCACTTCTTAGGTAATCGACTTGTGTCCTGGCAATGCAAAAAGCAAACCACAGTCTCCATTTCTACATGCGAAGCAGAATACATCGCTGCTGCAAGTTGTTGTTCACAGATCATGTGGATACAACAGCAAATGAGAGATTACGGTTTGAATTTCACAAGAACCCCTATGCTTATTGATAATAATGCTACTATGTCTATAACTAATAATCATGTTAACCATAGTAAAACTAAACACATTGAGATTCGATATCATTTTATTCGTGATTGTGCAGAGAAAAGGTTAATTGAGCTGGTCAAGGTACACACTGACGATAATTTTGCTGATTTGTTTACCAAGGCATTTGATCGTACCAGGTTTGAATTCCAAATTAAAATGATTGGTATGATCAATCCTGAATAAAAGCTTTTCAAAATCAGAATTTCATGGAAAATTTTGTTTTTTTTTAATTTCTTTATTACATTTCTGCATTTACATTTCAGTCAAAAAGTTCTTAATTTATAAAAAGTCAAAACAAATTGAAAAATATAAAATTTGATATCATTTGAGGTTAGAGAAGAAATGATAGTACATCAGTGATTGGTTCATTTCACACGACCTTAGTAGACCTTTAATAAATGATTGTTTATATTGAATTGATTTGATCTAAATTTCAAAGTCTACATAAATGAGAAATGATAGTGTTTTAAATGCTCTAATCTTGATAATTTTTTTAAAAATTTGTATATGAGTTTTGAAACTTAAATTGTCAATAGACTAGAAGCGTTTTGAAATCAATAGTAGTGTGAAAATTGAATATGATATGATTAAATCTGTGATTTGAATCCATTATATGCCTGTGTGTGTGTAAAATATCATTATCAGATAAAGAATATATGGTTTTAAAGAATTTCATGAGACCAATATCGAATTATATCTTTAGCACAAATTTATTTCAGTTCACTTCACTGCCCATGCCCCGAAAAACATGCAAGGTGTTGTTGAACTATGATATGCTTTCAAAATCTGTTAAAACATATATTCATCCTTGGATCAATTAGATACATCATCTAGTCTGACTGTATTGAATTTTATCCAGATAATAGTTGGATCCTCATACCTGAATCTGTTGATTCTCACTATTCAGCCAATTCATTAGAATCTTCTGATTCTGAATCATCATGATTCTTATATCCTTTGGGATCTGCTTCTATACTTGTGCTAAATGAGATAATTTCATCTTGGAAATTGATCTAATCTTAAAATAAACTGTATATGTCTTGAAGATAGTGCAAATTATATTTCTGTTTGGCATATATGTGGGGTACATGATGTGTTTCATCAAAATGGTACTAAATCACATGAATTTGGAATATAAACGCTTATAGTTTCAAATCATATAATATTGACAGATTTAAGAATTCATGCTTTATATTTCAAATTCGGTATAAATAAAAGAACATTTCATAACTTGATCTTATTTACATTGAAATTTATCGCGTATCATTTCAAATATTATTCAAATTGAATGAGTTACATATACTAGAAAATATACATAAGTACAATATGAGTTGGATTGTTCCATATCATAGGTTACCCTTGGTTATTGCTAAAATGTGTGATGAACTACTCGGATACTGATATGATCTTCATACTCATGATGTTCATTCAAAAATATGTGATTTCAGTTTATTCAGATAAAAATCCAAAAATATGTGTTTCCGTTTGTATAGATAAAATTCAAAAAGATTTTGTTTTATATTTTCCATGAAAATTCTAAACTTTTATTAAAATTGTTCAGGATTGGATCGGATACATGATGCTGACGGAAGTTCAAGACTTGAAAGGTTGAAGTTGGTAAAATTTTGTTCAAGGCAAAAGTGAATAGATATTATGTTCGCCTGTGTACAGTGAAGCGAACTTAATATGTTCGCCCGAGAACAGTGAAGCGAACTTAATATGTTTGCCTGAGGATGGTGAAGCGAACTTAGCATGTTCGCCGAAGGCTTGTTAAGCGAACTTAACAAGTTCGCCTAAATAAGCGAACTTATTGTCTATAAGGCTCTTGGCCAAGCGAACTTATTCAGTCATCGTCTTCATTGTTCCAAGCGAACTTATCTGAATTTCTTCGAAATTTTTAATCCGTGTTGTTAGGGTTGTTTGTTGATTCCATTATATCAAAATTGAATTGCGATCCTTTCCAAGGTAATTTTGTTGAATTTCATCCGTTCAATTGTGAGTATTTGGTGGTTTTATTCTCGGTTTCCGTCGAAAGTTTAAAAGGACTGTTTTTGACCTAATTTTGATTGGAAATATAAAACTGATCATTCTAATTGGTTGCTAAGTGATAATTGACTGATGTTCATTGCTTATTTCATGCGTTTAACTTGATTAGCTGATTTTTTGAAATTCTGTGTTTGGATTTGAATCATCACAGGTTCAGGCGAACTTGTTCCAAGCGAAGTTGTCCAGGCGAACTTAATAAGTTCGCCTCTTGCAAAACTAAGCGAACTTATTAAGTTTGCCTGGGGGTCAGAGGGTATTTGGACTTGTGATTTTTTTTTAGTGTTAGAAATTTTTTTAAAATTTTTTTAATTTTTGTTTGTGTTTGTTATTTTTACTAATGTGTTTGTTGTCCGAATGTTTTCAGATGGCTAGACGTGTCGAATATAAGCATAACCAGGTGACATTGTTAGATTCTAACATGTCAGAGGCAGTTAGTTTTCAAGGAATAATCGGATTTCTGAACCGTTCGCGTCTCCATACTGCTTTACTTGCTGATCCTTACATCGGTTTGGTATACATACAGCAATTTTGGGAATCAGTTCATCAGGATACGGACGTAGAACCTCATGTTCTTAGTGCCACTGTTAATAATACTGAAATTGCCATATCTGAAGAGACAATTCGTGCTGCTCTTGCTTTGGGTGGTAATGCTGAAGACCCATTGTCATATCCGGGCACTCTTATTATGGGTTGTTTTCAAAGAATGGGTTATCGTGGGAGACAGAATGATACACAAGCACGTAAGGTGGCTTAGTCGGTGAATATAGATACTTCATGCATGTGATTATTCAATGCATCTCTCCTCGTAAAGCTGGAACCGATGGCTTAAAGATGGCTCTTCAAACTGTAATGGTGGCTTTAACGTTGAATAAGCGATTCAATTTTGCACTTTACTTCTATCGAGAGATGGTCATGCAGATTAATCCTGCTGAAGGTCAAGGATTTTTGATGTATCCTCGCTTTATTCAAATGATTCTAAATCATCTTATTCCGGATCTTCCACAACATCCTATAAGAGTAACTTTGACTCCAATGTCAAACCGTATCTTTACTGATTGAATGAAGGTGAAACAACAGAATGCCGCATTGATACCGGTTAATACTCCTTCATTTGGTCACTTAATCAATCCTGATTATGTTGCACCACCGAATGACAACTGGTTTCATCCTGATGAAATTGCTCAAGTTCAAGGGTTAAATGTTCCACAACAACAACCGCAACCACAACAACAACAACAAGTTCCACAACAACAACCGATACAACAACAAGTTCCAGTTCAACAAGCTCAAGTTCCCGTACAACCACAAATTCCTATTCCTGAACAAGTTCCAATTCCACAAGCTGAGGTTGAAATACCTATTCATGAACCTGTTCAAGAAGAGGTCGTTCATGCACATGAACAAGATCCAGGAATGAACATGGATGATTTCGTTGATGATGCTGTGAACTCGCCCATTCATGAAGCTGAAGGGAATGTGGTGACTGATGAAGAATCTAGTTCAAGCTCAAGTGATACGACCTTACATGTTACTGAAAGCACTGACTCTGATGAATCTAGGGATTTCTCCTCAGATCATTATGATCGGTTAGCTACTATTCCAATGGCTAATGCTGGAAAACGCATTAAATCTCAAGCCAGACGACCAAGAAGAAAGTCTGTTCGGGATCCTCCTTCCAGATCAGTACTTGGAAAAAGATCCTTGGTTGATGAGAGTACTGATTCTGATAGTGACTTCAATCTGGATCCAAAGACTCAAAAGTTAATGTCTGCTTCTATAGCTGCTGCTCAATCTTCGCAGGGAGTAGAGGATGCTAATTTTGTTGCTTCCTTGATTATTACTCCTCCAAGATCTAAAGATACATCTCCGGTTATAACTCCTGTTCCTCCTGTTATTACTCCTACTAAAAGTACTTCAGTTCCACAATCGTCAGCTGGTCCGTCAAAGCCTTCTGATTCTGACAGGATTACTTTCCTTGAATCTCAAGTTCTTACTCTACAAACACAGGTGAATACTTTTGTTTCTACTTATTCACAACGACAGCTGGTGATTCAGACTCAAGCTCAACAGATAGCTGACATGCAAGCATTGGTGTGTAAACTCATTCAGCGTCTTGACGCTCAGGGGGAGTTGAGGATACATGATACTTGTCACAAAGAGTCAATTCAAAGACGTGATGATGAAGACAATGATCCTTTTGGTAATATTGAGGGTGATCATCAATACACTGACGTTGATCCTATTTCTAAAGTTCAGGGGGATTCGACATCACAATCACTTGAAGGGAACTGGTGTTAATGAAGAAGAAATTCTATTATTGGAGTTCTTTGCTGAGTCTGAGGAAGAAGAAGCTGAAAAGATTGCATGTCTTGATGACATTGATGAGTTATTCAATGACATAGAAGATGATGTGTCAGATAATGAAATAGAAGAAGGAGAGATAGTGGAGATAGAGATAGAGAAAAGTCAAGAGAAAGTGACTTATGAAGGCTGTGATGGTTTTAATGTTCCTTATAACTTCATCCAAGATGATGCTATTCCTGAATTCACTTATGAAGGAGTAACAGATTCTATGGACTCTGTTGAAGACGTCACACTGCCTGAAGATACCGCTGATTCAAAGATGGATACTGATGATGAGAATATCCAATCCAATAAAGATGCTAAAACAGAAACTACTCACACTGAGTCTCCAAAGGTTAATGAAGAACCTGTGATGTACAAAAATACAGGGATGACAAGAGAACAGTGGAAAGAAGTAGTGAACAGTTGGATTAAGGTGCTACCCAAGTCTCCAGCACAACCTGCTAAGAAAGAGAAATATGTGAATAACGAGCGATGTGTAGGAAGGATCATAAGTTGGCTCTATGTTGGTGATACAAAATTATTTGCAATTAAAAGATCTGACGGTGTTCAGTACTTAAAGCCGAGGATCAAGTATTTCAATACCTTGCCAAGGTGTGAAATGAATGGTCTAGCTTCAAATCCGCTTATTAATAGATCCAAGAATGGTTTAGCTGATGTGATAGCAAATCTGATCAAGAAAGAAGGTAGTTCAGGAAAGTATGAACGGCTGAAACCACAAAAAGGAAAGAGAGTGAAGAACACAGATCAAAAGACTGGGAAGGTGACCTGGAAGTACAAGTATAAACCAGTTCGTGTTGTACACAAGATACCGTTGAAGAAGATTCCTCAAGATTTCCTTGGGAATATGAAATGGTGGTATGTTGATGTTAATACTGGTGAAGCAATGATTGAAGATAAAGACAATAAGGTCATTGTGTGTTTTTATGACGCAATGAATCTTATAAATTTCTCAAGGAAAGATCAGAGGACGTTGAAAAGGAATGATATAATGTTCACTGATGAATGGAAAGAACAAGGATTATAGTACAAGAGAGTTTTGGAGATATGCAGAAGATAAGGAGTGCATGCTGGCAGCAGACTACCGGATAACTGGAAAAGCTCATCATAAAGACAGAAGACTGAAGATCAAGCTATTGTCAAGGGGGAGTCTGTTAGGACATAGTTTGTAATGACAAAAGCTTGTAATAGTTTAGATCTTATATCTTTATGTTTTTGTTATGAAAAAGTCACTAAGTGTTTATGCAAGTTTACCTAGAGGCGAACTTGTTAAGTTCGCCTGGTCTAACAGAGGCGAACTTAATAAGTTCGCTTAAGTCTATCTGAGGCGAACTTGTTAAGTTCGCTTAGTCTGTTAGAGGTGAACTTAATAACTTCGCTTATAGCAGGTCAGATGTCTATATAAGTGTTTACAGAGTCAAAAGAGAACAGATAGAACAGAGTCTGATTGAGTCTGTAAACACCATTGTGATTTGGAATACAATTGAGAAAGTTATTTACGTGATTGTCTACATTGTCTTTTATGCATATAAACGTTGATTCGTTGGATTCCGCACTCCGAGTTAACGTCACGTCTTATCACGAGATCGATCCGTAGAAGCGCCATGAGGATCTACACTTTGGACTTAGTTAATTTTAATTCAAAAACAATTTGTATTTCATTTATTTACTTTGGAATTGATTCATGTTTGTTTGAATGGAAATGGATTTAATATATTACAATTTAGTCGACCTTGAGCTCATGGACAGTCTACATGTCCCGCCCCGACGTTTTCGCCGTCGGTTGGGGTGTGACATATTGGTATCAGAGCCTTGGTTATAGGGAATTAGGTTATTAGACACTCTTGACCTAGACTATAACCTTAGGACACCTATACTATGCCATGCTACTACATGCTACATGATTATTTCATATGTGAATATTTTTACATGTTATACTATATAATTACATCATATGATACAATACATAATAGTCTATGTGTCACATTACCTGCCAACTTGTGTCTCCTATTCATTGCTACCGATTTGATTTATTTAAAGTGCTATCCTAAGTTTCCACACACATTCATACACAATTAGTTCTTCATGCACCCTTAAACTCACACGTATAATGTCACCACCTATTGTGATCTAAATCTAAACTATTGGGCCTAAAGCCCATTAATAATAAACTAGAAGCCCACTTACCCTCTAAGAAGAAGAAGCCTACTACAACATATAAGCCTCACTTTCGGGCCTCAAAGCCCAGTCCACAACAATTCTCATCATGACCATGAGCCCAACAATAGTGTCAGTAATACATGATGGCTGGAAGAGTGTGTAGGCCCATGAGGGATTCTGACTAAGGAAAGATAGGGTACATAAGCATGTCCTAGTGACCCACCCCTCTTTCCCGGGAATCCTCCTCAGGGATGCATTGCTTATAGGTCAATTGTATTTCTAAAATACTATTATGAAGGCTCGGTGTTATGACTAGTCAAACTCTAAACCTTTGAGAACTCCTATATTTAACACTCAATATTTTATTATCCCTTACAACCTTTTCATTGTTTCCTACTAGACATGGACTCCTACTCTCCTTCCTCCCCGGTATACCGTCCCGGAGGAGAGTCTGATTGGGAAGAAGACATCGGGACACCCGTGCATCGGTCACCAACACCCCTAACTGCTTGACCAAGGTTCGATGTAAGGACAGATTGGATTAGGAACACCGGCCCAAGACTTCGAACACCTGGATCACCCGCACCCAGAAACCCGTATCAGACACCCCATCTCCACAATCAGTTACCACCCCCATTAAGAGACCCATATCTAATGCCCGACCCGTATCATCCTAACCCTTGGGTAAGGCATACCATGGCACCCACTAGTGTTATTGAAATTCCAACCAATGATATTCACCCATATGTAAGGACCTCATAATTTGAGAGGCAAAGGATGGAGCATCGGGTAATGCACGATTTGCAAGGACAAAGAATGCATAGCCTAGCAAACCAAGTAGGGTACCAAAAGGAGTTAATTTCCCTCCTCGAAAAAGAAATACTGGAGCATCACACAAAGACAGCTAGAGCTGAAGCCAGGTCGGCTACCTGAGTGACCATAGCGGTGCTCATCTTGGTGATTATCTTCGTCCTAGTGGAAAACTACCAGAGACATTAGGAGAAATTTCTAATTATTGTCTTTAAATTTTCGATTTGAGAACCATTTCCCTATGTTTTGAGTAATGTTTAACATTTCAGCATTTAATCAATTTTATATATTTCAATTCTAAAGTTATTATTTATGGGTTCGACTCGTTGAGTGTGAATCACACCCATCATATTTTCATCAAAATATTCCAAGTATCACCTTCTTCATTCAATACGATTTAGTACGCTACCAGCAATCTCCTTCGTAAACAAATCATCCTATTGTTTGATTCAAGCAAACTTCATTATCTTGTTCAAACAAAATGTTTATCAAACTTTTAGATAGTATCAAAAACATAAATTTTCCATAAAACTTTTCACCTGATAAGGAAACTTGATACGATCTATTTTATAAAAATATTATTTCGAATTGATAAATAATTATAAATTTCCTCATTAAAGTAAATATTTCTAAACCCTGGCTAAATTAGTATACGACTACTTGTTTAGCCAATAATTCCACTAAAAAAAATATATATTCTCTTATTAATAGCTGAAAATTTAAATTAAAAGATTTTTTTTCCATAAATTGTCTATTTATTTAAATTATGTGACTCAATGGATTCACTACTTTATATATCTACAACCAAGAACAATTTACCACTTTCTATTTTCAAACAAAGATCAATATTTGTAAACACATTTCCCCGAATTTTTTTTCAGAACCTCCTCGCTACCTTTCGCTTGTCGCTTCAAGAGACGATCCATACCGCGTAAACGTTAACCCTCCCCATCAACTTCAATGAGATTTAAGAGCTAGAACCTAACTACCACACTATAAAGGAACGCCAAACAACACGCTTGTTCGTAACACTCGATCACATACAAAACCCGTTAGTATACATCACACACGAAGATCAATAACATACGTATGCACGTTCACAATAAAACCAACGCAACCACATGGTACATGAAACTCAATTATTCTCAATATATCCAATGCTACACAAATTACATAATACATGAAACTAGTTTGTCTACAAATCACAATTTACTGGATTGATCACATAACACACGGAACATGTTTATTTGCAATACACATGCTACTGGATTGAGCACATAATACACGAAACTTAGTTGTTTGCAATATACATGATGCATAAAAATTGTTTGATTAGTACATAATTCTAGATTGATCACATTAAACATGACACCCATTTGGTTACAAGGTACATTATACTAAATTATGCTCATTATGCAATATACATGATACTAAATTGTTTATATTACGCATGAAAGATATTTATTTACAAAATACATGATGCTAAGTTGAAAACACCATACATGAACTTCATTTCCTACAATACACATGATACTATGTTGTATACATACCACATAAGAGCTTATTGATTTACAAGATACATGATGCTAAGTTGCCAACACCATACATGAACTTCATTTCCTACAATACACATGATACTATGTTGTTTACATACCACATGAGAGCTTATTGATTTACAAAATACATGATGCTAAGTTGCCAACTGTGACATCCGGCTATTTGGTGTTAACTCTGTTAACAAACTTCGTTATCTCTCTCGAACTCAGTTAGTGCAGTTAACCCAATTACAAACCTCAAGGTCTATTTATGTCGATATCCAAACTCAAACACACCTAAAATTACAAGGACCAAAGTTGTAATTACCCTAAACCAGATTTTATGACTTTTAAAGTCAAAATCGTATACAACATTTGTGCTCTGTTGACTTTTGTAAAGTCAAACCCCATGGTTCTTGACCCAATTCGTAATCCATAACAGAAATTCGTTTGACATTGTAACTGATTTGCATAGTAATGATGAAGTCGACCATTATTTAACCAATTAACACCAACATTTATCTCGAATTAACCCTCTTTATGCCTAATCAAAACCATAACTGTCGAAAACCCATTATGCCTATCGAACTCGATCAAATCATGAATCATTTCATAATCAAATCCTTTACACACGATAAACGAACCCCACTGAAGCTTGTGCACAACATATTTCGGCCGGAGTAGTAGCCGGAGACGCCGGAAGTCAAACTTTTGGAGCCGCACTATGGTTTAGTTGAACTCCATCAACCCGACATCGATTTAGGTAATTGAACACACCCCTAGATTCGCTTTCACCTCTGTATTGAAAGCCCTAACCTAATTTAGACCTTCAATATTGAATTAACACGAACAGGTACATAGGGTTCATATGAATTCGGTTTAGTCGAGCACCACTCTAAACGTAATTTAAATTCAATTAAAATACATGGACAGACTCGCAATCACCTATCCTTTGAAAGCCCCATGATTCCTACAACTTTTAATATCAGAATCGTTTAAATCGAATTCATGTTCTTGTCTAGGGTTTTCAGCTTTTAATTCATGAAATTAACGATCCTATAACTAATGTTTTTGCAATTAAACGCACACACTGATTCGCAAAACCCCGTTTATCAAAACCCCTATGCCATTTGGGACAATCGGGTCTAAATAGTTGGGATTGAGACTGATTCTTGATTCGAATCGCAAAGGGGGAAGAACACCGAGAGTATTCACGTTAAAACAATTCCTGTCCGGATTCTAACGTGATTGCCCTAGCGGGTGGGTTTGTTAGTACGGTTTGTTGGTGGGGAGGGGACCCGGGTTCGAATCTCTCCACCCCCAATTCTTTTTAAACCACATTTTAATTACTATTATCAATATAAAATTATCCCAATATTAATATATTATTATATTAATATGTATTGAGCCCGTAAACCACACGTAGGCTCGGGTTTGGTTTGTAAACCATATTCATTAAAAATACCCACTTTTAAAATAATATATTTATATTATTTTTTTCAAACCACCACTTCTAGTAAAAATAATATATTTATATTATTTTTGACCCCGTAATCTCAATTAAAAATGATATACAATTTCATATTATTTTTACCACGTGAATAAACACTTTTGAAATGTCTCAAACCTATAAATAATATATTTATTTATATTATTTACTCTCGTTTAATAACCTTGAATGAAATAATATATTATTATTATTTTCAACCCGCGACTCCGAATATAAATAATATATTATTTGCACCAAGTTTATGAACTTATTGAAATATTTCCAACTAATAAATGATATAATTATATTATATTATTTACCCACGTTTCATCCTCGATAATATATATATATATATATATATATATATTTGTTATTTTTCCACGCAAACGTTTATTTTATTAAGTCTACGAACTTAAAAATAATATACGATACATATATATTATTTTCTTACACCATTCTGAACGACACTAAAACACGAATATATATATATATATATATTATTCGTAACGTTCGACTCGAAGCTTAGTTATTCTTATTTTACTTATTAAAGAAATCCTTATTCCCGTGGACGCGTTCGTTTACCCGTTAGTCCTATGAATATTTTAGGACGTTCAAACTTCTGTGTCGTCGTCACGAAATTCCATATGACCCTAATTTTAAGTGTTTATAATTCTAGGGCATAGGTAAGTCGTTTGATGCTAACATTTGAGGTTCCAAATCTCATACTTGTGTGATACTACCTACTATGCAACTCAGGTGAGTTTCACGGCCCCTTTTACTTGTTTTACTATTGGGGGAGAAACATGCTTACACACAAACATATTTTACTTGTTTTCCCTGTTGAGTAGAAACAAACATGAACACCAACTATCATACTTTTACTTGTTTTCCCAGTGGGGGAGAAACAGGTACGCAGACAAACATTATGTTACATGTTTTTCCCGTTGGGGGGAGAAAACATAACATAACTATTTTAGATTATTGTAATTCATATGTTATTACTGTTGAGGCTAAGCGTGACACACTATCACAGAAAGTCCTCATCATACATCGAACCGTTAATATGGATCTTAGCGAGGTAATGTTTAGAAGTACTACTGGGTTTAACCTGATTGGAGATCGAAGAATGTTAGCCTACTCACTCCGCCAGTGTTGATAAACCTGGCAGGAGGCAAATACACAAACTGTATGAACGTAGGCTAGCTACCTATAGATATGCATAGTGAATGTACATAATCTGGCAAACACTCTCTTATTACAAACTTGAAACCTGTGAACTCACCAACCTCGTGTTGACACTTTTTCTTACATGTTTCTCAAGTCGCTTTGGCACAGGTTGCACACTTAGGACATGCATGGAGTCCTACTGTCATATCATTCATTTCAAAAATTTTAAACAGTTTACTTACTTATACTGATTGACGCTTGTTGCGTGTAATTACTTTTGATTTCATCTTAACGTTTACGCTTCCGCATTAACTCTGAACATTTATGTTATGATTGTAAGTCCCCTATAGTGTCGTTTGATGTAACTAATGACTAAGATCCTAGTGTGTCACCTTCCAAACGGTAAAACTCCGTTAGTGGAATTTGGGGGTGTGACAGATTGGTATCAGAGCCATTGGTTATAGTGAACTAGGATCGCATACTAGACTATAACCTCACACATTAGTTACATGACACAGACACTTATACCTGATACATATAGCACCTATACATACATTGCAGTGCAGGCATGTTAATACCATCCGTATCACCCTCAGTTGGCAAGGGACACATCATTTACATTGCATCATCATTCCCAGTGACGACACTCGGGGAATCACCAGAACATCATCCACTCACGTCCGAGGGCAGTGAGACGGAGCCTTCGGAGGAGTCACTTATATCACCATCACCTGTTGGGTATGGTGGGATTTCTCAGGTCCATGTTTTGGATGGCACTCAGTACTAACGCATATATCTTTGGGAGTTGGGATCGTCGGAGGCGATTCCTACTGTAACCACTAGCAATAATACGCCGAGTGAAGGCAGACCGTTGCATGCATTATTGCAGAACCCATTGACACGTAGATGTTATCACTTTTTCGAGCCATGGGCTCGCTTCTTTGGTCAATATTCTGTTGAGAATAAATTGACCACAAAGTTGAGAACGCATATTCAAACCCTACCCTGACTTAGTTGGAAGGATGGCTACCTTGCTGCTTCCTGTAACTTGTATTCATGAATTAGTTTCATTTCTCGAAGCCGCATTTCATGTACATGTTTGTTACATGTTCTCATTTACAATCCGCTGGATTGGACTCCTGTATTGTGTTTCACTCGAGTGAATACTCGGATCAAACCATCCTCGACTATTCATCCCGATATGAGTTCTAATTGATCAAAGTATAGTTGATGACTAAGCTTTTCGATGACTTATCATATCTGACAACACTATGTACTCAACAATATAACCTAAAGGACATTATGACACAGGACAGGAAGAACAAGGGTGAGCATGCAAAGCAAATTATCATTACGGGTGCACACGTAATAGTAATTTGAGGTGCAAGTAAATCCTGGTGAAACCTAGTGTGTGGATAAATGACCCTAATCTGTGAATTACAGACTTAAATTTCCCCTGTCTGTGGAAATTATCGTAACCCGCTCAACGGCTAGTTGGTATCGTTAAACCTGTTCAACAATTGATAGACGCGACTATCAGGTTGAAGATATTTACAGACACACTGAGCTATTATCAATGGAAACCATCAACGTTATTCTCAATCATGTAATAGCCTTAGTGACCGTAAGACTCTCATTCAAACTTGATCAATGAAACCAACTCGATTGAAACTCTGGTAAAACCTCATGGTAAACCACCGACTCCAACTTTGTAAGCAGGAAATTGTGGAATTTTTTCTAATCTAACACGTTATTCCTTACACTCCAACAATATATTCCATTTGACCCTATTACCTTATCAGGTGACTAATCCTTGGTCTAGTTTGATTTATACCCTAGGATATCCAACTCCGTAAACAGACTTCTATCTTCGTAAAATGATCCCGTTGTTCCGATGACATTAGAAAACGGGGATTTAATCCAACCAACCACCGGTTGAACGCGACTACTTAAACGAACAACCTATCCCTTGTATTACTGGAATCTGTATCTCATAAAATTTCTTTTCCTACATGTGAACCTCTTCCCTTTGCCTTTGCATTGATCGACGCTTACCTTATAAGCACGGGTCTCACTAGAAGTCTCAGAATGACTTCACAAATTTTTACTGGTGCAGTCGTACTCAAACCCTACTAGAAACTAAGTACACCATAGAAATAGCTGATTGACAGATAATTGAAGCAACTCACATTCTTAAGGGTTGTAAACTTGGATTGGCTGGTCATGAACTTGACATTGACCTTATGCTAGTCACACTTGGCAGTTTTGACGTAATTGTCGGAATGGATTGGTTATCTAAGAACCAAGCCGAGATTATCTGTCATGAGAAAATTGTTCACCTTCCTCTCCCGAGTGGAGAAACCCTTTCCGTTCAAGGCGAAAGAGTTAGTGCAGTCATGGGCATCATATCTTTTATGAAAGCATAAAAATTCCTTCGAAAGGGGCATATGGCTATTTTGGCTCTCATTGCCGAGCAGCCATCAGAAGAGAAGAAGATTGAAGATATTCCTATCGTGCTTGAATTTTTGGAAGTATTTCCCGAGGATCTGCCTAGTCTACCACCGCACCGTCAAGTTGAATTCCGAATTGATTTAGCACCCGGAGCAGCACCGATTGCTCGGGCACCTTATAGGTTAGCACCCAGTGAATTACAAGAGCGGTCCACTCAACTGCAAGATTTGTTGGATAAAGGTTTCATCCGACCTAGTTCATCGCCGTGGGGAGCTCCGGTACTATTTGTCAAGAAGAAGGACGGAACTTTCCGTATGTGTATTGACTACCGGGAGCTGAATAAAGTCACAATCAAGAACCGCTACCCTTTGCCTCACATAGATGACCTCTTTGACCAACTCCAAGGTTCAAGTTTCTATTCCAAAATAGATCTTAGGTCCGGCTACCATCAGTTAAGAGCCGAGAAGAGGATATCTCTAAGACTGCATTCAGAACAAGGTACGGCCATTACGAGTGTATGATCATGCCTTTCGGATTAACCAACGAACCTGCGGTATTCATGGACCTCATGAACCGTGTGTGTAAGCCTTACCTTGACCAATTCGTTATCGTTTTCATCGACGACATCCTCATTTATTCCAAGAACAAGGAAGAGCATGAGAAACATCTATGCCTAATTTTGGAATTACTTAAACAAGAGCAACTGTATGCTAAGTTTTCCAAATGTGAATTATGAATTCGGGAAGTTCAGTTTCTAGGATATGTGGTTAACGAGAAAGGAATACATGTCGACCCATCAAAGATAGAAGCCATCAAGAATTGGGCAGCACCGACTACTCCAACTGAGGTGCGACAATTTTTGAGATTAGCTGGATATTACCGTCGATTCATCGAAGGATTTTCAAAAAATGTTGAACCTCTCACTGCCTTAACCCAAAAAGGTAAAGCCTATAATTAGGGCGATAACCAAGAGTCAGCATTCCAACATCTTAAACAGAAACTCTGCAAGTGCACCTATTCTAGCTCTTCCGGAAGGAACCGATGATTTTGTAGTGTATTGTGATGCATCTATTCAGGGTCTGGATTGTGTCTTAATGCAACGCGAAAAGGTGATCGCGTACGCTTCACGTTAACTAAAGGTCCACGAGAGAAACTACACCACTCATGACTTAGAGTTGGGAGCTGTAGTTTTTGCACTTAAGATATGGAGACATTACTTGTACGGTACCAAATGCACCATCTACACCGATCACAAGAGTCTTCAGCACATCTTCGAATAAAAAGAGTTGAACATGCGACAACGTCGTTGGGTCGAACTCTTGAATGATTATGACTGTGCGATCCGGTATCACCCGGGTAAAGCTAATGTTGTAGTTGATGCCCTGAGTCGAAAGGAAACAAAACCCAAACGAGTTCAAGCATTACAGCTTACAATTCACCCCGGATTACCTGACAAAATACGCAGTGCTCAACCCGAAGCCCTAAAAGAAGAAAATCTACCGCTGGAAAGTACACGCAGTATGGAAGCACAACTTGAAGTTAAATCAGACGGCATTTGCTACTTCGCAGAGCGAATATGGGTTCCGGTGTACGGGAACTTAAGGGAACTGGTTATGGATGAAGCTCATAAATCTTGATACTCTATTCATCCTGGTTCTGACAAGATGTACCATGACCTAAAAGGTGCTATATTGGTGGCCGAAGATGAAAGCTGATATAGCCACCTATGTGAGCAGATGCCCGACCTGCTCAAAGGTCATGGTGGGATACCAAAAGCCTTCTGGTCTACTACAACAACCAGAGATTCCTATGTGGAAATGGGAGCAAATCTCTTTAGATTTTATCACTAAGTTGCCCCAAACTACCAGCGGATGCGACACCATCTTGGTGATCATCGATCGTCTGACTAAATCCGCTCACTTCTTAGAAATTAGAGAGACTGGCGAAATGGAAAAACTTACTCGTATTTACTCGAAGGAAGCAGTCTCTCGACACGGAGTGCCAATTTCTATCATTTCGGATCGAGACGCTCGATTCACCTTTCGATTCTAGCAATCTCTACAAAAAGCCCTAGGCACGAGTACAGCATATCATCCTCAAACTGATGGTCAAACGGAACGTACCATTCATAACCTAGAGCACATGCTACGATCTTGTGTGATCGATTTTAGAAACAATCAGGAAACTCACTTTCCCTTAGTGGAGTCCTCCTGCAAATAACAGTTATCACTCTAGCATCAAGGCAGCACTGTTTGAGGCATTATGCGGACAGAAATGCCGATCACCTATATGTTGGGCTAAAGTTGGGGATAGCCAGCTTACGGTCTGAGCTTGTGCTCGATACTTCAGAGAAAATCGTTCAAATTCTAAACCGTATGGCGGCAGCCCGTGACCGCCAAAAGAGTTTGAATTTCAAGTAGGTGACATTGTCCTATTGAAAGTCTCACCTTGGAAAGGTGTAATTCACTTCGAGAAACGAGGCAAACTAAATCCTCGCTATGTTGGACCATTCAAAATAGTGAAGAAAATTGGCCTAGTAGCGTATTAACTGGACCTACCTGAAGGACTTAGTGGTGTACATGACATCTTTCATGTCTCAAACTTGAAGAAATGTCTAGCAGACGAGACACTCGCAGTTCCTATTAAGGAACTACAAATCGATGGACAATTACGCTTCGGTGAAGAACTGGTAGAAATCGTAGATAGGGAGGTCAAAACGCCCATACACAGTAAAATCCCTATTGTCAGAGTTCGTTGGAACTCGAAACACGGACCGGAACTCACATGGGATCGTGAGGACCAGATGATGCGTAAGTATCCCCACCTGTTCAAGTACTCCACGTCAAACACTTTAGGTACCATTTAATTTTCGGGACGAAAATCCTTTCAACTAGGGGATGATGTGACACATGAGAAAATTTTTTTTATTTTAATTTTCAGGACAAAAATCCTTTCAACTAGTGGATGATGTGACATCCAGCTATTTAGTGTTAACTCTGTTAACAAACTTTGTTATCTCTCTCGAACTCAGTTAGTGCAGTTAACCTAATTACAAACCTCAAGGACTATTTATGTCGATATCCAAACTCAAACACACCTAAAATTACAAGGAACAAAGTTGTAATTACCCTAAACCAGATTTGTTGACTTTTAAAGTCAAAATCATATACAACATTTGTGCTCTGTTGACTTTTGTAAAGTCAAACCCCAAGGTTCTTGACCCAATTCGCAATCCGTAACAGAAATTCGTTTGACATTGTAACTGATTTGCATAGTAATGATAAAGTCGACCATTATTGAACCAATTAACACCAACTTTAATCTTGAATTAACCCTCTTTATGCCTAATCAAAACTGTAGGTCCCGGGAGCCTCGTCGCGCAGCGGAAAATAACACGATCTGTTCTGTGATTTGTGTGGGAACCAAGAAACGAGACAGAGAACACGAACACAAACAAAAGACGATAAAACAAAACATAATCTATAACAAAGAAGTCATCCCGTATTACAGACTACATACCGAAGGAACACACATCTCTCATCTACGCTCACGGTCCAGGGGTCGGGAGAGCTCTTCCCGACCCGGATAAACCTAGTTCCAGAGTTCCACCTACAAATGAAGACAAGTCTTCTATTTATAGGGGCAGGAACACTTCCTGCGTACTTGACAAGTACGCAAGGCAAAAGCCTTGCGTACTTACTAAGTACGCATGGTTTGATCATGCGTACTTGACAAGTACGCAAGGCAAAAGCCTTGCGTACTTACTAAGTACGCAGGACCAAACTGGTGTGCGGGCTAAGTACTCAGGAACACCCTCCTACATACTAGCCACGTACACCGATACATAGAATTTAATCTATAGTTACAAAACATGCTTCTACAAACTCCCTCTTAACTATAGCATCAAATTCTATCTATCTCTAACACTGATATACATCAGTTTACAAAGAATGTCCTAACAGACTCCCTCTAAACTAATGACATCACGTGTCTTCTGGCGAGACTTGATCTTCTGGCATTCCACTTGAGATCTTCAAATCTTCAAACTTTAGCTGCCGAGTGATGACAAACCCGACTCCCTCTAACTGTAGCTTTCATTGTAGACCAAACCAAGTGCTTCAATAAGAACCAACTAACCCAACACAACTCATTGTAGTTCATCCTCTCAGCAGTAGCAACCTCCACCCTGACTTAGAACTCTGAGTCTTACAATGTCTTCCAAAACAGGTAACAATAGTAGACAAAGACAACTCCAAATCAGCTGGCATAAGATAGAGAGTTTGAGTTTCCAATAACCTGCAGCAAACTAATCAGCTCCCATAGGAATTCCAGTAAGATAAACTTAAGTCTTCAACCAGATGTGTCCAACTCTATCCTGTATCTTCACGAGTCAACCAAATTCCCGAAGATGTTCATTTCCAATATCCCCTTTCAGTTTAAGCTCCATCTGACTAGACCAGAAACAAGGGTATGTTTCCTATCCCATCGGCCAATGATAAAAGGTTCCATCTTCAACTAATAATCCAACGAATATCCAGCTTCATCTTGAAAACACACGATAGAATCAAACACGAATAATATAGTTTACACGAGAAATCACGGTTGAGATCCATGTTACGTCAAAGAGGTATATATATAGGAAGTTCCAACGGCTTTTCCACCACCTCTTTAATGTCTCATGAATACTAGATATTATCCCCCTCATTTCTCTGTAAACTATGACTAGCTTCATCACCACTTCACTCAAATCCTCAAAAAGCACAACTCGCCAACTCCAGGATTTTATTCTTTATTCCTTTGCAAAGATCCAAAACAGCAAATCCTTGGGTTCAAGTTGTTCCAGTATTCATCCCCTATTAAAGAAGTATCCGAGGACACTCGTAGCCTACATATTCAGGTTTGAATACCTAAACAAGATGATTCTTTTTCCGAAAGACCCAAAGCAGCCACATCTTCACAAATAGAACGAGACCTTTAGCCGATGACGACCCAATTGCTCCCATTAGTTCAGCATTCATACCCTATTAAATAAGTATCCCGGATACTCGTAGCCTACATTTTCAGGTATGGACCCTTAAACAATGTATGACAAGTGGTATCATCCAACAAAAATCTCGTTCGTGTTTCGCCAAGCCACATCGTATACAAATTCTGGTCCGGAAAAACCAAAATTACTATCTTCTCAAGAATGGGCCGAAACACGCGTACAAATGATCACACAAATATTTGGACAAGGAAGGTTTTCCCGCCAAAAAACTTTTTTTTTTTTTTTGAATCCTAGAGGCTAGTCCATGCGTACTTAGTAAATATGCATATGTAGGGTGTTGCTGCGTATTTAGTAAGTTCGCAAAGCCAAGTACTCATGCGTACTTGCTAAGTGCGCAGAGAAATGCTCTTGCGTACTTAGCTAAGTACGCAGGTCACTTCTCATGCGTACTTACTAAGTACGCAGGGCTAACCCATGCGTACTTAGCAAATACGCAGAAAAGGTGATTCTGCGTACTTGTTCAGTACAGCAGTGTTCTTGACGGATCTTGAGGAGAATGCTCGAAAAGTGACGGATCTGAGAAATTAATGCTTCCAAAAGCTTCGAAAACATCATCTAACAAACCCTTAGCCTTCCAAGCACCAAATGAAGTGATAACAAACTCGATTTTAAGGATTTAGGTTACGACTCGTTTTGCTCAAAACCCTAAAAAATCGAAACTGGAACACAAATCAACGAACACCGAGGCTCTGATACCACTTGTAGGTCCCGGGAGCCTCGTCGCGCAGCGGAAAATAACACGATATGTTCTGTGATTTGTGTGGGAACCAAGAAACGAGACAGAGAACACGAACACAGACAAAAGACGATGAAACAAAACGTAATCTATAACAAAGAAGACATCCCGTATTACAGACTACATACCGAAGGAAGACACATCTCTCATCTACGCTCACGGTCCAGGGGTCGGGAGAGCTCTTCCCGACCCGGATAAACCTAGTTCCAGAGTTCCACCTACAAATGAAGACAATTCTTCTATTTATAGGGGCAGGAACACTTCCTGCGTACTTGACAAGTACGCAAGGCAAAAGCCTTGCGTACTTGACAAGTACGCTACTAAGTACGCATGGTTTGGTCATGCGTACTTGACAAGTACGCAAGGCAAAAGCCTTGCGTACTTACTAAGTACGCAAGGCAAAAGCCTTGCGTACTTACTAAGTACGCAGGACCAAACTGGTGTGCGGGCTAAGTACTCAGGAACACCCTCCTACATACTAGTCACGTACACCGATACATAGAATTTAATCTATAGTTACAAAACATGCTTCTACAAAAACCGTAACTGTCAAAAACCCATTATGCCTATCAAACTCGATCAAATCATGAATCATTTCATAATCAAATCCTTTACACACGATAAACAAACCCCACTGAAGCATGTGCAAAACATATTTCGGCCGGAGTAGTAGCCGGAGACGCCGGAAGTCAAACTTTTGGAGCCGCACCTGTGGTTTAGTCGAACTCCATCAACCCGACATCGATTTAGGTAATTGAACACACCTCTAGATTCTCTTTCACCTCTGTATTGAAAGCCCTAACTTAATTTAGACCTTCAATATCGAATTAAACACGAACAGGTACCTAGGGTTCATATGAATTCGGTTTAGTCGAGCACCACTCTAAACGCAATTTAAATTCAATTAAAATACATGGGCAGACTCGCAATCACCTATCCTTTGAAAGCCCCATGATTCCTACAATTTTTAATATCAGAATCGTTTAAATCGAATTCATGTTCTTGTCTAGGGTTTTCAGCTTTTAATTCATGAAATAACGATCCTATAACTAATGTTTTTGCAATTAAATGCACACACTGATTCGCAAAACCCTGTTTATCAAAACCCCTATGCCATTTGGGACAACCGTGGTCTAATTAGTTGGGATTGAGACTGATTCTTGATTCGGATCGCAAAGGGGGAAGAACACCGAGAGTATTCACGTTAAAACAATTCATGTCCGGGTTCTAACGCGATTGCCCTAGCGGGTGGGTTGGTTAGTACGGTTTGTTGGTGGGGAGGAGACCCGGGTTCGAATCTCTCCACCCCCAATTCTTTTTAAACCACATTTTAATTACTATTATCAATATAAAAATTATCCCAATATTAATATATTATTATATTAATATGTATTGAGCCCGTAAACCACACGTAGGCTCAGGTTTGGTTTATAAACCATATTCATTAAAAATACCCACTTTTAAAATAATATATTTATATTATTTTTTTCAAACAACCACTTCTAGTAAAAATAATATATTTATATTATTTTCGACCTCGTAATCTCAATTAAAAATGATATACATTTTCATATTATTTTTACCACGTGAATAAACACTTTTGAAATGTCTCAAACCTATAAATAATATATTTATTTATATTATTTACTCTTGTTTAATAACCTTGAATGATATAATATATTATTATTATTTTCAACCCGTGACTCCGAATATAAATAATATATTATTTGCACCACGTTTATAAACTTATTGAAATATTTCCAACTAATAAATGATATAATTATATTATATTATTTACCCACGTTTCATCCTCGATAAAATATATATATATATATATATATTATTTTTCCACGCAAATGTTTATTTTATTATCTCTACGAACTTAAAAATAATATACGATACATATATATTATTTTCTTACACCATTTTGAACGACACTAAAACACGAATATATATATATATATATATATATATATATATATATATTATTCGTATCGTTCGACGCGAAGCTTAGTTATTCTTATTTTACTTATTAAAGAAATCCTTACTCCCGTGGACGCGTTCGTTTACCCGTTAGTCCTATGAATATTTTAGGACGTTCAAACTTCTGTGTCGTCGTCACGAAATTCCATATGACCCTAATTTTATGTGTTTATAATTTTAGGGCATACGTAAGTCGTCTGATGCTAACATTTGAGGTTCCAAATCTCATACTTGTGTGATACTACCTACTACGAAACGCAGGTGAGTTTCATGGCCCCTTTTACTTGTTTTACTATTGGGGGAGAAACATGCTTACACACAAACACATTTTACTTGTTTTCCCTATTGAGGGGAAACAAACATGAACACCAACTATCATACTTTTACTTGTTTTCCCAGTGGGGGAGAAACAGGTACGTAAACAAACATTATGTTACATATTTTTTCCCGTTGGGGGGAGAAAACATGACACAACTATTTTAGATTATTGTAATTCATATGTTATTACTGTTGAGGCTAAGCGTGACACACTATCATAGAAAGTCCTCTTCATACATCGAACCTTTAATATGGATCTTAGCGAGGTATTGTTTAGTAGTACTACTGGGTTTGACAAATCCCACCTGCGTTAGTCACGCTAACTCGATTGGAGATCGAACGGGTGAAATGTTAGCCTACTCACACCGCCAGTGTTGATAGACCTGGCAGGAGGCAAATACACAAACTGTTAGCATCAGTTGCGAGCGCTTTAGTAAGACATGAACATAGGCTAGCTACCTATAGATATGCATAGTGAATGTACATAATCTGGCAAACACTCTCTTATTACAAACTTGAAACCTGTGAACTCACCAACCTCGTGTTGACACTTTTTCTTACATGTTTCTCAGGTCCCTTTCGCACAGGTTGCACACTTAGGACATGCATGGATTCCTACTGTCATATCATTCATTTCAAACATTTTAAATAGTTTACTTACTTATACTGATTGACGCTTGTTGCGTGTAATTACTTTTGATTTCATATTAACGTTTACGCTTCCACATTAACTATGAACATTTATGTTATGATTGTAAGTCCCATATAGTGTCGTTTGATGTAACTAATGACTGAGATCTTGGTGTGTCACCTTCCAAACGGTAAAACTCCGTTAGTGGAATTTGGGGGTGTGACACCAACACCATACATGAACTTCATTTCCTATAATACACATGATACTATGTTGTTTACATACCGCATGAGAGCTTATTGATTTACAAAATACATGACATTAAGTTGTCGACACCATACATGAACTTCATTTTCTACAATACACATGATACTATGTTGTTTACATTCCACATGGGAGCTTAATGATTTACAAAATATATGACGCTAAATTGTTCACGCTACACATGAGACCTATTTAATTACGAGCTACGTGACACTAGATCATACATGAGACTTGTGTGTTTACTTTATACACGAAACAAAATTTGCTTACAATTATTGCAATTGATTGATTTTATTATACACAACACATGGTCATGCACTTTTGTTCACCAAAGTTGAAGATCATAATACATTGAAATGACTCGGGGTTTGACGTATTCTTGTTCAAACACGAGCAAACTAAGAAACTTTAAGTTATACTACTCTTTAGTTGCGAACTAACCTAATAAGGACATAGTTACTTGCTAGCGACTTTTATGTGAAAACAATGGACATGAACGGAGTGAAAGTTATGCCCCCTTGACCCGCATACAACGGAAAGATCTATACGGACCATGCGATGATTTAAGTAATTACGGGTGCACACGGAATTATGAAAATCAACGCATGGAAAGCATAGTGAAATTTTGTCGTGTGTTGTGACCTAAAACTTATCATGATATATAACAACAAAATTAATGTGATATGACTAGGGCATGGCGGATACGCCGATGGTACTTCCTATATATAAGTGTCCTGTCATATTTCAGAGGTAGCGTTGTTCGTGTCACTTGAAGTTTTGACCTAGATCAATAATTGTGAAATACTGACAACTCTTAAACATATTAGGCTACACCTTAAACAATACATGAACATCCAATTCCCATAAATTCCATTTCAAGTAAAACATTTTATCTTAGGGATCCAAAATATCATTCAACAGTTATACTCCTCAAAATCCATATACTGTTACCAGATATACTCCTCAAACCAACCATCGTAATGTATTAAAAATTCAATTCTCTCACCTCTTGCCTGATTTAATAGCCCCCATTAGTTAAATTTCGGGACGAAATTCCCTTAACACGGGGAGACTGTAACATCTCTGATTTTTCGACCCTATTTTAATTTATTTTACTTAATAAAATAACAACACTACATTAAATCCTATACTTGTTCAAACCTATGCCTCATTAATTGTTAGCTGAACGTATTTTAATTCAAAGTTTTAGAACTCATAATCACGTGGTAACACCTCCTAGAGTTAACTCAGTTAGTAATCCCGTTAGGTGTTCTGTTAAATCCTAACCAAACTAATTTTGTCAAAGCTGAAGTTGTAAGGGCTGATTTTGTAAATAACCAGAAACCCTAATAGTCACGGTCGTGCCTTGTTTTGGCACGGTCGCGCCTCTCGTCAGTTAAAACATAAATGCAGTCTTTAATCACAGTGACGTTCGAATTCGTAACCGTTCCACTCGTCCCTACTATTAACAAGCACAATTAAGTCTTTTAATCATCGTATTTACAAAAAATAAACTCTATTATGGGTATTCATTTCAAAACCGCCGACCTCATTATCATACCACTCGAATCCGACCATTTGGAATTGTTTCTGCGCAAACAAACTACTCTCACACCTCGTACGAACCTCTGTCAAGCTCTCGCGTATTCCATTTTGTCCGGAGACGAAGTCGGAGTCGCCGGAATTCAAGCCGGAACACATCACAGTCGAGCACTATCAATCCGTCATCTACCCTGGTAATTGAAACCTCATACACATTCGAATTAGTCTATAGATCAGAAGCCCCAACTCAATTGGGGCTTACAATATGGAAATTAACACGAACCCGAATCTATGTTTCATTCAAAAATGGTTTAATCGAATCCGGTTCTGGACATGTTTTAAATACAATTAATCTATACAAAAAGACTCGTAATAACCTAATGGGTGAAAGCCCTATGATTTCTAACACTGTTATCATAAGAAATAGTCAATTCGTTCTTGTTTTGGAACAGACACGGTCGCGCCAACCATTTAGCGCGGTCGTGCTTCATGAAACACGGTCGTGCCAATACCAGCGCGGTCGCGCCTCACACACTCAGACCCGGTCGTGCCCCTTGGCAGGACTTGGTCGTGCCTCAGAACCCTAGACACGGTCGTGCCTAGTGAACAGCTTAGTTAGGTCTTTTGTTTGATCAACACGGTCGCGCCCTGACTAGCACGGTCACACCCGTGGTCCTAGCACGATCGTGCCTTGTCCCAAGCACGGTCGTGTGTGTGAGAAAATCTTGGCAGAATACTAAATTTTATATTTTAAAAACAATAAGCATTTCAAATGAATTTTCAAATAAAAATAATTGATTTTATAAAGATTTATATTAACCTTATTTAAAAAGATCAAATTCCTATTGTCACACCCCAACCGATGGTGAAAACGTCGAGGCGGGACATGCAGAGTGTTCATGAGCTCAAGGTTGACTAAATTGTAATATATTAAATCCATTTCAATTCAAGCAAACATAAACCACTTCCCAAGTACATACATGAAATACAAAATATTCTTTATTTAAATTTAACTAAGTCCAAAGTCTATGTGTAGCATGTCTTGATCAACTCATATGTTAGCACCTAAAACATGAATAAAATAAGGTCAGCTAAAAAGTTGGTGTGCATACACAGGTTTAATCATAAATAGTGTATAGATGTAAATAGTCAAATCCTTACATAACATGATAAAATAAGGCATTTATGGGGAGCAGCTATTGTGTAACCAAAGTACAGTCAAACATTTGTAACTAGCATGCAAAATTGTGTTGTCGGTAACAATCACCCCATTCTGGGTGGGTTTGTCAGACTCAATAGATCTATCATTGTTAATCGTCGGCTTGAATAGTTAATGATTGCACATAAATTGCACACAAAAGTTAACACACCTAGCACTCAAACATAAAGCTCAAATTTACACACATGAATGTAAAGAGGATTTGTATTTGTGTAGTTTGTGTAAATGTAAGCAATTGTTTGTATAGAGTTCATGTTTCACCCCAAAAATTGTAAAAGAGTAAAAGGGGCTATGTAATACTCACTTGTATTGAAGCTAGCAATGGTGTGAATTTATAAAGATGGATAGGCCTCGTGACGATTCTCTCACAATCAACCTACATGGTAATTTGTATTCTAGACTCAATATATGTTGAATGGAAGTAAGGGAATCTTAAGATTTTAGGGTTTTCATAGGGTCTGGGACTAGATATGGGATCTGTACAAGTTTTGTAAAAAAGTACATATGTTTACAATGATAAGTTATTAGAATTAATTATATATTTCTAATTAATGTTATCGTATTTATAATACTACTGATATGTTTGAATTTATATAATTGTTCTAATTAAATAAACAGTATACTGAAATATGAAAGAGGTCTAAATAATAATACATTTGTATAAAAATATAACTAATAAGTAAATTATGGAATGAAGAAGATTTAAGTAATTTTTTTTATAAAAATAAAATGAACTTTTATTTAAATGTATTACAAAAGTGTTATTAACTAGATAGGCTTTAAAGAAATTAATGAATCTTGTGTAACTATTTATTTAAAATAATTATTTATGTATCTTCATTGGTTAAAACGTTTTAGAAAGTTGTTCTTACAAAAATAATTATTTTCGTGTTTAATAAGGACTTAATAATATTTTAAATACTTGACAATAATAAACATTATTAATTTATAAAGTAACATAATAAATTTATCTAAACAAATTATTTATTCAATAATTTATGATGTGGTACGAAACAAAATAAAATAAATAATATTGATTTTATTGTTTGTTATAAATCATGCCGTTGTAATGGGTTAAGTGAAAATTCATATATGCATAACTCCTTTTGTTTAAAAAGAACAAAAGAAAACTATGTCGTTAAGATCACGACTATTTTTGTTTTTTAAAAAATATGTTAGTAACAATAACCGCGTAAAAGTAATATTGCTCATATACTACTTGTGATATAAAAAGAAATGTTTTTAGAAAATTGTTCAAACAAATATATATATACACATATATATTTATGTGTATGTATATATTTGCGAAAATCGTAAAATTTTATAAACTAGGTAAGATGCCAAAGTTATTTACATGCTTTGATTATTATTATGTAGTTTAATCCTTTAACTAGTCATTTGTAAATATATATGTGTGAGTGGGTATAATAAGAGTTTAAACAAATTGGTAACAAAAAGAAGGAAAAGGGGCAGGCGCCGGGTTTCGAACCCGTGACCTCCTGTTTAAGGGTGATCAGTGATGCCGGTATACCAGGGCTCAACGCCTTGGTAAAGGGATGGTCATTTTGATTTTAACAAGAAGGCTCCCTGAATCTACCTTCCCAAATTGTCCCAACCCCAAACCCTAATCCTCAAACCATCTGAATTGCCCTCTAATAATCATCAAATGATGGGGCTTTTAGTTACCAGATTACCATCAGAGGAAGGTGATTAAAATTACCTAAAATTGGACTTAGATTCGTCGGGAGCAGATGGGGTTCAGGCTCTTTTTGCTGTCGCGACCGAGAGGGAATAAGGACTGAGATCGATTGTTGTTTTGGGTCTTTGAATGATTGCGAATGATTAAAGAGGATGTTAGGAGAGTGATGATGTCTCATAACTATCGTATGGAAATGAATTCGTGAAATTTAAGTCCGATTTCGTGGTTTCAACACACAAAACCGAAAATTTCATTAATGGTTTTTAAACCCTTGATTAAGATCAAATTGAATCGTCATAAGTATTTATAATTGATCAAGTAACATCCCCCCTGATTAATCAAGCGTTGAGACCATTAATTTCATAGATATGGAATTGGTTTTGGTTGGTTTGCTTTAGAAAGTCAAAATTGGGTCTAGAGAATATCCCGGGTTCAAAATGGAAAGGTTCAACTAGGATGGGGGGTTCAAAAGAGGTTAGAGGGGGTTCAAGACTAATGAAGGGGTTCAAGACTCAACTTATTTGTGTTAATCCATTTTAGCTACATAAATAACAATGTTTTTATAAAGTTTATAAGGTTTCAAATATTATTTTTATGATTATAAATCTTTATAAAGAAATGTATTTCATTTTTATAAAAATTTCAATTTGTGTAAATAGTTTAACAAAATATATATGTATGTTTACAAATTTATTTAAAATAAATACTTATATGCATTTAAAAGGTGTAAACACATGAGTAGCATTCATGAGTTTTAAAACTTACAAATTGAATAGATGATCTGTTTAATAACATCAAGTATATATCACATATATACGTTTAAAATAATAATTATTGTGACATATCGTGTTAGGCAAGTACAAGATTGAAATGGAGTGTCATTATTGTACGAAATAAAATAATATATATATATATATATATATAGCCGGAAAAATCATGGATGTTACACCTATTCTAAAATAAATAGAAGTTATTTATTTAAACCTACAAAATTAAATTATACTTATTATTAAACCCTACACCTATATATTATTTATACAACCCATTTACACATATTTATAAAAATAGATTAACAAAAGCTATTTACTAAATTTATATTTAATATAAAACGCTCGATACATTTTTATCACTAAATAACTAAGTACATATTTTTATAAATAAATAAATAAATAAAGTATCAATTATTTATTTAATCTATATTTAAACAAAGATTGTTTATTTAGGTTATACTTAACAAAACTTAACGCCTACAACTTCAACTCTTTGAACACACATCCAATTCAACCCTAGACTTAGACATAGACTATTGTGCACACTATTAATTCAATACATATTACACTCTAGGTTAACGTTGTGCATTACAAGGATCTCGTTACTATCTAGTCTCTCGTGTTAGCTACGCCTTTTGAATCAAGTGAGTATTACATAGCCCCTTTTACTCTTTTACACTTTTTGGGGTGGAACATGAACACTATACAAACTATTGCTTACATTTACACAAACTATACAAATACAAATACTCGTTACATTCATGTGTGCAATTTGAGCTTTATGCCTGAGTGCTAGTTGTGCTAACTTTTGTGTGCAATTTATGTGCAATCATTAACTATTCAAGCCGACGATAAACAATGATAGATCTATTGAGTCTGACAAACCCACCCAGATTGGGGTGATTGTTACCGAGAACACAATTTTGCATGCTAGTTACAAAGGTTTGATTGTACTTTGGTTACACAATGGTTACTCTCCATAAATGCCTTATTTTATCACGTTATGTAAGGATTTGTTTATTCACAATCTATACGCTATCTATGTACAAACCTGTGTATGCTCACCAACTTTTTAGTTGACCCTATTTTATTCATGTTTCCGGTGCTATCGTATGAGTTTGATCAAGACATAATACACATAGGCTTTGGACTTAGTTAATTTTAATTCAAAAACAATTTGTATTTCATTTATTTACTTTGGAATTGATTCATGTTTGTTTGAATGGAAATGGATTTAATATATTACAATTTAGTCGACCTTGAGCTCATGGACAATGTACATGTCCCGCCTCGACGTTTCCGCCGTCGGTTGGGGTGTGACACGAGGACCTCCGGATAGTGACGGCGAGTTCCGTACATAGCCCGACAGGTCTCGACATCGTAATCCAAGTGATGGTGGTGGTTAACCCCAAATTGGCGGCAGTAGTGCTAGATCTAGCCGCCAACTGCCACCAACTAAACCCCCTATCCATTACCCTCATTTTTTCGGCGAAGTAGAAATGACGGTGGTGGCCCAGTGAGTTCTGACGGCGACAAAAACAAGTCAGGTGGGGGTTCGCGGTGGTTTTGGGTTCACAGGAGGTTTATCCGTAGCTTTGGCTTGACTCTCCGGCGAACTTCGGTAAGCCTCCTACGAATTTTTCTTTTACGTATCATTCTGTTTATACAAGATCCACCTAGTATAACTTTGGTTTCGTATTGGAAGTTCCGATGAGGTCCACATATCCAGATCCGTGATTTTTATTCGTTTTTTCGACGACCCATGGTAAAAACCCAATCCGAGTCCATTTCTTGTTGAATAAACTCTTTAATTTTCAGATCCGTTGTTGTACATTGTAGATCTAGGGATCTTTATGGACTCAGGACTCGGTTAATGCCAGTCAAATGGTCACTGTTGAGGCTAAACGTAACACACTATCATGAAAAGTCCTCACACACATCGGACCGTTAATATGGTATGAACGAGGTAATTTTGGTAGTACTACTGGGTTTGACAAACCCCACCCGTGTTAGTCGCGCTAACTCGATTGGAGGTCGAACGGGTATTATATTAACCTTAACACATTAGTCAGAGTTGATAGACCTGGCTGGAGGCAAACAAACAAACACACTGTCAGTTTCGGTTGCGAGCGCTTTAGCAAAACATGAATATAGGCATGCAACCTATTGATATGCATATTGAATGTACATAATCCGTAAACGCTTTATTTAAAATGATTGAAACCTGTGAACTCACCAACCTAGTGTTGACTCGTTTTTCTTACATGTTTTCTCAGGTTGGCACTCAGGATCACGTTAAGTCATGCATGTGTCTTGGACTCCAATTGAAATAATTATCTATTGAATAATATTTATGTTTCGTTTGTAATTGGACTTGGGCGGGTTGTTTTGCGCATTTACTTTCGTTTAACGCTTCCGCATATACACTCTGAACCTTTATCTTTTATGTTATTACATTTCAAGTCCCATATAGTGTCGTTTGAAGTAACTGGTGTCTGAGATCCTGGTATGTCACCTTCCAAAACGGTAAAACTCCGTTAGTGGAATTTGGGGGTGTGACAGATTGGTATTAGAGCCATTGGTTATAGAGAACTAGGACTGCATTCTAGACTATAGCCACACACATTAGTTACTTGGCATAGACACTTACTCCTTATGTTTCAGGAATTATGTCTACACCACCATCTTCACCACCTACCAATCAGGAACATGACATTCCTGCCATTGCATCACCGGAGCCCAAGAGGCGTAGGCTTGAGCCAATTGATAACTCTATTGTGTATGGAGAGCCCATGCATATCCGAAATGGGAGTGACTGGGATTGGTACCCCGGTTTACTGAGCACATGGGTTAGACAAGAACGAGTTCCATCACCGTACTTTGGAGCTTCATCATCGTCAGGACCACGTTTACCATTACTACCTTGCCACTTGGAGCAAGCCTTTGCAGCATTTGTAGCAACTATGGATCGAGAGATCCGGAATATGAGAGACGCAGCAGGAGCAATCACAGGTCTGTTAAGAGGGGAGAAACAGACGGATCACATGATAGATCTGCTAGTAGCAGAACTGGCAAGCACTGACCGCTTGCATAATGCATTAGTGGACGAGGTAAGGGCGTTGCAGCCTAGAGTGAATGCACTCGAGGAGGCTGAAGTAGAATCTCAGGAAAGAATTGGAGAGTTAGAGATACAACTTGTAGCAGCTCTAGAGCCAGCTGAAGTACCCGATTTTGAGCCTGTAGATGAGCCCGAGGAAGTAGAGGAGGATGATGCTGAGTCAGTCATCTCATCCACCGGCGGTGGAGCTTGATATTCCATTCTATTCTATCTTATCTTATTTTGTCATTTCTTTATGTTTCAAATAAAAACCTAAATGGGTAAGGATGTTCCCATTCCAATAAAATCTTAGTGAACTGTTTGAGTTAAACCATTTATTCTATGGCCTTATGATTTAAGTTAGCCTTATACTGAAATCATAAACCTGCATGTCTTTACACATCTCCTTCTGTTTGCTTACACTTGAGTGATGTCAATGTGCGATGTATTTACTCATTTCTTGTGTTTGTGAATATGAAGAATCATGGCCGGACGTGGACGTGGCGGTCGCAACGGTGGTCGTGGAAATATTAATCTGACACCAGCCGAACTGGCCGCGTTAATTAATGACAGTGTTGCTGAAGCCTTAGCAGCACACATTGCAGGTAAACCTATCTACCGTTAACTCTAGACAACCAACTGTACACATTTATTCCACTCTTTCCTAAACCCAACCTACTCCTTATAATCCAGGGCAAGCGAACAATCCACAGAACAATCAGCATGTCTGTACCTTCAAGACATTTATGGACTACAAGCCCCACACATTCAGTGGAGCTGAGGGAGCTGTCGGATTACTCTGATGGTTTGAAAAGATTGAATCTGTGTTCTCCATATGTAACTGCCCTGTGGCCGACCGAGTCAAATTTGCATCGGGAACTCTAGAGGGTCCTGCCCTCACATGGTGGAATGCATAGGTCCAGATGCTAGGTCTGGACATGGCCAATGCATCACCATGGGAAGACTTCAAGATCCTGATGAAGGAAGAGTACTGTCCCAGGGATGAAATTCTGAAACTCGAGGGAGAATTCTGGAATCTGAAAATGGAGGGTTCTGAAATAGAACTCTACACTACTCGCTCGCATGAGTTAGCGGGGATGTGTCCTCACATGGTCACACCACCCTACAAGAGAATTGAAATGTTCATAAGTGGATTAGTACCACAAATCCAGAGCATGGTTACTTCATCCAACCCCACTACCATTCAACAAACCATCCGTCTTGCTCACAAACTGACGGACTAAGCCGTTACCCAAGGGACACTACCTCCCAGGAAGTCAGCATCCAAGTCTACAGACAACAACAAGAGGAAGTTTGACAGTAGCAATAACAACATGGGATTTCAGCCAAATCAATCACAGCAACAACAACATCGTAGGTTTGAACCTACAAAGAACTTCAACCAGTCGACCTCTTCGGGTCAACATCAAAGTGGTTATATTGGGAGACACCCCAGGTGTAACAAATGTAATTACCACCACCTCGGTTCTTGTGACAAAAACCGTTGCCAGCGGTGTGGCAAGGTGGGGCATGCTGCCAAAGACTGCAGAGGGGAATTACAAGCCAAACAGCCCCTCCATCAACCGGGTTCTACCAAAGGTTGTTTTGAATGTGGAAAAGAGGGACACTTCCGGAAGGATTGTCCACAATTAAAGAAGGGTGACATCGACAACAACAACAACCACCAAAGCAATAATAACAACCAGGGCAATAATACAGGGGATGGTGCAAAGGGGCGAGCCTTTGTGCTAGGATCCGGAGAAGCTCGTTATGACCACAACGTGGTTACCGGTAAGTTCCTTCTAAACAACTATTTTGCTTCTGTACTATTTGACACTGATATTGATAGGAATTACATGACTAATAAACTTAGCAGCCTACTAAGAAAAACCCCAACCCTGTTAGAAGACAGATACACCATAGAAATAACCAACGGAAAAATAATAGAAGCAACCCATGAACTTAAGGGTTGTAAACTCGAACTGACTAGTCACAAAATTGACTTTGATCTCATGCCAGTCACACTCGGTAGTTTCGACGTGATTGTCGGAATGGACTGATTGTCTAAGAATCAAGCTGAGATTATCTGTCGCAAGAAAATCGTTCGCCTTCCTCTTCCTAATGGAGAAACCCTCTCCGTCCAAGGCGAAAGGAGTGGTGCTGTTATGGGCATTATACCCTTCATGAATGCACAAATAATAGTCTCACTTACCTCTAGTGGAGTCCTCCTACATTAATGGTTATCACCCTATTATCAAGGCGGCACCATTCGAAGCATTGTACGGACGTAAATGCCGATCCTCTATCTGTTGGACTGGAGTTGGGGATAGCCAACTTACAGGTCCCGAACTTGTATTCGAAACCTCTGAAAAGATCGTTCAAATCCGAAACCGTATGGCGGCAGTTCGTGATCGTCAAAAGGGTTATGCCGATAAGCGTCGTAAACCGTTAGAGTTTCAAATAGGCAACATGTTCCTATTCAAAGTCTCACCTTGAAAAGGTGTAATTCGCTTCAGGAAACAAAGCAAACTGAATTCTCGTTATGTTGGGACGTTCAAGATAGTGAAGAGACTTGGCCCAGTAGTGTATCAACTGGACCTACTTGAAGGACTTAGTGGTGTACATAATGTCTTTCATGTCTCGAACTTGAAGAATGTCTAGCTGACGAAACACTCGCAGTTCCTCTTGAAGAACTACAAACCGATGAACAACTGCAGTTCGTTGAAGAACCGATAACAATCATGGATAGGGAAATCAAAACGTTAAAACGCAGTAAAATCCCTATTGTCAGAGTTCGTTGGGACTCGAAACGCGGACCGGAATTCACGTGGGAGCGCGAGGATCAGATGATGCGCAAGTATCCTAATCTGTTCTAGCACTCCACGTCAAATTCTTAAAGTACTATCCTAATTTTCGGGACGAAAATTCTTTCAACTAGGGGATGATGTGACACCTCTGAAATTTTTTTTTTATTTTAATTTTCGGGACGAAAATTCTTTCAACTAGGGGATGATGTGACAATCCGAACTTTTCAGTTTAACTTCGTCAATTAAATCCAGTTAAAGTTAACCTAGTTAACTTATCTCAAATCCCAAGGACTAATTCTGCCTATTTTCAAACTTAAACTACAGGGACTAGTTCTGTCATTTGCCCAAATTTAAATTCTGTTGACTTTTTAAAGTCAAACAGTCAAGTTCCTAACCCCATCCAAACTTGAGGGACCAGTTCTGCTAAATCTCAAACTCAATTACATGAAAATCTCAGGGACAAGATCTGTAATTAGACCAATTACGATTCTGTTGACTTTGGAAAGTCAACCTTAGCGTTCTTGATTCAAATCCGTGCGATTTACACAAATTCGTTTAATCTTCATAACTGCAATATACATTAACTGTCATAAACAACCACTACTACGGCAATTAACTCGTTAATGATTCGAAATTAATCCCAATTATGGGAATTCAATTTGAAACCGTCGAAGTTATTCCCTATAACTCACCAATTCGTACAAATTCGATCGTTTACACTAAAATCGATCACTTGCGCAAACTAAACGAAGTCCATAGAATCTGTCTCACACCCCAATTCGATCGATATAGCAGCAGGAGTCGCCGGAGGCCAACCCCGTCACAATCAACAACCGTTTTAGTCGAGCACCTCCAATCCGAAACACATTCTGGTAATTTCTTATATCAACACCTTCGTTTTAATCTATGGAGCAATAACCCTAACCTAATTGGGGTTCATATTATCAGATTTAACTCGATCGAAACCTAGGGTTCATACGGATTTCGTTTTAGTCGAACCCTATCAATCCGATATCAAATTATGAAATTGAACGCATCCTTAGTATCGTCTCGATGCCCAGATTGAAAGCCCTATGAAATCTGGGGCTTATATCATCAAATTGAAACCGAATTGATTCTAGGGTTCATCACGATATGGGTTTAATCGAATCCTAATCTACACACGATTTCAATTCAATTAATTCATACGAGCAGTTTCACAATCCTCCGTTTAATGATAACCCTATGATTCCAAGCATTTTCATTATAAAAATCGATCGATTTGATCTTGTGTTCAAACCTAGGGTTACGGTTCTTAATTCACAAAATTAACGACCTCAAACTTGTCGATTTTACGATTAAACTCACCCACAGGTTCGAAATACCTCGATCATCAAAACCCCTATGTCTTTTGGTTCAATCGAAACCGAATTCGGCGGATTCAAGGGGAGTTCAATCGGACTAGAGTAAAGAGGAAGAACACATGGGTGTTGAGGATTCAAACGTATTTGATCCGAATCCTAATGCGATGACCCTAGCGGGCGGGACTGGTTAAGTGTGTGTGCTTGTGTAGGAGAGACCCGGGTTCGAGTCTCTCCACACCGTTTTATTTTTAAACAGTTTTCCTTGTATTATTTTAATATAAAAATCAAACCATATAATATTATATTATTATACAAATGTGTTTTAGCCCGGAAAACAACCCGTAGGCTCGGGTTTGAATTATTAACCTATTTTTATATTATTCCCACTTTTGTAAATAAAATATTTATGTTATTGTCAAACAAAAATAATATGTTTATATTATTTTCAAACCGTAACTTCGTATAAAATAATATATTTATATTATTTTCAACCCGTGACTAATGTTACTAAATAATATATATTTATATTATTTCGTATCGTTTTATACCTCGTGTGACGTTTCAAACCAATTAATAATATAATTGTTATATTATTTACCCACGTTTATATACTCGATTAAAAATAATATATTTATTATTTTTCCACACAAATGACTATTTTAGTTAATCCTTCGAACCTTAAAATAATATATTAAATTATATTATTTTTCTAACTTTTGTAAACAACTTTAACGTACGAATGTATTTATTTATTATTCGTTATTAACGTACGACGCGTAACGATTAGACCTTAATTATTATATTAGGATATATATATATATATAATTCCGTAGACACGTTCGTCTACTCTTAAATCCCTAGAATGCGTCAAGGCATTCAATCTTCCGTGTCGTCGTCACAAATCCCATCGTGTCCCTAATTTTTGTGTTTATGATTATAGGGCATACGTAAGCCGTGCAGGCTAACACTTGAGATTTTAAATCTCATACTTGTGTGATACTACCTACTACGCAACGCAGGTGAGTTTCACGGCCCCTTTTACTGTTTTTATTTGGGGGAGAAAACATGTCATAACTTTTTTTGGTTTATTGAAGTTCATATGATATCACTGTTGAGGCTAAACGTAACACACTATCATGAAAAGTCCTCACACACATCGGACCGTTAATATGGTATGAACGAGGTAATTTTGGTAGTACTACTGGGTTTGACAAACCCCACCCGTGTTAATCGCGCAAACTCGATTGGAGGTCGAACGGGTGTTATATTGACCTTAACACATTAGTCAGAGTTGATAGACCTGGCTGGAGGCAAACAAACAAACACACTGTCAGTTTCGGTTGCGAGCGCTTTAGCAAAACATGAATATAGGCATGCAACCTATTGATATGCATATTGAATGTACATAATCCGTAAACGCTTTATTTAAAATGATTGAAACCTGTGAACTCACCAACCTAGTGTTGACTCGTTTTTCTTACATGTTTTCTCAGGTTGGCACTCAGGATCACGTTAAGTCATGCATGTGTCTTGGATTCCAATTGAAATAATTATCTATTGAATAATATTTATGTTTCGTTTGTAATTGGACTTAGGCGCGTTGTTTTGCGCATTTACTTTCGTTTAACGCTTCCGCATATACACTCTGAACCTTTATCTTTTATGTTATTACATTTCAAGTCGCATATAGTGTCGTTTGAAGTAACTGATGTCTGAGATCCTGGTATGTCACCTTCCAAAACGGTAAAACTCCGTTAGTGGAATTTGGGGGTGTGACAGATTGGTATCAGAGCCATTGGTTATAGAGAACTAGGACTGCATTCTAGACTATAGCCACACACATTAGTTACTTGGCATAGACACTTACTCCTTATGTTTCACGAATTATGTCTACACCACCATCTTCACCACCTACCAATCAGGAACATGACATTCCTGCCATTGCATCACCGGAGCCCAAGAGGCTTAGGCTTGAGCCAATTGATAACTCTATTGTGTATGGAGAGCCCATGCATATCCGAAATGGGAGTGACTGGGATTGGTACCCCCGGTTTACTGAGCACATGGGTTAGACAAGAACGAGTTCCATCACCGTACTTTGGAGCTTCATCATCGTCAGGACCACGTTTACCATTTCCTTGCCACTTGGAGCAAGCCTTTGCAACATTTGTAGCAACTATGGATCGAGAGATCCGGAATATGAGAGACGCAGCAGGAGCAATCACAGGTCTGTTAAGAGGGGAGAAACAGACGGATCACAGGATAGATCTGCTTGTAGCAGAACTGGCAAGCACTGATCGCTTGCATAATACATTAGTGGACGAGGTAAGGGCGTTGCAGGCTAGAGTGAATGCACTCGAGGAGGCTGAAGTAGAATCTCAGGAAAGAATTGGAGAGTTAGAGATACAACTTGAAGCAGCTCTAGAGCCAACTGAAGTACCCGATTTTGAGCCTGTAGATGAGCCCGAGGAAGTAGAGGAGGATGATGCTGAGTCAGTCATCTCATCCACCGGCAGTGGAGCTTGATATTCCATTCTATTCTATCTTATCTTATTTTGTCATTTCTTTATGTTTCAAATAAAAACCTAAATGGGTAAGGATGTTCCCATTCCAATAAAATCTTAGTGAACTGTTTGAGTTGAACCATTTATTCTATGGCCTTATGATTTAAGTTAGCCTTATACTGAAATCATAAACCTGCATGTCTTTACACATCTCCTTCTGTTTGCTTACACTTGAGTGATGTCAATTTGCGATGTATTTACTCATTTCTTGTGTTTGTGAATATGAAGAATCATGGCCGGACGTGGACGTGGCGGTCGCAACGGTGGTCGTGGAAATATCAACCTGACACCAGCCGAACTGGCCGCGTTAATTAATGACAGTGTTGCTGAAGCCTTAGTAGCACACATTGCAGGTAAACCTATCAACCGTTAACTCTAGACAACCAACTGTACACATTTATTCCACTCTTTCCTAAACCCAACCAACTCCTTATAATCCAGAGCAAGCGAACAATCCACAGAACAATCAGCATGTACACCTTCAAGACATTTGTGGACTGCAAGCCCCACACATTCAGTGGAGCTGAGGGAGCTGTCGGATTACTCCGATGGTTTGAAAAGATTGAATCTGTGTTCTCCATGTGTAACTGCCCTGTGGCCGACCGAGTCAAATTTACATCGGGAACCCTAGAGGGTCCTGCCCTCACATGGTGGAATGCACAGGTCCAGATGCTAGGTCTGGACATGGCCAATGCATCACCATGGGAAGGCTTCAAGATCCCGATGAAGGAAGAGTACTGTCCCAGGGATGAAATTCAGAAACTCGAGGGAGAATTCTGGAATCTGAAAATGGAGGGTTCTGAAATATAACTCTACACTACTCGCTCGGATGAGTTAGCGGGGATGTGTCCTCACATGGTCACACCACCCTACAAGAGAATTGAAATGTTCATAAGTGGATTAGTACCACAAATCCAGAGCATGGTTACTTCATCCAACCCCACTACCATTCAACAAACCATCCGTTTTGCTCACAAACTGACGGACCAAGCCGTTACCCAAGGGACACTACCTCCCAGGAAGTCAGCATCCAAGTCTACTGACAACAACAAGAGGAAGTTTGACAGTAGCAATAACAACATGGGATTTCAGCCAAATCAATCACAGCAACAACAACATCGTAGGTTTGAACCTACGAAGAACTTCAACCAGTCAACCTCTTCGGGTCAGCATCAAAGTGGTTATATTGGGAGACACCCCAGGTGTAACAAATGTAATTACCACCACCTCGGTTCTTGTGACAAAAACCGTTGCCAGCGGTGTGGCAAGGTGGGGCATGCTGACAAAGACTGCAGAGTGGAATTACAAACCAAACAGCCCTTCCAACAACCGGGTTCTACCAAAGGTTGTTTTGAATGTGGAAAAGAGGGACACTTCCGGAATGATTGTCCACAATTAAAGAAGGGTGACATCGACAACAACAACAACCACCAAAGCAATAATAACAACCAGGGCAATAATACAGGGGATGGTGCAAAAGGGCGAGCCTTTGTGCTAGGATCCGGAGAAGCTCGTTATGACCACAACGTGGTTACCGGTAAGTTCCTTCTAAACAACTATTTTGCTTCTGTACTATTTGACACTGATATTGATAGGAATTACATGACTAAGAAACTTAGCAGCCTACTAAGAAAAACCCCAACCCTGTTAGAAGACAGATACACCATAGAAATAACCAACGGACAAATAATAGAAGCAACCCATGATCTTAAGGGTTGTAAACTCGAACTGACTAGTCACAAAATTGACTCTGATCTCATGCCAGTCACACTCGGTAGTTTCGACGTGATTGTCGGAATGGACTGATTATCTAAGAATCAAGCTGAGATTATCTGTCGCGAGAAAATCGTTCGCCTTCCTCTTCCTAATGGAGAAACCCTCTCCGTCCAAGGCGAAAGGAGTGGTGTTGTTATGGGCATTATACCCTTCATGAATGCACAAATAATAGTCTCACTTACCTCTAGTGGAGTCCTCCTACATTAATGGTTATCACCCTATTATCAAGGCGGCACCATTCGAAGCATTGTACGGACGTAAATGCCGATCCTCTATCTGTTGGACTGGAGTTGGGGATAGCCAACTTACAGGTCCCGAACTTGTATTCGAAACCTCTGAAAAGATCGTTCAAATCCGAAACCGTATGGCGGCAGTTCGTGATCGTCAAAAGGGTTATGTCGATAAGCGTCGTAAACCGTTAGAGTTTCAAATAGGCAACATGTTCCTATTCAAAGTCACACCTTGAAAAGGTGTAATTCGCTTCAGGAAACAAAGCAAACTGAATTCTCGTTATGTTGGGACGTTCAAGATAGTGAAGAGACTTGGCCCAGTAGTGTATCAACTGGACCTACTTGAAGGACTTAGTGGTGTACATAATGTCTTTCATGTCTCGAACTTGAAGAATGTCTAGCTGACGAAACACTCGTAGTTCCTCTTGAAAAACTACAAACCGATGAACAACTGCAGTTCGTTGAAGAACCGATAACAATCATGGATAGGGAAATCAAAACGTTAAAACGCAGTAAAATCCCTATTGTCAGAGTTCGTTGGAACTCGAAACGCGGACCGGAATTCACGTGGGAGCGCGAGGATCAGATGATGCGCAAGTATCCTAATCTGTTCAAGCACTCCACGTCAAATTCTTAAAGTACTATCTAATTTTCGGGACGAAAATTCTTTCAACTAGGGGATTATGTGACACCTCTGAAAAAAAAAATTATTTTAATTTTCGGGACGAAAATTCTTTCAACTAGGGGATGATGTGACAATCCGAACTTTTCAGTTTAACTTCGTCAATTAAATCCAGTTAAAGTTAACCTAGTTAACTTATCTCAAATCCCAAGGACTAATTCTGCCTATTTTCAAACTTAAACTACAGGGACTAGTTCTGTCATTTGCCCAAATTTCAATTTTGTTGACTTTTTAAAGTCAAACAGTCAAGTTCCTAACCCCATCCAAACTTGAGGGACCAGTTCTGCTAAATCTCAAACTCAATTACATGAAAATCTCAGGGACTAGATCTGTAATTAGACCAATTACGATTCTGTTGACTTTGGAAAGTCAACCTTAGCGTTCTTGATTCAAATCCGTGCGATTTACACAAATTCGTTTAATCTTCTTAACTGCAATATACATTAACTATCATAAACAACCACTACTACGGCAATTAACTCGTTAATGATTTAAAATTAATCCCAATTATGGGAATTTAATTTGAAACCGTCGAAGTTATTCCCTATAACTCACCAATTCGTACAAATTCGATCGTTTACACTAAAATCGATCACTTGCGCAAACTAAACGAAGTCAATAGAATCTGTCTCACACCCCAATTCGATCGATATAGCAGCAGGAGCCGCCGGAGGCCAACCCCGTCACAATCAACAACCGTTTTAGTCGAGCACCTCCAATCCGAAACACATTCTGGTAATTTCTTACATCAACACCTTCGTTTTAATCTATGGAGCAATAACCCTAACCTAATTGGGGTTCATATTATCAGATTTAACTCGATCGAAACATAGGGTTCATACGGATTTCATTTTAGTCGAACCCTATCAATCCGATATCAAATTATGAAATTGAACGCATCCTTAGTATCGTCTCGATGCCCAGATTGAAAGCCCTATGAAATCTAGGGCTTATATCATCAAATTGAAACCGAATTGATTCTAGGGTTCATCACGATCTGGGTTTAATCGAATCCTAATCTACACACGATTTCAATTCAATTAATTCATACGAGCAGTTTCACAATCCTCCGTTTAATGATAACCCTATGATTCCAAGCATTTTCATTATAAAAATTGATCGATTTGATCTTGTGTTCAAACCTAGGGTTACGGTTCTTAATTCACAAAATTAACGACCACAAACTTGTCGATTTTACGATTAAACTCACCCACAGGTTCGAAATACCTCGATCATCAAAACCCTTATGTCTTTTGGTTCAATCGAAACCGAATTCGGCGGATTCAGGGGGAGTTCAATCGGACTAGAGTAAAGGGGAAGAACACATGGGTGTTGAGGATTAAAACGTATTTGATCCGAATCCTAATGCGATGACCCTAGCGGGCGGGACTGGTTAAGTGTGTGTGCTTGTGTAGGAGAGACCCGGGTTCGAGTCTCTCCACACCGTTTTATTTTTAAACAGTTTTCCTTGTATTATTTTAATATAAAAATCAAACCATATAATATTATATTATTATACGAATGTGTTTTAGCCCGGAAAACAACCCGTAGGCTCGGGTTTGAATTATTAACCTATTTATATATTTTTCCCACTTTTGTAAATAAAATATTTATGTTATTGTCAAACAAAAATAATATGTTTATATTATTTTCAAACCGTAACTTCGTATAAAATAATATATTTATATTATTTTCAACCCGTGACTAATGTTACTAAATAATATATATTTATATTATTTCGTATCGTTTTATACCTCGTGTGATGTTTCAAACCAATTAATAATATAATTGTTATATTATTTACCCACGTTTATATACTCGATTAAAAATAATATATTTATTATTTTTCCACACAAATGACTATTTTAGTTAATCCTTCGAACCTTAAAATAATATATTAATTTATATTATTTTTCTAACTTTTGTAAACGACTTTAACGTACGAATGTATTTATTTATTTATTATTCGTTATTAACGTACGACGCGTAACGATTCGACCTTAATTATTATATTAGGATATATATATATAATTCCGTAGACACGTTCGTCTACTCTTAAATCCCTAGAATGCGTCAAGGCGTTCAATCTTCCGTGTCGTCATCACAAATCCCATTGTGTCCCTAATTTATGTGTTTATGATTATAGGGCATACGTAAGCCGTGCAGGCTAACACTTGAGATTTCAAATCTCATACTTGTGTGATACTACCTACTACGCAACGCAGGTGAGTTTCACGGCCTCTTTTGCTGTTTTTATTTGGGGGAGAAAACATGTCATAACTTTTTTTGGTTTATTGAAATTCATATGATATCACTGTTGAGGCTAAACGTAACACACTATCATGAAATGTCCTCTCACACATCGGACCGTTAATATGGTATGAACGAGGTAATTTTGGTAGTACTACTGGGTTTGACAAACCCCACCCGTGTTAGTCGCGCAAACTCGATTGGAGGTCGAACGGGTGTTATATTGACCTTAACACATTAGTCAGAGTTGATAGACCTGGCTGGAGGCAAACAAACAAACACACTGTCAGTTTCGGTTGCGAGCGCTTTAGCAAAACATGAATATAGGCATGCAACCTATTGATATGCATATTGAATGTACATAATCCGTAAACGCTTTATTTAAAATGATTGAAACCTGTGAACTCACCAACCTAGTGTTGACTCGTTTTTCTTACATGTTTTCTCAGGTTGGCACTCAGGATTACGTTAAGTCATGCATGTGTCTTGGATTCCAATTGAAATAATTATCTATTGAATAATATTTATGTTTCGTTTGTAATTGGACTTAGGCGCGTTGTTTTGCGCATTTACTTTCGTTTAACGCTTCCGCATATACACTCTGAACCTTTATCTTTTATGTTATTACATTTCAAGTCGCATATAGTGTCGTTTGAAGTAACTGATGTCTGAGATCCTGGTATGTCACCTTCCAAAACGGTAAAACTCCGTTAGTGGAATTTGAGGGTGTGACAGATTGGTATCAGAGCCATTGGTTATAGAGAAGTAGGACTGCATTCTAGACTATAGCCACACACATTAGTTACTTGGCATAGACACTTACTCCTTATGTTTAAGGAATTATGTCTACACCACCATCTTCACCACCTACAAATCAGGAACATGACATTCCTGCCATTGCATCACCGGAGCCCAAGAGGCGTAGGCTTGAGCCAATTGATAACTCTATTGTGTATGGAGAGCCCATGCATATCCGAAATGGGAGTGACTGGGATTGGTACCCCGGTTTACTGAGCACATGGGTTAGACAAGAACGAGTTCCATCACCGTACTTTGGAGCTTCATCATCGTCAGGACCACGTTTACCATTACTACCTTGCCACTTGGAGCAAGCGTTTGCAGCATTTGTAGCAACTATGGATCGAGAGATCCGGAATATGAGAGACGCAGCAGGAGCAATCACAGGTCTGTTAAGAGGGGAGAAACAGACGGATCACAGGATAGATCTGCTAGTAGCAGAACTGGCAAGCACTGACCGCTTGCATAATGCATTAGTGGACGAGGTAAGGGCGTTGCAGGCTAGAGTGAATGCACTCGAGGAGGCTGAAGTAGAATCTCAGGAAAGAATTGGAGAGTTAGAGATACAACTTGTAGCAGCTCTAGAGCCAGCTGAAGTACCCGATTTTGAGCCTGTAGATGAGCCCGAGGAAGTAGAGGAGGATGATGCTGAGTCAGTCATCTCATCCACCGGCAGTGGAGCTTGATATTCCATTCTATTCTATCTTATCTTATTTTGTCATTTCTTTATGTTTCAAATAAAAACCTAAATGGGTAAGGATGTTCCCATTCCAATAAAATCTTAGTGAACTGTTTGAGTTGAACCATTTATTCTATGGCCTTATGATTTAAGTTAACCTTATACTGAAATCATAAACCTGCATGTCTTTACACATCTCCTTCTGTTTGCTTACACTTGAGTGATGTCAATGTGCGATGTATTTACTCATTTCTTGTGTTTGTGAATATGAAGAATCATGGCCGGACGTGGACGTGGCGGTCGCAACGGTGGTCGTGGAAATATCAACCTGACACCAGCCGAACTGGCCGCGTTAATTAATGACAGTGTTGCTGAAGCCTTAGCAGCACACATTGCAGGTAAACCTGTCAACCGTTAACTCTAGACAACCAACTGTACACATTTATTCCACTCTTTCCTAAACCCAACCTACTCCTTATAATCCAGGGCAAGCGAACAATCCACAGAACAATCAGCATGTATGTACCTTCAAGACATTTATGGACTGCAAGCCCCACACATTTCAGTGGAGCTGAGGGAGCTGTCGAATTACTCTGAAGGTTTGAAAAGATTGAATCTGTGTTCTCCATGTGTAACTGCCCTGTGGCCGACCGAGTCAAATTTGCATCGGGAACTCTAGAGGGTCCTGCCCTCATATGGTGGAATGCACAGGTCCAGATGCTAGGTCTGGACATGGCCAATGCATCACCATGGGAAGACTTCAAGATCCTGATGAAGGAAGAGTACTGTCCCAGGGATGAAATTCAGAAACTCGAGGGAGAATTCTGGAATCTGAAAATGGAGGGTTCTGAAATAGAACGCTACACTACTCGCTCGCATGAGTTAGCGGGGATGTGTCCTCACATGGTCACACCACCCTACAAGAGAATTGAAATGTTCATAAGTGGATTAGTACCACAAATCCAGAGCATGGTTACTTCATCCAACCCCACTACCATTCAACAAACCATCCGTCTTGCTCACAAACTGACGGACCAAGCCGTTACCCAAGGGACACTACCTCCCAGGAAGTCAGCATCCAAGTCTACTGACAACAACAAGAGGAAGTTTGACAGTAGCAATAACAACATGGGATTTCAGCCAAATCAATCACAGCAACAACAACATCGTAGGTTTGAACCTACGAAGAACTTCAACCAGTCGACCTCTTCGGGTCAGCATCAAAGTGGTTATATTGGGAAACACCCCAGGTGTAACAAATGTAATTACCACCACCTCGGTTCTTGAGACAAAAACCGTTGCCAGCGGTGTGGCAAGGTGGGGCATGCTGCCAAAGACTGCAGAGGGGAATTACAAGCCAAACAGCCCTTCCAACAACCGGGTTCTACCAAAGGTTGTTTTGAATGTGGAAAAGAGGGACACTTCCGGAAGGATTGTCCACAATTAAAAAGGGTGACATCGACAACAACAACAACCACCAAAGCAATAATAACAACCAGGGCAATAATACAGGGGATGGTGCAAAGGGGCGAGCCTTTGTGTTAGGATCCGGAGAAGCTCGTTATGACCACAACGTGGTTACCGGTAACTTCCTTCTAAACAACTATTTTGCTTCTGTACTATTTGACACTGATATTGATAGGAATTACATGACTAATAAACTTAGCAGCCTACTAAGAAAAACCCCAACCCTGTTAGAAGACAGATACACCATAGAAATAACCAACGGACAAATAATAGAAGCAACCCATGATCTTAAGGGTTGTAAACTCGAACTGACTAGTCACAAAATTGACTCTGATCTCATGCCAGTCACACTCGGTAGTTTCGACGTGATTGTCGGAATGGACTGATTATCTAAGAATCAAGCTGAGATTATCTGTCGCGAGAAAATCGTTCGCCTTCCTCTTCCTAATGGAGAAACCCTCTCCGTCCAAGGCGAAAGGAGTGGTGCTGTTATGGGCATTATATCCTTCATGAATGCACAAATAATAGTCTCACTTACCTCTAGTGGAGTCCTCCTACATTAATGGTTATCACCCTATTATCAAGGCGGCACCATTCGAAGCATTGTACGGACGTAAATGCCGATCCTCTATCTGTTGGACTGGAGTTGGGGATAGCCAACTTACAGGTCCCGAACTTGTATTCGAAACCTCTGAAAAGATCGTTCAAATCCGAAACCATATGGCGGCAGTTCGTGATCATCAAAAGGGTTATGCCGATAAGCGTCGTAAACCGTTAGAATTTCAAATAAGCAACATGTTCCTATTCAAAGTCTCACCTTGAAAAGGTGTAATTCGCTTCAGGAAACAAAGCAAACTGAATTCTCGTTATGTTGGGACGTTCAAGATAGTGAAGAGACTTGGCCCAGTAGTGTATCAGCTGGACCTACTTGAAAGACTTAGTGGTGTACACAATGTCTTTCATGTCTCGAACTTGAAGAATGTCTAGCTGACGAAACACTCGTAGTTCCTCTTGAAGAACTACAAACCGATGAACAACTGCAGTTCGTTGAAGAACCGATAACAATCATACATAGGGAAATCAAAACGTTAAAACGCAGTAAAATTCCTATTGTCAGAGTTCGTTGGAACTCGAAACGCGGACCGGAATTCACGTGGGAGCGCGAGGATCAGATGATGCGCAAGTATCCTAATCTGTTCAAGCACTCCACGTCAAATTCTTAAAGTACTATCCTAATTTTCGGGACGAAAATTCTTTCAACTAGGGGATTATGTGACACCTCTGAAAAAAAAATTTTATTTTAATTTTCGGGACGAAAATTCTTTCAACTAGGGGATGATGTGACAATCCGAACTTTTCAGTTTAACTTTGTCAATTAAATCCAGTTAAAGTTAACCTAGTTAACTTATCTAAAATCCCAAGGACTAATTCTGCCTATTTTCAAACTTAAACTACAGGGACTAGTTCTGTCATTTGCCCAAATTTCAGTTCTGTTTACTTTTTAAAGTCAAACAGTCAAGTTCCTAACCCCATCCAAACTTGAGGGACCAGTTCTGCTAAATCTCAAACTCAATTACATGAAAATCTCAGGGACTAGATCTGTAATTAGACCAATTACGATTCTGTTGACTTTGGAAAGTCAACCTTAGCGTTCTTGATTCAAATCCGTGCGATTTACACAAATTCGTTTAATCTTCATAACTGCAATATACATTAACTGTCATAAACAACCACTACTACGGCAATTAACTCGTTAATGATTCGAAATTAATCCCAATTATGGGAATTCAATTTGAAACCGTCGAAGTTATTCCCTATAACTCACCAATTCGTACAAATTCGATCGTTTACACTAAAATCGATCACTTGCGCAAACTAAACGAAGTCCATAGAATCTGTCTCACACCCCAATTCGATCGATATAGCAGCAGGAGTCGTCGGAGGCCAACCCCGTCACAATCAACAACCGTTTAACCTATTTTTATATTATTCCCACTTTTGTAAATAAAATATTTATGTTATTGTCAAACAAAAATAATATGTTTATATTATTTTCAAACTGTAACTTCGTATAAAATAATATATTTATATTATTTTCAACCCGTGACTAATGTTACTAAATAATATATATTTATATTATTTCGTATCGTTTTATACCTCGTGTGTTGTTTCAAACCAATTAATAATATAATTGTTATATTATTTATCCACGTTTATATACTCGATTAAAAATAATATATTTATTATTTTTCCACACAAATGACTATTTTAGTTAATCCTTCGAACCTTAAAATAATATATTAAATTATATTATTTTTCTAACTTTTGTAAACGACTTTAACGTACGAATGTATTTATTTATTTATTATTCGTTATTAACGTACGACGCGTAACGATTCGACCTTAATTATTATATTAGGTTATATATATATATATATATAATTCCGTAGACACGTTCGTCTACTCTTAAATCCCTAGAATGCGTCAAGGCGTTCAATCTTCCGTGTCGTCGTCACAAATCCCATTGTGTCCCTAATTTATGTGTTTATGATTATAGGGCATATGTAAGCCGTGCAGGCTAACACTTGAGATTTCAAATCTCATACTTGTGTGATACTACCTACTACGCAACGCAGGTGAGTTTCATGGCCCCTTTTACTGTTTTTATTTGGGGGAGAAAACATGGCATAACTTTTTTTGGTTTATTGAAATTCATATGATATCACTGTTGAGGCTAAACGTAACACACTATCATGAAAAGTCCTCACACACATCGGACCGTTAATATGGTATGAACGAGGTAATTTTGGTAGTACTACTGGGTTTGACAAACCCCACCCGTGTTACTCGCGCTAACTCGATTGGAGGTCGAACGGGTGTTATATTGACCTTAACACATTAGTCAGAGTTGATAGACCTGGCTGGAGGCAAACAAACAAACACACTGTCAGTTTCGGTTGCGAGCGCTTTAGCAAAACATGAATATAGGCATGCAACCTATTGATATGCATATTGAATGTACATAATCCGTAAACGCTTTATTTAAAATGATTGAAACCTGTGAACTCACCAACCTAGTGTTGACTCGTTTTTCTTACATGTTTTCTCAGGTTGGCACTCAGGATCACGTTAAGTCATGCATGTGTCTTGGACTCCAATTGAAATAATTATCTATTGAATAATATTTATGTTTCGTTTGTAATTGGACTTGGGTGTGTTGTTTTGCGCATTTACTTTCGTTTAACGCTTCCGCATATACACTCTGAACCTTTATCTTTTATGTTATTACATTTCAAGTCCCATATAGTGTCGTTTGAAGTAACTGATGTCTGAGATCCTGGTATGTCACCTTCCAAAACGGTAAAACTCCGTTAGTGGAATTTGGGGGTGTTACACCTCCAATTCCTCAATCTTCGGCTGGTCCTTCTAAGCCTTCTAATTCTGATAGGATTACTTTCCTTGAATATCAAGTGCTTGCATTACAAACTCAGGTGGATACTCTTGTATCTACTGATACTCAAAGACAACTGGTGATTCAGACTCAAGCTACGCAGATTGCTGCTATGCAGGCATTAGTGTCCAAACTTGTTGAGCATCTTGACGCTCATAGGGAGTTAAGGATACGTGATACATGTCACACTGAGTCTATTCAAAGACATGATGATGAAGACAATGATCCTTCTAGTAATATTGAGGGTGATCGTCAATACGCTGACGTTAATCCTATATCTAAAGTCCAGGGGGAGTCGACATCACAATCCATTGATGGAAACAAAGATACTTCTGGAGTTAATGAAGAAGAAATCTTATTATTGGAGTTCTTTGCAGAGTCTGAGGAGGAAGAAGCTGAAAAGATAGCATGTCTTGATGACGTTGATGAATTATTCAATGACATAGAAGATGATGTGTCGGATAATGAAATAGAAGAAGGAGAGATAGTGGAGATAGAGATATAGAAAGGTAAAGATAAAGTGATTTATGAAGGCTGTGATGGTCTTAATGTCCCTTATAACTTCATCCAAGATGATGTTATTCCTGAGTTTAATTATGAAGGAGCAACAGATTCTATGGACTCTTTTGAAGACATCACACTGCCTGAAGATACTGATGATTCTAAGATTGATACTGATGATGAAAACATTCAATCCAATAAAGATGCTGAAACTGATACTACTCACACTGAGTCTCCAAAGGTGAATGAAGAACCTGTGATGTACAGAAATATAGGTATGAGTAGAGAACAGTGGAGAGAAGTTGTAAATAGCTGGATGAAGGTGCTACCCAAGTCTCAAGCACAACCTGCTCAGAAAGAAAACTATATGAATAAAGAGAGGTGTGTAGGAAGAATCATAAGTTGGTTTTATGATAATGACACAAAATTATTTGCTATTAAAAGATCTGATGGTGTTCAGTACTTAAAGCCGAGGATCAAGTATTTCAATACCTTGCCAAGGTGTGAAATGAATGGTCTAGCTTCAAAACCACTTATTAATAGATCCAAGATTGGTTTAGCTGATGTGATTGAAAATCTGATCAAGAGAGAAGGTGGTTCGGGGAAGTATGAAAGGCTAAAGCCTCAAAAAGGAAAGAGAGTGAAGAACATAGATCAAAAGACTGGGAAAGTGACCTGGAAGTACAAATTCAAACCAGTACGTGCTGTACATAGGATACCATTAAAGAAGATTCCTCAAGATTTCCTTGGGAATATGAAATGGTGGTATGTCGATGTTAATACTGGTGAAGCAAGGATTGAAGATAAAGACAATAAGGTCATTGTGTGTTTCTATGACGCAATGAATCTTATTAATTTTTCAAAGAAAGATCAGAGGACATTGAGAAAGAATGAGATCATGTACACTGATGAATGGAAAGAACAAGTATTGCAGTATAGGAGGGTGTTGGAGATATGTAGAAGATATGGAGTGCATGCAGGCAGCAGATTACCGGATAATTGGAAGAGCTCATCATAAAGACAGAAGACTGAAGATCAAGCTATTGTCAAGGGGGAGTCTGTTAGGACATAGTTTGTAATGACAAAAGCTTTGTAATAGTATAGATCTAATGTCTTTATGGTTTTGTAATGTAATATGTTCTAAGTATTTATGCAAGTTATGCTAGAGGCGAACTTGTTAAGTTCGCCTAGTCTAACAGAGGCGAACTTGTTAAGTTCGCTTGAGTCTATCTGAGGTGAACTTGTTAAGTTCGCTTAGTCTGTTAGAGGCGAACCATGTTAAGTTCGCCTAATACAGGTCAGATGTCTATATATAGATGTTTATAGAGTCAGTTTGTAATAATCGATCAGAAAGCGAACAGAATTGAACGATTGAGTCTGTAAACTCTATTGATAATTGGAATACAAGCGTGAATGTTATTTACTTGATTGTCTATATTGTCTTTTGTGTATGCAATTGTTGATTTGTTGGATTCCGCACTCCGAGTTAACGATACGTCTTATCACGAGAATGATCCGTAGAAGTGCCATGAGGACCTACAAGTTCCAACCGGTATGTAGTTATCTGACAAACGGAATGTTCTGTCTAAGGAAAGAGTGGTGTATAAATCTCTCCTAGACCCATCACTATTTCCTGGGAACATCTTTGTTGTAGGTACTGCTCTGGAAGGAAAATCACCACAGTTTACAATATATGATGAATTTGAATATATGATGAAAGTATACCATGCATGATGAATGTGAATACATGATGAATATGAATACATGAATTCATGATGATACGTGCAAACATGAATGAGTATGATGAAACCAGTCTAAACCCTAAAATGGAATAACAGAGTACTCACGAAGTGTTAAAGGGGTGGTGGATATGCAACTATTACTTCCTATATTTAAACCGTTACGAAGTTTTAAGGAGAGACTGGTTGGGAAGTAAATCAAACATATACATGAAATTAAAACAAATGATTGATACATTTGGGAGGCTATGAGTCTAAGTGTGGCAATCCGGACTTTTCATGTTAACCCAGTTAGCAATCCAGTTAAACCCTGACTATTCACAAACTTCAGGGACTTGAATTATCAATTTTCAAACTCAAAACTCAAGGACTATTTGTGTAATTAGCCTAAACCTAATTATATTTGACTTTGTAAGGTCAAAATAAATTATCTAAATCTTGTTGACTTTTAAAAGTTAAACAAACCATGTTATAACTCCATCTAAAGCGTAGGGACTTTTTCTGCAAATTCTCAAACCCTAATACTGAAAATTAGAGGGAATAGTCTTGTATTTGGACCATACTTGATTTCTGTTGACTTTCATAAGTCAAACAAATTGGTTTTGACACTAAATCACGGGATTCAATGCAATCAATAACTGATATCCACGTTCCCGGCATTAACGAACACAATTAAGTCATTTATCATCGTTTTAACTGTGGAATTAAACCCAATTGTGGGTAATTAAGCTATAAACGTCAAAGCCCACCTCATTTTTAAACGAATTCAATCATTTGGTCAATTATACTCTCAATTCATCATCTGCGCACCTCTGTCGGGTCCCATGAAACCTGATTCGCACATCAATTCGGCTGGAGTTGCAGTAGGAATCACCGGAGAACAAGAACTCGTGGTCGGGACTGTGTTTTACTCGAACACCGTCAATTCGACATTTGTTATAGTAAGTAAGCATACCTTCAGCTTCGTTTCAGTGTCTAGAGTGAAAGCCCTAAACCAATTCGGGTTCATATCATCGAATTGGTCATATACCGATTCTAGGGTTCATATGAAAACCAGTCTAATCGAACCCTATTCCGGACTGTTCCTAAATCAAATTAATTACCATGGATAGTTTTGCAATACCACATTATTTGAAAGCCCTCTATTAATTTAACATGATAACATCGAATTCGACTCAAACCAGAATCTAGGGTTTGTTCTTGAGCAAGATTGGGGGTTTTGGTCCTAGATTCAATTTTAATCAAATTAAACCTAACCAACAGCTTCGCAAAGTCAAAATCTTTAAAAGCCCCCTAATTTTAACTGCTTTCATTATAAAATTTTGGCTAATTCGATCTGACGTTCAAATCTAGGGTTCCGACCCTTTAACCAGTAAATTACTGAGTCCAAATGCAATATTTTTTACAATTAAATTGGTACAACCGATTTATTGAAACCCTAGACTCGCCATCCCTCGATTTATTGAAACCCTATGTAAATTGGTACAACCGAAATTGAATTCAATGAGTTCAGGGATGGATTCGATCGTGCGTGGATTGGGGTGGGGGATACACTGGATTTGTATGATAAAAACTTTAGGGACCGGGTTTGTATGTGATTCCCTAGCGGGCTGTGTTGGTTTGGTATGTGTGCTTCTGTGGGAGAGACCCGGGTTCGAGTCTATGTAAATTAAACGTTTTCTTTTTAATTCCTTTTTTTGTTATTATTTTAATATAAAACTAATACCCCATAATATTATATTGACATATTAATGAGTTTAAACCCCGAAACAAAAACAACCAGTAGGCTCGGGTTTGGTTTTATAACCCATAATTAATATTATTCTCACTTTTAAAATAATATGTTTATATTATTTTCAAACAACGAATTCAAATAAAAATAATATGTTTATGTTATTTTCAACCAATGACTCCTATTATAAAATAGTATATATTTTATATTATTTCGCCTCGTTTATTAATCTCGTGTAACGTTTGAAACTAAATAATAATATAATTTTTTATATTATTTACTCACATTTATATCCTCGAATAAAAATAATAGATTTATTATTGTCACGCAATTAATTATCATGTTATTTTACTAAACATAAAAAATAATATGATAAAATATATTATTTTCCTAGGCTATTGTTAAATGGCACAAACGCACGAATATATTTATTTAATTAATATTATTCGTAATTAGAGACGTTCAACACGAAACACTTTCATAACGTTTAGAAATCCTTATTCCCGTGGACACGTTCGTCTACTCATTGATCCTTAGAATGTGTTAAGACGTTTTAATCTTCCGTGTCGTCGTCACAAATCCTAACTTGTCCCTAATTATTATGTTTATAATTCTAGGACATACGTAAGCCATGCATGCTAAGACTTGAGGTTCCAAATCGCTTACTTGTGTGATACTACCTACAACGCAACGCATGTGAGTTTTCACGGCCCCTTTTTACTTGTTTTCCTATTGGGGGAGAAACATGCATACAAACATCATTTTTACTTGTTTTCCCGTTGGGGAGAAACATGCATACAAACATGATTTTTACTTGTTTTCCCGTTGGAGAGAAACATGCATACAAAAATCATTTTTACTTGTTTTCCCGTTGGGGAGAAACATGCATACAAATGTCACACCCCGACCGATGGCGGAATCATCGAGGCGGACAATGTGATGATTGTTCAAAAGCACATGATAACTAAAGGTTGCATAATTCATTCATTTAATTTAAAGATAACAAGTTCCAAATACAATACATTTCAAATAACCTAGTCTAGTTCAAAACATTAATTTATTTAACTAGGTCCATAGTTCCTAAGTGGAGAGATCTTCGGCAAGCAGTCACATATCCAAACCTGAAACATTTTTTAAATCAAGTGTCAACTAAAAAGTTGGTGAGTACATAGGTTTAGTATTTCCTGTAAATAGTAGTTGTAAATCGTTTTGCAACTCATTGTTTATCTTGTTAAACATAGCATAGGATGTAACATTTATTTAAACCACAATTCAAACCGAGTTTGACGCGCTTGAACAGAGCACAACAGCTAAGTCCGGTATGCTTGAATATAGTTACCCACTATATCCGGTATGATTGAATATAACACGCGGTTATATCCGAGTATGCAGTAATAAACACCCTAACCGGGTGGGCTGGTCAGGCACAATAGATCTATCAATATTACAGTTGGTTGTCTTGTGTTTAAATGTATGTACATCCAAAGAATAAGCATATAGTCTCATGTATAACACGTATAAACAATGTGAGTAGCATGTATAATGTTTCACCCCAAAATGTATGAAAATGTAAAATAGGGGCTATGTAACTCACCTTGCAAGCGGGTATTTCACGCGTGTAGGTGATAAGTATGTGGAAGCCTAAGCACGTTGATACCCTATGTAGACAAATGGGTATTATTATATACGTATAGGTGTGTATTTGTGTTTAAATGTATATAAATATTATGAGACTCATAAAAATGAGATAGTTTATATATTATAATGTATTTTAATAAGTTTATAAAATATTACAAGATTTATAAAAATGAGATAGTTTATATATTATAATGTATTTTAATAAGTTTACAAAATATTACAAGATTTATAAAAATGAGATAGTTTATATATTATAATGTATTTTAATAAGTTTATAAAATATTACAAGATTTATAAAAATGAGATAGTTTATATATTATAATGTATTTTAATAAGTTTACAAAATATTACAAGATTTATAAAAATGAGATAGTTTATATATTATAATGTATTTTAATAAGTTTATAAAATATTACAAGATTTATAAAAAAATGAGATAGTTTATATATTATAATGTATTTTAATAAGTTTTATAAAAATATTACAAAAAAAAAATGAGATGGTTTATAAAAATATAGTTTAATCGATTTTTAAAATAAACGAACGAGTAAACCGACTCGTTTTAGTATTTATTGTATAAAAATGTTATTAAAATAAGTTAGGTTAATTAAATAAAATAATTAAAATGCAAACAGAAGTAAAAAAAATGAGCCGAAGGCCAACCGGGCTCGAACCCGTGACCTACAGCATAAACACACACACGCATAACCAGCCGGGCTACTGCCCATCGCTGGCTATGTGTGTATCGAATAAATTAAATACACAAGGCCAATCAAGATCGCTGGACCTCGGTGACCGGCAAACCGTGTCCGAGGACACTGGGTTTGCCCGGTAATCCTCGTGCGATTGCCGAGTTTTCGACTGGGATTGATTACCTGATGATGACAGAAGCTAATGGAACCGAAATGAAGTTCGAACTTGGTCGCGAAGTGTCTGGTCGGCAAAGCTTTTTGTTTGAAAATACCAAGAACTTGAATTCCAGAATTTGAATTGGATTGAGTCTTATAATCTGGTCACAGCTTCGTCTGAGGATGGCGAAGGCGATGGTAGTCTCAATTTGGAGTGAGAGTGGGTGGAAGGGGGTGGGAGAGCTCGAACAGGTCTGGTAAGGGCCATTTATAGCCGAGCCCAATCCTTATAATGAAACATGTAATTGAGTGTGTCTGGACATTCTTCTGGACGAGACGAAGCTAACGAGATCACTTGCAGGCGTGGAGGTTGACTGTCGGGGCCGTATTAGAGGTGTGAACTTTCGGCTATGAACACAATCAGACGATTGGGATGATGGGGAGACAAATTGGTCGAGGGGTATTGGTCGCGTGGGGAAGACGAAGTCGGGGAAACTTTTGTCGGGTGTGGAGGTGCAGGGGACAGGCTTGTCGAGCGGGTCGCCGGAAATTCGCTTGGACCGCCGGACAAGGGGAAAGGGGCGACCGGAATTGCGAATTCGACTTTGGCAGATTTAGTCCCTGGAGTTTGGTTTGTTACAGAATAGCCCTTAAATTAAATACCGGATGAATCCCTGTGGTTTCATTTGACCAGAAACAGCCCCTCAACGATTTTAGTTTAAAAACCTTCTAGTTTAGTTAATTACAAAATGAACCCTGCACTTTTATTTAAATAAATCAATTCAATTTCTTTTAAATTAAATAAACTTAAAAATACTTTTATAAACTTATTTTATTATTATTTAAATAATAATTTTAATAAAAGTTACTAACCTTATTAAAATATGTTATTTTATTAAATATGTAACCTTTTTAAATATAGATTTTTATATAAAATTTTATATAAGTTTAAAACTTATAAAATTTTAATTATATTTATAAAATAAAATATATATATATATTTTGTACAAAATTAAAAAAAACATTTGCATTTCATTAAATGGAACGATGATTACATAATTTGTATTACAAAAGCGTAATAAAATTCGGAATGTCACAGTCTCCCCATGTTAAAGGAATTTCGCCCCGAAATTCAACTAGTGGAGGCTATGAAAAGAGGTGCGGATACTTGGTCTTCATGTGGTCTTCACGTTCCCAAGTGAACTCGGGTCCACGCTTAGACTCCCAACGGACCTTGACAATGGGGATGCGCCTACGCTTGAGTTTCTTGACTTCTCGGTCCATGATTTCCACGGGTTTCTCAACAAAGTGCATCCTCTCGTCAATACGCACTTCATCAAGAGGGATGTGGAGATTCTCGTCGGCTAGACACTTTTTCAAATTAGATATATGGAAAGTCGGATGAACGTTGATGAGTTCTGAAGGAAGATCGAGTTTGTAGGCCACTTTTCCTACCCTTTCGAGTATCTTGAAGGGACCCACATATCGAGGTGCAAGTTTTCCTTTCTTTCCAAATCGGACTACGCCCTTCCAAGGTGATACCTTTAGGAGAACCATATCCCCAACTTGAAATTCCAAGGGTTTCCGTCTTTTATCGGCATAGCTCTTTTGCCGACTCCTTGCCACTCGAATGTTGTCACGAATAAGAAAAATTTTATCGGTGGTTTCTTGGATAAGCTCGGGACCGGTGATTTGTGCTTCACCAATTTCGTTCCAACAAATCGGTGAACGACATTTTCGTCCATAAAGAGCTTCAAACGGTGCCATGTTAATACTTGTGTGATAGCTGTTGTTGTAGGAAAATTCGATCAGTGGTAGGTGAGAATTCCAATTGCCACCAAAGTCAACAACACAAGCTCTAAGCATATCCTCGAGAGTTTGGATTGTTCGTTCGGTTTGCCCATCAGTTTGAGGATGGTAAGCCGTACTTAGATCCAAACGAGTACCAAGTGCTGATTGCAATGATTGCCAAAATCGGGAAGTAAAACGCGAATCACGATCGGAGATGATGTTCAAAGGGATCCCGTGACGACTTACGATTTCATCAATGTAGATCCGAGCCAATTTCTCGACTCGATAGTCCTCACGAATAGGCAAGAAATGAGCAGACTTTGTAAGTCGGTCGATAATAACCCAAATACTATCGTGTCCACTAGAAGTGCGTGGAAGTTTGGTGATAAAGTCCATAGCAAGGTTCTCCCACTTCCACACGGGAATTTCAGGTTGTTCTAGGAGTCCGGAAGGCTTCTGGTGTTCGGCCTTCACTTTAGAACAAGTTAGGCATTTTGCCACGAAAAGGGCAATATCCTTTTTCATGCCGGGCCACCAATATTGCTGACGGAGACCCATGTACATCTTATCAGCTCCGGGATGCACCGAATATCGAGTTTTGTGGGACTCGTTCATCAAAAATATACGGAGATCGTCGCGATCGGGAACCCAGATACGGTCCAAGTAGTACAATAGACCGTTGGCTTTGGTTTCTAACAAGAGTTCTACACCACATGCCATTTCTTGATACATGTTTCCCTCGGTAACCGAGGTGTGTTGTGCTTTGAGAATACGGGCTTGGATATCGTTATGAATATAAGCACTATGAAGCATGATATGTTCTTTACGACTCAAGGCGTCGGCTACAACGTTTGCTTTGCCGGGGTGGTAGCGGATCTCGCAGTCGTAGTCGTTTAGAAGTTCAACCCATCGTCGTTGCCTCATATTAAGCTCTTTTTGATTGAAAATATGTTGGAGACTTTTGTGGTCGGTGAAAACCACGCATTTGGTACCATAAAGATAGTGTCTCCAAATTTTCAAGGCGAAAACGACAGCACCAAGCTCGAGATCATGGGTCGTATAGTTCTTCTCATGGATTTTGAGTTGACGTGATGCGTATGCAATCACTTGGCCACGTTGCATTAGAACACAACCAAGACCTTGGTTGGATGCATCACAATAAACGACAAAGTCGTCATTACCACTAGGAAGAGTTAGTATAGGAGCATTGCAGAGCTTGTGCTTGAGAGTTTGAAAAGATTCCTCTTGCTTGGGTCCCCACTCGTAAGATTTACCTTTATGAGTCAAGGCAGTGAGTGGAACCGCAATCTTGGAGAAATTTGAGATGAAGCGACGATAGTAACCTGCTAGTCCAAGGAAGGAACGAATCTCGGTAGGAGTCTTAGGAGTACTCCAATTCTTTACCGCTTCGATTTTTGCCGGGTCCACATGAATTCCCTTATCGTTGACTATGTGTCCCAAAAATTGAACTTCCTTTAGCCAGAATTCACACTTGGAGAACTTGGCGTATAGTTGTTCTTTCTTCAAGAGTTCTAAAATCAAACGGAGATGTTGTTCGTGCTCCGCTTTCGTCTTAGAATAGATAAGAATGTCGTCAATGAAAACGATCACGAACTTGTCCAAATAGGGTTTGCACACACGGTTCATGAGGTCCATGAAGGCCGCAGGTGCATTAGTTAAACCGAAGGGCATGACCATGAACTCGTAGTGACCATATCTAGTCCGAAAGGCAGTCTTTGGAATGTCTTCATCGAGAACACGAAGTTGATGATATCCGGAACGAAGGTCAATCTTGGAGAAACATGTTGAACCTTGAAGTTGATCGAAAAGGTCGTCGATACGGGGTAAAGGATAACGGTTCTTTATTGTAAGCTTGTTGAGTTCCCGATAATCAATGCACATTCGAAACGATCCATCCTTTTTCTTTACGAACAGCACGGGAGCACCCCACGGTGAATGGCTCGGGCGGATGAATCCTTTGGATGAGAGTTCTTGTAATTGACTTGCGAGTTCTTGCATTTCGGAAGGTGCAAGACGATAGGGGGCTTTTGCCACGGGAGTTGCCCCGGGCACAAGGTCGATACGAAACTCCACTTGTCTAGTGGGAGGAAGACCAGGTAAATCCTCGGGGAATACCTCGGGAAAATCTCGGATGATTGGAATGTCTTGCAATTTCTTACCCTTGTCCTTTGTGTCAACTATGTGGGCCAAGAATGCAACGTACTTTTTCCGCAAGTACTTTTGTGCCAATGTGCAAGACATGATTTGAAGACCACGACACGGTTTTTCACCGAAAATAACTAACGTGTCGCCCGAAGAGAGAGGTATACGAATACACTTTTCGTAGCAAATAACCTCGGCATGGTGCTTGGATAACCAGTCCATGCCAATGATAATATCGAAGCTTCCCAATTGCATTGGAAGGAGGTCAACAGAGAATTTGTGATTATTAAGCTCAAGATTGCAGTCGCGGATAACAGAATTTATAGTAATAGACTTCCCGTTTGCTATCTCCACGGAATAAGAATTATCGAGTTTCGTTCTTTGTTTAGCAAGTTGAGACTCAAAGGTAAGAGACACGAAACTCCTATCGGCACCAGTATCAAATAAAATGGATGCATAATGATTGTTTACGAGAAACGTACCGTTTATCACGTCGTTGTTTGCTTGTGCCTCATTAGCGTTTATGTTAAACGCTCGTCCTTGGGGACCACCTTGACGATGAAGTTTTGGGCATCGGTCACGAAAATGGTTTGGATCTCCACATTCGTAACATGCCCGACCATTGAGAGGTGCCGGATAGACGGGACGGTTGGCTGGAGCTGCTTGATGGACGGGAGGACGGGTACGGCAGGTAGTGACCACATGTCCATATCTCCCGCAGCTTGAGCACAATCGGCATGGTAAGTTGGCAGGATGATGGTACTTGCAGGTCTGGCATTGGGGATTCGGGCCCTGATAAATTTTCGGGTTTTGACCCAAAGGGGCCGCTTGAATAGCAGGTACAGCGGGAGTTACGGCTGCGAAGTTTCGACCCTTTCGTTTCTTGTTGCGGTTAGAAGACTCGGGTTTCACATCTTTGACTGCCGCAAGAGTAGACACAACCTTCTTGGAACCCTTTCTTGATAAGGTTCCGGCTTTGACATGGTTGTCGGATAATGTAGCAGATAGGCGGATAGCAGCTTCAAGAGTAGGAGGATTGCTTCCTAGCACAGCATCTTGAATTTGCATAGGCAGGCCGCCTATGTACTTTTCAATTCCCCGAGCAAGGGGAGTTATCATGTGAGGCACTAAAAGACTTAGTTCTTGGAACCGGGTGGTGTAAGCCAGATTATCCCCGCTGTCTTGGGCAAGATCCCAAAATTCAGCCTCGAGCTTCCTCATTTCATTCCGAGGACAGAATTCATCAGTCATGGCCTTTTTCAGATCATCCCATGATAAGGATGTAGCAACCTCAGCACCACGAGTGCGTTTCTCACTGTTCCACCAGGTGAGGGCTCTCTTTTGAAGTACACTTGTGGCATAGCGAACCCGAAGATTATCGGGACAGTCACTGTTTAGGAACGTGCTTTCCATGCTTTCAAACCATTGAAGTAGGCCGGTAGCACCTTCAGTTCCGAAGAATTTAGTAGGATTGCACGAGTTAAAGTGCTTAAACGTGCAATGAGGCGGGTTGGTACCACCGTTCCCTTGGATGTTGTGAGACCCGTCACTGTTGTTATTTGCTTGAGTCATTTGCCCTACTAGCTGGGCAAGAAGAGTAGCAAGATCCGGGTTGGAAGTGCTAGAGTTTGCACGTCGAGGAGGCATTCTAACATCATAAGAAAAGACAAGGATATTTTAGATAAGACGGATAAATACGAGTTATAGCGGGAAATAATGCAAGCAGAAATATGAGATTTATCATGACGCGTGCTAGTGCGTGTGTATTTATTCTAAGTTGATAGGGGAAACTAAGTCATCCTTTCCGGGTAGGACATGATGTTATAGATCATTATTTGCATAATAGAAATTTGCCGGGACTTGCATGCACCACAAATTGTTATTACGTGTGCACCCGTAATAATGATTTGTTTTGCATGCTCGTCTAGTTTTTCCTATTTTGCTATAATGTCCCCAGATTTTGAGTTTAAGTTCGGATCGTATCCTTGCGAATACATTGACTTATCAACGTTAAATAATTCCTCAAAACTTTCAAAGAGACGTGCTTTAGCCTATAGGTAAACACTCACGTCAGGAATTCCCAGGAAAGCATACGGGTCCGTTTATTTGGATTTATACGAAATGCTTTCCTAGACAGAAAACCCAATGTACAGGTGTCACCCTTCCAGATTGCACGTGTCCTTTACTGGTTTCAAGAAATTAAGTCGTTGACGAGATTTTAAGATTTTAGTGGAATTGAGAGTTTATGTGTATAAAATGTGTAGAAATGTTGCGATTTATATGGATGAGGAGAGAGTATGGACAAGGATTTGTAGTGTATTTGTTTGCATAAGTGTGTTGATCAAATGTGTATGTAAAGTATGTATCATGTATCAAAGTCTTGTATGTATGTGTATAAGTCTCATGTACCAAACTTGGGAAAATTCAAATAATACCTAACTACAAATAATTCACATAGCAATTAATCATTTAGCACATAACACATAAAAGGGAGTCCTAGGGTTATAGTCTAGGTCATTGTGTCTAATAACCTAATTCCCTATAACCATGGCTCTGATACCAATCTGTCACACCCCGACCGATGGCGGAATCATCGAGGCGGACAATGTGATGATTGTTCAAAAGCACATGATAACTAAAGGTTGCATAATTCATTCATTTAATTTAAAGATAACAAGTTCCAAATACAATACATTTCAAATAACCTAGTCTAGTTCAAAACATTAATTTATTTAACTAGGTCCATAGTTCCTAAGTGGAGAGATCTTCGGCAAGCAGTCACATATCCAAACCTGAAACATTTTTTAAATCAAGTGTCAACTAAAAAGTTGGTGAGTACATAGGTTTAGTATTTCCTGTAAATAGTAGTTGTAAATCGTTTTGCAACTCATTGTTTATCTTGTTAAACATAGCATAGGATGTAACATTTATTTAAACCACAATTCAAACCGAGTTTGACGCGCTTGAACAGAGCACAACAGCTAAGTCCGGTATGCTTGAATATAGTTACCCACTATATCCGGTATGATTGAATATAACACGCGGTTATATCCGAGTATGCAGTAATAAACACCCTAACCGGGTGGGCTGGTCAGGCACAATAGATCTATCAATATTACAGTTGGTTGTCTTGTGTTTAAATGTATGTACATCCAAAGAATAAGCATATAGTCTCATGTATAACACGTATAAACAATGTGAGTAGCATGTATAATGTTTCACCCCAAAATGTATGAAAATGTAAAATAGGGGCTATGTAACTCACCTTGCAAGCGGGTATTTCACGCGTGTAGGTGATAAGTATGTGGAAGCCTAAGCACGTTGATACCCTATGTAGACAAATGGGTATTATTATATACGTATAGGTGTGTATTTGTGTTTAAATGTATATAAATATTATGAGACTCATAAAAATGAGATAGTTTATATATTATAATGTATTTTAATAAGTTTATAAAATATTACAAGATTTATAAAAATGAGATAGTTTATATATTATAATGTATTTTAATAAGTTTACAAAATATTACAAGATTTATAAAAATGAGATAGTTTATATATTATAATGTATTTTAATAAGTTTATAAAATATTACAAGATTTATAAAAATGAGATAGTTTATATATTATAATGTATTTTAATAAGTTTACAAAATATTACAAGATTTATAAAAATGAGATAGTTTATATATTATAATGTATTTTAATAAGTTTATAAAATATTACAAGATTTATAAAAAAATGAGATAGTTTATATATTATAATGTATTTTAATAAGTTTTATAAAAATATTACAAAAAAAAAATGAGATGGTTTATAAAAATATAGTTTAATCGATTTTTAAAATAAACGAACGAGTAAACCGACTCGTTTTAGTATTTATTGTATAAAAATGTTATTAAAATAAGTTAGGTTAATTAAATAAAATAATTAAAATGCAAACAGAAGTAAAAAAAATGAGCCGAAGGCCAACCGGGCTCGAACCCGTGACCTACAGCATAAACACACACACGCATAACCAGCCGGGCTACTGCCCATCGCTGGTTATGTGTGTATCGAATAAATTAAATACACAAGGCCAATCAAGATCGCTGGACCTCGGTGACCGGCAAACCGTGTCCGAGGACACTGGGTTTGCCCGGTAATCCTCGTGCGATTGCCGAGTTTTCGACTGGGATTGATTACCTGATGATGACAGAAGCTAATGGAACCGAAATGAAGTTCGAACTTGGTCGCGAAGTGTCTGGTCGGCAAAGCTTTTTGTTTGAAAATACCAAGAACTTGAATTCCAGAATTTGAATTGGATTGAGTCTTATAATCTGGTCACAGCTTCGTCTGAGGATGGCGAAGGCGATGGTAGTCTCAATTTGGAGTGAGAGTGGGTGGAAGGGGGTGGGAGAGCTCGAACAGGTCTGGTAAGGGCCATTTATAGCCGAGCCCAATCCTTATAATGAAACATGTAATTGAGTGTGTCTGGACATTCTTCTGGACGAGACGAAGCTAACGAGATCACTTGCAGGCGTGGAGGTTGACTGTCGGGGCCGTATTAGAGGTGTGAACTTTCGGCTATGAACACAATCAGACGATTGGGATGATGGGGAGACAAATTGGTCGAGGGGTATTGGTCGCGTGGGGAAGACGAAGTCGGGGAAACTTTTGTCGGGTGTGGAGGTGCAGGGGACAGGCTTGTCGAGCGGGTCGCCGGAAATTCGCTTGGACCGCCGGACAAGGGGAAAGGGGCGACCGGAATTGCGAATTCGACTTTGGCAGATTTAGTCCCTGGAGTTTGGTTTGTTACAGAATAGCCCTTAAATTAAATACCGGATGAATCCCTGTGGTTTCATTTGACCAGAAACAGCCCCTCAACGATTTTAGTTTAAAAACCTTCTAGTTTAGTTAATTACAAAATGAACCCTGCACTTTTATTTAAATAAATCAATTCAATTTCTTTTAAATTAAATAAACTTAAAAATACTTTTATAAACTTATTTTATTATTATTTAAATAATAATTTTAATAAAAGTTACTAACCTTATTAAAATATGTTATTTTATTAAATATGTAACCTTTTTAAATATAGATTTTTATATAAAATTTTATATAAGTTTAAAACTTATAAAATTTTAATTATATTTATAAAATAAAATATATATATATATTTTGTACAAAATTAAAAAAAACATTTGCATTTCATTAAATGGAACGATGATTACATAATTTGTATTACAAAAGCGTAATAAAATTCGGAATGTCACAACAAACATCATTTTTACTTGTTTTACCGTTGGGGAGAAACATGCATACAAACATCAATTTACTTGTTTTCCCATTGGGGAGAAACATGCATACAAACGAGCATTCATTTTTTTTTACTTGTTTCCGGTTGGGGAGAAACATGCGTACAAACAAATATCCGTTACCTGTCTTCCCGCCGGGGAGAGACATACACACAGACGGACGTGGATCACATAGTATTTCACTACCACTTGTGTACTTAAGCGTAAACACTATCATGAAAGTCCTGACATCGAACCGTTATTATGGACTTAGCGAGGTAATTTGAGTAGTACTACTGGGTTTGACAAACCCCACCCGGGCTAGTCACGCTAGCACGAATGGAGGTCGAATGAGTGTAGATTGGCCTAAACATGTTAGTCAGGGTTGATAGACCTGGCTGGAGGCAAAACAAATAGTCAGCTTCGGTTGCGAGCGCTTAGAGTAACTTGTACATTGTCTAGCTTGCAATAGGTGTGACTTACGTATGTGGATCCAGCAACACTCAAACAGTTTATTTACATACAAACCTGTGAACTCACAAACCTCGTGTTGACACTTTTTCTTACATGTTTCTCAGGTCGCTTTGGCACAGGTTGCACACTTAGGACATGCATGGAGTCCTACTGTCATATCATTCATTTCAAACATTTTAAATAGTTTTACTTATTTACATAAATTGATGCTTGTTGCATGTAATTACTTTTGATTTCATTCTAACGTTTACGCTTACGCATTTAACTCTGAACATTTAATGGTTTTGTTTAAACTCATATAGTGTCGTTTGACGTAACTAATGACTGAGATCCTGGTTTGTCACGCTCCTAATGGTAGAACTCCGTTATGTAATTTGGGGGTGTGACAGATTGGTATCAGATCCATTGGTTATAGAGAACTAGGATTGCATACTCGACTATAACCGCACACATGCATTAGTTACATGACACAGACACTCATACATGATATACATAGCATCTATACACACATTGCATTACATGCATTTTGTCATCATCCGTATCACCCTCTACTGACGAGGAAAACGTCATTCGTATTGCAAAATCATTCCCAGTGGCGACACTCAGGGAATCATCAGAACAACGTCCACTCCCATATGAGGACAACAAGACAGAGCCTTCGAAGGAGTCTCTCACACCACCATCATCTGTCGGGTACGGTGGGCCTTCTCAGGACCGTGTTAAGGACGATACCCAGCACTATCACATATCTTTTTGAATGTTGGGGTCGTTGGAGGCATTCCGATAACTCATCCTGATGTGAGTCCTAGTTGATTAACTTATGGTTGATAACTAAGTCTCCTGATGACTTATCATATCTGACAACACTCTGTATTCTATAATACAAACTAAAGGACATCTTAACATAGGACAGGGAGAGCTAGGGTGAGCATGCAAAACAAATTATCACTATGGGTGCCCACGTAATAATAATTTAAGGTGCATGTAAGTCCTGGTGAAACCTAGTGTGTGGATAAATGGTCCTAATCAGTGATCTACAAATTAAACTTCCACTGTCAGTAGAAGTTCTTGTAACCCGCTCAACGACTAGTTGGTATCATTAAACCTGTTCAACAGTTGATAGACGCGACTATCATGTTGAAGGTATTTATGAACACACTGAACTATCATCCATAGAACCCATTATTTTATATCACTCATGTAAGAGCCTTAGTGAACTTAAGACTCTCATCCAAACGTGATCACATAAACCAACTTGATTGAAACTCTGGTAGAACTTCATGACAAAACCCACCGACTCCATGTATATAAGCGGAATTGGAAGAATTCTTTTCCGGCTAACACGTTATCCCTTAAACTCCAACAATAAATTCCATTTGACCCTATTACCTTATCATATGACTAGTCCTCAGTCTAACTTGATTTATACCCCAGCACATCCAGTTATTTCAGTGACCTCACAAATTTCATGTTGGTGCGGTCGTACTCCAACTCTATTAGGAACTAAGTACACTATAGAAATAGTGGACGGTCAAATAATCCAAGCAACTCACATTCTTAGAGGACGTAAGCTAGGATTGACTGGTCATAAGCTTGACCGACATAACTGTCGGAATGGATGGGTTATCTAAGAACCAAGCCGAGATTATATGTCATGAGAAGTTGTTCGCCTTCCTCTCCCAAGTGGAGAAACCCTTTCTGTGTAAGGCAAAAGGAATGGTGCAGTAATAAGCATCAAATCCTTCATGAAAGCGCAGAAGTGTCTACGTAAGGGTCATACTGTTATTTTGGCTCTCGTCACTGAGCAGCCATCTGAGGAGAAGAGGATTGACGACATTCCGATCATTCGTGATTGTAACAATCCGGACTTTTCAGTTAGTTCGGTTAGAAATCCCGTTAAATTTCCTATTAAATCATAACCCAATTAACTCAATCTTAAACCCAAGGGACCAATTCTGTCAATACTTAATGTTAAACTACGGGGGCCAGATCTGAAATTAGCCTAAAGTGAAGCATGTTGACTCTGAAAAGTTAAAATCAAATGATTTTGCTTCCGTTGACTTTTTGATAGTCAAACTAACCGAAAACATAACCTAGTTAACTTATTTCTAAGCATAGGGACTGGTTCTGCCAACTTTATAAACCTAACTACATGAAACTATGGGGACTGCTTTTGTATTTATTCAAAAGTTTATTTGTTTTGACTTTTGAAAGTCAAAATCCCATTCTTGAGCTTGAATTCGCGAAATCTGTTGATTTGAAACCGTCATTCATGTTCATCACCATTAAACGACATCATTAAGACTTTAAGACACCATTACTGAGCAAATTAAACTCAATTGTGAGCTTTAAACCGAAATCGTCGACCTCATTGTTCTTATCAACCAAACCAGATCAATTCGATGTCACTCCATCAAATTGATCACCTGCACACATTGAACGAGACCTTGTGAAGCTATTATACACGTCAATTTCACCGGAATCCTAACAGAAGTCGTCGGGAACCAAACCAGTCATCGTCGGCCTCGGTCTTAGTCGACCACACTCGATTCGTCATCTATTCTGGTAATTATCTACACCTATAGCTTCGTTTTTACCCGTAGAAAGAAAGCCCTAAACCAATTAGGGCTTATAACACTGATTCGATCAAGAACAGATTCTAGGGCTCTTAGGGTTTCCAATTTAATCGAACCCTACCTTAAAACGTGTTTTAATGCAATTAACTTATACCTTTAGACTCGTAATGATCTTTGTAATGAAAGCCCCATATCAATTTAACCTTATAACATCGAATTGATCTTGATCCGATATTTATGGTTTGTTCATATACGGATTTGGGGTTTTTGATCTTAGACTCATTTTAAATTCAATTAAAACATGTGACTAGTTTCGTAATCTCTTACTGATCAAAAGCCCTATGCTAATTCGATCTTTCAATATCGAATTTATAATGAACGAATTCTAGGGTTCTTTATAATTTTGGTTTGATCGAACCCTAATCTAATCGCCACCTAAACCAAATTAAATCACATGGTTTAACTCGCAATCCCTTGCTGGTTGAAAACCCTATGATTTCAGCATCTGTTAATATCAGATTTTTGTCAATTCGAGCTTGTATTTTGATCTAGGGTTTCGGCAATTCAATCTGTAAATTAACGAGCCTAAACCTAATGATTTTGCAATTAAACGAACCCACAAGTTCGCTTACCACTGACAAACCAAACCACTTTGATCCTATGATCAATTAATATCGAATTCAAGGAGTTTGGTGCTGGGGATCGATCACGACTCGACTGGGGGAGGGGGCTCTCGGGAGTTCCTGATTAAAACCCGTCGATTCCAAGTCCTATTGCGATTTAGTTGGTGGCTGGGTTGGTTAAGACGGTTGACCACTGGGAGGAGACCCGGGTTCGAATCCTCCTCCCCATATTTATTTTTAAAGGTGCATTTTATTTAGATTTTAATTATAAAATAAATCCCTATATTATTATAATATTATATTAATACGTTTTAGCCCGTGAAACCACCCGTAGGCTCGGGTTTGGATTTATATCCTAATTTCATTATTAATTCAACTTTTAAAAAAAATAGTATAATTATATTATTTTCAAACCACGACCCCGAATAAAATAATATGTGTATATTATTTTCACCCCGTAACCTCAAATAAAAATAATATATTTTATATCATTTTACCATGTTTGTAAATCCTGCGTAACGTTTCAAAATTTATAAATAATATAATTTTTTTTATATTATTTACTTAAATGTATATACTTGAATTAAAAATAATATATTTATTATTTTTCTACACAAAGGATTATTTGATAAATCATACAAACTTAAAATAATATATTAAATTATATTATTTCCCCGTGACCGTTTTAAATGAACACACGAATAAATACATTTATAAATTATTATTCGCTCGACACAAAACGTATTTATCTTAATTATTAAATTAAGAAAACCCTATTCCCATGGACTAATTCGTCTACTCGTTGATCTTTAGAGCGTTTCTTTTAAAACGTTCAACATTCCGTGTCATCATCACGTATCCTAATAATTCCCATTATTTTTATCTCTAATTTATGTGTTTATAATTTTAGGGCATTCGTAAGTCATTTGAGACTTACACACGTGGTTCCATCTTATCCTTTGTGTGATACTACCTACAGCGCAACGCAGGTGAGTTTTCACGGCCCCTTTTACTGTTTTAACTTGGGGGAGAAAACATGATTAAACAATTTTGGATTTTGTAATTCGTATGATATCAATGTTAAATGCTAAGCGTAACACGCTATCACATAAAGTCCTCAACTAATATCGGACCGTTAATATGGATCTTAGCGAGGTAATATTTAGTAGTAGTACTGGGTTTGACAAATCCCAACCGCGTTAGTCGCGCTAACTCGATTAGATATCGAACGGGTGAAATGTTAGCCTACTCACACCGCCAGTGTTGATAGACCTGGCAGGAGGCAATAAACAAACAGTCAGCTTCGGTTGTGAGCGCTTTAGATGAACATGAACATATGTTAGCTACCTATAGATACGTACTGAATGAACATAAATCTGGTAAACGTTTATTTACATATATTGACACCTGTGGACTCACCATATATATAATCAACAGACTCAATCGAACTTCTCTCTGGTTCGTTCTGGTTCGTTCTGTCTCTCTCTCAACTGACTCTGTAAACACACATATATATAATCAACTGACCTGATATAGGCAAACTTATTAAGTTCGCCTCTAACAGCTTAAGCGAACTTAACAAGTTCGCCTCAGTTAGACCTAAGCGAACTTATTAAGTTCGCCTCTGATATACTAGGCGAACTTAACAAGTTCGCCTCTAGGCTCACTTGTAAAACACTTAGTTACTTTTGACATTTACATAACAAAAACATAAAGACATAAAATCTAACTATTACAAGCTTTTGTCATTACAATCTATGTCCTAACAGACTCCCCCTTGACAATAGCTTTATCTTCAGTCTTCAGTCTTTATCTTGAGCTCTTCCAGTTATCCGGTAGTCTGCTGCTAGCATGCACTCCATATCTTCTTCAAATCTCCAAAACTCTTTTGTACTGTAGACCTTGTTCTCTCCAAACATCAGTGTACATGATCTCATTCTCTCACAGCGTCCTCTGATCTTTCTTTGAAAAATTAATAAGATTCATTGTGTCATAGAAACACACAATGACCTTATTATCTTTATCTTCAATCCTTGCTTCTCCAGTATTAACGTCAACATACCACCATTTCATATTCCCAAGAAAGTCTTGAGGAATCTTCTTTAATGGTATCTTGTGAATAGCACGCACTGGTTTATACTTGTATCTCCAGGTCACTTTCCCAGTCTTTGGATATGTGTTCTTCACTCTCTTTCCCTTTTGTGGTTTCAGCCGATCATAATTTCCTGAACTACCTTCTTTCTTGATCAAATTTGCTATCACAACAGCCAAACCATTCTTCGATCTATTAATGAGTGGCTTTGAAGCTAGACCATTTATTTCACACCTTGGCAAGGTATTGAAATATTTGATCCTCGGCTTTAAGTATTGAACACCGTCAGATCGTTTGATTGCAAATAATTTTGATTCATCATCATAGAACCAACTTATGATCCTTCCTACACACTGCTCTTTATTCACATATTTCTCTTTCTGAGCAGGTTGTGCTGGAGACTTGGGTAGCACCTTCATCCAATTATTTACAACTTCTCTCCACTGTTCTCGTGTCATCCCTGTATCTCTGTACATCACAGGTTCTTCATTAACCTTAGGAGACTCAGTGTGAGTAGTTTCAGTTTCAGCCTCTTTATTGGATTGAATAGTCTCATCATCAGTATCTATCTTTGAATCAAAAGTGTCTTCAGGCAGTGTGATGTCTTCAACAGAGTCCATAGAATCTGTTACTCCTTCATAAGTGAATTCAGGAATAACATCATCCTGGATGAAGTTATACGGCACTTTAAGACCATCACAGCCTTCATAAGTAACACTATCTTTATCTTTTTCTATCTCAATCTCTACTATTTCACCTTCTTCTATCTCATTATCCGACATATCTTCTTCCATGTCATTGAATAAATCATCAATGTCATCAAGACATGCAATCTTTTCAGCTTCATCTTCTTCTGAATCTTACAAGAATTCCAATAATAAAATTTCTTCTTCATTAGTACCAGAAGTAACTTTGTCTTTGTTTCCTTCAAGTGATTGTGATGTCGACTCCCCCTGAACCCTAGATATAGGATTAGCGTCAGTGTATTGACGATCACCCTCAATATTTCCAGCAGGATCATTGTCTTCATCATCACGTCTTTGAATAGACTCTGTGTGACAAGTATTAGGTATCCTCAACTCCCCCTGAGCGTCAAGACGCTGAACGAGTTTGGACACTAATGCTTGCATGTCAGCAATCTGTTGAGCTTGAGTCTGTATCACCAGCTGTCGTTGTGAATCAGTAGACGCAAGAGTGTTTACCTGGGTTTGTAGAGAAAGCACTTGAAATTCAAGGAAAGTAATCCTGTCAGAATCAGAAGGCTTTGACGGACCAGCTGTTGATTGTGGAATAGAAGGACTTGAAGTAGTAGGAATGACTGGAGGAACAGGAGAAATCACTGGAGATGGATCCTTAGATCTTGGAGGAGTAATTATCAATGAGGCAACAAAATTCGCATCCTCGACTCCCTGAGAAGATTTTGCAGCAGCAATCGAAGCAGACGTCAACTTTTGACGTTTAGGATCTGGATTAAAGTCACTATCAGTGTCAATACTCTCATCGACCAAAGATCTTTTGCCAAGTACTGATCCGGAAGGAGGATCCCGAACAGACTTTCTTTTTGGTTGTCTGGCTTGAGATTTAATGCGTTTGCCAGCATTAGCCAGTGGAATTGTAGCCAACCGTTCATAATGACCCGAGGAAAAATCCCTAGAGTCATCAGAATCAGTGCTTTCATTAACCGATAATGTCGTATCACTTGAGCTGGAACTAGATTCAGCATCAGTCACCACATTCCCTTCAGCTTCTTGAATGGGCGAGTTCATAGCATCATCAATGAAATCTTCCATGTTCATTCCTAGATCTTGATCAGGATCATGAACGACCTCTTCTTGAACTGGTTCCTGAATAGGTATTTCAATTTCAGCTTGTGGAATAGGAACATGTTCAGGAATAGGAATTTGTGGTTGTACGGGAACTTGTACTTGTGGAACCAGTATATGTTGTTGTGGAACTTGTTGTTGTGCTGGTTGTTGTGGTTGTTGAATATTGAAGCCTTGAGCGTGAGCAATTTCATCAGGATGAAACCAGTTGTCATTAGGTGGTGCAACATAATCAGGATTGATTAAGTGCCCAAACAATGGAGTATTGACTGGAATCAATGCAGCATTATGCTGTTTTACTTTCGTGCAGTCAGTAAAGATACGTTTTGACATTGGAGTCAAAGTTAATCGTATAGGATGTTGTGGAAGATCAGGAATAAGGTAATTGAGAATCATTTGAATAAAACGAGGATACATCAAGAATCCTTGACCTTCAGCTAGATTAATCTGCATGACCATCTCCCAATAGAAGTAAAGTGGAAAATTAAATCTCTTATTCAATGTTAAAGCCACCATAGCAGTTTGAAGAGCCATCTTCAATCCATCGGTACCAGCTTTGCGAGGAGAGATGCATTCAATAATTACATGCATGAAATACCTCCATTCACCTACTAATCCACCTTTCCGTGCTTGGGTATCATTCTGTCGTCCACGATAACCCATCCGTTGAAAACAACGCATAGTAAGATTTCCAGGATAAGATATCGGATCTTCAGCAATTCCTCCCAAATCAAGAGCAGCACGAATCGTTTTTTCAGAAATTGCAATCTCGGTATTATTAACAGTGGCACGAAGAACATGAGGTTCAACGTCCGTATCTTGATGCAAAGTTTCCCAAAATTGTTGTATGTACACGAGGCTTATGTAAGGATCAGCAGATAAAGCAACATGAAGACGTGATCTGTTCAAAAATCCTATGATGCCTTGAAAATTCACAGCCTCGGACATGTTCGGATCTAACAATGCCACTTGATTGTGTTTATATTCGACACGTCGAGCCATCTGAAAAAGTTGGACAACAAACATATTAAAAAAATAACGAATACAAACAAAACAAAACAATCAAAGAAAGAAAATTTAAAAAAAAAATTCAAACAAAACAAAAAAAATCTTACAAGTCCAAATCCTCACTGACCCTAGGGGAACTTAATTAGTTCTCTTAGTAGTGCAAGAGGCGAACTTATTAAGTTCGCTTGACAAGTTCGCTTCGAACAAGTTCGACTGGAACAAGTTCGCCTGGAACAAGTTCGTCCGGAACAAGTTCGCCTAAACCTGTGACGTTTCAAATTCAAACACAGACTTTCAAAAATTAGCGAATCGAGATAACATCATGGAATAAGCATTGAATATCAGTCGAATATCAATTTACAACCAAATAGAATGATCAATTTTACAAGTCCGGTCAAAATTAGGTCAAAAATTGTACGTTGAAACTGTCGACGTAAAACCGAAATGAAAATCTTCAAATACTCACAATTTACCGGATGAAATTCAACAAAATTACCTTGGTTGAATTTGCAATTCAATTTGGATTAAGACAAAACCGGTAAACAACTCCATCAACAGCGTTTAAGAATTTAAAAAAAATCAGTCAAGTTCGCCTAAAAATGAAGAAGACGATGAACTGACAAGTTCGCTTGTTCTAGATCCTTAAACCCATTAAGTTCGCTTAATTAGGCGAACTTGTTAAGTTCGCTTAACAAGCCTTCGGCGAACAAGATAAGTTCGCTTCACCCCTAAGTTCGCTTCACCTCGGATAATCAGATTAAGTTCGCTTCACTGTTTTTAAGCGAACTTATTAAGTTCGCTTCACTGTACACAGGCGAACTTAATAGCTTTTCAACCTTTTTGCCTTGAACAAAAATTTTATCAACTTCAACCTGTCAAATCTTGAACTTCCGTCAGCAACACATATTCGATCCAATCCCGAACAATTTTAATAAAAGTTAAGAATTTTCATGGAAAATAAAAAACAAAATCTTTTTGAATTTTATCTATACAAACGGAATCACATATTTTTGAATTTTATCTGAATAAACTGAAATCACGTATTTTTGGATTTTATGTGTACAAACAGAAACACATATTTTTGGATTTAATCATCATGAGCAAGAAGATCATATCAGTATTCAATTAATTCATCACACATTTTAGCAATAACAAAGGGTAACCTATAGTATGAAACCATTCAACTCAGTTTTGTGCATTTTGCAACTTTTTCATTTTGAAACTCATTCAATTTGAATAATATTTGAAATGATACGCGATAAATTTCAAAGTAAATAAGATCAGGTTATAAAATGCTCTTTTATTTATACTGAATTTGAAATATAAAGCATGAATTCTTAAATTTGTCAATATTATATTATTTGAAACTATAAGCGTTTATATTTTAAATTCATGTGATTTAGTACCATTTAGATGAAAAACATCGTGTACCCCACATATATGCCAAACAGAAATATAAATTGCACTATCTTCAAGACATATACAGTTAATGTTAAGATTAGATCAATTTTCAAGATGAAATTATCTCTTTTAGCACAAGTATAAAAGCAGATCCCAACGGATATAAGAATCATGATGATTCAGAATCAGAAGATTCTAATGGATTGGTTGAATAATGAGAATCAACAGATTCAGGTATGAGGATCCAACTATTATCTGGATGAAATTCAATGGAATCAGACAAGATGATGTATCTAACTGATCCAAGGGCGAATATATGTTTCAACAGATTTTGAAAACATATCTTAGTTCAACAACACCTTGCATGTTTTTCGGGGCATGGGTAGTGAAGTGAACTGAAATAGATTTGTGCTAAATATATAATTCGATATTGGTCTCATGAAATTCTTTATAACCATATATTCTTTATCTGATAATGATCTTTTACACACACACCTAGGCATATAATGGATTTAAATCACAGATGTAATCATATTATATTTAATTTTCACACTACTATTAGTTTCAAAACGCTTTTAGACTATTGACAATTCAAGTTTCAAATTTTAAACACAAATTTTAAAACAAATTATCAAGAATAGAGCATTCACAACACTATCATTTCTTATTTATGCAGACTTTGAAATATAGATCAAATCAACTTATTTTAATCAATCATATTTCAAGGTCTACTAAGGTCGTGTGAAATGAACTAATCACTAATGTACTATCATTTCTTATCTAACCTCAAATGATGTCAAATTTTATATTTTTCAATTTGTTTTGACTTTTTATAAATTAAACTTTTTGACTGAAAATGTAAATGCAGAAATGTAATAAAGCAATAAAAGAACTTAAAAACAAAATTTTCCATGAAATTCTGATTTTGAAAAACTTTTATTCGGGATTGATCATACCAATCATTTTAATTAGGAATTCAAACCTGGTACGATCAAATGCCTTGGTAAATAAATCAGCAAAATTATCTTCAGTGTGTACCTTGAGCAGCTCAATCAACCTTTTCTCTGCACAATCACGTATAAAATGATATCGAATTTCGATGTGCTTAGTTTTACTATGTTTAACAAGATTATTCGTTATGGACATAGTAGCATTATTATCAATAAGCATAGGGGTTCCTGTGAAATTCAAACTGTAATCTCTCAATTGTTGTTGTATCCACATGATCTGTGAACAACAACTTGCAGCAGCGATGTATTCTGCTTCGCATATAGAAATAGAGACTGTGGTTTGCTTTTTGCATTGCCAGGATACAAGTCGATTACCTAAGAACTGGCAACCACCTGTTGTAGATTTCCTGTCCAGACAACAACCACCAAAATCAGAATCAGTATAAGCATTGAAATCAAAGTTAGAACCATGAGGATACCATAGCCCTAAACGTTGTTTTCCTTTTAAATATCGAAAGATTCTTTTCATAGCAATTAAGTGAGATTCTTTTGGCTTTGCCTGAAATCTGGAACATATACACACGGCGAACATTATATCCGGCCTTGAAGCGGTTAAGTACATGAGGGATCCAATCATAGCTCTGTAAAGTCTACAATCCACATCTTTTCCTTCCAGGTCAGAATTCAACTTATGATTGACCGGAATTGGAGTATCATATGGGGTACAGTCCTCCATCTTGAACCAGCTTAAGATGTCTTTGACATACTTGACTGATGAATAAAGAAACCATCTTCCTTTTGATTTACTTGTAAACCTAAGAAAAATGATAACTCTCCCATTGCAGACATTTCAAATTTCAACTTCATAACACCCTCAAAGTCTTTGCATAACCCTTCATTTGTCGAGCCAAAAATAATATCATCCACATAAATCTGTACCAGTAGGTAATCTCCCCCTGATTTCTTTATGAATAAGGTTGAGTCTATCTTTCCACGAACAAAGTCATTTGCCAAAATATGTGTGGATAATGTTTCATACCACGCACGAGGAGCCTGATGAAGACCATAGAGAGCCTTATCAAGCTTGAAGACCATATTCGGATTCAGTGGATCTTTAAACCCCGGCGTCTGACAAACATAGACTTCCTCCTTGACCTTTCCATATAAAAACGCACTTTTGACATCTAATTGAAACACCTTAAAACCTTTAAAGGAAGCAAAAGCGAGAAACAGTCTTACAGCTTCGAGCCTTGCAACCAGCGCATAAACCTCGGTGTAATTAATTCCTTCCTGTTGATTGAAACCCTGGACAACTAATCTTCCCTTGTTGCGTACCGCGACACCTCGATCATCTTTTTTACATTTAAACACCCATTTTGTTCCTATCGGATACGCACCCTTCGGAAGATCAACAATATTCCAAACCTTAAGTTTATCAAATTGAGCAAGTTATTCCTGCATAGCTTCTATCCAGTTGTTGTTATTTAAAGCAATCTCAACATTCTTGGGTTCAATCTGCGAAATAAAGCAAGAATGTGAGCAATCATCAAGAACACCAGAATCTTTAATGCAAGTATACAAACAAGTATTGTCAACAAGAGAACGTGTTTTCACTCCATCCTGTAAATTTCCAATTATATTCGTCACCGGATGATCTTTGAGCTCCTTGATGGATGCAACCTCAGGAACTGGCAACACATCAACTTGAGGAGAGGCAGATTGATAAGAATAATCGTGATTAATTGGAATATCCGAGTCTAAATTTGTAGGAATCTCCCCCTGATCCTGTGTCGAAGGTAATGGATCATCACCCAACAACGGATCAGTAGAAGAATCTTGAAAAATAGCATTATCCTCCTCACTCTTTGAATCTTGTGGACCTGAACAAGAAGCAACATTTGGATCGGGAGCATGGAATCGATGAATTTGGAACTGCATTTGGTAGAAATCCATTGTGCTGTGTATCCTGACAAGAATCATAAAGAACAGTAGCATCTTCATCAGAAATATCAGAAGGTAAATGAAAAGACTTGAATAGGTTTTCATAATCAAATGCCCAATCCGGACCAATCGCCATTTGTGGTAAAGACCGATTTGAACAGTCAATATGAAACCATTCTTCAACTTGGCGCGTCTCTTTGTTATAAACCCTCTTGGTTGTCGAATTTGCCACATACCCTAGAAAAATCCCTTCAATAGCCTTCGCACTGAATTTTGTTGGGACATCTCGAACTTTCAATAGGGTGCAAGGATTACCAAAAGGTAGTAAATATTCCAGATTCGGCTTTCGATTATTTAGCAATTCATAGCAACTCTTGTTATGTCGCTTGACGGTCAAGACCCTGTTCAAAACAAGACACGCAGTATTCACAGCTTCAGCCCAAAAGGTGACTGGAAGCTTAGAATCTGCAAGCATCGTGCGAGCTGTTTCGACCAACGTCCTGTTCTTTCGTTCAGCGACACCGTTTTGTTGAGGAACATATGGTGCACTGAATTCATGATGAATTCCTTTTTGTAGACAGAATAAGCCCATTTTGCTATTCTTAAATTCACTGGCATTGTCACTCCTGATTCTTCGGACTTTCAGATTTAATAAATTCTCCAAACCCAGGATTAAGTATTGCACCAACTCAGTGGTTTCAGCTTTAGAAGAAAGAAACTTAACCCATGAAAATCTGGAGTAATCATAAGTTACTACCAAGCAATACGATTTCCCACCAATGCTCCTAATACTTATAGGACCGAACAAATCCATATGCAGCAACTCCAAAGGAGTTACGATAGAATTCGTCGATTTAGATTTGTGAGATTTCTTTCTTTGATTCCCCTTCTTGCATGGAATACAATCATCAGGAACTGAGAATTTCATTTTTGGAATCCCAAGAACCAGATCATTCCTAACAATGTAGTTCATCTTCCGGTAGTTAATGTGAGCTAGCTTCCTGTGCCACAATATTGAATTAGATTCCGACGCCTTGGAGAGTAAACATGTTGGAATTGAATCCGTTGTAGTGGCGACACTCATGTCAAGGACATACGTGTCATTTCTCCTCGGAGCCTTCATGAGAATCCATTCATCAGGAATCACAAAACCCGGTTTCAGAATATAGCATTCAGTATTGTTGAAATGGAATGAAAACTTCTTGTCACAGACTTGTGATACGCTTAAAAGATTGTGTTCCAACTGCTCAACATAATTCACCTTTTCAAATTTGACTTTGTCATTATTTAACGTATCCTGTCCAGTTATGTACCCGCTTTTATTACCCGCAAAAGCGACATAACCACCATCAATTTGTTTAACATCCTCAAGCAATCTAACATTCCCTGTCATATGTCGAGAGCAACCACTATTCACATACAATGTATTGTTGATAGTCCTCCTTGGTTGTCCCTACATAAACAACGAGAATCAGTTAGAAATAGGAACCCAAGCCATCGTGGTCTTGGGTCGTCCAGATTGATCAAAATAAACAACTTCTTGTAATTTACAATCAATCTTATCATTCACTTTTGGAACAGAAGTTTGACAATCAGACTTTTTCAAAGAAGAATCATTTTTATTATTTTGAAAAACATTATTTGATATATTATTGTCAGATTCAGATGTTTCCAAAATTTTCTTTAATTTTCTGTTTCTTCTTTGAGGTCTAGACAATTTAACCTCCTGAAAAGAATCTTTTGAAATCCCAACTTTTGGAATATCAAGTTTCTCTTTGCATACAAAGGATTTAGCATTCAATGTATTATGTTGTTTAAATCCAGGGGATTTAACAAAAGATCGACCAGGCATATTTTTCTCCAAACTAGAAAACGACTTTCCCTCATCTTTTCTTTTCAGAATCTTCACCACTTTCGGTTGAGAAGGAACAGTCTTCATTTTACCCTTGATCTTATATGGACAATTTATTAAAATATGACCAGCCTCTTTGCAATGAAAACACACAATTCTTTCCTGATAAGTTCTGAAATAAGAGGTTTTCTTTGAATTTGAGGATCCATCGGATGAATAAGCTTCGGATGAATGTCCAGAACAATTTATCGGCTGCTTTGGAACATAAGTTTGGGTTGGAACCTTTGCAGAATTCACTTTTTGATGACCAGCCGCAACAAACCCACTTGACTGTAAGATTGGAGAAAGTTTAGATGGAACAACTTTCACCTCTTCGGGTTCAGTCATAATGCATCTATCCCGGGTAACAGTTTTAACAACTGGTGGGTCATCAATTTTCACTTCTTTTGGAATTCACTCAACCTTCTTTTCATCGAACATCTCACCTTCAGAATCTGACTCATACACCATATCCTCCCCATTTACTGGATTCACCTTTAACACAGTTTTTGGATCTATCTCCTCTTCATTTATAATTTCAGGTTCCACCACATAATTTGCATTAAACGGTGGAGGAATAAATCCAATACCAGCAACACGCTTAGTAGGATCAGCATTTGAGTTAAAATAATGCAAAACAACTGAAGAACTTTCAAATTGTTCCAACTTTCGATGAAGTTTGATCACCTCAGACTCTTTGTCAGATATTTCTTTATTCTTTTGGGCAACAATTTCATTACGTTTTTCTATTTCAGCATAAGCCATATCTAGATGATAACCCTGCTCTTTGTATTTTAGCCCAAGAGAATTTAAGTCTCTTTTCAAAGACTCAATTCTATCAATGCACAGCTTATCATTATCTTTCAGTTTCTAATTAACTGAATGCATTGATTTCATGTCACAAATCAAGTTTGTGTTATCATCCATGACTTTTTGCAGTTTATCTTTAACAGAAATGCAGTTAGAACAGTATATATGACAAACAGAGTCTTTTACCTTAGACGGATCAGACATGTCTGCCATGAATACTTTGGCAATGGGAATATTCTCTGAATCATCACCAACTGAAGCATTTTCTGTAAGAACAATTTCCTCCTCAGCAACCCCTGAAGCAGCATCAGAATCAATACTCTGCCTTTGTTCTACCTCATCATCAACACTTGGAACACTATCACCATCACACGAATCATCACTAGAACTTTCATCATCAGTAGACTCATCTGGTTTTTCAGAATGAATTTCTACAACAAAAGCCTGACTCACAGTACCCACCAAGTCTTCCAGATGAATTCCTGAGTCATAGTTGTCGTTGTTTTGAGCAACCAATGCTGATGAAGCAGATGCATGATTTGTATTACCCGAAGGACCATGATTTTGATTACCAGATGAACCATGTGACTGATTCCTATTATGCTGAAAGTTAGACTGCTTCTTTTGAGAATCAAATTCTATCTTCGGCTTCACACACTCCTTAGCAAAGTGACCATACTCTTGACAGTTGTAACAACGAACTTTGCTCTTATCAAAACCCATACGAGATCGACTATTTGAACCAGTATATTTTCTGCCTGTTTTCTTCAAGAAAGCTTTAGCTTGACGCATCAACATAGCCATATTCCATTGGATATTCATTTCTTCCAGATCAACAGGGTCAATCTGTCTGAAATCTTCTTCTATAACCTCAGGATCATGTATTTTACCTCCAATGAAATTTTCATATGATGCCATGAATGAAGAAAACATAGCAAGATAATCATCAGCAACTTTCTGATTCAAATGAGATCCAGATGATGTTGAAGCTGTAGTCGCAGAAAATCCAGAATGGCTTGAATGACCAGAATAAATTGGAACTCCAGAACACTGATCATTTGAAGACTCTTGAGCATCACCAGAAAAGAATGTCACTCCAGTACCAGATTTACCAGTAGATTTGGCAAAATACATTAAGGGATCCTGGATATGCTCCATATTAGTCTCTTTCTTCTTCATATTCATGTCATGCGACTGAATCTTCCCTATAACTTCTTCAAGAGACATGGTTTTGTACTTAATATTTTCTTTAATCAAAACCGTATACACATCAAACTTTGATGGTAAAGCCTCCAAGAATTTATCATTGATTTTGTCAGTCTCATATACCACAGATGCACTAGCCAGTTCACTAAGAAGATGATAGAATCTTGTAGCAAGATCATCCAAGGATTCATTTTGAAAATGTTTAAAGACCAGGAACTGCGTCTTTAGTAACTCCTTTCTACTCTTCTTCACATCCAAACTTCCTTCACACCTTTTCTGTAATGCTTCCCACAGTTGTTGAGAAGACTTGAACTGTTTAAAACTGTGATATATTTCCTTTGGAAAAGACATCGAAATGCTAGCCATTGCTTTCTTTTCTCTATCAAATAACAATTTCTCTTCAGTAGTCGGATGCGTATATCCTTCCAAAATCGGAATCCACAAACTAGTATCGGTAAAAGATACGAACTGGTCAAACCGATCTTTCCAATTAGAATAATCAGCTAGATTCAACAACTTCGGAGGTTTTTGAGATGTACCAATCTCATTATCATAATTGATCATGTTTGTGACTTGAACCATATTTGCCATTTTTAAAAAAAATTTCTGAAAAATTTTCCATGTGTTAAACTTCCTTTACCCTCAGGCGAAGATAATAAGTTCGCCTTTACTACACCCAAGCGAACTTAAGGAGAAGCGAACTTAATAAGTTCGCTTAACCCTCTGAGAAGCGAACTTGACAAGTTCGCCTGATGCTAAGTTCGCCTGCACAGATTTCAGCAAGTTCGCTTGCTGTGACAGAATCTTGATGAAGAACTTCTTCAGACCACAGCCGCGAACCAAAAACAATCAGAAATCATCATTAATCACTGAATTGAAGGAATTAAACAAAATTGGACCATAGGATTGTGTAATTTGTCAATTAGAAGCTTTCTATCGGATCAATTTCATCATAATCCTCTTCAAAAACACCAAATCAGATCAAAATCAGTCTTGCAAACTCCATTGAAATGAAAAACTCAAAAATGATGAATTTGATGTCAATATGCCTATAAACCGTCTCAAATCAACAAGAATCACGAGCATGAGCTCTGATACCACTTGTAGGTCCCCATGGCGCGTCTACGGATCGATCTCGTGATAAGACGTGACGTTTACTCGGAGTGTGGAATCCAACGAGTCAACGCTTATACGCATAAAAGACAATTCAAACACGTAAGTAAATAAACTTCTCAATTCGTATTCCAATCCCAATGATGTTTACAGACTCAATCGAACTTCTCTCTAGTTCGTTCTATCTCTCTCTCAACTGACTCTGTAAACACACAATAATATATCAACTGACCTGATATAGGCAAACTTATTAAGTTCGCCTCTAACAGCTTAAGCGAACTTAACAAGTTCGCCTCAGTTAGACCTAAGCGTGCCTCTGATAGACGAGGCGAACTGGCTCACTTGTAAAACACTTAGTTACTTTTGACATTTACATAACAAAAACATAAAGACATAAAATCTAACTATTACAAGCTTTTGTCATTACAATCTATGTCCTAACACATACCCACAAATGATGCAAAGATGGATCAAAATGGGAAATGTCCCATTACCTTACTTCGGTTCTACTTCCTCATCATCTACATTGGCTAGCTTTCCATGTACTATGGAACAAGCTTTTGCAGCCTTTGTGTTTTTTATGTCTAGAGAGTTAAGCATTGTGAAAGATGCTACTGATGAGATACTGGATATTCTGAAGAGGGAGCCTCAAATATAGGAGAATAAAGTAGGGATAGAACTTTTTACTGCCGAACTAGCAGTAACTGACCAGGTCCATAACTGTGACACATTTGGAGACGAGGGTGGACACCTCAGACGGTGACATGGAAGGAGTTCTGGAGAGAGTGGCTGCTCTGGAAGCTCAGCTACATGTAGCAAACCACACTGCTGAAGGTCTTCAAGAGAGGGTGACTCACTTGGAAGCCCAATTGCAAGCCGCTCTATTTCCTGAGGAGATTCCACTTTCTGATGGCGAGGAGGAGCCCTTTGAGGAGGAGCCTTTTATGGAGGAACCTTTTGAGGAGGAGCCCTTTGAAGAAGTGCCCTTCGAGGAGGAGCCCTTCGAGGAGGAACCAGTGGAGATAGACGATGCACAATCGTATGTTTCTTCCGATGACGAAGATGCTTGATGATCTTCCTATTCTATCTTCCTTTTCATGCCTGCTTTTCCTTATGTTATTTCTCTTTTCAAACCTAGATGGGTAAGGTTGTTCCCATCCAATAAAAGCATGAGAAGTTTAATGTTTGAGTTATTTATTTTGTAGCCTTACAATTTATTTAATTTTCAAAATATTAAATGTTGTATCTTCTTACTCATACCTGAAAAATGTTTAATATGCGATACATTTCTCATTGTTTTTCATTTGTGATTGTGAAGAATCATGTCAGGAAGAGGAGGCGGAGGTCGTGCCGGTGGTCGTGGTACCATTAACATGACGGCAGCAGAGCTAGCGGCACTAATAAACGACAGTGTGGCGGAGGCTCTAACAGCACAGAATGCTGCAGGTAAATGCTTTATCTATTGACTAATGATGTCAATCCATCTCTTAAAAAGCCTACCCTAAACTTTATAATTCCAATCCTATTTTTATTTCTAAATCCAGGCCAGCAAAACCAACAACCAGCCTGCACTTTCAAGGCATTCATGGATTGTAAGCCCCACGCCTTTAGTGGAGCTGAAGGAGCCGTTGGACTACTTCGTTGGTTTGAGAAGGTTGAATCGGTGATTGCCATGTGCAACTGCCCCGTGGCTAATCAGGTAAAGTTTACCGCCAGAACTTTGGAGGGCGTGGCACTCACATGGTGGAACGCCCAGGTCCAAATGTTGGGTCTGGCCATGGCGAACGGACTTCCAAGGGAGGAATTTAAATCAATGATGAAGGAGGAATACTGTCCCCGCGATGAAATCCAGAAGTTAGAGGGAGAGTTTTGGAACCTAAAGATGGAGGGTTCTGAAATTGAACTCTACACCACACGTTCCCATGAACTTGCTACTATGTGCCCGCATATGGTAACTCCTGATTACAAGAGAATTGAGCTTTACATTGGAGGTCTAGTGCCTCAAATACAAAGCATGGTTACTTCATCCAATCCTGCCACTATCCAACAAACTATCCGACTTGCCCATAAGTTAACCGACCAAGCGGTGACACAAGGGACTCTACCTCCGAGAGGTTCGGTTTCTAAAACCACCGACAATCACAAACGAAAGTTTGATCACCATTCCAACACCCACAACCACTCCAACTCTCACTCCAAAGGATCCCAACCCAACCAACCCCAGTTTAATTAGTCGCTGCAGCAGCAACAGCGTAGGTTTGAGCCTACTAAGAACTTCAACCAGTCGACTTCTTCAGGTCAAAACTAGGGTGGTTACGCGGGGAAGTCTCCGAAGTGTAACAAGTGCAATTTCCACCACTTCGGGTTTTGCAACCGTTGCCAGAGGTGCGGCAAAATAGGTCATGCTGCTAAGGATTGCAGGGGTGAGTTACAAGCTAAACAACCTTTTCAACGACCTGGATCCACAAGGGGTTGTTTTGAGTGTGGAAAGGAGGGACATATTCGGAAGAATTGTCCTCAATTGAAGAAAGGGGGTAATGGAAACCACAACCCTAACCAGAATAACAATGGCAATGGTGGTAACAATGGCAATGGTGGAGGAAATGGTGCGAAAGGATGAGCTTTCGTACTAGGATCTGTAGAAGCCCGTTACGATCATAATGTGGTCACCGGTAAGTTTCTCTTACATAATTACTTTGCTAAATGCCTTCAAAAGGGGCATACGGCTATTTTGGCTCTCGTTGCCGAGCATCCATCAGAAGAGAAGAAGATTGAAGATATACCCATCGTGCGTGAATTTTTGGAAGTATTTCCTGAGGATCTGCCCGGTCTGCCACCGCACCGTCAAGTTGAATTCCAAATTGATTTAGCACCCGGAGTAGCACCGATTGCTCGGGCACCTTATAGCTTGGCACTTAGTGAATTATAAGAATTGTCCACTCAATTGCAAGATTTGTTGGATAAAGGTTTCATCCGACCTAGTTCATCGCCGTGGGGAGCTCCGATACTATTTGTCAAAAAGAAGGACGGAACTTTCCGTATGTGTATTGATTACCGGGAGGTGAATAAAGTCACAATCAAGAACCGCTACCCGTAACCTCGCATAGATGACCTCTTTGATCAACTCCAAGGATCAAGTTTCTATTCCAAAATAGATCTTAGGTCCGGCTACCATCAGTTAAGAGTCCGAGAGGAGGATATCTCTAAGACTGCATTCAGAACAAGGTATTCATGGACCTTTCGGGTTAACCAACGCACCTGCGGTATTCATGGACCTCATGAACCATGTGTGTAAGCCTTACCTTGACCAATTCATTATTGTTTTCATCGACAACATACTCATTTATTCCAAGAACAAGGAAGAACATGAGGAACATCTACGCCTAATTTTGGAAATACTTAAGCGAGAGCAACTGTATGCTAAGTTTTCCAAGTGCGAATTCTGGATTCGAGAAGTTCAGTTTCTAGGACACGTGGTTAACGAGAAAGGAATACATATCGATCCATCAAAGATAGAAGCCATCAAGAATTGGGCGGCACCGACGACTCCGACTAAGGTGCGACAATTTCTGGGATTGGCTGGATATTACCGTCGATTCATCGAAGGATTTTTGAAAATTTCTCAACCTCTCACTGCTTTAACTCAAAAGGGTAAAGCCTATAATAGGGGCGATAACCAAGAGTCAGCATTCCAACATCTTAAACAGAAACTATGCAGTGCACCTATTCTAGCTCTTCCGGAAGGAACCGATGATTTTGTAGTATATTGTGATGCGTCTATTCAAGGTCTGGGTTGCGTCTTAATGCAACAAGAAAAGGTGATCGCATACGCTTCACGTCAACTAAAGATTCATGAGAAAAACTACACCACTCATGATCTAGAGTTGGGAGCTGTAGTTTTCGCACTTAAGATATGGAGACATTACTTGTACGGTACCAAATGCACCATCTACACCGATCACTAGAGTCTTCAGCACATCTTCGAACAGAAAGAGTTGAACATGCGACAACGTCGTTGGGTCGAACTCTTAAACGATTATGACTGTGCGATCCGGTACCACCTGGATAAAGCTAATGTTGTAGCTGATGCCTTAAGTTGAAAAGAAAAAAAACCCAAACGAGTTCGAGCATTACAACTTACTATTCACCCCGGATTACCTGACAAAATCCGTAGTGCTCAACTTGAAGCCCTAAAAGAAGAAATTCTACTGCTGGAAAGTACACGCGGTCTGGAAGCACAACTTGAAGTCAAATCTGACGGTATTCGCTACTTTGCCGAGCGAATATGGGTTCCAGTATTCGGAAACCTAAGGGAACTAGTTATGGATGAGTCTCATAAATCTTGTTACTCGATACATCCAGGTTCCGACAAAATGTATCATGACCTAAAGGTGCTATATTGGTGGCCGAAGATGAAGGCCGATATAACCACCTATGTTAGTAAGTGTCTGACATGCGCGAAGGTCAAAGTTGAATATCAAAAACCATCCGGTCTTCTGCAATAACCCGAAATTCCCATGTGGAAATGGGAACAAATATCCATGGACTTCATTACCAAACTACCACGAACTCCTACAGGATGTGATACCATTTGGGTAATTGTTGATCGATTAACAAAGTCCGCTCACTTCTTAGCAATCAAAGAGACCGACAAAAAGGATAATCTTACTCGTACTTACTTGAAAGAAATAGTCTCTCGACACGGGGTGCCAATCTCTATCATTTTGGATCGTGATGCACGATTCACTTATCATTTTTGGCAGTCGTTACATAAAGCCTTAGGCACGCGTCTAGATATGAGCACAACATACCATCCTCAAACTGATGGCCAAATAGAACGTACTATTCAAACGATGGAAGACATGCTGCGAGCTTGTGTGATTGATTTCGGTAACACTTGGGAGTCTCACCTACCGTTGGTGGAATTCTCCTACAACAACAGTTATCACACTAGCATCAAGGCAGCTACATTTGAAGCACTTTATGGACGAAAATGCCGTTCTCCTATTTGTTGGACCGAAGTTGGGGATAGCCAACTCACAGGTCCTGAACTTGTATTTGAAACTTCCGAAAAGATCGTTCAAATTAGAAACCGTATGGCGGCAGCTCGGGATCGTCAAAAGAGCTATGCCAACAAACGTTGCAAATCCTTAGAGTTTCAAATAGGTGACATGGTTTTACTCAAAGTCTCACCTTGGAAAGGCGTCATTCGTTTCGGGAAACGAGGCAAATTGAATACTCGTTATGTTGGACCATTAAAGATAATGAAGAGAATCGGACCAGTAGCGTATCAACTGGACCTACCTGAAGGACTTAGTGGTGTACACAACGTTTTTCACATCTCAAATTTGAAGAAATGCCTAGCAGACGAATCACTCCCAGTTCCTCTGGAGGAACTACACATCGCTGAACAATTACGTTTCATCGATGAACCCGTGGAAATTATAGATAGGGAAGTCAAAACGTTAAAGTAAAATCCCAATTGTCAGAGTTCGTTGGAACTCAAAACACGGACCAGAATTCACGTGGGAGCGCGAGGATCAGATGATGCGCAAATATCCTAATCTGTTCAAGCACTCCGTGTCAAATTTTTAAGGTACTATTTAATTTTCGGGACGAAAATTCTTTCAACTAGGGGATGATGTGATATCCCGGGAAAATTATTTTTATTTATTTTAATTTTCGGGACGAAAATTCTTTCAACTAGGGGATGATGTGACAATCCGAACTTTTCAGTTAGTTCCGTTAGAAATCCCGTTAAATTTTCCTGTTAAATCATAACCCAATTAACTCAATCTTAAACCCAAGGGACCAATTCTGTCAATATTTAATGTTAAACTACGGGGGCCAGATCTGAAATTAGCCTAAAATGAAGCATGTTGACTCTAAAAAGTCAAAATCAAATGATTTTGCTTCCGTTGACTTTTTGATAGTCAAACTAACCGAAAACATAACCTAGTTAACTTATATCTAACCATATGGACAGGTTCTGCCAACTTTATAAACCTAACTGCATGAAACTATGGGGACTGCTTTTGTATTTATTCAAAAGTTTATTTGTGTTGACTTTTGAAAGTCAAAATCCCATTCTTGAGCTTGAATTCACGAAATCTGTTGATTTGAAACCGTCATTCATGATCATCACCATTAAACGACATCATTAAGACTTTAAGACACCATTATTGAGCAAATTAAATTCAATTATGAGCTTTAAATTGAAATCGTCGACCTCATTATTCTTATCAACCAAACCAGATCAATTCGATGTCACTCCATCAAATTGATCACCTGCACACATTGAACGAGACCTTGTGAAGCTATTATACGCATCAATTTCACTGGAATCCCAACAGATGTCGCCGGGAACCAAACCAGTCATCGTCGGCCTCGGTCTTAGTCGACCACACTCGATTCGTCATCAATTCTGGTAATAGCTTCGTTTTGACCCGTAGAATGAAAGCCCTAAACCAATTAGGTCTTATAACACTGATTCGATCAAGAACAGATTCTAGGGCTCTTAGGGTTTCCAATTTAATCGAACCCTACCTTAAAACGTGTTTTAATGCAATGAACTTATACCTTTAGACTCGTAATGATCTTTGTAATGAAAGCCCCATATCAATTTAACCTTATAACATCGAATTGATCTTGATCCGATATTTAGGGTTTGTTCATATACGGATTTGGGGTTTTTGATCTTAGACTCATTTTAAATTCAATTAAAACATGTGACTAGTTTCGTAATCTCTTACTGATCAAAAGCCCTATGCTAATTCGATCTTTCAATATCGAATTTATGATGAACGAATTCTAGGGTTCTTTACAGTTTTGGTTTGATCGAACCCTAATCTAATCGCCTCCTAAACCAAATTAAATCACATGGTTTAACTCGCAATCCCTTGCTGGTTGAAAACCCTATGATTTCAACATCTGTTAATATCAGATTTTTGTTAATTCGATCTTGTATTTTGATCTAGGGTTTCGGCAATTCAATTTGTAAATTAACGAGCCTAAACCTAATGATTTTGCAATTAAACGCACCCACATGTTCGCTTACCACTGACGAACCAAACCACTTTGATCCTATGATCAATTAATATCGAATTCAAGGAGTTTGGTGCTGGGGATCGATCACGGCTCGAATGGTGGAGGGGGCTCTCGGGAGTTCCTGATTAAAACCCGTCGATTCCAAGTCCTATTGCGATTGAGTTGGTGGCTGGGTTGGTTAAGGTTGACCACTGGGGAGGAGACCCGGGTTCGAATCCTCCTCCCCATATTTATTTTTAAAGGTGCATTTTATTTAGATTTTAATTATAAAATAAATCCCTATATTATTATAATATTATATTAATACATTTTAGTCCGGTAAACCACCCGTAGGCTCGGGTTTGGATTTATATCCTAATTTCATTATTAATTCCACTTTTAAAAAAATAGTATAATTATATTATTTTCAAACCACGACCCTGAATAAAATAATATGTGTATATTATTTTCACTCTGTAACCTCAAATAAATATAATATATTTTATATCATTTTACCATGTTTGTAAATCCTGCGTAACGTTTCAAAATTTATAAATAATATAAATTTTTTACATTATTTACTTAAGTGTATTTACTCGAATTAAAAATAATATATTTATTATTTTTCCACACAAAGGATTATTTGATAAATCATACAAATTTAAAATAATATATTAAATTATATTATTTCCCCGTGACCGTTTTAAATGAACACACGAATAAATACATTTACAAATTATTATTCGCTCGACACAAAACGTATTTATCTTAATTATTAAATTAAGAAAACCCTATTCCCATGGACAAATTCGTCTACTCGTTGATCTTTAGAGCGTTTCTTTTAAGACCTTCAACATTCCGTGTCGTCATCACGTATCCCAATAATTCCCATTATTTTTATCCCTAATTTATGTGTTTATAATTTTAGGGCATTCGTAAGTCGTTTGAGACTTACACACGTGGTTCCAACTTATCCTTTGTGTGATACTACCTACAGGGCAATGCAGGTGGGTTTTCACGTCCCCTTTTACTGTTTTAACTTGGGGGAGAAAACATGATTAAACAATTTTGGATTTTGTATTTCGTATGATATCAATGTTAAATGCTAAGCGTAACACGCTATCACAGAAAGTCGTCAACTAATATCGGACCGTTAATATGGATCTTAGCGAGGTAATATTTAGTAGTACTACTGGGTTTGACAAATCTCACCCGCGTTAGTCGTGCTAACTCGATTAGATATCGAACGGGTGAAATGTTAGCCTACTCACACCGCCAGTGTTGATAGACCTGGCATGAGGCAATAAACAAACAGTCAGCTTCGGTTGCGAGAGCTTGAGGTGAACATGAACATAGGTTAGCTACCTATAGATACGTACTCAACGAACATAAATCTGGTAAACGTTTATTTACATATATTGAAACCTGTGGACTCACCAACCTTGTGTTGACATATTTTCTTACATGTTTTCTCAGGTCGCTAAGATAAGACACAGGTGCACGTTAGGGCATGCATGGGATTCAACTACTTTTATTATGACATATTTATAATTGTTTGAATTATTCTATTGTACTCGTTTTGGTTGGATGTTTTTGGACTTTTTGAACTTTTGGACTTTGGTTTTGGGCGCGTGTATTTTGCGCATTTACTTTGTTTACGCTTCCGCATTGATACTCTGATTTGAATGATGTTTTCATTTTGAGTCCCATGTAGAGTCGTTCAAAGTAACTAATGTCTGAGATCCGGGTTCATCACTTCCCAAATGGTAAAACTCCGTTAGTTGAAATTGGGGGTGTGACAGTGATTATCTGGATGTACTTGCCGAAGACTTGCCAGGTCTTCCACTACATCGTCATGTCGAATTCCAAATTGATCTAGTACCAGGAGCAGCGCCTATTGCTCGGGCACCCTACAGACCTACACCCAGTGAAATGCAAGAACTATCTACACAACTACAAGAGTTGTTTTTTAAAGGTTTCATCCGACCTAGCTCATCGCCATGGGGAACTCCAGTCCTATTCGTCAAGAAGAAAGAGAGGATTTTCCGCATGCGCATCCATTACCGTGAGCTAAACAAAGTAACCATCAAGAACGGGTATCCTTTACCCCGCATCGATGATTTGTTTGACAAACTCCAGGGATCAAGCTTATGTTCCAAGATATATCTTAGATCCGGTTACCATCAGTTGAGAGTCCGAGACGAAGACATCTCAAAGACGACATTCAGAACTAGGTATGGTCACCGCGAATTCATGGTCATGCCATTTAGATTGACCAATGCACCAGCGGTATTCATGGATCTCATGAACCGTGTGTGTAAACCATACCTTGACCAGTTTGTCATCGTCTTCATTGATGACATCCTCATCAATTCCAAGAATAGGGATGAACATGAAGAGCATCTTCGTTTAATCCTGGAATTGCTAAAAAAAGAACAACTCTATGCTAAATTCTCTAAGTGCGAATTCTGGATTCGTGAAGTGCAATTCCTCGGACATGTAGTTAATGAAAAGGGAATACATGTCGACCCATCGAAGATTGAAACCATTAAGAATTGAGCGGCACCAACGACTCCGAAAAAGGTGTGGAAATTCTTGGGATTGGCTGGGTATTACCGTCATTTCATTGAGGGATTCTCTAACATCGCTCAACCTCTCACAGCCTTAACTCAGAAGGGTAAACCCTATGTTTGGAGTGACATTCAGGAATCCACATTCCAACTTCTCAAGCAAAATCTCTGCAGTGCACCTATCCTATCTTTGCCAGAGGGAGTGGATGATTTTGTGGTGTACTGCGATGCGCCCATTCGAGGTCTTGGTTGTGTATTAATGCAGCGTGAGAAAGTCATTGCATATGCCTCTAGTCAATTGAAAATACATGAGAAAAACTACACAACACATGACTTAGAATTAGGAGCAATGGTGTTTGCGCTAAAGATATGGAGACATTACTTGTACGGTACCAAGTGCACAGTTTACACCGATCACAAGAGTCTTCAGCATATCTTCGAACAAAAAGAGTTGAACATGAGACAGCGACGTTGGGTTGAACTCTTGAACGATTATGACTGTGCAATCAGATACCATCCAGGGAAGGCTAATGTGGTAGCCGATGCCCTAAGTCGTAAGGAAACCAAACCCAAACGAGTTCGTGCACTACAACTCACTATACACACCGGATTACCTGACAAAATCCGTAGTGCTCAACTCGAAGCCCTAAAGGAGGAAAACCTACCATCGGAAGGCACCCTATGGAGGAACAATTTGAAGTTAAGTCAGACGACATTCGCTACTTCACGGAGCAAATATGGATTCCAGTGTTCAGGAATTTAAGAGAACTTATCATGGATGAAGCGCACAAATCCCGATACTCCATTCATCCAGGTTCTGATAAGATGTACCACGACCTTAAGGTGTTATATTGGTGGCCAAAGATGAAAGCCGATATAGCCACCTATGTGAGCAAGTGCCTAACCTGCTCAAATGTCAAAGTGGAATACCAAAAGCCTTCTGGTCTACTTCAACAGCCAGAAATCCCAATATTGAAATGGGAACAGATTTCCAAGGACTTCATAACTATGCTACCCCGAACCCCTAGCAGATGCGACACCATCTGGGTGATCGTAGATCGCTTAACTAAATCTGCACACTTCCTTGCAATTAAAGAAATTGATAAGATGGAAAAACTCACTCGAAATTACTTGAAGGAAGTAGTATCTCAGCACGGCATGCCAATCTCTAGGCACATGTCTAGACATGAGTACATCATATCATCCGCAAACCGATGGTCAAATGGAACGTTCCATCCAAACCCTTGAAGACATGCTACGAGCTTGTGTGATCGATTTCGGTAATAGCTGGGAAACTCACTTGCCTTTAGTGGAGTTCTCCTACAATATTAGTTATCACACTAGCATTAAAGCAGCACCATTCGAGGCATTGTATGAACGTAAATGCCGATCTCCTATCTGTTGGGCTGAAGTTGGGGATAGCCAACTTACGTGTCCTGAACTTGTGTTTGAAACTTCTGAAAAGATCGTTCAAATCCGAAACCGTATGGCGGCAGCTCGTGATCGACAAAAGAGATATGCCGACAAGCGTCGTAAACCCTTAGAGTTTCAAGTTGGTGATATGGTCTTACTGAAAGTCTCACCTTGGAAAGGTGTAATCCTCTTCAGGAAGCGAGGCAAACTGAATCCTCGTTATGTTGGACCGTTCAAGATAGTGAAGAGAATTGGCCCAATAGCATACCAACTGGACCTACCTGAAGGACATAGTGGTGTGTAGGTCCACATGACTCATCTCAGATCTACCTAGTGATAGGACGTCTCGTTAACACGGAGTGCGGAATCCTACCGTATTAACGTTTGTATATCAATTGACAATAGAAACAACAGGTAAATAAACTTTCTCTTTTATTTCACCAAACAGAGTTTACAGAATACTTGTTCGTTCATTCGTTCATTTTTTAATCTGAATCTGTAAACTCCTATTTATAAACACCTGTTCTGCCTTAGGCGAACTTAACAAGTTCGCTTCAATGATGCTTAGGCGAGCTTAACAAGTTCGCCTCTATTAGACTAGGCGAACTTATCAAGTTCGCCTCTAGCAGAACTTGTACTAATACTTAGACAAAAACTAAACAATTACATAAAAACATAAAGACAATAATACCTAAACTATTACAAAGCTTTTGTCATACAATCTATGTCCTAACAGACTCCCCCTTGACAATAGCTTGATCTTCTGTTTTCAGTCTTTATGACGAGCTCATCAAGTTATCTGGTAATCTGCTTCCTGCATTCACTCCATATCTCTGACATATCTCCAACACTCTTTTATACTACAATCCTTGTTCTCTCCATTCATCAGTGAACATAATCTCATTCTTTCTTAACGTCCTCTGATCTTTCTTTGAGAAATTAATAAGATTCATTGCATCATAGAAACTAACAATGACCTTATTATCTTTATCATCAATCCTAGCTTCACTAGTATTCACATCTACATACCACCATTTCATATTCCCCAGAAAATCTTGTGGAATTTTCTTCAATGCTATCTTTTGTACAGCACGTACTTGCTTGAACTTATACTTCCAAGTCACATTCTTAGTCTTTTGATCCACAATCTTCACTCTTTTTCCCTTCTGTGGTTTTAACCTTTCATATTTCCCTGATCCACCTTCTCCCTTTATCAAATTGGCAATCACATCGGCAAATCCACACTTTGATCTATTAATCAATGGTTTCGTAGCTAGACCATTCATTTCACACCTTTGCAAGGTATTGAAATACTTGATCCTAGGCCTTAAGTATTGAACATCATCAGATCTTTTAAGGGCAAAAAACTTAGTGTCATCATCATAAAACCAACTTATGATCTTTCCAATACACCTCTCTTTATTCACATATCTTTCTTTCTGAGCAGGTTGTATAGGAGACTTTGGTAGTACTTTCATCCAACAATTAACTACTTCTGTCCACTTTTCTCTAGTCATTCCTGTATTTCTATACATCACAGGTTATTCATTCAGCTTAGGAGACACAGTATGAGTAGTATCAACATCAGAATCTATCTTGGATTGAGCAGTATCATCAGGTGTAGTGATATCTTCAACATAGTCCATAGAATCTGTTACTCCATCATAAGAAAATTCAGGAATAACATCATCTTGGATGAAGTTATACGGAACATTCAGACCATCACTTCTTTCATATGTAACCTTAGATTTACTATTTTCTTTCCCAATCTCTGTAATCTCTCCTTCTTCAACTTCATTATCCAACACATCCTCTTCATCATCATCAAATAATTCGTCTACATCAACCAGACATTCAAATTTCACAGCTTCTTCTTCTTCTTCAGAATCTTGAAAGAATTCCAATAATAATATTTCTTCATTCACTCTAGAATCATGCTTAGTTCCTTAAATAGTATGTAATGTCGACTCCCCCTGAGCTATTGATATTGGATTCACGTCAGCGTATTGATGATCACCCTCAACATTACCACTAGGATCATTGTCATTATTATCTTTTTGTACAATTGATTCAGCATAACACGTATCATGTATCCTTAACTCCCCCTGAGCGTCAAGACGCTCAACAAGTTTAGACACCAATAACTGGATGTCAGCAATCTGTGTAGCTTGAGCTTGAAGGACCAACTGTCTCTGAGAATCAGTAGACAAAAAAGTATCTACTTGAGTCTTCAAAGCTAGCACCTGTGATTCAAGGAATGTAATTCTTTCAGAATCAGACGGCTTTGAAGGACCAGCTTCAGATGTGTGTGGAATATGTGGAGAAAGCACTCGAGATGGATGTTTAGAAGTAGGAGGTGTAATCAGTAAGGAAGCAACAAAATTAGCATCCTCAACACCTTGAGATGAATGAGTAGCAGCAATAGAAGCATACATAAGCTTCTGAGCATTAGGAACTGGAATAGCATCACTATCCGAGTCAGAACTCTCATCTATTAAAGTTCTCTTGCCAAGTACTGATCAAGAAGGAGGATTCTGAACAGACTTACGCCTCGGTTTTCTGGCTTTGGATTTAATATGTTTCCCTGCATTAGCCAATGGTAACGTAGCCAACATTGCATAATGATCTGAGCTAAAATCTCCTGACGAATCAGAATCAGTAGCTTCAGAATCAGGTAAGATAGTATCACCGAAACTCGTATCTACAACATTGCCTTCAGCTTCATGAATAGGTGAGTTCACAGCTTCATGATCAAAATCATCCATATTCATACCCAAATCTTGGTAATTATCTTGCACAATCTCTTCTTGAACTGGTTCATTAACAAGAATGTGAACCAGTTCTTGTGGAATAGGAACTTATTGTTGTTGTTGTTGTTAAGCAGGAACTTGTTGTTGAACTGGAACTTGTTGTACCTAAGCTTGAACTGGTTGTTGAACTGGAACCTGATTCTGGACTTGTCCTTGTACTAACTCCTCAGGATGAAACCAATGATCATTAGGTGGTTCAACATAATCAGGATTGATTAAGTGACCAAACAAAGGAGTTGGAACAGGAATTAGAGCAGCATTTTGTTGTTTCACCTTTGTACAATCAGTAAAGATTCTTTTTGACATAGGAGTCAAAGTCAAACGGATTGGATGCTGAGGTAAATCCGGAATTAAATGGTTCAGAATCATTTGCACAAATCTAGGATACATAAGGAACCCTAGACCTTCTAGAGGATTGATTTGCAAGACCAACTCACGGTAGATAAATAAAGCAAAGTTAAACCGTTTGTTGAGGGTCAATGCAACAATTGCAGCTTGTAATGCACTCTTGAAACCATCAGTACCAGCCTTTCTTTGAGACAGACATTGTATGATGATGTGCATAAAATACCTCCATTCTCCAACTCAACTTCCTTTTCTTGCTTATGTATCATTTGGTCTTCCTCTGTAACCCATCCTCTGAAAACACCCCATAATCAGTGTTCCAGGATAAGACATAGGATCATCAACAGCACCTCCCAATGCCAAAGCAGCACGAATAGTTTCCACTGAAATAGCTACCTCTGTATTATTTACTGTAGCACGAAGTACATGAAGTTCAACATCTGTATCTTGATGAATGGTATCCCAGAATTGTTGAATATATGGTAAACTGATGTACGGATTAGCAAATAAGGAAACATGCAAACGTGAACGATTCAGAAAGTTGATAATTCCTTGAAAATTTATAGCTTCAGACATATTCGGATCTAATAACGCTACTTGATTATGTTTGTACTCAACACGACGAGCCATCTATAAATGTAGAGGACAAAAAACATATTAGTAAGCAAAACAAACAAAAGAAAAAAAATGAAACAAAAATTTCAACACAAAAAAAAATCACAAGTCCAAAACACTCATGAGCGCTTAGGCGAACTTACTAAGTTCGCTTAGTGTTGCAAGAAGCGAACATAATAAGTTCGCCTAAACAAGTTTGCCTGAACAAGTTCGCCTGAACCAGTTTGTCGATACAACTTCTACATCAGAATTTAAAAAATGTCTAAATTGTGAATAAAATCTCAATTCAAACATAACACTAGCATCGATTAACAACCACGACACAAGTTTAAGTATCAATTTCCAGATTTAATCTAGAAAATCTACGTTGTCTCAGAAAAATTAAAAACTGTAAAAACCCGACGAACACAGTGTAAAAAGGACAAATTCCCGACAATTTAACGGATAAAATTCTTTGAAATTACCTTAGAAATACCCGCAATCATGTAACATCCTAAAAATAATAAAACGAATAAATATAGCGAGACCGGTGATTTAGTTGGAATATTTAAACAAAAAGGGAGCAGGCCTGGGCCCGGCTTCAATGGGCCGGGGGGGAAGCCCATGCACATAAGAGGCAAGGCAGCCCTCTTCCCTACTCATTTCCCCAACTCACGCAGCTTTTAGAGAGAGAAAGGAGAGCTCGGGTTTAGAGAGAGAAAGTGACGGATCAACTCGGGAATTCAGGAGAACGTTGCTGCTGTTCTCGTGATCATATCCTCTGAATCAGAAATCCAATCCAGGTAACGATTCGATCACATTATGAGTTTTTGTTCGTTTTGGGAGTTTTCGGGTTTTGGCTAAAAGATAACGATTTTGCGGATGAAACTTGAAAGTGAACTTAGGTATAGCATCTAGAATGAAAAACGAACGTTTTGATCAAAGAAAATCTAGATATCGACATGATCAGATTCGCATGCAGAACATTCGGATTTTTGGGGAAGGCGATAAGTGTAGACCCATCGAAACTACTTAGTTTCGATATGTGCAGACCCATCGAAACTACTTAGTTTCGATATGTGCAGACCTATCGAAACTACCCAGTTTCGATATATGCATGCCCAATCGAAACTACCATAGTTTCGATATGAGCCCCCGATCCGAAGCTAAGATAATACATAAGTTACTTATCGAAACTACCTATCGAAACTACCTATCGAAACTACCTATCGAAACTACCAAGTTTTGACAGAAACAACCTATCGAAACTACCAAGTTTCGATATAAGCTAATCAATCGAAACTACTATGTTCAAGCATAGTAATGTCTAGTGTCATCTAGGAGCACCATCTTATGTGTATGACTTTATTATACAGATCGTGAGTGACATTAGTGAAGCCCAGTAGCCAGCTTAGTGTATTACAGAAACTACTCATCAGGTGAGTTCTATGTGCCCCTTCTATGTTATGTGCAAATGTTTTCAAATGTTTTGGGGCTGAGATGTATACACTAAGTGAATAAATGTTATGAATGTCAATGTGATCATATGTGTTATACAAGTATATATATATATATATACCTATACATGAAAGAGAAATTATGAATAAAGAATGAAAAGCATGATTATAAAGAATGAATGAAAGTATAACACAATATGAAAGAATGAAATCCTGCTTTATATCCATGTATATATTGCTTGTAAAGAATGAAATGAACGAATGGCATAACATGTGAGAATGAAATCCTGATTTATATCCATGTATATATTGCTTGCCAAGTACAGAAAATGTTATGGACGCTTCGATGATAACGGCTACTTCGGTAGACGGACGACCATGTGATTATTTTACAACCGGGACAAGTGCGTTCCTTCATCAGTTAGGACGTACGAATGCCATTAAAGGACGGTCGAAGCAATTGGCATATTATAGTAGAACGGTTGTATAAATAATAGTCGCATGGGAAACGGATACCTTCGGGTAGACGGGCGAATTACGGCCTACGACGGTAGGACGGTTGTAAGTCATGACGGACGGACAAAGGTTGCCGGACGGTTGTAAGAATAAAATGACGGACGGCACTTGTTGCCGGACGGTTGTAAGTATAGGCGGGCCATGACGATGGACCGCGGCGATTGTCTTTGTGACATTCGTAAGCAAATGACGGGTTGATCACCCTTATATAGTATGACCCATGAAAGTAAAGAAAGAAAGAAAAGGGTGAATGCATATATATATATATATATATATATATATATGAAATCACAAAGATACAGAAAAGAAAGATGAAAGAAAGACAAAAGTTCTGAATACGTATTTATACGAATGACTATACAGTAATGCATACTTATAAAGTAAAGAAAAGAATCTTTATATCAAATCGCATTAAACTAGAACTCACCAGCTTTAGCTGAATTTTAGTATACATTTCAGGTAAAGGAAGATAAGGTCGTGCGATGGCGTGGAGGTTACCCGGCACGAGACTGACATCCCTCTTTTGTTTTATATGTCTTCGAACAATGTTATGTTTTTAATTGTAAAGACTTCCGCTGTTATGATTATGTAATTTGATGACGAATGTTTTTAATATAAATTAAGTATTTTATGACTATGTTTATGAGTAAATCCAACAAGTGAGGTTACCCGGGAAAGGGGCCTTACAAGTTGGTATCAGAGCAATAGTTTGAGAGATTTAGACATCCCTAAATGTCTAGACTCAAACTGATTATGGGACCAACGCACGGATGCCAGTATGGGTAACCAACGCCAACGCTAGCACGGTAAGTAAGTCATAAAGTTAATCCTCTTGCATAGGAATAGATACCTTAACTTAGAACAAATAGATGTTAATGCCACGACTGATTTGAAGAGTTTCGAACCCGAAAAGCAATGTAAATTAGTAATCACAAACCGGTCACTGTAATTAAGAATTTACCTTGCTCGTACTGTTCCAAACTATGATCTGAAGAAATGACATTGATGTATTCCCTTTATGACTATCAGGAAATTAAGAAATTATGGCTGGCGGAGGAAGAACTGGACGACGAGGCGGTCGTACTGGCCGAGTAGGTAGACCTTCATTGAACCGAAGAATTGAAGAAGAAGAGAGTGTGCACGCAGAGCACATCGAAAGTGTGCACGAAACAGAAGTGACCCCAATTAGGGACGACAGTCCAGGGCCTATACAGTTGGAACCTGAAGTCAGGGATGCTATTGCCCGTGAAGTTGTGCTCACTTTGAAGAAGGTATTGCCCGATCTACTATCCGAGGCAATAAAGAAAAGTAAAGAGGAGGATGAAGGAGACAATGAAGAGAAAGTATATGATAGTGATGGGGATGAAATAAAGATAGGATCGAGCAATCGTGGGTGCACTTACAAAGGTTTCAAGGACGGAGACCCACCCAAGTTCTTAAGGCAAAAGGGGATTAGAACTCACCTGGTATCTTAACTGCAATGGTCTACTGGATCTCACGCAATCTAGACAATCATAACAATTGACACGTATCAGACTTAACTCAACGCTAAATGGTTTCACTATTTCTGGCTAGGCGAACATACTGACTTCACTAATCGTCTATATATACCCATAGACTTCATGATTGCGCACTTGGCAAGTGTGCAAAGCCTTGCTCTTGCGTACTTGATAAGTACGCAGGCTTTGCTTCTTGCGTACTTGATAAGTACACAGGCTTTGTTTCTTACGTACTTGATAAGTACGCATGCTTTCTTTCTTGTGTACTTGATAAGTACGCATGATCCTCTTCATGCGTACTTGGTAAGTACGCAGGATCTGCTTCCCCGCAAAAACCCTAATTTTCGTGTTCGAGTCTGATCACGTCAAGATCCCGGACTTGTTTACATTTAAAACGTTTGCATTTCATTAAGGAACTAAAATATATGTTTTTCCACCAGTTTAATCCGTAAAAACGTTACCTTTTCCTCCAAAACCCGAAAAACCTAAAAACGAACAAAAACTCAGATCTAGGAGATTCGGTTACCTGTTAACGCTTCTTCTTCACAGCTAATCGTTCCAAATACGTATGCCTACGGTCCTATGAGCTCTGATTCGAAAACCAGGACTTTCTCTCTCTAGACTCTCTCTCACTTTCTCTCTCTAGAAATCTGGAAATGAGGTTGGGAGTGAGGGTTTTCGACTGATTTTGAGGCTTATAAGGGCCCGACCCTTGCCCCTTTCGGCCCATACAGCCCGGCCCAATCCCGCTTCTCTTCTTTTCTTATTTAAGTTTTTAATTCTCGTGAATTCTTTGGCGCTCTAAAACTCGGGCTGATACAAGTCTACCCTCCTTACAATAGGTTTCGTCCTCGAAACTTGTCATAAGCTATACTGATAGCAAATCACAGAATGGGTGGCATAAAATGTAGCTATGCAAGGCAGCTTGGTCATGAAGGCCATTGTGATTAACTACCACTGGGAGATTAACCTTGGGCGATATCAAATTCTAAGGCATCTAGACTAATGGGGCTAACTAATTTAGTAAGGAAATAGTAACATAAACTTGCGTATCACAAATAAGAGCTTTCAACGTACCTTACTGAGTCTTCTGGTAGACCTCGCCTTGGCTCTGTTCATGTAGGGTTCCTTCTCTGCACCCTTTCCCTTTCCAGATCCCCCCCGCTTCCGTTTCCTTGGGTTTCCTACAATCTCGGCTCACGTGTCCCTGTTCCCCACAATTGTGACATCTTGGCCTTTCCGGGCAGTCCCGCGATTGATGTCTAAACTTTCCACACCTGAAACATCCCACCTGACCTGCCTTACACTCACCTCCATGTCTCCTTCCACATTTCCCGCATAGACCCTCAGCTTCTACCCTGGCCCTCCTATCGTTAGGACCCTGGAGTTCCTCAGCAGTTCGCTTAGCTGCTTGTTTCTTGGGTGCTTAAGCAATGACTTCAGAGGCGAGGTCATAGTACACAACCCCGCTCAGAACGACCACCGACTCAAAGGTACTGGGTGTGTTGGTCTTGACAAAGGTACGGATCTTTGGTGGCAATCCTTGGACATAGTAGTGAATTCTCCTTTCCTCAGTCGTCACTAGATGGGGCACCAGACGCGCCAACTCGTTGTACTTTGAAGTATATTGCCGGTGAGTCATGAGTCCGGCTTGGAGAGTCAAGAATTCCCTTTCCACCTTATGGACCTTGTTCTTAGTACAAAACTTTTCAGTTACCAACACTTTCAGGTCGCTCCACCTCATCAATCCGACCGCTTGGTCACCCTTAGCCTGTTTCACAGTTTCCCACCAGTGTGCTGCTTCTCCTTTCAATGACTTCACAGCGAACATGACTGCTTGTTCCGGTCGACATTCACTAAGACGAATGGTTGACTCTATGCCGTTAATCCAATCTAAGGTATCTGATGCTTCCTTCTCCCCAGTAAGCACGGGTGGATCACAACCCCGAAACGCCTTGTAGTCGCAGCCGCGAGCAGGCGGTGCAACATTCTCTACCAGATTTGGTCCTCCCATTGTTGGAAGCACCACAGGCTCTTTAGTTGTGTTAGGGCTCTCCTTGGCCTTCCTCAAGGCTTTGTCCAGTATGGCCGGTAAGGTTTCCTTCAGCAGTCGGGTATACTCACGGCCAATAGCCGCTTGCACGGCTGGTTCAAACTCAAACGGTCGGTCATCTCCTTCCACATGTTCGGCATTGTGCTGACTAATCTCTGTCTCAGTATGGGTAGTGTGAACACTCCCCTCAATCACTTGGTTTGTGCTAGCTCCACCGTGGCGGCCTGTACGCCCACCACGTCTTCTTCCTCCACCCCCTCTAGTTCCTCCACGTCTAGCCATTTCTAACTGAAAGATAGAGAACAAAAGGATTTAATTTCATCATGCTAGGGAATATGTAGAACACAATAAGTAAGGTAAGATGTTAATATACACTGGCCATCTGTAATTAACCATTACATCACATCTTGTTTTCTATTTATTCGCTTTCATGGTTCCACTAAAGCCTCTATTCTTATCTTGACACTCTAAAAGGTAAACTTTACTTACTATACGCTTCTGATGCTTTGGCTTGAGTTACCCGTTACTGGCATCCGCTACTTGGTCCCATTCTTAGTTTAAGTCTGGACATCGTGGATGTCTAAATCTCTCAAACTATGGCTCTGATACCAACTTGTAAGGCCCCAAACCCGGGAGGCCTCACGTATTGGATTTACTCACCAACACATAGCACTTTAACATAAGACATACAATATCACAGCAGAAATGATTTCGAATCTCAACATACGCAGCGGAAACATAACATGTCTAAACAACTGAAACTTGTCAAATACAATTGAAACTCGTCTTAATCGACATAATCAAAAGAAACATAAACAGGATGCCAGATGCTGATCTTCGGGTAACTCTTCTCGCCAAGCCAAGCATCCACTTCCATCTACTGCCACCTACACTTAACTGATGTGCATACTAAAAATCAGCAATGCTAACGTTTACTTTAAATCAATTATACAAAAGATTTACTAAAACATATATACTGCCATTAAGGCTAAACTTAACACACTTACTTTTGAAACAGTTTAAAATGTATAATAAACCGTCAATTCCTCTTTACTGTACTGCCCTCATGGCTTACATCCATGAACCGACAAGTACCTGGTCAATGCCCCCATAATCAACGACCATGAACCGACAATACTGCTTATCCGTCAATTCCCTTGTCACTATTTTACAGCCCCCATGGTCAACGACCATGAACCGACGAGTACCTGGTCAATGCCCCCATGATCAACGACCATGAACCGACAATACCCTGTTCAATGCCCCCATGATCAACAACCATGAACCGACAATACCGCTTAACACTACGGGGAGGTTGCGTAGACCTCCCAAGCAACCGACGTCGCTCATTCCAGTTGTACAACCGTTACCGAACCCAAGGGTTCTTACTAATGGGTAGAACCCATATCTGACATCTTGTACAAGTAACATTTGTCCCAAGGACCTTATAGCTGGTACACATTCCCGAAGGAAACTATTCACTTTACTGTTCATAAAACTTTCTGTAAATCTTGTTCATAACTTAACATGTATTATGCCTTTTTTTATGTATATAAAATATAGTAAACGCTTGCCATAAATACCTTTGCTTTTACTGAAATATATCTTAACACATATATCATGCCTTTGTTTATGTATAATAAATATAGTAAACGCTTGCCAAATGATATATCTTGCTTACTTGAAAATACTAACACATATATTATGCCTTTGTTTATGTATAAAAAATATAGTAAACTCTTGCCAAATAATATATCTTGCTTTACTGAAAACATCCTAGCACTTATATTATGCATTTTTTTATGTATATGAAAAATATAATAAACGGTTGCCAATAATATAATCATACTTTACTAAAATGTACTTTTGCATCTTTTAAACTTTTCACTAAAACATAGCTTTTCCCTTCAGTTTATAATATATAAAATATAATAAATGCTTTACACTAAGTATGCACACCACCCCTAAAGAAGGCAAAAGGGGATTAGAACTCACCTGGTATCTTAACTGCAATGGTCTACTGGATCTCATGCAATCTGGACAATTATAACAATTGACACGTATCAGACTTAACTCAACGCTAAATGGTTTCACTATTTCTGGCTAGGCAAACATAATGACTTCACTAATCGGCTATATATACCCATAGACTTCATGCTTGCGCACTTGGCAAGTGCGCAAAGCCTTGCTCTTGCGTACTTGATAAGTACGCATGCTTTTCTTCTTGCGTACTTGATAAGTACGCAGGCTTTGTTTCTTGCGTACTTGATAAATACGCCGGATCCTCTTCATGCGTACTTGGTAAGTACGCAGGATCTGCTTCCCCGTTTAAATCCTAACTTTCGTGTTCGAGTCTGATCACGTCAAGATCCCGGACTTGTTTATATTTAAAACGTTTGCTTTTCATTAATGAACTAAAATATATGTTCTTCCTCCAGTTTAATCCGTAAAAACGTTAACTTTTCCTCCAAAACCCGAAAAACCTAAAAACGAACAAAAGCTCAGATCTAGGAAAATCGGTTACCTGTAAACATTTCTTCTTCACAGCTAATCGTTCCAAATACGTATGCCTACGATCCTATGAGCTCAGATTCGAAAACCGGGGCTTTCTCTTTCTAGACTCTCTCTCACTTTCTCTCTCTAGAAATCCGGAAATGAGGTTGGGAGTGAGGGTTTTGGGCTGATTTTGAGGCTTATAAGGGCCCGACCCTTGCCCCTTTCGGCCCATACACCCCGGCCCAAGCCCGCTTCCCTTCTTTTCTTATTTAAGTTTTTAATTCTCATGAATTCTTTCGCGCTCTAAAACTCGGGCTGTTACAGATTAACAACCACCACACAAGTTTAAGTATCAATTTCAAGATTTAATCCAGAAAATCTAGGTTGTCTCAGAAAAATAAAAATCTGTAAAAACCCGACGAACACAGTGTAAAAAGGACAAATTCTTGACGATTTAACGAATAAAATTCTTTGAAATTACCTTAGAAATACTCGTAATCAAAAAACCGATCCAGAAACAAACACCAAAATTTTGAATCTAAAACCCTAGATCAGAAAATCACAAGTTCGCAAAAAACGTATTATGTTCGCTCGATAAGTTCGCTCTCACAGTGAACAAGATAAAGTGAATAAGTTCACCTGAACAAAATATTAAATCACAATTAAGTTCGCTTCATTACGCCAACTTGTTATGTTCGCTTAACAAGCCTCAGGCGAACATAGTAAGTTCGCTTAATCAGAACCAGGCGAACATATTAAGTTCGCTCCAAACCTTTTCCTTTGAACAAAATTCTTCACTTTCAACACGACACATTCTTGTTAACTTCCATCTGTAGCATGTATCCGATCCAATCCCGAATCATTTTAATTAAAAATAAAATTCTCATGGAAGATAGAAATAAAATATTTTTGGATTTTATTTGTACAAACGGAATCACATATTTTTGGTTTTATCTGAGCAAACTGAAACACATATTTTTGGATGAACATCACGAGCAAGAAGATCATATCAGTATATGAGCAATTCATCACACAGTTTATTATTAACTATGGGTAACCTATTATATGAAACAATCAAACTCATACTTATGTAACTCAATACTTTTTCAATTTTATGTAACTTTTTGTAGGTCCGGGGAGCCTCGTCGCGCAGCGGAAATAACACGATCTGTTCTGCGATTTGTGTGGGAACAAAGAAACGAGACAGAGAAACACGAACAAAGACAAAAGATAATGAAACGAAACGTAATCCATAACAAAGAAGTCATCCCGTATTACAGACTACATACGAAGGAACACACATCTCTCATCTAAGCTCACGGTCCATGGGTCGGGAGAGCTCGTCCCGACCCGGACACCTCTCAACCTGTTCCAGAGTTCCACCTACAAATGAAGACAAGTCTTCTATTTATAGGGGCAGGAACACTTCCTGCGTATTTGAAAAGTACGCAAGGCAAAAGTCTTGCGTACTTACTAATTACGCATGGTTTGGTCATGCGTACTTGACAAGTATGTAAGGCAAAAGCCTTGCGTACTTACTAAGTACGCAGGACCAAACTGGTGTGCGGGCTGAGTACTCAGGAACACCCTCCTACGTACTAGCCACGTACACCGATACATAGAATTTAATCTATAGTTACAAAACATGCTTCTACACTTTTGCAATCAATTTGAATAATAATTGAAATGATACGCGATAAATTTCAAAGTAAAAAAGATCAGATTATGAAATGCTAAATTTTTCATTCCGAAATTGCAATACAAAGCATGAATTTTTAAATTGTCAATATTATATAATTTGAAACTATAAGCATTTTTCTTCCAAATTCATGGAGTTAGTACCGTTTAGATCAAAAACATCGTGTACCCCACATATATGCCAACAGAAATTAAATTTGCATTATCTTCAAGACATACACAGTTTATTGAAAGATTAGATCAATCTCCAAGATGAAATTATCTCTATTAGCACAAGTATAAAATAGTAGATCAGAAAGGATATAAGAATCAAAATGATTCAGGATCGAAAGATTCTAATGAATTGACTTTATAATGAGAATCAATAGATTCAGGTAGGAGGATCCAACTATTATCTAGATAAATTTCAATGAAATCAGAATAGATGATGTATCTAACTGATCCAAGGGTGAATATATGTTCGAACAGATGTTGTCAGAAACATATCTTAGTTCAGCAACACATTGCATGTTTTTCGGGGCATGGGCAGTGAAGTGAACTGAAAGAGATTGTGCTAAAGACATAATTCGATATTGGTCTCATTAAACTCTTAAAACCATATATTCTATATCTGATAATGATCTTTTACACACACACTCAGGCATATAATGGATTCAAATCACAGATATAATCATATCATATTTAATTTTCACACTACTATTGGTTCAAAAACACTTCTAGTCTATTGACAATTCAAGTTTCAAACTCATATTCAAATTAAAACATATTATCAAGATTAGAGCATTCAAATTACTATCATTTCTCATTTATGTAGACTTTGAAATTTAGATCAAATCAAATTACTTTAAACTATCATATATCAAAGGTCTACTAAGGTCATGTGTAATGAACTATTCACTGATGTACCATCATTTCTTCTATAACTTCAAATGATGTCAATTTTATATTTTTCATTTTGTTTTGAATTTTTATAAATAACCATTTTTGACTGAAATTTAAAATGCCGAAATGTAAAAAAGCAATAAAAGAAATTTAAAACAAAATCTCCCATGAAAATTGTTTTGAAAAACTTTTATTCGGGATTGATCATACCGATCATTTTGATCAGAAGTTGAAACCTGGTACGATCAAATGCCTTGGTAAAAAGATCAGCAAAATTATCATTTGTATGTACCTTTACCAGCTCAATCCACTTCTTATCTGCACAATCACGAATAAAATGATATCTAATTTCAATTTGCTTTGTTTTACTATGCTTAACAGGATTATTTGTGATAGACATTGTAGCATTATTATCAATAAACATGGGGGTTCCTGTAAAATTCAAACCATAGTCTCTTAATTGCTATTGGATCCATAAGATCTGTGAACAACAACTTGCAGCAGCAATGTATTCTGCTTCACATGTTGAAATGGAAACCGTAGTTTGCTTTTTGCATTGCCAGGAAACTAGACGATTACCCAAGAACTGGCAACCATCTGTAGTAGATTTCTTGTCCAAACAACAACCACCAAAATCAGAATCAGTGTAAGCATTGAATTCAAAGTTAGAACAATGCGGAAACCATAGTCCCAATCTTAGTTTTCCTTTCAGATAACGAAAGATTCTCTTTACTGCAATCAAATGAGACTCTTTTGGTTTTGCTTGGAACCTGGAGCAAATACACATATCGAACATTATATCTGGCCTTGAAGTGTTAAGTACATGAGAGATCCAATCATTGCACGGTAGAGTCGGCAATAACTTCTTTTCCATCCGGGTCAGAATTCAATTTATGATTGACCGGAATCGGAGTATCATATGGGGTACAGTCCTCCATCTTGAATCGGCTCAAGATGTCCTTTACATAGTTGGACTGATGAACAAAGAAACCATCTTCCTTCTGATTAACTTGATGACCTAGGAAAATTGATAACCCTCCCATAGCTGACATCTCAAACTTCGATTTCATAATACTCTCAAACTCTTTGCACAACCCTTCATTTGTAGAGCCAAAAATAATATCGTCTACATATATCTGTACCAGTAGGTATTCTCCCCCTGCTTTCTTAATGAATAAAGTCGAGTCAATATGTCCATGAACAAAAACATTTTCCAAAAGATGTGCAGACGACGTTTCATACCATGCTCGAGGAGCTTGATGAAGACCATAGAGAGCTTTATCAACCTTGAAAACTTTAGACGGATTAATTGGATGTTCAAACCCCGGCGGCTGACACACATAAACTTCCTCCTTGACTTTACCATATAAGAAAGCACTTTTTACATCTAATTGAAACACCTTAAACCCTTTGTATGAAGCAAAAGCAAGAAACAACCTTATAGCTTCAAGCCTAGCAACAGGTGCATAAACCTCGGTGTAATAAATTCCCTCTTGTTGATTGAAACCTTGTACAACTAATCTTGCCTTATTTCGCATCACAACACCTCGATCGTCTTTCTTGCATTTAAACACCCACTTCGTACCAATTGGATACACACCCTTTGGAAGATCTACAAGATTCCAAACTTTAATTTTGTCAAACTGAGCATGTTCTTCCTGCATGGCCTCTATCCAATTTTTATAACTTAAAGCCATTTCGACATTCCTTGGTTTGACCTGAGAAATAAAATAGGAATGTGAGCATACATCAAAAACACCAGTATCCTTAAAACCTGTAAACAAGAAAGTGTTTTCATGAGTAGAACGCGTTTGCACTCCATCATGCAAATCCCCAATGATATTTGAAATCGGATGAGCTTTGAGTTCCTTTATTGATGCAACCTCAGGAACCGGCAACACATCAACTTGAGTTGTATCAGATGGATAAGACAGATCTTGATTAACTGGTATATCCGAGTCCATATTAGTAGGAATCTCCCCCTGATCTGGTGTCAAAGTAGAAGGTTCATCAACTATCAAAGGATCAGCAGAAGAATCCTAGAAAATAACATTTTCATCTTCACTATCAGAATCTTGTGTTCCCGAACAAGAAGCAGCATTAGGATCTGGAACAGATGTAGAAGAAACAGATCATTGTGGAACCATAGTCGGTAGAAAACCACAATTCTGTGAATCCTGACATGAATCATAAAATACAGCAGCTTCCTTAGGAGAAATATCAGAAGGTAAATGAAAAGACTTGAATAAATTCTCATAATCAAATGCCCAGTCTCGTCCAATTTCCATTTGAGGTAAAAACCGATTAGAACAGTCAATATGAAACCATTCTTCAACCTGGCGAGTCTTTTTGTTATCAATCGCCTTAGCACTGAACTTGGTTGAGACATCTCGAACTTTCAAGAGGATGCATGGATTACCAAAAAGGTAGTAAATATTCCAGATTCAGCTTACGATTATTAAGCAACTCATAGCATGTCTTGTTGTGTCGCTTAACGGTCAAGACTCGGTTCAAAACGTGACACGCAGTATTCAAAGCCTCAGCCCAAAAAGTTACTGGAAGCTTAGAATCAGCAAGCATCGTACGTGCCGTTTCAACTAAAGTCTTATTCTTTCGTTCAGCAACTCCATTTTTTTGAGGTACATATGGCGCACTGAATTCATGATGAATTCCCTTTTGAAGACAGAATAAACCCATTTTGTTATTCTTAAATTCACTGCCATTGTCACTCCTAATTCTTCTGACTTTCTGTTTGAACAAATTCTCTAAACCCAGGATTAAGAATTGTACAAACTCTGTGGTTTCGGCTTTAGAAGCAAGGAACTTAACCCATGAAAATCTAGAGAAATCATTTGTTACTACCAGACAGTAAGATTTATCGCCAATGCTCCTGATACTATTTGGTCCAAACAAATCCATATGGAGTAGCTTCAAAGAAGTTACACTAGAATTTTTTGTCTTAGATTTGTGGGACTTCTTGTGTTGTTTCCCCTTCTTGCAAGGAATACAGTCATCAGGAACTGAAAATTTCATTTTTGGAACACCAAAAACCAGATCATTCTTCACAAGATAATTCATTTTCCGATAATTGATGTGAGCAAGTTTCCTGTGCCACAAAATAGAATCCGACTCAGACGCCTTGGAGAGTAGACATGTAGGAATTGAATCAGTAGTAGTAGCAACACTCATTTCTAGGACATATGTGTCATTTCTCCTTGGAGCATTCATTAAAATCCATTCGTCAGGAATCACAAAGCCCGGTTTCAAGATATAACACTCAGAATCATTGAAATGAAATGAAAATTTCTTGTCACACACTTGAGATACACTTAAAAGATTATGTTTAAGTTGCTCCACATAGTTCACTTTCTCAAATTTGACTTTTTCGTTCTTTAAAGTACCCTGAACAGTTATGTACCCGCCTTTATTTCCAGCAAAAGCGACATAACCACCATCAATATTAATCACATCTTCCAACAAACGAATATTCCCTATCATATGTCGAGAACAACCACTATCCACATACCACGTATTGTTGATAGTCCTCCTTGGTTGTCCCCTACATAAACAAAGAAAATCAGTTAGAAATTGGAACCCAAGCCATTGTGGTCTTGGGTCGTCCAGATGGATCAAAATAAACAACTTCAAGCAATTCACAATCAATATTGTTATCAACTTTTGGAACGTAAGATTTACAATTAGACCTTCTCAAAGAAGACATAGTTTGATTTATTGGAAAAACATTATTAGATTTAATATTATCAGATTCAGGTATTTCCAAAAAATTCTTTAGTTTTACGTCTTCTTCGTTGTGGTCTAGAAAGTTTGACCTCAGGTTGAGACTCTTTTGGAATTCCAACATGTGAAATCTCAAACTTCTTTTGAAAAACAACAGGTTTAAAAATACGCTTATCATGTTGCTTAAATCCCGAAGATTTAGCAAATGATTGACAAGGCATATTCTTTTCAACACTAGACGTAGGCTTTTCCCCATTTTGTCTTTTCAGAATCATCACCAATTGTTTTTGTGAGGGATTTAATTTGCCTTGATTCTTGTAAGGACAGTGAATCAGAATATGACCAACCTCATTACAGTGAAAACAAACTCTTCTATCTTGATGATTTCTAATATAAGGAGTATTTCTTGAATTTGATGACCCGTCTAATGAACAAGCTTCAGAAGATTTTTCTGAACAGTTGACTGGCTTCTTTGGAACAAAAACTTGTTTAGTCACCGTTGATAAATTCTTCTTCTGATAACCAGCAGCAACAAAACCACTTGATTATAACATTTTGGAAAGTTTAGGTTCAACATTCACCTCATCCGGTTCTGTTAAAATGCATCTATCACGGGTAACATTTTTCACTACCTTTGGTTCATTAATTTGCACTTCCTTTGGAATGCCTTCAACCTTATTATCATCAAAAACCTCATCCTCAGAATCAGAATCATAGATCATATCTTCACCAGTTACTGGATTTACTTTCAACACTGTCTTTGGATCAATTTCCTCTTCATGAATAATTTCTGGTTCAACAACATAATTTGCATTGAATGGTGGAGGAACAAATCCAATTCCAGCAACCCTCTTAGTAGGATCAGCATTAGCATTAAAGTAATCCAATACCACATATGAATTTTCAAAGTTTTCCAGCTTTTTATGTAATTTGATCACTTCAGATTCTTTATCAGAAATTTCTTTGTTCTTCTGAGCGACAATTTCATTTCAATTCTCAATCTCAGCATAAGCCATATCCAGATGATATGCTTGTTCCTTATATTTCAATCCCAAAGAGTTCAAATCTCTTTTCAAAGACTCAATTCTATCTATACACAATTTATCATTATCTTTTAATTTTTGATTAACTGAATGCATCGATTTCATATCACAAATTAAATTTGTGTTATCATCCATTACCTTTTGCATTTTATCTTTTATATTGATGCAATTAGAACAATAAATGTGACAGACATAATCTTTTACCTTTGAAGGATCTGACATGTCTGCCATGAAGACTTTTGCAATTGGAATATTTTCAGAATCTGCACCATCAGAAGAATTTTGAGTTAAAACAATATCATCTTTCGATACACCAGATGCAATATCAGATTCAACATTATGTACTTGATCACGCTCTTCATCAGCACTAGGCAAACTCTCTCCATCACTTGAGCTATCTTCATCAGTTGACTCTTCAGATTTTGTAGAATGAATCTTAGCTTTAAACGCTTGACTTTCAGTACCAACCAAATCTTCAAGAGGAATACCCCAGTCATAATTTTCATCATTCTGAGCAACCAAAGTAGATGATGCAGATGCATGATTAGAATTTCCAGAGCCAGAGGAGCCATGTGACTAATTACGATTGTTCTGAAAGTTATTAGGCTTCTTTTGAGAATCAAATTCAACTTTCGGTTTCACACATTCTTTGGCAAAATGACCATACTCCTGAAAATTATAGCAACGAACTTTGGTTTTATCAATTCCCATACGTGAACGACTGTTAGACCCAATATACTTTCTTCCAGTCTTCTTCAAAAAAATCATTTGCTTGTCGCATCAGCATAGCCATGTTCCATTGAATGTTCATCTCTTCCAGATCAACATGATCAATCTGTCTGAAATCCTCCTCAATAGCATATGGATCATGAATCTTTCCTCCAATAAAATTTTCATAAGAAGCCATAAAGGAAGAAAACATCACTAAATAATCATCAGCAACTCTTTGATTCATATTATGTGTTCCAGATGATGAAGAAGTTGTATTTGCAGAGAAACCTGAATGACTTGAAACCCCAGAACAATGATCATGAGAATCATCTTGAGTATCACCAGAAAAGAACGCAACCCCTACACCAGTTTTGCCAGAAGACTTAGCAAAATACATTGAAGGATCTTGAATATGCTCCATATTGGTTTCTTTCTTCTTCATATTCATATCATGTGATTGAATCTTGTCAAGAACCTCTTCAAGAGACATAGTTTTATACTTGACATTCTCTTTTATCAAAACCGTATACACATTAAATTTAGATGGTAATGCCTCCAAAAACTTATCATTTATCTCTTCAGTCTCATAAACCACTGGAGCACTTGACAACTGACTCACCAAATGATAGAATCTCGTTGCAAGATCATCTAAAGATTCATTTTGAAAGTGCTTGAATACTAAAAACTGTTTCTTCTGTAATTCTTTTCGACTTTTCTTAACATCCAAACTACCTTCACACCGCTTTTGCAATGCTTCCCACAATTGTTGAGAAGTCCTGAATTGTTTAAAGCTGTGATAAATTTCTTTAGGAAGAGACATTGAGATACTAGCCATTGCCTTCTTTTCTATATCAAACAATAATTTTTCTTCTATGGTTAACGCAGATACTGATTTAGGAACATCATCCTTTCCCATCCAAGTATATGTCGGATGTGTATAACCTTCCAAGATTGGAATCCATAAACTTGTATCAGTAAAAGATACGAACTGATCAAACCGATCTTTCCAGTTTGAATAATCTGCAAGACTTAACAATTTGGGCGGTTTCTGAGATGTACAAATCTCGTTGTCGTAATTTAACATATTAGTCACTTGCACCATATTTGCCATTTTCAGAAATTTTTTTTTCCAAGTGTTAAACAAAAATCCCCTTAGGCGAAGATAATAAGTTCGCTTCACAACCAAACAAGCGAATTTGATATCAAGTGAACTTGATAAGTTCGCTTACCCAAGAAATTCCAGTAAGTTCGCCTACTGATTAAGTTCGCCTACTAAGTTCGCTTAAACTGAGAGAAGCGAACTTAATAAGTTCGCCTGCAACAACTTTCAGCAAGTTCGCTTACAACAGCTGGAACAAACTCAGCAAGAACTTTAACCCAAACACTAACAAACAGCACCAAAAATCATCATTTCTCACAGATTAAAAGGAAGTTGAAGAAATTGAACCGTAGGATTTGGTATTTTATGAATTTGAACACTTCTATCGGATTAATTTCACCAAAATCAACTTCAAATCCACGAATTCAGTAGTAAAATCAACTTCAAGAACTTGAAAACTCCATGGATACAAAAAACTTAAAAAATGATCAATTTCTTGTCAAATTGTACACAAAATCGTCTCTAATCACCAGGAATCAAACACAAATCATGAGCAAAAGCTCTAATACCACTTGTAGGTCCACATGAATCATCTCAGATCTACCTCATGAGAGGACGTCTTGTTAACATGGAGTGCGGAATCCTACCGTATTAACGTTTGTCTATCAATTGACAGGAGAAACAACAGGTAAATAAACTTTCTCTTATATATCACCAAACAGAGTTTACAGAATACTTGTTCGTTCATTTGTTCGTTTTTTTAATCTGAATATGTAAACTCCTATTTATAAACACCAGTTCTGCCGTAGGCGAACTTAACAAGTTTGCTTCAAAGATGCTTAGGCGAACTTAACAAGTTCGCCTCTATTAGACTAGGCGAACTTATCAAGTTCGCCTCTAGCAGAACTTGTACTAATACTTAGACAAAAACTAAACTGTTACATAAAAACATAAAGACAATAAGACCTAAACTATTACAAAGCTTTTGTCATACAATCTATGTCCTAACATGGTGTACACAATGTCTTTCACGTCTCGAACTTGAAGAAATGTCTAGCAGATGAGACACTTGAGGTTCCTCTCGAGGAACTACAGATTGATGAACAACTTCGCTTTATTGAAGAACCGGTGGAAATCATGGATAAGGAAGTCAAAACACTCAAACACAGCAAAATATCTATCGTTAGAGTTCGTTCGAACTCGAAACGCGGACCGGAATTCATAATGGAGCGTGAGGATCAGATGATGCGCAAGTATCCTCATCTGTTCAAACAATCCACATCAAAAACCTAAGGTGCTATTCTAATTTTTGGGACGAAAATTCCTTCAACTAGGGGATGATGGGACACCCAGAAATTTTTTTTTTATTTTAATTTTCAGGACGAAAATTATTTCAACTAGGGGATGATGTGGCAATCCGGACTTTTCATGTTAACCCAGTTAGCAATCCAGTTAAACCCTGACTATTCACAAACTTTAGGGATTGAATTGTCAATTTTCAAACTCAAAACTCAAGGACTATTTATGTAATTAGCCTAAACCTAAATATATTTGACTTTGTAAGGTCAAAATAAATTATCTAAATCTTGTTGACTTTTAAAAGTCAAACAAACCATATTCTAACTCCATCTAAACCGTAGGGACTATTTCTTCCAAATTCTCAAACCCTAATACTGAAAATTAGAGGGACTAGTCTTGTATTTGGAACATACTTGATTTCTGCTGACTTTCATAAGTCAAACAAATTGGTTTTGACACTAATTCGCGGGATTCATTGCAATCAGTAACTGATATCCACGTTCATGGCATTAACGAACCCAATTAAGTCATTTATCATCATTTTAACTGTAGAATGAAACCCAATTATGGGTAATTAAGCTATAACCGTCGAAACCCACCTCATTTTCAAACGAATTTGATCATTTGGTCAATTATACTCACAATTCATCATCTTCACACCTCTGTCGAGTCCCACAAAACCTGATTCGCACATCAATTCGGCTGTAGTTGCAATAGGAATCACCGGAGAACAAGAACCCGTGGTCGGGACTGTGTTTTACTCGAACACCATCAATTCGACATTCGTTCTAGTAAGTAAGCATACCTTCAGCTTCGTTTCAGTGTCTAGAGTGAAAGGCCTAAACCAATTCGGGTTCATATCATCCAATTGGTCATGTACCGATTATAGGGTTCATACTAAAACCAGTCTAATCGAACCCTATTCCGGACTGTTCCTAAATCAAATTAATTACCATGGACAGTTTTGCAATACCACATTCTTTGAAAGCCCTCTATTAATTTAACATGATAACATCGAATTCGACTCAAACCAGAATCTAGGGCTTGGTCTTGAGCAAGATTGGGGGTTTTGGTCCTATATTCAATTTTAATCAAATTAAACCTAACCAACAGCTTCGCAAAGTCAAAATCTTTAAAAGCCCCCTAATTTCAATTGCTTTCATTATCAAATTTTTGCCAATTCGATTTGACGATCAAATCTAGGGTTCCGACCCTTTAACCAGTAAATTAACGAGTCCAAACGCAAAAGTTTTTACAATTAAATTGAACCACAGACTCGCCATCCCTCGATTTACTGAAACCCTTTGTAAATTGGTAAAACCGGAATCAAATTGAAAGAGTTCATGGATGGATTCGATCGTGCGTGGATTGGGGAGGGGAATACACTGGATTTGTATGATAAAAAACATTAGGGACCGGGTTTGTATGCGATTCCCTAGCGGGCTGTGTTGGTTTGGTATGTGTGCTTATGTGGGAGAGACCCGGTTCCAGTTTCTCCACACGTTTTCTTTTTAATTCATTTTTTTATATTATTTTAATATAAAACTAATACCCCATCATATTGTATTGACATATTAATGAGTTTAGACCCTGAAACAAAAACAACCCGTAGGCTCGAGTTTGATTTTATAACCCATAATTAATATTATTCCCACTTTTAAAATAATATGTTTATATTATTTTCAAACAACGAATTCAAATAAAAATAATATGTTTTTGTTATTTTCAACCCATGACTCATATTATAAAATAATATATATATTTTATATTATTTCGCCTCGTTTTTTTAATCTAGTGTAACGTTTGAAACTAAATAATAATATAATTGTTTATATTATTTACTCACGTTTATATTCTCGAATAAAAATAATAAATTTATTATTGTCATGCAATTAATTATAATGTTATTTTACTCACGTTTATATTCTCGAATAAAATATATTATTTTTCTAGGTCATTGTTAAATGGCACAAACGCACGAATCTACTTATTTAATTAATATTATTCGTAATTAGAGATGTTCAACACGAAACACTTTCATAATGTTTAGAAATCCTTGTTACCGTGTACACGTTCGTCTACTCATTGATCCTTAGAATGTGTTAAGACATTCTAATCTTTCGTGTCGTCGTCACAAATCCTAACTTGTCCCTAATTATTATGTTTATAATTCTAGGACATACGTAAAACGTGCAGGCTAACACTTAAGGTTCTAAATCGCTTACTTGTGTGATACAACCTACAATGCAATGCAGGTGAGTTTTCACGGCCCTTTTTACTTGTTTCCTATTGGGGGAGAAACATGCATACAAACATCATTTTTACTTATTTTCCCGTTGGGGAGAAACATGCATACAAACATTATTTTTACTTGTTTTCCCGTTGGGGAGAAACAAGCATACAAACATCATTTTTAGTTGTTTTCCCATTGGGGAGAAACATGCATACAAACATCATTTTTACTTGTTTTCCCGTTGGGGAGAAACATGCATAAAAACATCATTTTACTTGTTTTCCCGTTGGGGAGAAACATGCATACAAACGAGCATTCATTTTTTTTACTTGTTTCTCGTTGGGGAGAAACATGGGTACAAACAGACATCCGTTACCTATCTTCCCGCCGGGGAGAGACACAAACACAAACGGACATAGATCACATAGTATTTCACTACCACTTGTGTACTTAAGCGTAAACACTATCATGAAAGTCCTCACATCGAAACGTTAATATGGACTTAGCGAGGTAATTTGAGTAGTACTACTGGGTTTGACAAACCCCACCCAGGCTAGTCGCGCTAGCACGATTGGAGGTCGAGTGGGTGTAGATTGGCCTAAACATATTAGTCAGGGTTGATAGACCTGGCTGGAGGCAAACAAACAAACAAAAAGTCAGCTTCGGTTGCAATCGCTTAGAGAAACTTGTACATTGTCTAGCTAGTAATCGGTGTGACTTACGTATGTGGATCTAGCAACACTCAAACAGTTTATTTACATACAAACCTGAAAACTCACCAACCTCGTGTTGACACTTTTTCTTACATGTTTCTCAGGTCGCTTTGGAACAGGTTGCACACTTAGGACATGCATGGAGTCCTACTGTCATATCATTCATTTCAAACATTTTTAACAGTTTTACTTATTTACATAAATTGACGCTTGTTGCGTGTAGGATCGTGAAAGTACAAGATGGTTCTGTTCTTAGTTGAAATTGGCTGAAACAATAACAACTACACACGTATAATAGAGTAAACAGAAAGAATACTTATAAGAATACTGTTGTATTAAGCTTTTGCAAATAAACGATTACAAATGAAAACTCAATCAAAAAGCACACATACAATGAAGTGTTTACACAGTATTTATACTTACTTAGAATCAAGACAGACCCTTGATTCTAAGGATCAGATCTAACACAGACCGTTGATCTGTTGTATATAGCTAACTATTACAAGTTTAGTCTAACTAGCTAACTTTATTGAAGCGTCTTCTTTATGCATCATTACTTGCATGCTTGGAGAAGAGAATTGTTGTCCGTCATTGGTTGCACCATTGAGGTTCCTTCTGCTTTGAGTGTGTCAGTAGCTTTTGCAGAAAGTTGTCAGTGACGCTTGGCATGGATAGTCAGCTGCAACGATTTATCTTCAAGGCACAAGGCTGTCAGCAGCAAAGATGATGATCAGCAGCAAGATGTGACCATCCAAAGTGTTGATGCTGCTGAGAAGCCTATCCGCAGCAACTCTGGTCTTCAGCAGATAAGGCAATCTGCAGCAGATTTGTTCTTCAGCAGAAGAACAAGTATCCGCTGCAGATGAGCTTGTCCGCAGCAGTTTGTTGGTCAGCAGCAAACTCTGAGATCAGCAGCATTTGTACTTAGAGAATTTTGTAGCCATCAGTCTTTATTTCTACAAACTCCCACTAGACTGATGATACAAAACTCTCTTACTGCTTTTGTTGCTGACGCTTTTGCATGTTGCTGACTATCCTTTCAACCTCATATCCTCTCTGGTCCATGCTGGGATTGTTAAGAGGAAGCTCAGTCTTGATGTCTTTGCTTGCCATTTTGAATATGGCCTTGCTTGAACACCTCATCTTCTATCCTTTAACATCTATCAGAATGAATTCATCCTTATCAGCATTGTAGGACCAGCTGATGAATGGAGAGTGGGATTAGAGAGGTTTGACATTAATAATTTCATCTTTTCTGGGGTTGAAGTAATGTTTGATTACCAGCAATAGATGTCTCCCACCTTCATTCTCAGGCTCATTGGCTTCACCCATCTCCATCATTCTTCTTAGATCAGAATCTGGAAGCTGTAGTACCTCATCAACAAATGTATAAATTGATCTTTTTGCTTCTGTCCTCCCCCTGAACACTTCAAACCACTGGCCTTGAGGGCTGTATGACCATCTGATTATGTCTCTTGAGTCTTCTAGTTTGGAAGTGGGTTTGTTTTTCTTTTTGGGAGGTTGTTGATGAGTAGGAGCTGGGTGTGAGGATTTGAACTTTAAGGGAGGAGAGGAGGGAGGTCTAGGATGGAGAGTGGAAGGTTGTTGGATTGAGGAAGTGTTGGGTGAGAGAGAAGGCTTGGGTTTTTTTTTTCCTTTCTTCTTGAATGATTACCCTTTTCTTGGAGCCTTTCTTCTCCAATCTTTCTTCCTCATCCTTCTTGACTTTAAGATAGAGGGCTTGCAGGTTCATGAAATTCATGGGACCTAGCCTCTTTCCACTCTATCCTCTAGCCTTAAGGAAGTCAATCTTGATCTTCCTTTCTTCACGGGTTCTTTAATTCAAGGCAATGGTCTTTTTGGACTTTTGTTTGGCTTTTTCTTCTTCTTCAGCCTTTTTCTTCTTTGCCAATTGACGCTGCTGACCCATGAAGGCTCTGTAGATTTCTTTATTGGATAGTTTCTCAAGGTATTCTACATCCTCACCTTGAGAAATCAGAGCTTTTACCCACTCATCTCTCATTTCTTTGGCTAGTTCAGAGTCAGTTATTCTGAACTTAGCCTCTTTCTTCTTTATCAAATTGTTCCTGCAGTTGAAGGGCAAGGGCTTCATCCTCTTCAATTTGATAAACTGCAGGAATCTTTACCTTTAGATCATCCAACTGTTTTGCATACATTTGGATATGTTGTTCTCTGAGGAGAATGGCTGTGAGTCTATCTTGAGTTTTCTTTATTTCAGCCATCTCCTCTCCTTCTCTTCTTCTTTTTTCTTCCTTCTCTTTCTTCTCTCTAAGCAACCTCTCTTCATCTTCTTTGGTCATAATTCCCTTTCCCGTATCTTTGTTGGACGCCTCTGCTTCAGCTTCACTGATCACAACAGCAGATGATGGTGCGGTTGTTTGAATCTCAGCCTCAGCTTCATTGGCATTTTGGGGAATGGATAAGGGAGGGGAACTTACTTCATCTTCTTCCCATTCCATACCTGTCACATCCTTCCATGCCTCTTTCATCTTTTCCTCTTCTCTTCTTTTTGATTCTTCTTCTGTGTTCAGTCTGACTGTTGGAGAAGAGAAAAAGGATAGGTCTGAGTCAGATCCAGATTCCTCCTTATAAAGAGAAGCCTTGATGATTTTGATCATTTCTTGGCATTCTAAGGAGTTGACATTGAAGATGAGTGATCTGAGCTCAAAGACCTTGTTCAGGAAGGCTGAAGGTAGGAGCAAGATCTCTTTGATGTTGATTGATAGAGAAGATCCATTGCTCAGGAAGAAGGTGAAGTCATGGGAGTCAGTGCTTATCCATCCTTGCACTTCGACATCCCTGACCATTCTATTGTACAGGAATCTTCTCCAGCACAGAACTTCTTCTTCAGTGAGAAGACTTCTCCTTATTATTTCAAGTCTTTTAGGAGTCAGTCTTCTTTCTGCTGCTGTTGAAGATTCAGGATAGGCTACCCTTTTTGCTGCTTGTATTTGTCTTTCAAAGTTAGGTAAATTATCCTCCATCAAGTTATAGAACCTGCCAATAGCAATTTCTGCTGAGAGGTCCGTTGAGTTGTTGATACACTGTAGATGGTATAGGTGAAGGACTTGGATGCTATTGAGAAAGTCCCAGTTTAGCTCTTCTACTATGCCAAACTCCCATCCAATCCAGAACCTCTCAGACTTTCCATCATACCCCCAAGCTAGTATTGTGTCAAACTCTAGCTGTGTTGAAGTCAGTGAAAATTAGGGGGGGCAGTGGATTGACTTATGATAGATGCTGCTTCAGGGATGATGCTGAAAGACTTATATGTTTGTTCTATGTGTTCAGCATCTCATCAACAGCCCTGACGACTAACTTCCAGTCTTCAGATGTCTCTTATTCTTCGTCATCTGAAGCTGGCAAGTCATGAACCTGTACAAAAGCTGGCTTGAAAAGTGTGCTTTGAAATTCAGCCTGCTCTTGAATCCAGTCGTCAAGACTATCTGAATCTTCCTCCATTGGGACCATCTCCCCCTTTTTGGTTGCATCAGTGAACAAATAAGCATCAATTTGGGTGCCCACTGATACAAGAGAGGGAGTATGCATAGTTGGGCATTGATGGGCTTCATGCATAGAGACTTGGTGTCTTAGTTTGGACACTTCAACCTCTAGCATAGCCACCCTGGCCGTCAATTCCAAGTTATGAAGTTTTAGTCTGTCCTCATCCATAGTTGTGGAATCCTTGGATCTAGATGGGGCCTTAGGCCTGGCCTCTGCATCCCCATCACCCATGGCTTCTTGGCGCCTGGGATTCCTCTCAGTGAGGGGAGTTTCCAAGGAAACATCCTCACTGTGAGTTGCCGTGGTTGAGGTCTTAGCGATGTTGTCACTGTCCTCCTAGTCATTTGATGGACCAACAGTATTGACAGCCTCTTCCACATCCACTCTTTCATAACTCCTAGAGTGGACCTTCAGGGTAGAAGAACTTGGGTTGGGTGTGTTGGAAGCAAGATCAATCAGTATCTCCGAGATAGTGGTACTTGGAGACGGTACATCATCTTGATCAGGTTCCTCAACACTTAAGTTCAGAAGAGAGAGGAGTGGCTCAGGGGGATGTTCTATGGATCCAGGAAGTGATCCTGATCCTAATAGAGAGACATCCGAAGGAGTATCCCTAATAATGTGGCTGTCCCTTATGATATTCTCACCAGAATGTTGTGATCCTGAGAGAGGGCTATTAGGTTGGGTTTGGGCCTTAGAGGCAAGAGAAGAAGGAGTTCTTTTGCCCCTTTTCCTGTTATATGTCGTTGCAACCGGGGCCCTGTGTTCCGGTTGAACGATAACATCCAAAACATGTGTATGTAATTTTTGTACCTGTGCATCCTTAGTAGTATGCACAGGGGTTCGAATGGTGGAAGCAGATTGTTGATCAGGATGTGAGGTGGAGGGTGTGGGATCAGTATCAGCTGGGATTGCTGAACTGTCACCCGGGGTACTTTATATGTTCAGCATTGTAGATAACAATGGAACATTGACCCCTGAGAACTTTTTGGAAACAGTTCTCATGCTTTGAAAAATATTATTTTTATGTCCCAGAATGATGTAGATTCTTGCAGGTTTTGAAAGTTCTTGATTGAAAACCTCCTGCAAGAATCTTGGGAACATAAAAAATTGTTGCTTTGCACCCTCTTGAAGGTTATATCTCAAACCCTCAAAGATGAGGTGTGCAAAGTTGAAGCCTAGATCAGTGACCATACCATGGAAAGCGGAGGCAAGTGCGGAGCTCACCTGATGCCATCCACTCCTCTTCTGAGATATGCATTGGAGAAGAGTGTGGCAGAGATACTTCCATGGAGGGCCCATCAGCGCCTTCTCAACTGTATACTCATTTTGATTTCCAGTGTACCCTATGGATACAAAGGTCCTCATGTACTCATCCTTTGAGTATGAGATGGCTGCTCCCTCATCTTGAAGCTTGAGATGTTTTCTGAGTGTGGCTTCTGAGATGGTGATATCCTTGTCGTCTACCTTGGCTTTAATTTGGGGAATCCCCTATTCGGTAGAGTAGATGGTGGTACTCCAGAAATCCTCCATATGAGGGATATATATGGTAGGGTTGGTTGTGAGGGCAAAGTAGATCTTTGATCGACATAAGAAGTGAATCATATCATTGAAACCTTCGGATTTCTTTCCCTTGGTAAGGTATGCTATAAGGTTATGGTATGGGGAGAACTTATCATCAGGGTTATTGATGTCTGCCATTGTTGTTTGGTTTGGAGGGAAGGTTTAGAATATGGAAGGCTTTGAATGTTTTAAGGATGAAGAGCTTTGAATGTGGTGGGGACTTGAGAGAAAAGTGAAGTGGGTTTAGGGTGAAATTGAAGGTAAAGAGGTGATAAGGAAATTTGATTTGTTCTTATAACGGCAGAGGAGGGAAAAAAGCAAAATGACTTGTACAGTACAACCTTATTCACCTTTTACTTTTACAGCTGTAATACACCGAGGCAGTCATGGTAAAGACTGACGTTAATTTTTACAGCGGGTAAAAGTTAATTTGGACTTAAATTTACCCATCAGAAGCAAACTTGGTTGCTGTGGATGAATAAGCATGTCCGCTGCAAACTTGGTTGCTGCGGAAGGTTAAGTCTTTCAGCAGCAAACTTATCTGCTGCTGATGGGTTTAAAAATTCACAGCAAGGATGTTGCTGCTGACAGTCTTAAAGAAATCCGTAGTTAACTTGTTCCTGCTGATAATTTAAAGCAGTCAGCTGCAAATTTTTTGCTGCTGTAGATTAAACCTGTCAGCAGTTAACTTATCTGCTGCTGATGGATTTAATAATCCGCAGGAAGGATGTTGCTGCTGACAGTCTTAAAGATATCCGCAGGAAACCTGTTCCTGCTGATAACTTAAAGCAGTCAGTTGCAAATCTTTTGCTGCTGAAGATTAAACCTGTTAGCAGCTGAAGGACAAAAATGCTGCTGACTTATAACTTTTTATTTACAACATAAGACAAAACATATTTATAAAATAGAGTTTTAGAGATAGATTTTAATCAAAGTTCATCATATCAATGGATTCAACTAAATATCTAAATCTAGCTTCATCAAAAGGTTTTGTTAACAAATCAGCATATTGCTCATTCGTATGAACTTTGGTTAAAATAATTCTCTTTTTCTCAGCTTGATCTCTTATGAAATGATACCTGATGTCAATGTGCTTTGTCTTGGAGTGATGCACCGGATTGTTTGTGATTGATATAGCACTCATGTTGTCAATGTGAATTGGAGTTGCCATGAAAGTCATCCCGTAATCCAGCATTTGATTTTGTATCCAGATGACTTGTACACAGCAACTTGAAGCTACAATGTATTCTGCTTCAGCTGTAGAAGTTGAAACACATGTTTGCTTCTTGCACTGCCATGAAATTAATCTTCCTCCTAGAAACTGACATCCTCCTGAAGTGGACTTTTTGTCCAAGTTGCATCCCCCGTAGTCACTGTCAGTGTATGCATATATATTAAACATGTCATTTTTAGAGTACCATAGCCCAAGTCTTGAGGCACCCTTTAGGTATCTAAAGATTCTCTTGATGGCTTGAAGATGTGAAACTTTTAGAGCTGCTTGAAATCTTGCACAGAGACATACTGCAAACATGATATCTGGCCTTGAGGCAGTGAGATACATGAGAGACCCTATCATTGCATGGTACTGATGTTGATCAGTGTCTTGGCCATCTTTGTCTGGAGTCAGCTGATGATGCACTTGCATAGGGGTTCTTGCAGCAGAGCAGTTACCCATTCTGAATCTTTCCAAAATGCTCTTTACATATTTGGATTGGCTGATGAAGATTCCATTTGGGACCTGTTTAACTTGTAGACCCAAGAAGAAATTTAGTTCACCCATTGAACTCATTTCAAACTTTGAGTGCATCAGAATCTCAAAGTCTTTGCACAGCTGTTTCCTTGTTGATCCAAAGATGATAACATCAACATAAATTTGAACTAGTAAGATTTCTCCCCCTTCATCTTTGATAACAAGGTCTGGTCAATAGCACCTCTTCTGAAGTTGTTGCTTAGTAGATATCATGATAAGGTTTCATACCAGGCTCTTGGTGCCTGATGTAGGCCATACAGAGCTTTGTCTAGTTTGAACACTTGAGTAGAATGTGCAGGATCTATAAAGCCTGGAGGCTGTTTGACGTATACTTCCTCACCAATCTTCCCATACAGAAAGGCACTTTTTACGTCCGACAGTGAAATTCTTGGATGCAGCATATGCCAGGAAGATTCTGATGGCCTCCAGCCTGGTAACAGGAGTAAAGACTTCATCATAGTCAATTCCTTCTTCCTGAGTGTAGACTTCAGCTACAAGTCTGGCTTTGTTCTTGACTACAATGCCTCTCTCGTCTTGCTTGTTCCTGAAAACCCATCGTGTGCCAATAGCGTATTTACCTGGTGGAAGATCAACAAGTTTCCAAACATCCTGCCTCTTGAATAGTAGCAATTCTTCATGCATTGCCTCAATCCAGCTGCTGTGTTTGAGTGCTTCATCTATCTTCTTGGGTTCCACCTGAGATAAGAAACATGAAAACAAGAATACATTGGCCTCATGAGATTTGCTTCTTTTGAGAACTCCTTGGTGGACTTGGCCAATAATATTTTCATGTGGATGTTCTTTATGGATCTTCTGTGCTGGTACCACCTCCAGTTGTATCCCTTGCTCCAGATAGCTTTGATTTTGATCAGCAGTCTCTTCATTCATGATGGAAGAGTCTTCAATATCATTAGCCACATCAATATTTTCGGTAATAGCGTCATCAGCATCTACAGCATTTACCGAGGAGTCTTCATTTAGATTTTCAGTTTCAGACAGGCTGCTGCTGGTTACATTAGACAGTCTTGTTCCGGCTTCACTTGCTTCAATTGCTTCCACAACGTATGGAGGATCAATTGATGGTCTTCTCAGACTGATAGAAGATTTGGGAAAATCCAGTCTGTAGTCAGTGGATGAAGTGGAGACAGGTGTTTGTTTAGACGTAGACTCCATATTTGAGAAGGTGAGAGGCTCAAATATTTGGGAGAAGGAGTCTATGTCAAAGAGCCAGTTTGCACCTTTTCCCTGCTCACAGACAATGTGTTCTCTACATTCCACATTTGCTGATTCTTCCACAATTCTTGTTCTTGAATTGAATTCTCTATAGGCCTTTGATTGAGAGGAATAGCCCACAAAATATCATTCATCAGATTTGGCACCAAACTTAGGAAGAACCCCATGTGTGATGAGAATGGTGCATGGACACCCAAAAGGTTTTAGAAACCCAATGTAGGGAACTCTTTGAAACCAAAGTTCATACGGTGTCTTGTTAAGGGGTTTGACAATTACAACTCTATTTTGCACATAACAGGCTGTGCTAACTGCTTCTGCCCAGAATGTGAGTGGCAGTTTTGAGTCAGCCAACATAGATCTTGCTGACTCAATAAGAGTTCTGTTTCTTCTTTCAGCAACTCCATTTTGTTGTGGAGTTCTTGGAGCACTGTATTGTCTTTCTATCCTTTGCTTTCACAGAAACAGTTTTGAGTGTGGTTTTTGAATTCTGTGCCCTGATCTCATCTTATGATTTTCACCTTTTGATTGCTTTGATTTTCTACCCTCAGAATGTAGGATTTGAGAATTTCAGCAGTTTCATCTTTAGTTCTCAAGAAGTATACCCAAGAGAATCTGGTGTAGTCATCTGTTATCACAAGACAATATGACTTTTTGCCCATTGACATGACATTTGTAGGACCAAAAAGATCCATATGCAGTAGTTGTAGTGGTGTGTCATTTGTATTTAAGGTCTTGGGCTTGTGAGAACTCTTGTGTTGCTTCCCCTTTAAGAACGCAATGCAGTGGTCTTGTAGCTGAAATTCTTTGTCAGGAAGCCTTCTGACAAGATTATTCTTCACCAATTTGTTAATAGTTTTGATATTAACATGGCTTAATCTCTTGTGCTAGAGAGCTGATTCATCAACTGAGGCTTTTGATAAAAAGCAGGAAACACTCCCAGATGGAGTGACTTCATTCATGTCCAGTACATAGAGATTTTCTTTTCTCTGAGCAGTTAATAAAATTCTTTCTGGAGGAGGTATGGATAAGTCTGGAGACAGTACAAAGCATTCTTTATTTGTGAAGAGCATCCAATGCTTTTGGTCACAGACCTGGGAAACACTCATGAGATTGAAGTCCAATTCTTTGACATAGTTGACCTTATCAATGCTCATTCTTTCGTTGGACACTGTTCCTTGTCCAGTAATGGATCCTCCCTTTGAGTCACTTCCAAAGGCAACATATCCTCCATTGAAATGTCTGAAGTTGGGGAGGATGGATCTATTGCCTGTCATGTGCCTGGAACAACCACTGTTGACCACCCATGTGTTATTCTTATGACCTGGCTGTCACTGCACATGATAGATTTCTAATTAGTAAGAGGAACCCAAGAGTCTGCAGACTTGAAAAAAATGGTTGTTAGTTTATCCTTTTCAGTATGTTTACAGTCAATGGAACCAATGATAATGCTTGGAGATGGTTTGGCTTTCCATTGCTTTGTTGGTGATTTTCTAGTTTTCCTCACATTGTCAGTAGCGGATTTTGCTACTGATGTTTCTGGCTTATCAACAGTAGATCCTGCTGCTGATAGCTTTGCTGAAGTGGCAGCATTCTTGGCTGCTGAAGGCTTTGCCTTGGATTTTGCCTTATCAGTAGTGAACACTCTTGCTGCTGATGGCTTTGCCTTATCAGCAGCAGATTTTGCTGTGGAGGATTTTAGCTTATCAGCATCAGATTTGGTTGCTGCTGAAAGCTTCTGCTTTGTTTTCTTGGGCTTCCCTTGACTACTAACATTTTTTCTGGCTGCTGATGGTTTAACAACCGATGTATGCTGATCCTTCTTTACCTTTTGTCTTTGAGGGGCTTGATGAAAGATCTGGTTGAAGGGGTTAAATTTACAATTTGCAGCAAAGTGGTCTGATTCACCACAAATGATGCAGGTTTGTTGAGATTTAGGCAGTTTCACACTTGGGGGAGATAGAGACTCCCTGAACTTAGTTGCCTTGACCTCGTAGCTTCTTACCTTTTTGTTTTTGTTAGTCTTTTTAAAGACATGCTGCTTTGAATTTCTTTGATATTCCTGGTAATGAAAGTAGGTGCTGGCAGTGTGGTTATATCTACCACATACAAAGCATGATCTTGCCAGTTTGTCTCTTGAAAGGTAGACATAGTCCTTTCTTTGCAACAGATCCTTGAAGTTCCATGGATGCGCTTCGTTATGTTCAAAAGTGGTTTCTTCTAGGGTCTTTTGAACATATGGAACTTTTTCCCAGGCGTATGACATATATCAAACACCTTCCTCTTTGTGATCGGCTTTGACTGAGGCTTGGGGTTCGTGGATCCTGATGTCTCTCCCTTTTCAATGTTTAGCTTTCTTCCATCTGGAGGATAGCTGATCTTGATCTGTTTGAATGGGACAGTAGCTGGAATAGCTGGAACAACAGCATGAACTTCAACTCTATTTAGAACAGCTTCATATGGGGCTGCACTAGTTTCATCATGGTCTGAGCAGATTGACTCAGATTCTGATGAGGTAGTACAGTCTTCAACAAAAGTTTCATCCGTTGAAGGATCAAGGTTTCGATTTGCAGTGTCAAGATTTGCAACATTGAAGCTTGGTTCGTGAATGGCAATATAGTCAGCAGGAGGAGGAACATATTTGTACTGATCACTGTTATACCCAAGTCCAGTCTTTACCTTCTCATGGACTTGAATATCTAAAAGTCTTTTTAACTTTTTGGAGGAAAATTCATTTTTTTCAACATGAACTTTCTGTTCCGCCAGTTCAGCTCTGGTAGCTTTTAGTTTGACCAGTAGATTATCAATTTGAGTTTCAAGATTAGTTTGTTCGTGTTTTAACGATGAAATCTCTTTCTTAAGGCAGTTAATCTTTTCTTTATAAGTATTTTCAACCTTTTTGAACTCAGATTTCATCTGATTAAACTCTTCATTTTGATCTATAAGGTTTTGGTTATGCTTTCTATAACCCAAAACTTTATCAATACAGGCTTGAGAGCAAAGATGTTCAAATACCTGAGGTGGTATCTCTGTAGTATTTTCCATAAGAGCTTGGTTGTTGGCAGGGAGCCCTTCATACTGGAAGCTCCGGTCGAAGTCAGAAGTTCCAACAGTTGCACATGCTGCAGTTTGAACTGGAGGAGTAGATTGTTGTTGTTGTTGTCTGGGTTGGGCTTGGTGAGCTTGTCTTAACTGAGGAGCAGCTGGATTTGCCCTTGGTGCCTTGCATTCTCTAGCAAAGTGACCCAGTAGGTTACAGTTGTAACATCTTAGTTTGCTTTTATCCAATCCAACTCTGGTGTTGGAGTTGTTGCTTGGAATGGGTCTTCCGGTTCTAGAGCAGAACCTTTTTGCTCTTATAGAGAGCATGGCATACGAGTGCTATATGTCCATTTCTTTTAAGTCATCTGGGTGGAAGCATTCCAGATCCTCCTTGATAAAGGACATGTTACTTGAGTTTTTCAAAACAAAAGCAGTTGAGGTTTGAGGAGGAGCTTCTAGGAGAAATGGTGAGGTGTTTGTTTGAGAGGTTGGAGTTTGTGGATGGGTGACGATGGGAGGATAGTAGTTGCTGGAACTAGGACCTGAGTGGTCGGAGTGAAGCGCAGATGAGATGGTGGAGGAAGAAGAGGCTGATTGATGATTGGAGCTTCTTTCCTTGGCTTGAATCATTTCCAATTCATATGTTTTCAGCATGCCAAAGAGCTCTATCATCTGGAGAGTTTTTAAATTCTCCGTTCTTCTTATAGACACTGTATATAGTGTCCAGCAGCTTAGGAGAGATCTGATAAACTTTTTGAGAATATCTTCATTCTCTCGCTTTACTTTGGAGCACTGCAGTTCTCCCACCAGGTAAGTGTACGTGTTATACAAAACGGTTAGTGACTCACCTTCCTTCCATACGAAATTTTCGTATTGCTGTTTCAGGACGTCCCTTCTTTTTTCTTTGACTTCCTCTGAGCCAGCAAACATCTTCTCAAGAGCCTCCCAGAGCTCTTTAGCAGTTTTGTAACTTCTGAAGTTATGAAAAACTTCATTTGGAAGGCACATTTGGATAGCTCCTAGTGCCTTGAAGTCCACCTCCATCTTCTTTATGTCCTCTTCTGAGTACTTGGAGGGCTCCTTCGGAAAGAATACTTATAAGAATACTGTTGTATTAAGCTTTTGCAAATAAACGATTACAAATGAAAACTCAATCAAAAAGCACACATACAATGAAGTGTTTACACATTATTTATACTTACTTAGAATCAAGACAAACTCTTGATTCTAATGATCACATCTAACATAGACCGTTGATCTGTTGTACATAGCTAACTATTACAAGTTTAGTCTAACTAGCTAACTTTATTGAAGCGTCTTCTTTATGCATCATTACTTGCATGCTTGGAGAAGAGAATTGTTGTCCGTCATTGGTTGCACCATTGAGGTTCCTTCTGCTTTGAGTGTGTCAGTAGCTTTTGCAGAAAGTTGTCAGTGACGCATGGCATGGATAGTCAGCTGCAACGATTTATCTTCAAGGCACAAGGCTGTCAGCAGCAAAGATGATGATCAGCAGCAAGATGTGACCATCCAAAGCTGCTAATGATTTGCCTATCAGCAGCATCAAGTGTTGATGCTGCTGAGAAGCCTATCCGCAGCAACTCTGGTCTTCAGCAGATAAGGCAATCCACAGCAGATTTGTTTTTCAGCAGGAGAGCAAGTATCCGCTACAGATAAGCTTTTCCGCAGCAGTTTGTTGGTCAGCAGCAAACTCTGAGATCAACAGCATTTGTACTTAGAGAATTTTGTAGCCATCAGTCTTTACTTCTACATTGCGTGTAATTACTTTTTATTTCATTCTAACGTTTACGCTACCGCATTTAACTCTGAACATTTAATGGTTTTGTTTAAACTCATATAGTGTCGTTTGACGTAACTAATGACTGAGATCCTGGTTTGTCACGCTCCTAATGGTAGGACGCCGTTAATGGAATTTGGCGGTGTGACACTAAGATACTTAAGGTACCAAATAAAATGAGATACCTGACCTGTAAGGTGAATCTCAATAAATAATAAAGAAGAGAACTAAAAAAAGAACTCAAGGCCTACGGGGCTAAAGGAGAAAAGATTGCACGACTACGGGGCTGAGAATGAATGAGTTTTCATGACAAATGCGAGTGGTCTATACTGACGAGTATAAGAACCTTGCCAATACTCGGACCTGAGGTACGACCTAAGATGGTTGCGAGGGGGTTAGTACATCCATAAAATATACAAATATCGTGATCGGAGGTACGTCCAAAGATGGTCACGGGGGCGCCGAGAGCCTGAGAAAACGTGAACAATAATAAAAACCTCAAGAGTTCCTAACGAATGAAAAGATGCAGTGTACTTACTTAGCGAAAGCTAATTCAAAAACGTTTTTTTAACACTGCATGAAAAAATCACGTTGAATGAGGCTTCCTGAGGACGGAGCAGTCGGAGTTAGAGATCCCTATGTAATATGATCTAAATGTATTATCTTATGTAAAACAATATTATAATAAAAAAGATACCTTAGCCATTTTATAGCAAGGTTCTTGTTCTGAATGCGGTCTAAGATACTTCATCTTCTTGTACTTTTAACTGATGGTATCATGATCGTAGATCTATCTTGGAGAAGTATATTGCTCCTTCGAGCTGATCAAACAGTTCATCGATTCTTGGAAGTGGATAACGGTTCTTGATCGTAACTTTGTTTAATTCCCGGTAATCTATGCACATTCTCATCGATCCGTCCTTCTTTTTTACAAAAAGTACCGGAGCTCCCCATGGCGAAGAACTTGGTTTTATAAAACCCTTCTCCAATAACTCATCAAGTTGTTTCTTTTATTCAGCCATCTTGGTAGGAGCTAATCTATACGGAGCTTTGACTATCGGAGCCGTGCCTGGTACAAGATTTATTTGGAACTCCACTTCATGATCAGGCCATGTTCCATGTAACTCTTCAGGGAAAACATCGAGATACTCAGCGACGATCATTACGTCCTTTAATTCTTTTTTAGATTTATTAGTTGTCAAGGATATTAGGTATGCGAGGCATCCCTTTTGGAGAAACTTTGTTGCATTTTTCATAGAGATCAAACCAACATGGTTGGTTGACTTGTCTCCTTTAACTATCACCATTTCTCCCGATGGTGTTCTTAATATAATGGCCATTGAGTCGCAAAGGATGTGGGCTTGGTTAGTTGCTAACTAATCCATTCCAAGGACTATGTCGAAGCCTACCAATTCCATCGACAAAAGTTGTACGGGTAGGACTTGTTTAGACAACGTAATTAAACAACCATTTAGAGATACGAAGACTTGGATCAGGTCTCCGTTCACGGTTTTGACTCGGTAAGATTTGTCTAGTTTAGCTATGGGTTTATTAACTAGTTTGCAAAACTTATGATCTATATAACTTTGAGTTGCCCAAGAGTCAAATAACACCTTAGCATAAGCGTTATTGACAAGAAAAGTACCATATATGACATCGGTAATATTGGCAGCTTCTTTGGCATTTAAGTGGAGTGCTCATGCATTCTTTTTAGTCTCGGTGGTAGGTTTGGTACTTGAGCCACCAATAGATTTTGGTTTGGTGCACTCACTTCTATAGTGCCCAGTCTCACCATAGTTGTAGCATGTAACTAGTTTCTTTCGTGGACACTGATTATTGTGATAGCTAGTGATCGAGGCACGTGGTAAGGAGTCATCATTTTCCAGGATGCCTTTTGCTACACGTCTTGCATTCGGGAAAGCTAGACTGTCTTTCCTTTGAACTAAAGCCTTGTTTGGGATTTTTGTACTCTACTTTTCCTAGGTTGGAGGTCTCTTTCTTCTTATTCTCCTCCATGGTTCGGACAATTTCGTTCGTTAATTGAGCACCTAGATCAATTGCATCATCGATGGTTTCAGGTTTTGAAAACTTTACCATATAACGGATCTCACTGACCAGTCCGTAGATATATCTCTTTATGAGGTCTGATTCTGGAATCGCTAGATGTGGTACTAGCCGTGCGTACTCTAGCAATTTGGTCATGTAATCTTGGTGGTTAGATCCAACCATCCTTAGGTTAAGAGACTTTTGTTATATCTGCTCCACTATAATGATTGGACATAACTTTCTCTTGACTCTGTCTTTTAATGAGTTTCAACTCATTCTATATGCCATATCTCCTCCCTTGGCAGATACTAGTGCGTTCCACCATTGAAGAGCAAAGTTCCTGAAGAGATTAGCTAAGACAGACTCAGTGTTTTCTATCCATCAGAGTCTAGCTACTCCTTCTTCCTTCCTAAGGAAATCATATGGCTTACAAGCTTGGATGGTCTTATATGAGCAACCCAGGTGTCTGTTCCTCTTGTGACGTGGTATGTAACTATCTGCAGAACTGTCACTTGAGGAATAGTGTTCTTCCTTTCGGGTTCTCTTAGTTTTGGAACTCTGGTGAGTATGAGTCTTTGAATGTTCCTTCCTTACAGAAATAGTGTGATTCGACTCGTTGTGCACAGAGTTAGGATGTGAAGGTTCGTTGCCCTTCTTTTTGGCTTCGGCCTCAGCCTTTGCAGCATGTGCCTTCTTAAAGGCATCAAAGATAGTAGGAATTGCATCCTCAATCCCTTTATTGTCGAGTTTCTGCATTTCAGCAGTCTGAACCACTTTCTCTAAGGCAATGTCAACTTGTTTCTTTCTTCCACGTTTGTTTGTGGATTGTCCAGTTCTCATCGACATTCTAAATGGAAGACATAGTATTTATTAGGATTTGAAGTTACTTTCGATAAAGAAAATACGGGACTTTTATTACTTCAATGTTTTGAAATACAATATAGTAAATAACATAGATGATACATAGTTTAATATCTTAACGCCCTCTAACTCTAATCAATAATTGTTGTAGAGGGACGATCTTTGCATCGTTTTCTGCTTCAGTCCTCTCCAATTCATCTATTCGGGCTTGTATCGTTGTGATCCGTTCTTCTCCCGAGGTTTCTTCATTAACCCAGGGAGTATTGATTGGAGTGGGATTTATGGAATGGTAAGTTCCATAGGGTTTGTTGGAATCAGCCCTTTCCTCACCTTCCAAATCATAATGGTGTTCGAATGGAGTTTCATGTATTCTTTCTTGATAACTATAGTTATTCATGTATGTTTGGTTATAGCTTTGCAGCGTTGGTGTGGCGTAATAACTCATAGGGGTTTCATAGAAATATTTAGACGTTTCTATCTCCCCTAGGCTTTGAAAGGTTTCATTAGTGTATTCGGAATTGCTTCCAGAATAGGATTCAGTTGAGTTTGTATTTCGTTCGTTATTTCCAGGTGTAGCGTATTTACGAACAAAACTAGGTCCTTTGCCTTTCCCTGTCATTCTAAGACACACGAAAGGAAATACTCTTTATTAATAACATAATTTAGAAATTACAAAACTATATTGAAAATACATAAAAACATAAATAACTGGAAAACAATGTGAAGCCTATTTCTTCATCATATCCTTGGCTTCTTTCATTAATCCCTTGCTTTGGCTCCAAATCCTTTTAGCAAAGGATTTGTGCTCGTTCTCTTTCTGTGCTAACTTTTTGTTAGCTTTTGACAGATCTTTCTAAGTTTAAGCCAATTCTTCCCTAGTTAAGATAAGTTCTTTCTTAACCTGATCGGTTTCGCAAAGCCACCGATCAAGGCATTCGATAGGAGATCCTTGCATTAAAGCAGGATATCCAAATTTTGGAAGAGGGTCTCTTAGCCCTAATACTATGTCGTTGTAGACATTATCATAGGCGGGAGTAGGTTTATGTTTTAAGGTAGCTCGTGGACTGTAGTCCTCAGGTATGGCGTAAGGATCATCAAATGTGGCTTCAAATTCAGCCATCAGATCATACTCATCCTGGATGTAAGGATCCATAAATTGTGGATGATTTATGTAATCGATATATTATCCAGAGCTTGCTTCTTAATTCATCAAGCTAGTGTTGGCGTAATTTCCATCGGTGTCTGAATTATTACTCATGTACTATAACATCCATGATTTTCCTGTACCTTGTTTTATGCAATAACGACAAATTCAATTTCACTTTCTTGTTCAATACACTGTGACACACCAATTGTTATTTCAATAAGACATATAACTAAAAGTATGATTTAGAATATAAAAATTATACGTAACACAGTGAATTAATATTTCAAGTCAAAAATAAAAGTTTGAGAATTTTTAACGAACGTTTTGTTTTAAACACAGTCCGGATAACACTGTATATTACATTGTATTTAACTAATGCATACAAAATAATATTATTTATTACAAATGATTAAAAATTAATTATAAAACTTAAATTTTCTAAATATCTTTTAATAATCCAACATAATCATTACCATCTTTGTAGAAAATCTCTAAAATCTCTTTTCTCACACTCTACCTCCTTATACCACCAATCCACTTCCATCAACCACCCCAAATTAAATAATTATTTTCTTTTAATTTATTTAAAATCTTTCATTTCTCTCTCCTCCCACACTATAAATACCCCATCACCCTCTCTTAATTTTCACACCATTTCTTCCTCCTACTCAAGAGCAAAGCTCTCTTCTCCATCCCTCTTTGCCATTTTATTTTTGGCCACCAACACACACATAACTACCATTTTATTTCAAATATTCAAGTGTTCAAGCCTCATTTGGTGATTTCTCCAGTGTTAGGATCAAGCCTTCATCTTTTTGGATCCTTCTAAGTAAGAAACTAATTTTATTTAACTTTTATTTTTTTGTTTTAAGCTATTGTGTTTAAGTTATAACACCCAACAAAAAACTTACATTCTTTTGTAAAAAGAATCCAAATATGTAACATGCATCATCTAAAAACTAGTTTGTATACTTTCTTTTTATGATTTCTTGCTTTGGTATATCTTAAATGATCACATGCATGTTGATGGATCGTATTTCTAATAATAGTAACTTTATTGTTTTCAAAAATGGGTTTTAAACTAAACATAGATCTTTTTTTTTCATTCGAATTTACAAAGAGTATTTCTATATAAAATATAAGTATATTTTATATTTAGATCATCATTTTTTACTACATACAAGTGATTAGAATCATTTTCTATTTAAGGAAACTTTGTTGAATCAAAAATCGGGTTCTTTTATCTTTAAAATAGTGTTGATAATGAAACTATTTTTATTATTATTCATACATCTATTTTTAACTCATGGATGATTAAAAATATTGTATTTATTTGCATGCATATGTCTTTAAATATGACTAAATAACATTTGGATATTTGCATAATATTTCGATTATCAAAATATATATATTTTAATATATCAAAGGAATATTGTATGACATGCATGATTTCCATCATACGATCTATTATTAATATTTATTTTTGGGAAATAAATATATTTTTTTATCTATTCAAACAAGTCACCAACGTGTCGTCATGTCAAACATGGTCAAACCCAAAAAGATAAACACTTTTTATAAAGAGTCGGGTTGGGTGGATTGAGCGCATAATCAAGCACAACATTTCATAGAACTTACGTCCTTACATATTTTAGGACACGTGTAGTTCGGGCATCTTCATGTATCTAGTACCTACGCTAGTCATACTAGGTGAGTTACATAGCCTCACATTTTACATTTTTATATTTTTGGGGTGAAACATGATTACAATTGAACTATTTGCAATTTATACAATTCAAACATCTTGTACATGTGTTTATTTTTGTGCCTTATGCTTGAACACTATGAGCTAAACTATATTTATAACAAGTACAATCATTAACTCCGTACAACCTAACGATAACAATGATAGATCTATTGCATTTGACAAATCCACCTAGGTAGGGTGATTGCTTACCGACAATACACAAGGGTAACATTGAGTGTTATGCCTAACATGTCATAAGGTTTGATTGTGCACCCGATTTACTATAGTGGTTCTCCATAATTGCCTATTTATACCATGTTACATGTGAATTGTACATAACATTTTGAACATTATCTGTAGAGTCAAAACCTTTGTTTGCTCACCAACTATTATTAGTTGACCTTGTTTCCGTCATGTTTCAGGTTCAAATGTTTGAGATAATATGCAAGATGCTTCACTTAGGATCGAGATCTAGTTGAATAATAAATTGAACTTTTGATGTATCCTATTTTTGATGATTGTTTGAACTCATGTATGAAATCTTGGTTTATTAATTTATATGAATTTTAGTATGATCATGTGCTTATGAACGGTCTCCATGTCCCGCCCCAACGTATTTCGCCGTCGGTTGTGGTGTGACAGATTGGTATTAGATACATGGTTATAGTGAATTAGGTTATTAGAAACCAATGACCTAGACTATAACCTTAGGATGCCCATTTTATGTTATGCTACATGCTACTTATTATCTTTTACACTATGTGCTAAATTACTTGATGCCTTACTTGTTAGACTATATGACATACTAATTCCAACCCTAAATGATAACTAAATAATTATATAATAATACTCCTTTCCTAAGTCTCTTATCCTTATTTCCCATACTATGCCTTCATCATCTTCACATGTGTAACATCATACTCATAGACACAAGCCTATTAAAAAAAATGTCTGAAAACCCCGTCAAGGTTTTAAATTCTGTTAATTAGTAGAGAACATGTGCAATCTTGAAGGGTGACACCTGTACTCTGGGTTTTCTGTTTAGGAAAGCATTTCTTATAAATCCAAATTAACCGAAGGATCCGTATGCTTTCTTGGGAATTCCCAGGGTGAGTGTTTACTTATAGGCTAAAGGATGTCTTCTTGAACGTTATATGAATTCAAATAACTTTGATGTGTCAAGGTATTCAATTGGTTATATTACCAAGTGAGTACAATCCAAATATGATTCATTTTACTTGTTACACAACGTGACGTATGTTTGTTTCATCCTTATGAATATCCAATGTCTCATGATTCTTACCCTTGTATTGTCTTCTTCTATAGTATGCCTCCCCGTCGTGACAACAAAACCAACACCAACAATAACAACAACAATGATCTTGCTACCCTCATCACACAACTTGTGACCCAACTTACTCAAGCAAACAACAATGGTGGTGGTGGTGGTGCCAACCCGCCCCAATGCACCTTCAAGCACTTCAATTCCTGCAATCTCATCAAGTTTTATGGCACCGAGGGAGCTCTCGGCCTTCTCCAATGGTTTGAAAGCATTGAGAATACCTTTCCAATAGTGATTGCCCCAACAATCTTCGGGTCCGTTATGCTATGAGCGTCTTCCAAAAGCGAGCGCTCACTTGGTGGAACGGTGAAAAACGGACTCGAGGTGTTGATGTGGCAATGGCCTTGCCATGGGATGAGGTGAAAAGGCTGATGACCGAGGAGTTTTGCCCTCGAAATGAGATGAAGAAGTTGGAAGCTGAGTTTTGGGATCTTGCCCAAGATAGTGGTGAAACCCTAGTTTACACAACTCATTTCCATGAGTTGAGTCTTCTTGTGCCACACATAGTCACACCACTAACCCGTTTTGTTGAGAAGTATATAGTTGGGCTACCTATGAAAATTCAAGATACCGTGTTGGGAAGAAATCCCACAACTCTTGAAGACGCCATATGCTTAGCCGCCACATTAACTGACAATCACGTGAAGGCAGGCACGTTAACAAGAAAGGGTGCCAAGAAAATCAATGACAAGGCAACTCCATCTGAAACGACCAAAGAGGACAATCCCGGACCTTCTTTCAACAACAAGAAGCATAAGGCTAGAAACTTTGATGTCGTTACTCCTGCTGTACCGATCCATCAAGTTGCTCCCGTGGTCCAAAACCCGATCAAAAAGCCATATGTGGGCAACAATCCCCAATGCAACACTTTCAAGTACCATTACTTCCCAAATGTACTATGTCGTCTATGCACCAATTGTGGAAGGTATGGTCATGTAGCCAACACTTGCCGATCTATGCCTCCTGTTAACCAAGTCAACCAAGGAAACCGAGCCAATCAACAAGTTGTTAACCAAGTTCCACCGGCTATTGCAAATGGGCGTGCATGTTTTGAGTATGGTGATCCAAACCACTTTCGAAACCATTGCCCAAGATTGGCTAATGCAAACAAAGGTGGTGCTCGTGGGCGTGCTTTCAACATAAACGCCAATGAAGCCCAAGACAACAACGATGTTGTTAATGGTACGTTTCTCGTTAATAATCAATATGCTGCCTTTTTATTTGATACCAGTTCCGATAGGAGTTTTGTATCACATGAATTTGAGCCCTTACTTGCAAAAACATGAACTAAGTTAGAGAAAACATTTACCGTTGAGGTAGCGGATGGAAACCCCATCACTATTGACTACATTATTCTAGTTTGTTCCCTTGAGCTTAATGAACACACCTTTCATGTCAACCTCATACCAATGCGACTGGGAAGATTCGATATCATCATAGGTATGGATTGGTTATCTAAGCACCATGCCGATGTCATTTGCTTTGAGAAGTGCATTCGAATTCCTCTTACTATCAAAAACCGTTATCCGTTGCCTAGGATAGACGATCTCTTCGACCAACTCTAAGGTTCAACTTGTTTCTCGAAGATTGATCTTCAATCCGATTATCATCAACTTCGTGTGCATGATGAAGACATTCCAAAAACTGCCTTTCGTACAAGATACGGTCATTACGAATTTATGGTTGTGCCCTTGGTTTGAACAATGCACCAACGGTTTTCATGGACCTCATGAACCGTGTATGCAAACCCTACTTAGATAAATTCGTGATTGTCTTCATTGATGACATCTTGATCTACTCCAAAACTAAAACACATCATGAGCAACATCTTAGGTTAATTTTGGACCTGTTCAGAAAAGAACAACTATATGCCAAATTCTCCAAGTGTGAATTTTGGTTAAAGGAAGTTCAATTATTAGGCCATATTGTCAACGAGAAGGGAATACACGTGGATCCTGCAAAGATTGAAGCCTTAAATAATTGGAGTACACCTAAAACCCCTACCGAGGTTCGTTCATTCTTTGGTCTAGCGGGTTATTACCGTCGATTCATCTCCAATTTTTCAAAGATTGCTGTCCCTCTCACCGCTTTGACGCATAAGGGTAAACCTTATGAGTGGGGACCAAAGCAAGAAGAAGCCTTTCAAGCCCTCAAACAATAGTTGTGCAATGCTCCCATTCTAACTCTTCTTGATGGAAATGATGATTTTGTTGTCTATTGTGATGCATCTAACCAAATTCTAGGTTGTGTTCTTATGAAACGGGGCAAAGTTATCGCTTATGCATCAAGGCAACTTAAGATTCATGAAAAAATATATACGACGCACGATCTTGAGTTAGGTGCGGTCGTTTTATATTTCTTGGAATATTATCTTTGACATGGTATTGTCAGGAGTCTAGCAAAGGGACATGTGTCATATTTAGTAATTAGTAAGAATTACTAGGAAATAAACGATAATAACCCGCATTGAACGTTTGTTGGTGATTAATGAGATTTTAATATAAAAACGTATATATTGGTGACTAAAGCTTAAAGCATGGACATAAAAATGTTGGTTGCATGACCTTGAGTTATTTTATGTGTATACATGTATGATATACTTAAAGTAATAACTATGTCAGGAATTCACTAGCAGATTATTAAAGCTAGTCAAACTACACAAAATGTAGGACGTCTTAATAATTAAAGATATTAAGGCGGGTATTATTTTCGGGTAATATACAGAGTCTAAATCGATCACATCATCATCATGATTGCTTAAATTACACAACACTCAAGCATCAAATCGTAATGATGATGACTTGTTGAGATCTACACTTAACTCGGCCCCGTTTCATCTAATAATTATATATATATATATATACATATAAATATCTAGGTATATAGATATAAAGTTTACATCAGTAAAAGTTCATACATCGGGTGTTATATCACGGGATCACCTACCGGGTTTACGCTAACTAGAACTGACCTAACTAAGACTTGGATGGCAACAAACGAAGTGATAGGACCCAAACCCCCACCCACTCCCCATGTTTGGCTGAGAATGGTGGGGCCACCCACCAATCTTTCTTCACCAACTTTACCTTCATGATTGTTGTGTAAGATCTATACCCATTCAAGTTGATTATAAGCAAAGGTCTAATCAAGTCCCAACTACTATGATTGCAATGATTTAGGGAGATATCACACTCAAACTCTCACTCTCTTTCTCCATATATACGATACATATCACACACACACAACTCTTTCAAAAATTCAAGAACAAGTTCTCTAGAGAGGTTTGGCTAGAGATTTAAGAAAGTCTTGGAGGTTTAAGGATCGGTTTTGCTAGTATATCAAGCCATTATCATCTTCTACTCATGATTCTTCACCTAGCTTGAGTAGTGGTATGAAAAATCGACCCTAAATCTCTATTTTCTTCTATATTTATTGCTCTAAGCTCGGTGTTCACCCTAAAAACGAAACCATTTCTAAAAGATTTTGAAATTTGTAGGTCCCGGGTGCCTCGTCGCGCAGCGGAAATACACGATTTGTTCTGTGATTTGTGTGGGAACAAAGAAAACGAAGCAGAGAAACACGAACAAAGACAAAAGATAATGAAACGAAACGTAATCCATAACAAAGAAGTCATCCCGTATTACAGACTACATACCGAAGGAGCACACATCTCTCTTCTAAGCTCATGGTCCAGGGGTCGGGAGAGCTCTTCCCGACCCGGACACCACTCAACCATGTTCCAGAGTTGTAGAACCAAATACTGATTGCTACAAAATTATTCTAAGTACAAATGCTGCTGATAGGCTTATCAGCAGCATTCATCACAAGTTGCTGCTGATAGGCTTATCAGCAGCATTCAACACTTGTTGCTGCTGATAGGCTTATCAGCAGCATTCAACACATGTTGCTGCTGATAGGCTTATCAGCAGCGCTCAACACAAGGGTCTGTCTTGATTCTAAGTTAGATCTGATCCTTAGAATCAAGGGTCTGTCTTGATTCTAAGTTACTATATATATCTTGTAAACACTTCAAACAAAGTATGCTTGTGCTTATACTTGCTAGTGCTTGTGCCTTGATAGTGTTTTACTTGTAAACTTGTAATCTCAGAAGTCTAATACAACAGTGCATTTATCAGTATTCTTGCTGTTTACTTGTTTACTTTGTTGGTTGCTATTGTTTACACCAATATCAACTAGAACAGAATCACCTTGTAATCTTACGATCCTACAAGTGGTATCAGAGCTTTGTCTCAAGATTAAACAAACTAACATTTGTTTAATCACTTTCTGATTCTATTCAAAACTCTATTCTTGATCAAGTCACATCAAAACAAAAATGGCACAAAGCAACGAGCTTGAAGACATCCTGAAGCAGCAATACGAAAACTTTGTCTGCAATAAAGGTGAGTCACTAACCAGTCTGTATAACAGGTACACTTACTTGGTAGGAGAGCTGCAGTGCTCTAAGGTGAAACTGGAAAATGAAGACTCTCTCAAAAGGTTCATCAGATCTCTTCCTAGTTGCTGGACACTTTACACAGTGTCAATAAGAAGAACTGAGAATCTGAAGACTCTGCAGATGACCGAGCTCTTTTGCATGCTTAAAAGCCTATGAATTAGAAATAATACAAGCCAAAGAAAGAAGCTCAAGCCATCAATCAGCCTCTTCCACCACCTCTCCCGCGCTTCACTCTGACCACTCAGGTCCTAGTTCCAGCGACTACTATCCTACCAGACAAGCACAACAAGCTCAGCCAAGACACCAACAACAGCAACATGTCAATCCTCCAGCACAAACTGCAGCCTGTGCAAATGTTGGAACTACTGACTTTGACTGGAGCTTCCAGCCTGAGGATCTTTCAGCCAACAATCAAGCTCTCATGGCAGACACATTAGAGGTATCCTCTCTAACTTCAGACACATCAGAGGTACCACCAAAGGTATATGAAAATCTATGCACTCAAGAGTGCATTGATAAGGTCCTTGGATATAGGAAACATAACCAGAAGCTCATAGATCAAAATGAAGAATTTCACCAAATGAAATCTGAATTTAAAAAGGTTGAAAATAGTTACAAGGAAAAGAATGATTGTTTAAAGAAAGAAATTTCATCATTAAAACATGAACAAACAAACCTTGAAACTCAAATTGATGATATTATGGTTAAGTTGAAAGCTGCAAGGGCTGAATTGGCAGACCAAAAGGTCCATGTGGAAAAATATGAATTTGCATCCAAAAAGCTGCAAAGACTTTTAGATGTTCAAATCCATGAAAATGTAAGAACTGGGTTGGGATATCATGCTGACCAGTATAAAACCGTCGCACCTCCTGCTGATTACGTTGCCATCCATGAACCAAGCTTCAATCTAGCAAATCTTGACATGGCCAACCGAAATCTTGACCCTGCTGTCAAAGAAACCCCTGTGCAAGAATGCACTACTTCATCAGAGACTGAGTCAACTTGCTCAAACTCCACTGAAACAAGTAATGCCTCATCTCCTCATGCCCCTCAAGTGATAGTCACTAAAGTTGAAGTCCCTATTATCTCTTCAATACCAGTTCCTAAACCCTTCAAAAAAATCAGAATTAGCTATCCTCCAGAAGGAAGAAAGCTAGCTATTGAAAAGGGACAGTCTTCCACCTCCACCAACTCAAAGCCTTTTTCCAATTTAGTCCAGCCAAGGAAGGTGTTTGACACATATCATGCACCTGAAGAAAGGGTTCCATATGTTCAAAAAACATTGGAAGAAGCTACTTTTGAGCACAACAAAGCTCACCCTTGGAATTTCAAAGACCTTTTCAAAAGAAAGGATTATGTGCATCTGTCAAAGGATAAACTGGCAAAATCATGTTTTGTCTGTGGGAAATATAACCACACTTCCAGCACCTGCTTCTACTACCTACAGCAGCAAAGAAACCTCAAGCAACATGCTTTTGAGAAGACAAAGAAGAACAAACAGGTAAGAAGCTTTGAAGCTAAGACAACTCAATTCAGAAAATCTCTTTCTCCACCAAGGGAGCAGTTGTCAAAGCCTCAAAAATCTTGCATCATCTGTGGAGAATCAAACCACAATGCAGCAAACTGTAAGTTTAACCCTTTCAACCAGATTCTTCAACAAGCCCTTCAAAGACAAAGGGTAAAGAAGGATCAACATACATCGGTTGTTAGTCCAGTTAAGCCCAAGAAAATGAAGCAGAAGCTTTCAGCAACAACCAAATCTGCTACTGATAAGCTAACAAAGTCCGCATCAAAAGTGTCCACTGCTGATAAAGCAAGATCCAAGGGAAAGCCTTCAGCAGCAACAAAGTCTGCTGCTGCTCAAGCAAAGCCTTCAGCAGCAACACAGTCTACTGCTGCTCAATCAAAACCATCAGCTGCAACACCAGCTGCTGTAGCTATGCCAAAGTCATCAGCATTCACGCCAGCTGCTCATAGGTCAAAGAAAACTGGAAAACCTATACCTCAGCAATGGAAGGTGAAGATACCACCAAGCATCATCATTGGCTTCGTTGAATGTGCACATGCTGACACTAATAATCCAAGAACCCTTTTCTGCAAGAACGCAAGCTCTTGGATTTCTCCCTCTGGTATGATGAACTTTGTTTAAAATCTTTCTCCAAAATCAGATTCTGTAAATGTGTTGGTATCTTGTTGTAAATAAAAGTAATAAGTCAGCAGCACTTTTGCCTTTCAGCTGCTGACAGGTTTAATTTTCAGCAGCAGTGGATTTGCCACTAACTGGCTTAAGTTATCAGCAGGAACAAGTTCTCATGCGGATAGCTTTAAGGCAATCAGCAGTAAAATCCCTGCTGTAGACCATTGCACCTATCAGCAGCAATTAAGTTTGCTGCTGACAGACTTAACCATCCACAGCAACCAAGTTTGCTGTTGATGGGTAAAACAAGTCTACATTAACTTTTACCCGAGGTAAAAACATATCGTCAGTCTTTACCATGACTGATCGGTGTATTACAGCTGTAACAATAAAAAGTAAATAAGGTTGTACTGTACAAGTCATTCTGCTTTTTCTCTCATCTGCCGCTATAAGATCAAATCAAATTTACCTTTCCACCTCTTCACATTCAATTCAACCCTAACCAACTATCACTTTCACCCTAAGTCCCCACCACATTCAAATCGCTCCATATTCTTCATTCTCTCAAGTCTCCACCATATTCAAATCATCCCTCCAAAATCAAACGGCTATGGCAAATATTGATAACCCAGATGACAAGTTCTCCACATACCATAACCTAACAACATACCTCACCAAAGGAAAGAAATCCGATGGTTTTGACGATATGATCGATTTCTTATGTCGATCAAAGATCTTCTTTGCCCTCACCACCAACCCTACCATATATGTCCCTCATATGGAGGATTTTTGGAGTACCGCCGTCTACTCAACCGAACAGGGGATTCCCAATATCAAAGCCAAAGTAGACGGCAAGAATATCACCATCTTGGAAGCTACACTCAGAAAACATCTTAAGCTTTAAGATGAGGGAGCAGCCATCTCATACTCGAAGGACGAATACATGAGGACCTTTGTCTCCATTGGATACACTGGAAATCAAACCGAGTATACGATCGAGAAGGCGCTGATGGGCCCTCCATGGAAGTATCTGTGCCACACTCTTCTCCAATGCATCTCTCAGAAGAGGAGTGGATGGCATCAGGTAAGCTCTGCACTGGCCTCCGCCTTCCATGGTATGGTCACTAACCAAGGCTTCAACTTTGCACATCTCATTTTTGAGGGTTTGCGATATAACCTTCAAGAGGGTGCAAAGCAGCAATTTTTCATGTACCCAAGATTCCTGCAGGAAGTTTTCAATCAAGAACTAAAAGATCTTACAAAACCTGCAAGAATCTACATCATGTTGGGTCATAAAAATAACATTTTTCAAAGCATGAGGACTGTTTCCAAAAAGTTCTCAGGGGTCAACGTTCCATTGTTATCTACAATGCTGAACGTACAAAGTGCCCAGGGTGACAGTTCAGCAAACCCAGCTGATACTGATCCCACACCCTCCACCTCACTGCCACAAACTCAAACCGCTACTTCCCTTGATCGAACCCCTGTGCATTCTACTGAGGATGCACAGGCACATAATTTACTTACCCACAGTTTGCTTGCTCAACCGGAACACAGGGCCCCCGTTGCAGCCATATATACAAGGAAAAGGGGCAAGAGAACTCCTTCTTCTCTTGCCTCCAAGGACCAAACCCAAGCCAACATCCCTCACTCAGAATCACAACATTCTAGTGAGAATATCATAAGGGAAAGCCACACGGTTAAGGAGACTCCTTCGAAAGTCTCTCTATTAGGATTAGGATCACTTCCCGGATCCGTAGAACAGCCCGCTGAGCACTTCCTTTCTCTTCTGAACTTAAGTGTTGAGGAACCTGATCAAGATGATGTACCTTCTCCAACTACCACTATCTCGGAGGTACTGACTGGTCTTGCTTCTGAAACACCCAACCCAAGTTCTTCACCCTTGAAGGTCCACTCTAGGAGTAATGAAAGAGTGGATGTGGAAGAGGCTGTCACTACTGCTGGTCCATCTAATGACCAGGAGGACAGTGACAACATCCTTAAGACCTCAACCACGGAAACTCATGGTGAGGGTGTTTCCTTGGAAACTCCCCTCACTAAGAGGAATCCCAGGCGCCAAGAAACCACGGGTGATGGAGATGCTGAGGCTCGGCCTAAGGCCCCATCTGGGTCCAAGGATTCCACAACTGTGGATGAGGACAGACTGAAACTTCATAACTTGGAATTGACGGCCAGGGTGGCTATGCTAGAGGCTGAAGTGTCCAAACTAAGACACCAAGTCTCTATGCATGAAGCCCATCAATGCCCAACTTTAGCCACTCCCTCTCTTGTATCAGCAGGCACCCAAACTGATGCTTACCTGTCTACTGATGCAACCAAAAAGAAGGAGATGGTCTCTATGGAAGAAGATACAGACAGTCTTGACGACTGGATTCAAGAGCAGTTTCTACTTCAAAGCTCACTATTCAAGCCTGCGTTTGTACAAATTCATGACTTGCCAGCCACAGACAAAAGAAGACGAAGATAAATCTGAAGACTGGAGGTTGGTCGTCAGGGCTGTCGATGAAATGCTGAATGGTACTGAAGACACAGAACAAACAAATACACCATTCAGCATCATCCCTGAAGCAGCAGCCATCATTGGTCAATCCTCAACCCCCCAACTATTCAGATCATCAAAGAAGCTAGAATTTGACTCCATTCTAGCTTGGGGGTATGATGGATCAGCTGAGAGGTTTTGGATTGGATGGGAGTTTAGCGGAGTAGAAGAGCTGAACTGGAACTCTCTCAATGCCCTCCAAGTCCTACATCTGCATTTAACTAAATGCATCAACACGTCAACAGATCTCTCAGCAGAACTTGCCATTGGCAGGTTCCATGACCTGATGGAGGATAATCTACCCAGGTTCCAAAGATTCCTACAAGCAGCACATCGGGTAGCTTATCCTGAATCCTCGGCGGCCGCAGAAAGAAGACTGACTCCTAGCAATCTTGAAATAACAAGGAGCAGTCTTTTCCCTGAAGAAGAAGTTCTGGGCCTTCAAAGATTCCTGTATGCCTTCCTGGTCAAGGACTTGGACGTGCTAGGTTGGGTGAGCACTAAGTCCCTTGACCACACTCTTCTGCTCAGCAACGGCTCCTCTCTCATCATCAACACCAGGAACATCCTTCAGCTGCCTTCAGACTTCCTATTCAAGATTTTTCAGCTCAGGGCAAACATCTGCAATGTCAACTCTCTTGAAAGCCAGGCAATGATAGCTACTGTCAGAGCCCATCTTGAAGAAGAAGGACTGATTCCTCAGGAAGAGTCTGTGTCAACTTCTGATGCTGACTCCAACTCAGATACTCCACAAGTTGAAGCCACATCTGCAGCATCTGGCATAAGATCTTCTCTTAGGGATCAACTGAGGGAAATAGAAGGCCCTGAGTATCAACTTGATGAAGAAAGTGGCCGTCCCTTGTCAATCCCTCAACTTGTCGATGAAGCTGAGGCAGAGATCCCAATAGCAGCATCATCATCTGCTGTTGTGATCAGTGAAGCTGAAGCAGAGGTATCCAATGTAAACAAAGGAAAGGGAATCATGACTGATGAAGATGAAGAAAGGTTGCAAAAAGAGAAAAGAGAGAGGGAAGATAAAAGAAGAAGAAGAGAAGAAGAGGAGATGGCTGACATGAAAAAGGCTCAAGAAAGAAAAACAGCCATTCTCCTAAGAGAACAAACCATCCAGCTGTATGCTAAACAACTGGATGAACTGAAAAGAAAGATTCCTGCAGTTGACCGGATTGAAGAAGATGCAGCTCTTGCTCTTCAACTGCAGGAACAATTCAATAGAGAAGAGGAAGAATTGGAGAAGAAAAGAAAGAAGAAGCTAAGTTCAGAATAACCGATTCTGAACTAGCTAAAGAAATGAGGGAGGAGTGGGTAAAGACTCTAGTCTCTCAAGGTGAGGATGCAGACTACCTTGAGAAACTTTCAACCAAAGAGATTTACAGAGCCTTCATGGGTCAGTAGGGTCAATTGGCTAAGAAGAAAAAGGCTGAAGAAGAAGAAGAAAAAGCCAAACAACAGTCTAAAAAGACCATTGCCTTTAATAAACGGACCCATGAAGAAAGGAAGGCCATGATTGACTTCCTTAAGGCTAGAGGAGATAGTGGAAAGAGGCTAGGTCCCATGAATTTCATGAACATGCAAGCCCTCTACTTCAAAATTAAAAAGGATGCGGAAGAAAGACTAGGGAAGAAGGGCTCCAAGAAAAGGGTACTCATCAAAGAAGAAGAAAAACCAAAGACAAAGAAACCCAAACCTTCTCCCTCACCTACCTCTTCCTCAGTCCATCATCCTTCCACTCTCCTCCCCAAGCCTTCCACTCCTCCACCCAACAAGTCCAAATCATCCCACCTAGCTCCCACTCATCAACAGCCTCCCTTAAAAAATCCAAATCCTCATCTGAACCTGAAGACTCAAGAAACATAGTTGAATGGGTCTACAATCCACAGGATCAAAGGTTTGAGATCTTCAGGGGGAGAACTGAAAGAAGAAGATCTACATACAGGTCTGTTGATGAAGTTCTGCAACTACCAGATTCAGACCTAAGAAGAATTTTGGAGCTGGGTGAAGCTCATGAGCCTACAAATGAGAGAGGGAAACATCTTATGCTAGCAATCAGACATTACTTCAACCCTAGCAAATATATGGTCATAGATATCAAACCACTCAAGTCCCACTCTCCATTTGTATCTTGGTCCTACAATGCTGTTTTGGATGAGTTCACTCTGATTGATGTAAAGAAGCAACAGATGAGATGTTCAAGCAAAGCAATCTACAAAATGCCACACAAAGACATCAAGACTCTGTCTGAACTTCCACTGAACAATCCCAGCAAGGATCCAAGAGGCTATGAGGTTGAAAGGATAGTCAGCCACATGCAAAAGCTTCAGCAGCAAAGTGATTAGAAGAATTTTGGTTGCATCAGTCTAGGGGGAGTTTGTAGAACCAAAGACTGATTGCTACAAAATTATTCTAAGTACAAATGCTGCTGATAGGCTTATCAGCAGCATTCATCACAAGTTGCTGCTGATAGGCTTATCAGCAGCATTCAACAGATGTTGCTGCTGATAGGCTTATCAGCAGCGCTCAACACAAGTTGCTGCTGATAGGCTTATCAACAGCATTATTCTCATCTCTGCTGCTGATAGCTTTATTCTCTGAAGACCAAACGTTGCAGCTGACTATCCATGTGAAGCGCCTCTGACACCTTTCTGCAAAAGCAACTGCCACACTCCAAGCAGAAGGAACCTCAATGGTGCAACCAATAAAGGACAATAATGCGCTTCTCCAAGCATGCAAACAATGATGCCAAAGAAGACGTTTCAGTAAAGTTAACTAGATTAGCCTTTGCGTGTAATTTAGATTAATAAACAACATCAACGGCTTGTGTTAGATCTGATCCTTAGAATCAAGGGTCTGTCTTGATTCTAAGTTACTATATATATATCCTGTAAACACTTCAAACAAAGTATGCTTGTGCTTATACTTGCTAGTGCTTGTGCCTTGATAGTGCTTCTTGATAGTGTTTTACTTGTAAACTTGTAATCTCAGAAGTCTAATACAACAGTGCATTTATCAGTATTCTTGCTGTTTACTTGTTTACTTTGTTGGTTGCTATTGTTTCCGCCAATATCAACTAGAACAGAATCACCTTGTAATCTTACGATCCTACAAGAGTTCCACCTACAAATGAAGACAAGTCTTCTATTTATTGGGGCAGGAACACTACCTGCGTACTTACTAAGTACGCATGATTTGGTCATGCGTACTTGACAAGTACGCAAGGCAGAAGCCTTGCGTACTTACTATGTACGAAGGACCAAACTGGTGTGCGGGCTAAGTACTCAGGAACACCCTCCTACGTACTAGCCACGTACACGGATACGTAGAATTTAATCTATAGTTACAAAACATGCTTCTACAAACTCCCTCTTAGCTATAGCATCAAATTCTATCTATCTCTAACACTGATATACATCAGTTTACAAAGAATGTCCTAACAGACTCCCTCTAAACTAATGACATCATGTGTCTTTTGGTGAAACTTGATCTTCTGGCATTCGACTTGAGATCTTCAAATCTTCAAACTTCAGTCTTCAGTTGCCGAGTGATGACAAACCCGACTCCCTCATAACTGTAGCTTTCATTGTAGACCAAACCAAGTGCTTCAATAAGAACCAACTAACCCAACACAACTCATTGTAGTTCATCCTCTCAGCAGTAGCAACCTCCACCCTGACTTGGGACTCTGAGTCTGACAATGTCTTCCTCACCATGTAACAATAGTAGACTAAGACAACTCCAAATCAGCTGGCATATGATAGAGAGTTTGAGTTTCCAATAACCTGCATCAAACTAATCAGCTCCCATAGGAATTCCACTAAGATAAACTTAAGTCTTCAACCAGATGTATCCAACTCTATCCTGTATCTTCACGAGTCAGCCAAATCCCCGAAGATGTTTATTTACAATATCCCCTTTCAGTTTAAGCTCCATCTGACTAGACCAGAAACAAGGGTATGTTTCCTATCCCATCGAACAATGATAAAAGGTTCCATCTTCAACTAATAATCCAACGAATATCCAGCTTCATCTTGAAAACACACGATAGAATCAAACACGAAAAATATAGTTTACACGAGAAATCATAGTTGAGATCCATGTTACGTCAAAGAGGTATATATATAGGAAGTACCAACGGCTTTTCCACCACCTCTTTATTGTCTCATGAATACTAGATTTTATTCCCCTCATTTCTCTGTAAACTATAACCAGCTCTGATACCACTTGTAGGTCCCTCGGGTGTGGCGGATCGTCACATGCAAGTGGGTCTACTAGTCGGACCGGGTGCGGAATGCCCGTGACTAGGTGGAGAGTCTTGCTAAACAAAGTAAACCGACAAGAGAAAACACTTTAAACGTTCTTTGTATTATAAACACTTGAAGGTTACAGAGAAAAGCACTGAATTTACAATCTGCGTATTTGCTATATTGTGTGCGTACTTAACTTCTGTCAACCTATCCTACTTATACTTGACCTGATGCTTGCGCACTTAGAAAGTGCGCAGGGCAAAATGCTCTTGCGTACTTAACAAGTACGCAAAGGTATTCTTGCGTACTTGCTAAGTACGTAGGAGCTTCCTCCTGCGTACATGTAAGTGCGCAAAACACTTAAAAAGAAATGCAACATTCAATATGTAAAAGTAAATACAACTCGATAAACTAATACATAAAGACTCTTACATATAAAGACAATTACAGACATGAAAATACAAACTAAGAATCTATCCATATTGTTGTTACAGGAAAGTGCTTCAACAAACTCCCCCTTGACAACAGCTCGGGATCTTCATCGTCTTAAGTCTTCAATCTTCAGTCTTCACAGCTCTTGATCTTCAGCTTCCATCTTCTTCTTGTAATCAAGGCAGAACTTAATCACCTTGTCGTATTTAGAAGCAAGGAGATTTGTCCACTCATCCATGTAGACGCAGTAGCGTTCTGCTAGTACCTCCAGATATTTTACAGAAAAGTTGATGAAGAAGACTTCATAAAAAATTCTGATAAGTTCCATTGGCACTATGTTCCCGCTCTCTGAACGTCCTTTACCCATGATAACAGCCTCACCCGTTTTTGGATCTACGTACCAGTACCACATGTCACCAAGAATATCCTTAGATATCTTGCTCAGGGGAATCTTAGTTTCACATTGCACTGGCTTGTATACCAATTTCTTTAAGTGCTTCTTAGTCACAGGATGTAAAGCGTGCTTATCCTTGACACTCTTGGGCACCTGAGGCTTGAACAATTCAAAGTTCCCAGATCTTGCTTCACGCTGCAGAACCACCCACAAACCCATCGCCACTGCGTGATTGGAATGACCCAGCAGCTCTCGATTTGCTAGTTTCACCAGGTCGTATTTGGGCAAGGAGTTGAACGCTTCACTGGTAGGTTTCAAGTATTGAACCCCGCCAGATCTTTTGATGGTGAACAGCTGCTTGTCCTCCTCGAACCTTATAGCCAAGATTATCCCTGTTGCTCCGTGCTTGTCTATGATAGACGTCTTTTGCCAAACAGGAGTTGTACCCTTTGATGAGGTAGAAGGCATGTCTGTATCTTTCGGTACCTCTGGGTCCACAGGTTCAGGGTCAACTGGGGAGGCTTCAGTCGAGGCTTTTACATTACTAGCCTGCTCTACTGAACATGTGTCGACCGGAGCGTCGAAGGATGGAACTTCAAAGATCTCTCTATCTTCTAGCTCGTACTCTCCTTCCCCATCACCCTTGGGAATCTCTATCACCAAGTCTTCATCATCATCATTGCAGTCATCACCAGAGTCGATCTCTCCTTCTTCCAGATTAAGGAGAGCATCAATCTGTGCTTCCTTGGAATAGTCAGGCTCAAGATAAAGGATCTCATCATCAGATAAGTCCTTGAGCACATCAGCTGCTGACTTCCCTTTATCACCACCACCACCAACAGAGGTATCACCACCCTCTTGCTGAGTAGACTCCCCCTCAGCCATTGGAATAGCAGAGATGGGCACAATCGCGAAAGCTTGGTGCTCACCTCCACTAGGACCGGCTTCAGGATCCTTGTCTTTATCGTCATCCTTAGTCAAGTCGACTGGATGACAAGGCTCAGCACCAGTGGATTTCTTTTCTTTCTCTTTCTCCTTCTCTTTCTCTTTCTCCCCCTGAGCATCAAGCTTCTTGGTCAGTTCTGCAACTAATTTGACCATCGCTTCGTGCTCTTTTCTTTGTAAATCAAGCCTTAGCTCAAGTGACGTTCTGTGGCCTAGAATCATTTCATTTGTCTTCATTAACAACTCATTCTGTGCCATTACGTTCTTCAGTCGCTCATTAGTCCCCGTTCTCTGGCTATGTAGAATCCTAACTTCATCGGCCAGTGAATTAATCTATGCTTGTTGAGCATCAGATTCCTCCTTTGACTTCTGAATAGTCTTCAGCAGTCCAGCAACTTGGGTTTCTAGCACATCGATCCTTGCCTCATTCGGATCAGGATGCCTAGACGATGACGCTTCGACATTATGGATAGGGGAGGAGAAGATGGTACCAAAGTCAAACCCTTGTGAGAAATCTTCATAAGTGAAGGGTTGACTTGGAGGATCAATGGTGGGTGTTCGGATTTGGGATGAGATGATGGGAGTGGGTGTTATGGTAGGGGTGATTGTGACAGACTCCGTAAAAATTGGAGTAGTCACCGCCACCTGGACAGATGTAGTAGGGAGGGTCACCGTCACAGGAACCTCCTATGTGACTGTCGTGACTGCCACGTCAGCTTGAACTTGTGGCCTTCTCCTCCTTCGGTGCAATTGCTGTTCTGGTGGGGTAGAGGCTGAATCTGGACTGGCAGCTGGAACTTGTACTTGCTGCACAGTCGGGACCTCTACTACCCTGGGGATAGCAACCTCTTGCCTATCTCCCCTGTTCTTATGAATTCGCTCTCGTCTCTGTCTTTGTAGAGCAGCGTCAGAGTCAGATGTTGGCTCATATTCGCCGCTCGAGATCTGTCGCTTTCTTTTGGAGGACGACGCAGGTAGGGTTACCTGTGCCGATCTCTTGGGGTGTGCCTGTGATGGTGCGTCATCGGAATCAGAAGAATCTGATTCTGTTGCTTCTGAATCGGATTCCTCAACACCACCATTACCGCCTTCGTCGTCTCCATCGTCAGACGAATCATCATCACTATCATTCTCCTCGTCGTGTTGTTCCTTCTGTTCATCTCAATGTACACTCAGTTCAGGTTTCGAGTCATGGCTGTACCATCTCCAGTCTTCAGGTGCCACATATGCTTCATTTAGAAGGTGGCCAAAGAGTTTTGTGTGCACAGGGGTAGGTTCTACACTGCCTGGCTTCAGGAATTGAGCAAATACTCTTTTGTCCACCCACTTGACTTGCAGTCTCTCCCCTATAGCAGGAAGGTTTGGTAACGCGTCATCGATCAAGAGTTGCACAAACCTAGGGTACAATAAGAATCTAAACTTCTCCGCTGTGTTGATCTGGTCATTGATTGCTGTGAAGATGTAGCGCGAGAAGTTGTGGCCCCTATTAAGAGACAAGCCCACCATGGCTGCTGCAAGGTCATGACCCATGGCATCTTTACCAGCTTTCCTTGACGAGATGCACACGATCATGACGTGGGCGAAATACCGCCATTGGTCTAATACCCACATCTTTTTATAAGAAGCATAGTCCCTCGCTCCAACGTATCCCATTCTTTGCCTCCAACAGCCATCCACAAAGTAGTCTGGATAGGCTGTCGGGTCGGTCGCGAGGTCTCTGAACTGCAGTACCCTTCGTATAGTATCTTCAGAGAAAGAAATAGCTTGACCTGCAACGGTAGCCCTAATGACATTGGGGGATACCATGCAGTCGTGCTCCGTCGTCTCCCAGAATTGTTCCAAGTAAGGTCTTGACACGGTCGGGTCAGCTGAGATAGCATAGCTGACTCTTGAGCGGTTCAAGAAGTCAACTATCTCCCTATATTGCAATGCTGCACCTTTCCATTCGGGTTGAGTGTTCGCTAACAGGTTGAATTCGTTAGTAAACGCCCGAGCCATAATCTGTAAAATCACACAGAAAGCACAATCAGAACAACACGTGTCATTGGAAATGAATAAAAACGACTCAGTATAGCAGTTACTCTTTGAACTGAATTTCAGACTTAGGAATTTTTGCTAAGTGTTGGTCCTGCGTACTTAGCAAGTACGCAGGATTTTGTTCTTGCGTACTTAACAAATACGCATGAAGTGCTTCGTGCGTACTTGTTAAGTGCGCAGGAAACGCACTTGGCCAAAATTCCAGAAATTTCAACTGTCAATCAGAAGAGAGGCATTGTCGTGGATTATGGTCACCACAAGGTCGAAATACTTGATTAAGACCTATGGGACCACTATCCACTGCAACTAACCGCTAAACCCGTCAAGTTTTTTACCTAGATGACGACCCAGTTGAACCAGTGGGCAATCGAGAGTTAAGGGCAAAATCAAACCATGTTAAGGACAAATTATGAGTCAATAGGTTTCGATTAGTGATTATTAACATGTTTTAGGTCTTAATTTGCATTTAGAACACCAAAATAGGTTAATATTTTCACACTCAAACCGTTGATGAATCGGTCAAAAACATGTGATTTAGTGGATGATACGGACCGAGATTCTCACCAAGTAAATGTTAGATGATGATTAAACAATGAGCGGGACGAAGAATCTGGTTGGAACACTCGAAATTTTTGAGGAAAATGGTCGGGGGGAAAATCATAGGAGAAACGGTTTGAAAGTGATAATCTCTAAAAAAATTTCTAAGTCCTGTATTTATACCCAACACATATTGGTCGTGCGTACTTACTAAGTGTGCAGGACTTAACTCCTGCGTACTTACAAAGTACGCATGACTTAAGTCTTGCGTACTTGTTAAGTACGCAGGGTTTACCTCATGCGCACTTATCAAGTACGCAGAGACCCTTATGTGCGCACACTTTCAACTCAAATTATGAAGATTTCAAGTCAAATAACGAACAAGATAAAAATGTTCAATCACGAGGTTTCAAATACAATTCAGGAAGGTTAAACACAAATATTTTTGGCTTTTCTGAATAAAATTGAACTATGCATAAACTTAAAATCTTTTTGATCTTTTCTAATAAAAATATACAAGTATTCACACAAACTATTTTTGATCAAAGACATGAGCAGGGGATCATATCAGGCTATCTTTAGCAAAAACGATACAATATAAACATCAAAGAATATGGGATCATGTCATGGATTACTATTTATTCATACATAATAAGCACATAAACAAGTAATTCAAGTTGACAATATTATAAGATTTGAAACTATTAGCATGTTTGTATCACATTCTTGTGTATTAAGGTATTTTATAAGATATACAACGTTTACCCCACTGATATGCTATTCTAACTTGCACTATCTCAAGGCATCTAAGATTTTTCCAATGATTTTCTAAATTTTCAGAATGAAGCTACATCTATTAGCACAGGAAAATCAAGCAGAATCCATAAGGATTATCAGGAATCATAAGATTCAGAATCGAGTTATTCAGTTGTCTTGGTTTCATTTGATTTTCTTCATTGAATATCGGAATGATGATTCAGGATAATATATATGGTGATTGAATAAGGTAAGGGGATCCAACTTTCATCTGGATTTGATTTCAATGAATCAGGAATGATTCAAGGGTGAATACATGCTCAACGGTTAATGTAGAGACATGTCTTGATTCAATCTCTCATTGCATACTTGTGAGTATGGGCAGTGAGATGAACCGTATTAATTGTGCTAACGACATAACCTGAAACTGACCTCAAAAGAAAATCATTGCCAAAATCTAACATCCTATATCTGATAATGATCTTTTCTATTCTTTTACGCACACACACTTGCAAACATGGGTTCAAATCACAGTTGTAATTTAGATTTAGTTTCCACACTACTAGTGATCCCAAGACGCATACAACCTATTGGCAATTTAAAATACTCGTAAATAAGCAGATTAAAAACATAATAAGTTAAATAATTAAGTAAGCATGACGCAATCATTTCCCATATGAGCAGTCTGTGACGTTTAGATCATTTCTGATGTACTATCATTTTCTCTTTTCTCAAGTTAACTTTGAAATTTTATCCATTTTCTATTTTTGTTTTTGTTTTTGTAAAATGTTTTTGAAACCTAAAAGAACTATACAGAAAATTTAAAAAAAATAAAGTTTAACTTTCATGAATTGAATTGATTTAAGAAAAATTAATTTTCACTCAGGATTGAACATTCCTATCAAGTTGACAAGATGCTCAAAACGGGATCGATCAAATGCCTTTGTGAAAAGGTCAACAAGATTGTCATCCGTGTGAACTTTTACAAGTTCAATTAAATGCTTTTCAGCACAATCACGGATGAGGTGATGGCGAATCTCTATATGTTTAGTTTTGGAATGTTTCACCGGGTTATTTGTGATGGACATTGTGGCATTGTTGTCAATGAATAGAGGAGTTCCAGTGAAGTTTAAGCCGTAGTCTCTCAACTTGTAACATCCCAAAAAAATAAAACGACAGTTATAATAACGGAATAAATGAACGAGGCATGGCAGGTCGGGTCGGATGGGTCAGCTAGCTATAAATAGCCTATGCCACCCTTTTTCTCTCATTTGCAACTTTTAGAGAGAGAAACCGTAGAGAGAGAAAGTTGGCGGATCGACCCGAGACTTCAGCAAAGTGTTACTCCATAACTCGTTAGAAGAACCTCCGGATCAGAAACTCGATTCAGGTAACAATCCGACCTAAATCTGAGTTTTAGTTCGTTTTTGGGTTTTTCGGGTTTTGGGTGAAAAGGTAAGGTTTGAACGGATGAAAATGAAAGATAATCATGGATTTGAGTTCCTTAATGGAAAACGAACGTTTTGAATGCAACAGGTTCGGGATCTTGACATGATCAGACCCGAATGCGAAAGTTAGGGTTTTTAGCGAAGAACAGGTCGTGCGCACTTGCTAAGTCCGCACGGAGCAGGTCCTGCGCACTTGCTAAGTGCGCAGGAAGCATGGTCTGCGCACTTGCTAAGTGCGCAGGCAGCAGGGTCTGCGCACTTGGCAAGTGCGCAGACATCAGAACTGATTAAGTGAAGCCAGTATGTTAGAATGGTTAAACCGTTAGAGTCGGGATTGGTCTGATGTGTATTTAACTAATCAATTCAGATCGGAAGTGACGTTGTTGGACCTTCGTTTAGGACAACCCATATTAGCGTATCAGGTGAGTTCTAGAGCCAACTTTTAAATGTTTTGTTAAATGTTTTGGGCTGGTGTGCATACTTACGAAATGATGTCTTAACGAAATGATGTTTTAACGAAATGATGTTTTAACGAAACGATGTTTACGAAAGGAAAGGTTATGAAGTGTTTTTGCCAAAAAAGTTTACGAAGGTTTATGAACGGTCTAAATGAGGAAATGTTTAATGAAAAGGGAAAGAGGTAAAGGTTTAAAGAAGTCATTACAAATCTAATCTGTCGAATGAATGTAATTGACGAACGAAGTCTGGGAATGTGATTCCCAGCCTTGTGGTAGATTATGGACAGCGAGCCATAGTTACCATAAGAACAACATGACAGTGTCTTGGTGGCCTGTCGATGGTTTTGATGTTGTACAACTGGTAAGGGAGTAACGACGGTTACTCGGGTGATGACGATCATCCTAAGTGAATAAGGTATGGGAAATCAATGACGGCGATACGTAACGGTTGATTCCCAAAGGAAAGATGCGTGTTGGGCAATGACGGCGATACGTAACGGTTAACTCCACATAGTGAATGGTTGGGCAATGACGGCGATACGTAACGGTTGACCCACGTAGTGTATGGTTGTGGCAATGACGGCGATACGTAACGGTTGCCCACATCACCAAAGGTTCCTTCGGGGACACTGTGACACGTAAAGTAAGATACAGAATTAGATAACGATAATGTATGACTTAAATGAATGTTAAAAGTTTTAATGAACGATCCATTTAACGGTGTTTATGATTATGATGTTGATGATGATATGGGTACGAAACCTTTTTAAAGATGTTATTATTACATGCTTTTGTGAAAGGTTTTACTAAATGAATGAATGATATGTTTTTGGCAAATGTTGATGTTAAAGTTTTTATGAAATGCTAGAACTCACCAGCGTAGCTGACCTTTTAGTATGCACATTCAGGTTTAGGTAGGTATGGACGATGGGCGGTGATGCTTGGCAAGCGAGAAGAGTTACCCGGTCGATAATGAAGACTGGCATCCCGTTATGAGTTGTTTATGTTAAGTTTATTTAATTTACAATGTACGCTTCCGCATGTATGAACAAGTTTTTAGTTATGTTGAATGAATGATTCCGCTGCGTTATTTGATATTCATGTTTAAGAACTGTTTGTGAATGAGTAAATCCAACGAGTGAGGCCTCCCGGGTTTGGGGCCTTACAAGTTGGTATCAGAGCAATAGTTTGAGAGATTCGGACACTCCTAGTGTCTGAACTTAAACTGTGAATGGGACCGAAAGCGGATGCCAGTACGGGTAACTCAAGCCACAGCATCAGGTTTGAAAAGTAGAGTATGTGTATGTAGTATGCCTTAGGAAGGGTTAGGAAAGGACTTGTGTTCTGATGGAATCACAAAGGTGGTCAAATAGAAATCGAAAGGTAGTGTAATGGTTAATTGCAGATGGCCAGTGTATATTAACATCTTACAGTGCTTATTGAATTCTATTTGTTAACTAGCGTGATGACATTGGATTTCTTGTCTTATAGAACGAAATGGCGAGGAGAGGGAACGGAAGGCGTGGTGGCCGTACCGGTGGTCGTACCGGTTGTCGAAATGGTGGGCGTGGCAGGATTCCTGCGTGCCAAGAGCACAGTGAAGAAGGAAGTGTTCACACTGAACCGACGGTTAGTGTGCATGGAACTGAACAGACACAAGTTGCAGAACAACCTTTCACTTTTGAACCAGAAGTGAGAGCAGCCATAGCTCGAGAGTTCTCCGAGTTGATGAAGAATTCTCTGCCAATTCTGTTGGCTGAAGCGTTAAAGAAAGTTAGTGGGGAGGCAGATCTAGTGCGGCAACTAGTGCTCAGAATAACGAGACCGACAACGCACCGCCTGCTCGCGGGTGCGACTATAAGTCATTTAAGGCATGTGACCCGCCAGTCCTGACTGGGAAGAAGGACACGGTGGCTACTTTTGATTGGGTAATACGTATGGAAGCCGCCATCCGTCTGAGCGAGTGTCGATCTAATCAAGTAGTGAAGTTTGCTGCTAACTCCTTGAGGGAGGAAGCATCCCATTGGTGGGAAGGTGTACGTCAGGCTAAGGGGGATGAGGTTGTTGACTCAATGATGTGGGCTGACTTGAAAACTTTGGTGATCAAGAATTTCTGCCCGAGGAACGAGATTGAGAAGGTAGAGAGGGAATTTCTGGGTTTGAAGGTCGGGAGCATGACGCACCGGCAGTACACAACCCGATTCAATAAACTGGCACGTCTGGTGCCACATCTTGTTACAACGGAGGAAAGAAAGATTGCCTGCTATATTCAAGGGTTGCCGGACCAGGTCCGCACCTATGTTAAGGCAAACGCCCCTACTACCTAGGATTCGGCAGTAGAGTTAAGTGGCGTGGTATTTGACGATCTGGCATTGAATGTTGTTGCCGTTGAAGGGCAAAAGAAGAGACCGAGCTTCTCAAACAAGCGAACTGGGGGAAGGATGTTTGGGGCTCGTGATAAGAGAGCTCGGGTGAACGAGTCGACTGTTTGTAAGAAGTGTGAAAGAGAGCATGTAGGTGAATGCAGACTGGGATCTAACTTCTGCTTTAAGTGTGGCAAGACCGGGCACTACTCCCGTGAATGCCCACAACACTTCAAGTGCTATAATTGTGGGGATGCCGGTCATCTGAGTAGAGAATGTCCGAAACCTAGAATGGGTGAAGCCGGGAAAGGGAAAGGCCCGGAAAGGAAAGAAGAGAGGCCCCGAGCGAAGACTCGTGCGTACGCGCTGACGCAAGACCATGCCAGAATGGACCCCGACGTGGCGTCAGGCACGTTCGTCCTTGACAACACTCTTGTTTCTGTGTTATTTGATTCGGGTGCCAGTAAGAGTTTTATATATGCGACTTTAGCGTAGAAACCGCTGAGGGTAGAACTGCGAGAGTGACCGAGGTAGTTGACAACTCTACGATAAAAATAGAAGGTCATAGGTTCCCTGTCAGATTGTTTGTTATGGTTTTGGGAGGGTTTGATGTCGTGCTGGGTATGGATTGGTTAACTGCCAACGAAGCACAAATCATATGTAAACGAAAGATAATCCGGCTCAAGGCTCCGGATGGTAGCAAAGTCGAGGTTTTTGGAGATCGTGACGTCCCGATGCCAAACGTCATCTCGATGATTAAGGCAACAGATTACTTGAGGCGCAGATGCGAGGCTTATCTGGTGTACGTGATTGACAAGTGTAAGGAAGTGAAGGAACTAGACGATGTACCCGTGGTACGCGAGTACCCGGAGGTGTTTCCAGAGGATTTGCCTGGGATACCACCCGACAGAGAGATTGAGTTCTGAATCGACTTAGTACCAGATGCCCAGCCCGTGGCTAAGGTTCCATATCGACTAGCACCAGTGGAAATGAAAGAACTTATGGTACAACTAGACGAGTTACTTGAGAAAGGATTTATCCAACCAAGCATCTCACCTTGGGGTGCTCCGGTGTTGTTCGTAAAGAAGAAAGACGGTTCGATGAGAATGTGTATTGATTATCGCGAGTTGAACAAACGTACCGTGAAGAACAAGTACCCGTTACCAAGGATCGACGACCTGTTCGATCAATTACAAGGCGCAAGTTGGTTCTCAAAGATCGACCTTCGATCCGGGTACCATAAGTTGAAGGTGAGGGAAGAAGACATACCGAAAACGGCATTTCGCACACGTTATGGACACTTTGAGTTCCGCATAATGTCTTTTGGATTGACGAACGCCCCTGCAGCGTTCATGGATTTGATGAATAGAGTTTGTCGACCAATGTTGGATCGGTCGGTAATCGTGTTTATCGATGATATCCTCATCTATTCCAAGAATGAGGGTGATCACGCATGTCACTTAAAGGAGGTGTTAGAGACTCTGAAGAAAGAAAAGTTGTATGCTAAGTTCTCCAAATGCGCGTTCTGGCTTAGGGAAGTCCAATTCCTAGGTCACGTCGTTAACCCGAATGACATTATGGTTGACCCAGCAAAGATAGTAACGGTAAGGGAATGGAATGTTCCTAAGACTCCAACTGAAATCCGTAGTTTCTTGGGATTGGCGGGCTACTATCGGAGATTCATCCAGGATTTCTCGAGAATAGCTTCGCCGTTGACAAAGTTGACTCGGAAAGAGGTTAAGTATGAATGGGGTTCGACCCAAGATGAGGTGTTTAAGGAATTGAAGAAGAGGCTAACCCAAGCTCCAGTCTTGGCCCTCCCCGAGGGCAATGAAGACTTAGTGGTATACTCTGACGCTTCGGGTCAGGGATTGGGATGCGTATTGATGCAACGCGGGAGAGTGATCGCGTACGCGTCACGGCAGTTGAAGATTCATGAAGCTAATTATCCGACTCACGATTTGGAGCTTGCTGCCGTCGTGTTCGCATTGAAAATCTAGAGGCACTACCTTTACGGGGTGAAGTTTACTATTTACTCAAACCACAAAAGTTTGAAGTACTTCTTCGAACAAAGAGAGCTTAATATGAGGCAGAGACGATGGTTAGAACTCCTAAAAGATTATGACTGTGAAATCATATACCATCCTGGAAAGGCAAACGTGGTGGCTGACGCTCTAAGCCGAAAGGATGTGCCTACTCCTATTAGAGTGAAAGCTTGCCAGTTGGTGGTAACATCGGACGTGACGAGAGAAATTGAAAAGGCTCAAGATGAGGCACGTAAGGAGGAAAACATAAAGAAGGAAAGGATGGTTGGCCAACAGGATAAGTTGGAATATAACACCCTTGGTGTTAGGACACGATTTGGACGGGTATGGATACCTATGGGTGGCGAGCTTAGAACCAAGATCTTGGATGAGGCTCATAGGTCTCGTTACCCTATCCATCCCGGTACCAATAAAATGTATCAAGATCTGAGGAAAGAATACTGGTGGCCTGGAATGAAACGTGATGTGACGAAGTATGTAAGCAAGTGCTTGACTTGCTCGCAAGTAAAGGCCGAGCACAAGAAACCGTATGGAAAGATTCAACCACTTGATATACCGGAATGGAAGTGGGAACACATTACCATGGACTTCATAACTAAGCTACCTCGCACAGCTAAAGGTCATGACACCATTTGGGTAATTGTGGACCGTTTAACGAAGAGTGCTCATTTCCTACCTATTCGCGAGACGTTCTCGTCGGAAAGGTTAGCGGAAGTATTTATTAACGAAATAGTAGCACGGCATGGGATGCCTTTGACGATTGTATCTGACCGGGACACACGATTCACATCGAGGTTCTGGAAAAGATTTCACGAGGCGATGGGCACGAGGTTTAATATCAGCACAGCATACCACCCGCAAACGGATGGTCAGTCCGAAAGGACCATTCATACATTGGAGGATATGCTCCGTGCTTGTATTATCGACTTCGGTGGCAGTTGGGACAGCCATCAGCCGTTAGCTGAATTCTCCTACAACAATAGTCATCACATGACGATAGGCATGCCGCCTTACGAAATGTTGTATGGGAGAAGATGTAGGACCCCGGTTTGTTGGGGTGAGATTGGACAAAAGGAATTAGGAAGTCTCGAAGTCGTAAGAGAGACGTCGGAAAGGTTTGATCAGATCAAAGCGCGAATGAAGGCCGCACAAGATCGTCAGAAATCCTATGCGGATAAACGACGAAGGCCTATTGAGTTTGATATTGGTGACAGAGTAATGCTGAAAGTGTCACCATGGAAGGGAATCATACGATTCAGAAAGAGAGGAAAGTTAAGTCCGTGGTTTGTCGGACCATTCAAGATAATGGCACGGGTTGGGGAAGTCACTTATCGGTTGGAGTTGCCTGATGAGTTAAGTGGGATTCATCCTACTTTCCATGTATCACACTTGCGAAAGTGTTTGGCGGATGAATCGGCTCACGTACCACTTACTGACATCGAGGTTGACAACAGCCTTAATTACATCGAAGAACCCGTGGCCATCCTTGATCGAAAGGAGAAACGTTTACGTAATAAAGTTATCCAATTGGTTAAAGTCCAATGGAAACACCGAAAGGGATCGGAAGCCACTTGGGAAATGGAGAAGGAAATGAGGGAGTCGTACCCTCATCTATTTGACTTATGATAAGGTTTCGGGGACGAAACCTATTGTAAAGGGGGTAGACTTGTAACATCCCAAAAAAAATAAAACGACAGTTATAATAACGGAATAAACGAACGAGGCATGGCGGGTCGGGTCGGATGGGTCAGCTGGCTATAAATAGCCTATGCCACCCTTTTTCTCTCATTTGCAACTTTTAGAGAGAGAAACCGTAGAGAGAGAAAGTTGGCGGATCGAACCGAGACTTCAGCAAAGTGTTACTGCATAACTCGTGAGTAGAACCTCCGGATCAGAAACTCGATTCAGGTAACAATCCGACCTAAATCTGAGTTTTAGTTTGTTTTTGGGTTTTTCCGGTTTTGGGTGAAAAGGTAAGGTTTGAACGGATGAAACTGAAAGATAATCATGGATTTGAGTTTCTTAATGGAAAACGAACGTTTTGAATGCAACAGGTTTGGGATCTTGACATGATCAGACCCGAATGCGAAAGTTAGGGTTTTTCGCGAAGAACAGGTCGTGCGCACTTGCTACGTGCGCACGGAGCAGGTCCTGCGCACTTGCTAAGTGCGCAGGAGGAGGGACATGCGCACTTTCTAAGTGCGCAGGAGGAAGGACCTGCGCACTTGCTAAGTGCACAGGACGCATGGTCTGCGCACTTGCTAAGTGCGCAAGCAGCAGGGTCTGTGCACTTGGCAAGTACGCAGACATCAGAACTGATTAAGTGAAGGCAGTATGTTAGAATGGTTAAGCCGTTAGAGTCAGGATTGGTCTGATGTGTATTTAACTAATCAATTCAGATCGGAAGTGACGCTGTTGGACCTTCGTTTAGGACAACCCATGTTAGCGTATCAGGTGAGTTCTAGAGCCCTCTTTTAAATGTTTTGTTAAATGTTTTGGGCTGGTGTGCATACTTACGAAATGATGTCTTAACGAAATGATGTTTTAACGAAACGATGTTTACGAAAGGAAAGGTTATGAAGTGTTTTTGCCAAAAAGGTTTATGAAGGTTTATGAACGGTCTAAATGAGGAAATGTTTAATGAAAAGGGAAAGAGGTAAAGGTTTAAAGAAGTCATTACAAATCTAATCTGTCGAATGAATGGAATTGACGAACGAAGTCTGGGAATGTGATTCCCAGCCTTGTGGTAGATTATGGACAGCGAGCCATAGTTACCATAAGAACAACATGACAGTGTCTTGGTGGCCTGTCGATGGTTTTGATGTTGTACAACTGGTAAGGGAGTAACGACGGTTACTCGGGTGATGACAATCATCCTAAGTGAATAAGGTATGGGAAATCAATGACGGTGATACTTAACGGTTGATTCCCAAAGGAAAGATGCGTGTTGGGCAATGACGGCGATACGTAACGGTTAACCCCACGTAGTGAATGGTTGGGCAATGACAGCAATACGTAACGGTTGACCCACGTAGTGTATGGTTGTGGCAATGACGGCGATACGTAACGGTTGCCCACATCACCAAAGGTTCCTTCGGGGACACTGTGACGCGTAAAGTAAGATACAGAATTAGATAACGATAATGTATGACTTAAATGAATGTTAAAAGTTTTAATGAACGATCCGTTTAACGGTGTTTATGATTATGATGTTGATGATGATATGGGTATGAAACCTTTTTAAAGATGTTATTATTACATGCTTTTGTGAAAGGTTTTACTAAATGAATGAATGATATGTTTTTGGCAAATGTTGATGTTAAAGTTTTTATGAAATGCTAGAACTCACCAGCGTAGCTGACTTTTTAGTATGCACATTCAGGTTAAGGCAGGTATGGATGATGGACGGTGATGCTTGGCAAGCGAGAAGAGTTACCCGGTCGATCATGAAGACTGGCATCTTGTTATGAGTTGTTTATGTTAAGTTTATGTAATTGACAATGTACGCTTCCGCATGTATGAACAAGTTTTTAGTTATGTTGAATGAATGATTCCGCTGCGTTATTTGATATTCATGTTTAAGAACTGTTTGTGAATGAGTAAATCCAACGAGTGAGGCCTCCCGGGTTTGGGGCCTTACACAACTGCTGCTGAATCCACAGTATCTGAGAACAACTGCTCGCTGCAGCAATGTATTCTGCTTCACAAGTTGATAAAGAAACCGTTGACTGCTTCTTACACTGTCAGGAGGCCAGTCTGTCTTCTAAGAATTGACATCCACCGGAAGTTGACTTTCTGTCAAGGTTACAACCGCCATAATCTGAATCAATGTAGGCTTTGAAGTCGAATGACTGCTGCTTAGAGTACCAAAGACCTAATCGGGGTTTCCCTTTCAAGTATCTGAAAATTCTCTTCACGGCTATCATATGTGACTCCTTCGGTTGAGACTGAAACCTTGAGCTCAAGCACACAGCAAACAATATATTGGGTCTTGAAGCTGTGAGATACATAAGTGATCCGATCATCCCACGGTACAATCTGCTGTCTACATCCTTTCCATCTTTGTCAGGATGCAGACCATGATTGACTGGGATAGGTGTGCCATAAGTACTGCTATCATTCATCTTGTATTTTGACAAGATGTCCTGCACATACTTAGTTTGATGTAGATAAATTCCATCCTCTCTTTGACTGACTTGCAGACCCAGGAAGAACGACAATTCACCCATATTACTCATTTCAAATTTGGACTTCATCACCTGCTCGAATTCCCTACACATCCCTTCATTGGTAGATCCAAAGATAATGTCGTCGACGTATACTTGTACAAGGAGAATGTCACCTCCTGCTTTCCTAATGAAGAGAGTCGAGTGAATCTGTCCACGGTCGAAACCATTAGACAGTAAATGCTTAGATAATGTCTCATACCATGCCCACAGTGCTTGATGAAGACCAAAAAGTGCTTTGTCGAGCTTATACACTTTATTAATATTATGCGGATCTTCAAAACCGGGAGGTTGAGTGACATAGACCTCTTCATGAACTTTACCATAAAGGAAAGCACTCTTCACATCAAGTTGATAGACCTTGAAGCCAACATAAGTGGCATAAGCCAAGAACAGTCGAATGGCCTCAATTCTAGCAACTGGGGCATATACTTCCGTGTAATCCAAGCCCTCTTGCTGATAAAAACCCTGAACAACCAATCTTGCTTTGTTCTTCACAACAACATGACGATCATCCGTCTTGCACTTGAACACCCATCTGGTTCCAATTGGCTGAAAGCCTTTTGGCAAGTCAACCAAATCCCACACGTGCAACTTTTGGAATTGAGACAATTCATCTTGCATCGCCTCAATCCAGCAGTTGTCAGTGAGAGCCCCCTTCACATTCTTCGGCTCTAACTGGGACACGAATGCAGCATGCAGACATGTTTCCATGACACCAATGTCAAATATCTCGGTGTAAAGACTGGTGTTCTCAGTGATGGTTCGATGACGAGTCTGAACGCTGGCATAAGGATCACCAATAATGTTGTCGATTGGATGATTCTTATGCACTCTCGTCTCCGGTACAATCGGTTCCTGAATTTCTGGATAAAGATTCGTGCTTAACTCCCCCATTTCCTGTGTTCCAGAGGAAGAAGATTCAATGTTAATTGGATCAGCTGGGGCGTCATTTCCTACAGTTGTGTTAGGATTGGCTTGAGCGTCATCTCCAACAATATGAACATCTTCACACTGTCATGAGTTCCAGATGCAGATGCAGCATTGGAATCAGGAGTTACAATCGGTACAATGGCACGAGTAGAGAAACTGGAGTCATCACCGCCACCCAATAATTCATAAACATTTGCGGCGTCATCTGCAGATATATCAGGAAGATTGAATGACTTGAATAGCGCATCATAATCAAAACCCGAAGCTGGACCTGTTGGTTCGGGTGGAATGTTGTGCTTACTGCAATCCACTTCAAACCATTCCTCGACAGTACGAGTTCCTATATTGTACACTCTCTTGCAGGGCGAGTTGGCAACGTATCCTAAGAAGATGCCTTCCACTGCTTTTGCATGAAACTTAGACTGGCGGTCTTTGTACTTTAGCAACAAGGAACAAGGACTACCGAAAGGAACTAGGTAATCAAGATTGGGAAGTCGATTGTTGATCAACACGTAACAAGTCTTGTTGTGCCTCTTCACAACCAGAACTCTATTTAAGACGTGACAAGCTGTATTAACGGTTTCTGCCCAGAAAGTGACAGGAAGCTTTGCATCCGATAGCATAGTCCTTGCAGTCTCAATCAGTGTTCTGTTCTTCCGTTCAGCAACTCCATTATTCTGAGGCGTGTACGGCGCGCTGAATTCGTGACGGATCCCTTTCTTGAGACAGAAAAGCTCCATCAAATTATTCTTGAACTCAGTTCCGTTGTCGCTCCTTATCCTTCTAATTTTCAGCTTGTAGAGAGATTTCAAGCTCAGGATCAAGTATTGAAGGATATCAGCAGTCTCGTCTTTAGTACCTAAAAAATGCACCCAAGAAAAACGTGAGAAATCATCAGTTACAACTAGACAGAATGACTTACCTCCAATACTCCTGATACTTATGGGGCCAAACAGATCCATGTGTAATAGCTCCAAAGGGGTATCAATAGAGTTTTGGAGCTTGGGCTTGTGAGACTTCCGGTGTTGTTTGCCCTTTTTACAAGGCATACAGTTATCTGCAACGGTAAATCTCAGCTTAGGAACCCCGGTTACCAAACCGTTTCGGACAAGATGATTCATTTTATGATACGAAATATGTCCTAGTTTCCTATGCCACAAGATGGAGTTAAGCTCTGTCGCTTTAGAAAGCAAACAGGTAGGAACTGATGAGGTGGTTGTTGCCACGCTCATATCGATCTGATAGGTGTCGTTTGTTCTTGGCGCTCTCATCAGGATCCAATCTTCAGGAACTTCAAAACCGGGTTTGAGAATCACGCATTCTGACTTGCCAAACATCACCGAGTACTCCTTATCACACATTTGGGAGTCACTCAACAGGTTATGCTTCAGCTTCTCGCAGAAGTTGAAATTGTCAAAGCTGACACAACCGTTCGAAACCACGCCTTGACACGTGATGCTGCCGCCTTTTTCTCCGGTAAAGGCCACATAGCCTCCTCTGAATGGTTTAACGTCTTGAAGCAGGGCCATGTTTTCTGTCATGTGCCTGGAACATCCACTATCTACATACCAGCGGTTAGAGATAGTACACTTCAGACGTCCCTGCACGAGTCACAAAAGAATTAGTTAGTTTTGGAGACCCAAGCCATTGTGGTCTTGGTTCGTCCATCCTTTTCAAAATAAACTACTTCCTTTAACTCATAGTCATGATGACTGTTCAAAATTGATGAATCTTTAGAAGAAATAGAACTAGGAGATTGAGAAGTTTTGGATTTGGCAGTCCAGGATCTCTTCTGTTTCTTAACCGAAACAGGAGACATTGGTTCAACTACAGCAGGTGAACTTGTGGAAGCTTCACCTGATTGAACTGAAGTCAGCTGCTCAAGCTTTCTCAATCTCTTGTTCCATCTCCTCCTCTGTGGCTTAGAGAGTCTTGCCACAGGTTTCTCACCAGTACGTGTACTGCCAGAGGTAGATACACGAGGTACAGCAGGTTGCGTTACCTTTCTTGGAATAGATGGTTTAGCTTCAGATATGATCTTAGGCTTTACCATCGGTTTGACTGGTGGTTTCACCATATTTTGCTTTAGATGTTTGGGAGATGGTTTCACTGGTGGTGACCTGGGGATAACAGCTGGTTGTGAAACAACAAGCCGTTTCCCTTGGTTCTTAGAAGGACAGTTCACAAAAATGTGACCAACCAAGCCACAGTGAAAACAGTTCCTCTTGTCTACATAAGTTCTCTTGTAAGGCTCATTAGATCTGGCCTTAGATAACTCAGCATTATGAGAAGGAGGAGTTGGTTTATGAACATTAGTCTGAACCTTTACAGTTTGGTTTTTGGGAGTATAATATTTTTCCAAATTTTCTTTATAACCAAGCCCATAGTAAGCTGAGAAAGCCTCTTTCTTTACTTGGTTAAGACTTTTATATCCCCCGTAAAGCATTACCTTTAGTTTATCATTTGTTTCAATGATGTCGGGTTCAGTTAAAATGCAGTTATCACCATTAGTGATAATGTTTTTCTTCACCTTTTGTTCAGTCAACAACTCCTCAGATACTACTCCTTCAGGGAAAGAGTTAACCTACCCGTCTTCAGAAGCAGTAACAAACTCCTCACTAGATGTGGAGTTAGCCTTACTTGAGGATTCATCCTTTTTAGGGGAATCATCCTTATCAGAGGACTCATCTAGACAAGTGAGATCAATGTCTATTAAGCTATTGACAAACTTCCCGCTCACTGGTGGAGGAATGACATTAGTACCCAAACCTAACCCATTCAGTTGTCTCACCACAGACTCGTAGTGTTCCACCACAAAGCGAGAGTTTTTCAACTTCTCATTAGTGCATTTAACTGCAAGATCTCATTTTGCAGTTAGTTGATTTCATTGTTCCATTTTTCTAACCCCCTGTATGCAACATCTAAGTGAAGCTGTTGATCACTTATTTTTAAAGAATATTCAGATTTTTCCTTTTTTAACGTTTCAATAGAATCTATAAACGTTTTTCATTTTCTTTATAGTTTAGAGCTGCCAAACTTAGGGGTTTGATTTTGTCTTGGAGCCTAGAATTTTCCAGTTTTAGCCCTTGACATTTAGAACATGAAATAACAGAGAAAGGGTTAGAATCTACCTCAGACGATGAACTTGTTGCTTCTCCAATGGCCATGAGAGCAACAGCCGTGGTCGATTCCTCTTCATTAGCTACAGGAGCTTCCATTTCTTCAGCTTCCTTCACCTCCTCTGTAGCAGCAGATGTGGATTCTTCTAGGTCAGCCTTAGACGCTTCCCTTTTCTCTGCTTCCATCATCTCCATGATCTCAGCCATGAGACCAAACTGGGTTTGAGCGATGATGGCATCTTCAAGATGAACGCCCCAATCAAAGCTGTCGTCCTGTTGTGCTACCAGTGCATTAGACGTTCCACTTTGGCTTTGATTGTGGTGGTTTGGATTGTTGTGGCCATGGCTGTTTCCTTGGCTGGGTCGGGTGAAACCAGAGGCAGATGCTCTGTCTTTCTGACACTCACGAGCAAAGTGTCCATAGTTCAGACACTTGTAGCATTTGGCCTTGGATTTGTCAAACCCGACCTTGGCATTAAGATGCCCGCCAATAAACTTTCTTCCTGTTCTGTTCAGGAAACGCTTGGCTCTCCTCAATAGCATGGTCATATTCCATTGAATATCCATGTCCTCCATGTCATCAGGATCCACTTGATTAAAATCTTCTTCAATCGTCTCTGGATCAGTAAGCTGGCCACCTATGAAGTTTTCATACGCAAGCATGCAAGATGAGAATAATGCTACATGATCTTCAGCTATTCTGGCTATAGCTGAGTTGTTAGCTGAAGACGTAGCAGGAGGATTTCTTGAGGTATTTTGATGATGAGACCCCAACCATGATCCTGAAGCATAGCAAGCATGACCACCACACCAAGTTGAGTGGTCTTCTTCAGTAGGATTTCCAGTGAAGAGGATAATTCCAGAGCCCGATGACTTGGATGTAGAAGTCGTCCCGTGATACATAGAAGGGTCTTGTATCTGGGGTCTACCAGAGCTCTCCTTTCTTCTTAGGTTCATGTCATGAGCTTGAACCTTTCCTATAGCCTCCTCAACTGTCAGCTCATAGAATTTAAGATTTTCCCTCATCAGGGTTGTGTACATCTCAAATTTGGGTGGTAAAGCATCCAAAAACTTTTCTTCATCTGGATACCTGAGTTCAAAAGCCTTCAACTCTGTCTGTAAATGATAAAATCTAGAGATGAGGTCATCCAAAGATTCGTTCTCTAAAAATCTGAAGCACTCATACTGCTTCCTGAGAAGATCCCTCTTACTCTTCTTGATGTCACTGTTTCCTTCGAATCTGTTTTGTAAAGCTTTCTAGAGATCCTTAGAATTGTCATACCCTCAGAAACTGTGGAACAATTCCCGAGTTAATGCCATAGTGATCGAACCAAGTGCCTTCTTTTCACGATCATAAGCTTTCTTTTCTTCGTCAGAAAGCTTAGAGATAGGTTTGGGCATGGTTTCATCAAGATAGATGTGTGTGGGATGCTTATATCCCTCAAGGATTGGTATCCATAGTGATGAGTTGGTATACGAAATGTAGTGCTCAAAACATGCTTTCCAATTCGAATAATCGTTCACGTTCAGCAACTTTGGTGGTTTCTGTGGTGTACCGATCTCATTATCATAATTCAGCAGGTTTCCAAGATTCTGAAGATTCGACATAGTGAACACTTAGTCAAATTTCAGAAAAGTCAGACACAATTGCGCACTTGGTTTTGGCCTTGCGCACTTGAGAAATAGTCTTGCGTATTTAGATTTCCTCTTGCGTACTTGTAAGTATGCAGGAGTAACTGTAAGTACGCAGGATATAACTTAAGTTTGCACAAGTTCAGTCTTGCGCACTTATAAGTACGCAGGAGATAAGTCTTGCGTATTTAGTAAGTACGCACAAAACTGTACTTTTTGCCAGAAAAGGTAAGTACGCCGGATACTTTTTCAGCAACTTTCACCAAACTTTTCCGGTCACCTGAAGCTCGCCGGAGATGGTAAAAATTCGTCTGATGATCAATGCAAATGAGCCAAAGGGTCAGAAACTTGTTTCTAACCAACCTTTGATGCTCAAAACACTCAAATACACAACAAAAATAAGTTTTTTTGAGTGATTTTTGCTTCTAAAATAGTGCTCAAGAGCTACCCCTATTTTATCGCAAAAATCAACAAAAATACCTCTTTTTGCTTGTAAAAACTCTCCAAACTCACTCACAACACTCGAAATCAGGAGCAATAGCTCTGATACCACTTGTAGGTCCCGGGAGCCTCGTCGCGCAGCGGAAATACACGATCTGTTCTGTGATTTGTGTGGGAACAAAGAAAACGAAGCAGAGAAACACGAACAAAGACAAAATATAATGAAACTAAACGTAATCCATAACAAAGAAGTCATCCCGTATTACAGACTACATACCGAATGAGCATTCATCTCTCATCTAAACTCACGGTCCAGGCGTCGGGAGAGCTCTTACCGACCCGGACACCACTCAACCTTGTTCCAGAGTTCCACCTACAAATGAAGACAAGTCTTCTATTTATAGGGGCAGGAACACTACCTGCGTACTTGACAAGTACGCAAGGCAAAATCCTTGCGTACTTACTAAGTACGCAGGGTTTGGTCATGCGTACTTGACAAGTACGCAAGGCAAAAACCTTGCGTACTTACTAAGTACGCAGGACCAAACTGGTGTGCCGGCTAAGTACTCAGGAACACCCTCCTACGTACTAGCCACGTACGCCGATACATAGAATTTAATCTATAGTTACAAAACATGCTTCTACAAAATTTTATAAAGTCTAACTTTAATAGGTTAAAGGTTCAAGTCTTGTATGCGTACATATGTACATGGCCGAAAATTACTTGATGAATATATATGTGAGGATGTTTGATCTTGTTACATAATAATAAGTGTGGAGAAGATCTAAAAGCACGATTAATAACCTAAAGAGGTGGTTAAAACTTAATGAAAATGTGAAGCACTTACATGTATATAAATCGAGATTTATTGGTATATATAAATGTGTGTGTTTAAAGTTTATTAAGTTGGAAAGATTGTTAAGTGTAAGAATATGTATATATATATGAAGAAACCGAAAATAGATATACATGTACATGGGTATAGTTGTTAATTTGGAAATAACTAGGTAAAGGTGTACATGTATAGTAATCAAGATACATATATATATATATGGTCGTAGTTGTTGAACTTAGATAAATTGTTCAATATATACATGTAAATGTATATATAAAAGTCATGATGTGTATATGGGTGATTGTAAATTGATAACTTGGAACAAGTTATGAAAAGATTAAAGGATTTGAATTTCATACGTATGTTTATAACTTGTTAATAATAATAACAAGACGTAGGATCAAGTATGATACATGTGGTCGAAATATGAAAAATGTTTATATGCATGGTTATGGAAAAGAGTTATAAAAAGTCCATGGTATTTGGTGGAATATATGATTATGTGATAAATAAATTCTAGTAGACAAGTAGGTAAATGATCATGTAAAAACCCTAGAGTGTTGTAAGTGAAAATACATAGATGTTGGAAAGGTGTTGACAAGTGGTCTAAAAAGATATGTTTACATATGCATGTAAAATAGTAAGAATACTTAAATGCATATATAGAAACATAGAAATACTTGTATGCATGTATTGGTAAAAATAAATGCATGACGAACGTCACTAAGTTAATAAATATCGTTGTTGATGCACTTTCCTGTGACAACACTCTGGATAGAGTCTTAGTTAGTATGTCTAATGTCTGTAATTTGTCTTTGTATTTATGAGTCATTATGTAATAGTTTATCGAGTTGTATTTACTTTTACATAGTGTATGTTGTTTTTCTGTTAAGTGTTTTGCGCACTTACAAGTGCGCAGGAGAAAGCTCCTGCGTACTTAGCAAGTACGCAAGAAGACCCATGCGTACTTGCTAAGTACGCAAGAGCAATTGGTCCTGCGCACTTGCTAAGTGCACAGGCATCAGGTCTGTATAAATAGGATAGGTTCACAGAAGCTAAGTACGCAGAACCATTTGTTTAGACGAACTCAGTTCTGCTAAGTACGCAGCTTGTATTCTCTCTGTAACCGTCGAGTGTTTATATTACAAAGAACGTTTATTGTGACTCTCGTGTTTGGTTTAATTTGTTTAGTAAGACTCTCCACCAAGTCACGGGTATTCCGCAACCCGGTTTGACTAGTAGACCACTTGCATGTGACGATCCGACACACACGAAGGGACCTACAAGTGGTATCAGAGCGTTGCTCTTGAATTCGAGTGTTGTAAGCGAGTTTGGAGACGATTTACTGAGTTTTACAAGCAAAAAGAGGTAGTTTTGTTGATTTTTGTGATAAAAAAGGGGTAGCTCTTGAGCACTTTTTTAGAAGCAAAAATCTCTCAAAAACCGATTTTTGTTGTGTATTTGTGTGTTTTGAGCATCAAAGGTTGGTTAGAAACTTATTTCTGATCCTTTGGCTCGATTGCATTGATCATCAGCCTACTTTTCACTATCTCTGGTGATTTTCAGGTGACCGGAAAAGGTTGGTGAGAGTTGCTGAAAAGGTGTCCTGCGTACTTACCATTTTTGGTAAAAAGTACAGTTTTCTGCGTACTTACTAACTACGCAAGAGTTATCTCCTGCGTACTTACAAGTGCGCAAGACTGAACTTGTGCGAACTTAGGTTATATCATGCGTACTTAACAAGTACGCAAGAGTAAGTCTTAACTACGCAAGACCATTTCTCAAGTGCGCAAGGCCAAAACCAAGTGCGCAACAGTGTCTGATTTTTCTGATTTTTGACCAAGTAATTCACTATGTCGAACCTTCAGAATCTTGGAAACATGTTAAATTATGATAATGAGATCGGTACACCTCAGAAACCGCCTAAACTATTAAATGTAAACGATTATTCCAATTGGAAGGCACGCTTTGAGCACTACATTTCATACACCAACTCATCATTATGGATACCAATCCTTGAGGGATATAAGCATCCCACACACATCTATCTTGATGAAGAGGTGCCAAAGCCAATCTCTAAGCTTGATGAAGAACAAAAGAAAGCTTATGATCGGGAAAAGAAGGCTCTTGGCTCAATCACTATGTCATTAACTCGGGAATTGTTTCACAGTTTCCGAGGGTATGACACCTCCAAGGATCTTTGGAAAGCACTTCAGAAAATATTTGAGGGGAACAGTGACATTAAGAAGAGTAAGCGGGATCTTCTCCGGAAGCAGTATGAATGCTTCAATTTCATGGAAAATGAATCGTTAGATGATCTCATATCTAGATTCTATCATTTACAAACGGAGTTGAAAGCTTTTGAACTGAAATATCCCGATGAAGAACTGGTGGAAAAATTTCTTGATGCTTTGCCACCAAAGTTTGAGATGTATACAACCCTGATGAGGGAAAATCCTAAATTCTATGAGTTAACAGTAGATGAGGCTATTGGTAAGATTCAAGCTCATAACATGAATCTTATGAAGAAGGAGAGCTGGGGAAGACCTCAGATACAGGACCCTTCCATGTATCATGGGACGACTTCCACTTCAAAATCATCGGGCTCTGGAATTGCCCTCTTTACTGGACACTCCAATGAAGAAGACCACTCAAATGGGTGTGGTGGTCATGCTTGTTATGCATCCGGATCAGGGTTGGGAACTAATCATCAACACACCTCAAGAAATCCTCCAGCTACGTCTTCAGCTAACCATTCTGCAATAGTCAAAATAGCTGAAGATCATGTAGCATTGTTTTCATCATGTATGCTTGCGTATGAGAATTTCATAGGCGGCAAGCTAACGGATCCCGAAACTATTGAAGAAGACTTTAACCAAGTGGATCTTGATGATATTGAGGACATGGATATTCAATGGAATATGGCCATGCTTTTGAGGAGGGCCAAGCGTTTCCTGAACAGAACAGGAAGAAAGTTCATTGGTGGACATTCTAATGCAAAGGTTGGATTTGATAAATCCAAGGCCAAATGCTACAAGTGTCTGAACTATGGACACTTTGCTCGTGAGTGTCAAAAAGACCGAGCACCGGCCTCTGGTTTCACCAGACCTAGCCAGGGAAACAGCCACGGCCACAACAACACTAGCCACCACAATCAACATCTAGGTGGTTCGTCAAATGCACTGGTAGCTCAGCATGACGAAAACTTTGATTGGGGTGTTCATCTAGAGGACGCCATCATTGCTCAAACACAGGTTGGTCTCATGGCTGAGATCATGGAGCTGATGGAGGCTGAGAGAAAAGAAGCTGAGGAGAAGGAAGCTTCTGTAGCTGTTGAAAAGGAGTCTACCACTGCCGTTGCTCTCATGGCCATTGGAGAAGCACAGAGTTCATCATCTGAGGTAGATTCTAACCCTTTCTCTGTTATTTCTTGTTCTAAATGTCTAGGGCTAAAGCTTGAAATTTCTAAGCTCCAAGACAAAATCGAACCCCTATCTATGGCAGCTCATAATTACAAAGCAAACGAGAAATGTTTTAAAGAGTCTGTTGAAACGTTGCTAAAAGAAAAATGTGAATATTCTTTACAAATAAGTGAGCAACAAGTTCACTTGGATATTGCGTATAGGGGGTTAGAAAAACGGAACAATGAAATCAACAAACTGCAAAATGAGATCCTGCAGTTAAAATGTACAAATGAGAAGTTGAAAAACTCTCGCTTTATGGTGGAGCACAACGAATCAGTAGTGAGGAAAATGAAGGGTATAGGTCTTGGTACCAATGCCATTCCTCCACCAATAAGTGGGAAGTTTGTCAATAGCTTGATAGACATTGATCTCACCTGTCTAGATGAGTCCTCTGATAAGGATGATTCCCCTAAAAAGGATGAATCCTCAAGTAAGGCTAACTCCACATCTAGTGAGGAGTATGTTACTGCTTCTGAAGATGGGTCGGTTGACACTTGCCCTGAAGGAGTAGTCTCTGAGAAGTTGTTGACTGAACAGAAAGTCCACAAAAACATTATCACTAATGGTGATAACTGCATTTTAACTGAACCTGATATCATTGAAACAAATGATAAACTTAAGGTAATGCTTTACGGGGGTTATAAAAATATTAACCAAGTTAAGAAAGAGGCTTTTTCAACTCATTATGGGCTTGGTTACAAAGAGAATTTGCAAAAGTATTATACCCCCAAAAACCAAACTGAAAAAGGTCAGACTTCTGTTCATAAACCAACTCCTCCTGCTCATAATGGAGAGTTATCTAAGGCCAGATCTAATGAGCCTTACAAAAGAACTTATGTAGATAAGGGGAACTGTTTTCACTGTGGCTTGGTTGGTCACATTGTTGTGAACTGTCCTCTAAGAACCAAGGGAAATGGCATGTTGTTTCACAGTCTGCTATTATCCCCAGGTCGCCACCAGTGAAACCATCTCCCAAAAGTCCAAAGCAGAATGTGGTGAAACCACCAGTACAACCTGTGGGAAAACCTAAGATTAAATCTGAGGCCAAACCATCTGTTGCAAGAAAGGTAAAGCAACCTGCTGTACCTCGTGTGTCTACATCTGGTAGTACACGCACTGGTGAGAAATATGTGGCTAGACTCTCTAAGCCACAAAGAAGAAGAAGGAATAAGAGGTTGAGAAAGCTAGAACAGCTGACTATGACTCAATCAAGTGAAGCTTCCACAAGTTCATCGGCTGTGGTTGGGCCAAAGTCTACTGTTCTGGTTAAGAATCAAAAGAGATCCTGGAACAAGAAAGTTAAAGGTTCTCAATCTCCTGTTCCAAATTCATCCAAAGATTCACCATTTTTGAACAGTCATCATGACTGTGAGTTGAAAGAAGTAGTTTATTTTGAGAACGATGGACGACCCAAGACCACAATGGCTTGGGTCTCCAAATCTAACTAATTCTTTTGTTACTCGTGCAGGGACGTCCAAAGGGTACTATCTCTAACCGTTGGTATATAGATAGTGGATGCTCCTGGCACATGACAGGAAACATGGCCTTGCTTCAAGACGTTAAACCATTCAGAGGCGGCTATGTGGCCTTTGCCGGAGAAAAAGGCGGCAGTATCACGTGTCAGGGCGTGGTTTCGAATGGTTGTGTCAGCTTTGACAATGTCAACTTCTGCGAGCAGCTGAAGCATAACCTGTTGAGTGTCTCCCAAATGTGTGACAAGGAGTACTCGGTGATGTTTGACAAGTCAGAATGTCTGATTCTCAAACCCGGTTTTGAGGTTCCCGAAGACTGGATTCTGATGAGAGCACCAAGATCAAACGACACTTATCAGATCGATATGAGCGTGGCAACAACCACCTCATCAGTTGCTACTTGTTTGCTTACAAAAGCGACAGAACTTGACTCCATCTTGTGGCATAGGAAACTCGGACATATTTCTTATCGTAAAATGAATCATCTTATCCGAAACGGTTTTGTAACCGGGGTTCGTAAGTTGAGGTTACCATTGCAGATGACTGTATGTCGTGTAAAAAGCGCAAACAGCAACGGAAATCTCACAAGCCCAAGCTCCAAAACTCTATCGATACCCCTTTGGAGCTATTACACATGGATCTGTTTGGCCCCATAAGTATCAGGAGTATTGGAGGTAAGTCGTTCTGTCTAGTTGTAACTGATGATTTCTCACGTTTTTCTTGGGTGCATTTTTTAGGTATAAAAGACGAGACTGCTGATATTCTTCAATACCTGATCCTAAGCTTGGAATCTATTTGCAAGCTGAAAGTTAGAAGAATAAGGAGTGACAACGGAACTGAGTTCAAGAATAATTTGATGGAACTTTTCTGTCTCAAGAGAGGGATCCGTCACGAATTCAGCGCGCCGTACACACCTCAGCAGAATGGAGTTGCTGAACGGAAGAACAGAACACTGATCGAGACTGCAAGGACTATGCTGTCACATGCAAAGCTTCCTGTCACTTTCTGGGCAGAAGCAGTTAATACAGCTTGTCACGTCTTAAACAGGGTTCTGGTTGTGAAAAGGCACAACAAGATATGTTATGAGTTGATCAACAATTGACTTCCCAATCTTGATTACCTAGTTCCTTTTGGTAGTCCTTGTTCCTTGTTGCTACAGTATAAAGACCGTCAGTCTAAATTTCATGCGAAAGCGGTGGAAGGCATCTTCTTAGGATTTGTTGCCAATTCGCCCTGCAAGAGAGTGTACAACATAGGAACTCGTACTGTCGAGGAATGGTTTGAAGTGGACTGTAGTAAACACAGCACTCCACCAGAACCAAAAGGTCCAGCTTGGGGTTTTGATTATGATGCGCTATTCAAGTCTTTCAATCTTCCTGACTTATCTGCAGAAGACGCCGCAAATGTTTATGATTTATTGCATGGCGACAATGACTCCAGTTTTTCTACTCGTCCTACTGCACCAATTATAACTCCTGATTCCAATGCGGCATCTGCATCTGGAACTCATGACAGTAATGACAGTGAAGATGTTCTTGTTGATGGAGATGACGCTCCAGCCAATCCTAACACAACTGTAGGAAATGAAGCTCCAGCTGATCCAATAAACATTGAATCTTCTTCCTCTGGAACACAGGAAATGGGGGAGTTAAGCACGAATCTATATCCAGAAATTCAAGAACCGATTGTACCGGAGACGAGGGTGCATAGGAATCATCCAATCGACAACATTATTGGTGATCCTTATGCCGGTGTTCAGACTCGTCATAGAACCATCACTGAGAACACTAGTCTTTACACAGAGATATTCGACACTGGTGTCATGGAAACATGTCTGCATGCTGCATTTGTGTCCCAGTTAGAGCCGAAGAATGTGAAGGAGGCTCTTACTGACAACTGCTGGATTGAGGCGATGCAAGATGAACTGTCTCAATTCCAAAAGTTGCACGTGTGGGATTTAGTTGACTTGCCAAAAGGCTTTCAGCCAATTGGTACCAGATTTTTATCAACAAGAGGGCTTGGATTACAATGAAGTATATGCCCCAGTTGCTAGAATTGAGGCCATTCGACTATTCTTGGCTTATGCCACACATGTCGGCTTCAAGGTCTATCAACTTGATGTGAAGAGTGCTTTCGTTTATGGTAAGGTGCATGAAGAAGTCTACGTCACTCAACCTCCCGGTTTTGAAGATCCGCATAATATCAATAAAGTGTACAAGCTCGACAAAGCACTTTATGGTCTTCATCAAGCACCGCGGGCATGGTATGAGACATTATCTAAACATCTACTGTCTAATGGTTTCGACCATGGACAGATTGACTCGACTCTCTTCATACGGAAAGCAGGAGGTGACATTCTTCTTGTGCAAGTATATGTCGACGACATTATCTTTGGGTCGACCAATGAAGGGATGTGTAGGGAATTCGAGAAGGTGATGAAGTCCAAGTTTGAAATGAGCAATATGGGTGAACTGTCATTCTTTCTAGGTCTGCAAGTCAGTCAAAGAGAGAATGGTATTTATCTACATCAAACTAAGTACGTGCAGGACATCTTGTCAAAATACAAGATGAGTGATAGGACTACTTATGGCACACCAATCCCAGTCAACCATGGTTTGCATCCCGACAGAGATGGAAAGGATGTGGACAGCAGGTTGTACCGTGGGATGATCGGATCACTTATGTATCTCACAGCTTCAAGACCCGATATAATGTTTGCTGTATGTTTGTGCTTAAGGTTTCAGTCTCAACCGAAGGAGTCACATATGATAGTTGTGAAGAGAATTTTCAGATATCTGAAAGGGAAACCCCGATTAGGTCTTTGGTACTCTAAGCAGCAGTCATTCGACTTCAAAGCCTACACTGATTCAGATTATGGCGGTTGTAACCTTGACAGAAAGTCAACTTCTGGTGGATGTCAATTCTTAGGAGACAGGCTGGTCTCCTGGCAGTGCAAGAAGCAGTCAACGGTTTCTGTCTCAACTTGTGAAGCAGAATACATTGCTGCAGCGAGCGGTTGTTCTCAGATACTGTGGATTCAGCAGCAGTTGAGAGACTACGGCTTAAACTTCACTGGAACTCCTCTATTCATTGACAACAATGCCACCATGTCCATCACAAATAACCCGGTGAAACATTCCAAAACTAAACATATAGAGATTCGCCATCATTTCATCCGTGATTGTGCTGAAAAGCATTTAATTGAACTTGTAAAAGTTCACACGGATGACAATCTTGCTGACCTTTTCACAAAGGCATTTGATCGATCCCGTTTTGAGCATCTTGTCAACTTGATAGGAATGTTCAATCCTGAGTGAAAACTAAGTTTTCTTAAATCATTTCAATTCATGGAAGGTAAATTTTCAATTCTTTTAAATTTTCTGTATAGTTCTTTTAGTTTTAAAATATTTTACAAAAATAAAAAAAATAGAAAATGGAGAAAATTTCAAAGTTAACTTGAGAAAAGAGGAAATGATAGTACATCAGAAATGATCTAAACTTCATAGACTGCTCATATGGGAAATGATTGCGTCATGCTTACTTATCTGTTTAAAATTGTTATGTTTTTAATCTGTTTATTTACAAGTAATTTGAATTGTCAGTAGGCTGTATGCGTCTTTGAATCACTAGTAGTGTGGAAATTAAATCTAAATTACAACTGTGATTTGAACCCATGTTTGCAAGCGTATGTGAGTAGAAGATTGGAAAAGATCACTATCAGATAAAGGATGTTAGATTTTGACAATAATTTTCTTTTGAGATCAGTTTCGGGTTATGTTGTTAGCACAATTAATGCGGTTCATCTCACTGCCCATACTCACAAGTATGCAAGGAGAGATTGAATCAAGACATGTCTCTACATTAACCGTTGAGCATGTATTCACCCTTGAGTCATTCCTGGTTCATTGAAATCAAATCCAGATAAAAGTTGGATCCCCTTACCTTATAATCAAACACCATGTTCATTATCCCGAATCATCATACCGATATTCAAAGAAGAAAATCACATGAAACCAAGACAAAAGAATCACTCGATTCTGAATCTTATGATTCCTGATAATCCTTATGGATTTTGCTTGATTTTTCTGTGCTAATTGATGTAACTTCATTCTGAAAATTAAGAAAATCATTGGAAAAATCTTAGATGCCTTGAAGATAGTGCAAAATATCATAGCATATCAGTGGGGTACACGTTGTATATCTTATAATTAATACCTTAATACTCAAGAACGTGATACAAATATGCTTATAGTTTCAAATCTTATAATATTGTCAACTTGAATTACTTGTTTATGTGCTTATTACATATGAATAAAGAGTAATACATGACATGATCCCATATTCTTTGATGTTTATATTGTATCGTTTTTGCTATAAGTTAGCCTGATATGATCCTCTGCTCGTGTCTTTGATAAAAAATAGCTTGTGTAAATGATTGTATATATCTATCTTGAAAAGAACAAAAAGATTTTAAGTTTTTAAGTTTATGCATAGTTCAAGTTTAAATCAGAAAAAGGCCAAAAATATTGTATGTTTAATCTTCATGAATTGAATTTGAATCCTCTTGGTTGAATATTTTTATCTTGTTCGTTATTTGACTTAAAATCTTCATAACTTGAGTTGAAAGGGTGCGCACATAAGGGTCTCTGCGTACTTGATAAGTGCGCATGAGGTAAACCATGCGTACTTAACAAGTACGTAAGACTTAAGTCATGCGTACTTAGTAAGTACGCAGGAGTTAAATCCTGCGCACTTAGTAAGTACGCACGACCAATATGTGTGGGGTATATATACAGGACTTAGAAATTTTTTTTTAGGGTTTATAACTTTCAAAACGTTTTCTCCTGTGATATTCCCTCCGACCATTTTCCTCAAAAATTTCGAGTGTTCCAACCGGTTTTTTTCATCCCAATCACATTGTCATCTTCGTATTTCATCTCAGTGGTGAGATTATAGGCCAATTCTATACATCGATTCTTGACATTTGGACCGATTTTCGACTTAGAAAATATTAGGTTAAATCCGATACATTTTGGGGTAAAATGGGGTTGTTTGGGTAACTTATTATCTGTAACAAGCTAATAGGAAGCTTTAATCGACTCCCTAATCATCTCATGGTCCTTGATTGATCCGTCATTTGAATTTGAACCGACAGTGGGTCGACGACGGGTCTCGGTCAAAAATTGAACGAGTGTAGTGTTGATAATGGTACCATAGGTTAGAATTCTTGATTCCGACCTAGTGGCGACCTAATCAACCCACATTTTAAACGAATTACAAGTTTTGGAAATTTTTGCTAAGGGTTGTTCTTGCGCACTTAGCAAGTACGCAAGAAATGCTTCTTGCGTACTTGTTAAGTACGCAAGAGGAAAATCCTGCGCACTTATTAAGTGCTCAGGACCAACACTTAGAAATTTTTCCTAAGTCTGAAAATTTTTTCAAAGTGTAACTACTATACTATGTCATGTGTGTCTACTTCCAGTGTTATATGTTATTCTGAATATGTTTTCTATGTGTGTTTGCAGGATATGACTCGTGCATTCACTGACGAATTCAACCTAGTGGCTAACACCGAACCAGAATGGAAAGGTGCAGCCTTGCAATACAGGGAGATTGTGGATTTTCTCAACAGATCAAGAATAAGTTATGCAATCTCAGCAAACCCAACAGTCTCAAGACCTTACCTGGAGCAATTCTGGGAGACTGCAAAGCACGATTGCACGGTATCCCCGAATGTCATAAGGGATAACGTTGACGGTCGGGCTATTGCTATCTCCGAGGATACAATAAGGAGAGTATTGCAGTTCGGAGACCTTGCCACCGACCCGACATCCTATCCAGATTACTACGTGGATGGGTGTTGGAGGCACAGAATGGGATATGTCGGGCCAAGGGACTATGCTTCCTACAAGAAGATGTGGGTATTGGATCAATGGCGTCACTTTTCCCACATCATGATCATGTGCATCTCATCCAGGAAAGCGGGGAAAGATGCCATGGGTCATGACCTAGCAGCGGCCATGGTGGGCCTGTCTCTCAATCGGGGCTATAACTTCTCTCGCTATATCTTCAAAGCACTAAATGACCAGATAAATACAGCAGAGAGGTTCAAGTTCCTTTTGTACCCAAGGTTTGTGCAGCTACTGATCGATGATGCACTGCCAAACCTACGCGCTATCGGGGAGAGACTGCAGGTAAAACGGGTGGACAAGAGAGTCTTTGCTCAGTTTCTAAAGCCAGGCAGTGTAGAACCTACGCCTGCGCACACTGACCTCTTTGGCCACCTATTGAATGAAGCATACGTCGCTCCTGAAGATTGGAACTGGTATAGTCCCAACTCAGCACCAGAGATGAGTGATGACTCTGGTGAAGGGCAAGAGGAAGAGCATGATGATGATGAAGGTGATGATGAAGGTGATGTTGGTGGTGCTGAGGAATCCGATTCGGAGGCAACAGAATCAGATTCTTCTGATTCCGATGACGCACCATCACAGGCACATCCGAGAAGGTCAGCACAGGTAACCCTGCCTGAGTCGTCTTTAAAAAGAAAACGACAAAGCTCGAGCAGCGAATATGAGCCGGCTTCCGACTCTGACGCTGCTCTACAAAGACGAAAGGCGAGAGAAAGCCAACAAGAAAAGGGGCGATAGGCAAGAGGTTGCTATCCCCAGGGTTGAAGAGATTCCGACTCTGCAGCCAGTACAAGTTAAAGCTGCCCGTCCAGAGTCAGAATCTACCACGCCAGCACGACAACTGTTTAGAAGGAGGAGAAGGCCACTGGTACAAGCAGATGTGGCAGTCACGGCGGTTACAAAGGTGATTCGTGTGACGGTGACCCTCCCTACTCCAACCGTCCAGGTGACGGTGACTGCGCCACTTCTCACGGAGTCAGTCACCATCACCCCAACCATAACTCGCATCATTACATCCCCCATCCCAACACCCACCAAAGATCCGTCAGGTCAACCCTTTAACTACGGTGATTTCTCACAGGGTTTCGACTTTGACACAATCTTCTCTTCCCCCATCCACAACGCCGAAGCCTCATCATCTAGGCATCCGGATCCAAATGAAGCTAGGATCGATGTGCTAGAAACCCAAGTTGCTGGCTTGTTGAAGACTATTCAAAAGTCAAAAGAGGATTCTGATGCTCAACAAGCACAGATAAACTCTCTGGCGGATGAAGTTAAGATTCTGCGTAGCCAGAGAACGGGGACTGATGAACAGTTGAAGAATGTCATGGCACAAAATGAACTGTTAATGAAGACTAACGAAATGATTCTAGGCCACAGAACTTCACTAGAGCTGAGGATGGACTTGCAGAGAAAAGAGCACGCAGCGATGGTCAAATTAGTTGGTGAACTGACCGCGAAGCTAGGTGCTCAGGGGGAGAAGGAGACTGAGAAGGAGACAGAGAAAGAGAAACAGAAAGACAAAGAAAAGAAATCCACCGGTGCCGAGTCTTGTCATCCAGTCGATCTGACTAAGGATGATGATAAAGACAAGGATCCTGAAGTCGGTCCTAGTGGAGGTGAGCACCTAGCTTTGGCGATTGTGCCCATCTCTTCTATTCCATTGGCTGAGGGGGAGTCTACTCAGCAAGAGGGTGGTGATACCTCAGGTGGTGGTGGCGGAAATAAAGGGAAGTCAGCGGCTGACGTGCTCAAGGACTTATCTGATGATGAGATCCTCTATTTAGAGCCTGACTATTCCAAAGAGGCACAGATCGATGCTCTCCTTAATCTGGAAGAAGGAGAGATCGACTCTGGTGATGACTGGAATGAGGATGACGATGATGTGGTGATAGATATTCCCAAGGGCGACGGGGAAGGAGAGTACGAGTTAGAGGATGGTGAGATCTTTGAAGTACCATCGCTCGAATCTCTGCTCAACACAGGCTCAGTTGACATGGCAAGTAATGTTGAAGCCACAACTAAAGCCTCCCCGATCGACCCTATACCTGCGGACCCCGAGGCACAAAAAGAGAAAGACATACCTTCTGCATCTACAAAGGGTCCAGCTCCCGTGTGGCAAAAGACGTCTATCACAGACAAGCACGGAGCGACAGGTATGATCTTAGCTGTTAGGTACGAGGAGGACAAGCAGCTGTTCGCCATCAAAAGATCTGGGGGGGTTCAATACTTGAAACCCACCAGTGAGGCGTTCAACTCTTTGCCCAAGTACGACCTAGTTAACCTTGCAAACCGCGATCTGCTAAGTCACTCGAATAATGCAGTAGCAATGGGTTTGTGGGTAACACTACAGCGGGAAGCAAGATCAGGGAACTTTGAATACCTCAAGCCTCAGGTGCCCAGAAGAGTCAAGGATAAGCATGCTGTGCATCCTGTGACTAAGAAGCCCATAAAGAGATTGGTATACAATCCAGTACGATGTGAAACTAAGATTCCCCTGAGCAAGTTACCTCAGGATATTCTTGGTGACATGTGGTACTGGTACGTTGATCCAAAAACAGGCGAGGCTGTGGTAATGAGTAAAGGTAAGTCAGCAAGTGGAAACATGGTGCCAAAGGAAGTGATCAGGATATTTGATGAAGTCTGCTTCATCAACTTTTCTGTGAACGATATGGAGGTACTAGCCGACAAGTACTGCATCCACACTGACGAATGGACGAAGCTTCAATCTGCCAAATACGACAAGTTGATCAAGTTCTGTCTTGATTACAAAAAGAAGATGGAAGCTAAGGAGCAGATGCTGTGAAGACTGAAGACCGAAGACTGAAGACGATGAAGATCCCGAGCTGTTGTCAAGGGGGAGTTTGTTGATGCACTTTCCTGTGACAACACTCTGGATAGAGTCTTAGTTAGTATGTCTAATGTCTGTAATTTATCTTTGTATTTATGAGTCATTATGTAATAGTTTATCGAGTTGTATTTACTTTTACATAGTGTATGTTGTTTTTCTGTTAAGTGTTTTGCGCACCTACAAGTGCGCAGGAGAAAGCTCCTGCGTACTTAGCAAGTACACAAGAAGACCCATGCGTACTTGCTAAGTACGCAAGAGCAATTGGTCCTGCGCACTTGCTAAGTGCGCAGGCATCAGGTCTGTATAAATAGGATAGGTTCACAGAAGCTAAGTACGCAGAACCATTTGTTTAGACGAACTCAGTTCTGCTAAGTACGCAGCTTGTATTCTCTCTGTAACCGTCGAGTGTTTATAATACAAAGAACGTTTATTGTGACTCTCGTGTTTGGTTTACTTTGTTTAGTAAGACTCTCCACCTAGTCACGGGTATTCCGCAACCCGGTTTGACTAGTAGACCACTTGCATGTGACGACCCGACACACACGAAGGGACCTACAATCGTTCGGAATATAAGTATTTGCATGTAGACGTGGTAACGTGGTCTATACGTACGTAGGATAAATAACATGCATAGAATATACTTGAACGATATTTGAGATTTTACATAATTATTTTTAAGAAATAATTATATGTTTATACGTGACTATAATATGAATATATTATAAGTTATTACAAAAATAATATTTATTTTTGGTACACTTAATAAGTCATCAATATGAAAACATGATATTTTCTCAGAAAATATGGAAGCGTCTAGACTGGAATAATAATCACCAATGATTCGTCGTATGAAAACATTGTTTTAATAAACAAAGACGTACTTAACGGGATTCGTTAAGTCGGGTGAACAACTTGCGTTTAAGACGGGTAGTCTTAACACATAAGTATGCTTGCATGATTAGGATACAGATTGTCAGGAACTATTAGCACACTGATATTTGCTAGGATTTCATCGGACACAAGGTGAGTTCCACGGCCCCCTTTTAACTCTTTACTGTTTTGTATACATCGGGGGAGAAACATACTTAATTACTTATGTTTTGGATAAATATGGATACTCTGGTTTAACGTCTAATGAGTTGCACTGTCCCCTTTTTCTAAGTTTTGAAAAGGTTTTGGGGAGGAAATATACTTTTAAACTATTTTCTCATAAATGAATGAACAAAGACCAGATCGTTATGTGTATTGAGGGAACAATTACAGAGCTCATAAAGTCCCATGGAACAAAAATACTTAGTAATCGTTAGCTATGGTCTTAGCCTGGGATTATGTGGATAGTACTATTGGGGGTGACGCCCCCGGTCATGGTTAGTCGCGCTAACTAGGGGTCCATATGGCCAAATGACAGCATATCGTCTTATTCTCGTGGTATAGCGAGGGAGGGGCATTAATTGTCATGGTTTGGTTACGGTCTCGTGCATTTACATATTATTTGTATTCCTAGCTAGTCTACAAATGGGGTATGTCGGTCGTTCAATGGATGGTTTAATGCATTGGGTATTTATTAAAGGTTTAATGGGCGGGTTAATTGCCCATGGATCAATACATTGGTTACTGACTGAAACTTATTTATGAAGGTAATGTCGTGTGCATGTTTTCGGGAAAACTACTTATTTTTATGACGGTTAAGTCAAGTATATGTTTTCAGGGAAAACTACTTATTTTTATGACGGTTAAGTCTTGTATATGTTTTCAGGGAAAACTACTTATTTTTATGACGGTTAAGTCTTGTATATGTTTTCGAGGAAAACTACTTATTTTTATGACGGTTAAGTCATGTATATGTTTTCACGGAAAACTACTTATTTTTATGACGTTTAAGTCAACTATATGTTTTCGGGGAAAACTACTTATTTTATGACGGTTAGGTCATGTAAATGATTTCAGGGAAAACTACTTATTTTTATGACAGTTAGGTCATGTATATGTTTTCGGGGAAAACTACTTATTTTATGACAGTTAGGTCATGTATATATTTTCTGGGAAAATGACTTATTTTATGATGGTTAGGTCATGTATATGTTTTCATGGAACACTAATTACACTGAATTAACAAACTTTGTAAACTCACCAACCTTTGTGTTGACACGTTCAAGTATGTTTCTCAGGTAACCCTTAGCAAAGGCGTGGTTGGAATAGTCTAGCTATGTTGGATCAATTCCTAGTAGCTGGAAGGACATAGAATATCAAGTCTCAAGTCTATCGTTGATCTAGCAGAACTTAGATCATAGTATTACTTAGTTTTAGTAATTGTATATGTAATCAAGTCTTAGAAATCGTAATTACAGCTTCCGCTATCGTGTAATGAACCAATCGTTACAACCTTTATTCATTTATTTATTTATTGTTTAAGTAAATGAATATTGGGGGTGTGACAGATTGGTATTAGAGCAATGTTTTTAACGAATTAGGTTTCCTTAGTGACACCTACGCTCTAACCAGACTTATTTAGGGACCAAGATTTCTAAGACTTACATCACACTAAGAACACCCAAGACTTTAGTATAGAAATTCCAACCATTGTCGAACAACTTGGGTAGACTATTAGTGTATGGAGTTACACTAGGGTATCATTAGCTACACTAATGCATCATACAATTACATGGCACATGTAACTAACACTTAACACGTACAACAACGTAGAAATAATAAAAAAATACAATGTTCTCAACAAAGTGTTACTGTTCGTATTACGAATTAAGGATAACGGGTACTCAGCACACTGCAACCCAAGAAGATCGAGTCACGAGCTGAGCTTGGAAGACGACGGCAGCAATCGCCAGTTACCGATCTTGGTATCATAACAGACTGAACCTGTACCTGAATCTGTACCTATACATGCACCACACTTACTCTAGCCGTGGAGGCAGTTTGTTTCTGACATATGTGCGGTATAAATACTCTCCTTCACGAATTACCGAATCAGATGCCTGAACTTTTGCCAGGAGATATGGAAGACAGGGTTGCCCAGACAGAGGGGAACCCGAGGTGAATAAGCAGGACTAAAAAGGAGAGAACTCTAGGGGTCTGGAGACCCAGACATTCATTAGGATCATGTGGATCCATACGTACATACAGACTAGAGTAAGAATTGCTCGACACTGATTTGAGGATCTCTGCCCTACATATAGTGCCTGACTTCCACCATACACATCTTATTTTTGAGGGACACTTGTGGTGCCTCTCTACCCTTAACCTCATCCGGAAGCAGCCATAATCGGCAAGTTCATGAGTATTGGTACACATAATTAAGGGTAATCCGGTAGAACAAAACACACCCCTGCACAAGTGTGTAAACACGATCTAATGAACACTTCAAATCCTTTTGACTAGAAGCTTGGGATAGGAGAAACACTACAGGGATCATGCATAGTGAATTATCATTACGGGTGCACACGTAATCTTAATTTGACGTGCATGGGAACTTTAATGAGTCTTGCGGTCCACGCTAATGATCAACCCATGTTCTCAGTCACTTGATTAAGGATTCTACCTTAACAAATCGGATCTCAATTAGGTGTTCACAAAGCATTCTCCCAGTTTGGGAGGAATGATGGAAATTCAAATTGAATTCAACCAATCCTTAGTGAATCCTGAACGACAAAGAAATTCACACATTCATTCTTAGAGATTCTACTTGTCAGGAAGGCTTCAAATTGAGCCTTACCACAACTAACACTTACAATAAATGCACAATTATTATGGGAGATTTTAGCATAATCTCAAGATCCATCATACAGTTCAGTCTCACGATCACTTGAAAATTTACGTCAGGAGTGCTATGCACTAACTCCGGTAATGGAGCAGAAAATTATCCTGCCCTGCATACACATAGCACCTATGGGGCAATGTGGAAGCCCGACATGAGACAAGTAGGTAATCAGACAGTTCAGGGATTGGTCAAACAAGGTTGCTCTCATAACCATTGACATTCAGTACACCTTTAAGTCCGACTATTCTTCCAATGATGAATAAGTCGTGATTTGTTCTCAAGCGAATGCCAAAGAAACCTAAGTGTGGACTAACGACTATTGTCGCACTACACAAGAACGACATAGAAAACTCTTAAAAGAGTCCCAAGTGAGGGATTTCTTGCTAATCTCATCACTTCATGATGTGCATAAAGGACGTAAGCACAAGTTGTTCCCAACAGACCACTATCCATAAGGATTCGAGAAGGATAATTTTATACCATTTTGTACCAGCACTTCTCCAAAGATCATCTTGTTGAATGGATCCCAGTTTTCAGCCTAAAGGAGAGACATGGTCACATCTCTCATTCCCAGTTTTCTATGATTAGGAAGCTCTATAGCATCTATCGTTAAGAAATCACTTCTCATCACATGCTTAGGAAAGTACAAAATTTCGGTGTTCAACACTCATTACCTCAATGTTAAAAACTGAGTCCTTGTACTAAGGACTTTGAGGCTATGGTTGGTATGAGTGGAATACATAATGTTAAGTCATCAAAGTACCATTCAAACGCAAGCGAAGTGCAGGCACACTGAATGACTAAGAGTTTGCCATCAACTCTTTCTGCCAACTTAATGGGTTGACAAACCCATGGCCCATTTTGGGGAAACACTAATTTGATGAGACCATTCTCACTGTATCACTTTTCATTTCCTCACCTAGACGGAATGTGAATATTTCAAACAAACATAGAACTTCATATGGCTTACATATTTTGAGAGTATGATAGTCAAGCCATGAGTTTACATAACAGGACGTTACAACCCAAAGGCTGGTCTGCCTCGGAAAGGCGGTGCAAGCAAAGGGTAAAGTGGTGATTAGACTCGAACTTTGCTAGTAAGAGCACACAAGGAACCTTGAAATATTAAATCCATTATGACCCATTTTAATGGAAGACCCTAGATAACACGAAACCTGAAATAAGAATAAAGTTTTAGTCCGAGAAAATGCTTTCGAAAAGCATAAGGGGGACAAACAAAAAGTTTCATTTTCATATTGTATCATTACCACCCAATCTTCAACTAAAACCTGAACACCTAGTCAGGTAATTCTTTCCTCAGATCTATAGAGATCTGGCTATTGTGCATCATAATACATAGATGAATAGAGGGTATGTGTCAGCATACACTCAAGATTCTCAGGCACCATTTTCTTTCATTATCAAGAATGAGTATCACAGAACCCCACCATATTAAGGGTAATCATATATGGGGTTCTTGCATAACTAATATCAATAATCGGAGAAGTATTCACCTTGTTTTTGAATACCGACCACCAAGTAAATGGAAATCAAACAATTAGAGCCTAAGTTTGATGATACAGACAGAATTTAGGTACCAAGTACCGGTAACCTATGTGTGTGGTTATGGATGAAGTCCATAAGCCCAAGTACTCCGTTCATCCATAATCTAATAAAACGTATAAGGATCCCGAGAAACTCCATTATGTTGCAAACCATAAAAGGAGAAATTGCTATCTATGTTGGGATATACCCGACAGTAAAAGCGAAATGTTAGGAATCACCTGAGTGAACACAACAACCACAGATTCCTTAATGGAAATGGGAGGAGAATTCCATGGATTTCATTACAAATCTACCCAGAACATCTAGCTGCTATGATACTATATGGGTAATCGTCAGTCGTTTAATGAAATCCGCTGACTTCCTACCAATCAAGGTGACAGATAAAAGTAAGAAGTGTGCAAGGCAAAATATTAAGGAAATTGAGGCTAGGCATGGTATGCCAGTTTCCATTTTCTCCAATAGGGATAGTCGATTCGTGTCAAGAATCTAGTAGTCAGTACAAGAAGCCTTGGGCACACGCCTTGACATGAGCACTACATATCATACCCAGACGAACGGTCAAGGTAAAAGGACAATCCAAACTTTAAAAGATGTGCTCCGTGCGTGTGTAATCAATTTTGGAGGAATTTGGGATACTCACTGTCGTTGGCTGAGTTTTCATATAATAACAACTACCATACCAGCATTAAAGCCTCTCTGTTGAGGCTTTGTATGGTTGTAAGTGTCACTCATCGCTATATTGGGCGGAGGTTGGCGAAAAACATTTGACTGGTCCTGGGATTGGCTAGGAAACCATTGACAAGATCTTCAAAGCTAAAGATTGTCTGAAAACCACTCAAGACAGACAGAAGAGTTGCGCTAACAACAGACGAAAGCCATTAGAATTCTAAAATGGAGACCAAATTTTGGTAAAAGTCCTGTCTTGGAAACGAATTGCCAGGTTTGGCAATCGTAGCAAACATAACCATAGATAATGGGGACCATTTGAAATACGGGCTAGAGTTGGCCATGCAGCCTACAAGCTTAAGTTGTCACGAGGAACTAAGCAATATACATGATACATTTCATGTGGCAAATATCAAAAAGTGTTTATCAGATGAAACGTTAATCATGCCATCTGGTGAGATTCACATAGGTGACAAAGCACACCCTGTTCAGGAACCTATTGAAATCATTGACTAAAAAGTCAAGGGAACAGGGCGTAATCGTATTGAAATGGTCAAGGTATGTTAAAACTTGTAGCGTGACCCGAGGTATACATGGGAATACGAATATCAAATGAAAACCAAGTGCCAGTCCTTGTCCACAATTACACTAATTCACGATAACATCAACTAAATTTCTGGACGAAATTCTCTTTAACATGGGGAGAATGTGACACCCAGTATTCTAGGTCAATACCCATAGGCATATTTGCTCATTCCTATTTTATATTTCTTGGAATTTTATCTTTGACATGGTATTTTCAGGAGTCTAGCAAAGGGACAAGTGTCATATTTAGTAATTATTAAGAATTACTTGGAAATAAACAATAATAACCCGCATTGAACGTTCGTTGGTGATTAACGAGATTTTATTCCAGTAAAAGTCTAGGGACATGTTTTAAAATAAAAACATATATATTGGTGACTATACCATAAAGCATGGACATAAATATGTTGGTTGCATGACCTTGAGTTATTTTATGTGTATACATGTATGATATAGTTAAAGTAATAACTATGTCGGGAATTCACTAGCAGATTATTAAAGCTAGTCAAACTACACAAAATATAGGACGTCTTAATAATTAAAGATATTAAGGCGGGTATTATTTTCGGGTAATATACCGCGTCTAAATCGATCACATCATCATCATGATTGCTTTTCTTACACAACACTCAAGCGTCGAATCGTAATGATGATGACTTGTCGAGATCTACACTCAAACCGGCCCTATTTCATCTAATAATTATATATATATATATGTATATATATATAAATATCTAGGTATATAGATATAAAGTTTACATCAGTAAAAATTCCTACAGCGGGTGTTATATCACGGGATCACCTACCGGGTTTACGCTAACTAGAACCGACCTAACTAAGACTTGGATGGCAACAAATTAAGTAACAAGACCAAACCCCCCACCCACTCCCCATGTTCAGCCGAGAATGGTGGGGCCACCGACCTATCTTGCTTCTCCAACTTTACCTTCATGATTGTTGTGTAAGATCTATACCCATTTAAGTTGATTACAAGCAAAGCTCCAATCATGTCCCAACTACTATGATTGCAATGATTTAGGGAGATATCACACTCAAACTCTCACTCTCTTTCTCCATATATAAGATACATATCACACACACACAACTCTTTCAAAAATTCAAGAACAAGTTCTCTAGAGATATTTAGCTAGAGATTGGGAGATTTAAGAAAGTCTTGGAGGTTTAAGGATCGGTTTTGCTAGTATATCAAGCCATTATCATCTTCTACTTATGATTTTTCTCCTAGCTTGACTAGTGGTATGAAAAACCGACCCTAAATCTCTATTTTCGTCTATATTTCTTGCTCTAAGCTTGGTGTTCACCCTAAAAAAGAAACCATTTCTAAAAGATTTTGAAATTTTATAAAGTCTAACTTTAATAGGTTAAAGGTTCAAGTCTTGTATGTGTACATCTATACATGGCCAAAAATTACTTGATGAATATATATGTTAGGATGTTTGATCTTGTTACATAATAATAAGCGTGGAAAAGATCTAAAAGCACGATTAATAATCTAAATAGGTGGTTAAAACTTAATGAAAATGTGAAGCACTTACATGTATATAAATTGTGATTTATTGGTATATATAAATGTGTGTTTAAAGTTTATTAAGTTGGAAAGATTGTTAAGTATAAGAATATGTATATATATATATATGAAGAAACCGAAAATAGATATACATGTACATGGGTATAGTTGTTAATTTGGAAATAACTAGGTAAAGGTGTACAAGTATAGTAATTAAGATATATATATATATATATATATATTATATATATATGGTCGTAGTTGTTGAACTTGGATAAATCGTTAAATATATGCATATAAATGTATATATGGGTGATTGTAAATTGATAACATGGAAAAAGTTATGAAAAGATTAAAGGATTTGAATTTCATACGTATGTTTATAACTTGTTAATAATAATAACAAGACGTAGTAGCAAGTATGATACATGTGGTCGAAATATGAAAAGTGTTTATATGCATGGTTATGGAAAAGAGTTATAAAAAGTCCATGGTATTTGGTGGAATATATGATTTTGTGATAAATAAATTCTAATAGACAAGTAGGTAAATGATCATGTAAAAACACTAAAGTGTTGTATGTGAAAATACATAGATGTTGGAAAGGTGTTGACAAGTGGTCTAAAAAGATATGTTTACATATGCATGTAAAATAGTAAGAATACTTAAATGCATATATAGAAACACAGAAATACTTGTATGCATGTATTGGTAAAAATAAATGCATGATGAACGTCACTAAGTTAATAAATATCGTTCGGAATATAAGTATTTGCATGTGGACGTGGTAACGTGGTCTATACGTACGTAGGATAAAAACATGCATAGAATATACTTGAACGATATTTGAGATTTTACATAATTATTTTTAAGAAATAATTATTTGTTTATAAGTGACTATAATATGAATATATTATAAGTTATTACAAAAATAATATTTATTTTTGGTACACTTAATAAGTCACCAATATGGAAACATGTTATTTTCTCAGAAAATATGGAAGCGTCTAGACTGGAATAATAATCACCAACGAGTAGTCGTATAAAAACATTGTTTTAATAAACAAAGAGGTACTTAACGGGATTCATTAAATCAGGTGAACAACTTGCCTTTAAGATGGATAGTCTTAACACATAAGTCCCCTTGCATGAATAGGATACGGATAGTCAGGAACTATTAGCTCACTAAAAATTGTTAGGATTTCATCAGACACAAGGTTAGTTCCACGGCCCACGTTTTAACTCTTTACTGTTTTATAAACATCGGGGGAGAAACATACTTAAATACTTATGTTTTGGAAAAACATGAATACTCTGGTTTAACTCCTTGTGAGTTGCTTTGTCCCCTTTTTCTAAGTTTTGAAAAGGTTTTAGGGAGGAAATATACTTCTAAACTATCTTCATATAAATGAATGAAGAAAGACCAGATCGTTATGTGTGTATTGAGGGAACAATTACAGAGCTCATAAAGTCCCCTGGAACAAAAATATTTAGTAATCATTAGTTATGGTCTTAGCCAGGGATTATGTGGATAGTACTATTAGGGATGACGCCTCCGGTCATGGTTAGTCTTGCTAACCAGGGGTCCATATGACCAAATGACCGCATATCGTCTTATTCTCGTGGTATAGCGAGGGAGGGGCATTCATTGTCATGGTTTGGTTACGGTCTCGTGTATTTATATATTATTTGTATTCCTAGCTAGTCTACAAATGGGGTCTGTCGGTCGTTCAATGCATGTTTTAATGCATTGGGTATTTATTAAAGGTTTAATGGGTGGGTTAATTGCCCATGGTTCAATACATTGGTTACTCACTTAAACTTATTTATGACGGTAATGTGGTGTGCATGTTTTTGGGAAAACTACTTATTTTTATAACGGTTACGTCATGTATATGTTTTGAGGGAAAACTACTTATTTTTATGACGGTTAAGTCATGTATATGTTTTCAGGGAAAACTACTTATTTTTATGACGGTTAAGTCATGTATATGTTTTCGAGGAAAACTAATTATTTTTATGACCGTTAAGTCATGTATATGTTTTTAGGGAAAACTACTTATTTTTATGACGGTTAAGTTATTTTTATGTTTTCGGGGAAAACTACTTATTTTTATGACGGTTAAGTCATGTATATGTTTTCGGGGAAAACTACTTATTTTATGACAGTTAGGTCATGTATATGTTTTCGGGGAAAACGACTTATTTTATGACGGTTAGGTCATGTATATGTTTTCGGGGAAAACTAATTGCACTGAATTAACAAACTCTATGAACTCACCAACCTTTATGTTAACACTTTCAAGTATGTTTCTCAAGTAACCCTTACCAATGGCGCGGTTAGAATAGTCTAGCTATGTTGGATCAATTCCTTGTAGCTGGAAGGACGTAGAATATGAAGTCTCAAGTCTATCGCTGATCTAGCAGAACTTAGATCATAGTATTACTTAGTTTTAGTAATTGTATATGTAATCAAGTCTTAGAAATCGTTATTACAGCTTCCGCTATCGTGTAATGAACCAATCATTACAACCTTTATTCATTTATTTATTTATTGTTTAAGTAAATGAATATTGGGGGTGTGACACAAACCCAATGGCTTACTTTATTACCTGGATCGTATTTGGGTACCTGATCGTGATGACCTTCGTACACTTCTTATGAATGAAGCCCACAAGACTCGTTATTCCTTACATCCCGATGCGGATAAAATGTACAAAGGCCTTCACCAGCAATATTGGTGGCCCGGTATGAAAAAAGACATTGCCATTTATGTAGAAAAATGTCTGACATGTTGTCACACCCCCAAATCCCACTAACGGAGTTTTACTGTTTGGAAGGTGACACACCAGGATCTCAGTCATTAGTTACATCAAACGACACTATATGGGACTTGAAATATCATAACATAAAAGTTCAGAGTTAATGCGGAAGCGTAAACGTTAATATGAAAACAAAAGTAATTACACGCAATAGACGTCAATCAATGTAAATAAGTAAACTGTTTCAAATGTTGGAAATGGATGATATGAAAGTAGGACTCCATGCATGTCCTGAGTGTGCAACCTATGCCTTAGCGACCTGAGAAACATGTAAGAAAAAGTGTCAACACGAGGTTGGTGAGTTCACAGGTTTCAAGTTTGCAATAAGAGAGTATTTGCCAGATTATGTACATTCAATATGCATATCTATAGGTAGCTAGCCTATGTTCATGTCTTACTAAAGCATTCGCAACCGAAGCTGAATGTTTATTTATTTGCCTCCTGCCAGGTCTATCAACACTGGCGGTGTGAGTAGGCTAACATTTCAACCGTTCGATCTCCAATCGAGTTAGCGCGACTAACGCGGGTGGGATTTGTCAAACCCAGTAGTACAACTAAACATTACCTCGCTAAGTTCCATATTAACGGTTCGATGTATGATGAGGACTTTCTGTGATAGTGTGTCACGCTTAGCCTCAACAGTAATAACATATGAATTACAATAATCTAAAATAGTTGTGTTATGTTTTCTCCCCCAACGGGAAAAACATGTAAAATAATGTTTGTCTGCGTACTTGTTTCTCCCCCACGGGGAAAACGTGTAAAAGTATGATAGTTTGTGTACATGTTTGTTTCTCCTCAACAGGAAAACAAGTAAAATATGTTTGTGTGTAAGCATGTTTCTCCCCCAATAGTAAAACAAGTAAAAAGGGGCCGTGAAACTCACATGCGTTGCATTGTAAGTAGTATCACACAAGTATGAGATTTGAAATCTCAAGTGTTAGCCTGCACGGCTTACGTATGCCCTAGAATTATAAACACGTAAGTTAGGGACATATGGGTTTGTGACGACGACACGGAAGATTAGGATGTCTTAAAACATTTTAAGGATTATCGGTTAGACGAACGGTTCTACGGGAAAATAGATTTCTCAGTATAATAATTAAGATCAATGTGTTACGTGTAGAATGTTAGTAACGAATAATATTAAATATGTAAATAAATAAGTTCGTACGTTTGAGTCGTTTACGAATGTTAGGAAAATAATATAATTTAATATATTATTTTTAGGTTCGAAGGATTAACTAAATAATCATTGCGGCAAAAATAATAATATATTATTTTTATTCGAGATAATAAACGTGAGTAAACGATTATATCTTTTTAGTTTCAAACGTTACACGAGGTTACAAAATGATACGAAATAATATAAAAATATATATTATTTAATAACATGAATCATGAGTTGAAAATATCATAAACATATTATTTTATACAATGTTACAGTTTGAATATAATATAAATATATTATTTTTAAAAGCGGGAATAATATAAAAATGGGTTAATAATTCAAACCCGAGCCTACGGGTTGTTTTCCGGACTAAAACACTTTAATATAGTATTATAATAATATAGGGATAAGTTTTATATTTAAAATCAATATCAAAAATCGATTTTAAAAATAAAAGTGGGTGGAGAGACTCGAACCCGGGTCTCTCCCACCACAGCACACAGACCCAACCACTCCAGCCTGCTAGGGAATCGCAAACAAAAACGCTTTTGAAATGTTTTAAATCATGAACACCTTCTGTGTTCATGCCACTCGCGAGCCGGACCCGATCCTAGCCCCAATTTCTTCGATTTCGGTTATGATTGAACACGAATGATTAGGGGTTTTGTTCTTTGATGGATTGCGAGTCTAAAGGTGAGATTAATTGCAGAAACATCAAGTTTAGGATCGTAAATTTCTTGTTCGTGTAATTGTAACCCTAGGTTTTGAACGCGAATAAAATTGGATTAATCTGATAATATTAGGGGTTGGATTCATAGGGTTTTCAATGAGTGATGAATGGCGAAACTACCCATGTAATTTAATTTGATTGAAAATGTGTGCAGGTTAGGGTTCGATTAATCCATTTAAGCGATGAACCCTAGAATCCGTTTAGGTTAAAATCGATAATGTAAGCCCCAATTTGTTTAGGGCTTTCAATCAACAGACCAAGACGAAACTAAGGGTGTATTTATTTACCGAAATGGAGTTCAGATTGATGGTGTTTGGCTAGGACGAGTTCCGACTTCGAGCGCTCCATCTCCGGCGTCTCCGGTTGCTACTCCGGGCAAAATAGACTGTACAGGAGGTTCATAGGGGTTCGACTAGTGTGTGTGCAGTGACAATTAGAGAATTGGAAACCTGATTCGATCAAATTGCGTGGTCTTTGAAATGGGTTCGACGGTTTCTACTTTAGGGCTATAATTTGCAATGATTAGTGGTGATGATCGGTTAGAAACGGCTTAAAGACATTCGAAATCATCAATGCCATGCGTTACAACATTGAACTCAAACAGTTTTACGGTTAAAGAATCGAATTTGAATCAAGATAATTTGGGGGTTTGACTTTTAAAGGTCAACTAATCTAATTTGTGTCAAAAATGTTCAATTTTGACTTTCAGAAGTCAAACAGTTGGGTTTAGGATAAATACAGCTTTAGTCCCTGTAGTTTCATGCATATGTGTTTGATGTTTTGCAGAATTAGTCCTTGGAGTTTGTACTTGGGTTTACTAGGTTAAGATTAATGGAATTAACTGAGTTTAAGTTAACGGGGTTAACTCTAAATGACTGGGTGTCACATCATCCCCTAGTTGAAAGAATTTTCGTCCTGAAAATTAAATAAATAAATAAATAAAATTTCTGAGGTGTCACATCATCCCCTAGTTGAAAGAATTTTCGTCCCGAAAATTAAATAGTACCTTAAGAATTTGACGCGGAGTGCTTGAAGAGATTAGGATGTTTGCGCATCATCTGATCCTCGCGCTCCCACGTGAATTCTGGTCCGTGCTTCGGGTTCCAACGAACTATGACAATAGGGATTTTACTACGTTTAAGCATTTTGACTTCCCTATCCATGATTTCTATCGGTTCTTCGATGAAACGCAACTGTTCGTCGATGTGTAGTTCCTTAAGAGGAACTGCGAGTGACTCGTCTGCTAGATATTTCTTCAAGTTCAGACATGAAAGACGTTGTGTACACCACTAAGTCCTTCAGGTAGGTCCAGTTGATACGCTACTGGCCCAATCCTTTTCACTATCTTGAATGGTCCCACATAACGAGGATTCAGCTTGCCTCATTTCCTAAAACGAATGACACCCTTCCAAGGTGAGACTTTTAACAAAACCATATTTCCTACATGGAATTCTAAAGGTTTACTGTCACACCCCGACCGATGGCGGAATCATCGGGGCGGGACATGTAGACTGTTCATAAGCACAAGGTTGACTAAATTGAAATATATTAATTGTCAAATTCATTACAAACATTCAAACAAAACCAATTCCAAGAAAAGAAACATAAATGAAATACATAAGTTCTTTATTTATTTTAACTAAGTCCAAGCCTATATGTAACACATCTTGATCAATCTCACGTATTAGGACCTGAAACATGAATAAAATAAAGTCAACTAAAAAGTTGGTAAGTATAACACATGTTTGTATATAGATAGCATATAGTTAAAAAACAAATCCATACATAACATGATAAATAAAGCATTTATGGGGAGCAGCTATTGTGTAACCAAGTACAATCAAACCTTTGTAACTAGCATGCAAAATTGTGTTGTCGGTATCAATCACCCCAATCTGGGTGGGTTTGTCAGACTCAATAGATCTATCATTGAAAACCGCCGGCTTGAATAGTTAATGATTGCACATAAGTGTTCACAAAAGTTAGCACACATAGCACTCGGGCATAAAGCTCAAATTGCACACATGAATGTAAATAGGATTTGTATTTGTGTTATTTGTGTAAATGTAAGCATGTAATTTGATAGAGTTCATGTTTCACCCCAAAAGTGTAAAAGAGTAAAAGGGGCTATGAAATACTCACTTGGTTTGAAGGCGTAGCTAACAAAGATACTAGATAGAATAAGGGTCCTTGAATGCACAAGTTAACCTAGTGTGTAATGCGTATTGTATCAATAGTGTGCATAAAAGTTTAAGTTTAAAGTTGAATTTGAATTTGTGTATAAGGCCATTGATTTGTACTTAAAAGTATTGAATAAAATATAAGGTTTTGAAAAAAACATTTTTGAAGTATTTTGTTTAAGGTTTGAGTTTGAATAATCAATTAAGTAAATTAAATAATTATCGTTTGTGAAAATATTGTAAGTGTTAAATGTAATTAAGTGTAAATAAATAAATGTCTTTGTTTAAATATAAAGTAAATAAATGATCGATATTTTATTTATTTATAAAATGTAACTTAACCATCTAAATACTTTTTTTAAATGAAAGGTTTAGCAATAATTGTAAAATAAATAATATTCTATTTATTCCAAGATTAAATATTTGATCTTTCTAAATAGGATTAAATGCATTTTTATAAAAATCAACTATTTTTATTTTGTAATTTAATCAGAAATATTTATTGTCTGAAAATTATATAAAATTATAATTCTTCCAAAAATTTAACTCACACACAACCGTGCCTGGGAAGGGCACGATCGTGCTCGAACCACGAGCGCGACCATGCTACTCAGGGCGCGACCGTGTTGACCAAACAGAGGGCTTAACTAACTAAATCATTAGGCACGACCGTGCCTTGGCCGGGCACGATCGTGTCTATGATTCTAAGACACGACTGAGATTAGACAAAGGTCATGATTGGGTCTGGACAGGAGGACACGACCGCGCTGGTAGTCGGCACGACCGCGTCTCATGAGGCACGACCGCGCTAGATGATTAGCGCGACCGCGCCTGTTCCAAATCAGGAACGAATTGACTAAATCCTATAATAACAGGGTTGGAAATCATAGGGCTTTCACCATTAGATTATTTTGAGACTATTACGTTACTTTAATTGTATTAAAAACATGTCAAGAGTCGGGTTTGATCACGTTATTTTGAAAAGGAACTTAGGATCGGTTCGAGATGATTTCCATAATGAAAGACGAAATTAATATGGGGCTTTTGATCCGTGAACTGAAACGAACGAGTATGGAGTTTCAATTACCTAGGAGGACGATGTATGGATAACGTTCGATAGAAAAGAGTTCCGGCGGCGATGCGGATGGCTTCCGGCGTCTTATGCTGCAATCCCGGCTAAACCAGAGAGTCTAGCAGTTTTAGTGAGGATTGAGTAGCGTGAATCTGCTGCTTGGTTGCGATAATTCAGACCGAAAGAAAGGATTTGTGTTTTCTTGAAATGTCTAAGCGATTTTTGAGATTGATTGAATTAATCCGAGTTGTTTCGTGTAATTGAAAGGTTTATTGCATTCATTAATGAGAATGAAGTGTAGGACGGTTACGGAGCTCAACGATCGGGCGATTAAAACGGTATTTACGATTCAACTGTTATTAGGCGCGACCGTGCCTAAACGCGGCGCGACCGTGCCAAGGCACCGGGCGCGACCGTTCGGAAGCAAGGCGCGCGACCGTGCCATAGCACTTGGCGACACCGTGCCAGAATGAGGCGCGACCATGCCTATTAGGGTTTCTTGTTAATTTTCAACATCAGACCTTGTAACTTTAGTCTTTGACATATTTGTATAAGTATGAACTTTTGTAGCGTTTAATAGGTTATACTCGTGTAAAATTTGTGGATTTGCATTGGAATATAGTATTTAATTGATGGTACGAAAAGAAACAAAACAATGCACTAGAATTTAGTTTGAAATGCATTACATTGAATTGAAAATACGGATACTAAAAATCAGAAATGTTACAGTCTCCCCATGTTGAGGGAATTTCGTCCCGAAATTTAGCTAGAGGAAACAAAGACATCAGTAAAAAGATGGGGGTACTTGAGTTTCATTTGGTCCTCTCATTCCCAAGTAAACTCAGGACCACGTTTAGATTCCCAACGAACCTTGACAATAGGAATACTGCTTCGCTTGAGCTGCTTGATTTCACGATCCATGATTTCTACCGGTCTCTGAACGAAGTGCATCGTTTCATCAATGCGTACGTCATCAAGTGGTATATGGAGATTCTCATCAGCGAGACATTTCTTCAGATTAGATACATGAAATGTAGGATGCACATTCCCAAGAGATGTAGGTAACTCGAGTTTGTAAGCCACTTTCCCAATCCTTTCAAGGATTTTGAATGGACCAACATAGCGAGGTGCTAACTTGCCTTTCTTTCCAAAACGGATCACACCCTTCCACGGAGACACCTTAAGAAGAACAAGGTCACCGACTTGGAATTCTAAGGGTTTTCCACGTTTGTCGGCATAACTCTTTTGCCGACTCATCGCCACTCGGATATTGTCACGGATTTGAATGATCTTATCGGATGTTTCTTGAATTAGCTCGGGACCGGTGATTTGTGCTTCACCAATCTCGTTCCAACAGATAGGAGAACGACATTTGCGACCATAAAGAGCTTCAAATGGAGCCATGTTGATACTTGTGTGGTAGCTATTGTTGTAAGAGAACTCGATGAGGGGTAAATGTGAATCCCAATTGCCACAAAAATCAATTACACAAGCTCTAAGCATGTCTTCAAGAGTTTGGATTGTTCACTCGGTTTGACCATCATTTTGGGGGTGGTAAGCCGTGCTTAAATCCAATCGTGTACCAAGAGCAGATTGAAGAGATTGCCAAAAACGAGAGGTGAACCGAGCATCTCAATCAGATATTATGTTTAAAGGAACGTCATGACGGCTCACAATTTCATCAATGTATATTCGGGCTAGTTTCTCAACCCGATAATCTTCACGGATAGGCAAGAAATGAGTAGATTTGGTGAGACGATCAATGATCACCCAAATGCTATCATAGCCACTCGAGGTGCGAGGAAGTTTGGTAATAAAATCCATGGCTAAGTTCTCCCATTTCCACACGGGAATTTCCGGTTGTTTAAGTAATCTGGAAGGACGTTGTTGTGCGGCTTTGACTTTGGAACACGTTAGACATTTGGCAACATAGAGAGTGATGTCTTTCTTCATACCTGGCCACCAATATTGTTGGCGAAGGTCTTGGTACATTTTATCCGCACCAGGATGAATAGAATAACGAGTCTTGTGTGCCTCGTTCATAAGAAATGTACGAAGATCATCGCGATCGGGAACCCAAATACGGTTCAAGTAATAAAGTAAGCCATTGGGTTTTGATTCAAGTTGAAGTTCAATACCACACGACATTTCCTCATACGTGTTACCCTCGGTGACTTAGACGTGTTGAGCTTTTAAGATGCGGTTTTGAATGTCGGTTTGAATACGGACACATTGAAGCATGACATGGTCCTTTCGACTCAAGGCGTCGGCTACAACAATCGCTTTGTCGGGATGGTAACGAATCTCGCAGTCATAGTCGTTAAGGAGTTCAACCCAACGTCGTTGTCTCATATTGAGTTCCTTTTGGTTGAAGATGTGTTGGAGACTTTTGTGGTCGGTGAACACCACACATTTTGTGCCATAGAGGTAATGTCTCCAAATCTTCAACGCGAAAACGACCGCACCTAACTCGAGATCGTGCGTCATATAATTCCTCTCATGAATCTTAAGTTACCTTGATGCATAAGCGATTACTTTGCCTCGTTGCACGAGGACTCAACCGAGACATGGGTTAGAAGCATCACAGTAGACAACTAGATCATCATTCCTATCAAGGAGAGTCAAAATGGGAGCATTGCACAACTTTTGCTTAAGGGTTTGGAAAGCTTCTTCTTGTTTTGGTCCCCATTCATAAGGTTTACCCTTGTGGGTCAAAGCGGTGAGAGGGACAACAATCTTGGAGAAGTTTGAGATGAAACGACGGTAATATCCCGCAAGACCCAGAAATTAACGAACTTCAGTGGGAGTCTTCGGGGCATTCCAATTCTTAACTGTTTCGATCTTAGCAGGGTCAACATGAATACCCTTGTCGTTGACGATGTGACCAAGAAATTGAACTTCCTTTAGCCAAAATTCACATTTGGAGAATTTGGCATATAGTTGTTCTTTCTTCAAGAGATCCAAAACCAATCTAAGGTGTTGCTCATCATCGGCTTTAGTCTTGTAATAGATTAAGATGTCATCGATGAAAACGATCACGAACTTATCAAGGTACGGTTTACACACACGATTCATGAGGTCCATGAAAACTGCGGGTGCATTGGTTAGTCCAAAAGGCATAACCATGAACTCGTAATGACCATACCTTGTTCGAAAGGCAGTCTTTGGAATATCGTCTTCTTGTACACGGAGTTGGTGATAACCAGATCGAAGATCAATCTTCGAGAAGCAAGTAGAACCTTGAAGTTGATCAAAGAGGTCATCAATTCTAGGTAAAGGATAACAGTTTTTGATAGTAAGCTTGTTGAGTTCGCGGTAGTCAATACACATGCGAAATGATCCATCCTTCTTTGACGAATAAGACGGGTGCACCCCACGGTGAATGACTTGGACGAATTTATCCCTTGTCGGAGAGCTCTTGAAGTTGACTTGCAAGTTCTCGCATTTCAGAAGGTGCAAGACGGTATGGAGCTCTAGCCACGGGGTTAGCTCCGGGCACAAGATCAATGCGAAATTCTACTTGTCGAAAGGGTGGAAGACCGGATAAATCTTCGGGGAACACTTCGGGAAAATCTCGGATAATGGGGATGTCTTGAATACTCTTCTTTTTGACATCTTTTTGAACGATATGGGCCAAAAAGGCCACGTACTTCTTTCATAAGTACTTTTGAGCAGTAGAGCATGACATTAATTTAAGCCCTTTACAAGGCTTTTCACCAAAGACTCTTAGTGTTTCTCCCGATGGCAGAGGTATTCGAATACACTTCTTGAAACAGATGACTTCAGCATGATGATTTGATAGCCAATCCATGCCTATGATGATATCAAAACTTACTAATGGCATTGGTACAAGATTGATTGGGAATGTATGTTCATTAAGTTCTAGAGAACAGTCATAGATAATTGACTCGATTGTAAGTGAATCACCATTTGCTATTTCGACAGTGAAGGTTTTCTCTAATTGAGATCGTGTCTTGGCAAGTAAAGGTTCAAAGTTAAGTGACACAAAACTCTTATCGGCACCGGTATCAAATAAAATGGAGGCATATTGACTATTTACAAGGAACGTACCATTGACCACGTCATTGTTGGCTTGAGCTTCGTTGGCGTTTATGTTGAAAGCACGCCCACGAGCTCCACCTTGTCTAGCATTGGGAAATCTTGGGCATTGATCACGGAAATGGTTCGAGTTGCCACATTCATAACATGCACGCCTATTTGCAAAAGTGGGAGTACCTTGATTAGTCACTTGGGTGTTGGTTTGGTTTGGTGGGTTGACTTGGCCCACAAGAGCTTTGGCCCTACCAACATTGACCGTATGACCATATCTCCCACAATGAGTACAAAGGCGACATGGGATACTTTGGGGATGATGATAGTTGCAGGTGGCACAAAGTGGATAGATTCCAACATATGGCTTTTCGGCCGGTGCTTGAACCATAGGTTCAGCTTGGTTAATAGGAATAGCAGGAGTGACATAGCATAGTTTCTAGCCTTTCTTTCCTTATTATGTCGGGGGGGTTCAGTTGTGGCTTCCTTGTTGTGGGTGGAAGAAGTTGCAATGTCAGAAACTTTCTTTGTGCCCTTTTTTAGTAAGAGTCCCCGCCTTCACATGATTTTCAGTTAAGGTAGCGGACAAACGGATAGCATCCTCAAGTGTTGTGGGATTCCTTCCTAGGACAGTATCTTGAATTTGCCTAGGTAGTCCCCCAATATACTTTTCAACGCAGCGGGACAAAAGTGTGACCATGTGGGGCATGAGGAGACTCAACTCATGGAACCGAGTTGTATAAGCCAAATTTTCTCCACTATCTTGGGCAAGATCCCAAAACTCAGCTTCAAGTTTCTTCACTTCAGTTCGAGGACAGAATTCCTCGGTCATTAGCCTTTTAACCTCATCCCAAGGTAAGGCCATTGCTACATCCACACCTCTATTTCTTTTCTCCCCATTCCACCACGTGAGTGCCCATTTTTGTAGGACACATGTGGCATGACGAACACGAAGGTTGTCGGGGCAGTCACTATTGAGAAAGGTATTCCCAATGCTTTCGAACCATTGAAGGAGTCCAGTAGCTCCTTCGGTACCATAGAACTTGGGGGGGCGGTTACACGAGTTGAAATGCTTGAAAGTGCATTGAGATGGGTTGTTACCACCATTACCACCATTACCACTATTACTACCATTACCACCATTGTTGCCATTGGTGGCACCATTAGCTTGAGTAAGTTGTGTCACGAGTTGCGCAAGAATAGCAGCAATGTCGGTATTGGTGTTGGCCACGGGAGCACGACGATGAGGCATTTTACAGATTTTCACAAGACAAGAAAATATGTAAGAACTTATGAGAAATGTTTGGATTAAAAAGGATAAGATAATGAAATAAAATAGTTAATCATGGTTTGGATTGTACTCAAATAGTGATATAATCACTTGAATACTATGACACATTAAGGTTAATTAAACTCATATAATTTTCAAGGAGACATGCTTTAGCCTATAAGTAAACACTCATCCCGGGAATTCCCAGGAAAGCACACGGGTCCCTCGGTTGATTGGGATTTATGCGAAATGCTTTCCTAGACAGAAAACCCAGAATACAGGTGTCACCCTTCCAGATTGCACGTGTCCTCAAATAACTAACAAAGTTTAAAAGCCTTAACGAGGAAGTAAAGAAATTTTATAGATTTAGATCCATGGAGTTTCCACATGCTTAGATAGTGATGATAGAGAAATAGGTAAGAAGGTTATGAGGCTTTAGGGTATAGGTAGGGATATTGCTTATTTAATTATTATTTTAAGTATATTTTAATAAGTCATGAATTTTTAATAAGTAAGGCATCAAAAATAAAATAACAAATAATCATAAAGAACATGTAACACATAGCATGTAAAACATAACATGTAGCACATAATCATATAAACATGAAGCATGGCATAAGTGGGTGTCCTAAAGTTATAGTCTAGGTCAAGGTGTCTAATAACCTAATTCCCTATAACCAAGGCTCTGATACCAATCTGTCACACCCCGACCGTTGGCGGAATCATCGGGCGGGACATGTAGACTGTTCATAAGCACAAGGTTGACTAAATTTCGTTACAAAAATTCAAACAAAACCAATTACAAGAAAAGAAACATAAATGAAATACATAAGTTCTTTATTTATTTTAACTAAGTCCAAGCCTATATGTAACACATCATGATCAATCTCACGTATTAGGACCTGAAACATGAAAAAAATAAAGTCAACTAAAAAGTTGGTGAGTATAACACAGGTTTGTATATAGATAGCATATAGTTGAAAAACAAATCCATACATAACATGATAAATAAGACATTTATGGGGAGCAGCTATTGTGTAACCAAGTACAATCAAACCTTTGTAACTAGCATGCGAAATTGTGTTGTCGGTATCAATCACCCCAATCTGGTTGGGTTTGTCAGACTCAATAGATCTATCATTGAAAACCATCGGCTTGAATAGTTAATGATTGCACATAAGTGTTCCCAAAAGTTAGAACACATAGCACTCGGGCATAAAGCTCAAATTGCACACATGAATGTAAATAGGATTTGTATTTGTATTGTTTGTGTCAATGTAAGTATGTAATTTGATAGAGTTCATGTTTCACCCCAAAAGTGTAAAAGAGTAAAAGGGGCTATGAAATACTCACTTGGTTTGAAGGCGTAGCTAACAAAGATACTAGATAGAATAAGGGTCCTTGAATGCACAAGTTAACCTAGTGTGTAATGCGTATTGTATCAATAGTGTGCACAAAAGTTTAAGTTTAAAGTTGAATTTGAATTTGTGTATAAGGCCATTGATTTGTACTTAAAAGTATTGAATAAAATATAAGGTTTTAAAATAAACATTTTTGAAGTATTTTGTTTAAGGTTTGAGTTTGAATAATCATTTAAGTAAATTAAATAATTATCGTTTATGAAAATATTGTAAGTGTTAAATGTAATTAAGTGTAAATAAATAAATGTCTTTGTTTAAATATAAAGTAAATAAATGATCGTTATTTTATTTATTTATTTATAAAATGTAACTTAACCATCTAAATACTTTTTTTAAATGAAAGGTTTAGCAATAATTGTAAAATAAATAATTTTCTATTTATTCCAAGATTAAATATTTGATATTTCTAAATAGGATTAAATGCATTTTTATAAAAATCAACTATTTTTATTTTGTAATTTAATCAGAAATATTTATTGTCTGAAAATTATAATTCTGCCAAAAATTTAACTCACACACGATCGTTCCCTTACCGTGCCTGGGAAGGGGACGATCGTGCTCGAACCACGGGCGCGACCATGCTAGTTAGGGCGCGACCGTGTTGACCAAACATAGGGCTTAACTAACTAAATCTTTAGGCACGACCGTGCCTTGGCCAGGCACGGTCGTGTCTATTATTCTAAGACACGACTGAGATTAGCCAAAGGGCATGATTGGGTCTGGACAGGAGGACACGACCGCGCTGGTAGTCGGCATGACCGCGTCTCATGAGGCATGACGCGCTAGATAATTAGCGCGACCGCGTCTGTTCCAAATCAGGAACGAATTGACTAAATCCTATAATAACAGGGTTGGAAATCATAGGGCTTTCACCCATTAGATTATTTCGAGACTATTATGTTACTTTAATTGTATTAAAAACATGTCCAGAGTCGGGTTTGATCACGTTATTTTGAAAAGGCGTTTCGAGATGATTTCCATAATGAAAGCCCAAATTAATATGGGGCTTTTGATACGTGAACTGAAACGAAGGAGTATAGAGTTTCAATTACCTGGGAGGACGATGTATGGATAGCGTTCGATAGAAAAGAGTTTCGGCGGCGATGCGGATGGCTTCCGGCGTCTTCTGCTGCAATCCCGGCTAAACCAGAGAGTCCAGCAGTTTTAGTGAGGATTGAGTAGCGTGAATCTGCTGCTTGGTTGCGATAATTCAGACCGAAAGAAAGGATTTGTGTTTTCTTGAAATGTCTAAGCGATTTTTGAGATTGATTGAATTAATCCGAGTTGTTTCGTGTAATTGAAAGGTTTATTGCATTCGTTAATGAGAATGAAGTGTAGGATAGTTACGGAGCTCAACGATCGGGCGATTAAAACGGTATTTACGTTTCAACTGTTATTAGGCGCGACCGTGCCTAAACGCGGCGCGACCGTTCCAAGGCACCGGGCGCGATCGTTCCGAAGCAAGGCGCGCGACCGTGCCATAGCACTTGGCGCGACCGTGCCTATTAGGGTTTCTTGTTAATTTTCAACATCAGACCTTGTAACTTTAGTCTTTGACATATTTGTATAAGTATGAACTTTTGTAGCGTTTAATAGGTTATACTCATGTAAAATTTGTGGATTTGCATTGGAATATAGTATTTAATTGATGGTACGAAAAGAAACAAAACAATGCACTAGAATTGAGTTTGAAATGAATTACATTGAATTGAAAATACGGATACTAAAAATCAGAAATGTTACATTTACGACGCTTATCGTCATAGCTCCTTTGACAATCACGAGCTGCTGCCATACGGTTTCTAATTTGAATAATTTTCTCAGGAGTTTCAAGTACGAGTTCAGGACCTGTAAGTTGACTGTCCCCAACTTCGGCCCAACAAATATGAGAACGGCATTTCCGTCCGTACAGTGCTTCAAATGGAGATGCCTTGATGCTAGTGTGATAAATGTTTTTGTAGGAGAACTCCACCAACGGTAGGTGAGACTCCCAAGTGTTACCGAAATCAATCACACAAGCTCGTAGCATGTCCTTCAGAGTTTGGATAGTACGTTCTGTTTGGCCATCAGTTTGAGGATGGTATGTTGTGCTCACATCTAGACGCTTGCCTAAAGTTTTATGTAATGACTACCAGAAACGAGTTGTGAATCATACATCACGATAAAAAATGATAGAGATTGGCACCCCGTGCCGAGAGACTACTTCTTTCAAGTAAATACGAGTAAGCTTATCCATTTTGTCGGTCTCTTTGATTGCTAAGAAGCGAGCGGACTTTGTTAATCGATCAACAATTACCCAAATAGTATCACATCCGGTAGGAGTTCGTGGCAACTTTGTGATAAAGTCCATGGATATTTGTTCCCATTTCCACATGAGAATTTCTGGTCGTTGTAGAAGACCGAAAGGATTTTGGTATTCAACTTTGACCTTTGCGCAAGTCAGACATTTGCTCACATAGGTGGCTATATCGGCTTTCATCTTTGGCCACCAATACAGTACCTTTAGGTCATGGTACATTTTGTCGGAACCTGGATGAATAGAGTAATGAGATTTATGAGCCTCATCCATGACTAGTTCCCTTAAATTTCCGAATACCGGAATCCATATTCGCTCAGCGAAGTAGCGAATACCGTCACATTTGATTTCGAGTTGTGCTTCCATTCTGCGTGTACCTTCCAACGGTAGGATTTCCTCTTTCATGGCTTTGAGTTGAGCACTACGGATTTTGTCAGGTAATCTGAGGTGAATAGTAAGTTGTAATGCTCGAACTCGTTTGGGTTTCGTTCCTTTTTGGCTTAGGGCATTAGCCACAACGTTAGCTTTACTCGGTGATACCGGATCGCACAGTTGTAATCATTTAAGAGCTCGGCCCAACGACGTTGTCGCATGTTCAACTCTTTCTGCTCGAAGATATGCTAAAGACTCTTGTGATCGGTGTAGATGGTGTACTTGGTACCGTACAAGTAATGTCTCCATATCTTAAGTGCGAAAACTATGGCTCCCAACTCTAGATCATGAGTGGTGTAATTTTTCTCGTGAATCTTTACGTGACGCGATGCATATGCGATCACTTTTTCTCGTTGCATTAACACACAACCCTGACTCTGAATAGATGCGTCACAGTACACCACAAAATCATTCGTTCCCTCTGGAAGAGATAGAATGGGTGCACTGCAGATTTTATGCTTGGGGAATTGGAACGCTGACTCCTGGGTGTCACCCCATTTATACGGTTTACCCTTTTGGGTTAGAGCGGTGAGGGGTTGGGCAATCTTGGAAAATCCTTCGATGAAATGACGGTAATAGCCAGCCAATCCCAGAAATTGTCGCACCTCCGTCGACGTTGTAGGTGCTGCCCAATTCTTGATTACTTCTACTTTAGCTGGATCGACATGTATTCCTTTCTCGTTGACTACATGTCCTAGAATTTGCATTTCACGAATCCAGAATTCGCACTTTGGAGAATTTAGCATACAATTGCTCTTGCTTTAGCAATTCCAGAATCAAATGCAGATGCTCCTCATGTTCTTCTTTGTTCTTAAGAATAGGTGAGGATGTCATCAATGAAGACAATGACAAACGACTCAAGGTAGGGTTTACACACATGGTTCATGAGATCTATGAACACTACGGGGTGCTTTGGTTAGCCCGAATGGCATGACCCTAAACTTGTAATGGCCGTACCTAGTTCTGAAAGTAGTCTTAGAGACGTCTTCGTCTCGGACTCTCAACTGGTGATAACCGGATCTAAGGTCGACCTTGGAATCAAAACTTGATCCTTGGAGTTGGTCAATCAGATCATCATGGCGGGATAGCGGATAACGGTTCTTGATCGTTACTTTATTAAGTTCACGGTAGTCGATGCACATGCGGAAAGTCCTGTCTTTCTTCTTGACAAACAGGACCGGAGCTCCCCATGGCGATGATCTAGGTCGGATGAAATCTTTATCCATCAATTTCTGTAACTGAGTGGACAACACTTGTAGTTCATTAGGTGCTAATCTGCAAGGTGCCCGAGCGATCGGTGCCGCTCCGGGTGCTAGATCGATTTGAAATTCAACTTGATGATGTGGCGGAAGACCAGACAGATCCCCGGGAAATACTTCCGGGTAGTCACGAACGATCGGAATATCTTAAATCTTCTTCTCTCCAGATGGCTGCTCAGTGACGATAGCCAAAAGGGCAGTATGACCTTTACGTAGACACTTATGCGCTTTCATGAAAGATATGATGCCCATAATAGCACCACTCTTTTCTCCTTGGACAGAAAGGGTTTCTCCACTAGGGAGAGGAAGGCGAACAAATTTGCTCACGACAAATAATTTCGGCTTGGTTCTTGGATAACCAATTCATTCCGACAATTACATCAAAATTACTGAGCGTAACTAGCATAAGGTCGATATCAAGCTTATGACCAACCAATCCGTGTTTACATCTCTTAAGAATGTGAGTCGCTTCAATTATCTGATTGTCTACTATCTCAATAGTATACTTGGTTTCTAATAGAGTTGGAGTACGACGGCACCAACTTGAAAATTGTGAAGTAATGCTGAGAATTCTAATGAGACTCGTGCTTATAAGGTAAGCGTCGGTCAATGCAAAGGTCAAGGAAAGTGGTTCACATATAGGAAGGAAAATCTAACAAGGTATAGATTCCATTAATATGGGGAATAGGTCGACTGTTTAACTACTCGCGTTCAACTGACGGCAGATTAGATTAATTCCCCGTTTCCTAATGTCATTGGAACAACTGGATATGCTGAGATATAACTCTAATTAGACCGAGGATTAGTCACAGGATAAGGTAATAGAGTCAAATGGAATTCATTGTTGGAGTGTAAGGAGTAACGTGTTAGCTTAGAAAGAATTTCTCAAATTCTGCTTACATAGTTGGAGTCGATAAGTTTTCCATGAGATTCTATGAGGGTTTCAATCAGGATGGATTTCTATGCTCACGTTTGGATGAGAGTCTCAATTTCACTAAGACTCTTACCTGAGTGAAATCAAATGATGGATCCTACAGATGATAGTTAAGTGTGTTTGTAAATACCTTCAACATGATAGTCGCGTCTATCAACTGTTAAACAGGTTTAATGATACCAACTAGTCGTTGAGCGGGTCACGAGAATTTCTACTATCAATGGAAATATAAGTATGTAGGTCACAGATTTGGACCATTTATCCACACACTAGGTTTCACCAGGACTTACATGCACCTCAAATTACTATTACGTGTGCACCCAAAATGATAACTTGCTTTGCATGCTCACCCTTGTTCTTCCTGTCCTGTGTCATAATGTCCTTTAGGTTATATTGTTGAGTACATGGTGTTGTCAGATATGATTAGTCATCGAAAAGCTTAGTCATCAACTATACCTTGATCAATTAGAACTCATATCGGGATGAGTGGTCGAGGATGATTTGACCCGAGTATTCACTCGAGTGAAACACAATACAGGAGTCCAATCCAGCGGATTGTAAATGAGAACGTGTAACAAACATGTACATGAAATGCGACTTCGAGAAATGAAACTAATTCATGAATACAAGTTACAGGAAGCAGCAAGGTAGCCATCCTTTCAACTGAGTCAATATAGGGTTTGAGTATGCATTGAGCAATGCGTTCTCAGGTTTGTGGTAAATCTATTCTCAACAGAATATCAACCAAAGACGCGAGCCCATGGCTCGGGAAAGTGATGACATCTACGTGTCAATGAATTCTGCAATAATGCGTGTAACGGTCTGCCTTCATTCGACGTATTGTTGCTGGCGGGTACAGTAGGGACTCACCTCCGACGAACCCAACTCCCAAAGGGAAATGAATTAGTGATGAGTGCCGTCCATAACATGGACCTGAGAAAGCCCACCATACCCGACCGATGATGGTGGTGTGAGAGACTCCTCCGAAGTGGATGATATTCTGGTGATTCCCCGAGTGTCGCCACTGGGAATGATGATTCAATGCAAATGTTGTGTCCCTTGCCAACTGAGAGTGATACGGATGGTGTTACATGCCTGCACTACAATGTATGTATAGGTGCTATATGTATCAGGTATGAGTGTATGTGCCGTGTAACTAATGTGTAAGGTTATAGTCTAGTATGCAATCCTAGTTCTCTAAAACCTGGCTCTGATACTAATCTGTCACACCCCCAAATCCCACTAACGGAGTTTTACCGTTTGGAAGGTGACACACCAGGATCTCAGTCATTAGTTACATCAAACGACACTATATGGGACTTGAAATATCATAACATAAAAGTTCAGAGTCAATGAGAAAGCGTAAACGTTAATATGAAATCAAAAGTAATTACACGCAAATGGCGTCAATCAATGTAAATAAGTAAACTGTTTCAAATGTTGGGAATGGATGATATGACAGTAGGACTCCATGCATGTCCTAAGTGTGCAACCTGTGCCTTAGCGACCCGAGAAACATGTAAGAAAAAGTGTCAACACGAGGTTGGTGAGTTCACAGGTTTCAAGTTTGCAATAAGAGAGCATTTGCCAGATTATGTACATTCAATATGCATATCTATAGGTAGTTAGCCTATGTTCATGTCTTACTAAAGCGTTCGCAACCGAAGCTGACTGTTTGTTTATTTGCCTCCTGCCAGGTCTATCAACACTGGAGTTGCGAGTAGGCTAACATTTCACCCGTTCGATCTCCAATCGAGTTAGCGCTACTAACGCGGGTGGGATTTGTCAAACCCAGTAGTACTACTAAACATTACCTCGCTAAGTTCCATATTAACGGTTCGATGTATGATGAGGACTTTCTGTGATAGTGTGTCACGCTTAGCCTCAACAGTAATAACATATGAATTACAATAATCTAAAATAGTTGTGTCATGTTTTCTCCCCCAACATGAAAAACATGTAAAATAATGTTTGTCTGCGTACTTGTTTCTCCCCCACGGGGAAAACGTGTAAAAGTTTGATAGTTTGTGTACATGTTTGTTTCTCCTCAACAGAAAAACAAGTAAAATATGTTTGTGTGTAAGCATGTTTCTCCCTGAATAGTAAAACAAGTAAAAAGGGGCCGTGAAACTCACATGCGTTGCGTTGTAGGTAGTATCAAACAAGTATGAGATTTGAAATCTCAAGTGTTAGCCTGCACGGCTTACGTATGCCCTAGAATTATAAACACGTAAGTTAGGGACATATAGGATTTGTGACGACGACACGAAAGATTAGGATGTCTTAAAACATTTTAAGGATTATCGGTTAGACGAACGGGTCTACGGGAAAATAGATTTCTCAATATAATAATTCAGATCAATGTGTTACGTGTCGAATGTTAATAACGAATAATATTAAATAGGTAAATAAATAAATTCGTACGTTTGAGTCGTTTACGAATGCTAGGAAAATAATATAATTTAATATATTATTTTTAGGTTCGAAGGATTAACTAAATAATCATTGCAGCAAAAATAATAATTTATTATTTTTATTCGAGATAATAAACGTGAGTAAAGGATTATATCATTTTAGTTTCAAACGTTACACGAGGTTATAAAATGATACGAAATAATATAAAAATATATATTATTTAATAAATGAATCATGAGTTGAAAATATCATAAACATATTATTTTATACAATGTTACAGTTTGAATATAATATAGATATATTATTTTTAAAAGCGGGAATAATATAAAAATAGGTTAATAATTCAAACCCGAGCCTACATGTTATTTTCCGGACTAAAACACTTTAATATAGTATTATAATAATTGTAGAACCAAAGACTGATTGCTACAAAATTATTCTAAATACAAATGCTGCTGATAGGCTTATCAGCAGCATTCAACACATGTTGCTGCTGATAGGCTTATCAGCAGCATTCATCACAAGTTGCTGCTGATAGGCTTATCAGCAGCATTCAACACTTGTTGCTGCTGATAGGCTTATCAGCAGCATTCAACACAAGTTGTTGCTGATAGGCTTATCAGCAGCATTATTCTCATCTCTGCTGCTGATAGCCTTATTCACTGAAGACCAAACGTTGCAGCTGACTATCCATGTGAAGCGCCTCTGACACCTTTCTGCAAAAGCAACTGCCACACTCCAAGCAGAAGGAACCTCAGTGGTGCAACCAATAAAGGACAATAACGCGCGTCTCCAAGCATGCAAACAAAGATGCCTAAGAAGACGTTTCAGTAAAGTTATCTAGATTAGCCTTTGCGTGTAATTTAGAATAATAAACAAGATCAACGGTTTGTGTTAGATCTGATCCTTAGAATCAAGGGTCTGTCTTGATTCTAAGTTACTATATATATATCCTGTAAACACTTCAAACACAGTGTGCTTGTGCTTATACTTAATAGTGCTTTTGTGCTTTCATAGTGCTTCTTGATAGTGTTTTACTTGTAAACTTGTAATCTCAGAAGTTTAATACAACAGTGCATTTATCAATATTCTTGCTGTTTACTTGTTTACTTTGTTGGTTGTTATTGTTTCCGCCAATATCAACTAGAATAGAATTACCTTGTAATCTTACGATCCTACAAGTGGTATCAGAGCTTTGGCTCAAGATTAAACAAACTAACATTTGTTTAATCACTTTCTGATTCTATTCAAAACTCTACTCTTGATCAAGTCACACAAAACAAAATGGCACAAAGTCATGGATCTGAAGACATCGGCAGTATCAACCGACCACCGAGGTTGGTGTCTGGGGAGGACTATGATATGTGGAAGAACCGTAAAGCTTCTTCTGCTACCATGAATACGGAATGTGGAAATCCATAAGGGATGGACCTTATGTTCCCATGGTGGTCTTTGCTGACTCCGGAGGACCACTAGTTCCGAAGGAACCCTCCAAGTATTCTGAAGAAGACATAAAGAAAATGGAGGTGGACTTCAAGGCATTAGGAGCTATCCAAATGTGCCTTCCAAATGAAGTTTTTCACAACTTCAAGGCTCACAAAACTGCAAAGGAGTTATGGGGAGCCTTGGAAAAGATGTTTGCTGGATCTGAGGAGGTCAAAGAGAACAGACGTGACATTCTCAAGCAACAGTATGAAAACTTCGTCTGGAAGGAAGGTGAGTCACTAACAGTTTTATATAACAGGTACACGTACCTGGTTGGAGAACTGAAGTGCTTCAAGGTAAAGCTGGAGAATGAAGACATTCTCAAGAAGTTCATAAGATCTCTTCCTAGTTGTTGGACATTATATACAGTGTCCATCAGAAGAACAGAGAATCTGAAGACTCTTCAGATGACTGAGCTCTTTGGCATGCTCAAAACCTATGAATTAGAAATGATTCAAGCTAAAGAAAGGAGCTCCAGTTATCAATCAGCTACCACTTCCTCTACCACCACCTCAGCGCTTCACTCTGATCATTCTGGTCCTAGTGCAAGCAACTACTATCCTCCCATAGTTACTCATCCTCAAACACCAACTGCTTCACAATCCAACTCATCACCATTTCTTCTTGAGGCACCTCCTCAATAGCCAACCTCTACTGCTTTTGTCTCTGATAACTCAAGCAGCATGTACTTCATAAAGGAGGATCTGGAATGCTTTCATCCAGATGATCTTGAAGAAATGGATATTCAGCACTCATATGCCATGCTCTCCCTCAGAGCAAAAAGGTTTTATTCTAGAACCGGGAGATCAGTTCCAAGCAACAACTCAAACACCAGAGTTGGGCTTGATAAAAGCAAGATCCGATGTTACAACTGTAACCAAATGGGTCACTTTGCTAGGGAGTGCAAGGCGCCTAAAGCCAATCAGGGTGCCAGCCATCAAAGACAAGGTTACCAAGGTCAGCCCAGGCAGCAGCAGCAGCAAGGAACTACTCCAGCACAGACTGCAGCCTGTGCAAATGTTGGAACTTCAGACTTTGACTGGAGTTTTCAATATGAAGATGTTCCTGCCTCCAACCAAGAACTTATGGCAGACAATGCAGAGATACCACCTCAGGTATTTGAACATCTTTGCTCTCAAGCTTGCATTGACAAAGTTTTAGGTTATAGAAAGCATAACCAAAATCTGATAGATCAAAATGAAGAGTTTCATCAAATGAAGTCTGAATTCAAAAAGGTCGAAGATACTTACAAAGAAAAAATTAACTGCCTTAAGAAAGAGATTTCTTCATTAAAACATGAACAAACCAATCTAGAAACTCAGATTGATGATCTATTAGTAAAACTTAAAGCTACCAGAGCTGAACTGGCTGAACAGAAAGTTCATGTTGAAAAATATGAATTTTCATCTAAAAAGTTACAAAGATTGTTAGATATTCAAGTCCATGAAATGGTAAAAACTGGACTTGGATATCATAGTGACGAGTACCAGACAGTTCCTCCTCCTGCTGATTATGTTGCCATTCACCAACCAAGCTTCAATACTGCAAACCTTGACATGGCAAACTGAAACCTTGATCCTTCAATGGATGCATGTTTTGTGGAAGACTGCTCCACCTCTTCAGAATCTGAGTCAACCTGCTCAGACCACTGTGAAACTAGTGAAGTCCCATCTGCTCCTTTCTCTGAAGCCGGTTGTCCTGTTGTTACTCCAACCATTCCAGCTCCCATCCCATTCAAACAAATCAAGATTTGCTATCCTCCAGGTGGAAGAAAGCTAATCATTGAAAAGGGAGAGACATCAGGTTTCACCAACCCCAAATCTCAGTCAAAGTCAAAAGCGTTTGATATTTCTCATACATCTGGAGAAAAAGGTCCATATGTTCAAAGGACACTAGAAGAAGCCACCTTTGAACATAACAAAGCTCATCCCTGGAACTTCAAAGATTTGTTTCAAAATAAGAACTATGTGGACTCTCACAAGGACAAGATAGCAGTATCATGCTTTGTGTGTGGCAAATACAATCACACTGCCAGCACCTGCTTTCACTACCGTGAACACCAAAGAAACTCAAAGCAGCATGCCTTTGAGAAAACAAACAGAAACAAACAAGTGAGAAGCTATGATGCCAAGGCAACAAAGTTCAGAGAATCTCTATCCCCTCAAAGAGTGAAGATGCAGAAACCTCAACAAACTTGCATCATATGTGGGGAATCAAACCACTTTGCTGCAACATGCAAGTTCAACCCTTTTAACCAAGTTGCAAATCGTTCATCTGTGCTCAACCCATCAGCAGCAAACAAAATCGCTGCTGATAGAGTAAAGTCCAGGAAACAAAAGGCAAAGCCTCCAGCAGCAAAAGTCTCTGTTGCTGACAAAGCAAAATAAAAAATAGCGGCATCAGCAGCAAAAGTATCTGCTGCTGACAAAGCAAAAACTGCTACTGCTCCAGCAAAGCCCTCAACAGCAAAATCAGCTGCGGATAAGCCAAAATTGTCAGCAACAACATCTTCTACCGACAATGCAAAGAAAGCTATAAAACCACCAACACAGCAATGGAAGGCCAAACAATCTCCAAGCATAACTATTGGTTCCATTGACTGCAAGCATGCTAAAAATGGCAAATTAGCAACGATCTTCTACAATGCTGCATGCTACAATGATCCTCCCACTAATTAGATATCTTCCATGTGCAGGGACAGCCAGGCAACAAACACAATACTTGGGTGGTAGATAGCGGCTGTTCCAGGCACATGACAGGCAACAGGTCCATCCTCTCTAACTTCAGACATTTCAATGGAGGATATGTTGCCTTTGGGAGTGACTCAAAAGGTGGATCTATCACTGGACAAGGAACTGTGTCCAATGAAAGGATGTGTATTGAAAGAGTCAACTATGTTAAAGAACTTGACTTCAATCTCATGAGTGTTTCCCAAGTATGTGATCAAAAGCATTGGATGCTCTTCACTGACAAAGAATGTTTTGTGTTAGCTCCTGGTCTATCTAAACCCCTCCAGAGAAGATTCTCCTAACTGCTCGTAGAAAGGACAACTTATATGTGCTTGACATGAATGAAGCCACTCCATCCGGTAGTGTTTCATGTTTTCTGTCAAAGGCATCAGTTGATGAATCCGCTCTTTGGCACAGAAGGTTAAGCCATGTTAACATCAAAACAATCAATAAATTAGTAAAGGACAATCTTGTCAGAGGGCTTCCTGACAAAGAATTCCAGCTAGACGATCACTGCATTGCCTGCTTGAAGGGAAAACAACACAAAAGTTCCCACAAGCCCAAGACATTGAACACAAATGACACCCCTCTCCAGCTACTGCATATGGATCTCTTTGGTCCTACGAATGTCATGTCAATGGGCAAAAAGTCCTACTGTCTGGTGATAACTGATGACTTCTCCAGATTCTCATGGGTATTCTTCCTAAGAACAAAAGATGAAACTACTGAGATTCTCAAATCCTATATTATTAGGGTAGAGAATCAAAGCAATCTGAAGGTAAAGATCATAAGGTGTGATCAGGGAACAGAGTTCAAAAATCACACCTTGAACAGTTTTTGTGAGAGCAAGGGCATTGAAAGGCAATACAGTGCTCCAAGAACCCCTCAACAAAATGGGGTTGCTGAAAGAAGAAATAGGACTCTGATTGAATCAGCAAGATCTATGCTGGCTGACTCAAAGCTGCCCCTTACTTTCTGGGCAGAAGCAGTAAGCACAGCTTGTTATGTATAGAATAGAGTCCTTATTGTTAAGCCTCTCCAGAAATCACCCTATGAACTATGGCTCAAAAGAGTTCCCTACATTGGCTTCCTGAAGCCCTTTGGATGTCCATGTACCATCCTCATCACACATGGAGTTCTTCCTAAATTCGGTGCAAAGTCTGATGAAGGCTACTTTGTGGGTTACTCCTCTCAATCAAAGGCCTACCGAGTGTTGAATTCTAGGACTCGGATTGTGGAAGAATCTGCTAATGTGGAATGCAGGGAACATGTTGTCTGTGAACAAGGCAAAGGTCCTAACTGGCTCTTTGATATAGACTCCTTCACCCAGATATTTGAGCCTCTCATTTTCTCAAATATGGAGTGTTCTTCTTCAAAATCAACATCTTCTGCCTCAACCTCCTCTACTGACTACAGACTGGATTTTCCCAGTCCCTACATCAGGATGAAAAGGCCATCCATTGATCCTCCATCAGTGGCAGAAGCTATTGAAGCCGGTACAGGTGAAGCTAGTACTTCCAACACCACAAGCGGCAATCTCTCTGACCAAGAAATCTTTAATGAAGCCTCCTCAATCCATGCTGAAGAGGCCTCTGATGCTAATACTGTTGACAATGTGGAACTCAATGATCAGAACCTCCAAGCTCCTCTCCTCACAACTGAAGACAATCCTGATCTAAACCAAAGTAATCTTGAAGAGGGAATACGGCTGGATGTGATACCAGCACAGAGAATAAACAAAGAGCATCCTCTGGAAAACATCATTGGCCAAGTCCACACAGGTATCCAGACAAGAAGTAAGTCTCATGAAGCCAACATTTGTTTGTTCTCTTGTTTTCTATCTCAGGTGGAACCCAAGAAGATTGATGAAGCTCTCAAGCACAACAGCTGGATTGAAGCAATGCAGGAAGAGTTGCTGCAATTCAAAAGACAAGATGTTTGGAAGCTTGTTGATCTTCCACCTGGTCAAACAGCCATTGGAACAAGATGGGTCTTAAGAAACAAGCAAGATGAAAGGGGCATCGTGGTCAAGAACAAAGCTAGACTGGTAGCTCAAGGCTACACTCAAGAAGAAGGCATTGACTATGATGAAGTCTTTGCTCCTGTGGCCCGTCTGGAAGCCATCAGAATCTTTCTGGCATATGCTGCATCCAAAAACTTTATGATCTATCAAATGGATGTGAAGAGTGCCTTCTTGTATGGAAAGATCGGTGAAGAGGTCTATGTCAAACAGCCTCCAGGCTTTGTGGATCCTGCACATCCAAATAAGGTCTTAAAACTGGATAAAGCTCTCTATGGCTTACACCAAGCCCCAAGAGCCTGGTATGAAACCTTATCTGGATATCTACTTAGCAACAACTTCAGAAGGGGGGCCATTGATCAGACACTTTTCATCAAAGATGAAGGGGGAGAAATTTTGTTGGTCCAAATTTATGTTGATGACATTATCTTTGGATCTACAAGAAAGAAGCTCTGCAAAGACTTTGAAGTTCTGATGCATTCCAAATTTGAAATGAGTTCAATGGGTGAACTAAATTTTTTTTTAGGACTTCAAGTCAAACAGGTACCAAATGGAATCTTCATAAGTCAATCCAAGTATGTCAAAAGCATCTTGGAGAGGTTCAAAATGGCTGATTGCTCTGCTGCAAGAACTCCTATGCAAGTGCACCATCAATTATCTCCGGATAAAGAAGGACAAGACACTGATCAACATCAGTACAGAGCAATGATAGGTTCTCTCATGTATCTTACTGCCTCAAGACCAGATATCATGTTTGCAGTTTGTCTCTGCGCAAGATTTCAAGCAGCTCCAAAAGTGTCTCATCTTCAAGCTGTCAAAAGGATCCTTAGATACCTAAAGGGAGCTCCAAAACTTGGGCTATGGTATCCAAAGAATGAAAATGTAAATCTCTATGCCTACACTGACAGTGACTATGGGGGTTGTAACTTGGACAAAAAGTCCACATCTGGGGGATGTCAATTTCTTGGAGGAAGGCTCATCTCATGGCAATGCAAAAAGCAAACATGTGTCTCTACTTCAACAGCTGAAGCAGAATACATTGCAGCTTCAAGCTGCTGTGCTCAGGTCATCTGGATCCAAAATCAAATGCTTGACTATGGAATGACCTTCATGCAGACTCCAATTCACATTGACAACATGAGTGCAATCTCTATCACGAATAATCCAGTGCAGCACTCCAAGACTAAGCACATCGACATCAGGTATCACTTTATCAGGGATCAAGCTGAGAAAAAGAGAATTGTCCTATCCAAGGTTCACACAAATGAGCAATATGCTGATTTGTTCACTAAACCTTTTGATGAAGCAAGATTTCGATATCTAGTTGAATCAATTGGCATGATGAACTTTGAATAAGACATGCCTCAAAATTTTTATCTTTCCTTGTAAATATGTCTATGTTTTTGTTCTTAATAAAAGGTTATAGTCAGCAGCACCTTTTTCACTGCTGACAGTTTTACTCTTCAGCAGCAAAACCTTTGCCACTGATCGCTTTAAGTTATCAGCAGGAACAAGTTTCCTGCGGATAGCTTTAAGGCGGTCAGCAGCAACCTTTTTGCTGCGGAATGAATACAACAGTCAGCAGCTACCAAATCTGCTGCTGAAAGACTTAACTATCCGCAGCAACCAAGTTTGTAGCGGATAGCACACCATCAGCAGCAACCAAGTTTGCTGCTGATGGGTAAAACAAGTCTACATTAACTTTTACCTGCGGTAAAAACTACTCTCAGTCTTTACCATGACTGCTCGAGTGCTTTACAGCTGTAACAATGAAAAGTGAAACAGGTTGTACTGTACAAGTAAGGTTGCTTTTTCTTCGTCTGCCGTTATATCACAATTTCAAACGTTCCCACAGCCTCTTCATATTCAATTTCAAACCCTAAACCCATCACTTTCTCACCCGTCCCCACAGCATTCAAAGCCCTAAATAATTAACCACCATTCAAACACCCTTCACGCTTCCCTCCAAATCCACAACAATGGCAGACGCAGACATAAACAATCCCAACGACAAGTTTTCCCCATATCACAACCTCACTGCATGCCTAATAAAGGGCAAGAAATCTGATGGTTTCAACGATATGATCGACTTCCTTTGTCGGTCCAAAATCCTCCATGCCCTAACAGTCAACCCAACCATCTACACTTCCCACATGGAAGATTTTTGGAGCTCAGCCGTGTATTCTACTGAACAGGGCACTCCCCAAATCAAAGGAACAGTAGACGGCAAAGAGATAATCATCACTGAAGTAAAGCTCCGCCAACACCTCAAGCTTCAAGATGAAGGGGAAGCCACCTCTTACCCAAGAGACGTATACATGAGGACCTTTGTATCCATAGGGTACACTGGGAATCAAACAGAGTATACGATAGAGAAGGCACTCATGGGTCCCAAATGGAAATATCTCTGCCACACTCTTCTCCAATGCATATCCCAGAAGAGAAGTGGCTGGAACCAACTCAGCTCCGGACTTGCGTCGGCAATTCACGGTATGATAACTGGGGCGGGTTTCAATTTTTCTCACCTCATTCTTGAAGGTTTGAGATACAACCTTCAAGAAGGGGTGAAATCTCAGTTCTTTATGTACCCAAGATTCTTGCAAGAAGTGTTCAATATTGAACACCAAGATCTTTCAAAAACTGCAAGAATCTACTCAATTCTGGGACATAAGAACAATATTTTTCAAAGCATGAGAACAGTTTCATCAAAGTTCTCAGGGGCCGATGTTCCATTGTTGTCTACAATGTTGAACACGCAAAGTGCCCAGTGTGACAGTTCAGCAAACCCAGCTGATACTGATCCCACACCCTCCACCTCACTGCCACAAACTCAAACTACTGCTTCCTTTGATCGAACCCCTGTGCATTCTACTGAGGATGTACAGGCACATAATCTACTCACCCCCAGTTTGATTGCTCAACCGGAACACAGGGCCCCGGTTGCAGCCAAATATACAAGGAAGAGGGGCAAGAGAACTCCTTTTTCTCTTGCCTCCAAGGCCCAAACCCAAGCCAACATCCCTCACTCAGAATCACAACATTCTAGTGAGAATATCATAAGGGAAAGCCACACTGTTAGGGAGACTCCTTCGGAAGTCTCTCTATTAGGATTAGGATCACTTCCCGGATCCATTGAACAGCCCTTTGAGCCATTCCTATCTTCTTTGAACTTAAGTGTTGAGGATCCTGACCAAAGTGATGTACCTTCTCCCACTACCACTATCAAGGAGGTACTGATTGGTCTTGCTTCCGAAACACCCAACCCAAGTTCTTCACCCTTGAAGGTCCACTCTGGGAGTATTGAAAGAGTGGATGTGGACGAGGCTGTCACTACTGCTGGTCCATCAACTGACCAGGAGGACAGTGACAACATCTTTAAGACCTCAACCATGACAACTCATGGTGAGGGTGTTTCCTTGGAAACTCCCCTCACTGAGAGGAATCCCAGGCGCCAAGAAACCGCGGGTGATGGGGATGCTGAGGCTCGGCCTACGGCCCCATCTGGGTCCAAGGATTCCACAACTGTGGATGAGGACAGACTAAAACTTCATAACTTGGAACTGACGGCCAGGGTGGCTATGCTAGAGGCTGAAGTGTCCAAACTAAGACACCAAGTCTCTATGCATGAAGCCCATCAATGCCCAACTTTAGCCACTCCCTCTCTTGTATCAGTAGGCACCCAAACTGATGCCTACCTGTCTACTGATGCAACCAAAAAGGGGGAGATGCTCTCAATGGAAGAAGATAAAGACAGTCTTGACGACTGGATTCAAGAGCAGGTTGTACTTCATAGCTCACTATTCAAGCCAGCCTTTGTTCAAATTCATGACTTGCCAGTCCCAGATAATGAAGACGAAGAGACATCTGAAGACTGGAAGTTGGTCGTCAGGGCTGTGGATGAAATGCTGAATGATGTTGAAGACACAGAACAAACAAATACATCATTCAGCATCCTTCCTGAAGCAGCAGCCATCATTGGTCAATCCTCAACCCCCCCAACTATTCAGATCATCAAGGAAGCTAGAATTTGACTCCATCCTAGCTTGGGGGTATGATGGATCATCTGAGAGGTTTTGGATTGGATGGGAGTTCAGCGGAGTAGAAGAGCTGAACTGGAATTCTCTCAATGCCCTCCAAGTCCTACATCTGCATTTAACTAACTGCATCAACACCTCAACAGATCTCTCAGCAGAACTTACCATTGGCAGGTTCCATGACCTGATGGAGGATAATCTACCCAGGTTCCAAAGATTCCTACAAGCCGCACATCGGGTAGCTTATCCTGAATCCTTGGCGGCCGCAGAAAGGAGACTGACTCCTAGCAATCTTGAAATAACAAGGAGCAGTCTTCTCCCTGAAAAAGAAGTTCTGGGCCTTCAAAGATTCCTATATGCCTTCCTGGTCAAGGACTTGGACGTGCTAGGTTGGGTGAGCACTAAGTCCCTTGACCACACTTTTCTGCTCAGCAACGGCACCTCTCTCATCATCAACACCAGGAACATCCTTCAGCTGCCCTCAGACTTCCTATTCAAGATTTTTCAGCTCAGGGCAAACATCTGCAATGTCAACTCTCTTGAAAGCCAGGCAATGATAGCTACTGTCAGAGCCCATCTTGAAGAAGAAGGACTGATTCCTCAGGAAGAGTCTATGTCAACCTCTGATGCTGACTCCAACTCAGATACTCCACAAGTTAAAGCCACATCTGCAGCATCTGGCACAAGATCTTCTCTTAGGGATCAACTGAGGGAAATAGAAGGTCCTGAGTATCAACTTGATGAAGAAAGTGATCATCCCTTGTCAATCCCTCAACTTGCCAATGAAGCTGAGGCAGAGATCCCAATAGCAGCATCATCATCTGCTGTTGTGGTCAGTGAAGCTGAAGCAGAGGCATCCAATGTAAACAAAGGAAAGGGAATCATGACTGATGAAGATGAAGAGAGGTTGCAAAAAGAGAAAAGAGAGACAGAAGAGAAAAGAAGAAAAAGAGAAGAAGAGGAGATGGCTGACCTGAAAAAGGCTCAAGAAAGAAAAACAGCCATTCTCCTAAGAGAACAAACCATCCAGCTGTATGCTAAACAGCTGGATGAACTAAAAAGAAAGATTCCTGCAGTTGACCGGATTGAAGAAGATGCAGCTCTTGCTCTTCAACTGCAGGAACAATTCAATAAAGAAGAAGAATAATTGGAGAAGAAGAAGAAAGAAGAAGCTAAGTTCAGGATAACCGATTCTGAACTAGCTAAAGAAATGAGGGAGGAGTGGGTAAAGACTCTAGTCTCTCAAGGTGAGGATGCAGACTACCTTGAGAAACTTTCAACCAAAGAGATTTACAGAGCCTTCATGGGTCAGCAGGGTCAATTGGCTAGAAAGAAAAAGGCTGAAGAAGAAGAGAAAGCCAAGCTACAGTCCAAGAAGACGATTGCCTTTAATAAAAGGACCCATGAAGAAAGGAAGGTCATGATTGACTTCCTTAAGGCTAGAGGAGATAGTGGAAAGAGGCTAGGTCCCATGAATTTCATGAACCTGCAAGCCCTCTACTTCAAAGTTAAAAAGGATGAGGAAGAAAGACTAGGGAAGAAGGGCTCCAAGAAAAGGGTACTTATCAAAGAAGAAGAAAAACCAAAGACAAAGAAACCCAAGCCTTCTCCCTCACCTACCTCTTCATCAGTCAATCATCCTTCCACTTTCCTCCCCAAACCTTCCACTCCTCCACCCAACAAGTCCAAATCATCCCAACCAGCTCCCTCTCATCAACAGCCTCCCTTGAAGAAATCCAAATCCCCATCTGAACCTGAAGACTCAAGAAACATAGTTGAATGGGTCTACAATCCACAGGATCAAAGGTTTGAGATCTTCAGGGGGAGAACTGAAAGAAGAAGATCTACATACAGGTCTGTTGATGAAGTTCTGCAACTATCAGATTCAGACCTAAGAAGAATTTTGGAGCTGGGTGAAGCTCATGAGCCTACAAATGAGAGTGGGAAACATCTTATGCTAGCAATCAGACACTACTTCAACCCTAGCAAAGATGTGGTCATGAATATCAAACCACTCAAGTCCCACTCTCTATTTGTATCTTGGTCCTACAATGCTGATTTGGATGAGTTCACTCTGATTGATGTAAAGAAGCAGCATATGAGATGTTCAAGCAAAGCAATCTACAAAATGCCACACAAAGACATCAAGACTCTATCTGAACTTCCACTGAACAATCCCAGCAAGGATCCAAGAGGCTATGAGGTTAAAAGGATAGTCAGCCACATGCAAAAGCTTCAGCAGCAATGTAATTAGAAGAATTTTGGTTGCATCAGTCTAGGGGGAGTTTGTAGAACCAAAGACTGATTGCTACCAAATTATTCTAAGTACAAATGCTGCTGATAGGCTTATCAGCAGCATTCAACACATGTTGCTGCTGATAGGCTTATCAGCAGCATTCATCACAAGTTACTGCTGATAGGTTTATCAGCAGCATTCAACACTTGTTGCTACTGATAGGCAGCATTCAACACAAGTTGCTACTGATAGGCTTATCAGCAGCATTATTCTCATCTCTGCTGCTGATAGCCTTATTCACTGAAGACCAAACGTTGCAGCTGACTATCCATGTGAAGCGCCTCTGACACCTTTCTGCAAAAGCAACTGCCACACTCCAAGCAGAAGGAACCTCAGTGGTGCAACCAATAAAGGACAATAACGCGCGTCTCCAAGCATGCAAACAATGATGCCTAAGAAGACGTTTCAGTAAAGTTATCTAGATTAGCCTTTGCGTGTAATTTAGAATAATAAACAAGATCAACGGCTTGTGTTAGATCTGATCCTTAGAATCAAGGGTCTGTCTTGATTCTAAGTTACTATATATATATCCTGTAAACACTTCAAACACAGTGTGCTTGTGCTTATACTTAATAGTGCTTTTGTGCTTTCATAGTGCTTCTTGATAGTGTTTTACTAGTAAACTTGTAATCTCAGAAGTTTAATACAACAGTGCATTTATCAGTATTCTTGCTATTTACTTGTTTACTTTGTTGGTTGTTATTGTTTTCGCCAATATCAACTAGAATAGAATCACCTTGTAATCTTACGATCCTACAATAATATAGGGATAAGTTTTATATTTAAAATAATATCAAAAATCGATTTTAAAAATAAAAGTGGGTGGAGAGACTCGAACCCGGGTCTCTCCCACCACAGCACACAGACCCAACCACTCCAGCCCGCTAGGGAATCGCAAACAAAAACACTTTTGAAATGTTTTAAATCATGAACACCTCTTGTGTTCATGCCACTCGCGAGCCGGACCCGATCCTAGCCCCAATTTCTTCGATTTCGGTTACGATTGAACACGAATGATTAGGGGTTTTGTTCTTCGATGGATTGGGAGTCTAAAGGTGAGATTAATTGCAGAAACATCAAGTTTAGGATCGTAAATTTCTTATTCATGTAATTGTAACCCAAGGTTTTGAACGCAAATAAAATTGGATTAATCTGATAATATTAGGGGTTGGATTCATAGGGTTTTCAATGAGTGATGAATGGTGAAACTACCCATGTAATTTAATTTGACTGAAACTGTGTGCAGGTTAGGGTTCGATTAATCCATTTAAACGATGAACCCTAGAATCAGTTTAGGTTAAAATCGATAATGTAAGCCCCAATTTGTTTAGGGCTTTCAATCAACAGACCAAGACGAAACTAAGGGTGTGTTTATTTACCGAAATGGAGTTCGGATTGATGGTGTTTGGCTAGGACGAGTTCCGACTTCGAGCGCTCGATCTCCGGCGTCTCTGGTTGCTACTCCGGCCAAAATAGACTGTACAGGAGGTTCATAGGGGTTCGACTAGTGTGTGTGTGTAGTGACAATTTGAGAATTAGAAATCGGATTCGATTAAATTGCGTGGTCTTTGAAATGGGTTCGACGGTTTCTACTTTAGGGCTTTAGTTTGCAATGATTAGTGGTGATGATCGGTTAGAAACGGCTTAAAGACATTCGAAATCATCAATGCCATGCGTTACAACATTGAACTCAAACAATTTTACGGTTAAAGAATCGAATTTGAATCAAGATAATTTGGGGGTTTGACTTTTAAAGGTCAGCTAATCTAATTTGTGTCAAAAATGTTTAATTTTGACTTTCAGAAGTCAAACAGTTGGGTTTAGGATAAATACAGCTTTAGTCCCTGTAGTTTCATGCATATGTGTTTGAGGTTTTGCAGAATTAGTCCTTGGAGTTTGTACTTGGGTTTACTAGGTTAAGATTAACGTAATTAACTGAGTTTAAGTTAACGGGGTTAACTCTAAATGACCGGGTGTCACATATGTTCTAAAGTCAAAGTCGAGCATCAACGCCCTTCTGGTTTGCTTGAACAACCGGAAATCCCCGTATGGAAATGGGAGAATCTAGCCATGGACTTCATCACCAAACTCCCTCGCACCTCGAGTGGTCATGATAGCATATGGGTGAACGCTGACCGTCTAGCCAAATCAGCTCATTTCTTGCCAATCCGTGAAGACTACCAAGTTGAGAAATTAGCTCAGATTTACATTGACGAACTTGTGAGTCGTAACGGTGTTCCATTAAACATAATCTCTGATCGAGATGCCCGATTCACCTCCCGATGATCGTCAAACCGAACGAACAATCCAAACTCCCGAGGATATGCTTAGAGCATGTGTCATTGACTTTGGTGGCAATTGGGATTCCCATCTACCTCTCATTGAGTTTTCTTACAACAATAGCTACCATAGAAGTATCAACATGGCTCCTTTTGAAGCTCTTTATAGTCGCAAATGTCGTTCACCTATCTGTTGGAACGAGATTGGTGAAGCTCATATCACCAGTCCCGAGTTAATACAAGAGACATCTGACAAGATCATTCAAATCCGTGACAATAATCGAGTAGCAAGAAGCCGGCAAAAGAGCTATGCTGACAAATGACGAAAACCCTTGGAATTCTATGTCGGTGACCGTGTGCTTCTAAAGGTACCTCCTTGGAAGGACATGGCTTGATTTGGGAAGAAAGGTAAGCTAGCACCTCGCTATGTTGGTCCATTCAAAATTCTTGAAACAATTGGAAAAGTGGCTTACAGACTCGAGTTACCTCGAGAACTTAGTAATGTGAATCAACGTTTCATGTATCCAACTTAAAGAAATGCTTAGCTGACGAGAATCTTCACATTCCACTTGACGAAGTGCACATTGACGACACGATGCACTTTGTTGAAAAACCCGTGGAGATTATGGATCGTGAGTTAAAGCAACTCAAGCGAAGCCGTATTCCAATTGTCAAAGTTCGTTGGAAATCAAAACGTGGCGTAGAGTTTACTTGGGAACGTGAGGACCAAATGAAGCTCAAGTACCCGCATCTCTTTCCTGATTCAGTAGCCTCCACTAGTTGAATTTCGGGAAGAAATTCTCTCAACTTGGGGATACTTAACATCCATTATTTCCATATACCTTGTTTTATGCAATAATAGAAAATTTAATTTCACTTCCTTGTTCAATACACTGTGACAAACCAATTGTTATTTCAGTAAGTATTAAATTCAAAGTTCCAATCTTTGCAATTACATATTATTTTCCTACTATATATATATATATATATATATATATATATTTATACTTGGTTATAATAAATAAATCAAAGATAAAGCTGATGAACTTTTAATCATGTACAACTTGTGCATATCATACTTAATTTAGAGTAACTAAGTCCATTTGTTTCATATCAAAGTTTGATCGATTCATATCATGCATCAATAATTTGGAAAATTACGGGGTCACACACCAGTCCGGTCACACACGACAATACACAAGGGTAACATTGAGTGTTATGCCTAACATGTCACAAGGTTTGATTGTGCACCCGGTTTACTATAGTGGTTCTCCATAATTGCCTATTTATACCAAGTTACATGTGAATTGTACACAACATTTTGAACATTATCTGTAGAGTCAAAACCTATGTATGCTCGCCAACTATTATTAGTTGACCTTGTTTTCATCATGTTTTAGGTGCAAATGTTTGAGATCATATGCAAGATGCTTCACTTAGGATCGAGACCTAGTTGAATTATAAATTGAACTTATGATGTATTCTGTTTTGGATGATTGTTTGAACTCATGTATGAAATCTTGGTTTATTAATTTATATGAATTTTAGTATGATCATGTGCTTATGAACAGTCTCCATGTCTGGCCCCGACGTATTCCGTCGTCGGTTGGGGTGTGACATGTACGGACCTGATATAATTGGATTGTTGAGGTAATCGGCAAATGGTTCATAGCTAGCCGATTATGGCGAGTAAGCTTCCACATGAGGTAGAGGGAGAAATCCCTTAGATTCAGAACTCTCATCGTTATCCAGATTTTTGTATATCTCGTCCAAACATGCTCCTGTAATGGAGAGCTTTTCTATCGGTTCCCTCGTCCTCGTCGGAGGTTTTGTTGCCTTTTTGCTAGGCCCAGCCTCGAATTGATTCGTAGGAGGAGGTAATGGTATATGAGGAGATGTGTTAAATCTCTAGTTTCTAAAGTCGGAACCACGTATTTAGCTTAGGCTATCAGACTCATATTCTTCTTTGATTGGAGCCTTTGGTAAGACATGATACCATGCGAAGTTATCAACCTCCATGGGCGCAAATGGATTTTCAACAGGTTCTTGCTTAATAGCGTTAGGGTTATAGTAACTACTATATCCTTGTCCTCCAGACATATTTCTACCTGCATGTTCGACACTATTAGCTTATGGGAAGTGTCTACCTACTTCTACTAGTAGGCACGTCTTTTGCTTAAACTAGTTAAAGCTTAGATACTAACTCCAAGTATCTAATTCGCTAAAACCTCAGGCTCTGATACCTTCCAATGTTACACCCCACCCCGGGCATTTCCAGGACGTTTCTAGGCCACGACGTCAGTTGGCACCTTTGGTACCTGCTTTGATTTCAGATTTTGTTTCTATGCAACGTAATAACATTTGAAAATGGATCATTTCATCTCAACCTCAAGGGTTGGTTTTGTGAATATCGAAATCTCATCGTGTAGACAAAAAATTATTTTTATTTAAATACTTGGGTATGAAAACACGATTGTTTGTACATTTGATTTCAAATCTAAACTCTGATTACAAGTCAGTAAATTTTACAAGGAGGAATTCTTCGTAGGGAATCATAATCATCCTGGGCCCCTTAACCTTGTTTGTCCTCCTGGTTCTTTCTATGCATAGCACGAACCTGTTATAAATATATTTTCGGGTTGCACCTGGTCTAGGTGTTTCCTTAACTTGCTGTGCAACAAAACTGTCATCGGGACTTAGGTCATAGCTGGTCCTGGTACGATGAGATCATTTCATTCTTTTCTTGAAAACATTTAAAAATGATCGTCAACTATATACTGGTGAATACTTTATGACCTTAAATCATTTGATAGACATGGTAAAACATTTCAATTAAATAGTTAAACATTTCTTCATTTTTGAAATCTAGTGAACACATCACTTCTTTTCGTTTCTTCGTTTCTGTATACATTGGTCAAATACCCGGGGCTACGTGGCTTAACTAGCACATCTGCGTTTTACGCAATCACCCGAACATACAGCCAACCCCGCCCGACCCAACTGGATCCGGAGCGAGTATAAATATTTGATCAAACTTCACGTACACTTCTTGGGTAGATAACATTCCCAGAGGTTATACTCAACCCCTAATTCTTGGATTTGTATGAGTAAATATTTAATTTTCATGTTTTGACCTTTTTCACAAACATAAATAATTTGATCTTTTGTGTGAAGGTGCCTATAGCATAATCACGTCTTACAAATCATTTTGACAGACTCGCGTTCACAATGTGAACGAGTATTCACAACGTAGACGAGTATTCACATTGGTTTGGAAGTAGGATGGTCGAAAGATAATAAAATTAGAGCTACTCAGCTCCTAGGATCAACTCTTAAAGCTCTAGTACTTCAACTAGCACTTCTACACCTTCCTTGGGTTCCTTCGTTTCTTAAATGCTTGAGTCTAGAAAATAAACAAACGTCAGTCGAACCGGAAGGAGTGGCTCGGGAGCTGGGACGGCTGGAAGGCTCAGAAATAGCTCGAGGGCAGAGGAGATTCGAGAGAGAGGTGTGTTTTGGTGTGAGAAATGAGTGAGATGAAGCCTCTATTTATAGACTGATTCTCCACCCTTAGTGGGCCGCTAGCCAGTTTTCTAGCGATCAGCTACTGCCTCCCTTTGTCCGCATGCACGCCACGTGGCGGCATGCAAAGCAGGCGTGCCAGACGTCCGTAGCAGACCGTGTGGGCCTGCAATGGCGGTCCGCCACCGATCGCATGTCATTAGGGCTGACGCAAGCCCTACACGTGTCCATGACATGTGTAAGCTACAGAGAGTCCCTAGGGACTTGCGTAGCGGACCGTTGGCATGGGTGCTGGCGGTCCGCCATCCAAGGTTATCCCGTAGTGGACCATGTGCCAAGGCACTGGCGGTCGGCAACTTCTTCATTATGCCCTAAATTATATATGTTTTTCATGCATAATACTCCCCATATTATGGTACTATTTGAACAAAAGCCTTGCAATTGATACTTAAAACGTTTATATTTCCCAATTGCAGGATAATCGGTCTTCCGAGATAGACAAAGCAAAAACCACTCAAAAAATAAAGGAATCAAGATTTTGGAAGGAACAAACCTAAAGCTTTGACCCCCAAGAAGTCAACCAAGGTCAATAGCAAGTCAACAAGCAGCTAAAAGACGAAACATGAGACAAGAAGGGGATGCACGGCCGTGCATCCCATTGCACGAGCGTGCAATGCCCAACTTGCTCCACAAAGGCATAGGACATTGCCATTTAAACCCTGCTTGATTCCCGAGGTGTTTGCATGCCCATGCATTGCTCATTTTGAGGCCTATAAATAGATGGTTTGGGTTCTTCATTCCACACACCTCAAGTAGCATCAATACACTATCCAGAGAGTATTTCGTAGTTAGTGTAGGGAGTAGAAAGTAGAGGGGCTCTTCCTCTTTGTCCGCAATAGGGGAGCCTACGAAACTCAACGTTACGCTTGTTAGTATGGCCATTCATGGCTAAACTCTTTGTATTGCTAGGGTGAAGATGAAGTTGGGTGTATGTTAACATTTAACATATTAATCTAATGGTATGTTTATGTTCTTTAGTCATTCGTTCTTAAAAGCATCTTCATGATGGATTTTTTCATTACTTGAGTTAGTCTTTACAGTTGTGAATGTTCTTGATTTTAAAGTGTAAAACCATAAAAACCTTTTTAATCGAAAATCTTTGAAACCTGTACGTCTTTATACAAGCTGATTTTGATAAGCCAAAGCTTGGTTAATATTAATAAGATCGTACGTCTTTATTCGGACTTGTTATGAAATCAAGAATTGGTGAACTCACGTTGGGAATGGTACGTCTTTATACATTGTCCCATTGTTACACCGCCTCCCGGTGAACAAACTCTAATCACTCTTTCAAATAATAATAAAGGTGTTTAAGTTCGATGTCTTAAACCAACTCGAAGATAGCATTCGATGAGTTATGGGTAACGATGTCCCTAGTTGGGACTCCTACCGTTTTATTCTAAAGAACATAATTCGTGAACCAAATGTTGTGAGAATGAGGCTCTAGCGGTGTACCATTCACACATTTGTATTAGTCATACCACCGGATTAGTCAACATAACATTATCATAAACCAAGCGGATTCGAAGCCTAAAGCAATACTTGTCGTGACCTGATCACGCCCGAGATATTTACTTTCCTGTTATTTACTATTCTGCAATTTACATTTCTGTAACACACTTCACACGTATTTTTACTTTTCTGTTATTTACTTTATCGTCATTTACTTTTCTGGTTCACAAGCACACAAAACTCACTCACTAATTAAATTGGATAGACGATAACAAAAGTTGATTATTGGAACTCGACCGTGTCCATTGGTTCGATACCTGGTTCTTACCTAAACTATATTACGCTATGATACGTACACTTGCCTATTGTGTGTGTGTTTAGTTTGAGTATTTATCATTTTATAAAATTAAAACATGATCTTGTGAAACCATCTTTAAATATATTATTATATATTTTCTATACTCACGAAATCTGTTTCGTCATTTGGAAGAAACAAAGGTTCAGTTCCTAAAGAGCTATCCAACTGAACAACAAGATGATCCCTTCAATGTCCAAGAATCAGAAATCATAGTTCCAACATCTCTAGTAGGGTCATGTGACTCTAAGGAGCAAGAACCTTCCAGCTTAACAAGCATGGATCAGTCTGAAGTGAGACCGGATGATTCAGAAGAAAGGGTTACTCCAACTTTACAATCACTTCTTGATTTTTCTGAGAAGCTGGAAGCTAAACAATCAAAGGAGTCAGAAGAACGAATCTCAAAAGAAGAATTGGTTGGAATCTTCAATATGGAAGCACAAGAAGGATGTATGGAACAGTCTGGAGTTCCTATCACTTTAGAGACAACATCGTATGAAGAACCAGATTATGAGACAAACATCCAGGAGGAGACTATCCAGGAGGTGTAATCACCAACAAACAAATGACAATGGTGGCACCTCTTCTTTACGACAGTGATAGCTAGCCTGTGACCAAGCATATCAGTGAATCATTCCATGAATCACATATTCCACAGGATAGGGCACATCGCTCTGAGGACCACTTCTCATGGAGGAAGCAACGTTCATCCAACGAAAATTATGTGACAAAATTATCATACCGGGTTGACCTTCTCCTTCACTACATGGGTTTCTTGAAGTTTGGTCTAGGAAGATTCAAGTGGTGGTGGCGTGATCTAATTACAATGGTTTCTTTAGGTGCTCTTCTATAGAGTATTATAAATTTGGCAGGTTTACAAAAAAATTCAAATCAATCCATCCAAACTAAAAGTTAAAGGTATTAAAAATAGAAAATTGGGGAAAATCTTTAATTTATGAAATTGGTTCAATTAATGGGGGAATTTGACTCAGACCATTGGGACAAACTGCTACGGTCATTTGCCACATGATCCGGCTCATCAAAACCTTTCCGTCCCCTGGTCAAGGTCCATGTAACTCCAAACATAGCTCAAGTTATGACTGTTTCAAGTTTGAACTCTTTTTACCCTGTTTTCCCTTCTCCAGCTGGTCCAGAATGGACTCCACTAATTCTCGGATCAACTTATCATCCCATTGTATGCATGGTTATCAAATGGGTTGGATGAACCTCTCCATATTACAAGCCATCCATTTGTAAGATTATTCCATCACTTGCACTAAATTAGAAATTCAGGAAGCACATACTGTCTGGCCAACGACCATTAATTAAACGTGGTGCTTCCGAGAGTTAACCCGATGATCATGAATAAATTGAGAAGTTGGTGCATATGGCCGAACACATGGACCTCAGGTTTGGTTTTCCAAGTTTAAGTTTCTCGTACTTCAGCCTCCACGTATGCCTTTTCGATACTAGGACCTTAGTAGCTTAACTACTACCTTTTCTTTTTCTGTTTATGTTTTTATGTTTTTCTTTATGTGTCAAGTAGCATAGCATCACCAAGTAGTTTATTCGTTTCTTTGAGGAGTTCCACTCCACCTCTACAGGCTTGGACGCCGACAAACCACATCAAATTTGTGAGAGATTTGAAAAACGTTTTTGGCGTAATGTTGACGACAATCACAAGCATGGGCCATACGTTATACACTGAATTGACCGGGGGAGTACCAGTTTCTTTTCCCTTAAAATGTCATGCATTTAACATCATGCATAGCACTTCATTACATGCATTTGTACACTGAGGGCAATGTACAATTTTAAGTGCGGGGCGGGAATTTGAGATTCAGGACAAACTTGTTTCCTCAAATCAGTAAAACTAAACTCGTGATATTCTAGCCATTTGACTAAAACCTTATTTTCACCAAAACTTATTTTCTCAAAAAAAAAAAACCCTAACAAAAATTAATTTTTTTTTAAAAACCTTAAAATGAGTTTAAACCTCTTTGAGTTCCCGCTTAAATAAACTAAAATGAATAAATGGAAACATGACAAGTAGAAACAAATGGATATTATACATAACGAATCACTAAACCCTATCCCATCCGTATTCATGTGAGAACAATCGGAGCTTTTCACGTGCCTTATTATCATATTTCGCATGCTCTTTCGTTTGATATACTGAGTGTTTTTTGATCGAATTTTATGTATAACTAGACTTGTATGACTTATACATATCAAGACCATGAACTAGTAATTGTATGGAAATGATTGAGGCACCTAGGACTTCATTAACCTTATATATTATCCTTAAACCCAAAATACCAAAAAAAATATCCTTAAATAAACTACCCACATTTATCACCAAACCAACTTTTCAAAAACACCGGTTATTGGCTAACTGTCTTGAAGATGGAGAATCATTAGTTTATCTTATGTCGTTTTTTCAAGTATACAACCGTTAAGACAATTTGTAAGGATCTGATTCATTCAAGGAACTGAAATACAAAAGGAAGTGGATGTATTAGGAAAAAACAGCCGAATGATCTACAAGGAAGTTATGGAAATTATTTCAAGGAAATTGAGGAAAATGATTTATTGACAATTCAGTCTTGATGAGTTAAAAAAAAGAAAAAAGAAGAGAGAAGTTGGTATTTTACCGGTTAGACCTTAAAGAGTTGGACATGCATGCTTTCGATTTTCATTTACTTTCTTGTATTCATTTCGCAAAGCCAAGATTACCGCCCGAACTCTGAGAAAAAGTGTTTGAAGCAACATTCGATGTAAGAAAACGGTGGCACAAGCAAGAACAACTACCACCAATCTACGGCTTATCAAAAAGCGCCGCCAAAAGAAGAGCCAAACGATATGGCAAATGTGTGAAATGTGGCAACTGGAGCCACGATGGAAAATGCAGCAGGAATCAAAATTATTCCCAACATGAGTATACGCATTTGATCAAAGAAGGTAGTGTTAGGCTACATGACGAAAGAACCATACTGACATGCAGTAATGTGTACTACGCAGTGAGGGAAGATTTGAACTAGAAAAGAGATATCGGTCTTGGCAATCTGACCTTAAATGAGCCCTCTGATTAGTAATGCCCTCATTATCTGAGTACTGTAGAGGGACCCACTAGTATATTCCATCTTAAGCCAAGAAGCCTTAGCCGTGTGTTCCACGTCAGCTGTGTTTTGTAATATATGTATTCAGTCTCTGTGCCACAGGTACTCTGGATATTGTCCTTGCTTGTATTGTCTTTTGTATTATAATATATGTATTCAGTCTCTAATGTATTTGTCTTATTCGAGTTATAATCATGTTTGTTTAAACTTGTATTTGTATTTATCGCTTTCATTCACTTGTAAGTTGTGTGTACTAATCAAGTACGCACGGACTTGTTCCTGCGTACTTGATATGTACGCATGTGTAAACCTGCGTACTTGATATGTACGTAGGAGGTTTTTCCTGCACACTTGTTAAGTACGCTGGAGCTAGGTCTGTCACTATAAGTAGCTGGTTGTAAGGGTTGATAACTACGCTATCATTCATATCACTCCAGAAATATTGGAGAGCTTCTTATAATCGGTTATTGTTATAATGGACCAAGTATTTTGTTACATGCGTTTGTTATCATTTTCCTTGTCGTATTGCATTCTATCTAGTCTCGGGGATTCCGCACCTTGTGAGGCTAGAACAACACACACACACACGTGATAGATCCGATGACCCGGGGACCTACAAGTGGTATCAGAGTCTTTGCTTTTGTTTTCGAGTGTTGTGAGTGTGTTAGGAGCATTTTTGACTAGGTTTTACACCGATATATTGGTTTTTGGACTTGCATTTGGTGATTTTTCTGTCCGGAAACATCCTTGCTGTGTTCACTATTTTCAGGGCTAAAAAATACCAAAATTCGACCTTGTTTGTTGTTATTTGAGTGTTTTGATCATCGAGGGTTGTTTAGAATCAAGGTTCTAAGCTTTTGAGTGGATCAATTTCATTGTTACAACAAGATTAGAAGATTTTAGAATTTTTCGGTGACCTGAGACTAACTAGAAAAAGTGGGTGGATCAAGTTCAAAAAGTGATTTGGCGTACTTACCTCTTTGAGAATCAGTTCCTGCGTATTTATTCAGATCCTGCATACTTATCAAGTACGCACGACCAAATTACCTGCGTATTTAATTTTTTTCCTACGTGTTTACCAATTACGCAAGACCATTTTTGTTCCTGCATATTTACAAGTACGCAATACCATTAACAAGTACACAAGACCATTTACAAATACGCAAGAAGAGTTCAAGTACGCAAGAAGGATTAATCTTCTAAAATTTGACTAAATATTTCAGTATGTCAAATATTCAGAATATTCACAGCATGTTTAATTATGATAATGAGATAGGGACTCCACAGAAACCAACAAAGTTATTAAATGTGAAAGACTATTCTAACTAGAAAGAAAGATTCGAGGAGTACGTTTTGTATAATGATTTTAATATGTGGATACCCATTCTGGAAGGATATAAGCATCCGACACATGAGTTTTTGGGTGAGACTGTTCCAAAGCCTTTGTCAAGACTTGACGATGCTGAAAAGAAGGCTCATAACCTAGAAAAGAAAGCACATGGTTCTATCACCATGGCACTGACTAGAGAATTATTTCACATTTTTCAAGGTTATGACACTTCTAAGGATCTATGGAAGACTATACAAAAGATATTTGAGGGGAACACTGATGTGAAGAAAAGCAAAAGGGATTGTTGAGGAAACAGTACGAGTGTTTTAAACATTTAGAGAATGAGTCTACTGATGACTTGATTTCTAGATTTTATCACTTGTTAACTAAATTGAAAACTATGAGTTGAAGTATCCTGATGAGGAGTTAGTTGAAAAGATTCTAGATGCTCTACCTCCAAAGTTTGACATGTACACAACATTGCTCACGGAAAACAGCAAGTTCTACGAGATGACCATTGATACTGCGATAGGGAAGATTCAAGCTCATGACATGAGTTTGAGGAAGAAAGAAACTGGAAGTCAACCTCAAGTTCAAGATCCTTCAATTTACTATGGAAAGTCTTCCACTTCGAAATCTTCGAGTCCAGGAACTGCGTTGTTTTCTAGCAACTCTACACAAGAAGAATATTATACCAATGGTTGTGCAAACTCTACATGTCTTGTTGCTTTAGTATCCAATTCATTCAATCTGAATTCCTCAAGAGGTCCTACGTCTTCATCATCCACTCACCAAAATGCTATTGCTAAGATTCCTGAGGATCATGTCGCCTTATTTGAATCTTGTATGCTTGCCTATGAGAAATTTATTAGTGGGAAGCTTACAGATCCTGAAACCATTGAAGAAGATTTCAATCCTGATGATATGGAAGATGTTGACATTCAATGGAATATGGCGATGAACTTAAGAAGGGCTAAGCATTTTCTGAGTAGAACTGGACGGAAGTTTATTGGTGGACATTCTAAGGCGAGAGTCGGTTTTGACAAGTCAAAGTCTAAGTGTTATAACTGTCAGAAGTTCGGGCACTTTGCATGGGAATGTCAGAAAGATAAAGCACTAGCTTCTGGTTTTACTAGACCAAGCGCGGGAAAGAACTAAAGTTACAACAATCAGAACAACCGAAGTCAGAACCAAGGAACTACATCCAATGCATTGGTAGTTCAGCAGGATGAGAGTTTTGACTAGTGTGTTCATCTAGAGGATGCCATTATTGCATGAACTAAACTTGGATTGATGGCAAAGATTGTTGAGAAGATGGAAGATGAAGAGAGGGAAGCTATAGCTGCTAACCAACCGAAATCTGCACTTGCACTTATGGCTACTGGAGAATCTTCAAGCACCAGTGATCTAGATTCTAACTCTTTTGCTACTGTTTCTTGTTCAAACTGTATGATTTTGAAAAAGGAGAATGATCGTATCCATGATCAACTCTAACCTCTTCGTAGTGTAGCACTGAATTATAAAGAAAATGAAAAATGTTTCAAAGATTCAATTGAATATATTAAGAAAGATAGACATGATTTTTCAATTAAATCAGTGAATAACAATTTCACTTAAATGTTGAATACAAAGAGTTAGAGAAGAAAAATGTTGAACTGGCCAGACTGCAAAATGAAATCATGTAATTGAGTGGCAAACTTGAGAAGTTGAAAAACTCTCGTTTTGTGGTGAAACACTACGAATCTGTAGTGAGACAAATGAGTGGCCAAGGTTTAGGTGCCAACGCCATTCCTCCACCAGTGAATGGCATGTTTGTCAATGAGCCAGTTGATATCGATCTATCTTGTTTGGATGAGTTTTCAAGTAAGGCTGGTTCTGTTTCTTAGAGAAATGAGGAGGGTGACTTTGTTAAATTAAATGATGACAACAAAGTTGATGGAGTTGTCTTAGAGGAGATGCTTGATGAACCAAAGATTCCAAAAGATATTATTAACGACCGTGATAATTGTATCTTGAGTGAACCTGATGTTGTTGAGTCTAATCATAAACTGAAAAATTTGCTCTATGGTGTTTCAAAACCATTAAGCAATCAAAGAAAGAAAAATTTGCTAATAAACTTGGAAAGAATTTTCATGAAAATATTAAAAAGAATTATATGTCCAAGAGTCAAGCAGCATCGGTTCTAGCACAGGCTGCTGTTCTTTAAGCACCTCCAACTATTCATCAAAGTGAATCCTCCACATCCATAGTGAAAAAGACTTACCAACGAGTTTACAAAGAGAAAAGAGTTTGTTTTCACTGTGGTACAGTAGGTCACATTCTTGTGAACTGTCCTAATAAGAATCAGGAGAAGAAGTCAATTGTTCCACAACAGGCTGCATCTCCTAAGAAACCACCAGTAAAGCAAAAGTGCAGTCTGATTCCAAAAGTGGTGAAACCACCGGTCGAGCAAATGGTGAAGCCACAAGCAAAACCTATGGCTATACCATCTGTTATGAAACGGGATAAACAACCTGCTAGTCCTGGTGCATCTACATCTGGTAGTCCACAATCTGGTGAAAAATCTATGGTTAAACTCTCCAAACCACAGAGGAGACGACTGAATAAGAAATTGAGAAAACTTGAACAAAAATTTGCTGAAAGTCAAGATGGTGTAAATTCTTCTAGTTCACCATCTGTTGATGATGAAAAATAAAATGTTTTAAAGAAAAAGAAATGGAGGTCATGGAAAAAGAAAAGCCAAAGTTCTCAATCTTCTTGGGAAAAAGAAAAACCTTTCAAAATATTCACTGAAGAAAAACCTAAATCATCACAAATATTCACTGAAGAAAAACCTTTCAAACCAAGACAAATGAATCAATTGATTCTGAATCTTATGATTCTTGATAATCCTTATGGACTCTGCTTGATTTTTCTGTGCTAAGCGATGTAACTTCATTCTGGAGATTTTGATAATCCTTGGGAAAATCTTAGATGTCTTGAGATAATGCAGATTACTTTCTGTTAACATAACTCTGGGGGTACACATTGTATATCTTTAAATCTTACCTTAACTCACAAGAACGTGGTATAAAAACGCTTGTAGTTTCAAATCTTATAATATTGAGAACTTAAATTAACATGTTGTGTATTTCAAATTTGTTATCTGAGTTAGTAGTATGTCATGACCTGATCCCATTCTCTTTAAAGTTTATCTTGCATCATTTTTTTCTATATTTTAGCCTGATATCATCCTCTGCTCATGACTTTGACCAAAAGAAGTTCACTGTAAGTATTTCTTCTTTTTAATCTGTATCTTGTATGTGTCTCCATTTATTTAGAAAAAACATCAAAAAGATTTTCGGTTTGTTTCATTTTACATATTGAAAAATCCAAAAAGGTTTTACGTATAGTTTATCAAAAGTTTACGAAAACCCAAAATATTTTAGTTTTAACTTCCTTGGAACGTCTTTGTAAATCTTAGGGTTGAGCATTCATATCCGGTTCGCTTTTTAATCAGATTTTCTTCATAATTTGAGTTGTTTGAAAATTTGTTCCTGCGTACTTACTAAGTACGCAAGAGTTAATTCCTGCGTACTTAGCTTGTACGTAGAACAAGGCATGCGTACTTACGAAGTACGCATGGGTTAAGTCATGCGTATTTAGTTAAGTTCGCAAAGTTAGTTGTGTGGGGTATATATAACGGGTATTAGCATTTATTCATCAGTTAAAACAACTTCCACTCATTCATACACTCCGACCTCACTACCTGCTCTATCCACTCGAAATTTCATGTGTTCCAAACCAATTTTTCGTCCCATCTCTAGTTAGATCATCGTCTTAACATCATTTGTTGGGAATCTCAGCTCATTTCATCAGTTAAATCTTGTGTTTTGGATCGATTTTGTGTTCTTGAGGACTAGGGTTTTGATGACCAAATTTCTTGGATTTTTGGTTGTTTTTATGTGAAATTGAGGTTCAATACATGTTTCTAATCATCATTCTAACCAAATGGATTCAAAATTTGTTCCAAAAACGTTTGATTTTAAGTTTTTGATCTCTTTGGTGCCGATAGTTTGCGTCGGTCACGGGTGTGATCAAATTGGTTGAAGTTGAGCTTGTTATTGGTGTTGGTGTTAGTCCTATTGAGTTTTATTACCATTTTTGACACTACGGTGACCAAAATGATGGACCAAAAAGATCAATTTGTGGATTTTGGACTTTGATTTTTTGGCCAGATTTCGGTTACTGCGTACTTAATAAGTATGTAAGAAGCCCTTCATGCGTACTTAGCATGTACGCACCACCTTGATGCGTACTTAGTAAGTACACAAGGCATATATCCTGCATACTTACCAAGTACGCAAGAAGGGAAATCTGGGAGTTTTTCTAAGTTTGAATTTTATAAATTGTGTGTTCATGTTATCCCAAATGATGGGTGTTTTATTCTATTGATCGTATCTTTTCTTATGTTGTTTATTGTGTGTTCTTGTAGGTATGGCTCGTGCGTGTTGTAACTTTTCTGAATAGAAAGACGCATCAGTTAACTATTAGGAGAATGTAAATCGCCTATGCTAATTTTTTTTTGGCTGATCCTGTAGTTTCAAGACCCTACTTAGAGCAATTATGGGAAACTGCTGATCATGATTGCACGGTTAAACCCAGTGTTATTCGGGCTACAGTTGTGGGTCAAGAGATTGCTATTTCTGAGGACATCGTTAGGCTTGTGTTGCAGTTCCAAGGCCAAGCTAATGATCCAGTTGCTTGTCAAGATTATGTTATTGACGGGTGTTGGAGGCAGAGGATATGTTATGTAGGAAGAGCAGACTATGCTTCCTACATGAAGAAGTGGGTACTTGATCAGTGGCGGTACTTTGTTCACGTCATGATCAAGTGCATTTCTACAAGAAAAGCTAGAAAGGATGCCATTGGTCATGATCTGGCGTCAACAATGGTTGGATTATCTTTAAAAAAGGGTACAACTTCTCAAGTTACGTCTTCGGGTCCATGGTGGATCAAAGCAATGCTACAGAGAAATTTAGATTAGTTTGGTACCATCGATTTGTTGAACTACTGATCAATAATTTCCTGCCCAATCTACCTCAGATTGGATAGAGACTTCAAGTGAAGAAAGTGGATAAGAGGGTGTTTGTTCAGTTTATGAAGGCAGGAACTGAAGATCCTATTCCCGTGCACACACTGCTCTTTACTCATCTTATTAATGAAGCTTATGTGGGACCGCCTGATGATCATTGGTATAACATTGAATCTGAGCCTGAAGCAAGCGAAGAACACTCAGATGAACAACATGAAGAGGTATAGGAGGAAGAAGAACATGATGGTGGTTCTAGTGATGATGAAGGAGATGGAGAAGAAGAAAGTGAAGGTGACGGTGCTAAGGAATCCGATTCGGAGAGGACTGAATCTGATTCATCTGATTCTGATGATGCACATGATCTGGCACACCGAAGAAGGCAGATTCGGGTATCCCTTCCTGAATCGTCTTCTTTGCGACAAAGGGAAGACAGTTCTGACAGTGATTATTGACCCGATTCAGAGACTGATGCTGCTAGACAGGAAGAGACAGAGAGAAGGAAGAAGTATAGGTCTGACAGGCCTTGACAGATGGTCTTAAGTGAATTAAATGCCCTTCTCCAGGCTCAGAGAAGTGATGTTGCTCCATCTCAGCTATACAACAGGAGGAAGCGTCAGAGATTGACGCATGTGCTTGTGTCAACTATCTCAGAGGGGGTTCCTGAGATAGTTTCTCTTCCTACGGCTACAACATCAATGGTCATGAGCACCGTCCCGATCATGACATAGTCTGTTATTGTTACACCATCAACAACTCAAGATGCAACTATACCTGTCACCACATTACATCCCATCTCACAGCCTCTTGCCTTTGGTGATTTCACACATGGCTTTGACTTTACTGACATCTTTGCATCCCCAATTCACGAGACTGGTGAGGCGTCCACATCTAGGGATCCTTACCCTAGATATGATCGGATTGCCTATCTTGAAGCACAAGTAGCTTCTTTGTTTGAGACTGTGAGCAACTTAAAGAATGAGTCTGAGGCACAACAATCTCGGATCAACTCTTTAGTTGATGAGATTACTCATCTCAGACACCACTGGATTGGGACCCAAGAGCAGCTAAGGACCATGGTAGAATAGAAAGAAATTCAGATTCAGGTCAACAACTCTATCCTTACCCACGGGCAAACTGTTGAGGCAAGACTTGCCCTTCAATGTGAAAAACCATCTAAAGATGGTTGCCCTGGTTGAGGAGGTGTCTAAGAAGCTTGCTGCTCAGGGGGAGAAGAAGAAGCCAGACTCCAAGGATGCATGTCACCAAGTTGATCTAACTCGTGATGACGATGATGACAAGGATCCTAAAGCCGGTCCCAGTAGTAGTGAGCAACAAGCTTTATCTGTTGCTCCACTATCAGATGTTCCTATGGCTTAGGGGGAGTAATCTGAAGTTGGTGGTGGAGGTGAAGGTTCTAGAAATGAGAAATGAAAGTCAGCGGCTGACGTTTTGAAAGAATTATATGATGATGCCATTCTATTGATTGAGCCTGATTATTACAAAGGTGTGATGACCGAGGCTCTCGAAGAAATTGAAGAATGAGAGATAGATTATGATGGTGATGAATGGGGAGAAGAGGATGAGGTGTAGTGGTTGAATTCCCAAAGGGATATGGCGTGGGGGTTTATGAACATTTCTTGAATTTTTCTGAAGGTTCAGTTGAGCCTGATATTGTTGAGGCTAGTGGTAAAGAAACTTCAACTGAAGACTCTCATGCCGACCCGATTCCCGCTGAAGATACTGACACCTGGAGGAGCAAGCTTCCTCAAGAGTTGTTTAAAAAAAGTCAGCCTCCAGCTTGGCAGAAGTCTCACTATACAGACAAGCATGGAGCAGCGGGAATGATCCTTTCTGTCCGTTTTGAAGATGACAAGGGTTTATTTGCCATCAAAAGAGCTGGTGGGGTTCAATACTTGAAGCCAACCAACGAGGCTTTAACTCTTTCCCCAAGTATGATCTGATAAACCTGGCACACAGAGATTTGATCGGTGAGACATCGTTTGAAGTTGCTAAAGGTTTATGGGGAGCACTACAGATGGAAGGGAGATCGGGGAACTTTGATATATTCAAACCACATATGCCAAAGCGAGTTAGGGATAAAGCTTGGATAGATCCCATGACTAGAAAGTATGTGAAAAGGTTGGTCTATCGGCCTGTATTGTGTGAGACCAAGATATCATTGAGGAAAACCCCTCACGATATTCTTGGGAACATGTGGTACTGCTATGTGGATCCAACAACTGGCGAAGCGGTGATAGTGGAGAAGACAATGTCGAGGACAGAGGGTGGAGCCGACAGAGTTGATCAGGGTATTTTATGAAATCAGCTTCATCAATTTCTCGGTGAGTGACTTGGAGGTTCTGCAGGATAGGTACTGTATCAGCACGGATGAGTGGACAAAGATTCTTGCATCCAGATATAACAGATTAGTTAAATTTTGTTTTGACTACAAGAAAGGGATGGGAAGCGGAGCTAGAGCTAAAGACCTATGAGCGACTGAAGACAATCCAGATCTGCTGTCAAGGGGAAGTCTATTGAATCATTTCTGTGTGACAGGCACTCAGGAGATTATCTCTTCTTGTATTGTCTTTTGTATTGTAATATCTATATTCAGTCTCTGTTGTATTTGTCTTATCGAGTTGTAATCATGTTTGTTTAAACTTGTATTTGTACTTGTCGCTTTCAGTCACTTGTAAGTTGTGTGTACTAATCAAGTACGCAGGGGACTTGTTCCAGCGTACTTGATATGTACGCATGTGTAAACCTGCGTACTTGATAAGTACGCAGGAGGTTTGTCCTGCGCACTTGTTAAGTACGCAGGAGCTGGGTCTGTCACTATAAGTAGCTGGTTGTAAGAGTTGATAAATATGCTCTCATTCATATCACTCTAGAAATATTGGAGAGCTTCTTGTAGTCAGTTATTGTGATAATAAACCAAGTATTTTGTTACTTGCGTTTGTTATCGTTTTCCTTGTCGTATTGCATTCCATCTAGTCTCGGGGATTCCGCACCTTGTTAGACTAGAACAACACACACACACACGTGATAGATCCGATAACCTGGGGACCTACATCTACAACCCTTATAAAACCTTTTAAATCTCTAAAAACCCAAAAAAGATTTTCATTATATCCACACGGTTATCTCCAATCCCTCTCGCAAGAAGTTCTTTCTCCAAGAAAGTAGCTCTACATTTAATGAAAAATCGGTTTTCAACAGGATTGTAGAAGTAGTAACCGATTGTTTTAGGGTATCCGACGAAAACAACTTTATCGCCATGAGGATTTAGGTTATTCGTAGATTCACTTGTAACATATGCGTTGCATCCCCAAACCCTAAGGTAGGACACTTTGGGTTTCTCCCCATGCCATATCTCATAAGGCGTCTTATCCACCTTCTTTGTAGGAGCTAGATGTATGATTCTTGTGTCAGTCTCGAGAGAAAAACTCGAGAAGATGTGTGGGAGGTTTGTACGACACATCATAGATCGAACCATATCTAATAGAGTTCGATTTCTCCTTTCGGACACACCATTGTGTCATGGTGTTCCTGGTGGAGTAAGCTGAGAAATGATCCCACATTTCTTTAGATGTTCGTCAAACTCTTGACTAAGATATTCCCCACCTCGATCAATTCGAAGTATCTTAATCGTCTTACAAAGCTGATTTTGTACTTCGTTCTAGTACTTTTAGAACATTTCAAACGTTTCATGTTTATGCTTCATAAGATAAACACAATCCCTAAATTATACATGTTTTGCATGCATAATAATCCCCATATTATGGTAATAATTAATTAATAACCTTGCAATTGATACTTAAAATGTTAATATTTCGTAATTACAGGTTATTCAGTGCCTTAATCATACACAAAGCTAAAATCAATCAAAAACACCAAGAAATTAAGCTTCTAGAAGGATCATTCCCAAGTTTTAACCCCTAAGAAGTCAACCAAAGCCAACAATAGTAAACAAGCAGCTAAAAGACAAAATTGGGCAGCAGGGGAGGGATGTACGACCGTGCATCCCAATGCACTGGCGTGCATTTGACTCCCTTACCCCCCAAGGCCCAGTACACTGTCTCGTGTACCCTGTTTGATTCCTGAGGTGTTTGAATGCCCGTGCATTGCTCATTTTGATGCCTATAAATAGGAGGCTTGCGTTCTTCATTCCACACACCCTACCAGAGATAATTATAGCTCAAAATAGTCCGTTTCTGTAGTTTAGAGTAGAGAGTAGAGAGTAGAGAGGCTCATCCTCTTTGTCCGCAATAAGGGTAGCCTACGACACCCAACGTTACGCTAATTAGTATGGCCATTCGTGGCTAAACTCTTTATATTGCTTGGGTGAAGATGAAGTTTGGTGTATGTTAATGTTTAACGTATTAATCTAGTGGTATGTTTATGTATTTAATTATTCGTTCTTAAAACCAACCTCTAGGTGGGCTTTTTATTATTATCTAAACTTGTCTATACACTTGTGAGTGTTATTGATTTTAAAATGTAAGACCGTAAAACATTTTTAATGAAACAACTCCTCATACTTGTACGACTTTATACAAGTGGATCTTGATAAGCCAATGATTGGTTAATATGTATGTCTTTATACGAACTTGTTATGACACCAAGAATTGGTGAACTCACGTTGGGAACTGATGTGTGTATATTATATATATATTTTTATAAGTATTTTTTACACAATTAGAGTTTTAAAAAGAGTTTTCACCAAAGACTAATTACATACACATCGGGCAAGTGTACCCGTCAGATAACAATATAGTAAAAGTAAGAACCGGATATCAATCCATGGACACGGTGGAATGCGATAATAAACAGGAAATAAAATCCAATCAAGTAAGTGTAAAAGATGTTTAAGTTGATTTTTGTTTACATTACTAATATGCAAGAATGGAAAACTAAACTAAGAACACAAGTCAAACAATCAAGGGAGGAATATCACTTTAGTCTCGAATCCATTTAGTGAACACCCAACAACAACTATTGATACATGGCAAATACACGAAACATATGTTGACTAAATTCTCATCAAAGACATCTAATCAAATGACTCTTCGGAAAGCTAGCATGAATTATACAAACTAACCATCTAAAATCATTCAATGAAGCTCACGTCCTATGAATACGTCGATGTCTAATAAAGATTGAACTAGCTTTCTGTCAAGGTTGGCTAATTCAACAACTAGTTGGAAAGATTACATGAATCAACACATAACCCACCTCAAGTTGATTAAAGTAAAAGACAACATGCACTTCCTCAACATACAATGTCATATCAAGGTTACATAAATTAGAAGATTGCATCAGCAAGTCCTAGATAAACATAATACTTAACATGACACACCATAACAAGCACTTTGTCTTTCCAAACACAAGCACAAGGATGCACATTCAAGAGTTTTCAACCATAAACAAGACTTCATCTACCATTCATAGTCAAAAGCCATAAACTAGCATACATACATACACTAATCAATGAATACATGCAAAAACCATGGGTTTTCCAACATACATATCCTACACATATACAAGTCATGCAAACAATCTAAACTCCCAAATACACAATATCATTGAATAATAATCATTCCATTGTTATAACATTAACATAAACTATGCCAAAAATCCATAAATGTTGTCAAACGTTACTAAACTTCATCTAAACCAAAGTGATATCAATAGTTAGCTCATGAAGAAATTACAAGACTCATGAAGAAATTCCAAGAATCGAACCAACTTCCCCAAGCTAGATGATGATGATGATGTATGGTGATCCTCTTGATGTTGTACTCTTTCCTAGAATCATGAAATGTGGCTAGAAACAAGGAAATTCGGAGCACAAAACAGTGCCCAAGACTCCAACTCAACAGGTCTCCGGTCCTCCTGATGTGAGAAAACTTCTGATATATATATAACAAGGAGGCACAACCATGCCACGGTACTGGGCATGACCGTTCCTGAGCATGGGCACGACCGTTCTTTCTTTTGGTGCGGACATGTGACAGTAGGGTTGACCGATCTGCTTCTCCCAATGGTCTCTTTCTTCGAGGAAGTACAACTTTCAGACTCACGGGTATACACGCGACCGTGGGGAAGAAGGAGCACGGTTGTCCCTAGGCTGGCGCGGTCATGCCAATGAGGGGCGCGACCGGGCCAAGGCTAGTGCAGTCGTGCCAGGTAGGGGTGCGATCGTGACTCCAACTCAGAAACCCTAATTTTTCTTGAAAACTCCTTGAATCTCCTCCTTTATCCACTTACCTCCACAAAAACCTACAAAACTGAAAATGAAGCAAAGATGTGTCTAAACTTGGGAAAAAATCCGGGAATTGATCGTAAAACGGGCGATGTTTTATGCATTAAAGATGTGTAATTTCAAGCACATCAAACAACCCCACACTTGAACATTGCTTGTCCTCATGCAAATCAAACAAAAACACAACTTCCAATGGCACATGGATCAATTCAGAAAACCGTAAGCATTAATAAAGTTATAAAGGTTTGACAATTTCTCAAGAAATGCAATCTTGACTAAATGAAACCCAAAGATCATAATAAAGTAACAACCGAAGAGAAAATGAATATGCCTAACAAATCATTAACATGCAACCTTATACTCCTCACAATGTTCACACATGCTCGGGTATATATATGATCATACAAATAATGGTGTATGTATAGAACACTCAAATGCCAAGATAATGAATCATGCATAAATCATAAGCTTGCTAAGAGATCAAATATCTACCAACTAACATGAAACAAAGCATAAATTAAGAGGAATTTGATCGGGTTGTAACTTGGCAATGGCTTAGGGTAATGAAGTGGAATTTGAAAGTGGCTAAATGGCTAAAAACTCGGTGGCTATGCTAACTCAAAAACTAATTACAACTTTCAACATAAAAATAATATAAATAATATTTTCCTATAGATAAGAGCTAACAATCAGCTTCTTTTCATCTTTGCTCACAAAATTGACCTAATCGGCCATAATTCACCTAATTTTGGTGAATTTTTTATTTTTTAGTTTTTTTAATGTAAATATCTCAATTTTTTTTCTTTTGAAGGGAATTAAGTAAATACGCATATTTAGCTAAAAACTTCTCAAGAACTAAAAATTTACACAAAATAATAACTATAAAATTAACATTAGCCAACCGGATTTCTAACACGGGTGAAAAATAAAATGATTGAAAAGGCTAATGAGGGTTTAATGGTGGTGTAATGTAGGTAATAAAAGAAAAACACGGGATAGGCTCAACGTGGCTAACTAGTAGATGTGTTTGGGAGAGGGAGAAAATATAAATAAAAAGGCTTACAAAGTGGTTTATCCTAATGCCTCAATCATTTTTGTGCAATATTTATGTTCATGATTTCGAAATGTACACTAAAAGCAAGTTCTAACAAACATGAAACATCCGCCACACACAAATCCCCAAAAACGGGAACAAATAATATCTAAAGCTATCAAGGCTAAAAAATAAACTCACGGAAATGGAAAGGAATGGGTGTAAGCACAAGGTTACATGCAATTCATTCGTTTAGCCCACTAAAACTTATGGTCATCACAGAAAAAATTGGGTTTGACTCGATGGAATTTCTATGTCAAATGTTTTCCAAAAATCAAACCTCAATTGCTAAACGGTTAACTTTTATTCTATTTTTATTTTTTTAAATTTTTATAAAATTGAATTAATGGCAATAAAAATTATGAACGAAGATTTTACAAAACAAAATGAAGTCATAAAATGCTAGGAGGACAAACATCGCGTGAACAAATTCCCACTATACACTTAAAATAGAACATTGCCCTCAATGTACAACAAAAACTAATGCAAAGTGAAGAATGAACACCTAACCCCACACTTTAGAAACGTACATTGCCCTTAATGTATACAAAAACATGCAATGCAAAAGAGAATGCAATGGGGTGTGAACGGAGAACTGAAACCTCCCTCGTGTCAAACTCGATCAAACTCAAACGTCCTACCCACAAAAATGGCGTTCCAAGGAGTTCCACATTTCCAAGATCTAATCAGGACTAATAACATCAAACACAGATCAGTAACATGAAGCCAAAAATATATATGGGAAAGGTAAAGACAAATATCCACATACATTACACGGAGACAAAAGTACAACAAAATAAAACAACCTCAAACGCCGAAGCATGATAACAGAGTTTGTACACATGGAACTAAGTATAACTCATCAAAAGGTGATCCCAAACAGTAATGGGAAGTACTACTCCCACAGCATACCCTCCAGGTCAACGCCTGCTTCACCACCCTCCTCGGCTCCTCCTGCTTGTGGTGGTGAAGGTGGTGGAAATGGTGGTGGTGTAGGCTGGTGCTGTGGTGATAGTGGTGGGGAATGACGAGGATGTGGTGAAGGTTGGCGCTGATGCTCTAGCTCTAAGAAAAATGTACGATTGAGAATAAGTTTGATTCTTGATGCATTATCCATCGTGGCTCCAGTTGCCACACTTCACATATTTGCCACATCTTTTTGCTCTTCTTTTGGCGACACTTTTTGACAAGCCGCAAAATGGTGGTAGTTGTTCTTGCTTGTGCCACCACTTTCTTACATCACTTGTTGCTTTGAAAACCTTTTCTCGGAGTTCGGGCGGTAATTCTAGCTTTGTGAAATGAATACAAGAAAGCAGATTGAGATCAAAAGAATGCATATCTAGCTCTTTTAGGTCTAATTAGTAAAAGAACAACTTCTTTCTTTTCTTTTTCTATTTTTTTAACATCAAGACTGATTCTTCCATAATTCAACTTCCTTAATTTCTTAAAATAATTTTCCATATCTTCCTTGTAGATCGTTTGACTGTTTCTTCCAAATACATCCATTTTCTTTTTGTATATTCCAATTTCTTGAGTGAGTCGGATTCTTTCCAAATTGTCTTAACGGTTGCGTGCTTGAAATAATGACATAAGATAAACTAATAATTTTCCATCTCAAAGGATGTTAGCTAATAACCGATGTTTATGAAAAGAGGGTATGGTGATAAATGTGGGTAGTGTAGGTCTATATTTCAATCAGAAATCACTCAACAGATCGATTACACACACAGGCGGAATCTATGCGTATGTTGGTGAAACAGAGGGTAGAAGCATAATTGGTGAAGATAACAGCTAACCACATAGGATTCAACACAAATGTGATGTGAAAATGTAAGAACAAATCATTAAACAAATGCAGATTGTATTGATTTTTCAAGAACAGTGAAAGAGAAAAATTCAGTGTACAGCCGCTACTCACACCCTAAACATTCTCAAACTAGGCTATTTATAGGAAGCTGACAGGCTCGAAACTATGCTCACCGAAACTACTAGTTTTGGTAGAGCATTTTCCAGTGTGAAACAACCTATCAAAACTTCCTATCTATCGAAACTACTAGTATCGATTGAACAAACCTCAATCGAAACTAGAGAGTTTCGATGGCCCTGACTTACAAGTAAAACATAAATTTACATAAAAAGAAATTACAAGTAATCAAAATTTAAACTAAACATTTGTTTAAAAGAAAATACATTGATGACAACAGCTTATACAAATAATAAGACTCTACAATCTCCCCCTAAGCTACTGCATCAATGTCTTCAACTTCTCTAAGCAGTTGGTGCTTGACTTGGTTTATGAAAGTGAGGTTTTGCATTGAAAGTCACAACCCTTTGATATTCCTTGGCATCGGCTTCCTCATCATCACTAAAGATCTTGATAGGTTTGTTTGTATAACACTGCAAGATGCTCAGGTTGAAATTTTAGTAGCTCCATGGGCTCAAAAATGTTGATATCCTCCATTCCTTCACACTCAATAACTGCACTTCTAATGGTAGGGTTGTAAAACCATTTTCTAAAGTTCTGAAGCTGCAGAGGTACAGATCGTGGAAATATGATAGATTTGACAGTTTCTGCCAGCTTGTACCTAAGGCTTACCCAAGGCCTTTGAGTTCTAGGACGGATTCATGTCTTTGAGATAACTCTTCTTGGCTTAGTAGTGGTCACGGATCTGAAATCATTGAAGGTCTGATTTCTCAAGAAGGACTCAAAGTCTTTTGCAATGCCCACATTACCAGGATTTTGAAGAGGTAGCTTGGCAAGAGCTCTTAAATCATATTTAGAGAGGGAGCTAAAGTCATAAGGAGACTTGAAGTGCTCCACTCCTCCTTTGTATCTTCTAACAATAAAAAGTGAGTGTTCCTTGTCGTACTTCCACCCGACTGCTGGCCTTTTCAGCTCTTGGTATTCTGCGAACCATTTATATTGCTTTGGTGGTTCCTGAGCTTGTATGTCTTTGAACCAAGACCTTCTAGGATATGATGCCTGGACAGATGGAGTATTGTATCTTTTGACAGTTGGTGATGGAGTAGCTGTTGGAATTTCTGTAGATGTGCCTGTTGGCCCAACAGTGTTTTCAGGCTCAACGAAGGTCACTGTGATGTATTGATCTTCTAGCTAAAAATCTGTTGGAGTATCAAATTCATTTCCTTCTTCGGTAAAGGACATGAGATTGTCTCCCTGTGCTTCTTCTAAGGTAACAATTTTAGGATAATCTTCAATTTCTCCAAAGTTATCAACTTGCTTTAGCCGCTCATCCAGCTCATGATCCGATCCAATTTATTCATCATCAAGAATAACCACATCAATAATTGAACCTATTCCTTTTCCTCTTTTTCTATTGGCTCTCCTTTCACTAACTGATGGAAGATCATACCCAGCTTCTTCAATCTTGACCTCCACATCATCCTTTTTTCTTGGTAACTTGACAAGTGAAGATTGTCAGTGCGGACTGAGTATTTGAATCAAAGGTAGGGGAAGAGGGTTCACCAGCAGAAGTGGTCTCCCCCTGAGCTGCTGAAGAGGTTTCTTGTTGAGAAGATTTAATCATTGAAGCCTTGATTTGTTCAACAATATCAGATAAGGCTTTAACTCTTGTTGTTGTTGAGAGATTATCTTCTGTTGGGTTTCCAGTTGGGTTTGCTGAACATCAAGTTAGGTATGTAAGCCGCCAACTTCCAGTTTAAGATCTTTCACTTCTTCATTGCTCTCTCTTACTTCAGCCTTTAGTTTCTCAATCACTTCATCTTGCTTAGTTACTATTTCCTGTAACCTTTTTACCTCCATGCTTAGGGTTTTAACTCTTGGGACAGATGGTGATGGATCATGGATAGGGGATGCAGCTGGTGTAGGAACAGGTGTATGCAGTGGACATGGTTGTGGTGAAGGTGGTGGAATATGAGTAGGTGAGTGAGTGAGGGTTAAGTGTTTAGGAATGTCAAACATTGATTCTAAAGAAGAGGTTAAGGACTCCATTCCTGTTTTAATTTTCTTGGCTAGGGGTTCTTCCTTTTCATAATCAGAACATGATTCAGCTTGTCTTTCGAAGGAGGATGCAGGAGGTTCAGTCTGCTCCTCATCTTCAAACTCATAGTCAGATTGATCATATTTTGTGCCATAGATACCTTCGTCCAAAGTTTCACTAGAATCAGCTTCAGCTTCAACATTTTCCTGAACTTCGTCATTAACATTTTCTACAGCTTCTATGTTTTCCACATGCTCTTGGAAATCCAAAGGATCCTGATTTTCTAATTTTGGGTTTATGAACTGAGCTTCTTGAACAGGTTGCTCCATTTCTTGTTCTATGTTTTGGTCAACTTCAATCTTTGCCTCTTGGTTCCCTTGGGCCTGCCCTTCTTCTTTTGATGAAGATGAGTGATGGACTTCAATATTTGGGTCAACATCAGGGACAACTTCTTCAATTTCCCCAATAATGTGCCTAAAAAGAGGGAGATCTGCAATGATTCTGCTAGTTCTGGAACTCGAGCTCTTCATGTAACTAAGTGTCTTGGCATTCATATGGTCAAAAATAAGGAGAGGACCATCTTGTTGATGATTTGGATGAAGATGGTTGATAATCATTTGCAGAAATCTTAGGTAAACAAGAAACTTGTCTCGGACTCTTCCAGTTAAATTGTCAATCATCTGCCTGAACACGAGTCCAGAGAAATTGTACTCCCTTCCTTTGCCTAATCCAAGAACTGCTGAAGCTACTGTGATACCCGACAAATTCAGGTTAATATCCTTACCCGACTATTACTTGAATTCACATGATTACACTGGCATCATACTTAATTATAGAGTAATTAAGTACATATTTCATATATCAAGTCCGTTCGTTTCATTTCATTACATGCGTCGGTAATCGGGCGGATTACCGGGTCACACACGCGTCCAGTCACACGAACATTGGTGAATTTTAGAAATAATATTTAGACATATAATTGGTGTGCAAAAATTATACGTAATACTGTGATTTAATATTTCATGCTTATATGAAATTTTTCAGAATTTATTGAGCATCTTTTATTTTAACGCTTTTAAAGCGGATACGCGATATGTGTCAACAACACTAATTTAGATTTGGTTTTATTAATTGGGCTTAAAGAATTCAGAATTTTAATTAAGTAGTCCATTTAGGAGCCCAAATCCCTTGCAAAAGCCCTTAAAACTCAAGAAAGCCCAAACCCAATTCCCTTAAAACACCCTAAACCCCCACACTCCTTCACTTTTGCCCTAACTCACTTTGCAAAAACCCTAGCCCCCTCCCTCTTTCGGTCACCACCTTCCCACACACCCCCACCCTCTCTTAATCTTGTTCAAGTCATTTCAAGCTTCCTTCAAGGTGTTTCAAGCAGATTCAAGGTGATTCAAAGCATCAAAACATCCATCCTAGCATCATACATTGATTTGGTAAGAATCTACGCACCTTTTCTTCTCCATTTTTGGCAAAGTATAGAGCACCACTAATCCAAATGGGTTTGTGTGTTACAGGTGTCTAAAATCCATGTTTTATCAAAGAGTTTTCAGAAAATGAAGTTGTTGACACACATTTGCAATTTTTCATTGTTTAAAATGTTCATTTAGGTTGTTATTTGCTCGTTTCTTTTTATAGAAACTTTGTTGGATGAGATTTTGCATAAATGAGTGTATGATATGTTTGATTGTTTAAATGATACTCATAATAGTAGAATAAGTAGGAAATGTAAGTTTTTTGGTTGAAATGTTGTTTTACAGTAGGTTATGGATGACTTGCTATATAAGGAAACTTTAATTTTGCATATCATGAGTTATGGCATTTGAATAGATGAAAGCATGTTAATATGGTTCTAAAACATCTATTAAAGTATTAGAAAGGGTTATTAGAAGTTACACAAGTGTAGATGGTCGTTTGGACCATTTTCCTAAAAAGGAAACTTTAATTGGTCATATTTTGTATGTGTATGTTATAAATGTTTAAAATAGGTTGAATAGCTTTGTTACTACATGAAAGATTTCTTATGCAAGAATATGTCATTTGGAATTGGATTATGACACGTTTTGAAGAACCTTACTAAATAAGGAAACTTTATTAGTTTGTGAACTTCACTTTTGCTTAAAATAGAAAATGTATGTGTAGAATCATGTTTATGATATGTTACTAGTATGATAACATGTATAAATTGTTTAGTTGAGCCATGACACCTAAGGTGCTTTAAAACCCTAATTTCCTAAAAAGGGAAACTTTGCTATGTTATGAACTATGTTGTAGAAATAACATGTTATGCTACTTGTTGCAAATGGATTGAAATAATGTAAATAGGTTATTAATATAATGACATGACTTATGTATATAAGTGGTTAACATGTATGAAATATACCATGAAGATGTACAAATGCCATGTTACTTGTCATATGTTAATTACTTATGCAACTAATTAAAACATGTATATTATGTCACAAAGTATAACTCATGTGTTACTTAAGTATTACTTGTATGTTACTCATGTGTGCTTAGGTATTACTTATATGTACTTATGTGTTACTCATATGTCACTAATATGCTACTTGTACACGTTTCCACCATGTGTCACCAACGGGTCGTCATGTCACATTAGTCAACATTGGTCAACATTAGTCAACATTGGTCGACATTAGTCAACATTTGTCAACATTAGTCAACTTTGGTCAACATTAGCCAACATTGGTCAAACATTAGTCAAACTTGGTCAAAGTTGGTCAAACCTCGGTCAACTTTGGTCAAACCTCGGTCAACTTTCGTCAAACCTTTTCAAAACATCAATGTAACCTTTCAACGTTGAGTTGTTTGGATGAATGTGTTTACATAAACCATGTTTACTTTCATAGACCTTATAGCCTTACTATTTCTTAGGGCTCGGTTAGGTCGGTTATACACAGTTGCTAGATTTCTCGTGTTGATTTCATACTCCATTCACCTCATTCCTAGGTGAGTTTTCACGACCCCATTTTACTTATTTTCCATTGGGGGAGATACATGCTCAAACTTACTCTCATAGTCTTATTACGTTACATTGATTTCATGTTAATATATAAGTGGGTGCATTTCCCGCACGTAAAGCCCTCTCATAATCGAACCGTTAATTATTTCCCAATCGAGGTAATCATGAATAGTACTATTGGGTTTAACAACCCCCACCCGGGTTCGTCGTGCTAACTTAGACTGGAGGTCTAACGGATGCATCACTGACCTAATCCAAATGCGTGCTGGGCACGTAAGAGGCAAAATACAAGTTTCAGCATCCTTTTCGTTAGCTTCGGTTTCGATGAATTGCTTATATTATTACCGCATATTGTCTGATCAACAATCGAATTATGAGTAGAAATACGTACTGTTACATAGTTTTCTTTACTGTTTCTGTTACTTAAAACTGTGAACTCACCAACCCTGTGTTGACACTTTTAAGCATGTTTCTCTCAGGTGGCTAAGCATTCACACATGGACAAGGATTGCTTATCTGGAGTCACATTTCCTGTTTTCATTTAGAAAGTAGGTTTATAGGAACCTAATTTGTTATCATTCTGTATTTTGTTACCTTACTTTTGCTTTCGCACTTTACATTCCGCATTTTCAAACTCTGTATTACTTATTTACTTTGGTATGATGTTCAAATGGAATGTCTTTTCGAAAACCATTTAGAGGTCGTTCGAAATGACTGGGACAGATAATCCTTGACAGTTACAACCCGCGGGTAACCCGCTGTGGAATTTTAGGGTGTGACAGCTACCAATGCATTTGCTGAGTCAAAGCCTCATTTCCTGATAGAAATGCAGTGTATAAAGATGTGTACAATGTATCTCCATAGAGGGGGAAGGGCATTCTTGATAATTTGCCCACCCTTGAACTCATCAGGGTGACCCATTCTTCTAAAACATTCTCGGATGTAAAAGCTTGTGAATTCTACTAGGGCCTCATGATTATCATTGAACTGTAGAACCTCTCTGATAGTTGCTTCAGAAAATAACCCTTCTTGATTTTGAACAGTGGCTCTAATATGTTCTGTATTGTTGATGGAGACTTTTGTGGCAGTAGCCCAGAATTGTCTGATAGAAGACTCAAACACTGGCAGATTGTGGCTTAAGCAAAGCTGATGTTTGAGTTGCCTAAGAAATTGAGAAATGGTATGAAATCTGCATTCTTGGGATCAGTGGCATTCAAGAAAGCACAAACATTGTGCCTTTTGAGAAATAGAAGATCCATATCTGCAAAGAATAATTTCATAAAAAATCTGACACTTAGAAAAAATTCTGAAAAAGATCGACCGAAACTACTAGTTTCGGACAAATGACTCAATCGAAACTACTTAGTTTTAGGCATCCTTAGGTATTGGAACAACTAGTTTCAATGGAAACTTGTTCAAGGTTTTGAAAATAAGATTTAAGAGATAGAACACCTTTATAACGAAACAACTAATTTCGATGCCTAAACCCTGAACGTATATACATACTCAATAATCAAAGAAAAAATATCAAAAACTTATACACAAACTCAAAGAATCAAGATCAAACAGGCAAAGAACGTTAAAACTAAGTAAAAGAGGACAAAGGAAGAGCCTGTGAGAATCGAAACTTCATCTTACCCAAAGTACCAACTCTAATCTGCAAGAATATACAAAAGGAGGTAAGATATCAACAATGATGACTTTATAAACAAGATCTAAGCCCTAATCGTCCCTTAAAATGAAGTAACAGACGTAAAAGTTTTGAAAATTCAAACCCTAGGTTTGTTCATCTGAAAATCATGACAGAGACCACATAAATTTGTTACCTGATGATGAAGACGACGAAGGATCAGATAAACAACATTGATTAAGCAACTTAGACCGTTTTGAGATTTTGTGTGTGAAGATGAAAGTGTGAAGAGGTTTCGGGGAATGAGAGTGAGAATGAGCATGAGAGGAAATCTGATTATGAAGACATTTAATTTGAATTTGCCAAAAGACCAAAATGCCCCTGTCGAAACTACTAGTTTCTATAGGACAAAGTAGTTTCGGGTGATTGATGGAGTTTCGGGTGAAGGGTAGTTTCGATGGGGATGTTGTTTCGGGTGACAAGAGATACTAGAAAAGAAACAAAAGAAAATTCTCATACGTACACAATTTAATCAAGCTAATAAGGAAGATTAAGAAATTTGTAATAAAAATAATAGTAAAAAAATATAAACACTTAGCTTTGGAAAAGATCCAACGTGAGATCATGTCTGGTCAAAACCCTTGAAACACTTCATTTTGCACTCAGCTACTATGAATCCCTAAAGATAGCTGATATTTGTGCAAGATAAACCCGAACATTTGCTTGTACAATGATTTCATGTGATTAAGTGGTACCATTTGAGCACGAAACACAGTGTACCCCACATTTTGAAATAAAATGGTTTTGAAAACCTATCAATCCTCAAGAAATACCAGCATTCATCTTATCATCTCTTACAGGTTAACCAGGGTTCCATCTTTGTAAGTCAAAGTCACCGCCAAAAGTAAAATAAGATCCAACTGGATATCAGAAGTTGTAAAGAGAAAAATATCCAAGTGGATATTAAAAAAACTACGAACATTCTAGATCTTTGCGTAAGCAAAACATAATAAGCCGTAAAATTATCCAAGCGGATAGAAAAAGGTTGAACACCCGAGATCTATGCGTAAGCAAAACAGACGGAAAAAGATGAACTCCCGAGATCTTTACGTAAGCAAAACAGACGGGGTCATCGGCGGTAACTTTCGTTACTTTGACGGCCACCTGTCGCATGAATCAGAATCCAACACGTAAGCCTATATACGATTGAACCAGTTTTCTTAGCTAAAAATGGGTTAGATGTTTCAAAAATGGGTTTAAACACCCGTGTACGATTGAGAATTATGTTTTCACACTACTAAAGAGTTATAACCATATGTCGGCCTACCGGCTATACCTCAGTAAGCACCATCGCTTATGGTCCATTTCATGTTCAAGAAGTGTGATCAGACACTATCATTTCTCATAAGGTCGGATCCGATTTTCTTAAAACAAAACACGATACTTACAGTGAAACAATAAACAAATAAAATATTTTCTTTTCTTAAGAAAACAATAAACAAATAAAATATTTTCTTTTCTTTTTTACTATGCAAAGCAAATCTTTTTCTTACTAACTACAAAATCCAATTTCTCCCCAAAAAGTTTTGCTTTCACAAACCGAAAAAGTAAACAACTGTACAGAAAGAAAAAAATCTTTTTGGAAATCTTCCCGATCAACAAGTTTAAATAGAAAAGACAATATGCACAAAGGTTACTGAAAGTTGATCATGCCGAGCATCTCCACCAATTTCTCAAATCTGGCAGAATCATATGCTTTTGTAAAGATGCCGGTGGTTTGCTTGTCGGTTTTGACTTCAACGATTTTGATATGTTTCTTTTTGACACAGTCACGAAAGAAGTGATGTTTGATCTCAATGTGTTTGGTTTTTGAATGATGAGCGGGATTTTTGTGATATGGGGAACGACGGTGTTCTCACACAGGATGGGGGTTCATGGAAGGTGATCCCGTAGTCAAGCATTTGATAGTGGATCCACCTTACTTGGGAACAACAAAGGGCTGCGGCAATGTATTCGGCTTCGGCTGTGGATTGGGAAACGGTGGTTTGTTTCTTACATTGCTAGGAGACGAGGCGGTTGCTAAGGAACTGACAACCCCCAGAAATGGATTTTTTTGTCTAAGTTCCATCCCCCATGGTCTGAATCTGAATATGCCAAAAGATCAAACAAGTTATTTTTGGGATACCAAAGCCCAAGTTTTGGCTTGTACTTCAAATATCTTAAAATACGTTTGACAGCAATTAAATGATAGAGTTTAGGATTAGCTTGAAAGCATGCACACAAGCACACTACGGACATGATGTCTGGTCTGCTGGAAGTGAGATATAGATGAGATCCTATCATTGAGCGATAGAGGTGCTGATAAACGCTTTCAACATCCAAATCAGGAGACAGACAGTGTCGTACTTCCACGGGAGTCTTGTAAGGATGAGACTCAATCATTTTGAACTTGGTCAGGATTTCTTTGACATATTTCTCTTGATGGATAAGAATTCCCGACTTAGACTGATCTACATGCAAACCAAGAAAGAACTTTATTTCTCTCATAGAGCTCTTTTCAAACTTAGAACGCATCACTTCCTCGAACTCTTTACACAATTGAGGATTTGTGGATCCAAAAATGATATCATCAATGTAGATTTGCACCAAAATGGTATTCGCACCATCCTTCCTTTTGAACAAAGTTTGGTCAATTGTCCCACGTGTAAAACCGTTATCGAGCAGATGCTTAGATAACTTCTCATACCATGCACGAGGTGCTTGATGGAGACCGTACAATGCGTTGTCAAGTTTGAAAACTCTGTCAGGATAGTTTGGATCAATGAAACCCGGTGGCTGCTTGACATAAACTTCCTCTTGAACCTTTCCATACAGAAATGCGCTTTTGACATCCATTTGATGAAATGTGAAGTCCATGTAGGCTGCATAGGCGAGAAACATTCTGATGGCTTCTAAGCGAGCTACTGGTGCAAAAACATCCTCAAAGTCAATCCCTTTTTCTTGATAAAACCCCCGAACCACCAATCGAGCTTTATTTCGAACTACTATTCCTCCTTGATCCTTCTTGTTACGAAATACCCAACGAGTGCTGATTGGGAGTTTGTTCTTTGGAAGGTCCACCAGATTCCATACATGTAACTTGTTGAACTACTGCAATTCTTCTTGCATGGCCTCTGCCCAACTGTTCTCAAGCAAAGCAGCATTGATATTCTTAGGTTCAACTTTAGATATGAAGCAAGTGAAGAGACCTTCATTCATTACTTCGGTGGCACTACGAGTTCGGACTCCCACATTGAGTGGACCAATGATGTTGTCTGTAGGATGATCATTCATAGTTTATTGTGGTCAAGTTCTGGTGATGAGTCTTGTAAGGACCAATGATGTTGTCTGTAGGATGAATTCTCAACTACAGAATCTCATCCTCTTCCAAGTGGTCATCCTGATTAGTAATGTTGTTGTTAGGAAGAACAGCTTTCTCCATAATAGGACCTTCAACAGATGACTGTGCAGCAACATCCACCATTAGAGGAGTTTCTTCCTCAACAGTTTCACTTGTTGCCACAGAGTCTGAAGAATCTTGAGTTGATGATGAAGAGGAGCCTAAAGCAGGAGTGGTACCTAGGATATTCATAGACATAAGAGGATTAGCTGAGACTGATATGTTAGTGAAATCAGGAAGATTAAATGATTTAAACAAAGAATCGACATCAAGAAGCCAATCAGGACCGTCCCTAGCGTCCGTATGATTGCTTTCATGCCATTTGATATCAGTGGACTCCAGCACAATCCTTCGTCTCTTGTTGTAAAAACGAAAAGCTCTTTGGTTAGAGGAATAGCCCACGAAATAGCACTCTCTTGAAGCACTTTTTTGTGACAAACACTCTGGATAGTGTCTTAGTTTATTGTACTTGTCTTGTATGTTTTGTCTTTGTGTTGTAATGTCTATATGTATTAGTTATTGGGTTGTAATTTCTAATGCATGTCATTGTTGTAATTATTCTATAAGTGTTTTGTGCACTTAGCATGTGCGCAGGAATTAGTTCCTGCGTACTTAGCAAGTACGCAAGAATACTCTACGTACTTGCTATGTACGCATGAACATTTTGCCCTACCCACTTGTTAAGTGCGCAAAGATCAGGTTTTGTATAAATAGAATAGGTTGACAGAAGATAAGTACGCAGACATTTTCACTCAGTATTTTCTCTCTGTAACCGTTCGAGTTTATAATAGAAGAAACTTTAAAGTGATTTCTTTGTCGGTTTACTTTGTGTTGTTTGATTCTCCACCTAGTCATGGGTATTCCGTACCAGGTCCGACTAGTCACACACCCACACTTAACGATCTGAGACACTCGGGGACCTACAAGTGGTATCAGAGCATATCTCTTAATTTTGAGTGTTGTGAGTGTGTTAGGAGTATCTTCTACACATCCTACAGAGTTTTTACAAGCAAAAGTGGGTGTTTTTGTGATAAAATAGGGGTAGCTCTTGAGCAATATTTTAGAAGCAAAAATCACCCAAAAACCTGTTAGGACATAGATTTGTAATGACAAAAGCTTGTAATAGTTAGATTTTATGTCTTTATGTTTTTGTTATGTAATTGTATAAAGTTGCCAAGTGTTTTTACAAGTGAGCCTAGAGGCGAACTTGTTAAGTTCTCCTGCTCTATCAGAAGCGAACTTAATAAGTTCGCTTAGGTCTAACTGAGGCGAACTTGTTAAGTTCGCTTAGTCTGTTGGAGGCGAACTTAATAAGTTCGTCTTGTAGGTCCCTAATTCATTGCGTGACGGATCTCTAGACTCGCGGTATGACACGGTGATAACGTGCGGAATCCATGATCAACGTGCTCGTGTAACTCAATCAACAACAACGGTGTAAATAAACGCTTTGTATTTCCACCACAATATCAGGTTACAAGAATTCAGTCGCTAATCAGTTTTGTCTGTGGTCTATGTATCTCCATTCTGTCTCAGTAAACACCTATATATAAGCACTGTTCTGCACCAGGCGAACTTAACAAGTTCGCCTCACTGTAATAAGTTCGCCTCTAATAGGCTTAGCGAACTTAATAAGTTCGCCTCTGATAGACTTAAGCGAACTTATTAAGTTCGCCTCTGATAGACCAGGCGAACTTATTAAGTTCGCCTCTGATAGGCTAGGTGAACTTGTTAAGTTCGCCTCTAGCAGAACTTACACAGAATTTTATCAACAGTTACAAAACATGTCCTAACAGACTCCCCTTTAACTGTTGCTAACAATTCTATCAATTACAAGTCAAAGACTCTAAGACTAAGACATAATATCTTCAAGCTCGTTGTCACCAGAATGTGCTCCAACAGACTCCCCCTTGACAACAGCTTCAGAAGATTGTCATCCGTCTTCAAATATCATCAAACACACTGTAGTCTTCGTCTTGTTCATCTGCACATTCTCTTTCTATCTAGAAGAAAACTTGGGAGAAGGACCCCTTGTCAACTTCTGTCTGCAATATTCAGTTTTTACAAAGGAGAACAACCAAGAATAACCAACAATTAAGATTTTCATGGAAGCTGGAAAAATAAAATCTTTTTGGTTTTTCAAACACAAGAAACACAGAATCTTTTTGGTTTTCTCTATATAAACTGAAATGTAAAATACAAAATCACATCTTTTTGTTCGAACATCACGAGTAAGAAGATCATATCAGTATATATGAGATATCAATCACAAATCTTGGATATAAAATCCATATAATATCAAATGGTATCCTATGTCATTATTTCAAGTCTTGACCAATCAAACCAATATCTTTCAAGATTATCACACTCTATCTTTTCAAGACTTTTATATTGCATGTTATGATACGCGATAAACATTCAATGAAAATAGGATCAGGCTATGACACACAAATTCAAATTGTCAATATTATAAGATTTGAAACTAAAGCATCTCATTCCCACTTTCTTGTGAGTTAAGGTACCATTTAAGTATGTAAACAACGTGTACCCCACTAGTATGCCAACAGAAAGTAAATGTGCTTTACCAAGGCATGTTTTGTAACTGTTGATAAAATTCTGTGTAAGTTCTGCTAGAGGCGAACTTAACAAGTTCGCCTAGCCTATCAGAGGCGAACATAATAAGTTCGCCTGGTCTATCAGAGGCGAACTTAATAAGTTCGCTTAAGTCTAACAGAGGTGAACTTATTACGTTCGCTTAGCCTATTAGAGGCGAACTTAATAAGTTCGCCTAAGCACAGTGAAGCGAACTTGTTAAGTTCTCCTGGTGCAGAACAGTGCTTATATATAGGTGTTTACTGAGACAGAATGGAGATACACAGACCACAGACAAAACTGATTAGAGACTGAATTCTTGTAACCTGATATTGTGGTGGAAATACAAAGCGTTTATTTACACCGTTGTTGTTGATTGAGTTACAAGAGCACGTTGATCATGGATTCCGCACGTTATCACCGTGTCGTAACACTGAAGATAATTTTGCTGATTTGTTTACCAAGGCATTTGATCGTACCAGGTTTGAATTCCTAATAAAAATGATTGGAATGATCAATCCTGAATAAAAGATTTTCAAAATCAGAATTTCATGAAAAAAAATTTTTAGTTCTTTTATTGCTTTATTACATTTCTGCATTTACATTTTCAGTCAAAAAGTTTAAATTATAAAAAGTCAAAACAAATTGAAAAATATAAAATTTGACATCATTTGAGGTTTGAGAAGAAATGATAGTACATCAGTGATTAAATCATTTCACACGACCTTAGTAGACCTTGATATATGATTGATTAAAATAAGTTGATCTTATCTAAATTTCAAAGTCTGCATAAATAAGAAATGATAGTGTTGTGAATGCTCTATTGTTGATAATTTGTTTTAAAATTTGTGTATAAAGTTTGAAACTTAAATTGTCAATAGGCTAAAAGCGTTTTGAAACTAATAGTAGTGTGAAAAATAAATATAATATGATTACATCTTTGATTTAAATCCATTATATGCCTGGGTGTGTGTGTAAAAGATCATTATCAGATAAAGAATATTAGCTTTTAATACGGATTTTCCTATGAGAGTAGTTTCGGGTTATGTACTTAGCACTATTCATTCGATTTGCTTCAGTGCCTATGTCCCGAAAAGCATGCAATTTGAAGTATAATCAAGATATGTACTTGACAACATCTGTCAAACATATACTAGCCCTTGGATCATATTGATAAATCATCTTTACTGATTCCATTGAATTCATAATCCAGATAACAGTTGGATCCATGTACCAGAATCTTATGATTCCTCAGATACAAGCCAAAACATTGAATCATTCGATTCTGAATCTCATTGATTCCTTTACAATCCAATTTGGATTCTACTATTCATGTGCTAAGTGATGTCTCCTCATTCTGAATATTCGGATAATCTTTAGTAAAATCTTATATATGTCTTGAAGATAGTGCATTTATTTTCTATTTGGCATATATGTGGGGTACACGATGTTTATCATCTAAATGGTATTAAATCACATGAATTTGGAGAATAAATGCTTATAGTTTCAAATAATTTAATATTGACAAATTTAAGAATTCATGCTTTATATTTCAAATTCGGTATAAATAAAAGAGCATTTTATAACCTGATCTTATTTACTTTGAAATTTATCGCGTATCATTTCAAATATTATTCAAATTGAATGAGTTTCAAAATGAAAAAGATGCAAAATGCACAAAATTGAGTTGAATGGTCTCATACTATAGGTTACCCTTTGTTATTGATAATATGTGTGATGAATTAATTGAATACTGATATGATCTTCTTGCTCATGATGTTAAAACCAAAAATATGTGATTTCGGTTTATTCAGATAAAAGTCAAAAATATGTGATTCTGTTTGTATAGATAAAATCTAAAAATATATGATTTCAGTTTATACAGAGAAAAACCAAAAATATGTGATTTCAGTTTATTCAGATAAAACCAAAAATATGTGATTATGTTTGTATAGATAAAATCCAAAAATATGTGTTTCCGTCTGTATAGATAAAACTCAAAAAGATTTTGATTTATATTTTCCATGAAAATTCTAAACTTTTATTAAAATTGTTCGGGATTGGATCAAATATGTGTTGCTGACGGAAGTTCAAGATTTGACAGGTTGAAGTTGGTAAAATTTGTGTTCAAGGCAAAAAGGTTGAAAAGCAACTAAGTTCGCATATGTACAGTGAAGCGAACTTAATAAGTTCGCTTAAATCAGTGAAGCGAACTTAATCTACAGTCTGGGGTGAAGCGAACTTATCTTGTTCGCCGAAGGATTGTTAAGCGAACTTAACAAGTTCACTTAATCAAACGAACTTAATCTGAATAAGGGTTTAATCAGGCGAACTTATCATTTTTCATCGTCTTCCTCAGAATTAAGCGATCTTGCCCAAAATTTTAAAAAATTTCAAACTGTGTTGTGGGAGTTGTTTACTGGTTGAATCTTAATCAAAATTGAATTGCGAATCTAACAAAGGTATTTTCGTTGAATTTCATCCGTTAAATCGTGTGAATTTGAGGCTTTTAGTCTCGGTTGTACGTCGAACTGTTCAAAGACTGATTTTGACCTAATTTTTTACCGAAATATAAAATAGATCATCATATTTGGTTATAAATTGGTATTCGATTGATTTTATATGCTTATTTCATGATTTTCTATCGATTTGCCGAAGTTTGGAAATTCTGTGTTTGAATTTGAAACGTCTCAGGTTCAGGCGAACTTGTTCCAAGCGAACTTGTTCGAAGCGAACTTGTCAGGCGAGCTTAATAAGTTCGCCTCTTGCACTACTAAGCGAACTTATTAAGTTCGCCTAGGGGTCAGAAGTGAATTAGACTTGTGAATTTTTGTTGAAAATTTTTTTGTTTGGAATTTTTTTTTTGTGTATTATTAAATGTGTGTTTCATATATGTGTAAGTATACTAATGTTTGTTGTATTGTCCAATACTTTCACAGATGGCTCGTTGTGTCAAATATAAGCATAATCAAGTGGCGTTGTTAGATCCTAATATGCCAGAAGCAGTTCATTTTCAAGGCATCATAAATTTTTTGAATCGATCACGACTGCATGTTGCCTTATCTGCGAATCCCTATATCAGCTTGATGTATATACAACAATTCTGGGATACGGTACATCAAGATATTGACGTGGAACCGCATGTACTCCGTGCAACAGTAAACAATACTGAGATTGTAATTTCTGAAGAGACTATTCGTGCTGCTCTTGATTTAGGTGGAAATGATGACGATCCAATATCTTATCCTAACACTCTTATTGTGGGTTGTTTTCAACGGATGGGTTATCGTGGACGACAAAGTGATACCTAAGCTTGGAAAGGTGGATTAGTTGGTGAATGGAGGTTATTTATGCATGTGATTATTCAATGCATCTCTCCATGAAAAGCTGGTACCGATGGATTGAAAATGGCTCTTCAAACAGCAATGGTGGCCTTAACATTGAATAAACGATTCAATTTTCCTCTTTATTTCTATCGGGAGATGGTAATGCAGATCAATCCGGCTGAAGGTCAAGGTTTCTTGATGTATCCTCGATTCATTCAAATGATACTCAATCATCTTATTCCTGATCTTCCACAACATGCAATAAGATTAACGTTGACTCCAATGTCAAAACGTATATTTACCGACTGTACGAAGGTAAAACAGCAGAATGCTGCATTGATTCCAGTCAATACTCCATTGTTTGGGCACTTAATCAATCCTGATTATGTTGCACCACCTAATGACAACTGGTTTCATCCTGATGAACTTGCTCAAGCTCAAGGCATTAATGTGCAACAACAGCAACAACCACAACAACAACAACATCAAGTTCCACAACAACAACAAGTTCAACAACAACAGATACCAATTCCACAAATTCCTATTCCTGAACAGGTTCTTATTCCACAAGTTGCAGTTGATATACCTATTCAGGAACCAGTTCAAGAAGAGGTCATTCATGAACCTGATCACGATCTAGGTATGAACATGGATGATTTTGTTGATGACGCTGTGAACTCGCCCATTCATGAACAAGAAGGGAATGTGGTGACAGAAGCTGATTCTAGTTCCAGCTCAAGTGATACGATATCATCTGATGATGACAGCACTGATTCTGATGAATCTAGGGATTTTTCCCCAAGTCATTATGAACGGTTGGCTGCTATTCCACTGGCTAATGCTGGAAAACGCATTAAATCTCAAGCCAGACGACTAAGACGAAAGTCTGTTCGGGATCCTCCTTCCGGATCAGTACTGGGTAAAAGATCTTTGGTTGATGAAAGTTCAGACACTGATAGTGACTTTAATCCAGATCCGACACGTCAAAGGTTAATGTCTGCGTCTATTGCTGCTGCAAGATCTTCTCAAGGAGTCGAGGATGCTAATTTTGTTGCTTCTTTGATAATTACTCCTCCAAGATCTAAGGATCCATCTCCAGTTCAAACTCCTGTTCCTCCAGTCATTCCTACTATTTCAAGTCCTTCTATTCCACAATCAATAGCTGGTCCGTCAAAGCCTTCTGATTCTGACAGGATTACTTTCCTTGAATCTCAAGTGCTTTCTCTACAAACACAAGTTAACTCTTGTGTCTATTGATTCACAACGGCAGCTGGTGATTTAGACTCAAGCTTAACAGATTGCTGATATGCAAGCATTAGTTTCCAAACTCGTTCAACGTCTTGACGCTCAGGGGGAGTTGAGGATACCTGATACATGTCACACAGAGTCAATTCAAAGACGTGATGATGAAGACAATGATCCTGTTGGAAATATTGAGGGTGATCGTCAATACACTGACGCTAATCCTTTATCTAGAGTTCAGGGGGAGTCAACATCACAATCAATTGAAGGAAACAAAGACAAAGATATTTCTGGTACTAATGACGAAGAAATTCTTTTATTAGAATTCTTTCAAGATTCAGAAGAAGAGGAAGCTGAAAAGATTGAATGTCTTGATGACATGGAAGATGATATGTCAGATACTGAGATAGAAGAAGGAGAAATAGTAGAGATTGAAATAGAGAAAGAAAAAGATAGTGTTACTTATGAAGGCTGTGATGGTCTTAAAGTGCCTTATAACTTCATCCAAGAGGAAGTTGTTCCTGAGTTCTCTTATGACGGAATAACTGATTCTATGGACTCTGTTGAAGACATCACACTGCCTGATGATACAGCTGAGTCAAAGATGGATACTGATGATGAGTCAAGTCAATCCAATAAAGGTGCTGAAACTAAAACTACTCACACTGAGTCTCCGAAGGTTAATGAAGAACCTGTGATGTATAGAGATACAGGAATGACAAGAGAACAGTGGAGAGAAGTTGTAAACAGTTGGATGAAGGTGCTACCCAAGTCTCCAGCACAACCTGCTCAGAAAGAGAAATATGTGAATAAAGAGTAGTGTGTAGGAAGGATCATAAGTTGGTTCTATGATGGTGAATCAAAATCATTTGCAATCAAACGATCTGACGGTGTTCAATACGTAAAGCCGAGGATCAAATATTTCAATACCTTGCCAAGGTGTGAAATAAATGGTCTAGCTTCAAAGCCACTCATAAATAGATCGAAGAATGGTTTGGCTGATGTGATAGCAAACCTGATAAAGAAAGAAGGTAGTTCGGGTAAGTATGAACGGCTGAAACCATAGAGGGGAAAGAGAGTGAAGAACACAGATCCAAAGACTGGGAAAGTAACCTGGAGATACAAGTATAGAACAGTGCGTGCTATTCACAAGATACCATTAAAGAATATTCCTCAAGACTTTCTTGGGAATATGAAATGGTGGTATGTTGATGTTAATACTGGGGAAGCAAGGATTGAAGATAAAGATAATAAGGTCATTATGTGTTTCTATGACGTAATGAATCTTATTAATTTTTCAAAGAAAGATCAGAGGACGCTGCGAAAGAATGAGATCATGTATACTGATGAATGGAGAGAACAAGGTCTACAGTACAAAAGAGTTTTGGAGATATGCAGAAAATATGGAGTGCATGCTGGCAGCAGACTACCAGATAATTGGAATAGTTCAAGATAAAGACTGAAGACAGAAGATCAAGCTATTGTCAAGGGGGAGTCTGTTAGGACATAGATTTGTAATGACAAAAGCTTGTAATAGTTAGATTTTATGTCTTTATGTTTTTGTTATGTAATTGTATAAAGTTGCCAAGTGTTTTTACAAGTGAGCCTAGAGGCGAACTTGTTAAGTTCGCCTGCTCTATCAGAGGCGAATTTAATAAGTTCGCTTAAGTCTAACTGAGGCGAACTTGTTAAGTTCGCTTAGTCTGTTGGAGGCGAACTTAATAAGTTCGCTTACAGCAGGTTAGTTTTCTATATATATGTGTTTACAGAGTCATTAGACAGAAGACAGAACAGAGAGAACCGAGAGATAGATTTGTCTGATTGAGTCTGTAAACCATTATGAATATGAATATAACGAGAAGTTTATTTACGCGTGTTGTTTCAATTGTCGGTTAGTATACAAATGTTAACATGAAGGATTCTGCACTTCGTGTTATAGCAACATCAGATTACGAGTTCGATCAGTAGTTGAGTTACCTGGACCTACAAAACCGACTTGTGTTGTGTATTTGAGTTTTTTGAGCATCAAAGGTTGGTTAGAAATGAGTTTCTGACCCTTTGGCTCATTTTTTTTGGTCACAGTTTCGATTTATGCTATCTCCGGTGAGATTCCAGTGACCGGAAAAAGTTGGTGAGAGTTGGTGAAAAAGTGACTTGCGTACTTACCTTATTTGGCAACAAATACAGTCTTCCTGCGTACTTACCAAGTACGCAAGACCATATTTGCTGCGTACTTACTTAATCTCCTGCGTACTTATCATTTACTCCTGCGTACTTATCAAGTACGCAAGAGCAAATTATAACTACACAAGACTAGTTTTGTTAAGTATGCAAGGCCAAAGACAAGACAAGTGCGCAAGTTTCTTTGACTTTTCTAAAATTTGACTAAGTGTTCACCATGTCAAATCTTCAGAACCTCGGTAACCTTCTGAATTATGACAACGAGATTGGAACCCCACAGAAACCCCCAAAGCTGCTTAATGTAAATGATTATTCAAACTGGAAAGCACGCTTTGAACATTATATTTCTTATACCGATTCTTCGTTATGGATACCCAATCTAGAGGGCTATAAGCATCCCACATACACTTACCTTGATGAGGAAGTTCCCAAGCCTATCTCTAAACTTTATGAAGAAGAAAACAAATTTATGATAGAGAGAAGAGGGCACACGGATCTATCACTATGGCCTTTACAAGGGAGTTATTCCACAACTTCAGAGGATACGATAACTCTAAGGATCTCTGGAAGGCATTATAGAAGAGATTCGAGGGTAACAGTGACATCAAGAAGAGTAAAAGGGATCTTCTCAGGAAGTAGTATGAGTGCTTCAGATATCTGGAGAACGAATCCATAGATGAGCTCATCTCTAGATTCTATCATCTGCAGACTGAGTTGAAAGCTTTTGACCTCATCTATCCAAATGAGGAATTAGTTGAAAAATTTTTGGATGGTTTGCCACCCAAATTTGAGATGTATACTACCCTGATGAGAGAGAATTCTAAGTTTTATGAGATGACAATTGAAGAGGCAATTGGAAAGGTTCAAGCACATGACATGAACCTAAAAAGAAAGGAGGGCTCAGGAAGACCTCAAATACAAGACCCTTCTATGTATTATGGTACGTCTTCTACAACCAAGTCATCAGGCTCTGGAATTGCCCTTTTCTCTAGAAACTCTCATGAGGAAGAAACTTCAAAGGTTTGTGGTGGTCAAGCGTACTATGTTGCATCTGGTTCTAGATCTCATCACCAGAACTCCTCAAGAAATCCTTCTCCCACATCTTCAGTCAACCAATCAGCAATAGCCAAAATTGCTGAAGATCATGTGGCTTTATTCTCATCATGCATGCTTGCCTATGAGAACTTCATTGGCGGTAAGCTCACGGATCCTGAAACCATCGAAGAAGACTTTAATCATGTAGATCCGGATTATATGGAGGATGTGGATATTCAATGGAATATGGCCATGTTCTTGAGGAGGGCGAAGCGTTTCCTGAACAGAGCTGGCCAAAAGTTCATTGGTGGGCATTCTAATGCCAAGGTTGGTTTTGACAAATCCAAGGCCAAGTGCTACAAGTGTCTGAACTTTGTACATTTTGCTCGTGAATGCCAGAAGGACAAAGCACCTGCTTCTGGTTTCACAAGACCAAGCCAGGGAAGCAATCAAGGAAACAACCAAGGGTATAACTCTAACAACCGCAATCAAAGTCAAAGTGGAACGTCCAATGCATTGGTGGCTCAATAGGACGAAATGTTTGATTGGGGTGTTCATTTGGAGGATGCCCTTATTGCATAAACACAGGTTGTTCTCATGGCTGAGATTATGGAAATGATGGAAGCTGAGGAAAGGGAAGCTTCTGTGGCTGATCAAGAAGAGTCTACAACTGCAGTTGCCCTCATGGCTATTGGAGAGGCATCATGTTCATCAAATGAGGTAGATTCTAATCCTTTTGCTGTCATTTCTTGTTCCAAATGTCTAAGCTTAAAGGTTGAAAACTCTAAGCTTCAAGACAAAGTCGAACCCCTTCGTATTGCAGCGTTAAGCTACATGGAAAATGAAAAACATTAGAAAGATTCAATTGAAACATTGAAGAAAGAAAAACGTGTTTATTCACTTAAAATAAACGATCAACAGTTTCATTTGGATGTTACGTACAAGGGGTTGGAGAAAAGGAACAATGAGATCAACAAGCTGCAAAATGAGATCTTGCAGTTGAAAGGCAATATTGAGATGTTGAAAAATTCTCGTTTTGTGGTGGAACACTACGAGTCTGTAGTGAGGCAAGTGAATGGCTTAGGGCTGGGTACTAATGCCATTGCTCCACCAGTTAGCGGGAAATTTGTCAACGACTTAATTGACATTGATTTGTCTTGCCTTGATGAGTCCTCAAGTCAGGATGATTCCTCTAACAAGGATGATTCCTCGAGTAAGGCTGACTCTGCAGCTAATGAAGAGTTCTTTACTGCTTCTTATGATGGGTCTGAGAACACCTTCCCTGAAGGAGTAGTCTCTAAGGAGTTGCAAGGTGAACAGAAAGTTAAGAAAATCATTATCACCGATTGTGATAATTGTATTTTGACTGAACCCGATATCATTGAATCTAATGAAAAATTGAAAGTGATGCTTTATGGAGGATATAAAAACATTAATCAAGTTAAGAAATAAGTTTATTCAACTCCTTTTGGGCTTGGTTATCAAGAAGATTTGCAAAAATTTTATACTCCCAAAAGCCAATCATCATCGGGTCAAACTACTGTTCACCAAACAACTTTTCCTACTCATCATGCTGAGTCATCTCATGCCAGATCAAATGATCCTTACAGGAGGACTTACAAAGAAAAGAGAACTTGTTTTCACTCTGGTACGGTTGATCACATTCTTTTGAACTGTCCTACTAATAACCAAGGGAAACGGCCAATTGTTTCACAACCGGCCGTTATCCCTAAGTCACCACTAGTGAAACATTTCAAAAGTCCAAAAGCAAATATGGTGAAACCACCAGTATGGTAAAGCCAAAGATCACTTCCGACGCCAAACCATTTGTTTCAAAAAGGGAAAGCTACCAGCTAAACCTAGTGCATTTACCTTTGGTAGTGCACAAACTGGTGTGAAACCTGTGGTGAAACTCTCTAAGCCACAGAGGAGAAGAAGGAACAAGAGATTGAGAAAGCTAGAACAGCTGGTTGAAATTCAATCAGGTAAAGCTTCCACTAGTTCACCTGGTGTTGTTGAATCTAAGTCTACTGTTCCGGTTAAGAAAAAGAAGAGGTCCTGGAATAACAAATCCAAATGTTCTCAATCTCCTGATCCTAAATTTTCTAAAGATTCATCCATTTTTGACAGTCACGACTGTGAGTTAATTGAGGTTGTTTATTTTAAGAAAGACGGACGACCCAAGACCACTATGGCTTGGGTCTCCAAATCTAATTAATTCTTTTTGTGACTCGTGCAGGGACATCCGAAGGGTACTATCTCTAATCGTTGGTATGTAGATAGTGGATGCTCCCGGCACATGACAGGTAACATGGCCTTACTGCAAGATGTGAAACCATTCAGAGGCGGCTATGTGGCCTTTGCTGGAGAGAAAGGCGGTAGTATCACGTGTCAAGGTGTGGTTTCAAATGGTTGTGTCCGCTTTGACAATGTCAACTACTGCGAGCAGCTGAAGCATAACTTGTTGAGTGTCTCCCAGATGTGCGACAAGGGGTACTCAGTGATGTTTGACAAGACTGATTGCTTGATACTCAAACCTGGTTTTGAGGTTCCTGAAGACTGGATTCTGATTAGAGCGCCAAGGACAAACGACACCTATCAGATTGATATGAGCGTGGCAACAACCACCTCATAAGTTGCTACTTGTTTGCTTACTAAAGCGGCATGGCTTGACTCTATCTAGTGGCATAGGAAACTCGGACACATTTCTTATCGAAAAATGAATCATCTTGTCCGAAACGGTTTGGTAACCGGTGTTCCTAAGCTGAGATTTACCATTGTAGATGACTGTATGCCTTGTAAAAAGGGCAAACAGCAACGGAAGTCTCACAAGCCCAAGCTCCAAAACTCCATCGTTACCCATTTGGAGCTATTACATATGGATCTGTTCGGCCCCATAAGTATCAGGAGTATTGGAGGTAAGTCATTCTGTCTGGTTGTAACTGATGATTTCTCACGTTTTTCTTGGGTGCATTTTTTAGGTACGAAGGACAAAACTGCTGACATTCTTCAATAACTGATCCTGAGCTTGGAATCTCTGTGCACGTTGAAGGTTAGAAGAATAAGGAGTGACAACGGAACTGAATTCAAGAATAATTTGATGGAACTTTTCTGTCTCTAGAAGGGGATCTGTCACGAATTTAGTGCCCCGTACACACCTCAGCAGAATGGAGTCGCAGAACTGAAGAACAGAACCTTGATTGAGACTGCAAGGACAATGCTGTCAGATGCAAAGCTTCCTGTCACTTTCTGGGCAGAAGCAGTTAATACAGCTTCTCACGTCTTGAACAGAGTTCTGGTTGTGAGGAGGTACAACAAGACTTGTTATGATTTGATCAACAATCGATCTCCCAATCTTGAGTATCTAGTTCCTTTGGTAGTCCTTGTTCCTTATTGCTACAATACAAAGACCGAAAGTCTAAGTTTCATGCAAAAGCGGTGGAAGGCATCTTCTTAGGATATGTTGCCAAATCGCCTTGCAAGAGAGTGTACAATATAGGAACTCGTACTGTCGAGGAATAGTTTGAAGTGGATTGTAGTAAACACAGCATTCCACCAGAACCAACTGGTCCAGCTTGGGGTTTTGATTTTGATGCGCTATTAAAATCTTTCAATCTTCCTGATTTAACTGCAAATGATGCCGCAAATGTATATGAATTATTTGGTGGCGGTGATGACTCCAGTTTCTCAACACGTGCTACTTTACCGATTGTAACTCCTGATTCCTATGTTGCATCTGCATCTGAAACTCATGACGGTGATAACAGTGAAAATGTTCACGTTGACGGAAATGACGCTCAAGCTAATCCTAACACTTATGTAGGAAATGAAGCTCCAGCTGATCCAATCAACATTGAATCTTCTTCTTCTGGAACACAGGATATGGGGGAGTTAAGCAAGAACCTCAATTGAGAAGTTCAAGAACCGAATGTACAAGAGATGAGAGTTATTAAGAATCATCCAATTGACAACATTATTGGTGATCCTCATGCTGGTGTTCAAACTCGTCATCGAACCATTGCTAAGAACACTAGTTTTTACTCTGAGATACTTGACACTGGTGTCATGGAAACATGTCTGCATGCTGCATTCGTGTCCCAGTTAGAGCCGAAGAATGTGAAAGAGGCTCTCGCTGACAACTGATGGATTGAGGCAATGCAAGAAGAACTGTCTCAATTCCAAAAGTTGCATGTGTGGGCTTTGGTTGACTTGCCAAGGGGCGTACAACCAATTGGCACCAGATGGGTGTTCAAATGTAAGACGGATGATCGTCATGTTGTGGTGAAGAACAAAGCAAGGTTGGTTGTTCAGGGTTTTTATCAACAATAGTGCCTGGATTACATAGAAGTATATGCCCCAGTTGCTAGACTTGAGGCCATTCGACTGTTTCTGGCTTATGCCTCATATGTTGGCTTCAAGGTCTATCAACTTGATGTGAAGAGTGCTTTCCTATATGGAAAAGTTCATGAGGAGGTCTATGTCACTCAACCTCTCGGCTTTGAAGATCCGTATAATATCAATAAAGTGTATAAGCTCGACAAAGCACTTTATGGTCTTCATCAAGCACCTCGGGCATGGTTTGAGACATTATCTAAACATCTACTGTCTAATGGTTTCGACCGTGGACAGATTGACTCGACCCTCTTCATACGGAAAGCAGGAGGTGATATTCTTCTTGTACAAGTGTATGTCAATGACATTATCTTTGGGTCTGCAAATGAAGAGATGTCTAGGAATTCGAATAGGTGATGAAGTCTAATTTTGAGATGAGTACCATGGGTGAATTGTCTTTCTTCCTGGGTCTGCAAGTCAGTCAAAGAGAGGATGGCATTTATTTGCATCAAACCAAGTATGTGCAGGACATCTTGTCAAAAAAAAATATGAATGATAGCAGTATTATGGCACACCTATCCCCGTCAATCATGGTCTGCATCCTGACAAAGATGGAAAGGATGTGGATTGCAAATTGTACCGTGGGATGATTGGATCTCTTATGTATCTCACAACTTTAAGGCCCGACATAATGTTTGCTGTATGCTTGTGCTCAAGGTTTCAGTCATAACCTAAGGAGTCTCATTTTATAGCTATAAAGAGGATTTTCAGATACTTGAAAGGGAAACCTCGATTGGGTCTTTGGTACTCAAAGCAGCAGTCATTTGACTTCAAAGCCTACACCTATTCAGACTATGGCGGTTGTAACCTTGATAGAAAGTTAACTTCTGGTGGATGTCAATTCTTGGGAGACAGAATGGTTTCCTGGCAGTGTAAGAAGCAGTCAACGATTTCTGTCTCAACATGTGAAACATAATACATTGCTGTAGCTGGCGGGTGTCCTCAGATATTGTGGATTCAGCAGCAATTGAGAGACTATGGCTTGAACTTCACTGGAACTCCTCTTTTCATTTACAACAATGCCACCATGTCCATCACAAACAACCCGGTGAAACATTCCAAAACTAAACATATTGAAATTCGCCATCATATCATCCGTGATTGTGCTGAAAAGCATCTCATTGAACTTGTAAAGGTTCACACAGATGACAACTTTGCTGACCTTTTCACTAAGGCATTTGATCGATCCCGTTTTGAGCATCTTGTCAACTAGATAGGAATGTTCAATCCAGAGTGAAAACTTATTTTTCTTAAATCAATTCAATTCATGAAAGTTAAATTTTATTCATTTTAAGATTTCTGTATATAGTTCTTTTAATTTTCAAATATTAAAATAAAAATTCAAACAAAATAGAAAATGGAGAAAATTTCAAAGTAATATTGAGAAAAGAGAAAATGATAGTATATCAGAAATGATCTAAACGCCATAGACTGCTCATATGGGAAATGATTGCGTCATGCTTACTTGATTGTTTAAATTGTTATGTTTTTAATCTGCTTATTTACAAGTAATTTGAATTGTCAGTAGGATGTAGGCGTCTTTGAATCATTAGTAGTGTGGAAATTAAATCTAGACTACAACTGTGATTTGAACCCATGTATGCATGTGTGCATGTGTAAAAGAATAAAAAAGATCATTATCAGATAGAGGATGTAAGATTTTAGCAAATATTTTCTTAAGAGACCAGTTTCGGGTTATGTCTTTAGCACAATTACTGCGGTTCATCTCACTGACCATACTCACAATTATATAATGAGATTTTGAATCAAGACATGTCTTGACATCAACCATTGAGCATGTATTCACCCTTGAATCATACCTGATTCATTGAAATCAAATCTAGATAAAAGTTGGATCACCTTACATAAATCCTCAGATTCCATATCTATTTGTAGAAGCATGTTTTGTAACTATAGATTAAATTCTATGTATCGGTGTATGTGGCTAGTACGTAGGAGGGTGTTCCTGAGTACTTAGCCCGCACACCAGTTTGGTCCTGCGTACTTAGTAAGTACGCAAGGCTTTTGCCTTGCGTACTTGTCAAGTACGCATGACCAAACCATGCGTACTTGTCAAGTACGCAGGAAGTGTTCCTGCCCCTATAAATAGAAGACTTGTCTTCATTTGTAGGTGAAACTTTGGAACTAGGTTTATCCGGGTCGGGAAGAGCTCTCCCGACCCCTGGACCGTGAGCTTAGATGAGAGATGTGTGTTCCTTCGGTATGTAGTCTGTAATACGGGATGACTTCTTTGTTATGGATTACGTTTCGTTTCATTATCTTTTGTCTGTGTTCGTGTTTCTCTGTCTAGTTTCTTTGTTCCCACACAAATCACAGAACAGATCGTGTTATTTCCGCTGTGCGACGAGGCTCCCGGGACCTACCCTATTAACCTGAATCATCATATGATATTCATAGAAGAACATCCAGTCAAACCAAGACATCTGAATCACTCGATTCTGAATCTTATGATTCTTGATAATCCTTATGGATTCTTCTTGATTTTTCTGTGCTAAACGAGATAACTTCATTCTGGAGATTTGAGAATCTTTGGAAAAATCTTAGATGCCTTGTGATAGTGCAAGTTACATTTATGTGGCATATCAGTGGGGTACACGTTGTATATCCTATAATTAATACCTTAACACACAAGAACGTGATACAAAGATGCTTATGGTTTAAAATATCATAATATTGCAAACTTGAATTACTTGTTTATGTGCTTATTACGTATGAATAAATTGTAATTCATGACATGATCCCATATTCGTTGACGTTTATCTTGTATCATTTTTGCTAAAGTTTCGCCTGATATGATCCTCTACTCGTGTCTTTGAGCAAAAATAGTGTGTTTGTATATACTTGTATATTTCTATCTAGAAAAGATCAAAAAGATTCTAAGTTTGTGTACATATCAATTTTAATCAGAAAAGCCAAAAATTTTTGTGTTTAACCTTCTTGAATTGATTTTGAATACTCTTGATTGAATGTGCTTATCTTGTTCGTTAATCGATTTGACTTCTTCATAATTGGTGTTGAAATTTTGAGGGAACACTGGTTTCTGCGTACTTGTTAAGTGCGCAAGAGTTAAACCTTGCGTACTTAGCAAGTGCGCAAGATATAAGTCATGCGTACTTACTAAGTACGCAGGAGTTACTTCCTGGGCACTTATCAAGTGCGCAAGACCTAATGTGTCTGGGTATTTAAACAAGTGTTAGATTTTTTTTTATATAATTTTCTCATTCAAACGTCGACCACTGTTGAATACCTCTAAACATTTTTTGCTCAAAAATTGTGTGTGTTCGAAAGAGCTTTTTCATCCCGATCATTGTTTCATCTACGGATAAACATCATTTGGTGAGAATCTTAAGGAATTTCACCCGTTAAATCTCCTGGTTACGGACCGATTTGAGACTTTGAATATCTAGGTTTTTGATTCTTGATTTTGGACATTTTTTGGTAGTTTTTATAACATATTATGATAAAAACATGTTTAGAATCACTTTTGAAGCCTAATCATTACTTAATCGTCCATAACGCCTCTTATTTAGACTTTGATCCCTTGTTTGACTGTAGATTATCATCGGACAAAGGCTAGGTCAAATTTGACTATGTTTAGCAGCTCATTGATGTTGATAGTGGTTCCATAGGTAATCATCTTGGATTTAGACCTTGTGGTGACCATAATCCACAGCAATGCTTCTCCTCTGATGAATGTTGGATTTTTTGAGCTTTGGCTAAGTGCAAGTTCTTGCGCACTTAACAAGTACGCAAGAAGTACTTCATGCGTACTTGCTAAGAACGCAAGAACTAATCCCTTCATACTTGCTAAGTACGCAGGAAGAACACTTGTGAAAAATTTCTATGTCTGAAATTCAGTTCATTGTGTAGCTGCTATATCTTGTCATGTCTGATCCATTCCAATGATACTTCTTGTTATTATTGTGTTTATTGTTTGGTCCTACAGTGATGGCTCGTGCATTCACTAGCGAATTCAATATGTTGGCTCAAACACAGTCCGAGTGGAAGGGTGCTGCACTTCAGTATAAGGAGATAATCGACTTTCTGAACCGACTCAACTATGCCATATCTGCTGATCCTGTTGTCTCAAGACCGTACCTGGAGCAGTTCTGGGATACAGCGGATCATGATTGCACGGTAACCCCTAATGTCATTCGGGCTACTGTGGCAGGTCATGACATTGCTATTTCGGAAGATACCATCAGACGCGTGCTACAATTTAGGGACTTATCCACTGATCCGGTGAGTTACCCTGACTATTTCGTTGATGGATGCTGGAGACAAAGGATGGGGTATGTCGGTACCATGGACTATTCCTCATACAAGAAGATGTGGGTAATTGATCAGTGGCGTTACTTCGCACACGTCATGATCATGTGCATATCTGCTATAAAGGCTGGAAAGGATGCCATGGGGCATGACTTGGTGGCTGCAATGGTTGCCCTCTCTCTCAACAAGGGTTATAACTTCTCGAAGTATATCTACAAGTCTATCACCGATCAGATCAATGCGGCTGATAGGTTTAGATTTCTATTATACCCTAGGTTCGTGCAGCTGTTGATTAATGATGTTGTACCGAATCTACCGGCGATTGGAGAGAGACTACAAGTCAAATGGGTGGACAAGAGAGTGTTTGCACAATTTCTAAAGCCAGGCAGTGTAGAATCTACCCCTGAGCACACTCCTCTCTTTGGCCACTTGATCAATGAAGCATATGTGGCCCCGGCTGACTTAATATGGTATAGTGCCGAGTCTGAGATACAACTCAATCAGCACAGTGATGAACAACAAGAAGAAAAGAATGTTGAGAGTGAGGATGAACAACAAGAAGGAGGAGACGATGAAGCGGGTAATGATGGTGCTGAAGAATCCGACTCCGAAGATACAGAGTCTGATTCATCTGATTCTGATGATGCACCATCACAGGCACACCCGAGAAGACTGACGAAGGTGACCCTTCCCGAGTCATCTTCTAAGAGAAAGCGACAATCGACTAGCGGTGAATACGAACCAGATTCTGATTCAGACACTGCTATACAAAGACGTAGGTGAGAAAGTACCAATAAGCAACGGGGGGATAGGCCGCCACAAGCTATCGTTCGTGAGGTAGAGATCAGTGCTCAGACACAAGTAAATGTATCGGCTGCGAGTACTGATTCCGCTTCAACCCCACCTTCACTACAGCTGTACCGGCGACAGCGGAGGAGGCCACAGGTTACACCTGATGTGGCTGTCACTGCTATCACAGAGGAGGTTCCTGTGATAGTGTCTCTCCCTGTAACATCAGTCCAAGTGGCGGTGACTGCTCCGATTCTTACCGAGTCAGTCACCATCACTCCTTCCACCACTCCTACAACCACCATCCCATCATCAATCCCCACTACCACCATTGAACCTATCAGTCAACCCTACAACTTTGGAGACTTTTCCCAGGGTTTTGACTTTGATACGATATTCTCATCTCCTTTCCACAATGCTGAAGCCTCTACGTCTAGGAATCCTGATCCTAATGACGCCAGGATTGACACTTTGGAAACACAAGTCGCTGGCCTACTTGAAACCGTTTGGAAATTAAAGGAAGAATCTGAGGCTCAACAGGCTCAGATAAATTCGTTGGTGGACGAAGTTACTATTCTAAGAAGCCAGAGGACTGGGACTGAAGAGAGACATGAAAATGTGATGGCCCAGAACGAACTACTCATCAAAACAAATAATATGATTCTAGGACACAGAACGTCCTTAGAGATACGTTTTGACATGCAGCGGAAATAACATGAAATGATGGTCAAGTTATTAGCTGAACTGACCAAGAAGCTTGCTGCTCAGGGGAGAAAGAGAAAGAGAAGAAGAAGACATCAAAATCTACCGGTGATGAAGCTTGTCATCCGGTTGATTTAACAAAGGATGATGACAAAGACAAGGATCCTGAAGTCGGTCCTAGTGGAAGTGAGCCACAAGCTTTGGAGATAGTGCCTATTTCTGCTATTCCAATGGCTGAAGGGGAGTCGACTCACCAGTAAGGTGGTGATGCTTCAGGTGGAAATAAAGGAAAGTTTGTAGTTGACGTTCTGAAAGATCTATCTGACGAAGTGTCGGATAATGCGGTCTTATTCTTAGAGCCAGACTATTCCAAAGAAGCACAGATCGAGGCTCTCTGCAATCATGAAGAAGGAGAGATCGACTCTGGTGACGATTGGGATGAGGAAGATGATGACGTGGTGATAGAAGTTCCCAAAGGCAACGGGGAAGGAGAGTATGAGCTTGAAGATGGAGAGATCTTCGAAGTTCCATCCTTTGAATCTTATATTGACACAGGTTCAGTCGAGCCTACTAGTACTGTTGAGGCATCGACTGATGCCTCCCCTGTCGACCCTACACCTGTGGATCTAGAGGAAAAGAAAGACAAACATATGCTTGAAATTTCATCAAAGGATCCGTCTCCGGTATGGCAAAAGACTTCAATCATAGACAAACACGGAGCGACAAGGATGATCTTAGCTGTGAGGTTTGATGAGGATAAGAAGTTGTTTGCAATCAAGCGAGCTGGGGGGGTTCAATACTTGAAACCAACCAACGAAGCTTTCAACTCCTTGCCAAGATATGACCTCGTGAACCTAGTAAATCGAGAGCTGCTGGGTCACTCAAATAATGCAGTAGCGATGGGTTTGTGGCAGGTTCTACAGCGTGAGGTAAGATAGGGGAAATTCAAAACGTTTAAGCCTCAAGTGCCCAAGCGAGTCAAGGACAAGAATGCTAGACATCCTGTGACTAAGAAAAGCTTAAAGAAACTGGTATACAAGCCAGTGCTATGTGAAACCAAGATTCCCGGGAGCAAGTTATCTCAGGATATCCTCGGTAACATATGGTACTGGTACCGGCGAGGCAGTAGTGATTGGAAAGGTGTGTTCTGATAGTGGAAGCTTAGTGCCTAGGGAACTGATTAGAGTGTTTGATGAATTGTGCTTCATAAACTTCTCTGTGAAAGATCTGGAGGCACTAGCTGACAAGTACTGCATGTACACGGACGAGTGGACAAAGTTCCTTGCTTCTAAATACGACATGGTGATCAAGTTCTGCCTTGACTACACGAAGAAGATGGAAGCTAAAGTTGGGGAGCAGTGAAGACCGAAGACAATCCAGAGCTGTTGTCAAGGGGGAGTTTGTTGAAGCACTTTTGTGTGACAAACACTTTGGATAGTGTCTTAGTTTATTATACTTGTCTTGTATGTTTTGTGTTTGTATTGTAATGTCTGTACGTATTAGTTATCGAGTTGTAATTTCTAATGCATTTCATTGTTGTAATTATTCTCTAAGTGTTTTGCGCACTTAGCATGTGCGCATGAAATAGTTCCTGCGTACTTAGCAAGTACGCAATAATACTCTGCGTACTTTCTAAGTACACATAAACAATTTTCCCTGCGCACTTGTTAAGTGCGCAGAGATCAGGTTTTGTATAAATAGAATAGGTTGAGAGAAGATAAGTACGCAGACATCTGCACTAAGTATTTTCTCTCTGTAACCGTTCGAGTTTATAATAGAAGGAACTTTAAAGTTATTTCTTTGTCGGTTTACTTTGTGTTGTTTGATTCTCCACCTAGTCATGGGTATTCTGCACCAGGTCCGACTAGTCACACGCCCACACGTAATGATCCGAGACACCCGGGGACTTACACATTCATCTGCTTTGGCTTCAAACTTGTTCAGTTGTTCAGAAGTATTCAACATTGTGCAAACACACCCAAACTTCCTGAAGAAATCAATAACAGGCTTACGCTTGTACATAATTTCATAAGGTGTCTTGTTGCAACTTTTGGTGATGAAAACTCGATTTTGCACAAAACATGCGGTATTGACTGCCTCGGCCCAGAACGTGACAGGAAGCTTAAAATCAACAATCATAGTTCTTGCTGCTTCTATCAACGTGCGATTTCTTCGTTCAGTTACACCATTTTGTTGTGGAGTACGAGGTGCACTGAATTGCCGAGAGATACCCTTACTTTCACAGAAAGAATCTAGAATGGCATTCTTGAACTCTATGCCATGATCACTGTGAATAGTCTTTACACTTAGATTGAACAGATTCTCAATTTGTAGCAGATGAATTTTCAGATTCTCTGGCGTCTCATCTTTCTTTGCCAGGAAGAATACCCAAGTAAACCGAGAGTAGTTATCGGTTACCATCAAGCAGTAGGATTTCCCTCCATGACTCATGACAGTCACACGACCAAAGAGATCCATGTGAAGCAATTGTAGAGAGGAGTCAGTGGAATTGGTGGTTTTGGGCTTGTGAGATGACTTGTGCCGTTTGCCCTTGGAACAAGAGAGACAATGTTCCTTGGGTGAGAAGTCTTTTAGATGTAAACTGGTGATGAGGTTTTCTCGAACAAGGCGGTTCATTGTCTTGAAATTCACGTGTCCTAATCTCTTGTGCAAAAGAAAGGACTCATCCTCTGAAGCTTTTGAAAGAAAGCAGGATTCGATTCCTGATGGGTTATTCATATCTAGACTGTAGGTATTGAATCTTTGAGGATCAGGCTTGAGGATTAGGTCTTCGGGAATAACCACTCTAGGCTTTAGAATCAAACATCCTCTTGAGCTGAAGAGGGCTCAAAAGTCTTTATCACAAATCTGGGACACACTCACCAGATTATACATTAGCTGTGGAACGAAGTTGACATTCTCCAGGCTATTTACACCATTTGACACAGTTCCTTGTCCTTCAATCTTTCCTCCTCTTGGATTGCCTGCAAAGGCGATAAAATTTCCGTCCATTGGATGATAATTTTGCAATAAAGAAAAAATGACCAGTCATATGTCTTGAGGAACCACTATCGACATGCCAGATATTATCTCTAGTCCTTCTTGATTGTCCTTACACAAGATAAATCATTTAGACATTGGTACCCAGGTCATTGTTAACTTGGAACTTCTTAATTTTACAAGATGCATTTCGGAAATCATAGTCAGAATCCTCCTTTAATGTGTTCTCAAAAAGTTTATTATTCTTAATTTTCCAAATCCTTTTTGACCAATTTTTAGCATTTTTTATCCTTTTACGTTGCACGGTTCTACTATGTTGTGATTTAGAGAAAACATTTGAAACACAATCAACTGAATTTTGAATAACAGATGGTACGTTTTCTTCCTCAAAACGATATGTAGAGAATTTACATGTCTTAAAAACATGATTGGATTCCCCACAACTAAAAAAAACTTTATCACTTGTTTGCTTAGCCTGATAATTGTCATCACAAGATGATGAAGATGATTGTGATGTTGAGACATCAGAACTAGAGACAACTCGTTCTTTAATATTTCTTTCTTGGAGACTTTGATCTTCCTTTAATCTGAAAATTTCCAGATTGCTCATTGTTTCTTGTGGAATGTCAGTCACAACAACTCCTGCACTTTTAAAATTTGCAATACAACTCATAGCATTTACAGATTTAGGAACAAAAGGCAAAACATTCTTAAACATAGAAATAACATTTCTCAAACTGTCACACTTAGAAGGCACAGAACCAAAATACAAATTTTCAATGTGTTCACAAATATCTGATTCTGACACGGACATATTATTACATTCATCTGACTCAAGTTCATTTAAAACATTTCCATTACTAGAAGTCTCATCACAATCATCTTCGGAACCTACACAATCTGACTCTGCACAGGAAGCAAAACTGTCAGAATCTGAAGTTTGAATATAATCATCAGTAGATAAATTACAAACAAAAGGTGTGGGAACATGAGGAACTGACAGATCAGCAAATCTGCCAGACTTGGAATACGGAAGAGGGTGAGAGTTATACACAATGCCTTCTGTGACCTTTTTATGAATTTGGTTATCAATGATTCCAAAAAACAGTTTTCTGATCCATACCCATGTGTTCAACTTGAAAATTTGCTTTTTTAGCCTTTTGAAGTCTTTCATTTAAAATTTGATTATTATTCTTTTGTGTAGTAAGTTGTACAATCAAAGATCGATTCTCTCCAGAAATATCACAAATTTTTTTTATGTAATGATTCTCATATTTAGCCACATAATCATACATCATCTTTATGTGATCTTGTTCATCGACCAAGGCCTAGTTGATGAATCTATATTTTTGAATTTCATTTAAACAAGATTTAGCATTGCAAAGTCTAGACATTACCTCAGCTGGTACGGTGGTGAGATCCTCGGCTGGTTCAATCATGACACATTTTTCTTTCTATTCAATGTCTGCCATCAGTGCCTTGTCAGATGCTTCCCCTTCTTGATCTCCCCAATGATAGTGTCCATCATCTTGACAGACCAGAGCTATTGAGCTGACAGTTGTAGTGGATTTGGGAGAGATGACATCTTGGTTTCCAGATGAATTCTTCTTCTCATGTTGTTCTTTTGATGATGGCTCCTTGCAGTTCCTTGCAAAATCGCAGTTGTAGCATCTCACCATTTTGATGTCAAACCCTAGAGTCTTTCCTTACTTGAATCTATCCATCCCAGTCATCTTGATGAATCTCTTACCCCTCAGAGTTAGCATAGCCATACACCAATCAATATGCATCTTTTCCAAATCATCCGGGTTGATCTTCTCCTAGTCATCAGGTTGAAAGCTGACCGATGTCAGGTTTCCAGAAACCAGTGCATCATAGCACGACATGAAAGTAGTCATGATAGGCGGATACTCATCGAGGATCATATTGGTTGTCTTCTGAGATGTGGATGAAGTATTAGGCTGAACTCCAGAAATCGAAGGTGGGACATCAGTTTGAAAATAAGCCATTGTAGTTTTGTTGGATGAAGTGGAGGAACCTTGACTTGCAAAAAGAGCTGTGTTTCCAGACTGATTGGTTGGAGTCATTGCACCCTTCTTTATCTCCAACTCATAAGACTCCAAAATGCTAAAGAGTTCTTGCTGTGACTTGTCGCTTAGCTTTTCAGTTTTCTTGATCATAATTCGGTACATATTCCATTGACGGGTGGTCCACGGGACAACCTTTAAGTATGTTAAAAGATAATTTAATCCCACATTTGATCATGTAACTATTTTGAATTAGATAACTACAGTTGCGTATGTCTCAGGTATGTTCGGGGCTTAAAAGGAGTGGGAAATGCAGCTTTGGGAAGAAGCTAATCGAGTGGACGTTTTGCCCAGACTCTACCGTAGCTTACGGTGGCTACCGTATGCTACGGTAGCCCCCTGAAGACTTGTCCCCCACCGTAAGGCAGTAGGAACTCAGCGTAACAATTTAAATGCTACCGTAAGTTACGGTAGCTACCGTAGCTTACGGTAGACATTGACGCAGAAAGTGTAACTGCCAATAAAAACCAATTTTCCAAGGGGCTTTTGATATTCTCATGATTGGAGACGTTTTGCAGAGTTTTTTTGGCGAAAATTGGAGACTTCTTGGGTTCCAAACAATTTTCTAATCATTGGGTTTGTGTTTTGATTCATATGAACATTAACTTTTGTGTGATGATGATGCATCAAGGCATGAGTGGCTAAACTTGTGTTGTTCATCCTAGGTTGAAGGTTTGTCTAAGACATTGTGTTTTTATCTGTATTTCTAGAATAATAGACTTGCAATGTTTGTTTGTTTATTATGGTGTGTGAATGTTTGTTTGTAAATTGTTGATTGATGTTTTGATCATAATCTAAATCGTACGTTCTTGGTGTCGTTGACAATCAAGATATCACGGGAGGGATTAGGGTTAGATATTGGTTAATTGGTCATCGGGTAACAACCTCGCATTTTCATAATCCGAGTACTTAGTTCCCTTTTAGCACAAACAAGTGGTCACACATGAATCATGTCTATGTGATTCTTTCTAGTTGGATTTAAACACGGATGTCAATTGAAACCCGAAACCTAGGATGATCGCTTTTTCCTAAACTGTTTACAAAGCTAATTTTTGATTTGCAATTTATTTAATTAATCTTAGTTGTTGAAACCAAACAATCAAAATCGTGAATTTACATTTCTTGCAATTTAGTTTAAGTTAGTTAAATCCAAAGCTACATAATAAACACATTTCCCACAAACTCCTCGTGTTCGATACCCACTTACCGCTATCTATTTAGTTATAATTGGTTTAAATTTGATTGAGACTACGACCTCATGTCAAAATCGAAGGTGGGACATCAGTTTGAAAATAAGCCATTGTAGTTTTGTTGGATGAAGTGGAGGAACCTTGACTTGCAAAAAGAGCTGTGTTTCCAGACTGATTGGTTGGAGTGATGGCACCCTTCTTTATCTCCAACTCATAAGACTCCAAAATGCTAAAGAGTTCTTGCTGTGACTTGTCGCTTAGCTTTTCAGTTTTTTTTATCATAATTCGGTACATATTCCATTCATCGGGTAGTGAATCAAGCAGCTTCTTGTTTAACTCAACAGTGGGATACTCAGTTCCCAAAACCTTTAACTTAGAGACAATGCTTGAGAATCGGTTGATCAATTCAGACATGGGTTCTCTAGGGACACTACTAAACATCTCATACTGCTTATTGATCAAGTCCCTCTTGCTTTCTCTAACCTCAACACTTCCCTCATACTTGGTACATAAAACAACCCAAAGATCTTTGGCAGTAGTATACTCAGCAAATATGTTTAACACGTCTATAGGAAGAGCCATAGCGATAGATCCATAAGCTTTGTTATCTCTGAAAATTAAGGCAATATCATTTTCATCATATTCAGACGCAAGCTTGGGACGCTGAACATCTACAGTGGTAGTAACAGGCTTGTGTGGACCATCAGTGATTGACTGCAAAAGAGTATAGTCATGGAACTAGAAGAAAGTCTTTATTTTCTTGGTCCAATCATCAAAGTGTCTAGTGGACACCAAGACAGGTGGTTTGTTGCCTCCAGCATATTCATTGTTGCTTGAAGATACCATAACTCAGACAATTTGAAATCAAACAGTAGCTAGTTTCGGGTGAAATGGGTTGATCAAAACAACTAGTTTCGATCGAGAAAAGCTGACCGAAACTCCTAGTTTAGATAGATCAAGGCTTGCCCGAAACTTCTAGTTTCGATAGAGAAAGCAGAATCCAGAAACCACTAGTTTCGAGAAGAAGACTTGGTAGAAAATCCAGCAAATGCAGTAGAAACTACTAGTTTCGATTGAAACTAGTTTCGATAGGGCAGTAGTTTTGGTTGATCAATCTGCAAAGGTTAGTTTTGATATAACAGGACAAATATCTAGTTTCGATGATACCTTCTCCAGACAAGAGTACAAAGAAGAAGTTTCGATGACCAACAAAACGAAGAAATTGTCTCCCAGTAGTTTCGATGCCTTCTTCCAAAAATTCAGAAAACCTCCATTGAAGAATAGCTTCAAAATCAATAGCAAAGAAATAATAATCCAATCTAGCAAAAATCTTCCTATAATACTCCAGATCATGAAAATAACCTCTAAACTCGAACACAGACAGCCGAAAATCGACGAAACAGTACTCCAAAAACTATGATGCAGAAAAAGTTTAATAAAATAATGAAAAACACCTAAAATCGATCACAAAAACCTGAATATACTCATAATTCAAGAGCATAAAGCTCTGATACCAATTGTAGGTACAGATTTCAATCAGAAATTACTCAACAGATCGATTACACACACATAGGCAGAATATGTGTGTATGTTGGTGAAAGAGAGGGTAGAAACAGAATTGGTGAATATAACAGCTAACCACATAGGAATCAACACAAATATGATGTGAAAATATAAGAACAAAGCATTAAACTAATGCAGATTGTATTGATTCTTCAAGTACAGTGAAAGAGAAAAATTCAGGGTTACAGCCGCTACTCACACCCTAAACATTCTCAAACTAGGCTATTTATAGGAAGCTGATAGGCTCAAAACTATGCTCACCGAAACTACTAGTTTTGGTAGAGCATTTACAAGTGTGAAACAACCTGTCGAAACTTCGCATCTATTGAAACTACTAGTTTCGATTGAACAAACCTCAACCAGACATAGAAATAAAACAAAAATTTACATTAAAAGAAATTACAAGTAATCAAAACTTAAACTAAACATTTGTTTAAAAGAAAATACATTGATGACAACAGCTTATACAAATAATAAGACTCTACAGGTAGTAGAAACGAAAAGGCTAAGGCTCAAAGGGTTATCTAGGCTGATATTGTTTTTGGTATTTTGAGTTTAAGGGTAATAAAGTCCTAGGTGCCTAAATCATTTCCATATAATTACTAGTTCATGGTCTTGATATGTATAAGCTATACAAGTTCTAATTAGGCATAAAATCCGATCAAAAAACACTCAGTATACCAAACAAAAGAGCATGCGATAATATGATAATAGTAATACTCATGAAAAGGCTCAGATTATTCTCACATGAAAAATGGATGGGATAGGGTTTAGTGAATCGTTATGCCTAATATCCATTTTTTTCTACTTGCCATGTTTCCATTTATTCCTTTTTGTTTATTTAAGCTCGAACTCAAAGAGATTTAGATTTTAGGGTTTAAAATTTTTCAAATTTTTAGGGATTTTAATAAAATAAGTTTCTACTTGCCCTTAATGTACAAATGCATGTAATGAAATGCAACATAGAAATTTAAATGCATGAAGTTTTAAGGGAAAAGAAGCTGGTACTCCCCCGGTCAATTCGGTGAGTGTAGTCAGTGATACGCCAAAAACTTCCGTCAAATCTCTCACAAATTTGATGTGATTTGCTGGCGTCCAAGCTTGTAGAGGTGGAGACAAAGAAATAAAGAAACTACTTGGTGATGCTATGATGGAGCCTGAAGTATGAGAAACTTAAACATGGAAAAACCAAACCTGAGGTCCACGTGTTATGCCGTATACACCAACTTCTCAATTTATTTATGATCATCGGGTTGCCTCCAAGAAGCGCCACGTTTATTTAAGGGTCGTTGGCCGGACCCGTAATTAATCTAACAAATGGGTGACTTGTAATATGGAGAGATTCATAAAACCCGTTTGATAACCATGCGTATAATCTGATCCAGGAATTAGTGGAGTCCATCCTGGACCAGCTGAACAAAGGGAAACAAAGTAAAAAGTGATCAATCTTGAAACGTTCATAACTTGAGTTACGTTTGGAGTTAAAGGGCCCCTGACCAGGGGACGGAAAGGTTTCGACGAGCTGGATCATGTGGTAAATGCAGTAGGCTATTAGTCCCAATGGTCCTAGCCAAATATTCCCATTAAGTGACCCAATTTCATAAATCAAAGATTTTCCCCAATTTTCTATTTTTAATACCTTCTGTTTTTTATGCTAAAACGGGCGAATAATCGATTTATGTAATTTGAAAGTTGATTTTTAGTTTTAATTTATGTTTGGATGGATTGATTTGAAATTTTGAAATTTTTTTAATCCTGCCAAATTTAGAATGGTGTATAGAAGAGCATATAAAGAAAACAATGCAATTAAATCACGTCACCACCACTTGAAATTGCCTAGACCAAACTTCAAGAAACCCATGTAGTGAAGGAGACGGTCACCCCGGTATGATAATTTTGTCACGTAATTTTCATTGGATGAACGTTGCGTCCTCCATTAGAAGTTCTCCTCAAAGTGATGTTCCATATCCTGTGGCATATGTGATTTGTTGGATGATTCGCTAATATGCTTGATCACAGGCCATCTATCACTGTTGCAAGGAAGAGGTACCACCATTTTCATTTCTTTTTTTGGTGATTACATCCTCCTGTATAATCTCCTCCTGGATGTTGGTCTCACAATATGGTTCTTCATAAGATGTTGTCTCTGAAGTGACAGGAACTCCAGACTGTTCCATACATCATTCTTGTGCTTCCATATTAAGGATTCCAACCAATTCTTCTTTAGTGCTTCTTTCTTCTGACTCCTTTAATTATGTAGCATCTGGCTTCTAAGAGAAGTCAAGAAGTGATTGTAAAGCTGTAGTAACCTTCTCTTCTGAATCATCCGGCCTCACTTCCGACTGATCCATGCTTGTGAAGCTGGAAGGTTCTTGCTCCTTAGAGTCACTTGACCCCACTAGAGATGTTAGAGCTATGACTTCAGATTCTTGTACTTTGAAGGGATCATCTTGTTGTTCAGTTGGATAGCGCTTTAGGATCTGAACCTTTATTTCTTCCAAATGATGAAACAGATTTCCTAGGGTCCATTAGTCGGATTCTAGAGCTGAGTATTGAATTTCTTGGGACCGTGTGGTTTCCTCATATGGTTTCCAATAGGGTTGGTGAAAATCTGTGGAATACCCTTGATAGTGATAACAATCTTGAGTGTAGTGGGGTTCCCCACAGATCTCACACCAAACCTCCGAATAGTGGTACTCATAGTCGTGTTGATATCCTTCATAACAACTCTCATAGTTGTAATCCATGAAAGTTGCTATAAAGAATAATCAAAACAAACCATAAAAATAAATGTTAAGGTTAAAAAGGCTAATCCGTTAAATCGAATTTTTCTGGAAATCACCGTGTCCCCGGAAGCGACGCCAAAAACTTGATGCGTGCGTAGTAATTTGGTATATATATATATATATAATTGTTGGTTTCACGAAATCAGGTTTTAAATTTATAATTAAAATTATAAATACTCAAACTTAAAACATACACAATAGGCAAGTGTACATATCGCAGCATAATATAGTTTAGGTAATAACCAAGTATTGAACCAATGGACATAGTCGAGTTCCAATACTTAACGTTTGTTATCGTTTCTCCGGTTTAATTAGTGAGTGGGTGTTATGTGCTTCTGAAGCAGAAATGTAAATGATAGAAAAGTAAATGACGGAAAAGTAAATAACATAAAAGTAAAAACATGCGTGAAGTGTGTAGCAGAAATGTAAATAACAAAATAGTAAATATCTCGAGGATGATCTAGTCACGAAGAGTATTGCTTTGGGCTTTGAATCCGCTTGGTATATGATAACGTTAAGTTGACTAATCTAGTGGTATGACTAATACAAGTGTGTGACCCGGGTCACCACTAGAGCCTCATTCTCACGACATTTGGTTCACGAATTATAATATTTAATAATAAAATGGTAGGACTCCCGGTGTTATCTCCGAGTTGGTTTAGGACATCAAACTTAAATGCTTGGTTATTATTACTAAAAGATTGACTAGACTTTGTTCACCAGGAAGCGGTGTAAGAATGGGACCATGTATAAAGACGTACGGTTCCCAACGTGAGTTCACCAATTCTTGGTCTCATAATAAGTTCATACAAAGACGTACGACCTTATCCATATTAACCAAGCATTAGCTTATCAAAATCTGCTTGTATAAAGACGTACAACTTTCAAGAGAAGTTTGATTGAAAAGGTTTTACGGTTTTACACTTTAAAATCAAGAACACTCACAAGTGTAAAGACAAGTTTAGATAATAATAAAAAGCCCACCTAAAAGGTGGTTTTAAAAGAAAATAATTAAAGACATAAACATACCATTAGATTAATAATTTTAACATTAACATACACCAAACTTCATCTTCACCCTATCAATACAAAGATTTTAGCCACGAATGGCCATACTAACTAGCGTACCGCTGAGTTTCGTAGGCTCTCATATTGTTGTCAATGAGGAGGAGCCTCTCTACTCTCTACTCTAAACTATAGAAATGGAAAATCTTGAGCTATAATAATGTCTGGTTGGGTGTGTGGAATGAAGAACTCAAGCCATCTATGTATAGGCCTCAAAATGAGCAATGCACGGTAGTACATTGGTTTGCACGGGAATGCAAACACCTCGGGAATCAAACAGGGTACACAGGACAGTGTACTAGGCCTTGGGTAGAAAGGGAGGATATTGCATGACCTTGCAATGAGATGTACGACCGTGCATCCCCCTGCATGCTCCCTGCTTCGTCTTTTAGCTGCTTACTGACTAGTTGTTGACCTTGGTTGACTTCTTAGCGGTAAAAGCTCGGGATTGAATTTCTAAAAGGCTTGATTTTTTAGTTTTTTGACTGGTTCTTAGTACCATAATATGGGGATTATTATGCATGCAAAACATGTATATTTTAAGGCATATCATGTACGCTGTTATGTTCTTGAGGTAGTTTGTAACACCTCAAAAATTTCTCAAGGAAATATCCAGTACAAGGTTCCAAGGTGTAAACAAGTCAAACTACAAGGACCAAAAATGAAAATTTGGTAAATTATCCCATAGCGAACCGTCACCATGGATAATGGTCTGTTATAGTTTATGACAGACCGTCACCCGTCATGATGTTCCGTGCCGCAATACCGGAGGTGATTTAGGGTTTCTGATGCGTGTTTGCTGACTCAGCATCCATGACGGACCGTCATGGCCCGTAATGGTCCTTTACGTGGTAAGGAAGTGCGTTGCCGCCATGTAATTGGTTGAAGGACCGTCACCCCCGGTAACGGTTTGTCACTGCTTGGAAAGTTGCCCTATAAATAGATGAACGATCTCAGCCTTTTTCACACATTCCACACACCACATTTACACACACAAACACCTAAAGATTCGATCCCAAGCCCCGGTTCGCATAAGAGAGTCTGGTTTCTAGCATCCCGCCTACATATTGCCGTAGATAGTTCGAGGTAAGGTTCTAACCCACTATTTACGGTTTAACCATATATTAGTAAGTTAAATAATGCTTGATTAAGAAATATCGGTATAATTTAGGAGATCATACGAGGTAATATTGTAGTAAACTAAGCCAAGGTGTTGTCCAGGTAAGTTCCTCTTAACTGAAATGTGTATTTGGTTACACAAATGTGGTTTGAAATATGTCTGATAAGTAGTTCCTTATTCCATGTATATATAACACGTAGTAAGCTCTTTATACATTTCGAAGAGGATGAGACTTATAGGTGGAGTTGATAATTCCATTTTATACTAACGGTATGCGCTAGTGGTGGAAAAGTAGACTAATTATATATATACTAAAAGCTCACAGCGGTCGTGCTAGTGGGTGGGATATGGGATATTACTGATGTTTCAAATTATAACCAAGTGGGTGGTTCATCAACTCACCAACTTATGTTGACCCGGTTGCTTTTTATCTTTTTAAAGAATATTACATGTTATAGGATAGACGGCTTTAGAAGATGGCATTCTAGGTAGAGTGGTGGTGGATAGTACAAGTTGTTGAACGATTGGTTAAATGTATGTTTGGAAGAACTATAAGCCATGTGGTTTTGAGTTCTTTGACTAGAACTAGTTGTTCGTTGTAATAGTTGGATGGTTTAGTTTGTAAAACAGTTTGTTAATAAATAAAAGAGGTTGATGGTTTTAGCTTCCGTTGTGTTTTCTGTACAATTTTGTCACGACTAACCAGTGCCTGGGCCTGGGGTGTGACAAGTTGGTATCAGAGCCTCTGTTTAAGAGATTTAGGTTCTAAGATATAGTATCTAGAGTTACACTAGGATTCTGAGGGTTAGCTGGAATGTCATAAGATAAGTCATAGGTTGAGATGTTGACATTCATTACGATATATAATGGGTAATACCAAGAAAACAAATAATTAATTGCATTTTTGGCCAAATGTTGGTAATTTCTGGATATTTGGATTATAACCAGTTATACGAATTCTTATGTCATGCATCTGTGTGTATGTACTAAAAATGGTAGTAGAGGATGAGGTAGAGGAAGGAGGCAAGGACCTACTACGATGTAAGGCCCCAAACAAGGGAAACCTCACTTATTGGATTTACTCATAAATATATAACGAATTAAACTATCATTCAAATTACAAATTTGTTAAAACATAGCGGAAGCATCGTCTTAACATTAAATTCGAATAACATAAATTGAATGGGATGCAGTGTCATCGCTTGGGTCAACTCTCAGCGCATGCTCCGCATCCAACCAAAATCAATGTTGGAACATGTTTGTGACAAATTTGAACATGTTTATTACATATTAGCTTTGTAATATATTAGGTCTTTGTTTATCTTTAAGTTTGTAATATTCTTAATATGATAAGTTTTGTAATAGGCGAACTTATCAAGTTAGCCTAAGCCATGTGTGTGGCGAACTTGATAAGTTTGCCTGTGGGTCTGTTATTTCCTATATATAGTGTTTCCTAGTTTGAATCTTATAACAGAGTTGAAGCACTGATATTCAGAGAGCAATAACAGATAAGTAATTTGGTATCTTGTGTATGTCTATTGTTTTACTCTTTCTTATCATTATGTAAGCATGTATGCGTTGGATTCCGCCCTACGTGATCGTGTTGGGTTGCTCGTCTGAGACAGATCCGCAGACCCGTTGTGACCTACAATTGGTATCAGAGCTTTTGCTCTTGATTAGAGATTTACGTGTGACATTGTTATGTGATTGATTTTACAGAGATTTAGTGTTCTTTAGAGGTTTTTGGATTGATTTGAAGATTGTTGGAGTGTTTTTTTTTGCTAAAATTGATCCGATAGAAGTGTTCTATATCATCAATTGATCATTCCTACGGTCTGAATTTGTCTAATTCCATCAGGAATGCAAGAAATGAAGATTTTCACAGGTTTTCGTGCGTTTGGATGATAGAACTTCTATTCCTTTTTCATCAACTGTCGTAGGTAAACTTGTTCAGTTATTTACAGGCTCACATAATCAGGCGAACTTGTCAATTTTACTTGATCTATTTTAGGCGAACTTATTAAGTTCGCTAGAGGTTGTTTGTGTTCAAATTTTTGCTAAGTGTTTTTCAAAGGAGTTCAAGGATGTCGAATTCTAATCATGCTAGTGTGAATAACATGACCAATCTGCTGAACTATGATAATGAGATTGGGACTCTGACAAAACCACCGAGGTTGATGAATTTGAAAGATTATTTGAACCGGAAAAGTAGGTTTGAGAATTATATGTCGTTCAATGATACAAGTTTATGGATACCGATCAACGTGGGATACAAACATCCTACACACTCTTATATGGGTAGATCCGATGAAGAGAAACCTGTTTCAGCATTTACTGTCGAAGAAAAGATAAGATATGATCAAGAGAAGAAGGCACTTGCTGCTTTGTCCATGTGTCTACCATTAGACGTATATCATATTTTCAAGAAATTCAAGACTCTTCGGGAGCTATGGGAAGGTTTGAAATAGAGATGTGAAGGTAGTATTGATATAAAGAAAAACATAAGGGAGTTATTGAAGAAAGAGTTCAGTGTCTTTAAACACTTTGAAGGTGAAAGTATTGATGAACTGATGTCAAGATATTACCATTTGCCAAGTGAGATGGTGAACAATGATATATATCCTACAAGAATCGGAAAGTGCTTGAAATTTTTTGGATGCACTACCTCCTCATTTTGAAGTGACACTATTGTCATAAAGGAACAAGCTGGTTTTGATGAAATGAGTTTGGAAGAACTGATGGGTAAGATTCAGTCTTATGATTGGAATAAGCAAAAGAAAGATACAGTTTATCAGACTCAAGATCCTAGTTTGTACTTTGAAAAGGGAGCACCTACACCAAAATCGGTAGTTGCATTGTTTTCAGGTGAAGTGCATGAATGTCAAGGTTCTTCAAAGGAAAATTCATGTGGTGGATCTTCTGGTTCTGGATGTTCACAGAACATAAAAAATGACTCACATTTGCGGGAAGATTACAGATCCTGATATGATTGAAGAAGATTTTAAGCAAATTGAGAAAAATGCTCTTGAAGAGACGAATATTCAATGTAGTATGGCTTTGTGGTTGTTGTAGGGAAAGGAACATCTTAAGAAGACAGGGAAGAAGTTTATTGGAGCTTCGAGTAAATCTAGGATGGGTTTGGATAAGTACAAGGTGAGATGCTATAATTTCCAGGAAAAAAGACATTTTGCTCGAGATTGTACGAAGCCTAAAGTTTCTCAGAATCAGAATACTTCTTCAAACAATCAAAACAACCGGAATTCTTCCACTACTTAGATGTCCCAACAGGGTGAAAGTTATGTCTGGGGAATACATCATGAAGATATTGTTGCACATGTTAGTCAAGCTTTCTTTGTTGAAGTTCATGTTGTTGCTGTTTCTAAAAAATGGTTCCTCGGATAATGATTCAAGTGATTCTGGGAGCATAACTGAAAGTGAAGATCTAAGAGTCAGAATGTAGAGGATAGTGTGAATGAGTAAGAATTGACCGAAGACAAAGCAATTGCAGAAAAAGTGACAGAGGGAGTAGCAGAATTATTTGCTGAAGCCAGTGGATTCATGGCGGACACAAAACAGGTAAATGAGGTTGTTTCTCCTCTTTGTACTAAATGTGCTGATTCTGATCTTAAAATCATGATATTGTGTGATGATAACACAAATCTCATATGTGACATGAAGGCAATTCATACAGCAAATCAAACTTTAAAAGAAAATGAAAACATTTTGAATGAAAGAATTGTATCTTTAAATGATGATATCAAGGTTTTACAAATAAAAATTAGTGAACAAGCTTTTCATATTGATGTGGAATATTTTGAATATGAGAAAAAAGTAATGAACTTGCCCAGTCACAAAGTGAAGTTACTAAATTGATGAGAAAGCTTGAAGGTTATAAGAATTCTAATTTCTTGCTATAATATTATAATGATAAAGGTATGGGTGGTAAGGTTGTTGAGGGTGTTGGTTTTTGTCCTTCATACAATGGGAATTATACACCTCGTAGTATTAAGGTAGTGACTGAAGAAGATTTAGAGCCTAAAACCGTTCTCAAGGTTAATCATGTAACCGGTGGGGATATGGTTTGTGATGATTCAAGTGATGATGAAACCTTTGATCCATAAAAGGTTAATGGTAAAGTGGAAGATTCTAAGGTTGTTGAACCTACCGTTGTTAAAGAATTTCACCAGAGATCGGTGCATCTTGACAAAACCTGATAATGATGTTGAACAACCACAAACTAAACCGTAAAAACCTTTTGTTAGTGGTGGGTTTGCTTATCAAGAAATTCATACTTTTGAGAAAACAACAAATGTTGATTTTGTTAAAGAGAAATATAATTCTGATAAACCAAAGGTTGTTCAATCATCAAATGGTGTTCCTCAGTGCGAATCATCGGGTTAATGTGGTGTTCGAAAGGAACCTTATTTTCATGAATACAGGGAAAAGCGTGCATGTTTTCACTATGGTTTAGTTGGTCATATTTTGAACAATTGCCCACCTAAGAATGTTGGTAAGATATTGGAAGATCCAATGTTAGCTAGACCGTTTGTTGAACCAAAGACAAAACCATGTGTGCAACCTGTTTTGAAACCAATTAGTGATAAACCTGTTGTCAAGATTTTATCTGTTCCAGTTAAACAAAAGGTTGAAATGGTTGGCTCATCTGGAGTTAAACCAAGTGTATCACCATGTGTGGATACAAAAGGAGATGTTAAATTATCAAGACCATCGAGAAGAAGAAGAAACAAAAGGCTTCAGATACTTTTGGAACAACCAGTTTTAAAAAGAAAATTGTGAAACATCTGAGTTTTCTAAACCAACTGAAAATGTTAAAACAAACTGGAAACCGAAGTTACCTGTTTCTGACTCTATGAAACAATCTCCTAAAATCGGGGAGAGATTTGATTGTGTTTTGAAAGAAATTATTTATTTTGATGAATCGGGTCGACCCAAGACCACAATGGCTTGGGTCTCCATTACTGACAAAATTTTATATCTGTGTGCAGGGAGGTCCAAGGAGGACTGCAGGCAACCATTGGTATGTAGATACTAGATGTTCCCTACACATTACAGGCAATCTTAACTTATTGGAGAATGTCAAAGAAATCCAAGGAGGTTTTGTGGCCTTTTCCGGGAAGAAATGCGTTAATATTTCAGGCTAAAGAACAGTTTCTAATGGATGTGGAATAGCTTGAGCATAATCTGTTGAGCGTATTGCAAGTTTGTGACAAAGATTTTTCTTTTCACTTTAACAAATCCTAGTGTTTGGTTTTGAAGCCATGGTTTGAGATTCCTGAAGACTGGATCCTTATGAGAGGTCCTAGGCAGAATGACGCGTACATGCTTAATATGAGCACCGTGACAACAACTTCGTCTGTCCCAACCTGTTTGCTTTCTAAAGCTTTAGAGTCCGAATCAACTTTATGGCACCAGAAGATGGCTCACATTAATTTTTGGAAAATGAAATATTTGGTAAAAAACGGGCTTGTCTCAGGTGTGCCAGCTATAAGATTTTCAGTGAACGAAGACTGTCTTCTGTGTATAAAGGGAAAGCAGCATCGCAAGTCGTGTAAGTCGAAGTTGATTAATTCTATTGTAACACATCTTGTGTCGTTGCATATGGATTTGTTCGGACCAATCAGCGTTAAGAGTGAAGGTGTAAAATCATATTGTTTAGTAGTGACTGATGACTTCTCAAGGTTTTCTTGGGTAAAGTTTCTTACTTCAAAGGATGAGACTTTTGGGATTCTAAAGTTCTTAATCATGGGACTTAAGAATTTATTTAATAAGAAGTAAGGAGAATTCAAAGTGATAATGGAATGGAGTTCAAAAATGGTGATATGGGATTATTTTTTCTTCAAAAGGGCATTCACCATGAATTCAGTGCCCCTTCGTTCCTCAACAAAATGGTGTAGGTGAACGAAAAAATTGCACTTTGACTGAGACGGCTCATACTATGTTATCTGACTCAAAATTTCCAGTTACTTTTTGGGCAGAAGCGTATCATTTGCTTACTCGTGTCTTGACAGTGAAGAAACACAATAAAACTTGCTATGAACAGTTAAAAATCGAAAGCCAAATTTGGAATATTTATTGCCTTTTGGGAATCCTTGCACCTTGTTGAAGACTCGGGATGTTAAAACGAAGTTCAGTGCGAAGGAAATTGAAGGAATATTCTTAGGTTATGTTTCCTATTCCCATAACAAGCGAGTGTTTAATAGGGAAAGGAGTCAAATTGAGGAGTGGCTTCACATTAACTGTGATAATCGCACGGTTCCTTAAGATGCCAAAGGTCCATCTTGGGCATTTGATGATGATGCATTGTGAAGATCTTTCAATGTTTCTCCTAAAGGGTCTGCTGTAGAAGTGTAGATTATGTTTCAGTCTTGCTGTAATAATGATGATTCTATTGTTGAACTGCGAATGGTTATTCCTATTGTGGTTCCTCGTACATCTAATCCGAATGTTTGCTTCGTCCTCGGGTACAAATCTTGATTCGGACAGTGAAGATGATGAGATTATATTTTAGGAGTCCTCTAATGATCTTTAGAATATAGTTGATGATTCATCAACACTGGCACTAACTGAGTGGAAGTTTCCTTCTAATCTAGATGCAATGATCCAGGAAACAGATATTCCTCAAACTCGTGTGCATAAGAACCATCCTACTGAGAATATTATTGGTGATTTGAATGTAGGTGTTCAGACTCGTCATAGAACAATTGCTGAAAATTCGGGCTTATATGCACAGATTGTTGATACAGGGATTATGTATAGTTGATTGAATGTGTGTTTCATATCTCCAACTAAACCGAAGAATGTGGCTGAAGCTCTTGATGATGACCGTTGGATATAGTCTATGCAAGAAGAGCTAGCTCAGTTCGACAAGTTGCATGTTTGGGATTTAGTATATTTACCTAAGGGTTCAAGGTCTACCGGAACTAAATGGGTTTTTAAATGCAAACGTGATGATTGAGGCATTGTGGTGGGCAACAAAGCAAGGTTATTTGTCCAAGGCTTCAATAAGCAAGAAGGAGTGGATTATAAAGAAATTTATGGACCAGTGGCTAGAATCGAGGCTATTCGTTTATTTCTTGCTTATGCGTCATTCACAGGATTCAAAGTATTTCAACTTGATGTGAAGAGTGCTTTTCTCTATGGAAAAATGAAGGAAGAAGTTTACATGAAATAGTCGCCTGGTTTTGTAGACCCGAAGTTTCCTGATAAAATGTTTAAGCTTGATAAAGCTTTATATGGTCTTCATCAGGCTCCTCGTGCCTTGTACGAAACGTTATCCGTGCCTTTGTTAGTGAATGGATTTGAAAAGGGACAGATTGACTCCACACTTTTCATATGAAAAGCAGGGGGAGATATTCTATTGGTTCAAGTTTATGTTGACGATATAATATTTGGGTCGACAAATGTTGAGTTATGCAAACACTTTGAACGGGTTAATGAAGCTGAAATTTGAAATGAGCAGTATGGGTGAATTGTCTTTCTTTCTGGGACTTTAGGTGGACCAAATGGAGGATGGTTTTTACATTCATCAAAACAAGTATGTGTCTGATATTTTGAAGAAGTTCGAAATGACATATTCTTCAACTTTCAGTATTCCAATTCTAGTGAACCACAAGGTTGATTCTGACTCGAAAGGGAAAGATGTAGATTGTCGGTTGTATCGAGGAATGATTGTGTCTTTGATGTACTTAAGAGCGTCCCGACCGGATATTATGTACGAGGTATGTCTTTGTTCGACGTTTTAGTCCAAGCCGAAAGAATCTCATTTAAAAGTTGTGAAGTGAATTTTTAGATATTCGAAAGGTAAACCAAAGTTAGGTTTAAGGTATCCTAATAAATCTGATTATGATTTTAGGGCCTTCACAGATTCTGATTATGGAGGTTGCAGTTTGGATCGGAAGTCGACGTCTGGTGGGTGTCAGTTTTTTGGAAATAGACTTGTGTCTTAGCAATGCAAGAAGCAAACCTCAGTTTCCATATCTACTTGTGAGGCTGAGTATATTGATGTTGCAGTTGTTGTTCCCAAATCCTGTGGATTCAACAACAATTATGGGATTATGGTTTGAACTTCACTGAGACTCTGATGCTTATAGATAACACAGCCACGATGTTAATCACTAATAATCCGGAGACTGTGCTGAGAAGAAATTTATCGAACTGGTGAAAGTCCATAAGGATGACAACTTTGCTGATCTATTCACCAAAGAGTTTGATCGCTCATGGTTTGAATTTCGAACCAAAATGATTGGAATGTATAATCCTATGTGAAAATGATTTTCAAAATGGTTTTTCATGTAAGTCTTTATTTTATTTTTTTTTATTTCATTGAATTGCTTTAAGAAAATCCAAACAAATTTGAAAATTTTAAAATCGGCATCGCTTGAAGTTAGAAAAGAAATGATAGTACGTCAGTAGGTGATCATACACACATGACCATAGAATGACTACCTGGTTTATGTATTTATGCTAGAATTTATGCTTATATGAATTGATCTAAACTTCTTAATTTGCACAAATGGGAAAGGATAGCTTCATGACAGCTTAACATCGCATCAGTATAATTTTTAATTTGAATATCTGCATGTAATTTAATTTGTCAGTAGGCTAGAAGAGTTTTTAGACCATTAGTAGTGTGAAAACATAATGATCTATGTTACAACTGTGATTTGAACCCATATTATGTCGGGTGTGTGAGTTAAAAGTGTTGGATCGACGTTTACAAGATGATTCTGTTCCTAGTTGAGATTTGCGGAAACAATAACAACTAATCAATGTATACAAGTAAACAATGATAATACTGATAAATGCAAGTTGTATTAATCTTCAAGGTTTACAAGTTATAGAGAAAACACTTAGGAAGCACACTTGTAAAGTGAAAAGACACAATAGATATAAAGGAACTTAGAATCAAGACAGACCCTTGATTCTAAGGATCAGATCAAACACAAGCCGTTGATATTTGACAGTTACAAGTTACAATACTATTGGTAGACAACAAAAAGACAAGTAGCTAAAAGGCAACTTTAGTGAAAAGACTTTTGCAATAAAAAGACAACAGCAAAACTAAGGTCTTCTCAGCAATCATTACAGGACAGATCAGAATAGTGTACGTCCCTAATTCGGTGCGTGACGGATCTCTAGACTCGCGGTACGACACGGTGATAATGTGGGGAATCCATGATCAACGTGCTCGTGTTTACAATAATTCTGTCTCTAATCAGTTCCTCCTGATATCGTCTCTCATCTACTGATTCTGAACCTGTAAACTGTCTATTTATAAACACCAGTTCTGCAGTAGGCGAACTTAATAAGTTCGCCTCTAAGATGCTTAGGCGAACTTAATAGGCTAAGCGAACTTAACAAGTTCGCCTCAGATAGACTAAGTGAACTTATTATGTTCGCCTCTCTATGACTTACACAATATTTTATCAACAGTTACAAAACATGTCCTAACAGACTACCCTTTAAATGTTGCTAACAATTCTATCAATTACAAGTCAAAGACTCTAAGACTAGGACATAATATCTTCAAGCTCGTTGTCACCAGAAAAATTTCCCGCCAAAATACTCTTTTTAAAAATTCAAAATTTCAAAAATGATTCAAAACGACCAAAAGTTTTTTTTATTTTTTAAGAACACTAGCAAAGTTCGCCCGATACTGCCTAAGCGAACTTAATAAGTTCGCCTGACCGAGCGAACTTGACCCCAAGCGAACTTATTAAGTTCGCCTAATCTGCACCAAGCGAACATATTAAGTTTGCCTCTCTAAGTTCGCCTGCAACAGAATTGATAAGTTCGCCTGCATCAGCTGTTCAACCAAACACGAACCAAAAATTCCGAAAATCATCATATCTTGCTGAATTGATGGAATTTGATTAAATTGAACCGTACGAATGTGTAGGAACTGATTAGGAACACTTCTATCGGATCAATTTCATCAAAAGAATCCAAAATGATAAAAAATTCTCCATTTTTATCAAGAACACAAAAAAAGATGAAAAATCTTCAAAATCTCTGAAATTTGATGTTGATTGGACACGAAAACACCACGAATCTTCTGCTAATCAAGAGCAAAATCTCTAATACCACTTGTAGGTCCCTAATTCGGTGCGTGACGGATCTCTAGACTCACGGTACGACACGATGATAACGTGCGGAATCCATGATCAACGTGCCCGTGTAACTCAATCAACAACAACGGTGTAAATAAACGCTTTTTATTTACACAACAATATCAGTTTACAATAATTCTGTCTCTAATCAGTTCCTCCTGATATCGTCTCTCATCTACTGATTCTGAACCTGTAAACTGTCTATTTATAAACACCAGTTCTGCAGAGTTCGCCTCAAAGATGCTTAGACGAACTTATTAAGTTCGCCTCTAATAGGCTAAGCGAACTTATCAAGTTCGCCTCGTATAGACTAAGCGAACTTATTAAGTTCCCCTCTCTATGAACTTACACAGAATTTTATCAACAGTTACAAAACATGTCCTAACAGACACCCCTTTAACTGTTGCTAACAATTCTATCAATTACAAGTCAAAGACTCTAAGACTAAGACATAATATCTTCAAGCTCGTTGTAACCAGAATATGCTCCAACAAATAGGAACATTGTCTTTTGTTCTCTGCACCAATAACATTCCTTCTGCTGATAGGTGTGTTAGTGTTGCATCAAAATATGTCAGTAGTAAAGTCAAAGTTGATGATGATTTGCCTATCAGCAGCGTCAATGTTTTATGCTGATGAGAAGGCTACCAGCAGTAACTTTGGACTTCAGCAGATAAGGCTATCTGCAGGAAACTTGTTCATCAGCAGGAGAACACAAATATCTGCAGCACTTAGCCTTATATGTAGCAACTTGTAAGTCAGCAGCAAAACTATGGAGTCCGCAGCAATCTTACTTAGAGAATTTTGTAGCCATCAGTCTTTGTTGAAGAAACTCTTGTGACAATCACTCTGAAGCTGTTTACTCTAAAGCTGTGTAGACATCTCCAAAGCTGCTGTCAAGGGGGAGTTTGTTAAAGCAATTCTTGTGACAAGCACTCTGAAGATTGTTTTTACTTTTGTATTGTCCTTATGTATTTGTATTTATATATCAACATCAGTATGTTTTGGTTTATCGAGTTTTAATCATGTTCGCAGGTACGTGTCGTTGTATTCGTCTTTGTTAAGTGTTTTGCGCACTTGTATGTGTGTAGGAGATAGTTCCTGCGTACTTAGCAAGTACGCAAGAATACCTTTGCGTACTTGCTAAGTACGCATGAGCAATTTGCCCTGCGCACTTGCTAAGTGCGCAGGCATCAGGTCATGTATAAATAGGAATGGTTGACAGGAGATAAATACGCAATCATAGGCATTCAGATTAGTAAATACGCAAAACTTTGTAATCTCAGAACTTCTCTCTGTAACCTTCAAGTGTTTATAATAGACGAACGTTTATAGTGATTATCTTGTCGGTTTACTTTGTTTCGTAACACTCTCCACCTAGTCACGGGTATTCCGCACCTGGTCCGATTAGTAGACCCACTTGCATGTGACGATCCCCCACACCCAAGGGACCTACAAGTGGTATCAGAGCCTTGCTCTTGATTTTGAGTGTTGTGAGTGAGTTTGGAGAGTTTTCTATAGAGTTTTACAAGAAAAAGGAGGTGTTTCTGTTGGTTTTTGTGATAAAATAGGGGTAGCTCTTGAGCACTATTTTAGAAGCAAAAATCACTCAAAAACCGACTTTTGTTGTGTATTTTGAGTGTTTTGAGCATCAAAGGTTGGTTAGAAACAAGTTTATAACCCTTTGGCTCACTTTGATTCTTCATCAGTCCGATTTTTGCCATCTCCGGTGTGTTTTCCAGTGACCGGAATAGTTTGGTGAGAGTTGGTGAAAAGGTGTTCTGCGTACTTACCATATCTGGCAAAAAGTATAGTCTTGCTGCGTACTTACTAAATACACAAGAATAATCTCTTGCGTACTTACTAAATATGCAAGACTAATCTTGTACGTACTTAAGTTATATCCTGCGTACTTATCATTTACTCCTGCGAACTTATCAAGTATGCAAGAGCAAATCTTAATACGCAAGACCAATTCTCTAAGTGCGCAAGGCCAATATCAAGTGCGCAAGTATATCTGATTTTTCTGAAATTTAACTAAGTGTTCACCATGTCGAATCTTCAGAACCTTGGAAACCTCTTAAACTATGACAATGAGATCGGTACTCCTCAGAAACCGCCAAAGCTGCTAAATGTAAATGATTATTCCAACTGGAAAGCGCGCTTTAAGCATTACATTTCTTATACCGATTCCTCGTTATGGATACCAATTCTGGAGGGATATAAGCATCCCACATACATTTACCTTGATGATGAACTGCCTAAGCCTATTTCTAAACTCGATGGAGAATAAAAGAAAGTTTATGATCGAGAGAAGAAGGATCTTGGTTCAATCACTATAGCATTAACTCGGGAGTTGTTCCATAGCTTCATAGGTTATGACAACTCTAAGGATCTTTGGAAGGCATTACAGAAAAGATTCGAGGGGAATAGTGATATCAAGAAGAGTAAACGGGATTTACTCAGGAAGCAGTATGAATGCTTTAGATTTCTAGAGAATGAATCTTTAGATGACCTTATCTCTAGATTCTATCATCTGCAGACAGAGTTGAAAGCTTTTTATCTCAAGTATCCCGATGAAGAGTTGGTGGAAAATTTTCTGGATGCTTTGCCACCCAGGTTTGAAATGTACACAACCCTGATGAGAGAGAATCCAAAATTCTATGAGATGACAGTGGAGGAGGCAATTGGAAAGTTTCAAGCTCATAACATGAACCTAAGAAAGAAGGAGAGCTCAGGAAGACCTCAGATACAAGACCCTCCTATGTATCATGGGACGTCTTCGACAACCAAGTCATCGGGCTCTGGAATTACCCTTTTCTCTGGAAACTCTACTGAAGAAGACCACTCAACTGGTTGTGGTGGTCATGCATGCTATGCATCTGGATCAGGTTCTGGATCTCATGTTGAAGCACTTTCCTGTGACAAACACTCTGGATAGATAGAGTCTTAGTCTTAGGTTGTTTTGTATTGTTTGTAATTGTCTTTGTATGTAAGAGTCTTTATGTATTAGTTTATCGAGTTGTATTTACTTTTACATATTGATTGTTGCAGAATTCTCCAAGTGTTTTGCGCACTTGTATGTGCGCAGGAGAAAGCTCCTGCGTACTTAGCAAGTACGCAAGAACAACCTTGCGTACTTGCTAAGTACGCAAGAGCATTTTGCCCTGCGCACTTGCTAAGTGCGCATGCATCAGATCTTGTATAAATAGGATAGGTTGACAGAAGTTATGTACGCAGGCTTTAGTGCAAATACAGAGATTGTAAGCTCAGTGCTTTTCTCTGTAACCTTCAAGTGTTTATAATACAAAGAACGTTTAAAGTGTTTTCTCTTGTCGGTTTACTTTGTTTAGCTATACTCTCCGCTTAGTCACGGGCATTCCGCACCCGGTCCGACTAGTAGACCCACTTGCATGTGACGATCCGCCACACCCGAGGGACCTACAAGTGGTATCAGAGCACTTGCTTCTGATTTTGAGTGTTGTGAGTGAGTTTAGAGAGTTTTTACAAGCAAAAAGAAGTATTTTTGTTGATTTTTGTGATAAAATTGGGGTAGCTCTTGAGCACTATTTTAGAAACAAAAATCACTCAAAAACTTATTTTTGTTGTGTATTTGAGTGTTTTGAGCATCAAAGGTTGTTTAGAAACAAGTTTCTGACCGTTTGGCTCATTTGCGTTGATCATCAGACCAATTTTTACCATCTCCGGCAAGTTTCAGGTGACCGGAAAAGTTTGGTGAGAGTTGCTGAAAAGGTATCCTACGTACTTACCATTTCTGGCAAAAAGTACAGTTTTGTGCGTACTTACTAAATACGCAAGACTTATCTCCTGCGTACTTATAAGTGCGCAAGACTGAACCTGCGCGAACTTAAGTTATATCCTGCGTACTTACATTTACACCTGCGTACTTACAAGTACGCAAAAGCAAATCTAAATACGCAAGACCATTTCTCAAGTACGCAAGGCCAAAAATCAAGTGCGCAACTGTGTCTGATTTTTCTGAAATTTGACTAAGTGTTCACTATGTCGAATCTTCAGAATTTGGGAAACATGTTGAATTATGATAATGAGATCGCTACACCATAGAAACCACCTAAGTTGCTGAACGTGAACGATTATTCTAATTGGAAAGCACGGTTCGAGCACTACATTTCTTATACCGACTCATCATTATAGATACCAATCCTTGAGGGATATAAGCATCCCACGCACATCTATCTTGATGAAACCATGCCCAAACCTATCTCTAAGCTTACTGACGAAGAAAAGAAAGCTTATGATTGTGAAAAGAAGGCACTTGGTTCGATCACTATGGCATTAACTCGGGAATTGTTCCACAGTTTCCGAGGGTATGACAATTCTAAGGATCTCTAGAAAGCTTTACAGAAGAGATTCGAAGGAAATAGTGACATCAAGAAGAGTAAGAGGGATCTTCTCAGGAAGCAGTATGAGTGCTTCAGATTTTTAGAGAACGAATCTTTAGATGACCTCATCTCTAGATTCTATCATTTACAAACTGAGTTGAAGGCTTTTGAGCTCAAGTATCCAGCTGAGGATATGGTGGAAAAGTTTTTGGATGCTTTACCACCTAAATTTGAGATGTACACAACACTGATGAGGGAAAATCCTAAATTCTATGAGTTAACAGTAGAGGAGGCAATAGGAAAGGTTCAAGCTCATGACATGAACCTAAGAAGAAAGGAGGGCTCTGGAAGACCCCAGATACAAGACCCTTCTATGTATCATGGGACGACTTCTACATCCAAGTCATCGGGCTCTGGAATTGCCCTCTTCACTGGAAATACTACTGAAGAAGACCACTCAACTAGGTGTGGTGGTCATGCTTGCTATGCTTCAGGATCAGGGTTGGGGTCTCATCATCTAAATACCTGAAGAAATCCTCCTGCTACGTCTTCAGCTAACCACTCAGCTATATCCAGAATAGCTGAAGATCATGTAGCGGTATTCTCATCTTGTATGCTTGCGTATGAGAATTTCATTGGTGGCAAGCTTACTGATCGAGAGACGATTGAAGAAGATTTTAATCAAGTGGATCCTGATGACATGGAGGACATGGATATTCAATGGAATATGGCCATGCTTTTGAGGAGATCCAAGCGTTTCCTGAACAGAACAGGAAGAAAGTTTATTGGCGGGCATCCTAATGCCAAGGTCGGGTTTGACAAATCTAAGGCCAAATGCTACAAGTGTCTGAACTATGGACACTTTGCTCGTGAGTGTCAGAAAGACAGAGCACCGACCTCTGGTTTTACCCAACCCAGCCAAGGAAACAGCCATGGCCACAACAACTCAAACCACCAAAATCAAAGCCAAGCTGGAACGTCCAATGCACTGGTAGCCCAACAGGACGAAAGCTTTGATTGGGGTGTTCATCTTGAGGATGCCATCATCGCACAAACCCAGGTTGGTCTCATGACTGAGATCATGGAGATGATGGAAGTAGAGAAAAGGGAAGCTTATATGGCTGTCCTAGAATAATCTACAACTGTTGCTCTCATGGCCATTGGAGAAGCAACAAGTTCATCTTCTAAGGTAGACTCTAACCCTTTCTCTGTTATTTCATGTTCTAAATGTCTAGGGCTAAAACTTGAAAATTCTAGGCTCCAAGACAAAATCGAACCCCTAAGTTTGGCAGCTCTAAACTATAAAGAAAATGAAAAACGTTTTAAAGATTCTATTGAAACGTTGAAAAAGGAAAAATGTGAATATTCTCTAAAAATAAGCGATCAACAGCTTCATTTAGACGTTGCATACAGGGGGTTAGAAAAACGGAACAATGAAATCAACAAACTGCAAAATGAGATCTTGCAGTTAAGATGCACTAATGAGAAGTTGAAAAACTCTCGCTTTGTGGTGGAACACTACGAATCTATAGTGAGACAAATGAATGGGTTAGGGCTAGGTACTAATGCCATTCCTCCACCAGTGAGCAGGAAGTTTGTCAATAGCTTAATAGACATTGATCTCACTTGTCTAGATGAGTCCTCTGATAAGGATGATTCCCCTAAAAAGGATGAATCCTCAAGTAAGGATAACTCCACATCTACTGAGGAGTTTGTTACTGCATCTGAAGATGGGTCGGTTAACACTTACCCTGAAGGAGCAGTATCTGAGGAATTGTTCACTGAACAAAAGGTAAAGAAAAACGTTATCACTAATGGTGATAATTGCATTTTAACTGAACCTGATATCATTGAAGCTAATGATAATCTAAAGGTAATGCTTTATGGGGGTTATAAAAGTCTTAACCAAGCAAAGAAAGAAGCCTTTTCAGCTCATTATGGGCTTGGGTATAAATAAAATTTGGAAAAATACTATACCCCCAAAAACCAAACTGTAAAGGTTCAGACTACTATTCATAAACCAACTCCTCCTACTCATAATGCTGAGTTATCTAAGGCCATATCTAATGAGCCTTACAAGAGAACTTATGTAGACAAGTGGAACTGTTTTCACTGTGGCTTGGTTGGTCAAATTATTGTGAACTGTCCTTCTAAGAACCAAGGGAAACGGTATGCTGTTCCACAACAAGTTGTTATCCTCAGGTCGCCATCAGTGAAAGCTCCCAAAAATCCAAAACAAAATGTGGTGAAACCACCAGTCAAACCGATGGTAAAGCCTAAGATAAAGTCTGAAGCTAAACCATCTGTTACAAGAAAGGTAACGCAACATGCTGTACCTCGTGTATCTACATCTGGTAGTACACGCACTGGTGAGAAACCTGTGGCGAGACTCTCAAAGCCACAAAGAAGAAGAAGAAACAAGAGGTTGAGAATGCTGGAACAGCTGACTTCAGTTCAATCAGGGGAAGCTTCCACAAGTTCACCTGCTGTTGTTGAATCTAAGTGTCATGTTCTGGTTAAGAAACAAAAGAGATCCTGGACTGCCAAATCCAAAAATTCTCAATTTCCCAATTCTAATTTTTTTAAAGATTCATCAATTTTGAACAGTCATCATGACTGTGAGTTAAAGGAAGTAGTTTATTTTGAAAAGGATGGACGACCCAAGACCACAATGGATTGGGTCTCCAAATCTAACTAATTCTTTTGTGACTCGTGCAGGGACGTCCGAAGGGTACTATCTCTAACCGCTGGTATGTAGATAGTGGAAGCTCCCGACACATGACTTGAAACATGGCTTTGCTTCAAGACGTTAAACCTTTCAGAGGTGGCTACGCGGCCTTTGCCAGAGAAAAAGGCGGCAGCATCATGTGTCAAGGCGTGGTTTCGAACGGTTGTGTCAGCTTTGACAATGTCAACTTCTGCGAGCAGCTGAAGCATAACCTGTTGAGTATCTCCCAAATGTGTGATAAGGAGTACTTGGTGATGTTTGACAAGTCAGAATGCCTGATTCTCAAACCTGGGTTTGAAGTTCCCGAATATTGGATCCTGATGAGAGCGCCAAGAACAAACGACACCTATCAGATCGATATGAGCGTGGCAACAACCACGTCATCAGTTGCTACTTGTTTGCTTACAAAAGCGACAGATCTCGACTCCATCTTGTGGCATAGGAAACTCGAACATATTTCGTATCGTAAAATGAATCATCTTGTCCGAAACGGTTTGGTAACCGGGGTTCCTAAGCTGAGATTTACCGTTGCAGATGACTGTATGCCTTGTAAAAAGGGCAAACAGCAACGAAAGTCTCACAAGCCCAAGCTCCAAAACTCTATTGATACCCCTTTGGAGCTATTACATATGGATCTGTTTGGCCCCATAAGTATCAGGAGTATTGGAGGTAAGTCGTTTTGTCTGGTTGTAACTGATGATTTCTCACATTTTTCTTGGGTGCATTTTTTAGATACTAAAGACGAGACTGCTGATATTATTCAATATTTGATCCTGAGCTTGGAATCTCTGTGCAAGCTGAAAGTTAGAAGAATAAGGAGTGACAACGGAACTGAGTTCAAGAATAATTTGATGGAGCTTTTCTGTCTCAATAAAGGGATCCGTCACGAATACAGCGCGCCGTACACGCCTCAGCAGAATGGAGTTGCTGAAAGGAAGAACAGAACACTGATTGAGACTGCAAGGACTATGCTGTCGGATGCAAAGCTTCCTGTCACTTTCTGGGCAGAAGCCGTTAATACAGCTTGTCACGTCTTAAACAGAGTTCCTGTTGTGAAGAGGCACAACAAGACTTGTTACGAGTTGATCAACAATCGACTCCCCAATCTTGATTACCTAATTCCTTTTGGTAGTCCTTATTCCTTATTGCTACAGTACAAAGACCGCCATTCTAAGTTTCATGCAAAAGCGGTGGAAGGAATCTTCTTAGGATACGTTGCCAACTCACCTTGCAAGAGAGTGTACAACATAGGAACTCGTACTGTCGAGGAATGGTTTGAAGTGGATTGTAGTAAATACAGCATTCCACCCGAACCAACAGGTCCAGCTTGGGGTTTTGATTATGATGCGCTATTCAAGTCAGTCAATCTTCCTGATCTATCTGCAGTTGACGCCGCAAATGCCTATGAATTACTGGGTGGCGGTAATGACTCCAGCTTCTCTACTCGTGCTACTGTACCGATTGTAACTCCTGATTCCAATGCATCATCTGCATCTGGAACTCATGACAGTGATGACAGTGAAGATGTTCTTGTCGTTGGAGATAACGCTCAAGCCAATGCTAACACAACTGTAGGAAATGAAGCTCCAGCTGATCCAATTAACATTGAATCTTCTTCCTCTGGAACACACAAAATGGGGGAGTTAAGCATGAATCTAGATCCAGAAATTCAGGAACCGATTGTACCGGAGACGAGAGTGCATAGGAATCATCCAATCGACAACATTATTGGTGATCCTTATGCCGGTGTTCAGACTCGTCATCGAACAATCACTGAGAACACTAGTCTTTACACAGAGATACTTGACACTGGTGTCATGGAAACATGTCTGCATGCTGCATTCGTGTCCCAGTTAGAGCCGAAGAATGTGAAGGAGGCTCTCACTGACAACTGCTGGATTGAGGCGATGCAAGATGAATTGTCTCAATTCCAAAAGTTGCATGTGTGGGATTTAGTTGACTTGCCAAAAGGCTTTCAGCCAATTGGAACCAGATGGGTGTTCAAATGCAAGACGGATGATCATCATGTTGTTGTGAAGAACAAAGCAAGATTGGTTGTTCAGGGTTTTTATCAGCAAGAGGGCTTGGATTACACAGAAGTATATGCCCCAGTTGCTAGAATTGAAGCCATTCGACTGTTCTTGGCTTATGCCACATATGTCGGCTTCAAGGTCTATCAACTTGATGTGAAGAGTGCTTTCCTTTATGGTAAAGTTCATGAAGAAGTCTATGTCACTCAACCTTCCGGTTTTGAAGATCCGCATAATATCAATAAAGTGTATAAGCTCGACAGCACTTTATGGTCTTCATCAAGCACCGCGAACATGGTATGAGACATTATCTAAGCATTTACTATCTAATGGTTTCGACCGTGGACAGATTGACTCGACTCTCTTCATTAGGAAAGCAGGAGGTGACATTCTTCTTGTACAAGTATACGTCGACGACATTATCTTTGGATCTATCAATGAAGGGATGTGTAGGGAATTCGAGCAGGTGATGAAGTCGAAGTTTGAAATGAGTAATATGGGTGAATTGTCATTCTTCCTGGGTCTGCAAGTCTGTCAAATAGAGGATGGCATTTATCTACATCAAACTAAGTATGTGCAGGACATCTTATCAAAATACAAGATGAATGATAGCAGTACTTATGGCACACCTATCCCAGTCAATCATGGTCTGTATCCTGACAAAGATGGAAAGGATGTAGATAGCAGATTATACCGTGGGATGATCGGATCACTTATGTATCTCACAGCTTCAAGACCCGATATAATGTTTGCTGTGTGCTTGTGCTCAAGGTTTCTGTCCCAACCGAAGGAGTCACATATGATAGCCGTGAAGAGAATTTTCAGATACCTGAAAGGGAAACCCCGATTAGGTCTTTGGTACTCTAAGCAGCAGTCATTCGACTGCAAAGCCTACACTGATTCAGATTATGGCGGTTGTAACCTTGACAGAAAGTCAACTTCTAGTGGATGTCAATTCTTAGGAGACAGACTGGTCTCCTGGCAGTGTAAGAAGCAGTCAACGGTTTCTGTCTCAACTTGTGAAGCAGAATACATTGCTGCAGCGAGCGGTTGTTCTCAGATACTGTGGACTCAGCAGCAGTTGCGAGACTACGGCTTAAACTTCATTGGAACTCCTCTATTCATTGACAACAATGCCACCATGTCCATCACAAATAACCCGGTGAAACATTCCAAAACTAAACATATAGAGATTCGCCATCATTTCATCCGTGATTGTGCTGAAAAGCATTTAATTGAACTTGTAAAAGTTCACACGGATGACAATCTTGCTGACCTTTTCACAAAGGCATTTGATCGATCCCGTTTTGAGCATCTTGTCAACTTGATAGGAATGTTCAATCCTGAGTGAAAATTAATTTTTCTTAAATCAATTCAATTCATGGAAGTTAAATTTATTTCTTTTAAATTTTCTGTATAGTTCTTTTAAGTTTCAAAATATTTTACAAAAATAAAAACAAAATAGAAGATGGAGAAAATTTCAAAGTTAACTTGAGAAAAGAGGAAATCATAGTACATCATAAATGATCTAAACGTCACAGACTGCTCCGGTATTATTTGTCAAGAAGAAGGATGGTACTTTCCGTATGTGTATTGATTACCGGGAGCTGAATAAAGTCACAATCAAGAACCGCTACCCTTTACCTCGTATAGATGACCTTTTTGATCAACTCCAAGGATCAAGTTTCTATTCCAAAATAGACCTTAGGTCCGGCTATCATCAGTTAAGAGTCCGAGAAGAAGATATCTCTAAGACTGCATTCAGAACGAGGTACGGCCATTACGAATTTACGGTCATGCCTTTCAGGTTAACCAACGCACCCACGGTATTCATGGATCTCATGAACCGTGTGTGTAAGCCTTGCCTTGACCAGTTCGTTATCGTTTTCATCGACGACATCCTCATCTATTCCAAGAACAAGGAGGAACATGAGGAACATCTACGCTTAATTTTGGAACTACTGAAGCGAGAGCAACTGTATGCTAAGTTCTCCAAGTGTGAATTTTGGATCCGGGAAGTTTAGTTTCTAGGGCATGTGGTTAACATCGAATTGAACCCAATCCGTAATCTAGGGTTCGTTCTAAAACCGATTTGGGGGTTTCAATTCTAAACTTGATCTTAATCAAATTAAACCTCAGGGTTGGATTCGCAATACCCTGTTTTGTAAAACCCTATGTTTTCGTTGGGGTTTAGCATCCAATTTAATCAATTTGATTTGGTGTTCATATCTTAGGGTTTCGGGTTTATTCCTGAGAATTTAGCGATCCTATACTTAACCATTATGCAATTAACTTCACCTGTAGATTCACTATAACTCGATTAACAAAACCCCCATACCATCTTGTTAAATCGCGATCGAATTTGTGTGTTTTGGTGTTGGCCGATAGCTTTTGAGTATGGGGGAGAGGTCCTCTGGGACTTTTGTTTCAAATCGGTTGGATGTGAATCTTGTTACGATTACCTTATCGGGTGTGATGGTTAAGTTGTTGGGCTGAGAGGAAGGAGACTCGAGTTCGAGTCTCCATCCACCTGTTTTGGTTTTATTTATTTTTCAAGCCACTATTTTAATATTAAACCTATCCATATATTATTATATCAATATATTAAAATGTTTTAAACCGGAAAACACCCGTAGGCTCGGGTTTGATTCGTAAACCGCATTTATTTAAAATAACCCTTTTAAAATAACATATTTATATTATTTTCAAACCACGAATCCGAATAAAATAATATGGTTATATTATTTTCAACCCGTGATTTTCTAGTATAAAATAATATATATATTTTATATTATTTCGCCTCGTTTATTATTTCATGTGACGTTTTAAATTAATAATATAATTGTTTATATTATTTACTCACGTTTAATATATCGAATAAAAATAATATATCTATTATTTTTTCCACACAAATGATTATTTTGTTAATCATACGGCTTAAAAATAATATATATAGTTATATTATTTTCCTAACTATTTTAAATGGCAAGCGTACGAAGTTATTTATTAAGATTATTCATCATTAACGTTCGACACGTAACACATTGATTTTAATTATTATATTAAGAAACCTATATTCCCATAGACACGTTCGTCTACTCATTGATCCTTAGAATACTTTAAGACGTTCTAACCTTCCGAGTCGTCGTCACAAATCCCAATGTGTCCCTAACTTATGTGGTTATGATTCTAGGGCATACGTAAGCCGTGCAGGCTAACAGTTGAGGTTCTAAATCTCATACTTGTGTGATACTACCTACTACGCAACGCAGGTGAGTTTTCACGGCCCCTTTTTACTGCTTTTAAACTGGGGGAGAAAACATGATGCAAACTCTTTTTGATTTTTGTACTTCATTTATATCACTTGTTATGACTATGCGTAAACTCTATCATGAAAGTCCTCACATCGAACCGTTTAAATATGAATATAGCAAGGTATGTTGGGTAGTACTACTGGGTTTGACAAACCTCACCCGCGTTAGTCGCGCTAACTCGATTGGATATCGAACGGGTGCAATATTGACCTAAATGTGCACCGTGGTTAGTAGACCTGGTGGGAGGCAATACAAACAGTCAGTTTACGGTTGCGAGCGTAATAGCAAACATGAACATGGGTTAGCAACTCATTGGTATATATATGTTGATTGTACAATAAATCTGGTAAACGTTTATTTATATATTGAAACCTGTGAACTCACCAACCTCGTGTTGACATTTTTACTTACATGTTTTCTCAGGTCGCTAAGTTAAGACATAGGTGCACAACTAGGATCATGCATGGGATGCTTCTAATTTATTGATGTCTTGCTACTTTAATTATTATCTTTTTATTATTGTTTGGACTTGGACGTTTGGACTTTCTTTTTGGGGCGCGTGTATTTTGTGCATTTATTTTCTTTACGCTTCCGCATTTAAACTCTGAACTTTGATTATATTACACTTATGTCCCATATAGAGTCGTTCAATGTAACTAGTGTTTGAGATCCTGGTTTGTCACTTCCCAAATCGGTAAAACTCCGTTAGTTGAAATTGGGGGTGTGACAGATTGGTATCAGAGGCAATGGTTATAGAGAACTAGGATTGCATACTAAACTATAACCGTACACATGCATTAGTTACACAGCATAGACACTCATACCTGATACATATAGCATCTATATATACATTGCATTCCAGGCATGTTAATACCATCCGTATCACCCTTAGTTGGCAAGGGACACAACATTTGCATTGCATCATCAATTCCCAGTGGCGACACTCGGGGAACCAGAATATCATCCACTCCCGTCCGTGGGCAGCGAGACGAAGCCTTCGGAGGAGTCTCTCACACCACCATCATCAGTCGAGTATGGTGGGCTTTCTCAGGTCCATGTTATGGACGACACTCAGCACTAACGCATATCTCTTTGGGAGTTGGAATCGTCGGAGGCGAGTCCCTACTGTACCCACCAGCAACAATACGCCGAATGAAGGCAGACCGTTACACGCATGATTGCAGAATCCATTGACACGTAGATGTCATCACTTTGCCGAGCCATGGGCTCGCGTATTTGATCGATATTCTGTTAAGAATGGATCGAACACAAATCTGAGAACGCATTGTTCAATGCATACTTAAACCCGATCTTGACTCAGTTGAAAGGACGGCTACTATGCTGCTTCCTATAACTTGTATTCATGAATTAGTTTCATTTCTCGAAGTTGCACTTCATGTACATGTTTGTTCCATGTTCTCATCTACAATCCGCTGGATTGGACTATCGTATTGTGTTTCAACTCGGGTGAATACTCGTATCAACCTATTCCCGACTACTCATACTGATATGAATCCTAGTCGATCAACTTATGGTTGATGACAACTCCTTTCAATGACTTATCATATCTGACAACACTCTATACTCACCAATATAACCTAAAGGACATTACGACACAGGACAGGGAGAACAAGGGTGAGCATGCAAAGCAAATTATCATTATGGGTGCACACGTAATAATAATTTGAGGTGCATGTAAGTCCTGGTGAAACCTAGTGTGTGGATGAATGGTCCTAATCAGTGATTTACAGACTTAAGTTTCCACTATCTGTAGAGACTCCCATAACCCGCTCAACGACTAGTTGGTATCATTAAACTCGTTCAACAGTTTATAGACGCGACTATCAGGTTGAAAATGTTTACGGACACACTGAGTTATCATCAATGGAATCCATCAATGTTATTTTCACCCATGTAAGAGTCTTAGTGATCTTACGAATCTCATTCAAACGTAATCAATAGAACCACCTAGAGTGAAACTCTAGTAGAACCTCAGAGTAAAACCACCGACTCCAACTATGTATACAGAATTTGAGGAATTCTTTCTATGCTAACACGTTATTCCTTACACTCCTACAATAGATCCCACTTGAACTTGTTACCTCATCATGTGACTAATCCTTAGTCTAACTTCGAATTTTACCCCAGCATATTCAATCCTGTAAACGGATTTCTTTCTTCACGAAATGATTCTGTTGATCCAATGATATTAGGAAACGAAGATTTAACCTAACCAACCATCAGTTGAACGCAATTACTTAAACATACATCCTATCTCTTATGCTACTGGAATCTATATCCCATCAGACTTTTCTTTCCTACATGTGAACCTCTTCCCTTAGCCTATGCATTGGCTGAAACTTGCTTTATAAGCGCGGGTCTCACTAGAAGTCCCAGTATGACTACATAAATTCCATATTAGTGTGTCGTGCTCCAACTCTATTAAAAGCCAAGTATACTATTGAGATAGCAGACGCTCAGAAAATTGAAACAACTCGCATTCTTACAGATGTAAACTAGTATTGGTAGTCAAAAGCTTAACATTGACCTATGCCAGTCACACTCGGCAGCTTTGACGTAATTGTCGGTATGGATTGGTTATCTAAGAACCAAGCCGAAATGATTTGTCGTGAGCAAATTTGTTCGCCTACCTCTCCCGAGTGGAGAAACCCTTTCTGTCCAAGGCGAAAAGAGTGGTGTTGTCGTGGACATCATATCTTTCATGAAAGCACAAAAGCATTTACGTAAAGGTCATATTGTCATTCTGGCTCCTGTCGCCGAGCAGCCATATGAGGAGAAGAAGATTGATGACATACCGATCGTTCGTGATTATCCGGAATTATTTCCCGAAGATCTGCCTGGTCTTCCACCGCATCGTCAAGTTGAATTCCAAATTGATTTAGCACCCGGAGCAGCACCGATTGCTCGGGCACCTTACAGACTGGCACCCAGTGAATTACAGGAACTGTCCACTCAATTGCAAGATTTATTGGATAAAGGTTTCATCTGACCTAGTTCATCACCATGGGGAGCTCCGGTATTATTTGTCAAGAAGAAGGATGGTACTTTTCGTATGTGTATTGATTACCGGGAGCTGAATAAAGTCACAATCAAGAACCGCTACCCTTTACCTCGTATAGATGACCTTTTTTATCAACTCCAAGGATCAAGTTTCTATTCCAAAATAGACCATAGGTCCGGCTATCATCAGTTAAGAGTCCGAGAAGAAGATATCTCTAAGACTGCATTCAGAACGAGGTACGGCCATTACGAATTTACGGTCATGCCTTTCGGGTTAACCAACGCACCCGCGGTATTCATGGATCTCATGAAATGTGTGTGTAAGCCTTACCTTGACCAGTTCGTTATCGTTTTCATCGACGACATCCTCATATATTCCAAGAACAAGGAGGAACATGAGGAACATCTACGCTTAATTTTGGAACTACTGAAGTGAGAGCAACTGTATGCTAAGTTCTCCAAGTGTGAATTTTGGATCCAGGAAGTTCAGTTTCTAGGGCATGTGGTTAACGAGAAAGGGATACATGTCGACCCATCCAAAATAGAAGCCATCAAGAATTGGGCAGCACCGACGACTCCGACTGAGGTGCGATAATTTTTGGGATTGGTTGGATATTACCGTCGTTTTATCGAAGGATTTTCAAAGATTGCACAACCTCTCACCACCCTAACTCAAAAAGGAAAAGCCTATAATTGGGGCGATAACCAAGAGTCAGCTTTCCAGCACCTCAAACAGAAACTTTGCAGTGCACCTATTTTAGCTCTTCCGGAAGGAACCGATGATTTTATGGTGTATTGTGATGCATCCATTCAAGGCCTGGGTTGTGTCTTAATGCAACGCGAAAAGGTAATCGCATACTCTTCACGTCAGTTAAAGGTTCACGTGAAAACTACACCACTCATGACCTAGAGTTGGGAGCAGTAGTTTTTGCACTTAAGATATGGAGACATTACTTGTACGGTACCAAATGCACCATCTACACCGATCACAAGAGCCTGCAGCATATCTTCGAGCAGAAGGAGTTGAACATGCGACAACGTCGTTGGGTTGAACTTTTAAATGATTACGACTGTGCGATCCGGTATCATCATCTGGGTGATCGTTGATCGTATGACTATATCCGCTCATTTCTTAGCCATCAAAGCAACTGACAAGATCGAGAAACTTACTCGTATTTACTCGAAGGAAGTAGTCTCTCGGCACGGAGTGCCAATATCTATCATTTTGGATCGTGATGTACGATTCACCTCTCATTTCTGGCAATCGTTACATAAAGCTTTAGGCACGCGTCTAGATATGAGCACAACATACCATCCTCAAACTGATGGCCAAACGGAACGTACAATCCAAACTCTGGAGGACATGCTACGAGCTTGTGTGATTGATTTCGGTAACACTTGGGAGTCTCATCTACCGTTGGTGGAGTTCTCCTACAACAACAGTTATCATACTAGCATCAAGGCAGCTCTATTTGAAGCACTTTATGGACGGAAGTGTCGTTCTCCCATTTGTTGGACTGAGGTTGGAGATAGCCAACTCACAGATCCTGAACTTGTATTTGAAACTTCCGAAAAGATCGTTCAAATTAGAAACCGTATGGCGGCAGCTCGTGATCGTCAAAAGAGTTATGCCGACAAACATCGTAAACCCTTAGAGTTTCAAATAGGTGACATGGTCTTACTCAAAGTCTCACCTTAGAAAGGTGTCATTTGTTTCGGGAAACGAGGCAAACTGAATCCTCGTTATGTTGGACCATTCAAGATAGTAAAGGGAATTAGCCCAGTAGTGTATCAACTGGACCTACCTGAAGGACTTAGTGGTGTACACAACGTCTTTCATGTCTCAAACTTGAAGAAATGTCTAGCAGACGAGTCACTCACGGTTCCTCTGGAGGAACTGCATATTGATAAACAGTTGCGTTTCATCGAAGAACCTGTCGAAATTATGGATAGGGAAATCAAAACGCTTAAGCGTAGTAAAATCCCTAATGTCAGAGTCCGTTGGAATTCGAAACACGAACCGGAATTCACGTGGGAGCATGAGAATCAGATGATGCGCAAATATCCTGATCTGTTCAAGCACTCCACGTCAAACTCTTAAGGTACTATCCTAAATTTCGGGACGAAAATTCTTTCAACTAGGGGATGATGTGATATCCGGAAAAAAAAAATTTATTTAATTTTCGGGACGAAAATTCTTTCAACTAGGGGATGATGTGACAATCCGACTTTTCAAAGTTAACGCCGTTAGCAATCATGTTAAGTATTCCGTTAAATTTCTAACTTAGTGACCCAATTTCAAACCCATGGACTTATTCTGTTACAAATTAAACTTAAAACTACAAGGACCAGTCTCGCCAAATTCCAAAACTGAATCCATTGACTTGGGAAGTCAAAATTTATACACATTGAGTTCCTGTTGACTTTTAGAAGTCAAATTCGCAACTTGCATTCCAAATTCAAGATCCCACGATCGATCGACTTGATTGTTGTAACTGAAAAACGTCATAACTCATTAACAATCGTCATTACAACTCTAGTTACCATCATCATTGCCGAAATTAAACTCAATTATGAACAATAAACTCGTAACCGTCGACCCCTTATCGAATATCATCAAATTCGACAAATTCATGTATCATTCTCACGAATTGAGAGTGCACACACCTTAGTCGCATAAGTTAGAACCTGTGACACTACTCAATTCGACCGGAAAAGCAGTCACAGCAGTCGGAGATCAAACTCGCACAAGTCGGAACACGTTCTAGCCGTTCTCCCTCAATTCGAATTCCTTTCTGGTAATGGTTTTCACCCTTAGTTTCGTTTTTACTCGTAAATTGAAAACCTTATGATAATTCGATCGGTTAACATCGAATTGAACCCAATCCGTAATCTAGGGTTCGTTCTAAAACCGATTTGGGGGTTTCAATTCTAAACTCGATCTTAATCAAATTAAACCTCAGGGTTGGATTCGCAATACCCTGTTTTGTAAAAGCCCTATGTTTTCGTTGGGGTTTAGCATACAATTTAATCAATTTGATTTGGTGTTCATATCTTAGGGTTTCGGGTTTATTCCTGAGAATTTAGCGATCCTATACTTAACCATTATGCAATTAACTTCACCTGTAGATTCACTATAACTCGATTAACAAAACCCCCATACCATCTTGTTAAATCGCGATCGAATTTGTGGGTTTTGGTGGTGGCCGATCGCTTTTGAGTATGGGGGAGAGGTCCTCTGGGACTTTTGTTTAAAATCGGTTGGATGCGAATCTTGTTACGATTACCTTAGCGGGTGTGATGGTTAAGTTGTTGGGCTGAGAGGAAGGAGACTCGGGTTCAAGTCTCCCTCCACCTGTTTTGGTTTTATTTATTTTTCAAGCCACTATTTTAATATTAAACCTATCCATATATTATTATATCAATATATTAAAATGTTTTAAACCGAAAAACACCCGTAGGCTCGGGTTTGAATCGTAAACCGCATTTATTTAAAATAACCAATTTTAAAATAACATATTTATATTATTTTCAAACCACGAATCCGAATAAAATAATATGGTTATATTATTTTCAACCCGTGATTTCCTCGTATAAAATAATATATATTTTATATTATTTCTCCTCGTTTATTATTTCATGTGACGTTTTAAATTAATAATATAATTGTTTATATTATTTACTCAAGTTTAATATATCGAATAAAAATAATATATCTATTATTTTTTCCACACAAATGATTATTTTGTTAATCATACGACTTAAAAATAATATATATAGTTATATTATTTTCCTAACCATTTTAAATGGCAAACGCACGAAGTTATTTATTAAGATTATTCGTCATTAACGTTCGACACGTAACACATTGATTTTAATTATTATATTAAGAAACCTATATTCCCGTAGACACGTTCGTCTACTCATTGATCCTTAGAATACGTTAAAACGTTCTAACCTTCCGAGTCGTCGTCACAAATCCCAATGTGTCCCTAACTTATGTGGTTATTATTCTAGGGCATACGTAAGCCGTGCAGGGTAACACTTGAGGTTCTAAATCTCATACTTGTGTGATACTACCTACTACGCAACGCATGTGAGTTTTCACGGCCCCTTTTTACTGTTTTTACACTGGGGGAGAAAACATGATACAAACTCTTTTTGATTTTTGTACTTCATTGTATATCACTTGTTATGACTATGCGTAAACTCTATCATGAAAGTCCTCACATCGAACCGTTTAAATATGAATATAGCGAGGTATGTTGGGTACTACTACTGGGTTTGACAAACCTCACCCGCGTTAGTCGCGCTAACTCGATTGGATATCGAACGGGTGCAATATTGACCTAAACGTGCACCGTGGTTGATAGACCTAGTGGGAGGCAATACAAACAGTCAGTTTACGGTTGCGAGCGTAATAGCAACATGAACATGGGTTAGCTACTCATTGGTATATATATGTTGATTGTACAATAAATCTGGTAAACGTTTATTTATATATTGAAACCTATGAACTCACCAACCTCGTGTTGACATTTTTACTTACATGTTTTCTCAGGTCGCTAAATTAAGACACAGGTGCATAACTAGGATCATGCATGGGATGCTTCTGATTTATTGATGTCTTGGTACTTTAATTATTATCTTTTTATTATTGTTTGGACTTGGACGTTTGGACTTTCTTTTTGGGGCGCGTGTATTTTGTGCATTTATTTTCTTTACGCTTCCGCATTTAAACTCTGAACTTTGATTATATTACACTTATGTCCCATGTAGAGTTGTTCAATGTAAGTAGTGTCTGAGATCCTGGTTTGTCACTTCCCAAAACGGTAAAACTCCGTTAGTTGAAATTGGGGGTGTGACAGATTGATACCGACAACACAATTTTGCATGCTAGTTACAAAGGTTTGATTGTACTTTGTTACACAATAGTTGCTCCCCATAAATGACTTATTTATCATGTCATGTATGGATTTGTTTTTCAAACTATATGCTATCTATATACAAACCTATGTTATACTCACCAACTTTTTAGTTGACTTTATTTTATTCATGTTTCATGTCCTAATATGTGAGATTGATCAAGATGTGCTACATATAGGATTGGGCTTAGTTAAAATAATTAAAGAACTTATGTATTTAAATTATGTTTCTTTCCCTGGAATTTGTTTTGTTTGAATGTTTGTAATGGAATTTGACAATTAATATATTTCAATTTAGTCAACCTTGTGTTTATGAACAGTCTACATGTCCCGCCCCGATGATTCCGCCATCGGTCGGGGTGTGACAGATTGGTATCAGAGCCTTGGTTATAGGGAATTAGGTTATTAGACACTCTTGACCTAGACTATAACTTTAGGACACCCATACAATGCCATGCTACTACATGCTACATTAGTAATTCTTGTGTAAATATTTTTACATGCTATCATAAGTAATTACACTACATGAGGACTTATGTGTCACACTACTTGATAACTTTTGTGCTTACACTCATTACTATCTACATGCTACATGATTAGCTCTTATGTAAATATTTTTACATGTTATACTATATAATTACATCATATGATACTTAATAGTCTATGTGTCATATTACCTGCCAACTTTTTCTCCTATCCATTGCTACCTGTTTAAATTATTTAAATACTATCCTAAGTTTAACACACACACATACACACCAAATTATTCACACATTTCCAATCTCACACACAAAAAATATCATCATCTCTTGTTATCAAATTCTAGACTATTGGGTCTAATTGGGCCTAATGCCCATTAATAATAAACAAGAAGCCCATTCACCCTCCAAGAAGAATAAGCCCACTACAATAAATAAAACCTCACTTTTGGGCCTCAAAGCCCAGTCCATATCAATTCTCATCATGACCATGAGCCCAACGATAGTGTTATTTATACCTGATTGCTGGAAGAGTGTGTAGGCCCATGAGGGATTCTGGCTAAGGAAAGATAGAGTACTTAAGTGTGTCTTAGTGACCCACCCTCTTTCCTGGGAATCCTCCTCAGGGATGCATTACTTATAGGTCAAGTGTACTCCTAAAATACTATTGTGAAGACTCGGCGTTATGACTAGTCAAACTCTAAACCTATGAGAACTCCTATGTTTGACACTCAGTATTTATTTATCGCTTACAACCTTTTCATTGTTTTCCTGCTAAGCATGGACTCCTACTCTCCTACCTCCCCGATATGCCATCCCGAAGAAGAGTCTGATTGGGAAGAAGACATCGGATCACCGTACATCGATCACCAACACCCGCAGCTGCTAGACCAAGGTTTGATGTAAGGGTAAATTAGATCAGGAACACCACCCCAAGACTTCGAACACCTGGATCAGCCGCGCCCAGAAACCCGTATCAGACACCCCATCCCCACAATCAACTACCACTCCCACTAAGAGACCCATATCTAATGCCCGACCCGTATTACTCTAATCCTTGAGTAGGGCATATCATGGCACTCACTAGTACTATCGAATTTCCAATCAATGACACACATCAATATGTAAGGACCTCAGAATTTGAGAGGCAAAGAATGGAGCAACGGTTAATGCACGACTTGTAAGGACAAGGAATGAATAGCCTAGCAAACCAATTAGGGTACCAAAAGGAATTAATCTCCATCCTCGAAGCGGTGCTCGCCTTGGGAATTATTCTCCTTCTAGTGGAAAGCCACAAGAGGCGTTAACAAGATTATTTTTCTTATTTATTTCAGTTTGAGAACCATTTCCCTGTGTTTTGAATACATTTCAGCATTACTAAATTTTATATTTTCCAAAGTTATTATTCATAAATTCAATACATTGAGTGTGAATTACACCCATCATATTTTCATCAAAATTCTCCAAGTATTATCTCTCCCATTCACCACAATTTAGTACACTACGAGCAATCTCATTCGTAAACAAATCATCCAATTATTTGATTTAAACAAATCTTGTTATTTCGTTCAAACAAAATGTTTAACAAACTTTTAAATAGTATAAAAAAACATAAATTTTCCATAAAACTTCTCTCATGAGAGAGAAACTTAACACAATCTATTTTATAAAAATATTATTCCGAATTGATAAATAATTATGATTTTCCTCATTAAAGAAAAATATTCCTAAACCCTGGCTAAATTAGTATACGACTACTTGTTTAGCCAATAATTCCGCTTAGAAATATCCTTTTATTAATAGCTGAAAATTTAAATTAAAAGATTTTTCCATAAATTGTCTATTTATTTAAATTATGTGAATCAATGGATTCACTACTTTATATATCTACAACAAGGAACAATTTACCACTTTCTATTTTCAAGCAAAGATCAATATTTGTAAACACATTTCCCCGAACGTTTTCAAAACCTCCTCGCTACCTTTCGTTTGTCGCTCAAAGAGACGATCCATATCTGGTAGACTTTAACCCTCCCCATCAACCTCAATGAGATTTAAGAGCTACAACCTAACTACCACATTATACAGGAACGCCAAACAACACGCTTGTCCGCAACACTCGATCACATGCACAACCCGTTAGTATACGTCACACACGAAGTTCAACAACTTACGTATGCACGTTCACAATATACCCAATGCAACAACATGATACATGAAACTCAATTATTCTCAATATAACCAATGCTACACAAATTACATAATACATGAAACTAGTTTGCCTACAAATCACAATTTACTGGATTGATCACATAACACACGAAACATGCTAAATTGCAACACACATGCTACTATATTGAGCACATAATACACGAAACTTAGTTATTTGCAATATACATGACACATAACCGTTGGTTGTTTGATACATAATTCTAGATTGACCACATTAACATGAAACTCATGTGGTTAGAAGGTGCATCATACTAAACGTTGCACATTATGCAATATACATGATACTAAACTGTTTATATTACACATGACACTATATTGTTTACATTCCACATGAGAGCTTCTGCTTTACAAAATACATGATGCTAAGTTGTCAACACCATACATGAAATTCGTTTCCTACAATACATGTGATACTAGGTTGTTCACATTACACGTGAGAACTTGTTGACTTACAAAATACATGATGCTAAGTTATCGACACTATACATGAACTTCATCTCCTACAATACACATGATACTATGTTGCTTACATTCCGCACGGGAGATTAATAATTTACAAAATACATGGCGCTAAATTGTTCACGCGATACATGACACTTATTTGATTTCTAGCTACGTGGCACTAGATCATACATGAGACTTGTGTGTTTACTTTATACTTGAAACCAAATTGCTTACAATTATTACAATTGATTGATTACATTATACACAAGACATGGTCATGCACTTTCTTCACCAAAGTTGAAGACCATAATACATGGAAACGACTCGGGATTTGACGTATTCCTGTTCAAACACGAACAAACTAAGAAACTTTAAGTTATTCTACTTTACTGCTCTTTAGTTGTGAACCTACCTGCTTAAGGACATAGTTACTTGTTACCGACTTTTATGTGAAAACAATGGACATGGACGGAGTGAAATTGTGCCCCCTTGAACCGCACACAACGGAATGACCTATACGAACCATGAGATGATTTGAGTAATTACGGGTGCACACGAAATTATGAAAATCAGCGTATGGAAAGCATAGTGAAATTTTGTCGTGTGTTGTGACCTAAAACTTATCATGATATGTAACAACGAAACTAATGTGTTATGACAAGGACATGGTGGATACGCCGATGGTACTTCCTATATATAAGTGTCCAATCATATTATTAGAAGTAGCGTTGTTCCTGTCACGTGAAGTTTTGACCTAGACCAATGTATACGAAATCTCTTACCCACTGACATTTTTAAACATATTAGACTACATCATGCACAAACCCTAACGATCACGGTCCCATCAAATTCATTCCAAATAATACATCTCACATTTAGAATTCATGATTTTTATTCGATAATCTTCTCCTTAAATTCATTTCAAAACAAAATTCATTATCACTCTTTATATTCAACTTGGAGTATTAGGCCTAAGCCATGACAACGGTTACACTCCCCAGAATCCAACAATCAAAACTCACCGAGAACCCAAAACTTCCGCCTTTTTCCTGATTTAGTAGTCTCCATTAGTTAAATTTCGGGACGAAATTCCATTAACATGGGGAGACTGTAACATTTTTGATTTTCCGACCCTATTTTAAATTTATTTTAACTAATAAAATAACAACACGACATTAAAACATATACTTGTTCAAACCTACACCTCATTAATCGTTAGCCGATCGTATTCAATTCAAAGATTTAGAACTCATAATCATGTGGTAACACCTCCTATAGTTAATCCAGTTAGTAATCCCGTTAGGTGTTCTGTTAAATCCTAACCAGGCTAATTCTGTCAAAGCTGAAGTTGCAAGGGCTGATTTTGTAAATAACCAGAAACCCTAGTAGGCACGGTCGCGCCACGTTTTGGCACGGTCGCGCCTCAGCATGGCACGTCCGCGCCTCAGCTTGGCACGTTCGCGCCTCTTATAGGCACGGTCGCGCCTCACATCAGTTGAAACGTAAATGCATCCTTTAATCGCAAGACCATTCGATTTCGTAACCGTTTCTCGTATTAACAGACCCAATTAAGAGTTCAACCATTTTAATTATAACAAATAAACCCATTTTGGTCGATCCCTCTCCTAAACTATCTATATCCTCCATGTGACCAGCGATTTATTGCAACTCTCTCAAACAAACACACAAACACATCATTCGATCCTCCCTAAAGCTTCAGAACACATTGAGTTAGCCGGAGTTGCAGCAGAAAGCACCGGAGACCACACCCGTCATAGCTGAAACTCGTCCCCACCGTAGGCCATCAATTCATCGTCTCACAGGGTAATTGAAACTTTCAAAACTATCTATTTATTCTATAGATCAAAAGCCCTAATCCAATTTAGACTCTCAATATCGAAATTTACTCGAACCCGATCATAAGTTTCATTTAAAAATGGTTTAATCTAATCCAACTTTAAACATGTTTTAAACACAATTAATCTACACCAATAGACTCGTACTAACCTTTTGAATGAAAGCCCTATACATTCCAGCACTATCAATATAAGAATCAATCAATTCGTTCCTGTTTTGAAAGAGAAACGGTTGCGCTAATCATCTAGCGCGGTCGTGCCTCGGGAGACGCGGTCGTGCGCCTTCCAGCGCGGCCGTGCCTCCTGCTCAGACCCAGTCATGCTCGTTGGCTAGACTTGATCGTACCCCATAAGCATAGACACGGTTGTGCCTATCGAAGGCATGGTCGTGCCTAGTGGTTTGGCTAGTTGTCCTCTGTTTGACCAACACGGTCGCGCCCCGTCTAGAACGGTCGCGCCCGCCCTAGCACGATCGTGCCCTACCCTAGGCACGGTCGTGTGTGTTGGCAAAATGTTTATACTTTTTTTTTATATTTCTAAACAATTAGTATTTCAGATTAAATTCTAAAATAAAAATAATTGAATTTATAAAAAAAATCTGTATTATTTTTATTTAGAAAAGATCAAATATTTAATCTTAAAATAAATGGAAATTATTTAAAGTTCAACATTTAATTTATAAACCCTACACTTAAATAATATTTTAATGTCTAAATTACATTATATAAATAAATGAATAAGGTAATAATTATTTATTTGATTTATAATTAAACAAAAACATTTATTTAGTTATACTTAATTTCATCTAACACTTACATTATTTTCATAAACAGTAATTATTTAATTTACATATTTAATTATTCCAAACTCAAACCTTATTCAAAAATGTTTTAAAAATATTCATTTCAAATCTTCCATTTTATACAATACTTTCAAGTACCAATCACTAACTTTATCCAATTTAACTTTAGATATAGACTTAGACTATTGTGCATTATTAATGCAATATACATTACACTCTAGGTTAACATTGTGCAATACAAGGATCTCATTACTATCTAGTATCTCGTGTTAGCTACGCCTTCGAATCAAGTGAGTATTACATAGCCCCTTTTACTCTTTTACACTTTTGGGGTGGAACATGAACAATATACAACACTATTGCTTACACTTACACAAACTACACAAGTACAAATCCGCTTTACATTCATGTGTGCAATTTGAGTTTTATGCCGAGTGCTAGTTGTGTAATTTTTGTATGCGATTATGTGCAATCATTAACTATTCATGCCGACGGTTTTCAATGATAGATCTATTGAGTCTGACAAACCCACCCAGATTGGGGTGATTGATACCGACAACACAATTTTGCATGCTAGTTACAAAGGTTTGATTGTACTTAGTTACACAATAGCTGCTCCCCATAAATGCCTTATTTATCATGTTATGTATGGATTTGTTTTTCAAACTATATGCTATCTATAAACAAACCTGTGTTATACTCACCAACTTTTTAGTTGACTTTATTTTATTCATGTTTCAGGTCCTAATATGTGAGATTGATCAAGATGTGCTACATATAGGCTTGGACTTAGTTAAAATAAATAAAGAACTTATGTATTTCAATTATGTTTCTTTCCCTAGAATTTGTTTTGTTTGAATGTTTGTAATGGAATTTGACAATTAATATATTTCAATTTAGTCAACCTTGTGCTTATGAACAGTCTACATGTCCCGCCCCGATGATTCCGCCATCAGTCGGGGTGTGACAAAGGCCAATTGCTATAAGTGTCTAAACTTTGGACACTTTGCTCGTGAATGTCAGAAAGACAGAGCACCGGCTTCGGGTTTCACCAGACCTAGCCAAGGAAACAGCCATGGTTACAACAACACAAACAACCACAATCAAAGCCACGGTGGCTCGTCCAATGCACTGGTAGCTCAACAGGACGACAACTTTGATTGGGGTGTTCATCTAGAAGATGCCATCATTACACAAACTCAGGTTGGTCTCATGGCTGAGATCATGGAGTTGATGGAAGAAGAGAAAAAGGAAGCTGAGCAGAAGGAAGCTGAAGAAAAGGAAGCTTCTGTAGCTGATCAAGAGGAATCTACTACTGCTGTTTCTCTCATGGCTATTGGAGAGGCAACTAGTTCATCAACTGAGGTAGATTCTAATCATTTTTCTGTTATTTCTTGTTCTAAATGTCTAGGCTTAAAACTTGAAAATTCCAAGCTTCAAGACAAGATCGAACCCCTTCGCATTGCAGCTCTAAGTTATAAAGAAAATGAAAAACGTTTTAAAGATTCAATTGAAACGTTGAAAAAGGAAAAACATGAGTATTCACTGAAAATGAGCGATCAACAGCTTCTTTTGGATATTGCATACAAGGGGTTGGAGAAAAAGAACAATGAAATTAACAAGCTGCAAAATGAAATATCGCAGTTGAAATTTTCTAATGAGAAGTTGAAAAAATTTCGTTTTGTGGTGGAACACTACGAATCTGTAGTGAGGCAAATGAATGGGTTAGGGCTAGGTACTAATGCCATTCCTCCACCAGTTAGCGGGAAGTTTGTCAACAACTTAGTAGACATTGATCTAACTTGCCTTGATGAGTCCTCAGGAAAGGATGATCCCTCTAAAAGGGATGATTCCTCAAGTAAGGCCAACTCCGCATCTGATGAGGAGTTCTTTACTGCTTCTGATGATGGGTCGGTTAACACCTGCCCAGAAGGAGTAGTATCTGAGGAGTTGATATCTGAACAGAAAGTCAAGAAAAACATTATCACTAATAGTGATAATTGTATTTTAACTGAACTCGATATCATTGAATCTAATGATAAATTAAAGGTAATGCTTTATAGGGGGGGTATAAAAATCTTAATCAAGTAAAGAAAGAGGATTTTTCAGGTCACTTTGGGCTTGGTTACAAAGAAAATTTGCAAAAATACTATACTCCCAAGAACCAATCTGTATCGGGTCAGACTCCTGTTCACAAACCAACTCCTCCTGCTCATCATGCTGAGTCATCTAATGCCAGATCTAATGAGCCTTACAGGAGAACTTACACAGACAAGAGAACTTGTTTTCACTGTGGTATGGCTGGTCACATTTTTGTGAACTACCCTTCTAAGAACCAAGGGAAACGGCCTATTGTTTCAAAACCAACTGTCATCCCTAAGTCACCACAAGTGAACCATCCCAAAAGTCCAAAAGCAAATGTGGTGAAACCACCAGTAAAACCGATGGTAAAGCCAAAGATAACCTCTGAGGCTAAACCATTTGTTTCAAGGAAGGGAAAGAAACCCGCTACACCTTGTGTATCTACCTCTGGTAGTATACCTACTGGTGAGAAACCTGTGGTGAAACTCTCTAATCCACAGAGAACGAGAAGGAATAAGAGGTTGAGAAAGCTAGAACAGCTGACTGGAGTTCAATCAGGTGAAGCTTCCACTAGTTCACCTGTTGTTGTTAAACATAAGTCTACTGTTCCAGTTATGAAACAGAAGAGGTCCTGGACAAACAAATTAAAAAAATCTCAATCTCCTAGTCCTAATTCTTTTAAAGATTCATCCATTTCAAACAGTCATCACGACTGTGAGTTAAAAGAGGTAGTTTATTTTGAAAAGGATGGACGATCCAAGACCACTATGGCTTGGGTCTCCAAATCTAACTAATTCTTTTTGTGACTCGTGCAGGGACGTCTGATGGGTACTATCTCTAACCGCTGGTATGTAGATAGTGGATGCTCCCGGCATATGACAGGAAACATGGCCTTGCTTCAAGACGTGAAACCATTCAGAGGCGGCTATGTGGCCTTTGTTGGAGAGAAAGGCGGTAGTATCACGTGTCAAGGCGTGGTATCAAATGGTTGTGTCAGTTTTGAGCATGAGAAATTTTGCGAGCAGCTAAAGCATAACCTGCTGAGTGTCTCCCAAATGTGCGACAAGGAGTACTCTGTGATGTTTGATAAGAATGAATGCTTGATTCTCAAGCCTGGTTTTGAAGTTCCTGAAGACTGGATTCTGATGAGAGTGCCAAGGACAAACGAAACCTATCAGATTGATATGAGCGTGGCAACAACCACCTCATCAGTTGCTACTTGTTTGCTTACCAAAGCGATAGAGCTTGACTCTATCTTGTGGCATAGGAAACTCGGACATACTTCGTATCGTAAAATGAACCATCTTGTCCGAAACGGTTTGGTAACCGGGGTTCTTAAGCTGAGATTTTGTAGGTCCTCATGGCGCGTCTACGGATCGATCTCGTGATAAGACATGACCTTTACTCGGAGTGCGAAATCCAACGAGTCAACGTTTAAACGCATAAAAGACAATGCAAACAAGCAAGTAAATAACCTTCTCAATTCGTATTTCAAATCACAATGATGTTTACAGACTTAATCAGACTTCTTTGTTCTATTTGGTTCTGTTCTAATCTCTATTGAACGACTGACTCTGTAAACATATATATAGATAACTGACCTGATATAGGCGAACTTATTAAGTTCACCTCTAACAGCTTAAGCGAACTTAACAAGTTCGCCTCAATTAGGCTTAAGCGAACTTATTAAGTTCGCCTCTGATAGACCAGGCGAACTTAACAAGTTCGCCTCTAGGCTATACTTGTAAAACACTTAGTGACTTTTGACATTTACATAACAAAAACATAAAGACATAAAATCTAACTATTACAAGCTTTTATCATTACAAACTATGTCCTTACAGACTCCCCCTTGACAATAGCTTGATCCTCAATCTTCAGTCTTTATCTTGAACTCTTCCAGTTATCCGGTAGTCTGTTGCCAGCATGCACTCCATATCTTCTGCATATCTCCAAAACTCTTTTGTACTGCAGACCTTGTTCTCTCCAAACATCAGTGAATTTCATTCTTTTGCAACGTCCCTTGATCTTTCTTTGAGAAATTGATAACATTCATTGCATCATAGAAACGTACAATGACCTTATTGTCTTTATCTTCAATCCTTGCTTCACCAGTATTAACACCAACATACCACCATTTCATATTCCCAAGAAAGTCTTAAGGAATCTTCTTTAACGGTATCTTGTGAATAGCATGCACTGGTTTATACTTGTATCTCCAGGTCACTTTCCCAGTCTTTGGATCTGTGTTCTTCACTCTCTTTCCCTTTTGTGGTTTCAGCCGATCATATTTTCCTGAACTACCTTCTTTCTTGATCAAGTTTGCTATCACATCAACCAAACCATTCTTCGATCTATTAATGAGTGGCTTTGAAGCTAAACCATTTATTTCACACCTTGGCAAGGTATTGAAATATTTGATCCTCGGTTTTAAGTATTGAACACCGTCAGATCGTTTAATTGCAAATAATTTTGATTCATCATCATAGAACCAACTTATGATCCTTCCTACACACCGCTCTTTATTCACATATTTCTCTTTCTGAGTAGGTTGTGCTGGAGACTTGGGTAGCACCTTCATCCAACTGTTTACAACTTCTCTCCACTGTTCTCGTGTCATCCCTGTATTTCTGTAGATCACAGGTTCTTCATTAACCTTCGGAGACTCAGTGTGAGTATGTCACACCCCGCCAAGGCGTGACGTTCACTGGTTTCCAAAGCATATGATTACCGCAAACACATACATGATAAATGGATACATAAACAAGTTTAAAGTTTTACATTCCAAAATGTAAATTGAGTTTACAAAAAGTGAAGATTTCGCAAATATGACTCTATTACAATGAGTTATACAAGAGAAATCCTCCAAATAGTTGTATACATCGTGCATGCATGTAATCTACATTGCTAACCTTGCGATCACATCAAATTCCTGAAAAACATACTTAAAATTGTCAACACGAGGTTGGTGAGTTCACAGGTTTAAATCAAACAGATCTTTGTAAAATTCAATTGTTCGTAAATAGTTCCAGTTGCATGTGATAATCAGAATAAGAATTGTTGACCCATTTGTAAACTTGCTAGGAATACAAATAATATGTTCCTACATGAGCCGTAACCAAACCATGACAATTGTACACGCCCCTAATTTCGTTATCCGGTTCTATGCGGCTATAAATCCTCCAGATTGTGGTTAGCGCGACTAACCATGACCGGGAGACGTCACTCTCCATAGTACTATTCATAGGACCCTATGCTACAGTTAATGGTTACTAAATTGTTCGAGGGGACTTTAGCGGCCTCAAATCGTTTAACTCATGTAAACATAAAAAGTCGAGTCTTATTCTCTTGTTATCACATAAAAATAGTTGTAAGTATGTTCTTCCCCCAAATCGTTGAGTGTTGTTCATCCGAACAATCGTTGAGTGTACTTGTGTCCCGTTGTTTAGTTGAGCAAGTTTTCTCCCTGTTTGTTTAAAAACAATTTAAAAACAAGTAGTAAAAGTGGGGCCGTGAGACTCATAAGAAGTTAAACCAGAATGTTCGTATTGTCAAATGTATAAGCAATGTAATTCATGTTTTCAAAACATAACAAGTAAGTATGTTTCTCTCCCGATGTTTACAAAACAGTAAAGAGTTAAAAGGGGGCCGTGAACTCACCTTGAGTTTGTGTATGTTTGCAATGATAATTGTTCTAGTCAACTTGACTATTCGTACCCTAATTACAAAAGGGTAATTCGTGTTATGATGGAACGTATCATATGCAAATTGTTCACCGACTTAATAAGTCCGGTTTCTTTTGTTCAAATATCTTCTTAGTTTTTCAACGCTTGTTTCGTTATAAAACAGTTCTAAGTTACTGCCCAATGGGCTTGAAACAGGTATCGAAACTACCTAGTTTCGATTGAACAGAACAGATGTCGAAACTACCTAGTTTCGATTGAGCAAACTGGGTATCGAAACTACCTAGTTTTGATTGGGTAAGAAAAGGTATCGAAACTACCTAGTTTCGATTGAGTAATCGGTATCGAAACTACTTAGTTTCGATTGAGTAAACAGGTATCGAAACTATAGTTTCGATACTGTTATTTCGTTTTGACAGAATCAGTCCTGCTCATTTTTATGTTTTAAACTTGAATTCGACACCATTTTCTTGTTATTTTGCTTGCGTTCAAATAAACTGTATGTTTAGCTACGGTTTTAAAGAAAATAATATGGATGGTATCGAGTTTTTACCTCTGGACAGAGATGACGATTTTGAGAGAAAAAGATAATGATCTTGAGCTCCTTAGCTTGATTCTTGAGGAAAAAAAACACTTGGAACTCTTCTTATAACACCGAAATATGGTGGGTTTTGCCTTAAAACTTGAATTCAACTTGAAAGAAATTGGGAAGGATGTGGGTGTTATGGTGTCGTAAGAGAGTGAGAAAGAGAGAGTGTGCTTGAGTGAGTGGGGAATGACAAGAGATGGTAAGTATATGTAAATCTTGGGAATATATGGGGGAATGGGCTTCACTGAATTTTGGCCGAGAAGTCAAGGGGGGTGGGTTGGGTTAATTTGGATGATAACATAAGATAGGTGTATTAATCCCATTTAGAGTTTTTAAGTGTTAATTTAATTTGATTTAGGTTCTTAATGATACTAGAATTATAATTTAATTAGTTAAAGATTCGTTGAGTGAAATATATTTAAATCACGGGTTGTATAATTCGTTGAGGTGATTATTTGTAGGTATGAGTACCTAAAGGTGACGCTACACGGTAACGTCTTCGAGAGGGTTCGTTAGTTTACTTTTACGTATATTATATGATTTATTCTAAAAATAACTTATTGACTAACGTAAAAATTTGTGTAATATATATATATATATATATTTTTCTGGTTATTTAAATTCGCCACAAACGTTCGTATTAGTCGGTTTATATGGTACGTGGACCGGTAATTCCTAGAATTACCAAAAATGAAATGAGACCATGTACGGTTTTTGTTAGACCTTAATGTCCTTGTTTGTGAAATTAAGTAAATTGCGAAATTAATTATACTGTATACTCGTTATAACATGTACGGATATTGACCTGAAATGTCGGGTGTCACATTCTCCCTATATTAACAGAATTTCGTCCCGAAATTCAATTCGTGCCATCTTGAACTGGTGCATCCTTAAACAAGGAGGGGTATTTTGTTTTCATTTGGTCCTCTCGTTCCCATGTATACTCAGGACCACGTTTTGAGTTCCAACGTACTTTAACCAGTTTGATACGACTACGTCTCAACCTTTGAACTTTCCAATCTGAAATCTCAATCGGTTCCTCGATGAAATGAAGTTTATCATCAATATGAATTTCATCTGGCGGTATGATCAAGGTCTCGTCTGCCAAGCACTTCTTGAGATTCGATATGTGAAATGTGTCATGTACATTGTTTAATTCTTGCGGTAGTTTGAGCTTGTAAGCTACAGGGCCAACCCTAGCCAGTACTTCAAACGGTCCAACGTATCTAGGGTTGAGCTTACCACGGTTGCCAAACCTCGCAACGCCTTTCCATGGTGAGACTTTTAACATTACTCGGTCGCCAATTTGAAATTCTAATGGTTTCCGTCTGTTATCAGCATAGCTCTTTTGTCTGTCTCGGGCAGCTTTCAGACGGTCCTTAATTTTGAAGATTTTATCAGTGGTTTCCTGGACAATCTCAGGACCTGTCAAATTTTTTTCACCAACTTCCGCCCAACATAGCGGTGAGCGGCATTTACGACCATATAAAGCTTCAAACGGAGCTGCCTTAATGCTCGTGTGGTAGCTGTTATTATAGGAAAACTCTGCTAACGGTAAATGAGTATCCCAATTTCCTTCGAAATCGATTATACACACACGGAGCATATCTTCTAAAGTTTGAATGGTCCTTTGGCTTTGACCATCCGTTTGTGAGTGATATGCCGTGCTCATGTCAAGACGTGTGCCCATGGCTTCTTGTAATGATATACAGATTCTATAAACGAATCTGCTGTTTCTATCAGAGATAATAGAAATTGGCACTCCATGCCTAGCCACAATTTCCTTGATATAAAGCTTTGCAAGTTTCTCGGTTTTATCCGTCTCTTTGATGGGTAGAAAATGAGCTGATTTTGTCAGACGATCGACAATTACCCATATCGCGTCATACCCGCTCGACGTCTTGGGTAATTTTGTGATAAAATCCATAGAAATCTGTTCCCATTTCCATTGGGGAATTTCAGGTTGTTGTAACAAGCCAGACGGTTTCTGATGTTCGGCTTTTACGTTTGAACACGTTAAGCATTTACTGACATAGGTGGCAATATCTCCTTTCATATTGGGCCACCAATATAATTATTTTAGATCCTTATACATCTTATTTGAACCTGGGTGAATGGAGTACCTGGACTTGTGGGCTTCGTCCATAACCAACTCCCGTAAGTTACCAAAACATGGCACCCAAATTCTATTCATGAAGTATAAAGTGTCATCTGACTTTGGTTCCAACTGTTTTATCATTCCTCGTAAAGCTTCATTCTGACTGTTTTCTTCTTTGATTGCCTCTTGTTGTGCCATCCGGATTTGAGTCGTGAGACTCGTATGAATTGTTAATCCTAGGGCATGAACACGAAGAGTTTTAACTCGTTCCTTGCGACTTAAGGCGTCTGCTACGACATTGGCTTTCCTGGGATGGTACTTGATATCACAATCATAGTCGTTTAGTAGTTCTACCCAACGACGTTGTCTCGTGTTAAGTTCTTTTTGATCAAATATATGTTGGAGACTCTTGTGATCAGTAAAAATAGTGCATCTTGTACCGTAAAGATAATGTCTCCAAATCTTGAGTGCAAACACAACTGCGCCCAACTCCAAGTCGTGGGTCGTATAATTCTTTTCGTGCACTTTTAGTTGTCGTGAGGCATATGCGATGACTTTGTCTCTTTGCATTAACACACAACCAAGTCCTTGGTGTGATGCATCGCAGTATACGACAAAGTTGTCGATTCCCTCAGGAAGGGATAAGATCGGTGCACTACACAGCTTCTGCTTCAGTAATTGGAGAGCTGACTCTTGCTTGTCACTCCAATCATACTTCTTTTCTTTCTGGGTTAATGTGGTTAAGGGCAGGGCTATTTTTGAAAAATTCTCAATGAATCGTCTGTAGTAGCCGGCCAATCCCAAAAATTGACGTACTTCTGTCGGAGTCTTTGGTGCTTCCCAGTTTTTCATCGCTTCTAATTTAGATGGATCAACGTGAATTCCTTCCTTGTTGATGACATGTCCAAGAAAATGCACTTCTTGGATCCAAAACTCACACTTAGTGAATTTAGCGTAAAGTTTCTCGTTTCTGAGTAGTTCCAAAATTAATTTCAGATGATGTTCATGATCCTCCTTGGTTCGTGAATATATTAATATATCATCAATAAATACTATCATGAATTTATCCAAGTATGGCTTGCACACTCGGTTCATGAAATCCATAAAAACAGCTGGTGCGTTCGTCAAACCAAATGGCATAACTAGGAATTCGTAGTGACCATAACGAGTCCTAAATGCCGTCTTTGGTACATCTCCTTCTTGGATTCTTAGTTGATGATACCCTGAACGTAGATCGATCTTAGAGTAGAAGCTAGAACCTTGTAGTTGATCGAACAAACCGTCTATTCGAGGAAGTGGGTATCGGTTTTTGATTGTAAGCTTGTTTAATTCTCAGTAATCAATACACATCCTAAAGGTTCCATCCTTTTTCTTTACGAATAGGACCGGAGCTCCCCAAGGTGAGAAACTCGGTCTTATGAAACCTTTATCAAGCAACTCCTGGAGTTGATTTGATAATTCCTGCATTTCAGAAGGTGCCAATCGATACGGCGATCGCGCAATCGGTGCGGCTCTTGGTACCAAGTCGATTCGGAATTCGACTTGCCTCGGTGGTGGTAATCCAGGTAAGTCTTCAGGAAAGACTTCAGGATAATCCTTAACGATTGGTATATCTTCAAGTCGACGCTCCTCGGGTTTCTTCTCGACGACGTGAGCCAGGAATACGCAATAGCCTTTACGTAGATACTTACGAGCTTTCATGCAGTTTATCATCCTTAATGTTACTCCACTCTTCTCACCTTGAATCGAAAGAACTTCTCCATTCGGGAGTGGAATTTGGACAATCTTCTCAAAACAAACAATCTCGGCGTGATTCTTTGACAACCAATCCATGCCAATAACAACGTCAAAACTTCCCAAGTCAACAGGTAGTAGGTCTATACTAAATGTGTGGTTCTTAAAACATAAGGTACAACCCTGAATGACTTCTCCAGTTTTAATTAATTTCCCGTTTGCTAGTTCAATTGTATAATTTTGGTCTAGTTTGCTGGGCTTAATACCGAGTAGGGACTTAAAGTCATTTGACACAAAACTCATATCAGCACCCGTATCGAAAAGTATAGAGGCATAGTGATTATTTATCGGGAACGTACCATTGACAATGTTCGGATCCTGTCGAGCGTCACCAGCCCCATCACAAATGCTCTTCCACGGGCCTGATTGTCGTTTCGGTTCTTCAACTTTGGACAGTCTTTTCTGAAGTGCTTTGGATCTCCACACTCAAAGCATCCCTGATTCATCCTTCCTGTTCCTGGTTTGACCTTTCCTGCTACTTGATTAATCTTATTAGGATTTGCATTGCTCCAACAGTTATGGGCTAGATGCCCATACTTTTTACACTTTCCACATTGGGTACACTTTTCACTGTGATGATATCCACATTTGTCACACTTCGGTCGTGTTCCAAGATATCCATTTTGTCCTTCAATGTTGGCAGCATAGGCTTTCATAGTTGTAGGTCTCTTGTAAGTTTGATTCTTGTTTTGATTACTTGGTTTTCCAAACCATTTCCTCTTTTCCCCAGACCTTCCTTCCTCGGTCTCCTTCTTCTCAAACAAACCATCACGCACAGCATTATCTCTTAGCTTGAATGCTAGAGTTATAGCGCTCTTGGCATCCATAGGGTTCGATGAAGTCACCAGGCTTCGGATTTGAGGAGCGAGACCCCACACATATCTTTCAACCTTCTTGTATTCTGGGGTAACCATGTGTGGAATCAAGATTGCTAACTCATTGAATCGGTCAGTGTAGCCAGCAACATCATCTCCTATCATCTGTAAATTCCACATTTCAGATTCGAGCTTTTGCAACTCATTTCGAGGACAATATTCCTCAGTCATCATGGCTTTCAGCTCCTCCCAAGTCAGTTGGTATGCAATCTGCCTTCCCAGAGTTTTCACTTGTGAATTCCACCAAGTTAAAGCCTTATCAGTAAGCGTGCATGTAGAATACTTCACCATGCATTAAGCGGTGCATTCATTAATATCAATCACCGACTCCATCTTTTCTATCCATCTCATTAGCCCAACTGCACCCTCGGCGCCATTGAAGTTGCGGGGGTTGCAAGATAGAAAGGCCTTGAAGGAGCACTTCCTATTTGGAGCATCTGTAGAATTACAAGTCATAACGTTCGTTAATTCGGATCATGACTATGTGTTATGGCTTATTTATTCTATTACCTCCGGAACCTCCGGAACCTCCGGCTGTACCGCTACCTCCTGCACCTCCTCCGCCGGTACCGCTGCCGTTTCCTCCTCCACCATTTCGATTTGCCTCATACTGCTCCATGGCAGCAGCTACTCGCTGTGCTATGAGTTGCTCCACGTTTGGGGAAATCGTCTCGTTGTTGTCACCAGTAGTGTTACGGGGTGTCCCACGCTTAGGTGCCATGACGTTCTTTCTAACATATCAATTAAAAAGAAACAACATTATATAATAATAATGATAGATCATGACATAAGGATACAACAACATCAAACGTGAACAACCATCATTACAACATAAACCATCACATACATAGTTAAAACATGCATAGTACATTGTTCCAAAAGACAAGGATACAAAAGGGATGTGTTCACATGACCACATCAGTACCAAAGTTTTAAACTACATAATGTGCTACGGGCACAACCCGCCCATAATAGGTTTAAAAGAAGAAGTGGGAGTACAATCCAATCATCTTGGCAAGTCCCGCCATGACAAAGCTAGCTCTAGCCACAAACTCTACAGCCAAAGTCCTTTCTTCCAGTGCCTCCACCATGTCTCGGACCGTAACAGTGAACTGCCAGTCCATATCAGCTCTCAGCTCTAGGTAGTTAGTGGCACCCTGTATGTCTCGGGTGCTGTCCTACAGAGCCTGTACTCGAGATCCGAGCCCTTGACGTAGTCGCGTGGCTGTATCCCCATGTGCCCGAATATCATCTAGGAGATCATCAAGACGCTCCTCGTGCGTATGAAGTGTGCTACTAGTGTAGGCACTGTGAGCTCCATGGCTTCCCCAGTGTGGGGTAGGGGTGTTGGGGAGTGGGAGGACTCTCCGGGCTCAAAGGTAGAGGGAATGATCTCCATCTCCCTCCATCGTGCCAGGGTACGGGGCATCCAACGGATAGTACCCACTGTAGGGTGGTAACAGGGTCGTTTCCTAGGTGGTTCGTTATCAGTTTCCATGTTTTCCGGGTCACGGGCTGCCAAGGTTTTCTTGCGTGGAAATCGAACCTTCTTCCTAGCACTATTTACCATAACTGGTCCTCCGCTTTTCTTTCGGTAGACGATAGGCGGTTCTCCCAGGGCAACATTGGGTGGTGTGGAGCTGCGAACTTGTACTCGATTTTTGGGGCGTGTGGCGGAAAGTTCCTCGTTGGATTCAGGGTCAGAGACGGGGTCAGAGTGTGAATGTGACGACATGCTTGTGACTACAATATCCACATGACATGGTGACTGGTTATGCAATGCTTATGCAATGAAAATGTTTTAGTGAGTCATTTAAATTATAGACTAGGTTCCATTTTAGACTCCTAGTTCGCTATAATCAATGGCTCTGATACCAAATCTGTCACACCCCGCCAAGGCGGAAACGTGAGGCGTGACGTTCACTGGTTTCCAAAGCATATGATTTCCGCAAACACATACATGATAAATGGATACATAAACAAGTTTAAAGTTTTACATTCCAAAATGTAAATTGAGTTTACAAAAAGTGAAGATTTCGCAAATATGACTCTATTACAATGAGTTATACAAGAGAAATCCGCCAAATAGTTGTATCCATCGTGCATGCATGTAATCTACATTGCTAACCTTGCGATCACGTCAAATTCCTGAAAAACATACTTAAAATTGTCAACACGAGGTTGGTAAGTTCACAGGTTTAAATCAAATAGATCTTTGTAAAATTCAATTGTTCGTAAATAGTTCCAGTTGCATGTGATAATCAGAATAAGAATTGTTGACCCATTTGTAAACTAGCTAGGAATACAAATAATATGTTCTTACATGAGCCATAACCAAACCATGACAATTGTACATGCCCCTAATTTCGTTATCCGGTTCCATGCGGCCATAAATCCTCCAGATTGTGGTTAGCGCGACTAACCATGACCGGGAGACGTCACTCTCCATAGTACTATTCATAGGACCCTAGGCTACAGTTAATGGTTACTAAATTGTTCCAGGGGACTTTAGCTGCCTCAAATCGTTTAACTCATGTAAACATAAAAATTCGAGTCTTATTCTCTTGTTATCACATAAAAATAGTTGTAAGTATGTTCTTCCCCCAAATCGTTGAGTGTTGTTCATTCGAACAATCGTTGAGTGTACTTGTGTCCCGCTGTTTAGTTGAGCAAGTTTTCTCCCCATTTGTTTAAAAACAATTTAAAAACAAGTAGTAAAAGTGGGGCCGTGAGACTCACAAGAAGTTAAACCAGAATGTTCGTATTGTCAAATGTATAAGCAATGTAATTCATGTTTTCAAAACATAACAAGTAAGTATGTTTCTCCCCCGATGTTTACAAAACAGTAAAGAGTTAAAAGGGGGCCGTGAACTCACCTTGAGTTTGTGTATGTTTGCAATGATAATTGTTCTAGTCAACTTGACTATTCGTACCCAAATTACAAAAGGGTAATTCGTGTTATGATGGAACGTATCATATGCAAATTGTTCACTGACTTAATAAGTCCGGTTGCTTTTGTTCAAATATCTTCTTAGTTTTTCAACACTTGTTTCGTTATAAAACATTTCTAAGTTACTGCCCAATGGGCTTGAAACAGGTATCGAAACTACCTAGTTTCGATTGAACAAAACAGATGTCGAAACTACCTAGTTTCGATTGAGCAAACTGGGTATCGAAACTACCTAGTTTCGATTGGGTAAGAAAAGGTATCGAAACTACCTAGTTTTGATTGAGTAATAGGTATCGAAACTACATAGTTTCGATTGAGTAAAACAGGTATCGAAACTACTTAGTTTCGATTGAGTAAACAGGTATCGAAACTATAGTTTCGATACTGTTATTTCGTTTTGACAGAATCAGTCCTGCATATTTTTATGTTTTAAACTTGAATTCGACACCATTTTCTTGTTATTTTGCTTGCGTTCAAATAAACTGTATGTTTAGCTACGGTTATAAAGAAAATAATATGGATGGTATCGAGTTTTTACCTCTGGACAGAGATGACGATTTTGAGAGAAAAAGAGAATGATCTTGAGCTCCTTAGCTTGATTCTTGAGAAAAAAAAAACACTTGGAACTCTTCTTATAACACCGAAATATGGTGGGTTTTGCCTTAAAACTTGAATTCAACTTGAAAGAAATTGGGAAGGATGTGGGTGTTATGGTGTCGTAAGAGAGTGAGAAAGAGAGAGTGTGCTTGAGTGAGTGGTGAATGACAAGAGATGGTAAGTATATGTAAATCTTGGGAATAGATGGGGGAATGGGCTTCTCTGAATTTTGGCCGAGAAGTCAAGGGGGTGGGTTGGGTTAATTTGGATGATAACATAAGATTAGGTGTATTAATCCCATTTAGAGTTTTTAAGTGTTAATTTAATTTGATTTAGGTTCTTAATGATACTAGAATTATAATTTAATTAGTTAAAGATTCGTTGAGTGAAATATATTTAAATCCCGGGTTGTATAATTCGTTGAGGTGATTATTTGTAGGTATGAGTACCTAAAGGTGACGCTACAGGGTAACGTCTTCGAGAGGGTTCGTTAGTTTACTTTTACGTATATTATATGATTTATTCTAAAAATAACTTATTGACTAACGTAAAATTTTTTGTAATATATATATATATATATATATATATATATTTTTCTGGTTATTTAAATTCGCCACAAACGTTCGTATTAGTCGGTTTATATGGTACGTGGACCGGTAACTCCTAGAATTACCAAAAATGAAATGAGACCATGTACGGTTTTTGTTAGACCTTAATGTCCTTGTTTGTGAAATTAAGTAAATTGCGAAATTAATTATACTGTATACTCGTTTATAACATTTACGGATATTGACCTGAAATGTCGGGTGTCACAGAGTAGTTTCAGTTTCAGCATCTTTATTGGATTGAATATTTTCATCATCAGTATCCATTTTTGAATCAACTGTATCATCAGGCAGTGTGACGTCTTCAACAGAGTCCATAGAATCTGTTACTCCTTCATAAGTGAATTCAGGAATAACATCATCCTGGATGAAGTTATACGACACTTTAAGACCATCACAGCCTTCATACATAACCTTATCTTTATCTTTCTCTATCTCTATCTCTATTATCTCTCCTTCTTCTATCTCATTATCCGACATATCATCTTCCATGTCATTGAATAAATCATCAATATCATCAAGACATGCAATCTTTTCAGCTTCTTCTTCTTCTGAATCTTGAAAGAACTCCAATAATAGAATTTCTTCTTCATTAGTACCAGAAGTATCTTTGTTTCCTTCAAGTGATTGTGATGTCGACTCCCCCTGAACCTTTGATATAGGATTAGCGTTAGTGTATTGACGATCACCTTCAACATTTCCAGCAGGATCATTTTCTTCATCATCACGCCTTTGAATAGACCCTGTGTGACATGTATCGTGTATCCTCAACTCCCCCTGAGCGTCAAGACGCTGAACGAGTTTAGACACCAATGCTTGCATGTCAGCTATCTGTTGAGCTTGAGTCCGAATCACCAGCTGCCGTTGTGAATCAGTAGAAACAAGAGTGTTAACTTGTGTTTGTAAAGAAAGTACTTGAGATTCAAGGAAAGTAATCCTTTCAGAATCAGAAGGCTTTGACGGACCAACTGACGATTGTGGAATAGAAGGACTTGCAGTAGGAGTAATGATTGGAGGAACAGGAGTTACAACCGGAGATGTATCTTTCGATCTTGGAGGAGTAATAATCAAAGAAGCAAAAAAATTAGCATCCTCTACTCCCTGTGAAGATTGTATAGCAGCTATTGAAGCAGACATTAATTTTTGAGTCTTTGGATCTGGATTAAAGTCACTATCAGACTCAGTACTTTCATCAACCACGGATCTTTTTCCAAGTACTGAACCGGAAGGAGGATCACGAACAGACTTTCTTCTTGTTCGTCTGGCTTGAGATTTAATGCGTTTTCCAGCATTGGCCAGTGGAATAGCAGCTAATCGTTCATAATGACCTGAGGAAAAATCCCTAGATTCATCAGATTCAGTGCTTTCATTAACAGATAATATCGTATCACTTGTGCTTGAACTAGATTCATCATCAGTCACCACATTTCCTTCAGCTTCATGAATGGGCAAGTTCACAGCATCATCAACGAAATCATCCATGTTCATTCCTAGATCGTGTTCAGGTTCATGAACGACATGTTCTTGAATTGGTTCCTGAATAGGTATTTCAACCTCAACTTGTGGAATAGGAACTTGTTCAGGAATAGGAATTTGTGGTTGTACGGGAACTTGTACTTGTTGAACTGGTATCTGTTGTTGTGGAACTTGTTGTTGTGCTAGTTGTTGTGGTTGTTGCTGTTGAACATTGAAGCCTGGAACCTGAGCAATTTCTTCTGGATGAAACCAGTTGTCATTCAGTGGTGCAACATAATCAGGATTGATTAAGTGCCCAAACAATGGAGTATTGACTGGTATCAATGCAGCATTTTGCTGTTTCACCTTCGTGCAGTCAGTAAAGATACGCTTTGACATCGGAGTCACAGTTAATCTTATAGGATGTTGTTGAAGATCCGGAATAAGATGATTGAGAATCATTTGAATAAAGCGAGGATACATCAAGAATCCTTGACCTTCAGCCGGATTAATCTGCATGACCATCTCCCGATAGAAGTAAAGTGGAAAATTGAATCGCTTATTCAACGTTAAAGCCACCATAGCCGTTTGAAGAGCCATCTTTAAACCATCAGTTCCAGCTTTACGAGGAGAAATGCATTGAATAATCACTTGCATGAAATACCTCTATTCACCGACTAAGCCACCTTTACGTGCTTGGGTATCATTCTGTCTCCCATGATAACCCATTCTTTGAAAACAACACAGAATAAGAGTTCCTGGATAAGATAATGGATCTTCAGCATTTCCACCCAAATCAAGAGCAGCACGAATCGTCTCTTCAGAAATGGTAATCTCGGTATTATTAACAGTGGCACGAAGAACATGAGGTTCAACGTCCGTATCTTGACGTACTGTGTCCTAAAATTGTTGTATGTACACAAGACTTATGTAAGGATCAGCAGATAAAGCAACGTGAAGACGTGATCTGTTCAAAAATCCTATAATGCCTTGAAAATTTACTGCCTCGGACATGTTAGGATCTAACAATGCCACTTGATTATGTTTATATTCGACACGTCGAGCCATCTGAAAAAGTTGGACAACAAACATATTAGCAAAAATAACAAACACGAACAAACAACAAAACAAAAAAAATTTAAAAAAATTTTTTAAACAAACAAAAAAAAATATTTTGAACCCAATTAACAACCAATTAGAATGATCAATTTTATAATTCCGGTCAAAATTAGGTCAAAAACCGTTCGTTCAACTATTTGACAGAAACCGAGAAGAAAATCATCAAATTCTCACAATTGAACGGATGAAATTCAACAAAATTACCTTAGTTGTGTTCGAAATTCAATTTGGAATATGATAGAACCGGTAAACAACTTCAACAACATAGATTAAGAATTTTGAAAAATTTGCAGACAAGTTCGCTTCGTGTAAATGAAGACGATGACTGTCAAGTTCGCTTAGCCAAGAACCTTAAACACATTAAGTTCGCTTATTTAGACGAACTTGTTAAGTTCGCTTAACAAGCCAACGGCGAACTTGACAAGTTCGCTTCACCATCCACAGACAACCAGATTAAGTTCGCTTCACTGTTCTTAAGCGAACATATTAAGTTCGCTTCACTGTACATAGGCGAACTTAATATTTAATCACTTTTGCCTTGAACAAAATTTTACCAACTTCAACCTTTCAAGTCTTGAACTTTCGTCAGCATCACGTATCCGATCCAATCCAGAACAATTTTAATAAAAGTTTAGAATTTTCATGGAAAATAAAATCAAAATCTTTTTGAGTTTTATCCATACAAACGGAATCACATATTTTTGAATTTTATCTGTACAAACAGAAACACATATTTTTGGATTTTTATCTGAATAAACTGAAATCACATATTTTTGAATAATCATCATGAGCAAGAAGATCATATCAGTATCCAATTAATTCATCACACATTTTAGCAATAACAAAAGGTAACCTATAGTATGAAACCATCCAACTCAGTTTTGTGCACTACGCATCTTTTTCATTTTGAAACTCATTCAATTTGAATAATATTTGAAATGATACGTGATAAATTCCAAAGTAAATAAGATCAGGTTATAAAATGCTCATTTATTTTTACCGAATTTGAAATATAAAGTATGAATTCTTAAATTTGTCAATATTATATGATTTGAAACTATAAGCGTTTATTTTCCAAATTCATGTGATTTAATACCATTTAGACGAAAAACATCGTGTACCTCACATATATGCCAAACAGAAATATAAATTGCACTATCTTCAAGACATATACAGTTAATGTTAAGATTAGATCAATTTCCAAGATGAAATTATCTCTTTTAGCACAAGTATAGAAGCAGATCCCAAAGGATATAAGAATCATGATGATTCAGAATCAGAAGATTCTAATGAATTGGCTGATAATGAGAATCAACAGATTCAAGTATGAGGATCCAACTATTATCTGGATAAACTTCAATGGAGTCAGACTAGATGATGTATCTAACTGATCAAAGGGAGAATATATGTTTCAACAGATTTTGAAAGCATATCTTAGTTCAACAACACCTTGCATGTTTTTCGGGACATGGGCAGTGAAGTGAACTGAAATAAATTTGTGCTAAAGATATAATTCGATATTGGTCTCATGAAATTCTTTATAACCATATATTCTTTCTCTGATAATGATCTTTTACACACACACCAGGCATATAATGGATTTAAATCACAGATGTAATCATATTATATTTAATTTTCACACTACTATTGGTTTCAAAATGCTTTTAGTCTATTGACAATTCAAGTTTCAAATTTTATACACAAATTTTAAAAACAAATTTATCAAGAATAGAGCATTCACAACACTATCATTTCTCATTTATGCAGACTTTGAAATTTAGATCAAATCAACTCAACTTAATCAATCATATATCAAAGGTCTACTAAGGTCGTGTGAAATGAACTAATCACTAATGTAATATCATTTCTTCTCTAACCTCAAATGATGTCAAATTTAATATTTTTCAATTTGTTTTGAATTTTTATAAATTAAAACTTTTTGACTGAAAATGTAAATGCAGAAATGTAATAAAGCAATAAAAGAACTTAAAAACAAAATTTTCCATGAAATTCGGATTTTGAAAAACTTTTATTCGGGATTGATCATACCAATCATTTTAATTAGGAATTCAAACCTGGTACGATCAAATGCCTTGGTAAACAAATCAGCAAAATTATCTTCAGTGTGTACCTTGAACAGCTCAATCAACCTTTTCTCTGCACAATCACGTATAAAATGATATCGAATTTCGATGTGCTTAGTTTTACTATGTTTAACAGGATTATTAGTTATAGACATAGTAGCATTATTATCGATAAGCATAGGGGTTCCTGTGAAATTCAAACCGTAATCTCTCAATTGTTGTTGTATCCACATGATCTGTGAACAACAACTTGCAGCAGCTATGTATTCTGCTTCGCTTATAGAAATAGAGACTGTAGTTTGCTTTTTGCATTGCCAGGACACAAGTCGATTACCTAAGAACTGGCAACCACCTGTTGTAGATTTCCTGTCCAGACAACAACCACCAAAATCAGAATCAGTATAAGCATTGAAATCAAAGTTAGAACCATGATGATACCATAGCCCCAAACGTTGTTTTCCTTTTAAATACCGAAAGATTCTTTTCACAGCGATTAAGTCAGTTTCTTTTGGCTTTGCCTGAAATCTGGAACAGATGCACACGGTGAACATTATATCTGGCCTTGAAGCGGTTAAGCACACTAGGGATCCAATCATAGCTCTGTAAAGTCGATAATCCACATCTTTTCCATCCAAGTCAGGGATCCAATCATAGCTCTGTGTAGTCCTCCATCTTGAACCGGCTCAAGATGTCTTTGACATACTTGGACTGATGAATAACGAAACCATCTTACTTTTGATTTACTTGTAAACCTAAGAAAAATGATAACTCTCCCATAGCAGACATTTCAAATTTCGAATTCATAACACCCTCAAAGTCTTTGCATAACCCTTCGTTTGTAGAGCCAAAAATAATATCATCCACATAAATCTGCACCAGTAGGTAATCTCCCCCTGATTTCTTTATAAATAAAGTCGAGTCTATCTTTCCACGAACAAAATCATTTGCCAAAAGATGTGTGGATAAAGTTTCATACCTCGCACGAGGAGCCTGATGAAGACCATAGAGGGCCTTATCAAGCTTGAAAACCATGTTCGGATGAAGCGGATCTTCAAACCCCGGCGGCTGACATACATAGACTTCCTCCTTGACCTTACCATATAAAAACACACTTTTTACGTCTAATTGAAACACCTTAAAACCTTTAAAGGAAGCAAAAGCTAGAAACAGCCTTATAGATTCGAACCTCGCAACCGGCGCATAAACCTCGGTGTAATCAATTCCTTCCTGTTGATTAAAGCCCTGTACAACTAATCTTGCGTTGTTGCATACCACGACACCTCGATCGTCTTTCTTACATTTAAATATCCATTTTGTTCGTATCGGATACGCACCCTTCAGAAGATCAACAAGATTCCAAACCTTAAGTTTGTCAAATCGAGCAAGTTCTTCCTGCATAGCTTCTATCCAATTGTTGTCATTTAAAGCCATCTCAACATTCTTGGGTTCAACCTGCGAAATAAAGCAACAATGTGAGCAATCATCAAGAACACCAGAATCTTTAATGCAGGTAGACAAACATGTATTGTCAACAAGAGAACGTGTTTTCACTCCATCCTGTAAATTTCCAATTATATTCGTCAGGAGATGATCTTTGAGTTCCTTGATGGATGCAACCTCAGGAACCTGCAACACGTCAACTTGAGTAGAGTCAGATTGATAAGAATAATCTTGATTAATTGGAATATCCAAGTCTAAATTTGTAGGAATCTCCCCCTGATCCTGTGTCGAAGGTAATTGATTATCACCCAACAACGGATCAGCAGAAGAATCTTGAAAAATAGCATTATCCTCCTCACTCTCTGAGTCTTGTGGACCTGAACAAGAAGCAACATTAGGATCGGGAGCAGAAGTAGTTGGAATCGATGAATTTGGAACTGCATTTGGTAGAAATCCATTGTGCTGTGCATCCTGACAAGAATCATAAAGAACAGCAGCATCTTCATCAGAAATATCAGAAGGTAAATGAAAAGACTTGAATAAGTTTTCATAATCAAATGCCCAATCCGGACCAATCGCCATTTGTCGTAAAGAACGATTTGAACAGTCAATATGGAACCATTCTTCAACTTGGCGCGTCTCTTTGTTATAAACCATCCTGGTTGTCGAATTGGCCACATACCCCAGAAAAATCCCTTCAATAGCCTTCGCACTAAATTTTGTTGGGATATCACAAACTTTCAATAGGGTGCAAGGATTACCAAAAGGTAGTAAATAATCCAGATTCGGCTTTCGATTATTCAGCAATTCATAACAAGTCTTGTTATGTCGCTTAACGGTCAAGACCCTGTTTAAAACGTGACACGCAGTATTCACAGCTTCAGCCCAAAAGGTGACTGGAAGCTTAGAATCTGCAAGCATCGTGCGAGCCGTTTCGACCAACGTCCTGTTCTTTCATTCAGCGACACCATTTTGTTGAGGAACATATGGCGCACTGAATTCATGATGAATTCCTCTTTGTAGACAGAATAAGCCCATTTTGCTATTCTTAAATTCGCTGCCATTGTCACTCCTTATTCTTCTGGCTTTCAGATTGAATAAATTTTCCAAACCCAGGATTAAGTATTGTACCAACTCAGTGGTTTCAGCTTTAGAAGAAAGAAACTTAACCCATGAAAATCTGGAGTAATCATCAGTTACTACCAAGCAGTATGATTTCCCACCAATGCTCCTAATACTGATAGGACCGAACAAATCCATATGCAGTAACTCTAAAGGGGTTACGATAGAATTTGTCGATTTGGATTTGTGACATTTCTTTCTTTGCTTCCCCCTCTTGCAAGGAATATAATCATCAGGAACTGAGAATTTCATCTTCGGAATACCAAGAACCAGATCATTCCGAACAATATAGTTCATCTTCCGGTAGTTAATGTGAGCTAGCTTCCTGTGCCACAATATTGAATCAGATTCAGACGCCTTGGAGAGTAAACAGGTAGGAATTGAATCCGTTGTAGTGGCGACACTCATGTCAAGGACATATGTGTCATTTCTCCTTGGAGCCTTCATGAGAATCCATTCATCAGGAAGAACGAAGCCCGGTTTCAAAATATAGCATTCAACATCGTTGAAATGGAACGAAAACTTCTTGTCACAGACTTGTGATACGCTTAAAAGATTGTGTTCCAGCTGCTCAACATAATTCACCTTTTCAAATTTGACTTTGTCATTCTTTAACGTTCCCTGTCCAGTTATGTACCCGCCTTTATTACTCGCAAAAGCGACATAACCACCATCAATTTGTTTAACATCTTCAAGCAATCTAACATTCCCTGTCATATGTCGAGAGCAACCACTATCCACATACCAAGTATTGTTGATAGTCCTCCTTGGTTGTCCCTACATAAACAACGAGAATCAGTTATAAATTGGAACCTAAGCCATCGTGGTCTTGGGTCGACCAGTTTGATCAAAATAAACAACTTCTTGTAATTTACAATCAACCTTATCATTCACTTTTGGAACAGAAGTTTGACTTTCAGACATTTTCAAAGAAGAGCCATTTTGATTATTTTGAAAAACATTATTTGATATATTATTGTCAGATTCGGATGTTTCGAAAATTTTCTTTAATTTTCTGTTTCTTCTTCTCCTTTGAGGTCTAGACAATTTAACCTCCTGCGGAGAATCTTTTGAAATTCCAACATGAGGGATCTCAAGTTTCTCTTTGCATACAAAAGATTTAGAATTCAATTTATCCTATTGTTTAAATCCAGAGGATTTAACAAAAGATCGAGCAGGCAAATTTTTCTCCAAGCTAGATGACGACTTTCCCTCATCTTTTCTTTTCAGAATCTTCACCACTTTCGGTTGTGAAGGAACAATCTTCATTTTACCCTGGTTATTGTATGGACAGTTGACTAGAATGTGACCAGCATCGTTGCAATGAAAACACACTCTTCTTTCTTGATAAGTTCTGAAATAAGAGGTTTTCTTTGAATTTGAGGATCCATCAGAGGAATAAGCTTCAGAGGAATGTCCAGAACAATTTATCGGCTTCTTTGGAACATAAGTCTGTGTTGGCACCATTGAAGAATTCACTTTTTGATAACCAGCCGCAACAAACCCACTTGACTGTAAGATTGGAGAAAGTTTAGTTGGAACAGCTTTCACCTCTTCGGGTTCAGTCATAATGCATCTATCCCGGGTAACAGTAAATATGACAAACAGAGTCTTTTACCTTAGACGGATCAGACATGTCTGCCATGAATACTTTGGCAATGGGAATATTCTCTAAATCATCACCAACTGAAGCATTTTCTGTAAGAACAATATCCTCCTCAGAAACCCCTGATGCAGCATCAGAATCAATATTCTGCCCTTGTTCTACCTCATCATCAAAGCTTGGAACACTATCACTATCACACGAATCATCACTAGAACTTTCATCATCAGTAGACTCCTCTAGTTTTTTAGAATGAAATTCTGTAACAAAAGCCTGACTTACAGCACCTACCAAGTCTTCCAGATGAATGCCCCAGTCATAATTTTCGTCGTTTTGAGCAACCAATGCTGATGATGCAGATACATGATTTGTATTACCAGAAGAACCATGTGATTGATTCCTATTATGCTGAAAGTTAGGCTGCTTCTTTTGAGAATCAAATTCTACCATCGGCTTCACACACTCCTTAGCAAAGTGACCATACTCTTGGCAGTTGTAACAACGAACTTTGCTCTTATCAAAACCCATACGAGATCGACTATTTGAACCAATATATTTTCTGCCAGTTTTCTTTAAAAAATCTTTAGCTTGGCGCATCAACATAGCCATATTCCATTGGATATTCATTTCTTCCAGATCAACAGGGTCAATCTGTCAGAAATCTTCTTCTATAACCTAAGGATCATGTATTTTCCCTCCAATAAAATTCTCATAGGATGCCATGAAAGATGAAAACATAGCAAGATAATCATCAGTAACTTTCTGATTCAAATGAGATCCAGATGATGTTAAAGCTGTAGTCGCAGAAAATCCAGAATGGCTTGAATGACCAGAATAAATTGGAACTCCAGAACACTGATCATTTGAAGACTCTTTAGCATCACCATAAAAGAATGTCACTCCAGTACCAGATTTAAATGTAGATTTGGCAAAATACATTGAGGGATCCTGTATATGCTCCATATTAGTCTCATTCTTCTTCATATTCATGTCATGCGACTGAATCTTCCCTAGAACTTCTTCAAGAGACATGGTTTTGTACTTAATATTCTCTTTGATTAAAACCGTATACACATCAAATTTTGATGGTAAAGCCTCCAAGAATTTATCATTGATTTCCTCAGTCTCATACACCATAGACGCACTAGCCAGTTCACTAAGAAGATGATAGAATCTTGTAGCAAGATCATCCAAGGATTCGTTTTGAAAATGTTTAAAGACCAGGAACTGCTTCTTTAGTAACTCCTTTCTACTCTTCTTCACATCCAAACTTCCTTCACACCTTTTCTGTAATGCTTCCCATAGTTGTTGAGAAGACTTGAACTGTTTAAAACTGTGATATATTTATTTCGGAAGAGACATCGAAATACTAGCCATCGCTTTCTTTTCCCTATCAAATAACAACTTCTCTTCAGTAGTTAATGCTGACACCGGCTTCGGAACATCATCCTTTCCCATCCATGAATAAGTAGGATGCGTATATCCTTCCAAAATCAGAATCCACAAACTAGTATCGGTAAAAGATACGAACTGGTCAAACCGATCTTTCCAATTAGAATAATCTGCTAGATTCAACAACTTCGAAGGTTTTTGAGATGTACCGATCTCATTGTCATAATTGAACATATTCGTGACTTGAATCATATTTTCCATTTAAAAAAAAATTTATGAAAAATTTCTAAGTGCTGAACAGTCTTACCCTCAGGCGAAGATAATAAGTTCACTTCTCATACACCCAAGCGAACATAATGAGAAGCTAACTTAAAAAGTTCGCTTAAACCAAAAATTTGAAATCTTCTTAAGTTCGCCTAAAATAAGTTCGCTTAACCCTGTGACAAGCGAACTTGACAAGTTCGCTTGCTAAGTTCGCCTGCACAGAAATCAGCAAGTTCGCTTGCCGTAACAGAATCAAGATCAAGAACTTCTTCAGACCAAAATCGCGAACCAAGAACATCCAAAAATCATCATTAATCACTGAATTGAAGGAATTAAACAAAATTGGACCGTAGGATCGTGTAATTTGTCAATTAGAAGCTTTCTATCAGATCAATTTCATCATAATCCTCTTCAAAAACACCAAATCAGATCAAAATCAGTCTTGAAAACTCCATTGAAATGATAAACTAAAAAATGATGAATTTGGGGTCAATTTGTATATAAAATCGTCTAGAATCAACAAGAATCACGAGCAATGGCTCTGATACCACTTGTAGGTCCTCAAGGCGCGTCTACGGATCGATCTCGTGATAAGACGTGACGTTTACTCGGAGTGCGGAATCCAACGAGTCAACGTTTATACGCATAAAAGACAATGCAAACAAGCAAGTAAATAACCTTCTCAATTCGTATTTCAAATCACAACGATGTTTACAGACTCAATCGGACTTCTCTGTTCTATTTGGTTCTGTTCTGATCTCTATTGAACGACTGACTCTTTAAACATATATATAGATAACTGACCTGATATAGGCAAACTTATTAAGTTCACCTCTAATAGCTTAAGCGAACTTAACAAGTTCGCCTCAGTTAGACTTAAGCGAACTTATTAAGTTCGCCTCTGATAGACCAGGCTAACTTAACAAGTTCGCCTCTAGGCTATACTTGTAAAACACTTAGTGACTTTTGACATTTACATAACAAAAACATAAAGACATAAAATCTAGCTATTACAAGCTTTTGTCATTACAAACTATGTCCTTACAGATTTACTGTTGCAGATGACTATATGCCTTGTAAAAAGGGCAAACAGCAGTGGAAGTCTCACAAGCCCAAGCTCCAAAACTCCATTGATACCCCTTTGGAGCAATTACACATGGATCTGTTTGGCCCCATAAGTATTAGGAGTATTGGAGGTAAGTCGTTCTGTCTGGTTGTAACTGATGATTTCTCACGTTTTTCTTGGGTGCATTTTTTAGTTACAAAGGACGAGACTGCTGATATTCTTCAATACCTGATCCTGAGCTTGGAATCTCTTTGCAAGCTGAAAGTTAGAAGAATAAGGAGTGACAACGAAACTGAGTTCAAGAATAATTTGATGGAACTTTTCTGTCTCAAGAAGGGGATCCGTCACGAATTCAGCGCCCCGTACACACCACAGCAGAATGGAGTTGCAGAACGGAAGAACAGAACACTGATTGAGACTGCAAGGACTATGCTGTCGGATGCAAAGCTTCCTGTCACTTTCTGGGCAGAAGCAGTTAATACAGCTTGTCATGTCTTAAACAGAGTTCTGGTTGTGAAAAGCCACAACAAGACTTCTTACGAGTTGATCATCAATCGACTTCCCAATCTTGATTACCTAGTTCCTTTTGGTAGTCCCTGTTCCTTGTTGCTACAGTACAAAGACCGCCAGCGTAAGTTTCATGCAAAAGCGGTGGAAGGCATCATCTTAGGATACGTTGCCAACTCGCCTTGCAAGAGAGTGTATAATATAGGAACTCGTACTGTCGATGAATGGTTTGAAGTGGATTGTAGTAAACACATCATTCCACCAGAACCAACAGGTCCAGCTTGGGGTTTTGATTATGATGCGCTATTCAAGTCATTCAATCTTCCTGATCTATCTACAGTTGACGCCGCAAATGTTTATAAATTATTGGGTGGCGGCGATGACTCCAGTTTCTCTACTCGTGCTACTGTACCGATTGTAACTCCTGATTCCAATGTTGCATCTGCATCTGGAACTCTTAATGGTGATGATAGTTGTAGGTCCCTAATTCGGTGTGTGACGGATCTCTAGACTCGCGGTACGACACAGTGATAACGTGCGGAATCCATGATCAACGTGCTCGTGTGACTCAATCAACAACAACGATGTAAATAAACTCTTTGTATTTCCACCATAATATCAGGTTACAAGATTTCACAGAATTTCTCTCGTCTCTAATCTGTCTTGTAACTTCTAACAGACTCTGTTCTGTATTTATAAACTACTGTTCTGCACCAGGCGAACTTAACAAGTTCGCCTAAAAGATGCTTAAAAAAACTTATTAAGTTCGCCTCTGATAGACTAAGCGAACTTATTAAGTTCGCCTCAGAGAGACTAAGCGAACTTATTAAGTTCGCCTCTGATAAACCAGGCGAACTTATTAAATTCACCTCTGATAGGCTAGGCAAACCTGTTATGTTCGCCTCTATCAGAACTTACACAGAATTTTATCAACAGTTACAAAACATGTCCTAACAGACTCCCCTTTAACTGTTGCTAACAATTCTATCAATTACAAGTCAAAGACTCTAAGACTAAGACATAATATCTTCAAGCTCATTGTCACCAGAATATGCTTCAACAATAGTGAAGATACTAATGTTAATGGAGATGACGCTCAAGCTAATCCTAACACAACTGTAGGAAATGAAGCTCCAGCTGATCTAATTAACATTGAATCCTCTTCTTCTGGAACACAAGAAATGGGGGAGTTAAGCACGAATCTCGATTCAGAAATTCAGGAACGGAATGTACCAGAGGCGAGAGTGCATAAGAATCATCCAATTAACAACATTATTGGTGATCCTTATGCCGGTGTTCAGACTCGTCATCGAACTATCACTGAGAACACTAGTCTTTACTCGGAGATACTTGACATTGGTGTCATGGAAACATCTCTGCATGATGCATTCGTATCCCAGTTAGAGCCGAAAAATGTGAAGGAGGCTCTCACTAACAACTGCTGGATTGAGGCGATGCAAGATGAATTGTCTCAATTCCAAAAGTTGCACGTGTGGGATTTGGTTGACTTGCCAAAAGGCTTTCAGCCAATTGGAACCAGATGGGTGTTCAAATGAAAGACGGATAATCGTCATGTGGTTGTGAAGAACAAAGAAAGATTGGTTGTTCAGGCTTTTTACCAACAAGAGGAATTGGATTACACGGAAGTATATGCCCCAGTTGCTAGAATTGAGGCCATTCGACTGTTCTTGGCTTATGCCACATATGTCGGCTTCAAGGTCTATCAACTTGATCTGAAGAGTGCTTTCCTATATGGAAAAGTTCATGAAGAGGTCTATGTCACTCAACCTCCCGGCTTTGAAGATCCGCATAATATCAATAAAGTGTATAAGCTCAACAAAGCACTTTATGGTCTTCATCAAGCATCGCGGGCATGGTATGAGACATTATCTAAACATCTACTGTCTAATGGTTTCGACTGTGGACAGATTGACTCGACCCTCTACATTATGAAAGCAGGAGGTGACATTCTTCTTGTACAAGTCTACGTCGACAACATTATTTTTGGATCTACCAATGAAGGGATGTGTAGGGAATTCGAACAGGTGATGAAGTCCAAGTTTGAAATGAGTAACATGGGTGAATTGTCATTCTTCCTAGGTCTGCAAGTCAGTTAAAGAGAGGATGGGATTTATCTACATCAAAAAAAGTATGTGCAGGACATCTTGTCAAAATACAAGATGAATGATAGCAGTACTTATGGCACACCTATCCCAGTCAATCATGGTCTGCATCCTGACAAAGATGGAAAGGATGTGGATTACAGATTACCGTGGGATGATAGGATAACTTATGTATCTCACAGCTTCAAGACCCGATATAATGTTTGCTGTGTGCTTGTGCTCAAGGTTTCAGTCACAACCGAAGGAGTCACACATGATAGCCGTGAAGAGAATTTTCAGATACCTGAAAGGGAAACCCCCATTGGGTCTTTGGTACTCTAAGCAGCCGTCATTTGACTTCAAAGCCTCTACTGATTCAGAATATGGCGGTTGTAACCTTGACAGAAAGTCAACTTCTGGCGGATGTCAATTCTTAGGAGACAGACGGGTTTCCTGGTAGTGTAAGAAGCAGTCAACAATTTCTGTCTCAACTTGTGAAGCAGAATACATTGCTGTGGCGAGCGGTTGTTCTCAGATATTGTGGATTCAACAACAATTGAGAGACTATGGCTTAAACTTCACTGGAACTCCTTTATTCATTGACAACAATGCCACCATGTCCATCACAAATAACCCGGTGAAACATTCCAAAACTAAACATATAGAAATTCGCCATCATTTCATCCGTGATTGTGCTGAAAAGCATTTAATTGAACTTGTAAAAGTTCACACGGATGAAAATCTTGCTGACCTTTTCACAAAGGCTTTTGATCGATCCCGTTTTGAGCATCTTGTGAACTTGATAGGAATTTTCAATCGTGAGTGAGAAACGTGTTTTTCTTAAATCAGTTCAATTCATGGAAGTTAAATTTTAATTTCTTTTACATTTTCTGTATAGTTCTTTTAATTTTCAAAATATTTTACAAAATCAAAAACAAAATAGAAAATGGAGAAAATTTCAAAGTTAACTTGAGAAAAGAGGAAATGATAGTACATCAGAAATGATCTAAAAGTCACAGACTTCTCATATGGAAAATGATTGCGTCATGCTTACTTAAGTGTTTAAATTATTATGTTTTTAATTTGCTTATTTACAAGTAATTTGAATTGTCAGTAGGCTGTATGCGTCTTTGAATCACTAGTTGTGTGGAAACTAAAGTCTAAATTACAACTGTGATTTGAACCCATGTTTGCTAGTGTGTGTGTGTAAAAGAATAGAAAAGATCATTATCAGATAAAGGATGTTAAATTTTGGCAATAATTTTCTTTTGAGATCAGTTTCGGGTTATGTCGTTAGCACAATTAATGCGGTTCATCTCACTGCCGATACTCACAAGTATGCAATGAGAGATTGAATCAATACATGTCTCTACATTAACCGTTGAGAATGTATTCACCCTTGAATCGCTCCTGATTCATTGAAATCAAATCCAGATAAAAGTTGGATTCCCTTACCTTATTCAAACACCATACTCATTATCCTGAATCATCATACCGATATTCAATGAAGAAAATCAAATTAAACCAAGACAAATGAATCACTCGATTCTGAATCTTATGATTCCTGATAATCCTTATGGATTCTGCTTGATTTTTCCAGTGCTAATTGATGTAACTTCATTTTGAAAATTTAGAAAATCATTGGGAAAATCTTAGATGCCTTGAGATAGAGCAATTTACATTGCTATAGTATATCAGTGGGGTACACGTTGTATATTTTATAATTAATACCTTAATACACAAGAACGTGATGCAAAGATGCTTATAGTTTCAAATCTTATAATATTGTTAACTTGAATTACTTGTTTATGTGCTTATTACGTATGAATAAATAGTAATCCATGACATGATCCCATATTTTTTTATGTTTATATTGTATCGTTTTTGTTATAAGTTAGCCTAATATGATCCTCTGTTTGTGTCTTTGAAGCAAAAATAGTTTGTGTGAATATTTGTATATTTCTATCTAGAAAAAGATCAAAAAGATTTTAAGTTTATGTGCAGTTCAATCTTAATCAGAAAAACCAAAAATATTTGTGTTTAACCTTCCTGAATTGTATTTGAATCCTCCTGATTGAATATTTTTATCTTGTTCGTTATTTGACTTGAAAATCTTCATAATTTGAGTTGAAAGTTTGCGCACTTAAGTGTTTCTGCGTACTTGACAAGTGCGCATGAAGTAAGTCATGCATACGTAACAAGTACGCAAGAGTTAAGTCTTGCGCACTTGTAAGTACGCAGGAGTTAAAGCTTGCGCACTTAGCAAGTACGCAAGACCCAAATGTGTGGGGTATATAAGCAGGACTTGGGATTTTTTAGAGTTTTATCTCATTTCAATCCTGAGCGACTGTCGAATATTCCTTATCAGTTTTTACTCAAAATTTCCGTGTGTTTCTAATCCGTTCTTTCATCCCGATCATTGTTTGATCTTCACCAGTGTACCATTTGGTGAGATTCTTAGATCCGTTCATCCGCAAAATCTCTTGTTTAGGACCGATTTCTTGATTTTCGAGTTAGGGTTTTGTTGATGAAATTTAAACCGGTTTCGGGTGTTCTTAAGTTAAATTAAGCCCAAAAATTGGTTTATGATCATCAATCGAAGCTCATGTATTCTAAAGTCGTCCTTAACTACACTTGATTTTGGGTTTGACCCCTTTGTGTCCGTGATTTTGCGTCGGACCGAGGGTAGGTCCAAATGACCTAGTTTTAGCATTGCATTGGTGTTAGTGCTGGTCCCATAGGTCTTGAACATGTTTTTCGACTTTGTGGTGACCACTATCATCATCTAAATCGTTGAATCTCTTGATTTTGGATTTTGTAAAAGCTCTAAGAATTTTTTCTGTTTATTTGTTAAGTACGCACGAAGGGCCACTCAGAATTTTTCTAAGTCTAAAATTCTGTTCAATGTGCAAGTGCTATACTTTGTCATGTCTTGTTCTATTCCATTAACTCTGTTTGATTTAATGTTTTATTTCTTATGTTATTGCAGAGGTGGCTGGTGATGGCGGTGATGAAGAAGGAAGAGATGGTGCTGAAGAGCCAGATTCTGAGGCGACAGAGTCTGATTCCTCTGATTCTGATGATGCACTATCACAGCCAACCCTCAGAGAATGGCGAAGGTTTCCCTTTCCGAGCCATCCTCCAAAATGAAAAGACGAAAGAATTCAGACAATAAGTATGTTGCTGAACATGAGACTGAGAGCGCGTTAGCCATGCTGACGTCGGTTTCACGGTGCTCAAATTTGACATAGTCGTCTTTAAGCTCACGTATTTTGACCTTGGGGAACCTCTGGTCACAGAGCTCAAATTTAACATAGTCGTCTTTAAGCTCACGGATTTTGACCTTGGGGAACCTCTGATACGACGTTGTTAGACAAATACTACTTGCATACAGATGATAGAGACTGAAGACATCTGCAGAGCTGCTGTCAAGGGGGAGTTTGTTGAAACAATTCTTGTGACAATCACTCTGAAGTTGTTTACTCTAAAGCTGTGTAGACATCTCCAGAGATGCTGTCAAGGGGGAGTTTGTTGAAGCAATTCTTGTGACAAGCACTCTTAAGATTGTTTTTACTTTTGTATTGACCTTATGTATTTGTATTTGTATATCAACATCAGTATGTTTTGGTTTATCGAGTTGTAATCATGTTCGTAGGTACGTGTCATTGTATTCGTCTTTGTTAAGTGTTTTGTGCACTTGTATGTGCGCAGGAGATAGTTCCTGCGTACTTAGCAAGTACGCAAGAATACATTTGCGTACTTGCTAAGTACGCATGAGCAATTTGCCCTGCGCACTTGCTAAGTGCGCAGGCATTAGGTCATGTATAAATATGAATGGTTGACAGGAGATAAGTACGCAATCATAGGCATTAAGATTAGCAAATACGCAGAACTTTATAATCTCAGAACTTCTCTCTGTAACCTTCAAGTGTTTATAATAGACGAACGTTTATAGTGATTATCTTATCGGTTTACTTTGTTTCTTAAGACTCTCCACCTAGTCACGGGTATTCCGCGCCCGGTCCGACTACTAGACCCACTTGCTTGTGATGATCCGCCACACCCGAGGGACCTACAGTCTTTATCTCTACAAACTCCCCCTAGACTGATGTTACCAAAACTCTCTTATTGCCTTTGTTGCTGAAGCTTTTACGTGTGAGCAACAATCCTTTCTGTCTCATAGCCTCTGGGGTCCATGCTTGTATTGTCAAGAGGGAGTTAAGATAGAGTCTTGATGTCCTTGCTTGGCATGCTGAAGATGGTCTTGCTTGAACATCTCATCTTCTGACCTCTGACATCTATCGAAGTGTACTCATCTTGAGCAGCATTGTAGGACCAACTGACAAATGGATAATGGGATTGAAGAGGTTTAACATCAAGAGCCACATCTTTGCTAGGGTTGAAGTGATGCTTGATCACCAGCAACATATGTCTTCCACTATCACTTTCAGGCTCATGAGCTTCACCCAGCTCCATCATTCTCTAAAGATCAGAATCTGGAAGCTGCATCACCTCATCAACATATTTGTATATTGATCTTTTTAACTCTTCCCTTCCCCTGAAAACTTCAAACCATTTTCCTTGATTGCTGTAGAACCATACTACAATTTCTCTTGAATCTTCTGGTGTGGCAATAGGTTTGGTTTTCTTCTTGGGAGGCTGTTGATGAGGATGAGCTGGGTGAGAGGATTTGGACTCTTTGGGAGGAGAGCAGGGTGGTCTAGGAGGAAGAGTGGAAGGTTGTTGGACAGAGGAAGGAGTGGATGAGAGAGTAGGCTTGGGATTCTTTTGTTTTCTTTCATCAGTTTGAGTGTTTACCCTTGTTTTTGAGCCTGTCTTCCCCAGTCTATCTTCCTATTCCTTTGTAACTTTGACATATAAGGCTTGAAGGTTCATGAAGCTCATGGGACACAGCCTCTTTCCACTCTCACCTCTAGCCTTCAGGAAGTTCATCATAACCTTCCTTTCTTCATGGGTTCTGACATTGAATGCAATGGTCTTCCTAGATTTCTGTTTGGCTTTTTCTTCTTCTTTAGCCCTTTTCTTATTTGCCAGTTGACCTTGCTGTCCCATGAAAGCTCTGTATATTTCTTTATTTGATAATTTCTCAAGGTAATCTGCATTCTCACCTTGAGAAATCAGAGCTTCAGTCCACTCTTCCCTCATTTCTTTAGCAAGTTCAGAGTCAGTGATTCTAAACTTGGCTTCTTCTTTTCTCTTCCTCTCCCTCTCTTCTTCTTCTTTATTGAACTGTTCCTATAGGTGAAGAGCTAAGGCTTCATCTTCTTTTAGTTGTTAAGCTGTAGGAACATGAACTCTTGTTTCATCCAGTTGCCTAGCATATAACTGGATTTGTTGTTCTCTGAGAAGTATGGCGATTTTTCTTTCTTGAGCCTTTTTAAGCTCAGCCATCTGCTCCTCTTCTCTTTCTCTTCTTCTTCTTTCCATCTCCTTCTTTTCTTGCTCTATCCTCTTTTCTTCTTCCTCTGTCATGATACCCTTCCCTTTTGTCTTTATTGGATGCCTCTGCTTCAGCTTCATGGATTAAAACAGTGTAGGTCCCTTCGTGTGTGTCGGATCGTCACATGCAAGTGGTCTACTAGTCAAACCGGGTTGCGGAATACCCGTGACTAGGTGGAGAGTCTTACTAAACAAAGTAAACCAAACACGAGAGTCACAATAAACGTTCTTTGTATTATAAACACTCGACGGTTAAAGAGAGAATACAAGCTGCGTACTTAGCAAAACTGAGTTCGTCTGAACAAATGGTTCTGCGTACTTAGCTTCTGTGAACCTATCCTATTTATATTGACCTGATGCCTGCGCACTTAGCAAGTGCGCAGGACCAATTGCTCTTGCGTACTTAACAAGTACGCAGAGGTGTTCTTGCGTACTTGCTAAGTACGCAGGAGCTTTCTCCTGCGCACTTGTAAGTGTGCAAAACACTTAACAGAAAAACAACAAACATTATGTAAAAGTAAATACAACTCGATAAACTATTACATAATGACTCTTACATACAAATACAAATTACAGACATTAGAATACAAACTAAGACTCTATCCAGAGTGTTGTCACAGGAAAGTGCATCAACAAACTCCCCCTTGACAACAGCTCGGGATCTTCATCGTCTTCAGTCTTCATTCTTCAGTCTTCACAGCACCTGTTCCTTAGCTTTCATCTTCTTCTTGTAATCAAGGCAGAACTTAATCACCTTGTCATATTTAGCAGAGAGAAGCTTTATCCATTCGTCAGTGTGGATGCAGAATTTGTCTGCTAGTACCTCCAGATCGTTCACAGAGAAATTGATGAAGCAGACTTCATCAAAAACCCTGATCACTTCCTTTGGCACTATGTTTCCACTATCTGACTTACCTTTACTCATAACCACAGCCTCGCCCGTTTTTGGATCAACGTACCAGTACCACATGTCACCAAGAATATCCTCAGGTAACTTGCTCAGGGGAATCTTAGTTTCACATTGTACTGGCTTGTATACCAATCTCTTTATTGGCTTCTTAGTCACAGGATGCACAACGTGCTTATCCTTGACTCTTCTGGGCACCTGAGGCTTAAGGTACTCAAAGTTCCCTGATCTTCCTTCCCGCTGTAGTGTTACCCACAAACCCATTGCTACTGCATTACTTGAGTGACTTAGCAGATCGCGGTTTGCAAGGTTAAGTAGGTCGTACTTGGGCAAAGAGTTGAACGCCTCACTGGTGGGTTTCAAGTATTGAACCCCCCCCCAGATCTTTTGATGGCAAACATCTGCTTGTCCTCCTCGAACCTAACAGCCAAGATCATACCTGTCGCTCCGTGCTTGTCTGTGATAGACGTCTTTTGCCACACGGGAGCTGGACCCTTTGTAGATGCAGAAGGCATGTCTTTCTCTTTTGGTGCCTCGAGGTCCACAGGTGTAGGGTCGACTGGGGAGGTTTCAGTTGTAGCTTCAACATTACTTGCCATGTCAACTGAGCCTGTGTCTGTTTCGAGCAGAGATTCGAGCGATGGTATTTCAAAGATCTCACCATCCTCTAACTCGTACTCTAGTTCCCCGTCGCCCTTGGGAATCTCGATTATCACATCATCATCATCATCGTTCCAGTCATCACCAGAGTCGATCTCTCCTTCTTCCAGATTAGGGAGAGCATCGATCTGTGCCTCTTTGGAATAGTCAGGCTCTAAATAAAGGATCTCATCATCAGATAAGTCCTTGAGCACGTCAGCCGCTGACTTCCCTTTATCTCCGCCACCACCACCTGAGGTATCACCACCCTCTTGCTGAGTAGACTCCCCCTCAGCCAATGGAACAGAAGAGATGGGCACAATCGCCAAAGCTAGGTGCTCACCTCCACTAGGACCGACTTCAGGATCCTTGTCTTTATCATCATCCTTAGTCAGATCGACTGGACGACAAGACTCGGCACCGGTGGATTTCTTTTCTTTGTCTTTCTCTTTCTCTTTTTCTTTCTCTTTCTCTGTCTCCCTCTCCCCCTGAGCACCTAGCTTCGCGGTCAGTTCACCAACTAATTTGACCATCGCTGCGTGCTCCTTTCTCTGCAAGTCCATCCTCAGCTCAAGTGAAGTTCTGTGGCCTAGAATCATTTCGTTAGTCTTAATTAACAGTTCATTCTGTGCCAAGACATTCTTCAACTGTTCATCAGTCCCCGTTCTCTGGCTACGCAGAATCTTAACTTCATCCGCCAGAGAGTTTATCTGTGCTTGTTGAGCATCAGAATCCTCTTTTGACTTTTGAATAGTCTTCAACAAGCCAGCAACTTGGGTTTCTAGCACATCGATCCTAGCTTCATTTGGATCCGGATGCCTAGATGATGAGGCTTCGGCGTTGTGGATGGGGGAAGAGAAGATTGTGTCAAAGTCGAATCCCTGTGAGAAATCACCGTAGTTAAAGGGTTGACCTGACGGCTCTTTGGTGGGTGTTGGGATGGGGGATGTAATGATGGGAGTTATGGTTGGGGTGATGGTGACTGACTCCGTGAGAAGTGGAGCAGTCACCGTCACCTGGACGGTTGGAGTAGGGAGGGTCACCGTCACAGGAATCACCTCTGTTACCGCCGTGACCACCACATCTGCTTGTACCAGTGGCCTTCTCCTCCTACTAAACAGTTGCCGTGCTGGCGTGGTAGATTCTTACTCTGGACGGGCGGCTTCAACTTGTACTGGCCGCACAATCGGAATCTCTTCAACCCTCGGGATAGCAACCTCTTGCCTATCGCCCCTTTTCTTGTTGGCTCTCTCTCGCCTTCGTCTTTGTAGAGCAGCATCAGAGTCGGAAGCCGGCTCATATTCGCTGCTCGAGCTTGGTCGTTTTCTTTTTGAAGAAGACTCAGGCAGGGTTACCTGTGCCGACCTTCTCGGATGTGCCTGTGATGGTGCGTCATCGGAATCAGAAGAATCTGATTCTGTTGCCTCCGAATCGGATTCCTCCGCACCAACAACACCACCTTCATCATCACCTTCATGTTCATCATCACCTTCATCATCTCCTTCATCATCCTCATTCTCTTCATCTTGTTCTTCATCAGAGTGATCACTCATCTCTAGTCCCGAGTTGGGACTATACCAGTTCCAGTCCTCCGGAGCGACGTATGCTTCATTAATCAGGTGGTCAAAGAGTTCAGTATGCTCAGGGGTAGGTTCTACACTGCCTGGCTTTAGAAACTGTGCAAAGACTCTCTTGTCCACCCGTTTTACCTGCAGTCTCTCCCCGATAGCACGTAGGTTTGGCAGTGCATCATCATTCAGTAGCTGCACAAACCTCGGCTACAAAAGGAACCTGAACCTCTCTGCTGTATTTATCTGGTCATTTAGTGCTTTGAAAATATAGCGAGAGAAGTTATAGCCCCGATTGAGAGACAGGCCCACCATGGCCGCTGCTAGGTCATGACCCATGGCATCTTTCCCCGCTTTCCAGGATGAGATGCACATGATCATGATGTGGGCAAAATAACGCCATTGATCTAATACCCACATCTTCTTGTAAGAAGCATAGTCCCTTGCCCCGACATACCCCATTCTTTGCCTCCAACACCCATCCACGTAGTAATCTGGATAGGATGTCGGGTCGGTAGCAAGGTCTCCGAACCGCAGTACTCTCCTGATTGTATGTTCAGAGATTGCAATTGCCCCACCATCAACGGTTGCCCTTATGACATTAGGGGACACCGTGCAATCATGCTCTGCAGTCTCCCAGAATTGCTCCAGGTAAGGTCTTGAGACTGTTGGGTTTGCTGAGATTGCATAACTTATTCTTGATCTGTTGAGAAAATCCACAATCTCCCTGTACTACAAGGCTGCGCCTTTCCATTCTGGTTCGGTGTTAGCCACTAGGTTGAATTTGTCAGTGAATGCACGAGCCATAGCCTGCAAACACACACAGAAGACATATTCAGAACAACCTATAACAGTGGAAGTAGACACACATGACACAGTATAGTAGTTTATACTTTGAAAAATTTTCAGACTTAGAAAAAATTTCTAAGTGTTGGTCCTACGCACTTAGCAAGTGCGCAGGTTTTTCCTCTTGCGTACTTAACAAGTACGCAAGAATTACTTCTTGCGTACTTGCTAAGTGCGCAAGAACAACCCTTAGCAAAAACTTTTTCAGAAAATTTTAAAACAATACAGATTGCACAAAATTGGGTCGAATAGGTCGTCAAGCAGTCTGAACCAAGGATTCTAACTTACGGGACCATTCTCCACACCAAAAACTACCAACACTAGCACCAAGTTTGACCTAGCCAGTCTCTCGATCCAATGACGGTTCAGTTTCAACCGAAGGATCAAATCAAGGACCAGAAAAATGATTATAGGATCGATTAAGCTATCTATTAGCATGTTAATGATAATAAGTTACCCAAACAATCCCATTTTCCCAAAAACTTTATCGGATTTAACCAAAAAAATTTCTATGTCAAATCGGTCCAAATGTCATGAATCTACGGTTGGAATTGCCCTAGATTCTCACCAATGAGATGTAATACGATGATGAAAGTATTGACGGGATGAAAAGAGGGTTTGAACACACTCGATTTTGAGAGAAAAATTGCAGGGGGGAAAAAAATTAGGTTTGAAAGCGTAAAACCTGAAAATTTTCAAAGTGTCGGATTTATACCCCTCAGAAATTGTTCGTGCGTACTTGTTAAGTGCGCACGAATTAACTCTTGCGTACTTAACAAGTGCGCAAGGTTTAACTATTGCTTACTTGCTAAGTGCGCAAGTTTTACTTCGTGCGTACTTTGCTAAGTGCGCAGAAACCTTAAGTGCGCAACTTTTCAACTCAGAATTTATGAAGATTTTCAAGTCAAATAACGAACAAGATAAAACTGTTCAACCAAGAGGATTCAAATACAATTCATGAAGGTTAAACATAAAATATTTTTGGCTTTTTCTGATTAAACTTGAACAATGCATAAACTTAAAAACTTAAAATCTTTTTGTTCTTTTCAAGATAGATATATAAAATCATTTACACAAGCTATTTTTGATCAAAGACACGAGCAAAGGATCATATCAGGCTATCTTTTAGCAAAAATGATACAAAATAAACATCAAATAATATGGGATCATGTCATGTATTACTTTTTATTCATACGTAATAAGCACATAAACAAGTAATTCAAGTTGACAATATTATAAGATTTGAAACTATACGCATCTTTGTATCATGTTCTTAGGTATTAAGGTATTAATTATAAGATATACAATGTGTACCCCACTGAGATGCTATGATATTTTGCACTATCTTCAAGGCATATAAGATTATTTTCAATTATTTTCTTAATTTTCAGAATGAAGTTACATCAATTAGCACAGAATAATCAAGCAGAATCCATAAGGATTATCAGGAATCATAAGATTCAGAATCGATTGATTCGTTTGTCTTGGTTTCATGTGATCTTCTTCTTTGAATATCGGTATGATGATTCGGGATAATGAACATGGTGTTTAATTATAGGGTAAGGGGATCCAACTTTTATCTGGAATTGATTTCAATGAACCAGGAATGATTCAAGGGTGTATACATGCTCAACGGTTAATGTAGAGACATGTCTTGATTCAATCTCTCCTTGCATACTTGTGAGTATGGGCAGTGAGATGAACCGCATTAATTGTGCTAACAACATAACCCGAAACTGATCTCAAAAGAAAATTATTGTCAAAATCTAACATCCTTTATCTGATAGTGATCTTTTCTAATCTTTTACTGACACACGCTTGCAAACATGGGTTCAAATCACAGTTGTAATTTAGATTTAGTTTCCACACTACTAGTGATTCAAAGACGCATACAGCCTACTGGCAATTCAAATTACTTGTAAATAAACAGATTAAAAACATAATAATTTGAAACAGATAAGTAAGCATGACGCAATCATTTCCCACATGAGCAGTCTATGAAGTTTAGATCATTTCTGATGTACTATCATTTCCTCTTTTCTCAAGTTAACTTTGAAATTTTCTCCATTTTCCATTTTTTTTTTGATTTTTGTAAAATATTTTAAAACTAAAAGAACTATACAGAGAATTTAAAGGAATAAAAAATTTAACTTCCATGAATTGAATTGAGTTAAGAAAACTTAGTTTTCACTCAGGATTGAACATTCCTATCAAGTTGACAAGATGCTCAAAACGGGATCGATCAAATGCCTTTGTGAAAAGGTCAGCAAGATTTTCATCCATGTGAACCTTTACAAGTTCAATTAAATGCTTTTCAGCACAGTCACGGATGAAATGATGACGAATCTCTATATGTTTAGTTTTGGAATGTTTCACCGGGTTATTTGTGATGGACATGGTGGCATTGTTGTCAATGAATAGAGGAGTTCCAGTGAAGTTTAAGCCGTGGTCTCTCAACTGCTGCTGAATCCACAGTATCTGAGAACAACCGCTCGCTGCAGCAATGTATTCTGCTTCACAAGTTGAAACAGAAATCGTTGACTGCTTCTTGCACTGCCAGGAGACCAGTCTGTCTCCTAAGAATTGACATCCACCAGAAGTTGACTTTCTGTCAAGGTTACAACCGCCATAATTTGAGTCAGTGTAGGCTTTGAAGTTGAATGACTGCTGCTTAGAGTACCAAAGACCTAATCGGGGTTTCCCTTTCAGATATCTGAAAATTCTCTTCACAGCTATCATATGTGACTCCTTCGGTTGAGACTGAAACCTTGAGCACAAACATACAGCAAACATTATATCGGGTCTTAAAGCTGTGAGATACATAAGTGATCCGATCATCCCACGGTACAACCTGCTGTCCACATCCTTTCCATCTCTGTCGGGATGCAAACCATGATTGACTGGGATTGGTGTGCCATAAGTAGTGCTATCACTCATCTTGTATTTTGACAAGATGTCCTGCACGTACTTAGTTTGATGTAGATAAATACCATTCTCTCTTTCACTGACTTGCAGACCTAGAAAGAATGACAGTTCACCCATATTGCTCATTTCAAACATGGACTTCATCACCTTCTCGAATTCCCTACACATCCCTTCATTGGTCGACCCAAAGATAATGTCGTCGACATATACTTGCACAAGAAGAATGTCACCTCCTGCTTTCCGTATGAAGAGAGTCGAGTCAATCTGTCCACGGTCAAAACCATTAGACAGTAAATGCTTAGATAATGTCTCATAACATGCCCGCGGTGCTTGATGAAGACCATAAAGTGCTTTGTCGAGTTTGTACACTTTATTGATATTATGCGGATCTTCAAAACCGGGAGGTTGAGTGACATAGACTTCTTCATGCACCTTACCATAAAGGAAAGCACTCTTCACATCAAGTTGATAGACCTTGAAGCCGATATATGTGGCATAAGCCAAGAACAGTCGAATGGACTCAATTCTAGCAACTGGGGCATATACCTCATTGTAATCCAAGCCCTCTTGTTTATAAAAACCCTAAACAACCAATCTTGCTTTGTTCTTCACAACAACATGACGATCGTCCGTCTTGCATTTGAATACCCATCTGGTACCAATTAGCTGAAAGCCTTTTGGCAAGTCAACTAAATCCCACACGTGCAACTTTTGGAATTGAGACAGTTCATCTTGCATCGCCTCAATCCAGCAGTTGTCAGTGAGAGCCTCCTTCACATTCTTCGGCTCTAACTGGGACACAAATGCAGCATGCAGACATGTTTCCATGACACCAGTGTCAAATATCTCTGTGTAAAGACTGGTGTTCTCAGTGATGGTTCTATGACGAGTCTGAACACCGACATAAGGATCACCAATAATGTTGTCGATTGGATGATTCCTATGTACCCTCGTCTCCGGTACAATCGGTTCTTGAATTTCTGGATCTAGATTCGTGCTTAACTCCCCCATTTCCGGTGATCCAGAGGAAGAAGATTCAATGTTTATTGGATCAGCTGGAGCTTCATTTCCTACAGTTGTGTTAGGATTGGCTTGAGCGTCATCTCCAACAATATGAACACCTTCGCTGTTATCACTGTCATGAGTTCCAGATGCAGATGCAGCATTGGAATCAGGAGTTATAATTGGTACAGTATCACGAGTAGTAAAACTGGAGTCATTGTCACCACGCAATAAATCATAGACATTTGCGGCGTCTTCTGCAGATAAATCAGGAAGATTGAAAGACTTGAATAGCGCATCATAATCAAAACCCCAAGCTGGACCTTTTGGTTCTGGTGGAGTGCTGTGTTTACTACAGTCCACTTCAAACCATTCCTCGACAGTACGAGTTCCTATGTTGTACACTCTCTTGCAGGGCGAATTGGCAACATATCCTAAGAAGATGCCTTCCACCGCTTTCGCATGAAATTTAGACTGACGGTCTTTATACTGTAGCAACAAGGAACAAGGACTACCAAAAGGAACAAGGTAATCAAGATTGGGAAGTCGATTGTTGATCAACTCATAACATGTCTTGTTGTGCCTTTTCACAACAAGAACCCTGTTTAAGACGTGACAAGCTGTATTAACTGCTTCTGCCCAGAAAGTGACAGGAAGCTTTGCATCAGACAGCATAGTCCTTGCAGTCTCGATCAGTGTTCTGTTCTTCCGTTCAGCAACTCCATTCTGCTGAGGTGTGTACGGCGCGCTGAATTCGTGATGGATCCCTTTCTTGAGACAGAAAAGTTCCATCAAATTATTCTTGAACTCAGTTCCATTGTCACTTCTTATTCTTCTAACTTTCAGCTTGCAAAGAGATTCCAAGCTCAGGATCAGGTATTGAAGAATATCAATAGTCTTGGCTTTTGTACCTAAAAAATGCACCTGATACTTATGGGGCCAAACAGATCTATGTGTAATAGCTCCAAAGGGGTATCGATAGAGTTTTGGAGCTTGGGCTTGTGAGATTTCCGTTGCTGTTTGCCCTTTTTACACGGCATACAGTCATCTGTAACGGTAAACCTCAACTTAGGAACCCCAGTTACCAAAACGTTTCGGACAAGATGATTCATTTTACGATAAGAAATATGTCCGAGTTTCCTATGCCACAAGATGGAGTCAAGTTCTGTCGCTTTTGTAAGCAAACAAGTAGCAACTGATGAGGTGGTTCTTGCCACGCTCATATCGATCTGATAAGTGTCGTTTGATCTTGGTGCTCTCATCAGAATCCAGTCTTCGGGAACCTCAAAACCGGGTTTGAGAATCAGACATTCTGACTTGTATAACATCACCGAGTACTCCTTGTCACATATTTGGGAGACACTCAACAGGTTATGCTTCAGCTGCTCGCAGAAGTTGACATTGTCAAAGCTGACACAACCGTTTGAAACCACGCCTTGACACGTGATACTGCCGCCTTTTTCTCCGGCAAAGGCCACATAGCCGCCTCTGAATGGTTTAACGTCTTGAAGCAAGGCCATGTTTCCTATCATGTGCCGGGAGCATCCACTATCTACATACCAACGGTTAGAGATAGTACCCTTCAGACGTCCCTGCACGAGTAACAAAAGAATTAGTTAGATTTGGATACCCAAGCCATTGTGGTCTTGGGTCGTCCATCCTTCTCAAAATAAACTACTTCTTTCAACTCACAGTCATGATGACTGTCCAAAATTGGTGAATCTTTGGATGAATTTGGAACAGGAGATTGAGAACCTTTAACTTTCTTGTTCCAGGATCTCTTTTGTTTTTTAACCAGAACAGTAGACTTTGGCTCAACCACAGCCGGTGAACTTGTGGAAGCTTCACTTGATTGAGTCTTAGTCAGCTGTTCCAGCTTTCTCAACCTCTTATTCCTTCTTCTTCTTTGTGACTTAGAGAGTCTAACCACAGATTTCTCACCAGTGCGTGTACTACCAGATGTAGACACACGAGGTACATCAGGTTGCTTTACCTTTCTTGCAACAGATGGTTTAGCCTCAGATTTAATCTTAGGTTTTACCATAGGTTGTACTGGTGGTTTCACCACATTCTGCTTTGGACTTTTGGGAGATGGTTTCACTGGTGGCGACCTGGGGATAACAGCAGGCTGTGAAACAACATGCCGTTTCCCTTGGTTCTTAGAAGGACAGTTCACAACAATGTGACCAACCAAGCCACAGTGAAAACAGTTCCTCTTGTCTACATAAGTTATCTTGTAAGGCTCATTAGATCTGGCCTTAGATAACTTTCCATTATGAGCAGGAGGAGCTGGTTTATGAACAGAAGTCTGACCCTTTTCAGTTTGGTTTTTGGGGGTATAACACTTTTGCAAATTCTCTTTGTAACCAAGCCCATAATGAGCTGAAAAAGCCTCTTTCTTAACTTGGTTAATATTTTTATAACCCCCGTAAAGCATTACCTTAAGTTTATCATTTGTTTCAATGATATCAGGTTCAGTTAGAATGCAGTTATCACTATTAGTGATAATGTTTTTGTGGACTTTCTGTTCAGTCAACAACTCCTCAGAGACTACTCCTTCAGGGCAAGTGTCAACCGACCCATCTTCAGAAGCAGTAACATACTCCTCACTAGATGTGGAGTTAGCCTTACTTGAGGATTCATCCTTTTTAGGGGAATCCTCCTTATCAGAGGACTCATCTAGACAGGTGAGATCAATGTCTGTCAAGCTATTGACAAACTTCCCACTTATTGGTGGAGGAATGGCATTGGTACCAAGACCTATACCCTTCATTTTCCTCACTACTGATTCGTAGTGCTCCACCACAAAGCGAGAGTTTTTCAACTTCTCATTTGTACATTTTAACTGCAGGATCTCATTTTGCAGTTTGTTGATTTCATTGTTCCGTTTTCCTAACCCCCTATACGCAATATCCAAGTGAACTTGTTGCTCACTTATTTGTAAAGAATATTCACATTTTTCCTTTTTTAACGTTTCAACAGATTCTTTAAAACGTTTTTCGTTTGCTTTGTAATTATGAGCTGCCATAGTTAGGGGTTCGATTTTGTCTTGGAGCTTAGAAATTTCATGCTTTAGCTCTAGACATTTAGAACAAGAAATAACAAAGAAAGGGTTAGAATCTACCTCAGAAGATGAATCTCTGTGCTTCTCCAATGGCCATGAGAGCAACGGCAGTGGTAGACTCCTTTTCAACAGCTACAGAAGCTTCCTTCTCCTCAGCTTCTTTTCTCTCAGCCTCGATCAGCTCCATGATCTCAGCCATGAGACCAACCTGTGTTTGAGAAATGATGGCGTCCTCTAGATGAACACCCCAATCAAAGTTTTCATCATGCTGAGCTACTAGTGCATTTGACGAACCACCTTGGTGTTGATTGTGATGGCTAGTGTTGTTGTGGCCGTGGCTGTTTCCCTGGCTAGGTCTAGTGAAACCAGAGGCCGGTGCTCGGTCTTTTTGACACTCACGAGCAAAGTGTCCATAGTTCAGACACTTGTAGCATTTGGCCTTGGATTTATCAAATCCAACCTTGGCATTAGAATGTCCACCAATGAACTTTCTTCCTGTTCTGTTCAGGAAACGCTTGGCCCTCCTCAAAAGCATGGCCATATTCCATTGAATATCTATGTCCTCAATATCATCAGGATCCACTTGGTTAAAGTCTTCTTCAATAGTTTCGGGATCCGTTAGCTTGCCGCCTATGAAATTCTCATACGCAAGCATACATGATGAAAACAATGCTACGTGATCTTCAGCTATTTTGGCTATTGCAGAATGGTTAGCTGAACACGTAGCTGGAGGATTTCTTGAGGTATGTTGATGATTGGTTCCCAACCCTGATCCGGATGCATAACAAGCATGACCACCACACCCATTTGAGTGGTCTTCTTAATGTCACCATTTGAGTGGTCTTCTTAATATCATCAGGATCCATTTGAGTGATCCGGATGAAATTGAAGCATTCATACTGCTTCCGGAGAAGATCCCGCTTACTCTTCTTAATGTCACTGTTCCCCTCAAATCTTTTCTGAAGAGCTTTCCAAAGATCCTTGGAGGTGTCATAGCCTCGGAAACTGTGAAACAATTCCCGAGTTAATGACATAGTGATTGAGCCAAGAGCCTTCTTTTCCCGATCATAAGCTTTCTTTTGTTCTTCATCAAGCTTAGAGATGGGCTTTGGCACCTCTTCATCAAGATAGATGTGTGTGGGATGCTTATATCCCTCAAGGATTGGTATCCATAATGATGAGTCGGTGTATGAAATGTAGTGCTCAAAACGCGCCTTCCAATTGGAATAATCGTTTACATTTAATAGTTTAGGCGGTTTCTGAGGTGTACCGATCTCATTATCATAGTTTAACATGTTTCCAAGATTCTGAAGGTTCGACATAGTTAATTACTTGGTCAAAAATCAGAATAATCAGACACTGTTGCGCACTTGTTTTTGGCCTTGCGCACTTAAGAAATGGTCTTGCGTAGTTAAGATTTGCTCTTGCGTACTTGTAAGTACGCAGGAGGAAATATTAAGTACGCAGGATATAGCTTAAGTTCGCACAGGTTCAGTTTTGCGCACTTGTAAGTACGTAGGAGATAACTCTTGCGTAGTTTGTAAGTACGCAGAAAACTGTACTTTTTACCAAAAATGGTAAGTACGCAGGACACCTTTTCAGCAACTCTCACCAAACTTTTCCGGTCACCTGAAAATCGCCGGAGATGGTGAAAAATAGGCTGATGATCAATGCAATCGAGCCAAAGGATCAGAAACAAGTTTCTAACCAACCTTTGATGCTCAAACCACACAAATACACAACAAAAATCGGTTTTTGAGAGATTTTTGCTTCTAAAAAAGTGCTCAAGGGCTACCACTTTTTTATAACAAAAATCAACAAAAATACCTCTTTTTGCTTGTAAAACTCAGTAAAACGTCTCCAAACTCACTTACAACACTCGAATTCAAGAGCAAAGCTCTGATACCACTTGTAGGTCCCTTCGTGTGTGTCGGATCGTCACATGCAAGTGGTCTACTAGTCAAACCGGGTTGCGGAATACCCGTGACTAGGTGGAGAGTCTTACTAAACAAAGTAAACCAAACACGAGAGTCACAATAAACGTTCTTTGTATTATAAACACCCGACGGTTACAGAGAGAATACAAGCTGTGTACTTAGCAAAACTGAGTTCGTCTGAACAAATGGTTCTGCGTACTTAGCTTCTGTGAACCTATCCTATTTATACTGACCTGATGCCTGCGCACTTAGCAAGTGCGCAGGACCAATTGCTCTTGCGTACTTAACAAGTACGCAGAGGTGTTCTTGCGTACTTGCTAAGTACGCAGGAGCTTTCTCCTGCGCACTTGTAAGTGTGCAAAACACTTAACAGAAAAACAACAAACATTATGTAAAAGTAAATACAACTCGATAAACTATTACATAATGACTCTTACATACAAAGACAAATTACAGACATTAGAAATACAAACTAAGACTCTATCCAGAGTGTTGTCACAGGAAAGTGTATCAACAAACAGCAGATGTGAGAGATGATGTTGAGATCTCAGCTTCAGCTTCATTGCAATGTGAGGAACAGACAAAGAGGAAGGGACTTCTTCATTCTCATTCTTCTCCTATTCATTTCCATATGCAGTCATATATGCCTCTTTATATTCTGTGCATCCATTCTTTTTTATTTTTCTGTTGTATTTAGAATGATAGTTGGTGAGGAGGGAGTGGATAGGTCTGTGTTAGAATCATCCTTTGCAATCCATCCTCCTTTTCAAGAAAAGATTTGACAATCTTGATCATTATTAGACTTTCTAAGGAGTTGATGTTGCAGATGTGTGTCCTGAGTTCAAAGACCTTGTACAGGAAGTCTGGGTTGAGGAGAAGGATTTCTTGAATATTGTTAATAAAAAAGGATGATCCATCACACAGAAAGAATTGAAAGCCAGAAGACCCGGTGCATGCCCATCCAGGGACTTCCAAACCCCTGACAACTTCATTATACAAGAATCTTCTTAGGTATAGAATTTGGTCTTCTGTTAACACCCTGCTTCTTATTAATTTAGACCTTTGAGCCTGTCTTTGTTGAGCTACTTGGGAGGACTCTGTTTCTTCATCCTCAACCTTATTATATGCCACTTTCTTAGCAAGATCAAGAAAGGTTTCAAATCTGGGCATGTTGTCTTCACATATGTCATGGATACGCTTAATGGCAAGCATAGTAGATAGATTATCAGATGTGTTGATACATTCAGTTAGATGCAGGGTAAGGATTTCCACCAGAATTAGGTTATCCAAGTTAAGCTCTTTGATTCCAGCAAATTCCCAGTCAATCCAAAATCTTTTAGATAGATCATCATATCCCCATGACATAATGGAGTCAAACTCCAGGTTATGAGCAATTAGTGGGAAATGAGGGGATATGACTTGTCTTGAGATAGAAGCAGCAGCTGGAAGTATAGTGACTAAGAGAGACATTTCTTCATCTTCATCTTCATCTTCAATTTCCATCTCCTCAGGGAATATTTCATCTACATCCGTTGTCACTAACTTCCATTCCTCAGAGATCTCTTCCTCTTCATCTCTGGGAGGCATCAACTCATGGGCTTGAACAAAAGCAGGCTGAAATAGTGTTCTTTGAAAGGTAATCTCCTCTTGTATCCAATCCTCCAGACTATCAGTGTCGTTTTCAGTGGTAACTATCTCCCCCCTTTTAGAAATAAGAATTTGATCTTTTTAAAATAAAGTTAATATAAATCTTTATAAAATCAATTATTTTTATTTGGAATACTTATTTTTTTTAAAATATAAAATTAACCATTCTGTCAAAATTTTCTCACACACACGACCGTGCCTGGGACAAGGCATGATCGTCCTATGACCACGAGCGCGACTGTGCTAGTCAGGGTGCGACCGTGTTGATCAAACAGAAGACATAACAAGGCTGTTCGCTAGGCACGACCATGTCTTGGCCAGGCACGACCATGTCTAGTGTTCTGATAGCACGACCAGGTCTAGCCGAGAGGCACGATCGGGTTCATAGTGTTAGGCACGACCGCGCTTGGAGTGGCGCGACCGTGTCTTCATGGAGCATGACCGCGCTAGGAGACTAGCGCGACCGTGTCTGTTCCAAAACAGAAACAAATTGCGTAAATCTTATGATGTTAATGTTGGAAATCATAGGGCTTTCATTCATTAGGTTATTACGAGTCTATTGGTACAGATTAATTGTATTTAAAACATGTCCGAAGTAGGATTCGATTAAATCATTTTTTTTAACGAGACATATATTCGGGTTCGTGTTAATTTCCATATTGTAAGCCCAAATTAGATTAGGGCTTTTGATCTATAGACTAAAACGTAGCTGTAGGAGGTTTCAATTACACGAAAAGATGATTAATCGACAGCGTGTGGTAGAAACGAGTTCCGACGGTGACGGGTTTGGTTTCTGGTGTCCTTTGCTGCAGCTCCGGCTAAATCACGTGTTTAGAAGCCTTAGAGAGGATCGAGTAGTGGGTATCATGTGTTTTCTTGAGAGGATTTGGGTTGAAATGGTGGGATCGGTGGTTGCAATGAAGATAATCGACAGTTATGAGAGGGATCGACAAAATTGGGTTAATACGTCGTAAATATAATGATTAAGATCTTAATAGGGTTTGTTAAAGTGTGAAACGGTTACGAAATCGAATGGTCCTGCGATTAAAGGCTGCATTTACGTTTCAACTGACGAGAGGCGCGACCGTGCCAATAAGAGGCGCGACCGTGCCAAGGTACTTGGTGCGACCATGCCAAAACAAGGCGCGACCGTGCCTATTAGGGTTTCTGGTTATTTACAAAACCAGCCCTTGCAACTTCAGCTTTGACAGAGTTAGCTTGGTTAGGAATACCTAACGGAATTACTAACTGAGTTAAATCTAGGAGGTGTTACCACGTGATTATGAGTTCTAAAACTTTGAATTAAAATACGTTCAGTTAACAATTAACGAGGCATAGGTTTGAACAAGTATAGTATTTAATGTAGTGTTGTTATTTTATTAATTAAAATAAATTAAAATAGGGTCGAAAAATCAGAGATGTTACAAATTTTACCATACAGAAAGGCACTCTTGACATCCATTTGATAAACAGTAAAGCTCTTGGATGCAGCATAAGCTAAGAAAATTAGAAAATTCGAATGGCCTCTAATCTGGCAACAGGAGCAAAAACTTCCTCATAGTCAACTCCCTCTTCCTGAGTGTAGCCTTGAGCTACAAGTCTGGCTTTGTTCTTGACTACAATCCCTCTCTCATCTTGCTTGTTCCTCAATACTCATCTTGTGCCCAATAGTAGTTTGACTAGGTGGAAGATAAACCAGGGTCCACACTTCTTGTCTTTTGAGTTGCAGCAACTCTTCCTGTATTGCTACAATCCAACTGCTATGTTTCAAAGCTTCATCTATCTTCTTTGGTTCTACTTGATATAGAAAGCAAGAATACAGACATATATTGGACGCATGAGTCTTGCTTCTTGTTTGGACTCCTTGCTGAACTTGGCCAATTATATATATTCCATTGGATGTTCCTTATTGATTCTCTGTGCTGGAACAACATCCATCTGTATTCCTTGCTCAAGATTGCTTTGATTTTGATCAGGAATATCTTCATTCAATGTGGAAGAGTCTTCAACATCAGCAGCAGCATCAACAGCATCAACAGTAGATGCCTCTATTCAAATGGTACTTTCTTCATCAGCAGCAGATGCCTCTACACCAGCTTTAGGATTGTCCTGAATTTCATTTTGATTTTCATGATCAGAGAAATTGCTGCTAGTGACATTGGACAGACTTCTTCCTGCTTCACTAGCTTCCATAACAGATGGAGGATCAATAGATGGCGTTTTGATTCTTATAGAGGGACTATTGAATTCAAATCTGTAATCAGTTGATGATGTGGACGTTGGTTCTTTAGAAGACGAAGACTCCATATTTGAGAAGATGAGGGGCTCAAATACTTGGGAGAAGGAGTCTATATCAAAGAGCCAGTCTTGTCCTTTACCCATTTCGCATGCAATGTGTTCCCTACATTCCACATTTGCTGATTCTTCCATAATTCTTGTTCTTGACTTGAATACTCTGTACGCCATGGATTGAGAGGAGTATCCCACAAAGTTTCCTTTATCTGATTTGACACCAAATTTAGGAAGAACCCCATGTGTGATGAGAATGGTACATGGACATCCAAAGGGTTTTAGAAATCTAATGTAGGGAACTCTTTTGAACCACAGTTCATAAGGTGTTTTGTTGAGAGGTTTGACAATGAGAACTCTATTTTGCACATAGCAAGCTGTGCTTACTGATTCTGCCTAGAATGTAAGATGGAGTTTTGAGTCAGCCAACATTGATCTTGCTGATTCAATTAGAGTTCTGTTTCTCCTTTCAGCAACCCCATTTTGTTGAGGAGTTCTTGGAGCACTGTATTGTCTTTCTATGCCCTTGCTCTCATAAAAATAGTTTAAAGTGTGGTTTTTGAACTCGGTACCCTGATCACACCTTATGACTTTGACTTTCTGATTGCTTTGATTCTCCACCCTAAGAATGTATGATTTAAGAATCTCAGTAGTTTCATCTTTTGTTCTCAAGAAGTATACCCATGAGAATCTGGTATAGTCATCAGTTATCACCAGACAGTATGACTTCTTGCCCATTGACATGACATTTGTACGACCAAAAAGATCCATATGCAGCAGCTGTAGAGGAGTGTCATTTGTATTCAATGTCTTGGGCTTGTGAGAACTCTTGTGTTGCTTCCCCTTCAGGCATGCTATGCAATAATATTCAAGTTGGAATTCCTTTTCAGGAAGACCTCTGATAAGATTTCCTTTCACCAACTTATTGATAGTTTTTACATTAACATGGCTTAATCTTCTATGCCAGAAAGTTGATTCATCAACTGATGCCTTGGATAGAAAACAAGATATACTTCCAGCTGGAGTGACCTCATTCATGTCAAGCACATATAGGTTGTCTTTTATTTGGGCAGTTAATAAAATCTTCTCTGGGGGAGGTTTGCTTAAATCAGGGGAGAGTACAAAGCATTCTTTGTCTGTGAAAAGCATCCAATGCTTTTGATCACAGATTTGAGACACACTCATGAGATTGAAGTCCAATTCTTTGACAAAGTTTACCCTTTCAATGCTCATTCTTTCATTGGACAAAGTTCCTTGTCCAATTATAGATCCTCCCTTTGAATCACTCCCAAAGGCAACATATCCTCCATTGAAATGTCTGAAATTTGAGAGGATGGACCTGTTGCCGGTCAAGTGCCTGGAACAACCACTGTTTACAACCTATGTGTTATCCTTGTGACTTGGTTGTCCCTACACATGAAAGATATCTAGTTAGAGGGAGGAACCCAAGAACTTGTAAACTTGGGTAAGTGTGTCTTTGAGCCAACAGCCTCGGTATGCTTGCATTCAATTGATCCTATGATGATGCTTTGATGGATAGAAGCAGTGGACTTGGCTTTCCATTGTTGAGGAAGTGTTTTTGCAGACCTTTTTACTCTATCAGCAGCTGATGTGGCATTTGTTGCTGATGGCTTTGGCTGATCAGTAGCAAACTTGGTTGCTGCTGATGGCTTTACTTTATCAGCAACAACTTTGATTGCTGCTGAAGGCTTGTTTCTGGGCTTCTTTAACTTTACATGATGAGTAGCATTTTTGTTGGTTGATGATGGTTCAAAAGATACATGTTTCTCCTTCTTTATCTTTCTATTAAAAGTGGGTTTCTCTGTGGGAGTTCTTCTATAGATAGGCTTATGTTTTGGAGTAGCTTAAACTCTTATGGAGGCTGGTTGAAAAATCTGGTTGAAAGGATTGAATTTACAATCAGTAGCAAAGTGGTCTGATTCACCACATATGATGCATGATTGTTGAGGTTTTTGAAGCTGCTTTCTTGGAGGAGAGAGAGACTTTCTTAATTGAGTTGTCTTGGCTTCATAGCTTCTTACCTTCTTGTTTTTCTTTTTCTTCTCAAAATTATTTTGCTTGAGGTTTCTTTGCTGCTGAAGGTAGTAGAAGCATGTGCTGGCAGTGTGATTGTATTTGCCACAGACAAAACAGGATTTAGCTGACTTATCCCATTGAAAGTATACACAATCTTTTCTTTTGAATAGATCTTTGAACTTTCAGGGATGAGCTTTGTTGTGTTCAAAAGTGGCTTCCTCCAATGTTTTCTGAACATATGGAGGTCTCTTTCCAGGTGCATGACAAATTTTAAACATCTTCCTAGGTTGATCGGATTTTGATTGAGGAATGGTGGAGGTTGAAGATTGTCCCTGTTCAACTTTTAACTTTCTTCCTTCAGGATGATAGCTAATTTTGATTTATTTGGTGGGTGAAGGTGCCGGTATTGAGGGAATGAAGGGGCTTGGACCGTTGGTTTGGATCACTTTGCCAGACTTGGTGGTTTTGAGTATTACTTCATTTGTGGGAAGTAATGGGCTTCACTTGTTTCAGAGGAGTCTGAGTATGTGGTCTCAGACTCAGATGAGGTAGTGCATTCTTTCACAAATGATTCTTCCTTTGAAGGATCAAGATCTCGGTTGGCGAGATCAAGATTGGAGAGATTGAAGTTTGGTTCATGGATGGCTACATAGTCAGTAGGTGGTGCAATAGTTTTGTACTGGTTAGCATGGTACCCCAGCCCAGTTTTTACTCTGTCTGTAACTTGGACATCTAAAAGTCTTTGCAACTTTTTGGATGCAAATTCATATTTCTCAACATGAACCTTCTGTTCTGCTAATTCTGCTCTAGTAGCTTTTAACTTAACCAATAGATCATCAATCTGAGTTTCAAGATTTGTTTGTTCATGTTTTAATGATGAAATCTCTTTCTTTAGGCAGTTAATCTTTTCTATATAACTGTTTTCAACCTTTTTAAATTCAGATTTTATTTGGTGAAACTCTTCATTTTGATCTATAAGGTTTTGGTTATGTTTCATGTATCCTAGAACCTTATCAATACAAGCTTGAGTACAAAGATGTTCATATACATGAGGTGGTATCTCTTTTGTGTCTGACATGAGTGCTTGGTTGTTGGCAGGGAGATTTTCATACTGGAAGCCCCAATCAAAATCAGCTATTCCAACAGATGCACAGGCTGTAGTTTGAGCAGGAGTGGTGTTGCCTTGACTTGCTTGACCATGATGGGTCTGTCTAGATTGTGCCGTAGCTGGGTTTGCCTTTGGTGCCTTGCATTCTCTGGCAAAGTGACCAAGTTGGCTATAATTGTAACATCTTAGCTTGCTTTTGTCCAAGCCAACTCCGGTGTTAGAGTTGTTGCTTGGAATTGTCTTCCAGTTATAGAGTAGAACCATTTTGCTCTGAGAGAAAGCATGGCGTAGGAGTGTTGTATGTCCATTTATTCTAAGTCATCTGGATGAAAGCATTCCAGTTCTTCTTTGATGAACGACATGTTGCTTGAATTTTTGGAGACAAAGGTAGCTGAGTTTGGTTGAGGTGAAGCTTCAAGAAGATATGGTGAGTTGTTTGTTTGTGAGTTGGGAGTCTGAGGGTAGGTTACAATGGGAGGATAATAGTTACTAGAACTGGGAATACAAGAACTGGGAGTTGGGTGGTCAAAGTGTAGTGCGGATGAAGTGGTGGTTGATGAAGTTGTTGAATGACCTGAGCTTCTTTCTTTAACTTGGATCGTTTCTAATTCATATGTCTTTAGCATGCTATATAGCTCAGTCAATTGTAGAGTTTTCAAGTTTTCAGTTCTTCTAATTGACACTATATAGAGTGTCAGCAGCTTGGAAGAGATCTAATGTCTTCATTCTCCAGCTTCACTTTATAGCACTTTAGCCCTCCCACCAGATAGGTGTACCTGTTGTACAAAACAGTAAGAGACTCACCTTCCTTCCAGAAAAAAGTTCTCACATTGTTGCTTCAGAATGTCTCTTTTATTCTCCTTCAACTCCATAGAACCAGCAAACATCTTCCCAAGAGCTTCCCATAGCTCCTTAGCAGTCTTGTATTCTCTGAAATTATGGAAAATTTCGTTTGGCAAGCACATATGAATGGATCCCAAAGCTTTGAAATCTAACACCATCTTCTTGATGTCTTCCACCGAGTACTTTGAGGCTTCTTTAGGGACTGATGGTCCTTCGGAATCAGCAGAGGCCACCATGGGTACATATGGTTCATCTTTTATGGATTTCCACATTCCATACTCTTGAAAGCAGAAGAAACTTTCCATCCTGTTCTTCTACATATCATAGTCTTCTCCAGACACCAGTCTTGGTGGTTTGTTAATACTTCCAATATCATTAAAACCATTGTTTTATGCCATTTCTGAATAAGTGGTGTTTAGCAAAGAGATAGTAGTGAACAGAACCAGAGAGTGATTAAACAAGTGTGAGTTTGTTTAATCTGGGAGCCAAAGCTCTGATACCACTTGTTGGATCGGTGTTGACAAGATGATTTTGTTCTTAGTTGAGATTGGCGAAAACAATAACAACTAATCAATGTATACAAGTAAACAATGATAATACTGATAAATGCAAGTTGTATTAATCTTCAAGATTTACAAGTTACAGAGAAAACACTTAGGAAGCACACTTGTAAAATGAAAAGACACAATACATATAAAGGAACTTAGAATCAAGACAGACCCTTGATTCTAAGGATCAGTGTGACAATCTGGACTTTTCAAATTAACACCGTTAATAATCCCGTTAAATATCCTATCTAAAATTTAACCCCGTTAACTAAACCTAGTTAAATCTAACCCTAGGGTCTAATTCTGCTATTTTCAGATCTCAAACTTCAGGGACTGATCCTGCCAAGTCTCTAAACTTGACCTGTTGACTTGCAAAGTCAAAATCAAAGGAAGATAATCCCTGTTGACTTTTAAAGTCAAACCCGTAATCAATTGACTCAAATCCAAATCCCAAAATCGTTCCTATTGAAATTTCGTAACCGTTATGCACGTTATAGCCATAATCGATCATCATTACAGCATTAAACTCAGACATTGATTCGAATTAATCCCAATTATGGGCATTAATCTCATAACCGTCGACTCCCGCTATGAATTCATCAAATTCGGCAAATGGTCGTATTATTTCCACAAATCAAACTCTCACACACTTCATTCGCATCCATTAGAAGCTGTAACACGCATCAATTGGACCGTAATTGTAACAGAAGTCGCCGGAATCTAACCCGCAAGCCGTCGGCACTCGGTTTAGTCGATCACCATCAATCCGTCAACGTTTCTGGTAACTAATTGCATCCTTAGTTTCGTTTGAGTCTATTAACTGAAAGCCCTATGAGTATTGGGGCTCATAACATCAAATTGATCGAAATCCAGAATCTAGGGTTCATACGAAATCCAATTTGGGGCTTTTAACTCTGGACTCAATCATAATTCAATTAAACCATATGGCTAGAATCGGAATCACTCGTTTAGTAAAAGCCATATGTTAATTTGGACTTTCACTATCAAATTTAACTCAAATCGATTCTAGGGTTCATACCCATTCGGTTTAATCGAACCCTAACCTAGACACATTTGAAATACAATTAATTCATATCAGTAGATTCGCAACTCTCTGTATAATGATAGCCCCATGACAATTTGATCTCAAATCATCGAATTAATCAAGATCCTATAACTAGGGTTCGTTCATAATCTGTTTTAGGGTTTTTGATCTTAAACCTGTCCTCAATCAAATTAAATCGCACCATTAGATTCGCAATGTTTTAACGACTAAAAGCCCCATGATTTCAACTGTTTCTAACATCAAATTCGTTCAATGTGATTTTGAGTTCATGTCTAGGGTTTCGGTGTTAACTTTTGTAAATAATCGATCTTAAACCTGTTGTTTTTACAATCAAAATCGATCATAGGTTCACTTGAAGCCATTAAACAAAACCCCTTTGAATCTTGGATCTATCGTAATCGAAATCGAAGGAATTGGGACTGGGTTCGATCGGATTTGCGTATGGGGGAAGAACCCACTGAACCTTGATGTTAAAACTATTTTGAACCGGTTGAGTTTGCGATTCCCTAGCGGGCGGGACTGGTTAAAGCTGTGTGCATGTGTGGGAGAGACCCGGGTTCGAGACCGGGCTCCCACATTTTATTTTTTGAGGCATTTTTATTACATTTAATTATTAAAAATCAAACCCTATATTATTATAATATTATATTAATGTGTTTTATCCCGGGAAACCACCCGTACGCTCGGGGTTGGTTTTATAACCCATTTTCATATTATTTCCACTTTTAAAAATAATATATTTATGTTATTATCGAATAAAAAAATAATATATTTATATTATTTTCAAACCGTGACTCCTAGTATAAAGTAATATATCATTTTATATTATTTCACCTCGTTTAATTAATTCGTGTGACGTTTTAAAATTTTAAATAATATAATCTGTTATATTATCTACCCATGTTTAAATATCCTATTAAAAATAATATATTTATTATTTTTCCATACAAATAATTATTTGGTTAATCCTACGAACCTATGAATAATATATAAAATTATATTATTTTCCTAATCTTTGTAAACGACTCGAACGTACGAATTTATGTATTTGTTTAATTATTATTCGTTATTAACATAGGACACGTACCGCTTCGATCGTAAATTTGGTATTAAAAATCTTTATTCCCGTAGACTCGTTCGCCCACTCTTAAATCTTTAGAATGCGTTAAGACGTTCTAACCTTCCGTGTCGTCGTCACAAATCTCATTGTGTCCCTAATTGTTATGTTTATATTCTAAGGCATACGTGATCCGTTTCAGGCTAACACTTGTGGTTTCAATCTCATACTTCTGTGATACTACCTACTGCGCAACACAGGTGAGTTTTCACGGCCCCTTTTTACTGTTTTAACTTGGGGGTGAAATCATGATTCAACTATTTTGAGATTTTTGTAATTCATATGTTATCAATGTTAAAGTTAAGCTTAACACGCTATCACTGAAAGTGCTCAACACACATCGAACCGTTAATATGGATCTTAGCGAGTTAATGTTTAGTAGTACTACTGGGTTTGACAAATCCCACCCGCGTTAGTCGCGCTAACTCGATTGGAGATCAAACGGGTGAATTGTTAGCCTATTCACATCGCCGGGGTTGATAGACCTAGCAGGAGGCAAATAACCAAACAGTCAGCTTCGGTTGCAAGCGCTTAAGTTAAACATGAACATAGGTTAGCTACCTATAGATACATATTGAATGATCAATAATCTGGTAAACGTTTATTTATATATTGAAACCTGTGAATTCACCAACCTCGTGTTGACATCTTTTCTTGCATGTTTTCTCAGGTCGCTAAGATAAGGCACAGGTGCACGTATAGGACATGCATGGGATTCTCCTTTTTGATTGATGTCTTATTAAATTGTTTGGACTTTCTATAGACTATGTTTGGTTTGGAATTTTGGACTTTTTGGGCGCGTGTGTTTTACGCATTTACTTTCTTTACGCTTCCGCATTAAACTCTTAATGTTATGATATTTTTATTTGAGTCCCATGTAGAGACGTTCAATGTAACTAATGACTGAGATCCTGGTTTGTCACTTACCAAACGGTAAAACTCTGTTAGTGGAATTTGGGGGTGACAATCAAATTTAACACAAGTCGTTGATCTTTGACAGTTACAAGTTACACTACTATTGGTAGACAACAAAAACACAAGTAGCTAAAAGACAACTACAGTGAAAAGACTTCTGCAACGAAAAGACAATAGCAAAACTAAGGTCTTCTCAGTAATCATTGCAGGACAGATCAGAATAGGAGCATTGTCGTTTGTTCTCTACACCAATAACATTACTTTTGTTGATAGGTATGTCAGTGTTGCAGCAAAAGATGTCAGTAGTAAAGTCAAAGCTGCTAATGATTTGCCTATCAGCAACATCAATGTTTGATGCTGATGAGAAGCCTATCAGCAATAACTTTGGACTTCAGCAGATAAGGCTATCTACAGGAAACTTGTTCATCAGCAGGAGAACATAACTTTCTACAGCACTTAGCCTTATCTGCAGCAACTTGTAAGTCAAAAGCAAAATTGTGGAGTCCGCAGTAATCTTACTTAAAGAATTTTGTAGCCATCAGTCTTTATCTCTACAAAAAGATCATTATCAGATATAGAATATATGATTTTAAGAATTTCATGAGACAAGTATCGGGTTATGCCATTAGCACAATTCATTTGGTTTGCTTCATTGCGCATGTCCTGAAAAGCGTGCAATTTGAAGTTTAACCAATATATGTACTTGATAACATCTTTCGAACATATACTTGCCCTTGGATCATATTGATACTCAGTTTATACTGATTCCATTGAATTCGTAATCTAGATAATAGTTAGATCCTCGTACCTGAATCTTATGATTCCTCATATATAAACCAAGACATTTGAATCATTCCATTCTGAATCATTATAATTCATTATATCCTACGGGATCTGCTTGTTTTTTCCTGTGCAAATAGATATAATTTAATCCTGGTGATTGATCTAATCTTGCTCCGAGTCGTATATGTCTTGAAGATAGTGAAATTTTATATTTCTGTTGGCATATGTGTGGGGTACATGTTGCTTTTATTTAAATGGTACTAACTCACAAGAACATTGGATAAAAACGCTTGTAGTTTCAAATTTTATAATACTGAAAACTTGAATTGACTTGTTGCGTATTGCAAATTCGGTACGAATAACTTAGCAAGTCATGATCTGATCCTGTTTATTTTGAAGTTTATCCTGTATCATTTCATGATTACTAAATATTGAAAAGAAATTGGTGATAGTCTTGAGATCGTATCATAAAGTGTTGCACAAGTTGCATGGTTGATGAGGTGTGAACTATATCTGAATTGAATGCCATAGGTCACCTTTAGATCTGATAGAGATTTTATATCCGGAATGTGTATGTGATTCATCAAGATACTGATATGAACTTCTTACTCGTGATGTTTGACCAAAATATGTGCTTTAACTTTTTGCATTTGATTATGTATAGATAAAAACCAAAAAGATTGTATTTTTTATTTATTTATGTTTTTTTACTATTTTATCTCATTATGAAAAATTAAAAAGTTTTTTGGTATGTTTTAGCATAAAGTTCGAAAAAAAATCAAAAATATGTTTATAATTGTTGAAGTTAGTTTTATCGAAAATTCCAAAAAGATTTTATTTCTGTCTTCCATGAAATTCTCATATTTGTTTAATATTTGGGATTGCATTTCATAGAGGTTGAAAGATGGAAGAAAGAATGTTCGGGTTTGAAAGTTGGAATTTGGAAATTCAAAATTTTCCTAAGTGTTGCTGAACTGGCGACCTTGTTATGTTCACTTTGACATGTTCGCCTGGGGGCGAACTTGTCAAGTTCGGCTGGAGAAGCGAACTTAACAGAAGGAGTATATATGGAACAGTTGTGTGAACATGTTCTTTTTACCCACAATATTCCAGCGAACTTACAAAATGTGAACATACTGAACTTTTAGCGAACTTGTAAGGTTGAATTTTCTGTGTGTTGTTAAGAGTTTTTTTTATCTGATTCTTATTCATAATCAGCTTGCGAATCTATTGAAGGTAATTTCATAGGTTTTAATCCATTGAATCGATCAGTTCAAGGGTTCGGCTTGTTCATATAGTGCTTGCGTGTGGTTCAAAACTGAAATTGATGGTTGATTAGTCCTTATCGGTGTTTTTAGATGATGTTGTGTGCTTTGATTTGGTCCTATTACATCAGATTCAGAGTCTGAAATTTTTTACTGATGAAGTTGCTTTGAGCGAACTTAAGTTCACCTCTTGCAACTCTAAGTGAACATGATAAGTTCTCCTCTAGTAGCAGTTGTGATGTTTTGGACTTAGCAAATTTTTTTTGTGAATTTTTTTTTCTTAACTTTGTTTTTTATTCTTGTTTATTTTTCTTGCAAAAGTCTAAATATCTCATGTGTAGGATATGGATCAACGTCTTGAATATAAACACAATCATGTGGCTTTACTTGATCCTGAGTTATCTGAAGCTGTTAATTACCGAGATATATATAGTTTTCTTAATCGGCTGAGGATAAAAGTTGCACTTTCTACGAATCCTGTGATCAGTTTTCAATATATACAACAATTTTGGGATTCTGCGGAGCATGATTGCACTATGGATCCAAATGTGATCCGTCTCAGAGTGAATAACCAAGATATAGCGATTTCGTTGTAGACTATTAGGAATGCATTAAGCCTTGGAGGGGTTGATACTGATCCAATAATGCTTCTGAACACCTTAATCACTGGGTGTTTCCACCGGATAGGATATCGAGGTCGAGCTAATGACTCTAAAGCCAAGAACTGAGGGCTTGTAGGACAATGGAGATACTTCATGCATGTGATTATCCCATGTTTGTCTCCAAGAAAAGCTTGTAATTGTTGCTTTAACATTGAATAGGGGTTTCAATTTTGCTCTGTACATTTACAAGGAGTCGGTTGCACAAATCACACCACCAGAAAGTCAAGGGTTTCTAATGAACCCTCGGTTTCTACAAGTGATTCTGAATCATCTGATTCCTAATTTACCTCCTGTGGGGCAACGTCTAACTTTAAGTCCAATGACTAAAAGGATTTTTACTGATTGCCAGAACGTGAAACAACATAATCCAGTGTTTATTCCAGTTCTTACTCCTCTATTTGGGCACATTATCAATCCAGATTATGTTGCACCACCAAATGAAAACTGGATTCATGCTGATGAAGCACAAGAACAACCAGCACAATCTCAACCACAACCACAAGTACAACATGTCCAACAACAAGTACAGCAAGAACCTGAACATGTGATAGCACTTGAACAAGTGACTAAACTGAATTTTGAGAATATTCAAGAGAATGCAGAAGTTTAGAAAGTTGATGAAAATGTACACGAGAATTATGATACTAATGTTGATGTTAATGTTCCGTCTCCACCTCAGGATGAGAATGTGTAAGTTCAAATACCCCAAAGATGGAGGGCTAAAAATGCGAAAATATGAAATATGGACTGATAGCGGACCGCTATCAGATCCCAAACGGTCTGCTATGTGCCGGTTTAATCAATAATTAGAGAATAACACATGGCGGATACGTGTCTGATGACTCAGCCCTATGTTGACCGCAATGAGGTCCATAACGGTCTGACATGCCACGACATGGATTACAGACCGATACCCCAGCCGCAAACGGTCCGTTTTGTGGGGCATATGCCAGACAGCTGGCAGGTGCGTGATAGAGGACCGATATCACCCGACATGTCGGTCCGATATGGTTGCAAAGTCAGCCAATAAATAGATGGCTTTGTCCATTCATTTGAAAACATCACAAACACCACCACCTCCCATACACACGAAATTAAGAAGAAATAAGGAACCCGGTACGGTGCGTTTGAGTACGAGTGCGGTACGCTGCAAGTACGGTTCGAGTTCAGAGAAGCTTCTAGACGAGGAACGAACTTAGGAACTACCCGAGGATAAAATAAGTTCACAAGACTCGTACACTAGACACGATTATGTGAATTGCGTGCTTAAATGATATGTGTTATGTGATATGTATATGATAAGGGTACGGGATAATAATAAAGGGTTAGTCTAAACACTAAACGGGAATAATGGAGTAGTCACCACGTGTCCAAGGGGTGGTGGATACGCCACTCGTACTTCCTATATATAAATCTCTTTGATGCTTCGTGGTGAAACCATTATGAATGTTTAGGGGTATAGACTAAAAAACAGTAATGAAAATATAGTAAACGAATGGGAGATCTTCTAACCGGTGTATAGTTATCTGACAAACAGAATTTTCTGTCTAAGGAAAGGGTGGTGTATAAATCTCTCCTAGACCCGTCACTCTTTCCAGGGAACATCTCTTTTGGAGGTACTACTCTGGAAAGATAATCACACCAATTTACAATATATGACAAGTATGAATATGTGATGAACACATGAACATGTGATGCATGATAAATATGAATACGTGAATGCATGATGATATGTGCAAATATGAATGAGTATGATGAAACAAGTCTAAACCCTAAAAAGAAATAACGGAGTACTCACAAAGTGTTAAAAGCTTGGTGGATACGTCGCTGGTACTTCTTATATATAAACCTTTTTAATGCATCGTGGAGAAAATGTTACGAAGTTTTAAGGTAAGGACTGGTTGGAAATAAAACAAGCATATACATGAAATAAGAACAAATGTTTGATACATTTGGGAGGCTACGAGTCTAAGATACTCAAGGTCCCAAATGAAATGAGATACCCGGTCTGTAAGGTGGATCTCAATAATAAAGAAGAAAACTAAAAAGATTTCAAGCCTACAGGGCTTAGGAAAAAGATTCCAAGCCTACGGGGCTGAGTAAAAGATTCCAAGCCTACGGGGCTGAGGAAATGAATGAGTCTTCTTGACAAACGCAAGGATTCTATACTGACGACTGTAATAACCTTGCTAAAAACTCGGACATGAGGTACGTCCGAAGATGGTCGCGAGGGGGTTAGCACACCCATAAAATATACGAATGTAACACCCAAAATTTAAACTTTCAAAACATGCGGAATATAGGTCCCTTTAAACGCTCTTGACAAAAAAAACACATTTTATGTACAACAAAATGACAACGACAAAGTTTCGTTTAACCATAACCAACCAACATGCCCCAAACAACAAGTTTTAACATTCCAAAAGTTAGTTCAAAACAAGTTTAGTGACTCTCAACAAGGAGTCAAAACCCAAAACATTTACATCCATTACAAAAGATCGAGAATCCAATCTAGGCGAAGCATGACCCAAGGCATCAAACCAGAGCTTTTCCTACAAGGGAACACCACAAAATATGTTATTAATGATATATACAAGTTCCCATAGCCTATCATGGGTTAAACATAAGAAAAACCCAAAAAATGGGTTTCAACGTAGGGGGAGGGCGTTTGGGGAGCATAGGTCAGTGCCCAGGGCGTAGGCAAAACCAACCAATCATAGGCTACATTGGTTAGGGCGTAGCTTACACCCCCACCTGCACAACAAACTTCATTTTCAGATTCCTCACGTCGAGGCACCCCAAATTCATATATTACGGCTTCCGTAACTCATTTTCTAGCCCAGGATACACTCAATAGAACTTGGGCTTTTTCCGAGATCATGTATTAACACCTATACATGTCTAATCCCAACCCGAACGCCAATTAACACCCAAAGACGTCTATTAACACATAAAACACCTTACAAATATTTGTTAGTTAATCACCCACTAACCCGACCATACTCCTTTGTGAGGTTCTAATGACCTCAAATAGCACAACCGACTTGGTGAAGTTCATGACCTCACTTAGCTCCGAGTAAGGTTCTTAGACTTCAAACTCCTATACATGATCATATTTACTCCAATGTGAGGTTCAAGACCTCAAACAACAACGACAATTAGTGAAGTTCATGACCTCAATTACTACTATGTGAGGTTCTTAGACTTCAACACAGACTCTTTAACATACATATATATCTACACACACGACACCATTCAATCATTATAACCCATATGTTGTTTACCAGCATGCGGGGTTCAAAGACCCCAATTCCATCCTTTCCAATTGTGAAGTTCAAAAGGCTTCAATAAATAATTTCACCATTCCCAACCCTTGCATACAACATGGTCATACAATACTATCACATATCAAATAGCAATCAACAATGTACGACCTACTCCTATCATTACTAAGTAAATGCAAGGCACTTACCTTGTGCTTTAGATGATTCCGGTATAGCATCAATCTTAGCCACGTGATCACCTATACAACACACCTCAACATTAGTCTAGATATCCCAATTTACACCAATTGAGATTCTAACACACTACTATCACCAAATAATCAACATTAACATTTGTATAGGTTAGATTAACAAAATCAAACCCTTATCACCCTTCCAACACCCCCTTAACCCAAATGACCTGTTTGGGAATCACCCAAGTTCCATTAAAACTCCTATTTTACAAATCACCATAAAAATTAGGGCTTTATGGTTAATTGTGTGTCTTTTAACTCCCTAGACACTTATCCAACCTTAATTTAACATTCTAACATCATTAAATAGAAAACACCCAAATTTCCCTCAAGAACCCTAATTTTTGAATCCTCAAATTGAGTGTTTTAAATGATGTTAGCTACCCTCTATTACCTTTAGTTAAGTTAGGTTTTAACTTTAAACAAGTTATTAACCATAAACAACCACCAATTCAGTCCTTAACATGTTTTTATAAAAACCCACCAAGAACACCATTAATGGTGGATTCAAGAGATGAAGAAGAAACTTACTTGTTGTTTAGAAGGTATTGTGTGAATCAACACCTTAAATCCACACATGCAACCTTCAGAATTCGAGTTCTTGATCTAGCCTCTTTCTCCTCTCTGTCTCTTGAAAATTTTGCAACACACACACATATGGTGTGTCTGCATTTTTTCTCCACCAAAAACAAAGGAAAAAGCCTAATTTTCACTCGGCCCCCCAAACTTTGGTCTTTGACTACTTTTACCTCAAATTTAGTTAAAACCCACCATTTGCAACATAGAACAACCAACTTTCCTTTTTATTTATTTACACCCTTACAATATGAATGATCATATTATAATAATAAATTTGAAAGTTGGTTCGTTACAAATCATCCCCCCTAACTTTGGGTTTCGTCCCCGAAACCCGCTTCCCCAAATAAGCTAGGATAATACTTGAGCATATCCTCCTCGGATTGCCAAGTAGTTTCCGCCCCCTTCCTATGCTTCAATTTAACCAACACTTGGCTAATCTCCTTGTTGCACAAGCGTTTCACCTTTCTATCCAAAATAGAAATCGGCTCTTCAACATAATTGAATTTCTCGTCCACCTCTATATAATCTATAGGAACAAAAGTAGACTCATCCGCCAAACACTTCCGTAAATGCGACACGCGAAATATGCTATGAAGTTTACTTAGTTCCCCGAGTAGCTCCAAGTGATAAGCTACCTTCCCCACTCGATCTACCACCTTAAAGGGTCCAATAAAACGGGGACTTAACTTCCCTCGCTTACCGAACCGAGTTACATCTTTCCATAGGGAAACCTTCAACAAAACAAAGTCTCCCACTTGGAATTCAACCGGCCTCCTCATTTTATCCGCATAGGACTATTGACGGTCTTGAGCGGCTTTCAAGCGCACACTAATTTGGTCGATTACACTCGCCGTGTTTTCAACCGAATCTTTGCTACTAAGCTCCCTTTGACCAATCTCACCCCAAAAAATGGGTGTTCGGCACCGTCTTCCATACAACAATTCGAACGGAGGCATACCAATTCTCGAGTGTTGTTATATAAAAATTCCGCCAACGGTAAATGATCATCCCAACTACCCCCAAAATCTCGCACACACGCCCGGAGCATATCCTCAAGCGTTTGGATGATAAGCGGTGATTAAATTTAATCTCGTCCCTAAATCCCCACAGAACTTCTTCCAAAATCTTGAGGTGAACCGGATATCCCGATCCTACACGATTGCAATAGGTACTCCATGTCGTGACACAACCTCCTTAATATAAATTTCCGCCAACTTTTCTGATGAATAAGTCTCCGTAATCGTAAGGAAGTGTGCACTTTTAGTCAACCGGGCAACCACACCCAAATATCTTCATACGCCCTTCGAGTTTTAGGTAATTTGGTAATAAAATCCATCGCTATGTTCTCCGACATCCAAAGAGGTATTTCAAGCGGTTGAAGCTTTCCATACGGCTTTTGATGTTCGGCTTTCACACTTGAACTCGTGAGACATTTTTAACATACTTGACTATGTCTCTCCTCATGCCCGGCCACCAAAAGTTAAACCTCAAGTCCAAGATCATCTTTGTCCCTCCCGGATGAATAGAATATTTGGATTTATGCGCCTCCTCAAGAATGGTATTCAAAAAACTTGACAACCTAGGAATCCAAATCCTATCAAAGCACGTCCTCAACCCCAAGCTATTCTCCCCAAGCTTGTCTACATAAAGAAACATATGTTCCTTCTTTAAATCCCCTCCAAGAGTTATCACTTGAGCCTCCTGGATTTGGTCAACAAGAGATGACGAGATAGTCATCTTGAAAGATTTCAACTTCAGCGGTGTGTGACTTATCTTTCGACTAAGTGCATCCGCCACCATGTTTGCCTTCCCGAGATGATAAAGTATATCACAATCATAATCTTTGACCAATTCGAGCCACCTCCTTTCTCTCATGTTGAGATCTTTTTGGTCAAGGAAGTATTTAAGACTCTTATGATCCGTGAATATTGTACAACGCACCCCATAGAGATAATGCCTCCAGATTTTGAGAGCGAATACCACGGCTGCAAGCTCCAAGTCGCTAGTCAGATAATTCGCCTCATCAATCTTCAACTGTCTAGAAGCATAAGCAATCGCATTGCCCTTTAGCATAAGGACACACCCCAGTCCGGAATGCGAGGCATCAGAATAAACATCAAAGTCCTCGATCCTTTAGGTAACGATAACATGGGTGCCTTGGTTAACTTCTCCTTAAGAAGTTGAAAAGTTGATCCTGATCAGGACCCCAAATGAATTTTGTCTCCTTGCGAGTCAACTTGGTCATAGGCAAGGCAATACGAGAGAAGTTCTCGATAAATCATCGATAATAACCGCTAAGCCCAAAAAGCATTTAATCTCCGTGGGTGTTTTCGGTGATGCCCAACCCTTAACCGCTTCAATTTTAGATGGGTCCATGGAAATACCGTCCGCATTCACCATATGACGCAAGAATTGCATCTCCCGGAGCCAAAAGGCACACATGGATAATTTAGCAAACAACTTCTCCCTATGAAGAACTTCAAGAATATCACGAAGATGGCACGAGTTATCACCCTTACTACGTGAAAAGATAAGGATGTCATCAATAAAAACAATAACCGAATGATCAAGGAATGGTCTACACACCTAGTTCATGAGATCCATGAAAGCCGCAGGCGCATTAGTTAGACCGGAAGGCATAACTACCACGAATTGAACAAATTGACTATCAAGAATAGGTATCCCTTACCTAGAATTGAAGATCTATTTGATCAATTGCAAGGATGTTAGGACATAGTTTGTAATGACAAAAGCTTGTAACAGTTAGATCTTATGTCTTTATGTTTTTGTTATGTAAAAAGTCACTAAGTGTTTACTCAAGTTTACCTAGAGGCGAACTTGTTAAGTTCTCCTGGTCTATCAGAGGCGAACTTAATAAGTTCACTTAAGTCTATCTGAGGCGAACTTGTTAAGTTCGCTTAGTCTGTTAGAGGCGAACTTAATAAGTTCGCTTATATCAGGTCAGACGGCTATATATATGTATGTTTACAGAGTCAGACGATACGGATAGAACAGAGAATTATCGATAAGTATGGTTGAATCTGTAAACACCATTGTGATTTGGAATACAATTGAGAATGTTATTTACATGATTGTCTACATCGTCTTTTATGCATATAAACGTTGATTCGTTGGATTCCGTACCCCGAGTTAACGTCATGTCTTATCACGAGATCGATCCGTAGAAGCGTCATGAGGACCTACAAGTGGTATTAGAGCCAATGCTCATGATTCTTGTTGATTCTAGATGGTTTTATATGCAAATTGACATGAAATTCGTAATTTTTGAGTTTTTCATTTCCATGGAGTTCTCAAGACTGATGTTGATCTGATTTGGTGTTTTTGAAGAGGATTTTGACGAAATTGATCCGATAGAAAGCTTCTATTTGACAAATTACACAATCCTACGGTCCAATTTTGATTAATTCCTTAAAATCAGTGATTAATGATGATTTCCGTATGTTTCTGGTTCACGAATTTGGTCTGAAGTTTTCTTGATCTTGATTCTGTTACTGCAAGCGAACTTGCTGATTTGTGTGCAGGCGAACTTAGCAGGCGAACTTGTCAAGTTTGCTTCTCACAGGATTAAGCGAACTTATTTTTAAGCGAACTTAAGCAGATTTCAAGTTTCTGGTTTAAGCGAACTTATTAAGTTCGCTTCTCATTAAGTTCGATTGGGTGTATCAGAGGCGAACTTATTATCTTCGCCTAAGGGTAAAGGGAGTTCAACACTTGGAAAATGTTTCAAGAAAATGGCTAATATGGTTCAAGTCACGAATATGTTCAATTATGACAATGAGATCGGTACGTCTCAAAAACCTCCGAAGTTGTTAAATCTTGCTGATTACTCAAATTGGAAAGATCGGTTCGACCAGTTTGTATCTTTTACTGATACCAGTTTATGGATTCCAATTTTGGAAGGTTATACGCATCCGACTTATTCGTGGATGGGAAAGGATGATGTTCCAAAGCCGGTATCAGCGTTAACTACTGAAGAAAAGTTGCTGTTTAATACGGAAAAGAAAGCGATGGCAAGTATTTCTATGTCTCTTCTGAAGGAAATATATCACCGTTTCAAACAGTTCAAGTCTTCTCAACAACTGTGGGAAGCATTACAGAAAAGGTGTGAAGGAAGTTTGGATGTGAAGAAGAGTAGAAAGGAGCTATTAAAGAAGTAGTTCTTGGTCTTTAAACATTTTCAAAACGAATCCTTGGATGATCTTGCTACAAGATTCTATCATCTTCTTAGTGAACTGGCAAGTGCGTCTGTGGTGTATGAAACTGAGGAAATCAATGATAAATTCTTGGAGACTTTACCATCAAATTTTGATGTATACACGGTTTTAATCAAAGAGAATATTAAGTACAAAACCATGTCTCTTGAAGAAGTTCTTGGGAAGATTCAGTCACATGACATTAATATGAAGAAGAAAGAGACTAACTTGGAGCATATCCAGGATCCCTCAATGTATTTTGCCAAATCTACTGGTAAAACTGGTACTGGAGTGGCATTCTTTTCTAGCGATGCTCAAGATTCTTCAAATGATCAGTGTTCTGGAGTTCCGATTCATTCTGGTCATTCAATCCATTCTGGATTTTCTGCGACTATAGCTTCTACTTCATCTGGATCTCATTTGAATCAGAAGGTTGCTGATGATTATCTTGCTATGTTTTCCTCATTCATGGCATCATATGAGAATTTTATTGGAGGTAAAATACATGATCCTGAGGTTATAGAAGAAGATTTCAGACAGGTTGACCCTGTTGATCTGGAAGAAATGAATATTCAATGGAATATGGCAATGTTGATGCGTCAAGCTAAAGATTTCTTGAAGAAAACTGGCAGAAAATATATTGGCTCAAATAGTCGATCTCGCATGGGTTTTGATAAAAGCAAATTTCGGTGTTACAATTGTCAAGAATATGGTCACTTTGCTAAGGAATGTGTGAAGCCAAAGGTCGAGTTTGATTCTCAAAAGAAGCAACCTAATTTTCAGCATAATAGGAATCAGTCACATGGTTCATCTGGTAATACAAATCATGCATCTGCTTCATCGACATTGGTTGCTCAGAACGACGAAAACTATGACTGGGGCATTCATCTGAAAGACTTGGTGGGTGCTGTTTTGTAGCAGAATTTTATTCTGAAAAACCAGAGGAGTCGACTGATGATGAAAGTTCTAGTGATGATTCTTGTGATGGTGACAGTGTTCCAAGCGTTGATGAAGAAGTAGAACAAATGCTGAATATTGATTCTGATGATGCATCAGGTGTTGCTAAGGAGGATATTGTTCTTACTCAAAATGCTTCTCATTGTGCTGATTCAGAAAATATTCCCATTGCCAAAGTATTCATGGCAGACTTGTCTGATCCGTCTAAGGTAAAAGACTATGTTTGTCATATTTTCTGTTCTAACTGCATTTCTGTTAAAGATAAATTGCAAAAGGTCATGGATGATAACACAAACTTGATTTTTGACATGAAATCGATGCATATTGTTAATCAGAAACTGAAAGATAATGATAAATTGTGCATTGATAGAATTGAGTCTTTGAAAAGAGACTTAAATTCTCTTGGGCTAAAATACAAAGAGCATGGTTATCATCTAGATATGGCTTATGCTGAGATAGAAAAACGTAATGAAGTTGTTGCTCAAAAGAATAAAGAAATATCTGATAAAGAGTCTGAAGTGATCAAACTTCATAGAAAGATGGAAAAATTTGAAAATTCTTCGGTTGTTTTGGATTATTTTAACTCAACTGCTGATCCTACTAAGCGTGTTGCTGGAATTGGATTTATTCCTCCACCGTTTAATTCAAATTATGTGGTGGAACCTGAAATCATACATGAAGAGGAGATAGATCCAAAGACTGTGTTAAAGGTGAATCCGGTAACTGGGGAGGATATAGTGTATGAGTCTGATTCTGAAGATGAGGTGTTTGATGAGAAGAAGGTTGAAGGCATTCCAAAAGAGGTAAAAATTGATGAACCAATAGTTGTTAAAACTGTTACCCGAGATAGATGCATTCTGACTGAACCTGAAGAGGTGAAAGTTGGTCTATCTAAGCTTTCTCCGATTTTACAATCGAGTGGTTTTGTAGCGGCCGGTTATCAAAAAGTGTATTCTTCAAAGGTGCCAACACATGCTTATGTTCCAAAGAAGCCGATAAAATGTTCTGGACATTCCTCTGAAGCTTATTCCTCTGATGGATCCTCAAATTCAAAGAAAACTCCTTATTTCAAAACTTATCAAGAAAGATGAGTGTGTTTTCATTGCAACGAGGCTGGTCAGATTCTGATCAATTGTCCTTACAAGAACCAGGGTAAAATGAAGACTCTTCCTTCACAACCAAAAGTGGTGAAGATCCTGAAAAGAAAAGATGAGGGAAAGTCGTCTTCTAATTTGGAGAAAAATTTGCCTGGTCGATCTTTTGTTAAATCCTCTGGATTTAAACAATAGGATAAATTGAATTCTAAATATTTTGTATGCAAAGAGAAACTTGAGATTCCTAATGTTGGAATTTCAAAAGATTCTCAGCAGGATGTTAAATTGTCTAGACCTCAAAGGAGAAGAAGAAACAGAAAATTGAAGAAAATTTTGGTAACATCCGAATCTGATAATAAAATATCAAATAATGTTTTTCAAAATAATAAAAATGGATCTTCTTTGAAAAAGTCTGATTGTCAAACTTCTGTTCCAAAAGTGAATGAGGACTATCAATAATACATGGTATGTGGATAGTGGTTGCTCTCGACATATGACAAGGAATGTTAGATTGCTTGAGGATGTAAAACAAATTGATGGACGTTATGTCGCTTTTGCGGGTAATAAAGGCGGGTACATAACTGGATAGGGTACGTTAAAGAATGACAAAGTAAAATTTGATAAGGTGAATTATGTTGAGCAGCTGGAACACAATCTTTTAAGTTTATCACAAGTTTGTGACAAGAAGTTTTCGTTCCATTTCAACGATGCTGAATGCTATATTTTGAAACCGGGCTTCGTGATTCCTGATGAATGGATTCTCATGAAGGCTCCGAGGAGAAATGATACTTATATCCTTGACATGAGTGTCGCCACTACAACGGATTCAATTCCAACATGTTTACTCTCCAAGGCGTCAGAATCTGATTCAATATTGTGGCACAGGAAGCTAGTTCACATTAACTATAGGAAGATGAACTACATTGTTAGGAATGATCTGGTTCTTGGTATTCCAAAGATGAAATTCTCAGTTCCTGATGATTGTATTCCTTGCAAGAAGGGGAAGCAAAGAAATAAATCTCATAAATTTAAATCAACGAATTCTATCGTAACTCCTTTGGAGCTGCTGCATATGGATTTGTTCGGTCATATCAGTATCAGGAGCATTGGTGGAAAATCATACTGCTTGGTAGTAACTGATGATTACTCCATATTTTCATGGGTTAAGTTTCTTTCCTCTAAAGCTGAAACCACTGAGTTGGTACAATACTTAATCCTGGGTTTGGAGAATTTGTTCAATCTGAAAGTCAGAAGAATCAGGAGTGACAATGGCAGCGAATTTAAGAATAGCAAAATGGACTTATTCTATCTACAAAAAAGAAATTCATCATGAATTCAGTGCGCCATATGTTCCTCAACAAAACGGTGTCGCTGAACGAAAGAACAGGACTTTGGTCGAAACAGCTCGCACGATGCTTGCGGATTCTAAGCTTCCAGTCACCTTTTGGCTGAAGCTGTGAATATTGCGTGTCATGTTTTGAATAGGGTCTTGACCGTCTAGCGACATAACAAGACTTGCTACGAATTGCTGAATAATCGAAAGCCAAATCTGGATTATTTACTACCTTTTGGTAATCCTTGCACCCTATTGAAAGTTCGAGATGTCCCAACAAAATTCAGTGCGAAGGCTATTGAAGGGATTTTTCTGGGGTATGTGGCTAATTCAATAACCAAGAGGGTTTATAATAAAGAGACGCGCCAAGTTGAAGAATGGTTCCATATTGACTGTTCAAATCGGTCTTTACCACAAATGGTGATTGGTCCGGATTGGGCATTTGATTATGAAAATTTATTCAAGTCTTTTCATTTCCCTTATGATATTTTTGCTGAAGATGCTGCTGTTCTTTATGATTCTTGTCAAGATGCACAGCACAATGGATTTCTACCAAATGGAATTCCAAATTCATCGATTCCATCTACTTCTGCTCCTGATCCTAATGTTGCTTCTTGTTCAGGTCCACAAGATTCAGAGAGTGAGGAGGATAATGCTATTTTTCAAGATTCTTCTGCTGAACCGTTGTTGGGTGATGATCCATTATCTTCGACACAGGCTCAGGGGGAGATTCCTACAAATTTAGACTCGGATATTCCAATTAATCAAGATTATTCTTATTAATCTGCCTCTACTCAAGTTGACGTGTTACCGGTTCCTGAGGTTGCATCCATCAAGGAACTCAAAGATCATCTCGTGTCGAATATAATTGGAAATTTACAGGATGGAGTGAAAACATGTTCTCTTGTTGACAATACTTGTTTGTATACATGCATTAAAGATTCTGGTGTTCTTGATGATTGCTCACATTCTTGCTTTATTTCGCAGGTTGAACCCAAGAATGTTGAGATGGCTTTAAATGACAACAATTGGATAGAAGCTATGCAGGAAGAACTTGCTCAATTTGACAAACTTAAGGTTTGGAATCTTGTTGATCTTCCGAAGGGTGCGTATCCGATAGGAACAAAATGGGTGTGTAAATGTAAGAAAGACGATCGAGGTGTCGTGGTACGCAACAAGGCAAGATTAGTTGTCCAGGGCTTCAATCAACAAGAAGGAATTGATTACACCGAGGTTTATGCGCCTGTTGTGAGGCTCGAAGCTATAAGGTTGTTTCTAGCTTTTGCTTCTTTTAAAGGTTTTAAGGTGTTTCCATTAGACGTCAAAAGTGCGTTTTTATATGGAAAGGTCAAGGAGGAAGTCTATGTTTGTCAGCCGCCAGGGTTTGAAGATCTACTGAATCCGAATACGGTTTTCAAGCTTGATAAGGCCCTCTATGGTCTTTATCAGGCTCCTCGTGCGTGGTATGAAACATTATCCACACATCTTTTGGAAGGTGACTTTGTTCGTGGAAAGATAGACTCGACCTTATTCATAAAGAAATCAGGGGGAGATTACCTACTGGTGCAGATTTATGTGGACGATATTATTTTTGGCTCAACAAACGAAGGGTTATGTAAAGATATTGAGGGTGTAATGAAGTCGAAGTTTGAAATGTCTGCTATGGGAGAGTTATCATTTTTCTTAGGTTTGTAAGTTAATCAAAAGGAAGATGGTTTCTTTATTCATCAGTCCAAGTATGTCAAAGACATCTTGAGCCAATTCAAGATGGAGGACTGTACCCCATATGATACTCCAATTCCGGTCAATCATAAGTTGAATTCTGACCCGTATGGAAAAGATGAGGATTGTCGACTTTACAGAGCTATGATTGGATCCCTCATGTACTTAACCGCTTCAAGGCCAGATATAATGTTCGCTGTGTGCATCTATTCCAGATTCCAGTCAAAGCCAAAAGAATCTCACTTAATTTGTAACATTTCTGATTTCTAGTATCCGTATTTCAATTCAATGTAATGAATTTCAAACTCAATTCTAGTGCACTGTTTTGTTCTATTCGTACCATCACTTAAATACTATACTTCGATGCAAATCCACAAATTTTACTCGGTTATATTCTACTTAAAACACTACATAAGTATCTATTTATACCAATACGTCAAAAGACTAAAGTTACAAGGTCTGATGTTGAAAATTTACAAGAAACCCTAATAGGCACGGTCGCGCCTCGTTCTGGCACTGTTGCGCCAAGTGCTTTGGCACGGTCGTGCGACCAGCTCTGGAACGATCGCGCCCGGTGCCTAGGCACGGTCACGCCTCAAATGGACACGGTCGCGCCTCTCAGCAGTTGAAACGTAAAAACAACCTTTAATCATAGGAACGTTCGTTTTCATAACCGTTCTACATGTTTTCATCATTAACCAACTCCATTAAGCCCTTTAATCATCACCATTACAACAAATGAACTTATTTTCATCGAATTACCTAATAATCACCAAATTCTCTCACAAAATTACCAAATTTACCAATTTGATTACAATTCTTCCAAGCCAACATACCATCGATCCTCTATAAGGCTTATGGACACGCTGGTTTAGTCGGAATTGCAGCAGAGGACGCCGGAGACAGAACCCGTCGTCGTCGGAATTTCTCTCTACCGAACACTATCAATTCGTCGTCCTTCCGGGTAATTGAAACCTCTCACACTTAAGTTTTAGTCTACTAATCAAAAGCCCTAATCTAATTTGGGCTTACAATACGGGAATCATCACGAACCAGAATCTAGTTTTCGTTCAAAATAGATTTAATCGAATCGAATCTTAGACACACTTTAAATACAATTAATCTCTACAAAAAGATTCGTGATGATCTAATGGGTGAAAGCCCCATGAATTCCAACATTTACAATATAAGAATTAGTCAAATTGAATCTGTTTTGGAACAGACACGGTCGCGCTAATCATATAGCGCGGTCGTTCTTCATGAGACACGGTCGCGCCAAATACCAGCGCGGTCGTGCCTCACACACTCAGACCCAGTCATGCATTTGACTAGACTTGATCATGCCTCAAAACCCTAGACACGGTCGTGCATGTGTATTGACTACCGCGAACTCAATAAGCTTACTATCAAAAACCGTTATCCTTTACCTAGAATTGATGACCTCTTTGATCAACTTCAAGGTTCTACTTGCTTCTAAAAGATTGATCTTCTATCCGGTTATCATCAACTCCGTGTGCAAGAAGACGATATTCCAAAGACTGCCTTCCGAACAAGGTATGGTCATTACGAGTTCATGGTTATGCCTTTTGGACTAACCAAAGCACCCGCAGTTTTCATGGACCTCATGAATCGTGTGTGCAAACCGTACCTTGATAAGTTCGTAATCGTTTTCATCGATGACATTTTAATCTACTCCAAGACTAAAGCCGACCATGAGCAACACCTTAGATTGGTTTTGGATCTCTTGAAGAAAGAACAACTATATGCCAAATTCTCCAAATGTGAATTTTGGCTAAAGGAAGTTCAATTTCTTGGTCACATCGTCAACGACAAGGGTATTCATGTTGACCCTGCTAATATCGAAACGGTTAAGAATTGGAATGCCCCGAAGACTCCCACTGAAGTTCGTTCATTTCTTGGTCTTGCGGGATACTACCGTCGTTTCATCTCAAACTTCTCAAAGATTGCTGTCCCTCTCACCGCTTTGACCCACAAGGGTAAAACTTATGAATGGGGACCAAAACAAGAAGAAGCTTTCCAAACCCTTAAGAAAAAGTTGTGCAATGCTCCCATTTTGACTCTCCCTGATGGGAATGATGATCTAGTTGTCTACTGTGATGCTTCTAACCAAGGTCTCGGTTGTGTCCTCATGCAACGAGGCAAAGTAATCGCTTATGCATCAAGGCAGCTTAAGATTCATGAGAAGAACTATACGACGCACGATCTCGAGTTGGGTGAGGTCATTTTCGCGTTAAAGATTTGGAGACATTACCTCTATGGCACAAAATGTGTGGTGTTCACCGACCACAAAAGTCTCCAACACATCTTCAACCAAAAAGAACTCAATATGAGACAACGACGTTGGGTTGAACTCCTTAACGACTATGACTGCAAGATTCGTTAACATCCCGGCAAAGCGAATGTTGTAGCCGACGCCTTGAGTCGAAAGGACCATGTCATGCTTCAATGTGTCCATATTCAAACCGACATTCAAAATCGCATCGTAGAAGCTCAACACGTCTCAGTCACCAAGGGTAACATATATGAGGAAATGTCGTGTGGTGTTGAACTTCAACTTGAATCAAAACCCAATGGCTTACTTTATTACTTGAACCGTATTTGGGTTCCCGATCGCGATGATCTCCGTACATTTCTTATGAACGAGGCTCACAAGACTCATTGTTCTATTCATCCTGGTGTGGATAAAATGTACCAAGACCTTCGCCAACAATATTGGTGGCCCGGTATGAAGAAAGACATCGCTCTCTATGTTGCCAAATGTCTAACGTGTTCCAAAGTCAAAGCCGAACACCAACGTCCCTCCGGATTACTTGAACAACCGGAAATTCCCGTGTGGAAATGGGAGAACTTATCCATGGATTTTATTACCAAACTCCCTCGCACATCGAGTGGTTATGATAGCATTTGGATGATCATTGATCGTCTCACCAAATCTGCTCATTTCTTGCCCATCCGTGAAGACTATCGGGTTGAGAAACTAGCCCGAATATACATTGATGAAATTGTGAGCCGTCACGGCGTTCCTTTAAACATAATCTCCGATAGAGATGCTCGGTTCACCTCTCATTTTTGGCAATCTCTTCAATCTGCTCTTGGTACACGATTGGATTTAAGCACGGCTTACCACCTCCAAACTGATGGTCAAACCGAGCGAACAATCCAAACTCTTGAACACATGCTTAGAGCTTGTGTAATTGATTTTGGTGGCAATTGGGATTCACATTTACCCCTCATCGAGTTCTCTTACAACAATAGCTACCACACAAGTATCAACATGGCTCCATTTGAAGCTCTCTATGGTCGCAAGTATCGTTCTCCTATCAGTTGGAACGAGATTGGCGAAACACAAATCACCGGTCCCGAGCTAATTCAAGAAACATCTGACAAGATTATTCAAATCCGTGACAACATTCGAACAACGAGAAGTCGGCAAAAGAGTTATGCCGACAAACGACGAAAACCCTTGGAATTCCAAGTCGGTGACCTTGTTCTTCTTATGGTGTCTCTGTGGAAGGGTGTGATCCGCTTTGGAAAGAAAGGCAAGTTAGCACCTCGCTATGTTGGTCCATTCAAAATCCTTGAAAGGATTGGGAAAGTGGCTTACAAACTCGACTTACCTCCATCTCTTGGAAATGTGCATCCTACATTTCATGTATCTAATCTGAAGAAATGTCTCGCTGATGAGAATCTCCATATACCACTTGATGACGTGCGCATTGATGAAACGATGCACTTCGTTGAGAAACCGATAGAAATTATGGATCGTGAAATCAAGCAACTCAAGCGAAGTCGTATTCCAATTGTCAAAGTTCGTTGGGAGTCTAAGCGTGGTCCTGAATTCACTTGGGAACGAGAGGACCATATGAAACTCAAGTACCCCCATCTTTTTACTGATGTCGTGGTTTCCTTTAGCTAAATTTGGGGACGAAATTCCCTCAACATGGGGAGACTGTAACATTTCTGATTTCTAGTATCCGTATTTCAATTCAATGTAATGCATTTCAAACTCAATTCTAGTGCACTGTTTTGTTCTATTCGTACCATCACTTAAATACTATACTTCAATGCAAATCCACAATTTTTACTCTGTTATATTCTACTTAAAACACTACATAAGTATCTATTTATACCAATACGTCAAAAGACTAAAGTTACAAGGTCTGATGTTGAAAATTTACAATAAACCCTAATAGGCACGGTCGCGCCTCGTTCTGGCACGGTCGCGCCAAGTGCTTTAGCACGGTCGCGTGACCAGCTTTGGAACGATCGCGCCCGGTGCCTAGGCACGGTCGCGCCTCTCAGCAGTTGAAACGTAAAAACAACCTTTAATCACAGGAACGTTCGGTTTCATAACCGTTCTACATGTTTTCATCATTAACCAACTCTATTAAGCCCTTTAATCATCACCATTACAACAAATGAACTTATTTTCATCGAATTACCTCATAATCACCAAATTCTCTCACGAAATCACCAAATTTACCAATTTGATTACAATTCTTCCAAGCCAACATACCATCGATCCTCTATAAGGCTTCTGGACACGCTGGTTTAGTCGGAATTGCAGCAGAGGATGCCGGAGACAGAACCCGTCGTCGCCGGAATTTCTCTCTACCGAACACTATCAATTCGTCGTCCTTCCGGGTAATTAAAACCTCTCACACTTAAGTTTTAGTCTACTAATCAAAAGCCCTAATCTAATTTGGGCTTACAATACGGGAATCATCACGAACCAGAGTCTAGTTTTCATTCAAAATAGATTTAATCGAATCGAATCTTAGACACGCTTTAAATACAATTAATCTCTACAAAAAGATTCGTGATGATCTAATGGGTGAAAGCCCCATGAATTCCAACAATTACAATATAAGAATTAGTCAAATTGAATCTGTTTTGGAGCAGACACGGTCGCGCTAATCATATAGCGCGGTCGTGCTTCATGAGACACGGTCGCGCCAAATACCAGTGTGGTCGTGCCTCACACACTCAGACCCAGTCATGCCTTTGACTAGACTTGATCATGCCTCGTGCCTAGTGAACAACCCAATTGTGCATTCGGTTTGATCAACACGCTCGCGCCCTGATTAGCATGGTCGCGCCCGTGGTTCGAGCACGATCGTGCCCTTCCCAGGCACGGTCGTGTGTGAGTTAAATTTTTGGCAGAATTATAATTTTATATATTTTTCAAACAATAAATATTTCTGATTAAATTACAAAATAAAAATAGTTGAGTTTTATAAAAATGCATTTAGTCCTATTTAGAAAGATCAAATATTTAGTCTTAGAATAAATAGAAAATTATTTATTTAAAATTTAATTTACATTTATTGTTAAACCTTAAAAAGTATTTTAGTGCTTACGTTACATATATTATAAATAAAGAAATGATTATTTATTTAATTTATATTTACACAAAAACAATTAATTATTTTTACTAAATTATAACTAATACTTACAATGTTTTCATAAACAATAATCATTTACATTACTTATTTAATTATTCAAACTGAAATCTTAATCAAAATATTCTAAAAATATTCTTTCAATACTTTCAATTACAAATCAATGACTTTTTACACAACTCCAAATGCAACTTTTGACTTAAACTTTTGTGCACACTATTAATACCATATACATTACACTTTAGGTTAACTTGTGCATTTGAAGGATCCTTATTCTATCTAGTATCTTTGTTAGCTACGCCTTCAACCAAGTGAGTATACATAGCCCCTTTTACTCTTTTACATTTTTGGGGTGAAACATGAACACTATTCAAATTACATGTTTACATTTACACAAACAACACAAGTACAAATCCTATTTACATTCATGTGTGCAAATTTGAGCTTTATGCCCGAGTGCTATGCGTGCTAACTTTTGTGAACACTTATGTGCAATCATTAACTATTCAAGCCGACGGTTTTCAATGATAGATCTATTGAGTCTGACAAACCCACCCAGATTGAGGTGATTGATACCGACAACAAAATTTTGCATGCTAGTTACAAAGGTTTGATTGTACTTGGTTACAAAATAGCTGCTCCCCATAAATGCCTTATTTATCATGTTATGTAAGGATTTGTTTTACAACTATATGCTATATATATACAAACCTGTGTTATACTCACCAACTTTTTAGTTGACTTTATTTTATTCATGTTTCAGGTTCTAATGTGTGAGATTGATCAAGATGTGCTACACATAGGCTTGGACTTAGTTAATTTAAATATAAGAACTCTATGTATTCCAATTTTGTTCTATCTTGGATTTGGTTGTGTTTGGACTACCTGTTATGAAATTTGATGTTTAATATATTCAATCTAGTCAACCTTGTGCTTATGAACAGTCTACATCTCCCGCCCCGATGATTCCGCCATCGGTCGGGGTGTGACATAATTGCTGTGAAAAGAATCTTTCGATATTTGAAAGGAAAACAACGTTTGGGGCTATGGTATCCTCATGGTTCTAACTTTGATTTCAATGCTTATACTGATTCTGATTTTGGTGGTTGTTGTTTGGACAGGAAATCTACAACAAGCGGTTGCAAGTTCTTAGGAAATCGACTTGTGTCCTTGCAATGCAAAAAGCAAACCACAGTCTCCATTTCTACATGCGAAGCAGAATACATCGCTGCTGCAAGTTGTTGTTCACAGATCCTGTGGATACAACAGCAATTGAGAGATTACGGTTTGAATTTCACAAGAACCCCTATGCTTATTGATAATAATGCTACTATGTCCATAACTAATAATCCTATTAAACATAGTAAAACTAAGCACATCGAGATTCGATATCATTTTATTCGTGATTGTGCAGAGAAAAGGTTGATTGAGCTGGTCAAGGTACACACAGACGATAATTTTGCTGATTTGTTTACCCAGGCATTTGATCATACCAGGTTTGAATTCCTAATTAAAATGATTGGTATGATCAATTCCGAATAAAAGATTTTCAAAATCAGAACTTCATGGAAAATTTTGTTTTTTTTTTAATTTCTTTTATTGCTTTATTACATTTCTGCATTTACATTTCAGTCAAAAAGTTCTTAATTTATAAAAAGTCAAAACAAATTAAAAAATATAAAATTTGATATCATTTGAGGTTAGAGAAGAAATTATAGTACATCAGTGATTGGTTCATTTCACATTACCTTAGTAGACCTTTAATAAATGATTGTTTATATTAAATTGATTTTATCTAAATTTCAAAGTCTGCATAAATGAGAAATGATAGTGTTTTAAATGCTCTAATCTTGACAATTTTTTTTAAATTTGTATATGAGTTTTGAAATTTAAATTGTCAATAGACTAGAAGCGTTTTGAAATCAATAGTAGTGTGAAAATTAAATATGATTACATCTGTGATTTGAATCCATTATATGCCTGTGTGTGTGTAAAAGATCATTATCAGATAAAGAATATATGGTTATAAAGAATTTCATGAGACCAATATCGAATTATATTTTTAGCACAAATTTATTTCAGTTCACTTCACTGCCCATGCCCCGAAAAAATGCAAGGTGTTGTTCAACTAAGATATGCTTTCAAAATTTGTTGAAACATATATTCGCCCTTGGATCAATTAGATATATTATCTAGTCTGACTCCATTAAATTTTAACCATATAATAGTTGGATCCTCATACCTGAATCAGTTGATTCTCATTATACAACCAATCCATTAGAATCTTCTAATTCTGAATCATCATGATTCTTATATCCTTTGGGATCTGCTTTTATACTTGTGCTAAAAGAGATAATTTCATCTTGGAAATTGATCTAATCTTAAAATTAACTGTATATGTCTTGAAGATAGTGCAACTTATATTTTTGTTTGGCATATAAGTGGGGTACACGATGTTTTTCATCTAAATGATACTAAATCACATGAATTTGGAGAATAAAAGCTTATAGTTTCAAATTATATAATATTGACAAATTTAAGAATTCATGCTTTATATTTCAAATTCGGTATAAATAAATGAGTATTTTATAACCTGATCTTATTTACTATGAAATTTATCGCGTATCATTTCAAATATTATTCAAATTGAATGAGTTTCAAAATGAAAAAGATGCGAAGTGCACAAGACTGAGTTGGATGGTTTCATATTATAGGTTACCCTTTGTTATCGCTAAAATGTGTGATGAATTAATTGGATACTGATATGATCTTCTTGCTCATGATGTTTAGTCAAAAATATATGATTTCAGTTTATTCAGATAAAAATCCAAAAATATGTGTTTCCGTTTATACAGATAAAATCCAAAAATATGTGATTTAGTTTGTATAGATAAAACTCAAAAAGATTTTGATTTTGATTTTCCATGAAAATTCTAAATTTTTATTAAAATTGTTTGGGATTGGATTAGATACATGATGCTGATGAAAGTTCAAGACTTGAAAGGTTAAAGTTGGTAAAATTTTGTTCAAGGCAAAAGTGAATAGATATTAAGTTCGCCTGTGTACAGTGAATAAGTTCGCTTAAGAACAGTGAAGCGAACTTAATCTGTTTGTCTGTGGATGGTGAAGCGAACTTAGCATGTTCGCTGATGGCTTGTATGGTGAAGCGAACTTAGCATGTTCGCTGAAGGCTTGTTAAGCGAACTTAACAAGTTCGCCTAAATAAGCGAACTTAATGTGTTTAAGGTTCTTGGCCAAGCGAACTTGACAGTCATCGTCTTCATTTTTCAAGCGAACTTATCTGGAAATTTTTTTGAAATTTTTAATCTGTGTTGTTGGAGTTGTTTGCCGGTTCTATCATATTCCAAATTGATTTGCAAACTCAACTACGGTAATTTCACTGATTATTGTCCGTTCATTTGTGAGAAAATCAAGGTTTTTGGTCCGGTTTTCATTCCGTATTTGTTTGCCCAAAAATTGTGGATTTTCCAGACTTAAATCTTGCAATTGTTCATTGTTAATGAGTTAGTGGTGCTAGTCGTTGGGTTTACAATGGTTAATTCGAGATTTTATCACAGATTTGCCGAATTTTGAAATTCTGGATTTGGATTTGGATTTGAATCGTCACAGGTTCAGGCGAACTTGTTCCAAGCGAACTTGTTCCACGCGAACTTGTTCCGAGCGAACTTGTTTGAAGCAAACTTAAGTTCGCCTCTTGCAACACTAAGCGAACTTATTAAGCTCGCCTAGGGGGTTAGAGGGTATTTGGACTTGTGATTTTTGAGTGTTAGAAATTTTAAAAAAAAAAAATTTTTGTGTAAATTTTTTTTTGCTTGTGTTTGATATTTTTTTTACTAATGTGTTTTGTTGTCCGAATGTTTTCAGATGGCTCGACGTGTCGAATATAAGCATAATCAGCTGGCATTGTTAGATCCTAACATGTCCGAGGCAGTCAATTTTCAAGGAATAATCGGATTTCTTAATCGTTCGCGTCTTCATACTGCTTTATCTGCTGATCATTACATCAGTTTGGTATACATACAACAATTTTGGGATACAGTTCATCAGGATACGGACGTAGAACCTCATGTTCTTCGTGCCACTATCAATAATACTAAAATTGCCATATCTAAAGAAACAATTCGTGCTGCTCTTGATTTGGGTGGTAATGCTAAAGACCCATTGTCATATCCTGGCACTCTTATTATGGGTTGTTTCAAAGAATGGGTTATCGTGGGAGACAGAATGATACACAAGCACGTAAAGGTGGCTTAGTCGGTGAATGGAGACACTTCATGCATGTGATTATTCAATGCATCTCTCCTCGTAAAGCTGGAACCGATGGTTTAAAGATGGCTCTTCAAACTGTAATGGTGGCTTTAACGTTGAATAAGCGATTCAATTTTGCACTTTACTTCTATCGAGAGATGGTCATGCAGATTAATCCGGCTGAAGGTCAAGGATTTTTGATGTATCCTCGCTTTATTCAAATGATTCTAATTCTTCTTATTCCGAATCTTCCACAACATCCTATAAGACTAACTTTGACTCCAATGTCAAAGCGTATCTTTACTGATTGCACGAAGGTGAAACAGCTGAATGCCGCATTGATACTAGTTAATACTCCTTTGTTTGGTCACTTAATCAATCCTGATTATGTTGCAACACCTAATGACAATTGGTTTCATCCTGATGAAATTGCTCAAGCTCAAGGCTTAAATGTTCCACAACAATAACAGCAACCACAACAACAACAACAAATTCAACAGCAACTGATACAACAACAATTTCCAGTTCCACAAGTTCAGGTTCCCATACAACCACACATTCCTATTCCTGAAGAAGTTCCTATTCCACATGCTGAGGTTGAAATACCTATTCATGAACCTGTTCAAGAAGAGGTCGTTCATGCACATGAACATGATTTAGGAATGAACATGGATGATTTTGTTGATGACGCTATGAACTCGCCCATTCATGAAGCTGAAGGGAATGTGGTGACTGATGATGAATCTAGTTCAAGCTCAAGTGATACGATATTACCTGTTAATGAAAGCACTGACTCTGATGAATCTAGGAATTTTTCCTCAGATCATTATGAGCGGTTAGCTGCTATTCCACTGGCTAATGCTGGAAAACGCATTAAATCTCAAGCCAGACGACCAAGAAGAAAGTCTGTTTGGGATCCTTCTTCCGGATCAGTACTTGGAAAAAGATCCTTGGTTGATGAGAGTACTGAGTCTGATAGTGACTTTAATCCAGATCCAAAGACTCAAAAGTTAATGTCTGCTTCAATTGCTGCTGCTCAATCTTCGCAGGGAGTAGAAGATACTAATTTTGTTGCTTCCTTAATTATTACTCCTCCAAGATCTAAATATACATTACCGGTTATAACTCTTGTTCCTCTAATCATTACTCCTACTGCAAGTCCTTCGATTCCACAATCGTCAGCTGGTCCGTCAAAGCCTTCTGATTCTGAAAGGATTACTATCCTTGAATCTCAAGTGCTTACACTTCAAGCTCAGGTGGATAATCTTGTGTCTACTGATTCACAATGGCAGCTGGTGATTCAGACTCAAGCTCAACAGATAGCTGACATGCAAGCATTGGTGTCTAAACTCATTCAGTGTCTTGACGCTCAGGGGGAGTTGAGGATACACGATACATGTCACACAGAGTCTATTCAAAGACGTGATGAAGACAATGATCCTGCTGGAAATGTTGAGGGTGATCGTCAATACACTGACGCTAATCCTATATCAAAGGTTCAGGGGGAGTCGACATCACAATCACTTGAAGGAAACAAAGATACTTCTGGTGCTAATGAAGAAGAAATTCTATTATTGGAATTCTTTGCAGATTCTGAAGAAGAAGAAGCTGAAAAGATTGCATGTCTTGATGACATTGATGATTTATTCAATGACATAGAAGATGATGTGTCAGATAATGAAATAGAAGAAAGAGAGATAGTGGAGATAGAGATAGAGAATGGTCAAGAGAAAGTGACTTATGAAGGCTGTGATGGTTTTAATGTTCCTTATAACTTCATCCAGAATGATGTTATTCCTGAATTCACTTATGAAGGAGTAACATATTCTATGGACTCTGTTGAAGACGTCACACTGCCTGAAGACACTGCTGATTCAAAGATGGATACAGATGATGAGAATATTCAATCCAATATAGATGCTGAAACTAAAACTACTCACACTGAGTCTCCGAAGGTTAATGAAGAACCTGTGATGTATAGAAATACAGGGATGACTAGAGAACGGTGGAGATAAGTTGTAAATAGTTGGATGAAGGTGCTACCCAAGTCACCAGCACAACCTGCTCAGAAAGAGAAATATGTGAAAAACGAGCGGTGTGTAGGAAGGATCATAAGTTGGTTCTATGATGGTGATACAAAATTATTTGCAATTAAAAGATCTGACGGTGTTCAATACTTAAAGCCGAGGATCAAATATTTCAATACCTTGCCAAGGTGTGAAATGAATGGTCTAGCTTCAAAGCCTCTTGTTAATAGATCAAAGAATGGTTTGCTGATGTGATAGCAAACTTAATCAAGAGAGAAGGTAGTTCAGGAAAATATGAACGACTGAAACCACAAAAAGGAAAGAGAGTGAAGAACACAGATCAGAAGACTGGGAAGGTGACCGGGAGTTACACGTATAAACCAGTTCGTGCTGTACACAAGATACCGTTGAAGAAGATTCCTCAAGATTTCCTTGGGAATATGAAATGGTGGTATGTTGATGTTAATACTGGTGAAGCAAGGATTGAATATAAAGACAATAAGGTCATTGTGTGTTTTTATGACGCAATGAATCTTATAAATTTGTCAAAGAAAGATCAGAGGACGTTGAAAAAGAATGAGATAATGTTCACTGATGAATGGAAAGAACAAGGATTACAGTACAGGAGAGTTTTAGAGATATGCAGAAGATATAGAGTGCATGCTGGCAGCAAACTACCGGATAACTGGAAAAGCTCATCATGAAGACAGAAGACTGAAGATCAAGCTATTGTCAAGGGGGAGTCTGTTAGGACATAGTTTGTAATGACAAAAGCTTGTAATAGTTAGATCTTATGTCTTTATATTTTTGTTATGTAAAAAGTCACTAAGTGTTTATTCAAGTTTACCTAGAGGCGAACTTGTTAAGTTCGCCTGGTCTATCAGAGGCAAACTTAATAAGTTCGCTTAAGTCTATCTGAGGCGAACTTGTTAAGTTCGCTTAGTCTGTTAGAGGCGAACTTAATAAGTTTTCTTATATCAGGTCAGACGGCTATATATATGTATGTTTATAGATTCAGACGATACGGATAGAACAGAGAATTATCGATAAGTCTGATTGAGTCTGTAAACACCATTGTGATTTGGAATACAATTGAGAATGTTATTTACGTGATTGTCTGCATTGTCTTTTATGCATATAAACGTTGATTCGTTGGCTTCCGCACTGCGAGTTAACGTCACGTCTTATCACGAGATCGATCCGTAGAAGCGCCATGAGGACCTACAAAGGATCAAGTTGGTTTTCCAAGATTGACATAAGATTCGGTTATCATCAAGTCAAGGTACGAGAAGAAGATGTACCTAAAACGGCATTCAGAACTCGTTAAGGACACTATGAGTTTGTAGTGATGCCGTTTGGATTAACGAATGCTCCGGCAGTCTTCATGGACCTCATGAATAGAGTATGCCGGCTAATGTTAGACAAATTCATTATTGTCTTCATTGATGACATCCTGATTTATTTAAAAAATGAAGAAGAGCATGCACAACACCTTTGGGGTGTACTTAGTACTTTACGGAAGGAGAAACTGTACGCCAAATTCTCAAAATGTGCATTCTGGCTGAAGGAAGTTCAATTTCTAGATCATGTTATTAAAGAAAAAGGTATCTCAGTAGACCCAGCAAAGGTAGAGGCTATGATGAAATGGTCTACACCTAAGAATCCATCAGAAGTTAGAAGTTTATTGGGATTAGCTGGTTATTACAGAAGGTTCATCCAGGACTTTTCCAAGATAGCCACCCCATTAACTAAGCTAACTCTAAAGAACTCGAAATACGAATGGAATGCGGCACAAGAGAAGGCATTCCAGATATTGAGAGAAAGATTGACACAAGCTCTGGTTCTTGCATTGCCAGAAGGAATAGAATATTTTGTGGTATACTCTGATACTTCCAAGCTTGGGCTAGGGTGTGTTCTGATGAAAAGAGGTAAGGTAATAGCCTATGCCTCTCGATAGCTAAAGACACATGAAGTAAACTATCCAACTCATGATCTATAATTAGTTGCAGTGGTGTTCGGACTAAAGATCTGGAGGCATTACTTGTACGGAACGAAGTGTATAATCTACACATACAACAAAAGTCTCAAATATTTCTTTGACCAAAAGGATTTAAACATGAGACAACGACGATGGTTAGAACCAGTCAAGGATTATGATTGTGAGATTTTATATCATCCCGGAAAGGCTAATGTGGTAGTCGACGCTCTAAGCCTTAAAGAAAAAGTATCATCCTATTCGGGTGAAAGAATATAAGTTAGTGATAACTCCTAATTTCATTAGCCAACTTCGAGACGCCCAAATCGAAGGATTAAAAGGTAAGAATATTTGTAGGTCCCCTAGTGTCTCGGATCGTCGACTCCCTCATAACTGTAGCTTTCATTGTAGACCAAACCAAGTGCTTTAATAAGAACCAACTAACCCAACACAACTCATTGTAGTTCATCCTCTCAGCAGTAGCAACCTCCACCTTGACTTAGAATTCCTCCAAATCAGCTGGCATAAGATAGAGAGTTTGAATTTCCAATAACCTGCATCAAACTAATCAGCTCCCATAGGAATTCCAGTAAGATAAACTTTAGTCTTCACACCAGATGTGTACAACTCTATCCTGTATCTTCACGAGTCAACGAAATTCCTGAAGATGTTCATTTCCAATATCCCCTTTCAGTTTAAGCTCCATCAGACTAGACCAGAAACAAGGGTATGTTTCCTATCCCATCGGCCAATGATAAAAGGTTCCATCTTCAACTCATAATCCAACGAATCCAGCTTCATCTTGAAAACACATGATATAATCAAAAACAAAATATATAGTTTACACGAGAAATCACGGTTGATGATACATCCCCCCATTTCTCTGTAAACTATGACCAGCTTCATCATCACTTCACTCAAATCCTCAAAAAGCACAACTACCCAACTTCAGGATTTTATTCTTTTATTTCTTTGCAAAGATCCAAAACAGCAAATCCTTGGGTTCAAGTTATTCCAGTATTCATCCCCTATTAAAGGAGTATCATGAATACTCGTAGCCCACATATTCAGGTTTGAATACCTAAACAAGATGATTCTTTTTCCAAAAGACCCAAAGCAGCCACATCTTCACAAATAGTACGAGACTTTTAGCCGATGACGACCTAATTGCTCCCATTAGTTCAGCATTCATACCCTATTAAATAAGTATCTCAGATACTCGTACCCACATTTTCAGGTATGGACACTTAAACAATGTATGACAAGTGGTATCATCCAACTAAAATTACTATCTTTTGAAAAATGGTCCGAAATACGCGTACAAATGATCCCTAAAAATTTTTGCCAAGAAAATTTTTCCCGCCAAATGTATATATATATGTATTTAATCCTAGATGATAATTCATGCGTACTTAGTAAATACACACATAAAGGGTGTTCATGCGTATTTAGTAAATACGCAAAGCCAAATGCCCATGCGTACTTATTAAGTGCGTAGAGAAATGCTATTGCGTACTTAGCTAAGTACACAGGTCTCTTCTCATGTGTACTTACTAAGTACGCAGGGCTAACCGCTAAGTACGCAGAAAAGGTGATTCTGCGTACTTGTTCAGTACAACATTGTTCTTGATGGATATTGAGGATAATGCTCGAAAAGTGATGAATCTAAAAAATTGATGCTTCCAAAATCTTAGAACTCATCATCTAACAAACCCTTAGCCTTCCAAACACCAAATGAAGTGATAACAAACTCGGATTTGAAGATTTCTGGTCAAAAAGTAAGAACTCAGAAATGCTCAAAAAAACCCTAAAACACGAAACTTGAACACAAATCAACGAACATCGAGGCTCTGATGCCACTTGTAGGTCCCCGGGTGTCTCGGAATGTTACGTGTGGGTATGTGACTAGTCGGACCGAGTGCGGAATGCCCGTCACTAGGTGGATAATCAAGAAACACAAAGTAAATCGACAACGAAATCACTTTCAAAATCCGTCTATTATAAAATTGAAGGTTATAGAGAGAATACTATTGAGTGCAAATTGTTGAAGCACTTTCCTGTGACAAACACTCTGGATAGATAGAGTCTTAGTCTTAGGTTGTTTTGTATTGTTTGTAATTGTCTTTGTATGTAAGAGTCTTTATGTATTAGTTTATCGAGTTGTATTTACTTTTACATATTGATTGTTGTAGAATTATCCAAGTGTTTTGCGCACTTGTAAGTGCGCAGGAGAAAGCTCATGCGTACTTGGCAAGTACGCAAGAGTAACTTTGCGTACTTGCTAAGTACGCAAGAGCATTTTGCCCAGCGCACTTGCTAAGTACGCAGGCATCACGTCATGTATAAATAGGATAGGTTGACAGAAGTTAAGTACGCAGGCATTATAGCAAATACGCAGATTGTAATCTCAGTGCTTTTCTCTGTAACCTTCAAGTGTTGATAATACAAAGAACGTTTAAAGTGATTCTCTTGTTGGTTTATTTTGCCCAGCGCACTTCCTAGTCACAGGCATTCCGGACCAGGTCCGACTAGTAGACCCACTTGCATGTGACGATCCGCCACACCCGAGGGACCTACAAGTGGTATCAGAGCATTGCTCCTGATTTCGAGTGTTGTGTGTGAGTTTGGAGAGTTTTTACAAGCAAAAAGAGGTATTTTTGTTGATTTTTGTGATGAAATAGGGGTAGCTCTTGATCACTATTTTAGAAACAAAAATCACTCAAAAACTGATTTTTGTTGTGTATTTGAGTGTTTTGAGCATCAAAGGTTGGTTAGAAACAAGTTTCTGACCCTTTGGCTCATTTGCATTGATCACCAGACGAATTTTTACCATCTCCGGCGAGTTTCATGTGACCGGAAAAGTTTGGTGAAAGTTGCTGAAAAGGTATTCTGCGTACTTACCATTTCTGGCAAAAAGTACAGTTTTGTGCGTACTTACTAAATACGCAAGACTTATCTCCTGCGTACTTATAAGTGCGCAAGACTGATCTTGTGCAAACTTAAGTTATATCATGCGTACTTACAAGTACTCAAGAGGAAATCTAAATACGCAAGACCATTTCTCAAGTGCGCAAGGCCAAAATCAAGTGCGCAACTTTGTCTGACTTTTCTGAAATTTGACTAAGTGTTCACTATGTCGAATCTTCAGAATCTTGGAAACCTGTTGAATTACTATAATGAGATCGTTACACCACAGAAACCACCAAAGTTGCTGAACGTGAACGATTATTCTAATTGGAAAGCACGTTTCGAGCACTACATTTCTTATACCGACTCATCACTATGGATACCAATACTTGAGAGATATAAGCATCCCACACACATTTATCTTGATGAAACCAGGCCCAAACCTATCTCTAAGCTTTCTGACGAAGAAAAGAAAGCTTATGATCGTGAAAAGAAGGCACTTGGTTCGATCACTATGGCATTAACTCCGGAATTGTTCCACAGTTTCCGAGGGTATGACAATTCTAAGGATCTCTGGAAAGCTTTACAGAAGTGATTCGAAGGAAATAGTGACATCAAGAAGAGTAAGCGGGATCTTCTCAGGAAGCAGTATGAGTGCTTTAGATTTTTAGAGAACGAATCTTTAGATGATCTCATCTCTAGATTCTATCATTTACAGACTGAGTTGAAGGCTTTTTAACTCAGGTATCCGGATGAAGAGATGATGGAAAAGTTTTTTGTAAGGCCCCTTTCTGGGGTAACCTCACTTGTTGGATTTACTCATAAACATAGTCATAAATACTGAACTTAAATTAAAAACATTCATCATTCAATTACATCTCATAACAGCGGAAGTCTTAACAATTAAAAACACAACATTGTCTTAACAAACAAAAGTGGGATGTCAGTCTTGTGTCGGGTAACCTTCACGCCCTCGCACGACCTTTTCTTCCTTTACCTGAAATGTATACTAAAGTCAGCTAACGCTGGTGAGTTCTAGTTTAATGCGTTTAGATATAAACATTCTTTTCTTTACTTCATAAGTAAACATTATTATAAAGTTATTCATATAAATACGTATTCATAACTTTTGCTTTTCTTTCATCTTTCTTTTCTTTATTAATGTGATTACATATATATATATATATGCGTTCACCCTTTTTCTTTCCTCTTTTCTTAACATTCTTTCCTTATCTTTCTTACGTGATTACATAGATATGCATTCACCTTTACTTTCTTTACCATTTATTGGTCATACACATAAGGGTGATCAACCCATCTTACGGTACGTATGTCACAAAGACATACGCCCTTGAGCTACCGTCGTAGCCCTTTTACTCGTCCGGTCCTAGAAACCGTCCGCCTTAACTTCCGTCCGACCAACCTTCGGCCGTCCTTCTTTACCGTCCTACCGTCGTAGTCCGTCATATTCGCCCGTCTGCCCTAAGGCATCCGTTTCCCACTTGAACTAATTATGCAGCCGAATATTGATTTAGCGTCTTACTCCACCGTAGTGGCCTTTATTTAGTCTACCTTTCTAGACTTCCTTCTCTAGCTGCATAATAGTCAAGTGGTCGTCCGTCTACCGTAGTAGTCGTTAGCTTCGTTTCCGTCCATAACGTATACTTACATTCTTCGCATGCAATATATATTTATAAAGCAAGGTTTCATTTATTTACGTTATACCATTCATTCTTTGCAAACATACGTGTCGTTCTTTGTTCGTAAGTCATTATTCGCATTCATATGTATCTATACATATACCTTAATATATCACGTATGATCACATTGATATTCATTTCATTTATTCATTTAGTGTATACACTTCAGCCCCAAAACATTTATAAATCATTTGCACATAACATAGAAGGGGGCACATAGAACTCACCTGATGAGTAGTTTCTGTAATACACTAAGCTGGCTACTGGGCTTCACTAATGTCACTCACGATCTGTATAATAAAGATATACATAAGGTAGTGCTCCTAGATGACACTAGACATTACTATGCTTGAACCTAGTAGTTTCGATTGATTAGCTTATATCGAAACTTGGTAGTTTCGATAGGTTGTTCCTGTTGAAACTTGGTAGTTTCGATAGGCTGCTTATGTATTATCTTAGCTTCGAATCGGGGGCTCATATCGAAACTATAGTAGTTTCGATTGGGTCTGCATATATTGAAACTGGGTAGTTTCGATAGGTCTGCGCATATCGAAACTAAGTAGTTTCGATGGTCCTGCACATATCGAAACTAAGTAGTTTCGATGGACCTGCACTTATCGAAACTAAGTAGTTTCGATGGACCTGCACATATCGAAACTAAGTAGTTTCGATGGGTCTGCACTTATCGTCTTCCCCAAAAATCCGAATGTTCTGCATGCGAATCTGATCATGTTGATATCTAATTTTTTCTTGGATCAAAACATTCGTTTTTCATTCTAGATGCCATACCTAAGTTCACTTTCAAGTTTCATCCGTAAAATCGTTATCTTTTAACCAAAACCCGAAACTTCCCAAAACGAACAAAAACTCATAATGTGATCGAATCGTTACCTGGATTGAAATTCTGATTCGGAGGTTTTGCTCACGGTAACAGCAGCAACGTTCTCCTGAATTCCCGAGTTGATCCGTCACTTTCTCTCTCTAGACCCGAGCTCTCCTTTCTCTCTCTAAAAGCTGCGTGAGTTGGGGAAATGAGCAGGGAAGAGGGCTGCCTTGCCTCTTATGTGCAATGGGCTTCCCTCGGCCTATTGAAGCCGAGCCCAAGCCCGCTCCCTTTGCTTAAATATTCTGACTAAATCACTGGTCTCGCTAGTTTTATTTGTTTTATTATTTTTGGGATGTTACAAGTCTACCCTCCTTAAAGAGGTTTCGTCCTCGAAACTGTTCATACGTTAAACAATTTAGGGTATAGTCCCCTCATCTCGTCTTCCTTTTCCCATGTAGCTTCTGACCCTTTTCTGTGCTTCCATTGTATCTTGACTAACGGTATCGACTTATTGCGTAGTCGTTTTTCAGCTCGGTTAAGAATGGCTATTGGTTCTTCTACATAGTTTAGGCTGTTATCCACTTCGATCTCGTCGTAAGGTATGTGAGATGTGTCGTCAGCTAGGCATTTGCGTAAGTGCGACACGTGAAACGTAGGGTGTATTCCACTAAGCTCAACGGGTAGGTCGAGTCTATAAGCAACTTGACCCACTCTTGCTACAATCTTGAAAGGTCCGACAAACCTTGGACTTAGTTTGCCACGCTTTCTGAATCGGATGATTCCTTTCCATGGTGATACTTTCAACAGTACCATGTCCCCCACTTGAAACTCTAAATCCCTTCTTCTCTTATCCGTGTATGATTTCTGTCTGTCTTTTGCGGCTTTCATTCTAGCCTTGATTTGATCAAATTTTTCAGAAGTTGCTTTGACCACTTCAAGACTTGCAAAATCCTTCTGCCCAATTTCCCCCCAACAAACCGGGGTCCTGCATTTTCTCCCATATAACATTTCAAATGGCGGCATGCCAATAGTCGTGTGATAGCTGTTGTTATATGAAAATTCCGCCAATGGTAGATGGCTATCCCAACTCCCACCGAAGTCAATGATACAGGCCCGGAGCATGTCCTCCAAGGTCTGAATGGTCCTTTCAGACTGGCCATCGGTTTGAGGGTGGTAAGCGGTGCTGATGTTCAGTCTTGAGCCCATCGCTTCGTTGAATTTCTTCCAAAATCTAGATGTGAATCTAGTATCCCTGTCGGACACAATTGACAGCGGCATACCATGTCTACTCACAATTTCCTTGATAAATACTTCTGCTAGCTTTTCAGACGAAGAAGTCTCACGTATTGGCAAGAAGTGAGCACTTTTCGTCAAGCGATCGACGATCACCCAAATGGTGTCATTGCCTTTAGCTGTTCGCGGTAACTTGGTAATGAAGTCCATTGTGATCTCCTCCCATTTCCATTCTGGTATTGGTAAAGGTTGCATTTTACCACATGGTTTCTGGTGCTCGGCCTTAACAAGTGAACACGTTAAGCACTTGTTCACGTATTCAGTCACATCATTCTTCATGCCAGGCCACCAGTATTCTTTCTTCAAGTCTTGATACATTTTGTTTGTCCCGGGGTGGATAGAATAGCGAGACTTATGGGCCTCATCAAGTATTTTGGCTCTAAGCTCGCCAATCTTAAGTATCCATATTCGGCCAAACCTAGTTCGTACACCGTATGCATTTGCATCCAAGTTCCCTTGTTGTCCTACTATTCTTTCCCGTTTCACATTTCTTTCTAACAGCGCTTCATCTTGTGCTTTTGCTATTTCACCCATCCAATCTGGTGTTATAATCAGCTGACACGCTTTGATCCGGATAGGTGCCGATTATTCCTTTCTACTTAAAGCGTCGGCCACTACGTTTGCCTTGCCCGGATGGTACAATATCTTACAGTCATAGTCTTTCAGCAGCTCTAACCACCTTCTTTGTCTCATGTTTAATTCCTTTTGTTCGAAAAAGTACTTCAGGCTTTTGTGATCGGAGTAAATGGTGCATTTAACTCCATAAAGATAGTGCCTCCATATTTTCAACGCGAAAACTACTGCTGCTAATTCTAGATCGTGTGTTGGGTAGTTAACCTCGTGAATCTTTAGTTGCCGCGATGCATAAGCAATTACCTTTCCTCTTTGCATGAGTACGCACCCTAAACCTTGCCCTGAAGCGTCAGAGTAGACTACCAAGTCTTCATTTCCCTCAGGTAGTGTTAAAACTGGAACTTGAGTTAATCGTGTCTTAAGTTCCTCAAACGCGTTGTTTTGGGTTGGACCCCATTCATACTTTACTTCCTTCCGTGTCAGTTTGGTTAGTGGCGAGGCAATTCTTGAGAAATCTTGAATGAACCTTCGATAGTAGCCTGCCAATCCTAGAAAACTTCGTATCTCTGTTGGTGTCTTTGGGATGTTCCATTCCTTTATTATCTCGATCTTTGCAGGATCCACCATGATGCCGTTTGGGTTTATCACATGACCTAGGAATTGGACTTCCCTAAGCCAAAACGCGCATTTGGAGAATTTTGCGTACAACTTTTCCTTCTTTAGCACCTCTAGAACTTCTCTTAGGTGGCAGTGATGATCACCCTCGCTTTTCGAATATACCAGTATGTCGTCTATAAAAACTATCACTGATCGATCCAACACTGGTCGACATACTCTATTAATCAAATCCATGAACGCTGCTGGAGCGTTAGTCAATCCGAAGGACATCACGAGGAATTCATAATGTCCATAACGCGTGCGAAACGCGGTCTTTGGTACGTCTTCTTCCCTTCCTCTTAACTGATGGTAACCCGACCTAAGATCGATCTTTGAGAACCAACTCGCACCTTGCAGTTGATCAAAAAGGTCGTCTATTCTAGGCAATGGGTATTTGTTCTTTACTGTCCTCTTGTTCAATTCACGGTAGTCAATGCACGTACGCATGCTGCCGTCCTTCCTTTTTACAAAAAGTACCGGAGCGCCCCATGGTGAGATGCTCGGTCTAATAAATCCTTTTTCGGTTAGTTCCTCTAGTTGAGACACCAATTCTTTCATTTCTGACGGAGCCAATCGGTAGGGGGCTTTGGCAACGGGCTCAGCTCCTGGCAGTAAGTCAATCTGAAATTCTATTTCCCGATCGGGTGGCAACCCAGGTAGATCCTCAGGGAATACTTCCGGAAAATTGCACACCACGGGTACATTCTTGAGTTCTTTCGTTTTCATTCTATCATCAATAACATATGCCAGATAAGCTTCGCAACCGCGCTTCATGTAACTTTCGGCCTTGATCATCGAGATGACGTTTGGCATCGTGCAATTCCAATCCCCATAAACCGTAATTGGACTGCCGCTAGGAGCTTTTAGGTGTATTCTCTTACGTTTACATATGATTTGAGTTTCGTTGGCAGCTAACCAATCCATACCCAATACTATATCGAATCCTCCTAAGGTTAGAAGGAATAATCTAGAAGGGAACTTATGACCCTCTATTTCTATTATGCAATCCTCTGTTACTTGGAATACTGCCGAATTTTTACCAACGGCAGTTTGTACGCTAAAGGCCTTTACTATGGTGTTAATAGTGCAATCCAGTTTACGACTAAATGCATTTGATATAAAGCTTTTACTAGCACCGGAGTCGAATAAAATAGCAGCATGTTCATCATTTACTAGAAACGTACCTGACACATCATCAGGGTTTCCCATTGCTTCCTCCTCGGTCAGGGCGTAGGCTTGAGTCCTCGCCTTTGGCTGTTCCTTTTCTTTTCCCGAACCAGATTTTCTGGTTCTCCTGCAATTCTTGGTTAGATGTCCAAATAGTCCACAACCTTGGCATTTAGTGTCTCTTAAACATTCGCGAGAATAGTGCCCCGCCTTCCCACACCTATAACAAACGGTGGAACCAACTAGGCACTCGCCTTGGTGTTTCCTCAAACATTTCTTACAAGCTTCGTATTCTTCAGTTCTTGGCTTCTTAGCCTCAGCTGTATAGTTCCCCTTTCCATTTCCCTTAGACGTGTTTTCCCATTTCCTTTTATGTGTCTCGGGTAACAGACCAGGCAATATGCTCTTCAGTGTCAGTACAACCTCACGGGCAATAGCATCCCTAAGTTCGGGTTCCAATCGTAGTGCCCCTTCATTGTCACCTCCCGGTGGGGTCACATTAGTGTCATGCACTCTCTCGATGTATTTCACGTGCATGCTTTCTTCTTTCTCTTGTCTTTGGTTCATTGGCGGTCTACCTACTCGGCCCGTATGGCCCCCTTGGCGTGCAGTTCTTCCTCTACTTGCCATAGTTTTCTAGAAATTTATGATATGAAAAGGGAATACATCAATGTCATTTCTTCAGATCATAGTTTGGAACAGTACGAGCAAGGTAAATTATTAATTACAGTGACCGGTTTGTGATTACTAATTTACATTGCCCTTCGGGTTCAAAACTCTTCAAATCGGTTGTGACTTTGACATCTATTTGTTCTAAGTTAAGGTATCTATTCTTATCCTAGTGCATTAACTTTAGTACTTACTTACCGTGTTGGTGTTGGCGTTGGCTACCCAGACTGACATCCGTGCATTGGTCCCATAATCAGCTTGAGTCCAGACATTTAGGGATGTCTGAATCTCTCAAACTATTGCTCTGATACCAACTTGTAAGGCCCCTTTCTGGGGTAACCTCACTTGTTGGATTTACTCATAAACATAGTCATAAATACTGAACTTAAATTAAAAACATTCATCATTCAATTACATCTCATAACAGCGGAAGTCTTAACAATTAAAAACACAACATTGTCTTAACAAACAAAAGTGGGATGTCAGTCTTGTGTCGGGTAACCTTCACGCCCTCGCACGACCTTTTCTTCCTTTACCTGAAATGTATACTAAAGTCAGCTAACGCTGGTGAGTTCTAGTTTAATGCGTTTAGATATAAACATTCTTTTCTTTACTTCATAAGTAAACATTATTATAAAGTTATTCATATAAATACGTATTCATAACTTTTGCTTTTCTTTCATCTTTCTTTTCTTTATTAATGTGATTACATATATATATATATATATGCGTTCACCCTTTTTCTTTCCTCTTTTCTTAATATTCTTTCCTTATCTTTCTTACGTGATTACATAGATATGCATTCACCTTTACTTTCTTTACCATTTATTGGTCATACACATAAGGGTGATCAACCCATCTTACGGTACGTATGTCACAAAGACATACGCCCTTGAGCTACCGTCGTAGCCCTTTTACTCGTCCGGTCCTAGAAACCGTCCGCCTTAACTTCCGTCCGACCAACCTTCGGCCGTCCTTCTTTACCGTCCTACCGTCGTAGTCCGTCATATTCGCCCGTCTGCCCTAAGGCATCCGTTTCCCACTTGAACTAATTATGCAGCCGAATATTGATTTAGCGTCTTACTCCACCGTAGTGGCCTTTATTTAGTCTACCTTTCTAGACTTCCTTCTCTAGCTGCATAATAGTCAAGTGGTCGTCCGTCTACCGTAGTAGTCGTTAGCTTCGTTTCCGTCCATAACGTATACTTACATTCTTCGCATGTAATATATATTTATAAAGCAAGGTTTCATTTATTTACGTTATACCATTCATTCTTTGCAAACATACGTGTCGTTCTTTGTTCGTAAGTCATTATTCGCATTCATATGTATCTATACATATACCATAATATATCACGTATGATCACATTGATATTCATTTCATTTATTCATTTAGTGTATACACTTCAGCCCCAAAACATTTATAAATCATTTGCACATAACATAGAAGGGGGCACATAGAACTCACCTGATGAGTAGTTTCTGTAATACACTAAGCTGGCTACTGGGCTTCACTAATGTCACTCACGATCTGTATAATAAAGATATACATAAGGTAGTGCTCCTAGATGACACTAGACATTACTATGCTTGAACCTAGTAGTTTCGATTGATTAGCTTATATCGAAACTTGGTAGTTTCGATAGGTTGTTCCTGTTGAAACTTGGTAGTTTCGATAGGTAGTTTCGATAGGCTGCTTATGTATTATCTTAGCTTCGGATAGGGGGCTCATATCGAAACTATAGTAGTTTCGATTAGGTCTGCATATATCGAAACTGGGTAGTTTCGATAGGTCTGCGCATATCGAAACTAAGTAGTTTCGATGGTCCTGCACATATCGAAACTAAGTAGTTTCGATGGACCTGCACTTATCGAAACTAAGTAGTTTTGATGGACCTGCACATATCGAAACTAAGTAGTTTCGATGGGTCTGCACTTATCGCCTTCCCCAAAAATCCGAATGTTCTGCATGCGAATCTGATCATGTTGATATCTAATTTTTTCTTGGATCAAAACGTTCGTTTTTCATTCTAGATGCTATACCTAAGTTCACTTTCAAGTTTCATCCGTAAAATCGTTATCTTTTAACCAAAACCCGAAACTTCCCAAAACGAACAAAAACTCATAATGTGATCGAATCGTTACCTGGATTGAAATTCTGATTCGGAGGTTTTGCTCACGGGAACAGCAGCAACGTTCTCCTGAATTCCCGAGTTGATCCGTCACTTTCTCTCTCTAGACCCGAGCTCTCCTTTCTCTCTCTAAAAGCTGCGTGAGTTGGGGAAATGAGCAGGGAAGAGGGCTGCCTTGCCTCTTATGTGCAATGGGCTTCCCTCGGCCTATTGAAGCCGAGCCCAAGCCCGCTCCCTTTGCTTAAATATTCTGACTAAATCACCGGTCTCGCTAGTTTTATTTGTTTTATTATTTTTGGGATGTTACATTTTTGGATGCTTTACCACCCAAATTTGAGATGTACACAACCCTGACGATGGAAAATCCTGAGTTCTATGAGTTGACAGTTAAGGAGGCAATAGGAAAGGTTCAAGCTCATGACATGAACCTAAGAAGAAATGAGAGCTCTGGAAGACCCCAGATACAAGACCCTTCTATGTATCATGGGACGACTTCTACATCCAAGTCATCGGGCTCTGGAATTGCCCTCTTCACTGGAAATCCTACTGAAGAAGACCACTCAACTGGGTGTGGTGGTCATGCTTGCTATGCTTCAGGATCAGGGTTGGGGTCTCATCATCAAAATACCTCAAGAAATCCTCCTGCTACGTCTTGAGCTAACCATTTAGCTATAGCCAGAATAGCTGAAGATCATGTAGCACTATTCTCATCTTGTATGCTTGCGTATGAGAATTTCATAGGTTATAAGCTTACTGATCCAGAGACCATTGAAGAAGATTTTAATCAAGTTGATCCTGATGACATGTAGGACATGGATATTCAATGGAATATGGCCATGCTTTTGAGGAGAGCCAAGCGTTTCCTGAACAGAACAGGAAGAAAGTCTATTGGCGGGCATCCTAATGCCAAGGTCGGGTTTGACAAATCTAATGCCAAATGCTACAAGTGTCTGAACTATGGACACTTTGCTCGTGAGTGTCAGAAAGACAAAGCACCGGCCTCTGGTTTTACCCGACCCAGCCAAGGAAACAGCCATGGCCACAACAACTCAAACCACCAAAGTCAAAGCCAAGCTGGAACGTCCAATGCACTGGTAGCCCAACAGGACGAAATCTTTGATTGGGGTGTTCATCTTGAGGATGCCATCATCGCACAAACCCAGGTTGGTCTCATGGCTGAGATCATGGAGATGATGGAAGCAAAGAAAAGGGAAGCTTCTATGGCTGACCTAGAAGAATCTACAACTGCTGCTACAGAGAAGGTGAAGGAAGCTGAAGAAAAGGAAGCTTCTGTAGCTGATGAAGAGGAATTAACCACTGCTGTTGCTCTCATGGCCATTGGAGAAGCAACAAGTTCATCATATGAGGTAGATTCTAACCCTTTCTCTGTTATTTCATGTTCTAAATGTCTTGGGCTAAAACTTGAAAATTCTAGGCTCCAAGACAAAATTGAACCCCTAAGTATGGCAGCTCTAAACTACAAAGAAAATGAAAAACGTTTTAAAGATTCTATTGGAACGTTGAAAAAAAAAAGTGTGAATATTATCTAAAAATAAGTGATCAACAGCTTCACTTAGATGTTGCATACAAGGGGTTAGAAAAAACGAAACAATGAAATCAACAAACTGCAAAATGAGATCCTACAGTTAAAATGCACTAATGAGAAGTTGAAAAACTCTCGCTTTGTGGTGGAACACTACGAGTCTGTAGTGAGGCAACTGAATACATTAGGGCTGGGTACTAATGTCATTCCTCCATCAGTGAGCGGGAAGTTTGTCAATAGCTTAATAGACATTGATCTCACTTGTCTAGATGAGTCCTCTAATAAGGATGATTCCCCTAAAAAGGATGAATCCTCATGTAAGGCTAACTCCACATCTAGTGAGGAGTTTGTTACTGCTTCTGAAGATGGGTCAGTTAACTCTTGCCCTGAAGGAGTAGTATCTGAGGAGTTGTTCACTGAACAAAAGGTAAAGAAAAACGTTATCACTAATGGTGATAATTGCATTTTAACTGAACCCGATATCATTGAAACAAATGATAATATAGAGGTAATGCTTTATGGGGGGTATAAAAGTCTTAACCAAGCAAAGAAAGAGGCTTTTTCAGCTCACTATGGGCTTGGGTATAAAGAAAATTTGTAAAAATACTATACCCCCAAAAACCAAACTGTAAAGGTTCAGACTAATGTTCATAAACCAAATCCTCCTTCTCATAATGCTGAGTTCTTTAAGGCCAGATCTAATGAGCCTTACAAGAGAACTTATGTAGACAAGAGGAACTGTTTTCACTGTGGCTTGGTTGGTCACATTTTTGTGAACTGTCCTTCGAAGAACGAAGGGAAACGGCCTATTGTTTCATAACCAGCTGTTATCCCCAGGTCGCCACCAGTGAAACCATCTCCCAAACATCCAAAGCAAAATGTGGTGAAACCACCAGTCAAACCGATGGTAAAGCCTAAGATCAAATCTGAAGCTAAACCATCTGTTTCAAGAAAGGTAACGTAACCCGCTGTACCTTGTGTATCTACCTCCGGTAGTACATGCACTGGTGAGAAAACTGTGGAGAGACTTTCTAAGCCACAAAGAAGAAGAAGAAGAAACAATAGGTTGAGAAAGCTTAAACAGCTGACTTCAGTTCAATCAGGTGAAGCTTCCACAAGTTCACCTGCTGCAGTTGAACCAAAGTCTCCTGTTCCAGTTAAGAAACAGAAGAGATCCTGGACTGCCAAATCCAAAAATTCTCAATCTCCCAATTCTAATTCTTTTAAAGATTCATCAATTTTGAACAGTCATCATGACTGTGAGTTAAAGGAAGTAGTTTATTTTGAAAAGGATGGACGACCCAAGACCACAATGGCTTGGTTCTCCAAATCTAACTAATTCTTTTGTGACTCGTGCAGGGACGTCCGAAGGGTACTATCTCTAACCGCTGGTATGTAGATAATGGATGCTCCCGGCACATGAGAGGAAACATGGCCTTGCTTCAAGACGTTAAACCATTCAGAGGCGGCTATGTGGCCTTTTCTGGATAAAAAGGCGGCAGCATCACGTGTTAAGGCGTGGTTTAAAACGGTTGAGTGTCAACTTCTGCGAGCAGCTGAAGCATAACCTGTTGAGTGTTTCCCAAATGTGTGATAAGGAGTACTCGGTGATGTTTGACAAGTCAGAATGCCTGATTCTCAAACCTGGTTTTGAAGTTCCCGAAGATTGGATCCTGATGAGAGCGCCAAGAACAAACGACACTTATCAGATCAATATGAGTGTGGCAACAAACACCTCATCAGTTCCTACCTGTTTACTTACTAAAGCGACAGAGCTTGACTCCATCTTGTGGCATAGGAAACTAGGACATATTTCGTATTGAAAAATGAATCATCTTGTCCGAAATGGTTTGGTAACCGGGGTTCCTAAGCTGAGATTTACCGTTGCAGATGACTGTATGCCTTGTAAAAAGGGCAAACAGCAACGGAAGTCTCACAAGCCCAAGCTCCAAAACTCTATTGATACCCCTTTGGTGCTATTACACATGGATCTGTTTGGCCCCATAAGTATCAGGAGTATTGGAGGTAAGTCGTTCTGTCTGGTTGTAACTGATGATTTCTCACGTTTTTCTTGGGTGCATTTTTTAGGTACTAAAGACGAGACGGCTGATATTCTTCAATACTTGATCCTGAGCTTGGAATCTCTTTGCAAGCTGAAAGTTAGAAGGATAAGGTGCGACAACGGAACTGAGTTCAAGAATAATTTGATGGAGCTTTTCTGTCTCAAGAAAGGGATCCGTCACGAATTCAGCGCGTCGTACACGCCTCAGTAGAATGGAGTTGCTGAACGGAAGAACAGAACACTGATTGAGACTGCAAGGACTATGGTGTCGGATGCAAAGCTTCCTGTCACTTTCTGGGCAGAAGCCGTTAATACAGCTTGTCACGTCTTAAACAGAGTTCTGGTTGTGAAGAGGCACAACAAGACTTGTTACGATTTGATCAACAATCGACTCCCCAATCTTTATTACCTAGTTCCTTTTGGTAGTCCTTGTTCCTTGTTGCTACAGTACAAAGACCGTCAGTCTAAGTTTCATGCAAAAGCGGTGGAAGGCATCTTCTTAGGATACGTTGTCAACTCGCCTTGCAAGAGTGTGTACAACATAGGAACTCGTACTGTCGAGGAATGGTTTGAAGTGGATTATAGTAAACACAACATTCCACCCGAACCAACAGGTCTAGCTTGGGGTTTTGATTATGATGCGCTATTCATGTCATTCAATCTTCCTGATCTATCTGTAGTTGACGCCGCAAATGTCTATGAATTACTGGGTGGCGGTAACGACTCCAGCTTCTCTACTCGTGCTACTGTACCGATTGTAACTCCTAATTCCAATGCTACATCTGCATCTGGAACTCATGACAGTGATGACAGTGAAGATGTTCTTGTCATTGGAGATGACGCTCAAGCCAATCCTAACACAACTGTAGGAAATGAAGCTCCAGCTGATCCAATTAACATTGAATCTTATTCCTCTGGAACACAGGAAATGGGGGAGTTAAGCACGAATCTTGATCAAGAAATTCAGGAACCGATTGTACCAGAGATGAGAGTGCATAGAATCATCCAATCGACAACATTATTGGTGATCCTTATGCCGGTGTTCAGACTCGTCATCGAACCATCACTGAGAACACCAGTCTTTACACAGAGATACTTGACACTGGTGTCATGGAAACATGTCTGCATGCTGCATTCGTGTCCCAGTTAGAGCCGAAGAATGTGAAGGAGGCTCTCACTAACAACGCAGAAGTATATGCCCCAGTTGCTAGAATTGAAGCCATTAGACTGTTCTTGGCTTATGCCACATATGAAGGCTTCAAGGTCTATCAACTTGATGTGAAGAGTGCTTTCCTTTATGGTAAAGTTCATGAAGAGGTCTATGTCACTCAACCTCCAGGTTTTGAAGATCTGCATAATATCAATAAAGTGTATAAGCTCGACAAAGCACTTTATGGTCTTCATCAAGCACCGCGGGCATGGTTTGAGACATTATCTAAGCATTTACTGTCTAATGGTTTCGACCGTGGACATATTGACTTGACTCTCTTCATTAGGAAAGTAGGAGGTGACATTCTTCTTGTACAAGTATACGTCGACGACATTATCTTTGGATCTACCAATGAAGGGATGTGTAGGGAATTCGAGCAGGTGATGAAGTCCAAGTTTGAAATGAGTAATATGGGTGAATTGTCATTCTTCCTGTGTCTGCAAGTCAGTCAAAGAGAGGATGGCATTTATCTACATCAAACTAAGTATGTGCAGGACATCTTATCAAAATACAAGATGAATGATAGCAGTACTTATGGCACACCTATCCCAGTCAATCATGGTCTGCATCCCGACAAAGATGGAAAGGATGTAGATAGCAGATTGTACCATGGGATGATCGGATCACTTATGTATCTCACAGCTTCAAGACCCGATATAATGTTTGTTGTGTGCTTGTGCTCAAGGTTTCAGTCTCAACCGAAGGAGTCACATATGATAGTCGTGAAGAGAATTTTCAGATACCTGAAAGGGAAACCCCGATTGGGTCTTTGGTACTCTAAGCAGCAGTCATTTGACTTCAAAGCCTACACTGATTCAGATTATGGCGGTTGTAACCTTGATAGAAAGTCAACTTCTGGTGGATGTCAATTCTTAGGAGACAGACTGGTCTCCTGGAAGTGCAAGAAGCAATCAACGGTTTCTGTCTCAACTTGTGAAGCAGAATACATTGCTGCAGCGAGCGGTTGTTCTCAGATATTATGGATTCAGCAGCAATTGAGAGACTACGGCTTAAACTTCACTGGAACTCCATTATTCATTAACAACAATGCCACCATGTCCATCACAAATAACCTAGTGAAACTTTCCAAAACTAAACATATAGAGATTCGCCATCATTTCATCCATGATAGTGCTGAAAAGCATTTAGTTGAACTTGTAAAAGTTCACACGGAAGACAATCTTGCTGACCTTTTCACAAAGGCATTTGATCGATCCCGTTTTGAGCATCTTGTCAACTTGATAGGAATGTTCAATCCAGAGTGAAAATTAATTTTTCTTAAATCAATTCAATTCATGGAAGTTAAATTTTATTTCTTTTAAATTTTCTGTATAGTTCTTTTAAGTTTCAAAATATTTTACAAAAAAAAAAAAACTGGAGAAAATTTCAAAGTTAACTTGAAAAAAGAGGAAATGATAGTACATCAGAAATGATCTAAACGTCACAGACTGCTCATATGAGAAATGATTGCGTCATGCTTACTTAATTGTTTAAATTATTATGTTTTTAATCTGCTTATTTACAAGTAATTTGAATTGTCAGTAGGCTGTATGCGTCTTTGAATCACTAGTAGTGTGGAAACTAAGTCTAAATTGCAACTGTGATTTGAACCCATGTTTCCAAGTGTGTGTGCGTAAAAGAAGAGAAAAGATCATTATCAGATAAAGGATGTTAGATTTTGGCAATAATTTTCTCTTGAGATCAGTTTCGGATTATGTCGTTAGCACAATTAATGCGGTTCATCTCACTGCCCATACTCACAAGTATGCAAGGAGAGATTCAATCAAGACATGTCTCTACATTAACCGTTGAGCATGTATTCACCCTTGAATCACTCCTGATTCATTGAAATCAAATCCAGATAAAAGTTAGATTCCCTTACCTTAAAACTCAAACACCATATATATTATCCTGAATCATCATACCAATATTCAATGAAGAAAATCAAATGAAACCAAGAAAAATGAATTACTCGATTCTGAATCTTATGATTCCTGATAATCCTTATAGATTCTGCTTGATTTTTCCTGTGCTAATAGATGTAACTTCATTCTGACAATTTAGAAAAACATTGGGAAAATCTTAGATGCCTTGAGATAATGCAGTTTACATTAGTATAGCATATCAGTGGGGTACACGTTGTATATCTCATAAAAAGTACCTTAATACACAAGAATGTGATACAAAGATGCTTATAGTTTCAAATCTTATAATATTGTCAACTTGAATTACTTGTTTATGTGCTTATTACGTATGAATAAATAGTAATCCATGACATGATCCCATATTCTTTGATGTTTATATTGTATCGTTTTTGCTAAAAGATAGCCTGATATGATCCTCTGCTCGTGTCTTTGATCAAAAATAGTTTGTGTGAATTCTTATATATTTTATTAGAAAAGATCAAAAAGATTTTAAGTTTATGCATAGTTCAATTTTATTCAGAAAAGCCAAAAATATTTGTGTTTAACCTTCCTGAATTGTATTTGAATCCTCCTGATTGAATATTTTTTATCTTGTTCATTATTTGACTTGAAATACTTCATAAATTCTGAGTTTAAAATTTGCGCACTTAAGGGTTGTGCGTACTTGTCAAGTTCGCACGAAGTAAGCCTTGCGTACTTAACAAGTACGCAAGAGTTAAAGCTTGTGCACTTGTAAATGCGCAAGAGTTAACTCGTGTGCACTTAACAAGTATGCACGACTGATTAGTGAACGGTATAAAAGTGAGACTTAGAAAATTTTCTCAGTTTCATCACATTCAAACCGATAGTTTCCCTTTGCAAATTTTTACTGAAAACCAAGTGTTCCTAAACCATCTTTTCGTCCCGTCTCTAGTTTCATCATCTCATTACATCGATTTGGTGAGAATTTAGGCTAATTCCATCCGTAATTTCGTGAAATTTGGACCGATTCTCGACTTAAAAAATTTTAGGTTTATTCTTGATTTTTTGGGTAAAATTGGGGTTGTTTGGGTAATTTCTTATCACTAATACAGGATTAGAAAACTTAATCGACTCCCATTCATCCCTTTTGGTCCTTGATTTTGATCCGTCGGTTGAATATGAATCGACAGTGGGTCGGGCGACTTTTTAGGTCAAAATTGGTCATGTGTAGGTAGTTTATGGTGTTGATACTTGTCCCATAGGTTAGAATCATTGATTCCGACCTAGTGGCGACCTATTCGACCCGCTTTTCGAACGATCAGTCAATTTTTTAATATTCTGGAATTTTTGTCAAATGGTGTTCTTGCGCACTTAGCAAGTACGCAAAAAGTACTTCTAAAGACTGCGCACTTAGCAAGTGCGCAGGACCAACACTTGGGAAAAATTCTAAGTCTGAAAATTCTGTGCAAAGAGTAACTACTATACTGAGTCATGTTTGTTCATTTCCAATGATACGTGTTGTTCTGATTATGTTTTCTGTGTGTTTTTGCAGATTATGGCTCGAGCATTTACTAACGAATTCAACATGTTAGCTAACACTCAACCCGAATGGAAAGGTGCAGCATTGCAATATAGGGAGATAGTTGACTTCTTGAACCGCTCAAAAATCAGCTATGCGATCTCGGCTGACCCGACCGTGTCAAGACCTTACTTGGAACAATTTTGGGAGACGAGGGAACACGACTGCACGGTATCCCCCAATGTCATAAGGGCTACCATTGCTGGTCAGGCTATCGCTTTTTCTGAAGACACCATAAGAAGGGTCCTGCAGTTCAGAGACCTTGCTACCGACCCGACAGCCTAGCCAGACTACTATGTGGATGGGTGTTGGAGGCAAAGAATGGGATACGTCGACGCGAGGGACTATGCTTCATACAAAAAGATGTGGGTACTAGACCAATGGCGGTATTTCGCCCACGTCATGATCGTGTGCATCTCGTAAAGGAAAGCTGGTAAAGATGCCATGGGTCATGACCTTGCAGCAGCCATGGTGGGCTTATCTCTTAATAGAGGCTACAACTTCTCTCGCTACATTTTCAAGGCCATCAATGACCAGATCAACACAGCAAATAAGTTTAGATTCTTATTGTACCCTAGGTTTGTGCAACTCTTGATATTTGACGCGTTGCCAAACCTTCCTGCTACAGGGGAGAGACTGTAAGTCAAGAGGGTGGACAAGAGAGTATTCGCTCAATTCTTAAAGCCAGGCAGCGTAGAACCTACCCCTGTGCATACTGAACTCTTTGGCCACCTAATCAACGAAGCATATGTGGCACCTGATGACTGGAACTGGTATAGCCATAACTCTGAGCCTAAACATAGTGAACACTCTGATGAGCAACAACAGGAGGAAATGGTGAGTTATGATGGTTCGTCTGAGGATGGAGACAACGAAGGAGGTGATGGTGGTGCTGAGGAATCCAATTCAGAAGCAACAGAATCAGATTCTTCTGATTCCGATGACTCACCATCGCAAGCACACCCCAGGAGATCGGCTAAGGTAACCCTACATGAGTCGTCCTCCAAAAGGAAGCGACAAAGCTCAAGCAGCGAATATGAGCCAAATTCTGACTCTGACGTGGCTATACAAAGACAAAGAAGGGAGAGTGTTCATAAGAGCAGGGGTGATAGGCAACAGGTTGCTATCCCCAGTGTGGTAGAGGTCTTGATTGTGTAGCAAGTACATGTTTCAGCTGCCAGTCCGGATTCTTGTAGGTCCCTAATTCGGTGCGTGACGGATCTCTAGACTCGCGGTACGACACGGTGATAACGTGCGGAATCCATGATCAGCGTGCTCGTGTAACTCAATCAACAACAACGGTGTAAATAAACTCTTTGTATTTCCACCACAATATCAGGTTACAAGATTACAGAATCTGTCTACTCTGATATCGTCTCACCTCTTACACTATTCTGTTTCTGCTGAAATATCCTATTTATAGACAACAGTTCTGCACCAGGCGAACTTAACAAGTTCGCTTCACTGTGCTTAGGCGAACTTAATAAGTTCGCCTCTAATAGGCTAAGCGAACTTAATAAGTTCGCCTCTGATAGACTTAAGCGAACATAATAAGTTCACCTCTGATAGCCCAGGCGAACTTATTAAGTTCGCCTCTGATAGGCTATGCGAACTTATTAAGTTCGCCTCTAGCAGAACTTACACAGAATTTTATCAACAGTTACAAAACATGTCCTAACAGACTCCCCTATAACTGTTGCTAACAATTCTATCAATTACAAGTCAAAGACTCTAAGACTAAGACATAATATCTTCAAGCTCGTTGTCACCAGAATATGCTCCAACAGACTCCCCCTTGACAAAAGCTTCAGAAGATTGTCATCCGTCTTCATATATCATCAAACAGACTGTAGTCTTCGTCTTGTTCATATGCACACTCTCTCTTTATTTCTAGAAGAAAACTTGGGAGAAGGACCCCTTGTCAACTTCTGTCTGCAATATTTAGTTTTTGCAAAGGAGAACAACCAAGAATAACCAACAATTAAGATTTCCATGGAAGCTGGAAAAATAAAATCTTTTTGGTTTTTCAAACATAAGAAACACAAAATCTTTGTGGTTTTTCTCTGTACAAACTGAAATGTAAAATACAAAATCACATCTTTTTGGTCGAACATCACGAGTAACAAGATCATATCAGTATATATGATATATCAATCACACATCTTGGATATAAAATCCATATAATATCAAATGGTATCCTATGTCATTCTTTCAAGTCTTGACCAATCTAACCAATATCTTTTAAGATTATCACACTCTATCTTTTCAAGACTTTCATATTGCATGTTATGATACGCGATAAACATTCAAAGAAAATAGGATCAGGCTATGACACACAAATTCAAATTGTCAATATTATAAGATTTGAAACTAAAGCATCTCATTCCCACTTTCTTGTGAGTTAAGGTACCATTTAAGTATGAAATACAACATGTACCCCACTAGTATGCCAACAGAAAGTAAATGCACTATCTTCAAGACATATGAGATTTTACTAAATGTTATCCGAATTTCCAGAATGAGGAGACATCACTTAGCACATGAATAGCAGAATCCAAATTGGATTGTATAGGAATCAATGAGATTCAGAATCGAATGATTCAATGTTTTGGCTTATATATGTGGAATCATAAGATTCAGGTACGTGGATCCAACTGTTATCTGGATTATGAATTCAATGGAATCAGTAAAGATGAATTATCAATATGATCCAAGGGCTAGTATATGTTTGACAGATGTTGCCAAGTACATATCTTGATTATACTTCAAATTGCATGCTTTTCGGGACATGGGCACTGAAGCAAATTGAATGAATAGTGCTAAGAACATAACCCGAAACTGATCTCATAGGAAAATCTTTATTAAAAGCTAATATTCTATATCTGATAGTGATCTTTTAACACACACACCCAGGCATAAAAAGGGTTCAAATCACAGTTGTAACATATGAAATTATGTTTTCACACTACTAATGGTTCAATGACGCTTTTAGTCTACTGACAATTCAAATTATATGCATACACAACACTATCATTTACTATTTGTGCAGTCTCTGAAGTTTAGATCAAAACATATACTTTTGATATATTAACATAAAGCACCAACTAGTCAATCTAAGGTCATGTGTGAAAGAACATCTACTGATGTACTATCATCTCTTCTTTAACTTCAAGTAATGTCGATTTTATCTTTTTCAATTTGTTTGGCTTTTTCAAAATCTTTATGAAAGAAAGTAAAACAAACGAAAATAAAATCTTCCATGAAAACATTTTAAGAAAAACATTTTACTTGGTAACTCAGGATTAAGCAAGTCAATCAATTAAAAACTCAAACCGATGTAATTGAATGCCTTTGCCTTTTATCATCAACACAGTTCTGTACTCCCCCTGTCCTGTAGACTCCCCCTCAACTAGTCAAATGGTTGCATCAACGACTTTATGCTCACCATCGTCATCCAAAGTTTCAGGTTATCATTTGGACTTTGTAAAACTCTTTCCAAAACATTGTGTGTGACATATTCTCCCCCTTGAGCATCAAGTCGTTGAAACACATAGATTCTCAGTTATCAGCAACTCGTTACTCTTGCAGATGTCATTCCCTGTCATGTGCTAAGAAGAACCACTATCAACAACCAAAATGGTATTAATAGTCCCTCTTGGTAAATCCTGCACAACTAACAAGAAACATTAATTTGATATTGGGACCCAAGCCATGGTAGTCATGGGTCTTCCATCTGTATCAAAATAATAAACCTCACTCCATTCACAATCAAATCTTTCATCTATTTTCGGAGATTGTTCTGACGAATCAGAAACAGAAACTTTAGATTTCCAAACATACTTCTTTTCATTTAGTTCTTTTTGCTTAAAATGTGAAGTGTTTGAAAATTTTCTTTCATTCGAAAAATGTGTAGATTGTGAAAACTCTTGATGTTCTAAAAGTTTTCTCAATCTTCTGTTTCTCCTCCGTCTTTGAGGTCTAGAAAGCCTAACCTCAGATTTTGAATTACCCTTTGGTGTAACATGAGGTTTAACCACATTTGGGTTAACATAAGGCTTACGAGGAGTTCTTACCTTTTCTGGAGTAACATGTCGGTTACCTTTGACGTTGTGAGGACAAGCAATCCTAATGTGACCAACAATACCACAAGAAAAGCAAGATCTCTTCTCACGATATTCTCTCATATAAGGAATCTTGACACGATTAGATGCACTTGAAGAAGATTCTCCTACATGAACTTCTTTTGGCTTTATTTTCTCTGGAACGCCAGATTTTGCAACAGGTTTTGATTCAGGCTTCATCTTCTCAGGAAATACATGCTACTTTCCTTTATTTTTGTAAGGACAGGTCACCACAATGTGTCCCGTCTCATTACAATGAAAACATGTACGCCTGTCTTTATAATCTCTGACATATGGAACTCTCCTTGAGTTTGAAGAACTTCCTAATGTAGAATTTGCAGATGAATTAGAATCAACCTTTGAGTCTTCTTTCTTAACAGCTTTCGGTATCCCCTCTACCTTAGCTTCATCAAAATATTCATCATCACTCTCATCAGAATACACCATATCTTCACCTGTGACTGGATTCACCTTCAACACAGTCTTAGGATCTAAATCCTCATCATTTATAATCTCAGGTGTAACAGAATAATTTCCGTTGAATGGTGAAGGAACATAGCCAATACCACTAGTTCCCTTCCCCTCTTTAGTTGTATCATGATAATGTCCTAATAAGAAAGATGAATTTGAAAAGCTTTCTAACTTTCTATGTAATCTGATTACCTCGGCTTTAGATTCAGCTAGTTCCTTATCTTTCTCAACAAGATCATTATTTCTTTTCTCAATTTCTACAAAGGACATATCCAGGTGATATGCCTGCTCTTTGATCTTCAAAGTCAGAGAACTTATATCTCTCTTCAGTGATTCTATTCTCTCAATGCACACATTCTCATTATCTTTTAATTTCTGATTTACCGTGTGCATCGATTTCATATCACAAATGAGGTTTACATTGTCATCCATAACCCTCATCATTTTATCCTTAACCGAACCACAGTTAGAACAAAACGTTTCAGAGTTAGAAAATACCTCAGGTTTTACTTCTGAAGAAGATGCACCAGGAGCCATGAAAATGTCATCATCAGCTTCACTATTTTGTTCAACAATGACAGGCTCTGCATCATTTTCTAATTCACTCAGATTATCTTCAACTGTCTGAAAACTTACTTCAGTCTCTACATCACTCTCGGTAGACTGAGTACTTTCACCAGATCTAATACTCTCACTATCACTTAAGTCGGCAGAAGAATCACTTTCAGAAACACTCGGCTTCTCCAATACTTCTTTGATCAAGACCACAAACGCTTGAGAAGTTGCTTCACCCTTTTTCTTTAATGATTCCCATAGATCTCTTGAAGTTGGACACTTCCCGAGACTATGAATGATTTCTTTTGGTAAAGACAACGTTAAAGTTTCACGCGTTTTCATCTCTCGATCAAAATTCTGCTTTTCTACTTTAGTAAGAGCTGTCACTGGTTTAGGAACATCATAATATCCCATATAGTCAAAAGTAGGATGAACATATCCTTCAAATATGGATGTCCAAAAGTTTTTATCAGTGACTGATACGAACTGTTCAAACCGGACTTTCCAGTTACGAAAATCTGATATGCACAAAAGTCTCGGTGGCATAGTTCCAATATCATTATCATCACATGAAATTGACATTTTGAAATTTTGGCGAAAATACCCGGAAAAAATTTTCCCGCCAAAATACTCTTTTTTTAAAAATTTCGAAAATTCAAAATTTCAAAAATGATTCAAAACGACCATATAAGCTTTCCCTAAAAAAACGACCATTTTTTTTTTTTTTTTTTTAGCTAAGTTCGCCTGCTTGTTAAGTTCGCCCGATTAAGTTCGCCTACTCTGCACCAAGCGAACTTATTAAGTTCGCTTAATATTCACCAAGCGAACTTATTAAGTTCGCCTACTGATTAAGTTCGCTTACTCAGCAAGTTCGCCTGGTTCAACAGATTCAAACTCAGGAACAGATCAGAACCATATTCGCGCGAACCAAAACTTCCGAATTTCATGAATTCTTGCTTAATTGATAGAATTTGATAAAATTGAACCGTAGGAATGTGTAGGAACTGATTTGGAACACTTCTATCGGATCAATTTCATCAAACAAATCCAAAATCAATCCAAATTGAGCAAAATTTCTCCATTTTTATCAAGAACAAGAAAATGCTTAAAAATCTTCAAAATCACAGAACTTTGATGTTGATTAGACACGAAAACACCACGAATCTTTTGCTAATCAAGAGCAAAGGCTCTGATACCACTTGTAGGTCCCTAATTCGGTGCGTGACGGATCTCTAGACTCGCGGTACGACACGGTGATAACGTGCGGAATCCATGATCAACGTGCTCGTGTAACTCAATCAACAACAACGGTGTAAATAAACTCTTTGTATTTCCACCACAATATCAGGTTACAAGATTACAGAATCTGTCTACTCTGATATCGTCTCACCTCTTACACTATTCTGTTTCTGCTGAAATATCCTATTTATAGACAACAGTTCTGCACCAGGCGAACTTAACAAGTTCGCTTCACTGTGCTTAGGCGAACTTAATATGTTCGCCTCTAATAGGCTAAGCGAACTTAATAAGTTCGCCTCTGATAGACTTAAGCGAACATAATAAGTTCCCCTCTGATAGCCCAGGCGAACTTATTAAGTTTGCCTCTGATAGGCTAGGCGAACTTATTAAGTTCGCCTCTAGCAGAACTTACACAGAATTTTATCAACAGTTACAAAACATGTCCTAACAATTCTGCCTCTACCCCACCTACACAGCAGTTATACAGAAGGAGGAGAAGGCCACAAGTTCATGCTGACGTGGCAGTCACGATAGTCACAGAGGAGGTTCCTGTGACGGTGACCCTCCCTACTACATCCGTCTAGGTGGCGGTGACTACTCTAATTGTCACGGAGTCTGTCACCATCACCCCTACCATTACCCCAACAAATCTCATCACATCTTCCATCCCAACTACCACAACTGAGCCTCTCAGTCAACCCTTCAATTATGGAGATTTCACGCAAGGGTTTGACTTTGATACCATATTCTCCTCCCCTATTCACACTGCCGAGGCATCCTCATCCAGAAATCCAGATCCGAATGATACTAGGATAGATGTTCTGGAAACCCAAGTTGCTTGAATACTGAAGACTATTCAGAAATCAAAAGAGGAGTCTGACGCTCAACAAGCACAGATCAATTCTTTGATAGATGAAGTTACAATCCTTCGTAGCCAGAGAACAGGGACTGAGGAACGACTGAAAAACGTCTTGGCCCAGAATGAACTCCTAATAAAGACAAATGAAATGCTTCTGGGTCATGGGTCGTCCATGGAGATCTGGTTTGACGCAAAAAGGAAGGAGCATGAGCAGATGGTCAAGCTGATTGCTGATCTGACCAAGAAGCTTGATGCTCAGGGGGAGAAGGACAAAGAGAAAGAGAAAGAGAAGGAGAAGAGGACTACTACTGGTGATGAGGCGTGTCATCCGGTCGACTTGACTAAGGATGATGACAAGGACAAGGATCCCGAAGCCGGTCCTAGTGGAGGTGAGCACCAAGATTTAGCAATCGTGCCCATCTATGCTGTTCCAATAGCTCAGGGGGATTCGACTCATCAAGAGGATGGTGATACCTCTGGTGGTGGTGGTGATAAAGCAAAGTCAGTGGCTGAAGTACTTAAGGACTTATCTGATGATGAGATCCTATATCTAGAGCCTGACTATTCAAAAGAAGCACAGATCGATGCTCTCTTCAATCTAGAAGAAGGAGAGATCGACTCTGGTGACGATTGGGATGATGATGACGAAGATGTTGTGATCGAAATTCCCAAGGGTGACGGGGAAGGAGAGTACGAGCTAAAAGATGGAGAGATCTTTGAATTTCCATCCTTCGACGCTCCGCTCGACACAGGTTCAGTCGAGCAGGCCAGTAATGTAGAAGCCTCGACTGAAGCCACCCTAGTTGACCCTGAACCTGTGGACCTAGAGGCACCGAAAGAAACAGACATGCCTTCTACTTCATCAAAGGGTCTAGCTCCTGTGTGGCAAAAGATGTCTATAATTGACAAACACGGAGCAACATGGATGATCATGGCTGTAAGGTTCGAGGAGGACAAGCAGTTGTTCGCTATCAAAAGATCTGGCGGGGTTCAATACTTGAAACCCACCAGTGAAGCGTTCAGCTCCTTGCCCAAATACGACCTGGTGAACCTAGCAAACCGAGAGCTGCTGGGTCATTCCAATCACGCAGTGGCGATGGGTTTCTGGGTGGTTCTGTAGTGTGAAGCAAGATCTGGGAACTTTGAAATGTTCAAGCCTCTGGTGCCCAAGAGAGTCAAGGATAAGCACGCTTTACATCCTATGACTAAGAAGCACTTAAAGAAATTGGTATACAAGCCAGTGCGATGTGAAACTAAGATTCCCCTGAGTAAGTTAAATCCGGATATTCTTGGTGACATGTGGTACTGGTACGTAGATCCAAAAATGGGCGAGGCTGTGATCATGGGTGAAGGACGTTCAGAGAGTGGGAACATGGTGCCAAAGGAACTGATCAGAATTTTTGATGAAGTCTGCTTCATCAACTTTTCTGTGAAAGATCTGGAGGTACTAGCAGAACGCTACTGCGTCTACACGGATGAGTGGACGAAGCTCCTTGCTTCTAAATACGACAAGGTGATTAAGTTCTGCCTTGATTACAAGAAGAAGATGGAAGCTGAAGATCAAGCGATGTGAAGACCGAAGACTGAAGATTATCCAGAGCTGTTGTCAAGGGGGAGTTTGTTGAAGCACTTTCCTGTGACAAACACTCTGGATAGATAGAGTCTTAGTCTTAGGTTGTTTTGTATTGTTTGTAATTGTCTTTGTATGTAAGAGTCTTTATGTATTAGTTTATCGAGTTGTATTTACTTTTACATATTGATTGTTGCAGAATTCTCCAAGTGTTTTGCGCACTTGTAAGTGCGCAGGAGAAAGCTCCTGCATACTTGGCAAGTACGCCAGAGTAACTTTGCGTACTTCCTAAGTACACAAGAGCATTTTGCCCTGCGCACTTGCTAAGTACGCAGGCATCAGGTCTTGTATAATAGGATAGGTTGACCAATAGAATTCCAAGAAGGCGATTACGTCTTATTGAAAGTATCTCATTGGAAAGGTCTAAGCCGATTCAGGAAACATGGAAAGTTAAGTCCACGATTCATTGGTCCTTTCAAAATCATCAAACGAGTTAGAAAGGTAACTCAGGATTAAGCAAGTCAATCAATTAAAAACTCAAACCGATGTAATTGAATGCCTTTGCCTTTTATCATCAACACAGTTCTGTACTCCCCCTGTCCTGTAGACTCCCCCTCAACTAGTCAAATGGTTGCATCAACGACTTTATGCTCACCATCGTCATCCAAAGTTTCAGGTTATCATTTGGACTTTGTAAAACTCTTTCCAAAACATTGTGTGTGACATATTCTCCCCCTTGAGCATCAAGTCGTTGAAACACATAGATTCTCAGTTATCACCAACTCGTTACTCTTGCAGATGTCATTCCCTGTCATGTGCTAAGAAGAACCACTATCAACAACCAAAATGGTATTAATAGTCCCTCTTGGTAAATCCTGCACAACTAACAAGAAACATTAATTTGATATTGGGACCCAAGCCATGGTAGTCATGGGTCTTCCATCTGTATCAAAATAATAAACCTCACTCCATTCACAATCAAATCTTTCATCTATTTTCGGAGATTGTTCTGACGAATCAGAAACAGAAACTTTAGATTTCCAAACATACTTCTTTTCATTTAGTTCTTTTTGCTTAAAATGTGAAGTGTTTGAAAATTTTCTTTCATTCGAAAAATGTGTAGATTGTGAAAACTCTTGATGTTCTAAAAGTTTTCTCAATCTTCTGTTTCTCCTCCATCTTTGAGGTCTAGAAAGCCTAACCTCAGATTTTGAATTACCCTTTGGTGTAACATGAGGTTTAACCACATTTGGGTTAACATAAGGCTTACGAGGAGTTCTTACCTTTTCTGGAGTAACATGTCGGTTACCTTTGACGTTGTGAGGACAAGCAATCCTAATGTGACCAACAATACCACAAGAAAAGCAAGATCTCTTCTCACGATATTCTCTCATATAAGGAATCTTGACACGATTAGATGCACTTGAAGAAGATTCTCCTACATGAACTTCTTTTGGCTTTATTTTCTCTGGAACGCCAGATTTTGCAACAGGTTTTGATTCAGGCTTCATCTTCTCAGGAAATACATGCTTCTTTCCTTTATTTTTGTAAGGACAGGTCACCACAATGTGTCCCGTCTCATTACAATGAAAACATGTACGCCTGTCTTTATAATCTCTGACATATGGAACTCTCCTTGAGTTTGAAGAACTTCCTAATGTAGAATTTGCAGATGAATTAGAATCAACCTTTGAGTCTTCTTTCTTAACAGCTTTCGGTATCCCCTCTACCTTAGCTTCATCAAAATATTCATCATCACTCTCATCAGAATACACCATATCTTCACCTGTGACTGGATTCACCTTCAACACAGTCTTAGGATCTAAATCCTCATCATTTATAATCTCAGGTGTAACAGAATAATTTCCGTTGAATGGTGGAGGAACATAGCCAATACCACTAGTTCCCTTCCCCTCTTTAGTTGTATCATGATAATGTCCTAATAAGAAAGATGAATTTGAAAAGCTTTCTAACTTTCTATGTAATCTGATTACCTCGGCTTTAGATTCAGCTAGTTCCTTATCTTTCTCAACAAGATCATTATTTCTTTTCTCAATTTCTACAAAGGACATATCCAGGTGATATGCCTGCTCTTTGATCTTCAAAGTCAGAGAACTTATATCTCTCTTCAGTGATTCTATTCTCTCAATGCACACATTCTCATTATCTTTTAATTTCTGATTTACCGTGTGCATCGATTTCATATCACAAATGAGGTTTACATTGTCATCCATAACCCTCATCATTTTATCCTTAACCGAACCACAGTTAGAACAAAACGTTTCAGAGTTAGAAAATACCTCAGGTTTTACTTCTGAAGAAGATGCACCAGGAGCCATGAAAATGTCATCATCAGCTTCACTATTTTGTTCAACAATGACAGGCTCTGCATCATTTTCTAATTCACTCAGATTATCTTCAACTGTCTGAAAACTTACTTCAGTCTCTACATCACTCTCGGTAGACTGAGTACTTTCACCAGATCTAATACTCTCACTATCACTTAACTCGGCAGAAGAATCACTTTCAGAAACACTCGGCTTCTCCAATACTTCTTTGATCAAGACCACAAACGCTTGAGAAGTTGCTTCACCCTTTTTCTTTAATGATTCCCATAGATCTCTTGAAGTTGGACACTTCCCGAGACTATGAATGATTTCTTTTGGTAAAGACAACGTTAAAGTTTCACGCGTTTTCATCTCTCGATCAAAATTCTGCTTTTCTACTTTAGTAAGAGCTGTCACTGGTTTAGGAACATCATAATATCCCATATAGTCAAAAGTAGGATGAACATATCCTTCAAATATGGATGTCCAAAAGTTTTTATCAGTGACTGATACGAACTGTTCAAACCGGACTTTCCAGTTACGAAAATCTGATATGCACAAAAGTCTCGGTGGCATAGTTCCAATATCATTATCATCACATGAAATTGACATTTTGAAATTTTGGCGAAAATACCCGGAAAAAATTTTCCCGCCAAAATACTTTTTTTTTAAAAATTTCGAAAATTCAAAATTTCAAAAATGATTCAAAACGACCATATAAGCTTTCCCTAAAAAAACGACCATTTTTTTTTTTTTTTTTTTAGCTAAGTTCGCCTGCTTGTTAAGTTCGCCCGATTAAGTTCGCCTACTCTGCACCAAGCGAACTTATTAAGTTCGCTTAATATTCACCAAGCGAACTTATTAAGTTCGCCTGCTGATTAAGTTCGCTTACTCAGCAAGTTCGCCTGGTTCAACAGATTCAAACTCAGGAACAGATCAGAACCATATTCGCGCGAACCAAAACTTCCGAATTTCATGAATTCTTGCTTAATTGATAGAATTTGATAAAATTGAACCGTAGGAATGTGTAGGAACTGATTTGGAACACTTCTATCGGATCAATTTCATCAAACAAATCCAAAATCAATCCAAATTGAGCAAAATTTCTCCATTTTTATCAAGAACAAGAAAATGCTTAAAAATCTTCAAAATCACAGAACTTTGATGTTGATTAGACACGAAAACACCACGAATCTTTTGCTAATCAAGAGCAAAGGCTCTGATACCACTTGTAGGTCCCTAATTCGGTGCGTGACGGATCTCTAGACTCGCGGTACGACACGGTGATAACGTGCGGAATCCATGATCAACGTGCTCGTGTAACTCAATCAACAACAACGGTGTAAATAAACTCTTTGTATTTCCACCACAATATCAGGTTACAAGATTACAGAATCTGTCTACTCTGATATCGTCTCACCTCTTACACTATTCTGTTTCTGCTGAAATATCCTATTTATAGACAACAGTTCTGCACCAGGCGAACTTAACAAGTTCGCTTCACTGTGCTTAGGCGAACTTAATAAGTTCGCCTCTAATAGGCTAAGCGAACTTAATAAGTTCGCCTCTGATAGACTTAAGCGAACATAATAAGTTCACCTCTGATAGCCCAGGCGAACTTATTAAGTTCGCCTCTGATAGGCTATGCGAACTTATTAAGTTCGCCTCTAGCAGAACTTACACAGAATTTTATCAACAGTTACAAAACATGTCCTAACAATTCTGCCTCTACCCCACCTACACAGCAGTTATACAGAAGGAGGAGAAGGCCACAAGTTCATGCTGACGTGGCAGTCACGATAGTCACAGAGGAGGTTCCTGTGACGGTGACCCTCCCTACTACATCCGTCTAGGTGGCGGTGACAACTCTAATTGTCACGGAGTCTGTCACCATCACCCCTACCATTGCCCCAACAAATCTCATCACATCTTCCATCCCAGCTACCACAACTGAGCCTCTCAGTCAACCCTTCAATTATGGAGATTTCTCGCAAGGGTTTGACTTTGATACCATATTCTCCTCCCCTATTCACACTGCCGAGGCATCCTCATCTAGAAATCCAGATCCGAATGATACTAGGATAGATGTTCTGGAAACCCAAGTTGCTTGAATACTGAAGACTATTCAGAAATCAAAAGAGGAGTCTGACGCTCAACAAGCACAGATCAATTCTTTGATAGATGAAGTTACAATCCTTCGTAGCCAGAGAACAGGGACTGAGGAACGACTGAAAAACGTCTTGGCCCAGAATGAACTCCTAATAAAGACAAATGAAATGCTTCTGGGTCATGGGTCGTCCATGGAGATCTGGTTTGACGCAAAAAGGAAGGAGCATGAGCAGATGGTCAAGCTGATTGCTGATCTGACCAAGAAGCTTGATGCTCAGGGGGAGAAGGACAAAGAGAAAGAGAAAGAGAAGGAGAAGAGGACTACTACTGGTGATGAGGCGTGTCATCCGGTCGACTTGACTAAGGATGATGACAAGGACAAGGATCCCGAAGCCGGTCCTAGTGGAGGTGAGCACCAAGATTTAGCAATCGTGCCCATCTATGCTGTTCCAATAGCTCAGGGGGATTCGACTCATCAAGAGGGTGGTGATACCTCTGGTGGTGGTGGTGATAAAGCAAAGTCAGTGGCTGAAGTACTTAAGGACTTATCTGATGATGAGATCCGATATCTAGAGCCTGACTATTCAAAAGAAGCACAAATCGATGCTCTCTTCAATCTAGAAGAAGGAGAGATCGACTCTGGTGACGATTGGGATGATGAAGACGAAGATGTTGGGATCGAAATTCCCAAGGGTGACGGGGAAGGAGAGTACGAGCTAAAAGATGGAGAGATCTTTGAATTTCCATCCTTCGACGCTCCGCTCGACACAGGTTCAGTCGAGCAGGCCAGTAATGTAGAAGCCTCGACTGAAGCCACCCTAGTTGACCCTGAACCTGTGGACCTAGAGGCACCGAAAGAAACAGACATGCCTTCTACTTCATCAAAGGGTCTAGCTACTGTGTGGCAAAAGATGTCTATAATTGACAAACACGGAGCAACATGGATGATCATGGCTGTAAGGTTCGAGGAGGACAAGCAGTTGTTCGCTATCAAAAGATCTGGCGGGGTTCAATACTTGAAACCCACCAGTGAAGCGTTCAGCTCCTTGCCCAAATACGACCTGGTGAACCTAGCAAACCGAGAGCTGCTGGGTCATTCCAATCACGCAGTGGCGATGGGTTTCTGGGTGGTTCTGTAGTGTGAAGCAAGATCTGGGAACTTTGAAATGTTCAAGCCTCTGGTGCCCAAGAGAGTCAAGGATAAGCACGCTTTACATCCTATGACTAAGAAGCACTTAAAGAAATTGGTATACAAGCCAGTGCGTTGTGAAACTAAGATTCCCCTGAGTAAGTTATCTCAGGATATTCTTGGTGACATGTGGTACTGGTACGTAGATCCAAAAATGGGCGAGGCTGTGATCATGGGTGAAGGACGTTCAGAGAGTGGGAACATGGTGCCAAAGGAACTGATCAGAATTTTTGATGAAGTCTGCTTCATCAACTTTTCTGTGAAAGATCTGGAGGTACTAGCAGAACGCTACTGCGTCTACACGGATGAGTGGACGAAGCTCCTTGCTTCTAAATACGACAAGGTGATTAAGTTCTGCCTTGATTACAAGAAGAAGATGGAAGCTGAAGATCAAGCGATGTGAAGACCGAAGACTGAAGATTATCCAGAGCTGTTGTCAAGGGGGAGTTTGTTGAAGCATTTTCCTGTGACAAACACTCTGGATAGATAGAGTCTTAGTCTTAGGTTGTTTTGTATTGTTTGTAATTGTCTTTGTATGTAAGAGTCTTTATGTATTAGTTTATCGAGTTGTATTTACTTTTACATATTGATTGTTGCAGAATTCTCCAAGTGTTTTGCGCACTTGTAAGTGCGCAGGAGAAAGCTCCTGCATACTTGGCAAGTACGCCAGAGTAACTTTGCGTACTTGCTAAGTACACAAGAGCATTTTGCCCTGCGCACTTGCTAAGTACGCAGGCATCAGGTCTTGTATAATAGGATAGGTTGACCAATAGAATTCCAAGAAGGCGATTACGTCTTATTGAAAGTATCTCATTGGAAAGGTCTAAGCCGATTCAGGAAACATGGAAAGTTAAGTCCACGATTCATTGGTCCTTTCAAAATCATCAAACGAGTTAGAAAGGTAGCCAATAATTAGAACTACATAAATAATTGAATAAGATTCTCTAAGTACAAACTGCTGCGGATAAGCGTATCTGCAGCGGATACTTGTTCTTCTGCTGAAGAACAAATCTGCTGCGGATAGCCTTATCTACTGTAGACCAAAGTTGCTGCTGATAGGCATATCATCAACAGCTGTGGATAGTTGTGTCTTGCTGCTGATCAACAACATTGCTGCTGATAGCCATTCCCACTAAAGATCAAACGTTGCAGCTGACTGGCTTCGATAAAGCAACCATTACCACTGACAACTTTCTGCTGCACCACTGACACACTCCACGAAGAAAGAATGTCACTGGTGCAAGACAATAAAAGACAACGACGCTCTTCTTCCAAGGTCTCAAGCAATGATGCCTAAAAAGACGTTTGAGTAAAGATAACTTTTTGTAGTTGTTATTGTCATTACATATAGAATAGCTTCAATACAAGATCAACGCTTGTGTTAGATTCTAAGTTACTATATAAGTAGTACTTAGAGCCATTATATAAGTGTGCTTTTTTGCTTAAGAGTTCTCTCTGTAATCTTGTAATCTTTGAAGCCTAATACAAACTGCATTTATCAGTATTCTTCTTGTTTACTTGTTTACATTGCTTAGTTGTGATTGTTTTCGCCAATCTCAACTAAAACAGAACCATCTTGTATTCATCGATCCTACAAGTTGTATCAGAGCTTTGGCTCACAGATTAAACAAACTAACACTTTTTTAATCATTCTCTGGTTCTATTCTAAACTATCTCTTTGCTAAAGTCACCCATTTTCACCAATCAAAAATGGCACAAAACAGTGGAGTTGAAGACACTAGAAGTATCAGCAGACCACCAAGACTGGTGTCTAGAGAAGAATGTGATATGTGGAAGAACATAATGGAAAGCTTCTTCTGCTATTAAGAATATGGGATGTGGAAATCCATAAAAGATGGACCATACATACCCATGGTGTCCTCCGCTGATTCCGGAGGTACCCTGGTTCCCAAATAATCTTCCAAATACTCTGATGAAGACATCAAGAAAATAGAGGTAGATTTCAAGGCTTTGGAAGCCATCCATATGTGCTTACCAAATGAAGTTTTTCACAACATCAGAGGATACAAAACTGCAAAGGAGCTATGGGAGGCTGTTGAGAAGATGTTTGCTGGTTCAGAGGAAGTAAAAGAAAACAGAAGAGACATCCTGAAGCAACAATATGAAAACTTCGTCTGGAAGGAAGGTGAGTCCCTAACTGTTTTATTTAACAGATATACTTATATTGTAGGTGAGCTGCACTTCTCAAAAGTGATGCTGGAGAATGAAGATATTCTCAAGAAATTCATCAAGTCTCTACCCTGTTGCTAGACACTCTACACAGTGTCCATCAAAAGAACTGAAAATCTGAAGACTCTTCAGATGACTAAGCTTTTTGGTATGCTAAAAACCTATGAATTAGAGATGATTCAAGCCAAGGAAAGAAGCTCAAGCTACCAAACAACCTCAACTTCCACCACCACCTCTTCTGCCCTCCACTCTAACCACTCAGGTCCTAGTTTAAGCAACTATTTCCTCCCATCGACACTCATCCCCAAACTCCAACCTCTTAATCAAACAACTCACCATTTTGTAGGTCCTCATGGCGCTTCTACGGATCGATCTCGTGATAAGACGTGACGTTAACTTGAAGTGCGGAATCCAACGAATCAACATTTATACGCACAAAAGACAATGTAAACAATGAAGTAAATAACATTCTCAATTGTATTCCAAATCACAATGGTGTTTACAGACTCAATCAGACTTGTTATGTATATTCTCTACTTCTTTCTTATCGATGTTCTCTTTCTTCGACTGACTCTGTAAACACATATATATAGTCGTCTGACCTGATATAAGCGAACTTATTAATTTCGCCTCTAACAGACTAAGCGAACTTAACAAGTTCACCTCAGATAGACTTAAGCGAACTTATTAAGTTCGCCTCTGTTAGGTTAAGTTCGCCTCTAATTAAACTTGAATAAACACTTAGTGAATTTAACATAACAAAAACATAAAGACATAAGATCTAACTATTACAAGCTTTTGTCATTACAAACTATGTCCTAACAGACTCCCCCTTGACAATAGTTTGATCTTCAGTCTTCAGTCTTCATGATGAGCTTTTCCAGTTATCCGGTAGTCTGCTGCCAGCATGCACTCCATATATTCTGCATATCTCCAAAACTCTTTTGTACTGTAATCCTTGTTCTTTCCATTCATCAGTGAACATTATTTCATTCTTTCGCAACGTCCTCTGATCTTTCTTTGAGAAATTTATAAGGTTCATTGCATCATAGACACATACAATGACCTTATTGTCTTTATCTTCAATCCTTGCTTCACTAGTATTAACATCAACATACCACCATTTCATATTCCCAAGGAAGTCTTGAGAAATCTTCTGCAACGGTATCTTGTGTACAGCATGAACTGGTTTATACTTGTACTTCCAGGTCACCTTCCCAGTCTTTTGATCTGTGTTCTTCACTCTCTTTCCTTTTTATGGTTTCAGCCGTTCATACTTTCCTGAACTACCTTCTCTCTTGATCAAGTTTGCTATCACATCAGCCAAACCATTCTTTGATCTATTAATAAGAGGCTTTGAAGCTAGACTATTCATTTCACACCTTGGCAACGTATTGAAATACTTGATCCTCGGCTTTAAGTACTGAACACCGTCAGATCTTTTAATTGCAAATAATTTTGTATCACCATCATAGAACGAACTTATGATTCTTCCTACACACCTCTCGTTATTCACATATTTCTCTTTCTGAGCAGGTTGTGCTGGAGACTTGGGTAGCACCTTCATCCAACTGTTTACAACTTCTCTCCACTGTTCTCTTGTCATCCCTGTATTTCTGTACATCACAGGTTCTTCATTAACCTTAGGAGACTCAGTGTGAGTAGTTTCAGTTTCAACATCTTTATTGGATTGAATATTCTCATCATCAGTATCCATCTTTTAATCAGCAGTATCTTCAGGCAGTGTGACGTCTTCAACAGAGTCCATAGAATATGTTACTCTTTCATAAGTGAATTCAGGAATAACATCATCTTGGATGAAGTTATACGGCACTTTAAGACCATCACAGCCGTCATAAGTAACATTATCTTCATCTTTCTCTATCTCTATTTCCACTATCTCTCCTTCTTCTATTTCATTATCAAACACTTCATCGTCCATGCCATTGAATAAATCATCAATGTCATCAAGACATGCAATCTTTTCAGCTTCTTCTTCTTCAGAATCTGCAAAGAACTCCAATAATAGAATTTCTTCTTCATTAGCACCAAAAGTATCTTTGTTTCCTTCAAGTGATTGTGATGTCGACTCCCCCTGAACCCTTGATATAGGATTAGCGTCAGTGTATTGACGATCACCCTCAACATTTCCAGCAGGATCATTGTCTTCATCATCACGTCTTTGAATAGACTCTGTGTGACATGTATCATGTATCCTCAACTCCCCCTGAGCGTCAAGATGCTGAACGAGTTTAGACACCAATGCTTGCATGTCTGCTATCTGTTGAGCTTGAGTCTGAATCACCAGCTGTCGTTGTGAATCAGTAGAAACAAGAGTATTCACCTGTGTTTGTAGAGTAAGCACTTGAGATTCAAGGAAAGTAATCCTTTCAGAATCAGAAAGCTTTGACGGACCAGCTGACGATTGTGGAACTGAAGGACTTGCAGTAGGAGTAATAACTGGAGGAATAGGAGTTATAACTGGAGATGTATCTTTAGATCTTGGAGGAGTAATAATCAAGGAAGCAACAAAATTAACATCCTCTACTCCCTGCGAAGATTGAGCAGCAGCTATAGAAGCAGATATTAACTTTTGAGTCTTTGGATCTGGATTGAAGTCACTATCAGAATCAGTACTTTCATCAACCAAGGATCTTTTTCCAAGTACTGATCCGGAAGGAGGATCCCGAACAGACTTTCTTCTTGGTCGTCTGGCTTGAGATTTAATGCGTTTTTCAGCATTAGCCAATGGAATAGCAGCTAACCGCTCATAATGATCTGAGGAAAAATCCCTAGATTCATCAGAGTCAGTGCCTTCAGTAACAGGTAATATCATCACACTTGAGCTTGAACTTGATTCATCATCAGTCACTACATTCCCTTCAGCTTCATGAATGGGCGAGTTCACATCATCATCAACGAAATCATCCATGTTCATTCCTAGATCTTGTTCATGTGTATGAACGACCTCCTCTTGAACAGGTTCATGAATAGGTATTTCAACCTCAGCGTGTGGAATTAGAACTTGTTCAGGAATAGGAATTTGTGGTTGTACGGGAACTTGAGCTTGTTGAACTGGAATTTGTTGTTGTATCGGTTGTTGTGGAACTTGTTGTTGTTGTTGTGGAACATTTAAACCTTGAACTTGAGCAATTTCATCAGGATGAAACCAGCTGTCATTAGGTGGTGCAACATAATCAGGATTGATTAAGTGACCAAACAAAGGAGTATTAACCGGTATCAATGCGGCATTCTGCTGTTTCACCTTCGTACAATCAGTAAAGATACGCTTTGACATCTGAGTCAAAGTTAATCTTATAGGATGTTGTGGAAGATCCGGAATAAGATGATTTAGAATCATTTGAATAAATCGAGGATTCATCAAAAATCCTTGACCTTCAGCAGGATTAATTTGCATGAACATCTCCCTATAGCAGTAAAGTGCAAAATTGAATCGCTTATTTAACGTTAAAGACACCATTGCAGTTTGAAGAGCCATCTTTAAGCCATCGATTCCAGCTTTACGAGGAGAGATGTATTGAATAATCACATGCTTGAAGTATCTCCATTCACCTACTAAGCCACCTTTACGTGCTTGTGTATCATTCTGTCTCCCACGATAACCCATTCTTTAAAAACAACCCATAATAAGAGTGCCCGGATATGACATTGGGTCTTCAGCATTACCACCCAAAGCAAGAGCAGCACGAATTGTTTCTTCAGATATGGCAATTTCAGTATTATTGACAGTTGCACGAAGAACATGAGGTTCTACGTCCGTATCCTGATGAACTGTATCCCAAAATAGCTTTATGTATACCAAACTGATGTAAGGATCAACAGATAAAGCAGTATGGAGACACGAACGGTTCAGAAATCCGATTATTCATCGAAAATTGACTGCCTCTGACATGTTAGGATCTAACAATGCCGCCTGATTATGCTTATATTCGACACGTCGAGCCATCTGAAAACATTCGGACAACAAACACATTAGTAAAAATAACAAACACAAACAACAACAAAAAATTTTAACAAATATTTTTTTTTCTAACACTCAAAAATCACAAGTCCAAATACCCTCTGACCCCTAGGCGAACTTAATAAGTTCGCTTAGTGTTGCATGAGGCGAACTTATTAAGTTCGCCTGGACAAGTTCGCTTGGAACAAGTTTGCCTGAACCTATGACGATTCAAATACCAATCACAGAATTTCACAAATCGGCAAATCGAGTTAAAATCATGAAATAAGCAATGTACATCGGTCGATTATCACTTAGCAACCAATTAGAATGATGAATTTTATATTTCCAGTCAAAACCAGTTCTGTCAAACTCGCGAAGTAAACCGAGAAGAAAACATCCAAATACTCACAATTGAACGGATTAAATTCAACAAAATTACCTTGGAAAGGATCGCAATTCAATTTTGAATATAATGGAATCAACAAACAACCCTAACAACACAGATTAAAAATTTCGAAAAAATTCAGATAAGTTCGCTTGGAACAATGAAGACGATGACTGAATAAGTTCGCTTGGCCAAGAGCCTTATACACATTAAGTTCGCTTATTTAGGCGAACTTGTTAAGTTCGCTTAACAATCCTTCGGCGAACATGCTAAGTTCGCTTAACAATCCTTCGGCGAACACGCTAAGTTCGCTTAACCATCCACAGGCAAACAGATTAAGTTCGCTTCACTGTTCTTGGGCGAACATATTAAGTTCGCTTCACTGTACACAGGCGAACATAATATCTATTCACTTTTTCCTTGATCAAAATTTTACCAACTTCAACCTTTCAAGTCTTGAAGTTCCGTCAGCATCATGTATCCGATCCAATCCCAAACAATTTTAATAAAAGTTTAGAATTTTCATGGAAAATAAAAATCAAAATCTTTTTGAGTTTTATCTATACAAACGGAATCACATATTTTTGGATTTTATCTTTACAAACGGAAACACATATTTTTGGAATTTTATCTGAATAAACTGAAATCACATATTTTTGAATAAACATCATGAGCAAGAAGATCATATCAGTATCCAATTAATTCATCACACATTTTAGCAATAATAAAGGGTAACCTATAATATGAAACCATCCAACTCAGTCTTGTGCACTTTGCATCTTTTTCATTTTGAAACTCATTCAATTTGAATAATATTTGAAATGATATGCGATAAATTTCAATGTAAATAAGATCAGGTTATAAAATGCTCTTTTATTTATACCGAATTTGAAATATAAAGCATGAATTATTAAATTTGTCAATATTATATGATTTGAAACTATAAGCATTTATTCTCCAAATTCATGTGATTTAGTACCATTTAGATGAAAAACATCGTGTACCCCACATATATGCCAAACAGAAATATAAATTGCATTATCTTCAAGACATATACAGTTTATGTTAAGATTAGATCAATTTCCAAGATGAAATTATCTCTTTTAGCACATGTATAGAAGCAGATCCCAAAGGATATAAGAATCATGATGATTCATAATTAGAAGATTCTAATGAATTGGCTGAATAGTGAGAATCAACAAATTCAGGTACGAGGATCCAACTATTATCTGGATAAAATTCAATGGATTCAGACTAGATGATGTATCTAACTGATCCAAGGGCGAATATATGTTTCAACAGATTTTGAAAGCATATCTTAGTTCAACAACACCTTGCATGTTTTTCGGGGCATGGGCAGTGAAGTGAAATGAAATAAATTTGTGCTAAAGATATAATTCGATATTGGTCTCATGAAATTCTTTAAAACAATATATTCTTTATCTGATAATGATCTTTTACACACACACACAAGCATATAATGGATTCAAATCATAGATGTAATCATATCATATTTAATTTTCACACTACTATAGATTTCAAAACGCTTTTAATCTATTGACAATTTAAGTTTCAAAACACATACACAAATTTGAAAACAAATTATAAAGATTAGAGCATTCACAACACTATCATTTCTCATTTATGCAGACTTTGAAATTTAGATCAAATCAACTCAGTTTAATCAATCATATATCAAAGGTCTACTAAGATCATGTGAAATGAACTAATCACTGATGTACTATCATTTCTTCTCTAACCTCAAATGATGTCAAATTTTATATTTTTCAATTTGTTTTGACTTTTTATAAATTAAAAACTTTTTGACTGAAATGTAAATGCAGAAATGTAATAAAGCAATAAAAGAAATTAAAAAAACAAAATTTTCATGAAATTCTGATTTTGAAAAGCTTTTATTCGGGATTGATCATACCAATCATTTTAATTAGGAATTCAAACCTGGTATGATTAAATGCCTTGTTAAACAAATCAGCAAAATTATCGTCAGTGTGTACCTTGACCAGCTCAATCAACCTTTTCTCTGCACAATCACGAATAAAATGATATCGAATCTCGATGTGCTTAGTTTTACTATGTTTAACAGGATTATTAGTTATGGACATAGTAGCATTATTATCAATAAGCATAGGGGTTCCTGTGAAATTCAAACCGTAATCTCTCAATTGCTGTTGTATCCACCGGATCTGTGAACAAAAACTTGCAGCAGCGATGTATTTTGCTTTGTATTTAGAAATTGTCACACCCCAACCGACGGCGGAATCATCGGGGTGGGACATGTAGACTGTTCATGAGCACAAGGTCGACTAAATTGAAATATATTAATCATCCAAAATCATTTCAAGTATTCAAAACAAACCAAATCAAACCAAGTACATAAAATGAAATACAAAATCCTTTATTAAAATTATCTAGGTCCAAAACTTATGTGTAGCAAGTCTTGATCAAAATCACACATTAGTACCTGAAACATGAATAAAATAAGGTCAACTAAAAAGTTGGTGAGCATACACAGGTTTGTATATAGATAGCATATAGATTATGAATAAACAAATCCTTACATAACCTGATAAAATTAGGCATTTATGGAGAGCAGCTATTGTGTAACCAAGTACAATCAAACCTTTGTAACTAGCATGCAAAATTGTGTTGTCGGTAACAATCACCCCAATCTGGGTGAGTTTGTCAGACTCAATAGATCTATCATTGTTTACCGTTGGCTTGAATAGTTAATGATTGCACATAAATCTCACACAAAAGTTAACACACCTAGCACTCATGCATAAAGCTCAAATTTGCAAACATGAATGTAAGGAGGATTTGTACTTGTGTAGTTTGTGTAAATGTAAGCAATAGTGTTGTATAGTGTTCATGTTCCACCCAAAAAGTGTAAAAGAGTAAAAGGGGCTATGTAATACTCCCTTGGTTTGGAGAGACTAGATAGTAATACGAGGTCCTTGTAATGCACAACGTTAACCTAGAGTGTAATATGCATCGAAATCAATAGTATGCGCAATAGTCTATGTCTAAGTCTAAGGTTAAATTGGATGTGTGTATAAGGAATTTGAAGTTGTAGGTGTTAGTGGTTTGTACTTGAATGGTGTTGTATAAAATTAAGGTTTGAGTTTGGAATAACTAAATAATAAAACAAATTATTATTTATTTACTTAGTTATAAAAATAATGTAGGTATTAGAGCTAATTAAATATAACCTAAATAAATTATTTTTGTTTAAATGTAAATTAAATAAATAATTGTTACCTTATTTATTTATAAAATATGTAACTTATTCATTTAGTTATAAAAATGTATTAGATGTTTTATAATAAATATAAATTTCTTTACTTTATTTTCATAAAGATGTTTAAGTAAATGGTGTAAATAATATTTAAGTGAAGGGTTTAACAATGAATATAAATTTAATTTTGTAAGTTTTAAATAAATAATTTCTATTTATTTATTTTATAAAATCAATTATTTTTATTTAAAAATTAATTTGAAATACTTATTGTTTTTAAATTATGGAAAAAATTATTCTGTCAAGACTTTTCTCACACACATGACCGTGCCTGGGACAGGGCACGATCGTGCTTGAACCACGGGCGCGATCGTGCTAGTCAGGGGTGCGACCGTGTTGACCAATACAAAGGATATAGCTAAGCTTTCTACTAGGCACGACCGTGTCTGGGTCAGGCACGACCGTGTCTACGGTTCTGAGGCACGACCAATTCTAGCCAAGAGGCATGACCGGGTCTGAGTGTGTGAGGCACGACCGTGCTGGTATTGGCACGACCGTGTCTCATGAAGCACGATCGCGCTAGAAGACTAGCGCGACCGTGTCTGTTCCAAAACAGAACGAATTGACTGTTTCTTATAATGTTAACGTTGGATTTCATAGGGCTTTCATCTGTAGGGTTATTACGAGTGTTTTGGAATATATTAATTGTATTTAAAACATGTTCAAAGCAGGGTTCGATTAAATCCATTTTAAACGAAAAATAGATTCTGGTTTGTGATGATTCCCATATTTTAAGCCCAAATTAGATTAGGGCTTTTGATCTATAGACCAAATCGAAAGCGTGGAAGGTTTCAATTACCCGAAAGGAGGATGAATCAATGGTGTACGGGTAGAATGAGTTCTGACGATGACGGGCTTGACCTCCGGCGTCTTCTGCTGCAATTCCGACTAAATCAGCGTGTCTAGAAGCTTTAGAGGATCGATAGTATGTTGGCTTAGGAGAATTGCAAATCAAAATGGTGAATGCGATGGTTTCGTGAGAGGATTAGGCGTTTATGTGTTAAATCGACGAAATTGAGTTTATTTATTGTAATGGTGATGATTAAAAGGTTTAATTAAGTTCGTTAATGGTCAAAACGTGTAGAACGGTTATGAAATCGAACGTCTCTATGATTAAAGGCTGAATTTACGTTTCAACTGATGAGAGGCGCGACCGTGCCCATATGAGGCGCGACCGTGCCATGGCACCGGGTGTGACCGTTCCAAAGCAAGGCGCGCGACCGTGCCATAGCACTTGGCGCGACCATGCCAGAACGTGGTGCGACCGTGCCTAGTAGGGTTTCTGTTTATTTATTTATAAAATCAGTCCTTGTAAGTTTCAGTATTGACAGGTTTGTATAATTATGAACTTATGTAGAATTTAATAGGATATACTCGTGTAAAATTTGCGGTCTTGCATTGAAAACATAGTATTTAATTGTTGGTACGAATAGAACAAATCAGTGTACTAGAATTGGGTTTGAAAGGTATCACAATGAATTGAAATACAGATAATGAAAATCAGAAATGTTACAGAAATGGAGACTGTGGTTTGATTTTTGCATTACGAGCACACAAGTCGATTACCTAAGAACTGGCAACCACTTGTTGTAGATTTCCTGTCCAAACAACAACCACCAAAATCAGAATCAGTATAAGCATTGAAATCAAAGTTAGAACCATGAGGATACCATAGCCCCAATCTTTGTTTTCCTTTCAAATAACGAAAGATTCTTTTCACAGCTATTAAGTGGGATTCTTTTGGCTTTGCCTGGAATCTGGAACAGATGCACACAGCAAACATTATATCAGGCCTTGAAGCGGTTAAGTACATGAAGGATCCAATCATAGCTCTGTAAAGTCGACAATCCACATCTTTTCCATCCGGGTCAGAATTCAACTTATGCTTGACCGAAATTGGAGTATCATATGGGGTACAGTCCTCCATCTTGAACCGGCTCAAGATGTCTTTGACATACTTGGACTGATGAATAAAGAAACCATCTTCCTTTTGATTTACTTGCAAACCTAAGAAAAAAGATAACTCTCCCATAGCTAACATTTCAAATTTCGACTTCATAACACCCTTAAAATCTTTGAATAACCCTTCGTTTGTTGAGCCAAAAATAATATCATCCACATAAATCTGTACCAGTAGGTAATCTCCCCTTGATTTCTTTATGAATAAGGTCGAGTCTATCTTTCCACGAACAAAGTCATTTGCCAAAAGATGTGTGGATAATGTTTTATACCACGCACGAGGAGCCTGATGAAGACCATAGAGGGCCTTATCAAGGTTGAAAACCATATTCGGATTCAGTGGATCTTCAAACCCCGGCGGCTGACACACATAGACTTCCTCCTTGACCTTTCCATAGAAAAACGCACTTTTTACGTCTAATTGAAACACCTTAAAACCTTTAAAAGAAGCAAAAGCTAGAAACAGCCTTATAGCTTTGAGCCTCGCAACAGGCGCATAAACCTCGGTGTAATCAATTCCTTCTTGTTGATTGAAGCCCTGGACAACTAATCTTGCCTTGTTGCGTACCACGACACCTCGATCGTCTTTCTTACATTAAAACACCCATTTTGTTCCTATCGGATACGCACCCTTCGGAAGATCAACAAGATTCCAAACCTTAAGTTTGTCAAATTGAGCAAGTTCTTCCTGCATAGCTTCTATCCAATTGTTGTCATTTGAAGCCATCTCAACATTTTTAGGTTCAACCTGCAAAATAAAGCATGAATGTGAGCAATCATCAAGAACACCAGAATCTTTAATGTAGGTATACAAACAAGTATTGTCAACAAGAGAACGTGTTTTCACTCCATCCTTCCAATTATATTTGTCACTGGATGATTTTTGAGTTCCTTGATGGATGCAACCTCAGGAACCGGCAACACTTCAACTTGAGTAGATTCATATTGATAAGAATAATCTTGATTAATAGGAATTTCCGAGTCTAAATTTGTAGGAATCTCCCCCTAAGCCTGTGTCAAATGTAATGGATCATCACCCAACAACGGATAAGCATAAGAATCTTGAAAAATAGCAGTATCCTCCTCACTCACTGAATCTTGTGGACATGAACAAGAAGCAACATTAGGATCGGGAGCAGAAGTAGATGGAATCGATGAATTTGGAACAACATTTGGTAGAAATCCATTGTACTGTGCATCCTGACAAGAATCATAAAGAACAGCAGCATCTTCAGCAGAAATATCATAAGGTAAATGAAAAGACTTGAATAAGTTTTCATAATCAAATGCCCAATCCGGACCAATCGCCATTTGAAGTAAAAACCGATTTGAACAGTCAATGTGGAACCATTCTTCAACTTGGCGCGTCTCTTTGTTATAAACCCTCTTGGTTGTCGAATTAGCCACATACCCTAGAAAAATACCTTCAATAGCCTTCGCACTGAATTTTGTTGGGACATCTCGAACTTTCAATAGGGTGCAAGGATTACCAAAAGGTAGTAAATAATCCAGATTCGGCTTTCGATTATTCAGCAATTCTTAGAAAGTCTTGTTATGTCGCTTGACGGTCAAGACCCTGTTCAAAACGTGACACGCAGTATTCACAGCTTCAGCCCAAAAGGTGACTGGAAGCTTAGAATCCACAAGCATCATGCGAGCTGTTTCGACCAAAGTCATGTTCTTTCGTTCAGCGACACCGTTTTGTTGAGGAACATATGGCGCACTGAATTCATGATGAATTCCCTTTGGTAGACAGAATAAGCCCATTTTGCTATTTTTAAATTCGCTACCATTGTCACTCCTGATTCTTCTGAGTTTCATATTGAATAAATTCTCCAAACCCAGGATTAAGTATTGTACCAACACAGTGGTTTCAGCTTTAGAGAAAAGAAACTTAACCCATGGAAATCTGGAGTAATCATCAGTTACTACCAAGCAGTACGATTTTCCACCAATGCTCCTGATACTGATAGGACCGAACAAATCCATATGCAGCAACTCCGAAGGAGTTACGATAGAATTCGTCAATTTAGATTTGTGTGATTTCTTCCGTTGTTTCCCCTTATTGCACGGAATACAATCATCAGGAACTGAGAATTTCATCTTTGGAATACCAAGAACCAGATCATTCCTAACAATGTAGTTCATCTTCCTATAGTTAATGTGAGCTAGCTTCCTGTGCCACAATATTGAATCAGATTCTGACGCCTTGGAGAGTAAACAAGTAGGAATTGAATCCGTTGTAGTGGCGACACTCATGTCAAGGACATACGTGTCATTTCTCCTCAGAGCCTTCATGAGAATCCATTCATCACGAATCACAAAACCCGGTTTCAAAATATAACATTCAGCATCATTGAAATGGAACGAAAACTTCTTGTCACAAACTTATGATACACTTAAAAGATCGTGTTCCAGCTGCTCAACATAATTCACCTTCTCAAATTTGACTTTTTCATTCTTTAACGCTCCCTGTCCAGTTATGTACCCGCCTTTATTACCCGCAAAAGCGACATAACCTCCATCAATTTGTTTAAAATCATCAAGCAATCTAACATTCCCTGTCATATGTCGATAGCAACCACTATCCACATACCATGTATTGTTGATAGTCCTCCTTGGTTGTCCCTACATAAACAACAAGAATCTGTTAGAAATAGGAACCCAAGCCATCGTGGTCTTGGGTCGTCCAGATTGATCAAAATAAACAATTTCTTGTAATTTACAATCAATCTTATCATTCACTTTTGAAACAGAAGTTTGACAATCAGACTTTTTCAAAGAAGATCCATTTTTATTATTTTGAAAAACATTATTTGATATATTATTGTCAGATTCGGATGTTTCAAAAATTTTCTTCAATTTTCTGTTTCTTCTTCTCCTTTGAGGTCTCGACAATTTAACTTCCTGCTGAGAATCTTTTGAAATTCCAACATTAGGAATCTCAAGTTTCTCTTTGCATACAAAAGATTTAGAATTCAATTTATCCTGTTGTTTAAATCTAGAGGATTTAACAAAAGATCGACCAGGCAAATTTTTCTCCAAACTAGAAGACGACTTTCCCTCATCTTTTATTTTCAGAATCTTCACCACTTTTGGTTGTGAAAGAACAGTCTTCATTTTACCCTGGTTCTTGTAAGGACAATTGATCAGAATGTGACCAGCCTCGTTGTAATGAAAACACAATCTTCTTTCTTGATAAGTTCTGAAATAAGGAGTTTTCTTTGAATTTGAGGATCCATCAGAGGAATGTCCAGAACAGTTTATCGACTTCTTTGGAACATAAGCCTGTGTTGGCACCTTTGAAGAATACACTTTTTGATAACCAGCCGTGACAAAACCACTTGACTGTAAAATCGGAGAAAGCTTAGATGTACCAACTTTCACCTCTTTAGGTTCATTCAGAATGCATCTATCCCGGGTAACAGTTTTAATGACTGTTGGGTCATCAATTTTTACCTCTTTTGGAATGCCCTCGACCTTCTTTTCATCGAACACCTCATCTTCAGAATCAGACGCATACACCATATCCTCCCCATTTACCGGATTCACCTTTAACACAGTCTTTGGATCTATCTCCTCTTTATGTATGATTTCAGGTTCCACCACATAATTTGCATTGAACGGTGGAGGAATAAATCCAATTCTAGGAACACATTTAGTAGGATCAGCATTTGAGTTAAAATAATCCAAAACAACCGAAGAATTTTCAAATTTTTCTATCTTTCTATGAAGTTTGATCACTTCAGACTCTTTGTCAGATATTTCTTTATTCTTTTGAGCAACAACTTCATTACGTTTTTCTATCTCAGAATAAGCCATATCTAGATGATAACCTTGCTCTTTATATTTCAACCCCAGAGAATTTAAGTCTCTTTTCAAAGACTCAATTCTATCGATGCTCAATTTATCATTATCTTTCAGTTTTCTGATTAACAGTATGCATCGATTTCATGTCACAAATCAAGTTTGTGTTATCATCCATGACCTTTTGCAATTTATCTTTAACAGAAATGCAGTTAGAACAGTAAATATGACAAACATAGTCTTTTACCATAGACGGATCAGACATGTCTGCCATGAATACTTTGGCAATGGGAATATTTTCTGAATCAGCACCATCAGAAGCATTTTGAGTAAGAACAATATCCTCCTCAGTAACACCTGATGCAGCATCAGAATCAATATTCTGCACTTGTTCTATTTTTTCATCAACGCTTGGAACACTGTCACCATCACAAGAATCATCACTAGAACTTTCATCATCGGTCGACTCCTCTGGTTTTTCAGAATGAATTTCTGCTACAAAAGCCTGACTCACAGCACCCACCAAGTCTTCCAGATGAATGCCCCAGTCATAGTTTTCGTCGTTCTGAGCTACCAATGCCGATGAAGCAGATGCATGATTTGTATTACCAGCTGAACCATGTGACTGATTCCTATTATGCTAAAAATTAGGCTGCTTCTTTTGAGAATCAAACTCGACCTTTGGCTTCACACATTCTTTAGCAAAGTGACCATATTCATGACAGTTGTAACACCGAACTTTGCTTTTATCAAAACCCATGCGAGATCGACTATTTGAGCTAATATATTTTCTGCCAGTTTTCTTCAAGAAATCTTTAGCTTGACGCATCAACATGGCCATATTCCATTGGATATTCATTTCTTCCAGATCAACAGGGTTAACCTGTCTGAAATGTTCTTCTATAACCTCAGGATCATGTATTTTACCTCCAATAAAATTCTCATATGATGCCATGAATGAGGAAAACATAGCAAGATAATCATCAGCAACCTTCTGATTCAAATGAGATCCAGATGAAGTAGAAGCTGTAGTCGTAGAAAATCCAGAATGGCTTGAATGACCAGAATGAATCGGAACTCCAGAACACTGATCATTTGAAGAATCTTGAGCATCACCAGAAAAGAATGCCACTCAAGTACCAGTTTTACCAGTAGATTTGGCAAAATACATTGAGGGATCCTGGATATGCTCCAAGTTAGTCTCTTTCTTCTTCATATTCATGTCATGCGACTGAATCTTCCCTAGAACTTCTTCAAGAGACATGGTTTTATACTTAATATTCTCTTTGACTAAAACCGTGTACACATCAAATTTTGATGGTAAAGCCTCCAAGAATTTATCATTGATTTCCTCAGTCTCATACACCACAGACGCATTTGCCAGTTCACTAAGAAGATGATAGAATCTTGTAGCAAGATCATCCAAGGATTCATTTTGAAAATGTTTAAAGACCAAGAACTGCCTCTTTAGTAGCTCCTTTCTAGTTTTCTTCACATCCAAACTTCCTTCACACCTTTTCTGTAATGCTTCCCACAGTTGTTGAGAAGACTTGAACTGTTTGAAACTGTGATATATTTCCTTCGGAAGAGACATCGAAATACTAGCCATCGCTTTCTTTTCCCTGTCAAATAGAAACTTTTCTTCAGTCGTTAACGCTGACACCGGTTTTGGAACATCATCCTGTCCCATCCACGAATAAGTCGGATGCGTATAACCTTCCAAAATCGGAATCCAAAAACTGGTATCGGTAAAAGATACAAACCGGTTGAACCGATCTTTCCAATTTGAATAATCAGCTATATTCAACAACTTCGGAGGTTTTTGAGATGTACCGATCTCATTGTCATAATTGAACATATTCGTGACTTGAACCATATTTGCCATTTTCCTGAAAAATTTCCAAGTGTTGAACTCCCTTTACCCTTAGGCGAAGATAATAAGTTCGCCTCTGAGACACCCAAGCGAACTTAATGAGAAGTGAACTTAATAAGTTCGCTTAAACCAGAAACTTGAAATCTGCTTGAGTTCGCTTAAAAATAAGTTCGCCTAAATCAGAATTCAAAAATCTGATTAAGTTCGCCTAAAATAAGTTCACTTAATCCTGTGAGAAGCTAACTTGACAAGTTCGCCTGCTAAGTTCGCCTGCACACAAATCAGCAAGTTCGCTTGCAGTAAAAGAATCAAGATCAAGAACACTTCAGACCACTTTCGCGAACCACAGACATACTGAAATCATCATTAATCACTGATTTGAAGGAATTAATCAAAATTGGACCGTAGGATTGTATACATTCTCTATTAGAAGCTTTCTATCGGATCAATTTCATCAAAATCCTCTTCAAAAACACCAAATCAAATCTGAATCAGTCTTGAAAACTCCATTGAAATGAAAAACTCAAAAAAGATGAATTTCATGTCAATTTGCATATAAAACCGTTTAGAATCAACAAGAATAACGAGCAATAGCTCTGATACCACTTGTAGGTCCTCATGGCGCTTCTACGGATGGATTTCGTGATAAGACGTGACATTAACTGAAGTGCGGAATCCAACGTTTATACGCACAAAAGACAATGTAAACAATCAAGTAAATAACATTCTAAATTGTATTCCAAATCACAATGGTGTTTACAGACTCAATCAGACTTGTTCTGTATATTCTCTACTTCTTTCTGATCGATGTTCTCTTTCTTCGACTGACTCTGTAAACACATATATATAGCCGTCTGACCTGATATAAGCCAACTTATTTAGTTCGCCTCTAACAGACTAAGCGAACTTAACAAGTTCGCCTCAGATGGACTTAAGCGAACTTATTAAGTTCGCTACTGTTAGACCAGGCGAACTTAACAAGGTCGCCTCTAGGTAAACTTGAATAAACACTTAATGACTTTTACGTAACAAAAACATAAAGACAAAAGATCTAACTATTACAAGCTTTTGTCATTAAAAACTATGTCCTAACACATTTCTTCTTGAAGCCCCACCTCAAACATCAACCTCTGCTGCTTTTGTCTCTGAAAACTCAAGCAATATGTCCTTTATCAAAGAAGATCTGGAATGTTTTCATCCAGATGATTTAGAAGAAATGGATATACAACACTCCTATGCCATGCTCACTCTAAGAGCAAAATGGTTCTACTCAAGAACAGGAAGACCCATTCCAATAAAAAAACTCTAACACCAGGGTTAGCTTGGACAAAAGCAAACAGAAGTGTTAAAACTGTAACCAACTTGGTCATTTTGCTAGGGAATGCAAGGCACCAAAGGCAAACCCAGCTGCTCCTCATACCAGACAAGCTTACCAAGCTCAACCAAGACAGCAACAGACCACTCCTCCTACACAAACTGCATTTTGTGCAACTGTTGGAACTGCTGACCTTGACTGGAGCTTCCAGTATGAGGATATTCCTGCCAACAATCAAGCTCTCATGGCATACGCATCAGAGGTACCACCTCAGGTATATGAAAATCTGTGTACTCAAGCTTGTATTGATAAGGTCCTTGGATATAGGAAACATAACCAGAATCTCATAGATCAAAATGAAGAATTTCACCAAATGAAATATGAATTTAAAAAGGTTTAAAACAGTTACAAGGAAAAGATTTATTCTTTAAAGAAAGAAATTTCATCATTAAAACATGAACAAACAAACCTTGAAACTCAAATTGATGACCTTCTAGTTAAGTTAAAAGCTACAAGGGCCGAATTAGCAGACCAAAAGGTCCATGTGGAAAAATATGAATTTGCATCCAAAAAGCTGGAAAGACTTTTGTATGCTCAAAATCATGAAAATTTAACTGCTAGTCTTGGATTTCAAGCTGAACAACCCTACAATGTTGTTCCTCCACCCGCTAACCATGTAGCTATCCATGAACCAAGTTTCAATCTTTCCAACCTTGACATGGCCAACCGAAATCTTGACCCCGTTGTCAAAGAAACCGTTGTGCAAGAATGCACTACTTCATCCGGGTCTGAGTCAACATGCTCAGACTTCACTGAAACCAATAAAGCTTCATCACCTTCTACATGTGAAGCTTTTAAAGCCAACAATCCAAGCCCTTTCATCCCTTAAAAAATAGTACTAGTATCTCAGCCAACCAAACATATCAAAATCAGCTATCCTCCATAAGGAAGAAAGTTAACTGTTGAAAAGGGACAGTCTTCAACCTCCACCAACTCAAAGCCTCAATCCAAATCCCAACAAAGGAAGGTGTTTGACATTTATCATGCGCTTGGAGAGAGGGCTCCATATTTTCAAAAGACATTGGAAGAAACCACCTTTAAGCACAACAAAGCTCACCCCTGGAATTTAAAAGACTAGTTCAAAAGAAAGGACTATGTGTACTTTCAGAGGGACAAACTGGCAAAATCTTGCATTGTGTGTGGGAAATACAATCATACTGCTAGCACCTACTTCTACTACCTTCAGCAACAAAGAAACCTCAAGCAACATTCTTTTGAAAAGACCAACAAGAACAAAAAAATAAGAAGCTTTGAAGCCAAGGCAACTCATTTCAGAAACTTCCTCTCCCCACCAAGGAAGAAGCTGCCAAAACCTCAACAATCTTGCATCATCTGTGGTGAATCAGACCACTTTGCTGTAAATTGTAATTTTAATCCCTTCAACCAGATTAACCAAAAGCCTATCGACAAAAGAACTCCTACAGAGAAACCATCCGGTAACAAGGTAAAGAAGGATGGGCATACATCTGTTGTTAAACCATCAGCAGCCAGCAAAAATGCTGTTGATCAAGTAAAGCCCAAGAAACCAAAGGACAAGCCTTCAGCAGCAACCAAGTCTGCTACTGCTCAAGTAAAACAATCAGCAGCAACAAAATCTGCTACTGATAAGCCAAAGTCCTCAGTAGCAAAATCTGCTTCTGATCAAGCAAATCTGTCAGCAGCCAAAGCAACATCAGCTGCTGACAAAACAAAGAGAGCTGGAAAACCACCAATTCAGCATTGGAAAGTCAAAATTCCTCGAAGAATCATCATTGGTTCCGTTGACTGCAAACATGCTGATACTGATAATCCGAGAACCATTTTCTAAAAGGATGCAAGCTCTTAGATTCCTCCCACTAACTAGATCTCTCTCATGTGCAGGGAAAGTCAGGTCACAAGAATAACACCTGGGTGGTAGACAGTGGATGTTCCAGGTACTTGACAGGCAACAGATCCATCCTCTCCAACTTCAGACATTTTAATGGAGGATATGTTGCCTTTGGAAGTGACTCAAAAGGAGGATCTATTACTGGACAAGGAACTGTGTCCAATGAAAGAATGAGTATTGATAAGGTAAACTATGTCAAAGAATTGGACTTCAATCTCATGAGTGTTTCCCAGGTCTGTGATCAAAAGCATTGGATGCTCTTCACAGATAAAGATGCTTCGTACTATCTCCTAGTTTATCCAAACCTCCTCCAGAAAAGATTTTATTAAATGCTCAGAGAAAAGAAAATCTTTATGTGCTTGACATGAATAAGGTCACTCCATCTGGAAGTGTATCCTGTTTTCTGTCAAAAGCTTCAGTTGATGAATCAGCTCTCTGGCATAGGAGATTAAGCCATCTTAACATCAAAACCATCAAAAAATTGGTGAAGGATAATCTTGTCAGAGGGCTTCCTGATAAAGAATTCCAGCTAGAAGATCATTGCATTGCTTGTTTGAAGGGGAAGCAACACAAGAGTTCTCACAAGCCCAAGACTTTGAATACAAATGATACTCCACTACTGCTGTTGCATATGGATCTCTTTGGTCCTACAAATATTATGTCAATGGGTAAGAAGTCATACTGTCTGGTGATAACTGATGACTACACCAGATTCTCATGGGTATACTTCTTGAGAACAAAAGATGAAACTGCTGAAATTCTCAAATCCTACATCCTTAGGGTAGAGAATCAAAGCAATCAGAAGGTAAAGATAATAAGGTGTGACAGAGTTCAAGAACCATACTTTGAACTGTTTCTATAAGAGCAAGGGAATAGAAAGGCAATACAGTGCTCCAAGAACTCCACCACAAAATGGAGTTGCTGAAAGAAGAAACATAACTCTAATTGAGTCAGCAAGATCTATGTTGGCTGACTCAAAACTGCCTCTCACATTCTGGGCTGAAGCATTAAGCACAGCCTGCTATGTGCAAAATAGAGTTCTCATAGTCAAGCCTCTCAACAAGACACCTTATGAACTATGGTTTCAAAGAGTTCCCTACATTGGATTTCTAAAACCTTTTGGATGTCCATGCACAATTCTGATCACACATGGGGTTCTTCCAAAGTTTGGTTCCAAATTTGATGAAGGATATTTTGTGGGCTATTCCTCTCAATCCAAGGCTTACAAAGTATTCAACTCAAGAACAAGAATTGGGGAAGAATCAGGCAATGTGGAATGTAGAGAACACATTGTCCGTGAACAGGGAAAAGGCCCAAACTGGCTCTTTGACATAGACTCCTTCACCAAAATATTTGTGCCTCTCATCTTCTCAAATATGGAATCTACCTCTTCTCAAGCTCCTGCTTCCACTTTCTCCTCTGACTACAGACTGGATTTTCCTAAATATTCTATCAGTATGAGAAGACCATCCATTGATCCTCCATCTGTTATGGAAGACATTGAAGCAAGTGAATCCAGAACCACACACGCCAATGTCACTAGCAGCAGCCTGTCTGAAAATGAAAATTTGAATGAAGACTCTTCGGTAAATGCGGTAGATGCTGCAAATACTATTGCTGATAACACTGATGTAGCTGTTGATATTGAAGACTCTTCAACCATGAATGAGGAAATCCCTGATCAAAATCAAAGCAATCTTGAGTAAGGGATACAGCTGGAGGTGGTACTAGCACAAAAGATCAACAAGGAACATCCTCTGGAAAATATTATTGGCCAAGTTCATCAAGGAGTTCTAACAAGAAGCAAATCTCATGAGGCCAATATATGTTTGTTTTCATGTTTTCTATCTTAGGTGGAACCCAAGAAGATAGATGAAGCTCTGCAACACAGCAGTTGGGTTGAGGTAATGCAGGAAGAGTTGCTACAATTCAAGAGACAAGATATCTGGAAACTTGTTGATCTTCCACCTGGTCAATCTGCCATTGGCACAAGATGGGTATTTAGGAACAAGCAAGATGAGACAGGCATTGTCGTCAAGAACAAAGCCAGACTTGTAGCTCAAGGCTACACTTAGGAAGAGGGAATTAACTATGATGAAGTCTTTGCTACTGTTGCTAGGCTGGAGGCCATCAGAATCTTCCTGGCCTATGCTGCATCCAAGAACTTCATGGTCTATCAAATGGATGTCAAGAGTGCCTTTCTGTATGGGAAGATCGGTGAAGAAGTATATGTCAAGCAGCCTCCAGGATTTGTAGATCTTGCACATCCTAACCAAGTGTTCAAACTAGACAAAGTTCTGTATGGCTTACATCAAGCCCCAAGAGCCTGGTATGAAACTTTATTTGGATATCTACTAAGCAACAACTTCAGAAGATGTGCCATTGACCAGATCTTTTTTTTATCAAATATGAAGTTTGAAATGAGTTCATTGGGTGAACTAAATCTTACTGGTACAAATCTATGTAGATGATATCATCTTTGGATCAACAAGGAAGAAGTTGTGTAAAGGCTTTGAGATCCTGATACACTCAAAGTTTGAAATGAGTTCATTGGGTGAACTAAATTTCTTTCTAGGTCTTCAAGTCAAACAAGTTCCAAATGGAATCTTCATCAGCCAATCCAAATATGTTAAGGGCATTCTAGAAAGATTCAAGATGGCTGACTGCTTTACTTCAAGAACCCCTATGCAAGTTCACCATCAGCTGACTCCAGACAAAGATGGTCAAGACACTTATCAACATCAGTACCGTGCAATGATAGGGTCTCTAATATATCTCACTTCCTCAAGGCCAGATATTATGTTTGTAGTATGTCTCTGTGCAAGATTCCAAGCAGCTCCAAAGATTTCACATCTTCAAGCTGTCAACAGAATTTTTAGATACCTAAATGGAGCCCCAAGACTTGGGCTATGGTACTCTAAAAATGATAAGTTCAATCTGTATGCATACACTGACAGTGATTATGGGGGATGCAACTTGGACAAAAATTCCACACCAGGGGGATGTCAGTTTCTGGGAGGGAGACTGATTTCATGGCAGTGCAAGAAGCAAACATGTGTTTCAACTTCTATAGCAGAAGCAGAATACATTGCATCTTCAAGTTGCTATGCACAAGTCATCTGGATACAAAATCAAATGCTGGATTATGGGATGACTTTCATGGCAACTCCAATTCACATTGATAACATGAGTGCTATATCAATCACAAAAAATCCGGTGAAGCACTCCAAGACAAAACACATTGACATCAGGTATTACTTCATAAGAGATCAAGCTGAGAAAAAGAGAATTATTTTAACCAAAGTTCATACCAATGAGCAATATGCTGATTTGTTTACAAAACCTTTTGATGAAGCTAGATTTAGATATTTAGTTGAATCTATTGGTATGATGAACTTTGATTAAAATATGTCTCTAAAAAGAATTTTGTTTTTTGTAAATGTGTTTGTCTTTTGTTATAAATAAAAGTTATAAGTCAGAAGCATCCATTTCTTGCTGCTGACAGGTTTAATCATCAGCAGCAAAGAATTTGCCACTGACTGCTTTAAGTTATCAGCAGGAACAAGTTTCCTGCGGATAGCTTTAAGGCTATCAGCAGCAACATCCTTGCTGCGGATTATTGCATCCATCAGCATCAAAGAATTTGCCACTGACTGCTTTAAGTTATCAGCTGGAACAAGTTTCCTACGGATAGCTTAAAGGCTGTCAGCAGCAATATCCTTGCTGCAGATTATTGCATCCATCAGCAACAAAGAATTTTCCACTGACTGCTTTAAGTTATCAGCAGGAACAAGTTTCCAGTAGATAGCTTTAAGGCTGTCAGCAGCAACATCCTTGCTGCAGATCATTGCATCCATCAACAGCAATTGAGTTTGCTGCTGATAGGCTTAACCATCCGAAGTAACCAAGTTTGCGGCTGATGGGTAAAAATAAGTCTAAATTAACTTCAGTCTTTACCATGACTGCTATAGTGTATTACAGCTGTAACAGTAAAAAGTGAATGAGGTTGTACTGTACAAGTAAGTTTGCTTTTTCCCTCCTCTGCCGTTATAACTCAAATCAATTTCTCCATAACCTCTTCACATTCAATTTCAACCTAACCCTTATCATTTTCTCTCAAACCTGCATAAGCATTCAAAGCCTTCCATAGTTAACCACATTTCAAAACCTTCATCCTTCCCTCCAAACCCAACAAATGGCAGAGGTAGACATACACCGTCCCGATGATAAGTTTTCTCCATACCACAACCTCACAACATACTTAATAAAAGGAAAGAAGTCCGAGGGGTTCGATGATATGATCTATTTTCTTTGTCGATCAAAGATATATTTTGCCCTAACCGTCAACCCACATATTTACATTCCTCACATGGAGGATTTCTGGAAATCTGCCGTCTTCTTTACCGAATAGGGGATACCCCAAATCAAAGCCCAGGTAGATGGCAAAGAAATCACCATCTCTGAAGCTACTCTCTGCAAACACCTCAAGCTTCAATACGAGGGGGCCGCCATTTCATACTCAAAAGAAGTCTTTATGAGGACCTTTATATCCATACGGTACACTAGAAATCAGAATGAGTACACAATAGTGAAGGCACTGATGGGCCCCCCATGGAAGTATCTATGTCACACTCTTCTACAATGCATATCTCAGAAGATAAATGGATGGCATCAAGTGAGCTCTGCACTTGCCTCTACTGTTCACGGTATGGTTACTGGCCAAAGATTCAACTTTGCACATCTCATCTTTGAAGGTTTAAGATACAACCTTCAAGAGGGTGCAAAGCAGCAATTTTATATGTACCCAAGGTTCTTGCAGGTGGTTTTTAACAATGAATTAAAAGAGCTTTCAAAACCTATAAAAATCTATCTTATGTTGGGTCATAAAAGTAACATTTTTCAAAGTATGAGAACTGCTTCCAAAAAGTTCTAAGGGGTCAATGTTCCATTGTTATCTACAATGATGAACATACAAAGTACCCAGGGTGACCGTTCAGCAATCCCAGCTGATACTAATCCCACACCCTCCTCTTCACATCCTGAACAACAATCTGCTTCCACTGTTCGAACCCCTGTGCATACTACTAAGGATGCACAGGCACAGAAATTACTTACACCTGTTTTTGATGTTATCGTTCAACTGGAACAAAGGGCCCCGGTTGCAGCAAAATATACTAGAAAGAGGAGCAAGAAGATGTAAAGAACCAAATTCCGGGTTTCGTTTTATATAAACAAATATTTCTAATTAATATTATGGTGAAAATAATATTTAGAAATAAGTTGAAACAAGTGGGTTTCAAGTTAGTATCGGGGTTACACTAGTTTTAGCTAGTTTTGGAATGAAAGGGGAGAAAAGGAAAGTTGAGGGAATGATTATGTAATATGGCAAATCTGCCATATTTGACTATAGAAGTAAAAATTGAACTCATTTTGAGTTGTTGGGTCGTTCAAGAGGAAGAGGGGAGAAAACGGGATTGAAGCCAAAATCGTGCATTTAAAGCTTGAAACTTGAAGGTGTTGGCTCACACATCACCTCTCTAACATCAAGTAAGTGTTGATCATCCCTTTCCTCTCATTCTTGAGGTGTTCTTGGTGGGTTTTGATAGAAACTCGAATTTATGTATGCATGTGGTGAAATAGTGTTAGATTATTAATAATCTAGCTAAGCTAAAGTTAAAGAATGATGATTAACATCCTAGAACCCTTTGATTTTGATTATGAGAAGTTAGGGTTCATATGGTGAAAATTGGGGGTGTTTGGGTCATAATGTTAGAATGGTGGATTAATGAAGATTAAGTGTTTTTAAGTTGTTAGACACTAGAACAAACACCAAATTAACTTAATAATAATTTTTGAAAGAAGAATTAGTGTTAAGATTAAGTTAATGAAACTCAAGTAGGTGAGTTTGTGGTGAAAGAGGGTGTTTGGTTATGAGGATAACCTAAACGGGTCAATTTGGGTTGGAATTGGGAAATTGAGTTGTGAACTCAAATGTAATGAAATTTTGGTATATGTTAGATTACTAAACTAGGCGAATGTGTTTAGGTAATCAAATTGCAAAGCTTGAGAGCGGTGCGGGATCTTCTAACCCGAAAGGTAAGTGCCTACGCACTTACTTAGTATTGATGATAAATGGTGAATTTTGTGAGTTATGTGTTATGTGATTGTGTACATACTTGTGATATGATAAATTGTGAATGATTTAGTATGTACAATGAATGAATGTAGTTATAGTGTTAAGCTATAATAGAAATGGATCATGTGTTGATCATAAATGAAACGGGGATAAATGAGTTTTATGCAAGGTTGTATGTATAATGTGTAAAGTTGCATAATTTGTTATGTGGTATGAATGAGCATGAAATTGTATGCATAATCCAAGGAATGTAGTTATAGTAATTATACTATAATGGATATGTTGATATGGAGTTATGGTCTATGAACCATAATGGATAGAATTGATATGGAGTTATGGTCTAAGTACCATAATGGATAGAATAGTTATGGAGTTATGATCTCGTATCCTTTGGGATATGAAGTTATGGCCTACGTGCCATAATGGAAATGGAAAAGTGATAATGAAATGATGAAAGTAACTTGTAGGTGATATACAAGTGTATGAAATCCTTAATTGACCAAATAGAGGCAAACGGGTCAAATGGGTGAAAAGGATAAAAACAAGTTGTAAACACTTGTTGGTTGTGTTTATCTCATTACTAATGGTTATAAGTTTATGTGGTTATGCAGGGAAAGCTCCGAAATAGGTCAAGGTCAACGTCCAAGCTTGGAGGGTTCTCGTATGCATTTTTGGTATTTTGAGGATTTTCGTAAAATCCTTGTAAAGTGGTGTAATTTGGCACAAAAGTTATGTTTTGATGTAATCATATGATGTCATGATGTTTTTGGTCAAAAATCTAAGTGTTGGTAAAGTTTTGATGATAAGCAAAATGAAAAGGTTGGAAAAATGGTTAAGTGTGAAAGCTGCTGAAAAGCTGGAAACAATCTGAGAGAAAGGGTCCCTCGCGGGCCGCGAGAGTCCATGAAGGATTCTCTCGCGGTACGCGAGAGGTTTAAAAATAAAAATAAAAAATTTCCTGGGTTAAGACTTCCGCGCGTTAAAGTTTTGTTTTTAAAAAGTGGTGTGTTTCAACTTGGTATCAGAGCAATGGTTTGAGGGATTTGGTGTGCGAGACACTAAACTCAAACCGGATGCTCTTGATATGGAGGAATGATACGAGAATCCAAGAAGGACTTGACTAAGACTCGGAGCTTGCGGAAATGAAAGGTTAGTAATGATTTGATAAAATGATAATATATATATGTGGTGTATGTATATATGTATATATGTATGATGAATGTTGTTAAGGTGTTATGTGTGCCGAAACTTGTTTTGTGACCTGTTATATGGAGATGGTAATTACAATTGGGCTTGGCGTATTATTAAACATGTCTGGCCAATATGTTTAATAAGACGAAATGTGCAAGGGACTTTATGATAACCATATAACAATGAACATTTGTAAGGATTAGGTGAAGGTGGTTATATATGTATGTATGTATATAGGTAGATAAATATATACTTAATACATATAATAGTGAATGTGTAATGGATACCTAGGGTATTGAAAGTGAAAGGGTATTAAGGTGTTTGTGGTTCATTTTCTCAGTTTAGAGATGGCAGAAGATGCAAGTAATGAACCATTGGATCCAAGAATCCAAGATATGTTAAAAGAGGAAGTGGCTAAGGCCTTCGAGCAAGCCACAACCTTGTTAAAAGAGGATATGGAGTCTAATTTTGAGACTACTAAATGTAAGCCCGAGGATAGGGTGATGTTCAGTGTGCCTTTGTTGACTGGAAGGGCAAAGGAGTGGTTGTTGAATCTCCGCAAGGAGAGGGGTGTTTTGGGTGTGACCTCCATGTCTTGGGAGGAGTTTAAGGCGGCTTTTCTGAAGTATCATTGCCCGCAAGACGCAGTTGATAGAATGACTGAGGAGTTTCTCCTCATGAGGCAAAAGAATGAGTCAATAGATGAATTGGCTGGAGCTTTCTTTGATCGCGCCAAGTTCTGTCCGGACGTGGTGTCGACCGAGAAGGCGAAGATTGACAGATTTTATGCTATGTTGACTGTGGAATTCAGAGATAGCATATCTCCATCTTCTTTCACCACGCTTGTGGATTTGATAAACAGGTGTCGGGAAAGGGAAGTAGAGTTGAGGAGGCAAGAAGCTAGAGGAGAGAAGAGGAAAAGGGAAATTGTGGATCAAGTGGTGAGCAAGATAAAGGGCGGGAGCCCTAGTAAGAAGCCTTTTACCAAGTTCTCTTCTCGAGGATGCAAAGTTTGTGGGAAGGAGCACTATGGGGATTGTAAGAAGGGAACGTCGAATTGTTACAAGTGTGGGAAGCCGGGGCATATGGCAAATCAGTGTCCAAGCCAGATTCGTATATGTTATAATTGTTACAAGCCAGGACACCTTAGGGCGGATTGCCCGGATTTGAAGCAAGGTGGAAGCGAGAGAAAAGTTGAGATACCCAGGCCTAAGGGTAGAGCTTTCCACATATCTGCGGAGGAAGCAAAGAACAACTCGGAGGTGGTGTCAGGTACATTGAAGATTAACTCATTACCTGCACTAGTTCTATTTGATTCGGGGGCTAGTCGTTCGTTTGTGTCTTTGAAATTTGTTAAGCATTCTTCTTTTGTAAGTAGCAAGTTAGATGAACCCTTAGAAATCGAAGCGGCTAATAATAAGAGTTTCCTTGTCTTTGACATTTTTAGAGATTGTAAGTTGAGAGCGGGGGGCGAAACTTTCTTTATTGATTTGATTCCTATGGCTATGGGAGATTTTGATGTTATTGTTGGGATGGATTGGTTGTCAAAGAATAAGGCGAGTATTTTATGTGGACCGAAGGCGATCCAACTTGTTTCCCCGTCGGGAGAATCCATCTACATAGAAGGTGATAAAAAGGGTAAAGTAAGGTTGTGCACTTATGTGAAGGCGACCAAGTACATGGCGCGTGGGTGCAAGGCGTACATGGCTTGTGTCGCGGATGTGAATGAAAGAGTAAAGGAGATTCACGATGTACCGGTCGTGAACCAATTCGTAGATGTGTTTCCTGATGAGTTACCGGGGATTCCGCCGGATAGGGAGATAGAGTTTGGAATTGATTTGATACCGGGTGCTAAGCCGGTAGCTAAAGCGCCTTATAGATTGGCACCGCCAGAAATGAAAGAACTCATGGAGCAATTACAAGAATTTCTTGACAAGGGTTTTATACGCCCAAGTGTTTCACCTTGGGGTGCGCTCGTTCTCTTCGTCAAAAAGAAGGATGGGAGCATGAGGATGTGTATGGATTACCGGGAGTTGAACAAGTTGACCGTGAAGAATAGGTACCCATTACCTAGGATTGACGATCTTTTTGACCAATTGCAAGGGGCGTCATGGTTTTCTAAGATTGACTTGAAGTCCGGGTATCATCAGTTGAAAGTGAAGGAAGAGGATGTTCATAAGACAGCTTTTCGCACTCGTTACGGTCACTATGAGTTTACGGTTATGCCATTCGGTTTGACCAATGCACCTGCGTTTTTCATGGATCTCATGAACCGGGTGTGTAGACCGTTCCTTGATCGTTCGGTCATTGTGTTTATTGACGATCTTCTCATCTATTCAAGGAGCGAGGGTGATCACGCTTGTCATTTGCGTGAAATTCTTGAAGTCTTGCAAAAGGAGAAGCTTTATGCTAAATTCTCCAAGTGCGCATTTTGGTTGCGCGAGATCCAATTCTTGGGTCATGTGATTAATGAAAGAGGAATTACCGTTGACCCATCCAAGATTATGGCGGTTAAAGAATGGTCATCACCGAAGACGCCTTCGGAGATTAGAAGTTTCTTGGGGTTAGCGGGTTATTATCGGAGGTTCATCGAAAACTTCTCTCGGATTGCTTTGCCGATGACGAAGTTGACTCGTAAGGAGACAAAGTTTGTTTGGAGTCCCGAGCAAGAATCTGCCTTTCAACTCTTGAAAGAAAAGTTGACTAAGGCGCCTGTTTTATCCTTGCCGGAAGGGACCGAGGATTTTGTTGTTTATTCGGATGCCTCGCATTCGGGGTTGGGGTGTGTTTTGATGCAAAGGGGGAAAGTGATTGCCTATGCATCTAGGCAATTAAAGACTCACGAGGTGAATTACCCAACCCATGATTTAGAGCTTGCAGTCGTGGTTTTCGCGCTCAAGATTTGGAGGCATTATTTGTATGGTTCTAAGTGTACGATCTACACCGATCACAAAAGTCTCAAATATTTCTTTGACCAAAAGGACCTCAATATGAGGCAAAGACGGTGGCTTGAATTGGTTAAGGATTATGATTGTGAGATACTTTATCATCCGGGTAAAGCGAATGTTGTGGCGGATGCGCTTAGTAGGAAGTCAAATCATTCACCTATCAAGTTGAAGTCATTTAAGATGACAATTTCATCATCTCTTATTGATGAAATCCGGGAGGCCCAAGTGTTAGCACTTGGTGGTGACTTGAAGAAGGAACGGATGATTACTTATGTTGATAAGCTTGGTGAAAATAGCATGGGTTTGAAGACATGCTTTGATAGAATTTGGATACCTAGGTTGTCAAGTGTCTTGACAACTATTCTGGACGAGGCACATAAATCCAAATATTCTATCCATCCGGGGGCCACGAAGATGTTTTATGATTTGAGGTGTCATTTTTGGTGGCCGGGTATGAGGCGTGATATTGTTAAGTATGTGGAGAAGTGTGTCACATGCTTAAGGGTTAAGGCGGAGCATCAAAAGTCGTATGGAAAGCTTTAACCGCTTGAAATACCGCTTTGGAAATGGGAAAATATAACCATGGATTTGATCACTAAACTACCAAAAACTCGAAAGGGTTATGATGCGATATGGGTAGTAGTGGATCGGTTGACGAAGAGTGCACATTTCCTTCCTATAAAGGAAACATATTCTTCGGATAGATTGGCGGAAATGTATGTGAAGGAAATTGTGTCACGTCATGGTGTGCCAGTGTCGATTATATCGGATCGTGATACGAGATTCACTTCTCGTTTTTGGAAGAAATTCCATGAGGATATGGGGACAAGGTTGAACCTCAGCACCGCTTATCATCCACAAACGGATGGGTAAAGCGAGCGTACGATTCAAACGCTCGAGGATATGTTGCGAGCGTGTGCCTTGGATTTTGGAGGTAGTTGGGACGACCATTTACCGTTGGCGGAATTCTCTTACAACAATAGTTACCATTCTAGTATTGGTATGCCGCCTTTTGAGGCATTGTATGGGAGAAAGTGTCGAACACCCGTGTGTTGGGGTGAGATTGGTCAACGGGAGCTTGGTAGTGTCGAAGTGGTCAAGGAAACTAATGATAGTATTGACCAAATTAGAGCACACTTGAAGGCGGCTCAAGATCGCCAAAAGTCTTATGCGGATAATAGGAAGCGGTCGATTGAGTTTCAAGTGGGAGACTTTGTGCTTTTGAAAGTCTCTCCTTGGAAAGGGGTGATACGTTTTAGGAAACGGGGGAAGTTAAGTCCTCGTTTCATCGGGCCGTTTAAGGTGATAGCAAAGGTGGGTACGGTAGCTTATCGTTTGGAGCTACCGGAGGGACTAAGTAGACTTCATAACACATTTCATGTGTCTCATTTGCGGAAGTGTTTGGCGGATGAATCTACTTTTGTCCCTTTGGACGATATCGAATTGGATGAAAAGTTGAATTATGTTGAAGAACCGGTGGCAATCTTGGATAGAAAAGTGAAGCGTTTGCGCAATAAAGAGATTAGCCAAGTTTTGGTGAGGTGGAAACATAGAAAGGGAGCGGAAATGACTTGGGAAACCGAGGAATAAATGCTTAAACATTATCCGAACCTTTTATGTGAAGTCGGGTTTCGGGGACGAAACCCAAATAAGGGGAGGTGATTTGTAACGAACCAAATTCCGGGTTTCGTTTTATATAAACAAATATTCTTAATTAATATTATGGTGAAAATAATATTTAGAAATAAGTTGAAACAAGTGGGTTTCAAGTTAGTATCGGGGTTACACTAGTTTTAGCTAGTTTTGGAATGAAAGGGGAGAAAAGGAAAGTTGAGGGACTGATTATGTAATATGGCAAATCTGCCATATTTGACTATAGAAGTCAAAGTTGAACTCATTTTGAGTTGTTGGGTCGTTCAAGAGGAAGAGGGGAGAAAACGGGATTGAAGCCAAAATCGTGCATTTGAAGCTTGAAACTTGAAGGTGTTGGCTCACACATCACCTCTCTAACATCAAGTAAGTGTTGATCATCCCTTTCCTCTCATTCTTGAGGTGTTCTTGGTGGGTTTTGATAGAAACTCGAATTTATGTATGCATGTGGTGAAATAGTGTTAGATTATTAATAATCTAGCTAAGCTAAAGTTAAAGAATGATGATTAACATCCTAGAACCCTTTGATTTTGATTATGAGAAGTTAGGGTTCATATGGTGAAAATTGGGGGGTGTTTGGGTCATAATGTTAGAATGGTGGATTAATGAAGATTAAGTGTTTTTAAGTTGTTAGACACTAGAACAAACACCAAATTAACTTAATAATAATTTTTGAAAGAAGAATTAGTGTTAAGATTAAGTTAATGAAACTCAAGTAGGTGAGTTTGTGGTGAAAGAGGGTGTTTGGTTATGAGGATAACCCAAACGGGTCAATTTGGGTTGGAATTGGGAAATTGAGTTGTGAACTCAAATGTAATGAAATTTTGGTATATGTTAGATTACTAAACTAGGCGAATGTGTTTAGGTAATCAAATTGCAAAGCTTGAGAGCGGTGCGGGATCTTCTAACCCGAAAGGTAAGTGCCTACGCACTTACTTAGTATTGATGATAAATGGTGAATTTTGTGAGTTATGTGTTATGTGATTGTGTACATACTTGTGATATGATAAATTGTGAATGATTTAGTATGTACAATGAATGAATGTAGTTATAGTGTTAAGCTATAATAGAAATGGATCATGTGTTGATCATAAATGAAACGGGGATAAATGAGTTTTATGCAAGGTTGTATGTATAATGTGTAAAGTTGCATAATTTGTTATGTGGTATGAATGAGCATGAAATTGTATGCATAATCCAAGGAATGTAGTTATAGTAATTATACTATAATGGATATGTTGATATGGGATAAATGAGTTTTATGCAAGGTTGTATGTATAATGTGTAAAGTTGCATAATTTGTTATGTGGTATGAATGAGCATGAAATTGTATGCATAATCCAAGGAATGTAGTTATAGTAATTATACTATAATGGATATGTTGATATGGAGTTATGGTCTATGAACCATAATGGATAGAATGGATATGGAGTTATGGTCTAAGTACCATAATGGATAGAATAGTTATGGAGTTATGATCTCGTATCCTTTGGGATATGAAGTTATGGCCTACGTGCCATAATGGAAATGGAAAAGTGATAATGAAATGATGAAAGTAACTTGTAGGTGATATACAAGTGTATGAAATCCTTAATTGGCCAAATGGGTGTTAACGGGTCAAGTGGGTGAAAGGTGTGAAAACAAGTTGTAATCACTTGTTTGTTATGTTTAACACATTACAATGGTAATATGTTGACGGAATGCTAATGTATGGAACTATAATTGACCAAATAGAGGCAAACGGGTCAAATGGGTGAAAAGGATGAAAACAAGTTGTAAACACTTGTTGGTTGTGTTTATCTCATTACTAATGGTTATAAGTTTATGTGGTTATGCAGGGAAAGCTCCGAAATAGGTCAAGGTCAACGTCCAAGCTTGGAGGGTTCTCGTATGCATTTTTGGTATTTTGAGGATTTTCGTAAAATCCTTGTAAAGTGGTGTAATTTGGCACAAATGTTATGTTTTGATGTAATCATATGATGTCATGATGTTTTTGGTCAAAAATCTAAGTGTTGGTAAAGTTTTGATGATAAGCAAAATGAAAAGGTTGGAAAAATGGTTAAGTGTGAAAGCTGCTGAAAAGCTGGAAACATTCTGAGAGAAAGGGTCCCTCGCGGGCCGCGAGAGTCCATGAAGGATTCTCTCGCGGTACGCGAGAGGGTTAAAAAAAAAAAAAAAAATTCCTGGGTTAAGTCTTCCGCGCGTTAAAGTTTTGTTTTTAAAAAGTGGTGTGTTTCAGAATACTCCTTCTCTTCTTGTGTCAATGGCCCCATCCCAACCTAAAAGCCCTCATTCAGAATCCCAAAATTCTGATGAGAATATCAAAAGGGATAGCCACATCATTAGAGAGACATCCTTGGAAGCTTCTCTATTAGGACCAGGATCACATCCCAGATCCATAGAACAACCCATTGAGCCATTCCATTATCTTTCATCTCTGAACTTAAGTGAAGAGGCACCTTGTCAAGATGATATACCTTCTCCAACAACCACTATCTCAGAGGTATTGATTGACTTGGCTGCTAGTGCACCTAACCCAAGTTCTTCACCCAAGATGGTTCACTCTAGGAGTACTGATAGAGTGAATGTGGAAAGGTCTGTCACTACTCCTGGTACATCAACTGACCAGGATACAGTGATAACCTCACTAAGATCATAACCACGGTAACTCACAGAGAGGATGTTTCCTTCGAAACATTTTCACTGAGAGGAATCCCAGGTGCTAAGAAAACCAGGGTGATGGGGATGCAGAGGCTAGGCCTAAGTCCCCATCTGGATCCAAGGATTCCACAACTGTGGATGAGGATAGACTGAAACTTCATAACTTGGAATTAACGGCAAGGGTGGAAATTATAGAGGCCGAAGTGTCAAAACTAAGGCACCAAGTCTCTATGCGTGAAGCCCATCAATGCCCTCCAGTGACTACTCCCTCCCTTGTCTCAATGGGCACTCAAATTGACCAAACTCTATGCACTGATGCAACCAAAAAGGGGGAGATAGTTGTTGTGGAAGACGATGCTGACAGCCTTGACGAATGGATACAAGAGCAGACAGCCTTCCAAAGTTCTCTATTCAGACCTGCTTTCGTTCAAGTTCATGACTTGCCAGACTAAGTAGATGAAGAAGAAGATATCACTTAGGATTGGAAGTTAGTTGTCTAAGGTGTTAAAGAATGAAAGTCAAAATGAAGACACACCTTCATCATTCAGCATACTTCCCACTACTGCAGCAATATCAAGACAGACCATTGCCCCTCAATTCACACTGTCTTCAAATAAGCTAGAATTTGACTCCATACTAGCTTGGGGTTATGATGGTTCAACTGAGAGATTCTGGATCGGAAAGGAGTTCAGTGGGGTAGAAGAGCTGAACTGGAATGCACTAAATCCACTCCAAGTGCTTGAAATGTACCTATCCAGCTGCACCAATGTAACATTTCTGATTTTTAGTAACCATATTTCGATTCAATGTAATGCATTTCAAACTCAATACTCGTGCACTGTCTTATTATACTTTTTGCCATAAATTAAACGCAATGATTCAATACAAATTTACAAGTTTTGCTCGATTATATACACTTAAACGCTATACAAGAAACTATTTGTTTCAAACTAATCAAACCTGAAAGGTTAAGGACTAAAGTTGAAAATTTAGCAAGAAACCCTAATTAGCACGGTCGTGCTTCGTCCTAGCACGGTCGCGCCAAGTGCCTCGGCACGATCGCGCGATTGGTCCTGGAACGATCGCGCCCGGTGCCTAGGCACGGTCGCGCCTGCGTAACAGTTGAAACGTAAATGCAGTTTAATTACCCGATCGTTCGAATCCGTAACATCCATACGTTTCTTTTCCCCTTAACGAATGTATTACCATTTTCAAATTTTTCAAACGCTTCAGTTTCATACCATCAATCTCGAAATCTCTCTCAAACAATTCAAGCAAAAAAAAAAACTAGAATCCTCCTCTGAACCCAAATCCTCCCAATCAAGAAAGGAATTCGCATCTCCTGAATCTCGTCAAGTCTCTGGACTCTCTGGCCTAGCCGGAATTGCAACCGAAGTCGCCGGAAGCCGCTACCGCCGACGCCGGAAATCCCTCCTACCGATCGTTATCAATTCCTTACTCTTTGAGGTAATTGAATCATCCCTCCTTTTCGTTTCGGTCCATATATCAAAAGCCCCCTATCAATCTGGGCTTTCATTACAGAAATCGTCCGAATCAGAACTCATGTTTTATAAAAAGATGATTTAATCGAATCCCTTCTTAAACACGATGTACATGCAATTAATTCATATGAAGAGACTCATAATAACCCATTAATCAAAAGCCCTAACAATTCTAGCGTTTAAAATACAAGCATTTATCAATTCGTGTCTGATTTTGAAGAGACACGGTCGCGTTAATCATCTAGCGCGGCCGTGCCTCATAGAGCGCGGTCGTGCCGACTAGCAGCGCGGTCGTGTCCTCCTGTCCAGACCTTGTCATGCCCTCTGGGCTAGTCTCTGTTGTGTCTAAAGATCATAGACACGACCGTGCCGGGCCAAGGCACGGTCGTGCCTGTTGACTTGTCTAGATTGTGCTACTGTTGATCAACCCGGTCGCGCCCGTGGCTTGAGCACGATCGTGCCCTTCCGAGGCACGGTCGTGTGAGATTCAGAACTTTTAACAGAATTATAATTTTATATATTTTAATCAGTAAATGTTTCAGATTTTATAAAAATATGTTTTCTATATTTAAAAATGGATTAAAAGTTTAATCTTGGCATAAATATAATTTATTTAAAAGTTTATGAAAATTAAATTCATATTTACTATCTTACACTTAAATGATATATTAAATAGTTAAGTTACAAAATTTATAAATAAATAAGATAATGATTAGTTATTTAATTTACATTTTAAATCAAAATCATTTATTTATTTATACTTAATTATAATTAATATTTACATTATTTTCATAAACCATAATTATATAGTTATTCAATTATCCAATTCAAACCTAATCAAATTGTTTCAAAAATATTTTATTTCAAACTCTATATATTTTATTTAATACTTTTAAATACAAATCAAATAGTTTTGTACACAAATTCAACTTTCATTTTAGACTTAAACTTTATGCATCTATTTGATTCAATACACATTACTCTTTAGGTTAAATTGTGATTTTCAAGGATCATATTTGCTAGCTATAATCTTTGTTAGCTACACTTCCATACCAAGTGAGTATTCACAACCCCTTTTACTCTTTTACACTTTTGGGGTGGAACATGAACTCTATACACATTACACTTTACACATTACATTTACACAAACAACACAAAGTACAAATCCTATTTACTTTCATGTGTGCAAATTTGAGCTTTATGCCCGAGTGCTAGGTGTGTTAACCTTTGTATGCGATTATGTGCAATCATTAAATATACAAGCCGACGGTTTTCAATGCTGGATCTATTGAGTCTGACAAACCCACCCATGGTACGCGGTGATTGAAACCGACAACACATTTGTTTTGCATGCTAGTTACAAGGCTTGATTGTACATGGTTAGACAATAGCTGCTCCCCATAAACGCCTTATTTATCATGATATGTAAAGGATTTGTTTTCATCTATATGCTATCTATATACAACTGTGTTATACTCACCAACTTTTTAGTTGACTTTATTTTATTCATGTTTCAGGCCCCAATATGTGAGATTGATTCAAGACGTGTTCAACATAGGATTTGGACTTAGCAATTTAAATCAAGAATTTTAGGAGTTGTTTTATGTTTCTTGTTTAAATTTGATTTTGTACTTGGATTATTTGTAATGCAAATTTGACTTTAATATATTTCAATTTAGTCAACCATGTGCTATGAACAGTCTACATGTCCCGCCCCGATGATTCCGCCATCGGTCGAGGTGTGACAGATTGGTATCAGAGCCTTGGTTATAGGGAATTAGGTTATTAGACACCTTGACCTAGACTATAACTTTAGGACACCCACTTATACTATTCTTCATGATTTTTGTGCTATGTGTTACATGCTATGTGCTATATGTTATATGTTACATGTTTAGTATGATTACTTATTGCATTATGATGACTTATGTGTTTTAAATCCATGACTTATTAGGATATTCTTAATAATTATATAAATAATATCCTTTCCTACATTCTAAGACCTCATAATATTTCTATCTTCTTTTCTATCTTTATCCTTTCTAAGCATGTGGAAAATTCTTGAAGCAAAAATCTCTAAAATTTTTATTTCTTCGTTAAGGTTTTTAAACTTGTTAAATTATTTGAGGACACGTGCAATCTGGAAGGGTGACACCTGTATTTTGGGTTTTCTGTCTAGGAAAGCATTTCGCATAAATCCCAATCAACCGAGGGACCCGTATGCTTTCCTGGGAATTCCCGAGATGAGTGTTTACTTATAGGCTAAAGCATGTCTCCTTGAAAATTTTATAAGTTTAATTAACCTTAATGTGCCATGGTATTCAAGTGATTTTGTCACTTTTGAGTACAATCCAAACTAAGAATATCTATTTTATTTTGCTATCTCATTCTATTAAATCCTATCAAATCTCATAAGTTCTTACAATTTTTCTTGTCTTGTGAAAATCTGTAGAATGCCTCCTCGTCGTGCTCCCGCAACCAACGCCAACACCGACATTGCTACTATTCTTACCCAATTGGTGACACAACTCACCCAAGCCAATGGTGCCACCAATGGCAATAATGGTGGAAATGGAAGCAATAGTGGTAATAATGGTGGAAATGGTGGAAATGGTGGTAATAATCCATCTCAATGCACCTTCAAGCACTTCAACTCGTGCAATCCCCTAAATTTCTATGGTACCAAAGGAGCTACTGGACTCCTTTAGTGGTTCGAAAGCATTGAGAATACCTTTCTCAATAGTGACTGTCCCGACAACCTCCGTGTTCGTCATGCTACAAGTGTCCTACAAAAACGGGCACTTACATGGTGGAATGGGGAGAAAAGGAATAGGGGTGTTGATGTAGCTATGGCCTTACCTTGGGATGAGGTTAAAAGGCTTATGACCGAGGAGTTCTGTCCTCGAAATGAAGTGAAAAAGTTAGAAGCTGAATTTTGGGATCTTGCCCAAGATAGTGGGGAAAGCTTAGCATATACAACTCGGTTCCATGAGTTGAGTCTTCTAGTGCCCCACATGGTCACTCCTTTGTCCCGTTGTATCGAGAAATATATTGGTGGGCTACCAAAACAAATCCAAGATACTGTCTTAGGTAGAAATCCTGCTACTCTGGAGGATGCTATTCGTCTATCTGCTACCTTAACTGATAATCATGTGAAAGCTGGAACTCTTACCAAAAAGGGTTCTAAGAAAGTTTCTGAAACCGTAACCCCCCTACTCACAACAAAGAAGCCACAACCGAGCCCTCTCGCAATAATAGAAAGAGGAAGGTTAGAAATTTTGCTGTGGTTACTCCTGCTGTTCCCATCAACCAAGCTGCACCTATGGTTCAAGCACCGGTCAAAAAGTCATATGTTGGAATTTACCCCCTTTGTGCCACCTGCAACTACCATCATCCCCAAAGCATCCCAAGTCGCCTTTGTACATATTGTGGGAGATATGGTCATACGGTTAGTGTTTGTAGGACCAAAGCTCTTACGGGCCAAGTCAACCCTCCAAACCGAACCGTACCTCAATGGGCTAATCAAGGTGCTCCCGCCATTGCTAATGGGCGTGCTTGCTATAAGTGTGGTGACCCGAACCATTTTCGTGATCAATGTCCAAGACTTGCAAATGCTAGACAAGGTGGAGCTCGTGGGCGTGCGTTCAACATAAACGCCAACGAAGCACAAGCCAACAACGACGTGGTTAATGGTACGTTCCTTGTCAATAGTCAATATGCCTCCATTTTGTTCGATACCGGTGCCGATAAAAGTTTTGTGTCGCTTAATTTTGAGCCTTTACTTGCAAAGACACGATCCCAATTAGAGAAAACCTTCACCGTTGAAATAGCAAATGGTGACTCCCTTACCATTAAGTCCATTAATTATGATTGCTCCTTAGAACTAAATGACCATTCATTCCCAATCAACCTTGTTCCAATGCCACTAGGAAGCTTTGATATTATCATAGGTATGGATTGACTATCAAATCGTCATGCCGAAGTCATTTGCTTTGAAAAGTGTATCCGAATTCCGCTACCATCAGGAGAAACCTTAAGGGTTTTTGGTGAAAAGCCTTGCAAGGGACTTAAGTTGATGTCGTGCACTACCGCTCAAAAGTACTTACGTAAGAAGTACATTGCTTTCTTAGCTCATATAGTTCAAAAGGATGTCAAGGAGAAGAGTATCCAAGACATTCCGATCATTCGGGATTTCCCCGAAGTTTTTCCTAAGGATTTATCCGGTCTTCCTCCCGTTCATCAAGTAGAGTTCCGTATTGATCTTATACCTGGAGCTAACCCCGTTGCTAGAGCTCCCTATCGTCTTGCACCTTCTGAAATGCAAGAACTTGCAAGTCAACTTCAAGAACTCTCCGACAAGGGATTCATCCGTCCGAGTCATTCACCGTGGGGTGCACCCGTCTTATTTGTTAAGAAGAAGGATGGATCATTTCGCATGTGTATTGACTACCGCGAACTTAACAAGCTTACTATCACGAACCGTTATCCTTTACCTAGAATCGATGATCTCTTTGATCAACTTCAAGGTTCTACTTGTTTCTCAAAGATTGATCTTCGATCCGGTTATCATCAGCTTCGTGTTCAAGAAGATGACATTCCCAAGACTGCTTTTCGAACAAGGTATGGTCATTACGAGTTCATGGTTATGCCTTTCGGGTTGACCAATGCACCCGCAGTTTTTATGGATCTCATGAATCGTGTGTGCAAACCGTACCTTGATAAATTCGTGATCGTTTTCATTGATGATATATCTTAATCTATTCCAAGGCTAAAGCCGACCATGAAGAACACCTTAGATTTGTTTTGGACCTCTTGAGAAAAGAACAACTATATGCCAAATTCTCCAAATGCGAATTTTGGCTAAAAGAAGTTCAATTTCTTGGTCACATCGTCAACGACAAGGGTATTCATGTTGATCCTGCTAAGATTGAAACGGTTAAGAATTGGAATGCCCCGAAGACTCCTACCGAAGTTCGTTCATTTCTTGGTCTTGCGGGTTATTATCGTCGTTTCATCTCAAACTTCTCAAAGATTGCTGCCCCTCTTACCGCTTTGACCCACAAGGGTAAGACTTATGAATGGGGACCGAAACAAGAAGAAGCTTTTCAAACCCTCAAGCAAAAGTTGTGCAATGCTCCCATATTGACTCTCCCCGATGAAAATGATGATTTAGTTGTCTATTATGATGCTTCTAACCAAGGTCTTGGTTGTGTTCTCATGCAACAAGGCAAAGTAATCACTTATGCATCAAGGCAACTCAAAGTTCATGAGAAGAATTATACGACGCACGATCTCGAGTTGGGTGCAGTCGTATTCGCGTTAAAGATTTGGAGACATTACCTATATGGCACAAAATGTGTGGTATTCACCGACCACAAAAGTCTTCAACATATCTTCAACCAAAAAAACTCAATATGAGGCAACGACGTTGGGTCGAACTCCTTAACGACTACGACTGCGAGATTCGTTACCATCCCGGCAAAGCGAATGTTGTAGCCGATGCTTTGAGTCGAAAGGACCATGTTATGCTTCATTGTGCCCGTATTCAAACCGATATTCAAACCCGTATTTTAGAAGCTCAACACGTCTCGGTAACCGAGGGTAATATGTACGAAGAAATTTCATGTGGTGTTGAACTCCTTCTTGAATCAAAGCCCAATGGCTTACTCTATTACTTGAACCGTATTTGGATTCCCGATCGCGACGATCTCCGTACATTTCTCATGAACGAGGCTCATATGACTCGTTATTCTATTCATCCTGGTGCGGATAAAATGTACCAAGATCTTCGCCAACTTTATTGGTGGCCCGGTATAAAGAAAGACATTGCTCTTTATGTGGCCAAATGCTTAACCTGTTCCAAAGTCAAAGCCGAACATCAACGTACATCTGGTTTACTCGAACAACCAGAAATTCCCGTGTGGAAATGGGAGAATCTAGCTATGGATTTCATTACCTAGCTCCCTCGCACCTCGAGTGGTTATGATAGTATTTGGGTGATCATTGATCGTCTCACCAAATCTGCTCATTTCTTGCCTATCCGTGAAGACTATCGGGTTGAGAAACTAGCCCGAATTTACATTGATGAAATTGTGAGCCGTCATGGTGTTCCTTTGAACATAATATCTGATCGAGATGCCCGGTTCACTTCTCGATTTTGGCAATCTCTCCAAACTGCTCTTGGTACTAGATTGGATTTGAGCACGGCTTACCATCCGCAAACTGATGGTCAAACCGAGCGAACATTCCAAACTCTTGAAGACATGCTTAGAGCTTGTGTAATCGATTTTGGTGGCAATTGGGATTCACATTTATCCCTTATTGAGTTTTCGTACAACAATAGCTACCACACAAGTATCAACATGGCTCCATTCGAAACTCTCTATGGTCGCAAGTGTCGTTCTCCTATCTGTTGGAACGAGATTGGTGAAGCACAAATCACCGGTCCCGAGTTAATTCAAGAAACATCTGACAAGATTATTCAAATCCGTGACAATATTCGAGTAGCGAGGAGTCGGCAAAAGAGTTATGCCAACAAACGTCGAAAACCCTTGGAATTCCAAGTCAGTGATCTTGTTCTTCTTAAGGTGTCTCCATGGAAGGGCGTGATCCGTTTTGGAAAGAAAGCAAGTTAGCACCCCGCTATGTTGGCCCATTCAAGATCCTTGAAAGGATTGGGAAAGTGGCTTACAAGCTCGAGTTACCTCCATCTCTTGGCAATGTGCATCCTACATTTCATATATCTAATCTGAAGAAATGTCTCACTGATGAAAATCTCCATATACCGCTTAACGACGTGCGCATTGATGAAACAATGCACTTCGTTGAGAAGCCGGTGGAAATTATGGATCGCGAAGTCAAACAGCTCAAGCGAAGTCGCATTCCTATTGTCAAAATTCGTTGGGAATCTAAGCGTGGTCCTGAGTTAACTTGGGAACGAGAAGACCAAATGAAGCTCAAGTACCCTCATCTTTTTACCGATACTATTGTTTCCTCTAGCTAAATTTCAGGACAAAATTCTCTCAACATGGGGAGACTGTAACATTTCTGATTTTTAGTAACCATATTTTGATTCAATGTAATGCATTTCAAACTCAATACTCGTGCACTGTCTTATTATACTTTTCGCCATAAATTAAACGCAATGATTCAATACAAATTTACAAGTTTTGCTCGATTATATACACTTAAACGCTATACAAGTAACTATTTGTTTCAAACTAATCAAACCTGAAAGGTTAAGGACTAAAGTTGAAAATTTAGCAAGAAACCCTAATTAGCACGGTCGTGCTTCGTCCTAGCACGGTCGCGCCAAGTGCCTCGGCACGATCGCGCGACTGGTCCTGGAACGAGCGCGCCCAGTGCCTAGGCACGGTCGCGCCTGCGTAACAGTTGAAACGTAAATGCAGTTTAATTACCCGATCGTTCGAATCCGTAACATCCATACGTTTCTTTTCCCCTTAACGAATGTATTACCATTTTCAAATTTTTCAAACGCTTCAGTTTCATACCATCAATCTCAAAATCTCTCTCAAGCAATTCAAGCAAAAAAAAAAACTCGAATCCTCCTCTGAACCCAAATCCTCCCAATCAAGAAAGGAATTCGCATCTCCTGAATCTGGTCAAGTCTCTAGACTCTCTGGCCTAGCCGGAATTGCAACCGAAGTCGCCGGAAGCCGCTACCGCCGACGCCGGAACTCCCTCCTACCGATCGCTATCAATTCCTTACTCTTTCAGGTAATTGAATCATCCCTCCTTTTCATTTCGGTCCATATATCAAAAGCCCCCTATCAATCTGGGCTTTCATTACAGAAATCGTCCGAATCAGAACTCATGTTTTATAAAAAGATGATTTAATCGAATCACTGCTTAAACACGATGTACATGCAATTAATTCATATGAAGAGACTCATATAAACCCATTAATCAAAAGCCCTAACAATTCTAGCGTTTAAAATACAAGCATTTGTCAATTCGTGTCTGATTTTGAAGAGACACGGTCGCGCTAATCATCTAGCGCGGCCGTGCCTCATAGAGCGCGGTCGTGCCGACTAGCAGCGCGGTCGTGTCCTCCTGTCCAGACCTTGTCATGCCACTGGGCTAGTCTCTGTTGTGTCTAAAGATCATAGACACGACCGTGCCGGGCCAAGGCACGGTCGTACCTGTTGACTTGTCTAGATTGTGCTACTGTTGATCAACCCGGTCGCTCCCGTGGCTTGAGCACGATCGTGCCCTTCCGAGGCACGGTCGTGTGAGATTCAGAACTTTTAACAGAATTATAATTTTATATATTTTAATCGGTAAATGTTTCAGATTTTATAAAAATATGTTTTCTGTATTTAAAAATGGATTAAAAGTTTAATCTTGGCATAAATATAATTTATTTAAAAGTTTATGAAAATTAAATTCATATTTACTATCTTACACTTAAATGATATATTAAATAGTTAAGTTACAAAATTTATAAATAAATAAGATAATGATTAGTTATTTAATTTACATTTTAAATCAAAATCATTTATTTATTTATACTTAATTACAATTAATATTTACATTATTTCATAAACCATAATTATATAGTTATTCAAATATCCAATTCAAACTTAATCAAATTGTTTCAAAAATATTTTATTTCAAACTCTATATATTTAATTTAATACTTTTAAATACAAATCAAATAGTTTTATACACAAATTCAACTTTCATTTTAGACTTAAACTTTATGCATCCATTTGATTCAATACACATTACTCTTTAGGTTAAATTGTGCATTTCGAGGATCATATTTGCTAGCTATAATCTTTGTTAGCTACACTTCCATACCAAGTGAGTATTCACAACCCCTTTTACTCTTTTATACTTTTGGGGTGGAACATGAACTCTATACACATTACACATTACACATTACATTTACACAAACAACACAAAGTTCAAATCCTATTACTTTCATGTGTGCAAATTTGAGCTTTATGCCCGAGTGCTAGGTGTGCTAACCTTTGTATGCGATTATGTGCAATCATTAACTATACAAGCCGACGGTTTTCAATGATAGATCTATTGAGTCTGACAAACCCACCCATGGTACGCGGTGATTGAAACCGACAACACATTTGTTTTGCATGCTAGTTACAAGGCTTGATTGTACATGGTTAGACAATAGCTGCTCCCCATAAACGCCTTATTTATCATGATATGTAAAGGATTTGTTTTCATCTATATGTTATCTATATACAACTGTGTTATACTCACCAACTTTTTAGTTGACTTTATTTTATTCATGTTTCAGGCCCCAATATGTGAGATTGATTCAAGACGTGTTCAACATAGGATTTGGACTTAGCAATTTAAATCAAGAATTTTATGAGTTGTTTTTTGTTTCTTGTTTGAATTTGATTTTGTACTTGGATTATTTGTAATGCAAATTTGACTTTAATATATTTCAATTTAGTCAACCATGTGCTATGAACAGTCTACATGTCCCGCCCCGATGATTCCGCCATCGGTCGGGGTGTGACAACCAACATGTAACATTTCTGATTTTATGTATTTGCAATTCAATGTAACACGTTCAAACCCGTTCTAGTGCAATACTTTATGTTATTCGTACAAACAATTTGAACTTTAATTCATGGAAATTCTCAAATTCTGTCTCATCATTTTTTTCTCAAAATTTATATGCAAATATATATATATTTAGGCATGCATAGGTAATCATGCACGTATATACATCATACAAATACATACAAATAACCATACACGATGAATTGAACCCAAACCACCTAAACACTTGAACTCTTGAGCCTTGAACCCCGTCTTTTGATCTTGAAACCCTAAATGTAAATGGATTGACTTTTAAAAGTCAGAATTAAACACAAATCTCCAAGAAATCGACCTGTTTGACTTTCAAAAGTCAAACATGGCCGAATCCTTTCAATCCAAACCGCGTATCAATCCAATCGAATCCAGTGGGTTTCCATCTCATGTACAAACATCAGACGACCTAATCTCGGCCCAACAGCAACTCAACTCGATCAATTAAGCGGCTGATTCAAAATTTGAACGAATTGACTTTAGATAGTCAAATTCGTATCAAATCAGGATTCAATTCGTGAGATTTACGCGTCCTCAATCCCGCAAGTCACGCACAAGTCAATCCCTCTTGTATCCAGTCCCTAACATGACCCGATTCATCCCTAATTCGATGGATTAACGCATAATCAGTCACCGCGACTATTCCGGTCAATTTGAAATTCGAATTGGTTTATACGACTAAAATTAATCGAATTAAAACACTCCCCTACTCTCGTAACCAACCACACAAACTCTCTCATCCTTCGATCGAACCGCATATCACCGCAGAGAGCCTGTCGAGCACCGAGATCAGCCGAGCATTTGATCCTGTCGTTCTCATTCATCCCTACGCCAAATCAGGTACAAATTATGTCAATCGATTCGTAATCAAACCCTGATCAAAAACCCCTTATCAATTCGAGTTAACAAACACCTATCGAACTCAATTGGAATTAGGGTTCATAACCAGTTCATACGTTTGGGAGGAATTGGTTCGATTAACTGGTTCTATTTAAATAAACGAGATCCTTATTGACCAGCGAAACCACTTGACTCGACCGGTAAGATCTTGCACCACGAGCCAAGTGGCGTGGGTTCGAACCCCACAGCCCACCCATACGGACCGCCTTTTTTGTTGTTTCCTTTAATGCTTGAACCCGACTCCATGGTTAAGTCATGTTAAAACTATTGCGAACCGAGTTAACATCAGTAGATCACTCCTCGGTCCAGTGGTTTGTCCGTCCGACCCACACAGGAACCACCCGGGTTCGAACAGGGTGACCTGTTTTAATTTTTAAAACCTGTTTTAAAGCCCAGAAATTTTATAAAAAAATATTTTTATAAACCCTATATTTATTAGAACAGAATAAAACAAGTTTCACAATTTTTTGCATAAAAATCGCTATTTTTATAAATTTATTTGTTAATACTCAATTTAATGTATATTATTTATTTTGAGTAATTCTTTTACCGAATGTTATAAATTTTGTGACAAAGTTTTATAAATACTTTTTTTAAGGTTTTATAAAATTTAAGTTATATATTTAAAACCTAATAATATTGTATCTAAATATATGTAGTTTTTATATATTTAAAGAATACAAGTCAATTTTTAAGTAAATTTATTTATTTTAACATAACCATTTCAAATGATGAATAAATAAATAAATGTATTTATTATTTATATAAATTACATTTACAAATACACTTAGAGTTTAAATTATATTTAAGATTAATTTTATGATCCAATATTTACACGTCTTTATAAGCAAATAAATAAAGTAAAATTTTATTTAATTTATATTTAATATAGAACACACATTCTTATAAATAAATAAGAATATCATTCATTTAAATAATATTTAAATAAATATAATATTTATACTATTTTTCCTAAACTAAATAAATAAATAATAATTATTGATTTATTTAGTTATCCAACCTAAACCCAGATTCAATTATTTTATAAACTATTTGATTTAATATTAAATCGTGTAAATCACAAACACCCTCAACTCAAAACCTTTGCACACACACTCAATTAAATCATAGTCTTAGACTCAGAATTTTTGGATACATTAGTAATTCAACATTTATTACACATTAGGTTAACCTTGTGAGGTTTCAATCATCATTCTACCGTCTAGCCGTGCGTGTTAGCTACACCTCTAATCAGGTGAGTATTACATAGCCCCTTTTTACTCTTTTACACTTTTGGGGTGAAACATGAACTCTATACACACAACTATTTACACTTACACAAACTACACAAAACACAAATCCTATTTACATTCATGTGTGCAAAAATTTGAGCTTTATGTTTGAGTGCTATACGTGTTAACTATTTGTGTGCAATTTCATGTGCAATCATTAACTAATAAGCCGACGGTTAACAATGATAGATCTATTGAGTCTGACAAACCCACCCAGATTGGGGTGATTGTTACCGACAACACAATTTGCATGCTAGTTACAAAGGTTTGATTGTACTTTAGTTACACATTAGTTACTCCCCATAAATGCCTTATTTATTCATGATATGTAAGGATTTGATCTTTCACAACTATATACTATCTATGTACAAACCTGTGTATGCTCACCAACTTTTTAGTTGACATTATTTTATTCATGTTTCAGGTGATAACGTGTGAGTTGATCAAGATATGCTACACGTAGGACATGGACTTAGTTAAAAATTGAATAAAGAATATTATGCATTTCTTTTGTATTTGTTTGAACTTGATTGTGTTTGGTTATTTGAAATGAAGTTATGATTTAAAATATTTCAATATAGTAAACCTTGTGCTCATGAACAGTCTACATGTCCCGCCCCGACGTTTCCGCCGTCGGTTGGGGTGTGACAGATTGGTATCAGAGCCAGGTTATAGGGAACTAGGTTATTAGACACTCTTGACCTAGACTATAACTTTAGGACACCCACTTATGCCATGCTTCATGATTATGTGATATATGCTACATGCTATGTGTTACATGCTTACTATATTAGTTATTATTTCATTTGATGCTTTACTTGTTAAAAATAAAATAAACAATACTTAAATAATAAATTAAATAAACAATATCCCTACCCAAACCCTAAGCCTCATAACCTTCTTACCTGCTTCTCTGTCATCACCATCATAGCATGTGGAAACTTCATGGACCTAAATTTATAAAATTGATTTATTTCTTCGTTAGGTTTTAAACTTTGTTAATTATTAAAGGACACGTGCAATCTGGAAGGGTGACACATGTATTATAGGTTTTCTGTCTAGGAAAGCATTTCGTATAAATCCCAATCAACCGAGGGACCCGTATGCTTTCCTGGGAATTCCCGGGATAAGTGTTTACTTATAGGCTAAAGCATGTCTCCTTGAAAAATTATATGAGTTTAATTAACCTTAATGTGTCATAGTATTCATGTGATTATGTCACTATTTGAGTACAATCCAAACTATGATTAAACATTTTATTTATTATCTTATCCTTTTAAAATCCAAGCAACTCTCACAGGTTCTTATATTTTTTTTCTTGTCTTGTGAAAATCTGTAGAATGCCTCCCCGTCGTGCTGCCGTGACCAACAACAACACCGACATTGCTGCTATCCTTGCACAACTTGTAACTCAACTCACCCAAGCTAATGGAGCCACCAGTGTTAACCATGGAACTAATGGTGGTGGTGGTGCCAACCCACCACAATGCACCTTCAAACACATCAATTCATGCAACCCTTTTAAGTTCTATGGTACCGAGGGTGGTACAGGACTCCTGCAATGGTTTGAAAGTATTGAGGGCACCTTCCTCAATAGTGACTGCCCCGATAACCTCCGTGTTCGTCATGCCACAAGTGTTTTTCAAAAAACGGGCACTCACGTGGTGGAATGGGGAAAAGAGGACTAGAGGCATGGAAATAGCAATGGCCTTACCGTGGGATGAGGTTAAGAGATTAATGACTGAAGAGTTCTGTCCTCGGAACGAGGTGAAAAGTTGGAAGCTGAGTTTTGGGATCTTACCAAGACAGTAGTGAAAGTTTGGCTTATACAACCCGGTTCCATGAGCTGAGTCTCCTTGTACGCCATATGGTCACACCGTTATCCCGCTGCATTGAGAAGTACATTGGTGGATTGCCTAGGCAGATTCAGGATACCGTCTTAGGGACAAATCCCGCAACACTCGAAAATGCTATTCGACTATCTGCTACTTTGACCGACAATCATGTAAAAGCAGGAACTCTTACTAGAAAAGGCACAAAGAAAGTTCCCGACACCACAACCCCTCCTACACACAACAAAGAAGCCAAAACTGAACCAAACCACAATAATAAGAAGAGAAAGGCTAAGAATTATGCTGTGGTCACTCCTACTACCCCTGTTAATCAAGTTGCCCCCATGGCTCAAGCACCGGTCAAGAAGCCATATGTTGGGGTCTACCCACTCTGTGCCACCTGCAATTATCACCACCTCCAGAACATCCCCTGCCGCCTTTGCACCCACTGTGGAAAATATGGCCATACGGTAAATGTTTGTAGAGCCAAGGCACTTGCAGGTCAAGTCAACCCACCAGCTCAAACCAACCAGCAAGTGGCTAATCAAGGTGTCCCCGCTATTGCAAATGGACGCGCTTGCTATGAGTGTGGCAACCCGAATCATTTTCGTGATCAGTGCCCAAAGCTTATCAATGCTAGGCAAGGCGGAGCTCGTGGGCGTGCTTTCAACATAAACACCAATGAAGCTCAGGCCAACAATGATGTGGTCAACGGTACGTTCCTTGTTAATAGTCAATATGCCTCCATTTTATTTGATACCGGTGCAGATAAGAGTTTTGTGTCACTCAACTTTGAACCCTTACTTGCTAAAACACGATCCAAATTAGAGAAAACCTTCACCGTAGAAGTAGCAAATGGTGACTCTCTTACAATTGACTCCATTATCCATGATTGCACACTAGAACTCAATGATCATACATTTCCAATCAACCTCGTACCAATGCCACTGGGAAGTTTTGACATCATCATAGGCATGGATTAGCTGGCGAATCACCATGCCGAAGTCATCTGTTTTGAGAAGTACATCCGAATACCTTTACCGTCAGGAGAAACACTAAGAGTCTTTAGTGAAAAGCCTTGCAAAGGACTCAAGCTAATGTCATGCACTACTGCTCAAAAGTACTTACGAAAGAAGTACGTGGCTTTCTTAGCCCATGTTGTTCAAAAGGATGTCAAAGAGAAGAGTATTCAAGACATCCCCATCATCCGGGATTTCCCCGAAGTATTCCCCGAGGATCTATCTGGCCTTCCACCCGTCCGACAAGTAGAATTTCGCATTGATCTTGTGCCCAGAGCTAACCCCGTGGCTAGAGCTCCATATCGTCTTGCACCTTCCGAAATGCAAGAACTTGCAAGCCAACTCCAAGAGCTCTCCGACAAGGGCTTCATCCGGCCAAGTCATTCACCGTGGGGTGCACCTGTCTTATTCGTCAAGAAGAAGGATGGATCATTCCGCATGTGTATTGACTATCGAGAACTCAAAAAGCTTACCATCAAGAACCGTTATCCATTGCCTAGAACTGATGACCTCTTTGATCAACTTCAAGGCTCTACTTGTTTCTCAAAGATTGATCTTCGATCTGGTTATCATCAACTCCGTGTGCAAGTGGAAGATATTCCAAAGACTGCCTTCCGAACAAGATATGGCCACTACGAGTTCATGGTTATGCCTTTTGGGTTAACCAATGCACCCGCGGTTTTCATGGACCTCATGAATCGTGTGTGCAAACCGTATCTCGACAAATTTGTGATCGTCTTCATTGACGATATCTTAATCTACTCCAAGACTAAAGCCGATCATGAGCAACACCATAGGTTGGTTTTGGACCTATTGAGGAAAGAGCAACTATATGCCAAGTTCTCCAAATGTGAATTTTGGCTAAAGGAGGTTCAATTCCTAGGACATATCGTTAATGAAAAAGGAATCCATGTTGACCCTGCTAAGATCGAAGTTGTTAAGAATTGGAATACCCCCAAGACCCCAACCGAAGTTCGTTCATTCCTTGGCCTTGCGGGATATTACCGTCGTTTCATCTCAAATTTCTCTAAGATTGCTGTCCCCCTCACCGCTTTGACACACAAGGGTAAACCTTATGAATGGGGACCAAAGCAAGAAGAAGCTTTCTAGACTCTCAAGCAAAAGTTTTGCAATGCTCCTATACTAACTCTCCCTGATGGGAATGACGATCTAGTTCTTTACTGTGATGCCTCTAACCAAGGTCTTGGTTGTGTTCTCATGCAACGAGGCAAGGTGATCGCTTATGCATCAAGGCAACTTAAGATCCATGAGAAGAATTATACGACGCACGATCTCGAGTTGGGTGCGATCGTATTCGCATTGAAGATTTGGAGACATTACCTCTATGGCACAAAATGTGTGGTGTTCAACGACCACAAAAGTCTCCAGCATATCTTCAACCAAAAAGAACTCAATATGAGGCAACGACGTTGGGTTGAACTCCTTAACGACTATGACTGCGAGATTCGTTACCATCCCGGGAAAGCGAATGTTGTAGCCGATGCTTTGAGTCGTAAGGACCATGTAATGGTTCATTTTGCCCGAATTCAAGCCGACATTCAAAATCGTATCCTAGAAGCTCAATATGTCTCAGTCACCGAGGGTAACATGTACGATGAATTATCGTGTGGTGTTGAACTTCAACTTGAATCTAAACCTAATGGCTTGCTTTATTATCTGAACCGTATTTGGGTTCCCGATCGCGATGATCTCCGTACATTTCTTATGAACGAGGCTCACAAGACTCGTTATTCCATTCATCCTGGTGCAGATAAAATGTACCAAGACCTTCGCCCACAATATTGGTGGCCCGGTATGAGAAAGACATTGCTCTCTATGTTGCCAAATGCCTAACTTGCTCCAAAGTCAAAGCCGAGCACCAACGTCCTTCCGGTTTTCTTGAACAACCGAAAATTCCCATATGGAAATGGGAGAATTTAGCTATGGACTTCATTACCAAACTTCCTCACACCTCAAGTGGATATGATAGCATTTGGGTGATCATTGACCGTCTCACCAAATCTGCTCATTTCTTGCCTATCCGTGAAGACTATCGGGTTGAGAAACTAGCCCGAATTTACATTGATGAAATTGTGAGCCGTCATGGTGTTCCCTTAAACATAATCTCCGATAGAGATGCTCGTTTTACCTCTCGTTTCTGGCAATCTCTCCAAACTGCTCTTGGTACACGATTGGATTTGAGCACGGCTTACCATCCCCAAACTGATGGTCAGACCGAGCGTACAATCCAAACTCTTGAGAACATGCTTAGAGCATGTGTAATTGATTTTGGTGGCAATTGGGATTCACATCTATCCCTAATTGAGTTCTCTTACAACAATAGCTACCACTGAAGTATCGATATGGCCCCATTTGAAGCTCTCTATGGTCGTAAGTGCCGTTCTCCTATCTGTTGGAACGAGATTGGTGAAGCACAAATCACCGGTCCCGAGTTGATTCAAGAAACATCCGATAAGATCCTTCAAATCCGTGACAACATTCGAGTAGTGAGGAGTCGACAAAAGAGTTATGCCGATAAACGTCGAAAACCCTTGGAATTCCATGTCGATGACCTTGTTCTTCTAAAGGTATCTCCATGGAAGGGCGTAATCCGTTTTGGAAGGAAAGGTAAGTTAGCACCTCGCTATGTGGGTCCATTCAAGATCATTGAAAGGATTGGGAAAGTGGCTTACAAACTCGAGTTACCTCCATCACTTGGCAATGTGCATCCTACATTTCATGTGTCCAATCTAAAGAAATGTCTTGCTGATGAGAACCTCCATATACCTCTTGACGACGTGCGCATTGACGAAACGATGCACTGCATTGAGAGACCGGTGGAGATCATGGATCGTGAGATCAAGCAACTCAAGCGAAGCCGTATCCCCATTGTTAAAGTTCATTGGGAATCTAAACATGGACCCGAGTTTACTTGGGAACAAGAGGACCAAATAAAGCTCAAGTACCCGCACCTCTTTGCTGATTCAGTGACCTCAAGTAGCTAAATTTCGGGACGAAATTACCTCAACATAGGGATACTATAACATTTCTTATTTTATGTATTTGCAATTCAATGTAACACGTTCAAACCCGTTCTAGTGCAATACTTTATGTTATTCGTACAAACAATTTGAACTTTAATTCGTGGAAATTCTCAAATTCTGTCTCATCATTTTTTTTCTCAAAATTTATATGCAAATATATATATATTTAGGCATGCATAGGTAATCATGCACGTATATACATCATACAAATACATACACGTAACCATACACGATGAATTGAACCCAAACCACCTAAACACTTGAACTCTTGAGCCTTGAACCCCGTCTTTTGATCTTTAAACCCTAAATGTAAATGGATTGACTTTTAAAAGTCAGAATTAAACACAAATCTCCAAGAAATCGACCTGTTTGACTTTCAAAAGTCAAACATGGCCGAATCCTTTCAATCCAAACCGCGTATCAATCCAATCGAATCCAGTGGGTTTCCATCTCATGTACAAACATCAGACGACCCAATCTCGGCCCAACATCAACTCAACTCGATCAATTAAGCGGCTGATTCAAAATTTGAACGAATTGACTTTAGATAGTCAAATTCATATCAAATCAGGATTCAATTCGTGAGATTTACGCGTCCTCAATCCCGCAAGTCATGCACAAGTCAATCCCTCCTGTATCCATGGATTGAAAAGGCTCTTAGAAGAAGCAAACAAGGTGGCCTATCCTAAACACCATGCAGAATCTTCAACAACATCATAACAAAGACTAGCTCCAAGACTTGCCTTGATCAGGAGCAGTGCTTTAACAGAAGAAGAAGATCTATGTTGGAGAAGATTTCTCTACAACACAGTGGTTAGAGACTTGGAAGTGCTAGGATGGTCAAGCAAAGGGTCTTCTGACTTCACATTCTTCCTAAGTAATGGATCATCTCTCTTAATTAACATCAATGAGATCCTGCTTTTTAAATTCAGACTTCCTACACAAGGTCTTTGAGCTCAGAACAGACATATGCAATGTAAATTCCTTAGAGACTCAAGCAATGATAAAAACCATCAAGGCTAAGCTTGAAAAGGAAGGACGACTTGCAGTGGATGACCCCAACTCTGACTCAGACCTATCCTTTCTTTCCTCTCCAACTGTCAGATTAAACACAGCAGAAGAATCCAGAAGAAGAGAAAAGGAAAAGATGAAGAAAGAATGGAAAGCAGTGATAGGTCTTGAATGGGAAGAAGATGAAGAAAATGTCCTTCCCTTGTCCATTCCACAAAATGCCAATGAAGCTGAAGCTGTGATCCCAACAACATCTCTTACATCTGCTGTTGTGGTCCATGAAGCTGAAGCTGAGGCATCTAGCAAAGACAAGGGGAAGAGCCCTATGACAGAAGAAGATGAAGAAATGTTATTGAAAGAGAAGAAGGAAAAGGAGGAAAGAAGAAGAAGAAGAGAAGAAGAGGAGATGGTTGAATTAAGAAAAGCACAAGAAAGAAAAACTGCCATACTCCTTAGAGAACAACAGATCCACCTCTATGCTAAGCATCTAGATGATTTGAAAGTCAAGATTCCTGCAGCTTCTCAAATTCAAGAAGATGAAGCTCTAGCTCTTCAACTGCAGGAACAATTCAATAAAGAAGAAGTAGAAAGAGAGAAGAAGACCAAGGAAGAGGCTAAGTTCAGAATAACTGATTCTGAACTAGCCAAAGAAATGAGAAATGAACCTGCAAGCCCTTTACTTTAAAGTCAAGAAGGTAGAGGAAGAAAGACTGGGGAAGAAAGGCTAAAAGAAGAGGGTGATTAATCAAGAAGATGAAAGGAAACAAAAAAACCCAAGCCTTCTCCCTCGTCCACCACTACCTCTATTCAACAACCTTCCTCTCTCAATCCTAGACCTCCCTCCTCTCCACCCACAAAGTCCAAATTCTTCCACCCAGCTCCTCCTCATCAGCAACCTTCCAAGAAGAAAACCAAACCTACCATCACACCAGAAGACTCAAGAGAAATAATTGTCTAGTTCTATAACAGTCAAGATAAATGGTTTGAGGTTTTCAGGGGAAAGGAAGAACTGAAAGATCAGTCAATAAATCTGTTGATGAGGTACTACAACTCCTAGAATCAGATCTAAGAAAAATGATGGAGTTGGGTGAAGCCTATAAGCCAGATAAAGAAGGTGGGAGACATCTTTTGCTAGTGATCAAACATCACTTCAACCCTAGTAAATATTTAATCATTGATGCTAAACCTCTTCAAACCCATTCTCCATTCACCAGTTGGTCCTTCAAGGCTGATACCAACGAGTTTATCCTTATTGATGTTAAAGGAAAGAAGATGCTATGTTCAAGCAAGGCCATCTTCAAAATGCCAAGAAAAGACATAAAGACTCTATCTGAGCTTCCTCTAAACAATCCCAGCCAGGACTCAAGAGGCTATGAGGTAGAAAGGATAGTCTACAACATGGAAAAGCTTCAGCAACAAAAGCAGTAAGAGAGTTTTGGTAGCATCAGTCTAGGGGGAGTTTGTAGAAATAAAGACTGATGGCTACAAAATTCTCTAAGTATAAACTGCTACGGATAAGCTTATCTGCAGCGGATACTTGTTCTTCTGCTGAAGAACAAATCTGCTGCGGATAGCCTTATCTACTGAAGACCAAAGTCGCTGCTAATAGGCAAATCATCAGCAGCTGTGGACAGTTGTGTCTTGCTGCTGATCAACAACATTGCTGATGATAGCCATTCCCATTGAAGATCAAACGTTGCAGCTGACTGGCTTCGATAAAGCAACCATTACCACTGACAACTTTCTACTGTAACACTGACACACTCCACGCAGTAAGAATGTCACTGGTGTAAGACAGTAAAAGACAACGGCTCCCTTCTTTCAAGGTCTCAAGCAATGATGCTTAAGAAGACGTTTGAGTAAAGATAACTTTTGTAGTTGTTATTGTCGTTACATATAGAATAGCTTCAATACAAGATCAACGGATTGTGTTAGATCAGACCCTTAGAATCAAGGGTCTGTCTTGATTCTAAGTTACTATATAAGTAGTACTTAGAGTTATTGTATAAGTGTGCTTTTTTGCTTTAGAGTTCTCTCTGTAATCTTGTAATCTTTGAAGCTTAATAAAAACTGCATTTATCAGTATTCTTCTTGTTTACTGGTTTACATTGCTTAGTTGTGATTGTTTACGCCAATCTCAACTAGAATAGAACCATCTTGTATTCATCGATCCTACAACCGAGGCTCTGAGACCACTTATAGGTCCCCGGGTGTCTCGGATCGTTACGTGTGGGTGTGTGACTAGTCGGACCGGGTGTGAAATGCCCGTGACTAGGTGGAGAATCAAGCAACAAAAAGTATATCGACAACGAACTCACTTTCAAAATCCATCTATTATAAACTTGAAGGTTACAGAGGAAATACTACTGAGTGCAAATGTCTACGTACATAACTTCTGTTAACCTAGCCTATTTATACTAGACATGTTGCATGCGTACTTGTTAAGTTCGCAGGGCATTGTTCCTACGTACTTAGCAAGTACGCAGAAAATGTTCTTGCGTACTTGCTAAGTACGCAGGTTGAGCAACCTACACACTTGTTAAGTGCGCACAACACTTAACAAAGATGAATACAACGACAAGTACCTACGAACATGATTAGAACTCGATAAACCAATACATACAGATGCTGATATACAAATACAAGTACATAAGGACAATACATAAGTCAAAACAATCTTCAGAGTGCTTGTCACAAGAAGTGCTTCAACAAACTCCCCCTTGATAGCAGCTCTAGAGATGTCTACACAGGTTTAGAGTAAACAGCTTCAGAGTGCTTGTCACAAGAATTGCTTTAACAATATTAATAAAGAAAGAATAGCTGGTTAGGAGAAGTTATTAAAAGAGAATGAGTATAAAGTCAAGACTCGATTTGGTAGTATGTGGATACCACGATCAAGTGAGTTTAGACTTAAGATTCTCAACGAAGCTCATAAATCACGATATTCTATTCATCCGGGTACTACAAAATTGTACCAAGATCTGCGCAAAGATTATTGGTGGCCCGGAATGAAGTTTGATATGATGAAATATGTAGCTAAATGCTTAACTTGCTTACAAGTTAAAGCAAAACATCAGAAACCATATGGGAAATTACAACCATAGAAATCTTGAAATGGAAGTGGGAACATCTCACTATGGATTTCATAACTAAGCTACCCAAAATAGCTACAGGTTATGATACCATTTGCGTGGTTGTATATCGGCTAACTAAGAGTGTTCATTTTCTAGCAATACATGAAACATACTCTTCAGAAAAAATTAGCCGATTTATTCATTAAAGAGTTTGTTTCCAGACATGGAGTGCCCGTCTCGATTGCCTCTGATCGTGATACTCGTTTCACTTCACGTTTTTGGAAAAAGTTCCATGAAGTGATGGGAACTAGATTATTAATCAGCACGGCATATCATTCTCAAATTGACAGATAAAGTGAGAGGACAATACAAACCCTTGAAGATATGTTGTGCGCTTGTATAATTGATTTGGGCGGAAGTTGGGATAATCATCTGCTGTCACACCCCCAAATTTAGTTACTTAATAAATAAATACAGGTTGCAACGATTGGTTCATTACACGATAGCGGAAGTTGTAATAGTGATTTCTAAGACTTGAATACATACACAAATACTAAGACTAAGTAATACAATGATCTAAGTTCTTCTAGATCAACAACAGACTTGAGACCGGATAATCTATGTCCTTCCAGCTAGTAAGAATTTATACAATTATAGCTAGCATATTCCAACCGCTCCATGGCTAAAGGTTACCTGAGAAACATACTTGAAAGTGTCAACACAAAGGTTGGTGAGTTCACAGAGTCTGTTAATTTAGTACTGTTAGTTTTCCCCGAAAAACTAGACATGACTTAACCGTCATAAAATAAGTAGTTTTCCTTTGAAAACATGCCCATGACTTTACCGTCATAAAATAAGTAGTTTTTCTTTGAAAACATGCCCATGACTTTACCGTCGTAAAATAAGTAGTTTTCATTTGAAAACATGTCCATGACTTAACCGTCAAAAAATATGTAGTTTTCCTTTGAAAACATATACATGACTTAACCGTCATAAAATAAGTAGTTTTCCTTTGAAAATATGCCCATGACTTTACCGTCATAAAATAAGTAGTTTTTCCTTTGAAAATATATACATAACTTAACCGTCATAAAATAAGTAGTTTTCCTTTGAAAACATATACATGACTTAACCGTCATCAAATAAGTAGTTTTCCTTTGAAAACATATACATGACTTAACCGTCATCAAATAAGTAGTTTTCCTTTGAAAACATGCCCATGACTTAACCGTCATAAAATATGTAGTTTTTCTTTGAAAACATATACATTGTTTAAACCTGATCATTTACCGATCAAAACTCTTAGTATGTATTACCAATGAATCCGAATACTAACCCGATCAATTGACCCCATTTGTAAACTTGCAAGGAATACAAAATAATATGTAATGTACAAGACCGTAACCAAACCCCAACTTTCTGTGCCTCCCCTCGCCTTTCTGCGAGTTAAGACAATATGCGGTCATTCGGCCATTTGGACCCCTGATTAGCGTGACTAATCATGACCGGAGGCGTCACCCCCAATAGTACTATCCATAAAATCTCGGGCTAAGTCCGTAGCTAATGGTTACTAATTTTTATTCCGAGGACTTTAAGCGCTTCATTTTTTCCTCAATACACACATACGATCTGATCATTAGTTCATTCATTTAAATACAAATATTCTTTACAAGTATCTTTCCACCCCAAAACATTTCAAAAACTTTGAAAATAAAAAGGGGTTAGTGAAACTCACAAGGAGTTAAACCCGAATGTTCATGATGTCAAACGTGTAAGCAAATGAAATTCATGTTTTCAAAACATAACAAGTAAGTATGTTTCTCCCCCGATGTTTACAAAACATTAAAAAGCGAAAGGGGGCCGTGAACTCACCTTGTGTCCGATGAAATCCTAGCAAATAACAGTGCGCTAAGAGTTCCTGTCTATCCGTACCCTAATCACACAAGGGTACTAATGTGTTAAGACTCCCCGTCTTATACATAAGTTGTTCATCCGACTTAACGAATCCCGTTAAGTACGCCTTTGTTTAGTAAAAATAGTGTTTTTATTTACGACTCATTGGTGATTATTATTCCAGTCTAGATGCTTACATATTTTCCGAGAAAATAATGTGTTTCCCTATTGGTGACTTATTAAGTGTACCAAAAATAAATATTATTTTTGTAGCAACTTAAAATATATTCACTTATGTTCCACGATGTCGTGTGATTATTTATTTTTAACCGAATCTCTTCATATGTTCCATGTACATATATGAAATGTTCATATTAGGATACTAATCTTTAATTTCTAGAACATTTCCATAATTTAACCAAAACCGTACACCAACACATATATAATTCAAATTTTATCCATAAACATATATTTTTAGTAACACCTTTCACGTTCATATGTTGATGATAATCGTTCGTATGTCTTCTTGAATCATAGGACACTACCTCGGGTCTTGCCAGGTAAGTCACACATGATGATATAACTTCACGAACATGTATCCTTCAACATAACACATGAATGGAATGAAGGGTTTATGAAGAACACCATCATCCAAGTGTTATTTTATGTGATTATATATATATGTAGTTTATATTTGATGTGTCCTTGTCTTGTCCATGGTCCTTCTAGTTTGGTATTTTATATATGAACATGTACATGTTTAAATATATGTATTCGAACATGACTTATGAAGAAATAAAGCCAAAACTCATCAAGACTTTTATGCTTTATTTTGTTCTTGAAAACTCAGATTTTTAGGTGTACCTTGAGTAGACTTTTAGATGGTTTTAGAAGACCAAATGACTTGGGGTTTTCTTCTAAAATCAGGTTTATTGAAACCAGAGGAGATGTGAAAAAGAATTACTAGATTTGGAGTTGTGTAGGTACCTCAAAACAGGAAAATGAAAAGAGGTGTCCAGATTCGACCTGCACCGAGCGATGTTTTTGCGTAGGCTGTTTAGAAGTCGAATACTCCATGGATTCAAGTGATTCCACTTGGGCTCTCTTATGTTAACATAGAGATTCATTCTAGAAAAAGAATGGACTGATTTGACCAAGGAACGAAAGAGATATGGCCTTCCGAAGTTGACCAAAAATCTAGAATGAAGCTGAGTTACGGGAATTGTTTGCATTTTCGGTTTTGGAGAGGAGAATTGGGTGAAATCCGAAATGAATCAGTCAAGGGAGGGAGGAGGGAGTTAAGGGGTGTTGGTGTAGTGTGTATATATAGAGAAAGAGAGATGAGAGTTGAGTGTTTGACATCATCATCATTACCACTTATGGTTGATAGGAATTGCATGTAATCATTTGAAGTGGAAGAGGGTGTGCATGCAAGACATGTACGCAAGCATTTATGAGTTAGTGTTGTAATCATTTGAAGTGGAAGAGGGTGTGCATGCATGCCATGTATTCAAGCATTTATGAGTTAGTGGGTGGCTACACCCACAATTCGGCCAAGAGGGGTATAGGGTAGGGGTTGGGTGTTGTCAAATCTATTAATGGCTAGATAGGTGGGGTTCTTTGGTGGTATAAATCCCCTATGTGATCGCGTGATCTAATACCCGGTGTAAAACTTTTAAACGATTCATAACTTATGTGTTTTTATGTGGTTTGACTAGTCTCAATATTTTACTAGTTAACCCGACATAGATTATTACTACAACTGTATTATACATGAATACACATAATATAACATAGAGTCATGTAACAATTATTTATGTGTCAACTTTTTATAAAAGTTTAGTCACCAATATTTATGTTTTTATATTCAAACGTGTCTCTAGACTTTTCTGGAATAACATTCTTTTAATCACCAACGAACGTTCAATGAGGGTTATTATCATTTATTTCCTAGTAATTCTTAAAAATTAATAAATATGACACTTGTCCCTTTGCTAGACTCCTGACAATACTATGTCAAAGATAATATTCCAAGAAATATAAAATAGGAATGTGCAAATATGATTATGGGTATTGACCTGGACTACTGGGTGTCACATTCTCCCCATGTTAAAGAGAATTTTGTCCTGAAATTCTGTTCTTGTCATCTTGACTTGGAGTGTTCGTGAACAAGGACGGATACTTGGCTTTCATTTTATCTTCCCGCTCCCACGTATACTCGGGGCCGCGCTTTGAATTCCAACATACCTTAACCAATTTTACCCGGCTACGCCTTTTTTCTGAAACTTCCAATCTGTGACTTTAATGGGTTCCTCAATGAAGTGCAGCTTGTTATCTATGTGAATCTCATCACGCGTTATAATTAATGACTCGTCTGATAAGCACTTCTTGAGATTTGACACATGAAACATATCATATACATTGCTTAGTTCTTGTGGCAATTTGAGCTTGTATGCTACAGGGCAAACCCTAGCCAATATTTCAAATGGTCCTACGTACCTAGGGTTAAGCTTGCCACGGTTGCCAAATCTAGCAACTCCTTTCCAAGGTGAAACCTTCAACACGACGCGGTCCCCAACTTGGAATTCTAATGGTCTTCGTCTGTTATCCGCGTAACTCTTTTGTCTGTCACGAGCGGCCTTCAGACGATCCTTGATCTTGAAGATCTTGTCAGTAGTCTCCTGAATAACCTCAGGACTGGTTAAATGCTTGTCGCCACTTCCACCCAACATAGCGGTGAACGGCATTTTCGACCATACAAAGCCTCAAACGGAGCGGCTTTAATGCTGGTATGGTAGTTGTTATTATATGAAAACTCAGCCAACGGCGGTGAGTATCCCTATTTCCTCTGAAATCGATTACACACGCACGGAGCACATCTTTTAAAGTTTGGATGGTCCTTTTACATTGACCATTCATCTGGGGATGATATGCAGTGCTCATGTCAAGGCGTGTGCCCAAGGCTTCGTGTACAGACTACCAGATTCTTGACATGAATCAACTGTCCCTACTAGAGAAAATGGAAACTGGCATACCATGCCTAGCCTCAATTTCCTTAATATTTAGCCTTGCACGCTTCTTACTTTTATCTGTTTCCTTGATTGGTAGGGAGTGAGTGGATTTCGTCAAACGACTGATGATTACCCATATAGTATCATAACCCCTAGATGTTCTGGGTAGATTTGTAATGAAATCTATGGAATTCTTCTCCCATTTCCATTGAGGAATCTGTGGTTTTTGTGTTCACTCAGGTGATTCCTAACATTCTGCTTTTTTTGTCGGGTATCTCCCAACATAGATAGCAATTTCTCCTTTCATGTTTTGCCACATAATGGTGTTCCTCGGGATCCATATACGTTTTATTCGATTATGGATGAACGGAGTACTTGGTCTTATGGACTTCATCCATAACCTCCCACATAGGCTACCGATACCTGGTACTCAAATTCTATCTGTATCATCCAACTTAGGCTTCAATTGTTTGATTCCATTTACTGGGTAGTCGGTAATCGAAAGCAAAGCGAATACTTCTCCGACTAACGATATTGAACGTGCAAGAACCCTTTTATTTGATTACCCTAAATATGGTAGGGTTATGTGATGCTCATTCCTGGTAATGAAAGGAATGGTGCCTGCGAATCTTGAGTGTATGTTGACACATACCCTCTATATGTCTACGCACTTTGTCATAAAAGCAGATATCTATAGATCTTAGGAAAGATTTACTCGACGAGGTGTCTAGGTTTTAGTTGAATATTGGGTAGTAATGACACAGTACGGAAATGAAACTTTATGTTTGCCCCTCTTATGCTTTTCGAAAGCATTTTCTCGGACTAAGACTTTATTCTTAATTCAGGTTTCGTGTTATCTATGATCTTCCATTAAAATGGGTCATAATTGATTTAATATTTCAAGATTCCTTGTGTGCTCTCACTAGCAAAGTTCGAGTCTAATCACCACTTTACCCTTTGCTTGTACCACCCTTCCGAGGCAGACCAGCCTTTGGGTTGTAACTTCTTGATATGTAAACTCATGACTTGGCTACCATACCCTCGAAGTATGTGTGCCATAAAAAGTTCTATGTTTGTTTGGGATATTCATATTCCGTCTAGCTAAGGGAATGAGTAGTGGGACTGTGAGAATGGTCTCATAGAATTAGTGTTTTCCTGAAAATGGGGTACGGGTTTGTCAACCCATTAAGTTGGTAGAAAGGGTTTATGAGTTTACAATGACCAACTATAAGTCATTCAGTGTGTATGCACCTCCTCAGTGTTTGAATGGTACTTTGGTGACTTACCATTACGTATTCCACTCATACAGGTTATAGCCTCAAAATCCTTAGCACAAGGATAAAATTGAGGTAATGAGTGTTAAACATAAAAAATTTTGTGCTCTTACTGAGCCTGCGTTAAGAGGTCATTCCTTAACAATTGATGCTCCTAGAGCTTCCTAGTTCTCGAAACTGGGAGCGAAAGATGTGATCACGCCTCTCCTCTAGGCTGAAATTTGAGATCCATTCAACAAGATGATCTTTGGGGAAGTGCGGGTACAAAAGAGCATAAAATTATCCTTCACTAATCCTTATGGATAGTGGTTTGTTGTGAACGGTGATCTGTTGTGAACAGCTCGAGCTTACGCCCCTTATGCATATCATGAACTAATGAGATTAGCATGAACTTCCGCATTTGGGACCCCTTTAAAAGTTTTGTATGTCATTTTTCGGTTAGTGCGACAATAGTCGTTAGTCCACACCTAGGTTTCTTTGGCATTCGCTTATGAATAAATCACGGCTTACTTATCACCGAGAGGATAGTCGGTCTTGAAGGTGTACTGAATGTCAATGGTTGTGAGAGCAACCCTGTTTGACCAATATTCTAAAATTTTAGATTACCTACTTGTCTCATGTCGAGCTTCCACAATACCCCATCGGTGCTATGTGTATGCGGGTCAGAACAAATTTTCTGCCCCATCACCGAAGTTAGGGCATAACACTCCTAACATAAATTTCAAGTAATTGTGAGACTGAATGGTGTGATGGATCTTGAGATTACGCTATAATCTCCCACAATAATTATGCAATTATTGTAAGTTTTGGTTATGGTAATGCTTAAATAAAAGCTATATCGACAAGTATAATCTCAAAGAATGAATGTGCGAAATCCTTCACCGTTCACGATTCACAAAAGATTGGTTGATTTCAATTTGAATTTCTCTCGTTCCTCCCAAACTATGAGATTTCTTTGAGAGCACCTAATTGAGAAGTCTGATTTGTTAAGATCTAATCCTTAATCAAGTCACTGAGAACATGGGTTGATCATTAGCTTAGACATCAAGACTCACTAAAGTTCCCATGCACGAAAAATTATGATTACGTGTGCAACCGCAATGATAATTTACTTTGCATGATCCCTATAGTGTTTCTCCTATCCCAAGCTATTAGTCAAAAAGGATTTGAAATGTTCATTAGATCGTGTTTGCACACTTGTGTAGAAGTGTGTATTGTTCCACCGGATTACCTTTAATTATGTTTACCAATACTTCTTGGGTATAATTTTGAGACTGATGCTGTCAATCGAAATTATAGTATCGAAACTACTAGTTTCGGTTGAACTTTTGTTCAATCGAAACTACCAGTTTCGGTTGAACATTTGTTCAATCGAAACTAGGTAGTTTCGATACCTGTTTTTTAGGCCCATTGGGCGGTGGCTTGGAAAACAAGGCGCATGTGCTTGGCCTCCTATATATAGCAGATTATGTCCTAGGAGTGAGTGTGTGTCTGTAGAGGGAATCACCACCCAGGGGGAGCTCACCCTGGGGTGAGACTAATTGTTAGTGTATGATCGAGCTTTTAATTTTCATATCAATCAAAGAATCATACGTTTTTATGCTTTCAATTAGCTGTTCTTTTCATTTTCAAATGTTTCTGTTTGTGTATGTGATTCCCGCACCCGTCTCTACCATTTCTGATTCGAGAGTGATACCGGATCCAGAGATTCCGCCTCTCGATCCGGACTGTTCGAAGAATTTCTCCGCAGATCTGTTCTTTCAGGTCTGCTCAGGACCTACAATACTCATGAATCAGCCGAATATGGTTGTTGCCGGATGAGGTAAATGGTAGAGAGGCACCACCAGTGTCTCACAAAATAAAATGTGTATGGTGGAAGTCTGGCACTATGTGTTGGGCAAAGATCCTCAAATGAGTGTCGAGCAACTCATGCTCCAAGTCTGTATATATGCATGGATCCACATGATCCTGATGTATGTCTAGGTCTCCTGACCCTTGGAGTTCTCTCCCATTTAGTCCTGCTTATCCACCTTGGATTCCCTTATGTATGGGCAATCCTGTCTCCCTTATCTCATGGCGAAAGTCCAGGCATCCGATCCGATAACTTATGAAGGAGCGTATTTATACAGCAAATACGTTAGAAAGATAGCTGCCTCCATGGCTGGAGGAGTTGTGGTGCAGGTATTGGTACAGATTTTGGTACGGGTTCAGCCTGTTGTGATACTAAGATCGGTAACTGACAATTGCTGCCGTCGTCGCCCAAGCTCAGCTCATAACTCGATCTTATGAGGTTGCAGTATGCTAAGTACCCGTTATTCTTGACTCGTAATCCGAATAGTAACATGTTGTAAGTGTTTATTATTTCCACATTGTTGTATGTGTTTAAGTGTTCATTACATGTGCCATGTAATTGTATTAGTGTAGCTAATGATACCCTAGCGTAACTCCATATACTAATAGTCTACACAAGTTCTTCGGCAGCGGTTGGAATTTCTATACTCAAGTCTTGGGTGTTCTTAGTGTGATGCAATTCTTAGAAATCTTGGTCCCTAAATGAGTCCGGTTAGAGCATAGGTGTCACTAAGGAAACCTAATTCGCTAAAACCATTGCTCTGATACCAATCCGTCACACCCCCAAATTTAGTTACTTAATAAATAAATACAGGTTGCAACGATTGGTTCATTACACGATAGCGGAAGCTGTAATAGTGATTTCTAAGACTTGAATACATACACAAATACTAAGACTAAGTAATACAATGATCTAAGTTCTTCTAGATCAACGACAGACTTGAGACCGGATAATCTATGTTTTTCCAGCTAGTAAGAATTTATCCAATTATAGCTAGCCTATTCCAACCGCTCCATGGCTAAAGGTTACCTGAGAAACATACTTGAAAGTGTCAACACAAAGGTTGGTGAGTTCACAGAGTCTGTTAATTTAGTACTGTTAGTTTTCCCCGAAAAACTAGACATGACTTAACCGTCATAAAATAAGTAGTTTTCCTTTGAAAACATGCCCATGACTTTACCATCATAAAATAAGTAGTTTTTCTTTGAAAACATGCCCATGACTTTACCGTCATAAAATAAGTAGTTTTTCTTTGAAAACATGTCCATGACTTAACCGTCATAAAATATGTAGTTTTCCTTTGAAAACATATACATGACTTAACCGTCATAAAATAAGTAGTTTTTCTTTGAAAATATGCCCATGACTTTACCGTCATAAAATAAGTAGTTTTTCCTTTGAAAATATATACATGACTTAACCGTCATAAAATAAGTAGTTTTCCTTTGAAAACATATACATGACTTAACTGTCATCAAATAAGTAGTTTTCCTTTGAAAACATATACATGACTTAACCGTCATCAAATAAGTAGTTTTCCTTTGAAAACATGCCCATGACTTAACCGTCATAAAATATGTAGTTTTCCTTTGAAAACATATACATTGTTTAAACCTGATCATTTACCGATCAAAACTCTTAGTATGTATTACCATTGAATCCGAATACTAACCCGATCAATTGACCCTATTTGTAAACTTGCAAGGAATTGTAGGTCCAGATAACTCAACTACTGATCGAACTCGTAATATGACGTTGCTATAACACGAAGTGCGGAATCCTTCATGTTAACATTTGTATACTAACCGACAATTGAAACAACATGCGTAAATAAACTTATCAATTATATTCCAATTCACAATGGTTTACAGACTCAATCAGACAATTCTATCTCTCGGTTCTCTCTGATCAGTCTTTTTGTCTAATGACTCTGTAACCTATATATAGAAAACTAACCTGCTGTAAGCGAACTTATTAAGTTCGCCTCCAACAGACTAAGCGAACTTAACAAGTTCGCCTCAGTTAGACCTAAGCGAACTTATTAAGTTCGCCTCTGATAGTAAGTTCGCCTCTAGGCTCACTTGTAAAACACTTAGTAACTTTAGACATTTACATAACAAAAACATAAAGACATAAAATCTATTTATTACAAGCTTTGTCATTACAAATCTATGTCCTAACAGACTCCCCCTTGACAATAGCTTGATCTTCTGTCTTCAGTCTTTATCTTGAACTCTTCCAGTTATCCGGTAGTCTGCTGCCAGCATGCACTCCATATCTTCTGCATATCTCCAAAACTCTTTTGTACTGTAGACCTTGTTCTCTCCATTCATCAGTATACATGATCTCATTCTTTCGCAGCGTCCTCTGATATTTCTTTGAAAAATTAATAAGATTCATTGCGTCATAGAAACACACAATGACCTTATTATCTTTATCTTCAATCCTTGCTTCACCAGTATTAACATCAACATACCACCATTTCATATTCCCAAGAAAGTCTTGAGGAATATTCTTTAATGGTATCTTGTGAATAGCACATACTGGTTTATACTTGTATCTCCAGGTTACTTTCCCAGTCTTTGGATCTGTGTTCTTCACTCTCTTTCCCTTCTGGGGTTTCAGTCGATTATACTTTCCTGAACTACCTTCTTTCTTTATCAGGTTTGCTATCACATTAGCCAAACCATTCTTCGATCTATTTATGAGTGGTTTTGAAGCAAGACCATTTATTTCACACCTCGGAAAGGTATTGAAATATTTGATCCTCGGCTTTAAGTATTGAACACCGTCAGATCGTTTGATTGCAAACAATTTTGATTCACCATCATAGAACCAACTTATGATCCTTCCTACACACTGCTCTTTATTCACATATTTCTCTTTCTGAGCAGGTTGTGCTGGAGACTTGGGTAGCACCTTCATCCAACTGTTTACAACTTCTCGCCACTGTTCTCTTGTCATTCCTGTATCTCTATACATCACAGGTTCTTCATTAACCTTCGGAGACTCAGTGTGAGTAGTTTCAGTATCAGCATCTTTATTGAATTGAAGATTCTCATCATCAGTATCCATCTTTGAATTAGCTGTATCATCAGGCAGTGTGACATCTTCAACATAGTCCATAGAATCTGTTACTCCTTCATAAGTGAATTCAAGAATAACATCATCCTGGATGAAGTTATAAGGCACTTTAAGACCATCACAGCCTTCATAAGTAACACTATCTTTTTCTTTCTCTATTTCAATCTCTACTATTTCTCCTTCTTCTATCTCAGTATCTGACATATCATCTTCCATGTCATTGAATAAATCGTCAATGTCATCAAGACATTCAATCTTTTCAGCTTCCTCTTCTTCTGAATCTTGAAAGAATTCTAATTACAGAATTTCTTCGTCATTAGTACAAGTAGTATCTTTGTTTCCTTCAAGTGATTGTGATGTTGACTCCCCCTGAACCTTTGATATAGGATTAGCGTCAGTGTATTGACGATCACCCTCAATATTTCTAGCAGGATCATTGTCTTCATCATCACGTCTTTGAATTGACTCTGTGTGACAAGTATCAGGTATCCTCAACTCCCCTGAGCGTCAAGACGTTGAACGAGTTTGGAAACAAATGCTTGCATATCCGCAATCTGTTGAGCTTGAGTTTGAATCACCAGCTGCCGTTGTGAATCAGTAGACACAAGAGTGTTTACCTGTGTTTGTAGAGAAAGCACTTGAGATTCAAAGAAAGTAATCCTGTCAGAATCAGAAGGCTTTGACGGACCAGCTGTTGATTGTGGAATAGAAGGACTGGAAGTAGTAGGAATGACTGGAGGAACAGGAGTTTGAACTAGAGATGGATCCTTAGATCCTGGAGGAGTAATTATCAAAGAAGCAACAAAATTAGCATCCTCGACTCCTTAAGAAGATTTTGCAGCAGCAATCGACGCAGACATTAACTTTTGACGTGTAGTATCTGGATTAAAGTCACTACCAGTGTCAGAACTCTCATCAACCAAAGATCTTTTACCAAGTACTGATCCGGAAGGAGGATCCTGAACAGACTTTCGTCTTGGTCGTCTGGCTTGAGATTTAATGCATTTTCCAGCATTAACCAGTGGAATAGCAGCCAACCGTTCATAATGACCTGAGGAAAAATCCCTAGATTCATCAGAATCAGTGCTGTCATCATCAGATGATATCGTATCACTTGAGCTAGAACTAGAATCAGCATCTGTCACCACATTCCCTTCTGTTTCATGAATGGGCGAGTTCACAGCATCATCAACGAAATCATCAATATTCATTCCTAGATCGTGATCAAGGTCATGAACGACATCTTCTTGAATTGGTTCCTGAATAGGTATATCAACTGCAGCTTGTGGAATAGGAACTTGTTCAGGAATTGGAATTTGTTGTTGTATAGGAACTTGTATTTGTGGAACTGGTATCTGTTGTTGTTGAACTTGTTGTTGTTGTGGAACTTGTTGCTGTTGTTGCACATTGATGCCTTGAGCTTGAGCAAGTTCATCAGGATGAAACCAGTTGTCATTAGGTGGTGCAACATAATCAGGATTGATTAAGTGCCCAAACAAAGGAGTATTGACTGGAATCAATGCAGCATTCTGCTGTTTTACCTTCGTACAGTCGGTAAAAATACGTTTTGACATCGGAGTCAACGTTAATCTTATTGGATGTTGTGGAAGATCAGGAATAAGATGATTAAGTATCATTTGAATAAACCGAGGATACATCAAGAAACCTTGACCTTCAGCTGGATTAATCTGCATAACCATCTCCTGATAGAAATAAAGAGGAAAATTGAATCGTTTATTCAATGTTAAGGCCACCATAGCTGTTTGAAGAGCCATCTTCAATCCATCAGTACGAGCTTTCGAGGAGAGATGCATTGAATAATCACATGCATGAAATACCTCCATTCACCAACTAATCCACCTTTCCGAGCTTGGGTATCATTCTGTCATCCACGATAACCCATCCCTTGAAAACAACCCATAATAAGAGTTCTAGGATAAGAAATTGGATCTTCAGTTTTTCCACCCAAATCAAGAGCAGCACGAATCGTCTCCTCAGAAATTGCAATCTCAGTATTGTTTACTGTTGCACGAAGTACATGCAGTACCACGTCAATATCTTGATGTACCGTATCCCAGAATTGCTGTATATACACCAAGCTGATATAGGGATCTGCAGATAAGGCAACATGCAGTCGTGATCGATTCAGAAAATTTATGATTCCTTGAAAATTAACTGCTTCGGACATATTCGGATCTAACAAAGCCACTTGAATATGTTTATATTCAACACGTCGAGCCATCTGAAAACATTCGGACAACAAACACATTAGTAAAAACAACAAACACAAACACTAACAAAATTAAAACAAAACAAACAACAAAAAAAAAATTAACAAAAAAAAATTTTCTAACACTCAAAAAATTACAAGTCCAAATCCTCTCTGACCCCTAGGCGAAGTTCGCTTAGTGTTGCAAGAGGCGAACTCTGACAAGTTCGTTTCGAACAAGTTCGCCTGAACCTGTGACGATTCAAATTCAAACACAGAATTTCAAAATTCGACAAATCAAGATAAAATCATGAAATAAGCATTGAAAATCAGTCGAATACCAATTTACAACAAAAAATGAGGATCAATTTTATATTTCGGTCAAAATTAGGTCTACAACCGTCCTTTGAAATGTTCGACGAAAAACCGAGAAGAAAAACCTCAAATACTCACAATTTACCGGATGAAATTCAATGAAAATACTTCGGTTGAGTTCGCAATTCAATATGGAGTAAGACAGAAACGGTGAACAACTCCAACAACAACGTTTAAGAATTTTCGGAAAAATCAGTTAAGTTCGCTTAACAATGAAGAAGACGATGAACTGATAAGTTCGCTTGTTCTAGATCCTTAAACCCACTAAGTTCGCTTAATTAGGCGAACTTGTTAAGTTCGCTTAACAAGTCTTTGGCGAACAAGATAAGTTCGCTTCACCACAGATAAGTTCGCTTCACCACAATCAGATTAAGTTCGCTTCACTATTCTCGGGCGAACATATTAAGTTCGCTTCACTGTACAAGCGAACATAATATCCAATTACTTTTGCCTTGAACAATTTTTTTCTAAATTCAACCTTTCAAGTCTTGAACTTTCGTCAGCACCTTGTAATCGATCCAATCCCGAAAAATTTTAATAAAAGTTTAGAATTTTCATGGAAAATAAAAATCAAAATCTTTTTGAGTTTTATCTATACAGACGGAAACACATATTTTTGGATTTTATCTATACAAACGGAATCACATATTTTTGTATTTTTATCTTTACCAACTGAAATCACATATTTTTGAATGAACATCATGAGTAAGAAGATCATATCAGTATCTGAGTAGCTCATCACACATTTTAGCAATAATAAAGGGTAACCTATATTATGAGACCATTCAACTCAATTTTGTGCATTTTGCATCTTTTTCATATTGAAACTCATTCAATTTGAATAATGTTTGAAATGATATGCGATAAATTTCAAAGTAAATAAGATCAGGTTATAAAATGCTCTTTTATTTATACCGAATTTGAAATATAAAGCCTGAATTCTTAAATTTGTCAACATTATATTATTTGAAACTATAAGCGTTTATTCTCCAAATTCATGTGATTTAGTACCATTTAGATGAAAAACATCGTGTACCCCACATACATGACAAATAGAAAGTAAATGCACTATCTTCAAGACATATATAAGATTTTACTAAAGATTTTCCGAATATTCAGAATGAGGAGACATCACTTAGCACATGAATAGCAGAATCCAAATTGGATTGTATAGGAATCATGAGATTCAGAATCGAATGATTCAATGTTTTGCCTTATATCTGTGGAATCATAAGATTCAGGTACGTGGATCCAACTGTAATATGGATTATGAATTCAATGGAATCAATAAAGATGAATATCAATATGATCCAAGGGCTAGTATATGTTTGACAGAAGTTGTCAAGTACATATCTTGATTATACTTCAAATTGCATGCTTTTCGGGACATGGGCACTGAAGCAAATCGAATGAATAGTTCTAAGGACATAACCCGAAACTGATCTCATAGGAAAATCTTTATTAAAAGCTAATATTCCTTATCTGATAATGATCTTTTACACACACACCCAAGCATATAATGGATTTAAATCACAGATGTAATCATATTAAACTTAATTTTCACACTACTATTAGTTTCAAAACACTTTTAGCCTATTGACAATTCAAGTTTCAAATTTTATACACAAATTTTAAAGCAAATTATCAAGAATAGAGCATTCACAACACTATCATTTCTTATTTATGCAGACTTTGAAATTTAGATCAGATCAACTTATTTTAATCAATCATATATCAAGGTCTACTAAGGTCGTGTGAAATGAACTAATTACTGATGTACTATCATTTCTTCTCTAACCTCAAATGATGTCAAATTTTATATTTTTCAATTTGTTTTGACTTTTTATAAATTAAAATTTTTGACTGAAAATGTAAATGCAGAAATGTAATAAAGCAATAAAAGAACTTAAAAAAATTTTCCATGAAAATTATTTTTGAAAACTTTTATTCGGGATTGATCATACCGATCATTTTGATTAGAAATTCAAACCTGGTATGATCAAATGCCTTGGTAAACAAATCAGCAAAATTATCTTCAGTGTGTACCTTGACCAGCTCAATCAACCTTTTCTCTGCACAATCACGTATAAAATGATATCGAATTTCGATGTGCTTAGTTTTACTATGTTTAACAGGATTATTCGTTATGGACATAGTAGCATTGTTATCAATAAGCATGGGGGTTCCTGTGAAATTCAAACCGTAATCTCTCAATTGTTGTTGTATCCACAGGATCTGTGAACAGCAACTTGCAGCAGCGATGTATTATGCTTCGCATGTTGAAATTGAGACTGTGGTTTGCTTTTTGCATTGCCAAGATACAAGTTGATTACCTAAGAACTGGCAACCACCTGTTGTAGATTTCCTGTCCAGACAACAACCACCAAAATCAGAATCAGTATAAGCATTGAAATCAAAGTTAGAACCATGAGGATACCATAGCCCTAAACGTTGTTTTCCTTTTAAATACCGAAAGATTCTTTTCACAGCAATTAATTGAGATTCTTTTGGCTTTGCCTGAAATCTGGAACAGATACACACGGCGAACATTAGACCCAATTGCTCCCATAAGTACGCAGGAGCTTTCTCCTGCGCACTTGTAAGTGCGCAAAACACTTAACAGAAAAACAACAAACATTATGTAAAAGTAAATACAACTCGATAAACTATTACATAATGACCCATACATACAAAGACAAATTACAGACATTAGAAATACAAACTAAGACTCTATCCAGAGTGTTATCACAGGAAAGTGCATCAACAAACTCCCCCTTGACAACAGCTCGGGATCTTCATCGTCTTCAGTCTTCATTCTTCAGTCTTCACAGCACCTGTTCCTTAGCTTCCATCTTCTTCTTGTAATCAAGGCAGAACTTAATCACCTTGTCATATTTAGCAGAGAGTAGCTTTGTCCATTCGTCAGTGTGGATGCAGAATTTGTCTGCTAGTACCTCCAGATCGTTCACAGAGAAATTGATGAAGCAGACTTCATCAAAACCCTGATCACTTCCTTTGGCACTATGTTTCCACTATCTGACTTACCTTTACCCATAACCACAGCCTCGCCCGTTTTTGGATCAACGTACCAGTACCACATGTCACCAAGAATATCCTGAGGTAACTTGCTCAGGGAAATCTTAGTTTCACATCGCACTGGCTTGTATACCAATCTCTTTAAGGGTTTCTTAGTCACAGGATGCACAGCGTGCTTATCCTTGACTCTTCTGGGCACTTGAGGCTTGAGGTATTCAAATTTCCCTGATCTTGCTTCTCGCAGTAGTGTTACCCACAAACCCATTGCTACTGCATTACTCGAGTGACTCAGCAGGTCGCGGTTTGCGATGTTCACAAGGTTGTACTTGGGCAAAGAGTTGAACGCCTCACTGGTGGGTTTCAAGTATTGAACCCCCCCAGATCTTTTGATGGCGAACAGCTGCTTGTCCTCCTCGAACCTAACAGCCAAGATCATACCTGTCGCTCCGTGCTTGTCTATGATAGATGTCTTTTGCCACACGGGAGCTGGACCCTTTGTAGATGCAGAAGGCATGTCTTTCTCTTTCGGTGCCTCGGGGTCCACAGGTGTAGGGTCGACTGGGGAGTTTTCAGTTGTAGCTTCAACATTACTTGCCATGTCAACTGAGCCTGTGTCTGTTTCTAGCAGAGATTCGAGCGATGGTATTTCAAAGATCTCACCATCCTCTAACTCGTACTCTAGTTCCCCGTCGCCCTTGGGAATCTCGATTATCACATCATCATCATCGTTCCAATCATCACCAGAGTCGATCTCTCCTTCTTCCAGATTAAGAAGAGCATCGATCTGTGCTTCTTTAGAATAGTCAGGCTCGAGATAGAGAATCTCATCAGTCACTGACTTCCCTTTTTCTCCGCCACCACCACCTGAGGTATCACCACCCTCTTTCTGAGTAGACTCCCCCTCAGCCAATGGAATAGAAGAGATGGGCACAATCGCCAAAGCTAGGTGCTCACCTCCACTAGGACCGACTTCAGGATCCTTGTCTTTATCATCATCCTTAGTCAGATCGACTGGACGACAAGACTCGGCACCGGTGGATTTCTTTTCTTTGTCTTTCTCTTTCTCTTTCTCCTTCTCCCCATGAGCACCTAGCTTCGCGGTCAGTTCACCAACTAATTTGACCATCGCTGCGTGCTCCTTTCTCTACAAGTCCATCCTCAGCTCAAGTGAAGTTCTGTGGCATAGAATCATTTCGTTAGTCTTCATTAACAGTTCATTCTGTGCCAAGACATTCTTCAACTATTCATCAGTCCCCGTTCTCTGGCTACGCAGAATCTTAACTTCATCCGCCAGAGAGTTTATCTGTGCTTGTTGAGCATCAAAATCCTCTTTTGAATTTTGAAGAGTCTTCAACAAGCCAGCAACTTGGGTTTCTAGCACATCGATCCTAGCTTCATTTGGATCCGGATGCCTAGATGATGAGGCTTCGGCGTTGTGGATGGGGGAAGAGAAGATTGTGTCAAAGTCGAACCCCTATGAGAAATCACCGTAGTTGAAGGGTTGACCTGACGGCTCTTTGGTGGATGTTGGGATGGGGGATGTAATGATGGGAGTTATGGTTGGGGTGATGGTGACTGACTCCGTGAGAAGTGGAGCAGTCACCGTCACCTGGACGGTTGGAGTAGGGAGGGTCACCGTCACAGGAATCACCTCTGTGACTGCCGTGACCACCACATCTGCTTGTACCAGTGGCCTTCTCCTCCTACTAAATAGTTGTCGTGCTAGCGTGGTAGATTCTGACTCTGGACGGGCAGCTTCAACTTGTACTGGCTGCACAATCAGAATCTCTTCAACCCTGGGGATAGCAACCTCTTGCCTATCGCCCCTTTTCTTGTTGGCTTTCTCTCGCCTTCATCTTTGTAGAGCAGCGTCAGAGTCGGAAGCCGGCTCATATTCGCTGCTAGAGCTTTGTCGTTTTCTTTTTGAAGACGACTCAGGCAGGGTTACCTGTGCCGACCTTCTCGGATGTGCCTGTGATGGTTCGTCATTGGAATCAGAAGAATCTGATTCTGTTGCCTTCGAATCGGATTCCTCCGCACCACCAACACCACCTTCATCATCACCTTCATGTTCATCATCACCTTCATGTTCATCATCACCTTCATTTTATTCTTCATCAGAGTGATCACTCATCTCTGGTCCAGAGTTGGGACTATACCAGTTCCAGTCCTCCGGAGCGACGTATGCTTCATTAATCAGGTGGCCGAAGAGTTCAGTATGCTCAGGGGTAGGTTCTACACTGCCTGGCTTTAGAAACTGTGCAAAGACTCTCTTGTCCACCCGTTTTACCTGCAGTCTCTCCCCGATAGCACGTAGGTTTGGCAGTGCATCATCGATCAGTAGCTGCACAAACCTCGGGTATAAAAGGAATCTGAACCTCTCTGCTGTATTTATCTGGTCATTTAGTGCTTTGAAAATATAGCGAGAGAAGTTATAGCCCCGATTGAGAGACAGGCCCACCATGGCCGCTGCTAGGTCATGACCCATGGCATCTTGCCCCTCTTTTCTGGATGAGATGCACATAATCATGATGTGGGCAAAATAACGCCATTGATCCAATACCCACATCTTCTTGTAAGAAGCATAGTCCCTTGCCCCGACATATCCCATTCTCTGCCTCCAACATACATCCACGTAGTAATCTGGATAGGATGTCGGGTCGGTAGCAAGGTCTCCGAACCACAGTACTCTCCTGATTGTATCCTCCGAGATAGAAATAGCCCGACCGTCAACTGTTGCCCTTATGACATTAGGGGACACCGTGCAATCGTGCTCGGCAGTCTCCCAGAATTGCTCTAGGTAAGGTCTTGAGACTGTTGGGTTTGCTGAGATTGCATAACTTATTCTTGATCTGTTTAGAAAATCCACAATCTCCCTGTATTGCAAGGCTGCGCCTTTCCATTCTGGTTCGGTGTTAGCCACTAGGTTGAATTTGTCAGTGAATGCACGAGCCATAGCCTGCAAACACACACAGAAGACATACTCATAACAACCTATAACAGTGGAAGTAGACACACATGACACAGTATAGTAGTTACACTTTGAAAAATTTTTCAGACTTAGAAAAAATTTCTAAGTGTTGGTTCTGCGCACTTAGCAAGTGCGCAGGATTTTCCTCTTGCGTACTTAACAAGTACGCAGGAATTACTTCTTGCGTACTTGCTAAGTGCGCAAGAACAACCCTTAACAAAATTTCAGAAACATGAAAAAAATCACAGAATGCATAATGACAGGTCTAGTAGGTCGCCACTTAGTCGGAATCAACGATTCTAACTTATGGGACCATTGTTGACACCAGCAACTACCAAAATACACCAAATTTTGACCTAGACAGTCTACGACCCACTGTCGGTTCATCTTCAACCAACAGATCAAATCGAGGACAGGAGGATGATTAGAGATGCGATTAAGGTTTCCATTAACATGTTAATGATAATAAGTTACCCAAACAATCCCAGATTATCCCAATTTTTGTCGGATTTAACCAAAAAAAAATTCTATGTCAAATCGGTCCAAAAGTCATGAATCTACGGTTGGAATTGACTTAGATTCTCACCAATGAGATGTAATACGATGATGAAATTATTGACGGGATGAAAAGAGGGTTTGAACACACTCGATTTTGAGAGAAAAATTGCAGGGGGAAAAAAAATTAGGTTTGAAAGCGTGAAACCTGAAAATTTTCTAAGTGTCGGATTTATACCCCTCAGAAATTGTTCGTGCGTACTTGTTAAGTGCACACGAATTAACTCTTGCGTACTTAACAAGTGCGCAAGGCTTTACTCTTGCGTACTTGCTAAGTGCGCAAGTCTTACTACGTGCGTACTTAGCTAAGTGCGCAGAAACCTTAAGTGCGCAACTTTTCAACTCAGAATTTAAGAAGTTTTTTCAAGTCAAATAACGAACAAGATAAAACTATTCAACCAAGAGGATTCAAATACAATTCATGAAGGTTAAACATAAAATATTTTTGGTTTTTTTTTTTTTTTTTTTTTTTATTAAACTTGAACAATGCATAAACTTAAAAAACTTAAAATCTTTTTGTGCTTTTCAAGATAGATATATACAATCATTTACGGAAGCTATTTTTTGATCAAAGACACGAGCAAAGGATCATATCAGGCTATCTTTTAGCAAAAACGATACAAAATAAACATCAAAGAATATGGGATCATGTCATGTATTACTTTTTATTCAAACGTAATAAGCACATAAACAAGTAATTCAAGTTGACAATATTATAAGATTTGAAACTATACGCATCTTTGTATCACGTTATTGTGTATTAAGGTATTAATTATAAGATATACAACGTGTACCCCACTGAGATGCTATGATATTTTGCACTATCTTCAAGGCATCTAAGATTATTATCAATTATTTTCTTAATTTTCAGAATGAAGTTACATCAGTTAGCATAGAAAAATCACGCAGAATCCATAAGGATTATCAGGAATCATAAGATTCAGAATCGATTGATTCGTTTGTCTTGGTTTCATGTGAGCTTCTTCTTTGAATATCGGTATGATGATTCGGGATAATGAACATGGTGTTTGATTATACGGTAAGGGGATCCAACTTTTATCTGGATTTGATTTCAATGAACCAGGAATGATTCAAGGGTGTATACATGCTCAACGGTTAATGTAGAGACATGTCTTGATTCAATCTCTCCTTGCATACTTGTGAGTATGGGCAGTGAGATGAACCGCATTAATTGTGCTAACAACATAACCCGAAACTGATCTCAAAAGAAAATTATTGTCAAAATCTAACATCCTTTATCTGATAATGATCTTTTCTATTCTTTTACGCACACACACACTTGCAAACATGGGTTCAAATCACGGTTGTAATTTAGATTTAGTTTCCACATTACTAGTGATTCAAAGACGCATACGGCCTACTGACAATTCAAATTACTTGTAAATAAACAGATTAAAAACATAATAATTTTAAACAGATAAGTAAGCATGACGCAATCATTTCCCATATAAGCAGTCTATGGTGTTTAGATCATTTCTGATGTACTATCATTTCCTCTTTTCTCAAGTTAACTTTAAAATTTTCTCCATTTTCTATTTTGTTTTTTTTTTTTTGTAAAATATTTTAAAGATTAAAAGAACGACACAGAAAATTTAAAGGAATAAAAAATTTAACTTCCATGAATTAAATTGAGTTAAGAAAACTTAGTTTTCACTCAGGATTGAACATTCCTATCAAGTTGACAAGATGCTCAAAACGGGATCGATCAAATGCCTTTGTGAAAAGGTCAGCAAGATTGTCATCCGTGTGAACCTTTACAAGTTCAATTAAATGCTTTTCAGCACAGTCACGGAAGAAATGATGGCGAATCTCTATATGTTTAGTTTTGGAATGTTTCACCAGGTTATTTGTGATGGACATGGTGGCATTGTTGTCAATGAATAGAGGAGTTCCAGTGAAGTTTAAGCCATAGTCTCTCAACTGCTGCTGAATCCACAGTATCTGAGAACAACCGCTCGCTGCAGCAATGTATTCTGCTTCACAAGTTGTGACAGAAACCGTTGACTGCTTCTTGCACTGCCAGGAGACCAGCCTGTCTCCTAAGAATTGACATCCACCAGAATTTGACTTTCTGTCAAGGTTACAACCGCCATAATCTGAATCAGTGTAGGCTTTGAAGTCGAATGACTACTGCTTAGAGTACCAAAGACCTAATCGGGGTTTCCGTTTCAGATATCTGAAAATTCTCTTCACAGCTATCATATGTGACTCCTTCGGTTGAGACTGAAACCTTAAGCACAAACATACAGCAAACATTATATCGGGTCTTGAAGCTGTGAGATACATAAGTGATCCGATCATCCCACGGTACAACTTGCTGTTCACATCCTTTCCATCTCTGTCGGGATGCAAACCATGATTGACTGGGATTGGTGTGCCATAAGTAGTGCTATCACTCATCTTGTATTTTGACAAGATGTCCTACACGTACTTAGTTTGATGTAGATAAATACCATTCTCTCTTTGACTGACTTGCAGACCTAGAAAGAATGACAGTTCACCCATATTGCTCATTTCAAACTTGGACTTCATCACCTTCTCGAATTCCCTACACATCCCTTCATTGGTCGACCCAAAGATAATGTCATCGACATATACTTGCACAAGAAGAATGTCACCTCCTGCTTTCCGTATGAAGAGAGTCGAGTCAATCTGTCCACGGTCAAAACCATTAGACAGTAAATGCTTAGATAATGTCTCATACAATGCCCGCGGTGCTTGATGAAGACCATAAAGTGCTTTGTCGAGTTTGTACACTTTATTGATATTATGCGGATCTTCAAAACCGGGAGGTTGAGTGACATAGACTTCTTCATGCACCTTACCATAAAGGAAAGCACTCTTCACATCAAGTTGATAGACTTTGAAGCCGACATATGTGGCATAAGCCAAGAACAGTCGAATGGCCTCAATTCTAGCAACTGGGGCATATACCTCATTGTAATCCAAGCCCTCTTGTTTATAAAAACCCTGAACAACCAATCTTGCTTTGTTCTTCACAACAACATGACGATCGCCGTCTTGCATTTGAACACCCATCTGGTACCAATTGGCTGAAAGCCTTTTGGCAAGTCAACTAAATCCCACACGTGCAACTTTTGGAATTGAGACAGTTCATCTTGCATCGCCTCAATCCAGCAGTTGTCAGTGAGAGCCTCCTTCACATTCTTCGGCTCTAATTGGGACACAAATGCAGCATGCAGACATGTTTCCATGACACCAGTGTCGAATATCTCTGTGTAAAGACTGGTGTTCTCAGTGATGGTTCTGTGACGAGTCTGAACACCAGCATAAGGATCACCAATAATGTTGTCGATTGGATGATTCCTATGCACCCTCGTCTCCGGTACAATCGGTTCTTGAATTTTTGGATCTAGATTCGTGCTTAACTCCCCCATTTCCGGTGATCCAGAGGAAGAAGATTCAATGTTTATTGGATCAGCTGGAGCTTCATTTCCTACAGTTGTGTTAGGATTGGCTTGAGCGTCATCTCCAACAATATGAACACCTTCGCTGTTATCACTGTCATGAGTTCCAGATGCAGATGCAGCATTGGAATCAGGAGTTATAATTGGTACAGTAGCACGAGTAGTAAAACTGGAGTCATTGTCGTCACACAATAAATCATAGACATTTGCGGCGTCTTCTGCGGATAAATCAGGAAGATTGAAAGACTTGAATAGCGCATCATAATCAAAACCCCAAGCTGGACCTTTTGGTTCTGGTGGAGTGCTGTGTTTACTACAGTCCACTTCAAACCATTCCTCGACAGTACGAGTTCCTATGTTGTACACTCTCTTGCAGGGCGAATTGGCAACATATCCTAAGAAGATGCCTTCCACCGCTTTCGCATGAAATTTAGACTGACGGTCTTTATACTGTAGCAACAAGGAACAAGGACTACCAAAAGGAACTAGGTAATCAAGATTGGGAAGTCGATTGTTGATCAACTCATAACATGTCTTGTTGTGCCTTTTCACAACCAGAACCTTGTTTAAGACATGACAAGCTGTATTAATTGCTTCTGCCCAGAAAGTGATAGGAAGCTTTGCATCAGACAGCATAGTCCTTGCGGTCTCGATCAGTGTTCTGTTCTTCCGTTCAGCAACTCCATTCTGCTGAGGTGTGTACGGCGCGCTGAATTCATGACGGATCCCTTTCTTGAGACAGAAAAGTTCCATCAAATTATTCTTGAACTCAGTTCCGTTATCACTTCTTATTCTTCTAACTTTCAGCTTGCAAAGAGATTCCAAGCTCAGGATCAGGTATTGAAGAATATCAGCAGTCTCGGCTTTTGTACCTAAAAAATGAACCCAAGAAAAGCGTGAGAAATCATCAGTTACAACTAGACAGAATGACTTACCTCCAATACTCCTGATACTTATGGGGCCAAACAGATCCATGTGTAATAGCTCCAAAGGGGTATCGATAGAGTTTTGGAGCTTGGGCTTGTGAGACTTCCGTTGCTGTTTGCCCTTTTTACACGGCATACAGTCATCTGCAACGGTAAACCTCAACATAGGAACCCCGGTTACCAAACCGTTTCGGACAAGATGATTCATTTTACGATAAGAAATATGTCTGAATTTCCTATGCCACAAGATGGAGTCAAGTTCTGTCGCTTTTGTAAGCAAACAAGTAGCAACTAATGAGGTGGTTTTGCCACGCTCATATCGATCTGATAAGTGTCGTTTGATCTTGGTGCTCTCATCAGAATCCAGTCTTTGGGAACCTCAAAACCGGGTTTGAGAATCAGACATTCTGACTTGTCAAACATCACCGAGTACTCCTTGTCACACATTTGGGAGACACTCAACAGGTTATGCTTCAGCTGCTTGCAGAAGTTGACATTGTCAAAGCTGACACAACCGTTTGAAACCACGCCTTGACACGTGATACTGCCGCCTTTTTCTCCGGCAAAGGCCACATAGCCGCCTCTGAATGGTTTAACGTCTTGAAGCAAGGCCATGTTTCATGTCATGTGCCGGGAGCATCCACTATCTACATACCAATGGTTAGAGATAGTACCCTTCGGACGTCCCTGCACGAGTAACAAAAGAATTAGTTAGATTTGGAGACCCAAGCCATTGTGGTCTTGGGTCGTCCATCCTTCTCAAAATAAACTACTTCTTTCAACTCACAGTCATGATGACTGTCCAAAATTGGTGAATCTTTGGATGAATTTGGAACAGGAGATTGAGAACCTTTAACTTTCTTGTTCCAGGATCTCTTTTGATTTTTAACCAGAACAGTAGACTTTGGCTCAACCACAGCCGGTGAACTTGTGGAAGCTTCACTTGATTGAGTCTTAGTCAGTTGTTCCAGCTTTCTCAACCTCTTATTCCTTCTTCTTCTTTATGGCTTAGAGAGTCTAGCCACAGATTTCTCACCAGTGCGTGTACTACCAGATGTAGACACACGAGGTACAGCAGGTTGCTTTACCTTTCTTGCAACAGATGGTTTAGCCTCAGATTTAATCTTAGGTTTTACCATAGGTTGTACTGGTGGTTTCACCACATTCTGCTTAGGACTTTTGGGAGATGGTTTCACTGGTGGCGACCTGGGGATAACAACAGGCTGTGAAACAACATGCCGTTTCCCTTGGTTCTTAGAAGGACAGTTCACAACAATGTGACCAACCAAGCCACAGTGAAAACAGTTCCTCTTGTCTACATAAGTTCTCTTGTAAGGCTCATTAGGTCTGGCCTTAGATAACTCTCCATTATGAGCAGGAGGAGTTGGTTTATGAACAGAAGTCTGACCCTTTTCAGTTTGGTTTTTGGGGGTATAATACTTTTGCAAATTCTCTTTGTAACCAAGCCCATAATGAGCTGAAAAAGCCTCTTTCTTAACTTGGTTAATATTTTTATAACCCCCGTAAAGCATTACCTTAAGTTTATCATTTGTTTCAATGATATCAGGTTCAGTTAAAATGCAGTTATCACCATTAATGATAATGTTTTTGTGGACTTTCTGTTCAGTCAGCAACTCCTCAGAAACTACTCCTTCAGGGCAAGTGTCAATCGACCCATCTTCAGAGGCAGTAACATACTCCTCACTAGATGTGGAGTTAGCCTTACTTGAGGATTCATCCTTTTTAGGGGAATCATCCTTATCAGAGGACTCATCTAGACAAGTGAGATCAATGTCTATCAAGCTATTGACAAACTTCCCACTTATTGGTGGAGGAATGGCATTGGTACCAATACCTATACCCTTCATTTTCCTCACTACCGATTCGTAGTGCTCCACCACAAAGCGAGAGTTTTTCAACTTCTCATTTGTACATTTTAACTGCAGGATCTCATTTTGCAGTTTGTTGATTTCATTGTTCCGTTTTTCTAACCCCCTATACGCAATATCCAAGTGAACTTGTTGCTCACTTATTTGTAAAGAATATTCACATTTTTCCTTTTTTAATGTTTCAACATATTCTTTAAAACGTTTTTCGTTTGCTTTGTAATTATGAGCTGCCATAGTTAGGGGTTCGATTTTGTCTTGGAGCTTAGAAATTTCACGCTTTAGCTCTAGTCATTTAGAACAAGAAATAACAAAGAAAGGGTTAGAATCTACCTAAGAAGATGAACTCTGTGCTTCTCTAATGGCCATGAGAGCAACGGCAGTGGTAGACTCCTTTTCAACAGCTACAGAAGCTTCCTTCTCCTCAGCTTCTTTTCTCTCAGCCTCCATCAGCTCCATGATCTCAGCCATGAGACCAACCTGTGTTTGAGCAATGATGGCGTCCTCTAGATGAACACCCCAATCAAAGTTTTCGTCATGCTGAGCTACCAGTGCATTTGACGAACCACCTTGGTGTTGATTGTGGTGGCTAGTGTTGTTGTGGCCGTGGCTGTTTCCCTGGCTAGGTCTGGTGAAACCAGAGGCCGGTGCTCGGTATTTTTGACACTCACGAGCAAAGTGTCCATAGTTCAGACACTTGTAACATTTGGCCTTGGATTTATCAAATCCAACCTTGGCATTAGAATGTCCACCCATGAACTTTCTTCCTGTTCTGTTCAGGAAACGCTTGGCCCTCCTCAAAAGCGTGGCCATATTCCATTGAATATCCATGTCCTCAATATCATCAGGATCCACTTGGTTAAAGTCTTCTTCAATAGTTTCAGGATCCGTTAGCTTGCCGCCTATGAAATTCTCATACGCAAGCATACATGATGAAAACAATGCTACATGATCTTCAGCTATTTTGACTATTGCAGAATGGTTAGATGAAGACGTAGTTGGAGGATTTCTTGAGGTGTGTTGATGATTATTTCCCAACCCTGATCCGGATGCATAACAAGCATGACCACCACACCCATTTGAGTGGTCTTCTTCATTTGAGTGTCCAGTAAAGAGGGCAATTCCAGAGCCCGATGATTTTGAAGTGGAAGTCGTCCCATGATACATGGAAGGGTCCTGTATCTGAGGTCTTCCCGAGCTCTCCTTCTTCATAAGATTCATGTTATGAGCTTGAATCTTACCAATAGCCTCATCTACTGTTAACTCATAGAATTTAGGATTTTCCCTCATCAGGGTTGTATACATCTCAAACTTTGGTGGCAAAGCATCAAGAAATTTTTCCACCAGTTCTTCATCGGGATATTTCAGTTCAAAAGCTTTCAACTCCATTTGTAAATGATAGAATCTAGAGATGAGATCATCTAACGATTCATTTTCCATGAAATTGAAGCATTCATACTGCTTCCGGAGAAGATCCCGCTTACTCTTCTTAATGTCAATGTTCCCCTCAAATCTTTTCTGAAGGGCTTTCCAAAGATCCTTGGAGGTGTCATAGCCTCGGAAGCTGTGAAACAATTCCCGAGTTAATGACATAGTGATTGAGCCAAGAGCCTTCTTTTCTCGATCATAAGCTTTCTTTTGTTCTTCATCAAGCTTAGAGATGGGCTTTGGCACCTCTTCATCAAGATAGATGTGTGTGGGATGCTTATATCCCTCAAGGATTGGTATCCATAATGATGAGTCGGTGTATGAAATGTAGTGCTCAAAACGCGCCTTCCAATTGGAATAATCGTTTACATTTAATAGTTTAGGCGGTTTTTGAGGTGTACCGATCTCATTATCATAGTTTAACATGTTTCCCAGATTCTGAAGGTTCGACATAGTGAATTACTTGGTCAAAAATCAGAATAATCAGACACTGTTGCGCACTTGTTTTTGGCCTTGCGCACTTAAGAGATGGTCTTGCGTAGTTAAGATTTGCTCTTGTGTACTTGTAAGTACGCAGGAGGAAATGTTAAGTACGCAGGATATAGCTTAAGTTCGCACAAGTTCAGTCTTGCGCACTTGTAAGTACGCAGGAGATAACTCTTGCGTAGTTAGTAAGTACGCAGAAAACTGTCCTTTTTACCAAAAATGGTAAGTACGCAGGACACCTTTTCAGCAACTCTCACCAAACTTTTTCGGTCACCTGAAACTCGTCGGAGATGGTGAAAAATCGGCTGATGATCAATGCAATCGAACCAAAGGATCAGAAACAAGTGTCTAACCAACCTTTGATGCTCAAACCACACAAATACACAACAAAAATCGGTTTTTGAGAGATTTTTGCTTCTAAAAAAGTGCTCAAGAGCTACCCCTTTTTTATAACAAAAATCAACAAAAATACCTCTTTTTGCTTGTAAAACTCAGTAAAACGTCTCCAAACACACTTACAACACTCGAATTCAAGAGCAATGCTCCGATACCACTTGTAGGTCCCTTCGTGTGTGTCGGATCGTCACATGCAAGTGGTCTACTAGTCGAACAGGGTTGCGGAATACCCGTGACTAGGTGGAGAGTCTTACTAAACAAAGTAAACCAAACACGAGAGTCATAATAAACGTTTTTTGTATTATAAACACTCGACGGTTACAGAGAGAATACAAGCTGCGTACTTAGCAAAACTGAGTTCGTCTGAACAAATGGTTCTGCGTACTTAGCTTCTGTGAACCTATCCTATTTATACTGACCTGATGTCTGCGCACTTAGCAAGCGCGCAGGACCAATTGCTCTTGCGTACTTAACAAGTACGCAGAGGTGTTCTTGCGTACTTGCTAAGTACGCAGGAGCTTTCTCCTACACACTTGTAAGTGCGCAAAACACTTAACAGAAAAACAACAAACATTATGTAAAAGTAAATACAACTCGATAAACTATTACATAATGACTCATACATACAAAGACAAATTACAGACATTAAAAATACAAACTAAGACTATATCCAGAGTGTTGTCACAGGAAAGTGCATCAACAAAGTACATGAGGGATCCAATCATAGCTCTGTAAAGTCGACAATCCACATCTTTTCCTTCCGAGTCAGAATGCAGCTTATGATTGACGTGAATTGGAGTATCGTATGTACAGTCCTCCATCTTGAACCGGCTCAAGATGTCTTTGACATACTTGGACAGATGAATAAAGAAACCATCTTCCTTTTGATTTACTTGTAAACCTAAGAAAAACGATAACTCTCCCATAGCAGACATTTCAAATTTTAACTTCATTACACCCTCAAAGTCTTTGCATAACCCTTCATTTGTCGAGCCAAAAATAATATCATCCACATAAATCTGCACCAGTAGGTAATCTCCCCTGATTTCTTTATGAATAAGGTCGAGTCTATCTTTCCATGAACAAAGTCATTCGCCAAAAGATGTGTGGATAAAGTCTCATACCACGCACGAGGAGCCTGATGAAGACCATAGAGAGCCTTATCAATCTTGAAAACCATATTTGGATTCAGTGGATCTTCAAACCCCGGCGGCTGACACACACAGACTTCCTCCTTGACCTTTCCATATAAAAATGCACTCTTGACGTCTAATTGAAACACCTTAAAACCTTTAAAAGAAGCAAAAGCTAGAAACAGCCTTATAGCTTCAAGCCGTGCAACCGGTGCATAAACCTCGTTGTAATCAATTCCTTCTTGTTGATTGAAGCCCTGGACAACTAATCTTGCCTTGTTGCTTACCACGACACCTCTATCGTCTTTCTTACATTTAAACACCCATTTTGTTCCTATCAGATACGCACCACCCTTCGGAAGATCAACAAGATTCCAAACCTTAAGTTTGTCAAATTAAGCAAGTTCGTCCTGCATAGCTTCTATCCAGTTATTATCATTTAAAGCCATCTCGACATTCTTGGGTTCAACCTGTGAAATAAAGCAAGAATGTGAGCAATCATCAAGAACACCAAAATCTTTAATGCAAGTATACAAACAAGTATTGTCAACTAGAGAACGGGTTTTCACTCCATCCTGTAAATTTCCAATTATATTTGTTACTGGATGATCTTTGTGTTCCATGATGGATGCGACCTCAGGAACCGGCAACACTTCAACTTGAGTAGATTCAGATTGATAGGAATAATCTTGAGTAATTGGAATTTTCGAGTCTAAATTTGTAGGAATCTCCCCCTGATCCTGTGTCGAAGGTAATGGATCATCACCCAACAACGGATCAGCAGAAGAATCTTGAAAAATAGCATTATCCTCCTCACTCTCTGAATCTTGTGGACCTGAACAAGAAGCAACATTTGGATCGGGAGCAGAAGTAGATGGAATCGATGAATTTGGAACTGCATTTGGTAGAAATCCATTGTGCTGTGCATCATGACAAGAATCATAAAGAACAGCAGCATCTTCATCATAAATGTCAGAAGGTAAATGAAAAGACTTGAATAAGTTTTCATAATCAAATGCCCAATCCGGACCAATCGCCATTTGTGGTAAAGACCGATTTGAACAGTCAATATGGAACCATTCTTCAACTTGGCGTGTCTCTTTGTTATAAACCCTCTTGGTTGTCGAATTTGCCACATACCCTAGAAAAATCCCTTCAATAGCCTTTGCACTGAATTTTGTTGGAACATCTCGAACTTTCAACAGGGTGCAAGGATTACCAAAAGGTAGTAAATATTCCAGATTCGACTTTCGATTATTCGACAATTCATAGCAAGTCTTGTTATGTCGCTTGACGATCAAGACCCTGTTCAAAACATGACATGCAGTATTCACAGCCTTAGCCCAAAAGGTGACTGGAAGCTTAGAATCTGCAAGCATCGTGCGAGCTGTTTCGACCAACGTCGTGTTCTTTCGTTCAGCGACACCGTTTTGTTGAGGAACATATGGCGCACTGAATTCATGATGAATTCCTTTTTGTAGACAGAATAAGCCCATTTTGCTATTCTTAAATTCGCTGCCATTGTCACTCCTGATTCTTCTGACTTTCAGATTGAATAAATTCTCCAAACCCAGGATTAAGTATTGTACCAACTCAGTGGTTTCAGCTTTAGAGGAAAGAAACTTAACCCATGAAAATCTGGAGTAATCATCAGTTACGACCAAGCAGTACGATTTCCCACTAATGCTCCTGATACTGATAGGACCGAACAAATCCATATGCAGCAACTCCAAAGGAGTTACGATAGAATTCGTCGATTTCGATTTGTGAGATTTCTTTCTTTGCTTCCCTTTCTTGCACGGAATACAATCACCAGGAACTGAGAATTTCATTTTCGGAATACCAAGCACAAGATCATTCCTAACAATGTAGTTCATCTTCCTGTAGTTAATGTGAGCTAACTTCCTGTGCCACAATATTGAATCAGATTCCGACGCCTTGGAGAGTAAACAAGTTGGAATTGAATCCGTTGTAGTGGCGACACTCATTTCAAGGATATACGTGTCATTTCTCCTCGGAGCCTTCATGAGAATCCATTCATCAGGAATCACAAAACCAGGTTTCAGAATATAGCATTCATGATCGTTGAAATGGAATGAAAACTTCTTGTCACAGACTTGTGATACGCTTAAAAGATTGTGTTCCAGCTGCTCAACATAATTCACCTTTTCAAATTTGACTTTTTCATTCTTTAACGTTCCCTGGCCAGTTATGTACCCGCCTTTATTACCCGCAAAAGCGACATAACCTCCATCAATTTTAATCACATCCTCAAGCAATCTAACATTCCCTGTCATATGTCGAGAGCAACCACTATCCACATACCATGTATTTTTGATAGTCCTCCTTGGTTGTCCCTACATAAACAACGAGAATCAGTTAGAAAGTGTAACCCAAGCCATCGTGGTCTTGGGTCGTCCGGATTGATCAAAATAAACAATTTCTTGTAATTTACAATCAATTTTATCATTCACTCTTGGAACAGAAGTTTGACAAACAGACCTTTTCAAAGAAGAACCATTTTTATTATTTTGAAAAACATTATTTGATATATTATTGTCAGATTCAGATGTTTCCAAAATTTTCTTTAATTTTCTGTTTCTTCTTCTTCCTCTTTGAGGTCTAGACAATTTAACCTCCTGAAAAGAATCTTTTGAAATCCCAACTTTTGGAATCTCAAGTTTCTCTTTGCATACAAAGGATTTAGCATTCAATGTATTCTGTTGTTTAAATCCACGGGATTTAACAAAAGATCGACCAGGCATATTTTTCTCCAAACTAGAAGATGACTTTCCCTCATCTTTTCTTTTCAGAATCTTCACCACTTTCGGTTGTGAAGGAACAGTCTTCATTTTACCCTGATTCTTGTATGGACAATTAATCAAAATATGACCAGCCTCATTGCAATGAAAACACACTCTTCTTTCTTGATAACTTCTGAAATAAGATGTTTTCTTTGAATTTGAAGAACCATCAGAAGAATAAGCTTCGGAGGAATGCTCAGAACAATTTATTGGCTTCTTTGGAACATAAGTCTGTTTTGGCACCTTTGAAGAATTTACTTTTTGATAACCAGCTGCAACAAACCCACTTGACTGTAAGATTGGAGAAAGTTTAGTTGGAACCACTTTCACCTCTTCGGGTTCAGTCAAAATGCATCTATCCCGAGTAACATTCTTCACAACCTTTGGTTCATCAATTTTCACTTCTTTCGGAATGCCTTCAACCTTTGAATCATCATACACCATGTCTTCACCCGTCACTGGATTCACTTTTAATACTGTCTTGGGATCAATTTCCTCTTCATGAATGATTTCAGACTCAACCACATAATTTGCATTGAACGGTGGAGGAACAAACCCAATACCAGCAACCCTTTTTGTGGGATCAGCATTAGCATTGAAATAATCCAAAACTACAGATGAATTCTCAAACTGTTCCAGCTTTCTATGTAATTTTATCAACTCATATTCTTTATCAGAAATCTCCTTGTTCTTTTGAGCAACAACTTCATTTCTTTTTTCGATTTCAGCATAAGCCATATCTAGATGATAACCCTGCTCTTTGTATTTTAACCCAAGAGAATTTAAGTCTCTTTTCAAAGACTCAATTCTATCAATGCACAGCTTATCATTATCTTTCAGTTTCTGATTAACTGAATGCATTGATTTCATGTCACAAATCAAGTTTGTGTTATCATCCATGACTTTTTGCAGTTTATCTTTAACAGAAATGCAATTAGAACAGTATATATGACAAACAGAGTCTTTTACCTTAGACGGATCAGACATGTCTGCCATGAATACTTTGGCAATTGGAATATTCTCTGAATCATCACCAACTGAAGCATTTTCTGTAAGAACAATTTCTTCCTCAGCAACCCCTGACGCAGCATCAGAGTTAATACTTTGCCCTCTTTCTTCCTCATCATCAACGCTTGGAACACTATCACCATCACACGAATCATCACTTGAACTTTCATCATCAGTAGACTCTTCTGGTTTTTCTGAATGAATTTCTGCAACAAAAGCCTGACTCACAGCACCCACCAAATCTTCCAGATGAATGCCCCAATCATAGTTTTCGTCGTTTTTAGCAACCAAAGTTGATGATGCAGATGCATGATTTGTATTACCAGAAGGACCATGATTTTGATTACCAGATGAACCATGTGACTGATTCCTATTATGCTGAAAGTTAGACTGCTTCTTTTGAGAATCAAATTCTACCTTTGGCTTCACACACTCCTTAGCAAAATGACCATCCTCTTGGAAGTTGTAACACCTAACTTTGCTCTTATCAAAACCCATACGCGATCGACTATTTGAACCAATATATTTTCTGCCAGTTCTCTTCAAGAAATCTTTAGCTTGTCGCATTAACATGGCCATATTCCATTGGATATTCATTTCTTCTAGATCAACAGGGTCAATCTGTCTGAAATCTTCTTCTATAACCTCAGGATCATGTATTTTACCTCCAATGAAATTTTCATATGATGCCATGAATGAAGAAAACATAGCAAGATAATCATCAGCAACTTTCTGATTCAACTGAGATCCAGATGATGTTGAAGCTGTAGTAGCAGAAAATACAGAATGGCTTAAATGACCAGAATAAATTGGAACTCCAGAACACTGATCATTTGAAGACACTTGTTCATCACCAGAAAAGAATGCCACTCCAGTACTAGATTTACCAGCAGATTTAGCAAAATACATTGAGGGATCCAGGATATGCTCCATATTAGTCTCTTTCTTCTTCATATTCATGTTATGTGACTGAATCTTCCCTAGGACTTCTTCAAGAGACATGGTTTTGTACTTAACATTTTCTTTGATCAAAACCGTATACACATCAAACTTTGATGGTAAAGCCTCCAAGAATTTATCATTGATTTCCTCAGTCACATATACCACAGATGCACTAGCCAGTTCACTAAGAAGATGATAGAATCTTGTAGCAAGATCATCCAAAGATTCATTTTGAAAATGTTTAAAGACTAGGAACTGCTTCTTTAGTAACTCTTTTCTACTCTTCTTCACATCCAAACTCCCTTCACACATTTTCTGTAATGCTTCTCACAGTTTTTGAGAAGACTTGAACTGTTTAAAACTGTGATATATTTCCTTTGGAAGAGACATAGAAATGCTAGCCATTGCTTTCTTTTCTCGATCAAATAACATCTTCTCTTCAGTAGTTAATGCTGACACCGATTTCGGAACATCATCCTTTCCCATCCATGAATAAGTAGGATGCGTATATCCTTCCAAAATCGGAATCCACAAACTAGTATCGGTAAAAGATACAAACTGGTCAAACCGATCTTTCCAATTTGATTAATCAGCTAGATTCAACAACCTCGGAGGTTTTTGAGATGTACCGATCTCATTTTCATAATTGAACATGTTTGTGACTTGAACCATATTTGCCATGTTTTTTTTAAAAAAAAAAATTTCTGATAAATTTCCAAGTATTGAGCAGTCTTACCCTCAGGCGAACTTAACAAGTTCGCTTTAGTGAGTACCAAGCGAACTTGAGATCAAGCGAACAAGACAAGTTCGCTTAAGGAGGAAATCCGGTAAGTTCGCTTGCTATGTAAGAAGCGAACTTAATAAGTTCGCTTGCTAAGTTCGCTTGCACAGGAACTAGCAAGTTCGCTTAAACTGCTGTAACAGACTCAGAGGAATCTTTACCCAAACACGAACCAAGAACTTCAAAAATCATGATTTCTCAGCGAATTGATGGAATTTAAGGAAATTGAACCGTAGGATTATGAATTTTATCAAATAGAACACTTCTATCGGTCTAATTTCGTCAAAATCACTTCCAAAAACATGAATTCAGCAGAGAAACGATTTTCAAGAACTTGAAAAACTCCATTGATGCAGAAATTTCAAAAATGTTGAATTTGTTGTCGAATTGTACACAAAACCGTCACTAATCACCAAGAATCGTACTTAATTCACGAGCATAAGCTCTGATACCACTTGTAGGTCCAGGTAACTCAACTACTGATCGAACTCGTAATATGACGTTGCTATAACACGAAGTGCGGAATCCTTCATGTTAACATTTGTATACTAACCGACAATTGAAACAACATGCATAAATAAACTTCTCAATTATATTCCAATTCACAATGGTTTACAGACTCAATCAGACAATTCTATCTCTCGGTTCTGTTAGGACATAGAACTGTAATGACAAAAGCTTGTAATAGTTATATTTTGTGTCTTTATGTTTTGTTATGAAATTGTAAAGTTGCTAAGTGTTTTTACTAGTAAGCCTAGAGGCGAACTTGTTAAGTTCGCCTGCTCTAACAGAGGCGAACTTAATAAGTTCGCTTAGGCATAACTGAGGCGAACTTGTTAAGTTCGCTTAGACTGTTTCAGGCGAACTTAACTAAGTTCGCTTAAAACAGTTTTGGTTCTATATATATGTGTTACAGAGTCATTAGACAGTAGCGAACAGAGATCGATCTGAGAGAGAAACAATTGTCTGATTGAGTCTGTAACCATTGTGTCACACCCCGACCGATGGCGGAATCATCGGGGCGGGACATGTAAGACTGTTCATAGCACATGGTTGACTAAATTGAAATATATTAAAGTCAAATTTGCATTACAATAAATCCAAGTACAAGATCAAATTCAAACAAAAAACATAAACAATTCATAAAATTCTTGATTTATTTTGCTAAGTCCAAATCCTATGTTGAACACGTCTTGAATCAATCTCACATATTGGGGCCTGAAACATGAATAAAATAAAGTCAACTAAAAAGTTGGTGAGTATAACACAGTTGTATATAGATAGCATATAGTTGAAAACAAATCCTTTACATGACATGATAAATAAGGCGTTCATGGGGAGTAACTATTGTGTAACCAAATGTACAATCAAACCTTGTAACTAGCATGCAAAACAAAGTGTATTGTCGGTTTCAATCACCGCGTACCATGGGTGGGTTTGTCAGACTCAATAGATCCATCATTGAAAACCGTCGGCTTGTATAGTTAATCATTGCACATAAGAGCATACAAGGTTAAACACACCTAGCACTCGGGCACAAAGCTCAAATTTTTGCACACATGTATGTAAATAGGATTTTTTTTTACACTTGTGTAGTTTGTGTAAATGTAAATGTGTAATGTGTAATGAGTATAGAGTTCATGTTCCACCCCAAAAGTGTAAAAGAGTAAAAGGGGTTGTGAATACTCACTTGGTATGGAAGTGAAGCTAACAAGGAATATAGATAGCAAAAAGATCCTTGAAAAGCACACTTTAACCTAAATAGTAATATGCATTGAATCACATAGATGTATAAAGTTTAAAAATGAAAGTTGGATTTGTATATAAAACCATTGGTTTGTATTTAAAAAGGATTGAATAAAATATATAAAGTTTGAGGTAAAATATGTTTGAAACAATTTAATTAGGTTTGAATTAAATAAATAAGTGTATAACTATAGTTTATGAAATAATGTCAATATTAATTGTAATTAAGTATAAATAAATAAAACGATTTTGATTTAAAATGTAAAGTAAATAAGTCATCATTATTTATAAATTTTGTAACTTAATTATTTAAAATATCATTTAAGTGTAAGATGATAAATATAAATTTAATTTTTATAAACTTTTCAATAAATTACATTTATGCCAAGATTAAACTTTTAATCTATTTTTAAATACAGAAAACATATTTTTATAAAATCTGAAACATTTACTGATTAAAATATAAAAATTATAATTCTGTTAAAAATTCTGAGTCTAGCACGACTGTGCCTCGGAAGGGCACGATCGTGCTCAAGCCACGGGCGCGACCACGCTAGTCGGGGCGCGACCGGGTTGATCAATCAGGAGCACAATCTAGACCAGTCATCAGGCACGACCGTGCCTTAGCCCGGCACGGTCGCGTCTATGATTTTTAGACACAACAGAGACTAGCCCAAAGGGCATGACAAGGTCTGGACGGATGACACGACCGCGCTGCTAGTCGACACGACCGCGCTAAACGAGGCACGGCCGCGCTAGATGATTAGCGCGACCGTGTCTATTCCAAATCAGACACGAATCGAGAGTTTCTTGTATTTTGAACACAGGAAAAGTTAGGGCTTTTGATTAATGGGTTATTAAGAGTCTTTTCATATAACTTAATTGTATGGAAATCGAGTTTAAGCATGGGTTCGATTAAATCATTTTTATTAAAATATGATTTCTGATTCTGATCGAATTCTATAATGGAAGCCCAAATTGAATGAGGGCTTTTGATAATGTTACTGAAATGAGTGAGATGGAGAGTATACTTACCCTGAAACGTAACGAATCGATGAAGAACGGCAGAGATGAGTTCCGGCGACGGAGGTAAAGGTTTCCGGTGACTTCGACTGCGATTCCGGCTAGGCTAGAGAGTCCAGAGTCTTGGAGAGAGCCGGGAGATGATAAATCCTTTCTTGATCGGGAGAATTTGGGTTCCGGGAGGAAGACTCGAGTTTTGTTTGAATTGCTTGAGAGAGAATTCGAGATTGATGGAGAAAAACTGAGGCGTTGAGTAATTGAAAATGGTATAACTCGCGTTAAAGGAAAAGAAACGTAATCGAATTTGAAATTCGAACGATTGAGCGTTTTGAAATCACATTTACGTTTCGACTGTTTCGCAGGCGCGACCGTGTTTAGGAACCGGGCGCGATCGTTCCACGACCAGCCGCGCGATCGTGCCGAGGCACTTGGCGCGACCGTGCTAGAACGAAGCACGACCGTGCTAGCTAGGGTTTCTTGATAAATTTTCAACTTTAGTCCTTGACTTTTCAGGTTTTATAAATTTGAAATATATAGTTACTTGTATAGTGTTTATGTGCATATAATCGAGTAAAACTTGCGAACTTGTATAGAATCATTGCATTTTATTTACCGCGGGAAAAATATTGAGACATTGCACGAGTATAGAACTTGAAATTTCATTACATTGAATTGAAATATGAATACTAAAAATCAGAAATGTTACAGTCTCCCCATGTTGAGAGAATTTTGTCCCGAAATTTAGCTAGAGGAAACAACATTAATAGTAAAAAGATGAGGGTACTTGAGCTTCATTTGGTCTTCTCGTTCCCAAGTGTACTCAGGACCACGCTTAGACTCCCAACGAACTTTGACGATAGGAATACGACTTCGCTTGAGTTGCTTGACTTCACGATCCATAATTTCCACCGGCTTCTCAACGAAGTGCATCGTTTCATCAATGCGCACGTCGTCAAGCGGTATATGGAGATTTTCATCAGCGAGACACTTCTTTAGATTAGATATATGAAATGTAGGATGCACATTGCCAAGAGATGGAGGTAACTCGAGCTTGTAAGCCACTTTCCCAATCCTTTCAAGGATTTTGAATGGACCAACATAACGAGGTGATAACTTGCCTTTCTTTCCAAAACGGATCACACCCTTCCATGGAGATACCTTAAGAAGAACGAGATCACCGACTTGGAATTCCAAGGGTTTTCGACGTTTGTCGGCATAACTCTTTTGCCGACTCCTCGCTACTCGAATATTGTCACGGATTTGAATAATCTTGTCGGAAGTTTCTTGAATTAACTCGGGACCGGTGATTTGTGCTTCACCAATCTCGTTCCAACAGATCGGAGAACGACACTTGCGACCATAGAGAGCTTCGAATGGAGCCATGTTGATACTTGTGTGGTAGCTATTGTTATAAGAAAACTCAATAAGGGATAAATGTGAATCCCAATTGCCACCAAAATCGATTACACAAGCTCTAAGCATGTCTTCAAGAGTTTGGATTGTTCGCTCGGTTTGGCCATCAGTTTGGGGATGGTAAGCTGTGCTCAAATCCAAACGAGTACCAAGAGCAGATTGGAGAGATTGCCAAAATCGAGAAGTGAACCGAGCGTCTCTATCAGATATTATGTTCAAGGGAACACCATGACGGCTCACGATTTCATCAATGTAAATTCGGGCAAGTTTCTCCACTTTGAAGTCTTCACGAATAGGCAAAAAGTGGGCAGATTTGGTGAGTCGATCAATGATCACCCAAATACTATCATAACCACTCGAGGTGCGAGGGAGCTTGGTAATGAAATCCATAGCTAAATTCTCCCATTTCCACACGGGAATTTCCGGTTGTTCAAGCAAACCAGAAGGACGCTGATGTTCGGCTTTGACTTTGGAGCAAGTTAAGCATTTGGCAACATAAAGAGCAATGTCCTTCTTCATAACGGGCCACCAATAAAGCTGACGAAGATCTTGGTACATTTTATCCGCACCAGGATGAATAGAATAACGAGTCTTATGAGCCTCGTTCATGAGAAATGCACGGAGATCATCGCGATCGGGAACCCAAATACGGTTTAAGTAATATAGTAAGCCATTGGGTTTAGATTCAAGAAGAAGTTCAACACCACACGACATTTCTTCATACATGTTACCCTCGGTAACCGAGACGTGTTGAGCTTCCAGGATACGGGTTTGAATATCGGATTGAATACGGGCGCAATGAAGCATAACATGGTCTTTTCGACTCAACGCATCGGCTACAACATTCGCTTTGCCGGGATGGTAACGAATCTCGCAGTCGTAGTCGTTAAGGAGTTCGACCCAATGTCGTTGCCTCATATTGAGCTCTTTTTGGTTGAAGATATGTTGAAGACTTTTATGGTCGGTGAATACCACACATTTCGTGCCATATAGGTAATGTCTCCAAATCTTTAACGCGAATACGACCGCACCCAACTCGAGGTCGTGCGTCGTATAATTCTTTTCATGAATTTTGAGTTGTCTTGATGCATAAGCGATTACTTTTCCTCGTTGCATGAGGACACAACCAAGACCTTGGTTAGAAGCATCACAATAGACAACTAAATCATCATTTCCGTCGGGGAGAGTCAAAATGGGAGCATTGCACAACTTATGCTTAAGAGTTTGGAAAGCTTCTTCTTGTTTCGGTCCCCACTCATAAGTTTTACCTTTATGGGTCAAAGCGGTAAGAGGGACAGCAATCTTTGAGAAGTTTGAGATGAAACGACGATAATAACCCGCAAGACCAAGGAACGAACGAACTTCGGTAGGAGTCTTCGGGGCATTCCAATTCTTAACCGTTTTAATCTTAGCAGGATCAACATGAATACCCTTGTCGTTGACGATGTGACCAAGAAATTGAACTTCTTTTAACCAAAATTCACATTTGGAGAACTTGGCATATAGTTGTTCTTTCTTTAAAAGGTCCAAAACCAATCTAAGGTGTTCTTCATGGTCGGCTTTAGTCTTGGAATAGATTAAGATATCGTCAATGAAAACGATCACGAATTTATCAAGGTACGGTTTACACACACGATTCATGAGGTCCATGAAAACTGCGGGTGCATTGGTTAATCCAAAAGGCATAACCATGAACTCGTAATGACCATACCTTGTTCGGAAAGCAGTCTTAGGAATGTCATCTTCTTGAACACGGAGCTGATGATAACCAGATCGAAGATCAATCTTCGAGAAACACGTAGAATCTTGAAGTTGATCAAAGAGATCATCGATTCTAGGCAAAGGATAGCGATTCTTGATAGTAAGCTTATTGAGCTCGCGATAGTCAATACACATGCGAAATGATCCATCCTTCTTCTTTACAAATAAGATGGGTGCACCCCACGGTGAATGACTCGGGCGAATGAACCCTTTATCGGAGAGTTCTTGAAGTTGACTTGCGAGCTCTTGCATTTCGGAAGGTGCAAGACGATAAGGAGTTCTAGCAACAGGGTTAGCTCCGGGCATGAGATCAATACGGAATTCGACTTGACGAACGGGAGGAAGACCGGATAAATCTTTAGGAAAAACTTCGGGGAAATCCCGAATGATCGGAATGTCTTGAATACTCTTCTCCTTGACACCCTTTTGAACAATATGAGCTAAGAAAGCAATGTACTTCTTTCGTAAGTACTTTTGAGCGGTAGTACAAGAGATCAATTTGAGACCCTTGCAAGGCTTTTCACCAAAAACCCTTAATGTTTCTCCCGATGGTAGCGGAATTCGGATACACTTTTCAAAGCAAATGACTTCGGCATGATGATTTGATAGCCAATCCATACCTATGATAATGTCAAAGCTTCCTAGTGGCATTGGAATAAGGTTGATTGGGAATGCATGATCATTAAGTTCTAAAGAGCAATCATAGATAATAGACTCAATTGTAAGGGAGTCACCATTTGCTATTTCAACGGTGAAGGTTTTCTCTAATTGGGATCGTGTCTTTGCAAGTAAAGGCTCAAAATTAAGTGACACAAAACTTTTATCGGCACCGGTATCGAACAAAATGGAGGCATATTGACTATTAACAAGGAACGTACCATTAACCACGTCGTTGTTGGCTTGACCTTCGTTGGCGTTAATGTTGAAAGCACGCCCACGAGCTCCACCTTGTCTAGTATTTGCGAGCCTTGGACATAGATTACGAAAATGATTCGGGTCACCACACTCATAACAAGCACGCACATTAGCAATGGCGGGAGCACCTTGATTAGCCACTTGAGGTACGGTTTGGTTTGGAGGGTTGACTTGGCCCGTAAGGGATTTGGTCCTACAAACATTAACCGTATGACCATATCTCCCACAATAAGTACAAAGGCGACATGGGATGTTTTGGGGATGATGATAGTTGCAGGTGGCACAAAGTGGGTAAATTCCATCATATGGCTTTTTGACTGGTGCTTGAACCATAGGTGCAGCCTGGTTCACGGGAACAGCAGGAGTAACCACAGCAAAATTTCTAACCTTCCTCTTTCTAGTGTTGCGAGAGGGCTCGGTTGTAGCTTCTTTGGTGTGGTTAGGAGGGGTTACGGTTTCAGCAACTTTCTTAGAACCCTTTTTGGTAAGAGTTCCAGCTTTAACATGATTATCGGTTAGGGTAGCAGACAGGCGGATGGCATCTTCCAAAGTAGCAGGATTTCTACCTAAGACAGTATCTTGAATTTGTCTTGGTAGCCCACCAATGAACTTTTCGATGCAACGAGATAATGGAGTGACCATGTGGGGCACAAGAAGACTCAATTCATGGAACCGAGTTGTGTAAGCCAAGTGTTCCCCACTATTTTGGGCAAGATCCCAAAATTCGGCCTCTAACTTCTTCACTTCATTGCGAGGACAGAACTCCTCGGTCATAAGCCTTTTGACCTCATCCCAAGGTAAGGCCATAGCTACATCAACACCCCTATTCCTTTTCTCCCCATTCCACCATGTAAGTGCCCGCTTTTGAAGGACACTAGTAGCATGACGAACACGGAGGTTGTCGGGACAGTCACTATTGAGAAAGGTATTCTCAATACTTTTGAACCATTGGAGGAGTCCGGTAGCTCCTTCGGTTCCATAAAACTTTAGGGGATTGCACGAATTGAAGTGCTTGAAGGTGCATTGAGATGGATTATTTCCACCATTTCCACCATTACCACCATTATTACCACTATTGCTTCCATTTCCACCATTGCCATTAGTGGCACCATTGGCTTGGGTGAGTTGTGTCACCAATTGAGTAAGAATAGCAGCAATGTCGGAGTTGGCGTTAGCGGCGGGAGCACGACGAGGAGGCATTCTACAGATTTGAAACACAAGACAAGAGAGATTGTAAGAACTTATGAGAATTGCTAGGATTTAATAGAATGAGATAACAAAATAAAAGATAGATAATCATAGTTTGGATTGTACTCAAAAGTGACAAAAATTCACTTGAATACTAAGGCATATTAAGGTTAATTTAAACTCATATAATTTTCAAGGAGAGATGCTTTAGCCTATAGGTAAACACTCATCTCGGGAGTTCCCGGGAAAGCATACGGGTCCCTCGGTTGATTGGGATTTATGCGAAATGCTTTCCTAGACAGAAAACCCAAAATACAGGTGTCACCCTTCCAGATTGCACGTGTACTCAAATAATTTAACAAGTTTAAAAACCTCAACGAAGAAATAAAAATTTTATTTAAAGATTTTTGCTTCAAGAATTTTCCACATGCTTAGAAAGGATATCGATAGAAAAAGAAGATAAGAATAATAAGAGGTTTAGGCCATAGGAAAGGATGTTATTTATTTAATTATTATTTAAGAATATCCTAATAAGTCATGCATTTCTAACAAAGAGGGTAGCAAATATAATAATAATTAATCATGGTAAGCATGTAGCACATAGCACAAAATCATGAAGCATAACATAAGTGGGTGTCCTAAAGTTATAGTCTAGGTCAAGATGTCTAATAACCTAAATCCCTATAACCAAGGCTCTGATACCAATCTGTCACACCCCGACCGATGGCGGAATCATCGGGGCGGGACATGTAAGACTGTTCATAGCACATGATTGACTAAATTGAAATATATTAAAGTCAAATTTGCATTACAATAAATCCAAGTACAAGTTCAAATTCAAACAAGAAACATAAACAATTCATAAAATTCTTGATTTATTTTGCTAAGTCCAAATCCTATGTTGAACACGTCTTGAATCAATCTCACATATTGGGGCCTGAAACATGAATAAAATAAAGTCAACTAAAAAGTTGGTGAGTATAACACAGTTGTATATAGATAGCATATAGTTGAAAACAAATCCTTTACATGACATGATAAATAAGGCGTTCATGGGGAGTAACTATTGTGTAACCAAATGTACAATCAAACCTTGTAACTAGCATGCAAAACAAAGTGTATTGTCGGTTTCAATCACCGCGTACCATGGGTGGGTTTGTCAGACTCAATAGATCCATCATTGAAAACCGTCGGCTTGTATAGTTAATCATTGCACATAAGAGCATACAAAGGTTAAACACACCTAGCACTCGGGCACAAAGCTCAAATTTTTGCACACATGTATGTAAATAGGATTTTTTTTTACACTTGTGTAGTTTGTGTAAATGTAAATGTGTAATGTGTAATGAGTATAGAGTTCATGTTCCACCCCAAAAGTGTAAAAGAGTAAAAGGGGTTGTGAATACTCACTTGGTATGGAAGTGAAGCTAACAAGGAATATAGATAGCAAAAAGATCCTTGAAAAGCACACTTTAACCTAAATAGTAATATGCATTGAATCACATAGATGTATAAAGTTTAAAAATGAAAGTTGGATTTGTATATAAAACATTGGTTTGTATTTAAAAAGGATTGAATAAAATATATAAAGTTTGAGGTAAAATATGTTTGAAACAATTTAATTAGGTTTGAATTAAATAAATAAGTGTATAACTATAGTTTATGAAATAATGTCAATATTAATTGTAATTAAGTATATAAATAAATAAAATGATTTTGATTTAAAATGTAAAGTAAATAAGTCATCATTATTTATAAATTTTGTAACTTAATTATTTAAAATATCATTTAAGTGTAAGATGATAAATATAAATTTAATTTTTATAAACTTTTCAATAAATTACATTTATGCCAAGATTAAACTTTTAATCTATTTTTAAATACAGAAAACATATTTTTATAAAATCTGAAACATTTACTGATTAAAATATAAAAATTATAATTCTGTTAAAAATTTTGAGTCTAGCACGACCGTGCCTCGGAAGGGCACGATCGTGCTCAAGCCACGGGCGCGACCGGGTTGATCAATCAGGAACACAATCTAGACCAGTCATCAGGCACGACCGTGCCTTAGCCCGGCACGGTCGCGTCTATGATTTTTAGACACAACAGAGACTAGCCCAAAGGGCATGACAAGGTCTGGACGGATGACACGACCGCGCTGCTAGTCGACACGACCGCGCTAAACGAGGCACGGCCGCGCTAGATGATTAGCGCGACCGTGTCTATTCCAAATCAGACACGAATCGAGAGTTTCTTGTATTTTGAACACAGGAAAAGTTAGGGCTTTTGATTAATGGGTTATTAAGAGTCTTTTCATATAACTTAATTGTATGGAAATCGAGTTTAAGCATGGGTTCGATTAAATCATTTTTATTAAAATATGATTTCTGATTCTGATCGAATTCTATAATGGAAGCCCAAATTGAATGAGGGCTTTTGATAATGTTACTGAAATGAGTGAGATGGAGAGTATACTTACCCTGAAACGTAACGAATCGATGAAGAACGGCAGAGATGAGTTCCGGCGACGGAGGTAAAGGTTTCCGGTGACTTCGACTGCGATTCCGGCTAGGCCAGAGAGTCCAGAGTCTTGGAGAGAGCCGGGAGATGATAAATCCTTTCTTGATCGGGAGAATTTGGGTTCCAGGAGGAAGACTCGAGTTTTGTTTGAATTGCTTGAGAGAGAATTCGAGATTGATGGAGAAAAACTGAGGCGTTGAGTAATTGAAAATGGTATAACTCGCGTTAAAGGAAAAGAAACGTAATCGGATTTGAAATTCGAACGATTGAGCGTTTTGAAATCACATTTACGTTTCGACTGTTTCGCAGGCGCGACCGTGCCAATATTGGCGCGACCGTGTTTAGGAACCGGGCGCGATCGTTCCAGGACCAGCCGCGCGATCGTGCCGAGGCACTTGGCGCGACCGTGCTAGAACGAAGCACGACCGTGCTAGCTAGGGTTTCTTGATAAATTTTCAACTTTAGTCCTTGACTTTTCAGGTTTTATAAATTTGAAATATATAGTTACTTGTATAGTGTTTATGTGCATATAATCGAGTAAAACTTGCGAACTTGTATAGAATCATTGCATTTTATTTACCGCGGGAAAAATATTGAGACATTGCACGAGTATAGAACTTGAAATTTCATTACATTGAATTGAAATATGAATACTAAAAATCAGAAATGTTACACATTGTTATTTGGAATATAATTGAGAAATTTATTTACGCGTGTTGTCGGTTAGTATACCAACGTTAATACGAAGGATTCCGCACTTCGTATTATTGAAATGTCATATCATGAGTTCGATCAGTAGTTGAGTTACCTGGACCTACAAGTGGTATCAGAGCAAAGTGCTCGTGAATTAAGTACGATTCTTGGTGATAATTGACGCTTTTTGTGTACAATTCGACAAGATATACAACTTTTTGAAGTTTCTGCAACAATGGAGTTTTTAAAGTTCTTGAAGATCGTTTCTTTGCTGAATTCGTGATTTTGGAAGGGATTTTGACGAAATTAGTCCGATAGAACTGTTACATTTGTTCAAATTCATAATCCTACGGATTAATTTTCTTAAATTCCATCAAATCATGAATTTTGAAGGTTTCGGTTCGTGTTTGGACGAAGACTGTGTTGATTCTGTTACAGCAGTTTAAGCGAACTTGCTGAGTTCCTGTTCAAGCGAACTTATTAAGTTCGCTTCTCACATTTCAAGCTAACTTAGCTGTTAAGCGAACTTACCGGATTTCCTCCTTAAGCGAACTTGTCTTGTTCGCCTGATATTAAGTTCGCTTAGTACTCCCTAAAGCGAACTTATTAAGTTCGCCTGAGGGTAAAAATCAGTTCAGTACTTAGAAATTTTTCAGAATTTTTTTTTAACATGGCAAATATGGTTCAAGTCACAAACATGTTCAATTATGATAATGAGATTGGTACATCTCAAAAACCTCCGAAGTTGCTGAATCTAGCTGATTATTCAAATTGGAAAGATCGGTTTGACCAATTCGTATCTTTTACCGATACTAGTTTGTGGATTCCAATTTTGGATGGATATACACACCCTACTTATTCATGGATGGGAAAAGATGATGTTCCAAAACCAGTGTCTTCTTTATCTACTGAAGAAAAGCTGTTATTTGATCGAGAAAAGAAAGCAATGGCTAGCATTTCGATGTCTCTACCAAAGGAAATTTATCACAGTTTTAAACAGTTCAAGTCTTCTCAACAGCTGTGGGAAGCTCTACAGAAAAGGTGTGAAGGGAGTTTAGATGTTAAGAAAAGTAGAAAAGAATTACTAAAGAAGCAGTTCCTAGTTTTTAAACATTTTCAGAACGAATCTTTGGATGATCTTGCTACAAGATTCTATCATCTTCTTAGTGAACTGGATAGTGCACCTGTGGTTTATGAGAGTGAGGAAATCAATGATAAATTCTTGGAGGCTTTACCATCAAAGTTTGATGTGTATACGGTTTTGATCAAAGAAAATGTTAAGTACAAAACCATGTCTCTTGAAGAAGTCCTAGGGAAGATCCAGTCACATGACATGAATTTGAAAAAGAAAGAGACTAATTTGGAGCATATCCAGGATCCCTCGATGTATTTTGCCAAATCTGTTGGTAAATCTAGTACTGGTGTGGCATTTTTTTCTGGTGATGCTCAAGAGTCTACAAATGATCAGTGTTCTGGAGTTCCAACTTATTCTGGTCATACAAGCCATTCTGGATTTTCTGCTACTACTGCTTCAACATCATCTGGATCTCATGTGAATCAGAAAGTTGCTGATGATTATTTGGCTATGTTTTCTTCATTTATGGCATCATATGAGAATTTCATTGGAGGAAAAATACATGATCCTGAGGTAATAGAAGATGATTTCAAACAGATTGACCCTGTTGATCTGGAAGAAATGAATAGCCAATGGAATATGGCCATGTTAATGAGACAAGCTAAACATTTCTTGAAGAGAACTGGGAGAAAATATATTGGTTCAAATAGTCGATCGCGTATGGGTTTTGATAAGAGCAAAGTTAGGTATTACAACTGTCAAGAGTATGGTCATTTTGCTAAGGAGTGTGTGAAAACAAAGGTAGAATTTGATTCTCAAAAGAAGCAATCTAACTTTCAGCATGCTAGGAATCAGCCTCATGGTTCATCTGGTAATCAAAATCATGGTCCTTCTGGTAATACAAATCATGCATCTGCATCATCGGCTCTAGTTGCTCAAAACGATGAAAACTATGATTGGGGCATTCATCTGGAAGATTTGGTGGGTGCTGTGAGTCAGGCTTTTGTTGCAGAAATTCATTCAGAAAAACCTGAAGAATCTACTGATGATGAAAGTTCTAGTGATGGTGAGAGTGTTCCAATTGTTGATGATGAGGAAGAAAGAGAGCAAAGTAGTGATTCTGATGCTGTGACAGGGGTTGCTGAGGAAGAAATTGTTCTTACAGAAAATGCGTCAGTTGGTGAAGATTCAGAAAACATTCCGATTGCCAAAGTATTCATGGCAGACATGTCTGACCCGACTAAGGTAAAAGACTCTGTTTGTCATATATTTTGTACTAATTGCATTTCTGTTAAAGATAAACTACAAAAAGTCATGGATGATAACACCAATTTGATTTATGACATGAAATCAATGCATTCAGTAAATCAGAAACTGAAAGATAATGATAAACTGTGCATTGATAGAATTGAGTTTTTAAAAAGAGACTTAAATTCTCTTGGGTTAAAATACAAAGAGCAGGGTTATCATCTTGATATGGCTTATGCTGAAATTGAAAAACGAAATGAAGTAGTTGCCCAAAAGAACAAGGAAATTTCGGAAAAAGAATCTGAGGTGATAAAGTTACATCGAAAGTTGGAACAGTTTGAAAATTCATCTGTAGTGTTGGATTATTTTAATGCTAATGCTGATCCCACAAAAAGGGTTGCTGGTATTAGGTTTGTTCCTCCTCCGTTCAATGGAAATTATGTAGTTGAGCCTGAAATAATTCATGAAGAGGAGATTGATCCCAAGACGGTATTAAAAGTGAATCCAGTGACGGGTGAAGACATGGTGTATGATTCTGATACAGAGGATGAAGTATTTGATGATTCAAAGGTTTAAGGCATTCCGAGAGAGGTGAAAATTGAGGAACCAAAGATTATGAAGAATGTTACTCGGGATAGGTGCAATTTGACAGAACCTGAAGAGGTGAAAGTGGTTCAAACTAAACTTTCTCCAATATTAAAGTCAAGTGGGTTTGTTGCGGCTGGTTTTCAAAAAGTGAATTCTTCAAAGGTGCCAAAACAGACTTATGTTCCTAAGAAGCCGGTAAATTGTTCTGGGCATTCATCCGAAGCTTCTTCTTCTGATGGTTCTTCAAATTCAAAGAAAATACCTTATTTCATAACTTATCAAGAAAGACGTGTGTGCTTTCATTGCAATGAGCCTGGTCATATTTTGATTAATTGTCCATACAAGAACAAGGGCAAACTGAAGACTGTTCCTTGACAACCGAAAGTGGTGAAGATTCTGAAAAGGAAAGATGAGGGAAAATCGTCTTCTAGTTTGGGAAACGATATGACTGGACGATCTTTTGTTAATTCTCCTGGAATTAAACAACAAGACACATTGCATGCTAAATCTTTTGTATGCAGAGAAAATATTGAGATTCCAAAAGTTGGGATTTCAAAAGATACTTTTCAGGAGGTTAAATTGTCTAGACCTCAAAGAAGAAGAAGAAACAGAAAATTAAAGAAAATTTTGGAAACATCTGAATCTGAAAATAATATTTCAAATAATGTTTCTAAAAATAATAAAATTGGTTCTTGTTTGAAAAGGTCTGATTGTCACACTTTTGTTCAAAAAGTAAATGATAAAATTGATTGTCAATTGCAAGAAGTAGTTTATTTTGATCAATCCGGATGACCCAAGACCACGATGGCTTGGGTTCCACTTTCTAATTGATTCATGTTGGTTATGTAGGGACAACCAAGGAGGACTATCAACAACACTTGGTATGTGGATAGTGGTTGCTCTCGACATATGACAGGGAATGTGAAATTGCTTGAGGATGTGATTAAAATTGATGGTGGTTATGTCGCTTTTGCGGGTAATAAAGGCGGGTACATAACAGGCCAGGGAACGTTAAAGAATGACAAAGTAAAATTTGAAAAGGTGAATTATGTTGAGCAGCTGGAACACAATCTTTTAAGCGTATCACAAGTCTGTGACAAGAAGTTTTCGTTCCATTTCAACGATCATGAATGTTATATTCTGAAACCGGGTTTTGTGATTCCTGATGAATGGATTCTTATGAAGGCTCCAAGGAGAAATGACACGTATGTCCTTGACATGAGTGTCGCCACTACAACGGATTCAATTCCAACATGTTTACTCTCCAAGGCGTCGGAATCTGAATCAATATTGTGGCACAGGAAGCTAGCTCACATAAACTACACGAAGATGAACTACATTGTTAGGAATGATCTTGTGCTTGGTATTCCGAAAATGAAATTCTCAGTTCCTGATGATTGTATTCCGTGCAAGAAGGGGAAGCAAAGAAAGAAATCTCACAAATCAAAATCGACGAATTCTATCGTAACTCCCTTGGAGTTGCTGCATATGGATTTGTTCGGTCCTATCAGTATTAGGAGCATTGGTGGGAAATCGTATTGTTTGGTCGTAACTGATGATTACTCCAGATTTTCATGGGTTAAGTTTCTTTCCTCTAAAGCTGAAACCACTGAGTTGGTACAATACTTAATCCTGGGTTTGGAAAATTTATTCAATCTGAAATCAGAAGAATCAGGAGTGACAATGGCAGCGAATTTAAGAATAGCAAAATGGGCTTATTCTGTTTACAAAAAGGAATTCATCATGAATTCAGTGCGCCATATGTTCCTCAACAAAACGGTGTCGCTGAACGAAAGAACAGGACGTTGGTCGAAACAGCTCGCACGATGCTTGCAGATTCTAAGCTTCCAGTCACCTTTTGGGCTGAAGCTGTGAATACTGCGTGCCATGTTTTGAACAGGGTCTTGACCGTCAAGCGGCATAACAAGACTTGCTATGAATTGTTAAACAATCGAAAACCGAATCTGGAATACTTACTACCTTTTGGTAATCCGTGTACCCTACTCAAAGTTAGAGATATCCCAACAAATTTCTGTGCAAAGGTTATTGAAGGGATTTTTCTGGGGTATGTGACTAATTCGACAACCAAGAGAGTTTATAACAAAGAGACACGCCAAGTTGAAGAATGGTTCCATATTGACTGTTCAAATCGGTCTTTACCATAAATGACGATTGGTCCGGATTGGGCATTTGATTATGAAAACTTATTCAAGTCTTTTCATTTACCTTCTGACATTTCTGATGAAGATGCTGCTGTTCTTTATGATTCTTGTCAAGATGCACAGCATAATGGATTTCTACCAAATGCAGTTCCCAATTCATCGATTCCGTCTACTTCTGCTTCTGATCCTAATGTTGCTTCTTGTTCCGGTCCACAAGATTCAGAGAGTGAGGAGGATAATGCTATTTTTCAAGATTCTTCTGCTGATCCGCTGTTGAGTGATGATCCATTACCTTCGACACAGGATCAGGGGGAGATTCCAACAAATTTAGACTCGGAAATTCCAATTCCTCAAGATTATTCTTATCAATCTGATTCTACTCAAGTTGATGTGTTGCCGGTTCCTGAAGTCGCATCCATCAAGGAACACAAAGATCATCCAGTAACAAATATAACTGAAAATTTACAGGATGGAGTGAAAACCCGTTCTCTTGTTGACAATACTTGTTTGTATACTTGCATTAAAGATTCTGGTGTTCTTGATGATTGCTCACATTCTTGCTTTATTTCACAGGTTGAACCCAAGAATGTAGAGATGGCTTTAAATGACAATAACTGGATAGAAGCTATGCAGGAAGAACTAGCTCAATTTGACAAACTGAAGGTTTGGAATCTGGTTGATTTACCGAAAGGTGCGTATCCGATAGAAACGAAATGGGTGTTTAAATGTAAAAAGAACGATCGAGGTGTCGTGGTACGCAATAAGGCAAGATTAGTTATCCAGGGCTTCAATCAACAAGAAGGAATTGATTACACCGAAGTTTATGCGCCGGTTGCAAGGCTTGAAGCTATAAGGCTGTTTCTCGCTTTTGCTTCCTTTAAAGGATTTAAGGTGTTTCAATTAGATGTAAAGAGTGCATTTTTATATGGAAAGGTCAAGGAGGAAGTCTATGTGTGTCAGCCGCCGGGATTTGAAGATCCACTGAATCTGAACATGGTTTTCAAGCTAGATAAGGCCCTCTATGGTCTTCATCAGGCTCCTCGTGCGTGGTATGAGACTTTATCAACACATCTTTTGGCGAATGACTTTGTTCGTGGAAAGATAGACTCGACCTTATTCATAAAGAAATCAGGGGGAGATTACCTACTGGTACAGATTTATGTGGATGATATTATTTTTGGCTCGACAAATGAAGGGTTGTGCAAAGAATTTGAGGGTGTTATGAAGTCGAAATTTGAAATGTCTGCGATGGGAGAGTTATCGTTTTTCTTAGGTTTACAAGTAAATCAAAAGGAAGATGGTTTCTTTATTCATCAGTCTAAGTATGTCAAAGACATCTTGAGCCGGTTCAAGATGGAGGACTGTACTTCATATGATACTCCAATTCCGGTCAATCATAAGTTAAATTCTGACCCGGAAGGAAAAGATGTGGACTGTCGACTTTATAGAGCTATGATTAGATCCCTCATGTACTTAACCGCTTCAAGGCCGGATATAATGTTCGCCGTGTGTATCTGTTCCAGATTTCAGGCAAAGCCAAAAGAATCTCACTTAATTGCTGTGAAAAGAATCTTTCGGTATTTAAAAGGAAAACAACGTTTAGGGCTATGGTATCCTCATGGTTCTAACTTTGATTTCAATGCTTATACTGATTCTGATTTTAGTGGTTGTTGTCTGGACAGGAAATCTACAACAGGTGGTTGCCAGTTCTTAGGTAATCGACTTGTTTCTTGGCAATGCAAAAAGCAAACCACAGTCTTGATTTCAACATGCGAAGCAGAATACATCGCTGCTGCAAGTTGCTGTTCACAGATCCTGTGGATACAACAACAATTGAGAGATTACGGTTTGAATTTCACAGGAACCCCCATGTTTAATTGATAACAATGCTACTATGTCCATAACTAATAATCCTGTTAAACATAGTAAAACTAAGCACATCGAAATTCGATATCATTTTATACGTGATTGTGCAGAGAAAAGGTTGATTGAGCTGGTCAAGGTACATACTGAAGATAATTTTGCTGATTTGTTTACTAAAGTATTTGATCGTACCAGGTTTGAGTTCCTAATTAAAATGATTGGTATGATCAATCCCGAATAAAATTTTTTTTCAAAATCAGAATTTCATGGAAAAATTTTCTTTTAGTTTCGTTTATTGCTTTATTACATTTTTGCAATTACATTTTCAGTCAAAAAGTCTAAATTATAAAAAGTCAAAACAAATTAAAAAATATAAAATTTGACATCATTTGAGGTTAGATAAGAAATGATAGTACATCAGTGATTAGTTCATTTCACACGACCTTAGTAGACCTTGATATATGAATGATTAAAATAAGTTGATCTGATCTAAATTTCAAAGTCTGTATAAATAAGAAATGATAGTGTTATGAATGTTCTATTCTTGATAATTTGTTTTAAAATTTGTGTGTAAAATTTGAAACTTGAATTGTTAATAGGCTAAAAGCGTTTTGAAACTAATAGTAGTGTGAAAATTAAATATAATATGATTACATCTGTGATTTAAACCCATTTTATGCCTGGGTGTGTGTGTTTAAAGATCACTATCAGATAAAGAATATTGGCATATATGTGGGGTACACGATGTTTATCATCTAAATGGTACTAAAACACATGATTTTGGAAAATAAACGCTTATAGTTTCAAATAATATAATATTGACAATTTTAAGAATTCAGGCTTTATATTTCAAATTCGGTATAAATAAAAGAGCATTTTATAACCTGATCTTATTTACTTTGAAATTTATCGCGTATCATTTCAAATATTAATCAAATTGAATGAGTTTCAATATGAAAAAGATGCAAAATGCACAAAATTGAGTTGAATGGTCTCTTACTATAGGTTACTCTTTGTTATTGATAATATGTGTGATGAATTAATTGAATACTGATATGATCTTCTTGCTCATGATGTTCAAACCAAAAATATGTCATTTCAGTTTATCAAGAGAAAAATCAAAAATATGTGATTCTGTTTGTACAGAGAAAAATCAAAAATATGTGATTCTGTTTGTATAGAGAAAAACCAAAAATATGTGTTTCCGTCTGTATAGATAAAATTCAAAAAGATTTTTTTCTTTCCATGAAAATTCTAAACTTTTATTAAAATTGTTCGGGATTGGATCAAATATGTGTGCTGACGGAAGTTCAAGATTTGAAAGGTTGAAGTTGAGAAAGTTTGTGTTCAAGGCAAAAAGGTTGAAAAAGTAATTAAGTTCGCCTGTGAACAGTGAAGCGAACTTAATATGTTCGCTTAAATTGGTGAAGCGAACTTAATTTTCAGTCTCGGGTGAAGCGAACTTAAGGATGAAGCGAACTTATCTTGTTCGCCGAAGGATTGTTAAGCGAACTTAACAAGTTCGCTTAATCAAGCGAACTTGTTCAAATTTCTCAAAATTTTAAATCTGTGTTGTGGGTGTTAATTTTCGGTTGCCTCTTGATCGGAATCACGTTGCGAATCTAACAAAGGTATTTTCGTTGGATTTCATCTGATAAATTGTGTGTATTCGATGGTTTTTCATCTCGGGTTTCGTCGGCCTGTTTCACGATAATTTTGACCTAAGTTTTGACCGAGATATCAAATTGTGTAGAATTTTTGGTCATATTGTGATATTCGATTGTTTGGATATGTTTATTTCATGTTCGAATATCGGTTTGCCGGATTTTGAAATTTCAGTGTTTGAATTTGAAACGTCTCAGGTTCCAAACGAACTTGTTCCAAGCGAACTTGTCAGGCGAACTTAATAAGTTCGCCTCTTACACTACTAAGCGAACTTATTAAGTTCGCCTAGGGGTCAGAAGTGAAAAAGAGTTGTGATTTTTTTTGTGTTTGAAATTTTTTTTAAATTTTTTGTTTGAAATTTTTGTTGTTGTTGTTTTGTTTGTGTGTTTTATTAATTGTGTATCCTATATGTGTACGTGTTCTAATGTTTGTTAAGTTGTCCAATATTTTCACAGATGACTCGTCGTGTTGAATACAAGCATAATCAAGTGGCGTTGTTAGATCCAAATTTGCCTGAAGCAGTTCACTATCAAGGCATTATCAATTTTCTGAATAGATCAAGATTACATGTTGCATTATCTGCGGATCCTTATATTAGTTTGGTGTATATCCAACAATTCTGGGATACTGTACATCAAGATATCGATGTGGAACCATATGTCCTTCGTGCAACAGTCAATAACACAGAGATTGCTATTTCAGAAGAGACAATTCGTGCTGCTCTAGTTTTGGGAGGCAATGCTGAAGATCCAATATCTTATCCCAATACTCTTATTATGGGGTGTTTTCAACAGATGGGATATCGTGGAAGACAAAATGATACAAAAGCTAGGAAAGGTGGATTAGTGGGAGAATGGAGGTACTTTATGCATGTGATTATACAATGCATTTCTCCGTGAAAAGCTGGTACCGATGGCTTGAAGATGACACTTCAAACAGCGATCGTGGCCTTAACTTTGAATAAAAGATTCAATTTTCCGCTTTATTTTTACCGAGAGATGGTAATGCAGATCAATCCAGCTGAAGGTCAAGGTTTCTTGATGTATCCCCGATTTTTTCAACTGATACTCAATCATCTTATTCCGGATCTTCCACAACATGCCATACGATTGACTTTGACTCCGATGTCAAAACGTATTTTTACAGATTGTACAAAGGTTAAACAGCAAAATGCGGCGTTGATTCCGGTTAATACTCCACTGTTTGGGCACTTAATCAATCCTGATTATGTTGCACCACCAAATGATAATTGGTTTCATCCAAATGAACTTGCTCAAGTTCAAGGAGCTAACGTTCCAGTACAACAACAACTGCAACAACCACAACAACCTGCCCAACAACAACAAATACCAGTTCCACAAATACAAGTTCCTGTACAACCACAAATTCCTATTCCTGAACAAGTTCCTATTCCACAGGTTGCAGTTAATATTCCTATTCAGGAACCAGTTCTAGAAGAATTCGTTCATGATCCTAATCAAGATATGGGTATGAACATGGATGATTTTGTTGATGAAGCTGTGAACTCGCCCATTCATGAACAAGAAGGGAATGTGGTGACAGACGTTGAGTCTAGTTCCAGTTCAAGTGATACTTCATCATCTGATGATGAAAGCACTGATTCTGATGAATCTAGAGATTTTTCTCTAGGTCATTATGAATGGTTGGCTGCTATTCCACTGGCTAATGCTGGAAAACGCATTAAATCTCAAGCCAAACGACCACGACGCAAGTCTGTTCGGGATCCTCCTTCCGGATCAGTTCTTGGAAAAAGATCGTTGGTAGATGAAAGTTCTGACACTGATAGTGACTTTAATCCTGATCCTTCACGACAAAAGTTAATGTCTGCTTCAATTGCGGCTGCACAATCTTCTCAAGGAGTTGAGGATGCAAATTTTGTTGCTTCTCTGATTGTTACTCCTCCAAGTTCTAAAGATCCATCTCCAGTTCCATCTCCTATTCATACAGAGACTCCTACTACTTCAAGTCCTTCTATTCCACAATCAACAGCTGGTCCATCAAAGCCTTCTGATTCTGACAGGATTACTTTCCTTGAATCTCAAGTGCTTACTTTACAAACATAAGTTAACTCTCTTGTGTCAATTGATTCTCAACGACAGCTGGTGATTCAGACTCAAGCTCCACAGATTGCTGATATGCAAGCTTTAGTGTCCAAACTCGTTCAACGTCTTGACGCTCAGGGGGAGTTGAGGATACCTGATACTTGTCACACTGAGTCAATTCAAAGACGTGATGATGAAGACAATGATCCTGCTGGAAACATTGAGGGTGATCGTCAATACACTGACGTTAATCCTATATCTAGAGTTCAGGGGGAGTCGACATCACAATCTCTTGAAGGAAACAAAGATAAAGATACTTCGGGTAATAATGAAGAAGAAATTCTGTTATTAGAATTCTTTCAAGATTCAGAAGAAGAGGAAGCTAAAAAGATTGAATGTCTTGATGACATTGATGATTTATTCAATGATATGGAACATGATATGTCAGACACTGAGATAGAAGAAGGAGAAATAGTGGAGATAGAAATAGAGAAAGATAAAGACAGTGTTACATATGAAGGCTGTGACGGTCTTAAGGTGCCGTATAACTTCATCCAAGAGGATGTTGTTCCTGAGTTTTCTTATGACGGAATAACTGACTCTATGGACTCTATTGAAGACGTCACATTGCCTGATGATACAGCGGAGTCAAAGATAGATACTGATGATGAGAATCTTCAATTCAATAAGGGTGCTGAAACTGAAACTACTCACACTGAGTCTCCGAAGATTAATGAAGAACCTGTGATGTTCAGAGATACAGGTATGACACGAGAACAGTGGAGAGAAGTAGTAAATAGTTGGATGAAGGTACAACCCAAGTCTCCAATACAACCTGCTCAGAAAGAAAAATATGTGAATAAATAGCAGTGTATAGGAAGGATCATTAGTTGGTTTTATGATGGTGAATCAAAATTGTTTGTAATCAAACGATCTGATGGCGTTCAATACTTAAAGCCAAGGATCAAATATTTCAATACCTTGCCGAGGTGTGAAATAAATGGTCTAGCTTCAAAGCCACTCATAAATAGATCGAAGAATGGTTTGGCTGATGTGCTAGCAAACCTGATAAAGAAAGAAGTTAGTTCGGGTAAGTATGAAAGGCTGAAACCACAGAAGGGAAAGAGAGTGAAGATTACAGATCCTAAGACTGGGAAACTAATCTGGAGATACAAGTATAGACCAGTGCGTGCTGTTCACAAGATACCATTAAAGAAGATTCCTCAAGACTTTCTTGGGAATATGAAATGGTGGTATGTTGATGTTAATACTGGTGAAGCAAGGGTTGAAGATAAAGATAATAAGGTCATTGTGTGTTTCTATGACGCAATGAATCTTATTAATTTTTCAAAGAAAGATCAGAGGACGCTGCGAAAGAATGAGATAATGTATACTGATGAATGGATAGAACAAGGTCTACAGTATAAAAGAGTTTTGGAGATATGCAGAAGATACGGTGTGCATGCTGGCAGCAGACTACCAGACAACTGGAAGAGTTCAAGTTAAAGATTGAAGACAGAAGATCAAGCTATTGTCAAGGGGGAGTCTGTTAGGACATAGAATTGTAATGACAAAAGCTTGTAATAGTTAGATTTTGTGTCTTTATGTTTTGTTATGAAATTGTAAAGTTGCTAAGGGTTTTTACTAGTAAGCCTAGAGGCGAACTTGTTAAGTTCGCCTGCTCTAACAGAGGCGAATTTAATAAGTTCGCTTAGGCATAACTGAGGCGAACTTGTTAAGTTCGCTTAGACTGTTTCAGGCGAACTTAACTAAGTTCGCTTACAACAGTTTTGGTTCTATATATATGTGTTACAGAGTCATTAGACAGTAGCGAACAGAGATCGATCTGAGAGAGAAACAATTGTCTGATTGAGTCTGTAACCATTGTTATTTGGAATATAATTGAGAAGTTTATTTACGCGTGTTGTCGGTTAGTATACAAACGTTAATACGAAGGATTCCGCACTTCGTATTATAGAAACGTCATATCTTGAGTTCGATCAGTAGTTGAGTTACCTGGACCTACAGGTTCTCTCTGATCAGTCTTTTTGTCTAATGACTCTGTAAACCTATATATAGAAAACTAACCTGCTGTAAGCGAACTTATTAAGTTCGCCTCCAACAGACTAAGCGAACTTAACAAGTTCGCCTCAGTTAGACCTAAGTGAACTTATTAAGTTCGCCTCTGATAGACCAGGCGAACTTAACAAGTTCGCCTCTAGGCTCACTTGTAAAACACTTTGTAACTTTAGACATTTACATAACAAAAACATAAAGACATAAAATCTAACTATTACAAACTTTTGTCATTACAAATCTATGTCCTAACAGGAATACAAAATAATATGTAATGTACGAGACCGTAACCAAACCCCAACTTTCTGTGCCTCCCCTCGCCTTTATGTGAGTTAATACAATATGCGGTCATTCGGCCATTTGGACCCCTGATTAGCGCGACTAATCATGACCGGAGGCGTCACCCCCAACAGTACTATCCTTAAAATCCGGGGCTAAGTCCATAGCTAATGGTTACTAATTTTTATTCCGAGGACTTTAAGCGCTTCATTTTTCCCTCAATACACACATACGATCTGATCATTAGTTCATTCATTTACATACAAAAATTCTTTACAAGTATGTTTCCCCCCCAAAACATTTCAAAAACTTTGAAAATAAAAAGGGGTTAGTGAAACTCACAAGGAGTTAAACCCGAATGTTCATGATGTCAAACGTGTAAGCAAATGAAATTCATGTTTTCAAAACATAACAAGTAAGTATGTTTCTCCCCCGATGTTTACAAAACTTTAAAAAGCGAAAGGGGGCCATGAACTCACCTTGTGTCCGATGAAATCCTAGCAAATAACAGTGCGCTAAGAGTTCTTATCTATCCGTACCCTAATCACACAAGGGTACTAATGTGTTAAGACTACCCGTCTTATACGTAAGTTGTTCATCCGACTTAACGAATCCCGTTAAGTATGCCTTTGTTTAGTAAAAATAGTGTTTTTATTTACGACTCATTGGTGATTATTATTACAGTCTAGATGCTTACATATTTTTCGAGAAAATATTATGTTTCCCTATTGGTGACTTATTAAGTGTACCAAAAATAAATATTATTTTTGTAGCAACTTAAAATATATTCACTTATGTTCCACGATGTCATGTGATTATTTATTTTTGACCGAATCTCTTCATATGTTCCATGTACATATATGAAATGTTCATATTAGGATACTAATCTTTAATTCCTAGAACATTTCCATAATTTAACCAAAACCGTACACCAACACATATATATCACAAATTTTATCCATAAACATATATTTTTAGTAACACCTTTCACGTTCATATGTTGATGATAATCGTTCGTATGTCTTCTTGAATCATAGGACACTACCTCGGGTCTTGCCAGGTAAGTCACACATGATCATATAACTTCACGAACATGTATCCTTCAACATAACACATGAATGGAATGAAGGGTTTATGAAGAACACCATCATCCAAGTGTTATTTTATGTGATTATATATTTATGTAGTTTATATTTGATGTGTCCTTGTCTTGTCCATTGTCCTTCTAGTTTGGAATTTTATTTATGAACATGTACATGTTTAAATATATGTATTCGAACATGACTTATGAAGAAATAAAGCCAAAACTCATCAAGACTTTTATGCTTTATTTTGTTCTTGAAAACTCAGATTTTTAGGCGTACTCCGAGTAGAGTTTTAGATGGTTTTAGAAGACCAAATGACTTGGGGTTTTCTTCTAAAATCAGGTTTATTGAAACCAGAGGAGATGTGAAAAAGAATTACTAGATTTGGAGTTGTGTAGGTACCTCAAAACAGGAAAATGAAAAGAGGTGTCCAGATTCGACCTGCACCGAGCGATGTTTTTACGAAGGCTGTTTGGAGGTCGAATACTCCATGGATTCGAGTGATTCCACTTGGGCTCTCCTCTGTTAACATAGAGATTCATTCTAGAAAAATAATGGACTGATTTTACCAAGGAACGAAAGAGATATGGCCTTCCGAAGTTGACCGAAAATCTGGCATGAAGCTGAGTTACGGGAATTGTTTGCATTTTCGGTTTTGGAGAGGGGAATTGGGTGAAATCCGAAATGAATCAGTCAAGGGAGGGAGGAGGGAGTTAAGGGGTGTTGGTGTAGTGTGTATATATAGAGAAAGAGAGATGAGAGTTGAGTGTTTGACATCTTCATCATTACCACTTATGGTTGATGGGAATTGCATGTAATCATTTGAAGTGGAAGAGGGTGTGCATGCAAGACATGTATGCAAGCATTTATGAGTTAGTGTTGTAATCATTTGAAGTGGAATAGGGTGTGCATGCAAGACATGTATGCAAGCATTTATGAGTTAGTGGGTGGCTACACCCATAATTCGGCCAAGAGGGGTATAGGGTGCGGGTTGGGTGTTGTCAAATCTATTAATGGCTAGATAGGTGGGGTTCTTTGGTGGTATAAATCCCCTATGTGATCGCGTGATCTAATACCCGATGTAAAACTTTTAAACGATTCATAACTTATGTGTTTTTATGTTGTTTGACTAATCTCAATATTTTACTAGTTAACCCGACATAGATTATTACTACAACTGTATTATACATGAATACACATAATATAACATAGAGTCATGTAACAATTATTTATGTGTCAACTTTTTATAAAAGTTTAGTCACCAATATTTATGTTTTTATATTCAAACGTGTCTCTAAAATTTTCTGGAATAACATTCTTTTAATCACCAACGAACGTTCAATGAGGGTTATTATCATTTATTTCCTAGTAATTCTTAAAAATTACTAAATATGACACTTGTCCCTTTGCTAGACTCCTGACAATACTATGTCAAAGATAATATTCCAAGAAATATAAAATAGGAATGTGCAAACATGACTATGGGTATTGACCTGGACTACTGGGTGTCACATCTGCCATTACCAGAGTTCTCATACAATAGCAGCTACCATTCTAGCATTGGTATGCCGCCATATGAGATGTTATACGGTAGAAGATGTAGAACCCCCGTTTGCTGGGGAGAAGTTGGTCAGAAAGAGTTGGGCAACAAAGAAATAGTTCAAGCCACGTTAGAAAAGCTTGACTTAATCAAAGCATGTTTGAAATCTGCACGAGATACACAGAAGTCATACGCAGATAAGAGATGTAAACCAATAGATTTCCAAGAAGGCGATTATGCCTTGTTGAAAGTATCTCATTGGAAAGGTCTACGCCGACTCAGGAAACATGGAAAGCTAAGTCCACGATTCATTGGTCCTTTCAAAATCATCAAACGAGTTGGAAAGGTAGCCTATCAACTAGAACTACCTAAATAATTGAATAAGATACACAACACGTTTCATGTATCCTATTTAAGGAAATGTTTAGCTGATGAGACTGCACACGTTCCTTTGGAAGAAATAGAAGTTGATGATAAATTGACTTATATTGAAGAACCTATCAAGATTCTAGACACAAAAGAGAAACAACTATGTCATAAAACAATCAAGCAAGTATTAGTGTAATGGAAGCACAGAAAAGGATCTGAAATGACTTTCGAAAATGAGGATGAGATGAAAAAAAAGTATCCTCAGTTATTTAAAGATTAGCAGGTTTCAGGGACGAAACCTAATGTACGGAGGGGGGATTTGTAACATCCCAATTTCTAAAGAAAATAGACGTCCAGGGGCCTAAGTGCAAATACCCCAAAGATGGAGGGCTAAAAATGCAAAAATATGTAATCTAGACTGATAGCGAACCGCTATCAGATCCTAAATGGTCCGCTATGTGCTGGTTAAGGCAATGATGAGAGAATAACACGTGGCGGATAGGTGTCGGATGACTCAGCCCTAAGTTGGACCGCTATGAGGTCCATATGGTCCGACATGCCACGCCATGGATTGCAAACCGATACCCCAACCACAAACGGTCTGTTTTGTGGGGAATACGCCAGACAGCTGGCAGGAGAGTGATAGCAGACCAATATCACCCATCATGTCCATCCAATATGGTTGCAAACTCGGCCTATAAATAGATGGCTTTGGCCATTCATTTGAAAACATCACAAACACCACCACCTCCCATACACACGAAATTGAGAAGAAATAAAGAACATGGTATGGTGCGTTTGAGTATGAGTGCGGTACGCTGCAAGTACGGTTCGAATTCAGAGAAGCGTGTAGACGAGGAACGAACTTAGGAACTACCCGAGGATAAAGTAAGTACACTAGACCCATACCCTAGACCCGATTATGTGAATTGCATGCCTAAATGATATGTGTTATGTGATATGTATATGATAAGGGTACGGGATGATAATAAAGGGTTAGTCTAAACCCTAAACGGGAATAATGGAGTTGTCACCACCTGTCCAAGGGGTGGTGGATACGCCGCTGGTACTTCCTATATATAAATATCTTTGATGCTTCGTGGTGAAACCATTATGAATGTTTAGGGGTATAGACTAAAAGACAGTAATGAAAATATTGTAAATGAACGGGAGATCTTCCAACCGGTATGTAATTATCTGACAAACGGAATGTTCTGTCTAAGGAAAGGGTGGTGTATAAATCTCTCCTAGATACGTCACTCTTTCCAGGGAACATCTCTATTGGAGGTACTAATGTGGAAAGATAATCACCACAGTTTTCTTAAAACTCGGACCGGAGGCACGTCCGAAGATGGTCGCGAGGGGGTTAGCACACCCATAAAATATGCGAATGACGTGACCGGAGGTAGATCCGGAGATGGACACGGGGCACCGAGAGCCTGAGAAACTTGAACAATAATAAGAACCTAAAGGGTTCATAACGAAATGAAAAGATGCAGTGTGCTACTTAGCGAAAGCTAATTCAAAAACGTTTTCCAAACACTGCAGAAAAAAAGCATATGGAATAGAGCTTCCTGTGAATAAGGCCGGACGGAATGAAGAATCCCTAGATTATGTAATAAGATATTGTACATGTAAAACTGTAGGTCCACATGACTCATATTAGATCGATCTCGTGACAGGACGTCTCGTTAACACGGAGTGCGGAATCCTACCGTATTAACGTTCGTATAATAATTGACAATCGAAACAGCAGGTAAATAAACTTTCTCTTTTTATATCATCAAACACATAGAAGTTTACAGTTCAACTCTCTGCTCTCACTTTTTTGTCATTCTGAACAGATTCTGTAAACTCTCTATTTATAGAGACACGTTCTGCAATAGGCGAACTTAACAAGTTCGCCTCAAAGATGCTTAGGCGAACATAACAAGTTCGCCTCTAATAGGCGAGGCGAACTTTCGCCTCTAGCAGAACTTGTTCTATCAATTAGACAAAATCTATACAATTACATAAAAACATAAAGACAATAAGATCTAAACTATTACAAAGCTTTTGTCATACAATCTATGTCCTAACAGACTCCCCCTTGACAATAGCTTGATCTTCAGTCTTTATGACGAGCTCTTCCAGTTATCTGGTAATCTGCTACCTGCATGCACACCATATCTCTGACAGATCTCCAAAACTCTTTTATACAGTAATCCTTGTTCTCTGCATTCTTCAGTAAACATAATCTCATTCTTTCTTAACGTCATCTGATCTTTCTTTGAGAAGTTAATAAGATTCATTATATCATAGAAACTAACAATGACCTTATTATCTTTATCATCAACCCTAACTTCACCAGTATTCACATCTACGTACCACCATTTCATATTTCCCAGAAAATCTTGTGGTATTTTCTTCAATGGTATCTTTTGTATAGCACGTACTAGCTTGAACATATACTTCCAAGTCACAATCTTAGTCTTTTGATCTACAATCTTCACTCTTTTTCCTTTCTGTGGCTTTAATCTTTCATACTTCTCTGATCCACCTTCTCTTTTAATCAGGTTAGCAATCACATCAGCTAATCCACACTTTGATCTATTAATCAGTGGTTTCATAGCTAGACCATTCATTTCACACCTTGGCAAGGTATTGAAATACTTGATCCTCGGCTTTAGGTATTGATCACCATAAGATCTTTTAAGAGCAAACAACTTCGTGTCATCATCATAAAACCAACTGATAATTCTTCTAATACACCTCTCTTTATTCACATATCTTTCTTTCTGAGCAGGTTGTATAGGTGAATTTGGTAGTACTTTCATCCAACTATTTCACTCCACTGTTCTCTAGTCATTCCTGTATTTCAATAAATAACAGGTTTTTCATTCATCTTAGGAGACACAGTATGAGTAGTATCATCAGGTATAGTGATATCTTCAACAGAGTCCATAGAATCTGTTACTCCATCATAAGAAAACTCAGGAATAACATCATCTTGGATGAAGTTATACGGAACATTCAGACCATCATTTCCTTGATAAGTAACTTTATATTTACTCTTTTCTATCTCAATTTCTACAATCTCTCCTTTTCAACTTCATTATCCATCACATCCTCTTCAACATCATTAAATAATTCGTCAATATCATCCAGACATTCTAACTTTTCAGCTTCTTCTTCTTCAGAATCTTGAAAGAATTCCAATGATAAGATTTCTTCATTCACTCCAGAATCATTCTTGGTTCCTTCAATAGTATGTGATGTCGACTCCCCCTGATCTCTTATTATTGGATTCACGTCAGCGTATTGATGATCACCCTCAACATTACCACTACGATCATTGTCATCATGACAAGTATCATGTATCCTTAACCCTCCCTAAGCATCAAGACGCTCAACAAGTTTAGACACCAATAACTGCATGTCAGTAGTCTGTGTAGCTTGAGCTTGAATGACCAACTGTCTCTGAGTATCGGTAGACATAAGAGTATCTACTTGAGACTGCAAAGCAAGCACCTATGATTCAAGGAAGGTAATCCTTTCAGAATTAGAAGGCTTTGAAGTACCAGCGTCAGATGAGTGTGGAACATTTGGAGAAATCACCGGAGATGGATGATTAGAAGTAGGAGGTGTAATCAGTAAAGATGCAACAAAAGTAGCATCCTCAACACCTTGAGATGAATGAGCAGCAGCAATAGAAGCAGACATAAGCTTCTGAGCTTTTGGAACTGAAATAATATCACTATCCGAGTCAGAACTCTCATCGATTAAAGTTCTCTTGCCAAGTACTGATCCAGAAGGAGGATTCCGAACAGACTTACGCCTCGGCTTTCTGGCTTTAGATTTAATGTGTTTTCCCGCATTTGCCAATGTTAAAGAAGCCAACCTCTCCTAATGATCTGAGCTAAAATCTCTAGATGAATCAGAATCAATAGCTTTAGAATCAGGTAAAATAGTATTACCGAAACTCGTATCTACAACATTTCCTTCAGCTTCATGAATAGGTGAGTTCACAGCTTCATTATCAAAATCATCCATATTCATTCCCAAATCTTGTTTATTATATTTAGCAACATCATCGTGAATTGGTCATTAACAGGAATATGAACCTGTTCTTGTGGAATAGGAACTTGTTGTTGTTGTTGTTGAGCTTGAACTTGTTGGACTTGATTCTAGACTTGGCCTTGAACTAACTCCTCAGGATGAAACCAATTATCATTAGGTGGCTCAACATAATCAGGATTAATTAAGTGACCAAACAACGGAGTTGGAACAGGAATCAAAGCAACATTTTGTTGTTTAACCTTAGTACAATGAGTAAAGATTCGTTTAGACATAGGAGTCAAGGTCAAACGGATTGGATGCTGAGGTAAATCTGGAATTAAATGGTTCAGAATCATTTGCACGAACCTAGGGTACATAAGAAACCCTTGACCTTCTAGAGGATTGATTTGCATGACCAACTCACGGTATATATACAAAGCAAAGTTAAACCGTTTGTTAAGAGTCAAAGCAACCATTGCAGCATGTAATGCACTCTTCAAACCATCAGTACCAGCCTTTCGTGGAGACAAACATTGTATGATGACGTGCATAAAATACCTCCGTTCTCCAACCAAACCTCATTTTCATGCTTGAGTATCATTGGGTCTTCCTCTGTAACCCATCCTCTGAAAACACCCCATAATCAGTGTTCCAGTATAAGACATAGGATCATCAATAGCACCTCCCAATGCCAAAGCAGCACGAATAGTTTCCACTAAAATAGCTACATCCGTATTATTCACTGTAGCATGAAGTACGTGAGGTTCAACATCTGTATCATGATGTACGATTTCCTAGAATTATTGAATATACGGTAAACTGATGTACAGATTAGCAGATAAGGCCACATGCAAACGTGAACGATTCAGAAAGTTGATAATTCCTTGAAAATTAACAGCTTCAGACATATTTGGATATAATAATGCCACTTGATTATGTTTGTACTCAACGTGACGAGCCATCTGTAAATGTATTGGACAAAAACACACATTAGTCATCAAACAAACAAAATAAAAAAATCAAAAGAAACTTAAAAAAATTTCAACTCAAAAAAAAAATCACAAGTCCAAAACCCTACTGAGCCCTTAGGCGAACTTAATAAGTTTGCTTAGTGTTGCAAGAGGCGAACATAATAAGTTCGCTTGAACAAGTTCGCCTGAACAAGTTCGCCTGAACAAGTTCGCTTCAACAAGTTCGCCTGAACAAGTTCGCCTGAACAAGTTTGTCGATACAACTTCTACAACGGAATTCCAAAAATGTCTAAATCATCAATTTTGTTCAAATTAAACATATCATCAGCATCGATTAACAACCACGACACACTATTAAGCATCAATTTCAAGATTTAAATCCATAAAACCTTGATTTTCTCAGAAAACTGTAAAAAATTCAAAATCCGATGAACACAGGTTGAAAAGAACAAAATTCCATCGATTTAACGAATAAAAATCTTCGAAATTACCTTAGAAAGATGCGTAATCCAAAACCGATCAAAAAACAAACACAAAAATTTCAAATCGAAAACCCTAGATCAGAAAATCACAAGTTCGCTAAAAACTCGTAAGTTCGCTCTCATAGTGAAAGAAGATAATACGAATAAGTTTGCCTGAACAAAATATTTAATCACAGTTAAGTTCGCTTCATAAGGCGAACTTGTTAAGTTCGCTTAACAAGCCTCAGGCGAACATATTAAGTTCGCTTAATTATAAACAGGCGAACATATTAAGTTCGCTCCAAACCTTTGCCTTGAACAATTTCTTCACTTTCAACATGTCACATTGTTGTGAACTTCCATTTGTAGCATGTATCCAATCCAATCCCGAATCATTTTAATAAAAATAAAATTCACATGGAAGATAGAAACAAAATATTTTTGGATTTTATCTGTACAAACGGAATCACATAAATTTGTTTTTTATCTGAGCAAACTGAAACACATATTTTTGGATTTTATATGAGCAAACTAAAATACATATTTTTGGATGAACATCATGAGCAAGAAAATCATTCAGTATATGAGCATTTCATCACACAGTCTATTATCAACTATGGGTAACCTATGATATGTAACAATCAAACGCATTCTTAAGTAACTCAAATCTTTTTCAATTTTATGTAAGTTTTGCAATCAATTTGAATAGTACTTGAAATGATACGCGATAAATTTCAAAGTAAACAAGATCAGGGTAAGAACTGCTCAATTTTTCATTCTGAATTTGCAATACAAAGCATGAATTATTAAATTGTCAATATTATATAATTTGAAACTATAAGCATTTTTCTTCCAAAATCATGTGAGTTACTACCATTTAGATGAAAAACATCGTGTACCCCACATATATGCCAACAGAAATTTAAATTTGACTATCTTCAAGACATATACAGTTTATTGAAAGATTAGATCAATCTCCAAGATGAAATTATCTCTATTAGCACAAGTATAGAATAGCAGATCCCAAAGGATATGTAACATCCCGAAAATAGTAAATAAGTAAATGAAAATACGATGGAGATTTAAACGTCATAAAACGAAAGAAAGACGGATGGGCTTGGGCTCGACTCCAACGGGCCGAGGGAAGCCCAGGTATAAAAGGGGCAAGACAGCCCATTTGACCATTTCACCTCCATTTCACCAATTCTAGATAGAGAAAGGGAGCCCGGGTCTAGAGAGAGAAAGTTGACGGATCGTCACGAGATTTGAGGAACACGTTACTACTGAGAGCGTGAGCAAAACCTCCGGATCAGAATTCCAATCCAGGTAATGATTCGATCATAATATGAGTTTTTGTTCATTTTGGGGTTTCTCGGGTTTTAGCTAAAAAGGAGACGTTTTCATGGATGAAACTTAATAATAAGCTTAGAAATAGCATCTAGAATGAAAACCGGTTGTTTAGATCAAAGAAAATTGTAAGATTACAATGATCGGATTAACATGCAAGAATTCCGAAATTTTGGTCCAGGAACCAGGTACTGCGTACTTACCAAGTACGCAAGAAGGATTTCCTGCGTACTTACCAAGTACGCAGGAGGAAGTCCCTGCGTACTTATCAAGTACGCAGGAGAAAGATCCTGCGCACTTGACAAGTGCGCATGAGCAAGTCCCTGCGCACTTACTAAGTGCGCAGGCAGCAGACCAGTAAGTAATGTCAGTATGTTTTAGGATGATTAAAGCGTTAGAGTCGGGATTGGGTCTGATGTATATTTAACTACCTAATTCAGATAGTACGTGACGTTGTTGGACCTTCATTTAGGACAACCTAGAGAAGCTTATCAGGTGAGTTCTATGTGCCCCCTTCTATGTTATGTGCAAAAGATTTATAAATGTTTTGGGGCTGAAATGTATACACTAAGTAAATAAATATTATGAATGTCAATGTGATCATATGTGGTATATAAGTATATATATATACCTATATAAAGAAAAAGAATTTATGAATAAAGAATGAAAAGCATGATTATAAAGAATGAATGAAAGTATAACACCATATGAAAGAATGAAATCCTGCTTTATATCCATGTATATATTGCTTGCAAAATACAGAAAATGTTATGGACGCTTCGATGATAACGGCTACTTCGGTAGACGGACGACCATGTGACTATTTTACAACCGGGACAAGTGCGTTCCTTCATCAGCTAGGACGTACGAATGCCATTAAAGGACGGTCGAAGCAATTGGCATATTATAGTAGAACGGTTGTATAAATAATAGTCGCATGGGAAACGAATACCTTCGGGTAGACGGGCGAATTACGGCCTACGACGGTAGTACGGTTAAGGCGGACGGCCGAAGGTTGGCCGGACGGAAAGTTAAGGCGGACGGTTTCTAGGACCGGACGAGTAAAAGGGCTATGACGGTAGCTTAAGGGCGTATGTCTTTGTGATATACTCGCTAAAAAGGCGGGTTAATCACCCATGAAAGGAAAGAAAAGAAAAGGGTGAATGCATATATATATGTAGTCACAAAGAAAGAAGAAAGAAAAGAAAAAGTTATGAAATTAAATGAGACAAAAGATGCGAATATATATTTAAATGCATTTGCGAAGAATGATAAAAGAAAAGCAATTCAAGTAAATGTGTATTTATATAAATGTATATATATAACTATGCATACTTATAAAGAAAAGAATGTTTGTACCTAATTGTATTAAACTAGAACTCACCAGCGTTAGCTGACTTTTAGTATACATTTCAGGTAAAGGAAGAAAAGGTCGTGCGATGGCGTGAAGGTTACCCGACACAAGACTGACATCCCACTTTTGTTTGCTAATACAATGTTGTGTTTTAAATTATTAAGACTTCCGCTGTTATGTAATGTAATTAAATGATGAATATTATAATTTAAGTTCTGTATTTATGGCTACGTTTATGAGTAAATCCAACAAGTGAGGTCACCCGGGAAAGGGGCCTTACAAGTTGGTATCAGAGCAATAGTTTGAGAGATTCAGACATCCCTAAATGTCTGGACTCAAACTGATTATGGGACCAACGCACAGATGTCAGTAAGGGTAACCAACGCCAACGCTAGCACGGTAAGTAAGTCATAAAGTTAATGTGCTTGCATAAGAATAGATACCTTAACTTAGAACAAATAGATGTTAATGCCACGACCGATTTGAAGAGTTTTGAACCCGAAAAGCAATGTAAATTAGTAATCACAAACCGGTCACTGTAATTAATAATTTACCTTGCTCGTACTGTTCCAAACTATGATCTGAAGAAATGACATTGATGTATTCCCTGTATAACTATCAGGAAATTAAGGATTATGGCTGGTGGAGGAAGAACGGGTCACCGAGGCGGTCTCGCTGGCCGAGTAGGTAGACCTCCGTTGAACCCAAGATTTGAAGAAGAAGAGAGTGTACACGCAGAGCACACCGAAAGTGTGCACGAAACAGAAGTGACCCCAATTAGGGACGACAGTCTAGGGCCTATACAGTTGGAACCTGAAGTCAGGGATGCTATTGCCCGTGAAGTTGTGCTCACTTTGAAGAAGGTATTGCCTGATCTACTATCTGAGGCAATAAAGAAAAGTAAACAGGAGGATGAAGGAGACAAAGAAGAGAAAGTATACGATAGTGATGGGGATGAAATAAAGATAGGATCGAGCAATCGTGGGTGTACTTACAAAGGCTTTAAGGACGGAGACCCACCCAAGTTCGATGGGAGCAAAGATTCAGTGGCAACGCTTGAGTGGATCGAGAGGATGAATGCAGTCATCAACATCAGCGAGTGTCGATCCGACCAAGCCGTTAAGTACGTCGCTCATTCTTTCATCAACGAAGCGCTAAGTTGGTGGAGGAATATTCAGAGAACAAAGTCACCAAATGCTATAAACAGAATGACATGGGACGACTTGAAAAAGATGATTATCCAAAAGTTCTGCCCCCAGAACGAAATCGACCGAGTTGAAAATGAATTCCTCAACCTCAAGGCTGGGAACAAGACGCACCGCCAGTATATACATCAAGATTCAATGAACTAGCTCAACTAGTACCCCACCTGGTGGAAACTGAAGACCGCTTGATCAAGTACTATGTTAAGGGGTTGCCACAGCGGGTCCGTGTTCATGTAAAAGCTAACCTACCCTCGACCTTCGAGTCGGTAGTGAATCTGAGCGGAATCGTCTACGACGACTACGCCAATGAGGACCCGACACCTGAGACACAAAAGAGAAAGTGGGAGAACCCGTCTAGGGGCACCGGAAGAGGGAATGTAGGAACCGAAACTAAGAAACCAAGGTTGGATGAATATGAAACTTGCAAGAAATGTGGGAGGCAACATCTTGGCGAGTGTCGAATCGGCGCTACCACATGCTACAAGTGCGGGAAACCGAGGCACTTCTCCCGGGAATGTGCAACAAACATCAAGTGTCAGGTATGTGGAATGTTTGGGCATCTAACAAAGAACTGCAGGAGGGCCGGCCAATCTGGTTCGGGCAAGGACAGGAAACAAGAACAACCAAAGGCAAGGACTCGCGCCTATGCCTTAACTGAGGAGGAAGCAAGGGGAAATCCTGAGGTTGTGTCAGGTACGTTCCTAGTTAATGATGAACATGCTGCTATATTATTTGACTCGGGTGCTAGTAAAAGCTTTATATCAAATGCATTTAGTCGTAAACTGGATTGCACTATCAACACAATAGTAAAGGCCTTTAGCGTACAAACTGCCGTTGGTAAAAATTCGGCAGTATTCCATGTAACAGAGGATTACATCATAGAAATAGAGGGTCATAAGTTTCCTTCTAAATTATTCCTTCTCACCTTAGGAGGATTCGATATAGTATTAGGTATGGATTGGCTAGCTGCCAATGAAGCTCAAATCATATGTAAACGTAAGAGGATACACCTCAAAGCTCCTAACGGCAGTCCAATTACGGTTTATGGGGATTGGAATTGCACAATGCTGAACGTCATCTCGATGATCAAGGCCGAAAGTTACATGAGGCGCGGTTGCGAAGCTTATCTGGCGTACGTTATTGACGATAGAATGAAAACGAAAGAACTCAAGAATGTACCCGTGGCGTGCAACTTTCCGGAAGTATTTCCTGAGGATCTACCTGGATTGCCACCTGATCGGGAAATAGAATTTCAGATTGACTTACTGCTAGGAGCTGAGCCCGTTGCCAAAGCCCCCTACCGATTGGCTCCGTCAGAAATGAAAGAATTGATGTCTCAACTAGAGGAACTAACCAAAAAAGGATTTATTAGACCGAGCATCTCACCATGGGGCGCTCCGGTACTTTTTGTAAAGAAGAAGGACGGCAGCATGCGCATGTGCATTGACTACCGCGAATTGAACAAGAGGACAGTAAAGAACAAATACCCATTGCCTAGAATAGACGACCTTTTTGATCAACTGCAAGGTGCGAGTTGGTTCTCAAAGATCGATCTTAGGTCGGGTTACCATCAGTTAAAAGTAAGGGAAGAAGACGTACCAAAGACCGCGTTTCGCACGCGTTATGGACATTATGAATTCCTCGTGATGTCCTTCGGGTTGACTAACGCTCCAGCAGCGTTCATGGATTTGATGAATAGAGTATGTCGACCAATGTTGGATCGATCAGTGATAGTTTTCATAGACGACATACTGGTATATTCGAAGAACGAGGGTGATCACCACTGTTACCTAAGGGAGGTTCTGGAAGCGCTAAAGCAGGAAAAGTTGTACGCGAAATTCTCCAAATGCGCGTTCTGGCTTAGGGAAGTTCAATTCCTAGGTCACGTGATAAACCCAAACGGCATCATGGTGGACCCTGCAAAGATCGAGACAGTAAAGGAATGGAACATCCCAAAGACACCAACGGAGATACGAAGCTTTCTGGGATTGGCGGGCTACTATCAAAGGTTCATTCAAGATTTCTCAAGAATAGCCTCGCCTCTAACTAAACTGACACGGAAAGAAGTAAAATATGAATGGGGTCAGACCCAAAACAACGCGTTTAAGGATCTCAAGACACGATTAACCCAAGCTCCAGTCTTAACACTACCTGAGGGAAACGAAGACTTGGTAGTCTATTCTGACGCTTCGGGGCAGGGTTTATGTTGCGTACTTATGCAACGAGGAAAGGTAATTGCTTATGCTTCACGACAACTAAATATTCATGAGGTTAACTACCCAACACACGATCTAGAGTTAGCAGCAGTGGTTTTCGCGTTGAAAATATGGAGGCACTATCTGTATGGAGTTAAATGCACCATCTACTCCGATCACAAAAGCTTGAAATACTTCTTCGAGCAAAAGGAATTAAACATGAGGCAAAGGAGGTGGTTAGAGCTACTGAAAGACTACGACTGTGAGATATTGTACCATCCAGGAAAGGCAAACGTAGTGGCTGACGCTTTAAGTAGAAAGGAAGAATCGGCACCTATCCGGATCAAAGCGTGTCAGCTAATTATAACACCTGATTTGATGGGGGAAATATCAAAAGCACAAGATGAAGCACTGTTAGAAAGAAATATGAAACGGGAAAGGATAGGAGGACAACAAGGGAACTTAGATACAAATGTATACGGAGTACGAACTAGGTTTGGCCGGATGTGGATACCTAAGATTGGCGAGCTTAGGGCCAAAATACTCGATGAGGCCCATAAGTCTCGTTATTCTATCCACCCCGGGACAAAAAAAATGTATCAAGACTTGAAGAAAGAGTACTGGTGGCCTGGCATGAAGAATGATGTGACCGAGTACGTGACCAAGTGCCTAACGTGTTCACTAGTTAAGGCCGAGCACCAGAAACCATGCGGTAAAATGCAACCGTTGCCAATACCGGAGTGGATGTGGGAGGAGATCACAATGGACTTCATTACCAAGCTACCGCGAACAGCTAAAGGCAATGACACCATTTGGGTGATCGTCGACCGCTTGACAAAGAGTGCTCACTTCTTTCCAATACGTGAGACTTCTTCGTCTGAAAAGTTAGCAGAAACATTTATCAAGGAAATTGTGAGTAGACATGGTATGCCACTGTCGATTGTGTCCGACAGGGATACTAGATTCACCTCAAGGTTTTAGAAGAAATTTAATGAATCGATGGGCACTAAACTGAACATCAGCACCGCTTACCACCCTCAGACCGATGGTCAATCCGAAAGGACCATTCAGACCTTAGAGGACATGCTCCGAGCCTGTATCATTGACTTCGGTGGGAGCTGGGACAGCCATCTACCATTAGCAGAATTTTCATATAACAACAGCTATCACACGACTATCGGCATGCCACCATTTGAAATGTTATATGGGAGGAAATGTAGGACCCCGGTTTGTTGGGGGGAGATTGGACAAAAGGATTTCGCAAGTCTCGAAGTGGTCAAAGCTACTTCCGAGAAATTTGACCAAATCAAGGCTCGAATGAAAGCCGCAAAAGACAGACAGAAATAATACGCGGATAAGAGAAGAAGAGATTTAGAGTTTCAAGTGGGGGACATGGTACTATTGAAGGTATCACCATGGAAAGGAATCATCCGATTCAGAAAGCATGGCAAACTGAGTCCAAGGTTTGTCGGACCTTTCAAGATCTTAGCGAGAGTGGGTCAAGTTGCTTACAGACTCGACCTACCTGTTGAGCTTAGTGGAATACACCCTACGTTCCACGTGTCGCACTTACGCAAATGCCTAGCCGATGACACAGCTCACATACCCTACGACGATATCGAAGTGGATAACAGTCTGAATTATGTAGAGGAACCAATAACTATTCTTGACCGAGCTGAAAAAAGACTACGCAATAAATTGATCCCTTTAGTCAAAGTACAATGGAAGCACAGAAAAGGGTCGGAAGCTACATGGGAAAAAGAAGACGAGATGAGGGGACTATACCCTCAATTGTTTGACGTATAAATAGTTTCGAAGACGAAACCTCTTTAAGGAGGGTAGACTTGTAACATCCCGAAAATAGTAAATAAGTAAATAAAAATACGATGGAGATTTAAACGTCATAAAACGAAAGAAAGACGGATGGGCTTGGGCTCGACTCCAACGGGCCGAGGGAAGCCCAGGTATAAAAGGGGCAAGACAGCCCATTTGACCATTTCACCTCCATTTCACCAATTCTAGATAGAGAAAGGGAGCCCGGGTCTAGAGAGAGAAAGTCGACGGATCGTCACGAGATTTGAGGAACACGTTACTACTGAGAGCGTGAGCAAAACCTCCGGATCAGAATTCCAATCCAGGTAATGATTCAATCATAATATGAGTTTTTGTTCATTTTGGGGTTTCTTGGGTTTTAGCTAAAAAGGAGACGTTTTCATGGATGAAACTTAATCATAAGCTTAGAAATAGCATCTAGAATGAAAACCGGTTGTTTAGATCAAAGAAAATTGTAAGATTAGCATGATCGGATTAACATGCAAGAATTCCGAAATTTTGGTCCAGGAACCAGGTACTGCGTACTTACCAAGTACGCAAGAAGGATTTCCTGCGTACTTACCAAGTACGCAGGAGGAAGTCCCTGCGTACTTATCAAGTACGTAGGAGAAAGATCCTGCGCACTTGACAAGTGCGCATGAGCAAGTCCCTGCGCACTTACTAAGTGCGCAGGCAGCAGACCAGTAAGTAAAGTCAGTATGTTTTAGGATGATTAAAGCGTTAGAGTCGGGATTGGGTCTGATGTATATTTAACTACCTAATTCAGATAGTACGTGACGTTGTTGGACCTTCGTTTTGGACAACCTAGAGAAGCTTATCAGGTGAGTTCTATGTGCCCCCTTCTATGTTATGTGCAAAAGATTTATAAATGTTTTGGGGCTGAAATGTATACACTAAGTAAATAAATATTATGAATGTCAATGTGATCATATGTGGTATATAAGTATATGTATATATACCTATATAAAGAAAAAGAATTTATGAATAAAGAATGAAAAGCATGATTATAAAGAATGAATGAAAGTATAACACCATATGAAAGAATGAAATCCTGCTTTATATCCATGTATATATTGCTTGCAAAGTACAGAAAATGTTATGGACGCTTCGATGATAACGGCTACTTCGGTAGACGGATGACCATGTGACTATTTTACAACCGGGATAAGTGCGTTCCTTCATCAGCTAGGACGTACGAATGCCATTAAAGGACGGTCGAAGCAATTGGCATATTATAGTAGAACGGTTGTATAAATAATAGTCGCATGGGAAACGGATACCTTCGGGTAGACGGGCGAATTATGGCCTACGACGGTAGGACGGTTAAGGCGGACGACCGAAGGTTGGCCGGACGGAAAGTTAAGGCGGACGGTTTCTAGGACCGGACGAGTAAAAGGGCTATGACGGTAGTTTAAGGGCGTATGTCTTTGTGATATACGCGCTAAAAAGGCGGGTTGATCACCCATGAAAGGAAAGAAAAGAAAAGGGTGAATGCATATATATATGTAGTCACAAAGAAAGAAGAAAGAAAAGAAAAAGTTGTGAAATTAAATGAGACAAAAGATGCGAATATATATTTAAATGCATTTGCCAAGAATGATAAAAGAAAAGCAATTCAAGTAAATGTGTATTTATATAAATGTATATATATAACTATGCATACTTATAAAGAAAAGAATGTTTGTACCTAAATGTATTAAACTAGAACTCACCAGCGTTAGCTGACTTTTAGTATACATTTCAGGTAAAGGAAGAAAAGGTCGTGCGATGGCGTGAAGGTTACCCGGCACAAGACTGACATCTAACTTTTGTTTGCTAATACAATGTTGTGTTTTAAATTGTTAAGACTTTCGCTGTTATGTAATGTAATTATATGATGAATATTATAATTTAAGTTCAGTATTTATGGCTACGTTTATGAGTAAATCCAACAAGTGAGGTCACCCGGGAAAGGGGCCTTACAGGATATGAGAATCAGAATGATTCAGAATCAAAAGATTATAATGAATTGGCTTTATAATGAGGATCAATAGATTCAGGTAGGATGATCCAACTATTATCTGGATAAATTTCAATGAAATCAGAATAGATGATGTATCTAACTGATCCAAGGGTGAATATATGTTCTAACAGATGTTGTTAGAAACATATCTTAGTTCAGCAACACATTGGATGTTTTTCGGGGCATGGGCAGTGAAGTGAACTGAAAGAGATTGTGCTAAAGATATAATTAGATATTGGTCTCATGAAATTCTTAAAACCATATATTTTTTTATCTGATAATGATCTTTTACACACACACCCAGGCATATAATGGATTCAAATAACAGATATAATCATATCATATTTAATTTTCACACTACTATTGGTTCAAAAACGCTTCTAGTCTATTGACAATTCAAGTTTTAAACTCATATTCAAATTAAATATATTATCAAGATTAGAGCATTCAAAACACTATTATTTATTATTTATGCAGACTTTGAAATTTAGATCAAATCAAATTACTTTAAACATCAAAGGTCTACTATGGTCATGTGTAATGAACTATTCACTGATGTACTATCATTTCTTCTCTAACTTCAAATGATGTCAATTTTATATTTTTCATTTTATTTTGAATTTTTATAAATAACAATTTTTGACTGAAATTTAAAATGCAGAAATGTAATAAAGCAATAAAAGAAATTTAAAACAAAACTCCCATGAAAATTTGTTTTTGAAAAATTTTTATTCGGGATTGATCATACCTATCATTTTGATCAGAAATTCAAACCTGGTACGATCAAATGCCTTGGTAAAAAGATCAACAAAATTATCATCTGTATGTACCTTTACTAGCTCAATCAACTTCTTTTCTGCACAATCACGAATAAAGTGATATCTAATTTCAATGTGCATTGTTTTACTATGCTTAACAGGATTATTTGTGATAGACATTGTAGCATTATTATCAATAAACATGGGGGTTCCTGTAAAATTCAAATCGTAGTCTCCTAATTGTTATTGGATCCATAAGATCTGTGAACAACAACTAGCAGTAGCAATGTATTCTGCTTCACATGTTGAAATGGATACCGTAGTTTGCTTTTTGCGTTGCCAGGAAACTAGACGATTACACAAGAATTGGCAACCACCTTGAGTAGATTTCCAATCCAAACAACAACCACCAAAATCAGAATCAGTGTATGCATTAAATTCAAAGTTAGAACCATGTGGAAATCATAGTCCCAATCTTTGTTTTCCTTTCAGATATCCAAAGATTCTCTTTACTGCAATCAAATGAGACTCTTTTGGTTTTTCTTGGAACCTGGAACAAATACACACAGCGAACATTATGTCTGGCCTTGAAGCGGTTAAGTACATGAGAGATCCAATCATTGCATGGTAGAGTCGGCAATCAACTTCTTTTCCATCCGGGTCAGAATTCAATTTATGATTGACCGGAATCGGAGTATCGTATGGGGTACAGTCCTCCATCTTGAACCGTCTCAAGATGTCCTTTACATACCTGGACTGATGAATAAAGAAACCATCTTCCTTCTGATTAACTTGAAGATCTAGGAAAAATGATAACTCTCCCATAGCTGACATCTCAAACTTTGATTTCATAATACTTTCAAACTCTTTGCACAACCCTTCATTTGTAGAGCCAAAAATAATATCATCTACATATATCTGTACCGGTAGATATTCTCTCCCTGCTTTCTTAATGAATAATGTCAAGTCAATATGTCCACGAACAAAATCCTTTTCCAAAAGATGTGTAGACAACGTTTCATACCACGCTCGAGAGGCTTGATAAAGACCATAGAGAGCTTTATCAAGCTTGAAAACTTTAGACGGCTTAAGTGGATCTTCAAACCCCGGCGGTTGACACACATAAACTTCCTCCTTGACTTTACCATATAAGAAAGCACTTTTTACAACTAATTGAAACACCTTAAACACTTTGTATGAAGCAAAAGAAAGAAACAGCCGTATAGCTTCAAGCCTAACAACAGGAACATAAACCTCGGTGTAATCAATTCCCTCTTGTTGGTTGAAACCCTGTACAACTAATCTTGCCGTATTTCTCACCACAACACCTCGATCGTCATTCTTGCATTTAAACACCTACTTCGTACCAATTGGATACACACCTTTTGGAAATCTACAAGATTCCAAACTTTGAGTTTGTCAAACTGAGCAAGTTCTTCCTGCATGGCCTCTATCCAATTGTTATCACGTAACGCCATTTCGGCATTCTTTGGTTCGACTTGAGAAATAAAACAGGAATGTGAGCATACATCAAAAACACCAGTATCCTTAAAACCTGTATACAATCAAGTGTTGTCAATAATAGAACGCGTTTGCACTCCATCACGCAAATTCCCAATGATATTTGAAATTGGATGAGCTTTGAGTTCCTTGATTGATGCAACCTCAGGAACGGGCAACACATCAACTTGAGTTGTATCAGATTGATAGGACAGATCTTGATTAACTAGTATCTCCGAGTCTAGATTTGTAGGAATCTCCCCCTAATCCGGTGTCAAATTAGAAGGTTCATCAACTATCAAAGGGTCAGCAGAAGAATCTTGGAAAATCACATTTTCATCTTCACTATCAGACTCTTGTGTTCCCGAACAAGAAGCAACATTAGGATCTGGAACAGATGTAAAAGGAACAGATGATTGTGGAACCGCAGTCGGTAGAAAACCACTATTCTGTGCATCCTGTCATGAATCATATAATACAGGAGAAATATCATAAGGTAAATGAAAAGACTTGAATAAATTGTCATAATCAAAATCCCAGTCTAGTCCAATCGCCATTTGAGGTAAAGACCGATTATAACACTCAATTTGAAACCATTCTTCAACCTGATGAGTCTCTTTGTTATAAACCCTCTTGGTAGTAGAATTTGCAACATACCCCAGAAAAATCCCTTCAATAGCCTTAGCACTGAACTTGGTTGGGACATCTCTCACTTTCAACAGGGTGCATGGATTACCAAAAGGTAGTAAATATTCCAGATTCGGCTTACGATTATTAAGCAACTCATAGAATGTCTTGTTGTGTCGCTTAACCGTCAAAACTCGGTTCAAAACGTGACACGCAGTATTCACAGCCTCAGCCCAAAAAGTTACTGGAAGCTTAGAATCTACAAGCATCGTACGTGCCGTTTCAACCAAAGTCCTGTTCTTTCGTTCAGCAACTCCATTTTGTTGAGGTACATATGGCGCATTGAATTCATGATGAATTCCCTTTTGAAGACAGAATAAACCCATCTTGCTATTTTTAAACTCCTTGCTATTGTCACTCCTTATTCTTCTGACCTTATGTTTGAATAAATTCTCTAAACCCAGGATTAAGAATTGTACCAACTTAGTGGTTTCGGCTTTAGAAGCAAGGAACTTAACCCATGAAAATCTAGAGAAATCATCTGTTACTACCAGACAGTAAGATTTACCTCCAATGCTCCGGATACTAATCGGTCCGAACAAATCCATATGTAGTAGCTCCAAAGGAGTTACAATAGAATTCGTTGTCTTAGATTTGTGAGACTTCTTGTGTTGTTTCCCTTTCATGCAAAGAATACAGTCATCAGGAACTGAAAATTTCATTTTCGGAACACCAAAAACCAGATCATTCTTCACGAGATAATTCATTTTCTGATAATTGATGTGAGCAAGTTTCCTGTGCCACAAAATAGAATCCGACTCAGACTCCTTGGAGAGTAGACAACTAGGAATTGAATCCGTTGTAGTAGCAACACTCATGTCTAAGACATATGTGTCATTTCTCCTCGGAGCCTTCATTAGAATCCATTCTTCAGGAATAACAAAGCCCGGTTTCAAGATATAACACTTACAATCATTGAAATTAAATGAAAATTTCTTGTCACACACTTGAGATACACTCAAAAGATTGTGTTCAAGTTGCTCCACATAGTTCACTTTCTCAAATTTTACTTTTTCAAGCAATTCACAATCAACATTGTCATCAACCTTTGGAACATAAGATTCACAATTAGACCTTCTCAATGAAGACATAGTATGATGAATTGGAAAAACATTATTAGATTTATGATTATCAGATTCAGGTATTTCCAAAAATTTCTTTAGTTTTCTGTTACGTCTTCTTCGTTGTGGTCTAGAAAGTTTCACCTCAGGTTGAGACTCTTTTGGAATTCCAACATGTGGAATATCAAACTTCTTTTGAAAAATAACTGGTTTAGAAATACGCTTATCATGTTGCTTAAATCCTGAAGATTTAGCAAATGATTGACAAGACTTATTCTTTACAACACTAGATGTAGGCTTCTCCACATTTTGTCTTTTCAGAATCGTCACCGCTTTATGTTGTGAGGGATCAGACTTTAATTTTCCTTGATTCTTCTAAGGACAGTGAATCAGAATATGACCAGCCTCATTACAGTGAAAACAAACTCTTCTATCTTGATGATTTCTGATATAAGGAGTTTTTCTTGAACTTGATGACCCGTCTGATGAACAAGCTTCAGAAGATTTTACTGAACAGTTAACTGAGTTCTTTTGAACGAAAACTTGTTTAGTCACCGTTGATGAATTCTTCTTCTAATGACCAGCAGCAACAAAACCACTTGATTGTAACATTTTGGAAAGTTTAGGTTGATCAACTTTCACCTCATTCGGTTCTGTTAAAATGCATCTATCACGGGTAACATTTTTCACTACCTTTGGTTCATCAAGTTGCACTTCCTTAGGAATGCCTTCAACCTTTTTATCATCAAAAACTTCATCCTCCGAATCAGAATCATAGATCATATCTTCACCAGTTACTGGATTTACTTTCAACACTGTCTTTGGATCAATTTCCTCTTCATGAATAATTTCTGGTTCAACCACATAATTTGCATTGAATGCTGGAGGAACAAATCCAATACCATCATCCCTCTTAGTAGTATCAGCATTAGCATTAAATTAATCCAATACCACAGATGAATTTTCAAAATTCTCCAGCTTTCTATGTAATTTGATCACTACAGATTCTTTATTAGAAATATCTTTGTTCATCTGAGCGACAATTTCATTTCGCTTCTCAATCTCAGCATAAGCCATATCCAGATGATATGCTTTTTCCTTATATTTCAGTCCCAAATAGTTCAAATCTCTTTTCAAAGACTCAATTCTATCTATACACAATTTATCATTATCTTTCAATTTTTGATTAACTGAATGCATCGATTTCATATCACAAATTAAATTTGTGTTATCATCCATTACTTTTTGCATTTTATCTTTTATACTGATCCAATTAGAACAATAAATGTGACAGATAGAATCTTTTTCCTTTGAAGGATCTAACATATCTGCCATGAAAACTTTTGCAATCGGAATATTTTCAGAATCAGCACCCTCAGAGGAATTTTGAGTTAAAACAATATCATCTTCAGATACACCAGATGCAATATCAGTCTCACCATTTTGTACTTGATCATGATCTTCATCAGCACTTGGCAAACTCTCACCATCACTTGAGCTATCATCATCAGTTGACTCTTCATATTTTACAGAATGAATTTCAGCTACAAAAGCTTAACTTACCGAACCAACCAAATCTTCAAGATGAATACCCCAGTCATAATTTTCATCATTCTGAGCAACCAAAGCAGATGATGCAGATGCATGATTAGAATTTCCAGAAGCAGAGGAGCCATGCGACTGATTACGACTGTTCTGAAAGTTATTAGGCTTCTTCTGAGAATCAAATTCAACTTTTGACTTCACACATTCTTTGGAAAAATGACCATACTCCAGACAATTATAGCAACGAACTTTGGTTTTGTCAAATCCCATACGTGAACGACTGTCGCATCAGCGTAGCCATGTTCCATTGAATGTTCATCTCTTCCAGATCAACAGGATCAGTCTGTCTGGAATCCTCCTCAATAACCTCTGGATCATGAATCTTTCCTCCAATAAAATTTTCATAAGAAGCCATAAAGGAAGAAAACATCGCTAAATATTCATCAGCAACTCTTTGATTCATATTATGTGTTCCAGATGATGAAGAAGTTGTATTTGCAGAAAAACCTGAATGACTTGGAACCCCAGAACAATGATCATTAGAAACATCTTGAGTATCACCAGAAAAGAACGCAACCCTTGCACCAGTTTTGCTAGAAAACTTAGCAAAATACATTGAAGGATCTTGGATATGCTCCATATTAGTTTCCTTCTTCTTCATATTCAAATCATGTGATTGAATCTTGCCAAGAACCTCTTCAAGAGACATAGTTTTATACTTGACATTCTCTTTTATCAAAACTGTATACACATCAAATTTAGATGGTAATGCCTCCAAAAACATATCATTTATCACTTCAGTCTCATAAACTATTGAATCACTTGACAACTCACTCAGCAAATGATAGAATCTCGTTGCAAGATCATCTAAAGATTCATTTTGAAAGTGCTTGAATACTAAGAACTGCTTCTTTAGTAATTCTTTTATGCTTTTCTTAACATCCAAACTACCTTCACACCGCTTTTGTAATGCTTCCCACAATTGTTGAGAAGTCCTGAATTGTTTAAAGCTATGATAAATTTCTTTAGGAAGAGACATAGAAATACTAGCCATTGCCTTCTTTTCAAACAATAATTTTTCTTCTGTGGTTAACGCAGATACCGATTTAGGAACATCATCCTTTCCCATCCAAGTATATGTCGGATGTGTATAGCCTTCCAAGATTGGAATCCATAAACTTGTATAAGTAAAAGACACGAACTGATCAAACCGATCTTTCCAGTTAGAATAATCTGCAAGACTTAACAATTTGGGTGGTTTCTGAGATGTACCAATCTCGTTATCGTAATTAAACATATTAGACACTTGCAACATATTTTCCATTTTCAGAAAAAAATTCCAAGTGTTGAACAAAAACTCCCCTTAGGCGAAGATAATAAGTTCGTTTCAAAGCCAAACAAGCGAATTTGATATCAAGCGAACTTAATAAGTTCGCTTACCCACGAAAATCCGGTAAGTTCGCCTACTGATCAAGTTCGCCTAAACTGAGAGAAGCGAACTTGATAAGTTCTCTTGCTAAGTTCGCCTGCAACAAATTTCAGCAAGTTCACTTACTGGATCTGAAACAAACTCAACAAGAACTTTAACACAAACACGAACAAACATCACCAAAAATCATCATTTCTCACAGATTAGAAGGAATTTGAAGAAATTGGACCGTAGGATTTAGTATTTTATGAATTAGAACACTTCTATTGGATTAATTTCATCAAAATCAACTTCAAATCCACAAATTCAGTAGTAAAATCAGTTTCAAGAACTTGAAAACTCCATGGATACAAAAACTTTTAAAAATGATCAATTTCTTGTCAAATTGTACACAAAAACGTCTCTAATCACCAAGAATCAAACACAAATCCCGAGCAAAAGCTCTGATACCACCTGTAGGTCCACATGACTCATCTTAGATCGATCTCGTGACAGGACGTCTCGTTAACACGGAGTGCGGAATCCTACCGTATTAACATTCGTATATTAATTGACAATCGAAACAACATGTAAATAAACTTTCTCTTTTTATATCATCAAACACATAGAAATTTACAGTTCAACTCTCTGCTCTCACTTTTTCGTCGTTCTGAACAGATTATGTAAACCCTCTATTTATAGAGACACGTTCTGCAATAGGCAAACTTAACAAGTTCTCCTCAAAGATGCTTAGGCAAACTTAACAAGTTAGCCTCTAATAGGCTATGCGAACTTGCGAACTTATCAAGTTCGCCTCTAGCAGAACTTGTTCTATCACTTAGATAAAATCTATACAATTACATAAAAACATAAAGACAATAAGACCTAAACTATTACAAAGCTTTTGTCATACAATCTATCTCCTAACAAAAACAATATTTATAAATGAAAAAAATACCTTGGTCATTTAATGACAAGCTTTTGCTAAACTGGGACCATTTTTCTCAATTAAACTTTGATAAAATAATAAAGATAAAGTAGGATGTTTTAGAATGTCTGTAGGTCCTCATGGCGCTTCTACAGATCGATCTCGTGATAAGACGTGACGTTAAATCGAAGTGCGGAATCCAACGAATCAACGTTTATACGCACAAAAGACAATGTAGACAATCAAGTAAATAACATTCTCAATTGTATTCCAAATCACAATGGTGTTTACAGACTCAATCAGACTTGTTCTGTATATTCTCTACTTCTGTTTCGACTGACTCTGTAAACACATATATATAGCTGTCTAACCTGATATAGGCGAACTTATTAAGTTCGCCTCTAACAGACTAAGCGAACTTAACAAGTTCGCCTCATATAGACGTAAGCGAACTTATTAAGTTCGCTTCTGTTAGACCAGGCGAACTTAACAAGTTCGCCTCTAGGTAAACTTGAATAAACACTTAGTGACTTTTACATAACAAAAACATAAAGACATAAGATCTAACTATTATAAGCTTTTGTCATTACAAACTATGTCCTAACAGACTCCCCCTTGACAATAGATTGATCTTCAGTCTTCAGTCTTCATGATGAGCTTTTCTAGTTATCCGGTAGTCTGCTGCCAGCATGCACTCCATATCTTCTGCATATCTCCAAAACTCTTTTGTACTGTAATCCTTGTTCTTTCCATTCATCAGTGAACATTATTTCATTCTGTTGCAACGTCCTCTGATCTTTCTTTGAGAAATTTATAAGATTCATTGCATCATAGAAACATACAATGACCTTATTATCTTTATCTTCAATCCTTGCTTCACCAGTATTAACATCAACACACCACCATTTCATATTCCCAAGAAAGTCTTGAGGAATCTTCTTCAACGGTATCTTGTGTACAGCACGAACTGGTTTATACTTGTACTTCCAGGTCACCTTCCTAGTCTTTTGATATGTGTTCTTCACTCTCTTTCATTTTTGTGGTTTCAGCCGTTCATACTTTCCTGAACTACCTTCTCTCTTGATCAAGTTTGCTATCACATTAGCCAAACCATTCTTCGATCTATTAATAAGAGGCTTTGAAGCTAGACCATTCATTTCACACCTTGGCAAGGTATTGAAATACTTGATCCTCGGCTTTAAGTACTGAACACCGTCAGATCTTTTAATTGCAAATAATTTTGTATCACCATCATAGAACCAACTTATGATCCTTCCTACACACCGCTCGTTATTCACATATTTCTCTTTCTGAGTAGGTTGTGCTGGAGACTTGGGTAGCACCTTCATCCAACTGTTTACAACTTCTCTCCATTGTTCTCTTGTCATCCCTGTATTTCTGTACATCACAGGTTCTTCTTTATCCTTCGAAGACTCAGTGTGAGTAGTTTCAGTTTCAGCATCTTTATTGGATTGAATATTCTCATCATCAGTATCCATCTTTGAATCAGCAGTATCTTCAGGCAGTGTGACGTCTTCAACAGAGTCCATAGAATCTGTTACTCCTTCATAAGTGAATTGAGGAATAACATCATCTTGGATGAAGTTATACGGCACTTTAAGACCATCACAGCCTTCATAAGTAACATTATCTTTATCTTTCTCTTTCTCCACTATCTCTCCTTCTTCTATTTCATTATCAGACACTTCATCGTCCATGTCATTGAACAAATCATCAATGTCATCAAAACATGCAATCTTTTTAGCTTCTTCATCTTCAGAATCTACAAAGAACTCCAATAATAGAATTTCTTCTTCATTAGCACCAGAAGTATCTTTGTTTCCTTCAAGTGATTGAAATGTCGACTCCCCATGAACCCTTGATATAGGATTAACGTCAGTGTATTGATGATCACTCTCAATATTTCCAGCAGGATCATTGTCTTCATCATCATGTCTTTGAATAGACTATGTGTGACATGTATCGTGTACCCTTAACTCCCCCGAGCGTCAAGACGCTGAACGAGTTTAGACACCAATGCTTGCATGTCAGCTATCTGTTGAGCTTGAGTCTGAATCACCAGCTGTCATTGGGAATCAGTGGAAACAAGAGTATTCACCTGTGTTTGTAGTGTAAGCACTTGAGATTCAAGGAAAGTAATCCTTTCAGAATCAGAAGGCTTTGACGGACCAGCTGACGATTGTGGAACTGAAGGACTTGCAGTAGGAGTAATAACTGGAGGAACAGGAGTTATAACCGAAGATGTATTTTTAGATCTTGGAGGAGTAATAATCAAGGAAGCAACAAAATTAGCATCCTCTACTCCCTACGAAGATTGAGCAACAGCTATAGAAGCAGACATTAACTTTTGAGACTTTGGATCTGGATTGAAGTCACTATCAGAATCAGTACTCTCATCAACCAAGGATCTTTTTCTAAGTACTAATCCGGAAGGAGGATCCCGAACAGACTTTCTTCTTGGTCGTCTAGCTTGAGATTTAATGTGTTTTCCAACATTAGCCAGTGGAATAGCAGCTAACCGTGTATAATGATCTGAGGAAAAATCCCTAGATTTATCAGAGTCAGTGCCTTCAGTAACAGGTAATATCGTCTCACTTGAGCTTGAACTTGATTCATCATCAGTCACCACATTCCCTTCAGCTTCATGAATGGGCGAGTTCACATCGTCATCAACAAAATCATCCATGTTCATTCCTAGATCTTGTTCATGTGCATGAACGACCTCCTCTTGAACAGGTTCATGAATAGGTATTTCAACCTCAGCTTGTGGAATTGGAACTTGTTCAGGAATAGGAATTTGTGGTTGTACGGGAACTTGAACTTGTTGAATTGGAACTTGTTGTTGTATCGGTTGTTGTGGAACTTGTTGTTGTTGTTGTGGTTGCTTTTGTTGTTGTGGAACATTTAAGCCTTGAACTTGAGCAATTTCATCAAGATGAAACCAGTTGTCATTAGGTTGGGTAACATAATCAGGATTGATTAAGTGACCAAACAAAGGAGTATTAACCGGTATCAATGCGGCATTCTGCTGTTTCACCTTCATGCAATCAGTAAAGATACGCTTTGACATCGGAGTCAAAGTTAATCTTATAGGATGTTGTGGAAGATCCGAAATAAGATGATTTAGAATCATTTGAATAAAGCGAGGATACATCAAAAATCCTTGACTTTCAGCCAGATTAATCTGCATGACCATCTCTCGATGGAAGAAAAGTGCAAAATTGAATCGCTTATTCAACGTTAAAGCCACCATTGCAGTTTGAAGAGCCATCTTTAAACCATCGGTTCCAGCTTTACGAGGAGAGATGCATTGAATAATCACATGCATGAAGTATCTCCATTCACCGACTAAGCCACCTTTACGTGCTTGTCTATCATTCTGTCTCCCACGATAACCCATTCTTTGAAAACAACCCATAATAAGAGTGCCAGGATATGACAAAGCAAGAGCAGCACGAATTGTCTCTTCAGATATGGCAATTTCAGTATTATTTACATTGGCACGAAGAACATGAGGTTCTACGTCCGTATCCTGATGAACTGTGTACCAAAATTGTTGTATGTATACCAAGCTGATGTATGGATCAGCAGATAAAGCAGTATGGAGACGCGAACGGTTCAGAAATCCAATTATTCCTTGAAAATTGACAGCCTCGGACATGTTAGGATCTAACAATGCCACCTGATTATGCTTATATTCCACACGTCGAGCCATCTGAAAACATTCGGACAACAAACACATTAGTAAAAATAACAAACACAAACAATTAAAAAAAAATTAAACAACAAAAAAATTTTAACAAATTTTTTTTTCTAACACTCAAAAATCACAAGTCCAAATCTCTCTGACCCCTAGGCTAACTTAATAAGTTCGCTTAGTGTTGCAAGAGGCGAACTTATTAAGTTCGCCTGGACATGTTGCTTCGAACAAGTTCGCCTGAACTTGTGACGATTCAAATACCAAACACATAATTTCAAAATTCAGTCAAATCGATTGAAACGTTTGAAATAAGTATTGTACATCGATCGATTATCACTCAGCAACCAATAATAATGATCAATTTTATATTTCCAGTCAAAACAGTTCTGTCAAACTCGCGAAGTAAACCGAGAAGAAAACATCCAAATACTCACAATTGAACGGATGAAATTCAACAAAATTACCTTGGAAAGGATCGCAATTCAATTTTGAATATAATTGAATCAACAAACAACCCTAACAACACAGATGTAAATATTTGAAAAAAATTCAGATAAGTTCGCTTGATGTTATGAGGACGATGACTGAATAAGTTCGCTTGGCCAAGAGCCTTATACACATTAAGTTCGCTTATTTAGGCGAACTTGTTAAGTTCACTTAACAAGCCTTCGGCGAACATGCTAAGTTCGCTTCACCATCCACAGGCAAACATATTAAGTTCGCTTCACTGTACACAGGCGAACATAATATCTGTTCACTTTTGCCTTGAACAAAATTTTACCAACTTCAACCTTTCAAGTCTTGAACTTCCGTCAGCATCATGTATCCGATCCAATCCTGAACAATTTTAATAAAAGTTTAGAATTTTCATGGAAAATAAAAATCAAAATCTTTTTGAGTTTTATCTATACAGACGGAATCACATATTTTTGGATTTTATCTTTAAATACTGAAAGCACATATTTTTGAATGAACATCATGAGTAAGAAGATCATATCAGTATCCGATTAATGCATCACACATTTAAGAAATAATAAAGGGTAACCTATAATATGAAACCATCCAACTCAGTTTTGTGCACATTACATCTTTTTCATATTGATATATTCTTTTCAGTATCGAATAATATTTGAAATGATACGCGATAAATGTTCAAAGTAAATAAGATCAGGTTATGAAATGCTCAATTATTCGTACCGAATTTGTAATATAAAGCATGAAATCTTAAATTTGTCAATATTATAGGATTTCAAACTATAAGCGTTTATATTCCAAATTCATGTGATTAGTACCATTTAGATGAAAAACATGGTGCACCCCACATACATACCAAACAAAAATATAAAATGCACTATCTTCAAGACATATACAGTTTATTTTAAGATTAGATTAATTTCCAAGATGAAATTATCTCATTTAGAACAAGTATAGAATCAGATCCCAAAGAATATAAGAATCATGATGATTCAGAATTAGAAGATTCTAATAAATTGGATGTATAATGAGAATCAACAGATTCAGGTAAGAGGATCCAACTATTATCTGGATAAAATTCAATGGAGTCAGACTAGATGACGTATCTAACTGATCCAAGGGTGAATATATGTTTCAACAGATTTTGAAAGCATATCTTAGTTCAACAACACCTTGCATGTTTTTCGGGGCATGGGCAGTGAAGTGAACTGAAATAAATTTGTGCTAAAGATATAATTCGATATTGGTCTCATGAAATTCTTTAAAACCATATATTCTTTATCTGATAATGATCTTTTACACACACACACAGGCATATAATGGATTCAAATCACAGATGTAATCATATCATATTTAATTTTCACACTACTATTGATTTCAAAACGCTTTTAGTCTATTGACAATTTAAGTTTCAAAACTCATACACAAATTTGAAAACAAATTATCAAGATTTGAGCATTCACAACACTATCATTTCTCATTTATGCAGACTTTGAAATTTAGATCAAATCAACTAAGTTTAATCAATTATATATCAAAGGTCTACTAAGGTCGTGTGAAATGAACTAATCACTGATGTACTATCATTTCTTCTTTAATCTCAAATGATGTCAAATTTTATATTTTTCAGTTTGTTTTGACTTTTTATAAATTAAAAACTTTTTGACTGAAATGTAAATGCAGAAATGTAATAAAGCAATAAAAGAAAATAAAAAAAAATATTTCCATGAAATTCTGATTTTGAAAAGCTTTTATTCGGGATTGATCATACCAATCATTTTAATTAGGAATTCAAACATGGTACGATCAAATGCCTTGGTAAACAAATCAGCAAAATTATCGTCAGTGTGTACCTTGACCAGCTCAATCAACCTTTCTCTGCACTATCACGAATAAAATGATATCGAATCACGATGTGCTTAGTTTTACTATGTTTAACAGGATTGTTAGTTATGGACATAGTAGCATTATTATCAATAAGCATAGGGGTTCCTGTGAAATTCAAACCGTAATCTCTCAATTGCTGTTGTATCCACAGGATCTGTGAACAACAACTCGCAGCAGCGATATATTCTGCTTCACATGAAGAAATCAAGACTGTGGTTTGCTTTTTGCATTGCTAGGACACAAGTCGATTACCTAAGAACTGGCAACCACCTGTTGTAGATTTCCTATCCAAACAACAACCACCAAAATCAGAATCAGTATAAGCATTGAAATCAAAGTTTGAACAATGAGGATACCATAGCCCCAAACATTGTTTTCCTTTCAAATATCGAAAGATTCTTTTCACAGCAATTAAGTGAGATTCTTTTGGCTTTGTCTGGAATCTGGAACAAATGCACACGGCGAACATTATATCCGGCCTTGAAGCGGTTAAGTACATGAGGGATCCAATCATGGCTCTGTAAAGTCGACAATCCACATCTTTTCCATCCGGGTCAGAATTCAACTTATGATTGACCGGAATTGGAGTATCAAATGGGGTACAGTCCTCCATCTTGAACCGGCTCAAGATGTCTTTGACATACTTGGACTGATGAATAAAGAAACCATCTTCCTTTTGATTTACTTGCAAACCTAGGAAAAATGATAACTCTCCCATAGCTGACATTTCAAATTTCGACTTCATAACACCCTCAAAATCTTTGCATAACACTTCGTTTGTTGAGCCAAAAATAATATCGTCCACATAAATCTGCACCAGTAGGTAATCTCCCCTGATTTCTTTATGAATAAGGTCGAGTCTTTCTTTCCACGAACAAAGTCATTTGCCACAAGATGTGTGGATAATGTTTCATACCACGCACGAGGAGCCTGATGAAGACCATAGAGGGCCTTATCAAGCTTGAAAACCATATTCGGATTCAGTGGATCTTCAAACCCCGGCAGCTGACAAACATAGACTTCCTCCTTGACCTTTCCATATAAAAACGCACTTTTCACGTCTAATTGAAACACCTTAAAACCTTTAAAGGAAGCAAATGCTAGAAACAGCCGTATAGCTTCGAGCCACGCAACAGGCGCATAAACCTCGGTGTAATCAATTCCTTCTTGTTGATTGAAGCCCTGGACAACTAATCTTGCCTTGTTGCGTACCACGACACCTCGATCATCTTTCTTACATTTAAACACCCATTTTGTTCCTATCGGATACGCACCCTTAGGAAGATCAACAAGATTCCAAACCTTAAGTTTGTCAAATTAAGCAAGTTCTTCTTGTATAGCTTCTATCCAATTGTTATCATTTAAAGCCATCTCAACATTTTCAGGTTCAATGTAAGGCCCCTTTCCCGGGTGACCTCACTTGTTGGATTTACTCATAAACATAGCCATAAATACTGAACTTAAATTTAAAACATTCATCATTCAATTACATTACATAACAGCGGAAGTCTTAACAATTAAAAACACAACATTGTCTTAACAAACAAAAGTGGGATGTCAGTCTTGTGCCGGGTAACCTTCACGCCATCGCACGACCTTTTCTTCCTTTACTTGAAATGTATACTAAAAGTCAGCTAACGCTGGTGAGTTCTAGTTTAATGCGATTTGATATAAACATTCTTTTCTTTACTTTATAAGTATGCATTACTGTATAGTCATTCATATAAATACGTATTCAGAACTTTTGTCTTTCTTTCATCTCTCTTTTCTGTATCTTTGTGATTTCATATATATATATATATATGCATTCACCCTTTTCTTTCTTTTCTTTCTTTCTTTACTTTCATGGGTCATACTATATAAGGGTGATCAACCCGTCATTTGCTTACGAATGTCACAAAGACAATCGCCGTGGTCCATCGTCATGGCCCACCTATACTTACAACCGTCCGGCAACGAGTGCCATCCGTCATTTTATTCTTACAACCGTCCGGCAACCTTTGTCCGTCCGTCATGACTTACAACCGTCCTACCGTCGTAGGCCGTAATTCGCCCGTCTACCCGAAGGTATCCGTTTCCCATGCGACTATTATTTATACAACCGTTCTACTATAACATGCCAATTGCTTCGACCGTCCATTAATGGCATTCGTACGTCCTAGCTATTGAAGGAACGCGCTTGTCCCGGTTGTAAAATAATCACATGGTCGTCCGTCTACCGAAGTAGCCGTTATCATCGAAGCGTCCATAACATTTTCTGTACTTGGCAAGCAATATATACATGGATATAAAGCAGGATTTCATTCTCACATGTTATGCCATTCATTCATTTCATTCTTTGCAAGCAATATATACATGGATATAAAGCAGGATTTCATTCTTTCATATTGTGTTATACTTTCATTCATTCTTTATAATCATGCTTTTCATTCTTTATTCATAATTTCTCTTTCATGTATAGGTATATATATATATATATATATATACTTGTATAACACATATGATCACATTGGCATTCAAAACATTTATTCACTTAGTGTATACATCTCAGCCCCAAAACATTTGAAAACATTTGCACATAACATAGAAGGGGCACATAGAACTCACCTGATGAGTAGTTTCTGTAATACACTAAGCTGGCTACTGGGCTTCACTAATGTCACTCACGATCTGTATAATAAAGTCATACACATAAGACGGTGCTCCTAGATGACACTAGACATTACTATGCTTGAACATAGTAGTTTCGATTGATTAGCTTATATCAAAACTTGGTAGTTTCGATAGGTTGTTTCTGTCGAAACTTGGTAGTTTCGATAGGTAGTTTCGATAGATAGTTTCGATAGGTAGTTTCGATAGGTAGTTTCGATAAGTAACTTATGTATTATCTTAGCTTCGGATCGGGGGCTCATATCGAAACTATGGTAGTTTCGATTGGGCCTGCATATATCGAAACTGGGTAGTTTCGATAGGTCTGCACATATCGAAACTAAGTAGTTTCGATGGGTCTGCACATATCGAAACTAAGTAGTTTCGATGGGTTTGCACTTATCGCCTTCCCCAAAAATCCGAATGTTCTGCATGCGAATCTGATCATGTCGATATCTAGATTTTCTTTGATCAAAACGTTCGTTTTTCATTCTAGATGCTATACCTAAGTTCACTTTCAAGTTTCATCCGCAAAAATCGTTATCTTTTAGCCAAAACCCGAAAACTCCCAAAACGAACAAAAACTCATAATGTGATCGAATCGTTACCTGGATTGGATTTCTGATTCAGAGGATATGATCACGAGAACAGCAGCAACGTTCTCCTGAATTCCCGAGTTGATCCGTCACTTTCTCTCTCTAGACCCGAGCTCTCCTTTCTCTCTCTAAAAGCTGCGTGAGTTGGGGAAATGAGCAGGGAAGAGGGCTGCCTTGCCTCTTATGTGCATGGGCTTCCCTCGGCCCATTGAAGCCGGACCCAGGCCTGCTCCCTTTTTGTTTAAATATTCCAACTAAATCACCGGTCTCACTATATTTATTCGTTTTATTATTTTTGAGATGTTACAAGTCTACCCTCCTTAAAGAGGTTTCGTCCTCGAAACTGTTCATACATTAAACAATTGAGGGTATAGTCCCCTCATCTCGTCTTCTTTTTCCCACGTAGCTTCTGACCCTTTTCTGTGCTTCCATTGTATCTTGACTAACGGTATCGACTTATTGCGTAGTCGTTTCTCAGCTCGGTCAAGAATGGCTATTGGTTCCTCTACATAATTTAGACTGTTATCCACTTCGATCTCGTCGTAAGGTATGTGAGCTGTGTCGTCAGCTAGGCACTTGCGTAAGTGCGACACGTGGAACGTAGGGTGTATTCCACTAAGCTCGACGGGTAGGTCGAGTCTGTAAGCAACTTGACCCACTCTTGCTAAAATCTTGAAAGGTCCGACAAACCTTGGACTTAGTTTGCCACGCTTTCTGAACCGAATGATTCCTTTCCACGGTGATACTTTCAACAGTACCATGTCCCCTACTTGAAACTCTAAATCCCTCCTTCTCTTATCCGCGTATGATTTCTGTCTGTCTTTTGCGGCTTTCATACGAGCCTTGATTTGATCAAATTTCTCAGAAGTAGCTTTGACCACTTCGAGACTTGCAAAATCCTTCGGTCCAATTTCCTCCCAACAAACCGGGGTCCTACATTTCCTCCCATACAACATTTCAAATGGCGGCATGTCAATAGTTGAGTGATAGCTGTTGTTATATGAAAATTCTGCTAATGGTAGGTGGCTGTCCCAGCTCCCACCGAAATCAATGATACAGGCCCGGAGCATGTCCTCCAAGGTCTGAATGGTCCTTTCCGGTTGTCCATCGGTTTGGGGGTGGTAAGCGGTGCTGATGTTCAATCTAGTGCCCATTGCTTCATTGAATTTCTTCCAAAACCTTGACGTGAATCTAGTATCCCTGTCGGACACAATCGACAGCGGCATACCATGTATGCTCACAATTTCTTTGATAAATACTTCGGCTAGCTTTTCGGACGAAAAAGTCTCATGTATTGGCAAGAAGTGAGCACTCTTTGTCAAGCGGTCGACGATCACCCAAATGGTGTCATTGCCTTTAGCTGTTTGCGGTAGCTTGGTAATGAAGTCCATTGTGATCTCCTCCCACTTCCATTCCGGTATTGGTAAAGGTTGCATTTTACCACATGGTTTCTGGTGCTCGGCCTTAACTAGTGAACACGTTAAGCACTTGTTCACGTATTCAGTCACATCGTTCTTCATGCCAGGCCACCAGTACTCTTTCTTCAAGTCTTGATACATTTTGTTTGTCCCGGGGTGGATAGAATAACGAGACTTATGGGCCTCATCGAGTATTTTGGCCCTAAGTTCGCCAATCTTAGGTATCCACATCCGGCCAAACCTAGTTCGTACTCCGTATGTATTTGCACTTAAGTTCCCTTGTTGTCCTACTATTCTTTCCCGTCTCACATTTCTTTCTAACAGTGCTTCATCTTGTGCCTTTGTTATTTCACCCATCAAATCTGGTGTTATAATCAGCTGACACGCTTTGATCCGGATGGGTGTCGATTCTTCCTTTCTACTTAAAGCGTCAGCCATTACGTTTGCCTTGCCTGGATGGTACAATATTTCACAGTCATAGTCTTTCAGTAGCTCTAACCACCTTCTTTGCCTCATGTTTAGTTCCTTTTGTTCAAAAAAATATTTCAAGCTTTTGTGATCGGAGTAGATGTTGCATTTAACTCCATACAAGTAGTGCCTCCATATTTTCAACGCGAAAACCACCGCTGCTAACTCTAGATCGTGCGTTGGGTAGTTAACCTCGTGAATCTTTAGTTGTCGTGAGGCATAAGCAATTACCTTTCCTCGTTGCATAAGTACGCAACCTAAACCTGGCCCCGAAGCGTCAGAGTAGACTACCAAGTCTTCATTTCCTTCAGGTAGTGTTAAGACTGGAGCTTGAGTTAATCGTGCCTTAAGTTCCTCAAACGCGTTATTTTGGGTTTGACCCCATTCATATTTTACTTCCTTACGTGTCAATTTAGTTAGTGGCGAGGCTATCCTTGAGAAATCTTGAATGAACCTTCGATAGTAGCCTGCCAATCTAAGGAAACTTCGTATCTCTGTTGGTGTCTTTGGGACGTTCCATTCCTTTACTGTCTCTATCTTTGCAGGATCTACCATGATGCCGTTTGGGTTTATCACATGACCTAGGAATTGGACTTCCCTAAGCTAAAACGCGCATTTGGAGAATTTTGCGTACAACTTTTCCGGCTTTAGCACCTCCAGAACTTCTCTTAGGTGACAGTGGTGATCACCCTCGCTTTTCGAATATACCAGTATGTCGTCTATAAAAACTATCACTGATCGATCCAACATGGGTCGACACACTCTATTCATCAAATCCATGAACGCTGCTGGTGCGTTGGTCAATCCGAAGGACATCACGAGAAACTCATAATGCCCATAACGCGTGCGAAACGCGGTCTTTGGTACGTCTTCTTCCCTTACTTTCAACTGATGGTAACCCGACCTAAGATCGATCTTTGAGAACCAACTCGCACCTTGCAGTTAATCAAAAAGGTCGTCTATTCTAGGCAGTGGGTATTTGTTCTTTACTGTTCTCTTGTTCAATTCGCGGTAGTCGATGCACATGCGCATGCTGCCGTCCTTCTTCTTTACAAATAGTACCGGAGCGCCCCATGGTGAGATGCTCGGTCTAATAAATACCTTTTCTTTTAATTCCTGTAGCTGAGACATCAATTCTTTCATTTCTGACGGAGCCAATAGGTAGGGGGCTTTGGCAACGGGCTCAGCTCCTGGCAGTAAGTCAATCTGAAATTCTATTTCCCGATCGGGTGGCAACCCAGGTAGATCCTCAGGGAATACTTCCGGAAAGTTGCACACCACGGGTACATTCTTGAGTTCTTTAGTTTTCATTCTATCATCAATAACATATGCCAGATAAGCTTCGCAACCGCGCCTCATGTAACTTTCGGCCTTGATCATCGAGATGACGTTCGGCATCGTGCAATTCCAATCCCCATAAACCGTAATTGGACTGCCGCTTGGAGCTTTGAGGTGTATCTTCTTACGTTTACATATGATTTGAGCTTCATTGGCAGCTAGCCAATCCATTCCCAATACTATATCGAATCCTCCTAAGGTGAGAAGGAATAATCTAGAAGGAAATTTATGACCCTCTATTTCTATTATGCAATCCTCTGTTACTTGGAATACTGCCGAATTTTTACCAACGGCAGTTTGTACACTAAAGGCCTTTACTACTGTGTTGATAGTGCAATTCAGTTTTCGACTAAAGGCATTTGATATAAAGCTTTTACTAGCACCCGAGTCAAATAATACAGTCGCATGTTCATCATTAACTAGGAACGTACCTGACACAACATCAGGATTTCCCCTTGCTTCCTCCTCAGTCAGGGCGTAAGCTCGAGTCCTAGTCTTTGGTTGTTCCTGTTCCTTTTCTTTTCCCGAACCAGATTGTCTGGTTTTTCTGCAATCCTTAGTCAGGTGACCAAACAGTCCACATACTTGGCATTTAGTGTCTCTCAAACAGTCACGAGAGTAGTGCCCCGCCTTCCCACACCTGTAACATGTGGTGGAGCCGACCCGGCACTCGCCAAAATGTTGCCTTCCACATTTCTTGCAGGTTTCATATTTGTCCGACCTTGGTTTCTTATTTTCAGTTGTTACGTTCCCTCTTCCGGTACCTCTAGACGGGTTCTCCCACTTTCTCTTCTGGGTCTCAGGTGCCGGGTCCTCATTGGCGTAGTCGTCATAGACGATTCCGCTCAGATTCACTACCGACTCGAAGGTCGAGGGTAGGTTAGCTTTTATATGAACACGGACCCGTTGTGGCAACCCCTTAACATAGTACTTGATCAAACGGTCTTCAGTTTCTACCAGGTGGGGTACTAGTTGAGCTAGCTCATTGAATCTCGAAGTATACTGGCGGTGTGTCTTGTTTCCAGCCTTAAGGTTTAGGAATTCATTTTCCACTCGATCAATTTCGTTCTGTGGACAGAACTTTTGGATGATCAGCTTCTTCAAGTCGTCCCATGTCATTCTGTTTATAGCATTTGGTGACTTGGTTCTCTGAATATTCCTCCACCAACTTAGTGCTTCGTTGGTGAAAGAATGAGCAACATATTTAACAGCCTGGTCTGGTCGACACTCGCTGATGTTGATTACAGCATTCATCCTCTCAATCCATTCAAGCGTTACCACTGAATCCTTGCTCCCATCGAACTTGGGTGGGTCTCCGTCCTTAAAGCCTTTGTAAGTACACCCACGGTTGCTCGATCCTATCTTTATTTCATCCCCATCACTATCATATACTTTCTCTTCCTTGTCTCCTTCATCCTCCTCTTTGCTTTTCTTTATTGCCTCGGATAGTAGATCAGGCAATACCTTCTTCAAAGTGAGCACAACTTCACGGGCAATAGCATCCCTGACTTCAAGTTCCAACTGTATAGGCCCTGGACTGTTGTTCCCAGTTGGTGTCACATCTGTTTCGTGCACACTCTCAGTGTGTTCTGCGTGCACACTCTCTTCCTCTTCCTGTCTTTGTTTCAATGGGGGTTTACCTACTCGGCCAGTGCGACCGCCTCGTCATCCAGTTCTTCCTCCACCAGCCATAAATTCTTAATTTCCTGATAGTTAAAAAGGGAATACATCAATGTCATTTCTCCAGATCATAGTTTGGAACAGTACGAGCAAGGTAAATTCTTAATTACAGTGATCGGTTTGTGATTACTAATTTACATTGCTTTTCGGGTTCGAAACTCTTCAAATCAGTCGTGCCATTAACATCTATTTGTTCTAAGTTAAGGTATCTATTCCTATGCTAGAGCATTAACTTTATGACTTACTTACCGTGGTAGCGTTGGCGTTGGTTACCCATACTGACATCCGTGCGTTGGTCCCATAATCAGTTTGAGTTTTGACATTTAGGGATGTCTAAATCTCTCAAACTATTGCTCTGATACCAACTTGTAAGGCCCCTTTCCCGGGTGACCTCACTTGTTTGATTTACTCATAAACATAGCCATAAATACTGAACTTAAATTTAAAACATTCATCATTCAATTACATTACATAACAGCAGAAGTCTTAACAATTAAAAACACAACATTGTCTTAACAAACAAAAGTGGGATGTCAGTCTTGTGCCGGGTAACCTTCACGCCATCGTACGACCTTTTCTTCCTTTACCTGAAATGTATACTAAAAGTCAGCTAACGCTGGTGAGTTCTAGTTTAATGCGATTTGATATAAACATTCTTTTCTTTACTTTATAAGTATGCATTACTGTATAGTCATTCATATAAATACGTATTCAGAACTTTTGTCTTTCTTTCATCTTTCTTTTCTGTATCTTTGTGATTTCATATATATATATATATATATGCATTCACCCTTTTCTTTCTTTTCTTTCTTTTCTTTCTTTTCTTTCTTTCTTTACTTTCATGGGTCATACTATATAAGGGTGATCAACCCGTCATTTGCTTACGAATGTCACAAAGACAATCGCCGTGGTCCATCGTCATGGCCACCTATACTTACAACCGTCCGGCAACGAGTGCCGTCCGTCATTTTATTCTTACAACCGTCCGGCAACCTTTGTCCGTCCGTCATGACTTACAACCGTCCTACCGTCGTAGGCCGTAATTCGCCCGTCTACCCGAAGGTATCCGTTTCCCATGCGACTATTATTTATACAACCGTTCTACTATAACATGCCAATTGCTTCGACCGTCCATTAATGGCATTCGTACGTCCTAGCTGTTGAAGGAACGCGCTTGTCCCGGTTGTAAAATAATCACATGGTCGTCCGTCTACCGAAGTAGCCGTTATCATCGAAGCGTCCATAACATTTTCTGTACTTGGCAAGCAATATATACATGGATATAAAGCAGGATTTCATTCTCACATGTTATGCCATTCATTCATTTCATTCTTTGCAAGCAATATATACATGGATATAAAGCAGGATTTCATTCTTTCATATTGTGTTATACTTTCATTCATTCTTTATAATCATGCTTTTCATTCTTTATTCATAATTTCTCTTTCATGTATAGGTATATATATATATATACTTGTATAACACATATGATCACATTGGCATTCAAAACATTTATTCACTTAGTGTATACATCTCAGCCCCAAAACATTTGAAAACATTTGCACATAACATAGAAGGGGCACATAGAACTCACCTGATGAGTAGTTTCTGTAATACACTAAGCTGGCTACTGGGCTTCACTAATGTCACTCACGATCTGTATAATAAAGTCATACACATAAGACGGTGCTCCTAGATGACACTAGACATTACTATGCTTGAACATAGTAGTTTCGATTGATTAGCTTATATCGAAACTTGGTAGTTTCGATAGGTTGTTTCTGTCAAAACTTGGTAGTTTCGATAGGTAGTTTCGATAGATAGTTTTGATAGGTAGTTTCGATAGGTAGTTTCGATAAGTAACTTATGTATTATCTTAGCTTCGGATCGGGGGCTCATATCGAAACTATGGTAGTTTCGATTGGGCCTGCATATATCGAAACTGGGTAGTTTCGATAGGTCTGCACATATCGAAACTAAGTAGTTTGGATGGGTCTGCACATATCGAAACTAAGTAGTTTCGATGGGTCTGCACTTATCGCCTTCCCCAAAAATCCGAATGTTCTGCATGCGAATCTGATCATGTCGATATCTAGATTTTCTTTGATCAAAATGTTCGTTTTTCATTCTAGATGCTATACCTAAGTTCACTTTCAAGTTTCATCCGCAAAAATCGTTATCTTTTAGCCAAAACCCGAAAACTCCCAAAACGAACAAAAACTAATAATGTGATCGAATCGTTACCTGGATTGGATTTCTGATTCAGAGGATATGATCACGAGAACAGCAGCAACGTTCTCCTGAATTCCCGAGTTGATCCGTCACTTTCTCTCTCTAGACCCGAGCTCTCCTTTCTCTCTCTAAAAGCTGCGTGAGTTAGGGAAATGAGCAGGGAAGAGGGCTGCCTTGCCTCTTATGTGCATGGGCTTCCCTCGGCCCATTGAAGCCGGGCCCAGGCCTGCTCCCTTTTTGTTTAAATATTCCAACTAAATCACCGGTCTCACTATATTTATTCGTTTTATTATTTTTGGGATGTTACATTCAACCTGCGAAATAAAGCATGAATATGAGCAATCATCAAGAACACCAGAATCTTTAATGCAGGTATACAAACAAGTATTTTCAACAAGAGAACGTGTTTTCACTCCATCCTGTAAATTTCCAATTATATTTGTCACTGGATGATTTTTAGTTCCTTGATGGATGCAACCTCAGGAACCGGCAACACGTCAACTTGAGTAGATTCAGATTGATAAGAGTAATCTTGATTAAAAGGAATTTTCGAGTCTAAATTTGTAGGAATCTCCCCCTGAGCCTGTGTTGAAGGTAATGGTTCATCACCCAACAACGGATCAGCTGAAGAATCTTGAAAAATAGCATTATCTTTCTCACTCTCTGAATCTTGTGGACCTGAACAAGATGCAACATTAGGATCGGGAGCAGAAGTAGATGGAATCGATGAATTTGGAACTGAATTTGGTAGAAATCCATTGTCCTATGCATCCTTACAAGAATCATAAAGAACAGCAGCATCTTCAGCAGAAATATCAGAAGGTAAATGAAAAGACTTGAATTAGTTTTCATAATCAAATGCCCAATCCGGACCTATCGCCATTTGTGGTAAAGACCGATTTGAACAGTCAATATGGAACCATTCTTCAACTTGGCGCGTCTCTTTGTTATAAACCCTCTTGGTTGTCGAATTAGCCACGTACCCCAGAAAAATCCCTTCAATAGCCTTTGCACTGAATTTTGTTGGGACATCTCGAACTTTCAATAGGGTGCAAGGATTACCAAAAGGTAGTAAATAATCCAGATACGGCTTTCGATTATTCAGCAATTCATAGCAAGTCTTGTTATGTCGCTTGACGGTCAAGACCCTGTTTAAAATGTGACACGCAGTATTCACGGCTTCACCCCAAAAGGAGACTGGAAGCTTAGAATCCGCAAGCATCGTGTGAGCCGTTTCGACCAAAGTCCTGTTCTTTCGTTCAGCTACACTGTTTTGTTGAGGAACATATGGCGCACTGAATTCATGATGAATTCCTTTTTGTAGACAGAATAAGCCCCTTTTGCTATTCTTAAATTCGCTGCCATTGTCACTCATGATTCTTCTGACTTTCAGATTGAATAAATTCTCCAATCCCAGAATTAAGTATTGTACTAACTCAGTGGTTTCAGCTTTAGAGGAAAGAAACTTAACCCATGAAAATATGGAGTAATCATCAGTTATTACCAAGCAGTACGATTTTCCACCAATGCTCCTGATACTGATAGGACCGAACAAATCCATATGCAGCAACTCCAAAGGAGTTACAATAGAATTCGTCGATTTAGATTTGTGAGATTTCTTTCTTTGCTTCCCCTTCTTGCAAGGAATACAGTCATCAGGAACTGAGAATTTCATCTTCGGAATACCAAGAACCAGATCATTCCTAACAATGTAGTTCATCTTCCAATAGTTAATGTGAGCTAGCTTCCTGTTCCACAATATTGAATCAGATTCTGACGCCTTGGAGAGTAAACAAGTAGGAATTGAATCCGTTGTAGTGGTGACACTCATGTCAAGGACATACGTGTCATTTCTCCTCGGAGCCTTCATGAGAATCCATTCATCAGGAATCACGAAGCCCGGTTTCAAAATATAGCATTCAGCATCGTTGAAATGGAACGAAAACTTCTTGTCACAAACTTGTGATACACTTAAAAGATTGTGTTCCAGCTGCTCAATATAATTCACCTTCTCAAATTTGACTTTGTCATTCTTTAACGTACCCTGTCCAGTTATGTTCCCGCCTTTATTACCCGCAAAAGCGACATAACCTCCAACAATTTGTTTAACATCCTCAAGCAATCTAACATTCGATGTCATATGTCGAGAGCAAACACTATCCACATACAATGTATTGTTGATAGTCCTCCTTGGTTGTCCCTACATAAACAACGAGAATCAGTTAGAAATAGGAACCCAAGCCATCGTGGTCTTGGGTCGTCCAATTTGATCAAAATAAACAACTTCTTGTAATTTACAATCAATCTTATCATTCACTTTTGGAACAGAAGTTTGACAATCAGACTTTTTCAAAGAAGATCCATTTTTATTATTTTGAAAAACATTATTTGATATATTATTTTCAGATTCAGATGTTTCCAAAATTTTCTTCAATTTTCTGTTTCGTCTTCTCATTTAAGGTCTAGATAATTTAACTTCCTGCTGAGAATCTTTTGAAATTCCAACATTAGAAATCTCAAGTTTCTCTTTGCATACAAAAGATTTAGAATTCAATTTATACTGTTGTTTAAATCCAGAGGATTTAACAAAAGATCGACCAGACATATTTTTCTCCAAGCTAGAAGACGACTTTCCCTCGTATTTTCTCTTCAGAATCTTCACCACTTTCGGTTGTGAAGGAACATTCTTCATTTTACTCTGGTTCTTATAAGGACAATTGAGCAGAATGTGACCAGCCTCGTTGCAATGAAAACACACTATTCTTTCTTGATAAGTTCTGAAATAAGGAGTTTTCTTTGAATTCGAGGATCCATCAGATGAATAAGCTTCAGAAGATTTTTTAGAAAATATTACTGTCTTCTTTGGAACATAAACCTGTGTAGGCACTTTTGATGAATGCACCTTTTGATGACCAGCAGCGACAAACCCACTTGACTGTAAAATTGGAGGAAGCTTAAGGGTAACAACCTTCACCTCATCGGGTTCAGTCAGAATGCATCTATCACGGGTAACATATTTAACAACTGTTGGGTCATCAATTTTAACTTCTTTTGGAATGCCTTCAACCTTCTTCTCATCAAACACCTCATCTTCAGAATCAACTCATAAGCCATATCTTCCCAGTTACCGGATTCACTTTTAACACTATTTTTGGATCTATTTCCTCTTCATGAATGATTTCAGGTTCAACCACATAATTTGCATTAAATGGTGGAGGAATGAATCCAATACCAGCAACACGCTTAGTAGGATCAGCATTTGAGTTAAAATAATCCAAAACAACCAAAGAATTTTCAAATTTTTCCATCTTTCTATGAAGTTTGATCACTTCAGATTCTTTGTCAGATATTTCTTTATTCTTTTGAGCAACAACTTCATTACGTTTTTCTATCTCAGCATAAGCCATATCTAGATGATAACCTTGCTCTTTATATTTCAACCCCAGAGAATTTAAGTCTCTTTTCAAAGACTCAATTCTATCGATGCACAATTTATCATTATCTTTTACTTTCTGATTAACAGTATGCATCGATTTCATATCACATATCAAGTTTGTGTTATCATCCATGACCTTTTGCAGTTTATCTTTAACAGTAATGCAGTTAGAACAGTAAATATGACAAAAAGAGTCTTTTACCTTAGACAGATCAGATATGTCTGCCATGAATACTTTGGCAATGAGAATATTTTCTGAATCAGCACCATCAGAAGCATTTTGAGTAAGAATAATATCCTCCTCAGCAACACCTGATACAGCATCAGAATCAATATTCTGCACTTGTTGTATTTCTTCATCAACGCTAGGAACACTATCACCATCACATGAATCATCACTAGAACTTTCATCATCAGTCGGCTCCTCTGATTTCTCATAATGAATTTCTTCTACAAAAGCCTGACTCACATCACCCACCAAGTCTTCCAGATGAATGCCCCAGTCATAATTTTCGTCGTTCTGGGCAACCAATGCCGATGAAGCAGATGCATGATTTGTATTACCAGATGAACCATGTGACTGATTCCTATTATGCTGAAAATTAGGCTGCTTCTTTTGAGAATCAAACTCGACCTTTGGTTTCACACATTCCTTAGCAAAGGGACCATATTCTTGACAGTTGTAACACCGAACTTTGCTTTTATCAAAACCCATCCGAGATCGACTATTTGAGCCAATATATTTTCTGCCAGTTTTCTTCAAGAAATCTTTAGCTTGACGCATCAACATGGCCATATTCCATTGGATATTCATTTCTTCCAGATCAACAGGGTCAATCTGTCTGAAATCTTCTTCTATAACCTCAGGATCATGTATTTTACCTCCAATAAAAATCTCATATGATGCCATGAATGAGGAAAACATAGCAAGATAATCATCAGCAACCTTCTGATTCAAATGAGATCCAGATGAAGTAGAAGCTGTAGTCGTAGAAAATCCAGAATGGATTGAATGACCCAAATGAATCGGAACTCCAGAACACTGATCATTTGAAGAATCTTGAGCATCGCCAGAAACGAATGCCACTCCAGTACCAGTTTTACCAGTAGATTTGGCAAAATACATTGAGGGATCCTGGATATGCTCCTAGTTAGTCTCTTTCTTCTTCATATTCATGTCATGCGACTGAATCTTCCCTAGAACTTCTTCAAGACACATGGTTTTGTACTTAATATTCTCTTTGATTAAAACCGTACACACATCAAATTTTGATGGTAAAGCCTCCAAGAATTTATCATTGATTTCCTCAGTCTCATACACCACAGACGCACTGTCACACCCCCAATTTCAACTAACGGAGTTTTACCGTTTGGCAAGTGATGAACCAGGATCTCAGACATTAGTTACTTTGAATGACTCTACATGGGACTAAAAATGAAAATACCATTCAAATCAGAGTATCAATACGGAAGCGTAAAGAGTAAATACGCAAAATACACGCGCTCAAATCCAAAGTCCAAAAGTCCCAAAAAGTCCAAACGTCCCATCAAAATAAGTACAATAGGATAACTCAAGTAAATATAATTAAATCAAAATCAAGTAGTTAAATCCCATGCATGCCCTAACGTGCACCTGTGTCTTAGCTTCGCGACCTGAGAAAACATGTAAAAATATGTCAACACGAGGTTGGTGACTCCACAGGTTTCAATATAAGTAAATAAGCTTTTACCGTATTTAAGTTCATTCAGTACGTATCTATAGGTAGCTAACCTATGTTCATGTTCAACTCAAGCGCTCGCAACCGAATCTGACTGTTTGTTTATTACCTCCTGCCAGGTCTATCAACACTGGCGGTGTGAGTAGGCTAACATTTCACCCGTTCGATATCTAATCGAGTTAGCGTGACTAACGCGGGTGGGATTTGTCAAACCCAGTAGTACTACTAAATATTACCTCGCTAAGATCCATATTAACGATCCGATATTAGTTGAGGACTTCTGTGCTAGCGTGTTACGCTTAGCATTTAACATTGATAACATACGAACTAAAAATCCAAAAATCGTTTAGTCATGTTTCCTCCCCCAAGTTAAAACAGTAAAAGGGGGCGTGAAAACTCACCTGCATTGCGTTGAAGGTAGTTTCACCCTAGAGGTAAGTTGGAACCACGAGCGTGTCTCAAAAGACCTACGAATGTCCTAAAATTATAAACACATAAATTAGGAATGATAATGAGAATTGTGACAGTGACACGGAAAGAAGCGTCTTAAAGGACCGTTCTAATATTCAAGAGTGGACGAAAGTGTCCACGGAGTTAGAGATTACTTTACGCGACGAATGACAGAAATAATAAATAAAATCGGGTGTTTTGTCACTCATGAAAATTGAGAAGATAAATATATGGATATATATACGAGTAAATAATATAAATAATTATATTGTTATTTAGTCTCAATCGATACACGATGTTATAAAATGATTCGAAATAATATAAATATGTATTATTTAATAATACGGGTCACAGTTTGAAAATAATATAAACGTATTATTTTATACGAATTATTTTTACTTGATAATAAAATCAATATATTATTTATAAAAGTGGGTATAATTTATAAAGATATGTTAATAATTCAAACCCGAGCCTACGGGCTGTTTCCCGGGTTAAAACACAGTTATATAATAATATAATATTATAGGGTTTGATTTTTATTAATTAAATATCACCAGAAAAAGTTTAAAAATTATTTGTGGGAGCCGGTCTCGAACCCGGGTCCCTCCCACACGTACACACTGACCAAACCAGTTCCGCCCGTTAAGGTTTCGCAAACAAACCCGAGATCAATTACATTTAACTTCCTGATCGAAAGTGATTTCCCTCCCCACATGCACCCAGATCGAATCCCGTCCCATACGCCATGAATTCGATCGCGACTGGTTTCAAGATCATAGGGGTTTTGTTCGCCTATGGATTGCGAGTCTGAGGTTAGGTTTAATTGTAAAAATCTCTAAGTTTTTGATAGTTAAAACCAGTTTGAAAAGCCGATACTTAGACTTAAAAACGTGGAATCAATTTGATAAAATCAGATGATGTTAGAGGCTGAATTCATGGGGCTATTACAAAGCATTAGATTCCGATTCTATCCATGTATTTTAATTATATTGAGGTTAAACTTTGACTGGTGTTCGATTAAACCCAAAATATGATTAACCCTAGAATCGGTTCATCACTGATTCGATGTTATATCTTCGAATTAGCATAGGGTTTTCAAAGGATGGATGATGGCGAGTCTATCCATGAAGTTTAATTGAATTTAGATTGAGTCTAAGATAGAGTTCGCTCAAAACGTGAACCTATGAACCCTAGGTTCTGGATTTTGTAAAATTGGATGATGTTTGATTCAATTAACATGGGGCTTTCATCAAACAGAAAATTTCAAAACTAACAGTATGATTTAATTGAATTGAAAACGAGTCTAGAATTAAAAGCCCCAAATCCGATTTTTATGAACCCTAGAATCTGTTTATGATAAAATCAATAATGTAAGCCCTAATTAGGTTAGGGCTTTCATTCTACAGCATAAAACGAATCCAAGGAATGCTTCAATTACCCAATTGGATGTCGGATTGATAATGCTCGACTAAAACTGAGTTCGACGACTGCGGGTTTGATCTTTGGTAATTCTGGTTGCTTCTCCGGCACGACTGAAGTAGGCAAATTCTTCTGAGGGACTCGAACATGATACGCAGGTGTGTGATTTGTGAGGGGAATACAGGAATTAGGCGAATTCGGTGGTCGATTAGGATGAGGTCGACGGTTATGGATTTAATTTCCATTATTTGAGTTTTATTTGATTAATGCCTACGATTAAAGCTCAATGATGAACAATTATGGCATTTAAGTGTTAATCAATTATAGAATTCGATCCATTTCGGTTATCAATCGAGAATTGGAACTCAAGAAGTCACGATTTTGACTTCTAAAAGTCAACAGAAGCCAAAATTGCTAATTTTGAATTTGGGGAGTCAACTAAATTAGTTTAGCATATTTACACAACTAGTCCCTGCAGTTTTGAGTTGAATTTGTGACAGAATCAGTCCCTGGGGTTAGATTTAGTTAACGAGGTTAAGTTTTTAACAGAAAACTTAACGGAATAGTTAACGGAGTTAACCTAAAAAGTCGAATTGTCTCATCATCCTCTAGTTGAAAGAATTTTCGTCCCGAAAATTAGAAAAATAAAAAAAAATTTCTGGGGTGTCACATCATCCCCTAGTTGAAAGAATTTTCGTCCCGAAAATTAAATAGTACCTTAAGAAATTGACGCGGAGTGCTTGAACAGATTAGGATATTTGCGCATCATCTGATCCTCGCGCTCTCAAGTGAATTCCAGTACGCGTTTCGAGTTCCAACGGACTCTAACAATAGGGATTTTACTGTGCTTTAACGTTTTTACTTCCCTATCCATGATTTCCACGGGTTCTTCGATGAAACGCAGCTGTTCATCAATGTGTAGTTCCTCGAGAGGAACTGCGAGAGACTCGTCTGCTAGACATTTCTTCAAATTTGAGACGTGAAAGACGTTGTGTACACCACTCACTCCTTCAGGTAAGTCCAGTTGGTACGCTACTGGTCTGATTCTCTTCATTATTTTAAATGGTCCAACATAACGAGGATTCAGCTTGCCTCGTTTCCCGAAACGAATGACACCTTTCCAAGATGAGACTTTGAATAAGACCATGTCACCTATTTGAAACTCTAAAGGTTTACGACGTTTGTCGGCATAGCTCTTTTGACGGTCACGAGCTGCCGCCATACGGTTTCTAATTTGAACGATCTTTTCGGAAGTTTCAAATACAAGTTCAGGACCTGTGAGTTGGCTATCTCCAACCTTGGTCCAACAAATGGGAGAACGGCATTTTCGTCCATAAAGTGCTTCAAATGGGGCTGCCTTGATGCTAGTGTGATAGCTGTTGTTGTAGGAGAACTCCACCAACGGTAGGTGAGACTCCCAAGAGTTACCGAAATCGATCATACAAGCTCGTAGCATGTCCTCCAGAGTTTGGATTGTACGTTCCGTTTAGCCATTAGTTTGAGGATGGTATGCTGTGCTCATATCTAGACGCGTGCCTAAGGCCTTATGTAACGACTACCAGAAACGACAGGTGAATCGTGCATCACGATCCGAAATAATAGAGATTGGCACCCTGTGCCGAGAGACTATTTCTTTCAAGTAATTACGAGTAAGTTTATCCATTTTTTCGGTCTCTTTGATTGCTAAGAAGTGAGCGGACTTTGTTAATCGGCCAACGATTACCCATATGGTATCACATCCGGTAGGGGTTCGTGGTAATTTGGTAATGAAGTCCACAGATATTTGTTCCCATTTCCACATAGGAATTTCTGGTTGTTGTAGAAGACCGGATAGTTTTTGATATTCAATTTTGACCTCCACGCAAGTCAGACACTTACTAACATAGGTGGCTATATCAGCCTTCATCTTCGGCCACCAATATAGTATCTTTATATCATGATACATTTTGTCGGAACCTGGATGAATAGAGTAACGAGATTTATGAGACTCATCCATGACTAGTTCCCTTAGGTTCCCGAATACTGGAATCCATATTCGCTCGGCAAAGTAGCGAATACCGGCAAATTTGACTTCAAGTTGTGCTTCCATACCGCGTGTACCTTCCAGCGGTAGATTTTCTTCTTTTAGGGCTTCGAGTTTAGCACTACGGATTTTGTCAGGTAATCCAGGGTGAATAGTAAGCTGTAATGGTCGAACTCGTTTGGGTTTTGTTTCTTTTTTACTTAGGGCATCAGCTACAACATTAGCTTTACCCAGGTGATATCGGATCGCACAGTCATAATCGTTTAAGAGTTCGATCCAACGACGTTGTCGCATGTTCAACTCTTTCTGCTCGAAGATGTGCTGAAGACTCTTGTGATCGGTGTAGATGGTGCATTTGGTACCGTACAAGTAATGTCTCCATATCTTAAGAGCGAAGACTACGGCTCCCAACTCTAAGTCATGAGTGGTGTAGTTTCTCTCGTGGACCTTTAGTTGTCGTGAAGCGTATGTGATCACCTTATCGCGTTGCATTAAGACACAACCCAGACCTTGAATAGATGCATCACAATACACTACAAAATCATCGGTTCCTTCCGGAAGAGTTAGAATAGGTGCACTGCAAAGTTTCTGTTTGAGGTGTTGGAATGCTGATTCTTGGTTGTCGCCCCAATTATAGGCTTTACCCTTTTGAGTTAAAGCAGTGAGGGGTTGAGCTATTTTGGAAAATCCTTCGATGAATCGACGGTAATATCCAGCCAATCCCAGAAATTGTCGCACCTCAGTCGGATTCGTCGGTGCTGCCCAATTCTTGATGGCTTCTATCTTTGATGGGTCAACATGTATTCCTTTCTCGTTAACCACATGTCCTAGAAACTGAACTTCCCGAATCCAGAATTCACACTTGGAAAACTTAGCATACAGTTGTTCTCGGTTAAGTAATTCCAAAATTAGGCGTAGATGTTCCTCATGTTCTTCTTTGTTCTTGGAATAAATGAGGATGTCGTCGATGAAAACGATAACGAATTCATCAAGATAAGGCTTACACACACAGTTCATAAGATCCATGATTACCGCAGGTGCGTTGGTTAACCCGAAAGGCATGACCATAAATTCGTAATGACCGTACCTCGTTCTGAATGTAGTCTTTGAGATATCCTCTTCTCTGACTCTTAAATGATGGTAACCGGACCTAAGATCTATCTTGGAATAGAAACTTGATCCTTGGAGTTGATCAAAGAGGTCATCTATGCGAGGTAAAGGGTAGCGGTTCTTGATTGTGACTTTATTCAGCTCCCGGTAATCAATACACATACGGAAAGTTCCGTCCTTCTTTTTGACAAATAGTACCGAAGCTCCCCACGGTGATGAACTAGGTCGGATGAAACCTTTATCCAACAAATCTTGCAATTGAGTGGACAGTTCTTGCAATTCACTAGGTGCCAGTCTGTAAGTTGCCCGAGCAATTGGTGTTGCTCTTGGTGCAAAATCAATTTGGAATTCAACTTCACGGTGCGGTGGTAGACCGGGCAGATCCTCGGGAAACACTTCCAAAAAATCATGCATGACGGGAATATCTTCAATCTTCTTCTCTTCTGAGGGCTACTCAGCAACGAGAGCCAAAATAGCCGTATGCCCCTTTCGAAGGCATTTTTGTGTTTTCATGAAACATATGATGCCCATGACTGCACCAACTCTTTCGCCTTGGACGGAAAGGGTTTCTCCATTCGGGAGAGGTATACGAACAATCTTCTCACGACAGATAATTTCGGCTTGGTTTTTAGATAACCAATCCATGCCGACAATTATATCAAAACTACCAAGTATGACCGACATAAGGTCGATATCAAATATATGTGTAGCTAGCTCAAGTTTACATCCCTTAAGAATGTGAGTTGCCTCAATTATTTGGCCGTCAGCTATCTCTATTGTATACTTATCTTCTAATAGAGATGAAGTTCCTTTTATCATATTACTAAATTTCTTAGATATAAAACTTCTATCAGCACCGGTGTCAAAAAGGACAGAAGCGAAGTAATTATTTACGAGGAACTTACCGGTGACCACATTATGGTCGTAACGGGCTTCTCCAGATCCTAGTATGAAGGCTCGTCCCTTCGCACCATTTCCTCCACCATTTCCATTGTTACCACCATTACTATTGTTATTCTGGTTAGGGTTGTGATTTCCATTACCCCCTTTCTTCAACTGAGGACAGTTCTTCCGAATATGCCCTTCCTTTCCGCACTCAAAGCAGCCCCTTGTGGATCCCGGTTGTTGAAAAGGTTGTTTAGTTTGTAACTCACCCTTGCAGTCCTTAGCAGCATGACCTATTTTTCCGCACTTCTGGTAACGATTACAGAACCCAAAGTGGTGGAAGTTACACTTGTTACACTTCGAAGACTTCCCCGCGTAACCACCCTGGTTTTGACCAGAAGAGGTCGACTGATTGAAGTTCTTGGTAGGCTCAAACCTACGTTGTTGCTGCTGCTGTGGTTGATTAAACTGGGGTTGGTTGGGTTGGGGTCCTTTGGAGTGGGAGTTGGAGTGGTTGCGGGTGTTGGAATGGTGATCGAACTTGCGTTTGTGATTGTCGGTGGGTTTAGCAACTGAACCTCTCGGAGGTAGGGTTCCTTGTGTCACCGCTTGGTCGGTTAGCTTATGCGCAAGTCGAATGGTTTGTTGGATAGTGGTAGGATTGGATGAAGTAACCATGCTTTGTATTTGAGGCACTAGATGTCACACCCCAACCGACGGCGGAAAACGTCGGGGCGTGAAGCTGTGCAGACTGTTCATAGCTCATGGTTGCTAAAGTTTGAATAATTTAAACATTCATTTTCATTACACGTAGCAAGTTCATGCCATACAAGAACCAAATGTAGCGATTACAAAATATAAATAGTTTAGATTAATTGCTAGGTCCAAATCCTATATGTAGCAGCTTGTAATACTTCAAACATTGTCACCTGAAACATGGTTGAAAACAAAGTCAACTAAAAAGTTGGTGAGAATACATAGGTTTTCGTGTCATGTAATAGAATATAGTGTTGTGTGTATACAATTCATACAAACATGGCAATTAAGGCATTTATGGAGAGATACCATCGTGTGACCTGGTAGTACAATCAAACCTTTGTAACTAGCATGCAAAACAAACGCGTGTTGGCAGTAACAGTCACCCTACCTGGGTGGGTTTGTCAGACTCAATAGATCTATCACTGTTTACTGTAGGCTATAAAATAGTTAATGATTGCACGTGAATAGCAAACTGCGTGTTGGTCTACACACCTAGTACTCAAGCACAAAGCTCAAAATTGTAACACATGATTGTAGGGTGGAATTGTATATTGTGTAGTTTGTAAACATAGTAAATAGAACGCATGTTCCACCCCAAAAGTTTGTAAATAGAGTAAAAGAGGGGCTATGTAACTCACTTGTGTTGGAGCGTGTAGTTTGCACAGATCAACAAAAATACCAAGCGTGTTGTAGGTCGCTATGTTTGACCTATCGAATGAGGGTATAACACGTGTCACTGTTTGTGTTATTTTGTGTCCAAAGTGGGTTCGTTGGTGGTTTGTGTGTTTAGGGTTGGTTTTGGAATAATAAATTAGTAGCGATATATATTTATTTAAATAAAATTTAAATAAACGATATTTGTTTAAATCAAAATATATATTTGTATAAATAGTTTTATAAAAATGATTATATAAACTCATGATTCCATCGGTTTTGAAACTATCGGGAATTAATCGTTTTAAATTTCTAAATCAAAGATTTGGTTTATAAATGATTCCCGGGTCTTGGAATTTTATAACTTAAATTTTTATAAACAAGTTTTGAAATGTTTAAATAAAAACATATTAAATTAAGTTTGAAAATAATAAAATTAAAGTTTCTGGTCAAGGAGCACGACCGTGCTCAAGTAGGGCACGACCGCGCTCGTTGCCGGGCGTGACCGTGGTGTTCTGAGCGCGCCCGTGGTCGAGTCAGAAGTCACTACAGAGGGTCTGGACATAGAGCACGACCGTGCTCGTATCTGGCATGACCGCGTCTAGTGTTTGTTTTTGGTCAAGACTTGTTTGCTCGGTAAGCACGACCGGGCCACACCTGGGGCACGACTGTGCTTGGTCAGGCACGACCGCGCTCAGGGATGAGCGCGACCGTGTCGGGCCTTTTTCAGACACAATTCGATCGATTCTTATATTAATAGCTTCTATATTCTTAGGGCTTTCACTTAGTGGATGATTACGAATGTTTCTACATAGTTTAATTGTATTTATATCATGTCTAGAGTGTAGTTCGAGTAAAATTTATGTTTCGGCTTTTTGGTTCAAAATCGGATCGATTTTAGTGTTTCTACAACGAATTGACATAGGGCTTTCGTAGTAGAGGTAGATACAAAGCTGAAGACGTGTTACTTACTTGCTGAAAGTGGGCAATTGAATGCGGTCGGCTACGGGTCGAGCGGTTTCGTTTCTTGGCGATCAATCGGACGACAGAGGTGTTGTGAGCGTCGAGTGAGAGTTCTGAGAGATTGAGTGGGTGTATATGAGGGTGTAGGAAGCGTGCAACTGACTCTATATCGACGAATTTGTCACACCCCCAAATTTATTTACTTATTAAATAAATACAGGTTGTAACGATTGGTTCATTACACGATAGCGGAAGCTGTAATAATGATTTCTAAGACTTGATTAAATATACAATTACTAAAGCTAAGTAATACTATGATTTAAGTTCCTCTAGATCAAAGATAGACTTGAGACTTGATATTCTACGTCCTTCCAGCCTTTAGGAATTGATCCAACATAGCTAGTCTATTCCAACCGTGCCATGGCTAAAGGTCACCGGAGAAACATACTTGAAAGTGTCAACACAAAGGTTGGTGAGTTCACAGAGTTAGTTATATTAGTGCTTATAGTTTTTCCCGAAAACATGTACATGACTTTACCGTCATAAAACTAAGTAGTTTTCCCCGAAAAACTATACATGACTTAACCGTCATAATAATAAGTAGTTTTCATTTGAAAACATGCCCATGACCTATCCGTCATGAAATAAGTAGTTTTCCTTTGAAAACATTACCATGACTTAGCCGTCATAAAATATGTTTAAACCTGATCATTTTAACTAATCAGAACCCTTTTGTATAAACATGATCACTTTAACCGGATCCAAAACTCTTTTGTTTAAATTCAATTGTTCGTAAATAGTTTCAGGTGTATGTGATAAACAGAATAAGAATTGTTGACCCATTTGTAAACTAGCTAGGAATACAAATAATATGTTCATACATGGGGCGTAACCAAACCTTGACATGTGTACACGCCCCTAATTTCGTTATTCAGTTCTATGCGGCCATAAATCCTCCAGATTGTGGTTAGCGCGACTAACCATGACCGGGAGACGTCACTCTCCATAGTACTATTCATAGGACCCTAGGCTACAGTTAATGGTTACTATGTTGTTCCAGGGGACTTTCGCGGCCTCCATTGTGTTGTTCTCATCCCATGTAAACATAAAGTCGTGTCTTATTCTCTTGTTATCCCATGAAATAGTTGCAAGTATGTTTTTCCCTTAAATCGTTGAGTGTTGTTCATCCGAACAATCGTTGTGTGTTGTTCATCCGAACAATCGTTGTGTGTACTTGTGTCCAGCTGTTTAGTTGAGAAAGTTTTCTCCCCGTTTGTTTAAAAACAATTTAAAAACAAGTAGTAAAAGTGGGGCTGGGAGACTCACAAGAAGTTAAACCAAAATGTTCATATTGTCAAACGTATAAGCAATGTAATTCATGTTTTCAAAACATAACAAGTAAGTATGTTTCTCCCCCGATGTTTACAAAACAGTAAAGAGTTAAAAGGGGGCCGTGAACTCACCTTGAGTTTGTGTATGCTTGCAATGATAATTGTTCTAGCCGAACTTGACTATTCGTACCCTAGATACCAAAGGGTAAATTGTGTTAAGACCGAACGTCTCATATTGCAAATTGTTCATCGACCTAGTAAATCTAGTTGCTTTTGTTTAAATATCTTCTTAGATTTTCAACACTTGTTTTGCTATAAAAACAGTTCTAAGTTACTGCCCAATGTGACTGATGAACAGATGTCGAAACTTCCTAGTTTCGATTGGGCAATTGAGTATCGAAACTTCATAGTTTCGATTGAGTAGTTAGGTATCGAAACTATCTAGTTTCGATTGGCAAGAAGGGTATCGAAACTATCTAGTTTCGATTGAGCAATATGTATCGAAACTACCTAGTTTCGATTGAACAACTAGTATCGAAACTCCCAGTTTCGATTGAGTAAACTGGTATCGAAACTCCTAGTTTCGATTGAATAGGTATCGAAACTATCTAGTTTCGATTGAATAACAGGTATCGAAACTCCTAGTTTCGATTGAATAACAGGTATCGAAACTCCTAGTTTCGATTGAACAGGTATCGAAACTCCTAGTTTCGATTACTGCACTTTGATTGACAGAATTCGTCCTGTATATTTTTATGTTCAAATCTTGAATTTGACACACTTTTCTTGTTATCTTACTTGCGTTTGAACGATTTGTATGTTCAGCTACGATTTTAAAGAAAATGAAATGGATAATATCGAGTTTTTACCTCAAACAGAGAATGATGATTTTCAGGGAAACAGAGAATGATCTTGAGCTCCTTATCTTGATTCTTGAGACAACACTTGGAACTCTTCTTATAGCACCGAAATACGGTGGATTTTTACCTTAAACTGGACTTCGACTTGAAGGAGAATTGGGAATTTGCCGTAAGAAAATGAGAAGTATGAAAGGGATTGTGGGATTTCGATTGAGGAGGTATGGTTTTTATCTGAATTTGAGTGAATTAGCAAGTGGGGGAATGGCTCCCCTGACTTTCGGTCGAGAAAGTCAAGCAAGTGGGTTGGGATTTAAATAAATCAAACCATTTGATTTAAGTGTAATTTTAACCACTAGTGTTCGTATTTAGTCGGGTTATCCTGGTACGTGAACCGGTAACTCCTAGAATTACCAAAATATGAAATGAGACCCTGTACGATTTTTGTTAGACCTTAATGTCCTTGTTTGTGAAATTAAGTAGATCACAAAAACAATTATAATTTAAACTTGTTTATAACATGTACGGATATTGACCTGAATTGTCGGGTGTCACATTCTCCCCATGTTAAAAGAATTTCGTCCCGAAATTCAATTTGTGTCCTCTTGAACTGTTGTATCCTTAAACAAAGATGGGTATTTTTGTTTTCATTTGATTCTCTCGTTCAAATGGTTCAACGTACCTAGGGTTAAGCTTGCCACGGTTGCCAAATCTTGCAACCCCTTTCCAATGTGAGACCTTTAACATGACTTTGTTTCCCACTTGGAATTCTAATGGTTTTCGTCTGTTGCTATCTCAACTCTCTTTCGTCTGTCTTGAGTGACTTTCAGACGATCTTTTATTTCGACGATTTTATCAATGGTTCTCTAGTCAATATCAGGACCAGTCAAAAGCTTTTCGCCAATCACCGCCCAACATAGCGATGAGTGACACTTACAACCATACAAAGCCTCAACGGAGCGGCTTTAATGCCGGTATGGTAGTTAGTATTATATGAAAACTCAGCCAACGGCGGTGTGTATCCCTATTTCCTCTTAAATCGATTACACACACACGGAGCACATCTTTTAAAGTTTGGATGGTCCTTTTACTTTGACCGTTCATCTAGGGATAATATGCAGTGGTCATGTAAAGGCGTGTGCTCAAGGCTTCTTGTACAGACTGCCAGGTTCTTGACATGAATCGACTGTCCCTTTTAGAGAAAATGGAAACTGGCATACCATGCCTAGCCTTAATTCCCTTAATATTTAGCCTTGCACGCTTCTTACTTTTATCTGTCTCCTTTATTGGTAAGGAATGCGCGGATTTCGTCAAACGACTGACGATTATCATATAGTATCATAGTTGCTAGGTGTTCTGGGTAACTTTGTAATGAAATCCATTGAAATTTGTTCCCATTTCCATTGAGGTATCTCGGGTTGTTATAACAATCCCGACGGTTTCTGATGTTCTGCCTTTACCTTTGAACATGTCAGGCATTTACCGACGTAATTAGCAATTTCTCATTTCATGTTCGGCCACCAGTAGAGTTCTTTCAGATCCTTATACATTTTATCCGAACCTGGGTGAATGGAGTACCTGGACTTGTGGGCTTCGTCCATAACCAACTCCCGTAAGTTACCAAAACATGGCACCCAAATTCTATTTGCAAAGTATATAGTATCATCTGATTTTGGCTCTAAATGTCTGATCATTCCTCATATAGCTTCACTCTGAATGTTTTCTTCTTTGATTGCCTCCTGTTGTGCCATCCGGATTTGAGTCGTGAGACTCGCATGAATTGTCAATCCTAGGGCACGAACACGGAGAGTTTTAACCCGTTCCTTACGACTCAAGGCATCTGCTACGACATTTACCTTACCAGGGTGATACTTGATGTCCCAGTCGTAATCATTCAGTAGTTCTACCCAACGAAGTTGACTCATGTTGAGTTCTTTCTGATTAAAGATGTGCTGGAGACTCTTGTGGTTTGTAAAGATAGTACATTTTGTACCATATAAAAAAAAATGTCTCCAAATCTTGAGTGCAAACACGACAGCACCCAATTTCAGATCGTGAGTCGTATAATTTTTTTTTTTTCTCATGTACTCTTAGCTGTCTAGATGCATACGTTATGACTTTTTCTCCTTGCATCAAGACACATCCCAGACCTTGGTGTGATGCGTCGCAGTACACGATGGAATTGTCAGTTCCTTCGGGAAGGGATATGATTGGTGCACTGCAAAGTTTTTGCTTCAACAATTGAAACGCTGATTCTTGTTTATCAGTCCAATCAAACTTTTTGTCCTTCTGAGTTAACGTGGTCAAAGGCAAGGCTATCTTTGAAAAATTCTCGATAAATCGCCTGTAATATCCTGCCAAACCTAGAAATTGACGCACCTCAGTCGGAGTTCCTGGTGTTTCCCAGTTTTTGATAGCTTCAATCTTGGTTGGGACTACGTGAATACCCTTCTTATTGATGACGTGTCCGAGAAAGTGAACCTCTCGAATCCGAAACTCACACTTAGAGAATTTGGCATAACGCTTCTCATTCCGGAGTAGTTCAAAGATTGATTTCAAATGATGTTCATGTTCCTCCTTGGTTTGTGAATATATTAATATGTCATCGATAAATACAATCACGAATTTATCCAAATATAGCCTGCACACGCGGTTCATTAGATCCATGAAAACGGCCGGTGCAATAGTCAAGCCAAATGGCATAACTAGGAACTCGTAGTGACCGTAACGAGTCCTAAAAGTCGTTTTCGGTATATCTTCTTCCTGAATTTTCAGTTGAGGATACCCTGATCGTAGATCAATTTTTATAATAGAAACTGGGTCCTGAAGTTGATCAAACAAATCGTCTACTCGAGGAAGAGGATACCGGTTTTTGATTGTCAGCTTGTTCAACTCCCGATAATTGATGCACCTTCTAAAGGTTTCATCCTTTTTCTTTACAAACAGGACCGGAACTCCCCATGGTAAGAAACTCGATCTTATGAAAGAATTACTCGACGAGGTATCCAAGTTTTTGTTGTATATTGGGTAGAAATGAAAAACTATGAAAATGAAACTTTATGTTTGTCCCTCTTATGCTTTTCGAAAGCATTTTCCCGGACTAAGACTTTTCTCTTATTTCAGGTTTCATGTTTTCTATGATTTTCCTCTCCATATGCCTTCATGGAGCTAGGAATTGATTTTCCTTGGGAGCTCTTATTTGCGAACTTCAAGTCTAATCACCACTTTACCCCTTTGCTCGCACTACCTTTCGAGGCAGACTAGCCTTTGGGTTGTAGCGTCCTGATATGTAAACTCATGTCTCGACTACCATACCTTCAAAGTATGTAAGTCATACGAAGTTCGATGTTTGTTTGGGATATTCATATTCCGTCTAGCTGAGGGAATGAATAATAATACTGTGAGAATGGTCTCATCGAATTAGTGTTTTCCCCAAAATGGGCTATGGGTTTGTCAACTCATTAAGTTGGCAGAAAGAGTTGATAGTCAACTATTAGTCATACGGTGTGTATGCACTCCCTTAGTGTTTGAATGGTACTTTTGGTGACTTACCATTACGTATTCCACTCATTCAGGTTATAGCCTTAAAATCCTTAGCACAAGGATAAACTTGAGGTAATGAGTGTTGAACGTCGAGACTTTTGTATTCTAACTGAGTCTACTCTAAGAGATCATTTCTTAACAATAGATGCTCTAGAGCTTCCCAATTATAGAAAACTAGGAGTGAAAGATGCAATCACACATCTTTTCTAGGCTAAATCCGGGATCCATCCAACAAGATGATCTTTGGGGAAGTGCGAGTATAAAATAGTAATAGATTATTCTTCTCAACTCTTTGTGGACAGTGGCCTGTTGTGAATAGCTCGAGCTTACATCCCTTATGCATATCATGAACTAATGAGATTAGCATGAAATTCCGCATTTGGGACTCCTTTAAGAGTTTTGCATGTCGTTTTGGTTAGTGCGACAATAGTCGTTAGTCCACACTTAGGTTTCTTTGGCATTTGCTCGAGCATCAAACCCGGCTTATCCATTACCGAGAGAATAGTTAGACTTAAAGGTATATTGAATGTCAATGGCTGCGAGAGCAATCCTGTTTGACCGACATTCTGAAATGTCCGATTTCCTACTTGTCTCATGACGAGCTTCCACAATATCCATAAGTGCCATGTGTATGCGGGTCAGAATAATACCCTGCCCTATTACTGAAGTTAGTGCATAACACTCTTGGCGTAACTTTCAAGCAATTATGAGATTGAACTGTATGATGGATCATGAGATTATGCTATAATCTCCCACAATAGTTGTGCAATTACTGTAAGTGTTAGTTGTGGTAACACTCAATTTGAAGCATTCCTGACAAGTAGAATCTCAAAGTATGAATGTGCGAATTTCTTCGTCGTTCATGATTTACTAAGGATTGGTTGAATTCAATTTGAATTTCTCTCGTTCCTCCAAAACTAGGAGAATGCTTTGTGAGCACCAAATTGAGAAGTCTGATTTGTTGAGATCCAATCCTTAATCAAGTGATTGAGAACATGAGTTGATCATCAGCTTAGACAGCAAGACTCACTAAAGTTCCCATGCACTGCAAGTTATGATTACGTGTGCACCCGTAATGATGATTTGCCTTGCCTGATCCCTATAGTGTTTCTTCTATCCCTAGCTTTTAATCAAAAGTGATTTGAAACGATCATTAGATTGCGTTTGCACATTTGTACAGGAGTGTGTATTGTTTTATCGGATTACTGTTAATTATGTGTACCAATACTCATGAATCTGCTGAATATGGCAGTTGTCGGATGAGGCTAAGGGTAGAGAGGCACCACCAGTGTCTCTTAAAAAAATGTGCATGGTGAAATTCAGGCACTATGTGTTGGGCAGAGATCCTCAAACGAGTGTCGAGCAACTCATGCTCCAAGTCTGTATATATGCATGGATCCACATGATCCTGATGTATGTCTGGGTCTCCTGACCCTTGGAGTTCTCTCCCATTTAGTCCTGCTTATTCACCTTGAATTCCCTTCTGTCTGGGCAATCATGCCTGCCATATATCATGGCGAGAGTCTAGGCATCCGTTCCGACAACTTATGAAGGAGAGTATTTATATCGCAAATACGTTAGAAAGATAGTTGCCTCCATGGCTGGAGTAGTTGTGGTGCAGGTATAGGTACAGATTCTGGTACGAGTTCAACCTGTTGCGATACCAAGATCGGTAACTGACGATCGTTGTCGTCGAAGTCCAAGCTCAGCTCGTAACTCGATCTTCTAAGGTTGCAGTATGTTGAGTACCCGTTACTCTTGACTCGTAATCCGAACAGTAACATGTTGTAAGTGTTTATTGTTTTCACATTGTTGTATGTGTTTAAGTGTTCATTACATGTGCTATGTAATTGTATTAGTGTAGCTAATGGTACCCTAGTGTAACTCCATACACTAATAGTCTACAAAAATTGTTCGGCAACGGTTGGAATTCCTATGCTCAAGTCTTGGGTGTTTTTAGTGTGATGCAAGTCTTAGAAATCTTGGTCCCTAAATGAGTCCGGTTAGAGCCTAGGTATCACTAAGGACACCTAATTCGCTAAAACCATTGCTCTGATACCAATCTGTCACACCCCCAAATTTATTTACTTATTAAATAAATACAGGTTGTAACGATTGGTTCATTACACGATAGCGGAAGCTGTAATAATGATTTCTAAGACTTGATTAAATATACAATTACTAAAGCTAAGTAATACTATGATTTAAGTTCCTCTAGATCAAAGATAGACTTGAGACTTGATATTCTACGTCCTTCCAGCCTTTAGGAATTGATCCAACATAGCTAGTCTATTCCAACCGTGCCATGGCTAAAGGTCACCGGAGAAACATACTTGAAAGTGTCAACACAAAGGTTGGTGAGTTCACAGAGTTAGTTATATTAGTGCTTATAGTTTTTCCCGAAAACATGTACATGACTTTACCGTCATAAAACTAAGTAGTTTTCCCCGAAAAACTATACATGACTTAACCGTCATAATAATAAGTAGTTTTCATTTGAAAACATGCCCATGACCTATCCGTCATGAAATAAGTAGTTTTCCTTTGAAAACATTACCATGACTTAGCCGTCATAAAATATGTTTAAACCTGATCATTTTAACTAATCAGAACCCTTTTGTATAAACATGATCACTTTAACCGGATCCAAAACTCTTTTGTTTAAATTCAATTGTTCGTAAATAGTTTCAGGTGTATGTGATAAACAGAATAAGAATTGTTGACCCATTTGTAAACTAGCTAGGAATACAAATAATATGTTCATACATGGGGCGTAACCAAACCTTGACATGTGTACACGCCCCTAATTTCGTTATTCAGTTCTATGCGGCCATAAATCCTCCAGATTGTGGTTAGCGCGACTAACCATGACCGGGAGACGTCACTCTCCATAGTACTATTCATAGGACCCTAGGCTACAGTTAATGGTTACTATGTTGTTCCAGGGGACTTTCGCGGCCTCCATTGTGTTGTTCTCATCCCATGTAAACATAAAGTCGTGTCTTATTCTCTTGTTATCCCATGAAATAGTTGCAAGTATGTTTTTCCCTTAAATCGTTGAGTGTTGTTCATCCGAACAATCGTTGTGTGTTGTTCATCCGAACAATCGTTGTGTGTACTTGTGTCCAGCTGTTTAGTTGAGAAAGTTTTCTCCCCGTTTGTTTAAAAACAATTTAAAAACAAGTAGTAAAAGTGGGGCTGGGAGACTCACAAGAAGTTAAACCAAAATGTTCATATTGTCAAACGTATAAGCAATGTAATTCATGTTTTCAAAACATAACAAGTAAGTATGTTTCTCCCCCGATGTTTACAAAACAGTAAAGAGTTAAAAGGGGGCCGTGAACTCACCTTGAGTTTGTGTATGCTTGCAATGATAATTGTTCTAGCCGAACTTGACTATTCGTACCCTAGATACCAAAGGGTAAATTGTGTTAAGACCGAACGTCTCATATTGCAAATTGTTCATCGACCTAGTAAATCTAGTTGCTTTTGTTTAAATATCTTCTTAGATTTTCAACACTTGTTTTGCTATAAAAACAGTTCTAAGTTACTGCCCAATGTGACTGATGAACAGATGTCGAAACTTCCTAGTTTCGATTGGGCAATTGAGTATCGAAACTTCATAGTTTCGATTGAGTAGTTAGGTATCGAAACTATCTAGTTTCGATTGGCAAGAAGGGTATCGAAACTATCTAGTTTCGATTGAGCAATATGTATCGAAACTACCTAGTTTCGATTGAACAACTAGTATCGAAACTCCCAGTTTCGATTGAGTAAACTGGTATCGAAACTCCTAGTTTCGATTGAATAGGTATCGAAACTATCTAGTTTCGATTGAATAACAGGTATCGAAACTCCTAGTTTCGATTGAATAACAGGTATCGAAACTCCTAGTTTCGATTGAACAGGTATCGAAACTCCTAGTTTCGATTACTGCACTTTGATTGACAGAATTCGTCCTGTATATTTTTATGTTCAAATCTTGAATTTGACACACTTTTCTTGTTATCTTACTTGCGTTTGAACGATTTGTATGTTCAGCTACGATTTTAAAGAAAATGAAATGGATAATATCGAGTTTTTACCTCAAACAGAGAATGATGATTTTCAGGGAAACAGAGAATGATCTTGAGCTCCTTATCTTGATTCTTGAGACAACACTTGGAACTCTTCTTATAGCACCGAAATACGGTGGATTTTTACCTTAAACTGGACTTCGACTTGAAGGAGAATTGGGAATTTGCCGTAAGAAAATGAGAAGTATGAAAGGGATTGTGGGATTTCGATTGAGGAGGTATGGTTTTTATCTGAATTTGAGTGAATTAGCAAGTGGGGGAATGGCTCCCCTGACTTTCGGTCGAGAAAGTCAAGCAAGTGGGTTGGGATTTAAATAAATCAAACCATTTGATTTAAGTGTAATTTTAACCACTAGTGTTCGTATTTAGTCGGGTTATCCTGGTACGTGAACCGGTAACTCCTAGAATTACCAAAATATGAAATGAGACCCTGTACGATTTTTGTTAGACCTTAATGTCCTTGTTTGTGAAATTAAGTAGATCACAAAAACAATTATAATTTAAACTTGTTTATAACATGTACGGATATTGACCTGAATTGTCGGGTGTCACAGAATTTGAGAGGCTCGGTTGTGGTGTGAATGGGATTAATTAATTGTGCAAATTGGACGACAATTGATGCGTGTTTTAGACGAATTTCAGTCGAGTATGGTCTGACGCGCGAAGACCGGCTTTTCGTTATTTTAATTTTCATGAATTCAGAAGGTATGGTATGGTTTGACTTTCTGCAGTCAAGTGGGTTCATCAGCGGGACCGTGCTTAGGTCGGCAGGCGCGACCGTGCTTGCCTAGTTTTGTAGTTTTTGAGTTTTGTCAGTTTTGGTCCTCGGGGTTTGTGAGATAATGGTGTTTTGTTTAAGTCGTTATTGTAATAGAATAGTTTGTATATGTAACTGCATCGTAGTTTGTTTGTACACGAATCGAAACTGAAATGTGTTTGTTTATTGAAATCAAACGATTACATGATGAAAATCAGAAATGTTACAGTCTCCCCTTGTTGAGGGGATTTCGTCCCGAAATTCAACTAGTTGAGGCTGCAGAATTTGTGAATAGGTGAGGATACTTGAGTTTCATTTGGTCTTCGCGTTCCCATGTAAACTCGGGACCGCGTCTGGAATTTCCGATGGATTTAAGGTAGGGGATTTGACTGGGGGGGTATAGTAATTAACAACCAGCTTAGGTCTGTTACCCGAGGTCTGGTATGAGTAGTATTAATGAGTTAGGTTAAGAGGATTAAGGAGAATCTGTTGGAAGGATACGTTGGGCTCCAAAGGTGAGATGCATTACTGGGAACAGTGTTGATGGGAATTTGATGATTATAATTTGTTCAAGAAGTAACCTACTATGCTTAAGTATTGTCAGTGGTTAAGTGGTTTCACAAACATTGTCCCGTTAAACAACATGAAACTTTACGTGATACGAATAACGCTACTGCTGATAATATGATAGGAACACTTATATATAGGAAGTACCAGCGGCGTATCCACCATGCCCTTGTCGTATTTCAACAGTTTCGTTATTGTATATCATGCTAGGTTTCACGTCATAACACACTATAGAATTTGCTATGCTTTCCATGCGCTGATTTGTATAATTTCGTGTGCACCCGTAATTATCCAAATCGTCGTATGGTCCGTATAGTTCATCCCATTATGTGTGTGGGACGGGGGGGGGTAACACAAAAATTCACATAATTTGTAACTACTGTTTTCACGTATGTGATGCAAATAATTGTATACCTAGATAGTAAGGTAAATTGCAACAATTGTAAGCAATTTAGTTCCGTGTAATATGTAAGCACTCACTACATCCATGTATGATCTAGTGTTATGTACATTGTAAGCATGTATAGTGTGAATAGTTTAGTACCATGTATGTAGTAACAAATGAGTTTCATGTATAATGGAAACAAATAGTTTTTCATGTATAATGTAAACACATTGAGTATCATGAGCAACCAAGCTTTATGTATTATGTAATTGATCTTGTATCGTGTATGTTGTAGATAGCTTAAGGTTCATGTAGCATGTACTCAATCGCGTATATGGCAAACTACTACGTTGCATGTATGTTTGTGAATAACTGAGTTTCATTTGATTTTGTGGATGTTTGTGTGTAAGCTATTGAATCTCATGAGTGACGTACATTAACAAATTCGTTTGTATAGGTGGTCGAGTGTTGAGGACAAGCGTGTTGTTTGATATTCATGTAAAATGCGGGTAGTTGGGTTTTAGCTTTTTAGATCTTGCTGTGGTTTGTAGGAAGGGTTAACGTCTACGCGAAACGCTTCATCTCGTTGAAGTGGGAAGTATACTCGTAGGTTTCTGAAGGTGTAAGGTAGCGAGAGGGTGTTGTGGGTAATTAGGGTGATTTGTTTGCGAGTAAATGATTTGAGCTTGTTTGTAAGTGGGTAAGAAATTGTAATTTATCCTTGGTTGTGATTTGATTAAATAAGTAGAAATAGTAATTTGAATAACCAAGTGAGCGAAATGAATAATTTAGAATCTTTTACTTTAATCAATGAGAGAAAGTCCCAGAGAAGGACAAAAATAGTGACTAATTAAGCCAAAGGTTTAAAAATCAAAATTATAATTTATTTAGAAAAGGTTTTATAAAACAAGTCGTATATAAAAATATTTTACAAGGTAAAAAGGTTCGTTGGAAATCTATATTCTAAGTAATATTTATAAATCCAGAGTTTGATAGATGCTTTTGCTTGAGTACAAAAACGATGTTGTTTTAAATGAATAGAATGATTAGTTTTGCAAAGGAGGCTTGGGTACGTGTACTAATTCGCAATGAATGAGAAGATGGTGTTTGTGTGATCTTGATGAAAATATGGTGGTAATATTGAGTCAACGAGTAATGGTATTAAAGTTGTAAAATAAAACTTAACATAAATGATAAAGTGTCAAAAACTTCATCCCAACATAGGATGATAGTTTCAAACAGAAATTTAAAGACAAAGTAAAACAACCCAGCTAGCGTCTCAGGTAGCTTTAACAAGGAAGCAGATGAGTACTAGAAAGAACATGGTTACGGTCACTCGGATAGCAAAACGGGTCTCAATTCTAGCTCCCTCGGACTTTAGCTCGTAAGTTCAACTTGGTCTTAGTAATAGTGACAAACTGTGGTAGGCGTAAGTAGTTCGGATAACGACAAATGACATAAATGATTACAAGGCGAAATTTTTATTCTAAATTAGATCTTCATTTGCCTCCATCTTGCACTAGCTTCAATTGGTCTTATTCACTGGCTCGGTGCTGACTTGATCTTTGTTGGTGTTTATGTTGAGGGTGCGCCCACGAGCATCACCCTGGGCAACATTGACAATCCTGGGACATCGGTGACGGAAATGGTTTGGGTCGCCACATTCAAAGCAAGCTCGTCCGTTGGTAATAGCCGGGACCACTGGGTTTATCACTTGCTGCTTGGTCCTATTCCCCCGGTTGGCTCGAGTAATGGGTGGTCCAGATCGGCAATCGTTGGCAGTATGGCCATATTTCCCACAGTTAGCACATAGACGGCATGACATTTTTAGGAAGTGATGATAATTGCATGTGTTGCACAAAGGGTTGTTGCCCCTATATGGTCTCTTATTCTGGGCTTGGGCTAGTGGTGCAACTTGGTTGATCGGTATAGCAGCGATAACGACAGCAAAGTTGCGTTTCTTATTGTATTGAGGAGGTCTGGGTTTGTTTTCCTTAGAGGGCTCGGAAGAGGCTGCTGGGTCAGTGGCTTTCATTGTACTTTTGGCGTTGTTATTAGCTTGGGTAAATTGGGTTACTAGCTGAGTGAGGAGAGCAGCAAGGTTGGTATTATTGTTGTTGGCATTGCTAGTATTGGTGTTGTTGCGGTTGCTGTTACGACGAGGAGACATTCTATACAAAAGAGAATGATATAAAAGAGTTGTGAGAATTTATAAAAATTTGCTGAAATTTAGGATAGGAGGAATAATAACACATTTATTTCATAGTTCGGATTGTATTCAAGTAATCACATTACTACTTGAACACTGTGACATATTAAGGTTAATTAGACTTATATAATTTTCAAGGAGACGTGCTTTAGCCTATAGGTAAACACTCATCCCGGGAATTCCCAGGAAAGCATACGGATCCCTCGGTTGATTGGGATTTATATGAAATGCTTTCCTAGACAAAAAACCCAGAATACAGGTGTCACCCTTCCAGATTGCACATGCCCTTTAATAATTAACAGAGTCTAAAACCTTAACGGGTATGTAAAAATATTTTTGATAGACTAATGTCTACGAGTATGATTTTTCCACAAATTATGATGAGGATGACATAGAAGCAGGCAAGGAGGATATGTGGCTTAGGATGTGGGTATGGATACGGTTTATTTAACTTTTTATTTATGTATGCTTGGTACGTCATGCATTTTAATAATTTCAGTATCAAATAACTAACACATAGTTTAATAAGCATGTACCACATAGCATGTTAACACATAGCACATAATTCACATACCATGGCATTGTTGGGTATCCTAAATTTATAGTCTAGGTCAATGGTGTCTAATAACCTAATTCCCTATAACCAAGGCTCTGATACCAATCTGTCACACCCCAACCGACGGCGGAAAACGTCGGGGCGTGAAGCTGTGCAGACTGTTCATAGCTCATGGTTGCTAAAGTTTGAATAATTTAAACATTCATTTTCATTACACGTAGCAAGTTCATGCCATACAAGAACCAAATGTAGCGATTACAAAATATAAATAGTTTAGATTAATTGCTAGGTCCAAATCCTATATGTAGCAGCTTGTAATACTTCAAACATTGTCACCTGAAACATGGTTGAAAACAAAGTCAACTAAAAAGTTGGTGAGAATACATAGGTTTTCGTGTCATGTAATAGAATATAGTGTTGTGTGTATACAATTCATACAAACATGGCAATTAAGGCATTTATGGAGAGATACCATCGTGTGACCTGGTAGTACAATCAAACCTTTGTAACTAGCATGCAAAACAAACGCGTGTTGGCAGTAACAGTCACCCTACCTGGGTGGGTTTGTCAGACTCAATAGATCTATCACTGTTTACTGTAGGCTATAAAATAGTTAATGATTGCACGTGAATAGCAAACTGCGTGTTGGTCTACACACCTAGTACTCAAGCACAAAGCTCAAAATTGTAACACATGATTGTAGGGTGGAATTGTATATTGTGTAGTTTGTAAACATAGTAAATAGAACGCATGTTCCACCCCAAAAGTTTGTAAATAGAGTAAAAGAGGGGCTATGTAACTCACTTGTGTTGGAGCGTGTAGTTTGCACAGATCAACAAAAATACCAAGCGTGTTGTAGGTCGCTACGTTTGACCTATCGAATGAGGGTATAACACGTGTCACTGTTTGTGTTATTTTGTGTCCAAAGTGGGTTCGTTGGTGGTTTGTGTGTTTAGGGTTGGTTTTGGAATAATAAATTAGTAGCGATATATATTTATTTAAATAAAATTTAAATAAACGATATTTGTTTAAATCAAAATATATATTTGTATAAATAGTTTTATAAAAATGATTATATAAACTCATGATTCAATCGGTTTTGAAACTATCGGGAATTAATCGTTTTAAATTACTAAATCAAAGATTTGGTTTATAAATGATTCCCGGGTCTTGGAATTTTATAACTTAAATTTTTATAAACAAAGTTTTGAAATGTTTAAATAAAAACATATTAAATTAAGTTTGAAAATAATAAAATTAAAGTTTCTGGTCAAGGAGCACGACCGTGCTCAAGTAGGGCACGACCGCGCTCGTTGTCGGGCGTGACCGTGGTGTTCTGAGCGCGCCCGTGGTCGAGTCAGAAGTCACTACAGAGGGTCTGGACATAGAGCACGACCGTGCTCGTATCTGGCACGACCGCGTCTAGTGTTTGTTTTTGGTCAAGACTTGTTTGCTCGGTAAGCACGACCGGGCCACACCTGGGGCACGACTGTGCTTGGTCAGGCACGACCGCGCTCAGGGATGAGCGCGACCGTGTCGGGCCTTTTTCAGACACAATTCGATCGATTCTTATATTAATAGCTTCTATATTCTTAGGGCTTTCACTTAGTGGATGATTACGAATGTTTCTACATAGTTTAATTGTATTTATATCATGTCTAGAGTGTAGTTCGAGTAAAATTTATGTTTCGGCTTTTTGGTTCAAAATCGGATCGATTTGAGTGTTTCTACAACGAATTGACATAGGGCTTTCGTAGTAGAGGTAGATACAAAGCTGAAGACGTGTTACTTACTTGCTGAAAGTGGGCAATTGAATGCGGTCGGCTACGGGTCGAGCGGTTTCGTTTCTTGGCGATCAATCGGACGACAGAGGTGTTGTGAGCGTCGAGTGAGAGTTCTGAGAGATTGAGTGGGTGTATATGAGGGTGTAGGAAGCGTGCAACTGACTCTATATCGACGAATTTGAGAAGCTCGGTTGTGGTGTGAATGGGATTAATTAATTGTGCAAATTGGACGACAATTGATGCGTGTTTTAGACGAATTTCAGTCGAGTATGGTCTGACGCGCGAAGACCGGCTTTTCGTTATTTTAATTTTCACGAATTCAGAAGGTATGGTATGGTTTGACTTTCTGCAGTCAAGTGGGTTCATCAGCGTGACCGTGCCTACTTTAGGCGCGACCGTGCTTAGGTCGGCAGGCGCGACCGTGCCTAGTCCTAGGCGCGACCGTGCTTGCCTAGTTTTGTAGTTTTTGAGTTTTGTCAGTTTTGGTCCTCGGGGTTTGTGAGATAATGGTGTTTTGTTTAAGTCGTTATTGTAATAGAATAGTTTGTATATGTAACTGCATCGTAGTTTGTTTGTACACGAATCGAAACTGAAATGTGTTTGTTTATTGAAATCAAACGATTACATGATGAAAATCAGAAATGTTACACTAGACCTCCAATGTAAAGCTCAATTCTTTTGTAATCAGGGGTTACCATATGCGGGCACATAGTAGCTAGTTCATGGGAACGTGTGGTGTAGAGTTTAATTTCAGAACCCTCCATCTTTAGGTTCCAAAACTCTCCCTCTAACTTCTGGATCTCATCGCGAGGACATTATTCCTCTTTCATCAATTCTTTGAATTCCTCCTATGGGAGTCCATTCGCCATGGCCAGATCCAACATTTGGACCTAGGCATTCCACCAAGTGAGTGCCGGGCATTCTAAAGTTCCGGCGACAAATTTCACTTGATTAGCCACGGGGCAGTTACACATGGCAATTACTGATTCAACCTTCTCAAACCAATGAAGTAGTCCAATGGCTCCTTCAGCTCCACTAAAGGCGTGGGGCTTGCAATCCATGAATGCCTTGAAAGTGCAGGCTGGTTGTTGGTTTTGCTGATTTTGCTGGCCTGCAGCATTCTGTGCTCCCAGAGCCTCCGCCACACTATCATTTATCAGTGCCGCTAACTCTGCTGCCGTCATGTTAATGGTACAACGACCACCGGCACGGCCTCCGCGTCCTCTCCCTGACATGATTCTTCACAATCACAAATGAAAATAAAGAGAAATATATCGCATATTAAACATCATTCAGGTATGAGTAAGGAGATACAACATCTAATATTTTGAAAATTAAATAAATTGTAAGGCTACAAAATAAATAACTCAAATATTAAACTTCTCATGCTTTTATTGGATGGGAACAACCTTACCCATCTAGGTTTGAAAACAGAAATAACATAGGTAAAAGCAAACATGAAAAGGAAGATAGAATAGGAAGATCATCAAACATCTTCGTCATCGGAAGAAACATACGATTGTGCATCGTCTCTCTCTACTGGTTCCTCCTCCACGGGCTCCTCCTCAAAGGGCTCTTCTTCAAAAGGTTCCTCCTCAAATGGTTCCTCCTCAAAAGGTTCCTCCTCGCCATCAGAATGTGGAATCTCTTCAGGAACTAAAGCGGCTTGTAATTGGGCTTCCAAGTGGGTCACCCTCTCTTGAAGACCTTCAGCAGTGTGGTTTGCTACATGTAGCTGAGCCTCCATAGCAACCAATCTCTCCAGAACTCCTTCCATATCATCGTCCATAGTGTCCACCCTCGTCTCCAAGTGTGTCACACGATCCACTAAATGGTTATGGAATTGGTCAGTTACTACTAGTTCAGTAGTTAGAAGTTCTATCCCTACTTTATTCTCCTCCATTTGAGGCTCTTTCTACAAGATATTCGGTATCTCATTGGTAGCATCCTTTACAATGCTTAATTCTCTCGACATATAAAACACAAGGGCTGCAAAAGCTTGTTCCATAGTACATGGCAAGCTAGGCAAGGTGGGTGTTAAGGAAGTAGAACCGAAGTAAGGTGATGGGACATTTCCCATTTCGATCCATTGTTGGATCATTTATGGGTACGCGTTCCAGTTTCGAGCAGGATTCATTGCTTGTGCGCTGCTCGCTTCCCCTTGGTCAACTGAATAGTCACTGGAAGTAGTCTGGCGCCTTTTGGGCTCCGGGGATGGTAGGATAGGTGCCTTATGTCTTGGTGCCTTAGGTGATGAAGGTGGGGTTGACGACATGTTCTTGTAACAATACGTATAAGTTCAAAACATCCAAATGACATGTAACTAATGTGTGAGGCTATATGTGACATTCGACATTTTCAGGTTAACTCCGTTAACGCAAACATCGTTATCTCAAACACTTATTTATACCAACTCAGTTATCTTAGTTAGTCATGCATACATTACGTTTAATTAGGGTTAATTAAATGTGTCGGTTATTGCACAAACACTCACGTAACAGTAATTCGGAGAATTACCGAGTCGCACGAGTCTGTCCCCGAACGTTGGTGATAATTAAAAATAACATTTCGAGCAATAAATAATTTATAATTGATATAAATTATGTGTTTTTACGTGTTATGTGATTTTATGCGTAAATTGTAGACTTTCGTGAAATCGCGTACATTTACGCGTATCGTTGTGACTTATACTGCTTTAGTAATTTTTATAAAGAGATTTTATAAAAATATTTATTAGAAAACTATTTTATTTAGTTAGATTAATTAAATAAATTTTAAACCCATTTAAATTAGTCCAAAAGGCCTCCTAAATTAGTTTTAATCCATAATGGGGCCCATGGAGTGGGTATTTAAGGGAATTATAAACCCTAATCTCCCATTTACTCACAAATTTCGAAAATCCCAACCCCCCAAACCCCTTGGAGCCGTCGCAACCATCTCAACACCAAACCACCATCAAAATATTTTCCGTTTTGCAATTGTTCGAGTATTCAAGCAATCTAAGTATGGATCTTCGTTTCTATTGGATCAAGTAAGGATTTTTCTTATGTATATTTATATAATTTTTGAAAATATGGTTTTGATAAACCCTAGTTTTCATCCAAACAAGAATCCATTCAATAAAGATGCAAACTTTGATAATTAATCGTTTATTATGATCATACATGATGTTTGCATAGATTTGTTGTTGATGAAAACCCTAACCCGTTTGTGTAAGTATCATATCTAGATAGTAACAGATCCAATTGGCTTGTTTCTTGAGTCTAGAGTTAATTTCAAGGAGTCCACTTTCAAACCCAACCGATCTCATATTTTTCTAAAAAGTTTTGATCAACCAAAAGTGGAAAATAAAACTGAAGGTCGAATCTGTTTTCGGATGGCAGATTTTCAGTCTGATTCCCGAGGGCATAACTCACCCAATTTTAAAGCTTTTGACTTCATTCTTTCTTCTAGTGAATATTTTATGTGTCTGCGAGATTTTCCAATTGGTCTTGCATGCGTAGCCTGAATAGTCGATTTTTAGCAATTTTTGACATTTGATAACTCTGAACAGTAAGATTATGTTACCTTTGATCCCAAATATTTTATTTGAAAACTTTAGAATTACTTTAAAATTTAGGGAAAAATATATAAACACCAAGAGATGTTGAAGTTGCTGTGCAAATATTTTCAGATTTTATTTCATTCGTTTGGTTGGCAAATAGAATTCATAATCACAACCTTAAATCTGACCGTAAAAACTTAGATTCCAATAACTTGACAAATCATCAATTTTTGCAACATGTTCATCTAGAGTTGACTTGTAACTCACACGAAAGCCTTAAAACATCTTAAATAATACTAATTGGTTGCTAATTAGTGGTTATGACACTTAAAGCTTTTATCTTGACTCTAAAACATTAAGTAAGATACCACCGCTCACCAAAACGCTTTGTTATTCTAGTTGAACTAGTTCTTGTACATGATATAAATATATATATATATATATATATATACATATATATGGTGGCTATTGCTTAGGGTGACATATTCAACCTACATGTGAACATAAACAAATACTAATTTGATAATTGAATCACCAACGGGTCATCGGGTCAACATGGTCAACAAAAGTCAAACTTGGACAAACTAGTCAAACATGTTAATCTTTTCAAAACTTATAAACAATTTGGATTGTTTGGATACTAAGGGTTTATATGAGCCAGCACGAACATACACTTATAGACTTATACATGTTAGGTAGCCTTTAGCGGGCCACCGGTACAACACTTGCAGTCTTGCATGCACTTTAAGGTGAGTTTCACGGCCCCTTTTCTTACGTTTTAAACTTGGGGGAGAAAACATGGGTACGAACATTTAGATTATTCATTTCTTTTATATCACTTGTGTACTAAGCGCAAACATATCGTGAAAGTCCTTACTTATCGAACCGTTAGTATATGGGTTAGCGAGGTAATCTTGAGTAGTACTACTGGGCATTGACAAGCCCCACCCGCGTTAGTCGCGCTAACACGACGGGAAGTCGAACGGGTGTAACATTGACCTAAACATTTACCATTGATTACGATAGTCATGGTAGGAGGCAATTCAAACATACAAACAGTCAGCTTCGGTGTCGAAACGCTTTAGTAACATGTACTAGGTTAGCTACCTATGATATAATTGTAAATGGTATTATCTAGTAAACTTTACAAACATTGAAACCTGTGAACTCACCAACCTAGTGTTGACACGTTTTAGCATGTTTTCTCAGGTCAATAAGGTACAAGCACCAGTTAAGGCATGCATGCATACGAAGTCTATCATTTTGCAAACTTAAGAACTGTTTATTTTATTTATTGTCGCATTGTTTATTTTTGGCGCAACTGTTTTGGCGCATTCTTTCATTTAACTTTTCGCTTCCGCAGTCTTACATTTAAAATAGTATTTTCATTACTAGTGTTGCATCGTGACTATGAGTAATAGTAGTGGTTTTTCTTAAACTCATATAGAGTCGTTCGAAGTAACTAATGACTGAGATCCTGTTATGTCACGCTCCTAACGGTAAAACTCCGTTAGTGGATTTTGGGGGTGTGACAGATTGGTATCAGAGACATTGGTTATAGAGAACTAGGATTGCATACTAGACTATAACCGCACACATGCATTAGTTACACGGCACATACACTCATACCTGATACACATATCACCCATATATACATTGCAGTGCTGGCATGTTAACACCAACCATATTACCCTCTGCTGATGAGGAACACATCATTTGCATTGCATCATCATTCCCAGTGGCGACACTCGGGGAATCACCAGAACAACATCCACTCCCGTCCGAGGGCAGCGAGACGGAGCCTTCGGAGGAGTCACTTACACCACCATCACCTGCCAGGTTTGGTGGGCTTTCTCAGGTTCATGTTATGGACGACACTCAGCTAGCACATATCTCTTTGGAAGTTGGGATCGTCGGAGGCGAGTCCCTACTGTACCCACTAGCAACAATACGCTGAGTGAAGGCAGACCGTTGCACGCATTATTGCAAGATCCTTTGTCACGTAGATGTCATCACTTTCCCGAGCCATGGGCTCGCGTCTTTGGTCGATATTCTGTTGAAGATAGATTGACCACAAAGTTGAGAACGCATTGCTCATTGCATACTCAGACCCTACCCTGACTCAGATGGAAGGACGACTACCTTGCTGCTTCCTGTAACTTGTATTCATGAATTAATTTCATTTCTTGAAGTCGCATTTCATGTACATGTTTGTTTCATGCTCTCATCTACAATCCGCTGGATTGGACTCTTGTATTGTGTTTCAACTCGAGTGAATACTCGGATCAAACAATTCCTGCTTACTCGTCCTGATAGGAGTCCTAGCTGATCAACTTATGGTTGATGATTAAGCTTCTCAATGACTTATCATATCTGACAACACTCTGTACTCAGCAATACAAACTATAGGACATTATGACGCAGGACAGGGGAAAACTAGGATGAGCATGCAAAGCAAATTATCATTACGGGTGCACACGTAATAGTAATTTGAGGTGCATGTAAGTCGTGGTGAAACCTAGTGTGTGGATAAATGGTCCTAATCAGTGATCTAAAAACTTAAACTTCCATTGTCAGTAGAAGTTCTCGTAACCCACTCAACGACTAGTTGGTATCATTAAACCTATTCAACAGTTGATAGGCGCGACTATCAGGTTGAAAATGTTTATCTCACTCATGGAAGAGTCCTAGTGAAATTAAGACTCTCATCTAAACGTGATCACATAAACCATCTTGATTGGGACTCTAATGGAAACTCATGACAAACCTATCGACTCCAACTATGTAAGCGAAATTCTTCCCAAGCTAGCACGTGTTATTTCATCTTACCCTATTTCTTTATCTTGTGGCTAATCCTCAGTCTAGTTTGACTTATACCCAGGATATCCAACTCTGTCAACATACTTCTTCTTTCATAAAATGATCCAGTGTTCTAATGACATTAGAAAATGGGGATTTAGTCTAACCAACCATCGGTTGAACGCGGCTACTTAAACATACACCCTATCTCTTATGTTACTGAAACTTGTATCTCATTAAATTTCTTCTCCTACATGTGAACCTTTTCCCTTAGCCTTTGGATTGACCGACGCTTACCTTATAAGCACGGGTCTCACTAGAAATCTCAGCATGACTTCACAATTTTCAAGTTGGTGCAGTCGTACTCCAACTCTATTAGAAACCAAGTACACCATAGAGATAGCAGACGGTCAGATAATTGAAGCGACCCACATTCTTAGATATGTAAACTAGGATTGGTTAGTCATAAGCTTGACATTGACCTCCTTCCAGTTACACTTGGCAGCTTTGGCATAATCATTGGCATAGATTGGTTATCTAAGAACCAAGCCGAAATCATCTGTCGTGACGAAATCGTTCGCCTTCCTCTCCCGAGTGGAGAAACCCTATCCGTTCAAGGCGAAAGAAGTGGTGCAGTCGTGGGCATCATATCTTTCATGAAGGCGCAGAAGTGTCTGCGTAAGGGTCATACCGCAATACTAGCCCTTGTCACTGACAAGTCTTCCGAGGAGAAAAAGTTAGAAGATATCCCTATCGTTCGCGAATTCCCAGAAGTATTTCCTGAAGACCTACCTGGTCTTCCACCTCAACGTCAGGTCGAATTTCAGATTGACCTAACACCCGGAGCAGCACCTATTGCCCGAGCACCATATAGACTTGCACCAAGTGAATTGCAGGAGCTGTCCACACAACTGCAAGAGTTGTTGGATAAAGGTTTCATCCGACCTAGCTCATCACCATGGGGAGCCCCAGTCCTTTTTGTCAAAAAGAAAGATGGGACTTTCCGCATGTGCATTGATTACAGAGAGTTAAACAAAGTAACAGTCAAGAACCGCTACCCACTACCCCGCATTGACGATCTATTCAACCAACTTCAAGGGTCAAGCTTCTACTCAAAAATCGACTTAAGATCTGGATATCATCAGCTGAGAGTTCTAGATGAAGATATATCCAAGACTGCATTCAGAACCCGGTACGGCCATTTCGAGTTTTTGGTCATGCCATTTGGATTAACCAACGCACCCGCGGTGTTCATGGACCTCATGAACCGTGTGTGTAAACCTTACCTTGACCAGTTCGTCATTGTTTTCATTGACGATATCCTCATATACTCTAAGAGTCAGGAAGAGCATGAGGAGCATCTGCGTTTGATCCTTGAGCTACTAAAACAGGAGCAACTATACGCTAAGTTTTCCAAATGCGATTTTTGGATTCGCGAGGTTCAATTTCTAGGACATGTGATCAACGAGAAAGGAATATATGTCGATTCAGCCAAAATAGAAGCCATCAAAAATTGGGCAGCACCAATAACTCCGACCGAAGTTCGGCAATTCCTAGGATTGGCCGGATACTACCGTCGTTTTATCAAGGGATTCTCAAAGATTGCCCAACCCCTCACCGCTCTAACCCAAAAAGATAAACCCTATAATTGGAGCGAGACTTAGGAATCAGCATTCCAGCTACTGAAGCAGAAACTATGTAGCGCACCCATCCTATCTCTGCCAGAGGGAACGGATGACTTCGTGGTGTATTGCGATGCATCTATCCAAGGTCTCGGTTGCGTGCTGATGCAACGCGACAAAGTTATTGCATACGCTTCTTTACAGTTAAAAGTCCACGAAAAGAACTACACGACTCACGATTTGGAATTAGGAGCCGTGGTGTTTGCACTCAAGATATGGAGACATTACTTGTACGGTACCAAGTGCACCATCTACACCGATCACAAGAGTCTTCAGCATATCTTTGAGCAGAAAGAGTAGAACATGCGTCAACGTCGTTAGATCGAGTTATTAAACGACTATGATTGTGCAATCAAGTACCATCCGGGCAAGGCTAATGTGGTGGCCGATGCCCTAAGCAGAAAAGAAACCAAACCCCGACGAGTTAGAGCGTTACAACTCACTATTCATACAGGACTACCCGAACAAATCCGTAATTATCATTGGAATCCACTCGTGGTATGGAGAAACAACTTGAGGTTAAAACAGATGGTATTCATTACTTCGAGGAACGAATATGGATACCAGTATATGGAAATCTAAGAGATCTAGTGATGGATGAAGCTCACAAATCCCGATACTCTATCCATCCGGGATCCGACAAGATGTATCACGATCTCAAGGTTTTGTATTGGTGGCCGAACATGAAAGCTGACATAGCCACCTATGTGAGCAAGTGTCTGAATTGTTCAAAGGTCAAGGTGGAGTACCAAAAGCCATCCGGATTACTTCAACAACCGGAAATCCCGATGTGGAAATGGGAGCAGATTTCCATGGATTTCATAACCAAATTACCCCGAACCCCTACTGGATGTGACACAATCTGGGTGATAGTGGATCGCCTAACAAAATCCGCTCATTTCCTTGCTATCAAAGAGACCGATAAAATGGAAAAGTTAACTCGTCTCTACCTTTAAGAAGTAGTATCTCGACATGGAGTGCCAATCTCCATTATTTCCGATAGAGACGCCCGATTCACCTCACATTTCTGGCAATCGTTACAGAAAGCTCTAGGCACGCGCCTGGACATGAGTACAGCGTATCATCCTCAAACAGATGGCCAGAGTGAGCGTACCATTCAAACCCTAGAAGACATGTTAAGGGCTTGTGTGATTTATTTCAGTAACAGTTGGGAGACTCACTTGCCTTTAGTGGAATTCTCTTACAATAACAGCTATCATACTAGCATCAAAGCCGCACCGTTCGAGGCTTTGTACGGACGAAAGTGTAGATCACCACTTTGTTGGGCTGAAGTTGGAGATAGTCAACTCACTGGTCTTGAACTCGTGCACAAAACTTCGGAGAAAATCGTGCAAATCCGAAACCGTATAGCGGCAGCACGTGACGGTCAAAAGAGTTATGCAGACAAGCGTAGAAAACCGCTAGAATTCCAAGTGGGCGACAAAGTCTTATTAAAGGTTTCACCTTGGAAAGGTGTGATTCGTTTTGGGAAACGAGGAAAGTTAAACCCGCATTACGTTGGACCATTCGAGATAGAGAAAAGGATTGGCCCAGTAGCATATCAACTTAATCTACCAGATACACTTAATGGTGTTCATAATGTCTTTCATGTCTCAAACCTAAAGAAGTGCTTATCAGACGAGACACTTGCAGTTCCACTCGAGGAGTTGGAAATTGGCGAACAACTACGTTTTATTGAGGAACCAGTTGAGATCATGGACCGAGAGGTCAAAACTCTCAAACGCAGTAAGATACCTATTGTCAGAGTTCGCTGGAACTCGAAGCGTGGACCGGAGTTCACGTGGGAAATAGAAGGATCAAATGATGAAAAGGTATCCTCACCTTTTCAAGCAGTCAATGGCAAACACGAAAGGTACTAACTAAATTTCGAGACGAAATTTATTTCAACAAAGGGATGATGTTACAAACCTAAACTTTTTGTTTCTGACGTTACCAACTTCATTTAATTTTCGGGACGAAAATTCTTTCAACAAAGGGATGATGTGACATTCGACATTTTCAGGTTAACTCCGTTAACGCAAACATCGTTATCTCAAACACTTATTTATACCAACTCAGTTATCTTAGTTAGTCATGCATACATTACGTTTAATTAGGGTTAATTAAATGTGTCGGTTATTGCACAAACACTCACGTAACAGTAATTCGGAGAATTACCGAGTCGCACGAGTCTGTCCCCGAACGTTGGTGATAATTAAAAATAACATTTCGAGCAATAAATAATTTATAATTGATATAAATTATGTTTTTTTACGTGTTGTGATTTTATGCGTAAATTGTAGACTTTCGTGAAATCGCGTACATTTACGCGTATCGTTGTGACTTATACTGCTTTAGTAATTTTTATAAAGAGATTTTATAAAAATATTTATTAGAAAACTATTTTATTTAGTTAGATTAATTAAATAAATTTTAAACCCATTTAAATTAGTCCAAAAGGCCTCCTAAATTAGTTTTAATCCATAATGGGGCCCATGGAGTGGGTATTTAAGGGAATTATAAACCCTAATCTCCCATTTACTCACAAATTTCGAAAATCCCAACCCCCCAAACCCCTTGGAGCCGTCGCAACCATCTCAACACCAAACCACCATCAAAATATTTTCCGTTTTGCAATTGTTCGAGTATTCAAGCAATCTAAGTATGGATCTTCGTTTCTATTGGATCAAGTAAGGATTTTTCTTATGTATATTTATATAATTTTTGAAAATATGGTTTTGATAAACCCTAGTTTTCATCCAAACAAGAATCCATTCAATAAAGATGCAAACTTTGATAATTAATCGTTTATTATGATCATACATGATGTTTGCATAGATTTGTTGTTGATGAAAACCCTAACCCGTTTGTGTAAGTATCATATCTAGATAGTAACAGATCCAATTGGCTTGTTTCTTGAGTCTAGAGTTAATTTCAAGGAGTCCACTTTCAAACCCAACCGATCTCATATTTTTCTAAAAAGTTTTGATCAACCAAAAGTGGAAAATAAAACTGAAGGTCGAATCTGTTTTCGGATGGCAGATTTTCAGTCTGATTCCCGAGGGCATAACTCACCCAATTTTAAAGCTTTTGACTTCATTCTTTCTTCTAGTGAATATTTTATGTGTCTGCGAGATTTTCCAATTGGTCTTGCATGCGTAGCCTGAATAGTCGATTTTTAGCAATTTTTGACATTTGATAACTCTGAACAGTAAGATTATGTTACCTTTGATCCCAAATATTTTATTTGAAAACTTTAGAATTACTTTAAAATTTAGGGAAAAATATATAAACACCAAGAGATGTTGAAGTTGCTGTGCAAATATTTTCAGATTTTATTTCATTCGTTTGGTTGGCAAATAGAATTCATAATCACAACCTTAAATCTGACCGTAAAAACTTAGATTCCAATAACTTGACAAATCATCAATTTTTGCAACATGTTCATCTAGAGTTGACTTGTAACTCACACGAAAGCCTTAAAACATCTTAAATAATACTAATTGGTTGCTAATTAGTGGTTATGACACTTAAAGCTTTTATCTTGACTCTAAAACATTAAGTAAGATACCACCGCTCACCAAAACGCTTTGTTATTCTAGTTGAACTAGTTCTTGTACATGATATAAATATATATATATATATATATATATACATATATATGGTGGCTATTGCTTAGGGTGACATATTCAACCTACATGTGAACATAAACAAATACTAATTTGATAATTGAATCACCAACGGGTCATCGGGTCAACATGGTCAACAAAAGTCAAACTTGGACAAACTAGTCAAACATGTTAATCTTTTCAAAACTTATAAACAATTTGGATTGTTTGGATACTAAGGGTTTATATGAGCCAGCACGAACATACACTTATAGACTTATACATGTTAGGTAGCCTTTAGCGGGCCACCGGTACAACACTTGCAGTCTTGCATGCACTTTAAGGTGAGTTTCACGGCCCCTTTTCTTACGTTTTAAACTTGGGGGAGAAAACATGGGTACGAACATTTAGATTATTCATTTCTTTTATATCACTTGTGTACTAAGCGCAAACATATCGTGAAAGTCCTTACTTATCGAACCGTTAGTATATGGGTTAGCGAGGTAATCTTGAGTAGTACTACTGGGCATTGACAAGCCCCACCCGCGTTAGTCGCGCTAACACGACGGGAAGTCGAACGGGTGTAACATTGACCTAAACATTTACCATTGATTACGATAGTCATGGTAGGAGGCAATTCAAACATACAAACAGTCAGCTTCGGTGTCGAAACGCTTTAGTAACATGTACTAGGTTAGCTACCTATGATATAATTGTAAATGGTATTATCTAGTAAACTTTACAAACATTGAAACCTGTGAACTCACCAACCTAGTGTTGACACGTTTTAGCATGTTTTCTCAGGTCAATAAGGTACAAGCACCAGTTAAGGCATGCATGCATACGAAGTCTATCATTTTGCAAACTTAAGAACTGTTTATTTTATTTATTGTCGCATTGTTTATTTTTGGCGCAACTGTTTTGGCGCATTCTTTCATTTAACTTTTCGCTTCCGCAGTCTTACATTTAAAATAGTATTTTCATTACTAGTGTTGCATCGTGACTATGAGTAATAGTAGTGGTTTTTCTTAAACTCATATAGAGTCGTTCGAAGTAACTAATGACTGAGATCCTGTTATGTCACGCTCCTAACGGTAAAACTCCGTTAGTGGATTTTGGGGGTGTGACACTATAGTCTAGTATGCAATCCTAGTTCTCTATAACTAATGGCTCTGATACCAATCTGTCACACCCCCAATTTCAACTAACGGAGTTTTACCGTTTGGGAAGTGACGAACCAGGATCTCAGACATTAGTTACATTGAACGACCTTACATGGGACTCAAAATGAAAATACCATTCAAATCAGAGTATCAATGTGGAAGCGTAAAGAGTAAATGCGCAAAATACACGCGCTCGAAACCAAAGTCCAGAAGTCCCAAAAAGTCCAAACGTCCCATCAAAATAAGTACAATAGAATAACTCAAGTAAATATAATTAAATCAAAATCAAGAAGTTGAATCCCATGCATGCCCTAACGTGCACCTGTGTCTTAACATAGCGACCTGAGAAAACATGTAAAAATATGTCAACACGAGGTTGGTGAGTCCACATGTAAATTTCTCGTTTTTACCATGTAAACGTTTCGATGCAATAAACGAGTATTCCAATTTCAATTCGCGTGCAACAACTGTAATGCAATTACACATACAATACATTATGTTACAATAACGCCATTATCTCACAAACCTCGTGGACCAAAATTGACAAAAACTTAAAAACGATAAAAAGTGTCAAACACGATCGTGCCTAGATACAAGCACGGTCGCGCCTAGAGTCAAAGCACGGTCGTGCCTAATACAGACACGGTCGCGCTGCTGAAACCACGTGACTCCGCAGAGTCAGTCAGTGGTCCATGCTCGTCGAATCAAATCGCGTTAAGGCCGGATTTCACGCGTCCGACCATACGCAACTGTACACCATCTGAAACACGTCTCCAATTTCGTACTCCAATCGACCTATTTCAATCATCAACTACCCACTCCCACCACAATCATGAATTCGCAAATTTGACGTTATAAGGAGAATCCAATGCCCCCTACACCTTCACATGCACCCTCTCGACCTCTCGGAGCATTCACTCGACTCGCATACAACCTCTGTCGTCCGATCGATCGCCAAGAAACCCGACCTCACGACTTGTAGCCGACTGCATTAAATTGCCCGATTTAAACAAGTAAGTAATATGTCTCTAGCTTCGTATCTACCTCTACCACGAAAGCCCTATGTCAATTCGTAGTAAAAATACGCGATCGATCCGATTTTGAACCTAAAAAGTCGAAACTACACTTTTAGTTGAACTACCACTTAAACACGATATAAATACAATTAAACTATGTAAATAGCTTCGCAAGCATCCACTAAGTGAAAGCCCTAAGAATACAGAAGCTTTTAATATAAGAATCGATCGAATTATGTCTGGAAAAGACCCGACACGGTCCCGCTCATCACTGAGCGCGGTCGTGCCTGACCAAGCACAGTCGTGGTCCGAGTAAGGCCCGGTCGTGCTTACCGAGCAAACAAGTCCTGACCAAAAACAAACACTAGACGCGGTCGTGCCGGACACGAGCACGGTCGTGCTCCATGACCAGAACCTCTGTAGCCTTCTGACTCGACCACGGGCGCGCTCCAGACCACCACGGTCACGCCCGGAGGTGAGCGCGGTCGTGCCGTTGATGAGCACGGTCGTGCTCAGTCAGAACTGAATCTTTACAGTTTCTCAGATTTGATGATTTTTATAAAACTTATGTTATAAACTTAACTGTTTAAACAGAATCTCACCATTATTAAGCACAACAATTATTTTCATCGATTAAATTGTTTTAAACCGATTCTTACCATTTGAAAATACATTTTCATTTAAAATTTCTAAATTTATAAAAAGTTATAACAAGATTTTATAAAACACTTTATTATGAAAAAGACTTTTATAAACCAATTGTATAAATCCTAGTTACATCAAATAAAACTTATATAAATATAAACTACTTTATATTTTGTGACGTTTTCTAAAATAAGTAGATAAAACGAATTCGTTTGTTTATATTACATTCAATTAAATATACATACCACACTACCTTATATTTTAATTACGTAACTAAACGATACAATTCATTAGTGCAAATCCTTACGCTTGCAATACACTGAAACACTATAGTTACTTTAAACCTTATACACCGCATTAATACACGTCATACATTTACTCGATAGGTCAAGCTTCGTGACCCACAAACACTTAACATTTACTTGGTTGTGCAATCTACACTCTCCAACACATGTGAGTCTACATAACCCCACTTTTACTCTTTTTCACCTTTGGGGTGGACATGATTTACATTAAACAAATTGCAACTCTTTCATAGTACAATTCTTACTTGATTACATGAATTATTTGTGCAATATGCTTGAATGCTATGAGTCATTACTATACATACATGACGCAACTCGTGCAAATCATTAACTCTGTATAAGCCAACGGTAAACAAGGATAGTACTATTGAGTCTGACAAACCCACCCGGGTAGGGTGTTTGTTACCGACTTTACATTAGGGTAACCTGCGTGTTATGCCTCAGTCACAAGGTTTGATTGTGCACCTAGTATAACTATAGATTCTCCATATTTGTCTTATATACCATGTGAATCAAGGAATTGTATAAACAGTTTTGAACTCTTATTTGTGTGACAAAACTTATGTATGCTCACCAACTTTTTAGTTGACCCTTGTTTTTAAATCATGTTTCAGGTGCTAACAATTGAGATGATTACAAGTTGCTTCCACCTAGTTTGAGGACCTAGTTAAAAGGCTCTAAAATAAACATTGTTACGTATTTTGTTATGTTTCATGTACTTGTTGGATTGTTGTTTGATTTCAATGAAAACTGCATGTTTAATTATTTCAACCTTAGCAAACCATGAGCTATGAACAGTCTGCACGCTTCACGCCCCGATGTTTCCGCCGCCGGTTGGGGTGTGACAGATTGGTATCAGAGCCTTGGTTATAGGGAATTAGGTTATTAGACACCATTGACCTAGACTATAACTTTAGGACACCCAACAATGCCATGCTACATGTTTTATGTGATACGTGCTATTTGCTATATGTCACATGCTTTATGTGTTAGTTATTTGATACTTAAAATGTTTAGACTACATGACTTAATAAGCATACGTAAATAATAAATTAAATAAATCGTATCCATACCCGTATCCTAAGCCGCGTATCCTCCTTAACTGCTTCTATGTCATCATCGCCATAACTTGTGGAAAAACTCATACTCGTAGACACTAGTCTATCAAAAATATTTTTATATACCCGTTAAGGTTTTAGACTCTGTTAATTATTAAAGGACATGTGCAATCTGGAAGGGTGACACCTGTATTCTGGGTTTTCTGTCTAGGAAAGCATTTCATATAAATCCCAATCAACCGAGGGATCCGTATGCTTTCCTGGGAATTCCCGGGATGAGTGTTTACCTATAGGCTAAAGCACGTCTCCTTGAAAATTATATAAGTCTAATTAACCTTAATATGTCATTGTGTTCAAGTAGAAATGTGATTACTTGAAAACAATCCGAACTATGAAATAAATGTGTTATTATTCCTCCTATCCTAAATTTCAACGGATTTTTTTTAAATTCTCACAACACTTTTGTATCCATTCTCTTTTTATAGAATGCCTCCTCGTCGTAACATCAACCGCAACAACACCGACAACGCCAACAATAGCACCAACACCAATACCGGCAATGCCAACAACAACAATAATACCGACCTTGCTGCTCTCCTCACTCAGCTAGTAACTCAACTAACTCAAGCCAATAACAACAACAAAGGGAACGCCAGTGGTAGTGCTAATACTGGTGGTGGCGGTGGTGCCAACCCGCCACAATGTACCTTCAAGCATTTCAACTCTTGCAATCCCCTGAAATTTTATGGTACCGAAGGAGCCACGGGACTCCTTCAATGGTTCGAAAATATTGAGGGCACCTTCCTCAATAGTGACTGTCCGGACAATCTGCGAGTCCGCCATGCCACTAGTGTCTTCCAAAAACGGGCACTAACCTGGTGGAATGGGGAGAAGAGAACAAGGGGAGTAGAAGTAGCAATGGCTCTGCCATGGGATGAGCTAAAAAGGATCATGACCGAGGAATTCTGTCCTCGGAACGAAATGAAAAAGCTGGAAGCAGAATTTTGGGATCTTACCCAAGATAGTGGTGAAAGCTTAGCATACACCAACCGTTTTCACGAACTGAGCATGCTGGTACCTCACATGGTTACGCCTTTGTCTAGGTGTATTGAAAAATATATCGGTGGCCTATCGAGACAAATCCAGGACAATGTTTTGGGAAGAAATCCTGCAAGCCTGGCGGATGCTATTCGTCTGGCTGCTACTTTGACTGATAATCACGTTAAAGCAGGAACTCTTACCAGAAAGGGGGCCAAGAAAGTTTCTGACTCCACAACACCTCCTGCTCATGTCAAGGAGGTCAAAGCCGAACCGAACCACAACACGAGGAAGAGGAAAGCTAAGAACTATGCCGTGATCACTCCGGCTGCCCCAGTCAACCAAGTTGCTCCTATGGCTCAGAACCAAGTCAAGAAACAATATGTGGGAAACAATCCGTTGTGCAACACCTGCAATTATCACCATTTCCCAAATGTACCCTACCGCCTATGTGCCAGCTGTGGAAGATATGGGCATGTAGCTAACACCTGCAGAAGTAATCCAACTGGTAATCAAGTCAACCGGGGAAACGGGGCTAATCCAGCAGTTCCAGCTATTGGCAATGGGCATGCTTGCTTCGAGTGTGGCGACCCAAACCACTTCCGAGACCGATGTCCAAAACTTGTGAACAATACTCAAGGCGGAGCTCGTGGGCGTGCCTTCAACATCAACGCCATCGAGGCTCAGGCCAGCGATCATGTGGTCAACGGTACGTTTCTTATGAATAACCAATATGCTTCTATACTATTTGATACCGGAGCCGATAAGAGTTTTGTGTCCTTTAACTTTGAACCTTTACTTGCAAAAACACGATCCAAACTAGAGAAAACCTTCACCGTTGAAGTAACGGATGGAAATTCCATCACTATTGACTCCATTGTCCATGACTGCTCACTAGAACTCAATGGTCACACATTTCCAGTCAACCTAATACCAATGCCATTAGGGAGTTTTGACTTCATCATCGGCATGGATTGGTTGTCTAAAAAGCACGCCGAAGTCATGTGTTTTGAAAAATACATCCGAATACCTCTTCCATCGGGAGACATATTGAAAGTCTTTGGCGAGAAACCTTGCAAAGGACTCAAACTGATGTCCTGCATCACCACCCAGAAATACATACGAAAGAAGTGCATGGTTTTCCTAGCTCATGTAATCAAAAAAGAAGACAAGGAAAGAAGAGTAGAAGATATTCCCATCATTCGGGAGTTTCCCGAAGTCTTTCCCGATGACTTGCCTGGCCTTCCACCTGTTCGGGAAGTAAAGTTTCGAACCGATCTTATACCCGGAGCAAACCCTGTGGCTAAAGCTCCATACCGGCTTGCACCTTCCGAATTACAAGAACTTGCAAGTCAACTTCAAGAACTCGCTGACAAAGGTTTCATACGGCCAAGTCATTCACCGTGGGGTGCACCAGTCTTGTTTGTTAAAAAGAAGGATGGTTCATTCCGCATGTGTATTGACTATCGAGAGCTCAACAAGCTTACAATCAAAAACCGCTACCCGTTACCTAGGATTGACGACCTCTTCGATCAACTCCAAGGTTCTACTTGTTTCTCGAAGATTGATCTTCGATCTGGTTATCATCAACTGCGTGTCCGAGAAGAAGATATTCCAAAGACCGCCTTCCGAACAAGATATGGTCATTACGAGTTCACGGTTATGCCTTTTGGGTTGACCAATGCACCTGCTGTCTTTATGGATCTCATGAACCGCATGTGCAAACCATACCTTGACAAATTCGTGATCGTTTTCATCGATGACATCTTGATCTATTCCAAGACTGAGGAAGAACATGAACAGCACCTTAGACTGATTTTGGATCTCCTGAGAACCGAACAATTATACGCCAAATTCTCCAAATGTGAATTTTGGCTAAAGGAGGTTCAATTTTTGGGTCATGTTGTCAATAAAAAGGGGATACATGTCGACCCTGCCAAGATCGAAGCTGTCAAGAATTGGAGTGCTCCTCAAACCCCTACCGAGGTTCGTTCGTTCCTTGGTTTAGCGGGTTATTACCGAAGATTCATTTCTAACTTCTCCAAGATTGCTGTTCCCCTCACCGCCTTGACGCATAAAGGTAAACCTTATGTATGGGGACCGAAACAAGAAGAAGCTTTCCAAACTCTTAAACAGAAGTTATGTGATGCTCCTATTCTGACTCTTCCCGAAGGAAACGATGATCTAGTCGTCTACTGTGATGCCTCTAACCTAGGCCTTGGTTGTGATCTCATGCAACGAGGCAAGGTAATCGCTTATGCATCGAGGCAACTCAAGATCCACGAGAAAAACTATACGACGCACGATTTGGAGTTGGGTGCAGTCATATTTGCCTTGAAGATTTGGAGACATTATCTATATGGCACAAAATGTGTGGTATTCACCGACCACAAAAGCCTCCAACACATCTTCAACCAAAAAGAACTCAACATGAGGCAACGACGTTGGGTTGAACTCCTCAATGATTACGATTGCGAGATTCGTTATCATCCCGGCAAGGCAAACGTAGTAGCCGATGCGCTGAGCCGTAAAGAACGTGTCATGCTCCAAAGTGTCAAGATTCATTCCGACATTCAAACCCGTATTCTAGCAGCTTAACACGTCTCGATTACCGAGGGCAATATGTATGAGGAAATGTCGTGTGGTGCCGAATTCCAACTAGAGACTAAAAACAATGGCTTGCTTTATTTCTTGGATCGTATTTGGGTTCCCAATCGCAATGATCTCCGGGAATTCCTCATGACTGAAGCACACAAGTCTCGGTATTCTATCCATCCCGGTGCAGATAAAATGTATCACAATCTTCGACCACAATATTGGTGGCCTGGTATGAAGAAAGACATTGCACTCTATGTTGCAAAATGTCTAACCTGCTCTAAAGTCAAAGCCGAACATCAACGTCCTTCCGGCTTACTTGAACAACCGGAAATCCCCGTGTGGAAATGGGAAAATCTAGCCATGGACTTCATTACTAAACTCCCCCGTACTTCAAACGGCTATGATAGCATTTGGGTAATCATCGACCGTCTCACAAAGTCCGCACACTTCCTGCCCATCCGTGAAGACTATCGGGTTGAGAAATTGGCCCGAATCTATATTGACGAAATTGTGAGTCGACACGGTATACCTTTGAACATAATCTCTGACAGAGATGCTCGTTTCACTTCCAGATTTTGGCAATCTCTACAAAAGGCACTTGGCACACGATTGGATTTAAGCACAGCCTACCATCCCCAAACTGATGGCCAGACTGAACGAACAATCCAAACGCTCGAAGACATGCTGAGAGCCTGTGTCATAGACTTTGGTGGCAAATGGGATTCACACTTGACACTTATTGAATTCTCCTACAATAACAGCTACCACACCAGCATCAACATGGCTCCATTCGAAGCTCTTTATGGTCGCAAATGCCGTTCTCCCATCTGTTGGAACGAGATTGGTGAAGAACAAATCACCGGTCCCGAGTTAATTCAGGAAACATCAGACAAAATCCTTCAAATCCGTGACAACATCCGAGTAGCGAGAAGTCGACAAAAGAGCTATGCCGACAAGCGACGAAAACCCTTGGAATTCCAAGTGGGTGACCTTGTGCTTCTCAAAGTATCCCCTTGGAAGGGTGTGATCCGCTTTGGAAAGAAAGGCAAGCTAGCACCTCGTTACGTAGGCCCGTTCAAGATCCTTGAAAGAATCGGGAAAGTGGCTTACAAACTTGAGCTACCTCCAGCACTCAACAATGTTCATCCAACCTTCCACGTGTCCAACCTGAAGAAATGTATTGCTGATGAGAACCTCCACATACCTCTTGACGACGTGCGCATTGATGAAACGATGCACTTTGTCGAGAAACCGGTGGAAATCATGGACCGTGAGATCAAGCAACTCAAACGCAGCCGCATTCCTATAGTCAAAGTCCGTTGGGATTCTAAACGTGGTCCCGAGTTTACATGGGAACGTGAAGACCAAATGAAACTCAAGTATCCTCACCTCTTCACCGATGCAGCAGCCTCAACTAGTTGAATTTCAGGACGAAATCCCCTCAACATGGGGAGACTGTAACATTTCTGGTTTTTACCATGTAAACGTTTCGATGCAATAAACGAGTATTCCAATTTCAATTCGCGTGCAACAACTGTAATGCAATTACACATACAATACATTATGTTACAATAACGCCATTATCTCACAAACCTCGTGGACCAAAATTGACAAAAACTCAAAAACGATAAAAAGTGTCAAACACGATCGTGCCTAGATACAAGCACGGTCGCGCCTAGAGTCAAAGCACGGTCGTGCCTAATACAGAAACGGTCGCGCTGCTGAAACCACGTGACTCCGCAGAGTCAGTCAGTGGTCCATGCTCGTCGAATCAAATCGCGTTAAGGCCGGATTTCATGCGTCCGACCATACGCAACTGTACACCATCTGAAACACGTCTCCAATTTCGTACTCCAATCGACCTATTTCAATCATCAACTACCCACTCCCACCACAATCATGAATTCGCAAATTTGACGTTATAAGGAGAATCCAATGCCCCCTACACCTTCACATGCACCCTCTCGACCTCTCGGAGCATTCACTCGACTCGCATACAACCTCTGTCGTCCGATCGATCGCCGAGAAACCCGACCTCACGACTTGTAGCCGACTGCATTAAATTGCCCGATTTAAACAAGTAAGTAATATGTCTCTAGCTTCGTATCTACCTCTACCACGAAAGCCCTATGTCAATTCGTAGTAAAAATACGCGATCGATCCGATTTTGAACCTAAAAAGTCGAAACTACACTTTTAGTTGAACTACCACTTAAACACGATATAAATACAATTAAACTATGTAAATAGCTTCGCAAGCATCCACTAAGTGAAAGCCCTAAGAATACAGAAGCTTTTAATATAAGAATCGATCGAATTATGTCTGGAAAAGACCTGACACGGTCGCGCTCATCACTGAGCGCGGTCGTGCCTGACCAAGCACAGTCGTGGTCCGAGTAAGGCCCGGTCGTGCTTACCGAGCAAACAAGTCCTGACCAAAAACAAACACTAGACGCGGTCGTGCCGGACACGAGCACGGTCGTGCTCCATGACCAGAACCTCTGTAGCCTTCTGACTCGACCACGGGCGCGCTCCAGACCACCACGGTCACGCCCGGAGGCGAGCGCGGTCGTGCCGTTGATGAGCACGGTCGTGCTCAGTCAGAACTGAATCTTTACAGTTTCTCAGATTTGATGATTTTTATAAAACTTATGTTATAAACTTAACTGTTTAAACAGAATCTCACCATTATTAAGCACAACAATTATTTTCATCGATTAAATTGTTTTAAACCGATTCTTACCATTTGAAAATACATTTTCATTTAAAATTTCTAAATTTATAAAAAGTTATAACAAGATTTTATAAAACACTTTATTATGAAAAAGACTTTTATAAACCAATTGTATAAATCCTAGTTACATCAAATAAAACTTATATAAATATAAACTACTTTATATTTTGTGACGTTTTCTAAAATAAGTAGATAAAACGAATTCGTTTGTTTATATTACATTCAATTAAATATACATACCACACTACCTTATATTTTAATTACGTAACTAAACGATACAATTCATTAGTGCAATTCCTTACGTTTGCAATACACTGAAACACTATAGTTACTTTAAACCTTATACACCGCATTAATACACGTCATACATTTACTCGATAGGTCAAGCTTCGTGACCCACAAACACTTAACATTTACTTGGTTGTGCAATCTACACTCTCCAACACATGTGAGTCTACATAACCCCACTTTTACTCTTTTTCACCTTTGGGGTGGACATGATTTACATTAAACAAATTGCAACTCTTTCATAGTACAATTCTTACTTGATTACATGAATTATTTGTGCAATATGCTTGAATGCTATGAGTCATTACTATACATACATGACGCAACTCGTGCAAATCATTAACTCTGTACAAGCCAACGGTAAACAAGGATAGTACTATTGAGTCTGACAAACCCACCCGGGTAGGGTGTTTGTTACCGACTTTACATTAGGGTAACCTGCGTGTTATGCCTCAGTCACAAGGTTTGATTGTGCACCTAGTATAACTATAGATTCTCCATATTTGTCTTATATACCATGTGAATCAAGGAATTGTATAAACAGTTTTGAACTCTTATTTGTGTGACAAAACTTATGTATGCTCACCAACTTTTTAGTTGACCCTTGTTTTTAAATCATGTTTCAGGTGCTAACAATTGAGATGATTACAAGTTGCTTCCACCTAGTTTGAGGACCTAGTTAAAAGGCTCTAAAATAAACATTGTTATGTATTTTGTTATGTTTCGTGTACTTGTTGGATTGTTGTTTGATTTCAATGAAAACTGCATGTTTAATTATTTCAACCTTAGCAAACCATGAGCTATGAACAGTCTGCACGCTTCACGCCCCGACGTTTCCGCCGCCGGTTGGGGTGTGACACCACAGGTTTCAATATAAGTAAATAAGCTTTTACCGGAATTAAGTTCATTCAGTACGTATCTATAGGTAGCTAACCTATGTTCATGTTCAACTCAAGCGCTCGCAACCGAATCTGCCTGTTTGTTTATTGCCTCCTGCCAGGTCTATCAACACTGGCGGTGTGAGTAGGCTAACATTTCACCCGTTCGATATCTAATCGAGTTAGCGCGACTAACGCGGGTGGGATTTGTCAAACCCAGTAGTACTACTAAATATTACCTCGCTAAGATCCATATTAACGGTCCGATATTAGTTGAGGACTTCTTTGCTAGCGTGTTATGCTTAGCATTTAACATTGATAACATACGAATTAAAAATCCAAAAATCGTTTAGTCATGTTTCCTCCCCCAAGTTAAAACAGTAAAAAGGGCCGTGAAAACTCACCTGCATTGCGTTGAAGGTAGTTTCACCCTAGAGGTAAGTTGGAACCACGAGCGTAAGTCTCAAAAGACCTACGAATGTCCTAAAATTATAAACACATAAATTTGGAATGATAATGGGAATTGTGACAGTGACACGGAAAGAAGCGTCTTAAAGGACCGTTCTAATATTCAAGAGTGGACGAAAGTGTCCACGGAGTTAGGGATTACTTTACGCGACGAATGACAGAAATAATAAATAAAATCGGGTGTTTTGTCACTCATGAAAATTGAGAAGATAAATATATGGATATATATACGATTAAATAATATAACTAATTATATTGTTATTTAGTCTCAATCGATACACGATGTTATAAAATGATTCGAAATAATATAAATATGTATTATTTAAAAATACGGGTCACAGTTTGAAAATAATATAAACGTATTATTATATACGATTTATTTTTACTTGATAATAAAATCAATATATTATTTATAAAAGTGGGTATAATTTATAAAGATATGTTAATAATTCAAACCCGAGCCTACGGGCTGTTTCCCGGGTAAAAACACAGTTATATAATAATATAATATTATAGGGTTTTATTTTTATTAATTAAATATCACCAGAAAAAGTTTAAAAATTATTTGTGGGAGCCCGGTCTCGAACCCCGTGTCCCTCCCACACGCACACACTGACCAAACCAGTTTCGCCCGCTAGGGTTTCGCAAACAAACCCGAGATCAATTACATTTAACAACCAGATCGAAAGTGATTTCCCTCCCTACATTCACCCAGATCGAATCCCGTCCCATACGCCATGAATTCGATCGCGACTGGTTTCAAGATCATAGGGGTTTTGCTCGCCTATGGATTGCGAGTCTGAGGTTAGGTTTAATTGTAAAAATCGCTAAGTTTTTTATAGTTAAAACCAGTTTGAAAAGCCGAGACTTAGACTTAAAAACGTGGAATCAATTTGATAAAATCAGATGATGTTAGAGGCTGAATTCATGGGGCTATTACAGAGCATTAGATTCCGATTCTATCCATGTATTTTAATTATATTGAGGTTAAACTTTGACTGGTGTTCGATTAAACCCAAAATATGATTAACCCTAGAATCGGTTCATCACTGATTCGATGTTATATCTTCGAATTAGCATAGGGTTTTCAAAGGATGGATGATGGCGAGTCTATCCATGAAGTTTAATTGAATTTAGATTGAGTCTAAGATAGAGTTCGCTCAAAACGTGAACCTATGAACCCTAGGTTCTGGATTTTGTAAAATTGGATGATGTTTGATTCAATTAACATGGGGCTTTCATCAAACAGAAAATTTCAAAACTAACAGTATGATTTAATTGAATTGAAAACGAGTCTAGAATTAAAAGCCCCAAATCCGATTTTTATGAACCCTAGAATCTGTTTATGATAAAATCGATAATGTAAGCCCTAATTAGGTTAGGGCTTTCATTCTACAGCATAAAACGAATCCAAGGAATGCTTCAATTACCCGATTGGATGTCGGATTGATAGTGCTCGACTAAAACTGTGTTCGACGACTACGGGTTTGATCTTTGGTAATTCTGGTTGCTTCTCCGGCGCGACTGATGTAGGCAAATTATTCTGAGGGACTCATACAAGATACGCAGGTGTGTGATTTGTGAGGGGAATACAAGAACTAGGCGAATTCGGTGGTCGATTAGGATGAGGTCGACGGTTATGGATTTAATTTCCATTATTTGAGTTTAATTTGATTAATGCCTACGATTAAAGCTCAATGATGAACGATTATGGCATTTAAGTGTTAATCAATTACAGAATTCGATCCATTTCGGTTATCAATCGAGAATTGGAACTCAAGAAGTCGCGATTTTGACTTCTAAAAGTCAACCGAACCAAAATTGCTAATTTTGAATTTGGGGAGTCAACTAAATTAGTTTAGCATATTTACATAACTAGTCCTTGCAGTTTTGAGTTGAATTTGTGACAAAATCAGTCCCTGGGGTTAGATTTAGTTAACGAGGTTAAGTTTTTAACAGAAAACTTAACGGAATAGTTAACGGAGTTAACCTAAAAAGTCGAATTGTCACACGCACTTTCCAGTTCACTAAGAAGATGATAGAATCTTGTAGCAAGATCATCTAAGGATTCATTTTGAAAAATGTTTAAAGACCAAGAACTGCTTCTTTAGTAGCTCCTTTCTACTCTTCTTCACATCCAAACTTCCTTCACACCTTTTCTGTAATGCTTCCCATAGTTGTTGAGAAGACTTGAACTGTTTGAAATTGTGATATATTTCCTTCGGAAGAGACATCGAAATACTAGCCATCGCTTTCTTTTCCCCGTCAAATAGCAACTTCTCTTCAGTAGTTAACGCTAACACCGGCTTTGGAACATCATCCTGTCCCATCAACGAATAAGTCGGATGCGTATAACCTTCCAAAATCGAAATCCACAAACTGGTATCGGTAAAAGATACAAACTGGTCGAACCGATCTTTCCAATTAGAATAATCATCTAGATTCAACAACTTCGGAGGTTTTTGAGATGTACCGATCTCGTTGTCAAAATTGAACATATTCGTGACTTGAACCATATTTGCCATTTTCTTGAAAAAGTTTCCAAGTGTTGAACTCCCTTTACCCTTAGGAGAAGATAATAAGTTCGCCTCTGAGACACCGAAGCGAACTTAATAAGTTCGCTTAAACTAGAAACTTGAAATCTGCTTAAGTTCGTTTAAAAATAAGTTCGCCTAAATCAGAATTCAAAAATCTGATTAAGTTCGCCTAAAATAAGTTCGCTTAATCCTGTGAGAAACGAACTTGACAAGTTCGCCTGCTAAGTTCGCCTGCACACAAATCAGCAATTCGCTTGAAGTAACAAAATCAAGATCAAGAACACTTCAGACCACTTTCGCGAACCAGAGACATACTGAAATCATCATTAATCACTGATTTGAAGGAATTAATCAAAATTGGACCGTAGGATTGTATACTTTCTCTATTAGAAGCTTTCTATCGGATCAATTTCGTTAAAATCCTTTTCAAAAACACCAAATCAGATCTGAATCAGTCTTCAAAACTCCATGGAAATGAAAAACTCAAAAATGACGAACAAGATATTAGCCCTAATGAAAGTGATGGTGAAGGTTCACAAGATTCTGATGCAACTGAACAAGATATTAGCCCTAGGCATTATTCTCAGCTGGGTAATGCACCATAAAATGAAATTTTACCTAATGAAGTATATCCAAAGAGAAAGAAACCGTTGAGTAAGAAAAAGTTACCGAGAAGAAAATCAGCTAGGGGTCCTCCTCCCGTGGTGTACTTGGATGTACTTAGATGCTGATGTTGCGTTTGTGGATTCTTTGATTATATCTCATGTTCTATCACATACTACTACTCCTTGAGGTACTCCGTCTGTTCCTTCCAAGTCTACTGATCAAGCTAGTCCTTCAACTACAAATAAGGATGCTAAGATTGAGGTCCTCGAAGCTAAGGTTGCTACTTTAGAAGCTCAAGTAGTAGGGCTATAAGGCCAAGTTGATGTATTACAGGCCAATGACTTTCAAAGGCAGCAAGAGATTAACTTTCAAAACATACATCTTGCTGAAATGAAAATCCTTGTTTCTCAACTGTTGGAGCGTATTGAAGCATAGGGGGAGAAAGCTGGAGATGATGCTCCTCATACAATGATCTACACAGAGTGAAGGATGAAGATGATGAACCCGATACAGGTGACAAGGGTGATCGTCAATTCACTGATGTAAACCCGACATCTAATGCTCAGGGGGAGTTGATATCAACTGTTAAAGAAAACCAGTCAAGTGAGCAAGATACAACTAATGTGGAAGCTATGGATATGTTAGATAATTCATTTTTTGAAGACTCTGATGTTGAAAAAGCCGACAAGCTAGAGTGCTTACTTGATTTGGATGATGAGATTGATGATATTGTTGAAGATGATTTATCTAATCTAGAAGAGGGAGAGATAGTGGAGCTTGAGATAGAAAAAGATACAATTGTAATTACTTATGAGGGTTGTGATGGATTAAATGTTACTATGGACTTTATACATGATAATGTGGTTCATGAAGAAAGCTCAGAAGGAATTACAGAATCATTGAATAATGATCCTGAGGTCACTAAACCTTGTACCCTAAGTACTGCTCCTGATACTCAACCTGAAGAGCCTGTGTTGTATAAAGAATCTGGAATGACAAAAGAAAGGGGGCTAGAAATGGTGAGAAGCTGGAAGAAGGTGTTACCAGTAACTCCACCTGCACCAGTACAGAAACCCAAGTATGTGAATCAAGACCACTGTGTTGGAAGAATTTTGAGCTGGTTTTATGAGGAAGAGTTCAAGTTGTTTGCCATTAAACGGTCTGATGGTGTATAATACATGAAGACAAGACTTAAGTACTTCAATTCACATCCGAGATGTGAAGTTAACGGTCTTGCAACTAAGCCATTAGTCAACACATCGAGAAATGGAATTGATGATGCAACTTCCAGACTTACAAGTACTAAAGGGAATGTTGGGAAGTATGACAGGTTGAAGCCTCAAACTGGGAAAAGAGTTAAACGGTTTGGAGATGTAGATCCGGTGATAATGAAACACATTCGGAGATACAAGTATAAAACAGTGATAGCAGTTCAAAAGATCCCATTGAAGAAAGTTCCACAGAACTTTATTAGAAATATGAAATTGTGGTTTGTGGACGTATATACTGGTGAAGCTGTGATTGAAGATAAAGATGGAAAGATTCTAGCTCGTTTCTATGACGTTATGAATCTTATCAATTTTTCAAGGAAAGATCAGCTGACGCTTAAACGGAACGAGATCATGTATACCAGTGAATGGAGAGAGTAGGCTATGAAGTACAAAAGGGTTTTGCATGTATGTATTAGTCAGGGTGTTCATGCCGGAAGCAAAGTGCTAGAAAATCAAAAGAACACTTGAAGATCAAAGACCAAGCTAGTGTCAAGGGGGAGTTTGTTGCAACATGTTTGTGACAAATAGCTTTGTAATAGATTAGCTCTTTGTTTATCTTTAAGTTTGTAATGTTCTTTATATGATAAGTTTTGTAATAAGGTGAACTTATTAAGTTCGCCTAAGCCATGTGTGTGGTGAACTTTATAAGTTCGCATGTGGGTCTGTTATTGCCTATATATAGTGTTTGCTAGTTTGAATCTTGTAACAGAGTTGAACACTTGATCCTTGTAAGCACTGATATTCGAAGAGCAATAACAAAGAAGTAATTTTATATCTTGTGTGTGTCTATTGTTCTACTCGTTCTTATCATTACATAAGCACGTATGCGTTGGTTTCCGCCTACATGTTCGTGATGTGTTGCTCGTCTGAGACATATCCATAGACCCGCTGGGACCTACAAGCAGCATTTTACACTTAACCTGAAGGCATACTAAAAAGTCAGCTACGCTGGTGAGTTCTAATTTTTAAATAAAAATTTCATAACCAAAACGTTTGCTAAAACATAACATTCGTATAAATAAAATCATACAAACATGCAATAACAGTAATCGTATACCACTCGTGTCAAATTTGTGATTTTTCGTAACCGTCAATTCCTTTAAGCATTAATCTAGATTAATCAAGGCCAAGTGTCTGTCAAGGATGCCTAGTTTCGTTTGGAACCCTAGCCTAGACAGAATCATGACCCACCGTGATAGTAACATAAAAGCTGGTGTGCAATCACACGACATTCACACGTTAGCTAATCCCGTCGGATAACTAATCCTGCTGTTCATCCCAGTTGTACAACCGTTTGCTAGCCACAAAGGCTCCTGTATTGGTATAGCAAATCTTCATGTCTAGGACAACAAGTTTCGTTTGGAATCCTAACCTAGACACAGTCCCATTCTTTTCATTTGTTCCCGAAACAACTGTTGACAGATTCGACATACATTATAGCATTTGTTCATTCGTAAACCGTTTAGTTAAAGCATTGTACGTTTTATTAAAACCTTTCATTCAAAACCTTTGGTAAACATTTAAGGCAATCCTTTCATAAATGTTCATTTCGTAAGTATGAGATCAGTCCCAAAAACATACTAAAGCTTCATAAAAAGGTACATCTAGAACTCACCTGACTTTCTTAAGTAATCTTTCCTAAGTGTAAGACTCAATAAGGTGTTAGAAGATATGTTCAAACGGTCACAGACGAAACGTATTAACTTCGAGATACAACAAAACGATCCGTTCGAAAACAAACTTGGTCAAAAACCTTTTCGTCTGAAATCCGTTTCGACCGAAATCCTTTTCGTCCGAAATGTATTTCATCCGAAAACTATTACGCCCGAAAACTATTTTATCTGAAAACCTTTTTGTCTGAGTAGCTTTTCGAGCAGAACAAAATGTCTCACTTTTTCAACCGAAAAACCCCTTTTCGGACGCTTCAACTCTTTTCGGACCATTTTTACGGTTCTTGGCCACATCCGTCATTTTTTATCGAAAATCTTAACTTTTTTACGTCAAAACTGTTCTATTCTCATCCATGAAGCTAAATCTATGGTTTTGTAGTCATAAACACGCATAAAAATCCAAACTTTTTGAATAAAACTCATTTTACCCACTTAAACCCCAAAAACCCTAAAACAGAAATTTAGACAAGATTTGTACCTCAAATTCACTCGTTTCTATAGCAAAGCTTCGAGGAATCAATGGAGAAGGAGAATGGAACGATCTAAAGGCAAAACCATCTCTTTCTCTCTGTATAACTTTCTCTCTCTATGATGAGTGTGGAAGATAAAGTTGCAAATGAGTTGCTGAAGGGAAGAGCTAAGGTTTTGGAGGCTCCCCCTCCACCCTCGGGCTTGCTCAGCCCATTCTCGGCCCACGACTCGACCATCTTGTCCCGCGAACCCTTTGAGTTAGAAGCCGCACTCGACACGTGGAAATTCCGGATGTTACAAGTCTACCCTTCTTATTAGAGGTTTCGTCCTCGAAACCTGTCATAAGTCAAATAACTGAGGATACAATTGTTTCTACTCGTCCTCGGACTCCCACATGGCTTTTGAGCCCTTACGATGCTTCCACTGAACTTTCACTTGATGGATCACTTTTTTATGTAACTTTTTCTCTTTCCGGTCAGTGATTGCTACATGCGTCTCAACATAATTCAACCACTCGTCTACCTCAATGTCTTCAATCGGTATGAAGTCCGATTCATTCGCTAGACATTTTCGTAAATGCGACACATGGAATGTCGGGTGGATACCGTCAAGTTCATTTGGTAAGTCCAATATATAGGCTACTTCTCCAACTCGGGCTACTATCCGCAAAGGTCCGACATATCGAGGACTTAGCTTTCCCTATTTAAGAAACCGAATAATTCCCTTCCATGGTGATACCTTCAGTAAAACCCTATCTCCCACGTCAAACTCAATCGGCCTACGCCTCTTGTCTGCATAGGATTTCTGTATATCTTGTGCAGCCCTTAAACGAGCCTTAATTTGATTGAACTTTACTGATGTTTCCTTCACCACATCCAAACTTCCTAACTCCTTCTGACCAATCTCGCCCCAACATACCAGAGTTCTACATCGCCTACCATAAAGCATCTCAACTGGCGGCATGGTGATACCGGAATGCTAACTGTTGTTGTAGGAGAACTCCGCGAGTGGTAAGTGATGAGCCTAACTCCCACCGAAGTCAATGAAAAAATTATGAAGCATATCCTCTATGGTTTGAATGGTTCTTTCGGACTAACCAGCTATTTGAGAATGATAAGCTATGCTAATGTTCAACCTCGTCCCCATCGCTTCAATAAACTCTTCTAGAACCTCTACTTGAACCGTGTGTCCCCATCAGAGCCAATCGACACCGGAACGCCATGCAGAGCTACAATCTCGCTAATTAACAATTCGACCAATCGTTCGGAAGTGAACGTCTTGCGGATCGGCAAAATTGAGCACTCTTCGTCAATGTAACGAACCAACTTTCGAGTTTACCTTATAATATATTATTTAAATAGCAGGGGTGTTTTTAAATAAATAAAAGTGGAGGATTTTATTTGTAAAGTTGCATTCTTGATATTTTGGTGCAAGGAGTCAAAATTGCAAGTATAGGGACTGGAATTGTAATTTTACCAAACCTGATTTATGTGGTTAAAGGGGGTGGTGACACACACTCTTTCATGAGTGTGTGTGTGTGTCAAGAGTTGCATAAACAAAAGAGGAAGAGGAGTCTCACGATCAAATCTGGAAGTTGGAGCTTGAAATTGAGCGTTTTGATCCACCCAATCCATTCCTAAACATCAAGTGAGCTCTCTTTCTTCTCTTGAATCCACCATTTGGGTTTTTTATAAAAATCAAGTTAGGGGCTAATTTGGTGGTTGAATATGGTTAATAACTTGTGTAAAGTTAAAACCAAGCTTGATTGGTGCTAAAGAGTAGCTAATATCCAATTTAGATATTCAAGAATTAGGGTTCTTGAGTGGAATTTGGGAGTTTTATATTTGAGGTTTTTTAAATGATAGATTGAGGGTTGTAAAGTGTTTATGGTGGTAATAGAAACTTTAATTGATAAGAAACCTCAATCAATTTGATGATTTGGAAATCAGGGTTCTTGAGAACCTAATTTGGGGGTTTTATAATTGGACGTGTTTAAATGGTGAATTGAGCATGGATAAGGGTTTATGGTGTAATATAAACACATTTTCAAGTATAAAACTTAATTGAATTGGTGAATTATGAATTGATGAAATTGTGGAAATTGGGTGAAAATTCATAACGGGTCAAAATGGGTAGAATTGGATTAATAATGGTTAAATTCTTGTATGGAGGTTAATAAACCAAGATTTGATTATAGTGAAGATCATAAAATATTGGGTGGGAGTTAAAATTCAATTGGTGAATGTATTGGGGTAAATTAGATTACTACAACATGTGAAATGTTTAGGTGATCATGGCGTTAAAGGTGTTAGCTTTGAAGACCAATTGGAATCTTCATTGGCAAAGGTAAGTGCTTTGCACTTATTTAGTAGTAGATAAGTAGTGGTTACATGTAAATAGAATGTGGTGTTTTGATGTAAATTGACTTAATGAGTAATAAGTCAAACCATTGTGAAAAAGGGTGAGATTGTTGTTAATTGACTTAGTGTGGTATAAGTAAAACCATTTGTGGATAAATGGTGAAATAGATATAAATTGACTTAATGTGGTCTAAGTCAAACCATTTTGGATAATGGAGTAATTGGACTATATGGTTAATATTCAAACTTGAATGTACCAATGTGGTAAATAGATGTAATTAGACTATGTGGTTAATAGTCAAACTTGAATGTGCAAATGTGGTAAATATGTGTAATTACAGTATGTTGTTAATAGTCAAACTTGATTGTGCAAACGTCATAAATAGACGTAAGTTGACTTATGTGTTATTTAGTCAAACTAATGTGTGATATGTGGATAAATGGTGTAAATGACTCAATGTGGTCAAGAATCAACTAAAATATAGAATGTGGTAACATTAGACTAAAACTGACCTAATGAGGTAAAAGTCAACTGTTGGTAGTAAAACGGAAAATTGGTTGATTACATGAAGTGTGGATACTTCATGGAGGTGTTTATGTGAAGTCAAATACTTCACAGGTGGTAGTGAGGTCAAGTACTTCACGGGTGAAAGTGAAGTCAAATACTTCACGGGTGACATGAAGTGTGGATACTTCATGGGTCGACATGGAGTCAAATATCCCATGCGAAAAAGCGAGTGGTGGTTCTCGCAATAGACATGTGGTTATGTCAAATTATTGAATGGTGAAACGTTAGGACTTGTATTTGTCAATAAATGTCTAAGTTATAGTTCGTTGTATACCTAAACAATTAATTGGTTGAACTTGAAGTTAAACACTTCATGGGTGAAAAACGAGTAGTGGAGCTCATAATGGGGGAGGATAAGCTAACAAAAACGAGTAGACATTGCGTGGTCGGAAAACAATTATATATGTGTTAGATACTTGTTAAATGCAAGGATTTGTAGAAATGGTGAGAATGGTAGGTGCTGTCAGGGAACATGGTTGTGTTTGTTTGAACATGGTTGTATTCAAGGAACATGGTTGTGTTCATCATAACATAACCATGTCAGCAACCTTGCTTTTTCTGGTGTTGAGAAGGAACTCGGTCGTGTTCATTCTAAACACGATTGTGTTCAGGGAACACAGTTGTGTTCAGGGAACACAGTTGTGTTCATTCTGAACACGCTTGTGTTTAGGGAACATGGTTGGGTTCATTCTGAACACAACCATGTCAGAAACTTTTGTTCTTTTGAATGACCATTTTCTTGGGTTTTTCCTATAAGGGGGGGGTCTACGGACATGGTAATCGTTGTAGGGACTTGTGAAGAGATCCCTAAGGCTACTTATCTTCACTAACCATATACATATTGATGTTTTGTATGTAGGAAAGCTCCTGGGTGATTCTCGTGTCTCGCATCATGTGGATTGGATTCTCATGGTCATGTTTTCTATATGGTTTTCGTTTACCTTCTCGTGGGGAGTCTTTACAAACATTTTGGAGTCGTTAAAAGTTGTGGATAACTTGTTGTTAATTTTTGTTTAAACTACTTTTGTGTAAAATATTGTAGTTAAATTCATTTTGTAAAACTAAAACATGTGGATACATTAAATGTTATAGTTGTGACCATTTCCGCATCGTATTTAAATAGTTTAAATCGATTTGAATTTTTGGGTGTTACAACTTGGTATCAGATCAATGGTTTGAGGGATTTGGTGTGCGAGACACCGAACTCAAACCTATAATGCCCTTGATATGGTCGGAGAAAAGAGAATTCAATGATGGCGTGACCGAGACACGGAGCTCAAAGGTCGAGGTTAGTAGTGATTATGTGTTGTTTGTTTTAATTGGTGTCCAATGTGAACTAATTGTGCTGAAAGTTGTTAAGGGATTCGTTATATGGAGATAATGAATGTAATTGGGCATATTACATTATCAATCATGCCTGGCCAGTATGATTAATAATATAACATGTGTGATTACCTTCATGATAACCATATGATAATGAACACCGACAATGAGTAACTGAAGGTGGTTATATGTGTATGTAGAGTCAAATTCAGGTAGCTGAAGATCACAAGGTCACTGAGCTCTAATCAGTCCAAGTCCAACTCAGGAAGAACAACTTACTCTGTAGTCTAATACAGAGAGAAAAGTAGCTCAAGAGTAAAGTTAGAGAAAACTGTCAAGTCTTACGCAGGAGAAGTAAATCTACTCCAGAGAGCAAACTACTCCGGAGGACAGATTTATCCTAAGTACAGATATATGAGCTGAGTGAGGAAGAACACTAAAGATTTAAGACTAAGTGTTTAAACTGGCGAGTCTATCTGCTCCGGAAGAGCAATTTAGTCATCCGGAGTAGGAGGAATACTCTTCAGACCACATTGTGTTTCTTCTACAAAGGACTACTCCGGAGGCAATAAGGAACAATGTAATATTCAAGATTTTTCTAATACTACATTATTTTCTTTATACGGTAACGACACTCCTAATGAACCCCATACTTGTTCAAAACAATATGTCACTTTAATTATTATTTTAACATCTATCAATTTAGATTTTTGATCTTATATTTAAATATTACCCTCCTATTATATATATAACATATGTATGTACATTCATATATATATATATATATATATATATTTATATATGATTATATCAAATAAATCAATTATACATTTTTTGATATAGGACTTATACATCTTTAATCACGTTTTTACATATTGTCCTACATAGATATAGGAATCTAATCATAAATATGTATATATGATATATGTATTTGATGTTATTAAATTAATCATCTATACAAATTGTAAGTTTTAAAATTTATGAGCATTAATCAAGAGTTTACATTTTCTAAATGTATGTATTTAATTTTAAATAAATATGTAAACATATATCTATGTTAGTAAACCATTTACACAAATTGTAGTCTTTATAAAAATGAAAGACATTTTTTTATAAACATTTGTAATTAAACAAGTAACATATTTAAGATTTTATAAACTTTATAAAACAATTTTAAATATGAATTATGGAGTCAAACATAACATTAATGAGCATTAAATACTATTCTTCACCTTTTGCAATCCTAGTCCTTATCAACAAATTGATTTTTGAGAATAAGTCCCTTAGTCTCACCTATAAATAGAGCCTTAAACCTCATTCATTTTCACACCTCAACAATCCTCTAGGGCTCTCTAGCAACTAAAGGTTGTTCTTCTCATCTTTTGGAAGATTCTAGTTTAAATCCTTCCATTCTAAGTAAGTTCTTCTTATGTTCTTACTTGTTCATACTTTTCTTTTTAAAAGTTCATCATAACTAGCTAGATCTATGATCCCTAACATGTTTATGTTATAATCATAGATCTATCCAAGATCAAAAGCCTTATTTTAATTAAACTTGTTCAAACTTTATTTAAAAACTTGGTTTTGATCTTTATATTCCTTTCAATTTCAAAAAAATCATGTTTTTACCAAAACTCCTTTTTTTTAAAACCCTTTAATATTCAATTAATATTCAATTAAATTTATTTCTATCTTTACTAAACTCATATTTTCACTTTAGCCCTTATACTTTACAAGCTTACCAAACTCACCCTAAACTTGGTTAAGTATGCAAATAGAGTAACTTTCAAACTAGTATGTAGTTATCTGACAAACATTAAAGTTCTTGCTAGGAAAAGACGGGGTTCTGATCCGGCCAACTCTTTCCTGGGAACTTTTCTGTTAGAGGTACTACTCTGGAATGATAACCACTCTAGTGTACAACAACCACTTTCAACTAATTACATTGTCAACCCCTTGACTATCCATAACGTGTTTCTAACGTAACAAACTTAACTTAGGCAATCCTTAAGGCATTGAATCCAAGTTACTAAAAGTTCAAGTTCAACCCTCTAAACTTGCAAGGTGAGTTTACATAGCCCCTTTTTTTTTTTTTTCCTTTTGTACATTTTTGGGGTGAAACATTATTACACAACAAATACTATTTGCAATTACACCCGTACAATTCTATAATATGATCATATGTGTTTATTTGTGCTTTATGCTTGAATTCTATTTGTTAAGGCTACATATACATAATACACTCGTGTAATCATTACCTCTTTACATCAGGATAACATTTGTTGTTATGCCCTACACTTACATTAGGATAACATGTGTTGTTATGCCCTACATTTACATCAGGATAACATGTGTTGTTATGCCCTACATTACATTAGGATAACATGTGTTGTTATGCCCTTCAGTTACAAGGTTTCATTTGTGCAACTAGCTTAACTTAGATTCTCCATAAATGCTTTATAAACCATGCATCATATGAATTATACACAAAACATTTGAACTTTACTTGTGGTGTCAAAACCTATGTATGCTCACCAACTATTTATAGTTGACCCTCTCATTTTATCATGTTTCTGGTACAATTGTTTGAGTTAAGATTCAAGCTACTTCACTTAGGGTTGAGGACCTAGTCTTAAATTTTAATATGGAGATTCATGTATTCTTAAATTCTTGTAAATGATGTAAATGATTACTTGAGTTATGAAATGAAATTTACCGTTTAATTATTACAACTTTAGCAAACCATGAGCTTATGAACAGTCAACATGTCCCGCCCCAACGTTTCCGCCGTCGGTTGTGGTGTGACAGATTGGTATCAGAGCCTTGGTTATAGGGAATTAGGTTATTAGACACTTTGACCTAGACTATAACCTTAGGACATCCATCAAATGCCATGCTCTATGTTATATGATTTTTGCCACATTGCTACGTGTTACATGTTCACTACTATGTGTAATCTTCTTACATGTTATTCTAAGTGTTACTTCACATGATACAATACATGATAGTTTATATGCTACACTACTTAATAACTCGTATTCTTAAAAAACATTGCTACCTATATAATACTTTCTTTACCACTTCTTGATTACATGTTGCTTATTTGAGGCCCTTAAATGCTATCCTTAGTCTTATCACACACCTATTCACATCTAACCCTTTATGCACCCTTATTCTTACACTCATGTCATCATCATCATTTATGAACAAAATTTTAAACTCTTAGGCCTAAAGCCTATTAAGATTTTAAAATCCTGTCAAAGTTTTGAATTCTGAAAATTTGTAAAGAACATGTGCAATCCGGAAGGGTGAATGCATGTACTTTGGGTCTTCTGTCTAGGAAAGCATTTCATATAAATCCAAATCAACCGAAGGATCCGTATGCTTTCCTGGAAATTCCCGAAGTGAGTGTTCACCTATTGGCTAAAGCATGTCTTCTTGAAAATATAAGAATTTGAATCACTTTGGTTTGTCAAAATATCCATTTGATTATATTATCAAATGCGTACAATCTAAACACCATCGTTTCGTTTATTACAATTTACTACACGTACCTAAGCTTTCTTTGTAACTAATCATTTTATTATCTGAATTAAACAACATCGTTATTTTGTTCAAACAAAACGTTTATCAAACCTTTAGATAGTATCAGAAATAGACATTTTCTATTAACATTTTCACCTTGTAATGAAACTTAATACAAATTATTTCATAAAAGCATTATCTTAATTAATAATTATTTATGACTTTTATTTCGTTAAATTAACTTTTATTAAACTGTTGCTTAATTATTAGATAACTTAGCTATTATTTTCCCTTGAAACATTCTCTTTACGATGATTAAAAATTTAATAAAAAGTTTTTATTTATTTATCCATCTATCTAGTTATTCAACTTATTATTTTCACTATTTTATTAATTTACAAACAAGAACAAATTGCAATTACTTGTTTATTTACAAACAAAGGGCACAAATTAGTTATTCATTAGCACACTACTCTGAATATCTACACAACCTTCTCGTTATCTTACACATTCGAAAATGTATACTAGGCACTACAAGGAGATGAATCATTTCGCGTAGGCGTTAACCAACCATATAAACCTCAACAAGATCGAAAAAAAAAATTATAACTCAACTACCCGCATTATACATAAACGTCAAGCAACACGCTTGTCCGCAACACTCGAACACCTACAAAATTTGATAGTTTACGTTACACAAGAGATTCAATAACTTACATATGAACATTCACAATATGCATGATACTTGATTGATCATATGATACATGAAACTTGTTTGTTTGCAATATACATAATACTAGATTAATCACATGAAACTTATTTACAAAATACATTGTACTAAATTGTTTACATTATACATGAAAACTTATTTATTTACAAAATATATTATACTAAATTGTTTACATTATATATGTTTATTTACAAAATATATAATACTAAATTGTTTGCATCATACCTGAAAACTTATTTGTTTACAAAATACATTATACTAAATTGTTTACATTATACATGAAAACTTATTGATACTAAATTGTTTACATTATACATGAAAACTTATTTATTTACAAAATACATTATACATGAAAACTTATTGATACTAAATTGTTTACATTATACATAAAAACTTATTTATTTACAAAATACGTTATACTAAATTGTTTACATTATACATAAAAACTTATTTATTTACAAAATACATTATACTAAATTGTTTACATTATATATGTTTATTTTACAAAATATAAAATACTAAATTGTTTGCATCATACCTGAAAACTTATTTGTTTACAAAATACATTATACTAAATAGTTTACATTATACATGAAAACATATTTATTTATAAAATACATTATACTAAGTGGTTTACATTATACATGAAAACTTATTGATACTAAATTGTTTACATTATACATGAAAACTTATTTATTTACAAAATACGTTATACTAAATTGTTTACATTATACATATTTATTTACAAAATACATAATACTAAAATTGTTCGCATTATATATGAAACTTATTTATTTACGATATATATGATACTACATTTATACATGATACTAAACACATAATACTAAAATTGTTCGCATTATACATGAAACTTATTTATTTACGATATATATGATACTACATTTATACATGATACTAAACACATAATACTAAAATTGTTCGCGTTATACATGAAACTTATTTATTTACGATATATATGATACTACATTTATACATGATGCTAAACACATGATACTACATTGCTCGCATTATACACGAAACTTATTTGGTTACAATATACTTGATACTAAATTGCTTACAGTATACATAAAGCCCATTTGTTTACAATGTACATGACAGTAGATCATACATGAACTTGAGTGCTTACATTATACACAGAACTAGATTGTTTACATTGTGATAATTGATTAAGTCCATCATACACAAGGCATGATTATTCACCTTATCCATGAAAGCTACTCGGTGTTTGACGTATACTTGTTCAAACACGAGGAATGCTATGGGATCCTAAATTATGCCACGTTATTACTCTTTAGTATTTGATTGACTCAAGCATCTATGGACATAGTTATTCGTTAGCAACACATACGTGAAAGCAATAGTTACGGATTAAGTGTTTTTGTGTTACCCCCTGGACCCCACACACAATGGGATAAACTATGTGGACCATGCGACGATTTGGATAATTACGGGTACACACGTAATTATAAAGATCCGCGCATGGAAGACATAGTGAAATCTGTCGTGTGTTATGACATGAAACCTATCGTGGTACATAGTAACAAAAACTAATGGGATATGATAAGGACATGGTGGATACGCCGCTGGTACTTCCTATATATAAGTGTTCCTGTCATAAAATCAGAAGTAGCGTTATTCTTGCCACGTAAAGTTTTATGTTGTTTGACAGGGCCAATGTTTGTGAAATCCTTTATACACTGATAATCCTTGAACATATTCGATTACATCTCAACAAACCTTGATCATCTAGTTCCCATCAATTCCATTCTAAGTAATACATTCCATCTATAGAATCCAAAATATTCTTCAACAGTTTTCCCCTTAATTTCATTCAAACTAAACACACTACCACCATCTATGCCTGACACGATGACCAGACTTGAACTTTGCATCAGCTATACTCCTCAAACCGACAATCCAAGCTCACCTCCTTCCTGATTCAGTAGTCTCCAAACAATTGAATTTCGGGACGAAATTCCATCAACTTGGGGATACTGTAACATTCAAGATTTTTCTAATACTACATTATTTTCTTTATACGGTAACGACACTCCTAATAAACCCCATACTTGTTCAAAACAATATGTCACTTTAATTATTATTTTAACATCTATCAATTTAGATTTTTGATCTTATATTTAAATATTACCCTCCTATTATATATATAACATATGTATGTACATTCATATATATATATATATATATATATATATATATTTATATATGATTATATCAAATAAATCAATTATACAATTTTTGATATAGGACTTATACATCTTTAATCACGATTTTACATATTGTCTTATATAGATATAGGAATCTAATTATAAATATGTATATATGATATATGTATTTGATGTTATTAAATTAATCATCTATACAAATTGTAAGTTTTAAAATTTATGAGCATTAATCAAGAGTTTACATTTTCTAAATGTATGTATTTAATTTTAAATAAATATGTAAACATATATCTATGTTAGTAAACCATTTACACAAATTGTAGTCTTTATAAAAATGAACGACATTTTTTTTATAAACATTTGTAATTAAACAAGTAACATATTTAAGATTTTATAAACTTTATAAAAACAATTTTAAATATGAATTATGGAGTCAAACATAACAATAATGAGCATTAAATACTATTCTTCACCTTTTGCAATCCTAGTCCTTATCAACAAATTGATTTTTGCGAATAAGTCCGTTAGTCTCACCTATAAATAGAGCCTTAAACCTCATTCATTTTCACACCTCAACAATCCTCTAGGGCTCTCTAGCAACTAAAGGTTGTTCTTCTCATCTTTTGGAAGATTCTAGTTTAAATCCTTCCATTCTAAGTAAGTTCTTCTTATGTTCTTACTTGTTCATACTTTTCTTTTTAAAAGTTCATCATAACTAGCTAGATCTATGATCCCTAACATGTTTATGTTATAATCATAGATCTATCCAAGATCAAAAGCCTTATTTTAATTAAACTTGTTCAAACTTTATTTAAAAACTTGGTTTTGATCTTTATATTCCTTTCAATTTCAAAAAAATCATGTTTTTACCAAAACTCCTTATTTTTAAAACCCTTTAATATTCAATTAATATTCAATTAAATTTATTTCTATCTTTACTAAACTCATATTTTCACTTTAGCCCTTATACTTTCCAAGCTTACCAAACTCACCCTAAACTTGGTTAAGTATGCAAATAGAGTAACTTTCAAACCAGTATGTAGTTATCTGACAAACATTAAAGTTCTGGCTAGGAAAAGACGGGGTTCTGATCCAGCCAACTCTTTCCTGGGAACTTTTCTGTTGGAGGTACTACTCTGGAATGATAACCACTCTAGTGTACAACAACCACTTTAAACTAATTACACTGTCAACCCCTTGACTATCCATAACGTGTTTCTAACGTAACAAACTTAACTTAGGCAATCCTTAAGGCATTGAATCCAAGTTACTATAAGTTCAAGTTCAACCCTCTAAACTTGCAAGGTGAGTTTACATGGCCCCTTTTTTTTCCTTTTGTACATTTTTGGGGTGAAACATGATTACACAACAAATACTATTTGCAATTACACCCGTACAATTCTATAATATGATCATATGTGTTTATTTGTGCTTTATGCTTGAATTCTATTTGTTAAGGCTACATATACATAATACACTCGTGTAATCATTACCTCTTTACATCAGGATAACATTTGTTGTTATGCCCTACACTTACATTAGGATAACATGTGTTGTTATGCCCTACATTTACATCAGGATAACATGTGTTGTTATGCCCTACATTACATTAGGATAACATGTGTTGTTATGCCTTCAGTTACAAGGTTTCAATTGTGCAACTAGCTTAACTTAGATTCTCCATAAATGCTTTATAAACCATGCATCATATGAATTGTACACAAAACATTTGAACTTTACTTGTGGTGTCAAAACCTATGTATGCTCACCAACTATTTATAGTTGACCCTCTCATTTTATCATGTTTCAGGTACAATTGTTTAAGTTAAGATTCAAGCTACTTCACTTAGGGTTGAGGACCTAGTCTTAAATTTTAATATGGAGATTCATGTATTCTTAAATTCTTGTAAATGATGTAAATGATTACTTAAGTTATGAAATGAAATTTACCGTTTAATTATTACAACTTTAGCAAACCATGAGCTTATGAACAGTCAACATGTCCCGCCCCAACGTTTTCGCCGTCGGTTGGGGTGTGACAAACAACTTTAGAGTTAGTTAAGTCTGCTATGCCAGGCTGGCTTCTAGAAGGATAGAAGGTAGTTAGTTATTTACGGTCAGTTGTATTCTATATTTACATAACCTTTGATATTGTCGAGTCTTCTTTGTAACCAGAACTATTTCTAAAACAATTGGCCGTTGTTTTTATTTGATCTTGTTCATCTTGATTCAATTGCTTATTGTTTCCTATTTGATTGTTATTTCCACCAACAATAAGATTCAGATTCATGTGTTCTTAATTGATTTCGATCCTACAAGTGGTATCAGAGACTGAGTGCTCTTTTTTCTGAATTCAGGGGAATTTGGAAGAGTTTTTTATTCGAGTTTGTGAAATTCGTGTTCAAGGAAGCAAATTCATCATTCTATGAAGATTTCTAGTGTTTTTTTTCTACAAATTGATATGGCGACTGTGTTTAAAACCATTGATGCTAATTTCAAAACTTCAACGAAGCCTCTAAAGCTTCAATCTGCATCTGAATATCGCAATTGGAAGCAAATGATGGAAAATTTCTTTTTGGTGCTGGATTTCAATCTGTGGAGTTCTGTCTGTGAAGGACCTAATGTTCCTATGGTTCCTGTTGCTGAGGATGGAGGTGTTGCTATTCTAAAGGATCCTTCCAGTTATACTACCGAGGAAACTAAACTGAAGGAAAGAGATATGAGAGCTCTAGGTCTCCTTTTTATGGCACTTCCTAGTGAAATATATCATCACTTCAGTAATCATACATCTTCTAAGAGCTTATGGAGTGCACTGTGTAAAATGTATGGAGGAAACACATATATGAAAAACAACAGAAAGAAGATGCTAAAAAGGCAGTTTGACACTTTTGGTCATATTCCTGGTGAGGAATTAACTACTTAGTTCAACAGGTATATTCGGTTGGTTTGTGAGTTAAAATTTGCTGAAGTGGAGCTAGAGAATGCTGATGTTGTGAAGTAGTTCATGACATCTTTACCTCAAAAATAGCTAGTGTACACCATACTTATTAGAAGGACGGAGAATCTCAATACTTTCATTCTGGAATAGGTATATGAGACTCTACAAAATTATGAATTTGAGTCAAAACGATTTGTTGACACTTCTTTCTAAACCTGTTGGAGCTGCTTTTGTGACAACCCGGACTTTAGAATTAACCTCGTTAATAAACCAAGTTAAAAGTTAACCTAAATAACTTAAATTAAACCTCAGGGACTGTTTCTGTCATTAACTAATCTGGAACTGCAGGGACTAGTTATGTAATTACTCTAAATTAATTCTATTGACTTTATAAAGTCAAAATTAGCATATCCTTGTTCTTGTTGACTTTCCAAAAGTCAAATTTCGTTTGAATTGTTTTTGTTGACTTCAAAAAGTCAAAATCCGTTAATCCTTGATTCAATTCACGATTTGTAACTGAAATCCGTTCAATACTACGACTGTTATGCACGTTCAAATCGTTATAGATAATCATTATCGCAATAACCGCACGCATTGATTCGAAATTAAACCCAATAATGGGAATTAAACCGAAACCGTCGACCTCTATATCTAATCTATCAAATCCGATCATTCGGTTAATTATTTTCGAAATCAAACGTCCTAAACACCTTAGTCGAATAACCCAGTAGCTTTTTCTCACGTCAATTCGAGCAGGAACGAAGCCGGAGTCGCCGGGGAGTAAACCACTCGAAGTCGGAAACACAATTGACCGAACTCTATCAATTCGGACTTCATTCTGGTAGTTTCTGGTACCACTAGTTTCGAAATTCTCATTACTATGAAAGCCCTATGTTTATTTTATCAAATATCGTCGAATCAAACTCCACCTGTAACCTAGGGTTCATACGTAATCAAACTTAGGGCTTTTGATTATAAACTTGGTCTTAATCCAATTAACTCATATGGTTAGACTCACGATCAACTACTCTTTGAAAGCCCCATATCAATTGAATCAAATAACATCGAATCGATTATAAACCGTAAACTAGGGTTCATAATAAAAACGTTTTGGGGCTTTTGACCTTAGACCCATTGTTAATCAAATTAAACCTCAAGGTTAGATTCATAAGGTTTCAATCTGTAAAAGCCCCATGAATTCAACCCCAATCATTATAAGATTTATTCAATTTGATTTCAAGTTTTAAACTATGGTTTTCGGACCTTGAATCAGAGATTAAACACACTTAAACTAGTTGGTTTTGAAATTAAACACACCAATCGATTCGAAATTCAGCGTCTAACAAAACCCCTATAACCTCTCAGTCGATCACGATCGAATTAGGTGAATTTGGGTCTGGACTTAATCGCGATCGAAAGGGGAGGAGGAACGCAGGAAGTTTCTGATTAAAACATTCAATTTGGGTCTCTGTTGCGATTATCCTAGCAGATCAGTTGGTTAAGGCGTTGGACTTGTGCGCAGGAGACCCGGATTCGATTCCGGTCTCCTGCAATTTTATTTTTAGGGACTTTTTCATTGATTTAAAGATATACAATTAAGTCCTATATTATTATAATAATATATTAATATGTTTTAACATCCGAAAATACCCGTCGGCTCGGGTTTGGAAATTTTAACGCATTTCTATTAATATTCGCACTATTATAATAATATATTATATATATTATTATTAAACCCGTATTTCCAAAATGATATAATTATATTATTTTTCAATCTGTGACCCCAATTAAAGTAATGGACTTATTATTTTATTATCACAATTGTTTATGATTCTGTTTTCTTAAAATTAAAAATAATATATATATATATATATATTATATCATTTTTCTTAGACCATTATTTAATGACAAATCGCTCGAATATGTTTTATTATATACTATTTGTCATTCATCGCAAAACGCATTTATCCTTATTAGGGAATCTGAATTCCCGTACACTCGTTCGTTTACCCGTTAATCCTTAGAATGTTTAAGGGCGTTCTAATCTTCTGTGTGTCGTTACAAATCCCAAATGAGTCCCTAATTGTTTACGTTGTAATTCTAGGACATCTGTGAGCCGTGTCAGGCTAACACTTGAAATTCCAACCTCATTCTTGTGTGATTACTACCTATGCCGTTTAGGTGAGTTTCACGGCCCCTTTTTACTTGTTTTACTATTGGGGGAGAAACATGCTTATAGACAAACATATTTTACTTGTTTTCCTGTTGAGGAGAATCAAACATGAACACCAACTATCATACTTTTACTTGTTTTCCCCGTGGGGGAGAAACAAGTACGCAGACAAACATTATGATACATGTTTTTCCCGTTGGGAGAGAAAACATGACACAACTATTTTAGATTATTGTAATTCATATGTTATTACTGTTGAAGCTAAGCATGACACACTATCACAGAAAGTCTTCATCATACATCGAACCGTTAATATGGATCTTAGCGAGGTAATATTTAGTAGTACTACTGGGTTTGACAAGCCCCACCCGCGTTAGTCGCGCTAACTCGATTGGAGGTCGAACGGGTGAAATGTTAACCTACTCACATTTGCCAGAGTTGATAGACCTGGCAGGAGGCATACAAACACAAACAGTCAGCTTCGGTTGCGAACACTTTAATAAGACATGAACATAGGCTAGCTACGTATAGATATGCATATTGAATGTACATAATCTGGCAAACACTCTCTTATTGCAAAATTGAAACCTGTGAACTCACCAACCTCGTGTTGACACTTTTTCTTACATGTTTCTCAGGTCGCTTTGGCACAGGTTGTGCACTTAGGACATGCATGGAGTCCTACTGTCATATCATTCATTTCAAATATTTTAAACAGTTTACTTAATTACATTAATTGACGCTCGTTGCGTGTAATTAGTTTTAACTTCTTTTTAACGTTTACGCTTCCGCATTAACTCTGAACTTTTATGTTATGACATTTCAAGTCCCATATAGTGCCATTTGATGTAACTAATGACTGAGATCCTGGTGTGTCACCTTCCAAACGGTAAAACTCCGTTAGTGGAATTTGGGGGTGTGACAACTTTGATTGCACCAATGGTGGAGAATGTTTCTATAGTTGTATCTTAATATTTTCAAAAACCTTTAGATCAGTCACCATGGCCCAAAACAAAAAATATCTTTTGACATGTCTTTTGAAGTATACCTATAGCACGACATTGCGTGTCCTTTTGCTTAAGAATTCTGCTTTACATATTAGCTTTGCACTTACATTGAGTGTCTTTTCACTTTTTGCATGACAACGCATGTCTTTTATTTATATATACTATATACATAGACTTGTAACAAGTCAACTCGCAACCTCTTTGTGAAGGTCTCGGTTAGTGCAATCCCGATAGAGCAAGTTTTATCCACAGTTCATCAATCTTTATGTTTAAGTTTTCAATTATTAACAGGAAATGCTAATTATACCAATGTATGAGATGCTCCCCACTAAGGACATAAACTTATATTGTTCAAGTGTATCACATGCCGAGCCTACCAAAATATCCCACATCGATCCTAGTCATTTCAATATAATGCCTTACATGTGTTGATCTAAACCTTAAGAAACGAACATTCATATAACTTCTCATTTGTTTGCAAACGACCGACTCAAACAGAAACACAATATTTTTGGAATTTTCTTAGATTTGAAATAAAGGCAGACTCAAAAAATCCAACAAAACTCTAAGCAGACTTTTTTTTATATTTTTCTTATTTATAAGCAGACTCTTTTTGTATTTTTCTTTCTTATTTCTCCCCCTAAATTTGTGCATAAACAAAAACAAAGAAATGAAATAAAAATGTACAAATTTAAACTATAAAGAAAAATCTTTTAATGACATGTTCAGTCTTTAAAACAAATCATTTTCAGGGATTATACAAGCACATTGAATCGAGATGTATCAAATGCTTTTATGAAGATATCTGCAACATAGTTGTCAGTATTAACACGTTCAAGACATATAAGATTTCTCTCAAAACAGTCCCGAATAAAATGCACATTGATATCTATATGCTTGGTTTTGGAATGTTGTACCAGATTGTTAAGTATAAGTACTACAACCTCATTATCATAGAAAATTATGGTTTTTAGAAAATTCTAACTGTAATCCAACAATTGATGTTGCATCCAGATGACTTGTGAGCAACAAGCCGATGCAACAACATATTTAGCCTCAGTAGTGGAGGTGGAGACTGTGTGTTGCTTTTTGCATTGCCATGAAATGAGCCTATCCCCCATAAATTGACATCCTCCGCTTGTAGATTTCCTGTCTAGCTGTCAACCTCCATAGTCACTGTCAGAAAAAGCACACAAGTCAAAATTATATTCCTTAGGATACCAAGGCCATGTCGGGGCTTGCCCTTTAGATACCAAAAGATTCGTTTAATAGCAGTTATATGGGACATCTTAGGATTGGCCTGATAGTTGGCACACTGACACACTGCAAACATGATATTCGGGCGACTGGCAGTCACATACATCAGTGAACTAATCATAGATCGATAAAGTTTCTGATCAACAGTGACCCTGGTTGTATCTGCATCCAGAACTGGCCGAGTAGACATAGGTGTAGTAGCAGCTTGAGCATCAGTAAACTTGAACTTTTTGAGAATATCATCCACATTTTTCCCTAATGAATTACAGTACCATCACTTGATTGTTTTACCTATAGACCAAGAAAAAATGTCATCTCTCCTAAAGCACTCATCTCAAACTTCTTTTCCATAACTTTTCTGAATTTTGTGCATAAGTCATCATTTGTGGAACCAAAGATGATATCGTCCACATAGATTTGCACCAAAATGAGATCAATGTCTACCTTCTGAACAAAAAGGGTCTGATCAATTGCTTTACGAGTGTAACCATGAGCAAGTAGATGGTCTGTCAGAGTGTCATACCAAGCACGAGGTGCCTGATGTAAACCATACTTAGCCTTGTCTAGTTAAAAAAATAATCCGATTCACAGTCTTCAAACCCAGGTGGTTCACACACATAAACCTCTTCTTTCACTTTCCCGTATAGAAATGCAGTCTTGACATCCATTTGATAAACTATGAAGTTCATATGTGATGCATATGCAAAGAAAATCCTAATTGCTTCCAGATGAGCAACCGGTTCAAACACTTACTTGTAATCAATCCCTTCTTGCTGGGAAAACCCCTGAACTACCAATGGAGCTTTGTTCCGAATTATGACTTTGCTTTCATTTTGCTAGTTTCAAAATACCCAACGAGTGCCGATAGCTTTCTTGCCCGGTGGAAATGGCACTAATTCCCATACTTTCAGCTTGGCAAACTGATTCAACTCCTGATGCATGGCAACAACCCAGTTTGGCTCAAGTAAAGCCATCTTGACGTTCTTTGGTTCAATCTATGAAATAAAACTAGAGTAGAGACATCTGTTTATTTCTCCAGCCGTGCTTCTAGTCTTGACACCTTCAGTCAGTGAGCCAATGATGCTGCTCACCGGATGGACCTTGTTGATCCTATGAGAAGGAGTTTCAAGAACTTGGACCGTGTCGGGCAGGTTTGTCAGATTATCCTAAGTCTCTTCATCAGGTTCATCAGTGTTGATGGAAATCGGCTTCTCGACTACACTTTCATCAGGAATAGGCTCCTGGAATTTGGAGGCATATGTACTATTGGGTGTAGAAGTACCCTCATTTACCACAGATGTAGAACTCTCAGCAGTTTCTGGTGAACCCTCATAGACATTGGTGACATTAGGAATCGGCTCCTGAGATGATTATGATGCAACAGTAGTGTCACACCCGTAACCCAGGAAAGTTATCTTCCCTGAGTAGTACCTCTAACAGATATGTTCCCAGGAAAGAACGACGAGTCCAAGAGGGATTTATACACCGCTCTTTCCTTAGATAGAACATTCCTTTTTGTTAGATAACTACTTACCGGTCAAAAGGTTGCCTTTTGGTTCTTGTGACGTTGATTCCAAAACACACAGCGGAAACTAAAGTCAACAACCTTTATTAAAATATTAAAATATTGTTTAAATCATGTTATTATAAAGGTTACATTGTTTAATCATCTGGTCCTAACAAGGAACAAGTCATTCGGGACTTTTATTTCCAGGCATGCCCATCATCTAGATCATTCATCGGTTTGTTCTAGTCATTCGGGACCAAATGCCTCATCTACTGACTACATGTTATGCGTTTAAAAATATTTGATAAAACATGGGTCAGCACAAAAGCTGGTGAATTCATAAACTAAAGTAGTTTATTAAAATGACCCGCGAAAGTATCATGAACACATTCATGGGGTTCCAACCCCAAGTTCATAGACAACTATGAACAATCATTCAGTATATATATAACTAAAGATCGTTCCACGGGTCCTGTCCATCATGCCTTTCCACGGGTCAAGTGAAACACAATAAGCGCTTAGAATGCGTTATATATATATATTCAATCGGTGCAATCGTTTCAAGATACTAAATTTTTTTTCATAAAATCAACCAAAACAGAGCCATGGTTAGTTCAAATCCATCACAGTTTAAGAACTCACCTTAGCAGTATCTCTGCTTATCGAATCTGAAATCTGGCAAACACTTTCGACAAATTTCCTAGATATATAAGGATATATTAATTAATTATACAAACGTAGCTTAATGGATTAAAACCAAAGCTATACAGTTGGTTCGAACCTTACCTTAGCACTATCTACGGCAATTTAGAGTCGAAACGCTGGAAACCGGGCTCTTACACGCGAACCGGGGCTCGGGTTGGGAACTCTAGAGGGTTTTTGTGTAAATGAAGGTGTGAGTTGTGTGAAATGGTCTGAGCTTGACCATCTATTTATAGGGCAAAGTTTGGGTTTGTGACAGACCGTTCCCAAGGCGTGACAGTCTGCCACGCCATTCTTTAGCAGCTACTCACTTCCTGACCACGTAACGGACCGTTACAATGTTGTGACGGTTTTTCATGAGGGTGAGTCATCAGACATGTCAGAAACCCTAAACCGCCTCCGGTTTTTGCAGCACAGACCGTTACCAACCATGACGGTGTGTCATGGCTGTAACAGACCATTATCGAACCATGACGATCCGTTACAAGGCTGATTTCCAAATTTTCATTATTGGTCCTTGTTCTTTCAATCTTGCTACTTTAGGTCCTTGGGATTTAACTTATTTACAGTCTTAGCCCTTCATTTACTTAGAAATTTTCAAGGTTTTACAAGTAGACTAAGGCCTCAGAATATCCAGTGGATCAAAACTCAGCATTGGTCTCGTGTATGGACCGTCATCTTCATCACTAAACTCAAAAGAATCATTTTCTGTTCCTACAATTACATCAGTGTAAACATTAAATGACATAAATAGAGAATGACAATCAAACAACCATGTCGGTCCGCATTCTACATCAGTTGGGTTTTGCTCCTGCCAGTCCACATAAATTAACTCTCTAATTTCTTTAGTGACTTTGTTGTAGACTCTGTAGGATGTGGTATTTGAGCCATATCCCACAAAGTAACATCCATATGCTTTCTCATTGAAATTTGGAGTGGATTCCGTATGTAATACAGTCAATGTCGCAAAAGTCGCTAGGCACTCCCTAGTCGGAGTCGGGAGTACTCAAGAAGTACTCGGCCTAGGCGGAGAGTATTCGGAGAGTACTTGGCCTAGGCCTAGAGTACTCGGGCCTCGCAAACCTACCTTGTAGTAATTACTCGGGGAGTACTCGGCCTCATAGACCTTGTTTTACTACGTTGAATACAGTACACGGACATCCGAAAGCTCTGAAATACCCAACCCTGGGTTTTTCATTGTAGAGAATTTCATACAGAGTCATATGTAGACGCTTGTTTAAGAGAACCCGACTCAACACATTGCAAGTGGTGTTGACTGCCTCAGCCCTGAAAAATAATGGTAGTTTGGATTCAGAATGCATTGTCCGAGCAGCTTCAATTACGGTTCTATTATTTCACTCTTCTATGACGTAGATGGAGAATGTGGTCAATTGAATTAATCACCTTTGACTTATGGAGCTTCTTGAGCTGTTTCCCCTTATAATTCCACTATAAAAAAGAAGGGTATTTGGGACTAAAAATCAGTCCCCATTGTATGGTACCAATAGGGACTAACAGTCAATCTCGGATACATAAAAATTTAGTCCTCAAGTTCTTCTCCAATATCATGTCATTCCAGTCCCCAATACATTTTCTTCAGTGACTACAAATCAATCTCGGATACTATGTTATATTAATCCCTAATGTATAACTTTAGGGACTGAAAATCAGTCCTCTAAACATGTATATACTATCCCTAATATGTTTCATTAGATTTATGATTTAATATCAAATCAGTCTCCAATAAGATGTTTTAAAGACTGAGAATTAGTCCCCGGTACCACGTGATTTCAGTCGTTAATATGCTTATTTTAAGGACTGAAAATTAATCTCACATCACATGTTAATTTAGTTCGTAATATGTAATTTTAGAGTATGATAATCAGTCCAAGATAACATTTATTTTTAGTCTCCAATGTATTTATTTAGGGTCTGAAAATCCGTCTCCAATTCAATCGTCAATTAGTCACAATTTTGCTACATAAATTTAAAAATGGCTCTTTTAAAAAAAACCACTTTTTTTCCTATTTACATGTATATCCAAAATAATATATATACAAAGACAATCAAACCAAATATTTATATATTTACAAAACTATACAAATGTCAATATAAACAAAATATCCTTTTAGGTCTTTCTTAATTTAATAAGTTCAGATTCTTTCTACATGTTTTCTATGTTCACCCTCTAGTTTTCCAGGTATTCTCTTACTTATTTCGAGCTTGAATGTGATGTTATCCGCTCTTCATTGAGTTTCATGCTCTTCAATGACTTCTGTCACACCCTGAAATTCCACAACGTTTTACCCGCGAGTTGTGACTGTCAAGGATCATATGTCCTGGTCATTTCGAACGACCTCTAAATGATTTTCGAAAAGACTTTCCGTTTGACCATCATACCAAAAATAAATAAGTAATACAAATTTTGAAAATCCGGAATGTAAAGTGCGGAAGCAACGGTACTAGTATCGAAACACCGAAGCATAAATATTTAGGTTCCCATAAACCTAAGCTTCTAATGAAAACATGAAATGAGACTCCTGAAGTGTAACCCTAGTCCATGCATGAATGTTTAGCTACCTGAGATAAACATGCTTAAAATTGTCTACACAGGAACAGAGAAGAAATGAAAAAAAGTGTAACAATACGCATGTATACTAGTGATTCTATTGTTGATCAGACAATAAACATTAATATATTATCAACACCGAAACCGAAGCTCAACGAAGGAATGCAGAAACTAGCATTTTGCCTCTTACATGCCCAGCACGCAATGGATTAGGTTAATTATGCACCCGTTTGACTCCAGCCAGAGTTAGCGCGACTAACCAGGGTGGAGGTTGTTAAACCTAATAGTACTATTCATGAATCACCTCGCTTTGTGAAATAATTAACGGTTCGACTATGAGAGGACTTTATGTGCGGGAAATGCACCCACATATATATATATATATATATATTAAAGTGAAATTAATGTAACGTCATACGACTAAGAAGGAAAATGATTTACCATGTATCTCCCCCAAAAGGAAAAGTAAGAAAAATGGGGCCGTGAAAACACACCTGGGAATGAGGTGAATGAAGTATGAAAAGCAAATATAATAATCCTAGCAAGTCTGGATAACCGACCTATCCGAGCCCTAGAAATATTAAGGCAATAAGGTCTATGAAAGGTAAACGCATTTTATGTAACCACATTCATCCAAACGACTCAATGTTGAAAGGTTACATTGACGTTTTGAATAGGTTTGAAAAGGTTTGACCAAGTTTGACCAAGGTTTGACCGACTTTGACTAATGTTGACCAATGTTGACCAAGTTTGACAAGACGACCCGTTAGTGACACATAGTGAAGACATGTACAAGTAACACATAAGTGACATATAAGTAACACATAAGTAATACCTAAGTAACACATGAGTAATACCTTATGACATAACATACATGCTTCAAATAATTATATATGTAAGTAACATCTCATAAGTAATATAGTTTGCATAAGTTCATGTCATAAATAGTAACACCTAGCTTCAAGTATTGCATAAGTAACATATCACAAGTAACATGGCATTTGTACATACATATTAACAAATAATCTACCTAAATCATGCTATTGTACTAGTCATCTAGTAATACCATTTCAACCCATTTGAACAAACAACATAACATGACATTTTGGTACTATAGTTCTTAACATAACAAAGTTTCCCTTTTTGGATAATTAGGGTTTTAGTAGACTTTAGGTGTTATAGCTTAAACAAACAAACTATACATGAAATTATACTAATAATATGCTATTAACGTGGTTCTACACATACACTTTCCATATAAAGCAAAGGTGAAGTTTCCAAAACAATAAAGTTTCCTTTATTAGCAAGGTCTTCCACAACGAGTCATAGCAACACTTTAAATCACATATTCTTTCAATAATCATCTAAACATATTATAACAATGTTATTTAACCTATTTAGGACATCTATAACGTACAAATGCAAAATATGTTCCACTAAAGTTTCCTTTTTTGAAAAGTGGTCCAAACGACCTCCTACACATGTGTAACTTCAAATAACTCTTTATAATACTTTAATAGATGTTATAGAACCATATTAGCATACTTTTGTCCATTAAAACACCATAACTCAAAATATCATAAGTTAAAGTTTCCTTTTATAGAAAGACGACCCTAACATAGTGTAAAACAACATTTCAACCAAAAAAATTCATACTTCCTACACAAGCTACCAACACAAGTATTATTCGATCTTTCAAACATATCATATGCTCATTTCTGCAACAATTCAATAAGTAGCAACGAGCAATATAAGTCACAAATAAGCATTTCAAACCACAAAAAGTGCCAATATGTGTCAACCACCTTATATTATGAAAACTTTTAGTTAAAAACGTGGATTTAAACACTTGTGATATCAAAATTGTTTGGATGGATGGGTTTCACCTCATGGCCAAAAATAATGAAAGAATAATACAAGTAGGGTACTTACAAACCATGTATGATGGTAGGATGGATGAGAAACTAGCATGAATCACCTTAGAACACCTTGAAATGGACCTAGAAAGCTTGAATTGGATGAAGAAGTTTTTGGAATAGTAGAGGCATGTAAGGGGGATGGTGGCCAAGATTTTAGGAGCGGGAAGGAGAGTGTGAGTTAGGTTTAGGGTTGTAAAAATGGTTAAGGGGTTTAAGGGTGGGGTTAAGTAGTTGGGTTTTGGGCTTTTTCATCATTTAAGGCTTTTTAGCAAGGGAATGGGCTCTTATTATGGATTAATTATTTAAAAAGCTAAATTATTTAAGCCTAAGGCATATAACCATTATTTTTATAAAATCCAATTTAAATTTGTTGGCACATATCACGTATCCGCTTAAAAAGCATTAAAATAAAAGTTGCTTTAAAAATTCTGGAAAAATTAATATATAAGCATGAAATATTAAATCACAGTATTACATATAATTTAAACACACCAATTATATGTCTAATATTATTTCTAATATTCACCAATGTTCGTGTGACAGGTCGCGTGTGTGACCCGATAATCCACCCGATTACCGATGCATGAATTGAAATGAAACGAATGGACTTGCTATATGTAATATGTACTTAATTACTCTATAATTAAGTATGATGCAAGTGTAATCATGTGAATTCAGATAATAGTCGGGTATGGATATTAACCTGAATTTGCCGGGTGTCACATACTCCCCCTGTTAAAAGGAATTTCGTCTCGAAATTCAGTTCGCGTCACTAGTAGACGGTGTAGTTTTTAATAGGTGGGGGTATTTACGCTTGAATTGATCCTCGCGCTCCTAAGTTCATTTTGGTCCGCGTCTAGAATTCCAACAAACCTTAACTATGGGAATGTGGCTTTGTTTCAGTTGTTTGACCTCACGGTCCATGATCTCGACTGGTTCCTCGACGAAGTGAAGCTGATCGTCTATTTGGATCTCCTTCAATGGTATGACCAGTCTCTCATCTGATAAGTACTTCTTCAGATTCGACACGTGAAACACGTCATGGACGCCATTGAGGGTTTCCGGTAGGTTGAGTTTGTAAGCAACAGGGCCAATATTTTTCAGAATCTTGAAAGGTCCAATGTAACGAGGGTTCAGTTCCCCATTCTTGCTAAAATGTATTACTCCTTTCCATGGCGAGACTTTCAGTAAAACTATGTCCCCTACTTGAAATTCCAAGGGTTTGCATCTCACTTCAGCGTAACTCTTCTGACGCTCACGCGCGGATTTTATACGTTCGCATATCTGTACGATCTTTTCAGTAGTTTCGTGAATGATTTCTGGACCAGTGAGTTGGCTATCTCCCACTTCTCTCCAGCAAATTGGGGATCTAAACTTTCTTTCATACAGTGCTTCGAATGGTGCGGCTTTGATGCTAGTGAGGTAACTATTATTGTATGAAAACTCGACTAACGGTAGATGAGCATCCCAACCGTTTCCAAAGTCGATCACACAAGCTCTATGCATGTTTTCGAGAGTTTGGATGGTTCTTTCGCTCTGACCGTCCGTTTGCAGATGATATGCGGTACTTATGTCCAAACGAGTACCCAAAGCTGTCTGTAGAGATTGTCAGAATCGGGACGTGAATCGATTATCCCTATCTGAAATGATGGAGATTGGCACTCCATGCCTTGAGACTACTTCCTTTAAGTAGATTCGGGTCAGTTTTTCCAACTTGTCAGTTTCCTTTATAGGCAGGAAGTGTGCAGATTTTGTGAATCGGTCGACAATTACCCAGATCGTGTTATGACCGTTGGATGGCCTGGGCAATTTCGTGATAAAGTCCATTGAAATCTGTGCCCACTTCCAATTTGGGATCTCTGGTTTATGGAGTAACCCTGACGGTTTATGATACTCCACCTCGACCTTAGCACAAGTCAAGCATTTACTAACATAGGTAGCAATTTCGGCTTTCATGTTGGCCCACAAGTAGTGCTCCTTGAGGTCATGATACATCTTGTCGGCACCGGGGTGAATCGAGTATCTGGACTTGTGTGTTTCGTCCATCACTAGATCCCTTAGATTCCCAAAGCTTAGTACCCAAATCCGATCAATAAAGTAACCAATATCATCACATTTGACCTCAAATTGTTTCTCCATACCTCGTGTAAGGCCCCAAACTGGGCAACCTACATTTGGTTCTCATAACGGGTTATTCCCTTTAAAATACTCATTTTAGATATATTAAACTACAACGGAAGTCTTTCTAAAAACATTAATTGCTATTTAATGTCATTAAGTTACCTCATGAATGCTTGCACACTAATCTGAGTAGCACCGCTCCCAAGCCAAGATACGTCAACGCAACGCTTACCTGCAAAACAATCTATCGTACACACAAAGTCAGCTACGCTGAGTGAGTTCTAATAGTTTAGTTTAATTTAAAGCCAACTCGTCTCAAAAGTTATTTAAACTTCACTCAGGACCCACGGTCCTTATAAAATAGGTCCACAATTCATTAACCAATAGATAACCCCCGTTATCACCCGATATCCCATCATAGCTCATTACCCAAGACTCACCCCATAATAATAATAATCACGCAGTCTCATCAATGTAGGTCGAACCTCCCTATTCTATTAAATTGTGTTCAAGTACATGTATTAACTCGACACTTGGTTAAACAACAATCCCCTGGACCTTAACTTACTCAGCCTTGACCAAGGCTCCTACAAATCAACTAACGTAATCGTTATAAACATCACATCACAATACTGGCACCACAGCCAATCTAACTCTACTCATCACATTAATACTATCTCAAGCATAATAAATATAACCCAACACTTTTATGCAATTTAATTAAAATATATAAGCACGCAAACACATACCTCTTCGCTGCACCCTCGTCAGGGAGTTTGACACACCCCGAGCTCATCACTGTCATGTTGGACATCGACACCTTTGGTGACATCCCAAAGGACTTAGTCCTCCACAATCCCGTTTGCCATGTCATAATGACAACAATGCAAACACATTACCTGCCGTGTCACAAGGATAACGACACAATGCACACAACACATGCATAATCACATAACAATATACTCTATATACATGATTCATTAACTGCACATGTACTTCACACATAGCACTGGGACAAGATATCCTACACGTATTCATAAGAATTTAGCTTATATCCCGACTCACCCCGACTAAATCATAACACAATACACTACTAATATAGCAATACATATACAAATACTATATCTCATTATTTAAGCACATACCACATACATGTACACCCTGTGACACCTCCTAGTCGTACCTGTAGGACCCGTAACTACAATCCCGACTCACCCCTGTTAGGTCACTATACGACCCGTCACCATATCCCCACCCGTAACCCGCACGTCCTATAGATATACACAGTCCCTTAGTCCCATATTTAACTATTTAACTTCATAAACTCATCGGGTTAGACACCAAAGCTCGGTATACATTTAATGTAATAAAACATATCTCAATGGTATGTACGATAGCCCCAAAACATTTAAAACATTTAAAAAGGGGATTAGAAACTCACCGGTTATGCTGAGTCTCGGTTCTTGCTCTGCAAACTCGTCCGTTCACATTCGAAACTCGAACCTGTCAAACGTATGATCACATGATCAGACACATTCTAAACTTACGTCAAAACGTAGAAATATAAATAAATTCCGACACTCATCTTCTCTCTCGTCCATTCAATTTACTGAACCCTTAGTTCCACGAATGCACGCATTGGATCGTAATAGACCCGTTCAGAAGCCATGCACTAGACCCGGGTTTCCATGCATCCACATAACCCACCATGCAAACCCTAATCTCCCTATTGTAACTCAAATACCGCGGAACGCGCGCATTCGAGCCGGTCCCATGCACACCGTTCTCGTCTTCTTTGTTGTGCCTCACCATGCACCCCATCTCCGTGTTCTTGGTCGAGCAAATCCATAGCCGAACCCCGCCAGACTAACACCTAAACCACCAACACTGTCGGCCTACACTCTAGCCACCGTATTCGTCGGGTACCTCCCCTCCTTCGTCCTCCGCCGCTCGCCACCATGGTGCACCACCACAACCGCCATCATCGCCACCACCGTAGTCGGCTTCGGGTCACTGTTAGGCACTCGTGGTTGTCGCTGCACCCCCTACCTTTGAAACCACCGGCTGTCCCCGTCGTCTCCATCTGCCACCTTCACCACCACGTCAGACTTCCATGATCAGGCATAATCCATCGCCAAACCCCAACCCAAACAGGTTTCCACAGTCCCGTCGTACCATCTCTGAGCCGCACACGTCTCTGGGACAGCCGTCGTCAGCCCCCATCCCTGTCGTACACCACCTTCGCCAATACCCGGAACCCTAAACCAAAACTCAAGCAAACGAGTGCGAATACTTAATGAAACATAAACGAAGTTTACCTTTTTTGCGTCTTGGGTTCACCGGTACGAAGACGTCACAAGACTACCGCCGACAACCACCCCTTGCCGCCTTCCTTTTGGCCGGAAGTCTCTCTCTCTCTCTCTCTTTGTGTTTCTCCTGGCCGCGCACTCCCCCTAAGTCGTATGACCTAGGGTTTCCACATATGTGGTATTTAAACCACCAAACGTTACACTCGGGTCCCTGGGTTTCTTTTTTTCATGCGCTTTGATCCTAAACTAAACATTAAACGGCTAACCGGTCCTTTTATCCTCGTTGAATCAAGATTTACGTGGCAATCCCTGCTAACCGGGACAATTAATAAAGATTCGGTTAATCCATTAACCCGAACGACTCGCTTATGGATTTCGGGATGTTACACCTCGTAGGGACTCATGGCATAGGTTCACTTCCTTGATTACTTCGAGTTGAGAGTCACGGATTTGAATGTGTAAATTTATGTGGATAGTCAACTACAACGCTCGTACTCGTCGCGGTTTGGGTTGTTCTTTCTTCCTAAAGGCCACAGCAACGACTTTTGCCTTTCCAGGATTGTAACAGATGGCGCAGTCGTAGTCGTTTAATAATTCGACCCATTGACGCTGCATCATGTTAAGTTCCTTCTGATCGAAGATGTGCTGGAGACTCTTGTGATCCGTGAAAATGGTACACTTTGTGCCATACAAGTAGTGTCTCTAGATTTTGAGTGCAAATACTATAGCTCCCAACTCCAAGTCATGGGTAGTGTAATTTCTCTCTTGCACTTTCAGTTGTCGAGAAGCATACCCAATGACTTTCTCCCTTCGCATCAACACACAACCGGGTCCTTGATGGGACGCATCGCAGTACACCATGAAATCATCTATCCCTTCTGGTAATGCTAGGATAGGTGCGCTACAAAGTTTCTATTTGAGCAATTTAAAAGCGGTTTCTTCCTTGTCGTTCCAATCGTATTTCTTATCCTTGTGTGTCAGAGTAGTGAGGGTTGGGCTATCTTAGAGAAATTTTTGATAAACCGTCGATAGTAGCCCACAAGACCTAAGAATTTTCATACCTCAGTCGGAGTCTTGGCTGCCTCTCAATTCCTAATCACCTCGATCTTGGATGGGTCAACATGTATGCCTTTCTAATTGACCACATGCCCAAGGAATTTCACTTCACGAATCCAGAAGTCGCACTTCGAGAACTTGGCGTATAGCTTCTCCCCTTTCAGAAATTCCATGATTAACTTCAAATGCTCAGCATGCTCCTCTTTACTCCATGATTAAAGGAATTGGAAATTTTGTTTGAATCACTTTCCCAGATTTGGTGGTTTTCATAATTACTTCATTTGTTGGAAGTAAAGGGGCATCACATTTTTTAGAGGAGTATGAGCATGTGGAATCAGACTCGATGGAGGTACTGCATTCTTGCACAACAATGTCCTCCTTGGAAGGATCAAGGTTTTGGTTTACATGGTCAAGATTGGTTAGGCTGAAGTTTGGTTCATGAATGGCTACATAATCATTGGGTAGTGGTACAGATTTGTACTGTTTAGTTTGGTACTCAAGACCAGCAGTTAGTTTTTCATGGATTTTAACATCCAATAATCTTTGCAGCTTTTTGGATGCAAACTCATATTTTTCAACATGAACCTTTTGATCTGCCAGATCAGCTCTTGTAGCTTTTAACATAACCAATAGATCATCAATCTGAGTTTCAAGATTTGTTTGTTCATGTTTTAATGATGAAATTTCTTTCTTTAGACAGTTAATATTTTCTTTATAACTATTTTCAACCTTTTTAAAATCAGATTTCATTTGATGAAACTCTTCATTTTAATCTGTTAGATTTTGGTTATGCTTTCTATATCCCAAAACTTTATCAATGCAAGATTGAGAGCAAAAATGTTCATATACCTTAGGTGGGATCTCTGTGGTGTCTACCATGAGTGCTTGGTTGTTGGCAGATATTTCTTCACACCGAAAGCTCCAGTTAAAGTCAGTTGTTCCAACTTGTTGAGTTGCACAAGCAGCAGTTTGAGCAGGTTGAGTGTTTTGACTTGTTTGACCTTGATGAGTCTGTCTTGGTTGTGCAGCAGCTGGGTTTGCCTTTGGTGCTTTACATTCTCTGGCAAAATGACCAAGTTGATTACAGTTGTAGCATCTTAACTTGCTCTTGTCCAAGCCAACTCTGGTGTTTAGACTGTTGCTTGGGATAGGTCTTCCAGTTTTGGAGTAGAACCATTTTGCTCTGATAGACATCATAGCATAAGAATGTTGTATGTCCATTTCTTCTAAGTCATCTGGATGAAAAAACTACAGATCTTCTTTGATAAAAGACATGTTGCTTGGGGTATCAGAAAAAAAGGTAGAATGGTTTGGATTTTGCTTATGAGTTGTTTGCTTATGAGTTGGGTATTTGAGAATGTGTGACAATGGGATGATAATAGTTGCTTGAGTTTGGTAGTGTATGGTCAGAGTGTAATGCAGATGCTGTGGTGAATGATGAGGGTGTAGAATAACCTAATTTTCTCTCTCTGGCTTGAATCATTTCCAGCTCATATGTCTTTAACATACCAAACAGTTCAGTCATTGTGAGAGTCTTCAAGTTTTCAGTTCTTCTAATTGACATTGTATAGAGTGTCTAGCAACTTGGAAGGGATCTAATGAACTTTTTGAGAATATCTTCATTCCCTAGCTTGACCTTAGAGCACTGCAGTTCACCCACAAGTAAATTTAGCTGTTGTACAGTTGTAAGGGACTCACCATCCTTGTATACGAAATTTTCATATTGTTGCTTCAGAATGTCTCTCCTGTTTTCATTAACCTCTTCAGATCCAACAAACATCTTCTCAAGAGCTTCCCATAGCTCTTTAGTAGTCTTGTGTTATCTGAAGTTGTGAAACACTTCATTTGGCAGGCACATCTGTATAGCTCCTAGAGCTTTAAATTCTACCTCCATCTTCTTAATATCTTCCTCTGAATATTTTGAAGCTTCTTTGGGAACGGATGGACCTCCGGAATTAGCAGAGGCCACCATAGGCACAAAAGGGCCATCAATTATGGATTTCCGCATTCCATATTCTTGATAACAGAAGAAGCTTTCCATTATATTCAAACAAGTCATAATCTTCCCCAGACACCAGCCTTGGTGGTCTGTGAAGGCTTCCAATATCATCAAATCCAGTATTTTGTGCCATACTTCGGATGGATGATGTGTAGCAAAGATATAATAGTAACAGAACCAGAGAGTGATTAAACAAGTGTGAGTTTGCTTAATCTGAGAGCCAAGCTCTGATACCACTTGTAGGATCAATATTTTACAAGATGGTTCTGTTTAGTTGATATTGGCGGAAACAATAACAATTATGCTAAGTAACAAGAAACAATGAGAATACTGATAAATGCAAATGTATTACTTTTCAAAGTTTACAAGTTATAGAGAAAATTCTAAGCAAGCATACTTACAACAAATGAAAAATAATACATATAAAGGAACTTAGAATCAAGACAGACCCTTGATTCTAAGGATCAGATCAAACACAAGCCGTTGATCTTGTATGATGAGAAGCTACATTACTATTGGTTTACAACAAAGAGAGAAGTAGCAAAAAGACAACTGCAGTGAAAAGACTTCTGCAGTGAAAAGACTTCTGCAATGAAAAGACAACAGCAAAACAAAGGTCTTCTCAGTAATCATTTCAGGAAAGAGCAGAAAAGGAGCATTGTCTTTTGTCATCTCCACCAATAAGGTTCGTTCTACGGTTAGGTGTGTCAGTGTTGCAGAAGAGATATCAGTAGTAAAGTCAAGGCTGCGGATGATTTGCCTATCAGTAGCATCAATGTTTGATGATGCTGAGAAGCCTATCAATAGCAACCTTTGAACCTCTGCAGATAAAGCCTATCCGCAGCATAGTTGTTGATCAGCAGTAAAGAGTAACTATCCACAGCATAAACACTTATCTGCAGCAACTTCATCAGTGTCAAAATTGTGATGTCCGCATATTTATACACTTAGAGAATTTTGTAGTCATCAGTCTTTATCTCTACATGATCAGTAGAAGAATTGTGATTGGTGCAGAAGATAATGCTCTCACGACTCAACAGACCTGCAGATATTCCAAACAGCAGATATCAGAGCATGTTTCAACAGTTATCTTTTGTTAGCATCCAATAGTAGTATAGCATCTTGCCAGTTTTAAGATCAACGGTTTGTGTTTGATCTGATCCTTAGAATCAAGGGTTTGACTTGATTCTAAGTTACTATTTATACATTGTTCATTCCTCATTATAAGGTGTTCTTCTTAGAGTTTTCTCTGTAACTTGTTAACATTGAAGAGTAAAATACCATTTGCAATTATCAGTATTGTCTTTGTTACTTGCTACTTGTTGCATTCATAGTTGTTATTGTTTCCGCCAATATCAACTAAAACATAACCATCTTGTAATCTTTCGATCCTACAAGTGGTATCAGAGCCTTGGCTCTTAGATCAAGGAAACTAACATTTGTCTGGTGATGATTATGATATGTGGAAGAACAAAATGGAAAGTTTCTTCTGTTATCAAGAGTATGGAATGTGGAGATCCGTAGTTGATGGTCCGTACGTACCAATGGTGGCCTCTGCGGATTCTGGAGGTCCATCTGTTCCCAAAGAAGCCTCAAAGTTATCTGAAGAAGACATCAAGAAAATGGAAGTAGATTTCAAAGCTGTAGGAGCCATTCAGATGTGTTTACCAAATGAAGTCTTTCACAACTTCAAGGAGTACAAGACTACCAAAGAGCTATGGGAAGCTCTTGAGAAGATGTTTGCTGGATCTGAAGAAGTCAAGGAAAATAGAAGAGATATACTTAAGAAGCAGTATGAAAATTTTGTGTACAACGATGGTGAATCTCTAACAACACAATACAACAGGTACACTTATCTTGTTGGTGAACTACAGTGTGCCAAAGTGAAGCTCGAAGATGAAGATATTCTCAAGAAGTTCATCAGATCCCTTCCAAATTGTTGGACACTATACAGAGTGTCAATTAGAAGAACTGAAAACCTAAAAACTCTCTCGATGACAGAGTTGTTTGGCATTCTAAACACATATGAGTTAGAAATGATTCAAGCCAGAGATAGAAAATCAGGTTATCCATCTACAGCCTCTACATCCACCACCACCTCTTCAGCACTTCACTCTGACCATACACCACAAAACACAAGAAACTATTACCCTCCCATAGTCACTCATCCACAAACACCTAATGCTCAAATGAACAATTCTCCTTTCCTTCTTCTTGAAGCACCTCCTCCAACCCCAGCAGCCTTCATTTCTAAACCACTAAGCAACATGTCTTTCATCAAGGAAGATCTTGAGTACTTTCACCCTGATGATCTGGAAGAAATGGACATACAACACTCTCATGCCATGTTGTCACTCAGCGCAAAACGTTTCTATTCAAGAACTGGAAGACCAATTCCCAGCAACAGTCCAAATACAAAAGTTGGTTTGGATACAATTAAGTTGAGATGCTACAACTGCAATCAACTTGGACACTTTGCTAGAGAGGGTAAGGCACCAAAGGCAAATCCAGCAGCTGCACAACTAAGGCAAGCTCAACAAAGTTAAGCAGGCCATAATGCTTAACCTGCTTAGGCGGGACCAACTGATTTTGATTGGAGCTTTAAAATTGAAGAAATATATGCTACAAATCAAGCTCTCATGGCTGATACCTCGGAAATTCCTCCTCATGTATATGAACATCTCTGCTCACAAGCTTGTATTGACAAAGTTCTAGGTTATAGAAAACATAACCAAAACTTAATAGATCAAAATGAAGAGTTTCATCAAATGAAATCTGAATTCAAAAAGGTTGAAAACCGCTATAAAGAAAATATTAATTTCCTAACGAAAGAAATTTCATCATTAAAACATGAGCAAACTACTCTTGAAACTCATATTGATGATCTATTAGTTAAATTGAAAGCTACAAGAGCGGAACTTGCTGATCAAAAGGTTCATGTTGACAAATATGAATTTGCATCTAAAAAGATACCATGGTTGTTAGATGCTTAAATTCATGAAAAGATAACTCCTGTTCTTGGTTATCAAGTAGAAAATTATAAGTCTGTCCCACCACCCAGTGACTTTGTAGCCATCCATGAACCAAACTTCAATCTCAACAACCTTGACATCTCAAACTGAAATCTTGATCCTTCCAAATAATACATTTATGTGCAAGAATGTATCATTTCCACATAATCTAAGACCACATGTCACACCCCGACCGATGGCGGAATCATCGGGGCGGGACATGTAGACTGTTCATGAGCACAAGGTTGACTAAATTGAAATATATTAATCGTCAAATTTCATTTCAAATATTCAAACAAAACCAAATCCAAGATAGAACAAAATTGAAATACATAGAGTTCTTCTATTTAAATTAACTAAGTCCAAGCCTATGTGTAGCACATCTTGATCAATCTCACACATTAGAACCTGAAACATGAATAAAATAAAGTTAACTAAAAAGTTGGTGAGTATAACACAGGTTTGTATATAGATAGCATATAGTTGTAAAACAAATCCTTACATAACATGATAAATAAGGCATTTATGGGGAGCAGCTATTGTGTAACCAAGTACAATCAAACCTTTGTAACTAGCATGCAAAATTGTATTGTCGGTATCAATCACCCCAATCTGGGTGGGTTTGTCATACACAATAGATCTATCATTGAAAACCGTCGGCTTGAATATTTAATGATTGCACATAAGTGTTCAATAAAGTTAGCACACATAGCACTCGGGCATAAAGCTCAAATTTGCACACATGAATGTAAATAGGATTTGCACTTGCGTTGTTTGTGTAAATATAAACATGTAATTTCAGTAGTGTTCATGTTTTACCCCAAAAATGTAAAAGAGTAAAAGGGGCTATGTATACTCACTTGGTTTGAAGGCGTAGCTAACAAAGATACTAGATAGAATAAGGATCCTTGAAATGCACGAGTTAACCTAGTGTGTAATGCGTATTGTATCAATAGTGTGCACAAAAGTTTAAGTTTAAAGTTGAATTTGAATTTGTGTATAAGGCCATTGATTTGTACTTAAAAGTATTGAATAAAATATAAGGTTTTGAAATAAACATTTTTGAAGTATTTTGTTTAAGGTTTGAGTTTGAATAATTAATTAAGTAAATTAAATAATTATCGTTTGTGAAAATATTGTAAGTGTTAAATGTAATTAAGTGTAAATAAATAAATGTCTTTGTTTAAATATAAAGTAAATAAATAATCATTATTTTATTTATTTATTTATAAAATGTAACTTAACCATCTAAATACTTTTTTTTTAAATGAAAGGTTTAGCAATAATTGTAAATTTAATTTTTATAAACTTTAAATAAATAATTTTCTATTTATTCCAAGATTAAATATTTGATCGTTCTAAATAGGATTAAATGCATTTTTATAAAATCAACTATTTTTATTTTGTAATTTAATCAGAAATATTTATTGTCTGAAAAATATATAAAATTATAATTCTGCCAAAAATTTAACTCACACACGACCGTGCCTGGGAACGGCACGATCGTGCTCGAACCACGGCCATGCTAGTCAGGACGCGACCGAGTTGATCAAACGGAGACATAACTAGACAAATCACTAGGCACGACCATGCCTTGGCTCGGCACGATCGTGTCTATGATTCTGAGACACGACTGAAATCAGCCAAAGGGCATGAGTGGGTCTGAACAGGAGGACACGACCGCGCTGGTAGTCGGCACGACCACGTCTCATGAGGCACGACCGCGCTAGATGATTAGCGCGACCGTGTCTCTTCCAAAACAGACACGAATTGACTGATTCTTACATTGTTAGTGTGTGAAATCATAGGGCTTTTATTCATAGTGATGTTACGAGTATGTTGGGATGTTTTAATTGTATTAACAACATGTTCTGGGTCGAAATCGATTAAACCATTTTTAATAAAATATGGATTCGGGTTCAGGATGATTTCTATATTGTAAGCCCAAATTGATATGGGGCTTTTGATATAGCGACTAAATAGATTGAGGATAAGATTTCAATTACCCGGATGGACGATGGATGGATAGCGTTCGATAGAAATGAGTTCCGGCAACGACGAGAGTGGCTTCCGGCGTCTTCTGCTGCAATTCCGGCTAAACCAGAGAGTCTAGAAGTTTTAGGGAGAATCGAGTAGTGTGACACCCGACATTTCAGGTCAATATCCGTACACATTATGAACAAGTTTACATTACAATAAACGAGTTTACATTATAATTATTTTTGTGATTTACGTAATTTCACAAACAAGGACATTAAGGTCTAACAAAAACCGTACATGGTCTCACTTCATATTTGGTAATTCTAGGAGTTACCGGATCACGTGTCATATAACCCGATTAATACGAACAATAGTGGATAAATTAAATATTCAGGCGTATACGTTACACAAATTTTTCGTTGGTCAATAATTTATTTTTAGAATAAATCATACAGTATACGTAAAAGTAAACTAACAAACTCTTTCGAAAACGCTATTGGGTAGCGTCACTTTTAGGTACTTATACCTACAAATAATCACCTCAACGGATTATACAATCCAAGATTTCAATGTTTTTCTTTAACGAGCCATAAACTTGTTAAATTTATAATACCGTGAGAAACTCAAACCGAATTAAATTACCCCTTTAAAACTCTAATAGATATGAATACCATTAATAAATTAGTGGTAAACACTAATTGTTTGATTTATTTTAACCCAAACCAACCATCCTTGACTTTCTCGGCCGGAAGCCAGAGAAAACCCACACCCCCTTACTCGACCCATACCACACCTGAGAAAACTCAGATATAACCATACTCACTTCAATCACTTTTCTCATAATTCTTTTCATCACTCTCATTTTCATACGGCAAACGTTTCCATTCTCTTCGAATTCGAAGTCAAGTTTCAAGGTGAAATTCACTTTATTTCGGTATTTGAAGAAGGATTTCAAGTGTTTTAAAGAAAATTCTGCAAAAGAGTCAAGACCATTCTCTGTTTCTCTCATCATTTTCATCTTGGTTTTAAGGTAAAAACTCAATACTATCCACTTTATTTTCTTTAAAACCGTATCTAAGCATACAAAATGTTCAAATCGCAAGTAAGATAACAAGAAAAGTGTGTCAAATTCAAGTTTTAAAACTTAAATGTGCAGGACTAATTCTGTCAAACAGAAGTCCAGTAATCGAAACTAGAAGTTTCGATACCAGTTAACTCAATCGAAACTATAGTTTCGATACCTGTCTACTCAATCGAAACTAGGAAGTTTCGATACTTATTGCCCAATCGAAACTAAGTAGTTTCGATGCATATTGCTCAAATCGAAACTAGGAAGTTTCGATATCTAATCTGCACAATCGAAACTAGGAAGTTTCGACAACTGTCCTACTCAATCGAAACTAGATAGTTTCGATACCCAACTACTCAATCGAAACTAGGAAGTTTCGACACTCAATTGCCCAATCGAAACTATGAAGTTTCGATACCTGTGTCAGTCCCCTTTTGGGCAGTAACTAAGATCAATTTTTATAACAAAACAAGTGTTGAAAATCTACGAAGACATTTAAACAAAAGCAACTAGATTTACAAGGTCGGTGAACAATTTGCAATATAAGACGTTTGGTCTTAACACAATTTACCCTTGGTATCTAGGGTACGAATAGTCAAGGTTGACTACAACAAGTATCATACAAGTATACACAAACACAAGGTGAGTTTCACGGCCCCTTTTTACTGTTTTCTAATATTTGGGGGAAGAACATACTTCAACTATTTTATGGGATAACAAGAGAATAAGACACGACTTTATGTTTACATGGGATGAGAACAACACATTGGAGGCTGCTAAAGTCCCTTGGAACAACATAGTAACCATTAACTGTAGCCTAGGGTCCTATAAATAGTACTATGGAGAGAGACGTCTCCCGGTCATGGTTAGTCGCGCTAACCACAATCTGGAGGATTTATTGCCGCATAGAACCTGATAACGCTTATTAGGGGCTCACACATGTCATGGTTTGGTTACGCCTCATGTATGAACATATTACTTGTATTCCTAGCTAGTTTACAAATGGGTCAACAATTCTTATTCTGTTTATCACATACAACTGAACTATTTATGAACAATCGAAGTTTACAAAGAACTATTTGATTAAACCTGTGAACTCACCAACCTAGCGTTGACGATTTTAAGTATGTTTTTCAGGTAACTGAACGTGATTTCAAGGTTAGCAATGTAGATTACATGCATGCGCGATGGATACTACTCAAGGAGGATTTCCCCTGTATAACTCACTAAATTGAGTCATATTTGTGAAATCTTAACTTTTTGTAAACTCAGGTTACATTTTTGTAATGTAAAACTTTAAATTTGTTTATGTATCCATTTAGCATGTATGTGTTTGCGATAATCATATGCTTTGGAAACCATGAACGTCGCGCCTTGCGTTTCCGCCTTGGCGAGGTGTGACAGATTGGTATCAGAGCCATTGATTATAGTGAACTAGGAATCTAAATTGGAACCTAGTCTATAATCTAAATGACTCACTAAAACGTTTTCATTGCATAAGCATTGCATAACCAGTCATTTTGTCATATGGATATTGTAGTCACAAGCATGTCGTCACATTCACATTCTGATCCCGTCTCTGACACTGAATCAAACGAGGAACTTTCCGCCTCACGTCCCAAAAATTGAATACAAGTTCGCGACTCCACACCACCTAATGTCGCCTTGGGAGAACCGCCTATTGTCTACCGAAATAAAAGCGGAGGACCAGTTAAGGTGCAAAGTGCTAGAAAGAAGGCTCGACTTCCACGCAAAAGGACTCTAGCAGCCCGTGACCCGGAAGACTTGGAGACAGATGAAGAGCCACCTAAACGACGACCCTGCTACCACCCTACTGTGGGAACTATCCGTTGGATGCCCCGTACCCTGGCACGATGGAGGGAGATGGAGAGCATCCCATCTACCTTTGAGCTCGGAGAGTCTTCCAATTCTCCAACACCCCTACCCCACACGGGGGAAGCCATGGAGCTCACAGTGCCTACCTTGGTAGCACGAGTTCGTACGCACGAGGAGCGTATTGATGATCTCCTAGATGACATCCGGGCACATGGGGATGCAGCCACGTGACTTCGTCAAGGGCTCGGATCTCGAGTTCAGACTCTGGAAGACCACACCCGAGACATACATGGTGCCACAAACTATCTAGAGTTAAGAGCTGACATGGACTGGCAGTTCAATGTTACGGTCCGAGACATGGTGGAGGCGCTGGAAGAAAGGACGTTGGCTGCAGAAATTGTGGCGAGAGCTAGCTTTGTCATGGCGGGACTTGCCATGATGATTGGATTGTACTCTCACTTCTTCTTTTAAACCTATTACGGGCGGGTTGTGCCCGTAGTACATTAAGTAGTTTGAAACTTTAGTACTGATGAGGTCATGTGAACCCATCCTTTTTGTATCCATATCTTTTGGGAACAATGTACTATAGATGTTTTAACTATGTATGTGATGGTTTATATTGTAGTGATGGTTGTTTATGTTTGATGTTGTTGTATCCTTATGTCATGCGCTATCATTATTATCATATAATGTTGTTTCTTTTTAATTGATATGTTAGAAAGAACATCATGGCGCCTAAGCATAGGACAACCCGTAACACTACTGGTGACAACAACGAGGCGATTTCTCCAAACGTGGAACAACTCATAGCATAGCGAGTAGCTGCTGCCATGGAGCAGTATGAGGCAAATCGAAATAGTGGAGGAGGAAACGACAGCAGTACCGGCGGAGGAGGTGCAGGAGGTAGCGGTACAGCCGGAGGTTCCGGAGGTAATAGAATAAATAAGCCGTAACACATAGTCATGATCCGAATTAATGACGTTATGACTTGTAAATCTACAGATGCTCCAAATAGAAAGTGCTCCTATAAGGCTTTTCTATCTTGCAAACCCCGTAACTTCAATGGCACCGAGGGTGCAGTTGGGCTAATGAGATGGATAGAGAAGATGGAATCAGTGATTGATATCAGTGAATGCACTGCTGACTGCATGGTGAAGTATTCTACATGCTCACTCACTGATAAAGCTTTAACCTGGTGGAATTCACAAGTAAAGACTTTGGGAAGGCAGACAGCATATGAGTTGTCATGGGAAGACCTAAAAGCCATGATGATCGAGGAATACTGTCCTCGAAATGAGTTGCAAAAGATCGAATCTGAAATGTGGAATTTACAAATGATAGGAGATGATGTTGCTGGTTACACTGACCGATTCAATGAGTTAGCAATCTTGGTTCCACACATGGTTACCCCAGAATGCAAGAAAGTTGAAAGATATTTGTGGGGTCTCGCACCTCAAATCCGAAGTCTAGTGACTTCATCGAACCCTATGGATGCCAAGAGCGCCATAACTCTAGCTTTCAAGCTGAGGGATAATGCTGTACGTGATGGTTTGTTTGAGAAGAAGGATACCGAAGAAGGGAGGTCTGGGGAAAAGTGGAAATGGTTTGGAAAACCAATTAATCAAAACAAGAATCAGATTTACAAGAGACCTGAAACTATAAAAGCCTTTGTTGCCAACACTGTGGAACAAAATGGATACCTTGGAGCACGACCAAGGTGTGACAAGTGTGGATATCATCACAATGGAAAGTGTACCCAATGTGGAAAATGTAAAAAGTATGGACATCTAGCCCATAACTGTAGGAACAATGCTAACCCTAATAAGATAAATCAAGTAGCAGGAAAAGTCAACCCAGAAACAGAAAGGATGAATCAAGGATGCTTTGAGTGCGGAAATCCAAAGCACTTCAGAAAAGACTGTCCAAAGTTGAAGAACCGAAACGACAATCAGGCCCGTGGAAGAGCATTTGTGATGGGGGCTGGTGACGCACGACAAGATCCAAACATTGTCACTGGTACGTTCCCGATAAATAATCACTATGCCTCTATACTTTTCGATACGGGTGCTGATTTGAGTTTTGTGTCAAATGACTTTAAGTCCCTACTCGGTATTAAGGCCAGCAAACTAGAACAAAAGTATACAATTGAATTAGCGAACGGAAAATTAATTAATACCGGAGAGGCCATTCAGGGTTGTACCTTATGTCTTAAAAACCACACATTTAGTATAGATCTGTTACCTATTGATTTAGGAAGCTTTGACGTTGTTATTGGCATGGATTGGTTGTCAAAGAATCATGCCGAGATTGTTTGTTTTGAGAATATTGTCCAAATCCCACTCTCAAACGGAGAAGTTCTTTCGATTCAAGGTGAGAAGAGTGGAGTAACGTTAAGGATGATAAACTGCATGAAAGCTCGTAAGTATTTACGTAAAGGCTATTGCGTATTCCTGGCTCACGTCGTCGAGAAGAAACCCGAGGAACGTCGACTTGAGGATATACCAATCGTTAAGGATTATCCTGAAGTTTTTCCTGAAGACTTACCTGGTTTACCACCACCGAGGCAAGTCAAATTTCGAATCGATTTAGTACCAGGAGCCGCCCCGGTTGCGCGATCACCATATCGATTAGCACCTTCTGAAATGCAGGAATTATCAAATCAACTTCAAGAGTTGCTTGATAAAGGTTTCATAAGACCAAGTTTCTCACCTTGGGGAGCTCCGGTCCTATTCGTAAAGAAAAAGGATGGAACCTTTAGGATGTGTATTGATTACCGAGAATTAAACAAGCTTACAATCAAAAACCGATACCCACTTCCTCGAATAGATGATTTGTTTGATCAACTACAAGGATCTAGCTTCTACTCTAAAATCGATCTACGTTCAGGGTATCATCAACTAAGAATCCAAGAAGAAGATGTACCGAAGACAGCATTTAGGACTCGTTATGGCCACTACGAATTCCTAGTTATGCCTTTTGGTTTGACGAACGCACCGGCTGTTTTCATGGATCTCATGAACCGAGTGTGCAAACCATACTTGGATAAATTCGTGATAGTATTTATCGATGACATATTGATATATTCACGAACCAAGGAGGAACATGAACATCATTTGAAATTAATCTTGGAACTACTCAGGAATGAGAAGCTTTATGCTAAATTCTCTAAGTGTGAGTTTTGGATCCGAGAGGTTCACTTTCTCGGACACGTTATCAATAAGAATGGTATCCATGTGGATCCATCCAAGATTGAAGCCATCAAAAACTGGGAAGCACCAAAGACTCCGACAGAAGTACGTCAATTTTTGGGTTTGGCCGGTTATTACAGACGATTCATCGAGAATTTTTCAAAAATAGCCTTGCCTTTGACCACATTAACCCAGAAAGAAAAGAAGTATGATTGGAGTGACAAGCAAGAGTCAGCTTTTCAATTACTGAAGCAGAAGCTGTGTAGTGCACCAATCTTATCCCTTCCTGAGGGAATCGACAACTTTGTCGTATACTGCGATGCATCACACCAAGGACTTGGTTGTGTGTTAATGCAAAGAGACAAAGTCATCGCATATGCCTCACGACAACTAAAAGTGCACGAAAAGAATTATACGACCCATGACTTGGAATTGGGTGTAGTTGTGTTTGCACTCAAGATTTGGAGACATTATCTTTACGGTACAAGATGCACTATCTTTACTGATCACAAGAGTCTTCAACATATCTTCGATCAAAAGGAACTTAACATGAGACAGCGTCGTTGGGTAGAGCTACTGAATGATTACGACTGTGATATCAAGTATCACCCTGGAAAAGCCAATGTCGTAGCAGACGCTTTAAGTCGCAAAGAACGGATTAAAACACTCTGTGTTCGTGCCCTAGCATTGACAATTCATACGAGTCTCACGACTAAAATCCGGATGGCACAACAAGAGGCAATCAAAGAAGAAAACATTCAGAATGAAGCTTTACGAGGAATGATAAAGCAATTGGAGCCTAAGTCAGATGACACTTTATACTTCATAAATAGAATTACGGGAGTTAGTTATGGACGAAGCCCACAAGTCCAGGTACTCCATTCACCCAGGTTCAGATAAGATGTATAAGGATCTAAAAGAATTATATTGGTGGCCCAATATGAAAGGAGATATTGCCACATATGTCAGTAAATGCTTAACGTGTTCAAAAGTAAAAGCCGAACATCAGAAACCGTCTGGCTTGTTACAACAACCAGAAATTCCCCAATGGAAATGGGAACGGATTTCTATGGATTTTATCACAAAATTACCCAAGACGTCCAGTGGTTATGATACCATATGGGTAATTGTCGACCGTTTAACAAAATCAGCTCATTTTCTACCTATCAAAGAGACGGATAAAACTGAGAAACTTGCAAAGCTTTATATCAAGGAAATTGTGGCTAGGCATGGAGTGCCAATTTCTATTATCTCTGATAGAGACAGCAGATTCATGTCTAGAATCTGGAAATCATTACAAGAAGCCATGGGCACACGTCTTGACATGAGCACTGCATATCACCCACAAACAGATGGTCAAAGCGAAAGGACTATTCAAACTTTAGAGGATATGCTCCGTGCGTGTGTAATTGATTTTGGAGGTAATTGGGATACTCATTTACCATTAGCAGAGTTTTCCTATAATAACAGCTACCACACGAGCATTAAAGCAGCTCCGTTTGAAGCTTTATATGGTCGTAAATGCCGCTCACCGCTATGTTGGGCGGAAGTTGGTGAAAAACATTTGACAGGCCCTGAGATTGTCCAGGAAACCACTGATAAGATTTTCAAAATTAAGGACCGTTTGAAAGCGGCCCGAGATAGACAAAAGAGCTATGCTGATAACAGACGGAAACCATTAGAATTTCAAATTGGTGACCGAGTAATGTTAAAAGTCTCACCATGGAAAGGCGTTGCAAGGTTTGGTAACCGTGGTAAGCTCAACCCTAGATACGTTGGACCGTTTGAAATACTGGCTAGGGTTGGCCCTGTAGCCTACAAACTCAAGTTATCACAAGAACTAAGCAACGTACACGATACATTTCATGTGTCGAATCTCAAAAAGTGTCTATCAGACGAGACTTTGATCATACCGCCTGATGAAATTCACATTGATGATAAACTTCATTTCATCGAGGAACCAATTGAGATTACAGATTGGAAAGTTCAAAGGCTGAGACGTAGTCGAATCAAACTGGTTAAAGTACGTTGGAACTCAAAACGTAGTCCTGAGTATACATGGGAACGAGAGGACCAAATGAAAAGGAAATACCCCTCCTTGTTTAAGGATACACCAGTTCAAGATGACACGAATTGAATTTCAGGACGAAATTCCGTTAACATGGGGAGAATGTGACACCCGACATTTCAGGTCAATATCCGTACACACTATGAACAAGTTTACATTACAATAAACGAGTTTACATTATAATTATTTTTGTGATTTACGTAATTTCACAAACAAGGACATTAAGGTCTAACAAAAACCGTACATGGTCTCACTTCATATTTGGTAATTCTAGGAGTTACCGGATCACGTGTCATATAACCCGATTAATACGAACAATAGTGGATAAATTAAATATTCAGGCGTATACGTTACACAAATTTTTCGTTGGTCAATAATTTATTTTTAGAATAAATCATACAGTATACGTAAAAGTAAACTAACGAACTCTTTCGAAAACGCTATTGGGTAGCGTCACTTTTAGGTACTTATACCTACAAATAATCACCTCAACGGATTATACAATCCAAGATTTCAATGTTTTTCTTTAACGAGCCATAAACTTGTTAAATTTATAATACCGTGAGAAACCCAAACCGAATTAAATTACCCCTTTAAAACTCTAATAGATATGAATACCATTAATAAATTAGTGGTAAACACTAATTGTTTGATTTATTTTAACCCAAACCAACCATCCTTGACTTTCTCGGCCGGAAGCCAGAGAAAACCCACACCCCCTTACTCGACCCATACCACACCTGAGAAAACTCAGATATAACCATACTCACTTCAATCACTTTTCTCATAATTCCTTTCATCACTCTCATTTTCATACGGCAAACGTTTCCATTCTCTTCGAATTCGAAGTCAAGTTTCAAGGTGAAATTCACTTTATTTCGGTATTTGAAGAAGGATTTCAAGTGTTTTAAAGAAAATTCTGCAAAAGAGTCAAGACCGTTCTTTGTTTCTCTCATCATTTTCATCTTGGTTTTAAGGTAAAAACTCAATACTATCCACTTTATTTTCTTTAAAACCGTATCTAAGCATACAAAATGTTCAAATCGCAAGTAAGATAACAAGAAAAGTGTGTCAAATTCAAGTTTTAAAACATAAATGTGCAGGACTAATTCTGTCAAACAGAAGTCCAGTAATCGAAACTAGAAGTTTCGATACCAGTTAACTCAATCGAAACTATAGTTTCGATACCTGTCTACTCAATCAAAACTAGGAAGTTTCGATACCTATTGCCCAATCGAAACTAAGTAGTTTCGATGCATATTGCTCAAATCGAAACTAGGAAGTTTCGATATCTAATCTGCACAATCGAAACTAGGAAGTTTCGACAACTGTCCTACTCAATCGAAACTAGATAGTTTCGATACCCAACTACTCAATCGAAACTAGGAAGTTTCGACACTCAATTGCCCAATCGAAACTATGAAGTTTCGATACCTGTGTCAGTCCCCTTTTGGGCAGTAACTAAGATCAATTTTTATAACAAAACAAGTGTTGAAAATCTAAGAAGACATTTAAACAAAAGCAACCAGATTTACAAGGTCGGTGAACAATTTTCAATATAAGACGTTTGGTCTTAACACAATTTACCCTTGGTATCTACGGTACGAATAGTCAAGGTTGACTACAACAAGTATCATACAAGTATACACAAACACAAGGTGAGTTTCACGGCCCCTTTTTACTGTTTTCTAATATTTGGGGGAAGAACATACTTCAACTATTTTATGGGATAACAAGAGAATAAGACACGACTTTATGTTTACATGGGATGAGAACAACACATTGGAGGCCGCTAAAGTCCCCTGGAACAACATAGTAACCATTAACTGTAGCCTAGGGTCCTATGAATAGTACTATGGAGAGAGACGTCTCCCGGTCATGGTTAGTCGCGCTAACCACAATCTGGAGGATTTATGGCCGCATAGAACCTGATAACGCTTATTAGGGGCTCACACATGTCATGGTTTGGTTACGCCTCATGTATGAACATATTATTTGTATTCCTAGCTAGTTTACAAATGGGTCAACAATTCTTATTCTGTTTATCACATACAACTGAACTATTTATGAACAATCGAAGTTTACAAAGAACTATTTGATTAAACCTGTGAACTCACCAACCTAGCGTTGACGATTTTAAGTATGTTTTTCAGGTAACTGAACGTGATTTCAAGGTTAGCAATGTAGATTACATGCATGCGCGATGGATACTACTCAAGGAGGATTTCCCCTGTATAACTCACTAAATTGAGTCATATTTGTGAAATCTTATCTTTTTGTAAACTCAGATTACATTTTTGTAATGTAAAACTTTAAATTTGTTTATGTATCCATTTAGCATGTATGTGTTTGCGGTAATCATATGCTTTGGAAACCATGAACGTCGCGCCTTGCGTTTCCGCCTTGGCGAGGTGTGACAAGTAGCGTGACTCTTTTGCTTGATTGAGAGAATTCGGATCGAAAGGAGGGTTTGTGTTTTCTTTGAAATGCTTGAGAGAGTTTTGAGTCTGATGGATTTAAACTAGGACATTTGTTGTAATTGAAAATGTTATTGCTTTCATTAATGGTAATGAAGTGTAAATCGGTTACGGAACTCAACGATCGGGCGATTAAAACTGTAGTTACGTTTCAACTGGTACTAGGCGCGACCGTGCCCAAACGAGGCGCGACCGTGCCTAGGCACCGGGCGCGATCGTTCCAAAGCAAGTCGCGCGACCGTGCCAAAGCACTCGGCGCGACCGTGCCAGAACGAGGCGCGACCGTGCCTATTAGGGTTTCTTGCTACTTTTCAACATCAGACCTTGTAACTTTAGTCTTTTGTCCTATTTGTATAATTAGATACTTATGTATTGTTTTAATAGGATATAACCAAGTAAAATTTGCGGATTTGCATTGAAATATAGTATTAAATTGATGGTACGAAAAGAAACAAAACAGTGCACTAGAATTGAGTTTGAAATGCATTATATTGAATTGAAAATACGGATACTAAAAATCAGAAATGTTACACCACATACTTAGATTCATCTGAAAGCACTGATGCCCCTCTACTTCTAACAAATGAAGTAATCATGAAAACAACAAAAACAGGAAAAGTAATTCAAACTAACTTTCCCAGTGAGTTCATCCCATCTATTCCCGTCGCAAAACCTACCCAACAGATCAAGATTAGCTATCCTTCTCAAGGGAGAAAGTTAATCATTTAAAAAGGTCAATGCTCAAAAGCCAACAATACTCCAAAGAAAGTATTTGATATTGGTTATTTATCTGAAGAAAGAAAACCATATGTTTAGAAGACATTAGAGGAAGCTACATTTGAACATAACAAGAACCATCCTTGGAAATTTAAGGATCTATTCAAGAGAAAGGATTATGTGTACTTTCAAATAGACAAAATAGCAAAATCCTGCTTTGTGTGTGGAAAGTATAATCACACAGCAAGCACCTACTTCTAGTATCTTTAGCCACAGAGAAATCTCAAACAACAAGCATTTGAGAATACTAACAAAAAGAAGAAGGTTATAAGTTTCGAAGCAAGAACCAACCATTTTTACAAGTCTGTGTCTCCATCAAGGAAGTTTGCTACACCTGCAAAACTCACAAGAGCTCAACAATCTTGCATCATCTGTGGTGAATCAGACCACTTTGCTACAGATTGCAAATTCAATCTGTTTAATCAGTTTGCAGACCTAAGGAAACCATCTGTAGCTGTCAAGTCTACTGCTGATAGACAAAAAATTGTCTATGAAAGAATACCGAAAGAAAAGCCTATCTTTAATAGGAAAAAGAAAATTGTGCAATTCGTAGCAACTTCTTCTGCTATTGACAACTTGAAGCAATTAGCAGCAACAAGGTCTACTGCTGATCAACCAAAACCAGTCTCAAAGAAAAGAAGCAACAAACCAATGCAATCAGCAGTGCCTTCATTTACTGCTAACACTGCAAAGCCATCAGCAGCAAAAGCAACATCTGCTGCTGACAGTGGTAAAAGAAAGGGAAAAGTCATTCAAACATGAAAAGCAAGACCAAAAATTCAAATCTCCTCCAGTCAAAGTATTATCATTGGATCAATTGAAGGCCAACCTACCTCTAATGTGTTAAATGTTCTTAAATCAAATGTCAAACCCAAGTTTGTTGCATCTTGGGTCCCTCCCTCTAACTATAACTACTCTCCTGTGCAGGAACAATCAGGTAACAAGGATAACAACTAGGTAGTAGACAGTGGTTGTTCTAGGCACATGACTGGCAATAGATCTATCCTATCCAACTTAAGAAACGTTTATGGTGGATATGTTTTCTTTGGGAGTAATTCAAAAGGAGGGACCATTACTGAACAATGAACTGTTTCAAATGAAAGAATGAGTATTGGAAGGTGAATTTTGTAAAGAAATTAAAACTCAATGTCATTAGTGTATCATAAATCTATGATCAGAAGCACTAGATGCTTTTCTCATATGAGTAATGCTTTGTGTTATCCCCTGGTTTAAGCAATGCTTTGTGTTATCCCCTAGTTTAAGAAAACCTCATCTAGAGAATATTCTCTTAACTGCTGAAGGAAAAGACAATCTTTATGTTCTTAATATGAACAAGATCACACCATCTGGTAATGTGTCTTGCTTCTTATCCCAAGCCTCAATTGATGAATCTACTCTATGGCATAGAAGATTAAGCCAAGTGAATGTGAAGACAATGAACAAGTTAGTCAGAGGACTACCTGATAAAGAATTCCAACTTGAAGATCATTGTATAGCATGCATGAAGGGGAAGAAACACAAAAGTTCTCACAAGCCCAAGACAGTCAACTCAAATGACACTCCACTACAGCTGTTGCACATGGATCTATTTATTCCTTCAAATGTCATGAGTAAGGGAAAGAAGTCATACTGTCTGGTGATAACTGATGACTATGCCAGATATTCATTGGTATACTTCTCCGGAACCAAAGATGAAACTGCTGAGATTCTAAAATCCTTCATTCTTAGGGTTGAAAATCAAAGCAAATCAAAAGGTAAAGATTATGAGATGTGATCAAGGCATAGAGTTTAAGAATCATATCTTGAAATGTTTCTATGAAAGTAAAGGCATTCAAAGGCAGTATAGTGCTCCAAGAACTCCTCAGCAAAATGGAGTTGCTGAGAGGAGAAATAAAACTCTGATTGAGTCTGCTAGATCCATGCTAGCTTATTCCAAGCTACCTCTTACATTTTTGGCTGAAGCAATAAGTACAGCTTGCGATATGTAAAATAGAGTTCTCATTGTCAAACCTCACAACAAAATACCCTATGAGCTATGGTTCAAAAGAAATCCTTACATTGGTTTTCTTAAACCTTTTGGTTGTCCCTGCACCAATTTCATTACAAATGGAGTTCTCCCTAAATTCTCTGCAAAATCAGATGAATGATACTTTGTGGGTTACTCCTCTCAATCAAAAGCCTACAAAGTTTTCAATAATAGAACTCAGATCATTGAGGAATCTGTAAGTGTGGAATGTAATGAGCACATTCCATGTGAAAAGGGTAAAGGACCGGCTTGGTAGTTTGATATAGACTCCTTCTCTCAAATATTTGAGCCTCTCATCTTTTCAAATATGGAGTCTTCATAAGAGAAAGACATATCAACCAATGATGACTATAGAATGGATATTAATGGTCCTTCCATAAAGCTCAAAAGACCATCCATTGCTCCTCCTTTTGTAGCAAATACCATGAAGCAAGTGAAGCCAGAACAAGTAGCTCAAATGTCACAAGCAGCAGCATATCTGAACCTGACAATACAACTGTCACAATTGACCAATCTGCTGCTGACATAGAGTTAGGGGTAATTATCGGGCTTTAACGAGACCAACCCGGACCGGACTGGACCGGGACCGGGACCGTTAACAGGGAAAATTGGGGACCGAGGACCGGAGCAATTGTTAACAGGCTGATCCAGGATTTCTCTGGCTTTAACGGGCCAGTCCTCGGGCTTTAGTATTCAAGCCCGTTTAATTTAGTCTACAATCAATCATTCAAAACATAATACATAAATTAATATTTAGTCTACAATCAATCCTTCAAAAATTAATATATAAATCATTATATGTAGTCTTTAATCTTCGTAGAAGATATATGCAATTTATCTGTGATGCTAATTATGAGTAGTAAATATCAAAAGTGATAGATAAGGTTGTAGAGTATTGAAAAAGCTTTTGCAAACAACAACAAATGTTCATAATCAAAAGTATGAAAGTGACAATTGAAATTTGAAATTATACATTCAGTTATAGTTCTCATAAGCGATAAATGAAAAGTATAAAGAGTCATCTCGTTTATCGGTTTATATAACAAAATTGAATAAAATAAAATAAAACTACATTTATGAAAAAATTGTTTTCGTGTTAAAATAAGAAGAAAACTTGAAAATGATTATTGTTTAAACTGGAAAAAAAAGATATATAATTATAGTTAATATTTTCACAAGCGTTAAATGTTCTAATCATAATAATATAAAGGAAATTTTTAAATATGGTTTATGTAAAACATAAATTAAGGGTTAGGCTTTTTATAAATATGCTAATTGTTCTATACATACGGGCTTTTTTGAAAGCCCGTGGGCTTAGACCAGACCAGGACCGTAACCGTTAAGCCATGAAAGATAGGACAGAAGACCGGACCAATTACAGGCATCATGAGCCGGGGCCTGGCCCGGTCCTTCGGGCTTTCATGGGCCAACTCGTTTAATGCACACCCCTACATAGAGGCACCTGCTGTGGATGAAGTCACTAATCCTGATGATATTGAAGACAGTTCTGCTAATGACACTGAAGATGCTCCTGAACAATACCATAGCATTCTTGAACAAGGCATACAACTTGATGTGGTACCAACTCAAATAATCAACAAAGAATATCCTCTAGAAAATGTTATTGGTTCAGTACGCCAAGGGGTTCAAACAAGAAAAAAAACCCATGAAGCTAATGTATGTCTCTATTCATGCTTCTTATCTCAAGTTGAACCAAAGAAAGTAGTTGAAGCTTTGCAACACAGTAGTTGGATTGAGGCAATGCAAGAAGAACTCCTGCAGCACAAGGTGGGTGTTCAGAAACAAAGAAGATGAGAGAGGGATAGTGATGGAAAAAAAAAGCAAAACTTGTAGCTCAAGTTTACACTCCGAAAGAAGGAATTGACTATGATGAGGTATTTGCACCAGTTGCAAGGTTAGAGGCAATCAGAATATTTCTAGCCCATGCTGACTCCAAGAATTTCACTGTATATATCAGATGGATGTTAAGAGTGCATTTCTCTATGGAAAGATTGGTGAAGAAGTTTATATTCGTCTACCTCCTGGCTTTGTATATCCTCTACATCCTTACAAAGTGTTCAAGCTAGACAAAGCTCTATATGGGTTACATCAAGCCCCAAGAGCTTGGTGTGAAACATTGTCAGGATATCTTCTCAATAACAATTTTAGAAGAGGAGCCATTGACCAGACATTGTTTATCAAAGATGAAGGGGGAGAAATCTTACTGGTACAGATCTATGTAGAGGATATCATCTTTAGATCAACAACGAAGAAACTATGCACGGACTTTGAAAGTCTCATGCATTCAAAATTTGAAATGAGTTCAATGGTTGAACTAAATTTCTTCTTGGGTCTTCAAGTCAAACAGGTCCAAAATGGGATCTTTATAACTCAATCCAAATATGTCAAGAGCATCCTAGAAAGATTCAATCTGGCTGATTTCACTGTTGCACGTACCCCAATTCAAGTTAATCATCAACTGTCTCCAGATAAAAATATTGATTAACATCAATACAGAGCAATGATTGGATCTCTTATGTATCTAATTGCATCAAGGCATGATATCATGTTTGCAGTGTGCTTATGTGCATAATTTCAAGCAGCTCCAAAAATATCACATCTTCAAGCTGTCAAAAGAATTTTCATATACCTTAAAGGAGCTCCAAAACTTGGACTATGGTATCCCAAAAATGAAAAGTTCAATCTGTATGCATATACTGACATTGACTTTGGAGGATGCAATATGGACAAAAAGTCCACATCAGGTGGATGTCAATTTCTGGGAGGAAGACTCATCTCATGGAAATGCAAGAAGCAGACATGTGTATCCATATCAACAATAGAGGCATAATACATTGCAGCTTCAAATTGCTGTGCTCAACTGATCTGGATCCAAAATCAGATGCTGGATTATGGAGTGACTTATATGGCAACCCCTATTCACATTGACAACAAGAGTGCCATTTCAATCGCTAACAATCATGTGCAGCACTCCAAGACAAAACACATTGACATCAGGTACCATTTCATTATAGATCAAGCTGAGAAAAAGAGATTTACTTTAACCAAAGTTCATACCAATGAGCAATATGCTGACTTATTCACTAAAGACTTTGACGAAGCTAGATTTAAATATCTAGTTGAATCCATTGATATGATGAACTTTGAATAAAATCCTTCTCTAAAATAAAAATGAATAAATGTGTGTTTGTTTTCTTTGTTGTTTGATAAAAACTTCTAGAAAATCCAAAAATAATTTTGTTATTTTAATGACCAAATGGCCAACCCTAACCTAGAAAATCCGCACGACAAATTTTCAACTTATCATAATCTGGTAGCCTACCTAGTAAAGGGGAAGAAGTCTGAAGGGTTTGATGATATGATCGACTTTTTGTTCCAACCAAAGATACATTTTGCCTTCACCTTTAATCCCACCATCTACATATCACTCATGGAGGATTTCTGGAACTCCGTCGCTTACTCCATTGAACATGTGTAACATTTCTGATTTTTAGTACCCGTATTTCAAATTCAATGTAAAGCATTTCAAACCAAATTCCAGTGCACTGTTTTGTTCTATTCGTACCATCAATTAAATACTACATTTCCATGTTAACCCACAAATTTTAGACGGTTATAACCTACTAAAACACTACATAAATATCTATTTATACAAATATGTCAAAGACCAAAGTTACAAGGTCTGATGTTGAAAATTCACAAGAAACCCTAATAGGCACGGTCGCGCCGAGTGCTTTGGCACGGTCGCGCGACTTGCTTTGGAACGATCGCGCCTGGTGCCTTAGCACGGTCGCGCCGAGTATCAGTTGAAACGTAAAATCAGTTTTAAATGCGAGAATCGTTGAGTTTCGTAACCGATATACGTTTCACTTTCGTTATCAAAGAAAATAATATTATCAAACGTAACAATTGAAAACAGAAATCGATTCATCTCAAAGAAAACTAAAATCCTTCACTTGAACCAAAATCCTCCTATTCTAAAGTGCAATTCCCTCGATCAATCGCTCCATAGAATCTCTCTGAAACCCCTGAACACACTGGTTTAACCGGAAGTGCAGTGGAAGACGCCGGAGAACGAACTCGTCGACGCCGGAACTCCTTCCTATCGTCATCTATCAATTCGTCGTCCTTCCGGGTAATTGAAACTCTTCCCTCAGTCTATTTAGTCCATAGATCAAAAGCCCCATATTAATTTGGGCTTTCAATATAGAATTCGTCCGAAACCCGAATCTGAGTTTTGTTCAAAAATGATTTAATCGAATCCAGTTCTAAACATGACTTACATACAATTAATCTATATAACAAGACTCGTAATAGCACGGTAAATAAAAGCCCTATGATTCCCAGCAGTAACAATATAAAAATCAGTCAATTCGTGTATGTTTTGGAAGAGACACGGTCGCGCTAATCATCTAGCGCGGTCGTGCCTCATGAGACGCGGTCGTGCCGACTATCAGCGCGGTCGTGTCCTCCTGTCCAGACCCAATCATGCCTTTTGGCTAATCTCAGTCGTGTCTTAGGATCATAGACACGATCGTGCCTGGCCAAGGCACGGTCGTGCCTAATGATTTAGTTAGTTAAGCCTCAGTTTGATTAACACGGTCGCGCCCGTGGTTTGAGCACGATCGTGACCTTCCCAGGCACGGTCGTGTGTGAGTTAAATTCTTGGCAAAATTATAAATTTTATGTATTTTTCAAACCATAAATATTCTGATTAAATTACAAAACAAAAATAGTTGATTTTTATAAAAATTGCATTTAATCTTATTTAGAAAGAGCAAATATTTAATAAATGGAAAATTATTTATTTAAAGTTTGTAAAATTTAATTTACAATTATAGTTAAACCTTTCATTTGAAAAGTATTTAAATGGTTAAGTTACATTTTATAAATAAATAAATAAAATAATGATTATTTATTTACCTTATATTTAAACAAAGACATTTATTTATTTACACTTAAATTCATTTAACACTTGTAATAATTTTTATAAACAATAATTATTTACATTACTTATTTAATTATTTAAACTCAAACCTTAATCAAAGTGCTATAAAAATATTCTTTCAAACTTTATATATTTTATTCAATACCTCCGATTACAAATCAATGACTTTTTACACAAGTCCAAATACAACCTTAGGATTAAACTCTTGCGCACACTATTAATACCATATACATTACACTTTAGGTTAACTTGTGCATTTCAAGGATCTTTATTCTATCTAGTACCTTTGTTAGCAACGCCTTCAAACCATGTGAGTATTTCATAGCCCCTTTTACTCTTTTACACTTTTGGGGTGAAACATGAACATTATTCAAATTACATGTTTACATTTACACAAACAACACAAGTACAAATCCTACTTACATTCATGTGTGCAATTTGAGCTTTATGCCCGAGTGCTAGGTGTGCTAACCTTTGTATGCGATTATGTGCAATCATTAACTATTCAAGCCGACGGTTTTCAATGATAGATCTATTGAGTCTGACAAACCCACCCAGATTGGGGTGATTGATACCGACAACACAATTTTGCATGCTAGTTACAAAGGTGTGATTGTGCATGGTTACACAATAGCTGCTCCCCATAAATGCCTTATTTATCATGATATGTATGGATTTGTTTTACAAACTATATGCTATCTATATAAACCTGTGTTATACTCACCAACTTTTTAGTTGACTTTATTTTATTCATGTTTAAAGTTCTAATGTGTGAGATTGATCAAGATGTGCTACACATATTAATTAAAAGAATTCTATGTATTTCAATTTTAGTTTCTATCTTGGATTTGGTTGTGTTTGGATTACTTGCAATGAAATTTGACGTTTAATATATTCAATCTAGTCAACCTTGTGCTTATGAACAGTCTACATGTCCTGCCCCGATGATTCCGCCATCGGTCGGGGTGTGACAACATGGCATTACCCAAATCAAAGCGAAGGTGGATGGTAAAGAAATTGTCATAACTAAAGCAACAATAAGAAAACATCTAAAGCTTCAGGACGAAGATGGTGCTAACTCATATACCCAAGCTCAATACGTGGAGACTTTTGTGAAGATTGGGTATACTGGAAATCAGAAGGACTATACCATCGAGAAGGCGTTGCTCGGTCCACCATGGAAGTATTTATGTCACACTCTTCTCTAGTGCATATCTCAGAAGAGAAGTGTATGGTATCAACTGTCATCTGGACTTTCCTCTACAGTCCATGGTCTGGTGAATTATCTAACCTTCAATTTTTCTCACCTATTCTTTGAAGGTATGAGATACAATCTTCAAGAAGGTGCAAAACAGGCCTTCTTCATGTACCCAAGATTCTTCCAGCACATTTTCAACTGTTAAATAAAAGATTTAACTAAAAGTGCAAGAATCTACATGATTGGGTCTCATAAAAATGACATTTTCTAAAAGCATGAGAGTTGTTTCCAAAAAGTTCTTAGGGGCTAATGTTCCATTGTTATCTACAATGATGAACATACACAATGCCCAGGGTGATAGTTCAGCAGTCCCAGCTGATACTGATCCCACACCCTCCACTTCACAGCCTGAAACTATCACTTCTGCAAATCTTGTTCGAACCCTTGTGCAACCTACTAAGGGTGCACAAGCTCAACAAACAGTTACCCCTGCATCTCATACTCAACTGGAACACCGTGCCCTAGTTGAATTAAGCTATACTAGAAAGATAAAGAAGAGCAAGAAGAATCCTTCTATTCTTAGCTCCAAGGCCCAATCCCAACCATAAAGCCCTCATCCAGAGTCACAACACTCTGATGAGAATATCAAAAGGGATAGCCACATTACTAGAGAAACTTCCTTGGAAGGTTCTTTATTAGGATCAGGACTACATCCCGAGTCCATAGAAATTCCCATCTCTAAGCCCATACCTGTTGTTTCTGAGAACTTAAGTATTAAGGTAACTTATCAAGATGATGTATCTTCTCCAACCACCACTATATCGAAGATACTGATTGACTTGTCTTCCCAAATACCCAGCCCAAATTCTTCATCTCTGAAGGTTCACTCTGGGAGTGATGATAGAGTGAATGTGGAAAGGGATGCTACTACTGCTGGTCCATCAATTGTCCAGCTGGACAGTGGCAACATCACTAAGACCCCAACCACGTCAACTCATGGTGAAGATGTTTCTTAGGAAACTATCTTCACTTAGAGGAATCCCAGGAGCCAAGAAAACCAGGGTGATGGGGATGCAAAGGCTAGGCCTAAGGCCCCATCTAGATCCAAGGATTCCACAACTGTGGATGAGGACAGTCTGAAACAAGAAAATCTGGAATTGACGGCCAGGATAGCTCTGCTACAAGCTGAAGTATCTCAATTGAGGCAACAAGTATCTATGCATGAGTCCCATAAATGTACCTCTTTAGCTTCAACTTCCCTTGTGTCAGTAAGCACTCAAACATAAACAATACATGTCACTGATGCAACCAAAATGCGGGAGGAAAGCTTCCATGAAGCATCTACCTCTGCTGGCATCTTTGAAGATTAGCTAATGTAGGTCCTCATGGCACTTCTACGGATCGTTCTTGTGATAAGACGTGTCGTTAACTCGAAGTGCAGAATCCAACGAATCAACGATTGCATACACAAAAGACAATAGAGACAATCAAGTAAAAAACATTCACGCTTGTATTCCAATTCTCAATATAGTTTACAGACTCAATCGTTCAACTCTGTTCGTTTTCTGATTCTCTACTCAAACTGACTCTGTAAACACTATTTATAGACATCTGACCTGCATTAGGCGGACTTAACAAGTTCGCCTCTAACAGACTAAGCGAACTTAACAAGTTCTCCTCAGATAGACTTAAGCGAACTTAACAAGTTCGCCTCTGTTAGACTAGGCGAACTTAACAAGTTCGCCTCTAGCATAACTTGCATAAACACTTAGAACATTTACATTACAAAAACATAAAGACATTAGATCTAAACTATTACAAAGCTTTTGTCATTACAAACTATGTCCTAACAGACTCCCCCTTGACAATAGCTTGATCTTCAGTCTTCTGTCTTTATGATGAGCTCTTCCAATTATCTGGTAATCTGCTGCCTGCATGCACTCCATATCTTCTACATATCTCCAACACTCTCTTGTACTGCAATCCTTGTTCTTTCCATTCATCAGTGAACATGATTTCATTCTTTCTCAACGTTCTCTAATCTTTCTTTGAAAAATTAATAAGATTCATTGCGTCATAGAAACACACAATGACCTTATTGTCTTTATCTTCAATCCTTGCTTCACCAGTATTAACATCGACATACCACCATTTCATATTCCCAAGAAAATCTTAAGGAATCTTCTTCAATGGTATTTTGTGTACAGCACGTACTGGTTTGAATTTGTACTTCCAGGTCTCTTTCCCAGTCTTTTGATCTATGTTCTTCACTCTCTTTCCTTTTTGAGGCTTTAGCCTTTCATACTTCCCCGAACCACCTTCTCTCTTGATCAGATTTGCAATCACATCAGCTAAACCAATCTTGGATCTATTAATAAGTGGTTTTGAAGCTAGACCATTCATTTCACACATTGGCAAGGTATTGAAATACTTGATCCTCGGCTTTAAGTATTGAACACCATCTGATCTTTTAATAGCAAATAATTTTATGTCATTATCATAAAACCAACTTATGATTCTTCCTACACACCTCTCTTTATTCACATATTTTTCTTTCTAAGCAGGTTGTGCTTGAGACTTGGGTAGCACCTTCATCCAGCTATTCACAACTTCTCTCCACTGTTCTCTAGTCATACCTGTATTTATGTACATCACAGGTTCTTCATTCACCTTTGGAGACTCAGTTTGAGTAGTATCAGCTTCAACATTTTTATTGGATTGAATGTTTTCATCATCAGTATCAATCTTAGAATCAACAGTATCTTCAGGCAGTGTGATGTCTTCAAAAGAGTCCATAGAATCTGTTACTCCTTCATAAGTGAACTCAGGAATAACATCATCTTGGATGAAGTTATAAGGGACATTAAGACCATCACAGCCTTCATAAGTCACATTATCTTGACCTTTTTCTATCTCTATCTCTACTATCTCTCCTTCTTCTATTTCATTATCCGACACCTCATCTTCTATGTCATTGAATAATTCATCAATGTTATCAAGACATGCTATCTTTTCATCTTCTTCCTCCTCAGACTCTGCAAAGAACTCCAATAATAAAATTTCTTCTTCATTAACTCCAGAAGTATCTTTGTTTCCTTCAATGGATTGTGATGTCGACTCCCCCTGAACTTTAGATATAGGATTAACGTCAGCGTATTGACGATCACCCTCAATATTACCAGAAGGATCATTGTCTTCATCATCATGTCTTTAAATAGACTCAGTGTGACATGTATCATGTATCCTTAACTCCCCCTGAGCGTCAAGACACTCAACAAGTTTAGACACTAATGCCTGCATTGCAGCAATCTGCGTAGCTTGAGTCTGAATCACCAGCTGTCTCTGAGTATCAGTAGATAAAGAGTATCCACCTGAGTTTGTAAAGCAAGCACTTGAGATTCAAGGAAAGTAATCCTATCAGAATCTGAAGGCTTGGAAGGACCAGCCGAAGGACTAGGAGTAGGAATAATCACAGGAGGAACAGGAGTTAGAACAGGAGATGGATCTTTAGAACGTGGAGGTGTAACAATTAAGGAAGCAACAAAAGTAGCATCCTCTACACCCTGTGAAGATTGAGCAGCAGCAATTGAAGCAGACATAAGCTTTTGAGTTTAAGGATCCGGATTAAAGTCACTATCAGAACACTCATCCACCAATGTTCTTTTGCCAAGTACTGATCCGGAAGGAGGATCCCGAACAGACTTACGTCTTTGTCTTCTGGCTGTAGATTTAATACGTTTACCAGCATTAGCCAATGGTATACTCGCCAACCTTTCATAATGATCTAAGGGAAAATCTCTAGATTCATCAGATTCGGTTTCTTCAGAAATTGGTAAACTCGTATCACTTGAGCTAGAACTAGACTCATTATCTGTCACCACATTCCCTTCAGCTTCATGAATGGGTGAGTTCATAGTATCATCAACAAAATCATTCATATTCATTCCTATATCTTGTTCATGTTCATGAACAACCTCTTCAGGAACAGGTTCATTAATAGGTATATCAACCTGAGCTTGTTGAATTGGAACTTGTTCTTGAATAGGAATTTGTTGTTGTACGGGAACTTGTTGTTGTTGAACTAATACTGGTTGTTGAATAGGTTGTTGTGGTTGTTTTTGGTGTGGTTGTTGTTGTTGTTGTTGAACATTCGGACCTTGCACTTGAGCTATCTCATCAGGATGAAACCAGTTGTCATTCGGTGGTTCAACATAATCAGGATTGATTAAGTGACCAAACAATGGAGTATTAACAGGAATCAACGTTGCATTCTGTTGTTTCACCTTAGTGCAATCAGTAGAGATACGCTTGGACATCGGAGTCAAAGTTAATCTAATCGGATGCTGTGGGAGATCAGGAAGAAGATGATTCAGAATCATCTGGATTAACCTAGGATACATCAAAAATCCTTGACCTTCAGCAGGTGTAATTTGCATAACCATCTCCCGATAAATATAAAGTGCAAAATTGAACTGTTTGTTCAAGGTCAAAGCCACCATTGCAGCTTGTAGAGCAATCTTTAATCCATCAGTACCAGCTTTACGAGGAGATAGGCTTTGGATAATCACATGCATGAAGTATCTCCATTCACCAACCAAACACCCTTTCACGCTTGTGTATCATTAGGTTTTCCACGGTAACCCATCCTCTGAAAGCATCCCATAATCAATGTACTAGGATATGACATAGGATCATCAGCAGCACCACCTAGAGCAAGAGCAGTACGAATAGTTTCTTCTGATATTCAATCTCCGTATTATTTACAGTTGCACGAAGAACATGAGGTTCTACGTCAGTATCTTGATGAACTGTGTCCCAAAATTGCTGAATATACACCAGACTTATGTATGGATCTGCAGATAATGCGACACGAAGTCGTGAACGATTCAGAAATCCAATAATTCCTTCAAAGTTTACGGGCTCCGACATGTTAGGATCTAACAATGCCACCTGGTTATGTTTGTATTCCACACGACGAGCCATCTGAAAAATATTTGGACAGCAAACACATTAGACAAATAACAAACATAAACAACACGAAAAACAAATTTGAAACAAAAAAAAATTTCAAACAACAAAAAAAATTTATAAGTCCAAAACTCTTCTGACCCCTAGGCGAACTTAATAAGTTCGCTTAGTGTTGCAAGAGGCGAACTTATTAAGTTCGCCTAGACAAGTTTGCTTGAACAAGTTCGCTTGAACAAGTTCGCCTGAACTGTCTGACGTTTCAAATTCCAAACCAGAAATCAAATTTCGTTTAATCGATGTAGTAACCAAGAATTAACCATAGAAATGACAGCGACTAGTACTCTCGAAACAAATACAACAATCAATTTTAAGCTTTAAGTCCGAATAACCATCAAATTAGGGCAAAAACAGTCCCGGTGAAAAAACCGACTAAAAAACGTAATTTTCTCATTATTGAACGGATAAAAATCGATGAAAATACCTTAGTCACGTTCGCAATTCAAATTCGAACCCGAAGATACCGGGAAACAACCCAACAACCACTGAATTTTAAAATTTCAAAAAATTTCGACAACAGACAAGTTTGCTTCAACTGTGAAGAGGATGAAAAAATTAATACCTTATTCAACGGTGAATGATTAAGTTCGCCTGGACAAAACCTTATACAGATTAAGTTCGCTTATTTAGGCGAACTTGTTAAGTTCGCTTAACAAGCACTAGGCGAACATAATAAGTTCGCTTCACCAACATCAGGCGAACATATTAAGTTCGCTTCATCATATTTAGGCGAACATAATGCCTTCAACTTTTCTCTTGATCAAATATCTACCAACTTTCAACCCGTCACTTCTTGAACTTCCGTCAGCGGCATGTATCAGATCCAATCCCGAACATTTTAATAAAAGCTTAGAATTTTCATGGAAAATAAAAAACAAAATCTTTTTGAATTTTATCTATACAAACGGAATCACATATTTTTTGATTTTTAGCTGTACAAACGGAATCACATATTTTTTTTTTGAATTTTTATCTGTATAAACTGAAATCACATATTTTTGAATTAACATCATGAGTAAGAAGATCATATTAGTATCCGAGTAGTTCATCACACATTTTAGCAATAACCAAGGGTAACCTATGATATGAAACAATCTAACTCGTTATTGTGCACTATGTATCTTTTTCAGTATTTATAAATCAATCAATTTGAATAATATTTGAAATGATTCGCGATAAATTTCAAAGTAAATAAGATCAGATTATGAAATACTCAATTATTCATACCGAATTTGTAATATAAAGCATTAATTCATAAATTTGTCAATATTATATGATTTGAAACTATAAGCGTTTATTCTCCAAATTCATGTGATTTAGTACCATTTAGATGAAAAACATCGTGTACCCCATATATATGCCAAACATAAATAAAAATTGCATTATCTTCAAGACATATACAGTTTATTTTAAGATTAGATCAATTTCCAAGATGAAATTATCTCATTTAGCACAAGAATAGAAGCAGATCCCAAAGGATATAAGAATCATGATGATTCAGAATCAGAAGATTTTAATGAATTGGCTGTATAATGAGAATCAACAGATTCAGGTATGAGGATGCAACTATTATCTGGATAAGATTCAGTGAAGTCAGACTAGATGATGTATCTAACTGATCCAAGGGCGAATATATGTTTCAACATATTTTGGAAGCATATCTTAGTTCAACAATACATTACATGTTTTTCGGGGCATGAGCAGTAATGTGAACTGAAATAGATTTGTGCTAAAGATATAATTCGATATTGGTCTCATGAAATTCGTTAAAACCATATATTCTTTATCTGATAATGATCTTTTACACACACACCCAGGCATATAATGGATTCAAATCACTGATGTAATCATATCATATTTAATTTTCACACTACTATTAGTTTCAAAACGCTTCTAGTCTATTGACAATTTAAGATTCAAAACTCATACACAAATTAAAAAAAAATTTATCAAGATTAGAGTATTTACAACGCTATCATTTCTCATTTATGCAGACTTTGAAATTTAGATCAAATCAAATTACTTTAAACAATAATATATCAAAGGTCTACTAAGGTCGTGTGAAATGAACTAATCACTGATGTACTATCATTTCTTCTCTAACTTCAAATTATGTCAAATTTTATATTTTTCACTTTGTTTTGACTTTTTATAAATCAAGAACTTTTTGACTGAAAAATTAAAATGCTGAAATGTAATAAAGCAATAAAAGAAATTAAAAACAAAATTTTCCATGAAAATCTGATTTTGAAAAACTTTTATTCGGGATTGATCATACCTATCATTTTGATTAGAAATTCAAACCTGGTACGATCAAATGCCTTGGTAAACAAATCAGCAAAATTATCATCAGTATGAACCTTTACCAGCTCAATCAACCTTTTCTCTGCACAATCACGAATAAAATGATATCTAATCTCAATGTGCTTTGTTTTACTGTGCTTAACAGGATTATTAGTTATAGACATTGTAGCATTATTATCAATAAGCATAGGGGTTCCTGTGAAATTCAAACCGTAATCTCTTAATTGCTGTTGTATCCACAGGATCTGTGAACAACAACTTGCAGCAGCGATGTATTCTGCTTCGCATGTAGAAATGGAGACTGTGGTTTGCTTTTTGCAATGCCAGGAAACAAGTTGATTACCCAAGAACTGGCAACCACCTGTTGTAGATTTCCTGTCCAACCAACAACCACCCAAATCAGAATCAGTATAAGCAATGAAATAAAAGTTAGAACCATGTGGATACCATAGTCCCAATCTTTGTTTTCCTTTCAAATAACGAAAGATTCTTTTTACAGCTATTAAGTGAGATTCTTTTGGTTTTGCCTGGAATCTGGAACAGATGCACACAGCGAACAATACATATAGCCTTGAAGCGGTTAAGTACATGAGAGATCCAATCATTGCTTTGTAAAGTCGATAATCAACATCTTTTCCATCCTGGTCAGAATTTATATTATGATTGACCGGAATCAGAGTATTATATGGGGTATAGTCCTCCTTCTTGAACCGGCTCAAGATGTCTTTGACATACTTGTAAACCTAAGAAAAACGATAACTCTCCCATAGCCGACATTTCAAACTTCGACTTCATAACACTCTAAAAATCTTTGCATAACCCTTCATTTGTTGAGCCAAAAATAATATCGTCCACATATATTTGCACTAGTAGGTAATGTCCCCCTGATTTCTTTATGAATAAGGTCGAGTCAATCTTGCCGCGAACAAAATCATTTACCAAAAGATGTGCGGACAATGTTTCATACCACGCTCGAGGAGCCTGATGAAGACCATAGAGGGCCTTATCAAGCTTGAAAACCATATTCGGATTAAGTGGATCTTCAAACCCCGGCGGCTGACAAACATAAACTTCCTCCTTGACCTTTCCATATAAAAACGCACTTTTCACATCCAATTGAAACACCTCAAAACCTTTATAAGAAGCAAAAGCTAGAAACAGTCGTATAGCTTCAAGCCTCGCAACAGGCGCATAAATCTCGGTATAATCAATTCCCTCTTGTTGATTGAAACCCTGGACAACTAATCTTGCCTTGTTTCTTACCACGACACCTCGATCGTCTTTCTTACATTTAAACACCCATTTAGTACCAATCGGAAACACACCCTTCAGAAGATCTACAAGATTCCAAACCTTAAGTTTGTCAAACTGAGCAAGTTCTTCCTGTATGGCCTCTATCCAATTGTTATCATTTAAAGCCATTTCAACATTTTTGGGTTCGACTTGAGAAATACAACATGAATGTGAGCAATCATCAAGAACACCAGAATCTTTAATACATGTATACAAACAAGTATTGCCAACAATAGAACGTGTTTTCACTCCATCCTGAAAATTCCCGATTATATTTGCTACCGGATGATCTTTGAGTTCCTTGATGGAAGCAACCTCAGGAACCGGCAACACTTCAACATGACTTGTATCAGATTGATAAGACAAATCATGATTAATTGGAATTTCCGAGTCTAAATTTGTAGGAATCTCCCCCGAATCATGTGTCGAAGGTAATGGATCATCACCCAACGAAGGATCAGCAGAAGAATCTTGAAAAATAGCATTGTCTTCCTCACTCTCTGAATCTTGTGGTCCCGAACAAGAAGCAACATTTGGGTCGGGAGCAGAAGTAGATGGAACCGATGAATGTGGAACTGCATTTGGTAGAAAGCCAATGTGCTGTGCATCCTGATATGAATCATAGAGAACAACAGCTTCATCAGGAGAAATATCAAAACGTAAATGAAAAGACTTGAATAAGTTTTCATAATCAAATGCCCAATCCGGTCCAATCGCCATTTGAGGTAAAGACCGATTTGAACAGTCAATATGGAACCATTCTTCAACTTGGCGCGTCTCTTTATTATAAACCCTCTTGGTAGTAGAATTTGCAACATACCCCAGAAAAATCCCTTTAATAGCCTTAGCACTAAACTTGGTTGGGACATCTCTAACTTTCAACAGGGTGCAAGGATTACCAAAAGGTATTAAATAATCCATATTCGGCTTTCGATTATTCAACAACTCATAGAAAGTCTTGTTGTGTCACTTAACGGTCAAGACCCTATTCAAAATGTGACACGCAGTATTCACAGCTTCAGCCCAAAAAGTAACCGGAAGCTTAGAATCTGCAAGCATCGTGCGTGCTGTTTCAACCAACGTCATGTTATTTCGTTCAGCAACACCGTTTTGTTGAGGAACATATGGCGCACTGAATTCATGATGAATTCCCTTTTGTAGACAGAATAAGCTCATCTTGCTATTCTTAAACTCGCTGCCATTCTCACTCCTAATTCTTTTGCCCTTCGGATTGAACAAATTCTCCAAACCCAGGATTAAGTATTGTACCAACTCAGTGGTTTCAACTTTAGAAGAAAGAAACTTAACCCATGAAAATCTAGAGAAATCATCCGTTACTACCAAACAGTATGATTTTCCACCAATGCTCCTGATACTAATCGGACAGAACAAATCTATATGCAGCAGCTCCAAAGGAGTTACGATAGAATTCTTCGATTTAGATTTGTGTGATTTCTTTCGTTGTTTCCCCTTTTTGCAAAGAATACAATCATCAGGAACTGAGAATTTCATCTTCGGAATACCAAGAACCAGATCATTCTTAACAATATAGTTCATCTTCCGATAGTTCATGTTAGCTAGCTTCCTGTGCCACAAAATAGAATCTGATTCCGACGCCTTGGAGAGTAAACATGTAGGAATTGAATCCGTTGTAGTAGCGACACTCATGTCAAGGACATACGTGTCATTTCTCCTCGGAGCCTTCATGAAAATCCATTCGTCGGGAATAACAAAACCAGGTTTCAAGATATAACACTCAGCTTCATTGAAATGGAACGAAAACTTCTTGTCACAAACTTGTGATACACTCAAAAGATTGTGTTCAAGCTGCTCCACATAATTCACCTTCTCAAATTTGACTTTGTCATTCTTTAAAGTACCATGTCCAGTTATGTACCCGCCTTTATTACCCGCAAAAGCGACATAACCACCATCAATACTTTTAACATCTTCAAGCAATCTAATATTCCTTGTCATATGTCGAGAGCAACCACTATCCACATACCATGTATTGTTGATAGTCCTCCTTGGTTGTCCCTACATAAACAACGAAAATCAGTTAGAAATAGGAATCCAAGCCATTGTGGCCTTGGGTCGTCCAAATTGATCAAAATAAACAACTTCTAGCAATTCACAATCAATGTTATCATTAACATTTGGAATAAAAGTTTCACCATCAGACTTTTTTAAAGAAGACACGTTTTGATTATTTTGAAAAACATTATTTGATATATTATTATCAGATTCAGATGTGTCCAAAATTTTCTTCAATTTTCTGTTTCGTCTTCTCCTTTTTGGTCTAGACAGTTTAACTTCAGAATGAGATTATTTTGAAATTTTAACATGAGGAATTTCAAGTTTCTCTTGACAAACAAATGATTTAGAATTCAATTTATCCTGCTGTTTAAATCCAGAGGATTTAACAAAAGATCGACAGGACATATTTTTCTCCAAACTAAATGATGACCTTCCCTCATCTGTTCTTTTCAGAATCTTCACCACTTTTGGTTGTGAAGGAACAGTCTTCAATTTGCCCTGGTTCTTATAAGGACAATTGACCAGAATGTGACCAGCCTCGTTGCAATGAAAACAAACTCTTCTCTCTTTATAAGTTCTGAAATAAGAAGTGTTCTTTGAGTTTGAGGAGCCATAAGAGGAATAAGCTTCAGAAGATTTTTCCAGAACAGTTTACTGACATCTTCGGAACATAAACCTGTATAGGAACCTTTGATAAATGCACCTTTTGATGACCAGCAGCGACAAAACCACTTGACTGTAAAATTGGGGAAAGCTTAGGTGTAACAACTTTCACCTCATCAGGTTCAGTCAGAATGCATCTATCACGGGTAACAGTTTTTACAACTGTTGGTTCATCAATTTTCACCTCTTTTGGAATACCTTCAACCTTCTTTCCATCAAATACCTCATCTTCAGAATCAGATTCATAAACCATATCCTCACCAGTTATCGGATTGACTTTCAACACTGTTTTTGGATCTATTTCCTCTTCATGTATGATTTCAGGTTCAACCACATAATTTGCATTAAATGGTGGAGGAACAAATCCAATACCAGCAACCCGCTTAGTAGGATCAGCATTAGCATTAAAATAATCCAAAACAACCGATGAATTTTCAAACTTTTCCATTTTTCTATGAAGTTTGATCACTTCAGACTCTTTGTCAGAAATTTCTTTGTTCTTTTGTGCGACAACTTCATTTTGTTTTTCTTTCTCAACATAAGCCATATCCAGATGATAAGCTTGTTCTTTATATTTCAACACAAGAGAATTTAATTCTCTTTTCAAAGACTCAATTCTATCGATGCACAATTTATCATTATCTTTCAGTTTCTGATTAACTGAATGCATCGATTTCATATCACAAATCAAGTTTATGTTATCATCCATGACCTTTTGCAATTTATCTTTTACAGTAATGCAGTTAGAACAGTAAATATGACAAACAGAGTCTTTTACCTTTGACGGATCAGACATGTCTGCCATGAAAACTTTGGCAATGGGAATATTTTCTGAATCAGCACCATCTGAAGCATTTTGTGTTAGAACAATATCATCGTCAGCAACACCTGATGCAACATCAGAATCAATATTCTACACTTGTTCTATTTCTTCATCAACAATCTGCACACTTTCACTATCACTCGAACCATCACTCGAACTGTCATCATCAATCACCTCTTTTAATTTTTCAGAATGAATTTCTGCTACAAAGGCTTGACTTATAGCACCCACTAAGTCTTCCAGATAAATACCCCAGTCATAGTTTTCATCGTTCTGTGCAACCAATGCCGATGATGCAGATGCATGATTTGAATTTCCAGATGAACCATGTGATTGATTACGATTATTTCAGAAAATTATTCTGCTTCTTCTGAGAATCAAACTCAACCTTTTGCTTCACACACTCTTTAGCAAAGTGACCATACTCTTGATAGTTATAACAACGCACTTTGGTTTTATCAAATCCCATGCGTGATCGACTATTAGATCCAATATACTTTCTGCCAGTTTTCTTAAAGAAATCCTTTGCTTGACGCATCAACATGGCCATATTCCATTGGATGTTCATTTCTTCTAGATCAACAGGGTCAATTTGTCTGAAATCTTCTTCAATAACCTCAGGATCATGAATTTTCCCTCCAATAAAATTCTCATACGAAGCCATGAATGAGGAAAACGTAGCTAGATAATCATCAACAACCTTTTGATTTATATGAGATCCAGAAGATGTAGAAGCTGTAGTCGTAGAAAATCCAGAATGACTAGAATGACCAGAATGAATAGGAACTCCAGAACACTGATCATTAGAAGAATGTTAAGCATCGCCAGAAAAGAATGCAACTCCTGTACCAGTTTTACCAGAAGTCTTGGCAAAATACATTGAAGGATCCTGGATATGCTCCATGTTAGTCTCCTTTTTTCTTCATATTCAGGTCATGCGATTGAATCTTCCCAAGAACTTCTTCAAGAGACATGGTTTTGTACTTGATATTTTCTTTTATTAAAACCGTATACACATCAAATTTTGATGGTAATGCCTCCAAGAACTTATCAATAATTTCTTCAGTCTCATACACCACAGAAGTACTCGACAGTTCACTAAGCAGATGATAAAATCTGGTAGCAAGATCATCCAAGGATTCATTTTGAAAATGTTTGAAAACCAAGAATTGCTTCTTCAGTAGCTCTTTTCTACTCTTCTTTACATCCAAACTACGTTCACATCTTTTCTGCAATGCTTCCCACAGTTGTTGAGAAGACTTGAATTGTTTGAAACTCTGATATATTTCCTTCGAAAAAGACATCGAAATACTTGCCATCGCTTTCTTTTCCCTATCAAACAACAACTTTTCTTCAGTAGTTAACGCTGACACCCGCTTTGGAACATCATCCTTTCCCATCCACGGATGCGTATAACCTTCCAAAATAGGAATCCATAGACTGGTATCGGTAAAAGATACGAACTGATCAAACCTATCTTTCCAATTAGAATAATCAGCAAGATTCAACAACTTCGGCGGTTTTTGAGATGTACCAATCTCATTATCATAATTGAAGATATTCGTTACTTGTACCATATTTGCCATTTTCCTGAAAAAATTTCCAAGTGTTGAACACCTACTACCCTTAGGCGAAGATAATAAGTTCGCTTCTATGATACCTAAACGAACTTAATATGAAGCGAACTTAATAAGTTCGCTTAACCAAAATCCAGAAAATCTGATTAAGTTCGCCTAAAAATAAGTTCGCCTAATTTGTGAGAAGCGAACTTGACAAGTTCGCCTGCTAAGTTCGCCTGCACACCAAATCAGCAAGTTCGCTTGCTTCAGCAGATTCAAAATCAAGAACAGTTCAAACCAGAAACCACGAACCAAAAATCAGAATAAAACTTCATAATTTACTAATTTGAAGGAATTAGTCAAAATCAAACCGTAGGATTGTGTAATTTCTCAATTAGAACGTTTATATCGGATCAATTTCTTCAAAATCCTCTTCAAAAACACCAAATCAGAACCAAATTAAGCTTGAAAACTCCATGGAAATGAAAATTTCAAAGATGATGAATTTCTTGTCAATTTGCATAAAAAACCGTCTAGAATCACCAAGTATCACGAGCATAAGCTCTTATACCAATTGTAGGTCCTCATGACACTTCTACGGATTGTTCTCGTGATAAGACGTGTCGTTAACTCGAAGTGCGGAATCCAACGAATCAACGATTGCATACACAAAAGACAATAGAGACAATCAAGTAAATAACATTCACGCTTGTATTCCAAATCTCAATAGAGTTTACAGACTCAATCGTTCAACTCTGTTCGTGTGACAATCCGAACTTTTTCAGTTAACTCCGTTAGAAAAATCCAGTTAAAGTTAACTGAAATTAACTTTATTCAAACTTCAGGGACTGTTTCTGTCAATATTCCAAACTTAAACTTCAGGGACTAGTTATGTCATAACCCTAAACTATTCTGTTGACTTTTGGAAAGTCAAAATCAATTCTGTTGACTTTAAAAGTCAAATTTAACCAAGAGTTAACTCCATTTAAACTTGAGGGACTTAAGCTGCCAAGTCTCAAACTTCAATTCTGCAGGAAACCTCAAGGACCAATTCTGCAATTCTCACATTCTTGATTTTTGACTTCAGAAAGTCAAACACCTCGGATTCGCTTGAAATTGATCGATTCTAGTCGGGATTCTTCGATGTTGAAACCGTTTGCCGACTAAATGCCATTAACGATCATCATTGGCGCCTTAACGTCATAATTAATCAAATTAAATCCAAATTAAAGACACCCACTCCATAACCGTCGACCACGATCTGATTAACATCAATTCGCTTCATTTCGATAATAGTTCTACGAATTGAGTCATTTCTCACAGTCGTCAAATCTCTCTGAAGCTTTCGCAAATCCTGCACTGGCCGGAGAAGCAGTAGAACTCGCCGGAGATTAGCCTGTGCAGCCGACACCTGCAAGAACTCGATCTCAGCCAATTCGACACGAATTCTGGTAAATTCATAACCCAATTGCTTCATTTTCATTCTGTGAAGGTAAGCCCTATGTTAATTCGGGCTTACACTATCAATTCGATCGAATTTCTGATATTAGGGTTCATCATCAGACTGGTTTAGTCGAACCCTAATCTAGACCCATTAAAAATGAAATTAAACTATGCATATAGATTCGAAAAGTCATCTTCCTTGAAAGCCCTTTATCAATTTCAAGTTTCATTATCAAAATCTCTGTAACTCGTAATTAGGGTTCATATGAACCCAGATTGTCGAATTCGATTCAATTCTGTTTTTAAATCAAATTAATCTACTCCTCTAGACTCGAAATCGTCGGTAGAGTGAAAGCCCTATGAAATATCGGGCTTCCACTATTGAATTGATCATGAACCCGCAATTAGGGTTCATCTGTATTCTGAATTGGGTTTTTCGACCTTAGAATCAAAAGAAATGAAATTAAATTACTTCATAAGTATCGTAACAACCCGATTATCAAAAGCCCTATGGTTTCAATTGTTTTTAACATCAGAATTCTTTGAATCGACCCTAAGTCTATGAAATACGTTTTCGATCTGTTTTCGATAAATAAGCAATCTAATCTTGATCGTTTTCGAAATGGATTGTATGCTCAGGTTCGTAATCCTCTGAGCAACAAAACTTGTTTCTGTATTAGTCAATCCATCATCGAAATCATCGGATTCTGACCGGATTCGATCGCGGGCGATTTAGGGAGGGAGACCTCTTGAAACTGGATGTTAAAACCATTCTGATTCGAGTTCTTTCGCGATGACCCTAGCGGGCGTGATGGTTAAGCTCGAGTGCGTGTGTGGGAGAGACCCGGGTTCGAGGCCGGGCTCCCACACTATTTTTTTTTTGGGGCGATTTTTATTAAATAAAAATATATATATATTAAACCTATATTAATATAAACCCGTTTAAACGCGTTCTAGCCCGGGATTTAACACGTGAGCTCGGGTTTGAATTTAATGAAAAATTATATTATTTTTACCATTTTTAAAATAATAAACTCTTCGCATTTTCAACCCGCAATCACGTGAAAAATAATATTATTATATTATTTTGAACCCGTATTAAATATTTTGAACTATTATAATCGTTATATTGTTTTTAGTCCGTTCGTGACCGTTCGTGACTATTGTTTTAAACTAAATAATATAAAAGTATATTATTTACCTACGTCCTTTATCCGATTTAAAAATAATATAAATTATTATTTTCCACTCCGAGAATAAATTGTCTAAATCATTCGTATTTAAAATAATATATTATTATATTATTTCCTAACCTTCATAAGCGACTCAATCTAAAGAAAATAATTATCCTATTAGTATTCATTGTCGACGTTGGACACGTTCGTCTACTCTTAAACCCTTAGAAAGCGTTAAGATGTTCTAAATTCTGTGTCGTCGTCACAAATCCCATATGTCCCTAACTTATGTGTTATAATTATAGGGCATACATAATCCGTGCAGACTAACACTTGAGATTCTAAATCTCATACTTGTGCGATACTACCTACTACGCAACGCAGGTGAGTTTCACGGCCCCTTTTTACTGTTTTTATTTGGGGGAGAAAACATGTCACAACCTTTTTGGTTTATTGTAATTCATATGATATCACTGTTGAGGCTAAGCGTAACACACTATCATGAAAAGTCCTCACACACATCGGACCGTTAATATGGTATGAACGGGGTAATTTTGGTAGTACTACTGGGTTTGACAAACCCCACCCGTGTTAGTCGCGCTAACTCGATTGGAGGTCGAACGGGTGTTATATTGACCTTAACACATTAGTCAGAGTTGATAGACCTGGCTAGAGGCAAACAAACACACTATCAGTTTCGGTTGCGAGCGCTTTAGCAAAACATGAATATAGGCATGCAACCTATTGATATGCATATTGAATGTACATAATCCGCAAATGCTTTATTTGAAATGATTGAAACCTGTGAACTCACCAACCTAGTGTTGACTCATTTTCTTACATGTTTTTTCAGGTTGGCACTCAGGATCACGTTAAGTCATGCATGTGTCATGGACTCCAATTGAAATAATTATCTACTGAATAATATTTATCTTTTGTTTGTAATTGGACTTGGGCGCGTTGTTTTGCGCATTTATTTTCGTTTAACGCTTCCGCATATACACTCTGAACCTTGATCTTTTATGTTATTACATTTCAAGTCCCATATAGTGTCGTTTGAAGTAACTGATGTCTGAGATCCTGGTTTGTCACCTTCCAAAACGGTAAAACTCCGTTAGTGGAATTTGGGGGTGTGACAGATTGGCTACCTTGCCACTTGGAGCAAGCCTTTGCAGCATTTGTTGCAGCTATGGATCGAGAGATCCGGAATATGAGAGACGCAGCAGGAGCGATCACAGGTCTGTTAAGAGGAGAGAAACAAACGGATCACATGATAGATCTGCTAGTAGCAGAACTGGCAAGCACTGACCGCTTGCATAATGCATTAGTGGACGAGGTAAGGGCGTTGCAGGCTAGAGTGAATGCACTCGAGGAGGCTGAAGTAGAATCTCAGGAAAGAATTGGAGAGTTAGAGATACAACTTGCAGCAGCTCTAGAGCCAGCTGAAGTACCCAACTTTGAGCCTGAGGATGAGCCCGAGGAAGTAGAGGAGGATGATGCTGAATCAGTCATCTCATCCGCCGGCAGTAGAGCTTGATATTCCATTCCATCCTATCTTATCTTATTTTGTCATTTCTTTATGTTTCAAATAAAAACCTAAATGGGTAAGGATGTTCCCATTCCAATAAAATCTTAGTGAACTGTTTGAGTTGAACCATTTATTCTATGGCCTTATGATTTAAGTTAGCCTTGTATTAAAATCATAAACCTGCATGTCTTTACACATCTCCTTCTGTTTGCTTACACTTGAGTGATGTCAATATGCGATGTATTTACTCATTTCTTGTGTTTGTGAATATGAAGAATCATGGCCGGACGTGGACGTGGACGTGGCGGTCGCAACGGTGGTCGTGGAAATATCAACTTGACACCAGCCGAACTGGCTGCGTTAATTAATGACAGTGTTGCTGAAGCCTTAGCAGCACACATTGCAGGTAAACCTTTTACCCGTTAACCCTAGACAACCAACTGTACACATTTATTCCACTCTTTCCTAAACCCAACCTACTCTTTCAAATCCAGGGCAAGCGAACAATCCACATAACAATCTGCATGTCTGTACCTTCAAGACATTTATGGACTGCAAGCCCCACACATTCAGTGGAGCTGAGGGAGCTGTCGGATTACTCCGATGGTTTGAAAAGACTGAATCTGTGTTCTCCATGTGCAACTGCCCTGTGGCCGACCGAGTCAAATTTGCATCGGGAACTTTGGAGGGTCCTGCCCTCACATGGTGGAATGCACAAGTCCAAATGCTAGGTTTGGACATGGCCAATGCATCACCATGGGAAGACTTCAAGATCCTGATGAAAGAAGAGTACTGTCCGAGAGATGAGATTCAGAAACTCGAAGGAGAATTCTGGAATCTGAAAATGGAGGGTTCTGAAATAGAACTCTACACTACTCGCTCGCACGAGCTAGCGGGGATGTGTCCTCACGTGGTTACACCAGCCTACAAGCGGATAGAAATGTTTATCAGTGGATTAGTACCACAAATCCAGAGCATGGTTACTTCATCTAACCCTGCTACCATTCAGCAAACTATCCGTCTTGCTCACAAACTGACGGACCAAGCTGTTACCCAAGGGACACTACCTCCCAGGAAGTCAGCATCCAAGTCTACCGACAACAACAAGAGAAAGTTTGACAATAGCAATAACAACATAGGATTTCAGCCTAATCAGCCACAGCAACAACAACAGCGTAGGTTTGAACCTACGAAGAACTTCAACCAGTCAACCTCTTCGGGTCAGCATCAAAGTGGCTATACTGGGAAACACCCCAGGTGTAACAAATGTAATTACCACCACCTCGGTTCTTGTGACAAAAACCGTTTCCAGCGGTGTGGCAAGATGGGCCACGCTGCCAAAGACTGCAGAGGGGAATTACAAACCAAGCAGCCTTTCCAACAATCGGGTTTTACCAAGGGTTGCTTTGAATGTGGAAAAGAGGGACACTTCCGAAAGGATTGTCCACAATTAAAGAAGGGTGGAAGCAACAACAACAACAATCACCAAGGCAATAATAACAACCAGGACAACAATGCAGGGAATGGTGCAAAGGGGCGAGCTTTTGTGCTAGGATCCGGAGGAGCTCGTTACGACCACAACGTGGTTACCGGTAAGTTCCTTTTAAACAACTATTTTGCTTCTGTACTATTCGACACTAGTGCTGATAGGAGTGTTATGACTAATAAACTTAGTGATCTACTAAGGAAAACCCCAACCCTATCAGAGGACAAATACACCATGGAAATAACCGACGGACAAATAATAGAAGCAACCTATGTTCTTATGAGTTGTAAATTTGAACTGGCTAGTCATACAATTGACATTGATCTTATGCCGGTCACGCTTGGTAGTTTCGACGTAATTGTCGGAATGGACTGATTATCTAAGAACCAAACCGAGATTTTCTATCGCGAGAAAATCGTTCGCCTTCCTCTTCCTAATGGAGAAATCCTCTCCGTCCAAGGCGAAAGGAGTGGTGCTATTATGGGCATCATATCCTTCATGAATGCACAAATAATAGTCTCACTTACCTCTGGTAGAATTCTCCTATATAATAGTTATCACACTATCGTCAAGGCGACGCCATTCGAGGCATTGTACGAACGTAAATGCCGATCTCCAATCTGTTGGGCTGAGGTTAGGGATAGCCAACTTACAGGTCCGAACTTGTATTCGAAACCTTTGAGAAGATTGTTCAAATCTGAAACCGTATGGCGGCAGCTCGTGATCGTTAAAAGAGCTATACCGATAAGCGTCTTAAACCGTTAGAGTTCCAAGTAGGCGACATGTTTCTAATCAAAGTCTCACCTTGGAAAGGTGAAATTCACGTGGGAGCGTGAGGATCAGATGATATGTAAATATCCGCATCTGTTCAAGCAATCCACTTCAAACTCTTAAGGCACTATTCTAATTTTCGGGACGAAAATTCTTTCAACTAGGGGATGATGTGACATCCAAAATTTTTTTTATGTTATTTAATTTTCGGGACGAAAATTCTTTCAACTTGGGGATGATGTGACAATCCGAACTTTTTCAGTTAACTCCGTTAGAAAAATCCAGTTAAAGTTAACTGAAATTAACTTTATTCAAACTTCAGGGACTGTTTCTATCAATATTCCAAACTTAAACTTCAGGGACAAGTTATGTCATAACCCTAAACTATTCTGTTGACTTTTGGAAAGTCAAAATCAATTCTGTTGACTTTAAAAGTCAAATTTAACCAAGAGTTAACTCCATTTAAACTTGAGGGACTTAAGCTGCCAAGTCTCAAACTTCAATTCTGCAGGAAACCTCAAGGACCAATTCTGCAATTCTCACATTCTTGATTTTTGACTACAGAAAGTCAAACACCTCGGATTCGCTTGAAATTGATCGATTCTAGTCGGGATTCTTCGATGTTGAAACCGTTTGCCGACTAAATGCCATTAACGATCATCATTGACGCCTTAACGTCATAATTAATCAAATTAAATCCAAATTAAAGACACCCACTCCATAACCGTCGACCACGATCTGATTAACATCAATTCGCTTCATTTCGATAATAGTTCTACGAATTGAGTCATTTCTCACAGTCGTCAAATCTCTCTGAAGCTTTCGCAAATCCTGCACTGGCCGGAGAAGCAGTAGAACTCGCCGGAGATTAGCCTGTGCAGCCGACACCTGCAAGAACTCGATCTCAGCCAATTCGACACGAATTCTGGTAAATTCATAACCCAATTGCTTCATTTTCATTCTGTGAAGGTAAGCCCTATGTTAATTCGGGCTTACACTATCAATTCGATCGAATTTCTGATATTAGGGTTCATCATCAGACTGGTTTAGTCGAACCCTAATCTAGACCCATTAAAAATGAAATTAAACTATGCATATAGATTCGAAAAGTCATCTTCCTTGAAAGCCCTTTATTAATTTCAAGTTTCATTATCAAAATCTCTGTAACCCGTAATTAGGGTTCATATGAACCCAGATTGTCGAATTCGATTCAATTCTGTTTTTAAATCAAATTAATCTACTCCTCTAGACTCGAAATCGTCGGTAGAGTGAAAGCCCTATGAAATATCGGGCTTCCACTATCGAATTGATCATGAACCCGCAATTAGGGTTCATCTGTATTCTGAATTGGGTTTTTCGACCTTAGAATCAAAAGAAATGAAATTAAATTACTTCATAAGTATCGTAACAACCCGATTATCAAAAGCCCTATGGTTTCAATCGTTTTTAACATCAGAATTCTTTGAATCGACCCTAAGTCTATGAAATACGTTTTCGATCTGTTTTCGATAAATAAGCAATCTAATCTTGATCGTTTTCGAAATGGATTGTATGCTCCGGTTCGTAATCCTCTGAGCAACAAAACTTGTTTCTGTATTAGTCAATCCATCATCGAAATCATTGGATTCTGACCGGATTCGATCGCGGGCGATTTAGGGAGGGAGACCTCTTGAAACTGGATGTTAAAACCATTCTGATCCGAGTTCTTTCGCGATGACCCTAGCGGGCGTGATGGTTAAGCTCGAGTGCGTGTGTGGGAGAGACCCGGGTTCGAGGCCGGGCTCCCACACTATTTTTTTTTGGGGCGATTTTTATTAAATAAATATATATATATATATATATATATTAAACCTATATTAATATAAACCCGTTTAAACGTGTTCTAGCCCGGGATTTAACCCGTGGGCTCGGGTTTGAATTTAATGAAAAATTATATTATTTTTACCATTTTTAAAATAATAAACTCTTCGCATTTCCAACCCGCAATCCCGTGAAAAATAATATTATTATATTATTTTGAACCCGTATTAAATATTTTGAACTATTATAATCGTTATATTGTTTTTAGTCCGTTCGTGACCGTTCGTGACTATTGTTTTAAACTAAATAATATAAAAGTATATTATTTACCTACGTCCTTTATCCGATTTAAAAATAATATAAATTATTATTTTCCACTCCGAGAATAAATTGTCTAAATCATTCGTATTTAAAATAATATATTATTATATTATTTCCTAACCTTCGTAAGCGACTCAATCTAAAGAAAATAATTATCCTATTAGTATTCATTGTCGACGTTGGACACGTTCGTCTACTCTTAAACCCTTAGAAAGCGTTAAGATGTTCTAAATTCCGTGTCGTCGTCACAAATCCCATATGTCCCTAACTTATGTGTTATAATTATAGGGCATACATAATCCGTGCAGACTAACACTTGAGATTCTAAATCTCATACTTGTGCGATACTACCTACTACGCAACGCAGGTGAGTTTCACGGCCCCTTTTTACTATTTTTATTTGGGGGAGAAAACATGTCACAACCTTTTTGGTTTATTGTAATTCATATGATATCACTGTTGAGGCTAAGCGTAACACACTATCATGAAAAGTCCTCACACACATCGGACCGTTAATATGGTATGAACGGGGTAATTTTGGTAGTACTACTGGGTTTGACAAACCCCACCCGTGTTAGTCGCGCTAACTCGATTGGAGGTCGAACGGGTGTTATATTGACCTTAACACATTAGTCAGAGTTGATAGACCTGGCTGGAGGCAAACAAACAAACACACTGTCAGTTTCGGTTGCGAGCGCTTTAGCAAAACATGAATATAGGCATGCAACCTATTGATATGCATATTGAATGTACATAATCCGCAAATGCTTTATTTGAAATGACTGAAACCTGTGAACTCACCAACCTAGTGTTGACTCGTTTTCTTACATGTTTTCTCAGGTTGGCACTCAGGATCACGTTAAGTCATGCATGAGTCATGGACTCCAATTGAAATAATTATCTACTGAATAATATTTATCTTTTGTTTGTAATTGGACTTGGGCGCGTTGTTTTGCGCATTTATTTTCGTTTAACGCTTCCGCATATACACTCTGAACCTTGATCTTTTATGTTATTACATTTCAAGTCCCATATAGTGTCGTTTGAAGTAACTGATGTCTGAGATCCTGGTTTGTCACCTTTCAAAACGGTAAAACTCCGTTAGTGGAATTTGGGGGTGTGACAGATTGGCTACCTTGCCACTTGGAGCAAGCCTTTGCAGCATTTGTAGCAGCTATGGATCGAGAGATCCGGAATATGAGAGACGCAGCAGGAGCGATCACAGGTCTGTTAAGAGGAGAGAAACAAACGGATCACATGATAGATCTGCTAGTAGCAGAACTGGCAAGCACTGACCGCTTGCATAATGCATTAGTGGACGAGGTAAGGGCGTTGCAGGCTAGAGTGAATGCACTCGAGGAGGCTGAAGTAGAATCTCAGGAAAGAATTGGAGAGTTAGAGATACAACTTGCAGCAGCTCTAGAGCCAGCTGAAGTACCCAACTTTGAGCCTGAGGATGAGCCCGAGGAAGTAGAGGAGGATGATGCTGAATCAGTCATCTCATCCGCCGGCAGTAGAGCTTGATATTCCATTCCATCCTATCTTATCTTATTTTGTCATTTCTTTATGTTTCAAATAAAAACTTAAATGGGTAAGGATGTTCCCATTCCAATAAAATCTTAGTGAACTGTTTGAGTTGAACCATTTATTCTATGGCCTTATGATTTAAGTTAGCCTTGTATTAAAATCATAAACATGCATGTCTTTACACATCTCCTTCTGTTTGCTTACACTTGAGTGATGTCAATATGCGATGTATTTACTCATTTCTTGTGTTTGTGAATATGAAGAATCATGGCCGGACGTGGACGTGGCGGTCGCAACGGTGGTCGTGGAAATATCAACCTGACACCAGCCGAACTGGCTGCGTTAATTAATGACAGTGTTGCTGAAGCCTTAGCAGCACACATTGCAGGTAAACCTGTTACCCGTTAACCCTAGACAACCAACTGTACACATTTATTCCACTCTTTCCTAAACCCAACCTACTCTTTCAAATCCAGGGCAAGCGAACAATCCACAGAACAATCTGCATGTCTGTACCTTCAAGACATTTATGGACTGCAAGCCCCACACATTCAGTGTAGCTGAGGGAGCTGTCGGATTACTCCGATGGTTTGAAAAGACTGAATCTGTGTTCTCCATGTGCAACTGCCCTGTGGCCGACCGAGTCAAATTTGCATCGGGAACTTTGGAGGGTCCTGCCCTCACATGGTGGAATGCACAAGTCCAAATGCTAGGTTTGGACATGGCTAATGCATCACCATGGGAAGACTTCAAGATCCTGATGAAAGAAGAGTACTGTCCGAGAGATGAGATTCAGAAACTCGAAGGAGAATTCTGGAATCTGAAAATGGAGGGTTCTGAAATAGAACTCTACACTACTCGCTCGCACGAGCTAGCGGGGATGTGTCCTCACATGGTTACACCAGCCTACAAGCGGATAGAAATGTTCATCAGTGGATTAGTACCACAAATCCAAAGCATGGTTACTTAATCTAACCCTGCTACCATTCAGCAAACTATCCGTCTTGCTCACAAACTGACGGACCAAGCAATTACCCAAGAGACACTACCTCCCAGGAAGTCAGCATCCAAGTCTACCAACAACAACAAGAGAAAGTTTGACAATAGCAATAACAACATAGGATTTCAGCCTAATCAGCCACAGCAACAACAACAGCGTAGGTTTGAACCTACGAAGAACTTCAACCAGTCGACCTCTTCGGGTCAGCATCAAAGTGGCTATACTGGGAAACACCCCAGGTGTAACAAATGTAATTACCACCACCTCGGTTCTTGTGACAAAAACCGTTGCCAGCGGTGTGGCAAGATGGGCCACGCTGCCAAAGACTGTAGAGGGGAATTACAAACCAAGCAGCCTTTCCAACAATCGGGTTTTACCAAGGGTTGCTTTGAATGTGGAAAAGAGGGACACTTCCGAAAGGATTGTCCACAATTAAAGAAGGGTGGAAGCAACAACAACAACAATCACCAAGGCAATAATAACAACCAGGACAACAATGCAGGGAATGGTGCAAAGGGGCGAGCTTTTGTGCTAGGATCCGGAGGAGCTCGTTACGACCACAACGTGGTTACCGGTAAGTTCCTTTTAAACAACTATTTTGCTTCTGTACTATTCGACACTAGTGCTGATAGGAGTGTTATGACTAATAAACTTAGTGATCTACTAAGGAAAACCCCAACCCTATCAGAGGACAAATACACCATGGAAATAACCGACGGACAAATAATAGAAGCAACCTATGTTCTTATGAGTTGTAAATTTGAACTGGCTAGTCATACAATTGACATTGATCTTATGCCGGTCACGCTTGGTAGTTTCGACGTAATTTTCGGAATGGACTGATTATCTAAGAACCAAACCGAGATTTTCTATCGCGAGAAAATCGTTCGCCTTCCTCTTCCTAATGGAGAAATCCTCTCCGTCCAAGGCGAAAGGAGTGGTGCTGTTATGGGCATCATATCCTTCATGAATGCACAAATAATAGTCTCACTTACCTCTGGTAGAATTCTCCTATATAATAGTTATCACACTATCGTCAAGGCGACGCCATTCGAGGCATTGTACGAACGTAAATGCCGATCTCCTATCTGTTGGGCTAAGGTTAGGGATAGCCAACTTACAGGTCCGAACTTGTATTCGAAACCTTTGAGAAGATTGTTCAAATCTGAAACCGTATGGCGGCAGCTCGTGATCGTTAAAAGAGCTATACCAATAAGCGTCTTAAACCGTTAGAGTTCCAAGTAGGCGACATGTTTCTAATCAAAGTCTCACCTTGGAAAGGTGAAATTCACGTGGGAGCGCGAGGATCAGATGATATGTAAATATCCGCATCTGTTCAAGCAATCCACTTCAAACTCTTAAGGCACTATTCTAATTTTCGGGACGAAAATTCTTTCAACTAGGGGATGATGTGACATCCAAAATTTTTTTTATGTTATTTAATTTTCGGGACGAAAATTCTTTCAACTTGGGGATGATGTGACAATCCGAACTTTTTCAGTTAACTCCGTTAGAAAAATCCAGTTAAAGTTAACTGAAATTAACTTTATTCAAACTTCAGGGACTGTTTCTATCAATATTCCAAACTAAAACTTCAGGGACTAGTTATGTCATAACCCTAAACTATTCTGTTGACTTTTGGAAAGTCAAAATCAATTCTGTTGACTTTAAAAGTCAAATTTAACCAAGAGTTAACTCCATTTAAACTTGAGGGACTTAAGCTGCCAAGTCTCAAACTTCAATTCTGCAGGAAACCTCAAGGACCAATTCTGCAATTCTCACATTCTTGATTTTTGACTACAGAAAGTCAAACACCTCGGATTCGCTTGAAATTGATCGATTCTAGTCGGGATTCTTCGATGTTGAAACCGTTTGCCGACTAAATGCCATTAACGATCATCATTGACGCCTTAACGTCATAATTAATCAAATTAAATCCAAATTAAAGACACCCACTCCATAACCGTCGACCACGATCTGATTAACATCAATTCGCTTCATTTCGATAATAGTTCTACGAATTGAGTCATTTCTCACAGTCGTCAAATCTCTCTAAAGCTTTCGCAAATCCTGCACTGGCCGGAGAAGCAGTAGAACTCGCCGGAGATTAGCCTGTGCAGCCGACACCTGCAAGAACTCGATCTCAGCCAATTCGACACGAATTCTGGTAAATTCATAACCCAATTGCTTCATTTTCATTCTGTGAAGGTAAGCCCTATGTTAATTCGGGCTTACACTATCAATTCGATCGAATTTCTGATATTAGGGTTCATCATCAGACTGGTTTAGTCGAACCCTAATCTAGACCCATTAAAAATGAAATTAAACTATGCATATAGATTCGAAAAGTCATCTTCCTTGAAAGCCCTTTATCAATTTCAAGTTTCATTATCAAAATCTCTGTAACCCGTAATTAGGGTTCATATGAACCCAGATTGTCGAATTCGATTCAATTCTGTTTTTAAATCAAATTAATCTACTCCTCTAGACTCGAAATCGTCGGTAGAGTGAAAGCCCTATGAAATATCGGGCTTCCACTATCGAATTGATCATGAACCCGCAATTAGGGTTCATCTGTATTCTGAATTGGGTTTTTCGACCTTAGAATCAAAAGAAATGAAATTAAATTACTTCATAAGTATCGTAACAACCCGATTATCAAAAGCCCTATGGTTTCAATCGTTTTTAACATCAGAATTCTTTGAATCGACCCTAAGTCTATGAAATACGTTTTCGATCTGTTTTCGATAAATAAGCAATCTAATCTTGATCGTTTTCGAAATGGATTGTATGCTTCGGTTCGTAATCCTCTGAGCAACAAAACTTGTTTCTGTATTAGTCAATCCATCATCGAAATCATCGGATTCTGACCGGATTCGATCGCGGGCGATTTAGGGAGGGAGACCTCTTGAAACTGGATGTTAAAACCATTCTGATCCGAGTTCTTTCGCGATGACCCTAGCGGGCGTGATGGTTAAGCTCGAGTGCGTGTGTGGGAGAGACCCGGGTTCGAGGCCGGGCTCCCACACTATTTTTTTTTGGGGCGATTTTTATTAAATAAATATATATATATATATTAAACCTATATTAATATAAACCCGTTTAAACGTGTTCTAGCCCGGGATTTAACCCGTGGGCTCGGGTTTGAATTTAATGAAAAATTATATTATTTTTACCATTTTTAAAATAATAAACTCTTCGCATTTCCAACCCGCAATCCCGTGAAAAATAATATTATTATATTATTTTGAACCCGTATTAAATATTTTGAACTATTATAATCGTTATATTGTTTTTAGTCCGTTCGTGACCGTTCGTGACTATTGTTTTAAACTAAATAATATAAAAGTATATTATTTACCTACGTCCTTTATCCGATTTAAAAATAATATAAATTATTATTTTCCACTCCGAGAATAAATTGTCTAAATCATTCGTATTTAAAATAATATATTATTATATTATTTCCTAACCTTCGTAAGCGACTCAATCTAAAGAAAATAATTATCCTATTAGTATTCATTGTCGACGTTGGACACGTTCGTCTACTCTTAAACCCTTAGAAAGCGTTAAGATGTTCTAAATTCCGTGTCGTCGTCACAAATCCCATATGTCCCTAACTTATGTGTTATAATTATAGGGCATACATAATCCGTGCAGACTAACACTTGAGATTCTAAATCTCATACTTGTGCGATACTACCTACTACGCAACGCAGGTGAGTTTCACGGCCCCTTTTTACTATTTTTATTTGGGGGAGAAAACATGTCACAACCTTTTTGGTTTATTGTAATTCATATGATATCACTGTTGAGGCTAAGCGTAACACACTATCATGAAAAGTCCTCACACACATCGGACCGTTAATATGGTATGAACGGGGTAATTTTGGTAGTACTACTGGGTTTGACAAACCCCACCCGTGTTAGTCGCGCTAACTCGATTGGAGGTCGAACGGGTGTTATATTGACCTTAACACATTAGTCAGAGTTGATAGACCTGGCTGGAGGCAAACAAACAAACACACTGTCAGTTTTGGTTGCGAGCGCTTTAGCAAAACATGAATATAGGCATGCAACCTATTGATATGCATATTGAATGTACATAATCCGCAAATGCTTTATTTGAAATGATTGAAACCTGTGAACTCACCAACCTAGTGTTGACTCGTTTTCTTACATGTTTTCTCAGGTTGGCACTCAGGATCACGTTAAGTCATGCATGTGTCATGGACTCCAATTGAAAATAATTATCTACTGAATAATATTTATCTTTTGTTTGTAATTGGACTTGGGCGCGTTGTTTTGCGCATTTATTTTCGTTTAACGCTTCCGCATATACACTCTGAACCTTGATCTTTTATGTTATTACATTTCAAGTCCCATATAGTGTCGTTTGAAGTAACTGATGTCTGAGATCCTGGTTTGTCACCTTCCAAAACGGTAAAACTCCGTTAGTGGAATTTGGGGGTGTGACAGATTGGCTACCTTGCCACTTGGAGCAAGCCTTTGCAGCATTTGTAGCAGCTATGGATCGAGAGATCCGGAATATGAGAGACGCAGCAGGAGCGATCACAGGTCTGTTAAGAGGAGAGAAACAAACGGATCACATGATAGATCTGCTAGTAGCAGAACTGGCAAGCACTGACCGCTTGCATAATGCATTAGTGGACGAGGTAAGGGCGTTGCAGGCTAGAGTGAATGCACTCGAGGAGGCTGAAGTAGAATCTCAGGAAAGAATTGGAGAGTTAGAGATACAACTTGCAGCAGCTCTAGAGCCAGCTGAAGTACCCAACTTTGAGCCTGAGGATGAGCCCGAGGAAGTAGAGGAGGATGATGCTGAATCAGTCATCTCATCCGCCGGCAGTAGAGCTTGATATTCCATTCCATCCTATCTTATCTTATTTTGTCATTTCTTTATGTTTCAAATAAAAACTTAAATGGGTAAGGATGTTCCCATTCCAATAAAATCTTAGTGAACTGTTTGAGTTGAACCATTTATTCTATGGCCTTATGATTTAAGTTAGCCTTGTATTAAAATCATAAACATGCATGTCTTTACACATCTCCTTCTGTTTGCTTACACTTGAGTGATGTCAATATGCGATGTATTTACTCATTTCTTGTGTTTGTGAATATGAAGAATCATGGCCGGACGTGGACGTGGCGGTCGCAACGGTGGTCGTGGAAATATCAACCTGACACCAGCCGAACTGGCTGCGTTAATTAATGACAGTGTTGCTGAAGCCTTAGCAGCACACATTGCAGGTAAACCTGTTACCCGTTAACCCTAGATAACCAACTGTACACATTTATTCCACTCTTTCCTAAACCCAACCTACTCTTTCAAATCCAGGGCAAGCGAACAATCCACAGAACAATCTGCATGTCTGTACCTTCAAGACATTTATGGACTGCAAGCCCCACACATTCAGTGTAGCTGAGGGAGCTGTCGGATTACTCCGATGGTTTGAAAAGACTGAATCTGTGTTCTCCATGTGCAACTGCCCTGTGGCCGACCGAGTCAAATTTGCATCGGGAACTTTGGAGGGTCCTGCCCTCACATGGTGGAATGCACAAGTCCAAATGCTAGGTTTGGACATGGCCAATGCATCACCATGGGAAGACTTCAAGATCCTGATGAAAGAAGAGTACTGTCCGAGAGATGAGATTTAGAAACTCGAAGGAGAATTCTGGAATCTGAAAATGGAGGGTTCTGAAATAGAACTCTACACTACTCGCTCGCACGAGCTAGCGGGGATGTGTCCTCACATGGTTACACCAGCCTACAAGCGGATAGAAATGTTCATCAGTGGATTAGTACCACAAATCCAGAGCATGGTTACTTCATCTAACCCTGCTACCATTCAGCAAACTATCCGTCTTGCTCACAAACTGACGGACCAAGCTGTTACCCAAGGGACACTACCTCCCAGGAAGTCAGCATCCAAGTATACCGACAACAACAAGAGAAAGTTTGACAATAGCAATAACAACATAGGATTTCAGCCTAATCAGCCACAGCAACAACAACAACGTAGGTTTGAACCTACGAAGAACTTCAACCAGTCGACCTCTTCGGGTCAGCATCAAAGTGGCTATACTGGGAAACACCCCAGGTGTAACAAATGTAATTACCACCACCTCGGTTCTTGTGACCAAAACCGTTGCCAGCGGTGTGGCAAGATGGGCCACGCTGCCAAAGACTGCAGAGGGGAATTACAAACCAAGCAGCCTTTCCAACAATCGGGTTTTACCAAGGGTTGCTTTGAATGTGGAAAAGAGGGACACTTCCGAAAGGATTGTCCACAATTAAAGAAGGGTGGAAGCAACAACAACAACAATCACCAAGGCAATAATAACAACCAGGACAACAATGCAGGGAATGGTGCAAAGGGGCGAGCTTTTGTGCTAGAATCCGGAGGAGCTCGTTACGACCACAACGTGGTTACCGGTAAGTTCCTTTTAAACAACTATTTTGCTTCTGTACTATTCGACACTAGTGCTGATAGGAGTGTTATGACTAATAAACTTAGTGATCTACTAAGGAAAACCCCAACCCTATCAGAGGACAAATACACCATGGAAATAACCGACGGACAAATAATAGAAGCAACCTATGTTCTTATGAGTTGTAAATTTGAACTGGCTAGTCATACAATTGACATTGATCTTATGCCGGTCACGCTTGGTAGTTTCGACGTAATTGTCGGAATGGACTGATTATCTAAGAACCAAACCGAGATTTTCTATCGCGAGAAAATCGTTCGCCTTCCTCTTCCTAATGGAGAAATCCTCTCCGTCCAAGGCGAAAGGAGTGGTGCTGTTATGGGCATCATATCCTTCATGAATGCACAAATAATAGTCTCACTTACCTCTGGTAGAATTCTCCTATATAATAGTTATCACACTATCGTCAAGGCGACGCCATTCGAGGCATTGTACGAACGTAAATGCCGATCTCCTATCTGTTGGGCTGAGGTTAGGGATAGCCAACTTACAGGTCCGAACTTGTATTCGAAACCTTTGAGAAGATTGTTCAAATCTGAAACTGTATGGCGGCAGCTCGTGATCGTTAAAAGAGCTATACCGATAAGCGTCTTAAACCGTTAGAGTTCCAAGTAGGCGACATGTTTCTAATCAAAGTCTCACCTTGGAAAGGTGAAATTCACGTGGGAGCGCGAGGATCAGATGATATGTAAATATCCGCATCTGTTCAAGCAATCCACTTCAAACTCTTAAGGCACTATTCTAATTTTCGGGACGAAAATTCTTTCAACTAGGGGATGATGTGACATCCAAAAATTTTTTTATGTTATTTAATTTTTGGGACGAAAATTCTTTCAACTTGGGGATGATGTGACAATCCGAACTTTTTCAGTTAACTCCGTTAGAAAAATCCAGTTAAAGTTAACTGAAATTAACTTTATTCAAACTTCAGGGACTGTTTCTATCAATATTCCAAACTTAAACTTCAGGGACTAGTTATGTCATAACCCTAAACTATTCTGTTGACTTTTGGAAAGTCAAAATCAATTCTGTTGACTTTAAAAGTCAAATTTAACCAAGAGTTAACTCCATTTAAACTTGAGGGACTTAAGCTGCCAAGTCTCAAACTTCAATTCTGCAGGAAACCTCAAGGACCAATTCTGCAATTCTCACATTCTTGATTTTTGACTACAGAAAGTCAAACACCTCGGATTCGCTTGAAATTGATCGATTCTAGTCGGGATTCTTCGATGTTGAAACCGTTTGCCGACTAAATGCCATTAACGATCATCATTGGCGCCTTAACGTGATAATTAATCAAATTAAATCCAAATTAAAGACACCCACTCCATAACCGTCGACCACGATCTGATTAACATCAATTCGCTTCATTTCGATAATAGTTCTACGAATTGAGTCATTTCTCACAGTCGTCAAATCTCTCTGAAGCTTTAGCAAATCCTGCACTGGCCGGAGAAGCAGTAGAACTCGCCGGAGATTAGCCTGTGCAGCCGACACCTGCAAGAACTCGATCTCAGCCAATTCGACACGAATTCTGGTAAATTCATAACCCAATTGCTTCATTTTCATTCTGTGAAGGTAAGCCCTATGTTAATTCGGGCTTACACTATCAATTCGATCGAATTTCTGATATTAGGGTTCATCATCAGACTGGTTTAGTCGAACCCTAATCTAGACCCATTAAAAATGAAATTAAACTATGCATATAGATTCGAAAAGTCATCTTCCTTGAAAGCCCTTTATCAATTTCAAGTTTCATTATCAAAATCTCTGTAACCCGTAATTAGGGTTCATATGAACCCAGATTGTCGAATTCGATTCAATTCTGTTTTTAAATCAAATTAATCTACTCCTCTAGACTCGAAAATCGTCGGTAGAGTGAAAGCCCTATGAAATATCGGGCTTCCACTATCGAATTGATCATGAACCCGCAATTAGGGTTCATCTGTATTCTGAATTGGGTTTTTCGACCTTAGAATCAAAAGAAATGAAATTAAATTACTTCATAAGTATCGTAACAACCCGATTATCAAAAGCCCTATGGTTTCAATCGTTTTTAACATCAGAATTCTTTGAATCGACCCTAAGTCTATGAAATACGTTTTCGATCTGTTTTCGATAAATTAGCAATTTAATCTTGATCGTTTTCGAAATGGATTGTATGCTCAGGTTCGTAATCCTCTGAGCAACAAAACTTGTTTCTGTATTAGTCAATCCATCATCGAAATCATCGGATTCTGACCGGATTCGATCGCGGGCGATTTAGGGAGGGAGACCTCTTGAAACTGGATGTTAAAACCATTCTGATCCGAGTTCTTTCGCGATGACCCTAGCGGGCGTGATGGTTAAGCTCGAGTGCGTGTGTGGGAGAGACCCGGGTTCGAGGCCGGGCTCCCACACTATTTTTTTTTGGGGCGATTTTTATTAAATAAAAATATATATATATATATTAAACCTATATTAATATAAACCCGTTTAAACGTGTTCTAGCCCGGGATTTAACCCGTGGGCTCGGGTTTGAATTTAATGAAAAATTATATTATTTTTACCATTTTTAAAATAATAAACTCTTCGCATTTCCAACCCGCAATCCCGTGAAAAATAATATTATTATATTATTTTGAACCCGTATTAAATATTTTGAACTATTATAATCGTTATATTGTTTTTAGTCCGTTCGTGACCGTTCGTGACTATTGTTTTAAACTAAATAATATAAAAGTATATTATTTACCTACGTCCTTTATCCGATTTAAAAATAATATAAATTATTATTTTCCACTCCGAGAATAAATTGTCTAAATCATTCGTATTTAAAATAATATATTATTATATTATTTCCTAACCTTCGTAAGCGACTCAATCTAAAGAAAATAATTATCCTATTAGTATTCATTGTCGACGTTGGACACGTTCGTCTACTCTTAAACCCTTAGAAAGCGTTAAGATGTTCTAAATTTCGTGTCGTCGTCACAAATCCCATATGTCCCTAACTTATGTGTTATAATTATAGGGCATACATAATCCGTGCAGACTAACACTTGAGATTCTAAATCTCATACTTGTGCGATACTACCTACTACGCAACGCAGGTGAGTTTCACGGCCCCTTTTTACTATTTTTATTTGGGGGAGAAAACATGTCACAACCTTTTTGGTTTATTGTAATTCATATGATATCACTGTTGAGGCTAAGCGTAACACACTATCATGAAAAGTCCTCACACACATCGGACCGTTAATATAGTATGAACGGGGTAATTTTGGTAGTACTACTGGGTTTGACAAACCCCACCCGTGTTAGTCGCGCTAACTCGATTGGAGGTCGAACGGGTGTTATATTGACCTTAACACATTAGTCAGAGTTGATAGACCTGGCTGGAGGCAAACAAACAAACACACTGTCAGTTTCGGTTGCGAGCGCTTTAGCAAAACATGAATATAGGCATGCAACCTATTGATATGCATATTGAATGTACATAATCCGCAAATGCTTTATTTGAAATGATTGAAACCTGTGAACTCACCAACCTAGTGTTGACTCGTTTTCTTACATGTTTTCTCAGGTTGGCACTCAGGATCACGTTAAGTCATGCATGTGTCATGGACTCCAATTGAAATAATTATCTACTGAATAATATTTATCTTTTGTTTGTAATTGGACTTGGGCGCGTTGTTTTGCGCATTTATTTTCGTTTAACGCTTCCGCATATACACTCTGAACCTTGATCTTTTATGTTATTACATTTCAAGTCCCATATAGTGTCGTTTGAAGTAACTGATGTCTGAGATCCTGGTTTGTCACCTTCCAAAACGGTAAAACTCCGTTAGTGGAATTTGGGGGTGTGACAGTTCGTTTTATGATTCTGTACTCAAACCGACTCTGTAAACACTATTTATAGACATCTGACCTGCATTAGGCGAACTTAACAAGTTCGCCTCTTACAGACTTAGCGAACTTAACAAGTTCGCCTCAGATAGACTTAAGCGAACTTAACAAGTTCGCCTCTGTTAGATTAGGCGAACTTAACAAGTTCGCCTCTAGCATAACTTGCATAAACACTTAGAACATTTACATTACAAAAACATAAAGACATTAGATCTAAACTATTACAAAGCTTTTGTCATTACAAACTATGTCCTAACAGCTAAGACAAGAAGAATTTCAAAGAATTATTTTTAAGCCATCTTTCATCCATATACCAGGAATAGAATCTGATTGGGAAGATTTCAAGGAAGAAGAAGAAGAATTCCCTGAGGAGATGAAGAATGACAGGGAAGAAGAAGAAGTGTTCCTTGAGGAAATGGAGATAGATAGGGAAGAAGAGGAAGTATTCCACAAGTTTGAAATACTGGATGCTACTGCAAATATCTTCAGGGTAATCATATCTCCACAACACTCCTTAATAGACAAAAACCTGGAGTATGACACATTTCTAGCATGGGGATATGATGAAAAGGTTGACAGATTTTGGATAGGATGGGAGTTCTCGGGTCTAGAAGAACTTGAGTGGGACAATCTAAATGTGTTTGATATGTTGGCTTTGCACACTTCTAAGTGCATCAACCCCTCTAGGGATCTCTCTGTCATGCTTGTTGTTGACCGTTTTCATGATGTAATGGAAGACAACATGCCTTGGTTTGAGAGATTTCTTAGAAAAGCCAAATAGGTTGCCCACCACTACCTTGGGGAAGAAGAAGAAGAAGAAGCAGAGTCCTCAAGTGTAGCCCAACAAAGAACTGGTCAAGGACTTGAGCTTATTGAACATAGTATGCTAACTGAAGACCAAGTGATGAATTTAAGAAGGTATACATACAATGAGCTAGTCAGAGGCTTAGAAATAAATGGATGATTCAACACAAAGCCCATTGGGATAAAGTTTCTTCTATGTGATGGATCATCAATTAAGTTCAATAATATAAAAGAGGTCTTAATGATGAAACCTGACTTCCTTTACAAAGTATTCCAATTGAGATCTAAAAAATTCTCAGTTGACTCCATAAGAAGTCAGGAGATGATCTCCCTGATTCAGTCTTATCTGATAGAGGAAGGATGGATAGCAATGGAATCATCAACAAGCTCACCTGAGTCATCTTCTTCTCTTCATGATGACCTTGGCACAAGACTGAAAATCATAAATTGCCAATGAAGTTTATGCTGAGGCTTTAGTAGCAACTTCCTCAAATGCTATTGTTGCCAATGAAGCAGCTGCTGAGGCATCCACACATGACTGAAGAAGATGAGAAAAGGATAGAGGAAGAGAAGAAAGAAAAGGAAAGAGGGGATAGAAGAAGAAATGAAGGAAATAAGAAAACATCAAGAAAGAAATACCGCCATGCTCTTGAGAGAGCAGCAGATCAATAAGATTGTGAGATCCTTAGATGCGACTCAAATCGAAGTTCTTGTGACCACTCATATTGATGAAGATGCAGCTTTGGCACTCAGGTTACAGGAACAGGTCAATAAGGAAGTGGAAGACAGGGATAAACAGAAAGAAAAAGAAGCCAAATTTAGAATCAACGATTCCACGCTGGCAAAAGAAATAAGAGAAGAATGGATTGCTGCCCTAACTGATCAAGGTGAATATGCAAACTACCTTAAGAAGTTGTCTAATAAGGATCTCTACAGAGCATATATGGGCCAAGAAGGTGAATTGGCAAGAAAGAGAAGGGTAGAAGAAGAAGAAGAAACTGCAAGGAAAAAATCGAAGAAGTTTATTGCCTTTAATCAAAGAACCAGAGATGAAAGAAAGGTCATGTTTTACTTTCTAAAAGCAAGAGGAGAAAGTGGAAAGAGGCTAGGGCCGATGAGCTTCATGAACCTTCAAGCTCTGTATAGAAAGGTAAAGAAGGAAGAAGAGGAAAGACTCAAAAAGACAAATCTGATAAAGGGGGTAGTGAAACTGAAACTGAAAAGAAAAGAAAGAAACCCAAAACTGAACCTTTGGTCCATCCTCCCTCTATCCCATATGTGCCCTCTTCAAGAGTTCACTTCACTACTCCCAAACTGTCCAAGTCTTCTCACCCATCTCCCTCTCAACAGCATCCTCCTCAAAAGAAACAAAGGCTTCCTACCAGCCCTACTGACTCAAGAAATATTATGAACTGGTTCTACAGTGATTAAGATGGGTGGTTTAAAGTCTAAATAGGAGAAAAAGAAATGAAAAAGGTTAATTTACAGATCTGTCGATGGGGTGATGCAACTGTCAGATGATGATCTGAAAAGAATCCTTCAATTAGGTGAAGAAGAAGAACCAGACAATGATAGTGGAAGGCATCTATTGCTAATAATAAAACATCATCTTAATCCAAGCAAAGATGTTGTCATTGATGCAGTTCCTCCCCAATCCCACTATCCTCTTGTCCATTGGTGTTACAATGCAGCTGCTGATGAATATGTAATAACAGTTGTCAAAGGAAACAAGATTAAGGCTTCTAGAAAGGCTATTCTAAATATGCCAAGAAGGGACAAAAAGACCTTATCTGAAATTCCTCTTGACAATCCCAACAAAGATCCAAAGGGATATGAAACTGCTAGGATTATTCATCACGTGCAAAAATTGCATGAACAAAGGTAGAAGAGTTTTGGTAGCATCAGTCTAGGGGGAGTTTGTAGAAACATGAGACTGATGGCTACAAAATTTTCTAAGTATTTTTGCTGTGGACAATTCACTTTTGCCACTAACAAGTTGCTGCTGATGATGATGGTCTATGTCGGTTGTTATTGCTGTTGATTAACAACTTTGTTGCTGATAGACTATTTTCTGCTGAAGACCAATGTTGCTGTTGATAGGCTTATCAGCAGCATCCAACAATTATGTTGTTGATGGGCATATCTTCAGTAGCATTGACTTTGCTACTGACAGTCCTTTCTGCCACAACTGACAGTATGATCAGCAGAAGGATTGTAATTGGTGCATAAGATAATGCTCTCACAACTCAACAGACCTGCAGAGATTCCCAACAGAAGATATCGGAGCATGTTTCAATAGTTGTCTGTTGTTTGCATCCAATAATAGTATAACATCTTGTCGGTTTTAAGATCAACGGTTTGTGTTTGATCTAATCCTTAGAATCAAGGGTTTGTCTTTGTTACTTGTTACTTGTTGCATTCCTCATTATAAGTTGTGCTTCTTAGAGTTTCTCTGTAACTTGTTAACTTTGAAGAGTGAAATACAATTTGCAATTATCAGTATTCTCTTTGTTACTTGTTACTTGTTGCATTCATAGTTGTTATTGTTTCCGCCAATATCAACTAAAATAGAACTATCTTGTAATCTTTCGATCCTATATTAATTAATTTAATGTTTTAAGCACTGATATTGTTATGAATTTATAAATCTCAACGTAAGAATTTCACTTTTCACAAATGACTTGTCTATAGAAACGAAATTATTTAGGTTAACAGAGATGCAATTTGACTTTTGGATATCAGTCAGTCATGAAACTAAAAATTGACATGGATTTTGTTAATGTTTGATTAGGTACAAACAACATGAACTTTTGTTTCAATTGATTTTATATATTCCTAATGGCAGTTATTTTTTTTATCCAAGATGTATAAGTCTGTTTGGATAGATGACATTATCAAAATGGCTAAGAAAGGAACCGACGAATAAAGGCAAGAAGCAAAGAACTTCTCTAAGATATCCCCTCATCGACTAGCTTAGATCTGTTATGTATTTTTTCTGATCCTAAATCAATTTCTGTTTGATTTTATGCAGAACAAGAATTAGAAATTTTCAAACAATGTTGTTCAAGATAAATATATGAGGTTGCGCTGTTTCATGGACTCGAGATCGGTTGGTCAGATTTCAATCAGTTGGTACAGTTGACTTTTGGTTGACTTAAATTCAAAGAACAGTCAAAACTCAGTGACTGCAGCTTATCTAAACAAAATATTTCGCATAATCTTGGAGCATTTTCCCTTCTCGGTGACTTAATTTCAAGGGGAATTAATTTTTGTGGCCTACCCATGAGCCTTGGTCAATTATCCAATGTGCTTGTCTAGGACTTATGTGGATGCAGGACCCTTCAATCAGTTCAAGTATTTCCTTTGGAGGAATGTAGTTATGGTGGCGTTAACATGACATCTAATAGCACATGCTGCAAAGGCACATCAAGAAAAAGAATCCATATTGGGAGTTCTATTAAAGGATTTAAGCCAAGAGCAAGTGCGGACCGTCATCTCATTCGACGGTCAACAGACTGACCGTGCCTGTTTTGACCCGTTACCCATTTTGACCAGTTACCCTACCCACCCATTTTGCCTAGTTTGTAACTTATGGTCCATTCTTTTGTGTTTGCAGTTCACCCCTTTAACTCATATGGCAAGTGAAAGACTTGAATTCTGAATTTCTGGTATGTTGACTTAAACTTTATTTAGAAATATATCTTATGGATCTGTATTAGACAAAGATTGTTGTAATCATCTTTTGATTTCTAGTTATTGATTTGAAGCTATCTGTAGTTGTTATTTACATAGAAAAATTTGTAAGATTCTTGAACCATAGTGGAGGAATTTATGAACTAGCAAATGGATGTTTTAACTTCTAGTTATTTTATTTGTGCATTAACACCATACAACACAATTTTGTTTTAAAGTTGAGTTGTTGTAAGTGTAACCTCGTCGCCGCCGCCGCCGCATCGTGCGGGTTTCCGACTAGTATATATATATATAGCATATATATAGGGGACGGTTCCACTAAAAAGTTGTTTTTTGCTAAGAAATCCTAAGAAGTGGGTCAAACGAACTCCGATTGAGCTCATTCCAGTGGCGTTGGAACCGTCTCATCGAACCCTAACCCGGACCCAAAAACCTAAACCCCCCCCCTCTAACCCCACCCCGAGAAGCCTAAAACCACCACCCTCACCCCCAAAAAACCTAAACCCCTCCACCCCACCCCCACAAAAACCTAAACCCATCCCCACCCACCCCCAAAAACCTAAACCCCCCACCCCCACCAAAAAAAAAACCTAAATCATAAAATCTAAACCCTAAAGTTAAAACCTAAGGCTAAAACTCTAAAATTCAAACGTAAAATCTAAACCTTAAAAGTTAAACCCTAAAAGCTAAGATGGTAGAGTTCGACGTAACGGTTGCAACGCCGCTGAAATTAGCTCAATCGGAGTTCGTTTGATATCGTTTCTTAAAGTTTTTGTCATTTCTTAGATTTATTAGCGAAAAACTATTTCTTATTTGATTCTCCCCATATATATATATATATATATATATATATATATATATATATATATATATATATATATATATTTATGTCACTTTTTCTATTTTTTTTATATTTGGAACAACAAATCGTATGTCAACAAAGCGGAAATCGACACGTTACTCGAAAACGTCATGCCGTAATTTTTTAGAAAGGTATTCATGAATAAATAGTTTTTTGTAAATTAGTTTAATTAATAGAAGTTAGAAAAGTTGTTATTGTTAGAGATATTATTTAGATGTAATATATTTTGATTTGGCTGGATTGTAATAAATTTGATTTGGCTGCATTGATGAAAATGCTAGATTTTAATGAAATTAAAGGGTATATTTTTATTTTATTTTGTTGTTTTTGAAGCGGCCTAAAAATATTTTTTTAGGACGGTTTCTAATATTATGTACTAGTGAAAGTTTGGATTATTAAAATATAATTTAGCAAAAAGTAAAAATAAAAAGATTTTTAATAATTGGGACTGATTAATGACTCAAAGTTCGTCCCAAAAGAGGTATGGAATTCCTTCGCAAACAAAATGGTTGCAGCAATAGTGCGCCGGGCAGCAAAAAACATTTTGTCGCAATTTTCCTGGCAAACATTTTCGGTCGCAAACTGGTCACTGATTTAGAGATGGTTTTTTCTTCTGTATTATCTTTCGCAAACTGATTCGGGTCGCAAAAATCATCGGATTATCGAGCAAGCTATTTGCTGCCGGAATTTTCAATAGATGGTCATTTTACGACGGATTTTTGGTGCTTTCAGCTGTGGCAATAACCATTTGTGTAGGAAGTATAAGCTCTTCATTCTGTCACTCAAATTCTCCTCTTTAGTGCTGATCTCGTATGTTAAGTAAACAAGACGATGCCAAATCTAATAGACTTCTGTTCTGTTTATTATCAACGTTATATTAACAAAATGTATGAAACATACTAGCAACCTTTTAACATTATAGTCTATGAACAGTTTTTACTACAAAACACTTTATCAAAAGAGCAGCCACAAATTATCTTATCTTTGAACGTAAGATTGTCTTTTTGTGTTGAAAACCAAGTGACCAAAAAAAAAATAACAAGAAGAAAAATGCTTTTATATTAGATGTTTTGGATGGAAATGATTAGAAATTGATATTCAGAGTGATAAAAAGTTAAAACAATGGAGCCCATTAGTTGAATGTAACTTATGGTACTGGTGAGTTTCTTTCACCTCTCTGTCTCTTTGTCTTCTTAAAGACATTTGGGGGACAATCGGTTCAACGGACGGTTCACGTCATCTTTCGCGAATACTGATAGATTGCAGGAATTAACTGTAACTTCTACGTACGTACTACTATATATGCATTTATCTGCTGTGCAATGTGTCTTTAACGTGTGATATCAAAAGTTTAATTAAAAAGGTAACGGGTGCAAAAAGACATTTATTGTTTATTATAAAGAAAAGAAATAAAAATGTGTTTAATTTGTTAGTAAACTCAACACGTACGAAAAATTATCTGGCTTGTGGTAAGATAGTTGGACTAGAATTGTGGGGCAAAAGAACATGGAATGATTATTGAACAGACGTTTACTCTTTCCCATGTTCCATATATCAGGTGCCATCTATTTCAAATCGTTAAGTATCAATAATGCAAAAAAACTAATTTGACCGGTCAAGTTCCATGCAGCCCTCACATGATTGAACCTAAATCTTTTATTATCTTCTTTCTTCACATGCTTCAACTCATTTTCAATCTAAGACCAAGTACCGGCCCTCAATGCCAAGTTGGTTGTGACAAGGATGTAGCGTTGTTGTGGCTTATCACTGATGGTGGGGGCTCCTCACTCACAAGTTTTTTATTAGATATCAATACATGACTAATTGTTATTGATATTTAAAATCTGATATAATATTACTTCATTATATTGGTGTTTTAGGCCTTCCTTGTAATTCACTTTAGACCCATCAAATCTTATATAAAATTTGTTATTGATATTAAAAATCTGATATGATATGACTGTGTTTTATATTGGATACTAATGTATTAATCCATGGGAGTCTAGTCGAGTCAATGTATTGAGTCAAACATGTAAATAGTCTAAAGTGTATTTAGAATAGAATATGTAAGTTGTAAATTAGGAGGACTAGAATTGTTATAGTTAGAACCTTGTAACCTACATATGGGAGATACACCGAATGTAACAGAAGACGCAATGGTTGGCCGGAAGTCGCGATGGTTGGATGTGAGTATGTCAGTTATAGACAGTTATAGGTGAAAGGTTGTGTCTGTTAGAAATTGGGTTATAAATAGAAGTCAAAATCGAGTCTGTAATTAATGTTTGTTTCATATCAATAAAAGAATAGTTTGTTCAATTGTATGTTCAATCGTTCAAAGAGAGAAGACCAACAGTGGCATTAGAGCCAAAGGTTCAAACCAGAAAAGGAAACCATAGAAGAACGATTTAGTGTGAATCAATTCTAAATTAGGAAATTGATCGGGAGTAGATCAATTTCAAACCAGAAATTAAAATCATAAAAGGTAAAGTGAAGAAGAGAGGAGACTTACCCGTGTACGACAGAGAGGACGCCGGCGACAGAGAAAGTAGTAACCTTTGCCGCCGTTGACCACCGATGTTGCCGGAATAATCGGAGAAACCGATTAAAGATTTGAAGGCCGATTGAGTGAAGATCGCCTGATTGTTGTTGAATTCGAGAATCGGAGAGCCGATTGAGAAACAGAGAAGAAGTCGCCACCATGTGCGCTTGCCGGAAAGAGAAACGCCGCGCCGAGTTTTGACTGTTGTTGACCCAGACATCGAAGAAGAAGGTTTTCTTTATCCTAACTATATCGATTTGCTCAAAGGCCACAGAAGGGAATGTTTGGTACCCTAGGTGCTTGATCAAAGTCGGAGAAGTGAAAAGGAAGTCAGAGAAGTGAAAAGGGGAAAAGAACCGTTGGAAAAAAGTCTGTCTTAGGCTAGAGACTTATGGGCTGGACTACAATTTGTTTTTTTTTTATTTAAAAACAAACGAAAAATAAGAAGCAAAGTTTGTTTGTTATATTTGAAAAAAAACAAATTTTAAAATAGATATTTCAAAGAAAAACAAGTGTTGTTTTCAAAGTAGTTTTTTTTAATAAGAAAAGGCAATCAAGTGCCTTTGTATTACGATTCGTGAGAAAGAAAGGACCGAGATGGAGACCGTAATCAGAATTGACGAGAAAAAGGAAACGAGTGGTGTTCGTGGAGTACGACATCAAAGAGACTAGAAAAAGAGAAACGAGAGGTGTTCATGGTTTGCGTAACCAAATTCAGAAAATTAGAATTACGAGCAGAGGATTCGCGAGATTACAGGTTTTACGTTCTGATTACCTTGGAATTTAAAGTTTATAGATTTATTGCAATTTTAGTGGATTAAATTAGACAAGAAAATTGCATTTGAGACTGTGTTAGAAAAACACACAAGTTCGTTTTGGTTTTAGAAGAAAACCTAAGTTACGATGCCAGAGTAATCAAGCAAGGAGACTAACAAGGAGATAATAATAATAATAATAATACATAAGGAGACGAGTTATGTTTCTCATTTCAAATGTCCTGTCCTAAAATCCACAAATTTACGCCGTATGGTCAATTTGTATAAAGACCATACTTACGACAAACGGACTATGGGAAAGTATAGAACCAAGTACGAGTACGCAAGTTGACGAGAAGAAAGACATGGAGGCGACAACGCATCTATTTCAAGCATTACCAAAAGTGATGATTTTACAAGTGGCAAGTTGTAAAAGTGCAAAAGAGATTTGGGATGCACTAAAGACAAGACATGTCAGTGTAGATCGAGTGCAGAAGGCACTTCTACAAACACTCAGAACAGAGTTTGAAATGTTAAGAACGGAGGAGGAAGACAGTATAGACACGTTCACTGCAAAGTTAAATAGCATTGTTACTAGAGCAAAAGGTTTAGGATCTGTATGATGAACCAAATTTAGTACGGAAACTACTAAGTGTTGTACCAAAGAGGTTTGCTCAAATAGCTACAACCATCGAGCAATTCGCTGATCTAGATACAACAACTCTAGATGAGACAATTGGAAGGTTGAAAGCCTTTGAAGAAAGAGCCAGTCTAATGGATGAAGGCCCGGTGAACAATCAAGATAGACTTTTGTTCACACAACACGAGAAGAACTATGGTCGAGGAAGACATTTTAGAAACAGTGGACAAGGAAGGTTTAATACATCACAAAGCAATTGGTGTAATGAGAAGTTTAGATAAAGAGGTGGAAATGTCTCGCATGACAATTTTAGGAACAAGAATGAAAATGGATATGATAGTAGGAAGGGAAGCTCTAGAGATCAAAACCATCCTGAAGAGATATTAGAGAAGTAGAGTGCTACAATTGCCATAAGTTTGGACAATATGCATCGGATTGTCCAGAACCAGATCACATAAAAGAGGAGGCAAATCAAGTATAAGAGGATGTAGACCGACCCTCTTAATGGCAGTTACGAAAGACAAAGAGAGATATGAAGAGAATACTTCAAATGAGAAGGAAAGTAATTACTGGACGTAATTAGCAAAATATTTTAATGACGAAGAGCCGGAGTGGCAAGGATTAGTTACTGAGAGGGATCAGAAGCCCGAAGATGCAAAGTTGAAAAAGATGAGATCAGAGACAGATATTAAACATGCTTCATGAGTTTGAAGTAAAGAAGGATAAACTTGAGATCGAGATGAGAAACATAGAATTAGAGTCTGAGAGAAAGATGAATGACATAGAGAAGTCATTTGAGGAAAAGATAGACAGAGAAATGGAGAACTAAAGAGTTTGAAAGAAGCTGCAAACAAAGAGAAAGAAGAGCTAAAGCCAGAAAGAGCTAAGTTGGAGAAAGAAAAGCATGAGGTGCTTGTAAAACTGAAACATGTAAAGGATAAAGCAGCCAAAAGAAAAGAAACATGAGAAACATGCAAGGATGACATCAAAGGTTCTACATTCAACTGATAACAAGATTGACAAAGGAGCTAAGTCAAGTCACAAGAGAAAGAAACAAGAAATAGTTGGTGACTGACCATTCAAAGATGAACCAATCAAAGCTATAGAAGACATGGTACAAGTTAAAGAAGATAATACTCAAGAAAGACGTGAAGACATGAAAGATGGTCAAGTCTAGACAAAGTTCGTAATGAAGAGAAAGTTGATGCTTCATGTGTTGAAGACAAAATCAAAGCAGCCAACACTTATCAAGGCGGAAGAAAGCCGAAGATTAGAGACAAAGATCTACTACAACCTGCTTAAGATAAAGATGACGAAACTTGAAGATACTAAAGGCATGGATTAATAAATTAGGGGGGAGTATTGGATACTAATGTATTAATCCATGTGAGTCTAGTTGAGTCAATGCATTGAGTCAAACATGTAAATAGTCTAAAGTGTATTTAGAATAGAATATGTAAAGTTGTAAAATAGGAGGACCAGAAGAGTTATAGTTAGAACCTTGTAACCTACATACAAGAGATACACCGAATGTAACAGAAGACGCAATGGTTGGCCGGAAGTCGCGATGGTTGGATGTGAGTATGTCAGTTATAGACAGTTATAGGTGAAAGGTTGTGTCTGTTAGAAATTGGGTTATAAATAGAAGTCAAAATCGAGTCTGTAATTAATGTTTGTTTCATTTCAATAAAAGAATAGTTTGTTCAATTGTATGTTCAATCGTTCAAAGAGAGAAGACCAACAGTGGCATTAGAGCCAAAGGTTCAAACCAGAAAAGGAAACCATAGAAGAACGATTTAGTGTGAATCGATTCTAAATTAGGAAATTGATCGGGAGTAGATCAATTTCAAACCATAAATTAAAATCATAAAAGGTAAAGTGAAGAAGAGAGGAGACTTACCCGTGTACGACAGAGAGGACGCCGACGACCGAGAAAGTAGTAACCTTTGCCGTCGTTGACCACCGTTGTTATCGGAATAATCAGAGAAACCGATTAAAGATTTGAAGGCCGATTGAGTGAAGATCGATTGATTGTTGTTGAATTCGAGAATCGGAGAGCCGGTTGAGAAACAGAGAAGAAGTCGCCACCATGTGCGCTTGCCGGAAAGAGAAACGCCGCGCCGAGTTTTGACTGTTGTTGACCCAGACATCGAAGAAGAAGGTTTCCATGATCCTAACTATATCGATTTGCTCAAAGGCCACAGAAGGGAAGGTTTGGTGCCCTAGGTGCTTGATCAAAGTCGGAGAAGTGAAAAGGAAGTCAGAGAAGTGAAAAGGGGAAAAGAACCGGTGGAAAAAAGTTTGTCTTAGGCAAGAGACTTATGGGTTGAACTACAATTTGTTTTTTTTTTAAAAAAACAAACGAAAAATAAGAAGCAATGTTTGTTTGTTATATTTGAAAAAAAAACAAATTTTAAAATAGATATTTCAAAGAAAAACAAGTGTTGTTTTCAAAGTAGTTTTCTTTAATAAGAAAAGGCAATCAAGTGCCTTTGTATTACAATTCGCGAGAAAGAAAGGACCGAGATGGAGACCGTTATCAGAATTGACGAGAAATAGGAGACGAGTGGTGTTCGTGGAGTACGACATCAAAGAGACTAGAAAAAGAGAAACGAGAGGTGTTCATGGTTTGCGTCACCAAATTCAGAAAATTAAATTACTCGCAGAGGATTCGCGAGATTACAGGTTTTACGTTCTGATTACCTTGGAATTTAAAGTTTATAGATTTATTGCAATTCTAGTGGATTAAATTAGACTAGAAAATTGCATTTGAGACTGTGTTAGAAAAACACACAAGTTCGTTTTGGTTTTAGAAGAAAACCTAAGTTACGATGCCAGAGTAATCAAGCAATGAGACTAACAAGGAGATAATAATAATAATAATAATAATACATAAGGAGACGAGTTATGTTTCCCATTTCAAATGTCCTGTCCTAAAATCCACAAATTTACGCCGTATGGTCAATTTGTATAAAGACCATACTTACGACAAACGGACTATGGGAAAGTATAGAACCAAGTACGAGTACGTAAGTTGACGAGAAGAAAGATATGGAGGCGACAGCGCATCTATTTCAAGCATTACCAAAAGTGATGATTTTACAAGTGGCAAGTTGTAAAAGTGCAAAAGAGATTTGGGATGCACTAAAGACAAGACATGTCAGTGTAGATCGAGTGCAGAAGGCACTTCTACAAACACTCAGAATAGAGTTTGAAATGTTAAGAATGGAAGAGGAAGACAGTATAGACACGTTCACTGCAAAGTTAAACATCGTTGTTACTAGAGCAAAAGGTTTAGGATCAGTATATGATGAACCAAATTTAGTACGGAAACTACTAAGTGTTGTACCAAAGAGGTTTGCTCAAATAGCTGTAACCATCGAGCAATTCGCTGACCTAGATACAACAACTCTAGATGAGACAATTGGAAGGTTGAAAGCCTTTGAAGAAAGAGCCAGTCTAATGGATGAAGGCCCGGTGAATAATCAAGATAGACTTTTGTTCACACAACACGAGAAGAACTATGGTCGAGGAAGACATTTTAGAAACAGTGGACAAGGAAGGTTTAATACATCACAAGGCAATTGGTGTAATGAGAAGTTTAGATAAAGAGGTGGAAATGTCTCGCATGACAATTTTAGGAACAAGAATGAAGATGGATATGATAGTAGGAAGGGAAGCTTTAGAGATCAAAACCATCCTGAAGAGATATTAGAGAAGTAGAGTGCTACAATTGCCAAAAGTTTGGACATTATGCATCGGATTGTCCAGAACCAGATCACAGAAAAGAGGAGGCAAATCTAGTATAAGAGGATGTAGAACCGACCCTCTTAATGGCAGTTACAGAAGACAAAGAGAGATATGAAGAGAATACTTCAAATGAGAAGGAAAGCAGTTACTGGACGTAATTAGCAAAGTATTTTAATGACGAAGAGCTGGAGTGGCAAGGATTAGTTACTGAGAGGGATCAGAAGCCTGAAGATGCAAAGTTGAAAAAGATGAGATCAGAGACAGATATTGATATAAAGGGAAAACTAGAGACGTGGAGATTAAACATGCTTCATGAGTTTGAAGTAAAGAAGTATAAACTTGAGATCGAAATGAGAAACATAGAATTAGAGTCTGAGAGAAAGATGAATGACATAGAGAAGTCATTTGAAGTAAAGATAGACAGAGAAATGGAGAACTAAAGAGTTTGAAAGAAGCTGCAAACAAAGAGATAGAAGAGCTAAAGTCAGAAAGAGCTAAGTTGGAGAAAGAAAAGCATGAGGTGCTTGTAAAACTGAAACATCTAAAGGATAAAGCAGCCAAAAGAAAAGAAACATGAGAAACATGCAAGGATGACATCAAAGGTTCTACATTCAACTGATAACAAGATTGACAAAGGAGCTGAGTCAAGTCACAAGAGAAAGAAACAAGAAATAGTTGGTGACTTACCATTCAAAGATGAACCAATCAAAGCTATAGAAGACATGGTACAAGTTAAAGAAGATAATACTCAAGAAAGACGTGAAGACATGAAAGATGGTCAAGTTCTAGACAAAGTTTGTAATGAAGAGAAAGTTGATGCTTCATGCGTTGAAGACAAAATCAAAGCAGCCAACACTTATCAAGGCGGAAGAAAGCTGAAGATTAGAGACAAAGATCTACTACAACCTGCTCAAGATAAAGATGACGAAACTTGAAGATACTAAAGGCATGGATTAATAAATTAGGGGGAGTATTGGATACTAATGTATTAATCCATGTGAGTCTAGTCGAGTCAATGTATTGAGTCAAACATGTAAATAGTCTAAAGTGTATTTAGAATAGAATATGTAAAGTTGTAAAATAGGAGGACCAGAAGAGTTATAGTTAGAACCTTGTAACCTACATACAAGTGATACACCGAATGTAACAGAAGACGCAATGGTTGGCCGGAAGTCGCGATGGTTGGATGTGAGTGTGTCAGTTATAGACAGTTATAGGTGAAAGGTTGTGTCTGTTAGAAATTGGGTTATAAATAGAAGTCAAAATCGAGTCTGTAATTAATGTTTGTTTCATATCAATAAAAGAATAGTTTGTTCAATTGTATGTTCAATCGTTCAAAGAGAGAAGACCAACAGTGGCATTAGAGCCAAAGGTTCAAACCAGAAAAGGAAACCATAGAAGAACGATTTAGTGTGAATCGATTCTAAATTAGGAAATTGATCGGGAGTAGATCAATTTCAAACCATAAATTAAAATCATAAAAGGTAAAGTGAAGAAGAGAGGAGACTTACCCGTGTACGACAGAGAGGACGCCGGCGACCGAGAAAGTAGTAACCTTTGCCGTCGTTGACCACCGTTGTTGTCGGAATAATCAGAGAAACCGATTAAAGATTTGAAGGCCGATTGAGTGAAGATCGATTGATTGTTGTTGAATTCGAGAATCGGAGAGCCGGTTGAGAAACAGAGAAGAAGTCGCCACCATGTGCGCTTGCCGGAAAGAGAAACGTCGCGCCGAGTTTTGACTGTTGTTGACCCAGACATTGAAGAAGAAGGTTTCCTTGATCCTAACTATATCGATTTGCTCAAAGGCCACAGAAGGGAAGGTTTGGTGCCCTAGGTGCTTGATCAAAGTCGGAAGAGTGAAAAGGAAGTCAGAGAAGTGAAAAGGGGAAATGAACCGGTAGAAAAAAGTCTGTCTTAGGCTAGAGACTTATGGGCTGGACTACAATTTGTTTTTTTATTTATTTAAAAACAAACGAAAAATAAGAAGCAAAGTTTGTTTGTTATATTTGAAAAAAAAAACAAATTTTAAAATAGATATTTCAAAGAAAAACAAGTGTTGTTTTCAAAGTAGTTTTTTTAATAAGAAAAGGCAATCAAGTGCCTTTGTATTACGATTCGCGAGAAAGAAAGGACCGAGATGGAGACCGTTATCAGAATTGACGAGAAAAAGGAGACGAGTGGTGTTCGTGGAGTACGACATCAAAGAGACTAGAAAAAGAGAAACGAGAGGTGTTCATGGTTTGCGTCACCAAATTCAGAAAATTAAATTACGCGCAGAGGATTTGTGAGATTACAGGTTTTACGTTCTGATTACCTTGGAATTTAATGTTTATAGATTTATTGCAATTCTAGTGGATTAAATTAGACTAGAAAATTGCATTTGAGACTGTGTTAGAAAAACACACAAGTTCGTTTTGGTTTTAGAAGAAAACCTAAGTTACGATGCCAGAGTAATCAAGCAATGAGACTAACAAGGAGATAATAATAATAATAATAATAATAATAATAATAATAATAATAATAATAATAATAATAATACATAAGGAGACGAGTTATGTTTCCCATTTCAAATGTCCTGTCCTAAAATCCACAAATTTACGCCGTATGGTCAATTTGTATAAAGACCATACTTACGACAAACGGACTATGGGAAAGTATAGAACCAAGTACGAGTACGTAAGTTGACGAGAAGAAAGATATGGAGGCGACAGCGCATCTATTTCAAGCATTACCAAAAGTGATGATTTTACAAGTGGCAAGTTGTAAAAGTGCAAAAGAGATTTGGGATGCACTAAAGACAAGACATGTCAGTGTAGATCGAGTGCAGAAGGCACTTCTACAAACACTCAGAACAGAGTTTGAAATGTTAAGAATGGAAGAGGAAGACAGTATAGACACGTTCACTGCAAAGTTAAACATCGTTGTTACTAGAGCAAAAGGTTTAGGATCAGTATATGATGAACCAAATTTAGTACGGAAACTACTAAGTGTTGTACCAAAGAGGTTTGCTCAAATAGCTGCAACCATCGAGCAATTCGCTGACCTAAATACAACAACTCTAGATGAGACAATTGGAAGGTTGAAAGCCTTTGAAGAAAGAGCCAGTCTAATGGATGAAGGCCCGGTGAACAATCAAGATAGACTTTTGTTCACACAACACGAGAAGAACTATGGCCGAGGAAGACATTTTAGAAACAGTGGACAAGGAAGGTTTAATACATCACAAGGCAATTGGTGTAATGAGAAGTTTAGATAAAGAGGTGGAAATGTCTCGCATGACAATTTTAGGAACAAGAATGAAGATGGATATGATAGTAGGAAGGGAAGCTTTAGAGATCAAAACCATCCTGAAGAGATATTAGAGAAGTAGAGTGCTACAATTGCCAAAAGTTTGGACATTATCCATCGGATTGTCCAGAACCAGATCACAGAAAAGAGGAGGCAAATCTAGTATAAGAGGATGTAGAACCGACCCTCTTAATGGCAGTTACAGAAGACAAAGAGAGATATGAAGAGAATACTTCAAATGAGAAGGAAAGCAATTACTGGACGTAATTAGCAAAGTATTTTAATGACGAAGAGCCGGAGTGGCAAGGATTAGTTACTGAGAGGGATCAGAAGCCTGAAGATGCAAAGTTGAAAAAGATGAGATCAGAGACAGATATTGATATAAAGGGAAAACTAGAGACGTGGAGATTAAACATGCTTCATGAGTTTGAAGTAAAGAAGTATAAACTTGAGATCGAGATGAGAAACATAGAATTAGAGTCTGAGAGAAAGATGAATGACATAGAGAAGTCATTTGAAGTAAAGATAGACAGAGAAATGGAGAACTAAAGAGTTTGAAAGAAGCTGCAAACAAAGAGATAGAAGAGCTAAAGTCAGAAAGAGCTAAGTTGGAGAAAGAAAAGCATGAGGTGCTTGTAAAACTGAAACATCTAAAGGATAAAGCAGCCAAAAGAAAAGAAACATGAGAAACATGCAAGGATGACATCAAAGGTTCTACATTCAACTGATAACAAGATTGACAAAGGAGCTGAGTCAAGTCACAAGAGAAAGAAACAAGAAATAGTTGGTGACTTACCATTCAAAGATGAACCAATCAAAGCTATAGAAGACATGGTACAAGTTAAAGAAGATAATACTCAAGAAAGACGTGAAGACATGAAAGATGGTCAAGTTCTAGACAGAGTTTGTAATGAAGAGAAAGTTGATGCTTCATGTGTTGAAGACAAAATCAAAGCAGCCAACACTTATCAAGGCGGAAGAAAGCCGAAGATTAGAGACAAAGATCTACTACAACCTGCTCAAGATAAAGATGACGAAACTTGAAGATACTAAAGGCATGGATTAATAAATTAGGGGGAGTATTGGATACTAATGTATTAATCCATGTGAGTCTAGTCGAGTCAATGTATTGAGTCAAAAATGTAAATAGTCTAAAGTGTATTTAGAATAGAATATGTAAAGTTGTAAAATAGGAGGACCAGAAGAGTTATAGTTAGAACCTTGTAACCTACATACAAGTGATACACCGAATGTAACAGAAGACGCAATGGTTGGCCGGAAGTCGCGATGGTTGGATGTGAGTGTGTAAGTTATAGACAGTTATAGGTGAAAGGTTGTGTCTGTTAGAAATTGGGTTATAAATAGAAGTCAAAATCGAGTCTGTAATTAATGTTTGTTTTATATCAATAAAAGAATAGTTTGTTCAATTGTATGTTCAATCGTTCAAAGAGAGAAGACCAACAGTGGCATTAGAGCCAAAGGTTCAAACCAGAAAAGGAAACCATAGAAGAACGATTTAGTGTGAATCGATTCTAAATTAGGAAATTGATCGGGAGTAGATCAATTTCAAACCATAAATTAAAATCATAAAAGGTAAAGTGAAGAAGAGAGGAGACTTACCCGTGTACGACAGAGAGGACGCAGGCGACCGAGAAAGTAGTAACCTTTGCCGCCGTTGACCACCGTTGTTGCCGGAATAATCAGAGAAACCGATTAATGATTTGAAGGCCGATTGAGTGAAGATCGATTGATTGTTGTTGAATTCAAGAATCGGAGAGCCGGTTGAGAAACAGAGAAGAAGTCGCCACCATATGCGCTTGCCGGAAAGAGAAACGCCGCGCCGAGTTTTGACTGTTGTTGACCCAGACATTGAAGAAGAAGGTTTCCTTGATCCTAACTATATCGATTTGCTCAAAGGCCACAGAAGGGAAGGTTTGGTGCCCTAGGTGCTTGATCAAAGTCGGAAGAGTGAAAAGGAAGTCAGAGAAGTGAAAAGGGGAAAAGAACCGGTAGAAAAAAGTCTGTCTTAGGCTAGAGACTTATGGGCTGGACTACAATTTGTTTTTTTATTTATTTAAAAACAAACAAAAAATAAGAAGCAAAGTTTGTTTGTTATATTTGAAAAAAAAAACAAATTTTAAAATAGATATTTCAAAGAAAAACAAGTGTTGTTTTCAAAGTAGTTTTTTTAATAAGAAAAGGCAATCAAGTGCCTTTGTATTACGATTCGCGAGAAAGAAAGGACCGAGATGGAGACCGTTATCAGAATTGACGAGAAAAAGGAGACGAGTGGTGTTCGTGGAGTACGACATCAAAGAGACTAGAAAAAGAGAAACGAGAGGTGTTCATGGTTTGCGTCACCAAATTCAGAAAATTAGAATTACGCGCAGAGGATTCGTGAGATTACAGGTTTTACGTTCTGATTACCTTGGAATTTAAAGTTTATAGATTTATTGCAATTTTAGTGGATTAAATTATACTAGAAAATTGCATTTGAGACTGTGTTAGAAAAACACACAAGTTCGTTTTGGTTTTAGAAGAAAACCTAAGTTACGATGCCAGAGTAATCAAGCAAGGAGACTAACAAGGAGATAATAATAATAATACATAAGGAGACGAGTTATGTTTCCCATTTCAAATGTCCTGTCCTAAAATCCACAAATTTACGCCGTATGGTCAATTTGTATAAAGACCATACTTACGACAAACGGACTATGGGAAAGTATAGAACCAAGTACGAGTACGCAAGTTGATGAGAAGAAAGATATGGAGGCGACAGCGCATCTATTTCAAGCATTACCAAAAGTGATGATTTTACAAGTGGCAAGTTGTAAAAGTGCAAAAGAGATTTGGGATGCACTAAAGACAAGACATGTCAGTGTAGATCAAGTGCAGAAGGCACTTCTACAAACACTCAAAACAGAGTTTGAAATGTTAAGAATGGAGGAGGAAGACAGTATAGACACGTTCACTGCAAAGTTAAATAGCGTTGTTACTAGAGCAAAAGGTTTAGGATCAGTATATGATGAACCAAATTTAGTATGGAAACTACTAAGTGTTGTACCAAAGTGGTTTGCTCAAATAGCTGCAACCATCGAGCAATTCGCTGACCTAGATACAACAAATCTAGATGAGACAATTGGAAGGTTGAAAGCCTTTTAAGAAAGAGCCAGTCTAATGGATGAAGGCCCGGTGAACAATCAAGAAAGACTTTTGTTCACACAACACGAGAAGAACTATGGTCGAGGAAGACATTTTAGAAACAGTGGACAAGGAAGGTTTAATACATCACAAGGCAATTGGTGTAATGAGAAGTTTAGATAAAGAGGTGGAAATGTCTCGCATGACAATTTTAGGAACAAGAATGAAGATGGATTTCATAGTAGGAAGGGAAGCTCTAGAGATCAAAACCATCCTAGAAGAGATATTAGAGAAGTAGAGTGCTACAATTGCCATAAGTTTAGACATTATGCATCGGATTGTCCAGAACCAGATTATATAAAAGAGGAGGCAAATCTAGTATAAGAGGATGTAGAACCGACCCTCCTAATGGCAGTTACAGAAGACAAAGAGAGATATGAAGAGAATACTTCAAATGAGAAGGAAAGCAATTACTGAACGTAATTAGCAAAGTATTTTAATGACGAAGAGACGGAGTGGCAAGGAATAGTTACTGAGAGGGATCGAAGCCCGAAGATGCAAAGTTGAAAAAGATGAGATCAGAGACAGATATTGATATAAAGGGAAAACTAGAGACGTGGAGATTAAACATGCTTCATGAGTTTGAAGTAAAGAAGGATAAACTTGAGATCGAGATGAGAAACATAGAAATAGAGTCTGAGAGAAAGATGAATGACATAGAGAAGTCATTTGAGGAAAAGATAGACAGAGAAATGGAGAACTAAAGAGTTTGAAAGAAGCTGCAAACAAAGAGATAGAAGAGCTAAAGCCAGAAAGAGCTAAGTTGGAGAAAGAAAAGCATGAGGTGCTTGCAAAACTGAAACATCTAAAGGATAAAGCAGCCAAAAGAAAAGAAACATGAGAAACATGCAAGGATGACATCAAAGGTTCTACATTCAACTGATAACAAGATTGACAAAGGAGCTGAGTCAAGTCACAAGAGAAAGAAACAAGAAATAGTTGGTGACTTACCATTCAATGATGAACCAATCAAAGCTATAGAAGACATGGTACAAGTTAAAGAAGATAATACTCAAGAAAGACGTGAAGACATGAAAGATGGTCAAGTTCTAGACAAAGTTCGTAATGAAGAGAAAGTTGATGCTTCATAGAATTAGAGTCTGAGAGAAAGATGAATGACATAGAGAAGTCATTTGAAGAAAAGATAGACAGATAAATGGAGAAATAAAGAGTTTGAAAGAAGCTGCAAACAAAGAGATAGAAGAGCTAAAGTCAGAAAGAGCTAAGTTGGAGAAAGAAAAGAATGAGGTGCTTGTAAAACTGAACATCTAAAGGATAAAGCAGTCAAAAGAAAAGAAACATGAGAAACATGCAAGTATGACATAAAAGGTTCTACATTCAACTGATAACAAGATGGACAAAGGAGCTGAGTCAAGTCACAAGAGAAAGAAACAAGAAATAGTTGGTGACTTACCATTCAAAGATGAACCAATCAAAGCTATAGAAGACATGGTACAAGTTAAAGAAGATAATACTCAAGAAAGACGTGAAGACATGAAAGATGGTCAAGTTCTAGACAAAGTTTGTAATGAAGAGAAAGTTGATGCTTCATGTGTTGAAGACAAAATCAAAGCAGCCAACACTTATCAAGGCGGAAGAAAGCCGAAGATTAGAGACAAAGATCTACTACAACCTGCTCAAGATAAAGATGACGAAACTTGAAGATACTAAAGGCATGGATTAATAAATTAGGGGGGAGTATTGGATACTAATGTATTAATCCATGTGAGTCTAGTCGAGTCAATGTATTGAGTCAAACATGTAAATAGTCTAAAGTGTATTTAGAATAGAATATGTAAAGTTGTAAATTAGGAGGACTAGAAGTGTTATAGTTAGAACCTTGTTACCTACATACAAGAGATACACCGAATGTAACAGAAGACGCAATGGTTGGCCAGAAGTCGTGATGGTTGGATGTGAGTATGTCAGTTATAGACGGTTATAGGTGAAAGGTTGTGTCTGTTAGAAATTGGGTTATAAATAGAAGTCAAAATTGAGTCTGTAATTAATGTTTGTTTCATATCAATAAAAGAATAGTTTGTTCAATTGTATGTTCAATCGTTCAAAGAGAGAAGACCAACAGTGGCATTGGAGCCAAAGGTTCAAACCAGAAAAGGAAACCATAGAAGAACGATTTAGTGTGAATCGATTCTAAATTAGGAAATTGATCGGGAGTAGATCAATTTCAAACCTAAAATGAAAATCATAAAAGGTAAAGTGAAGAAGAGAGGAGACTTACCCGTGTACGACAGAGAGGACGCCGGCGACCGAGAAAGTTGTAACCTTTGCCGCCGTTGACCACCGTTGTTGCCGGAATAATCAGATAAACCGATTAAAGATTTGAAGGCCGATTGAATGAAGATCGCCTGATTGTTGTTGAATTCGAGAATCGGAGAGCCGATTGAGAAACAGAGAAGAAGTCGCCACCATGTACGCTTGCCGAAAACAGAAACGCCGCGACGAGTTTTGACTGTTGTTGACCCAGACATCGAAGAAGAAGGTTTCCTTGATCCTAACTATATCGATTTGCTCAAAGGCCACAGAAGGGAAGAAAGTGGGAACAGGTTTGGTGCCCTAGGTGCTAGATCAAAGTCGGAGAAGTTAAAAGGAAGTCAGAGAAGTGAAAACGGGAAAAGAACCGTTGGAAAAAAGTCTGTCTTAGGCTAGAGACTTATGGGCTGGACTACAATTTGTTTTTTTTTATTTAAAAACAAACGAAAAATAAGAAGCAAAGTTTGTTTGTTATATTTGAAAAAAAACAAATTTTAAAATAGATATTTCATTTAAAAACAAGTGTTGTTTTCAAAGTAGTTTTTTTTAATAAGAAAAGGCAATCAAGTGCCTTTGTATTACGATTCGCGAGAAAGAAAGGACCGAGATAGAGACCCTTATCAGAATTGACGAGAAAAAGGAGACGTGTGGTGTTCGTGGAGTACGACATCAAAGAGACTAGAAAAAGAGAAACGAGAGGTGTTCGTGGTTTGCGTCACCAAATTCGGAAAATTAGAATTACGCGCAGAGGATTCGCGAGATTACAGGTTTTACGTTCTGATTACCTTGGAATTTAAAGTTTATAGATTTATTGCAATTTTAGTGGATTAAATTAGACTAGAAAATTGCATTTGAGACTGTGTTAGAAAAACACACAGGTTCGTTTTGGTTTTAGAAGAAAACCTAAGTTACGATGCCAGAGTAATCAAGCAAGGAGACTAACAAGGAGATAATAATAATACATAAGGAGACGAGTTCTGTTTCCCATTTCAAATGTACTGTCCTAAAATCCACAAATTTAGGCCGTATGGTCAATTTGTTTAAAGACCATACTTACGACAAACGGACTATGGGAAAGTATAGAACCAAGTGCGAGTACGCAAGTTGACGAGAAGAAAGATATGTAGGCGACAGTGCATCTATTTCAAGCATTACCAGAAGTGATGATATTACAAGTGGCAAGTTGTAAAAGTGCAAAAGAGATTTGGGATGTACTAAAGACAAGACATGTCAGTGTAGATCCAGTGTAGAAGGCACTTCTATAAACACTCAGAATAGAGTTTGAAATGTTAAGAATGGAAGAGGAAGACAGTATAGACACGTTCACTGCAAAGTTAAACAGCGTTGTTACTAGAGCAAAAGGTTTAGGATCAGTATATGATGAACCAAATTTAGTACGGAAACTACTAAGTGTTGTACCAAAGAGGTTTGCTCAAATAGCTGCAACCATCGAGCAATTCGCTGACCTAGATACAACAACTCTAGATGAGACAATTGGAAGGTTGAAAGCCTTTGAAGAAAGAGCCAGTCTAATGGATAAAGGCCCGGTGAACAATCAAGATAGACTTTTGTTCACACAACACGAGAAGAACTATGGTCGAGGAAGACATTTTAGAAACAGTGGACAAGGAAGGTTTAATACATCACAAGGCAATCGGTGTAATGATAAGTTTAGATAAAGAGGTGGAAATGTCTCGCATGACAATTTTAGGAACAAGAATGAAGATGGATATGATAGTAGGAAGAGAAACTCTAGAGATCAAAACCATCCTAGAAGAGATATTAGAGAAGTAGAGTGCTACAATTGCCATAAGTTTGGACATTATGCATCGGATTGTCCAGAACCAGATCATAGAAAAGAGGAGGCAAATCTAGTATAAGAGGATGTAGAACTGACCCTCTTAATGGCAGTTACAGAAGACAAAGAGAGATATGAAGAGAATACTTCAAATGAGAAGGAAATCAATTACTGGACGTAATTAGCAAAGTATTTTAATGACGAAGAGCCGGAGTGGCAATGATTAGTTACTGAGAGGGATCAGAAGCTCGAAGATGCAAAGTTGAAAAAGATGAGATCAGAGACAGATATTGATATAAAGGGAAAACTAGAGACGTGGAGATTAAACATGCTTCATGAGTTTGAAGTAAAGAAGGATAACCTTGAGATCGAGATGAGAAACATAGAATTAGAGTCTGAGAGAAAGATGAATGACATAGAGAAGTCATTTGAAGTAAAGAAAGACAGAGAAATGGAGAACTAAAGAGTTTGAAAGAAGCTGCAAACAAAGAGATAGAAGAGCTAAAGTCAGAAAGAGCTAAGTTGGAGAAAGAAAAGCATGAGATGCTTGCAAAACTGATACATCTAAAGGATAAAGCAGCCAAAAGAAAAGAAACATGAGAAACATGCAAGGATGACATCAAAGGTTCTACATTCAACTGATAACGAGATTGACAAAGGAGCTGAGTCAAGTCACAAGAGAAAGAAACAAGAAATAGTTGGTGACTTACCATTTAAAGATGAACCAATCAAAGCTATAGAAGACATAGTACAAGTTAAAGAAGATAATACTCAAGAAAGACGTGAAGACATGAAAGATGGTCAAGTTCTAGACAAAGTTCGTAATGAAGAGAAAGTTGATTCTTCATGTGTTGAAGACAAAATCAAAGCAGCCAACACTTATCAAGGCGGAAGAAAGCTGAAGATTAGAGACAAAGATCTACTACAACCTGCTCAAGATAAAGATGACGAAACTTGAAGATACTGAAGGAATGGATTAATAAATTAGGGGGGAGTATTGGATACTAATGTATTAATCCATGTGAGTCTAGTCGAGTCAAAGTATTGGGTCAAACATGTAAATAGTCTAAAGTATATTTAGAATATAATATGTAAAGTTGTAAATTAAGAGGACTAGAAGTGTCATAGTTAGAACCTTGTAACCTACATACGGGAGATACACCGAATGTAACAGAAGACGCAATGGTTGGCCGGAAGTCGCGATGGTTGGATGTGAGTATGTCAGTTATAGACAGTTATAGGTGAAAGGTTGTGTCTGTTAGAAATTGGGTTATAAATAAAAGTCAAAATCGTGTCTGTAATTAACGTTTGTTTCATATCAATAAAAGAATAGTTTGTTCAATTGTATGTTCAATCGTTCAAAGAGAGAAGACCAACATTTTATTGGTTTTTTATCTTGGTTTTCAAGTAATTCACTTTAGACCCACTAAATCGTTGACCAAAGACTATTCACCAAACCACTATGTTGTGTCATTCAAGCTTCTTGATAAATTTTTTGGGTTCAGACAACTGATTTGCTTTATGTCTATATAGCAAAGCTTGAGTGTACAAAACTAAATCAATCATAAAAAATAAAAAATAAAATGGTGTGGATTCAATTCTTGTATTGGTTTAGGAGTAAAAAATTAAATACAAATGCATTCAACAACAATGCAATCTCACATTTACAATAGAAATATTATGCACTAAAAGAAACCATTTACCTAAAAAATAATTGAACAAAATTACAATCCAGGAGTAAATTAATCAAACGGATAAATGTAGACAATACAGTACCCCCTAAGCCTTACCTGTATCTAACATTCCTTTCCTAATGGAGAAAAGAAGAGGCAGAGAGTTGCTCCGTACACCTTGAGTACAAGCAGGCAGGTTAACCATCGGCCGGATTTTGATTCCTGCCGACCTGGTTCTTTCAAGAACCTTTTTACTTCTCTTCACATGCTTCTCTTTCTTGCTTGAATCTTCATCAAACAAAGAAGATGATGAAGAAGATGTTGAAGAAGATGGCGAAAGCGAAGACGCTCTTTGTTTCTTCAACCTGAGTAATTCCCTCCATAAAACCGTACATTTTGGTGGCCTAGGAGACGGATCTTCATCGATGAACCAACTCATTCGGTTATCCTCTTCAATCTTCACATCTTTCGCTTTTGCAATCTCATTAACCTTTTCAGTGTTTAGGCTGATTTTGCTGAGCTTTTCGGAACACTGCTTCTGCCAAAACGGGAGCAACTTCCCTTCGAAAAATAGCTCATCGGCCGTCAACATGGTCGTCGTCGGTGTGGCTAAGTTGCTGGACAAAAACTCAAACTCGCCGTTTCTTGGTTTCTCCTTTTCTTTGTCCTTGTCATGCGGGTTAATGCAGATAAAATTTGCATCGTCTAGGAAATCTGCAGAGAAAGAAATCCGGGGACTAGAGGCTGGCTCCGATGATTTGGCGGTGGTCGGAGGAACTTCCGGCGAGACCATTTGCCCTAGATTTATTTAGGACTTGTGTTAATGCCGTTGGAGTGCAGTGGTATATATATAAAAAAGGGATTGGTGACAGATGGTTTACTGGCCGGCTGTTATTTTGTAAATAATTTAGAGTGTGAGAATAATAAAAGCTGGTGGTGTCTGGTGAAGCTGAAACAGGTGAGCATGAGAGTAGCACATGCAAACCAAACCTAACAGAAAAGGGTCACTGACTTGGCTCTTTAACTTATTTATTGTTTGATACGTTAATATGTTTTTAGGAATCATATTAATTTCTTTTTATTTTTCTACAACACACTTTTGTCCTATTCAATTATACAATGAAATGTGTTAATGATGAAATTTATAGTTATAAGAGTTGCACGTTAGAAAAACTAAAGTTAATTTATAATAGATAATTTGTTAAATGTGTGTATAAAAATTTAGGTTTATAAATTTTTCTGATTTATATACGCTAGAGTAAGGGACATAAAAGATTAAAAGTTAGTAAATTGACATATTGGTTGGCCTCTAGTATGTTTGTATTGTATGTTTTTTTTTTATCTTTTACAAATTACATAATTAGTTATACATTTGATGCTTCTAATTAACTGATGTTATTATAATTTGCTAAATTTTTAAAATGATAATCATGTCCTTTACCGAGAAGAAAATATAGATAACTCAAATCAACCAGTCAAGCCATTCTTTAACTTTTTCTAAAGATGTAATTTGTCTAATAAAACAAACCCTAGGTTTCAATAAATCACTACAAGAAAAGTGGGTATTAGCGGCGACAAAGGTATTAGCGGCGACACCATACACAGATCTATGTGCTCTCCCCACCGTTTAATCTGACCGTTGACAAGGGATGGATATGAAAACCTGGTTTTATCAGTTTTAGCGTCGACATGAACAGATCTGACGGGGAATTTCCCTCCATCGACGACCTTACTTCTGCTCCTCCCCCCAAAATCACACTTTTCCTCTCCGAAAATCAACGAGCTTTGCCCCTTTTACACAGCCACCACCTGCAACCACAACCATCTCGCCGCACCACCACCTGCAACCTAATGCATCTCCCTTTTCGTTTCAAATCTCATTTCAGATGAGAATCTGAAACACCTTAATTATTTTATCAGAATATTTTATTGTGGAAAACTGGTCCCTGATTAACAAATCCTATATAGGGATTTTCCAACTCCGATAGCCTTATCCACGGGAAGCTTCATTCCACGTGCTTCTTTCATATAGTGTTTGGAAAACGTTTTTGAATTATCTTACGCTTAGTAAGTACACTGCATCGTTCCTTTTATTATGAACTCTTTAGTTTCTTATTATTGTTCAAGTTCATAGACTCTCGGCGCCCCCGTAACCATCTCCGAACGTACCTCCGGTCACGTCATTCGTATATTTTATGGGTGTGCTAACCCCCTCGCAACCATCTTAGGCCGTACCTCCGGTCCGAGTATTGACAAGTTTCTTATACTCGTCAGTATAGACCCCTCACATTTGTCACGAAGGCTAATTCATTCCTCAGCCTCGTAGGCTTGGAATCTTTTACTCTTTCAGCCCGTAAGCCTAGAGTTACTCTTTCAGCCCCGTGGGCCTAGAGTTTCATTTTTCTTTTCTTTTCTTTATTGAGATCCACCTTACAGGCCGGGTATCTCATTTCATTTGGGACCTTGAGTATCTTTGACTCACAGCTTCCCAAATGTATCAAGCATTTGTTTTCATTTCATGTATAAGCTTGATTTACTCACCAACCAGTCCTCACCTTAAAACTTCGTAACGGTTTCTCCATGATGCATTTGAAGGGTTTATATATAGGAAGAACCAGCGGCGTATCCACCACCCCTCTAATACTTCGTGAGTACTCCGTTGTTCCGTTTTAGGGTTTAGACTCGTTCCATCATACTCATTCCTATATGCACGTATCATCATGCATTCTCATATTCATCAGGCATTTCACGTATTCATATCCCTCACGTATTCACATTTATCATGCATGGTATGCTTTCATCTCATATTCGTATTCGTCATATATTGTAAACTGGGGTAATTTTCCTTTCAGAGCAGTACCTCCAACAGAGATGTTACCAGGAAAGAGTGACGGGTCTAGAAGAGATTCATACACCACTCTTTCCTTAGACAGAACATTATGTTTGTCAGATAACTACATACTGGTTGGATGTTCACCCGTACGTTTACTATATTTCATCATTATTTATTAGTCTATACCACTAAACGTTCATAATGGTTTCACCACATTATACCAAGAAGTTTATATATAGGAAGTACCAGCGGCGTATCCACCACCCCTTGGATACGTCGTGATTACTCCATTATTCTCATTTAGTGTTTAGACTAATCCGTCATTACCCCGTACCCTCATCATATCACATAACAAATATCACGTATCATTTTAAACACATAATTCACGTATTTGTGTCTAGGGTAAGGGTCCAATGTACTTACATTATCCTCGGGTAGTTCCTAAGTTCGTTCCTCGTTTTAAACGCTTCTCCGAACTCGAACCGCACTCATAGCGCACCACACTCGCACTTAAACGCACCGCACCGGGTCATCTAACCTTTCCCAGACAGTGTGTGTGTGTGTGTGAAATGGTGTTGGTGTTGATGTTGTTGTGTTTCCATTTTGAACGACAATTGCTTTCTATTTATAGGTTGAAACTGCGCCGATGTCGGACCGACTTCTAAAACGATATCGGTCAGACGTCTAAAACCATATCGGTCCAACGTCGAGCTGAGTCACCAAACACGCGTCACAGCCTCTTGATTTGCTTCAGCAACACACGTCGGACCGTTATGCCTGAGATATCAGTCCGACATACCTTATTTTTAGATTCTCCTCGTCGAAACACCCCATTTTCATATATTATGGCTCTCGTAACTCATTTTTCTAGCTCGAGATGTGGTTGTTTGAAGTTTTGAGCTATTTTCGAGCGAATAGTCTTCCAGTTTCAACCTCGGTTGGGTTCTTTGGCCACATTTCTCAACCGACACGTGTCTCATCTTATATTTAGGAGTTTTGGGATGTTACAAATCTCCCCCCTTAATTTAGGTTTCGTTCTTGAAACCTGTTAATCTTTTAAATAATTGAGGGTAACTCCTTCTCATTTCTTCCTCACTTTCCCAGGTCATCTCCGACCCTTTTCTGTGCTTCCATTGCACTAGTACTTGTTTGATTGTTTTGTTACGTAGATGCTTCTCTTTTGTGTCTAGAATCTTGATAGGTTCTTCAACATAAGTCAGTTTATCGTCAACTTCTATTTCTTCTAAAGGAACGTGTGCAGCTTCATTCGCCAAATATTTCCTTAAATAAGATACATGGAACGTTTTGTGTATCTTATTCAATTCTTCGGGTAGCTCTAACTGATAAGCTACCTTTCCAACTCGTTTGATGATTTTGAAAGGACCAATGAATCGTGGACTTAGCTTTTCACGTTTCTTGAATCGGATTAGACCTTTCCAAGGAGATACTTTCAACAAGACATAATCTCCTGCTTGGAATTCTATTGGTCTACGTCTCTTTTCTGCGTATGACTTCTGTCTATCTTGTGCAGCTTTCAAACGTGCCTTGATGAAGTCAAGATTTTCTTACATGGCTTGAACTATTTCCTTGCTGCCTAACTCTTTCTGACCAATTTCTCCCCAACATATAGGAGTCCTACATCTTCTACCAAATAGCATCTCATAAGGTGGCATACCAATACTGAAATGGTAGCTGTTATTGTATGAGAACTCTGCTAATGGCAGATGGCTATCCCAACTTCCTCCGAAGTCAATTATATAAGCACGCAACATATCTTCAAGAGTTTGTATTGTCCTCTCACTTTGTCCATCAGTTTGAGGATGATATGCCGTGCTAATCAATAACCTAGTTCCTATCTCCTCATGGAACTTTTTCCAAAAACGTGAAGTGAAACGAGTATCTCGATCAGAGAAAATCGAGACTGGCACTCCATGTCTGCAAACGACTTCTTTGATGAACAAATCGGCTAACTTTTCTGAAGAGTATGTCTCACGTATTGCTAAGAAATGAGCACTCTTAGTTAACCGATCTACAACCACCCAAATGGTATCATAACCCCTTACTGTCTTTGGTAGCTTGGTTATGAAGTCCATTGTGAGATATTCACACTTCCATTCTGGGATTTCTAATGCTTGTAACCTTCCGTATGGCTTCTGATGTTCTACTTTAACTTATAGGCAAGTTAAGCATTTAGCTGCATATTTCATGATATCAAATTTCATTCCGGGCCACCAATAATCCTTGCGTAGATCTTGGTACATTTTTGTAGTACCCGGATGAATAGAATATCGTGATTTATGAGCTTCATCAAGAATCTTAAGTCTAAACTCACCTGATTGTGTTATCCACATGCGACCAAATCGAGTCTTGACTTTATATTCATTTTCTTCTAGAAACTTATCCTTACCAGCCATTCTTTCTTTCTTAATATTCTCACTTTTTAATGCTTCGATTTGTGCGTCTCGAAGCTGGCTCATGAAATCAGGAGTTATTACTAACTTATAAGCTTTCACCCGAATAGAGTGATATTCTTCCTTGCGGCTTAGAGCATCGGCTACCACGTTAGCCTTTCCGGGATGATACAAGATCTCACAATCATAATCCTTGACCAGTTCTAACCATCGTCGTTGCCTCATGTTTAAGTCCTTCTGGTCAAAGAAATACTTAAAACTTTTGTGGTCAGTGTAAATCGTACACTTCGTTCCGTACAATTATTATGCCTCCAGATCTTTAGTGCGAACACTACCGCAGCTAATTCCAGATCATGGGTTAGATAATTTGCCTCATGTATCTTTAGCTATCGAGAGGCATAGGTTATCACCTTTTATCTTTGCATCAGGACACATCCTAACCCAAGTTTCGAGGCATCAAAATACACCACAAAGTCTTCTACTCTTTCTTGCAATGCCAGAACTGGAGCTTGTGTTAATCTTTCTTTCAATATCTGGAATGCCTTCTCTTGTGCCACATTCCATTTATATTTCGAATTCTTTGGAGTTAGCTTAGTTAGTGGGGTGGCTATCTTAGAGAAGCCTAGATGAACTTTCTATAATAGCCAGCTAATCCCAAGAAACTTCTAACTTCTGATGGATTCTTAGGTGGAGACCATTTCATTACGGTCTTTACCTTTGCTGGGTCTACTGAGATACCTTCTGCGTTTATAACATGACCCAGAAATTGAACTTCCCTTAACCAAAATACACATTTTGAAAATTTAGCGTACAATTTCTCTTTCCGTAAAATACTAAGTACTTCACGAAGGTGGTGTGCATGTTCTTCTTCATTCTTTGAATAAATCAGAATGTTATCAATGAAGACAATAACGAATTTGTCTAACATTGGCCGGCATACTCTATTCTTCAGGACCATGAAAACTGCCGGAGCATTCGTCACTCCAAACGGCATCACTACAAATTTATAGTGTCCATAACGAGTTCTAAATGTTGTCTTAGGTACATCTTCTTCTCGTACCTTGACCTGATGATAACCGGATCTTTTCACAGGAAGCTTCATTCCACGTGCTCCTATAATTACATCGTTCCTTTCATTCCACGGGCTCCTATAATTAAATCGTTCCTTTTATAATCAACGGATAATATAATTACATCATCTTATATAGAGATTTTCCAACTCCGATAGCTCTATCCATATGAAGCTTCATTCCACGTGCTTCTTTCCTATAGTCTTTGGAAAACGTTTTTGAATTAGCTTATGCTAAGTAAGTACACTGCATCGTTCCTTTTATTATGCCTTTCGGTTCCTATTATTGTTCAAGTTTCCCAGGCTCTCGGCGCCCCGATGACCATTTCCGGACGTACCTCCAGTCACGTCATTCGTATATTTTATGGGTGTGCTAACCCCCTCGCAACCATCACAGGCCATACCTCCGGTCCGAGTATTGGCAAGGTTCTTATACTCGTCAGTATTGACCCCTCGCATTTGTTATGACCACTCATTTATTCCTCAGCCCCATAGGCTTGGAATCTTTTACCTTTTCAGCCCCGTAGGCCTAGAGTTTCCTTTTTCTTTTCTTTTCTTTATTGAGATCCACCTTATAGGCCGGGTATCTCATTTCATTTTGGACCTTGAGTATCATTAACTCACAGCCTCCCAAATGTATCAAGCATTTGTTTTCATTTCATGTATATGCTTGATTTACTCACCAACCAGTCCTCACCTTAAAACGTTGTAACAGTTTTTCCACAATGCATTTGAAGGGTTTATATATAGGAAGTACCAGCGGCGTATCCACCACCCCTCTAATACTTCATGAGTACTCCGTTATTACGTTTTAGGGTTAAGACTCGTTCCATCATACTCATTCATATTTGCACGTATCATCATGCAATCACATATTCATCATGCATTTCACGTATTCATATCCCTCACGTATTCACATTTATCATGCATGGTATGCTTTTATCTCATATTCGTCATATATTGTAAACTTGGGTGATTTTCCTTCTAGAACAGTACCTTCAACAGAGATGTTCCCAGGAAAGTGTGACGGGTCTAGGAGAGATTTATACACCACTCTTTCCTTAGACAGAACATTCCGTTTGTCAGATAACTACATACCGGTTGGATGTTCTCCCGTACGTTTACTATATTTCATCATTATTTATTAGTCTATACCCCAAAACATTCATAATGGTTTCACCACGTTGCACTAAGAAGTTTATATATAGTACTAGCGGCGTATCCACCACCCCTTGGATATGTCGTGATTACTCAATTGTTCCCGTTTAGTGCTTAGACTAATCCGTCATTACCCCGTACCCTCGTCATATCACATAACAAATAACACATATCACGTATCATTTTAAACACATAATTCACGTATTTGTGTCTAGGGTACGGGTCCATTGTACTTACATTATCCTCGAGTAGTTCCTAAGTTCGTTGCTCGCTTTAAACACTTCTCCGAACTCGAACCGCACTCGTAGCGCACCGCACTAGCACTTAAACGCACCGCACCAGGTCTTCTAACCTTTCCCAGGGAGTGTGTGTGTGAAATGGTGTTGGTGTTGATGTTGTTGTGTTTCCATTTTGAACGGAAATTGCTTTCTATTTATAGACTGAAACTGCGCCGATGTCGGACCGACGTCTAAAACGATATCTGGGATATCGGTCCGACATACCTTATTTTTAGATTCTAAAACCAACTCGGTCCGACGTCGAGCTGAGTCACCAAACATGCATCATAGCCTCCTGATTTGATTCAGCAACACACGTCGGACCGTTATGCCTGGGATATCGGTCCGGAATACCTTATTTTTAGATTCTCCTCGTCGAAACACCCCATTTTCGTATATTATGGCTCCCGTAACTGTAACATCCCGAGTTTTAGAGCACGAGAGAATTCACGAGGAATTAAAACTTAAATAAAAAGAAAGGAAGCGGGCTTGGGCCGGGGTGTATGGGCCGAAAGGGGCAAGGGTCGGGCCCTTATAAGCCTCAAGATCAGCCAAAAGCTCTCATTTCCATCATCATTTTCGTTTCTAGAGAGAGAAGGTGAGAGAGAGTCTAGAGAGAGAAAGTCCCGGTTTTCGGATTAGAGCTTCAAGGATCGTTAGCAAGAGTCTCGCGAGTGTTTAGCAACGAAAAGGAAGTGATTACAGGTAACCGATTCTCCTAGATCTGAGTTTTAGTTCATTTTTGGGTTTTTCGGGTTTTGGGTGAAACGGGAACGTTTTTACAGATGAAACTGAAAGAAAAGCATAGATTTGAGTTCTTAAACGAAAAACAAACGTTTTGAATGTAAAAAGTCCGGATCTTGACCAGGTCGGACCTGCATTGCGAAAGTTAGGGTTTTTCACGGGGAAGATAGCTGAGTTCTGCAGGTATCGAAACTAGAAGTTTCGAGCGGCCTGCAGGTATCGAAACTAGAAGTTTCGAGCGGCCTGCAGGTATCGAAACTAGAAGTTTCGATGGGCCTGCACCTGTCGAAACTAAGTAGTTTCGATAGGTCTGCATCAGTAAGTGAAGTCAGTGTATTCACCTGTAACAGAACGAGTAAACCGTTAGAGTCGGGATTAGGTCTGATATGTGTCAACTGTTATGATTGTTCAGATTGAGTGAGATCCAGTAGACCATTCCAGCTAAGATACCAAGTGAGTTCTAATCCCTTTTTGCCTTCTTTAGGGGTGGTGTGCATACTTAGTGTAAAGTGTTTATTATATTTTATATATTATAAACTGAAGAGAAAAGCTATGTTTTAGTGAAAGGTTTAAAAGAGGCAAAAGTATGTTTTTCAGCAAAGTAAGATATATCATTTGGCAAGCGTTTACTATATTTTTATATACATAAACAAAGGCATGATATATATGATAAGCTATGTTTTAGAAAGCAAGATGTATTTTATGATAAGCTATGTTTTAGAAAGAAAGATATATCATTTGGCAAGCGTTTACTATATTCTCATATACATAAACAAAGGCATGATATATGTGCTAGTATGTTTTCAGTAAAGTAAGATATATCATTTGGCAAGCGTTTACTATATTTTCATATACATAAACAAAGGCATGATATATATGATAAGCTATGTTTCAGAAAGTAAGATGTACTTTATGATAAGCTATGTTTCAGTAAAAGCAAAGATATATCACTTGGCAAGCGCTTACTATATTTTTATATACATAAACAAAGGCATGATATATGTTAAGTTATGAACAAGATTTACAGAAAGATTTATGAACAGTAAAGTGAACAGTAAAGAGAACAGTTTTCCTTCGGGAATATGTACCAGCTATAAAGGTCCTTGGGACAGATGTTACTTGTACAAGATGTCAGATATGGGTTCTACCCATTAGTAAGAACCTTAGGGTTCGTTAACAGTTGTACAACTGGGATGAGTGACGGCGGTTGCTCGGGAGGTCCACGCAACCTCCCCTTAGCGGTATTGTCGGTTCATGGACGTGAGCCATGGGGGCATTGACCAGGGTATTGTCGGTTCATGGATGAATCCATGGGGGCATTGACCAGGTACTCGTCGGTTCATGGATGAAAGCCATGGGGGCGGTACAGTAGTGACAAGGAATTGACGGATAAGCGGTATTGTCGGTTCATGGTCGTTGATCATGGGGGCATTGACCAGGTACTCGTCGGTTCATGGATGAAAGCCATGGGGGCGGTACAGTAGTGACAAGGAATTGACGGATAAGCGGTATTGTCGGTTCATGGTCGTTGATCATGGGGGCATTGACCAGGTACTTGTCGGTTCATGGATGTAAGCCATGAGGGCAGTACAGTAAAGAGGAATTGACGGTTTATTATACGTTTTAAACTGTTTGAAAAGTAAAGTGTGTTAAGTTTAGCCTTAATGGCAGTATACATGTTTGAAAAGTAAAGTGTGTTAAGTTTAGCCTTATTGGCAGTATATATGTTTTAGTAAATCTTTTGTATAATTGATTTAAAGTAAACGTTAGAACTCACTCAGCGTTGCTGATTTTTAGTATGCACATCAGTTAAGTGTAGGTGGCAGTAGATGGAAGTGGATGCTTGGCTTGGCGAGAAGAGTTACCCGAAGACCAGAGTCTGGCATCCTGTCTATGTTATTGTTTTAGTTGATTCAGACAAGTTTCAGTTGTATTTGACAAGTTATGTTTAGACATGTTATATTTCCGCTGCGTATGTAAAGAAGATTAAATCGTTTCCGATGTATTAATGAATGTCTTACGTCTAAAGTGCTATGTGTTGATGAGTAAATCCAATAAGTGAGGTCTCCCGGGATCGGGGCCTCACAGTAACTCATTTTCTACCTCGATATATGCTTATGTGAAATTTTGAGCTATTTTCGAGTGAATAGTCTTATAGTTTCGAGCCCCGTTGGGTTCTTTGGCCATGTTTCTCAACCGACACATGTCCCATATTATATTTTGGAGTTTTGGGATGTTACAGAATCAGGTACAAATGGTTCATCCCTAGCTTTCCTTTCAAACCGTTCATCATTTTCTTGTATAATGGAACATAAGTCTTCCGGTTTATATATAAAAATGGTTTTTTTTTTGCTATTTTCTTCTTTTATATTTTGTTCCATATGCTCATATGCTAGTTTGGTATAAAATTGAAGAAATTACATGGAAACAATTATTGATAACATACATGATTATCATATTGTTCATGATTTTTTTAATGTCTAATGAACCATTAAACACAACTAAAATGGAATCTATCTAATGAAGTTATGTATTTTGTTCTTGCCTTTCTTATTTGAAGTAGATGAACATTCCCTCACTATGTATAATTGAAATATTATTTTGTTACAACAAGACTTAGGTGAATTTCATTTGTAATCGATAGTGACTACAAGAAAATGAAGCTAATGCAACTCTGGTAAAATGTTGCATTAGGCCTTGAAAATATTGCATTAGACCTAATGCAACTTTTTTGTTTGATAATGCAATATTTTTTTGAAAGTGTTTCATTTATTATATAAATGCAACCTTTTTAGTATTCAACTTTTTTACATTCTAATGTAACTTTTTTTACTTTGAAATACAACTTTTTCAATACAACTTTTTCAATACTGTTGAAGCACTTTTGTGTGACAGACACTCTGGATACTGTCTTAGCTTATTGTACTTGTCTTGTATGTATTAGTCTTTGTATGTTAGTGTCTGTATGTATTAGTTATCGAGTTGTAATTTCTAATGCATGTTATTGTTGTATTATTTCTCTAAGTGTTTTGTGCACTTAGCATGTGCGCAGGAATTACTTCCTGCGTACTTAGCAAGTACGCAAGAATACTCTGCGTACTTGCTAAGTATGCATGAAAAATTTGCCCTACGTACTTGTTAAGTGCGCAGAGATCAGGTCTAGTATAAATAGAATAGGTTGATAGAAGTTATGTACGCAGGCATTTTGCACTCAGTATATTCTCTCTGTAACCCTTCAAGTTTATAATAGACGGAGTTTGAAAGTGATTTCGTTGTCGGTTTACTTTGTGTTGCTAGATTCTCCACCTAGTCACGGGCATTCCGCACCCGGTCCGACTAGTCACACACCCACACGTAACGATCCGAGACACCCGGGGACATACAAGTGGTATCAGAGCATAGCTCTTTATTTCGAGTGTTGTGAGTGTGTTAGGAGCATCTTCTACACATCCTATAGAGATTTTGCAAGCAAAAGGTGGTGTTTTTGTTGATTTATGTGAAAAATTAGGGGTAGCTCTTGAGCACTAATTTAGAGGCAAAAATCATTCAAAAATCAACTTTTGTTTTGTATTTGAGTGTTTTGAGCATCAAAGGTTGGTTAGAAACGAGTTTCTGACCCTTTGGCTCATTTTGTTTGGTCATATCTTCGATTTCTTCTGTCTCCGGTGAGATTCCACTGACCGGAAAAAGTTGGTGAGGGTTGGTGAAAAAGTGACCTGCGTACTTACCTTATTTGGCAACAAGTACAGTCTTGCTGCGTACTTACCAAGTATGCAAGACCATATTTGATACGTACTTAATTGATCTCCTGCGTACTTATCATTTACTCCAGCATACTTATCAAGTACCCAAGAGCAAATTCTAAATATGCAAGACTAGGTTTGTTAAGTGCACAAGGCTAGAGTCAAGTGCTCAAGTTGTTTTGACTTTTCTGAAATTTGACTAAGTGATACACTATGGCAAATCTTCAGAACCTCGGTAACCTACTTAATTATGAAAATAAAACTGGAACCCCGCAAAAACCGCCAAAGCTGCTTAATGTAAATGATTATTCAAATTGGAAAGCACGCTTTGAACATTATATCTCATATACTGATTCCTCTTTGTGGATACCTATACTTGAGGGGTATAGCATCCAACTTATACATATCTTGATGATGTTGTCCCCAAGCATATTTCTAAGCTAGACGAAGAAGAAAAGAAAGTCTATGTTAGAGAAAAGAAAGCACATGAATCTATCACAATGGCCCTAACTAGAGAACACTTTCACAGCTTCAAAGGTTATGATAATTCGAAAGATCTCTCGAAGGCATTGCAGAAAAGATTTGAAGAGAAAAGTGACATCAAGAAGAGCAAGAGAGATCTTCGGAGAAAGCAGTATGAGTGCTTCAGATATCTGGAGAATGAATCTACTGATGAACTTATATCTAGATTCTATCATCTTCAAACTGAGTTAAAAGCTTTTGAGCTAAAGTATCCTGATGAGGAATTAGTTGAAAAATTTCTGGATGCTTTAACACCAAAGTTTGAGATGTATACCACTCTGCTGAGAGAGAACCCGAAGTTCTATGAGACGATGATTGAAGAAGCAATCGGTAAGGTTCAAGCTCATGATATGAACCTATAAAGAAAGGAAAGCTCAGGAAGACCTCAAATCCAAGACCCTTCTATGTATTATGGGACGTCTTCCACAGCTAAATCATCTGGTTCTGGTATCGCCTTATTCTCAGGGAACTCTAATGAAGAAGATAACTCGATTGGTTGTGGTGGTCATACTTGCTTTACAGCATCTGGATCTGGTTCTCACCACCAACATCCCTCAAGAAATCCTCCCTCTACAGCTTCAGTTAACCAGACTGCTATAGCCAAGATAGCTGAAGATCATGTGGCATTATTTTCATCGTGTATGCTTGCCTATGAGAACTTCATTGGTGGCAAGATTACAGATCCTGAAACAGTTGAAGAAGATTTTAATCTGGTGGATCCAGATGACATCGAGGACATGGATATTCAGTGGAATATGGAGATGATCTTGAATCCAAGACCCTTCTATGTATTATGGGACGTCTTCCACAGCTAAATCATCTGGTTCTGGTATCGCCTTATTCTCAGGGAACTCTAATGAAGAAGATAACTCGAATGGTTGTGGTGGTCATACTTGCTTTACAGCATCTGGATCTGGTTCTCACCACCAACATCCCTCAAGAAATCCTCCCTCTACAGCTTCAGTTAACCAGACTGCTATAGCTGTCACACCCCAACCGACGGCGGAATCATCAGGGCGGGACATGTAGACTGTTCATGAGCTCAAGGTTGACTAAATTGTAATATGTTAAATCCATTTCCATTCAAACAAACATGAATCAAATTCAAGTACATAAAGAAATACAATTTGTTTTTGAATTAAGATTAACTTGGTCCAAAGCCTATGTGTAGCATGTCTTGATCAAACTCATATGAAAGCACCTGAAACATGAATAAAATTAGGTCAACTAAAAAGTTGGTGAGTATAACACAGGTTTGTATATAGGTAGCATATAATTTGTAAACCAAATCCTTTACATAACATGATAAATAAGGCATTTATGGGGAGCAGCTATTGTGTAACCAAGTACAATCAAACCTTTGTAACTAGCATGCAAAACAAAGTGTGTTGTCGCTTTCAATCACCGCGCATCCTGGGTGGGTTTGTCAGACTCAATAGATCTATCATTGAAAACCGTCGGCTTGTATAGTTAATGATTGCACATAATAGCATACAAGAGGTTAGCACACCTAGCACTCGGGCATAAAGCTCAAATTGCACACATGAATGTAAATAGGATTTGTACTTGTGTTGTTTGTGTAAATGTAAACATGTAAGTTGAATAGTGTTCATGTTTCACCCCAAAAATGTAAAAGAGTAAAAAGGGGTTGTGAATACTCACTTGTATCGAAGGCGTAGCTAACACGAGATACTAGATAGTAATGTGATCCTTGTATTGCACAAAGTTAACCTAGAGTGTAATGTATATTGCATTAATAATGCACAATAGTCTAAGTCTAAGTCTAAGGTTGAATTGGATAAAGTTAGTGATTGGTACTTGAAAGTATTGTATAAAACGGAAGATTTGAAATGAATATTTTTACAACATTTTGAATAAGGTTTGAGTTTGGAATAATTAAATAAGTAAATTAATTAATTGTTGTTTATGAGAATAATGTAAGTATTAGATGTAATTAAGTATAACTAAATAAATGTTTTTGTTTAAGTTATAAATCAAATAAGTAATTATTACCTTATTCATCTATTTATATAATGTAACTTAGACATTAAAATATTATTTAAGTGTAGGGTTTATAATTTAAAGGTTGAAACTTTAATTAAATAATTTTCATTTATTTTAAGATTAAATACTTGATCTTTTTAAATAAATATAATACGCATTTTTATAAATTCAACTATTTTTATTTTGAAAATTAACTTGAAATACCAATTGTTTAAAAATATATAAATTTTAAGGATTCTGTGAACACACACGACCGTGCCTATACAGGGCACGATCGTGCCCGGGCCACGGGCGCGACCACGTTAGTCAGGGCGAGACTGTGTTGATCAACAGAGGACATAGTTAGACAAATCACTAGGCACGACCGTGCCTTGTACAGGCACGACCGTGTCTATGCTTCAGGGGCACGACCAAGTCTAGCCAACGAGCATGACTGGGTCTGAGCAGGAGGCACGACCGCGCTGGAAGTCGACACGACCGCGCTGGAAGTCGACACGACCGTGTCTCCCGAGGCACGACCGCGCTAGATGATTAGCGCGACCGTGTCTCTTTCAAAACAGAAACGAATTGATTGATCCTTATATTTAAGGTGATGGAATGTTTAGGGCTTTCATTCACAAGGTTATTGCGAGTCTTTTGGTATAGGTTAATTTTGTTAAAACATGTTTAAAGTCGGATTCGATCAAACCATTTTTAAATGAAACTTAGGATCGGGTTCTTGTAAATTTCGATATTGAATGCCCAAATTAGATTGGGGCTTTTGATCTATAGAATAAATAGAAAGTTTAGAAGGTTTCAATTACCCTGTAAGACGATGAATTGGTAGCTTACGGTAGGGGCGAGTTCCGGCGAAGGCAGTCCTGACTTCCAGCGTCTCCTGCTGCTATTCCGGCTATTTCGAAGGTTTTGGGAGTTTCAGAGGGGGTCGATGATGCGTTTGCTTGGGAGGATTACCAGTCTAATTGGATGGATTGTTGGACTAATGAAAGAGGTTGGTGGTTTCAAGAAAATCGGCTTAAGTGGAGTTATTTTCCGTGATTATGATGATTAAGAACTTAATTGGGTTTGTAAATACGAGAAAATGGTTATGAAATCGAATGGTCATGCGATTAAAGGCTGCTTTTACGTTTCAACTGATGTGAGGCGCGACCGTGCCTAAAAGAGACGCGACCGTGCCAAGCTAAGGCGCGACCGTGCCAACAATAGACGCGACCGTGCCTACTAGGGTTTCTGGTTATTTACAAAATCAGCCCTTGCAACTTCAGCTTTGAGAGAATTAGATTGGTTAGGATTTAACAGAATACCTAACGGGATTACTAACTGAGTTAACTCTAGGAGGTGTTACCATGTGATTTGAGTTCTAAAACTTTGAATTAAAATATGATCGGCTAATCAATTTAATGAGGTGTAGGTTTGAACAAGTATATGATTCAATGTCGTGTTGTTATTTTATTAGTTAAAATAAGTTAAAATAGGATCAGAAAATCAGGGATGTTACAGTCTCCCCATGTTAAGGGAATTTCGTCCCGAAATTTAACTAATGGAGGCTACTAAAAATCCAGAAAAAGGGTGGGAGTTTTGGGTTCTCGGTGAGTTTTGATTGTTGAATATGGCTTAAGCCTGATCATCGAGGTTGAATATGAATAATGACAATGAATTTAGTTTTTTTTTTTTTTTAAATGGACTTAAGGAGAAGGTTGTCGAATAGCAATTTGAATTCTAAATGTAAGATGTATTACTTGAAATGGATTTGGAGGGATCTTGAAATTTAGAGTTTGTGTAAGATGTAGTCTAATGTGCTCAAAATTGTTAGTGTGTAAAAGATTTCATAAACATTGGTGTAGGTCAAAACTTCGCGTGACACGAACAACGCTACTTTCGGTAATATGATAGGACACTTATATACAGGAAGTACCATCGGCGTATCCACCATGCCCTTGTCATGTCACATCAGTTTCGTTGTTACACATCATGATAAGTTTTAGGTCACAACACACGACAAAATTTCTCTATAGTTTCCATGCGCTGATTCTTATAATTCCGTGTGCACCCGTAATTATTCAAATCATCGTATGGTCCGTATAGATCGTTTTCGTTGTGTGTGGGTAAGGGGGGCACAAATTCACTATGATCATGTCTATTGTTTACACATAAAAAGTCGCTAGCAAGTAACTAAGTCTCTAATCAGATCGGTTCGCAACTACAGAGTAGTAAAGTAGTAACACTTAAAGTTTCTTAGTCTGCTCGTGTTTGAACAAGAATATGTCAAACCCCGAGTCGTTTCAATGTATTATGGTCTTCGCTTTGGTGTACAAGGTGCATGACCATGTCTTGTGTATAATGTAATCAATCCATTGTAATAATTGTAAGCAAATTTTGTTTCGAGTATATAGTAAGCACACAAGTCTCATGTATGATCTAGTGTCACGTAGTTTGTAATCAAACAGGTCTCATATATAGCGTAAATAATTTAGCGTCTTGTATTTTGTAAATCAATAAGCTCTAATGTGTAATGTAAACCACATAGTATTATGTGTATTGTAGGAAATGGATCTCGTGTATAGTGTTAGCAACTTAGCATCATGTATTTTGTATAATGTACACCGTTTAGTATAAGGTGCTTTGTAACAAAATGAGTTTCATGTATAGTGTGGTCAATCTAGAACTATGCATCAATGACGCAATTCTTATGTATCACGTATATTGCAAACAATTAAGTTTCGTGTATCATGTGTTCAATCCAGTAGCATGTGTACTGCAAATAAACGTGTTTCGTGCATTACGTAATCAATCGAGTAAATTGTGATTTGTAGGCAAACTAGTTTCATGTATCATGTAATTTGTGTAGCATTGGATATATTGAGAATAATTGAGTTTTATGTACCATAAGATTGCATGGAATATATTATGAACGTGAGTATTGAACTTCGCGTGCGATGTGTACTAACGGGTTTTGCATGGGTTCGAGTGCTGCGGACAAACGCGTCGTTTGACGCTCTTTCATAATGTGGTGGTTAGGTAAGCGTCAAGTGAAAGGTAACGAGGAGGTTTTGGAAATATTCGGGAATTTGTGTTTACAAATACAGGTCTTTGTTTGAACATAGAAAGTAGGAAATTCATTCTTGATTGTAGATATATAAAGTAGTGAAATCATTGAACCGCATATTTTAAATGAATATGCAATTTATGGGAAAAGTATTTTTATTTTTTTTTTAAACTTTCAACTATTAATAAAAGGATATTTTTAAGTGGAACCATTGGCTAAACAAGTAGTCTATGATTTAGCCAAAGTTTAGAAATATTTACTTTAATGAAGAAAAATCATAGTTATTTATCAATTTGAAATAATATTTTTATAAAATAGGTTGTATTAACTTTCCTTATCAGGTGAAAAAGTTTTATGGAAAATTTATGTTTTTGATATTATCTAAAAATTTGATAAACATTTTGATTAAACAAGAAAGTGAGGTTTTGTTTAAATCACAAAATAGGATGATTTATTTAATGAAAAAGATTGTCGGTAATGTACTAAACCATGTTGAATGAAAGAAGTGAAAATTTGATGGGAATATAACAGGTGTAATTTACGCTCCACGGGTCAAATCAATGAACAATAACTGTAGAGTTAAAATATATGGAATTGATTAAATACTGAAATGTTAACATTATTCAAAACATAGGGGAAATGGTTCTCAATTCGAAAATTTAAAGGAAATCAGTAGAAGCTCCATCTAACGTCTCTGGTAGCTTTCCACTAGGAAGAAGATAATCGCCAAGATGAGCACCGCTATAGTCACTCGAGTAGCAGATCGGGCTTCAGTCCTGGCGGTCTCCGTGCGATGTGCTTGTATTTCTTTTTCGAGGATGGAGATTAACTCCTTTTGATATCCTAATTGGTTTGCTAGGCTATCCATTCTTTGTCTTTGTAATTCGTGTATCACTCCCTACTCTATCCGTTGCCTCTCAAATTCTGAAGTTCTTACATATTGGTGGGGGTCATGGGTTGGAATCCCCATAACACCAGTGGGTGCCATTGTATGCCTTACCCAAGGGTTAGGAAGGTGTGGGTCGGGCATTAGGTATGGGTCTCTTAGTGGGGGTGGAAATTGATGGTGGAGGTGAGGTGTATGATACGGGTTTACGGGTACGAGAGATCCAGGTGTTTGAAGTCTCGGGTCGGTGTTCCCAATCCAGTCCGCCCTTACATCAAACCTTGGCCTAGAAGCTGGGGGTGTTGGTGACCAATACACGGGTGTCTCAGTGTCTTCTTCCCAATCAGATTCTGATCCAGGACGGTAAACCGGGGAGGGAGGAGAGTAGGAGTCCGTGTCTAGCAGAAAAATAATGAAAAAGTTGTAAGTGATAATGAAATATGAAGTATCAAATATAGAAGTTCTTATGGGTTTTAGAGTTTGACTAGTCATAACGCCGAACCTTCACGATAGTATTTTAGAAATACACTTGACCTATAAGCAATGCATCCCTGAGGAGAATTCCCAGGAAAGAGGGGTGGGTCACTAAGACACACTTAAGTACCCTATCTTTCCTTAGCCAGAATTCCTCTTGGGCTTACATACTCTTCCAGCCATCATGTATTAATAATAGTATTGTTGGGCTCATGGTTATGATGGGAATTGTTGTGGACTAGGCTTTGAGGCCCAAGAGTAAGGTTTATGCTTTTCAGCGGGATTCTTCTTCTTGGAGGATAGATGAGCTTCTTAGTTTATTATTGGTGGGCATTAGGCCCAATAGTTTAAGTCTTTGCTCATAAAAGGGTGATGGTATCATGTATGGGAGTCCATATGTGTATGAATAATTTGGTGTGTATGTGTGTGTGTTAAACTTAGGATAGTGTTTTAAATAAATTAAGTAGGTAATTATGCATAGAAGAAGAAAAAAAAAGTGGGCAGGTAACGTGACACATAAACTATTGAGTATTGTGTCATGTGATGTAATCATATGGTATAACAATGTAAAAATATTCACATAGGAGGATAATCATATAGCATGTAGGTAGTAATGAGTGTAAGCACAATAGTTATCAAGTAGTGTGACACATAAGTCATTATGTATTGTATCACGTAGTGTAAATACTTATGATAGCATGTAAAAATATTTACACAAGAACTAATAATGTAACATGTAGTAGCATGGGATTGTATGGGTGTCCTAAAGTTATAGTCTAGGTTAAGAGTGTCTAATAACCTAATTCCCAATAACCAAGGCTCTGATACCAATCTGTCACACCCCAACCGACGGCGGAATCATCGGGGCGGGACATGTAGACAGTTCATGAGCTCAAGGTTGACTAAATTGTAATATGTTAAATCCATTTCCATTCAAACAAACATGAATCAAATTCAATTACATAAAGAAATACAATTTGTTTTTGAATTAAGATTAACTAGGTCCAAAGCCTATGTGTAGCATGTCTTGATCAAACTCATATGAAAGCACCTGAAACATGAATAAAATAAGGTCAACTAAAAAGTTGGTGAGTATAACACAGGTTTGTATATAGGTAGCATATAATTTGTAAACCAAATCCTTTACATAACATGATAAATAAGGCATTTATGGGGAGCAGCTATTGTGTAACCAAGTACAATCAAACCTTTGTAACTAGCATGCAAAACAAAGTGTGTTGTCGGTTTCAATCACCGCGCATCCTGGGTGGGTTTGTCAGACTCAATATATCTATCATTGAAAACCGTCGGCTTGTATAGTTAATGATTGCACATAATAGCATACAAGAGGTTAGCACACCTAGCACTCGGGCATAAAGCTCAAATTGCACACATGAATATAAATAGGATTTGTACTTGTGTTGTTTGTGTAAATGTAAACATGTAAGTTGAATAGTGTTCATGTTTCACCCCAAAAATGTAAAAGAGTAAAAAGGGGTTGTGAATACTCACTTGTATCGAAGGCGTAGCTAACACGAGATACTAGATAGTAATGTGATCCTTGTATTGCACAATGTTAACCTAGAGTGTAATGTATATTGTATTAATAATGCACAATAGTCTAAGTCTAAGTCTAAGGTTGAATTGGATAAAGTTAGTGATTGGTACTTGAAAGTATTGTATAAAACGGAAGATTTGAAATGAATATTTTTACAACATTTTGAATAAGGTTTGAGTTTGGAATAATTAAATAAGTAAATTAATTAATTATTGTTTATGAGAATAATGTAAGTATTAGATGTAATTAAGTATAACTAAATAAATGTTTTTGTTTATGTTATAAATCAAATAAGTAATTATTACCTTATTCATCTATTTATAAAATGTAACTTAGACATTAAAATATTATTTAAGTGTAGGGTTTATAATTTAAAGGTTGAAACTTTAATTAAATAATTTTCATTTATTTTAAGATTAAATACTTGATCTTTTTAAATAAAGATAATACGCATTTTTATAAATTCAACTATTTTTATTTTGAAAATTAACTTGAAATACCAATTGTTTAAAAATATAGAAATTTTAAGGATTCTGTGAACACACACGACCGTGCCTATACAGGGCACGATCGTGCCCGGGTCACGGGCGCGACCGCGTTAGTCAGGGCGCGACTGTGTTGATCAACAGAGGACATAGTTAGACAAATCACTAGGCATGACCGTGCCTTGTACAGGCACGACCGTGTCTATGCTTCAGGGGCACGACCAAGTCTAGCCAACGAGCATGACTGGGTCTGAGCAGGAGGCACGACCGCGCTGGAAGTCGACACGACCACGTCTCCCGAGGCACGACCGCGCTAGATGATTAGCGCAACCGTGTCTCTTTCAAAACAGAAACGAATTGATTGATCCTTATATTTAAGGTGATGGAATGTTTAGGGCTTTCATTCACAAGGTTATTACGAGTCTTTTGGTATAGGCTAATTTTGTTTAAAACATGTTTAAAGTCGGATTCGATCAAACCATTTTTAAATGAAACTTAGGATCGGGTTCTTGTAAATTTCGATATTGAATGCCCAAATTAGATTGGGGCTTTTGATCTATAGAATAAATAGAAAGTTTAGAAGGTTTCAATTACCCTGTAAGACGATGAATTGGTAGCTTACGGTAGGGGCGAGTTCCGGCGAAGGCAGTCCTGATTTCTGGCGTCTCCTGCTGCTATTCCGGCTATTTCGAAGGTTTTAGGAGTTTCAGAGGGGGTCGATGATGCGTTTGCTTGGGAGGATCACCAGTCAAATTGGATGGATTGTTGGACTAATGAAAGTGGTTGGTGGTTTCGAGAAAATTGGCTTAAGTGGAGTTATTTTCCGTGATTATGATGATTAAGAACTTAATTGGGTTTGTAAATACGAGAAAACGGTTATGAAATCGAATGGTCATGCGATTAAAGGCTGCTTTTACGTTTCAACTGATGTGAGGCGCGACCGTGCCTAAAAGAGACGCGACCGTGCCAAGCTGAGGCGCGACCGTGCCAACAATAGACGCGACCGTGCCAGACGAGGCGCGACCGTGCCAACATTAGGCGCGACCGTGCCTACTAGGGTTTCTGGTTATTTACAAAATCAGCCCTTGCAACTTCAGCTTTGAGAGAATTAGCTTGGTTAGGATTTAACAGAACACCTAACGGGATTACTAACTGAGTTAACTCTAGGAGGTGTTACCATGTGATTTGAGTTCTAAAACTTTGAATTAAAATATGATCGGCTAATCAATTTAATGAGGTGTAGGTTTGAACAAGTATATAATTCAATGTCGTGTTGTTATTTTATTAGTTAAAATAAGTTAAAATAAGATCAGAAAATCAGGGATGTTACAATAGCCAAGATAGCTGAAGATCATGTGGCATTATTATGCTTGCCTATAAGAACTTCATTGGTGGCAAGATTACAGATCCTGAAACAGTTGAAGAAGATTTTAATCTGGTGGATCCAGATGACATCGAGGACATGGATATTCAGTGGAATATGGAGATGATCTTGAGAAGGGCCAAGCGTTTCTTGAACAGAACTGGATGGAAGTTTATTGGTGGGCATTCAAATGCAAGGTTGGTTTTGACAAATGGCCAAGTGTTACAAGTGTCTGAACTTTGGACACTTTGCTCATGAATGTCAGAAGGATAAAGCACCTGCCTCATGATTCACAAGACCAAAACAGGGAAACAACCAAGGAAACAATCAAGGAAGCAATCAAGGGTACAACTATAACAACCGCAATCAAAGTCAAGGTGGAACGTCCAATGCATTGGTGGCTCAACATGATGAAAGCTTTGATTGGGGTGTTCATTTAGAGGATTCCCTTATTGCACAAACACAGGTTGGGCTAATGGTTGAGATGATGGAGATGATGGAAGCAGAAGAACGGGAAGCGTCTGTAGCTGATCAAGTAGAGTCTACAACTTCAGTTGCCCTCATGGCTATTGGAGAGGCATCATGTTCATCGAATGAGGTAGATTCTAATCCTTTTGCTGTCATTTCTTGTTCCAAATGTCTAAGTTTAAAGGTTGAAAATTCTAAGATTCAAGATAAAGTCGAACCCCTTCGTATTGCAGCGTTAAGCTATAAGGAAAATGAAAAACGTTACAAAGATTCAATTGAAACTTTAAAGAAAGAAAAACGTGATTATTCACTTAAAATCAGTGATCAACAGTTTCATTTGGATGTTGCATACAAGGGGTTAGAGAAAAGGAACAATGAGATCAACAAGCTGCAAAATCAGATACTGCAGTTAAATGGTAAAATTGAGAAGTTGAAAAATTCTCGCTTTGTGGTGTAACACTACGAATCAGTAGTGAGGCAAGTGAATGGCTTAGGGCTGGGTACTAATGCCATTCCTCCACCAGTTAGCGGAAAATTTGTCAACGGATTAATTGACATTGATTTTGTCTTGCCTTGATGAGTCCTCAAGTAAGGATGATTCCTCTAACAATGATGATTTCTCAAGTAAGGCTGACTCTGCATCTAATGAAGAGTTCTTTACTGCTTCTGATGATGGGTCTGAGAATACATGCCCTGAAGGAGTAGTCTCTGAGGAGTTGCTAGGTGAACAGAAAGTTAAGAAAAACATTATCACTGATAGTGATAATTGTATTTTGATTGAACCCGATATCATTGAATCAAATGAAAAATTAAAAGTGATGCTTTACGGGGGATATAAAAACATTAATCAAGTTAAGAAAGAAGTCTTTTCAGCTCATTTTGGGCTTGGTTATCAAGAAAATTTGCAAAACTTTTATATTCCCAAAAACCAATCATCATCAGGTCAAACTACTATTCACGAAACAACTTTTTCTGCTCATCATGCTGAGTCATCTAATGCTAGATCTAATGAGCCTTACAAGAGGACTTACAAAGAAAAGAGAACTTGCTTTCACTGTGGTATGGTTGGTCACATTCTTATGAACTGTCCTGTTAAGAACCAAGGGAAATGGCCAATTGTTTCACAACCGGCTGTTATCCCTAAGTCACCACTAGTGAAGCATTCCAAAAGTCCAAAAGCAAATGTGATGAAACCACCAGTAAAACCTATGGTAAACCAAAGATCACATCTGAGGATAAACCATCTGTTTCAAAAAGGGTAAAGCTACCTGCTAAACCTAGTGCATCGACCTCTGGTAGTGCACCAACTGATGAGAAACCTGTGATGAAACTCTCTAAGCCACAGAGGAGAAAAAGGAACAAGAGATTGAGAAAGGTGGAACAGTTGGCTGGAATTCAATTAGGTGAGACTTCCACTAGTTCACCTGCTGCTGTTGAATCTAAGTCTACTGTTCTAGTTAAGAAAAAGAAGAGGTCCTGGAATAACAAATCCAAAAGTTCTCAATCTCCTGGTCCTAAATCTTCTAAAGATTCATCCATTTTTTATAGTCACGACTGTGAATTAATTGAGGTTGTTTATTTTAAGAAAGACGGACAACCCAAGACCACTATGGCTTGGGTCTCCAAATCTAATTAATTTCTTGTGACTCATGCAGGGACATCCGAAGGGTACTATCTCTAATCTTTGGTATTTAGATAGTTGATGCTCCCGGCACATGACAGGTAACATGGCCCTGCTTCAAGATGTGAAACCATTCAGAGGCGGCTATGTGGCCTTTGCTGGAGAGAAAGACGGTAGTATCACATGTCAAGGCGTGGTTTCAAATGGTTGTGTCAGCTTCGACAACGTCAACTACTGCGAGCAGCTGAAGCATAACATGTTAAGTGTCTCCCATGTGTGCGACAAGGAGTACTCGGTTATGTTTGACAAGACTGAATGCATGATTCTCAAACCTGGTTTTGATGTTCCTGAAGACTGGATTCTGATGCGAGCGCCAAGGACAAAATACACCTATCAGATTGACATGAGCGTGGCGAAAACCACATCATTTGTTGCTACTTGTTTGCTTACCAAAGTGACAGATCTTGACTCAATCTTGTGGCATAGGAAACTCGGACACATTTCTTATCAAAAAATGAATCATCTTGTCCGAAACGGTTTGGTAACCGGTGTTCCTAAGCTGAGATTTACCATTGCAGATGACTGTATGCCTTGTAAAAAGGGCAAACAGCAATGGAAGTCTCACAAGCCCAAGCTCCAAAACTCCATTGATACCCCTTTGGAGCTATTACATATGGATCTGTTTGGCCCCATAAGTATCAGGAGTATTGGAGGTAAGTCATACTGTCTGGTTGTAACTTATGATTTCTCACGTTTTTCTTAGGTGCATTTTTTAGGTATAAATGACGAAACTGCTGACATTCTTCAATACCTGATCCTGAGCTTGGAATCTCTTTGCAAGTTGAAGGTTAGAAGAATAAGGAGTGATAACGGAACTGAATTAAAAAATAATTTGATTTAACTTTTCTGCCTCAAGAAGGGGACCCGTCACAAATTTAGTGCCCCATACACCTCAGCAGAATGGAGTCGCAGAACGGAAGAATAGAACCTTGATTGAGACTGCAAGGACAATGCTGTCAGATGCAAAGCTTCCTGTCACTTTCTGGGCAGAAGCGGTTAATACTGTTTGTCACGTCTTGAACAGAGTTCTGGTTGTGAAGAGGCACAACAAGACTTGCTATGAGTTGATCAACAATCGACATCCCAATCTTGACTATCTAGTTCCTTTTGGTAGTCCCTGTTCCTTATTGCTACAATACAAAGCCCGCAAGTATAAGTTTCATGCAAAAGAAGTGGAAGGCATCTTCTTAGGATATGTTGCCAACTCGCCTTGCAAGAGAGTGTACAATATTGGAACTCGTACTGTCGAGGAATGGTTTGAAGAGGATTGTAGTAAACACAACATTCCACTAGAACCAACTGGTCGAGCTTGGGATTTTGATTATCATGTGCTATTCAAATCTTTCAACCTTCCTGATCTGTCTGCCGATGATGCCGCAAATGTGTATGAATTATTTGGTGGCGGTGATGACTCCAGTTTCTCAACCCGTACTACTGTACCGATTGTAATTCCTGATTCCAATGATGCATCTGCATCTGGAACTCATGACAGTGATAACATTGAAGATGTTCATGTTGATGGAAATGACGCTCAAGCTAATCCTAGCCCTCGTATAGGAAATGAAGCTCCAGCTGATCCAATCAACATTGAATCTTCTTCTTCTGGAACACAGGATATGGGGGAGTTGAGCACAAACTTCGATTCAGAAATTCAGGAAACGAAAATACCAGAGACGAGAGTGCATAAGAATCATCCAATTGACAATATTGTTGGTGATCCTCATGCTGGTGTTCAAACTCTTCATAGAACCATTGCTGAGAACACTAGTTTATACTCTGAGATCCTTAACACTGGTGTCATGGAAACATGTTTGCATGCTGCATTCGTGTCCCAGTTAGAGCCGAAGAATGTGAAGGAGGCTCTCGCTGACAACTGCTGGATTGAGGCGATGCAAGAAGAACTGTCTCAATTCCAAAAGTTGCATGTGTGGGATTTGGTTGACATGCCAAGAGGTGTACAACCAATTGGAACCAGATGGGTGTTTAAGTGCACGACGGATGATCGTCATGTTGTAGTGAAGAACAAAGCAAGGTTGGTTGTTCAGGGTTTTTATTAACAAGAGGGCTTGGATTACACAGAAGTATATGCCCCAGTTGCTAGACTTGAGGCCATTCGACTGTTTCTGGCTTATGACTCCTTTGTCGGCTTCAAGGTCTATCAACTTGATGTGAAGAGTACTTTCCTGTATGGAAATGTTCATGAAGAGGTCTATGTCACTCAACCTCCTGGCTTTGAAGATCCGCATAATATCAATAAAGTGTTTAAGCTCGACAAAGCACTTTATGGTCTTCATCAAGCTCCTAGGGCATGGTATGAGACATTATCAAAACATCCACTGTCAAATGGTTTTGACCATGGACAGATTGACTCGACCCTCTTCACACGGAAAACAGGAGGTGATATTCTTCTTGTACAAGTGTATGTCGATGGCATTATCTTTGGGTCTACAAATGAATAGATGTGTAGGGAATTCGAACAGGTGATGAAGTCAAAGTTTGAGATGAGTAACATGGGTGAATTTTCGTTCTTCCTAGGTCTGCAAGTCAGTCAAAGAGAGGATGGCATTTATCTGCATCAAACCAAGTATGTGCAGGACATCTTGTCAAAATACAAGATGGATGATAGCGGTACTTATGGCACACCTATCCCCGTCAATCATGGTCTGCATCCGGACAAAGATGGAAAGGATGTGGATTGCAAATTGTACCGTGGGATGATCGGATCTCTTATGTATCTCACAGCTTCAAGGCCCGGCATAATGTTTGCTGTATGCTTGTGCTTAAGGTTTCAGTCACAACCGAAGGAGTCTCATATGATAGCTGTCAAGAGGATTTTCAGATACTTGAAAGGGAAACCCCGATTGGGTCTTTGGTACTCAAAGCAGCAGTCATTTGACTTCAAAGCATATACTGATTCAGACTATGGCGGTTGTAACCTTGATAGAAAGTCAACTTCTGGTGGATGTCAATTCTTGGGAGACAGACTGGTTTCGTGGCAGTGTAAGAAGTAGTCAACGGTTTCTGTCTCAACATGTGAAGCAGAGTACATTGCTGCAGCTAGCGGTTGTTCTCATATATTGTGGATTCAGCAGCAATTGAGAGACTATGGCTTAAACTTCACTGGAACTCCATTGTTCATTGACAACAATGCCACCATGTCCATCACAAACAACCCGGTGAAATATTCCAAAACTAAACATATTGAAATTCGCCATCATTTCATCCGTGATTATGCTGAAAAGCATCTCATTGAACTTGTAAAGGTTCACACGGATGACAACTTTGCTGACCTTTTCACTAAGGCGTTTGATCGAACCCGTTTTGAGCATCTTGTCAACTTGATAGGAATGTTCAATCAAGAGTAAAAACCTGTTTTTCTTAAATCAATTCAATTCATGAAAGTTAAAGTTTATATCTTTTAAGTTTTCTGTATAGTTCTTTTAATTTTCAAATATTTTACAAAAATCCAAACAAAATAGAAAATGGATAAAATTTCAAAGTTATCTTGAGAAAAGAGGAAATGATAGTACATCAGTAATGATCTAAACATCATAGACTGCTCATATGGGAATTGATTGCGTCATGCTTACTTGATTGTTTAAATTGTTATGTTTTTAGTCTGCTTATTTACAAGTAATTTGAATTGTCAGTAGGCTATGGGCGTCTTTGAATCATTAGTAGTGTGGAAACTAAATCTAGACTACAACTGTGATTTGAACCCATGTATGCATGTGTGCGTGTGTAAAAGAATACAAAAAGATCATTATCAGATAAAGGATGTAAGAATTTAGCAAATATTTTCTTAAGAGACCAGTTTCGGGTTATGTCTTTAGCACAATTACTACAGTTCATCTCACTGCCCATACTCGCAAGTATGCAATGGGAAGTTAGGCCAAGATATGTCTTAACATCAACCGTTAAGCTTATATTCACCCTTGAATCATACCTGATTCATTGAAATCAAATCCAGATAAAAGTTGGATCACCTTACCTAAATCCTCAGACTCCATATCTATTAATCTGAATCATCATATGATATTCATAGAAGAAAATCCAATCAAACCAAGACATCTGAATCACTCGATTCTGAATCTTATGATTCTTGATAATCCTTATGGATTCTGCGTGATTTTTTCTGTGCTAAACGATGTAACTTCATTATGGGGATTTGAAAATCTTTGGGAAAATCTTAGATGCCTTGGGATAATGCAAGTTACATTTTCGTAGCATATGAGTGGGGTACACGTTGTATATCTTAAAATTAATACCTTAACCCACAAGAACATGATACAAAGATGTTTATGGTTTCAAATATCATAATATTGCCAACTTGAATTACTTGTTTATGTGCTTATTACGTATGAATAACTTGTAATCCATGACATGATCCCATATTCTTTGACGTTTATCTTGTATCATTTTTGCTAGAGTTTAGCCTGATATGATCCTCTGTTCATGTCTTTGAACAAAAATAGTGTGTATATACTTGTATACTTCTATCTAGAAAAGATCAAAAAGATTCTAAGTTCGTGTACAGTTCAATTTTAATCAGAAAAACCAAAAATATTTGTGTTTAACCTTCTTGAATTGACTTTGAATCCTCTTGATTGAATGTGTTTATCTTGTTCGTTATTTAACTAGAAATCTTCATAATTTGAGTTGAAAGTTTGAGCACACAAGGGTCTCTGCGTACTTGGTAAGTGCGCATGAGATAAACCCTGCGTACTTAGTAAGTACGCAGGAGTTAATTCCTACGCACTTAACAAGTACGCACGACCATTTTGTGTTGGGTATATATACAGCAGTTAGAATTATTTTTAGTTTCATCTCATTTCAAACATTTCACACTGTTGAATATCTCTACTCATTTTTACTCAAGATTTTCATGTGTTCCTAAAAGCTTTTTCATCCTGTTTTTCGGTTCATCTTCACCTTAATCATCTTTGGTGAGAATCTAAGTGCATTTCATCCATGAAATCATCTATTCTTGACAGATTCGTTCAAGGGTTTGATAGTGAGGATTTAACCGATTTTGGATGTTCTTCATGAAAGTTATGTCCTAAATCTAGTTATAAGTCACTAATTGATGCTCCTTGACTCCTAAATTGTCTTTAACAGGGTTTGATTTTGACTTTGATCCCTTGTTTGACCGTAGATTACCGTCGAACCAAGGCTAGGTCAAAATTGACTAGTTTAGCGGCTCATTGATGTTGATAGTGGTTCCATAGGTCCTCATCATGTATTTCGACCTTGTGGTGACCCTAATCCACAACAATACCTCTCCTCTATTGAATTTTGGATTTTTGAAATTTGGCTAAGTGTAAGTTCTTGCGCACTTAACAAGTACACAAGAAGTAATTCATGCGTACTTGCTAAGTGCAAGTTCTTGCGCATTTAACAAGTACGCAAGAAGTAATTCATGCGTACTTGCTAAGTGCGCAAGAACTAATCCATGCGTATTTGCTAAGTACGCAGGAAGGACACTTGTGAAAAATTTCTAAATCTGAAATTCAGTTCATTTTGTAGCTGCTATATCCTGTCATGTCTGATCCATTCCAATGATGCTTCTTGTTCTTATTGTGTTTATTGTTTTTTTTACAGTGATGGCTCATGCAATCACCAGCGAATTCAATCTGCTGGCTCTAACACAGCCCGAGTGGAAGGGTGCTGCACTTCACTATAGGGAGATAATCGACTTTCTGAACCGATCAAAGATCAACTATGCCATATCTGCTGATCCTGTTGTCTCAAGACCGTATCTGGAGCAGTTCTGGGAAACTGCTGATCATGACTATACAGTAAACCCAAACGTCAATAGGGCTACTGTAGCAGGTCATGATATTGCTATTTTTGAAGACACCATCAGACGCGTGCTACAGTTTAGGGACTTATCAACTGATTCGGTGAGTTACCCTGACCACTTCGTTGATGGATGCTGGAGACAAAGGATGGGGTATGTCGGTACCTTAGACTACTCCTCATACAAGAAGATGTGGGTACTTGATCAGTGGCGTTACTTCGCACACGTCATGATCATGTGCCTGTATACTAGAAAGGCTTGAAAGGATGCCATGGGGCATGACCTGGCGGCTGCAATGGTTGCCCTCTCGCTTAACAAGGGTTATAACTTCTCGAAGTATATCTACAAGTCTATCACCGATCAGATCAATGCTGCTGATATGTTTAGATCTCTTTTATACCCTAGGTTCGTGCAGCTATTGATTAATGATGTTGTACCGAATCTACTGGCTATTGGAGAGAGACTACAAGTCAAACGGGTGGACAAGAGAGTGTTTGCACAATTTCTAAAGCCAGGCAGTGTAGACCCTACCCCTGAGCACACTCCTCTCTTTGGCCATCTAATAAATGAAGCATATGTGGCCCCTGCTGACTTAAGATGGTATAGTGCCGAGTCTGATCCAGAACTTTGTAAGCACAGTGATGAACAACAAGAAGAAGAGGAAGTTGGATCTGAAGATGAAATTTCTGAAGAAGATGGAGATGAAGAACAAGTAGTTGGAGGTGCTGAAGATTCCGACTCAGAATCGACTAAGTCAGATTCATCTGATTCTGATGATGCACTGTCCCAGGCACACCCAAGAAGATTGACAAAGGTGACCCTTCCCGAGTCATCTTCTAAGAGAAAGCGACAAGAGACTAGCAGTGAATACGAGCCCGATTCTGATTGGGACGCTGCTATACAGAGACGTAGAAGAGAAAGTATAAATAACGGCTGCGAGTACTGATTCCACTTCTACCTCACCTTCACAATAGCTTTACAAGCGATAGCGGAGGAGGCCATAGGTAACCCCTGATGTGGCTATCACTGCTATCACAGAGGAGGTTCCTGTGATAGTGTCCCTCCCTGTACCATCTATCCAAGTGGCGGTGACAACTCCTATTCTAACCGAGTCAGTCACCATCACCCATTCCACCACAATTGCAACCACCATCCAATCCACAATCCCTACTACCACCATTGAACCCATAAGTCAACCCTACAACTTTGGAGACTTTTCCCAGGGTTTTGACTATGATATGATCTTCTCATCTCCACTCTATAATGCTGAAGCCTCTACATCCGGGAATCCTGATCCCAGTGATGCAAGGATAACCACTTTGAAACACAAGTTGCTGGTCTACTTGAAACTGTTCGGAAATCAAGGGAAGAATCTGAGGCTCAACAGGCTCAGATAAATTCGTTGGGGGACGAAGTTACTATTATGAGAAGCCAGAGGACTGGGACTGAAGAGATACTTATAAATGTGATGGCCCAGAACGAACTACTGATCAAAACAAACAATATGATTCTGGGACACAGGACGTCTTTAGAGGTACGGTTTGACATGCAGCGGAAAGAACATGAAATGATGGTCAAGTTAGTTGCTGACCTGACCAAGAAGCTTGCTGCTCAGGGGGAGAGAGAAAAAGAAAAGGAGAAGTCATCAAAATCTACCGGTGATGAGGTTTGTCATCCGGTTGATCTAACAAAGGATGATGATAAAGACAAGGATCATGAAGTCGGTTCTAGTGGAAGTGAGCAACAAGCTTTGGCGATAGTGCCCATTTCTGCTGTTCCAATGGCTGAGTGGGAATCGACTCACCGGGAAGGCAGTGATGCTTCATGTGGCAATAAAGGAAAGTCGGTGGCTGACATTTTGAAAGATTTATTTGACGACGTGTCGGATAATGCGATTTTATTCTTAGAGCGAGACTATTCCAAAGAAGCACAGATCGAGGCTCTTTGCAATCTTGAAGAGGGAGAGATCGACTCTGGTGACGATTGGGATGAGGAAGATGATGATGTGGTAATCGAAGTTCCCAAGGGTGATGGGGAGTTTGAAGATCGAGAGATCTTCGAAGTTCCATCCTTTGAATCTCATCTTGACACAGGTTCAGTCGAGCCTGCTAGTACTGTTGAGGCGTCGACTGAAGCCTCCCCTACCGACCCCACACCTGTGGATCCAGAGGCACAGAAAAACAAACATATGCATGCAAGTTCATCGAAGGATCCGGCTCCTGCCTAGGAAAAGACTTCAATCATAGACAAACACGGCGCGACAGGGATGATCTTAGCTGTGAAGTTCGACGAGGATAAGAAGTTGTTTGCAATCAAGCGAGCTGGGGGGGTTCAATACTTGAAACCAACCAGCGCAACTTTTAACTCCTTGCCAAGATACGACCTCGTGAACCTAGTAAACCGACAGCTACTGGGTCACTCAAATAACGCAGTAGCGATGGGTTTGTGGCAGGTTCTACAGCGAGAGGTAAGATCTGGGAAATTCGAAATGTGTAAGGCTCAAGTGCCCAAGCGAGTCAGGGACAAGAACGCTAGACATCATGTGACTAAAAGAAGCTTAAAGAAACTGGCATACAAGCCAGTGTTGTGTGAAACCAATATTCCCTGAGCAAGTTATCTCAGGATATCCTCGGTAACATATGGTACTGGTATATAGATCCTAAATCGGGCGAGGCAGTGGTGATTAGAAAGGTGTGGTCCGATAGTGGAAGCTTAGTGCCAAGGGAACTGATTAGAGTGTTTGATGAAGTCTGCTTCATAAACTTCTCTGTAAAAGATCTGGTGGCACTAGCTGACAAGTACTACATGTACACGGACGAGTGGAAAAAGTTCCTTGCTTCTAAATACGACAAGGTGATCAAGTTCTGCCTTGACTACAAGAAGAAAATGGAAGCTAAAGCTGGGGAGCAGTGAAGACCGAAGACAATCGAGAGCTGTTGTCAAGGGGGAGTTTGTTGAAGCACTTTTGTGTGACAGACACTCTGGATAGTGTCTTAGCTTATTGTACTTGTCTTGTATGTATTAGTCTTTGTATGTTAGTGTCTGTATGTATTAGTTATCGAGTTGTAATTTCTAATGCATGTTATTGTTGTATTATTTCTCTAAGTGTTTTGCGCACTTAACATGTGCGTAGGAATTACTTCCTTCGTACTTAGCAAGTATGCAAGAATACTCTGCGTACTTGCTAAGTACGCATGAACAATTTGTCCTGCGCACTTGTTAAGTGCGCATAGATCAGGTCTAGTATAAATAGAATAGGTTGACAGAAGTTACGTACGCAGACATTTTGCACTCAGTATATTCTCTCTGTAACCCTTCAAGTTTATAATAGACGGAGTTTGAAAGTGATTTCGTTGTGGGTTTACTTTGTGTTGCTTGATTCTCCACCTAGTAACGGGTATTCCGCACCCGGTCCGACTAGTCACACACCCACTCGTGACGATTCGAGACACCCGGGGACCTACAAATACTTAAATACAACTTTTATTATACTTTAGTTAAAAAAAATGCAACATTTTCTATAATCAAATGCAACTTTTTCTATACTTAAATAAAACATTATTTATACTCAAGTTAGAAAAATGCAACATTTTATACACTCAAATGCAACTGTTATTATGTTTTTAATAAAAAAAAATGCAACCTTTTTTAAATGTAAATGCAACATTTATATGATTTTAGTTGCAACAAATGAAACTTTTTTTACGCCCAAATGCAATTGCTATTATTATTCATTATTATCGTATTTACGCTAACAATAATAACATAACGTAGATAATCTTATTTCTCATTCCATAAATATACAAACTCAAAATAATAACCATGAATGTAGTCAACACAAAGTTGTGAATTACAATTTCTCATTCCAACTTTCATATATTACTTGACTTTAGTTTAATCCTTGCAGGTAGACAAAGAGTTCTCAATCGAGCTTCTTAATATTGCTTCAATTGCTCCATGCTCATTTTCTTTAACTCTTTCATTTTTGCCGGTTAATCTCTCATAAATTACAGTATCGGCACCCTAAAAAGAACTAATTTTGCATTAGTCAGTTAATAATAAAGTTCTAGTAAAATAAATGTTTGCTAGAGGACATATCTTGCAGTATAATACAAGTCCTCCGTCATGGTATAAAACAGACCGACGCTTCGTTGTACTACAAGAAAAAAATAAAATTTAGTATAATTATGTTAAGCATTAACATAATGTTGTGAGTTAATCACGTTCACATAAGTAAAAGGACTAGTTATGTAATTAGGTTATTTATGTATTTAGAATAGATTATGAATTGTTTATACTAGAAGGTTTAGATGTGTCAAAACCACAAGTTGGAAACCTACAACCGTGAGATACATCGATTGGAACAGACGCAATGAAAGGAGGCGACGATTGTTTGTATACAGCAGTTCAAAATCGAAGCAACACAATGGTTCAAGCAACAGACGCGATGGTTCAGTTTAGCACTATATATAGGACCGATTGTAATCAGTTTCATGTACCCAGAATTCGTTTTTATATATTTCGATTTACAGAAACATTTGTGTTCATAGTTTATGTGTGTGTTCTTCGTTTTGGAGTTTGATTCGGGATAAAGGGCAATAGTGGCATCAGAGCTCCGGTTAAGGAATCATACTTGCTGCAATCAAGATTGTTTTCTTTAATCATACGTGGTTGAACAAGGCGATCGATGAAGGAATCGGTTTTTTCAGAAAATCGATTAATTGTAGAAAAGGATTACAGTCGACGGTAATCAGGGACGGAAACGAACACACGGACGACTGTAAAATTTGATCAAAGGCCTGATCAAATTAATTGCAGATTATCGAACATAGGGGCTGCAGAGCCATTTTTTTTTGTTAACAGAAGAGCCGCAAATCGGTTGGAGTTGTGGTTAGAATTTACAACAAACAAGAACAAATTGAGTGAAGGAATTACAGATTGTTAGAAGGTTGTGATTAGAAGGTTGTCGTCAGAAGGCTACCACAAATAGAGACGAATTGGTGTTGCGGTTTGTAAAGGGTTGTGTAAACAGACAAACATAAGGCAACAGGAACGCAAGGTTTCGTTTAGGATTACTGGAATCAAGAAAGGGAACCATTGGAGAATCTGAAATTGCAGATTTTGAGGGTGTTTGGTTAGGTGGAGACAGGAACAAACAATAGGGTGTTTGTTGGATTAAGGCTTCACAACGGAGAATGCACTAAGGCATGTTGCGATACCAGACATAGCCGAGACAAAGGCGTGCTCGGAGGGAAAGACTATAGGGCTCAAGAACGTGTGACGATGACGTTAGGAACCAAGTTCAAAGAAACACATGATCAAAAGGTCGGATCACAAGACAGAATTCAAGAAAGGAATTCATGAGGCAAACAGGTTGTATATTCGAACCAATTTTTATTTTTTTTATACCTATACGAGTTAGGTTTAGAATATGTTACTGATTCCTAGATTAGTTAGAAGAACTATTGGAATCATGGTTGTGGTTTTTTAGAGAAAACCCGTCTTGCACAGATACTTGCCATTAGAGTTTTTAGAGAAACCTAGATAATTTACCAAGCCAGAGACACCGCCAGCAGGGACGAGTGGTAAAGAAATTGTAATTCACAAAGAATCTAGTTCTTTGACCGATTACCAGTGCCCTATATTAAAATCAACAAATTATACAATATGGGCATTACGCATCAAGCTTATATTTGAGGCTACTGGTTTATGGGAAACAATAGAACCTAGTGCCAACACAGAACGAGATGTCAAGAAGGACAAAGCCACAATGGCTTATTTGTATCAAGCACTACCGAAAGATGTGATATTACAAATCGCAAGTTGCAAGACAGCAAAGGAAGTCTGGGATGCAGAAGGCACGATTGCAAACACTCACAACGGAGTTTGAGTTATTGCAAATGAAGGAAGACGAAACGATAGTTTCGTTTACAGGAAAGATGAATAGTATTGTCACAAAGGCGAGCAGTTTAGGAACAACATTTGGTCAACCAATGCTAGTAGGGAACTTCTAAATGTCGTACAAGATAGGTTTACCAAAATTGTAGCATCGATTGAACAATTTACCGATCTAGATGAAATAATCATTGATGAGACAATTGGTAGATTAAAAACCTATGAAGAGAGACTTAGACTGGAGAAAGGATGCCTAGCTGATAATCAAGATAAACTACTGTTCACAAGACATGACAATAACTCGAGTTGTGGGAATCGTTTTGAAAACCGTGGAAAAGGGAGGTTTAATAAATTCAACACATCACGAGGGAGCTGGCGTGATGGAAAGTCCAAGCAATATGAGAAGGGAGAAAGCTCTTCTCATAAGTCCAAGTATACGAACTTCAAGAAGCGGAGAAAACCAGCAGGGGACTTAAGCATGGTGCAATGTTACGGGTGTAACAAGTTTGGACATCTCAAGAAGAACTACCCACAACAAGAGCATGCACAAGAACAGTCTAACTTAGTGCAAGAGGATGTTGAATGTGACAACCCTGAATTAAGGTGAATTATCTTGGATAATTAACTCATCATAAATGGGCTCGGCCCATTAAAGGCTCAATTACAGGCCCAATGTACTAACTTGTTATGTAACCTTACTTGACTGATCATGGGGTGATTCGAGATAACATATTTTTAATATATAGTATTTACAGAGCCTTACAATGTACGGTTAAACAAATGAACGCGTTCGCAGTTAGTAATCGGCACACGACACGCTATTTAATTACTAATATTTAATATTAATCATGATTATCAATACGCTTCCAAACGACTATTTAGAAACATACACGCGAGCTATGCATACTATAACGTAGGACAATATCGGATGCGCGACTGCGACAGTTGCTGATGTTAACATTATCCTGTATTTTGAGCCATCGAAAATAAAAGTATATGAAAAAGTAATTACTCTACTTCCATTATTATTACTAATAAAAATATGTAGATCCCAGGGGCCTCGGTCGAGCACAACGGAAGATTGAGATAAACAATGTTGACCTGTTCGTTGATTCGTGGGAGGGAACAGAAGAGGATATGATGACCAGAGCAGATGAACAATGATAAAACAGAAACAAGAGAATCAACAATACATAACAAAGTTGTAATTACATATTACATACTGAAGAAGTATACATCTCTAGTTTACGCTCACGGTCCGAGGCCCGGGAGAGCTCCTCCCGACCCGACCTCTCTCATTTCTCACATTTGTTCTACACCTACAATAGAGCCCAACACCTCTATTTATAGGGGCAGGAACATCCTATCATGCTAACTTATCTAAGTACGCATGACATTTGGCCATGCGTACTTGTTAAGTACGCAAGGCAAAAGCCTTGCGCACTTGTTAAGTACACAAGGCAAAAAAGCCTTGCGTAATTACTAAGTACGCAGGACTAAATGGTGAACTTGCTAAGTACGCAGGAACATTTTCCTGCGTACTAGCTGAGTATACCGATACATAAAATTTTATCTATAGTTACAAAAACATGTTTCTACAAAATATTATTATTTGTGAAATAATAGATCCATTCAGAACACAAAACGTTTAAGCGAGCGAACGTGTCAAAACGCGGTACAGACGTGTACCGGCCTGGTCAACAGTCGGAGCTGGAAATTCCATAAATTAAATATTCAAATAATAAAAATATGTATATATTTACGTTACACATTTCTAATAATTTTGTGATAATGACACGATAATTAGTCGTGTTGGAGAATCTAGAAAATACGTGTTAATTCCATATCAGTAATATTCTTTCTAGGCATTCACTTAAAAACCCTAAGTATATATATAACCTATCTCTTCTATACCCTCATTTTACACCATTCCCTTCTCCATAAACAACTCAAACCCAAACATACTTATATGTGTGTGGTACAAGAGAGAGCAGAAGAAAAGGGAGTGGCAACGCCACCTCCGGCGGCCTCCTGGTGATGACGACGGCGACCAAGGCCAGAGGCGGCATCTCCTCCGGCGGCCCCTCCCTGTTGTCCTACAACAACATCAGCAACGACGACACAGTAGGCGGGTGGTGGCGAATGTGGTCGATGGTGATGGTGGTTCTTAGATCTGACGATTTCCGAAGACGTGGATAGTATTTCCGTGGATGGCAGTCAGGGTTTCTTTTCCGGTAAAAGAAGCTGCTAGGGTTCCACCCCTAGCAGCGGCGACCCATGAAGAAGATGGCGGCAACATGAGAGGAGGCCGGATAGGCATAACGGCGCGCGGTAGCAGCGAGGGCGGCCGTGCTCGGCGACCACCAGGGACGGCGGCCACGGTGTTTTGACAACTCAGACGAGCTTCCTCCGACAGAATACATATTTCCGGCCAATACCCCTTACCGACGACATCGTTTGGAGGTAAGATTTCAAGCCCGCGTTTGTTTCTAATAAGAAAATTTCTCCTATCGATCAGATCTGTGATTGAATGCCTTTTTAGACGTGTTCCCGGTGATTTCCGTCTTTCCGGCGAGTCTCCGACAAACCCGAACGACAAGATCTCCATTATTAGTTGTTCTCTTGTCCTGATCTACAAAAATTCAAGGTTAGTTTTAAGATTCAAGCGTTTTTTTACTGTTGATTGTTGCCGGTTAGATCGGTCGGGTTTGGTGGCCGGGTTTTCATCCACGTGTATTAAATGTGAACTTTTACAGGTTATGGTAGTTAGATCGGAATTGTTAGGCTTGTTTTAAGCACTCCCGGGTCTCGGTCAAACTCTGTAAACGAAAGTCAAACTGGTCAAACTTGGACAACAGGTTCTTGTATGTGAACCGGGTGAACGGGAAGGTAAAAACGCACACTAAACGTATTATAGATTTAACATTACAAAAGTTGAACGTGTGTGTATGGTTGAGTGCATTGAGCCCTAAACGATTCTACAAAGAAGTAAATAAATATAAACATATATAAATAAATATTCGTGGAACGTGAAATATTAACACGTCGTATTAACGAGTTGTCGACAAATATATTTTTATTAAGCATATAATAATAAGTCGGACGCGTAATCGGTTAAACGAGAACTTTAATATGACCGACAATCGGTTCGTAAAATAATAGATAATACCTTATCGCATGGATAATTACGTTACGATTTGATATGGTTGAATTAAATTGGATAATAAATATATTTTGGTACAAGTATGTATTGTATATATTCCTTTAACGTGTTACAAGTTTATCCATATAAAACGTAGGCTTCTACCGACTAAACCAAGACATGATAATTGACAACGGATAATACCACTACATTTTTCCTAAATATAAACACATCATAAGAATATCCATATTTTGCATAAAATCAAACGATTTTTATGTGACTCGATATTTACATTCGAGAACACATATATATATTCATATACTAGAATGTATAATATATATATATATCATTAAGAGCTTTGAGTATGTAATACGTGTAATTGGGAATCTTATATACTCAAAATTTAAAATAAATATATTTTATATACATATGGTAATAAGCGAGAATAAATATCATTCTATCGGCTTTAATAAAAACGAATATAAATACTGGTAATCCAGTCGATGCGAACATGTGAATATTCGAATTAATTACGATAACGAGAACTAACTAAGAACGTGACACGAATGGACAAATCTACTACCTTTTATATACAATTATTTATATGTATATATATATACTTTATGACACTTGGGGACGTCGTACAAATATGTTGTAACTCGTTTAGGTAGCATCAGTCTCAATTTCAAGACCTAACAATCTTCCCCTAGACTGATGCTTTCCAAATTTGCTTTGCTAATAAACTTGTTTCTAACAAACTCCCCCTTTTTGTATGCATCATCTTGTCAACCAGGAATACACTTTTCAACTCTCTGTTCTTGAGTGTTATAGAAGATGTTGGAGGAAGATTCCTAACTTGGTATCTTCTTCAATATTGAGGAAGCAGGTGCATTGGACTTGTATCTTGCTCAATTGATGATCCGCCATCATTGCAGCAAATAGTCGTGGAAACCTGTTCACAATCACAAACACAACTCTGAATTCTCTTTTGATAATTTCAACTTACAGACAAAATTGGATTCATCTGTGGTGTGCAATCAAGTGAGTATCTCAACGTTTTGAGACACAGTCAATATGATATGGAAGACTTCAAAACTAACAAGAAATAAAACACATGAACACAGGCTAAAATATTTTTGCCCCTTTTTTCTTTTTTTTTTAAATATATATTTTAAGAACATGCAAACCTTTGAAATGAAGAGATGACCTGATATGAGATCATACTGATTCAACCTGTCTAGGCACACTTCAACTTTTTTTCCGGATAGCCACGACTCAAGAACGATTGCCGGTATGTTTGTCCTTGTAAATCCATGCACCATTCTTTCAACAATCATTCGGTGATTGTTTATCATGTTTTGGTAAGATTTAGATGAAATTAGTTGACCACATACTCAGACAGATAAAACCATCCTTTCCTCATGGTCTTTTGAGAGCGAGTAATGAGAGCTCTAGACATATGTTCCCACATAATACAGAGGAGATGATCACCTAGAAAACTTGAGATATAACTATTGAGCATAACTAGCACGGGTCTATGAACCGTTCAGGGAATCTCTAACAAGTTTGATCAAGAACATAGCTCCGGAGGAGTTAGTTTCATGAAGGTCATGAGCAGAGAACTGCTCGGTTAGCCAAGGTAATCTTCTCTTACATTTAGTTTCATGATGGTGGCGGTCGACTGGGGTGGTGGTCTCGAGGGTAGCTGAAGAAGACAACGACAAGGCAAGAGTGTTTGATGGTGGCCGGATTGGAGACGTAGGCGGTAACGTGTGGTGGTGGCGTCGAGGTAGGAAAGAGGAGCATGGCGGGGGAGCCGTGTGAGCGGTTCTCGGCGGAGACGACGGACCCGGCGAAGCCGACGGCAAGGGGCTGCTTTGACAGCAGCCATGACGGCGGTGTGAGGCGGAGGAGGAGGTTGGTGGTGTTCCGGCTAGTGTTAAACAACACGAAGACGACGAACGAGGATCATGGTGAAACACAGGGTGGGCTAGTATGAAGACAATGGTGGACCTGGGTAGGGTTTGCCCGATGAGGATAATGGTGGTGCATGGCAATGTCGGTGTACGATGGGAGGAAAGAAACCGGAATGGTGCCCGGTTAGGGTTCCGTTTATATGGCATGCGTATGTGTGAAAAACCCGACTCGTGCATGCGGGTTTCTAGAGAGAGGACCTGCATGGGCACGTGTACGTGCATGCATGGAAACCGAGATCCATACATGCGGGTTTTAACAGGTCTAGGATAACCCTGTTTGAGCAAGACGCGTGGGCTAGGGTCTTTGCATGAATGAAGTGGGTGTGCGGATGAGACGAGTGTCAGGGATATTTACTTTTTTACGTAATTGACGCATGTTTAGGACGTACTCTGACCATGTGATCATACGTTAAAAGGTCCAGGTTTAGTGCGAGGTGACCGTTACAGTACTAGAGATTGAATCCTCGTAACGGTGAGTTTCTAATCCCCACTTTTTAATGTTTTTAGGGCTATCGTACATACTTTCAAGACGTGTTTTATTACATTAATTGTGTGTCGTGCTTTGGGGTCTAACCCGATGAGTTTACAAATTTAAGTATTTAAATATGGGCTAAGGGACTATGTATTACCCTTAAGATGTGTAAGTTAAAGGAGGGTTTATGGTCGTGGGTCGTGTAGTGACCTAATATGGGTGAGTCGGGATAGTATTTACAGGTCGTGCGGGTACGACTAGGGGGTGTTACAGGGTGTGCACGTACGTGGTATGTGCTTAGATACGAGACATTGTATTTGTATGTGTGTTGCTATATTAGTAGTGTATTGGGTTACGAGTTAGTCGGGCTGAGTAGGGATATAGGCTAAACGCTTATGTATACATGTAGGATATCTTAACCTAGTGATGTGTGTGAAGTGCAGGTGCAGTTAATGAGTCATGTACATAGATTATAATGTTATGTGTTTATACATGTGTTGTGTGTATTGTGTCATTGTCCTTGTGACACAGCAGGTATTGTGTTTGCATGGTTGTCTTTGTGGCAAGGCAAATGGGATTATGGAGGACTAACTCCTTCGGGAGGTCTCCAAAGGTGGAAAGTTTTGAGCAGGTTAATGATGAGCCCGGGGTGTGTCGAACGCCCTGACCAGGGTACCCCTGACGAGGGTGCAGTAATGAGGTATGTGTTTGTGTGTATTTATATGAGTTACATTGCATGTAAGTGATTAGTTATATTAGTTGTGTACGAGATGATGTTGATGTGGTAAGTAGAGGTATCAATGTGGTGTGTCGAGTTAGATTGACCGTGGAGTCGAGATGAGTACATTATGTACAATTGTTGTGTCAGTTGAGTTGTAAGAGTCTAGGTTAAGGCTGGTTAAACCAGTGTCTAGAGATTGGTTGAGTTAACCAGTGTATGGTTAATATATGTATAGTAGATTGTTTGTTATTAGAGTAGTAAGCTCGATCTATGTCGGAGAGACTTACTGAGTTAAAATAGCGGGTTAAGTCTGGGGTGGTGAATCCTTCGGGATATTGTAAGATAACTGTCACACCCCGACTGATGGCGGAATCATCGGGGCGGGACATGTAGACTGTTTATAAGCACAAGGTTGACTAAATTGAAATATATTAATCGTCAAATTTCATTACAAACATTCAAACAAAACCAAATCCAAGACAGTAACATAATTTTAAAACATAGACTTCTTTACTAAAATTACCTAAGTCCAAAGCCTAAATGTAGCACATCTTGATCCCACTCACACATTAGTACCTGAAACATGAATAAAATAAAGTCAACTAAAAAGTTGGTGAGTATAACACAGGTTTGTATATAGGTAGCATATAGATTGTAAAACAAATCCTTACATAACATGATAAATAAGGCATTTATGGGGAGCAGCTATTGGGTAACCAAGTACAATCAAACATTTGTAACTAGCATGCAAAATTGTGTTGTCGGTATCAATCACCCCAATCTGGGTGGGTTTGTCAGACTCAATAGATCTATCATTGAAAACCGTCAGCTTGAATTGTTAATGATTGCACATAAGTGTTCTCAAAAGTTAGCACACATAGCAGTCGGGCATAAAGCTCAAATTGCACACATGAATGTAATTAGGATTTGTACTTGTGTTGTTTGTGTAAATGTAAACAGTAGTTTGAGTAGTGTTCATGTTTCACCCCAAAAATGTAAAAGAGTAAAAGGGGCTATGTATACTCACCTGAATCAAATGTGTAGCTAACACGAGACTCTAGGTAGCAAAGTGATCCTTGTAACGCACAACGTTAACCTAGAGTGTATTGCGTATGAAGATGAATTAATAAAATATCTAAATCGAAGTCTAGGGCTTCAATGGATGTGAGTATAGGAAATTGTGTAATGAGTCCGTGTCGAATTATGTAAAAGGATTGTGTAGATGTTTGCGTTTTGTTCTTGAATAATTGTTTTATAATTATAAAAGTCGGGGTATAGTGTCCTTACATTAATGATTTAGAGTTTAGGGTGAATTAACTAAATAATTTAGGTTTATTTATTCAAAATGTAGTATGAAATTATATTGTTTTAAATATAAACAAAATAAATAAGTCTATACTTATTTAGTTATTTAGTCATGAAAATGCGTCGAATTTGGGTAAATATATATTAGTTTATAAAAACTAGTGTTACATACCATTTAACACTAAGTGAGTTGAAATTGCAATTTATATGAATAATAAATATATTTATTTTTATCCGGGGATATAAACGTGGGTAACTAATATAAATAATTATATTATTTATAAGTTTGAAACGTTACACGAAGTTTATAAACGAGGTGAAGATAATATCTAAATATATATATTATTTTTAATTGGAATATTTTATTTATTCATAGTCGGGGTTTGAAAATAATATAACTATATTATTTTAAAAGTTGGTATTTTTAAATGAAAAAGGGTTAAAACCAAACCCGAGCCTACGGGTGGTTTTACGAGGCTAGAACCCATTAATATATTAATATAATAATATAGGGTATTGTTTTTATATTAAAATAATACAACAAAAATATTTTTAAAAATAAATGGGTGTGGAGAGACTCGAACCCGAGTCTCTCCCACACAAGCACACTCACTTAACCAACACCGCCCGTTAGGGTACCGCACACAAGCCCGGGCAGAAATGGTTTTAACATAGAAACCTAGTGAGTTCTTTCCCTTTACACGAGTTCGATCGACCCAGTCCCAATTCCACCAAATCTGGTAGCGAGAGTCTATAAGATCATAGGGGTTTTGTTTGTGATCGACTAAACGGATGTTAAGAACCGGGTAGGGTATCGCACAATAAGCATAGGGCTTTTAATCTATAGGGTTATCGCACACAAGCCGGGGTAGGGTTCGATTAAATCCGAAGATGTTAAGAACCCTAGAATTAGATCATGTTTGATTCTATAATGTAAGCCCTAATAAGCATAGGGCTTTTAATCTATAGATAAAAAAGAAGCTATTGATAGGTTTAATTACCAGAATGATGTTCGAATTGTCTGTGATCGACTAAACGGATGCCGACTGTGACAGGATCGGTTTTCCGGGGACTCTGCGTCCTTCTTCGATGCAATTGGATGGTGTAACAGGTTCAAGGGGATTCGTTTGAGATTGGCAGGTGATCAATTTCAGTGTAAACGATCGATATTTTGCGAATTGGTGAGTAATAAGAGTGAGGTCGACGGTTACGGTTGATTAGTCATAAATGGAATTAAAACGTAAAATGATGAAGCTGTTAACTGATCTATAAAGGTCACTAATGACTCTAACGTGCATAACGGTTACAGATTGCAACAAAATTCGGGTGTGGGGTTCGGATTTTAGTCAAGGACAACAGTTTGACTTTCTGAAGTCAACCCAAATCAAGAATGGGTTAATTACAGATTTTATCCCTGCAGTTTCATGTTTAAAAGTTTTGAACTTGGCGGAACTGGTCCCTAGGGTTTGAGTTGAGTTAAATTGGTTAAGGAGTTGTTAGCTTGACTTATTAAAAGTCAACAGGAATATAATTCTTCAATTTTTTTGACTTTCAAAGTTAATCATAATTAGATTTGACTAATTACACAACTAGTCCTTGTAGGGTTTAATGTCGTATTGTTATTTTATTAATTAATATAAATTAAAATAGGGTCGGTAAATCAGGAATGTTACAGTCTCCCCATGTTAAGGGAATTTCGTCCCGAAATTTAACTAGTGGAGAATACTGAATCTGGAAGGAAGTGAGTTTGAGTTTTAATTATTGATTTGAGAAGTATGATAGATAACAAGATTTAAGTCTAAGCTCAAGTTAAGTATGAAAGGTATCAGTGGGTTCTAGTTTCAAGAGAGTTAAGGAGAGGTCTGTCGAAGAATCTAAAGGTGAAATGCGTTACATGGAATGGGTTTGATGAGAATTTGATAATTAGGTTTTGCTTAAGATGTATCCTAATATGTTCAAAAAATTTTAGTGGATAAGAGATTTCACAACTATTGATCTAGGTCAAAACGACATAAAACTCCACGTGACACGAATAACGCTACTTCTGATAATATGACAGGAACACTTATATATAGGAAGTACCAGCGGCGTATCCACTATGCCCTTGTCATATCTCATTAGTTTCGTTATTATATATCATGATGGGTTTTAGGTCAATACACACGATAGAATTTACTATGTTTTCCATGCGCTGATTTTTATAATTCCGTGTGCACCCGTAATTACTCCAATCATCGCATGGTCCGTATAGATCATTATGTTGTGTGCGGGTAAGGGGGCATAATTTTACTCTGAACACGTCTATTGTTCTCACATAAAAGTCGCTAATAAGTAACTATATCCTTAGTCAGGTCAGTTCGTAACTAAAGAGTAATAAAGCAGTATAACTTAAAGTTTCCTAGTTTGCTCGTGTTTGAACAAGAGTACGTCAAACCCCGAGTCGTTTCAATGTATTATGGTCTTCAACTTTGGTGAACAAAGTGCATGACCATGTCTTGTGTAAAATGTAATCAATCAATTGCATTAATTGTAAGCAAATTTTGTTTCGTGTATAAAGTAAACACACAAGTCTTTCGTGTAGTGTGGACAACTAGAATTATGTATTTTGTAAATTACTAAGCTCTCACGTGTAATGTAAACAGAATAGTATCATGTGTAATATAAACAATTTAGTATCAGGTATATAGCATAATGTGCACAGTTTAGTAGGGTGTACTTTGTAACCAGATAAATCTTATGTTTAATGTGGTCAATCTAGAATTATGTATCAATCAAACAATTGTCATATATTCTGTATATTGTAAACAACTAAGTTTTGTGTATCACGTGCTCAATCCGGTAGTACGTGTATTGCAAATATCTATGTTTCGTGCGTTATGTGATCAATCCAGTAAATTGTGATTTGTAGACACACTAGTTTCATGTATTATATAATTTTAGTGGCCTTGGGTATATTGAGAATAAATGGGTTTCATGTACCATGTGGTTGCGTTGGGTATATTGTGAACGTGCGTGCGTAAGTTATTGAACTTCATGTATAATGTATGCGAGCGGATTTCGTATGTGACCGAGTGTTGTGGACAAGCGGGTTGTTTGGCTTTCATGTAAAATGTGGTAGTTAGGTTCTAGTTCTTTAGATCTCACTGAGGTTTGTGGGGGTGGTTAACGTCTATGTGAAATGGATCGTCTCTTGAAGTGGTAAGTGAAAGGCGACGAGTAGGGTCTGAGAACACTCTAGGAATGTGCTTATTAATAACTTGTCTTTGTTTGAAATTTTTTCTTGGTTGTAGTTATATAAGGTAGTGAAACTAATGAGTTAAATAATCTAAATAAATGGCCAATTTATGGAAAAAAACTTTTTATTAAAATTTTTAATTTTTATATTTAAGAGAAACTAATGGTTGAACAAGTAGTTGTATATTAATCTAGCCGAGGTTTAGAAATATTTATTTTAACGAGAAATTCATAATCATTTATTAATTTGAAATGATGCTTTTATAAAACAGGTTATATTAAGTTTCTCTCAAGATGAAAATGTTAATAGAAAATTTATATTTTTGATACTTTCTGAAAGTTTGATAAACATTTTGTTTGAACAAGATAACGAGGTTCGTTTAAATCTAATAGGGTGAGTTGTTTACGAAGTAGATTGTCGGTAGTGTACTAAATCCTATTGAAAGGAGAAGGTGGTACCCGAGAAATTTTGATGAAAATATGATGGGTGTAATTCACGCTCAACGGGTCAAATCAATGAATAATAACTTCAGAGTTTAAAATATATAAAAATGGATTTAATGCTGAAATGTTAAACATTACTCAAAACATAGGGAAATGGTTCTCAAACCGAAAATTTAAGGACAATAAATAGAGATTTCTCCTAACGTCCCTCGAAGCTTTCCACTAGGAAGAAGATAATCACAAAGATGAGCACCGCTATGGTCACTCGAGTAGCAGATCTGGCTTCAGCTTTTGCGGTCTCCGTGCAATGTTCCTATATTTCTTTCTCGAGGACGGAGATTAATTCATTTTGGTACCCTAATTGGTTTGCTAGTCTATCCATTCTTTGTCCTTGCAAGTCGTGCATTACTCCCTGCTCCATCCTCCGCCTCTCAAATTCTGAGGTCCTTACATATTGGTGAATGTCATTGGTTGGAATTCCTATAACACTAGTGGGTGCCATGGTATGCCTTACCCAAGGGTTATGATGGTACGGGTCGGGCATTAGATATGGGTCTCTTAGTAGGGGTGGTAACTGATTGTGGGGGTGAGGTGTCTGATACGGGTTTCTGGGTGCGGGTGATCCAGATGTTCGAAGTCTCGGGCCAGTGTCCCTAATCCAGTCCGCCCTTACATCAAACTTGGGCCTAGCAGTTGGGGGTGTTGGTGACCGATATACGGGTGTCTCCGTGTCTTCTTCCTAATCAGATTCTGCTCCAGGACGGTAAACCGGGGAGGAAGGAGAGTAGGAGTCCATGTCTAGCAGAAAATAATGAAGAGGTTGTAAGTAATAATGAAATATATTAAGTGTCAAATACGGGAGTTATCATAGGTTTAGAGTTTGACTAGTCATAACGCCGAACCTTCACAATAGTATTTTAGAAATACACTTGACCTATAAACAATGCATCCCTGAGGAGAATTCCCAGGAAAGAGGGGTGGGTCAATAAGACACACTTAGGTACCCTATCTTTCCTTAGCCAGAATTTCTCATGGGTTTACACGCACTTCCAGCCATCATGTATTAATAATACCATTGTTGGGCTCATGGTTATGATGAGAATTGTTGTGGACTGGGCTTTGAGGCCCAAAAGTAAGGTATATGCATTTCAGTGGACTTCCTTCTTCTTGGAGGATAGATGGGCTTCTTAGTTTATTATTGGTGGGCATTAGGCCCAATAGTTTAGGTATTTGATCATAAGGGTGTTGGTATCATGTATGTGAGTCCAAAGGTGTATGAATAATTTGGTGTGTATGTGTGTGTGTGGAAACTTAGGATAGCACTTTAAATAAAGTAAGTAGGTAGCAATGAATAGGAGGAAAAAGTTGGCAGGTAATGTGTCACATAGACTATTAAGTATTGTATCCTAGGATGTAATTATGTAGTATAACATGTAAAAATATTTGCATTGAAAGTAATCATATAGCATGTAGGTAGTAATGAGTGTAAGCACAAAAGTTATCAAGTAGTGTGACACATAAGTCATTATGTATTGTATCATGTAGTGTAAATACTTATGATATCATGTAAAAATAATTACACAGGAATTGATAATGTAACATGTAGTAGCATGGCATTGTATGGGTGTCCTAAAGTTATAGTCTAGGTCAAAAGTGTCTAATAATCTAGTTCCCTATAACCAAGGCTCTGATACCAATCTGTCACACCCCGACCGATGGCGGAATCATCGGGGCGGGACATGTAGACTGTTCATAAGCACAAGGTTGACTAAATTGAAATATATTAATCGTCAAATTTCATTACAAACATTCAAACAAAACCAAATCCAAGACAGTAACATAATTTCAAAACATAGACTTCTTTACTAAAATTAGCTAAGTCCAAAGCCTAAATGTAGCACATCTTGATCACACTCACACATTAGTACCTGAAACATGAATAAAATAAAGTCAACTAAAAAGTTGGTGAGTATAACACAGGTTTGTATATAGGTAGCATATAGATTGTAAAACAAATCCTTACATAACATGATAAATAAGACATTTATGGGGAGCAGCTATTGAGTAACCAAGTACAATCAAACCTTTATAACTAGCATGCAAAATTGTGTTGTCGGTATCAATCACCCCAATCTGGGTGGGTTTGTCAGACTCAATAGATCTATCATTGAAAACCGTCGGCTTGAATAGTTAATGATTGTACATAAGTGTTCACAAAAGTTAGCACACATAGCACTCGGGCATAAAGCTCAAATTGCACACATGAATGTAATTAGGATTTGTACTTGTGTTGTTTGTGTAAATGTAAACAGTAGTTTGAGTAGTGTTCATGTTTCACCCCAAAAATGTAAAAGAGTAAAAGGGGCTATGTATACTCACCTGATTCAAATGTGTAGCTAACACAAGACTCTAGGTAGCAAAGTGATCCTTGTAACGCACAACGTTAACCTAGAGTGTATTGCGTATGAAGATGAATTAATAAAATATCTAAATCGAAGTCTAGGGCTTCAATGGATGTGAGTATAGGAAATTGTGTAATGAGTCCGTGACGAATTATGTAAAAGGATTGTGTAGATGTTTGCGTTTTGTTCTTGAATAATTGTTTTATAATTATTAAAGTCGGGGTATAGTGTCCTTACAATAATGATTTAGAGTTTAGGGTGAATTAACTAAATAATTTAGGTTTATTTATTTAAAACGTAGTATGAAATTATATTGTTTTAAATATAAACAAAATAAATAAGTCTATACTTATTTAGTTATTTAGTCATGAAAATGCGTCGAATTTGGGTAAATATATATTAGTTTATAAAAACTAGTGGTACATACCATTTAAAACTAAGTGAGTTGAAATTGCAATTTAAATGAATAATAAATATATTTATTTTTATTCGGGGATATAAACGTGGGTAACTAATATAAATAATTATATTATTTATAAGTTTGAAACGCTACACGAAGTTTATAAACGAGGTGAAGATAATATCTAAATATATATATTATTTTTAATTGGAGTCACGGGTTGAAAATAATATAAATATTTTATTTATTCATAGTCGGGGTTTGAAAATAATATAACTATATTATTTTAAAAGTTGGTATTTATAAATGAAAAAGGGTTACAAACCAAACCCGAGCCTACGGGTGGTTTTACGAGGCTAGAACCCATTAATATATTAATATAATAATATAGGGTATTGTTTTTATATTAAAATAATACAACAAAAATATTTTTAAAAATAAATGGGTGTGGAGAGACTCGAACTCGGGTCTCTCCCACACAAGCACACTCACTTAACCAACTCCGCCTGCTAGGGTATCGCACACAAGCCCGGGCAGAAATGGTTTTAACATAGAAACCTAGTGAGTTCTTCCCCTTTACACGAGTTCGATCGACCCAGTCCCAATTCCACCAAATCTGGTAGCGACAGTCTATAAGATCATAGGGGTTTTGTTCGTTAACACCAAACGAGTCTGGGGTGGGTTTTAATTGTAAAAACAACAGGTTTAGGATCGTTTAATTACGGATTCAAAAGGCCGAAACCCTAGGTTTGAACTCAAAATTGTTTTGAATGATCCTGATAATGGAATGTGATGGAAACATGGGCCTTTTACTAATTAGGGTCTTGCGAATCTGTCAGTATGGTTTAATTGAATTATGATTAAGTCTAGGATCGAAACCCCCAAATCGTTTTATGAACGGACCCTAGTTACTGGGTCTTGATTAAATCGATGATATGAGACTGAATTGGCATAGGGCTATCAATTAAAAAGGGATTTCGAATCTACTGGTATGAATTAATTGGATTTAAACAGAGTCGGGGGTAGGGTTCGATTAATTCCAAAGATGTTAAGAACCCTAGAAACAGATCATGTTTGATTCTATAATGTAAGCCCTAATAAGCATAGGGCTTTTAATCTATAGATAAAAAAGAAGCTATTAATAGGTTTAATTACCAGAATGATGTTCGAATTGACTGTGATCGACTAAACGGATGCCGACTGTGACAGGATCGGTTTTCCGGCGACTCTGCGTCCTTCTTCGATGCAATTGGATGGTGTAACAGGTTCAAGGGGATTCGTTTGAGATTGGCAGGTGATCAATTTCAGTGTAAACGATCGATATTTTGCGAATTGGTGAGTAATAAGAGTGAGGTCGACGGTTACGGTTGATTAGTCATAAATGGAATGAAATCGTAAAATGATGAAGCTGCTAACTGATCTATAAAGGTCGCTAATGACTCTAACGTGCATAACGGTTACGGATTGCAACGAAATTCGGGTGTGGGGTTCGGATTTGAGTCAAGGATAACAGTTTGACTTTCTGAAGTCAACCCAAATCAAGAATGGGTTAATTACAGATTTGATCCCTGCAGTTTCATGTTTAAAAGTTTTGAACTTGGCGGAACTGGTCCCTAGGGTTTGAGTTGAGTTAAATTGGTTAAGGACTTGTTAGCTTGACTTATTAAAAGTCAACAGGAATATAATTCTTCAATTTTTTTGACTTTCAAAGTTAATCATAATTAGATTTGACTAATTACACAACTAGTCCTTGTAGGGTTTAATGTCGTATTGTTATTTTATTAATTAAAATAAATTAAAATAGGGTCGGTAAATCAGGAATGTTACAATAACAGGGTTATCTTTTTTAGGACAATTTATAAAACTATTTTCTTATGACAAGAGGGTCTTGAGTAGAGATAAACAATAAATGAGACGAGTTGGATTTTGTTAATTTAAACTATTAGATCTCACTCAGCGTAGATGACTTTGTATGTATGTTAGATTGTTTTACAGGTTAGTCTGCTAGACGAGGTACCTTGGCTTGGGAGCGGTGCTACTCGGATTGATGTGCAGAGATTCGTGCGATAAGTTTAATAACGATAACGAGCTTATATAAAGATTAAGGTTTTAGAAAGACTTCCGATGTAGTTTGACAAATGACCCAAGTATTTTTAAGAGAATAACCAGTTATGAGAACCAACCGTAGGGTGTCCGGTTTCGCGGCCTTACAAGTTGGTACCAGAGCCGAGGTTTAAGAGAAAACCGGTGTTTTTAAACAAATTAATTGCCTTAACTTAAACTAAAAATGGGACGAGAGTGAAACGAATGCCACCACGAGTAACCGCGAGCCAAGAGGTACGTCTTTTGAGTTATGCATTAATTGTGTAGAATAACACTATGTGTGAGTTTAGAAATGTGGAGTAGCACTAAATGTTACTATATGAGATAGTTGGTATGTCGATATGATTTAGTGATTTTGTGCGTAACCTTGGATGGTGTGAAATTGTGATAAAGATGATGATTTGATAGACTAGGTGAGTTGTGTGGGATGCATGTGCATCCGGGGTGTGTGAAAGATAGAAAGCTAGTGTGAATATGATGGGAAACGCTTAGAATCCGAGCAGTAATGTGGACCCCCAAATTGCATTTGATCACCGTAATTTGGCAGTCTATGATTACTCTCATATTCTAAATTTGACGCCCATAGTAATCATTCCAACGTTCTATCTTGTGCAGGTACCGATGGCCATGACGATTCATACTAGATGGATTAGGCGGGGAGCTCTTATCAGGAGGATGACAGGGTAGCAGGCTAGACGTTTGGATGTCGTTCGCACGGTTATCTTTGGAGGGAGACAAGTCTTAGCACCTGTTCCACTGACGGTGGTTCCACTTGTGACTGAAGATTAGCAGGAGCTACCCGCACAGGAGGTCATCTTGGTGCTTACGGTGCCAAATGCCCCCAATACTACTAGGGCAACTATAAGGGGCGGGCTCAGTAGTTCCTTTTTCAGGAGAGGAAGAAATGCATTTGCAGTCAGAAGTCGGCCCTTGAGACACAATTCAGAATCAAGAAATGGATGGTTGGAGGAATCCGATGACGAGGAGCAAGTGGGGGATAACTTTGACTTGTCAATGACTAGAACAGTGGTGGCTACCATGAGAGGACTAGAGCATTTTGAGTAATGGCCGTCAGGAACTTTTGAGATTAAATAATTTTTCTTGGTTTTTCAATTGCTTGATTTTAACCTTGATAGTGAATCTTACCATGGGATGGTTTAAAACGTAGTTAATGATAGTTGCATATGTGATAGCTTGCTATTGGCGGTGCAGTGTTAATTATGTGTGATTATCTGATTACCTTTTGAACAACGTGAGTTCATACTAAACGTAATCTTTGATGTGATGCTAGAACTTGGTTGATTAGATTGTTTGAGTAGACCAGTCTAGATCTGAGTTTTGATTATTTGCTTCTGTCTACGGTCTTAATATAGTGTCACCTATGTGTTATGTTTAGGTGATATTTGAAGTGTAAGGGGTGTGTTGCACCTAGTGTAGTTGTTCAGGACGAGGTCCTGTGGGAAATTGTAGTTACATACCTTATGTCTAGGTATACATGTTCAGGACTAGATCCTGTGGGGAAGTAAAATATTTTGCATCTTGCGTGTATGAATGTTTAGGGATGTTTTGTGCCTAGACTGAGTAGTGTGTTGTATTGAAGTATGGGTACGACCTGTATGGGTACGACCGAGTAAACTCTGTATGAGTATATGATGACGTGTGGCAGGGGCTACCGTTGTAGTGAGTAAGAGATAAGGTTCAGGAGTTGGTGTGTCTATAAATGAAGAGGTCATAATATATGCACGTAGATTTACTCAGATCTAGCAGTTGTGTGTGTGCACGTGATGTGTGTTTAGAGTTTGGGATTACTAGTACATGTGTGGGACATTGTGTGTTCTACAGTTATGTGTGTCGGTATATGTACTTGTAGTACACGCTTAGTCGTGCATAGGACGGAAGGTCAGTATGCTCAAGTATAGTATTTCTATCTTGACGATTTTCTCGACATTGATACATCGAAGTGATGTGAGGAGTTTTGACGTCTTTCTAGGCGATCGATGAGGTGCTCTTATGTATATCTCGGGAATTTGGAGCACGAAGCCAATGGGCGGAGCTGTAGAGTTGGTGATGAAGGCGGTTATGTGGACGCTGGACCAGAGATATCCATGATGAGATTAAAGAGATGACGCTGAAGATTTCAGCATGAAGTAAACAAGGTGATGAAGGACCTTCATGGAACACGATCTATATGAAGAATTCCCTCGAGGTGAGACATCAGAGAAATACAGATGCTTTCCTCTAGAAGAGACGATGAATAGCTGAGGCATGTGAGCAGACAGACTTCATGTTCGTGCATGATAAATGAGATGCGGTCGGGGATCGCATGGTAATAGTAGTGCAACGTAGAGGAAGGTGAGACTTGGGAGGGGTAGGTGCAAGATTGCACATAAGTGACTAGGAAGGAGATGCCTACACTGATAAATCTAAAACTAGCTTAAAAAGAGCTCATGTGGAGCATTCAAGGAAAGAAAGTGTTTGGATGTTGAACCAGACGCGACAAGATGACCCTAGTGTCGGGTGTGTGTACGTACTTTAGGGACGTACCGAATGCCAGATAATAGAGTAAATAGATACTATGATAAAGAAATTTAGTGGAGACCAGTGTAGCTTTGCACGAGCTCTTGGAGGTCGTCAGAAAAGGACAAGAGTAATGCCCTTATGGGTAGGGTAGTGGGATTGAGTTTGAGAAATCATCGGAAGATGGCCATTTGAGCATATAGAGTGAGGAGCGTAACAGACATATGATAGGAAAGCAACTATTACTCATGTCTGTGAAAGACAAGGACCTACTTGAGAGGATGATCGACGGAATGACGGGATCTTTAGGGTTATACAGGAGACAAAAGCAATTGTGCCTACGAGTCATAATGAAATGTGTTAAGTGAGCGGACAACTAGCAATGTTGTGTTACGTAGTACAAGGGATGGTACATACGATGTGGTTAAGAACGATAAGAGTAATGAGGTATTGTCAAGGGAAATGATATTGAGACCTTCTTGAAAAGGTTAGTAACCAGTACAACCACGGAAGGCAACTTCTAGCAAGTGTCGGGATAGCGAGAGTTGGGAAAGCAGTCATTTGACTAAGGCTGGAGAGACGAGAGATGAGGAAACATGTAGGTGAAACCTACAAAATACCAAGAATTAGAGCGAGCAACAGAGAAGACTTATTTGAGCCCCTAGAAGGGTGGTCGTATTAAACAACAAAGTAATAAAACAGGTAGTGTAAAAGTGACGGTTGTTACCGAATGAATTGGGTGCACAAGGGTATGTTGTGTTGGTTTGTACCGACATATGATTCGAGGACGAATCCTCTTTTAAGGGGGTAGACTTGTAATATACTGGAAATCCAAAAGTTATTAATACGAGTTAGCGGATGGCCCGACTCCATTGTAAACATAATGATTGGCTAAGAAGGTGCGTTTTTTTAAACAATTGTCACACCCCCAAATTCCACTAACGGAGTTTTACCGTTTTGGAAGGTGACAAACCAGGATCTCAGACATCAGTTACTTCAAACGACACTATATGGGACTTTTAAATGAAATAATATAAAAAGATCAAGGTTCAGAGTGTATATGCGGAAGCGTTAAACGAAAGTAAATGCGCAAAACAATGCTCCCAAGTCCAATTATAAACAAAACATAAATATTATTCAATAGATAATTATTTCAATTGAAGTCCAAGACACATGCACTTAACGTGATCCTGCGTGCCAACCTGAGAAAACATGTAAGAAAACAAGTCAACACTAGGTTGGTGAGTTCACAGGTTTCAATCATTTCAAATAAATCATTTGCATATTATGTACATTCAATATATATATCAATAGGTTGCATGCCTATATTCATGTTTTGCTAAAGCGCTCGCAACCGAAACTGACTGCGTGTTTGTTTGTTTGCCTCCAGTCAGGTCTATCAACTCTGACTAATGTGTTAAGGTCAATATAACACCTGTTCGACCTCCAATCGAGTTAGCGCGACTAACGCGGGTGGGGTTTGTCAAACCCAGTAGTACTACTAAAATTACCTCGTTCATACCATATTAACGGTCCGATGTGTGTGAGGACTTTTCATGATAGTGTGTTACGCTTAGCCTCAACAGTGATATCATATGAATTATAATAACCCAAAAAGGGTTGTGACATGTTTTCTCCCCCAAATAAAATAGTAAAAGGGGCCGTGAAACTCACCTGCGTTGCGTAGTAGGTAGTATCACACAAATGCAAGATTTGGAATTTCGAGCGTTAGCCTGCACAACTTACGTATGCCCTAAAGTTATCAACACATAAATTAGGAACAAGTTGGGATTTATGACGACGACACGGAATATTGAACGTCTTAACGCATTCTAAGGATTGAAGTATGGGTACGACCTGTATGGGTACGACCGAGTAAACTCTGTATGAGTATATGATGACGTGTGGCAGGGGCTACCGTTGTAGTGTGTAAGAGATAAGGTTCAGGAGTTGGTGTGTCTATAAATGAAGAGGTCATAATATATGCACGTAGATTTACTCAGATCTAGCAGTTGTGTGTGTGCACGTGATGTGTGTTTAGAGTTTGGGATTACTAGTACATGTGTGGGACATTGTGTGTTCTATAGTTATGTGTGTCGGTATATGTACTTGTAGTACACGCTTAGTCGTGCATAGGACGGAAGGTCAGTATGCTCAAGTATAGTATTTCTATCATGACGATTTTCTCGACGTTGATACATCGAAGTGATGTGAGGAGTTTTGACGTCTTTCTAGGCGATCGGTGAGGTGCTCTTATGTATATCTCGGGAATTCGGAGCACGAAGCCAATGGGCGGAGCTATACAGTTGGTGATGAAGGCGGTTATGTGGACGCTGGACCAGAGATATCCATGATGAGATTAAAGAGATGACGCTGAAGATTTCAGCATGAAGTAAACAAGGTGATGAAGGACCTTCATGGAACACGATCTATCTGAAGAATTCCCTCGAGGTGAGACATCAGAGAAATACAGATGCTTTTCCCTAGAAGAGACGATGAATAGCTGAGGCATGTGAGCAGACAGACTTCATGTTCGTGCATGATAAATGAGATGTGGTCGGGGATCTCATGGTAATAGTAGTGCAACGTAGAGGAAGGTGAGACTTGGGAGGGGTAGGTGCAAGATTGCACATAAGTGACTAGGAAGGAGATGCCTACACTGATAAATCTAAAACTAGCTTAAAAAGAGCTCATGTGGAGCATTCAAGGAAAGTAAGTGTTTGGATTTTGAACCAGACAAGATGACCCTAGTGTCGGGTGTGTGTACGTACTTTAGGGACGTACCGAATGCCAGATAATAGAGTAAATAGATACTATGATAAAGAAATTTAGTGGAGACCAGTGTAGTTTTGCATGAGCTCTTGGAGGTCGTCAGAAAAGGACAAGAGTAATGCCCTTATAGGTAGGGCAGTGGGATTGAGTTTGAAAAATCATCGGAAGATGGCCATTTGAGCATATAGAGTGAGGAGCGTAACAGACATATGATAGGAAAGCAACTATTACTCATGTCTGTGAAAGACAAGGACCTACTTGAGAGGATGATCGACGGAATGACGGGATTTTTAGGGTTATACAGGAGACAAAAGCAATTGTGCCCGCGAGTCATAATGAAATGTGTTAAGTGAGTGAACAATTAGGAATGTTGTGGTACGTAGTACAAGGGATGGTACATACGATGTGGTTAAGAACGATAAGAGTAATAAGGTACTGTCAAGGGAAATGATATTGAGACCTTCTTGAAAGGGTTAGTATCCAGTACAACTGTAACATTTCTGATTTTAGTATTCATATTTTCAAATTCAATGTAATGTATTTCGAACTCAATACTCGTGCACTGTCTTATTATTTTCTCGCCATAAATTAAATGCAATGATTCAATACAAATTCGCAAGTTTTACTCAATTATATACATTTAAACGCTATGCAAGAAACTATTTAATTCAAACTTACCAAACCTGAAAAGTCAAGGACTAAAGTTGAAAAATGTCAAGAAACCCTAGTCTAGCACGGTCGTGCTTCGTCCTGACACGGTCGCGCCAAGTGCCTCGGCACGATCGCGCAACTGGTCCTGGAACGATCGCGCCCGGTGCCTAAGCACGGTCGCGCCTGCGTAACAGTCGAAACGTAAATGCAGTTTCAAAACGCTCGATCGTTTGAAATTCAACCGATTACGTTTTATTTTCTTTGACAAAGAAAATATCTCAGTCCATTACAATTTCTATCAATCCAATTTCGTTTTCCTCTCAAGAAACCGTCCAATATTTCTCCCAAGCCTCGAATCCTCAAAATCGATCCGAATACTCTCGAGCAATCCATCACCATACGATATTCAACCCTCCCTGGAACGACTGAAGCCATTGAAGCAGTCGGAATCGCAGCAGAAGTCGCCGGAAGAAATCTTGCCGTCGCCGGAACCTCCTTCTACCGTCCTATATCGATTCTCGGTTATTCAGGGTAATTGAAGCCATTTATTTCATTTAATTAGTCTCTATATCGAAAGCCCCTTATCAATTTGGGCTTCCAATATATAAATCATCCCGAATCAGAACTATTATTTTAATAAAAATGATTTAATCGATTCCACTCTTAAACACGATTTACATACGATTAATTTATATAAATAGACTCGTAACAACTCCGTAATCAAAAGCCCTATCAATTCCAACGCTATAAATACAAGATTTGTTCAATTCGTGTCTGATTTGGAAGAGACACGGTCGCGCTAATCATCTAGCGCGGCCGTGCCTCATGTAGCGCGGTCGTGCCGACTAGCAGCGCGGTCGTGTCCTCCTGTCCAGACCTAGTCATGCCCTTTGGGCTAGCCTCTGTTGTGTCTAAAAATCATAGACACGACCGTGCCGATCCAAGGCACGGTCGTGCCTGTTGACTTGTCTAGTTTGTGCCCTCTGTTGATCAACCCGGTCGCGCCCCGACTAGCGCGGTCGCGCCCGTGGCTTGAGCACGATCGTGCCCTTCCGAGGCACGGTCGTGTGTGACTCAGAAATTTTAACATAATTATAATTTTATATTTTTCAATCAATAAATGTTTCAAATTTTATAAAAATATGTTTTCTGTATTTGAAAAGATTTAAAGTTTAATCTGGAGATAAATATTATTTATTTAAAAGTTTATTTAAAAATTTATAAAAAAATTAAATTTATATTTATCTTACACTTAAATGATGTTTTAAATGATTAAGTTACAAAGTTTATAAATAAATAAGATAATAATTATTTATTTAATATTTAAACAAAAATCATTTATTTATTTATACTTAATTACAATCAATATTTACATTATTTCATAAACTATAATCATTTATTTATTTATTAATTTACATTTAACACATGCATTATTTTCATAATCAACAATTTTATAAAAATTCTATTTTATTATTTAAATTCCAAACTTTAATCAAATGTTCCAAAAATGTTTACTACAACTTTATATATTTCATTTAATACTTTTTATACATAAATTCAATCTTCAATGTTTGACTTAAACTTTGTACATCGATTTGATTCAATATACATTACTATCTAGGTTAACCCGTGAGTATCAAGAACCCTTATTTTATCTATACTCTTTGTTAGCTACATCTCCATACCAAGTGAGTATTCACAACCCTCTTTTACTCTTTTACACTTTTGGGGTGGAACATGAACTTTATACACATTTACATTTACACAAACAACACAAGTGCAAAATCCTATTTACATACATGTGTGCAAAATTTGAGCTTTGTGCCCGAGTGCTAGTTGTGCTAATCTTTGTGAAAACTTATGTGCAATCATTAACTATACAAGCCGACGGTTTTCAATGATAGATCTATTGAGTCTGACAAACCCACCTAAGTGGAGGTGATTGATACCGACAACACAATTTGCATACTAGTTACAAAGGTTTGGTTGTACTTGATTACACAATAGCTGCTCCCCATAAATGCCTTATTTTATCATGTCTTGTAAAGGATTTGTTTTCAACTATATGCTATCTATATACAACTGTGTTATACTCACCAACTTTTTAGTTGACTTTATTTTATTCATGTTTCAGGCCCTAATATGTGAGAATGATTCAAGACGTGCTTAATATAGGATTTGGACTTAGCAATTTAAATCAAGAATTCTATGAGTTGTTTTATATTTCTTTGTTTGAATTTGGTTTGTACTTGGATTATTTGTAATGGAAATTTGACTTTAATATATTTCAATTTAGTCAACCATGTGCTATGAACAGTCTACATGTCCCGCCCCGATGATTCCGCCATCGGTCGGGGTGTGACAGATTGGTATCAGAGCCTTGGTTATAGGGAATTAGGTTATTAGACACATTGACCTAGCCTATAACTTTAGGACACCCACTTATACTATGTTTCATGATTTTTGTGCTATGTGTTACATGCTATGTGCTACATGTTATATGTTACATGCTTAGTATGATTACTTTTATTTCGTTTTGATGACTTATGTGTTTTAAATCCATGATTTATTAGGATATTCTTAATAATTAAATAAATAATATCCTTTCATATATCCTAAAACCTCATAATATTTCTATTTTCTTTTCTATCTTTATCCTTCTTAGCATGTGGAAAAAAAAAATTCTTGAAGCAAAAATCTCTAAAATTTTTATTTCTTCGTTAAGGTTTTTAAACTTGTTCAATTATTTGAGGACACGTGCAATCTGGAAGGGTGACACCTGTATTTTGGGTTTTCTGTCCAGGAAAGCATTTCGCATAAATCCCAATCAACCGAGGGACCCGTATGCTTTCCTGGGAATCCCCGAGATGAGTGTTTACTTATAGGCTAAAGCATGTCTCATTGAAAAATTATATAAGTTTAATTAACCTTAATGTGCCATAGTATTCAAGTGATTTTGTCACTTTTGAGTACAATCCAAACTAAGAATATCTATTTTTATTATCTCATTCTATTAAATCCTATCAAATCTCATAAGTTCTTACAATCTTTCTTGTCTTGTGAAAATCTGTAGAATGCCTCCTCGTCGTGTTCCCGCAACCAACGCCAACACCGACATTGCTACTATTCTTACTCAATTGGTGACACAACTCACCCAAGCCAATGGTGCCACCAATGGCAACAATGGTGGAAATGGAAGCAATAGTGGTGGAAATGGTGGTAACAATCCACCTCAATGCACCTTCAAGCACTTGAACTCGTGCAATCCCCTCAAGTTCTTTGGTACCGAAGGAGCTACTGGACTCCTTCAATGGTTTGAAAGCATTGAGAATACCTTTCTCAATAGTGACTGTCCCGACAACCTCCGTGTTCGTCATGCTACAAGTGTCCAACAAAAACGGGCACTTACATGGTGGAATGGGGAGAAAAGGAATATGGGTGTTGATGTAGCTATGGCCTTACCTTGGGATGAGGTCAAAAGGCTTATGACCGAGGAGTTCTGCCCTCGAAATGAAGTGAAAAAGTTAGAAGCTGAATTTTAGGATCTTGCCCAAGATAGTGGGGAAAGCTTAGCATATACAACTCGGTTCCATGAGTTGAGTCTTCTCGTGCCCCACATGGTCACTCCTTTGTCCCGTTGTATCGAAAAGTATATTGGTGGGCTACCAAGACAAATCCAAGATACGGTCTTAGGTAGAAATCCTGCTACTCTGGAGGATGCTATTCGTCTATCCGCTACCTTAACTGTTAATCATGTGAAGGCTGGAACTCTTACCAAGAAGGGTTCTAAGAAAGTTTCTGAAACCGTAACCCCTCCTACTCACAGCAAAGAAACCACAACTGAACCCTCCCGCAATAATAGGAAAAGGAAGACTAGAAACTATGCTGTGGTCACTCCTACTATTCCGGTTATCCAAGCTTCACCTATGGTTCAAACACCGGTCAAAAAGCCATATGTTGGAATTTACCCTCTTTGTGCCACCTGCAATTATCATCATCCTCAAACTATCCCATGTCGCCTTTGTACTAATTGTTGGAGATATGGTCATACTATCAATGTTTGTAGGGCCAAAGCTCTTGCGGGCCAAGTCCACCCTCCAAACCGAACCGTACCTCAAGTGGCTAATCAAGGTGCTCCCGCCATTGCTAATGGGCGTGCTTGCTGTGAGTGTGGTGACCCGAACCATTTTCGTGATCAATGTCCAAGACTTGCAAATGCTAGACAAGGTGGAGCTCGTGGGCGTGCGTTCAACATAAACGCCAACGAAGCTCAAGCCAACAACGACGTGGTTAATGGTACGTTCCTTGTTAATAGTCAATATGCCTCCATTTTGTTCGATACCGGTGCCGATAAAAGTTTTGTGTCACTTAATTTTGAGCCTTTACTTGCAAAGACACGATCCCAATTAGTGAAAACCTTCACCGTTGAAATAGAGAATGGTGACTCCCTTACAATTGACTCCATTATTTATGATTGCTCCTTAGAACTAAATGATCATTCATTCCCAATCAACCTTGTTCCAATGCCACTAGGAAGCTTTGATATTATCATAGGTATGGATTGGCTATCAAATCATCATGCCGAAGTCATTTGCTTTGAAAAGTGTATCCGAATTCCGCTACCATCGGGAGAAACCTTAAGGGTTTTTGGTGACAAGCCTTGCAAGGGACTTAAGTTGATGTCGTGTACTACCGCTCAAAAGTTCTTACGAAAGAAGTACATTGCTTTCTTAGCTCATATTGTTCAAAAGGATGTCAAGGAGAAGAGTATCCAAGACATTCCGATTATTCGAGATTTTCCTGAGGTTTTTCCTAAGGATTTATCCGGTCTTCCTCCCGTTCGTCAAGTAGAGTTCCGTATTGATCTTATACCTGGACCTAACCCCGTTGCTAGAGCTCCTTATCGTCTTGCACCTTCCGAAATGCAAGAGCTTGTAAGTCAACTTCAAGAGCTCTCCGACAAAGGTTTCATTCGCCCAAGTCATTCACCGTGGGGTGCACCCGTCTTATTTGTTAAGAAGAAGGATGGATCATTTCGCATGTGTATTGACTACCGCGAACTCAACAAGATTACTATCAAGAACCGTTATCCTTTGCCTAGAATCGATGATCTCTTTGATCAACTTCAAGGTTCTACTTGTTTCTCAAAGATTGATCTTCGATCCGATTATCATCAGCTTCGTGTTCAAGAAGATGACATTCCTAAGACTGCCTTCCGAATAAGGTATGGTCATTACGAGTTCATGGTTATGCCTTTCGGGCTAACCAATGCACCAGCAGTTTTCATGGATCTCATGAATCGTGTGTGCAAACCATACCTTGATAAATTCGTGATCGTCTTCATTGACGATATCTTAATCTATTCCAAGACTAAAGCCGATCATGAACAACACCTTAGATTGGTGTTGGACCTCTTGAGAAAAGAACAACTATATGCCAAATTCTCCAAATGTGAATTCTGGCTAAAGGAAGTTCAATTTCTTGGTCACATCGTCAACGACAAGGGTATTCATGTTGATCCTGCTAAGATTGAAACGGTTAAGAATTGGAATGCCCCGAAGACTCCTACCGAAGTTCGTTCATTTCTTGGTCTTGCGGGTTATTATCGTCGTTTCATCTCAAACTTCTCAAAGATTGCTGTCCCCCTTACCGCTTTGACCCACAAGGGTAAGACTTATGAATGGGGACCGAAACAAGAAGAAGCTTTCCAAACCCTCAAGCAAAAGTTGTGCAATGCTCCCATATTGACTCTCCCCAATGGAAATGATGATTTAGTTGTCTATTGTGATGCTTCTAACCAAGGTCTTGGTTGTGTTCTCATGCAACGAGGCAAAGTAATCGCTTATGCATCAAGGCAACTCAAAGTTCATGAGAAGAATTATACGACGCACGATCTCGAGCTGGGTGCGGTCGTATTCGCATTAAAGATTTGGAGACATTACCTATATGGCACGAAATGTGTGGTGTTCACCGACCACAAAAGTCTTCAGCATATTTTCAACCAAAAAGAACTCAATATGAGGCAACGACGTTGGGTCGAACTCCTTAACAACTACGACTGCGAGATTCGTTACCATCCCGGCAAAGCGAATGTTGTAGCCGATGCTTTGAATCGAAAGGACCATGTTATGCTTCATTGTGCCCGTATTCAAACCAATATTCAAACCCGTATCTTAGAAGCTCAACACGTCTCGATAACCGAGGGTAACATGTACGAAGAAATGTCATGTGGTGTTGAACTCCTTCTTGAATCAAAACCCAATGGTTTACTCTATTACTTGAACCGTATTTGGGTTCCCGATCGCGACGATCTTCGTGCATTTCTCATGAACGAGGCTCATAAGACTCGTTATTCTATTCATCCTGGTGTGGATAAAATGTACCAAGATCTTCGCCAACTTTATTGGTGGCCCGGTATGAAGAAAGACATTGCTCTTTATGTGGCCAAATGCTTAACATGTTCCAAAGTCAAAGCCGAACATCAACGTCAATCCGGTTTACTCGAACAACCAGAAATTCCCGTGTGGAAATGGGAGAATATAACTATGGATTTCATTACCAAGCTCCCTCGCACCTCGAGTGGATATGATAGTATTTGGGTGATCATTGATCGTCTCACTAAATCCGCTCATTTCTTGCCTATCCGCGAACACTTCAAAGTGGAGAAACTAGCCCGAATTTACATTGATGAAATTGTGAGCCGTCATGGTGTTCCCGTGAACATAATATCCGATAGAGACGCTCGGTTCACCTCTCGATTTTGGTAATCTCTCCAAAAGGCTCTTGGTACTCGATTGGATTTGAGCACGGCTTACCATCCGCAAACTGATGGTCAAACCGAGCGAACAATCCAAACTCTTGAAGACATGCTTAGAGCTTGTGTAATCGATTTTGGTGGCAATTGGGATTCACATCTATCCCTCATTGAGTTTTCTTACAACAATAGCTACCACACAAGTATCAACATGGATCCATTCGAAGCTCTCTATGGTCGCAAGTGTCGTTCTCCTATATGTTGGAACGAGATTGGTGAAGCACAAATCACTGGTCCCGAGTTAATTCAAGAAACATCCGACAAGATTATTCAAATCCGTGACAATATTCGAGTAGCGAGGAGTCAGCAAAAGAGTTATGCTGACAAACGTCGAAAACCCTTGGAATTCCAAGTCTGTGACCTTGTTTTTCTAAAGGTATCTCCATGGAAGGGCGTGATCCGTTTTGGAAAGAAAGGCAAGTTAGCACCTCGTTATGTTGGTCCATTCAATCCTTGAAAGGATTGGGAAAGTGGCTTACAAACTCGAGTTACCTCCATCTCTTGGAAATGTGCATCCTACATTTCATGTATCTAATCTGAAGAAGTGTCTCGCTGATGAAAATCTCCATATACCGCTTGACGACGTGCGCATTGATAAAACAATGCACTTCGTTGAGAAGCCGGTGGAAATTATGGATCGTGAAGTCAAACAACTCAAGCGAAGTCGCATTCCTATTGTCAAAGTTCGTTGGGAATCTAAGCGTGGTCCTGAGTTCACTTGGGAACGAGAAGACCAAATGAAGCTCAAGTACCCTCATCTTTTTACCGATACCGTCGCTTCCTCAAACAAAATTTCGGGACGAAATTCTCTCAACATGGGGAGATTGTAACATTTCTAATTTTAGTATTCATATTTTCAAATTCAATGTAATGTATTTCGAACTCAATACTCGTGCACTGTCTTATTATTTTCTCGCCATAAATTAAATGCAATAATTCAATACAAATTCGCAAGTTTTACGCAATTATATACATTTAAACGCTATGCAAGAAACTATTTAATTCAAACTTACCAAACCTGAAAAGTCAAGGACTAAAGTTGAAAAATGTCAAGAAATCCTAGTCTAGCACGGTCGTGCTTCGTCCTGACACGGTCGCGCCAAGTGCTTCGGCACGATCGCGCGACTGGTCCTGGAACGATCGCGCCCGGTGCCTAAGCACGGTCGCGCCTCTTTTGGGCACGATTGCGCCTGCGTAACAGTCGAAACGTAAATGCAGTTTCAAAACGCTCGATCGTTTGAAATTCAACCGATTACGTTTTATTTTCTTTGACAAAGAAAATATCTCAGTCCATTACAATTTCTATCAATCCAATTTCGTTTTCCTCTCAAGAAACCGTCCAATATTTCTCCCAAGCCTCGAATCCTCAAAATCGATCCGAATACTCTCGAGCAATCCATCACCATACGATATTCAACCCTCTCTGGAACGACTGAAGCCATTGAAGCAGTCGGAATCGCAGCAGAAGTCGCCGGAAGAAATCTTGCTATCGTCGGAACCTCCTTCTACCGTCCTATATCGATTCTCGGTTATTCAGGGTAATTGAAGCCATTTATTTCATTTAATTAGTCTCTATATCGAAAGCCCCTTATCAATTTGGGCTTCCAATATATAAATCATCCCGAATCAGAACTATTATTTTAATAAAAATGATTTAATCGATTCCACTCTTAAACACGATTTACATACGATTAATTTATATAAATAGACTCGTAACAACTCCGTAATCAAAAGCCCTATCAATTCCAACGCTATAAATACAAGATTTGTTCAATTCGTGTCTGATTTGGAAGAGACACGGTCGCGCTAATCATCTAGCGCGGCCGTGCCTCATGTAGCGCGCTCGTGCCGACTAGCAGCGCAGTCGTGTCCTCCTGTCCAGACCTAGTCATGCCCTTTGGGCTAGCCTCTGTTGTGTCTAAAAATCATAGACACGACCGTGCCGATCCAAGGCACGGTCATGCCTATTGACTTGTCTAGTTTGTGCCCTCTGTTGATCAACCCGGTCGCGCCCCGACTAGCGCGGTCGCCCCCGTGGCTTGAGCACGATCGTGCCCTTCCGAGGCACGGTCGTGTGTGACTCAGAAATTTTAACAGAATTATAATTTTATATTTTTCAATCAATAAATGTTTCAAATTTTATAAAAATATTTTTTCTGTATTTGAAAAGATTTAAAGTTTAATTTGGAGATAAATATTATTTATTTAAAAGTTTATTTAAAAATTTATAAAAAAATTAAATTTATATTTATCTTACACTTAAATGATGTTTTAAATGATTAAGTTACAAAGTTTATAAATAAATAAGATAATAATTATTTATTTAATATTTAAACAAAAATCATTTATTTATTTATACTTAATTACAATCAATATTTACATTATTTCATAAACTATAATCATTTATTTATTTATTAATTTACATTTAACACATGCATTATTTTCATAATCAACAATTTTATAAAAATTCTATTTTATTATATAAATTCCAAACTTTAATCAAATGTTCCAAAAATGTTTACTACAACTTTATATATTTCATTTAATACTTTTTATACACAAATTCAATCTTCAATGTTAGACTTAAACTTTGTACACCGATTTGATTCAATATACATTACTATCTAGGTTAACCCGTGCGTATCAAGAACCCTTATTTTATCTATACTCTTTGTTAGCTACATCTCCATACCAAGTGAGTATTCACAACCCCCTTTTACTCTTTTACACTTTTGGGGTGGAACATGAACTTTATACACATTACACATTTACATTTACACAAACAACATAAGTGCAAAATCCTATTTACATACATGTGTGCAAAATTTGAGCTTTGTGCCCGAGTGCTAGTTGTGCTAATCTTTGTGAAAACTTATGTGCAATCATTAACCATACAAGCCGACGGTTTTCAATGATAGATCTATTGAGTCTGACAAACCCACCCAAGTGGAGGTGATTGATACCGACAACACAATTTGCATACTAGTTACAAAGGTTTGGTTGTACTTGATTACACAATAGCTGCTCCCCATAAATGCCTTATTTTATCATGTCTTGTAAAGGATTTGTTTTCAACTATATGCTATCAATATACAACTGTGTTATACTCACCAACTTTTTAGTTGACTTTATTTTATTCATGTTTCAGGCCCTAATATGTGAGAATGATTCAAGACGTGCTCAATATAGGATTTGGACTTAGCAATTTAAATCAAGAATTCTATGAGTTGTTTTATATTTCTTTGTTTGAATTTGGTTTGTACTTGGATTATTTGTAATGGAAATTTGACTTTAATATATTTCAATTTAGTCAACCATGTGCTATGAACAGTCTACATGTCCCGCCCCGATGATTCCGCCATCGGTCGGGGTGTGACAACAACCATGGAAGGCAACTTCTAGCAAGTGCCGGGATAGCGAGAGTTGGAAAAGCAGTCGTTTGACTAATGGCTGGAGAGACGAGAGATGAGGAAACATGTAGGTGAAACCTACAAATACCAAGAATTAGAGCGAGCAACAGAGAAGACTTATTTGAGCCCCTAGAAGGGTGGTCGTATTTAACTGCAAAGTAATAAAACAGATAGTGTAAAAGTGACGGTTGTTACCGAATGAATTGGGTGCACAAGGGTATGTTGTGTTGGTTTGTACCGACATATGATTCGAGGACGAATCCTCTGTTAAGGGGGTAGACTTGTAATATACTGGAAATCCAGAAGTTATTAATACGGGTTAACGGATGGCCCGACTCCATAGTCAACATAATGATTGGCTAATAAGGTGCGTTTTTTTAAGCAGTTGTCACACCCCCAAATTCCACTAACGGAGTTTTACCGTTTTAGAAGGTGACAAACCAGGATCTCAGACATCAGTTACTTCAAACGACTATATGGGACATTGAAATGTAATAATATAAAAGATCAAGGTTCAGAGTGTATATGCGGAAGCGTTAAACGAATGTAAATGCGCAAAACAATGCGCCCAAGTCCAATTATAAACAAAACATAAATATTATTCAATAGATAATTATTTCAATTGAAGTCCAAGACACATGAATGACTTAACGTGATCCTGCGTGCCAACCTGAGAAAACATGTAAGAAAACGAGTCAACACTAGGTTGGTGAGTTCACAGGTTTCAATCATTTCAAATAAATCGTTTGCATATTATGTACATTCAATATATATCAATAGGTTGCATGCCTATATTCATGTTTTGCTAAAGTGCTCGCAACCGAAACTGACAGCGTGTATGTTTGTTTGCCTCCTGTCAGGTCTATCAACTCTGACTAATGTGTTAAGGTCAATATAACACCCGTTCGACCTCCAATCGAGTTAGCGCGACTAACGCGGGTGGGGTTTGTCAAACCCAGTAGTACTACCAAAATTACCTCGTTCATACCATATTAACGGTCCGATGTGTGTGAGGACTTTTCATGATAGTGTGTTACGCTTAGCCTCAACAGTGATATCATATGAATTACAATAACCCAAAAAGGGTTGTGACATGTTTTCTCCCCCAAATAAAAACAGTAAAGGGGGCCGTGAAACTCACCTACGTTGCGTAGTAGGTAGTATCACACAAATGCAAGATTTGGAATTTCGAGCGTTAGCCTGCACAACTTACGTACGCCCTAAAGTTATAAACACATAAATTAGGAACAAGTTGGGATTTGTGACGACGACACGGAATATTGAACGTCTTAACGCATTCTAAGGATTAAAGAGTAGACGAACGTGTCTACGGAAATATGTATATATTTCTTTAACATACTAATTAAGGATCTAAGTGTTACGAGTCGAACGTTATTAACGAATAATATTAAATAAATAATTAATTTCGTACGCTAAAGTTGTTTACAAAAGTTAGGAAAATAATATAATTTAATATATTATTTTTTGGCTCGTCGGATTAACTAAATAATCATTTGCGCGGAAAAATAATAAATATATTATTTTTAATCGAATGTATAAACGTAGGTAAATAATATAACAATTATATTATTAAATAGTTTAAAACGTCACACGAGGTATAAAACAATACGAAATAATATAAATATATATTATTTAATAACATTAGTCACGGGTTGAGAATAATATAAACATATTATTTTATACGAATTACGGTTTGAAAATAATATAAACATATTATTTTTATTTGATAATAATATAAATATTTTATTTATAAAAGTGGGAATAATATAAAAAAAGTTAATAATTCAAACCCGAGACTACGGGTTGTTTCCCGGCTAAAACTCATTTATATAATAATATAATATTATAGGGTTTGATTTTTATATTAAAATAATACAAGAAAAGGCTTCAAAAATAAAATGTGGGAGCCCGGTCTCGAACCCGGGTCTCTCCTACACACCCACACAGCTTTAACCAGTCCCACCCGCTAGGGTATCGCGACTGGTATGCTTGCGAAATGGTTTTATTCATACTTGGCAGCGAGTTCTTCCCCCATCATACGAACCGAAGTCAAAATCACTCCCAAAACCCCTCGATTCGATTCTGCTTGGACTGAAAGACACAGGGGTTTTGTTAACCGGCCTAAGACGGACTTGTAGTGAAAGTTAATTGCAAAAATCGGTTGGGTTTGGATCGTTTAACCGGAGGTTGAAAAGCCGTAACCCTAGATTGAACTTGGAATCAAATCCGACAACTTCGATGTTAAAGTTTGATAAAAACATGGGGCTTTTACTGATTAGAACATTTCGAATCTGACTATATACTTTAATTTCATTGAAATCATCGTCCAGCTCAAAACCCCCAAATTTATTATGAACGAACCCTAGCACAAGAACAGGAAATCGAATCGAACAATTCTGATATTAGCAGTTGATAGAATCATAGGGTTTTTGATTAAAATGAGTTTGCGAAACTACTCGTATAATTTAGTTGGATTTAAATCGTATTTAGGTTTGAGTTTGATTAAAACGTTTTCTCAAGAACCCTAGAATCAAGATGATGACTAATTCGATGTTATACCATCAAATTAACATAGGGTTTTTATTAAACAGAAGATTTCGAGTCTGATGATACAAGTTAATTGGCTTAAAATAGGGTCTAAGGTAGTGATCGAGTAAACCGGTTCTACATGAACCCTAGATTCTGGGTTTCTATCAAATTGATGATATGAGCCTCAATACTCATAGGGCTTTCAATTAACAGACTCAAACGAAACTAAGGATGCAATTATTTACCAGAAACGTTGACGGATTGATGGTGATCGACTACACTGAGTGCCGACGGCCTGCGGTTTAGATTCCGGCGACTTCTGCTGTTTCTCCGATGAAATTGATGCGTACAGGAGCTTTGCAGTTGTTTGATTTAAGTATGCAGGGTGTTCAATTGCTGAATTAACATGGGATTTAAACGAATTTGATGTCTATTGTGTTCATGTCGAAGGTTATGCCATAATTAGCTATTAATCTGTTTAATTCGTTAATGATGATGTTTCATATGGCAGTTGAGGTTGTTAATGATACCATAAAGTGATAACAGTTTCAATTACAACAGAAATCGTTTGGAATTTTGGATTTTTGATCAAGTATGCGAGTTTGACTTTCCAAAAGTCAAACAGAATCAAGAATACGTTAATTACAGCTCTGTTTCATGTGTTTACGTTTTGGGAATTGGCATAATTAACCCTTGTGGTTTGAATTGAGGTTAGAAACTTGATCAGTTGACTTTCAAAAGTCAACTTGAACTTAAATCATGGATTTTGACTTTACAAAGTCAAACGGAATTAGGTTTAGACTAATTACATGTCGAGTCCTTGTAATTAAAGTTTGAAGGAATGATGAAAACAGTCCATGTAGTTTGAGATAAGTTAGTTAGGTTAACTTTAACTAGATTTAAATAACGAAGTTAAACTGAAAAGTCCGGATTGTCACATCATCCCTAGTTGAAAGAATTTTCGTCCCGAAAATTAAAATAATAAAAAAATTCAGAGGTGTCACATCATCCCTTAGTTGAAATAATTTTCGTCCCGAAAATTAGGATAGTACTTTAAGAGTTTGAAGTGGATTGCTTGAACAGGTGCGGATACTTACGTATCATCTGATCCTTGTGCCCACGTGAATTCTGGTCCGCGTTTCGAGTTCCAATGAACTCTGACAATAGGGATTTTACTGTGTTTTAACGTTTTGATTTCCCTATTCCTGGTTTCCACCGGTTCTTTAACGAACCGTAGTTGTTCATAGACGTGTAGCTCTTCCAGAGGAACCGTGAGTGTTTCGTCGGCTAGACATTCTTCAAGTTCGAGACATGAAAGACATCGTGTACACCACTAAGTCCTTCAAGTAGGTCCAGCTGATATGCTACTGGGCCAATTCTCTTCACTATCTTGAACGGTCCATCATAACGAGGATTCAGTTTGCCTTGCTTCCCGAAGCGAATTACACCTTTCCAAGGTGAGACTTTGAGAAGAACCATGACGCCTACTTGAAACTCTGACAGTTTACGACGCTTATCGGCGTAGCTCTTTTGACGATCACGAGCTGCCGCAATATGGTTTTGGATTTGAATGATCTTTTAAGAGGTTTCGAATATAAGTTTGGGACCTGTAATTTGGCTATCCCTAACTCCAGTCCAATAGATAGGAGATCGGTATTTACGTCCGTACAATGCCTCGAATAGTGCTGCCTTGAAGCTAGTGTGATAACTGTTGTTGTAGGAGGACTCCACTAGAGGTAAGTGAGACTCTTACTTGTTACCGAAATCGATCACCCAAGCTCGTCGCATGTACTCTAAGGTTTGGTTCTTAGATACCCAGTCCATTCCGACAATTACGTCGAAACTACCGAGTGTTACTGGCATGAGATCAATGTCAAATTTATGACTAGTCAGTTCAAGTTTACAATCCTTAATAACATCAGTTGCTTCTATTATTTTGTCCGTCTGCTATTTCTATGGTGTATTTGTTCTCTAACAGGGTTGGGGTGTTTTCTTAGTAGGTTACTAAGTTTATTAGTAATGGAATTCCTATCAGCACCAGTGCCAAATAGTATAGAAGCAAAATAGTTGTTTAGAAGGAACTTACCGGTAACCACGTTGTGGTCATAACGAGCTTTTCCGGATCCTAGCACAAAGGCTCGTCCCTTTGCACCATTCCCTCCATTATTGTCTTGGTTGTTATTATTGTCTTGGTGGTTGTTGTTGTTGTCGTTTCCACCCTTCTTTAATTGTGGACAATCCTTTCGAAAGTGTCCCTCTTTTCCACATTCAAAACAACCCTTGGTAAGACCTGGTTGTTGGAAGGGCTTCTTGGTTTGTAATTCCCCTTTGCAGTCTTTGGCAGCATGGCCCACCTTGCCACACCGCTGGTAACGGTTTTTGTCACAAGAACCGAGGTGGTGGTAATTACATTTGTTACACCTGGGATGTCTCCCAGTATAACCACTTTGATGCTGACCCGAAGAGGTCGACTAGTTGAAGTTCTTCGTAGGTTCAAACCTACGCTGTTGTTGTTGTTGTGGCTGATTTGGCTGAACTCCCATGTTGTTATTGCTACTGTCAAACTTCCTCTTGTTGTTGTCAGTAGACTTGGGTGCTGACTTTCTGGGAGGTAGTGTCCCTTGGGTAATGGCTTGGTCCGTCAGTTTGTGAGCAAGACGGATGGCTTGTTGAATGGTAGTGGGGTTGGACAAAGTAACCATGCTCTGGATTTGTGGTACTAATCCACTGATGAACATTTCAATTCATTTGTAGGATGGTGTAACCATGGGAGGACACATCCCCGCTGTGCGAGCGAGTAGTGTAGAGTTCTATTTCAGAACCCTCCATTTTCAGATTCCAGAATTCTCCCTCGAGTTTTTGAATTTCATCACTGTGACAGTACTCTTCCTTCATCAGGATCTTGAAGTCTTCCCATGGTGATGCATTGGCCATGTCCAGACCTAGCATCTGGACCTGTGCATTCCACCATGTGAGGGCAGGACCCTCTAGAGTTCCCGATGCAAATTTGACTCGGTCGGCCACAGGGTAGTTACACATGGAGAACACAGATTCAATCTTTTCAAACCATCGGAGTAATCCGATAGCCCCCTCAGCTCCACTGAATGTGTGGGGCTTGCAGTTCATAAATGTCTTGAAGGTACAAACATGCTGATTGTTTTATGGATTGTTCGCTTACCCTGCAATATGTGCTGCTGAAGCTTCAGCAACACTGTCATTAATTAACGCAGCCAGTTCGGTTGGTGTCAGGTTTATATTTCCACGACCACCGTTGCGACCGCCACGTCCACGTCCGACCATGATTCTTCATATTCACAAACACAAGAAATGAGTAAATGTATCGCATATTAACATCATTCAAGTGTAAGCAAACAGAAAGAGATGTGTAAAGACATGCATGTTTATGATTTTAGTACTAGGCTAACTTAAATCATAAGGCCATAGAATAAATAGCTCAACGAAAACAGATCACAAAAAATTTATTGTAATGGGAACATCCTTACCCATTTAGGCTTTTATTTAAAACATAAATAAATGACAAAATAAGATAAGATGGACTAGAATGGAATATCAAGCTCCACTGCCGGCGGATGAGATGACTGACTCAGAATCATCCTCCTCTACTTCCTCAGGCTCAAAATTGGGTACTTCAGCTGGCTCTAAAGCAGCTGCAAGTTGTATCTCTAACTCTCTAATTCTTTCCTGAGATTCTACCTCAGCCTCCTCGAGTACATTCACTCTAGCCTGTAACGCCCTTACCTCATCCACTAATGCATTATGCAAGCGGTCGGTGCCTGCCAGTTTTGCTACTAGTAGATCCATCCTATGATCCGTTTGTTTCTCTCCTCTTAACAGACCTGTGATCGCTCCTGCTGCGTCTCTCATATTTCGAATCTCTCGATCCATAGTTGCTACAAATGCTGCAAAGGCTTGCTCCAAGTGACAAGGTAGCAATGGTAAACGTGGTTCTGATGATGATGAAGCTCCAAAGTAAGGTGATGGAACTCGTTCCTGCCTAACCCATTTGCTCAGTAAACCGGGGTACCAGTCCCAGTCACTCCCATTCCGTATATGCATAGGCTCTCCATACACAATAGAGTTATCAATGGGCTCAAGCCTACACCTCTTGGGTTCCGGTGATGCAATGGCAGGAATGTCATGTTCCTGAATGGTAGGTGGTGAAGATGGTGGTGTAGACATAATTCCTGAAACATACGGAGTAAGTTTCTATGCCAAGTAAATAATGTGAGTGGCTATAGTCTAGAATGCAGTCCTAGTTCTCTATAACCAATGGCTCTGATACCATTTGTAACATCCGGCCTCTCGTACCAACATTGTCTGCTTTGCCCCCCAAGAGCTCACAGATTTGTTTTTGGTTGTCCGGGTGAAAACTTCCCATGGGGTCACCCATCCCTGGATTACCCCCATCCGAGCACGCTTAACTGTGGAGTTCTCCTCTCATCCACTACATTAAGCCCCAAAACGCGTTGTGATATTTTGAGGCAGGGCATTACTTATGAACCAAGAATCTCTCCTGTCCACGGCTGATGTGGAATTTGCCTAGGGTGTTACAAACACCCCCCCTTTGGACTCATCGTCCTCGATGAGATTTGCCCCACCATCCCAATCAGAGATGTGGGATTTGCCTAAGGTGTCCCTCTGAACACCCCCGGGGACTCACCATACTCGATGAGGTTTGACCCACCATCCCGAACGGCACAAGAGTGGCTCTGATACCCATCTGTCACACCCCCAAATTCCACTAACGGAGTTTTACCGTTTTGGAAGGTGACAAACCAGGATCTCAGACATCAGTTACTTCAAACGACACTATATGGGACTTTGAAATGTAATAATATAAAAGATCAAGGTTCAGAGTGTATATGCGGAAGCGTTAAACGAAAGTAAATGCGCAAAACAATGCGCCCAAGTCCAATTATAAACAAAACATAAATATTATTCAATAGATAATTATTTCAATTGAAGTCCAAGACACATGAATGACTTAACGTGATCCTGCGTGCCAACCTGAGAAAACATGTAAGAAAACGAGTCAACACTAGGTTGGTGAGTTCACAGGTTTCAATAATTTCAAATAAATCGTTTGCGGATTATGTACATTCAATATATATATATATATCAATTGGTTGCATGCCTATATTCATGTTTTGCTAAAGCGCTCGCAATCGAAACTGACAGCGTGTTTGTTTGTTTGCCGCCAGTCAGGTCTATCAACTCTGACTAATGTGTTAAGGTCAATATAACACCCGTTCGACCTCCAATCGAGTTAGAGCGACTAACGCGGGTGGGGTTTGTCAAACCCAGTAGTACTACAAAAATTACCTCGTTCATACCATATTAACGGTCCTTTGTGTGTGAGGACTTTTCATGATAGTGTGTTACGCTTAGCCTCAACAGTGATATCATATGAATTACAATAACCCAAAAAGGGTTGTGACATGTTTTCTCCCCAAATAAAAACAGTAAAAGGGGCCGTGAAACTCACCTGCGTTGCGTAGTAGGTAGTATCACACAAATGCAAGATTTGGAATTTCGAGCGTTAGCCTGCACATCTTACGTATGCCCTAAAGTTATAAACACATAAATTAGGATCAAGTTGGGATTTGTGACGACGACACGGAAGATTGAACGTCTTAACGCATTCTAAGGATTAAAGAGTAGACGAACGTGTCTACGGAAATATGTATATATTTCATTAACATACTAATTAAGGATCAAAGTGTTACGAGTCGAACGTTTTTAACGAATAATATTAAATAAATAATTAATTTCGTACGCTAAAGTTGTTTACAAAAGTTAGGAAAATAATATAATTTAATATATTATTTTTAGGCTCGTCGGATTAACTAAATAATCATTTGCGTGAAAAAATAATAAATATATTATTTTTAATCGAATGTATAAACGTGGGTAAATAATATAACAATTATATTATTAAATAGTTTAAAACGTCACACGAGGTATAAAACAATACAAAATAATATAAATATATATTATTTAATAACATTAGTCACGGGTTGAGAATAATATAAACATATTATTTTATACGAATTACGGTTTGAAAATAATATAAACATATTATTTTTATTTGATAATAATATAAATATTTTATTTATAAAAGTGGGAATAATATAAAAATAGTTAATAATTCAAACCCGAGACTACGGGTTGTTTCCCGGCTAAAACTCATTTATATAATAATATTATATTATAGGGTTTGATTTTTATATTAAAATAATACAAGAAAAGGCATCAAAAATAAAATGTGGGAGCCCGGTCTCGAACCCGGGTCTCTCCTACACACGCATACAGCTTTAACCAGTCCCGCCCGCTAGGGTATCGCGACTGGTATGCTTGCGAAATGGTTTTAATCATACTTGGCAGCGAGTTCTTCCCCCATCATACGAACCGAAGTCAAAATCACTCCCAAAGCCCCTCGATTCGATTCTGCTTGGATTGAAAGACACAGGGGTTTTGTTAACCGGCCTAAGATGGACTTGTAGTGAAAGTTAATTGCAAAAATCGGTTGGGTTTGGATCGTTTAATCGGAGGTTGAAAAGCCGTAACCCTAGATTGAACTTGGAATCAAATCCGACAACTTCGATGTTAAAGTTTGATAAAAACATGGGGCTTTTACTGATTAGAACATTTCGAATCTGACTATATACTTTAATTTCATCGAAATCATCGTCCAGATCAAAACCCCCAAATTTATTATGAACGAACCCTAGCACAAGAATAGGAAATCGAATCGAACGATTATGATATTAGCAGTTGATAGAATCATAGTTTGCGAAACTACTCGTATAAGTTAATTGGATTTAAATCGTATTTAGGTTTGAGTTTGATTAAAACGTTTTCTCAAGAACCCTAGAATCAAGATGATGACTAATTCGATGTTATACCATCAAATTAACATAGGGTTTTTATTAAACAGAAGATTTCGAGTATGATGATACAAGTTAATTGGCTTAAAACGGGGTCTAAGGTAGTGATCGAGTAAACCGGTTCTACATGAACCCTAGATTCTGGGTTTCTATCAAATTGATGATATGAGCCCCAATACTCATAGGGCTTTCAATTAACAGACTCAAACGAAACTAAAGATGCAATTATTTACCAGAAACGTTGACGAATTGATGGTGATCGACTACACTGAGTGCCGACGGCCTGCGGTTTAGATTTCAGCGACTTCTGCTGTTTCTCCGATGAAACTGATGCGTACAGGAGCTTCGCAGTTGTTTGATTTAAGTATGGAGGGTGTTCAATTGCTGAATTAACATGGAATTTAAACGAATTTGATGTCTATTGTGTTCATGTCGACGGTTATGCCATAATTAGCTATTAATCTGTTTAATTCGTTAATGATGATGTTTCATATGGCAGTTGAGGTTGTTAATGATACCATAAAGTGATAACAGTTTCAATTACCACAGAAATCGTTTGGAATTTTGGATTTTTGATCAAGTATGCGAGTTTGACTTTCCAAAAGTCAAACAGAATCGAGAATACGTTAATTACAGGTTTAGTCCCTCTATTTCATGTGTTTAGGTTTTGGGAATTGGCATAACTAACCCTTGTGGTTTGAATTGAGGTTAGAAACTTGATCAGTTGACTTTCAAAAGTCAACAGGAACTTAAATCATGGATTTTGACTTTACAAAGTCAAACAGAATTAGGTTTAGACTAATTACATATTGAGTCCTTGTAATTAAAGTTTGAAGGAATGACGGAAACAGTCCCTGTAGTTTGAGATAAGTTAGTTAGGTTAACTTTAACTGGATTTAAATAATGAAGTTAAACTGAAAAGTCCGGATTGTCACAGCAGTTGGCCGTTTAAAGAGTGTTCGGGATCAAAACGCGTGAGAAAAAATTAGAGGGACCCGGAGGTAAGTTCTAGTGGTTTATAAACCACTTAAACTCAAACCCTAGGGTCATTTGGAACCTAGGTGTGTGCGACGACAAGTAACGAGAGAGAGGAGGAGGGAAGATGATCGGAGGAGGCCGGAGGAGTTAGTTTCACGACAGTCATGAGCGGAGAACTTCCCGGTTAGCCAAGGTAATCTTCTCTTATGTTTGTGTACGCATTTATTTCGTGTTTTTGGTTTTGAAAACCCGATTAGGGTTAGGGTTTCGTACCCACAGACGACGACATGATGAGGTTGATGGTGGCGGTCGGCTGAGCTGGTGGTCTCGAGGGTAGCCGGAGACGACAATGACGGGGCAGGAGTGTTTGATGGTGGCCGGATAGGAGACGTAGGCGGTAACGTGTGGTGGTGGCGTCGAGGTGGGAAAAAGGAGCACGACGAGGGAGCCATGTGAGCGGTTCTCGACGGAGACGACGGACCCGGCGAAGCCGACGGCAAGGGGCTACATGACGGCGTGACGGCGGCGTGAGGCGGAGGAGGAGGTTGGTGGTGTTCCGGCTAGTGTTAAACAAGACGAAGAGGATGAACGAGGAGCATGGTGAAACACGGGATGGGCCAGTACGAAGACAATGGTGGACCCGGTTAGGGTTTGCCCGATAAGGATAATGGTGGTGCATGACAATGCCGGTGTACAGTGGGAGGAGAGAAACCGGAATGGTGCCCGGTTACGGTTTCGTTTGCATGGAATGCGTTATGTGAAGAACCCGACTCGCGCACCCGGGTTTTTGAGAGAGGACTTGCATGGGCACGTGTACATGCATGCATGGAAACCGGGATCCATACATGCGTGTTCTAAACAGGTCCAAGATAACCCGGTTTGAGAAAGACGTGTGAGCTAGGGTCTTTACATGAATGAAGTGGGTGTGCGGATGAGACGAGTGTCAGGGATATTTACTTTTGTACGTAATTTATGCTTGTTTAGGATGTACTCTGACCATGTGATCATACGTTGACAGGTTCAGGTTTCGTGTGACGAGACCATTGCAGTACAAGAGATTGAATCCTCGTAACGGTGAGTTTCTAATCCCCTCTTTTTAATGTTTTTGGGGATATCGTACATACTTTCAAGACGTGTTTTATTAAATTAATTGTGTATCAAGGTTTGGGGTATAACCTTAAGATGTGTAAGTTAAAGGTGAGTATATGGTGGTGGGTCGTGTAGTGACCTAATATGGGTGAGTCGGGATTGTATTTACAGGTCGTGCAGGTACAAATAGGGGGTGTTATAGGGTGTGCAAGTACGTGGTATGTGCTTAGATACGAGACATAGTATTTTTATGTGTGTTGCTATATTAGCAGTGTATTGGGTTATGAGTTAGTCGGGGTGAGTAGGGATATAAGTTAAACGCTTACGTATACGTTTAGGATATCTTAACCTAGTGTTGTGTGTGAAGTGCAGGTGCAGGTAATGAGTCATGTACATAAAAGTATAATGTTATGTGTTTATACATGTGTTGTGTGTATTGTGTCGTTGTCCTTGTGACACGGCGGGTATTGTGTTTGCATGGTTGTCTTTATGGCACGACAAACGGGATTGTGGAGGACTGAGTCCTTCGGGAGGTCATCAAAGGTGGCAAGTTTTGAGCAGGTTAATGATGAGCTCGGGGTGTGTCGAACCTGACGAGGGTATCACTGACGAGGGTGCAGTAATGAGGTATGTGTTTGTGTGCATTTATATGTGTTAGATTGCATGCAAGTGATTAGTTATATTAATTGTTTACACGATGATATTGATGTGGTAAGTAGAGGTATCAATGTGGTGTGTCGAGTTAGATTGAACGTGGTGTCACGATGAGTAAATTGTGTACAATTGTTGTGTCAGTTGAGTTGTGAGAGTCTGGGTTAAGGCTGGTTAAGCCAGTGTCTAGAGATTGGTTGAGTTAATCAGTGTATGGTTAATATATGTATAGTAGAGTATGTGTTATCAGAGTAGTAAACTCGATCTATGTCGGAGAGACTTACTGAGTTAAAATAGTGGGTTGAGTCTGGAGTGGTGAATCCTCTGGGATATTGTAAGATAACAGGGTTATCTTTTTTAGGACAATTTATAAAACTAGTTTCTTATGACAAGAGGGTCTTGAGTAGAGATAAAAAATAAATGAGACGTGTTGGCTTTTGTTAATTTATACTATTAGAAATCACTCAGCGTAGCCGACTTTTTATGTACGTTACATTGTTTTGCAGGTTAGTCTGCTAGACGAGGTACCTTGGCTTGGGAGCGGTGCTACTTGGATTGGTGTGAAGGCATTCATGAGGTAAATTTAATAACGATAACGAGCTTATATAAAGATTAAGGTTTCTTACTAGGATCATGGACCGTGTGTGAGTTGTGTAACCAAGGAACCCAGTCAAGAAAATGTGTTGGGTTTTTTTACTTCAATAAATCTATAAAAGTTGAATAAGAACTTTAAACTCATAAAATTATAGTGTCAGTCTATAAAAGACAAATAAGAACTTTAAACTTAGAAAATGAGTTGGGTTTTTGACTTCGATTAGTAGGTTAGTAACACTTAATTAACATATGACATGAAACCCTAGTTTAGAACCTAACTTGGGATAATTTAAATCATCATTAGGTTCAATGTGATTGTGGGCAAGCATTTTGTATGATTACTTGGATACGCTTAGCTGGAGGTGAATTCTTCTGAAACATTTTCAAAACTGGGATGTGTACATTTGTTTAAATATGGTTTATTTAAACGTCTGTCTAAAAATAGTCTTGTGTTGGTAGTATTTGGTTGTAAAAATAAATATGGCATTCCATTTTAACATCAAATAAATATATATAAATATGAATAGCGCTATCATATATCCTAGGATAGGGAGAGTAGAGTCTAGGATGGACGAAACCGGTGTCGACGGATGGATGGTTTGGTAGTGGGTTTAAGCCCCATGCCGTGGCTGGTTAGTTCTATATTTATATATTTATGACATTTTTTGATGAATTTCTGATTGCAGGTTTCTATGCGGTTACTTTCAGTTGTTTAAATGAAGACAATGTTACGTTTTGTTTAAATCAAGACATTTTTACTTTCAATTTTGCACCAGGTAATAAGAGGACAAAAATTCTTTTGGAAGATAGCCTTTAATGATTTAGTAGACTCATGTTAGGTTGTCTAAGTTGTGATATGTACTTTACTTTAAGTTCATGTAGTTGATGTTTTAATTGAAGTCGTTTGATCTTCACATTGTACAGATTTTGGCTTGTTAGTGAAAATGTGTATCAATCGGTCGTGTAGCCCCATGTTTCCCGGTGGAACTGCTCTTATCAAAAAAGTAAAAGTTGTTAATGCCACCAGCCAAATATTTAGTATGGATTGTTATCAGTCAATGAGTCATAATTTAGGTTATAAAAAACGTATTTGTCAAATCTTTATCTATACTATATAATAAATAAAGGATTTTTAATACCAAGTGTCGCCTCCATATTCAATCTTATAAAATTTTTTCCCACCTCTCTCTTATTAAATACATATCTATCTTTTAATAATAATATATTTTAAAATAAAATTATAATTATATTAATAAAACACATTTATTTTTAATTGTCTCTTATTATAAGAAATTTTGAAATCTAATTATGTAAATGATGTGTCGTTTTTAATATATAAAAATATATAATATATTTTTACTCTGGTTTTACGAGATAAGGTTTTAAATTTATAAAATGATAATTAATTTAACTTAAAAACACACAAAACAGGCAAGTGTCTCTATCGCAGTGTAATATAGTTTAGCTAAAAAAAAAGTACCGAACCAATGGACATGGTCGAGTTCCATTATTCAACTTTCGTTATCGTTTAGCCGGATCAATTAGTGAGTGGATTTTGTGTGCTTGTGAAGCAGAATAGTAAATGACAGAAAAGTAAATAACGGTAAAGTAAATAACATAAAAGTAAAAACGTGCGTGATGTGTGTAACATGAATGTAAATAGCAGAATAGTAAAGAACAAGAAAGTAAATATCTCGGAAATGATCAGGTCATGAAGAGTATTGCCTTAGGCTTCGAATCAGCTTGGTACGTGATAATCTTAAGTTGACTAATCCAGTGACATGACTACAACAAACTTGTGACCCGGGTCACCGCTAGAGCCTCGTTCTCATGACATTTGATTCATGAATTAAAACCTTTAACTTAAAGGGGTAGTGCCTCATACTTCTACTAGTTCATGGTCTTGATATTTATCAGTTACACAAGTTCTAATTATGCATAAAATCCGATCGAAAAACACTTAAAATATCAAACGAAAGAGCATGCGAAAAATAATGATAATAATGCTCATGAAAAGGCTCAGATTATTCTAACATGGAAACGGATGGGATAGGGTTTAGTGATTTGTTATGCATAATATTCATTTGTTTCTACTTGCCATTTATTAGTTTTATTTAATTAGGTGAGAACTCAAAGAGGTTTAGATTTTAGGGTTTGAAATTTTTGAAATTTTTTCGGGTTTTATAAAAGGTAGGTTTTTGTAATGTTTTAGTCAAATGGCTAGAAAATCATGAGTTAAAATTTTACGACTTTGAGGTTACAAGTAGTCCTGAATCTCTAATTCCCCACCCCACACTTAAAAACTGTGCATTGCACTCAATGTACAAATGCATGTAATGGAATGCTATGCAGGAATTTAAATGCATGAAGTTTTAAGGGAAAAGAAATTTGTACTCCCCCGGTCAATTCAGTATATAACCTAAGGCCAAAACTTATTGCTGTTGTAAGGCTGTGCCTATTAGCTGTTTATCAACAAGTTGCCTCAAAAACTTTATCGAATTTCAAAGAAATTTGATGTGGTTTCCGATTCCTCACGTTGTAGAGATGGAGTGTGATTCCTCAAAGAAGTAGAGAGACTATCTGGTGATGCTATTCTACCTGACACATAAAGGAAAACATAAAAGCAGACAAGGAAAATAAAAGGTAGTAGTTAAGCTACTAAGGTCCTAGTATCGAGAAGGCATACCTGGGGGCTGAAGTAATAGAAACTTAGATTTGAAAACCAAACCTGAGGTCCATGCTTTCTACCGTATGCACCAACTTCCCAATTTAATCATGATCATCGGGTTCCCTCCCGAAAGCGCCACGTTTATTTAATGGTCGTTGGCCAGACCCGTACGTGCTTCATTAGTCTTTCTTCAGGTGGGAGCCATCGACTTCCACCATATCTCCTTTTCCTTCATTTAAGTCCTTCAGTTTTGGTAGCTTATCAAAGTACTCATCGATCCAGTTAGTGTTGTCAAAATCCTTGCCAAGATCTACTTTCTTTCCTTTGTTGAATTCTTTGGCTTTCTTAAGCTGGTAGTCCATATTAGTGTCGATGAATTGCGCAATTTCAAAGGGATCAATGGATAAGCACTCATTTCCTCCGATGTTGTAAGTCACTGATTGTTTTCTAACATGAAGTGTCAAAATTCCTTCATTCATGTCAATGAAGACTTGGGCAGAAGCTAAAAATGGAAGACCCAAAATCAAAGGTACGGAATAGTCGGGTCCCATTTCTAAAAGCATGAAATCAGCAGGGAAGACAAACTTGCCGACTTTCACTAGTAAGTTCTCAATGACTCCTACAAGTGATTAAACTGGTCCTTTTGCGAGTTCAATAGTTGCATTAACAAGTCATGGATTTCCAATTTTTAGTCTTTTGAACATGACATATGGCATTACATTCACACTTGCTCCTAGACCAGCGAGCGCGAAGGTTATCGGGAGTGGTCCGAAAGAACATGCTAGAGAGAACTTTCCAGGATCCGAAAGTTTCTTCGGAAGACATCTCTCAATAAGAGCGACACAATGGTTGGTCCTCTTTACCGCCTCTTCCATATTTCTTTTTGTTTGTAAAGAAATCCTTCAAGAAACGTCCATACTTAGGCATTTGTTGTATGATATCCAAGAAGGGAAGATTGTCTGGATTTGACTTAGTAGTTCGATGAATTTCTCATATTGTTCGTCAGTCTTCAGTTTTACCAACCTTCCTAGGTAGGGTATGTGAGAATGGAACGTTCTTTTTGTTGGAACTTTTGGAGGAGTACTCACTTGAGCAGGAGGTGGGATTACATTTGATTGCGATCCTTGGGTAGTGGTTTCTGCGATATGAGGACGAAGTGGTACACCGGTGAATATTTCTCTCCTTGTTCTGGCATGGGTGATTCCAGATAAACCATGCTATTTCTAAGAGTGATAGCACTTACATTTGCTTTTGGATTGGTTTCAGTATTACTCAGGAGACATCCTAGTTGTCTTTCAGATAGAAGTTTCGCAATTTCTCCTAATTGTGTCTTAATGGACTGAAGAGTTGCTTTCTGCATCCTAAACTCAGCTTCGTGAAGACTAAACTTTCAGTTGTTTGTGACGGGAATCCGCTAGAAGGGCTTGACTTTCAGTTGTAGATATTTGTAATATCCAACATCGGTTGAGGGGGAGAACGAATCCTTCCTTATAAGGGGTGGATACCTTCTCTATCAAAACACGTTTTCCCTAGGTGAGGAACTCGTCGGGTCAAAACAAAACCGTGAGTACCTGGATGGGCAACCCATCAGGGGCAAAGCGGACAATATCTTGGTATGGTTTGCTTGGGCTGTTAGAGATGGTATCAGAGCCAGGGGTCGGATTGGTGTGCCAGCGAGGACGCTGGGCTCCATAATGGGGGTGGATTGTAATATCCCACATCGGTTGAGGGGGAGAACGAAGCCTTCCTTATAAGGGGGTGGATACCTTCTCTATCAAGACGCGTTTTGCCTGGGCGAGCAACTCGTCGGGTCAAAACAAAACCGTTAGTTTCTGGATGGGCAACCCATCGGGGGCAAAGCAAACATTATTAACTTAGTTGCCGCGTCCTCCAAGCTTAACCCGTTACTTGGCTTGTTTGTTCCTTGAAATTGTTGACAATGTTGATAGTTTTGAGATTGTCTTTATTGAAACTACTGTTGTTGTCCGAAACCGGATTGTCGTTGGTTGTTGTTATCTTTCCAGCTGAAATTTGGATGATTCCTTCGTCCAGGATTATAAGTGTTGCTGTAGGGGTTGTTCTGCGGGCCGTTTGTTCCGATAAAGTCAACTTGCTCAGTTTTGGCAGTGATGCTTTTTACTTCTTCAGTAGTCTTAGTGATCGCTTTGCCTCTACTGAGCTGATTAAGTCTAGTGGTGAGGGCGTCTACTTGAGCAGAAAGTGAAGTGACAGTATCCACAGAGTGAACACCTTGCCTGGCTACCCTATTACTTCTTGGATTGTACCATTGATAGTTGTTCATAGTTGTTTCCTCAATTAGGTTGTAAGCTTCTTGTGGTCTCTTGTTTCCAAAAATACCACCTTCAGTAGCGTCGAGTGTCTGACCAGCTTGATTGTGCAACCCATTGTAGAATGATAATACTTGTAACCAAACCTCTAGTCTATGATGTGGACATTTCCTCAGCATGTCCTTAAAACTTTCCCATGCCTCATATAGTCAACACAGAGTCTATTAAAAAACGTAATGAAGTTGTTGCTCAAAAGAATAAAGAAATATCTGACAAAGAGTCTGAAGTGATCAAACTTCATAGAAAGATGGAAAAATTTGAAAATTCTTCGGTTGTTTTGGATTATTTTAACTCAAATGCTGATCCTACTAAGCCTGTTGCTGGAATTGGATTTATTCCTCCACCGTTTAATGAAAATTATGTGGTGGAACCTGAAATCATACATGAAGAGGAGATAGATCCAAAGACTGTGTTAAAGGAGAATCCGGTAACTGGGGAGGATATGGTGTATGAGTCTGATTCTGAAGATGAGGTGTTTGATGATAAGAAGGTCGAGGGCATTCCAAAAGAGGTAAAAATTGATGACCCAACAGTTGTTAAAACTGTTACCCGAGATAGATGCATTCTGACTGAACCTGAAAAGGTGAAAGTTGGTACATCTAAGCTTTCTCCAATTTTACAGTCGAGTGGTTTTGTCGCGGCTAGTTATCAAAAAGTGTATTCTTCAAAAGTGCCAACACAGGCTTATGTTCCAAAGAAGCCGATAAACTGTTCGGGACATTCCTCTGAAGCTTATTCCTCTGATGGATCCTCAAATTCAAAGAAAACTTCTTATTTCAGAAGTTATCAAGAAAGAAGAGTGTGTTTTCATTGCAACGAGGCTGGTCACATTCTGATCAATTGTCCTTACAAGCACCAGGATAAAATGAAGACTGTTCCTTCACAATCAAAAGTGGTGAAGATTCTGAAAAGAAAAGATGAGGGAAAGTCGTCTTCTAGTTTAGAGAAAAAATTTGCCTGGTCGATCTTTTGTTAAATCCTCTGGATTTAAACAACAGGATAAATTGAATTCTAAATCTTTTGTATGCAAAGAAAAACTTGAGATTCCTAATGTTGGAATTTCAAAAGATTCTCATCAGGAAGATTCCTATCGAGAGATGGTCATGCAGATTAATCCGGATGAAGGTCAAGGATTTTTGATGTATCCTCGCTTTATTCAAATGATTCTAAATCATCTTATTCCGAATCTTCCACAACATCCTATAAGATTAACTTTGACTCCGATGTCAAAGCGTATCTTTACTGATTGCACGAAGGTGAAACAGCAGAATGCCGCATTGATACCGGTTAATACTCCTTTGTTTGGTCACTTAATCAATCCTGATTATATTGCACCAGCTAATGACAACTGGTTTCATCCTGATGAAATTACTCAAGCTCAAGGATTATATTGCACCAGCTAATGACAACTGGTTTCATCCTGATACAACATTAAGTTCCAGTTCAACAAGCTCAAGTTCCCGTACAACCACAAATTCCTATTCCTGAACAAGTTCCAATTCCACAAGCTGAGGTTGTCATACCTATTCATGAACCTGTTCAAGAGGAGGTCGTTCATGCACATGAACATGATTTAGGGATTTTTCCTTAGATCATTATGAACGGTTAGCTGCTATTCCACTGGCTAATGCTGGAAAATGCATTAAATCTCAAGCCAGTCGACCAAGAAGAAAGCCTGTTCGGGATCCTCCTTCCGGTTCAGTACTTGAAAAAAGATCCTTGGTTGATGAGAGTACTGATTCTGATAGTTACTTCAATCCAGATCCAAAAACTCAAAAGCTAATGTCTGCTTCAATAGCTGCTGCTCAATCTTCGCAGGGAGTAGAGGATGCTAATTTTGTTGCTTCCTTGATTATTACTCCTCCAAAATCTAAAGATACATCTTTGGTTATAACTCCTGTTCCTCCAATCATTACTCCTACTGCAAGTCCTTCGATTCCACAATCGTCAGTTGGTCCGTCAAAGCCTTCTGATTCTGAACGGATTACTTTCCTTGAATCTCAAGTGCTTACTCTACAAACACAAGTGAATACTCTTGTTTCTACTGATTCACAACGGCAGCTGGTGATTTAGACTCAAGCTCAACAGATAGCTGACATGCAAGAATTAGTGTCTAAACTCGTTCAGCGTCTTGACGCTCAGGGGGAGTTGAGGATACACGATACATGTCACACAGAGTCTATTAAAAAAAACGTGATGATAAAGACAATGATCCTGCTGGAAATGTTGAGGGTGATCGTCAATACACTGACGCTAATCCTATATCAAGGGTTCAGGGGGAGTCGACATCACAATCACTTGAATGAAACAAAGATACTTCTGGTGCTAATGAAGAAGAAATTCTATTATTGGAGTTCTTTGCAGATTCTGAAGAAGAAGAAGCTGAAAAGATTGCGTGTCTTGATGACATTGATGATTTATTCAATGACATGGATGATGAAGTGTCTAATAATGAAATAGAACAAGGAGAGATAGTAGAGATAGAGATAGAGAAAGATAAAGATAATGTTACTTATGAAGGCTGTGATGGTCTTAAAGTGCCGTATAACTTCATCCAATATGATGTTATTCCTGAATTCACTTATGAAGGAGTAACAGATTCTATGGACTCTGTTGAAGACGTCACACTGCCATATAACTTCAATACTTGTGCTCTGATACCACTTGTAGGTCCTCATGGCGCTTCTACGAATCGATCTCTTGATAAGACGTGACGTTAACTCGAAGTGCGGAATCCAACAAATCAACGTTTATATGCATAAAAGACAATGTAGACAATCACGTAAATAACCTTCTCAATTGTATTCCAAATCACACTAGTTTACAGACTCAATTAGATAATTCTCTGTTCTGTCTCTCAATAATATCCTTCTAACTGACTCTGTAAACACACATATATATAGCGTCTGACCTGCTATAAGCGAACTTATTAAGTTCGCCTCTAACAGACTAAGCGAACTTAACAAGTTCGCCTCAGATAGACTTAAGCGAACTTATTAAGTTCGCCTCTGTTAGACCAGGCGAACTTAACAAGTTCGCCTCTAGGTAAACTTGAATAAACACTTAGTGACTTTTTACATAACAAAAACATAAACACATAAGGTCTAACTATTACAAGCTTTTGTCATTACAAACTATGTCCTAACAGAAAGTGGGGATATCATTTCTCAGTTTTGATGTTTTTGCTGCTGGGAAGTATTTTGACAGGAATTTCTAAGCTAGATCATCCCATGTAGTGATCGACCCGGTAGGAAGTGAGTTTAGCCATGCCTTAGCTCGTTCCCTTAAGGTGAAGAGAAAAAATCAGAGGCGAATTGCGTAATTCGAAACTCCGTTTAGTTTGAAATTGTCACAAATTTAGAGGAAATTGCAATGTGGGCATGTGGATCTTCATCGGGTAATCCTTGGAAAGTGCATGACGACTAGATCATGTGGATAACATGAGATTTGATCTCAAAGTTGACGACTAGATCATGTGGATAACATGAGATTTGATCTCAAAGTTGTTAGCGTCAAACGTAAATAACAGAAAAGTAAATAACGGTAAAGTAAATAACAGAAAAGTAAAAACGTGCGTGATGTGTGTAATAAGAATGTAAATAGAAGAATAGTAAATAACAAGAAAGTAAATATCTCGGAAATGATTATGTCACGAAGAGTATTGCTTTGGGCTTAGAATCAGCTTGGTACGTGAAATGTTAAGTTGACTAATCCAGTGATATGACTACTACAAACTTGTGACCCAGGTCACCGCTAGAGCCTTGTCCTCACGACATTTGATTCACGAATTAAAATCTTTAAATTAAAATGGTAGTGCCTCCCGTTAAGGACAACAGTTACCCTCAACCCTTCGAATGGTCATCTCCGGGTTGGTTTAAGACATCGAACATAAATGCTTTGTATTAAGGTTAAATAGGTGATTATATTTTTCTCACCGGGAGGCGGTGTAACAATGAGATCATGTATAAAGACGTACCATTCCCAACATGAGTTCACCATAAGAAGTTCGTATAAAGACGTACGACCTTAATAATGTTGACCAAGCCTTGGATTATCAATCTATGCTTGTATAAAGACGTACAAGTTTCAAAAGAAGTTTGATTAAAAAGGTTTTACTATCTTACGCTTTAAAATCAAGAAAACTTACAAATATAAAGACGTATTTAGACAATAATAAAATCCCACCAAATGATGGTTTTAAGAACGAATAATTAATGATATAAACATACCACTAGATTAATACGTCAAACAATAACATGCATCAAACATCATCTTCACCCTAGCAATACAAGAAGTTTAGCCACGAATGACCATACTAAATAGCATAACGTTGAGTTTCGTAGGCTCCCCTATTGCGGAACAAGGAGGAAAAGCCCTTCTACTCCCTACTATCTACTCTAACTACGAAATAAGCTCTCTCTAGTGTGTTCTTGAGGTATGGATGAGTGTGTGGAATGAAGAACCCAAGCCATCTATTTATAGGCTTCAAAATGAGCAATGAACGGCCGTACATTGGATTGCACGGGCGTACAAACACCTCGGAAATCAAACAGGGTACACAGGACAGTGTATTGGGCCTTAGGGAGCAAGGGAGGCCAATGCACAACCGTGCAATGGGATGCACGACCGTGCATCCCTCCCCTGCTTCCTATTTCGTCTTTTAGCTGCTGGTTTGACTTCTTGGCGGTCAATGCTCGGGTTTGGTACTTCAAAAGCTTGATTTCTTCATGTTTTAAGCTGGTTTTTGCTCTGTTTATATTGGGACACCGAATAACCTGCAATTGTGAAATATAAACGCTTTAAGTATCATTTTCAAGGTTATTAGTCAATTAGTACCATAATATGAGGATTATTATGCATTCAAAACATGTATAGTTTAGGGCATATCAGTAACTTTTGTTTTCAATCAAATGATAAATGAAAATCAAATTACATTAAATAGTAATTAATTCGAGACCCAGTTATATATTAATTTTTAAATATTTTGATTTTTTTTTTCTATACTTAGTATATGTAATATATTTTTACATATGTAAAATATATGCATAAAGATTTAAAAATTTAATTTATTGATTTTTTTCACCCCGTGTGTATTACACGGGTTCTAAGCTAGTATATATAAATAGATACAAATATATATATATAGGGGATGTATCGGTTGTACACCCTGAGTTGTTGTGAAAACTCTTAAACTCAACCTAAGCCATTCATTTTATTTCCTTTGTTTTTGTTTTTTTTATGCTTGAGGGGCATTTTGGTCATTTTTATCCCCTCTCTCTCTTAAAGTGCAGATCCTTTTATCTGAAAAAATCGTCGCCTTACTCTCTAAACATTTGCATCTCTCTCCAAAAATTCAATTTCAAAATTTTTCAGATCTGGAACTCTGATTCGTCTCCCACCCACATCCCTAGTTCCTTGCTAATCGCTGCAACTGAGGAGAAAAGGACCACACGGAAAATCCCAGAGATGACGCCGACGACGTTACCAACATTCATTTCCACTCTAACAGTCGCTCGCCGCCATCCCTGGTTGCTGCTAGACCACCGCATGAAACCCTAGTTTAGAACCTAACTTGGGATAATTTAAATCATCATTAGGTTCAATGTGATTGTGGGCAAGCATTTAGTATGATTACTTGGATAGGCTTAGCTGGAGGTGAATTCTTCTGAATCATTTTCAAAATTTGGATTTGCACTTTTGTTTAAATATGGTTTATTTAAACGTGTCTTAAAACAGTCTTATGTTGGTAGTATTTGGTTGTAAAAACAAATAGAGCATGCCTTTTTAACATCAAACATATATATATATATATATATATATATATATATATATGAATAGCACTATCATATATCCGAGGATAGGGAGAGTAGTGTCTAGGATGGACGAAACCGGTGTCGACGGATGGATGGTTTGGTGGTGGGTTTAAGCACCATGCCGTGGCTGATTAGTTCTATATTTATATATTTATGACATTAATTGATGAATTTCTGATTGCAGGTTTCTATGCCTTTACTTTCAATTGTTTAAATGAAGACTGTGTTACTTTCAATTTAGCACCGGGTAATGAGAGCATAAAAATTCTTTTAGTAGACTCATGTTAGGTTGTTTAAGTTATGATAGGTACTTTACTTTAAGTTCATGTTCTTGATGTTTTAATTGAAGTCGTTTGGTCTTCACATTGTACAGATTTTGGCTTGTTATTGAAAATGTGTATCAATCGCGGTCGTGTAGCCCCATGTTTCACGGTGGGACTGCTCTTAGCAAAAAAGTGAAAGTTGTTAATGCCACCAGCCAAACTCTTAGTATGGATTGTTATCAGTCAATGAGTTATAATTTGGATTATTAAAAACGAATTTGCCATATCTATATCTATACTATATAATAAATAAAGGTTTTTTAATGCCATGTGTCGCCTCCATATTCATTCTCATAATTTTTCCCCCCTCTCTATCTTGTTAAATACATATATATCTTTTAATAATAATATATTTTAAAAGAAAATACTAATTTTATTAATAAAATTTTTATTTTCAATCAAATGGTAAATGAAAATTAAATTACATTACATAGTAATTAACGTATTTTTGAAACCCAATTATATATTATTTTTTAAATATTTTGAATTTTGTTTTCTATCTTTAGTATTTGTAATACATTTTTACACATGTAAAATATATAAATAAAGATTTAAAAATATAATTTATTTATATTTTTTACCCCGTGTGTATTACACGGGTTCTAAGCTAGTATATTTATATATATATATATATATATGACACACTCGTAACACAAGACAATCATCTGACCAGAGTAGTAACTCTACCAAATATGTTCCCAGGTAAGAGCGACGGGTCTAGGAGAGATTTTGTTGGAGCATATTCTGGTGACAATGAGCTTGAAGATATTATGTCTTAGTCTTAGAGTCTTGGACTTGTAATTGATAGAATTGTTAGCAACAGTTAAAGGGGAGTCTGTTAGGACAAGTTTTGTAACTGTTGATAAAATTCTGTATAAGTTCATAGAGAGGCGAACTTAACAAGTTCGCCTAAGCATCTTTAGGAGCGAACTTAATAAGTTCGCCTAGCCTAAGTTCGCCTAAGCATCTTTGAGGCGAACTTGTTAACTTCGCCTAATACAGATCAGATGTCTATATATAGATGTTTAAAGATTCAGTGAAAAAAAGAGCAGCAGAGTAGCATTGAACAGAAGTGAACGAATTATCTGATTGAGTCTGTAAACTCTATGATTGTTGGAATACAAGCTTGAATATTATTTCGTGATTGTTTCTATTGTCTTTTGTGTATACAATTGTTGATTCGGTTGGAATCTGCACTCCGCGTTAACAATACGTCTTATCACGAGAACGATCCGTAGAAGAGCCATGTGGACCTACAAGTGGTATCAGAGCTTATGCTCGTGATTCTTGGTGATTTTAGACGGTTTTGTTTGCAAACTGACAAGAAATTCATCATCTTTGAAATTTTCATTTCCATGGAGTTTTCAAGCTTACTTTGCTTCTGATTTTGTGTTTTTGAAGTGGATTTTGAAGAAATTGATCCGATAGAAAGGTTCTAATTGAGAAAATACACAATCCTACGGTTTAATTTGGTCTAATTCCTTCAAATCAGTGAATTATGAAGATTTTTGGTGAAATTGGGTTCGTGTTCTTGAGGTGAATCTGTTCTTGAGTTTGATTCTGCTGAAGCAAGCGAACTTGCTGAATTGGTCTGCAGGCGAACTTGTCAAGTTCGCTTCTCTCAAATTAGGCGAACTTAAACAGATTTCTGGATTTTGGTTTAAGCGAACTTATTAAGTTCGCTTGGGGTTAAATTCTCTTGGGGTTAAATTCGGTTGGGGTTAAGTTCGCTCAGTGAAGTTCAGGCGAACTTATTAAGTTCGCTCAGGCAGTATCAGGCGAACTTAGCTAGTGTTCTTAAAAAAAAACATATATTTTGGCGGGAAATTTCTTCTTGTCCAAATTTTTTAGGGATAGCTTATATGGTTGTTTTGAATCATTTTTGAAATTTTAAAAAAGAGTATTTTGGCGGGAATTTTTTTCCGGATATTTTCGCAAAAATTTCAAAATGTTAATTTCATGTGATGATAATGAGATTGAAACTATGCCACCGAGACTTTTGTGCATATCAGATTACAGTAGCTGGAAAGTCCAGTTCGAACAGTTCGTATTAGTAACTGATGAAAATTTTTGTAGACCAATAATAGAAGGATATGTGCATCCTACTTTTAACTTTCTGGAATTTAGTGATGTTCCTAAACCAGTGACAGCTCTTACTAAAGTAGAAAAGCAGAATTTTGATCGAGAGATGAAAACGTGTGAAACTTTAACGATGTCTTTACCAAAAGAAATCATTCATAGTCTCGGGAAGTGTCCAACTTCAAGAGATCTATGGGAAGCTTTGAAGAAAAAGGGTGAAGCTACTACTCAAGCGTTTGTCGTCTTGATCAATGATGTATTGGAGAAGCAGGGTGATTCTCAAAGTGATTCTTCTGCAGAATTAATTGATAGTGAGAGTATTCGTTCTGGTGAAAGTACTCAGTCTACCGAGAGTGATATGATGACTGAAGTAAGTTTTCAGACAGTTGAAGATGATTTGAGTGAATCAGAAATTGATACAGAGCCTGTCATTGTTGCTCAAAAGAGTGAAGCTGATGATGACGTATTCATGGCTCCTGGTGCATCTTCTTCAGAAGTAAAACCTGAGGTAGTTTCTAACTCTGAAACGTTTTGTTCTAACTGTATTTCAGTGAAGGATAAAATGATGAGGGTTATGGTTGACAACGTAAACCTCATTTGTGATATGAAATCGATGCACACGGTAAATCAGAAATTAAAAGATAATGAGAATGTGTGTATTGAAAGGATAGAATCACTGAAGAGGGATATAGTTTCTCTGACTTTGAAGATCAAAGAGCAGGCATATCACCTGGATATGTCCTTTGCAGAAATTGAGAAAAGAAATAATGTTCTTGTTGAGAAAGATAAGGAACTAGCTGAATCTAAAGCAGAGGTACTCAGATTGCATAGAAAGTTAGAAAGCTTTGGAAATTTATCATTCTTATTAGGACATTATCATGATAATAATAAAGAGGGGAAGGGAACTAGTGGTATTGGTTATGTTCCTCCACCATTCAGCCGAAATTATTCTGTTACACCTGAGATTATAAACGTTGAGGATTTAGATCCTAAGACTGTGTTGAAAGTGAATCCAGTCACAGGTGTAGATATGGTGTATTCTGATGAGAGTGATGATGAATATTTTGATGAAGCTAAGGTAGAGGGGATACCGAAAGAGGTTAAGAAAGAAGACTCAAAGGTTGATTCTAATTCATCTGGAAATTATACATTTGGAAGTTCTTCAAACTCAAGGTGAGTTCCATATGTCAGAGATTAAAAATAGTACATGTTTTCATTGTAATGAGACAGGACACATTGTGGTGACCTGTCCTTACAAAAATAAAGGGAAGAAGTATGTAGTTCCTGAGAAGATGAAGCCTGAATCAAAACCTGTTGCAAAATCTGGAGTTCCAGAGAAAATAAAGCCAAAAGAAGTTCATGTAGGAGAATCTTCTTCACGTGCTTCTTATCGTGTGAAAATTCCTTATATGAGAGATTATCGTGAGACGAGATCTTGCTTTTCTTGTGGTCTTGTTGGTCACATTCGGATTGCTTGTCCTCACAACGACAGAGGTAACCGACATGTTACTCTAGAAAAGGTAAGAACTTCTTGTAAGCCTTATGTTAACCCAAATGTAGTTAAACCTCGTGATACACCAAAATTCAAAATCTGAGGTTAGGCTTTCTAGACCTCAAAGACGTAGGAGAAACAGAAGATTGAGATAACTTTTAGAACAACAAGAGTTTTCACAATCTAAACATTTTTAAAATGAACGAAAATGTTCAAACACTTCACATTTTAAGCAAAAATAACTTAATGAACAGAAGTATGTTTGGAAATCTAAAGTTTATGTTTCTGACTCGTCGGAAAAAATCTCCAAAAATCGATGAGAGATTCGATTGTGAATGGAGTGAGGTTTATTATTTTGATACGGATGGACGACCCATGACTACCATGACTTAGGTCCCAATTTCAAATTAATGTTTCTTGTTAGATGTGCAGGATTAACCAAGAGGGACTATTAATAACATTTTGGTTGTTGATAGTGGTGGTTCTCAGCACATGACAGGGAATGACATCTGCATGAGTAAAGAGTTGTTGATAACAGAGAATCTATTTGATTCAACGACTTGATGTTCAAGGGGGAGAATATGTCACACACAATATTTTGGAAAGAGTTTTACAAAGTCCAAAGGACAACCTGGAACTTAGGATGACAATGTGAGCATAAAGTCGTTGATGCAACCATTTAACTAGTTGAGAGGGAGTCTATAGGACAGGAGGAGTACAGAACTGTGTTGGTGACAGAGGCAATGACATTCAATTACAGGATTACATTGGTTTGAGTTTTTAATTGATTGAATTGCTTAATCCTGAGTAACCAAGTAAAATGTTTTTCATAAAATGTTTTCATGGAAGATTTTATTTTCGTTTGTTAGATTTTATTTTCGTTTGTTTTACTTTCTTTCATAAAGATTTTGAAATAGCCAAACAAATTGAAAAAGATAAAATCGACATTACTTGAAGTTAAAGAAGAGATGATAGTACATCAGTAGATGTTCTTTTACACATAACCTTAGATTGACTGGTTAATATATTTGAATTATATGTTTTGATCTAAACTTCAGAGACTGCACAAATAGGAAATGATAGTGTTGTGTATGCATATAATTTGAATTGTCAGTAGACTAAAAGCGTCACTGAACCATTAGTAGTGTGAAAACATAATTGCATATGTTACAACTGTGATTTGAACCCATTTTATGCCTGGGTGTGTGTGTTAAAACATCACTATCAAATAAAGAATATTAGCTATTAATAAAGATTTTCCTATGAGATCAGTTTCGGGTATGTCCTTAGCACTATTCATTCGATTTGCTTCAGTGCCCATGTCTCGAAAAGCATGCAATTTGAAGTATAATCAAGATATGTACTTGACAACATCTGTCAAACATATACTAGCCCTTGGATCATATTGATAAACCATCTTTACTGATTCCATTGAATTCGTAATCCAGATAACAGTTGGATCCACGTACCTGAATCTTATGATTCCACATATATAAGCCAAGATATTGAATCATTCGATTCTGAATCTCATTGATTCCTATACAATCTAGTTTGGATTCTGCAATTCATGTGCTAAGTGATGTCTCCTCATTCTAGAAATTTGGATAATCTTTAGTAAAATCTCATAGGTCTTGAAGATAGACTTTCTGTTGTCATACTAGTGGGGTACACGTTGTATTTCATACTTAAATGGTACCTTAACTCACAAGAAAGTGGTAATGAGATGCTTTAGTTTCAAATCTTATAATATTGACAATTTGAATTTGTGTGTCATAGCCTGATCCTATTTTCTTTAAATGTTTATCGCGTATCATAACATGGAATATGAAAGTCTTGAAAAGATAGAGTGTGCAAATCTTGAAAGATATTGGTTTGATTGGTCAAGGCTTGAAAGAATGACATACGATACCATTTGATATTATATGGATTTTATATCCAAGATGTGTGATTGATATCTCATATATACTTATATGATCTTCTTACTTGTGATGTTCGACCAAAAAGATGTGATTTTGTACTATACATTTCAGTTTATATAGAGAAAAACCAAAAAGATTTTGTCTTTCTTATGTTTGAAAAACCAAAAAGATTTTATTTTTCCAGCTTCCATGGAAATCTTAATTCTTGGTTATTCTTGGTTGTTCTCCTTTGCCAGAACTGAATATTGAAGACAGAAGTTGACAAGGGGTCCTTCTCCCAAGTTTTCTTCTAGAAATAAAGAGAGTGTGCAGATGAACAAGACGAAGACAAAAGTGTGTTTGATGATATATGAAGACGGATGACAATCTTCTGAAGCTGTTGTCAAGGGGGAGTCTGTTGGAGCATATTCTGGTGACAACGAGCTTGAAGATATTATGTCTTAGTCTTAGAGTCTTTGACTTGTAATTGATAGAATTGTTAGCAACGGTTAAAGGGGAGTCTGTTAGGACATGTTTTGTAACTGTTGATAAAATTCTGTATAAGTTCACAGAGAGGCGAACTTAACAAGTTCGCCTAAGCATCTTTAGGAGCGAACTTAATAAGTTCGTCTAGCCTATTAGAGGTGAACTTAATAAGTTCGCCTAAGCATCTTTGAGGCGAACTTGTTAAGTTCTCCTAATACAGATCAGATGTCTATATATAGATGTTTACAGATTTAGTGAAAAAAAGAGCAGGAGAGTAGTATTGAACAGAAGTGAACGAATTGTCTGATTGAGACTGTAAACTCTATGATTTTTGGAATACAAGCTTGAATGTTATTTACGTGATTGTTTCTATTGTCTTTTGTGTATACAATTGTTGATTCGGTTGGATTCCGCACTCCGCGTTAACAATATGTCTTATCACGAGAACGATTCGTAGAAGAGCCAGGTGGACCTACAGATTTATACACCGCTCTTCCCTAGACAGAACATTCCGCTCGTCAAATAATTACATACCGGTTGAAGGTCGCCTTCTAGTTACCGTGACGTTGATACCAAAAACACACAGAGGAAGACTTAACATCATAAACTTATTTTATTTCATAACATAACGTTTGTACAATAGGGATTGACTGGCAAAATACAACATAAACAAACTCTGGACTTATATCTCACGAAGAACCTTTCCATTCACTTAGGCCTTATGGTCACTCTGGGACTGGCCCTCTGTCATCCCTATATCCAACATTTGTACACCTCCTGGAATGCCAACTAACAGCTAGGGTTCATCTGTGCTCAAAAACATTTGAAAAAAAATTAGATCAGCTTAATATTGGTGAGTTCATAAACAAAATCATTATTTCAAGATTATCTTTCATATAGGAATGAATGCCCCGACAGGTCTTACAACCATCCCCTCCAATACATCACCCAAATCGCCCTTAGATTCTGAGTCTACAACATACATATATTCAGGAACCTTCTGGGCGCGCTGGTCACCCTTAGACCAGATCTAACCAAGAGGATCAATCTTGTCCCTAGGTCCCACCCCAATCATGGCCATAATAAGTACTTATTATAGGATATATGCACGGATAGTATTGGGTATGTCAGACAAAAATCATTTATAAAACATTTAATAAAGCACAGTTTAGAGGAACTCACCTCAATCAGAACCTCCTCCTATATCGAATATAACAATCAACACTTTGACAGAACCCTAAATTATATCCCACATTATCATAATTAACATTCCTATCTTAGGTTTACATGAAGAAACCTCAGGGTGTTCAGAAACCTTACCTCGGCACTATCTATGGAAGTTTTACGGACGAATTGTGAGAAACCGGACTCTCGGAAGTGGACCAATACTTTGGGGATCGAGCCACCAGAGCTCTAGTGTGAGTTTATGAAGTGTTTGTGTTGTGCAAATGAGCCTAGATCGATCAAGTATTTATAGGGTGATCATCGGGCCCTTAGCGGACCGCTAAGCAAGGGTGTGGCGGTCCGCCGCCCCTTGTGGCGGCTTATTCTGCTTGACGTCCACGTAGCGGACCGTTAAGGTTAAGGCTGGCGGTCCGCCATCCTTCCACGCGTTAGATTTCAAGAAGTGAGTCACAGGGACACGTGTCAACTCCCGGTGGTTTCCTTAGTCCACACGTAGCGGACCGCTAAGACTTAGGGTAGCGGTCCGCTACCCCTTTCTCTTTCAAAATATTCAATTTTGGTCTTTTAACTATAGAGAAATAAAGTTCAACCCCTGAATTTTATATTTTGACACTTTTGGCCCTTGGGAATTATCCGGGTGTTACAAATCTCCCCTCGTTAAAAATATTTCGTCCTCAAAATTCTGGGTCAGTTAAAATAGATGAGGATACTTATCTTTTATTTGTTCTGTTAATTCCCGAGTTTTGTCGGTACCTTTCCGACCTTGCCATTGTTGGTATAGTTTTCTTTCTCAATTTTCGATCTTGGGTTCCTAAGATTTTAATGGGTTGCTCGGTAAATTGAAGCTTGTCATTAATATGTACGCCGTCTAATGAGATTGCCTGATCTGGGTCTGCTAAGCACTTGTGTAAACATGACACATGAAACGTGTTATGAATACCTTGCAATGCTTCAGGCAATTCAAGTTTATATGATACAGCTCCCACTCTTTCTATAATCTTATAAGGTCCAATGTACCTTGGGCCTAATTTTCCACATTTCCTAAAATGTACGACACCTTTCCAAGGTGATACTTTTAACATGACGTAGTCACCAACTTGGAATTCTAATGGCCGTCGACGTTTATCTGCATAACTCTTCTATCGGTCTTGTGCAGATTTTAACCTCTGTTTGATTTGGACTATCTTATTAGTCGTTTCCTGTAAGATTTCTGGTCCAGATAGTTGATTATCTCCAACTTCAGTCCAACAAATTGGAGTTCTGCACTTCCTACCGTATAATGCTTCAAACGGTGCAGCTTTTATACTTGAATGATAGATGTTATAATAAGAAAATTCTATCAATGGAAGATGATTATCCCAGCTACCTCCAAAATCAATGGCACAAGCCCTCATCATATCCTCTAGAGTTTGAATTGTCCTTTCACTTTGTCCGTCGGTTTGAGGGTGATATGCCGTACTCATATTGATTCGAGTTCCCAATTCTTTCTCGAAACTAGTCCAAAATCTGGAAGGGAACCGACTATCTCTATCAGAGATAATAGATAGCGGTATACCATGGCGACTCACGATTTCATTGATGTAGAGTCGGGCTAACATATCCATTGAATAGTTCTCATTGATAGGAATAAAGTGTACTGATTTGGTTAATCTATCAACCACAACCCAAATAGCATCATGCCCTTTCTGGGTTCTCGATAATTTTGTAATAAAATCTATAGTAATTCTATCTCATTTCCACACAAGTATCTCTAACTGTTGTAGTTGACCTGCGGGTTTCTGATGTTCAATTTTGACTTGAAGGCAAATTAAACATTTTTCTATCTACTGGGCTATGGATCTCTTCATATCCGGCCACCAGTAATGAGAATTCAAGCCTATATACATTTTATCAGCTCTAGGATGTATTGAGTATTTGGATTTGTGAGCTTCATCCATCACTTTTGTTTGATTTTCCCCAAGTCTAGGAATCCAAATTTTGTTTTCAAATCGTAGGATTCCGTCATTGCCTTTGTTTAGTAACTTCTCCTTACCAACCATGCGCTCCTTCTTGATGTTATCTTCATAGAGTGCTTGGATTTGAGTTTCTTTAATCTGATCCATCAATTCTATCTTGATTTCTAACCTTAAGGCTTTTATCTTGATAGGCTTAATTCTCTCCTTCCGACTTAATTTCTCGAGATGGTATTTAATTTCACAATCATAATCAATAATGAGTTCCATCCATCTTCTTAGTCTCATATTCGATTCCTTCTTATTGAATATATGCTGGAGACTTTTATGGTCTGTATATATCACACACTTAGTACTATATAGATAGTGTCTCCAAATCTTTATAGCAAATACTATGGTACCAAGTTCAAGATCGTGTGTGGTATAGTTTTTCTCATGAATCTTAAGTTGTCGTGATGCGTAGGCTATAACATTTTCTTGCTGCATCAATACACAAACTAGACCAATACAAGAAGCATCACAATTTATGACGAAGTTATTATTTCCTTCGGGTAGTGCTAAGATTGGTGCGGTACTTAGTTTCTGCTTAAGGGTTTTGAATGACTCTTCTTGTTTCTGACTCCATTCAAACTTTACAGCTTTCTGAGTTAGAGTAGTTAGTGGAGTAGTGATATTGGAGAAATCTTGTATGAATCTTCGGTAGTATCCGGCTAGTCCAAGAAAGCTTCGAACCTTAGTCGTTGTCTTTGGAGTCTCCCATTTCATAACAGCTTCAATTTTGGTTGGATCTACTTAGATTCCCTGATGATCTATAACATGCCCTAAGAATTGTACCTCTTGTTTCCAAAACTCGCATTTGGAAAACTTAGCGTACAGTTTCTCTTCTCTAAGACTTTCCAGAATTATCTGAAGGTGTTTAGCATGATCTTCCTGAGTTCGGGAGTAGATAAGGATACCGTATATGAACACTATAACGAAGTTGTCCAAGAATGGTTTACAAACACGGTTCATTAGGTCTATAAATGCTGCGGGAGCATTAGTTAGACCGAATGACATAACTAAGAATTCATATAATCCATATCGGGTTCTAAAGGCAGTTTTAGGTACGTGTGATCGAACAAATCATCTATCCTTCAACAGGTGATATCCAGATCTAAGATCTATCTTCGAGAAGTATTTAGCTCCTTGCAACTGATCGAACAAATCATCTATCCTTGGCAATGGATATTTGTTCTTCACAGTGAGTTTATTCAATTCTCGATAATCTATGCACATCCGCATGCTTCCGTCTTTCTTCTTTACAAACAAGATCGGTGCTCCCCAAGATGAAGTACTTGCGCGTATAAAGCCTCTATCTAATAAATCTTGAATCTGCTTCATCATCTCTTTTAATTCTGAAGGTGCTAGACGATAAGGTGCTTTTGCCACGGGTTTAGCTCTAAGAATGAGTTCGATTCGGAATTCGATTTGTCTATTTGGTGGTATACCAGGTAATTCTTCCGGATACATCCGGGTGATCGCATACTACAGGAATGTCCACAATTTCATGTTCGGGTTTTGAATCTAAAGCATAAACTACGAATACACTACATCCTGTATTCATACATTTCTTAGCCTTAGCAACAAAAATTGTTTTAATCTTATTTTCATTACTATCACATTGTATCAACATGAACTTTTCGTTAGGCCTACAAATCCTAACAGTTCGTTGATCACAACCGATCTGAGCATGACATTGGTTTAACCAATCCATTCCAATGATAACATCGTACTTGCTCATACTCATTGGGATTAATTCAATCATTGAATTTTCGTTGCCCAGAGTCATCTTGCAATTCGCGTACGATTCAGTTATCCTAATTTGCTCACCACTCGCCGTCTCTACTACGTAAGCACGCTCAAGTGGAGTTGGTTTCATGCCTAAATGCGAACTAAAGGTATCTGAAACAAAACTTCTATTTGCTCATGTACCAAATAGAATTTTAGCATAAATATCGTTAACTAGAAACGTACCAGCTACCACAAATACTCGACCTTTAGCCCCTACCTCGGGCTTCTGTTGAATAGGTTTTGTACAATTTCTTGCCAGATGTCCCACCTCATTACAATTGAAATACTTAAAAGATGGATAGTTTGTTGCAACATGTCTCGACTTTTGACATCTACCGCATTTCATCTCTTGGGGATTTCTAACAAAATTGTTTCCCTCTCTCCTAGGGAATTTGAAATTTCTTGGTTTAAATCGGTACGTCACTTCCTCACTCTTTCTCTTTGTTTCTACAGGTTTTACTTCCGTAGCCTTCTTAGCTTTCTTCTTGGCTTCTTGAGATGACACATCATCATAAATAGTGGCACTTAATGCTAGAGCCGCATCCATTGTTTGAGGTGCAACAATTTTCACCAAGGTACGCATTTTGAGTGGTAAACCCCTAATAGAATGTTTGATTCTTTGGGGTTCAGGTGTTACCAGGTGTGGAACTAATTTTGACATCTCATCAAATTTTGTCGCATACTCCTGATGTGTCATAGTTCTAACCTCCAGATGCTGAAACTCTTCTTCAAGCTTATCAAGTTCGTTCTAAGGACAGAAACGTTGTAGAATTTGTTCCTTAAATTCGTTCCACTTCATGTTTTCCATAGCTTGTTCCCCTTTAGCTTGCTTCACAGACTCCCACCAGTCTAGTGCTGTGGTTTCCAGAGAATTGGCAGCAAACTTAACTACCTGATCACTTCTGCATTCACTCAGCTTAATCACCGCCTCCATCTTTGTGATCCATTGAGTGGTATCAATAGCTCCCTTCTTGCCGTAAAATGGCTTGGGTTTGCATCCTTCGAAGGATTTGTAATTACATCCTTCATAATTCTCAGTTCTCGTTACTGAGCTAGTATTAGTGTTTCCATTTGCCCCTCCGGTGTTATTATTAGTTCCTCCTCCAGTAGTTCCAGTACCCATCCTCCTCGTGAGGACTTCATCTAACAATCCGGGTAATGTGGTTCGTAAAGCCTTCGTTACTTCACTAGCCACTGCATCTTGGAACTGAGCTTCAGACATAATTACTTCTTCAGTATGAGTATTCACGTTATTGTCGTTCTCATTTGCCTCATGATGATCGTTAATATTGCCGTTATTTTCAACCTACCTATGACTCCTAGTAACTGGAGTTCGACATGTTCCTTTACCTCTTCTTCATCCAACCATTGTTACCTATACGCACTGATGTATGACATCAGAATTCATATAACTGGTTATAATCTAGATAATCAGAAACTAAAGACACTTGGCCGATAATGTAATTAATATCTATTTTCTTGACATCTCCAGTTATATTGATAATGATAATCAACATCTCAACTAATATCCTGTTGGCATTCCAGCTATTCTCAGAGCTCTTAGTTTAAGTCTAGATACTAATCTTTCCTCTTAGTATCTAAATCCCTTAAACTGCGGCTCTGATACCAACTTGTCACACTCGTAACACAGGACAGTCATCTGACAAGAGTAGTACCTCCAACAAATATGTTCCCAAGTAAGAGCGACGGGTCTAGGAGAGATTTATACACCACTCTTTCCAAGACAGAACATTCCGTTCGTCAGATAACTACATACCGGTTGAAGGTCACCTTCTAGTTATTGTGACGATGATACCAAAAACACATAGTGGAAGACTTAACATCATAAACTTATTTTATTTCATAACATAACGTTTATACAATAGGGACTGACTAGCAAAATACAACATAAACAAACTCTGGACTTATAGCTCACAAAGAACCATGCCATTCACTTAAGCCTTATGGTCACTCTGGGACCGGCCCTCAGTCATCCCTATATCCAACATTTGTACACCTCCTGTAATGCCAACTAACAGCTAGGGTTCACATGTGCTCAAAAACTTTTGATAACAATTTGGATCAGCTTAATGCTGGTGAGTTCATAAACAAAATCATTTTTTCAAGATTATCTTTCATATAGGAATGAATGCCCCGACAGATCTTACAACCATCCCCTCCAATACATCACCCGAATCGCCCTAGATTCTGAGTCTACAACATACATATATTCAGGAACCATCCGGGCGAGTTGGTCACCCTTAGGCCAGGTCTATCCAAGAGAATCAATCTTGTCCCTAGGTCCCACCCCAATCATGGCCATAATAAGTACTTATTATAGAATATATGTACGGATAGTATTAGGTATCTCAGACAAAAATCATTTATAAAACATTTCATAGAGCACAGTTCAGAGGAACTCACCTTAATCAGAACCTCCGCCTGTATCGAATATAACAATCAACACTTTGACAGAACCCTAAATTATATCCAACATTATCATAATTAACATCCCCATCTTAGGTTTACATGAAGAAACCTCAGGGTGTTCAGAAACCTTACCTCGGCACTATCTATGGCAGTTTGCGGACGAATTGTGAGAAACCGAACTCTCGGAAGTGGACCAGAACTTTAGGAATCGAGCCACCAGAGCTCTAGTGTGAGTTTGTGAAGTTTTTGTGTTGCGCAAATGAGCCTAGATCGATCATATATTTATAGGGTGATCATCGGGCCCGTAGCGGACCGCTAAGCAAGGGTGTGGAGGTCCGCCACCCCTTATGGCGGCTTATTCTGCTTGGCGTCCACGTAGCGGACCGTTAAGGTTAAGGCTGGCGGTCCGCCATCCTTCCACGCGTTAGATTTTAAGCGGTGAGTCATAGGGACACGTGTCAACTTCCGGTGGTTTCCTTAGTCCTCACGTAGCGGACCGCTAAGACTTAGCGGTCTGCTACCCCTTTCTCTTTCAAAATTTTCAAATTTGGTATTTTAACTTTAGAGAATTAAAGCTCAACCCCGGAACTTTATATTTTGAAACTTTTGGCCCTTGGGAATTATCCGAGTGTTACAATATATATATATATATATATATATATATGTATATATATATATATATATATATATGTATATATATGTATATGTGATTTATCGGTTGTAAACCATTAGTTGTTATGAAAACCCTTAAACTCAACCTTAGCCATTCATTTTATTTCCTTTCTTTTTGTTTTTTTATGCTTGAGGGGCATTTTGGTCATTTTTATCCCCTCTCTCTCTTAAAGTGCAGATCCTTTCATCTGTAAAATCGTCGCCTCTCAATCTAAAGATTTGCATCTCCCTCCAAAAATTCAATTTCAGAATTTTTCAGATCGATTCGTCTCCCACCCACATCCCTAGTTCCTTGCTAATCGCTGCAACTGGGGAAAAAAGGACCACACGGGAAATCCCGGAGATGACTCCGACGACGTTACCAACATTCATTTCCACTCTAACAGTCGTTCACCGCCATCCCTTGTTACTGCTAGACCACCGCATGAAACCCTAGTTTCGAACCTAACTTGGGATAATTTAAATCATCATTAGGTTAAATGTGATTGTGGGCAAGAATTTGGTATGATTACTTGGATACGCGTAGCTGGAGTTGAATTCTTCTGAAACATTTTCAAAACTGGGATGTGTACTTGTGTTGGTAGTATTTGGTTGTAAAAATCAATAGGGCATGCCATGTTAACATCAAATAAATATATATACATATGAATAGCGTTATTTTATATCCTAGGATAGGGAAAGTAGAGTCAAGGATAGACGAAACCAATGTCGATGGATGGATGGTTTGGTGGTGGGTTTAAGCCCCACGCCGTGGCTGGTTAGTTCTATATTTATATATTTATGACATTATTTGATGAATTTCTGATTGCATGTTTCTATGTGTTTACTTTCAATTTAGCACAAGGTAATAAGAGGACAAAAATTCTTTTGGAAGATAGCCTTTGCTGATTTAGTAGACTCATGTTAGGTGGTTTAAGTTGTGATATGTACTTTTCTTTAAGTTCATGTACTTGATGTTTTAATTGAAGTCGTTTGGTCTTCACATTGTACAGATTTTGGCTTGTTAGTGATAATGTGTATCAATCGGTCGTGTAGCCCCATGTTTCTCGGTGGGACTGCTCTTAGCAAAAAAGTGAAAGTTGTTAATGCCACCATCCAAACTCTTTGTATGGATTGTCATCGGTCAATGACTCATAGTTTGGATTATTAAAAACCAATTTGCTAGATATATTTATGTAAATTGGGGATGTATCGGTTGTAAACCCTTAGTTGTTGTGAAAACCCTTAAACTCAACCTGAGCCATTCATTTTATTTCCTTTCTTTTTGTTTTTTAATGCCTAAGGGGCATTTTGGTCATTTTTTATGCTTAAAGTGCATTTTGGTCAGTAAACACACCACGAGCCATACCTGCAAGAAATAAACAACATAAGAACATATATAATCAATAGAATACACAACTCATCAGTTGGGATAACACGTACTCTGTAATCAAGGATTCCAGACTTAGAAAAATTCCAAATTCTCCTTCTTGCGTACTTAGTAATTACGCAAAAAGGCCTTGCGTACTTACTAAGTACGCATGAGGAGTTGTTGTGCGCACTTAACAAGTACGCTGAAACTGTAACTTGGCCGTTTTTCAAAATCTGAAATCCAACAATTCAGTGTTTTTGGTCCATGATCTTGGTCACCATAGTGTCGAAAATGATGTTGGAACACAACGGGACTACAACCAATATCAAGCAATAATTCACCCATTTTGACCAAAACCGAGCCGATGTGAGTTTAACGGCCAACCAAGGAACAAAAATCAAAATCAAACAGTTTGAAGTGCAAATTTTGTATTCAAAAGGTTATAATGATGATTAGAAACATGCATTGATGTTCAGTTTCACATAAAAACGTCCAAAAATCCAAAAAAAATGGTCATCAAACCCTAGTCCTCAAGAACACAAAATCAGTAAAAAAAATTGATGATTTAATAGAGGAAATGAGTTGAGATTCTCAGCAAAAGATGTTAAGATGATGTATTAACTAAAAATGGGATGAAAAACTGTTTAGGAACACACAAATTCTCGAGTAGTATAAGCAGGTAGTGAAGGGTGAGAGTAAAAAGTTACAGAGGTGTTTGAACTAAAGAAAATGTTCTAACACCCGCTTATATACTCAAACAAATCAGACCATGCGAACTTGTTAAGTTCGCAGAAACCATGCCTTGCGTACTTACCAAGTACGCATGAACAAGTCCTTGCGTACTTACTAAGTACGCATGCACTAAGTCTTGCGTACTTAACAAGTACGCATGACCAAATACAACTCAAAATTATGAAGTAAATTCGATTAAAAAGATAACCGGATATGAATGTTCAACCTTAAGATACACAAAGATGTTCCAAGGAAGTTAAAACTAAAATATTTTTGGTTTTTCTAAAATTTTGATAAATTGTACGTAAATTCTTTTGCTTTTTCAATATTTAAGTTAAAACACATCGAAAATCTATTTGTTGTTTTTTTTCCTTAAAACGGTATAAACATGATACAGAATAAAACCAGAAATACTTACAGTGAACTTTTTTTTGGTCAAAGTCATCAGCAGAGTATCATATCAGGCTAAAACATAGCAAAAATGATGCAAGATAAACTTCATAGAGAATGGGATCATGTCATGACATACTTACTTATTCAGACAACGAATTTGAAATACACAACATGTTAATTTGAGTTGTCAATATTATAAGATTTAAAACTACAATCGTTTTTGTACCACGTTCTTATGAGTTATGGTACCATTTAGTATGAACTAAAACGTGTACCCCACGATTTTGCTAATAGAAGTTAATTTGCTTTATCTCAAGACATTTAAGATTTTCCCAAGGTTTATCCTAATATCCAGGATGAAGAGACATCATTTAGCACAGGAAAAATCAAGCAGAATCCATAAGGATTATCAAGAATCATAAGATTCAGAATCGATTGATTCATTTATCTTGGTTTGAGAGGTTTTTCTTCAGTGAATATTGTTGATGATTCAGGTTAATAGATATAGAATCTGAGGATTTCGGGTAGGGGGATCCAACTATTATCTGGATTTATCTTCAACGAAATTAAATTTGATCCAAGGGGGTAACATATGCTTGAGGAATGTTGCCAAGACATATCTTACTTAACTTCAAGTGAAGCTGGTCTCAGAGGATAACATTCTCCAAAATCTTTCATTCTTTATTTGATAAAGATCTTATACAAACACACCCAGCATAATATGGGTTCAAATGACAGTTGTAGTATAAGATATTAAGTTTTCACACTACTAATGATCCAAAAACGCTTCTAGCCTACTAACAATTCAAATAACTTGAAGATGTTTAAATTTGCACATATCTTCATTTGTTGACCCAAAAATAATGTCATCCACATAAACTTGTACTAGTAGAATATCTCCCCATGCTTTCCTTATGAAAAGAGTTGAGTCTTATGAAAAGAGTTGAGTCTATTTGTCCGTGATCAAAACCGTTGGACAATAGATGCTTTGATAAAGTCTCATACCACACCCGAGGTGCTTGATGAAGACCATAAAGTTCCTTATCCAGCTTTTATACTTTGTTAGGAAATTGAGGGTTTTCAAAGCCAAGTGGTTGAGTGACATAGACCTCTACATGAACTTTACCATATAGGAAAGCAATCTTCACACCAAGTTGAAAGACTTTAAAGCCAACATATGAGGAATAATCCAGAAATAGTCTGATGGCCTCAAGTCTAGCAACTGGGCATGAACCTCTGTGTAATCCAAGCCCTCTTGCTGATAAAAACCCTGAACAAATCGCTAAGCCTTATTTCTCACTACAACGTGCTGATCGTCCGTCTTGCATTTGAACACCATCTAGTACCAATCGGATGTACCCCTCTCGGAAAATCAACCAAATCCCACACATGCAACTTGTGGAATTGAGACAATTCATCTTGCATAGCTTCAATCCAAAAATTATCTGCGAGAGCCTCTTTCACATTCTTCGGCTTAATTTGGGATACAAATGCAACATGCAAACATTTTTCAATGATTCCTATGTCAAGTATTTCTGCATAAAGACTAATATTTTTAGTGATGGTTCTGTGACGAGTTTGAAATCCAACATTAGGATCACCAATGATGTTGTCAATTTGATGATTCTTATGCACTCTGGTCTCTAGCACTATAGGTTCCTTGATCTCTGACTCGAGATTTGTGCCAATCTCCCCCACATCATGTGTACTAGAAGAAGATTCAATATTGATAGGATCAAGTGGAGCTTCATTTCCTTCCACATTGTTAGGATCAGCTTGAGCATCGTTTCCTTCCATATTAATATCCTCTTTATTGTCATTCCCATGAGTTCCAGATGCAGATGCAACACTAGGATCAAGGGTAAGAATAGGTACGATAGATCTTGTCCAGAAATTGGAGTTATTGCCACCGCTACAATAATGATACAAATTGGTAGCATCCTCAGCAGATAAATCGGTCGGAATATTGAAAAACTTGAATAGAGCATCATAATCAAAACCCCACACTGGACCTGTTGGTTCTGGTGGAACATTATGTTTACTACAATCCACTTCAAACCATTCTTCAACTGTATGTGTTTCCTTATTGTACACCCTCTTGCATGGAAAAGTGGCAACATATCCTAAGAAGTTGCCTTCCACTACCTTTTAATGAAATTTTGATTTGTGATCTTTGGATTGTAACAATATGGAACAGGGACTACCAAATGGAATTAGGTAGTCTAGATTGGGAGGTCGATTTTTGATCAACTCATAACAAGTCTTGTTGCGACGCTATACCACTAGAAGTTGATTCAAAACATGGAAAGCGGTATTTACAGCCTCAGCCCAGAAGGTAATTGGCAGCTTTACATCTAACAGCATAGTCCGAGCTGTTTCAATCAATGTTCTATTCTTCCTTTCTGCTACCCCATTATGCTGTGGTGTATACGGTGCACTGAATTCAAGACGAATACCATTCTTGAGACAGAATAGCTCCATCACATTGTTCTTGAACTCTATGCCGTTATCACTTCTAATTCTTCTGACCTTTAGATTGCATAAAGTTTCCAAACTCAAAATCAGATACTGAAGAATCTCAGTAGTCTCATCCTTTGTACCTAAAAAATAAACCCAAGAAAAACGTGAGATATCATTAGTTATAACAAGACAATATGACTTTGCTCCAATACTACTGATACTTATGAGCCCGAATAAATCCATGTGTAAGAGCTCCAAAGGGGTATCAATAGAGTTTGGGGTCTCGGGCTTGTGAGATTTTCATTGATTTTTGCCCTTTTTACAAGGCATACAGTCATCTGCAACAGAAAAACTCAACTTAGAAACACCGGTAACTAGACCGTTTCAGACAAGGTGATTCATTTTTCTATAAGAAAGATGTTCGGGTTTCCTATGCCACAAGATTGAGTCAACCTTTGTGCTTTTGTAAGCAAACAAGTAGCAACTGATGAGGTGGTTTTAGCCACACTCATATCAATCTAACATGTGTCGCTTTTTCTTGGTGCTCGCATCAGAATCCATTCCTTAGGAACTACAAACCCAGGTTTGATAACCAGGCATTCATTGTTGTCAAACATCACTGAGTATTCCTTGTCACACATTTGGGACACACTCAACAGGTTATGCTTCAGCTGTTCACAGTAGTTGACATTGTCAAACTGATATATCCATTTGATACTACGCCATAACTTGTAAAACTATCACCTTTTTCACCTGCAGAGGCCACATAGCCTCTAAATGGTTTAATATCTTGAAGCAGTGACATGTAGCCTGTCATGTGCCGAGAGCATCCACTATCAACATACCAGCGGTTAGCGATAGTCCCTTTTGGACGTCCTTGTACGAGTCAAAAGAAATTAGTTAGATTTGGTGACCCAAGCCATTGTGGTCTTGGTTCGTCCGCTTTTCCCAAAGTAAACAACTTCAATTAACTCACAGTCATGACTATTCAAAATTGGTGACTCTTTTAGGGAGTTTGAATCAGAAGTGTAGGTCCCAGTGGGTCTACGGATCGATCTCAGACGTATAACACGTAACACGTACTCGTAGTGCGGAATCCTACTGAATACACGCATCTCGAACATATACACATACAATAGAATCACACACGAAGACAAGATCTCCAATAAGCTCTTTGTTTTATTGCTCTGATAAATGTGCTTACAAGTTACAAATCACAGAAGTTCTAAACAACACAAACTAAGCACTATTTATAGGCAACACACTGCTACAGGCGAACTTAGTAAGTTCTCCAAAACTAGCCTTAGGCAAACTTATTAAGTTCGCCACAACTATATCAGTTACAACAACTTAACAAAAACTTAGAAAACATTACAAAGAAAAAATCATAAAGACCTAATCTATTACAAGACTGGTTGTCACACAAATGTTCCAACAAACTCCCCCTTGACAACAGCTTGGTCTTTATCTTCAAGTCTTGGTCTTCCAACTCTTTGGTAACGAGATTCCTTCACACACTCCATACTTAACACACACATAAAGCACTCTCTTGTACTGCATCGCCTGTTCTCTCCATTCACTAGTGTACATAATTTCTCTACGCTTCGGCATCTTTTGATCATTCTTAAAAAAATTAACAAGATTCATGGCATCAAAGAATCTTACCAGAACCTTACCATGCATATCTTCAACTACTGCGTCACCCGTATTGACATCCACGTACCACCACTTTAGTTCATCCAAACAATCTTGAGGAATCATCTTTAAAGGAATCTAGGGAACAACTTTAATAGGTTTGAGTTTATATCTCTAGATCATTTTCTTTGATACTGGATCTCCATAAATCTTCTTCCCTGCTGTGGCTTCGATCTCTCATATTTCCCTGATCCTCCTTCAATTCTTATCAACTTGGCTATTGAATTAGCTATGCCATTGTCTGATCTGTTAATCAAGGGCTGAGTTGATAACCCATTGATTTCACATCTCGGCAGAGAGTTAAAGTACTCCAGCCATGGCTTCAAATACTGGACACCGTCAGTTCTCTTCATGGCAAATAGCTTGAACTCATCATAATAAAACCAACTAACAATCCTACCAACAATCCATCCATCACACCTAACAATCCTACCAACACAACTGATTGAGAAGCTAGTAAGATCTTCCTCCAACTCTTTATCATTTCCAACCACTGTGTTTTAGTCATGTCGGTTTCCTTATATAACACTTGATCTTCAGGCTTATCTTTAGCAGTATCATAACTAGACTTTGTAACTTCATGATCCGATTCTTCTGACTCTGTAATACCTTTAGAAACCTCTTTAGGTATCACATTATAATGAAGTAAGTTCATGTCAGTATTCAGTCCATTATAACCTTCATAAACGATCTTATGTGTATCTTTCACCACTTCTAATTCCACTATATGTCATTCCTCAATCTCAAACTCATTTCCAACATCCACTTCTTCATCATCAACAAGGTCATCAAGATTCATCAAACACTATAGCTTATCAGCTTCATCTACATCATAATCTTTAAGAAATGAATTATCTAACATATCAGCATCAACTAGAGAAGTTTCTTTCTCAATTATAGTCTCAGGTTCAACAACCTTATCCGACTCCCCCTAAGTTAATGAAGTCATAGTGGCATCACCACCACCAACATATGGTTCGTCATCATCATTATGTTTATTTACATTAGTTGTGTGAAAAGCACCATCCATAACACCAACAAATTTCTCCCCCTGAGCGTCAACACGTTCAAAAGTTGTGAAAATTTTTTTTGCATTTCAACAATCTGTCTATTCTGAGCATTAATATCTTGTTGATGCTGGAAATCACTTGCTTGAAGCACATCAACTTGAGTCTGCAAACTTGTTACTTGATTTTGTAAGCTATGCGCCTGAGATATTAATCTTGGCATCTCTAGGATCCGAAATGGTAGAAGTACATGCTTCATCATGAGTATGGGATACAGTAGGAGTTCTTTATGGAGTAGGAGATTTTGATGGAACTAGACTGATAATCAAAGAGTCTCCATAGTCCGCATCAGTTTCTGCAGCTCGGATAGCTGAAACCATCAGTTTTTGTGATTTTAGAGGAGCATAATCAGAATCAGACGATTCATCTTGAAATGTTCTATTGCCAAGAACTGCACCGGGAGGAGGACCCCTGGCAGTCTTGCGTCTTGGTAAATTCACTTTCTTCTTACCTAGTGACTTCTTCCTTTTGGACACCATCTTTGTAGGAAGTGCCTCTTTCCGAAGTACTTTGTCCAACTGTGCATAATGCCTAGGACAAAAGTCCTTTGATCTTTCTCCCGTATCATCATTCCCAACACTTTCAGTAGCACTCGAGTCTGTACTAGAACTAGAACTAGAGCTTGTATCCTCAGCTTGTACATGTTCGCCCTGAGGTGGAGATGGAACAATAACTTCAACATTCACCTCAATCAATACATCTTCATTTTCATGAACGGGTTGATCAACATTTTCATTCAAAACATTCTCACCATTACCAGCATCATCATCACCATCATTAGCATCATCTTGTTGCTGTGCAGGAGGTAATTCCACGACAGGATCAGCATGAATCCAATTATCATTTGGTGGTGCAACATAATTAGGGATTATAATGTGCCCAAACATCAGGGTAACAACCGGAATCCATGCTGGATTTTGTTGTTTTACGTTGTTACATTCAGAGAATATCCTCTTAGTCATTAGAGTAAGAGTCAATCGTGGATTCAGCGGGGGCAAGTTGGGAATAAGATGGTTAGTAATGACCTGCAAGAATCTAGGGTACATTAAGAAACCCTGACCTTCAGGCGGTGTAATTTGAGTAACCAACTCCCGAAAGATGTAAAAAGCAAAGTTAAACGGCCGATTTAGAGTTAAAGCCACCATTGCTGCTTGCAAAGACTATTTCAATCCATTAGTGCTTGCTTTCCTTGGAGACAAACATTGAATAATAAGATCCATAAAGTACTGCCACTGGCCCACTAGACCTCTCTTACATGCTTGAGAATCATTTGGTCTTCCACGATAACCCATTCTTTGAAAACACCCAGTAATAAGAACATTTGGCAGCATAATAGGGTCTGTGTCACACCCCCAATTTCCACTAATAGAGTTTTATCATTTGGAAGGTGACAAACCAGGGTCTCAGACATCAGTTACTTCAAACGACACTATATGGGACTCAGAATGTCATATTATATAAGATCAGAGTAAATGTGCGGAAGCGTTTAAACAAAAGTAAATACGCAAAACAACGTGCCCAAGTTTAAGTAATAATAGAACATAAATAGTGTTGCTATAATGACATGTGAAGATAAAAGCCAAAGGACACCATGCATGTCCTAACGTGATCTTGCATATCGACCCGAGAAAACATGTAAGAAAACGAGTCAACACTAGGTTGGTGAGTTCACAGGTTTCAATCATTTGAAATAAAGCGCTTTTCAGATTATGTTCACTCAATATGCATATCTATAGGTAGCATGCCTATGTTCATGTCTTATTAAAGCGCTCGCAACCGAAGTTGACAGTGATGTTTGTTTGCCTCCCGGCATGTCCTCTAGCCATGTGTTAAGGTCAATATTACACTCGTTCAACCTCCAATTGAGTTAGCGCGACTAACACAGGTGGGGTTTGTCAAACCCAGTAGTACTACCAAAATTACCTCGCTAATACCATATTAACGGTCCGATGTGTGTGAAGACTTTCATGATAGTGTATTACGCTTAGCCTCAACAGTGATATCATATGAATTACAGTAATCAAAATAGTTTGTGACATGTTTTCTCGCCCAATTAAAACAGTAAAAGGGGTCGTGAAACTCACATGCGTTGCGTAGTAGGTAGTATCACACAAGTAAGAGATTTGGTACACAAGTGTCAGTATGCAACGGCTCACGTATGCCCTACAATTATAAACATAACAATTAGTGACACATGGGATTACGAAAGATTAGAACGTTTTAACACATTCTAAGGATCAATGAGTAGACGAACGTGTCCACGGGAATATAAATTTCTTAATATATTAATTAAGATAAATGCGTTACGTGTCGAACGTCCCTAATACGAATAATATTAAATAAATAAATAAATTCATGCGTTTGTATCATTTAATAATGATCTAAGAAAATAATATAATAATATATTATTTTGAACTCGTAGAAAATATACGATAATCATTTACGTGACAAAAATAATAAATATATTATTTTTATTCTAGGATATTAAACGTAAGTAAATAATATAAATAATTAAATTATTTATAAGTTTGAAACGTTACACGAGTTTTATAAACGAGGCGAAATAATATATAAATATATATTATTTTATAATACGAGTTACGGGTTGAAAATAATATAAATATATTATTTTATTCGAAATCGTGGTTTGAAAATATTATAAATATATTATTTTAAAAGGGTGAATAATATTAACTATGAGTTATAAAACCAAACCCGAGCCTACGGGTTGTTTCCCGGGCTAAAACACATTAATATATTAATATAATAATATAGGGTTTAGTTTTTATATTAAAATAATAATAGAAAATGGTTTAAAAATTAAAACAGAGTGGAGAGACTCGAACCCGGGTCTCTCCCACACAAGCACACACACTTAACCAGTCCCGCCCGCTAGGGTATCGCGTTGATAACCGAATTTAAATGGTTTTATTAAAGAACTCCAGTGAGCCCCTCCCCCATACCCACCTACGATCGAATCCAGTCCGAATCCCTTCGATTTCGTTTACGATTTGATTCAGAAGTATAGGGGTTTTGTTAACGATAGAATTCTGAATCTGAGTGTGTGCTTAATTATAAAACTAACGTGATTAAGATCGTTTAATTCCATATTTGAAAGCCAAAACCTAGTTTTGAACTCAAAATCGAATTGATAAATTTCGATATTGGAATCAGTTGAAAACATAGGGCTTTTACTAAACGAAGGATTTCGAATCTAATCATGTGGTTTAATTTCATTTACGTTGTGTCTAAGATCAAAAGCCCCAAATAAAATTATGAATAAACCCTAGTTACCGAATCATGAACAATTCGATGTTATAAGCCATGGATTTCATAGGGCTTTTAATCCAGGCATAGAGGCGACTCTAAGGGTGTGTTCAATTTCATAAATGGACATCGAATTGATAGGGTTCGACCAAATTAGAAATGTATGAACCCTAGATTACTGGATTGTATCAATTAGATGTCGTAAGCCCCGGAAATGATAGGGCTTTCAATTAACAGTTGAAAACGAAAGTGAGGGTAGGTTTAATTACTAGAATAGATGTCGAATTGTTAATTCCCGACTAAAACAGGTGCCGACAGCAACTGGGTTGATCTCCGGTGACTCTTCTGTGATTCCGACGAGTTTGATGTGTGTAATTGCTCCAAGGGAGTTCGTACAAGGTGCGTAGAGGTTCAATTCGTGAGAATAATACCAGGTTTAAACGATCGTGGTCGACGGTTTTAAAATAACTACTCATAATTGGATTAATTCGTGCAATAATGACGTTTAATACGATGATTATGGCTGTTAATGATCGTTTTCGAGTAATTTCAGTTTCAATTTCAACAGAAAACAGTTATGGGGTTTGAATTTTGATTATATGTGCGAGTTTGACTTTCCAAAAGCTAATTACCGGTTTAGTCCCTCTATTTCATGTGTTTAGGTTTAGAAATTGGCAGAATAAGTCCCTGGGGTTTGGATTGAGTTAAAACAAGCTTGTTTGACTTTCAGAAGTCAACAGGAATACGAATAAGGAATTTTGACTTTCAAAGTCAAATATAGTTAAGTTTTGCCTATTTACACGATTAGTCCTTGTGGTTTGAGTTTGGATAATGGTAGGATTAGTCCCTAGGGTTTAAGATAAGTTAACTAAGTTAAGACTTAACTGAATTAGTTAACAGAGTTAGACTAAAAAGTCCGGATTGTCACAGTCTGTGTTAACTCCTCCTAAATTAAAAGCAGCTCTGTTTGTATCCACTGAAATTGCAATCTTCTGATTATTAACAGTAGCACGAATCACACTTGGATCAGCATTTGTGTCATGAACAGCAGTCTCCCAGAATTGTTGAATGTATAGCAAGTTGATGATAGGATTGGCCGATAAAGCAACTCTGATTCGGGACCGATTCAAGAAGTTGATTATCTACTGATAGTTTGAAGCTTCAGCCATATCAAGATCCAGAAAGGCCACCTGATTATGTTTATACTAAACACGTCTATCCATCACCTATTCAAAAATCATGATTAGACATTTGCAATTTTCATAACAAAAGAAAAAAAAATAAAACTCAGAAATAAAAAATTAAAAAAAATCAAGTTTAAAAAAAAACACAACACTTGAAAAATGCTAAGTCCTGACCCTGAGGCGAACTTAATAAGTTCATTTAGAGTTACCAGAGGCGAACTTAATAAGTTCGTTTGAGCAAGTTCGCTAAAACCTTCGAACAATTTCAGAATTCAACTATCACACAAACAATGTTATTCTAGTGAATCAGGGTCACTATTGGTTTCGACAACAATCGATTAACACAAATGTACCATCAATTTCATCATATACATCGCACAAGTACCTCAAATTGCACACACAACAGATAAGGACGAAACCCTAAATCAAATATGATCACTGTGATCCAATCAATGGATGAATGTTGGTGATTCTACCTTAAAAGAACTCGCAAACTGATTTGGAATAAGAAATTTAACACCAAAGCAACTGATTACACAGATTTCTCAAATCAAATAAGTTCGCACAAGTCACTAAAGTCGCTGACTAAGTTCACATAATTCAGAAATGAGATAAAATGATCAAGTTCGATGACATCCCTTGATATACACAGATGGCTAAGTTTGCCAACTCAAGCAAACCTAGTAAGTTCGCCACCCATCCTCAGGCGAACATAACAAGCGAACATAGGCAAGTTCGCGTATTCCAAAACTTGTCCAAATGAACTTTTTCAAGTTCCAACTTTACCTTTCGATCCAACCGACTGTCAAACATTCAACCTGTTCTGCAACTAAATCGCAGAAAGTAAGAATTTTTCATTGAAGATAGAAATAAAATATTTTGGCATTTTCTATTTAAACGAAATAGAACAAGTATGACATATTTTTGATTTTTTTTTCTAACTTTTTTTTAAAACACACTAATTTTTTTTTTAATTTTTCAAAATGAAGTAAAGCAGTAAAACTATAACAACAAATCTTTTTGGTTTTTATCTGTACATACTGAATCACCTGTTTTTGGTCTAACACTCCGAGTAAGAAGATTATATCAGTATATATGATGAAACACACACATTTCAGATATAAAACTTTCTAGCAGATCTAAGGGTGACCTATGGTATTATGTGTACATACAGATCTTGACTCATCAATTATGTAACTTGTACAACTCACTATGACATCTTAGCAAAACATTTCTCAGACTAACAATTTTATCATTCACAAACTATGAAACTTATTCATAGCGAATTTGCAATATATTACATGTCAATTCAAGTTGTCAGCATTATAAGATTTGAAACCAAAAGTGTTTTTATCCCACGTTCTTATGAGTTAGTACCATTTATAGGAAAACAACGTGTACCCCACAAATATGCCAACAGAAAGTAAATTGCACTATCTTCAAGAAATATAATACTTTGTGCAAAAGAATATGTATATCAATCTCCAAGATGAAATTACATCAATTAGCACAGGAAAAGAAGCATATCCCAAAGGATATAAAGAATCATAAAGATTCTGAATCAAGTGATTCATATAGATTGGCTTGGCTTTGATGATTCTCAATGATATCATGTAACAGATGAAAGATTGAATAAAGAATCGATTGATTCAATTATTCAGGGTAATGTGGTCCAACTGTTATCTTGATCACTTCAATGAATCGGGATAATCAAGTTATTTTGATTCAGGGGCTAGTATATGCTTAACAGATGTTATCAAGACATATCTTAGTTCAACAACACCTTGCATGTTTTTCGGGGCATGGGTAGTGAAGTGGACTGAAAAATTGTGCTAATGACATAATCCGATATTGGTGTCATGAAATTCTTAAAGTCTCATATTCTATATCTGATAATGATCTTTTAACACACACACCCAGCATATCATGGGTTCAAATCACAGTTGTGACGTAGATCATTATGTTTTCACACTACTAATGGTCTAAAAACGCTTCTAGCCTACTGACAATTCAAATTACATGCAAATATTCAAATTAAAAGATTATAAAGTCAATGTCAAGCTGTCATGAAGCTATCATTTCTTGTTTATGCAGATTAAGAAGTTTATATCAAATCATATAAGCACAAACTTCAAACACAAAAACAGAAACTAGGAAGTCATTCTATAGCCATGTGTGTATGATCACCTACTGATGTACTATCATTTCTTCTAAGACTTCAAACAGTGCCGATTTATATTTTTTTTAATTTGTTTCATTTTCAAAAAGCAAGTAAACTAAAGAAACTAAAACATGAAAATAATTTACTTAAAAAAACTAAAAGAAAAACTTCCATGAAAAATCCTTTTGAAAACCATTTTCACGTTGGATTAAACATTCCAATCATTTGAGTAAGAAATTCAAACCGTGAGCGATCAAACGCTTTGGTAAACAGCTCAGCAAAGTTGTTAACAGTGTAGACTTTCACCAACTCAATCAATCTTTTCTCTGGACAATCTCGAATGAAATGATGACGTATCTCAATATGCTTTGTTTTCGAGTGCTTCACTGGATTGTTTGTGATGGACATCGTGGCGGTGTTGTCAATGAACATTGGTGTCTCTGTGAAGTTCAGACCATAATCCCTCAATTGTTGCTGAATCCACAGGATTTGGGAGCAACAACTGGCTGCAGTAATATACTCTACTTCACACGTTGAAATTGCAACCGATGTTAGCTTTTTACATTGCCAAGACACGAGTCTGTTCCCTAAGAATTGAAAACCAACAGATGTCGAATTCCTATCCAAACTGCAACCTCCATAATCTGAATCTTTAAAATCTTTGAAACCAAAGTCAGAATTATTAGGATACCACAATCCTAACCCTGGTTTACCCTTTAAGTATTGAAAGATCCGCTTTATAGAAATCAGATGAGATTCCTTCGGCTTGGACTGAAACCTCGAACACAAGCATAAGGCGAACATAATTGTAACATCCTGAATTTTTGTAGAGCTAATGGTTCGGGTCGGAGGTGACTCGAAACTTTATTATTGAGTATATTAACATAGTTGGCATGTAAATTTTTGATCGACGAGTCTTGCAGGACCCAGTTAGTTATTATGGCAAAAAAATGGACCTAGAAATGTGTCAAACAGATTCGAAAGGACCCGGAGTGAAATATTGAAAGGTTTATAAGGCACACTTTGGAAACCCTAAGCCATTCGGCTAAGGGAGTGCACAAATGGCAGCGTGGAAGGGAAAAGCCGAAGGAGGAGTCGGTGGTGACTCAGGGCGGTGCATGGTGGCCAAAAAACCGGGAAAGACAGAGCGGTGGCGTGAAAACTCGTAAAGGTAATCATATTTCATGCTCGTTTACCTTGTTTTCGATCGTTCGTATGGATTTTGTTTAGGGTTACGGTTGTGGTGACCAGTTATGGTTAAGGGGCATTAACGGTGTGGTGGTGGTGTACGGCTGAAGTAAGGCGGGTAAGGGCGGACCGGTTGGGGCTGCCAGACGAGAAAGATGAAGCCCACGGCAGAGCTCGACGTTGATGGCTGCAGCGGTGAGCAGTGGTTGCTTGAAGCGGAGAATGGCGGAGGAGGAAACCGGCTAGGGGTGCCCGATGAACACGGGGCTGCTGTGGCGACGTAGCGTTGTAGCGAGCGAAGGGAGATGATGTCATGGATGAGTCTGACGCGTAGCAGGGCTTGGCTAGGTGTGGCTTGATAGGCAGAAAATGGAGGTGGACACGGTGGTGTACAGTGGGCAGAGGGAGGATGACGAGATGGTTGTGGTAGCCGAAACCCGATTAGGGTTGCATTGTTGTTACGTGTGTAAGGAACACTCGGCTCGGGTATGCGAGTAACCATGTGTCAGGGTTTTTGCATGGCGTTGTTTGCATGCATGCAAGACAAACCCGACTCGTGTACGCGTGTTCTGAAGGAATAAAACTTGCACGATGACGTGTGTTGGATAAGGTGTGCCTGCCACATGATCGTGTATGCATGAGACCCAGTCCGGACAGTCGGATTCTAAACGGGTCACGAGCGATCCGGTTCGGGTAAGTATGTGAGATTAGGGTTTGGTTTGGACGAAGAGGATGCGCAGATAAGACCTAGTATCAGGCTTATTTATTTGTACGTTTCTCAATGTGTGTTTAAAACATGTCTGATCATGTGATCATGCATTGACAGGTTCGGGTTTCAAGCGTGATCAAGCGAGTTGCAAAGCAAGGACTTGGACTCGACATATAAGTGAGTTTCTAATTCTTTTAAACGATTTAATGTTTTGGGGCTATCATAGATACTCACATGTTTTGTTAAACTAACGTATTTCAAGTTATGATTTAAACGTGATGTGTTTTATGTGATCATTATGTAGTAATAAAGCTAAGGGTCGTTATGGGATTCCTAGGATGGGCGAACAAGTGTTGTGATGATTTGTGTGTGTTATCTTATGAGTTAGTCGGGATGAGTGTGGAATTTAGTTAAACCTAAAATGGTTATATAAGGAGAGTTAGCATGGGAACCCGTACATGGTTCATTAACGAGTCGGGTAGATGCTAGTATGATGTTATGCGTCATGTGTTTGATGATTGTGTGTATTGTGTCATTGTCCTCGTGAGACGCCGGGTATCATGTGTGCATGGATTTATGTGGTGTCTATAGAATATACGGACTAGAAGTCAGTATAGTGATTGTGTCATATAATTACCTATTCGGAAAGAGATGCGTAATGTGTCTAGACGTTAAGAAGATACGTCTAAGTATGTGTTTCATTATACACGTAAGTGATCCGTGTAAGGGTGGTGAGTCGTAGTACATGTCCATGTAGTGTCATGTGTATATATGTGTGCTTGCATTGTTGTCCATGTGTACGGTCAACAATGGTGTGGAGGACAGGGTCCTTCTGGGTCGTCATTGTACGCATGATCTGGAAATCATCATGTGGTGGGGTGTTAGTCACCGTATGGTAGATGATAGAGCTACTGTGTGGGTGGCTGGGTGGTTATCGTAAATGACGAGTGTGTCACTATGTTAGTGGCGGGCCCTGTAACAAGGGTATAGCAGAGCTTATGACGAGTATCCTGACGGGGTTAACCTTAACGAGGGTCCAATGATGAGGTATGTGTTTGTACGCATATAGACATGTTAAATTGAATGTGGGTGATGAGTTATATTAATTGTGTACGAGATGATATTGATGTGATAAATAGATGGAATCAATGTGGTGTGTCGAGTTAGATTGACCGTTGTGTCGGGACGAGTACATCGTGTACAACTGTGGTGCTGGTTTATTTGTAAGAATCTTGGTTAGGGCTGGTTACGCTAGTGTCTAGAGGTTTCTTAAGTTAGCCAGTGTATGGTTAATATATATGGTAAATTGTGTGTTATCAGAGTAGTAAGCTCGATCCATGTCGGAGAGACTTACTGAGTATAATTGGAAGGGTGAGTCAGGGGTGGTTAATCCTTTGGAAGATGGTAAGATAACAGGGTTATCAATAGGGGAAAAATTTATAAAACAATTTTTATAAGGACCAGAGGGTCTTGAGTGGAAATAAATATTAAATGAGATGAGTTAGCTTTTGTTAGTTTTAACTATTAGAACTCACTCAGCGTAGCTGACTTTGTATGTACGTTAGATTGTTTTGTAGGTGAGTCTGCTAGTTGAGGTATCTTGTCTTGGAAGCGGGCTACTCGGGTTGATGCGCATGCGTTCGTCATGTAACGCTTATGAAAATCAACGACTTTAAAGATAATACTATTTTGAGTAAGTCTTACGCTATTTATGTAAATGAAAGTTAAATGCTTTTAATGGGTTTACCTAGTGATGAGACCCAACCGTAGGGTGCCCGGTCTGGGGTCTTACAAGTTAGTATTAGAGCCGAGGTTTAAGGGAAAACTGGTGTTTTTGAACAAATAAAATGCCTTAACTTAAACTGAAAATGGGACAAGACTGAAATGAAAGCCACCACGAGTAACCGCGAGCCAAGAGGTACGTCTTTCGAGTTGAGCAGTAATTATTATTTACCACTTGTGTAGTGTTACACTTGGTAAAGTGGTTGGTGTGAGTAAGTGATTTATGGTTCCGTGTGGGATCATGATGTGTGCCATCTGTTGTAGTAGTATGTAGAACTACGTGAAGTTGTGTGGTGTGATTAAATGAGACTATGGTGCGAGTTGAGTAATGCGGGGTAGCATTAATTGTAAATATGTGAGAGGCGTGTCGATATGATTAGTGATTTTGTGTTTAACCTTGGATGGTGTGAAATTGTGATAAATTTGATGAATTGCTAGATTATTGTGTGGTGCTATGTGAGTTGTGTGGGATGCATGTGCATCCGGAGTTAGTGAAAGATAGAAAACTTGTGTGAATATAGTGGGGAAGGTTTAGAATCCGAGCAGTAATGTGGACCACCAAATTGCATTTGATCACCGTGATTTGGCAGTCTATGATTACTCTCATATTCTGAATTTGATGCCCATAGTAATCACTCCAACGTTCTATCTTATGGAGGTACTGATGGCCATGACGATTCGGATTAGGTGGGGAGCTATCATCAGGAGGTTGACAGAACGGCGGGGTATGCGTGCGGCTGCTGTCCGCATGGTTATCTTTGGGAGGCGGCAGATCTTAGCACCGGTTCCAGTGACGTTGGTTCCACCGACCGCTGAGGATGAGCAGGAGCTACCGGCGTAGGAGGTGATCTTGGCGTTTCTGGCACCTAATGCTCCTAATACTACCAGGGTAGCCACGAGAGGTGGACTTTGTAGCTCCTTCTACAGGAGGAATAGTTGGGGAGAAAGGAACGCATTTACGGATAGGCACCAGCCTCCGAGGCAAGATTCGGGATCGGGAAACAGATGGCTGGAGGAATCTGACGACGAGGAATGAGTAAGTGATAACTTTGACTTGTTTAGTGATTAGAGAGCAGTGGTGGTTACCACAAGAGGACTAGAGCATTTTAGTAGTGGCTGTCACGCACTTTATGACAAAATACTTGTTCTTGGTTTTTCAATTGCTGGATTTTAACCTTGACAGTGAATCTTACAATGGGATGGTTTAAAACGTAGCTAATGATAGTTGCATGTGTGATAGCTTGCTATTGGTTGTGCAATGTAAATTATGTGATTAACTTTTGAATAATGCGAGTTCATACTAAATTTAATCATTGATGTGATGCTAGAGCTTGGTTGATTAGACTGTATGAGTAGACCTGTGTAGACCTGAGTTTTGATTATTTGTTTGTGTCTACGGTCTTAAGATAGTGTCACCTTGTGTAACTGTTCAGGACGAGGTCTTGTGGGAAATTTTAGCTACATACCTTATGTTTAGGTATGCATGGTTAGGAGTAGATCCTCTGGGGAAATAAGATATATTTATATCTTGTGTGTATGAATGTTTTGGGATGTTTGTGTCTTGACTGAGTAGTGTGTCATCTTGAAATATGGGTACGACCCATATGGGTACGACTGAGTAAACTATGTGTGAGTATATGATGACGTGTGGCAGGGGTTACCGTTGTAGTGAGTAAGAGATAAGGTTCAGGAGTTTGTGTGTCTATAAATGACAAGGTCATATTGTATACAAGTAGATTTACTCAGATCTAGCAGTTGTGTGTGTGCACGTGATGTGTGTTTAGAGTTTGGGGTTACTAGTACATGTATAGAACATTATGTGTTCTATAGTTGTGTGTGTCGGTGTGTCCTTGTAGTATATGCTTAGTCGTGCATAGGACGGGTGGTCAGTGTGCTCAAGTATATTATTTCTATCTTGACTATTTTCTTGACGTTGATACACCGTGGTGATGCGAGAAGTTTTGATGTCTTCCTAGACGATCGGTATGGTGATCTTATGAGATGCCTATGCTTATATCTCAGGAATTCGGAGCACGAAGCCAATGAGCGGAGCCGCGAGAGTAGATGACGAAATGCGCTTACGTGGACGCTTGACCAGAAATGTGTATGATGAGATAAAGGTGATGGCGCTGAAGATTTCCGCATGGAGTTAACAAGGTGAAGGATTCAGAATAGGTAAGATATCAGAGGAATAGGGATGTCTTCCCTGAATGAGACAACGGATAGCTGAAGCTTCTGAGCAGACGGACTTCATGTTCGTACATGATAAATGATATGCGGTCGATGATCGCATGGTAATAGTAGAAAAACAATGAGGAAAGTAAAACTCAAGAGGGGCAAGTGCGGGATTGCACATAAGTGACCGGGAAGGAGGTGCCTATGCTGGTAAATTCAAGCTTAGCTTAAAGCGAGCTCCTATGGAGCATACGAGTAAAGCAAGAGTGTGTTGTTGTAACAGACATGGCGGTGATTAGAGAGCTTTTGAGAAACATCGAGAGCTAATGAGGGTGACACTAGTGTTGGGTGTATACGTATTTAAGGGACGTATGGAATGAGTGATAATGAAGTAAGGGGATACTATGGTAGAGGAACTTAGTGAAGAAAGGTGTAGCTTTGTACAAGCTCCTAGAGATCATTGGAGAAGAGCAGAAGTAATACCCTTATGGGTACGCGGTGGACTTTAGTTTGGGAAATCATCGCGTGTAACATTCCTGATTTTTCCGACCCTATTTTAATTTATTTTAAATAATAAAATAACTGCACGATGTTGAATCATATACTTGTTCAAACCTACACCTCATAAATCGTCAGCCGATCGTATTAAATTCAAAGATTTAGAACTCATAATCATGTGGTAACACTTCTTAGAGTTAATCCAGTTAGTAATCTCGTTAGGTGTTCTGTTAAATCCTAACCAAGCTAATTCTGTCAAATCTGAATTTGCAAGGGCTGATTTTGTAAATAACCAGAAACCCTAGTAGGCACGGTCGCGTCACGTTTTGGCACGGTCGCGCCTCGTCTGGCACGGTCGCGCCTCTTATAGGCACGGTCGCGCCTCACATCAGTTAAAACGTAAAAACAGTCTTTAATCGCAAATCTGTTCGAATCCAAAATTTGTAACGCTTATTGTACCGTTTCAAACCAATCATTTCGAATTAATCACTTTCTAATAACCGCGTAGTGATTAGGAAACCAAAACCGTCACCTCTCCATTTCTTTCTCTCAATCTCGTCCAATTCACGAAACACTCCCGAAATCAATCATATGCGCATGATCTTCAAGCTCCTGTAATCACATTCCTCACATCAATTTTGCCGGAATCCCAACAGGAGACGCCAGGGATCAACGCATCAAAGTCGGAACTCCGTTTGGTCGAACTCCACCAATTCGATATCGTTTAAGGTAATTAAACACATCCTCAGACTCATTTCAATCCCGTGAATGAAGGCCCTAACCTATTCAGGGCTTATACCACCGAATTAAACTCAAACAGAATCTAGGGTTCATCACGTTTTTTTTGGCTTAGTCGAACTACACCCTAGACACGATATACATTCAATTAAAATACATGGTTAGATTCGAAAACAGTCGTTCTTTGAAAACCCTATAAATTCAGCCGTTTTTAATACAAGAATTTGTCAGATTAGGTTCTGGAAAATCCAGACACGATCGTGCTAATCGCATAGCACGGTCGTGCCTCTTGTCCAGGCATGGTTGTGCCCCATGCCTAAGCACGGTCGCGCTCCATGCCCAAGCACGGTCGCGCCCCATGCCTAAGCACGGTCGCGCCCCGTGCCTAAGCGCGGTCGCGCCATACCCTTGGCACGGTTGTGCCCAACCTTTGGTCAGAATTTGTTTCTCCTGTTATTTTAATATAAACTCAATTCCTTTTATAAAAAAATTATTATAAAACTCCAAAGCCCATAATTGTTTTCATAAACTAAATTATCAACTTGGGAATCTTAAACAAATTTATTAAATCATTTCTAATGGATTAAAAAGTAGTAAATTTTAAATAAGAAGTTCACATAAAATTGTCTTATTCCAAACTCAAACCTTATTCAAAATGTTGTAAAAATATTCATTTCAAATCTTCCGTTTTATACAATACCTCCAAGTACCAATCACTAACTTTATCCAATTCAACCTTAGACTTAGACTTAGACTATTGTGCATTATTAATGCAATATACATTACACTCTAGGTCAACGTTGTGCGATACAAGGATCACATTACTTTCTAGTATCTCGTGTTAGCTACGCCTTCGAATCAAGTGAGTATTCACAACCCCTTTTACTCTTTTACACTTTTGGGGTGGAATATGAACTCTATACACATTTCACATTACACATTACATTTACACAAACAACACAAAGTACAAATCCTATTTACTTTCATGTGTGCAAATTTGAGCTTTATGCCCGAGTGCTAGGTGTGCTAACCTTTGTATGCGATTATGTGCAATCATTAACTATACAAGCCGACGGTTTTCAATGATGGATCTATTGAGTCTGACAAACCCACCCATGGTACGCGGTGATTGAAACCGACAACACATTTGTTTTGCATGCTAGTTACAAGGTTTGATTGTACATGGTTAGACAATAGCTGCTCCCCATAAATGCCTTATTTATCATGATATGTAAAGGATTTGTTTTCAACTATATGCTATCTACATACAACTGTGTTATACTCACCAACTTTTTAGTTGACTTTATTTTATTCATGTTTCAGGCCCCAATATGTGAGATTGATTCAAGACGTGTTCAACATAGGACTTGGACTTATCAATTTAAATCAAGAATTTTATGAGTTGTTTTATGTTTCTTGTTTGAACATGATTTTGTACTTGGAGTATTTGTAATGGAAATTTAACTTTAATATATTTCAATTTAGTCAACCATGTGCTATGAACAGTCTTACATGTCCCGCCCCGATGATTCCGCCATCGGTCGGGGTGTGACATCGCGGGGTGACGATCAAAGTATGGAGCCTACGTGGGAGGATGATCGTCGAAATGACGACATCATTAGGGTTAAATGAGGGAAAAAGGCAACTGTTCCGTGAGCTGGTATAGAAATAGTGGCTGATGCAGTGTTTTGACTAAGGGACGGGAGATAAGGGAATATGCAGGTAAAACCTACAAGCCTAGCATTGAAAGCGGGCAACGAAATATACTTCTTTGAAACCCCATCGATGGTGGTTGAGTTGCAAGACAAAGGAATAGGCACGGTAAATGTGAAGGTGAATGCAGGAGACCTGTTGGATGAAGTGCACTAGTGGAAACAGAGGGATAAGTCGTGTTAGTTTGCACTGACGTAGGATTCGAGGACGAATCCTCTTATATGGGGGGTAGATATAACATCCGGCCTCTTGTACCAACAATATTGTCGGCTTTGCCCCTTAAGAGCTCACGGATTTGATTTTTGTTTCCCGGGTGAAAACTTCCCATGGGTCACCCATCCCTGGATTACTCTCACCCGAGCACGCTTAATTGTGGAGTTCTCCTTTCATCCACTACATTAAGCTCCAAAAGGCGTTATTGTATTTGAGGCGCGGCATTCCTTATGAACCCAGCATCTCTCCCGTGGACAGAACAGAACATAACGATATGTGATTTTCCTAAGGTGTTACAAACACCCCCCCTTGGGACTCATCATCCTCGAAGGGGTTTACCCCACTATCGTAAATAGAATAGAACGGGAGTGGCTCTGATACCATTTGCAACATCCGGCCTCTCGTACCAATAATATTGTCCGCTTTGCCCCCTAAGAGCTCACGGACTTGTTTTTGGTTGCCCGTGTGAAAACTCCCTAGGGGGTCACCCATCCCTAGATTACTCCCTCCCGAGTACGCTTAACTATGAAGTTCTCCTCTCATCCACTACATTAAGCCCCAAAACGCGTTGTTGTAGCATTCCTGATTTTCCGACCCTATTTTAATTTATTTTAACTAATAAAATAACAACACGACATTGAATCATATACTTGTTCAAACCTACACCTCATTAATCGTTAGCCGATCGTATTCAATTCAAAGATTTAGAACTCATAATCAGGTGGTAATACCTCCTAGAGTTAATCCAGTTAGTAATCCCGTTAGGTGTTCTGTTAATTCCTAACCAAGCTAATTCTATCAAAGCTGAAGTTGCAAGGGCTGATTTTGTAAATAACCAGAAACCCTAGTAGGCACGGTCGCGCCACGTTCTGGCACGGTCGCGCCAAGTGCCTTGGCACGGTCGCGCGACTTGCTTTGGAACGGTCGCGCCCGGTGCCTTGGCACGGCTGCGCCTCATATGGGCACGGTCGCGCCTCTCATCAGTTGAAACGTAAATGCAGCCTTTAATCACAGAGACGTTCGATTTCGTAACCGTTCTACACGTTTCAACTATTAACGAACAAAGTTAAGCTTCTTGATCATCATATTTATAGCAAATAAACTAAATTACATCAATTCATCTCATAATCGTCAAATTCGTCCACGAGACCATCGAATTCCCCACTTTGTTTGCAATTCTCCCAAGCAAACGCACTATCGACCCTTTCTGAAGCTCCTGAACACGTGATTTAGCTGGAGTTGCAGCAGAAGACGTCGGAGATCAAACCCGTCGTCGCCGAAACTCATCTCCACCGTACACTATCAATTCTTCGTCTTTCCGGGTAATTGAAACCTCCTACACTTCCCTTTTAGTCTATAGATCAAAAGCCCTAACCTAATTTGGGCTTACAATATCCAATTTAACACGGACCCGAATCTAGGGTTCATTCTAAAATGGTTTAATCGAACCCTACTTTGAACACGTTTTAAATACAATTAATATATTCCAATAGACTCGTAATAACCCTACAGATGAAAGCCCTATGAATTCCAACATTAACAATATAAGAATTACTCAAATTGATTCTGTTTTGGAACAGACACGGTCGCGCTAGCATTCTAGCGCGGTCGTGCTTCATGAGACACAGTCGCGCTAGATACCAGCGCGGTCGTGCCTCACACACTCAGACTCGGTCATGCCCTTGGCTAGACTTGGTCGTGCCTCAAAACCCTAGACACGGTCGTGCCTGACCCAAGACTCGATCGTGCCTAGTGAACAGCCTAATTATGCATTCTGTTTAGTCAACACGGTCGCGTCCCTGACTAGCACAGTCGCGCCCGTGGTCCTAGCACGATCGTGCCTTGTCCCAGGCATGGTCGTGTGTAAGAAAAATCTTAGCAGAATAATTATTTCCATAATTTAAAAACAATAAGTATTTCAAATTAATTTTTAAATAAAAATAATTGATTTTATAAAATAAATAAATAGAAATTAATTATTTAAAACTTAATAAAAAATTAAATTTATAATTATTGTAAAACCCTACATTTAAATATTATTTACACAACTTAATTACATATCTTTATGAAAATAAAGTAAGAAAAGTTTATATTTAATATAAAACAATCAATACATTTTTATAACTAAAATGAATAAGTTACACATTTTATAAATAAATAAATAAGATAACAATTATTTATTTAATTTACATTTAAACAAAAATTATTTATTTAGGTTATACTTAATTACTCCTAATACCTACATTATTTTTATAACCAAGTAAATAAATAATAATTATGTAATTTATTTACTTAGTTATTTCAAACTCAAACCCTAATTTAATACAACACCATTCAAGTACAAACCACTAACACTCACAACTCTAATTCCTTATACACACACCCAATCCAACCCTAGACTTAGACATAGACTATTGTACACACTATTGATTCAACACATATTACACTCTAGGTTAACGTTGTGCATTACGAGGACCTCGTTACTATCTAGTATCTCGTGTTAGCTATGCCTTCAAACCAAGTGAGTATTACATAGCCCCTTTTACTCTTTTACACTTTTTGGGGTGGAACATGAACATTATACAATACTATTGTTTACATTTAAACAAACAACACAAATACAAATCCTCTTTACATTCATGTGTGCAATTTGAGCTTTATGCCTGAGTGCTAGTTGTGCTAACTTTTGTGTGAGATTTATGTGCAATCATTAACTATTCAAGCCGAAGGTAAACAATGATAGATCTATTGAGTCTGACAAACCCACCCAGATTGAGGTGATTGTTACCGACAACACAATTTTTGCATGCTAGTTACAAAGGTTTGATTGTACTTGGTTACACAATAGCTGCTCTCCATAAATGCCTTATTTTATCATGTTATGTAAGGATTTGTTTATTTACAAACTATATGCTATCTATATACAAACCTGTGTATGCTCACCAACTTTTTAGTTGACCTTATTTTATTCATGTTTCAGGTACTAATGTGTGATTTGATCAATTGGGACTTAGTTAATTTGAATAAAGGATTTTATGTATTTCAATTATGTTCCTTCTTGGATTTGGTTGTGTTTGGATTATTTGAAATGAAATTGATGTTTAATATATTACAATTTAGTCAACCTTGTGCTCATGAACAGTCTACATGTCCTGCCCTAATGATTCCGCCGTCGGTTGGAGTGTGACAGTTGTTGTATTTAAGGCGGGTCATTCCTTATGAACCTTGCATCTCTCCCGTGGACAGAACATAACAGAACGATATGGGATTTGCCTAAGGTGTTACAGTAGACTTGTAGCATCCCGAATTTTCATAGAGCTAATAGTTTGGGTCGGAGGTGACTCGAATCTTTATTATTGAGTATATTAACGTAGTTGGCAGGTAAATTCTACATCGACGAGTCTTGATGGACCCAGTTAGTTAATATGGAAAAAAAATTGACCTAGAAACGCGTCAAACGGATTTAGAGGGACCCGAAGCGAACTATTGAAAGGTTTATAAGACACACTTTGGCAAACCCTAAGTCATTCGGCTAAAGGAGTGCGCAAACAGCAGTGAGGAAGGGAAAAGCCGAAGGAGGAGCCGGTGGTGGCTCCGGGCGGTGAGTGGCGGGCGGAAAACATGGAATGGCAAGGCGGTGGCGCGAAAATTCATAAAGGTAATCATATTTCATGCTCATTTACCTTGTTGTCTTTCGTTTGCGTGCATTTTGTTTAGGGTTACGGTTGTGGTGACCGGTTCTGGTTAAGGGGCATTAACGGCGTGGTGGTGGTGTACGGCTGAAGCAAGGCGGGTAAGGGCGGACCGGTTGGGGTTCTCGATGAGAAAGATGAAGCCCACGGCGGAGCTCGACGTTGATGGAAGCAGCGGTGACCAGTGGTGGCCTGAAGCGGAGAATGGCGGATGAGGAAACCGGCTAGGGGTGTCCGATGAACACGGGGCTGCTGTGGTGGCGCAACGTGGTGGCGAGCGAAGGGAGATGAGGTCATGGATGAGTCCGGCGCGTAGCAGGGCTTGGTTAGTTGTGGCTTGACGAGGAGCAATAAAACTTACACGATGACCTGTGGTGGATAAGGTGTGCCTAGGGAGAGGGAGGACGACGAGATGGTTGTGCTGGCCGAAACCCGATTAGGGTTGCATCGTTGTTACGTGTGTAAGGAACACTCGGCTCGGGTACGCGAGTAGCCATGTGGTAGGGTCTTTGCATAGCATTGTTTGCATGCATGCATGACAAACCCGACTCGTGTACGTGCGTTTCAAAGGAATAAAACTTGCACGATGACGTGTGGTGGATAAGGTGTGCCTACTACATGATTATGTATGCATGAGACCCAGTCCGGACAGTCAGATTCTAAACGGGTCACGAGCGATCCGGTTTGGGTAAGTATGTTAGATTAGGGTTTGGTTTGGACGAAGAGGATGAGCAGATAAGACTGAGTATCAGGGTTATTTATTTGTACGTTGCTTAACGTGTGTTTAAAACGTGTCTGATCATACAATCATGCATTGACAGGTTTGGGTTTTAAGCGTGATCAAGCGAGTTGCAAAGCAAGGACTTGGACTCGGCATATCAGTGAGTTTCTAATCCCCTCTTTTAAATGTTTTAATGTTCTGGGGTTATCGTACATACTCACAAGTTTTGTTAAACGAACGTATTTCGAGTTATCATTTAAACGTGAAGTGTTTTATGACATCGTTATGTAGTAATAAAGCTAAGGGTCGTTATGGGATCCCTAGAATGAGCGAACAAGAGTTGTGAGGAGAGTTAGTCAGGAATTTAGTTAAACCTGTAATGGTTATATAAGGAGAGTTAGCATGGGAACCCGTACGTGGTTCTATAACGAGTCGGGTAGTTGTTAGTATGATGTTATGCGTCACGTGTTTCATGATTGTGTGTATTGTGTCGTTGTCCTTGTGACACGGCGGGTATCATGTGTGCATGGGTTTATGTGGTGTCCATAGAATATACGGACTAGAAGTCAGTATAGTGATTGTGTCATATAATTACCTATTCGGAATGAGATGGGTAATTTGTCTAGACGTTAAGAGGATACATCTAAGTAAACGTTTTATTATACACGTAAGTGATCCGTGAAAGGGTGGTGAGTCGTAGTACATGTCCAAGTAGTGTCACGTGTATATACGTGTTTCTTTGTGTGCTTGCATTGTTGTCTGTGTGTACGGTCAACAGTGGTGTGGAGGACGGGGTCCTTCGGGGTCATCATTGTACGCAGGATCTAGCATTCATCATATGGTGGGGTGTCAGTCACCATATGGTAGATGATATAGCTTCTGTGTGGGTTGGTGGGTAGTCATCGTAAATGACGAGTGTATCAGTATGTTAGTGGCGGGGCCCTGTAACAAGGGTATAGCAGAGCTTATGACGAGTATCCCGACGGGGATAACCCTAACGAGGGTCCAATGAAGAGGTATGTGTGTTGTATGCATATATACGTGTTAAATTGCATGCAGGTGAAGAGTTATATTAATTGTGTACGAGATGATATTGATGTGATAAATAGATGGAATGAATGTGGTGTGTCGAGTTAGATTGACCGTTGTGTCAGGACGAGTACATCGTGTACAACAATGGTGTTAGTTGATTTGTAAGAGTCTTGGTCAGGGCTTGTTAAGCCAGTGTCTAGAAGTTTGTTGAGTTAACCAGTGTATGGTTGATATATATGGTAAATTGTGTGTTATCAGAGTAGTAAGCTCGATCCATGTCGAAGAGACTTACTAAGTATAATTGGCATGGTGAGTCTGGGGTGGTGAATCCTTTGTAAGATGGTAAGATAACAGGGTTATCAATAGGGGAAGAATTTATAAAACTATTTTTATAAGGACCAGAGGGTCTTGAGTGGAAATAAATATTAAATGAGACGAGTTGGCTTTTGTTAGTTTTAACTATTAGAACTCACTCAGCGTCACTGACTTTGTATGTACGTTAGATTGTTTTGCAGGTGAGTCTGCTAGTTGAGGTATCTTGGCTTGGGAGCGGGTTACTTGGGTTGGTGCGCATGCATTCGTCAGGTAACGCTTATGAAAATCAACGACTTTAATGATAATACTATTTTGAGTAAGTCTTCCGGTGTTTATGTAAATGAAAGTTAAATGCTTTAAATGGGTTTACCTAGTTATGAAACCCAACTGTAGGGTGCCCGGTCTGGGGCCTTACAATAATGTCAGGTCTGGACGCAGTCAGATACATTAAAGACCCAATCCTTCCTCTGTATAACCTACAATCCACTTCTTTCCCTTTCGAGTCAGAATCTAGCTTGTGAATTACTGGAATTGGAGTATTGAACGCTGAGGTATCTGACATCTTAAATTTATTCAAAATATCCGACACATATTTTGTTTGATGAATATAGAAACCATCTTCTTTCTTATCAAGTTGAAGACCCAAGAAGAAAGATAGCTCTCCCATGTTGCTCATCTCAAACTTTAGCTTCATCACTCTCTCAAAATCTTTACACATATCAACATTCGTCGACCCAAAAATTATGTCATCCACATAGACTTGAACTAGTAGGATATCCGCCCTGCTTTTCTGATGAAAAGAGTGGAATCAATCTGACCATGCTAAAATCCGTTCTCGAGTAAGTGTACGGAAAAAGTTTCATACCAGGCACAAGGAGCCTGATGAAGACCATATAACGCCTTATCAAGTTTAAACACTTTGTCTGGGAACTTAGAGTCTTCAAAACCAGGCGGCTGTTTTACATAGACCTCTTCCTTCACCTTTCCATACAGAAAAGCACTTTTCACATCTAACTGGAATACCTTGAACCCTTGAAAGATGCGTAAGCAAGAAATAAATGGATCGCCACAATCCTCGCAACCGGAGCATAAACTTACATGTAGTCAACCCCTTCTTGTTGATTAAATCATTGAACAACAAGCCTCGCCTTATTGCGTACCACCACACCTCGATCATCACGTGTGCACTTAAACACCCATTTCGTGCCAATTGATCTTGAACCTTTGGGTAAGTCAACTAAATCCCAAACATGTAGCTTGTCAAATTGAGTTAGCGCCTCTTGCATAGCCTTGATCTAACAATCATCCCCAAGCGCTTCAGCCACATTTTTTGGCTCTGTTTAAGAAATAAAGCAAGCATGCAAGCATGTTTCCATAATACCGCATATAAACATGAATTTTTTGCAAGTGAACGATGTCTAGTTTGAACACCTGCATTCAAATCACCAATAATGTTATCAGTCGGATGATGTTTATGTACATGAGATTGAGGAATATCAGAAGTTTGAATCATAGTATCAAGATTAGAAGGCATCCCCCCCTCAGACTGTGCTGGTGTAGATGAATCATTAACTATATTCTGGATATCATTAGAAGACTCCTGAAACACAGTTTCATCATCATCATTGTCACTGTCACGTGTTGTACCCGAGGTCAAAGCTACATTCAGATCAACGTGATGAGTAACTGTTAGGACATAGATTTGTGACAATATACCTTTTAATTGATTAGATCTTATATGTATTCATGTTTTGTGTGAATTGGTTAAGTTTTGTAATAGGCGAACTTAGTCCTAGTTTAGGCGAACTTGTTAAGTTCGCCTGCATGGCTGAGTGGGTCTATAAATAGGAGTTTACATGTTAGTTTCTAAAGTTTTGCAATTTGTATTCAAGTTCTATAAACTCTAAGTTTGGTGGAAATCAAAGAGAATATTATTTACATCTTGTGTTGATACTAGTCTTGATATTGTCTCATATAAACAATCTTGCATACGATTGGATTCCGCACTCCGTGTGTTTGAAACACGTTACGTCTCGAGTTAGATCGATTGATAACCCGAGGGGACCTACATGTGTTATCCGAGCATCGTGCTCATGATTTGTGATTGATTTGTGACTGTTTGTGTATGATTTGACACCAAAAAGACTGAATTTTCGATTAATATTCATTTCCATGGAGTTTTCAAGTTCTTGAGAAGATTTTGAGGCTGATTTCATCAATTTGGAGTTGTTTTTGAAGAAATTGATCCGTTCAAAGTGTTCTAATTAATATTATATTCAATCCTATGGTTTATTTTCATCAAATTTAATCAATTCAGCAAGTTATGATGATTTTTGAGGTTTCAAGTTCGTGTTTTGGTTGAAGAAATCATCTTCCTGAGAGTTTTTAGCTGAAACAGGAGAACTTATCTCTAATTCAGTTACACGTGAACTTAAGAGGCGAACTTAGTCTAAATTTTTGTTTAGGCGAACATATCAAGTTCGCTTGGCACAAGTTCGCTTAAGAAAAGTTTTAGCCGAACTTGTTAAGTTCGTTTGTGGGTAAAGTTCTTTCAATTTTTGTTTTCTTGTGATATTTTGCATACATTTGTTGTTATGGCTAACATGGTGTAGGTTACAAACATGTTCAACTATGATAATGAAATTGGTACTTCTCAGAAACCACCAAAGTTGCTAAGTCTTGCTGATTATCGTAACTGGAAGATCGCTTTAATCAATTTGTTTCATTTATTGATACAAGTTTATGGATTCCTATTCTAGAAGGATATACTCATCCGACTTATTCATGGATGAATAATGACAATGTTCCAAAGCCTGTATCTGCTTTAACAACTGAAGAATGGTGTTATTTGATCGTGAAAAGAATGCAATGGCGAGCATTTCAATGTCACTACCAAAAGAAATTTATCACAGTTTCAAGCAGTTTAAAACTTCCATGCAGTTATGGGAAGCTTTACAGAAGAGTTGTGAAGGTAGTTTGGATGTGAAGAAAAGTCGTAAAGAATTATTGAGGAAACAATTTTTGGTATTCAAACACTTTTAAAATGAGAATTTGGATGATCTGGCTACAAGATTTTATCATTTGCTGAGTGAATTAGCAAGTGCAAAGGTGGTTTATGAAACTGAAGAAATTAATGACAAGTTTCTTGAAGCTTTACCTTCAAAATTTGATGTGTATACTGTCCTCATCAAAGAATATGAAAAATATAAAACAATGTCACTTGAAGATGTTCTTGGAAAAATTCAATCTCATGATCTGAACTTAAAGAAAAAGGAAACCAATATGGAGCACATGCAAGATCCGTCAATGTACTTTGCAAAAAACATCTGGAAATTTTGGATCAGGAGTTGTTTTGTTTTCACGAGATGGTCAAGATAACTCTAATGATAATAGTTCTGGATGTTCTTATTAATCTGGTTTCTCTGCAACTACATCAAACACTTCTGGATCACAACCATTGAATTCACATCATGTGAATCAAAGGGTAGCTGAAGATTATATGGCAATGTTTTCATCTTTTATTGCTTCATATGAAAATTTTATTGAAGGAAAGATACATGATCTAGAAGCAATTTAAGAAGATTATCGTCAAATTGATCTAGTTGATCTAGAAGAAATGAATATTTAGTGGAATATGACAATGTTGATGAGACAAGCAAAGGATTTTCTTAAGAAGACTGGAAGGAAGTACATCTGATCAAACAATAGAACAAGAATGGGTTTTGACAAGACAAAAGTTCGATGTTACAACTGTCAAGAATATGGTCACTTTGCTAAAGAATGTAATAAGCCAAAAGTTGAGTTTGACTCTAAAAAGAAGAACAACAATTATCAAAGTAACAGCAATCAACAAAGTTCAAGTGGTTCTGAAAATTCGGCAAATGTTTCAACATCATCTGCTTTGGTTGCCCAAGGAGATGATAACTATGACTGGGGAATCCATTTAGAAGATCTAGTTGGTGCTGTGAGTCAAGCTTTTGTAGCTGAAATTCATACTGATGAGACATCTGAAGATGAAAGTTCAAGTGATAGTGGAAGTTTAGGGAGTGAAGTAGAAAGTCAGAAAGATGAATCTTCTGAGAATGTCATTGCAGAAGAAATATCTGAAGAAATTGATCCTGAAAGTGCTGATGAATTTCTTTCTGAAGAAAATGTATCTACAACAAGTGTATCCGAAGATGAGATTTTGTTGACGAAAAGAGTACCTGAGATAACTGAAGAGATTCCAACTGCTAAAGTCTTCATGGCAGACATGTCTGATCCATCAAGGGTAAAAGATGTTATCTGTAATATATATTGTTCTAATTGTGTGTTGGTGAAGGACAAAATGATGAAAGTCATGGATGATAACACAAATTTTGTCACACCCCCAAATTTCCACTAACGGAGTTTTACCGTTTTGGGAGGTGACACACCAGGATCTCAGTCATTAGTTATATTGAACGACTCTACATGGGACTTAAATGAAAATATCATAACAATCAGAGTTTAATGCGGAAGCATAAAGAAAAGTAAATGCACAAAACACACGCGTCCAAAAAGTCCAGAAGTCCAAACCAAACACAATTCAAAATAGTCCAAACAATTTAATAAAACATTAATCAAAAGAAGAATCTCATGCATGTCCTATGTGTGCACCTGTGCCTTATCTTAGCGACCTGAGAAAACATGTAAGAAAAGATGTCAACACAAGGTTGGTGAGTTCACAGGTTTAAGTACATAAATAAACGTTTACCAGATTATTGATCATTCAATATGTATCTATAGGTAGCTAACCTATGTTCATGTTTAACTTAAGCACTCGCAACCGAAGTTGACTGTTTTTTTATTTGCCTCCTGCCAGGTCTATCAACCCCGTCGATGTGAGTAGGCTAACATTTCACCCGTTCGATCTCCAATCGAGTTAGCGCGACAAACGCGGGTGGGATTTGCCAAACCCAGTAGTACTACTAAACATTACCTCGCTAAGATCCATATTAACGGTTCGATGTGTGTTGAGGATTTTCAGTGATAGTGTGTTACGCTTAGCTTTAACATTGATAACATATGAATTACAAAAATCTCAAAATAGTTGAATCATGTTTTCTCTCCCAAATTAAAACAGTAAAAGGGGCCGTGAAAACTCACCTACGTTGCGTAGTAGGTAGTATCACACAAGTATGAGATTGAAACCACAAGTGTTAGCCTCAAACGGATCACGTGTGCCCTAGAATATAAACATAACAATTAGGGACACATTGGGATTTGTATAGAAAAATAATAAATATATTATTTTTAATCGAATATATAAACGTGGGTAAATAATATAACAAATTATATTATTTATAATTTTAAAACTTCACACGAATTAATTAAACGAGGCGAAATAATATAAAAGTATATATTATTTTATTCTACGAGTCACGGTTTGAAAATAATATAAATATATTAAATTTTATTCGATAATAACATAAATATATTATTTTTAAAAGTGGAAATAATATAAAAATGGGTTAATAAATCAAACCCGAGTCTACGGGTGGTTTCCTAGGCTAAAACACTTTAATATACTAATATAATAACGTGGGGTATTGATTTGGTATTAAAATAATAATAATAAAAACGATTTTTAAAAACAAAAGGGTGTGGAGAGACTCGAACCCGGGTCTCTCCCACAACAGCATACACGCTTAACCAGTCCCGCCCGCTAGGGTATCGCAACAGAACCCGGATCCAATTGTTTTTATTAAACAAGTCCAGTGTATCCTATACCCAATATCACGCACGGTCGAACCCAGTCCAAATCTGTCTATTTCGATGATGATCAACCAAAACAACATAGGGGTTTTGTTAAACAGATGCTTGCGAACTTGTGTGTGTGATTAATTGCAAAAGCAAATGGTCTAAGATTGTTAAATTTAGGAAAAACAGGTCGAAACCCTAGATATGAACATGAATTCGATTGGATCAATTCTGATGTTAGAAACTATTGGATTCATGGGGTTTTTGATAAACAGAGGGTTGCAAATCCAACCCTGTGGTTTAATTTGATTGAGATAGTCGTTAAGATCAAAACCCCCAAATTGAAATATGAACAAACCGTAGAGTCTGGATCATGCTCGATTCGATGATATAAGCCGTGGATTTCATATTGTTTTCAATCTAGGCATATAGGCGATTCTATGGGTGTGTTCAATTTCATAAATGGACATCGAATTGATAGGGTTCGACCAAACTGGAATTGTATGAACCCTAGATTACTTGATCGATTCAATCCGATGTTGTAAACCCTGTAATTGATAGGGCTTTCACTAAACAGATGAAAACGAAGGTGAGGGTGTAGGTAATTACCAGAATTTGATTCGGATTGTAGGTGTCTGACTAAAACAGGTGCCGACAGCAACCGGGTTGACCTCCGGCGACTTCTGTTGTGATTCCGACGAGTTTGATGTGTGCAATTGCTTCAATGGTGTTCGAATGAAGTGCGCATGAGTTCAATTTGTGAGATTAATATCAGGTTTAAGCGAATTTGATGTTCAATACGATTGTGGTCGACGGTTTCAGTTTAATGCCCATTATTGGGTTTAATTCGCGATTGTTGAAGTTGTTAATTGGTCTCATAATGGTCGTGAATGGTAGTAATTTGAATAACGGTTACAAATTTAAAAACAGAACTCAGTTACAACTCGCGAATTCAGGCTCAAGAACGCTTGGTTTGACTTTCAAAAGTCAACCAAATCAAAATTAGGTAATTTACAAAACTAGTCCCTGTGGTTTCATGAATCTGAGTTTGAAAGAATGGCAGAATGAGTCCTTGTGGTTTATATCACATGTTGAGTTGACTTTTAAATTCAACAGAATTTAAATCTTGGGTTTTGACTTTACAAAGTCAAACAGAATTAGGTTTAGACTAATTACATATTTAGTCCTTGTAGTTAGATTTTGAGGAAATGACAGAATTAGTCCCTAGGGTTTGAGATAAGTTAACTAGGTTAACTTTAACTGGATTTAATTAATGAGGTTAGACTAAAAGTCCGGGTTGTCACGTCATCCCCTAGTTGAAAGAATTTTTGTCTCGAAAATTAAAATAAATTAAAAAAAATTTCTAGGTGTCACATCATCCCCTAGTTGAAAGAATTTTCGTCCCAAAAATTAGAATAATACCTTAAGAGTTTGACGTGGAGTGCTTGAATAGATTAGGATATTTGCGCATCATCTGATCCTTGCGCTCCCACGTGAATTCTGGTCCACGTTTCGAATTCCAACGGACTCTGACAATAGGGATTTTACTGCGTTTTAATGTTTTGACCTCCCTATCCATGATTTCGACTGGTTCTTCGATAAAACGTAGTTGTTCATCAATGTGTAGTTCCACAAGAGGAACCGCGAGTGACTCGTCTACTAGACACTTCTTCAAGTTTGAGATGTGAAAGACGTTGTGTACACCACTAAGTCCTTCAGGTATTGTTGAAGCAATTTCCTGTGACAACACTCTGGATAGAGTCTTAGTTTGTATTTTCATGTCTGTAATTGTCTTTGTATGTAAGAGTCTTTATGTATTAGTTTATCGAGTTGTATTTACTTTTACATATTGAATGTTGCATTTCTTTCTATGTGTTTTGCGCACTTACATGTGCGCAGGAGCTGAGCAAGTACGCAAGAATACCTTTTCGTACTTGTTAAGTACGCAAGAGCATTTTGCCCTGCACACTTGCTAGGCAAGAGGAAAATCCTGCGTACTTGTTAAGTACGCAAGAGGAAAATCCTGCGTACTTGCTAAGTACGCAGGACCAACACTTGGCAAAAATTCCTAAGTCTGAAATTCAGTTCAAAGAGTAACTGCTATACTGAGTCGTTTTTATTCATTTCCAATGATACGTGTTGTTCTGATTGTGCTTTCTGTGTGATTTTGCAGATTATGGCTCAGGCGTTTACTAACGAATTCAACCTGTTAGCGAACACTCAACCCGAATGGAAAGGTGCAGCATTGCAATATAGGGAGATAGTTGACTTCTTGAACCGCTCAAGAGTCAGCTATGCTATCTCAGTTGACCCGACCATGTCAAGACCTTACTTGGAACAATTCTGGGAGACAGCAGAGCACGACTGCACGGTAACCCCCAATGTCATAAGGGCTACCGTTGCTGGTTAGGCTATAGCTTTTTTTTAAGATACCATAAGAAGGGTCCTGCAGTTCAGAGACCTTGCTACCGACCCGACTGCCTATCCAGACTACTTTGTTGATGGGTGTTGGAGGCAAAGAATGGGATACGTCAGAGCGAGGGACTATGCTTCTTATAAAAAGATGTGGGTATTAGACCAATGGCGGTATTTCGCCCACGTCATGATCGTGTGCATCTCGTCAAGGAAAGCTGGTAAAGATGCCATGGGTCATGACCTCGCAGCAGCCATGGTGGGCTTGTCTCTTAATAAAGGCTACAACTTCTCGTGCTACATCTTCAAAGCAATCAATGACCAGATCAACACAGCGGAGAAGTTTAGATTCTTATTGTACCCTAGGTTTGTGTAACTCTTGATTGATGACGCGTTGCCAAACCTTCCTGCTATAGGGGAGAGACTGCAAGTCAAGCGGGTGGACAAAAGAGTATTTGCTCAATTCCTGAAGCCAGGCAGTGTAGAACCTACCCCTGTGCACACAGAACTCTTTGGCCACCTTCTAAATGAAGCATATGTGGCACCTGAAAACTGGTGATGGTACAGCCACGACTCGGAACCTGAACTGAGTGAACATTCCGATGAACAACAGGAACAACACGATGAGGAGAATGATAGTGATGATGATTCCACTGAGGATGGAGACGACGAAGGCGGTAATGGTGGTGCTGAGGAATCCGATTCAGAAGCAACAGAATCAGATTCTTCTGATTCCGATGACGCACCATCACAGGCACACCCCAGGAGATCGGCACAGGTAACCCTACCTGAGTCGTCCTCCAAAAGAAAGCAATAGAGCTCGAGCAGCGAATATGAGCCAACATCTGACTCTGACGCTGCTCTACAAAGACAAAGAAGAGAAAGTGTTCATAAGAACAAGGGTGATAGGCAACAGGTTGCTATCCCCAGTGTGGTAGAGGTCCCGATTGTGCAGCAAGTACAGGTTTCAGCTGCAAGTCCAGATTCAACCTCTACCCCACCAGAACAGCAATTGTTTCGTAGGAGGAGAAGACCACAAGTTCAAGCTGACGTGGCAGTCACGACAGTCACAGAGGAGGTTCCTGTGACGGTGACCCTCCCTACTACATCCGTCCAGGTGACAGTGACTACTCCAATTGTCACGGAGTCTGTCACCATCACCCCTACCATAACAGCCACTCCCATTATCTCATCCCAAATCCCAACACCCACCATTGATCCTCTAAGTCAGCCCTTCACTTATGAAGATTTCTCACAAGGGTTTGGCTTTGGTACCATCTTCTCCTCCCCTATCCATAATGCCGAAGCGTCATCGTCTAGGCATCCTGATCCGAATGAGGCAAGGATCGATGTGCTAGAAACCCAAGTTGCTGGACTGCTGAAGACTATTCAGAAGTCAAAGGAGGAATCTGATGCTTAACAAGCACAGATTAATTCACTGGCCGATGAAGTTAGGATTCTACATAGCCGGAGAACCGGGACTAATGAGCGACTGAAGAACGTAATGGCACAGAATGAGTTGTTAATGAAGACAAATGAAATGATTCTAGGCCACAGAACGTCACTTGAGCTAAGGCTGGATTTACAAAGAAAAGAGCACGAAGCGATGGTCAAATTAGTTGCAGAACTGACCAAGAAGCTTGATGCTCAGGGGGAGAAGGAGAAGGAGAAAGAGAAAGAGAAAGAAAAGAAATCCACTGAGCCTGAGCCTTGTCATCTAGTCGACTTGACTAAGGATGACGATAAAGACAAGGATCCTGAAGCCGGTCCTAGTGGAGGTGAGCACCAAGCTTTGGAAATTGTGCCCGTCTCTGCTATTCCAATGGCTGAGGGGGAGTCTACTCAGCAAGAGGGTGGTGATACCTCTGGTGGTGGTGGTGATAAAGGGAAGTCAGCAGCTAATGTGCTCAAGGACTTATCTGATGATGAGATCCTTTATCTTCAGCCTGACTATTCCAAGGAAGCACAGATCGATGCTCTCCTTAATCTGGAAGAAGGAGAGATCGACTCTGGTGATGACTGGAATGATGATGATGAAGACGTGGTGATAGAGATTCCCAAGGGTGATGGGGAAGGAGAGTACGAGCTAGAAGATGGATTGATATTTGAATTTCCATCTTTCGACGCTCCGCTTGACACAGGTTCAGACGAGCAGGCTAGTAATGTAGAAGCCTCGACTGAAGCCTCCCCAGTTGACCCTGAACCTGTGGACCCAGAGGCACCAAAAGCGACAGATATGCCTCCTACTAGTTCAAAGGGTCCAGCTCTTGTGTGGCAAAAGACGTCTATCATAGACAAGCACGGAGCAACAGAGATGATCTTGGCTGTAAGGTTTGAGGAGGACAAGCAGCTGTTCGCCATCAAAAGATCTGGCGAGGTTCAATACTTGAAACCCACTAGTGAAGCGTTCAGCTCCTTGCCCAAATACGACCTGGTGAACCTAGCAAACCGAGAGCTGCTGGGTCATTCCAATCACGCAGTGGCGATGGGTTTTTGGGTGGTTCTGCAGCGTGAAGCAAGATCTGGGAACATTGAAATGTTCAAGCCTTAGGTGCCCAAGAGAGTCAAGGATAAGCACGCTTTACATCCTATGACTAAGAAGCACTTAAAGAAATTGGTATACAAGCCAGTGCGATGCGAAACTAAGATTCCCCTGAGCAAGTTATCTCGGATATTCTTGGTGACATGTGGTACTGGTACGTAGATCCAAAAATGGGCAAGGCTGTGATCATGGGAAATGGATGTTCAGAGAGCGGGAACATGGTGCCAAAGGAACTGATCAGAATCTTTGATGAAGTCTGCTTCATCAACATTTCTGTGAAAGATCTGGAGGTACTAGCAGAACGCTATTGCGTCTACACGGATGAGTGAACAAAGCTACTTGCTTCTAAATACGACAAGGTGATTAAGTTCTGCCTTGATTACAAAAAGAAGATGGAAGCTGAAGATCGAAGCTGTGAAGACTGAAGATTGAAGACTGAAGACGATGAAGATCCTGAGCTGTTGTCAAGCGGGAGTTTGTTGAAGCACTTTCCTGTGACAACACTCTGGATAAAGTCTTAGTTTGTATTTTCATGTCTGTAATTGTCTTTGTATGTAAGAGTCTTTATGTATTAGTTTATCGAGTTGTATTTACTTTTACATATTGAATGTTGCATTTCTTTCTAAGTGTTTTGCGCACTTACATGTGCGCAGGAGAAAGCTCCTGCGTACTTAGCAAGTACGCAAGAATACCTTTGCGTACTTGTTAAGTACGCAAGAGCATTTTGCCCTGCGCACTTGCTAAGTTCGCAGGCATCAGGTCAGGTATAAGTAGGATAGGTTGACAAAAGTTAAGTATGCAGACATTATAGCAAATACGCAAATTGTAATCTAAGTACTTCTCTCTGTAACCTTCAAGTGTTTATAATACAAAGAACGTTTAAAGTGTTTTCACTTGTCGGTTTACTTTGTTTAGCTAGACTCTCCACCTAGTCACGGGCATTCCGCACCCGGTCCGACTAGTAGACCCACTTGCATGTGACGATCCGCCACACCCGAGGGACCTACAGGTATGTCTAGTTGATAAGCTACTTGACCAATTCTCTTCATTATCTTGAATGGTCCAACATAACGAGGATTCAGCTTACCGCGTTTCCCAAAACGAATGACACCCTTCCAAGGTGAGACTTTTAACAAGACCATGTCCCCTACTTGAAATTATAACGGTTTATGACGCTTATTGGCATAGCTCTTTTGACGATCACGAGCTGCTACCATACGGTTTCTAATTTGAATGATTTTCTCAGAAGTTTAAAGTACGAGTTCAAGACCTGTAAGTTGACTATCCCCAACCTCGGCCCAACAAATAGGAGAACGCCATTTTCATCCATATAGTGCTTCAAATGGAGCTGCCTTGATGCTAGTGTGATAACTATTGTTGTAGGAGAACTCCACCAATGGTAGGTGAGACTCCCAGGTGTTACCGAATTCAATCACACAAGCTCGTAGCATATCCTCCAGAGTTTAAATTGTACTCTCCGTCTGGCCATCAGTTTGAGGATGGTATGCTGTGCTCATATCTAGACGCGTGCCTAAAGCTTTATGTAACGATTGCCAGAAACGAGAGGTGAATCGTGCATCATGATCTGAAATGATTGATATTGGCACCCCGTGCCGAGAGACTACTTCTTTCTAGTAAATACGAGTAAGCTTATACATTTTGTCGGTTTCTTTGATTGCTAAGAAGTGAGCGGACTTTGTTAAACGATCGACTATTACCCAAATGGTATCACATCCGGTAGGAGTTCGTGGAAATTTCGTGATAAAGTCCATGGATATCTGCTCCCATTTCCACATGGGAATCTCTAGTTGCTGGAGAAGACCAAAAGGCTTTTGATATTCAACTTTGACCTCGCGCAAGTCAGGCACTTGCTCACATAGGTGGCTATATCGGCCTTCATCTTTGGCCACCAATACACCACCTTTAGGTCATGATACATCTTGTCAGAACCTGGATGAATAGAGTAACGAGATTTATGAGCTTCATCCATGACCAGTTCCCTTAAATTTCCGAATATTGAACCCATATTCGCTCAGCGAAGTAGTGAATACCGTCAGATTTGACCTCGAGTTGTGCTTCCATACCGCGTGTACCTTCCAGCGGTAGGTTTTCCTCTTTCAGAGCTTCAAGTTAAGCAATATGGATTTTGTCAGGTAATCCGGGGTGAATAGTAAGTTGTAATGCTCGAACTCGTTTAGGCTTGGTTTCCTTTCTACTTAGGGCATCAGCTACAACATTAGCCTTACCCGGATGATACAGGATCGCACAGTCATAATCATTCAAGAGCTTGACCCAACGACGCTGTCTAATTTTCAGGTCTTTCTGCTCGAAGATATGCTGAAGACTCTTCTGATCGGTATAAATAGTGCACTTTGTACCGTACAAGTAGTGTCTCCATATCTTAAGTGCGAAAACTACAGCTCCCAACTCTAGATCATGAGTGGTGTAGTTTTTCTCGCGAATCTTCAGTTGACGCGAAGCATATGCGATCACCTTTTCCCGTTGCATTAGAACACAACCCAGACCCTGAATGGATGCATCACAATACACCACAAAATCATCCGTACCCTCCAGAAGAACTAGGATAGGTGCACTGCAAAGTTTCTGCTTAAGATGTTGGAAAGCTGACTCTTGGTTATCACCCCAGCTATAGGCTTCACCCTTTTGAGTTAAGGCAGTGAGAGGTTGTGCGATCTTAGAGAACCCCTCGATGAGTCGACGGTAATATCCTGCCAATCCCAGAAATTGTCGCACCTCAGTCGGAGTCGTCGGTGCTGACCAATTCTTGATGGCTTTAATCTTTGATGGATCGACATGTATTCCCTTCTCGTTAACCACATGTCCTAAGAATTGAACCTCTCGAATCCATAATTCACACTTGGAAAACTTAGCATATAGCTGCTCCTTTTTAAGTAATTCCAGGATTAAACGTGAATGTTCCTCATGTTCCTCCTTGTTCTTGGAATAAATGAGACTGTCGTCGATGAAAACGATGACAAATTGATCAAGGTATGGTTGACACACACGGTTCATGAGGTCCATGAATACCGCAGGTGCATTGGTTAATCCGAAAGGCATGACCATAAACTCGTAGTGGCCGTATCTTGTCCTGAAAGCAGTCTTAGAGATATCCTCATCTCGGACTCTCAATTGATGGTAACTGGACCTAAGGTCTATCTTGGAATAGAAAGTTGATCCTTGGAGTTGATCAAATAGATCGTCTATATGAGGCAAAAGATAACGGTTCTTGATTGTGACTTTATTCTGTTCACGATAGTCGATACACATACGGAAAGTCCCGTCCTACTTCTTGACAAATAGGACCGGAGCTCCCCATGGCGATGAGCTAGGTCGGATGAAACCTTTATCCAAAAATTCCTGTAACTGAGTAGATAGCTCTTGCAATTCACTAGGTGCCAGTCTATAAGGTGCCCGAGCGATCGGTGCAGCTCCGGGTGCCAGATCGATTTGAAATTTAACTTGACGGTATGGTGGCAGACCAGGAAAATCCTCAGGAAATACTTCCAGAAATTCACGAACGATGGGAATATCATCAATCTTCTTCTCTTCGGATGGCTGCTCAGCAACGAGGGCCAAAATAGCAGTATGCCCTTTTCGAAGGCATTTCTGTGCTTTCATAAAGGATATGATGCCCATGACTGAACCAACCTTTTTGCCCTGAATGGAAAGGGTTTCTCCACTCGGGAGAGGAATGCGAACAATTTTCTCATGACAGATGTTTTCGGATTGGTTTTTAGATAACCAATCTATGCCAACAATTACATCAAAACTACCAAGCATGACTGGCATAAGGTCGATATCAAGTTTATGACTAGCTAGTTCAAGCTTACAACCCTTAAGAATGTGGGTTGCTTCAATCATTTGACCATCAGCTATCTCTATTACATACGTAGCTTCTAACAGAGTTGGAGTTCCTTTTATCATATCACTAAGTTTCTTAGATATAAAACTCCTATCAGCACCAGTGTCAAAAAGGACAGAAGCAAAGTAATTATTTAAGAGGAACTTACTGGTGACCACATTATGATCATAACAAGCTTCTCCAGATCCTAGCACGAAGGCTCGTCCCTTCGCATCATTCCCTCTGTTATTGCCGTTGTTGCCACCATTGTTGTTATTCTGATTAGGGTTGTGGTTTCCATTACCTCCCTTCTTTAACTGAGGACAATTCTTCCAAAAATGTCCCTCTTTCCCACACTTGAAACAACCCTTTGTAGACCCAGGTTGTTGAAAAGGCTGCTTGGCTTTTAACTCACCCCTACAATATTTGGCAGCATGACCTATTTTACCACACCGCTGACAACGGTTGCAAACCCCAAATTGATGAAAGTTGCAATTGTTACACTTGGGAGATTTTCCCGCATAACCACCTTGATTTTGGCTTAAAGAGGTCGTCTGGTTGAAGTTCTTAGTAGGCTCAAACTTTCGTTGCTGCTGTTGGAGTTGGTTGAGCTGGGGTCCTTTGGAGCTGGAGTGAGAGTTGGAGTGGTGATCAAACTTGCGCTTATGATTGTCGGTAGCTTTAGAAACCGAACCCCTTGGGGGGTAGAGTCCCTTGAGTTACTGCTTGGTCAGTTAACTTGTGGGCAAGTAGGATAGTTTGCTGGATGGTAGTCGGGTTGGAAGAAGTAACCATACTTTGAATCTGAGGCACTAGACCTCCAATATACGGCTCAATCCTCTTGTAGTCCAGAGTCACCATATGTGGGCACATGGTAGAAAGCTCATGGGAGCGAGTGGTATACAGCTTAATTTCAGAACCTTCCATTTTCAGGTTACAGCTCTCCTTCCAATTTCTGAATTTCATCCCTAGGACAGTACTCCTCCTTCATCATTGTCTTAAACTCCTCCCACGGGAGTCCATTTTCCATGACTAGACCCAACATCTGGATCTGAGCGTTTCACCACGTGAGAGCCAGGCCCTCCAAAGTTATAGCGGCGAACTTGACCTGATTGGCCACTGGGCAGTTGCACATGGCAATCACCGATTCTACTTTTTCGAACCACCGGAGTAGTCCGACAGCTCCTTCGGTTCCACTAAAGGTGTGGGGCTTACAGTCCATAAATGTCTTGAAGGTGCAGGCTGGCTGCTGATTCTTTTGACCTAGATTTAGAAGTATAATATAGGGTTGGGATTATAGAGCTTAGGAAAGGTGCTTTAAGAGATGGATTAACCTCATTAGTCAATAGCTAAAGTATTTACTTGCAGCATTCTGTGCTGCGAGAGTCTCTGCCAAACTGTCGTTGATTAGTGCAGCCAGCTCAGCTGCTGTCATATTGATGGTATCTCGGCCACCAGCACGACCTCCACGTCCTCTTCCCGACATGATTCTTCACATTCACAAATACAAAACAATGAGAAATATGTCGCATATTAAACATTATTTATGTACAAGTAAGGAAATACAACATCTAACATTTTGAAAATTAAATAAATTGTAAGGCTACAAAATAAATAACTCAAACATTAAACTTCTCATGCTTTTATTGAATGGGAACAACCTTACCCATCTGGGTTTGAAAATAGAAATAACATAAACGAAGCAAGAATGAAAAGGAAAGATATAATAGAAAGATCATCAAACATCCTTGTCATCGGAAGAAAAGTATTATTGTGCATCGTCGATCTCCACCGGTTCCTCCTCAAGCGGATCCCCGTATAAGGGCTCGTCCTTGAAGGGCTCCTCCTCGAAAGGTTCCTCCTCGTCTGAAAGTGGAATGTCCTCCGGAAATAGGGATGCTTTTAGTTGGGCTTCTAAGTGAGTCACTCTCTCCCGAAGTCCTTCAGCAGCATGATCTGCTACTTGCAGCTGGGCTTCCAGATTAGTCACTCTCTCCATAATCCCTCCTACATCCTGGTCTAGTATGCCATGTAACTAATGTGTAAGGTTATAGTCTAGTATGCAATCCGGGTTCTCTATAACCAATGGCTCTGATACCAATCTATCACACCCCAAAATTTCCACAAACAGTTTTACCGTTTTGGGAGGTGACACACCAGGATCTCAGTCATTAGTTACATTGAACGACTCTACACGGGACTTAAATGAAAATATCATAACAATCAGAGTTTAATGCGGAAGCGTAAAGAAAAGTAAATGCACAAAACACACGCGCCCAAAAAGTTCAAAAGTCCAAACCAAACACAATTCAAAATAGTCCAAACAATTTAATAAAACATTAATCAAAAGAAGAATCCCATGCATGTCCTATGTGTGCACCTGTGCCTTATCTTAGCGACCTGAGAAAACATGTAAGAAAAGATGTCAACACAAGGTTGGTGAGTTCACAGGTTTAAGTACATAAATAAACGTTTACCAGATTATTGATCATTCAATATGTATCTATAGGTAGCTAACCTATGTTCATGTTTAACTTAAGCGCTCGCAACCGAAGCTGACTGTTTTTTATTTGCCTCCTACCAGGTCTATCAACCCCGGCGATGTGAGTAGGCAAAAAATTCACCCGTTCGATCTCCAATCGAGTTAGCTCGACTAACGTGGGTGGGATTTGTCAAACCCGGTAGTACTACTAAACATTACCTCGCCATGATCCATATTAATTGTTCGATGTGTGTTGAGGACTTTCAGTGATAGCGTGTTACGCTTAGCTTTAACGTTGATATCATATGAATTACAAAAATCTCATAATAGTTGAATCATGTTTTCTCCCCCAAATTAAAACAGTAAAAGGGGCCGTGAAAACTCACCTGCGTTGCGTAGTAGGTAGTATCACACAAGTATGAGATTGAAACCACAAGTGTTAGCCTCAAACGGATCACGTATGCCCTAGAATATAAACATAACAATTAGGGGCACATTGGGATTTGTGACGACGACACGAAAGGTTAGAACGTCTTAACGCATTCTAAGGATTTAAGAGTGGACGAACGTGTCTACGGGAATAAAGATTTTTAATACAAAATTTACGATCGAAGTGTTACGTGTCGTATGTTAATAACGAATAATAATTAAACAAATACATAAATTCGTACGCTCGAGTCGTTTACAAAAATTAGGAAAATAATATAATTTAATATATTATTCTTAGGTTTGTAGGATTAACCAAATAATCATTTGTATTGAAAAATAATAAATATATTATTTTTAATCGAATATATAAACGTAGGTAAATAATATAATTTTAAAACGTCACATGAATTAATTAAACGAGACGAAATAATATAAAACTATATATTATTTTATACTAGAAGTCACGGTTTGAAAATATTATAAATATATTATTTTTATTCGATAATAACATAAATATATTATTTTTAAAAGTAGAAATAATATAAAAATGGGTTAATAAATCAAACGCGAGTCTACTGGTGGTTTCTCGGGCTAAAACACTTTAATATACTAATATAATAATGTGGGAAATTGATTTTATATTAAAATAATAATAAAACGATTTTTAAAAACAAAAGGGTCTCTCCCTCAACAGCACACACGCTTAACCAGTCCCGCCCGCTAGGGTATCGCAACAGAACCCGGATCCAATTGTTTTTATTAAACAAGTCCAGTGTATCCTCTACCCAATATCACGCAAGATCGAACCCAGTCCAAATCTGTCGATTTCGATGATGATCGACCACAACAACATAGGGGTTTTGTTAAACAGATGCTTGCGAAATTGTGTGTGTGATTAATTGCAAAAGCAAATGGTCTAAGATCGTTAAACTTAGGAAAAACAGGCCGAAACCCTAGATATGAACGTGAATTCGATTGGATCAATTCTGATGTTAGAAACTGTTGGATTCATGGGGTTTTTAATAAACAGAGGGTTGCGAATCCAACCCTGTGGTTTAATTTGATTGAGATAGTCGTTAAGATCAAAACACCCTAAATTGAAATATGAACAAACCCTAGAATTTGGATCATCCTCGATTCGATGATATAAGCCGTGGATTTCATAGGGCTTTCAATCCAGGCATATAGGTGATTCTATGGGTGTGTTCAATTTCATAAATGGACATCGAATTGATAGGGTTCGACCAAACTGGAATTGTATGAACCCTAGATTACTTGACTGATTCAACCCGATGTTGTAAGCCCTGGAATTGATAGGGCTTTCACTAAACAGATGAAAACGAAGGTGAGGGTGTAGGTAATTACCATAATTTGATTTAGATTGTAGGTGTCTGAGTAAAACAGGAGCCGACAGCAACCGGGTTGACCTCCGGCGACTTCTGCCGTGATTCCGACGAGTTTGATGTGTGCAATTGCTTCAATGGCGTTAGAATGAAGTGCGCAGGAGTTCAATTTGTTAGATTAACATCATGTCACACCCCAACCGATGGCGGAATCATCGGGGCGAGACATGTAGACTGTTCATGAGCTCAAGGTTGACTAAATTGTAATATGTTAAATCCATTTACATCCAAACAATCATGAATCAAGTTCAAAGTACATAATGAAATACAATTTGTTTTTGAATTAAGATTAACTAGGTCCAAAGCCTATGTGTAGCATGTCTTGATCTACTCATATGAAAACACCTGAAACATGAATAAAATAAGGTCAACTAAAAAGTTGGTGAGTATAACACAGGTTTGTATATAGATAGCATATAGTTTGTAAAACAAATCCTTACATAACATGATAAATAAGGCATTTATGGGGAGCAGCTATTGTGTAACCAAGTACAGTCAAACCTTTGTAACTAGCATGTAAGATTGTGTTGTCGGTATCAATCACCCCAATCTGGGTGGGTTTGTCAGACTCAATAGATCTATAATTGAAAACCGTCGGCTTGAATAGTTAATGATTGCACATAATCGCATACAAAAGTTAGCACAACTAGCACTTGGGCATAAAGCTCAAATTGCACACATGAATGTAAATAGGATTTGTATTTGTGTTGTTTGTGTAAATGTAAACTTGTAATTTGATAGAGTTCATGTTTCACCCCAAAAATGTAAAAGAGTAAAAGGGGCTATGAAATACTCACTTGATTCGAAGGCGTAGCTAACACGAGATAGTAGATAGTAATGTGATCCTTTTATTGCACAATGTTAACCTAGAGTGTAATGTATATATTAATAATGCACAATAGTCTAAGTCTATATCTAAAGTTAAATTGGATAAAGTTAGTGATTGGTATTTGAAAGTATTGTATAAAATGGAAGATTTGAAATGAATATTTTTAAAACATTTTTTTATAAGGTTTGAGTTTGGAATAATTAAATATGTAAATTAAATAATTACTGTATATGAAAATAATGTAAGTGTTAGATGTAATTGAGTATAACTAAATAAATGTTTTTGTTTAATTATAAATCAAATAAATAATTATTACCTTATTCATTTATTTATATAATGTAATTTAGACATTAAAATATTATTTAAGTGTAGGGTTTATAAATTAAATGTTGAACTTTAAATAATTTTCATTTATTTTAAGATTAAATATTTGATCCTTTCTAAATAAAAATAATACAGATTTTTATAAATTCAATTATTTTTATTTTAGAAATTAATCTGAAATACTAATTGTTTAGAAATATAAAAGATTGTAAACATTCTGCCAACACACACGACCGTGCCTAGGGTAGGGCACGATCGTGCTAGGGCGGGCGCGACCGTTCTAGACTGGGCGCGACCGTGTTGGTCAAACAGAGGACAACTAGCCAAACCATTAGGCACGACCGTGTCTATGCTTCTGGGTTACGATCAAGTCTAGCCAACGAGCATGACTGGGTCTGAGCAGGAGGCACGACCGCACTGGAAGTCGACACGACCGCGTCTCCCGAGGCACGACCGCGCTAGATGATTAGCGCGACCGTGTCTCTTTCAAAACAGGAACGAATTAATTGATTCTTATATTGATAGTGCTGGAATGTATAGAGCTTTCATTCAAAATGTTAGTACGAGTCTGTTGGTGTAGATTAATTATGTTTAAAACATGTTTAAAGTTGGATTCGATTAAACCATTTTTAAATGAAACTTAGGATCGAGTTCGAATAAATTTCGATATTGAGAGTCTAAATTGGATTAGGGCTTTTGATCTATAGAATAAATAGATAGTTTTGAAAGTTTCAATTACCCTGTGAGATGATGAATTGATGGTGTACGGGTAGAATGAGTTCCGGCGATGACGGTTTGATCTCCGGCGTATATGCTACAATCCCGACTAAACCAGCATGTCCAGAAGTCTTAGAGAGGGTCGAGTGGTGTAGTTTGTTTGTTTGCTAGAGAGCGTTTGGATTGAAATGGAGGAATTTGTGGATGCAATGAAGATGATCGACGGTTATGAGGGGGATCGACAAGATTGGGTTAATATGTCGTAAAGATGATGATTAAAACCTTAATTTGGTTTGTTAAAGTGTGAAACGGTTACGAATTCGAATGGTTTTGCGATTAAAGGCTGTATTTACGATTCAACTGATGTGAGGCGCGACCGTACCAGACGAGGCACGAGCGTGCCAAAACATGGCGCGACCGTGCCTACTAGGGTTTCTGGTTATTTACAAAATCAGCCCTTGTAATTTCAACTTTGACAGAATTAGCTCGGTTAGGATTTAACAGAACACCTAACGGGATTACTAACTAGGTTAACTCTAAGAGGTGTTACCCCTTGATTATGAGTTCTAAATCCTTGAATTGAATACGATCGGCTAACGATTAATGAGGTGTAGGTTTGAACAATTATATGATTCAATGTCGTGTTGTTATTTTATTAGTTAAAATAAGTTAAAATATGGTCGGAAAATCAGAGATGTTACAATCTCCCCATGTTAAGGGAATTTCGTTCCGAAATTTAACTAATGGAGGCAACCAAAAATCAAGAAACATGTGGGAGTTTTGGGTTCTCGGTGAGTTTTGATTGTTGGATTCTGGGGAGCGTAACCCTTGACATGGCTTAGGCCTGATACTTAAAGTTAAATATGAAGGGTGATGATAAATTTTGTTTTGAAATGAATTTAAGGAGGAGATTATCGAATAATAATTCTGAATTATAAATGTGAGATGTATTATTTGGAATGAATTTGATGGAGTCTTGATAATTAGGGTTTGTGTAAGATGTAGTATAATATACCTTAAAATTGTCAGTGGGTAAAAAAAATTTCATAAACATTGGTCTAGGTCAAAACTTCACGTGATATGAGCAACGCTACCTCTGATAATATTATAGGACACTTATATATAGGAAGTACCATTAGTTTAGTTGTTACATATTATGATAAGTTTTAGGTCACAACATGTGACAATCCAGACTTTTCCAGTTAACTCCGTTAACAAAATCCAGTTAAAGTTAACTGAAATTAACTTTACTCAAACTCCAGGGACTATTTCTGTCAATATCTCAAACTTAAAATCCAGGGACTAGTTGTGTGATACTCTTAAACTATTCCATTGACTTTTTAAGTCAAAATTGTTTATTGTTGACTTCTATAAAGTCAAAATTAACCAAAACTTAACCTAAGTATCCAAGTTAAAACTCGGAGGATCTATTCTGCCAAGTTTCAAACTCCAATCCAAAGCTAAACCTCAGGGACCATTCCTGACAATTCTCTAAACCCAATTGCTGACTTTTGAAAGTCAAAGCGTCGCGAATTCAATAGAATCCGATCGTTCCAAACTGAAATCCGTTGAAATTGTAACTGTTTTATGCAATCAAACCTCTAACGAACTTAATTAAGACCTAATCATCACCATTAAACTGAAATTAACTCGAATTATGATCATGATTTCGTAACCGTCGACTTCATTTTCCCATTATCATCAAATCCGACGAATTTCTGTATTGCCTTCACGAATTGAGACAATGCACACTTCAAACGATCCTCATTAGAGTTTCTGCACACATCTATTCGATTGGATTTGCACCAGAAGCCACCGGAGAGCAAGCAAGTCATAGTCGGCACCTGTTTTGGTCGAGCACTATCAACCAGACATCCATTCTGGTAATTTCTTGTATCATTAGTTTCGTTTTTACTCGTCAATTGAAAGCCCTATCATTACCAGGGCTTAAATTACCAATTCGATCGAAATCTATAACCTAGGGTTCATCATTGACCGGTTTAATCGAACCTGTAACATCCCAAAAATAATAAAACGAATAAATATAGCAAGACCGGTGATTTAGTCGTAATATTTATACAAAAGGGAGCGGGCTTGGGCTCGGCTTCAATGGGCTGAGGGAAGCCCAGGTATATATATAAGGCAAGGCAGCCCTCTTCCCTGCTCATTCCACACTAACGCAGCTTCTAGAGAGAGAAAGGAGAGCTCGGGTCTAGAGAGAGAAAGTCGACGGATCGTCACAAGATTGGAGGAGCACGTTACAGCTGAGCCCGTGAGCAAAACCTCCGAATCAGAATTACAATCCAGGTAACGATTCGATCACATTATGAGTTTTTGTTCGTTTTGGGAAGTTTCGGGTTTTGGCTAAAAAGATAACGATTTTTGGATGAAACTTGAAAGTGAGCTTAGGTATAGCATCTAGAATGAAAAACGAACGTTTTGATCAAAGAAAAATTTAGATATTGACTCGATCAGACTTGCATGCAAAAAAAACTTCAGATTTTTGGGGAAGACGATGTGCAGACCCATCGAAACTACTTAGTTTCGATATGTGCAGTAGTTTCGATATGTGCAGACCCATCGAAATTACTCAGTTTCAATATATGCATACCCATCGAAACTACCATAGTTTCGATATAAGCCCACGATCCGAAGCTAAGATTACACCTAAGTTACTTATCGAAACTACCAAGTTTCGACTGAAGCAACCTATCGAAACTACCAAGTTTCGACAGAAGCAACCTATCGAAACTACCAAGTTTCGACAAAAGCAACCTATCGAAACTACCAAGTTTCGACATAAGCAACCTATCGAAACTACCAAGTTTCGACAGAAACAACCTATCAAAAGTACCAAGTTTCGATAAAACAAATCCATCGAAAGTACTAAGTTCAAGCATAGTAATGTCTAATGTCATCTAGGAGCACTACCTTACGAGTATGACTTTATTATACAGATCGTGAGTGACATTAGTGACGCTCAGTAGCCAGCTTAGTGTATTTCAGAAACTACTCATCAGGTGAGTTCTATGTGCCCCCTTCTATGTTATGTGCAAATGATTTATAAATGTTTTAGGGCTGAAATGTATACACTAAATGAATAACAGTTATGAATGTCAATGTGATCATACGTGGTATACAAATATATATATATATATATATATATATATATATCTTTACACAAAATAGAATTATGAATAAAGAATGAAACGTATGATTTTTAAAGAATGAATGAAAGTATGACATAACGTGTAAAGAAGAAATCTTGCTTTATATCCATGTATATATTTCTTGCCAAGTATAAGAAAACGTTATGGACGCTTCGATGATAACGGCTACTTCGGTAGACGGACAACCACGTGACTATCGTACAATCGTGTACTTATATAAACGTACGAATGCCACAAGTGCGTTCCTTCATCAGCTGGGACGTACGAATGCCACAAGTGCGTTCCTTTATTTTACCATCAGACTTGCTCATAAATTGACCGATCAGGCGGTGACACAAGGAACTTTACCTCCAAGAGGTTCGGTTTCTAAACCCACCGACAAAACTAAGCGCAAGTTCGACCATCACTCCCACTTCCACTCTAACTCTAAAGGATCCCAACCCAACCAACCTCAGCACCAACAGCAGCGAAAGTTTGAGCCTGCTAGAAACTTTAATCAAACGACCTCATCAGGTCCGAATCAGGGAGAATATGCTGGGAGGTACCCCAAGTGCAACAAATGTGGCTATCACCACACGGCACTTGTGATCAACAACGTTGCCAGCGGTGTGGTAAGATGGGCCACGCTGCGAAGGACTGTAGGGTTGCACTCCCGAACAAACAACCATTTAAATCACAGGGATTCACGAGAGGATGTTTTCAGTGCGGCAAGGAGGGGCACATTCAAAGGAATTGTCCTCGGTTGAAGAGGAGTGGAAATGGAAATGGCAGTGCTAGTAGTAACGGTAATAACCAGGGCAACAATGGTAACAACCCCAATCAGAACAACAATAACGGTAATAACGGTAATAACAGTGGTAATGGAGGAAATGGGGCGAAAGGAAGAGCTTTTGTACTGGGATCTGGAGAAGCTCGCTACGATCATAACGTGGTCACCGGTAAAATTCTCTTAAATAATTACTTTGCTTCTGTCCTTTTTGACACTGGTGCTGATAGGAGTTTTATATCTAAGAAACTTAGTGATATGATAAAAGGAACTCCAACTCTGTTAGAAGCTAAGTATGTAATAGAGATAGCTGACAGCCAAATAATTGAAGCAACCCACATTCTTAAGGGTTGTAAGCTTGATCTAGCTAGCCATATTCTTGATATCGACCTTATGCCGGTCACACTTGGTAGTTTTGATGTAATTGTCGGCATGGATTGGTTATCTAAAAACCAAGCCGAAATTATCTGTCGTGAGAAGATTGTACGTATACCTCTCTCGAATGGAGAAACCCTTTCCATCCAAGGCGAAAGAGTTGGTGCAGTCATGGGCATTATATCCTTCATGAAAGCACAAAAATGTCTTCGAAAGGGACACACGGCTATTTTGGCCCTTGTTGCTGAGCAGCCTTCAGAAGAGAAGAAGATCGAAGATATTCCCGTTGTGCGTGAATTCTTGGAAGTATTTCCCGAGGATCTAACCGGTCTGCCACCGCATCGTCAAGTTGAATTCCAATTAGATTTAGCACCCGGAGCAGCACCAATTGCTCGGGCACCTTATCGATTAGCACCCAGTAAATTGCAAGAACTATCTACACAGTTACAGGAGTTGTTAGATAAAGGTTTCATCCGACCTAGTTCATCACCGTGGGGAGCTCCAGTCCTGTTTGTTGAAAAGAATGACGGTACTTTCCGTATGTGCATTGATTACCGGGAATTGAACAAGGTAACAATCAAAAATCGTTATCCCCTGCCGCGTATTGATGACCTCTTTGATCAACTCCAAGGGTCAAGTTTCTATTCCAAAATAGACCTTAGATCTGGTTATCATCAGCTGAGAGTCCGAGATGAGGATATCTCTAAGACTGCTTTTAGGACAAGGTACGACCATTACGAATTTATGGTCATGCCTTTCGATTTAACCAACGCACCCGCGGTATTCATGGACCTCATGAACCGTGTGTGTAAGCCTTACCTTGACCAGTTTGTTATCGTTTTCATCGACGACATCCTCATCTATTCCAAGAACATGAGGAACATCTACGCATAATTTTGGAACTACTTAAGCGAGAACAACTGTATGCTAAGTTTTCCAAGTGTGAATTTTGGATCCGGAAAGTTCAGTTTCTAGGGCATGTGGTTAACGAGAAAGGGATACATGTCGACCCATCCAAAATAGAAGCCATCAAGAATTGGGCAGCACCGACGACTCCGACTGAGGTGCGACAATTTCTGGGATTGGCTGGATATTATCGTCGTTTTATCGAAGGATTTTCAAAGAATGCACAACCTCTCACCGCCCTAACTCAAAAAGGAAAAGCCTATAATTGGGGTGATAACCAAGAGTTAGCTTTCCAGCACCTCAAACAGAAACTTTGCAGTGCACCTATTTTAGCTCTTCCGGAAGGAACCGGTGATTTTGTAGTGTATTGTGATGCATCTATTCAAGGTCTGGGTTGTGTCTTAATGCAACGCGAAAAGGTAATCGCATACGCGTCACGTCAATTAAAGGTTCACGAGAAAAACTACACCACTCATGACCTAGAGTTGGGAGCAGTAGTTTTTGCACTTAAGATATGGAGACATTACTTGTACGGTACCAAATGCACCATCTACACCGATCACAAGAGCCTCCAGCATATCTTCGAGCAGAAGGAGTTGAACATGCGACAACGTCGTTGGGTTGAACTTTTAAATGATTACGACTGTGTGATCCGGTATCATCCGGGTAAAGCTAACGTTGTGGCTGATGCACTAAGCCGAAAGGAAACGAAACCCAAACGAGTTCGAGCATTACAACTTACTATTCACCCTGGATTGCCTGACAGAATCCGTAGTGCTCAACATGAAGCCTTGAAAGAAGATAACCTACCGTTAGAAGGTACTCGCGGCATGGAAGCACAACTTGAAGTGAAATCTGACGGAATTCGTTACTTTGTCGAACGAATATGGATTCCAGTGTTCGGAAATGTAAGGGAACTAATCATGGATGAAGCTCATAAATCTCGTTACTCCATCCATCCGGGTTGCGATAAAATGTACCATGATCTAAAAGTACTATATTGGTGGCCGAAGATGAAGGCCGATATAGCCACCTATGTTAGTAAGTGTCTGACCTGCGCGAAGGTCAAAGTTGAATATCAAAAACCGTCCGGTCTTCTGCAACAACCAGAAATTCCCATGTGGAAATGGGAACAAATATCCATGGATTTCATCACCAATTTACCACGAACCCCTACTGGATGTGACACTATATGGGTGATTGTTGATCGATTAACAAAATCTGCTCATTTCCTTGCAATCAAGGAAACCGACAAAATGGATAAACTTACTCGTACATACTTGAAAGAAATAGTCTCTCGGCACGGGGTGCCAATCTCCATTATTTCGGATCGTGATGCACGATTCACTTCTCGTTTCTAGCAGTCGTTACATAAGGCCTTAGGCACACGTCTAGATATGAGCACGGCATACCATCCTCAAACTGATGGCCAAACTGAACGTACTATCTAAACTCTGGAGGACATGCTACGAGCTTGTGTGATTGATTTCGTTAACACTTGGGAGTCTCACCTACCGTTGGTGGAGTTCTCCTACAACAACAGTTATCACACTAGCATCAAGGCAGCTCCATTTGAAGCACTTTATGGACGGAAATTCCGTTCTCCCATTTGTTGGACCGAGGTTGGAGACAGCCAACTCACAGGTCTTGAACTTGTATTTGAAACTTCTGAAAAGATCGTTCAAATTAGAAACCGTATGGCGGCTGCTCGTGATCGTCCAAAGAGCTATGCCGACAAGCGTCGTAAACCTTTGGAGTTTCAAGTAGGTGACATGGTCTTACTAAAAGTCTCACCTTGGAAAGGTGTCATTCGTTTCGGGAAACGAGGTAAACTGAATCCTCGTTATGTTGGACCTTTCAAAATATTAAGGAGAATCAGACCAGTAGCGTATCAACTGGACTTACCTAAAAGACATAGGGGTGTGCACAACGTCTTTCACGTCTCAAATTTAAAGAAATGCCTAGCAGACGAATCACAAGCAGTTCCTCTTGAGGAACTACACGTTGATGAACAGTTACGCTTCATCGAAGAACTTGTGGAAATTATGGATAGGGAAGTTAAAACGTTAAAGCACAGTAAGATCCCTATTGTCAGAGTTCGTTGGAACTCGAAACGCGGACCGGAATTCACGTGGGAGCGCGAGGATCAAATGATGCGCAAATATCCTAATCTGTTCAAGCACTCCGCGTCAAATTCTTAAGGTACTATTTAATTTTCGGGACGGAAATTCTTTCAACTAGGGAATGATGTGAAACCTCAGAAAAATATTTTTTTTATTTTAATTTTCGGGACGAAAATTCTTTCAACTAGGGAATGATGTGACAATCCGGACTTTTCCAGTTAACTCCGTTAACAAAATCCAGTTAAAGTTAACTGAAATTAACTTTACTCAAATTCCAGGGACTATTTCTGTCAATATCTCAAACTTAAACTCCAGGGACTAGTTGTGTGATACTCTTAAACTATTCCATTGACTTTTTAAGTCAAAATTGTTTATTGTTGACTTCTATAAAGTCAAAATTAACCAAAACTTAACCTAAGTATCCAAGTTCAAATTCGGAGGACCTATTCTGCCAAGTTTCAAACTCCAATCCAAAGCAAAACCTCAGGGACCATTCCTGACAATTCTCTAAACCCAATTGCTGACTTTTGAAAGTCAAAGCGTCGCGAATTCAATAGAATCCGATCGTTCCAAACTGAAATCCGTAGAAATTGTAACCGTTTTATGCAATCAAACCTCTAACGAACTTAATTAAGACCTAATCATCACCATTAAACTGAAATTAACTCGAATTATGATCATGATTTCGTAACCGTCGACTTCATTTTCCCATTATCATCAAATCCGATGAATTTCTGTATTGCCTTCACGAATTGAGACACTGCACACTTCAAACGATCCTCATTAGAGTTTCTACACACATCTATTCGATTGGATTTGCACCAGAAGCCACCGGAGAGCAAGCAAGTCACAGTCGGCACCTGTTTTGGTCGAGCACTATCAACCAGACATCCATTCTGGTAATTTCTTGTATCATTAGTTTCGTTTTTACTCGTCAATTGAAAGCCCTATCATTACCAGGGCTTAAATTACCAATTCGATCGAAATCTATAACCTAGGGTTCATCATGGACCGGTTTAATCGAACCCTAGACTAGACCCAATCAAAATGAAACTAACCTATACAATTAGATTCGCAATACCATACTCTTTGAAAGCCCTTTATCAATTCGAACTTTTATTATCAGAATCGTTGTAACCCGTAATCTAGGGTTCATATGAAACCAAGTTGTCGAATTCAACTCTAAACCGCGTTTAAACCAAATTAAACTATACCATTAGACTCGTGGTCTTCTATAGATTGAAAGCCCTATGAAATATCGGGCTTCCATCATCGAATTGATCTTGATCCCGTAATTAGGGTTCGTCCTGGAAACGTATTGGGGTTTTCGATCTTAACAACTGTATAAATTCAATTAAACCACATGGTCAGATTCGACATCCTTCGTTTAATAAAAACCCTATGTTTTCAACTGATTCTAATATACAAATTCATCGATTTGACTCGTATCTAAATCTAGGGTTTCGGCCTTCTATTTCGTAATTAAACGATTCAAAACTCAATGATTTTTGCAATTAAACCTCACCCCAGAATCGCCAATACCCGATTAACTAAACCCCTATACTTTCGTGTTAAATCGATATCGAAATCGACGGTTTTGAACTGGGTTCGATCGTGCATGTATTCGGGAAGGGGGACTCACGGGAATTATTGGTCAAAACTAATTCGATCCGGATACCATCGCGATGACCCTAGCGGGCGGACTGGTTAGAGCGATGTGTGTGTGGGAGAGACCCGGGTTCGAGGCCGGGCTCCCACAATTATTTTTAAACATTTTTCTGTTAATATTTAATTAATAAAAATCAAACCCTATAATATTATATTATTATATAAATGTGTTTTAGCCCCGGAAACAACCCGTGGACTCGGGTTTGAATTTTGTAACAAATTATATTTTCACTTTTAAAATATCGTGTTCGTATTATTTTTAAGCCGTAATCTCGTATAAAATAATATAATAATATTATTTTCCACCCGTAGTCGATGTTAATAAAATAATATATAAATTATATTATTTTCAACTCATTCAATTTCCTTGTGTGACATTGTTTTAAAAACTATAAATAATATATACGATATTATATTATTTACCTACGTTATATGCTCGAATAAAAATAACATGTTTATTATTTTTGCCAATGATTAATTATTAATCTTACGAATCTAAAATAATATATTAGATTATATTATTTTCCTAACTTTTGTAAACGACTCGAACGTACGAATCTAATTAATTATTTGTTTATTATTCGTTATTAACGTTCGACACGTAACGCATTTACCTTAATTATTATATATAATTCCGTAGACACGTTCGTCTACTCTTAAATTCCTAGAATGCGTTAAGGCATTAAATCTTCCGTATCGTCGTCACAAATCCCAACTTGTCCCTAATTTATGTGTTTATAATTTTAGGGCATACGTAAGTCGTCTGAGACTTACACTCGTGGTTCCAACTTTTTCCTTGTGTGATCCAAATCTCTACTCAAGCTCAGGTGAGTTTTCACGGCCCGTTTTTACTGGTTTTAAACTGGGGGAGAAAACATGATACAAACTATTTTTGAGTTTTGTACTTCATTTTATATCAATTTTTATGACTATGCGTAAACTCTATCATGAAAGTCCTCACATCGAACCGTTTAAATATGAATATAGCGAAGTATGTTGGGTAGTACTACTGGGTTTACCCGCGTTAGTCGCGCTAACTCGATTGGATATCGAACGGGTGCAATATTGACCTAAACGTGCACCGTGGTTGATAGACCTGGTGGGAGGCAATACAAACAGTCAGTTTACGGTTGCGAGCGTAATAGCAAACATGAACATGGGTTAGCTACTCATTGGTATATATGCTGATTGTACAATAAATCTGGTAAACGTTTATTTATATATTGAAACCTGTGAACTCACCAACCTCGTGTTGACACTTTTTCTTACATGTTTTCTCAGGACGCTAAGCTAAGACACAGGTGCACGTTAGGGCATGCATGGGATTCAACTGCTTTGCTTTGTGTCTATTTATGTTTGGTTGAATTATTTTATTGTACTTTGTTTGGTTTGGACGTTTGGACTTTTGAGACTTTTGGACTTTGGTATTGGGCGCGTGTATTTTGCGCATTTACTTTCTTTACGCTTCCGCATTGATACTTTGATTTAAAAGATATTTTCATTTTGAGTCCCATGTAGAGTCGTTCAATGTAACTAGTGTCTGAGATCCTGGTTTGTCACTCCCCAAAACGGTAAAACTCCGTTAGTTGAAATTGGGGGTGTGACACAACACACGACAAAATTTCACTATGCTTTCCATACGCTGATTTTCATAATTCCGTGTGCACCCGTAATTACTCAAATCATCGCGTGGTACGTATAGATCATCTCGTTGTGTGAGGGTCAAGAGGGGCAAAATCTCACTCCGTCCATGTCCATTGTTTTCACATAAAAGTCGCTAACAAATAACTATGTCTTTAAGCAGGTAAGTTCACAACTAAAGAGTAGTATAACCTAAAGTTTCTTAGTTTTCTCGTGTTTGAACAAGAATACGTCAAATCCCGAGTCGTTTCCATGTATTATGGTCTTCAACTTTGGTGAGCAAAGTGCATGACCATGTCTTGTGTATAATGTAATCAATCAATTGTAATAATTGTAAGCAATTTGGTTTCATGTATAAAGTAAACACACAAGTCTCATGTATGATCTAGTGTCACGTAGCTCGAAATCAATTAAGTCTCATGTATCGCGTGAATAATTTAGCGCCATGTATTTTGTAAATTATTAATCTCCCGTGTGGAATGTAAGCAACATAGTATCATGTGTATTGTAGGAGATGAAGTTCATGTATAGTGTCGATAACTTAGCATCATGTATTTTGTAAGTCAACAAGTTCTCACGTGTAATGTGAACAATATAGTGTCATGTGTAATATAAACAGTTTAGTATCTTGTATATTGCATATTGTGCAATGTTTAGTATGATGCACCTTCTAACCACATGAGTTTCATGTTAATGTGGTCAATCTAGAATTATGTATCAAACAACCAACGGTTATGTATATTGCAAATAACTAAGTTTCGTGTATTATGTGCTCAATCTAGTAGCATGTGTATTGCAATTTAGCATGTTTCGTGTGTTATGTGATCAATCCAGTAAATTGTGATTTATAGGAAAACTAGTTTCATGTATTATGTAATTTGTGTAGCATTGGGTATGTTGAGAATAATTGAGTTTCATGTACCATGTGGTTGCGTTGGGTAATATTGTGAACGTGTATGCGTAAGTTGTTGGACTTCGTGTGTGATGTATACTAACGGGTTTTGCATGTGATCGAGTGTTGCGGATAAGCGTGTTGTTTGGTGTTCCTGTATAACGTGGTAGTTTAGTTGTAGCTCTTAACTCTCATTGAGGTTGATGGGGGGGGGGGGGTTAACGCTTACGTTGTACGATCGTCTCTTGAAGTGATAAGTGAAAGGTAATAAGGAGGTTCTGAAAATATTCAAGGAAATGTGTTTACAATTACTGATCTTTGTTTGAAAATAGGAAGTGGTAAATTATTCTTGATTGTGGATATATAAGGTAGTGAATCCATTGATTCCCATAATTTAAATAAATAGACAATTTATGGAAAAATCTTTTAATTTAGATTTTCAGCTATTAATAAAAAGGATATTTCTAAGCGGAATTATTGGCTAAACAAGTAGTCGTATACTAATTTAGCCAGAGTTTAGGAATATTTTTCTTTAATGAGGAAAATCGTAATTATTTATCAATTCGGAATAATATTTTTATAAAATAGATTGTGTTAAGTTTCTCTATCAGGAGAGAAGTTTTATGGAAAATTTATGTTTTTTTACTATCTAAAAGTTTGATAAACATTTTGTTTGAACGAAATAACGAGGTTTGTTTAAATCAAATAATTGGATGATTTGTTTACGAAGGAGATTGCTGGTAGTGTACTAAATTATGGTGAATGAGAAAGATAATACTTGGAGAATTTTGATGAAAATATGATGGGTGTAATTCACCCTCAACGTATTGAATTTAGGAATAATAACTTTGGAAAATATAAAATTTAGTAATGCTGAAATGTATTCAAAATACAGGGAAATGGTTCACAAACTAAAATAAATAAGAAAAATAATCCTGTTAATGCCTCCTGTAGCTTTCCACTAGAAGGAGAATAATTCCCAAGGGGAGCACCGCTTCGAGGATGGAGATTAATTCCTTTTGGTACCCTAATTGGTTTGCTAGGCTATTCATTCCTTGTCCTTGTAAGTCGTGCATTAACCCTTGCTCCATTTTTTGCCTCTCAAATTCTGAGGTCCTTACATATTGGTGCGTGTCATTGATTGGAAATTCGATAGTACTAGTGAGTGCCATGATATGCCCTACTCAAGGATTAGAGTATTACGGGCCGGGCATTAGATATGGGTCTCTTAGTAGGAGTGGTAATTGATTGTGGAGATGGGGTGTCTAGTATGGGTTTCTGGGTGCGGCTGATCCAGGTGTTCGAAGTCTTGGGCCGGTGTTCCTAATCCAATCTACCCTTACATCAAACCTTGGTCTAGCAGTTGCGGGTGTTGGTGATCGATGTACGGGTGATCCGGTGTCTTCTTCCCAATCAGACTCTTCTTCGGGACGACATACCGGGGAGGTAGGAGAGTAGGAATGCATGCTTAGCAGGAAAACAATGGAAAGGTTGTAAGCGATAAATAAATGCTGAGTGTCAAACATAAGAGTTCTCATAGGTTTAGAGTTTGACTAGTCATAACGTCGAGTCTTCACAATAGTATTTTAGGAGTACACTTGACCTATAAGTAGTGTATCCCTGAGGAGAATTCCCAGGAAAGAGGGGTGGGTCACTAGGACACACTTAAGTACCCTATCTTTCCTTAGCCAGAATTCCTCATGGGCCTACACACTCTTCCAGCCATCATGTATTAATAATACTATTGTTGGGCTCATGGTCATGATGAGAATTGTTGTGAACTGGACCTTGTGGCCCGAAAGTAAGGTTTATGCATTTCAGTGGGCTTTTGCTTCTTGAAGGATAGATGGGCTTCTTAGTTTATTATTGATGGACATTAGGCCCAATAGTTTAAAAATTTGTTGTTCACAAGAGGTGTGGTATTATGTATGTGAGTTTAGGGGTGCATAAATAACTAAGTGTGTATGAGTGTGTGTGGAAACTTAGGATAGCACTTTAAATAAATTAAATAGGTAGCAATGAATAGGAGAAAAAAAATGGCAGGTAATGTGACACATAGATTATTAAGTATTGTATTATATGATGTAATTATATAGTATAACATGTAAGAATATTCGCATAAAAAAAAGTAATCATATAGCATGTAGATAGTAATGAGTGTAAGCACAAAAGTTATCAAGTACTGTGACACATAAGTAATTATGTATTGTATCACATAGTGTAAATACTTATGATAGCATGTAAAAATATTTACACAAGAACTAATAATGTAGCATGTAGTAGCATGGCATTGTATGAGTGTCCTAAAGTTATAGTCAAGGTCAAGGGTGTCTAATAACCTAGTTCCCTATAAACCTGGCTCTGATACCAATCTGTCACACCCCAACCGATGGCGGAATCATCGGGGCGAGACATGTAGATTGTTCATGAGCTCAAGGTTGACTAAATTGTAATATGTTAAATCCATTTACATCCAAACAATCATGAATCAAGTACAAAGTACATAATGAAATACAATTTGTTTTTGAATTAAGATTAACTAGGTCCAAAGCCTATGTGTAGCATGTCTTGATCTACTCATATGAAAACACCTGAAACATGAATAAAATAAGGTCAACTAAAAAGTTGGTGAGTATAACACAGGTTTGTATATAGATAGCATATAGTTTGTAAAACAAATCCTTACATAACATGATAAATAAGGCATTTATGGGGAGCAACTATTGTGTAACCAAGTACAATCAAACCTTTGTAACTAGCATGCAAGATTGTGTTGACGGTATCAATCACCCCAATCTGGGTGGGTTTGTCAGACTCAATAGATCTATCATTGAAAACCGTCGGCTTGAATAGTTAATGATTGCACATAATCGCATACAAAAGTTAGCACAACTAGCACTCGGGCATAAAGCTCAAATTGCACACATGAATGTAAATAGGATTTGTATTTGTGTTGTTTGTGTAAATGTAAACATGTAATTTGATAGAGTTCATGTTTCACCCCAAAAATGTAAAAGAGTAAAAGGGGCAATGAAATACTCACTTGATTCGAAGGCGTAGCTAACACGAGATACTAGATAGTAATGTGATCCTTGTATTGCACAATGTTCACCTAGAGTGTAATGTATATATTAATAATGCACAATAGTCTAAGTCTATATCTAAAGTTAAATTGGATAAAGTTAGTGATTGGTACTTGAAAGTATTGTATAAAACGGAAGATTATAAATGGATATTTTTAGAACATTTTTTTATAAGGTTTGAGTTTGGAATAATTAAATATGTAAATTAAATAATTACTGTTTATGAAAATAATGTAAGTGTTAGATGTAATTGAGTATAACTAAATAAATGTTTTTGTTTAATTATAAATCAAATAAATAATTATTACCTTATTCATTTATTTATACAATGTAATTTAGACATTAAAATATTATTTAAGGGTAGGGTTTATAAATTAAATGTTGAACTTTAAATAATTTTCATTTATTTTAAGATTAAATATTTGATCCTTTCTAAATAAAAATAATACAGATTTTTATAAATTCAATTAATTTTATTTTAGAAATTAATCTGAAATACTAATTGTTTAGAAATATAAAAGATTGTAAACATTCTGCCAACACACACGACCGTGCCTAGGGTAGGGCACGATCGTGCTAGGGCGGGCGCGACCGTTCTAGACAGGGCGCGACCGTGTTGGTCAAACAGAGGACAACTAGCCAAACCACTAGGCACGACTGTGCCTTCGATAGGCACGACCGTGTCTATGCTTCTGGGGTACGATCAAGTCTAGCCAACGAGCATGACTGGGTCTGAGCAGGAGGCACGACCGCGCTGGAAGTCGACACGACCGCGTCTCCCGAGGCACAACCGCGCTAGATGATTAGCGTGACCGTGTCTCTTTCAAAACAGGAACGAATTAATTGATTCTTATATTGATAGTGCTGGAATGTATAGGGCTTTCATTCACAAGGTTAGTACGAGTCTGTTGGTGTAGATTAATTGTGTTTAAAACATGTTTAAAGTTGGATTCGATTAAACCATTTTTAAATGAAACTTAGGATCGGGTTCGAATAAATTTCGATATTGAGAGTCTAAATTGGATTAGGGCTTTTTACCTATAGAATAAATAGATAGTTTTGAAAGTTTCAATTACCCTGTGAGACGATGAATTGATGGTGTACGGGTAGAATGAGTTCCGGCGATGACGGTTTGATCTCCGACGTCTTCTGCTACAATCCCGACTAAACTAGCATGTCCAGAAGTCTTAGAGAGGGTCGAGTGGTGTAGTTTGTTTGTTTGCCTGAGAGAGTTTGGATTGAAATGGAGGAATTTGTGGTTGCAATGAAGATGATCGACGGTTATGAGGGGGTTCAACAAGATTGGGTTAATACGTCGTAAAGATGATGATTAAAACCTTAATTTGGTTTGTTAAAGTGTGAAACGGTTACGCATTCGAATGGTTTTGCGATTAAAGGCTGTATTTACGTTTCAACTGATGTGAGACGCGATCGTGCCTATAAGAGGCGCGACCGTGCCAAAACGTGGCGCGACCGTCCCAGACGAGGCGCGACCGTGCCAAAGCATGGCGCGACCGTTCCTACTAGGGTTTCTGGTTATTTACAAAATCAGCCCTTGTAATTTCAACTTTGACAGAATTAGCTCGGTTAGGATTTAACAGAACACCTAACGGGATTACTAATTGGGTTAACTCTAAGAGGTGTTACCCCTTGATTATGAGTTATAAATCCTTGAATTGAATACGATCGGCTAACGATTAATGAGGTGTAGGTTTGAACAAGTATATGATTCAATGTCGTGTTGTTATTTTATTAGTTAAAATAAGTTAAAATATGGTCGGAAAATCAGAGATGTTACACATCAGGTTTAAGCGAATTTGATGTTCAATACGATCGTGGTCTACGGTTTCAGTTTAATGAACATTATTGGGTTTAATTCGCGATTGATGAAGTTGTTAATTGGTCTCATAATGGTCGTGAATGGTAGTAATTTGAATAACGGTTACTAAATTAAACAGAACTCAGTTACAACTCGTGAATTCAGGCTCAAGAATGCCTGGTTTGACTTTTAAAAGTCAACCAAATCGAAATTGGGTAATTTACAGAACTAGTCCCTGTGGTTTCATGAATCTGAGTTTGAAAGAATGGCAGAATGAGTCCTTGTGGTTTATATCACATGTTGAGTTGACTTTTAAAGTCAACAGAATTTAAATCTTGGATTTTGACTTTACAAAATCAAACAGAATTATGTTTAAACTAATTACATATTTAGTCCGTGTAGTTAGAGTTTGAGGAAATGACAGAATTAGTCCCTAGGGTTTGAGATAAGTTAACTAGGTTAAGTTTAACTGGATTTAATTAACGAGGTTAGACTAAAAGTACGGGTTGTCACAAATTTGATCTGTGATATGAAATCGATGCACTCAATGAATCAGAAGTTAAAGGACAATGATAAGTTGTGTATTAACAGAATTAAATCACTCAAAAGAGACATTAATTCGCAAACTTTGAAGATTAAGGAACAAGCATATCGTTTGGATATGGCTTATGCTGAGATTGAAAAGAGTAATGAAATTGTTGCTGAGAAAAACAAAGTAATTTTAGACAAAGAAGCAGAGGTGATCAGATTACATAGAAAACTGGAAAGTTTTGGAAATTCATCACTATTGTTGTGTTATTTCAGTAACAATGCTGATCCAGTTAAGAGAACAACTGGAATTGGATTCGCTCCTCCACTATTTAATGGAAATTATGTGGTAAAACCAGAGATCATTACTAAAGAGGATATTGATCCAAAGACAGTTTTAAAAATTTATTCAGTCAGAGGGGAAGAAGTGGTATATAATTCTAATAGTGATGATGAGACATTTGATGCTCTGAAAATTGATGGTGTTATTAAGATGTGAAGATTGATGAACCAAAAGTGGTAAAATAAGTCACAAGAGATTGATGTATTCTTACAGAGCCCGATGAAGTTGAACAATCGACTATTTCACCAATGTTATCTAAAATTGGTTTTATAAGTGCTGGTGATATCAAGAAGGAGGTTTCAAAGGTTGAAAATAAATCCACAAGTGATTTCATTAAACAGAAAGTGAATGTGGTAAAACCCAAAGATATTCAGTCTCCAGTTTCAAAGAATTATTGTAGGTCCTCGGGTGTCTCGGATCGTTACGTGTGGGTGTGTGACTATTCGGACCGGGTGCGGAATGCCCGTGACTAGGTGGAGAATCAAACAACACAAAGTAAATCATCAAAGAAATCACTTTAAAGTTTCGTCTATTATAAACTTGAACGGTTACAAAGAGAAAATACTGAGTGTAAATGTCTGCGTACATATCTTCTGTCATCCTATTCTATTTATACCAGACCTGATCTCTACGCACTTAACAAGTGTGAAGGGCAAATTGTTCATGTGTACTTAGCAAGTACGCAGAGTATTCTTGCGTACTTGCTAAGTACGCAGGAATTAATTCCTGCGCACATGCTAATTGCGCAAAACACTTACAGAAATAATACAACAATAACATGCATTAGAAATTACAACCCGATAACTAATACATACAGACACTAACATACAAAGACAAGACATACAACTCAAGTACAATAAACTAAGACACTATCCAGAGTGTTTGTCACACAAAAGTGCTTCAACAAACTCCCCCTTGACAACAGTTCCATCCTTTGAATCTCATCTTGACACAGGTTCAGTCGAGCCTGCTAGTACTATTGAGGCATCGGCTGAAGCCTCCCCTGCCGAACCTACACATGTGTATCCAGAGGCAAAGAAAGACAAACATATGCCTGAAAGTTCATCGAAGGATCCGGCTCCTGATTGGCAAAAGATTTCAATAATAGACAAACACGGAGCGACAGGGATGATCTTAGCTGTGAGGTTCAACGAGGATAAGAAGTTGTTTTCAATCAAGTGAGCTGGGGGGGTTCAATACTTGAAACCAACCAGCAAAGCTTTCAACTCCTTACCAAGATACGACCTCGTGAACCTAGTAAACCGAGAGCTGCTGGGTCACTCAAATAACGTAGTAGCGGTGGGTTTGTGGCAGGTTCTGCAGCGAGAAGTAAGATCTGGGAAATTCAAAATGTTTAAGCCTCAAGTGCCCAAGTGAGTCAGGGACAAGAATGCTAGACATCCTGTGACTAAGAGAAGCTTAAAGAAACTGGTATACAAGCCAGTGCTGTGTGAAACCAAGATTCCCCTGAGCAAGTTATCTTAGGATATCCTCGGTAACATATGGTACTGGTACGTAGATTATAAAACGGGCGAGGCAGTGGTGATTGGAAAGGTGTGGTCCGATAGTGGAAGCTTAGTTCCAAGGGAACTGATCAGAGTGTTTGATGAAGTCTGCTTCATAAACTTCTCTGTGAAAGATCTGGAGGCACTAGCTGACAAGTACTACATGTACACGGATGAGTGGACAAAGTTCCTTGCTTCTAAATACAACAAGGTGATCAAGTTCTGCCTTGACTACAAGAAGAAGATGGAAGCTAAAGCTGGAGAGCAGTGATGATCGAAGACAATCTAGAGCTGTTGTCAAGGAGAAGTTTGTTGAAGCACTTTTTGGTGACAAACACTTTGGATAGTGTCTTAGTTTATTATGCTTGTCTTGTATGTCTTGACTTTGTATATTAATGTCTGTATGTATTAGTTATCGAGTTGTAATTTCTGATGCATGTTATTGTTGTATTATATCTCTATGTGTTTTGCGCACTTAGCATGTGCGCAGGAATTAGTTCCTGCGTACTTAGCAAGTACGCAAGAATACTCTGCGCACTTGCTAAGTACGCATGAAAAATTTGCCCTGCGCACTTGTTAAGTGCGCAGAGATCAGGTCTTGTATAAATAGAATAGGTTGATAGAAGATATGTACGCAGACATTTGCACTCGGTATTTTCTCTCTGTAACCGTTCAAGTTTATAATAGACGTAACTTTAAAGTAATTTCTTTGTCGGTTTACTTTGTGTTGTTTGATTCTCCACCTAGTCACGGGCATTCCGCACCCGGTCCGACTAGTCACACACCCACACGTAACGATTCGAGACACCCGAGGCCTACAATTATGTTGGTGAAACATCCAAAAAGATGTATGTTCAAAAGAAACAAGGAGGTAGTGATGTTAAATCTACTGAAGGTTATTCATCAGGAAGTTCCTCAACTTCAACAAGGGTTCCTTATATCAAAGAATACAAGGATAAAAGAGTGTGCTTTCATTGTAGTGAGGTGGGGCATATAGTGTTATATTGCCCTTACAAGAACAAATAGAAGAATTTTCTTATTTCAGAGAAAGTTACACCAGTTGTTGTTCATGGTCAATCAAGAGTAGTAAAGATTCTGCAAAGACCTAATGTGGGAAAGCCTAAATCTGATAATGTGATGAAATAATCAGTCATAGAAAAATTGCCTAAGCAGCATGTTACTAAACCATTTAGGTTTAAGAGAGAGATGCCACAGCATGTTCATGATAGATTTGTTGATTCTAAAACAGAGTTTGTCCAATCTGGTGTTAGAAACAATGATGTGTTTCATAATTTTATTGAGAATCCTAAAGTTGGATTCACTAAGAATTCACAAGCTGAGGTCAAACTTTAAAGACCTCAAAGGCGAAGAAGGAATAGACGATTAAGAAAACTTTTGGAAAATGATTAATTTCAATCTGAATTTCAAAATCAATCAAATTTTGATAAGAAAAAGAATGTTTCAAAATCCAAAATGTCTGATTCTGATTTGCCTAAATCACCAAGGGGATATGATAATAGAGATTGTGAATTGCTTCAAGTTGTTTATTTTGATGCTAATGGTAGACCTAAGACCACGATGGCTTGGGTCCCCATTTTTAACTGATTTTATTTGTTTGTATAGGGTCAAACAAGGAAGACTATCAACAACAAATGGTATGTGGATAGTGGTTGCTCCCAACATATGACAGGAAACATTTGTTTTCTTGAAGATGTTATTAAAATTGATGGAGGTTATGTCGCCTTTGCGTGTAACAAAGGCGGGTACATAACAGGTCAAGTAACTTTAAAGAATGAAAAGGTGAAGTTTTAGAAAGTCAATTATGTTGAGCAACTTGAACATAATCTACTCAGTGTATCTCAAGTGTGTGATAAGAAGTTTTCATTCCATTTAAATGATTCTGAATGCTATATTCTGAAGCCGGGATTTGAAATACCTGAAGAATGGATTCTGATGAAGGCTCTAAAAAGAAATGACACATATGTTTCAGACATGAGTGTTGCTACAACAACGGATTCTATTCCAACATGTTTACTCTCTAAAGCATCTGAATCTAATTCTATTCTTTGGCATAGGAAGCTTGCACACGTAAATTTTAGAAAAATGAATTATCTTGTGAAGAATGATTTGGTTTCTAGTATCCCAAAAATGAAATTTGTTGTGCCTGTTGACTGCATTCCTTGCAAGAAGGGAAAGTAACACAGGAAGTCTCACAAATCCAAGAAATTTTTTTTTATTGTAACTCCTTTGGAGTTACTACATATGGATTTGTTCGGACCAATAAGTATTCGAAGCATTGGAGGTAAATCGTATTGTCTGGTGGTAACGGATGACTACTCAAGATTATCATGGGTTAAGTTTTTGGCAACAAAGTCTAAAACGGCAGAGAGAGTTCAATACTTAATTCTTGGATTGGAGAATCTTTTGAATCAGAGAGTCAGGCGTTTCAGAAGTGAGAATGGCATTGAATTTAAAAATAGCAAGATGGGACACTTTTGTTTGCAAAAGGGTATACATCAAGAATTTAATGCGCCATATGTTCCTCAACAAAATGGTGTTGCTGAGCGAAAGAACAGAACTCTGATTGAGGCAGCTAGAACAATGTTGGCAGATTCTAAGCTACCGGTTACTTTTTTGGCCGAAGCTGTGCATACGGCATGCCATGTCCTGAATCGAGTTCTGACCGTTAAGCGACACAACAAGACGTGTTATGAGTTGTTAAATGGTCGAAAGCCTAATTTGAATTATCTTCTTCCTTTTGGAAATCTGTGTACTCTTCTGAAGATCAAGGATGTTTCTATCAAGTTTAGCGAAAAGGCGATTGAAGGAATTTTTTTGGGATATGTTGCCAATTCGTTGAATAAAAGAGTGTATAACAAGGAAACATGACATGTCGAAGAATGGTTTCATATCGATTGCTCTAATCGATCTATTCCCCAGAAGGCGGTTGGTCTAGAGTGGGCATTTGATTATGACAGCTTCTTCAAGTCTTTTATCTTTGCTCCTGACTTATCTGATGAAGAAGTTGCCTTACTATACAATTCATGTCAAGGTGACCAAGATTGTTGGTTAATTCCAAAATCAACGGTTCCAAATTACGTTCCATCATCATCAGTTCACCATGATCCTAATGTTGCATCTCGTTCAGGAACTCACGAGACTGATAGTGAGGATGATGAAGAAATTTTTTAGAATTTTTCGGCAGATCCGTTAATTGTTGATGAGTCTTCCAACTATACACATGTTCAGGAGGAGATTTCTTCAAATTTTGATTCAGAGATACCAGTTAATCAATCTTCTCAAACTGATATTTCTCAAGTTGATATTTTACTTGTTTCGGAGGTGGCTTCAATAAAAGAACTCAAAGATCATTCGGTGATGAATATCATTGGGAATTTGCAACATGGAGTTCAAACTCGTTCTTTAACTAAAAATACTTGTTTATATTCATACATTAGAGATATTGGAGTAATTGATGTTTGCTTACATTCTTGTTTTATTTCTCAGATAGAACCTAAAAATATGGAGATGGCTTTACAAGACAATAACAGGATAGAAGCAATGTAGGAAGAGCTTGCTCAATTTGATAAGCTAAAGGTGTGGAATTTAGTTGATCTACCAAAGGGAATGTATCCGATTGGAACCAAGTAAATTACACTGAGCTGTACGCACCTGTAGCACGGTTGGAAGCTATTCGTTTGTTTTTAGCTTTTGCATTATTCAAAGGTTTCAAGGTTTATCAACTGGATGTCAAAAGTGTTTTCTTGCATGGCAAGGTGAAAGAGGAAGTTTTTGTTTGTCAACCACCGAGGTTTGAGGATCCATTGTATCCTTCAAAATTGTTCAAGCTAGATAAGGCTCTTTACGGTCTTCATCAAGCACCCCGTGCGTGGTATGAAACATTGTCACAACATATTTTAAACAATGTTTTCGATCGTGGTCAAATTGATTCCACCTTGTTCATCAAGAAAGTAGGGGGAGATTACCTGATGGTTCAGATATACGTGGACGATATTATTTTTGGCTCAACAAAAGAAGAGTAATGCAAGGAGTTTGAGAACTTCATGAAATCAAAATTCGAATGTTAGTTATGGGAGAGTTGTCTTTCTTTTTAGGATTACAAGTTAATCAAAAAGAGGATGGTTTCTTTATACATCAGTCTAAATATGTGAAAGACATTTTGAGCCGGTTTAAAATGGAAGACTGTACCCCATATGACACTCTGATTCCTACAAATCACAAGATGAATCCAGATCCGGAAGGAAAGGATATTGATTGTCGATTGTACAGAGAAATGATTGGTTCTCTCATGTACTTAACAACATCAAGGCAAGATATAATGTTTGATGTGTGTCTTTGTTCTAGATTTCAACCAAAACCAAAGTAATCAAATCTGATTGCAGTCAAACGTATTTTTCGGTACCTGAAAGGGAAACCGAGATTAGGATTATGGTTTCCTCATGGTTCTAATTTTAAATTTAATGAATATATTGACTCATATTTTGGAGGTTGTTGTTTGGACAGGAAATCTACAACAGGAGCTTGCCAATTTCTAGGAAATCGTCTTGTGTCATGGCAATGTAAAAAGCAAACTACTGTCTAAATTTTAACATGTGAAGAAGAATACATCGCTGCTGCAAGTTGTTGTTCACAAATTTTGTGGATTCAGCAACAATTAAGAGATTATGGTTTGAATTTCACTTGCACCCCTATGTTCATTGATATTATTGCCATAATGTCTATAACAAATAATCCAGTTAAGCACAGTAAAACAAAACACATTGAAATCAGATATCATTTTATTCGTGATTGTGCAGATAAAAGGTTGATTGAGCCGGTGAAAGTTCATACTGATGACAATCTTGCCGATTTGTTTACCAAAGCATTTGATCGTACAAGGTTTGAATTTCTGATAAAGATGATTGGTATGATCAATCCCGAATAAATTTTTCAGCTCAAAATAATTCTCATGGAGGTTTATTTACTATTTTTTAACTGCTTTCTTTCATTTTTACATTTCAATTTATTGTCAAAACGTATGTTATTTATAAAAAGCCCAAACAAATTGAAAAATCTTAAAATTGACATCATTTGAGCATGAGAAGAGATGATAGTACATCAATAGATTTTCAGTCACACGTGACCTTAGATTGACTGGTTGGGGCTTTATGCTTATTAAATATATCGGAAATATATGTTTTGATCTAAACTTCAGAGAACTGCACAAATAGGAGATGATAGTGTTGTGTATGCATATAATTTAGCTTGTCAATAGGCTAAAAGCGTCTTTGAACCATTAGTAGTGTGAAAACATAATTGCATATGTTACAACTGTGATTTGAACCCATTTTATACCTGGGTGTGTGTGTTAAAAGATCATTATCAGATATAGAATATGAGGTTTAAAGTGATTCATGAGACCAGTATCAGACTATATTGATTAGCATAATTTTTCAGTTCACTTCACTTCCCATGCCCCGAAAAACATGTAATGTGATGTTGAACTAAGATATGTTTCTAACAACATCTGTTGGAACATATACTCACCCTTGGATCAATATCTTGATTCCATTGAATATTCAGATAACAGTTGGATCACATTACCCTATATTATTGAATCAATCGATTCTTTAATCATTCATTATGCTGAAGAGTTCTTATGTTACAATCTATCATGATATTACATCCAAAGCCAAGCATTTGAATCATTCTGATTCCGTATATCCTTTGTGATTTGTTTCTTTTCCTATGCTAATTGAGATAGTTTCATCCTGGAGATTGATATTATCTTTGCATAAATCTCATACGTCTTGAAGATAGTGCAATTTACTTTTTGTTGGCATACTAGTGGGGTACACGTTGTATTTCATACTTAAATGGTACCTTAACTCACAAGAAAGTGGGAATGAGATGCTTTTAGTTTTAAATGTTATAATATTGACAATTTAAATTTGTGTGTCATAGCCTGATCCTGTTTTCTTTGAATGTTTATCGCGTATCATTACATATAATATATGAAAGTCTGAAAAATTGAGACTTGAAAGAATGGCATAGGATACCAAATTACCTTGATATATGGATTGTTTATCCAAGATGTGTGATTGATATATCATGTATGCTGATATGATTTTCTTGCTCATGGTGTTCAACAAAAATATGATATTTATTGCTTTACAGTTTACTTCATTTCAGTTTGTACAGAGAAAAACCAAAAATATGTGTTTTCAAGTTTGTATAGATAAAATCCAAAAAGATTTTCTTTCATGCTTCCGTGAGAATTCCAAATTTCATTTATTAAAAGGTTCGGGATTGGATCGGATACAGGTTCCTGGTGATTGACAAAAGAGATTGGGGAGAGAAGTATAAAAAGTTGAAAGTTCAAAAGTTCAATTATTTCTCTAAGTGTGGAGAAGAAGCGAACTTATTTTGTTCGCCTAGGTTAGGTTCGCCTAGTAAGCGAACTTAAGGCTTGTAGCTTATGTCGTTTGAATGAGGCGAACTTGTTCATTTTCTCTAAAAACTTGGTTTAAGCGAACTTATTAATTTTAAGCGAACTTGTTTCTGGGTGTGATCGAAGTGATTGGATCTGTGTTGTTGTTCATATTTTCTGGTTATTCAAGGCATTGCACATCAAATCAAGGTAGAATCATGTTCTTTTATCCATCAAATTGCTCAAATCAAGCTGTTTTAAGATCTAGGTTTCGGTTTATGTTTGTACGACTGTTGTGGGTCTAAACCTTGATATAATATGTGTTATTTTTGAAATTGATGATTGTTAAAGGTTCATTGAGGTGTTTAGATCAACTTGTGTCCGTTTTTTACATTGGATTTCATCTTTGTAAAGATTTTTTATTTCTGACTAGTTTTTCTAAGCTTGGAGCGAACTTGCTCAGGCTAACTTATTAAGTTCGCCTCTTACAACTCTAAGCGAACTTAATAAGTTCGCCTCAGGGGACAGAAGTGATTTTGACTTAGCAATTTTTTTGTGGTGTATTTTTTTTGTTTTTAATTTTTTATTGTTTGTATTGTGTTTTAACATGTTTTGTTTGTGGTTTTGCTATGTCATTTTTACTTTGTGTATATGGATCGTCGAGTTAAATATAAACATAACCGGGTGGCGTTGGTGGATCCAAATTTGTCTGAAGATGTGAATTACCCAGAAATCATTATTTTTCTGAATAGATCAAGGATAAGTGTTGCTGTTTCTACAAATCCCTACATCAGCTTGAATTACATTCAACAGTTCTGGGATACAGCACAACATGATTGTACTTTTGATTCGAATGTTAGTAGAGCTACTGTCAATAACACTAAAGTAGCAATTTCTGTTGACAGTATTCGTCAGGCTTTACATCTTGGAGGCATTGATGAAGAACCTTTAGGTTTACCATCTACATTTATTATGGGCTGTTTTCAAAGAATGGGTTACAGAGGACGAGCAAATGATACTCAAGCAAGGAAGGGTGGTCTAGTAGGACAATGGAGATACTTTATGCATGTTATTATTCAATGTCTATCTCCTAGGAAAGCTACAACTGATGGTTTGAAGACCTCACTACAATCTGCAATGGTGGCTCTTACTTTGAACAGAGGGTTCAACTTTGCTGACTATTTTTATAAGGAGTTAGTTTCACAGATTACTCCAGCTGCTGGTCAAGGGTTTCTTTTGCACCCTAGGTTTCTTCAAATGATTTTGAATCATCTTATACCTAATCTACCTCAGTTACCCAACATCTTACTCTCACTCCTATGAAAAAAAGGATTTTCTCTGATTACAACAACAACAACAACATCAAAAACAACAGCAATCGCAAGCTCAACTGCAACCTCAACCACAACAAGTTGCACCTGAAGTACAACCAGGACAAGTTCATGTACAAGTTCAAGAAGCTGCTCAAGTGAATGTCATAGAACCTAATTTTGAGGTTCATGAGGAGGTTCATGTTGATATACCGGAAGTTCATAATGTTGAAAATGAGAATGTTAATGAAGAAGCACAAGCAAGTTCTCCACAAGCTAATTAAGAAGGAATTGTAAATGAAACTAGTTCAAGTTACTCTGAAAAAGCAAATGATGCTGATTCTGATAATGATTCTGAAGCTACACAAGACTTTGATCCAGATCATTATGCTAAACTTGCTAGTATTCCATTGGAAAATGCTGGTAAAAGACTAAAGTCGGTGGCTACTAAACCAAGACGCAAGTCTGTTCGAGGTCTTCCTCCCGGAACTGCACATGGCAAAAGATCATTAAGAGATGAATCTTCTTATGATTCTGAGTATATTCCTACTCCAAAGTCATAGAAGCTAATGTCTGCTTCTATGACTACGGCTGTAAATGCTCAGGTAACTGATGACTTGGATTTTGTGGATACTTTGCTTATATCTCCACATCCGTCTCAGTCTACTTCACCTCAAGGTACTCCTGCTCCCGTTCCTCCACATACGTCTTCACAAGCTGGTCCGTCTAGTTCCTCAAAATATGCTAAGATTGTTGCTCTACAAGGAAAAGTCTCTTGCCTAGAAGCCCAAGTTGTGGGTCTTCAAGGTCAAGTATATGTATTAAGGGCAAATGATTTTCAGAGAGAACAAAGTCTTCAATCCCAAAGCAAGCAGATCTCTGAGATGCAAATTCAAATCTCACAATTGATAGAGCGTATTGACGCTTAGGGGGAGATGCCTGTCATAGTTAAGGATACGTGTCATACAAAGGCAGTTCATAGAAAGGATGATGAAGATAATGATCCCAGTGGGAACAAGGGTGATCGTCAATACTCTAACGTTGTTTCGGTATCTTAGTTTCAGGGGGAGTCAACATTAATTCAAGTTGAAGCTTCAGGTGATAAAGTTATAAGAGAGAATGAAGAGGTATTGCTTCTAGAATTCTTTAAAGATGATTCTAATCTTGATGAAGCTGAAAAGATTGACTGCTTAGATGGTATAGATGAGTTGTTTGATAACTTAGAAGATGAAGAAAATAACTCAGAGATAGAAGAAGGAGAGATAGTAGAAGTGGAGATTACCATAGATACAAAAAGTTTGATGTATGAAGGGTGTTATGGTCTTAATGTGCCTTTTGACTTCATCCTAGATGATGTTATTCCTGAAGTAACTTCTGATGGAATGGCTGACTCTATGGACTCTACTCAAGATGTCACAATGCCTGACTCTAACTAAGATAATGGTCAGTCAAAGACAACTGAAGAACCTATGATGTATAGGGATACATGTATGACGAAAGAAAAATGGTTAGAGGTGGTAAAAAGTTGGAAGAAAGTATTACCTACGTCATCATCACCAACTATTCTGAAAGAAAAAATATGTGAATAAAGAAAGGTGTGTTGCTAGAATTATCAGTTGGTTCTTTGATGAAGAAATCAATCTTTTTGCCTTAAAGAGATCTGATAGTGTTCAATATCTGAAACCAAGACTTAGGTATTTTAATACATTTCCTAGATGTGAGCTAAATGGTTTGGTAACTAAATCCTTAATCAACAATTCAAAGAACGGTATTGCTGATGCTATAGCAAGGTTGATTAGATTGGAAGGTAGTTCAGGAAAATATGATAAGCTGAAACCAGAGAAGGGTAAGAGAGTAAATAGTACTGACTCTAAAACTGGTAAGTTGATTTGGAGTTACAAGTTTAAACCAGTCAAAGTTGTAAAGAATATACCTTTGAAGAAAATACCACAAGATTCTCTGGGTATATGAAATGGTGGTATGTAGATTTTAATACTGGAGAGGCTAAGATTGAAGATCAAGACAATAAGATTATAGCTTGTTTCTATGATGCTATGAATCTTATTAACTTCTCAAAGAAAGATCAGCACATGTTAAAGAGAAAAGAGATTATGTTTACTGGTGAATGGCGTGAGTAGGGTTTGCAGTATAAGATAGTTTTGGAGATTTGCATCACACATGGAGTGTGTGCATGGAGTAAACTACCAGAGAATTGGAAGAGTTCATCATCAAGATAGATGATCAAGCTATTGTCAAGGGAGAGTCTGTTAGGACATAAATTTGTGACAATTGGCCTTGTAATTGATTAGATTTTTTATGTCTTTATGTTTTGTATGAATTGGTTATGTTTTGTAATAGGCGAACTTTAAGTTCGCCTGCATGGCTGAGTAGGTCTATAAATAGGAGTTTACATGTTAGTTTCTAAACTTTTGCAATTTGTATTCAAGTTTTGTAAACTCTGAGTTTGGTGGAAATCAAAGAGAATATTATTTACATCTTGTGTTGATACTAGTCTTGATATTGTCTCATATACACAATCATGCATACGGTCGGATTCCGCACTCCATGTGTTTGATACACGTCACGTCTCGAGTTAGATCCATTGATAACCCGAGGGGACCTACAGTAACCACAGTTGGAACAACCGATCGTGGCTCAACAATTGAATCATCATTACAGCAGCACTGATACAAGATCTCGGCTTCAACAGGAGACACTGTAGGAGGAACATTAAAAGATCCGAACAAAGCATCATAATCAAAAGCCCATGACGGTCCTTTGGCATCCTGAGGAACTGTGCGATTATCCCAATAAATGTGAAACCACTCCTCAATCTGTCTTCTCTCTTTATTGAACACTCGTTTGTTGTGAGAATTTACAACATATCCCAAGAAAATTCCTTCAATTGCCTTCGCACTGAACTTCGTTGGAACATCTCTAGTCTTCAACAAAGTGCACGGATTTCCAAAGGGCAACAGATAATCTGGATTCGGCTTTCGATTGTTCAGCAATTCATAACATGTTTTGTTGTGTTTCTTCACGGTCAAAACACGATTAAGGACATGACACGCCATGTTCACCGCCTCTGCCCAAAATGTCACTAGCGACTTCGAGTAAAATAACATTGTGCGATTCGTCTCAATCAGCGTTCGATTCTTCCGTTCAGCCACATCATTCCGTTGAGGAACATAAGGAACAATGAATTCATGATGGATACCTTTTTGTAAACAAAATAAACCCATATTTTCATTCTTGAACTCTGTCCCATTGTCACTTCGAATCCTCCTGACCTTTAGTGTATGTCCCGGGAGCCTCGTCGCGCAGCGGAAAAACAAAGATCTACTCGTTGATTCGTGTGGGAACATAGAAATAGATAGAGAAATCCATGAACATAAAGACAAGAGAATCAACACAAACGAAACGTAATCCATAACAAAGAAGTCATCTCACATTACAGACCACATACCGAAGGAGTACACATCAATAGTTTACACTTACGGTTAACGGGGGCCGGGAGAGCTCATCTCGGCCCGAACCTCTCTCACTTGTTCAAGAGTTCCACCTACAAATGAGGCCATCATCTCAATTTGTAGGCGCTGGAACTGTCACACCCCAAATTCCACTAACGGAGTTTTACCGATTGGAAGGTGACACACCAGGATCTCAGTCATTAGTTACATCAAACGACACTATATGGGACTTGAAATGTCATAACATAAAAGTTCAGGGTTAATGCGGAAGCGTAAACGTTAATATGAAATCAAAAGTAATTAAACGTAATAGGGGTCAATCAATGTAAATAAGTAAACTGTTTCAAATGTTTGAAATGGATGATATGACAGTAGGACTCCATGCATGTCCTACGGGTGCAACCTGTGCCTTAGCGACCTGAGAAACATGTAAGAAAAAGTGTCAACACGAGGTTGGTGAGTTCACAGGTTTCAAGTTTGCAATAGGAGAGTGTTTGCCAGATTATGTACATTCAATATGCATATCTATAGGTAGCTAGCTTATGTTCATGTCTTACTAAAGCGCTCGCAACCGAAGCTGACTGTTTGTGTATTTGCCTCCTGCCAGGTCTATCAACTCTGGCAAATGTGAGTAGGCTAACATTTCACCCGTTTGATCTCCAATCGAGTTAGCGCGACTAACACGGGTGGGATTTGTCAAACCCAGTAGTACTACTAAACATTACCTCGCTAAGATCACTATTAACGGTACGATATAAGATGAGGACTTTCTGTGATAGTGTGTTACGCTTAGCCTCAACAGTGATATCATATAAAGTACCTAAATCAAATAGTTGCGTTATGTTTTCACCCCCAACGGCAAAAACATGTAAAATAATATTTAATCGCGTACCTGTTTCTCCCCAACGGGGAAAACAAGTAAAAGTATGATAGTTGGTGTTCATGTTTGTTTCTTCCTCAACAGGAAAACAAGTAAAATACGTTTGTGTGTAAGCATGTTTCTCCCCTAATAGTAAAACAAGTAAAAATGGGCCGTGAAACTCACATGATTGCGAAGGTAGTAATCACACAAGTACAAGATTAAAATCTCAAACGGTAGGCTGACACGGCTCACAAATGTCCTAGCATTACAACATAACAGTTAGGGACTTTATGAGAATATGTGACGACGACACGGAAACGAGGGACGTCCTAAAAGAAACGTTCTGAAGATTAAAGAATAGACGAACGTGTCCATGGAAATACGTATTAAGATGTATACGTTACACGACGAATTGCAAAATAATATATAATAACTACGTTCGAGCGTATTGCCGTTAATTAGAAACCTAGGAAAATAATATAATTTAATATATTATTTTTAGGTTCGAAAGATTAAATAATCATTTGCGGGGAAAAATAATAAATATATTATTTTTAGTCGAATATATAACGTGGGTAAATAATATACAAATTATATTATTTAAAATTTTAAAACGTCACATGAATTAATTAAACAAGGCGGAATAACACAAAACCATATATTATTTTATACTAGGAGTTATGGTTTGAAAATAATATAAACATATTATTTTTATTCGATAATAACTTAAATATATCATTTTTAAAAGTGAAAATAATATAAAAATGGATTAGTAATCAAACCTGAGCTTACGGAGATTTCCGGGTTTTGAAACATAATTATCTATTAATATAATAGTATAGGAAATGGGTTTTAAATATATAAAATACTTAAAAACAATTAAAACCAAAACATGGGGGGAGACTCGAACCCGGGTCCCCTCCCTGTTAGCACACATGTTTAACCAGTCCGCCCTCTAGGGTCATCGCAACCAAACCCGGAATGAAGTGGTTTTATCAACGTGATTTCTGTGATATCCCTTCCCAACAAGCCGCGACCGGTTCTCAACCCAACTCCCATTGATTCGATCGTGATTGCCCAAAGTAGAACAGGGGTTTTGAAGTACATGGTAGTGCGAATCAGAGGATAGAGTTAATTGCAAAATCGTGGATTTTAAAGTGGTTAAATTTCGGTTTCAAAAGCCGAAACCCAAGTTTTTAACTTAAACTCAATTGATCAAATTTGATAATATAACGTGATGGAATCATGGGGCTATTACTGATTAGATGTTTGCGAATCTGACCAATAGGTTTAATTGAGTTAAGGTTGAATCCAAGATCGAAATCCCCAATTCATCATATGAATAAACCCTAGCTTATGGATCGTTTATAAATCGATGTTGTATGATCAAATTAGTATAGGGATTTCAATGAGTGATTGTTTGCGAAGCTAACCGTGTGATTTAATTGAATTGAAATCGTGTTTAGGTTAGGGTTCGACCAAATCGTATTCGAGTGAACCCTAGAATTCGGTTTGAGATTGATTCGATGTAATGAGCCTCAATAACCATAGGGTTTTCATTCAATGGACAAAAACTAAGTTAATGGTGAAAACAATTACCAGAATCGAGTTCCAATTGATGGCTATCGAGTACCACCGTTCCGACCGTGACTGGTTCAACCTCTGGCGAACGCGACTGATTCTCTGATCAAATTGGCGTGTGCAGGAGCTTTAGTGGGGATCGATTATTGAGTTCCGAGGCTTAAATCGTATAATAGTTGCATGATTTTGATGAATTTGGTGATATAAGACATTGATGTTAACGGTTACGGGTTCATTGCCCATTATTGAGCTAGATTACGAATTAATGCTGCGATTAAACACTTATTGATAGCGGGAATGTGATTAGTTTGAGGATTTCCGTTACAATTTCAACACAACCGATTTCCAGGATCGATTATTGCTCAATGATACGGGTTTGACTTCCCCAAAATCAAACAGAAAATCAAGAATGGGATAATTGCATACTTAGTCCTTCTGTTTTCGTGAAGACAAGTTCAGGAATTGGCAGAATAAGTCCCTGAAGCTAGATTTAATTGGATTAGCTAATGGGGTTAGGTTTTTAACCAAAAACTTAATTGAATTTACTAATTGAGTTAACTTGAAAGGTCGGGTTGTCACATCATCCCCTAGTTAAAGGAATTTTTGTCCCGAAAATTAAATAAATAAATAAAAAATTCCGGATGTCACATCATCCCATAGTTGAAGGAATTTTCGTCCCGAAAATTAGACTAGTAACTTATGACTCTGACGTGGAGTGTTTGAACATATTAGGATATTTGCGCATCATCTGATCCTCGCGCTCCCACGTGAATTCCGGTCCGCGTTTCGAGTTCCAACGGACTCTAACAATAGGGATTTTGCTGCGCTTTACATTTTGACTTCCCTATCCATAATTTCGACAGGTTATTCGATGAAACGCAATTGTTCATCAATGTGTAGTTCCTTAAGAGGAAGTGCGAGCGATTCGTCTGCTCGACATTTCTTTAAGTTTGAGATGTGAAAGACGTTGTGTACACCACTAAGTCTTTCAGGTAGGTCCAGTTGATACGCCACTGGCCTGATTCTCTTCAAAATCTTGAATGGTCCGACATAACGAGGATTCAGCTTACCTCGCTTCCCAAAACAAATGACACCCTTCCAAGGTGAGACTTTTAACAAGACCATTTCCCCTTCTTGAAATTCTAACGGTTTACGACGTTTATCGGCATAGCTCTTTTGACGATCACGAGCTGCTGCCATACGGTTTCTAATTTGAACGATTTTCTCAGAAGTTTCAAGTACGAGTTCAGAACCTGTAAGTTGACTATCCCCAACCTCGGCCCAACAAATAGGAGAACGGCATTTCTATCCATAAAGTGCTTCAAATGGAGCTGCCTTGATGCTTGTGTGATAACTATTGTTGTAGGAGAACTCCACCAACGGTTGGTGAGACTCCCAAGTGTTATCGAAATCGATCACACAAGCTCGTAGCATGTCCTCCATAGTTTGGATAGTACGTTCTGTTTGGCCATCAGTTTGAGGATGGTATGCTGTGCTCATGTCTAGACGCGTGCCTAAAGCTTTATGTAATGACTGCCAGAAACGAGAAGTGAATCGTGCATCACGATCCGAAATGATAGAGATAGGCACCCCGTGCCGAGAGACTACTTCTTTCAAGTATATGCGAGTAAGCTTGTCCATTTTGTCGGTCTCTTTGATTGCTAGGAAGTGAGCAGACTTAGTTAATCGATCAACAATTACCTAAATAGTGTCACATCCGGTAGGAGTTCGTGGTAATTTGGTGATGAAGTCCATGGATATTTGTTCCCATTTCCACATAGGAATTTCTGGTTGTTGCAGAAGACCGGATGGTTTTTGATATTCAACTTTGACCTTCGCGCAAGTCAGACACTTACTAACATAGGTGGCTATATCGGCCTTCATCTTCGGCCACCAATATAGTACTTTTAGATCATGGTACATTTTGTCAGAACCTGGATGAATAGAGTAACGAGATTTATGAGACTCATCCATAACTAGTTCCCTTAGGTTTCCGAATACTGGAACCCATATTCGTTCGGTAAAGTAGCGAATACCGTCAGATTTGACTTCAAGTTGTACTTCCAGACCGCGCGTACTTTCCAACGGTAGATTTTCTTCTTTTAGGGCTTCAAGTTGAGCATTACGGATTTTGTCAGGTAATCCGGGGTGAATAGTAAGCTGTAATGCTCGAACTCATTTGGGTTTTGTTTCTTTTCGACTTAGGGCATCAGCTACAACATTAGCTTTCCCCGGGTGGTATCGGATCACACAGTCATAATCGTTTAAGAGTTCGACCCAACGACGTTGTCGCATGTTCAACTCTTTCTGCTCGAAGATGTGCTGAAGACTCTTGTGATCGGTGTAGATGGTGCATTTGGTACCGTACAAGTAATGTCTCCATATCTTAAGAGCGAAGACCACGGCTCCCAACTCTAAATCATGAGTGGTGTAGTTTCTCTCGTGGACTTTTAGTTGTCGTGAAGCGTATGCAATTACCTTTTCGCGTTGCATTAAGACACAACCCAGACCTTGAATAGATGCATCACAATACACTACAAAATCATCGGTTCCTTCTGGAAGAGCTAAAATAGGTGCACTGCAAAGTTTCTGTTTGAGGTGTTGGAATGCTGACTCTTGGTTGTCGCCCAATTATAGGCTTTACCCTTTTGAGTTAAAGCAGTGAGGGGTTGAGCAATTTTGGAAAATCCTTCGATGAATCGACGATAATATCCAGCCAATCCCAGAAAATGTCGCACCTCAGTCGGAGTCGTCGGTGCTGTCCAATTCTTGATGGCTTCTATCTTTGATAGGTCGACATGTATTCCTTTCTCGTTAACCACATGCCCTAGAAACTGAACTTCCCGGATCCAAAATTCACACTTGGAAAACTTAGCATACAGTTGTTCTCACTTAAGTAATTCCAAAATTAGACGTAGATGTTCCTCATGTTCTTCCTTGTTCTTGGAATAAAGGAGGATGTCGTCGATGAAAACGATAACGAATTGGTCAAGGTAAGGCTTACACACACGGTTCATGAGATCCATGAATACCGCAGGTGCGTTGGTTAACCCGAAAGGCATGACCATAAACTCGTAATGACCGTACCTCGTTCTGAATGTAGTCTTAAAGATATCCTCTTCTCGGACTCTTAACTGATGGTAGCCAGACCTAAGATCTATTTTGGAATAGAAACATGATCCTTGGAGTTGATCAAATAGATCCTTAATGCGGGATAGAGGATAACGGTCCTTATTGGTTACTTTATTAAGTTCACGGTAGTCGATGCACATGCGGAAGTCTCGTCCTTCTTCTTGACAAACAGAACCGGAGCTCCCCATGGCGATGAGGTAGGTCGGATGAAACCTTTATGCAACAATTCCTTCAATTGAGTAGATAGCTCTTGCAATTCACTAGGTGCTAGTCTGTAAGGTGCCCGAGTGATCGGCGCCGCTCCGGGTGTTAGATTGATTTGAAATTCAACTTGACGGTAAGGCGACAAACCAGCAAATCCTATGGAAACACTTCCAGAAAGTCACTCACGATGGGAATATCGTCAATTTTCTTCTCTTCCGATGGCTGCTCAGTAACGAGAGCCAAAATAGCAGTATGCCCTTTTCGAAGGCATTTCTGTGCTTTCATAAAGGATATGATGCCCATGACTGCACCAACCTTTTCACCCTGAACGGAAAGGGTTTCTCCTCTCGGGAGAGGGAGGCTAACGATTTTCTCAAGACAAATAATTTCGGCTTGGTTCTTCGATAACCAATCCATACCGACAATTATGTCAAAGATACCGAGTGTGACCGGCATAAGATCGATATCAAGTTTATGACTAGCCAGCTCAAGCTTACAACCCTTAAGAATGTGGGTTGCTTCAATTATTTGGCTATCAGCTATCTCTATTATATACTTAGCTTCTAACAGAGTTGGAGTTCCTTTTATCATATCACTAAGTTTCTTAGATATAAAACTCAAGGAACTTACCGGTAACTACATTGTTATCGTATCTGGCTTCTCCGGATCCAAGCAGGAAGGCTCGTCCTTTCGCACCATTCTCTTCATTATTTATGTGGTTGCCACCATTGTTGTTGCCTTGATTATTGTTGTTACCATCGTTGCCCTGATTATTGCCGCTGCCATTACCATTACCATTTCCATCCTTCTTCGACTGAGGAAAATCCCTTTGAATGTGTCCCTCTTTGCCGCACTGAAACATCCTCTGGTAAATCCTTGTGGTCGAAATGGTTGTTTGTTCGGAAGTGCAACCCTACAGTATTTCACAGCGTGGCCCATCTTACCACATCGCTGGCAACGATTTCCCTCACAAGTACCGAAGGTGAAAATTACACTTGTTACACTTAGGGTATCTCTCCGTATAACCACTCTGGTTTTGTCCTGAAGTGGTCGACTCGTTGAAACTCTTAGCAGACTTAAACCTACTCTGTTGTTGATGGGGTTGGTTGGATTAAATCCTCGTCTCCTAATGTCACTGGATCATTTCATGAAGAAAGAAATTCGTTTACAAGATTGAATATGCTGTGGTATAATTAGAATTAGACCAAGGATTAGTCACAAGATAAGGTGATAGGGTCAAATGAGATTTATTGTTGTAGCGTAATGGATAACGTGTTAGCTTAGAAAGAATTTCTCAAATTCTGCTTACATAGATGGAGTCGATGGATATGTCATGAGGTTCTACAAGAGTCTCAATCGAGTTGGTTTCAATGGTCACGTTTGGATGAGAGTCTTAATTTCACTAAGACTCTTACATGAGTGAGATAAAATGATGGATTTCTTAATGATAGTCCAGTGTGTCCGTAAACACCTTCAACCTGATAGTCGCGTCTATCAACTGTTGAACGGGTTTAACTATACCAACTAGTCGTTGAGTGGGTTACAAGAACTTCTACTGATAGTGGAAGTTTAAGTTTGTAGATAACTGCTTAGGACCATTTATCCACACACTAGGCTTCACCAGGACTTACATGCACCTCAAATTACTATTACGTGTGCACCCGTAATGATAATTTGCTTTGCATGCTCACCCTAGTTCTCCCTGTCCGGTGTCATAATATCCTTTAGTTTGCTACTGAGCATAGAGTGTTGTCAGATATGATAAGTCATCGAGAAGCTTAGTCATCAACCCTAAGTTGATCAACTCGGACTCCTATCAGTATGAGTAGTCGGGAATTGTTTGAGCCGAGTATCCACTCGAGTTGAAACACAGTACGAGGGTGCAATCCAGTGGATTGTAGATGAATCATGCATAAGGAATGCGACTTCAAGAAGTGAAACTAATTCATGGATGTGTGTTACTGGAAGCAGCAAAATAGCCGTCCTTCCAACTGAGTCAGGATAGGGTCTGAGAATGCAATGAGCAATGCGTTCTCAACTTTGTGGTCAATCTATCTTCAACAGAATATCGACCAAACATGCGAGCCCATGGCTCGGAAGAGTGATAACATCTACGTGTCAATTGGTTCTGCAATAATGCGTGCAACGGTCTGCCTTCACTCGGTGTATTGTTGCGGGCGGGTACAGTAGGGACTCGCCTCCGACGAACATAACTCCCAAAGAGATATGCGTTAGTGCTGAGTGTCGTTCATAACATGGACCCGAGAAAGCCCACCATACCCAACGGGTGACGGTGATGTAAGTGACTCCTCCGAAGGCTCTGTTGCGCTGCCCTCGGACGGGAGTGGATGTTGCTCTGGTGATCCCCCGAGTGTCGCCACTGGGAATGATGATGCAATGCAAGTGATGTGTCCCTTGTCAACTGAGGGTGATACGGATGGAATTAACATGCCTGCACTGCAATGTATGTATAGGTGCTATATGTATCAGGTATAAGTGTCTGTGCCGTGTAACTAATGTGTGAGGTTATAGTCTAGTATGCGATCCTAGTTCTATATAACCAATGGCTCTGATACCAATCTGTCACACCCCCAAATTCCACTAACGGAGTTTTACGGTTTGGAAGGTGACACACCAGGATCTCAGTCATTAGTTAGATCAAACGACACTATATGGGACTTGAAATGTCATAACATAAAAGTTCAGGGTTAATGCGGAAGTGTAAACGTTAATATGAAATCAAAAGTAATTACACGCAATAGGCGTCAATCAATGTAAATAAGTAAACTGTTTCAAATGTTTGAAATGGATGATATGACAGTAGGACTCCATGCATGTCCTAAGGGTGCAACCTGTGCCTTAGCGACCTGAGAAACATGTAAGAAAAAGTGTCAACACGAGGTTGGTGAGTTCATAGGTTTCAAGTTTGCAATAAGAGAGTGTTAACCAGATTATGTACATTCAATATGCATATCTATAGGTAGCTAGCCTGTGTTCATGTCTTACTAAAGCGCTCGCAACCGAAGCTGACTGTTTGTGTATTTGCCTCCTGCCAGGTCTATCAACTCTGGCAAATGTGAGTAGGCTAACATTTCACCCGTTCGATCTCCAATCGAGTTAGCGCGACTAACGCGGGTGGGATTTGTCAAACCCAGTAGTACTACTAAACATTACCTCGCTAAGATCCATATTAATGGTCCGATATAAGATGAGGACTTTCTGTGATAGTGTGTTACGCTTAGCCTCAACAGTGATATCATATAAAGTACCATAATCAAATAGTTGCGTCATGTTTTCTCCCCCAACGGGAAAAACATGTAAAATAATATTTGCTTGCATACCTGTTTCTCCCTCACGGGGAAAACAAGTAAAAGTATAATAGTTGGTGTTCATGTTTGTTTCTTCCTCAACAGGAAAACAAGTAAAATACGTTTGTGTGTAGGCATGTTTCTCCCCCAATAGTAAAACAAGTAAAAAGGGGTCGTGAAACTCACCTGATTGCGAAGGTAGTAATCACCCAAGTACAAGATTAAAATCTCAAACGAAATGTCCTAGCATTACAACATAACAGTTAGGGACTTTATGGGAATATGTGACGACGACACGGAAACGAGGAACGTCCTAAAAGAAACGTTCTACAGATTAAAGAATAGACGAACGTGTCCATGGAAATTCGTATTAAGATGTATACGTTACACGACGAATTGCAAAATAATATATAATAACTACATTCGAGCGTATTGCCGTTAATTTGAAGCCTAGGAAAATAATATAATTTAATATATTATTTTTAGGTTCTAAAGATTAAATAATCATTTGCGGGGAAAAATAATAAATATATTATTTTTAGTCGAATATATAACGTGGGTAAATAATATACAAATTATATTATTTAAAATTTTAAAACGTCACATGAATTAATTAAACGAGGCGGAATAACACAAAACCATATATTATTTTATACTAGGAGTTATGGTTTGAAAATAATATAAACATATTATTTTTATTCGATAATAACTTAAATATATTATTTTTAAAAGTGGAAATAATATAAAAATGGATTAATAATCAAACCCGATCTTATGGGGGTTTCCGGGTTTCAAAACATAATTATCTATTAATAAATACTTAAAAACAATTAAAACCACAACAGGGGGGGAGACTCGAACCCGGGTCCCCTCCCTGTTAGCACACATGTTTAACCAGTCCGCCCGCTAGGGTCATCGCAACCAAACCCGGAATGAAGTGGTTTTATCAACGCGATTTCTGTGATATCCCTTCCCAACAAGCCGCGACCGGTTCTCAACCCAACTCCCATTGATTCGATCGTGATTGCCCAAATTAGAACAGGGGTTTTGAATTACACGGTAGTGCGAATCAAAGGATAGAGTTAATTGCGAAATCGTGGATTTTAAAGTGGTTAAATTTCGGTTTCAAAAGTCGAAAACCTAGTTTTTAACTTAAACTCAATTGATCAAATTTGATACTATAACGTGATGGAATCATGGGGCTATTACTGATTAGATGTTTGCGAATCTGACCAATAGGTTTAATTGAGTTAAGGTTGAATCCAAGATCGAAATCCCCAATTCGTCATATGAACAAACCCTAGCTTATGGATCGTTTATAAATCGATGTTGTATGATCAAATTAGTATAAGGCTTTCAATGAGTGATGGTTTGTGAAGCTAACCATGTGATTTAATTGAATTGAAATCGTGTTTAGGTTAGGGTTCGACCAAACCGTATTCGAGTGAACCCTAGAATTCGGTTTGAGATTGATTCGATGTAATGAGCCTCGATAACCATAGGGTTTTCATTCAATGGACAAAAACTAAGTTAATGGTGAAAATAATTACCAGAATCGAGTTCCAATTGATGGCTATCGAGTACCACCGTTCCGACCATGACTGGTTCAACCTCTGGCGAACGCGACTGATTCTCTGATCAAATTGGCGTGTGCAGGAGCTTTAGTGGGGATCGATTATTGAGTTCCGAGGCTTAAATCGTATAATAGTTGCATGATTTTGATGAATTTGGTGATATAAGACATTGATGTTAACGGTTACGGATTCATTGCCCATTATTGAGCTTGATTACGAATTAATGCTGCGATTAAACACTTATTGATAGCGGGAATGTGATTAGTTTGAGGATTTCCGTTACAATTTCAACACAACCGATTTCCAGGATCGTTTATTGCTCAATGATACGGGTTTGACTTCCCCAAAGTCAAACAGAAAATCAAGAATGGGATAATTGCATACTTAGTCCTTCTGTTTTCGTGATACAAGTTTCGAAATTGGCAGAATAAGTCCCTGAAGCTAGATTTAATTGGATTAGCTAATGGGGTTAGGTTTTTAACCGAAAACTTAACTGAATTTACTAATTGAATTAACTTGAAAGGTCGGGTTGACACATCATCCCCTAGTTAAAGGAATTTTCGTCCCGAAAATTAAATAAATAAATTTTTTTTTCCAGATGTCACATCATCCCATAGTTAAAGGAATTTTCGTCCCGAAAATTAGAATAGTAACTTAAGACTCTGACGTGGAGTGCTTGAACAAATTAGGATATTTGCGCATCATCTGATCCTCGCGCTCCCACGTGAATTCTGGTCCGCGTTTCGAGTTCCAACGGACTCTAACAATAGGGATTTTGCTGCGCTTTAACGTTTTGACTTCCCTATCCATAATTTCGACAGGTTCTTCGATGAAATGCAATTGTTCATCAATGTGTAGTTCCTTAAGAGGAACTGCGATCGATTCGTCTGCTCGACATTTCTTTAAGTTTGAGGTGTGAAAGACGTTGTGTACACCACTAAGTCTTTCAGGTAGGTCCAGTGGATACGCCACTGGCCCGATTCTCTTCAAAATCTTGAATGGTCCGACATAACGAGGATTCAGCTTGCCTCGCTTCCCAAAAAGAATGACAACCTTCCAAGGTGAGACTTTTAACAAGACCATATCCCTTTCTTGAAATTCTAACGGTTTACGACGTTTATCGGCATAGCTCTTTTGACGATCACGAGCTGCTGCCATACGGTTTCTAATCTGAACGATTTTCTCAGAAGTTTCAAGTACGAGTTCAGAACCTGTAAGTTGACTATCCCCAACCTCGACCCAACAAATAGGAGAACGGCATTTCCGTCCATAAAGTGCTTCAAATGGAGCTACCTTGATGCTAGTGTTATAACTGTTGTTGTAGGAGAACTCCACCAACGGTAGGTGAGACTCCCAAGTGTTACCGAAATTTTTTTTTCCGGATGTCACAGGAACAATACCAACGTACTTGGCTAAGTACGTAGATCATTGGTCATGCGTACGTGATAAGTACGCAGGGAAAAACCGATGTGTACTTACTAAGTACGCAGCACCAATCTGGTGTACAAGCTAAGTACGCAGGAACACCCTCCTGCATACTAGCTAAGCACACCGATGCATAGAATTTTATCTATGGTTAGTAAAACATGCTTTTACAAACTCCCTCTTAACTATAGCATCAAATTCTATCTATCACTAACACTGATAAACATAAGTTTACAAAGAATGTCCTAACATACTCCCTCTAAACTAATGACATCACGTGTCTTTTGGCGTGACTTGATCTTCTGGCATTCCACTTGAGATCTTCAAATCTTCAAACTTCAGTCTTTAGTTGCCGAGTGATCTGACAAACTCGAATCCCTCTTAACTTTAGCTTTCATTGTAGACCAAACCAAGTGCTTCTATAAGAACCAACTAACTCAACACACCTCATTGTTACCTCTCAGCAGTAGCAACCTCCACCCTGACTTAGAATTCCTCCAAATCAGCTGGCATATGATAGAGAGTTTGAATTTCCAATATCCTGCATCAAACTAATCAGCTCCCATAGGAATTTCAGTAAGATAAACTTAAGTCTTCAAACCATATGTGTCCAACTCTATCTTGTATCTTCACGAGTCAACCAAATTCCCGAAGTTGTTAATTTCCAATTTCCCCTTTCACTGTAAGCGCCTTCTGACTAGACCAGAAACAAGGGAATGTTTCCTATCCCGTCGGCCAATGAAAAAGGTTCCATCTTCAACTAATAATACAGTGGAGATCCAACTTCATCTTGAAAACACTCGATAGAATTAAACACAAAATCATGATCAGCGGTGATAACCATTTATCCAAAGTCCAACATTCTTCAATTAGATCTTCATTCCTGGTTAACATCTCCTAATCTGTATACATTCACCATGGTGTGAAGTTCCATAACTAGGTTGTCTATTTGGATTCCGCCCAGATCCCAAATGAGATATCACATCATAATTAAATCACATCAAATCTTGAACACAGGCTTGACCAATGTGCACGAAAAATATAGTTTACACGAGAAATCATAGTTGAGATCCATGTTACGTTAAAGAGGTTTATATATAGATAGTACCAACGGCTTATCCACCACCTCTTTAATGTCCTTTGAATACTCCTAAGATTTTATCCACCTCATTTCTCTTCAAACTATGACTAGCTTCAGAACCGCTTCACCCGATTCCTAAAACACCACAACTAGTCAAATCTAGGATTTTATTCTTTTATTTCTTTGCAAAGATCCAAAACAGCAAATCCTTGGGTTCAAGTTGTTCCAGTATTCATCCCCTATTAAAGAAGTATCATAGATACTCGTAGCCTACATATTCAGGTTTGAATACCTAAACAATATGATTCTTTTTGCAAAGACCCAAAGCAGCAACATCTTCACAAATAATACGAGACCTTTAGCCGATGACGACCTAGTTTCTCAACTTGATTCAGCATTCATTCCCTATTAAAAAATTATCCCGAATACCCGTAGCCTACATTTTCAAGTTTTAACACTCAAAACAATGTATGACAATTGGTATCATCCAACAAAAATACCGTCCTTGTTTCTCCAAGCCACATCAAATACAAATTTCGGTCCCGAAAAAACAAAACTGCTATCTTCTCAAAAATGGCCAAGAAAAGTTTTCCCGCCAAAAAACTCCTTTTTTTGTTTTTTTATTTTTTTTTAATCCCAGATGATAGTTCATGCATACTTAATAAATACGCAGATATAGGGTGTTCCTGCGTATTTAGTAAGTTCGCAAAGCCAAGAGTACATGCGTACTTGTAAGCTCGCAGAGTCAAATACCCTTGCGTACTTAGTAAGTACGCAGGTCAACTCCTCATGCGTACTTATTAAGTACGCAGGGCTAACCCATGCGTACTTAGTAAGTACGCGGAAAAGTTGATTTTGCGTACTTGTTCAGCACAACAGTGTTCTTGATTGATCTTGAGGAGAATGCTCGAAAAGTTTTGGATCTGAGAAATTGATGCTTCCAACAGCTTAGAAATCATCTTCTACCAAACCCTCAGCCTTCCAAACAACAAATGAAGTGATAACGAACTCGAATTTAAGGATTTTTGGTATGAAAAAGGTACGACTCGTAAGAAACCCTAACAACTAGAATTTGGAACACAAATCAACGAACACCGAGGCTATGATACCAATTGTAGGTCCCGGGAGCCTCGTCGCACAACGGAAAATACATAGATCTGCTCGTGATTCATCTAGGAACGAAGAAACAAGACAAAGAAAACCACAAATATACAGACAAGAGAATCAACACAAACAAAACGTAATCAATAACAAAGAGGTCATCTCACATTACAGACCACATACCGAAGGAGTACAGATCTCTCGTTTACGCTCACGGTTCACGGGGGCCGGGAGAGCTCATCCCGGCCAGAACCTCTCTCACATTGTCCCAGAGTTGCACCTAAAATGAGGCCATCATCTCAATTTATAGGGGCTGGAACAATACCTACATACTTGGCTACGTATGCAGGTCATTGGTCATGCTTACTTGATAAGTACACAGTACCAATCTGGTGTACAAGCTAAGTACGCAGGTCATTGGTCATGCTTACTTGATAAGTACCCTTCTGCATACTAGCTAAGCACACCGATACATAGAATTTTATCTATATTTACTAAAACATGCTTCTACATTAAGTTTAAACAAGCTCTCAAGCCCCACAATCAGGAACTTAAGAATCTCAGACGTCTCATCCTTCGAAACTAGAAATTTTACCCAACAGAATCTTGAATAATCTTCAGTCACTACCAAATAATATGATTTGTCGTCTTCACTCTTAACACTAACATGTTCGAATAAATCCATTTACAACAACTTGAGAGGAGTCGCAATTGAATTATTCAACTTAGATTTATGAGATTTCCTGTGCTGCTTCCCTTTCTTGCATGGAATACAGTCTTCGTTCACTTGAAATCCCATAGCTTGAACACCAAAAACTAGTCCGTTCTTCACTAAAAAGTTCATTTTTCGTAAATTTATATGAGCCATTTTCCGGTGCCACAAAGTTGACTCGGACTCAGAGGCTCTAGATAGAAGACACGTTGGAACAGACGAAGAAGTCTTCGACGTGCTCATATCGAGCATATATGTATCACTCTTTCTTGGAGCTCTCATTAAAATCCATTCTTCAGGTATCTCAAAACCAGGCTCCAACACCAAACATTCTGACTTGTTAAAGTGAAATGAGAAATCTTTATGTTTAGAAACATATTTCTTCACAAACTTAGCTTCAACATGCTTAACTATCAGAGGTTTCTTTACTGGTTTTGTTGGTGGTTCAATGAAAAGTCTTCCAAGACTGGGATCTTCTAGACACTTTCCCTTATTCTTCGTGGGACAGTCTCTCAAAATATGACCAACAACACCGCAATGAAAACAAGCACGTTTTTCTTTATACACCCTAACTTCTTTCTGAATTTCCTTCGAACTAGATGATTCACATTGAGAGTCAGTGTTAAATGTTTGAACATACTTGGGTTTTTCTTAATCAACTTTGTTTTTCACAAAATCAATATTTGAAGTCTTCGCAGTCTCATTAGTTTCTTGAAAATCAAACCCACTGCACAAATGGTTTCAACGGTTTAGGGTGAGATTGTTCAGTATTCTCATCCGATTCAGTCAGGATGCATCTATCTCTAGTTACATTCTTGACCACAACATGTTCATTAACCTTACATTCTTTCACAGTGCCTTTAGCCTTTTGTGGATCAAAGGTTTCATCATCGCTACAATCATCATAAACCATATCCTCTCCAGTAACTGGATTCACCTTGAGGATGGTTTTTGGCTCTAGATATTCTTCTGTCACTTTCTCAATGCAACGAATTATAGTTACCATTGAACGGAGGACAAAAACCAATCCCCCCCCAATAGAAGTATCATCAAAAGTGTGACACCCAGCATTTCAGGTCAATATCTGTCACACCCCAACCGACGGCGGAAACGTCGGGGCGGGACATGTAGACTGTCCATGAGCTCAAGGTCGACTAAATTGTAATATATTAAATTCATTTCCATTCAAACAAACATGAATCAATTCCAAAGTAAATAAATGAAATACAAATTGTTTTTGAATTAAAATTATCTAAGTCCAAAGCCTATGTGTATCATGTCTTGATCAAACTCATATGATAGCACCTGAAACATGAATAAAATAAGGTCAACTAAAAAGTTGGTGAGCATACACAGGTTTGTACATAGATAGCGTATAGATTGTGAATAAACAAATCCTTACATAACATGATAAAATAAGGCATTTATGGAAAGTAGCCATTGTGTAACCAAAGTACAATCAAACCATTGTAACTAGCATGAAAAATTGTGTTGTCGGTAACAATCACCCCAATCTGGGTGGGTTTGTCAGACTCAATAGATCTATCATTGTTAACCGTCGGCTTGAATAGTTAATGATTGCACATAAATTGCACACAAAAGTTAGCACACCTAGCACTTAGGCATAAAGCTCAAATTGCACACATGAATGTAAAGAGGATTTGTATTTGTGTAGTTTGTGTAAATGTAAGAAATAGTTTGTGTAGTGTTCGTGTTCCACCCCAAAAAGTGTAAAAGAGTAAAAGGGGCTATGTAATACTCACTTGATTCAAAAGGCGTAGCTAAAACGAGAGACTAGATAGTAACGAGATCCTTGTAATGCACAACGTTAACCTAGAGTGTAATATGTATTGAATTAATAGTGTGCACAATAGTCTATGTCTAAGTCTAGGGTTGAATCGGATGTGTGTTCAAAGAGTTGGAGTTTGTAGGCGTTAAGTTTTGTTAAGTATAACCTAAATAAACAATCTTTGTTTAAATATAGATTTAAATAAATAATTGATACTTTATTTATTTATTTATTTATAAAAAAATATGTACTTAGTCATTTACTGATAAACATGTATCGAGCGTTTTATATTAAATATAAATTTAGTAAATAACTTTTGTTAATCTATTTTTATAAATATGTGTAAATGGGTTGTATAAATAATATCTAAGTGTAGGGTTTAATAATAAGTATAAATTTAATTTTGTAGGTTTAAATAAATAACTTCTATTTATTTTAGAATAGGAATTTGATCTTTTTAAATCAATTATTTTTATTTGAAATGCTTATTGTTTTTAAAATATAAAATTTAGTATTCTGCCAAGATTTTCTCACACACACGACTGTGCTTGGGACAAGGCACGATCATGCTAGGACCACGGGCGCGACCGTGTCGATCCAACATAAGACATAAGTAAGCTGTTCACTAGGCACGACCGTGTCTGGGCCAGGCACGACCGTGTCTAGGGTTCTGAGGCACGACTAAGTATAGCCAAGGGGCACGACCGGGTCTGAGTGCGTGAGGCACGACCGCGCTGGTATTGACACGACCGCGCTAAATGGTTAGCGCGATCGTGTCTGTTCCAAAACATGAACAGATTGACTATTTCTTATGATAACAGTGTTAGAAATCATAGATTAATTGTATTTAAAATATGTCCAGAACCGGATTCGATTAAACCGTTTTTGAACGAAACATAGGTTCGGGTTCGTGTTAATTTCCATACTTTATGCCCAAATTAAGTTGGGACTTTTGATCTATAGACTAAATCGATTGAGTATGAGATTTCAATTACCCGGAAGATGATGAATCGATAGCGTACGGTAGGAACGAGTTCCGGCGGCGACGGGATTGGTTTTCGGCGTCTTCTGCTGCAATTCCGGCTGCTTCAATGTTTTTGGGAGCTTCAGAGGGGTTCGATGGAGTGTTTGCTTGGGAGGATTTGCAATCAGAATGGTGGATTCGATGGTCTCATGAAAGAATTTGACGGTTATGAGATGAATCAATACAATTAAGTTTATTTGTTGTAAATACGATGATTAAAAGAATTAATTGTGTTTGCCAAGAGTAGGGACGAGTGGAACGGTTACGAAATTGAACGTCACTATGATTAAAGACTGTATTTACGTTTTAACTAACGAGAGGCGCGACCGTGCCTATTAGGGTTTCTTGTTATTTAAAAAATCAGCCCGGTAGGAGCATATTCTCGTGACAACGAGCTTGAAGAAATTATGTCTTAGTCTTAGAGTCTTTGACTTGTAATTGATAGAATTGTTAGCAACAGTTAAAGTGGAGTCTGTTAGGACATGTTTTGTAGCTGTTGATAAAATTCTGTGTATGTTCATAGAGAGGCGAACTTAACAAATTCGCCTGGTTTATCAGAGAAGTTCGCTTAGTATATCAGAGGCGAACTTATTAAGTTCGCTTAGCCTATTAGAGGCGAACTTAATAAGTTCGCCTGGTGCAGGTCTGTGGCTATAAATAGGAGATATCAGTAGAACAGATTACCGAAGAACAAAAAAAGACAAGACAAATTAGAGACGAGAAAAATTATGTGAAATCTTGTAAACTTACATCTTGGTGGAATACAAAGAGTTTATTTACACCGTTGTTGTTGATTGAGTTACACGAACACGTTGATCATGGATTCCACACGTTATCACCGTGTCGTACCGCGAGTCTAGAGATCCGTCACGCACCGAATTAGGGACCTACAAGTGGTATCAGAGCTTATGCTCTTGATTAGCAGAAGATTCGTGGTGTTTTCGTGCCCAATCAACATCAAATTTCAGAGATTTTGAAGATTTTTCATCTTTTTGTGTTCTTGACAAAAATGGAGAATTTTTGATCATTTTCAATTGATTTTGGATTCATTTGATGAAATTGATCCGAGAGAAGTATTCCTAATCAGTTCCTACACATTCCTACGGTTCAATTTAATCAAATTCCATCAATTCAGCAAGATATGATGATTTTCAGAATTTTTGGTTCGTGTTTGGGATAAACAGTTGAACCAGGCGAACTTAAAATTTTGTTGCAGGCGAACTTAGTAAGTTCGCTTCACTCAGTATTAGGCGAACTTAATAAGTTCACTTGGTGAAGATCAGGCGAACTTAACAAGTTCGCTTGGGTCAAGTTCGCTTCTCAGTGAAGTTTAGGCGAACTTATTAAGTTCGCTTGTACAGTATCAGGCGAACTTATCTGTTTGCTAGTGTTCTTAAAAAAAAAATTTCCGGATGGTTATATGGTCTTTTTGAATCATTTTTGAAATTTTGAAATTTCGAAATTTTTTAAGAAGAGTATTTTGGCGGGAAAATATTTTCCGGATATTTTCGTAAAAATTTCAAAATGTCAATTTCATGTGATAATAATGAGATTGAAATTATGCCACCGAGACTTTTGTCATATCAGATTTTCATAGCTGGAAAGTCCGGTTCGAACAGTTCGTATCAAAAACTGATGAAAACTTTTGGACATCCATATTTAAAGGATATGTGCATCCTACTTATGACTATATGGGATATTATGATGTTCCTAAACCAGTGACAGCTCTTACTAAAGTAGAAAAGCAGAAGTTTGATCGAGAGATGAAGACGCGTGAAACTTTAACGTTGTCTTTACCAAAAGAAATCATTCATAGTCTCGGGAAGTGTCCAACTTCAAGAGATCTATGGGAAGCATTAAAGAAAAAGGGTGAAGAAACTTCTCAAGCGTTTGTAGTCTTGATCAATGAAGTATTGGAGAAGCAGGGTGATTCTCAAAGTGATTCTTCTGCAGATTTAACTGATAGTGAGAGTATTCGTTCTGGTGAAAGTACTCAATCTACTGAGACTGATGTGATGAGTGAAGAAAGTTTTCAGACAGTTGAAGATGATATGAGTGAATTAGAAACTGATGCAGAGCCTGCCATTGTTGAACAAAAGAGTGAAGCTGATGATGACGTTTTCATGGCTCCTGGTGCATCTTCTTCAGAAGTAAAACCTGAGGTAGTTTCTAACTCTGAAATGTTTTGTTCTAACTGTGTTTCAGTGAAGGATAAAATGATGAGGGTTATGGATGAAAACGTAAACCTCATTTGTGATATGAAATCGATGCACACGGTAAATCAAAAATTAAAAGATAATGAGAATGTATGTATTGAGAGAATAGAATCACTGAAGAGGGATATATGTTCTCTGACTTTGAAGATCAAAGAGCAGGCATATCACCTGGATATGTCCTTTGCAGAAATTGAGAAAAGAAATAATTATCTTTTTGAGAAAGATAAAGAACTCGCTGAATTTAAAGCAGAGGTAATCAGATTGCATAGAAAGTTAGAAAGCTTTGGAAATTCATCATTCTTATTAGGACATTATCATGAGAATATTGAAGAGGGGAAGGGAACTAGTGGTGTTGGCTATGTTCCTCCACCATTCAATGGAAATTATTCTGTTACACCTAAGATTATAAACGAAGAGGATTTAGATCCTAAGACTGTGTTGAAAGTGAATCCAGTCACAGGTGAAGATATGGTGTATTCTGATGAGAGTGATGATGAATATTTTGATGAAGCTAAGGTAGAGGGGATACCGAAAGAGATTAAGAAAGAAGACTCAAAGTTTGATTCTAATTCATCTGGAAATTATACATTTGGAAGTTCTTCTAATTCAAGGAGAGTTCCTTATGTCAGAGATTCTAAAGACAGGCGTACATGCTTTCATTGTAATGAGATGGGACACATTGTGGTGACCTGTCCTTACAAAAATAAAAGGAAGAAGCATGTAGTTCCTGAGAAGATGAAGCCAGAATCAAAACCTGTTGCAAAATCTGGAGTCCAGAGAAAATAAAGCAAAAAGAAGTTCATGTAGGATAATCTTCTTCAAATGCATCTAATCGTGTGAAGATTCCTTATATGCGAGAATATCGTGAGAAGAGATCTTGCTTTTACTGTGGTCTTGTGGGTCACATTCGGATTGCTTGTCCTCACAACGCCAAAGGTAACCGACATGTTACTCCAGAAAAGGTAAGAACTCCTGGTAAGCCTTATGTTAACCCATATGTGGTTAAACCTCATGATATACCAAAGGGTAATTAAAAAACTGAGGTTAGGCTTTCTAGACCTCAAAGGCGGCGGAGAAACAAAAGATTGAGAAAACTTTTAGAACAACAAGAGTTTTCACAATCAAGTCAATTTTTAAATGAAAGAAAATGTTCAAACACTTCACACTTTAAGCAAAAAGAACTTAATGAAAAGAAGTATGTTTAGAAATCTAAAATTTCTGTTTCTGACTCGTTGGAACAATCTCCTAAAATTGATGAGAGATTCGATTGTGAATGGAGTGAGGTTTATTATTTTGATACAGACGGACGACCCATGACTACCATGGCTTGGGTCCCAATTTCAAATTAATGTTTTTTGTTAGATGTGCAGGATTTACCAAGAGGGACTATTAACACCATTTTGGTTGCTGATAGTGGTGGTTCTACAAGAGTAAAAAGTTGTTGATAACTGAGAATCTATTTGATTCAACGACTTGATGCTCAAGGGGGAGAATATGTCACACATAATGTTTTGGAAACAGTTTTACAAAGTCCAAATGATAACCTGAAACTTAGGATGACGATGGTGAGCATAAAGTCGTTGATGTAACCATTTGACTAGTTAAGAGGGAGTCTACAGGACAGGGGGAGTACAGAACTGTGTTGGTGACAGAGGCAATGCCATTCAATTACATTACATTGGCTTGAGTTTTGAATTGATTGATTTGCTTAATCCTGAGTAACCAAGTAAAATGTTTTTCATAAATTGTTTTCAGGAAAGGTTTATTTTCGTTTGTTTTATTTTTCTTTGAAAAAGATTTTGAAAAAGCCAAACAAATTGAAAAAGATAAAATCGACATTACTTGAAGTTAAAGAAGAGATGATAGTACATCAGTAGATGTTCTTTCACACATGACCTTAGATTGACTGGTTGGTGCTTTATGTTAATATATCTGAATTATATGTTTTGATCTAAACTTCAGAGACTACACAAATAGGAAATGATAGTGTTGTGTATGCATATATTTTTGAATTGTCAGTAGACTAAAAGCGTCATTGAACCATTAGTAGTGTGAAAACATAATTTCATGTGTTACAACTGTGATTTGAACCCATTTTATGCCTGGGTGTGTGCGTTAAAAGATCACTATCAGATAAAGAATATTAGCTTTTAATAAAGATTTTCCTATGAGATCAGTTTCGGGTTATGTCCTTAGCACTATTCATTCGATTTGCTTCAGTGCCCATGTCCCAAAAAGCATGCAATTTGAAGTATAATCAAGATATGTACTTGACAACATCTGTCAAACATATACTAGCCCTTGGATCATATTGATCAATCATCTTTACTGATTCCATTGAATTCATAATCCAGATAACAGTTGGATCCACGTACCTGAATCTTATGATTCCACATATATAAGCCAAAACATTGAATCATTCGATTCTGAATCTCATTGATTCCTATACAATCCAATTTGGATTATGCTATTCATGTGCTAAGTGATGTCTCCTCATTCTGTAAATTCGGATAATCTTTAGTAAAATCTTATATGTCTTGAAGATAGTACATTTACTTTCTGTTGGCATATTAGTGGGGTACACGTTGTATTTCATACTTAAATGGTACCTTAACTCACAAGAAAGTGGGAATGGGATGCTTTAAGTTTCAAATCTTATAATATTGTAACATCCCAAAAATAAAAAAAACGAAGAAATATAGCGAGACCGGTGATTTAGTCGGAATATTTAAACAAAAGGGAGCGGGCTTGGGCTCGGCTTCAATGGGCCGAGGGAAGCCCAGGTATATATATAAGGCAAGGCAACCCTCTTCCCTGCTCATTCCACGCTCACGCAGCTTCTAGAGAGAGAAAGGAGAGCTCGGGTCTAGAGAGAGAAAGTAGACGGATCGTCACGAGATTGGAGGAGCACGTTACAGCTGAGCCCGTGAGCAAAACCTCCGAATCAGAATTACAATCTAGGTAACGATTCGATCACATTATGAGTTTTTGTTCGTTTTGGGAAGTTTTGGGTTTTGGCTAAAAAGATAACGATTTTGCGGATGAAACATGGAAATGACCTTAGGTATAGTATCTAGAATGAAAACCGAACATTTTGATCTAAGAAAGTTAAGATATTGACTCGATCAGACGTGCATGCAAAAACTTTGGATTTTGGGGAAGACGATGTGCAGACCCATCGAAACTACTTAGTCTCGATATGTGCAGACCCATCGAAACTACTTAGTTTCGATATGTGCAGTAGTTTCGATATGTGCAGACCCATCGAAACTACTTAGTTTCGATATGTGCAGAAGTTTCGATAAGTGCAGACCTATCGAAACTACCAAGTTTCGACGGAAGCAACCTATCGAAACTACCAAGTTTCGACCGAAGCAACCTATCGAAACTACCAAGTTTCGACAGAAGCAGCCTATCGAAACTACCAAGTTTCGACAGAAACAACCTATCGAAACTACCAAGTTTCGATAAAGCAAATCCATCGAAACTACTAAGTTCAAGCATAGTAATGTCTAATGTCATCTAGGAGCACTACCTTACGAGCATGACTTTATTATACAGATCGTGAGTGACATTAGTGACGCTCAGTAGCCAGCTTAGTGTATTTCAGAAACTACTCATCAGGTGAGTTCTATGTGCCCCCTTCTATGTTATGTGCAAATGATTTATAAATGTTTTGGGGCTGAAATGTATACACTAAATGAATAACAGTTATGAATTTCAATGTGATCATACGTGGTATACAAATATATATATATATATATCTACACGAAATAGAATTATGAATAAAGAATGAAACGTATGATTTTTAAAGAATGAACGAAAGTATGACATAACGTGTAAAGAAGAAATCTTGCTTTATATCCATGTATATATATTGCTTGCCAAGTATAAGAAAACGTTATGGACGCTTCGATGATAACGGCTACTTCGGTAGACGGACGACCACGTGACTATCGTACAACCGGGACAAGTGCGTTCCTTCATCAGCTAGGACGTACGAATGCCACAAGTGCGTTCCTTCATCAGCTAGGACGTACTAAAGTTATTAACGGACGGTCTAAGAAAAATTGGCATCTTATAGTAGAACGGTTGTATAAATAATAGTTGCATGGGAAACGGATACCTTCGGGTAGACGGGCGAATTACGGCCTACGACGGTAGGACGGTTGTAAGTCATGACGGACGGACAAAGGTTGCCGGACGGTTGTAAGAATAAAATGACGGACGGCACTTGTTGCCGGACGGTTGTAAGTATAGGTGGGCCATGAAGATGGACCGTGGCGATTGTCTTTGTGACCTTCGCAACCAAAAGACGGGTTGATCACCCTTAAGAGTATTACCCATGAATGTAAAGAAAAGAAAAGAAAAGGTGAATGTATATATATATGCAATCACAAAATAAAGAAGAAAGAGAAGCAAAAGTTATGAAAATAAATGAGACCAATGATGTGAATATATATCTATATGTATTTGCAAAGATTGAAAAATGAGAAGCAATTCAAGTCAATGTGTACTTACATAAACGTATATATATACTTATGCATACTTATAAAGAAAAGAATGTTTATACCTAATTGCATTAAACTAGAACTCACCAGCGTTAGCTGACTTTTAGTATACATTTCAGGTAAAGGAGGATGAGGTCGTGCGATGGCGTGGAGGTTACCCGACACGAGACTGACATCCCTCTTTTGTTTTATATGTCTTCGAACATTGTTATGTTTTTTTTTAATTGTAAAGACTTCCACTGTTATGATTATGTAATTGGATGACGAATGTTTTTAATATAAATTCAGTATTTTATGGCTATGTTTATGAGTAAATCTAACAAGTGAGGTTACCCGGGAAAGGGGCCTTACAAGTTGGTATCAGAGCAATAGTTTGAGAGATTCAGACATCCCTAAATGTCTGGACTCAGGCTGATTATGGGACCAACGCACGGATGTCAGTATGGGTAACCAACGCCAACGCCAGCACGGTAAGTAAGTAATAAAGTTAATGCTCTTGCATAAGAATAGATACCATAACTTAGAACAAATAGATGTTAATGCCATGACTGATTTGAAGAGTTTTGAACCCGAAAAGCAATGTAAATTAGTAATCACAAACCGGTCACTGTAATTAAGAATTTTCCTTGCTCGTACTGTTTGAAACTACGATCTGAAGAAATGACATTGATGTATTCCCTTTATAACTATCAGGAAACTAAGAACTATGGCTGGTGGAGGAAGAACGGGACGCCGAGGCAGTCATACTGGACGAGTAGGTAGGCCTCCACTAAACCAAAGAATTGAAGAAGAAGAGAGTGTGCACGCAGAGCACACCGAAAGTGTGCACGAAACAGAAGTGACCCCAATTAGGGACGACAGTCCAGGGCCTATACAGTTGGAACCTGAAGTCAGGGATGCTATTGCCCGTGAAGTTGTGCTCACTTTGAAGAAGGTATTGCCTGATCTACTATCCGAGGCAATAAAGAAAAGTAAAGAGGAGGATGAAGGAGACAATGAAGAGAAAGTATATGATAGTGATGGGGATGAAATAAAGATAGGATCGAGCAACCGTGGGTGTACTTATAATGGCTTTAAGGACGGAGACCCACCCAAGTTCAATGGGAGCAAGGATTCAGTGGCAACGCTTGAATGGATTGAGAGGATGAATGCTGTAATCAACATCAGCGAGTGTCGACCAGACCAGGATGTTAAATACGTTGCTCATTCTTTCACCAACGAAGCACTAAGTTGGTGGAGGAATATTCAGAGAACTAAGTCACCAAATGCTATAAACAGAATGACATGGGACGACTTGAAGAAGCTGATCATCCAAAAGTTCTGTCCCCAGAACGAAATTGATCGAGTGGAAAATGAATTCCTAAACCTTAAGGCTGGAAACAAGACGCACCGCCAGTATACTTCGAGATTCAATGAGCTAGCTCAACTAGTACCCCACCTGGTAGAAACTGAAGACCGTTTGATCAAGTACTATGTTAAGGGGTTGCCACAACGGGTCCGTGTTCACGTAAAAGCTAACCTACCCTCGACCTTTGAGTCGGTAGTGAATCTGAGCGGAATCGTCTACGACGACTACGCCAATGAGGACCGGGCACCTGAGACACAAAAGAGAAAGTGGGAGAACCCGTCTAGAGGTACCGGAAGAGGGAACGTAACTACTGAAAATAAGAAACCAAGGTCAGATAAATATGAAACCTGCAAGAAATGTGGAAGGCAACATTTTGGCGAGTGCCGGGTCGGCTCCACCACATGTTACAGGTGTGGGAAGGCGGGGCACTATTCTCGTGACTGCTTAAGAGACACTAAATGCCAAGGATGTGGACTGTTTGGTCACCTGACTAGGGATTGCAGAAAAACCAGACAATCTGGATCGGGAAAAGAAAAGGAACAAGAACAACCAAAGACTAGGACTCGAGCTTACACCCTGACTGAGGAGGAAGCAAGGGGAAATCCTGATGTTGTGTCAGGTACGTTCCTAGTTAATGATGAACATGCGGCTATATTATTTGACTCGGGTGCTAGTAAAAGCTTTATATCAAATGCATTTAGTCGTAAACTGAATTGCACTATCAACACAGTAGTAAAGGCCTTTAGTGTACAAACTGCCGTTGGTAAAAATTCGGCAGTATTCCAAGTAACAGAGGATTGCATAATAGAAATAGAGGGTTATAAGTTTCCTTCTAGATTATTCCTTCTCACCTTAGGAGGATTCGATATAGTATTGGGTATGGATTGGTTAGCTGCCAACGAAGCATAAATCATATGTAAACGTAAGAGGATACACCTCAAAGCTCCTAGCGGATGTCCAGTTACGGTTCATGGGGATTGGAATTGCACAATGCCGAACATCATCTCGATGATCAAGGCCGAAAGTTACATGAGGCGCGGTTGCGAAGCTTATCTGGCATATGTTATTGACGATAGAATGAAAACGAAAGAACTCGAGAACGTACCCGTGGTGTGCAATTTTCCGGAAGTATTCCCTGAGGATCTACCTGGGTTGCCACCCGATCGGGAAATAGAATTTTAGATTGACTTACTGCCAGGAGCTGAGCCCATTGCCAAAGCCCCCTACCGATTGGCTCCGTCAGAAATGAAAGAATTGATGTCTCAACTACAAGAATTAACAGAAAAAGGATTTATTAGACCAAGCATTTCACCATGGGGCGCTCCGGTACTATTCGTAAAGAAGAAAGACGGCAACATGCGCATGTGCATTGACTACCGTGAACTGAACAAGAGGACAGTAAAGAACAAATACCCACTGCCTAGAATAGATGACCTTTTTGATCAACTGCAAGGTGCGAGTTGGTTCTCAAAGATCGATCTTAGGTCGGGTTACCATCAGTTGAAAGTAAGGGAAGAAGACGTACCAAAGACCGCGTTTCGCACGCGTTATGGGCATTATGAATTTCTCGTGATGTCATTTGGATTAACTAACGCACCAGCAATGTTCATGGATTTAATGAATAGAGTGTGTCGACCAATGTTAGATCGATCAGTGATAGTTTTTATAGACGACATACTGGTATATTCGAAAAACGAGGGTGATCACCACTGTCACCTAAGAGAGGTTCTGGAGGTGTTAAAGCAGGAGAAGTTGTACGCGAAATTCTCCAAATGCGCGTTCTGGCTTAGGGAAGTTCAATTCCTAGGTCATGTGATAAACCCAAACGGCATCATGGTGGATCCTGTAAAGATCGAGACAGTAAAGGAATGGAACATCCCAAAGACACCAACAGAGATACGAAGTTTTCTAGGATTGGCAGGCTACTATCGAAGGTTCATTCAAGATTTCTCAAGAATAGCCTCGCCACTGACTAAACTGACACGGAATGAAGTAAAGTGTGAATGGGGTCAGACCCAAATCAACGCGTTTGAAGAACTTAAGACACGATTAACCCAAGCTCCAGTCTTGACTCTACCTGAGGGAAATGAAGACTTGGTAGTCTACTCTGACGCTTCGGGGCAGGGTTTGGGTTGCGTACTTATGCAACGAGGAAAGGTAATTGCTTATGCCTCACGACAACTAAAGATTCACGAGGTTAACTACCGAACGCACGATCTAGAGTTAGCAGCAGTGTTTTTCGAGTTGAAAATATGGAGGCACTACTTGTATGGAGTTAAATGCACCATCTACTCCGATCACAAAAGCTTGAAATATTTTTTCGAACAAAAGGAACTAAACATGAGGCAAAGAAGGTGGTTAGAGCTACTGAAAGACTATGATTGTGAAATATTGTACCATCCAGGCATGGCAAACGTAGTGGCTGACGCTTTAAGTAGAAAGGAAGAATCGACACCTATCCGAATCAAAGCGTGTCAGCTGATTATAACACCAGATTTGATGGGTGAAATAGCAAAAGCACAAGATGAAGCACTGTTAGAAAGAAATGTGAAACGGGAAAGAATAGTAGGACAACAAGGGAACTTAGATGCAAATGCATACGGTGTACGAACAAGGTTCGGCCGGATGTGGATACCTAAGATTGGCGAGCTTAGAGCCAAAATACTCGATGAGGCCCATAAGTCTCGTTATTCTATCCACCCCGGGACGAACAAAATGTATCAAGACTTGAAGAAAGAGTACTGGTGGCCCGGCATGAAGAATGATGTGACCGAGTACGTTAGCAAGTGCCTAACGTGTTCACTAATTAAGGCTGAGCATCAGAAACCATGCGGTAAAATGCAACCTTTACCAATACCGGAATGGAAGTGGGAGGAGATCACAATGGACTTCATTACCAAGCTACCGCGAACAGCTAAAGGCAATGATACCATTTGGGTGATCGTCGACCGCTTGACAAAGAGTGCTCACTTCTTGCCAATACGTGAGACCTCTTCGTCAGAAAGACTAGCAGAAATTTTTATCAGGGAAATTGTGAGCAAACATGGTATGTCGATGTCGATTGTGTCCGACAGGGATACTAGATTCACCTCAAGGTTTTGGAAGAAATTCAATGAAGTGATGGGCACTAGACTGAACATCAGCACCGCTTACCACCCACAGACCAATGGTCAATCTGAAATAACCATTTAGACCTTGGAGGACATGCTTCGGGCCTGTATCATTGACTTTGGTGGGAGCTGGGACAGCCATCTACCATTGGCAGAATTTTCATATAACAACAGCTATCACTCAACTATTGGCATGCCGCCGTTTGAGATGTTGTATGGGAGGAGATGCAGAACCCCGGTTTGTTGGGGGGAAATTGGGCAGAAGGATTTTGCAAGTCTCGAAGTGGTCAAAGCTACTTCCGAGAAATTTGATCAAATCAAGGCTCGAATGAAAGCCGCAAAAGACAGACAGAAATCATACGCGGATAAGAGAAGAAGGGATTTAGAGTTTCAAGTGGGGGACATGGTACTGTTGAAAGTATCACCATGGAAAGGAACCATCCGATTCAGAAAGCGTGCCAAACTAAGTCCAAGGTTTGTCGGACCTTTCAAGATTTTAGCAAGAGTGGGTCAAGTTGCTTACAGACTCGACCTACCCGTTGAGCTTAGTGGAATACACCCTACGTTTCACGTGTCGCACTTACGCAAGTGCCAAGCTGACGACACAGCTCACATACCTTACGACGAGATCGAAGTGGATAACAGTCTAAATTATGTAGAGGAACCGATAGCCATTCTTGACCGAGCTGAGAAACGACTACGCAATAAGTCGATACCGTTAGTCAAGATACAATGGAAGCACAGAAAAGGGTCGGAAGCTACATGGGAAAAAGAAGACAAGATGAGGGGACTATACCCTCAATTGTTTAACGTATGAACAGTTTCGAGGACGAAACCTCTTTAAGGAGGGTAGACTTGTAACATCCCAAAAATAATAAAAGGAATAAATATAGCGAGACCGGTGATTTAGTCGGAATATTTAAACAAAAGGGAGCGGGCTTGGGCTCCGCTTCAATGGGCCGAGGGAAGCCCAGGTATATATATAAGGCAAGGCAGCCCTCTTCCCTGCTCATTTAACGCTCACGCAGCTTCTAGAGAGAGAAAGGAGAGCTCGGGTCTAGAGAGAGAAAGTCGACGGATCGTCACGAGATTGGAGGAGCACGTTACAGCTGAGCCCGTGAGCAAAACCTCCGAATCAGAATTACAATCCAGGTAACGATTCGATCACATTATGAGTTTTTGTTTGTTTTGGGAAGTTTCGGGTTTTGGCTAAAAAGATAACGATTTTGCGGATGAAACTTGGAAATGAGCTTAGGTATAGTATCTAGAATGAAAACCGAACATTTTGATCTAAAGAAAGTTGAGATATTGACTCGATCAGACGTGCATGAAAAAACATCGGATTTTGGGGAAGACGATGTGCAGACCCATCGAAACTACTTAGTCTCGATATGTGCAGACCCATCGAAACTACTTAGTTTCGATATGTGCAGTAGTTTCGATATGTGCAGACCTATCGAAACTGCTTAGTTTCGACATGTGCAGAAGTTTCGATAAGTGCAGACCTATCGAAACTACCAAGTTTCGACCGAAGCAACCTATCGAAACTACCAAGTTTCGACCGAAGCAACCTATCGAAACTACCAAGTTTCGACAGAAACAACCTATCGAAACTACCAAGTTTCGATAAAGCAAATCCATCGAAACTACTAAGTTCAAGCATAGTAATGTCTAATGTCATCTAGGAGCACTACCTTACGAGTATGACTTTATTATACAGATCGTGAGTGACATTAGTGACGCTCAGTAGCCAGCTTAGTGTATTTCAGAAACTACTCATCAGGTGAGTTCTATGTGCCCCCTTCTATGTTATGTGCAAATGATTTATAAATGTTTTGGGGCTGAAATGTATACACTAAATGAATAACAGTTATGAATTTCAATGTGATCATACGTGGTATACAAATATATATCACTTTACACGAAATAGAATTATGAATAAATAATGAAACGTATGATTTTTAAAGAATTAACGAAAGTATGACATAACGTGTAAAGAAGAAATCTTGCTTTATATCCATGTATATATATTGCTTGCCAAGTATAAGAAAACGTTATGGACGCTTCGATGATAACGGCTACTTCGGTAGACGGACGATCACGTGACTATCGTACAACCGGGACAAGTGCGTTCCTTCATCAGCTAGGACGTACGAATGCCACAAGTGCGTTCCTTCATCAGCTAGGACGTACTAAAGTTATTAACGGACGGTCTAAGAAAAATTGGCATCTTATAGTAGAACGGTTGTATAAATAATAGTCGCATGGGAAACGGATACCTTCGGGTAGACGGGCGAATTACGGCCTACGACGGTAGGACGGTTGTAAGTCATGACGGACGGACAAAGGTTTCCGGACGGTTGTAAGAATAAAATGACGGACGACACTTGTTGCCGGACGGTTGTAAGTATAGGTGGGCCATGACGATGGACCGCGGCGATTATCTTTGTGACCTTCGCAACCAAAAGACGGGTTGATCACCCTTAAGAGTATTACCCATGAATGTAAAGAAAAGAAAAGAAAAGGTGAATGTATATATATATGCAATCACAAAATAAAGAAGAAAGAGAAGCAAAAGTTATGAAAATAAATGAGACCAATGATGTGAATATATATCTATATGTATTTGCAAAGATTGATAAATGAGAAGCAATTCAAGTCAATGTGTACTTATATAAACGTATATATATACTTATGCATACTTATAAAGAAAAGAATGTTTATACCTAATTGCATTAAACTAGAACTCACCAGCGTTAGCTGACTTTTAGTATACATTTCAGGTAAAGGAAGATGAGGTCGTGCGATGGCGTAGAGGTTACCCGGCACGAGACTGACATCCCTCTTTTGTTTTATATGTCTTCGAACAATGTTATGTTTTTTTTTAATTGTAAAGACTTCCGCTGTTATGATTATGTAATTGGATGACGAATGTTTTTAATATAAATTCAGTATTTTATGGCTATGTTTATGAGTAAATCCAACAAGTGAGGTTACCCGGGAAAGGGGCCTTACAAATATTGACAATTTGAATTTGTGTGTCATAGCGTGATCCTATTTTCTTTGAATGTTTATCGCGTATCATAACATGCAATATGAAAGTCTTGAAAAGAAAGAGTGTGATAATCTTGAAAGATATTGGTTTGATTGGTCAAGGCTTGAAAGAATGACATAGGATACCATTTGATATTATATGGATTTTATATCCAACATGTGTGATTGATATCTCATATATACTGATATGATCTTCTTACTCGTGATGTTCGACCAAAAAGATGTGATTTTGTATTTTACATTTCAGTTTATATAGAGAAAAACCAAAATGATTTTGTGTTTCTTATGTTTGAAAAACTAAAAAGATTTTATTTTTCCAGCTTCCATGGAAATCTTAATTGTTGGTTATTCTTGATTGTTCTCCTTGGCAAAAACTGAATATTGCAGACAGAAGATGACAAGGGGTCCTTCTCCCGAGTTTTCTTCTAGATAAAAAGAGAAAGTGCAGAAGAACAAGACGAAGACTACAACTTGTTTGATGATATCTGAAGACGGATGACAATCTTCTGAAGCTGTTGTCAAGGGGGAGTCTGTTGGAGCATATTCTAGTGACAACGAGCTTGAAGATATTATGTCTTAGTAGAGTCTTTGACTTGTAATTGATAGAATTGTTAGCAACAGTTAAAGGGGAGTCTGTTAGGACATGTTTTGTAACTGTTGATAAAATTCTGTGTAAGTTCATAGAGAGGTGAACTTAACAAGTTCGCCTGGTTTATCAGAGGCGAACTTAATAAGTTCGCTTAGTATAACAGAGGCGAACTTATTAAGTTCGCTAGATATCAGTAGAACAGATCACAGAAGAACAAAAAAATACAAGACAGATTAGAGACGAGAGAAATTATGTGAAATCTTGTAAACTGACATCTTGGTGGAATACAAAGAGTTTAATTACACCGTTTTTGTTGATTGAGTTACACGAGCACGTTGATCATGGATTCTGCACGTTATCACCGTGTCGTACCGCGAGTCTAGAGATCCGTCACGCACCGAATTAGGGACCTACAAGCCCTTGCAACTTCAGCTTTGACAGAATTAGCTTGGTTAGGATTTAACAGAACACCTAACGGGATTACTAACTGAGTTAACTCTAGGAGGTGTTACCACGTGATTACGAGTTCTAAAACTTTGAATTAAAATACGTTCAGCTAACAATTAATGAGGCATAGGTTTGAACAAGTATAGGATTTAATGTAGTGTTGTTATTTTATTAAGTAGAATAAATTAAAATAGGGTCGAAAGATCAGAGATGTTATAATATCCATATTTCATAAATGCACGTTCATAACATATATTTTCCTGAAGTTTTATTTTGACTAAGTAAAGTCAAGGAGTCGAGCAAAGGAACTTATATCAAAATAGTAATTTTTAAGAATTACTAGGAAATAAACAATTATAACCCGCAAGATACGGTCGTTGGTGATTAAAAGAATGTTATTCCTGAAAAGTCTAGAGACACGTTTGAATATAAAAACATAAATATTGATGACAAAACTTTTATAAAAAGTTGACACATAAATAATTGTTCCATGACTCTATGTTATATTATGTGTATTCATGTATAATACAGTTATAGTAATAACTATGTTGGGTTAACTAGTAAACTATTGAGACTAGTCAAACCACACAAAAACACATAAGTAATGAATCGTTTAAAAGTTTTACACCGGGTATTAGATCACGCGATCACCTAGGGGATTTATACCACCAAAGAACCCACCTATCTAGCCATTAATGGATTTGACAACATCCAACCCCCCACCCCATACCCCTCTTGACCGAAATGTTGGCATAGCCACCCACTATCCCATTAAATGCTTGCATACTTGGCTTACATGCACACCCTCTTCCATATTTGATGATTACATGCAATGTTAATCATGTCATAAGTAGTAATTATGAAGATGTAGTCAAACACTCAACTCTCATCCTATCTATATACATATATACGGCTCACAAACATGCGCACACTCTTTCAAAAAAATTCAAGATCAAAACATAGAGAAATTATCTAGGAGTTGGGAGATTCAAGGATTTCTTGAAGAATCAAGGATCGGTTGTAGCTAGGGAACCAAGCCATTTCTCACCTTCTACTCGTGATTCTTCACCTAGCTTGTCTAGCGGTATGAAACCGGCATCCATCTCTAAAATCCTCTTTATTTCTTGAATAAAGCACGTTGTTCATCCTAATAATCAAAGAAATTTGAAAAGCTAAAGAGTTTTATAAGTTTAACTTTATTATGTTTAAAAACTAGATTTTATATAAAAAGATGTATGTGGTTCGAAAATGATAGGCTTATATACATAGATTATTGTCTTAAAATATTTTATGAGATATTTGTTATTTTGATTTCATGATGCTAAGTTATGAGTTGTTAAACTAAAAGATTTATGTAAATATATAAAAGGATCGAAGTTGTAGAAAACACATGTGTATGCGTATTGTTGATTGTAGTAACTTGAAATGGTAATAATACATACATACATATGTATATATCGAAATTCATATATGTATTTATAGGTGGATATTCTTGTTGGAACATTTGATTTTAAAAAGGGAAATAGTAAATTAAAAACTATGAATAATACTTGGATAAGTGAAATATATGTGTATGTGTATATATATGTGATCACATGAAACATGTAAAAATATATATTTATGTGTGTTTGAAGTTTGAAAATTTGGTAGATTAGTAAGAAATAAAAGCATGATTTATAATATAAGAAGGATGGTTAATACTTGGTTAAGTGAAGTATATATTTGTATATATATATATATAATCGTAATTTATATATGCATATATAAGTGTGTTTAAAGTTTATACATGTGAAGATCTTGATAAATATATGTTCGAGTGTACGTTTATTTTGTTAACTTAGACAAGTCGCTAGGTATATGTATGTATATATGAGAAACATGTATGTGCATAGTTAAGGTTAATAATCATGGAAATATTTATATTAAATAATGAAACGTATTAATGTCTTAAAAATAAAGCATGAAAAGTGTTAGACAAATGTGACAACCCGACATTTCAGGTCAATATCCGTACCCATAATAAACAAGTTTACGTTATAATTATTTTTGGTGATTTATTTAATTTCACAAACAAGGACTTTAGAGTCTAGCAAAGATCGTACATGGTCTCAATTTATACTTGGGTAATTCTAGGAATTACCGGTGCAAGTACCAGTACAAACCGACTAAGACGAACAATAGTGGATAAATTAAATATCCAGGCGTATACGTTTTGTTGGTCAATAACTTATTTTTAGAATAAATTATATAGTATACGTAAAAGTAAACTAACAAACTCTTTCGAAAACGCTATTGGGTAGAGTCACTTTTAGGTGTTTATACCTACAAATAATCACCTCAACGGATTATACAATCCAAGATTTCAATGTTTTTCTTTAACGAGCCATAAACTTGTTAAATTTATAATACCGTGAGAAAATAAACCAAATTAAACTACCCCTTTTGAAACTCTAATCGATATTAAGTTACACTTAAATCAAATGGTTTGATTTATTTTAACCTCAAACCCACTTATTTGACTTCTCGGTCGAAGGGCAGAGGAAACCATCCCCAATTTCACATATTTTCAAATTAACCCATACTCCCACTTGCGAAAAACTCAGAACATAACCATACTCCTTTCAATCAAAAACCTCACAATCCTCATTTTTTCTCTCATTTTCATACGGCAAACTTCCATTTCTCTTTAAAATCGAAGCCGAGTTTTTAAGCGAAATCCTACCACAATCCAGTGTTTTAAGAAGAATTTTAAGAGTTTCTGCAAAAGAGTCAAGACCATTCTCTGTTTTCTTCATCATTTTCATCTCGGTTTTAAAGGTAAAAACTCGATATTTTTCATATTATGTTCTTTAAAACCGTAGCTAAACTTACATCTTATTTAAACGCAAGAAAGATAACAAGAAGAGTGTGTCGAATTCAAGTTTAAAACATAAAAATATGCAGGACTGATTCTGTGAAACAGAAGTCCAGTAATCGAAACTAGGAGTTTCGATACCTGTTGATCCATCGAAACTAGGTAGTTTCGATACCTTTTTCTCAATCGAAACTAGGTAGTTTCGATAGCAAATACTCAATCGAAACTAGGTAGTTTCGATACCTTTTTTCTCAATCGAAACTAGGTAGTTTCGATAGCAAATACTCAATCGAAACTAGGTAGTTTCGATACCTTTTTCTCAATCGAAACTAGGTAGTTTCGATAGCAAATACTCAATCGAAACTAGGTAGTTTCGATACCTTTTTTCTCAATCGAAACTAGGTAGTTTCGATAGCAAATACTCAATCGAAACTAAGTAGTTTCGACACACATATGCCCAATCGAAACTAAGAAGTTTCGACACCTGTACAACAGTCCCATTTGGGCAGTAACTCAAAACTGTTTTTATAACAAAACAAGTGTTGAACAACTAAGGAGATATTCAAACAAAAACGACCAGATTTACAAGGTCGGTGAACAATTTACAATTAAGACGTTGGTCTTAACAACAATTTACCCTTGGTATCTAGGGTACGAATAGTCAAGGTTGACTACAACAAGTTTTATCACAAGTATATACACAAACTCAAGGTGAGTTTCACGGCCCCTTTCTTTTTACTGTTTTCAAATATTTGGGGGAGAAACATACTTCAACTATTTTATGGGATAACAAGAGAATAAGACACGACTTTTATGTTTACATGGGATGAGAACAACACAATGGAGGCCGCGAAAGTCCCCTGGAACAACATAGTAACCATTAACTGTAGCCTAGGGTCCTATGAATAGTACTATGGAGAGTGACGTCTCCCGGTCATGGTTAGTCGCGCTAACCACAATCTGGAGGATTTATGGCCGCATAGAATCTGATAACAAAATTAGGGGCGTGTACACATGTCAAGGTTTGGTTACGCCCCATGTATGAACATATTATTTGTATTCCTAGCTAGTTTACAAATGGGTCAACAATTCTTATTCTGTTTATCACATACAACTGAAACTATTTACGAACAATTGAATTTTACAAAGAACTATTTGATTAAACCTGTGAACTCACCAACCTCGTGTTGACGATTTTAAGTATGTTTTTCAGGTAATTGAACGTGATTTCAAGGTTAGCAATGTAGATTACATGCATGCACGATGGATACTACTCAAGGAGGATTTCCCTTGTATAACTCATTGAGTTGAGTCATAATTGTGAAATCTTAACTTTTTGTAAACTCAGATTATGTTTTGTAATGTAAAACATTAAACTTGTTAATGTATCCATTTATCATGTATGTGTTTGCGGTAATCATATGCTTTGGAAACCATGAACGTTGCGCCTCGCGTTTCCGCCTTGGCGGGGTGTGACAGAACTTGGTATCAGAGCCATTGATTATAGTGAACTAGGAATCTAAATTGGAACCTAGTCTATAATCTAAATGACTCACTAAAACGTTTTCATTGCATAAGCATTGCATGACCAGTCATTTTGTCATATGGATATTGTAGTCACAAGCATGTCGTCACATTCACATTCTGATCCCGTCTCTGACACTGAATCAAATGAGGAATTTTCCGCCTCACGTCCCAAAAATCAAGTACAAACCCGTAGCTCCACACCACCTAAAGTCGCCTTGGGAAAACCGCCTATCGTCTACCGAAAGAAAAGCGGAGGACCAGTTAAGGTGCAAAGCGCTAGGAAGAAGGTTCGACTTCCACGCAAAAGGAATCTAGCAGCCCGTGACCCAGAAGACTTGGTGGCTAGTGAAGAACCACCTAGGCAAAGACCCTGCTACCACCCTACTGTGGGAACCATCCGTTGGATGCCTCGTACCCTGGCACGTTGGAGGGAGATGGAGAGCATTCCATCTACCTTTGAGCTTGGAGAGTCTTCTAACCCCCCAACACCCCTATCCCACACTGGGGAAGCCATAGAGCTCACTGTGCCTACCTTGGTAGCTCGCGTTCGTACGCATGAGGAGCGTCTTGATGATATCCTAGATGACATCCGGGCACAGGGGGATGCAGCCATGCGCTTACGTCAAGGGCTCGGATCTCGAGTTCAGACTCTAGATGACCGCACCCGAAACATACAGGATGCCACTAACTATCTAGAGTTGAGAGCTGACATGGACTGGCAGTTCACAGTTACGGTCCGAGACATGGTGGAGGCTCTGGAAGAAAGGACGTTGGCTGCAGAATTTGTGGCGAGAGCTAGTTTTGTCATGGCAGGACTTGCCATGATGATTGGATTGTACTCTCACTTCTTCTTCTAAACCTATTGTGGGCGGGTTGTGCCCGTAGTACATTAAGTAGTTTAAAACTTTAGTACTGATGAGGTCATGTGAACCCATCTCTTTTGTATCCTTGTCTTTTGGAACAATGTACTATGAATGTTTTGACTATGTATGTAATGGTTTATGTTGTGATAATGGTTGTTTACACTTGACGTTGTTGTATCCTTATGTCATGAGCTATCATTATTGTCATATAATGTTGTTTCTTTTTAATTGATATGTTAGAAAGAACGTCATGGCACCTAAGCGTAGGACAACCCGTAACACTACTGGTGACAACAACGAGGCGATTTCCCCAAATGTGGAACAATTTATAGCACAACGAGTAGCTGCTGCCATGGAGCAGTATGAAGCCAATCGAAATAATGGAGGAGGTGTAGGAGGTAGCGGTACAGCTGGAGGTTCCGGAGGTGCAGGAGGTAGCGGTACAGCTGGAGGTTCCGGAGGTAATAAAATAAATAAGCCATAACATATAGTCATGATTCGAATTAATGACGTTATGACTTGTAATTCTACAGATGCTCCAATTAGAAAGTGCTCCTACAAGACCTTTCTGTCTTGCAAACCCCGTAACTTCAATGGCACCGAGGGTGCAGTTGGACTAATGAGATGGATAGAGAAGATGGAATCGGTGATTGATATTAGTGAATGCACCGCTGACTGCATGGTGAAGTATTCTACATGCTCACTCACAGATAAAGCTTTAACCTGGTGGAATTCACAAGTAAAGACTTTGGGAAGGCAGACATCATATGAGTTGTCATGGGAAGACTTAAAAGCCATGATGATCGAGGAATACTGTCCTCGAAATGAGTTGCAAAAGATCGAATCTGAAATGTGGAATTTACAAATGACAGGAGATGATGTTGCTGGCTACACTGACCGATTCAATGAGTTAGCAATCTTGGTTCCACACATGGTCACCCCAGAATACAAGAAGGTTGAAAGATACTTGTGGGGTCTCGCACCTCAAATCCGAGGTCTGGTGACTTCATCGAACCCTATGGATGCCAAGAGCGCCATAACTCTGGCTTTCAAATTAAGGGATAATGCTGTACGTGATGGTTTGTTTAAGAAGAAGGAGACCGAGGAAGGAAGGTCTGGGGAAAAGAGGAAATGGTTTGGAAAACCAATTAACCAAAACAAGAATCAAATTTACAAGAGACCTGAAACTACGAAAGCCTTTGTCGCCAACACTGTGGGACAAAATGTATATCTTGGAACATTACCGAGGTGTGACAAGTGTGGATATCATCACAGCGAAAAGTGTATCCAATGTGGGAAGTGTAAAAAGTATGGGCACCTGGCCCATAACTGTAGGAGCAATACAAACCCTAACAAGATAAATCAAGTAGCAGGAAAAGTCAACCCAGGAACAGAAAGGATGAATCAAGGATGCTTTGAATGTGGAGATCCAAAGCACTTCAGAAAAGACTGTCCAAAGTTGAAGAACCGAAACGACAATCAGGCCCGTGGAAGAGCATTTGTGATGGGAGCTGGTGACGCACGACAAGATCCAAACATTGTCACTGGTACGTTCCCGATAAATAATCACTATGCCTCTATACTTTTCGATACGGGTGCTGATTTGAGTTTTGTGTCAAATGACTTTAAGTCCCTACTCGGTATTAAGCCCAGCAAACTAGAACAAAAGTATACAATTGAATTAGCGAACGGAAAATTAATTAATACCGGAGAGGTCATTCAAGGTTGTACCTTATATCTTAAAAATCACACATTTAGTATAGATCTGTTACCTGTTGACTTAGGAAGCTTTGACGTTGTTATTGGCATGGATTGGTTGTCAAAGAATCATGTAGAGATTGTTTGTTTTGAGAAGGTTGTCCAAATTCCACTCCCAAACGGCGAAGTTCTTTCGATTCAAGGTGAGAAGAGTGGAGTAGCGTTAAGGATGATAAACTGCATGAAAACTCGTAAGTACCTACGCAAAGGCTATTACGTATTCCTGGCTCACGTCGTCGAGAAGAAACCCGAGGAACGTCGACTTGAGGATATACCAATCGTTAAGGAATATCCTGAAGTTTTTCCTGAAGACTTACCTGGTTTACCACCACCTAGGCAAGTCGAATTTCGAATCGATTTGGTACCAGGAGCCGCCCCGGTTGCGCGATCACCATATCGATTAGCACCTTCTGAAATGCAGGAATTATCAAATCAACTTCAAGAGTTGCTTGATAAAGGTTTCATAAGAGCGAGTTTCTCACCTTGGGGAGCTCCGGTCTTATTCGTAAAGAAAAAGGATGGAACCTTTAGAATGTGTATAGATTACCGAGAATTAAACAAGCTTACAATCAAAAACCGATACCCACTACCTCGAATAGATGATTTGTTTGATCAACTACAAGGTTCTAGCTTCTACTCTAAGATCGATCTACGGTCAGGGTATCATCAACTAAGAATCCAAGAAGAAGATGTACCAAAGACAGCATTTAGGACTCGTTACGGTCACTACGAGTTCCTAGTTATGCCATTTGGTTTGACGAACGCACCAGCTGTCTTCATGGATCTCATGAACCGCGTGTGCAAGCCATACTTGGATAAATTCGTGATTGTATTCATCGATGACATATTAATATATTCACGAACCAAGGAGGATCATGAACATCATCTTAAATTAATCTTAGAACTACTCAGAAACGAGAAACTTTACGCTAAATTCTCTAAGTGTGAGTTTTGGATCCGAGAAGTGCATTTTCTTGGACACGTCATCAACAAGGAAGGAATTCACGTTGATCCATCAAAAATTGAAGCGATCAAAAACTGGGAAGCACCAAAGACTCCGACAGAAGTACGTCAATTTTTAGGTTTGGCCGGTTATTACAGACGATTCATCGAGAATTTTTCAAAAATAGCCTTGCCTTTAACCACATTAACCCAGAAAGAAAAGAAGTATGATTGGAGTGACAAGCAGGAGTCAGCTTTCCAATTACTGAAACAGAAGCTGTGTAGTGCACCAATCCTATCCCTTCCGGAGGGAATCGAAAATTTTGTCGTATACTGCGATGCATCACACCAAGGACTTGGTTGTGTGTTAATGCAAAGAGACAAAGTCATCGCATATGCCTCACGACAACTAAAAGTGCACGAAAAGAATTATACGACCCACGACTTGGAATTGGGTGCAGTTGTGTTTGCGCTCAAAATTTGGAGACATTACCTTTACGGTACAAGATGTACTATCTTTACTGATCACAAGAGTCTCCAACATATCTTTGATCAAAAGGAACTTAACATGAGACAACGTCGTTGGGTAGAACTACTAAACGACTATGATTGTGATATCAAGTACCATCCCGGAAAAGCCAATGTCGTAGCAGACGCTTTAAGTCGCAAAGAACGAGTTAAAACTCTTCGTGTTCGTGCCTTAGGATTGACAATTCATACGAATCTTACTACTCAAATTCGGATGGCACAACATGAGGCAATCAAAGAAGAAAACATTCAGAATGAAGCTTTACGAGGAATGATAAAGCAATTGGAGCCAAAGTCAGATGACACTTTATACTTCATGAATAGAATTTGGGTGACGCGTTTTGGTAACCTACGGGAGTTAGTTATGGACGAAGCCCACAAGTCCAGGTACTCCATTCACCCGGGTTCAGATAAAATGTATAAAGATCTAAAAGAATTATATTGGTGGCCCAATATGAAAGGAGATATTGCCACATATGTCAGTAAATGCCTAACGTGCTCAAAAGTAAAAGCCGAACATCAGAAACCGTCTGGTTTACTACAGCAACCTGAAATTCCCCAATGGAAATGGGAACAAATTTCTATGGATTTCATCACAACATTACCCAGGACTTCCAGTGGTTATGATACCATATGGGTTATTGTCGACCGATTAACAAAATCTGCTCACTTTCTGCCAATGAAAGAAACTGACAAAACCGAGAAGCTTGCAAAACTTTATATCAAGGAAATTGTGGCTAGGCATGGAGTGCCAATTTCTATTATATCGGATAGAGATAGCAGATTTGTGTCTAGAATCTGGAAATCATTACAAGAAGCCATGGGCACACGTCTTGACATGAGCACGGCATATCACCCACAAACAGATGGTCAAAGTGAACGGACTATCCAGACACTAGAAGATATGCTCCGTGCATGTGTAATTGATTTCGGAGGAAATTGGGATACTCATTTACCATTAGCTGAGTTTTCCTACAATAACAGCTACCATACGAGCATTAAGGCAGCTCCGTTTGAAGCTTTATATGGTCGTAAATGCCGCTCACCGTTATGTTGGGCGGAAGTTGGTGAAAAACATTTGACAGGCCCTGAGATTGTCCAGGAAACCACTGATAAGATTTTCAAAATTAAGGACCGTTTGAAAGCGGCCCGAGATAGACAAAAGAGCTATGCTGACAATAGACGAAAACCATTAGAATTTCAAATTGGCGACCGAGTAATGTTAAAAGTCTCACCATGGAAAGGCGTTGCAAGGTTTGGTAACCGTGGTAAGCTCAACCCTAGATACGTTGGTCCATTCGAAATACTGGCTAGGGTTGGCCCTGTAGCTTACAAACTCAAGCTACCACAGGAACTAAGCAACGTACACAATACATTTCATGTATCAAATCTCAAAAAGTGTCTATCAGACGAGACTTTAATTATACCGCCTGATGAAATTCACATTGACGATAAACTTCATTTCATCGAGCAACCAATGGAGATTTCAGATTGGAAGGTTCAAAAGCTGAGACGTAGTCGGATCAAACTGATTAAAGTACGTTGGAACTCAAAGCGTGGTCCTGAGTATACATGGGAACGAGAGGACCAAATGAAAACAAAATACCCATCGTTGTTTGAGGATGCACCAGTTCAAGAGGACACAAATTGAATTTCGGGACGAAATTCTGTTAACATGGGGAGAATGTGACAACCCGACATTTCAGGTCAATATCCGTACCCATAATAAACAAGTTTACGTTATAATTATTTTTGGTGATTTATTTAATTTCACAAACAAGGACTTTAGAGTCTAGCAAAGATCGTACATGGTCTCAATTTATACTTGGGTAATTCTAGGAATTACCGGTGCAAGTACCAGTACAAACCGACTAAGACGAACAATAGTGGATAAATTAAATATCCAGGCGTATACGTTTTGTTGGTCAATAACTTATTTTTAGAATAAATCACATAGTATACGTAAAAGTAAACTAACAAACTCTTTCGAAAACGCTATTGGGTAGAGTCACTTTTAGGTGTTTATACCTACAAATAATCACCTCAACGGATTATACAATCCAAGATTTCAATGTTTTTCTTTAACGAGCCATAAACTTGTTAAATTTATAATACCGTGAGAAAATAAACCAAATTAAACTACCCCTTTTGAAACTCTAATCGATATTAAGTTACACTTAAATCAAATGGTTTGATTTATTTTAACCTCAAACCCACTTATTTGACTTCTCGGTCGAAGGGCAGAGGAAACCATCCCCAATTTCACATATTTTCAAATTAACCCATACTCCCACTTGCGAAAAACTCAGAACATAACCATACTCCTTTCAATCAAAAACCTCACAATCCTCATTTTTTCTCTCATTTTCATACGGCAAACTTCCATTTCTCTTTAAAATCGAAGCCGAGTTTTTAAGCGAAATCCTACCACAATCCAGTGTTTTAAGAAGAATTTTAAGAGTTTCTGCAAAAGAGTCAAGACCATTCTCTGTTTTCTTCATCATTTTCATCTCGGTTTTAAAGGTAAAAACTCGATATTTTTCATATTATGATCTTTAAAACCGTAGCTAAACTTACATCTTATTTAAACGCAAGAAAGATAACAAGAAGAGTGTGTCGAATTCAAGTTTAAAACATAAAAATATGCAGGACTGATTCTGTGAAACAGAAGTCCAGTAATCGAAACTAGGAGTTTCGATTTAACTCAATCGAAACTAGGAGTTTCGATACCTGTTGATCCATCGAAACTAGGTAGTTTCGATACCTTTTTCTCAATCGAAACTAGGTAGTTTCGATAGCAAATACTCAATCGAAACTAGGTAGTTTCGATACCTTTTTTCTCAATCGAAACTAGGTAGTTTCGATAGCAAATACTCAATCGAAACTAGGTAGTTTCGATACCTTTTTCTCAATCGAAACTAGGTAGTTTCGATAGCAAATACTCAATCGAAACTAGGTAGTTTCGATACCTTTTTTCTCAATCGAAACTAGGTAGTTTCGATAGCAAATACTCAATCGAAACTAAGTAGTTTCGACACACATATGCCCAATCGAAACTAAGAAGTTTCGACACCTGTACAACAGTCCCATTTGGGCAGTAACTCAAAACTGTTTTTATAACAAAACAAGTGTTGAACAACTAAGGAGATATTCAAACAAAAACGACCAGATTTACAAGGTCGGTGAACAATTTACAATTAAGACGTTGGTCTTAACAACAATTTACCCTTGGTATCTAGGGTACGAATAGTCAAGGTTGACTACAACAAGTTTTATCACAAGTATATACACAAACTCAAGGTGAGTTTCACGGCCCCTTTCTTTTTACTGTTTTCAAATATTTGGGGGAGAAACATACTTCAACTATTTTATGGGATAACAAGAGAATAAGACACGACTTTTATGTTTACATGGGATGAGAACAACACAATGGAGGCCGCGAAAGTCCCCTGGAACAACATAGTAACCATTAACTGTAGCCTAGGGTCCTATGAATAGTACTATGGAGAGTGACGTCTCCCGGTCATGGTTAGTCGCGCTAACCACAATCTGGAGGATTTATGGCCGCATAGAATCTGATAACAAAATTAGGGGCGTGTACACATGTCAAGGTTTGGTTACGCCCCATGTATGAACATATTATTTGTATTCCTAGCTAGTTTACAAATGGGTCAACAATTCTTATTCTGTTTATCACATACAACTGAAACTATTTACGAACAATTGAATTTTACAAAGAACTATTTGATTAAACCTGTGAACTCACCAACCTCGTGTTGACGATTTTAAGTATGTTTTTCAGGTAATTGAACGTGATTTCAAGGTTAGCAATGTAGATTACATGCATGCACGATGGATACTACTCAAGGAGGATTTCCCTTGTATAACTCATTGAGTTGAGTCATAATTGTGAAATCTTAACTTTTTGTAAACTCAGATTATGTTTTGTAATGTAAAACATTAAACTTGTTAATGTATCCATTTATCATGTATGTGTTTGCGGTAATCATATGCTTTGGAAACCATGAACGTTGCGCCTCGCGTTTCCGCCTTGGCGGGGTGTGACAACAAAACACTCAAAAGATTTAGAACTTGCAAGATATACGTATTTGTTTGACATGAATGTTGATATGATTAAAATGTCTAAGACACGTAGAAATTATAAAGATCATATATGTATATATTATGATGGATTAGTCATAAGAGGAATTATGTGTATGAAATTAAAAAGACGTTTCGGTATAAGTATATATGAACACATGTTATTGTGAAACATAGCTAAATATATGTTGAATTAATAAGTATACTTTTGGGAATATATGGGTAAAGATATAAGTACATAACAAGATAATAAATTTCGTTCAGAACAAGTAATTGTATGTGGACGTGTTAACATGAATTATGTGCAAATAGAGATAGACATACATAGAAAATACTTGAACGGTACTTGTATAATTATTGGAAAGAAATAATTATGTGTTTATACGTGACTATAATGTGAAATAATACAAGATATAGCAAAAATAATATTTATTTTTGGGTACATATGATAAGTCACCAATATGGAAATATAATATTTTCTTGGAAAATAAGTAAAGCGTCTAGGCTGGAATAATAAACACCAACGAGTCGTTACGAGAAAAGGTTGTTTTAAATAAACTAAGACGTACTTAACAGGAATAGTTAAGTCGGGTGAACAACTTGCGTTTAAGACGGGTAGTCTTAACGTGTTTAGTATCCTTGTGTAAATAGGATACGGATAGGCGGGTCTGCTTTTATTCAAATATTTGCTGGCATATAATTCTATCGAGGTGAGTTTCACTAACCCCTTTTTCTAAGTTTTTGAAATGTTTTGGGGTGGAAACATACTTGTAAATAATTTTTGTATGTAAATGAATGAACAAATGATCAGACCATATGTGTGCATTGAGGGAAAGATAAAGCGCTTAAAGTCCTCGGAATAAAAACTTAGTAACCATTAGCTATGGACTTATCATGGGATTCTATGGATAGTACTATTGGGGGTGACGCTCCCGGTCATGGTTAGTCGCGCTAACCAGGGGTCCAAATGGCCGAATGATCGCATATTATCTTACTCGCAGAAAGGCGAGGGGAGGAAATTGTTGGGGTTTGGTTACGGTCTCGTGCATTACATATTATTTTGTATTCCTTGCAAGCTTACAAATAGGGTCAATTGATCAGGTTAAAATGTTCAGATTCATTGGTTATACATATAAAGAGTTTTGATCGGAAAATGATCATGTTTAAACAATGGATTTATGATAACTCTTGATAATGATTTGTGAACTCACCAACCTCGTATTGACACTTTTTAAGTATGTTTTTTGGAAATTGAACGTGGTCTTCAGGTTAGCAATGTAGGTTACATGCATGCATGAAGGATACGGCTTTTGGGGGATTTTCTTATATAACTCATGGTCATGAGTCATATTTGCGAAATCTTAAACTTTTGTAAACTCAAGTTGATATTTTGTGATGTAAATATTTTAAACTCGATTATGTATCCAACTACATGTATGTGTTTGCGGTAATCATATGCTTTGGAAACCATGAATTTTACGCCTCGCGTTTCCGCCTTGTCGGGGTGTGACAGAAATTGGTATCAGAGCCATTGATTATAGCGAACTAGGAGTCTAAATCGGAACCTAGTCTATAATTTAAATGACTCACTAAAACGTTTTCATTGCATAACCATTCATCATGTCATATGGATATTGTAATCACACCATGTCACATACTAACCCCACTTAAACTCCATAGTTAGAAAGCGACCTACAAAAATGCCCGAATCTACTGGTGAGATTATGGCAAGAAGACCAAGGATGGACGTATCATACTGGGATTGGCTCCGCCAAGCAATCAGATGTGGAGGGTGGAGGAGGACATCCCTACGACCTGCGACCCTGTCGGAGTAGCATGTAATTCACAGCCCGTGCCACTCACAGGGGAGTGCACGAAATGCACCATTCCCTTGCTAGTGTCCCACAGCAATAAGCAAGAGATAGAAATTCACTATCTGGAAAGGGATGTGAAGTCTATCTGAAGAGACTTGACGACTTTTCCAACCTTACTGGAAAATGTTACTGGATAATGGAGGATCAGAGACTGATTGACCAATCCCTTCAGCATGCATCTGTTAGGACATAGTTTGTAATGACAAAAGATTTGTAATAGTTTAGATCTAATGTCTTTATGTTTTTGTATGTAATGTTCTAAGTGTTTTATACAAGTTATGCTAGAGGCGAACTTGTCAAGTTCGCCTAGTCTAACAGAGGCGAACTTGTTATGTTCACTTAGTCTATCTGAGGCGAACTTGTTAAGTTCGCTTAGTCTGTTAGAGGCGAACTTGTTAAGTTCGCCTAATACAGATCAGATGTCTATATATAGAGGTTACAGAGTCAGTTTGAAAAAAATCGAAGAAGTAGAACAGAAGTGATCGAATTGTCTGATTGACTCTGTAAACTCTATGATTGTTGGAATACAAGCTTGAATGTTATTTACGTGATTGTTTCTATTGTCTTTTGTGTATACAATTGTTGATTCGGTTGGATTCCTCACTCCGCGTTAACAATACGTCTTATCACGAGAACGATCCGTAGAAGAGCCATGTGGACCTACAAGTGGTATCAGAGCTTATGCTCATGATTCTTGGTGATTTTAGACGGTTTTGTATGCAAATTGACAAGAAATTCATCATCTTTGAAATTTTCATTTCCATGGAGTTTTCAAGCTTATTTTGCTTCTGATTTGGTGTTTTTAAAGTGGATTTTGAATAAATTGATCCGATAGAAAGGTTCTAATTGAGAAAATACACAATCCTATGGTTCAATTTTGTCTAATTCCTTCAAATCAGTGAATTATGAAAATTTTTGGTGAAATTGGGTTCGTGTTTTTGGGTTGAAGCTGTTCTTGATTTTTGATTCTGCTGAAGCAAGCGAACTTGCTGAATTGGTCTGCAGGCGAACTTAGCGCTTCTCTCAAATTAGGCGAACTTAATTTTTAGGCGAACTTAATCAGATTTCTGGATTCTGGTTTAAGCGAACTTATTAAGTTCGCTTCATATTAAATTCGCTTGGGTGTATCTAAAGCGAACTTACTATCTTCGCCTAAGTGTAGTGTGTGTTCAACACTTGGAATTTTTTTTTTAAAATGGCAAATATGGTTCAAGTAACTAATATGTTCAATTATTATAATGAGATTGGTATATCTCAGAAACCGCCGAAGTTGTTAAATCTTACTGATTATTCTAATTGGAAAGATCGGTTTGATCAGTTTGTATCCTTTACCGATACCGGTCTATGGATTCCAATCTTAGAAGGTTATACGCATCCCACTTACTCGTGGATGGGAAAGGATGATGTTCCAAAGTCGGTGTCTGCGTTAACCACAGAAGAAAAGTTACTGTTTGATCGGGAAAAGAAAGCAATGGCGAGTATTTCGATGTCTCTTCCGAAGGAAATATATCACAGTTTTAAACAATTCAAGTCTTCTCAACAACTGTGGGAAACATTACAGAAAAGATGTGAAGGTAGTTTGGATGTAAAGAAGAGTAGAAAAGAGCTACTGAAGAAGCAATTCTTGGTTTTCAAGCACTTTCAAAATGAATCCTTGGATGATCTTGCCACAAGATTCTATCATCTGCTGAGTGCATTGTCGAGTGCTTCTGTGGTGTAAGAGACTGAAGAGATTAACGATAAGTTCTTGGAGGCATTACCATCTAAGTTTGATGTGTATACAGTTTTAATAAAAGAGAATATCAAGTATAAATCAATGTCTCTGGAAGAGGTTATTGGAAAGATTCAATCTCATGATATGAATATGAAGAAGAATGAGACTAATATGGAACATATACAAGATCCTTCAATGTATTTTGCCAAGACTTCTGGTAAAACTGGTACAGGGGTTGTATTTTTTTCTGGTGATGCTCAAGATACTTCTAATGATCAGTGTTTTGGAGGTCCTCTTCATTGTGGTCATTCTAGTCATTCTGGTTTTTCTGCAACTACAGCGTCTTCATCATCTGGAACTCACAATATGAATCAAAAGGTTGCTGATGATTATTTGGCTATGTTTTCCTCATTCATGGCATCGTATGAAAATTTTGTCGGAGGAAAAATTCATGATCCAGAAGTTATTGAAGAAGATTTCAGACAGATTGATCCTGTTGATCTGGAAGAAATGAACATTCAATGGAATATGGCTATGCTGATGCGACAAGCAAAAGATTTTCTGAAAAAAACTGAAAGAAAATATATTGGCTCTAACAGTCGATCACGCATGGGATTTGATAAAACCAATGTGCGTTGCTATAACTGTCAAGAGTATGGTCACTTTGCTAAAGAATGTGTGAAGCCAAAATTTGAGTTTGATTCTCAGAAGAAGCAGAATAACTTTCAGAATAATCGTAATCAGTCACATGATGCATCAGGTAATTCTAATCATACATCTGCATCATCGGCTTTGGTTGCTCAGAACGATGATAACTATGACTGGGGTATTCATCTGGAAGATTTGGTGGGTACGGTAAGTCAAGCATTTGTAGCAGAGATTCATTCTGAAAAATCCGAAGAGTCGACTGATGATGCTAGTTCGAGTGATGGTGAAAGTGTGTCGAGCGTTGATGAAGACATAGAACAAGTGCAGAATATTGATTCTGATATTGCATCAGGTGTTGCTAAAGATGATATTGTTCTAACACAAAAGCTTCAGATGGTGCTGATTCAGAGAGTATTCCCATTGCCAAAGTTTTCATGGCAGACATGTCTGATCCGTCAAAGGTAAAAGACTCTGTTTGTCATATTTACTGTTCTAACTGCATTACTGTAAAAGATTAATTGGAAAAGGTCATGGATGATAACACAAACTTGATTTGTGATATGAAATCGATGGATTCGGTTAATCAGAAACTGAAAGATAATGATAAATTATGCATCGATAGAATTGAGTCTTTGAAAAGAGACTTAAATTCTCTGGGGTTGAAATATAAAGAACAAGCTTATCATCTGGATATGGCTTATGCTGAGATAGAAAAACGAAATGAAGTTGTTGCTCAAAAGAATAAAGAAATTTCTGACAAAGAGTCTGAGGTGATCAAACTTCATAGAAAGTTAGAAAATTTTGAAAATTATTTTGTAGTATTGGATTATTTTAATGCTAATGCTGATCCTACTAAGAGAGTTGCTGGGATTGGATTTGTTCCTCCTCCATTTAATGCAAATTATGTGGTTGAACCTGAAATCATACATGAAGAGGAAATTGATCCAAAAACAGTATTAAAAGTGGATCTGGTAACTGGTGAGGATATGGTTTATGAGTCTGACTCTGAGGATGAGGTATTTGATGAGAAGAAGGTCGAAGGTATTCCAAAAGAGGTGAAACTTGATGAACCAACAGTTGTAAAAACTGTTACTCGTGATAGATGCATTCTGACTGAACCTGACAAGGTGAAAGTTATTACATCTAAGCTTTCCCCAATTTTACAGTCAAGTGGGTTTGTTGCTGCTGGTCATCAAAATATGCTTTCATCAAAGGTACCTACACAGGTTTATGTTCAAAAGAAGCAAGTAAAGTGTTCTGTACAATCTTCTGAAGCTTACTCATCTGATGGTTCTTCAAACTCAAGAAAAACCCCTTATTTTAGAACTCATCAAGAGAGAAGAGTTTGTTTTCACTACAATGAAGCTGGTCATATTCTGATAAATTGTCCTTATAAGAACCAGGGCAAATTGAAGACTGCTCCTTCACAATCAAAAGTGGTGCAAATTCTGAAAAGAATAGATGAGGTAAAGTCAACTTCTAATGTGGAGAAAAATATGCCTTGTTGATCTTTTGTTAAATCTTCTGGATTTAAACAGCAGGATAAATTGAATTCTAAATCATTTGTTTGTCAAGAGAAATTTGAGACTCAACATGTTGGAATTTCAAAAGATTCTCCACCTGAAGTTAAACTGTCTAGACCACAACGGAGAAGACGAAACAGAAAATTGAAGAAACTTTTGGAAACTTCTGAATCTGATAATAATATATCAAACAATGTTTTTTCCAATTAAGCATAATATGTCTTCTTTGAAAAAGTCTAAGTGTAAACCTTCTGTTCCAAAGGTTAATGATAACATTGATTGTGAATTACTTGAAGTTGTTTATTTTGATCAATATGGACGACCCAAGACCACAATGGCTTGGGTTCCAATTTCTAACTGATTTTCTTTGTTTATGTAGGGACAACCAAGGAGGACTATCAACAATACATGGTATGTGGATAGTGGTTGCTCTCGACATATGACAGTGAATATTCGGTTGCTTGAAGATGTCAAAAATATTGATGGAGGTTATGTCATTTTTGCAGGTAATAAAGGCGGGTACATAACTGGTCAAGGTACTTTAAAGAATGAAAAAGTCAAATTTGAGAAGGTGAATTATGTGGAGCAGCTTGAACACAATCTTTTGAGTGTATCACACGTTTGTGACAAGAAGTTTTCGTTCCATTTCAATGTTGCTGAGTGTTATATCTTGAAACCGGGCTTCGTTATTCCTGATGAATGGATTCTCATGAAGGATCCGAGGAGAAATGACACCTATGTCCTTGACATGAGTGTCGCTACTACAACGGATTCAATTCCTACCTGTTTACTCTCCAAGGCGTCGAAATCAGATTCCATTTTGTGGCACAGGAAGCTAGCTCACATCAACTATCGGAAGATGAACTATGTTGTTAAGAATGATCTGGTTCTTGGTATTCCGAGGATGAAATTATCTGTTCCTGATGATTGTATTCCTTTCAAGAAGGGGAAACAACGAAAGATATCACACAAATCTAAATCAAAGAATTCTATCGTAACTCCTTTGGAGTCGCTGCATATGGATTTGTTCGGTCCGATTAGTATCAGGAGCATTGGTGGAAAATCGTACTGTTTGGTAGTAACGGATGATTTCTCTAGATGTTCATGGGTTAAGTTTCTTTCTTCTAAAGCTGAAACCAATGAGTTGGTGCAATACTTAATCCTGGGTTTGGAGAATTTGTTCAATCTGAAGGTCAAAAGAATTAGGAGTGACAATGACAGAGAGTTTAAGAATAGCAAGATGGGCTTATTCTGTCGAAAAAAGGGAATTCATCATGAATTTAGTGCGCCATATGTTCCTCAACAAAATGGTGTTGCTGAACGAAAGAACAGGACATTGGTTGAAACGGCACGCACGATGCTTGAAGATTCTAAGCTTCCCGTTACTTTTTGGGCTGAGGCTGTGAATACTGCGTGTCACGTTTTGAACAGGGTCTTGACCTTCAAGCGACACAACAAGACATGCTACGAGTTTCTTAATAATCGAAAGTCGAATCTGGAATATTTACTTCCTTTTGGTAATCCATGCACCCTATTGAAAGTTAGAGATGTCCCAACCAAGTTCAGTGCTAAGGCTATTGAAGGGATTTTTCTGGGGTATGTTGCAAATTCTACTACCAAGAGGGTTTATAATAAAGAGACGCGCCAAGTTGAAGAATGGTTCCATATTGACTGCTCAAATCGGTCTTTACTTCAAATGGCGATTGGACCAGATTGGGCATTTGATTATGAAAATTTATTCAAGTCTTTTCATTTACCTTCTGATATTTCTCCTGAAGAAGCTGTTGTTCTCTATGATTCATGTCAGGATGTACAGCACAATGGTTTTCTACCAAATGCAGTTCAAAATTTATCGGTTCCATCTACTTCTGCTCCCGATCCTAATGTTGCTTCTTGTTCAGGACCACAAGATTCTGAGAGTGAGGAAGACAATGCTATCTTTCAAGATTCTTCTGTTGATCCTTTGTTGGGTGATGATCCATTACCTTCGACACAGGCTCAGGGGGAGATTCCTACAAATTTAGACTCGGAAATTCCAATTAATCAAGATTTTTCTTATCAATCTGATACAACTCAAGTTGAAGTGTTGCCAGTTCCTGAGGTTGCATCAATCGAGGAACTCGAAGATCATCCGGTGACGAATATAATAGGAAATTTGCATGATGGAGTGAAAACACGTTCTATTGTTGACAATACTTGTTTGTATACATGTATTAAAGATTCAGGTGTTCTTGATGATTGCTCACATTCATGTTTTATTTCTCAGGTCGAACCAAAGAATGTTGAAATGGCTTTAAATGATAACAATTGGATAGAGGCCATGCAGGAAGATCTTGCATAGTTTTACAAACTCAAGGTTTGGAATCTTGTAGATCTTCCAAAGGGTATGTATCCAATTGGTACAAAATGGGTGTTTAAATGTAAGAAAGACGATCGAGGTGTCATGGTAAGAAATAAGGCTAGATTAGTTGTCCAGGGTTTCAATCAACAAGAGGGAATTGATTACACCGAGGTTTATGCTCCTGTTGCGAGGCTTGAAGCTATAAGGCTATTTCTGGCTTTTGCTTCTTATAAAGGTTTTAAGGTGTTTCAATTGGACGTGAAAAGTGATTTTTTATATGGAAAGGTCAAGGAGGAAGTTTATGTTTGTCAGCCGCCGGGGTTTGAAGATCCACTTAATCCGAATATGGTTTTCAAGCTTGATAAGGCCCTCTATGGTCTTCATCAGGCTCCTCGTGCGTGGTATGAAACGTTGTCTACACATCTTTTGGCAAATGAATTTGTTCGTGGCAAGATTGACTCGACCTTATTCATAAAGAAATCTGGGGGAGATTACCTACTGGTGCAGATATATGTGGATGATATTATTTTTGGCTCTACGAATGAAGGGTTGTGCAAAGATTTTGAGAGTGTTATGAAGTCGAAGTTTGAAATGTCAGCTATGGGAGAGTTATCATTTTTCCTAGGTTTACAAGTAAATCAAAAGGAAGATGGTTTCTTTATTGATCATTCCAAGTATGTCAAAGACATCTTGAGCCGGTTCAAGATGGAGGACTGTACCCCATATGATACTCTGATTCTGGTCAATCATAAGTTGAATTCTGACCCGGATGGAAAAGATGTTGATTGTCGACTTTACAGGGCAATGATTGGATCTCTCATGTACTTAACCGCTTCAAGGCCAGATATAATGTTCGCTGTGTGTATTTGTTCCAGATTCCAGGCAAAACCAAAAGAATCTCACTTGATAGCTGTAAAAAGAATCTTTCGTTATTTGAAAGGAAAACAAAGATTGGGACTATGGTATCCACATGGTTCTAACTTTGATTTCAATGCTTATACTGATTCTAATTTTGGTGGTTGTTGTTTGGACAAGAAATCTACAACAGGTGGTTGCCAGTTCTTGGGGAATCGACTTGTTTCCTGGCAATGCAAAAAGCAAACCACAGTCTCCATTTCTACATGCGAAGCAGAATACATCGCTGCTGCAAGTTGTTGTTCACAGATTTTGTGGATACAACAGCAATTAAGATATTACGGTTTGAATTTTACATGAACCCCTATGTTTATTGATAATAATGCTACAATATCTATAACTAATAATCCTGTTAAGCACAGTAAAACAAAGCACATTGAGATTAGATATCATTTTATTCGTTATTGTGTAGAAAAAAGGTTGATTGAGCTGGTAAAGGTTCACACTTACGATAATTTTGCTGATTTGTTTACCAAGGCATTTGATCATACCAGGTTTGAATTTCTAATCAAAATGATAGGTATGATCAATCCCGAATAAAAGTTTTGCAAAATCAGATTTTCATGGAAAGTTTTGTTTTTAATTTCTTTTATTGCTTTATTACATTTCTGCATTTTAAATTTTCAGTCAAAATGTTCTTAATTTATAAAAAGTCAAAACAAAGTGAAAAATATAAAATTTGACATCATTTGAAGTTAGAGAAAAAATGATAGTATATCAGTGATTAGTTCATTTCACATGACCTTAGTAGACCTTTGATATATGATTGTTTAAAGTAATTTGATTTGATCTAAATTTCAAAATCTGCATAAATGAGAAATGATAGTGTTTTGAATGCTCTAATCTTGATAATGTGTTTTTAAATTTGTGTATGAGTTTTGAAACTTGAATTGTCAATAGACTAGAAGCGTTTTGAAACTAATAGTAGTGTGAAAATTAAATATGATATGATTACATCTGTGATTTGAATCCATTATATGCATGGGTGTGTGTGTAAAAGATCATTATCAGATAAAGAATATATGGTTTTAAAGATTTCATGAGACCAATATGGAATTATATCTTTAGCACAAATCTATTTCAGTTCACTTCACTGCCCATGCCCCGAAGAACATGCAATGTGTTGTTGAACTAAGTTATGCTTTCAAACAACATCTGTTGAAACATATATTCACCTTGGATCAGTTAGATACATCATCTAGTCTGACTCCATTGAAACTTATCCAGATAATAGTTGGATCCTCATACCTAAATCTGTTGATTCTCATTATATAGCCAATTCATTAAAATCTTCTGATTCTGAATCATCATGATTCTTATATCCTTTGGGATCTGCTTTTCTATACTTGTGCTAAAAGAGATAATTTCATCTTGGAAATTGATCTAATCTTAAAATAAACCGTATACGTCTTGAAGATAGTGCAATTTATATTTCTGTTTAGCATATATGTGGGGTACACGATGTTTTTAATCTAAATAGTACTAAATCACATGAATTTGGAGAATAAACGCTTATAGTTTCAAATCATATAATATTGACAAATTTAAGAATTCATGCTTTATATTACAAATTCGGTATGAATAATTGGGCATTTCATAACCTGATCTTATTTACTTTGAAATTTATCGCGTATCATTTCAAATATTATTCAAATTGATTGATTTATAAATACTGAAAAGAGTATGTGAAAATGAAAAAGGTGCATAGTGCACAATAATGAGTTGGATTGTTTCATATCATAGGTTACCCTTGGTTATTGCTAAAATGTGTGATGAACTACTCGGATACTGATATGATCTTCTTACTCATGATGTTCATTCAAAAATATGTGATTTCAGCTTATTCAATAAAAAAATTCAAAAAATATGTGATTCCGTTTGTATAGATAAAATTCAAAAAGACTTTGTTTTTTATTTTCCATGAAAATTCTAAGTTTTTATTAAAATGTTTGGGATTGGATCAAATACATGCTGCTGAAGGAAGTTCAAGAAATGACGTGTTGAAAGTTGGAAAATTTTTCAAGGCAAAAGGTTGAGGAGAACTTAATAAGTTCGCTTGGTTGAGGTGAAGCGAACTTAATATGTTCGCCTGAGGTTGGTGAAGCGAACTTAATATGTTCGCATGGGGCTTGTTAAACGAACTTAACAAGTTCGCCTAAATAAGCGAAATTATTGTGTATAAGGATTTTGTCCAGGCGAACTTAATCACTTTGTCTTCTCAGAAAAGTTAGGCGAACTTATCTGTGTTGAGCGAATTTCAAAATTTTCAAAATCAGTGTGTTGTTGGATTGTTTACTGGTACCTTCTTGTTCGGATTTGAATTGCAATCATTCCTAAGGTAGTTTTATTGTTTTTCATCCGTTGAATCGTGAGAAATTAGGCTTTTTCTTTCTGATTTTCGTCAAAATTTTAACCGAGACAATTTTTGACCAAATTGATGCTATATCTGTATTAAATTGACAAATTGAGTCTTGTTTTTGTTTTGAGAGTACTAGTCGAAGTCATTTAGATGGTTAATTTCTGGTTCCAACATCGATTTGACGAAATTTGATTTCTATGCGAGAATTTGAAACGGCAGATAGGTTCAGGCGAACCTGTTCAAGCGAACTTGTTCAAGCGAACTTGTCTAAGCGAACTTATTAAGTTCGCCTCTTGTAACACTAAGCGAACTTTGTAAGTTCGCCTAGGGACTCTGAGGGATTTTGGAGTTGTGAAATTTTTTTTTGTTACAATTTTTTTTTTCTTTTTGTTGTGTGTGTTTATTATTTGTCTAATGTGTTTGTTGTCCAAATATTTTTCAGATGGCTCGTCGTGTAGAATACAAACATAACCAGGTGGCACTATTAGATCCTAACATGTCGGAGGCCGTTAATTTTCAAGGAATTATTGGGTTCTTAAATCGTTCACGTCTCCGTGTAGCCTTATCTGCAGATCCATACATCAGCTTGGTGTATATTCAGCAATTTTGGGACACAGTACATCAAGATACAGACGTAGAACCTCATGTTCTTCGTGATACTGTGAACAATATGGAGATTGAAATATCGTCAGAGACTATTCGTGCTGCTCTTGCTCTAGGTGGTGCTGCTGATGATCCTATGTCATATCCTAGAACTTTGATTATGGGATGTTTTCAGAGGAAGGGTTACCGTGGAAGACCTAATGATACACAAGCTCGTAAGGGTGGTTTGGTTGATGAATGGAGATATTTCATGCATGTGATTATCTGTAACATCTATGATTTTCTGGCATAATTTTATATTATTCTTAAGTAATAATGACACTTTATTTCAAAATCCTGTACCTATCCAACACTTTAATTATTATTGAAATGTATATCAATCCCAAATTTCAACCTTACAATAACATACTGTTTCTATATACATATATATAATATGTAAATATATCTATATAGGCAGCTACTTATATATATATATACACACTTTTTCATAATAACTATGACACTTTATATATACATATGTACATATGTATTTAATTATATATATACATGTAAACATACATATAATTATTATATATATAATTAGTAGTGGAGTTTCCTATATAAAATATTCTTTTAAGATAAAATAATTAATGTTTTAGTATTCTTGTAAGTTTTTTTTTTTTAAAACGAATCTGTTTACAAAATCCCAATTCAATTAGTCTTGAACTACTTTGACTTTAAAAAGTCAACAATGATGAATCCTTGCAATTTAACTACAAATCGATCAAACCCTAGTTTAATGAACCCGCCTGGTACGCCTGTGTGATCCTCGATCAGTTCCAAACCTATCAAACTTGCCAATTTAGCGACATTGGCGACCAAATTCAAATTTTAAAAATTGTTAGACTCTCTAAGGTCAAACTGAACCAATTTGGCTTCAAATCAAGAGATTCGGACGCAATTAAAGTCCGTAAATCACGCTCGGTCAATCCTCATATGCATTCAAGCCTGAAACACGACCAAATTCATTCGCAATTGAACGGATTAACGCGTAATCACAACTGTTAGTCGACATCCTCAAGCCCGAATCAAATCAAAGCCTTTAAGGCGAAATCAATCCAATTAAACCACCCACACACCTTCGCCATCACCATTGCGAACTCTCTACACCCAAAATCACACCCCACATCATCTCTGTGCATGGATCGAACCTCAAGAAACCGGACCTCTGACCGATTAGTCGACATCACTCTACGCCCCACCATATCAGGTAATACTTAGTTCGTATGAATCGTAAATGGGACCCTATCAATAGCCCCATGCCAATTTATGTTAGCAAAATCTGTCGAATACGATTTAAATTAGGGTTCCTACCCTGTTTTTACGTATTCTTGAATTAGGGTTGATTTTCGGATTTCCATTTAAATAAACAAGATCCTTATTGACCAGCGAAACCACTTGGCTCGACAGGTAAGACCTCGCACCACGAGCCAAGTGGCGTGGGTTCGAAACCCACAACCCACCACCAACGGCCCTTTTGTTTCTGTTTTAACTAGCATCAGATCCGGCCCCTTTCAAGCTATTGTTTAATTCTTTTCAAACCGAACTCAATAACAGGACCAGTTCGTTGGTCCAGTGGTTAGAACTGTGACCTCTCATAGCAGGCACCCGGGTTCGAACCGGGTGGGCTATTTTCATTTTTTAAAATCGATATTTTAATATCAACACGGTTTATAAAAATTATTTTACAAACCTAATACCCTCTGGAACTAACCTGTGCAAAAATAAACCAATTGTACTCGAGAATTAGTATTTTTACGAATTAAATGACTTTGGAAATCTCACTTACAATATAAAAGAGATTTATTTTTCGAAGCATTGGTATTTTCTATGGTTTCACAAAAACAATATTATAAAATCATTTTTATATATATTTTATCTATTTAAGAGTTAATTTAAAGAAATACAAAGTTTGTCTTTTAAAAAAAATATATATATAAACTAATACATATATTTACAATTTCCTTGTCCCTTTTTGGGACACTCGATTTAAATAATTAATAAATAAATGAAAATTAACTTATTTATTTATACTAATTATCACATTACATTATTAAAGTTTACAATTATAATTTCTTAAATAAAGTATATATATATATATATATACACATGCACAATACTTTGACACATTATTATAAATTAATAAATAAATAGATTTATTTATTATAATAAACATAATATCACTTTACTTTTATCAACACACTTTAAATAAATAAAAAAAAGGAAGGAATTTATTTAAGTTATTCAAACCTAAACCTAAATCAATTAATATTTCATTTTATTCATATGCATACTCGAATTTACATTTCTATACTAAACTCTTATTCAAATACAAATGTCAAGTCTCATAGATCCCTTTATATATAAAATGACACCAATTTTGTACAAATCCTTACACTCAAAAACCCGTTGATCCCTAGGATTGCCTTGGACTTTGTGCATGATAATAATTCAAATTCATACATTTTCACTCTAGGTTAATTTAGTGATTTACAAGAATCACTTTTGCTACCTATTTCTCGTGCTATCTACACCATTAATACAGGTGAGTTTTACATAGCCCCTTTTTCACTGTTTTTACATTTTGGGGTGAAACATGATCACAATTTACAATGATTTACATAAACTACACAATACAAATCCACTTTACAATTTGTGTGCAATTTGAGCTTTATGTTTGAGTGCTAGGTGTGTTAACTACTTATGTGCAATTACATGTACAATCATTAACTAATCAAGCCGACGGTAAACAATGATAGATCTATTGAGTCTGACAAACCCACCCAGATTGGGGTGATTGTTACCGACAACACAATTTTTGCATGCTAGTTACAAAGGTTTGATTGTACTACCTGGTTAGACAATAGTAACTCCCCATAAATGCCTTGTTAATCATGACTTGTATGGATTTGTTTACACATAACGCTTCGATGCTATTTAGAGTCAAAACCTATGTATGCTCACCAACTTTTTAGTTGACCTCGTTTTCATCATGTTTCAGGTACAAAAGTTTGACTCGATCAAGTCGCTACACTTAGGTTGTGGACTTAGTTAATTGAATCAGATAAATTTGTTATGTATTTCACGAATTCTTGTATTGTATGAATTTGGTGCTATAAATGAAATTTAACGTTTTAATATATTTAACTTTAGTCAACCATGTGCTCATGAACAGTCTACATGTCCCGCCCTGACGTTTCCGCCCTCGGTTGGGGTGTGACAGATTGGTATCAGAGCCTTGGTTATAGGGAATTAGGTTATTAGACACTCTTGACCTAGACTATAACCTTAGGACACCCATACAATGCCATGCTACTACATGTTACATGATTACTTCTTGTAGAAATATCTCTATATACTATCATAAGTAATTACACTACATGATGCAATACATGATGACTTATGTGTCACACTACTTGATAACTTTTGTGCTTACATTCATTACTATCTACATGCTACCTATGTGTTTCATTAAAGTGCTTCATACACCTTTGAACTCACACACATGATACCATCACCTCTTGTGAACAAAGACTTAAACTATTGGGCCTAATACCCATTAATAATAAACTAAGAAGCCCATATATCCTCCAAGCAGAAGAAGCCTACTATGATATATAAGCCTCACTTTTGGGCCTCAAAGCCCAGTACACAACAATTCTCATCATGACCATGAGCCTAACAATAGTGCTATTAATACATGATGGCTGGAAGAGTGTGTAGGCCCATGAGGGATTCTGGCTAAGGAAAGACAGGGTATTTAAGTGAGTCTTAGTGACCCACCCCTCTTTCCTAGGAATTCTCCTCAGGGATGCATTGCTTATAAGTCAAGTGTATTTCTAAAATACTATTGTGAAGACTCGGCGTTATGACAAGTCAAACTCTAAACTTATGAGAACTCCTATGTCTAACACTCAATATTTTCATTATCACTTACAACCTTTTCATTGTTTTCTGCTAGACATGGACTCCTACTCTCCATCCTCCCCGGTATACCGTCCCGGAGCAGAATCTGATTGGGAAGAAGACACTGGGTCACCCGTGTATCGGTCACCAACACCCCCAGCTGCCAGGCCAAGGTTTGATGTAAGGGCAGATTGGATTAGGAACACCGGTCCGAGACTTCGAACACCTGAATCACCCTCACCCAGAAACCAGTACCAAACACCCCATCTACACACCTAGATACCACCCCCACTAAGAGACCCGTATCTGGTGCCTGACCCATATCATTCTAACCCTTGGGTAAGGCATACCATGGCACCCACTAGTGTCACACCCCTAAATTTCAACTAACGGAGTTTTACCATTTTGGGAAGTGACTAACCAGGATCTCAGATATTAGTTACTTTGAACGACTCTACATGGGACTCAAATGAAAATACCATTAAAATCAAAGTTCAATGCGGAAGCGTAACGAAAAGTAAATGCGCAAAATACACGCGCCCAAAACCAAAGTCCAAGAAGTCCAAAATGTCCAACCAACCAAAATACAATACAAGGAAGTCATAAAATATATCATAAGTAAAATAGTTGAATCCCATGCATGTCCTAACGTGCACCTTGTGTCTTAGCTTAGCGACCTGAGAAAACATGTAAGAAAAGTGTCAACACAAGGTTGGTGAGTTCACAGGTTTCAAATAAATATGTAAGCGTTTACCAGATTTATGATCATTCAATATGTATCTATAGGTAGCTAACCTATGTTCATGTTTAGCTCAAGTGCTCGCAACCGAAACTGACTGTTTGTTTATTTCCTCCTGCCAGGTCTATCAATACTGGCCATGTGAGTAGGCTAACATTTCACCCGTTCGATATCCAATCGAGTTAGCGTGACTAACGCGGGTGGGATTTGTCAAACCCAGTAGTACTACTAAACATTACCTCGCTAAGATCCATATTAACGGTTCGAGATAAGATGAGGACTTTCTGTGATAGCGTGTTACACTTAGCTTTAACATTGATAGCATATGAAATACAAAATCTCAAAATCAGTTTAAGCATGTTTTCTCCCCCAAGTTAAAACAGTAAAAAGGGGCCGTCAAAACTCACCTGCTTGGCGTTGAAGGTAGTTTCACACTAGAAGTAAGTTGGAACCACGAGTGTAAGTCTCAAAAGACTTACGAATGTTGTAAAATTATAAACATATAAATTAGGAACGATAATGGGAATTGTGACTGTGACACGGAAACGAGGAACGTCCTAAAAGAACCGTTCCAATGAATGAGAGTGGACGAACGTGTCCTCGGGTTTAGGAATTACTTTACGTGACGAACAACATAAATAATAATATATATATATATATACGAGTGGATAATATAGTTAGTTATATTACTATTTAGTCTCAATTGATTTACGGCGTTATAAAAGGATTTGAAATAATACAAATATATATTATTTAATAATACGGGTCACACTTTGAGAATAATATAAACATATTATTTTACACGAGTTTACGGCTTAAAAATAATATAAATATATTATTTTTACTTATTAATAATAATAATGTATAAATTATAAAAGTGGATATAATTTATAAAAACAAATTAATATTTCAAACCCGAGCTTACGAGTTGTTTTCCGGGTTAAAACCCATTTATATAATAATATAATATTAAAAGGTTTGATTTTTATTAATTTAAAAATCCAGAAAAACTGTTTCAAAAATGGATGTGGGAGCCCGGCCTCAAACCCGGGTCTCTCCCACACACACACATCGCTCTAACCAGTCCGCCCGCTAGGGTCATCGCGATGGTATCCGGATCGAATTAGTTTTAATCAATCACTCTGGGGTGTTCTTCTCCTTTACGCGATTCCGGACCAAACCAGTCCAAATGCCACTGAATTTGACCTCGATTGGAAACAATTGTACAGGGGTTTTGATAATCGGGGTATTGCGAATCTAGGGGCTCATTTAATTTGAAAACCATCGGTTTTAAGATCGAAAATTTACAGAAAAAGGGATCGTAACCCTAGTTTAGGAACTCAAATTGATTTGAAGTATTCTGATAATAAAAATTTATAAAATCATAGGGCTTTTGACAAAAACAACATTGCGAATCTGATGATGTGGTTTAATTGTATTAATTTTGTGTTAAAGATCGAAAACCCCAAATTGTTTACAGGATGAACCCTAATTACTGGATCATTATCAATTCGATAATGGAATGCTAAATTGATAAAGGGTTTTTACTCTGTGAGTTGTTGCGAATCTACAGATGTGAATTGATTGGATTAATAATACGTTAATAGGGCTTTTGATCTAGACGTCGAGGCGAGTCTGTGGATATGATAAATTTTAGTTTTCATTATCTGATTGATGGGATTCGATTAAACAGCATTCATATGAACCCTAGGTTCTTGATTTCGATTGGATTGATGTTGTAAGCCCTGATAATGATAGGGCTTTCAATGATTAGACAAAAACGAAGGTGAAGGTTTAGATAATTACCGAAATAGAGTTCGAATTGATGTCCCCCGACTAAAACAGTTGTCGACTTGCGTGGGTTTGGTCTCCGGCGATGTCTGCTGCTTCTCCGACTAATCTGGTTTGTGTGAAAACTTCAGGGGGTTCGTTAAGTGATTGCAGCGTCTCAATTCGCGAAGGAATTACAGGGATTTGCCGGATTTGATGATAATCGAATATGGGGTCGACGGTTACGAAACGAACGACCATTTTTGATTAATTCGCATGTAATGCGGGTGATTAAGGCTCAATGATGGCCGAGAATGTTAATAATGTCCGTAGTAATTAAAAGTTCCAACGAATTTCGGTTATAATCCGCGAATTGGAAAATCAAAGGGTCGAACTTTGACTTCTAAAAGTCAACTGAAGACAAATTGGTCAATTTTGACTTTGGGGAGTTAATTTATTCAGTTTGGTGTAATTACACAATTAGTCCTTGAAGTTTTGAGTTGATATTGTGGCTGAATTAGTCCTTGGGGTTAGATTTGATTAACAGGGTTAAGTTTTTAATAAGAAACTTAACGGAATAGTTAACGGGGTTAACCTAAAAAGTCGGATTGTCACATCATTCCCTAGTTGAAAGAATTTTCCTCCCAAAAATTAAAATAAAATAAAATAAATTTTCTGTGTTTCACATCATTCCCTAGTTGAAAGGATTTTCGTCCCGAAAATTAAATAGTACCTTAAGAATTTGACGCGGAGTGCTTGAACAGATTAGGATATTTGCGCATCATCTGATCCTCGCGCTCCCAAGTGAATTCTGGTCCGCGTTTCGAATTCCAACGAACTCTGACAATTGGGATTTTACTGTGCTTTAACGTTTTAACTTCCCTATCCATAATTTCCACAGGTTCTTCGATGAAGCGTAACTGTTCATCAACGTGTAGTTCCTCCAGAGGAACTGCGAGTGATTCGTCTGCCAGTCATTTCTTTAAATTTGAGACGTGAAAGACGTTGTGCACACCACTAAGCCTTTCAGGTAGGTCCAGTTGGTACGCGACTGGTCCGATTCTCTTCATTATTTTGAATGGTCCAACATAACGAGGATTCAGTTTGCCTCGTTTTCCGAAACGAATGACACCTTTCCAAGGTGAGACTTTGAGTAAGACCATGTCACCTACTTGAAACTCCAAAGGTTTACGACGCTTGTCGGCATAGCTCTTTTGACGATCACTAGCTGCTGCCATACGGTTTCTAATTTGGACGATCTTTTCGGAAGTTTCAAATACAAGTTCAGGACTTGTGAGTTAGCTATCTCCAACCTCGGTCCAACAAATGGGAGAACGGCATTTCCGTCCATAAAGTGCTTCAAATGGAGCAGCCTTGATGCTAGTGTGATAGCTGTTGTTGTAGGAGAACTCCACCAACGGTAGGTGAGACTCCCAAGTGTTACCGAAATCGATCACACAAGCTCGTAGCATGTCCTCCAGAGTTCGGATAGTACGTTCAGTTTGGCCATCGGTTTGAGGATTGTATGCTGTGCTCATATCTAGACGCGGCCTAATGCTTTGTGCAATGATTGCCAGAAACGAGAAGTGAATCGTGCATCACGATCCGAAATAATGGAGATTGGCACCCCGTGCTGAGATACTATTTCTTTTAAGTATGTACGAGTAAGCTTATCCATTTTGTCGGTTTCCTTGATTGATAGGAAATGAGCAGATTTTGTTAATCGATCAACAATTACCCATATAGTATCACATCCAGTAGGGGTTTGTGGTAATTTGGTGACGAAATCCATGGATATTTGTTCCCATTTCCACATGGGAATTTCTGGTTGTTGTAGAAGACCAGAAGGCTTTTGGTATTCAACTTTAACTTTTGCGCATGTCAGACATTTACTGACATAAATAGATATATCGGCCTTCATCTTTGGCCACCAATATAGTATCTTTAAATCATGGTACATCTTATCGGAACCCGGATGAATGGAGTAACAAGATTTATGAGCTTCATCCATGATTAGTTCCCCTAATTTTCCGAACACTAGAATCCATATTCGTTCGACGAAGTAACGAATCCCGTCAGATTTTACCTCTAGTTGTGCTTCCATGCCGCGTGTACCTTCTAACGGTAGGTTATCTTCTTTCAAGGCTTCAAGTTGAGCACTACGGATTCGGTCAGGCAATCCAGGGTGAATAGTAAGTTGTAATGCTCGAACTCGTTTGGGTCTCGTTTCCTTTCAGCTTAGTGCATCAGCCACAACGTTAGCTTTACCCGGATGATACCGGATCACACAGTCGTAATCATTTAAAAGTTCAACCCAATGACGTTGTCGCATGTTCAACTCCTTCTGCTCGAAGATATGCTGGAGGCTCTTGTGATCGGTGTAGATGGTGCATTTGGTACCGTACAAGTAATGTCTCCATATCTTAAGTGCAAAAACTACTTCTCCCAACTCTAGGTCATGAGTGGTGTAGTTTTTCTCGTGAACCTTTAACTGACGTGAAGCGTATGCGATTACCTTCTCGCGTTGCATTAAGACACAACCCAGACCTTGAATAGATGCATCACAATACACTACAAAATCATCGGTTCCTTCCGGAAGAGCTAAAATAGGTGCACTGCAAAGTTTCTGTTTGAGGTGTTGGAAAGCTGATTCTTGGTTATCGCCCCAATTATAGGCTTTTCCTTTTTGAGTTAGGGCGGTGAGAGGTTGAGCAATTTTGGAAAATCCTTCGATGAATCGACGGTAATATCCATCCAATCCCAGAAATTGTCGCAGCTCAGTCGGAGTTGTGGGTGCTGCCTAATTCTTGATGGCTTCTATTTTGGATGGGTCGACATGTATCCCTTTCTCATTAACCACATGCCCTAGAAATTGAACTTCCCGGATCCAAAATTCACACTTGGAAACTTAGCATACAGTTGTTCTCGCTTAAGTAGTTCCAAAATTAGGCGTAGATGTTCCTCATGTTCCTCCTTGTTCTTGGAATAAATGAGGATGTCGTCGATGAAAACAATAACGAACGGGTCAAGGTAAGGCTTACACACATGGTTCATGAGATCCATGAATACCGCAGGTGCGTTGGTTAACCCGAAAGGCATGACCATAAATTCGTAATGGCCGTATCTCGTTATGAATGCAGTCTTTGAGATATCCTCTTCTCGGACTCTTAACTGATGGTAGCCGGACCTAAGGTCTATTTTGGAATAGAAACTTGATCCTTGGAGTTGATCAAAAAGGTCATCTATGCGAGGTAAAGGGTAGCGGTTCTTGATTGTTACTTTATTCAGCTCCCGGTAATCAATACACATACGAAACTACCATCCTTCTTCTTGACAAATAATACCGGAGCTCCCCACGGCGATGAACTAGGTCGGATGAAACCTTTATCCAATAAATCTTCCAATTGAGTGGACAGTTCCTGCAATTCACTGGGTGCCAGTCTGTAAGGTGCCCGAGCAATCGGTGCTGCTCCGGGTGCTAAATCAATTTGGAATTCAACTTGATGGTGCGGTGGCAGACCGGGCAGATCCTCGGGAAATACTTCCAAAAATTCACGCACAACGGGAATATCTTCGATCTTCTTCTCTTCGAAGGACTGTTCAGCAACATGGGCCAAAATAGCCGTATGCCCCTTTCGAAGGAATTTTTGTGCTTTCATGAAGGATATGATGCCCATGACTGCACCAACTCTTTCGCCTTGGATGGAAAGGGTTTCTCCATTCGGGAGAGGTATACGAACAATCTTCTCACGACAGATAATTTTGGCTTGGTTTTTAGATAGCCAATCCATGCCGACAATTATATCAAAACTACCAAGTATGACCGGCATAAGGTCGATATCAAATGTATGTGTAGCTAGCTCAAGTTTACATCCTTTAAGTATGTGAGTTGCCTCAATTATTTGGCCGTCGACTATCTCTATTGTATACTTATCTTCTAATAGAGATCAAGTTCCTTTTATCATATTACTAAATTTCTTAGATATAAAACTTCTATCAGCACCGGTGTCAAAAAGGACAGAAGCAAAGAAATTATTTACGAGGAACTTACCGGTGACCACATTATGGTCGTAACGGGCTTCTCCAGATCCTAGTACGAAGGCTCGTCCCTTCGCACCATTTCCTCCACCGTTTCCATTGTTACCACCATTACCATTGTTATTCTGGTTAGGGTTGTGATTTCCATTACCCCCTTTCTTCAACTGAGGACAGTTCTTCCGGATATGTCCTTCCTTTTCGCACTCAAAGCAAGCCCTAGTAGCTCCCGGTTGTTGAAAAGGTTGTTTAGTTTGTAATTCACCCCTGCAGTCCTTAGCAGCATAGCCTATTTTTCCGCACCTCTGGCAACGATTACAGAATCTAAAGTGGTGCAAGTTACACTTGTTACACTTCGGGGACTTCCCCGCATAACCACCCTGGTTTTGGCCAGAAGAGGTCGACTGATTGAAGTTCTTGGTAGGCTCAAACCTACGCTGTTGCTGTTGTTGCGGTTGGTTAAACTGGGGTTGGTTGGGTTGAGGTCCTTTGGAGTGGGAGTTGGAGTGGGTGTTGGAATGGTGATCGAACTTGCGTTTGTGACTGTCGGTGGGTTTAGCAACTGAACCTCTCGGAGGTAGGGTTCCCTGTGTCACCGCTTGGTCGGTTAACTTATGCGCAAGTCGAATGGTTTGTTGGATAGTGGCAGGATTGGATGAAGTAACCATGCTTAGTATTTGGGGCACTAGACCTCCAATGTAAAGTTCGATTCTTTTGTAGTCAGGAGTTACCATATGTGGGCACATAGTAGCCAGTTCGTGTGAACGAGTGGTGTAGAGTTCAATTTCCGAACCCTCCATCTTAAGGTTCCAGAACTCTTCATCTAACTTTTGGATCTCGTCACGTGGGCAGTATTCTTCCTTCATCATTGCTTTAAATTCCTCCCACGGGAGTCAATTTGCCATTGCCAGTCCCAACATTTGAACTTGGGCATTCCACCATGTTAGGGCCGGGCCTTCTAAAGTTCCAGCAGCAAACTTCACTTGGTTAGCCACGGGGCAGTTGCACATGGCTATTACTGATTCTACCTTCTCGAACCAGCGAAGCAATCCAACGGCTCCTTCAGCTCCACTAAAGGTGTGGGGCTTGCAATCCATGAATGCTTTGAAAGTGCAGGCTGGTTGTTGGTTTTGCTGATTTTGCTGGCCTGGATTTAGAAATACAAATTGAATTGGAATTATAGAGATTAGAAAGATGTTTTTTAGGAGAAGGATTGACACTATTAGTCAATAGCTAGAGCATTTACCTGCAACATTCTGTGCTGCTAGGGCCTCTGCCACACTATCATTTATCAATGCTGTCGTCATGTTAATGGCACCACGACCACCGGTACGGCCTCCGCGTCCTCTCCCAAACATGATTCTTCACAATCACAAATGAAAAACAATGAGAAATATATCGCATATTAAACATTATTCAGGTACGAGTAAGAAGATACAACATCTAATATTTTAAAAATTAAATAAATTGTAAGGCTACAAAATAAATAACTCAAATATTAAACTTCTCATGCTTTTATTGGATGGGAACAACCTTACCCATCTAGGTTTTTGGAAGAGAAATAACATAGGCAAACGCAAACATGAAAAGGAAGATAGAATAGGAAGATCATCAGGCATCTTCGTCATCGGAAGAAACATACGATTGTGCATCGTCTATCTCAACCGGTTCCTCTTCCACGGGCTCCTCCTCGAAAGGTTCTTCTTCAAAAGGTTCCTCCTCATCGTCAGATACTGGAATGTCTTCCGGAAATAGGGACGCTTGTAGTTGGGCTTCCAAGTGAGTCACCCTCTCTTGAAGACCTTCAGCAGTGTGGTTTGCCACATGTAGCTGAGCTTCCATAGCGGCTAATCTCTCCAACACTCCTTCCATATCATCATCCATAGTGTCGGCCCTCGTCTCTATATGTGCCACACGGTCCACTAAAAGGTTATGAACGTGGTCCGTTGCAGCTAGTTCGGTAGTCAAATGTTCTATTCCTATCTTGTTCTCTTCTATTTGGGGTCCATTCTTCAGAAGGTTAGGTATCTCCTCGGTGGCATCTTGTACATTACTCAATTCCTTCGACATATAAGATACGAATGCTACGAAAGCTTGTTCCATGGTGCATGGTAAGCTAGGCAGTGTAGATGATGAAGATGCGGATCCAAAGTAAGGTGATGGAACATCTCCCATTTCGATCCATCTTTGGATCATATGTGGGTATACATCCCAATTGAGAGCATAATCCAATGCTCGTGCGTTACTCGGTTCGCCTTGGTCAACTGAATGGTTACCCGAAGTAGGCCGGCGCCTTTTGGGTTCCGGGGATGAGAGTACAGGTGCCTTATGCCCTGATGCATTAGGTGATGGTGGTGGGGTTGACGACATGATCCTGCAACATTATGTATAAGTGCCAAACATCCAAATGACATGTAACTAATGTGTAAGGCTATAGTCTAGTATGCAATCCTAGTTCTCTATAACCAATGGCTCAGATACCAATCTGTCACACCCCCAAATTTCAACTAACGGAGTTTTATCGTTTTGGGAAGTGACTAACCAGGATCTCAGACATTAGTTACTTTGAACTACTCTACATGGGACTCAAATGAAAATACCATTGAAATCAAAGTTCAATGCGGAATCATAACGAAAAGTAAATGCGCAAAATACACGCGCCCAAAACCAAAGTCCAAAAAGTCCAAAATGTCCAACCAACCAAAATACAATACAAGGAAGTCATAAAATATATCATAAGTAAAATAGTTGAATCCCATGCATGTCCTAACGTGCACCTTGTGTCTTAGCTTAGCGACCTGAGAAAACATGTAAGAAAAGTGTCAACACAAGGTTGGTGAGTTCACAGGTTTCAAATAAATATTTAAGCGTTTAACAGATTTATGATCATTCAATATGTATCTATAGGTAGCTAACCTATGTTCATGTTTAGCTCAAGTGCTCGCAACCGAAACTGACTGTTTGTTTATTGCCTCCTGCCAGGTCTATCAATACTGGCCATGTGAGTAGGCTAACATTTCACCCGTTCGATATCCAATCGAGTTAGCGCGACTAACACGGGTGGGATTTGTCAAACCCAGTAGTACTACTAAACATTACCTCGCTAAGATCCATATTAACGGTTCGAGATAAGATGAGGACTTTCTGTGATAGCGTGTTACACTTAGCTTTAACATTGATAGCATATGAAATACAAAATCTCAAAATCAGTTTAAGCATGTTTTCTCCCCCAAGTTAAAACAGTAAAAAGGGACCGTGAAAACTCACCTGCTTGGCGTTGAAGGTAGTTTCACACTAGAAGTAAGTTGGAACCACGAGTGTAAGTCTCAAAAGACTTACGAATGTTGTAAAATTATAAACATATAAATTAGGAACGATAATGGGAATTGTGACTGTGACACGGAAACGAGGAACGTCCTAAAAGAACCGTTCCAATGAATGAGAGTGGACGAACGTGTCCTCGGGTTTAGGAATTACTTTACGTGACGAACAACATAAATAATAATATATATATATATATATACGAGTGGATAATATAGTTAGTTATATTACTATTTAGTCTCAATTGATTTACGGCGTTATAAAAGGATTTGAAATAATACAAATATATATTATTTAATAATACGGGTCACACTTTGAGAATAATATAAACATATTATTTTACACGAGTTTACGGCTTAAAAATAATATAAATATATTATTTTTACTTATTAATAATAATAATGTATAAATTATAAAAGTGGATATAATTTATAAAAACAAATTAATATTTCAAACCCGAGCTTACGGGTTTTTTTCCGGGTTAAAACCCATTTATATAATAATATAATATTAAAAGGTTTGATTTTTATTAATTTAAAAATCCAGAAAAACTGTTTCAAAAATGGATGTGGGAGCCCGGCCTCGAACCCGGGTCTCTCCCACACACACACATCGCTCTAACCAATCCGCCCGCTATGGTCATCGCGATGGTATCCGGATCGAATTAGTTTTAATCAAACACTCTGGGGTGTTCTTCTCCTTTACGCGATTCCGGACCAAACCAGTCCAAATGCCACTGAATTTGACCTCGATTGGAAACAATTGTACAGGGGTTTTGATAATTGGGGTATTGCGAATCTGGGGGCTCATTTAATTTGAAAACCATCGGTTTTAAGATCGAAAGTTTACAGAAAAAGGGATCGTAACCCTAGTTTAGGAACTCAAATTGATTTGAAGTATTCTGACAATAAAAATTTATAAAATCATAGGGCTTTTGGCAAAAACAACATTGCGAATCTGATGATGTGGTTTAATTGTATTAATTTGTGTTAAAGATCGAAAACCCCAAATTGTTTACAGGATGAACCCTAATTACTGGATCATGATCAATTCGATAATGGAATTCTAAATTGATAAAGGGTTTTTACTCCGTGAGTTGTTACGAATCTACAGATGTGAATTGATTGGATTAATAATACGTTTAGAATAGGGTTCGTTTAAATCTGAATCGTATGAACCCTAGATTCTTGATCATAATCAATTCGATCATGTAAGCCCCAAATAACATAGGGCTTTTGATCTAGACGTCGAGGCGAGTCTGTGGATATGCTTAATTTTAGTTTTCATTATCGGATTGATGGGATTCAATTAAACAGCATTCATATGAACCCTAGGTTCTTGATTTCGATCGGATTGATGTTGTAAGCCCTGATAATGATAGGGCTTTCAATGATTAGACAAAAACGAAGGTGAAGGTTTAGATAATTACCGGAATAGAGTTCGAATTGATGTCCCCCGACTAAAACAGTTGTCGACTTGCGTGGGTTTGGTCTCCGGCGATGTCTGCTGCTTCTCCGACTAATCTGGTTTGTGTGAAAACTTCAGGGGGTTCGATAAGTGATTGCAGCGTCTCAATTCGCGAAGGAACTACAGGGATTTGCCGGATTTGATGATAATCGAATATGGGGTCGACGGTTACGAAACGAACGGCCATTTTTGATTAATTCGCATGTAATGCAGGTGATTAAGGCTCAATGATGGCCGAGAATGTTAATAATGTCCATACTAATTAAGAGTTCCAACGAATTTCGGTTATAATCCGTGAATTGGAAAATCAAAGGGTCGAACTTTGACTTCTAAAAGTCAACTAAAGACAAATTGTTCAATTTTGACTTTGGGGAGTCAATTTATTCAGTTTGGTGTAATTACACAATTAGTCCTTGCAGTTTTGAGTTGATATTGTGGCTGAATTAGTCTTTGGGGTTAGATTTGATTAACGGGGTTAAGTTTTTAATAAGAAACTTAACGAAATAGTTAACGGGGTTAACCTAAAAAGTTGGATTGTCACAACTAGTGCCATGGGAATTCCAATCAATGACATTCACCAATATGTGAGAGCCTCAGAGTTTGAGAGGCAAAGAATGGAGCACGAGATAAGGCACGACTTTCAGGGACAGAGGGTTGATAGCCTAGTGCATCAATTATGGTATCAAAAGGAGTTAATTTCCATTCTCGAAAAAGAAATGCTTGAGAATTGCATGGAAACGGCTAGAGCTGAAGCCAGATCGATTACCCGAATGACCATAGCGGTGTTCGTCTTGGTGATTATCTTCCTTCTTGTGGGAAGTTACCAGAGACGTTAACATAAATTTATATTTATGGTCTTTAAATTTTCAATTTGAGAACCATTTCCCCTATGTTTTGAATAATGTTTACCATTTCAGCATTTAATAAATTTTATATTTTTCCAACTCTAAATTTATTATTCATTGATTTAATACGTTGAATGTGAATATCATCCATTATATTTTCATCAAGATCCTTCAAGTATCACCTTCTTCATTCAACACGATTTAATCTCTTTCGTAAACAAATCATCATATTAGATTTAAACAACCTCGTTATTTTCAAATCAAATGTTTATCAAACTTTTAGAGAGTATCAGAAATTGAAATTTTTCCATAAACGTTTTCACCATGTCAAGAAACTTAATACAATCTATTTTATAAAAATATTATTTTGAATTGATAAATAATTATGATTTTCCTCATTAAAGTAATTATTTCTAAACCCTGGCTAAATTAATATACGACTACTTGTTTAGCCAATAATTCCACTTAAAAGTATTCTCTTATTAATAATTGAAAATTTAATAAAAAGTTTTTCCTATAGATTGTCCAACTATTTAATATATTCAACCCATTAGTTTCACTACCTTATTTATCTACAAACAAGAACAAATTATAATCACCTATATACAAACAAAAATCAGTTATTCGTAAACACATTACTCCGAATGCTTGCAGAGCCTCCTCGTTATCTTTCACCTTCAATAATATATGAGTGTACTTGCCAGTTCAAGAGACGACCCATTTCGCGTAAACGTTAACCACCCCTACAAACCTCAACAAGATAGAACTTAACCACCACATTTAACCTAAACTCCAAACAAAACGCTTCTCCGCAACAATTGATCACATACAAAACTCGTTAGCATATGACACACACGGAACTCAATAACTTACGTATGCACATTTACAATATACACAACACGATCACCTAATACATGAAACTTAGTTATTTTCAATATATCCAATGCTACACTGACTACATAATACATGAAACTTGATTATTTGCATTACACGCTCTACTGGATTGATTACGGAATACATGAAGCATAGTTGTTTGCAATATACATAACACTTGATTGATCACATTGAATATGAAGCATAGTTGTTTTCAATATATCCAATGCTAAACTGATCACATGATATAATTGATTGTTTGATACACAACACTTGATTGATCACAATATACACAGAAAATGGTCATACATTTTGTTCACCAAAGTAGTAAGCTAAGGAACTTTAAGTTATACTACCATATTACTCTTTAGTTGCTAACTGACCTACCTACTTAAGGACATAGTTACTTTTTAGCAACTCTTATGTGAAAACAATAGACATGAACTGAGTGATATTGTGCCCCTCTTGACCCGCACACACCGGAAGGATCTATACGGACCATGCGATGATTTGAGTAATTACGGGTGCACACGGAATTATAAAAATCAGCGCATGGAAAACATAGCGAATTCTATCGTGTGTTATGACCTAAAACCTATCGTGATATATAACCACAAAACTAATGGGATATGACAAGGGCTTGGTGGATACGCCGATGGTACTTCCTATATATAAGTGCCCTACCATATTATCAGAAGTAGCGTTGTTCGTGTCCCGTGAAGTTTTGACCTAGACCAATGCTTGTGAACTCTCTTACCCACTAACAACACCTGAGCATATTAGACTACACCTTAATTAAACCCTGAACATCAATTTTCCATCAATCCCATTCCATGCAATATATTTCATACTTAGAATCCAAAACATCATCCGACAGTTCCTTCTTAAATACATTTCAAAACAAAATTCGTTATCATCATTCATACCTGATCCTGAATATCAAAATCTGTGTCTTGTCACCAGTTATACTCCTCAAACCGACAATCAAAACTCGTTGAAAATCCAAACCCTCATCTCTTTCCTGATACAGTAGCCCCCAATAGTTAAATTTCGGGACGAAATTCCCTCAACATGGGGATACTATAACATCTATGATTTTCTGGCATAATTTTATATTATTCTTAAGTAATAACGACACTTTATTTCAAAATCCCGTACCTATCCAACACTTTAATTATTATTGAAATGTATATCAATCCCAAATTTCAACCTTACAATAACATACTGTTTCTATATATATATATATAATATGTAAATATATCTATATAGGCAGCTACTTATATATATATACACTTTGTCATAATAACTATGAGCTTTAAAATTTCATATCACTTTATATATACATATGTACATATGTATTTAATTATATATATACATGTAAACATACATATAATTATTATATATATAATTAGTAGTGGAGTTTCCTATATAAAATATTCTTTTAAGATAAAATAATTAATGTTTTAGTATTCTTGTAAGTTTTTTTTTTTAAAAAACGAATCTGTTTACAAAATCCCAATTCAATTAGTCTTGAACTACTTTGACTTTAAAAAGTCAACAATGATGAATCCTTGTAATTTAACTACAAATCGATCAAACCCTAGTTTAATGAACCTGCCTGGTACGCCTGTGTGACCCTCGATCAGTTCCAAACCTATCAAACTTGCCAATTTAGCGACATTGGCGACCAAATTCAAATTTTAAAAACTGTTAGACTCTCTAAGGTCAAACTGAACCAATTCGTTTCAAATCAAGAGATAAGGACGCAATTAAAGTCCGTAAATCACGCTCGGTCAATCCTCGTATGCATTCAAGCCTGAAACACGACCAAATTCATTCGCAATTGAACGGATTAACGCGTAATCACAACTGTCAGTCGACATCCCCAAGCCCGAATCAAATCAAAGCCTTTAAGGCGAAATCAATCCAATTAAACCACCCACACACCTTCGCCATCACCATTGCGAACTCTCTACACCCAAAATCACACCCCATATCATCTCTGTGCGTGGATCGAACCTCAAGAAACCGGACCTCTGACCGATTAGTCGACAGCACTCTACGCCCCACCATATCAGGTAATACTTAGTTCGTACGAATCGTAAATGGGTCCCTATCAATAGCCCCATGCCAATTTATGTTAGCAAAATCTGTCGAACACGATTTGAATTAGGGTTCCTACCCTGTTTTTACGTATTCTTGAATTAGGGTTGATTTTCGGATTTCCATTTAAATAAAAGAGATCCTTATTGACCAGCGAAACCACTTGGCTCGACCGGTAAGACCTTGCACCACGAGCCAAGTAGCGTGGGTTCGAAACCCACAACCCACCACCAACAACCCTTTTGTTTCTTTTTTAACTAGCATCAGAACCGGCTCCTTTCAAGCTGTTGTTAAATTCTTTTCAAACCGAACCCAATAACAGGACCAGTCCGTTGGTCCAGTGGTTAGAACTGTGACCTCTCACAGCAGCCACCCGGGTTCGAACCGGGTGGGCTGTTTTCATTTTTAAAAATCGATTTTTTAATATCAACACAGTTTATAAAAATTATTTTACAAACCTAATACCCTCTAGAACTAACCTGTGCAAAAATAAACCAATTGTACTCGAGAATTAGTTTTTTTACGAATTAAATGACTTTGGAAATCTCACTTACAATATAAAAGAGATTTATTTTTCGAAGCAGTCGTATTTTCTATGGTTTCACAAAAACAATATTATAAAATCATTTTTATATATATTTTATCTATTTAAGAGTTAATTTAAAGAAATACAAAGTTTGTCTTTTAATATATATATATATATATATATATATATATAAACTAATACATATATTTACAATTTCCTTGTCCCTTTTTGGAACACTCGATTTAAATAATGAATAAATAAATGAAAATGAACTTATTTATTTATACTAATTATCACATTACATTATTAAAGTTTACAATTATAATTTCTTAAATAAAGTATATATATATATATATATATATATATATCTATACATGCACAATACTTTGACACATTATTATAAATTAATAAATAAATAGATTTATTTATTATAATAAACATAATATCACTTTACTTTTATTAACACACTGTTTTAAATAAATAAAAAAAAGGAAGGAATTTATTTATTTAAGTTATTCAAACCTAAACCTAAATCAATTAATATTTCATTTTATTCATATGCATACTCGAATTTACATTTCTATACTAAACTCTTATTCAAATACAAATGCCAAGTCTCATAGATCCCTTTATATATAAAATGACACCAATTTTGTACAAATCCTTACACTCAAAAACCCGTTGATCCCTAGGATTGCCTTGGACTTTGTGCATGATAATAATTCAAATTCATACATTTTCACTCTAGGTTAATTTAGTGATTTACAAGAATCACTTTTGCTACCTATTTCTCGTGCTATCTACACCATTAATACAGGTGAGTTTTACATAGCCCATTTTTCACTGTTTTTATATTTTGGGGTGAAACATGATCACAATTTACAATGATTTACATAAACTACACAATACAAATCCACTTTACAATTTGTGTGCAATTTGAGCTTTATGTTTGAGTGCTAGGTGTGTTAACTACTTATGTGCAATTACATGTACAATCATTAACTAATCAAGCTGACGGTAAACAATGATAGATCTATTGAGTCTGACAAACCCACCCGGATTGGGGTGATTGTTACCGACAACACAATTTTTGCATGCTAGTTACAAAGGTTTGATTGTACTACCTGGTTAGACAATAGTAACTCCCCATAAATGCCTTGTTAATCATGACTTGTATGGATTTGTTTACACATAACGCTTCGATGCTATTTAGAGTCAAAACCTATGTATGCTCACCAACTTTTTAGTTGACCTCGTTTTCATCATGTTTCATGTACAAAAGTTTGACTCGATCAAGTCGCTACACTTAGGTTGTGGACTTAGTTAATTGAATCAGATAAATTTGTTATGTATTTCACGAATTCTTGTATTGTATGAATTTGGGGCTATAAATGAAATGTAACGTTTTAATATATTTAACTTTAGTCAACCATGTGCTCATGAACAGTCTACATGTCCCGCCCCGACGTTTCCGCCCTCGGTTGGGGTGTGACATTATCCAATGCCTATCTCCTCGTAAAGCTGGTACAGATGGATTAATGATTGCTCTACAAGCTGCAATGGTGGCTTTGACTTTGAACAAACGGTTCAACTTTGCTCTTTATATTTATCAGGAATTGGTTATGCAAATAACTCCTGCTGAAGGTCAAGGATTTCTTATGTATCCTTGGTTCATCCAACTGATTCTGAATCATCTTATTCCTGATCTCCCATAGCATCCTATTAGTTTAACATTGACTCCGATGTCAAAGAGAATTTTTACAGATTGCACTAAGGTAAAACAACAGAATGCAGCGTTGATTCCTATTCAAACTCCATTATTTGGTCACTTAATCAATCCTGATTATGTTGAACCACTAAATGACAACTGGTTTCATCCTAAAGATTTGGCTCAAGGACATGGTTAGAATGTACAACAACCACAACAACCTCAACAACAACAACTTCTGGTATAACAACCAATTCCTATTCCAGAACAAGTTCCTATTCAACAAGCTCAGGTTGTTATACATGTTAATGAACCTGTCCAAGAAGAGGTCGTTCAAGAACATGAACAAGACCTAGGGATGAATATGGATGATTTTGTTGATGATGTTGTCAACTCACCCATTCATGCAGCTGAAGGGAATGTGGTGACAGAGAATGATTCTAGTTCCAGTTCAAGTGAAACAATTTTGACTGTATCTGAAGAAACTGATTCTGATGCGTCTAGAGATTTTTTCTCAGATCATTATAAGAGGTTAGCTGAAATACCATTGGCAAATGTTGGCAAACGTATTAAATCTCAAGCCAGAAGACCAAGACGGAAGTCTGTTCGGGATCCTCCTTTCGGATTTGTACTTGGAAAAAGAACATTGGTGGATGAGAGTTCTGATACTGATAGTGATTTCAATCCAGATCCTAAAGCTCAGAAGCTTATGTCTGCTTCAATTGCTGCTGCTCATTCTTCACAGGGTGTAGAGGATGCTAATTTTGTTGCTTCCTTAATAGTTACACCTCCAAGGTCTAAAGATTCATCTCCTGTTATAACTCCTGTTCCTCCAGTGATTACTCCAAGTCCTTCGGTTCCTAAATCTTTAGCTGGTCCTTCAAAGCCTTCTGATTCTAAGAGGATTACTTTCCTTGAATCTCAAGTGCTTACTTTACAAACTCAGGTGGATACTCTTGTATATAATGATTCTCAAAGACAGCTGGTGATTCAGAATCAAGCCAAGTAGATTGCTGACATGCAAGCATTGGTTTCCAAACTTGTTGAGCGTCTTGACGCTCAGGGGGAGTTAAGGATCCATGATACGTGTCACACTGAGTCCATTCAAAGAAAGGATGATGAGGACAATGATCCTACTGGAAATGCTGAGGGTGATCGTCAATACGCTGCTGACGTTAATCTTATATCTACAGTTCAGGGGAGTCGACATCTCAAACAATTGAAGGACTTCTGGAGTTAATGAGGAAATTCTATTATTGGAATTCTTTGTGGATTCTGAAGAGGAAGAAGCTGAGAAGATAGAATGTCTAGATGACATTGATGAATTATTCAATGACATTGAAGATGATGTGTCTGATAATGAAGTGGAAGAAGGAGAGTAGTGGAGATAGAGAAAAATAAAGATAATGTTACTTATGAAGGCAGTGATGGACTTAATGTTCCTTATAACTTCATCCAAGATGATGTTATTCTTGAGTTTACTTATGAAGGAGTAACAGATTCTATCGACTCTATTGAAGATATCACTGTGCCTGAAGATACTGCTGAATCCAAGATGGATACAGATGATGAGAATGTTCAATCAAATATAGATGCTGAAGCTGATACTACTCACACTGTGTCTCGTAAGGTGAATGAAGAACCTGTGATGTACAGAAATATAGGGATGACTAGAGAACAGTGGAGAGAAGTTATAAATAGCTGGATGAAGGTGCTACCTAAGTCTCAAGCACAACCTGCTCAGAAAGAAAAATATGTGAATAAAGAGAGGTATGTTGGAAGAATCATAAGTTGGTTTTATGATAATGACACAAAATTGTTTGCTATTAAAAGATCTGATGGTGTTTAGTACTTAAAGCCGAGGATCAAATATTTCAATACCTTGCTAAGGTGTGAAATGAATGGTCTAGCTTCAAAACCACTTATTAATAGATCTAAGTTTGGTTTAGCGGATGTGATTGCTAATCTGATCAAGAGAGAAGGTGGTTCGGGAAAGTATGAAAATCTAAAGCCTCAGAAAGGAAAGAGAGTGAGGATAATAGATCAAAAGACTGGGAAAGTGACCTGGAAGTACAAGTTCAAACCAGTACGTGCTGTACACAAGATACCATTGAAGAAGATTCCTCAAGATTTTCTTGGGAATATGAAATGGTGTATGTTGATGTTAATACTGGTGAAGCAAGGATTGAAGACAAAGATAATAAGGTCATTGTATGTTTCTATGATGCAATGAATCTTATCAATTTTTCAAAGAAAGATTAGAGAACGTTGAGAAAGAATGAAATCATGTTCACTGATGAATGGAGAGAACAAGGATTGCAATATAAGAGAGTGTTGGAGATATGTAGAAGATATGGAGTGCATGCAGGCAGCAGATTACCGGATAATTGGAAAAGCTCATCATAAAGAGTGAAGACTGAAGATCAAGCTATTGTCAAGGGGGAGTCTGTTAGGACATAGTTTGTAATGACAAAAGCTTTGTAATTGTTTAGATCTAATGTCTTTATGTTTTTGTATGTAATGTTCTAAGTGTTTTATACAAGTTATGCTAGAGGCGAACTTGTCAAGTTCGCCTAGTCTAACAGAGGCGAACTTGTTAAGTTCGCTTAGTCTATCTGCGGCGAACTTGTTAAGTTCGCTTAGTCTGTTAGAGGCGAACTTGTTAAGTTCGCCTAATACAGATCAGATGTCTATATATAGAGGTTACAGAGTCAGTTTGAAAAAAATCGAAGAAGTAGAACAGAAGTGATCGAATTGTCTGATTGAGTCTGTAAACTCTATGATTGTTGGAATACAAGCTTGAATGTTATTTACGTGATTATTTCTATTGTCTTTTGTGTATAAAATTGTTGATTCGGTTGGATTCCGCACTCCACGTTAACAATACGTCTTATCACGAGAACGATCCGTAGAAGAGCCATGTGGACCTACAGCATCTAGTCACATGATGGAGTTAGAGAAAAGACTAGCAGAGATGGAGAGGAGGACTGCCGCAGCTGAGAAGAAGGCAGAGGCAGCCGAGCAGAGGGCGATTGATGCAGAGCTCTGGGCTACTCTAGCTGAAGCACGTGTGGAGCAGATGTTGACCCCAACTACCGTTCCGACAGGAACGTTTTCTTATTTCTAGACCTAATACGGGTAGGTTGTGCCCGTTTTGTGTTATGTAGTTTGAAACTTTAGTACTGATGTGGTCATATGAACCCATCTATTTTACATCCTTGTCTTTTGGAACTATGTACTACGTATGTTTATCTATGAATGTGATGATCGTTGTGTACGTTTGATGTTGTTATATATGTATGTCATGTGGTAAAATTATTATTTTTATAATGTTACTTCTTTCTAAATGTCATGTTAGAAAGAACGCCATGGCACCAAAGCGAAGGACACCCCGTGACACCACTAGTGAGAACAACAACAACACTATTTCCCCAAGCTGGAACAACTCATAGCACAACGAGTAGCTGCCGCCATGGAGCAGTATGAAACAAATCAAAATAGTGGCGGAGGAAATGGCAGCGGTATCGGCAGAGGATGTGCCAGAGGTAGCCGCACAGCCGGAGGTTCTGGAGGTAATGGGTCGAGTAATCTCACCTGAAACACATAGTCATGGTCTATAATTAAAAGCGTTATTAAAATAGGGACTTGTGATCCTACAGATGCTCCAAGAAGGAAGTGCACCTACAAGGCCTTCCTATCTTGCAACCCCCGCAATTTCAATGGCACAGAGGGTGCAGTAGGACTAATGAGGTGGATAGAAAAGATGGAATCAGTAATTGATATTAGTGAAAGCACCACTAACTGCATGGTGAAGTATTCTACTTGCACGCTCACTGATAACGCTTTAACCTGGTGGAATACTCAAATAAAACTTTGGGGAGAGAGTCAGTGTATCAATTGTCTTTGGAGGACTTGAAAAATATGATGATTGAGGAATATTGTCTTCGAAACGAATTGCAAAAGATTGAAACTGAGATGTGGAATCTACAGATGATCGGAGATGATGTGGTGGGGTTCACCGACCATTTTAATGAGTTGGCAATTCTGGTAACACATATGGTCATGCCAGAACATAAGCGTGTGGAAAGGTATTTGTGGGGCCTTGCGCCTCAAATTCGCAGTATGGTAACTTCATCTAATCCAATAGATGCCAAGAGTGCTATAACTTTAGCATTCAAACTAAAGGATGATGCAGTACGTAATGGATTGTTTGTGAGGAAGGAGAACGAGGAAGGTAGATCTGGGGAGAAAAGAAAGTGGATGGGGAATTCAAGTAACAAATTTGGGAAACAAGGGTTTAAGAAACAAGGAACTATGAAGGCTTTTGCAGCCAACACAGTGGAAAAGACGGAGTATGATAGGGGCCTACCGAGATGTAAGAAGTGCGGAATTCATCACGCCGGTGAGTGCATCAAGTGTGGAAAATGTGACAAATTAGGCCACACCACACAAGTTTGTTGAGTTAACAACCGAATGGGGAGAAATAAACCGGGATGTTTCGTATGTGGTGACATGAAGCACTTCAAGAAGGACTGTCCCAAGTGGAAGAATCAGATGAACACTCAGGCACAGGGGAGAGCATTTGTGATGGGTGTAGGGGACGCACGCCAGGACACGAATATTGTCACTGGTACATTTCCGATAAATAATCACTATGCCTCTATACTTTTTGATTCGGGTGCGGATATGAGCTTTGTGTCGAATGATTTTAAATCCTTACATGGTATTAAGGCCATCAAACTAGATCAAAGTTATACAATCGAATTAGCAAATGGGAAGTTAATTAAAACCGGAGAGGTCATTAAGGGTTGTACTTTATGTTTAGAAAATCATATATTCGATATAGACCTTCTACCTGTAACATCCCAAAAATAATAAAACGAATAAATATAGCGAGACCGGTGATTTAGTTGGATTATTTAAACAAAAAGGGAGCGGGCCTGGGCCCGGCTTCAATGGGCCGAGGGAAGCCCATGCACATAAGAGGCAAGTCAGCCCTCTTCCCTGCTCATTTCCCCAACTCACGCAGCTTTTAAAGAGAAAAAGGAGAGCTCGGGTCTAGAGAGAGAAAGTGACGGATCAACTCGGGAATTCAGGAGAATGTTGCTGCTGTTCTCGTGATCATATCCTCTGAATCAGAAATCCAATCCAGGTAATGATTCGATCACATTATGAGTTTTTGTTCGTTTTGGGAAGTTTCGGGTTTTGGCTAAAAGATAACGATTTTGCGGATGAAACTTGAAAGTGTACTTAGGTATAGCATCTAGAATGAAAAACGAACGTTTTGATGAAAGAAAAATTTAGATATCGACATGATCAGATTCGCATGCAGAACATTCGGATTTTTGGGGAAGGCGATAACTGCAGACCCATCGAAACTACTTAGTTTCGATATGAGCAGACCTATCGAAACTACCCAGTTTCGATATATGCAGACCCATCAAAACTACCCAGTTTCAATATATGCAGACCCAATCGAAACTACCATAGTTTCGATATGAGCCCCCGATCCGAAGCTAAGATTACACCTAAGTTACCTATCGAAACTACCAAGTTTCGACAGAAGCAACCTATCGAAACTACCAAGTTTCGACAGAAGCAACCTATCGAAACTATCAAGTTTCGACAGAAGCAACCTATCGAAACTACCAAGTTTCGATAAAGCAAATCCATCGAAACTACTAAGTTCAAGCGTAGTAATATTTAATGTCATCTAGGAGCACTACCTTACGAGTATGACTTTATTATACAGATCGTGAGTGGCATTAGTGACGCTCAGTAGCCAGCTTAGTGTATTTCAGAAACTACTCATCAGGTGAGTTCTATGTGCCCCCTTCTATGTTATGTGCAATGATTTAAAACGTTTTGGGGCTGAAGTGTATACACTAAATGAATAAATAATATGATGGTCAACGTGATCATACGTGATATAGTAAGGTATATGTGTAGATACATATGAAAATGAATTATGAACTATGAATAAAGAACGACACGTATGCTTACAAAGAATAAATGAAAGAATGGTATAACGTAGATAATGAAATCTTGCTTTATAAACATATATTGCATGTTAAGAATGTATGTATACGTTATGAACGGAAACGAAGGTAACGACTACTACGGTAGACGGATGACCACTTGACTACTATGCAGCTAGGAAAGAAAGTCTAGAAAGGGTAGACTAAATAAAGGCCACTACGTTGGAGTAAGACGCTAAATCAATATTCGGCTGTATAGTTAGTTCAAGTGGGAAACGGATGCCTTAGGGCAGACGGGCGAATATGACGGAATACGACGGTAGGACGGTAAAGAAGGACGGCCGAAGGTTGGCCGGATCAAAGTTAAGGCGGACGGTTTCTAGGACCGGTCGAGTAAAAGGGCTACGACGATAGCTCAAGGGCGTATGTCTTTGTGATATACGTACCGTAAGATGGGTTGATCACCCTTATGTGTATGACCAATGAATGTCAAGGAAAAGAAAAGGTGAATACATATCTATGTAATCACATAAGAATAAAGAAAGAAAAGGTGAATACATATCTATGTAATCACAGAAGAATGAAGAAAGAAAAGTAAAAGCTATGAATACGTATTTGTAGAAATGTATGTATATAATTATGTATACTTTTAAAGAAAAGAGTGATCATACTTAATAGTTTTAAACTAGAACTCACCAGCGTTAGCTGACTTTTAGTATACATTTCAGGTAAAGGAAGAAAAGGTCGTGCGATGGCGTGAAGGTTACCCGACACAAGACTGACATCCCACTTTAATATATGTGTTAAGACTTCCGCTGTCAAGTTATGTCATGTTATGTAATTGAAAGACGAATGATATGTAATTGAATGATGAATGTTTTAAATTAAGTTAAGTATTTATGACTATGTTTATGAGTAAATCCAACACGTGAGGTCACCTGGGAAAGGGGCCTTACAAGTTGGTATCAGAGCAATAGTTTGAGAGATTCAGACATCCCTAAATGTCTGGACTCAAACTGATTATGGGACCAACGCACGGATGTCAGTATGGGTAACCAACACCAACGCAGCACGGTAAGTAAGTACTAAAGCTAATGCTCTAGATAAGGATAGATACCTTAACTTAGAACAAATAGATGTCAATGTCACAACCGATTTGAAGAGTTTTGAACCCGAAAAGCAATGTAAATTAGTAATCACAAACCGGTCACTGTAATTAAAAATTTGCCTTGCTCGTACTGTTCCAAACTATGATCTGAAGAAATGACATTGATGTATTCCCTTTATGACGATCAGGAAATTAAGAAATTATGGCTGGCGGAGGAAGAACTGGACGACGAGGCGGTCGCACTGGCCGAGTAGGTAGACCTCCGTTGAACCGAAGAATTGAAGAAGAAGAGAGTGTGCACGCAGAGCACACCGAAAGTGTGCACGAAACAGAAGTGACCCCAATTAGGAACGACAGTCCAGGGCCTATACAGTTGGAACCTGAAGTCAGGGATGCTATTGCTCGTGAAGTTGTACTCACTTTGAAGAAGGTATTGCCTGATCTACTATCCGAGGCAATAAAGAAAAGCAAAGAAGAGGATGAAGGTAACAATGAAGAGAAAATTTATGATAGTGACGGGGATGAAGTAAAAGTGGCATCAAGCAATCGTGGGTGTACTTACAAAGGATTCAAGGATGGAGACCCACCTAAGTTTGATGGAACCAAGGATTCGGTGGCCACGTTCGAATGGATCGAGAGGATGAACGCTGTCATCAACATCAGCGAGTGTCGACCAGACCAAGCTGTTAAGTACGTTGCTCATTCTTTCACCAACGAAGCACTGAGTTGGTGGAGGAACATTCAAAGAACTAAGTCATCCAATGCTATCAACAAGATGACGTGGGAAGACTTGAAAAAGCTCATAATTCAAAAGTTCTGCCCACAGAATGAGATCGATCGTGTGGAGAACGAGTTCCTGAACTTCAAGGCCGGCAACAAGACTCACCGCCAGTATACATCAAGATTCAATGAACTAGCTCAACTAGTACCACACCTGGTGGAAACTGAAGATCGTTTGATCAAATACTATATCAAGGGTCTGCCGCAAAGGGTCCGTGTTCATGTAAAAGCTAATCTACCATCGACCTTCGAGTCGGTAGTCAACCTGTCTGGAATCGTCTACGACGATTATGCCAATGAGGACCCGGCACCTGAGACACAGAAGAGAAAGTGGGAGAACCCGTCTAGAGGCATCGGAAAAGGGAAAGAAACAGCTGAAATTAAGAAACCAAGGTTGGGCGGATATGAAACATGCAAGAGATGTGGAAGGCAACATCTTGGCGAATGTAAAATCGGCACCACCACATGCTATAAGTGCGGGAAGCCGGGGCACTTCTCTCGAGAATGTGTAAGAGACGTCAAGTGTCAAGTATGTGGATTGTTTGGACATCTGACCAAGAACTGCAGGAAGGCCGACCAATCTGGTTCGGGAAAAGACAAGGAAAAGGAACAGCCGCAGGCTAGGACTCGAGCCTACGCACTGACTGAGGAAGAAGCAAGAGAAAGCCCTGATGTTGTGTCAGGTACGTTTCTAGTAAATGATGAAAATGCTGCTATTTTATTTGACTCTGGTGCTAGTAAAAGCTTCATATCAAATGCATTTAGCCGTAAACTGGATTGCACTATCAACACCATAGTGAAGGCCTTTAGCGTACAAACTGCCGTGGGTATAAATTCGGCAGTATTCCAAGTAACAGAGGATTGTATCATAGAGATAGAGGGCCATAAGTTTCCTTCTAGATTATTCCTTCTCACCTTAGGAGGATTCGATATAGTATTGGGTATGGATTGGTTAGCTGCCAACGAAGCTCAAATCATATGTAAACGTAAGAGGATACACCTCAAAGCTCCTAGCGGGAGTCCAATTAAGGTTTATGGGGATTGGAATTGCACGATGTCGAACATCATCTCGATGATCAAGGCCGAAAGTTACATGAGGCACAGTTGCGAAGCTTATTTGGCATATGTTATTGATGATAGAATGAAAACGAATGAACTCAAGAATGTACCCGTGGTGTGCAACTTTCCAGAAGTATTTCCTGAGGATCTACCTGGGTTACCACCCGATCGGGAAATAGAATTTCAGATTGACTTACTGCCAGGAGCTGAGCCCGTTGCCAAAGCCCCCTACCGATTGGCTCCGTCAGAAATGAAAGAATTGATGTCTCAACTAGAGGAACTAACTGAGAAAGGATTTATTAGACCGAGCATCTCACCATGGGGCGCTCCGGTGCTATTTGTAAAGAAGAAGGACGGCAGTATGCGCATGTGCATCGACTACCGTGAACTGAACAAGAGGACAGTAAAGAACAAATACCCACTGCCTAGAATAGACAACCTTTTTGATCAACTGCAAGGTGCGAGTTGGTTCTCAAAGATTGATCTTAGGTCAGGTTACCATTAGTTGAAAGTAAGAGAAGAAGACGTATCAAAGACCGCGTTTCGCACGCGTTATGGGCATTATGAGTTTCTCGTGATGTCCTTCAGATTGACTAACACGCCAGCAGCGTTCATGGATTTGATGAATAGAGTGTGTTGAACAATGTTGGATCGATCAGTGATAGTTTTTATAGACAACATACTGGTATATTCGAAAAGCGAGGGTGATCACCACTGTCACCTAAGAGAAGTACTAGAAGCGCTAAAGCAGGAAAAGTTGTACGCAAAATTCTCCAAATGCGCGTTCTGGCTTAGGGAAGTCCAATTCCTAGGTCACGTAATAAACCAAAGCGGAATCATGGTAGATCCTGCAAAGATCGAGGCAGTAAAGGAATGGAACGTCCCAAAGACACCAACAGAGATACGAAGTTTTCTGGGATTGGCAGGCTACTATCGAAGGTTCATTCAAGATTTCTCAAGGATAGCCTCGCCACTAACTAAACTGACACGGAAGGAAGTGAAATATGAATGGGGTCAAACCCAAAACAACGCGTTTGAGGAACTTAAGGCACGATTAACCCAAGCTCCAGTCTTAACACTACCTGAGGGAAATGAAGACTTGGTAGTCTACTCTGACACTTCAGGGCAGGGTTTAGGGTGCGTACTCATGCAACGAGGAAAGGTAATCGCTTATGCATCGCGGCAATTAAAGATTCACGAGGTTAACTACCCAACACATGATTTAGAGTTAGCAGCAGTAGTTTTCGCGTTGAAAATATGGAGGCATTATCTGTATGGAGTTAAATGCACCATTTACTCCGATCATAAAAGCCTGAAGTACTTTTTCGAGCAAAAGGAATTAAACATGAGACAAAGGAGATGGTTAGAGCTACTAAAAGACTATGATTGTGAGATATTGTACCATCCAGACAAGGCAAACGTAGTGGCTGACGCTTTAAGTAGAAAGGAAGAATCGACACCTATCCGGATCAAAGCGTGTCAGCTGATTATAATGCCAGATTTGATGAGTGAAATATCAAAGGCACAAGACGAAGCACTATTAGAGAGAAATATAAAACGGGAAAGAATAGTGGGACAACAAGGGAATTTTGATGCAAATGCGTACGGTGTACGAACTAGGTTTGGCCGGATGTGGATACCTAAGATTGGCGAGCTTAGAGCCAAAATACTCGATGAGGCCCATAAGTCTCGTTATTCTATCCACCCCGGGACAAACAAAATGTATCAAGACTTGAAGAAGGAGTACTGGTGGCCTGGCATGAAGAATGATGTGACAGACTACGTGAGCAAGTGCCTAACGTGTTCTCTAGTTAAGGCCGAGCACCAGAAACCATGCGGTAAAATGCAACCTTTACCAATACCGGAATGGAAGTGGGAGGAGATCATGATGGACTTCATTACCAAGCTACCGTGAACAACTAAAGGCAATGATACCATTTGGGTGATCGTTGATCTCTTGACGAAAAGTGCTCACTTCTTGCCAATACATGAGACTTCTTCATCAGAAAGACTAGCAGAAATTTTTATCAAGGAAATTGTGAGCAGACATGGTATGCCGCTTTCAATTGTGTCCGACAGGGATACTAGATTCACATCTAGATTTTGGAAGAAATTCAACGAAGCGATGGGCTCAAGACTGAACATCAGCACCGCTTACCACCCTCAAACCGATGGCCAGTCTGAAAGGACCATTCAGACATTGGAGGACATGCTCCGGGCCTGTATCATTGACTTCGGTGGGAGTTGGGATAGCCATCTACCATTGGCAGAATTTTAATATAACAACAGCTATCACGCGACTATTGGCATGCCGCCATTTGAAATGTTATATGGGAGAAAATGCAGAACCCCGATTTGTTGGGGGGAAATTGGGCAGAAGTATTTTGCAAGTCTCGAAGTGGTCAAAGCAACTTCTGAAAAATTTGATCAAATCAAGGCTAGAATGAAAACCGCAAAAGACAGACAGAAATCATACGCGGATAAGAGAAGAAGGGATTTAGAGTTTCAAGTGGGGGACATGGTACTGTTGAAAGTATCACCATGGAAAGGAATCATCCGATTCAGGAAGCGTGGAAAACTAAGTCCAAGGTTTGTCGGACCTTTCAAGATTTTAGCAAGAGTGGGTCAAGTTGCTTACAGACTCGACCTACCCATTGAGCTTAGTGGAATACACCCTACGTTTCACGTGTCGCACTTACGCAAGTGCCTAGCTGACGACACAACTCACATACCTTACGACGAGATCGAAGTGGATAACAGTCTAAATTATGTAGAAGAACCAATAGCCATTCTTGACCGAGCTGAAAAATGACTACGCAATAAGTCGATACCGTTAGTCAAGATACAATGGAAGCACAGAAAAGGGTCAGAAGCTACATGGGAAAAGGAAGACGAGATGAGGGGACTATACCCTCAATTGTTTAACGTATGAACAGTTTCGAGGACGAAACCTCTTTAAGGAGGGTAGACTTGTAACATCCCAAAAATAATAAAACGAATAAATATAGCGAGACCGGTGATTTAGTTGGATTATTTAAACAAAAAGGGAGCGGGCCTGGGCCCGGCTTCAATGGGCCGTGGGAAGCCCATGCACATAAGAGGCAAGGCAGCCCTCTTCCCTGCTCATTTCCCCAACTCACGCAGCTTTTAGAGAGAGAAAGGAGAGCTCGGTTCTAGAGAGAGAAAGTGACGGATCAACTCAGGAATTCAGAAGAACGTTGCTGCTGTTCTCGTGATCATATCCTCTGAATCAGAAATCCAATCCAGGTAACGATTCGATCACAGTATGAGTTTTTGTTCGTTTTGGGAATTTTCGGGTTTTGGCTAAAAGATAACGATTTTGCGGATGAAACTTGAAAGTGAACTTAGGTATAGCATCTAGAATGAAAAACGAACGTTTTGATCAAAGAAAAATTTAGATATCGACATGATCAGATTCGCATGCAGAACATTCGGATTTTTGGGGAAGGCGATAAGTGCAGACCCATCGAAACTACTTAGTTTCGATATGTGCAAACCTATCGAAACTACCCAGTTTCGATATATGCAGACCCAATCGAAACTACCATAGTTTCGATATGAGCCCCCGATCCGAAGCTAAGATTACACCTAAGGTACCTATCGAAACTACCAAATTTCGACAGAAGCAACCTATCGAAACTACCAAGTTTAGACAGAAGCAACCTATCGAAACTACCAAGTTTCGACAGAAGCAACCTATCAAAACTACCAAGTTTCGACAGAAGCAACCTATCGAAACTACCAAGTTTCGACAGAAGCAACCGATCGAAACTACCAAGTTTCGATAAAGCAAATCCATCGAAACTACTAAGTTCAAGCATAGTAATATTTAATGTCATCTAGGAGCACTACCTTACGAGTATGACTTTATTATACAGATCGTGAGTGGCATTAGTGACGCTCAGTAGCCAGCTTAGTGTATTTCAGAAACTACTCATCAGGTGAGTTCTATGTGCCCCCTTCTATGTTATGTGCAATGATTTAAAAACGTTTTGGGGCTGAAGTGTATACACTAAATGAATAAATAATATGAAGGTCAACGTGATCATACGTGATATAGTAAGGTATATGTGTAGATACATATGAAAATGAATTATGAACTACGAATAAAGAACGACACGTATGCTTACAAAGAATAAATGAAAGAATGGTATAACGTAAATAATGAAATCTTGCTTTATAAACATATATTGCATGTTAAGAATGTATGTATACGTTATGAACGGAAACGAAGGTAACGACTACTACGGTAGACGGACGACCACTTGACTACTATGCAGCTAGGAAAGAAAGTCTAGAAAGGGTAGACTAAATAAAGGCCACTACGTTGGAGTAAGACGCTAAATCAATATTCGGCTGTATAGTTAGTTCAAGTGGGAAACGGATGCCTTAGGGCAGACGGGAGAATATGACGGACTACGACGATAGGACGGTAAAGAAGGACGGCCGAAGGTTGGCCGGACCAAAGTTAAGGCGGACGGTTTCTAGGACCGGACGAGTAAAAGGGCTACGACGGTATCTCAAGGGCGTATGTCTTTGTGATATACGTACCGTAAGATGGGTTGATCACCCTTATGTGTATGACCAATGAATGTTAAAGAAAAGAAAAGGTGAATACATATCTATGTAATCACATAAGAATAAAGAAAAGGTGAATACATATCTATGTAATCACAGAAGAATGAAGAAAGAAAAGTAAAAGCTATGAATACGTATTTGTAGAAATGTATGTATATAATTATGTATACTTTTAAAGAAAAGAATGATCATACTTAATAGTTTTAAACTAGAACTCACCAGCGTTAGCTGACTTTTAGTATACATTTCAGGTAAAGGAAGAAAAGGTCGTGCGATGGCGTGAAGGTTACCCGACACAAGACTGACATCCCACTTTAATATATGTGTTAAGACTTCCGCTGTCAAGTTATGTCATGTTATGTAATTGAAAGACGAATGATATGTAATTGAATGATGAATGTTTTAAATTAAGTTCAGTATTTATGACTATGTTTATGAGTAAATCCAACTCGTGAGGTCACCCGGGAAAGGGGCCTTACACTACCCGTCGAACTAGGGAGTTTTGATATTGTTATTGGCATGGATTGGTTATCAAAGAATCATTCCGAGATCGTGTGCTTCGAGAAAATTGTATGTATCCCACTACCGAGCGGAGAAATTCTTTCAATTCAAGGCGAAAGGTGTAGAATGATGTTAAAGATGATAAACTGCATGAAAGCTCATAAATATCTACGCAAGGGTTATTGCGCGTTTCTGGCTCATATCGTCAAGAAGAAAACCGAGGAACGTCGACTTGAGGACATACCGATCGTTTGGGATTACCCCAAAGTATTTCTCGAAGACTTACCTGGCTTACTGCCACCGAGACAAGTCGAGTTCCGAATTGACCTAGCACCAGGAGTTGCACCAGTTGCACGATGACCGTATCGTCTAGCACCTTCAAAGATGCAAGAATTATCAAGCCAACTGCAAGAGTTAATTGATAAAGGTTTCATAAGACCGAGTTTTTCACCCTGGGAGCTCCGGTCTTATTTGTAAAGAAAAAGGATGGAACCTTTAGAATGTGTATCGATTACCGGAGTTGAACAAGCTTACAATTAAGAACCGGTATCATTTTCCTCGAATAGACGACCTATTCGATCAACTTCAAGGTTCACTTTTCTACTCTGAGATTGATCTACGATCAGGATACCATCAACTAATAGTCCAGGAGGATGATATACCAAAGACATCTTTAAGGACTCGTTATGGTCATTACGAGTTCCTAGTCATGCCATTTGGTTTGATTAATGCACCGGCAGTTTTCATGGATCTCATGAACCGTGTGTGCAAACCATATCTGGATAAATTCCTGATTGTGTTTATCGATGACATATTGATATATTCACGAACCAAGGAAGAACATGAACATCGCTTGAAGCTAATATTGGAACTACTTAGGAATGAGAAGTTATATGCAAAATTCGAGAGGTCCACTTTCTCGGACACGTCATCAATAAGAAGGGTATTCACGTAGACCCATCTAAGATTGAAGCTATCAAAAACTGGGAGGCACAAAGAACTCCAACTGAGGTGCGTCAATTTCTAGGATTGGCAGGCTATTACAGGCGATTCATCAAAAAATTTTCAAAAATCGCCCTACCCTTGACGACGTTAACCCAGAAAGACAAAAACTTTGATTGGACCGATAAACAAGAATCAGCTTTTCAATTGTTAAAGAAGAAGCTTTGCAGTGCACCAATCCTCTCACTTCCTGAGGGAACCGATAATTGCATCGAGACAGCTGAAGGTCCATGAGAAAAATTATACTACTCAATATTTAGAATTGGGTGCTATTGTGTTTGCACTCAAAAAATGGAGACATTACCTCTATGGTACAAGATGCACTATCTTTACAGACCACAAGAGCCTCCAGCACATCTTTAATCAGAAAGAACTCAACATAAGGAAACGCCTTTGGGTAGAACTGCTAAATGATTAGGACTGCGAGATCAAGTACCACCCTGGGAAGGCGAATGTCGTAGCAGACGTCTTGAGTCGTAAGGAGCGAGTTAAAACTCTTCGTGTTCGTGCCCTAGGATTGACAATTCATACGAGTCTCACGACTCAAATCCATATGGCATAACAGGAAGCAATCAAAGAAGAGAACATTGAGAGTGAGGCATTACGGGGAATGATAAAGCAGTTGGATCCAAAGTCAGATGATACTTTATACTTCATGAATAGAATCTGGGTGCCACGTTTTGATAATTTACGGGAGTTGGTTATGGACGAAGCCCACAAGTCCAGGTACTCCATTCACCCAGGTTCGGATAAAATGTATAAGGATCTGAAAACACACTATTGGTGGCCAAACATGAAAGGAGAGATTGCTATCTATTTTGGCAAGTGTCTGACATGTTCACAGGTAAAAGCAGAACATCAGAAACCGTCAGGATTATTTCAACAACCCGAGATTCCTCAATGGAAAGGGGAACAGATCTCCATGGATTTCATTACAAAGTTACCCAAGACTTAAAGCGGGTACGATACTATATGGGTAATCGTCGATCGTTTGACATAGTCAGCACATTTTCTACCTATCAAAGAGACGGATAAAACCGAGAAACTTGCAAAGCTATATATCAAGGAAATTGTAGCCAGGCATGGAGTGCCAAGTTCTATTATCTCTGATAGAGATAGCAGATTCATGTCTAGGATCTGGCAATCCTTACAAGAAGCCTTATGTAACATCCCTGATTTTCTGATCCTATTTTAACTTATTTTAACTAATAAAATAACAACACGACATTGAATCATATACTTGTTCAAACCTACACCTCATTAAATTGATTAGCAGATCATATTTTAATTCAAAGTTTTAGAACTCAAATCACATGGTAACACCTCCTAGAGTTAACTCAGTTAGTAATCCCGTTAGGTGTTCTGTTAAATCCTAACCAAGCTAATTCTCTCAAAGCTGAAGTTGCAAGGGCTGATTTTGTAAATAACCAGAAACCCTAGTAGGCACGGTCGCGCCTCATGTTGGCACGGTCGCGCCTCGTCTGGCACGGTCGCGTCTATTGTTGGCACGGTCGCGCCTCAGCTTGGCACGGTCGCGTCTCTTTTAGGCACGGTCACGCCTCACATCAGTTGAAACGTAAAAGCAGCCTTTAATCGCATGACCATTCGATTTCATAACCGTTTTCTCGTATTTACAAACCCAATTAAGTTCTTAATCATCATAATCACGGAAAATAACTCCACTTAAGCCGATTTTCTCGAAACCACCAACCTCTTTCATTAGTCCAACAATCCATCCAATTTGACTGGTAATCCTCCCAAGCAAACGCATCATCGACCCCCTCTGAAACTCCCGAAACCTTCGAAATAGCCGGAATAGCAGCAGGAGACGCCGGAAGTCAGGACTGCCTTCGCCGGAACTCGCCCCTACCGTAAGCTACCAATTCATCGTCTTACAGGGTAATTGAAACCTTCTAAACTTTCTATTTATTCTGTAGATCAAAAGCCCCAATCTAATTTGGGCATTCAATATCGAAATTTACAAGAACCCGATCCTAAGTTTCATTTAAAAATGGTTTGATCGAATCCGACTTTAAACATGTTTTAAACAAAATTAACCTATACCAAAAGACTCGTAATAACCTTGTGAATGAAAGCCCTAAACATTCCATCACCTTAAATATAAGGATCAATCAATTCGTTTCTGTTTTGAAAGAGACATGGTCGCGCTAATCATCAAGCACGGTCGTGCCTCGGGAGACGCGGTCGTGTCGACTTCCAGCGCGGTCGTGCCTCCTACTCAGACCCAGTCATGCTCGTTGGCTAGACTTGGTCGTGCCCCTGAAGCATAGACACGGTCGTGCCTGTACAAGGCACGGTCGTGCCTAGTGATTTGTCTAACTATGTCCTCTGTTGATCAACACAGTCGCGCCCTGACTAACGCGGTCGCGCCCGTGGCCCGGGCACGATCGTGCCCTGTATAGGTACGGTCGTGTGTGTTCACAGAATCCTTAAAATTTCTATATTTTTAAACAATTGGTATTTCAAGTTAATTTTCAAAATAAAAATAGTTGAATTTATAAAAATGCGTATTATCTTTATTTAAAAAGATCAAGTATTTAATCTTAAAATAAATGAAAATTATTTAATTAAAGTTTCAACCTTTAAATTATAAACCCTACACTTAAATAATATTTTAATGTCTAAGTTACATTTTACAAATAGATGAATAAGGTAATAATTACTTATTTGATTTATAACTTAAACAAAAACATTTATTTAGTTATACTTAATTACATCTAATACTTACATTATTCTCATAAACAATAATTAATTTTATTACTTATTTAATTATTCCAAACTCAAACCTTATTCAAAATGTTGTAAAAATATTCATTTCAAATCTTCCGTTTTATACAATACTTTCAAGTACCAATCACTAACTTTATCCAATTCAACCTTAGACTTAGACTTAGACTATTGTGCATTATTAATGCAATATACATTACACTCTAGGTTAATATTGTGCAATACAAGGATCAAATTACTATCTAGTATCTCGTGTTAGCTACACCTTCGATACAAGTGAGTATTCACAACCCCTTTTTACTATTTTACATTTTTGGGGTGAAATATGAACACTATTCAACTTACATGTTTACATTTACACAAACAACACAAGTACAAATCCTATTTACATTCATGTGTGCAATTTGAGCTTTATGCCCGAGTGCTAGGTGTGCTAACCTCTTGTATGCTATTATGTGCAATCATTAACTATACAAGCCGACGGTTTTCAATGATAGATCTATTGAGTCTGACAAACCCACCCATGGTACGCGGTGATTGAAACCGACAACACACTTTGTTTTGCATGCTAGTTACAAAGGTTTGATTGTACTTGGTTACACAATAGCTGCTCCCCATAAATGCCTTATTTATCATGTTATGTAAAGGATTTGGTTTACAAATTATATGCTACCTATATACAAACCTGTGTTATACTCACCAACTTTTTAGTTGACTTTATTTTATTCATGTTTCAGGTGCTTTCATATGAGTTTGATCAAGACATGCTACACATAGGCTTTGGACCTAGTTAATCTTAATTCAAAAAAAAAATTGTATTTCTTTATGTACTTGAATTTGATTCATGTTTGTTTGAATGGAAATGGATTTAACATATTACAATTTAGTCAACCTTGAGCTCATGAACAGTCTACATGTCCCGCCCCGATGATTCCGCCGTCGGTTGGGTGTGACAGATTGGTATCAGAGCCTTGGTTATAGGGAATTAGGTTATTAGACACTCTTGACCTAGACTATAACTTTAGGACACCCATACAATCCCATGCTACTACATGTTACATTATTAGTTCTTGTGTAAATATTTTTACATGCTATCATAAGTATTTACACTACGTGATACAATACATAATGACTTATGTGTCACACTACTTGATAACTATTGTGCTTACACTCATTACTACCTACATGCTATATGATTATCCTCCTATGTGAATATTTTTACATTGTTATACCATATGATTACATCACATGATACAATACTCAATAGTTTATGTGTCACGTTACCTGCCCACTTTTTTTTTCTTCTTCTATGCATAATTACCTACTTAATTTATTTAAAACACTATCCTAAGTTTAACAGACACACATACACACCAAATTATTCATACACATATGGACTCCCATACATGATACCATCACCCTTTTATGAGCAAAGACTTAAACTATTGGGCCTAATGCCTACTAATAATAAACTAAGAAGCTCATCTATCCTCCAAGAAGAAGAAGCCCGCTGAAAAGCATAAACCTTACTCTTGGGCCTCAAAGCCCAGTCCACAACAATTCCCATCATAACCATGAGCCCAACAATACTATTATTAATACATGATGGATGGAAGAGTATGTAAGCCCAAGAGGAATTCTGGCTAAGGAAAGATAGGGTACTTAAGTGTGTCTTAGTGACCCACCCCTCTTTCCTGGGAATTCTCCTCAGGGATGCATTGCTTATAGGTCAAGTGTATTTCTAAAATACTATCGTGAAGGTTCGGCGTTATGACTAGTCAAACTCTAAAACCCATAAGAACTTCTATATTTGATACTTCATATTTCATTATCACTTACAACTTTTTCATTGTTTTTCTGCTAGACACGGACTCCTACTCTCCTCCCTCCCCGGTTTACCGTCCTGGATCAGAATCTGATTGGGAAGAAGACACTGAGACACCCGTGTATTGGTCACCAACACCCCCAGCTTCTAGGCCAAGGTTTGATGTAAGGGCGGACTGGATTGGGAACACCGACCCGAGACTTCAAACACCTGGATCACCCGTACCCGTAAACCCGTATCATACACCTCACCTCCACCATCAATTTGCACCCCCACTAAGAGACCCATACCTAATGCCCGACCCACAGCTAATACCCGACCCACTAGGTAAGGCATACCATGGCACCCACTGGTGTTATGGGGATTCCAACCCATGACCCCCACCAATATGTAAGAACTTCAGAATTTGAGAGGCAACGGATAGAGCAGGGAATGATACACGAATTACAAAGACAAAGAATGGATAGCCTAGCAAACCAATTAGGATATTAAAAGGAGTTAATCTCCATCCTCGAAAAAGAAATACAAGCACATCGCACGGAGACCGCCAGGACTGAAGCCCGATCTGCTACTCGAGTGACTATAGCGGTGCTCATCTTGGCGATTATCTTCTTCCTAGTGGAAAGCTACCAGAGACGTTAGAAGGAGCTTCTACTGATTTCCTTTAAATTTTCGAATTGAGAACCATTTCCCCTGTGTTTTGAATAATGTTAACATTTCAGTATTTAATCAATTCCATATATTTTAACTCTACAGTTATTGTTCATTGATTTGACCCGTGGAGCGTAAATTACACCTGTTATATTCCCATCAAATTTTCACTTCTTTCATTCAACATGGTTTAGTACATTACCGACAATCTTTTTCATTAAATAAATCATCCTATTTTGTGATTTAAACAAAACCTCACTTTCTTGTTTAATCAAAATGTTTATCAAATTTTTAAATAATATCAAAAACATAAATTTTCCATAAAACTTTTTCACCTGATAAGGAAAGTTAATACAACCAATTTTATAAAAATATTATTTCAAATTGATAAATAACTATGATTTTTCTTCATTAAAGTAAATATTTCTAAACTTTGGCTAAATCATAGACTACTTGTTTAGCCAATGGTTCCACTTAAAAATATCCTTTTATTAATAGTTGAAAGTTTAAAAAAAAAAAATACTTTTCCCATAAATTGCATATTCATTTAAAATATGCGGTTCAACGATTTCACTACTTTATATATCTACAATCAAGAATGAATTTCCTACTTTCTATGTTCAAACAAAGACCTGTATTTGTAAACACAAATTCCTGAATATTTCCAAAACCTCCTCGTTACCTTTCACTTGACGCTTACCTAACCACCACATTATGAAAGAGCGCCAAACGACACGTTTGTCCGCAGCACTCGAACCCATGCAAAACCCGTTAGTACACATCGCACGCGAAGTTCAATACTCACGTTCAAAATATATTCCATGCAATCTTATGGTACATAAAACTCAATTATTCTCAATATATCCAATGCTACACAAATTACATGATACATGAAACTAGTTTGCCTACAAATCACAATTTACTCGATTAATTACGTAATGCACGAAACACGTTTATTTGCAGTACACATGCTACTGGATTGAACACATGATACACGAAACTTAATTGTTTGCAATATACGTGATACATAAGAATTGCGTCATTGATGCATAGTTCTAGATTGACCACACTATACATGAAACTCATTTTGTTACAAAGCACCTTATACTAAACGGTGTACATTATACAAAATACATGATGCTAAGTTGCTAACACTATACACGAGATCCATTTCCTACAATACACATAATACTATGTGGTTTACATTACATATTAGAGCTTATTGATTTACAAAATACAAGACGCTAAATTATTTACGCTATATATGAGACCTGTTTGATTACAAACTACGTGACACTAGATCATACATGAGACTTGTGTGCTTACTATATACTCGAAACAAAATTTGCTTACAATTATTACAATGGATTGATTACATTATACACAAGACATGGTCATGCACCTTGTACACCAAAGCGAAGACCATAATACATTGAAACGACTCAGGGTTTGACATATTCTTGTTCAAACACGAGCAGACTAAGAAACTTTAAGTGTTACTACTTTAATACTCTGTAGTTGCGAACCGATCTGATTAGAGACTTAGTTACTTGCTAGCGACTTTTTATGTGTAAACAATAGACATGATCATAGTGAATTTGTGCCCCCCTTACCCACACACAACGAAAACGATCTATACGGACCATACGATGATTTGAATAATTACGGGTGCACACGGAATTATAAGAATCAGCGCATGGAAACTATAGAGAAATTTTGTCGTGTGTTGTGACCTAAAACTTATCATGATGTGTAACAACGAAACTGATGTGACATGACAAGGGCATGGTGGATACCCCGATGGTACTTCCTGTATATAAGTGTCCTATCATATTACCAAAAGTAGCGTTGTTCGTGTCACGCGAAGTTTTGACCTACACCAATGTTTATGAAATCTTTTACACACTAACAATTTTGAGCACACTAGACTACATCTTACACAAACTCTAAATTTCAAGATCCCTCCAAATCCATTTCAAGTAATACATCTTACATTTAGAATTCAAATTGCTATTCGACAACCTTCTCCTTAAGTCCATTTCAAAAAAAAAAAAAAAAAACTAAATTCATTGTCATTATTCATATTCAACCTCGATGATCAGGCTTAAGCCATATTCAACAATCAAAACTCACCGAGAACCCAAAACTCCCACCCTTTTTCTGGATTTTTAGTAGCCTCCATTAGTTAAATTTCGGGACGAAATTCCCTTAACATGGGGAGACTGTAACATCCCTGATTTTCTGATCCTCTTTTAACTTATTTTAACTAATAAAATAACAACACGACATTGAATCATATACTTGTTCAAACCTACACCTCATTAAATTGATTAGCCGATCATATTTAATTCAAAGTTTTAGAACTCAAATCACATGGTAACACCTCCTAGAGTTAACTCAGTTAGTAATCCCGTTAGGTGTTCTGTTAAATCCTAACCAAGCTAATTCTCTCAAAGCTGAAGTTGCAAGGGCTGATTTTGTATATAACCAGAAACCCTAGTAGGCACGGTCGCGCCTCATGTTGGCACGGTCGCGCCTCGTCTGGCACGGTCGCGTCTAATGTTGGCACGGTCACGCCTCAGCTTGGCACGGTCGCGTCTCTTTTAGGCACGGTCGCGCCTCACATCAGTTGAAACGTAAACGCAGCCTTTAATCGCATGACCATTCGATTTCATAACCGTTTTCTCGTATTTACAAACCCAATTAAGTTCTTAATCATCATAATCACGGAAAATAACTCCACTTAAGCCGATTTTCTCGAAACCACCAACCTCTTTCATTAGTCCAACAATCCATCCAATTTGACTGGTAATCCTCCCAAGCAAACGCATCATCGACCCCCTCTGAAACTCCCGAAACCTTCGAAATAGCCGGAATAGCAGAAGGAGACGCCGGAAGTCAGGACTGCCTTCGCCGGAACTCGCCCCTACCGTAAGCTACCAATTCATCATCTTACAGGGTAATTGAAACCTTCTAAACTTTCTATTTATTATGTAGATCAAAATCCCCAATCTAATTTGGGCATTCAATATCGAAATTTACAAGAACCCGATCCTAAGTTTCATTTAAAAATGGTTTGATCGAATCCGACTTTAAACATGTTTTAAACAAAATTAACCTATACCAAAAGACTCGTAATAACCTTGTGAATGAAAGCCCTAAACATTCCATCACCTTAAATATAAGGATCAATCAATTCGTTTCTGTTTTGAAAGAGACACGGTCGTGCTAATCATCTAGCGCGGTCGTGCCTCGGGAGACGCGGTCGTGTCGACTTCCAGTGCGGTCGTGCCTCCTGCTCAGACCCAGTCATGCTCGTTGGCTAGACTTGGTCGTGCCCCTGAAGCATAGACACGGTCGTGCCTGTACAAGGCACGGTCGTGCCTAGTGATTTGTCTAACTATGTCCTCTGTTGATCAACACATTCGCGCCCTGACTAACGCGGTCGCGCCCGTTGCCCGGGCACGATCGTGCCCTGTATAGGCACAGTCGTGTGTGTTCACAGAATCCTTAAAATTTCTATATTTTTAAACAATTGGTATTTCAAGTTAATTTTCAAAATAAAAATAGTTGAATTTATAAAAATGCGTATTATCTTTATTTAAAAAGATCAAGTATTTAATCTTAAAATAAATGAAAATTATTTAATTAAAGTTTCAACCTTTAAATTATAAACCCTACACTTAAATAATATTTTAATGTCTAAGTTACATTTTATAAATAGATGAATAAGGTAATAATTACTTATTTGATTTATAACTTAAACAAAAACATTTATTTAGTTATAATTAATTAAATCTAATACTTACATTATTCTCATAAACAATAATTAATTAATTTACTTATTTAATTATTCCAAACTCAAACCTTATTCAAAATGTTGTAAAAATATTCATTTCAAATCTTCCGTTTTATACAATACTTTCAAGTACTAATCACTAACTTTATCCAATTCAACCTTAGACTTAGACTTAGACTATTGTGCATTATTAATGCAATATACATTACACTCTAGGTTAACATTGTGCAATACAAGGATCACATTACTATCTAGTATCTCGTGTTAGCTACGCCTTCGATACAAGTGAGTATTCACAACCCCTTTTTACTCTTTTACATTTTTGGGGTGAAACATGAACACTATTCAACTTACATGTTTACATTTACACAAACAACACAAGTACAAATCCTATTTACATTCATGTGTGCAATTTGAGCTTTATGCCCGAGTGCTAGGTGTGCTAACCTCTTGTATGCTATTATGTGCAATCATTAACTATACAAGCCGACGGTTTTCAATGATAGATCTATTGAGTCTGACAAACCCACCCATGGTACGCGGTGATTGAAACCGACAACACACTTTGTTTTGCATGCTAGTTACAAAGGTTTGATTGTACTTGGTTACACAATAGCTGCTCCCCATAAATGCCTTATTTATCATGTTATGTAAAGGATTTGGTTTACAAATTATATGCTACCTATATACAAACCTGTGTTATACTCACCAACTTTTTAGTTGACCTTATTTTATTCATGTTTCAGGTGCTTTCATATGAGTTTGATCAAGACATGCTACACATAGGCTTTGGACTTAGTTAATCTTAATTCAAAAACAAATTGTATTTCTTTATGTACTTGAATTTGATTCATGTTTGTTTGAATGGAAATGGATTTAACATATTACAATTTAGTCAACCTTGAGCTCATGAACAGTCTACATGTCCCGCCCCGATGATTCCGCCGTCGGTTGGGGTGTGACACCTTAGGCACACGTCTTGACATGAGCACAACATATCGCCCACAAACAGATGGTCAAAGTGAAAGGACCATTCAGACTTTAGAAGATATGCTCCGTGCGTGTGTAATTGATTTCGGAGGAAATTGGGATTCTCATTTGCCGCTGGCTGAGTTTTCATACAATAACAGTTAGCACACCAGCATCAAAGCCGCTCCATTTGAGGCTTTGTACGGTCGAAAATGTCGTTCACCGCTATGTTGGGTGGAGGTTGGCAACAAGCATTTAACCGGTCCTGAGGTTATTCAGGAGACTACCAACAAGATCTTCAAGATCAAGGGACGTCTGAAGGCCGCTCTTGACAGGCACAAGAGTTACGCGGATATCAGACAAAGACCCTTAGAATTCCAAGTGGGAGACAAAGTCATGTTAAAGGTCTCACCTTGGAAGGGAGTTGTAAGATTTGGCAACCGTGGCAAGCTTAATCCAAGGTACATCGGACCATTTGAAATACTGGCTAGGGTTGGCTCTGTAGCTTACAAGCTCAAGTTGCCACAAGAACTAAGCAATATACATGATTCATTTCATGTATCTAATCTCAAGAAGTGCTTATCAGACGAGACGATAATTATACCGCCTGATGAGATTCACATAGACGACAAGTTACAATTCGTTGAGGAACCAATTGAAGTCACAGATTGGAAGGTTCAGAAAACAAGGCATAGCCGAGTTAAGCTGGTCAAGGTACGTTGGAATTTGAAGCGTGGCCCCGAGTATACGTGGGAGCGGGAAGATAAAATGAAAGCCAAGTTCCCGTCCTTGTGTACGAACACTTCAAGTCAAGATGACAACAACTGAATTTCGGGACGAAATTCTCTTTAACATGGGGAGAATGTGACACCCATCATTTCAGGACAATATCCATATTTCATAAATGCTCGTTCATAACATATATTTTCCTGAAGTTTTATTTTGACTAAGTAAAGTCAAGGAGTCTAGCAAAGGAACTTATATCCAAATAGTAATTTTTAATAATTACTAGGAAATAAACAGTTATAACCCATAAGATACGGTCGTTGGTGATTAAAAGAATGTTATTCCAGAAAAGTCTAGAGACACGTTTGAATATAAAAACATAAATATTGATGACAAAACTTTTATAAAAAGTTGACACATAAATAATCATTACATGACTCTATGTTATATTATGTGTATTCATGTATAATACAGTTATAGTAATAACTATGTCGGGTTAACTAGTAAACTATTGAGACTAGTCAAACCACACAAAAACACATAAGTAATGAATCGTTTAAAAGTTTTACACCGGGTATTAGATCATGCGATCACCTAGGGGATTTATACCACCAAAGAACCCACCTATCTAACCATTAATGGATTTGACAACACCCAACCCCCCACCCCATACCCCTCTTGACCGAAATGTGGGCATAGCCACCCACTATCCCATTAAATGCTTGCATACTTGGCTTACATGCACACCCTCTTCAATATTTGATGATTACATGCAATGTTAATCATGTCATAAGTAGTAATGATGAAGATGTAGTCAAACACTCAACTCTCATCCTATCTATATACATATATACGGCTCACACACATGCACACACTCTTTCAAAAAAATTCATGAACAAAACTGAGAGAAATTAGCTAGGAGTTGGGAGATTCAAGGAGTTCTTGAAGAATCAAGGATCGGTTGTAGCTAGGGAACCTAGCCATTTCTCACCTTCTACTTGTGATTCTTCGCCTAGCTTGTCTAGCGGTATGAAACCGACAACCATCTCTAAAATCCTTTTTATTTCTTAAATAAAGCACGTTGTTCATTCTAATAATCAAAGAAATTTGGAAAGCTAAAGAGTTTTATAAGTTTAACTTTATTATGTTTAAAATATAGATTTTATATAAAAAGATGTATGTGGTTCGAAAATGATAGGCTTATATACATAGATTATTGCCTTAAAATATTTTATGAGATATTTGTTATTTTGATTTCATGATGCTAAGTTATGAGTTGTTAAACTAAAAGATTTGGGTAAATATATAAAAAGGATCGAATTCGTAGAAAACACATGTGTATGCGTATTGTTGATTGTAGTAACTTGAAATGGTAATAATACATACATATATATATATATATATCAAAATTCATATATGTATTTATAGGTGGATATTCTTGTTGGAACATTTGATATTAAAAAGGGAAATAGTAAATTAAAAACTATGAATAATACTTGGATAAGTGAAATATATGTGTATGTGTATATATATGTGATCGCATGGAACATGTAAAAATATATATATTTATGTGTGTTTGAAGTTTGGAAATTTGGTAGATTAGTAAGAATTAAAAGCATGATTTATAATATAAAAAGGATTGTTAATACTTGGTTAAGTGAAGTATCTATTTGTATATATATATATATAATCGTAATTTATATATGCATATATAAGTGTGTTTAAAGTTTATACATGTGAAGATCTTGATAAATATATGTTCGGGTGTACGTTTATTTTGTTAACATGGACAAGTTGCTAGGTATATGTATGTATATATGAGAAACATATATGTACATAGTTAAGATTAATAATCATGGAAATATTTATATTAAATAATGAAATGTATTAATGTCTTAAAAATAAAGCATGAAAAGTGTTAGACAAAACACTCAAGAGATTTAGAACTTGCAAGATATACGTATGTGTTTGACATGAAAGTTGATATGATTAAAATGTCTAAGACACATAGAAATTATAAAGATAATATATGTATATATTATGATGGATTAGTCATAAGAAGAATTATGTGTATGAAATTAAAAAGACGTTTCGGTATAAGTATACATGAACACATGTTATTGTGAAACATAGCTAAATATATGTTGAATTAATAAGTATACTTTTGGGAATATATGGGTAAAGATATAAGTACATAACAAGATAATAAATTTCGTTCTGAACAAGTAATTGTACGTGGACGTGTTAACATGAATTATGTGCACATAGAGATAGACATACATAGAAAATACTTCGTTGAAGCACTTTTCGTGTGACAAACACTCTGGATAGAGTCTTAGTTTTGTACTTTCATTGTATGTATTTGTCTTTGCTTGTAAGTGTCTGTATGTATTAGTTATCGAGTTATATTTACTAATGCATGTTGATAGTTGCTGAAATCTCTAAGTGTTTTGCGCACTTTTATGTGCACAGTAATTAGTTCCTGCGTACTTAGCAAGTACGCAAGAATACCTTGCATACTTGCTAAGTACGCATGAGCAATTTTCCCTGCGCACTTGCTAAGTACACAGAGATCAGGTCGTGTATAAATAGGATAGGTTGACAGTAGACAAGTACGCAGTCATATACTCAGACATTGTAAACTCAGTATTTCTCTCTGTAACCTTCAAGTGTTTATAATAGACGAAAGTTTAAAGTGATTCTCTTGTTGGTTTACTTTGTGTTGTAAGACGCTCCACCTAGTCACGGACATTCCGCACCCGGTCCGACTCAGGAACGCACTTGCATGTGACGATCCGCCACACCCGAGGGACCTACAAGTGGTATCAGAGCTTTGCTCTTGATTTCGAGTGTTGTGAGTGTGTTTGGGGAGTGTTCTACAGAGATTTTACATGCAAAAGATTGTATTTTAGTTTATTTTTGTGATAAAATAGGGGTAGCTCTTGAGCACTATTTTAGAAGCAAAAATCACTCAAAAACATATTTTTGTTGTGTATTTGAGCAGCAAAGGTTGGTTAGAAACTTGTTTCTGACCCTTTGGCTCATTTTGTTTGTTCACCTGTCCGATTTTTGCCATCTCCGACGAGATTCCAGTAACCGGAATAGTTTGGTGAGAGTTGGTGAAAAGGTGTTCTGCGTACTTACCATATCTGGCAAAAAGTTCAGTCTTGCTGCGTACTTATCAAGTACGCAAGACCAATCTTGTGCATACTTAAGTTATCTCCTGTGTACTTATCATTTACTCCTGCGTACTTACCAAGTACGCAAGAGCAAATCCTAACTATGCAAGACCATTTCTCTAAGTGCGCAACGCCAATATCAAGTGCGCAAGTGTCTCTGACCTTTCTGAAATTTGACTAAGTGTTCACCATGTCGAATCTTCAGAACCTCGGTAACCTTCTAAACTACGACAACGAGATCGAAACACCTCAGAAACCGCCAAAGTTGCTAAATGTAAATGTTTATTCTAACTGGAAAGCACACTTTGAACATTACATTTCTTATACCGATTCTTTGTTATGGATACCAATTCTAGAGGGATATAAGCATCCCACACACCTTTACCTTGATGAAATAATGCCCAAGACTATGTCTAAACTTGATGAAGAAGAAAAGAAAGTTTATGATCGAGAGAAGAAGGCTCACGGTTCTAACACTATGGCCTTGACTAGGGAGTTATTCCACAGTTTCAGAGGATATGATAACTCCAAGGATCTTTGGAAGGCGTTACAGAAAAGATTCGATGGAAATAGTGACATCAAGAAAAGTAAAAGGGATCTTCTCAGGAAGCAGTATGAGTGCTTTAGATTTCTGGAGAACGAATCCATAGATGAACTCATCTCTAGATTCTATCATCTGCAGACTGAGTTGAAAGCTTTTGAGCTGAAGTATCCTGATGAAGAATTAGTTGAAAAGTTTCTGGATGCTTTGCCTCCCAAGTTTGAGATGTATACAACCCTGATGAGAGAGAACCCTAACTTATATGAGATGACAATTGATGAGGCAATTGGAAAGGTTCAAGCTCATGACATGAACCTAAAAAGAAAGGAGAGCTCAGGAAGACCTCAGATACAAGACCCTTCTATGTATCATGGGACGTCTACTACGACCAAGTCATCGGGCTCTGGAATTGCCCTTTTCTCTGGAAACTCTCATGAGGAAGAAACTGTAAAGGCTTGTGGTGGTCTTGCATGATATGCAACATCTGGTTCTGGATCTCATCATCAGAACTCCTCAAGAAATCCTCCTTCCACATCAACAGCTAACTAATCAGCAATAGCCAAGATAGCTGAAGATCATGTGGCTTTATTCTCATCTTGCATGCTTGCCTATGAGAACTTCATTGGCGGCAAGCTAACGGATCCTGAAAAAATAGAAGAAGACTTCAATCAGGTGGATCCGGATGATATGTAGGACATGGATATTCAGTGGAATATGGCCATGATATTGAGGAGAGCCAAGCGTTTCCTGAACAGAACTGGTCGAAAGTTCATTGGTGGACATTCTAATGCCAAGGTTGGTTTTGACAAATCCAAGGCCAAGTCCTACAAGTGTCTGAACTTTGGACACTTTACTCGTGAATGTCAAAAGGACAGAGCACCGGCTTCAGGTTTCACCAGACCTAGCCAAGGAAACAACCAAGGCTACAACAACTCAAACAACCACAATCAAAGCCAAAGTGGAACGTCCAATGCACTGGTAGCTCAACAGGATGAAAGCTTTGATTGGGGTGTTCATCTGGAGGAAGCCATCATTGCACAAACGCAGGTTGGTCTCATGGTTGAGATCATGGAGATGATGGAAGCTGAGAAAAAGGAAGTTGAGAAAAAGGAAGCTGAGGAAAAGGAAGCTTCTGTGGCTGACCTAGAAGAGTCTACTACTGCTGTTGCCCTTATGGCTATTGGAGAGGCAACAAGTTCGTCAAATGAGGTAGATTCCAATCCTTTTTCTATCATTTCTTGTTCCAAATGTCTAGGCTTGAAAATTGAAAACTCTAAGCTTCAAGAATAGGTTGAACCCCTTCGTATTGCAGCTTTAAGCTACAAAGAAAACGAAAAATGATTTAAAGATTCAATTGAAATGTTGAAGAAAGAAAAACATTATTATTCACTTAAAATGAGCGATCAACAGCTTCGCTTGGATATTGCATACAGGGGGTTAGAGAAAAGGAACAATGAGATCAACAAGCTGCAAAATGAGATCTTGCAGTTGAAATGTACTAATGAGAAGTTGAAAAATTCTCGTTTTGTGGTGGAACACTACGAATCTGTAGTGAGACAAATGAATGGCTTAGGGTTGGGTACTAATGCCATTCCTCCACTAGTTAGCGGGAAATTTGTCAATGGCTTAGTAGACATTGATCTAACTTGTCTTGACGAGTCTTCAGGTAAGGATGATTCCTCTAACAAGGATGATTCTTCAAGTAAATCCAACTCCGCATCTGATGAGGAGTTCTTTACTGCTTCTGATGATGGGTCGGTTAACACCTACCCAGAAGGAGTAGTATCTGAGGAGTTGTTATGTGAACAAAAGGTTAAGAAGAACATTATCACTAATAGTGACAATTGTATTTTAACTGAACCCGATATCATTGAATCAAATGATAAATTAAAGGTAATGCTTTATGGGGGTTATAAAAATCTTAAACAAGTTAAGAAAGAAGCTTTTTCAGCTCACTATGGGCTTGGTTATGAAGAAAATTTGCAAAAATACTATACTCCCAAAAACCAATCTATATCAGGTCAAACTCCTGTTCACAAACCAACTCCTCCTGCTCATCATGCTGAGTCATCTAATGCTAGATCTAATGAGCCTTATAGGAGGACTTACACAGACAAGAGAACTTGCTTTCACTGTGGTACGGTTGGTCACATTTTCGTGAACTGTCCTTCTAAGAACCAAGGGAAACGGCCTATTGTTTCACAATCGGCTGTCATCCCTAAGTTACCACCAGTGAACCATCCCAAAAGTCCAAAAGCAAATGTGGTGAAACCACTAGTAAAACCGATGGTAAAGCCAAGGATAATCTCTGAGGCTAAACCATATGTTTCAAGAAAGGGAAAGCAACCTGCTAAACCTTATGTATCTACCTATGGTAGTACACCTACTGGTGAGAAATCTGTGGTGAAACTCTCTAAGCCACATAGGAGGAGAAGGAATAAGAGGTTGAGAAAGCTAGAACAACTGACTGGAGTTCAATCAGGTGAAGCTTCCATTAGTTCACTGGCTATTGTTGAACCTAAGTCTACTTTTCGAGTTAAGAAACAGAAGAGGTCCTGGACTAACAAATCTAAAAATTCTCAATCTCCTAGTCCTAATTCTTTTAAAGATTCATCCATTTTGAACAGTCACGACTGTGAGTTAAAAGATGTTGTTTATTTTGAAAAAGATGGACGACCCAAGACCACTATGGCTTGGATCTCCAAATCTAACTAATTGTTTTTGTGACTCGTGCAGGGACATCCGAAGGGTACTATCGCTAATCGTTGGTATGTAGATAGTGGATGCTCCCGACACATGACAGGAAACATGGCCTTGCTTCAAGACGTGAAACCATTCAGAGGCAGCTATGTGTACTTTGCTGGAGAGAAAGGCTGCAGTATCACGTGTCAAGGCATGGTATTAAATGGTTTTGTCAGTTTTGACAATGTCAACTTTTGCGAGAAGCTGAAGCATAACTTGTTGAGTGTCTCCCAATTGTGCGACAAGGATTACACGGTGATGTTTGACAAGAATGAATGCTTGATACTCAAACCTGGTTTTGAGGTTCCCGAATATTGGATTCTGATGAGAGCGCCAAGGATAAACGACACCTATCAGATCGATATGAGCGTGGCAACAACCACCTCATCAGTTGCTACTTGTTTGCTTACCAAAGCGACGGAACTTGACTCTATCTTTTGGCATAGGAAACTCGGACATATTTCTTATCGTAAAATGAATCTTTTGGTCCGAAACGGTTTGGTAACCGGTGTTCCTATGTTGAGATTTACCGTTGCAGATGACTGTATGCCTTGTAAAAAGGGCAAACAGCAACGGAAGTCTCACAAGCCCAAGCTCCAAAACTCCATCGATACCCCTTTGGAGCTATTACATATGGATCTTGTTGTAACTGATGATTTTTGACGTTTTTCTTGGGTGCACTTTTTAGGTACGAAGGACGAAACTGCTGACATTCTTCAATACCTGATCCTGAGCTTGGAATCTCTTTGCAAGCTGAAGGTTAGAAGAATAAGGAGTGACAACGGAACTGAGTTCAAGAATAATTTGATTGATCTTTTCTGTCTCAAGAAGGGTATCCTTCATGAATTTAGTGCCCCGTACACACCTCAGCAGAATGGAGTCGCAGAACGAAAGAACAGAACAGTGATTGAGACTACAAGGACAATGCTGTCAGATGCAAAGCTTCCTGTCACTTTCTAGGCAGAAGCAGTTAATACAGCTTGTCACGTCTTGAACAGAGTTCTGGTTATGAAGAGGAACAACAAGACTTGTTACGAGTTGATCAACAATCGAACTCCCAATCTTGATTACCTAGTTCCTTTTGGTAGTCCCTGTTCCTTGTTGCTACAGTACAAAGACCGCAAGTCTAAGTTTCATGCAAAAGCGGTGGAAGGCATCTTCTTAGGATACGTTGCCAACTCACCTTGCAAGAGAGTGTACAACATAGGAACTCGTACTGTCGAGGAGTGGTTTGAAGTGGATTGTAGTAAACATAGCATTCCACCAGAACCAACTGGTCCAGCTTGGTGTTTTGATTATGATGTGCTATTCAAGTCATTCAATCTTTCTGATTTGTCTGCAGTTGATGCCGCAAATGTATATGAATTATTTGGTGGCGGTGATGACTCCAGTTTCTCAACTCGTGCTACTGTACCGATTGTAACTCCTGATTCCAATGTTGCATCTGCATCTGGAACTCTTAATGGTGATAACATTGAAGATGTTCATGTTGAAGGAAATGATGCTCAAGCTAATCCTAACACTAGTGTAGGAAATAAAGCTCCAGTTGATCCAATTAACATTGAATCTTCTTCTTCTGGAACACATGATATGGGGGAGTTAAGAACGAACCTCGATTCACAAATTCAGGAACCGAATGTACTAGAGGCGAGAGTGCATAAGAATCATCCAATTGACAACATTATTGGTGATCCTCATGCCGGTGTTCAAACTCGTCATCGAACCATTACTGAGAACACTAGTCTGTACTTGGAGATACTTGACACTGGTGTCATGGAAACATGTCTGCATGCTGCATTCGTTTCCCAGTTAGAGCCGAAGAATGTGAAGGAGGCTCTCGCTGACAACTGCTGGATTGAGGCGATGCAAGATGAATTGTCTCAATTCCAAAAGTTGCATGTGTAGGATTTGGTTGACTTGCCAAGTGGCATACAACCTATTGGCACCAGATGGGTGTTCAAATGCAAGACGGATGATCGTCATGTTGTGGTGAAGAACTGTAGGTCACTAATTCGATGCGTGACAGATCTCTAGACTCGCGGTACGACACGGTGATAACGTGCGGAATCCATGATCAACGTGCTCGTGTAACTCAATCAACAACAACGGTGTAAATAAACGCTTTGTATTCCAACACAATATCAGGTTACAAGATTCTGTCTGTAATCAAGTCTACTCTGATATTGTCTCACACTCACAGTATCAGAACTCTGTTCTCTATTTATAAACACTGGTTCTGCAGTAGGCGAACTTAATAAGTTCGCCTCATAGATGCATAGGCGAACTTATTAAGTTCGCCTCATATAGGCTAAGTGAACTTAATAAGTTCGTCTCTGATATACTAGGCGAACTTAATAAGTTCGCCTCTGATAGGCTAGGCGAACTTGTTAAGTTCGCATCTAGCAGAACTTACACAGAATTTTATCAACAGTTACAAACACATGTCCTAACAGACTCCCCTTTAACTGTTGCTAACAATTCTATCAAATACAAGTCAAAGACTCTAAGACTAAGACATAATATCTTCAAGCTCGTTGTCACCAGAATATGCTCCAACAGACTCCCCCTTGACAACAGCTTCAGAAGATTGTCATCTGTCTTCAAATATCATCAAACAAGTTATAGTCTTCGTCTTGTTCATCTGCACACTCTTTCTATCTAGAAGAAAACTTGGGAGAAGGACCCCTTTTCAACTTCTGTCTCCAATATTCAGTTCTTGCAAAGGAGAACAACCAAGAATAACCAACAATTAAGATTTCCATGGAAGCTGGAAAAATAAAACCTTTTTGTTTTTTTTTCAAACATAAGAAACACAAAATCTTTTTGGTTTTTCTCTATACAAACTAAAATGTAAAATACAAAATCACATCTTTTTGGTCGAACATCACGAGTAAGAAGATCATATCAGTATATATGAGATATCAATCACACATCTTGGATATAAAATCCATATAATATCAAATGGTATCCTATGTCATTCTTTCAAGCCTTGACAAATCAAACCAATATCTTTCAAGATTATCACACTCTATCTTTTCAAGACTTTCATATTGCATGTTATGATACGCGATAAATATTCAAAGAAAATAGGATCAGGCTATGACACACAAATTCAAATTGTCAATATTATAAGATTTGAAACTAAAGCATCTCATTCCCACTTTCTTGTGAGTTAAGGTACCATTTAAGTATGAAATACAACGTGTACCCCACTAGTATGCCAACAGAAAGTAAATGTGCACTATCTTCAAGACATATAAGATTTTACTAAAGATTATCCAAATTTCCAGAATGAGGAGACATCATTTAGCACATGAATAGCAGAATCCAAATTGGATAGTATAGGAATCAATGAGATTCAGAATCGAATGATTCAATGTTTTGGCTTATATATGTGGAATCATAAGATTCAGGTACGTGGATCCAACTGTTATCTGGATTATGAATTCAATGGAATCAGTAAAGATGATTTATCAATATGATCCAAGGGCTAGTATATGTTTGACAGATGTTGTCAAGTACATATCTTGATTATACTTCAAATTGCATGCTTTTCGGGACATGGGCACTGAAGCAAATCGAATGAATAGTGCTAAGGACATAACCCGAAACTGATCTCATAGGAAAATCTTTATTAAAAGCTAATATTCTTTATCTGATAGTGATCTTTTAACACACACACCCAGGCATAAAATGGGTTCAAATCACAGTTGTAACATATGCAATTATGTTTTCACACTACTAATGGTTCAGTGACGCTTTTAGTCTATTAACAATTCAAATTATATGCATACACATCACTATCATTTCCTATTTGTGTAATCTCTGAAGTTTAGATCAAAACATATACTTCAGATATATTAACATAAAGCACCAACCAGTCAATCTAAGGTCATGTGTGAAAGAACATCTACTGATGTACTATCATCTCTTCTATAACTTCAAGTAATGTCGATTTTAACTTTTTCAATTTGTTTGGCTTTTTCAAAATCTTTTTCAAATAAAGTAAAACTAACGAAAATAAAATCTTCCATGAAAAATTTTTATGAAAAACATTTTACTTGGTTACTCAGGATTAAGCAAGTCAATCAATTTAAAAACTCAAACCAATGTAATGTAATTGAATGCCTTTGCCTTTGTCATCAACACAATTCTGTACTCCCCCTGTCCTGTAGACTCCCCTCAACTAGTCAAATGGTTGCATCAACGACTTAATGCTCACCATCGTCATCCTAAGTTTTAGGTTATTATTTGGACTTTGTAAAACTGTTTCCAAAACATTGTGTGTGACATATTCTCCCCCTTAAGCATCAAGTCGTTGAATCAAATAGATTTCTCAGTTATCAACAACTCTTTACTCTTGCAGATGTCATTCCCTGTCATGTGCTAAGAACCACCACTATCAATAACCAAAATGTTATTAATAGTCCCTCTTGGTAATCCTGCATAACTAACAAGAAACATTAATTTGAAATTGGGACCCAAGCCATGGTAGTCATGGGTCGTCCATCTATATCAAAATAATAAACCTCACTCCATTCACAATCAAATCTCTCATCAATTTTCGGAGATTGTTCAGACGAGTCAGAAACAGAAACTTTAGATTTCCAAACATACTTCTGTTCATTAAGTTCTTTTTGCTTAAAATGTGAAGTGTTTGAACAATCATGGTCAGTTGAAAACTGTTTAGATTATGAAAACTCTTGTTGTTCTAAAAGTTTTCCCAATCTTCTGTTTCTCCTCCGTCTTTGAGGTCTAGAAAGCCTAACCTCATATTTTGAATTACCCTTTGGTGTAACATGAGGTTTAACCACATTTTGGTTAACATAAGACTTACCATGAGTTCTTACCTTTTCTGGAGTAACATGTTGGTTACCTTTGGTGTTGTGAGGACAAGCAATCCGAATGTGACCCACAAGACCACAGTAAAAGCAAGATCTCTTCTCACTATATTCTCTCATATAAGGAATATTCCAACGATAAGATGCACTTGAAGAAGATTCTCCTACATGAACTTCTTTTGGCTTTATTTTCTCTGAAACTCCAGATCTTGCAACAGGTTTTGATTCAGGCTTCATCTTCTCAGGAACTACATTCTTCTTTCCTTTATTTTTGTAAGGACAGTTCACCACAATGTGTCCTATCTCATTATAATGAAAGCATGTACGTCTGTCTGTATAATCTCTGACATATGGAACTCTCCTTGAATTTGAAGAACCTCCAAATGTATTTTTATCAGATGAATTAGAATCAACCTTTGAGTCTTCTTTCTTAATCTCTTTTGGTATCCCCTCTACCTTAGCTTCATCAAAATATTCATCATCACTCTCATCAGAATACACCATATCTTCACCTATGACCGGAATCACTTTCAACACAGTCTTAGGATCTAAATCCTCATCATTTATAATCTCAGGTATAACAGAATAATTTTTGTTGAATGGTGGAGGAACATAGCCAATACCACTAGTTCCCTTCCCCTCTTCAGTATTCTCATGATAATATCCTAATAAGAATGATGAATTTGCAAAGCTTTCTAATTTTCTATGCAATTTGATCACCTCAGCTTTAGATTCAGCTAGCTCTTTATCTTTCTCAACAAGATTATTATTTCTTTTCTCAATTTCTGCAAAGGACATATCCAGGTGATATGCCTGCTCTTTGATTTTCAAAGTCAGAGAAATTATATCCCTCTTCAATGATTCTATTCTCTCAATACACACATTCTCATTATCTTTTAATTTCTGATTTACCGTGTGCATCGATTTCATATCACAAATGAGGTTTACATTGTCATCCATAACCCTCATCATTTTATCCTTCACTGAAATACAGTTAGAACAAAACGTTTCAGAGTTAGAAAGTACCTCAGGTTTTACTTCAAAAGAAGATGTGTCAGGAGCCATGAAAACGCCATCATCAGCTTCACCCTTTTGATTAACAATGACAGGCTCTACATCTGTTTCTAATACACTAAAATCATCTTCAACTGTCTGAAAACTTTCTTCATTCATCACATCAGTCTCGGTAGACTGAGTACTTTCACCAGAACGAATACTCTCACTATCAGTTAAATCTGCAGAAGAATCACTTTGAGAATAACTTGGCTTCTCCAATACTTCGTTGATCAAGACTACAAACGCTTGAGAATTTGCTTAACCCTTTTTCTTTAATGCTTCCCATAGATCTCTTGAAGTTGGACACTTACCGAGACTATGAATGATATCTTTCGGTAAAGACAACGTTAAAGTTTCATGCGTCCTCATCTCTCAATCAAACTTCTGCTTTTCTAGTTTACTAAGAGCTGTCACTAGTTTAGGAACATCATAATATCCCATATAGTCATAAGTAGGATGCACATATCCTTCAAATATGGATGTCCAAAAGTTTTCATCAGTTTCTGATACGAACTGTTCGAACCGGACTTTCCAGCTACGAAAATCTGATATGCACAAAAGTCTCGGTGGCATAGTTCCAATCTCATTATCATCACATGAAAGTGACATTTTGAAATTTTTTGCGAAAATATCCGGAAAAATTTCCCGCCAAAATACTCTTTTTTTTTTTAAGAACACTAGCAAACAGATAAGTTCGCCTGATACTGTACAAGCGAACTTAATAAGTTCGCCTGACTGAGCGAACTTGACCCCAAGCGAACTTGTTAAGTTCTTCTGATTAAGTTCGCCGACTCTGCACCAATCGAACTTATTAAGTTCGCCTAATATTCACCAAGCGAACTTATTAAGTTCGCCTCCCTAAGTTCGCCTGCACAACAAACAACAAGTTCGCCTAAAACAGCTGAAACAAACTCAGAAACCCAAACACGAACAAACTCGGCTGAAAATCATGATTTCTGATCAAAATGATGGAATTAAGCAATTCTGAACCGTATGATTGTGTAGAAACTGATTAGGAACAATCCTATCGGATCAATTTCTTCAAACCAATCCAAAATCAATCCAAATTGATCAAAAATCTTCCATTTTTATCAAGAACACGAAAAAGATGAAAAATCCTTCAAATTCTCTGAATTTTGATGTTGATTGGACACGAAAACACCAAGAATCTGCTGCTAATCGAGAGCAATAGCTCTGATACCACTTGTAGGTCCCTAATTCGGTGCGTGATGGATCTCTAGACTCGCGGTACGACACGGTGATAACGTGCGGAATCCATGATCAGCGTGCTCGTGTAACTCAATCAACAACAACGGTGTAAATAAACGCTTTGTATTCCACCACAATATCAGGTTACAAGATTCTGTCTCTAATGAAGTCTACTCTGATATTGTCTCACACTCACAGTATCAGAACTCTGTTCTCTATTTATAAACACTGGTTCTGCAGTAGGCGAAGTTAATAAGTTTGCCTCATAGATGCTTAGGCGAACTTATTAAGTTCGCCTCTTATAGGCTAAGCGAACTTAATAAGTTCGCCTTTGATATACTAGGCGAACTTAACAAGTTCGCCTCTAGCAGAACTTACACTAAATTTTATCAACAGTTACAAAACATGTCCTAACAAGAACAAAGCAAGATTGGTTGTTCAGGGTTTTTATCAACAAGAGGACTTAGATTACACGGAAGTATATGCCCTAGTTGCTAGACTTGAAGCCATTCGATTGTTTCTGGCTTATGCCTCATATGTTGGCTTCAAGGTCTATCAACTTGATGTGAAGAGTGCTTTCCTGTATGGAAAAGTTCATGAAGAGGTCTATGTCACTCAACCTCCCGGCTTTGAAGATCCGCATAATATCAATAAAGTGTATAAGCTCGACAAAGCACTTTATGGTCTTCATCAAGCACCGCAGGCATGGTATGAGACATTATCTAAGCATCTACTGTCTAATGGTTTCGACTGTGGACAGATTGACTCGACCCTCTTCATACGGAAAGCAGGAGGTGACATTCTTCTTGTACAAGTGTATGTCGACGACATTATTTTTGGATCTACAAATGAAGGGATGTGTAGGGTATTCGAACAGGTGATGAAGTCCAAGTTTGAAATGAGTAACATGGGTGAATTGTCGTTCTTCCTGGGTCTGCAAGTCAGTCAAAGAGAGGATGACATTTATCTACATCAAACAAAGTATGTGCAGGACATCCTGTCGAAATACAAGATGAATGATAGCAGTACTTATGGCACACCTATCCTAGTCAATCATGGTTTGTATCCTGACAAAGATGGAAAGGATGTGGATTGCAGATTGTACCGTGGGATGATCAGATCTCTTACGTATCTCACAGCTTCAACACCCGATATAATGTTTGCTGTGTGCTTGTGCTCAAGGTTTCAGTCACAACCGAAGGAGTCCCATAGGATAGCTGTGAAGAGGATTTTCAGATACTTGAAAGGGAAACTCCGATTGGGTCTTTGGTACTCTAATCAGCAGTCATTTGACTTCAAAGCCTACACTGATTCAGACTATGGCGGTTGTAACCTTGACAGAAAGTCAACTTCTGGTGGATGTCAATTCTTGGGAGACAGACTGGTTTCCTGGCAGTGTAAGAAGCAGTCAACGGTTTCTGTCTCAACTTGTGAAGCAGAATACATTGCTGCGGTGAGCGGTTGTTCTCATATATAGTGGATTCAGCAGCAATTGAGAGACTACGGCTTGAACTTCACTGGAACTACTATGTTCATTGACAACAATGCCACCATGTCCATCACAAATAACCCAGTGAAACATTCCAAAATGAAATATATTGAAATTCACCATCATTTCATCCGTGATTGTGCTGAAAAGCATTTAATTGAACTTGTAAAGGTTCACACGGATGACAATATTGCTGACCTTTCACTAAGGCATTTGATCGATCCCGTTTTGAGCGTCTTGTCAACTTGATAGGAATGTTTAATCCTGAGTGAAAATTTATTTTTCTCAAATCAATTCAATTCATGGAAGTTAAATTTTATTTCTTTTTAAATCTTCTGTATATCTTACAAAATCAAAAACAAAATAGAAAATGGAGAAAATTTCAAAGTTAACTTGAGAAAAGAGGAAATGATAGTACATCAGAAATGATATAAACGTCATAGACTGCTCATATGGGAAATGATTGCGTCATGCTTACTTAATTGTGTAAATTATTATGTTTTTAATCTGTTTATTTACAAGTAATTTGAATTGTCAGTAGGATGTATGCGTCTTCCAATCACTAGTAGTGTGGAAACTAAATCTAAATTACAACTGTGATTTGAACCCATGTTTGCTAGTGTGTGTCCGTAAAAGAATAGAAAAGATCATTATCAGATAAAGGATGTTAGATTTTGGCAATAATTTTCTTCTGAGATCAGTTTCGGGTTATGTCGTTAGCACAATTAATGCGGTTCATCTCACTGCCCATACTCACAAGTATGCAATGAGAGATTGAATCAAGACATGTCTCAACATCAACCGTGGAGCATGTATTCATCCTTGAATCACTCCTGATTCATTGAAATCAAATCCAGATAAAAGTTGAATTCCCTTACCTTAAAACTCAAACACCATATTCATTATCCTGAATCATCATACCGATATTCAATGAAGAAATCAAATGAAACCAAGACAAATGAATCACTCGATTCTGAATCTTATGATTCCTGATAATCCTTATGGATTCTGCTTGATTTTTCCTGTGCTATTTGATGTAACTTCATTCTGAAAATTTAGAAAATAATTGGGAAAATCTTAGATGCCTTGAGATAGTGAAACTTACATTACTGTAGCATATCAGTGGGGTACACGTTGTATATCTTATAATTAATACCTTAACACACAAGAACGTGATACAAAGATGCTTATAGTTTCAAATCTTATAATATTGTCAACTTGAATTACTTGTTTATGTGCTTATTACGTATGAATAAATAGTAATACATGACATGATCCCATATTCTTTGATATTATATTGTATCATTTTTACTATAAGTTAGCCTGATATGATTCTCTGCTCGTGTCTTGGATTAAAAAAAATATAGTTTGTGTGAATACGTGTATATTTCTATCTAGAAAAGATCAAAAAGATTTTAAGTTTGTGTATAGTTCAGTCTTAAATCAGAAAAGCCAAAAATAGTTGTGTTTAACCTTCCTGAATTGATTTTGAATCCTCTTGATTGAATGTTGTTTATCTTGTTCGTTACTTGACTTGAAATCTTCATAATTTGAGTTGAAAGTTTGCGCACTTAAGGGTTTCTGCGTACTTGACAAGTGTGCATGAGGTAAACCTTGCGTACTTAACAAGTACGCAAGACTTAAGTCATGCGTACTTAGTAAGTACGCAGGAGTTAAGTCATGCACACTTAGTAAGTACGCAAGACCTTTTTGTGTTGGGTATAAAAACAGGACTTAGCCGATTTTTTATCTCATTCAAACATTTGAGCCTGTTCATTTCCCTCTACAAATTTTACTCAAATATTCATGTGTTCTTAACCGGTTTTTCGTCCCGATTCTAGTATCAGCATCGTATTAACATCACTTGGTGAGAATCGTAGGACATTTCATCCAATAAATCTCGTCTTTCGGACCGATTCAAGAATTTGAAATTTTTTAGGGTTTGAATATGGATTCTAGATAAACTTTTGGTTGTTTTGGTAACCCATTATAGTTAAAACTTGCTTAGAATTAACAGTCAAACCTTAATCAGTCCTTAATCAACCTTATAGACTCTTGATTTTGACCTTGACTCTCTGATTGACGTCGGATCGAATTTAGGTCAAAATGTGACTAATGTAGCGGCTATTTGGTGTTAATATTCGTTCCATAGGCTAGAATCATGTATTCCGACCTTGTGGTGACCTAATCCACATCATTGTTGAACATCTGTTGAGAAATCGGATTTCTGAAAAAATTTGAACAATTGCGTCTCTTCCGCACTTAACAAGTACGCAAGAAGTAATTCATGCGTACTTGTTAAGTACGCAAGAACAAATTCCTGCGTACCTGCTAAGTACGCAGGTCCAACACTTGTCAAAATTTTCTAAGTCTAAAATTTCAGTTCAATGAGTAAATGCTATACTAAGTCATGTGTATTCAATTCCAATGAAACTTGTTGTTCTTATTGTGTTTTCTGTGTGTTTTTGCAGGTATGGCTCGTGTGTTTACAAATGATTTCAATCTCCTGGCACATACAGAACCAGAGTGGAAGGGTGTTGCACTGTAGTACCAAGAGATAGTTGATTTCTTGAACTGTTCAAGAATCAACTATGCTATTTCAGCAGACCCGATTATTTCAAGACCATATCTCGAGCAGTTCTGGTAGACCGCGGAGCATGATTGCACGGTAACCCCCAATGTTATAAGGGCTACCGTGGCGGGTCATGACATCGCCTTTTCTGAAGACAAAATTAGACGGGTCTTGCAATTCCGGGATCTCTCCACCGACCCAACAGCCTATCCTGACTACTTTGTGGATGGTTGTTGGAGGCAACGAATGGGGTATGTCGGTGTTAGAGATTATGCTTCATACAAGAAAATGTGCGTGCTCGATCAATGGAGATATTTTGCCCACGTCATGATCATATACATCTCCTCAAGAAAGGCTGGAAATGATGCAATGGGTCATGATCTTGCTGCAGCCATGGTTGGCTTATCTCTCAACAAGGGCTACAACTTCTCAAGATACATATTCAAAGCCATAAATGATCAGATAAACACGGCTGAGAGGTTCAGGTTCTTGTTATACCCAAGGTTTGTGCAACTACTGATTGACGATGCGTTGCCAAACCTCCCTGCTACTGGGGAGAGATTGCAAGTTAAGAGGGTGGACAAGAGGGTGTTTGCACAATTCTTAAAGCCAAGCAGTGTAGAACCTACCCCTGAGCCCACCGCACTCTTTGGCCACCTGATAAACAAAGCACATGTGGCACTGGCTGACTGGAGATGGTTTAGCCACGACTCGGAGCCAGAATTAAGTGAACATTCGGATGAACAACAACAAGAGGAGGAAGTTTAAAGTGTGGATGAATCGTCGAAAAGTGGAGACGAAGAAGCAGGTCATGATGGTGCTGAAGGATCCGACTCTGAAGAGACAGAATCTGATTCTTCTGATTCTGATGATGCACCATCACAGGCACACCCGAGGAGACCGATGAAGGTGACCCTTCCTGAGTCATCCTCAAAGAGAAAGCGACAGTCATCAAGCAGTGAATATGAGCCAGATTCTGACTCTAACGCTGTTATTCAGAGACAAAGGCGTGAAAGTATAAACAAGAACAGGGGGGATAGGCAGCAACATGATATTCCCAGTGAGGTGGAGGTCAGTGCCCTGTAGCAAGTACAAGTTTCGGCTGCAAGTACTGATTCAGCCTCTACCCCACCTTCACAGCAATTATACAGGCGATAGAGGAGAAGACCACAGGTGCAACCTGATGTGGCGGTCACTACTAGCACAGAGGAAGTTCCTGTGATAGTGACCCTCCATGTCACATCTGTCCAGGTGGTGGTGACTACTCCAATTCTCACTGAGTCAGTCACCATCACACCTTCCATCACCCCAACAACCATCATCACATCCACAATCCCAAAAACCATCGAACCCATAAGTCAACCCTTCAACTATGGAGAATTCACTCAGGGGTTTGACTTTGATACTATCTTCTCCTCCCCAATTCACAATGCTGAAGCGTCTACATCCATACATCCTGATCCAAATGAAGAAAGGATAGAAATTCTGGAAACCCAAGTTGCTAGTCTGCTGGAAACTGTTCGAAAGTCAAAGGAGGAATCTGACGCTCAACAGGCACAGATTAATTCGTTGGTGGACGAAGTTAGAATTCTCAGAAGCCAGAGAACGGGGACAGACGAGAGACTCAAGAATGTAATGGCCCAGAACGAGCTTCTAATCAAGACAAATAATATGATGCTGGGACACAGGTCATCTCTTGAGCTAAGGTTTGATAGGCAGCAGAAAGAGAATGAACTGATGGTCAAACTAATTGCTGATCTGACCAAGAAGCTTGATGCTCAGGGAAGAAAGAGAAGGAAATAGAGAAGGAGAAGGAGAAGGAGAAAGAGAAAGAGAAGACATCAACACCTACTGGTGATGAGCCTTGTCATCCTGTTGATTTGACTAAGGATGATGACGAAGACAAGGATCCCGAAGTCGGTCCTAGTGGAAGTGAGCACCAAGATTTAGCAATCGTGCCTATTTCTGCTATTCCAATGGCTGAGGGGGAGTCTACTCATCAGGAAGGTGGTGATACCTCTGGTGGTGACAATGGAAAGTAAGCGGCTGATGTTCTAAAGGATCTATCTGATGAGGAGATCTTATACTTAGAGCCTGACTATTCCAAGGAAGCACAGATCGATGCTGTCTACAATCTTGAAGAAGGAGAGATCGACTCTACTGATGATTGGGATGAATATGATGAGGATGTAGTTATTGAAGTTCCCAAGGGCGACGGGGAAGGAGAGTATGAGTTCGAAGATGGTGAGATATTTGAAGTGACATCCTTTGAATCTCAGTTCGACACAGGTTCAGTCGACACTACTAGTAACGTTGAAGCATCAACTGAAGCCTCCCCAGTTGACCCTACACCTATGGATCCAAAGGCACCGAAAGATAAATATATGCCTGCTAGTTCATCAAAGGGTCCAACTCCTGTTTGGCAAAAGACTTCTATCATAGACAAACAAGGAGCAACAGGGATGATCTTGGCTGTAAGGTTCGAGGAAGATAAGCAGTTGTTCGCAATCAAACGGACCGGGGGGGTTCAATACCTGAAACCAACCAGTGATGCATTCAACTCCTTACCTAAATACGACCTTGTGAGCATAGCAAACCGATAGCTGCTGGGTCACTCAAATCACGCAGTGGCGATGGGTTTGTGGAAGGTTCTACAGCGGGAAGCAAGATCTGGGAAGTTTGAAATGTTCAAGCCTCAAGTGCCCAAGCGAGTCAAGGATAAGAATGCTAGACATCCTGTGACTAAGAAACGCTTAAAGAAACTGGTATACAAGCCAGTGTTATGTGAAACCAAGATTGCCCTAAGCAAGTTATCTCAGGATATCCTCGGTGACATGTGGTACTGGTATGTAGATCCTAAAACGGGCGAGGCTGTGGTGATAGGAAAGGTACGGTCAGAAAGTGGTTACTTAGTGCCGAGGGAACTAATCAGAGTATTTGATGAAGTCTGCTTCATTAACTTCTCTGTGAAAGATCTGGAGGCACCAGCAGACAGGTATTGCATGCATACGGACGAATGGACGAAATTCCTTGCTTCTAAATATGACAAGGTGATCAAGTTTTGCCTTGACTACAAGAAGATGATGGAAGCTAAATATGCAGGGCTGTGAAGACCGAAGACTAAAGACCGAAGACGATCTAGAGTTGTTGTCAAGGGGGAGTTTATTGAAGCACTTTTCGTGTGACAAACACTCTGGATAGAGTCTTAGTTTTGTACCTTCATTGTATGTATTTGTCTTTGTTTGTTTGTATCTGTATGTATTAGTTATCGAGTTGTATTTACTAATGCATGTTGATAGTTGCTGAAATCTCTAAGTGTTTTGAGCACTTGTATGTGCGCATGAATTAGTTCCTGCGTACTTAGCAAGTACGCAAGAATACCTTGCGTACTTGCTAAGTACGCATTAGCAATTTGCCCTGCGCACTTGCTAAGTACGTAGAGATCAGGTCATGTATAAATAGGATAGGTTGACAGTAGACAAGTACGCAGTCATATACTCAGACATTGTAAACTAAGTATTTCTCTCTGTAACCTTCAAGTGTTTATAATAGACGAAAGTTTAAAGTGATTCTCTTGTTGGTTTACTTTGTGTTGTAAGACACTCCACCTAGTCACGGACATTCCGCACCCGGTCTGACTCAGGAACGCACTTGCATGTGACGATCCGCCACACCCGAGGGACCTACAAGTGGTATCAGAGCTTTGCTCTTGATTTCGAGTGTTGTGAGTGTGTTTGGGGAGTGTTCTACAGAGATTTTACATGCAAAAGATTGTATTTTAGTTTATTTTTGTGATAAAATAGGGGTAGCTCTTGAGCACTATTTTAGAAGCAAAAATCACTCAAAAACATATTTTTGTTGTGTATTTGAGTGTTTTGAGCAGCAAAGGTTGGTTAGAAACTTGTTTCTGACCCTTTGGCTCATTTTGTTTGTTCACCTGTCCGATTTTTGCCATCTCTGGCGAGATTCCAGTAATCGGAATAGTTTGGTGAGAGTTGGTGAAAAGGTGTTCTGCGTACTTACCATATCTGGCAAAAAGTTCAGTCTTGCTGCGTACTTATCAAGTATGCAAGACCAATCTTATGCATACTTATCAAAGGGACGTCGGTCCGACATCCAGTCATGTATGCGTCAGCCCTAAATGTCAATGTCTAATTGGACCACACATGTTTTGTGTTCATATCATACCGATATGTGAACCATGTCGCTCCGACATCGCGACACGCGTCAGATTCTAGGGATGAGTCATAGGACACGTGTCAGCACCACAAAATTACGGCTGAGAGTAGGTTTGCGGACCGTTATGGATTGATGTCGGTCCGATAACCGACCTATCATTTCATTGCGGACCGTTATGAAAATGGATATTGGTCCGATATCTGACTGAGTTTCGCCTCGGTCCGATATCAACAACCTTATTCACTCCGGACCGATATGAAGGTGATGTCGGTCCGATATCTAGCTATTTTCACAAATTTTCACTTTTAACCATAGACTTTGGTACTTTAGATACGCATGTCCTTATAGGTTCTAACCATGGAATTTCTTTGACATTTTTGTGGCAAGTGTTACATCCTCCCCACCTTGTTTTAATATCGTCCTCGAGATTATTCGAACAATTGAGGATATTTCTTTTTCATTTCGGACTCCAATTCCCACGTGTACTCAGGTCCACGTTTGGAGTTACATTTCACTTTCACAGTTATCAATTTCTTTCTTTTTTAATCTCTTTTCTTGCCTGTCCTTGATTTGCAAAGGTTGTTCCACAAATCTTAACTTTTCATCTACCTCTACATCTTGTAGGGGTAATACCAGAGATTCATCTGCCAAACACTTTCGTAGATTTAACACGTGGAATACATCGTGTACTCCATTCATTTCCTCTGGTAGTTCAAGTTGATAGGCCACAGGCACAACTCTTTTCAAGATTTTGAATGGTCCTACGAATCTAGGACTTAACTTTTCTTTCTTTCTGAATCTTACAACGCCTTTCAAGGGTGAAACTTTCAACAGAACGTTATCACCGACGTTGAGATCTAACGGCTTTTGTCTCTTATCGGCATAACTCTTTTGACGATCCCGAGCCGCTTTCAAATTATCTATTATTTGAATAACTTTCTCAGTTTTCTCCAGGACTATTTCAGGTCCGGATAACTGATTTTCTCCTATTTCACACCAACAGATTGTATTTCGACATTTACGACCGTATAAGGCTTCAAAAGGAGCGGCCTGTATACTCGTATGATAGCTATTATTTTAGGAGAATTCCATTAGAGGTAAGTGGTCATCCCAACTTCCTCCAAGATCAATAACACAAGCCCTTAACATATCTTCAAGAGTTTGAATTGTTTTTTCGCTCTGCCCGTCCGTTTGAGGATGATAGGCAGTGCTAAGATTCAATTTTGTACCCAGGGCTTTTTGAAAGCTTTGCCAGAATCGAGAAGTAAATCTACTATCTCTATCTGACACAATAAATAGTGGCACACCATGTAATGACACGATTTTATTAACGTATAATTGTGCCAACTTATCCATACTGAAAGTTTCTTTCATGGGAAGAAAATGAGCAGGCTTAGTAAGCCTGTCAATAATAAGCCAGATCGTATCATTCCCTCTACTGGTTCGAGGAAGTTTAGTAATGAAATCCATGGTTATCATTTCCCATTTCCAGATAGGAATTTCAGGTTGTTGTAACAAGTCAGCCGGCTTTTGATGTTTAGCTTTAACTTGAGAACATGTTAAGCACTTTGCAACATAGATAGCGATATGTTTCTTCATTCCTATCCACCAGTAAGTGGCTTTTAGGTTGTTGTAAATTTTATTGCTTCGAGGATGCATCATATACTTAGATTTATGAGCTTCTTCAAGAATCACTTCACGTACATTTCCATATATAGGAACCCAGATTCTCTTATTCATTCTAAGATTATCAGCATCATCTTTAACCAGTTGTTCGATCATGCCTCCCAAACCTTCTTTCTCTAGGTTGGGATCTTTTAAAGCCATCTTTTGAGATTCATTAATATGAGTAATAACATCGATTTGAAGATCGAGTCTTAAAGCACGAACTCGTTTAGGTTTCTCATGTTCTATTCTACTCAAGGCATCGGCTACAACATTTGCTTTGCCTTAATGATAACAGATTTCACAATCGTAATCATTTAGGACTTACATCCAACGCCTTTGCCTTATATTCAATTCTTTTTGACTGAATATATATTTTAGGCTTTTATGATCAGTGAAAATATTGAGTTTGACTCCGTATAGATAGTGCCTCCATAATTTCAATGCGAAGATTATGGTGCCCAATTCTAGATCGTGAGTCGTATAATTGTTTTCATGAGTTTTCAATTGACGAGAAGCATAAGCAATAACTTTGCTTCCCTGTATTAACACACAACCAAAGCCGGTGTATGAAGCATCACAGTAAACTAAAAAGCCTTCGTTTCCATCTGGCAATGCCAGTATGGGTGCTTTAGTCAGTTTCTGTTTCAGAGTTTTGAAAGCTTTAGATTGCTTAGGTCCCCATTCATACTTAACTGATTTACAGGTCAGAGAATTTAATGGGACTGCAATTCGAAAGAAAAGTTGGATAAATCTCTGATAATAACCAGCTAAACCGAGGAAACTTCAAATTTCAGTTGGTGACTTTGGGATTTCTCATTTGGATATTGCTTCAATTTTAACAGGATCACTTGGATGCCATCAGTGTTAATGACATGTCTAAGGAATTGAACTTCTGACAACAAGAATTCACATTTTGAGAACTTAGCATATAGCTTTTCGTTTCTCAGGAGTTCAAGAAAAATTCTTAAATGATTGGCGTGATCTTCTTTACCTTAGGAATAAATAAGGATATCGTCAATGAATACGATAACAAATTTATCCAAGTGAGGTTTACAGACTCGATTCATCATGTCCATGAATGCTCCTGGTACATTAGTAATTCCGAATGGCATTACCATGTACTCATAATGACCATACCGAGTTCTGAGCGAAGATCGATTTTTGAGAAGCCAGAACGAAGATTGATTTTTGAGAAGCGTCGAACCCACTGAAGTTGATCAAAGAGATCATCAATTATGAGGAGTAGATAACGGTTCTTTATCGTAACTTTATTTAGTTCACGATAATCGATACACATACGCATCGAACCGTCTTTCTTTTTGGCAAATAAGACCAGGGCTCCCCAAGGCGATAAGCTTGGTCTTACGAATCCCTTTTCGAGTAATTCATCCAACTGTTTCTTCAATTCTGCCATCTCAGTTGGAGTTAATCTGTATGGGGCTTTGGAAATCGGTGCCGTACCGGGTACTAGATTAATTCTGAACTCCACTTTTCTTTCAGGTGGAATTCCAGGCAATTCGTCAGAAAAAAACATCGGGGAATTCAGCCACAACCGGCACATCTTCAATCTTCTTTTTGGTGTTGGTGGTTACGGTTACAAGGTATGCTAAGTATCCTTTACGTAAATATTGTGTGGCTTTCAACAAGGAAATTATTCCAACAGAGTAGGATAATTTATCACCATTTATAGTAAGAATATTGCCCTTTGGCGAACGAAGTTCGATATATTTCTTATCACACAGGATACGAGCTTGGTTAGAGGCTAACCAATCCATTCCTATGACAATGTCAATACCTGCCAAGGTCATTGGCAACAGTTTTGCAGGTACAACATGTCCTGAGAGTGTGATATAGCAATCATTTAAGATTTCAGAGATTCGGACGAGGTCACCGTTGGCAGTCTCTACCACATATTTCTTGTCTAATTTAGCTATGGTTTTATTTAAAAGTCTACAGAATCTATGATCTATAAAACTTTGGTTTGCACCAGGGTCAAATAAAACTCGAGCATAAATATCAATGACAAGAAATGTACCCGTAATGACATCGGACATACCTGCTGCTTCATGAGTATTCAGAACGAATGCTCGTGAATTCTTCTTTACTCCACCTGCAGGGTTGGGACCTGTCCCATCAGGCTTCTTCAATTTGGGGCAATAGGTTTTGATATGGCCAACCTCGCCACACTTAAAACAAGTTGTTCGCTTCTTTTTGAAGCAATTCTCTATTTTGTGACCGGACATCTTGCAAAAGTTGTAGAAAAGTCCAGCACGACATTGTCCTAAGTGCCTCTTCTTGCACTTTGGACACTCTGGAATAGAAGAGTTATTGTTTTGGGGAATAAAATTTGATTTCTTTATTCCACTTGGGCCTTGCCTAGATTCTTTCTTCTTCTTCTTCCCTTCCTCCTGGTTTCTAATTAGGCTACTGGTTAATGATGCTCCTAAATCCATAGCATTATTATTATTTTCACAATTTGCGATCTTGACCATGTTGCGGATTTCCGCGATCAAACCCTAAATATAACGCTTTATCAGATTTGACTCGGGGTTAGCAAGGTGTGGAACGATTCGGGCATATTCCAGTAGTTTGGTAGCATATTCCTGATGATTGGTTCCAATCATCATCAAACTTAGAAATTTCCCTTCGATCTGTTCACTCTCATTTTGGGGAACGTACTTCTTTTCAACTCTTGCTTTAAAAGCACCCTAGCCTATTATATATGATGCTTGTCTTCCTTTGGCAGCAATGTTGTTCCACCATTCTAAAGCTTGATCTTTAAATAGATTGGAAGCATATAGAACCTTGTCTTCCTCCGCGCATTTGCTAATTGTGAGTACAGACTCAGTCTTTTCTATCCACCTCAAAGTGGCTATCCCTCCTTCTCTTCCAGAAAAATTAAAGGGTTGGCAATCCTGGAACATTTTATAAGTATAGCCAATCATCTTCCTCTTCTATATAGCCGTAATTATTACCCACCCCTTAATATTCGGGTGAACCCTCAAGTTTGAGAGTAATGGGTTTAGATTGAGTTATGGTTCGGGTATGTTCGGTCAATTGTTGAGAATGTACAGAATTTGGAATTGAGGGTTGACAGATAACTTATCTACTTGTCTCTTTTCCATTTCAGTAAAAATCATCGGGAGGGAATCCTTAATTCCTTCTTTAATCAATTTCTGCAGTTCCTTACGAGAATCAGGCACTTCAGCAGCATTTTCAATCACTGCTTGTTTCCTTTTTCCTCTTGTATTGTAAGAAGGTCCGGTTTGTTTAGACATGTTATAACAGAATTAAGATAGGAATCAAAAAACAAAACTTTTTTTTGATGAATTACATATATGCAAGAAAAGTACATATGTAACAAAGCATTCCTGGCTTCAACTTCAGCTTTTTCTCATTCCAATTGAGCTAATTGGTTCAACAACATTTGTTCCCTCTCACTTCCCGTTGCATTCACATTTATATGAGGAGAAGGGATGGGAATCCTCTCATAGTACGAAATTAGAGTCAGCATGTTCTTCTTCTTTAGGATTATTATCATAAGGCATTTCGGCATATCCCTCGTGAAAATTTTGGGAATATATTGGAGTGACGTTGTAACTTCTAGCGGTTAGAGCATAATGAAAACTTACAGAAGGATTATAGAGAACATTTGGGGTTTCCTTTTTCTTCCAGGCTTCTGAAAGTTGAGCTTTCAGTTTTCTCATTACTTTTTATTGTAGTTTCTTTAATTTTGCGTTCGAAATAATTAGCTGAAGTGTATTTACGAAGAAAACTAGGACATTTGCCCTTTCCAACCATTCTATAAATAAACAAAACGAGATTTATTATAAAATATGTTAGAAGGGAATAAAATACAATATAGATTTTAATGTTTCATCAGCTCTTCTCCAATGGTCATTAGGCTTTCTCCATGTTCATAGACCTGTTGTCCATAAAATTTGGTTCTTGCCTTGTCCATGATTTTCTCTCGTGTTACTTCGTCCGTTTGGCGTAACGAACGATCTAGGCATTCAATAGGAGAAGAAGGCATACTATGTTCATAACCGTATTTTGGCAGAGGTTTACGCAATCCAACCATAATATCGTTATAAGCATTTTGGTAACCCGGAGGAGCATGGAAATAGGTTTCAGAAGGACCATGGTAAACTGGTTCATGAAACATATAGGGATCATATAGGACTAGGGATTCAGATTTATAAGATTGATGATCAAAATTTCCTGAAGTATTATTAAAGAATGGATAGTCTTCAGGATTTTCGGAAGCGGGTTCATAATGATGAGATCCTTCAGATGGATCTTCTTCTGCTGATATGTTCTACTGAATATGACTAGATTCAGCTATAGCCGTTTTCCAATTGCTGAAATCTGATCTAGCATCCATCCATTGGCTTGAAGTATCATAGGATTAGGGATGGGATTTAGGAACAGGGTTATCCGAAAGAATGGCAAATGGATCATCGTTATAGTAGGGTGATGATATAGGATTCATTTAGGAACCCAGTGGATGGTATTCCAGGGATTCTTGTTTAATCGGACGATTAAGATCATAATAAACAGGAATGGAATTATCTCCAGACATCTACAATCTTGAAATATTAGTACTTATCTTAGATACTAAGGCCAATATTCTTATTTTAACTAAAGCACTACACGGATGGTTATCTTCCCAGAGTAGTACCTCCAACAGAGATGTTCCCAGGTAAGAGCGACGGGTCTAGGAGAGATTTATACACCGCTCTTTCCTTAGACAGAACATTCCATTTGTCAGATAACTACATACTGTTCAGAGGGTTACCTTGTTTTCTTATCTTAAAAGTATTAATGGTTGAAGCCTAAATACTACTTCCAAGTATCTAATTCGCTAAAACCTGTGGCTCTGATACCAACCCTGTCACACCCCGCCTCAGGTACCCGCTGGACGTGTGCGACAAACGATTGGTACCTGCTTTGATTTCAGAGTTTTTGTAAAACACAGCGAAAGTCTTTTAAAATGATTTTTCATCATTCTTTCAACCTTAGGGGTTGTGTTTGTAAATATCAAAACTCAGTTGGAAGACAAAAGTTTTATATTTACTTTCATAAGCAAAGTGATTTAAAAAACCTTTCATTTGATTACAAAACAAGGTTGAAATTAAATACATCTCTTGTCTCTTATGGACAAGTTCAAGCTACGGGAAATAGTACTATCCGAGATTGATCAGTCCCCCGGTCCTATCTCCTCTTTCTTTATTTAGGATTTTCTATGCACGAGGTCGAAGAATCTAACGTGCAAGTTATCCTTTTCACAGGCCAGATCTGATGTCTACCTCCCATATTTTCATTTCTTGGGTCAGATCTTATGTCTGCCCATAACCCAATTTCATCACACTTTTATTCGTTACCTGAAAAAACATTTTTGAAAATAAAACATCAGCACGAACGCCGGTGAATACAATTATCTTGACATTAAAATCATTTTGGCACAAACAAGCATTAGTTCATAATCACAACTTTATGTTCAATCCACACATTCAGCAGGCCCGTCCTATTCAAAAAATAAAACTTTTCTAAAATTCTTTTCTTCAAGGGCTTGAATATTTTGATGAAAATTATTTCCATGTTTATTAGCAAATTTTTCTTTCTTTGACAGCTTAAAGGTTTTGAAACAGCCATAGAGCAAATTTTTCAGTTTATTATTAGACTCATTCATATCATGTTCGGTCAAGATGCAATTATCACGATTAGTAATAATGTATTTCTGTATCTTTGGTTCATCAAACATCTCCCCTGAGACAATTCCATCAACTTTGTTGTTATCCTTTAATTCAACAAAGTCAACCTCCTCATTTCTCTCAGAAACTGAATCAACCTTACTTTAAGACTTATCCAAACAAGATAGATCGATATCAACTGGCCTATTGACAAACATATCGTTAACTGGTGGAGGAATGGCGTTAGTACCTAAACCTTGTCCATTAATTTGTCTCACTACAGATTCGTAGTGTTCCACCACAAAAAGAGAGTTTTTCAACTTCTCAAGTTTGCCACTCAACTTCAGGATTTCATTTTGTAGTCTGGCTAGTTCAGCATTTTTCTTCTCTAACTCTTTGTATGCTATATTTAAGTGAAATTGTTGTTCACTTATTTTAATTGAAAAGTCATCTCTATCTTTCTTGAGATTTTCAATTGAATCTTTGAAACATTTTTCGTTTTCTTTATAATTTATTGCAGCACTACGAAGAGGTTCGAGTTGATCATGGATACGATCATTCTCATTGTTAGGGGTCATTTTTATGACTGAGGATCCTGTACCTTTGACATTCTTTAGTATCCTGACAGGTTTTTGTATCCTTAACATTTATATCACTAATCGTTGTATCATTTTTCTATCTATACTTTTTCACTGGTAAAACGTGCGGAGTCAATTTCATCCCTGAAGAATCGGTCTGGATGTCAAAAGAAACGTGTGGAACATGCATGGAGTGACTTCTAACGGTCATATTGAAGACCAAGAAATCTCTGGGATTCTCGGATAGTTAGTTAGCTTATCTTTTGTATTTAATCTGCAGTGATATCCATTAGAACACATACTGAGCACATAATACAATCGTAAACTACTTTGTAAGACATAGATTCCGATTATTCACTGCTATACTTGTACTTTTTTCATCGATTTATACAAGAACATGAGGCAAGTGACGTTTAGTCACTTCCCGAGGTTTTATGCCCGATATCCTCAAGGATTAAGGGCGTTCCTCATATATCATCGTGTCAATCTTTACCATTACATTCATTGTTTCACATTTTTTTCAAGTACACTACCTCACATACTAAGTTTGGTTACAAAATTAGTCTTTATAATTTTTACCCAAAACAATTTGGCGCCCACCGTGGGGGCAATTGGTACTTTTTATCCTAAAATCTTTATTGAAATTTGATTTCAATCACTATTTTTCCAAATTTGTTGCAAAAATGTCTTCCCAATCCAAGTCAGTTTCTTCTTCTATTCCGTATTCAAGCTCTGGGTTGACCAACCCTTTTCCTTCTACTCCTCCGTCATTCCCGAAAAAGAATGACAATCTACTTAAGAAAACGACTTCTACGGGTTTTTCGGATCTAGGATACCTGCCGGAGGACCTATGCTTGTTTCAAACATCGACATCCTCAATCTGTTCTCAGAAGTGAATCAACAAATGAAACAGCAAGAAAGGAGTAAGCAGACGCTATTTAGGGAGCTTGAAACGATAAGAGAATCAAAGAAACCGGTGGAGACGACAACCCCACTACAACCAAGGATCCTAAACTTTGACTATGCAGGATTCTCAGGAAATCATTAGGGAAACATCATCCCCATGCAGACTAGAACCACTACAGTTGGTCTAACTCCAGCTGTTAAAGTCACTGCAAACCGGGTGTAAGTCCCTCGGGTGTGGCAGATCATCACATGTAAGTGGGTCTACTAGTCGGACCGGGTGCGGAATGCCCATGACTAGGTGGAGAGTCTAGCTAAACAAAGTAAACCGACAAGAGAAAACACTTTAAACGTTCTTTGTATTATAAACACTTGAAGGTTACAGAGAAAAGCACTGAGGTTACAATCTGCGTATTTGCGTTTATGCCTGCATACTTAACTTCTGTCAACCTATCCTATTTATACAAGACCTGATGCCTGCGCAGTTAGCAAGTGCGCAGGGCAAAATGCTCTTGCGTACTTAGCAAGTACGCAAAGTTACTCTTGCGTACTTGCTAAGTACGCAGGAGCTTTCTCCTGCGCACTTTACAAGTGCGCAAAACACTTGGAGAATTTTGCAACAATCAATATGTAAAAGTAAATACAACTCGATAAACTAATACATAAAGACTCTTACATACAAAGAAAATTACAAACAAGACAAAACAACCTAAGACTAAGACTCTATCTATCCAGAGTGTTTGTCACAGGAAAGTGCTTCAACAAACTCCCCCTTGACAACAGCTCTGGATAATCTTCAGTCTTCGGTCTTCACATCTTCAGTCTTCACAGCGCTTGATCTTTAGCTTCCATCTTCTTCTTGTAATCAAGGCAGAACTTAATCACCTTGTCATATTTAGAAGCAAGGAGCTTTGTCCACTCATCCATGTAGACGCAGTAGCGTTCTGCTAGTACCTCCATATCTTTCATAGAAAAGTTGATGAAGCAGACTTCATCAAAAATTCTGATCAGTTCCTTTGGCACCATGTTCCCGCTCTCTGAACGTCCTTTACCCATGATCACAACCTCGCTCATTTTTGGATCTACGTACCAGTACCACATGTCACCAAGAATATCCTGAGATAACTTGCTCAGGGGAATCTTAGTTTCACATCGCACTGGCTTGTATACCAATTTCTTTAAGTGCTTCTTGGTCACAGGATGTACAACGTGCTTATCCTTGACTCTCTTGGGCACATGAGGCTTGAACATCTCGAACTTCCCTGATCTTGCTTCTCGCTGCAGAACCACCCACAAACCCATCGCACTGCGTGATTGGAATGACCCAGCAGCTCTCGGTTTGCTAGGTTCACCAGGTCGTATTTGGGCAAGGAGCTGAACGCTTCACTGGTGGGTTTCAAGTATTGAACCCCGCAGATCTTTTGATAGTGAACAACTGCTTGTCCTCCTCGAACCTTACAGCCAAGATCATCCCTGTTGCTCCGTGTTTGTCTATTATAGACGTCTTTTGCAACACAGGAGTTGGAACCTTTGATGAAGTAGAAGGCATGGCTGTTTCTTTCAGTGCCTCTGGGTCCACAGGTTCAGGGTCAACTGGGGAGGCTTCAGTCGAGGCTTCTACATTACTAGCCTGCTCGACTGAACCTGTGTCGAGGGGAGCGTCGAAGGATGGAAATTCAAAGATCTCTCCATCTTCTAGCTCATACTCTCCTTCCCCGTCACCCTTGGGAATTTCTATCACAACGTCTTCATCATCATCATCATCCCAATCGTCACCAGAGTCGATCTCTCCTTCTTCTAGATTGAAGAGAGCATCGATTTGTGCTTCTTTGGAATAGTCAGGCTCTAGATATAGGATCTCATCATCAGATAAGTCCTTAAGTACCTCAGCCACTGACTTTCCTTTATCACCACCACCACCACTAGAGGTATCACCACTCTCTTGATGAGTCGACTCCCCCTGAGCCATTGGAACAGCAGAGATGGGCACAATTGCTAAAGCTTGGTGCTCACCTCCACTAGAACCGGCTTTGGGATCCTTGTCCTTGTCGTCATCCTTAGTCAAGTCGACCGGATGACACGCATCATCACCAGTAGTCCTCTTTTCCTTCTCTTTCTCTTTCTCCTTCTCCCCCTGAGCATCAAGCTTCTTGGTCAGATCGGCAATTAGTTTGACCATCAGCTCAAGCTCCTTCCTTTGATTATCAAACCTCAGCTCCAAGGACGTCCTGTGACCCAGAATCATTTCATTCGTCTTGATCAGGAGTTCGTTCTGGGCCATCACGTTCTTCAGTCTTTCATCAGTCCCCGTTCTCTGGCTACGTAGGATTAGAACTTCATCTACCAAAGATTTAATCTGTGCATGTTGAGCGTCAGACTCCTCCTTTGATTTCTAAACAGTCTCCAGTAAGTCAGCAACTTGGGTTTCCAGAACATCTATCCTTTCAGCATTCGGATCAGGATGTCTGGATGATGACGCCTCGGTAGTGTGAATAGGGGAGGAGAATATCAAAGTCGAACCCTTTTGTGAATCTCCATAATTGAAGGGTTGATTTAAAGGCTCAATTGTGGTAGTTGGGATGGAAGATGTGACGAGAGTTGTAGGGGTAATGGTAGGGGTGATGGTGGCTGACTCCGTGAGAACTGGAGGAATCACCGCCACCTGAGTAGTTGTGGTAGGGAGTGTCACTATCACAGTAATCACTTCTATGATTGTAGTGACGGCCACTTCACTTTGCACTTACGGCCTCCTCCTCCTACGATAAAGCTGCTGTGAAGGTGGGGAGGAGGCTGAATCCGGACTAGAAGCTGACACTTGTACTTGCTGCTGAGCCTCCACCACACTAGGGATAGAGGGCTGTTGCCTATCGCCCCTGTTCTTGTGAATGCTTTCCCTTCTTTGTCTTTGTATAGCAACGTCAGAGTCAGAGCCTAGCTCGTATTCGCTGCTAGAGGACTGTGGCTTTCTCTTGGAGGACGACTCAGGTAGGGTTACCTTAACCGTTCTCCTCGGGTGTACCTGCGACGGTGCATCATCGGAATCGGAAGAATCTGACTCAGTCGCTTCCGAGTCGGATCCCTCAGCACCATCATTTCCTTCTTCGTCGTCTCTATCATCAGACGATCCATCATCACTCTCCATTTCCTCCTGTTGTTGTTCCTATTGTTCGTCGGAGTGTTCACTCAATTTTGGCTCCGAGTCGTGACTGTACCATCTCCAGTCACCAGGGGCCACATATGCTTCATTGATGAGGTGGCCAAAGAGTTCTGTATGCACAGGGGTAGGATCTACACTGCCTGGCTTTAGGAATTGGGCGAATACTCTTTCGTCCACTCTCTTTACTTGCAGTCTCTCCCCTATAGCAGGAAGGTTTGGCAACGCATCATTAATCAGAAGTTGCACAAACCAAGGGTATAACAAGAACCGAAACCTATCCGCTATGTTGATCTGGTCATTGATGGCCTTAAAGATGTAGCGGGAGAAGTTGTAGCCCTTGTTGAGAGAAAGGCCGACCATGGCTGCTGCAAGGTCATGACCCATGGCATCTTTCCCAGCTTTCCTTGATGAGATGCAAATGATCATGACGTGGGTGAAATATCTCCATTGGTCTAACACCCACATCTTTTTGTATGAATCATAGTCCCTTGCACCGACATATCGCATTCTTTGTCTCCAACAGCCGTCCACAAAGTAGTCTGGATAGGCTGTTAGGTGGGTTGCAAGATCTCTGAATTGAAGGACCCTTCGTATAGTATCTTTAGAGAAAGCAATAGCATGACCAGCAACGGTAGCCCTTATAACGTTTGGGGTTACCGTGCAGTCGTGCTCCGCCGTCTCCCAAAATTGCTCGAGGTAGGGTCTTGACACGATCGGGTCAGCAGAAATGGCGTAGCTGATTCTTGAACGGTTCAAGAAATCAACTATTTCTCTGTACTGCAATTTTGCACCCTTCCACTCAGGTTCAGTGTTAGCTAACAGGTTGAATTCGTTAGTAAACGCCCGAGCCATGATCTGCAAAAACACACAGAAAACATAATCAGAACAACACGTATCATTGGAAACGGATAAACATGACTCAGTATAGCAGTTACTCTTTGAGTTGAATTTCAGACTTAGGAATTTTTGCCAAGTGTTCTCTTGCGTACTTAACAAGTACGCAGGATGTGCTTCTTGCGTACTTGTAAAGTACGCATGAAACGCACTTGGTGAAAAAGTCAGAAGTTTGAAATTCAACATGATAATAAAAAATTGGTGTGTATTGGGTCACCACTAGGTCGGAATCAATGATTCTAACCTATGGGACCAACAACAACACCAAATTTCTGCTAAAGTGAACCAATTTTGACCTAAAAATGTTCTACCAAAACACTGTCGGTTCAACTTCTAGCCTAAAGTCAAAATCAAACACTCGAATGGACGATTAATGGTCGATTACTGATTGATAAATGATTCTTAACAAGTTTTAATTATTAGGTTTTACCCAAACAACCCAAAAATTGTCCAAAAAATCTCGAACAATAACCTAGGATAATCGGTCCAAAATTGAGAGTTTTTGTGGATAGATTAAGCCCAAAATCTCACCAAATCGATGTAATGAAGTGATGAAACTTGTAGTGGGACGAAAAATCGGATTGGAACACTTGAATTTTTGAGTAAGTTTGCAGAGGGAAAAATCGGTTTGAATGTGGTGAAAAACCCTGAAAATCTCTAAGTCCTCTTTATATACTCAACACTAAAAGACCGTGTGTACATAATAAGTGCGCACGTTTTAACTCGTGCGTACTTACATGTGCGCAAGCTTTAACTCTTCCGTACTTACAAGTGCGCAAGACTTAACTCTTGCGTACTTGTTAAGTACGCAGGGCTTACCTCATGCGCACTTACAAGTACGCACAAACCCTTAAGTGCGCAAACTTTCAACTCAAATTTACGAAGTTTTTCAAGTCAAATAACGAACAAGTTAAAAATATTCAATCAAGAGGATTCAAATACAATTCAGGAAGGTTAAACACAAATAATTTTGGCTTTTCTGAATAAAATTGAACTATGCATAAACTTAAAATCTTTTTTATCTTTTCTAATAAAAATATACAAGTATTCACACACACTATTTTTGATCAAAGACACGAGCAGAGGATCATATCAGGCTATCTTTTAGCTAAAACGATACAATATAAACATCAAAGAATATGGGATCATGTCATGGATTACTATTTATTCGTACGTAATAAGCACATAATAAAGTAATTCAAGTTGACAATATTATAAGATTTGAAACTATAAGCATCTTTGTATCACGTTCTTGTGTATTAAGGTATTAATTATAAGATATACAACGTGTACCCCACTGATATGCTTTACTAATGTAAATTGCATTATCTCAAGGCATCTAAGATTTTCCCAATGATTTTCTAAATTTTCAGAATGAGGTTACATCTATTAGCACAGAAAAAATCAAGCAGAATCCATAAGGATTATTAGGAATCATAAGATTCAGAATCGAGTGATTCATATGTCTTGGTTTCATTTGATTTTCTTCATTGAATATCGGTATGATGATTCAGGATAATATATATGGTGTTTGAGTTTTAAGGTAAGGGGATCCAACTTTTATCTGGATTTGATTTCAATGAATCAGGAGTGATTCAAGGGTGAATACATGCTCAACAGTTAATGTAGAGACATGTCTTGATTCAATCTCTCCTTGCATACTTGTGACTATGGGCAGTGAGATGAACCGCATTAATTGTGCTAACGACATAACCCGAAACTGACCTCAAAAGAAAATTATTGCCAAAATCTAACATCTTTTATCTGATAATTATCTTTTCTATTCTTTTACGCACACACACTTGCAAACATGGGTTCAAATCACAGTTGTAATTTAGATTTAGTTTCCACACTACTAGTGATTCAAAGACGCATACAGCCTACTGACAATTTAAATTTCTTGTAAATAAGCAGATTAAAAACATAACAATTAAAACAATTAAGTAAGCATGACGCAATCATTTCCCATATGAGCAGTCTGTGACGTTTAGATCATTTCTGATGTACTATCATTTCCTCTTTTCTCAAGTTAACTTTGAAATTTTCTCCATTTTCTATTTTGTTTTTGTTTTTGTAAAATATTTTGAAACTTAAAAGAACTATACAGAAAATTTAAAAGAAATAAAGTTTAACTTCCATGAATTGAATTGATTTAAGAAAAATTAATTTTCACTCAAGATTGAACATTTCTATCAAGTTGACAAGATGCTCAAAACGGGATCGATCAAATGCCTTTGTGAAAAAGTCAGCAAGATTGTCATCCGTGTGGACTTTTACAAGTTCAATTAAATGCTTTTCAGCACAGTCACGGATAAAATGATGGTGAATCTCTATATGTTTAGTTTTGGAATGTTTCACCGGGTTATTTGTAATGGACATGGTGGCGTTGTTATCAATGAATAACGGAGTTCCAGTGAAGTTTAAGCCGTAGTCTCTCAACTGCTGCTGAATCCATAGTATCTGAGAACAACCGCTCGCCGCAGCAATGTGTTCTGCTTCACAAGTTGAGACAGAAACCGTTGACTGCTTCTTGCACTGCCAGGAAACCAGTCTGTCTCCTAAGAATTGACATCCACCAGAAGTTGACTTTCTGTCAAGGTTACAACCGCCATAATCTGAATCAGTGTAGGCTTTGAAGTCGAATGACTGCTGCTTAGAATACCAAAGACTTAATCGGGGTTTCCCTTTCAGGTATCTGAAAATTCTCTTCACAACTATCATATGTGACTTCTTCGGTTGAGACTGAAACCTTGAGCACAAGCACACAACAAACATTATATCGGGTCTTGAACCTGTGATACACATAAGTTATCCGATCATCCCACGGTACAATCTGCTATCTACATCCTTTCCATCTTTGTCAGGATGCAGACCATGATTGACTGGGATAGGTGTGCCATAAGTACTACTATCATTCATCTTGTATTTTGACAAGATGTCCTGCACATACTTAGTTTGATGTAGATAAATTCTATCCTCTCTTTGACTGACTTGCAGACCCAGGAAGAATGATAATTCTCCCATATTACTCATTTCAAACTTGGACTTCATCACCTGCTCAAATTCCCTACACATCCCTTCATTGGTAGATCCAAAGATAATGTCGTCGACGTATACTTGTACAAGAAGAATGTCACCTCCTGCTTTCCTAATGAAGAGAGTCGAGTCAATCTGTCCACGGTCAAAACCATTAGACAGTAAATGCTTAGATAATGTCTCATACCATGCCCGCGGTGCTTGATGAAGACCATAAAGTGCTTTGTCGAGCTTATACACTTTATTGATATTATGCGGATCTTCAAAACCGGGAGGTTGAGTGTGTGACAACCCAAATTTTTCAGGTTAACTCTGTTAACCAAATCCAGTTAAAGTTAACCTAGTTAACTTAACTCAAACCTCAGGGACTAAACTTGTCAATTACTAAACTTAAAACTCCAAGGACCAGTTGTGTAATTAACCAAAACTCAATCAAATTGAGAGTTTATAATCCCTGTTGACTTTAGAAAGTCAAAGCAAACTATTTCTGAACTAAAGCAAACCCGAGGGACCAATTCTGTCAATACCAAATCTTAAACTACAGGGGCTAAACATGTAATTATCAAATTCATGAATTGTGTTTGACCTTAGAAAGTCAAACTTGCGACTTTAATCTGAATTCAATCCTTACGGTCGTTTCTGTTGAATTTGTAACCGAAATTGCTAGATTAAGGCCTTTAACGGCCATAATAATCAAATAAAACACCATGGTTGCCAAATTAATCCGATTAATAACTAATTATGTCGAAACCGTCGACCCCTCGGTCCATTATCAACCAAATCCGATCAATTCGGTTACCATTCTCCCGATCACGCATACTATCACCTCAAACGAATTGTTGTCTAGTTTCTACACGCATCAATTCGATCGAAGGAGTGGCTGGAGACTCAGAGGACCTAAGCCGTTGACGTCGGAGCAAGTTCTAGTCGAACTCAACCAATTCGAGCACCATTTTGGTAATTCTTTACATCTGTAGTTTCGTTTAAGTGCCTACAGCAAAAGCCCTAGGCTAATTTGATCAAAGAACATCGAATCAGTTACGATCCAGGTTCTTGGGTTCAAACGAAACCCAATTTGGTGCTTTTGATGCTAGACTCGATTAAAATTCAATTAAATAACTTGGTTAGTTTCGCAAGCATCCAACCATTGAAAGCCCTATGTTACTTGAATCAAACAACATCCAATTTTTCAAGATCTTGAATCTAGGGTTCTTCATAAAAGGATTTGGAGGTTTTCGACCTTAAACTCAACATCAATCAAATTAAGTTACATCCTCAGATTCGCAATGATCAGTTGAGTAAAAGCCCCATGATTTCATCGATTTCTAATATCCAATTTTATCAAATCGATTTCACATTCAACTTAGGGTTCTTGGGTATTTGAATCAGAAATTAAACCAACCTAAACCCGTTGATTTGGAAATTAAAACTCACCAAAGACTCATAATAGGTCGACTAACAAAACCCGCGTGTCTTTTGGTTTAAACGAAATCAAAATCATTGGATTTGGGATTGATTTTGGGTTCGGTTCATGCAAAGGGGAAAGGGCTCAGGATCTTGGATTGTTAAAACTGTTTCTAGTACCATTCTGTCGCGAATCACAAATGGGCAAAGATGGTTAAGGCACGGTACTCACACGCAGGAGACCCGGGTTCGAAACCGGTCTCCTGCAATTATATTTTTGGGACTTTTTCAATGATTTGTTTTTATAAAAACTAATTCCTATATTATTATTATAATATATTAAAGGGTTTTGAACCCGTAAAACACCTGTAGGCTCGGGTTTGGTTTCATAACCTATTTTTAATACTATTACCCACTTTTAAAATAATATATTTATATTATTTTCAAACCACGATTTCGAATAAAATGATATGTTTTCAAACAGTGACTCCTAGAATAAAATAATATATTTGTATATTATTTCACCTCGTTTATTTACCTCGTATAACATTTTAAACTAATTAATAATATATTTGTTTATATTATTTACTCATGCTTATTGAATCGAATAAAAATAATATATTTATTATTTTTCCACACAAATAATTATTTTGTTAATCATACGACTTAAAATAATATATATAGTATATTATTTTCCTAACCATTTTAAATGGTAAGCGTACGAATTTATTTATTCATTTAATATTATTCGTTATTAACGTTCGACACGTAACACATTAATCTTAATTATTATATTAAGAAATATATTTCCGTAGACACGTTCGTCTACTCATTGATCCTTAGAATGTTTATGACATTCAAATCTTTCGTGTCCTCGTCACAAAATCTCATATGTCCCTAACTTATGTGTTTATAATTCTAGGGCATACGTAAGCCGTGCACGCTAACATTTGAGGTTCCAAATCTCATAATTGTGTTATACTACCTACTACGCAACGCAGGTGAGTTTCACGGCCCCTTTTTACTTGTTTTACTATTGAGGGAGAAACATGCTTACACACAAACATATTTTACTTGTTTTCCTGTTGAGGAGAAACAAACATGAACACCAACTTTCATACTTTTACTTGTTTTCCCCGTGGGGGAGAAACAAGTACGCAGACAAACATTATGTTACATGTTTTCTTTTCCCGTTGGGGGAGAAAACATGACACAACTATTTTAGATTATTGTAATTCATATGTTATTACTGTTGAGGCTAAGCGTGACACACTATCACAGAAAGTCCTCATCATACATCGAACCGTTAATATGGATCTTAGCGAGGTAATTTTTGGTAGTACTACTGTGTTTGACAAATCCCACCCGCGTTAGTCGCGCTAACTCGATTGGAGATCGAACGGGTGAAATGTTAGCATACTCACACCGCCAGTGTTGATAGATCTGGTAGGAGGCAAATAAACAAACCGTCAGCTTCGGTTGCGAGCGCTTTAGTAAGACATGAACATAGGCTAGCTACCTATAGATATGCATATTGAATGTACATAATCTGGCAAACACTATCTTATTGTAAACTTGAAACCTGTGAACTCACCAACCTCGTGTTGACACTTTTTCTTACATGTTTCTTAGGTCGCTTTGGCACAGGTTGCGCACTTAGGACATGCATGGAGTCCTATTGTCATATCATTCATTTCAAACATTTTAAATAGTTTCCTTAATTATATTAATTAACGCTTGTTGCGTGCAATTACTTTTGACTTCATTTTAACGTTTACGCTTCCGCATTAACTCTGATCTTTTATGTTATGACATTTCAAGTCCCATATGGTGTCGTTTGATGTAACTAATTACTAAGATCCTGGTGTGTCACCTTCCAAATGGTAAAACTCCGTTAGTTGAAATTGGGGGTGTGACAGATTGGTATCAGAGCCATTGGTTATAGAGAACTAGGATCGCATACTTGACTATAACCTCACACATTCGTTACACGGCACAGACACTCATACCTGATACATATAGCATTTATACATACATTGTAGTGCAGGCATGTAACACCATCCGTATCACCCTCAGTTGGCGAGGGACACAACATTTGTATTGCATCATCATTCCCAATAGCGACACTCGGGGAATCACCAGAATATCATCCACTCCCGTCCGTGGGCAGCGAGACGAAGCCTTCGGAGGAGTCTCTCACACCACCATCATCAGTCGGGTATGGTGGGTTTTCTCAGGTCCATGTTATGGACGACACTCAGCTCTAACGCATATCTCTTTGGGAATTGGGATCGTCGGAGGGGAGTCCCTACTGTACCCGCCAACAACAATACGCCGAATGAAGGCGGACCGTTACACGCATTATTGCAGAATCTATTGACACGTAGATGTTATCACCTTCCCGAGCCATGAGCTCGCTTCTTTGGTTGAAATTCTATTAAGAATAGATTGACCACAAATCTGAGAACGCATTGCTCAATGCATACTCAAACCCTATCTTGACTAAGTTGAAAGGACGGCTACCTTGCTACTCTCTGTAACTTGCATTCATGAATTAGTTTCATTTCTCGAAGTCGCATTTCATGTACATGTTTGTTACATGTTCTCATTTACTATCCGCTGGATTAGACTCCTGTATTGTGTTTCACTCGAGTGAATACTCGGATCAAACCATCCTCGACTAATCATCCCGATGTGAGTTTTAATTGATCAAAGTATAGTTGATGACTAAGCTTTTCGATGACTTATCATATCTGACAACACTATGTACTCAACAATATAACCTAAAGGACATTATGACACAGGACAGGAAGAACAAAGGTGAGCATGCAAAGCAAATTATCATTACGGGTGCACACATAATAATAATTTGAGGTGCATGTAAGTCCTGCTGAAGCCTAGTGTGTGGATAAATGGTCCTAAGCAGTAATCTACAAACTTAAACTTCCATTATCAGTAGAAGTTCTTGTAACCTACTCAATGACTAGTTGGTATAGTTAAACTCGTTCAACAACTGATAGACGCGACTATCAAGTTAAAGGTGTTTACGGACACACTGGACTATCCTTAATGAAATCCAGCATTTTATCTCACTCATGTAAGAGTCTTAGTGAAATTAAGACTCTCATCCAAACATGACCATAGAAACCAACTCGATTGAAACTCTAGTAGAAGCTCATAGTAAACCCATCGACTCCAAGTATGTAAGCAGAATTGGAAGAATTCCTTCCTGCTAATACGTTATTCCTTACACTGTAACAATAAATTCCAATTGAACCTAATGCATTATCCGGTGACCAATCCTCAGATTAATTTGATTTATACCCCAGGGTATCAAACTCTGTAAACGGGATTCTTCTTTCACAAAACGATTCGGTTGTTCTAATGACATTAGAAAACAAGGATTTCATCTGACTGATCATCAGTTAAACGCAAATACTTAAACAGACGTCCTATCCCTTGTACTCCTGATATCTATATTTCATTAAAATCTTTCCTACATGTGAACCTCTTAGCCTTTTTGTTGACCAATGCTTACCTCATAAACGCGGGTCTCACTAGAAGCCTCATCGTGACCTCATAACTTTCTGCTGGTAAAGTCGTACGCCAAATCTAATGGAAATTTTGTACAGAAGCAACTCAAAACCTTTAGAGATGTAAACTAATATTGACTGGTCATAAGTTTGACATTGACCTCACGCCAATTACACTTGACAGCTTTGACAAAATTGCCGGTAGGGATTGGTTATCTAAGAACCAAGCCAAGATTATCTGTCATAAGATAATTGTTCGCCTTTCTCTCCCGAGTGGAGAAAACCTTTCTGTCCAAGGCGAAAAGAGTGGTGCTGTCATGGGCATAATGTCTTTCGTGAAAGCACAAAAGCGTCTACGTAAATGTCTTACTGCTATTTTGTCTCTCGTCGTCGAGTAGCCACCCGAGGAGAAGAAGATTGACGACATCCCGATCGTTCGTGATTATCCAGAGGTATTTCTCGAAGATCTACCAGGTCTTCCACCGCATCATCAAGTCGAATCCCAAATTGATCTAGCACCCGGAGCGGCGCCTATTGCTCGGGCACCCTATAGACTTGCACACAGTGAATTGCAAGAGCTATCTACACAACTGCAAGAGTTGTTAGATAAAGGTTTTATTCGACCTAGCTCATCACCATAGGGAGTTCCAGTCCTATTTGTCAAGAAGAAGGACGAGACCTTCCGCATGTACATCGACTACCGTGAATTTAATGAAGTAACCAACAAGGACCGTTATCCTCTATCCCACATTAAGGATCTATTTGATCAACCCCAAGGATCAAGCCTCCATTTCAAGATAGATCTTAGATCTGGTTATCATCAACTGAGAGTCCGGGACGAAGACATCTCTAAACCTGCATTCAGAACTCGGCACGGCCATTTTGAGTTTTTTTTGTTACGCCGTTCGGATTAACCAACGCACCCGTGGTGTTCATGGACCTCATGAACCGTGTGTGTAAACCCTACCTAGATTAGTTTGGCATCGTTTTCATTGTTGACATCCTCATCTATTCTAGGAACAAGGAAAGACATGAGTAGCACCTACACTTAATCCTTGGATTGTTGAAACAAGAACAATTGTATGCCAAATTCTCTAAGTGTGAATTCTGGATTCGCGAAGATTCAACTTCTAGAACATGTAGTCAACAAGAAAATAATACATGTCGACCCATCTAAAGTAGAAGCCATCAAGGATCAAACAGCACCGATGACTGCAACAGAGGTGCGACAACTTCTAGGATTGGCTGGCTGCTACCGTCAATTCATTGAGGAAATCTCAAAATATTGCTCAACCTCTCATTACTCTAACTTAAAAAAAGGTAAACCCTATAACTGGAGCGAAACTTAAGATTCCGTATTTCAACTGTTGAAACAAAAAATCTGTAGTGCACCTATCCTAGTCTTTCTTGACGGAACGGATGACTTCGTAGTGTATTACAATACCTCTATTCAAGGTCTTGGTTGTGTGTTGATGCAACGCGAAAAGGTTATCGCATACGTTTCCCGTCAATTGAAAGCTTATGAGAAAAACTACACTACCCATGACCGAGAATTGGGAGATGTAGTGTTTGCTTTGAAAATCTGTAGACATTACTTGAACGATACCAAGTGCACGATTTACACCGATCACAAGAGTCTTCAACGCATATTCGAACAGAAGGAGTTAAACATCCGACAACGCCGTTGGATCAAACTTTTGAACGACCATGACTATGCTATCAAGTATCATCCCGGCAAGGCTAACGTAGTAGCCGGTGCCCTAAGCCATAAGGACATCAAACCTAAACGAGTTCGAGTATTACAACTTACTATTCACCCCGGATTACCTGACCAAAATCCGAAGTGCTCAACTCGAAGCTCTTAAAGAGGAAAACCTACCGTTAGAAGCTACACGCGGTATGGAAGGATAACTGGTAGTCAAATCAGATGGCATTCGCTACCCTGCAGAGCGAATATGGGTTCCAGTGTATAGGAACTTAAGAGGACTGGTTATGGATGAAGCTCACAATTCTTAATACTCTATTCATCCAGGTTCCGACAAGGTGTACCATGACCTAAAGGTGCTATATTGGTGGCCAAAGATGAAGGCTGATATAGCTACCTATGTGAGCAAGTGCCTGACTTGCGCAAAGGTCAAAGTGGAATACCAAAACTACCCCGAACTCCTAGCTGATGCGACACCATCTGGGTGATCGTCGATTGTATGACAAAATCCGCTCACTTCTTAGCCATCAAAGCAACTGACAAGACGGAGAAACTTACTCGTATTTACTTGAAGGAAGTAGTCTCTCGGCATGGAGTGCCAACGTCTATCATTTCGGATCGTGATGCATGATTCACCTCTCGTTTCTGGCAATCGTTACATAAAACTTTAGGCACGCGTCTAGATATGAGCACAACATACCATCCTCAAACGTATGGCCAAACAGAACGTACTATTCAAACGTTGGAGGACATGCTACGAGCTTCTGTGATTGATTTCGGTAACACTTGGGAGTCTCACCTACCATTGGTGGAGTTCTCCTACAATAACAGTTATCACACTAGCATCAAGGCAGCTCCATTTGAAGCACTTTATGGACGAAAATGTCATTCTCCTATTTGTTGGACCGAGGTTGGGGATAGCCAATTCACAGGTCCTTAGCTTGTATTTGAAACTTCCGAAAAGATCGTTCAAACTAGAAACCGTATGGCGGCAGCTAGTGATCGTCAAACGAGCTATGCCGACAAGAGTCGTAAACCTTTAGAGTTTCAAATAGGTGACATGGTCTTACTCAAAGTCTCACCTTGGAAAGGTGTCATTCGTTTCGGGAAACGAGGCAAACTGAATCCTCGTTATGTTGGACCATTCAAGATAATGAAGAGAGTCGGTCCAGTAGCGTATCAACTGGACCTACCTGAAGGACTTAGTGGTGTACACAACGTCTTTCACGTCTCAAATTTAAAGAAATGCCTAGCAGATGAATCACTCGCAGTTCCTCTTGAGGAACTACACGTTGATGAACAGTTACGTTTCATCGAAGAACCTGTGGAAATTATGGATAGGGAAGTTAAAACGTTAAAGCACAGTAAAATCCCTATTGTCAGAGTTCGTTGGAACTCGAAACGCGGACCAGAATTCACGTGGGTGCACGAGGATCAGATGATGCGCAAATATCCTAATCTGTTCAAACACTCTGCGTCAAATTCTTAAGGTACTATTTTAATTTTCGGGACGAAAATTCTTTCAACTAGGGGATGATGTGACATCTCAGAAATTTTTTTTTGTTTATTATTTTATTTTCGAGACGAAAATTCTTTCAACTAGGGGATGATGTGACAACCCGAACTTTTCAGGTTAACTCTGTTAACTAAATCCAGTTAAAGTTAACCTAGTTAACTTAACTCAAACCTCAGGGACTAAACCTGTCAATTACTAAACTTAAAACTCCAAGGACTAGTTGTGTAATTAACCAAAACTCAATATTGTTGACTTCTAAAGTCAAAATTGAGAGTTTATAATCCCTGTTGACTTTAGAAAGTCTAAGCAAGCTATTTCTGAACTAAATCAAACCCGAGGGACCAATTCTGTCAATACCAAATCTTAAACTACAGGGACTAAACTTGTAATTATCAAATTCATGAATTGTGTTTGACCTTAGAATGTCAAACTTGCGACTTTAATCCGAATTCAAGCCTTGCGATCGTTTCTGTTGAATTTGTAACTGAAATTGCTAGATTAAGGCCTTTAACGGCCATAATAATCAAATAAAACACCATGGTTGCCGAATTAATCCGATTAATAACTAATTATGTCGAAACTGTTGACCCCTCGGTCCATTATCACCCAAATCCGATCAATTCGGTTACCATTCTCTCGATCACGCATACTATCACCTCAAACGAATTGTTATCTAGTTTCTACACGTATCAATTCGATCGAAGGAGTGGCTGGATACTTAGAGGACCTAAGCCGTCGACGTCGGAGCAAGTTCTAGTCGAACTCAACCAATTCGAACACCGTTTTGGTAATTCTTTACATCTGTAGTTTCGTTTAAGTGTCTACAGCAAAAACCCTAGGCTAATTTGATCAAAGAACATCGAATCAGTTATGATCCAGGTTCTAGGGTTCAAACGAAACCCATTTTGGGGGCTTTTGATCCTAGACTCGATTAAAATTCAATTAAATAACTTGGTTAGTTTCGCAAGCATCCAACCATTGAAAGCCCTATGTTACTTGAATCAAACAACATCCAATTTTTCAAGATCTGGAATCTAGGGTTGTTCATAAAACGATTTGGGGGTTTTCGACCTTAAACTCAACATCAATCAAATTAAGTTACATCCTCAGATTCGCAATGATCAGTTGAGTAAAAGCCCCATGATTTCATCGATTTCTAATATCTAATTTTATCAAATCGATTTCATATTCAACTTAGGGTTCTCGGGGATTTGAATCAGAAATTAAACCAACCTAAACCCGTTGATTTTGAAATTAAAACTCACCAAAGACTCGTAATAGGTCGACTAACGAAACCCGTGTGTCTTTTGGTTTAAACGAAATCAAAATCATTGGATTTGGGATTGATTTTGGGTTCGGTTCTTGCAAAGGGGAAAGGGCTCAGGATATTGGATTGTTAAAACTATTTCTAGTACCATTCTATCGCGAATCACAAATGGGCAGAGATGGTTAAGGCACGGTACTCAAACGCAGGAGACCCGGGTTCGAAACCGGTCTCCTGCAATTATATTTTTGGGACCTTTTCAATGATTTGTTTTTATAAAAACTAATTCCTATATTATTATTATAATATATTAAAGGGTTTTGAACCCGTAAAACACCCGTAGGCTCGGGTTTGGTTTCATAACCTATTTTTAATACTATTACCCACTTTTAAAATAATATATTTATATTATTTTCAAACCACAATTTCGAATAAAATAATATATTTTCAGACCGTGACTCCTAGAATAAAATAATATATTTGTATATTATTTCACCTCGTTTATTTACTTCGTATAATGTTTTAAACTAATTAATAATATATTTGTTTATATTATTTACTCACGCTTATTATATCGAATAAAAATAATATATTTATTATTTTTCCACACAAATGATTATTTTGTTAATCATACGACTTAAAATAATATATATAGTTATATTATTTTCCTAACCATTTTAAATGGTAAGCGTACGAATTTATTTATTCATTTAATATTATTCGTTATTAACGTTCGACACGTAACACATTAATATTATTTATTATATTAAGAAATATATTTCCGTAGACACGTTCGTCTACTCATTGATCCTTTGAATGTTTATGACATTCGAATCTTCCGCGTCGTTGTCACAAAATCCCATATGTCCTTAACTTATGTGTTTATAATTCTAGGGCATACGTAAGCCGTGCATGCTAACATTTGAGGTTCCAAATCTCATAATTGTGTTATACTACCTACTACGCAACGGAGGTGAGTTTCACGGCCCATTTTTACTTGTTTTACTATTGGGGGAGAAACATGCTTACACACAAACATATTTTACTTGTTTTCCTGTTGAGGAGAAACAAACATGAACACCAACTATCATACTTTTACTTGTTTTCCCCGTGGGGGAAAAACAAGTACGCAGACAAACATTATGTTACATGTTTTTCCCGTTGGGGGAGAAAACATGACACAACTATTTTAGATTATTGTAATTCACATGTTATTACTGTTGAGGCTAAGCGTGACACACTATTACAAAAAGTCCTCATCATACATCGAACCGTTAATATGGATCTCAGCGAGGTAATGTTTAGTAGTACTACTGGGTTTGACAAATCTCACCCGCGTTGGTCGCGCTAACTCGATTGGAGATCAAACGGGTGAAATGTTAGCTTACTCACACCGTCAGTGTTGATAGACCTGGCAGGAGGCAAATAAACAAATAGTCAGCTTCGGTTGCGAGCGCTTTAGTAAGACATGAACATAGGCTAGCTACCTATAGATATGCATATTGAATGTACATAATCTGGCAAACGCTATCTTATTGTAAACTTGAAACCTGTGAACTCACCAACCTCGTGTTGACACTTTTTCTAACATGTTTCTTAGGTCTCTTTGGCACAGGTTGCGCACTTAGGACATGCATGGAGTCCTATTGTCATATCATTCATTTCAAACATTTTAAATAGTTTCCTTAATTATATTAATTAACGCTTGTTGCGTGCAATTACTTTTGACTTCATTTTAACGTTTACGCTTCCGCATTAACTCTGAACTTTTATGTTATGACATTTCAAGTCCCATATGGTGTCGTTTGATGTAACTAATGACTGAGATCCTGGTGTGTCACCTTCCAAACGGTAAAACTCCGTTAGTTGAAATTGGGGGTGTGACAGATTGATAGAGTGACATAGACTTCTTCATGAACTTTACCATAAAGGAAAGTACTATTCACATCAAGTTGATAGACCTTTAAGCCTACATATGTGGCATAAGCCAAGAACAGTCGAATGGCTTCAATTCTAGCAATTGGGGCATATACTTCCGTGTAATCCAAGCCCTCTTGCTGATAAAAACCCTGAACAACCAATCTTGCTTTGTTCTTCACAACAACATGATGATCTTCCGTCTTGCATTTGAACACCCATCTGGTTCCAATTTGCTGAAAGCCTTTTGGCAAGTCAACCAAATCCCACACGTGTAACTTTTGGAATTGAGACAATTCATCTTGCATCGCCTCAATCCAGCAGTTGTCAGTGAGAGCCTCCTTCACATTCTTCGGCTCTAACTGGGACACGAATGCAGCATGCAGACATGTTTCCATGACACCAGTGTCAAGTATCTCTGTGTACAGACTGGTGTTCTCAGTGATGGTTCGATGACGAGTCAAAACACCGGCATAAGGATCACCAATAATGTTGTCGATTGGATGATTCCTATGCACTCTCGTCTCTGGTACCATCGGTTTCTGAATTTCTGGATCAAGATTCGTGCTTAACTCCCCCATTTCATGTGTTCCAGGGGAAGAAGATTCAATGTTGATTGGATCAGCTAGAGCTTCATTTCCTACAGTTGTGTTAGGATTAGCTTGAGCGTCATCTCCAACAACAAGAACATCTTCACTGTTATCACTATCATGAGTTCCAGATGTAGATGCAGCATTGGAATTAGGAGTTACAATCGGTACAGTGGCACGAGTAGAGAAGCTAGAGTCATTGTCGCCACCCAATAATTCATAAACATTTGCGGCGTCTACTGCAGATAGACCAAGAAGATTGAATGACTTGAATAGCGCATCATAATCAAAACCCTAAGCTGGACCTGTTGGTTCGGGTGGAATGCTGTGTTTACTGCAATCCACTTCAAACCATTCCTCGACAGTACGAGTTCCTATGTTGTACACTCTCTTGCAAGGCGAGTTGGCAACGTATCCTAAGAAGATGCCTTCCACCGCTTTTGCAAGAAACTTAGACTGGCGATCTTTGTACTGTAGCAACAAGGAACAGGGACTACCAAAGGGAACTAGGTAATCAAGATTGGGAAGTCGATTGTTGATCAACTCGTAACAAGTCTTGTTGTGCCTCTTCACAACCAGAACTCTGTTTAAGATGTGACAAGCTGTATTAACGGCTTCTACCCAGAAAGTGACAAGAAGCTTTGCATCCGACAGAATAGTCCTTGCAGTCTCAATCAGTGTTCTGTTCTTCCTTTCAGCAACTGCATTCTGCTGAGGCGTGTACGGCGCGCTGAATTCGTGACGGATCCCTTTCTTGAGACAGAAAAGCTCCATCAAATTATTCTTAAACTCAGTTCCGTTCTCACTCCTTATTCTTCTAACTTTCAGCTTGCACAGAGATTCCAAGCTCAGGATCAAATATTGAAGAATATTAACAGTCTCGTCTTTAGTACCTAAAAAATGCACCAAAGAAAAACGTGAGAAATCATCAGTTACAACCAGACTGAACGACTTACATCCAATACTCCTGATACCTATGGGGCCAAACAGATCCATATGTAATAGCTCCAAAGGGGTATTAATAGAGTTTTGGAGCTTGGGCTTGTGGGAATTCCGTTGCTGTTTGCCCTTTTTACAAAGCATACAGTCATCTGCAATGGTAAATTTCAGCTTAGGAACCCCGGTTACCAAACCGTTTCGGACAAGATGATTTATTTTATGATACGAAATATGTCCGAGTTTCCTATGCCACAAGATGGAGTCGAGCTCTGTCGCTTTTGTAAGCAAACAAGTAGCAACTGATGAGGTGGTTGTTGCCACGCTCATATCGATCTGATAGGTGTCGTCTATTCTTGGCGCTCTCATCAGGATCCAATCTTCAGGAACTTCAAAACCGGGTTTGAGAATCAGGCATTCTGACTTGTCAAACATCACCGAGTACTCCTTATCACACATTTGGGAGACACTCAACAGGTTATGCTTCAGCTGCTCGCAGAAGTTGACATTGTCAAAGCTGACACAACCGTTCGAAACCACGCCTTGACACGTGATGCTGCCGCCTTTTTCTCCGGTAAAGGCCGCATAGCCGCCTCTGAATGGTTTAACATTTTGAAGCAGGGCCATGTTTCCTGTCATGTGCCGGGAGCATCCACTATCTACATACCAGCGGTTAGAGATAGTACCCTTCGGACGTCCCTGCACGAGTCACAAAAGAATTAGTTAGATTTGGAGACCCAAGCCATTGTGGTCTTGGGTCGTCCATCCTTTTCAAAATAAACTACTTCCTTCAACTCACAGTCATGATGACTGTTCAAAATTGATGAATCTTTAAAAGAATTAGAATTAGGAGATTGAGAATTTTTGGATTTGGCAGTCTAGGATCTCTTCTGTTTCTTAACCGGAACTGGAGACTTAGATTAAACAACAGCAGGTGAACTAGTAGAAGCTTCACCTGATTGAACTGAAGTCAGCTGTTCCAACATTCTCAACCTCTTGTTTCTTCTTCTTCTCTGTGGCTTTGAGAGTCTCGCCACAGGTTTCTCACCAGTGCGTGTACTACCAGATGTAGATACACGAGGAACATCATGTTGCGTTACCTTTCTTGTAACAGATGGTTTAGCTTCAGACTTTATCTTAGGCTTTACCATCGGTTTGACTGGTGGTTTCACCACATTTTGTTTTGGATTTTTGGGAGCTTTCACTGATGGCGACCTGAGGATAACAGCTGGTTGTGGAACAGCATACCGTTTCCCTTGGTTCTTAGAAGGACAGTTCACAATAATGTGGCCAACCAAGCCACAGTGAAAACAATTCCTCTTGTCTACATAAGTTCTCTTGTAAGGCTCATTAGATCTGGCCTTAGATAACTCAGCATTATGAGAAGGAGGAGTTCGTTTATGAACAATAGTCTGAACCTTTACAATTTGGTTTTTGGGGGTATAGTATTTTTCCAAATTTTATTTATACCCAAGCCCATAGTGAGCTGAAAAAGCCTCTTTCTTTGCTTGGTTAAGACTTTTATAACCCCCATAAAGCATTACCTTTAGATTATCATTTGTTTCAATGATATCGGGTTTAGTTAAAATGCAATTATCACCATTTGTGATAACGTTTTTCTTTACCTTTTGTTCAGTGAACAACTCCTTAGATACTGCTCCTTCAGGGTAAGTGTTAACCGACCCATTTTCAGAAGCAGTAACAAACTCCTCACTAAATGTGGAGTTAGCCTTACTTGAGGATTCATCCTTTTTAGGGGAATCATCCTTATCAGAGGACTCATCTAGACAAGTGAGATCAATGTCTATTAAGCTATTGACAAACTTCTCGCTCACTGGTGGAGGAATGGCATTAGTACCCAAACCTAACCCATTCAGTTGTCTCACCACAGATTCGTAGTGTTCCACCACAAAGCGAGAGTTTTTCAACTTCTCATTAGTGCATTTTAACTACAAGATCTCATTTTGCAGTTTGTTGATTTCATTGTTCCGTTTTTCCAACCCCCTGTATGCAACATCTAAATGAAGCTGTTGATCACTTATTTTTAAGGAATATTCACACTTTTCCTTTTTTAACGTTTCAATAGAATCTTTAAAATGTTTTTCATTTTCTTTGTAGTTTAGAGCTGCCATACATAGGGGTTCGATTTTGTCTTGGAGTCTAGAATTTTCAAGTTTTAGCCCTAGACATTTAGAACATGAAATAACAGAAAAAGGGTTAGAATCTACCTCAGAGGATGAACTTGTAGCTTCTCCAATGGCCATGAGAGCAACAGAAGTAGTCGATTCCTCTTCATCAGCTACAGGAGCTTCCATATCTTCAGCTTCCTTCACCTTCTCTGTAGCAGCAGTTGTAGATTCTTCTAGGTCAGCCAGAGAAGCTTCCCTTTTCTCTGCTTCCATCATCTCCATGATCTCAGCCATGAGACCAACCTGGGTTTGTGCGATGATGGCATCCTCAAGATGAACACCCCAATCAAAGCTTTCGTCCTGTTGGGCTACAAGTGCATTGGACGTTCCAGCTTGGCTTTGATTGTGGTGGTTTGAGTTGTTGTGGCCATGGCTATTTCCTTGGCTTGGTCGGGTAAAACCAAAGGCCGGTGCTCTGTCTTTCTGACACTCACGAGCAAAGTGTCCATAGTTCAGACACTTGTAGCATTTGGCCTTAGATTTGTCAAACCCGACCTTGGCATTAGGATGCCCGCCAATAAACTTTCTTCCTGTTCTGTTCAGGAAACGCTTGGCTCTCCTCAATAGCATGGCCATATTCCATTGAATATCCATGTCCTCCATGTTATCAGGATCCACTTGATTGAAATCTTCTTCAATCGTCTCTGGATCAGTAAGCTTGCCACCAATGAAATTCTCATACGCAAGCATACAAGATGATAATAGTTCTACATGATCTTCAGCTATTCTGGCTATAGCTGAGTGGTTAGCTGAAGACGTAGCAGGAGGATTTCTTGAGGTATTTTGATTATGAGACCCCAACCCTGATTCTGAAGCATAGCAAGCATGACCACCACACCCAGTTGAGTGGTCTTCTTCAGTAGGATTTCCAGTGAAGAGGGCAATTCCAGAGCCCGATGACTTGGATGTAGAAGTCGTCCCATGATACATAGAAGGGTCTTGTATCTGGGGTCTTCCAGAGCTCTCCTTTCTTTTTAGGTTCATGTCATGAGCTTGAACCTTTCCTATTGCCTCCTCAACTGTCAAGTCATAGAATTTAGGATTTTCCCTCATCAGGGTTGTGTACATCTCAAATTTGGGTGGTAAAGCATCCAAAAAATTTTCCACCATCTCTTCATCTGGATACTTGAGCTCAAAATCCTTTCAACTTAGTCTGTAAATGATAGATTCTAGAGATGAGGTCATCTAAAGATTCGTTCTCTAAAAATCTGAAGCACTCATACTGCTTCCTGAGAAGATCCCTGTTACTCTTCTTGATGTCACTATTTCCTTCGAATCTTTTCTGTAAAGCTTTCCAAAGATCCTTGGAATTATCATAACCTCGGAAACTGTGGAACAATTCCCAAGTTAATACCATAGTGATCGAACCAAGTGCCTTCTTTTCTCGATCATAAGCTTTCTTTTCTTCATCAGTAAGCTTAGAAATAGGTTTGGGCATGGTTTCATCAAGATAGATGTGTGTGGGATGCTTATATCCCTCAAGGTATGGTATCCATAGTGATGAGTCGGTATACGAAATGCAGTGCTCAAAACGTGCTTTCCAATTAGAATAATTGTTCACGTTCAGCAACTTTGGTGGTTTCTGTGGTGTACCGATCTCATTATCATAATTTAATAGGTTTCCCAAATTCTGAAGATTCGACATAGTGAACACTTAGTCAAATTTCAGAAAAATCAGACACAGTTGCGCACTTGATTTTTGGCCTTGCGCACTTGAGAAATGGTCTTGCGTATTTAGATTTGCTCTTGCGTACTTGTAAGTATGCAGGAATAAATGTAAGTACGCAGGATATACCTTAAGTTTGCACAAGTTCAGTCTTGCGCACTTATAAGTACGCAGAAGATAAGTCTTGCGTATTTAGTAAGTACGTACAAACTGTACTTTTTGCCAGAAATGGTAAGTACGCAGGATATCTTTTCAGCAACTCTCACCAAACTTTTCCAGTCACCTGAAACTCGCTGGAGACGGTAAAAATTGGTCTGATGATCAATGCAAATGAGACAAAAGGTCAGAAACTTGTTTCTAACCAACCTTTGATGCTCAAAACACTCAAATACACAATAAAAATCAGTTTTTGAGTGATTTTCGTTTCTAAAATAGTGCTCAAGAGCTACCCCTATTTTATCACAAAAATCAACAAAAATACCTCTTTTTGCTTGTAAAAACTCTCCAAACTCACTCACAACACTCGAAATCAGGAGCAAAGCTCTGATACCACTTGTAGGTCCCTCAGGTGTGGCGGATCGTCACATGCAAGTGGGTCTACTAGTCGGACCGGGTGCGGAATGCCCGTGACTAGGTGGAGAGTCTAGCTAAACAAAGTAAACCTACAAGAGAGAACACTTTAAACGTTCTTTGTATTATAAACACTTGAAGGTTACAGAGAAAAGCACTGAGGTTACAATCTACGTATTTGCGTTTATGCCTGCGTACTTAACTTCTATCAACCTATCCTATTTATACAAGACCTGGTGCCTGCGCACTTAGCAAGTGCGCAGGGAAAAATGCTCTTGCGTACTTAGCAAGTACGCAAAAGTTACTCTTGCGTACTTGCTAAGTACGCAGGAGCTTTCTCCTGCGCACTTACAAGTGCGCAAAACACTTGGAGAATTTTGTAACAATCAATATGTAAAAGTAAATACAACTCGATAAACTAATACATAAAGACTCTTACATACAAAGACAATTACAAACAAGACAAAACAACCTAAGACTAAGACTCTATCTATCCAGAGTGTTTGTCACAGGAAAGTGCTTCAACACCGGGATCTTGGAATCACCCCAGGATCCTCATCGCGGGATCCTAACATTGGTAAACCTTTCAATCAGTTTTTAATTAATGACGAACTTATGCAGGATAGAGGGATCAGCCAAGTCATGGCCAAAGAACTGAAGAAGCTAAAGGATATAATCTCCAGAATACCGGTTGTGGTCCAACCAATACCGGAAGCATCCTCAACCAGCCAAAGGATCTCAAGATTTGCTCCTCCAATATGTGATGCGGATATCCCGAAACGCTTCCAAACTCCCAACATAAACTTATATGATGGAACTATGGATCTTGAAGAGGAGGTCGCCCAATACAGGGAGAGAATGGAAATCAATCCCATTCCAATAGATTTAAAGGGAGCTTGCTTATGCAAGGGCTTCAGGTCTACTTTGAGAGGATCAACTTTGAAATGGCTGCTAAACGTTCCTCCTTATTCAATAACTTCATTTGCTCACTTAGTTAATTTGTTCAATAACCAATTTTCTTGCAGCAAAACATTTGAAAGACTAACAAGTGATTTGTATAGGGTAACCCAGAATGCCGGAGAATCCCTTCGGGATTATGTCAGCAGTTTAGCCAGGAATCCCTGGATATCACAAACCTTGACATTGCTATAGCGGTCCAAGCATTTAAAATTAGATTGAAGAAGGATTCCCCATTCTACGAAGAGATCTAATAAACTTTTTGAGAATGTCTTCATTCTCCAGCTTCACTTTAGAACACTGTAGTTCTCCCACCAGATAGGTGTACATGTTGTACAAAACAGTAAGAGACTCACCTTCCTTCCAGACAAATTCTAATATTGTTGCTTCATAATGTCTCTTCTATTCTCCTTCACTTCCTCAGAACCAGAAAACATCATCTCAAGAGCTTCCCATAGCTCCTTAGCAGTCTTGTATTCTCTGAAGTTATAGAAAACTACATTTGGCAAGCACATATGAATGGCTCCCAAAGCTTTGAAGTCTACCTCCATCTTCTTGATGTCTTCCTTTGAGTAATTTGAGGCTTCTTTAGGGACTGATAGACCTCCGAAATCAACAGAGGCCACCATGGGTATATATGGTCCATATTTTATGGATCTCCACATTCCATACTCGTGTTAGCAGAGAAAACTTTCCATCTTGTTCTTCCACATATCATAGTCTTCTCCAGACACTAGTCTTGGTGGTCTGTTAATAAGTGGTGTTTAGCCAAGAGATAGTAGTGAACTGAACTAGAGAGCGATTAAACGAGTGTAAGTTTGTTTAATCTGAGAGCCAAAGCTCTGATACCACTTGTAGGATCGGAGTTTACAAGATGATTCTGTTCTTAGTTGAGATTGGTGGAAACAATAACAACTAATCAATGTATACAAGTAAACAATGGTAATACTGATAAATGCAAGTAGAGAGAAAACACTTAGGAAGCACACTTGTACAAATGGAAGATACAACACATATATAAGAACTTAGAATCAAGACAGACCCTTGATTCTAAATATCAGATCAAACACAAGCCGTTAATATTTGACAGTTACAAGCTGCACTACAATTAGTAGATAACTAAAAGACAAGTTGCTACAAACAGTTCTGTTCAGGTCAAAAGTCTTCATAAAAATCTTTGCAGGAGACTTCAGAAGTAATAGCTTTGTCTTTAATCATTTGTACCAATAACATTCCTTCTGCTGATAGATGTGTCAGTGTTACAGCAGAGGTGTCAGTAGCAAAGTCAAACATGATAATGATTTCCCCATCAGCAGCATCAAATGTTTGGTGCTGCTGAGAAGCCTATCAGCAGCAACTTTGGACTTCAGCAGATAAGGCTATTAGCAGGAAACTTGTTCATCAGCAGGAGAACACAACTATCTGTAGCAACTTGTAAGTCAGCAACAAAATTGTGGAGTCTGTAGAAATCTTACTTAGAGAATTTTGTAGCCATCAGTCTTTATCTCTACAAACTCCCCCGATACGGATGCTACCAAAACTCTCTTATTGCCTTTGTTGCTGAAGCTTTTGCATGTGAGAATCAATCCTTCTTGTCTCATACCCTCTTCGATCCATGCATCGATTGTCAAGAGGGAGTTCATATAGAGTCTTGATTTCCTTGCTTGGCATGCTGATGATGGTCTTGCTTGAACATCTCATCTTCTGACCTCTAACATCTACCAAAGTGTACTCATCTTGAGCAGCATTGTAGGACCAACTGAGAAATGGATAGTGGGATTGAAGAGGTTTAACATCAATAACCACATCTTTGCTGGGGTTGAAGTGATGCTTGATCACCAGCAACAGATGTCTCCCACTATCATTTTCAGGCTCATGAGCTTCACCCAACTCCATCATTATCTGAAGACCAGAATCTGGAAGGTGCATCACCTCATCAACAGATTTATAGATTGATCTTTTTAACTCTGACCTTCCCCTGAAAACTTCAAACCATTGGTCTTGATTACTGTAGAACCATACTATACATTCTCTTGAATCTTCTGGTGTGGTAGTAGGTTTGGTTTTCTTCTTGGGAGGCTGTTGATGAGGAGGAGTTGGGTGAGATGATTTGGACTCTTTGGGAGGAGAGGAGGGAGGTCTAGGAGGGAGAGTGGAAGGTTGTTGGACAGAGGAAGGAGTGGATGAGAGAGTAGGCTTGGGATTCTTTTCTTTTCTTTCATCAGTTTGAGTGTTTACCCTTCTTTTTGAGCATGTCTTCCCCAGTCTCTCTTCCTCTTCCTTCTTAACTTGGATATATAAGTCTTGAAGGTTCATGAGGCTCATTGGACCTAGCCTCTTTCCACTTTCACCTCTAGCCTTTAGGAAGTCCATCATGACCTTCCTTTCTACATGGGATCTGACATTGAATGCAATGGTCTTCCTGGATTTATGTTTGGCTTTTTCTTCTTCTCCAGCCCTTTTCTTATTTGCCTGTTGGCCTTGCTGTCCCATGAAAGCTCTGTATATTTCTTTATTTGATAATTTCTCAAGGTAGTCAGCATCCTCACCTTGAGAAATCAGAGCTTCAGTCCACTCTTCCCTCATTTCTCTAGCAAGTTCAGAGTCAGTGATTCTGAACTTGGCTTCTTCTTTTCTCTTCCTCTCCCTCTCTTCTTGTTCTTTATTAAAATGTTCCTGCAGCTGAAGAGCTAAGACTTCATCTTCTTTTAGTTGTGAAGCTGGAGGAACAAGAACTCTTGTTTAATCTAGTTGCCTAGCATACAACTAGATTTGTTGTTCTCAAAGGAGTATGACAATTTTTCTTTCTTGAGCCTTTTTAAGCTCAGCCATCTCCTCCTCTTCTCTTTCTCTTCTTCTTCTTTACATCTCCTTCTTTTCTTGCTCTATCCTCTTTTCAACTTTCTCTGTCATGATACCCTTTCCTTTGTCTTTATTGGATGCCTCTGCTTCAGTTTCATGGATCACAACAGCAGATGTGAGAGATGCTACTGAGATCTCAGCTTCAACTTCATTGGTGTAGAAATAAAGACTGATGGCTACAAAATTCTCTAAGTACAACTGCTGTGGACCTCAGAATTTGCTGCAGATCGACAAACTGCTGCGGATAAGCTTATCTGCAGTGGATATTTGTTCTTCTGCTGAAGAACAAATCTGTTGCGGATAGCCTTATCTGCTGAAGACCAAAATTGCTGCTGATAGGCAAATCATCAGCAGATGTGGACAATCGAGTCTTGCTGCCGATCAACAACATTGCACCAGATAGCCATTCCCATTGAAGATCAAACGTTGCAGCTGACTGGCTTCGATAAAGCAACCATTACCACTGACAACTTTCTGCTGCAACACTGACACACTCCACGCAGAAAGAATGTTACTGGTGCAAGACAATAAAAGACAACGATGCTCTTCTTCCAAGGACTCAAGCAATGATGCGTAAACGTTTGAGTAAAGATAACTTTTTATTGAAGCACGTTTGTGTGACAAACACTCTGGATAGTGTCTTAGTTTATTGTACTTGTCTTGTATGTTTTGTCTTTGTATTGTATTGTCTGTATGTATTAGTTATAGAGTTGTAATTTCTAATGCATGTCATTGTTGTAATTTTTCTCTAAGTATTTTGCGCATTTAGCATGTGCACAAGAATTAGTTCATGCGTACATAGCAAGTACGCACGAATACTCTACGTACTTGCTAAGTACGCACGAACAATTTTCCCTGCGCACTTGTTAAGTGCGCAGAGATCAGGTCTTGTATAAATAGAATAGGTTGACAGAAGATAAGTACGCAGACATTTGCACTCAGTATTTTCTCTCTGTAACCGTTCGAGTTTATAAGAGAAGGAACTTTAAAGTGATTTCTTTGTCGTTTTACTTTGTGTTGTTTGATTCTACACCTAGTCACGGGTATTCCGCACCTGATCCGACTAGTCACACACCCACACGTAACGATCAGAGACACCCTGGGACCTACAAGTGGTATCAGAGCTTAGCTCTTGATTTAGAGTGTTGTGAGTGTGTTAGGAGTAATCTCTACACATCCTACAGAGTTTTTGCAAGCAAAAGTGGGTGTTTTTGTTGATTTTTGTGATAAAATAGGGGTAGCTCTTGAGCACTATTTTAGAAGCAAAAATCACTCAAAAACCGACTTTTGTTGTGTATTTCAGTGTTTTGAGCATCAAATGTTGGTTAGAAACGAGTTTCTGACCCTTTGGCTCATTTTGTTTGGTCATATTTTCGATTTCTGCCATCTCCGGTGAGATTCCAGTGTAGGTCCAGATTTCTGTCGAATCACACTGATATGATCGATTAAACACACACACAGGCGGAAACTGTGTATATGTAGGTGAAACAGATAATAGAAACAGTATTGGTGAAGATATCCAGCTAACCACACTATGAATCAGCAATCAAAAGGTATGAAAATGTATGAACACAGTGAATAAACAACTGCAGATTGTATTGATTCAAGCAAAATGTGAAAGAGAAGGTTCAGGGTTACAGCCGCTACTCACACCCTAAACAATCTCAAACTAGGCTATTTATAGTAGTGACATGTATCGAAACTATGGTCAATCGAAACTACTAGTTTCGATTGACCGTTTACAATTGATACACAGACTGTCGAAACTACCATCTATCAAAACTACTAGTTTCGATTGAACAGACTCAATCGAAACTAAGTAGTTTCGATGGCCCAGACTTAACTAATTACAGAAAACTAAAATTACAATAATGAAATGACAGAAAGTTTGACATGAAGAGATACATATGGCTTGACATGAAGAGATACAATTCTTTGATAGGCTTTGGCATCAGCTTCATCTTCATCACTATAAGCCTGAATGTGATTCTGGAATAGCACCTCCAGATCTTCAGGTTGAAATTTCAGCAGCTCCATTGGATCAAAGATGGTGATGTCTTCCTTGCCCTCACATTCAATAACTGCACTGCCAATGACTGGGTTATAGAACCACTTTCTGAAAGTTTGTAGCTGGACAGGTACAGATTTTGGAATAGTGATAGTCTTGTGTGTTTGGGCAGGCTTGTATCTTAGGAACACATATGGCTTTTTAGTCTTAGGATGAAACCTAGTCTTTGAGATCTTCTTCTAAGTTTTTCTAGGCTTCATTCCTTTGAAATCATTGTTGACTTGAGAATGCAGAAACTTCTCAAAGTCATAAGCCATCATGACCTTCCCAGGGTTTTGAAGTGGAAGTTTTGCTAAATCCCTGAGGTCATAAAAAGGAAGGGTATGGAAGTCAGTCATGTTCTTGAAGTGCTGAACTCCCCCTCTATATCGTCTGATGATAAAGAGCTTCCTTTCAGCATCGTATTTCCATCCAATTGGAGGCCTTTTCAGTTCTTGATGCTCGGCTATCCACTCATAAGTTTGAGGAGTCTCTTCTGGAATGATCTTTTTAAACCAAGACTTCCTTGAAATAGGAGGTTCAGGTGCAGTTGAAGGTTGATCTTGAGTTGGAATTGACTCAGAGATTGGAATGGTTGGTTCAGGAATGATAGTCTTGATGAGATTAATCTGAACATCTTCTTCATCTGATAGGGTTTGAATTTCATCTCCTTCTTCATTAAATATCTAGTTTGTTCAGTTTCTTTCTCTTCAGTAGTTAGAATTTCTAGATGAAGGTCATTGTATCCAAAGCTGTCAATCTCATCTAGAAGAGCATGCAGCTCATCATCTGATGGGATGTCTTCTTCATCCAGAATCACTGTTTCAATATTAGCCATAGCTCCCTTCCCTCTCTTCCTTGCTTTTCTTCTTTCATGAGCTGAGGGAAGGACAGACTCTGTTTCTTCAACCTTTACTTCAACAGACTCCTTTGTCATGGCACCGTGGCCAGTATACACGGTTAATGCAGATTCTGGATCAGTGAACAAGGCAGGAGACGATGGTTCAAGTTCAGATGTAGTCTCCCCCTGAGCCTTTGAAGTGGTTGGCTGTTGTGGAGTAGGTTTGTTGACAGAGTCTTTGAGCTGCTTAACTATTTCAGCCAAGGCTTTAAAGTCTTCTTGTTGCCTTATGATTAGTCTTTGTTGAGTTTTCAGCTGAGTCTGCTGATCTATTTGAGTATGTAAGCCCCCAACCTCCAGCTTTAAGCCTTTGACTTCCTCCTTAACTTCTTTTAGCTTAGACTTCAAGCCGTCAATATCTGTATTTTTCTGTTGAAGATTGTCTTGAAGTTTCTTTATTTCAAGACTTAGAGTCTTTACTCTCGGTACAGGAGAGGTTGAATCATGGTGTGGAGATGTAGGAGGTGTATGGATGGGTGATTGTTGTGGAGATGTAGGAGGTGTAGGGATAGGTAATTATTGTGGAGATGTAGGAGGTATATGGATGGGAGATTGTTGTGGAGTAGGATGAGGAGATGGTTCTGGAGTGGTGAATGAAGACTCTGATGAGGATGACAAATCCTCCAATCCAGTCTTTAACTTTTTAGCCCTAGGCTCCTCTTCTTCAAAATCAGATCCTGACTCAATTTATCTTTTTGATGAAGATGCAAGTTGCTCTATTCTTTCATCTGAATCAGACTTGTAATAGTCTGATCCATAAATTCTTGCATCTAGAGTCCCACTTGACTCTGCCACTTCTTCTTCATCCTCCTGTAAGCCAGCTTCAACATTTACTGCTGGCTCTTGAACTATCTGTATTTCTTCAACAAGAGGAGCCTCTATCACAGGCTCAATTACATGTTGCTCTTCTTCTTGAACAATAGGTATGTCTACCTCAATCTCAGCTTCATCAATAGGTGGATTACCTTGATTTTGTTCAGCTTCCAGCTCTTCTTCATCTGATGATAAGTTTTCTTCTTCAAGATCAGGATCAATGTCAGGGATAAACTCTTCTTCTTCTCCAATGATATGACCGAACAGGGGAACGTCGGCTATCACCCGGTTGGTCCTTTTGTTGGTACTTTTCATGTAGCTGAGTGTTTTGGCTATCATATTATCAAACACAAAGGTGTTTCCACCTTGTTGAAGCTCAGGAAGAAGATGATTGATGATAATTTGTAGAAATCTAGGATATGCTAGAAACTTCTCCTTCACTGCTCCAGTTAAGTTATCCTTTAGCTGAGTAAATATGAAACCAGAAAAGTTGTAGTCTCTTCCCTTTATTAATCCCAAAATAACTGATCCCAGAGTACTGTTAGCTGAATCAAAACCCCCTTTCCTTATTGATAGGCAGTGAATAAACACATGCACTATATATCTCCAATGGCTTGGTAAGGAGTTCTTGATTATCTGACCACTCTTGAACTCATCAGGATGACCCATTCTTCTTAAGCATTCTTTCACATAGTAGATTAGAAAATCAAAGGGTGCTTCTGGGTTGTCATTTAACTGCAGTACCTCTCTCACTGTGTCTTCAGAAAATAATACTTCTTGGCCATGTACAGTTGCTCTAATGTGTTGCACATTATCAACTGTGATTATCTCTGCAGTTTCCCAAAATTGTCTATAGTTGCCTCAAACACCGGCAGGTTGTGGCTTATGGCAAAACTTATGTTGGAGTTTGCCAGAAAGTTTAGGACCGGAATGAACTCAGCAGCTTTCGGATCATTGCTATTAAGGAATGCACAGACATTGTGCCTTTTCACGAATACGAGATCCATACCTGTAAAATTCATCAGTTTTGCACAATAAGTAAAGGTTCTGAATATGGTCAATCGAAACTAAGTATTTCAACACTTAGGAAAAATCAGAAATCCTTACTGTCGAAACTAAGTAGTTTCGATAGAGATGAACTTATCGAAACTAACTAGTTTCGATAGAAGCAATAAGCTTTGATTAACACTTATAAAATTTCTGAAATCAACACTGTCGAAACTAAGTAGTTTCGATAGAGATGAATTTATCGAAACTAACTAGTTTCGATAGAAGCAATAAGCTTTGATCAACACTTATAAAATTTCTGAAATCAACACTGTCGAAACTAAGTAGTTTCGATAGAGATGAATTTATCGAAACTAGTAGTTTCGATAGAGAAATTAGGTCAAGTTTGGGTGTCGAAACCAGTAGTTTCGATTAAAAATTTTGAGAAATTTTCAAAGAGTTGAACTCCTTTATCGAAACTACTTGGTTTTGAAACCCAAACCTCTTTTGATTCACGATACACAGACTAAAATAAACAGTTTAATGAAGGGTTTAGAGTGGACTGTAAATGACGGAATGTCATCTTACCAAATGCGAGACTGTTATCTGCAATAAAACACAATAATCGTGAGTTCTAAGATGATAAAGATGTTTGCAAACACGGATAAGCACACAACGACTGTTATTTTGAAGATTCAGTCGAACAATTTTGAACTTTTGAAACCCTAGGTCTGTTGATTCGCAAGAATCATTCAAATGAAATAGTGAGACCTTTACCTGATGATGAAGATGATGGTGACAACGGGGGTACTCAGGTGATTAACCCTGATAATTTGCAACTCAGACCAAGGCTTGAGAAATTTTGTGTGTGTCGAAGAAGATGAAAAGGGTTGCGAAAAAGACGAGTGAAGAAGATATGAAGGGAGGGATTTATTTATGAAGGCATTTAAATTGCGAGGAACAAAAGACAAAAATGCCCCTGTCGAAACAACTAGTTTCGATAGGGCAAACTAGTTTCGATATTTACAGAGTAGTTTCGATAGGGCAAACTAGTTTCGATATTTACAGAGTAGTTTAGATAGGGCAAACTAGTTTCGATATTTACAGAGTAGTTTCGATAGGGCAAAGTAGTTTCGATATGAACATAGTAGTTTCGATATGTCAAAGTAGTTTCGATATGAACCTAGTAACAGAAATAAGACTAACATATATACACAAGATATTTACACTTTTCTTCTTGAAAAAGATCCAACATGAGATCAGATCTGGTCAGTCTCTTGAAACACTTTCTTTTGCAATTAACTACTGTGAGTCCCTGAAGATAGCTGATATTTGTGCAAAGTAAACCCGAACATTTGTTTTTATTTTGATTTCATGTGATTAAAAGGTACCATTTAAGCACTATACAAGGTGTACCCCACATATTAAAATAAAATGATTTTGAAAACCTATCAATCCTCAAGAAGTACCCACCTTCATCCTATCATCTCTTTCTGATTAACCAAGGTACCGTCTTAGTAACGTCAAAGTACCACCAAAAATAAAATAATATATCCAAGTGGATTTAGAAAATTAAAATAAAAAATATCCAAGTAGATATTAAAAAGTTACGAGCATTCTAGATCTTTGCGTAAGCAAAATAGAAGAAGTCGTAAAATTATCCAAGCGGATAGAAAAATGTTGAACATCCGAGATCTTTGCGTAAGCAAAACAGACGGGGACAAATCATCCAAGTGGATGGGAAAAGGATGAGCACCCGAGATCTTTGCGTAAGCAAAACATACGGGGTCATCGGTGGTAAATATCGTTATATTGACGGTCACTTGGCGTATGAATAGGAATCCAATACGTAAGCCTGTATCTAATTGAATTGGTTTTCTTAGATATAAAAATGGGTTAGATGTTTCAATAGCTTATACAAAATATATGACTCTACAATCTCCCCCAAAAGAGTTGCGTAAAAAAACTGTTCATAAAAATAAAATCTTTTTGGAATTTTCTTTGACAAGTAAACAGAATAAAAATAAAAAAATAAAATAAGAATAAAAAGAAAATACTATTCACACAATTTACTGAAAGTTGATCATTCCAAGCATCTCCACCAGTTGGGCGAATTTGGTAGAGTCAAAAGCCTTTGTGAAGATGTCTGCGGTTTGTTTGTGAGTTTTGACTTCAACAATTTGAATATGCTTCTTTTCAACACAGTCACGGATAAAGTGATGTTTGATTTCAATGTGTTTGGTTTTGGAATGTTGAACTGGGTTTTTGGTGATATGAGGAACGGCGGTCTTGTCACACAGAATGGGTGTCTCATGGAATGTGATCCCATATTCAAGCATCTGATGGTGTATCAACCTGACTTGGGAACAACAGAGGGCTGCGGCAATGTATTCGGCTTTGGCGGTGGATTGGGAAACGGTGGACTGTTTCTTACATTGCCATGAGACAAGGCAGTTGCCAAGGAATTGACAACCTCCAGAAGTGGATTTTCGGTCTAAGTTGCAACCCCCGTAGTCTGAATCTGAATAAGCCACAAGATCAAACAAGTCAGTTTTAGGATACCACAGACCCAATTTTGGCTTATACCTTAGGTATCTTAAAATACGTTTAACAGCAGATAAATGAGAAAGTTTAGGATTAGCCTGAAAACGTGCACACAAGCACACTGCAAACATGATGTCGGGTCTGCTGGCCGTGAGATACATGAGAGATCCTATCATGGAGCGATATAGATGCGGATCAACGCTTTCACCATCCACATCAGGAGTCAAACAATGACGAACTTCCACAGGAGTTTTTACAGGGTGGGAATCAGCCATTTTGAACTTGGTCAAGATTTCTTTGACGTATTTTTCTTGATGGATAAGGATTCCTGACTCAAATTGATCAACTTGTAGTCCCAAAAAGAACTTCATTTCCCCCATGGAGCTCATCTCAAACTTAGATCGCATCACTTCTTCAAATTCTTTGCAGAGACGGGGATTTGTAGATCCAAAAATGATATCATCTACATAAATTTGCACCATGATTGTATCCTTTTCCTCCTTCCGTTTGAACAAAGTTTGGTCAATTGCTCCTCGTGTGAAACCATTCTCAATCAGATGCTTTGATAAAGTTTCATACCACGCACTTGGTGCTTGGTGAAGACCGTACAGTGCTTTGTCTAACTTGTAAACACGGTCTGGAAAATTACGATCAATGAAACCCGGTGGCTGCTTGACATATACTTCTTTTTGAACTTTGCCATACAAAAATGCGCTTTTGACATCCATTTTATGGACGGTGAAGTCCATGTAGGTGTAGGATCGTAAGATTACAAGGTGTTTCTATTCTAGTTGATATTGGCGGAAACAATAACAACCAACAAAGTAAACAAGTAAACAGCAAGAATACTGATAAATGCACTGTTGTATTAAACTTCTGAGATTACAAGTTTACAAGTAAAACACTATCAAGAAGCACTATGAAAGCACAAAAGCACTATTAAGTATAAGCACAAGCACACTTTGTTTGAAGTGTTTACAGGATATATATATATAGTAACTTAGAATCAAGACAGACCCTTGATTCAAAGGATCAGATCTAACACAAGCCGTTGATCTTGTTTATTAATCTAAATTACACGCAAAGGCTAATCTAGATAACTTTACTGAAACGTCTTCTTAGGCATCATTGTTTGCATGCTTGGAGACGCGCGTTATTGTCCTTTATTGGTTGCACCACTGAGGTTCCTTCTGCTTGAACTGTGGCAGTTGCTTTTGTAGAAAGGTGTCAGAGGCGCTTCACATGGATAGTCAGCTGCAACGTTTGGTCTTCAGTGAATAAGGCTATCAGCAGCAGAGATGAGAATAATGCTGCTGATAAGCCTATCAGCAGCAACTTGTGTTGAATGCTGCTGATAAGCCTATCAGCAGCAACAAGTGTTGAATGCTACTGATAAGCCTATCAGCAGCAACTTGTGATGAATGCTGCTGATAAGCCTATCAGCAGCAACATGTGTTGAATGCTGCTGATAAGCCTATCAGCAGCATTAAGTGTTGAATGCTGCTGATAAGCCTATCAGCAGCATTTGTACTTAGAATAATTTGGTAGCAATCAGTCTTTGGTTCTACAAACTCCCCCTAGACTGATGCAACCAAAATTCTTCTAATCACTTTGCTGCTGAAGCTTTTGCATGTGGCTGACTATCCTTTCAACCTCATAGCCTCTTGGATCCTTGCTGGGATTGTTCAGTGGATGTTCAGACAGAGTCTTGATGTCTTTGTGTGGCATTTTGTAGATTGCTTTGCTTGAACATCTCATCTGCTGCTTCTTTACATCAATCAGAGTGAACTCATCCAAATCAGCATTGTAGGACCAAGATACAAGTGGAGAGTGGGACTTGAGTGGTTTGACATCCACGACCACATCTTTGCTAGGGTTGAAGTAATGTCTGATTGCTAGCATAAGATGTTTCCCACTCTCATTTGCAGGCTCATGAGCTTCACCCAGCTCCAAAATTCTTCTTAGGTCTGAATCTGGTAGTTGCAGAACTTCATCAACAGACCTGTATGTAGATCTTCTTCTTTCAGTTTTCCCCCTGAAGATCTCAAACCTTTGATCCTGTGGATTGTAGACCCATTCAACTATGTTTCTTGAGTCTTCAGGTTCAGATGGGGATTTGGATTTCTTCAAGGGAGGCTGTTGATGAGAGGGAGCCGGGTGGGATGATTTGGACTTGTTGGGTGGAGGAGTGGAATGTTTGGGGAGGAGAGTGGAAGGATGATGGACTGATGAAGAGGTAGGTGAGGGAGAAGGCTTGGGTTTCTTTGTCTTTGGTTTTTCTTCTTCTTTGATAAGTACCCTTTTCTTGGAGCCCTTCTTCCCTAGTCTTTCTTCCTCATCCTTTTTAACTTTGAAGTAGAGGGCTTGCAGGTTCATGAAATTCATGGTACCTAGCCTCTTTCCACTATCTCCTCTAGCCTTAAGGAAGTCAATCATGACCTTCCTTTCTTCATGGGTCCTTTTATTAAAGGCAATGGTCTTCTTGGACTGTAGCTTGGCTTTCTCTTCTTCTTCAGCCTTTTTCTTTCTAGTCAATTGACCCTGCTGACCCATGAAGGCTCTGTAAATCTCTTTGGTTGAAAGTTTCTCAAGGTAGTCTGCATCCTCACCTTGAGAGACTAGAGTCTTTACCCACTCCTCCCTCATTTCTTTAGCTAGTTCAGAATCGGTTATTCTGAACTTAGCTTCTTCTTTCTTCTTCTTCTCCAATTCTTCTTCTTCTTTCTTGAATTGTTCCTGCAGTTGAAGAGCAAGAGCTGCATCTTCTTCAATCCGGTCAACTGCAGGAATCTTTCTTTTTAGTTCATCCAGTTGTTTAGCATACAGCTGGATGGTTTGTTCTCTTAGGAGAATGGCTGTTTTTCTTTCTTGAGCCTTTTTCAGGTCAGCCATCTCCTCTTCTTCTATTTTTCTTCTTTTCTCTTCTGTCTCTCTTTTCTCTTTTTGCAACCTCTCTTCATCTTCATCAGTCATGATTCCCTTTCCTTTGTTTACATTGGATGCCTCTGCTTCAGCTTCACTGACCACAACATCAGATGATGATGCTGCTATTGGGATCTCTGCCTCAGCTTCATTGGCAAGTTGAGGGATTGACAAGGGATGATCACTTTCTTCATTAAGTTGATACTCAGGACCTTCTATTTCCCTCAGTTGATCCCTAAGAGAAGATCTTGTGCCAGATGCTGCAGATGTGGCTTTAACTTGTGGAGTATCTGAGTTGGAGTCAGCATCAGAGGTTGACACAGACTCTTCCTGAGGAATCAGTCCTTCTTCTTCAAGATGGGCTCTGACAGTAGCTATCATTACCTGGCTTTCAAGAGAGTTGACATTGCAGATGTTTGCCCTGAGCTGAAAAATCTTGAATAGGAAGTCTGAGGGCAGCTGAAGGATGTTCCTGGTGTTGATGATGAGAGAGGTACTATTGCTGAGCAGAAAAGTGTGGTGAAGGGACTTAGTGCTCACCCAACCTAGCACGTCCAAGTCCTTGACCAGGAAGGCATACAGGAATCTTTGAAGGCCCAGAACTTCTTCTTCAGGGAGAAGACTGCTCCTTGTTATTTCAAGATTGCTAGGAGTCGGTCTCCTTTCTGCGGCCGCCGAGGATTCAGGATAAGCTACCCGATGTGCTGCTTGTAGGAATCTTTGGAACTTGGGTAGATTATCCTCCATCAGGTCATGGAACCTGCCAATGGCAAGTTCTGCTGAGAGATCTGTTGAGGTGTTGATGCAGTTAGTTAAATGCAGATGTAGGACTTGGAGGGCATTGAGAGAGTTCCAGTTCAGCTCTTCTACTCCGCTGAACTCCCATCCAATCCAAAACCTCTCAGATGATCCATCATACCCCCAAGCTAGGATGGAGTCAAATTCTAGCTTCCTTGATGATCTGAATAGTTGGGCGGTTGAGGATTGACCAATGATGGCTGCTGCTTCAGGAAGGATGCTGAATGATGTATTTGTGTTGTTCTGTGTCTTCAACATCATTCAGCATTTCATCGACAGCCCTGACGACCAACTTCCAGTCTTCAGATGTCTCTTCGTCTTCATTACCTGGGACTGGCAAGTCATGAATTTGGACAAAGGCTGGCTTGAATACTGAGCTTTGAAGTACAACCTGCTCTTGAATCCAGTCGTCAAGACTGTCTTTATCTTCTTCCATTGAGACCATCTCCCCCTTTTTGGTTGCATCAGTAGACAGGTAGGCATCAGTTTGGGTGCCTATTGATACAAGAGAGGGAGTGGCTAGAGTTGAGCATTGATGGGCTTCATGCATAGAGACTTGGTGTCTTAGTTTGGACACTTCAGCCTCTAACATAGCCACCCTGGCCGTCAATTCCAAGTTATGAAGTTTCAGTCTGTCCTCATCCACAGTTGTGGAATCCTTGGACCCAGATGGGGCCGTAGGCCGAGCCTCAGCATCCCCATCACCCGCGGTTTCTTGGCGCCTGGGATTCCTCTCAGTGAGGGGAGTTTCCAAGGAAACACCCTCACCATGAGTTGCCGTGGTTGAGGTCTTAAAGATGTTGTCATTGTCCTCCTGGTCAGTTGATGGACCAGCAGTAGTGACAGCCTCGTCCACATCCTCTCTTTCAATACTCCCAGAGTGGACCTTCAAGGGTGAAGAACTTGGGTTGGGTGTTTCGAAAGCAAGACCAATCAGTACCTCCTTAATAGTGGTAGTGGGAGAAGGTACATCACTTTGGTCAGGATCCTCAACACTTAAGTTCAAAGAAGATAGGAATGGCTCAAAGGGCTGTTCTATGGATCCGGGAAGTGATCCTAATCCTAATAGAGAGACTTCCGAAGGAGTCTCCCTAACAGTGTTGCTTTCCCTTATGATATTCTCACTAGAATGTTGTGATTCTGAGTGAGGGATGTTGGCTTGGGTTTGGGCCTTGGAGGCAAGAGAAGAACGAGTTCTCTTGCCCCTCTTCCTTGTATATTTGGCTGCAACCGGGGCCCTGTGTTCCGGTTGAGCAATCAAACTGGGGGTGAGTAGATTATGTGCATGTACATCCTCAGTAGAATGCACAGGGGTTCGATCAAAGGAAGCAGTAGTTTGAGTTTGTGGCAGTGAGGTGGAGGGTGTGGGATCAGTATCAGCTGGGTTTGCTGAACTGTCACCCTGGGCACTTTGTACGTTCAACATTGTAGACAACAATGGAACATCGGCCCCTGAGAACTTTGATGAAACTGTTCTCATGCTTTGAAAAATATTGTTCTTATGTCCCAGAATTGAGTAGATTCTTGCAGTTTTTGAAAGATCTTGGTGTTCAATATTGAACACTTCTTGTAAGAATCTTGGGTACATGAAGAACTGAGATTTCACCCCTTCTTGAAGGTTGTATCTCAAACCTTCAAGAATGAGGTGAGAAAAATTGAAACCCGCCCCAGTTATCATACCGTGAATTACCGACGCAAGTCCGGAGCTGAGTTGGTTCCAGCCACTTCTCTTCTGGGATATGCATTGGAGAAGAGTGTGGCAGAGATATTTCCATTTGGGACCCATGAGTGCCTTCTCTATCGTATACTCTGTTTGATTCCCAGTGTACCCTATGGATACAAAGGTCCTCATGTATACGTCTCTTGGGTAAGATGTGGCGTCCCCTTCATCTTGAAGCTTGAGGTGTTGGCGGAGCTTTGCTTCAGTGATGATTATCTCTTTGCCGTCTACTGTTCCTTTGATTTGGGGAGTGCCCTGTTCAATAGAATACACGGCTGAGCTCCAAAAATCTTCCATGTGGGAAGTGTAGATGGTTGGGTTAACTGTTAGGGCATGGAGGATTTTGGACCGACAAAGGAAGTCGATCATATCGTTGAAACCATCAGATTTCTTGCCCTTTATTAGGCATGCAGTGAGGTTGTGATATGGGGAAAACTTGTCATTGGGATTGTTTATGTCTGCGCCTGCCATTGTTTTGGATTTGGAGGGAAGAGAGAAGGGTGTTTGAATGGTGGTTAATTATTTAAGGCTTTGAATGCTGTAGGGACGGGAGAGAAAGTGATGGGTTTAGGGTTTGAAATTGAATATGAGGAGGCTGTGGGAACGTTTGAAATTGTGATATAACGACAGACGAAGAAAAAGCAACCTTACTTGTACAGTACAACCTGTTTCACTTTTCATTGTTACAGTTGTAAAGCACTCGAGCAGTCATGGTAAAGACTGAGAGTAGTTTTTACTGTAGGTAAAAGTTAATGTAGACTTGTTTTACCCATCAGCAGCAAACTTGGTTGCTGCTGATGGTGTGCTATCCGCTGCAAACTTGGTTGCTGCGGATAGTTAAGTCTTTCAGCAGCAGATTTGGTAGTTGCTGACTGTTGTATTCATTCCGCAGCAAAAAGGTTGCTGCTGACCGCCTTAAAGCTATCCGCAGGAAACTTGTTCCTGCTGATAACTTAAAGCGATCAGTGGCAAATGTTTTGCTGCTGAAGAGTAAAACTGTCAGCAGTGAAAAAGGTGCTGCTGACAGACCTTTTATTAAGAACAAAAACATAGACATATTTACAAGGAAAGATAAAAAATTTGAGACATGTCTTATTCAAAGTTCATCATGCCAATTGATTAAATTAGATATCGAAATCTTGCTTCATCAAAAGGTTTAGTGAACAAATCAGCATATTGCTCATTTGTGTGAACCTTGGATAGGACAATTCTCTTTTTCTCAGCTTGATCCCTGATAAAGTGATACCTGATGTCGATGTGCTTAGTCTTGGAGTGCTGCACTGGATTATTCGTGATAGAGATTGCACTCATGTTGTCAATGTGAATTGGAGTCTGCATGAAGGTCATTCCATAGTCAAGCATTTGATTTTGGATCCAGATGACCTGTGCACAGCAACTTGAAGCTGCAATGTATTCTGCTTCAGCTGTTGAAGTAGAGACACATGTTTGCTTTTTGCATTGCCATGAGATGAGCCTTCCTCCAAGAAATTGACATCCCCCAGATGTGGACTTTTTGTCCAAGTTACAACCCCCATAGTCACTGTCAGTGTAGGCATAGAGATTTACATTTTCATTCTTTGGATACCATAGCCCAAGTTTTGGAGCTCCCTTTAGGTATCTAAGGATCCTTTTGACAGCTTGAAGATGAGACACTTTTGGAGCTGCTTGAAATCTTGCGCAGAGACAAACTGCAAACATGATATCTGGTCTTGAGGCAGTGAGATAATGAGAGAACCTATCATTGCTCTGTACTGATGTTGATCAGTGTCTTGTCCTTCTTTATCCGGAGATAATTGATGGTGCACTTGCATAGGAGTTCTTGCAGCAGAGCAGTCAGCCATTTTGAACCTCTCCAAGATGCTTTTGACATACTTGGATTGACTTATGAAGATTCCATTTGGTACCTGTTTGACTTGAATTCCTAAAAAGAAATTTAGTTCACCCATTGAACTCATTTCAAATTTGGAATGCATCAGAACTTCAAAGTCTTTGCAGAGCTTCTTTCTTGTAGATCCAAAGATAATATCATCAACATAAATTTGGACCAACAAAATTTCTCCCCCTTCATCTTTGTTGAAAAGTGTCTGATCAATGGCCCCCCTTCTGAAGTTGTTGTTAACTAGATATCCAGATAAGGTTTCATACCAGGCTCTTGGGGCTTGGTGTAAGCCATAGAGAGCTTTGTCCAGTTTTAAGACCTTATTTGGATGTGCAGGATCCACAAAGCCTGGAGGCTGTTTGACATAGACCTCTTCACCAATCTTTCCATACAAGAAGGCACTCTTCACATTCATTTGATAGATCATAAAGTTTTTGGATGCAACATATGCCAGAAAGATTCTGATGGCTTCCACACGGGCCACAGGAGCAAAGACTTCATCCTAGTCAATGCCTTCTTCTTGAGTGTAGCCTTGAGCTACCAGTCTGGCTTTGTTCTTGACCACGATGCCCCTTTCATCTTGCTTGTTTCTGAAGACCCATCATGTTCCAATGGCTGTTTGACCAGGTGGAAGATCAACAAGCTTCCAAACATCTTGTCTTTTGAATTGCAGCAACTCTTCCTGCAATGGTTCAATCCAGCTGTTGTGCTTGAGAGCTTCATCAATCTTTTTGGGTTCCACCTGAGATAAAAAACAAGAGAACAAACAAATGTTGGCTTCATGAAACTTACTTCTTGTCTGGATACCTGTGTGGACTTGGCCAATGATGTTTTCCAGAGGATGCTCGTTGTTTATTCTCTGTGCTGGTATCACATCCAGCCATATTCCCTCTTCAAGATTACTTTGGTTTAGATCAGGATTGTCTTCAGTTGTGAGGAGAGGAGCTTGGAGGTTCTGATCATTGAGTTCCACATTGTCAGCAGTATTAGCATCAGAGGCCTCTTCAGCATGGATTGAGGAGGCTTCATTAAAGATTTCTTGGTCAGAGAGATTGCTGCTTGTGGTGTTGGAAGTACTGGCTTCACCTGTACCGGCTTCAATAGCTTCTGCCACTGATGGAGGATCAATGGATGGCCTTTTCATCCTGATGTAGGGACTGGGAAAATCCAGTCTGTAGTCAGTAGAGGAGGTTGAGGCAGAAGATGTTGATTTTGAAGAAGAACACTCCATATTTGAGAAAATGAGAGGCTCAAATATCTGGGTGAAGGAGTCTATATCAAAGAGCCAGTTAGGACCTTTGCCTTGTTCACAGACAACATGTTCCCTGCATTCCACATTAGCAGATTCTTCCACAATCCGAGTCCTAGAATTGAACACTCGGTAGGCCTTTGATTGAGAGGAGTAACCCACAAAGTAGCCTTCATCAGACTTTGCACCGAATTTAGGAAGAACTCCATGTGTGATGAGGATGGTACATGGACATCCAAAGGGCTTCAGGAAGCCAATGTAGGGAACTCTTTTGAGCCATAGTTCATAGGGTGTTTTCTGGAGAGGCTTAACAATAAGGACTCTATTCTGCACATAACAAGCTGCGCTTACTGCTTCTGCCCAGAAAGTAAGGGGCAGCTTTGAGTCAGCCAGCATAGATCTTGCTGATTCAATCAGAGTCCTATTTCTTCTTTCAGCAACCCCATTTTGTTGAGGGGTTCTTGGAGCACTGTATTTCCTTTCAATGCCCTTGCTCTCACAGAAACTGTTCAAGGTGTGATTTTTGAACTCTGTTCCCTGATCACACCTTATGATCTTTACTTTCAGATTGCTTTGATTCTCTACCCTAAGAATATAGGATTTGAGAATCTCAGCAGTTTCATCTTTTGTTCTTAGGAAGAATACCCATGAGAATCTGGAGAAGTCATCAGTTATCACCAGACAGTAGGACTTTTTGCCCATTGACATGACATTCGTAGGACCAAAGAGATCCATATGCAGTAGCTGGAGAGGGGTGTCATTTGTGTTCAATGTCTTGGGCTTGTGGGAACTTTTGTGTTGTTTTCCCTTCAAGCAGGCAATGCAGGGATCGTCTAGCTGGAATTCTTTGTCAGGAAGCCCTCTGACAAGATTGTCCTTCACTAATTTATTGATTGTTTTGATGTTAACATGGCTTAACCTCCTGTGCCAAAGAGCGGATTCATCAACTGATGCCTTTGACAGAAAACATGAAACACTACTGGATGGAGTGGCTTCATTCATGTCAAGCACATATAAGTTGTCCTTTCTACGAGCAGTTAGGAGAATCTTCTCTGGAGGGGGTTTAGATAGACCATGAGCTAACACAAAACATTATTTGTCAGTGAAGAGCATCCAATGCTTTTGATCACATTCTTGGGAAACACTCATGAGATTGAAGTCAAGTTCTTTAACATAGTTGACTCTTTCAATACTCATCCTTTCATTGGACACAGTTCCTTGTCCAGTGATAGATCCACCTTTTGAGTCACTCCCAAAGGCAACATATCCTCCATTGAAATGTCTGAAGTTAGAGAGGATGGACCTGTTGCCTGTCATGTGCCTGGAACAGTCGCTATCTACCACCCAAGTATTGTGTTTGTTGCCTGGCTGTCCCTGCACATGGAAGATATCTAATTAGTGGGAGGATCATTGTAGCATGCAGCATTATAGAAGATCGTTGCTAATTTGCCATTTTCAGCATGCTTGCAGTCAATGGAACCAATAGTTATGCTTGGAGATTGTTTGGCCTTCCATTGCTGTGTTGGTGGTTTTCTAGCTTTCTTTGCATTGTCGGTAGAAGATGTTGTTACTGACAATTTTGGCTTATCCGTAGCTGATTTTGCTGCTGAGGGCTTTGCTGGAGCAGTAGCAGTTTTTGCTTTGTCAGCAGCAGATACTTTTGCTGCTGATGCCGTTGTTTTTTATTTTGCTTTGTTAGCAGCAGAGACTTTTGCTACTGGAGGCTTTGCCTTTTGTTTCCTGGACTTTACTCTATCAGCAGCGATTTTGTTTGCTGCTGATGGGTTGAGCACAGATGAACGATTTGCAACTTGGTTAAAAGGGTTGAACTTGCATGTTGCAGCAAAGTGGTTTGATTCCCCACATATGATGCAAGTTTGTTGAGGTTTCTGCATCTTCACTCTTTGAGGGGATAGAGATTCTCTGAACTTTGTTGCCTTGGCATCATAGCTTCTCACCTGTTTGTTTCTGTTTGTTTTCTCAAAGGCATGCTGCTTTGAGTTTCTTTGGTGTTCACGGTAGTGAAAGCAGGTGCTGGCAGTGTGATTGTATTTGCCACACACAAAGCATGATACTGCTATATTGTCCCTGTGAGAGTCCACATAGTTCTTATTTTGAAACAAATCTTTGAAGTTCCAGGGATGAGCTTTGTTATGTTCAAAGGTGGCTTCTTCTAGTGTCCTTTGAACATATGTACCTTTTTCTCCAGGTGTATGAGAAATATCAAACGCTTTTGACTTTGACTGAGATTTGGGGTTGGTGAAACCTGATGTCTCTCCCTTTTCAATGATTAGCTTTCTTCCACCTGGAGGATAGCTAATCTTGATTTGTTTGAATGGGATGGAAGCTGGAATGGTTGGAGTAACAACAGGACAACCGGCTTCAGAGAAAGGAGCAGATGGGATTTCACTAGTTTCACAGTGGTCTGAGTAGGTTGACTTAGATTCTGAAGAGGTGGAGCAGTCTTCCACAAAACATGCATCCATTGAAGGATCAAGATTTCGGTTTGCCATGTCAAGGTTTGCAGTATTGAAGCTTGGTTGGTGAATGGCAACATAATCAGCAGGAGGAGGAACTGTCTGGTACTCGTCACTATGATATCCATGTCCAGTTTTTACCCTTTCATGGACTTGAATATCTAACAATCTTTGTAAATTTTTAGGTGAAAATTCATATTTTTGAACATGAACTTTCTGTTCAGCCAGTTCAGCTCTGGTAGCTTTAAGTTTTACTAATAGATCATCAATCTGAGTTTCTAGATTGGTTTGTTCATGTTTTAATGAAGAAATCTCTTTCTTAAGGCAGTTAATTTTTTCTTTGTAAGTATCTTCGACCTTTTTGAATTCAGACTTCATTTGATGAAACTCTTCATTTTGATCTATCAGATTTTGGTTATGCTTTCTATAACCTAAAACTTTGTCAATGCAAGCTTGAGAGCAAAGATGTTCAAATACCTGAGGTGGTATCTCTGCATTGTCTGCCATAAGTGCTTGGTTGGAGGCAGGAACATCTTCATATTGAAAACTCCAGTCAAAGTCTGAAGTTCCAACATTTGCACAGGCTGCAGTATGTGCTGGAGTAGTTCCTTGCTGCTGCTGCTGCTGCCTGGGCTGACCTTGGTAACCTTGTCTTTGATGGCTGGCACCCTGATTGGCTTTAGGTGCCTTGCACTCCCTAGCAAAGTGACCCATTTGGTTACAGTTGTAACATCGGATCTTGCTTTTATCAAGCCCAACTCTGGTGTTTGAGTTGTTGCTTGGAACTGATCTCCCGGTTCTAGAATAAAACCTTTTTGCTCTGAGGGAGAGCATGGCATATGAGTGCTGAATATCCATTTCTTCAAGATCATCTGGATGAAAGCATTCCAGATCCTCCTTTATGAAGTACATACTGCTTGAGTTGTCAGAGACAAAAGAAGTAGAGGTTGGCTGTTGAGGAGGTGCCTCAAGAAGAAATGGTGATGAGTTGGATTGTGAAGCAGTTGGTGTTTGAGGATGAGTAACTACGGGAGGATAGTAGTTGCTTGCACTAGGACCAGAATGATCAGAGTGAAGCGCTGAGGTGGTGGTAGAGGAAGTGGTAGCTGATTGATAACTGGAGCTCCTTTCTTTAGCTTGAATCATTTCTAATTCATAGGTTTTGAGCATGCCAAAGAGCTCAGTCATCTGAAGAGTCTTCAGATTCTCTGTTCTTCTGATGGACACTGTATATAATGTCCAACAACTAGGAAGAGATCTTATGAACTTCTTGAGAATGTCTTCATTCTCCAGCTTTACCTTGGAGCACTGCAGTTCTCCAACCAGGTACGTGTACCTGTTATATAAAACTATTAGTGACTCACCTTCCTTCCAGACGAAGTTTTCATACTGTTGCTTGAGAATGTCATGTCTGTTCTCTTTGACCTCCTCAGATCCAGCAAACATCTTTTCTAAGGCTCCCCATAACTCCTTTGCAGTTTTGTGAGCCTTGAAGTTGTGAAAAACTTCATTTGGAAGGCACATTTGGATAGCTCCTAATGCCTTGAAGTCCACCTCCATTTTCTTTATGTCTTCTTCAGAATACTTGGAGGGTTCCTTCGGAACTAGTGGTCCTCTGGAGTCAGCAGAGGCCACCATGGGAACATAAGGTCCATCCCTTATGGATTTCCACATTCCGTATTCATGGTAGCAGAAGAAGCTTTCCATACGGTTCTTCCACATATCATAGTCCTCCCCAGACACCAACCTCGGTGGTCGGTTGATACTGCCGATGTCTTCAGATCCATGACTTTGTGCCATTTTGTTTTGTGTGACTTGATCAAGAGTAGAGTTTTGAATAGAATCAGAAAGTGATTAAACAAATGTTAGCTTGTTTAATCTTGAGCCAAAGCTCTGATACCACTTGTAGGATCGTAAGATTACAAGGTGATTTTATTCTAGTTGATATTGGCGGAAACAATAACAACCAACAAAGTAAACAAGTAAACAGCAAGAATACTGATAAATGCACTGTTGTATTAAACTTCTGAGATTACAAGTTTACAAGTAAAACACTATCAAGAAGCACTATGAAAGCACTAAAGCACTATTAAGTATAAGCACAAGCACACTTTGTTTGAAGTGTTTACAGGATATATATATAGTAACTTAGAATCAAGACAGACCCTTGATTCTAAGGATCAGATCTAACACAAGCCGTTGATCTTGTTTATTAATCTAAATTACACGCAAAGGCTAATCTAGATAACTTTACTGAAACGTCTTCTTAGGCATCATTGTTCGCATGCTTGGAGACGCGCGTTATTGTCCTTTATTGGTTGCACCACTGAGGTTCCTTCTGCTTGGAGTGTGGCAGTTGCTTTTGCAGAAAGGTGTCAGAGGCGCTTCACATGGATAGTCAGCTGCAACGTTTGGTCATCAGTGAATAAGGCTATCAGCAGCAGAGATGAGAATAATGCTGCTGATAAGCCTATCAGCAGCAACTTGTGTTGAATGCTGCTGATAAGCCTATCAGCAGCAACAAGTGTTGAATGCTGCTGATAAGCCTATCAGCAGCAACAAGTGTTGAATGCTGCTGATAAGCCTATCAGCAGCAACTTGTGATGAATGCTGCTGATAAGCCTATCAGCAGCAACATGTGTTGAATGCTGCTGATAAGCCTATCAGCAGCATTAAGTGTTGAATGCTGCTGATAAGCCTATCAACAGCATTTGTACTTAGAATAATTTGGTAGCAATCAGTCTTTGGTTCTACAGTAGGCTGCATAGGCGAGAAACATTCTGATGGCTTCCAAACGAGCCACTGGTGCAAATACTTCCTCATAGTCAATCCCTTCTTCTTGATAGAAACCTTGAACCACCAGACGAGCTTTATTTCGAATCACAGTGTCGCCTTCATCCTTTTTGTTGCGAAAGACCCAACGAGTACCGATTGGAACTTTGTTCTTGGGTAGATCCACCAAATTTCATACATGTAACTTTGAGAATTGCTGTAGCTCTTCCTGCATTGCTTCCACCCAGCTGTTTTCTAGTAGAGCAGCTTTAATGTTCTTTGGTTCAGTTTGAGAGATGAAGCAAGAAAACATGCTGTTTTCAAATGCTTCACAGGCACTTCGGGTACTGACACCCACATTGAGTGGTCCAATGATGTTATTTGTGGGATGAATCTTGTGAATTCGCAGTTGAGGAATTGCATCTTCTTGTACGACTTCTTCCAAATTGGTAAGATTTTCAGCAGGAGGATCGGCAATATCATTAATAGGATCTTCAGCAGGTGATTGTGGTGCAACATCTACTATTGGAATGGAGTTGTCTTCAACAGTTTCACTTGTTGCACCAGAACCGGAAGACTCCATATCCGATTCAGCATTTGCAACCACAGGAATTTCAACCTGAGCAGATGAGGAAGAACCTTGATCATTTAAGTTCCCTAAATTGTTCACAGAAAAATAAGGATTAGCATGAGTTGAGTCAATTGAGAAATCAGGAAGATTAAATGATTTAAAAACTGAATCGATGTCAAATAGCCAATTGGGACCGTCTCCTGTGTCCGTGTGATTATTTTCATGCCAATTGATATCAATGGACTCCAGCACTATTCTTTTCTGCTTATGATAGACACGAAAAGCACGTTGCTTGGAGGAATAACCAACAAAATAACATTCATCAGCTTTGGCTTCAAACTTGTTGAGCTGATCTGAAGTGTTCAGCATCGTGCACACACACCCAAATTTTCTGAAGAAATCAATAACTGGCTTGCGCTTGTACATGATCTCATATGGTGTCTTGTTGCAACTTTTAGTTATAAGAACCCGATTTTGCACAAAACATGCAGTGTTGACCGCCTCAGCCCAGAAAGTCACGGGAAGCTTAGAGTCAACAATCATAGTTCGTGCAGCTTCAATTAAGGTGCGGTTTCTCCTTTCAGCTACACCGTTTTGTTGAGGAGTACGAGGTGCACTAAATTGAAGAGAAATTCCTTTGCTTTCACAGAAGGAATCAAGAGTTGCATTCTTAAATTATGTTCCATGATCGCTGCGGATAGTCTTCACACTTAAACTGAAGATGTTTTCAATTTGAAGCAGATAGGTCTTTAAAATCTCTGGCATCTCATCCTTCTTAGCTAAGAAAAACACCCAAGTGAATCGAAAAAAATCATCTGTTACCACCAGACAGTATGACTTTCGTCCAAGACTCATGACACTCACTGGACCAAAGAGATCCATGTGAAGCAATTGGAGAGGAGAGTCAATGGAATTGGTGGTTTTAGGCTTATGTGAAGATTTGTGCTGTTTTCCCTTGGAACATGAAATACAGTGTTCCATAGGAGTGAAATCTTTGAGAGGTAATCCAGTGACTAGGTTGCCTCGAACCAGTCGGTTCATTGTTTTGAAATTGACATGTCCCAACCTCTTATGCCACAGGAAAGATTCATCTTCGGAAGCCTTTGAGAGAAAACACGATTCAATTCCCGATGGGTTGTTCATATCCAAGCTATATGTGTTGTATCTTCTGGGAGCACGCATGAGAATAAGTTCTTCCGGAATCACCACTCCTGGCTTTAAGATAAGACATTCTTTTGAATTGAATAAAGCACAAAAGTCCTTGTCACAAATCTGTGAAACATTCCTCAGATTGTATTTTAACTGAGGAACATAGTTGACAAATTCCAGACTATTTACTCCATTTGATACTGTTCCTTGTCCTTCAATCTTTCCTCCTCTTGGGTTTCCAGCAAAAGCAACATACTCTCCATCAATTTGATGATAATCTTGCAGCAAGTTAAAGTGCCCAGTCATATGCCTTGAACATCCACTATCTACATGCCAGATGTTATCGCCGGTTCTTCTTGATTGACCCTATACACAACGAACCATTTATACGTTTTGACCAAAAATGTTTCAATCAAGAGATTTTAGTATCAGGATATGACATGTCATTGGAATCAGAAGTACAACCATCCTTTGATGAAGCACGGTCATCAAATAGAACATTATTTTTAATTTTCCAAGTTCGTTTTAAATAATTTTTAGCATTTTTAATTCTTTTACGCCTAGATTTCCTACTGTGAGAAGAATTAGGCAACACATATGAATTTAATGAACTTTGGGAAGGTGATTCTTCATTAAAATTTGCGGTTGTCAATTTACAACTCTTTGAAACATGATTTGAGGCACCACAACTAAAACAAACGTTTTTACAAGATATCTTAGCCTGATAATAATCATCACAAGATGAAGATGATTGTGATGTTGAGGAATCTGAACATGAGACGGTTCTCTCATCAATAACTTTGTCTTGAAGACGATGTGCTTCCTTTAATCTGAAAAATTCCATGTTGCTCATGGTTTCACGTGGTACATCATTCACAATAATTCCTGCACTTTTAAATTTTGTAACACATGGCATAACATTCAAAGATTTAGGAACAAAAGGCAAGGCATTTTGAAATTTAGAAACATCACATCCCAAACCCGTATGCTCAGCAGGCATAGAATCAAAATACAAGTTTTTAACGTGTTCACAAATATTTGGTTTTGACACGGACATATTATTACATTCATCCGACTCAAGTTCTTTTAAAATAGTTCTATCATTAGCACTCTTATCACAATCATCTTCGGACTTTATACAATTTGACTCTGCACAAGAAGCAAAACTGTCAGAATCAGAGGATGTAATATAATCATCAGGAGATAATGTGCAAACAAAAGGTGTGGAAACATGTGGAGTAGGCATATCAGCAAATTTACCTGATTTAAAATAAGGAGGTGGATGAGAGTTATACCCAAGACCTTCTGTGCCTTTTCTATTAAATTGTTTATCAATTATTCCAAACAGAATTTTCTGATCCATATCCATGTGATCAACCTGTAATTTGGCTTTTTCTGCCTTTTGGACTCTTTCTGTTAAAATTGTATTATTAATCGTTTGAGTATTTAGTTGCACAATTAAAGAACGATTTTTACCAGAAATATCACGAATTTTCTTCAAGTAAAGTTTCTCATTTTTGGCCACAGAGTCATACATCACCTTAATGTGATTTCGTTCATCAATCAAGGCTTGATTGATGAATCTGTATTTTTGAATTTCATTTAAACAAGATCTAGAATCACAAAGTTTAGAAATAACCTCAGCAGGCACAGCAGTGAGATCCTCAGCTGGTTCAATCATGACACACTTGCCATTTTCCTCCACATCAGCCATCAAGGCTTTATCAGCAGCTTCCTTAGCTTGTTCTCCCCAATGATAATGTCCATCAGCTTGGCACACAAGAGCTGTGGAACTTGAAGTTGTGTTTGTCTTTGGAGGATTGACAGTTTGTTTACCAAAGGAAATCTTCTTATCTTACTGATCTTTGGAGGACGGCTCCTTGCAGTTTCTGGCAAAGTAACCCAGCTGATCACAATTGTAGCATCTCACCTTCTTGATATCAAACCCAAGCGTCTTTCCTTGCTTGAATCTGTCTATCCCAGTTCTTTTGATGAATCTTTTGGCCCTTAAGGTCAACATGGCCATGCACCAGTCAATGTCCATTTTCTCCAAATCATCAGGATTAATCTGCTCCAAGTCATCAGGTTCAAAGCTAACCGGTGTTAGATTTCCAGAGATCAGTGCATCATAGCACGACATGAAAGCAGTCATGATTGGGACATATTCATCAGGAATCATGGTGATAGTCTTTTGAGGAACAGGGGAGCTGGTAGACTTAATTGCAACAGCTGAAGGAGGAACATCATTCTGAAAGTATGGGCTACCGGATGAGCTTGATCCAGTAATGAGAGCTGTGTTTCCAGACTGATTAGATGGGGTGACTGCTCCCTTCTTAATCTCAATTTCATAAGATTCAAGAATGCTATAGACTTCCTGTTGAGACAGAGCACTCAGATTCTCAGTCTTTTTGATCATGATTCGATACATATTCCTTTCCTCAGGAAGAGAATCTAGGAGTTTCTTGTTTAGATCAAGAGTAGGGTACTCAACTCCCATTACCTTCAACCTTGATACAATGCTTGAGAAACGGTTGATCAAATCAGATATTGATTCTCCCCTTACACTGCTGAACATCGCATATTGTTTCTTGATCAGATCTCTTTTGCTTTCCCTGACATCCTCACTTCCCTCATATCTTGTGCACAGTGCAGCCCATAAGTCTTTGGCAGTTGTGTACTCAGCAAAGATGTTGAAAATATCTATAGGAAGAGCCATGGCAATAGTCCCGTAGGCCTTGTTGTCTCGAGCAATCAAGGCAGGATCTTTCTCATCATACTCAGACACTAACTTAGGACGTTGAACATCAGCAGTGGTAGTTACGGGCTTGTGGGGACCATCGGTGATAGAATTCAACAGTGTATAATCGTGAAATTGAAAGAAAAACTTCATTTTTTTAGTCCAGTCATCAAAATCTCTTGTGGACACAAGAACAGGTGGTCTATTTCCCCCGGAATGTTCTGTTGAACTTGAAGTGGCCATAATGTTGAATCGAAACTAAAACAGTAACTAGTTTCGATAGGTCAACTTCTATCGAAACAACTAGTTTCGATAGACCAACTATTATCGAAACAACTAGTTTCGATAGGACTATTTTCAATAGAACAAATTTTATCGAAACAACTTTTATCGAAACAGATAGTTTCGATACTGAAACTTTCACATACTAGTTTCGATAACCACAGTTTCTATAAGAGACAAAAATCTAGTTTCGATAGTACCTTCTCCCGACAAAACGTAGACAAGAAGTTTCGATGATCAACAGAAATCAGAAATTGTTCCCCGTAGTTTCGATGCCTTCTTCTCCAAAACAGAAATACTCCATTGATGAAAAGCTCCAGAAATCAAAGGTGCAGAAACAACAAACCAATCCAGCGAAAACCTTCGTCTAACTGTCCTGATCACGAATCCAACCTCCGATTCCGAAAATACGAGCAAAAACCCTTGAAAAATGATGAAACAGTACCTCGAGAATAAATGTGCAAAAACCCAAAATAAGCAACGAAAACCCTTGATAATCACCTAGAATCGATCAATAACCTGATAACACTCAAAAACACTAGAGCATAAAGCTCTGATACCAATTGTAGGTCCAGATTTCAGTTGAATCACACTGATATGATCGATTAAACACACACACAGGCGGAAACTATGTATATGTAGGCGAAACAGATAATAGAAACAGTATTGGTGAAGATAACCAGCTAACCACACTATGAATCAACAATCAACAGGTATGAAAATGTATGAACACAGTGAATAAACAACTGCAGATTGTATTGATTCAAGCAAAATGTGAAAGAGAAGGTTCAGGGTTACAGCCGCTACTCACACCCTAAACAATCTCAAACTAGGCTATTTATAGTAGTGACAGGTATCAAAACTATGGTCAATCGAAACTACTAGTTTCGATTGACCATTTACAATTGATACACAGACTGTCGAAACTACCATCTATCGAAACTACTAGTTTCGATTGAACAGACTCAATCGAAACTAAGTAGTTTCGATGGCCCAGACTTAACTAATTACAGAAAACTGAAATTACAATAATGAAATGACAGAAAGTAAACTAGTCTAAAATTGTTTAAACATACAATAAATGACAACAGCTTATACAAAATATATGACTCTACATCCAGTGACCGGAAAAAGTTGGTGAGAGTTAGTGAAAAAGTGACCTTCCTACTTACCTTAATTGGCAACAAGTACAGTTTTGCTGCGTACTTACCAAGTACGCAAGACCATATTTGTTTCATACTTAATCTCTTGCGTAATTATCATTTACTCCTGCGTACTTATCAAGAATGCAAGAGCAAATTCTAAATACGCAAGACTATGTTTGTTAAGTGCGCAAGGCCAGAGACAAGTGCGCAAGTTTCTTTGACTTTTTTGAAATTTGACTAAGTGTTCACCATGTCAAATCTTAAGAAACTCGGTAACCTTCTGAACTATGACAACGAGATCGGAACCCCACAGAAACCCCCAAAGCTGCTTAATGTAAATGATTATTCAAACTGGAAAGCACGCTTTGATCATTATATTTCTTATACCGATTCTTCATTATGGATACCCATTCTAGAGGGCTATAAGCATCCCACATACACTTACCTTGATGAGGAAGTTCCTAAGACTATCTCTAAATTTGATGAAGAAGAAAATAAGTTTATGATAGAGAGAAGAAGACACACAGATCTATCTCTATGGCCTTGACCAAGGAGTTATTCCACAGCTTCAGAGGATATGATAACTCCAAGGATCTCTGGAAGGCATTACAGAAGAGATTCGAGGGTAACAGTGACATCAAGAAGAGTAAAAGGGATCTTCTCAGGAAGCAGTATGAGTGCTTCAGATATCTGGAGAACGAATCCATAGATGAGCTCATCTCTAGATTCTATCATCTGCAGACTGAGTTGAAAGCTTTTGACCTCATCTATCCAAATGAGGAATTAGTTGAAAAATTTCTGGATGCTTTGCCACCCAAATTTGAGATGTATACTACCCTGATGAGAGATAATTCTAAGTTTTATGAGATGACAATTGATGAGGCAATTGGAAAGGTTCAAGCACATGACACGAACCTAAAAAGAAAGGAGAGCTCAGTAAGACCTCAAATACAAGACCCTTCTATGTATTATGGGACGTCTTCTATAACCAAGTCATCGGGCTCTGGAATTTCCCTTTTCTCAGGAAACTCTCATGAGGAAGAAACTGTAAAGGCTTGTGGTGGTCATGCGTGCTATGCAGCATCTGGATCTGATTCTGGATCTCATCACCAGAACTCCTCAAGAAATCCTTCTCCCACATCTCCAGCTAACCAATCAGCAATAGCCAAGATAGCTGAAGATCATGTGGCTTTATTCTCATCATGCATTCTTGCCTATGAGAACTTCATTGGCGGTAAGCTAACGGATCCTGAAACCATCGAAGAAGACTTTAATCAGGTGGATCCGGATGATATGAAGGATATGGATATTCAATGGAATATGGCCATGATCTTGTGGAGGGCGAAGTGTTTCCTGAACAGAACTGGCCGAAAGTTCATTGGCGGGTATTAAAATGCCAAGGTTGGTTTTGACAAATCCAAGGCCAAGTGCTACAAGTGTCTGAACTTTGGACACTGTGCTCGTGAATGCCAGAAGGACAAAGCACCTGCTTCTGGATTCACAAGACCAAGCCAGGGAAGCAATCAAGGAAACAACCAAGGGTACAACTCTAACAACCGCAATCAAAGTCAAAGTGGAATGTCCAATGCATTGGTGGTTCAACAGGACGAAAGCTTTGATTGGGGTGTTCATTTGGAGGATGCCCTTATTGCACAAACATAGGTTGGTCTCATGGCTGAGATTATGGAAATGATGGAAGCTGAGGAAAGGGAAGCTTCTGTGGCTGATCAAAAAGAGTCTACAACTGCAGTTGCCCTCATGGCTATTAGATAGGCATCATGTTCATCGAATGAGGTAGATTCTAATCCTTTTGCTGCCATTTCTTGTTCCAAATGTCTAAGCTTTAAGGTTGAAAACTCTAAGCTTCAAGACAAAGTCGAACCCCTTCGTATCGCAGAGTTAAGCTACAAGGAAAACAAAAAATGTTACAAAGATTCAATTGAAACTTTAAAGAAAGAAAAATGTGATTAATCACTTAAAATCAGCGATCAACAGTTTCATTTGGATGTTGCGTAAAAGGGGTTAGAGAAAAGGAACAATGAGATCAACAAGCTACAAAATGAGATCTTGCAGTTGAAAGGTAATATTGAGAAGTTGAAAAATTCTCGTTTTGTGGTGGAACACTACGAGTCTGTAGTGAGGCAAGTGAATGGCTTAGGGCTGGGTACTAATGCCATTCCTCCACCAGTTAGCGGGAAATTTGTCAACAGCTTAATTGACATTGATTTGTCTTGCCTTGATGAGTCCTTAAGTCAGGATGATTCCTCTAACAAGGATGATTCCTCAACTAAGGCTGACTCTGCAGCTAATGAAGAGTTCTTTACTAATTCTGATGATGGGTCTGAGAACACCTGCCCTGAAGGAGTAGTCTCTGAGGAGTTGCTAGGTGAACAGAAAGGTAAGAAAAACATTATCACTGATAGTGATAATTGTATTTTGACTGAACCCGATACCATTGAATCTAATGAAAATTGAAAGTGATGCTTTATGGAGGATATAAAAACATTAATCAAGTTAAGAAAGAAGCTTTTTCAGCTCATTTTGGGCTTGGTTATCAAGAAAATTTGCAAAAATTTTATACTCCCAAAAGCCAATCATCATCGGGTCAAACTACTATTCACCAAACAACTTCTCCTGCTCATCATGCTGAGTCATCTAATGCCAGATCAAATGAGCCTTACAGGAGGACTTACAAAGAAAAGAGAACTTGCTTTCACTGTGGTATGGTTGGTCACATTCTTGTGAGCTGTCCTGCTAAGAACCAAGGGAAACAGCCAATTGTTTCACAACCGGCTGTTATCCCTAGGTCACCACTAGTGAAGCATTCCAAAAGTCCAAAAGTCCAAAAGTAAATGTGGTGAAACCATCAGTAAAACCTATGGTAACGCCAAAGATCACATCTGAGACTAAACCATCTGTTTCAAAAGGGGAAAGCTACGTGTTAAACCTAGTGCGTCTACCTCTGGTAGTGCACAAACTGGTGTGAAACCTGTGGTGAAACTCTCTAAGCCACAGAGCAGAAGAAGGAACAAGAGATTGAGAAAGCTAGAACAGCTGGCTGAAATTCAATCAGGTGAAGCTTCCACTAGTTCACCTGCTGCTGTTGAATCTAAGTCTACTGTTTCAGTTAAGAAAAAGAAGAGGTCCTGGAATAACAAATCCAAATGTTCTCAATCTCCTGATCTCAAATCTTCTAAATATTCATCCATTTTTGACAGTCACGACTGTGAGTTAAATGAGGTTGTTTATTTTAAGAAAGACGGACGACCGGAGATCACTATGGCTTGGGCCTCCAAATCTAATTAATTCTTTTTGTGACTCATGCAGGGACTTTTGAAGGGTACTATCTCTAATTGTTGGTATGTAGATAATGGATGCTCCCGGCACATGACAGGAAACATGGCCTTGCTTCAAGATGTGAAACCATTCAGAGGCGGTTATGTGGCCTTTGATGGAGAGAAAGGCGGTAGTATCACGTGTCAAGGCATGGTTTCAAATGGTTTTGTCAGCTTCGACAACGTAAACTGTTGCGAGTAGCTGAAGCATAACTTATTGAGTGACTCCCAGATGTGCGACAAGGAGTACTCAGAGATGATTGACAAGACTGAATGCTTGATACTCAAATCTGGTTTTGAGGTTCCTGAAGATTGGATTCTGATGAGAGCGCCAAGGAAAAACGACACTATCAGATAGATATGAGTGTGGCAATAACCACCTCATCAGTTGCTACTTGTTTGCTTACCAAAGTGATAGAGCTTGACTCTATCTTGTGGCATAGGAAACTCGGACACATTTCTTATCGAAAAATGAATCATCTTGTCCGAAACGGTTTGGTAACCGGTGCTTCTAAGCTGAGATTTACCGTTGCAGATGACTGTATGCCTTGTAAAAAGGGAAAACAGCAACGGAAGTCTCACAAGCCCAAGCTCCAAAACTCCATCGATACCCCTTTGGAGCTATTACATATGGATCTGTTTGGACCCATAAGTTTTAGGAGTATTGGAGATAAGTCATTCTGTCTGGTTGTAACTGATGATTTCTCACGTTTTTCTTGGGTGCATTTTTTAGGTACGAAGGATGAAACTGCTGACATTCTTCAATACCTGATCCTGAGCTTGGAATCTCTTTGCAAGTTGAAGGTTAGAAGAATAAGGAGTGACAACGGAACTGAATTCAAGAATAATTTGATGGAACTTTTCTATCTCAAGAAGGGGATCTGTCATGAATTTAGTGCCCCGTACACACCTCAACAGAATAGAGTTGCAGAACGGAAGAACAGAACCTTGATTGAGACTGCAAGGACAATGCTGTCAGATGCAAAGCTTCCTGTCACTTTCTAGGCATAAGTAGTTATATACAGCTTGTCGCGTCTTGAACAGAGTTCTGGTTGTGAAGAGGCACAACAAGACTTATATGAGTTGATCAACAATCGACCTCCCAATCTTGACTTGCTAGTTCCTTCTGGTAGTCCCTGTTCCTTATTGCTACAATACAAAGACCGAAAGTCCAAGTTTCATGCAAAAGCGGTGGAAGGCATCTTCTTAGGATATGTTGCCAACTCGCCTTGCAAGAGAGTGTGCAATATAGGAACTCGTACTGTCAAGGAATGGTTTGATTATGATGCGCTATTCAAATCTTTCAGTCTTCCTGATTTGTCTGCAAATGATGTCGCAAAATGTATATGAATTATTTGGTGGCGGTGATGACTCCAGTTTCTCAACACGTGCTACTGTACCTATTGTAACTCCTGATTCTTATGTTGCATCTGCATCAGGAACTCATGACGGTGAAAACAGTGAAGATGTTCATGTTGACGGAAACGACGCTCAAGCTAATCCTAACACTCATGTAGGAAATGAAGCTCCAGCTAATCCAATCAACATTGAATCTTCTTCTTCTGGAACACAGGATATGGGGGAGTTAAGCACGAACCTCGATTCAGAAATTCATGAACCGAATGTACCAGAGATGATAGTGCATAAGAATCATCCAATTGACAACATTATTGGTGATCCTCATGCCGGTGTTCAAACTCGTCATCGAACCATTGCTGAGAACACTAGTTTGTACTCTGAGATACTTGACACTGGTGTCATGGAAACATGTCTGCATGCTGCATTCGTGTCTCAGTTAGAATCGAAGAATGTGAAAGAGGCTCTCGCTGACAACTGCTGGATTGAGGCAATGTAAGAAGAACTGTCTCAATTCCAAAAGTTGCATGTGTGGGATTTGGTTGACTTGCCAAGAGGCGTACAACCAATTGGCACCTGATGGGTGTTCAAATGCAAGACGGATGATCATCATGTTGTTGTGAAGAACAAAGCAAGGTTGGTTGTTCAGGGTTTTTATCAACAAGAGGGCTTGGATTACACAGAAGTATATGCCCCAGTTGCTAGACTTGAGGCCATTCGACTGTTTCTGAGTTATGCCTCATATGTTGGGTTCAAGGTCTATCAACTTGATGTGAAGAGTGCTTTCCTATATGGAAAAGTTAATAAAGAGGTCTATGTCACTCAACCTCCAGGCTTTGAAGATCCGCATAATGTCAATAAAGTGTATAAGCTCGACAAAGCACTTTATGGTCTTCATCAAGAACCTCGGGCATGGTATGAGACATTATCTAAACATCTACTGTCTAATGGTTTTGGCCGTGGATAGATTTACTCGACCCTCTTCATACGAAAAGCAGGAGGTGATATTCTTCTTGTACAAGTGTATGTCGATAACATTATCTTTGGGTCTACAAATGAAGAGATGTGTAGGGAATTCGAACAGGTGATGAAGTCCAAGTTTGAGATGAGTAACATGGGTGAATTTTCGTTCTTCCTGGGTCTGCAAGTCAGTCAAAGAGAGAATGGCATTTATCTGCATCAAACCAAGTATGTGCAGGACATCTTGTCAAAATACAAGATGAATGATAGCAGTACTTATGGCACACCTATCCCCGTCAATCATGGTCTGCATCCTGACAAAGATGGAAAGGATGTGGATTGCAAATTGTACCATGGGATGATCGGATCTCTTATGTATCTCACAGCTTCAAGGCCCAACATAATGTTTGCTGTATGCTTGTGCTCAAGATTTCAGTCACAACCGAAGGAGTCTTATATGATAGCAGTAAAGAGGATTTTCAGATACTTGAAAGGGAAACCCCGATTGGGTCTTTGGTACTCTAAGCAGTAGTCATTTGACTTCAAAGCCTACACTGATTCAGACTATGGCGGTTGTAACCTTGATAGAAAGTCAACTTCTAGTGAATGTCAATTCTTGGGAGGCAGACTGGTTTCCTGGCAGTGTAAGAAGCAGTCAATGGTTTTTGTTTCAACATGTGAAGCAGAATACATTGCTGCAGCTAGCGGTTGTTCTCAGATATTGTGGATTCAGCAGCAATTGAGAGATTACGACTTGAACTTCACTGGAACTCCTCTTTTCATTGACAACAATGCCACCGTGTCCATCACAAACAACCTGGTGAAACATTCCAAAACTAAACATATTGAAATTCGCCATCATTTCATCCTTGATTGTGCTGAAAAGCATCTCATGGAACTTGTAATGGTTCACACGGATGACAATTTTGCTGATCTTTTCACTAAGGCATTTGATCGATCCCGTTTTGAGCATCTTGTCAACTTGATAGGAATGTTCAGTCCAGAGTGAAAACCTGTTTTACTTAAATCAATTCAATTCATGAAAGTTAAATTTTATTTATTTTAAGATTTCTGTATAGTTCTTTTTGTTTTCAAATATTTTACAAAAATTCAAACTAAATATAAAATGGAGAAAATTTCAAAGTAATCTTGAGAAAGGAGGAAATGATAGTACATCAGAAATTATCTAAACATCATAGACTGCTCATATGGGAAATGATTGCGTCATGCTTACTTGATTGTTTAAATTGTTATGTTTTTTAATTTGCTTATTTACAAGTAATTTGAATTGTCAGAAGGCTGTAGGCGTCTTTGAATCACTAGTAGTGTGTAAACTAAATCTAGACTACAACTGTGATTTGAACCCATGTATGCATGTATGCGTGTGTAAAAGAATACAAAAAATCATTGTCAGATAGAGGATGTAAGATTTTAGCAAATATTTTCTTAAGAGACCAGTTTCGGGTTATGTCTTTAGCACAATTACTGCGGTTCAACTCACTGCCCATGCTCACAACTATGTAATGAGAGATTGAATCAAGACATGTCTTTACATCAACCCTTGAGCATGTATTCACCCTTGAATCATACCTGATTCATTGAAATCAAATCCAGATAAAAGTTGGATCACCTTACCTAAATCCTCAGACTCCATATCTATTAACCTAAATCATCATATGATATTCATAGAAGAAAATCCAATCAAACCAAGACATCTGAATCACTCGATTCTGAATGATTCTTGATAATCCTTATGGATTCTGCTTGATTTTTCTGTGCTAAACGATGTAACTTCATTCTGGAGATTTGAAAATATTTGTGAAAAACTTAGATGCCTTGAGATAGTACAAGTTAAATTTCTGTAGCATATCAGTGGGGTACACATTGTATATCCTAAAATTAATACCTTAACACACAAGAACGTGATACAAAGATGCTTATGGTTTCAAATATCATAATATTACCAACTTGAATTACTTGTTTATGTGCTTATTACGTATGAATAAATTGTAATTCATGACATGATCCCATATTCTTTGACGTTTATCTTGTATCGTTTTTGCTAAAGGTTAGCCTGAAATGATCCTCTACTCATGTCTTTGAGCAAAAATAGTGTATTTGTATATACTTGTATATTTCTATCTAGAAAAGATCAAAAAGATTGTAAGTTTGTGTGCAGTTCAATTTTAATCAGAAAAACCAAAAATATTTGTGTTTAACCTTCTTGCATTGATTTTGAATCCTCTTGATTGAATGTGCTTATCTTGTTCGTTAATTGATTTGACTTTTTCATAATTTGAGTTGAACTTTTGAGTGAACACTAGTTTCTGCGTACTTGTTAAGTGTGCAAGAGTTAAACCTTGCGTACTTAGCAAGTGCGCAAGACATAAGTCATGCGTACTTACTAAGTACGCAGGAGTTACTTCCTGTGCACTTATCAAGTGCGTAAGACCTAATGTGTTGGGGTACTTAAACAGGTGTTAGAATATTTCATCACTTTCCAATACAAACTTCGACCACTGTTGAATACCTCTGCCCATTTTTCCTAAAAAATTTCATGTGTTCCAAAGAGCTTTTTTGTCCCGATCATTGTTTCATCTACTAATAAACAACATTTGGTGAGAATCTTAAGGAATTTCATCCGTTAAATCGACTGTTTGGGACTGATTTCTGCCCTCAAGAACTAGGGTTTGATGATGTTTTTTGGACCGTATTTGGTTGTTATTGACTAAAATTGTGACCTAATATATGGTTAAATGCATTAATTGAACCTCAATCTTCAAGAAATCGTCCTTAGCTTGTCCTGATTTTGGTTTTGAACTCGTGTTTGAACCGAAGATACCGTTGGTTCACACTTAGGTCAAAATGACCAATCTTATGGTACTTTATTGGGTTGGAATAGGTTACGTTGTTCGTAAACATAGTTTCCGACGTAATGGCAACCATATTCCACATCAATTTCAAAAGTTTCTGATTTTGACTTTTCAAAAATTTGTCCAAGGGTTAAGTCATGCGTACTTAACAAGTACGCAAGACATTAGTCATGCGTACTTGCTAAGTACGCAAGACCTAAACCCTGCGTACATGACAAGTACGCGGGAAGGCTTTTTCTGAAATTTTCTAAGTCTGGTTTTCAGTTCAATGTGAATGTACTATATTCGGTCATGTGTTTTCAATTCCAATGAATCTTCTTGTTCTAATTATGTTTACTGTTTGTCTTTGAAGTGATGGCTCATACCTTTACTAGTGAGTTTAATCTCCTTGCACTTACAGAACCGGAATGGAATGGTTGTGCAATACAATACAGAGAGATAGTTGATATCTTGAATCGTTCAAAGATCAGCTATGCTATATCAGCAGATCCAATTGTCTCAACACCGTGCCTGGAGTAGTTATGGGATACATCGGATCTAGACTGCACGGTAACCCCTAATGTCATTCGGGCTACTGTGGTGGGTCATGACATTGCTTTTTCTGAGGACACAATTCGAAGGGTCTTACAGTTCCGGGATCTCGCCACCGACACAACTGCCTATCCTGATTACTTTGTGGATGGCTGTTGGAGGCAGCGTATGGGATACGTCGGTGTACGAGATTACTCTTCCTACAAGAAGATGTGGGTGCTAGATCAGTGGAGGTACTTTGCCCACGTGATGATCATGTGCATCTCTTCCAGGAAGGCGGGGAAGGATGCTATGGGACATGATCTTGTTGCAGCCATGGTTGGCTTGTCTCTCAATAGGGGTTATAACTTCTCAAGATACATTTTTAAGGCCTTAACTGATCAGATTAATACGGCTGAGAGGTTTAGATTCCTGTTATACCCAAGATTTGTGCAACTACTGATCAATGATGCGTTGCCAAATCTGACTGCTATTGGGGAGAGACTGCAAGTCAAAAGGGTGGACAAGAGAATGTTTTCCTAATTTCTAAAGCCAAACAGTGTAGAACCTACCCCTGAGCATACCCCACTCTTTGGCCACCTGATTAATGAAGAGTATGTGGCACCAGCTGATTGGAGATGGTTTAGTCATGGGTCTGAGCCAGAACTCAGTGAACATTCTGATGAGCAACAAGAAGATGAGGAAATTAAGAGTGAGGATGAATTGTCTGAAGGAGGAGACGGTGAAGAGGGTAATGATGGTGCTGAAAAATCCGACTCTGAAGATATAGAGTCTGATCCGTCTGATTCTGATGATGCACCATCACAAGCACACCCGAGAAGACTGACGAAGGTGACCCTTCCCGAGTCATCTTCTAAGAGGAAGCGACAATCGACTAGTAGTGAATACGAACCTGATTCTGATTCAGACACTTCTATACAAAGACGTAGGAGAGAAAGTATTAATAAGCAACGGAGGGATAGGCTGCAACAAGCTATCCTTCGTGAGGTAGAGGTCAGTGCTCCGAGGCAAGTAAATGTATCGGCTACGAGTACTGATTCCACTTCTACCCCACCTTCACAACAGCTGTACCGGCGAGAGCGGAGGAGGCCATAGGTTACACCTGATGTGGCTGTCAGTGCTATCACAGATGAGGTTCCTGTGATAGTGTCCCTCCCTGTAACATCTGTCCAAGTGGCGGTAACCACTCCGATTCTTACCGAGTTAGTCACCATCACTCCTTCCACCACTCCTACAACCACCATCCCATCATCAATCTCTACTACCACCATTGAACCTATCAGTCAACCCTATAACTTTGGAGACTTTTCCCAAGGTTTTGACTTTGATACGATCTTCTCATCTCCATTCCACAATGCTGAAGCCTCTACGTCCAGAATTCTGATCCAAATGATGCCAGAATTGACGCTTTGGAAATACAAGTCGATGGTCTACTTGAAACAGTTCAGAAATGAAGGGAAGAATCTGAGGCTTAACAGGCTCAGATAAATTCGTTGGTGGACAAAGTTACTATTCTAAGAAGCCAGAGGACTGGGACTGAAGAGAGACTTGCAAATGTGATGGCCCAGAACGAACTACTGATCAAAACGAATAATATGATTCTGGGACACAGAACGTCCTTAGAGGTCCCATTGACATGCAGCAGAAAGAACATGAAATGATGGTCAAGTTAGTAGCTGAATTGACCAAGAAGCTTGCTGCTCAGGGGGAAAAAGAAAAAGAGAAGGAGAAGACATCAAAATCTACTTGTGATGAGGCTTGTCATCCGGTTGATTTAACAAAGGAAGATGACAAAGACAAGGATCCTGAAGTCGGTCCTAGTGGAAGTGAGCAACAAGCTTTGGCGATAGTACCCATTTATGCTGTTCCAATGGCTGAGGGGGAGTCGAGTAACCAGGAAGGTGGTGACGCTTCAGGTGGAAATAAAGGAAAGTTTGTAGCTGACGTTTTGAAAGATCTATCTGACGACCTGTCGGATAATGCGATCTTATTCTTAGAGCCAGACTATTCCAAAGATGCACAGATCGAGGCTCTCTGCAATCTTGAAGAAGGAGAGATCGTCTCTAGTGACGATTGGGATGAGGAAGATGATGATGTGGTGATAGAAGTTCCCAAGGGCGACGGGGACGGAAAGTATGAGCTTGAAGATGGAGAGATCTTCGAAGTTCCATCCTTTGAATATCATCTTGACATAGGTTTAGTCGAACTATTGAGGCGTCGACTGAAGCCTCTCCTGTGGATCCAGAGGCAAAGAAAGACAAACATATGCCTGAAATTTCATCAAAGGATCCGGCTCCGGTATGGCAAAAGACTTCAATCATAGACAAACACGGAGCGACAGGGATGATCTTAGCTGTGAGGTTCGATGAGGATAAGAAGTTGTTTGCAATCAAGCGAGCTGGGGGGTTCAATACCTGAAACCAACCAGCGAAGCTTTCAACTCCTTACAAAGATACGACCTCGTGAACTAGTAAACCGAGAGCTGCTGGGTCACTCAAATAGCGCAGTAGCGATGGGTTTGTGGCAGGTTCTATAGCGTGAGGTAAGATCTGGGAAATTTGAAACGTTTAAGCCTCAAGTGGCCAAGCGAGTCAACGACAAGAATGCTAGACATCCTGTGACTAAGAAAAGCTTAAAGAAACTGGTATACAAGCCAGTGCTATGTGAAACAAGGATTCCCATGAGCAAGTTATCTTAGGATATCCTTGGTAACATATGGTACTGGTACGTAGATCCTAAATCGGGTGAGGCAGTAGTGATTGGAAACGTGTGGTCCGATAGTGGAAGCTTAGTGCCAAGGGAACTGATCAGAGTGTTTGATGAAGTCTGCTTCATAAACTTCTCTGTGAAAGATCTGGAGGACCTAGCTGACAAGTACTGCATGTACACGGACGAATGGACAAAGTTCCTTGCTTCTAAATACGACAAGGTGATCAAGTTCTGCCTTGACTACAAGAAGAAGATGGAAGCTAAAGCTTTGGAGCAGTGAAGACCAAAGACAATCCAGAGATGTTGTCAAGCGGGAGTTTGTTGAAGCACTTTTGTGTGACAAACACTCTCGATAGTGTCTTAGTTTAATGTACATGTCTTGTATGTTTTGTCTTTGTATTGTAATGTCTGTATGTATTAGTTATCAAGTTGTAATTTCTAATGCATGTCATTGTTGTAATTTTTCTCTAAGTGTTTTGCGCACTTAGCATGTGCGCAGTAATTAGTTCCTATGTACTAAGCAAGTACGCAAGAATACTCTGCGTACTTGCTAAGTACGCATGAACAATTTTCCCTGCGCACTTGTTATGTGCGCAGAGATCAGGTCTTGTATAAATAGAATAGGTTGACAAAAGATAAGTACGCAGACATTTGCACTCAGTATTTTCTCTCTATAATCGTTCGAGTTTATAATAGAAGGAACTTTAAAGTGATTTCTTTGTCGGTTTACCTTGTGTTGTTTGATTCTCCACCTAGTCACGGGTATTCCGCACCCGGTCCGACTAGTCACACACCCACACGTAACGATCCGAGACACCCGGGGACCTACACTTTTGTAGTATTTATTGTCGTTACATGTAGAATAGCTTCAATACAAGATCAACGGCTTGTATTAGATCTGATCCTTAGAATCAAGGGTCTGTCTTGATTCTAGGTTACTATATAAGTAGTACTTAGAGTCATTGTATACCAGTGCTTTTGCCCAATAGTTTTCTCTATAATCTTGTAATCTTTGAAGCTTAATACAAATTGCATTTATCAGTATTCTTGTTGTTTACTTGTTTACATTGCTTAGTTGTGATTGTTTCCACAAATCTCAACTAGAATAGAACCATCTTGTATTCACCGATCCTACAAGTGATATCAGAGCTTTGGCTCACAGATTAAACAAACTCAAACTTGTTTAATCATTCTCTGGTTCTATTCAAAACTATCTCTTTGCTAAAGTCACCCATTATCACAAATCAAAAATGGCACAAATCAATGGAGTTGAAGACATTGGAAGCATCAGCAGACCACCAAGACTGGTGTCTGGAGAAGACAATGATATGTGGAAGAATAGAATGGAAAGCTTCTTCTGCTATCAAGAATATGGGATGTGAAAATCCATAAAAGATGGACCTCACATACCCATGGTGGCCTCCACTAATTCCGGAGGTACACTGGTTCCCAAAGAATCCTCCAAATACTCTGATGAAGACATCAAGTAAATAGAGGTAGATTTCAAGGCCTTAGGAGCCATCCAGATGTGCTTACCAAATGAAGTTTTTCACAACTTCAGAGGATACAAAACTGCAAAGGAGCTATGGGAAGCTCTTGAGAAGATGTTTGCTCATTAAGAAGAAGTAAAAGAAAATAGAAAAGACATCCTGAAGCAACAATATGAAAACTTTGTCTAGAAGGAAGGTCAGTCTCTAATTATTTTATTTAACAGATATACTTATCTTGTAGGTGAGTTGCTATGCTCAAAAGTGAAGCTGGAGAAAGAAGATATTCTTAAGAAGTTCATCAGGTCTCTACCGAGTTGCTGGACACTCTACACAGTGTCCATCAGAAGAACTGAGAATCTGAAGAATCTTCAGATGACTGAGCTTTTCGGTATGCTAAAGACCTATGAATTATAGATGATTCAGGCCAAGGAAAGAAGCTCAAGCTACTAAACATCCTCAACATCCACCACCACATCTTCTGCCCTCCACTCTAACCACTCAGGTCCTAGTTCAAGCAACTATTAACCTCCCATCGTCACTCATCCCCAAACTCCAACCTCTCAATCAAACAACTCACCCTTTCTTTTTGAAGCCCCACTTCAAACATCAACCTCTGATGCTTTTGTCTCTGAAAACTCAAGGAATATGTCCTTTATCAAGGAAGATCTGGAATGTTTTCATCTAGATGATCTAGAAGAAATGGATATACAGCACTCTTATGCCATGCTCTCTCTAAGATCAAAAAGGTTCTACTCAAGAACAGGAAGACCCGTTCCAAGCAACAACTCTAACACAAGGGTTGGCTTGGACAAAAGCAAATTAAGGTGTTACAACTGTAACCAACTTGGTCATTTTGCTATAGAATGCAGGGCACCAAAGGCAAACCTAGCTGCTGCTCATACCAGACAAGCTCACCAAGCTCAACCAAGGTAGCAACAGGCCACTCCTCCTACATAAACTGTAGCTTGTGCAGCTGTTGGAACTGCTGACTTTGACTGGAGCTTCCAGTATGAGGATATTCCTGCCAACAATCAAGCTCTCATGGCAGACACATCAGAGGTACCACCTCAGGTTTATGAAAATATGTGTACTCAAGCTTGTATTGATAAGGTCCTTGGATACAGGAAACATAACCAGAATCTCATAAATCAAAATGAAGAATTTCACAAAATGATATCTGAATTTAAAAAGGTTGAAAACAGTTACAAGGAAAAGATTGATTGTTTAAAGAAATAAATTTCATCACTAAAACATGAACAAACAAACCTTGAAACTCAAATTGATGACCATCTAGTTAAGTTAAAAGCTACAAGGGCCGAATTAGCAGACCAAAAGGTCCATGTGAAAAAATACGAATTTGCATCCAAAAAGCTGCAAAGACTTTTGGATGCTCAAATTCATGAAAAGGTAACTGCTGGTCTTGGATTCCAAGTTGAACAACCCTACAATGATGTTCCTCCACCCGCTGACTATGTAGCCATTCATGAACCAAGTTTCAATCTTTCCAATCTTGACATGGCCAACCAAAATCTTGACCCTGTTGTCTAAGAAACCCCTGTGCAAGAATGCACTACTTCATCCGAGTCAGAGTCAACATGCTCAGACTCCACTGAAATCAATAAAGGTTCATCACCACCTACCTGTGAAGTTATTAAATACAACAATCCAAGCCCTTTCATCCCTTCAAAAACAGTACCAGTATCTCAACCAACCAAACAAATCAGAATCAGCTATCCTCCAGAAGGAAGAAAGCTAACAGTTGAAAAGGGATAGTCTTCAAACTCCACCAATTCAAAGCCTTAATCCAAATCACAACAAAGGAAGGTGTTTGACATATGTCATGCGCCTGGAGAGAGGGCTCCATATTTCAAAAGACATTGGAAGAAGCTACCTTTGAGAATAACAAAGTTCACCCCTGGAACTTCAAAGACTTGTTCAAAAGAAAGGACTATGTGTACTTTCAAAGGGACAAACTGGCGAAATCATGCTTTGTGTGTGGGAAATACAATCATACTGCCAGCACCTGCTTCTATTACCTTCAACAACAAAGAAACCTAAAGCAACACGCTTTTGAGAAAACAAACAAGAACAAATAGGTAAGAAGCTTTGAAGCCAAAGCAACTCAGTTCAGAAACTCTCTATCCCCACCAAGAAAGCATATGCCAAGACCTCAACAATTCTGCATCATATGTGGTGAATCAGACCACTTTGCTGCAAATTATAAGTTTAACCCTCTTAAACAGGTTCTTCATCAAATTCCTCCTCAACAAAAGCCTATCAGTAAGATGAAGAGTGTAGGTATACTTCAGAAGTTAAACCATCAGCAGCAAACAAAACTGCTGCTGATCAAGTAAGACTCAAGCAACCAAAGTGTAGAAGCATGTTTTGTAACTATAGATTAAATTCTATGTATCGGTGTACGTGGCTAGTACGTAGGAGGGTGTTCCTGAGTACTTAGCCTGCACACCAGTTTGGTCCTGCGTACTTATTAAGTATGCAAGGCTTTTGCCTTACGTACTTGTCAAGTACGCATGACCAAACCATGTGTTGATGCACTTTCCTGTGACAACACTCTGGATAGAGTCTTAGTTTGTATTTCTAATGTCTGTAAATTGTCTTTGTATGTAAGAGTCGTTATGTAATAGTTTATCGAGTTGTATTTACTTTTACATAATGTATGTTGCATTTCTTCTAAGTGTTTTACGCACTTACATGTGCGCAGGAGAAAGCTCCTGCGTACTTAGCAAGTACGTAAGAAGACCTATGCGTACTTGCTAAGTACGCAAGAGCATTTGGTCCTGCGCACTTGCTAAGTGCGCAGGCATCAGGTCTGTATAAATAGGTTTGGTTCACAGAGGATAAGTACGCAGAACTCATATCTTAGACGAACTCAATTTGTTAAGTACGCAATTTGTAATCTCTCTGTAACCGTCGAGTGTTTATAATAGAAAGAGCTTTTAATGTGACTCTCGTGTTGGTTTACTTTGTTTTAGTTAGACTCTCCGCCTAGTCACGGGTATTCCGCACCCGGTCCGACTAGTAGACCACTTGCATGCAACGATCCGACACACACGAAGGGACCTACAAGTGGTATCAGAGCATTGCTCTTGAATTCGAGTGTTGTAAGTGAGTTTGGAGACGTTTTTACTGAGTTTTACAAGCAAAAAGAGGTATTTTTGTTGATTTTTGTGATAAAAAAGGGGTAGCTCTTGAGCACTTTTTTAGAAGCAAAAAACCAATTTTTGTTGTGTATTTGAGTTATTTGAGCATCAAAGGTTGGTTAGAAACAAGTTTCTGACCCTTTAGCTCATTTGCATTAATCATCAGACGAATTTTTACCATCTTCGGCGAGTTTCAGGCGACCGAAAAAGTTTGGTGAAAGTTTCTGAAAAGGTTTCCTGCGTACTTACCATTTCTGGCAAAAAGTACAGGTTTCTACGTACTTACTAAATACGCAAGAGTTATCTTCTGCGTACTTACAAGTGCGCAAGACTGAACTTGTGCGAACTTAAGTTATATCCTGCGTACTTACATCTACTCCTGCGTACTTACAAGTACGCAAGAGCAAATATAAATACGCAAGACCATTTCTCAAGTGCGCAAGGCCAAAGTCAAGTACGCAGCTGTGTCTGACTTTTTGAAATTTGACTAAGTGTTCACTATGTCGAATCTTTAGAATTTGGGAAACATGTTAAATTATGATAATGAGATCGGTACACCACATAAACCACCAAAGTTGCTGAATGTGAACGATTATTCTAATAGGAAAGCACGTTTCGAGCACTACATTTCATATACTGACTTATCATTATGGATAGCAATCCTTGAGGGATATAAGCATCCCACACACATCTATCTTGATGACGAATTACCAAAGCCTATTTCTAAACTCGATGAGGAAGAAAAGAAAGCATATGATAGAGAGAAGAAGGCACTTGGTTCGATCACTATGTCATTAACACGGGAATTGTTCCACAGTTTTCGAGGGTATGACAATTCTAAGGATCTCTGGAAAGCTTTACAGAAGAGATTCGAAGGAAACAGTGACATCAAGAAGAGTAAGCGGGATCTTCTCAGGAAGCAGTATGAGTGCTTTATATTTTTTGAGAACGAATCTCTAGATGACCTCATCTCTAGGTTCTATCATTTACAAACTGAGTTGAAGGCTTTTGACCTCAAGTATCCAGCTGAAGAGATGGTGGAAAAGTTTTTGGATGCTTTACCACCCAAATTTGAGATGTACACAACCCTGATGAGGGAAAATCCTAAATTTTATGAGTTGACAGTAGAGGAAGCAATAGGAAAAATTCAAGCTCATGAAATGAACTTGAAAAGAAAGGAGAGCTCTGGAAGACCCCATATACAAGACCCTTCTATGTATCACGGGACGACTTCCACATCCAAGTCATCGGGCTCTGGAATTGCCCTCTTCACTAGCAATCCTACTGAAGAAGACCACTCAACTGGGTGTGGTGGTCATGCTTGCTATGCTTCAGGATCAGGGTTGGGGTCTCATCATCAAAATACCTCAAGAAATCCTCCTGCTACGTCTTCAGCTAACAACTCAGCTATAGCCAGAATAGCTGAAGATCTTGTAGCATTATTCTCATCTTGTATGCTTGCATATGAAAATTTCATTGGTGGCAAGCTTACTGATCCAGAGACGATTGAAGAAGATTTTAATCAAGTGGATCCTGATGACATGGAGGACATGGATATTCAATGGAATATGGCCATGCTTTTGAGGAGAGCCAAGCGTTTCCTGAACAGAACAGGAAGAAAGTTTATCGGCGCGCATCCTAATGCCAAGGTCGGGTTTGACAAATCTAAGGCCAAATGCTACAAGTGTTTGAACTATGGACACTTTGCTCGTGAGTGCAGAAAGAAAGAGCACCTGCCGCTGGTTTTACCCGACCCAGCCAAGGAAACAGCCAAGGCCAAAACAATCCAAACCACCACAATCAAAGCTAAGGTGGAACGTCCAATGCACTGGTAGCACAACAGGACGACAGCTTTGACTGGGGTGTTCATCTTGAGGATGCCATCATCGCACAAACACAGGTTGGTCTCATGGCTGAGATCATGAAGATGATGGAAGCAGAGAGAAGGGAAACTGCTGCTACAGAGAAGGTAAAGGAAGCTGAAGAAAAGGAAGATTCTGTAGCTGATGAAGAAGAATCAACCACAGCCGTTGCTCTCATGGCCATTGGAGAAGCAACAAGTTCATCGTCTGAGGTAGATTCTAATCCCTTTTCTGTTGTTTCATGTTATAAGTGTCTAGGGCTAAAACTTGAAAACTCTAAGCTCCAAGACAAAATCGAACCCCTAAGTATGGCAGCTCTAAACTATAAAGAAAATGAAAAATGTTTTAAAGAGTCTATTGAAACATTGAAAAAGGAAAAACGTGAGTATTCTTTAAAAATGAGCGATCAACAGCTTCACTTAGATATTGCTTATAAGGGGTTGGAAAAATAGAACAATGAAATCAACAAACTGCAAAATGAGATCTTGCAGTTAAAATGCACTAATGAGAAGTTGAAAAACTCTCGCTTTGTGGTGGAACACTACGAATCTGTAGTGAGGAAAATGAATGGTCTAGGTCTTGGTACCAATGCCATTCCTCCACCAATCAGTGGGAAGTTTGTCAATAGCTTAATAGACATTGATCTCACTTGTCTAGATGAGTCCTCTGATAATGATGATTCCCCTAAAAAGGATGAATCCTCAAGTAAGGCTAACTCCACATCTAGTGAGGAGTTTGTTACTGCTTCTGAAGATGGGTCGGTTAACTCTTGCCCTGAAGGAGTAGTATCTGAGGAGTTGTTGACTAAACAGAAAGTCAAGAAAAACATTATCACTAATGGTGATAATTACATTTTAACTGAACCTGATGTCATTGAATCAAATGATAAACTTAAAGTAATGCTTTATGGGGGGTATAAAAACTTTAACCATGTAAAGAAAGAGGCTTTTTCAGCTCACTTTGGGCTTGGTTACAAAGAAAATTTGGAAAAATACTATACTCCCAAAAATCAAACTGTTAAGGTTCAGACTGCTGTTCAGAAACCAACTCCTCCTGCTCATAATGCTGAGTTATCTAAGGCCAGATCTAATAAGCCTTACAAGAGAACTTATGTAGACAAGAGGAACTGTTTTCACTGTGGCTTGGTTGGTCACATGTTTGTGAAATGTCCTTCTAAGAACCAAGGGAAACGGCCTGTTGTTTCACAGCCAGCTGTTATCCCCAGGTCGCCACCAGTGAAATCATCTCCCAAAAGTCCAAAGCAGAATGTGGTGAAACCACCAGTCCAACCGATGGCAAAGCCAAAGATCAAATCTGAGGCCAAACCATCTGCTGCAAGAAAGGTAAAGCAACCTGCTGTACCTTGTGTGTCTACATCTGGTAGTACACGTACTGGTGAGAAATCTATGCCTAGACTCTCTAAGCCACAGAGAAGAAGAAGGAATAAGAGGTTGAGAAAGCTGGAACAGCTGACTAAAGCTCAATCAGGTGAAGCTTCCACAAGTTCACAGGCTGTGGTTGAGCCAAAGTCTCCTGTTCTGGTTAAGAATCAAAAGAGATCCTGGAACAAGAAAGTAAAAGGTTCTCAATCTCATGTTCCCAATTCCTCCAAAGATTCATCAATTTTGAACAGTCATCATGACTGTGAGTTAAAAGAAGTAGTTTATTTTGAGAAAGACGGACGACCCAAGACCACAATGGCTTGGGTCTCCAAATCTAACTAATTCTTTTGTTTATCGTGCAGGGACATCCGAAGGGTACTATCTCTAACCGCTGGTATGTAGATAGTGCATGTTCCAGGCACATGACAGGAAACATGGCCCTGCTTCAAGACGTTAAACCATTCAGAGGTGGCTATGTGGCCTTTGCCGGGGAAAAAAGGCGGCAGCATCACGTGTCAAGGCGTGGTTTCGAACGGTTGTGTCAGCTTTGACAATGTTAACTTCTGCGAGCAGCGGAAGCATAACATGTTGAGTGTCTCCCAAATGTGTGATAAGGAGTACTCGGTGATGTTTGACAAGTCAGAATGCCTGATTCTCAAACCCGGTTTTGAAGTTCCAGAAGATTGGATCCTAATGAGAGCGCCAAGAACAAACGACACCTATCAGATCGATATGAGCGTGGCAACAACCACCTCATCAGTTGCTACTTGTCTGCTTACCAAAGCGACAGAGCTTGACTCCATCTTGTGGCATAGGAAACTCGGACATATTTCGTATCGTAAAATGAATCATCTTGTCCGAAACGGTTTGTTAACCGGGGTTCCTAAGCTGAGATTTACCGTTGCAGATGACTGTATGCCTTGTAAAAAGGGCAAACAGCAATGGAAGTCTCACAAGCCCAAGCTCCAAAACTCTATTGATACCCCTTTGGAGCTATTACACATGGATCTGTTTGGCGCCATAAGTATCAGGAGTATTGGAGGTAAGTCGTTCTGTCTAGTTGTAACTGATGATTTCTCACATTTTTCTTGGGTGCATTTTTTAGGTACTAAAGACGAGACTGCTGATATTCTTCAATACTTGATCCTGAGCTTGGAATCTCTTTTCAAGCTGAAAGTTAGAAGGATAAGGAGCGACAACGGAACTGATTTCAAGAATAATTTGATGGAGCTTTTCTGTATCAAGAAAGGGATCCGTCACGAATTCAGCGCGCCGTACACACCTCAGGAGAATGGAGTTGCTGAACGGAAGAACAGAACACTGATTGAGACTGCAAGGACTATGTTGTCGGATGCAAAGCTTCCTGTCACTCTCTGGGCAGAAGCAGTTAATACAACTTGTCACGTCTTAAACAGAGTCCTGGTTGTGAAGAGGCACAACAAGACTTATTACGAGTTGATCAACAATCGACTTCCCAATCTTGATTACCTAGTTCCTAATGGTAGTCCTTGTTCCTTGTTGCTACAGTACAAAGACCAACAGTCTAAGTTTCATGCAAAAGCAGTGGAAGGCATCTTCTTAGGATACGTTGCCAACTCGCCTTGCAAGAGAGTGTACAGCATAGGAACTCGTACTGTCGAGGAATGGTTTGAAGTGGATTGTAGTAAACACAGCATTCCACCCGGACCAACAGGTCCATCTTGGGGTTTTGATTATGATGCGCTATTCAAGTCATTCAATCTTCCTGATATATCTGCAGATGACGCCGCAAATGTTTTTGAATTATTGGGTGGCGGCGATGATTCCAGCTTCTCTACTCGTGCCACTGTACCGATTGTAACTCCTGATTCCAATGCTGCATCTGCATCTGGAACTCATGACAGTGATAAAAGTGAAGATGTTCTTGTTGTTGGAGATGACGCTCAAGCCAATCCTAACACAACTGTAGGAAATGAAGCTCCAGCTGATCCAATTAACATTGAATCTTCTTCCTCTGGAACACAGGAAATGGGGGAGTTAAGCACGAATCTTGATCCATAAATTCAGGAACCGATTGTACCGGAGACGAGAGTGCATAGGAATCATCCAATCGACAACATTATTGGTGATCCTTATGCCAGCGTTCAGACTCGTCATCGAACCATCACTGAGAACACCAGTCTTTACACAGAGATACTTGACACTGGTGTCATGGAAACATGTCTGCATGCTGCATTCTTGTCCCAGTTAGAGCCGAAGAATGTGAAGGAGGCTCTCACTGACAACTGCTGGATTGAGGCGATGCAAGATGAATTGTCTCAATTCCAAAAGTTGCACGTGTGGGATTTGGTTGACTTGCCAAAAGGCTTTCAGCCAATTGGAACCAGATGGGTGTTCAAATGCAAGACAAATGATCGTCATGTTGTTGTGAAGAACAAAGTAAGATTGGTTGTTCAGAGTTTTTATCAGCAAGAGGGCTTGGATTACACGGAAGTATATGCCCCATTTGCTAGAATTGAAGCCATTCGACTGTTCTTGGCTTATGCCACATATGTCGGCTTCAAGGTCTATCAACTTGATGTCACTCAACCTCCTGGCTTTGAAGATCCGCATAATATCAATAAAGTGTACAAGCTCGACAAAGCACTTTATGGTCTTCATCAAGCACCGCGGGCATGGTATGAGACATTATCTAAGCATTTACTGTCTAATGGTTTTGACCGTGGACAGATTGACTCGACTCTCTTCATTAGGAAAGCAGGAGGTGACATTCTTCTTGTACAAGACGACATTATCTTTGGATCTACCAATGAAGGGATGTGTAAGGAATTCGAGCAGGTGATGAAGTCCAAATTTGAAATGAGTAATATGGGTGAATTGTCGTTCTTCCTGGTCTACAAGTCAGTCAAAGAGAGGATGGCATTTATCTACATCAAACTAAGTATGTGCAGGATATCTTATCAAAATACAAGATGAATGATAGCAGTACTTATGGAACACCTATCCCAGTCAATCATGGTCTGCATCTTGACAAAGATGGAAAGGATGTGGACAGCAGATTGTACCGTGGGATGATCGGATCACTTATGTATCTCACAGCTTCAAGACCCGATATAATGTTTGCTGTGTGCTTTTGCTCAAGGTTTCAGTCTCAACCGAAGGAGTCACATATGATAGCCGTGAAGAGAATTTTCAGATACCTGAAAGGGAAACCCCGATTAGGTCTTTGGTACTCTAAGCACCAGTCATTCGACTTCAAAGCCTATACTGATTCATATTATGGCGGTTGTAACCTTGACAGAAAGTCAACTTCTGGTGGATGTCAATTCTTAGGAGACAGACTGGTCTCCTGGCAGTGCAAGAAGCAGTCAACGGTTTCTGTCTCAACTTGTGAAGCAGAATACATTGCTGCGGCGAGCGGTTGTTCTCAGATATTGTGGATTCAGCAGCAATTGAGAGACTACGGCTTGAACTTCACTGGAACTCCTCTATTCATTGACAACAATGCCACCATGTCCATCACAAATAACCCGGTGAAACATTCCAAAACTAAACACATAGAGATTCGCCATCATTTCATCCGTGATTGTGCTGAAAAGCATTTAATCGAACTTGTAAAAGTTCACACGGATGACAATCTTGCTGACCTTTTCACAAAGGCATTTGATCGATCCCGTTTTGAGCATCTTGTCAACTTGATAGGAATGTTCAATCCTGAGTGAAATCTAAGTTTTCTTAACTCAATTCAATTCATGGAAGTTAAATTTTTAATTCTTTTAAACTTTCTGTATAGTTCGTTTAGTTTTTAAAATATTTTACAAAAATCAAAAACAAAATTGAAAATGGAGAAAATTTCAAAGTTTACTTGAGAAAAGAGGAAATGATAGTACATCAGAAATGATCTAAACACCATAGACTGCTCATATGGGAAATGATTGCGTCATGTTTACTTAATTGTTTAAATTATTATGTTTTTAATCTGTTTATTTACAAGTAATTTGAATTGTCAGTAGGCTGTATGCGTCTTTGAATAACTAGTAGTGTGGAAACTAAATCTAAATTACAACTGTGAATTGAACCCATGTTTGCAAGTGTGTGTGTGTAAAAGAATAGAAAAGATCATTATCAGATAAAGGATGTTAGATTTTGGCAATAATTTTCTTTTGAGATCAGTTTCGGGTTATGTCGTTAGCACAATTAATGCGGTTCATCTCACTGCCCATACTCACAAGTATGCAAGGAGAGATCGAATCAAGACATGTCTCTGCATTAACCGTTGAACATGTTTTCACCCTTGAATCACTACTGATTCATTGAAATCAAATCCAGATAAAAGTTGGATCCCCTTACCTGAAAATCAAACACCATATCTATTATCCTGAATCATCATCCCGATATTCAAAGAAGAAAATCACATGAAACCAAGACAAATGAATCACTCGATTCTGAATCTTATGATTCCCGATAATCCTTATGGATTCTGCTAGATTTTTCCTGTGCTAATAGACGTAGCTTCATTCTGAAAATCTAGAAAATCATTGGGAAAATCTTAGATGCATTGAGATAGTGCAAGTTAGAATAGCATATCAGTGGGGTACACGTTGTATATCTTATAATTAATACCTTAATACACAAGAACGTGATACAAAGATGCGTATAATTGCAAAACTTATAATATTGTCAACTTGAATTACCTGTTTATGTGCTTATTACGTATGAATAAATAGTAATCCATGACATGATCCCATATTCTTTGATGTTTATTTTGTATCATTTTTGCTAAAAGATAGCCTGATATGATCCTCTGCTCGTGTCTTTGATAAAAAATAGTTTGTGTGAATACTTGTATATATCTATCTAGAAAAGAACAAAAAGATTTTAAGTTTATGCATTGTTCAAATTTAATCAATAAAAGCCAAAAATATTTTATGTTTAACCTTCATGAATTGTATTTGAAACCTCGTGATTGAATGTTTTTTATCTTGTTCGTTATTTGACCTGAAAATCTTCATAACTCTGAGTTTCAAATTTGCGCACTTAAGGCTTATGCGTACTTGTCAAGTTCGCACGAAGTAAACCTTGCGCACTTAGCAAGTACGCAAGAGTTAGTCTTGCGCACTTGTAAATGTGCAAGAGTTAAGTCCTGCGTACTTGTAAGTACGCAAGAGTTAACTCGTGCGCACTTAACAAGTACGCACGACCGATAAGTGAGGGGTATAAAAGTGACACTTAGAAAAACTTTTCAGTTTCAAGCGTTCAAATCGATCTTTTTCCCTCTGCAAATTTAACTCAAAATCATGTGTGTCTAAACCATATTTTCATCCAGTCTATAGTTTCATCATCTCATTGGTGAGAATCTAGGCGATTTCCATCCATAAAATCGTGACATTGGACTGAAATATTTTGGGTAAAATTGGGGTTGTTTGGATAACTTATTGACATTTCTTTGCTAATAGGATTCTTAATCGACTCCATATTCATCCATTTCGTCCTCGATTCTAGCCGTCGGTGGAATCTTAATCGACAGTGGGATTGGGCGACGTTTTTAAGTCGAAATTGGTCTTGGTTTGGTAGTTACTGGTGTTAATAATGGTCCTATAAGTTCGAATCCTCGATTCCGACCTAGTGGCGACCTACTTGACCCGGTCTTTGAGCAATTTGTCATCTTGTTAAAATTCTGAAATTTTTGCCAAGTGTTGTTCTTGCGCACTTATCAAGTACGCATGAAGCAATTCCTGCGTACTTGTTAAGTACGCAAGAGGAAAAGCCTGCGCACTTGCTAAGTGCGCAGGACCAACACTTAGAAAAATTTTCATGTCTGAAATTTTTGTTCATAGTGTACCTACTATACCGTGTCATGTTTGTTCATCTTCAATAATATACGTTGTTCTGATTATGTTTTCTTTGTGTTTCTGCAGACTATGGCTCGGGCATTCACTGATGAATTCAACTTGTTAGCGAACACTCAACCTGAGTGGAAAGGGGCAGCTTTGCAGTATCGGCAGATCATTGATATTTTGAACCGATCAAGAATAAGTTATGCAATCTCAGCTGACCCAACAGTCTCAAGACCTTACTTGGAGCAATTCTAGGAGACGGCAGAGCACGACTGCACGGTATCCCCTAATGTCATAAGGGCTAACGTTGATGGTCGGGCTATTGCTTTCTCTGAGGATACAGTAAGAAGGGTCCTGCAGTTCGGAGACCTCGCTAACGACCCGACATCCTATCCAGATTACTATGTGGATGGATGTTGGAGGCATAGAATGGGATATGTCGGAGCGAGGGACTATGCTTCTTACAAGAAGATGTGGGTATTGGATCAATGGCGGTATTTTGCCCACATCATGATCGTGTGCATCTCGTCAAGAAAAGCGGGTAAAGGTGCCATGGGTCATGACCTTGCAGCAGCCATGGTGGGCTTGTCTCTTAATAGGGGCTACAACTTCTCTCGCTACATCGTCAAAGCAATCAATGATCAGATCAATACAGCAGAGAAGTTTAGGTTCCTATTGTACCCTAGGTTTGTGCAACTCTTGATTGATGATGCATTGCCAAACCTACGTGCTATCGGGGAGAGACTGCAAGTAAAACGGGTGGACAAGAGAGTATTTGCTCAGTTTCTAAAGCCAGGCAGTGTAGATCCTACCCATGTGCATACTGAACTCTTTGGCCACCTGCTTAATGTAGCATATGTCGCAGCAGAAGATTGGAATTGGTATAGTCCCAATTCGGCACCAGAGATGAGTGATGATTCTAATGAACAACAAGAAGAAGAGAATGAAAGTGATGGAGGTGATGACGAAGGTGGTGATGGTGGTGCTGAGGAATCCGATTCGGAAGCAACATAATCCGATTCTTCTGATTCCGATGACGCACCATCCTAGGCACAGCCGAGGAAATCGGCACAGGTAACCATGCCTGCGTCGTCTTCTAAAAGAAAGCGACAAATCTCGAGCGGCGAATATGAGCCAACATATGACTCTGACGCTGCTCTACAAAGACAAAGGCGAGAGAAAGCCAACAAGAAGAGGGGCGATAGGTAAGAGGTTGCTATCCCCAGGGTTGTAGAGATCCCGACTGTGCAGCAAGTACAAGCTGCGGCTGCCAGTCCAGAGTCAGAATCTACCCCACCAGCACAGCAACTGTACAGAAGGAGGAGAAGGCCACTAGTACAAGATAATGTGGCAGTCACGGCGGTCACAGAGGAGATTCCTGTGACGGTGACCCTCCCTACTCCAACCGTCCAAGTGACAGTGACTACTCCACTTCTAACGGAGTCAGTCACCATCACCACAACCATAACACCCACTCCCATCATTACATCCCCACACCCACCTCACTCCACTGAGCCGTCAGGTCAACCCTTCAACTATGGTGATTTCTCACAAGGGTTTGACTTTGACACAATCTTCTCCTCTCCCATCCATAATGCTGAAGCCTCATCATCTAGGAATTCTGATCCGTATGAAGCAAGGATCAATGTCTTAGAGACCCAAATTATTGAACTGTTGAAGACCATTCAAAAGTCAAAGGAGGAGTCTGATGCTCAACTAGCACAGATTAACTCCCTGGCCGATGAAGTTAGGATTCTCCATAGCCAGAGAACAGGGATAAATGAGCAACTGAAGAATGTTATGGCACAGAACGAGCTGCTGATGAAAACCAATAAAATGATTCTAGGCCACAGAACTTCACTTGAGCTAAGGATGGATTTACAGAGAAAAGATCACGAGGCGATGGTCAAATTAGTAGAAGAACTGACCAAGAAGCTTGTTGCTCAGGGGGAGAAAGAGAAAGAGAAAGAGAAACAGAAGGAGAAAGGGAAAGAAAATAAATCCACTGATGCTGAGCCTTGTCATCCAGTCGACTTGACTAAGGATGATGATAAAGACAAGGATCCTGAAGCCGGTCCTAGTGGAGGTGAGCACCAATCTTTGGCGATTATGCCCATCTCTTCTATTTCAATGGCTGAGGGGGAGTCTACTCAGCAAGAGGGTGGTGATACATCTGGTGGTGGTAGTGATAAAGGGAAGTCATTGGCTGAAGTACTTAAGGACTTATCTGATGATGAGATCCTATATCTAGAGCCTGACTACTCTAAAGAAGCACAGATCGATGCTCTCTTCAATCTAGAAGAAGGAGAGATCGACTCTGGTGATGACTGGAATGATGAAGATGAGGATGTGGTAATAGAGATTCCCAAGGGCGACGGGGAAGGAGAGTACGAGTTAGAGGATGGTGAGATCTTTGAAGTACCATCGCACGAATCTCTGCTCGAAACAGACTCAGTTGACATGGAAAGTAATGTTGAAGCTACAACTGAAGCCTCCCCAGTCGACCCTACACCTGTGGACCCCGAGGCACCAAAAGATAAAGACATGCCTTCTGCATCATCTAAGGGTCCAGCTCCCATGTGGCAAAAGACGTCCATCACGGACAAGCACGGAGCTACAGGTATGATCTTGGCTGTTAGGTTCGAGGAGGACAAGCAGCTGTTCGCCATCAAAAGATCTAGAGGGGTTCAATACTTGAAACCAACCAGTGAGGCGTTCAACTCTTTGCCCAAGTACGACCTTGTGAACCTCGCAAACCGTGACCTACTGAGTCACTCGAGTCATGCAGTAGCAATGGCTTTGTGGGTAACACTACAGCGGGAAGCAAGATCAGGGAAATTTGAATACTTCAAGCCTCAAGTGCCCCGAAGAGTCAAGGATAAGCATACCGTACATCCTGTGACTAAGAAGCACATAAATAAATTGGTATACAAGCCAGTGCGATGTGAAACTAAGATTCCCCTGAGCAAGTTATCTCAGGATATTCTTGGTGACATGTGGTACTGGTACGTAGATCCAAAAACAGGCGAGGCTGTGATCATGGGAAAGGTTCGTTCCGAGAGTGGGAACACAGTACCAAAAGAACTGATCAGAATCTTTGATGAAGTCTGCTTCATCAACTTTTCTGTGAAAGATCTGGAGGTACTAGCAGAACGCTACTGTGTCCACACGGACGAATGGACAAAGCTCCTTGCTTCTAAATATGACAACGTGATTAAGTTCTGTCTTGATTACAAGAAGAAGATCCAAGCTAAGGAGCCAGTGCTGTGAAGACTGAAGATTGAAGACTGAAGACGATGAAGATCCCGAGCTGTTGTTAAGGGGGAGTTTGTTGATGCACTTTCCTGTGACAACACTCTGGATAGAGTCTTAGTTTGTATTTCTAATGTCTGTAAATTGTCTTTGTTTGTAAGAGTCGTTATGTAATAGTTTATCAAGTTGTATTTACTTTTACATAATGTATGTTGCATTTCTTCTAAGTGTTTTGCGTACTTACATGTGCGCAAGAGAAAGCTCCTGCGTACTTAGCAAGTACGCAGGAAGACCTATGCGTACTTGCTAAGTACGCAAGAGCATTTGGTCCTGCGCACTTGCTAAGTGCGCAGGCATCAGGTCTGTATAAATAGGTTTGGTTCACAGAGGATAAGTATGCAGAACTAATATCTTAGACGAACTCAGTTTGTTAAGTACGCAATTTGTAATCTCTCTGTAACCGTCGAGTGTTTATAATAGAAAGAGCTTTTATTGTGACTCTCGTGTTGGTTTACTTTTTTTTAGTTAGACTCTCCGCCTAGTCACGGGTATTCCGCACCCGGTCCGACTAGTAGACCACTTGCATGCAACGATCCGACACACCCGAAGGGACCTACACCATGCATACTTAGTAAGTACGCAAGGCTTTTGCCTTGCGTACTTGTCAAGTACGCAGGTAGTGTTCCTTCGCCTATAAATAGAAGACTTGTCTTCATTTGTAGGTGGAATTCTGGAACATGTTTGAGAGGTGTCCGGGTCAGGACGAGCTCTCCCGACCCATGGACCGTGAGCTTAGATGAGAGAGGTGTGCTCCTTCGGTATGTAGTCTGTAATACGAGATGACTTTTATGTTATGGATTATGTGTCGTTTCATTGTCTTTTGTCTATGTTTGTGTTTCTCTGCTTCGTTTTCTTTGTTCCCACACAAATCACAAACACAGGTCAGTGTATATCCGCTGCGCGACGAGGCTCTCGGGACCTACAAGTGGTATCAGAGATTTGGCTAAATTCTCTAAGTGTTTTGCGCACTTGTAAGTGCGCAGGAGAAAGCTCCTGCGTACTGAGCAAGTACGTAAGAATACCTTTGCGTACTTGTTAAATACGCAAGAGCATTTTGCCCTGCGCACTTGCTAACTGCGCAGGCATCAAGTCTTGTACAAATAGGATAGGTTGACAGAAGTTAAGTACGCATTCATAGTTGCAAATACGTAAATTGTAATCTCAGTACTTCTCTCTGTAACCTTCAAGTGTTTATAATAGAAAGAACGTTTAAAGTGATTCTCTTGTTGGTTTACTTTGTGTTGTTTGACTCTCCACCTAGTCACGAGTATTCCGCACCCGTTCCGACTAGTAGACCTACTTACATGTGACGATCCGCCACACCCGAGGGACCTACACTTATTATGGTTGCAGCTTCAGGAAGAAGGCTGAATGATGGAGGTGTGTCTTCATGGAGAGTTTCTTCTTGTAGCACCTCATCAATAGCTCGAACAACTAACTTCCAATCCTCAGTGACATCTTCTTCTTCATCTACTAAGTCTGGCAAGTCATGGATTTGAACAAAAGCAGGTTTGTATAGGGAACTTTGAAACATAGTCTACTCTTGTATCCATTATTCGAGGCTGTCAGTATCATCTTCCTTGGTAACCACCTCCCCCTTTTTGGTTGCATCAGTGAAAAGGGATATATCTGTTTGAGTTTCCACTGATACATGAGATGGAGTAGGCATAGTTGGGCATTGATGGGCTTCATGCATAGTGACTTGGTGTCTTAGTTTGGACACTTCAGCCTCTAGCTTTTCCACACTGGCCGTCAATTCCAAGTTATGAGGTTTCAGTATGTCCTCATCCACAGTTGTGGAATCCTTGGAGCTAGATGGGGCCTTAGGCCTAGCCTCTGCATCCCCATCACCCTGGTTTTCTTGGCGCCTGGGATTCCTCTCAGTGAAGAGTGTTTCACAGGAAACATCCTCACTGGGAGTTGCCGTGGTTAGGGTTTTAGCTATGTTATCACTGTCCTCTTGGGCAGTTGATGTACCAGGAGTAGTGATAGCCCTTCCCACATTGACTCTATCAATACTACCAGAGTGAACCTTCTTGGGTGATGAACCTGGGTTGGGTGCACCAGCAGCCAAGTCAATCAATACCTCTGATATAGTGGTTGTTGGAGAAGGTATATCATCTTGATTAGGTGCCTCTCCACTTAGGTTCAGAAATGAGAAATAATGGAATGGCTCAGGGGGTTGCTCTATGGATCCGGGATATGATCCTGATCCTAATAGAGAGGCTTCCATGGAAGTCTCTCTAGTGTTGTGGCTATCCCTTTTGGTATTCTCATCAGAATGTTGGGGATTCTGAATGAGGGCTTAGAGGTTAGGTTTGGGCCTTTGAGACAAGAAGAGAAGGAGTCTTCTTGCTTCTTTTTCTAGTGTATATCATTGCAACTGGGGCCCTTTGTTCCTGTTGAATGATAACATCCAAAACAGGTGTATGTGATTTTTTTACCTGTGCATCCTTAGTAGTATGCACAGGGGTTCGAATGGTGGAAGCAGATTATTGTTCAGGATGTGATGTGGAGGGTGTGGGATCATTATCAGCTGGGATTGCTGAACTGTCACCCGGGGTACTTTGTATGTTCATCATTGTAGATAACAATGGAACATTGACCCTAGAGAACCTTTTGGAAACAGTTCTCATACTTTGAAAAATATTATTTCTATGTCCCAACATGAAGTAGATTCTTGCAGGTTTTGAAATTTCTTTTAGTTCCTGGTTGAAAACCACCTGCAAGAATCTTGGGTACATAAAAAATTGTTGCTTTGCACCCTCTTGAAGGTTATATCTCAAACCCTCAAAGATGAGGTGTGCAAAGTTGAAACCTAGGTCAGTAATCATACCATGGAAGGCGGAGGCAAGTGTGGAGCTCATTTGATGCCATCCACTTCTCTTCTGAGATATGCATTGGAGAAGAGTGTGGCAGAGATACTTCCATGGAGGGCCCATCAGCGCCTTCTCTATTGTATACTCATTTTGATTTCCAGTGCACCTTATGGATACAAAGGTCCTCATGTACTCGTCCTTTGAGTATGAGATGGCTGCTCCCTCATCTTGAAGCTTAAGATGTTTTCGGAGGGTAGCTTCAGAGATTATGATGTCCTTGCCGTCTACCTAGGCTTTTATTTATGGAATCCCCTGTTCGGTAGAGTAGACGGCAGTAATCCAGAAATCCTCCATATGAGGGATATATATGGTAGGGTTGGTTGTGAGTGCAAAATGGATCTTTGATCGGCATAGGAAGTCGATCATATCATCGAATCCTTTAGATTTCTTTCCCTTAGTTAAGTATGCTGTAAGGTTGTGGTACGGGGAGAACTTGTCGTCAGGGTTATTGATGTCTGCCATTGTTGTTTGATTTTGGCGGGAAGGTTTAAGAATATGGAAGGCTTTGAATATTTTAAGGATGGAAGGCTTTGAATGTTTTAAGGATGGGAGGCATTGAATGTGGTGGGGACTTGGGAGAAAGTGATGTGGGTTTAGGGTGAAATTGAATATGAAGAGGTGATAAGGAGATATTTGTTCTTATAACGGTAGAGGAGGGAAAAAGCAAAATGACTTGTAGTGTACAACCTTATTCACCTTTTACTGTTACAGCTATAATACACCGAGGCAGTCAATTTAAAGACTGACGTTAATTTTTACAGCGGGTAAAAGTTAATGTGGACTTAAATTTACTCATCAGCAGTAAACTTGGTTACAGTGGATGAATAATCCTGTCCGCTGCAATCTTGGTTGCTGTGGAAGGTTAAGTCTGTCAGCAGCAAACTCAATTGCTGCTAATGGATTCAATGATCTGCAGCAAGGATGTTGCTGCTGACCGCCTTAAAGCTATCCACAGGAAACCTGTTCCTGCTGATAGCTTAAAGCAGTCAGCGGCAAATCCTTTGCTGCTGAGGATTAAACCTGTCAGCAGAAGAAGGACAAAAATGCTGTTGACTTATAACTTTTATTTACAACAAGAGACAAAAACACATTTTAAACATAGAAATTTAGAGATAGATTTTAATCAAAGTTCATCATACCAATGGATTCAACTAAATATCTGAATCTAGCTTCATCAAAAGGTTTTGTAAACAAATCAGCATATTGCTCATTTGTATGCACTTTGGTTAAAATAATCCTCTTTTTCTCAGCTTGATCTCTTATGAAATGATACCTGATGTTAATGTGCTTTGTCTTGGAGTGCTGCACTGGATTGTTTGTGATTGATATAAAACTCATGTTGTCAATGTGAATTGGAGTTTCCATGAAAGTCATCCCATAATCCAGCATTTGATTTTATATCCAGATGACTTGTGCACAACAACTTGAAGCTGCAATGTATTCTGCTTTAGTTGTAGAAGTTGAAACACGGGTTTGCTTCTTGCACTGCCATGAAATCAGTCTTCCTCCCAGAAACTGACATCCCCCTGATGTGGACTTTTTGTCCAAGTTGTATCCCCCATAATCATTGTCAGTGTATGCATATAGATTGAACTTGTCATTTTTAGAGTACCAAAGCCTAAGTCTTGGGGCTCCTTTTATGTATCTAATAATTCTCTTGACAGCTTGAAGATGTGAAACCTTTGGAGCAGCTTGATATCTTGTACAGAGACATACTGCAAACATGATATCTGGCCTTGAGGCTGTGAGATACATGAGAGACCCTATCATTGCACGGTACTGATGTTGATCAGTGTCTTGGCCATCTTTGTCTGGTGTCAGCTGATGGTGCACTTGCATAGGGGTTCTTGCAGCAGAGCAGTCAGCCATCTTGAATCTTTCTAAAATGCTCTTTACATATTTGGATTGGCTGATGAAGATTCCATTTGGAACTTATTTGACTTGTAGACCCAAGAAGAAATTTAGTTCACCCATTGAACTCATTTCAAACTTTGAGTGCATCAGAATTTCAAAGTCTTTACACAGCTTTTTCCTTGTTGATCCGAAGATGATATCATCAACATAGATTTGAAATAGTAAGATTTCTCCCCCTTCATCTTTGATAAACAAGGTTTGGTCAATAGCACCCCTTCTGAAGTTGTTGCTTAGTAGATATACTGACAAAGTTTCATACCAGGCTCTTGGTGCTTGATGTAAGCCATACAAAGCTTTGTCTAGTTTAAACACTTGAGTAGGATGTGCAGGATCTACAAATCCTGGAGGCTATTTGACGTACACTTTCTCACCAATGTTTCCATACAGAAAGTCACTCTTTACATCCATTTGATAGACAGTGAAATTCTTGGATGCAGCATATGCCAGGAAGATTCTGATGGCCTCCAGTCTGGCAACAGGAGCAAAGACTTCATCATAGTCAATTCCTTCTTCCTGAGTGTAGCCTTGAGCTATAAGTCTGGCTTTGTTTTTTACTACAATTTTTCTCTCATCTTGCTTGTTCCTGAAAACCCATCGTGTGCCAATAGCATATTGACCTGGTGGAAGATCAACAAGTTTCTAGACATCCTGCCTCTTGAATTGCAGCAACTCTTCCTGCATTGCCTCAATCCAGCTGCTGAGTGCTTCATCTATTTTCTTGGGTTCCACCTGAGATAGAAAACATGAAAACAAGCATATATTGTCCTTGTGAGATTTGCTTCTAGTGACTCCTTAGTGAACTTTGCCAATGATATTTTCTTAAGGATGTTCTTTGTGGATCCTCTGTGCTGGTACTACTTCCAGCTGTATCCCTTACTCCAGATTGCTTTGATTTTGATCAGGGGTCTCTTCATTCATGGTGGAAGAGTCTTCAACATCAGTAGCCACATCAATATTTTCAGCAATAGCATCAACAACATCTACAACATTTACCGAAAAATCTTCATCTAAATTTTCATTATCAGAAAGGCTGCTGTTGGTGACATTGGAGAGTCTTGTTCCGGCTTCACTTGCTTCAATTGCTTCCACAACTGAAGGAGGATCAATGGATGGTCTTCTAAATCCGATAGAAGATTTGGGAAAGTTTAGTCTGTAGTCAATGGATGAAGTGGAGGCAGGTGTTTGTGTAGAGAAGATGAGAGGCTCAAATATTTAGGAGAAGGAGTCTATGTCAATGTGCCAGTTTGGGCCTTTTCCCTGCTCACAGACAATGTGTTCTCTACATTCTACATTTGTTGATTCTTCCACAATTCTTGTTCTTGAATTGAATACTCTATAGGCCTTTCATTGAGAGGAATAGCCTACAAAATATCCTTCATCAGATTTGGCAACAAATTTAGAAAGAACCCCATGTGTGATGAGAATGGTGCATGGAAACCCAAAGGGCTTTAGAAACCCAATGTAGGGAACTCTTTGAAACCAATGTTCATAAGGTATCTTGTTGAGGGGCTTGACGATGAGAACTCTATTTTGCACATAGCAGGCTGTGCTAACTGCTTCTGCCAAGAATGTGAGAGGCAATTTTGAGTCAGCCAGCATAAATCTTGCTAACTCAATTAGAGTTCTGTTTCTCCTTTCAGCAACTCCATTTTGTTGAGGAGTTCTTGGAGCACTGTATTGTCTTTCTATCCCCTTGCTTTCACAGAAACAGTTTAAAGTGTGATTCTTGAACTCTGTGCCCTGATCACACCTTATGATCTTCACCTTTTGATTGCTTTGATTCTCTACCCTAAGAATGTAGGATTTGAGAATTTCAGCAGTTTCATCTTTAGTTCTCAAGAAGTATACCCATGAGAATCTGGTGTAGTCATCAGTTATCACCAGACAGTATGACTTCTTGCCCATTGACATGACATTTGTAGGACCAAATAGATCCATGTGCAGCAGCTGTAGTGGAGTGTCATTTGTATTCAATGTCTTAGGCTTGTGAGAACTTTTGTGTTGCTTCCCCTTTAAGCAAGCAATGCAGTGGTCTTCTAGCTGGAATTCTTTGTCAGGAAGCCCTCTGACAAGATTGTCCATTACCAGTTTGTTAATAGTTTTGATATTAACATGACTTAATCTCATGTGCCAGAGAGTTGATTCATCAACTGAGGCTTTTGACAGAAAACAGGAAACACTCCCAGATGGAGTGACTTCATTCATGTCCAGTACATAGAGATTCTCTTTTCTCTGAGCAGTTAATAAAATCTTTTCTGGAGGTGGTATGGATAAGCCTGGAGACAGTATGAAGCATTCTTTATCTGTGAAGAGCATCCATTGCTTTTAGTCACAGACCTGGGAAACACTCATGAGATTGAAGTCCAATTCTTTGACATAGTTGACCTTATCAATGCTCATTCTTTCATTGGACACAGTTCTTTGTCCAGTAATGGATCCTCCCTTTGAGTCACTTCCAAAGGCAACATATCCTTCGTTGAAGTGTCTGAAGTTGGAGAGGATGGATCTGTTGCCTGTCATGTGCCTGGAACAACAACTGTCTACCACCCAGGTGTTATTCTTGTGACCTGGCTGTCCCTGCACATGATAGAGATCTAGTTAGTGAGAGGAGTTCAAGAACTTGCATCCTTGAAGAAAACGGTTCTTGGAATGTTAGATTCATCATATATGCATTCAACAAAACCAATGATGAGTCTTGGAGTGATAGAAATTGGGATCTTGGCTTTCCATTGTTGAGGAGATGGTCTTCCTGTTTGTAACATTCCTGATTTTCCGACCCTATTTTAATTTATTTTAACAAATACAATAACAACACGACATTGAATCATATACTTGTTCAAACCTACACCTCATTAATATTTAGCCGATCGTATTCAATTCAAAGATTTATGTGACAACCGGCAATTTACAGGGTATTGACTGTTTGACTTCCGCACATGCTTTAATATATTAAATTAGTGTGGTTAGACTTATTTAAGGTTAATTGAGTCATTTTATAGTATAGCAAGGCCCTTCGTGTGTTTAGATTAGCATTTCGTACGTTTTCGGAGAATGCGGTATCGCGTAACGGCATAATAACCGAATTAAATACTGGTGACGACCCGGTTAACATGAAAATATGGTTTTCATAAAAAATTATTAAAACTTACTTAAAATAGTGGATTATATGTGAATTTGATGTCCAACACGTTTATTTGCGTTTTCGGCGATTTTTATCGCGTGTAGCCCGGTTCAGGTGTGCATCGGATGCGTGTAAACCAACTTTTAGCAAAAATTATGATCTTTAGTGATTATGATAGCTAAAAATATGTTGGAATTTTATATGGAGTTATTTTTATTTAAAACCATGCTTAAAGTGGTTAATTTTTATAAAAGGTTGAGTTTTATGTTATATAAAACACCTACACTTGTAATATTTATAAAAATTACAAAATTAATTAACAAAAACCTCTATGTTGGGCGATTTTTATGGTGGGACCCACTCCACCTCCAAGCTTTCACCATAGAATCAAAATCATTACACTTACAAGTTCATTTTTACACTCTAAACAATTGCATGTATTCCAATTAGTTGAAGACCATTTCAAACTCTCTCTTTTCTCCTTCCTTGGCCGCCTACTTTCACTAATATTCTCACATATACACCACAAAATATCACAACTCTTACAACACTATCAAAGTTCCAAGTATAATCCTTCAAAGAGTCTTGTGTTCTTGGTGGTTTTCGCGAAGGTTTTGAAGGGTTTTTGAAGCTTGTCTCACGGCTGTTTTGGACAGCCAAGAACCATCTTTTCTAACACATTTTTCACTCATAGTTCCTGTAGAAAAGATCCAACAAAGGTAAGAAACATTTACACCCTTGTTCACGCTTCAAAACCTAGTGTTTTTGCAAATATGTTCACCAACAAACAAGATTTATAAAAATGGTTAAAAACGTTTTTCAAAACAGATTATGAAGAGGTTTTACAAGGGATTTTTCGTGGGTTTTGAGTTTGTATGAGTATTGTGATCATGTATGTATATATGAGGATGTTTATTGTTGCAAAATGGGTTATTTTGATGATAGATTATCACATGCAACTAGGGTTTTGTGATGAAAATTTTAGAACAGAATATAACATGATTTTTGTGTGTAAAAATATGTTAGTTCATGAGTGGATTGTTACTTGATGTTTTGATTAGGTTATTGTTGGATTTTATGTCGAAAATACGTCTTTCGGAACATATAAATTCATGGATATGTAAGATTTTGTTAAATCTGAAAAGTGTATGTTAAAAATAACTTATAATGATATTTAGAACTTATTCATAAAGTTTAATCATGTGTGGATATGTTCAACTTGATAAATGCTTAACTAGGTAGTCGAAAAAGCCGAAAAACGGTAATTTCATGCTTAAATATGGAAAAATATGCAAACTGATGTTATGACAAGTTTTGTATGCTAATTTATGTTAGAAAATCATATTTATGGTTATAAACATGAAACTTGGTGTTTAAATGCATTATATGTGATTTTAAGTAAAACTAGCCCGTAAAACGGTAAAATTTCGATTTAAAAAGATAGATTGATGAATCTGATTTTGGGCAGTAGATAAAACCTATTTTATGAGTTATTTACAGCCCCTAAATGACTTGGAATGATACTTGATCATATGTGTGGTTATATGCATGCTTTGTAACTTGTTGGTTATTCTAAATACATAGGAAATTGCCATGTATTAGGGGATACCATGCTCGAATTTTTAGAAAATTATTCTAAGTGTTTGAATCTGATCTAAAAAGTGTATTTGATGATTTGTGATATCATGTGAAACCCTAAGTGTGATAACATGAGTTTAACTTGTGAAATGATTAGTTATGCTACTTAGAAAATGCATGATGTATGACTAAGTGTTGAATGTGACATAGAATTTATTTGACTTATATGTGAGGTAGTCAAAATGATAATAATTCTTAACTTCCTCATATTATGGTTTTATTAAGTAAAACCCTTGATAAGTCTCATATTTTTTTTATATCCACTAAGTTTTATAAAGAAAACCTTAACCGTGTGTCGTGGTCACCAAAGTGTTGAACATACACAAAGTCTAGTAGTTGTCTTGTACAACTTGTGATAGATTGGTGTGTTTGTTTGTAGTATATTCCCTAAGTCTAGTAGTTGTCTTGTACAACTTGTGATAGATTTGTGTGGAATGATAAAGATCATACAAAGAGTCTAATCTAGTGTGGTGAACATCTTGCAACTAAAATTTGCAAGAAAATTTATTAACATGTTCCTTATGTTTAGGACATCTTTAGAACCTTAGTAATCATTTGGACTTGCATATACTAAAGTATTTGATCTCGTTACTTAGCAAGGTGAGTTTTCACGGCCCCTTTTAAATTGTTTTAAGTTTATAAAACAATGGGGGAAAAGCATGCTTGTTTGTTGTCAAATATTGCGTTAGTATGATTTACTTTATGTGATTGCTTGATGGACTTGAGTAAGGGCTATCGTTCGTACCCATGTGAGTTTTGTTCATGGGAGTTGCCCGGCCGTAATAATCATTAGCCTTGAGATAGGCCGTAGAATATATGTGGTAGATATATCGGGTTTGACAACCCTCTCTCATTGATCGGTAGCTCCGATCGGATTGTCGTATGAGAGAAATATATTTTGAAAGGATTGTGTGGGCACTTGTTATTATGTCTCGGTTTGATTATAGGCTCTTGTTCGCATCATATGTTATATTCCTTGCAAGCTTATAACAACTCACGTGTATATCATTACGCAATATGTTTCGTTAAATTGTCATGTGTACTTTGAAAACCTGTGAAACTCGTTCAACTTTATGTTGATGTTTTTAAGCATGTTTTTCAGGTAATTGAAATGCTATGCTTGGAGGTTGATGGAATGGAATGGCTTTTTGGTTGGCAAACGTCTATTTGGGAATATTTTGGCATGTGTTGGGAACCTGTGGGAATGTTATTTGATCCTTCATGGATCTTGAATAATTTACATTCGGGTTTTTAGTAAACAATATTGTGTGACTTAAACAATATGTTATTTTGTAATTCCCTAAACAGCTTTTAAACTACTTTAATTTAAGTATAAATCGTTTGCCTATATCATGTGGTTGCCAACTCTGTACCACCATGCTTATGTAACCGCTTCCGCTTCGATGGTACGTTTTTGGGGTGTGACAGAAGTTGGTATCAGAGCCAATGGTTATAGCGAACTAGAAAATGTTTTTATAAAATCTAGACTATAACTTACAAAGCGTTTTGGGTTAAAACGGGTTTATGCCAAGAAGACGTTCCATTCCACAAGGATGAAAGCTTGAATTTATACTTAGATTTGATAAGTGGTTTGTTGCTTGATGCCTTATGTGTATAGGCTAGATGCCCTCGTGTGAATCACTTTATTTTGTTTTTGCATGCGTATATGCTTAAATAAAATAAAGATAATTCACTGACCTAGTATCCTTTGCCTTGTCACAGATGTCGTCTTCCCCTCCTGTTGTTATTATCATCCTATCAGATAGTGAGTCTGATAATATTCCGGTTCACCCAGAGTCGCCCATTCCGTCTCCTGCATCATTGTTTGATTTCGGGTTTGCTACTAGTATGCACTCTTCTTTTGATGACCCGGGTAACACTAATGGTTGGATTGAGGAGTCTGAACCTGAGGAGGAGGAACTACCAGTTGAGGAGCCCACTCCTACTGCTCCAGAGATAGAGATGATTGATATTGAGGATGGTCTTGACGTCGAGGGTGGTTATGATGCGGATAATGAGGATGGTAATGGGGATGATTCTAGTGATGATTCCAGTGATGATGATAGTACTAGTTCTGGCGATTGTGATTCTAGTGATAGTAGTTCTGGAGATAGTGATTCTGAGAATGGTTTGAGAATCATTAATGTAATGAAGGCGCGCAAATACTTACGTAAAGGCTGTCTAGCGTTCTTAGCCCATGTGGTTGACACTAAGGCTGAAGGACCAAAGTTTGAAGAGATCTCCGTTATTCGTGATTATCCTGATGTATTTCCCGAAGAGTTGCCTGGTTTGCCACCAGCAAGACAAGTTGAGTTTAGGATTGATCTCGTGCCTGGTGCGGCACCGATTGCTCGATCTCCATACCGTTTGGCGCCGTCCGAGATGCAAGAGTTATCGCAACAATTGCAAGAATTATTGGATAAGGGTTTTATAAGGCCGAGTTTCTCGCCTTGGGGAGCGCCTGTTTTGTTTGTGAAGAAGAAGGATGGATCCTTTAGAATGTGCATTGACTATAGAGAGTTAAACAAACTTACCGTCAAAAATCGGTATCCGTTGCCAAGGATTGACGATTTGTTTGATCAATTGCAAGGATCCAGTTTCTACTCAAAGATTGATCTTCGGTCTGGTTATCATCAGATGAGAGTTGTTGAGGAAGATGTTCCTAAGACCGCGTTCCGTACATGCTATGGTCATTATGAGTTTCTGGTCATGCCTTTTGGGTTGACAAATGCTCCGACAGTGTTCACGGACTTGATGAACAGGGTCTGCCGACCATACTTGGATAAATTCGTGATAGTATTCATCGATGATATACTTATTTATTCACGTACCAAGGAGGAACATGAGAAGCATTTGAAACTGATATTGGAGCTGTTAAGAAATGAGAAGTTATATGCTAAACTGTCAAAGTGCGAATTTTGGATTCGAGAAGTCCATTTCTTAGGCCATGTTATCAATTAAAAAGGTATCCACGTGGATCCAGCGAAAATTGAGGCCATTAAGAATTGGGAAGCACCAAAGAATCCGACTGAGGTGCGACAATTCTTAGGTTTAGCAGGATATTATCGTAGATTCATTGAAGGTTTCTCAAAGATAGCGCAGCCGTTAACGCTATTGACCCGCAAAGATGAGGAGTATGATTGGGGTGATAAACAAGAGACCGCGTTTCAGTTGTTAAAGATGAAGCTATGTAGTGCCCCTATCTTGTCTCTTCCTGAAGGGACAGATGGATTTGTGGTGTACTGCGATGCTTCGCATCAGGGTCTTGGATGTGTTTTAATGCAAAATAAGAAGGTCATAGCTTATGCATCGCGACAGCTCAAGGTGCACGAGAAGAATTATGCGACGCATGATTTGGAGTTAGGAGCTGTGGTGTTTGCGCTCAAGATTTGGAGGCATTATCTTTATGGTACGAAGTGTACGATTTACACTGATCATAAGAGTCTCCAACATATCTTTGATCAAAAGGAGTTGAATATGAGGCAACGTCGCTGGATGGAATTGCTCAATGACTACGATTGTGATATTCGTTATCACCCAGGTAAGGCTAATGTCGTGGCCGATGCCTTGAGTAGGAAAGAACGAGTTAAACCGCTACGTGTGCATGCAATAGGGTTGACTATCCGTACAAACCTCACAACTCAGATTCGTGATGCGCAACGAGAAGCAATGAAGGAAGAAAACGTGAAGAATGAAGGCTTACGAGGTATGGTTCGTGAGCTTGTACCCAAGGGTGATGACACCTTGTACTTTATGGATAGAGTATGGGTGCCTCGCTTTGGAAATTTACGTGATCTGGTTTTGAATGAAGCTCATAAGTCCAGATATTCGATTCATCCTGGATCGGATAAGATGTACAAGGACTTGAAAGAATTTTATTGGTGGCCAAACATGAAGAGTGATATTGCGACGTATGTTGGCAAGTGTTTGAGTTGCGCGAAGGTGAAGGCTGAGTATCAAAAGCCGTCTGGGCTTTTGCAGCAGCCTGAGATTCCGCAATGGAAATGGGATCGGATAACTATGGATTTTGTAACGAAATTACCACGTACATCAAGTGGATATGATGCCATTTGGGTAATTGTCGATCGTTTGACGAAATCTGCTCATTTCCTACCCGTTACAGAGTCTTATCGTGTGAAGAAGTTGGCCAAGATTTATCTGAAGGAAGTGGTGGCCCGGCATGGAGTGCCGACATCCATTATTTCCGATAGAGATAGTCGATTCACGTCAAAACTATGGAAGACTTTCCAGAAAGCGTTAGGTACTCGGTTGGATATGAGTACTGCTTTCCATCCAGAGACAGATGGTCAAAGTGAAAGAACCATTCAAACATTGGAGGATATGTTGCGTGCTTGCGTTATTGATTTTGGTGGAAGTTAGGATACTCACTTACCGTTGGTTGAGTTTTCCTACAATAACAGTTATCAGACTGGTTTGCAAGCCGCACCATTTGAAGCCTTGTATGGCAGGAAATGTCGATCGCCGTTGTGTTGGGCTGAAGTCGGAGAAAAGCAGTTGACTGGACCGCAGATTGTTCAGGAAACCACCGACAAAGTGTTTCGGATTAGAGAACGTTTGAAGATAGCCCAGGATCGACAAAAGAGTTATGCTGACAAAAGGAGAAAACCGTTGGAATTCGAGGTTGGAGACAAAGTGTTGTTAAAAGTCTCACCTTGGAAAGGTGTTGTTAGGTTTGGTAAGCACGGAAAGTTGAATCCGCGTTATATTGGACCTTTCGAGATTTTGGCTCGAGTTGGCCCAGTTGCTTATCGACTTAAGTTGCCTCGTGAACTTAAGGGCTTGCATAACGTTTTCCATGTGTCAAACCTAAGGAAGTGTTTATCGGATGAAACACTTGTCATAAAGTCTGATGACGTTAGCATAGATGAAACTCTCCATTTTCGTGAAGAACCTGTTGAAGTTATGGATTGGAAAATCCACAAGACTAGACGTAGTCGTATCAAGCTAGTCAAAGTTAGATGGAATTCTAAGCGTGGACCTGAGTTCACGTGGGAACGTGAGGACCAGATGAAGAGGAAGTACCCGCATTTGTTTAAGTCTGTTCGTAATACAGACTCTGTATCGTAAATTTCGGGACGAAATTTCTTTAACGTTGGGAGACTGTGACAACCGGCAATTTACAGGGTATTGACTGTTTGACTTCCGCACATGCTTTAATATATTAAATTAGTGTGGTTAGACTTATTTAAGGTTAATTGGGTCATTTTATAGTATAGCAAGGCCCTTCGTGTGTTTAGATTAGCATTTCGTACGTTTTCGGAGAATGCGGTATCGCGTACCGGCATAATAACCGAATTAAATACTGGTGACGACCCGGTTAACATGAAAATATGGTTTTCATCAAAAATTATTAAAACTTACTTAAAATAGTGGATTATATGTGAATTTGATGTGCAACACGTTTATTTGCGTTTTCGGCGATTTTTATCGCGTGTAGCCCGGTTCAGGTGTGCACCGGATGCGTGTAAACCAAAATTTAGCAAAAATTATGATCTTTAGTGATTATGATAGCTAAAAATATGTTGGAATTTTATATGGAGTTATTTTTATTTAAAACCATGCTTAAAGTGGTTAATTTTTATAAAAGGTTGAGTTTTATGTTATATAAAACACCTACACTTGTAATATTTATAAAAATTACAAAATTAATTGCCAAAAACCTCTATGTTGGGCGATTTTTATGGTGGGACCCACTCCACCTCCAAGCTTTCACCATAGAATCAATATCATTACACTTACAAGTTCATTTTTACACTCTAAACAATTGCATGTATTCCAATTAGTTGAAAAACATTTCAAACTCTCTCTTTTCTCCTTCCTTGGCCGCCCACTTTCACTAATATTCTCACATATACACCACAAAATATCACAACTCTTACAACACTCTCAAAGTTCCAAATATAATCCTTCAAAGAGTCTTGTGTTCTTGGTGGTTTTCGCGAAGGTTTTGAAGGGTTTTTGAAGCTTGTCTCACGGCTGTTTTGGACAGCCAAGAACCATCTTTTCTCTCACATTTTTCACTCATAGTTCCTGTAGAAAAGATCCAACAAAGGTAAGAAACATTTACACCCTTGTTCATGCTTCAAAACCTAGTGTTTTTGCAAATATGTTCACCAACAAACAAGATTTATAAAAATGGTTAAAAACGTTTTTCAAAACAGATTATGAAGAGGTTTTACAAGGGATTTTTCGTGGGTTTTGAGTTTGTATGAGTATTGTGATCATGTATGTATATATGAGGATGTTTATTGTTGCAAAATGGGTTATTTTGATGATAGATTATCACATGCAACTAGGGTTTTGTGATGAAAATTTTAGAACAGAATATAACATGATTTTTGTGTGTAAAAATATGTTAGTTCATGAGTGGATTGTTACTTGATGTTTTGATTAGGTTATTGTTGGATTTTATGTCGAAAATACGTCTTTTGGAACATATAAATTCATGGATATGTAAGATTTTGTTAAATCTGAAAAGTGTATGTTAAAAAGAACTTATAATGATATTTAGAACTTATTCATAAAGTTTAATCATGTGTGGATATGTTCAACTTGATAAATGCTTAACTAGGTAGTCGAAAAAGCCGAAAAACGGTAATTTCATGCGTAAATATGGAAAAATATGCAAACTGATGTTATGACAAGTTTTGTATGCTAATTTATGTTAGAAAATCATATTTATGGTTATAAACATGAAACTTGGTGTTTAAATGCATTATATGTGATTTTAAGTAAAACTAGCCCGTAAAACAGTAAAATTTCGATTTAAAAAGATAGATTGATGAATCTGATTTTGGGCAGTAGATAAAACCTATTTTATGAGTTATTTACAGCCCCTAAATGACTTGGAATGATACTTGATCATATGTGTGGTTATATGCATGCTTTGTAACTTGTTGGTTATCCTAAATACATAGGAAATTGCCATGTATTAGGGGATACCATGCTCGAATTTTTAGAAAATTATTCTAAGTGTTTGAATCTGATCTAAAAAGTGTATTTGATGATTTGTGATATCATGTGAAACCCTAAGTGTGATAACATGAGTTTAACTTGTGAAATGATTAGTTATGCTACTTAGAAAATGCATGATGTATGACTAAGTGTTGAATGTGACATAGAATTTATTTGACTTATATGTGAGGTAGTCAAAATGATAATAATTCTTAACTTCCTCATATTATGGTTTTATTAAGTAAAACCCTTGATAAGTCTCATATTTTTTTTTATATCCACTAAGTTTTATAAAGAAAACCTTAACCGTGTGTCGTGGTCACCAAAGTGTTGAACATACACAAAGTCTAGTAGTTGTCTTGTACAACTTGTGATAGATTGGTGTGTTTGTTTGTAGTATATTCCCTAAGTCTAGTAGTTGTCTTGTACAACTTGTGATAGATTTGTGTGGAATGATAAAGATCATACAAAGAGTCTAATCTAGTGTGGTGAACATCTTGCAACTAAAATTTGCAAGAATATTTATTAACATGTTCCTTATGTTTAGGACATCTTTAGAACCTTAGTAATCATTTGGACTTGCATATACTAAAGTATTTGATCTCGTTACTTAGCAAGGTGAGTTTTCACGGCCCCTTTTAAATTGTTTTAAGTTTATAAAACTATGGGGGAAAAGCATGCTTGTTTGTTGTCAAATATTGCGTTAGTATGATTTACTTTATGTGATTGCTTGATGGACTTGAGTAAGGGCTATCGTTCGTACCCATGAGAGTTTTGTTCATGGGAGTTGCCCGGCCGTAATAATCATTAGCCTTGGGATAGGCCGTAGAATATATTTGGTAGATCTATCGGGTTTGACAACCCTCTCTCATTGATCGGTAGCTCCGATCGGATTGTCGTATGAGAGAAATATATTTTGAAAGGATTGTGTGGGCACTTGTTATTATGTCTCGGTTTGATTATAGGCTCTTGTTCGCATCATATGTTATATTCCTTGCAAGCTTATAACAACTCACGTGTATATCATTACGCAATATGTTTCGTTAAAATGTCATGTGTACTTTGAAAACCTGTGAAACTCGCTCAACTTTATGTTGATGTTTTTAAGCATGCTTTTCAGGTAATTGAAATGCTATGCTTGGAGGTTGATGGAATGGAATGGCTTTTTGGAAGGCAAACGTCTATTTGGGAATATTTTGGCATGTGTTGGGAACCTGTGGGAATGTTATTTGATCCTTCATGGATCTTGAATAATTTACATTCGGGTTTTTAGTAAACAATATTGTGTGACTTAAACAATATGTTATTTTGTAATTCCCTAAACAGCTTTTAAACTACTTTAATTTAAGTATAAATCGTTTGCCTATATCATGTGGTTGCCAACTCTGTACCACCATGCTTATGTAACCGCTTCCGCTGTGATGGTACGTTTTTGGGGTGTGACAATTTAGAAGTCATAATCAAGTGGTAACACCTCTTAGAGTTAATCCAATTAGTAATCCCATTAGGTGTTCTGTTAAATCCTAACCAAGCTAATTCTGTCAAAGCTGAAGTTGCAAGGGCTGATTTTGTAAATAACCAGAAACCCTAGTAGGCACGGTCACGCCACGTTTTGGCACGGTCGCGCCTCATCTGGCACGGTCGCGTCTCTTATAGGCACGGTCGCGCCTCTTATAGGCACGGTCGCGTCTCACATCAGTTGAAACGTAAATACAGCCTTTAAACGCAAAATCGTTCGAATTCGTAACCGTTTCTCACATTAACAAACCCAGTTAAAGGTTTTAATCATTTTATTTACGACACATAAACTCAATTGATCGATTGAAATTATAACCGTCAAAACCCTCCATGTGACCATCGATTTCAAGATTTTGGTTGCAATCCTCTCAAACAAACTACACAAATACATCATTTGATCCTCTCTAAACCTCCAGAACACATTGAGTTAACCGGAGTTGCAGCAGAAAGTGCCGGAGATCAAACCGTCGTCGCCGGAACTCGTTTCTACCGAACGCTATCAATACATCATTCTTCCGGGTAATTGAAACCTCCTACATTTTGGTTTTAGTCTATTGATCAAAAGACCCAACATAAATTGGGCTTACAATAACGAATTTAACATGAACTCGAATATAGAGTTCATTCTAAAACGGTTTAATCAAATCCTACTATGGTCATATTTTAAATGCAATTAAACTATACCAATAGACTCGTAGTCACCTAATGGATGAAAGCCCTAAGGTTTCCAGTACTGATATCATAAGAATTAGACAATTCGTCTCTGTTTTGGATCAGACACGGTCGCGCTAGTCTTCTAGCGCGGTCGTCCTTCATGAAGACACGGTCACGCCTCTCCAAGCGTGGTCGTGCCTCACCCTCTGACCCGGTCGTGCCTCTTGGCTAGACCTGGTCGTGCTATCAGAACCCTAGACACGGTCGTGCCTGGCCCAGGCATGGTCGTGCCTAGCGTGCAGCCTTGTTGTGTCTTCTGTTTGATCAACACGGTCGCACCCTTGAACAGCGCGGTCGCGCCCGTGGTCCTAGCACGATCATACCTTGTCACACACACGGTCGTGTGTGTGAGAAAATTTTAACAGAATGCTTAATTTTATATTTTAAAAACAATGAGTATTCCAAATTAACTCTCAAATAAAAATAATTAATTTTATAAAGATTTATATTAACTTTATTTAAAAAAAAAGATCAAATTCTTATTTCTAAAATAAATAGAAGTATTTATTTTAACATACAAAGTCATGTTTATATTTATCATTAAACTCTATACAAAAATATTATTTATACAACTCATTTACACATATTTATAAAAATAGCATAAAGATTTTTTATTAAATTTATATTTAATATAATACGCCCGGTACATTTTTATAACTAAATGACTAAGTTACATATCTTTATAAATAAATAAATAAAGTAACGATTATTTATTTAATTTATATTTAAACAAAATTTGTTTATCTAAATTATACTTAACTAGACCTAACACCTACATTGTTTTATAACTATATGAATAAATAATAATTATTTAATTTATATAGTTATTCGATCCCAAACCCTAATCAAAATGTTCTAAAAATATCCATTTCAAATCTTTCATTTTATACAACACCTTTCACATACAAACCACTAACATCTACAACTTCAACTCCTTATACACGCACCCAACTCAACCCTAGACTTAGACATAGACTATTGAACACATTATTAATTCAATATACATTACACTCTAGGTTAACGTTGTGCATTACAAGGATCACGTTACTATCTAGTCTCTCGTGTTAGCCATGCTTTTTGAATCAAATGAGTATTACATAACCCTTTTTTTCTCTTTTACACTTTTTGGGTGAAACATGAACAATATACAATCTATTGCTTACATTTACACAAACTACACAAGTACAAATCCTCTTTACATTCATGTTTGCAAATTTGAGCTTTATGCCTGAGTGCTAGTTGTGCTAACTTTTGTGTGCGATTTATGTGCAATCATTAAATATTCAAGCCGACGGTAAACAATGATAGATCTATTGAGTCTGACAAACCCACCGAGATTGGGGTGATTGTTACCGACAACATAATTTTGCATGCTAGTTACAAAGGTTTGATTGTACTTGGTTACACAATAGCTGCTCTCCATAAATGCCTTATTTTATCATGTTATGTAAGGATTTGTTTATTTACAATCTATATGCTATCTATTTACAAACCTGTGTATGATCACCAACTTTTTAGTTGACCTTATTTTATTCATGTTTCAGGTGCTAACGTGTGAGTTTGATCAAGACATGCTACACTTAAGTTTGGACTTAGCTAATTTAAATTCAAAGAAGAATTTGTGTTTTCATTTATGTACTTGTTGAATTTTGCTATTTGTGGTTGAATTGTTTGAAATGAAATTGAGGATTAAATATTGAAATCTAGTGAACCTTGTGCTCATGAACAGTCTACATGTCCCACCCCGATGATTCCGCCGTCGGTTGGGGTGTGACAGATTGGTATCAGAGCCTTGGTTATAGGAAACTAGGTTATTAGACACCCTTGACCTAGACTATAACTTTAGGACACCCATACAATGCCATGCTACTACATGTTACATTATTAGTTCTTGTGTAAATATTTTTACATGCTATCATAAGTATTTACACTACGTGATACAATACATAATGACTTATGTGTCACACTACTTGATAACTTTTGTGCTTACACTCATTACTATCTACATGCTATATGATTATTTTTTTATGTGAATATTCTTACATGTTATGCTATATAACTACATCATATGATACAATACCTAATAATCTATGTGTCATTTTTCTTCTATTCATTGCTACCTATTTAAGCTATTTAAAAGTGTTATCCTAAGTTTCCACACACACACTCATACACACTTAGTTATTCATGAACCCCTAAACTCACATACATAATACCACACCTCTTGCGAACAACAAATTTTTAAACTATTGGGCCTAATGTCCATCAATAATAAATTAAGCAGTCCATCTATCCTCCAAGAAGCAAAAGCCCACTGAAATGCATAAACCTTACTTTCAGGCCACAAGGCCCAGTTCACAACAATTCTCATCATGACCATGAGCCCAACAATAGTGTTATTAATATATGACGGCTGGAAGAGTGTGTAGGCCCATGAGGGATTCTGGCTAAGGAAAGATAGGGTACTTAAGTGTGTCCTAGTGACCCACCCCTCTTTCCTGGGAATTTTCATCAGGGATACACTACTTATAGGTCAAGTGTACTCCTAAAATACTATTGTGAAGACTCGGCGTTATGACTAGTCAAACTCTAAACCTATGAGAACTCCTATATTTGACACTCAATATTTTATTATCGCTTACAACCTTTCCATTGTTTTCCTGCTAAACATGGGCTCCTACTCTCCTTCCTCTCCGTTATACCGTCCCGAAGCAGAATCTGATTTGGAAGAAGACACTAAGACACCCGTGCATCGGTCATCAACACCCCCAACTACTAGACCAAGGTTTGATGTAAGGGCAGATTGGATTAGGAACACCGGCCCAAGACTTCGAACACCTGGATCACCCGCACCCAGAAACACGTATCAGACACCCCATCTCCACAATCAGTTACCACCCCCACTAAGAGAACCATATCTAATGCCCGACCCGTACCATCCTAACCCTTGGGTAAGGCATACCACGACACCCACTAATGTTATGGGAATTCCAACCAATGACATTCACCAATATGTAAGGACCTCGGAATTTTAGAGGCAAAGGATGGAGCAGGGAGTAATGCATGATTTGCAAGGACAAAGAATGGATAGTCTAGCAAACCAATTAGGGTACCAAAAGGAGTTAATCTCCATCCTCAAAAAAGAAATACAGGAACATCGCACGGAGACCGCCAAAGCTGAAGCCAGATCTGCTACTCGAGTGACCATAGCGGTGCTCATCTTGGTGATTATCTTCTTCCTAGTGGAAAGCTACCAGAGACGTTAGGAGAAATTTCTATTTATTATCTTTAAAATTTTCGGTTTGAGGACAATTTCCCTATGTTTTGAGTAATGTTTAACATTTCAGCCTTTAATCAATTTTATATATATTTCAACTCTGAAGTTATTATTCATTGATTTGACCCGTTGAGTGTGAATTACACCCATCATATTTTCATCAAAATTTCTCAAGTATCACCTTCTTCATTCAATACGATTTAGTACACTACCAACAATCTCCTTCATAAACAAATCATCATATTGTTCGATTTAAACAAAACCTCGTTATCTTGTTCAAAAAAAATGTTTATCTAACTTTTAGATAGTATCAAAAACATAAAGCTTCCAAAAAAACTTTCAACCTGATAAGGAAAGTTAATACAACCGATTTTATAAAAAAAATAAAATTTATATTATTTTGAATTGATAAATAATTATGGTTTTCCTCATTAAAGTAAATATTTCTAAACCCTTGCTTAATTAATATACGACTACTTGTTTAGCCAATAAATTCGCTTAAAATATTCTCTTATTAATAGTTGAGAATTTAAATTAAAAGATTTTTCCCATAAATTGTCTACTTATTTAAATTATGTGATCCAATGGTTTCACTACTTTATATATCTACAATCAAGAATAATTTACCACTTTCTATTTTCAAACAAAGATCAGTAATTGTAAACACATTTCCCCGAATATTTTCATAACCTCCTCGTTACCTTTCACTTGTCACTTCAAGAGACGATCGTACAGCGTAAACGTTAACCCCCCCCATCAACCTCAATGAGATTTAAGAGCTACAACCTAACTACCACATTATAGAGGAACGCCAAACAACACGCTTGTCCGCAACACTCGATCACATGCAAAACCTGTTAGTATACATCACACACGAAGTCCAACAACTTACGTATACACGTTCACAATATACCCAACGCAACCACATGGTACATGAAACTCAATTATTCTCAATATACCCCATGCTACACAAATTACATAATACAAGAAACTAGTTTGCCTACAAATCACAATTTACTGGATTGATCACATAACACACGAAACATGTTTATTTACAATACACATCTATCGGATTGAGCACATAATACACGAAACTTAGTTGTTTGCGATATACATGATACATAACAATTGTTTGATTGATACATAATTCTAGATTGACCACATTAAACATGAAACTCATTTAGTTACAAAGTACATCATACTAAACTGTACACATTATGCAATATACATGATGCTAATTTGTAAACACCATACATGAAATTCATTTCCTACAATACACATGATGCTATGTTGTTTACATTACACGTGAGAGCATATTGATTTACAAAATACATGATCGCCATACATGAAATTCATTTCCTACAATACACATGATGCTATGTTGTTTACATTACACGTGATAGCATATTGATGTATAAAATACATAATGCTAAGTTGTCAATGCCATACATGAAAATCATTTCCTATAATACATGTGATACTATGTTGTTTACATTCCACGTGAGAGCTCATTGATTTACAAAATACATAATACTAGTTGTTCATGCTACACAAGAGACTTGTGTGTTTACTTTATACATGAAACGAAATTGCTTACAATTATTACAATTGATTGATTACATTATACACAAGACATGGTCAAGCACTTTGTTCACCAAAGTTGAAGACCATAATACACGGAAACGACTCGGGTTTGACGTATTCTTGTTCAAACATGAGCAAACTAAGAAACTTTAAGTTATTCTACTTTACTACTCTTTGGTTGCGAACTGATCCGATTTAGGACATAGTTACTTATTAGTGACTTTTATGTGAAAACAATGGACATGAACGGAGTAAAATTTTGCCCCCCCCCCCCCCTTGACCCACACACAACGGAATGACCTATACGGACCATGCGATGATTTGAGTAATTACGGGTGCACACAGAATTATAAAAATCAGCGCATGGGAAACATAGTAAAATTTTGTCATGTGTTGTGACCTAAAGCTTATCATGATATGTAACAACGAAACTGACGTGATATGACAAAGGCATGGTGGATACGTCGATGGTACTTCCTATACATAAGTGTCCTATCATGTTATAAGAAGTATCGTTGTTCGTGTCATGTGAAGTTTTGACCTAGACCAATCTCTATGAAATCTGTTACCCACTGACATTTTTAAACATATTAGACTACATCATGCTCAAACCCTAACGATCAAGGTCCCATCAAATTCATTCCAAATAATACATCTCACATTTAGAATTCAGAATTATTATTCGACAATCTCCTCCTTCAATTCATTTCAAAACAAAATTCATTATCACCCTTCATATTCAACTTTTAGTATCAGGCCTTAGCCATGTCAATGGTTACACTCCCTAGAATCCAACAACCAAAACTAACCGAGAACCCAAAACTCCCACCTTTTTCTTGATTTTTAGTTGCCTCCATTAGTTAAATTTTGGGACGGAAATTCCCTTAACATTGAGAGACTGTAACATTCCTGATTTTCCGACCCTATTTTAATTTATTTTAACTAATAAAATAATAACACGACATTGAATCATATACTTGTTCAAACCTACACCTCATTAATCGTTAGCCGATCTTATTCAATTCAAAGATTTAGAACTCATAATCAGGTGTAACACCTCTTAGAGTTAATCCAGTTAGTAATCCCGTTAGGTGTTCTGTTAAATCCTAACCAAGCAAATTCTGTCAAAGCTGAAGTTGCAAGGGCTGATTTTGTAAATAACAAGAAACCCTAGTAGGCACGGTCGTGCCTCATCTGGCACGGTCGCGCCTCTTATAGGCACGGTCGCGCCTCTTATAGGCACGGTCGCGTCTCACATCAGTTGAAACGTAAATACAGCCTTTAAACGAAAAATCGTTCGAATTCGTAACCGTTTCTCACATTAACAAACCCAGTTAAAGGTTTTAATCATTTTATTTACGACACATAAACCCAATTGATCGATTCAAATTATAACCGTCAAAACCCTCCATGTGACCATCGATTTCAAGATTTTGGTTGCAGTCCTCTCAAACAAACTACACAAATACATCATTCGATCCTCTCTAAACCTCCAGAACACATTGAGTTAAATGGAGTTGCAGCAGAAAGCGCCGGAGATCAAACCGTCGTCGCGGAAACTCGTTTCTACCAAACGCAATCAATACATCATTCTTCCGGGTAATTGAAACCTCCTACATCTTGGTTTTAGTCTATAGATCAAAATCCACAACATAAATTGGGCTTACAATAACGAATTTAACATGAACCCGAATATAGAGTTCATTCTAAAACGGTTTAATCAAATCCTACTATGGTCATATTTTAAATGCAATTAAACTATACCAATAGACTCGTAATCACCTAATGGATGAAAGCCCTAAGGTTTCCAGTACTGATATCATAAGAATTAGACAATTCGTCTCTGTTTTGGATCAGACACGGTCGCGCTAGCCTTCTAGCGCGGTCGTGCTTCATGAAGACACGGTCACGCCTCTCCAAGCGTTGTCGTGCCTCACCCTCTGACCCGGTCGTGGCTCTTGGCTAGACCTGGTTGTGCTATCAGAACCCTAGACACGGTCGTGCCTGGCCCAGGCATGGTCGTGCCTTGTGAGCAGCCTTGTTGTGTCTTCTGTTTGATCAACACGATCGCACCCTTGACCAGCGTGGTCGCGCCCGTAATCCTAGCACGATCGTACCTTGTCCCAGGCACGTTAGTGTGTGTGAGAAAATTTTGACAGAATGCTTAATTTTATATTTTAAAAACAATGAGTATTCCAAATTAACTCTCAAATAAAAATAATAAATTTTATAAAGATTTATATTAACTTTATTTAAAAAAAAGATCAAATTCTTATTTCTAAAATAAATAGAAGAATTTATTTTAACATACAAAGTCATGTTTATATTTATCATTAAACTCTATACATAAATATTATTTATACAACTCATTTACACACCTTTATAAAAATAGCGTGAAGATTATTTATTAAATTTATATTTAATATAATATGCCCGGTACATTTTTATAACTAAATGACTAAGTTACATATCTTTATAAATAAATAAATAAAGTAACGATTATTTATTTAATTTATATTTAAACAAAATTTGTTTATCTAAATTATACTTAACTAGACCTAACACCTACATTGTTTTTATAACTAAATGAATAAATAATAATTATTTAATTTATTTAGTTATTCAAACCCAAACCTTAATCAAAATGTTCTAAAAATATCCATTTCAAACCTTTCATTTTATACAACACCTTTCAAATACAAACCACTAACATCTACAACTTCTACTCCTTATACACGCACCCAACTCAACCCTAGACTAAGACATAGACTACTGTGCACATTATTAATTCAATATACATTACACTCTAGGTTAACGTTGTGCATTACAAGGATCACGTTACTATCTAGTCTCTCGTGTTAGCCACGCCTTTTGAATCAAGTGAGTATTACATAGCCCCTTTTTCTCTTTTACACTTTTTAGGGTGGAACATGAACAATATACAATCTATTGCTTGCATTTTCCCAAACTACACAAGTACAAATCCTCTTTACATTCATGTGTGCAAATTTGAGCTTTATGCTTGAGTGCTAGTTGTACTAACTTTTGTGTGCGATTTATGTGCAATCATTAACTATTCAAGCCGACGGTAAACAATGATAGATCTATTGAGTCTAACAAACCCACCCAGATTGGGGTGATTGTTACCGACAAAACAATTTTGCATGCTAGTTACAAAGGTTTGATTGTACTTGGTTACACAATAGCTGCTCTCCAAAAATGCCTTATTTTATCATGTTATGTAAGGATATGTTTATTTACAATCTATATGCTATATATGTACAAACCTGTGTATGCTCACCAACTTTTTAGTTGACCTTATTTTATTCATGTTTCAGGTGCTAACGTGTAAGTTTGATCAAGACATGCTACACTTAAGTTTGGACTTAGCTAATTTAAATTCAAAGAAAAATTTGTGTTTTCATTTATGTACTTGTTGAATTTTGCTATTTGTGGTTGAATTGTTTGAAATGATTTTGAGGATTAAATATTGAAATCTAGTGAACCTTGTGCTCATGAACAGTCTACATGTCCCGCCCCGATGATTCCGCCATCGGTTGGGGTGTGACACTGTTCTCTTTTCTCTGTCAGCAGCTGATTTTACTTTAGCTGTTGATGGATGTTCTTTAACAGCAGCAATCTTTGATGCTGGGGACTTTAGCTTATCAGCAGCAGATTTTGTTGCTGCTGATTTCTTTGGCTTCTCAGCAGCAGATTTTGTTGCTGCTGAATTAAGATTATCAGCAGTATATGTTGTTGCTGTTGATGGTTTTGCTTGAGCAGCAGCAGATTTGGTTGTTGCTGAAGGCTTGTCTTTAGGTTGCTTGTGCTTCACTTGATTACCAACATTTTTTCTGGCTGTTGATGGTTTAACAACCGATGTATGCTGATCCTTCTTTACCTTTTGTCTTTGAGGGGCTTGATGAAGGATCTGGTTGAAGGGGTTAAATTGACAATTTGCAGCAAAATGGTCTGATTCACCACAGATGATGCAAGTCTGTTGAGATTTTGACAACTGCTCCCTTGGTGGAGAAAGAGAGTTTCTGAATTGAGTTGTCTTTGCTTCAAACCTTCTTACCTGTTTGTTCTTCTTTGTCTTCTCAAAAGCACGTTGACTGAGGTTTCCTTGCTGCTGAAGGTAGTAGAAGCAGGTACTGACAGTGTGGTTATATTTTCCACAGACAAAGCAAGATTTTGCCAGTTTGTCCCTTGAAAGATAAACATAATCCTTTCTATTGAAAAGGTCTTTGAAGTTCAAATGGTGAGCTTTGTTGTGCTCAAAAGTAGCTTCTTCCAATGTCTTTTGAACACATGGAACTCTTTCTCCAGGCTTATGGCATATGTCAAACACCTTTCTTTGAGGCTTTGAGGTTGAAGACTGCCCCTTTCAACATTTAGCTTTCTTCCTTCTGGAGGATAGCTAATTTTGATTTGGTTGAATGGTATAGGAACCGGAGCAGCTGGTAAATGAAGAGGAGTACTTGTTTGAATGATTTAAGAACAGGATTTGGTACTTGTACTGGTGATGAGATCTCCTCAGTTTTAGTGGACTCTGAACAAGATGACTCAGAATCTGATGAGGTAGTGTATTCTTGCACCAGTGGTTCATATATTGAAGGATCAAGATCTCGGTTGGCCTTTTCAAGATTTGAGAGATTGAAGCTTGGTTCATGGATGGCAACGTAGTCAGTATGAGGTGCAACAGCTTTGTATTGTTCACCATGATACCCCAGACCAGTTTTTACCTTTTCATGAATTTGAGCATCTAAAAGTCTTTGCAGATTTTTTGATGCAAATTCATATTTATCAACATGAACTTTTTGTTCTGCCAATTCTGCTCTGGTAGCTTTTAGTCTAGCCAGTAGATCATCAATCTGAGTTTCAAGATTGCTTTGTTCATGTTTTAGTAATTAAATCTCTTTCTTTAGGCAGTTAATTTTTTCTTTATAACTGTTTTCTACCTTTATGAATTCAGATTTCATTTGATGAAACTCCATTTTGATCTATAAGGTTTTGATTATGCTTTCTGTTGCCTAACACCTTATCAATACAAGCTTGGGAACAGAGATGTTCATATACCTGAGGCGATATCTCAGTTGTGTCTGACATAAGTGCTTGGTTGTTGGCAGGTAGCTCTTCATACTGGAAGCTCTAGTCAAAGTCAGACGTTCCAACAGTTGCACAGGCTGCAGTTTGAACTGGAGGAGTAGCTTGTTGCTGTTGTTGTCTGGGTTGGGCTTGGTGAGTTTGTCTTGATTGAGGAGTAGCTGCATTGGCTCTTGGTGCCTTTCATTCTTTAGCAAAGTGACCCAGTTGGTTACAGTTGTAACATATTAGTTTGCTTTTATCCAATCCAACTCTGGTGTTGGAGTTGTTGCTTGGAATGGGTCTTCCGGTTCTAGAGTAGAACCTTTTTCCTCTTATAAAGAGCATGGCATACGAGTGATGTATGTCCATTTCCTCTAAGTCATCTGGATGGAAGCATTCCAGATCCTCCTTGATAAAGGACATGTTGCTTGAGTTTTCAAAGACAAAAGTAGCAGAGGTTGAGGTTTGAGGAGGAGCTTCTAGGAGAAATGGTGAGGTGTTTGTTTGAGAGGTTGGAGTTTGTGGATGGGTGACAATGGGAGGATAGTAGTTGCTAGAACTAGGACCTGAGTGGTCAGAGTGGAGGGCATAGGTAGTGGTGGATGTTGAGGCATTTTGATAGCTTGAGCTTCGTTCTTTTGCCTAAATCATCTCTAGCTCATAGGTTTTCAGCATACCAAAGAGCTCTGTCATTTGGAGAGTCTTTAGATTCTTAGTTCTTCTAATGGACACTGTGTAGAGTGTCCAGCAGCTAGGTAAAGACCTGATGAACTTTTTGAGAATATCTTCATTCTCTAGCTTCACCTTTGAGCACTGCAGCACACCTACAAGATAAGTAAATCTGTTACATAAAAACAGTTAGGGACTCACTTTCCTTCCAGACGAAGTTTTCGTACTACTGCTTCAGGATGTCCATTCTATTTTCTTTGACTTCTTCTGAGCCAGCAAACATCTTCTCAAGAGCCTCCCATAGCTCCTTAGCAGTTTTGTAACCTCTGAAGTTGTGAAAAACTTTATTTGGTAAGCACATTTGAATGGCTCCCAAGGCTTTGAAGTCTACCTCCATTTTCTTGATATCTTCATCAGATTACTTGGAGGGTTCTTTGGGAACCAGTGCACCTCCAAAATCAGCAGAGGACACCATGGGTATGTATGGTCCATCTTTAATGGATTTCCACATCTCATATTCCTGATAGCAGAAGAAGTTTTCCATTCTGTTCTTCCACATATCGTAATCTTCACTAGACACCAGTCTTGGTGGTCTGTTGATGCCTCCAATATATTCAAATCCATTGTTTTGAGCCATTTCTGTCTTTTAGACAATGAGTGACTTTTAGCAAAGAGATAGATAAGAATAGAACCAGAGAATGATTAAACAAATGTGAGTTTGTTTAATCTGTGAGCCAAAGCTCTGATACCACTTGTACGATCGGTAAATACAAGATGGTTCTATTCCAGTTGAGATTGGCGGAAACAATCACATCTTAATTAAAGTAAACAAGTAGACAAGAAGAATACTGATAAATGCAATTTGTATTTAAGCTTCAAGTGTTACAAGATTACTGAGAAAACTCTTAAGCAAAAGTACTTTTACAATGAATCTAAGTACTACTTATATAGTAACTTAGAATCAAGACAGACCCTTGATTCTAAGGATCAGATCTAACACAGACCATTGATCTTGTATTGAAGCTATTTTACATATACAGACAATAATAATAACTATGCTAGTTAACTTTATTCAAACGTCTTCTAAGGAATCATTGTTTGCATGCTTGGAGAAGGGCGTTGTTGTCTTTTATTGTCTTGTACCAATGACATTCTTTCTGCGTGGAGTGTGTCAGTGTTGCAGCAGAAAGTTGTAAGTGGTATTGGTTGCTTTATCAAGAACAGTCAGCTACAACGTTTGAACTTCAGTGAGAAGGCTATCAGCTGCAACTTTGGTCAGCAGCAGATAAGGCATATCAGCTGCAGTTTTGGTCAGCAGCGGATAAGGCCTATCAGCTGCAACTTTGGTCAGCAGCAGATAAGGCCTATCACCTGCAACTTTGGTCAGCAGCAGATAAGGCCTATCAACTGCAACTTGGTCAGCAGCAGATAAGGCATATCAGCTGCAGTTTTAGTCAGCAGCGGATAAGGCCTATCAGCTGCAACTTTGTTGATCCGCAGCAATCTTTGACATCCGCAGCATTTGTACTTAGAGAATTTTGTAGCCATCGGTCTTTGTTTCTACATATTCATAAAAAAAATTCCAATCAAACAAAGACAACTGAATCACTCGATTTTGAATCTTATGATTCTTGATAATCCATATGGATTCTGCTTGATTTGTCTGTGCTAAACGATGTAACTTCATTCTAGAGATTTGAAAATCTTTGGAAAAATCTTAGATGCATTGAGATAGTTCAAGTTACATTTCTGTAGCATATCAGTGGGGTACACGTTGTATATCCTTAAACTTAATATCTTAACACACAAGAACGTGATACAAAGATGCTTATGGTTTCAAATCTTATAATATTGCCAACTTGAATTACTTGTTTATGTGCTTATTACGTATGAATAAATTGTAATACATAACATGATCCCATATTCTTTGACGTTTATCTTTATCATTTTTGCTATAGTTTAGCCTGATATGATCCTCTGCTCGTGTCTTTGAACAAAAATAGTGTGTGTATATACTTGTATATTTGTATCTAGAAAAGATCAAAAAGATTCTAAGTTTGTGTACAGTTCATTTTAATCAAAAAAACCAAAAATATTTGTGTTTAACCTTCTTGAATTGACTTTGAATCCTCTAGATTGAATGTGTTTATCTTGTTCATTATTTGACTTGAAATCTTCATAATTTGAGTTGAAAGTTTGAGCACACAAGGGTCTCTGCATACTTGATAAGTGCGCATGAGGTAAACCCTGCGTACTTAACAAGTACGCAACACTTAAGTCATGCGTACTTAGTAAGTACGCAGGAGTTAAGTTCAGCGCACTTAACAAGTACGCAAGACCAATATGTGTTGGGTATATAAACAGGAGTTATAATTTTTCTTGAGTTTCATCTCATTTCAAACTTTTGACGACTGTTGAATACCACTAATTTTTACTAAAAAAATTCGAGTGTTCCTAACCGGTTTTTCATCTCGATTCTAGTCTCAACATCATTTTACTATAATTTGGTGAGAATCAAGGACCTTTTCATCCATTAAATCTGGAGTTTCAGACCAATTGATGTATTTCAAAAATTTAGGGCTTTGAATCTTGATTTTGTACAATTTTTGGTTGTTTTTGTAACACATTATGATCAATACATGTTTAGAGTCAACAATCAAAGCTTGTTCTTTACTTAATCGTCCATAACGTTCCTTGATTTTGTCTTTGACCCCTTGATTGACCGTCGATTTTAGTCGGACCAAGGCTAGTAAAAAATTGACTAGTTTAGCGGATCATTGATGTTGATGTTGGTTCCATAGGTTATAATAATGGTTTTCGACCTTGTGGTAACCCTATTCCACGTCAATGTCTTACCTCTGTTGAAGATTAGATTTTTAAAAAATTTGGCTAAGTGCAATTCTTGCGCACTTAACAAGTACGCAAGCAGTAATCGTGCGTACTTGTTAAGTACGCAAGAACAAATCCCTGTTTACTTGCTAAGTACGCAGGAGTAACACTTGTGAAATTTTTCTAAGTCTGAAATTCAGTTCAGTGTGTAACTGCTATACTTGGTCATGTGTATTCAAATCCAATGAATCTTCTTGTTCTTATTATGTTTATTGTGTTTTTGCAGTGATGGCTCGTGCCTTTACCAGTGAGTTCAATCTCCTTGCACATACAGAACCAGAATGGAAGGCTGTTGCACTACAATACAGAGAGATAGTTGATTTCTTGAATCGTTCAAAGATCAGCTATGCTATATCAGCAGATCCAGTAGTGTCAAGACTGTACCTGGAGCAGTTATGGAATACAGCGGATCATGACTGCACGGTAACCCCTAATGTCATTCTGGCTACTGTGGCAGGTCATGACATTGCTTTTTCGGAGGACACAATTAGACGGGTCTTACAGTTCAGGGATCTCGCCACCGACCCAACTGAAAAAGAGAAGGAGAAGGCATCTAAACCTACCGGTGATGAGGCTTGTCATCCTGTTGACTTAACCAAGGATGATGACAAAGACAAGGATCCTGAAGTCGGTCCTAGTGGAAGTGAGCATCAAGCTTTGGCGATAGTGCCCATTTCTACTGTTCCAATGGCTGAGGGGGAGTCGATTCATCAGGAAGGTGGTGATACTTCCGGTGGTGATAAAGGAAAGTCAGTGGCTGATGTTTTGAAAGATCTATCTGACGATGTGATCTTATTCTTAGAGCCTGACTATTCCAAAGAAGCACAGATCGAGGCTCTCTACAATCTTGAAGAAGGAGAGATGGACTCTGGTGATGATTGGGATGAAGATGATGATGTAGTTATCGAAGTTCCCAAGGGCGACCGGGAAGGAGAGTATGAGCTTGAAGATGGAGAGATCTTCGAAGTTCCATCCTTTGAAGATTATTTTGACACAGGTTCAGTCGAGACTGCTAGTAATGTTGAAGCATTGACGGAAGCCTCCCCTGCCGACCCTACACCTGTGGATCCAGAGGCACAGAAAAACAATGATATACCTTGCTCCTGTCTGGCAAAAGACTTCTATCATAGACAAACACGGAGCAACGGGAATGATCTTAGATGTGAGGTTCGAGGAGGATAAGCAGTTGTTTGCAATTAAGCGAGCTGGGGGGGTTCAATACTTGAAACCAACCAGGGAAGCTTTCAACTCCTTACCTAGAGACGACCTCGTGAACCTAGCAAACCGAGAGCTGCTGGGTCACTTAAATCATGCAGTAGCGATGGGTTTGTAGCAGGTTCTACAGCGTGAAGTAAGATCTGGGAAATTTGATATGTTTAAGCCTCAAGTGCCCAAGCAAGTCAAGGATAAGAACGCTATACATCCTTTGACTAACAGAAGCATAAATAAACTGGTATACAAGCCAGTGCTGTGTGAAACCAAGATTCCCCTGAGCAAGTTATCTCAAGATATCCTCGGTAACATATGGATATGTTGCGAGCGTGTGCCTTGGATTTTGGAGGTAGTTGGGACGACCATTTACCGTTGGCAGAATTCTCTTACAACAATAGTTACCATTCTAGTATTGGTATGCCGCCTTTTGAGGCATTGTATGGGAGAAAGTGTCTAACACCCGTGTGTTGGGGTGAGATTGGTCAACGGGAGCTTGGTAGTGTCGAAGTGGTCAAGGAAACTAATGATAGTATTGACCAAATTAGAGCACGCTTGAAGGCGGCTCAAGATCGCCAAAAGTCTTATGCGGATAATAGGAAGCGGGCGATTGAGTTTCAAGTGGGAGACTTTGTGCTTTTGAAAGTCTCTCCTTGGAAAGGGGTGATACGGTTTAGGAAACGGGGAAAGTTAAGTCCTCGTTTCATCGGGTCGTTTAAGGTGATAGTAAAGGTGGGTATGGTAGCTTATCGTTTGGAGCTACCGGAGGGACTAAGTAGACTTCATAACACATTTCATGTGTCTCATTTGCGGAAGTGTTTGGAGGATGAATCTACTTTTGTCCCTTTGGACGATATCGAATTGGATGAAAAGTTGAATTATGTTGAAGAACCGGTGGCAATCTTGGATAGAAAAGTGAAGCGTTTGCGCAATAAAGAGATTAGCCAAGTTTTGGTGAGGTGGAAACATAGAAAGGGAGCGGAAATGACTTGGGAAACCGAGGAAGAAATGCTTAAACATTATCCGAACCTTTTATGTGAAGTCGGGTTTCAGGGACGGAACCCAAATAAGGGGAGGTGATTTGTAACGAACCAAATTCCGGGTTTCGTTTTATATAAACAAATATTTCTAATTAATATTATGGTGAAAATAATATTTAGAAATAAGTTGAAACAAGTGGGTTTCAAGTTAGTATCGGGGTTACACTAGTTTTAGCTAGTTTTGGAATGAAAGGGGAGAAAAGGAAAGTTGAGGGACTGATTATGTAATATGGCAAATCTGCCATATTTGACAATAGTAGTCAAAATTGAACTCATTTTGAGTTGTTAGGTCGTTCAAGAGGAAGAGGGGAGAAAACGGGATTGAAGCCAAAATCGTGCATTTGAAACTTGAAACTTGAAGGTGTTGGCTCACACATCACCTCTCTAACATCAAGTAAGTGTTGATCATCCCTTTCCTCTCATTCTTGAGGTGTTCTTGGTGGGTTTTGATAGAAACTCGAATTTATGTATGCATGTGGTGAAATAGTGTTAGATTATTAATAATCTAGCTAAGCTAAAGTTAAAGAATGATGATTAACATCCTAGAACCCTTTGATTTTGATTATGAGAAGTTAGGGTTCATATGGTGAAAATTGGGGGTGTTTGGGTCATAATGTTAGAATGGTGGATTAATGAAGATTAAGTGTTTTTAAGTTGTTAGACACTAGAACAAACACCAAATTAACTTAATAATAATTTTTGAAAGAAGAATTAGTGTTAAGATTAAGTTAATGAAACTCAAGTAGGTGAGTTTGTGGTGAAAGAGGGTGTTTGGTTATGAGGATAACCCAAACGGGTCAATTTGGGTTGGAATTGGGAAATTGAGTTGTGAACTCAAATGTAATGAAATTTTGGTATATGTTAGATTACTAAACTAGGCGAATGTGTTTAGGTAATCAAATTGCAAAGCTTGAGAGCGGTGCGGGATCTTCTAACCCGAAAGGTAAGTGCCTACGCACTTACTTAGTATTGATGATAAATGGTGAATTTTGTGAGTTATGTGTTATGTGATTGTGTACATACTTGTGATATGATAAATTGTGAATGATTTAGTATGTACAATGAATGAATGTAGTTATAGTGTTAAGCTATAATAGAAATGGATCATGTGTTGATCATAAATGAAACGGGGATAAATGAGTTTTATGCAAGGTTGTATGTATAATGTGTAAAGTTGCATAATTTGTTATGTGGTATGAATGAGCATGAAATTGTATGCATAATCCAAGGAATGTAGTTATAGTAATTATACTATAATGGATATGTTGATATGGAGTTATGGTCTATGAACCATAATGGATAGAATGGATATGGAGTTATGGTCTAAGTACCATAATGGATAGAATAGTTATGGAGTTATGATCTCGTATCCTTTGGGATATGAAGTTATGGCCTACGTGCCATAATGGAAATGGAAAAGTGATAATGAAATGATGAAAGTAACTTGTAGGTGATATACAAGTGTATGAAATCCTTAATTGGCCAAATGGGTGTTAACGGGTCAAATGGGTGAAAGATGTGAAAACAAGTTGTAATCACTTGTTTTTTATGTTTAACACATTACAATGGTAATATGTTGACGGAATGCTAATGTATGGAACTATAATTGACCAAATAGAGGCAAACGGGTCAAATGGGTGAAAAGGATGAAAACAAGTTGTAAACACTTGTTGGTTGTGTTTATCTCATTACTAATGGTTATAAGTTTATGTGGTTATGCAGGGAAAGCTCCGAAATAGGTCAAGGTCAACGTCCAAGCTTGGAGGGTTCTCGTATGCATTTTTGGTATTTTGAGGATTTTCGTAAAATCCTTGTAAAGTGGTGTAATTTGGCACAAAAGTTATGTTTTGATGTAATCATATGATGTCATGATGTTTTTGGTCAAAAATCTAAGTGTTGGTAAAGTTTTGATGATAAGCAAAATGAAAAGGTTGGAAAAATGGTTAAGTGTGAAAGCTGCTGAAAAGCTGGAAACATTCTGAGAGAAAGGGTCCCTCGCGGGCCGCGAGAGTCCATGAAGGATTCTCTCGCGGTACGCGAGAGGGTTAAAAAAAATAAATAATAAAATTTTTTTTCCTGGGTTAAGACTTCCGCGCGTTTAAGTTTTGTTTTTAAAAAGTGGTGTGTTTCAACCTAGTTCCTTTTGGTAGTCCTTGTTCCTTGTTGCTACAGTATAAAGACCGTCAGTCTAAATTTCATGCGAAAGCGGTGGAAGGCATCTTCTTAGGATATGTTGCCAATTCGCCCTGCAAGAGAGTGTACAACATAGGAACTCGTACTGTCGAGGAATGGTTTGAAGTGGACTGTAGTAAACACAGCACTCCACCAGAACCAAAAGGTCAAGCTTGGGGTTTTGATTATGATGCGCTATTCAAGTCTTTCAATCTTCCTGATTTATCCGCAGAAGACGCCGCAAATGTCTATGATTTATTGCGTGACGGCAATGACTCCAGCTTTACTACTCGTGCTACTGTACCAATTATAACTCCTGATTCCAATGCTGCATCTGCATCTGGAACTCATGACAGTGATAACAGCGAAGGTGTTCATATTGTTGGAGATGACGCTCAAGCCAATCCTAACACAACTGTAGGAAATGAAGCTCCAGCTGATCCAATAAACATTGAATCTTCTTCCTCTGGATCACCAGAAATGGGGGAGTTAAGCACGAATCTAGATCCAGTAATTCAAGAACCGATTGTACCGGAGACGAGGGTGCATAGGAATCATCCAATCGACAACATTATTGGTGATCCTTATGCCGATGTTCAGACTCGTCACAGAACCATCACTGAGAACACCAGTCTTTACACAGAGATATTCGACACTGGTGTCATGGAAACATGTCTGCATGCTGCATTTGTGTCCCAGTTAGAGCCGAAGAATGTCAAGGAGGCTCTCACTGACAACTGCTGGATTGAGGCGATGCAAGATGAACTGTCTCAATTCCAAAAGTTGCACGTGTGGGATTTAGTTGACTTGCCAAAAGGCTTTCAGCCAATTGGTACCAGATGGGTGTTCAAATGCAAGATGGACGATCGTCATGTTGTTGTGAAGAACAAAGCAAGATTGGTTGTTCAGGGTTTTTATCAACAAGAGGGCTTGGATTACAATGAGGTATATGCCCCAGTTGCTAGAATTGAGGCCATTCGACTGTTCTTGGCTTATGCCACATATGTCGGCTTCAAGGTCTATCAACTTGATGTGAAGAGTGCTTTCCTTTATGGTAAGGTGCATGAAGAAGTCTATGTCACTCAACCTCCCGGTTTTGAAGATCCGCATAATATCAATAAAGTGTACAAACTCGACAAAGCACTTTATGGTCTTCATCAAGCACCGCGGGCATGGTATGAGACATTATCTAAGCATTTACTGTCTAATGGTTTTGACCGTGGACAGATTGACTCGACTCTCTTCATACGGAAAGCAGGAGGTGACATTCTTCTTGTGCAAGTATATGTCGACGACATTATCTTTGGGTCGACCAATGAAGGGATGTGTAGGGAATTCGAGAAGGTGATGAAGTCCAACTTTGAAATGAGCAATATGGGTGAACTGTTATTCTTTCTATGTCTGCAAGTCAGTCAAAGAGAGAATGGTATTTATCTACATCAAACTAAGTACGTGCAGGACATCTTGTCAAAATACAAGATGAGTGATAGCACTACATATGGCACACCAATCCCAGTCAATCATGGTTTGCATCCCGACAGAGATGGAAAGGATGTGGACAGCAGGTTGTACCGTGGGATGATCGGATCACTTATGTATCTCACAGCTTCAAGACCCGATATAATGTTTGCTGTATGTTTGTGCTCAAGGTTTCAGTCTCAACCGAAGGAGTCACATATGATAGCTGTGAAGAGAATTTTCAGATATCTGAAAGGGAAACCCCGATTAGGTCTTTGGTACTCTAAGCAGCAGTCATTCGACTTCAAAGCCTACACTGATTCAGATTATGGCGGTTGTAACCTTGACAGAAAGTCAACTTTGTATATCTTATAATTAATACCTTAATACACAAGAACATGATACAAAGATGCGTATAGTTTCAAATCTTATAATATTGTCAACTTGAATTACTTGTTTATGTGCTTATTACGTTTGAATAAAAAGTAATACATGACATGATCCCATATTCTTTGATGTTTATTTTGTATCGTTTTTGCTAAAAGATAGCCTGATATGATCCTTTGCTCGTGTCTTTGATCAAAAATAGCTTGTGTAAATGATTGTATATATCTATCTTCAAAAGCACAAAAAGATTTTAAGTTTTTTTTTAAGTTTATTCATTGTTCAAGTTTAATCAGAAAAATCCAAAAATATTTTATGTTTAACCTTCATGAATTGTATTTGAATCCTCTTGGTTGAATAGTTTTATCTTGATCGTTATTTGACTTGAAAATCTTCATAAATTCTGAGTTGAAAAGTTGCGCACTTAAGGTTTCTGCGCACTTAGCTAAGTACGCACGTAGTAAAACTTGCGCACTTAGCAAGTACGCAAGGGTTAAGCCGTGCGCACTTGTTAAGTACGCAAGAGTTAATTTGTGCGCACTTAACAAGTATGCACGAACAATTTCTGAGGGGTATAAATCCGACACTTAGAAAATTTTCAGGTTTCACGCTTTCAAACCTAATTTTTTCCCCCCCTGCAATTTTTCTCTCAAAATCGAGTGTGTTCAAACCCTCTTTTCATCCCGTCAATACTTTCATCATCGTATTACATCTCATTGGTGAGAATCTAGGGCAATTCCAACCGTAGATTCATGACTTTTGGACCGATTTGACATAGAATTTTTTTTTGGTTAAATCCGACAAAAATTGGGATAATCTGGGATTGTTTGGGTAACTTATTATCATTAACATGTTAATGGAAACCTTAATCGCATCTCTAATCATCCTCCTGTCCTCGATTTGATCTGTTGGTTGAAGATGAACCGACAGTGAGTCGTAGACTGTCTAGGTCAAAATTTGGTGTATTTTGGTAGTTGCTGGTGTCAACAATGGTCCCATAAGTTAGAATCGTTGATTCCGACTAAGTGGCGACCTACTAGACCTGTCATTATGCATTCTGTGATTTTTTTTCATGTTTCTGAAATTTTGCTAAGGGTTGTTCTTGCGCACTTAGCAAGTACGCAAGAAGTAATTCCTGCGTACTTGTTAAGTACGCAAGAGGAAAATCCTGCGCACTTGCTAAGTGCGCAGGACCAACACTTAGAAATTTTTTCTAAGTCTGAAAAATTTTTCAAAGTGTAACTACTATACTGTGTCATGTGTGTCTACTTCCACTGTTATAGGTTGTTCTGAATATGTCTTCTGTGTGTGTTTGCAGGCAATGGCTCGTGCATTCACTGACAAATTCAACCTAGTGGCTAACACCGAACCAGAATGGAAAGGCGCAGCCTTGCAATATAGGGAGATTGTGGATTTTCTAAACAGATCAAGAATAAGTTATGCAATCTCATCAAACCCAACAGTCTCAAGACCTTACCTGGAGCAATTCTGGGAGACTGCAGAGCACGATTGCACGGTGTCCCCTAATGTCATAAGGGCAACCGTTGATGGTCGAGCAATTGCGTTCTCTGAAGATACAATCAGGAGAATACTGGGGTTCGGAGACCTTTCTACCGACCCGACATCCTATCCAGATTACTACGTGGATGGATGTTGGAGGCAGAGAATGGGATATGTCGGGGCAAGGGACTATGCTTCTTACAAGAAGATATGGGTATTGGATCAATGGCGTTATTTTGCCCACATCATGATCATGTGCATCTCATCCAGAAAAGTGGGGCAAGATGCCATGGGTCATGACCTAGCAGCGGCCATGGTGGGCCTGTCTCTCAATCGGGGCTATAACTTCTCTCGCTATATTTTCAAAGCACTAAATGACCAGATAAACACAGCAGAGAGGTTCAGGTTCCTTTTGTACCTGAGGTTTGTGCAGCTACTGATCGATGATGCACTGCCAAACTTACGTGCTATCGGGGAGAGACTGCAGGTAAAACGGGTGGACAAGAGAGTCTTTGCATAGTTTCTAAAGCCAGGCAGTGTAGAACCTACCCCTGAGCATACTGAACTCTTCGGCCACCTGATTAATGAAGCATATGTCGCTCCGGAGGACTGGAACTGGTATAGTCCCAACTCTGGACCAGAGATGAGTGATCACTCTGATGAAGAACAACATGAAGGTGATGATGAACATGAAGGTGATGATGAAGGTGGTGTTGGTGGTGCGGAGGAATCCGATTCGGAGGCAACAGAATCAGATTCTTCTGATTCCGATGACGCACCATCACAGGCACATCCGAGAAGGTCGGCAAAGGTAACCCTGCCTGAGTCGTCTTAAAAAAGAAAACGACAAAGCTCGAGCAGCGAATATGAGCCGGCTTCCGACTCTGACGCTGCTCTACAAACACGAAGGCGAGAGAAAGCCAACAAGAAAAGGGGCGATAGGCAAGAGGTTGCTATCCCCAGGGTTGAAGAGATTCTGATTGTGCAGCCAGTACAAGTTGAAGCTGCCCGTCCAGAGCTAGAATCTACCACGCCAGCACGGCAACTGTTTAGTAGGAGGAGAAGGCCACTGGTACAAGCAGATGTGGCGGTCACGGCGGTCACAGAGGTGATTCCTGTGACGGTGACCCTCCCTACTCCAACCGTCCAGGTGACGGTGACTGCTCCACTTCTCACGGAGTCAGTCACCATCACCCCAACCATAACTCCCATCATTACATCCCCCATCCCAACATCCACCAAAGAGCCGTCAGGTCAACCCTTCAACTACGGTGATTTCTCACAGGGGTTCGACTTTGACACAATCTTCTCTTCCCCCATCCACAACGCCGAAGCCTCATCATCTAGGCATCCGGATCCAAATGAAGCTAGGATTGATGTGCTAGAAACCCAAGTTGCTGGCTTGTTGAAGACTCTTCAAAAGTCAAAAGAGGATTCTGATGCTCAACAAGCACAGATAAACTCTCTGGCGGATGAAGTTAAGATTCTGCGTAGCCAGAGAACGGGGACTGATGAACAGTTGAAGAATGTCTTGGCACAGAATGAACTGTTAATGAAGACTAACGAAATGATTCTAGGCCACAGAACTTCACTTGAGCTGAGGATGGACTTGCAGAGAAAGGAGCACGCAGCGATGGTCAAATTAGTTGGTGAACTGACCGCGAAGCTAGGTGCTCAGGGGGAGAAGGAGACAGAGAAAGAGAAAGAGAAAGACAAAGAAAAGAAATCCACCGGTGCCGAGTCTTGTCGTCCAGTCGATCTGACTAAGGATGATTATAAAGACAAGGATCCTGAAGTCGGTCCTAGTGGAGGTGAGCACCTAGCTTTGGCGATTGTGCCCATCTCTTCTATTCCATTGGCTGAGGGGGAGTCTACTCAGCAAGAGGGTGGTGATACCTCAGGTGGTGGTGGCGGAGACAAAGGGAAGTCAGTGGCTGATGAGATTCTCTATCTCGAGCCTGACTATTCTAAAGAAGCACAGATCGATGCTCTTCTTAATCTGGAAGAAGGAGAGATCGACTCTGGTGATGATTGGAACGATGATGATGATGATGATGTGATAATCGAGATTCCCAAGGGCGACGGGGAACTAGAGTACGAGTTAGAGGATGGTGAGATCTTTGAAATACCATCGCTCGAATCTCTGCTCGAAACAGACACAGGCTCAGTTGACATGGCAAGTAATGTTGAAGCTACAACTGAAGCCTCCCCAGTCGACCCTACACCTGTGGACCCCGAGGCACCGAAAGAGAAAAACTTGCCTTCTGCATCTACAAAGGGTCCAGCTCCCGTGTGGCAAAAGACGTCTATCACAGACAAGCACAGAGCGACAGGTATGATCTTGGCTGTTAGGTTCGAGGAGGACAAGCAGCTGTTCGCCATCAAAAGATCTGGGGGGGTTCAATACTTGAAACCCACCAGTGAGGCGTTCAACTCTTTGCCCAAGTACGACCTTGTGAACCTCGCAAACCGCGACCTGCTGAGTCACTCGAGTAATGCAGTAGCAATGGGTTTGTGGGTAACACTACAGCGAGAAGCAAGATCAGGGAAATTTGAATACCTCAAGCCTCAAGTGCCCAGAAGAGTCAAGGATAAGCACGCTGTGCATCCTGTGACTAAGAAACCCTTAAAGAGATTGGTATACAAGCCAGTGCGATGTGAAACTAAGATTCCCCTGAGCAAGTTACCTCAGGATATTCTTGGTGACATGTGGTACTGGTACGTTGATCCAAAAACGGGCGAGGCTGTGGTTATGGGTAAAGGTAAGTCAGATAGTGGAAACATAGTGCCAAAGGAAGTGATCAGGGTTTTTGATGAAGTCTGCTTCATCAATTTCTCTGTGAACGATCTGGAGGTACTAGCAGACAAATTCTGCATCCACACTGACGAATGGACAAAGCTTCTCTCTGCTAAATATAACAAGGTGATTAAGTTCTGCCTTGATTACAAGAATAAGATGGAAGCTAAGGAACAGGTGCTGTGAAGACTGAAGAATGAGGACTGAAGACGATGAAGATCCCGAGCTGTTGTCAAGGGGGAGTTTGTTGATGCACTTTCCTGTGACAACACTCTGGATAGAGTCTTAGTTTGTATTTCTAATGTCTGTAATTTGTCTTTGTATGTAAGAGTCATTATGTAATAGTTTATCGAGTTGTATTTACTTTTACATAATGTTTGTTGTTTTTCTGTTAAGTGTTTTGCGCACTTACAAGTGCGCAGGAGAAAGCTCCTGCGTACTTAGCAAGTACGCAAGAACACCTCTGCGTACTTGTTAAGTACGCAAGAGCAATTGATCCTGGGCACTTGCTAAGTGCGCAGGCATCAGATCAGTATAAATAGGATAGGTTCACAGAAGCTAAGTATGCAGAACCATTTGTTCAGACGAACTCAGTTTTGCTAAGTACGCAGCTTGTATTCTCTCTGTAACCGTCGAGTGTTTATAATACAAAGAACGTTTATTGTGACTCTCGTGTTTGGTTTACTTTGTTTAGTAAGACTCTCCACCTAGTCACCGGTATTCCGCAACCCGGTTCGACTAGTAAACCACTTGCATGTGACGATCCGACACACACGAAGGGACCTACACTTTTCCGCACAGGAACGGATGAAATGGTGGCGAATTTCAATATGCTTAGTTTTGGAATGTTTCACCGGGTTATTCATGATGGACATAGTGGAATTTTTGTCAATGAATAGTGGAGTTCCAGTGTAGTTCAAGCCGTAGTCTCTCAGCTGTTGTTGAATCTATAGAATCTGAGAACAACAGCTAGCAGCATCAATGTATTCTGCTTCACATGTTGACACAGAAACTGTTGACTGCTTCTTACACTGCCAGGAGACCAGCCTATCTCCCAAGAATTGACATCCACCCTAGGTTGATTTTCTATCGAGGTTACAAACGCCATAATCAGAATCGGTATAAGCTTTGAATTCAAAAGACTGCTACTTGGAGTACCAAAGACCCAGTCGGGGTTTCCCTTTTAGGTATCTGAATATCCTCTTCACAGCTATCAAATGAGATTCCTTTGGTTGTGACTGAAACCTCAAGCATAAGAATACGGCAAACAAAATGTGGGGCCTTGTAGCTGTGAGATACATAAGAGATCCGATCATCCCACGGTACAATTTACAATCCACATCCTTTCCATCTTTGTCTGGATGCAGACCATGATTGACTGCGATCGGTGTGCCATAAGTAGTACAATCATTCATTTTGTATTTTGACAAAATGTCCTGCACATACTTAATTTGGTGTAGATAAATGTCATCTTCCCTTTAACTGACTTGCAGACCTAGAATAAATGACAATTCACCCATGTTGCTCATTTCAAACTTGGACTTCATCACCTGCTCGAATTCCCTACACATCTCTTCATTGGTAGACCCAAAGATAATGTCATCGACGTACACTTGCACAAGTAGAATATCACCTCCTGCTTTCCGTATGAAGAGAGTCGAGTCAATTTGTCATTGGTCGAAACCATTGGACAGTAAGTGCTTTGAAAGAGTCTCATACCACGCTCTTGGTGCTTGATGAAGATCATAAAGTGCTTTATCCAGCTTGTACACTTTATTCAGATTATGCGGGTCTTCAAAGCCTGGTGGTTGAGGGACATAGACCTCTTCATGAACCTTTTCGTATGGGAAAGCACTCTTCACATCGAGTTGATAAACTCTGAAGCCGAAAAAGAAGGCATAAGCCTGAAACAGTCGGATGGCTTCAAGTCTAGCAACTGGGGCATACACCTCAGTGTAATCCAAGCCCTCTTGTTGATAAAAACCCTAAACAACCAACCTTTCTTTTTTTTTTCACCACAACATGTCGATCGTCTGTTTTACACTTGAACACCCATCTGCTACCTATTGGATGTACACATTTCAGCAGGTCAACCAGATCCCACACATGTAACTTTTGGAATTGAGACAACTCATCTTGCATTGCCTCTATCCAGCAGTTGTCTGTGAGAGCCTCCTTCACATTCTTCGGCTCTAACTGGGATACGAATGTAGCATGCAAACATGTTTCCATGATACCTGTGTCAAGTATCTCAGCATACAAACTAGTGTTCTCGGTAATGGTTCTCTTACGAGTTTGAACACCGGCATTAAGATCACCAATGATGTTGTCAATTGGATGAATCTTTGGCACTCTCATCTCTGGTACTAATTGTTCCTGGATATTTGATTCGAGGTTTGCGCTCAACTCCCCCATATCAAGTGTACCCAAAGAGGACTCAATGTCGATTGGATCAGCTGGAGCTTCATTTCCTACATGAGTGTTAGTATCAGCTTGAGCATCGTTTCCTTCAACATGAACATCATCCTCGTTGTTACTACCTAGAGTTCCAGATGTAGATGCAACATTTGAATCAGGAGTGGGGATTGGTACAGTAGATCTTGTTAAGAAATTGGAGTCATCGCCGCCGCTATAGAACTGATACAAATTGGCAGCATCTTCAGCAGATAAAGCAGGAAGGTTGAAAGACTTGAAGAGAACATCGTAATCGAATCCCCAAGATGGACCTGTTGGTTCTGGTGGAATGTTGTTCTTTACTGCATTCCACTTCAAACCACTCTTCAATTGAGCGAGATTCAATATTGTACACCCTCTTGCATGGTGAATTGGCAACATATCGTAAGAAAATGCCTTCCACCGCTTTTGAATGAAATTTTGATTTGTGATACTTGTGTTATAACAATAATGAATAGGGACTACCAAATGGACTAGGTAGTCAAGATTGGGAGGTCGTTTATTGATCAGCTCATAGCATGTTTTGTTGTGTCTTTTCACCACCAGAACTGTATTCAAAACGTGACAATCTGTATTAACGGCTTCCGCCCAGAATGTGATTGGAAGCTTGGCATCTGACAACATCGTCCTTGCAGTTTCAATTAAACTTTTGTTCTTCCTTTCTGCAACTCCATTCTGCTGAGGCGTGTACGGAGCACTAAATTCATGACGAATTCCCTTCTTGAGACAGAAAAGCTCCATCATGTTGTTCTTGAACTCTGTGCCGTTGTCACTCCTTATTCTTCTAACCTTTAGCATGCACAAAGATTCCAGATTTAAGATCAGGTATTGAAGAATTTCAGCAGTCTCATCTTTAGTACCTAAAAAATTCACCCTAGAAAAATGTGAGAAATCATCAGTTATGACTAGACAGTATGACTTACCTCCAATACTCCTGATACTTATGGGCCCGAACAAGTCCATATGTAGGAGCTCCAAAGGTGTATCGATGGAGTTTTGGGTCTTGGGCTTGTGAGATTTCCGTTGCTGTTTGCCCTTTATACAAGGCATACAGTCATCTGCAACGGCAAACCTCAGCTTAGGAATCCCGGTTACCAAACCATTTCGGACAAGATGATTCATTTTACGATAAGAAATGTGTCCTAGTTTCCTATGCCACAAGATTGAGTCAAGTTCTGTCGCTTTGGTAAGTAAACAGGTAGCAACTGATGAGGTGGTTGTTGCCACGCTCATATCAATCTGATAGGTGTCGTTTGTTCTTGGAGCTCGCATTAGAATCCAATCATCCAGAACCTCAAAACCAGGCTTGAGAACCAAGCATTCAGACGTGTTAAACATAACCGAGTATTCCTTGTCGCACATTTGAGAAACACTCAACAAGTTATGCTTCAGCTGCTCACAAAAGTTGACGTTGTCAAAGCCAATACATCCCTTAGAAACCACACCTTGACAAGTTATACTACCGCCCTTCTCGCCTGCAAAGGCCACATACCCGCCTCTGAATGGTTTGACATCTTGAAGCAGGGCCATGTTGCCTTTCATGTGACGGGAGCATCCACTATCCACATACCAACGGTTAGCAGTAGTTCCGTTCGGATGTCCCTGCATGAGTCACAAGAAATTAATTAGTTTTGGAGACCCAAGCCATAGTGGTCTTGGGTCGTCCTTTTTTCTCAAAATATATAACCTCAATTAATTCACAATCATGACTTGCAAAAATTGGTGAATCCTTTGGAGATTTGGGATCAGAAGATTGAGAACTCTTGGTTTTCTTACTCCAGGACCTTTTCTTTTGAGTCTTTTGGACAGTAGGCCTGCTCTTGTCAATCACAGGTGAACTAGTAGAAGGTTCACCTGGTTGGCATCCAGCTAGTTGCTATTCAAGTTTTCTCAACCTTTTGTTCCTTCTTCTCCTTTATGGCTTAGAGAGTTTCACCACATGTTTCTCACCAGCTTGTGTACTACCAGAGGGAGATACACTAGGTTTAGCAGATTACTTTACCCGTTTTGGAACAGATGGTTAAACCACATGTTTTGCTGGTGGCTTAACCATTGGTTTCACTGGTGGTTTAACCACATTTGATTTAGGACTTTTCGGTTGCTTCACTGTTGGTGTCTTAGGGACAGCAACTTGTTGTGGAACAACTGGCCATTTCCCTTGGTTCTTATCAGGACATTTCACCAGAATGTGACCGACTGTACCACAGTGAAAGCAAACCCTTTTTTCTTTCTAAATCCTATGGTAAGGCTCTTGGATTTTGGAAGCAGATGAATCAGCTTGATGAACAATGGGAGTTGTTTAATGAACATTAACAGCATCTTGTGCTTGACGTGATTTTAATTGACTCATTGGGGTGTAAAAGCTTCTTTCTAGAAAATTCTTCCCCAAATGGTTTGCAAAAGCTTCTTTCTTTACTTGTTTTATGGATTTGAAACCTCCATAAAGCATCATTTTCAGTTTATCATTGGACTCAATTGTATCAGGTTCCGTTAAAATGCAATTGGCACAATTAGTGACAATGTTTTTTCTCAATTTTATGTTCATCAATCAACTCTTCTGAGACAACACCCTCGACCTTGGTATTCAGAGCCTTCATCCGAGAAGAACTCCTCATCAGAAGCTGACTCAGCCTTACTTGAGGAATAATCCTTACTCGAGGAATCATCCAAAAAGGACAAATCAATGTCGACCAGCACGTTCACAAACTTGCCGCTTACTGGAGGAGGAATGGCATTAGTACCTAAACCTTTTCCGCTCACTTTTTTCACTACTGACTCGTAGTGTTCCACCACAAAGCGAGAGTTTTTCAACTTCTCAAGTTTGCCACTTAACTGTAGGATCTCATTTTGCAGTCGGGCGATCTCAACATTTCTTTTCTCTAACCCCTTGTAGGCAACGTCTAAATGAAACTGTTGTTCACTAATTTTAATTGAAAACTCATGTCTTTCCTTCTTAAGGTTTTCGATTGAGTCTTTAATACGTTTTTCATTTTCTTTGTAGTTTAGAGCTACACTACGTAGGGGTTCGAGTTGATCATGGATTCGATCATTCTTGTCCTTCAAGATAAGACATTTAGAACAAGAAATAACAGCAAAAGAATTAGAATCTACCCCAATTGACGAACTGGATGCTTCTCCAATAGCCATGAGAGCAAATGCAGATGCAGATTCTGGTTGGTCAGCAACAGATGCTTCCCTTCTTTTAGCTTCCATCAACTCAACAATATCACCCATTAAACCGAGCTGGGTTTGCGAAATAATGGCATCTTCCAAGTGTACTCTCCAGTTAAAGCTATCATCCTGCTGAACAACTAATGCACTGGATGTTCCACCTTGACTCTGACTACGGTTGTTTTGATTGTTGTAGATTTGGTTGTTTCCTTGGCTTGGTCTTGTAAAACCTGAAGGTGGTGCCTTATCCTTTTGATATTCACGAGCAAAGTGTCCAAAGTTCTGACTCTTGTAGCACTTGGCTTTAGACTTGTCAAAACCAACTTTGATATTAGACAGCCCACCAATGAACTTTCTACCAGTTCTGTTCAAGAAACGCTTAGCCCTCCTTAAGATCATGGCCATATTCCATTGAATATCCATGTCCTCCATTTCATCTGGATCCACCTGATTAAAATCTTCCTCAATGGTTTCAGGATCCGTAAGCTTCCCACCTATGAAGTTCTCGTAGGCAAGCATGCAGGATGAGAACAGTGCCACATGATCTTCAGCTATCTTGGAAATAGTAGTTTGGTTTGTTGAAGGGGTAGAGATAAGGTTTCTTGAGGAATGTAAGTGGCATGAACTAGATCCTGATGCAGCCAAATAAGCATGACCACCACAACCATTAGAATTATCTTCTTGATGAGGAGTCCCAGAGAACAAGGCAATTCCAGAACCCGATGACTTGGCTGTGGAAGACACCCTATAATACATATAAGGATCTTGAATTTGAGGCCTTCCAGAGCTTTCTTTCTTTTTCAGGTTCATATAGTGTGCTTGAACCTTTCCAATTGTCTCATCAACTGTCATCTCATAAAACTTCGGGTTCTCTCTCAAGAGTGTGGTGTACATATCAAATTTTGGTGGCAAAGAATCAAGAAACTTCTCCACCAATTCATCATCAGGATACTTGAGTTCATAAGAGTTCAACTCTGTTTTCAGGTGATATAATCTAGAAATGAGTTCATCGATAGATTCATTCTCTAAATATCTGAAGCACTCATACTGTAGAGGTAAATATTGTTGGCTACAAAATTCTCTAAGTAAGATTGCTGCGGACTCCACAATTTTGTCGCTGACTTACAAGTTGCTGCAGATAAGGCTAAGTGTTGCAGATAGTTGTGTTCTCCTGCTGATAAACAAGTTTCCTGCTAATAGCCTTATCTGCTGAAGTCCAAAGTTGCTGCTGATAGGCTTCTCAGCAGCATCAAACATTTGATATTGCTGATAGGCAAATCATCAGCAGCTTTGACTTTGCCACTGACACTTCTGCTGTAACAGTTATACACCTATCATCAAAAGGAATGTTATTGGTGCTGATGACAAAATACAATGCTCCTATTCTGATCTGTCCTGCAATGATTTCTGAGAAGACCTTAGTTTTGCTATTGTCTTTTCAATGTAGAAGTATTTTCACTGCAATTGTCTTTTAGCTGCTTGTCTTTTAGTGGTCTACCAATAGTAGTGTAACTTGTAACTGTTAAAGATCAACGGCTTGTGTTTGATCTAATCCTTAGAATCAAGGGTCTGTCTTGATTCTAAGTTACTTTATATGTATTATATCTTTTCAGTTTACAATGTGTGCTTCCTTAGAGCTTTCTCTATAAATTTGTAAACATTGAAGATTAATACACTTTGCATTTATCAGTATTATCCTTGTTTTCTTGTTTACATTGATTAGTTGTTATTGTTTCCGCCAATCTCAACTAAGAACAGAATCATCTTGTAAACACCGATCCTACAAGTGGTATTAGAGCTTTGGCTCTCAGATTAAACAAACTAACATTTGTTTAATCACTATTTGGTTCTATTATCTCTTTGCTACTGAACCATCTATCTAGAGTATGACACATCATACTGGATTTGATGATGTTGGAAGCTTTCACAGAGCACCAAGACTGGTGTCCTGAGAAGATTATGATATGTGGAAGAAAAGAATGGAAAGTTTCTTCTACTACCCAGAATATGGAATGTGGAGATCCATAGTTGATGGTCCATATGTGCCTATGGTGGCTTCTGCTGATTCCGGAGGTCCATTAGTCCCTAAAGAAGCCTCAAAGTACTCAGACGAAGACATCAAGAAGATGGAGGTAGATTTCAAAGCTTTGGGAGCCATTCAGATGTGCTTGCCAAATGAAGTTTTCCATAACTTCATACAATACAAGATTGCTAAGGTGCTATGGGAAGCTCTTGAGAAGATGTTTGCCGGTTCTGAGGAGGTGAAGGAGAATAGAAGAGACATTCTTAAGCAACAATATGAGAACTTTGTTCGAAAGGAAGGTGAGTCTCTTACTGTTTTGTTCAACAGGTACACCTATTTGGTGGGAGAGCTATAGTGCTCTAAAGTGAAGCTGGAGAATGAAGACATTCTCAAAAATTTTATCAGATCTCTTCCAAGCTGATGGACACTCTATATAGTGTAAACTAGAAGAACTGAAAACTTTAAAACTCTAAAAATGAGTGAGCTGTATGGCATGCTAAAGACATATGAATTAGAAATGATTCAAGACAAAGAAAGAAGCCCAGGTCATTCAACAACTTCATCAACAACCACCACTTCATCTGCACTACACTCTGACCACTCAGCTCCCAGTTCTAGTAACTATTATCCTCCCATTGTCACCCAACCTTAGACTCCTAACTCACAAACAAACAACTCACCATTTCTTCTTGAAGCTCCACCTCAACCAAACTCAGCTGCCTTTGTCTCCGAAAATTCTAGCAACATGTCTTTCATCAAAGAAGATCTGGAATACTTTCATCCATATGACTTAGAAGAAATAGACATACAACACTCCTATGCCATGCTCTCTCAGACAAAAATGATTCTACTCTAGGACTGGAAGACCAATTCCAAGCAACAACTCTAACACTAGAGTTGGCTTGGACAAGAGCAAGCTAAGATGTTACAATTGTAGCCAACTTGGTCACTTTGCAAGAGAATGCAAGAAACCAAAGGACCCCCCAGCTGCGGCACAACCTAGACAGACCCATCATGTTCAAGTAAGTCAAGGCAACACCACTCCTGCTTAAACTGCAGCCTGTGCAGCTGTTGGAACAGCTAATTTTGAACATCTTTGTACTCAAGCTTCCATTGATAAGGTTCTAGGATAAAGGAAACATAACCAAAACCTTAAAGATCAAAATGAAGAGTTTCATCAAATGAAATCTGAATTTAAAAAGGTTGGAAACAGTTATAAAGAAAAGATTAACTGCCTAAAGAAAGAGATTTCATCACTAAAACATGAACAAACAAATCTTGAAACTCAGATTGATGATCTATTGGTTAAGTTAAAAGCTACAAGAGCTGAGTTGGCAGACCAAAAAGTTCATGTTGACAAATATGAGTTTGCATCCAAAAAGCTGCAAAAACTTTTGGATGCTCAAATTCATGAAAAAGTGACTGATGGCCTTGGGTTTCAAGATGAAAAGCCCTACAACACCGTCCCCTCACAAGTTGACTATGTAACCATCCATGGACCAAACTTCAATCTCACAAATCTTGACTATGCAAACCAAAATCTTGATCCTTCCAAGGAAGAATCAACTTTGCAAGACTGCAATACCCCCTCTGAATCTGAGTCCACATGCTCAGAATCCACTCAAACAGGTGAAGCTCCATTACTCCCTAACAATGAAGTAATTCTCAAAAGCATCAAATCTGTTAAAGTAATCCAAACCAATGGTCCAAGTCCCTTTATTCCCTCTATACCAGTAACTCCTTGACATTTGTCATGCACTTGGAGAAAGACCTCCATATGTTCAGAAAACATTGGAGGAAGCCACTTTTGAACAAAACAAAGCTCATCCTTAGAAGTTCAAAGATCTATTCAAAAGAAAAGATTATGTATACTTTCAAATAGATAAATCAGCTAAATCCTGTTTTGTCTGCGGCAAATACAATCACACTGCAAGCACATGCTTCTACTACCTTCAGCAGCAAAGAAACCTCAAGCAAAATGCTTTTGAGAAGACAAACAAAAACAAGAAGGTAAGAAGCTATGAAGCCAAAACAACTCAATTCAGAAAGTCTCTCTCTCCTCCAAGAAAGCAGCTTCAAAAACCTCAACAATCCTGCATCATATGTGCTGAATCAAACCACTTTGCTGCTGATTAAAAATTCAATCCTTTCAGCCAGATTTTTCAACCAGCCTCTATAGCAGTTCATGCTACTCCAAAACATAAGCCTATCTATAGAAGAACTCCCACTGAGAAACCCACTTTTAATAGAAAGGTAAAACAGGAGAAGCATGTATCTATTGAACCATAAGTAGCCAACAAAAATGTTGATGATCATGTAATTGTAAAGAAGCCCAAGAACAAGCCATCAGCATCAACCAAGTTTGTTGCTGATCAGCCAAAACCATCTGCATAAAAAGCCACATTAGCTGCTGATTGAGTAAAAGGGTATGGAAAATCACTTCCTTAAAAATGGAAAGCCAAGTCCACTCCTTCTATCTCTCAAAGCATCATCATAGGATCCATTGAATGCAAGCATACTGATGCTATTGGCTCAAAGCCACACTTACCCAAGTTTACAAGTTCTTGGGTTCCTCCCACTAACTAGATCTCTCTCATGTGCAGGGACAACCAGGTCACAAGGATAACACCTGGGTTGTAGACAGTGGTTGTTTCAGGCACATGACTGGCAACAGGTCCGTTATCTCCAATTTCAGACATTTCAATGGAGGATATGTTGCCTTTGGGAGTGATTCAAAGGGAGGATCTATAACTGGACAAGGAACCATGTCCAATGAAAGAATGAGTATTGAAAGGGTAAACTCTGTCAAAGAATTGGACTTCAATCTCATGAGTGTGTCTCAGATTTGTGATCAAAAGCATTGGATGCTTTTCACATACCAAGAATGCTTTGTGCTCTCCCCTGGTTTAAGCAAACCTCCTCCAAAGAAGATTTTATTAATTGCCCAAAGAAAAGATAACCTATATGTGCTTGACATGAATGAGGTCACCCCATCTGGTAGTATATCTTGTTTTTTATCCAAGGCATCAGTTGATGAATCAGCTCTCTAGCATAGAAGATTAAGCCATGTTAATGTAAAAACCATCAACAAGTTGGTGAAGGGAAATCTTGTCAGAGGCCTTCCTGACAAGGAATTCCATCTTGAAGATTATTGCATAACATGCATGAAGGGGAAGCAACACAAAAGTTCTCATAATCCCAAGGCATTGAATACAAATGACACTCCTCTACAGCGGTTGCATATGGATCTTTTTGGTCCTACAAATGTCATGTTAATGGGTAAGAAGTCATACTGTCTGGTGATAACTGATGACTATACCAGATTCTCATGGGTATACTTCTTGAGAACAAAAGATGAAACTGCTGAGATCCTTAAATCCTACATTCTTAGGGTGGAGAATCAAAGCAATCAGAAAGTCCAAGTCATAAGGTGTGATCAAGGTACCGAGTTCAAAAACCACACCATGAACTGTTTCTGTGAGAGCAAGGGTATAGAAAGAAAATACAGTGATCCATGAACTCCTCAACAAAATGGGGTTGCTGAAAGGAGAAACAGAACTCTAATTGAATCAGCAAGATCAATGTTGGCTGATTCAAAACTGTCTCTCACATTCTGGGCAGAAGCAGTAAGCACAGCTTGCTATGTGCAAAATAGAGTTCTCATTGTCAAGCCTCTCAACAAAACATCTTATGATCTTTGGTTCAAAAGAGTTCCCTACATTGGATTCTTGAAACCCTTTGGATGTCCATGTACCATTCTTATCACCAATGGAAGTCTTCCAAAGTTTGGTGCAAAATCAGATGAAGGATACTTTGTGAGCTATTCCTCTCAATCCAAGGCTTGCAGAGAATCCAATTCCAGAACAAGAATAGTTGAAGAATCAGCAAATGTGGAATGTAGGGAACACATTCCATGTGAAAAAGGGTTAAGGACCAGACTAGCTTTTTGATATTGTCTCATTTTCACAAGTATTTCTCATCTTCTCAAATATGGAATCTACCTCTGTCACACCCCGACCGATGGCGGAATCATCGGGGCGGGACATGTAGACTGTTCATAAGCACAAGATTGACTAAATTGAAATATATTAATTGTCAAATTTCATTACAAACATTCAAACAAAACCAATTCCAGGAAAAGAAACATAAATGAAATACATAAGTTCTTTATTTATTTTAACTAAGTCCAAGCCTATATGTAACACATCTTGATCAATCTCACGTATTAGGACCTAAAACATGAATAAAATAAAGTCAACTAAAAAGTTGGTGAGTATAACACAGGTTTGTATATAGATAGCATATAGTTGAAAAACAAATCCATACATAACATGCTAAATAAGGCATTTATGGGGAGCAGCTATTGTGTAACCAAGTACAATCAAACCTTTGTAACTAACATGCAAAATTGTGTTGTCGGTATCAATCACCCTAATCTGGGTGGGTTTGTCAGACTCGGGCATAAAGCTTAAATTGCACACATGAATGTAAATAGGATTTGTATTTGTGTTGTTTGTGTAAATGTAAGCATGTAATTTGATAGAGTTCATGTTTCACCCCAAAGGTGTAAAAGAGTAAAAGGGGCTATGAAATATCACTTGGTTTGAAGGCGTAGCTAACAAAGATACTAGATAGAATAAGGGTCCTTGAATGAACAAGTTAACCTAGTGTGTAATGCGTATTGTATCAATAGTGTGCACCAAAGTTTATGTTTAAAGTTGAATTTGAATTTGTGTATAAGGCCATTGATTTGTACTTAAAAGTATTGAATAAAATATAAGGTTTTGAAATAAACATTTTTGATGTATTTTGTTTAAGGTTTGAGTTTGAATAATTAATTAAGTAAATTAAATAATTATCGTTTGTGAAAATATTATAAGTGTTAAATGTAATTAAGTGTAAATAAATAAATGTCTTTGTTTAAATATAAAGTAAATAAATGATCGTTATTTTTTTTTTTATTTATAAAATGTAACTTAACCATCTAAATACTTTTTTTTAAATGAAAGGTTTAGCAATAATTGTAAAATAAATAATTTTCTATTTATTCCAAGATTAAATATTTGATCTTTCTAAATAGGATAAAATGCATTTTTATAAAAATCAACTGTTTTTATTTTGTAATTTAATTAGAAATATTTATTGTCTGAAAATTATATAAATTATAATTCTGCCAAAAATTTAACTCACACACGACCGTGCCTGGGAAGGGCACGATCGTGCTCGAACCACGGCCGCGACCATGCTAGTCAGGGCGCGACCGTGTTGACCAAACAGAGGGCTTAACTAACTAAATCATTAGGCACATCCGTGCCTTGGCCAGGCACGATCGTTTCTATGATTCTAAGACACGACTGAGATTAGCCAAAGGGCATGATTGGGTCTGGACAGGAGGACACGACCGCGCTGGTAGTTGGCACGACCGCGTCTCTTGAGGCACGACCGCGCTAGATGATTAGCGCGACCGCGTCTGTTCCAAATCAGGAACGAATTGACTAAATCCTATAATAACAGGGTTGGAAATCATAGGGCTTTCACCCATTAGATTATTTCGAGACTATTACATTACTTTAATTGTATTAAAATCATGTCCAGAGTCAGGTTTGATCACGTTATTTTAAAAAGGAACTTAGGATCGGTTCGAGATGATTTCCATAATGAAAGCCCAAATTAATATGGGGCTTTTGATCCGTGAACTGAAACGAACGAGTATGGAGTTTCAATTACCTGGGAGGACGATGTATAGATAGCGTTCGATAGAAAAGAGTTCCGGCGGCGATGCGGATGGCTTCCGACGTCTTCTGCTGCAATCCCGGCTAAACCAGAGAGTCCAGCAGTTTTAGTGAGGATTGAGTAGCGTGAATCTGCTGCTTGGTTGCGATAATTCAGACCGAAAGAAAGGATTTGTGTTTTCTTGAAATGTCTAAGCGATTTTTGAGATTGATTGAATTAATCCAAGTTGTTTCGTGTATTTGAAAGGTTTATTGCATTCGTTAATGAGAATGAAGTGTAGGACGGTTACGAAGCTCAACGATCGGACGATTAAAACCGTATTTACGTTTCAACTGTTATTAGGCGCGACCGTGCCTAAACGTGGCGCGACCAATCCGAAGCAAGGCGCGCGACCGTGCCAGAACGAGGCGCGACCGTGCCTATTAGGGTTTCTTGTTAATTTTCAACATCAGACCTTGTAACTTTAGTCTTTGACATATTTGTATAAGTATGAACTTTTGTAGCGTTTAATAGGTTATACTCGTGTAAAATTTGTGGATTTGCATTGGAATATAGTATTTAATTGATGGTACGAAAAGAAACAAAACAATGCACTAGAATTGAGTTTGAAATGCATTACACTGAAATGAAAATACGGATACTAAAAATCTTAAATGTTACAGTCTCCCCATGTTGAGGGAATTTCGTCCCAAAATTTAGCTAGAGGAAACAACGGCATCAGTAAAAAGATTGGGGTACTTGAGTTTCATTTGGTCCTCTCGTTCCCAAGTAAACTCAGGACCATGTTTAGATTCCCAACGAACCTTGACAATAGGAATACGGCTTCGCTTGAGCTGCTTGATTTCACGATCCATGATTTCTACCAGTCTCTCAACGAAGTGCATCGTTTCATCAATGCGCACGTCATCAAGTGGTATATGGAGATTCTCATCAGCGAGACATTTCTTCAGATTAGATACATGAAATGTAGGATGCACATTGCCAAGAGATGGAGGTAACTCGAGTTTGTAAGCCACTTTCCCAATCCTTTCAAGGATTTTGAATGGACCAACATAGCGAGGTGCTAACTTGCCTTTCTTTCCAAAACGAATAACACCCTTCCACGGAGACACCTTAAGAAGAACAAGGTCACCGACTTGGAATTCCAAGGGTTTTCGACGTTTGTCGGCCTAACTCTTTTGCCGACTCCTCGCCACTCGAATATTGTCACGGATTTGAATGATCTTATCGGATGTTTCTTGAATTAGCTCGGGACCAGTGATTTGTGCTTCACCAATCTCGTTCCAACAGATATGAGAACGACATTTGCGACCATTAAGAGCTTCAAATGGACCCATGTTGATACTTGTGTGGTAGCTATTGTTGTAAGAGAACTCGATGAGGGGTAAATGTGAATCCCAATTGCCACCAAAATCAATTACACAAGCTCTAAGCATGTCTTCAAGAGTTTGGATTGTTTGCTCGGTTTGACCATCAGTTTGGGGGTGGTAAGCCGTGCTTAAATCCAATCGTGTACCAAGAGCAGATTGAAGAGATTGCCAAAAACGAGAGGTGAACCGAGCATCTCTATCGGAGATTATGTTTAAAGGAACGCCGTGACGGCTCACAATTTCATCAATGTATATTCGGGCTAGTTTCTCAACCCGATAGTCTTCACGGATGGGCTAGAAATGAGCAGATTTGGTGAGACAATCAACGATCACCCAAATGCTATCATAGACACTCGAGGTGCGAGGAAGTTTGGTAATAAAATCCATGGCTAAGTTCTCCCATTTCCACACGGGAATTTCCGATTGTTCAAGTAATCCGGATGGACGTTGGTGTTCGCCTTTGACTTTGGAACACGTTAGACATTTGGCAACATAGAGAGCGATGTCTTTCTTCATACCGGGCCACCAATATTGTTGGCAAAGGTCTTGGTACATTTTATCCGCACCAGGATAAATAGAATAAAGAGTCTTGTGAGCCTCGTTCTTAAGAAATGTACGGAGATCATCGCGATCGGGAACCCAAATACGGTTCAAGTAATAAAGTAAGCCATTGGGTTTTGATTCAAGTTGAAGTTCAACACCACACGACATTTCCTCATACGTGTTACCCTCGGTGACTGAGACGTGTTGAGCTTTTAAGATGCGGTTTTGAATGTTGGTTTGAATACGGACACATTGAAGCATGACACGGTCCTTTCGACTCAAGGCGCCGGCTACAACATTCGCTTTGCCGGGATGGTAACGAATCTCGCAGTCATAGTCGTTAAGGAGTTCAACCCAACATCGTTGTCTCATATTGAGTTCTTTTTGGTTGAAGATGTGTTGGAGACTTTTGTGGTCGGTGAACACCACACATTTTGTGCCATAGAGGTAATGTCTCCAAATCTTCAACGCGAAAACGACCGCACTCAACTCGAGATCGTGCGTCGTATAATTCTTCTCATGAATCTTAAGTTGCCTTGATGCATAAGCGATTACTTTGCCTCGTTGCATGAGGACACAACCGAGACCTTGGTTAGAAGTATCACAGTAGACAACTAGATCATCAATCCCATCAGGGAGAGTCAAAATGGGAGCATTGCACAACTTTTGCTTAAGGGTTTGGAAAGCTTCTTCTTGTTTTGGTCCACATTCATAAGTTTTACCCTTGTGGGTCAAAGCGGTGAGAGGGACAGCAATCTTTGAGAAGTTTGAGATGAAACGACGGTAATATCCCGCAAGACCAAGAAATGAACGAACTTCAGTGGGAGTCTTCGGGGCATTCCAATTCTTAATCGTTCGATCTTAGCAGGGTCAACATGAATACCCTTGTCATTGACGATGTGACCAAGAAAATGAACTTCCTTTAGCCAAAATTCACATTTGGAGAATTTAGCATATAGTTGTTCTTTCTTCAAGAGATCCAAAACCAATCTAAGGTGTTGCTCATGATCGGCTTTAGTCTTGGAATAGATTAAGATGTCATCGATGAAAACGATCACGAACTTATCAAGGTACGGTTTGCACACACAATTCATGAGGTCCATGAAAACTGCGGGTGCATTGGTTAGTCCAAAAGGCATAACCATGAACTCGTAATGACCATACCTTGTTCGGAAGGCAGTCTTTGGAATATCGTCTTCTTGCACACGGAGTTGGTGATAACCAGATCGAAGATCAATCTTCGAGAAGCAAGTAGAACCTTGAAGTTGATCAAAGAGGTCATCAATTCTAGGTAAAGAATAACGGTTTTTGATAGTAAGCTTGTTGAGTTCGCGGTAATCAATACACATGCGAAATGATCCATCCTTCTTTTTGACGAATAAGACGGGTGCACCCCACAGTGAATGACTTGAACGAATGAATCCCTTGTCGGAGAGCTCTTGAAGTTGACTTGCAAGTTCTTGCATTTCAGAAGGTGCAAGACGGTATGGAGCTCTAGCCACGGGGTTAGCTCCGGGCACAAGATCAATGCGAAATTCTACTTGTCGAACGGGTGAAAGACCGGATAAATATTCGGGGAACACTTCGGGAAAATCTCGGATAATGGGGATGTCTTGAATACTCTTCTTTTTGACATCTTTTTGAACGATATGGTCCAAAAAGGCCACGTACTTCTTTCGTAAGTACTTTTGAGCAGTAGTGCATGATATTAATTTAAGCCCTTTACAAGGCTTTTCACCAAAAACTCTTAGTGTTTCTCCCGATGGTAGAGGTATTCGAATACACTTCTCGAAACAGATGACTTCGGCATGATGATTTGATAGCTAATCCATGCCTATGATGATATCAAAACTTCCTAATGTAATTCGTACAAGATTGATTGGGAATGTATGTTCATTAAGTTCTAGAGAACAGTCATAGATAATTGACTCGATTGTAAGTGAATCACCATTTTCTATTTCGACAGTGAAGGTTTTCTCTAATTGAGATCGTGTCTTGGCAAGTAAAGGTTCAAAGTTAAGTGACACAAAACTCTTATCGGCACCGGTATCAAACAAAATGGAGGCATATTGACTATTTATAAGGAACGTACCATTGACCACGTCATTGTTGGACTGAGCTTCGTTGGCGTTTATGTTGAAAGCACGCCCAGGAGCTCCACCTTGTCTAGCATTGGTAAATCTTGGGCATTGATCACGGAAATGGTTCGGGTTGCCACATTCATAACATGCACGCCCATTTGCAATAGCGGGAGTACCTTGATTAGTCACTTGGGTGTTGGTTTGGTTTGGTGGGTTGACTTGGCCCGCAAGAGCTTTGGTCCTACAAACATTGACCGTATGGCCATATCTCCCACAATGAGTACAATGGCGACGTGGGATACTTTGGGGATGATGATAGTTGCAGGTGGCACAAAGTGGATAGATTTCAACATATGGCTTTTTAGCCGGTGCTTGAACCATAGGTGTAGCTTGGTTAATAGGAATAGCAGGAGTGACCATACCATAGTTTCTAGCCTTTCTTTTCTTATTATGTCGGGGGGGTTTAGTTGTGGCTTCCTTGTTGCAATGTCAGAAACAATTTCATGTAATTACCTAGCTTATGTTTTCAATCAAATAGTAATTGAAAGTCAAAATACATTGAATAGTAATTTATTTTCAAAACCCAATTATATATTAATTTTTACATATTTTTGGATTTTGTTTTCTATTGTTAGTATATGTAATACATTTTTCCATCTGCAAGACATATATAAAAATTTAAGAATTTTATGTATTGATATTTTTTCACCCTGTGTAGTTAAACAGGTTAGAAGCTAGTATATATATACGATGTTAAAATCTCGTGTATTACACGATTTGAATAAATATGATATTATGTATTAAGTAATAAAAAAATTATTTAAAAAAAACTCATGTTTTACACGGGTTGAATAAACCCGTAGAATACAATATAATATGTTAACACATACACTCATTAAAATCTGTCAGTAGATTTATTAATATAAAGATTAGTATTTTCTTTAAAAATATATTATTATTAAAATATAGAGGTGTATTTTGTAGAACCAAAAACTGATTGCAACAAAATTCTTCTAAGTACAAATGCTGCTGATAGGCTTATCAGCAGCGTTCAACACTTGTTGCTGCTGATAGGCTTATCAGCAGTGTACAACACTTGTTGCTGCTGATAGGCTTATCAGCAGCGTTCAACACTTGTTGCTCACTTGTTGCTGCTGATAGGCTTATCAGCAACTTTCAACACTTGTTGCTGCTGATAGGCTTATCAGCAACATTCAACAGATCAGTCCTGATGCTGATCCTCATCCTTGCTGCTGACAGCCTTGTGCCTTGAAGATAAATCGTTGCAGCTGACTATCCATGCCAAGCGTCACTGACAACTTTTTGCAAAATCTACTGACACACTCAAAGCAGAAGGAACCTCAATGGTGCAACCAATGACGGAAAACAATGCTCTTCTCCAAGCATGCAAGTAATGATGCATAAAGAAGACGCTTCAATAAAGTTAGCTAGTTTAGACTAAACTTGTATTATTAGATTTGTACAAAAGATCAACGGTCTGTTGTTAGATCTGATCCTTAGAATCAAGGGTCTGTCTTGATTCTAAGTTATTATAAATATTGTGTAAACACTTCATTGTAAGTATGCTTCTTGATAGAGTTTTCATTTGTAATCGTTTATTCACCAAAGCTTAATACAACATTGTTCTTATTAGTATGTTTTCTGTTTACTCGATTATACTTGTGTAGTTGCTATTGTTTCCGCCAATTTCAACTAAGAACATAACCATCTTGTACTTTCACGATCCTACATATTTAATAAGAGATAGTCGGGAAAAAATGATGAGAATTAATATGGAGGCGACAGGTGTCATGAAAAACCTTATTTATTATATATTATAGATATGATACAATAAATTAAATGGTAAATAAATATTATATATATAAAACTGATTGATTTATGACTTTCTATAGTGAAAAGATAAGAATATGTATGTAAATGAAAACAAATAAAAGCAAGAATGGAATATTAAAGGAAGAATAAAACAAAAAAGTTAAAGTCTCAAGATTAATGCTAGTTAGCTCTTTTAGAAAGGATCCTTGACATACTTTTATCTTCTCCCCATATATTCCTTTCTTTAAACCCTCGATATCTTCATCTACTACTGTAGTTCTATCTTCTTCTATCTGATACTCTTACTTCTTCATTTGTACCAGATAAAAACCACGGCTAGCATCATTGCTCAGTCCCAATGACTGGCGTCGCTACCAAGTTCAACTCGCGTCGCTACTCAGCCCTTGTTTACCTATTTTAGTAAAAGATAAACAACAAAAAGGTCGGACCTTTGAGTCTGGTTTCCTGGTTTGACGGGAATCTACTAAAACCTGCTGGCCAAAAGCAAGACGGCTAGATATGGCATGCCCGAACCGCCTGAGTCTCCGGTTCACGGTCCGATCGGTCTGAGCGCCCGGTTCGGATTTAAAAACATTGCTTCAAACACAGAATGGGAGGAATTCTCTTTAACCGGTATTTACATCCACATACCACCATTTCAATTCACTCAACACATCATGAGGAATTTTCTTTAATGGAATTTTGGACACAGTTTTAACAGGATTAAATCTACAACTCCAAATAATCTTCTTAGAAACTGGATCTGTGTCTTTAACCCTCTTTCCCTTATGTGGTTTCAATATTTCATATTTCCCTGATCCTCTTTCTATCTTTATTAGTTTGGAAATTGAATCACCTATTCCATTCCATGAGGGATTAATCAAAGGCTTGGTTGATAACCCACTGATTTCACACCTTGGTAAGGAATTAAAATACTTCAATCTTGGCTTCAGATACTGAACACCATCAGTTCTTTTTATAGCAAAAGCTTGAATTCATCATCATCATAAAACCAACTAATAATTCTTCCAACATACATGTCTTTGTTGACATATCTCTCCTTTTGAATTGGCATGGATGGAGAATCTGGTAAAACCTTTTTCCAACTCTTTATCATTTCTAGCCATTGAGTTTTCGTCAAACAAGTGTCTTTATATAATGCTTGATCTTTAGAATCATCTGCAGCAGTATCAGAACTGGGCTTGGACATTTCATGATCTGATTCATCTGACTCTGCAATTCCTTCAGAAATTTCATCAATTATTACATTATCATGAATTAAATTCATATCAACACTTAATCCATCATATCCTTTATAGCGTATCTTGTTAGACTCTCTTTCAACTTCAAGCTCTACAATCTCTCCTTCTTCAATCTCAGACTCATCATCAACATCCATCTCTTCATCTCCCATACAATCATTAAGATCCATAAAACATTCTAACTTATCCGCTTCATATATTTCATAATCTTCAAAAATAGATTCATTTAACATATCAACATCAATTTGAACATCAGAGGCTTCTTTAACACTTTTATCTTCAATACTCTTATCAGACTCCCCTGAGCTAATGAAGTAATGGTAGCATCAGCGTTTTGACGCTCACCTGAACCACCACCAACATCTGGTTCATCATCATCATTATCTTTATTTGCTTTAGTAGTATTTCAAGTATCTGGTTAAGCAATAACAACTTTCTCCCCCTGAGTGTCAACACGCTCTATCAGCTGAGATAACAAGATTTTCATTTCTGCAATCTGTCCATTTTGAAAATTAATAGCTTGATGATGTTGAGACTCACTTGCTTTAAGAACATCAACTTGAGTCTGCAAGCTTGTTACTTGACTTTGTAAAGAACTGACGAGTGTTTCTAAAGCCTGAAATTTAGCATCCCGAGGATCAGCAGTAGTAGAAGGACCAACTTCATCAACAGTATTTGACACTGTAGGAGTTTGTTGTGGAGTAGGAGACTTGGATGGAACTTGACTAATTATCAACGAGTCGACAAAGTCCCTATCACTTTGTGCAGCCTTAATAGTCGAAGCCATTAATTTTGGAGCTTTTGGATCTGGAGGAGCATAATCAGAATCTGAAGATTCGTCTTGTAACATTCTCTTACCAAAAACTGCATTGGGAGGAGGAACCCTAGTAGACTTGCGTCTAGGTAACACCATCTTTTATCATCATTATCATCATCATGTCCATCAATGTCATCATCACCTTCAACTTGATTCTCGCCATCATTTTGATGTTGAACAGGTGGTAATTCCATAGCTGGATCAACATGAATCCAGTTGTCATTCGGTGGTGCAACATAACCCGGATTGATTATGTTCCCAAACAATGGAGTAACTACAGGAATTAAAACATGATTCTGTTGCTTAATAATATGATAATCAGTAAAGATTCTCTTTGTCATAGGAGTCAGAGTCAATCTTGGGTTCAACAGGGGTAAATTAGGAATTTGATGATTGATTATCACTTGTAAGAATCGAGGATACACGAGAAAACCTTGACCCGGAGGTGGAGTAATTTGAGCAATCAACTCCCTCAAGATATATAGTGCAAAATTAAATGGTCTATGTGACATCCGACAATTCCAGGTTAACCCCGTTAACACAAACCTCGTTAGTTCAAACATTATTCATTGCAAACTCAGTTATCTCAGTTAGTCACACGTGCATTGCATTTAATTAGGTTAATTAAACGTGTCAGTTATTTCACACACAACGGCTATCCGTAGAATTACCGGATCACACTTGAGTCTAACCCGGAACGTTGGTGATTAATCAAAATAAATATTACGAATATTTAATAATTTATATTTAATATAAATTATGTGAATTATGTGAATATTATTGTTCTCGTACATGTTTATCATGTGTTAATCGTATGTAGTATTTTTATAAATATTACAGTTTTATAAAAAAATAAAAATTGAAAGTTTTAATTATTAAGTGTAATTTAATTAATTAGAGTTTATGGACCTTTAGAAAGCCCGTAGCCTAACTTAAAACCCATTAGTGCATGGATTATATATAAGAAACTTTAAAAACATATTATAACCCTAACCCCACTCCTATTGCCGTCGCGATCTCCCACCCCTCACCCCCATTCGGCCGAGACCTAGAATAAACCCAAACACCTTCGATCGAGCTCCAATCGTGAAACAAGAAGTGTCACACCCCGACCGATGGCAGAATCATCGGGGCAGGACATGTAGACTGTTCATAGCACATGGTTGACTAAATTGAAATATATTAAAGTCAAATTTCCATTACTAATAATCCAAGTACAAACCAAATTCAAACTAAGAAACATAAAACAACTCATAGAATTCTTGATTTAAATTGCTAAGTCCAAATCCTATATTGAGCACGTCTTGAATCATTCTCACATATTAGGGCCTGAAACATGAATAAAATAAAGTCAACTAGAAGTTGGTGAGTATAACACAGTTGTATATAGATAGCATATAGTTGAAAACAAATCCTTTACAAGACATGATAAAATAAGGCATTTATGGGGAGCAGCTATTGTGTAATCAAGTACAACCAAACCTTTGTAACTAGTATGCAAATTGTGTTGTCGGTATCAATCACCTCCACTTGGGTGGGTTTGTCAGACTCAATAGAACTATCATTGAAAACCGTCGGCTTGTATAGTTAATGATTGCACATAAGTTTTCACAAAGATTAGCACAACTAGCACTCGGGCACAAAGCTCAAATTTTGCACACATGTATGTAAATAGGATTTTGCACTTGTGTTGTTTGTGTAAATGTAAATGTGTAATGTGTATAAAGTTCATGTTCCACCCCAAAAGTGTAAAAGAGTAAATAGGGGTTGTGAATACTCACTTGATTCGAAGGCGTAGCTAACATGAGATACTAGCTAGTAATGTGATCCTTGTAATGCATAACGTTAACCTAGTGTGGAATATATATTGAATTAATAGTGTACAATAGTCTATGTCTAAGTCTAGGGTGGAATTGGATGAGTGTATGAAGTTTGAGATTTGTACTTGGAAGGTGTTGTGTGAAATGAACGATTTGAAAATAAACCTTTTCAGAACATTTTGATTAAGGTTAGGGTTCGAATAACTAAATATATAAATTAAATAATTATTGTTTATTTAGTTATGAGAAATAATGTAAGTATTTAAATGTAATTAAGTATAAATAAATAATTGATTTTGTTTAAACATGAATTAAATAAATAATCATCATCTTATTTATTTATAAAAATTTGTAATTTAACCATTTAAAATACCATTTAAGTGAAAGATTTTACAATAAATATAAATTTAATTTTTATAAACTTTAAATAAATAATATTTATTCCAAGATTAAACATTTAATCTTTGTTTTAATAAAGAAAACACATTTTTATAAAGTCTGAAATATTACTGATTAAAAAATATAAAATTTATAATTCTGCCAAAAATCTGACTCACACACGACCGTGCCTCGGAAGGGCACGATCGTGCTCAAGCCACGGGCGCGACCGCGCTAGTCGGGGCGCGACCGAGTTGATCAACAGAGGGCATAAACTAGAAAAATCAATAGCCACGACCGTGTCTTGGTCTGGCACGGTCGTGTCCAAGATTCTTAGACACAACAGAGATTAGCCCAAAGGGCATGATTAGGTCTGGACAAGAGGACACGACCGCGCTGCTACTCGGCACGACCGCGTTTCGTGAGGCACGGCCGCGCTAGATGATTAGCGCGACCGTGTCTCTTCCAAATCAGACACGAATTGAACAAATCTTGTATTTATAGCGTTGGAATTGTTAGGGCTTTTGATTACTGAGTTGTTACGAGTCTATTCATATAAATTATTTTTTATGGAAAACGTGGTTAAGACTGGTTTCGATTAAATCATTTTTATTAAAATAATAATTCTGATTCGGGATGATTTACATATTGAAAGCCCAAATTGATAAACGGCTTTTGATAAAGAGACTGAATCGACTGAGGAAAAGGTTATAGTTACCCTGAAGCATATCGAATTGATGGAGAACGGTAGAACGGAATTCCGACGACAGCAAGATTAACCTCAGGTGACTTCTGCAGCGATTCCGACTGCTTCGACGGCTTCGGTCATTCCAGAGAGGGTTGAATATCGTATGGTGATGGATTGCTCGAGAGTATTCGGATCGATTTTGAGGATTCGAGGCTTGGGAGGAACTTGACGGTTTCTTGAGAGGAAAACGTAATTGGATTGATAAAAATTGTAATGGACTGAGATATTTTCTTTGTCAAAGAAAATAAAACATAATCGGTTTCGAATTTCAAACGATCGAGCGTTTTGAAACTGCATTTACGTTTTGACTGTTACGCAGGCCCAAGAGAGGCGCGACCGTGCTTAGGCACCGGGCGCGATCGTTCCAGGACCAGTCGCGCGATCGTGCCGAGGCACTTGGCGCGACCGTGCCAAGACGAAGCACGACCGTGCTAATTAGGGTTTCTTGACATTTTTCAACTTTAGTCCTTGACTTTTTAGGTTTGATAAGTTTGAATTAAATAATTACTTGTATAGTGTTTAAATATATATAATCGAGTAAAACTTGCGAATTTGTATTGAATCATTGCATATAATTTATGTCGAGAAAATAACACAAAACAGTGCACGAGTATTGAGTTTGAAATGCGTTACATTGAATTGAAATACGAATACTAAAATCAGAAATGTTACAGTCTCCCCATGTTAAGGGAATTTCGTCCCGAAATTTAACTAATGGAGGCTGCAAAATCGAGAAGGAGGAGGGAGTTTTTGATTTTCGGTGAATTTTGATTGTTGGATCCCGGGGGGTGTAACGGTTGACTTTGTTTAGGCCTGATACTCAAAGTTGTTTATGAAAGGGGGATAATGGATTTTGTTTTGAAACGAATTTAAGAAGAATATTTGACGAATAATAAATTGAATTCTAAACGTGAGATGTATTACTTGAAATGGATTTGGAGGGATCTTGAAATTTAGAGTTTGTGTAAGATGTAGTCTAATGTGTTCAAAATTGTTAGTGGGTAAAAGATTTCATAAACATTGGTCTAGGTCAAAACTTCACGTGACACGAACAACGCTACCTTCGGTAATATGATAGGACACTTATATACAGGAAGTACCATCGGCGTATCCACCATGCCCTTGTCATGTTACATCAGTTTCGTTGTTATACATCATGATAAGTTTTAGGTCACAGCACACGACAAAATTTCTCTATAGTTTCCATGCGCTGATTTTTTATAATTCCATGTGCACCCGTAATTATTCAAATCGTCGTATGGTCCGTATAGATCGTTTTCGGTGTGTGCGGGTAAGGGGGGCACAATTTCACTATGATCACGTCTATTGTTTACACATAAAAAGTCGCTAACAAGTAACTAAGTCTCTAATCAGGTCGGTTCGCAACTAAAGAGTAGTAAAGTAGTAACACTTAAAGTTTCTTAGTTTGCTCGTGTTTGAACAAGAATACGTCAAACCCCGAGTCGTTTCAATGTATTATGGTCTTCACTTTGGTGTACAAAGTGCATGACCATGTCTTGTGTATAATGTAATCAATCCATTGCAAATAATTGTAAGCAAATTTTGTTTCGAGTATATAGTAAGCACACAAGTCTCATGTATGATCTAGTGTCACGTAGTTTGTAATCAAACGGGTCTCATATATAGCGTAAATAATTTAGCGTCTTGTATTTTGTAAATCAATAAGCTCTAATGTGTAATGTAAACAACATAGTATTATGTGTATTGTAGGAAATGGATCTCATGTATAGTGTTAGCAACTTAGCATCATGTATTTTGTATAATGTACACCGTTTAGTATAAAGTGCTTTGTATCAAAATGAGTTTCATGTATAGTGTGGTCAATCTAGAACTATGTATCAATGACGCAATTCTTATGTATCACGTATATTGCAACAATTAAGTTTCGTGTATCATGTGTTCAAACTAGTAGCATGTGTATTGCAATTAAACATGTTTCGTGCATTACGTGATTAATCGAGCAAATTGTGATTTGTAGGCAAACTAGTTTCATGTATTATGTAATTTGTGTAGCATTGGATATATTGAGAAATATTGAGTTTGATGTACCATAAGATTGCATTGAATATATTGTGAACGTGAGTATTGAACTTCGCGTGCGATGTGTACTAACGGGTTTTGCATGGGTTCGAGTGCTGCGGACAAACGTGTCGTTAGGCGCTCTTTCATAATGTGGTAGTTAGGTTCAAGTCCTCAAATCTCATTGAGGTTGGTGGGAAGGGTTAACGTTTACGCGGTAAGGGTCGTTTTCTTGAAACGTCAAGTGAAAGGTAACGAGGAGGTTTTGGAGATATTCGGGAATTGTGTTTACAAATACAGGTCTTTGCTTGGACATAGAAAGTGGTAATTCATTCTTGATTGTAGATATATAAGGTAGTGAAATCATTGAACCGCATATTTTAAAAAGAATATGCAATTTATGGGAAAAGTATTTTTTTTTTATTTAAACTTTCAACTATTAATAAAAGAATATTTTTAAGTGGAACCATTGGCTAAACAAGTAGTCTATAATTTAGCCAAAGTTTAGAAATATTTACTTTAATGAAGAAAAATCATAATTATTTATCAATTTGAAATAATGTTTTTATAAAATTGGTTGTATTAACTTTCCTTATCAGGTGAAAAAGTTTTATGGAAAATTTATGTTTTTGATATTATCTAAAAATTTGATAAACATTTTGATTAAACAAGGTAACGAAGTTTTTGTTTAAATCATAAAATAGGATGATTGGTTTATGAATGAGATTGTTGGTAGTGTACTAAGTCGTATTTGAATGAATAAGGTGATACTTGAGAAAATTTGATGGAAATATAACGGGTGTAATTTACGCTCCACGGGTCAAATCAATGAACAATAACTGTAGAGTTGAAATATATGGAATTGATTAAATACTGAAATGTTAAACATTATTCAAAACATAGGGGAAATGGTTCTCAAAAATTTAAAGGAAATCAGTAGAAGCTCCTTCTAACGTCTCTGGTAGCTTTCCACTAGGAAGAAGATAATCGCCAAGATGAGCACTGCTATAGTCACTCGAGTAGTAGATCCGGCTTCAGTCCTGGCGGTCTCCGTGCGATGTTCTTGTATTTCTTTTTCGAGGATGGAGATTAACTCCTTTTGGTATCCTAATTGGTTTGCTAGGCTATCCATTCTTTGTCTTTGTAAATCGTGTATTACTCCCTGCTCTATCCTTTGCCTCTCAAATTCTGAATTTCTTACATATTGATGGAAGTCATTGGTTGGAATTCCCATAACACAAGGGGGTGCTATGGTATACCTTACCCAAGGGTTAGGAAGGTACGGGTTGGGCATTAGGTATGGGTCTCTTAGTGGGGGTGGCAATTGATTGTGGAGGTGAGGTGTTTGGTACGGGTTTACGGGTACGGGAGATCCAGGTGTTTGAAGTCTCGGGTCGGTGTTCCAAATCCAGTCCGCCCTTACATCAAACCTTGGCCTAGTAGCTGGGGGTGTTGGTGACCGGTACACGGGTGTCTCAGTGTCTTCTTCCCAATCAGATTCTGATCCAGGACGGTAAACCGGGGAGGGAGGAGGGTAGGAGTCCATGTCTAGCAGAAAAACAATGAAGAAGTTGTAAGTGATAATGAAATATGAAGTGTCAAATATAGAAGTTCTTATGGGTTTTAGAGTTTGACTAGTCATAATGCCGAACCTTCACGATAGTATTTTAGAAATACACTTGACCTATAAGTAATGTATCTCTAAGGAGAATTCCCAGGAAAGAGGGGTGGGTCACTAAGACACACTTAAGTACCCTATCTTTCCTTAGCCAGAATTCCTCATGGGATTACACACTCTTCCAGCCATCGTGTATTAATAATACTATTGTTGGGCTCATGGTTATGATGGGAATTGTTGTGGACTGGGCTTTGAGGCCCAAAGGTAAGGTTTATGCATTTCAGCGGGCTTCTTCTTCTTGGGGAATAGATGGGCTTCTTAGTTTATTATTGGTGGGCATTAGGCCCAATAGTTTAAGTCTTTGTTCATAAAGGTGATGGAATCATGTATGGGAGTCCAAATGTGTATGAATAATTTGGTGTGTATGTGTGTGTGTTAAAGTTCGGATAGTGTTTTAAATAATTTAAGTAGGTAGCTATGCATAGAAGAAAAAGTGGGCAGGTAACGTGACACATAAACTATTGAGTATTGTATCATGTGATGTAATCATATGGTATAACAATGTAAAAATATTCACATAGGAGGATAATCATATAGCATGTAGGTAGTAATGAGTGTAAACACAAGAGTTATCGAGTAGTGTGACACATAAGTCATTATGTATTGTATCATGTAGTGTAAGTACTTAGGATAGCATGTAAAAATAATCACACGGAAATTGATAATGTAACATGTAGTAGCATGGCATTGTATGGGTGTCCTAAAGTTATAGTCTAGGTCAAAAGTGTCTAATAACCTAATTCCCTATAACCAAGGCTCTGATACAAATCTGTCATACCCCGACCGATGGCGGAATCATCGGGGCGGGACATGTAGACTGTTCATAGCACATGGTTGACTAAATTGAAATATATTAAAGTCAAATTTCCATTACAAATAATCCAAGTACAAACCAAGTTCAAACAAAGAAACATAAAACAACTCATAGAATTCTTGATTTAAATTGCTAAGTCCAAATCCTATATTGAGCACGTCTTGAATCATTCTCACATATTAGGGCCTGAAACATGAATAAAATAAAGTCAACTAGAAGTTGGTGAGTATAACACAGTTGTATATAGATAGCATATAGTTGAAAACAAATCCTTTACAAGACATGATAAAATAAGGCATTTATGGGGAGCAGCTATTGTGTAATCAAGTACAACCAAACCTTTGTAACTAGTATGCAAATTGTGTTGTCGGTATCAATCACCTCCACTTGGGTGGGTTTGTCAGACTCAATAGATCTATCATTGAAAACCGTCGGCTTGTATAGTTAATGAATGCACATAAGTTTTCACAAAGATTAGCACAACTAGCACTCCACAAAGCTCAAATTTTGCACACATGTATGTAAATAGGATTTTGCACTTGTGTTGTTTGTGTAAATGTAAATGTGTAATGTGTATAAAGTTCATGTTCCACCCCAAAAGTGTAAAAGAGTAAATAGGGGTTGTGAATACTCACTTGATTCGAAGGCGTAGCTAACACGAGATACTAGCTAGTAATGTGATCCTTGTAATGCACAACGTTAACCTAGTGTGGAATATATATTGAATTAATAGTGTACAATAGTCTATGTCTAAGTCTAGGGTGGAATTGGATGAGTGTATGAAGTTTGAGATTTGTACTTGGAAGGTGTTGTGTGAAATGAACGATTTGAAAATAAACCTTTTCAGAACATTTTGATTAAGGTTAGGGTTCGAATAACTAAATATATAAATTAAATAATTATTGTTTATTTAGTTATGAGAAATAATGTAAGTATTTAAATGTAATTAAGTATAAATAAATAATTGATTTTGTTTAAACATGAATTATATAAATAATCATCATCTTATTTATTTATAAAAATTTGTAACTTAACCATTTAAAATACCATTTAAGTGAAAGATTTTACAACAAATATAAATTTAATTTTTATAAACTTTAAATAAATAATATTTATTCCAAGATTAAACATTTAATCTTTTTTTTAATAAAGAAAACACATTTTTATAAAGTCTGAAATATTACTGATTGAAAAATATAAAATTTATAATTCTGCCAAAAATCTGACTCACACACGACCGTGCCTCGGAAGGGCACGATCGTGCTCAAGCCACGGGCGCGACCGCGCTAGTTGGGGCGCGACCGGGTTGATCAACAGAGGGCATAAACTAGACAAATCAATAGGCACGACCGTGTCTTGGTCTGGCACGGACGTGTCCAAGATTCTTAGACACAACAGAGATTAGCCCAAAGGGCATGATTAGGTCTGGACAAGAGGACACGACCGCGCTGCTACACGGCACGACCGCGTTTCGTGAGGCACGGCCGCGCTAGATGATTAGCGCGACCGTGTCTCTTCCAAATCAGACACGAATTGAACAAATCTTGTATTTATAGCGTTGGAATTGTTAGGGCTTTTGATTACTGATTTGTTACGAGTCTATTCATATAAATTAATTGTATGGAAAACGTGGTTAAGACTGGTTTCGATTTAATCATTTTTATTAAAATAATAATTCTGATTCGGGATGATTTACATATTGAAAGCCCAAATTGATAAAGGGATTTTGATAAAGAGACTGAATCGACTGAGGAAAAGGTTATAGTTACCCTGAAGCGTATCGAATTGATGGAGAACGGTAGAACGGAATTCCGACGACGGCAAGATTAACCTCCGGTGACTTCTGCTGCGATTCCGACTGCTTCGACGGCTTCGGTCGTTCCAGAGAGGGTTGAATATCGTATGGTGATGGATTGCTCGAGAGTATTCGGATCGATTTTGAGGATTCGAGGCTTGGGAGGAACTTGACGGTTTCTTGAGAGGAAAACGTAATTGGATTGATAAAAATTGTAATGACTGAGATATTTTCTTTGTCAAAGAAAATAAAACGTAATCGGTTTCGAATTTTAAACGATCGAGCGTTTTGAAACTGCATTTACGTTTCGACTGTTACGCAGGCGCGACCGTGCCCAAGAGAGGCGCGACCGTGCTTAGGCACCGGGCGCGATCGTTCCAGGACCAGTCGCGCGATCGTGCCGAGGGACTTGGCGCGACCGTGCCAAGACGAAGCACGACCGTGCTAATTATGGTTTGTTGACATTTTTCAACTTTAGTCCTTGACTTTTTAGGTTTGATAAGTTTGAATTAAATAATTACTTGTATAGTGTTTAAATGTATATAATCGAGTAAAACTTGCGAATTTGTATTGAATCATTGCATATAATTTATGTCGAGAAAATAACACAAAACAGTGCACGAGTATTGAGTTTGAAATGCGTTACATTGAATTGAAATACGAATACTAAAATCAGAAATGTTACAAGAAGTGAATACGTGCTAGTTTAGGCATCCATAGCGTTCCTACGTAAGTCGTTTTATTAAATTTCGTCGTTATTTCATTATTATTTTTGAGATCGAAACCCTAGATTATCCAAACTTAATGATTTTGAAATATGATAGTGAATTAGTTAATTGTTTGATATTGTTGTATCGTATTGATGATTTTATGAACGTATATGAAACCCTAGTTGTTATACGATATGTAAATTGAATTTTGTTGATTATGTGACGTATAGGAATCGCATGCTAGACGTGAATTATGATTAATATAGTTGTAATTATATTAGTTGAAAGATTTAGGATTGATTAAACGTGTTAATTGTGTAAACAAAGCGTGTAATGGACGACTTACTAAAAGAGGAAATTTTGTTAAAAAGTGATTTTTGAATGTGAAGGTTTCTAGGTGTGTATGATGTTATAAATTGACTCTAGTATGTTAGTATAGTTGTACTAATGATTGTTAACGTGTTGTTGAATGCAAATAGCTTAAATAGATCATAGGTTACTAAAAGTGGAAACTTTGTGATTTGGAACTTGATGTATAAACTTAATGATGTGTGTTACGGTAATCTATTATGTATTAGCATGTGTAGATAGACATGGGATGAGGATACGAATGTGTTATAGATAATGTGATTCATTTGAAAGCAAACATGAGTTTATATATTTTCAAAAAAAATATATTAAATTAATGTAACATGTATTGTTGATGTAGTTTGCCATGCTAAATTAGTTATGACTTAGGTAGCATGAAACGTGAATTATTTGTGTGCTAAGCATGTTGTTATGCAAGTCAAGCATTTAATCACTAAACGGGTCACCAACGGGTCGTCGAGTCAAACTTGGTCAAACTTAGTCAAACTTGGTCAAACTTAGTCAAACTAATAAATATTTTCTAAACCCTTAAAACAATGAGATTGTTTGGATACTTAGGGTTCCTATCGCCTTGCACACTTATAAACCGATGTTTATAGGTGGCAGTTAGTCGTCAAGCATTCTAAGTTCGCTTTCTTTCGCACGCACTCTAAGGTGAGTTTCATGGCCCCTTTTTCTTATGGTTTAAACTTGGGGAAGAAAACATGGGTACAAACATTTAGATCTTACATTTCATTTATATCACTTGTTGTACTAAGCGCAAACATATCATGCAATTCCTTACATATCGAACCGTTCAATATATGGGATAGCGAGGTAATCTTGAGTAGTACTACTGGGCATTGACAAGCCCCACCCGCGTTAGTCGCGCTAACACGACAGGTAGTCGAACGGGTGTAATATTGACCTAAACATTTACCATTGATCATGATAGTCATGGTAGGAGGTAGTTCAAACATAAACAGTCAGCTTCGGTGTCGAAACGCTTTAGTAACATGTAACTAGGTTAGCTTCCTATGATATAAATTGTAAATGGTTTTATCTAGTATTCTTTACTAACATTGAAACCTGTGAACTCACCAACCTAGTGTTGACACATTTTAGCATGTTTTCTCAGGTTATTAAGGTACAAGCACAAGCCAAGGCATGCATGCATTCGAAGTCCATCTTTTTCAAACTCAAGAACTATTTATTTTATTTATTGTTGGATTATTTATTTTTGGCGCGACTGTTTTGGCGCATGCTTTTCATTTAACTTTTCGCTTCCGCAGTCTTACATTAAATCAGTGTTTTCATTACTAGTGTTGCATCATGACTATGAGTAATACTAGTGGTTTTCTTAAACTCATATAGAGTCGTTCAAAGTAACTAATGACTGAGATCCTCGAATGTCATGCTCCTAACGGTAAAACTTCATTAGTGGATTTTGGGGGTGTGACAGATTGGTATCAGAGCCATAGGTTATAGAGAACTAGGAAATGCATACTAGACTATAACCACGCACATGCATTAGTTACACAGCACTTACACTCATACATGGCACTCACTCATCCCGTTACAGGAAATGTTGACACCACCTAATTCACCCGCATCCTCAGTCGTTCAGGAGTAAGATGTTCTTACCGTACCTTTGCTAGAGCCGAGGAGACATCGACTCAACCCGATCAACACCACTGTAAGGTATGATGAGCCTATTCATGTGCGTGTCAGAGGTAACACACAAGACTGGATTGGTATCCCGATAGGATCAGGAACTGGATCTGCGAGGAGGAAGTCCCACCTCCACTCACTACTGACATTGCTTCTTCTTCATCATCTTCTGTGCGAGCTTTGCCACCATTGCAGTACCCCTTTGAGCAGGTGTTAGATGCCTTTGTAGCTACGATGGACTGGGAGATCCGGAACATGAGAGATGCAGCAGGGGAGATTTCTGGTATATTAGAACGACAGATTCCGATGAATCAGAAAATTGACAAACTGATTTCAGATTTAGTAGTCATTGATAAAGTCCATGAGAATTTGGCAAATGGATGTGTGGATATGGAACACCGGCTGAACACTACAGAGTGGAACCTAGATATACTCCACACCAGGATTTAGCAAGTAGAGGCACGACTTGCAGCGGTTGAAGCAGCAGGAGTTGCACCAGAGGATGCACCTGCAGGAGACCAGGATGAGGACGATAATGCATCATCCGATGTTACATCAGCTGGCAGTGGCACTTGATTTTCTATCTTCATTACTTATTTATGTCTTTCCCTTTGAATCTAGATGGGCAGGGTTGTTCCCATCCAAGTATTACTATTATTGAAATGTTAGATGTTGTGGTTTGAATTTCTTTGTTTACCGGTACTTGTATGATGATAAAAATGCGATATATTTTTTTCTCATTATTGTACGTTGTGAATGTAAAGATAATGTCTGGAAGAGGAAATGTAATGCGGAAACATTAACATGACTGTAGCCGATCACGGCACTCATAAACGAGCGTGTGGTTGAAGCTGTAGCAGCTAGCCAAGGCGTTGCTAATGCCTGAGGTAAATCGATAAATTATCGACTCTAGTGAGTCATCATTCATTCAAAACCCAAATTCGAATACGGTATCCCTAAGCGCATTTTAGGTCAACACAACCACCAATAGGTTTGCACTTTCAAGGCGTACACGGATTACAAGCCTCACTCATTCAGTGGAGCCGAAGGGGCTGTTGGCTTACTCCGCTGGATGGAGAAATCTGAATCCGCATTCGCGATGTGTAATTGTCCGCCGAATAATCAGGTGAAGTATGCATCTGGCACACTTGAGGGTCCGACCCTTACTTGGTGGAACTCCCAAGTGCAAATGCTAACTCTTGAGATGGCAAACGCATTGCCATGGGACGAATTTAAGACTATGCTGCGGGAGGAGTATTGTCCCCGCGATGAAGTGAAGAAACTTGAGGGCGAGTTCTAGAACCTCAAGATGAAGGGATCTGAAATTGAAGCCTACACTACTCGTTCGCATGAACTGGCGAACTTGTGTCCGTAAATGGTAACACCTCCCTATAAGAGGATCGAGAAATTCATTGATAGTTTGGTTTCGCAAATTCAGAGCATGGTGACATCTTCTAATCCTACTACAATCAAGCAAGCAATCAGGTTGGCTCACAGGCTAACCGATCAGGCAGTCGCTCAGGGCACCCTACCCCCTAGAGGTGCGTTATCAAAGACAACTGAACAAGCGGAAGTTTGACAGTTCATTCCCCAAAACCTTCCACTCAAACCCACCTTCTCAGCAACAACAACAACAGCATCATAAGCTTGAACCTTCAAAGAACAACAATCAGTCTAACTCTTCTCAGCAGAATCAGGGTTCTTATATTGGCAAGTACCCGAAGTGCAACAAATGTAACTTCCACCATCATGGAGAGTGTCACCGGTACCGTTGCCACCGGTGTGGAAATATGGGTCATTTGGCCAAAGATTGTAGAGTAGATCTGCAGAACAAACAGACACCACCTGGAGACGCACCCAAAGGCTGTTTTGAGTGTGGTAAAGAACATTTCAAGAAAAACTGCCCGCAGTTGAGGAGAAACGGAAACGGGAATGGAAATGGCAACAATCATCAGGGCGGTAATGGAAATGGTAATAACCACCAGGGTGGAAATGGTAATAACAACGGAAATGGTACAAAGGGCCGAGCATTTGTGATTAGATCGGGAGAAGCTCGGAATGATCGGGACATGGTTAACGGTATGTTTCTCTTAAACGATCATTTTGCTTTTGTACTTTTTGATACTGGCGCCGATAGAAGTTTTATATCTAGAGAACTTAGTAGTCAGTTAGATATAAACCCAACTTTATTAGAACACCATTATACCGTATAAATAGCAGACGGTAAAGTAATCGAGGTAACCCACATTCTCAAGGGATTCAAATTAGAACTATCTGGTCACAAACTCGACATCGATCTCATGCCAGTTACACTCGGCAGTTTTGACATAATTGTGGGCATGGATTAGTTGTCTAAAAACCAAGCTGAGATCATCTGTAGTGAGAAGATCGTTCGTATACCCCTTCCTAGTGGAGAGACCCTATCCGTACAGGGCGAAAGAAGTGATACAGTGATGGGCATCATATCTTTCATGAAGGCGCAGAAGTGTTTGCGTAAAGGTCATACCGCAATTCTAGCCCTTGTCACTGACAAGTCCATCGAGGAGAAAAAGTTAGAAGATATCCCTATCGTTCGCGAATTCCCAGAAGTATTCCCTGAAGACCTACCTGGTCTTTCACCTCATCGTCAGGTCGAATTTCAGATTGACCTAACACCCGGAGCAGCGCCTATTGCTCGAGCACCATATAGACTTGCACCAAGTGAGTTGCAGGAGCTATCCACTCAACTACAAGAGTTGTTGGATAAAGGTTTCATCCGATCGAGCTCATCGCCATGGGGAGCTCCAGTCCTATTTGTCAAAAAGAAAGATGGAACTTTCTGCATGTGCGTTGATTACCGAGAGTTAAACAAGGTAACAGTCAAGAACCGCTACCCACTACCCCGCATTGATGACCTATTCGACCAACTTCAAGGGTCAAGTTTCTACTCAAAAATCGATTTAAGAACTGGTTATCATTAGCTAAGAGTGCGAGATGAAGATGAATCCAAGATTGCATTCAGAACCCGGTACGGCCATTTCGAATTTTTGGTCATGCCATTTGGATTAACCAACGCACCCGCGGTGTTCATGGACCTCATGAACCGTGTGTGTAAACCTTACCTAGACCAGTTCGTCATTGTTTTTATTGACGATATCCTCATATACTCTAAGAGTCAGGAAGAGCATGAGGAGCATCTGTGTTTGATCTTGAGCTACTGAAATAGGAGCAGCTGTACGCTAAGTTTTCCAAATGCGATATTTGGTTTCGCGAGGTTCAATTACTAGGACATGTGATCAATGAGAAAGGAATACATGTCGATCCAGCCAAAGTGGAAGCTATCAAGAATTGGGCAGCACCATCAACTCCTACCGAAGTTTGGCAATTCCTAGGATTGGCCGGATACTACCATCGTTTTATCGAGGGATTCTCAAAGATTGCCCAACCTCTCACCGCCTTAACCCAAAAAGATAAACCCTATAATTAGAGCTAGACTCAAGAATCAGCATTCCAGCTACTGAAATAGAAACTATGTAGCACACCCATCCTATCTCTACAAGAGGGAACGGATTACTTCGTGGTGTATTGCGATGCCTCCATCCATGGTCTCGGTTGTGTATTGACGCAACGCGGCAAGGTTATCACATACGCTTCTCGACAGTTAAAAATCCATGAAAAGAACTACATGACTCACGATTTGGAGTTAGGAGCCGTGGTGTTTGCACTCAAGATATGGAGACATTACTTGTACGGTACCAAGTGCATGATCTACACCGATCACAAGAGTCTTCAGCATATTTTTGAGTAGAAAGAGTTGAACATGCATCAACGTTGTTGGATCGAGTTATTAAACGATTATGATTGTGCAATCAAGTACCATCCGGGCAAAGCTAATGTGGTAGCCGATGCCCTAAGCAGAAAAAAACCAAACCCCGATGAGTTAGAGCATTACAACTCACTATTCATACAGGACTACCCGAACAAATCCGCAATGCCCAACTCGAAGCCTTAAAAGAGGAGAACTTATCATTGGAATACACTCGTGGTATGGAGAAACAACTTGAGGTTAAAGCAGATGGTATTCGCTACTTAGCGGAACGAATATGGATACCAATATATGGAAACCTAAGAGATCTAGTCATGGATGAAGCTCATAAATCCCGATACTCTATCAATCCGGGATCCGACAAGATGTATCACGATCTCAAGGTTTTGTATTGGTGGCCGAACATGAAAGCTGACATAGCCACCTACGTGAGCAAGTTGTAGTATCGTGAAAGTACAAGATGGTTCTGTTCTTAGTTGAAATTGGCGAAAACAATAACAACTACACAAATGTAATCGAACAGGCAGAAAGAATACTTTTAAGAACACTGTTGTATTAAGCTTTTGTAGATAAACGATTACAATTGAAAACTCAGTGAAGAAGCACAAAAAACACACTTACAATGAAGTGTTTACACAGTATTTATACTAACTTAGAATCAAGACAGCCCCTTGATTCTAAGGATCAGATCTAACACAGACCGTTGATCTGTTGTATCTAGTTAACTATTACACATTTTGTCTATATCTAGTTAACTTTATTGAAGCCTCTTCTTTATGCATCATTACTTGCATGCTTGGAGAAGAGCATTGTTGTCCGTCATTGGTTGTGCCATTGAGGTTCCTTCTGCTTCGAGTGTGTCAGTTGCTTTTGCAGAAAGTTGTCAGTGACGCTTGGCATGGATAGTCAGCTGCAACGATTTGTCTTCAAGGAACACAGCTATCAGCAGTAAGAATGAGAATGATGCTGCTGATAAGCCTATCAACAGCAACAAGTGTTGAATGCTGTTGATAAGCCTATCAGCAGAAACTTGTGTTGAATGCTACCGATAAGCCTATCAGCAGCATTTGTACTTAGGATAATTTAGTAGCAATCAGTCTTTGGTTCTACAAACTCCCCCTAGACTGATGCAACCAAAATTCTTCTAATCACTTTGCTGCTGAAGCTTTTGTATGTGGCTGACTATCCTTTCAACCTCATAGCCTCTTGGATCCTTGTTGGGATTGTTCAGTGGAAGTGCAGACAGAGTCTTGATGTCTTTATGTGGCATTTTGTAGATTGTTTTGTTTGAACATCTCATCTTTTGCTTCCTTACATCAGTTAAAATGAACTCATCCAAATCAGCATTATAGGACCAACTTATAAATGGAGAGTGGGACTTTAGTGGTTTGATGTCAATGATCACATATTTGCTAGGGTTGAAGTAGTGTTTGATGGCTAGCACAAGACGTATCCCACCCTCATTTGCAGGCTCATGAGCTTCACCCAGCTCCAAAATTCTGCCAAGATCTGAATCTGGCAATTACAGAACTTCATCAACAGATCTGTAGATAGATCTTCTTCTTTCAGTTCTCCCCTTGAAGATCTCAAACCTTTGATGCTGTGGATTATAGACCCAATCAACTATGTCTCTTGAGTCTTCTGGTTTAGGTGTGGGTTTGGATTTCTTCAAGGGAGGCTGTTGATGAGTGGGAGCTGGGTGGGATGGTTTGGACTTTTTGGGTGGAGGAGTGGAAGGTTTGGGGAGGAGAGTGGAAGGTTGTTGTACTGAGGAAGAGGTAGGTGAGGGAGAAGGCTTGTGTTTCTTTGCTTTTGTTTCTTCTTTTTCTTCTTCTTCCTGAATAGGTACCCTTTTCTTGGAGCCCTTCTTCCCCAATCTTTCTTCCTCATCCTTCTTGACTTTGAAGTAGAGGTCTTGCAGGTTCATGAAGTTCATGGGACCTAGCCTCTTTCCACTTTCTCCTCTAGCCTTAAGGAAGTCAATCATGACCTTCCTTTCTTCATGGGTCCGTTTATTAAAGGCAATGGTCTTTTTGGACTTTTGTTTGGCTTTTTCTTCTTCTTCAGCCTGTTTCTTCTTTGCCAATTGACCTCACTGACCCATGAAGGCTCTGTATATTTCTTTATTTGATAGTTTCTCAAGGTAATCTGAATCCTCACCTTGAGAAACTAGATCCTTTACCCACTCCTCCCTCATTTCATTGTCTAGTTCAGAATCGGTTATTCTGAACCTAGCTTCTTCTTTCTTCTTCTTCTCCAATTCTTCCTCTTCTCTGTTAAATTGTTCCTGCAGTTGAAGAGCAAGAGCTACATCTTCTTCAATTTGGTCAACTGCATGAATCTTTCTTTTCAGTTCATCCAGCTGTCTAGTATACAGCTGGATGGTTTGTTCTCTGAGGAGAATGACTGTTTTTCTTTCGTGAGCCTTTTTAATGTCAGCCATCTCCTCTTCTTCTCTTCTTCTTCTTCTTATCTCTTCCCTCTCTCTTTTCTCTTTTAGCAACCTCTCTTCATCTTCATCTGTCATAATTCCCTTTCCTATGTTTACATTGGATGCCTCTGCTTCGGCTTCACTGACCACAACAACAGATGATGGTGCTGTTATTGGGATCTCAGCCTCAGCTTCATTGGCACCTTGAGAGGTTGACAAGGGAAGGTCCTTATCTTCATCTGATAGAAATCTTTGAACAACGGACCTTGACCTATAAGCTACAGAACATATGTCTACTCGAGGGGAAGCTGAGTCAGAATCAGTGTCAGAGTTTGACACATATACTTCCTCAGCAATCCTACCTTCCTGTTCAAGGTGGGCTCTGATAGTGGCTATCATTGCTTGGCTTTCCAGGGAGTTGACATTGCAGATATTTGCTCTGAGTTCAAAGATCTTGTAGAGAAAGTCTGTAGGCAGTTGCAGGATGTTCCTGGTGTTGATGATGAGAGAGGAGCCGTTGCTTAGTAGTAGAGTGTGGTTAAGAGACTTAGTGCTCACCCATCCTAGCACATCCAAGTCCTTGACTAAGAAGTCATACAGGAATCTTCTTAGGCACAGAACTTCTTCTTCAGTGAGAAGAATGCTCCTTATTATTTCAAGGCTGCTAGGAGTCAGTCTTCTTTCTGCTGCTGCCGAAGATTCAGGATAAGCTACCCGTTTTCCTGTTTGTATGAGTCTTTCGAAGTTGGGTAGTTTATCGTCCATAAAGTCAAAGAACCTACCAATGGCAAGTTCTGCTGAGAGATCTGATGAAGTGTTGATGCAATTATGTAAATACAGTTGTAGGACTTGGAGGGCATTGAGAGAGTTCCAGTTTAGCTCTTCTACTCCACTAAACTCCCATCCAATCCAAAATCTCTTAGCTGATCCATCATACCCCCAAGCTAGAATGGAGTCAAATTCTAGCTTCTGTGAAGTTTGAAAGAGTTGGGGGGTAATGGATTGACTTATGATGGCTGCTGCTTCAGGGAGGATGCTGAAAGCTGTATATTTTTGTTCTTTGTCTTCAGCTTCATTCAACACCTCATCAACAGCCCTGACGACTAAATTCCAGTCTTCAGATGTCTCTTCTTCTTCGTTATCTGAAACTGGCAAGTCATGAACCAGTACAAAAGCTGGCCTGAATAGTGAGCTTTGAATTTCAACCTGCTCTTGAATCCAGTCGTCAAGACTGTCTGTGTCTTCCTCCATTGGAATCATCTCCCCCTTTTTAGTTGCATCAGTCGACAAGTAAGCATCAGTTTGGGTGCCCACTGATACAAGAGAGGGAGAGGGTATAGTTGGGCATTGATGGGCTTCATGCATAGAGACTTGGTGTCTTAGTTTGGACACTTCAGCCTCTAGAATAGCCATCCTGGCCGTCAATTCCAAGTTATGAAGTTTCAGTATGTCCTCATCCACAGTTGTGGAATCCTTGGACCCAGATGGGGCCTTAGGCCTAACCTCTTCATCCCCATCACCCATGGTTTCTTGGCGCCTGGGATTCCTCTCAGTGAGGGGAGTTTCCAAGGAAGCATCCTCACTGTGAGTTGCCGTGGTTGAGGTCTTAGCAATGTTGTTACTGTCCTCCAGGTCATTTGATGGACCAGCAGTAGTGACAGTCTCTTCCACATCCACTCTTTCATAACTCCTAGAGTGGACCTTCAGGGTAGAAAAACTTGGGTTGGGTGTGTTGGAAGCAAGATCAATCAGTACCACCGAGATAGTGGTAGTTGGAGAAGGTACATCATCTTGATCAGGTTCCTCAACACTTAAGTTCAGAAGAGAAAGGAAGGGCTCAGTGGGCTATTCTGCAGATCCGGGAAGTGATCCTGATCCTAATAGAGAGACATCCGAAGGAGTCTCCCTAATAATGTGGCTTTCCCTTATGTGTCACACCCCGAAAACGACGATTCGCAGCGGAAACGAGACGTAAGCATGGTGGTCACGTAAGTTGGAGCCCAATGATAATAAGCAAACACATTTATTTAAAACATCGGAAATGTTCAACGAGATAAAAGAAAAGTCTTACATTTATCCAAATTTAAAAGCATTGAAATTTAAAACACGAGTTTTAATGATCCAACACACGAGGATCCAAAATAAAGTTTAAAATGTCCCAACAGAAATCCGATGCAAGCGTTTGCCTAAAAGCCCGTTTTCATAACCGCGCGAGAGCATCTAAGTACCTGAAAAACATGCTTAAAAACATCAACATAAAGTTGAGCGAGTTTCACGGGTTTAACGATAACATAAACGAATTTAACGAACTATCAAGTAACTTGGACAAACATGTGATATGTCATAAGCTTGCAAGGAATACAACATGATGACAGTACCTAGAGCTTATAATCAAACCGAGACACGAATACAACATATCCCCACGAATCCTTTCAAAATATATTCTCTCGTACGAACGACCGATCAACGCTACTGATCACGAGAGTGGGCAGTCAGTCCCAAATAGATCTATCAACACACCTTGCGGCCTACACGAGGCTAATGATTATAACGGCGGGGCTATTCATGAACGACATACATGAACACATAACGAAAGCCCTTACTCGAGACCATCATTTGAACACATAACGTAAGTCCAGTATCATGATAAACGAACGAAAGCATGTTCTTCCCCCATAGTTTATAAAGCAACAAAATAGTTTAAAAAGGGGCCGTGAAAAACTCACCTTGATAACGAACGACGGAAAAATGAGTGCTAGCAAAAATACGCCCACGAACGCTAACGGTGCCCTAAACATGAGGGGTACATTACTAATTGAAACTCACGTCTTACTAGAAAGTTGTTCACCCAACCTACTTAGACTTGTAATATTTTTAAGAAATATTTATTTGAACGACCCGTTGGTGACTTCGACACGCGGTTATGTTTTTAACGAAAAATGGTGTATCATACACACATACGAAGACTTCAAGTGTTATCACCTAACAACGATCAACATGAAAGTATGAAACTAATAACATATATATATCTACTCATACATATGCTTATGAGTTCTAAATCACATGTGAAAACACTAAAATCACAATATTTGCACATAAGCACTTTTCAAGCAAAACGACTAACTTTTAAGGAACAAACTTCCAAATATCTAACACATGAGTTCATATAACATCATATATCATCAAAATATACTTAATAAAATATATTTCATTAAACAAAACAATCTTTCATTATTTTGACATAAAGTACCTATACATGGCAATTTCTAGCACATATGCGATAACCGAAACATCATACCACATAAGTAAACACATGGGTCATAACACTAACTCATCATATACATTATTAGCTGAAAATATGTCATAAAATAAGTTTAATTTGCTGTTTGAAATCAGACCTAACTAGCATTCATTTTTCAAGGCGGAAAACACCGATTTTACGACTAGTCATGCCTAAAATGTTATCCAAAAGCATCAAAACACCAAGGATCATATTATTTATTAAAAATATGGATTTTTAACATAAAATATAATCTTTTTACAGCCATATAATCAGACCTAACTTATCCATCATTTTACATGTAATAATCCATCATTTAAGCACCCTTTTTGTAACAAATCATGGTCAAAACTCTAGCTAATCATCACAACATAAAATACCCTTTTAGAGCTGATCATTATACATAAAATACATCATATTTATCACCTTATTTCCAGATTTCAAATAATCCTAACAATTCATGTACAAACCTAGCTTTTATCATGCTTTTTAAACCACAATCTTTAGTAACAAGCATCCAAACGTAGGGGTTTAAGATCCATACATAAAATAACAAGTTTTTATGTAATAATACACTTTATTTTTCTGTTTTAACTTGGTCATAACAAAATATTTGTTTGCATGCAAGAATCTAACATTATTCATCATCATTTTGCAAGATATGAACACATAAACACACATTCATTCACATGACTACATGCATGCATATATAAATACTAAAACCCTTTTATAAAAACCCTTATTTGCTGAATTTTAATGGTTCATAAAAAGTCTTTTAGTTGGTGATGAACAACTCTTGCAAGGATCACTATTTTTATCAAAGAAAAAGAAAGAAGCAAAGAAATATGAGGTTCATACCTCTTGAACTAAATCAAGGGAGATACTAGTGAAATGCAAGTTGATGGATGGTTTTGTTGAGTATTTGGCTCCACACTCTTGAATCTTCAAGAAAATGCTCCAAGAACACCAAAAACTCAAGAACACTTGAAAGAACACTTAGAGAAAAGATGATAGAAAGGTGTGGGATTGAAGTGAAGATTGAAGAGGTATTTATAGGTGGGGTGAGGGATGAATTCAGCCAAGAGAGGAGAGAGGAGAGAGGATTTGACATCTTCCATTCAAATTTCATGCAAGTTGAATGATCAAATTTGGTGGAGTGTAGTTTTGTACAAAGTGTGTAAGGAATCAAATGAGTGTGTTTAACACTTGATTAGGGTGTGGGACCCACTTTTTATGGCTGATTTTTGGGAGAGAGAAAAGATGCCATCTTTTATTTTATAAACCTCTACACACATGTAGGTGATCTTTTATAAAAACTACAACACTTTTATAAAATGTTACCACTTTAAACATGGTTTTTCGTCAAAATAAAAATATATAAAATACCCACTAATTATTTGCTATCATAATTAGTGAAAATAATAATTTTTGCTAACAGTTCATTTTAACTCATCCGGTACGCGATTGAACCGGGTAAAACGCAACGAAAATCGTCGAAAGCGGTATTTAACACATTGCACATAAATTTCACACATAATCCACTAATATAAACCAGTTTATATAATTTTCATCAAAACTGATATTTTTATGGTTAACCGGGTCGTCACCAACGTTAAATACGGGCATTTTACCGATACGCGGTATCGAAATTTCTGAAATTTCACGAAATGCAAACCTATGCATACGAAGGGCTTTGCTAGACTTTATAATAACCTAATTGACTGAAATTAAGTCTAAGAAACACACAATTAAATTGCAAACGCGTTCTAAGGTTTAACGGTAAATAACCTGAAAATTGCCGGATGTCACAGCCTCCCCTCCTTAAAGAAATTTCGTCCCGAAATTTTACGCTACGAAGCCTGGTTACGTGCAGACTTAAACAATTGAGGGTACTTCCGTTTCATCTCATCTTCACGTTCCCACGTGAACTCGGGACCACGCTTTGAATTCCATCTGACCTTGACCAACTTAATACGACTACGCCTGGTCTTGTGAATCTTCCAATCCGAAACCTCTACGGGCTCTTCACGAAAATGGAGCTTGTCATCAACACATACCTCACCTGGAGGTATCATGAGTGTCTCATCAGACAGACACTTTTTCAGATTGGACACATGGAATACGTTATGAACTCCACTTAGTTCTCGCGGTAACTGCAGTCGGTAAGCAACTGGTCCTACACGAGCAATAATCTTGTAAGGTCCAATGTAGCGGGGGCTAAGCTTATCATGCTTGCCAAACCTAGCTACCCCCTTCCAAGTAGAGACCCTCAGCATAACTCTGTCTCCCACTTGGAATGCTAATGGTTTCCTTCTTCTATCAGCGTATTTCTTCTGACGGTCCTGGGCAACCTTCAAACGATCACGGATCTTGAAAACCTTATCGGTAGTTTCCTGGATAAGCTCTGGTCCAGTTATATGCTTGTCACCAACTTCTGCCCAACAAAGCGGTGAGCGACATTTTCTCCCATACAGGGCTTCAAACGGAGCGGCTTTCAATCCAGTTTGGTAACTGTTATTATAAGAGAACTCAGCCAACGGTAGGTGAGTATCCCAACTTCCACCAAAGTCAATTACGCAGGCACGGAGCATGTCTTCTAAAATCTGGATGGTCCTCTCACTTTGACCATCACTCTGTGGATGATACGCAGTGCTTAAATCCAAACGAGTACCCAAGGCTTTTTGTAGTGACCGCCAAAACTTCGATGTGAAACGACTATCTCTATCGGAGATGATCGAAGTCGGAACACCATGTCGGGATACTACTTCCTTAAGGTATATGCTGGCCAATTTCTTCATTCGGTAAGATTCTTTCACGGGTAGGAAATGTGCCGATTTCGTCAAACGATCCACAATTACCCAGATGGAATCATAGCTACTAGACGTTCGGGGTAATTTGGTGATGAAATCCATGGCAATACAGTCCCATTTCCACTGCGGAATCTCCGGTTGTTGCAGAAGTCCAGATGGCTTTTGGTATTCGGTCTTGACTTTTGCGCAAGTCAAACATTTACCAACGTATGAAGCAATATCACCCTTCATGTTCGGCCACCAGTAGTGCTCCTTGATATCCTTATACATTTTTGTCGATCCTGGGTGAATCGAATATCTTGATTTATGGGCCTCATCCAAAACCATTTCTCGTAAATTGCCTGCCAGAGGCACCCATATTCTATCCATGAAGTACAAGGCATCGTCAGACTTGGGTATAAGTTCTCTAACCATACCACGAAGATTTTCATCCTTTAAATTCTCTTCTTTTAGAGCTTCTTGATGTGCATCACGAATCTGAGCTGTGAGGTTTGTGTGAATGGTCAATCCTAACGCACGCACGCGTAAGGGCTTGACTCGCTCCTTCCTACTCAAGGCATCGGCCACGACATTAGCCTTGTCTGGGTGATAACGAATATCACAATCGTAGTCATTGAGCAATTCCATCCAACGTCTCTGCCTCATATTCAGCTCTTTCTGGTCAAAAATGTGCTGGAGACTCTTATGATCTGTAAAAATTGTGCACTTAGTACCGTAAAGGTAGTGCCTCCAAATTTTGAGTGCAAAAACCACCGCACCCAGTTCCAAATCATGTGTCGCATAATTGTGTTCATGCACCTTGAGTTGACGAGACGCATAAGCTATGACCTTTCCATTCTGCATTAGGACACAACCAAGACCTTGGCGAGAGGCATCACAGTACACCACGAATCCATCTGTCCCCTCAGGAAGAGACAAGATAGGGGCACTGCACAGCTTCTTTTTCAACAATTGAAACGCTGCCTCTTGCTTTTCTCCCCAGATATACTCCTTGTCCTTCTGGGTCAATAGCGTTAGGGATTGCGCTATCTAGGAGAAATTCTCGATAAACCTTCGATAGTAACCCGCCAAACCTAGGAATTGTCGTACCTCGGTCGGACTCTTCGGCGCTTCCCAATTTTTAATTGCCTCAATCTTTTCTGGGTCCACGTGTATACCCTTCTCATTGATAACGTGTCCAAGAAAATGAACTTCTCGGATCCAGAACTCGCATTTGGAAAGTTTAGCATATAGCTTCTCATTCCTCAACATCTCCAAAATCAGCTTCAGATGGTGCTCGTGCTCTTCCTTGGTCCGTGAATAGATGAGTATATCATCGATAAACACTATCACGAACTTGTCCAAGTATGGTCTGCACACTCTATTCATGAGATCCATGAATACCGCAGGAGCGTTTGTCAAACCAAAAGGCATGACCAAAAACTCGTAATGACCATACCGGGTTCGGAATGCAGTCTTCGGAATATCTTCTTCAACAATCCTCAATTGATGGTAGCCTGAACGTAAATCGATCTTCGAATAATAACTCGATCCTTGCAGCTGATCGAACAAGTCGTCGATTCTCGGTAATGGATACCGATTCTTGATGGTAAGCTTGTTCAATTCTCGATAATCGATACACATCCGCATAGAACCATCTTTCTTTTTCACGAATAAAACCGGCGCTCCCCAGGGCGAGAAACTCGGTCTTATAAAACCTTTATCCAACAATTCTTGCAATTGCTTGGATAGCTCTTGCATTTCAGATGGTGCCAAACGATAAGGAGATCGAGCTATCGGCGCTGCTCCGGACACTAGGTCAATCCTGAACTCGACTTGCCTTTGCGGTGGCAATCCAGGTAACTCTTTAGGAAATACCTCCGGATAATCACGAACTACAGGGATCTCTTCAAGCTTCTGCTCCTCAACCCTAGTGTCAACCACGTGGGCTAAGTATGCTGGGTATCCTTTTCGCAAATACTTCTGAGCTTTCATCATATTAACGATTCTCAAAGGGGCACTCTCATCACCTTGAATTTCCAACGGTTCACCAGTCGGAGGTAGAAGACGAACTATCTTCTTATCGCACACAATCTCTGCATGATTCTTTGATAACCAATCCATGCCAATAACGACATCAAAACTTCCAAGTTCTACTGGTAAAAGGTCAATACTATACATACGATCTCCCAAACGCAAGGTATACTCACGAAAAACTTCGTCGGCTTCTATTAATTTTCCGTTAGCTAACTCTATAGAATACTTAACATCTAATTTACTTGATTTTGAGCTAAGAAAAGGCTCAAAGTTTTTGGAAACAAAAATTTTATCGGCTCCGGTATCAAATAAAATGTAAGCATAACGGTCATTTACGAGAAACGTACCGGTAACAACCGATGGACACTTTCGTGCTTTCTTGGCCTCCATCGCGAATGCTCTGCCACGATTTCCCTGGTTCTTCAGTTTTGGGCAATCCTTCCTAAAATGCCCTACAGTTCCACATTCAAAACATCCATGGTTCGATTCTTCTTTCTTCACACCCAATTTCACACGGCAGGTTTGGGCTTGATGTCCAAATTTGCCACAACGTTCACAGACGTTGCACTGACCAGTGTGAAAATAACCACATTTGTTGCACTTTGGGTTAGGACCCTGATACCTTCTTGTTTCCATGGTGTTGGCTGCATACATCCTTCCCTGATTCCTCCTTTTGTTCTGAGAGTTATTAGCATGACTCCCAGATCCTTCAGACCACTTACGCTTTCCGTCAGTTGGCAGTTTTCCTTTCTCAGTCGTTTTATCAACAACTTCCACTGGCTTCTTCCCTGAACCACTCTTCTTCAATGTCCCCATACGAACAGCATCGTCAGTCAGGGAGTGTGCTAACTGCACATCACTCTGAATAGTCGTAGGGTTTGCTGACGTCACCATACTACGGATCTGAGATGCCAAGCCCCAGATATAACGCTCAATTCTTTTGTGCTCCGGTGTTACGAGATGGGGTACAAGTCGTGCCAATTGATGAAACTTGGACGTGTATTCCCTTACCTCAGCATCTACCATGGTCAAATTCCAGAATTCCGCTTCTAATTTTTTAATTTCGTTGCGTGGACAATACTCACGCAGCAACATTTCCTTCAACTGATCCCAAGTGAGACCATAGGCATTAGCCTCACCGAGACCCTGAATTTGAGTATTCCACCAGGTTAGAGCTTCATCCTGAAATGAACTTGTTGCATACTTCACGCGTTGAGCTGCAGTACAGTTACTTATGATCATCACAGACTCCATTTTCTCAATCCAGCGGACAATGCCGATTGGTCCTTCAGTTCCAGAAAAGAGTCGGGGATGACATGCTTGAAAGGTCTTATAAGAGCACCCTTCAATATGGTTCGCCTGGTTCATGTTCTGGTTGGTCGTCCTATTAGCGAGGGCGGTGTTGACATGTTGCGAAATCAACTGGGCCAATTCCTCGGCCGTAGTGGGGAGTGGGTTAGCATTTTGGTTTTCTCTCCGCGGTGGCATGTTCCTTTTCCCAATACAAACAATACAACGAGTGAGACAATATATATCACGCAATATCCATGCCATTCATGTATGTACGAAAATAACTTAACAAACACCACGATAAACCAAAATCAACCACTTCATGTCATTTTTGTTAAAAATTAGAGTTCAAACTTAGATACATCATTAAACCAAATGATTACAAAAATGGGCGTGGTATACGACCAAACCCTAACAAGTTTCTCTAATATAACAAAATGAAAAGACATGAAATCAAAAGAAACAACATCCCCAAAGACATGAACTAACGGGTGTGGCGCGGGAAAACACCGATGCGAGCAACAGTGGCGGCGATCAGAACACACGTAACTGCAAGGGCTAGAGAGTCCTCGAGGCGCTCCTCAAGTGCATCCACACGCTGTAAGGCCTCAACCTCTCTGACTTTCGCTTCCATGGCTCTCGCGGTAGCCTCCTCGGCCATCTTTATTGCTTCTTCGGCCTTCTTCTCGCTCCCTTCCAACCTTCTCCTCAATTCAGCCATATCTTCTCGGGCCTGAACTTGATCTTTCTTCATAAGTTTCACATAGCCATCCACACGCTTAAACCTACGAGTAATCCTATCCATGCTAACTCCAATGGAATCTATCCTCGACTCCTCACGGGCACATCGAGCAGCTAGCAAGGGCACTGTGCGCTCGATGGGCTGACCAGTGAGGGGTAGCATCCTCTGAGAAGAAGAGGACTCACCAATATGGCGAATAATCGGTACGCCCTCTTCATTCGTCCATTCACGCACTTGCTCGGACAGCCAATCCCATTTACTGGCGACAAAAGGTCTTGTCCTCTTAGGAGGACGCTCAACGATATAACCAACGGTTGCCGAATCATCATCATCTCTTTCGGCTAGCTTTCTCTTCTTAGCCGGTGACACTGATTTCCTAGCAGTAAACTTCAGAAGTGGACCTTCAGGATGTTCACGATAAGATCGATGAGATGGAAAACGTAATTCTACCGTTGTTGGCCTAACAGGCTCAATGGCAGTCATAGCGTCATCGTTCTCATGGACAGGGCTAATAGTCTCGGGGATCACTGGAATAGGCTCAACACTAGCTAGAGTCTCCTCCATAGGTTTCTTAACCAACGGACTTGTCTCAACTGGCTCTTCCTCACTAGACTCCTTTTCATCATCAGATTCCTCTTCGCTAGGCTCTTCTTCATTAGATGGTACCTCTTCATCTTCAGATTCTCCTATCCACCCATTCCCATAATACGGGTGATTAGCAAAATCCGGCATGTTCGGGTCAAATCCGAAATCAAATACCGAATTTGGAGACATCGGTGAAACTGGTGTGGACTCTGGCTCACTATCAGACGAGATCGAGATGACGGAAGGTGAAAGAGACATCTGTGGCATGAAATATATACATGGTGTGAATAATTTTGCCAATAAATGTGAGCACGTACGTATGCAACACATTTAAGGCACGTAAGGGGTAAAGAGGATTTCTTATACGTAAGCACATACGCATGCATACAACTAATGCACATGAGGAACAAAGGAATATTCTATTATATCTAATTAATAATAACACTTACTCCTAATATAGGATGCATGCGGTATGAAAACGTCTTTAACCCAAAAACCCAATTTTAAGAGTTATAGTCTAGATTTTTAAGAAAAACATTTTCTAGTTCGCTATAACCATGGGCTCTGATACCAACTTCTGTCACACCCCGAAAACGACGATTCGCAGCGGAAACGAGACGTAAGCATGGTGGTCACGTAAGTTGGAGCCCAATGATAATAAGCAAACACATTTATTTAAAACATCGGAAATGTTCAACGAGATAAAAGAAAAGTCTTACATTTATCCAAATTTAAAAGCATTGAAATTTAAAACACGAGTTTTAATGATCCAACACACGAGGATCCAAAATAAAGTTTAAAATGTCCCAACAGAAATCCGATGCAAGCGTTTGCCCAAAAGCCCGTTTTCATAACCGCGCGAGAGCATCTAAGTACCTGAAAAACATGCTTAAAAACATCAACATAAAGTTGAGCGAGTTTCACGGGTTTAACGATAACATAAACGAATTTAACGAACTATCAAGTAACTTGGACAAACATGTGATATGTCATAAGCTTGCAAGGAATACAACATGATGACAGTACCTAGAGCTTATAATCAAACCGAGACACGAATACAACATATCCCCACGAATCCTTTCAAAATATATTCTCTCGTACGAACGACCGATCAGCGCTACTGATCACGAGAGTGGGCAGTCAGTCCCAAATAGATCTATCAACACACCTTGCGGCCTACACGAGGCTAATGATTATAACGGCGGGGCTATTCATGAACGACATACATGAACACATAACGAAAGCCCTTACTCGAGACCATCAAACGAACACATAACGTAAGTCGAGTATCATGATAAACGAACGAAAGCATGTTCTTCCCCCATAGTTTATAAAGCAACAAAATAGTTTAAAAAGGGGCCGTGAAAAACTCACCTTGATAACGAACGACGGAAAAATGAGTGCTAGCAAAAATACGCCCACGAACGCTAACGGTGCCCTAAACATGAGGGGTACATTACTAATTGAAACTCACGTCTTACTAGAAAGTTGTTCACCCAACCTACTTAGACTTGTAATATTTTTAAGAAAATATTTATTTGAACGACCCGTTGGTGACTTCGACACGCGGTTATGTTTTTAACGAAAAATGGTGTATCATACACACATACGAAGACTTCAAGTGTTATCACCTAACAACGATCAACATGAAAGTATGAAACTAATAACATATATATATCTACTCATACATATGCTTATGAGTTCTAAATCACATGTGAAAACACTAAAATCACAATATTTGCACATAAGCACTTTTCAAGCAAAACGACTAACTTTTAAGGAACAAACTTCCAAATATCTAACACATGAGTTCATATAACATCATATATCATCAAAATATACTTAATAAAATATATTTCATTAAACAAAACAATCTTTCATTATTTTGACATAAAGTACCTATACATGGCAATTTCTAGCACATATGCGATAACCGAAACATCATACCACATAAGTAAACACATGGGTCATAACACTAACTCATCATATACATTATTAGCTGAAAATATGTCATAAAATAAGTTTAATTTGCTGTTTGAAATCAGACCTAACTAGCATTCATTTTTCAAGGCGGAAAACACCGATTTTACGACTAGTCATGCCTAAAATGTTATCCAAAAGCATCAAAACACCAAGGATCATATTATTTATTAAAAATATGGATTTTTAACATAAAATATAATCTTTTTACAGCCATATAATCAGACCTAACTTATCCATCATTTTACATGTAATAATCCATCATTTAAGCACCCTTTTTGTAACAAATCATGGTCAAAACTCTAGCTAATCATCACAACATAAAATACCCTTTTAGAGCTGATAATTATACATAAAATACATCATATTTATCACCTTATTTCCAGATTTCAAATAATCCTAACAATTCATGTACAAACCTAGCTTTTATCATGCTTTTTAAACCACAATCTTTAGTAACAAGCATCCAAACGTAGGGGTTTAAGATCCATACATAAAATAACAAGTTTTTATGTAATAATACACTTTATTTTTCTATTTTAACTTGGTCATAACAAAATATTTGTTTGCATGCAAGAATCTAACATTATTCATCATCATTTTGCAAGATATGAACACATAAACACACATTCATTCACATGACTACATGCATGCATATATAAATACTAAAACCCTTTTATAAAAACCCTTATTTGCTGAATTTTAATGGTTCATAAAAAGTCTTTTAGTTGGTGATGAACAACTCTTGCAAGGATCACTATTTTTATCAAAGAAAAAGAAAGAAGCAAAGAAATATGAGGTTCATACCTCTTGAACTAAATCAAGGGAGATACTAGTGAAATGCAAGTTGATGGATGGTTTTGTTGAGTATTTGGCTCCACACTCTTGAATCTTCAAGAAAATGCTCCAAGAACACCAAAAACTCAAGAACACTTGAAAGAACACTAAGAGAAAAGATGATAGAAAGGTGTGGGATTGAAGTGAAGATTGAAGGGGTATTTATAAGTGGGGTGAGGGATGAATTCAGCCAAGAGAGGAGAGAGGAGAGAGGATTTGACATCTTCCATTCAAATTTCATGCAAGTTGAATGATCAAATTTGGTGGAGTGTAGTTTTGTACAAAGTGTGTAAGGAATCAAATGAGTGTGTTTAACACTTGATTAGGGTGTGGGACCCACTTTTTATGGCTGATTTTTGGGAGAGAGAAAAGATGCCATCTTTTATTTTATAAACCTCTACACACATGTAGGTGATCTTTTATAAAAACTACAACACTTTTATAAAATGTTACCACTTTAAACATGGTTTTTCGTCAAAATAAAATATATAAAATACCCACTAATTATTTGCTATCATAATTAGTGAAAATAATAATTTTTGCTAACAGTTCATTTTAACTCATCCGGTACGCGATTGTACCGGGTAAAACGCAACGAAAATCGTCGAAAGCGGTATTTAACACATTGCACATAAATTTCACACATAATCCACTAATATAAACCAGTTTATATAATTTTCATCAAAACTGATATTTTTATGGTTAACCGGGTCGTCACCAACGTTAAATACGGGCATTTTACCGATACGCGGTTTCTGAAATTTCACGAAATGCAAACCTATGCATACGAAGGGCTTTGCTAGACTTTATAATAACCTAATTGACTGAAATTAAGTCTAAGAAACACACAATTAAATTGCAAACGCGTTCTAAGGTTTAACGGTAAATAACCTGAAAATTGTCGGATGTCACATTATGATATTCTCACCAGAATGTTGGGATTATGAGTGAGGGATGTTAGGTTGGGTTTGGGCCTTGGAGGCAAGAGAAGAAGGAGTTCTCTTACCCCTTTTTCTAGTATATGTTGTTGCAACGGGGGCCCTGTGTTCCAGTTGAACGATAACATCCAAAAGAGGTGTAAGTAATTTTTGTGCCTGTGCATCCTTAGGAGTATGCACAGGGGTTCGAATGGTAGAAGCATATTGTTGTTCAGGATGTGAGGTGGAGGGTGTGGGATCAGTATCAGCTGGGATTGCTGAACTGTCACCCGGGGTACTCTGTATGTTCAGCATTGTAGATAACAATGGAACATTGACCCCCGAGAACTTTTTGGAAACAGTCCTCATGCTTTGAAAAATGTTATTTTTATGACCCAACATGATGTAGATTCTTGCAGGTTTTGAAAGTTCTTTTAGTTCTTGATTGAAAACTTCCTACAAGAATCTTGGGTACATAAAGAATTGCTGCTTTGCACCCTCTTGAAGGTTATATCTCAAACCCTCAAAGATGAGGTGTGCAAAGTTGAAGCCTTGGTTAGTGACCATACCTGATGCCATCCACTCCTCTTCTGAGATATGCATTGGAGAAGAGTGTGGCAGAGATACTTCCATGGAGGGTCCATCAGCGCCTTCTCGATTGTATACTCGGTTTGATTTCCAATGTATCCAATGGAGACAAAGGTCCTCATGTATTGGTCCTTCGAGTATGAGATCGCTGCTCCCTCATCTTGAAGCTTAATATGTTTTCTGAGTGTAGCTTCCAAGATGGTGATATTCTTGCCGTCTACTTTGGATTTAATTTGGGGAATTCCCTGTTTGGTTGAGTAGACGGCGGTACTCCAGAAATCCTCCATGTGAGGGATATATATGGTAGGGTTGGTGGTGAGGGCAAAATAGATCTTTGATTGACATAAGAAATCGATCATATCGTCAAATCCTTCGGATTTCTTTCCTTTGGTAAGGTATGCTGTTAGGTTATGGTATGGGGAAAACTTGTCATCTGGGTTGTTGATATCTGCCATACCCGTTTGATTTTGGAGGGATGGTTTGAGTATGGTGCAGACTTGAGAGTATGCAGAATATGGAGAGCTTTGAATGTGGTGGGGACTTAGGGTGAAAGTGATAGTTAGTTAGGGTTGAATTGAATGTGAAGAGGTGGTAAAGAAAATTTGATTTGTTCTTATAACGACAGAGGAGAGAAAAAGAAAAATGACTTGTACAGTACAACCTTATTTACTTTTTATTGTTACAGCTGTAATACACCGAGGCAGTCATGGTAAAGACTGACGTTAATATCTTTTACAACGGGTAAAAGTTAATTTGGACTTAAATTTATCCATCAGCAGCAAACTTGGTTGCTGTGGATGAATAAGCCTGTCCGCTGCAACTTTGGTTGCTGCGGAAAGTTAAGTTTGTCAGCAGCAGGCTTAATTACTGTTGATAGATGCAATGATCTGCAGTAAGGATGTTGCTGCTGACCGCCTTAAATCTATCTGCAGGAAGTTTGTTCCTTCTGATAAGTTGAAGCAGTCTGGGGAAAATTCTTTGCTGCTGAAAATTAGACCTGTCAGCAGCCAAAAGGATGCTGCTGACTTATAACTTTTATTTACAGCAGAGGACATACATATTTACAACAAAGGATAGATGTCACACCCCCAGATTTATTTACTTAATAAATAAATACAGGTTGCAACGATTGGTTCATTACACGATAGCGGAAGCTGAAATGGTGATTTCTAATACTTGATTACATATACGATTACTAAAACTAAATAAATACAATGATCTAAGTCCTGCTAGTTCAATGGTCTACTTGAGACATGATAATCTATGCCCGTCCGGTTACTTGGACTTGTTCCAAGTAGCTAGCCTATTCCAACCGTGCCATGGCTAAAGGTTACCTGAGAAACATACTTGAAAGTGTCAACACAAAGGTTGGTGAGTTCACAGAGTTTGTTCATTTAGTACAGTTAGTTTTCCCCGAAAACGTATACATGACTTAATCGTCATAAAATAAGTAGTTTTCCTTTGAAAACATGCCCATGACTTTACCGTCATAAAATAAGTATTTTTCCTTTGAAAACATGCCCATGACTTTACCGTCATGAAATAAGTAGTTTTCCTTTGAAAACATGTCCATGACTTAACCGTCATAAAATATGTAGTTTTCCTTTGAAAACATGTCCATGACTTAACCGTCATAAAATATGTAGTTTTCCTTTGAAAACATGTCCATGACTTAACCGCCATAAAATATGTAGTTTTCCTTCGAAAACATGTTCATGAGTTAACCGTCATAAAATATGTAGTTATCTTTGGAAACATATACTTTGTTTAAACCTGATCATTTACCGATCAAAACTCTTTGTATGTATTACCAATGAATCCGAATACTAATCTGATTAATTGACCCCATTTGTAAACTTGCAAGGAATACAAAATAGTATGTAATGTACGAGACCGTAACCAAACCGCAACTTTCTGTGCCTCCCCTCGCCTTTCTGCGAGTTAAGACAATATGCGGTCATTTAGCCATTTGGACCCCTGATTAGCGCGACTAATCATGTCCGGAGGCGTCACCCCCAATAGTACTATTCATATAATCCCGGGCTAAGTCCATAGCTAATGGTTACTAATTTATTCAGAGGACTTTAAGCGCTTTATTTTTCCCTCAATACACACATACGGTCAGATCATTAGTTCATTTATTTACATACAAAATTCTTTTACAAGTATGTTTCCACCCCAAAACATTTCAAAAACCTAGAAAAAGGGGGTTAGTGAAACTGACAAGGAGTTAAACCCGAATGTTAACGATGTCAAACATGTAAGCAAATGTAATTCATGTTTTCAAAACATAACAAGTAAGTATGTTTCTCCCCCAATGTTTACAAAACAGTAAAGAGTTAAAAGGGGGCCGTGAACTCACCTCGACACGAGTAAATGCTAGCAAATATTTCAATTAATAGCAGTCCCGCCTATCCGTATCCTATTTACATAAGGATACTAAACACGTTAAGACTACCTGTCTTAAACGCAAGTTGTTCACCCGACTTAACTATTCCTGTTAAGTTCGTCTTTGTTTATTTAAAACAATGTTTTCTCGTGACGACTCGTTGGTGATTATTATTCCAGTCTAGACGCTTTACTTATTTTCTAAGAAAATATTATATTTTCATATTGGTGACTTGTTACGTTTGTCAAAAATAAATATTATTTTTGCAACGTCTTATAATATATTCTTATTGTGTTCCACATATAACCATATAATTATTCTTTACCAACAATTATATAAATCACAGGTATCGTTCAAGTATATTCTACGCATGTCAATTATCCTACGTGCGTACAACCCATGTTCACACGTCCACATGCAAATACTTGTTCCGAACGACATTTATTAACTTGTTTCAGTTCGACATGTATTTATATTTCCTTACAAATATATATACACAAGTATAACCACATTTCAACATACACTTATTTATTTTTAACTGAAACATCTTTAATTTCATGCACATGAACCTATCTATGATTATTTCATCATGATATGTGCATGTATGCTTTTTATTGTTACCAAATGTCCCAAACACTTTAATCATAACAAATTTCATGCCAATACACAACTATATAATATTATCCATAAATTTACTTTCAAGATACGATTATAATTATGTCTCCATATATACATTTTCGCTTCCATATATATACATAACATTTTACTCATGTTCCATATCTACTCTTGTATGCATACATTTCTAGACATATATTTCGGTTCTTATCAAGCATGCATATGTTTCAATAATTCTCAATTTAACAAGTTAACACTTTATGAACATACATTTGAACATACATATATCATGATTTCTATTTAAATAATCCACTTGATTATTTCCAGTTTACATCTCTAATCATGGATATGTATTCATTTTCGATTTACATATGTAAATATGTATTCATTTTACACTTTTTCTTATTTATCAAGTTTTCCCAAGTTAATACTAAAACACACCTACATATATATATATACATATACATATATATATATATATCATGATTTCTACATGTATGCATCCATGTTCAAACCTTTTTATCTAGTGTTAATCATGCTTTTAATTTAATATCTACAACTATCATTATAGGATCAAAACAACAACATATACACCCATACATACAAATTTCGGCCCCTTTAAGTACATTTTTATAAAACTTTTAGTTTTTAACTCATTAAAGTTAAACTTTATAAATATTCATTAATCCCTTAAATCTCTTTGATTTTTATGGTGAACAACTAGCTTTAATCTATAAATAGAGATAAAGATGGAGAATGGTGTCGGTTTCATACCACTAGACAAGCTAGGTGGAGATAACGAGTAGAAGGATGGTAGAGACTCTTGATGCTACCAAAACCCGACTCCAAGGCTTCCTTGGCTCTTTAAGCTTCTAGCTAAACCCTTAGAGACTTGGTTCTTGGATTTTGAAAGTGTAAAAGTGTGCAAGTGTGTGTGTGTATTTCGAGATATATGGAAGAGATGGTGAGGGTGGAGTGGTGGTTCCATCATAATCATTGCAAGGTGTGGATGATGAGATTGATTTGGCCTTTGCTTAAACTCTTCGGTGATGGGGTATGGTGCTTATGACACAAGGATGGGAAGTAAGTGAAGAAGTCATGGTGGGTGGCCCCACCTTATATTTCGGCCGAGATAGGGTGTGGGGTGGGGGGTTGGGTCTTGTTCCACTGCTAGTTGGTTTCTAAGTGTTTAGTTAGGTGGATTTTAAGTTGCGTATACTCGGTAATCGATTCCGTGATCTAATACTTGGTGTAAAACTTTTAACGATCACATAACTTGTATGTTTTTGTGTCGTTTGACTAGTCTCCATAATTTACTAGTTAACCCTACATGGCTATAACTTTAACTACATTATACATGTATACACATTAAATAATATAGGGCCATGTAACAATTATTTATAAATAAACTTTTTATAAATGTTTAGTCACCAATATTTATAATTTTATGTTAGAGCGTCTCCCTAGACTTTTACTAAAATAAAATTCTTGTTAATCACTAACGACTGTACCTTGCGGGTTATCTCTGCTTATTTTCCTAGTAATTCATAAAAATTACTATTTTGATATCAGTTTCTTTGCTAGACTCCTTGACTTTTCTTAGTCAAAATAAAACTTCAGGAAATATATGTTATGAACGTGCATTTATGTAATATGAATATTGACCTGAAATACTGGGTGTCACAATAGACGCATTCAACTGAACAGATGATGATGCTTGGTGGTTTCTTCGCCTTCCATTGTTGAGTTGGTGGTTTTCCAGCTCTCTTTACCTTTTCAGCAGCAGACGTTGTATCTGAGGACTTTGGCTTAACAGCAGCAGATTTTGTTGCTGCTGATAGTTTTACTTGAGCAGCTGCAGACTTTGTTGCTTCCGAAGTCTTTCCTTTTGGTTGCTTGGGCTTTACATGATCAGCAACAGTTATTTTGGCTGTTGATCGTTTACGAACAGACGTATGCCTATCCTTCTTCACCTTACTGATAGGCTTTTGTATAATTGGGGTTGGAAGAAGAATTTTATTGAAAGGATTAAACTCACAATTTGCAGCAAAGTGATCTGATTCATCACAGATGATGCAAGATTGTAGAGGTTTTGACAACTGCTCCCTTGGTGGAGAAAGAGACTTTCTGAATTGAGTTGTCTTAGCTTCAAACCTTCTTACCTGTTTGTTCTTCTTTGTCTTCTCAAAAGCATGTTGCTTGAGGTTTTTTTGCTGTTGAAGGTAGTAGAAGCAGGTGCTGGCAGTGTGGTTATATTTTCCACAGACAAAACATGATTTTGCCAGTTTGTCCCTTGAAAGATAAACATAATCCTTTCTTTTGAAAAGGTCTTTGAAATTCCAAGGGTGAGCTTTGTTGTGCTCAAAAGTAGCTTCTTCCAATGTCTTTTGAACATATGGAACCCTCTCTCCAGGCGCATGACATAAGTCAAACACCTTCCTTGGCTGGACTGAAGTTGAGGACTGTCCCTTTTTAGTATTCAGCTTCCTATCTTCTGGAGGATAGCTGATTTTGATTTGTTTGAATGGTGTAGGAACTGGTACTGAAATGGCTGGTACTTGTGTTGAATGGATAATGGGGACTTCATCTTTAGTCAGAATGACTTTAGGGGTAGGAGGAGATGAAGTAGTGGATTCTTGTACCAAATATGAAGCTTCAATTGTTTCAGTGGAGTCTGACCAAGTTGAATCAGACTCTGATGAGGTAGTGCATTCTTGTACCAAAGGTTCATCCTTAGAGGGATCAAGATTTATGTTGGCCATATCAAGATTTGCAAGATTGAAGCTAGGTTCATGGATGGCAACGTAGTCAGCAGGAGGTGCAACGGCTTGATATTGTTCAGCATGATACCCCAGACCAGTTTTTTACCTTTTCATGAATTTGAGCGTCCAAAAGTCTTTGCAGCTTTTTGGATGAAATTCATATTTTTTGACATGAACTTTTTGTTCTGCCAATTCTGCTGTGGTAGCTTTTAATCTGGCCAGTAGATCATCAACCTGAGTTTCAAGATTGGTTTGTACATGTTTTAATGATGAAATCTCTTTCTTTAGGCAGTTAATTTTTTCTTTGTAACTGTCTTCAACATTTTTGAATTCAGATTTCATTTGATGAAACTCTTCATTTTGATCTATGAGGTTTTGATTATGCTTTCTGTAGCCTAAATCCTTATCAATACAGGCTTGGGAACATAGATGTTCATATACTTGAGGCGGTATTTCAGTTGTATCTACCATAAGGGCTTGGTTGTTGGTAGGCAGATCTTCATACTGAAAGCCCCAGTCAAAGTCAGAAGTTCCAACAGCTGCACAAGCTGCAGTTTGAGCTGGAGGAGTAGCTTATTGCTGTTGTTTAGGTTGTCTTTGTCTTGTTCGATCCTCAGCAAGGTTTGCCTTAGGTGCCTTGCATTCTCTAGCAAAATGACCTAGTTGGTTACAGTTGTAACATCTCAATTTACTTTTATCTAAGCCAACTCTGGTGTTGGAGCTGTTGCTTGGAATAGGTCTTCCGGTTCTAGAGTAGAACCTTTTTGCTCTTATAGAGAGCATGGCATAAGAGTGCTGTATATCCATTTCTTCTAGATCATCTGGATGGAAGCACTCAAGATCCTCCTTGATAAAGTACATGTTGCTTGAGTTTTCATAAACAAAAGCAGCGGAGGTTGAAGCTTGAGAAGGAGCTTCAAGAAGAAATGGTGATGTGTTTGTTTTAGAGGTAGGAGTTTGAGGATGTGTGACTATAGGAGGATAGTAGTTGCTAGTACTAGGACCTGAGTGCTCAGAGTGAAAAGCATAAGAGGTGGTGGTGGATGTTGAAGATGTTTGGTAGCTTGAGTTTCGTTCTTTTGCCTCAATTATCTCTAGCTCATAAGTCTTCAGCATACCGAAGAGCTCAGTCAATTGGAGAGTCTAAAGATTAACTGTTCTTCTAATGGACACCGTGTAGAGTGTCCAGCAGCTAGGTAAAGAACTGATGAACTTTTTGAGAATATCCTCATTCTCCAGTTTCACCTTTGAGCACTGCAGCTCACTTACAAGATAAGTAAATCTGTTATATAAAACAGTTAGGGACTCACCTTCCTTCCAGACGAAGTTTTCGTACTGCTGCTTCAGGATGTCCCTTCTGTTTTCTTTCACTTCTTCTGAGCCAGCAAACAAGATTTCAAGAGCCAACCATAACTCCTTAGCAGTTTTGTAACTTCTGAAGTTATGAAAAACTTCATTTGGAAGACACATTTGGATAGAAACTAGTGCCTTGAAGTCCACCTCCATCTTCTTTATGTCCTCTTCTGAGTACTTGGAGGGCTCCTTCGGGACTGATGGTCCTCCAGAGTCAGCAGAGGCTACCATGGCAGTGTATGGTCCATCCCTGATGGATTTCCACATTCCGTACTCCTGATAACAGAAGAAGCTTTCCAAGCGATTTTTCCACATGTCGTAGTCTTCCCCAGATACCAACCTTGGTGGTCGGTTGATGCTGCCGATGTCTTCAAACCCGTTGCTTTGTGCCATTTTTGTTCTTAGTGACTTGATGAAAGAGAGAGAGTTTAGAATAGAACCAGAAGTGATTAAACAAGTGTGAGTTTGTTTAATCTGAGCCAAAGCTCTGATACCACTTGTAGGATCATGAAAGTACAAGATGGTTCTGTTCTTAGTTGAAACTGGCGGAAACAATAACAACTACACAAATGTAATCGAACAGGCAGAAAGAATACTTTTGAGAACACTGTTGTATTAAGCTTTTGCAGATAAACGATTACAATTGAAACTCAGTGAAGAAGCACAAAAAGCACACTTACAATGAAGTGTTTACATAGTATTTATACTAACATAGAATCAAGACAGCCCCTTGATTCTAAGGATCAGATCTAACACAGACCGTTGATCTGTTGTATCTAGCTAACTATTACATGTTTTGTCTATATCTAGTTAACTTTATTGAAGCATCTTCTTTATGCATCATTACTTGCATGCTTGGAGAAGAGCATTATTGTCCGTCATTGGTTGTGCCATTGAGGTTCCTTCTGCTTTGAGTGTGTCAGTTGCTTTTGCATAAAGTTGTCAGTGATGCTTGTCATGGATAGTCAGCTGCAACGATTTGTCTTCAAGGAACACAGCTATCAGCAGTAAGAATGAGAATGATGTTGATGATAAGCCTATCAGCAGCAACAAGTGTTGAATGCTGCTGATAAGCCTATCAGTAGCAACTTGTGTTGAATGCTGCTGATAAGCCTATCAGCAGCATTTGTACTTAGAATAATTTAGTAGCAATCAGTCTTTGGTTCTACACAAGTGTCTGACTTGTTCAAAAGTCAAGGTGGAGTACCAAAAGCCATCCAGATTACTTCAATAACCGAAAATCCCAATGTGGAAATGGGAACAGATTTCTATGGATTTCATAAACAAATTACCCCGAACCACTACTGGATGTGACACAATATGGGTGATAGTGGATCGCCTAACCAAATCTGCACATTTTCTTGGTATCAAAGAGACAGAAAAATTGGAAAAGTTAACTCGCCTCTATCTTAAAGAAGTAGTATCCCGTCATGGAGTGCCAATCTCCATCATTTCTGATAGAGACGCCCGATTCACCTCACGTTTCTGGCAATCGTTACAAAAATCTCTAGGCACACGCCTGGATATGAACACAGCGTACCATCCTCAAACAGATGGCCAGAGTGAGCGTACCATTCAAACCCTAGAAGACATGTTAAGGGCTTGTGTGATTGATTTTAGTAACAGTTGGGAGACTCACTTGCCTTTAGTGGAATTCTCTTACAATAACAGCTATCATACTAGCATCAAAGCAACACCGTTCGAAGCCTTGTACGGGAGAAAGTGTCGATCACCACTTTGTTAGGCTGAAGTTGGAGATAGTCAACTTACAGGTCCTGAACTTGTGCATGAAACCTCAGAGAAAATCATGCAAATCCGAAACCGTATGGCAGCAGCTCGTGACCGTCAAAAGAGTTATGCAGACAAGCGTAGAAAACCGCTAGAATTCCAAGTGGGCGACAAAGTATTATTAAAGGTCTCACCGTGGAAAGGTGCGATTCGTTTTGGAAAACAAGGCAAGTTAAACCAACGTTATGTTGGACCATTCGAGATAGTGAAAAGGATCGGTCCAGTGCATACCAACTGAACCTACCAAATACACTCAATGGAGTACATAATGTCTTTCACGTCTCAAACCTAAAGAAATGCCTATCAGATGAGACACTTGTAGTTCCACTCGAGAAGTTGGAAATTGATGAACAGCTACGTTTTATTGAGGAACCTGTCGAAATCATGGACCGAGAGGTCAAAACTCTCAAGCGCAGTAAGATACCTATTGTCAGAGTTCATTGGAACTCGAAGCGTGGACCGGAGTTCACGTGGGAACGCGAGGATCAAATGATGAAAAAGTATCCTAACCTTTTCAAAAAGTCAACGGCAAAAACGAAAGGTACTAACTAAATTTTGAGACGAAATTTATTTCAACAAGGGGATGATGTGACAAACCTAAACTTTTTATTTCAGACGTTACCGACTTCGTTAATTTTCGGGACGAAAATTCTTTCAACAAGCGGATGATGTGACATCCGGCAATTCCAGGTTAACTCCGTTAACACAAACCTCGTTAGTTCAAACATTATTCATTGCAAACTCAGTTATCTCAGTTAGTCACACATGCATTGCATTTAAATAGGTTAATTAAATGTGTCAGTTATTTCACACACAACGGCTATCCGTAGAATTACCGGATCACACTTGAGTCTAACCCGGAACATTGGTGATTAATCAAAATAAATATTATGAATATTTAATAATTTATATTTAATATAAATTATATGAATTATGTGAATATTATTGTTCTCGTACGTGTTTATCGTGTGTTAATCGTATGTAGTATTTTTATAAATATTAGAGTTTTATAAAAAATAAAAATCGAAGGTTTTAAATATTAAGTAAGTGTTATTTAATTAATTAGAGTTTATGGACCTTTAGAAATCCCATAGCCCAACTTAAAACCCATTAGTGCATGGATTAAAAGGAACTTTAAAAAAAAAATTATAACCCTAACCCCACTCCTGTTGCTGTCGCGATCTCCCACCCCTCACCCCCATTCGGCCGAGACCTAGAATCAACCCAAACACCTTCGATCGAGCTCCAATCGTGAAACCGGAAGTGAATACGTGCTAATCTAGGCATCCCTAACTTTCCTACGTAAGTCGTTATTTCATTATTATTTTTGAGATCGAAACCCTAGATTATCCAAACTTAATGATTTCGAAATATGATAATGAATTAGTTAATTGTTGGATATTGTTATATCATATTGATGATTTTATGAACGTATATGAAACCCTAGTTGTTATACGATATGTAAATTGAATTTTGTTGATTATGTGACGTATAGGAATCGCATGCTAGACGTGAATTATGATTAATATAGTTGTAATTATATTAGTTGAAAGATTTAGGATTGATTAAACGTGTTAATTGTGTAAATAAAGCGTGTAATGGACGACTTACTAAAAGAGGAAACTTTATTAAAAAGTGATTTTTGAATGTGAAGGTTTCTAGGTGTGTATGATGTAATAAATTGACTCTAATATGTTAGTATAGTTGTACTAATGATTGTTAACGTGTTGTTGAATGCAAATAGCTTAAATAGATCATAGGTTACTAAAAGTGGAAACTTTGTGATTTGGAACTTGATGTCTAAACTTAATGATGTGTGTTACGGTAATCTATTGTAGAAATAAAGACTGATGGCTACAAAATTCTCTAAGTACAAATGATGCTGATCTCAAAGATTGTTGCGGATCGACAAAGTTGCAGCTGACAGGCTTTATCAGCTGCTGTCCAAAAAATGCAGTTGATATGCCTTATCTGTTGCTGACCAAGTTGCAGCTGATAGGCCTTATCTGCTGCTGACCAAGTTGCAGCTGATAGGCCTTATCTGCTGCTGACCAAAGTTGCAGCTGATAGGCCTTATCTGCTACTGACCAATGTTGCAGCTGATAGGCCTTATCCACTGAAGGTCAAAGTTGCAGCTGATAGCCTTCTCCCTGAAGATCAAAACGTTGCAGCTGACTGTTCTTGATAAAGCAACCAATACCACTGACAAATTTCTGCTGCTACACTGACACACTCCATGCAGAAAGAATGTCATTGGTACAAGACAATAAAAGACAACAACGCTTTTCTACAATGATGCCTTAGAAGACGATTGAATAAAGTTAACTAGCGTATATGTAGAATAGCTTCAATACAAGATCAACAGTCTGTGATAGATCTGATCCTTAGAATCAAGGGTCTGTCTTGATTCTAATTTACTATATAAGTAGTACTTAGATTCATTGTAAAAGTACTTTTGCTTAAGAGTTTTTCTCAGTAATCTTGTAACACTTGAAGCTTAAATACAAATTGCATTTATCAGTATTCTTCTTGACTACTTGTTTACTTTGATTAAGTTGTGATTGTTTCCGCCAATCTCAACTGGAATTAAAACCATCTTGTATTTACCGATCCTACAAGTGGTATTAGAGCTTTGGCTCACAGATTAAACAAACTCACATTTGCTTAATCATTCTCTGGTTCTATTCTTATCTATCTATTTGCTAAAAGTCACTCATTGTCTAAAAGACAGAAATGGCTCAAAATAATGGATTTGAAGATATTGGAAGCATCAACAGACCACCAAGACTGGTGTCTGTTGAAGATTACGATATGTGGAAGAACCTAATGGAAAGCTTCTTCTGCTATCAGGAATATGGGATGTGGAAATCCATTAAAGATGGACCATACATAGCCATGGTGTCCTCTGCTGATTCTGGAGGTGCACTGGTTCCCAAAGAACCCTCTAAGTACTCTGATGAAGATATCAAGAAAATAGAGGTAGACTTCAAAGCCTTGGGAGCCATTCAAATGTCCTTACCAAATGAAGTTTTTCACAACTTCAGAGGTTACAAAACTGCTAAGGAGCTATGGGAGGCTCTTGAGAAGATGTTTGCTGGCTCAGAGGAAGTCAAAGAAAATAGAAGGGACATCCTAAAGCAGCAGTACGAAAACTTCGTCTGGAAGGAAGGTGAGTCCCTAACTGTTTTATATAACAAATTTACTTATCTTATAGGTGAGCTGCAGTGCTCAAAGGTGAAGCTGGAGAATGAAGATATTCTCAAAAAGTTCATCAGGTCTTTACCTAGCTGCTGGACACTCTACATAGTGTCCATTAGAAGAACTGAGAATCTGAAGACTCTCCAAATGACTGAGCTCTTTGTTATGCTGAACACCTATGAGCTAGAGATGATTCAGGCAAAAGAACGAAGCTCAACCTATCAAAATGCCTCAACATCCACCACTACCTCTTCCCTCCACTCTGACCACTTAGGTCCTAGTTCTAGCAACTACTATCCTCCCATTGTCACCCATCCACAAACTCCAACCTCTCAAACAAACACATCACCATTTCTCCTAGAAGCTCCTCCTCAAACCTCAACCTCTGCTGCTTTTGTCTTTGAAAACTCAAGCAACATGTCCTTTATCAAGGAGGATCTGGAATGCTTCCATCCAGATGACTTAGAAGGAATGGACATACAGCACTCGTATGCCATGGTGTTCACAGCTCTACCGCTCCAACACCGGCCATCCCCGCTGTCGAGTCAGCCCTCACCACTTCTGTCGTCCACCACCATCAGTTCCCCATTTGTCTGCTCTACTCCACACCATCCCGATGCACCACTGTTGCTCACGCAGCTCATCACGTTCACACGCTACTACCATCTCAGTCGGCCACCACCCTCACCATGCCTTATCCCTATCACCCTCTCCGATCACCAAGAGTAAGAACCAATCCCAGCCAAAACCCTAATCGGGTCATTCACGTTAAACCGAATCAGACAAGGAAAAGAAAAAGGATAGGTACCGGTGTTACCACACGAGTTTGGAAGTTGCTTGCGTCGAACTCCTTCCATTCTGTTGCTTCCTTCCCTATCCGACCGGTTTCTCCCCACTAGCGGCTTTCCACTAACGTCACGAACGAGTCCAAGGTCAAAATAGCCTAGGGGTTGCCGAGTGATGGTATTTAAACCCTTGTGGATTTGCACTCTAGTCCTCTAGTTTCCTTCTCGTGCGTTTTGATCTCAATCCGTTCCTTTTTAACAGACTAGTCGTCTCTTTTGATAGTTACACGCACTTTGAACCACCACCCATACTAATTCGTTTATTTAATAAGGAGTCGGGTCGGCTGCTCGCTCAACCAATTAACAATTAAATTTTTGGGATGTTACACAACAAGAACTCTACAACATTCTAGAGTCTTATGCGTTAGATAAAGAAGGGTGCAGTCAATCCAACTAATCAGTCTGGAAACACAGCTTTTCTTGCTCGTCATGGTTCTTCCACTTCATCCAGCAAAACTACTAGGGCATACTTTCAGACTGACATTCCACCCTCAGTTTCTGGAATTTAGCCTACCAGTTCTTCCACCTCACAAAAGCCAACCACTATGATTCCTGATGAGTATCTACCTCTCATGACTGCCTTCATGTCATGTTATGATGCATTGATTCCTGGAAACCTGACACCGGTTAGTTTCCATCCTGATGATTTGGAGCAAATAAATCCTGATGATTTGGAGAAGATGGATATTGATTGGTGTATAGCCATGCTGACTCTGAGAGCCAAGAGGACTGGAATGGATAGGTTCAAGCAAAGAAAGACTCTGGGTTTTGATATCAAGAAGGTGAGATGCTACAACTGTGACCAGCTGGTTCATTTTGCAAGAAATTGCAAGGATCCATCATCAAAGGAGCAGCATGAGAAGAAGAATTGATCCGGACCACATCTTCAAACTCAACAGCTCTGGTCTGTCAAGCAGATGGACACTATCATCGGGGAGATCAAGAAGGCGAAGCAACTGACAAGGCATTGATGGCAGACATTGAAGAGAAAGAGAAATGTGTTATGATTGAGCCAGCTGACGATCTCACCATTGTACCAGCTGAGGTAATGTCTACACTTTGCATTGCTCAATCTCGTTTAAATGAAATTCAAAAATATAGATTCATCAACCAGGCCTTGGTCGATGAACGTGATCATATAAAGGTGATGTATGATTCTGTGGCTAAAAAAGAGAAACTTTACTTAAAGAAAATTTGAGATATTTCTGGAGAAAACCGATCTTTGATTGTACAACTTGCTAAACAAAAGAATAATAATCAAATTTTAACTGAAAGACTTCAAAAGGCTGAAAAGGCAAATTTTCAATTTGAAGATATGTGCATGGATCAGAAAATATTGTTTGGAATCATCTATAAACAAATTCATAAGAACGTCAGAGAAGGCATTGGGTATAACTCTCACCCACCACCATATTCTAAGTCTGGCAGATTTGCTGATATGCCAGCTCCTTACGTTCCCAAACCTTTTATTTGTAGGTTATCTGCTAATGATTATAATAAAACTTTAGATTCTGATAGTTTTGCTTTCTGTGCAAAATCAGATTGTGTAGGTTCCGAAGATGAATGTGATGAGAGTTCTAGTAAGGGAAATGATTTAAATGAACTTGAGTTGAATGAATGTAATAATATGTCCATGTCAAAACCAAATATTTGTGAACACGTTGAAAATTTGTATTTTGGTTCTATGCTTTCTGAGCATGACAGTTTGAGAAATGTTATTTCTAAGTTTAAGAATGCTTTAACTTTTATTCCTAAATCTGTAAATGCTATGAGTTGTATTGCAAACTTTAAAAGTGAAGGATTTGTTGTGATCGGTATTCCACAAGAAACAATGAGCAATCTGGAATTTTTCAGATTAAAGGAAAATAAAGTTTTCAAGAAAGAACTGTAGAAGAAAGAGTTGCCTCTAGTTCTAATGCCTCAAAATCACAATCATCTTCATCATCCAATGATGACAATTATCAGGCTAAGCTGTCATGTGATAAAGTTTGTTTAGTTGTGGAAAATCCAATCATGTTTTCAAAACTTGTAAATTGTCTACGTATCAAATCAAAGAAGAAAATGCACAATCTTTTGTTCCAAATTTAGCTGAATTTGATTCAAATGTTTTTTGTAAATAACAACATAAAAGATATTTGCAACGTAAAAGGATTAAAAATGCTAAAAGTAGGTTGAAAAGGACTTGGAAGATTAAGAATAATGATCTTTTTATGAAAATACTTCATTAAAAGTGGATTCTGACTATGATTAACGAGAAGTGCCTTGTGATATTAAGAAGTTCCAGGTCAGTAATGGCTTGGGTACCAAAGTATGATTTCGTACGCTCGCTTTGCCCATCCGTTTGTGGATGATAAGCGGTGCTGAGGTTCAACCTTGTCCCCATATCCTCATGGAATTTCTTCCAAAAATGAGAAGTGAATCTCGTATCACGATCCGATATAATCGACACTGGCACACCATGACGTGACACAATTTCCTTCACATACATTTCCGCCAATCTATCCGAAGAATATGTTTCCTTTATAGGAAGGAAATGTGCACTCTTCGTCAACCGATCCACTACTACCCATATCACATCATAACCCTTTTGAGTTTTTGGTAGTTTAGTGATCAAATCCATGGTTATATTTTCCCATTTCCAAAGCGGTATTTCAAGCGGTTGAAGCTTTCCATACGGCTTTTGATGCTCCGCCTTAACCCTTAAGCATGTGAGACACTTCTCCACATACTTAACAATATCACGCCTCATACCCGGCCACCAAAAATGACACCTCAAATCATAAAACATCTTCGTGGCCCTCGGATGGATAGAATATTTGGATTTATGCGCCTCGTCAAGAATAGTTGTCAAGACACTTGACAACCTAGGTATCCAAATTCTATCAAAGCATGTCTTCAAACCCATGCTATTTTCACCAAGCTTATCAACATAAGTAATCATCCGTTCCTTCTTCAAGTCACCACCAAGTGCTAACACTTGGGCCTCCCGGATTTCATCAATAAGAGATGATGAAATTGCCATCTTAAATGACTTCACCTTGATAGGTGAATGATTTGACTTCCTACTAAGCGCATCCGCCACAACATTCGCTTTACCCGGATGATAAAGTATCTCACAATCATAATCCTTAACCAATTCAAGCCACCGTCTTTGCCTCATATTGAGGTCCTTTTGGTCAAAGAAATATTTGAGACTTTTGTGATCCGTGTAGATCGTACACTTAGAACCATACAAATAATGCCTCCAAATCTTGAGCGCGAAAACCACGGCTGCAAGCTCTAAATCATGGGTTGGGTAATTCACCTCGTGAGTCTTTAATTGCCTAGATGCATAGGCAATCACTTTCCCCCTTTTCATCAAAACACACCCCAACCCCGAATGCGAGGCATCCGAATAAACAACAAAATCCTCGGTCCCGTCCGGCAAGGATAAAACAGGCGCCTTAGTCAACTTTTCTTTCAAGAGTTGAAAGGCAGATTCTTGCTCGGGACTCCAAACAAACTTTGTCTCCTTACGAGTCAACTTCGTCATCAGCAAAGCAATCCGAGAGAAGTTTTCGATGAACCTCCGATAATAACCCGCTAACCCCAAGAAACTTCTAATCTCCGAAGGCGTCTTCGGTGATGACCATTCTTTAACCGCCATAATCTTGGATGGGTCAACGGTAATTCCTCTTTCATTAATCACATGACCCAAGAATTGGATCTCGCGCAAACAAAATGCGCACTTGGAGAATTTAGCATAAAGCTTCTCCTTTTGCAAGACTTCAAGAATTTCACGCAAATGACAAGCGTGATCACCCTCGCTCCTTGAATAGATGAGAAGATCGTCAATAAACACAATGACCGAACGATCAAGGAACGGTCTACACACCCGGTTCATGAGATCCATGAAAAACGCAGGTGCGTTGGTCAAACCGAAAGGCATAACCGTAAACTCATAGTGACCGTAAACTAGTGCGAAAAGCTGTCTTATGAACATCCTCTTCCTTCACTTTCAACTGATGATACCCGGACTTCAAGTCAATCTTAGAAAACCATGACGCCCCTGGCAATTGGTCGAAAAGATCGTCAATCCTAGGAAATGGGTACCTATTCTTCACGGTCAACTTGTTCAACTCCCGGTAATCCATACACATCCTCATGCTCCCATCCTTCTTTTTGACGAAGAGAACGGGCGCACTCCAAGGTGAAACACTTGGGCGTATAAAACCCTTGTCAAGAAATTCTTGTAATTGCTCCATGAGTTCTTTCATTTCTGGCGGTGCCAATCTATAAGGCGCTTTGGCTACCGGCTTAGCACCCAGTATCAAATCAATTTCAAACTCTATCTCCCTATCCGGCGGAATCCCCGGTAACTCGTCAGGAAACACATCTACGAATTGGTTCACGACCGGTACATCGTGAATCTCCTTTACTCTTTCATTCACATCCGCGACACAAGCCATGTACGCCTTGCACCCACGCGCCATGTACTTGGTCGCCTTCACATAAGTGCACAACCTTACTTTACCCTTTTTATCACCTTCTATGTAGATGGATTCTCCCGACGGGGAAACAAGTTGGATCGCCTTCGGTCCACATAAAATACTCGCCTTATTCTTTGATAACCAATCCATCCCCACAATAACATCAAAATCTCCCATAGCCATAGGAATCAAATCAATAAAGAAAGTTTCGCCCCCCGCTCTCAACTTACAATCTCTAAAAATGTCAAAGACAAGGAAACTCTTATCATTAGCCGCTTCGATTTCTAAGGATTCATCTAACTTGCTACTTACAAAAGAAGAATGCTTAACAAATTTCAAAGACACAAACGAACGACTAGCCCCCGAATCAAATAGAACTAGTGCAGGTAATGAGTTAATCTTGAATGTACCTGACACCACCTCCGAGTTATTCTTTGCTTCCTCCGCAGATATGTGGAAAGCTCTACCCTTAGGCCTGGGTATCTCAACTTTTCTCTCGCTTCCACCTTGCTTCAAATCCGGGCAATCCGCCCTAAGGTGTCCAGGCTTGTAACAATTATAACATATACGAATCTGGCTTGGACACTGATTTGCCATATGCCCCGGCTTCCCACACTTGTAACAATTCGACGTTCCCTTCTTACAATCCCCATAGTGCTCCTTCCCACAAACTTTGCATCCTCGAGAAGAGAACTTGGTAAAAGGCTTCTTACTAGGGCTCCCACCCTTTATCTTGCTCACCACTTGATCCACAATTTCCCTTTTCCTCTTCTCTCCTCTAGCTTATTGCCTCTTCAACTCCACTTCCCTTTCCCGACACCTGTTTATCAAATCCACAAGCGTGGTGAAAGAAGATGGAGATATGCTATCTCTGAATTCCACAGTCAACATAGCATAAAATCTGTCAATCTTCGCCTTCTCGGTCGACACCACGTCCGGACAGAACTTGGCGCGATCAAAGAAAGCTCCAGCCAATTCATCTATTGACTCATTCTTTTGCCTCATGAGGAGAAACTCCTCAGTCATTCTATCAACTGCGGCTTGCGGGCAATGATACTTCAGAAAAGCCGCCTTAAACTCCTCCCAAGACATGGAGGTCACACCCAAAACACCCTTCTCCTTGCGGAGATTCAACAACCACTCCTTTGCCCTTCCAGTCAACAAAGGCACACTGAACATCACCCTATCCTCGGGCTTACATTTAGTAGTCTCAAAATTAGACTCCATATCCACAACCCACCTGTGGCTCAGAATCGGGTCCACTTGCCCGTCATATTCCTTGGGCTTAATTACCATAAACTCTTTTAGGGTACAACCCTGTGGCACCCTTTCCTTCTCCTTTAACACGTCTTCGAGGGTAAGCTTGATAGCCCCTCTCATTTCTTCCATTAACAAGGTTGTGGCTTGCTCGAAGGCCTTAGCCACTTCCTCTTTTATCATATCTTGGATTCTTGGATCCAATGGTTCATTACTTGCATCTTCTGCCATCTCTAAACTGAGAAAATGAACCACAAACACCTTAATACCCTTTCACTTTCAATACCCTAGGTATCCATTACACATTCACTATTATATGTATTAAGTATATATTTATCTACCTATATACATACATAAATATATAACCACCTTCACCTAATCCTTGCAAATGTTCATTGTTATATGGTTATCATAAAGTCCCTTGCACATTTCGTCTTATTAAACATATTGGCCAGACATGTTTAATAATACGCCAAGCCCAATTGTAATTACCATCTCCATATAACAGGTCACAAAACAAGTTTCGGCACACATAACACCTTAACAACATTCATCATACATATATACATATATACATACACCATATATATATTATCATTTTATCAAATCATTACTAACCTTTCATTTCCGCAAGCTCCGAGTCTTAGTCAAGTCCTTCTTGGATTCTCGTATCATTCCTCCATATCAAGAGCATCCGGTTTGAGTTTAGTGTCTCGCACACCAAATCCCTCAAACCATTGGTCTGATACCAAGTTGAAACACACCACTTTTTAAAAACAAAACTTTAACGCGCGGAAGTCTTAACCCAGGGAATTTTTTTTTTTTTAACCCTCTCGCGTACCGCGAGAGAATCCTTCATGGACTCTCGCGGCCCGCGAGGGACCCTTTCTCTCAGAATGTTTCCAGCTTTTCAGCAGCTTTCACACTTAACCATTTTTCCAACCTTTTCATTTTGCTTATCATCAAAACTTTACCAACACTTAGATTTTTGACCAAAAACATCATGACATCATATGATTACATCAAAACATAACTTTTGTGCCAAATTAAACCACTTTACAAGGATTTTACGAAAATCCTCAAAATACCAAAAATGCATACGAGAACCCTCCAAGCTTGGACGTTGACCTTGACCTATTTCGGAGCTTTCCCTGCATAACCACATAAACTTATAACCATTAATAATGAGATAAACACAACCAACAAGTGTTTACAACTTGTTTTCATCCTTTTCACCCATTTGACCTGTTTGCCTCTATTTGGTCAATTATAGTTCCATACATTAGCATTCCGTCAACATATTACCATTGTAATGTGTTAAACATAACAAACAAGTGATTACAACTTGTTTTCACACCTTTCACCCATTTGACCCGTTAACACCCATTTGGCCAATTAAGGATTTCATACACTTGTATATCACCTACAAGTTACTTTCATCATTTCATTATCACTTTTCCATTTCCATTATGGCACGTAGGCCATAACTTCATATCCCAAAGGATACGAGATCATAACTCCATAACTATTCTATCCATTATGGTACTTAGACCATAACTCCATATCCATTCTATGCATTATGGTTCATAGACCATAACTCCATATCAACATATCCATTATAGTATAATTGCTATAACTACATTCCTTGGATTATGCATACAATTTCATGCTCATTCATACCACATAACAAATTATGCAACTTTACACATTATACATACAACCTTGCATAAAACTCATTTATCCCCGTTTCATTTATGATCAACACATGATCCATTTCTATTATAGCTTAACACTATAACTACATACATTCATTGTACATACTAAATCATTCATAATTTATCATATCACAAGTATGTACACAATCACATAACACATAACTCACAAAATTCACCATTTATCATCAATACTAAGTAAGTGCGTAGGCACTTACCTTTCGGGTTAGAAGATCCCGCACCGCTCTCAAGCTTTGCAATTTGATTACCTAAACACATTCGCCTAGTTTAGTAATCTAACATATACCAAAATTTCATTACATTTGAGTTCACAACTCAATTTCCCAATTCCAACCCAAATTGACCCGTTTGGGTTATCCTCATAACCAAACACCCTCTTTCACCACAAACTCACCTACTTGAGTTTCATTAACTTAATCTTAACACTAATTCTTCTTTCAAAAATTATTATTAAGTTAATTTGGTGTTTGTTCTAGTGTCTAACAACTTAAAAACACTTAATCTTCATTAATCCACCATTCTAACATTATGACCCAAACACCCCCAATTTTCACCATATGAACCCTAACTTCTCATAATCAAAATCAAAGGGTTCTAGGATGTTAATCATCATTCTTTAACTTTAGCTTAGCTAGATTATTAATAATCTAACACTATTTCACCACATGCATACATAAATTCGAGTTTCTATCAAAACCCACCAAGAACACCTCAAGAATGAGAGGAAAGGGATGATCAACACTTACTTGATGTTAGAGAGGTGATGTGTGAGCCAACACCTTCAAGTTTCAAGCTTCAAATGCACGATTTTGGCTTCAATCCCGTTTTCTCCCCTCTTCCTCTTGAACGACCCAACAACTCAAAATGAGTTCAATTTTGACTTATATTGTCAAATATGGCAGATTTGCCATATTACATAATCAGTCCCTCAACTTTCCTTTTCTCCCCTTTCATTCCAAAACTAGCTAAAACTAGTGTAACCCCGATACTAACTTGAAACCCACTTGTTTCAACTTATTTCTAAATATTATTTTCACCATAATATTAATTAGAAATATTTGTTTATATAAAACGAAACCCGGAATTTGGTTCGTTACATAGGTAATCAAGATTGGGAAGTCGATTGTTGATCAACTCATAACATGTCTTGTTGTGCCTTTTCACAACCAGAAACCTGTTTAAGACGTGACAAGCTGTATTAACTGCTTCTGCCCAGAAAGTGACAGGAAGCTTTGCATCAGACAGCATAGTCCTTGCGGTCTCGATCAGTGTTCTTTTCTTTCGATCAGTGTTCTTTTCTTCCGTTCAGCAACTCCATTCTGTTGAGGTGTGTACGGCGCGCTGAATTCGTGACGGATCCCTTTCTTGAGACAGAAAAGTTCCATCAAATTATTCTTGAACTCAGTTCCGTTATCACTTCTTATTCTTCTAACTTTCAGCTTGCAAAGAGATTCCAAGCTCAGGATCAGGTATTGAAGAATATCAGCAGTCTCGGCTTTTGTACCTAAAAAATGAACCCAAGAAAAACGTGAGAAATCATCAGTTACAACTAGACAGAATGACTTACCTCCAATACTCCTGATACTTATGGGGCCAAATAGATCCATGTGTAATAGCTCCAAAGGGGTATCGATAGAGTTTTGGAGCTTGGGTTTGTGAGACTTCCGTTGCTGTTTGCCCTTTTTACACGGCATACAGTCATCTGCAACGGTAAACCTCAACTTAGGAACCCCGGTTACCAAACCGTTTCGGACAAGATGATTCATTTTACGATAAGAAATATGTCCGAGTTTCCTATGCCACAAGATGGAGTCAAGTTCTGTCGCTTTTGTAAGCAAACAAGTAGCAACTGATGAGGTGGTTTTTGCCACGCTCATATCGATCTGATAAGTGTCGTTTGATCTTGGTGCTCTCATCAGAATCCAGTCTCTGGGAACCTCAAAACCGGGTTTGAGAATCAGACACTCTGACTTGTCAAACATCACCGAGTACTCCTTGTCACACATTTGGGAGACACTCAACAGGTTATGCTTCAGCTGCTCGCAGAAGTTGACATTGTCAAAGCTGACACAACCGTTTGAAACCACGCCTTGACACGTGATACTGCCGCCTTTTTCTCCGGCAAAGGCCACATAGCCGCCTCTGAATGGTTTAACGTCTTGAAGCAAGGCCATGTTTCCTGTCATGTGCCGGGAGCATCCACTATCTACATACCAATGGTTAGAGATAGTACCCTTCGGACGTCCCTGCACGAGTAACAAAAGAATTAGTTAGATTTGGAGACCCAAGCCATTGTGGTCTTGGGTCGTCCATCCTTCTCAAAATAAACTACTTCTTTCAACTCACAGTCATGATGACTGTCCAAAATTGGTGAATCTTTGGATGAATTTGGAACAGGAGATTGAGAACCTTTAACTTTCTTGTTCCAGGATCTCTTTTGATTTTTAACCAGAATAGTAGACTTTGGCTCAACCACAGCCGGTGAACTTGTGGAAGCTTCACTTGATTGAGTCTTAGTCAGATGTTCCAGCTTTCTCAACCTCTTATTCCTTCTTCTTCTTTGTGGCTTAGAGAGTCTAGCCACAGATTTATCACCAGTGCGTGTACTACCAGATGTAGACACACGAGGTACAGCAAGTTGCTTTACCTTTCATGCAATAGATGGTTTAGCCTCAGATTTAATCTTAGGTTTTACCATAGGTTGTACTGGTGGTTTCACCACATTCTGCTTAGGACTTTTGGGAGATGGTTTCACTGGTGGCGACCTGGGGATAACAGCAGGCTGTGAAACAACATGTCGTTTCCCTTGGTTCTTAGAAGGATAGTTCACAACAATGTGACCAACCAAGCCACAGTGAAAACAGTTCCTCTTGTCTACATAAGTTCTCTTGTAAGGCTCATTAGATCTGGCCTTAGATAACTCTCCATTATGAGCAGGAGGAGTTGGTTTATGAACAGAAGTCTGACCCTTTTCAGTTTGGTTTTTGGGGGTATAATACTTTTGCAAATTCTCTTTGTAACCAAGCCCATAATGAGCTGAAAAAGCCTCTTTCTTAACTTGGTTAGTATTTTTATAACCCCCGTAAAGCATTACCTTAAGTTTATCATTTGTTTCAATGATATCAGGTTCAGTTAAAATGCAATTATCACCATTAGTGATAATGTTTTTGTGGACTTTCTGTTCAGTCAGCAACTCCTCAGAGACTACTCCTTCAGGGCAAGTGTCAATCGACCCATCTTCAGAGGCAGTAACATACTCCTCACTAGATGTGGAGTTAGCCTTACTTGAGGATTCATTCTTTTTAGGGGAATCATCCTTATCAGAGGACTCATCTAGACAAGTGAGATCAATGTCTATCAAGCTATTGACAAACTTCCCACTTATTGGTGGAGGAATGGCATTGGTACCAAGACCTATACCCTTCATTTTCCTCACTACTGATTCGTAGTGCTCCACCACAAAGCGAGAGTTTTTCAACTTCTCATTTGTACATTTTAACTGCAGGATCTCATTTTGTAGTTTGTTGATTTCATTGTTCCATTTTTCTAACCCCCTATACGCAATATCCAAGTGAACTTGTTGCTCACTTATTTGTAAAGAATATTCACATTTTTCCTTTTTTAATGTTTCAACAGATTCTTTAAAACGTTTTTCGTTTGCTTTGTATTTATAAGCTGCCATAGTTAGGGGTTCGATTTTGTCTTGGAGCTTAGAAATTTCATGCTTTAGCTCTAGACATTTAGAACAAGAAATAACAAAGAAAGGGTTAGAATCTACCTCAGAAGATGAACTATGTGCTTCTCCAATGGCCATGAGAGCAACGGCAGTGGTAGACTCCTTTTCAACAGCTACAGAAGCTTCCTTCTCCTCAGCTTCTTTTCTCTCAGCCTCCATCAGCTCCATGATCTCAGCCATGAGACCAACCTGTGTTTGAGCAATGATGGCGTCCTCTAGATGAACACCCCAATCAAAGTTTTCGTCATGCTGAGCTACCAATGCATTTGACGAACCACCTTGGTGTTAATTGTGGTGGCTAGTGTTGTGTGGCCGTGGCTGTTTCCCTGGTTAGGTCTGGTGAAACCAGAGGCCGGTGCTCGGTCTTTTTGACACTCACGAGCAAAGTGTCCATAGTTCAGACACTTGTAACATTTGGCCTTGGATTTATCAAATCCAACCTTGGCATTAGAATGTCCACCAATGAACTTTCTTCCTGTTCTGTTCAGGAAACGCTTGGCCCTCCTCAAAAGCATGGCCATATTCCATTGAATATCCATGTCCTCAATATCATCAGGATCCACTTGGTTAAAGTCTTCTTCAATAGTTTCAGGATCCGTTAGCTTGCCGCCTATGAAATTCTCATACGCAAGCATACATGATGAAAATAATGCTACATGATCTTCAGCTATTTTGACTATTGCAGAATGGTTAGCTGAAGACGTAGCTGGAGGATTTCTTGAGGTGTGTTGATGATTAGTTCCCAACCCTGATCCGGATGCATAACAAGCATGACCACCACACCCATTTGAGTGGTCTTCTTCATTGGAGTGTCCAGTAAAGAGGGCAATTCCAGAGCCCGATGATTTTGAAGTGAAAGTCGTCCCATGATACATGGAATGGTCCTGTATCTGAGGTCTTCCCAAGCTCTCCTTCTTCATAAGATTCATGTTATGAGCTTGAATCTTACCAATAGCCTCATCTACTGTTAACTCATAGAATTTAGGATTTTCCCTCATCAGGGTTGTATACATCTCAAACTTTGGTGGCAAAGCATCAAGAAATTTTTCCACCAGTTCTTCATCGGGATATTTCAGTTCAAAAGCTTTCAACTCCATTTGTAAATGATAGAATCTAGAGAGGAGATCATCTAACGATTCATTTTCCATGAAATTGAAGCATTCATACTGCTTCCGGAGAAGATCCCGCTTACTCTTCTTAATGTCACTGTTCCCCTCAAATCTTTTCTGATGGGTTTTCCAAAGATCCTTGGAGGTGTCATAGCCTCGGAAGCTGTGAAACAATTCCCGAGTTAATGACATAGTGATTGAGCCAAGAGCCTTCTTTTCTCGATCATAAGCTTTCTTTTGTTCTTCATCAAGCTTAGAGATGGGCTTTGGCACCTCTTTATCAAGATAGATGTGTGTGGGATGCTTATATCCCTCAAGGATTGGTATCCATAATGATGAGTCGGTGTATGAAATGTAGTGCTCAAAACGCGCCTTCCAATTGGAATAATCGTTTACATTTAATAGTTTAGGCGGTTTCTGAGGTGTACCGATCTCATTATCATAGTTTAACATGTTTCCAAGATTCTGAAGGTTCGACATAGTGAATTACTTGGTTAAAAATCAGAATAATCAGACACTGTTGCGCACTTGTTTTTGGCCTTGCGCACTTAAGAGATGGTCTTGCGTAGTTAAGATTTGCTCTTGCGTACTTGTAAGTACGCATGGGGAAATATTAAGTACGTAGGATATAGCTTAAGTTCGCACAAGTTCAGTCTTGCGCACTTGTAAGTACGCAGGAGATAACTCTTGCGTAGTTAGTAAGTACGCAGAAAACTGTCCTTTTTACCAAAAATGGTAAGTACGCAGGACACCTTTTCAGCAACTCTCACCAAACTTTTCCGGTCACCTGAAACTCGCCAGAGATGGTGAAAAATAGGCTGATGATCAATGCAATCGAGCCAAAGGATCAGAAACAAGTTTCTAACCAACCTTTGATGCTCAAACCACACAAATACACAACAAAAATCGGTTTTTGAGAGATTTTTGCTTCTAAAAAAGTGCTCAAGAGCTACCCCTTTTTTATAACAAAAATCAACAAAAATACCTCTTTTTGCTTGTAAAACTCAGTAAAACGTCTCCAAACTCACTTACAACACTCGAATTCAAGAGCAATGCTCTGATACCACTTGTAGGTCCCTTCGTGTGTGTCGGATCGTCACATGCAAGTGGTCTACTAGTCGAACCGGGTTGCGGAATACCCGTGACTAGGTGGAGAGTCTTACTAAACAAAGTAAACCAAACACGAGAGTCACAATAAACGTTCTTTGTATTATAAACACTCTACGGTTACAGAGAGAATACAAGCTGCGTACTTAGCAAAACTGAGTTCGTCTGAACAAATGGTTCTGCATACTTAGCTTCTGTGAACCTATCCTATTTATACTAACCTGATGCTTGCGCACTTAGCAAGTGCGCAGGATCAATTGCTCTTGCGTACTTAACAAGTACGCAGAGGTGTTCTTGCGTACTTGCTAAGTACGCAGGAGCTTTCTCCTGCGCACTTGTAAGTGCGCAAAACACTTAACAGAAAAACAACAAACATTATGTAAAAGTAAATACAACTCGATAAACTATTACATAATGACTCTTACATACAAAGACAAATTACAGACATTAGAAATACAAACTAAGACTCTATCCAGAGTGTTGTCACAAGAAAGTGCATCAACAAAAAGAACTTGGTTGAACGTGTAAAAGTTCACACGGATGACAACTTTGCTGACCTTTTCACCAAGGCGTTTGATCGTACCCATTCTGAACATCTTGTCAACTTGATAGGAATGTTCAACCCTGAGTGAGAAAAACTCTTTTTCAAATCAAAATATCTTCATGGAAGTTAAATTTTATTTCTTTTAATTCTGTATAGTTCGTTTCTACTTTCAAATATTTTAGAAAAATCCAAACAAAATAGAAAATTTCAAAGTCATATGAGAATAAGAGGAAATGATAGTATATTGGTAAATGATTTAAACGTCTTGGACTGCTCATATGGGAAATGATTGCGTCATGATTAATTGAGCTTTATTATTTGATTTTAATTTGAATACATGCAAATAATTTGAATTGTCAGTAGGCTATAAGTGTTTTTGAATCATTAGTAGTGTGAAAACTAATTCAATATACTACAACTGTGATTTGAACCCATGTTTTGCATGTGTGTGTGTAAAAGAATACAAAAAGATCATTTTCAGATAAAGGATGTAAGATTTTGGCAAGTATTTTCTTATGAGACTAGTTTCAGGTTATGTATTTAGCACAATTTTACGGTTCTCTTCACTGCCCATACTCACAAGTATGCAATGAGAAGTTGAGCTAAGATATGTCCTGATAGTAACCGTCAAGCATATGCTACCCCTTGGATCACATCTGATTCATTGAAGACATATCTAGATAATAGTTGGATCCCCTTACTCAAATCCATAGACTCCATATCTATTAACATGAATCATCATTTGATATTCACTGAAGAAAAACCTATTAAACCAAGACAAATGAATCACTCAATTCTGAATCTTATGAATCTTTATAATCCTTATGGATTCTGCTTGATTTTTTCTATGCTAAACGATGTAACTTCATTATGGAGATTTGGAAATCATTGGGAAAATCTTAGATGCCTTGAGATAGTGTAATTTAAATTTTTGTAGCATAACTGTGGGGTACACGTTGTATATCTATAATTAATACCTTAACTCACAAGAATGTGATACAAAGATGCTTATGGTTTCAAATCTGATAATATTGCCAACTTGAGTTACCTTGCTTGTGTTGCATATTACGTATGAATAAGTAGTAATTCATGACATGATCCCATATTCCTTGATGTTTATCGTGTATCATTTTTGCTAAATATTAGCCTGATATGATCCTCTGTTCATGACTTTGACCAAAAATAGCTAGTGTGTTTATTTTTGTATATCCAGATCTGTATCATGTGCGTATTATCTTTATTCAGAAAAGACCAAAAAGATTTTTAGTCTGTGTACAGTTCAATCTAATCAAAATGCCAAAAAGATTTTCAGAACAGTTTATCTAAATTTAAGAAAACCAAAATTATTTTTGTTTAACTTCCGTGAATTGTTTTTGAAAACCTCATGATTGAACGTTCATATGCGGTTCGCGATTTGGCTTGACAATCTTCATAATTTGAGTTGATTTCGGAGTAGGCAAGGGTTTCTGCGTACTTACCAAGTGCGCAAGAGATAAACCCTGCGTACTTAATAAGTACGCAAGCTTTAAGCCATGCGTATTTAATAAGTACTCAAGAGTTAACTCATGCGCACTTAACAAGTGCACAAGACCATATTGTGTAGGGTATATAAGCAGGTGTTAGAAAAATTAGTTTCATTTTATTCAAACTCAGACACTGTTGTATACTCTCATACTCGAAATTACTCAAAACCTTGTGTGTTCCTTTGAGATTTTAAATCCCACTACTAGTTTCAACATCTTTTAACTAACATTTGGTGAGAATCTCAGACCATTCTATCCATGAAATCACATGTTTTGGACCGTTTCTTTGATCGTTCGAACCTAGGGTTTTGATGATGAATTTTTGACCAATTTTGGTTGTTATTGACTGAAATTAAGACCTAAAACTAGTTTAATATCATCATTCGAAGATCTTCTATACCAAAATTGTCCTTAACATGGTTTGATTTTGTTTTTGACCTCTTGGTAGGACGTAAGTTTGCGCCAGACCATGCCTAGGTCAAAACGACCGGGTTTTAGCATTGCATTGGTGTTGGTCTTGGTCCCATAGGTCTTTAACAGGTTTTTCAACATTGTGGAGACCACTATCATCATCTAAAACTTTGAAACTTTTGATTCTGGATTTTGGAACTGTTCTAAGTGTTGGTTCTTGCGCACTTAGTATGTAGGCAAGAATTAGCTCATGCATACTTACTAAGTACGCAAGAACAATCTCCTGCGTACTTTCTAAGTATGCACGAAGGGCAACTCAGAAAATTTCTAAGTCTGGAAATCAGTTCAATGTGTATGTGCTATACCATGTCATGTCTGTTCTATTCCAATGATTCTGTTTGATCTAATGTTGTTTTTATTATGTTCTTGCAGAGATGGATGGTGATGGAGGTAATGTAGAAGTAGGAGATGACGGTGCTGAAGAGTGAGATTCTGAGGCAACTGAATCTGATTCTTCTGACTCTGATGATGCACCAGACCAATCACACCCATGGAGAATGGCGAAGGTTTCCCTTCCTGAGTCGTCCTCCAAGAGACAAAGACAAGTATGTTCCTGAACATGAGACTGAGAGGAGGAAGAATAGGACTGCTTAGGGATCACTTCCTAAATCTTCCTATAAACGTCATTTGAGTTGCTGACGTGGAGCGCGTTAGCCATGCTGGCATCAGTTTCACGAAGCTCAAGTTTGACATAGTCGTCCTTCAGCTCACGGATTTTGACCTTGGGGAACCTCTAGTCACGGTGCTCAAATTTGACATAGTCATCCTTTAGATCACGGATTTTGACCTTGGGGAACCTCTGGTACGATGGTGTTAGACAAATACTGCTTATATACTGATGATAGAGACTGAAGACATCTCCAGAGTTGCTGTCAAGGGGGAGTTTGTTGAAACAATTCTTGTGACAAGCACTCTGAAACTGCTAGAGACAGAAGACATCTCCAGAGCTACTGTCAAGGGGGAGTTTGTTGAAGCAATTCTTGTAACAAGCACTCTGATGATTGTTCTTGCTTATGTAATGTCTTTATGTATTTTTATTTGTATTTCAGCGTCTGTATGAATTGGTTATCGAGTTGTAATCATGTTCTTAGGTAGTTGTCTTTGTAATCGTCTTTGTAAAGTGTTGTGCGCACTTAGCAAGTACGCAAGAACAAGTCTGCGTACTTGCTAAGTACGCAGGAACAAAGCCCTACGCATTTGTTAAGTACCTAGGCATCAGCTTTGTTAGTATATATAGCGGATTGTAGAAATTGATAAGTACGCTTTTATTCTTAATTCTTGTAATCGGCTGATATTGATAATAGACGAAGTTTAAAGTGACTCTTATGTGTTGTCGGTTTACTTGATGTTGTCGATATTCCATCTAGTCACGGGCATTCCGCACTCGGCTCGTCTAGCTAACACACTTGCATGTGACGATCCGAGACACCCGGGGACCTAAAGCTTTTAATTTGATGATTAAATATTATAACACCTTTAATAGATGATCATGTGATTTTGAACAAACGCGTCAGCCCCGGCGTATAATCCTCCGCCAGCCAGGGTGAGACAGATTGGTATCAGAGCCATGGTTATAGGGAATTAGGTAATGAGACACACATGACCTAGACTATAAACTAGGAGTCCCAAACATGAGTTTAACACATGTCTTTTATTTGGAACTCCACTCTATCCTTAATCCACTTACCTATACCTATCTACATACACCTATTTCTATCTACATGATCAATTACTTGAACTAAAACATTCAAAGGATTACATTAGACTACTTGAAACTACATGAAACATACTCGTAGACCTAAGGGTCTAACACAAGATAAAACTCTCGTCAAAGGTATGTAAGTTCTAAATAATGAATGGGAACTTGTGCAATCTGGAAGGGTGGATGTCTATATTCTAGGAAATTCTGTCTAGGAAAGCATTTCGTATAAATCCAAATCAACCAATGGACCAGTTATTCTTTCCTGGGAATTCTTTGGATGAGTGTCCACTTATAGGCTAAAGCATGACTTCTCAGACATTAGATGAACTTAAAATACTTTGATAAGTTAATGTATCCATTTATAAACTAAATGGGTTCCATCCCATGTTTTACTAAATATCTTATGAATTTCCTTTTTATCCCATTTGTAGAATGCCTCCCCATCATGAATGTAGGAACACCCTCACTGACAGGATCATCCAACAAATGGCTACAATCCTACCAACCATGGTCAACCAGCTGAACCAGAACACAGCTACAAAAAATCCCACGTGCACATTCAAACACTTCAATTCCTGTAACCCCACCAAGTACTACGGGAACGAAGGAGCCATTGGACTTCTTCAATGGTTCGAAAGCATTGAGGGAACCTTCATAAATGCCGACTGCCCCGAGAAGCTAAAGGTTCGCTATGCTACCAGTGTCTTTCAGAAGAGGACACTCACCTGGTGGAACAGAGAAAAGCGTAACCGTGGAATTGAAGTTACACTGGCTTTACCTTGGGCGGATGTGAAGACACTCATGACAGATGAGTTTTGTCCTCGCAATAAGGTTAAGATGCTTGAAGGTGAGTTCTAGGATCTCAAACATGATAGTGGTGATAGCCTTGCATATACCACCTGTTTTCATGAACTTAGCTTCCTAATGCCTCATATGGTCACTCCTCTTTCAAGATTCATTGAGAAATACATCAATGGCCTACCCATACAGATTCAAGATACTGTCTTGGGTAGCAATCCAGCCCCACTCGAGTAAGCAATCCGTCTTGTTGATACCCTGTCAGATAACCATGTTAAGGCAGGAACCTTGTCTAAGAAGGGTGCCAAGAAGACCTTTAAGAAAACCACTGTTGAACCCACCAAGGAAGCCAAGGCTTTGTTATTATCACTCCTACTGCACCTGTAGCTCAAGTTGCCCCTAATACCTACAACCCCAACAAGAGGCCTTATGGGGGAACTCTACCCTTGTGTAACCATTGCTAGCTCCATCATACTACCAACATGCCATGTCGTCTATGTACAAATTGTGGACATTATGGGCATATGGTTAATATTTGTCGTGGTGCTCCATAAGTTAACCAAGTCCATCAACCTGCTATTCATGTTCCTGCTGCTATTGTTAGGGGTTATTTTACAGCTAAGGATCCTGGATCTCCAACATACATCGGTATCCTGACAAGTTTCGGTATCCTTAATATTTAACCGTTATATCTTTCTTCTATCTTGACTTATTCGCAAGAAAAACATGCGTAGTCAACCCAATCCTTGAAGAATCGCTGTAGAAGTCAAGGAGAATGTGTAGAAGACGCGTGGATTGGCTTCCAAAGGTCATATTAGATGACTTAGTCGATTATGGAATTCTCGGATAGTTAGTTAACTTGTATTTTGTAATATAATCAGCAGCTTGATCGATTAGGAAGCACGATACACAACACAATTAGCACTATACACTCACAACAAGCTCTGTAACACTTAGATATCGATCATCTACTACTCGTACTTTTAATCATTTCATTGTTTTATAAATTACTAGGAGGCAAGTGAGTTTCAGTCACTTCCCGAGGTTTTATGCCGGCAATCCTTAAGGATTAAGGGCTTTCCTTGTAAACAACTGTGCCAAGCTTTATCTTTTCGATCATTGTTTTACATCGATCTTACAAGCACACTACCTCACTTACTAAGTTTGGTTACAAAATTACCCTGGTTGATTTTTAACCAAAACAATTTGGCGCCCACCGTGGGGCAAGTGGTGCCTTTCATCTTCAAATCCTTACTAAAGTTTGCATTCAATCATTATCTTTCCAAACGGATTTCAAAAATGTCATCCCAATCCAAAAATGTTTTTTGTTTCTGCTCCGTATTCAAGCTCTAGGTTGAACAAACACTCTTCCTCCTCCTCCATTCCAAAAGAATGTTAATAAGCCAAAGAAGACTACTTCTATGGGTTTTTCGGGATCCGAGAAACCTGCTGGAGGACATGTGCTACTTTCAAATGATGATATCCTCAATCTATTTTCAAAAGTGAAGCAACAGATGAAGCGATAGGAAAAGACTAACCTAATGTTGTTTAGAGAGCTTGAAAAGGTCAAAGAATCAAAGAAACCAGTGGAAGTGACAACTCTGCTGCAACAAAGGATCCTGGACTTTAATTATCCAGGATCCTCAGGAATCCATAAGGGAGACTTCCTTCCCATGCAAACCGGGATCACAACAGTTGGCATAATTCCGGCTGTCAAAGCTACTACAAATCAGGATGTTGAAGTTACTCCAGGACCATCATTCTGAAATCCTGATGTCGGTAACACTTTTAATCAATTTTCAAACACTAGCGAATCTGTGTAGGATGCAGGAATAACTCCATCCAAGGCCAAGGATCTGAAGAAGTTAAGAGAGATGATCTCCAGCGTACTAGTTGTAGTCCAACCTATACCGGAGATGTCCTCTACAAGTCACAGGATATCAAGATTTGCTCCACCGATATGTGATGCTGAGATCCCTAAGCACTTCCAGACTCCTAACATGAAGTTATTGGATGGAACTACAAATCATGAGGAGCACGTCACACAGTACAGGGAAACGATGGAGATAAACGCCTTTCCCTTGGACCTAAAGAAAGAACGCTGTCAGGATCCCTAAATTACTCATGTAATCGAATCTTGCAGGGTCTTGAGAAGTTGAACGTCAACTTGGATTCGGCAGGAAGAACGTTGAAGAAGCTTTGGAGAAGGTTGAGGATCTAAAGAAAATTGTTGTCAACAAGTCCAAGTACATGGAGAAAGAGATCCAAACTTTGAAGGAAAAAATGCAGGAGGATCTGGCTCGGTCCGAACATAAGTTGAAGGAAACTGTGGATAATGCCAAGAGGTCTGCAGCAATGGCTATTCTTCAATCCAGTATCCAGATGGCTGAGCAAGCTACTACTGAAGGTTTTGATCATGCATCCTGGGATCTTTAGGGATGGCGTTCTTCTTTGGCTAAGCTTGGAGGTGAAGCAGTGGAGACTAGCGAGGTTGCTGAGGATGCTGGAGGTGGTGATAAGCAAGCTAACCATGGCAATAAGGGTAATGATGCCTAGGCCTGAGCCCTGGTATCCGTTGTTTTTCTGCTTTATTATTCCTGTTGGCACCTATTAAAAATAACTTTTCTTTTGTGTCTTTGGGATCCCTGCCTTGGGATAGACAATTTGAAAGCTTGTGATTCCGGGTGGATGGTTCCAGGTTTTGGATGAAGCCCGAATCACACTCTTTTCCTGTACTATGAATATTAGTAGATGGATGATGACAATCTGCCATGATTGTTGCATGTTGGCCTTGATATATTTTTCAAAATTAGGATCCTGAGGTAATTAAAACTTAGAAAAATAGGTTCGAACATATTTTCAGGATACCTAATCTTTAATCATAAATTCTCAGGTTTTTATCAAATTTAGACTTAGGAAAACACATTTTGGTTTTAATAAATTATGTTAAATAAGAGTACCAAACGTATCATGACTTAGCCATTATGCTTTCAAATCTTCTTGTAATTGAAAAAATAGTCACACATACCTTTGTGGAGTACGAAGTCGGATATATATACCGAATCAGCATGAAGTTTGGAGTATAACAACTATTAGATGTCACTAGTGTTCAGTCATTGAATACGTCGTAGGCTTAGTAAGTACACTTCGGGGTCCTCGTTAGTTTTTAACTTTTTCAAGGATCCTGAGTCAGCATATTGATGCTAACTCTTTGAGTTAACACACAAGTATTACTTATTTGAAATCGTGGGTCAAGCTAGAAACGTGGGCTAAGCCAATAACGTGGGCTAAGCCAATAATGTGGGCTAAGCCAATTCTGAGTTAGCATGAAAATGCTAAAAACCTTAGCTTTAACACGTAAGTGTTAAATGTTTGGGAGAAACTTGAGAAATAACATGTCTGTTATATTCGTAGCACCCAATATATAGCCAACAGTGATGAAATTATCAGCCACTGTTACAAGGACTGGTCGCACCACCTTGAACTATAATTGGATATTGTGCGCTCCTAGCGGGGTGTAGAAACCCAATCTACATAGAAGGCGAAAGATGTTTAAACCTTTGAGGGATCACTAGAGAGATATTTCCTACGAAACAGGAAATCTTGGTGATGGTGGGTTTTAGCTTGGCTAACACCCCTCCGACGCTCAAGTCAGTACTTTGATCAAGGGTAATAAGTATAAAAATAGTCAGGGGTAGAAGACATACCATTTTTAGTTAGAATTTAATTTCTAACTTACATAAAGTAAGTTTTGAGATGTATAGCGTTCCAGGATCTTGGTAGGATGTCTCCTTCCATAGTAGCCAACCAATAAGCACCCTTTCCTGCTTCTGAGTCGATCAAGTATGGGCCTTCCCACTTTGGTGCAAGTTTTCCATAATTGGGATTGGTAGTATTTTGAAATGCCTTTCTTAATAATAGATCACCTGCTTGGAATCTTCTAACCCTTATGTTTTTGTTATATGAATTTGCTATTCTTTGCTGATAAGCTGCATTGCGAATTTTGGCAAGATCCCAGAGCTTATCTACAGTGTGGAGATCCTGAGCGAGAGCTTCGTTGTTGGTCTCTAAAGATTGTAAGTTGGTTCTAGCAGTAGGGATAACCATTTCTATCGGGATCATGGCTTCTGTTCCAAATACCAAGGAGAATGGAGTTTGTCCCGTCGCATTCTTCGTGGTTGTTCTATCTACCCAAAGTACAAATGGTAGCTCTTCAACCCATCTTCCTTTCTACGCTCCTAGTCTTTTCTTGAGGTTGTTAACGATGATCTTGTTGCTAGATTCAGCTTGTCTATTGGCTTGAGGATGTACTATTGTAGATGTTATCATTTTGATTCCCCAACTGGCACAGAAGTCAGTCGCTCTTTTGCCAACGAACTGAGATCCATTTTCACAATTTATTTCCGCCGGAATCCCAAATCTCGTCAGGATATTGCGCTTGATGAAGGAGATGACTTCTTTATCTCTGACTTGGACAAATGCCTCAGCTTCGATCCATTTAGAAAAGTAATCTGTCATTACTAGCATAAAGACTTTTCCTCCTGGTGCTTTGGGAAGTTTGCCGGCGATGTCCATTCCCCACTTCATAAACGGCCATGGAGAGACGATTGGGTATAAAGGTTCAGCCTGTTGATGGAGTATGTTGCTGCGTCTCTAGCAAGCGTCACATTTTTTAGAGTAAGTCACAGCATCCTTTCTCATGGTAGGCCAATAATATCCTGTTCTCAGGATCCTTGAAAATAACGCTCTTCCCCCGGTGTGATTACCAAAATCTCATTCGTGAAGATCTTTCAGGACTTCACGTGCTTCTTGATCCTCCAAGCACCTTAAGTATGGACCTACAATTGATTTTCTATACAAAACATTCTCAAAAATTATAAAACGAGACATTCTCATGCGAAAAGCCTTGTGCTTCTTTTCATCACTTGGGATTTCGCCATCCTGCATGTATTTATTAATAGGTGAAATCCAGGATCCTGGGATAGGTTCAAGATCCCGTATGTCTTCTTCTTCAGTGTTGGACACTTCATTTACCTTCTCGATTGTCAGGCTCAGAACGTGTATGATAGGTATTTTGGTACCTTCTGGTATTCTAAGAGCTGAAGCAAGGTTTACTAAGGCATCAACCTCAGTGTTATCTTCTCTAGGCACCTATGTAATGTTAAAAGTTTTGAATTCTATGGATAATTGCTTAACTATTGTGAGATATTTGGCTAGCTTCTCAGATTTTACTGCATACGAACCATTGAAATGATTAGCAATTAACAATGAGTTTACATATACCTGAAGATACCTGATCTTGATATCCCTGGCTAATTGTAATCCTTCTATCAGCGCCAAATACTCTGCTTCATTATTCGTAGCCTGGAACTCACATCATATGGATTGGGGTAATATGTCCCCTTGTGGCGATTTTAGTATGATTCCCAGACATGTTCCTCTTACATTTGACGCACCATCGGTGAATAAGGTCCATTCGTCCTTCGACTCTTCTAGTTGTTGGACTTCTAGACCTCCCTCTTGTTGGATATCATTGTTGAAATCAGCCACAAAGTCTGCTAGTGCCTGAGACATTATTGTTGTTCTAGGTTCATATATAAGGTCATAGGCGCTGAGCTTGACTGACCATTTAGCCATCCTTCGTGACATCTCTGGTTTTCTTAAGACACACTTAATAGGATAATTAGTTTTAACATGAATAGCATGAGTTTCAAAATAATGTCTAAGTTTAGTTGATGCCATTAATAAAGCTAAAATTAACTTTTCTAAATGAGAATACCTGGTTTCTACTGGTAGCAAACTTTTACTTACATAGTGTACCGGATGATGCTTTCCGTCATGATCCTTGACTAATACAGCACTTACGGTGCTTCGGGATACTGCCAAGTATAGGGATAAAAGTTCACCATCTTCTGGTTTCATCAGTAGAGGAGCTGTTGACAAGTATTCCTTCAATGATTGGAGTGCTTTTTCATGCTTCTCTTCCCATTCGAATTTCTTTTTTTCTTCATGATGTCGTAGAATTCCTTGCATTTTTCTAAGGATCTTGATATAAATCTATTGAGTGATGCTACTCTGTCGGTCAGTCTCTAGACATCCTTAGTATTTGCTGGGGATTTTAGATTGATGATAGCTTTGATTTGTTCTGGGATGGCTTCTATTCCTCTTTTGGTCACCATATAGCCTAAGAACTTTCCTGCCCCCACTCCGAAGTGACATTTCGATGGGTTCAGCTTCATATTGTATTGGTCAGGATATCAAATGCGTCTCTGAGATCCCTGAGGTGATCCTCATCTTTCTTTGATTTTACCACCATGTCATCTATGTAGACTTCCATAGTGTCCCCAATCTTGTCTTTAAACATCATATTTACCAGTCTTTGATACGTGGCACCTGCATTTTTAAGACCAAATGGCATAGCTGTGTAACAATAAATACCTGTCGGGGTCATGAATGTCGTGTCTTCCCGATCCGATGATTCCATTTAAATATGTTGAAATCCTGAAGAGGCATTCATAAAAGTCAGGATTTTGTGGCCTGTTGTAGCGTCCACCATCGAGTCTATGTGTGGAAATGGGAAGGGGTCTTTAGGACATGCTTTGTTGAGGTCTGTGTAATCTACACAAACTCTCCACTTCCCGTTCTTCTTTTGGACTACCACCACGTTGGCTAGCCACCTTAGGAATTTTACTTCCTTTATCATTCCAGACTTGAGAAGTCTTTCCACCTCTTCTTGGATGATTACGTTTCTCTCAGGAGCAAATTTCCTTCGCTTTTGATGTATTGGCCTGAAACATTTATCAATTCCAAGTTAATGAGTTATGATATCTTTGGATATACATGTCATGTCTTCGTGCTTCCAAGCGAAGGTTGCTTTTCTGCCCCTCAGGAAATTCAGGATATCTTCTTCAATATCCTCAACGATATTGCTCCCTACCAGGATCTTTATATCTGGATTCTCAGGATCCAGGGATACCTCTTTAAAATCCTGTTCTTTAGCTTCTAGAACATCCCTGGCCTGCTTCGTTAATTTCTATGCTTGCCAAGATTTGACAGTGGCTTTCATTGAAGAAGTGTAACAGTTTTTGGGCTCTTGTTGATCGTTGTTGATCTTCACCACTCCCCAAGGGGTCGGCATCTTGACACATTGGTGATATGTTGAGGGTAATGCTTTCATGTCGTGTATCCAGGGTATTCCTAAAATTATGTTATAGCAAGATAAAGAATCTATAACACAAAACTTTTCTATAGACTTTACCCCCTCGATGTAGATTGGTGGTTTGACTTCTCCGACCGTGTTTTTAACCTCTCCACTGAATCCTACTAATACTTAGGATTTCGAGATGATCTCGGAATCCGGGATCCCCATTTTTTTAGGACTTCATGCTGGTTAATATTTACAGAGCTTCCTCCATCGATCAGTATCCTGCGAATGAAGTGGTTCGCAATGTGTAGTGTAATCACTAGGCCATCGTGATGAGGATCCTGTACTTCATCTATGTCATCCTCGTTGAAATAGATCACCTTTTCTTCAGTTAAGCTGGAGGTTTTGATAGGTCTGTCCCCTTTCTCTGTTTTTTGTTTCTTTGGCATTACTTTTTGCTGCAGAGTAAGAAGTACCACAAATGTCAGATCTACCAGATATAAAACCTATTACCTTGGCATCCAGCGGTGGGGATTTTGCTCTATACGGGATCCTGTCAAGATCCTTAGTCTTGTTCTTTCCTTTGCCTAGAAATTCTTTGAGATATCCCTTGCTCAGGAGATAACTTATTTCCTTCCACAAAGCAATACAATCCTCAGTCACATGGCCAAAGTCTTCGTGGAATGCACCCTACATGGACTTGTCCTTTCCTCCTGAGTTCCTCTCAAATTTGCGAGCCCATCTGGCTTTTTCTCTAAGATCCTGCATAGCGAATAGTAAACGAGTTGTATCAAGAGAAAATAGTATTTAGCCAACTTAGGATATTCTTCCTCATCTTCGTCATCTTCTACAGCATTGACCCTGTAATTGTCCGGCTTAGAACACGGTTTGGATCTGTATGATTTAAAAGGTGTGGATTCGGCTTTCCGGTTTGGTTGAGTGTAGCTGTTCGGAGCATCTACCCTTTGTTAGATCTTCTTATCAACCTCTAGCCTAATGGACCTTAGTGCCCGGTTCGTGACTTCATCGAGATTCCTGCAAGGATTAATGACAAGGTCTTCATATAATTGAGAATCCTTCCTTAGTCCCATCTTGAATGCTCGGACAACAGTGGCGACGTTAACTCTCGGGATATCCAGGGATTCTTGACCAAATTTGCTGACATAGTCTTGGAGGGATTCTCCGAGATTCTGAATTATCCTATATAAGTCACTTGCTAACCTTTCGAAAGTTCTACTGCAAGAGAATTGATTGTTAAACATGTTAATTAAATGAGCAAATGAAGTAATGGAATATGGAGGAACATTAAGTAGCCATTTCAAGGCTGATCCTGTTAAGGTAGAGCCGAAGCCCTTGCACAGACAAGTTTCCTTTTGGTCCAAAAGGATGGGGTTGATCTCCATCCTTTCTCTGTATTGCGCGACATGTTCCTTAGGATCTGTAGTTCCGTCATATAGTTTCATGTCGGGAGTCTGGAAGCGCTTGGGGATCTCAGCATCACAAATTGGTGGAGTAAATCTGGAGATCCTGTGACTGGTATAAGACATCTCTGGTATCGGTTGGACCACGACTGGTATGCTGGAGACCATCTATCTTAATTTATTCAACTCCTTAGCCATGGACGGAGTGATCCCTATATCATGCGCAAATTCGTTAGTATTGGAAAATAGATTGAAAGTGTTACCGTTCTCAGGATTTTGGGATGATGATCCCTGAGTAACTCCAAGATCCTGATTTGTTGTAACTCTAACAGCTAGAGTTGGGCCAGCTGCAGTGATTCCATAATGCATGGGAAGAAAATCTCCCCTATGGACTCTTGGGGATCCCGAATAATTAAAATCCAAGATCCTTGACTTCAACGGGGTCGTCACTTCCGTCGGTTTCTTGGATTCTTTTACCCTTTCAAGCTCTATGAACAACATCTGATTAGTTTTCTTCTGTTGTTCCATATGTTGTTTCATCTCAGAGAATATATCGAGGATATCATTGTTCAATACGATCACAGGTCCACCAGCAGGTATTCCGGATCCCGAAAGACCCGTAGGAGTAGTTTTCTTTCGTTGATTAACACTTTTTTGAAATGGAGGAGGAGGAATAGGGTTGACCAACCTAGAGCTCGAAGATGGAGCAGAGACAAAAGTATTTTTGGATTGAGACGTCATTTTTTAAAATAGCTTTGAAAGTTAGTGATTGAAAACAAACATTTTAGTAAATATTTGAAAATGAAAAGCACCACTTGCCCAATGCTGGGCGCCAAATATTTTTGGGTAAAAATTAACAAGACTAATTTTGTAACTAAACTTAGTTTGTGAGGTAGTGTGCTTCTAAAATCAATGTAAAACAATGTAAAAATGTAAAGAGTGACATGGTTGTTTACGAGGAAAGCCCTTGATCGATCAGGATCTCCGGCTTAAAACCTCAGGAGTTGATAATCGACACCTGCCTCGTTTCTTCAAAAAATGATAAAGAATTACAAGTGTTGAGCAGCAAATGATCGATATATAAGTGTTACAATACTGATCGCGAGTGTATTCTATTGCTAAGTGCGCTGTTGTGTGTTTTCTAGTCGACCAAGCTGCTGATTATATATAGATATTATGCTAACTAACTATCCGAGAATCCCGGAATCGACTTAGTCTTCAAATATGACCGTTGGAGGCCAATCTACGTGTCTTTTACACGTTCTCCTTGACTTTAAGAGCGATTCTTGTTAGGACATGTTTTGTAACTGTTGATAAAATTCTGTGTAAGTTCATAGAGAGGCGAACTTAACAAGTTCGCCTAAGCATCTTTAGGAGCGAACTTTTGAAGTTCTCCTATCCTATTAGAGGCGAACTTATAGCAGGTTTCTGTCTATATATAGATGTTTACTGAGTCAGTAAAAAATACGAGAGCAGAGGGACTTTGAACGAGTGTAATTCTGAGAATCTGTAAACTCTGTGTTTGTTGATATAAAAGAGGAAGTTTATTTACATGATTGTTTCTATTGTCGATTGTTATACAAAAGGTTAACACGGTAGGATTCCGCACTCCGCGTTAACGATACGTCCTGTCACGAGATCGATCTAAGATGAGTCATGTGGACCTACAAGTGGTATCAGAGCTATTGCTCGTGATTTGCGTTTGATTCTTGGTGATTAGAGACGTTTTTGTGTACAATTTGACAAGATATTGAGCATTTTTGTATCCATGGAGTTTACAAGTTCTTGAAAATGATTTTACTGCTGAATTCGTGAATTTGATGTTGATTTTGATGAAATTGATCAGATAGAAGTGTTCCTAATTAGTCCCTAAACATTCCTACGGTTCAGATTTGTCTAATTTGATCATATACATCAGAAATCATGATTTTCAGAGTTCTGAGTTCGTGTTTTCGTTTTTATGAAGTTTCAGCGTTTTAGGCGAACTTGCTGATTCAGTTGCAGGCGAACATAGGGAGGCGAACTTAATAAGTTCTCTCGGTGAAGATCAGGCGAACTTAACAAGTGCGCTTGGGTTCAAGTTCGCTCAGTGAAGTTCAGGCGAACTTATTAAGTTCGCTTAGGCAGTATCAGGCGAACTTATATTGTTCACTAGTGTTCGTTAAAAAAAAAAAAGTGGGGAAGGGAACTAGTGGTATTGGCGGAAAATTTCTTCTTGTCCAAATTTTTTGGGGAAAGCTTATACGGTTGTTTTGAATCATTTTTGAAATTTTGAATTTTTTAAATTTTTAAAAAAGTGTATTTTGGCGGGAAATTTTTTTCCGTATATTTTCGCAAAAATTTCAAAATGTCAATTTCATGTGATGATAATGAGATTAGAACTATGCCACCAAGGCTTTTGTGCATATCAGATTACAGTAGCTGGAAAGTACGGTTCGAACAGTTCGTATCAGAAACTGATGAAAATTTTTGGAGACCAATAGCAGAAGGATATGTGCATCCTACTTTTGACTTTCTGGAATTTTTTGATGTTCCTAAATCAGTGACTGCTCTTACTAAAGTAGAAAATCAGAAGTTTGATCGAGAGATGAAAACGTGTGAAACTTTAACGATGTCTTTACCAAAAGAATTCATTCATAGTCTCTGGAAATGTCCAACATCAAGAGATCTATGGGAAGCATTGAAGAAAAAGGGTGAAGCAACTTCTCAAGCGTTTGTGGTCTTGATCAAAGAAGTATTGGAGAAGCAGGGTGATTCTCAAAGTGATTCTTCTGTAGATTTAACTGATAGTGAGAGTATTCGTTCTGGTGAAAGTACTCAATCTACTGAGCCTGATGTGATGACTGAAGAAAGCTTTCAGACAGTTGATGTAACATTCCTGATTTTCCGACCCTATTCTAACTTATTTTAATAACAATACAATGCTAGACCCTATACTTGTTCAAACCTACGCCTCATTAAATTGTTAGCCGATCATATTTTAATTCAAAGTTTTAGAACTCAAATCACATGGTAACACCTCCTAGAGTTAACTCAGTTAGTAATCCCGTTAGGTGTTCTGTTAAATCCTAACCAAGCTAATTCTGTCAAAGCTGAAGTTGCAAGGGCTGATTTTGTAAATAACCAGAAACCCTAGTAGACACGGTCGCGCCTCATTTTGCCACGGTCGCGCCTCGTCTTGGCACGGTCGCGCCTCGTCTTGGCACGGTCGCGCCTTGTTTTGGCACGGTCGCGCCTCATGTCTGAGAAAACGTAACTGCAGCTTTAATCGCCCGATCATTGGTTTCCCGTAACTGATTCCACTTAATATCCATTAACAAAAACAATTACACTGCCAATTACAACCATTATCATCTGGAACCGACTCATCTCAAGAAAACTAAACGAAACCACAAGTTTCTTCCTTTCGATCCATATACTCTCAAGTAAACAAACGATATACATCACACGATCCTCACTGAAACTCACGAGTACACTGGTGTAGCCGGAATTGCAGCAGGAGACGCCGGAGACCAAATTCGTCACGCCGGAACTCCTTCCTACCGTAAGCTACCAATCCATCGTCGTACAGGGTAATTGAAACCTTCTAAACCTTCTATTTATTTTATAGATCAAAATCCCCAATCTAATTTGGGTATTCAATATCGAAATCTACTCGAACCCGAAACCATATTTTCATTTAAAATAGTTTAATCGAATCCGGTTCTAAACATGTTTTAAACACAATTAATCTACACCAAAAGACTTTTAATGACCTTTTGAATGAAAGCCCTATCAATTCTGACACCATCAATATAAGGATCAATCAATTCGTTTCTGTTTTGAAAGAGACACGGTCGCGCTAATCATCTAGCGCGGTCGTGCCTCGGGAGACACGGTCGCGCTAATCATCTAGCGCGGTCGTGCCTCAGGAGACGCGGTCGTGCCGACTTCCAGCGCGGTCGTGCCTCCTGCTCAGACCCAGTCATGCTCGTTGGCTAGACTTGGTCGTGCCCCTGAAGCATAGACACGGTCGTGTCTGTACAAGGCACGGTCGTGCCTAGTGATTTGACTAGCTATGTCCTCTGTTGATCAACACAGTCGCGCCCTGACTAGCGCGGTCGCCCCCGTGGCCTGAGCACGATCGTGCCCTGTCTAGGCACGGTCGTGTGTGTTCACAGAATCCTTAAAATTTCTATATTTTTAAACAATTAGTATTTCAATTTAATTTTCAAAATAAGAATAGTTGAATTTATAAAAATGCATATTATCTTTATTTAAAAAGATCAAGTATTTAATCTTAAAATAAATGGAAATTATTTAATTAAAGTTTCAACCTTTAAATTATAAACCCTACACTTAAATAATATTTTAATGTATAAGTTACATTTTATAAATAGATGAATAAGGTAATAATTATTTAATTGATTTATAATTAAACAAAAACATTTATTTAGTTATACTTAATTACATCTACTACTTACATTATTCTCATAAACAATTATTAATTAATTTACTTATTTAATTATTCCAAACTCAAACCCTATTCAAAATGTTGTAAAAATATTCATTTCAAATCTTCCGTTTTATACAATACTTCCAAGTACCAATCACTAACTTTATCCAATTCAACCTTAGACTTAGACTTAGACTATTGTGCATTATTAATGCAATATACATTACACTCTAGGTTAACGTTGTGCGATACAAGGATCACATTACTTTCTAGTATCTCGTGTTAGCTACGCCTTTGAATCAAGTGAGTATTCACAACCCCTTTTTACTCTTTTACACTTTTGGGGTGGAACATGAACTTTATACACATTATACATTTACATTTACACAAACAACACAAGTGCAAAATCCTATTTAAATACATGTGTGCAAAATTTGAGCTTTATGCCCGAGTGCTAGGTGTGCTAACCTTTGTATGCGATTATGTGCAATCATTAATTATTCAAGCCGACGGTTTTCAATGATAGATCTATTGAGTATGACAAACCCACCCAGGTTCGCGGTGATTGAAACCGACAACACAATTTTTGCATGCTAGTTACAAAGGTTTGATTGTACTTGGTTACACAATAGCTGCTCCCCATAAACGCCTTATTTATCATGTTATGTAAAGGATTTGGTTTACAAATTATATGCTACCTATATACAAACCTGTGTTATACTCACCAACTTTTTAGTTGACCTTATTTTATTCATGTTTCCGGTGCTTTCATATGAGTTTGATCAAGACATGCTACACATAGGCTTTGGACTTAGTTAATCTTAATTCAAAAACAAATTGTATTTCATTATGTACTTTGAATTTGATTCATGTTTGTTTGAATGGAAATGGATTTAACATATTACATTTTAGTCAACCTTGAGCTCATGAACAGTCTACATGTCCCGCCCCGATGATTCCGCCGTCGGTTGGGGTGTGACAGATTGGTATCAGAGCCTTGGTTATAGGGAACTAGGTTATTAGACACTCTTGACCTAGACTATAACTTTAGGACACCCATACAATGCCATGCTACTACATGTTACATTATCAATTCATGTGTGATTATTTTGACATGCTATCCTAAGTACTTACACTAGCTGATACAATACATAATGACTTATGTGTCACACTACTTGATAACTCTTTTACTTACACTCATTACTACCTACATGCTATATGATTATTCACCTATGTGAATATTTTTACATATTATACTATATGATTACATCACATGATACAATACCCAATAGTTTATGTGTCACGTTACCTGCCCACTTCTTCTTCTATTCATAGCTACCTACATAATTTATTTAAAACACTATCCTAAGTTTAACACACACACATACGCACCAAAATTATTCATACACCTTTGGACCCAAATACATGATACCATCACCCTTTATGAGCAAAGACTTAAACTATTGGGCTTAATACCCACCAATAATAAACCAAGAAGCCCATCTATCCTCCAAGAAGAAGAAGCCCGCTGAAAAGCATAAACCTTACTCTTGGGTCTCAAAGCCCAGTCCACAACAATTCTCATCATGACCATGAGCCCAACAATGGTATTATTAAATACATGATGGCTGGAAGAGTGTGTATACCCATGAGGAATTCTGGCTAAGGAAAGATAGGGTACTTAAGTGTGTCTTATTGACCCACCCCTCTTTCCTGGGAATCCTCCTCAGGGATACATTACTTATAGGTCAAGTGTACTCCTAAAATACTATTGTGAAGACTCGGCGTTATGACTAGTCAAACTCTAAACCTATGAGAACTCCTATGTTTGACACTCAGTATTTATTTATCACTTACAACCTTTCCATTGTTTTCCTGCTAAGCATGGACTCCTACCCTCCTACCTCCCCGGTATGCCGTCCCGAAGAAGAGTCTGATTGGGAAGAAGACACCGGATCACCCGTACATCGATCACCAACACCCGCAGCTGCTAGATCAAGGTTTGATGTAAGGGTAGATTGGATTAGGAACACCGGCCCAAGACTTCGAACACCTGGATCAGCCGCACCCATAAACCCGTATCATACACCCCATCTCCACAATCAATTACCACCCCCACTGAGAGACCCATATCTAATGCCCGAGCCGTACCTTCCTAACCCTTGGGTAAGGCATACCATGGTACCCCCTGGTGTTATGGGAATTCCAACCAATGACTTCCATCAATATGTAAGAAATTCAGAATTCGAGAGGCAAAGGATAGAGCAGGGAGTAATACACGACTTTCAAAGACAAAGAATGGATAGCCTAGCAAACCAATTAGGATACCAAAAGGAGTTAATCTCCATCCTCGAAAAATAAATGCAAGAACATCGCACAGAGACCACCAGGACTGAAGCCAGATCTACTACTCGAGTGACTATAGCGGTGCTCATCTTGGCAATTATCTTCTTCCTAGTGGAAAGCTACCAGAGATGTTAGAAGAAGCTTCTACTGATTTCCTTTAAATTTTTGATTTGAGAACCATTTCCCTATGTTTTGAATAATGTTTAACATTTCAGCATTTAATCAATTCCATATATTTCAACTCTACAGTTGTTGTTCATTGATTTGACCCGCGGGGCGTAAATTACACCTATTATATTCCCATCAAATTTTCTCAAATATCACTTCTTTCATTCCACATGATTTAGTACATTACCAACAATCTCTTTTATTAAATAAATCATCCTATTTTATGATTTAAACAAAACCTCGTTATCTTGTTTAAACAAAATGTTTAACGAATTTTTAGATAACATAAAAAACATAAATTTTCCATAAAACTTTTTCACCTAATAAGGAAGGTTAATGCAACCAATTTTATAAAAATATTATTATTATTTTTTTAACTGATAAATAATTATGATTTTTCCTCATTAAAGTAAATATTTCTAAACTTTGGTTAAATTAATATGCTCCTACTTGTTTAGCCAATAGTTGAAAATTTAAATTAAAAATATTTTCTCATAAATTGCATATTCATTTAAAATATGTGATTCAATGATTTCACAACTTTATATATCTAAAACCTAAAACAATTTCCCACTTTCTATTTTCAAACAAAGACCCGTATTTGTAAACACAAATTCCAGAATATTTCCAAAACCTCCTCGTTACCTTTCACTCGACGCTTCAAGAGACGATCCATATCACGTAAACGTTAACCTTTCCCACCAACCTCAATGAGATTTGAGGACTTGAACCTAACTACCACATTATGCAAGAACGCCAAACAACACGTTGGTCCGCATCACTCGATCACATGCAAGACCCGTTAGTACACATCGCACGCAAAGTTCAATACTCATGTATACACGTTCACAATATATTCAACTCAATCTCATGGTACACGAAACTCAATTATCCACAATATATCCAATTCTACACAAACTACATAATACATGAAACTAGTTTGCCTACAAATCACAATTTGCTCGATTGATCACGTAATGCACGAAACATGTTTACATGCAATACATATGCTACTGGATTGAGCACATGATACACGAAACTTAGTTGTTTGCAATATATGTTATACATAAGAATTGCTTCATTAATACATAATTCTAGATTGACCACACTATACATGAAACTCATTTGGTTACAAAGCACTTTATACTAAACGGTGTACATTATACAAAATACATGATGCTAAGTTGCTAACACTATACATGAGATCCATTTCCTACAATACACATAATACCATGTTGTATACATTACACATTAGAGCTTTTTGATTTACAAAATACAAGACGCTAAATTATTTACGCTATATATGAGACCTATTTGATTACAAACTACGTGACACTAGATCATACATGAGACTTGTGTGCTTACTATATACTCGAAACAAAATTTGCTTACAATTATTGCAATGGATTGATTACATTATACACAAGACATGGTCATGCACTTTGTACACCAAAGTTGAAGACCATAATACATTGAAACGACTCGGGGTTTGACGTATTCTTGTTCAAACACGAGCAAACTAAGAAACTTTAAGTGTTACTACTTTACTACTCTTTAGTTGCGAACTGACCTGATTAGGGTCTTAGTTACTTGTTAGCGACTTTTTATGTGTAAACAATAGACGTGATCATAGTGAAATTGTGCCCCCCCTTACCCGCACACAACGAAAACGATCTATACGGACTATACGATGATTTGAATAATTACGGGTGCACACGGAATTATAAAAAATCAGCGCATGGAAACTATAGTGAAATTTTGTCGTGTGTTATGACCTAAAACTTATCATGATATGTAACAACGAAACTGATGTAATATGACAAAGGGCATGGTGGATACGCCGATGGTACTTCCTATATATAAGTGTCCTATCATATTATCATTAAGTAGCGTTGTTCGTGTCACGTGAGGTTTTGACCCAGACCAATGGTTATGAAATCTCTTACCCACTAACAATTTAGAACATATTAGACTATATCTTACACAAACTCTAAATATCAAAACCCCATCAAATCAATTCCAAGTAACACATCTCACATTTAGAATTCAAATTTTTATTCGACAATCTTCATTTCAAAACAAAATTTATTATCACTCTTCATATTCAAAGTATCAGGCTTAAGTCATGTCAACGGTTACACACCCCAGAATCCAACACTCAAAACTACCCGAGAACCCAAAATTCCCTCCTCTTTCTTGATTTTTTTGCAGCCTCCATTAGTTAAATTTCGGGACGAAATTCCCTTAACATGGGGAGACTGTAACATTCCTGATTTTCCAACCCTATTCTAACTTATTTTAATAACAATACAATGCTAGACCCTATACTTGTTCAAACCTATGCCTCATTAAATTGTTAGCCGATCATATTTTAATTCAAAGTTTTAGAACTCAAATCACATGGTAACACCTCCTAGAGTTTACTCAGTTAGTAATCCCGTTAGGTGTTCTGTTAAATCCTAACCAAGCTAATTCTGTCAAAGCTGAAGTTGCAAGGGCTGGTTTTGTAAATAACCAGAAACCCTAGTAGACACGGTCGCGCCTCATTTTGGCACGGTCGCGCCTCGTCTTGGCACGGTCGCGCCTTGTTTTGGCACGGTCGTGCCTCATGTCTGAGAAAACGTAACTGCAGCTTTAATCGCCCGATCGTTGGTTTCCCGTAACTGATTCCACTTAATATCCATTAACAAAAACAATTACACTTCCAATTACAACCATTATCATCTGGAACTGACTCATCTCAAGAAAACTAAACGAAACCCCAAGTTTCTTCCTTTCGATCCATATACTCTCAAGTAAACAAACGATATACATCACACGATCCTCACTGAAACTCACGAGTACACTGGTGTAGCCGGAATTGCAGCAGGAGACGCCGGAGACCAAATTCGTCACGCCGGAACTCCTTCCTACCGTAAGCTACCAATCCATCGTCGTACAGGGTAATTGAAACCTTCTAAACCTTCTATTTATTCTATAGATCAAAATCCCCAATCTAATTTGGGCATTCAATATCGAAATCTACTCGAACCCGAAACCATATTTTCATTCAAAATAGTTTAATCGAATCCGGTTCTAAACATGATTTAAACACAATTAATCTACACCAAAAGACTTTTAATGACCTTGTGAATGAAAGCCCTATCAATTATGACACCATCAATATAAGGATCAATCAATTCGTTTCTGTTTTGAAAGAGACACGGTCGCGCTAATCATCTAGCGAGGTCGTGCCTCTGGAGACGCGGTCGTGCCGACTTCCAGCGTGGTCGTGCCTCCTGCTCAGACCCAGTCATGCTCGTTGGCTAGACTTGGTCGTGCCCCTGAAGCATAGACACGGTCGTGTCTGTACAAGGCAAGGTCGTGCCTAGTGATTTGTCTAGCTATGTCCTCTGTTGATCAACACAGTCGCGCCCTGACTAGCGCGGTCGCGCCCGTGGCCTGAGCACGATCGTGCCCTGTCTAGGCACGGTCGTGTGTGTTCACAGAATCCTTAAAATTTCTATATTTTTAAACAATTAGTATTTCAAGTTAATTTTTAAAATAAGAATAGTTGAATTTATAAAAATGCGTATTATCTTTATTTAAAAAGATCAAGTATTTAATCTTAAAATAAATGGAAATTATTTAATTAAAGTTTCAACCTTTAAATTATAAACCCTACACTTAAATAATATTTTAATGTATAAGTTACATTTTATAAATAAATGAATAAGGTAATAATTATTTATTTTATTTATAATTAAACAAAAACAATTATTTAGTTATACTTAATTACATCTAATACTTACATTATTCTCATAAACAATAATTAATTAATTTACTTATTTAATTATTCCAAACTCAAACCTTATTAACAATGTTGTAAAAATATTCATTTCAAATCTTCCGTTTTATACAATACTTCCAAGTACCAATCACTAACTTTATCCAATTCAACCTTAGACTTAGACTTAGACTATTGTGCATTATTAATGCAATATACACTACACTTTAGGTTAACGTTGTGCGATACAAGGATCACATTACTTTCTAGTATCTCGTGTTAGCTACGCCTTCGAATCAAGTGAGTATTCACAACCCCTTTTTACTCTTTTACACTTTTGGGGTGGAACATGAACTTTATACACATTATACATTTACATTTACACAAACAACCCAAGTGCAAAATCCTATTTACATACATGTGTGCAAAATTTGAGCTTTATGCCCGAGTGCTAGGTGTGCTAACCTTTGTATGCGATTATGTGCAATCATTAACTATTCAAGCCGACGGTTTCCAATGATAGATCTATTGAGTCTGACAAACCCACCCAGGTGCGCGGTGATTGAAACCGACAACACAATTTTTGCATGCTAGTTACAAAGGTTTGATTGTACTTGGTTACACAATAGTTGCTCCCCATAAACGCCTTATTTATCATGTTATGTAAAGGATTTGGTTTACAAATTATATGCTACCTATATACAAACCTGTGTTATACTCACCAACTTTTTAGTTGACCTTATTTTATTCATGTTTCAGGTGCTTTCATATGAGTTTGATCAAGACATTCTACACATAGGCTTTGGACTTAGTTAATCTTAATTCAAAAACAAATTGTATTTCATTATGTACTTTGAATTTGATTCATGTTTGTTTGAATGGAAATGGATTTAACATATTACAATTTAGTCAACCTTGAGCTCATTAACAGTCTACATGTCCCGCCCCGATGATTTCGCCGTCGGTTGGGGTGTGACAGTTGAAGATGATCTGAGTGAATCAAAAACTGATGTAGAGCCTATCATTGTTGCTCAAAAGAGTGAAGCTGATGATGACGTATTCATGGCTCCTGGTGCATCTTTTTCAGAAGTAAAGGCTGAGGTAGTTTCTAACTCTGAAACTTTTTGTTCTACCTGTATTTCAGTGAAGGATAAAATGATGAGGGTTATGGATGACAACGTAAACCTCATTTGTGATATGAAATCCACGCACACGGTAAACCAGAAATTAAAAGATAATGAGAATGTGTGTATTGAGAGAATAGAATCACTGAAGAGGGATATAAGTTCTCTGACTTTGAAGATTAAAGAGCAGGCATATCACCTGGATATGTCCTTTGCAGAAATTGAGAAACGAAATAATGTTCTTGTTGAGAAAGATAAGGAACTAGCTGAATCTAAAGCAGAGGTAATCAGATTGCATAGAAAGTTAGAAAGCTTTGGAAATTCATCATTCTTATTAGGACATTATCATAATAATACTAAAGAGGGGGAAGGGAACTAGTGGTATTGGTTATGTTCCTGCACCATTCAACGAAAATTATTCTGTTACACCTGAGATTATAAAAGTTGATGATTTAGATCCTAAGACTGTGTTGAAAGTAAATCCAGTCACAGGTGAAGATATGGTGTATTCTGATGAGAGTGATGATGAATATTTTGATGAAGCTAAGGTAGAGGGGATACCGAAAGAGATTAAGAAAGAAGACTCAAAGATTGATTCTAATTCATCTAGAAATTATACATTTGGAAGTTCTTCAAATTCAAGGAGAGTTCCATATGTCAGAGATTATAAAGACAGGCATACATTTTTTCATTGTAATGAGATAGGACACATTGTGGTGACCTGTCCTTACAGAAATAAAGGGAAGAAGCATGTAGTTCCTGAGAAGATGAAGCCTGAATCAAAACCTATTGCAAAATCTGGAGTTCAGGAGAAAATAAAGCTAAAAGAAGTTCATGTAGGAGAATCTTCTTCAAGTGCGTCTTATCGTGTGAAGATTCCTTATATGAGAGATTATCGTGAGACGAGATCTTGCTTTTCTTGTGGTCTTGTGGGTCACATTAGGATTGCTTGTCCTCAAAACACCAAAGGTAACCGACATGTTACTCTAGGAAAGGTAAGAACTCTTGGTAAGCCTTATGTTAACCCAAATGTGGTTAAACCTCGTGATACACCAAAGGGTAATTCAAAATATGAGGTTAGCCTTTCTAGACCTCAAAGACGGAGGAGAAACAAAAGATTGAGAAAACTTTTAGAACAACAAGAGTTTTCACAATCTAAACATTTTTCAAATGAACGAAAATGTTCAAACACTTCACATTTTAAACAAAAAGAACTTAATGAACAGAAGTATGTTTGGAAATCTAAATTTTCTGTTTCTGACTCGTCGGAACAATCTCCAAAAATCGATGAGAGATTCGATTGTGAATGGAGTGAGGTTTATTATTTTGATACAGATGGACGACCCATGACTACTATGGCTTGGGTCCAAGTTTCAAATTAATGTTTCTTGTTAGTTGTGAAGGATTTACCAAGAGGGACTATTAATACCATTTTGGTTGTTGATAGTGGTGGTTCTAAGCACATGAAAGGGAATGACATCTGCAAGAGTAACGAGTTGTTGATAACTGAGATATCTATTTGATTCAATGACTTGATGCTCAAGGGGGAGAATATGTCACACACATAATGTTTGTTTTTGGAAAGAGTTTTACAAAGTCCAAATGATAACCTGAAACTTAGGATGACGATGGTGAGCGTAAAGTCGTTGATGCAACCATTTGACTAGTTGAGGAAGAGTCTACAGGACAGGGGGAGTACAGAACTGTGTTGGTGACAAAGGCAAAGACATTCAATTATAGGATTACATCGGTTTGAGTTTTTAATTGATTGAAATGCTTAATCCTGAGTAACCAAGTAAAATGTTTTTCTTAAAATGTTTTAATGGAATATTTTATTTTTGTTTGTTTTACTTTCTTTCATAAATATTTTGAAAAAGCCAAACAAATTGAAAAAGATAAAATCGACATTACTTGAAGTTAAAGAAGAGATTATAGTACATCAGTAGATGTTCTTTCACACATGACCTTAGATTGACTGGTTGGTGCTTTATGTTAATATATCTGAATTATATGTTTTGATCTAAACTTTAGATACTACACAAATAGGAAATGATAGTGTTGTGTATGCATATAATTTGAATTATCAGTAGACTAAAAGCGTCACTGAACCATTAGTAGTGTGAAAACATAATTGCATATGTTACAACTGTGATTTGAACCCATTTTATGCCTGGGTGTGTGTGTTAAAAGATCACTATCAGATATAGAATATTAGCTTTTAATAAAGATTATCTTATGAGATCAGTTTCAGGTTATGTCCTTAGCACTATTCATTCGATTTGCTTTAGTGCCCATGTCCCGAAAACCATGCAATTTGAAGTATAATCAAGATATGTACTTGACAACATCTGTCAAACATATACTAGCCCTTGGATCATATTGATAAATCATCTTTACTGATTCCATTGAATTCATAATCCAGATAACAGTTGGATCCACGTACCTGAATCTTATGATTCCACATATATAAGCCAAAACATTGAATCATTCGATTCTGAATCTCAATGATTCATATTCAATCCAATTTGGATTCTGCTATTCATATGCTAAGTGATGTCTCCTCATTCTGGAAATTCGGATAATCTTTAGTAAACTCTCATATGTCTTGAAGATAGTGCATTTACTATCTGTTGGCATACTAGTGGGGTACACGTTGTATTTCATACTTAAAATGGTACCTTAACTCACAAGAAAGTGGGAATGAGATGCTTTAGTTTCAAATCTTATAATATTGACAATTTGAATTTGTGTGTCATAGCCTGATCCTATTTTCTTTGAATATTTATCGCGTATCATAACATGCAATATGAAAGTCTTGAAAAGATAGAGTGTGCTAATCTTGAAAGATATTGGTTTGATTGGTCAAGGCTTGAAAGAATGACATAGGATACCATTTGATATTATATGTATTTTATATCCCAGATGTGTGATTGATATCTCATATATACTGATATGATTTTCTTACTCGTGATGTTCGACCAAAAAAATGTGATTTTGTATTTTACATTTTCAGTTTATATAGAGAAAAACCTAAAAGATTTTGTCTTTCTTATGTTTGAAAAACCAAAAAGATTTTATTTTTCCAGCTTCCATTGAAATCTTAATTGTTGGTTATTCTTGGTTGTTCTCCTTTGCAAAAATTGAATATTGCAGACAGAAGTTGACAAGGGGTCCTTCTCCCAAGTTTTCTTCTAGAAATAAAGAGAGAAAGTGCTAATGAACAAGATGAAGACTACAGTGTGTTTGATGATATATGAAGACGGATGACAATATTCTAAAGCTGTTGTCAAGGGGGATTCTGTTGGAGCATATTCTGGTGACAACGAGCTTGAAGATATTATGTCTTAGTCTTAGAGTCTTTGACTTGTAATTGATAGAATTGTTAGCAACAGTTAAAGGGGAGTCTGTTAGGACATGTTTTGTAACTGTTGATAAAATTCTGTGTAATCTTTAGGAGCGAACTTGTTAAGTTCGCCTAGCCTATTAGAGGCGAACTTAATAAGTTCGCCTAAGCATCTTTGAAGTCAAAGAATGCTAAGGATCATCTTAGGGATCTTAGAGAAGCATTTGATATCCTGGACCAATATAACATGAAGCTGAATCCTTCCAAATGCCACTTCGGAGTGGGGGTAGGAAAATTCTTGGGCTACATGGTAACTAAAAGAGGGATACAAGCCAGTCCAGAGCAAATCAAGGAGATTATCAATCTGAAATCCCTAGCAAACACCTAGGATATCCAGAGACTAACCGGCAGAGTATCAGCACTCAACAGATTTATTTTAAGATCCTCAGAAAAGTGCAAGGAATTCTATGACATCTTGAAGAAGAACAAGAGATTCGAAAGCGAAGAGAAGCATGAACAAGCACTTTAATCATTAAAGTAATACTTGTCATCTGCGGCTCTATTAATGAAACCAGAAGACGGTGAATCATTATCCCTATACTTGGAAGTTTCCCGAAGCACCGTAAGTGCCTTACTGATCAAGGATCACGAGGGACAACAACATCCAGTATACTATATCAGTAAAAGTTTGCTAGCAGCGGAAACCCGGTACTCTCATTTAGAAAAGTTAATCTTAGCTTTAATAATGGCATCCACTAAACTTAGTCATTATTTTGAAACTCATGTTATTCATGTTAAGGCTAACTATCCTATTAAGTGTGTCTTAAGAAAGCCGGAGATGTTAGGAAGGATGGCTAAATGGTCAGTCAAACTCGGCGCCTTTGACCTTATATATGAACCTAGAACAACAATAAAGTCTCAGGCACTTGTGGACTTTGTTGCTGATTTCAACACTGATATACACCATGAAGCAGATCTTGAAGTTCAGCAATTAAAAGAAGCCAAGGATAAATGGACATTAATCACTAACGGTGCATCAAATGTAAGAGGAACAGGTCTAGGGATCATACTGAAATCACCACAAGGGGACATAATACCCCAATCCATAAGTTGTGAGTTCCAGGCTACGAATAATGAAGCAGAGTATGAGGCGCTAATAGCAGGATTGCAATTAGCTAGGGATATCAAGATCAGGTATCTCCAAGTATAGGTAGATTCATTATTAATTGCTAACCATTTCAATGGCTCATATGCAGTAAAAGGCGAGAAGTTTTTAACATTACATAGGTACCTAGAGAAGAAAATGCTGAGGCTGATGCCCTGGCAAACCTTGCTTCGGCTCTTAAAATACCAGAAGATATCAAAATACCTATTATACATATTCTGAGCCCAGCAATTGAGAAGATAAATGAAGTATCCAACACTGAAAAAGAAGCAGACATTCAGGATCTTGAACCTAGTCAAGGATCCTGGATTTCACCTATTAAGAAATATTTGCAGGATGGTGAGATCCCAAGTGAGGAAAAGAATCACAAGACTTTTCGCATGAGGGTATCCCATTTTATAATATTGCACAATGTCTTGTATTGAAAATCTATTGCAGGTCCATACCTAAGATTCTTGGAAGATCTTGATACACATGAAGTTCTGAAAGATAAACATGACGGATACTATGGTAATCACACTTGGGGCAAAGCATTATTCTCAAGGATCCTGAGAACAGGATATTATTGGCCTACCATGAGAAAAGACGCGATGACTTATGCCCAGAAATGTGACGCTTGCCAAAGACACAACAACATACTTCACCAACCGGCATAACCCTTGTATCCAATCATCTCTCCGTGGCCATTCATGAAATGGGGAATGGATATAGTCGACAAACTTCCCAAGGCACCAGGAGAAAAGGTCTTTATGCTAGCAATGACAGATTACTTCTCCAAGTTTATTGAAGCTGAGGCATTTGTCCAAGTCAGAGAAAAATAAGTCATCTCCTTCATCAAACGCAATATCTTGAAAAGATTTGGGATCCCAATGGAGATAGTTTGTGATAATGGATCTCAATTCATTTGAAACAGAACAACTAACTTCTGTGCCAGTTGGGGAATCAAAATGATAACCTCCACCCCGGTACATCCTCAAGCCAATGGACAAGCGGAGTCTAGCAACAAAATCATCATTAACAACCTCAAGAAGAGATTAGGAGCAAAGAAAGAAAGATGGGCTGAAGAACTACCATTTGCACTTTTGGCAGATAGGACGACCATGAAGAATGCAACATGACAAACCCCATTCTTATTGGTGTTTGGTACTGAAGCCATGATCCCTACGGAGATGGTTATCCCTACTGCCAGGACCAATATCCAGACTCCAGAGATCAACGACGAGGCTCCTGCGCCTGATCTTGACACTCTGGATGAATTCAGGGATCTTGCCAAAGTTCGTATCGCAGCTTATCAGCAAAGGATAGCGAATTCGTATAACAAGAGCTTAAGAATCAGAAGATTCCAAATAGGTGACTTAGTATTGAGAAAGTCATTTCAAAATACTACCAATCCAAGCGATGGAAAACTTGCACCAAAATGGGAAAGCCCATACTTGATTGACTCAGAAGCAGGCAAGGGTGCCTATTGGTTAGCTACTATTGGAAGGTGATATCCTGCCAAGATCATGGAAAGCTATCCATCATAAAATCCTATTTTATGTATGTTGGAACTTAGATTTTAATTAATACTGGTATGTCTTCTATCCCTGACTATTTATATATCTATTATTCTTTATCAAAGTACTGACTTGAGCGCTGGAGGGGTGTTAGCGAGGCTAACACCCACCTTCACCAAAGGTTTCATGTTTTACAGTAAGAATCCCTAGGGATCCCGACAGAAGATAGAGATTGGCCATCTCTCTTATGTTTAAGGTATCCTGCATACCTTCTAAGGTTTAAAGGTTTTCACCATTCTAAGTACTGAGTTTGAACACTCTGCCTATAGCGCACGATATTCAAGTATAGTTCAAGGTGGTGCGACCAGTTCATGTAATAGTGGCTGATAATTTTGATACTTTTGTCTATATCTTGAATCCTACGATTGCAACAGACGTGTTACTCCAAAGGTTTTTGGCATTTTCATGCTAACTTAAGTTTGTCTTGGCCCATGTTATTCTGGCTTGGCCCATGTTACTCTAGCTTGGACCACGTTTTTCTGGCTTGGCCCACGTTTTTCTGGCTTGGCCCACGGTATCCTGGCTTAGCCCACATTTTTCTGGCTTGGCCCACGTTTTTCTGGCTTAGCCCACGTTATTCTGGCTTGGCCCGTGATTCTAACTTGTCACATGTATTTAACACTTATGTGTTAACCCAAGAACTTAGCATCAATATGCTAACTCAAGATCCTCAAACGGATTGAAGACTTATGAAGATCCTGAAGTACAATTATTAAGTCTACGACGTATTTAATGACTATACACAGGGGACAACCAATGGATGTAATATTTTTAACTCCACGTTATAATCTGGTACGTGTATCTACCTGACTTAGTTATCAACAAAGTTACCTGTTACTTGTTAATTTTCAATTAATAGAAGATTTGAATTTTGAATGATTAAGTCACGATATGTTTGCAACTGGTATTGCCTAAGGATCCTGGTCTTTTAGAACATGTCAAAACATACAAAATGCATATAAATCATGGCAGATAGTCAAAAGATACTTGATTATAACTAATGTGCAGGAATGGAAAAGGACCCGGGCTTAATCCAAAACCTGGACCCATCTACCCGGTTCACAAATTGTCAAATTATCTATCCAGATATAGGGATCCCAGTGTAGGAAAAAGTAAACTGTTCAACAACCATGGACATAGAAGTAAATTATTTTAAGACAACAATAACCAAGATCAACCAAATAGAAGAACCACAAATTCCATGGCTCAGGCCTAGGCATGATTGCCCTGGTCAGCTTACTTCTCATCATCACAAGCTCCAGCATCCTCAGCAATCTTACTGGTCTCCACCGCTTCACCACCAAGCTTAGCCAGAGAAGAACGCCATCCTTGAAGATCCCAGGCTGCAGGGTCAAAACCTTCAGCAACAGCTTGCTCCGCCATCTGGATCCTGGATTGGATAATAGCCATAGCCGCGAATTTCTTGGCATCATCTACAGTATCCTGCTACCGCTGCTCATACTGGGCCGAATTTTCCTGCATCTTCGGTTCGTATTAGGCTAAACTCTCCTATAGCTTATCCTTCTAAGACTGGATCTCTTTCTACAAGTGCTTTGACTTGGAGGCCAGGATTTTCTTTAGATGCTCAATCTTCTCCATAGCTTCTTCGCATTCTTCTCTGTCATAGCCATGTTGGTATTCAGCCTCTCAAGACCCTGCAAAATTCAGACAGATTAATTATTTAGGAATCCTGACATCAAATTAGGGATACCAAAAAATTACTTAGCAGATTCAACTAGCCTTGAATCTTCTTGGTGGTTTCAGCAAAGTCCATGCCCTTAAAGATCTCCAGGACCATCACCTCAACCGTCTTCCTCTTTTTGTTCCCTGAAGCCTTACACCAGAGGACTGGCATACGAGACTTGGTTGTCACAAGTGTAGGATTCTCCTTCTTAAGAATGACGGCTCCGGACAAAAGGCTATCAAGATCAGACAAAGAAAACTGGGAGATTGACTTAGGGATTGCTACGTTAAAATAGAGCAAATCAGCATCATGATGTTTGATAATACAAATATGAATTGTTTTATACCTGAAGACATCTCGGATTCATAATACTAAGTGTTAAAACTTTCTTCACTGATGGTTGACTCGAAATGAAAGGATCTCTCCGCCACAGGTATTTCCAATAACACTTCAAATCTTTTATATGTGTCGCTTCTTGCAGGAACTAATTCAGCAAATTTATGAGCTGCATAAGGATAAAATAAAGAAAATTAGCAACAGGTGAAATATAATATTAATTGCAGGGATCCTAGCTATTTCCTACCCTTCTTAACCCATTCAAGCGACAATAGACTCCCATCGGGGATCGAATCTCTCCTTACAAAGAAAATTTCCCCTTCTAGTCGGTGTCATTCTGGATGGCTTTTGGGATTAAATGAGTTCGCCCAGACTTAAGCTGAAGAACGAAACGAAGAGCTATGGGTTCTTAAGTTATAGGCATGAGCTAACTCAGGGACACCAATGGTCAAAGATTGGAAACGATTCAACCTCTCAAGAGTTGCTAAAATTCTCCAAACCATGGGAATAGTTTGGGAATAGCTCAGGCCAGTAAACTTGAAGAACTCGGTAATGAGTGGAGGAAAGGGATATGACAGACCGAAAGTGAAAGGATAGCTATGAAAACAAACCCATGTTTTAGAGATCAAATCAGCTTTTGTTCTAGAATCGAAAGACCTAAAAATGGTTTTTTGACGAAAAAAATTGTTTGACTTCAAGTGTTTGAGGAAAAAAATAGTTAACTCGTATTTTGTAATATAATCAGCAGCTTGATCGATTAGGAAGCACAATACACAACACAATTAGCACTATACACTTGCAACAAGCTCTGTAACACATAGATATCGATCATCTACTGCTCGTACTTATAATCATTTTCATTGTTTTATAAAATACTAGGAGGCAAGTGACTTTCAGTCATTTCCTGAGGTTTTACGCTGGCAATCTATAGGGATTAAGGGCTTTCCTCGTAAACAACTGTGCCAAGCTTTATCTTTTTTATCATTGTTTTACAAGCACACTAGCTTACTTACTAAGTTTGGTTAGAATAGAAGCATATTGTTGATTAATTGGGTATGTACCGTTCACCACATCATTGTTGGCTTGAGCCTCGTTGGCATTAATGCTGAAGGCACATCCAGGAGCTATGGGGTTTGCATTCCCCCGATTCACATTTCCCTGGTTCATGTTCCCCTGGTTCATGTTTCCCTGAGTTGTCTTGGTTCATGTTGGCTTGGTTCACAATGACCAACCTAGGATAACGGTTACTGAAATGATTTGGGTCACCGCACTCGTAACAAGCACGACCCAGGGTGGTAGCTGTCAAGCTTATGTCTTGCACTACCGCGCAAAGCTACTTGCGAAAGAAACGTATGTCATTCTTGGCACATATTATGGAGCGGAAAGACAAGGGCAAAAGCATCCAAGACATCCCCGTGATCAAAGACTTTCCAGAAGTATTTCTCAAAGATTTACCCGGTCTTCCTCCCGCACGTCATGTTGAATTCCGTATCGATCTAGTGCTAGGAGCAAATACCGTGGCTAAGTCACCCTACCGTCTTGCACCATCAGAGATGCAAGAACTTTAAAGCCAGCTTCGAGAACTTTCTAACAAAGGATTTATACGTCCCAGTGTTTCTCCTTGGGGAGCACCCGTCTTATTTGCCAAGAAGAGGGATGGTTCTTTTAGGATGTGCATCGACTACCGGGAACTCAACAAGCTTACTGAGAAAAACAGTTATCCACATCCGAGGATTGATGATTTATTTGATCAACTTCAAGGCTCGACTTATTTCTCAAAGATTGATCTTCGTTCTGGTTATCACCAGTTACGAGTCCTTGAATCCGATATCCCTAAGACAGTTTTTCGTACAAGATACGGTCATTACGAGTTCATGGTTATGCCCTTCGGACTAACCAATGCACATGCGGTATTCATAGATCTTATGAACCGCGTGTGTAAACCGTACTTGGACAAGTTCGTGATCGTCTTCATTGACGACATCCTTATCTATTCAAAATCAAAATCGGAGCATGAAGAGCACTTACGACTGGTGTTGGATCTCTTAAAGAATGAACCTTTGTATGCCAAGTTCTCCAAGTGTGAATTTTGGCTAAAGGAAGTCCAATTCTTGGGCCATATAGTCAACGAGAAGGGTATTCACGTGGATCCCGCTAAGATTGAAGCGGTGAAGAACAGGTAAGCTCCAAAAACCCCTATGGAAGTCCGCTCGTTTCTTGTGTAGGTCCACATGACTCATCTTAGATCGATCTCGTGACAGGACGTCTCATTAACATGGAGTGCGGAATCCTACCGTATTAACGTTTGTATACTAATTGACAATAGAAACAACATGTAAATAAACTTTCTCTTTGTATATCACCAAAACATAGAATTTAAAGAATACAATCAATCAAGTCTTTCTAGTTTTCTCTCTGTTCTAAAACAGATTCTGTAAACTCCTATTTATAGACACAAACTCTGCAATAGGCGAACTCACATGAGACTAGGCGAACTTAACAAGTTCGCCTCTAATAGGCTATGCGAACATAACAAGTTCGCCTCTAGCAGAAACTTGTTCTATCATTTAGACAAAATCTATACAATTACATAAAAACATAAAGACAATAAGACATAAACTATTACAAAGCTTTTGTCATACATTCTATGTCCTAACAGACTCCTCCTTGACAATAGCTTGATCTTCTGTCTTCAGTCTTTATGACGAGTTCTTCCAGTTTTCTGGTAATCTGCTTCCTGCGTGCACTCCATATCTCTGACAGATCTCCAACACTCTTTTATACTGCAATCCTTGTTCGCTCCATTCATCAGTAAACATAATCTCATTCTTTCTTAAAGTCCTCTGATCTTTCTTTGAGAAGTTAATAAGATTCATTGCATCATAGAAACTAACAATGACCTTTTTATCTTTATCATCAATCCTAGCTTCACTAGTATTCACATCTACGTACCACCATTTCATATTCTCCAGAAAATATTATGGTATTTTCTTCAATGGTATCTTCTGTACAGCACGTACTAGCTTGAACGTATACTTCCAAGTCACAATCTCAGTCTGGTGATCTACAATCTTCACTCTTTTTCCTTTCTGTGACTTTAATCTCTCATACTTCCCTGATCCACCTTCTCTTTTAATCAAGTTAGCAATCACATAGGCTAATCCACACTCTGATCTATTAATCAGTAGTTTTGTAGCTAGACCATTCATTTCACACCTTGGCAAGGTATTGAAATACTTGATCCTAGGCTTTAAGTATTGAACACCATCAGATCTTTTAAGAGCAAACAATTTCGTGTAATCATCATAAAACCAACTTATGTTTTTCGGGGCATGGGCAGTGAAGTGAACTGAAAGAGATTGTGCTAAACACATAATTCGATATTGGTCACATGAAATTCTTAAACCATATATTCTATATCTGATAATGATCTTTTACACACACACCCAGGCATATAATGGATTCAAATCACAGATGTAATCATATCATATTTAATTTTCACACTACTATTGGTTCAAAAACGCTTCTAGTCTATTGACAATTCAAGTTTCAAAATCATATTCAAATTAAAACATATTATCAAGATTAGAGCATTCAAAACACTATCATTTCTTATTTATGCAGACTTTGAAATTTAGATCAGATCAATTTACTGTAAACTATCATATATCAAAGGTCTACTATGGTCATGTGTAATGAACTATTCACTGATGTACTATCATTTCTTCTCTAACTTCAAATGATGTCAATTTTAAATTTTTCTTTTTCTTTTTGAATTTTTATAAATAACAATTTTTTACTGAAATTTAAAATGCAGAAATGTAATAAAGCAATAAAAGAATTTAAAATAAAATCTCCCATGAAAATTTGTTTTTGAAAAACTTTTATTCGGGATTGATCATACCAATCATTTTGATCAGAAATTGAAACCTGGTACAATCAAATGCCTTGGTAAAAAGATCAGCAAAATTATCATCTTTATGTACCTTTACCAGCTCAATCAACTTCTTATCTCCACAATCACGAATAAAATTATATATAATTTCAATGTGCTTTGTTTTACTGTGCTTAACAGGATTATTTGTGATAGACATTGTAGCATTATTATCAATAAACATGGGGGTTCCGGTAAAATTCAAACCGTTGTCTCTTAATTGATGTTGGATCCACAAGATCTGTGAACAACAACTTGCAGCAGCAATGTATTCTGCTTCACATGTTGAAATGGAGATCGTAGTTTGCTTTTTGCATTGCAAGGAAACTAGACGATTTCCCAATAACTGACAACCACCTGTAGTAGATTTCCTGTCCAAACAACAACCACCAAAATCAGAATCAGTGTATGCATTGAATTTAAAGTTAGAACCATGTGGAAACCATAGTCCCAATCTTTGTTTTCCTTTCAGATAACGAAAGATTCTCTTTACTGCAATCAAATGAGACTCTTTTGGTTTTGCTTGGAACATGGAACAAATACACACAGCGAACATTATGTGTGGCCTTGAAGCGGTTAAGTACATGAGAGATCCAATCATTGCACGGTAGAGTCGGCAATCAACTTCTATCCATCCGGGTCAGAATTCAATTTATGATTGACCGGAATCGGAGTATCATATGGGGTACAGTCCTCCATCTTGAACCGGATCAAGATATCCTTTACACACAGCAAACATTATGTCTGGCCTTGAAGTGGTTAAGTACATGAGAGATCCAATCATTGCACGGTAGAGTCGGCAATCAACTTCTATCCATCCGGGTCAGAATTCAATTTATGATTGACCGGAATCGGAGTATCATATGGGGTACAATCCTCCATCTTGAACCGGCTCAAGATGTCCTTTACATACTTGGACAGATGAATAAAGAAACCATCTTCCTTCTGATTAACTTGAAGACCTAGGAAAAAAGATAACTCTCCCATAGTTAACATCTCAAACTTCGATTTCATAATACTCTCAAACTCTTTGCACAACCCTTCCTTTGTAGAGCCAAAAATAATATCATCTACATTTATCTGTACTAGTAGGTATTCTCCCCCTGCTTTCTTAATGAATAAATTCGAGTCAATATGTCCACGAACAAAATCATTTTCCATAAGATGTGTAGACAATATTTCATACCACACTCGAGGAGCTTGATGAAGACCATAGAGAGCTTTAACAATATTGAAAACTTTAAATGGATTAAGTGGATCTTCAAACCCCGGTGGCTGACACACATAAACTTCCTCCTTAACTTTACCATATAAGAAAACACTTTTTACATCTAATTGAAACACCTTAAATCCTTTGTATGAAGCAAAAGCAAGAAACAGCCGTATAGCTTCAAGCCTACCAACAGGAGCATAAACCTCGGTGTAATCAATTCCCTCTTGTTGATTGAAACCTTGTACAAATAATCTTGACTTATTTCTCACCACAACACCTCTTTCTTCTTTCTTTCATTTAAGCACCCAGTTCTTACCAATTGAATACACACACTTTGGAAGATCTACAAGATTCCAAACTTTGAGTTTGTCAAACTGAGCAAGTTCTTCCTGCATGGCCTCTATCCAATTGTTATCACGTAACGCCATTTCGACATTCTTTGGTTCGACCTGAGAAATAAAACAGGAATGTGAGCATACATAAAAAACACCAGTATCCTTAAAACCTGTATACAAGCAAGTGTTGTCAATAATAGAACGTGTTTGCACTCCATCTCGCAAATTCCCAATGATAATTGTAATGGGATGAGCTTTGAGTTCCTTGATTGATGCAACCTCAGGAACCGGCAACATATCAACTTGAGTTGTATCAGATTGATAAGACAAATCTTGATTAACTGGTATCTCCGAGTCCTGATTTGTAGGAATCTCCACCTGAGCCTGTGTCAAATTAGAAGGTTCATCAACTAACAAAGGATCAGCAGAAGAATCTTGGAAAATAACATTTTCATCCTCACTATCAGACTCTTGTGTTCTCGAACAAGAAGCAACATTATGATCTGGAGTAGATGTATAAGAAACAGAGGAAAGTGGAACAGCAGTCGGTAGAAAACCACTATTTTGTGCATCGTGACATGATTCATATAATACAGCAGCTTCCTCAGGAGAAATATCAGAAGGTAAATGAAAAGACTTGTATAAATTGTCATAATCTAAAGCCCAGTCTGGTCCAATCGCCAATTGAGGTAAAGACCGATTAGAACAATCAATATGAAACCATTCTTCAACCAGACGAGTCTCATTGTTATAAACCCTCTTGGTAGTAGAATTTGCAACATACCCCAGAAAGATCCCTTCAATAGCCTTAGCACTGAACTTGGTTGGGACATCTCTAACTTTCAACAAGGTGCATGGATTACCAAAAGGTAGTAAATATTCCAAATTCGACTTACGATTATTAAGCAACTCATAGCATGTCTTGTTGTGTCGCTTAACGGTCAAGACTCTATTCAAAACGTGACACGCAGTATTCATAGCCTCAGCCGAAAAACTTACTGGAAGCTTAGAATCAGCAAGAATCGTACGTGCCATTTCAACCAAAGTCCTGTTCTTTCGTTCAGCAACAGCATTTTGTTGAGGTACATATGGCACACCGAATTCATGATGAATTCCCTTTTGAATACAAAATAAACCCATCTTGCTATTTTAAACTCGCTGCCATTGTCACTCCTAATTCTTCTGACTTTCTGTTTGAATAAATTCTCTAAACCTAGGATTAAGTATTGTACCAACTCTGTGGTTTCGGCTTTAGAAGCAAGGAACTTAACCCATGAAAATCTAGAGAAATCATATGTTACTACCAGACAGTAAGATTTACCACCAATGCTCCTGATACTAATCGGTCCGAACAAATCCATATGTAGTAGCTCCAAAGGAGTCACAATTGAATTCTTTGACTTAGATTTATGGAACTTCTTGTTTTGTTTCCCCTTCTTGCAAGGAATACAGCCATCAGGAACTGAAAATTTCATTTTCGAAACACCAAAAACCAGATCATTCTTCACGAGATAATTCATTTTCCGATAATTGATGTGAGCAAGTTTCCTGTGCCCCAAAATAGAATCCGACTCAGACGCCTTGGAGAGTAGACAAGTAGGAATTGAATCCGTTGTAGTAGCAACACTCATGTCTAGGACATATGTGTCATTTCTCCTCGGAGCCTTCATTAGAATCCATTTGTCAGGAATCACAAAGCCCGGTTTCAAGATATAACACTCAGAATCATTGAAATGAAATGAAATTTTTTTGTCACACACTTGAGATACACTCAAAAGATTATGTTCAAGTTACTCCACATAGTTCATTTTCTCAAATTTGACTTTATCATTCTTTAAAGTACCCTGACCAGTTATGTACCCGCCTTTTTTTCCAGCAAAAGCGACATAACCACCATCAATATTAATAACATCTTCCAACAAAGGAATATTCCCTGTCATATGTCGAGAACAACCACTATCCACTTACCACGTATTGTTGATAGTCCTCCTTGGTTGTCCCTACATAAACAAAGAAAATTAGTTAGAAATTGGAAACCAAGCCATTGTGGTCTTGGGTCGTCCAGATGGATCAAAATAAACAACTTCATGCAATTCACAATCAACATTGTCATCAACCTTTGGAACATAAGATTCACAATTAGACCTTCTCAATGAAGACATAGTATGATTAATTGGAAAAACATTATTAGATTTATGATTATCAGATTCAGGTATTTCCAAAAATTTCTTTAGTTTTCTGTTACGTCTTCTTCGTTGTGGTCTAGAAAGTTTGACCTCAGGTTGAGAACCTTTTGGAATTCCAACATGTGGAATCTCAAACTTCTTTTGAAAAACAACTGGTTTAGAAATATGCTTATCATGTTGCTTAAATCCCGAAGATTTATCAAATGATTGACAAGGCACATTCTTTACAACACTAAACATAGGCTTTTCCACATTTTGTCTTTTCAGAATCGACACCACTCGTTGTTGTGTGGAAACACTCTTTAATTTTCCTTGATTCTTATAAGGACAGTGAATCAGAATATGACAAGCCTCATTACAGTGAAAGCAAACTCATCTATCTTGATGATTTCTGATGTAAGGAGTTTTTCTTGAATTTGAAGACCCTTCCAATGAACAATCTTCAGAAGATTTTACTGAGCAGTTGACTGGCTTCTTTTGATCAAAAACTTGCTTAGTCACCGTTGATAAATTCTTCTTCTGATGACCAGCAGCAACAAAACCACTTGATTGTAACATTTTGGAAAATTTAGGTTGATCAACTTTCACCTCATCAGGTTCTGTTAAAATGAATCTATCACGGGTAACTTTTTTCACTACCTTTGGTTCATCAAGTTGCACTTCCTTAGGAATGCCTTCAACCTTTTTATCATCAATAACTTCATCCTCAGAATCAGAATCATATATCATATCTTCACCAGTTACTGGATTTACTTTCCACACCGTCCTTGGATCAATTTCCTCTTCATGAAAAATTTATGGTTCAACCGCATAATTTGCATTTAATGGTGGAGGAACAAATCCAATTCCAGCAACCCTCTTAGTAGGATCAGCACTAGCATTAAAGTAATCCAATACCACAGATGAATTTTCAAAATTTTCCAGCTTTCTATGTAATTTGATCACTTCAGATTCTTTATCAGAAATTTCTTTGTTCTTCTGAGCGACAATTTCATTTCGCTTCTCGATCTTAGCATAAGCCATATCCAGATGATATGCTTGTTCCTTATATTTCAATCCCAAAGAGTTCAAATCTCTTTTCAAAGACTCAATTCTATCTATACACAATTTATCATTATCTTTCAATTTTTGATTAACTGAATGCATCGATTTCATATCACAAATTAAATTTGTGTTATCATCCATTACTTTTTGCATTTTATCTTTTATACTGATGCAATTAGAGCAATAAATGTGACAGACAGAATCTTTTACCTTTGAAGATCTGACATATCTGCCATGAATACTTTTGTAATCGGAATATTTTCAGAATCAGCACCATCAGAAGAATTTTGAGTTAATACTATATCATCTTTAGATACACCAGATGCAATATCAGACTCAACATTATGTACTTGATCATGCTCTTCATCAGCACTTGGAAAACTCTCACCATCACATGAGCTACCATCATCAGTTTGTCACACCCCAACCGACGACGGAATCATCGGGGCGGGACATGTAGACTGTTCATGAGCACAAGGTTGACTAGATTGAAATATATTAATCATTCAAATTCATTTCAAGTATTCAATACAAAACCAAATCAAACCAAGTATATAAAATGAAATACATAATCCTTTATTAAAAATTATATAGGTCCAAAACTTATGTGTAGCAAGTCTTGATCAAAATCACACATTAGTACCAGAAACATGAATAAAATAAGGTCAACTAAAAAGTTGGTGAGCATACACAGGTTTGTATATAGATAGCATATAGGTTTTAAATAAACAAATCCTTACATAACATGATAAAATAAGGCATTTATGGAGAGCAACTATTGTGTAACCAAGTACAATCAAACCTTTGTAACTAGCATGCAAAATTTTGTGTTGTCGGTAACAATCACCCCAATCTGGGTGGGTTTGTCAGACTCAATAGATATATCATTGTTTACCGTCGGCTTAAATAGTTAATGACTGCACATAAATCGCATACAAAAGTTAGCACAACTAGCACTCAGGCATAAAGCTCAAATTTGCACACATGAATGTAAAGAGGATTTGTAGTTGTGTAGTTTGTGTAAATGTAAGCAATAGATTGTATATTGTTCATGTTCCACCCCAAAAAGTGTAAAAGAGTAAAAGGGGCTATGTAATACTCACTAGATTCGAAGGCGTAGCTAACACGAGATACTAGATAGTAATATGATCCTTGCAATGCACAACGTTAACATAGTGTGGAATGCATATTGAATTAATAGTGTGCACAATAGTCTATGTCTATGTCTAGAGTTGAATTGGATGTGCGTATAAAGCTAGTGGTTTGTACTTGAAAGGTATTATATAAAATGAAAGATTTGAAATAGATATTTTTAGAATATTTTGATCAAGGTTTGAGTTTGAAATAACTAAATAACAAAACAAAATTATTATTTATTTACTTAGTTATAAAAATAATGTAGGTATTAGGGATAAGTAAGTATAACCTAAATAAATTATTTTTGTTTAAATGTAATTTAAATAAATAATTGTTACCTTGTTTATTTATTTATAAAATATGTAACGTAGCCATTTGGTTATAAAAATGTATTAGATGTTTTATATTAAATATAAATTTCTTTATTTATTTTCATAAAGATGTTTAAATAAATTGTGTAAATAATAATTAAGTGTAGGGTTTAACAATAAATATAAATTAAATTTTGTAAGTTTTAAATAAATAATTTCTATTTATTTCAGAATAGAAATTTGATCTTTTTAAATAACCTTAATATAAATTTTTATAAAATCAATTCTTTTTATTTAAAAATTAATCTGAAATACTTATTCTTTTTAAAATATGGAAATAATTATTCTGCCAAGACTTTTCTCACACACACGACCGTGCCTGAGACAAGGCACGATCGTGCTAGGACCACGGGCGCGACCGTGCTAGTCAGGGACGCGACCGTGTTGACCAAGCAGAAGGCATAATTAGGTTGTTCACTAGGCACGACCGTGTCTGGGCCAGGTACGACCGTGTCTAGGGTTTTGAGGCACGACCAAGTCTAGCCATGGGCATGACCGGGTCTGAGTGTGTGAGGCACGACCATGCTGGTATTTGGCGCGACCGTGTCTCATGAAGCACGACCGCGCTAGAATGCTAGCGCGTTCGTGTCTGTTCCAAAACAGATTCGATTTGACTAATTCTTATATTGTTAATTATGGAATTCATAGGGCTTTCATCTGTAGGGTTATTACGAGTCTATTGGAATATAATAATTATATTCAAAACGTGTTCAAAGCAGGGTTCGATTAAACCATTTTAGAACGAACCCTAGATTCAGGTTCGTGTTAATTTCGTTATTGTAAGCCCAAATTAGTTTGGGGCTTTTGATCTATAGACTAAATCGAAAGTGTGGAAGGTTTCAATTACCCGGAAGGATGATGAATTGATGACGTATGGGTAGAGCGAGTTCCGGCGAGGTCAGTTTGACCTCCGGCGTCTTTTGTTGTAACTCCGGTTGAAATCAACGTGTTCAGAAGCTTCAGAGAGGATCGATAGTGCCTTTGTTTGGGAGAATTGCAAACAAGGTGGTGAATTCGATGGTCTCGTGAAAGAATTGGATGATTATGAGATGAATTGATGTAATTTAGTTTATTTGTTGTAAATATGATTATCAAGAGACTTAACTTTGTTCGTTAATAGTTGAAACGTGTAGAACGGTTACGAAATCGAACGTCTCTGTGATTAAAGGCTGTATTTACGTTTCAACTGACGAGAGGCGCGACCGTGCCCATGTGAGGCGCGACCGTGCCAAGGCACCGGGCGCGACCGTTCCAAAGCAAGTCGCGCGACCGTGCCAAGGCACTTGGCGCGACCGTGCCTATTCGGGTTTCTGGTTATTTATTTATAAAATCAGTCCTTGCAAATTTCAGTATTGACCGACTTGTTTAAATATGAATTTATGTAGAGTTTAATAGGATATACTCGTGTAAAATTTGTGGATTTGCATTGAAACATAGTATTTAATTGTTGGTACGAATAGAACAAGTCAATGTACTAGAATTGGGTTTGAAAGGTATCACATTGAATTGAAATACAGATAATGAAAATCAGAAATGTTACAGTATCCCCATGTTGAGGGAATTTCGTCCCGAATTTTAGCTAGTGGAGGCGACGGTATTAGTGAAAAGATGGGGGTACTTGAGTTTATTTGGTCCTCTCGTTCCCAAGTGAATTCAGGACCACGTTTAGATTCCCAACGTACTTTGACAATAGGAATACGGCTTCGCTTAAGCTGTTTGACTTCACGATCCATGATTCCCACTAGTATCTCAACGAAGTGCATCATTTCGTCAATGTGCACGTCGTCAAGAGGTATGTGAAGATTCTCATTAGCAAGACATTTCTTCAGATTAGACACGTGAAAAGTAGGATGCACATTGCCAAGTAATGGAGGTAACTCGAGTTTGTAAGCCACTTTCCCAATCCTTTCAAGGATCTTGAATGGACCCACACAGTGAGGTGCTAATTTGCCTTTCTTTCCAAAACGTATCACACCCTTCCACGGAGATACCTTTAGAAGAACAAGGTCACCGACTTGGAATTATAAGGATTTTCGTCGTTTGTCGGCATACCTCTTTTGCCAACTTCTCGCTATTTGAATGTTGTCACGGATTTGGATAATCTGGTCGGATGTTTCTTGAATTAGCTCGGGACAAGTGATTTGTGCTTCACCAATCTCGTTCCAACAGATAGGAGAACGACACTTGCGACCATAGAGAGCTTCAAATGGAGCCATGTTGATACTCGTGTGGCAGCTATTATTGTAGGAGAACTCGATTAGTGATAGGTGTGAATTCCAATTGCCACCAAAGTCAATTACACAAGCTCTAAGCATATCCTCGAGAGTTTGGATTGTTTGCTCGGTCTGACCATCAGTTTGGGGATGGTAGGCCATGCTCAAATCCAATCGTGTACCAAGAGCAGTTTGGAGAGATTGCCAAAAGCGAGAGGTGAACCGAGCATCTCTATCGGAGATTATGTTTAAGGGAACACCGTGACGGCTCACAATTTCATAAATGTAAATTCGGGCTAGTTTCTCAACCCGATAGTCTTCATGGATAGGCAAGAAATGAGCAGATTTGGTGAGACGGTCAATGATCACCCAAATGCTATCATAACCACTTGAGGTGCGAGGAAGTTTGGTAATGAAATCCATAACTAAGTTCTCCCATTTCCACACGGGATTTTTCGGTTGTTCAAGCAATCCGGAAGGACGTTGGTGTTCGGCTTTGACGTTGGAGCACGTTAGACATTTGGCAACATAGAGAGCAATGTTTTTCTTCATACCGGGCCACCAATATTGTTGGCGAAGATCTTGGTACATTTTATCTGCTCCAGGATGAATAGAATAACGAGTCTTGTGAGCCTCGTTCATAAGAAATGTACGGAGATCATCGCGATCGGGAATCCAAATTCGGTTCAAATAATAAAGTAAGCCATTGGGTTTAGATTCAAGCTGGAGTTCACCACCACACGACATTTCCTCGTACATGTTACCCTCAGTGACTGAGACGTGTTGAGCTTCTAAGATGCGGTTTTGAATGTCGGTTTGAATTCTGACACATTGAAGCATGACATGGTCCTTTCGACTCAAAGCGTCGGCTACAACATTCGCTTTGCCGGGTAACGAATCTCACAATCATAGTCATTAAGGAGTTCAACCCAACGTCGTTGCCTCATATTGAGTTCTTTTTGGTTGAAGATGTGTTGGAGACTTTTGTGGTCGGTGAACACCACACACTTCGTGCCATAGAGGTAATGTCTCCAAATCTTCAATGCGAATACGACTGCACCCAACTCGAGATCGTGCGTCGTATAATTCTTCTTGTGAATCTTGATTTGTCTTGATGCATAAGCGATTACTTTGCCTCGTTGCATGAGGACACAACCGAGACCTTGGTTGGAAGCATCACAGTAGACAACTAGATCATCATTCCCTTCAGGGAGAGTCAAAATAGGAGCATTGCACAACTTTTGCTTGAGTGTTTAGAAAGCTTGTTCTTGTTTTGGTCCCCATTCATAAGTTTTACCCTTGTGGGTCAAAGCGGTAAGAGGGACAACAACTTTAGAGAAATTTGAGATGAAACGACGATAATATCCCGCAAGACCAAGAAATGAACGAACTTCGGTGGGGGTCTTCGGGGCATTCCAATTCTTAACCGCTTCGATCTTAGCAGGGTCAACATGAATTCCCTTGTCGTTGACGATATGACCAAGAAATTGAACTTCTTTTAGCCAAAATTCACATTTGGAGAATTTGGCATATAGTTGTTCCTTCCTTAAGAGGTCCAAAACTAACCTAAGGTGTTGCTCATGATCGGATTTAGTCTTGGTGTAGATTAAAATATCATCAATGAAGACGATCACAAATTTATCAAGGTACAGTTTGTACACATGATTCATGAGGTCCATGAAGACCGCGGGTGCATTGGTTAGTCCAAAAGGCATGACCATGAACTCGTAGTGACCATACCTTTTTCGGAACGCAGTCTTTGGAATATCTTCCTCTTGTACACGGAGTTGGTGATAACCAGATCGAAGATCAATCTTTGAGAAGCAAGTAGAGCCTTCAAGTTGATCGAAGATATCATCAATCCTAGGCAAAGGGTAACGGTTTTTGATGGTAAGCTTGTTGAGTTCGTTGTAGTCAATACACATGCGGAATGATCCATCCTTCTTTTTGACGAATAAGACGGGTGCACCCCACGGTGAATGACTTGGACAGATGAAGCCCTTGTCGGAGAGCTCTTGGAGTTGACTTGCGAGTTCTTGCATTTCAGAAGGTGCAAGACGGTAAGGAGCTCTAGCCATGGGGTTAGCTCCGGGTATAAGGTCAATGCGAAATTCCACTTGTCGAACGGGTGGAAGACCGGATAGATCTTCGGGAAATACTTCGGGGAAATTCCGAATGATGGGAATGTCTTGGATACTCTTCTCCTTGACATCCTTTTAAACAACATGAGCTAAGAAGGCTACATACTTCTTTCGTAAGTACTTTTGGGCGATAGTGCATGACATTAACTTGAGTCCTTTGCAAGGCTTTTCTCCAAAGACTCTTAACGTTTCTCCCGACGGTAGAGGTATTCTGATGCACTTCTCGAAACAGATGACTTCGGCATGATGATTTGATAGCCAATCCATGCCTATGATGATATCAAAACTTCCTAGTGGTATTGGTACAAGGTTGATTGGAAATGTATGTTCCTTAAGTTCTAGAGAGCAGTCATAGATAATAGACTCAATTGTAAGTGAATCACCATTTGCTACTTCGACAGTGAAGGTTTTCTGTAATTGGGATCGTATCTTTGCAAGTAGGGGTTCAAAGTTAAGTGGCACAAAACTTTTATCGGCACCGGTATCAAATAAAATGGAGGCATATTGACTATTGACAAGGAACGTATCGTTGACCACATCATTGTTGTCTTGAGCTTCATTGGCGTTTATGTTGAAAGCACGCCCACGAGCTCCGCCTTGTCTAGCATTGAATAACCTTGGGCACTGATCACGTAAATGATTTGGGTTACCACACTCATAACAAGCACGCCCATTTGCAATAGCGGGGACACCTTGATTAGCCACTTGGGGGTTGGTTCGGTTTGGTGGGTTGACTTGGCCTGCAAGTGCTTTGTTTCTACAAACATTGACTGTATGGCCATATTTCCGACAGTGAGTGCAAAGGCGACATGGAATGTTTTGGAGATGGTGATAGTTGCATGTGACACAGAGTGGGTAGATCCCAACATATGGCTTTTTGGCTGGTGCTTGAACCATAGGTGCAGCTTGGTTAACAGGGGTAGCAGGAGTGACCATAGCATAGTTCCTAGCCTTTCTTTTCTTATTATTACGGGAGGGTTCAGTTGCGGCTTCTTTGACGTGTGTGGGAGGGGTTGCAGTGTCGGGAACTTTCTTGGTGCCTTTTCTAGTCAGAGTTCCCGCTTTCACATGGTTGTCGGTTAATGTAGCAGATAAGCGGATAGCATCTTCGAGCATTGCGGGATTTCTCCCTAAGAAAGTATCTTGAATTTGCCTAGGTAATCCACCAATATACTTCTCAACGCAGCGGGATGAAGGTGTGACCATATGGGGCACAAGGAGACTCAACTCGTGGAACCGAGTTGTATGAGCTAGACTTTCACCACCATCTTGGGCAAGATCCCAAAACTCGGCTTCCAGTTTCTTTACCTCATTTCGAGAGCAAAATTATTCGGTCATTAGCCTTTTAACCTCATCCCAAGGTAAGGACATTGCTACTTCCACACCTCTATTCCTCTTTTCCCCATTCCACCACGTGAATGCCCGTTTTTGTAAGACACTTGTGGCATGACGAACATGAAGGTTATCGGGGTAGTCACTATTGAGAAAGGTATTCTCAATACTTTCGAACCATTGAAGAAGTCCCGTAGCTCCTTCGGTACCATAGAATTTAAGAGGATTGCATGAATTGAAGTGTTTGAAAGTGCATTGTGGTGGGTTGGCACCACCACCCCCATTAGCTCCATGGTTACCATTGGCGGCCCCATTAGCTTGAGTGAGTTGATTCACAAGTTGTGCAAGGATGGTAGCAATGTCGGTGTTGTTGTTGGTCACGGTAGCACGACGGGGAGGCATTCTACAGAATTGCACAACACAAGAAGAGATGTAAGAACTTATTGAAGTTATTTGGATTTAAAAGGATGAGATAGTAAATAAAATAGTTAATCATAGTTTGGATTGTACTCAAACAGTGATATAATCACTTGAATACTTTGACACATTAAGGTTAATTAAACTCATATAATTTTCAAGGAGACATGCTTTAGCCTATAAGTAAACACTCATCCCGAGAATTTCCAGGAAAGCATACGGGTCCCTCGGTTGATTGGGATTTATGCGAAATGTTTTCCTAGACAGAAAACCCAGAATACGGTTGTCACTCTTCCAGATTGCAAGTGTCCTCAAATAATTAACATAGTTTAAAAACCTTAACTAGGAAATAAAGAAATTTTTTTTTATAGATTTAGATCCATGAAGTTTCCACATGCTAAGAAGATGATGATAGAGGAGTAGGTAAGAATATTATGAGGTTTTAGGGTATAGGTAGGGATATTATTTATTTAATTATTATTTAAGTATATCTTAATAAGTCATGAATTTTAACACGTAAGGCATCAAAAATGAAATAATAACTAATCATAGAGAACATATAACACATAGCATGTAACACATAACATGTAGCACATATCACATAATCATGAAGCATGGCATAAGTGGGTGTCGTAAAGTTATAGTCTAGGTCAAGGGTGTCTAATAACCTAGTTCCCTATTACCAAGGCTCTGATACCAATCTTTCACACCCCAACCGACAGCGGAATCTTCGGGGCGGGACATGTAGACTGTTCATGAACACAAGGTTGACTAGATTGAAATATATTAATCATTAAAATTCATTTCAAGTATTCAAGACAAAACCAAATCAAACCAAGTATATAAAATGAAACACATAATCCTTTATTAAAAATTATATAGGTCCAAAACTTATGTGTAGCAAGTCTTGATCAAAATCACACATTAGTACGTGAAACATGAATAAAATAAGGTCAACTAAAAAGTTGGTGAGCATACACAGGTTTGTATATAGATAACATATAGGTTGTAAATAAACAAATCCTTACATAACATGATAAAATAAGGCATTTATGTAGAGCAGCTATTGTGTAACCAAGTACAATCAAACCTTTGTAACTAGCATGCAAAATTTTGTGTTGTAGGTAACAATCACCCCAATCTGGGTGGGTTTGTCAGACTCAATAGATCTATCATTGTTTACCGTCGACTTGAATAGTTAATGATTGCACATAAATCGCACACAAAAGTTAGCACAACTAGCACTCAGGCATAAAGCTCAAATTTGCACACATGAATGTAAAGAGGATTTGTACTTGTGTAGTTTGTGTAAATGTAAGCAATAGATTGTATATTGTTCATGTTCCACCCCAAAAAGTGTAAAAGAGTAAAAGGGGATATATAATACTCACTTGATTCGAAGGCGTAGCTAACACGAGATACTAGATAGTAATATGATCGTTGTAATGCACAACGTTAACCTAGTGTGGAATGTATATTGAATTAATAGTGTGCACAATAGTCTATGTCTAAGTCTATGGTTGAATTGGATGTGCGTATAAAGCTTGTGGTTCGTACTTGAAAGGTATTGTATAAAATGAAAGATTTGAAAGGGATATTTTTAGAATATTTTGATCAAGGTTTGAGTTTGAAATAACTAAATAACAAAACAAAATTATTATTTATTTACTTAGTTATAAAATTAATGTAGGTATTAGGGATAAGTAAGTATAACCTAAATAAATGATTTTTGTTTAAATGTAAATTAAATAAATAATTGTTACCTTGTTTATTTATAAAAATGTATTAGATGTTTTATATGAAATATAAATTTCTTTACTTTATTTTCATAAAAATGTTTAAATAAATTGTGTAAATAATAATTAAGTGTAGGGTTTAACAATAAATATAAATTAAATTTTGTAAGTTTTAAATAAATAATTTCTATTTATTTTAGAATAGAAATTTGATCTTTTTAAATAACATTAATATAAATTTTTATAAAATCAATTCTTTTTATTTAAAAATTAATCTGAAATACTTATTGTTTTTAAAATTTGGAAATAATTATTCTGCCAAGACTTTTCTCACACACACGACCGTGCCTGGGACAAGGCACGATCGTGCTAGGACCACAGGCGCGACCGTGGTAGTCAGGGACGCGACCGTGTTGACCAAACAGAAGGCATAAGTAGGCTGTTCACTAGGCACGACCGTGTCTGGACCAGGCGTGTCTAGGGTTTTGAGGCACGACCAAGTCTAGCCAAGGGCATGACCGGATCTGAGTGTGTGAGGCACGACCGCGCTGGTATTTGGCGCGACCGTGTCTCATGAAGCACGACCGCGCTAGAATGCTAGCGCGACCGTGTCTTTTCCAAAACAGAATCGATTTGACTAATTCTTATATTGTTAATGTTGGAATTCATAGGGCTTTCATCTGTAGGGTTATTACGAGTCTATTGGAATATATTAATTGTATTTAAAACGTGTTCAAAGCAGGGTTCGATTAAACCATTTTAGAACGAACCCTAGATTCAGGTTCGTGTTAATTTCGTTATTGTAAGCCCAAATTAGCTTGGGGCTTTTGATCTATAGACTAAATCGAAAGTGTGGAAGGTTTCAATTACCCGGAAGGATGATGAATCGATGACGTACGGGTAGAGCGAGTTCCGGCGACGTCGGTTTGACCTCCGACGTCTTTTGTTGTAACTCCGGTTGAAATCAACTTGTTCAGGAGCTTCAGAGAGGATCGATAGTGCGTTTGTTTGGGAGAATTGCAAACAAGGTGGTGAATTCGATGGTCTCGTGAAAGAATTGGACGATTATGAGATGAATTGATGTAATTTAGTTTATTTGTTGTAAATATGATGATCAAGAGACTTAACTTTGTTCGTTAATAGTTGAAACGTGTAGAACGGTTACGAAATTGAACGTCTCTGTTATTAAAGGCTGCATTTACGTTTCAACTGACGAGAGGCGCGACCGTGCCAAGGCACCGGGCGCGACCGTTCCAAAGCAAGTCGCGCGACCATGCCATGGCACTTGGCGCGACCGTGCCAGAACGAGGCGCGACCGTGCCTATTTGGGTTTCTGGTTATTTATTTTTAAAATCAGTCCTTGCAAATTTCAGTATTGACAGACTTGTATAAATATGAATTTATGTAGAGTTTAATAGGATATACTCGTGTAAAATTTGTGGATTTGCATTGAAACATAGTATTTAATTGTTGGTATGAATAGAACAAGTCAATGTACTAGAATTGGGTTTGAAAGGTATCACATTGAATTGAAATACAAATAATGAAAATCAGAAATGTTACAGTATTATGTGTTCCAGATGATGAAGAAGCTGTATTTGCAGAGAAACCAGAATGACTTTGAACTCCAGAACAATGATCATTAGAAACATCTTGAGTATCACTAGAAAAGAACGCAACCCCTGCACCAGTTTTGCCAGAAGACTTAGCAAAATACATTGAAGGATCTTGAATATGCTCCATATTGGTTTCCTTCTTCTTCATATTCAAATCATGTGATTGAATCTTGCCAAGAACCTCTTCAAGAGACATAGTTTTATACTTGACATTCTCTTTTATCAAAACTGAATACACATCAAATTTAGATGGTAATGCCTCCAAAAACATATCATTTATCTCTTCAGTCTCAGAAACCACTGAAGCACTTGACAATTCACTCAGCAAACGATAGAATCTCGTTGCAAGATCATCTAAAGATTCATTTTGAAAGTGCTTGAATACTAAGAACTGCTTCTTCATTAATTATTTTCTGCTTTTCTTTACATCCAAACTACTTTCACACCGCTTTTGTAACGCTTCCCACAATTGTTGAGAAGACTTGAATTGTTTAAGACTATGATAAATTTCTTTAGGAAGAGACATTGAGATACTAGCCATAGCCTTCTTTTACCTATCAAACATTAATTTTTCTTCTGTGGTTAAATCAGATACCGATTTAGGAACATCATCCTTTCCCATCCAAGTATATGTCAGATGAGTATAACCTTCCAAGATTGGAATCCATCAACTTGTATCAGTAAAAGACACGAACTGATTAAACCGATCTTTTCAGTTAGGATAATCTGCAAGACTTAACAACTTGGGTGGTTTCTGAGATGTACCAATATCGTTATCGTAATTGAACATGTTAGTCACTTGCACCAAATTTGCCTTTCAGAAAAATTTCCACGAGTTGAACAAGTACTCCAGTCAGGCGAAGATAATAAGTTCGCTTCAAAGCCAAACAAGCGAACTTGATAAGTTCGCTTAAACTGAGAGAAGAGAACTTGATAAGAAGAACTTCAACCCAAACACGAACAAACATCACCGAAAATCATCATTTCTCACAGATTAGAAGGAATTTGAAGAAATTGGATCGTAGGATTAAGTATTTTATGAATTAGAACACTTCTATCGGATTAATTTCACCAAAATCCATAAATTTAGCAGTAAAATCAACTTCAAGAACTTGAAAACTCCATGGATACAAAAACTTGTAAAAATGATCAATTTCTTGTCAAATTGTACACAAAAACGTCTCTAATCACCAAGAATCAAACACAAATCACGAGCAAAAGCTCTGATACCACTTGAAGGTCCACATGACTCATCTGCAGATCTATCTCGTGACAGGATGTCTTGATAACACAGAGTGTGGAATCCTACCGTGTTAACATTTGTATACGAATTGACAATAGAAACAACAGGTAAATAAACTTCTCTTTGTATTCCACAAAACACAGAGTTTACAAGATTCTCAGAATACAATCGTTCAACTCCCTTAGAACAGAATCAGTAAACACCTATTTATAGACACAAGCTCTACAATAGGCGAACTTAACATGAGACTAGGCGAACTAGACAAGTTCGCCTCTAGCAGAACTTGTTATTACACTTAGACAAAATCTATACAATTACATAAAAACATAAAGACAATAAGACCTAAACTATTACAAAGCTTTTGTCATAAATTCTATGTCCTAACAGCATCTGCGAGAAGTGTTAGAGACGTTGAGGCGAGAAAAGCTTTACGCTACATTCTCGAAGTGTGCATTTTAGCTACGGGAGGTGTAGTTTCTAGGACATGTTATTAACCTAGAAGGGATAATGGTGGATCCTATGAAGATTGAAGCGGTGGTGAAGTGGAACTCTCCTAAAACTCCGATGGAGGTGCGTAGTTTCTTGGGGTTGGCAAGCTATTATAGGAATTTCATTAAGGGCTTCTCCAAGTTAGCAACGCCATTAACTAAATTTACTCGAAAGGGAGTGAAGTTTACTTGGGGAGCAGATCAAGAGGGTGCATTTCAAGAGCTAAAGAAGCGATTGACCGAAGCACTAGTGTTAACGTTACTAGAAGGAACAGATGATTTAGTGGTGTATTCGAATGCATCATATTTTGGCCTAGGTTGCGTGTTGATGCAACGAGGTAAAGTTATCGCTTATGCGTCAAGACAATTAAAGAATCACGAGGTGAATTACCCTACCCATGATTTAGAGCTAGCAGCAGTGTTGTTTGCACTTAAGTTATGGAGGCATTATTTGTATGGAATCAAGTGTACGATCTACACGGATCACAAGTGGTTAAAGTACTTCTTTGAGCAGAAAGAACTAAACATGAGGCAAAGGAGGTGGTTAGAGCTAATTATAGACTATAATTGTGAAATCCTTGACCACCCTAGTAAAGCAAATGTGGTTGCAAACGCATTGAATCGCAAAGCGGAACACGCTCCAATTAGAGTTAAAGCGTGTCAACTGATAGTAACACCAGATTTTCTGACGTTACTAAGGGATGTGCAAGCGGAGCCCTTGCGGGAAGAAAAAGGTTAAAGGAGGAAAGAATCTTTAGGCAGCATGAATCGTTGACCGAGAACGGTCAAGAGGTCTGGGTCAAGAATGACCGTATTTGGATACCAAGGTTTGGAGGTTTTAGAGAACAAGTGCTCGACGAAGCACACAAGTCAAGGTACTCGATACACCCAGGTACGACAAAGATGTACTAGGACATGAAGGGTAACTATTGGTGGCCGAGAATGAAGCATGATGTGATCCAGTACGTTAGTAAATGTTTTACATTCTTGCAGGTTAAGGCGGAGCATCAGAAGTCTTATGGCAAAATCCAACTGTTAGAGATTCCAAAATGGAAATGGGAGCACATTACAATGGATTTTATTATGAAGTTGCCCAAGACGGTGAAGGGACACGATGCGATTTGGGTAGTAGTGGATTGGTTAACAAAAAGCTCTCCTTTTCTACCAATTAGGGGTACATCCCCGCCTGAGAAGTTATCTGAGTGTTTATGAATGAGATTTTTTCCAGGCACGGAGTGCCGATTTCTATCGTATCTTACCGAGATACGAGATTCACGTCGAAGTTTTGGAAGGGATTCAATGAGGCTTTGGGGACGAGGTTGCATATTAGCACAACATATCACCCTCAGACTAACAGTCAGACAGAGCGGACAATACAAACATTGGAGGACATGCTACGTGCATGTGTGATTGATTTCGGAGGTGCATGGGATAGTCACCTACCGTTAGCGGAGTTCTCTTATTACAATAGTTATCATGCGACTAATGTAATACCGCCATACGAGATGCTTTATGGGAGAAGGTGCAGGACCCCGGTGTGCTGGGGAGAGATCGGACAGAAAGAGTTAGGAAGTTTAGACGTTGTGAAAGCAACTTCTGAGAAGTTTGAAATGGTGAAACTGAGAATGAAAGCCGCTCAGGATCGGCAAAAGTCTTATGATGATAAGAGACGGCGACCTATAGAGTTAAATGTAGGGGATTTTGTGATGCTTAAGGTGTCACCCTGGAAGGGCATCATTCGTTTCCAAAAACGGGGAAAGATTATTCCAAGGTATATCAGACCGTTTATGATTGAGGAGAGTGTTGGTAGTGTCGCCTACCGACTGTTGTTGCTAGACGAACTGGCAGGGATACACCCAACTTTTCATGTGTCCCATTTACGGAAGTGTTTGGCAGACGCTACTGAACATGTGCCGTTGGACGACATTGTGGTTGATGATAAGCTAAACTATGTAGAGGAACCAGTGGCTATACTGGATAGAAAGGAAAAGAGACTAGGGAGGAAGGTAATCCCGATTATTAAGGTCTAGTGGAAGCATCGTAAAGGATCTGAGGCTACTTGGGAGCCAGAAGCAGAAATGCGTGAACGCTATCCGCAATTGTTTCCAGATGACGCAGGTATCGAGGACGAAACCTCTTTTAGGGAGGAAGACTTGTAACATCCCGGGTTTTTACTAATTAAACTAGATTTGTTGTAAATGTGAATATGTTGTAAATAATGGACGGAAAGGATACGGGAACATAACGACACTTAACTAAATGTGTAGTAAAGGGTTTCCTTTATATAAATGGACCTAGAAGGGGTGGCGAGTAAATAAAGTATTATAGTGGGATTTTTATTTGAATTGTGAGACGTCCCTAGCCTGGGGACTAGTCGGTCACACGCAAAGAGCTGAACCCGGTTGTTGGAGCACCCTACTAGGGTGTTACGCAATGGGAGAGACTCCCATTGGGAGTTTGCAGCTGCCGAGAAGAAAAGGGAGAGAGGGAGAGGCCGTTCGTCGTGTTTCGTGTTCAAAGCAAGGTAAAATCATGAGCCTCTAGTCATTGTTTGCGTGATTTGATTCTTGAATAATCATAATAACACGTGGTATGATTCTTGTCACACCCCGACCGATGGCGGAATCATCGAGGCGGATAATGGAATGATTGTTCAAAAGCACATGATAACTAAAAAGTTGCATATTTCATTAATTAAATTTGAAGACAACAAAGATCCAAATACAATACATTTCAAATAACCTTGTCTAGTTCAAAACATTGATTTATTTAACTAGGTCCATAGTTCTTAAGTGGAGAAATCTTCGGCAAGCAATCACATATCCAAACCTGAAACATTATTTAAATCAAGTGTCAACTAAAATGTTGGTGAGTACATAGGTTTTTGTAGTTCCGATAAGTAGTAGATAAAAACGTTTTGCAACTCATTGTTTATCTTGTTAAACATAGTATATATATGGTGTATCATTTATCTAATCACAATTCAAACCTTGTTTGACGCGCTTGAACAGAGCACAACAGCTAAGTCCGGTAATGTTTTAATATAGTTACCCACTATATCCGGTATGTTTGAATATAACACGCGGCTATATCCGAGTATGCAGTAATATACACCCTAACCGGGTGTGCTGATCAGGCACAATAGATCTATTAATATTACTGTTGGTTTTCTTGTGTTTAAAGCAAATGATTGTACACCCAAGATAATAAGCATATAATCCACATAAATAATACGTATAAACAATTTGATTGAGCTAGCATGAAATAATGTTTCACCCCAAAGTATGTCAAAATGTAAAATAGGGGTTATGTAACTCACCTTGCAAGCGGGTATTTTTCCACGCGTGTAGGTGATAAAGATGTTGAAGTCTAAGCACGTTGAAACCCTATGTAGATAAATGGGTATTATTGTATGTTTATATGTGCGTATTAGTATTTAATTGTGTATAGGTTTATAATAACATTTCTTAGTGTTGTTTGCATAAAAGTTGGTCCAGATTTACTTGAAATTACTGATTTGATCGAAACTGTTTTATAGTTGTGACAGGTATCGAAACTGTGTTCAATCGAAACTACTAGTTTCGATTGACCATTTACAAGTGATATACAGAACTGTCAAAACTACTATCAATCGAAACTACTAGTTCTGATTGATCATTTATAAGTGATACACAGGTTGTCGAAACTACCATCTATCGAAACTACTAGTTCCGATTGATCATTTATAAGTGATACACAGGCTGTCGAAACTACCATCTATCGAAACTATAGTTTCGATTGACCATTTACTCAATCGAAACTAAGTAGTTTCGATGGCCCAGACATTAGAAAATAAAACAGTAATTTTTCAGAACAATAGTTTGTCCGGTAATCGATGGTTTGGAGTCGTGACTTCGATTGGTTCAGCTTGCCTTATGATAACAGAAGGTAAAGAAACGAAGTTGAGGATTCTTACGTGGTCGCAAAGGGGCTGGACGGCAGAGTCTTAAATCCGAGAATATCCAGAATGAGAATCGAGCTTCTGGATGGGATTAGCCTCTACAACCTTGGTCACAGCTTCACACAGAGATGGCGATTGTAATGGTGCCTTCAATTTGGAGTGAGATTTGGTGGAAGAGGGGTAGCGAGCTCGAGCAGGTCCGACTATGGCTATTTATAGCCGAGTTCGTTTCTTATGACAAAGCGTGCAATTGGGCACGTCCCGACACTCGTCTGGACGAGACGGAGCTAACGAGCTATTAAATACGTGTGGAGGTTGACTGTCGGGCTCGAATTCGAGGCGTGGGTTCTCGGCCACCAACAAGATCAGGCGATTCGTATGTTGGGGAGACCAATTGGTCGGGGCCTTTTGTTCTCATGGGGAAGACGAGTTCAGGGATGCCTGTAGCGGCTGTCTAGGTGCAGGGAACAGCCCTGTCGGGGTGTTCGCCGGAAAAACGCTTTACCCGTCGGACCAAGGAACATGGTGACCAGAAAGTCGATTTGGAAATTGGCCGATTTGGTCCTTGTAGTTTGGTTTTGATTTAATTCGGCCCCTGAGATAATTACGGATGAGTCCTTGTAGTTTGATTTGTACAGAACTAGTCCCTCAACTGATTTTAGCTTAAAACCTTCTAGTTTGAAAAGTTTTAAAACAACCCCTTAACTTTTATAAAAATAATTAGTTTAATTTCTTTTAATTTTCAAATATATTTTATAAACTTATATTATTATTATTGTTATAAATATTTTTTATAAGAGTTAGTTATCTTATTTAAATAGGTTATTTTATTAAATCTGAAACTTTTTAAATTTAGATTTTTTATATAAAATTTTATATAAGTTTAAAACGTATTTATTTTTAATTATTTTAAATCCATAAAATAAATAAATATATATTTTGTACAAAATTAAATAAAACACTTGCATTTCATTTAGTTGAAAATGATTACATGATATATATTACAAATGCGTGAATAAAAATCCGAAATGTCACAGTCTCCCCATGATAAAGGAATTTCGCCCCGAAATTCAACTAATGGAGGCTATGAAAAGAGATGCGGATATTTGGTCTTCATTTGGTCTTCACGTTCCCAAGTGAACTCGGGTCCACGTTTAGACTCCCAACGGACCTTGACAATGGGGATGCGGCTACGCTTGAGTTTCTTGACTTCTCGGCCCATGATTGCCACGGGTTTCTCAACAAAATGCATTTTCTCGTCAATACGCACTTCGTCAAGAGGAATGTGGAGATTCTCGTCGGCAAGACACTTTTTCAAATTAGATACATGAAAGGTCGGATGAACGTTGTTGAGTTCTGAAGGAAGATCGAGTTTGTAGGCCACTTTTCCTACCCTTTCGAGTATCTTGAATAGACCCACATATCGAGGTGCAAGTTTTCCTTTCTTTCCAAATCGGACTACGCCGTTCCAAGGTGATACCTTTAGGAGAACCATATCCCCAACTTTAAATTCCAAGGGTTTTCGTCTTTTATCGGCATAACTCTTTTGCCGACTCCTTGCTACCCGAATGTTGTCACGGATAAGAGAGATTTTATCGGTGGTCTCTTGGATAAGCTTGGGACCGGTGATTTGTGCTTCACCAATTTCGTTCCAACAAATCGGTGAACGACATTTCCGTCCATAAAGAGCTTCAAATGGTGCCATGTTAATACTTGTGTGGTAGCTGTTGTTGTAGGAAAATTCGATCAGTGGTAGGTGAGAATTCCAATTGCCACCAAAGTCAATGACACAAGCTCTAAGCATATCCTCGAGAGTTTGGATTGTTCGCTCGGTTTGTCCATCAGTTTGAGGATGGTAAGCCGTACTTAAGTCCAAACGAGTACCAAGCGCAGATTGTAATGATTGCCAAAATCGGGAAGTAAAACGCGAATCACGATCGGAGATGATGTTCAAAGGGATTCCGTGACGACTTACGATCTCATCAATGTAGATCCGAGCCAATTTCTCGACTCGATAGTCCTCACGAATAGGCAAGAAATGAGCAGACTTTGTGAGTCGATCGATAATAACCCAGATACTATCGTGCCCACTAGAAGTGCGTGGGAGTTTGGTGATGAAGTCCATAGCAAGGTTCTCCCATTTCCACATGGGAATTTCTGGTTGTTCGAGGAGTCCGGAAGGCTTTTGGTGTTCGGCCTTCACCTTAGAACAAGTTAAGCATTTTGCCACAAAGAGGGCAATATCCATTTTCATGTCGGGCCACCAATATTGTTGACGAAGACCCATGTACACCTTATCAGTCCCGGGATGTACCGAATATCAAGTTTTGTGGGACTCGTTCATCAAAAATATACGAAGGTCGTCGTGATCGGGAACCCAGATACGGTCCAAGTAATACAATAAGCCGTTGGCTTTGGTTTCTAGTAAGAGTTCTACACCACATGCCATCTCTTGATACATGTTTCCCTCGGTAACCGAGGTGTGTTGTGCTTGAAGAATACGGGTTTGGATATCGTTATGAATACAAACACTATGAAGCATGATACGTTCTTTACGACTCAAGGTGTCGGCTACAACATTTGCCATGCCAGGGTGGTAGCGAATCTCACAGTCGTAGTCGTTAAGAAGTTTAACCCACCGTCGTTGCCTCATATTAAGCTCTTTTTGATTGAAAATATGTTGGAGACTTTTGTGGTCGGTGAAAACCACGCATTTGGTGCCATAAAGATAATGTCTCCAAATTTTCAAGGCGAAAACGACAGCACCAAGGTCGAGATCATGGGTCGTATAGTTCTTCTCGTGGATTTTGAGCTGACGTGATGCGTATGCAATTACTTGGCCACGTTGCATTAGAACACAACCAAGACCTTGGTTGGATGCATCACAATAAACGACAAAGTCGTCATTACCACTAGGAAGAGTTAGAATAGGATCATTGCAGAGCTTGTGCTTGAGGGTTTGAAAAGCTTCCTCTTACTTGGGTCCACACTCGTAATGCTTACCTTTGTGAGTCAAGGCAGTGAGCGGGACCGCAATCTTGGAGAAATTTGAGATGAAGCGACGATAGTAACCCGCTAGTCCAAGGAAGGAACGAATCTCGGTAGGAGTCTTAGGAGTACTCCAATTCTTTACCGCCTCGATCTTTGCCGGGTCCACATGAATTCCCTTATCGTTGACTATGTGTCCCAAAAATTGAACTTCCTTTAGCCAGAATTCACACTTGGAGAACTTGGCGTATAGTTGTTCTTTCTTCAAGAGTTCCAAAATCAAACGAAGATGTTGTTCATGCTCCGCTTTCGTTTTAGAATAGATGAGAATGTCGTCAATGAAAACGATCACGAACTTGTCCAAATAAGGTTTGCATACACGGTTCATGAGGTCCATGAAGACCGCAGGTGCATTAGTCAAACCGAAGTGCATGACCATGAACTCGTAGTGACCATATCTAGTCCGTAAGGCAGTCTTCGGAATGTCTTCATCGAGAACACGAAGTTGATTGTATCCGAAACGAAGGTCAATCTTGGAGAAACATGTTGAACCTTGAAGCTGATCGAAAAGATCGTCGATACGGGGTAAAGGATAACGGTTCTTAATTGTAAGCTTGTTGAGTTCACGATAATCGATGCACATTCGAAACGATCAATCCTTTTTCTTTACGAACAGCACGGGAGCGCCCCAAGGTGAATGGCTTGGGCGGATGAATCCTTTGGATGAGAGTTCTTGTAATTGACTTGCGAGCTCTTGCATCTCGGAAGGTTCAAGACGATAGGGAGCTTTTGCCATGGGAGTTGCTCCGGCCACGACGTCAATACGAAACTCTACTTGTCTAGGAGGAGGAAGGCTGGGTAAATCCTCGGGGAATACTTCGGGAAAGTCTCGAATGATCGGAATATCTTGCAATTTCTTACCCTTGTCTTTCGTGTCAACTACGTGGGCCAAGAAGGCAACGTACTTTTTCCGTAGGTACTTTTGTGCCAATGTGCAAGATATGAGTTGAAGACCATGACATGGTTTTTCACCGAAAATAACTAACGTGTCACCCGAAGGGAGAGGTATACGAATGCACTTTTCGTAGCAAATAACCTCGGCATGGTGCTTGGAAAACCAGTCCATGCCAATTATAATATCGAAGCTTCCCAATTGCATTGGAAGGAGATCAACAGAGAATTCATGACTATTAAGCTCGAGATTGTAGTTGCGGATAACAGAATTTATGGTAATAGATTTTCCGTTTGCTATCTCCACAGAATAAGAATTGTTAAGTTTCGTTTTTTGTTTAGTAAGTCGATATTCAAAGGCAAGAGATACAAAACTCCTATTGGCACCGGTATCAAATAAAATGGATGCATAATGATTGTTTACGAGAAACGTACCGTTTATCACGTCGTTGTTTGCTTGAGCCTCATTAGCGTTTATATTAAACGCTCGTCCTTGAGGAACACCTTGATGATGAAGTTCATGGAAATGGTTTGGGTCTCCACATTCGTAACATGCCCGACCATTGAGAGGTGCCGGATAGATGGGACGGTTGGCTGGAGTAGCTTGATGGACGGGAGGACGGGTACGGCAAGTCATGACTACGTGTCCATATCGTCCGCAGCTTGAACACAATCGACATGGTAAGTTGGCAGAAATATGGTACTTGCAGGTCTGGCATTGGGGATTCGGGCCCAGATAAGGTTTCGGGTTTTGACCCAAAGGGGCCGCTTGAATAGCAGGTACAGTGGGAGTTACGGCCGCGAAGTTTCGACCCTTTCGTTTCTTGTTGCGGTTAGAAGACTCAGGTTTTACATCCTTGACGGCCGCAAGAGTAGAAACAACCTTCTTGGAACCCTTTCTTGATATGGTTCCGGCCTTGATATGGTTGTCGGATAGTGTAGCAGATAGACGGATAGCAGCTTCAAGTGTAGGAGGATTGCTTCCTAACACAGCATCTTGAATCTGCATAGGCAGCCCGCCTATGTATTTTTCAATTCCCCGTGCAAGGGGAGTGATCATATGAGGCACCAACAGACTTAGCTCTTGAAACCGGGTGGTGTAAGCCAGATTATCCCCGCTGTCTTGGGCAAGATCCCAGAACTCAGTCTCGAGCTTCCTCATTTCATTCCGAGGACAGAATTCATCAGTCATGGCTTTCTTCAGATCATCCCAAGATAAAGATGTAGCAACCTCAACACCACGAGTGCGTTTCTCACCGTTCCACCAGGTGAGGGCTCTCTTTTGAAGTACACTTGTGGCATAGCGAACCCGAAGATTATCGGGGCAGTCACTGTTTAGGAATGTGCTTTCCATGCTTTCAAACCATTGCAGTAGGCCGGTAGCACCTTTAGTACCAAAGAATTTTGTAGGATTGCACGAGTTAAAGTGCTTAAACGTGCATTGAGGCGGGTTGGTACCACCGTTTCCTTGGATGTTGTGAGACCCGTCACTGTTGTTATTGGCTTGGGTCATTTGCCCCACTAGCTGGGCAAGAAGAGTAGCAAGATCCGGGTTGGAAGTGCTAGAGTTTGCACGACGAGGGGGTATTCTAACACCATAAGAAAAGACAATGATATTTTAGATAAGATGGATATATATGAATTATAGTGGGAAATAATGTAAGCAGAAAAGCGGGATTTATCATGACGCGTGCCAGTGCATGTGTATTTATTGAAAGTTGACGGGGGGAAAACTAAGCCATCTATTCCGGATAGAACATGATGTTATAGATCATTATTCGTGTAATAGGAATTGCCGGGACTTGCATGCACTACAAATCATTATTACGTGTGCACCCGTAATAATGATTTGCTTTGCATGTTCGTCTAGTTCTTCCTATCTTGCTATAATGTCCCCAAATTTTGAGTTTAAGTTCGGATCGTATCCTTGCGAATACATTGACTTATCAACGTTAAATAATTCCTCAAAACTTTCATAGAGACATGCTTTAGCCTATAGGTAAACACTCACTTCAGGAATTACCAGGAAAGCATACGGGTCCGTTTATTTGGATTTATACGAAATGCTTTCCTAGACAGAAAACCCAATGTACATGTGTCACCCTTCCAGATTGCACATGTCCTTTACTGGTTTCAAGAAATTAAGTCGTTGAAGAGATTTTCAAGATTTTAATAGACTCGAGAGTCTATGAGTATAAAATGTGTAGGAATGATGCAATTAATATGGATTAGGAAAGAGCATGGGTAAGGATGAGTAGTGTATTTGTTTGCATAAGTTTGTTTGTCAAATGTGTATGTAAAGTATGTATCATGTAATTAAGCCTTCTATGTATGTGTATAAGTCTCATGTACCAAACTTGGGAAAATTCAAATAATACCTAACTACAAATAATTCACATAGCAAATAATCATTTAGAACATAACTTATAAGGGGGAGTCCTAGGGTTATAGTCTAGGTCATTATGTCTAATAACCAAATTCCCTATAACCATGGCTCTGATACCAATCTGTCACACCCCGACCGATGGCGGAATCATCGAGGCGGACAATGGAATGATTGTTCAAAAGCACATGATAACTAAAAAGTTGCATATTTCATTAATTAAATTTGAAAACAACAAAGATCCAAATACAATACATTTCAAATAACCTAGTCTAGTTCAAAACATTGATTTATTTAACTAGGTCCATAGTTCTTAAGTGGAGAAATCTTCGGCAAGCAATCACATATCCAAACCTGAAACATTATTTAAATCAAGTGTCAACTAAAAAGTTGGTGAGTACATAGGTTTTTGTAGTTTCGATAAGTAGTAGATAAAAACGTTTTGCAACTCATTGTTTATCTTGTTAAACATAGTATATATATGGTGTATCATTTATCTAATCACAATTCATACCTTGTTTGACGCGCTTGAACAGAGCACAACAGCTAAGTCCGGTAATGTTTGAATATAGTTACCCACTATATCCGGTATGTTTGAATATAACACGCGGCTATATCCGAGTATGCAGTAATAAACACCCTAACCGGGTGGGCTGGTCAGGCACAATAGATCTATTAAAATTACTGTTGGTTTTCTTGTGTTTAAAGCAAATGATTGTACACCTAAGATAATAAGCATATAATCCACATGAATAACACGTATAAACAATTTGATTGAGTTAGCATGAAATAATGTTTCACCCCGAAGTATGTCAAAATGTAAAATAGGGGTTATGTAACTTACCTTGCAAGCGGGTATTTTTCCACGCGTGTAGGTGATAAAGATGTTGAAGTCTAAGCACGTTGAAACCCTTTGTAGATAAATGGGTATTATTGTATCTTTATATGTGCGTATTAGTATTTAATTGTGTATAGGTTTATAATAACATTTCTTAGTGTTGTTTGCATAAAAGTTGGTCCAGATTTACTTGAAATTACTGATTTGATCGAAACTGTTTTATAGTTGTGACAGGTATCGAAACTGTGTTCAATCGAAACTACTAGTTTCTATTGACCATTTACAAGTGATACACAGAACTGTCGAAACTACTATCTATCGAAACTACTAGTTCCGATTGATCATTTATAAGTGATACACAGGTTGTCGAAACTACCATCTATCGAAACTACTAGTTCCGATTGATCATTTATAAGTGATACACAGGCTGTCGAAACTACCATCTATCGAAACTATAGTTTCGATTGACCATTTACTCAATCGAAACTAAGTAGTTTCGATGGCCCAGACTTTAGAAAATAAAACAGTAATTTTTCAGAACAATAGTTTGTCCGGTAATCGATGGTTTGGAGTCGTGACTTCGATTGGTTCAGCTTGCCTTATGATAACAGAAGGTAAAGAAACGAAGTTGAGGATTCTTACGTGGTCGCAAAGGGGTTGGACGGCAGAGTCTTAAATCCGAGAATGTCCAGAATGAGAATCGAGCTTCTGGATGGGATTAGCCTCTACAACCTTGGTCACAGCTTCACACAGAGATGGCGATTGTAATGGTGCCTTCAATTTGGAGTGAGATTTGGTGGAAGAGGGGTAGCGAGCTCGAGCAGGTCCGACTATGGCTATTTATAGCCGAGTTCGTTTCTTATGACAAAGCGTGCAATTGGGCACGTCCCGACACTCGTCTGGACGAGACGAAGCTAACGAGCTATTAAATACGTGTGGAGGTTGACTGTCGGGCTCGAATTCGAGGCGTAGGTTCTCGTTCACCAACAAGATCAGGCGATTCGTATGTTGGGGAGACCAATTGGTCGGGGCCTTTTGTTCGCTTGGGGAAGACGAGTTCAGGGATGCCTGTAGCGGCTGTCTAGGTGCAGGGAACAGCCCTGTCGGGGTGTTCACCGGAAAAACGCTTTACCCGTCGGACCAAGGAACATGGTGACCGGAAAGTCGATTTGGAAATTCGCCGATTTGGTCCTTGTAGTTTGGTTTTGATTTAATTCGGCCCCTGAGATAATTACGGATGAGTCCTTGTAGTTTGATTTGTACAGAACTAGTCCCTCAACTGATTTTAGCTTAAAACCTTGTAGTTTGAAAAGTTTTAAAACAACCCTTAACTTTTATAAAAATAATTAGTTTAATTTCTTTTAAATTTCAAATATATTTAATAAACTTATATTATTATTATTGTTATAAATAATTTTTATAAGAGTTAGTTATCTTATTTAAATAGGTTATTTTATTAAATCTGAAACTTTTTAAATTTAGATTTTTTATATATAAGTTTAAAACGTATTTATTTTTAATTATTTTAAATCCATAAAATAAATAAATGTATATTTTGTACAAAATTAAATAAAACACTTGCATTTCATGTAGTTGAAAATGATTACATGATATATATTACAAATGCGTGAATAAAAATCCGAAATGTCACAATTCTAGGGTTTCGTAGAGAACGAGGGGAGGAAGAAGGCGAGTTCTAGTCACTTCGATTTGCAGGAGTCGCTCAGATCGAAGGTATTATTCCTATATTCCTTACGTATAATCGTTTTTGTCGTTTGAAACTTGTGTGTGTCGAGTGAGAGTTGGCCAAAAACACTAAGAGTGCTAGGGTGGGGGTTTACGGGTGTACGGATAGGATCAGGAAAGCCGGTAACCATGCAAGGCGGTCGGCGGTGATGCTGGACGGACACGGCAGTCCCTCGAAGGGGATGTTCACGGCTGTTCGGACGCGAGAAGGTGGCGGCAACCCTTCGTTAGGGCGGTTCACGGCTGGAACGGGGCGGCGGGCTGCTCGAAGTCATGGGGAACCTTGAATAGGGTTGGGTTGTGTTCGTTCATGTTTAATAGAGCCGAGTTTGAGAACCGAGATGCCGAAAGTGATAATTCGTGTGTACGATGGCTAGAGGAGACGCACGGGAAGTGTTGGAAAGTCAGGAACGTGAACATGGGATTCACGTAGAGCATGAAGGCCATACATGGTGCCATGCACATGCATGTGGCCTTGCGCGGCGTATGGATAGTCGTGTAGGGGCGGGTTTAATGTCGGGTCGTATATTGACTCTTGAATTGTGTGTATTATAGGTGCGAGGTCGAAAGGCGAGCACGAGACGTTAGCGTGTTCTAGAGAACGAGGTGTGTCTGGCAAGGTGAGTTTCTATCGCCCTCATTTAACTGTTTTATTATTTTGGGCATGAATACATACGAAACGTGTTTTTAGTGAATGCATGCATAGATGACGCTTTTGGTGACGAAATATATATTTTTAAATAATCGTTATGCTTGCACATGTGTATGAGTTTTGTGTCACGTACTTAAATTTCGTGGCGGGAGATCAAGCGTAATCTTAATATTGTGTTGGCGTTAGTCAACGGGTATTGGGTCTGGCATTAGTCAGGCGGGAGATCAAGCGTAAGCTTGATATTGTGTTGATGTCAGTCAACGGGTTATTATGTCTGACGACAGTCAGGCGGGAGATCGTGTTTGCTTGTGACCACGGACCAGACAACATGGTATACTTGTATGTTGATATATATAACTATTTGAATTCTTGAGAAGTTATTATGAGTAAACCTTTGAGATGAAAATCAGTTTTATAAGGGTTTGGGATTCTACATTCCCTAATGAACTACTACAGAACTCACTCAGCGTAGCTGACTTTTAAGCATGTATTTCAGGTAAAGAGAAGGTGTGAGCTGACGGCTTCTGGATGGCATTTGGTTACCATTGATGTTTGTGTTGACATTAATTTCTAGTTGTTTTGTTGAGATATTTAAACATTAGTAATTTGTTTGAATTATGATTGGGTCGGGTCATTGACCTTTGTTGACTATTTGATTTCCGCAGCAATGACTTAAGTTTAGTTTGATGTCTTTGATTACTTAACTTGCGTTTGAGACAACAAGTAGGGTTCTCAGGTTTAGGGCCTTACATATTTAAGCAAATAATATTATATTTTGAATTATTGGTTCTTTACAAATCATCCCCCCTAACTTTTGGTTTTGTCCCAGAAACCCGCCACCACATAAACAACTTAGGGTAGTAGTTCGACCTTTCCTCTTAACTTTATCAAAGTCTATTTTCACCTTTCATTGTGCTTTCAAGGAATAATACATGGTAGATCCCAATAGCACTATTAATTCTCTCCACTATCTAAGATAGTCACCAGTTCTTCTACTTGATTCAAAATGACAACCTCATACATAACATGAGAAGCAACAACTTCTCTCGCCAAACATTTCCGTGGATGGGCCACACAAAATATAACATGGAGTTTACTCGATTCCTATGGTAAATCCAAACGGTAAACGACTTACCAAGTTAGTATTGAGTTTGACTGGTCCAACAAAATGGGGACTTAGCCTCCCACGTTTTCAAACCTGAAACACCCGCTTTCAAGGGGAAACTTTGATAGCATCAAGTTCCCACTTGAATATTAACACACCTCCTCCCTAAATCCGCTTAGGTTTTTTTACCTATCTTGAGCGAACTTCCAATTGTGCTCATTTACAAAGATCTTTTACACTAAGTCTTGAATCACATCAATGATTCTAGACCCCCGACAATCAAATCTAACAGATTAGTCGGTGTTCGACACCAACCACCTTCTAGTAAATTGTAAAATGACTCGTTAACATCCATAAATATGTATAAGTAGACACCATATCTCCCCATCAACAATAAAATAATCACCTGGTTCCTCCAAATGGATAAGTGAAGCCGACATTTCAATCTAACTTAAAAGATATGGTCACTCCTCGTATCACACCTTCCACAAAAATCGCATTCTTCGATCATACATAAAAGTAGGCTTCCTCTAAGAATAGGGTATGCATACTCCCCGGTCGAAAGACCCGCCACTAACCAAAATGATACATGTTTCCACCATTTCCATATACTCTTGTAGTCAAACTACTACAAGTTTCTCCTACCACACATAGGTATATGAAGCCGTTGAGGCTTCCCACACGACCTTCCTTTATCGTTTGGCCTTAGTCCACAAGCCAACGAGACATTTGTAAACATCCTCGACTATGTGTGCTTTCATATATAGCCACCAAAGTTATGCTCCGTAATCAAGCATTAAAGTCTCCCTGAGTGTATAGATTTCTTGAATGTTTGAATTACCTCAAAGTAGTAGTCAATACGTTTGACAACTAAGGAATCCAAGTTCTATCAAGCCATTTCTCCTTACACATGAATAGAAGTTTCATAACCTCCATACCAATCCGTCCATTGAGATTCAAGGTCTCAATTGTTTCATACTGTTTAGATTCAAGTATCCCATCGCCTGCATACAACACTCCTTTGAAGCTCGAGACTTCAATTCAACCACCTAATATTCACCTGTGCATACAGTTACCCGTTCCCTCCTCAAGTTATCTCCTTTAGTTGCTACAATCAAACTCATAACTGTCTAGGAGAATAAAGGATAATCCCGCCTGGTTGCATAGAGACATAACAGAGTCTAATTCGTGAGGCACCAAAATAACCACAAGCATATTGTTTCTCCAAGTAAGGACACATCAATTGCCTTAGGCAATTGTCATGTCCTTACATGGAGAATTAGGTAAGGCAATCGTCGAATCCTTACTTGGAGAAACCGTATGCTTGTCGGTTATTTTGGTGCCTCACGCATTACACTCGGTTATGTCTCTATGCAACCAGGCGGGATTATCGTTTATTCTCCTAGACAGTTAAGAGTTTGATTGTAGCAAATAAAGGAGATTACTTGAGAAGGGAACAGGTGACTGTATGCGTAGGTGAATATTAGGTGGTTGAATTGAAGTCTCGAGCTTCAAAGGAGTGTTGTATGCAGGCGATGGGATACTTGAATCCCAACAGTATGAAACACTTGAGACCTTGAATCTCAATGGATGGATTGGAATGGAGGTTATGAAACTTTTATTCATGTGGTGGGAGAAATGGCGTGATAGAACTTGGATTCCTTAGTTGTCAAATGTATTGACAACTACTTTGAGGTAATTCAAACATTCAAGAAATCTGTACACTCAGGGGGACTTTAATGCTTGATTACGGAGCATAACTTTGGTGGCTATATATGAAAGCACACATAGTCGAGGATGTTTACAAATGTCTCGTTGGCTTGTGGACTAAGGCCAAACGATAAAGGAAGGTCGTGTGGGAAGCCTCAACGGCTTCATTTACCTATGCGTGGTAGGAGAAACTTGTAGTAGTTTGACTACAAGAGTATATGGAAATGGTGGAAACATGTATCATTTTGGTTAGTGGCGGGTCTTTCGACCGGGGAGTATGCATACCCTATTCTTAGAGGAAGCCTACTTTTATGAATGATCGAAGAATGCGATTTTTGTGGAGGGTGTGATACGTGGAGTGACCGTATCTTTTAAGTTATATTGAAATGTCGGCTTCACTTATCCATTTGGAGGAACCGGGTGATTATTTTATTGTTAATCGGGAGATACGGTGTTATCTTATACATCTTTATGGATGTTAACGTGCCATTGTACAATTTACTAGATGGTGGTTGGTGTCGAACACCGACTAATTTGGTAGATTTGATTGTCGGGAGACTAGAATCAATGATGTGATTCAAGACTTAGTGTAAAAGTTCTTTGTAAGTGAGCATAATTGGAAGTTCGCTCAAGATAGGCAAAAAACCCTAAGCGGATTTAGGGAGGAGGTGTGTTAATATTCAAGTGGGAACTTGACGCTATCAATGTTTCCCCTTGAAAGCGGGTGTTTCAGGTTTGAAAACGTGGGAGGCTAAGTCCCCATTTTGTTGGACCTATCAAACTCGATACTAAATTGGTAAGTTGTTTACCGTTTTGATTTACCATAGGAATCGAGTAAACTCCATGTTATATTTTGCGTGGCCCATCCACGGAAATGTTTGGCGAGAAAAGTTGTTGCTTCTCATGTTGTGTATGAGGTTGTCATTTTGAATCAAGTAGAAGAACCGATGACTATCTTACATATTGGAGAGAATTAATAGTGCTATTGGGATCTACCATGTACTATTCCTTGAAAGCACAATGAAAGGTGGAAATAGACTTTGATAAAGTTAAGAGGAAAGGTCGAACTACTACCCTAAGTTGTTTATGTGGTGGCGGGTTTTGGGGACAAAACCTAAAGTTAGGGGGGATGATTTGTAACGAACCAATAATTCAAAATATAATATTATTTGCTTAAATATGTAAGGCCCTAAACCTGGGAACCCTACTTGTTGGCTCAAATGCAAGCTAAGTAGTCAAAGACATCAAACTAAACTTAAGTCATTGCTGCGGAAATTAAATAGTCAAAAAAGGTCAATGACCCGACCCAAACATAATTCAAACAAAGTACTAATGTTTAAATATCTCAACGAAACAACTAGTAATTAATGTCATCACGAACATCCATGGTAACCAAATGCCATCCAGAAGCCGCCAGCTCACACCTTCTCTTTACCTAAAATACATGCTTAAAAGTCAGCTACGTTGAGTGAGTTCTATAGTAGTTCATTAGGGAATGTAGAATCCCAAACCGTTATAAAACTGATTTTCATCTCAAAGGTTTACTAATAATAATTTCTCAAGAATTCAAATAGTTATATATATCAACATACAAGTATACCATGTTTTCTGGTCCGTGGACACAAGCAAACACGATCTCCCGCCTGACTGTCGTTAGACACAATAACCAGTTGACTGACGTCAACACAATATCAAGCTTACACTTGATCTCCGCCTGACTAATGCCAGACCCAATACCCCATTGACTAAATTCAATACAATATTAATATTACGCTTGATCTCCCGCCACGAAATTTAAGTACGTGACACAAAACTCATACACATGTGCAAGCATAATTTAAAAATATATATTTCGTCACCAAAAGCGTCATCTATGCATGCATTCACTAAAAACATGTTTCATATGTATTCATGCCCAAAACAATAAAACAGTTAAAGGAGGGCGATAGAAACTCACCTTTTCCCGATACACCTCATTATCTAGAACACGATAATATCTCGTGCTCGCCTATCGACCTCGCACCTATAATACACACAATTCACGAGTCAATATACAACCCGGCATTAAACCCGCCCCTACACGACTATCCATATGTCGCGCAACGCCGCATGCATGTGCATGGCACCATGCATGGCCTTCATGCTCTACGTGAATCCTATGTTCACGTTCCCGACTTTCCAACACTTCCCGTGCGTCTCCACTAGCCATGGTACACATGAATTATCACTTCCGGCATCTCGGTTCTCATACTCGGCTCTACTAATAATGAACGAACCCAACCCAACCCTATTCCAGGTTCCCCATGACTTCGAGCAGCCCGCCGCCCTGTTCCAGCCGTGAACCTCCCTAACAAAGGGTTACCACCACCTTCTCACATCCGAATTGCCGTGAACAGCCCCTTCGGGGGACTACCGTGTATGTCCATCATCACCGCCGACCGCCTTGCGTGGTTACCGGCTATCCAGATCCTACCCGTACGCCCGTAAACCCCCACCCTAGCACTCTTATGGTTTTCGTCCAACTCTCACTCGACACTCACAAGTTTCAAATGACAAAAAGGATTATACGTAAGGAATATAGGAATAATACTTTCGATCAGAGCGACTCGTGCAAATCGAACCGCCTAGGACTCGCGTTCTTCTTCCCCTCGTTCTCTACTTAACCCTAGAATCATACCACTTGTTACAACGATTATTCGAGAATCAAATCACGCAAACAATGACTAGAGGCTAATGATTTTAGCTTGCTTTTAACACGAAACACGACGAACGGCCTCTCCCTCTCTCCCTTTTCTTCTCGGCAGCCGCAAACTCCCAATGGGAGTCTCTCCCATTGCATTACACCCTAATAGGGTGCTCCAACAACCGGGCTCAGCCCTTTGCGCGTGACCGACTAGTCCTCGGGCTCGACCCGTCTCACGATTCAAATAAAAATCCCACTACAATACGTTATTTACTCGCCACCCCTTCTAGGTCCATTTATATAAAAGAAACCCGTTACTACACCTTTAGTTATGTGTCGTTATGTTCCCGTAACCTTTCCGTCCATTATTTACAACATACACACATTTACAACAAATCTTGTTTAATTAGTAAAAACTCAGGATGTTACAAGTCTGTAGGTCCACATTGCTCTTCTACGGATCGTTCTCGTGATAAGACGTATTGTTAACGCGGAGTGCGGAACACAACTGAATCAACAATTGTATACACAAAAGACAATAAAAACAATCACGTAAATAACATTCAAGCTTGTATTCCAACAATCATAGAGTATACAGACTCAATCAGACAATTCGTTCACTTCTGTTTTAATGCTACTCTGCTGCTAAACAGACTCTGAAACTCTATTTATAGACGCATGTTCTGCACCAGGCGAACTTAACAAGTTCGCCTCAAAGATGCTTAGGCGAACTTAGGCGAACTTATTAAGTTCGCCTCTAATAGGCTAGGTGAACTTAATAAGTTCGCTCCTAAAGATGCTTAGGCGAACTTCGCCTCTCTGTGAACTTATACAGAATTTTATCAAAAGTTACAAAACATGTCCTAACTGACTCCCCTTTAACTGTTGCTAACAATTCTATCAATTACAAGTCAAAGACTCTAAGACTAAGACATAATATCTTCAAGCTCGTTGTCACCAGAATATGCTCCAACAGACTCCCCCTTGACAACAGCTTTAGAAGATTGTCATCTGTCTTCAAATATCATCAAACACACTGTAGTCTTCGTCTTGTTCATGTGCACACTCTCTCTTTATTTCTAGAAGAAAACTTGGGAGAAGGACCCCTTGTCAACTTCTATCTGCAATATTCATTTTATGCAAAGGGGAACAACCAAGAATAACCAACAATTAAGATTTCCATGGAAGTTGGAAAAATAAAATCTTTTTGGTTTTTCAAACATAAGAAAGACAAAATCTTTTTGGTTTTTCTTTATATAAACTGAAATGTAAAATACAAAATCACATCTTTTTGATCGAACATCACGAGTAAGAAGATCATATCAGTATATATGATATATCAATCACACATCTTGGATATAAAATCCATATAATATCAAATGGTATCCTATGTCATTCTTTCAAGCCTTGACCAATCAAACCAATATCTTTCAAGATTATCACACTCTATCCTTTCAAGACTTTCATATTGCATGTTATGATACGCGATAAACATACAAAGAAAATAGGATCATGCTATGACACACAAATTCAAATTGTCAATATTATAAGATTTGAAACTAAAGCATCTCATTCCCACTTTCTTGTGAGTTAAAGTACCATATAAGTATGAAATACAACATGTACCCCACTAGTATGCCAACAGAAAGTAAATGCATTATCTTCAAGACATATGAGATTTTACTAAAGATTATCCAAATTTCCAGAATGAGGAGACATCACTTAGCACATGAATAGCAGAATCCAAATTGGATTGTATAGGAATCAATGAGATTCAGAATCGAATGATTCAGTGTTTTGGCTTATATATGTGGAATCATAAGATTCAGGTACGTGGATCCAACTGTTATCTGGATTATGAATTCAATGGAATCAGTAAAGATGATTTATCAATATGATCAAAGGGCTAGTATATGTTTGACAGATGTTGTCAAGTACATATTTTGATTATACTTCAAATTGCATGCTTTTCGGGACATGGGCACTGAAGCAAATCGAATGAATAGTGCTAAGGACATAACCCGAAACTGATCTCATAGGAAAATCTTTATTAAAAGCTAATATTCTTTATCTGATAGTGATCTTTTAACACACACACCCAGGCATAAAATGGGTTCAAATCACAGTTGTAACATATGCAATTATGTTCTCACACTACTAATGGTTCAGTGACGCTTTTAGTCTACTGACAATTCAAATTATATGCATACACAACACTATCATTTCCTATTTGTCTAGTCTTCGAAGTTTAGATCAAAACATATAATTCAGATATATTAACATAAAGCACCAACGAGTCAAACTAAGGTCTATGTGTGAAAGAACATCTACTGATGTACTATCATCTCTTCTTTAACTTCAAGTAATGTCGATTTTATCTTTTCAAATTTGTTTGGCTTTTTCAAAATCTTTTTCAAAGAAATTAAAACAAACGAAAATAAACCGTCCATGAAAACATTTTAAGAAAAACATTTTACTTGGTTACTCAGGATTAAGCAATTCAATCAATTAAAAACTCAAACCGATGTAATCATGTAATTGAATGTCTTTGCCTTTGTCACTAACACAGTTCTGTACTCCCCCTGTCCTGTAGAATCCCCCTCAACTAGTCAAATGGTTGCATCAACGACTTTATGCTCACCATCATCATCCTAAGTTTTAGGTTATCATTTGGACTTTGTAAAACTCTTTCCAAAACATTGTGTGTGATATATTCTCCCCCTTGAGTATCAAGTCGTTGAATCAAAAAGATTCTCAGTTATCAACAACTCTTTACTCATGTAGATGTCATTCCTTGTCATGTGCTTAGAACCACCACTATCAACAACCAAAATGGTATTAATAGTCCCTCTTGGTTAATCCTGCACATCTAACAAGAAACATTAATATGAAATTGGGACCCAAGTCATGGTAGTCATGGGTCATCCATCTGTATCAAAATAATAAACCTCACTCCATTCACAATCGAATCTCTCATCTATTTTCGGAGATTGTTCCGACGAGTCAGAAACAGAAACTTTAGATTTCCAAACATAGTTCTGTTCATTAAGTTCTTTTTGCGTAAAATGTGAAGTGTTTGAACAATCTTGTTCATTTGAAAAATGTTTAGATTGTGAAAGCTCTTGTTGTTCTAAAATTTTTCTCAATCTTCTGTTTCTCCTCCATCTTTGTGGTCTAGAAAGCCTAACCTCAGATTTTGAATTACCCTTTGGTGTAACATGAGGTTTAACCACATTTGGGTTAACATAAGGCTTACCATGAGTTCTTACCTTTTTTGAAGTAACATGTTGGTTACCTTTGGCGTTGTGAGGACAAGCAATCCTAAGGTGACCCACAAGACCACAGTAAAAGCAAGATCTCTTCTCATTATATTCTCTCATATAAGGAATCTGCACATGATAAGATGCACTTGAAGAAGATTCTCCTACATGAACTTCTTTTGGAGTTTGAGAATGAATAAACTTTTTCTCAACAGGTTTTGATTCAGGCTTCATCTTCTCAGGAACTACATGCTTCTTTCCTTTATTTTTGTAAGGACATTTCACCACAATGTGACCTATCTCATTACAATTAAAGCATGTACGCTTGTCTTTATAATCTCTGACATATGGAACTCTCCTTGAACTTGAAGAACTTCCAAATGTATAATTTCTAGATGAATTAGAATCAATCTTTGAGTCTTCTTTCTTAACCTCTTTCGGTATCCCCTCTAACTTAGCTTCATCAAAATATTTATCATCACTCTCATCAGAATACACCATATCTTCACCTGTGACTGGATTCACCTTCAACACAGTCTTAGGATCTAAATCCTCAACGTTTATAATCTCAGGTGTAACAGAATAATTTCTGTTGAATGGTGGAGGAACATAACCAATACCATTAGTTCCCTTCCCCTCTTTAGTATTATCATGATAATGTCCTAATAAGAATGATGAATTTCCAAAGCTTTCTAACTTTCTATGTAATCTGATTACCTCTTCTTTAGATTCAGCTAGTTCCTTATCTTTCTTAACAAGATCATTATTTCTTTTCTCAATTTCTGCAAAGGACATATCTAGGTGATATGCCTGCTCTTTGATCTTCAAAGTCAGAGAATTTATATCCCTCTTCAGTGATTCTATTCTCTCAATACACACATTCTCATTATCTTTTAATTTCTGATTTACCGTGTGCATCGATTTCATATCACAAATGAGGTTTACGTTGTTATCCATAACCCTCATCATTTTATCCTTCACTGAAACACAGTTAGAACAAAATGTTTCAGAGTTAGAAACTACCTCAGGTTTTACTTCTGAAGAAGATGCACCAAGAGCCATGAAAATGTCATCATCAGCTTCACCCTTTTGATCAACAATGACAGGCTCTGCATCAGTTTCTAAGTCACTCAGATCATCTTCAACTGTCTGAAAGCTTGTTTCAGTCATCACATCAGTCTCGGTAGATTGAGTACTTTCACCAGAACGAATACTCTCACTATCAGTTAAATCTGCAGAAGAATCACTTTGGTAATCACCCTGCTTCTCCAATACTTCTTTGATCAAGACCATAAACGCTTGAGAAGTTGTTTCACCCTTTTTCTTCAATGCTTCCCATAGATCTCTTGAAGTTGGACACTTCCCGGGACTATGAATGATTTCTTTTGGTAAAGACATCGTTAAAGTTTCACACGTTTTCATCTCTCGATCAAACTTCTGCTTTTCTACTTTAGTAAGAGCTGTCACTGGTTTAGGAACATCACGAAATTCCAGAAAGTCAAAAGTAGGATCCACATATCCTTCTGTAATTGGTCTCTAAAAATTTTTATCAGTTTCTGATACGAACTGTTCGAACCGGACTTTCTAGCTACGGTAATCTAATATGCACAAAAGCCTCGGTGGCATAGTTCCAATCTCATTATCATCACATGAAATTGACATTTTGAAATTTTTGCGAAAATATCCGAAAAAAAATTCCCGCCAAAATACTCTTTTTTAAAAATTTCAAAATTTCAAAAATGATTCAAAACAACCATATAAGCTTTCCCTAAAAAATTTGGACAAGAAGAAATTTCCCGCCAAAAATGATTCAAAACAACCATACTAGCTAAGTTCGCCTGATACTGCCTGAGCGAACTTAATAAGTTCGCCTGAACTTAACCCCAAGCGAATTTAATATGAAGCGAACTTAATAAGTTCGCTTAAACCAGAATCCCGAAATCTGATTAAGTTCGCTTAAAAATTAAGTTCGCCTAATTTGAGAGAAGCGAACTTGACAAGTTTGCCTGCTAAGTTCGCCAGCAGACCAATTCAGCAAGTTCGCTTGCTTCAGCAGAATCAAAACTCAGTAACAGATTCACCTCAAGAACACGAACCCAATTTCACCAAAAATCTTCATAATTCACTGATTTGAAGGAATTAGACCAAATTAAACCGTAGGATTGTGTATTTTCTCAATTAGAACCTTTCTATCGGATCTATTTCTTCAAAATCCACTTCAAAAACACCAAATCAGAAGTAAAATAAGCTTGAAAACTCCATGGAAATGAAAATTTCAAAGATGATGAACTTCTTGTCAATTTACATACAAAACCGTCTAAGATCACCAAGAATCACGAGCATAAGCTCTGATACCACTTGTAGGTCCACATGGCTCTTCTACGGATCGTTCTCGTGATAAGACGTATTGTTAACGCGGAGTGCGGGAATCCAACCGAATCAAAAATTGTATACACAAAAGACAATAGAATCAATACATAAATAACATTCAAGCTGGTATTCCAATAATCATAGAGTTTACAGACTCAATCAGACAATTCGTTCACTTCTGTTTTGAAGTGGATTTTGGTTAAATTAATCCGATAGAAGTGTTCTAATTCATAAAATACTAAATCCTACGGTCTAATTTCTTCAAATTCCTTCTAATCTGTGAGAAATGATTATTTTCGGTGATGTTTGTTCGTGTTTGGGTTGAAGTTCTTTCTGAGTTTGTTACAGCTGAAGTAAGCGAACTAGCTGAGATTTTGTTGCAGGCAAACTTAGCAAGCGAACTTTTCAATTTGCTTCTCTCAGTTTAAGCGAACTTATCAAGTTCGCTTGTTTGGCTTTGAAGCGAACTTATTATCTTCGCCTGAGGGGAGTACTTGTTCAATTATTGGAAATTTTTCTGAAAATGGCAAATATGGTGCAAGTGACTAACATGTTCAATTATGATAACGAGATTGGTACATCTCAGAAACCACCCAAGTTGTTAAGTCTTGCAGTATATCCTAACTGGAAAGATCGGTTTGATCAGTTCATGTCTTTAACTGATACAAGTTTATGGATTCCAATCTTGGAAGGTTATACTCATCCGACATATACTTAGATGGGAAAGGATGATGTTCCTAAATCGGTATCTGCTTTAACCACAGAAGAAAAAATATTGTTTGATAGGGAAAAGAAGGCTATGGCTAGTATCTCAATGTCTCTTCCTAAAGAAATTTATCATAGTTTTAAACAATTCAAGTCTTCTCAATAATTGTTGAAAGCGTTACAAAAGCGGTGTGAAGGTAGTTTGGATGTAAAGAAAAGCAGAAAATAATTACTGAAGATGAAGTTCTTAGTATTCAAGCACTTTCAAAATGAATCTTTAGATGATCTTGCAACGAGATTCTATCATTTGTTGAGTGAATTGTCAAGTGCTTCAGTGGTTTATGAGACTGAAGAGATAAATGATAAGTTTTTGGAGGCATTACCATCTAAATTTGATGTGTATTCAGTTTTGATAAAAGAGAATGTCAAGTAAAAAACTATGTCTCTTGAAGAGGGTCTTCGCAAGATTCAATCACATGATTTGAATATGAAGAAGAAGGACACCAATATGGAGCATATTCAAGATCCTTCAATGTATTTTGCTAAGACTTCTGGCAAAACTGGTGCAGGGGTTGCGTTCTTTTCTGGTGATACTCAAGATGCTTCTAATGATCATTTCCAAGTCATTCTGGTTTCTCTGCAAATATAGCTTCTTCATCATCTGGAACACATAATATGAATCAAAGAGTTGCTGATGATTATTTAGCGATGTTTTCTTCTTTTATGGCTTCTTATGAAAGTTTTATTGGAGGAAAGATTCATGATCCAGGTGTTATTGAAGAGGATTTTAGACAAATTGATCCTGTTGATCTGGAAGAGATGAACATTCAATGGAACATGGCTATGCTGATACGACAAGCAAAGGATTTTTTGAAGAAGGCTGGAAGGAAGTATATTAGTTCTAACAGTCGTTCATGTATGGGATTTGATAAAACCAAAGTTCGTTGCTATAATTGTCAGGAGTATAGTCATTTCGCCAAAGAATGTGTGAAGCCAAAAGTTGAATTTGATTCTCAGAAGAAGCCTAATAAATTTCAGAACATTCGTAATCAGTTACATGGCTCCTCTAGTTTTGGAAATTCTAATCATGCATCTGCATCATCTGCTTTGGTTGCTCTGAATGATGAAAATTATGACTGGGGTATTCATCTTGAAGATTTGGTTGGTACTGTAAGTCAAGCTTTTGTAGCTGAGATTCATTATGCAAAATCTGAAGAGTCAACTGATGTTGATAGATCAAGTGATGGTGAGAGTTTGCCAAGTGCTGATGAAGAGCATGATCAAGTACAAAATGTTGAGTCTGATATTGCATCTAGTGTATCTGAAGATGATATAGTTTTAACTCAAAATTATTCTGATGGTGCTGATTCTGATAATATTCTGATTTCAAAAGTCTTCATGGCAGATATGTCAGATCCTTCAAAGGTAAAAGATTATGTCTGTGACATTTATTGCTCTAATTGCATCAGTATAAAAGATAAAATGCAAAGAGTAATGAATTATAACACAAATTTAATTTGTGATATGAAATCGATGCATTCAGTTAATCAAAAATTGAAAGATAATGATAAATTGTGTATAGATAGAATTGAGTCTTTGAAAAGAGATTTGAACTCTTTAGGATTGAAATATAAGGAACAACCATATCATCTGGATATGGCTTATGCTGAGATTGAGAAGCGAAATGAAATTGTCGCTCAGAAGAACAAAGAAATTTCTGATAAAGAATCTGAAGTGATCAAATTACATAGAAAGCTGGAAAATTTTGAAAATTCATCTGTGGTATTGGATTACTTTAGTGCTAATGCTGATCCTACTAAGAGGGTTGTTGGAATTGGATTTTGGTCCTCCACCATTCAATGCAAATTATGTGGTTGAACCAGAAATTATTCATTTAGAGGAAATTGATCCAAAGACGGTGTTGAAAGTAAATCAAGTGGTTGAACCAGAAAAGTTACCCGTGATAGATGCATTTTAACAGAACCTGATGAGGTGAAAGTTGATCAACCTAAACTTTCCAAAATGTTACAATCAAGTGGTTTTGTTGCTGCTGGTCATCAGAAGAAGAATTTATCAACGGTGACTAAATAAGTTTTTGTTCAAAAGAAGCTAGTCAACTGCTCAGTAAAATCTTCTGAAGATTGTTCATTGGAAGGGTCTTCAAATTCAAGAAAAACTCCTTATATCAGAAATCATCAAGATAGACGAGTTTGCTTTCACTGTAATGAGGCTTGTCATATTCTGATTCACTGTCCTTATAAGAATCAAGCCAAATTAAAGAGTGTTTCCACACAACAACGAGTGGTGCCGATTCTGAAAAGACAAAATGTGGATAAGCCTATGTCTAGTGTTGTAAAGAATGTGCCTTGTCAATCATTTGCTAAATCTTCGGGATTTAAGCAACATGATAAGCATATTTCTAAACCAGTTGTTTTTCAAAAGAAGTTTGAGATTCCACATGTTGGAATTCCAAAAGGTTCTCAACCTGAGGTCAAACTTTCTAGACCACAACGAAGAAGACGTAACAGAAAACTAAAGAAATTTTTGGAAATACCTGAATCTGATAATCATAAATCTAATAATGTTTTTCCAATTAATCATACTATGTCTTCATTGAGAAGGTCTAATTGTGAATCTTATGTTCCAAAGGTTGATGACAATGTTGATTGTGAATTGCATGAAGTTGTTTATTTTGATCCATCTGGACGACCCAAGACCACAATGGTTTGGTTTCCAATTTCTAACTAATTTTCTTTGTTTATGTAGGGACAACCAAGGAGGACTATCAACAATACGTGGTAAGTGGATAGTGGTTGTTCTCGACATATGACAGGTAATATTCCTTTGCTGGAAGATGTTATTAATATTGATGGTGGTTATGTCGCTTTTGCTGGAAATAAAGGCGGGTACATAACTGGTCAGAGTACTTTAAAGAATGATAAAGTCAAATTTAAGAAAATAAACTATGTGGAGTAACTTGAACATAATCTTTTGAGTGTATCTCAAGTGTGTGACAAAAAAATTTCATTTCATTTCAATGATTCTGAGTGTTATATCTTGAAACCGGGCTTTGTGATTCCTGACGAATGGATTCTAATGAAGGTTCCTAGGAGAAATGACACATATGTCCTAGACATGAGTGTTGCTACTACAACGGATTCAATTCCTTCTTGTCTACTCTCCAAGGCGTCTGAGTCGGATTCTATTTTATGGCATAGGAAACTTGCTCACAACAATTATCGGAAAATGAATTATCTCGTGAAGAATGATCTGGTTTTTGGTGTTCCGAAAATGAAATTTTCAGTTCCTGATGACTGTATTCCTTACAAGAAGCGGAAACAACACAAGAAGTCCCATAATACTATGTCAAAGAATTCAATTGTGACTCCTTTGGTGCTACTACATATGGATTTGTTCGGACCGATTAGTATCAGGAGCATTGGCGGTAAATGTTACTGTCTGGTAGTAACAGATGATTTCTCTAGATTTTCATGGGTTAAGTTCCTTGCTTCTAAAGCCGAAACCACAGAGTTAGTACAATTCTTAATCCTGGGTTTAGAGAATTTATTAAAACAGAAAGTTAGAAGAATTAGGAGTGACAATGGCAACGAGTTTAAAAATAGAAAGATGGGTTTATTTTGTCTTCAAAAGGGAATTCATCATGAATTCAGTGCGCCATATGTGACTCAACAAAACGGTGTTGCTGAACGAAAGAACAGGACTTTGGTTGAAACGGCGCGTACAATGCTTACTGATTCTAAGCTTCCAGTAACTTTTTGGGCTGAGGCTGTGAATACTGCGTGTCACGTTTTGAACAGAGTCTTGACCGTTAAGCGATACAACAAGAGATGCAAGGAGTTGCTTAATAATCGTAAGCCGAATCTGGAATATTTACTACCTTTTGGTAATCCATGCACCATGTTGAAAGTTAGAGATATCCCAACCAAGTTCAGTGCTAAGGCTATTGAAGGGATCTTTCTGGGGTATGTTGCAATTTCTACTACCAAGAGGGTTTATAACAAAGTGACTCGTCAGGTTGAAGAATGGTTTCATATTGACTGTTCTAATCGGTCTTTACCTCAATTGGCGATTGGACCAGACTGGGCTTTTGATTATGACAATTTATTCAAGTCTTTTCATTTACCTTCTGATATTTCTCCTGAGGAAGCTGTTGTATTATATGATTCATGTCAGGATGCATAGAATAGTGGTTTTCTACCGACTGTGGTTCCACTTTCCTCTATTTCTTCTACATCTGCTCCAGATCCTAATGTTGCTTCTTGTTCGGGAACAAAAGAGTCTGATAGTGAGGATGAAAATGTTATTTTCCAAGATTCTTCTGTTGATCCTTTGTTAGTTAATGAACCTTCTAATTTGACACAGGCTCAGGTGGAGTTTCCTACAAATCTGGACTCGGAGATACCAGTTAATCAAGATCTGTCTTATCAATCTGATACAACTCAAGTTGATGTGTTGCCGGTTCCTGAGGTTGCATCAATCAAGGAACTCAAAGCTCATCCCATTACAAATATCATTGGGAATTTGTGAGATGGAGTGCAAACACGTTCTATTATTGACAACACTTGCTTGTATACAGGTTTTAAGGATACTGGTGTTTTTCATGTATGCTCACATTCCTGTTTTATTTCTCAGGTCGAACCAAACAATGTCGAAATGGCGTTACGTGATAACAATTGGATAGAGGCCATGCAGGAAGAACTTGCTCAGCTTGACAAACTCAAAGTTTGGAATCTTGTAGATCTTCCAAAGGGTGTGTATCCAATTGGTATGAAGTGGGTGTTTAAATGCAAGAAAGACGATCGAGGTGTTGTGGTGAGAAATAAGGCAAGATTAGTTGTACAAGGTTTTAATCAACAAGAGGGAATTGATTACACCGAGGTTTATGCTCCTGTTGCTAGGCTTGAAGCTATATGGCTATTTCTTGCTTTTGCTTCATACAAAGGATTTAAGGTGTTTCAATTAGATGTAAAAAGTGTTTTCTTATATAGTAAAGTCAAGGAGGAAGTTTATGTGTTTCAGCCGCCGGGGTTTGAAGATCCACTTAATCCGTCTAAAGTTTTCAAGCTTGTTAAAACTCTCTATGGTCTTCATCAAGCTCCTCGAGCGTGGTATGAAATGTTGTCTACACATCTTATGGAAAATGATTTTGTTCGTGCACATATTGACTCAACTTTATTCATTAAGAAAGCAGGGGGAGAATACCTACTGGTACAGATATATATAGATGATATTATTTTTGGCTCTACAAATGAAGGGTTGTGCAAAGAGTTTGAGAGTATTATGAAATTGAAGTTTGAGATGTCAGCTATGGGAGAGCTATCATTTTTCCTAGGTCTTCATGTTAATCAGAAGGAAGATGGTTTCTTTATTCATCAGTCCAAGTATGTAAATGACATCTTGAGCCGGTTCAAGATGAAGGACTGTACCCCATATGATACTCCGATTTCGGTCAATCATAAATTGAATGCTGACCTGGATGGAAAAGAAGTTGATTGCCGACTCTACAGTGCAATGATTGGATCTCTCATGTACTTAACCGCTTCAAGGCCAGACATAATGTTCGCTGTGTGTATTTATTCCAGGTTCCAAGCAAAAACAAAAGAGTCTCATTTGATTGCAGTAAAGAGAATCTTTCGTTATCTGAAAGGAAAAAAAAGATTGGGACTATGATTTCCACATGGTTCTAACTTTGAATTCAATGCATAAACTAATTCTGATTTTGGTGGGTGTTGTTTGGACAGGAAATCTACTACAGGTGGTTGCCAGTTCTTGGGAAATCGTCTAGTTTCCTGGCAATGCAAAAAGCAAACTACGGTATCCTTTTCAACATGTGAAGCAGAATACATTGTTGCTGCAAGTTGTTGTTCACAGATCTTGTGGATCCAACAACAATTAGGAGAGTACGGTTTGAATTTTACAGGAACCCCCATGTTTATTGATAATAATGTTACAATGTCAATCACAAATAATCATGTTAAGCACCGTAAAACAAAGCACATTGAAATTAGATATCATTTTATTCGTGATTGTACATATAAAAAGTTGATTGAGCTGGTAAAGGTACATACATATGATAATTTTACTGATCTTTTTACCAAGGCATTTGATCGTACCAGGTTTGAATTTCTGATCAAAATGATAGGTATGATCAATCCCGAATAAAAGTTTTTCAAAAACAAATTTTCATGGGAGATTTTATTTTAAATTTCTTTTATTGTATTATTACATTTCTGCATTTTAAATTTCAGTCAAAAATTGTTATTTATAAAAATTCAAAACAAAATAAAAAATTTTAAATAGACATCATTTGAAGTTAGAGAAGAAATGATAGTACATCAGTGAATAGTTCATTACACATGACCATAGTAGACCTTTGATATATGATAGTTTACAGTAAATTGATCTGCTCTAACTTTCAACGTCTGCATAAATAAGAAATGATACTGTTTTGAATGCTCTAATCTTGATAATATGTTTTAATTTGAATATGAGTTTGAAACTTGAATTGTCAATAGACTAGAAGCGTTTTTGAACCAATAGTAGTGTGAAAATTAAATATGATATGATTACATCTGTGATTTGAATCCATTATATGCCTGGGTGTGTATGTAAAAGATCATTATCAGATATAGAATATATGGTTTTAAGAATTTCATGAGACCAATATCGAATTATGTCTTTAGCACAATCTCTTTCAGTTCACTTCACTGCCTATGCCCCGAAAAACATGCAATGTGTTGCTTAACTAAGATATGTTTCTGACATCATCTGTTGGAACATATATTCACCCTTGGATCAGTTAGATACATCATCTATTCTGATTTCATTAAAATTTATCTAGATAATAGTTGGATCATTCTATCTGAATCTATTGATTCTCATTATAAAGCCAATTCATTGGAATCTTTTGATTCTAAATCATCTTGATTCTCATATCCTTTGGGATCTGCTATTCTATACTTGTGCTAATAGAGATAATTTCATCTTGGAGATTGATCTAATCTTGCAATAAACTGTGTATGTCTTGAAGATAGTGCAAATTTAAATTTATGTTGGCATATATGTGGGGTACACGATGTTTTTCATCTAAATGGTACTAACTCACATGAAGTTGGAAGAAAAATGCTTATAGTTTCAAATTATATAATATTGACAACTTAAGAATTCATACTTTGTATTACAAATTCGAAATGAAAAATTGAGCATTTCATGACCTGATATTGTTTACTTTGAAATTTATCGCGTATCATTTCAAGTAATATTCAAATTGATTGCAAAAATTACATAAGATGAAAAAGATTTGAGTTACATAAGAATGAGTTTGATTGTTTCATATCATAGGTTACCCATAGTTGATAATAGATTGTGTGATGAATTACTCATATACTAATATGATCTTCTTGTTCATGATGTTAATCTAAAAATATATGTTTTCAGTTTGTTCAGATAAAAACAAAAAATATGTGATTCCGTTTGTACAGATAAAATCCAAAAATATTTTGTTTCTATCTTCTATGAGAATTTTAATTTTATTAAAATAATTCGGGATTGGATCGGATACATGCTACAAATGGAAGTTCACAAGAATGTGTCATGTTGAAAGTGAAGAATTTTGTTCAAAGGAAAAGGTTTGGAGCGAACTTAATATGTTCGCCTGGTTCTGATTAAGCGAACTTACTATGTTCGCCTGAGGCTTGTTAAGCGAACTTAACAAGTTCGCTTGTGACACCCGACATTTCAGGTCAATATCCGTACACATTATGAACAAGTTTACATTACAATAAACGAGTTTACATTATAATTATTTTTGTGATTTACGTAATTTCACAAACAAGGACATTAAGGTCTAACAAAAACCGTACATGGTCTCACTTCATACTTGGTAATTCTAGGAGTTACCGGATCACGTGTCATATAACCCGACTAATACGAACAATAGTGGATAAATTAAATATTCAGGCGTATACGTTACACAAATTTTTCGTTGGTCAATAATTTATTTTTAGAATAAATCATACAGTATACGTAAAAGTAAACTAACGAACTCTTTCGAAAACGCTATTGGGTAGCGTCACTTTTAGGTACTTATACCTACAAATAATCACCTCAACGGATTATACAATCCAAGATTTCAATGTTTTTCTTTAACGAGCCATAAACTTGTTAAATTTATAATACCGTGAGAAACCCAAACCGAATTAAATTACCCCTTTAAAACTCTAATAGATATGAATACCATTAATAAATTAGTGGTAAACACTAATTGTTTGATTTATTTTAACCCAAACCAACCATCCTTGACTTTCTCGGCCGGAAGCCAGAGAAAACCCACACCCCCTTACTCGACCCATACCACACCTGAGAAAACTCAGATATAACCATACTCACTTCAATCACTTTTCTCATAATTCCTTTCATCACTCTCATTTTCATACGGCAAACGTTTCCATTCTCTTCGAATTCGAAGACAAGTTTCAAGGTGAAATTCACTTTATTTCGGTATTTGAAGAAGGATTTCAAGTGTTTTAAAGAAAATTCTGCAAAAGAGTCAAGACCGTTCTCTGTTTCTCTCATCATTTTCATCTTGGTTTTAAGGTAAAAACTCAATACTATCCACTTTATTTTCTTTAAAACCGTATCTAAGCATACAAAATGTTCAAATCGCAAGTAAGATAACAAGAAAAGTGTGTCAAATTCAAGTTTTAAAACATAAATGTGCAGGACTAATTCTGTCAAACAGAAGTCCAGTAATCGAAACTAGAAGTTTCGATACCAGTTAACTCAATCGAAACTATAGTTTCGATACCTGTCTACTCAATCGAAACTAGGAAGTTTCGATACCTATTGCCCAATCGAAACTAAGTAGTTTCGATGCATATTGCTCAAATCGAAACTAGGAAGTTTCGATATCTAATCTGCACAATCGAAACTAGGAAGTTTCGACATCTGTCCTACTCAATCGAAACTAGATAGTTTCGATACCCAACTACTCAATCGAAACTAGGAAGTTTCGACACTCAATTGCCCAATCGAAACAATGAAGTTTCGATACCTGTGTCAGTCCCCTTTTGGGCAGTAACTAAGATCAATTTTTATAACAAAACAAGTGTTGAAAATCTAAGAAGACATTTAAACAAAAGCAACCGGATTTACAAGGTCGGTGAACAATTTGCAATATAAGACGTTTGGTCTTAACACAATTTACCCTTGGTATCTAGGGTACGAATAGTCAAGGTTGACTACAACAAGTATCATACAAGTATACACAAACTCAAGGTGAGTTTCACGGCCCCTTTTTACTGTTTTCTAATATTTGGGGGAAGAACATACTTCAACTATTTTATGGGATAACAAGAGAATAAGACACGACTTTATGTTTACATGGGATAAGAACAACACATTGGAGGCCGCTAAAGTCCCCTGGAACAACATAGTAACCATTAACTGTAGCCTAGGGTCCTATGAATAATACTATGGAGAGTGACGTCTCCCGATCATGGTTAGTCGCGCTAACCACAATCTGGAGGATTTATGGCCGCATAGAACCCGATAACGCTTATTAGGGGCTCACACATGTCATGGTTTGGTTACGCCTCATGTATGAACATATTATTTGTATTCCTAGCTAGTTTACAAATGGGTCAACAATTCTTATTCTGTTTATCACATACAACTGAACTATTTATGAACAATCGAAGTTTACAAAGAACTATTTGATTAAACCTGTGAACTCACCAACCTAGTGTTGACGATTTTAAGTATGTTTTTCAGGTAACTGAACGGGATTTCAAGGTTAGCAACGTAGATTACATGCATGCACGATGGATACTACTCAAGGAGGATTTCCCCTGTATAACTCACTGAATTGAGTCATATTTGTGAAATCTTAACTTTTTGTAAACTCAGATTACATTTTTGTAATGTAAAACTTTAAATTTGTTTATGTATCCATTTAGCATGTATGTGTTTGCGGTAATCATATGCTTTGGAAACCATGAACGTCGCGCCTCGCGTTTCCGCCTTGGCGGTGTGTGACAGATTGGTATCAGGGCCATTGATTATAGTGAACTAGGAATCTAAATTGGAACCTAGTCTATAATCTAAATGACTCACTAAAACGTTTTCATTGCATAAGCATTGCATAACCAGTCATTTTGTCATATGGATATTGTAGTCACAAGCATGTCGTCACATTCACATTCTGATCCCGTCTCTGACACTGAATCAAACGAGGAACTTTCCGCCTCACGTCCCAAAAATCGAATACAAGTTCGCGACTCCACACCACCTAATGTCGCCTTGGGAGAACCGCCTATTGTCTACCGAAAGAAAAGCGGAGGACCAGTTAAGGTGCAAAGTGCTAGAAAGAAGGTTCGACTTCCACACAAAAGGACTCTAGCAGCCCGTGACCCGGAAGACTTGGAGACAGATGAAGAGCCACCTAAACAACGACCCTGCTACCACCCTACTGTGGGAACTATCTGTTGGATGCCCCGTACCCTGGCACGATGGAGGGAGATGGAGAGCATCCCATCTACCTTTGAGCTCGGAGAGTCTTCCAATTCTCCAACACCCCTACCCCACACTGGGGAAGCCATGGAGCTCACAGTGCCTACCTTGGTAGCACGAGTTTGTACGCACGAGGAGCGTCTTGATGATCTCCTAGATGACATCCGGGCACATGGGGATGCAGCCACGCGACTTCGTCAAGGGTTCGGATCTCGAGTTCAGACTCTGGAAGACCACACCCGAGACATACAGGGTGCCACGAACTATCTAGAGTTGAGAGCTGACATGGACTGGCAGTTCACTGTTACGGTCCGAGACATGGTGGAGGCGCTGGAAGAAAGGACGTTGGCTGCAGAATTTGTGGCGAGAGCTAGCTTTGTCATGGCGGTACTTGCCATGATGATTAGATTGTACTCTCACTTCTTCTTTTAAACCTATTACGGGCGGGTTGTGCCCGTAGTACATTAAGTAGTTTGAAACTTTAGTACTGATGAGGTCATGTGAACCCATCCTTTTTGTATCCATATCTTTTGGGAACAATGTACTATAGATGTTTTAACTATGTATGTGATGGTTTATATTGTAGTGATGGTTGTTTACGTTTGATGTTTTTGTATCCTTATGTCATGCGCTATCATTATTGTCATATAATGTTGTTTCTTTTTAATTGATATGTTAGAAAGAACATCATGGCGCCTAAGCGTAGGACAACCCGTAACACTACTGGTGACAACAACGAGGCGATTTCTCCAAACGTGGAACAACTCATAGCACAGCTAGTAGCTGCTGCCATGGAGCAGTATGAGGCAAATCGAAATAGTGGAGGAGGAAACGGCAGCGGTACCGGCGGAGGAGGTGCAGGAGGTAGCGGTACAGCCGGAGGTTTCGGAGGTAATAGAATAAATAAGCCGTAACACATAGTCATGATCCGAATTAATGACGTTATGACTTGTAAATCTACAGATGCTTCAAATAGGAAGTGCTCCTACAAGGCCTTTCTATCTTGCAAACCCCGTAACTTCAATGGCACCGAAGGTGCAGTAGGTCTAATAAGGTGGATAGAAAAGATGGAATCGGTGATTGATATTAGTGAATGCACCGCTGACTGCATGGTGAAGTATTCTACATGCTCACTCACTGATAAAGCTTTAACCTGGTGGAATTCACAAGTAAAGACTTTAGGAAGGCAGACAGCATATGAGTTGTCATGGGAAGACCTAAAAGCCATGATGATCGAGGAATACTGTCCTCGAAATGAGTTGCAAAAGATCGAATCTGAAATGTGGAATTTACAAATGATAGGAGATGATGTTGCTGGTTACACTGACCGATTCAATGAGTTAGCAATCTTGGTTCCACACATGGTTACCCCAGAATACAAGAAAGTTGAAAGATATTTGTGGGGTCTCGCACCTCAAATCCGAAGTCTAGTGACTTCATCGAACCCTATGGATGCCAAGAGCGCCATAACTCTAGCTTTCAAGCTGAGGGATAATGCTGTACGTGATGGTTTGTTTGAGAAGAAGGAGACCGAAGAAGGGAGGTCTGGGGAAAAGAGGAAATGGTTTGGAAAACCAATTAATCAAAATAAGAAACAAATTTACAAGAGACCTGAAACTATAAAAGCCTTTGTTGCCAACACTGTGGAACAAAATGGATACCTTGGAGCACGACCAAGGTGTGACAAGTGTGGATATCATCACAATGGAAAGTGTACCCAATGTGGAAAATGTAAAAAGTATGGACATCTAGCCCATAACTGTAGGAGCAATGCGAACCCTAATAAGATAAATCAAGTAGCAGGAAAAGTCAACCCAGGAACAGAAAGGATGAATCAAGGATGCTTTGAGTGCGGAGATCCAAAGCACTTCAGAAAAGACTGTCCAAAGTTGAAGAACCGAAACGACAATCAGGCCCGTGGAAGAGCATTTGTGATGGGGGCTGGTGACGCACGTCAAGATCCAAACATTGTCACTGGTACGTTCCCGATAAATAATCACTATGCCTCTATACTTTTCGATACGGGTGCTGATTTGAGTTTTGTGTCAAATGACTTTAAGTCCCTACTCGGTATTAAGGCCAGCAAACTAGAACAAAAGTATACAATTGAATTAGCGAACAGAAAATTAATTAATACCGGAGAGGTCATTCAGGGTTGTACCTTATGTCTTAAAAACCACACATTTAGTATAGATCTGTTACCTGTTGATTTAGGAAGCTTTGACGTTGTTATTGGCATGGATTGGTTGTCAAAGAATCATGCCGAGATTGTTTGTTTTGAGAAGATTGTCCAAATCCCACTCTCAAACGGAGAAGTTCTTTCGATTCAAGGTGAGAAGAGTGGAGTAACGTTAAGGATGATAAACTGCATGAAAGCTCGTAAGTATTTACGTAAAGGCTATTGCGTATTCCTGGCTCACGTCATCGAGAAGAAACCCGAGGAACGTCGACTTGAGGATATACCAATCGTTAAGGATTATCCTGAAGTTTTTCCTGAAGACTTACCTGGTTTACCACCACCGAGGCAAGTCGAATTTCGAATCGATTTAGTACCAGGAGCCGCCCCGGTTGTGCGATCACCATATCGATTAGCACCTTCTGAAATGCATGAATTATCAAATCAACTTCAAGAGTTGCTTGATAAAGGTTTCATAAGACCGAGTTTCTCACCTTGGGGAGCTCCGGTCCTATTCGTAAAGAAAAAGGATGGAACCTTTAGGATGTGTATTGATTACCGAGAATTAAACAAGCTTACAATAAAAAACCGATACCCACTTCCTCGAATAGATGATTTGTTTGATCAACTACAAGGATCTAGCTTCTACTCTAAAATCGATCTACGTTCAGGGTATCATCAACTAAGAATCCAAGAAGAAGATGTACCGAAGACAGCATTTAGGACTCGTTATGGCCACTACGAATTCCTAGTTATGCCGTTTGGTTTGACGAACGCACCGGCTGTTTTCATTGATCTCATGAACCGAGTGTGCAAACCATACTTGGATAAATTCGTGATAGTATTTATCGATGACATATTGATATATTCACGAACCAAGGAGGAACATGAACATCATTTGAAATTAATCTTGGAACTACTCAGGAATGAGAAGCTTTATGCTAAATTCTCTAAGTGTGAGTTTTGGATCCGAGAGGTTCACTTTCTCTGACACGTTATCAATAAGAATGGTATCCATGTGGATCCATCCAAGATTGAAACCATCAAAAACTGGGAAGCACCAAAGACTCCGACAGAAGTACGTCAATTTTTGGGTTTGGCCGGTTATTACAGACGATTCATCGAGAATTTTTCAAAAATAGCCTTGCCTTTGACCACATTAACCCAGAAAGAAAAGAAGTATGATTGGAGTGACAAGCAAGAGTCAACTTTTCAATTACTGAAGCAGAAGCTGTGTAGTGCACCAATCTTATCCCTTCCTGAGGGAATCGACAACTTTGTCGTATACTGCGATGCATCACACCAAGGACTTGGTTGTGTGTTAATGCAAAGAGACAAAGTCATCACATATGCCTCACGACAACTAAAAGTGCACGAAAAGAATTATACGACCCATGACTTGGAATTGGGTGTAGTTGTGTTTGCACTCAAGATTTGGAGACATTATCTTTACGGTACAAGATGCACTATCTTTACTGATCACAAGAGTCTTCAACATATCTTCGATCAAAAGGAACTTAACATGAGACAGCGTCGTTGGGTAGAGCTACTGAATGATTACGACTGTGATATCAAGTATCACCCTGGAAAAGCCAATGTCGTAGCAGACGCTTTAAGTCGCAAAGAACGGGTTAAAACACTCCGTGTTCGTGCCCTAGAATTGACAATTCATACGAGTCTCACGAATCAAATCCGGATGGCACAACAAGAGGCAATCAAAGAAGAAAACATTCAGAATGAAGCTTTACGAGGAATGATAAAGCAATTGGAGCCTAAGTCAGATGACACTTTATACTTCATGAATAGAATTTGGGTGACACGTTTTGGTAACTTACGGGAGTTAGTTATGGACGAAGCCCACAAGTCCAGGTACTCCATTCACCCAGGTTCAGATAAGATGTATAAGGATCTAAAAGAATTATATTGGTGGCCCAATATGAAAGGAGATATTGCCACATATGTCAGTAAATGCTTAACGTGTTCAAAAGTAAAAGCCGAACATCAGAAACCGTATGGCTTGTTACAACAACCAGAAATTCCCCAATGGAAATGGGAACAGATTTCTATGGATTTTATCACAAAATTACCCAAGACGTCCAGTGGTTATGATACCATATGGGTAATTGTCGACCGTTTAACAAAATCAGCTCATTTTCTACCTATCAAAGAGACAGATAAAACTGAGAAACTTGCAAAGCTTTATATCAAGGAAATTGTGGCTAGGCATGGAGTGCCAATTTCTATTATCTCTGATAGAGACAGCAGATTCGTGTCTAGAATCTGGAAATCATTACAAGAAGCCATGGGCACACGTCTTGACAAGAGCACGGCATATCACCCACAAACAGATGGTTAAAGCGAAAGGACTATTCAAACTTTAGAGGATATGCTCCGTGCGTGTGTAATTGATTTCGGAGGTAATTGGGATACTCATTTACCATTAGCAGAGTTTTCCTATAATAACAGCTACCACACGAGCATTAAAGCAGCTCCGTTTGAAGCTTTATATGGTCGTAAATGCCGCTCACCGTTATGTTGGGCGGAAGTTGGTGAAAAACATTTGACAGGCCCTGAGATTGTCCAGGAAACCACTGATAAGATTTTCAAAATTAAGGACCGTTTGAAAGCGGCCCGAGATAGACTAAAGAGCTATGCTGATAACAGACGGAAACCATTAGAATTTCAAATTGGTGACCGAGTAATGTTAAAAGTCTCACCATGGAAAGGCGTTGCAAGGTTTGGTAACCGTGGTAAGCTCAACCCTAGATACATTGGACCATTTGAAATACTGGCTAGGGTTGGCCCTGTAGCCTACAAACTCAAGCTATCACAAGAACTAAGCAACGTACACGATACATTTCATGTGTCGAATCTCAAAAAGTGTCTATCAGACGAGACTTTGATCATACCGCCTGATGAAATTCACATTGATGATAAACTTCACTTCATCGAGGAACCAATTGAGATTACAGATTGGAAAGTTCAAAGGCTGAGACGTAGTCGAATCAAACTGGTTAAAGTACGTTGGAACTCAAAACGTGGTCCTGAGTATACATGGGAACGAGAGGACCAAATGAAAACGAAATACCCCTCCTTATTTAAGGATACACCAATTCAAGATGACACGAATTGAATTTCGGGACGAAATTCCGTTAACATGGGGAGAATGTGACACCCGACATTTCAGGTCAATATCCGTACACATTATGAACAAGTTTACATTACAATAAACGAGTTTACATTATAATTATTTTTGTGATTTACGTAATTTCACAAACAAGGACATTAAGGTCTAACAAAAACCGTACATGGTCTCACTTCATACTTGGTAATTCTAGGAGTTACCGGATCACGTGTCATATAACCCGACTAATACGAACAATAGTGGATAAATTAAATATTCAGGCGTATACGTTACACAAATTTTTCGTTGGTCAATAATTTATTTTTAGAATAAATCATACAGTATACGTAAAAGTAAACTAACGAACTCTTTCGAAAACGCTATTGGGTAGCATCACTTTTAGGTACTTATACCTACAAATAATCACCTCAACGGATTATACAATCCAAGATTTCAATGTTTTTCTTTAACGAGCCATAAACTTGTTAAATTTATAATACCGTGAGAAACCCAAACCGAATTTAATTACCCCTTTAAAACTCTAATAGATATGAATACCATTAATAAATTAGTGGTAAACACTAATTGTTTGATTTATTTTAACCCAAACCAACCATCCTTGACTTTCTCGGCCGGAAGCCAGAGAAAACCCACACCCCTTTACTCGACCCATACCACACCTGAGAAAACTCAGATATAACCATACTCACTTCAATCACTTTTCTAATAATTCCTTTCATCACTCTCATTTTCATACGGCAAACGTTTCCATTCTCTTCGAATTCGAAGTCAAGTTTCAAGGTGAAATTCACTTTATTTCGGTATTTGAAGAAGGATTTCAAGTGTTTTAAAGAAAATTCTGCAAAAGAGTCAAGACCGTTCTCTGTTTCTCTCATCATTTTCATCTTGGTTTTAAGGTAAAAACTCAATACTATCCACTTTATTTTCTTTAAAACCGTATCTAAGCATACAAAATGTTCAAATCGCAAGTAAGATAACAAGAAAAGTGTGTCAAATTCAAGTTTTAAAACATACATGTGCAGGACTAATTCTATCAAACAGAAGTCCAGTAATCGAAACTAGAAGTTTCGATACCAGTTAACTCAATCTAAACTATAGTTTCGATACCTGTCTACTCAATCGAAACTAGGAAGTTTCGATACCTATTGCCCAATCGAAACTAAGTAGTTTCGATGCATATTTCTTAAATCGAAACTAGGAAGTTTCGATATCTAATCTGCACAATCGAAACTAGGAAGTTTCGACATCTGTCCTACTCAATCGAAACTAGATAGTTTCGATACCCAACTACTCAATCGAAACTAGGAAGTTTCGACACTCAATTGCGCAATCGAAACTATGAAGTTTCGATACCTGTGTCAGTCCCCTTTTGGGCAGTAACTAAGATCAATTTTTATAACAAAACAAGTGTTGAAAATCTAAGAAGACATTTAAACAAAAGCAACCAGATTTACAAGGTCGGTGAACAATTTGCAATATAAGACGTTTGGTCTTAACACAATTTACCCTTGGTATCTAGGGTACGAATAGTCAAGGTTGACTACAAAAAGTATCATACAAGTATACACAAACTCAAGGTGAGTTTCACGGCCCCTTTTTACTGTTTTCTAATATTTGGGGGAAGAACATACTTCAACTATTTTATGGGATAACAAGAGAATAAGACACGACTTTATGTTTACATGGGATGAGAACAACACATTGGAGGCCGCTAAAGTCCCCTGGAACAACATAGTAACCATTAACTGTAGCCTAGGGTCCTATGAATAGTACTATGGAAAGTGACGTCTCCCGGTCTTGGTTAGTCGCGCTAACCACAATCTGGAGGATTTATGGCCGCATAGAACCTGATAACGCTTATTAGGGGCTCACACATGTGATGGTTTGGTTACGCCTCATGTATGAACATATTATTTGTATTCCTAGCTTGTTTACAAATGGGTTAACAATTCTTATTCTGTTTATCACATACAACTGAACTATTTATGAACAATCGAAGTTTACAAAGAACTATTTGATTAAACCTGTGAACTCACAACCTAGTGTTAACGATTTTAAGTATGTTTTTCAGGTAACTGAACGGGATTTCAAGGTTAGCAACGTAGATTACATGCATGCACGATGGATACTACTCAAGGAGGATTTCCCCTGTATAACTCACTGAATTGAGTCATATTTGTGAAATCTTAACTTTTTGTAAACTCATATTACATTTTTGTAATGTAAAACTTTAAATTTGTTTATGTATCCATTTAGCATGTATGTGTTTGCGGTAATCATATGCTTTGGAAACCATGAACGTCGCGCCTCGCGTTTCCGCCTTGGCGGGGTGTGACATCGCCTAATTAAGCGAACTTAATTGTGATTAGATGTTTTTTTCAGGCGAACTTATCCATATTATCTTGTTTCACTGTGGGAGCGAACTTATTGAACGAACTTACGGGTTCTTTAGCGAACTTGTGACAATCTAAATTAGGGTTTTCGATTTGAAATTTTTGTGTTCCCCTCTGGATCGGATTTGAATTGCGAATCTTTCCAAGGTAATTTCAAGGTTTTTTATCCGTTAAATCGATGGAAATTTGATCCTTTGACCCTATGTTCATAGTCGTTTGACCGTCGGTCTGTGAATGATCTGATATGGTTGATGCTTAATAGTGTTTCGTGGTTGTAAATCGTTGATTATGATATGTTTAATTTGAAAAATTTTGACGATTTGGACATTTTTGAGATTCTGTTGTAGAATTTGTATCGACAAACTGGTTCAAGCGAACTTGTTTTGGCGAACTTATTATGTTCGCCTCTTGCAACACTAAGCGAAATTATTAAGTTCGCCTAAGGGCTCAGTAGTGTTTGGACTTTTTTGTGAAATTTTTTTATGTGTGAAATTTGTTTTTAAATTTTTTTATTTTGTTTGTTATATGACTAATGTGTGTTCTTTGTCCAATAATTTTACAGATGGCTCGTCGTGTTGAGTACAAACATAATCAAGTGGCGTTGTTAGATCCAAATATGTCTGAAGCTGTTAATTTCCAAGGAATTATCAACTTTCTGAATCGTTCACGTTTGCATGTGGCCTTATCCGCATATCCGTACATTAGCTTACCGTATATACAACAATTCTGAGATACTGTACATCAAGACACATATGTTGAACCTCATGTATTTCATGCTACGGTAAATAATACAGAGGTAGTTATTTCAGTGGACACTATTCGTGCTGTTTTGGCATTGAGAGGTGCTAATGAAGATACTATGTCTTAGCCTGGAACACTGATTATGGGATGTTTTCAGAGGATGGGTTACAGAGGTAGACCAAATGATACTCAAGCAAGAAAAGGAGGTTTAGTTGGAGAATGGAGGTATTTTATGCACGTCATCATACAATGTTTGTCTCCAAGAAAGGCTGGTACTGATGGTTTGAAGCTGCAATGGTTGCTTTGACCCTGACCAAATGGTTTAACTTTGCTTTATATATATACCGTGAGTTGGTCATGCAAATGAATCCTCCAGAAGGTCAATGGTTTCTTATGTACCCTAGGTTCTTGAAAATGATGCTGAATCATTTAATTCCAGATTTACCACAACATCCAATCCATTTGACTTTGACTCCTATGTCCAAAAGAATCTTTACTGATTGTACTATGGTTAAACAACAAAATGTTACTTTGATTCCTGTTTCGACTCCTTTATTTGGTCACTTAATCAATCCTGATTATGTTGAGCCACCTAATGATAATTGGTTTCATCCTAAGGAGTTAGTTCAAGGCCAAATCCAAAATCAAGTACAACAACCATAACAACCGCAACAAGTTCAAGCTCAACAACAACAACAACAACAAGTTCCTATTCCACAAGAACAGGTTCACATTCCTGTTAATGAACCAGTTCAAGAAGATATTGCTCAAGATAATGAACAAGATTTGGGTATGAATATGGAAGATTTGGATAATGACGCTGTGAACTCACCCAATCAAGAAGCTGAAGAGAATGTGGTAGATACGAGTTCCGGTGATACTATTTTACTTGATTCTGAAGCTACTGATTCTGATTCGTCTAGAGATTTTAGCTCAAATCATTATGAGAGATTGGCTATGTTGGCAAATGCGGGAAAACGTATTAAATATAAAGCCAGAAAACTGAGGCGTAAGGCTGTTCGGAATCCTCCTTCTGGATCAGTACTTAGCAAGAGAACTTTAATTGATGAGAGTTCTGACTCGGAGAGTGATGATATTCCAGTTCCAAAAGCTCAGAAGCTTATGTTTGCTTCTATTGCTGCTACTCATTCATCTCAACGTGTTGAGGATGCTAATTTTGTTGCATCCTTACTGGTTATACCTCCTACATCTAAACATCTAAACATCCATCTCCGGTGATTTCTCCACATGTTCCATATTCATCTGACGCTGGTCCTTCAAAGCCTTCTGATTCTGAAAGGATTACCTTCCTTGAATCATAGGTGCTTGCTTTGCAGACTCAGGTAGATACTCTTGTGTCTATTGATACTCAGAGACAATTGGTTCTTCAAGCTCAAGCTACACAGATTGCTGACATGCAGTTATTGGTGTCCAAACTTGTTGAGCGTCTTGACGCTCAGGGGGAGTTAAGGATACATGATACTTGTCATGCTGAGTAAATTCAAAGAAATAATGATGATGACAATGATCCTAGTGGTAATATTGAGGGTGATCGTCAATACGCTGACATGAATCCAATATAAAGGGATCAGGGGGAGTCTACATCAGAAAATATTAAAGGAACCAAGAATGATTCTGGAGTGAATGAAGATATTTTGCTATTGGAATTCTTTGTTGATTCTGAAGAAGAAGAAGCTGAGAAGTTAGAATGTCTGGATGATATTGATAAATTATTTGATGATGTTGAAGAGGATGTGATGGATAATGAAGTTGAAGAAGGAGAGATTGTAGAAATTGAGATAGAAAAGAGTAAAGATAAAGTTACATATGAAGGCAGTGATGGTCTGAATATACCGTATAACTTCATCCAAGATGATGGTATTCCTGAGTTTTCTTATGATGGAGTAACAGATTCTATGGACTCTGTTGAAGATATCACTACACCTGATGATACTGCTCAATCCAAGATAGATTCTGATGTTGATACTACTCATCCTATGTCTCCTAAGCCGAATGAAGAACCTGTGATGTATAGTAGAGAGAAGTAGTTAACCGTTGGATGAAAGTACTACCAAAGTCACCTATACAACCTGCTCAGAAAGAAAGATATGTGAATAAAGAGAGGTGTATTGGAAGAATCATCAGTTGGTTTTATGATGATGACACGAAATTGTTTGCTCTTAAAAGATCTGATGGTGTTCAATACTTAAAGCCTAGTATCAAGTATTGCAATACCTTACCAAGGTGTGAAATGAATGGTCTAGCTACAAAACCACTGATTAATAGATCAAAGTGTGGATTAGCCGATATGATTGCTAACCTGATTAAAAGAGAAGGTGGATCAGGGAAGTATGAGAGATTAAAGCCACAAAAAGGAAAAAGAGTGAAGATTGTAGATGACAAGACTGAGATTGTGACTTGGAAGTATACGTTCAAGCAAGTACGTGCTGTACAGAAGATACCATTGAAGAAAATACCACAAGATTTTCTAAGGAATATGAAATGGTGGTATGTAGATGTGAATACTGGTGAAGCTAGGATTGATGATAAAGATAATAAGGTCATTGTTAGTTTCTCTGATGCAATGAATCTTATTAATTTCTTAAAAAAAGATCAGAGGACGTTAAGAAAGAATGAGATTATGTTTACTGATGAATGGAGAGAACAAGGATTGCAGTATAAAAGAGTGTTGGAGATCTGTCATAGATATGGAGTGCACGTAGGAAGCAGATTACCAGATAATTGGAAGACCTCGTCATGAAGACTGAAGACAAAAGATCAAGCTATTGTCAAGGGGGAGTCTGTTAGGACATAGAATTTATGACAAAAGCTTTGTAATAGTTTTGGTCTTATTGTCTTTATGTTTTTATGTAATTGTATAGATTTTGTCTAGGTGATAGAACAAGTTTCTGCTAGAGGCGAACTTGTTAAGTTCGCCTAGCCTATTAGAAGCGAACTTGTTAAGTTCGCCTAGTCTCATGTGAGGCGAACTTGTTAAGTTCGCCTATTGCAGAGTTTGTGTCTATAAATAGGAGTTTACAGAATCTGTTTTAGAACAGAGAGAAAAGTAGAAAGACTTGATTGATTGTATTCTGTAAACTCTATGTTTTGGTGATATACAAAGAGAAAGTTTATTTACATGTTGTTTCTGTTGCCAATTAGTATACAAACGTTAATACAGTAGGATTCCGCACTCCATGTTAACGAGACATCCTGTTACGAGATCGATCTCAGATGAGTCATGTGGACCTACACAAGAAACAAGCGGACTTCCATAGGGGTTTTTGGAGCTTGAAAGTTCTTCACCGCTTCAATCTTAGCGGGATCAACGTGAATACCCTTCTCGTTGACTATATGACCCAAGAAGTGGATTTCCTTTAGCCACAATTCACACTTGGAGAACTTGGCATACAAAGGTTCATTCTTTAAGAGATCCAACACCAATCGTAAGTGCTCTTCGTGCTCCGATTTTGATTTTTAATAGATAAGGATGTCGTCAACGAAGACGATCTTGAACCATGAGATCCATGAATACCGCGGGTGCATTGGTTAGTTCGAAGGGCATAACCATGAACTCATAATGACCGTATCTTGTATGAAAAGTTGTCTTAGGGATATTGGATTCAAGGACTCGTAACTGGTGATAACCAGAACGAAGATCAATCTTTGAGAAATAAGTCGATCCTTGAAGTTGATCAAATAAATCGTCAATCCTTGGAAGTGGATAACGGTTTTTCACAGTAAGCTTGTTGAGTTCCCGGTAGTCGATGCACATCCGGAAAGAACCATCCTTCTTCTTGGCAAATAAGATGGGTGCTCCCCAAGGAGAAACACTTGGACGTATAAATCCTTTGTCAGAAAGTTCTCGAAGCTGGCTTGAAATTTCTTCCATATCTGATGGTGCAAGATGGTAGGGTGACTTAGCCATGGTATTTGCTCCTAGCACTAGGTCGATACGGAATTCAACATGACGTGCGGGAGGAAGACCGGGTAAATCTTCGGGAAAAACTTTTGGAAAGTCTTTGATCACGGGGATGTCTTGGATGATTTTTCCCTTGTCTTTCCGCTCCTTAATATGTGCCAAGAATACCATATGTTTCTTCCGCAAGTAGTTTTGCGCGGTAGTGCAAGACATAAGCTTGACAGCTATCACCCAGGGTCGTGCTTGTTACGAGTGCGGTGACCCAAATCATTTTAGGAACCGTTGTCCTAGGTTTGTCATTGTGAACCAAGCCAACATGAACCAAGGCAACTCTGGGAAACATGAATCAGGGGAACATGAACCAGGGAAATGTGAATCAGGGGAATGCAAACCCTGTAGCTCGTGGACATGCCTTCAGCATTAATGCCAACGATGCTCAAGCTAACAATGATGTGGTGAACGGTACGTACCCAATTAATCAACAATATGCTTCTATCCTAACCAAAATTACTAAGTAAGCTAATGTGCTTGTAAGACCATAGTAAAACAATGATAAAAAAGATAAAGCTTTTGTCATACATTCTATGTCCTAACATCTTGGCTTAGCGGGCTATTATCTTCGTTTCATATCGAACTTTTCAAAGATCGCGGTGCCACTCATAGCCTTAACACATAAAGTCAAACCCTACGAGTGGGGACCAAAAAAAGAGGAAGCGTTTCAAACTCTGAAGCAAAAATTGTGTGAGGCTCCTATCTTGACTCTTCCCGATGGAACTGAGGACTTCGTCGTTTACTGTGATGCTTCCCACTTAGGCCTTGGTTGTGTTCTTATGCAACGAGGCAAAGTGATTGCTTATGCGTCCCGAAAACTCAAAATCCATGAGAAGAATTATACGACGCACGATTTTGAGCTTGGTGCGGTTGTATTTGCTCTCAAAATTTGGAGGAACTACTTATATGGTACTAAGTGTGTCGTTTACACCGACCATAAGAGTCTCCAGCACATTTTCAATCAAAAAGAACTTAACATGAGGCAAAGGCGTTGGGTTGAAATTCTAAACGAATACGACTATGATATTTGTTACCATCCTCGTAAGTCGAACGTCGTAGCCGATGCTCTTAGTCCTAAAGAATCTATCAAAATCCACAGAATTCAAATCCATAATGATATTCAAACTCACATCCATGAAGGACAACATATTTCAGTCACTGAAGAAAAAATGTACAATGAAATGGCATGTGGTGTAGAACCTCAACTGGAAACCAAACCCAGTTGGTTACTTTACTTTTTGAATCGTATCTGGATTCCGGACCGTGACAATCTTCGTACCTTTATCATGAACGAGGCTCAAAAGGCTCGTTATTCTGTTCATCCCGGTGCGGATAAAATGTATAAGGACCTTCGTACTCAATATTGGTGCCCTGGTATGAAAAAGGAAATTGCTCTATATGTGTCCAGGTGCCTTACTTGCTTGAAAGTCAAGGCCGAGCACCAGCGTCTATCTGGCTTACTTGAACAACCTGAGATTCCGGTGTGGAAATGGGATTGTATTGCTATGGATTTCATAACCCAGCTCCCGCATACGTCTCGTGGTCATGATAGTATTTGGGTAATCATCGACCGTTTGACAAAATCTGCTCACTTTCTACCCATTTGTGAAGACTACCGAGTCGAGAAATTGGCTCGAATCTATATTGATGAGATTGTTAGTCGTCATGGTGTACCTCTCAACATTATTTCTGATCGTGATGGGCGATTCACTTCTTGTTTCTTGCAATCAATTTTGGGTACTCAACTGAATCTTAGTACGGCTTACCATCCGCAAACTGATGCTCAATCCGAACGAACTATTCAAACCCTTGAGAATATGCTTAGAGCATGTGTCATCGACTTCAAGGGGAATAGGGATTTACATCTACCGTTAGTCGACTTCTCGTATAACAACAGCTACTACACGAGCATTGACATGGCTCCTTTCGAAGCACTTTATGGTCGGAAGTGTCGCTCTCCTATCTGTTGGACTAAAGCTGGTGAGGCACAAATCACTGGTCCCGAACTTATTCAGGAGACATCAGATAAGATCATGGTAATTCGTGACAACCTTCAAGTAGCAAGGATTCGGCAAAAGAGTTATGCTGACAAATGTCGAAAACCCTTGGAATTTCAAGTCGGCGATCTGGTTCTTCTCAAGGTATCCCCTTGGAAAGGCGTAGTTCGTTTTGGAAAGAAGGGAAAACTTGCACCAAGGTTTGTAGGACCTTTTAAAATCCTTGAACGGATTGGGAAGGTAGCTTATAAACTGGAATTACTTGAACGACTCAGTAACGTACATCCAACATTCCATGTCTCGAACTTGAAAAATGTTTAGCCGACGAAAATCTTCACATACCGCTTCACGAGGTTCACATTGAAGAGTCAATGCACTTTGTGGAGAAACCCGTGGAGATCATGGATCGGGAAGTTAAGTAACTCAAGCGAAGTCGTATTCCAATCGTTAAGGTTGGGTGGGAATCCAAACGTGGCAAGAGTTCACTTGGAAACGTGAGGATCAAATGAAGACTAAATACCCACATTTTTTTCCTGGACCCTCCTCCTAATCAATTTCGATACGAAATTTCCTAAAGTAGGTGAGGCTGTAATCCTAGGAAATTCCGGCCTTTATTTTAACTATTCTGGCACTTGTAATTTCATTATTATATGATTTACATCTATACATTTCAATAAAAGTTATCCTGTTTATCCATTTCATTTCATGAGTATACATACATGCATACTTTGGGTACAATTGTTTAGCTTCAAAAATAACAAATAATTATATATGGAATTATGTAATTAATTGTATAAAGTTCAAGGAAATAAAAACATATATAAATTATGTTAATTCCAAGCCTATAAATACATATGTATAAACTTATAAAAGCTAAATTATAAATTCTATAAAAAATTAGGGTTGATAAAAAGTTATATTATTTAAATTACAGAATAAATGATTTTAATAGAAATAATACCATTTTGAAAAAAACATTATATTTTCATGATTGAAACATTTAAAAATAATGTTAACATTTAATTAATTTTATAAAAGATTTATAGAATTAATGTTGTTATGTTTTATAAAAGTCCAAGGTTGATAGTGTAATTTTTTAGACATGTATTTCAATTAAAAACAAGTTTCCACATGAAATAATACGGAGTTGAAACTACAAGGGCCTATTTTGTCAAATCCAGATTCTCCATTTTACCCATTTCAGTCTTGGGTTCAAAACCCGTAGACAACCGGTTTTGAGGCCACTTTTGCGAACTCGATTCTGAGATATTTTCGTGCAAAATCATCAATGGCATTACGTTGTAGACACTCAATTGATTCCTCTTGTGTGTTCAATTGCATTTTTATGACCATCTTCATGGTTAACTTGTACCCGAAAACCCATTAACACCCATTTAATCGAATGATCCATTCCCGCACAAACTGAGTATAAATAGGTATCCACAATCATGAACGAAACCAAATACAAACTCCCTACACTCTCAATTGCATTGCATATCACCCCTAGAACACGATTTATAGCCGGCGAAGCTCGAACCTGTCCACTAAGTCGTTCTCCTCCATTGCCTAACCATTTTAGGTAAATTTAGTACCAATAGGTTCGTTTCAGTCCCACAATCGAAAGCCCTATGGTTTCGGATTTGGATCGATGGCCAATCGTGGACATTGGAGGGCTAGGGATCGTCAGATCGATTTGGGGACGATGGCATGTGGGTTTATTTGTTAAAACCCAAACCAACCCTTACTGGACACGGCAACATGCCCTGGTCCAGTGGTTAAGTGCGCGTGTGCAAAGTGTGGCCGACTCGACGCGGGTTCGAGTCATGGCGGCCATTTTTTTGGGATTTAATTCTTTTAACTGTTGTAATACATAATTCTAATGTTTTAAATTCTAATAAATAAATGAATATATTCTATAATTCTTTATAAAAAAAACAGAAAATATAAAGTGACATTTTAACTATTTTACTTTATTAAAACACTTTTAAATTCTTAAATGAAATATTATAAATGATTTGTTTAGACAAATTATGTTATTTATTTATAAATTAATAATGTTTATTACACGAATTATAATTTTAAGCATTATTAAACTCTTTTAAGCTCATAAATAATTATTATGACAAGGATAATCATTTAAAACTTTTAAACTTATGAAAATACTTAAATAACTATTTTATACAGAGTCCAATTAATTTCATTTACAACCTATTTATTTATTAACTCTTTTGTAGTTCATTTAAAAGAGATTACTAAATAGTTTAATTTACCCATTTATTTACATAAAATAAATTAATTAAACCTTTTCCATTTCATAATTTATTTATAACTCTTTGTTTTCCTCTTTAAATCCCTTCATCCTCTTCTCCGACACATAAAACAAATCAAAAGCCTAAAAGAAAGACGTAAAAAAACCCTAAATCTCGACACCCTTATACATTTAATCAATACTTAGATTCAGCATTCTGTATAAGCATGTTTTAGTAACTATAGATAAAATTCTATGTAGCGGTGTACTCAGCTACTACACAGGAGAATGTTCCAGCGTACTTAGCAAGTTCACCACTTGTTCGTGCGTACTTGACAAGTGCGCAAGGCATTTGCCTTGCGTACTTAACAAGTACGCATGACCAATTCCCTTCGTACTTAGACAAGTACGCAGGATGGTTGTTCATGCCCCTATAAATAGAGATGTTGGGCTCTGTTGTAGGTGTGGAACAGACGTGAGAAATGAGAGAGGTCGGGTCGGGATGAGCTCTTCCGGCCCCTAGACCGTGAGCGTAAATGAGAGATGTGTACTCATTCGGTATGTAATCTGTAATGACAATGCTGTTATAGATTGTGTTGATTCTCTTGTTTATGTTCTTATTGTTCATCTTCTATCAACGTCGTTTCTGTCTTCTGTTCCCCCCACGAATCAACGAACAGGTCTACATTGTCGTATCCCAGTCTTCCGCTGTGCTCGATCAAGGCCCCCGGGACCTACACATTAAAATGTGAGAACTAAAATAAAATAATTCAAAGTTTACATGTTTAGGCCTTGCACATGGCCGAGGGCTATGATACTTGACAACCCCTGTCCATGATGCAACAAAGAAGCTTCAAATTAACTCCACCAGAGCCCGCTGCCACCCATAGAAACATTGATGAGATTAACGATGGTAAATTTGTGATGCAAGTATTTAGCCATTATTAATTCACATAAGATCTCAGAACCATATATCACCGGACGCAGAAGCGAATGCAAAGCATGAGCAGGGACGGGCTAGGCAACCCCTAGGATTGGTCACCAATGCAAAATATTCTTCTTATTTTTATAATTAATGCCTAAATTAAGGCACTTAAATACATGATTTTGTATATGTGGGGCCATAATCTTATTACAAGGGCCCAACTCCAATAGCTCACCTCTAAAACGAAAATCACTTCCATAATTATTATTTTCTGAACAAATTACACCTGTATTTTCTGAACAAATCACTTCCATTTGTATTTTTATATTTAAAATTGTTAGGATATAGATTGTATGACAAAAGCTTTGTAATAGTTTAGGTCTTATTGTCTTTATATTTTTATGTAATTGTTTAGTTTTTGTCTAAGTGTTAGAACAAGTTCTGCTAGAGGCGAACTTATTTGAAGCGAACTTGTTAAGTTCGCCTATTGCAGAACGTGTGTCTATAAATAGACAGTTTACAGAGTCTGATTAGTACGAATGAACGAACAAGTATTCTGTAAACTCTGTTTGGTGATATAAAAGAGAGTTTATTTACCTGTTGTTTCTATTGTCAATTGATATACATACGTTAACACGAAGGATTCCGCACTCCGTGTTAACGAGACGTCCTGTCATGAGATCGATCTGAGATGAGTCATGTGGACCTACAAGTGGTACCAGAGACATTGGTTGCAGCGAACTAGGTTGCATATAGTGGACTTAGACTATAACCGATGTTTCTTTTTCATTTCACTTCCGTACGTACACTTAGTATTCTCACATACACTTAGAATACTCACGTAAGTGTTAGGACATAGATTGTATGACAAAGCTTTGTAATAGTTTAGGTCTTATTGTCTTTATGTTTTTATGTAATTGTTTAGTTTTTATCTAAGTATTAGAACAAGTTCTGGTAGAGGCGAACTTGATAAGTTCGCCTAGTCTAATTGAGGCGAACTTGTTAAGTTCCCCTAAGCATCTTTGAAGCGAACTTGTAAAGTTCGTCTATTGCAGAACGTGTGTCTATAAATAAAGAGTTTACAGAGACTGTTTAGTATGAATGAACGAACAAGTATTCTGTAAACTTTGTTTGGTGATATAAAAGAGAAAGTTTATTTACCTGTTGTTTCTATTGTCAATTGATATACATACGTTAACACGAAGGATTTCGCACACCGTGTTATCGAGACGTCCTGTCACGAGATCGATCTGAGATGAGTCATTTGGACCTACAAGTGGTATCAGAGCTTTTGGTCGTGATTTGTGTTTGATTCTTGGTGATTAGAGACATTTTTGTGTACAATTTGACAAGAAATTGATCATTTTTGAAGTTTTTGTATCCGTGGAGTTTTCAAGTTCTTGAAGCCGATTTTACTGTTGAATTCGTGGATTTAAAGTTAATTTTGGTGAAATTAATCCGATAGAAGTGTTCTAATTCATAAAATTCTAAATCCTACGGTTCAGTTTCTTCAAATTCCTTCTAATCTGTGAGAAATGATGATTTTTGGTGATATTTGTTCGTGTTTGGGTTAAAGTTATTGCTGAGTTTGTTTCAGCTGTTGTAAGCGAAATTGCTGAAAGTTGTTACAGGCGAACTTAGCAAGCGAATTTATTAAGTTCGCTTCTCTCAGTTTAAGCGAACTTAGTAGGCGAACTTACTGGAGTTTCTTGGGTAAGCGAACTTATCAAGTGCGCTTGATATCAAATTCGCTTGTTTGGCTTTGAAGCGAACTTACTATCTTCACCTTAGGGGAGTTTGTGTTCAACACTTGGAAATTTTTTCTGAAAATGGCAAATATGGTGCAAGTGACTAATATGTTAAATTATGAAAACGAGATTGGTACATCTCAGAAACCACCCAAATTGTTAAGTCTTGCAGATTATTCTAACTAGAAAGATCGGTTTGATCAGTTCGTATCTTTTACTGATACAAGTTTATGGATTCCAATCTTGGAAGGTTATACGCATCCGACATATACTTGGATGGGAAAGGATGATGTTCCTAAATCAGTATCTGCGTTAACCACAGAAGAAAAATTATTGTTTGATATAGAAAAGAAGGCAATGGCTAGTATCTCAATGTCTCCTCCTACAGAAATTTATCACAGCTTTAAACAATTCAGGACTTCTCAACAATTGTGGGAAGCGTAGCAAAAGCGTTGTGAAGGTAGTTTGGATGTTAAGAAAAGTCGAAAAGAATTACTGAAGAAGCAGTTCTTAGTATTCAAGCACTTCCAAAATGAATCTTTAGATGATCTTCCAACGAGATTCTATCATTTGCTGAGTGAGTTGTCAAGTGCTTCAGTGGTTTATGAGACTGAAGAGATAAATGATAAGTTTTTGGAGGCATTACCATCTAAATTTAATGTGTATGCGGTTTTGATAAAAGAGAATGTCAAGTATAAAACTATGTCTCTTGAAGAGGTTCTTGGCAAGATTCAATCACATGATTTGAATATGAAGAAGAAGGAAACCAATATGGAGCATATTCAAGATCCTTCAATGTACTTTGCTAAGTCTTCTGGCAAAACTGGTGCCGGGGTTGCGTTCTTTTCTGTTGATATTCAAGATGTTTCTCATGATCATTGTTCTGGGGTTCCAAGTCATTCAGGTTTCTCTGCAAATACAGCTTCTTCTTCATCTGGAACACATAATATGAATCAAAGAGTTGTTGATGATTATTTAGCGATGTTTTCTTCCTTTATGGCTTCTTATGAAAATTTTATTGGAGGAAAGATTCATGATCCAGAGGTTATTGAAGAAGATTTCAGACAGATTGATCATGTTGATCTGTAAGAGATGAACATTCAATGGAACATGGCTATGCTGATGCGACAAGCAAAGGATTTTTTGAAGAATACTAGAAGAAAGTATATTGGGTCTAACGGTCGTTCACGTATGGGATTTGATAAAACCAAAGTTCGTTGCTATAATTGTCAGGAGTATGGTCATTTTGCCAAAGAATGTGTGAAACCGAAAGTTGAATTTGATTCTCAGAAGAAGCCTAATAACATTCAGAACAATCGTAATCAGTCACATGGCTCCTCTGGTTCTGGAAATTCTAATCATGTATCTGCATCATCTGCTTTGGTTACTCAGAATGATGACAATTATGACTGGGGTATTCATCTTGAAGATTTGGTTGGTTCGGTAAGTCAAGCTTTAGTAGCTGAAATTCATTCTTTAAAATGTGAAGAGTCAACTGATGATGATAGCTCAAGTGATGGTGAGAGTTTGCCAAGTGCTGATGTAGATAGTGATCAAGTACAAAATGGTGAGACTGATATTGCATCTGGTGTATCTGAAGATGATATTGTTTTAACTCAAAATTCTTCTGATGGTGCTGATTCTGAAAATATTCCTATTGCAAAAGTCTTCATGGCAGATATGTCAGATCCTTCATAGGTAAAAGATTCCGTCTGTCACATTATTGCTCAAAGAGCATAAGTATAAAAGATAAAATGCAAAAAGTAATGGATGATAACACAAATTTAATTTGTGATATGAAATTGATGCATTCAGTTAATCAAAAATTGAAAGATAATGATAAATTGTCTATAGATAGAATTGAGTCTTTGAAAAGAGATTTGAACTCTTTGAGATTGAAATATAAGGAACAATCATATCATCTGGATATGGCTTATGCTGAGATTGAGAAGCGAAATGAAATTGTCGCTTGGAAGAACAAAGAAATTTCTGATAAAGAATCTGAAGTGATCAAATTACATAGAAAGCTGGAAAATTTTGAAAATTCATCTGTGGTATTGGATTACTTTAATGCTAATGCTGATCCTACTAAGAGGGTTGCTGGAATTAGATTTGTTCCTCCACCATTCAATGCAAATTATGTGGTTGAACCAGAAATTATTCATGAAGAGGAAATTGATCAAAAGAGTGTGTTGAAGGTAAATCCAGTAACTGGTGAAGATATGATCTATGATTTTGATTCTAAGGATGAGGTTTTTGATGATAAAAAGGTTGAAGGTATTCCTAAGGAAGTGCAACTTGATGAACCAAAGGTAGTGAAAAATGTTACCCGTGATAGATGTATTTTAACAGAACTTAATGAGGTAAAAGTTGTTCAACCTAAACTTTCCAAAATGCTACAATCAAGTGGTTTTGTTGCTGCTGGTCATCAAAAGTTGAATTCATCAACAGTGATTAAACAAGTTTTTGTTCCAAATAAGCCAGTCAACTGTTTAGAAAAATCTTCTGAAGCTTGTTCATCAGACGGGTTATCAAATTCAAGAAAAACTCCTTATATAAAAAATCATCAAGATAGAAGAGTTTGTTTTCATTGTAATGAGGCTGGTCATATTCTGATTCAATTTCCTTATACGAATCAAGGCAAATTAAAGAGTGATCCCTCACAAAAACAAGTGGTGACGATTCTGAAAAGGCAAAATGGGGAAAAGCCTACGTCTAGTGTTGAAAAGAATATGCCTTGTCAATCATTTGCTAAATCTTCGGGATTTAAGCAACATAATAAGCGTATTTTTAAACACATTTTTTTTCAAAAGAAGTTTGAGATTCCACATGTTGGAATTTCAAAATAGTCTCAACCTGAGGTCAAACTTTCTAGACCACAACGAAGAAGACGTAACAGAAAACTAAAGAAATTTTTGGAAATACCTGAATTTGAAAATCATAAATCTAATAATGTTTTTCCAATTAATCATAATGTGTCTTCATTGAGAAGGTCTAGTTGTGGATCTTATGTTCCAAAGGTTGATTACATTGTTGATTGTGAATTGCTTGAAGTTATTTATTTTGATCCATCTGGATGACCCAAGACCACAATGGCTTGGGTTCCAATTTCTAACTGATTTTCTTTGTTTATGTAGGGACAACCAAGGAGGACTATCAACAATAAGTGGTATGTGGATAGTGATTGTTCTCGACATATGACAGGGAATATTTTTTTGTTGGAAGATGTTATTAATATTGATGGTGGTTATGTCGCTTTTGCTGGAAATAAAGACGGGTACATAACTGGTCAGGGTACTTTAAAGAACGAAAAAGTCAAATTTGAGAAAGTGAACGATGTGGAGCAACTTGAACATAATCTTTTGAGAGTATCTCAAGTGTGTGACAAGAAATTTTCATTTCATTTCAATGATTCTGAGTGTTATATCTTGAAACTGGGCTTTGTGATTCCTGACGAATGGATTCTAATGAAGGCTCCAAGGAGAAATGACACATGTGTCCTAGATATGAGTGTTGCTACTTCTACGGATTCAATGCCTACATGTCTACTCTCCAAGGCGTCTGAGTCGGATTCTATTTTTTGGCACAGGAAACTTGCTCACATCAATTATCAGAAAATGAATTATCTTATGAAGAATGATCTGGTTTTTGGTGTTCCGAAAATGAAATTTTCAGTTTTTGATGACTGTATTCCTTGCACGAAGGGGAAACAACACTAGAAGTCACACAAATCTAAGACAAAGAATTCTATTGTAACTCCTTTGGAGCTACTGCATATGGATTTGTTCGGACCGATTAGTATAAGGAGCATTGGCGGTAAATCTTACTGTCTGGTAGTAACAGATGATTTCTCTAGATTTTCATGGGTTATGTTCCTTGCTTCTAAAGCCGAAACCACAGAGTTGGTACAATTCTTAATACTGGGTTTAGAAAATTTGTTCAAACAGAAAGTTAGAAGAATTAGGAGTGACAATGGCAGTGAGTTTAAGAATAGCAAAATGGGTTTATTCTGCCTTCAAAAGGGAATTCATCATGAATTCAGTGCGCCATATGTACCTCAACAAAATGGAGTTGCTGAATGAAAGAACAGGACTTTAGTTGAAACGGCACGTACAATGCTTGCTGATTCTAAGCTTCCAGTAACTTTTTGGGTTGAGGCTGTGAATACTGCTTGTCATGTTTTGAACAGAGTCTTAACCGTTAAGCGACACAACAAGACATGCTATGAGTTGCTTAATAATCGTAAGCCGAATCTGGAATATTTACTACCTTTTGGTAATCCATGCACCCATTTGAAAGTTCGAGATGTCCCAACCAAGTTCACTGCTAAGGCGATTGAAGAGATCTTTCTGGGCATGTTGAAATTCTACTACCAAGAGGGTTTATAACAAAGAGACTCGTCAGGTTGAAGAATGCTTTCATATTGACTGTTCTAATCGGTCTTTACCTCAAACGGCGATTGGACCAGACTGGGCTTTTGATTATGAGAATTTATTCAAGTCTTTTCATTTACCTTCTAATATTTCTCCTAAGGAAGCTGTTGTTTTATATGATTCATGTCAGGATGCACAGAAAAGTGGTTTTCTACCGACTATTGTTCCACAATCATATGTTCCTTCTACATCTGCTCCAGATCCTAATGCTGCTTCTTGTTCGGGAACACAAGAGTCTGATAGTGAAGATGAAAATGTTATTTTCCAAGATTCTTCTGCTAATCCTTTGATAGTTGATGAACCTTCTAATTTGTCACCGGATTAGGGGAGAATTCCTACAAACCTGGACTCAGAGATACCAGTTAATCAAGATCTGTCTTATCAATCTGTTACAACTCAAGTTGATGTGTTGCCGGTTCCTGAGGTTGCATCAACCAAGGAACTCAAAGCTCATCCGATTTCAAATATCTTTGGGGATTTGCGTGATGGAGTGCAAATGCGTTCTATTCTTGACAACACTTTCTTGTATACAGGTTTTAAAGATAATGGTGTTTTTGATGTATGCTCACATTCATGTTTTATTTCTCAGGTCGAACCAAAGAATGTCGGCGTTAAGTGATAACAATTAGATAGAGGCCATGCAGGAAGAACTTGCTCAGTTTGACAAACTCAAAGTTTGGAATCTTGTAGATCTTCCAAAGGGTGTGTATCCAATTGGTACGAAGTGGGTGTTTAAATGCAAGAAAGACGATCGAGGTGTTGTGGTGAGAAATAAGGCAAGATTAGTTGTACAAGGTTTTAATCAACAAGAGGGAATTGATTACACCGAGGTTTATGCTCCTGTTGCTAGGCTTGAAGCTATACGACTGTTTCTTGCTTTTGCTTCATACAAAGGATTTAAGGTGTTTCAATTAGATGTAAAAAGTGTTTTCTTATATGGTAAAGTCAAGGAGGAAGTTTATGTGTGTCAGCTGCCGGGGTTTGAAGATCCACTTAATCTGTCTAAAGTTTTCAAGCTTGATAAAGCTCTCTATGGTCTTCATCAAGCTCCTCGAGTGTGGTATGAAACGTTGTCTACACATCTTATGGAGAATGATTTTGTTCGTGGACATATTGACTCGACTTTATGTTAGGACATGTTTTGTAACTGTTGATAAAATTCTGTGTAAGTTCTGCTAGAGGCGAACTTAATAAGTTCGCCTAGCCTATCAGAGGCGAACTTAATAAGTTCGCTTGGGTCAAGTTCGCTTGGATCAAGTTCGCTTCGGGTCAAGTTCGCTTGTACAGTATCAGGCGAACTTAGTGAGGCAAATTTAATAACTTCGCTTGGTGAATATTAAGCGAAGTAAGCGAACTTAATCAGCAGGCGAACTTAAGAAGTTCGCTCGGGTCAACTTAAGTTCGCTTGATTAAAAAAAAAAAAAAAAAAAAAAAAGTGAAAGCTTATATGGTCGTTTTGAATCATTTTTGAAATTTTGAATTTTCGAAATTTTTTAAAAAGAGTATTTTGGCGGGAAAATTTTTTCCGGATATTTTCGCAAAAATTTCAAAATGTCAATTTCATGTGATGATAATGAGATTGGAACTATGCCACCGAGACTTTTGTGCATATCAGATTTTCGTACCTGGAAAGTCCGGTTCGAACAGTTCGTATCAGTCACTGATGAAAACTTTTGGACATCCATATTTGAAAGATATGTGCATCCTACTTTTGACTATATGGGATATTATGATGTTCCTAAACCAGTGACAGCTCTAAGTAAACTAGAAAAGCAGAAGTTTGATGGAGAGATGAAAACGTGCGAAACTTTAAAGATGTCTTTACCAAAAGAAATCATTCATAGTCTCGGGAAGTGTCCAACTTCAAGAGATCTATGGGAAGCTTTGAAGAAAAAGGGTGAAGCAACTTCTCAAGCGTTTGTAGTCCTGATCAAAGAAGTATTGGAGAAACCGAGTTATTCTCAAAGTGATTCTTCTGCAGATTTAACTGATAGTGAGAGTATTCGTTCTGGTGAAAGTACTCAATCTACTGAGACTGAAGTAATGAGTGAAGAAAGTTTTCAGACAGTTGAAGATGATCTGAGTGAATTAGAAACTGATGCAGAGCCTATCATTGTTGATCAAAAGAGTGAAGTTGATGATGACGTTTTCATGGCTCCTGGTGCATCTTCTTCAGAAGTAAAACCTGAGGTACTTTCTAACTTTGAAACGTTTTGTTCTAACTGTGTTTCAGTTAATGATAAAATGATGAGGGTTATGGATGACAATGTAAACCTCATTTGTGATATGAAATCCATGCACACGGTAAATCAGAAATTAAAAGATAATGAGAATGTGTGTATTGAAAGAATAGAATCATTGAAGAGGGATATAAATTCTCTGACGTTGAAGATCAAAGAGCAGGCATATCACCTGGATATGTCCTTTGCAGAAATTGAGTAAAGAAATACTGATCTTACTGAGAAAGATAAGGAATTAGCTGAATCTAAAGCTGAGATGATAAAATTGCATAGAAAGTTAGAAAACTTTGGAAATTCATCATTCTTATTAGGACATTATCATGATACAACTAACGAGGGGAACGGAACTACTGGTATTGGTTATGTTCCTCCACCATTCAATGGAAATTATTCTGTTACACCTGAGATTATAAAAGATGAGGATTTAGATCCTAAGACTGTGTTGAAAGTGAATCCAGTCACAGGTGAAGATATGGTGTATTCTGATGAGAGTGATGATGAATATTTTGATGAAGCTAAGGTAGAGGGGATACCTAAAGAAATTAAAGTTGAGGAATCAAAGGTTGATTCTAATTCATCTGGAAATTCTACATTTGGAAGTTCTTCAAACTCAAGGAGAGTTCCATATGTCAGAGATTATAAAGACAGGTGTACATGTTTTCATTGTAATGAGATAGGACACATTGTGGTGAACTGTCCTTACAAAAATAAAGGGAAGAAGCATGTAGTTCCTGAGAAGATGAAGCCTGAATCAAAACCTGTTGAGAAAAAGTTTGTTCCGTCTCAAACTCCAAAAGAAGTTCATGTAGGAGAATCTTCTTCAAATGCATCTAATCGTGTGAAGATTCCTTATATGAGAGAATATCATGAGACGAGATCTTGCTTTTACTGTGGTCTTGTTGGTCATATTCGGATTGCTTGTCCTCACAAAGCCAAAGGTAACCGACATGTTACTCCAGAAAAGGTAAGAACTCCTGGTAAGCCTTATGTTAACCCAAATGTGGTTAAACCTCATGCTATACCAAAGGGTATTTCAAAATCTGAGGTAAGGCTTTCTAGACCTCAAAGACGGAGGAGAAACAGAAGATTGAGAAAACTTTTAAAACAACAAGAGTTTTCACAATCAAAGCAATTTTCAAATGAAAGAAAATGTTCAAACACTTCACATTTTAAGCAAAAAGAACTTAATGAAAAGAAGTATGTTTGGAAATCTAAAGTTTCTGTTTCTGACTCGTCGGAACAATCTCCTAAAATTGATGAGAGATTCGATTGTGAATGGAGTGAGGTTTATTATTTTGATACAGATGGACGACCCATGACTACCATGGCTTGGGTCCCAATTTCAAATTAATGTTTCTTGTTAGTTGTGCAGGAATTACCAAGAGGGACTATTAATACCATTTTGGTTGTTGATAGTGGTGGTTCTAAGCACATTACAGGAAATGACATCTGCAAGAGTAACGAGTTGTTGATAACTGAGAATCTTTTTGATTCAACGAATTGATGCTCAAGGGGGAGAATATGTCACACACAATGTTTTAGAAAGAGTTTTCCAAAGTCCAAATGATAACCTAAAACTTAGGATGACGATGGTGAGCATAAAGTCGTTGATGCAACCATTTGACTAGTTGAGGGGAAGTCTACAGGACAGGGGGAGTACAGAACTGTCTTGACAAAGGCAAAGACATTCAATTACATTACATTGGTTTGAGTTTTTAAATTGATTGACTTGCTTAATCCTGAGTAACCAAGTAAAATGTTTTTCTTAAAATGTTTTCATGGAAGTTTTATTTTCGTTTGTTTTACTTTCTTTGAAAAAGATTTGAGAAAAAGCCAAACAAATTGAAAAAGATAAAATCGACATTACTTGAAGTTAAAGAAGAGATGATAGTACATCAGTAGATGTTCTTTCACACATGACCTTAGATTGACTGGTTGGTGCTTTATGTTAATATATCTGAATTATATGTTTTGATCTAAACTTCAGAGAGTGCACAAATAGGAAATGATAGTGTTGTGTATGCATATAATTTGAATTGTCAGTAGACTAAAAGCGTCACTGAACCATTAGTAGTGTGAAAACATAATTTCATATGTTACAACTGTGATTTGAACCCATTTTATGCCTGGGTGTGTGCGTTAAAAGATCACTATCAGATAAAGAATATTAGCTTTTAATAAAGATTTTCCTATGAGATCAGTTTCGGGTTATATCCTTAGCACTATTCATTCGATTTGCTTCAGTACCCATGTCCCGAAAAGCATGCAATTTGAAGTATAATCAAGATATGTACTGGACAACATCTGTCAAACATATACTAGCCCTTGGATCATATTGATATATCATCTTTACTGATTCCATTGAATTCATAATCCAGATAACAGTTGGATCCACGTACCTGAATCTTATGATTCCACATATATAAGCCAAGACATTGAATCATTTGATTCTGAATCTCATTGATTCCTATACAATCCAATTTGGATTCTGCTATTCATGTGCTAAGTGATGTCTCCTCATTCTGGAAATTCGGATAATCTTTAGTAAAATCTTATATGTCTTGAAGATAGTGCATTTACTTTCTGTTGGCATACTAGTGGGGTACACGTTGTATTTCATACTTAAATGGTACCTTAACTCACAAGAAAGTGGGAATGAGATGCTTTAGTTTCAAATCTTATAATATTGACAATTTGAATTTGTGTGTCATAGCCTGATCCTATTTTTCTTTAAATGTTTATCGCGTATCATAACATGCAGTATGAAAGTCTTGAAAAGATAGAGTGTGATAATGTTGAAAGATATTGGGTTTGATTGCTCAAGGCTTGAAAGAATGACATAGGATACCATTTGATATTATATGGATTTTATATCCAAAATGTGTGATTGATTCATCATATATATACTGATGTGATTTTGTACTTTACATTTCAGTTTATATAGAGAAAAACCAAAAAGATTTTGTGTTTCTTATGTTTGAAAAACCAAAAAGATTTTATTTTTCGAGCTTCCATGGAAATCTTAATTGTTGGTTATTCTTGGTTGTTCTCCTTTGCATAAACTGAATATTGCAGACAGAAGTTGACAAGGGGTCCTTCTCCCAAGTTTTCTTCTAGAAATAAAGAGAGAGTGTGCAGATGAACAAGACGAAGACTACAACTTGTTTGATGATATTTGAAGACGGATGACAATCTTCTGAAGCTGTTGTCAAGGGGGAGTCTGTTGGAGCATATTCTGGTGACAACGAGCTTGAAGATTATGTCTTAGTCTTAGAGTCTTTGACTTGTATTTGATAGAATTGTTAGCAACAGTTAAGGGGGAGTCTGTTAGGACATGTTTTGTAACTGTTGATAAAATTCTGTGTAAGTTCTGCTAAAGGCGAACTTAATAAGTTCGCCTAGCCTATCAGAGGCGAACTTAATAAGTTCGCCTGGGCTATCAGAGGCGAACTTAATAAGTTCGCTTAAGGCTATCAGAGGCGAACTTATTAAGTTCGCTTAGCCTATTAGAGGCGAACTTAATAAGTTCGCCTAAGCACAGTGAAGCGAACTTGTTAAGTTCGCCTGGTGCAGAACTGGTGCCTATAAATACAAAACAGAGTCAGTTTGAGACCAGAACAGAGTAAAAAGGTGAGACGATATCAGAGTAGACGAGAGAGAATTCTTGTAACCTGATATTGGTGGAATACAAAGCGTTTATTTACACTGTTGTTGTTGATTGAGTTACACGAGCACGTTGATCATGGATTCCGCACGTTATCACCGTGTCGTACCGCGAGTCTAGAGATCCGTCACGCACCTAATTAGGGACCTACACTTTATTCATTAAGAAAGCAGGGGGAGAATACCTACTGGTGCAGATATATGTAGATGATATTATTTTTGGCTCTACAAATGAAGGGTTGTGCAAAGAGTTTGAGAGTATTATGAAATTAAAGTTTGAGATGTCAGCTATAGGAGAGTTATCATTTTTCCTAGGACTTCAAGTTAATCAGAAGGAAGATGGTTTCTTTATTCATCAGTCCAAGTATGTAAAGGATATCTTGAGCCGGTTCAAGATGAAGGACTGTACCCCATATGATACTCCGATTCTAGTCAATCATAAATTGAATTCTGACCCGGATGGAAAAGAAGTTGATTGCCAACTCTACCGTGCAATGATTGGATCTCTCATGTACTTAACCGCTTCAAGGCCAGACATAATGTTCGCTATGTGTATTTGTTCCAGGTTCCAAGCAAAACTAAAAGAGTCTCATTTGATTGCAGTAAAGAGAATCTTTCGTTATCTGAAAGGAAAACAAAGATTGGGACTATGTTTTCCACATAGTTCTAACTTTGAATTCAATGCATACACTGATTCTAATTTTGGTGGTTGTTGTTTGGACCGTAAATCTACTACATGTGGTTGCCAGTTCTTGGGTAATCGTCTAGTTTCCTGGCAATGCAAAAAGCAAACTATGGTCTCCATTTTAACATGTGAAGTAGAATACATTGCTGCTACAAGGTTTTGTTCACAGATCTTATGGATCCAACAGCAATTAAGAGACTACGGTTTGAATTTTACAGGAACCCCCATTTTAATTGATAATAATGTTACAATGTCTATCAAATAATCATGTTAAGCACAGTAAAACAATGCACATTGAAATTAGATATCATTTTATTCGTGATTGTGAAGATAAGAAGTTGACTGAGCTGGTAAACGTACATACATATGATAATTTGCTGATCTTTTTACCAAGGCATTTGATCGTACCAGGTTTGAATTTCTGATCAAAATGATCGGTATGATCAATCCCGAATAAAAGTTTTTCAAAACAATTTTCATGGGAGATTTTGTTTTAAATTTCTTTTATTACATTATTACATTTCTGCATTTTAAATTTCAGTCAAAAATTGTTATTTAAAAAAATTCAAAACAAAATGAAAAATATAAAATTGACATCATTTGAAGTTATAGAAGAAATGATAGTACATCAGTGAATAGTTCATTATACATGACCTTAGTAGACCTTTGATATATGATAGTTTAAAGTAATTTGATTTGATCTAAATTTCAAAGTCTGCATAAATGAGAAATGATAGTGTTTTGAATGCTCTAATCCTGATAATATGTTTTAATTTAAATATGAGTTTGAAACTTAAATTATCAATAGATTAGACGCGTTTTTAAACCAATAGTAATGTGAAAATTAAATATTATATGATTACATCTGTGATTTGAATCCATTATATGCCTGGGTGTGTGTGTAAAAGATCATTATCAGATATATAATATATGGTTTTAAGAATTTCATGAGACCAATATCGAATTATATCTTTAGCACAATCTCTTTTAGTTCACTTCACTGCCCATGCCCCGAAAAACATTTAATGTGTTGCTGAACTAAGATATGTTTCTGACAACATCTGTTAGAATATATATTCACCCTTGGATAAGTTAGATACATCATCTATTTTGATTTCATTGAAATTTATCCAGATAATAGTTGGATCCTCCTACCTGAATCTATTGATTCTCATTATAAAGCCAATTCATTAGAATCTTTTGATTCTGAATCATTCTGATTCTTATATCCTTTGGGATCTGCTATTCTATACTTGTGCTAATAGAGATAATTTCATCTTGGAGATTGATCTAATCGTTCAATAAATTGTGTATGTCTTGAAGATAATGCAAATTTAATTTTTGTTGGCATATATGTGGGGTACACGATGTTTTTCAAATTATATAATATTGACAATTTAAAAAATTCATGCTTTGTATTGCAAATTCGGAATGAAAAATTGAGCATTTCATAACCTGATCTTGTTTACATTGAAATTTATCGCGTATCATTTCAAGTATTATTCAAATTGATTGCAAAAGTTACATAAAATTGAAAAAGATTTGAGTTACATAAGAATGAGTTTGATTGTTTCATATCATAGGTTACCCATAGTTGATAATAATTTGTGTGATGAATTGCTCATATACTGATATGATCTTCTTGCTCATGATTTTCATCCAAAAATATGTATTATAGTTTGCTCATATAAAATACAAAAATATGTGTTTTCAGTTTGCTCAGATAAAAACCAAAAATATGTGATTCCATTTGTATAGATAAAATCCAAAAATATTTTGTTTCTATCTTCCATGAGAATTTTATTTTTAATTAAAATGATTCGGGATTGGATCGGATACATGCTACAGATAGAAGTTCACAAGAATGTGTCGTGTTGAAAGTGAAGAATTTTGTTCAAAGGAAAAGGTATGGAGCGAACTTAATATGTTCGCCTGGTTCTGATTAAGCGAACTTACTATGTTCGCCTGAGGCTTGTTAAGCGAACTTAACAAGTTCGCCTAATGAAGCGAACTTAATTGTGATTTAATATTTTGTTCAGGCGAACTTATTCATTTTATCTTGTTCACTGTGAGAGCGAACTTATCGAACGAACATAAGGAGTTTTTATCGAACTTGTGATTTTCTTATCTAGGGTTTCTGATTTGAAATTTTGGTGTTTGTTTCTGGATCGGTTTTTGATTGCGAGTATTTCTAAGGTAATTTCAAAAAAATTTATCCGTTAAATCATCGGGAATTTGTCCTTTCTACCCCGTGTTCGTCGGTTTTTTAAATTTTTTACGTTTTCTGAGACAACCTAGATTTTCTTGAATAAATCTTGAAATTGATGCTTAAACTTGTGTCGTGGTTGTTAATTGATGTTGTTGTTATGTTTGAATTGAGCTTTTATTGATGTTTTAGACATGTTTGAGATTCTGCTGTAGAAGTTGTATCGACAAACTGATTCAGGCGAACTTGTTCAGGCGAACTTATTCAGGCGAAATTGTTCAAGTGAACTTGTTTAGGCGAACTTATTATGTTCGCCTCTTGCAACACTGAGCGAACTTATTAAGTTCGCCTAAGGGCTCAGTAGTGTTTTGGACTTGTGATTTTTTTTTTTTTGTGTTGAAATTTTTTTTAATTTCTTTTGATTCTTTTTGTTTGTTTGATTACTAATGTGTGTTTTTGTACATTACATTTACAGATGGCTCGTCGTGTTGAGTACAAACATAATCAAGTGGCGTTATTAGATCCGAATATGTCTGAAGCTGTTAATTTTCAAGGAATTATCAACTTTCTGAATCGTTCACGATTGCATGTGGCCTTATCTACTAATCCGTACATCAGTTTAACGTATATGCAACAATTCTGCGATACCGTACATCAAGATACAAATGTTGAACCTCACGTACTTCGTGCTACAATGAATAATACTGAGGTAGCTATTTCAGTGGAAACTATTCGTGCTGCTTTGGCATTAGGAGGTGTTGTTGATGATCCTATGTCTTATCCTGGAACACTGATTATAGGGTGTTTTCAAAGGATGGGTACAGAGGAAGACCCAATGATACTCAAGCAAGAAAAGGAGGTTTAGTTGGCGAATGGAGGTATTTTATGTACGTCATCATGCAATGTTTGTCTCCAAGAAAGGCTAGTACTAATGGTTTGAAGAGTGCATTACAAGCTGGAATGGTTGCATTGACCCTCATCAAACGGTTTAACTTTGTTTTATATATCTACCGTGAGTTGGTCATGCAAATCAATCCTCTAGAAGGTCAAGGATTTCTTATGTATCCTAGGTTCGTGCAAATGATTCTGAACCATTTAATTCCGGATTTACCTCAGCATCCAATCCGTTTGACTTTGACTCATATCTCAAAAAGAATCTTTACTGACTGTACTAAGGTGAAACAACAAAATGTTGCTTTAATTCCTGTTCTAACTCCTTTGTTTCATCACTTAATCAGTCCTGATTATGTTGAGCCACCTAATGATCATTGGTTTCATCCTGAGGAGTTAGTATAAGGACAAGTCCAGAATCAAGTTCCAATTCAACAACCAGTTCAATCTCAGATACAACAAGATCCTGCTCGACAACAACAACAACAAGAAGTTCCAGTTCAACAAGTTCCTGCTCAACAACAACAACAACAACAACAACAAGTTCCTATTCCACAAGAACAGGTTCACATTCTTGTTAATGAACCAGTTTAAGAAGAGATTTCTCAAGATAATGACCAAGATTTGGGTATGAATATGGATGATTTTGATCATGAAGCTGTGAACTCACCTATTCATGAAGCTGAAGGAAATGTTGTAGATACGAGTTCCAGTGATACTATCTTACCTGATTCTGAAGCTACTGATAATGATTCATCTAGAGATTTTAGCTCAAATCATTATGCAAGGTTGGCTACGTTACCATTGGCAAATGCGTGAAAACGCATTAAATCTAAATCCAGAAAGTCGAGGCGTAAGTCTATTCGGAATCCTCCTTCTGGATCAGTACTTGGCAAGAGAACTTTAATTGATGAGAGTTTTGGCTCGGATAGTGATGATATTCCATTTCCTAAAGCTCATAAGCTTATGTCTGCTTCTATTGCTGCTGCTCATTCATCTCAAGGTGTTGAGGATGCTAATTTTGTTGCTTCCTTACTGATTACACCTCCTACTTCTAAACATCCATCTCCGGTGCTTTCTCCACATGTTCCACACACATCTGAAGCTGGTCCTTCAACGCCGTCTGATTCTGAAAGAATTACCTTCCTTGAATCATAGGTGCTAGCTTTGCAGACTCAAGTAGATACTCTTGTATCTACTGATACTCAGAGACAGTTGGTCCTTCAAGCTCAAGCTACACAGATTGCTGACATGTAGTTATTGGTGTCTAAACTTGTTAAGCGTCTTGACGCTCAGGGGGAGTTAAGGATACATGATACTTGTCTTGCAGATTCTGTTCAAAGAAAGAATGATGATGACAATGATCCTAGTGGTAATGTTGGTAATGTTGATGGAGATCGTCAATACGCTGACGTGATTCCTATATCATGAGTTCAAGGGGAGTCTACATCAGAATAAATTGAAGGAACCAAGAATGATTCTGGAGTGAATGAAGAAATATTATTACTGGAATTCTTTCAAGATTCTGAAGAAGAAGCTGAGAAATTAGAATGTCTGGATGATATAGACGAATTATTTGATGATGTTGAAGAGGATGTGTTGGATAATGAAGTTGAAGAAGGAGAGATTGTAGAGATTAAGATAGAAAAGAGTAAATCTAAGGTTACATATGAAGGAAGTGATGGTCTGAATGTACCGTATAACTTCATCCAAGATGATGTTATTCCTGAATTTTCTTATGATGGAGTAACAGATTCTATGGACTCTGTTGAAGATATTACTACACCCGATGATACTGCTCAATCCAAGATAGATTCTGATGTTGATACTTCTCATACTGTGTCTCCTAAGCTGAATGAAGATCCTGTGATGTATAGAAATACAGGAATGACTAGAGAACAGTGGAGAGAAGTAGTTAACAGTAGGATGAATGTACTACCAAAGTCACCTATACAACATGCTCAGAAAGAAAGATATGTGAATAAAGAGAGGTGTATTGGAAAGATCATAAGTTGGTTTTATGATGATGACACTAAGTTGGTTGCTCTTAAAAGATCTGATGGTGTTCAATACTTAAAGCCTAGGATCAAGTATTTCAATACCTTGCCAAGGTGTGAAATGAATAGTCTAGCTACGAAACCATTGATTAATAAATCAAAGTGTGGATTAGCTGATGTGATTGCCAATTTGATAAAAAGAGAAGGTGGATCAGGGAAGTATGAAAGGTTAAAACCACATAAGGGAAAAAGAGTGAAGATTGTAGATCAATAGACTAAGAATGTGACTTGGAAGTATAAGTTCAAGCCAGTACATGCTGTACAGAAGATACCATTGAAGAAAATTCCACAAGATTTTCTAGGGAATATGAAATGGTGGTATGTAGATGTGAATACTGGTGAAGCTAGGATTGATGATAAAGATAATAAGGTCATTGTTAGTTTCTATGATGCAATGAATCTTATTAACTTCTCAAAGAAAGATCAGAGGACGTTAAGAAAGAATGAGATTATGTTTACTGATGAATGGAGAGAACAAGGATTGTAGTATAAAAGAGTGTTGGAGATATGTCAGAAATATGGAGTGCATGCAGGAAGCAGATTACCTGATAACTGGAAGAGCTCGTCATAAAGATTGAAGACAGAAGATCAAGCTATTGTCAAGGGGGAGTCTGTTAGGACATAGATTGTATGAAAAAAGCTTTGTAATTGTTTAGGTCTTATTGTCTTTACGTTTTTATGTAGTTGTTTAGTATTTGTCTAAGTATTAGAACAAGTTCTGCTAGAAGTTCGCCTAGTCTAATAGAGGCGAACTTGTTAAGTTCGCCTAAGCATCTTTGAAGCGAACTTGTAAAGTTCGTCTATTGCAGAACGTGTGTTCATAAATAAAGAGTTTACAGAGACTGTTTAGTACGAATGAACGAACAAGTATTCTGTAAACTTTGTTTGGTGATATAAAAGAGAAAGTTTATTTACCTGTTGTTTCTATTGTCAATTGATATACATACGTTAACACGAAGGATTCTGCACTCCATGTTAACGAGACGTTTTGTCACGAGATCGATCTTAGATGAGTCATGTGGACCTACAAAAACACATGTATTTTAGGTGTAGGTTTAAACACTTTTTAATATTTTATTAGTTCCTATGTTTAAGCAAATGAATTAATATGTTGTGATTACTAATTAAATATTTAGATTAAAATTCGTACCAAAAACCATGAATTTAAACGCTTATGTAATTTGTGTAAAAGATATCATTGCTAGAATTCCTAATGAAATTAATTTAAGTTTGTTTTCTTGAACTTGTATCAAAACGTTTCATATTATTTTATCATTTGTTTTATTTGACACTAGACCCGTATTTTGCACCACCTAACAGAAATTCTTGGATTCGCCACTGACCAGACCCAAGGTGGTGTTTGGTTGCAATAATATTTCACTATGGGCATGGGTTAGCATGGTGGAATGGGAATGGGAATCGGTTTCTAAACCCTACCTCCTTTTTATCAAATATCAATAATCAAATTAATTGGGGGATGTAGTATTTGTTGCATTCATACAAAAATTCCATGAAATCGAAATATTTATAGCATGAATTGTGAAGTAATTTCACCTTCAGAGGGAGAAATGATGGCCCTCTGTTCTCTATGTGAAGCTATGTCATTTTCGTACATGAAATCCATGAATTAAAACCTGCAATCAAAGAATTGTAGAAAAAATCTTGAGTAAACCAATACACGATAGATTAAAAAAAAGAATGGAACAATCGAACATCATACATGTGTAGTGGACGAAAGGATCGAAACTAAAACCCTAGAAACCCAAAAATCAACAATTGAAAAGAAAAAAAGAAAAATCGCACCAAATGAAACTTCAAACAGAAACCAAAAATCCAAAATCTCACCGAAAACGAAGCTTACATGTTCAACCTGTGCTGTTTTCTACACCGATGTCGCCGGCCTCTGGTTATTGCGGTTTCACCATCGGCATCATGAGGCCTCACGGCGGAAGAGAAAGGGAGAGAGGGAGAGTATCAGAGATGTGAAAACCCTAAATGATAAGGGGCTTCTCTGTCACACCCCCGCCAGCGGCGGAAACACGGGACTGCGAAGAAATTGAATAAGAGAACACAATGAAATAAAGAAAACTACTATTAAGATTTCATAAACATTAAATTGATTACATGTGTCTCAAAATAACCAAAGATAACAATTTTGATCAAACAAAAAAACTTTAAAATAAATCATAAGTCTTCAATTGATAACTAGGCAATCCTATGTGAGCAAATCCAAAGTCTATCCTTACGCGGTATTTTCTTAAACATGTAATAAAACGAGTCAACTAATAAAGTTGGTGAGATGCATAGGTTTTTACAAATAACAAAATATAGAAAGATGTATACAATTCATGGCAATACTTCACATACTCACATTAGTTAAACGTCACAACATGAAAACATAACCAAACCTAATGACATGCCCTCTCTGGTTCAACCCCCCACAGGTTAACCTAAGCATATGTGCAGGATTTCAATCACCCAAACCCCTAACCGGGAAGATGGGTGGGTTTGTCATACCTATAGCGCTATAATTGTACTACCGTCGGCTTGTAACAAGTTGATGATTGTGTATGTGTTTGAAAAAGAGGGCCTTAATGTGTTTATGAAGTCATGTTGTCCATAGTTAAATAATGTTTTAACGTCGAGTGTGAAAACCTTTGCCAATTGTTTGAATTATATGTTCTAAAAACGTCTTTTGTAGTTACGTGTTACATGTTCCACCCCAAAAGATTAGAATAAAAGGGGCTATGAATCTCACCTTGATGGTTAATGAAGAGGTGCGTGTATCAACCTTAGCGAAAGTGCCCTATAGAATTTAAGAATTGAATAAGTTTAAGAAATTATCGTTACGCGAAGAGAAAGTTTGAATGAGAACATCGAAGAAGGATAGGTGGTTGCATAATAGAACATGATAATCCACCTAGAGTAGTACATCCAATGAAAAGATTCCCAGTAAAAAGGGGTCGGTCGCAAAGGACTTGCTTAGATTACCGCGTCTTTCCTGGCCAGAACCGTTCATTTGTCATATACGTACATCATAGGTTTGGATAGGGTTCTAATACATGCAACACCTTAGATTTTGAATAAAATGTTTTTAAGAAAAGAAAAATCAAAGAATTAAGGATGCTCAAATATTATAATATTAGGGTTAGTTTTGTAAAATTTAGATTTGGACAGATTGTGTTGCTGAACTTTAGGCATGTTTTAAAAATATTAAACAATTTCCAAAAATTCTAAGATTATGCAGATCTTTAATTTACGTTATAATGCACAACGTTTGTTAATAAATCTTTTTAATTTGGGCAACTTAAATATCCCGAAATCGTGACAGAAGATCAGAGTTCTAGAATAGACCTTTTTTCTCGATTTGTCATTTAAGGGAGTATTACAAAGAGTTAAAATGTCAATTATACATGGTCTTAAATAATATTCAATCAAATTTTATTTGCAAAAATATTGAACTTGATTAGATTTGTAGAATGTGAGATATGGTCTCGGAAATTAATGACAAATATTTTGTAAAAAATTCAGAATTGAACTTTACCTCTAAAAAAATATGTTTTAAAGTCTTAAACCTATCAAAAAATTATGAGGTTAGATTTTATGGAAAGAAGACTCTTTGAACTTAGATTTTGGTTTAAAAACTGCCCTTTTTGGATTAAGGATGACCAAGATATGGTCGCCACAAATTGACACAAGTATTATGTCCAGAATTCAAACTTGCACTTGTGCAACTTTTTAGGGTTTTTAAGAGACTTTTTGATTAAATGAAGTTAGATCGCGAAAGTTTAGGGTTTGAGAGGCTGGTGTTTATTAATCATAATATCATGAAAGAAAGAAAAAGGATTGGAGGTGTAGAGAAGATAAAATCAAAGAACGAAAGAAGCCGAATCGAAAAGGATAATGTTACTTACTTGGAATGGTCCTCAAACCTTGTATGCTCTTCTTGCTCTTGCGGTTCATGAATTCTTCAAGGATTAGGGCAGGGATATCGAAACTAAGGAGGGAATGAGGGTATTGGAGGTGGTTTGAGGGTAAATAGCAAAGAATAAGGCACCCTGGACCTCCTATTTATACTAGAGATTGAAGTGTTATATATTAGGAAAAAAACATGGAGTAGAAGCCAAGGGTTTCTAACGCTAATGCAGCCTCCAACCACCCCTTACAAGCCAAAATTTTGAAATTATGGTTTAGGAATGGACAACTAGGTCCCTCAAGTATACAAGTTGTGCATCAGTGCACAAAACGTTTGGTTTTCGCAATTCGGAGTTTAATTAAAGAAAGTTTTGTAAATGAAAGTTGTTTTATGTAATGAAATGGATGTGCTAGTCATTTTATAACATAATTTAGTGTCAAAAAGGATGTATTTCATGGTTGTTGACGGTACAGAGTCAAACTGCGGTTTAGAAGGCGAACGGATACGTATAGGCACTAACTAACGTACTAGGGCATCAATTTGAAATATGTGACAACTTGAATGAACTAAATAACTATGTTAGGCACATATGGATGGTACATTGCCTTTGAATTAGTACTGGGTGAGTTTCGTGTCGGTAAATGAGTTTTTAAACGGTTTAACGGTCGAAGTTGCAATTTAAGGCAATTCCAAGCGTTGCAGTCAACATGTGATCATGTAATAAGTATAAGGTGCATGAAGTAGGTATGTTTCAAGTATGATGTGAACATGTGCTATGATGAGGGTTTCAAGCTTCATTGATTCACGAATATGGTAAGCGTTAGAAGTACGTGAAAAGCAGAAATGTTACATTCTCCATCAGTGCTCACGGCTGCATGAGCCCTCAAAAACCCTAAATGGGGATTCAAATATCATAAGTGTGTTTTGAATTCAAAGCCTGCATGACATGTACATCATGTAATAAGACTTGTACAAGTCTTAATTTTAAGACATTATGGTAAAATTACCATCTTACCCTTCTAATATATATATATTATTTAGAGTTTAGATATATATATATATATATATATATATATATATATATATATATATAGGGGGGGAGGTTCAAATAAGAATTAGTTTTTCGCTAAAAAATCTAATAAATGACAAAAACCTTAAGAAACGATATCAAACGAACTCCGATTGAGCTAATTCCAGTGGGTGAGGTGGGGGTAGGTTTTTAGGGGATGGGGTAGTGGTTTTAGAGTTTTCGGGGTGGGGTTGTAGGGGGTTTAGGTTTTTTGGGTGTGGGTGGGAGAGGTTTAGGTTTTTGGGTCCGGGTTAGGGTTCGATGAAACGGTTCCAACGTCGCTGGAATGAGCTCAATCGGAGTTGGTTTGATCCACTTCTTAGGATTCTTTAGCGAAAAACCACTTCTTAGTGGAACTGTCCCCAATATATATTCCAACGCCGCTGGAATGAGCTCAATTGGAGTTGATTTGATCCACTTCTTAGGATTTGTTAGCGAAAAATCACTTTTTAGTGGAACTATCCCCTATATATATATATATATATATATATATATATATATATATAGGGGAATCTCAAAAATATAGAGAACTGGGGAACCATTCTCAACCACACATTTTAAACAAGGAAAAAACAATCTAAATGTGAAAAACTAAACTCTAAAACCTAAACCCCCCCCCCCCCCCCCCCAAAAAAAAAACAAATGCCCCACCCCTCAAAAACCTAAACCCCACCCCCCTCCCCTAAAAAAACCTAACCCCCCCCCCCACGTCCACCTCCAAAAACCTAACCTAAAATCTAAACCTAAAAACTTAACCATAAAAGCTAAACTAATCCATAAAGCTAAACCGACTATTTTTTCGAGTGTTTTTATTTTAAAAAAAAAAAAAATTTTTTATGAAACGAGGCAAACAAGAGAAACATTTTGGTTTTTTTTTTTTTTTTTGGTTTTATTATTTTTTTTATATTTTTTTTTGAAGGGTTTTTTTTTTGCATTACAAAAAATGTGAGCCTGAGAATGGTTCCCATGTTCCCTCTTTTTTCTTGGTTCCCTTTTGAACCTTCCTCTATCTATACATATATAGGGAAGGGTTCAAATACTAACCAACTTTTTATCTGATAACCGTGCTAACCACTATAAAACAATCACATAATATAGAAATTATTTTTTCTTTTAATTGTTAAAATAGTATTTAAGTATCTTGAAAAAATATTTTGAACGTAAATAAGGAAATCATAAGTCTTACGAATATGTTACATACACGTGACACATAGTGTTTACATATATGTAACATTAACATAATGATAATTGTTACATATACGTAACGGTATGTTTGAGAGTGGTTATCATGGTTATCACATAAATAATTGTTACAATTTGAAACTGTAAAAGTGTAAAAAGTCTTTTAAAAACCCTACCACCACCCCCCAAACGCCTAAAACCCCCACCCCACCCCCCACCCCAAATCCTAACCCTCACCCCACCCCACTCCGAAAAACCTAAAACCCCCTCCCCCAAAAATCTAAATCCTAACAATAAAACCCTAAAAATCTGAAAAAGTCGTCTAAAAACACCACCCTCAACCCCAAAATCCTAAACCTCCAACCCAACCCCCCCACCCAAAAAAACATAACCCCCACCCCACCCCACCTCCAAAAACCTAAAACCCCCACCACACCCAACCCCCCCCCCCCAAAGCCTAAGTACTAAAAGCTAAACCCTAAGGCTAAACCCCTAAGGCCCTAAAGAAAAAACTAAGCCCTAAAATCTAAACCATACAAGCTAAGATCGTAGAGTTCGACGAGATGGTTCCAACGCCGCCAAAATGAGTAAAATCGGAGTTCGTACGAGTCGATTATGAGCGTTTTAAACGACTTTTAACACTTTTTAAACTTTTTTTTGACTTTTTAGCGAAACCTCACACTATATATATATATATATATATATATATATATTGGGGGAGATTAAAATAAAAAGTGAATTTTCGCTAAAAAAACCTAATAAATGATTTTTTTAAACCAAAACCGGGTCAAAGTTACTCTGGTTGAGCTCATTCCAGCGGCGTTGAAACCGGCTCGTCGAGATTTTTGGGGGTGGAGTGGGGAAATTTAGGTTTTTGGAGGGTGGGGTTGGGTTTTAGGTTTTTGGGTGGGGGTGGAGGTATTTAGGTTTTTTTTTGGGGGGGGGTGGTAGGTTTTTGGTGGGTGGGGTGGGGTGGTTAGGTTTTGGGTTTAGCTTTTACTGTTTAGTTTTACGATTTAGGTTTTAGGGTTTAGCTTCAAGGGTTTAGATTTTAGGGTTTAGGGTTTATCTTTAGGTTTAATTTCGACGAGGCGGTTCCAACCCCGCTGGAATGAGTTCCATCTGAGTTCGTTTGACCCAGTTTCTTAGGTTTCTTAGCGAAAATTCACTTATTAGCGGAACCTTCCCCTATACACACACACACACATATATATATATATTTATATATTTATATATATATATATAGGGGGAGCATCAAATAAAACGTAGTTTTAAGCTAATAAATCTATAAATGACAAAAACCTTAAGAAAAAATATCAAACAAACTCTGATTGAGGTAATTCTAGCGGTGTTGGAACCGTCTTGTCGAACTCTACCATCTTAGAATTTAGGGTTTAGCTTTTAAGGTTTAGATTTTACGTTTGAATTTTAGGGTTTTAGCCTTATGGTTTAACCTTAGGGTTAAGGTTTTTTTTGGGGGGGGGGGGGTTTAGGTTTTTTGGGGTTGTTGGGTTTAGGTTTTTGGGGGGTGGGGTGGGGGGTAGGTTTTTGGGGGGTGTGGGTGTTGGTTTTAGGCTTTTCGGGTTGGGGTTGGAGGGGGGGTTTAGGTTTTTGGGGGTGCGGGTGAGGGGGGTTAGGTTTTTGGGTCCGGGTTAGAGTTCGATGAGACGGTACCAACGCCGCTGTAATGAGCTCAATCGGAGTTGGTTTGAGCCACTTCTTATGATTTATTAGCGAAAAACCACTTCTTAGTGGAACTGTCCCCTATATATATTCTAACGTCGCTGGAATGAGCTCAATCGGAGTTGGTTTGATCCACTTTTTAGGATATTTTAGTGAAAACCCACTTTTTAGTGGAATTGTCCCCTATATATATATATATAGGGGAACCTCAAAAAAATAAAGAACAGAGAACTGAGAAACCATTCTCAACCACACATTTTAAATAAGTAAAAAACAAGCTAAATGCGAAAAACAAAACTCTAAAATCTAAAACCTCCCCAACCCCAAAAACCAAAACCCCCACCCCCCACCTCCCAAAAACCTAAACCTTCCCCCCCCCCCTAAAAAAAAGCCTAACCCCCCCCCCCCCCCCACGCCCACCTCCAAAAACCTAACATAAAATCTAAACCCAAAACTTAACCCTAAAAGCTAAACTAATCCATAAAGCTAAACTAATCCATAAAGCTAAACCGACTATTTTTCCGAGCTTTTTTTATTTTAAAAATTGTTTTTAAATTTTTTTTATGAAACGAGGCAAATGAGAGAAACGATTTGGTGTTTTTAGTTTTTTTTTTGTTTTATTATTTTTTTATATATATATTTTTAAGGGTTTTCTTTTGTCTTACAAAAAATGTGGGGCTGAGAATGGTACCCATGTTCCCTCTTTTTTCTTGGTTCCCTTTTGAACCGTCCTCTATCTATACATATATATAGGGAATGGTTCAAATACTAACCAACTTTTTGTATGATAACCGTACTAACCACTATAAAACAATCACATAATATAAAAATTATTTTTTCTTTTAATTGTTAAAATAGTATTTAAGTATCTTGAATAAATATTTTGAACATAAATACGGAAATGATAAGTGTTACGTATACGTACCAAATTATACGTGACACATAGTGTTTACATATATATAACATTAACATAATGATAATTGTTACATATACGTAACACTATGTTTGAGAGTGGTTATCATGGTTATCACATAAATAATGGTTAGCATGTGAACCTCACCCTACACACACACACATATATATTTATATATAGCGGAGGGTTATTTTACAAAGTCTAAAAACTGTAAAAAGTCTTTTAAAAACCCCACCACCACCCCCAAAAGCCTAAAACCCCCACCCCACCCCCCAAAACCTAACCCCACCCCACCCCGAAAAACCTAAAACCCCCCACCCCTAAAAACCTAAATCCCAACAAAAAAAACCCTAAAAAGCCAAAAAAGTCATCTAAAAACACCACCCCCCCCCCCACAAAAGCATAAACTGTAACATTTCTGATTTTCATTATCTGTGTTTCAATTCAAGGTGATACATTTCAAACCCAATTCTAATACACTGATTTGTTCTATTCGTACCAACAATTAAATACTATGTTTCAATGCAAACCCACAAATTTTACACAAGTATATTCTATTAAATTCTACATAAGTTCATATTTATAAAAATCTATCAAAACTGAAATTTGCAAGAACTAAGTTTATAAATTAACAAGAAACCCTAATAGGCACGGTCACGCCTCGTTCTAGAACGGTCGCGCCAAGTGCCTTGGCACGGTCGCGCCTCGTATAGGCATGGTCGCGCCTCTCATCAGTTGAAACGTAATGCAACCTTTAATCACAGGGACGTTCGAATTCATAACCATTACACACGTTAATAATATTAAAGAGCACAATAAGTTTTTCAATCACCGAAATTACAACAAGTAAATCCTATTAAATCGATTCGCCTCAAAAACGTCAAACCCTTTCATGAGACCAACAATTCCTTCATTTTGATTGCAATCCTCCCAAGCAAAATACATTATCGATCCTCTCTGAAGCTCCCGAAAACATTGAAGCAGTCGGAATTACAGCAAAAGACGCCGGAGGTCAAACCCGTCGTCGCCGGAACTCACCTCTACCGTACGCTTTCGATTCATCATCTTTTCGGGTAATTGAAACCTCCTACACTTTCGTTTTAGTCCATAGATCAAAAGCCCCAACTTAATTTGGGCTTACAATAGCCAATTTAACACGAACCCGAATCTAGGGTTCATTCTAAAATGGGTTAATCGAATACTACTTTGGAGATGTTTAAAATTCAATTAAACTATACAAAAAGACTCGTAATAACCTAATGGGTGAAAGCCCTATGATTTCCAACATTAACATCATAAGATTTAAGCAATTCGTTTCTGCTTTGAACAGGCACGGTCGCGCTAATCTCCTAGCGCGGTCGTGCTTCATGAGACACGATCGTGCCAATACCAGCGCGGTCGTGCCTCACGCACTCAGCCCGGTCGTGCACTTGGCTAGACTTGGTCGTGCCTCAGAACCCTAGACACGGTCGTGCCTAGTGAACAGCTTAGTTATGTCTCATGTTTGATCAACACGGTCGCGCCCTGATTAGCACGATCGCGCCCGTGGTCCTAGCACGATCGTGCCTTGTCCCAAGCACGGTCGTGTGTGTGAAAATCTTGGCAGAATACTAAAATTTATATTTTAAAATCAATAAGCATTCCAAATGAATTTTTAAATAAAAATAATTGATTCTATAAAAATTTATATTAACCTTATTTAAAAAAGGTCAAATGCCTATTTCTAAAATAAATAGAAGTTATAAATTTAAATCTATAAAATTATATTTACACACATTTATAAAAATAGATTAACAAAAGTTAATTATTAAATTATAAATAATATAAAACACCTGATACATTTTATAACTAAAAGACTATGTTACATATTTTATAAATAAGGTAAAAATTATTTATTTAATTTATATTTAAGAATTATTTATTTAAGTTATACTTAATTACCCCTAATACCTACATTATTTTTATAACTAAGTAAATAAATAATAATTTTGTAATTTATTTATTTAGTTATTCAAACTCAAACTTTGATCAAAATGTTCTAACCCTAGACTTAGACATAGACAATTGTGCACACTATTAATTCAACATACATTCCAATCTAGGTTAACGTTGTGTATTACAAAGATCATATTACTATCCAGTATCTCTTGTTAGCTACGCCTTTTGAATCAAGTGAGTATTACATAGCCCCTTTTTCTCTTTTACACTTTTTGGGGTTGAACATGAACACTATACAAACTATTGCTTACATTTACACAAACTACACAAATACAAATCCTTTTTACATTCATGTGTGCAATTTGAGCTTTATGCCTGAGTGCTAGTTGTGCTAACTTTTATGTGCAATTTATGTGCAATCATTAACTATTCAAGCCGATGGTAAACAATGATAGTTCTATTGAGTCTGACAAACCCACCCAGATTGGGGCGAATGTTACCGACAACACAATTTTGCATGCTAGTTACAAATGTTTGATTGTACTTTGGTTACACAATAGCTGCTCTCCATAAATGCCTTATTTTATCATGCTATGTAAGGATTTGTTTATTCATAATCTATATGCTATCTATATACAAACCTGTGTATGCTCACCAACTTTTTAGTTGACCTTATTTTATTCATGTTTCAGTTACTAATGTGTGATTTTGATCAAGACTTGCTACACTTAAGTTTTGGACCTAAATAATTTTAAATAAAGGATTATGTATTTCATTTTATGTACTTGGTTTGGTTTGGTTTTATCTTGAATACTTGAAAAGAATTTGAATGATTAATATATTTCAATTTAGTCAACCATGTGCTCATGAACAGTCTACATGTCCCGCCCCGATGTTTCCGCCGTCGGTTGGGGTGTGACAGATTGGTATCAGAGCCTTGGTTATATGGAACTAGGTTATTAGACACCCTTGACCTAGACTATAACTTTAGGACACCCACTTATGCCATGCTTCATGATTATGTGATATGTGCTACATGCTATGTGTTACATGCTTACTATGATTAGTTACTATTTCGTTTTTGATACCTTACTTGTTAAAAAAATTCATAACTTATTAAAATATACTTAAATAATAATTAAATAAACAATATCCTTACCTATACCCTAAAACCTCATAATATTCTTACCTACTCCTCTATCATTATCTTCTTAGCATATGGAAACTTCATGGATCTAAATCTATAAAAAATTCTTTATTTCCTCGTTAAGGCTTTTAAACTTTGTTAATTATTTAAGGACACGTGCAATCTGGAAGGGTGACACCTGTATTCTGGGTTTTCTGTCTAGGAAAGCATTTCGCATAAATCCCAATCAACCGAGGGACCCGCATGCTTTCCTGGGAATTCCCGGCATGAGTGTTTACTTATAGGCTAAAGTATGATTATATGAGTTTAATTAACCTTAATGTGTCATAGTACTCAAGTGATTTTATTACTATGTGAGTACAATCCAAAGTATGATTAACTATTCTATTTGTTATCTTATTCTTTTAATTCCAAACAACATTCATAAGTTCTTACATTTTTTCTTGTGTTGTGCAATTCTGTAGAATGCCTCCCCGTCGTGCTCCCGTGACCAACAACAACACCGACATTTCTGCTATCCTTGCACAACTTGTAACTCAACTCACCCAAGCTAATGGAGCCATTAATGGCACCCATGGAACTAATGGAGGTGGTGGTACCAACCCACCGCAATGCACCTTCAAGCACTTTAATTCATGTAATCCTCTTAAGTTCTATGGTACCGAAGGAGCTACGGGACTTCTTCAATTGTTCAAAAGTATTGAGAATACCTTCCTCAATAGTGACTGCCCCGATAACCTTTTCATTATGCCACAAGTGTCTTACAAAAACGGGCACTCACGTGGTGGAATAGGGAAAAGAGAACTAGAGGCGTGGAAGTAGCAATGGCCTTACCTTGGGATGAGGTTAAAAGGCTAATGACCGAAGAATTTTGTCCTTAAAATGAGGTAAAGAAACTAAAAGCCGAGTTTTGGGATCTTGCCCAAGATGGTGGTGAAAGTCTAGCTTATACGACTCGATTCCACGAGTTGAGTCTCCTTGTGCCCCATATGGTCACACCTTTATCCCGCTGCATTGAGAAGTATATTGATGGATTACCTAGGTAAATTCAAGATATTGTCTTGGGGAGAAATCCCGCAACACTCGAAGATGCTATCTGCTTATCTGCTACATTAACCGACAACCATGTGAAAGCGGGAACCCTAACTAGAAAAAGCACCAAGAAAGTTCCCGACACCACAACCCCTCCCACACACATCAAAGAAGCCACAACTGAACCCTCCCGTAATAATAAGAAAAGAAAGGCTAGAAACTATGCTATGGTCACTCCTGCTATCCCTGTTAACCAAGCTGCGCCTATGGTTCAAGCACCAGCCAAAAAGCCATATGTTGGGATCTACCCACTCTTTGCAACATGCAACTATCACCATCTCCAAAACATTCCATGTCGCCTTTGCACTCACTGTGGGAAATATGGCCATACAGTCAATATTTGTAGAGCCAAAGCACTTGCAAGCCAAATCAACCCACCAAACCGAACCAACCCCCAAGTGGCTAATCAAGGTGTTCCCGCTATTGCAAATGGGCGTGCTTGTTATGAATGCGGCAACCCAAATCATTTCCGTGATCAGTGCCCAAGATTAATTAATACTAGATAAGGCGGAGCTCGTGGGCGTGCTTTCAACATAAACGCCAATGAAGCTCAAGCCAACAATGATGTGGTCAACGGTACGTTCCTTGTTAATAGTCAATATGCCTCCATTTTATTTAATATCGGTGCCGATAAAAGTTTTGTGTCACTTAACTTTGAACCCTTACTTGCAAAGACACGATCCTAATTAGAGAAAACCTTCACCGTCGAAGTAGCAAATGGTGACTCCCTTACAATTGACTCTGTTATTCACGACTGCTCTCTAGAACTTAATGATCATACATTTCCAATCAACCTTGTACCAATGCCACTAGGAAGTTTTGATATCATCATAGGCATGGATTGTCTATCAAATCATCATGCCGAGGTCATCTGTTTCGAGAAGTGCATCCGAATACCTCTACCGTCGGGAGAAACGTTAAGAGTCTTTGGTGAAAAACCTTGCAAAGGACTCAAGTTAATGTCATGCACTACCGCCCAAAAGTACTTGCAAAAGAAGTACGTAGCCTACTTAGCTCATGTTGTTCAAAAGGATGTCAAAGAGAAGATTATCCAAGACATTCCCATCATTCGGGATTTTCCCGAAGATCTATCCGGTCTTCCACCCGTTTGACAAGTAGAATTTCGCATTGACCTTATACCTGGAGCTAACCCCGTGGCTAGAGCTCCATACCGTCTTGCACCTTCTGAAATGCAAGAACTTGCATGTCAACTCCAAGAGCTCTCCGACAAGGGCTTCATTCGTCCAAGTCATTCACCGTGGGGTGCACCCGTCTTATTCGTCAAGAAGAAGGATGGATCATTCCGCATGTGTATTGATTACCGCGAACTCAACAAGCTTACCATCAAGAACCGTTATCCCTTTCCTAGAATTGATGATCGCTTTGATCAACTTCAAGGTTCTACTTGCTTCTCGAAGATTGATCTTCGATCTGGTTATCACCAACTCCGTGTACAAGAGAAAGATATTCCAAAGACTGTCTTTCGAACAAGGTATGGTCACTACGAGTTCATGGTCATGCCTTTTGGACTAACCAATGCACCCGCAGTTTTCATGGACCTCATGAATCGTGTGTGCAAACCGTACCTTGATAAATTCGTGATCGTCTTCATTGATGATATCTAATCTACTCCAAGACTAAAGCCGACCATGAGCAACACCTTAGACTGGTCTTGGACCTCTTGAAAAAGGAACAACTATATGCCAAATTCTCCAAATGTGAATTTTGGCTAAAGGAAGTTCAATTTCTTGGTCATATCGTCAAAGAAAAGGGAATTCATGTTGACCCTGCTAAGATCAAAGCTGTTAAGAATTGGAATGCCCCGAAGACCCCCACCGAAGTTCATTCATTTCTTGGTCTTGCGGGATATTGTCGTCGTTTCATCACAAATTTCTCTAAGATTGATGTCCTTCTTACCGCTTTGACCCACAAGGGTAAAACTTATGAATGGGGACCAAAACAAGAAGAAGCTTTCCAAACTCTCAAGCAAAAGTTGTACAATGCTCCTATTTTGACTCTCCCTGATGGGAATGATGATCTAGTTGTCTACTATGATGCTTCTAACCAAGGTCTCGGTTGTGTCCTCATACAACAAGGCAAAGTAATCGCTTATGCATCAAGACAACTCAAGATTCACGAAAATAATTATACGACGTACGATCTCGAGTTGGGTGCGGTCATATTCGCATTGAAGATTTGGAGACATTACCTCTATGGCACAAAATGTGTGGTGTTCACTGACCACAAAAGTCTCCAACACATCTTCAACCAAAAAGAACTCAATATGAGGCAACGGCGTTGGGTTGAACTCCTTAATGGCTATGACTGCGAGATTCGTTACCATCCCGGCAAAGCGAATGTTGTAGCCGACGCTTTGAGTCGAAAGGACCATGTCATGCTTCATTGTGTCCAAATTCAAACCAACATGCAAAATCGTATCCTAGAAACTCAACACGTCTCGGTCACCGAGGGTAACATGTACGAGGAAATGTCGTGTGGTGTTGAACTTTAGCTTGAATCAAAACCCAATGGCTTACTTTATTACTTGAACCGTATTTGGGTTCCCGATCGCGATGATCTCCGTACACTTCTCATGAACGAGGCTCACAAGAATCGTTATTCTATTCATCCAGGTGCGGATAAAATGTACCAAGATCATCGCCAACAATATTGGTGGCCCGGTATGAAGAAAGACATTGCTCTCTATGTCGCCAAGTGTCTAACTTGCTCCAAAGTCAAAGCCGAACACCAACGTCCTTCCGGTTTGCTTGAACAACCAGAAATTCCCGTGTGGAAATGGGAAAATTTAGCTATGGACTTCATTACCAAACTCCCTCGCACCTCAAGTGGTTATGATAGCATTTGGGTGATCATTGACCACCTCACCAAATCTGCTCATTTCTTGCCTATCCATGAAGACTATCGAGTGGAGAAACTAGCCCGAATTTACAATGACGAAATTGTGAGCCGTCACGGTGTTCCCTTAAACATAATATCGGATAGAGATGCTCGGTTCACCTCCCGTTTCTGGCAATCTCTCCAAACTGCTCTTGGCACACGACTGAATTTGAGCACGGCTTACCATCCCCAAACTGATGGTAAGACTGAGCGTATAATTCAAACTAAGGAGGACATGCTTAGAGCTTGTGTAATTGATTTTGGTGGCAATTGGGATTCACATCTATCCCTAATCGAGTTCTCCTACAATAATAGCTACCACACGAGTATCAACATGGCTCCATTTGAAGCTCTCTATGGTCGCAAATGTCGTTCTCCTATCTGTTGGAACAAGATTGGTGAAGCATAAATCACCGGTCCTGAACTAATTCAAGAAACATTCGACAAGATTATCCAAATCCGTGACAACATTCGAGTAGCGAGAAGTCGGCAAAAGAGTTATGCCGACAAACGACGAAAACCACTGGAATTCCAAGTCGGTGACCTTGTTCTTCTAAAGGTGTCTCCGTGGAAGGGTGTAATCCATTTTGGAAAGAAAGGCAAGTTAGTACCTCGCTATGTGGGTCCATTTAAGATCCTTGAAAGGATTGGGAAAGTGGCTTACAAACTCGACTTACCTCCATCACTTGGAAATGTGCATCCTACTTTTCACGTGTCTAATCTGAAGAAATGTCTTGCTGATGAGAATCTTCACATACCTCTTGACGACGTGCACATTGACGAAACAATGCACTTCATTGAGAGACCAGTGGAAATCATGGATCGTGAGGTCAAGCAACTCAAGCGAAGCCGTATTCCCATTGTCAAAGTTCGTTGGGAATCTAAACGTGGTCCTGAGTTTACTTGGGAACGAGAGGACCAAATGAAGCTCAAGTAACCCCATCTCTTCACTGATGCCGTCGCCTCCACTAGCAAAATTTCGGGATGAAATTCTCTCAACATGGGGATACTGTAACATTTCTGATTTTCATTATATGTGTTTCAATTCAAGGTGATACATTTCAAACCCAATTCTAATACACTGATTTGTTCTATTCGTACCAACAATTAAATACTATGTTTCAATGCAAACACACAAATTTTACACAAGTATATTCTATTAAATTCTACATAAGTTCATATTTATACAAATCTATCAAAACTGAAATTTGCAAGAACTAAGTTTATAAATTAACAAGAAACCCTAATAGGCACGGTCGCGCCTCGTTCTGGCACGGTCACGCCAAGTGCCTTGGCACGGTCGCGCCTCGTATAGGCACGGTCGCGCCTCTCATCAGTTGAAACGTAATGCAACCTTTAATCACAGGGACGTTCGAATTCGTAACCATTACACACGTTAATACTATTAACGAGCACAATAAGTTTTTCAATCATCGAAATTACAACAAGTAAATCCAATTAAATCGATTCAGCTCACCCTTTCATGAGACCAACAATTTCTTCATTTTGATTGCAATCCTCCCAAGCAAAACACATTATCGATCCTCTCTGAAGCTCTCGAAAACATTGAAGCAGTCGGAATTGCAGCAGAGGACGCCGGAGGTCTAACCCGTCGTCGTCGGAACTCACCTCTACCGTACGCTATCGATTCATCATCTTTTTGGGCAATTGAAACCTCCTACACTTTCGTTTTAGTCCATAGATCAAAAGCCCCAACTTAATTTTGGCTTAAAATAGCCAATTTAACACGAACCCGAATCTAGGGTTCATTCTAAAATGGGTTAATCGAATACTACTTTGGAGATGTTTTAAATACAATTAAACTATACAAAAAGACTCGTAATAACCTAATGGGTGAAAGCCCTATGATTTCCAACATTAACATCATAAGATTTAAGCATTTCGTTTCTGCTTTGGAACATGCACGGTCGCGCTAATCTCCTAGCGCGGTCGTGCTTCATGAGACACGGTCGTGCCAATACCAGCGCGGTCGTGCCTCACGCACTCAGCCCGGTCGTGCCCTTGGCTAGACTTGGTCGTGCCTCAGAACCCTAGACACGGTCGTGCCTAGTGAACAGCTTAGTTATGTCTCATGTTTGATCAACACGGTCGCGCCCTGATTAGCACGATCGCGCCCGTGGTCCTAGCACGATCGTGCCTTGTCCCAAGCACGGTCGTGTGTGTGAAAATCTTAATGCTAAACCCCATTATGATACTAAAAGCTAAACCCTAATGCTAAACCCCTAAGGCTCTAAGGCAAAATCTAAACCCTAAAATCTAAACCCTACAAGCTAAGATCGTAGAGTTCGACGAGACAGTTCCAACGCCGCTGAAATGAGTAAAATCGGAGTTCGTATGAGCACGTTATGACCGTTTTAAACGACTTTTTACAATTTTTTGACTTTTTAGCGAAACCTCACACTATATAAATATATATATATATATAAGTATATATATATATATATATATATATATATATTGGGGGAGATTAAAATAAGAAGTGAATTTTCGCTAAAAAACCTAATAAATGATTTTTTTAACCAAAACCGGGTCAAAGTTACTCTGATTGAGCTTATTCTAGCGACGTTGAAACCGGCTCATTGAGATTTTTGGGGGTGGGGTGGGGAAATTTAGGGTTTTTGAGGGTGGGTTTGGGTTTTAGGTTTTTGGGTGATGGGTGGGGGGATTTAGGTTTTTTGGGGTGTGGGGGTGGGGTTTAGGTTTTTGGGGGTGGGAGGATTTAGGTATTTGGGGGATGGGGGTGGGGGTGGGGTGGTTAGGTTTTGGGTTTAACTTTTACTGTTTAGTTTTACGATTTAGCTTTAAGGGTTTAGCTTTAAGGGTTTAGTTTTTAGGCTTTAGGGTTTATCTTTAGGTTTTATTTCGACGAGCCGGTTCCAACCCCGCTGTAATAAGTTCCATCAGAGTTCGTTTGACCTACTTTCTTAGGTTTCTTAGCGAAAATTCACTTATTAGCGGAACCTTCCCCTATATATATATATATATATATATATATATATAGTGTGAGGTTTCGATAAAAAGTCAAAAAAGTGTAAAAAGTCGTTTAAAACGTTTATAACCGGCTCATACGAACTCCGATTTTACTCATTTTGGCGGCGTTGGAACCGTCTCTTCGAACTCTATGATCTTAGCTTGTAGGATTTAGATTTTAGGGTTTAGTTTTTGCCTTAGGATTTACCCTTAGGGGTTTAGCCTTATGGTTTAGATTTTAGTATTTAGGCTTTATGGGAGGGGTGGGGGTGGGGTGGGGTGGCGGTTAGTTTTTTGGGGGGGTTGGGTTGGAGGTTTATGTTGAAGCAATTCTTGTGACAAGCACTCTGAAGATTGTTTTTACTTTTGTATTGTCCTTATGATTTTGTATTTTTATATCAGCATTTGTATGTATTGGTTTATCGAGTTGTAATCATGTTCGTAGGTTCTTGTCATTGTATTCGTGTTTGTTAAGTGTTGTGCGCACTTAACAAGTGTGCAGGTTGCTCAACCTGCGTACTTAGCAAGTACGCAAGAACATTGTCTGCGTACTTGCTAAGTACGCAGGAACAAAGCCCTGCGCACTTAACAAGTACGCAGGCAACAGGTCTAGTATAAATAGAATAGGTTGACATAAGTTATATACGCAGACATTTTGCACTCAGTTTTTTCTCTCTGTAACCCTTCAAGTTTATAATAGACGGAATTTGAAAGTGATTTCGTTGTCGGTTTACTTTGTGTTGCTTGATTCTCCACCTAGTCACGGGCATTCCGCACCCGGTCCGACTAGTCACACACCCACACATAAAGATCCGAGACACCCGGGGACCTACAAGTGGTATCAGAGCATAGCTCTTGATTTCGAGTGTTGTGAGTGTGTTAGGAGCATCTTCTACACATCCTACAGAGATTTTGCAAGCAAAAGTGGGTGTTTTTGTTGATTTTTGTGATAAAATAAGGGTAGCTCTTGAGCACTATTTTAGAAGCAAAAATCACTCAAAAACCGACTTTTGTTGTGTATTTGAGTGTTTTGAGCATCAAAGGTTGGTTAGAAACGAGTTTCTGACCCTTTGGCTCATTTTGTTTGGTCATATCTTCGATTTCTTCTGTCTCCGGTGAGATTCCTGTGACCGGAAAAAGTTAGTGAGGGTTGTTGAAAAAGTGACCTGTGTACTTACCTTATTTGGCAATAAGTACAGTCTTGCTGCGTACTTACCAAGTATGCAAGACCGTATTTGCTGCGTACTTAATTGATCTCCTGCGTACTTATCATTTACTCCTGCGTACTTATCAAGTACCCAAGAGCAAATTCTAAATACGCAAGACTAGGTTTGTTAAGTGTGCAAGGCCAGAGTGAAGTGCTCAAGTTGTTTTGACTTTTCTAAAATTTGACTAAGTGATACACTATGTCAAATCTTCAGAACCTCGGTAACCTACTTAATTATGACAATGAAATTGGAACCCCGCAAAAACCGCCAAATCTGCTTAATGTAAATGTTTATTCAAATTGGAAAGCACGCTTTGAACATTATATCTCATATACTGATTCCTCTTTGTGGATACCTATACTTGAGGGGTATAAGCATCCAACTTATACATATCTTGATGATGTTGTCCCCAAGCCTATTTCTAAGCTAGACGAAGAAGAAAAGAAAGTCTATGATAGAGAAAAGAAAGCACATGAATCTATCAAAATGTCCCTAACTAGAGAAATCTTTCACAACTTCAGAGGTTATGATAATTCGAAAGATCTCTGGATGGCATTGCAGAAAAGATTTGAAGGGAACAGTAACATCAAGAAGAGCAAGAGAGATCTTCTGAGAAAGCAGTATGAGTGCTTCAGATACCTGGAGAATGAATCTACTGATGAACTTATATCTAGATTCTATCATCTTCAAACTGAGTTAAAAGCTTTTGAGCTAAAGTATCCTGATGAGGAATTAGTTGAAAAATTTCTGGATGCTTTACCACCAAAGTTTGAGATGTATACCACTTTGTTGAGAGAGAACCCTAAGTTCTATGAGATGACAATTGAAGAAGCAATCGATAAGGTTCAAGCTCACGATATGAACCTGAAAAGAAAGGAAAGCTCAGGAAGACCTCAAATCCAAGACCCTTCTATGTATTATGGGACGTCTTTCACAGCTAAATCATCTGGTTCTGGTATCACCTTATTCTCAGGGAACTCCAATGAAGAAGATAACTCGAATGGTTGTGGTGGTCATACATGCTTTACAACATCTAGATCTGGTTCTCACCACCAACATCCCTCAAGAAATCCTCCCTCTACATCTTCAGCTAACCAGACTGCTATATCCAAGATAGTTGAAGATCATTTAGCATTATTTTCATAGTGTATGCTTGCTTATGAGAACTTCATTGGTGGAAAGCTTACAGATCCTGAGACAATTGAAGAAGATTTTAATCAGGTAGATCCAGATGACATGGAGGACATGGATATTCAGTGGAATATGGCGATGATCTTGGGAAGGGCCAAGTATTTCTTGAACAGAACTGGCCGAAAGTTTATTGGTGGGCATTCAAATGCCAAGGTTGGTTTTGACAAATCCATGGCCAAGTGCTACAAGTGTCTGAACTTTGGACACTTTGCTCGTGAATGTCAGAAGGACAAAGCACCTTCCTTAGGATTCACAAGACCAAGCCAGGGAAACAACCAAGGAAACAATCAAGGGTACAACTCTGACAACCGCAATCACAGTCAAGGTGGAACTTCCAATGCATTGGTGGCTCAATAGGACGAAAGCTTTGCTTGGGGTGTTCATCTGGAGGATGCTCTTATTGCACAAACACAAGTTGGTCTCATGGATGAGATTATGGAGATGATGGAAGCAGAGGAAAGGGAAGCGTCTGTGGCTGATCAAGTAGAGTCTACAACTGCAGTTGCCCTCATGGCTATTGGAGAGGCATCATGTTCATCGAATGAGGTAGATTCTAATCCTTTTGCTGTCATTTCTTGTTCCAAATGTCTAAGCTTAAAGGTTGAAAATTCTAAGCTTCAAGACAAAGTCGAACCCCTTCGTATTGCAGCGTTAAGCTAAAAGGAAAATGAAAAACTTTACAAAGATTCAACTGAAACTTTAAAGAAATAAAAACGTGATTATTCACTTAAAATCAGCGATCAACAGTTTCATTTGGATGTTGCGTACAAGGGGTTAGAGAAAATGAACAATGAGATCAACAAGCTACAAAATGAGATCTTGCAGTTGAATGGTTAAATTGAGAAGTTGAAAAATTCTCTCTTTGTGGTGGAACACTACGAATCAGTAGTGAGGCAAGTGAATGGCTTAGGGTTGGGTACTAATGCCATTCCTCCACCAGTTAGCAGGAAATTTGTCAACGGCTTAAATGACACTGATTTGTCTTGCCTTGATGAGTCCTCAAGTCAGGATGATTCCTCTAACAAGGATGATTCCTAAAGTAAGGCTGACTCTGCATCTAATGAAGAGTTCTTTACTGCTTCTGATGATGGGTCTGAGAACACCTGCCCTGAAGGAGTAGTCTCTGAGGAGTTGCTAGGTGAACAGAAAGTTAAGAAAAACATTATCACTGATAGTGATAATTGTATTTTGACTGAACCCGATATCATTGAATCAAATGAAAAATTAAAAGTGATGCTTTATGGGGGATATAAAAACATTAATCAAGTTAAGAAAGAAGCTTTTTCAGCTCATTTTGGGCTTGGTTATCAAGAAAATTTGCAAAAATTTTATATTCCCAAAAACCAATCATCATCGGGTCAGACTATTGTTCACCAAACAACTTCTCCTGCTCATCATGCTGAGTCGTCTAATGTCAGATCTAATGAGCCTTACAGGAGGACTTACAAAGAAAAGAGAACTTGCTTTCACTGTGGTATGGTTGGTCACATTCTTGTGAACTATCCTGCTAAGAACCAAGGGAAACGGCCAATTGTTTCACAACCGGCTGTTATCCCTAAGTCACCACTAGTGAAGCATTCCAAAAGTCCAAAGGAAAATGTGGTGAAACCTCCAGTAAAACCTATGGTAAAGCCAAAGATCACATCTTAGGCTAAACCATTTGTTTCGAAAAGGGGAAAGCTACCTGCTAAACCTAGTGCATCTACCTCTGGTAGTTGTTAGGACATGCTTTGTAACTGTTGATAAAATTCTATGTAAGTTCTGCTAGAGGCGAACTTGTTATCAGAGGAGAACTTAATAAGTTCCCCTAGTATATCAGAGGCAAACTTATTAAGTTCGCTTAGCCTATAAGAGGCGAACTTATCTATGAGGCGAACTTTGCAGAACTGGTGCTTATATATAGAGAACAGAGTCTGTAGAACAGAGTTAAAAAAAAAGGGGTGTGAGACAATATCAGAGTAGACTTGATTAGAGACAGAATCTTGTAACCTGATATCGTGGTGGAATACAAAGCGTTTATTTACACCGTTGTTGTTGATTGAGTTACACGAGCACGTTGATCATGGATTCAGCACGTTATCACCGTGTTGTACCGCGAGTCTAGAGATCCGTCATGCACCGAATTAGGGACCTACAGTAGTGCACCAAATGGTGAGAAACCTGTGGTGAAACTCTCTAAGCCACAGAGGAGACTAAGGAACAAGAGATTGAGAAAGCTGGTACAGCTGGCTGGAATTCAATCAGGTGAAGCTTCCATTAGTTCAGCTGCTGATGTTGAATCTAAGTCTACTGTTCCAGTTAAGAAAAAGAAGAGGTCCTGGAATAACAAATCCAAAAGTTCTCAATCTCCTGGTCCCAAATCTTCTAAAGATTCATCTATATTTGACAGTCACGACTGTGAATTAATTGAAGTTGTTTATTTTAAGAAAGACGGACGACCCAAGACCACTATGGCTTGGGTATCCAAATCTAACTAATTTCTTGTGACTCGTATAGGGACATCCGAAGGGTACTATCTCTAATTGTTGGTATGTAGATAGTGGATGCTCCCGGCACATGACAGTTAACATGGCCCTGATTCAAGATGTGAAACCATTCAGAGGCGGCTATGTGGCCTTTGTTGGAGAGAAAGGCGGTAGTATCACGTGTCAAGGCGTGGTTTCAAATGGTTGTGTCAGCTTCGACAATGTCAACTACTGCGAGCAGCTGAAGCATAACCTGTTGAGTGTCTCCCAGATGTGCGACAAGGAGTACTCGGTTATGTTTGACAAGACTGAATGCATGATTCTCAAACCTGGTTTTGATGTTCCTGAAGACTGGATTCTGATGCGAGCGCCAAGGACAAACGACACATATTAGATCGACATGAGCGTGGCGAAAACCACCTCATCAGTTGCTACTTGTTTTCTTACCAAAGAGACAGAGCTTGACTCTATCTTATGGCATAGGAAACACGGACACATTTCTTATCGAAAAATGAATCATCTTGTCCGAAACAGTTTGGTAACCGGTGTTCTGAATCTGAGATTTACCGTTGCAGATGACTGTATGCCTTATAAAAAGGGCAAACAGCAACGGAAGTATCACAAGCCCAAGCTCCAAAACTCCATCGATACCCCTTTGGAGCTATTACATATGGATCTGTTTGGCCCCATAAGTATCAGGAGTATTGGAGGTAAGTCATACTATCTGGTTGTAACTGATGATTTCTCACGTTTTTCTTGGGTGCATTTTTTAGGTACAAAGGACGAAACTGCTGACATTCTTCAATACCTGATCATGAGCTTGGAATCACTTTACAAGTTGAAGGTTAGAAGAATAAGGAGGGATAACGGAACTGAATTCAAGAATAATTTGATGGAACTTTTCTGCCTTAAGAAGGGGATCCGTCACGAATTTAGTGCCCCATACACACCTCAGTAGAATGGAGTAGCAGAACGAAAGAACAGAACCTTGATTGAGACTGCAAGGACAATGCTGTCAGATGCAAAGCTTCCTGTCACTTTCTGAGCAGAAGAAGTTAATACAGCTTGTCACGTCTTGAACAGAGTTCTGGTTGTGAAGAGGAACAACAAGACTTGCTATGAGTTGATCAATAATCGACCTCCCAATCTTTACTATCTAGTTCCTTTTGGCAGTCCCTGTTCCTTATTGCTACAATACAAAGACCGAAAGTCTAAGTTTCATACAAAAGCGGTGGAAGGCATCTTCTTAGGATATGTTGCCAACTCGCCTTGCAAGAGAGTGTACAATATAGGAACTCGTACTGTCGAGAAATGGTTTGAAGTGGATTGTAGTAAACACAGCATTCCACCAGAACTAACTGGTCCAACTTGGGGTTTTGATTATGATGCGCTATTCAAATCTTTTAACCTTCCTGATTTATCTGCCGATGATGCCGCTAATGTGTATGAAATAGTTGGTGGCGGTGATGACTCCAGTTTCTCAACCCGTGCTACGGTACCGATTGTAACTCCTGATTCCAATGTTGCATCTGCATCTGGAACTCATGACAGTGATATCATTGAAGATGTTCATGTTGACGGAAATGACACTAAAGCTAATCCTAACACTCGTGTAGGAAATGAAGCTCTAGCCGATCCAATCAAGATTGAATCTTCTTCTTCTGGAATACAGGATATGGGGGAGTTAAGCACGAACCTCGATTCAGAAATTCAGGAACCGAATGTACCAGAGACGATAGTGCATAAGAATCATCCAGTTGACAACATTATTGGTGATCCTCATGCAGGTGTTCAAACTCGTCATAGAACCATTGCTGAGAACACTAGTTTGTACTCTGAGATCCTTGACACTGGTGTCATGGAAACATGTTTGCATGCTGCATTCGTGTCCCAGTTAGAGCCGAAGAATGTGAAGGAGGCTCTCGCTGACAACTGCTGGATTGAGGCAATGCAAGAAGAAATGTCTCAATTCCAAAAGTTGCATGTGTGGGATTTGGTTGATTTGCCAAAAGGCGTACAACCACTTGGAACCAGATGGGTGTTCAAGTGCAAGATGGATGATCGTCATGTTTTAGTGAAGAATAAAGCAAGGTTGGTTGTTCAGGGTTTTATCAACAAGAGGGCTTAGATTACACAGAAGTATATGCCCCAATTGCTAGACTTGAGGCCATTCGACTGTTTTTGACTTATTCCTCCTATGTCGGCTTCAAGGTCTATCAACTTCATGTGAAGAGTGCTTTCCTGTATGGAAAAGTTCATGAAGAGGTCTATGTCACTCAACCTCCCGGCTTTGAAGATCCGCATAATATCAATAAAGTGTTTAAGCTTGAAAAAGCACTTTATGGTCATCATCAAGCACCTAGGGCATGGTATGAGACATTATCAAAACATCTACTGTCAAATGGTTTCGACCGTGGACAGATTGACTCGACCATCTTCATACGAAAAGCAGGAGGTGATATTCTTCTTGTACAAGTGTATGTCGATGACATTATATTTGGGTCTACAAATGAAGAGATGTGTAGGGAATTCGAACAGGTGATGAAGTCCAAGTTTGAGATGAGTAACATGGGTGAATTTTCGTTCTTCCTGGGTCTGCAAGTCAGTCAAAGAGAGGATGGCATTTATCTGCATCAAACCAAGTATGTGCAAGACATCTTGTCAAAATACAAAATGAATGATAGCAGTACTTATGGCACACCTATCCCTGTCAATCATGGTCTGCATCCAGACAAAGATGGAAAGAATGTGGATTGCAAATTGTACCATGGGATGATCGGATCTCTTATGTATCTCATAGCTTCAAGGCCCGACATAATGTTTGCTGTATGCTTGTGCTCAAGGTTTCAGTCACAACCGAAGGAGTCTCATATGATAGCTGTCAAGAGGATTTTCAGATACTTGAAAGGGAAACCCCGATTGGTGTCTTTGGTACTCTAAGCAGCAGTCATTTGACTTCAAAGCCTATACTGATTCAGACTATGGCGGTTGTAACCTTGATAGAAAGTCAACTCCTGGTGAATGTCAATTCTTGGGAGACAGGCTGGTTTCCTGGCAGTGTAAGAAGTAGTCAACGGTTTCAGTCTCAACATGTGAAGCAGAGTACATTGCTGCAGCTAGCGGTTGTTCTCAGATATTGTGGATTCAGTAGCAATTGATAGACTGCGGCTTAAACTTCACTGGAACTCCACTGTTCATTGACAACAATGCCACCATGTCCATCACAAACAACCCGGTGAAACATTCCAAAACTAAACATATTGAAATTCGCCATCATTTCATCTGTGATTGTGCTGAAAAGCATCTCATTGAACTTGTAAAGGTTCACACGGATGACAACTTTGCTGACCTTTTCACTAAGGCGTTTGATCGAACCCGTTTTGAGCATCTTGTCAACTTGATAGGAATGTTCAATCTAGAGTGAAAACTTGTTTTTCTTAAATCAATTTAATTCATGAAAGTTAAAGTTTATATCTTTTAAGTTTTCTGTATAGTTCTTTTAATTTTCAAATATTTTACAAAAATCCAAACAAAATAGAAAATGGATAAAATTTCAAAGTTATCTTGAGAAAAGAGGAAATGATAGTACATCAGTAATGATCTAAATGCCATAGACTGCTCATATGGGAAATGATTGCGTCATGCTTACTTGATTATTTAAATTGTTATGTTTTTAATCTGGTTATTTACAAGTAATTTGAATTGTCAGTAGGCTGTAGGCGTCTTTGAATCATTAGTAGTGTGGAAACTAAATCTAGACTACAACTGTGATTTGAACCCATGTATGCATGTGTGCGTGTGTAAAAGAATACAAAAAAGATCATTATCAGATAAAGGATGTAATATTTTAGCAAATATTTTCTTAAGAGACCAGTTTCGGGTTATGTCTTTAGCACAATTACTGCGGTTCATCTCACTGCCCATACTCACAAGTATGCAATGGGAAGTTGGGTCAAGATATGTCTTAACATCAACCGTTAAGCTTATATTCACCCTTGAATCATACCTGATTCATTGAAATCAAATCCAGATAAAAGTTGGATCACCTTACCTAAATCCTTAGACTCCATATCTATTAACCTGAATCATCATATGATATTCATAGAAGAAAATCCAATCAAACCAAGACATCTGAATCACTCGATTCTGAATCTTATGATTCTTGATATGTAACCCCCAAGAAATTTCGACCTTTATCTTGAACTGTTCCGGCGTTGTAACTTATTTATTTTATGAATATATTTATCTATTATCTAATTTCTTGTTATATTCATACATTTAATATCATTATTACCATTATATGAATACCTATTAATATCCTACTCAATAAATACATATTAATATGTATATATAATTTACAAGGAAATGTCAAATTATAATTATTAGATAATATTAGTTGTTCAATAATTACATTCAAACAAATGAGAATTTATAGAACTATCTTGATATATTACTCCAATCCCGTTAATAACAAATATATAATTGGATATATGGTTTAAATTAAAATTAATCTCACTACATTTTGATATTTTTATCATAACAAAACAATTTAATTAAGTTTATAAATATTTATAGAAATAAAACCATTCAAATTTATAAAAGCTATAAAAATAAAATTTATATAACTCTTACAATTTATTAGCTTTTATAGGAACTAAAAGTTTTGCTAGTTTCTAACTTTATAAAAGTCCCGGGGCCTAATGTGTAAATCCTAAAACTTAAACTTAAATCTAAATCAAACTTCATGCCTAAAATGTTAAACTCCAAAGCCCAGGGACCAGGATTGAAAAATCATGGTGTTCTTCCCCAATTCCGCGATGTTGACTTTTAAGAGTCAACCGGCACCAAATCGATTCACATTCGTTCGAAATAGAATGATCTAAATGCAATTGACGTTACTAAACGTGGTACGATCGTTTTCTAATAATTTGAATCGACGCAATTAGTTTGAATACAACGAATTGATTTCGAAATCAATCTTGTAACCGACCCCTCCGACCCACGATCGGACCGTTCAGTTCGTGCAAAAACCCGGCTATAAAAGCCACTCCCTACACTCGAGACATCACATGCACACTCCCCACACTTCCAAACTCACTGCAATCCCCCTCGAAATCACGATCAAACGGCCGGAACCCGAGCTCAAGAACCACTAGCATTATCAGCCTCTGACTATCTAATTCAGGTAACATTCGTTGTCATTAGGCTTGATTCTATCTCACGACCGAAAGCCCCATGGATTCGGGTGCAAATCGTCGGCCGAACAAGGGAATTTGGGTTCTAGGGTTCGTCGGAGAGGTTGGGGACGGAGGGCGGACTGGGATGGCCTATTAAAATTTCACGGAAGGACTAATGGACAAGGCACCAGGCGCAGTCCAATTGTTAATGTGTGTGTGCCAGCCGAAACCGGTCAGGGTCGCGGGTTCGAGTCCCGACAGCCTTCTTTTTTTTATTAATTTCTTTCACTCATTTTTAAGCCTTTAACTTATGTTTAAAATCCAAATTAAATTCTACAAATTCTATAAAGATATTTCAAAGGTTTATAAAAACCGAATATTTTAAAATACAAAATTATTTATCTTGTTTTCATCAAAACATATTGTAAAACATTTCTAATTCGTGAATAAATTATGAAAACAAATTGTCAAATAAATTTAATTATTTATGTTCTAATTAGGTGGTAACACCATTAAAAAAATTTAAAACTATAAATACTACGGTACGAATAATTACTTAAATATTTATTTTTAGACTTATAAACATCCAAATAATTATTGTTAATAATTATTTTATAAGACTCTTCAAACTTAAATAATTATTATATATAAATTTTTACTAGTCCATGTTTATTCATTATCTTTACTTAAATAAATCCTATACGTTATTATTACTAAACACACTTTTAAAGATTTAATAAATCCTAATTAATCATACAAACTATTTTAATAATTGTCATAGACATTTGATTCCTTACAAAAAATATATATCAATCCTATATCAAACCCCAAACCTTATGAAACCCTAAGATATCAAAACTTCCCGAATTACATTAAACATACATTGAGCTAGATACGTTTACACGTGTAGGTTTTGTGTGAGAAATCCTCACGAGGCCTACCCATATCTACCGGTTCCTACCATTCCTAATTTGATTCAAGTGAGTTCATAGCCCCCTTTCTTTTTACTATTGTTTACAAATACTCGGGGTGGAACATGTTTACTTACCATGCTTACCAAATTCAATACCAATGTTCTCATGCTATTTACTAAGTGCTTTATGTCTTAAACTACTTGGTGACCACTACATGTGTTCATGCTAGTACATTCATTAACCTGCTACCCATGCCTAAGGTAGTACCTAACATGATCATTTATAGGGGAATCCGATTCCAGTTAACACGAACCTTGGCGGGTTTTGTGTGTACCATATTACTATTTTTCGAAAACACAATCAGTGGGATTGTACTTACCAGTTTTCCATTTACTACGGATTGAATTGTACGCTTAGAACTTTGTATGTTTTCACATTTATGCCATAGTTACGCTTTGAACAATATTGAATTTCAAATCATTTTTACTAAACTTTTGTTAGTGTCAAAACCTATGTTACTCACCAACTACTTGTAGTTGACATTTACTCGCATGTTTCAGGTGCACCCATTTGAGGACCCTACCTGCTCATCTAGGACTTGGACCTAGTTAAATTTAAATTATGTTATGTTTTGAACGTTTCATTTTCCATTCCCTATGTAACGGATGATTTTAAGTTGATGAATAAATATTGTCATTTAATAATAGATGATCATGTGCTTATGAACAACCGCGTCAGCCCCGACGTTTAATCCGCCGCCGGCCGGGGTGTGACAGATTGGTATCAGAGCCATGGTTATAGGGAATTAGGTTATTAGACACATGACCTAGACTATAACCTAGGAGTCCCAAACATGAGTTTAACTCGTGTCTTTTATTAGGAACTCCACTCTATCTTTACTATGCATGCTTACCTACATCTATCTGTTTTTGATTACCTGATACAACTCCATGAACTACGACATTCAAGAATCTACATGAAACTATTTTGAACTACTTGAACTACATGAAACCTACACTTAGACTTAATTGTCTAATCCGAATGAAACTCTCGTCAAAGGTATGTAAGTTCTAACTAATGAATGGGGACTTGTGCAATCCGGAAGGGTGGATGCCTGTATTTTGGGAGTTCTGTCTAGGAAAGCATTTCGTATAAATCCAAATCAACCGATGGACCAGTTATGCTTTCCTGGAAATTCTTGGGATGAGTGTCCACTTATAGGCTAAAGCATGACTTTCCAAACATTAGAAAGACTTAAAATACCTTGATAAGCCAATGTGCCCAATAGGGTACCATCTATGTTTCACCTAATATCTCATGATTAAATTGCAAACTCTTGTACATGATTCACATCTTATGAAATTTCTATTCACCCGTTTATAGAATGCCTCCCCGTCATGAGCGTAGGAACAACCTCACCGATAGGATCATCCAGCAAATGGCTACGATCCTACCAACTATGGTCAACCAACTGAACCAGAATGCTGCACCAAGGAACCCCACGTGTACATTCAAACACTTCAACTCCTGCAACCCCACCAAGTTCTATGGGAACGAAGGAGCCACTGGACTCCTCCAATGGTTTGAAAGCATTGAGGGAACTTTCATCAATGCTGACTGTCCTGAGAACCTGAAGGTTCGTTATGCTACTAGTGTCTTCCAGAAGAGGGCACTAACATGGTGGAATGGAGAAAAGTGTAACCGTGGGATAGAGGTTGCACTAGCCTTGCCTTGGGCCGATGTAAAAGCACTCATGACAGATGAGTTTTGCCCCTGTAATGAGGTCAAGAAACTAGAAGCTGAGTTCTGGGATCTCAAACAAGACAGTGGTGAAAGCCTTGCCTATACCACCCGCTTTCATGAGCTTAGCCTACTAGTGCCCCATATGGTCACTCCTCTCTCGCGAGCCATTGAGAAGTACATCAATGGTCTGCCCATGCAAATTCAGGACACTGTTTTGGGTAGTAACCCAACCACTCTCGAGGAAGCCATCCGTCTTGCAGCAACCCTGTCAGACAATCATGTTAAGGCAGGGACTCTATCTAAAAAGGGTGCCAAGAAGACCCTTGAGAAAGCCACCACCGAACCCACTAAAGAGACCAAGGCTGAGTCCTCTTTCAATGGAAAAAAGAGAAAAGGCAAGAACTTTGCCATTATCACACCTGCTACTCCTTTAGCCCAAGTAGCCCCTACTGCCTACAACCCCAACAAGAAGCCTTATGTGGGGACTCTACCTCTGTGTAACACCTGCCAGCTCCATCATACTACCTACATGCCATGTCGTCTATGTACCAATTGTGGACGATCTGGGCATACGGCTAACATCTGTCGTGCTGCTCCCCGAGCTAACCAAGCTAATCAACCTAATGTCCTTGTCCCTGCCGCTATCGCCCAGGGTCGTGCTTGTTACGAGTGTGGAGACCCAAATCATTTCATGAACCGTTGCCCTAGGTTGGTCATTGTGAACCAAGCCAACATGAATCAAGGCAACATGATACAGGGGAACGGGAACCAAGGTAACATAATCCAGGGAAACAGGAACCAGGGGAATGCAAACCCCGTAGCTCAAGGACGTTCCTTCAACATCAATGCCAATGAGGCACAAGCCAACAACGATGTGGTGAACGGTACGTACCCAATTAATCAACAATATGCTTCCATCCTATTTGATACTGGTTCCGATAGGAGTTTCGTGTCCTTTGAATTTGAACCACAACTTGCTATGAGTCGAGCTGAGCTAGACAAACCCTTTGATATTTTAGTAGCGGATGGTTATTCTTTTTCATGTGACACCATTATTAGAGATTGTACCTTAACCTTGAGCGATCATGACTTTTCAATCAATCTTATTCCCATGGCTCTCGGAGGTTTCGACATCATAGTAGGCATGGACTGGCTGACCAAGCACCATGCTGAAGTCGTCTGTTTTGACAAGTACATTCGTATCCCACTTGACTCGGGCGATATTTTGAACGTCTATGGTGAGAAGCCGTCGAAAGGACTCAAGCTCATGTCTTGCACTACCGCACAGAAGTATTTACGAAAGAAATGTGTGGCATTTTTGGCCCATATTGTGGAACGAAAAGGCAAAGACAAGAGTCTCCAAGACATCCCCGTAATCAAGGACTATCCTGAAGTTTTTCCCGAAGATTTACCTGGTCTTCCTCCTATACGTCAAGTCGAATCCCGTATTGACTTAGTGCCAGGAGCAAACCCCGTGGCCAAGTCACCTTATCGTCTTGCACCATCAGAGATGCAGGAACTTTCAAGTCAACTCCGAGAACTTTCTGATAAGGGGTTTATTCGTCCTAGTGTTTCCCCTTGGGGAGCACCTGTTCTATTCGTCAAGAAGAAGGATGGTTCTTTCAGAATGTGCATCGACTATCGGGAACTTAACAAGCTTACCGTGAAGAACCGTTATCCACTTCCTAGGATTGACGATTTGTTCGATCAGCTTCAAGGCTCGACTTATTTCTCTAAGATCGATCTTCGTTCTGGTTATCACCAGTTACGAGTGCTCGAATCCGATATCCCCAAGACAGCCTTTCGTACAAGATATGGTCATTACGAGTTCATGGTTATGTCATTCGGACTAACCAATGCACCCGCGGTATTCATGGATCTTATGAACCGCGTGTGTAAGCCGTACTTGGACAAGTTTGTAATCGTCTTCATTGACGACATTCTCATCTATTCAAAATCAAAAGCAAAACATGAGGAACACTTGCGTTTGGTTTTGGACCTATTGAGGAAGGAGCAATTATACGCTAAGTTCTCCAAATGTGAATTTTGGCTAAAGGATGTCCAATTCTTGGGACACATAGTCAACGAGAAGGGTATTCACGTGGATCTCGCTAAGATTGAGGCGGTGAAGAACTGGCAAGCTCCAAAGACCCCTACCGAAGTCCGCTCATTTTTGGGTTTAGCGGGCTATTATCGTCGTTTCATAGCAAATTTTTCAAAGATCGCGGTACCCCTCACAGCCTTAACTCACAAAGGCAAACCCTATGAGTGGGGACCAAAACAAGAGGAAGCCCTTCAAACCCTAAAGCAAAAATTATGTGAGGCTCCCATCTTGACTCTTCCCGATGGAACCGAAGATTTTGTCGTTTATTGTGATGCTTCCCACTTGGGCCTAGGTTGTGTTCTAATGTAACGAGGCAAAGTGATCGCTTATGCATCCCGACAACTCAAAATTCATGAGAAGAATTATACGACGCACGATCTTGAGTTGGGTGCGGTCGTATTTGCTCTTAAAATTTGGAGACATTACCTATATGGTACCAAATGTGAGGTTTACACCGATCATAAGAGTCTCCAGCACATCTTCAATCAAAAGGAACTCAACATGAGGCAAAGGCGTTGGGTTGAACTCCTAAACGACTACGACTGTAATATTCGTTACCATCCTGGTAAGGCGAATGTTGTAGCCGATGCTCTTAGTCGTAAAGAACCTATCAAGATCCACAGCATTCGAATCCAAAATGATATTCAAACTCGCATCCTTGAAGCACAACATCTTTCTGTCACTGAAGGAAACATGTACAACGAAATGTCATGTGGTGCTGAACTCCAACTTGAAACCAAACCCAATGGGTTACTTTACTTTCTAAATCGTATCTGGATTCCGGACCGTGACAACCTTCGTACCTTTATCATGAACGAGGCTCACAAGACTCGCTATTCTGTGCATCCTGGTGCAGACAAAATGTACATGGATCTTCATACCCAATACTGGTGGCCTGGTATGAAAAAGGACATTTCTCTATACGTGTCCAAATGCCTTACATGTTTAAAGGTTAAAGCTGAGCACCAGCGCCCATCCGGATTACTTGAACAACCCGAGATTCCCGTGTGGAAATGGGAGTGTATTGCCATGGATTTTATAACCTAACTCCCACAAACATCTCGTGGGCATAATAGCATTTGGGTAATCATCGACCGCTTGACAAAATCTGCTCATTTCATACCCATACGTGAGGACTACCGAGTTGAGAAATTAGCTCGAATCTATATTGATGAGATCGTTAGTCATCACGGTGTACCTCTCAACATTATTTCTGATCGTGATGGACGATTCACCTCTCGTTTCTGGCAATCCTTACAATCAGCCTTGGGCACTCAGCTGAATCTTAGTACGGCTTACCATCCGCAAACCGATGGTCAGTCTGAGCGAACGATCCAAACTCTCGAAGATATGCTTAGAGCCTGTGTCATTAACTTCAAGGGAAATTGGGATTCACACCTACCCCTAGTCGAGTTCTCATACAACAACAGTTATCACACAAGCATTAACATGGCTCCTTTTGAAGCACTTTATGGTCGGAAGTGCCGCTCTCCTGTCTGCTGGGCGGAAATCGGTGAATCACAAATCACTGGTCCTGAACTGATTCAAGAGACTTCCGACAAGATAATGTTAATCCGAGACAACCTTCTAGCAGCAAGAAGTCGGCAAAAGAGCTATGCCGACAAACGTCGAAAACCCTTAGAGTTTCAAATTGGCGATATGGTCCTTCTCAAGGTATCCCCTTGGAAAGGCGTAGTTCGTTTTGGAAATAAAGGAAAACTTGCTCCAAGATTCGTAGGTCCTTTTAAAATCCTTGAGCGGATTGGGAAGGTAGCCTACAAATTGGATCTACCTGAAGGACTCAGCAACGTTCATCCGACATTCCATATCTCAAACTTAAAGAAGTGCTTGGCTGACGAAAACCTCCAAATACCGCTTGACGAGGTGCACATTGACGAATCAATGCACTTCGTGGAGAAACCCATTGAAATCATGGACCGGGAGGTTAAGCAGCTCAAGCGAAGCCGAATTCCAATTGTTAAGGTCCGATGGGAATCCAAACGTGGCCCGGAGTTTACTTGGGAACGTGAGGATCAAATGAAGGCCAAATACCCTCATCTATTCCCAGGACCCTCTTCTTAGCCAATTTCAGGACGAAATCTCCTAAAGTAGGGGAGACTGTAACCCCCAAGAAATTTCGACCTTTATCTTGAACTGTTCCGGCGTTGTAACTTATTTATTTTATGAATATATTTATCTATTATCTAATTTCTTGTTATATGCATACATTTAATATCATTATTACCATTATATGAATACCTATTAATATCCTACACAATAAATACATATTAATATGTATATATAATTTACAAGGAAATGTCAAATTATAATTATTAGATAATATTAGTTGTTCAATAATTACATTCAAACAAATGAGAATTTATAGAACTATCTTGATATATTACTCCAATCCCGTTAATAACAAATATATAATTGGATATATGGTTTAAATTAAAATTAATCTCACTACATTTTGATATTTTTATCATAACAAAATAATTTAATTAAGTTTATAAAGATTTATAGAAATAAAACCATTCAAATTTATAAAAGCTATAAAAATAAAATTTATATAACCCTTACAATTTATTAGCTTTTATAGGAACTAAAAGTTTTGCTAGTTTCTAACTTTATAAAAGTCCCGGGGCCTAATGTGTAAATCCTAAAACTTAAACTTAAATCTAAATCAAACTTCATGCCTAAAATGTTAAACTCCAAAGCCCAGGGACCAGGATTGAAAAATCATGGTGTTCTTCCCCAATTCCGCGATGTTGACTTTTAAGAGTCAACCGGCACCAAATCGATTCCCATTCGTTCGAAATAGAATGATCTAAATGCAATTGACGTTACTAAAACGTGGTACGATCATTTTCTAATAATTTGAATCGACGCAATTAGTTTGAATACAAAGAATTGATTTCGAAATCAATCTCGTAACCGACCCCTCCGACCCACGATCGGACCGTTCAGTTCGTGCAAAAACCCGGCTATAAAAGCCATTCCCTACACTCGAGACATCACATGCACACTCCCCACACTTCCAAACTCACTGCAATCCCCCTCGAAATCACGATCAAACGGCCGGAACCCGAGCTCAAGAACCACTGCCATTATCACCCTCTGACTATCTAATTCAGGTAACATTCGTTGTCATTAGGCTTGATTCTATCTCACGACCGAAAGCCCCATGGATTCGGGTGCAAATCGTCGGCCGAACAAGGGAATTTGGGTTCTAGGGTTCGTCGGAGAGGTTGGGGACGGAGGGCGGACTGGGATGGCCTATTAAAATTTCGCGGCACGACTAATGGACAAGGCACCATGCCCAGTCCAATTGTTAATGTGTGTGTGCCAGCCGGAACCGGTCAGGGTCGCGGGTTCGAGTCCCGGCAGCCTTCTTTTTTTTTATTAATTTCTTTCACTCATTTTTAAACCTTTAACTTATGTTCAAAATTCCAAATTAAATTCTACAAATTCTATAAAGATATTTCAAAGGTTTATAAAAACCGAATATTTTAAAATACAAAATTATTTATCTTGTTTTCATCAAAACATATTGTAAAACCTTTCTAATTCGTGAATAAATTATGAAAACAAATTGTCAAATAAATTTAATTATTTATGTTCTAATTAGGTGGTAACACCATTAAATATTTTTAAAACTATAAATACTACGGTACGAATAATTACTTAAATATTTATTTTTAGACTTATAAACATCCAAATAATTATTGTTAATAATTATTTTATAAGACTCTTCAAACTTAAATAATTATTATATATAAATTTTTACTAGTCCATGTTTATTCATTATCTTTACTTAAATAAATCCTATACGTTATTATTACTAAACACACTTTTAAAGATTTAGTAAATCCTAATTAATCATACAAACTATTTTAATAATTGTCATAGATATATGATTCCTTACAAAAAATATATATCAATCCCATATCAAACCCCAAACCTTATGAAACCCTAAGATATCAAAACTTCCCGAATTACATTAAACATACATTGAGCTAGATACGTTTACACGTGTAGGTTTTGTGTGAGAAATCCTCACGAGGCCTACCCATATCTACCGGTTCCTACCATTCCTAATTTGATTCAAGTGAGTTCATAGCCCCCTTTCTTTTTACTATTGTTTACAAATACTCGGGGTGGAACATGTTTACTTACCATGCTTACCAAATTCAATACCAATGTTCTCATGCTATTTACTAAGTGCTTTATGTCTTAAACTACTTGGTGACCATTAAATGTGTTCATGCTAGTACATTCATTAACCTGCTACCCAGGCCTATGGTAGTACCTAACACGATCATTTATAGGGGAATCCGATTCTAGTTAACACGAACCTTGGCGGGTTTTGTGTGTACCATATTACTATTTTTCCAAAACACAATCAGTGGGATTGTACTTACCAGTTTTCCATTTACTACGGATTGAATTGTACGCTTGGAACTTTGTATGTTTTCACATTTATGCCATAGTTACGCTTTGAACAATATTGAATTTCAAATCATTTTTACTAAACTTTTGTTAGTGTCAAAACCTATGTTACTCACCAACTACTTGTAGTTGACATTTACTCGCATGTTTCAGGTGCACCCATTTGAGGACCCTACCTGCTCATCTAGGACTTGGACCTAGTTAAATTTAAATTATGTTATGTTTTGAACGTTTCATTTTCCATTCCCTATGTAACGGATGATTTTAAGTTGATGAATAAATATTGTCATTTAATAATAGATGATCATGTGCTTATGAACAACCGCGTCAGCCCCGGCGTTTAATCCGCCGCCGGCCGGGGTGTGACATGATAATCCTTATGGATTCTGCTTGATTTGTTCTGTGCTAATCGATGTAACTTCATTCTGGAGATTTGAAAATCTTTGGGAAAATCTTAGATGCCTTGAGATAGTGCAAGTTACATTTCTGTAGCATATCAGTGGGGACACGTTGTATATATTAAAATTAATACCTTAACCCACAAGAACGTGATACAAAGATGCTTATGGTTTCAAATATCATAATATTGCCAACTTGAATTACTTGTTTATGTGCTTATTACGTATGAATAACTTGTAATCCATGACATGATCCCATATTCTTTGACGTTTATCTTGTATCTTTTTTGCTATAGTTTAGCCTGATATGATCCTCTGCTCGTGTCTTTGAACAAAAATAGTGTGTGTATATACTTGTATATTTCTATCTAGAAAAGATAAAAAAGACTCTAAGTTTGTGTACAGTTCAATTTTAATCAAAAAAGCCAAAAATATTTGTGTTTAACCTTCTTGAATTGACTTTGAATCCTCTTGATTGAATGTGCTTATCTTGTTCGTTATTTGACTTTGACTTCTTCATAATTTGAGTCGAAAATTGACTTCACATAAGTCTCTGCGTACTTCTCAAGTGCGCAAGAGTTAAACCCTGCGTACTTATCATGTACGCAAGACTTAAGTCATGCGTACTTAGTAAGTACGCAGGAGTAAAGTGCTGCGCACTTAACAAGTACGCACGATTGTTGTGGTCCGGGTATATAAACGGGTGTTAGAATTTTTATCTAAGTTTCATCACATTCAATCGTTTTAACACTGTTTGCATCCTCTGCTCGATTTCACTCAAAAGAATTTGTGTGTTTCTAATTCGATTTCCCATCCTGATCATGGTTTCATCTTCACCTTACTAACATTCGGTGAGAATCTTGGTCTATTTCATCTGCAAAATCTCTTGTTGAGGGCCGATTTCTTGATTTTCGAGATTAGGGTTTTGGTGTTGAAATTTAAACTAGTTTTGGGTGTTGTTTAAGTGAAATTAAGCCCTAAAACTAGTTTATGTTCATCAATCGAAGTTCTAGCATGCTAAATTCGTCCTTAACTACTCTTGATTTTGGGTTTGACCCCTTGGTGTCAGTGGTTTTGCGTCGGACCGAGGTTAGGTCAAAATGACAGGGTTTTAGCTTTGCATTGGTGTTAGTTTTGGTCCCATAAGTCTTAAACAGGTTTTTCGACAATGAGGTGACCGATATCATCATCTAAAACTTTGAATCTCTTAATCTTGGATTTTGTACAAGTTCTAAGTGTTAGTTCCTGCGCACTTAGTAAGTACGTAAGAATTAACTCCTACGTACTTACTAAGTACGCAAGAACAACTTACTGCGTATTTGTTAAGTACGCCGGAAGGGCCACTCAGAATTTTTCTATGTCTGAAATTGAGTTCATAGTGCATGTGCTATACCATGTCATGCTTGTTCTATTCCAATGATTCTGTTTGATCTAATGTTGTTTCTCTTATGTTCTTGCAGAAATGACTGGTAATGGAGGTGATGAAGAAGAAGGAGGAGATGGTGCTGAAGAGTCAGATTCTGAGGCTACTGAATTTGATTCATCTGACTCTGATGATGCACCAGACCAATCACACCCATGGAGAATGGCGAAGGTTTCCCTTCCCGGGCCATCCACCAAAAGACAAAGACCAAAGAATTCAGATAATAAGTATGTTGCTAAACATGAGACTGAGAGCGCGTTAGCCATGTTGGCGTCGGTTTCACGGAGCCCAAATTTGACATAGTCGTCTTTGAGCTCACGGATTTTGACCTTGGGGAACCTCTGGTCACGAAGCTCAAATTTGACATAGTCGTCCTTGAGCTCACGGATTTTGACCTTGGGGAACCTCTACTACGACGTTGTTAGATAAATACTACTTGCATACAGATGATAGAGACTAAAGACAACTCTAGAGCTGCTGTCAAGGGGGAGTTTGTTGAAGCAATTCTTGGGACAATCACTCTGAAGCTGTTTACTCTAAAGCTGTGTAGACATCTCCAGAGCTGATGTCAAGGGGGAGTTTGTTGAAGCAATTCATGTGACAAGCACTTTGAAGATTGTTTTTACTTTTGTATTGTCCTTATGTATTTGTATTTGTATATCAACATCGGTATGTATTGGTTTATCGAGTTGTAATCATGTTCATAGGTACTTGTCATTGTATTTGTCTTTGTTAAGTGTTGTGCGCACTTAACAAGTGCGCAGGTTGCTCAACCTGCGTACTTAGCAAGTACGCAAGAACATTGTCTGCGTACTTGCTAAGTACGCAGGAACAAAGCCCTGCGCACTTAACAAGTACGCAGGCAACAAGTCTAGTATAAATAGAATAGGTTGATAGAAGTTATGTACGTAGACATTTTGCACTCAGTATTTTCTCTCTGTAACCCTTCAAATTTATAATAGACGGAGTTTGAAAGTGATTTCGTTGTCGGTTTACTTTGTGTTGCTTGATTCTCCACCTAGTCACGGGCATTCCGCACCCGGTCCGACTAGTCACGCACCCACACGTAACGATCTGAGACACCCGGGGACCTACAGTTTAGGCTTTTGGGGGGTGGTGCTGGTGTTTTTAGACGACTTTTTCGACTTTTTAGGGTTTTTTTTGCTAGGATTTAGGTTTTTTAGGGTGGGGGGTTTTAGGTTTATCGGGGTGGGGTGGGGTGGGGGTTAGGTTTAAGGGGGGTGTTGGGGTGGTGGTTTTAGGCTTTTGGGGGTGGTGGTGGGGTTTTTAAAAGACTTTTTTGTAACATTTCTGATTTTCATTATCTATATTTCAGTTCAGTATGATACATTTTCAAACCAAATTCTAGTACACTGACTTGTCCTATTTGTACTAACAATTAAATACTATGTTCCAATGCAAAACCACAAATTTTACACGAGTATGTCCTATAAAACTCTACATAAGTCCATAATTATACAAACCTGTCAATACTGAAACTTACAAGGACTGATTTTATAAATAAATTAATAAGAAACCCTAATAGGCACGGACGCGCCTCGTTCTGGCACGGTCGCGCCAAGTGCCTTGGCACGGTCGCGTGCCTTGCTTTAGAACGGTCGCGTCCGGTGCCTTGGCTTGGTCGCGCTTCTTATGGGCATGGTCACGCCACTCGTCAGTTGAAACGTAAATGCAGTTTTAAACGCATAATCGTTCGAATTCATAACTGATATACGCATAATTACCATTAACGAAAACAATGAATCGCATAATTACCACAATTACAACAAATAACTCTGGCAAAATTCGATCCATCTCAAAACCGTCAAAACATTTCACGAGACCACAAATTCCACCATTCTGATTTAAATTCTCCCAAGAAGACGCATTATCGACCCTCTCTGGAACTTCCGAAAACATTGAAGCAGCCGGAATTGCAGCAGAAGACGCCGGCGATCAAACCCGTCATTTTCGGAACTCGTTCTATCCGTACGCCATCGATTCATCATCTTTCCGGGTAATTGAAACTATCCACACTTTCGATTTAGTCTATAGATCAAAAGCCCCAAACTAATTTGGGCTTACAATAGCGAAATTAATACGAACCCGAATCTAGGGTTCGTTCTAATATGGTTTAATCGAACCCTGCTTTGAACACGTTTTAAATACAATTAATATATTCCAATAGACTCGTAATAACCCTACATATGAAAGCCCTATGAATTCCAACATTAACAATATAAGAATTAGTCAAATAGATTCTGTTTTGGAACAGACACGGTCGCGCCAGAATTCTAGCGCGGTCGTGCTTCATGAGACACGGTCGCGCCAAATACCAGCGCGGTCGTGCCTCACACACTCAGACCCGGTCATGCCCTTGGCTAGACTTGGTCGTGCCTCAAAACCCTAGACACGGTCGTGCCTGGCCCAAGACACGATCGTGCCTAGTGAACAACCTAATTATGCATTCTGTTTAGTCAACACGGTCGCGTCCCTGACTGGCACGGTCGCGCCCGTGGTTCTAGCACGATCATGCCCTGTCCCAGGCACGGTCGTGTGTGTGAGAAAAGTCTTGACAGAATAACTATTTCCATAATTTAAAAACAATAAGTATTTCAAATTAATTTTTAAATAAAAATAATTGATTTTATAAAATAAATAAATAGAAATTATTTATTTAAAACTTACAAAAAATTAAATTTATATTTATTGCTAAACCCTCCACTTAATTATTATTTACACAATTTATTTAAATATCTTTATAAAAATAGAGTAAAGAAATTTATATTTAATATGAAACATCTAATACATGTTTATAACAAAATGACTAAGTTACATATTTTATAAATAAATAAATAAAGTAACAATTATGTATTTAATTTACATTTAGACAAAAATTATTTATTTAGTTTATACTTAATTACCACTAATACCTACACTATTTTTATAACTAAGCGAATAAATAATAACTTTGTAATTTATTTATTTAGTTATTTGAACACAAACCTTGAGCAAAATGTCTAAAATATATCCATTTCAAATCCTGCAATTTATACAATACCTTTTAAGTACAAACCACAAGCTTTATACACACAACCAATTCAATCATAGACTTAGACATAGACTATTGAGCACATTATTAATCCAATATACATTCCACACTATGTTAACGTTGCACATTACAAGGATCATATTACTATTTAATATCTCGTGTTTGCTACGCCTTCAAACCAGGTGAGTTTACATAGCCCCTTTTTCGTATTTACATCATTGGGGTGAAACATGATTACATTCAAACTATTTACAATTATTACAATTCAAACATTATGATCATGTGTGCAATTTGTGTCTTATGCTTAAACACTATTTATGCAAACAACATTTACATACTTTTGTGCATAGTGCAAGTGCAATCATTAACTCAGTACAAGCCGACGGTATACAATGATAGATCTATTGAGTCTGACAAACCCACCCAGATTGGGGTGATTGTTACCGACAACACAATTTTACATGCTAGTTACAAAGGTTTGATTGTACTTGGTTACACAATAGCTGCTCTCCATAAATGCCTTATTTTATCATGTTATGTAAGGATTTGTTTATTTACAAACTATATGCTATCTATATACAAACCTGTGTATACTCACCAACTTTTTAGTTGACCTTATTTTATTCATGTTTCAGGTGCTAATGTGTGAGTTTGATCAAGACATGCTACACTTAAGTTTGGACATAGTTAATTTAAATTCAAAGAACAATTTGTATTCCCAATTATGTACTTGTTGAATTTTGCTATTTGTGGTTGAATTGTTTGAAATGAATTTGATGATTAAATATTGAAATCTAGTGAACCTTGTGCTCATGAACAGTCTACATGTCCCGCCCCGATGATTCCGCCGTCGGTTGGGGTGTGACAGATTGGTATCAGAGCCTTGGTTATAGGAAACTAGGTTATTAGACACTCTTGACCTAGACTATAACTTTAGGACACCCACTTATGCCATGCTTCATGTTTATGTGATTATGTGCTACATGTTATGTGTTACATGATATGTGTTACATGCTTACTATGATTAGTTATTATTTCATTTTTGATACCTTACTTATTAAAAATTCATGACTTATTAGACTATACTTAAATAATAAATTAAATAAACAATATCCCTACCTATACCCTAAAACCTCATAATATTCTTACCTACTTCTCTATCATCATCTTCTTAGCATTTGGAAACTTCATGGATCTAAAACTATAAAAATCTTTTTATACCCTCGTTAAAGTTTTTAAACTTTGTTAATTATTTGAAGACACGTGCAATCTGGAAGGGTGACACCTGTATTTTGGGTTTTCTGTCTAGGAAAGCATTTCGCATAAATCCCAATCAACCGAGGGACCCGTATGCTTTCCTGGGAATTCCCGGGATAAGTGTTTACTTATAGGCTAAAGCATGTCTCCTTGAAAATTATATGAGTTTAATTAACCTTAATGTGACAAAGTATTCAAGTGATTATATCACTATTTGAATACAATCCAAACTATGATTTACAATTTTATTTGTTATCTCATTCTTTTAAATTCAAACAACATTCATAAGTTCTTACATCTTTTCTTGTATTGTGCAATTCTATAGAATGCCTCCCCGTCGTGCTACCGCGACCAACAACAACACCGATATTGCTACCATCCTTGCCCAACTTGTTAATCAACTCACTCAAGCTAATGGGGCCGCCAATGGTAACCATAGAGCTAATGGGGGTGGTGGTGCCAACCTACCATAATGCACCTTCAAACACTTCAATTCATGCAATCCTCTTAAGTTCTATAGTACCGAAGGAGCTACGGTACTTCTTCAATGGTTTGAAAGTATTGAGAATACCTTTCTCAATAGTGACTGCCCCGATAACCTCCGTGTTCGTCATGCCACAAGTGTCTTACAAAAACGGGCACTCACATGGTGGAATGGGGAAAAGAGGAATAGAGGTGTGGAAGTAGCAATGGCCTTGCCTTGGGATGAGGTTAAAAGGCTAATGACCGAAGAATTTTGTCCTCGAAATGAGGTAAAGAAACTGGAAGCCGAGTTTTGGGATCTTGCCCAAGATGGTGGTGAAAGTCTAGCTTATACAACTCGGTTCCACGAGTTGAGTCTCCTTGTGCCCCATATGGTCACACCTTTATCCCGCTGCATCGAGAAGTATATTGGTGGATTACCAAGGCAAATCCAAGATATTGTCTTAGGGAGAAATCCCACAACACTTGAAGATGCTATCCGCTTATCTGCTACACTAACCGACAACCATGTGAAAGCGGGAACTCTTACTAAAAAGGGCACAAAGAAAGTTCCTGACACTGCAACCCCTCCCACACACGTCAAAGAAGCCACAACTGAACCCTCCCGTAATAATAAGAAAAGAAAGGCTAGAAACTATGCTATGGTCACTCCTGCTATCCCTGTTAACCAAGTTGCGCCTATGGTTCAAACACCAGCCAAAAAGCCAAATGTTGGGATTTACCCACTATGTGCCACATGCAACTATCACCATCCCCAAACCATTCCATGTCGCCTTTGCACTCATTGTGGGAAATATGGCCATACGGTCAATGTCTGTAGGGCCAAAGCACTTGCAGGCCAAGTCAACCCACCAAACCGAACCAACCCCAAGTGGCTAATCAAGGTGTTCCCACTATTGCAAATGGGCGTGCTTGTTATGAATGTGGTAACCCAAATCATTTCCATGATCAGTGCCCAAGGTTAGTCAATGCTAGACAAGGCGGAGCTCGTGGGCGTGCTTTCAACATAAACGCCAATGAAGCTCAAGTCAACAATGATGCAGTCAACGGTACGTTCCTTGTCAATAGTCAATATGCCTCCATTTTATTTGATACCGGTGCCGATAAAAGTTTTTTGTCACTTAACTTTGAACCCTTACTTGCAAAGACACGATCCCAATTAGAGAAAACCTTCACTGTCGAAATAGAAAATGGTGATTCACTTACAATTGAGTCTATTATCTATGACTGCTCTCTAGAACTTAATGAACATACATTTCCAATCAACCTTGTACCAATGCCACTAGGAAGTTTTTATATCATCATAGGCATAGATTGGCTATCAAATCATCATGCCGAAGTCATCTGTTTCAAGAAGTGCATCCGAATACCTCTACCGTCGGGAGAAACGTTAAGAGTCTTTGGTGAAAAGCCTTGCAAGGGACTAAAGTTAATGTCATGCACTACCGCCCAAAAGTACTTACGAAAGAAGTACGTAGCCTTCTTAACACATGTTGTTCAAAAGGATGTCAAAGAGAAGAATATCCAAGACATTCCCATCATTCGGGATTTTCCCGAAGTTTTTCCCGAAGATCTATCCGGTCTTCCACCCGTTCGACAAGTAGAACTTCGCATTGATCTTGTGCCTGGATCTAACCCCGTGGCTAAAGCTCCATACCGCCTTGTACCTTCTGAAATGCAAGAACTTACAAGTCAACTCCAAGAGCTCTCTGACAAGGGCTTCATTCATCCAAGTCATTCACCGTGGGGTGCACCCGTCTTATTCGTCAAAAAGAAGGATGGATCATTCCGCATGTGTATTGACTACCGCGAACTCAACAAGCTTACCATCAAGAACCGTTATCCCTTGCCTAGGATTGATGATCTCTTCGATCAACTTCAAGGCTCTACTTGCTTCTCAAAGATTGATCTTCGATCTGGTTATCACCAACTCCGTGTACAAGAGGAAGATATTCCAAAGACTGCTTTCCGAACTAGGTATGGTCACTACGAGTTCATGGTCATGCCTTTTGGACTAACCAATGCACCCGCGGTTTTCATGGACCTCATGAATCGTGTGTGCAAACCGTACCTTGATAAATTTGTGATCGTCTTCATTGACGATATCTTAATCTACTCCAAGACTAAAGCCGACCATGAGCAACACCTTAGATTGGTTTTGGACCTCTTAAGGAAGGAACAACTATATGCCAAGTTCTCAAAATGTGAATTTTGGCTAAAGGAAGTTCAATTTCTTTGTCATATCGTTAACGACAAGGGAATTCATGTTGACCCTGCTAAGATCGAAGCTGTTAAGAATTGGAATGCCCTGAAGACCCCCACCGAAGTTCGTTCATTTCTTGGTCTTGCGGGATATTATCATCGCTTCATCTCAAATTTCTCTAAGATAGTTGTCCCTCTTACCGCTTTAACCCACAAGGGTAAACCTTATGAATAGGGACCAAAACAAGAAGAAGCTTTCCAAACTCTCATGCAAAAGTTGTGCAATGCTCCTATTTTGACTCTCCCTGATGGGAATGATGATCTAGTTGTCTACTGTGATGCTTCTAACCAAGGTCTCGGTTGTGTCCTCATGCAACGAGGCAAAGTAATCGCTTACGCATCAAGACAACTCAAGATTCACGAGAAGAATTATACGACGCACTATCTCGAGTTGGGTGCGGTCGTATTCGCATTGAAGATTTGGAGACATTACCTCTATGGCACGAAGTGTGTGGTGTTCACCGACCACAAAAGTCTCCAACACATCTTCAACCAAAAGGAACTCAATATGAGGCAACGACGTTGGGTTGAACTCCTTAACGACTATGACTGCGAGATTCGTTACCATCCCGGCAAAGCGAATGTTGTAGCCGACGCTTTTAGTCGAAAGGACCATGTCATGCTTCATTGTGTCCGAATCCAAACCGACATTCAAAATCGCATCTTAGAAGCTCAACACGTCTCAGTCACCGAGGGTAACATGTACGAGGAAATGTCGTGTGGTGTTGAACTTCAACTTGAATTAAAACCCAATGGCTTACTTTATTACTTGAACCGTATTTGGGTTCCCGATCGCGATGATCTCCGTACATTTCTTATGAACGAGGCTCACAAGACTCGTTATTCTATTCATCCTGGTGCGGATATAATGTACCAAGATCTTCGCCAAAAATATTGGTGGCCCGGTATGAAGAAGGACATTGCTCTCTATGTTGCCAAATGTCTAACGTGCTCCAAAGTCAAAGCCGAACACCAACGTCCTTCCGGATTACTTGAACAACCGGAAATTCCCGTGTGGAAATGGGAGAACTTAGCTATGGATTTCACTACCAAACTTCCTCGCACCTCAAGTGGTTATGATAGCATTTGGGTGATCATTGACCGTCTCACCAAATCTGCTCATTTCTTGCCTATCCGTGAAGACTATCGGGTTGAGAAACTAGCCCGAATTTACATTGATGAAATTGTGAGCCGTCACGGTGTTCCTTTAAACATAATCTCCGATAGAGATGCTCGGTTCACCTCTCGCTTTTGGCAATCTCTCCAAACTGCTCTTGGTACACGATTGGATTTGAGCACGGCCTACCATCCCCAAACTGATGGTCAGACCGAGCGAACAATCCAAACTCTCGAGGATATGCTTAGAGCTTGTGTAATTGATTTTGGAGGCAATTGGGATTCACATCTATCAATAATCGAGTTCTCCTACAATAATAGCTACCACACGAGTATCAACATGGCTCCATTTGAAGCTCTTTATGGTCGCAAGTGTCGTTCTCCTATCTGTTGGAACGAGATTGGTGAAGCACAAATCACCGGTCCCAAGCGAATTCAAGAAACATCCGACAAGATTATCCAAATCCGTGACAACATTTGAGTAGCGAGAAGTCGGCAAAAGAGTTATGCCGACAAACGACGAAAACCCTTAGAATTCCAAGTCGGTGACCTTGTTCTTCTAAAGGTGTCTCCGTGGAAGGGTGTGATCCTTTTTGGAAAGAAAGGCAAATTAGCACCTCGCTATGTGGGTCCATTCAAGATCCTTGAGAGAATTGGAAAAGTGGCTTACAAACTCGAGTTACCTCCATCACTTGGCAATGTGCATCCTACTTTTCACGTGTCTAATCTGAAGAAATGTCTTGCTGATGAGAATCTTCACATACCTCTTGACGACGTGCACATTGACGAAACGATGCACTTCGTTGAGAGACCAGTGGAAATCATGGATCGCGAAGTCAAGCAGCTCAAACGAAGCCGTATTCCTATTGTCAAAGTTCGTTGGGAATCTAAACGTGGTCCTGAGTTTACTTGGGAACGAGAGGACCAAATGAAGCTCAAGTACCCCCATCTCTTCACTGATACCGTCGCCTCCTCTAGCTAAATTTCGGGACGAAATTCTCTCAACATGGGGATACTGTAACATTTCTGATTTTCATTATTTATATTTCAGTTCAGTATGATATATTTTCAAACCAAATTCTAGTACACTGACTTGTCCTATTTGTACTAACAATTAAATACTATGTTCCAATGCAAAACCACAAATTTTACACGAGTATGTCCTATAAAACTCTACATAAGTCCATATTTATACAAACCTGTCAATACTGAAACTTACAACGAATGATTTTATAAATAAATTAACAAGAAACCCTAATAGGCACGGTCGCGCCTAGTTCTGGCACGGTCGCGCGCCTTGCGTTGGAACGGTCGCGCTTCTTATGGGCACGGTCGCGCCACTCGTCAGTTGAAACGTAAATGCAGTTTTAAATGCATAATCGTTCGAATTCATAACCGATATACGCATAATTACCATTAACGAAAACAATTAATCGCATAATTACCACAATTACAACAAATAACTCTGGCAAAATTCGATCCATCTCAATACCGTCAAAACATTTCACGAGACCACAAATTCCACCATTCTGATTTCAATTCTCCCAAGAAAACGCATTATCGACCCTCTCTGGAACTTCCGAAAACATTGAAGCAGCCGGAATTGCAGCAGAAGACGCCGGCGATCAAACCCATCATTGTCGGAACTCGTTCTATCCGTACGCCATCGACTCGTCATCTTTCCGGGTAATTGAAACCTTCCACACTTTCGATTTAGTCTATAGATCAAAAGCCCCAAACTAATTTTGGCTTACAATAGCGAAATTAACACGAACCCGAATCTAGGGTTCATTCTAAAATGGTTTAATCAAACCCTGCTTTGAACACGTTTTAAATACAATTAATATATTCCAATAGACTCGTAATAACCCTACATATGAAAGCCCTATGAATTCCAACATTTTCGGGGTAGGGTTGGATGGGGGGGGAGGGGTTTAGCTTTTTGGGGGTGTGGGTAGGGAGGGGTTTAGGTTTTTGTGTCCGGATTAGGGTTCTATTAGATGGTTTTAACGCCGCTGAAATAAGCTCAATCGGAGTTCGTTTAACCCACTTCTTAGTATTTATTAGCGAAAAACGACTTATTAGTGGAATCGTCCCCTATATATATATATATATATATATATATATATATATATATATATATATATATAGGGAAGTGAATATGAGGCTGTTAAGCATCTAAATTAGATGCGAAACTTATCAAAACGACGTAGTTTTGATTAAATCTCATTAAATCCCTTTATTTCTTTTTAATACTTTCCATCCGTTCATTTTTCATCGCCCCCGCTTGTTTGCAAGATCTTCTTCCTCAAATCATCTATCACAATCGTTTCAACCTTCTCTCTCTACTTCATCAATTTCATCGATTCATTCTTTAATCCAATCGAGTAGAAGGTTAGTAAGAAAAGGATTCCATGTGTTTGATGAAATGCTTCAATTAAACTTTTCTAAAATTTCAATTATTGGTTTTATTTGTATAAGTTTGGACGTGAAGACCACCATGATAACGCAGTGGATTTGTATGCTTCAATAATTTTGTATATCCTGTGTTCGATAAAATGCTAGTAGATTGAATCTGTTTATAAATATGGGGTTGTGCAAAAAATGAAGTTAGAATGCAAATTAAAGCTGCAAAAACACATAAAAGATTGAAACTTTAGCAAGTAAGAGAACTATAATCTTCTTATCTACATTTCTGTTTGGGTCATTGGGGAATTGGGTTCTGTTTTAGGGTAGGAATATTGCTTGTCCATGTTGCTGTTATTAAGAAGTTCACACTTAGCTAGTATAAACACAAAATATTTTTTTGATGGTTGTGATAAAGTTGTGCTTGACTGCACCATATGCACCGTTCAAAACTTGGACTTTACTTGCATATGTATATGGATCAATTGCTTGACAAACATGTGTTTTCATGTTTCGCTTCCCTTTCTTCACCACATAAAACTTTATTTTGTATACAGGTTTCCAGATCGTACTATTCCCTCGCCTTTCATCTTGCAGTTTGAAACCAACCAACATGGATGCAAATGCAATTTGTTTAAAGGTTTCAATAGCATGTCCAACTTTATATTTTGACTCGTATTGAATACATTAATTTCACTGATTTTAAGTAACAATTCATTTCACTAATTTTACCTGCAAATTGTTGGTCAAATTTTGATATTTTTACTTTGTCTTGCAGTGGGTCTTCTGGGTTTGTCCGTTTATTGGAGGTGCATCTGCTGCTGTGTACCATGTGATATAATGGAAGTGCACTTACTGCAATGTGATAGTTATCGGAGCCATTCTCTTCAGGAGCAGATCTTAAATTATTTTTCCTTCTTTTACTGTTTCTCTTTGTCGATAGACTCTTTGTAATACGATACGGTTATCTAATATAACATTTTTCATGATATTGTTGTTGTAATTATTTTATCTCAATGGTTGAACACATTAATTCACTAGTATTTCATTTCAATATACAGGTTGAATTATACCATGGTATTTCATCAAGTTGAAAATTTGACCTGTGTCATTGTAATTCACTATATTTCAGACTGTTTGACCCATTGCAAATTTTTTTATTTTGACCTGTTTCATTTTAAGTTTCTATGTTTTGACCCGTTGAATGATAATTCGATACATTTTGGCCGGTTTGACCTGTTTCATTTTAAAGTGATATATATTGACCCGTTTAATATTTATTCACTATATTTTGACCTGTTTAATTTGAATCTCTGTATCATGACCCTTTTAAGATTAATTCACTATGTTTGACCCGTTTCCTTTTGACTTCCTATATTTTGACCCGTTTAGTAATAAATCACTACATTTTGGCCCGTTTGACCTGTTCCATTTTAAATGCCAATATGGTGGCCCGTTTGACGTGTTCCAATTTATTTTATACCAATTTAGTTTATCAAACAATGAGTGCACTTAACAGATGCACAAAACAATAAGAAGTGAATACTTCCACTTCTGATCTGTCCCAACAGATCCAGAATTACTTCATTTTCAATGGTGAAACCTCAACAATTCTTCAAATAAACCATTATAATATTTTCAAATTCAAAAGGCTACAGAAGAAAAAGTCTGTCGTTTGAATGTATTTGATAATTTCCAGAATCTCATTATTTACTAACCGCTAACTAAGACACTACTAAAAAAAGTGCAACCTTAACAATTCTTCAGAATTTTCAGTTCTTGAAGGCGATTAAAACTTAATATTTCAAATTGTGAACAAGTAGTTGAACCTGGACTAATTAATTAAACACAATTTCAATAAAAATCAAGCTAATACCTCCATGATCGACCAGTCAATTGAATTGCAGGAAGGTAATTGCAGGCCAATTTAATAAGATCAATAGTTTAACATGTTCAAGCTAATACTCCATGATCGAAAAATCATATAGGGAAATCAAAATTGAAGAGTTTCAACTGAGGTAGGACATAATGGTTTTGGCAGTTGGATTAATCAATTGATATGTTGTCTACAAGATGAATAAAATCGAGAAAGCGGATGCGAATTTGGCTAGAAGTTGCAGGTCGAATCTGTTTTGGAGATGAAGAAACTGTTTTGACGAAATTCATGGACATCGCTGATATGTTTCTGAATTAAAAAGATTTAGATAGTCTTTTACTTGAATTTAATTCAAAAGACTGAAAAAAATAAAGGGATTTAATGAGATTTAATCAAAAGTACGTCGTTTTGATAAGTTTCGCATCTAAGTTAAATGCTTAGCAGCCCCGTATTCACTTTCCCATATATATATATATATATATATATATATTATTTTCTGTATTTCTAAAAATATTAAATTGATTATAACGTTATCCGGTTCTTTAAACCGGTCCAACCATTGAACCCTTAGAGTTGCCGGTTCGATGACCGCTCCGGTTATGAAAACATTGGTTTGAAGCCTTTCAAATTTCCATACGCAACCCAACCAGACGGGAGGCAAACGCCTATTCCAACGCAGCAGCTCATTTGTGACGTCGTTCTTCCGCCTCCATCCTCTCCATCCGAACAACGTGTTGGAGGTGCTCTTAATTCTTTTAACTACGATATATTAACTTGAATGCAGTAGAGTGGTACTCAAATATAGAAACCTATAAACTCTTTTCCCATTGCTAATCCCGTCGCTAATTTACCGAGTCGTTGAAAAAGATCCATTGGTGTTGGCATGCTTTCTAGTAGTGTATTGCATATTTTGAACTTATTTTTATTATTGAACTAGGTTACACACCCGTGTATTACACGGGGTTTGATTAATTAAATATTAAAAATTTATTAATAATTGAAAAAAAGAAAAAATTTGAGAAAATAAATGAAATATTTATAAAGTAAATATTAATAATTAATTGAGAAACAATAGGTGAAAAAAACTTCAAACAGTTACTTATTTATTTGGTATAGCTTGGCCACACAAGAAAATAAGCGGGAAAATTTTCAAAGGCTTACAAGAATCTTGAGCTCACTAAATTGTGACACGTGACTAATTACTTATTTATTAGGTATAGCTTAGTGTCATATATAACTAAAAATTTATATTATTCTCATTATAATATAACAATCTACATATATTTATTTGCATAAAATTTAAACTTAGTGAGACTTTCAATCAATATGTCTTCTCATTTTAGAGTACTTTTATTTTATTTTAACCGTCTGACCCGTTAGAGAAAAAACATAACTTAAATCGACCCGTTCATAAGAAAATAGGTCGAAGTTATCACATATACAAAACATATATAAACATATACAAATAGTTAAAATAAGTAATGATGTAAATCGAAATAGGAAAAAAAGAAAATAATTACTTGAATACTTTCGGCTATAATAATATGACAAAAAACACAGTGAGATTTAACAAATCAAATAAATATTATATCTTTGAATATGTAAATATATGATTGAATGTTTTTTTAATTGGATCTTAATTGGCTATAGAATCGTTTTCAGTTTGTAAAATTTATAAAAATATGATTGACGATAAACAAAATTTTGAATTCAAAAATCTGTAGGTAAAAATTCAAACGAAAATTGATCTAGTTGTCTAAAATAATAGAGTTTATTAAAATGTAAAAACAGTCTGATAATATAATAACTTTTCATAATACAAATTTATTTTTTAAAAATGATAAATAACATCATTAACTATAACTATCCATGATTAATTTCATATTAAGCTTATTTAGTTAATATATAATAACTATCAATAATTAAATTTGTTATCTTTCTTAATATATATTATTTAATAAGAGAAATAAACGAAAAAATTAGTATTTAATAGGAGAGAGAGGTGGGAAAATAAAAATGAGAAGGAACCAGGAAGTGACATGTGTCATCTTAAACCTTTATTTATTAGTATAGATGATGTGGGTTTAATCAATTACAAATGTAAAATAAAAGATAAATCTCCATTCATAAAATCACCAACACGCCAATTTTGTAAGAGCTCGACACCAAGTGTGAGTAATGCCGCTCCAATGACACTCATCAAGACAGATATATCAAACCGTCACACAAAACAAAGAAACACAGCTATAGCCAATCCCACTTTAATAAGCGATATAGTTGACGAGCTTGCTTTGCCTACAGAATTAGGCTTATTTACTGTGGCACTTGTGGGAGTGGAAGATGGAGATTGAAAAGAAGCAGATGTTGGTGGAGCGGATGCTGATGGAGATGGCGCCAATGTAGAAGCATCTCGTTCAACGTTAATGTCAACCTTTTGTCCGGCTTGGCAATGACCTGGGACCGCGCATAGATAAAAGTGGTGGCCGTATGTCTTGATGGTGCTGGAGTCTTTACCGGTAGAGTGGGTGGCAATGGGTGCGGAGACATTGCAAGATCTATAGTCCGCATGTGTGACTTGCATCACATTGTGAAATTGCTTGTTGTATGTGAAAACTAGGATAAAAAAATAATTAGAATGATATGGTGTCACTAATTGCAGTAACATGATACGCTGTCATATTTCCAAAATTAATCATCAACAGTATTACTTTTTAAAGATTAAATAAGTATTTTTTGCAATATATAAATTGTTAATGCAGAATTCAAATAGTCAAATATTATTGATCTCAACAATTTAAAGCTAAAATAATACGAAGATACCAAAATAATACTAAAATGGTTGGGTGGTTCTCGTTTGACATTTTTTATCCTAGCATGTAGAAGTTTTTTTACCATGTAAACCCGTCGAAAAACTCATGGAACACCATCAAGTAAAACGTCATTTACGCTCGGCCGGCCGATTAAAGACAAAAAATAAAACACATGAAACACCATCAAGTAAAAAATCATTTACGTCAAGGAGATTAAAGGCAAAAGATTCAGAAAACTCACGGAACACCGCTAAGTAAAACGTTGTTTACGTTCGCTAGGTGGCTATCAAGAGGATTAAAGAAACAAATATAATCATCCATTTTCACCAATAAAAAATAAAAGTTAAACTTCATCTATAGAGGATAAAGCAGAATTTTTTTTATTATAGGTGAATATGGCTATTTGACATGGAAAGTAGGTGATTTGCAGAATTATAATGGGCTGTACGTGATACGCTTATACCACCAGCGGATGTCGGATGAGCTGCCAGGTGATCCGCTCGTGTAGCAAATGGATGTGGAGTTTCATTGGTGTGGCAGACGGAGGAGGTGGTACCAGCATGTAGATTAAAAGGGGGATCCGTTCGTACCACTAGCTGATGTGAACAAAAAGTTTGGGAGCTTTTGTACGAGATGTTGCAGACTTATCTGATGTTGTTACAAGTGGATCACCTAGAGCCCATTATAAATTTGTAGGTCACCTATTTTTCATGTCCGATAGCCATATTCACCTATAATTCAAAAAAAAAAATTCGATAAAGGAGCACTACCTTGACGATGCAATTATTCTAGTGTGATGATAAAGAAGCACTACAATGAGCTGCAATTATTAAGACTGCGGAATAAAATAAAATATATACTATATAATAAATGAAAACCATGCGTGACACGTGTCACTCTGTAGTTATTTCTCATCTTTATTTTCTCGACTCTTTCTCCTATTAAATATTAATTTTTCTGTTTCTCTCTCCTATTAAATAATAATCAATATATACTATATAATAAAAGAAAACCATGCGGGACACGTGTCACTCTCTGGTTACTTCTCACCTTTGTTTTCCCGCCTCTCTCTACTATTAAATATTATTTTTTTCTGTTTCTCTCTCCTATTAAATAATAATATTAAATAATAATCAATATATTAATAAATAAAATTATATTCACACGTGTCACTTTCTGTTTCATTTCTATAATTTTTTTTTCCGCCACTCTTTCTCTCATATTGAATAATGATATTAAAATATTTCTTTTTAGATTTTTTATATAAATATAGTTATGGATACTTATTATTTAATTATAAATAGTTATTATATAATCAATTAAATGAACTTAATATGAACTAACATTTATCAATTAAATTAAAAAATTAATACTCAGTTGAAAAAAAATGTTTTAAAAACTAACTTAACATACCTTATAACTGTCACGACAAATTATATTTTTAAAAACATATTTTGACGAGTGTGTGTGTTAACAAATTAAATTATATTTTATTCAACCGATGTAATATACCGGTTTATTCAACCCGTGTATTACACGGGTTTTTAAAAGTATAAAATTTTTATTACTAAACACGGGTTTTTAAAAATATAAAATTTTTATTACTAAGTATATAACATTTTATTTATTCAATCCGTATAATACACGTGATTTTAACCTAGTTTAAAATATATAGTAACTTGGGTAGTTCGATTTATTGAGTTTTATAGACTTATATCCCGAAACATTGTATTATATGTATTAGTTTTGACTTGATGGGTACATACATATGTTCAAAATATTATATTTCTTACCATCTTATACCTATAATTAGAATGTAATATGATTTATTTTTTCTTTCTGTAATTAAATTTGTTTTTATCAAAAATTGCTTCCAAAATGGCCTCTAATGCCACTCAAAAAGAATGTTTCAATGCCTCATATACAATTTGTTTTTCGTAGTGGATACATATCAACTAATCTGGTCTATAATTAATACTTAGCTTAAAATATATAAATATCTTGATAATGATTACATAAAGAATCACGGAGAAACGAATAAGGAGCTATACGTTGTGTTGACCAAATATAACGTGAGTGAGAAAAGGATGGAATTATATCGTAACATAACTGGCTTACGTATAACATTTAAAGCAACAACTACATGTGTATATGTTGATCTCGCAATAAGAAAATATCCTATAACGATGGATATAAGAAGAAACATATACACATAAGAGTTTGAAACTTATATAGCAGAGTAGCATATCAATTTAACCGCCATAAAACGGACAAAAAAGTGGGAGACAAACATATATACATACCAATAGTATCCCCAAGTTTGAAGGTTTTAGTAGCAGCCCACTGTTTGTAGTCAACATTACCAATGGTGGTCCATCCAGCTGATTCCCCGACAGCATACACAGCTCCAATGGCTGTATCCATCAGTGAACCACAAACCACCATGGCCAGCAACGTTGCAACCACTGCCATCTTCTCCATTTCTGTTTTACTTAATATATGTAACTTTTCTTGGAGTGGAGGCTTAGAGGTGGCTCAAAATTCTAAATGTATTTATAAGTATACTTGTATGTATGTGTGTGTGGGAGTCTTTATCTTTATACGTGGTAGTTGGGTCATTTAACTTGGGACTTCTGTTTGGTGTATGATTATAAAGTGTCTTTTACTTCTCTAATGAGACTTTATTCTTTTAGTCCACTTATATTATTTTGTAAATCTTTTAATTAAGGACTTTAATATAAACAATTATCAAACATAAATTCAATAAATCGTTTTAAGTATTATTCAACTACTTATATGATTTTTTTTTAATTATAATAATTCAGGAAATATGCATTTTGTAAATTTTAGATTAGTTTTATAGTGGTGGAAATATTTGTTGATGACAGCCTATTGCAACAATAGAATGGATTTGGTATATGCATAGTGTAGCAAGTAGTAAAACTTGAAAGCCAAGCATGTTTAGTTGTCTGCAATGAGCTTGCACACTATCTTGTGATGTCATGATTGCATTCTACCATCGACCTAAAATAAGTGGAAAACCATCTTTCTTTATTTTTACTTTTTGTATATTATTTCGGAACTGTAGTCAAACCTTAATTGCCAACATGCACGCCAATACCGTTGTACATATTTTACTTGTTTGTACGTCTACATGTCTCTCTCTAGATATGTGTATATACAGGCGGTTATTCTACAAAGGGTAAAAACATTACCAAAAGTAGGAAGTCATCAAATTATGACACGTGTATTTTAGGCGACAGGCATAAACCTCCATATATAATTACGTACGAGGTTACACAAACATATATTACATTTACTACTAGCCAGGTAGCCATCCTTGAAATCCAGCCAGCCCATAAAGCTTCTTTGTTCATTCTTTTCTTTTACGTGAACTGTATACTAAAAGTCAGTTAATGATTTTTAGTTCTAGTTTAATCAATCAGGTAATCATCATACATTCATAATATAATCATCATATTAATTTTGTATTCTTTCTGTAGAAATAAAGACTGATGGCTACAAAATTCTCTAAGTACAAACTGCTGCGGATAAGCTTATCTGCAGCGGATACTTGTTCTTCTGCTGAAGAACAAATCTGCTGCGGATAGCCTTATCTGCTGAATACCAAAGTTGCTGCTGATAGGCAAATCATCAGCAGCTGTGGACAGTTATGTCTTGCTGCTGATAGCCATTCCCACTGAAGATCAAACGTTGTAGCTGACTGGCTTCGATAAAACAACCATTACCACTGACAACTTTCTGCTACAACACTGACACACTCCACGCAGAAAGAATGGTACTGGTGCAAGACAATAAAAGACAACGACGCTCTTCTTCCAAGGACTCAAGCAATGATGCCTAAGAAGGCGTTTGAGTAAAGATAACTTTTGTAGTTTTTATTGTCGTTACATGTAGAATAGCTTCAATACAAGATCAGCGGCTTGTGTTAGATCTGATCCTTAGAATCAAGGGTCTGTCTTGATTCTAAGTTACTATATAAGTAGTACTTATAGTCATTGTATAAGAGTGCTTTTTTGCTTAAGAGTTTTCTCTGTAATCTTGTAATCTTTGAAGCTTAATACAAATTGCATTTATCAATATTCTTCTTGTTTACTTGTTTACATTGCTTAGTTGTGATTGTTTCCGCCAATCTCAACTATAATATAACCATCTTGTATTCACCGATCCTACAAGTGGTATCAGAGCTTTGGCTCACAGATTAAACAAACTTACACTTGTTTTATCATTCTCGGGTTCTATTCAAAACTATCTCTTTGCTAAAGTCACCCATTATCACAAATAAAAAAAATGGCACAAAACAATGGATTTGAAGACACTGGAAGCATCAGCAGACCACCAAGACTGGTGTTTGGAGAAGACTATGATATGTGGAAGAACATAATGGAAAACTTCTTCTGCTATCAAGAATATGGGATGTGAAAATCCATTAAATATGGACCATACATACCCATGGTGGCCTCCGCTGATTTCGGAGGTACACTGGTTCCCAAAGAATCCTCCAAATACTCTGATGAATACATCAAGAAAATGGAGGTATATTTCAAGGCCTTGGGAGCCATCCAGATGTGCTTACCAAATGAATTCTTTCACAACTTCAGAGGATACAAAACTGCAAAGGAGCTATGGGAAGCTCTTGAGAAGATGTTTGCTGGTTTAGAGGAAGTAAAAGAACAGAAGAGACATCCTGAAGCAGCAATATGAAAATTTCGTCCGGAAGGAAGGTGGGTCTCTAACTGTTTTATTTAACAGATATACTAATCTTGTAGGTGAGCTGCAATGCTCAAAAGTGAAGCTGGAGAATGAATATATTTTCAAGAAGTTCATCAGGTCTCTACCCAGTTGCTGGACACTCTACACAGTGTCCATCAGAAGAACTGAGAATCTGAAGACTCTTTAGACGAATGAGCTGTTTGGTATGCTAAAGACCTATGAATTAGAGATGATTCAGGCCAAGGAAAAAAGCTCAAGTTACCAAACAGCATCAACATCCACCACCACCTCTTCTGCCCCCCACTCTAACCACTCAGGTCCTAGTTCAAGCAACTATTATCCTCCCATCGTCACTCATCCCCAAACTCCAACCTCTAAATCAAACAACTCACCATTTCTTCTTGAAGCCCCACCTCAAACATCAACCTCTGCTGCTTTTGTATCTAAAAACTCAAGTAATATGTCCTTTATCAAGAAAGAACTGGATGTTTTCATCCAGATGAACTAGAAGAAATGGATATACAGCACTCCTATGCCATGCTCTCTCTAAGAGCAAAAAGGTTCTACTCAATAACAGGAAGACCCGTTCCAATCAACAACTCTAACACCAGGGTTGGCTTGGACAAAAGCAAACTGAGGTGTTACAACTGTAACAAACTTGGTCATCTTGCTAGAGAATGCAAGGCACCAAAGGCAAACCCAGCTGCTGCTCATACCAGACAAGCTCACCAAGCTCAACCAAGACAGAAACAGGCCACTCCTCCTGCACAAACTACAGCCTGTGCATCTGTTGGAAATGTTGACTTTGACTGGAGCTTCCAGTATGAGGATATTCCTGCCAACAATCAAGCTCTTATGGCAGACAGATCAGAGGTACCACCTCAGGTATATGAAAATCTGTGCACTCAAGCTTGTATTGATAAGGTCCTTGGATATAGGAAACATAACCAGAATCTCATAGATCAAAATGAAGAATTTCACAAAATGAAATCTGAATTTAAAAAGGTTGAAAACAATTACAAGGAAAAGATTGATTGCTTATAGAAAGAAATTTCATCATTAAAACATGAACAAACAAACCTTGAAACTCAAATTGATGACCTTCTGGTTAAGTTAAAAGCTACAAGGGCTGAATTAGCAGACCAAAAGGTACATGTGAAAAAATATAAATTTGCATCTGAAAAGCTGCAAAGACTTTTGGATGCTCAAATTCATGAAAAGGTAACTGCTGGTCTTGGATTTCAAGCTGAACAACCCTACAATGCTTTCCTCCACCCGCTGACTATGTAGCTATCCATGAACCAAGTTTCAATCTTTCCAACCTTGACATGGCCAACCGAAATCTTGACCCTGTTGTCCAAGAAACCCCTGTGCAAGAATGCACTATTTCATCCGAGTCTGAGTCAACATGCTCAGACTCCACTAAAACAAATAAAGCTTCATCACCTCCTACCTGTGAAGCTATTAATGCCAAAAATCCAAGCCCTTTCATCCCTTCAAAAACAGTACAAGTATCTCAACCAACCAAACAAATCAGAATCAGCTATCCTCCAGAAGGAAGAAAGCTAACTGTTGAAAAGGGGCAGTTTTCAACCTCCACCAACTCAAAGCCTCAATCCAAATCACAACAAAGGAAGGTGTTTGACATATGTCATGCACCTTGAGAGAGGGCTCCATATGTTCAAAAGACATTGAAAGAAGCCACCTTTGAGCACAACAAATCTCACCCCTAGAACTTCAAAGACTTGTTCAAAAGAAAGGACTATGTGTACTTTCAAAGAGATAAACTGGCTAAATCATGCTTTGTGTGTGGGAAATACAATCATACTGCCAGCACTTGCTTCTACTACCTTCAGCAACAAAGAAACCTGAAGCAACATGCTTTTGAAAAGACGAACAAGAACAAAAAGGTAAGAAGCTTTGAAGCCAAGGCAACTCATTTCAGAAACTCCCTCTCCCCACCAAGGAAGAAGCTGCCAAAACCTCAACATTCTTGCATCATCTGTGGTGAATCAGACCACTTTGCTGCAAATTGTAAATTTAATCCCTTCAACCAGATTAACCAAAAGCCTATCGACAAAGAACTTCTACAGAGAAACTATCTAGTAACAACGTAAAGAAGGATGGGAATACATCTGCTGTTAAACCATCAGCAGCCAGCAAAAATGTTGTTGATCAAGTAAAGCCCAAGAAACCAAAGGACAAGCCTTCAGCAGCAACTAAGTCTGCTGCTACTCAAGTAAAACAATCAGCAGCAACAAAATCTGCTGCTGTTAAGCCAAAGTCCTCATTAGCAAAATCTGCTGCTGATCAAGCAAATATATCAGCAGCCAAAGCAACATCAGCTGCTGACAAAGCAAAGAGAGTTAGAAAACCACCAATTCAGCATTGGAAAGCCAAAATTTCTCCAAGAATCATCATTGGTTCCGTTGAATGCACACATCCTGATACTGATAATCCGAGAACCCTTTTTTACAAGGATGCAAGCTCTTGGATTCCTCCCACTAACTAGATCTCTCTCATGTGTAGGGACAGCCATGTCACAAGAATAACACATGGGTGATGAACTTTGATTAAAATCTGTCTCTAACATTTTGGTTTGTAAATGTGTTTGTCTTTTGTTATTAATAAAAGTTATAAGTCAGCAGCGTCCATTTCTTGCTGCTGACAGGTTTAATCATCAGCAGCAAAGATTTTGCCACTGACTGCTTTAAGTTATCAGCAGGAACAAGTTTCCTACGGATAGATTTAAGGCTGTCAGTAGCAACATCCTTGCTGCAGAATATTGCATCCATCACCAGCAAAGAATTTGCCACTGACTGCTTTAAGTTATCAGCAGGAACAAGTTTCCTGCGGATAGCTTTAAGGCTGTAAGCAGCAACATCCTTGCTGCAGATTATTGCATCCATCAGCAGCAAAGAATTTTCCACTAACTGCTTTAAGTTATCAGCAGGAACAAGTTTCCTGCGGATAGCTTTAAGGCTGTCAGCAGCAACATCCTTGCTACAGATCATTGCATCCATCAGCAGCAATTGAGTTTGCTGGTGACAGACTTAACCATCCGCCGCAACCAAGCTTGCAGCGGATAGGCTTAACCATCCGCAGTAACCAAGTTTGCTGCTGATGGGTAAAAATAAGTCTAAATTAACTTTTACCCGCTGTAAAAATTACCTTCAGTCTTTACCATGACTGCTATAGTGTATTACAACTGTAACACTAAAAGGTGAATGAGGTTGTACTGTACAAGTAAGTTTGCTTTTTCCTTAATCTGCCGTTATAACTCAAATCAATTTCTCCATAACCTCTTCACATTCAATTTCAACCTAACCCACATCATTTTCTCTCTAACCTCCATAAGCATTCAAAGCCTTCCATACTTAACCACCTTTCAAAACCTTCATCCTTCCCTCTAAACCCAAAAAATGGCAGAGGTAGACATAAACCGTCCCGATGATAAGTTTTCTCCATACCAAAACCTCACAACATACTTAATAAAAGGAAGAAGTCCAAGGGGTTCGATGATATGATCGATTTTCTTTGTCGATCAAAGATATATTTTACCCTAACCGTCAACCCACCCATTTACATTCCTCACATGGAGGATTTCTGGAAATCTGCCGTCTTCTCTACCGAACAGGGGATACCCCAAATCAAAACCCAGGAAGATGGCAAAGACATCACCATCTCTGAAGCTACTCTCCGCAAACACCTCAAGCTTCAAGACGAGGGGGCCGCCATTTCATACTCAAAAGAAGTCAATATGAGGACCTTTGTATCCATAGGGTACACTAGAAATCAGAATGAGTACACAATAGAGAAGGCACTGATGGGCCCCCCATGGAAGTATCTATGCCACACTCTTCTACAATGCATATCTCAGAAGAGAAGTGGATGGCATCAAGTGAGCTCTGCACTTGCCTCTGTTGTTCATGGTATGGTTACTGGCCAAGGATTCAACTTTCCACATCTCATCTTTGAAGGTTTAAGATACAACCTTCAAGAGGGTGCAAAGCAGCAATTTTATATGTACCCAAGGTTCTTGCTGGAGGTTTTTAACAATGAATTAAAAGAGCTTTCAAAACCTATAAAAATCTATCTTATGCTGGGTCATAAAAGTAACATTTTTCAAAGTATGAGAACTGTTTCCAAAAAGTTCTCAGGGGTCAATGTTCCATTGTTATCTACAATGATGAACATACAAAGTACCCAGGGTGACAGTTCAGCAATCCCAGCTGATACTGATCCCACACCCTCCTCTTCACATCCTGAACAAAAATTTGCTTCCACTGTTCGAACCCCTTTGCATACTACTAAGGATGCAAAGGCACAGAAATTACTTACACCTGTTTTGGATGTTATCGTTCAATTGGAACAAAGGGCCCCAGTTGCAGCAAAATATACTAGAAAAAGGAGCAAGAAGACTCCTTCTCTTCTTGTCTCAGAGGCCCAATCCCAACCTAAAAGCCCTCATTCAGAATCCCAAAATTCTGATGAGAATATCAAAAGGGATAGCCACATCATTAGATAGACTTCCTTGGAAGCTTCTCTATTAGGATTAGGATCACATCCCGGATCCATAGAACAACCCACTGAGCCATTCCATTATCTTTCTTCTCTGAACGTAAGTGTAGAGGCACCTTGTCAAGATGATATACCTTCTCCAACAACCACTATCTCGGAGGTATTGATTGACTTGGCAGGTAGTGCACCTAACCCAAGTTCTTCACCCAAGAAGGTTCACTCTGGATGTACTGATAGAGTGAATGTGGAAAGGGCTGTCACTACTCCTGGTAGATCAACTGATCAGGAGGACAGTGATAACATCAGTAAGACCCTAACCACGAAAACTCACAGTGAGGATGTTTCTTTTGAAACACTCTTCACTGAGAGGAATCCCAGGTGCCAGGAAAACCAGGGTGATGGGGATGTAGAGGCTAGGCCTAAGGCCCCATCTGGATCTAAGGATTCCACAACTGTGGATGAGGATAGACTGAAACTTCATAACTTGGAATTGATGGCAAGGGTGGAAATGCTAGAGGCCGAAGTGTCAAAACTAGAGCACCAAGTCTCTATGCATGAACACCATCAATGCCCTCCAGTGACTACTCCCTCCCTTGTCTCAGTGGGCACTCAAACTGACCAGACTCTGTGCACTGATGCAACCAAAAAGGGGCAGATAGCTGCTGTGGAAGACGATGCTGACAGCCTCGACGAATGGATACAAGAGTAGACAACCTTTCAAAGTTCTCTATTCAGACCTACTTTCATTCAAGCTCATGACTTGCCAGACTCAGTAGATGAAGAGGAAGATATCACTGAGGATTGGAAGTTAGTTGTCCGAGCTGTTGATGAGGTGTTAAACAATGAAAGTCAAAATGAAGACACACCTTCATCATTTAGCATACTTCCCACTGTTTCAGCCATATCAAGACAGACCAGTGCCCCTCAATTCACACTGTCTTCAAATAAGCTAGAATTTGACTCCATACTAGCTTGGGGGTATGATGGTTCAACCGAGAGATTCTGGATCGGAAAGGGGTTCAGTGGGGTAGAAGAGCTGAACTGGAATGCGCTAAATCCACTCCAAGTGCTTGAACTATACCTATCCAGCTGCACCAACAACTCTACAGATCTCTCAACAGAACTTGTAATCGACAGGTTCTACGTCTTGATGGAGGATAATCTTCCCTTGTTTGAAAGGCTCTTAGAAGAAGCAAACAGGGTGGCCTATCCTAAACACCATGCAGAATCTTCAACAACATCAGAACAAAGACTGGCTCTAAGACTTGCCTTGATCAGGAGTAGTGCTTTAACAGAAGAAGAAGTTCTACGTTGGAGAATATTTCTCTACAACACAGTGGTCAGAGACTTGGAAGTGCTAGGATGGTTAAACACTGGGTCTTCTGACTTCACATTCTTCCTAAGCAATGGATCATCTCTCTCAATCAACATCAATGAGATCCTACTCTTAAATTCAGACTTCCTGCACAAGGTCTTCGAGCTTAGAACACACATATGCAATGTAAATTCCTTAGAGAGTCAAGCAATGATAAAAACCATCAAAGTTAAGCTTGAAAAATAAGGACGACTTGTAATGGATGACTCCAACTCTGACTCTGACCTATCCTTTCTTTCCTCTCCAGCTGTCAGATTAAACACAATAGAAGAATCCAGAAGAAGAGAAAAGGAAAAGATGAAGAAAGAATGGAAAGCAGTGACAAGTCTTGAATGGAAAGGAGATGAAGAAAGTTTCCTTCCCTTGTCCATTCCACAAAATGCCAATGAAGCTAAAGCTGAGATCCCAACAGCATCTCTTACATCTGCTGTTGTGGTCCATGAAGCTGAAGCAGAGGCATCCAACAAAGACAAGGGGAAGGGACCTGTGAAAGAAGAAGATGAAGAAAGACTATTGAAAGAGAAGAAGGAAAAGGAGGAAAAAAGAAGAAGAGGAGATGACAGAATTAAGAAAAAAACAAGAAAGAAAAACTGCCATACTCCTTAGAGAACAACAGATCCATCTATATGCTAAGCATCTAGACGATTTGAAAGTCAAGATTCCTGCAGCTTCTCAAATTCAAGAAGATGAAGCTCTAGCTCTTCAAATGCAGGAACAATTCAGTAAAGAAGAAGAAGAAAGAGAGAAGAAGAAAAAGGAAGAGGCTAAGTTCAGAATAACTGATTCCGAACTAGCCAAAGAAATGAGAGAGGAATGGATAGAGGCTCTGATTTCTCAAGGTGAGGATGCAGACTACCTTGAGAAACTATCAAATAAATAAATCTACAGAGCCTTCATGGGTCAGCAAGGTCAATTGGCAATTAAGAAAAGGGTTGAAGAAGAAGAAAAAGCCAAACAGAAATCCAAGAACACCATTGCCTTTAACAGAATAACTCATGAAGAAAGGAAGGTCATGATTGACTTCCTAAAGGCTAGAGGAGAGAGTGGAAAAAGCCTGGGTCCATGAGTTTCATGAACCTGCAAGCCCTTTACTTTAAAGTCAAGAAGGAAGAGGAAGAAAGACTGGGGAAGAAAGGCTCAAAGAAGAGGGAAATTAATCAAGAAGATGAAAGGAAACAAAAGAAACCCAAGCCCTCTCCCTCATACACCACTTCCTCCATTCAACAACCTTCCACTCTCAATCCTAGACCTCCCTCCTCTCCACCCACAAAGTCCAAATCCTTCCACCCTGCTCCTCCCCATCAACAGCCTTCCAAGAAGAAAACCAAACCTACCATCACACCAGAAGACTCAAGAGAAATAATTGTCTGGTTCTATAACAGTCAAGATAAATGGTTTGAAGTTTTCAGGGGAAAGGAAGAAATGAAAAGATCAGTCTATAAATCTGTTGATGAGGTACTCTAACTTCCAGACTCAGATATTAGAAAAATGATGGAGTTGGGTGAAGCCCTTAAGCCAGATAATGAAGGTGGGAGACATCTTTTCCTAGTGATCAAACATCACTTCAACCCTAGTAAAGATGTAATCATTGATGCCAAACCTCTTCAAACCCATTCTCCATTTACCAGTTGGTCCTTCAAGGCTGATACCAACGAGTTTATCCTGATTGATGTTAAAGGACAGAAGATGATATATTCAAGCACGGCCATCTTCAAAATGCCAAGCGAAGACATAAAGACTCTATATGAGCTTCCTCTAAACAATCCCAGCCAGGACCCAAGAGGCTATGAGGTAGAAAGGATAGTCTGAAACATGGAAAAGCTTCAGCAGCAAAAGCAGTAAGAGAGTTTTGGTACCATCAGTCTAAGGGGAGTTTATAGAAATAAAGACTGATGGCTACAAAATTCTCTAAGTATAAACTGTTGCGGATAAGCTAATCTACAGCGGATACTTGTTCTTCAACTGAAGAACAAATCTGCTATGGATAGCCTTATCTGCTAAAGACCAAAGTTGCTGCTGATAAGCAAATCATCAGCAGTTGTGGACAGTTGTGTCTTGCTGCTGATAGCCTTTCCCACTGAAGATCAAACGTTGCAGCTAACTGGCTTCGATAAAGCAACCATTACCACTAATAACTTTCTGCTGCAACACTGACACACTCCACGCAGAAAGAATGGTACTGGTGCAAGACAATAAAAGACAACAACACTCTTCTTCCAAGGACTCAAGCAATGATGCCTAAGAAGACGTTTGAGTAAAGATAACTTTTGTAGTTTTTATTGTCGTTACATGTAGAATAGCTTCAATACAAGATCAACGGCTTGTGTTAGATCTGATCCTTAGAATGAAGGGTCTGTCTTGATTCTAAGTTACTATATAAGTCGTACTTAGAGTCATTGTATAAGAGTGCTTTTTGCTTAAGAGTTTTTTCTATAATCTTTGAAGCTTAATACAAATTGCATTTATCAGTATTTTCTTGTTTACTTGTTTACATTGCTTAGTTGTGATTGTTTTCGCCAATCTCAACTAGAATAGAACCATCTTGTATTCACCGATCCTACGCTTTCTTAAACATAAATCTTAATCATTTAGTTTAAGCACATAAAGATGATCATTTCATAACGCCCGTCAACCGAAGTAGCCGTCTAAACTTCCGTCTACCGTGGTAGTCATTTTAACCTTCTACCGTAGTAGCCGTTTCATCATCCGTTTACTGAAGTACCGTTTCATCCATCCTATCATCGTAGTCCGTTTAACATACCGTCTACCGTCGTAGCCGTCTAACATTTGTCTGCTATACAACGTATTGTAACCGTTTCATCCGTCTACCATCATAGCCGTGTCATCCGTATACCGTAGTAGTCGTTTCATCATCCGTTTACTGAATTAACCGTTTAATCCTTCCTACCGTCGTAGTCCGTTTCACATGTAGCCCTTTTATACATTAACATTTATGGTGGCATGTTTGCACATATAACCCTTTGTGCTTTAACATCTATGGTGGCATGTTTACACATATAGCCCTTTGTGCTTTAATGTCTATGGTGACATGTTAACACATATAGCCCTTTGTACTTTAACGTCTATGGTGGCATGTTTACACATACAACCCTTTTGTTCTTTAACGTCTATGGTGGCATGTTTATACATATAGCCCTTTATACTTTATCATCATTCATATAGACACATATTTGCATTTAGTCACTTCATACTTTATCATACATTTCTATACTTTGCACGTTTAGCCATGTAACATATATCATCATAAGAGTATGCAACCCAACCCCAAAAGTTTCAGCCAAGGGGGACTTAGAAGTCACCTGGAGTACGGTTTACTTTGGAAACTAATAAGCCTCGGGCTAGACGAGTGCTACGTGATCTGTAGGAAATCAATACGTGTGACATCTGACAATTTAGGGTTAACTCCATTAGAGAAATCCACTTAAAGTTAACCTATCTAACCTTATCTCAAAATCTAGGGACTATTTCTGTCATTTCTCAAACTTATATACACTAAAACTTTAAGGACTAAACCTGTAATTAAGCTAAACTCAATCTGTTGACCAAGGGAAGTCAAAATTCAAGAGTTTTAGTTCCTGTTGACTTTTGATAGTCAAACTAATCGAAAACTTAACCTAGTTAACTCATTTCTAACCATAGGGACTGGTTCTGCCAACTTTATAAACCTAAATGCATGAAACTATGGGGACTGCTTTTGTATTTATTCAAAAGTTGATTTGTGTTGACTTTTGAAAGTCAAAATCCTATTCTTGAGCTTGAATTCGTGAAATATGTTGATTTGAAACCGTCATTCATGATCATCACCATTAAACGACATCATTAAGACTTTAAGAAACCATTACTGAGCAAATTAAACTCAATTATGAGCTTTAAACCAAAACCGTCGTCCTCATTGTTCTTATCAACCAAACCAGACCAATTCGCTGTCACTCCATCAAATTGATCACCTACACACATTGAACAAGACCTTGTGAAGCTATTATACGCGTCAATTTCACCGGAATCCCAGCAGAAGTCATCGGGAACAAAACCAGTCATCGTCGGCCTCGGTCTTAGTCGACCACACTCGATTCATCATCTATTAAGGAAATTATCTACACCTATAGCTTCGTTTTTATCCGTAGAATGAAAGCCCTAAACCAATTAGGGCTTATAACACTAATTCGATTAAGAACAGATTCTAGGGTTCTTCGGGTTTCCAATTTGATCGAACCCTACTCCAGACCTGTTTTAAATCACATTAACCTTTATCACTAGACTCGTAATCAGCTTTTTGTTGATAGCCTTATGCTAATTTGATCATATAACATCGAATTGAATTCAAACCCGTATCTAGGGTTTGTTTATAACCTGTTTTGCGGTTTTTTTATCCTAGAGTCAATTTAAATCCAATTAAACCACAACAACAGTTTCGCAATGTATTAATCAGTAAAAGCCCCATGAAATCACTAACTTTTATTACAAAATTAGATCAAATTGATTCCATGTTCATATATTGGGTTTGCGGCCCTTCGATCAAACTGATTCTAAACCTGTTATTTTTGCAATTAAAACCCACTGCTGGTTCGGAAACCCCTGATTAACAGAAACCCTATGCAATTGATTCCAATCTTGGTCGATTTCTTGGGTTATTGTTCAGATTTGGCCCGTTGGTGTGTATAGGAGGGATATCACATGAACTTGTATGATAAAAACATTTAGAACCTAATACCATGGCGATGACCCTAGCGGGCGAGATGGTTAAGTCATAATGCTCCTTGGGGGAAGACTCGGGTTCGAGTCCCTCCAACCCTAATTCTTTTTAAATCGATTTTTAAGTATTATTTTCAAAATAAAAGTTTCCCCTATATTGATATATTATTATATTAATGTCTTTTGAGCCCGGAAACTACCCGTAGGCTTGTGTTCAATTTCATAACCCATTTTTGTTATTATTCCCACTTTTAAAATAATATATCTATGTTTATTTTGAAACCGTGACTTCGAATGAATAATGTGTTTATATTATTTTTAACCCGAAAATTCAATTTAAAATAATATATATGTATATATTATTTTCGCCACATTTATAAATCGTATGAAACGTTCAAATTAATAAATAATATAACTATTTATATTATTACCCTCGATTTTATCCTAAATTAAAAATAATGTATATTTATTATTTTTCCACGCAAATGATTAATTTATTAATCATGCAAACTTAAAAAAATATATTAAATTATATTATTAGGCAATTGTTAAATGGTACAAACTTACGGATTTATTTATTTATTTAATATTATTCGTTATTAACGTTCGACACGTAACGCATTTATCTTAATTATTATATTATGAAACCGATATTCCCGTAGACACGTTCGTCTACTCATTAATCCTTAGAATGTGTGAAGTCGTTCTAATCTTCTGTTTCGTCGTCACAAATCCCAATGTGTCCCTAATTGTTATGTTTATAATTGTAGGGCATTCGCGAGACGTTTCAGGCTAACACTTGTGGTTTCAATCTCATACTTGTGTGATACTACCTACTACGCAACACAGGTGAGTTTCACGGTCCCTTTTTACTCGTTTTCCTGTTGGGGGAGAAACATGTTCACAAAATATCATACTTTTAATTGTTTTCCCGTGGGGGAGAAACAGGTACGCAAACAAACATCGTTTTACATGTTTTTCCTGTTGCGGGAGAAAACATGACGCACACTATTTAGGGTTATTGTATTTCATATGATATCACTGTTGAGGCTAAGCGTAACTCACTATCATGAAAGTCCTCACACACATCGGACCGTTAATATGGAATTAATGAGGTAATTTTGGTAGTACTACTGGGTTTGACAAACCCCACCCGCGTTAGTCGCGCTAACTCGATTGGAGGTCGAACAGGTGAAATATTGACCTTAACACATTAGTTAGAGTTGATAGACCTGGCTGGAGGCAAACATACAAACACACTGTCAGCTTCGGTTGCGAGCGCTTTAGTAAGACATGAACATAGGCTAGCTACCTATAGATATGCATATTGAATGTACATAATCTGGCAAACACTCTCTTATTGCAAACTTGAAACCTGTGATCTCACCAACCTCGTGTTGACACTTTTCGTACATGTTTTCTCAGGTCTCTAAGGCACATGTTGCACAACTAAGACATGCATGGAGTCCTACTACCATTTCACTCATATGCAAACCGTTAAAACAATTCACTTACTTTTATTAAACTAAACTTTGGAGCGTTGTTTTGGGCATTTACTTTCTTGTTTAAACGCTTCTGCATTAACCCTGAACTTTTATGTTATGACATTTTAAGTCCCATACAGTGTCGTTTGATGTAACTAATGACTGAGATCCTGGTGTGTCACATCCCTAACGGTAAAATTCTGTTAGTGGAATTTGGGGGTGTGACAGATTCATATCAGAGCCATTGGTTATAGAGAACTAGGAATTGGATACTAGACTATAACCCACACACATTACTTACATGACACAAACACTCATACATCCTACATGTAGCATCCACATATGCATTGCATTGCAGGCATGGTGACATCATCTATATCACCCTCTTCTGACGAGGGGCAAGTCATTCGCATTACATCATCATTCCTAGTGGCGACACTCGGGGAATCATCAGAACAACATCCACCCCCCGTTCGAGGGCAACAAGACGGAGCCTTTGGAGGAGTCACTTAAACCACCATCATCTACACCCTTGTTACACCACCAGAGCCAAGGAAGACAATGGCTTGAGCCTATCGATGACACAATCAGAAATGGTGGGCCTTCTCAGGATCGTGTTAGGGACGACACCCAGCACTGGCATATATCTCTTTGGGAGTTGGGTTTGTCGGAGGTGAGTTCCTCTTGTACCCACTAGCAACGATATCCTGATTTCACCAGCTTAACTCTACTTCAAGCCTGAACCCGTGGACCTCGCTTGAGGAACACCGTGTAGAGGCAGACCGTTGCACGCATTATTACAGGATCCATTGACACATAGTTGTCATCACTTTCCCGAGCCATGGGCTCAATTCATTGGTCGATATTCTGTTGAGAATAGATTGACCACAAGGTTGAGAACGCGTTGCTCATTGTATACTCAAACCCTATCCTGACTCAGTTGGAAGGACGACTACTTTGCCTCTTCCAGTAACACATATCCATGAACTAGTTTTGCTGCTCGAAGCCGCATTTTGTGTACATGTTTGTTTCATGTGCATGTTCCCATCTACAATCCACTAGATTGGACTCTCGTATTGTGTTTTCAACTCGAGTGAATACTCGGATAAAACGATTTCCGACTACTCATCTTGACATAAGTCCTAGTTGATCAACTTCTGGTTGATGACTAAGCCTTTCGATGACTTATCATCTCTAACACACTCTGAACTCAATAATAAACTGAGGGACATTTTGACACGAGACATGGAGAATTAGGGTGAGCATGCAAAGCAAATTATCATTACGGGTGCACACGTAATAGTAATTTGAGGTGTATGTAAGTCCTGGTGAAACCTAGTGTGTGGATAAATGGTCCTAATAAGTGATTTACAAACTTAAGCTTCCACTGTGAGTAGAAGTTCTTGTAACCCGCTCAACAACTAGTTGGTATCATTAAACCTCCTCAACAGTTGATAGACGCGACTATCATGTTGAAGATGTTTACGAACACACTGAACTATCATCAATAGAACCCATTATTTTATTTCACTCATGTAAGAGTCTTAGTGAACTTAAGACTCTCATCCAAACTTGATCAAGGAAACCATCTAGATTGAAACTCTAGTAGAACCTCATGGTAAGCCCATCGACTCCAAGTATGTAAGCGAAATTTGAGAAATTCTTTCTAAGCTAACACGTTATTCCTTACACTCCAACAATAAATTCCATTTGAACCTATTACCTTATCCTGTGACTAATCCTTGGTCTAATTTGATTTATACCCTAGCATATCCACTTATTTCAATGACCTCACATATTTCTACTGGTACGGTCGTACTCCAACCCCGCTAGAAGCTAAGTACACCATAGAAATAGCTGATGGACAGATAATTAAAGCAACTCACATACTTAAAGGATGTAAGCTAGGATTGGTGTAACCTTTCTGATTTTCATGTTTTTCCTGTGTATTTTATGCCATGCAATAAAAGATTTTAACCTTACATTTATTGTTCATATACACTTACAAGCATACACGCGTTCATTATAATACAATATTAACGAAAACAATCTTACAAACCTCGAGGACCAAACTTGACCTAAACTTGACCAAAACTCAAAACAACATCAATATTACAAAACTGCAAGGACTAGTCTTGAATCTTCCAAAAACCAACACAAGCACGGTCGCGCCTAGTCCTAGGCACGGTCGCGCTTGTGTCATGACCACGGTCGTGCTTATCTTTAAGCACGGTCGCGCCTATTATACAGTTTGACTCTGAAAAGGTCAACCGACGCAAATCTTGTCCAAAAATAGATTTAAACGAGTTTTAGAAATCGCGATACTTGTAGAATAAGTTATTCGACCAATTAAGCCTAAAACCCGACCAAATACACGTCAAATCGTCCGAATTCGCGTACCTTTAAACCAACTTCCTTTTTAAATCAAATCTCGTAAGTAAGACCAAATCAAGACAAATCAAACCACGATACAGACTTCGTACAACTCCTATAAACATTCCACAACTCTCAATTCGTCTAAACATCGTCCCAAATCCCTGTCGATCTCCTAAAAGCCGCGATATTCCTCCCGTAGCCGTCTGCACTTGTTGCCCGATCTAAACAGGTAAGTAGTAGTCCAACTTGTTCGTTTCTCCATCCTAAACAAAAGCCCTAAATCAATTCAGAAGATTAATACACGATTAAACTGATTCGAATCTAAGTTTTTGAAAATAAATGGTTTTAATCGAACTACACGATAAACACGTTATAAATCCAATTAAATGGTGTGATTGGATTCGCCAACACTTGTTTAATGAAAACCCTATGAATCCAACAGATTTTAATATAAGAACAATCGAAATTGCTTCTGGAATCGACCAGACACGGTCGCGCTGTCCTACGAGCGCGGTCGTGCCTGAGCAAGCACAGTCGTGCCCCGAGAGAGGCCCGGTCGTGGTTGCCGAACAAACCAAGTCCTGACCTAGGCGCGGTCGTGCCGGATACGAGCACGGTCGTGTCTCGTAAACAGACCCTTTTGTAACCTTCTGACTCGACCACGGGCGCGCTTCAGACCACCACGGTCACGCCCGTTGACGAGCGCGGTCGTGCCTTATACGAGCACGGTCGTGTTCGATTTCAAACAGAATCTTAATTTTAACCAATTTAATATATATTATATTCTAATGTTATAAAGAGTATTATTTTATAAAATATCCAGAACCAGTTATCGTTTAACAAAGATCGACTATTTAATTTTTCTTTAAATTAAAATCAATAAAATATTACAAAGTTTATATGATTATTTTTATAAACAACAATGTATTCTATACGTTTTGTCCTTAACAAATAGTATTTATTTAAACTTATATTTAAATAAATAATAAACAAAATAGTTATATTTTATCTAAACAACCCTTAAACTTAATCCACTTCCAACACCGAATAAACGCAACTCAATAATACATAATCGTATACATTGTTCATTAGGTCGAACTTAGCGATCTACAACACACCGCCATTACATACTTGCTTGTGTGATCTACACTCTACATAACATGTGAGTTTACATAGCCCCCTTTTCAACTATTTACAACTTTTGGGGTGGAACATGCGTTCTATTACTATGTTTTCAATTATACACGAATACAGTTTCCATCCTACATACATGTATGCAATTCTGTGCTTTATGCTTGAGTGCTAGGTGTGTAGACTATATACGCTATTCACAATCATTAACTATTAGCCGACAGTATACAGTGATAGTACTATTGAGTCTGACAAACCCACCCAGGTAGGGTGACTGTTGCTGACAACACGAATTGATTTTAGTTACAAAGGTTTGATTGAATACACATGTCACACGATGGTTTCTCTCCATAAATGCCTTTATTGACATATTTTGTATGAACTGTATGCACACATCACGTTTTTGCTATCACACAACAAAACCTATGTTTTCTCACCAACTCTTTGTAGTTGACCCTCTCGTTTTAACCATGTTTCAGGTACTAATGTTTGAAGTGATCAAGATATGCTACACATAGGATTTGGACCTAGTTCTAATTAAACCAGTTATATTTTGATGTAATTTTCGTTATTGTTTGGTGGATTGAATCTATGTTTTGGTTGAACTTATTTGATTACAATGAAATCGATTATTAATTATTTAAACTTTAGTAAACCATGAGCAATGAACAGTCTGCACGCTTCACGCCCCGATGTTTCCGCCGTCGGTTGGGGTGTGACAGATTGGCTGGTCATAAGCTTGACATTGACCTCATGCCAGTCACACCTAGCAATTTTGACGTAATTGTCGGCATAGATTAGTTACCCAAGAATCAAGCTGAAATTATTTGTCATGAGAAAATTGTTTGCCTTCCTCTCATAACCTAAATCATATTCTTAGACTTGAATCATATTCTTAGACTTGGGTCTATAAAATTTTCTTTTACACCCGTTAAGGTTTTTTAGACTTTGTTTAATTGTTAAAGGACACGTGCAATCTGGAAGAGTGACACCTGTATTCTGGGTTTTCTGTCTAGGAAAGCATTTCGTATAAATCCCAACCAACCGAGGGACCCGTATGCTTTCCTGGGAATTCCCGGGATGAGTGTTTACTTATAGGCTAAAGCACGTCTCCTTGATAATTATCTGAGTTTGAATTAACCTTAATATGTCATAGTACTCGAGTGATTATGTCACTAATTGAGTACAATCCAAACTATGAACTACTTGCATCTATTTATTCTTCTATTTAATCCAAGAAAATCTCACAACTCTTATTGTGTCTAAATCTGTAGAATGCCTCCCCGTCGTGACAACAGCAACAACAGCAATAACACTGACCTGGCTGCTTTACTCACACAGCTTGTGAACCAAATTACCCAAGCCAACAACAACAATAATGGCCATGCCAGTGGAAGTGCTGCTACTGGAGGTGGTGGTGGTGCCAACCCGCCACAATGCACCTTCAAACACTTCAACTCCTGTAATCCCCTCAAATTCTATGGCAGCGAAGGAGCCACGGGACTCCTTCAATGGTTCGAAAGCATTGAGAGCACTTTTCTCAATAGCGATTGTCCCGAAAACCTCCGTACTCGTCATGCTACTAGTGTCTTTCAAAAAAGGGCGCTTACTTGGTGGAATGGTGAGAAAAGGACTAGGGGAGTGGATGTAGCAGTGGCACTACCGTGGGATGAGTTGAAGAGGATCATGACTGAGGAATTCTGTCCTCGAAATGAGATGAAAAAGCTAGAAGCGAAATTTTGGGATCTTGCTCAAGATAGTGGTGAAAGCTTAGCATACACCACCCGTTTTCACGAGCTGAGTCTACTTGTGCCACACATGGTTACACCTCTGTCTAGGTGTATTGAAAAGTACATTGGTGGTCTACCTAGACAAATTCAAGATACTGTGGTAGGAGGAAATCCTGCTACTCTGGAGGATGCTATCCGCTTGTCAGCCACACTTACTGACAATCATGTTAAAGCGGGTACACTTACAAGAAAGGGTGCCAAGAAAGTTTCTGAAACAACAACACCTCCCGCTCATGTCAAAGAAGTCCAAACTGAACCGTACCGCAATACTAGGAAGAGAAAGGTCAAGAACTGTGCTGTAATCACTCCGGCTGCTCCAGTAAATCAAGTTGCACCCATGGCTCAAAACCCAGCAAAGAAGCCCTATGGGGGCAGCTACCCACTTTGCAACACCTGCAACTACCATCACCCTCCAAACATACCTTGTCGCCTTTGCAACCACTGTGGGAAACATGGCCACACAGCCAATATTTGTCGAGCCAAGGCACTTGCCAACCAAACCAACCCAGCAAATCAAGCCAATCATGAAGCAACTAACCAAGACATCCCCGCCATTGCAAATGGACGTGCTTGCTTCGAATGTGGTGACCCGAACCACTTCCGTAACCAGTGCCCAAGACTGATCAATGTTAACCAAGGCGGAGCTCGTGGGCGTGCTTTCAACATCAACGCCAATGAGGCTCAGGCCAACACTGATGTGGTTAACGGTACGTTCCTTATGAATAATCATTATGCTTCTATACTATTTGATACTGGAGCCGATAAAAGTTTTGTGTCACTAGACTTCGAACCGTTACTTGCAAAAACCCGGTCTAAACTAGAGAAAACCTTTACCGTTGAGGTAGCCGATGGTAACACCGTTACAATTGACACCATCATTTATGATTGCTCCCTAGAACTAAATAAACACACCTTTCCAATCAACCTCATACCAATGCCATTAGGAAGTTTTGACGTCATCATAGGTATGGATTGGTTGTCAAAGCACCACGCCGAAGTCATGTGCTTTGAAAAATGCATCCGTATACCACTCCCATCCGGCGAAACGTTGACGGTCCTTGGTGAGAAACCTGGCAAAGGACTCAAACTAATGTCATGCATTACCGTCCAAAAGTACATACGAAAGAAGTACATGGTTTTCCTACCCCATGTTATCCAAAAAGAAATCAAAAAGAGGGGTGTACAAGACATCCCCATCGTTCGGGATTTTCCCGAAGTCTTTCCTGATGACTTCTCCGGTCTTCCACCTGTTCGACAAGTGGAATTTCGCATCGATCTTGTACCTGGAGCAAACCCGGTGGCTAAAGCTCCATACCGGCTTGCACCTTCCGAGATGCAAGAACTTGCAAGTCAACTTCAAGAACTCTCCGACAAAGGTTTCATACGGCCGAGTCATTCACCGTGGGGTGCACCAGTCTTGTTTGTTAAAAAGAAGGATGGTTCATTTCGCATGTGTATTGACTATCGAGAACTCAACAAGCTTACAATCAAAAACCGCTACCCTTTACCTAGGATTGACGACCTCTTCGATCAACTCCAAGGTTCTACCTACTTCTCGAAGATTGATCTTCGATCTGGTTATCATCAACTCCGTGTGCAAGAGGAGGATATTCCCAAGACTGCCTTCCGAACGAGATATGGTCACTACGAGTTCATGGTTATGCCTTTTGGGCTAACCAATGCACCTGCTGTCTTCATGGACCTCATGAATCGCATGTGCAAACCATACCTTGATAAATTTGTTATCGTGTTCATTGATGACATCTTAATCTATTCAAGAACTAAGGAAGATCATGAACAACACCTTAGGTTGATTTTGGATCTCTTGAAAACCGAACAGCTATACGCCAAGTTCTCCAAATGTGAATTTTGGCTAAAAGAAGTTCAATTTTTGGGTCACGTCGTCAATGAAAAAGGAATTCATGTTGACCCCGCCAAAATTGAAGCTGTTAAGAATTGGAAAGCTCCTAAAAACCCTACCGAAGTTCGTTCATTTCTTGGTTTAGCGGGTTATTACCGAAGGTTCATTTCTAACTTCTCCAAGATCGCTGTTCCCCTCACTGCCTTAACCCAAAAAGGTAAACCCTATGAGTGGGAACGAAACAAGAAGAAGCCTTTCAAATTCTCAAGCGAAAGTTGTGCAATGCTCCTATCCTCACCCTTCCTGAGGGTGAAGATGATCTAGTTGTTTACTGTGATGCTTCAAACCAAGGTCTTGGTTGCGTTCTCATGCAACGAGGCAAGGTGATCGCTTATGCATCAAGACAACTCAAAATCCATGAGAAGAATTATACGACGCATGATCTGGAGTTGGGTGCTGTCATATTTGCGTTGAAGATTTGGAGACATTATCTCTATGGCACGAAATGTGTGGTGTTCACCGACCACAAAAGCCTCCAACATATCTTCAACCAAAAGGAACTCAACATGAGACAACGACGTTGGGTTGAACTCCTCAACGATTACGATTGCGAGATTCGTTATCATCCCGGCAAGGCTAATGTTGTAGCCGATGCACTAAGCCGCAAGGAACATGTCATACTTCAAAGTGTCAAGATCCATTCCGATATTCAAGTTCCTATTCTAGAAGCTCAACATGTCTCGGTTACCGAGGGCAATATGTATGAGGAAATGTCTTGTGGTGCTGAATTCCAATTAGAGACTAAGACCAATGGCTTGCTTTATTTTCTAAATCGTATTTGGGTTCCCGATCGTAACGATCTCCGAGTATTCATCATGACCGAAGCACACAAGTCTCGATATTCTATCCATCCTGGTGCGGATAAAATGTACCAAAATCTTCGTCCACAATATTGGTGGCCTGGTATGAAGAAATATATTGCTTTGTTTGTAGCAAAATGTCTCACATGTTCTAAAGTCAAAGCTGAGCATCAACGTCCTTCTGGGTTACTTGAACAACCGGAAATCCCCGTGTGGAAATGGGAGAATCTAGCTATGGATTTCATCACTAAACTCCCTCGCACTTCGAGCGGTTATGACAGCATCTGGGTGATCATTGACCGTCTCACTAAGTCCGCACACTTCTTGCCTATCCGTGAAGACTATAAGGTCGAGAAATTGGCTCGAATTTACACTGACGAGATCGTGAGTCGTCACGGTGTTCCTTTGAACATAATCTCCGATAGAGATGCTCGTTTCACTTCTCGGTTTTGGCAATCTCTCCAAAAGGCACTTGGTACACGATTGGATTTGAGCACGGCCTACCATCCCCAAACTGATGGTCAGACCGAGCGAACAATCCAAACCCTGGAAGACATGCTGAGAGCCTGTGTCATCGACTTTGGTGGCAATTGGGATTCACATTTGACACTTGTCGAATTTTCCTACAACAATAGTTACCACACCAGCATCGACATGGCTCCGTTTGAAGCTCTCTATGGTCGTAAGTGTCGTTCTCCCATCTGTTGGAACGAGATTGGTGAAGCACAAATCACCGGTCCCGAGTTAATTCAAGAAACCTCCGACAAGATTATCCAAATCCGTGACAACATTCGAGTTGCGAGGAGTCGGCAAAAGAGCTATGCCGACAAACGACGCAAACCCTTGGAATTCCAAGTTGGTGATCTTGTACTTCTAAAGGTGTCTCCTTGGAAGGGGGTGATCCGTTTTGGGAAGAAAGGCAAGCTAGCACCTCGCTATGTGGGTCCATTCAAGATCCTTGAAAGGATTGGGAAAGTGGCTTACAAGCTCGAGTTACCTCCATCACTTGGCAGCATACATCCTACATTTCATGTGTCCAACCTCAAGAAGTGTCTTGCTGATGAAAACCTTCATATACCTCTTGACGATGTGCGCATTGATGAAACGATGCACTTCGTTGAAAAACCAGTTGAGATTATGGATCGCGAGATAAAACAACTCAAGCGCAGCCGTATTCCTATTGTCAAGATTCGTTGGGAATCTAAACGAGGACCCGAGTTTACTTGGGAACGAGAAGACCAAATGAAGCTCAAGTACCCACATCTTTTTGCTGAAGCAGTAACCTCAACCAGTTGAATTTCGGGACGAAATTCCCTCAACATGGGGATACTGTAACCTTTCTGATTTTCATGTTTTTCCTGTGTATTTTATGCCACGCAATAAAAGATTTCAACCTTACATTTATTGTTCATATACACTTACAAGCATACACGCGTTCATTATAATACAATATTAACGAAAACAATCTTACAAACCTCGAGGACCAAACTTGACCTAAACTTGACCAAAACTCAAAACAACATCAATATTACAAAACTGCAAGGACTAGTCTTGAATCTTCCAAAAACCAACACAAGCACGGTCGCGCCTAGTCCTAGGCACGGTCGCGCTTGTGTCATGACCACGGTCGTGCTTATCTTTAAGCACGGTCGCGCCTATTATACAGTTTGACTCTGAAAAGGTCAAACCGACGCAAATCTTGTCCAAAAATAGATTTAAACGAGTTTTAGAAATCGCGATACTTGTAGAATAAGTTATTCGACCAATTAAGCCTAAAACCCGACCAAATACACGTCAAATCGTCCGAATTCGCGTACCTTTAAACCAACTTCCTTTTTAAATCAAATCTCGTAATTAAGACCAAATCAAGACAAATCAAACCACGATAGAGACTTCGTACGACTCCTATAAACATTCCACAACTCTCAATTCGTCTAAACATCGTCCCAAATCCCTGTCGATCTCCTAAAAGCCGCGATATTCCTCCCGTAGCCGTCTGCACTTGTTGCCCGATCTAAACAGGTAAGTAGTAGTCCAACTTGTTCGTTTCTCCATCCTAAACAAAAGCCCTAAATCAATTCAGAAGATTAATACACGATTAAACTGATTCGAATCTAAGTTTTTGAAAATAAATGGTTTTAATCGAACTACACGATAAACACGTTATAAATCCAATTAAATGGTGTGATTGGATTCGCCAACACTTGTTTAATGAAAACCCTATGAATCCAACAGATTTTAATATAAGAACAATCGAAATTGCTTCTGGAATCGACCAGACACGGTCGCGCTGTCCTACGAGCGCGGTCGTGCCTGAGCAAGCACAGTCGTGCCCCGAGAGAGGCCCGGTCGTGGTTGCCGAACAAACCAAGTCCTGACCTAGGCGCGGTCGTGCCGGATACGAGCACGGTCGTGTCTCGTAAACAGACCCTTTTGTAACCTTCTGACTCGACCACGGGCGCGCTTCAGACCACCACGGTCACGCCCGTTGACGAGCGCGGTCGTGCCTTATACGAGCACGGTCGTGTTCGATTTCAAACAGAATCTTAATTTTAACCAATTTAATATATATTATATTCTAATGTTATATAGAGTATTATTTTATAAAATATCCAGAACCAGTTATCGTTTAACAAAGATCGACTATTTAATTTTTCTTTAAATTAAAATCAATAAAATATTACAAAGTTTATATGATTATTTTTATAAACAACAATGTATTCTATACGTTTTGTCCTTAACAAATAGTATTTATTTAAACTTATATTTAAATAAATAATAAACAAAATAGTTATATTTTATCTAAACAACCCTTAAACTTAATCCACTTCCAACACCGAATAAACGCAACTCAATAATACATAATCGTATACATTGTTCATTAGGTCGAACTTAGCGATCTACAACACACCGCCATTACATACTTGCTTGTGTGATCTACACTCTACATAACATGTGAGTTTACATAGCCCCCTTTTCAACTATTTACAACTTTTGGGGTGGAACATGCGTTCTATTACTATGTTTTCAATTATACACGAATACAGTTTCCATCCTACATACATGTATGCAATTCTGTGCTTTATGCTTGAGTGCTAGGTGTGTAGACTATATACGCTATTCACAATCATTAACTATTAGCCGACAGTATAAAGTGATAGTACTATTGAGTCTGACAAACCCACCCAGGTAGGGTGACTGTTGCTGACAACACGAATTGATTTCAGTTACAAAGGTTTGATTGAATACACATGTCACACGATGGTTTCTCTCCATAAATGCCTTTATTGACATATTTTGTATGAACTGTATGCACACATCACGTTTTTGCTATCACACAACAAAACCTATGTTTTCTCACCAACTCTTTGTAGTTGACCCTCTCGTTTTAACCATGTTTCAGGTACTAATGTTTGAAGTGATCAAGATATGCTACACATAGGATTTGGACCTAGTTCTAGTTAAACCAGTTATATTTTGATGTAATTTTCGTTATTGTTTGGTGGATTGAATCTATGTTTTGGTTGAACTTATTTGATTACAATGAAATCGATTATTAATTATTTAAACTTTAGTAAACCATGAGCAATGAACAGTCTGCACGCTTCACGCCCCGATGTTTCCGCCGTCGGTTGGGGTGTGACAATTGGCTGGTCATAAGCTTGACATTGACCTCATGCCAGTCACACCTAGCAATTTTGACGTAATTGTCGGCATAGATTAGTTACCCAAGAATCAAGCTGAAATTATTTGTCATGAGAAAATTGTTCGCCTTCCTCTCCCGAGTGGAGAAATCCTTTTTTTTCAAGGCGAAAAGAGTGGTGTTGTCGTGGGCATCATATCTTTCATGAAAGCACAAAAGTGTATACGAAAGGGTCATACTGCCATTCTGGCTCTCGTCGTCGAGCAACCATCTGAGGAGAAGAAGATCGACGACATACCGATCGTTCATGATTATCCCGAAGACATGCCTGGTCTTCCACCACATCGTCAAGTCGAATTCCAAATTGATCTAGCACCCGGAGTAGCGGCTATTGATCGGGCGCCTTACACACTTGCACCTAGTGAATTGCAAGAGATATCCACACAAATGCAAGAGTTGTTGGATAAAGGTTTCATTCGACCTAGCTCATCGCCATGGGGAGCTCCAGTTCTGTTTGTCAAGAAGAAGGACGGAACTTTCCGCATGTGCATCTACTATCGTGAGTTAATAAAGTGACGATCAAGAACAGTTATCCTCTACCTCGCATCGACGATCTATTTGATCAACTCCAAGGATCAAGCTTATACTCCAAGATAGATCTTAGATCCGGTTGTCATCAACTGAGAGTCTGAGAGGAGGACATCTCAAAGATAGCATTCAGAACTAGGTATGGTCACTACGAATTTATGGTCATGCCATTTGGACGGACCAACGCACTCGCGGTGTCCATGGATCTCATGAACCGTGTGTGAACCGTACCTTGATTAAATCATCATTGTCTTCATTGATGACATCCTCATCTATTCCAAGAATAGGGATGAACATGAGGAACACCTTCGTTTGATTCTAGAATTACTGAAACAAGAACAACTATATGCTGAACTTTCCAAGTGCGAATTCTGGATTCGCGAAGGACAATTCTTAGGACAAGTAGTCATTGAGACGGGAATACATGTCGATCCATCTAAAATAGAAGCAATCAAGAATTGGGCGGCACCGACAATGCCAACTGAAGTGTGACAATTCCTGGGATTGGCTGACTATTATCGTCATTTCATTAAAGGATTCTCCAAGATTGCTTAACCTCTCACTGCCTTAACTCAAAAGGGTAAACCCTATAACTAGGGTGACCTAGGAATCAACATTCCAACTTCTTAAACATAAACTCTGCAACACACCCATCCTATCTCTTCCAGAGGGAACGGATGACTTTGTGGTGTATTGCGATGCATCCATTCAAGGTCTTGGTTGTGTACTGATGCAACACAAGAAGGTTATTGCATACGCTTCTCGACAACTAAAAATCCATGAGAAAAACTACACAACTCATGACTTAGAGTTGGGAGCTGTAGTATTTACACTAAAGATATGGAGACATTACTTGCACGGTACCAAGTGCATGATTTACACCGATCGCAACAGTCTTCAGCATATCTTCGAAACAGAAAGAGTTGAACATGTGACAACGTCATTGGGTCAAACTCCTAAACGACTATGACTATGCAATCAGATATCATCCAGGGAAGGCTAATGTGGTAGCCGATACCCTAAGCCGTAAGGACACCAAACCAAAACGAGTTCGAGCAATACAACTTACTATTCACACCGGATTACCTGACAGGATCCGAAGTGCTCAACTCGAAGCTCTTAAAGAGGAAAACCTACCGCTAGAAGCCACACGCGACATGGAAGAACAACTGGAGGTCAAATCAGATGGCATTCGCTACCTGGCAGAACGAATATGGGTTCCAGCGTATGGGAATTTAAGAGAACCGGTTATGGATGAAGCTAACAAATCTTGATACTCTATTCATCTAAGTTCTGACAAGATGTATCATGACCTAAAGGTGCTATACTGGTGGCCAAAGATGAAGGCTGATATAGCCACCTATGTGAGCAAGTGCCTGACTTGCGGAAAGGCAATGTGGAATACCAAAAGCCTTCTGGCTTACTGCAGCAGCCAGAGATCCCAATGTAGAAATGGGAACAAATCTCTGTGGACTTCATAACCAAATTACCCCAAACTCCTAGCTGATGCGACACCATCTGGGTGATCATTGATCGTCTGACTAAATCCGCTCACTTCTTAGCAATCAGAGAGACTGACAAAATGGAAAAACTTACTCGTGATTACTTGTAGGAAGTGGTCTCTCGGCACGGAGTGCCAATCTATATCATTTCGGATCGTGACGCTTGATTCATATCACGTTTCTGGCAATCTCTGCAAAAAGCTTTAGGCACACGTCTAGATATGAGTACGGCGTACCATCCTCAAACTGATGGTCAAACGAAACGTACCATTCAAACCTTAGAGGATATGCTAGGAGCTTGTGTGATTGATTTCGGTAACATTTGGGAGTCTCACCTGCCTCTTTTTGAGTTCTCCTACAATAGTAGTTATCACACTAGCATCAAGGCGGCACCATTCGAGGCATTGTATGGACGTAAATGCCGATCTCCTATCTGTTGGGCTGAAGTTGAAGATAGCCAACTTACGGGTCCTAAACTGGTATTTGAAACCTTTAAAAAGATCGTTCAAATTCGAAACCGTATGGTGGCAGCTCGTGATCGTCAAAAGAGCTATGCCGACAAGTGTCGTAAACCGTTAGAGTTTCAAGTAGGTGACATGGTTCTTCTGAAAGTCTCACTTTGGAAAGGTGTAATTCACTTCGGGAAATGAGGCAAACTGAATCCTCGTTATGTTGGACCGTTCAAAATAGTGAAGAGAATTGGCCCAGTAACGTATCAACTGGACCTACCAAAAGGACTTAGTGGTGTACAAGACGTCTTTCATGTCTCGAACTTGAAGAAATGTCTAGCAGAGGAGACACTCGCTGTTCCTCTTGAGGAACTACACATGGATGAACAATTGTGTTTCATCGAACAACCGGTTGAAATCATGGATAGGGAAGTCAAAACGCTTAAACACAGTAAAATCCATATCGTTAGAGTTCGTTGGAACTCGAAACGTGGACCAGAATTCACTTGGGAGCGCGAGGATCAGATGATGCGCAAGTATCCTCATCTGTTCAAGCACTCTACGCCAAAAACTTAAGGTACTACTCTAATTTTTGGGACGAAAATTCGTTCAACTAGGGGATGATGTGACACCCGAATTTTTTTTTTAATTTTCAGGACGAAAATTATTTCAACTAGGGGATGATGTGACATCTGACAATTTAGGGTAACTCCGTTAGAGAAATCCAGTTAAAGTTAACCTATCTACCCTTAACTCAAACTCTATGGACTATTTCTGTCATTTCTCAAACTTATATACACTAAAACTTGAAGGACTAAACTTGTAATTAAGCTAAACTCAATCTGTTGACCAAGGGAAGTCAAAATTCAAGAGTTTTAGTTCCTGTTGACCTTTGATAGTCAAACTAACCGAAAACATAACCTAGTTAACTCATTTCTAACCATAGGGACTGGTTCTGCCAACTTTTTAAACCTAACTGCATGAAACTATGGGGACTGCTTTTGAATTTATTCAAAAGTTAATTTGTGTTTTGAAAGTCAAAATCCTATTCTTGAGCTTGAATTCATGAAATCTATTGATTTGAAACCGTCATTCATGATCATCACCATTAAACGACATCATTAAGACTTTAAGACACCCTTACTGAGCAAATTAAACTCAATTATGAGCTTTAAACCGAAACCGTCAACCTCATTGTTCTTATCAACCAAACCAGACCAATTCGTCATCACTCCATCAAATTGATCAGCTGCACACATTGAACGAGACCTGTGATGCTATTATACGCGTCAATTTCATCGGAATCCCATCAGAAGTCGCCGGGAACCAAACCAATCATCGTCGGCCTCGGTCTTAGTCGACCACACTCAATTCGTCATCTATTCAGGTAATTATCTACACCTATAGCTTCGTTTTTATCCGTAGAATGAAAGCCCTAAACCAATTAGAGCTTATAACACTGATTCGATTAAGAACAAATTCTAGGTTTCTTCGGGTTTCCAATTTGATTGAACCCTACTCCAGACCTGTTTTAAATCAAATTGACTTTATCACTAGACTCGTAATCAACTTTTTGTTGATAGCCCTATGCTAATTTCATCATATAACATCGAATTGAATTCAAACACGTATCTAGGGTTTGTTCATAACCTGTTTTGCGGTGTTTAATCCTAGAGTCAATTTAAATCCAATTAAACACAACAACAGTTTCACAATGTATTAATCAGTAAAAGCCCCATGAAATCACTAACTTTTATTATATAATTTGATCAAATTGATTCCATGTTCATATATTGGGTTTGCGGCCCTTCGATCTTTAATTGAACGATTCTAAACCTATTATTTTTGCAATTAAAACCGACCTCTAGTTCGGAAACCCCTGATTAACAGAAACCCTATGCAATTGATTCCAATCGTGGTTGATTTCTTGTGTTGTTGTTCAGATTTGGTCCGTTGGTGTGTATAGGAGGGATACCACATGAACTTGTATGATAAAAACATTTAGAACCAAATACCATCGCGATGACCCTAGCGGGCGAGATGGTTAAGTCAGAATGCTCCTTGGGGGAAGACCCGGGTTCGAGTCCCTCCAACCCCAATTCTTTTTAAATCAATTTTTAAGTATTATTTTCAATATAAAAATTTCCCCAATATTAATATATTAATATATTAATGTCTTTTGAGCCCGGAAACTACTCGTAGGCTCGGGTTCAATTTCATAACCCATTTTTGTTATTATTCCCACTTTTAAAATAATATATGTATGTTATTTTCAAACCGTGACTTCGAATGAATAATGTGTTTATATTATTTTTAACCCGCAAATTCTATTTAAAATAATATATATGTATATATTATTTTCGCCACATTTATAAATCTTATGAAACGTTCAAATTAATAAATAATATAACTATTTATACTATTTCCCTTGATTTTATCCTAAATTAAAAATAATATATATTTATTATTTTCTCACGCAAATGATTATTTTATTAATCATGCAAACTTAAAAATAATATATTAAGTTATATTATTAGGCCATTGTTAAATGGTACGAACGTACGAATTTATTTATTTATTTAATATTATTCGTTATTAACGTTCGACACGTAACGCATTTATCTTAATTAATATATTAAGAAACCTATATTACCGTAGACACGTTCGTCTACTCATTGATCCTTAGAATGTGTTAAAACGTTCTAATCTTTCGTGTCGTCACAAATCTTGTCCCTAATTGTTATATTTATAATTTCTAGGGCATATGTGAGCCGTTTCAGGCTAACACTTGTGGTTTCAATCTCATACTTGTGTGATACTACCTACTACGCAACGTAGATGAGTTTCACGGCCCCTTTTTACACGTTTTCCTGTTGGGGGAGAAACATGTACACAAAACATCATACTTTTACTTGTTTTACCATGGGGGAGACACATGTACGCAAACAAACATCGTTTTAAATGTTTTTCCCGTTGGGGGAGAAAACTTGACGCAAACTATTTAGGGTTATTGTAATTCATATGATATCACTGTTGAGGCTAAGCGTAACACACTATCATGAAAGTCCTCACACACATCGGACCGTTAATATGGAATTAGCGAGGTAATTTTGGTAGTACTACTGGGTTTGACAAACCCCACCCATGTTAGTCGCGCTAACTCGATTGGAGGTCGTACGAGCGAAATATTGACCTTAACAATATAGTCAGAGTTAATTGACTTGGCTGGAGGCAAACAAACAAACACACTATCAGCTTCGGTTGCAAGCGCTTTAGTAAGACATGAACATTGGCTAGCTACCTATAGATATGCATATTGAATGTACATAAGGCAAACACTCTATTATTGCAAACGTAAAACCTGTGAACTCACCAACCTCGTGTTGACACTTTTCATACATGTTTGTAGAGTCTTATTTTTGTATAAGTTGTAGTCATCAATGTATTTCTTTTGATCATTGTTTAGTTTAAAGTTTTGATTACTTGTAATTTCATTTTATGTAATTTCCTGTTTTTATTTCTAAGTCTGGGCCATCGAAACTATCTAGTTTCGACTAAGGTTTGTTCAATCGAAACTAGTAGTTTCTATAGATAGGAAGTTTCGATAGGAGGTTCATTATTTTGTAAATATTCAACCAAAACTACTAGTTTCGGTGAGCATAGTTTCAAGCCTGTCAACTTACTATAAATAGCCTAGTTTGAGAATGTTTAGGGTGTGAGAAGCGGCTGTAACCCAGAATTTTCTCTTTCACTGTTCTTGAATACATTTGTTTAATGCTTTGTTCTTACAATTTCACATCATATTTGTGTTGATTCCTGTGTGGTTAGTTGTTATCTTAACCAATTCTGTTTCTACCCTCTGTTTCACCACCATACATACAGATTCCGCCTGTGTGTGTAATTGATCTTTTGAGTGATTTCCGATTGAAATCTGGATCTACAATTGGTATCAGAGCATTTATGCTCTTGATTTCTAAGTATATTCAGGTTTCTGTGATCGATTTTAGGTGTTTATCAATATTTTATTGAAGTTTTTTCTACATCTGAGGTTTGGAAGTACTGTTTCATCGATTTCCGGCTGTTTGAGTTAGAGTTTTAAAGTTTAGAGGTTATTTTCGTGATCTAGAGTATTATAGGAAGCTTTTCCCTGGATTGGATTGTTATTTCTTTGCTATTGATTATTGAAGCTGTTCTTCAATGGAGGTTTTCTGAAACTTAGGGTAGAAGGCATCGAAACTACTGGGAGACAATTTCTGCTTTTGTTGGTTATCGAAACTTCTTGTCTGTACTCTTGTCTGGAGAAGGTATCATCGAAACTAGATATTTGTCCTGTTATATTGAAAGTAACCTTTGCAAATTGATCAACCGAAACTACTGCCCTATTGAAATTAGTTTCAATCGAAACTTGTAGTTTCTACTGTGTTTGCTGGATTTTTCTGCCAAGTCTTATTCATCAAAACTAGTTGTTTCTGGATTCTGCTTTCTCTATCGAAACTAGAAGTTTCGGTCACGCATTGATCTATCGAAACTAGTAGTTCCGGTCAGCTTTTTTCTATCGAAACTATTTGTTTCGATAAACCCTTTTCACCTGAAAGTAGCTACTGTTTGTTTTTAAATTGTTTGAGTTATGGCATCTTCAAGCAACAATGAATATGCTGGAGGAAACAAACCACTGTCTTGGTGTCCACTAGAGACTTTGATGATTGGACCAAGAAAATGAAGCCTTTCTTTCAGTTCCATGACCATACTCTTTTGCAGTCAATCACTAATGGTCCACACAAGCCAGTTACTACCACTGCAGATGTTCAGCGTCCCAAGCTTGTGTCTGGATATGATGAAAAGGAAATTACCCTAATTGCTAGAGATAACAAGGCTTATGGATCTATTGCTATGGCTCTTCCTATGGATGTGTTCAACATATTTGCTGAGTATACTACTGCCAAAGATCTTTGGTTTACTTTATGTACCAGGTATGATGGAAGGGCTGAGGTTAGAGAAAGCAAGAGGGACTTGATCAAGAAGCAGTATGAGATGTTTAGTAGTGTCCCTGGAGAACCCATGTCTGAATTGATCAACCGTTTCTCAAGCATTGTCTCTAAATTAAAAGTTTTGGGAACTGAGTATCCCACTATTGAGTTAAACAAGAAGCTGTTTGATTCACTGCCTGAGGAATGGAATATGTACCGGATTATGATCAAGAAAACTGAAAAGCTGAGTGATTTGTCACAGCAAGAACTCTATAGCATTCTGGAGTCTTATGAGTTGGACATAAAGAAGGGTGCAGTCACTCCAACTAATAAGTCTGGAAACACAGCTATTCTTGCTGGTCAAGGTTCTTCCACTTCATCCAACAAAATTACTATGGCATATTTTCAAACTGATGTCCCACCTTCAATTTCTGGAGTTCAGCCTACTACTTCATCCACTTCTCAGAAACCAACCACTATGATACCCGATGAATATCTGCCTATCATGACTGCTTTCATGTCGTGCTATGATGCACTGATTTCTGGAAACCTGACACCGGTCAGCTTTCAACCTGATAACTTGGAGCAGATCAACCCGGATGATTTGGAAACGATGGATATTGATTGGTGTATGTCTATGCTGACTCTGAGAGCTAAAAGATTCATCAAGAGGACTGGGATGGATAGATTCAAGCAAGGAAAGAATCTAGGGTTTGACAGCAAAAAGGTGAGATGCTACAACTGCGACCAACTAGGTCATTTCGCAAGGAATTTAAAGGAGCCATCATCAAAGGAGCAGCATGAGAAGAAGAACTCATCTAGAAAGCAAGTTGCTGTCTCTCCGAAATTTAAACCGGGTTTGGGTGTTCTTAAGTTAAATTAGGCCCTAAAACTAGTTTATGATCATCAATCGAAGCTCTAGCATGCTATATTCGTCCTTAATTGTTCTTGATTTTGGTTTTGAACCCCTTGGTGTCCATGGTTTTGCGTCGAACTGAGGTTAGGTCCAAATGACAGGGTTTTAGCATTGCATTAGTGATAGTCTTGGTCCCATAGGTCTTAAACAGGTTTTTCAACATTGTGGTGACCACTATCATCATCTAAACCTTTGAATATCTTGATTTTGGATTTTGTAAAAGTTCTAAGTGTTAGTTCCTGCGCACTTATTAAGTACGCAAGAATTATCTCATGCGTACTTACTAAGTACGCAAGAACAATTTACTTTGTATTTGTTAAGTACGCAGGAAGGGCCACTCAGAATTTTTCTAAGTCTGAAATTCAGTTCATCGTGCATATGCTATACCATGTCATGCTTGTTCTATTCCAATGATTCTGTTTGATCTAATATTGTTTCTTGTATGTTCTTGCAGAGATGACTGGTGATGGAGGTGATGAAGAAGGAGGAGATGGTGCTAAAGTGTCAGATTCTGAGGCGACTGAATCTGATTCATCTAACTTTGATGATGCACCAGACCAAACACACCCACGGAGAATGGAGAAGGGTTCCCTTCCCGAGTCATGCTCCAAAAGACAAAGACGAAAGAACTCAGACAATAAGTATGTTGCTGAACATGAGACTGAGAAGAGGAAGAATAGGACTATTTAGGGATTCCTTCCTGAATCTTTCTATATATGTCATTTTGAGTTACTGACGTGGAGCACATTAGCCATGTTGGCGTCGGTTTCACGGAGCTCAAATTTGACATAGCCGTCCTTGAGCTCACAGATTTTGACCTTGGGGAACCTCTGATACGAAGTTGTTAGACAAATACTACTTGCATAGAGATGATAGAGACTGAAGACAACTCCAAAGCTGCTGTCAAGGGGGAGTTTGCTGAAGCAATTCTTGTGACAATCACTCTGAAGTTGTTTACTCTGAAGTTGTTTACTCTGAAGCTGTTTGAGACTGTAGACATCTCCAGAGCTACTGTCAAGGGGGAGTTTGTTGAAGCAATTCTTGTGACAAGCACTGTGAAGATTGTTTTTAGTTATGCATTGTCCTTATGTATTTGTATTTGTATATCATCATACGTATGTATTGGTTTATCAAGTTGTAATCTTGTTTGTAGGTACTTGTCGTTGTATTCGTCATTGTTAAGTGTTGTGCGCACTTAGTAAGTACGCAGGATGTATATCCTGCGTACTTAGCGAGTACCCAAGAAAAAAGACTGTGTACTTGCTAAGTACACATGAGTAAACCCTGCGCACTTGCTAAGTGCGCAGGCAACAAGTCTAGTGTATATAGCCAGTTACTGACAGAATTATGTACGCACTCATTCTCTCTGTAACCGGTTGTGATTATCAATAGACGAAGTTTGAAAGTATCTTGTGTCTTTGTTGTTGGTTTACTTTGTGTTGATACTCCACCTAGTCATGGGCATTCCGCACCCGGTTCGACCAGGAACACACTTGCATGTGACGATCCGAGACACCCGAGGGACCTACATTTTTCTTTATTGCAAGATTATCGTCCAATAGACGGAGATTTTGTTGCCTTTGTAGACAATCCAAGAGGAGGAAAGATTGAAGAAAAAGGAACTGTGTCCAATGGTGTAAATAGCCTGGAGAATGTCAACTTCGTCCCACAGCTAAAGTATAATCTGATGAGTGTGTCGCAGATTTGTGATAAAGACTTTTGTGCCCTCTTCAACTCAGGAGAATGTTTGATTCTGAAGCTTGGAGTGGTTATTCCCGAAGACCTAATCCTCATGCGTGCTCTTCGAAGATATAATACCTACAGTCTGGATATGAATAACCCATCAGGAATTGAATCATGCTTTCTTTCAAAAGCTTCAGAGGACGAGTCCTTTCTTTGGCACAAGAGATTAGGACACGTTAATTTCAAGACTATGAACCGTCTTGTTTGAGGAAACCTTGTCACTGGTTTACCTCTAAAAGACTTCTCACCCATGGAACATTGTCTTTCCTGTTCCAAGGGCAAGTAGCACAAATCATCTCACAAGCCCAAAACCACTAATTCCATTGACTCCCCTCTACAATTGCTTCACATGGATCTCTTTGGTCTTGTGAGTGTCATGAGTCATGGAAGGAAATCATATTTTTTGGTGGTAACCGATGACTTCTCTCGGTTTACTTGGGTATTCTTCCTAGAAAAGAAAGATGAGACGTAAGAGACTCTGAAAATTCATCTGCTACAAATCGAGAATCTGTTCAATCTAAGTGTAAAGACTATTCGCAGTGATCATGGCACAAAGTTCAAGAATGCCATTCTAGATTCTTTCTGTGAAAGTAAGGGTATCTCTTGGCAATTCAGTGCACCTCATACTCCACAACAAAATGGTGTAGCTGAACAAAGAAATCGCATGTTGATAGAAGCAGCAAGAACTATGATCGTTGATTCTAAGCTTCATGTAACGTTTTGGGCCGAGGCAGTCAATACCGCATGTTTTGTGCAAAATCGAGTTCTCATCACCAAAAGTTGCAACAAGACACCTTATGAAATTATGTACAGGCGTAAGCCTGTTATTGATTTCTTTAGGAATTTTGGGTGTGTTTGCACAATGCTGAATACTTCTGATCAGCTGAACAAGTTTGAAGCCAAAATGGATTAGTGTTATTTCGTGAGCTATTCCTCTAACCAAAGAGCTTTTCATGTTTACAACAAGAGATGAAGGGTTGTGCTGGAGTCCATTGATATCAACTGGCATGAAAGCAATCATACGGACGTTAGGGACGGTCCTGATTGGCTTTTTGATGTTGATTCTTTGTTTACATCATTTCATCTTCCTGATTTTACTAATATATCTGTCTCAGCTAATCCTCTTATGTCTGTGAATATCCTAGGTACCTTTCCTGCTTCAAGCTCCTCTACATCACCAACTCAGGATTCTTCGGACTCTATAGCAACAAGTGAAACTTTTGAGGAAGAAACTCCTCTAATAGTGGATGTTGCTCCACAGTCATCTGTTGAAGGTCCTATTAATGAGGAAGCTGATCCTCCTGACAACAACATTACTAATCTGGATGACCACTTGGAAGGGGATGAGATTCCACAGCTAAGAATTCACAAGGATTATCCTATAGACAACATCATTGGTCCACTAAATGTGGGAGTTCGAACTCGTAGTGCCACCAAAGCAATGAATGACGGTCTCTTCACTTGCTTCATATCTCAAGTTGAACCTAAGAATATCAAAGGTGCTTTGCTTGAGAATAGTTGGGTAGAGGCCATGTAGGAAGCATTGTAGCAGTTCAACAAGTTACATGTGTGGGATCTGGTAGACCTTCCAAAGAACAAAGTCCCAATTGGGACTCGTTGGGTATTCCTTAACGAGAAGGACGAAGGGGGAATCGTGATTCATAACAAAGCTCGCTTGGTGGTTCAGGGGTTTTATCAAGAAGAAGGGATTGACTTTGAGGAAGTCTTTGCACCCATGGCTCGCTTGGAAGCCATCCGAATGTGTTTCGCATATGTAGCCTATATGGACTTTACAGTTCATCAGATGGATGTCAAAAGCGCATTTCGGTATGGAAAGGTTCAAGAGGAAGTTTATGTCAAGCAGCCACCGAGTTTCATTGATCCAACTTATCCTGACAGAGTCTACAAACTTGACAAGACATTGTACGGTCTTCATCAAGCACCTCGTGCGTGGTATGAAACGTTATCTAAGCATCTGCTTGACAATGGTTTCACACGAGGGGCAATTGACCAAACTTTGGTCAAACGAAAGAATGGTGCTGATACCATTTTGGTGCAAATCTATGTTGATGATATCATTTTTGGATCCACAAATCCTCGGTAATGTAAAGGGTTTGAGGAAGTGATGCATTCTAAGTTTGAAATGAGTTCTATGGGAGAAATGAAGTTCTTTCTTGGTTTATAAGTAGATCAGTCTGAGTCAGGAATTCTTATCCATCAAGAGAAGCATGTCAAAGAAATCCTGACCAAGTTCAAAATGACCGAGTCTCATCCTTACAGGACTCCAGTGGAAGTTCGACACTGTCTGTCTCTTGATTTGGATGGTGAAAGCGTTGATCAGCACCTCTATCGCTCGATGATAGGATCTCTCATGTATCTCACTACTAGCAGACCAGACATCATGTTCGCAGTGTGCTTGTGTGCACGCTTTCAGGCTAATCCTAAACTCTCATTTAATTGCTGTTAAACGTATTTTAAGATATTTGAAGTTCAAACCAAAACTTGGGCTTTGGTATCCCAAAAATAACTTGTTTAATCTTTTGGCATATTCAGATTCAGACTACTGGGGATGCAACTGAGACCGAAAGTCCACTTCTGGAGGTTGTCAGTTCCTTGGCAACCGCCTCGTCTCCTGGCAATGTAAGAAACAAACCACCGTTTCCCAATCCACAGCCGAAGCCGAATACATTGACGTAGCCCTTTGTTGTTCTCAAGTAAGGTGGATCCACCATCAAATGCTTGACTACATGATCACCTTCCATGAAACCCCCATCCTGTGTGACAACACCGTCGTTGCTCATATCACTAAAAATCCCGTTCAGCATTCAAAAACCAAACACATTGAGATCAAACATCATTTCATCTGTGACTGTGTCGAAAAGAAACATATCAAAATCGTTGAAGTCAAAACCGACAAGCAAACTGCTGACATCTTTACAAAAGCATTTGATTCTGCCAGATTTGAGAAATTGGTGGAGATGCTCGGCATGATCAACTTTCAGTAACCTTTGTGCATATTGTGTTTTCTATTTAAACTTGTTAATCTAGAAGATTTCCGAAAAGATTTTATTTTTCTGTAAAGTTATTTCCTTTTTCGGTTTGTGAAAGCAAAACTTTTGGGGGAGAAATTGAAATCTGTAGTTAGTAAGAAAAAGATTTGCTTTGCATAGTCAAAAAGAAAAGAAAATATTTTTTATTGTTTGCTTAAGAAAAACTCACTGTAAGTATCATGTTTTGTTTTAGGAAAATTGGATCCGACCATGTGAGAAATGATAGAGTCTGATCACACTTCTTGAACATGGAATGCACCATAAGCGATGGTGCTTACTGAGGTATAGCCGGTAGGCCCGGCATATGGTTATAACTCTTTAGTAGTGTGAAAACCTAATTATCAATCGTACACGTGTGTTTGAACCCATTTTTGAAACATCTAACCCATTTTAAGCTAAGAAAACCGATTCAATCAGATATAGGATTACGTGCTAGATTCTGATTCATACGCCAGGTGACCGTCAAAGTAACGAAAGTTACCGCCGCTGACCCTGTCTGTTTTGCTTACGCAAAGATCTCGGGAGTTCATCTTTTTCCCATCCACTTGGTTGATTTGACACTGTTTGTTTTGTTTACCCAAAGATCTTGGGTGTTCAACCTTTTACTATCTGCTTGGATAATTTTACGGTTTCTTCTGTTTTGCTTACGCAAAGACCTAGAATGTTCATACCTTTTTAATATCCACTTGGATATTTTTCTTTTTACAATTTCTAATATCCATTTAGATCTTATTTTACTTTTGACGGTGATTTTGACTTACCAAAACCATTTCTTGAGGATTGATAGGCTTTCAAAACCATTTCTGATATCCAGTTGGATCTTATGGTACCCTGGTTAACCTGTAAGAGATGATAAGATGAATGCGGGTATTTCTTGAGGATTGATAGGCTTTCAAAACCATTTTATTTCAAAATGTGGGGTACGTCGTGTTTCATGCTCAAATGGTACCACTTAATCACATGAAATCATTGTACAAGCAAATGTTCAGGTTTATCTTGCACAAATATCGGCTATCTTCAGGGATTCACAGTAGTTGTGCACAAAATGAAGTGTTTCAAGGGTTTTGACCAGACATGATCTCACGTTGGATCTTTTCCAAGGCCTAGTGTTTGTATCTTTTTTACTTTTAGTTTTTATTATAAATTTCTTAATCTTCCTTATTAGCTTGTTTAAATTGGGTACATATGAGAATTTTCTTTTGTTTTTGTTCAAGTATCTCTTGTCACCCGAAACTACCTCCCACCCGAAACTACTTTGTCATATCGAAACTAGTAGTTTTGACAGGGGCATTTTGGTCTTTTGTCAACACAAATTAAATGTCTTCATAATCAGTTTTCGTCGCATGCTCACTCTCACTCTTCGAAACCTATTTCACCTTCATTTTCACATACAAAAGATCAGAGTCATCGGTCTATGTTTGCAAAATCAGTCTCCCTTATCTGATTCCTCCGTCGTCGTCTTCATCAGGTTTGATTACTCAAAAATGTTTGCTACTGTTTTATATAGCGATGGCCAGGGTTACATTTTTACCCTTGTTGAGACTGAAATCGCGTGTTTTTGGTTGTTTCATGCTTAGATCCTATTTATGAACTCATCATTGTTAATATCTCACTCTTCTATTGTTTAATTTTGCAGATTTCCTCAAAAAACTAGGTAAGATGAAGTTTCGACACCTCAGGCGAACTCTACCATTCTTATGATTTCTTTTTTTATTTTTGATAATCTGTATATAGTTTTTAGCTTAGCTTTTTCTGCTTTTGAATGATTGTATATTTGTTAAGAATTCAGGCATCGAAACTAGTTGTTTCGATTAAAGGGTGTTTTGTTTTTAAAATGATGAGTCTAAAAATTTGAACAGGTTTTCTATCAAAACTAGTTGTTTTGATACCCTTTGGTGCCCAAAACTATGTAGTTTCGATACGCTTTCTTCACCCGAAACTAGTATTTTCGGTCAGGCCTTTTTGAATTTTTTTCTAAGTGTTGGACTGATGTTTGAAAATTTTTCTTGTGTTGTTTCTGTGCAGATATGGATCTCTTATTTGTCAAAAGGCACAATGTGTGTGCTGTGTTGAATACCGCTGATCCCAAAAATTCAGACTTCATACCTGTAGTCGATTTCCTAGCCAACACCAACATCAGCTTTGCTATAAGCCACAACCTGCCAGTGTTCGAAACTACTATTAGGCAATTCTGGAGTACTGCAACTACAACAGTTATAGACAACATGGAGCATATCAGGGCTATAGTTTATAATCAAGAAGTTCTACTATCTGAGGCAACTATCAGAGAGGTGCTGCACTTTAATGATAATCATGAAGCACCGGTGGAATTTCCAAGTTTTTATGTTAAAGAATGTTTCAGAAGGTTGAGGCATCCGGACGAATTCAAGAGCGGGCAAATTATCAAGAATGCCCTTCCCCCTGTATGGAGATACATTGTACATGTACTTTTTCACTGCATGTCTATCAGAAAAGGTGGTTTTGATTCATCCAATGCCATGGTGGCATCTGTAGCCTTAGGATTGATTAAAGGGAGGGATTACAACTTCTCTAGGCTAGTGTTTGGGCAGTTGAAAGAAAACTTGACTGGAGGAGTGAAAGAAAAGTTCTTGGTGTATCCTAGTTTTCTTCAGATTATTATCAATCATCTTCATCCTAACTTGCAACAAGATGGCCATATATTCGCTTTTGATCATATGACTGCCAAGAGAGTTTAAGCAAAAGAACCAACAGAGTGATTGCTGATATTCCTCTGTTTGGTCCTATCTTGGGTGAAAAAGAAGAGGATGTTCCTGACATAGATCCACAACTGCAAGTTGAATCATCATCTGAAGAAGAAGAGACAGAACATGGTCAAGGGAACCATGAGCCAGATATTGAAGCTGGCCAATAGATAGAGCAAGATGTTGAACAACCTATCTTGGAAGCTCCATTCATAGATCAACTGTTAGAGAATCTTGAGCCTGTAATTGAAGAGCAACCTGCTGAAAACATAGAAGCAGAAGTATGTGATGAAGCCGAGTCAAATGAAACCTTGGACGAAGGCTTCTACGGTACTAAATACGATCAGTCGGACTATGAGTCAGAAGACGATGAGCAAACTGTGCATACTGCATCTTCCTCCAAAAGACTAGCTGATTCCGATCCGACTACGAATTAGAAGAACCCATTGCAAAGAAAATCTAGTCCGGGCTAGAGCCTTTGACCTCTTCTGAAGAATTACTGTTTGACATTCCTGAACACTTAACCCCCACTCACTCACCTACTCATATTCCACCACCTTCACCACAACCATCTCCACAACATACACCTGTTCCTACACCACCTGCATCTCCTATCCCTGACCTATCACCATCTTTCCCAAGAGTTAAAACCCTAAGTCTGGAGATAAAAAGGTTACAGGAAACCGTAACAAAACAAGATGAGGTGATTGAGAATCTAAAAACTGAACTAAGAGAGAGCAAGGAAGAAGTGAAAGATCTTAAACTGGAAGTTGGCGGCTTACATACCCAACTTGATGTTCGGCAAACCCAACTTGAAACCCAACAAAAGATAATCTCACAGCAACAACAAGAATTTAAAGCCTTATTTGATACTGTTGAACAAATCAATGCTTTAATGATTAAATCTTCTTAACAAGAAACCCCTTCAGTAGCTCAGGGGGAGACCACTTCTGCTGGAGGACCCTCTTCCCCTGCCTTTGTTTCAAATACTCAGTCTACAGTGACAATCTTCACTGGCCAAGTACTTTACTGAAGAACAGAGAGATAAGCTCCAGTACTTTACTGAAGAAGGAAATGAATTTGATGCTCCAACAGATATTGAGCAAGAAGATCAAGACATCTCAGTGACCTTCGTTGAGCCTGAAAAACTGTTGGGCCAACAGGCACAACTAAAGAAGCTCCAACAGCTACTCCATCACTAACTGTCACATGATCCAATACTCTATCTATCCAGGCCTCAGATTCTAGAAGGTCTTGGTTCAAAGACATACAAGCTCAGGAACCACCAACGCAATATGAGTGGTTTGCTGAGTATCAAGAGCTGAAAAGGCCACTACTCGGGTGGAAGTACGACATGGAATGCTCACTTTTCATTGTCAGAAGATACAAATGAGGAGTGGAGCACTTCAAGTCTCCTCATTACTTCAGCTCCCTCCCTAAATATGATTTAAGAGCTCTTGCAAAGCTACCTCTACAAAATCCTGGAAATATGGGCATTGCAAAAGATTTTGAGACCTTCTTGAGAAATCAGATCTTCAATGATTTCAGATCCATGACCACTACTAAGCCAAGAAGAGTTATCTCAAAGACAAGAATCCATCCTAGAACTCAAAGGCCTTGGGTAAGCCTTAGGTACAAGCCAGCAGAAACTGTCAAATCTATCATACTGCACGATGTGTACCTGTGCAGCTTCATAACTTTAGAAAATGGTTTTACAACCCTACCATTGGAAGTGCAATTATTGAGTGTGAAGGAATGGAGGATATCAACATTTTTGAGCCAATGGAGCTACTAAAATTTCAACCTGAGGATCTTGAAGTGTTATTCAACAACCCTATCAAGATCTTTAGTGAGGATGATGAAGCTGATGACAAGGCATATCAAAGGGTGGTGACTATCAATGCAAAACCTCACTTTCATAAACCAAGTCAAGCACCAACTGCTTAGAGAAGTTGAAGACATTGATGCAACAGCTTAGGGGGAGATTGTAGAGTCTTATTTTTGTATAAGCTGTTGTCATCAATGTATTTCGTTTGAACATTATTTAGTTTAAAGTTTTGATTACTTGTAATTTCATTTTATGTAATTTCATGTTTTATTTCTAATTCTGGGCCATCGAAACTAACTAGTTCGATTGAGGTTTGTTCAATCGAAACTAGTAGTTTTGATAGATAGGAGGTTCATTATTTTGTAATTGCTCAACCGAAACTACTAGTTTCGGTGAGCATAGTTTCGAGCCTGTCAACTTACTATAAATAGCCTAGTTTGAGGAGTTTATGGTGTGACCCTGAATTTTCTCTTTCACTGTTCTTGAAGAATCAATACAATATGCATTTGTTTAATGCTTTGTTCTTACAATTTCACATCATATTTGTGTTGATTCCTGTGTGGTTAGTTGTTATCTTCACCAATTCTGTTTCTACCCTCTGCTTCACCACCATACACACAGATTCCGCCTGTGTGTGTGTAATTGATCTGTTGAGTGATTTTCGATTGAAATTTGGACCTACAATGTTTTCTCAGGTCGCTAAGGCACAGGTTGCACAACTAGGACATGCATGGAGTCCTACTACCATTTCACTCATATGCAAACCGTTAAAATAACTAACTTACTTTTATTAAACTAAACTTTGGCGTGTTGTTTTGCACATTTACTTTCTTGTTTAAACGCTTCCGCATTAACTCTGAACTTTTATGTTATGACATTTTAAGTTCCATATAGTGTCGTTTGATGTAACTAATGACTGAGATCCTGGTGTGTCACATCCCTAATGGTAAAACTCTGTAGTGGAATTTGGGGGTGTGACAATACGTGAAATCCATCAACCTTTGTTAGAGTTGCCACATGATAGTGTCTCCTGGCTTAGTGTCGCCAACACTCAGTTTCGTTCGACAGTGTCGCCAGGGCCGCGTCGTCAGACAAGTGTCGCACTAACTTTTGTGAAGGACTAAGTTTCGTGTTCTTAGTGTCGTTCAATTTTTGTCGCCACTCCTTACAGTTGCCACTCCTTAGTGTCACCTAGAATTAGGGTTTCTTCTCCAACCAGCCACGACTAGTGTCGCCACTTGAAACAGTCCCTTCTTAGTGTCGCCGGATGAAGATCTTCCTAAAGAGGCTCGTTTTTATCCAAGATCTTAACTTTTTACGTCCAAATCGTCTATCTAGCTTCAATGAAGTTAGATATAGGCTTTGATCATCATTTTACACGTAAAAGCGTGATCTTTGAGATGAAAACCATAGTTTTACCCTCAAAAACCCATTTTAAGCAAAAAACAGAGATTTTAGGTTCGATCCATATCTAAAAGACAGTATTTCTTCGTGCTTTCTTGATCACCAACGATGGAAAAGAGTGTAAGAGCAGATCTTGAGCAATAATGGTGAAGTTCTTGAACTTTCTCTCTCTATGATTTTTGGAATAAGGATGGAAGGTGAGGGCGGCTAGGGTTATGCACACCCTTCCCCCTTGCTTCCCATCTTTCGCTTATTACCTTTTTTGTCCCCGATCTTTATATTTCTTTCATTAAAACAAGTCGTCGGTTTTCGGGTGTTACACACAAAGGCCCTTATAAAGATATCAACATTCACAACATAACATAGCGTCTGTTACCAAAGTAACCATAGTAGATTTGATCAAAACATAACTTTCATAACATTCATAACGTTCACATCTTCCTTTAAAAAACCATTTCTAAAGTTCATAGTTAAAGCATTCGTATGTTTGTTTAAAATATCCTTTTCATTCATATACATTTCATTACTTTATTGGCAAAAAATTTCGTAAACATATTTTCTTAAACTTCACTTCATGAACATCATTTCATAAACATTATTTTCGTAAGCATGCATATCAGCCACAAACATTGTAAACTTCATAAAAAAAGGGTATCTAGAACTTACCTTAGTTGTTGTAACTTTCTCAAACGGTCGGCTAGGGTACTATACTATCTGCATGAAAATCAACACATAGAAACTATCAATTATGGCTAATGTCGCCTATAGAGACACAAGTGTTGTCAATAGTGTTGCCTGACACTAGTGTCGCCAGAAACTAGTGTCGTCCATAGTGTCGCCAGACACTAGTGTCACCATGGGCAGTGTCGCCATAAATTGTGTTATGGATTTAGTTTCGTCTAGGCTAGTGTCTCCACTCTTTAGTGTCGCCTCCCAAATAATCTACCAACTAAGTCCGTGACTAGTGTCGCATGAAGAACATCAAGCCAAACAGCTGCTGTTTTGATCCATGATTGCAACATTTTACGTCAAAATTGTTTGTTTAACCTTCACGAAGGTAGATCTATACTTGTGACGCCATTTCATATGTAAAAATCCGAGTTTAAAGATCAAAACCCTAGTCTTTACCCACAAACCTATTTTGAATCAAAATAACAGATTGGGATCGATTCTCACATGGAAATGCTCCGATTCTTCACTCTTTAACTATGAGACCCACATCCCGGATCACCCAAGATGCCGGTCACTTGTCCGATTTACACATATACATATAGTACACAGAGATCTTTACATAGAGGAAGACTTTTAAATACTATTTTATTTCATATGTGGTTTTAATCTATAAGAAAGTACATATATAACTATTCTAATGCAATCTCTTTAGTGGATGCCAGATAGCCTTGCACAAGATGCCTTTACTATAGTTCCTTGCCTTTGCTACATAAAGCTATACTTTTATCTGATATACATGCTCAAGTGTACCATCTTACGCTGGTGAGTTCTAAGTTTTAGTCAAAATATCTTTGACCCCTGTCTCACGCATAAATGATTTCGTATGACACAGTTTCAAAATATCAAAGTAACTTCTTGCCCAAACATAATATTTTATACTTGCACACTTATTTGTCTGAGGTCATGTTAACCTCTAAGTGATCATCATCACTTAATCATATATACCCTTGTACAAAGTTTCCCACTACTACATTCCACAAAGGAATGTAGCAGCCTTTTTTTTCTATTAAGTTGCAAGATATTATGCGACATTTGGCCAGACATGGAAAAATCTTTCCTTACAGACAATTAAGGTCAAAATATTATTTTCCCATTCTAGGTACTTCACAACCATGACTCTTTCCCATATCACTTATTAGGGCACACCATGGCAAGATCTAAAACATTTAACGTGTCAAAACCATTTTCTTTTTCAAAATATTTGCTATGTCAAATCATGCCAAAAAGGCATCTTTCATTTTAATTAATCATATATACAGTTGTCCAAAGTTTCCCATTACTACATTCCATAAAGGAATGTAGCAGCCTTTTTTCTCTATTAAGATGCAATATATTATACGGCATTTGGCCAGACATGGAAAAATCTTTCCTTACAGACAATTAAGGTCGAAACCTTGACTCTTTCCCATATCACTTATTAGGGCACACCATGGCAAGTTCTAAAACATTTAACGTGTCAAAACCATTTTCTTTTTCAAAATCTTTGCTACGTCAAATCATGCCAAAAAGCATCTTTCATTTTAACCATCTTTCCAAAGCAAGTCCTTATCCTAAATCCTTGTAAAGGTTTCTTCATTATGTATCAAAGATATTTATATATAGGGTGTACCAGCAGCGTACCCACCATCCCTTTGGTATTTCAAGAATACCCTGTTACATGGTGATAAGATTTAGACAATGTTTCTTACCATAATCTCTTGCAAAACATGGATACAAACCCAAAGTATTTAAATCAAGTGGCATATAGTACTTGTGTAAAATCTTTTATAACATGCATATCATTCCCAAAACATTTAAAATATTTAAATGTGGGCATCATATAACTCACCTCTAATACTTGTCTCTTCCTGTTAACCTTACTCTGTGTATAATGGCTTGGCTTAAAGTCCTAAGTCATTATAACATTAAATAAATATATGTTCCTAACTTAGTGACAATAACCAAGTTGTAGGAAACTAGTCAGAACCTTACCTCGGAACTATCTCTGGCTTATAACAGACAAAAAGCTGGAAACCGGACTTCCGAACGCGTACCAGTGCTCGGGATCACTTCTCAGATACTAAGTGTGTGTTTGAGAATGTAAAAGTGTGTATGTGGATGCCTTAAAACGAATCCATTTATCACCTATTTATAGTGCATATATATGAGTCGTGATGGACCGTTACATTGGGTGACGGTCAGTCACCCAGTTCTTGGTGGCCACGCATTTTTTGCCCACGTAACGGACCATTACACCCCGTGACGGTCCGTCATGGGTCTTAGTCACCAGCACATGTTGGATTCAGGTTGAGCGGCCTATTTTACAGCTATGACGGACCGTTTCATCCTTTGACCGACTTCTGCTATAAAGAGTTGGAGTTAAGCAAGAAAAGAATAAAGTAATTATGAATTTCACCTGAAGTCCGACCGAATTCTTCTACAATGTCGGTCCGACGTGCGTTCGGAAGACACAATCATCGCTTAATCATTGAGCCGTAATCATTGAGAGTGGATTGTCCGAGTCGTTTCTATCATTTGTAATTTCCTGTCATAAATAATATTTTGGAAGTTTACTCCTTGCTCTTAGGTCTGTCTAGGATAGCCTGTGAGTATAGAGTGGTTAAGACCGAGAGGTGAAACCGTTTTCGAGTACGTGGTGTTCTAGGTTTTGGTGAGTTTGAGAGGAGATCTTGCATGTTTTAGTGATTCATGAGTCAGTCTATATTTAGAATCGGTGTCCTACAGTCAGTTGTCCCGAAAGCAGTTAAATTAGCCAATAGGTTTCCTGTTCTAGGTAGTGTTTTGTCTCATATTTGGTCCTTGTTTTGTATTTTAGTTCGTTTAGTCTATCTTTAGAGTCTTGTCTTGTCTTCGTCTATCTTTCTGTGTGTTTTAGTATTTTCGTGTCTTTTCAGTTTTTGAGTCAAGTCAGTATTTAGTTCTTTCATTTTATATTGCATGTCCTAAAATTGATAAATAAAATCATCTTGTGTGTTACACGTTTAGGAGTCAATAAAGGTTTAGTATCGAGGGCTGCCATATTTTGTATCCACGGTTCGATAACTCGGGCTTACTGTCTATACTACGCGCGTCCGGTACACTTGTCGTTAGCATGTCATGTAGTTGTGAGTCCATTTCTGAATTAAAACTTGGTAAAAAATTTATATATATTTATCACGCATCAAGTTTCTGGTGCCGTTGCCGGTGACACTTTTAGGCGACTTCGAAAACCACCCGAGTTGGGGGTTTGACCATTACTTGTTAAGTACTCGTGCTACTTAATTGTTTAGTATAGTATCATATTTTCTTTTATTTATTTAATTTTGTTTCTAGTTATCATACTGTCTTTGTTTTCTATATTTATTTCTCTTTTTGCAGTGTATGCAACATAATCGCCGCACCCGTTTCATAGGATCTACTAAGTTTTCTGCTCTACTTGAGCCCGAGCATCTGTTCTAAAAGAAGTCTGTTGAAGAGACCGTCGAAACATCTTCTGAAGAAATGGGTGACCAACCAGCACGAAGGACCGTTTCTGATTACACTAAGTCGACCGACAGTGGCGTGCATTCTAGCATCACTCAGCCTACTGTAGAGGCTAACTCGTGGCAGTTTCCATCTCATGTCATGAACACTATCGCCACTAATGTGCAATTCCATGGGAGCTCGCATGAGAACCCACACTCCCATCTCACTAGATTCAGTGGGGTCTGCGACACTTTCCGCCTTAATGGCGTCACTGAGGATGCAAAAATGTTGCGTCTTTTCCCATTCAGTTTGGCAGATAATGCTACCACTTGGCTTGAGTCCTTATCCAATGGATCCATCACCACTTGGGCTGCTATGAAGGAAAAATTTCTTGCTAAATACTTCCCCCTTCTAAGGCCGTCCATCACAGGAGTTTGATCTATGCTTTTAAGCAGCAGCAGGGGGAGAGTTTTCACGACACATGGGAGAGATTTAAGGGGATGTGTAACGATTGCCCGCGTCATGGTATAGAGGATTGGTGTTTGGTTGAGAAGTTCTGTAATGGCTGTTCCATTGCTAGTAGAGGATAGCTAGATACCGCTGCAGGGGTGAACATGATGACGAGTAAGACCCCTGATGAGTGCTTTGACCTATTCAAGGATATTGCTATGACCAGTTACCAAAGCCCACATTCTGAGAGTTCAAAGAGAGGGGATATGCATGTTGATTCGAATAAAGCCATAGCAGCACATATCAAAGCATTAGCCAGAATAGTGTATGATTCGCAGATGAAGTCGGATAGGAACTGTGAGATATGTAAGGGAGGCCACAACACTGCTGTTGCCAGATGACCCAGGAGCAGGTAGAGTACATAGGAAACCAAAACCGTAATACCTCATACGGTAACTACAATGAAAACTCTGGATGGAGAAATAACTATGGTTCCAATTGGAGGAGTAATCAGAACCAGAGCTTGTTCCAGAATTCGAGTCAAGGAAGCGGGGAGAAGAACGACCGCTTTGAAGAAATGATGGCTCAGTTTCTGGAGCGTGATGAGAGGAGATATCAGGTGAATGCTGTGAAATTCAAGGAACATGATACGATGATCCAGAGTCAGGGAGTGGCATTTCAGAATCTGGAGAGGCATGTGGGAGAGATAGCTGAGATGATGAAAATATAAAAGAGGGTAGTCTACCGAGTAATACAGATACGAACCCCGGTCACTCAAGGCCGTTCGCAAAGGCAGTGCCTACTAGGAGCGGCCGAGGTGCCGAGACTCCGAGACCGGGAGTAGATGATGATCAGCCGGTCGATGAGGAGATTGAGATGGAGGCGGATCCTGGAAAGTTGCAAGAGAGGCAAAGCCCAACATTTACAGCACTGCCAGAGGATACAACTAGGAAGGCGACTGAGACGCCACTGAAAGAGTATAAGCCCCCACTTCCATACCCCGGTAGGCTTAGAAGAGAGAAAGAGGACAGTCACTATCAGAAGTTCCTCACCATACTATGACAGCTACACATTAACATCACATTTGTTGAGGCTCTGTCTAGTATGCCTAAGTATGCAACGTACCTCAAGGACATGTTGACGAACAAAACTAAAGTTGAGGCACTTTCCACCGTGGTGATGAATGAACGGTGTTCTGCGGTTAAAGATGAAGGATCCAGGGAGTTTCACTATCCCTTGTGTTATTGGTGGGTTATCTATCGGCAATGCTCTTACCGACCTAGGTGCTAGCATCAACCTGATCCCCTACTCTGTTTTTAAGAAGCTAGGCCTAGGAAAACCGCAGCCGACGCGGATGAGTCTTCAGCTTGTCAACCGATCGGTTAAGTATCCGCGCGGTTTTGTTGAGAATATGTTGGTTAGGGTCGACAAGTTCATCTTCCCTATGGAGTTTGTCATATTGGATATGGATGAGGATGAGCTTGTCCCTCTTATTTTGGGGCGTCCATTCCTAGCTACCGCTCACGTGATGATAGATGTTTTTAGCGGTAAGCTGACCCTTGCTGTGAATGATGAGAAGATGACATTCGACGTGAATAAATCCATGAAGCATCCAAGCAGTTGGGACGATACACTGTACTTCGTTGAGTCGATCATGTTAGATGTGGGAGAGTTTTTGAGTGACATCTGTGGGGGAGATGCGTCTGATACGGAAATCCTAGCTAGAGAGAATGGCGAGATTGAGATGACAAAAACAGCCATTGATGAAAGTTCGAGTCCTCTAGAGAGTGATGCTGCCCAGGATCCCATTGGATTCGAGGAGATGGAGAGGAGTGAGCCTGTAGAGAGGTCGTCTATTGAGAGCCCACCGTCCTCCTTAGATCTTTAGGAGTTACCTTCTCATCTAGAGTATGCCTTCCTTGATAATGAGAGGAAGCTTACCGTGATTATTGCTGCGGATCTGACGAGAGATGAGAAGGAGAGATTGACACGAACAGTCAAGGGTGGAAGCTAATGGATATCAAGGGTATAAACACTTCCTTTCATTATCAATTGTGGTGAATGAGAGGAATGATTTAATTCTGACACGGACAGTTACAGGTTGGAGAGTCTGTATAGATTATAGGAAGCTGAACGATGCGACTAGGAAGGATCATTTTCGCTACCGTTCATTGATCAGATGCTGGAGCGTCTGGCGGGACAACAGTTCTATTGCTTTCTTGATGGTTTTCCAGGTCCCCATTTCACTCGAGGACAAGAAAAGACCACTTTCACGTGCCCCTATGGTATGTTTGCTTACCGCCGCATGCCCTTCGGGCTATGCAACGCCCCAGCTACCTTCCAGTGCTGTATGATTGCCATCTTTCATGACATGGAGGTCTTTAGGGAAGATTTCTTGGTTTTTGGGAGCTCCTTCAACTAGTGTTTGAGCAATTTAGAGAAAATGTTGGCACGATGTGAGGAGACAAACCTGATGCTGAATTAGGAGAAGTGCCACTTTATGGTGAGAGAGGGTATAGTGCTAGGGCACATGATATCACGTGCAGGCATTGAGGTAGATATAGCTAAATTGGAGACAATCTCTAAACTTCCACCGCGAACATGTGTAAGGGTAATTAGGAGTTTTCTTGGCCACGCCGGCTTGTACCAGCGATTCATTCACGATTTCTCTAAAATAGCTAGGTCGATGACTCAGTTGTTGGAGAAGAATGTGCCCTTCGTGTTTTATGATGAGTGTTTAAGGGCGTTTGAGTTGTTGTAGGTCCCTAATTCGTTGCGTGACGGATCTCTAGACTCGCGGTACGACACGGTGATAACGTGCGGAATCCATGATCAACGTGCTCGTGTAACTCAATCAACAACAACGGTGTAAATAAACGCTTTGTATTTCACCAATATCAGGTTACAAGAATTCTCTCTCGTCTACTCTGATATCGTCTCACCTCTAATCTCTACCACAACAGACTCTGTTCTGTCAATATATAAGCACTGTTCTGCACCGGGCGAACTTATTAAGTTCGCCTCTAACAGACTAAGCGAACTTAATAAGTTCGCCTCTGATAGACTTAAGCAAACTTATTAAGTTCGCCTCTGATATCCCAGGCGAACTTATTATGTTCGCCTCTGATAGGCTAGGCGAACTTATTAAGTTCGCCTCTAACAGAACTTACACAGAATTTTATCAACAGTTACAAAACATGTCCTAACAGACTCCCCTTTAACTGTTGCTAACAATTCTATCAATTACAAGTCAAAGACTCTAAGACTAAGACATAATATATTCAAGCTCGTTGTCACCAGAATATGCTCCAACAGACTCCCCCTTGACAACAGCTTCAGAAGATTGTCATCCGTCTTCAAATATCATCAAACACACTGTAGTCTTCGTCTTGTTCATCTGCACACTCTCTCTCTATTTAGAAGAAAACTTAGGAGATGGACCCCTTGTCAACTTCTGTCTGCAATATTTAGTTTATGCAAAGGAGAACAACCAAGAATAACCAACAATTAAGATTTCCATGGAAGCTGGAAAAATAAAATCTTTTTGGTTTTTCAAACATAAGAAACACAAAATCTTTTTGGTTTTTCTCTATATAAACTGAAATGTAAAATACAAAATCACATCTTTTTGGTCGAACGTCACGAGTAAGAAGATCATATCAGTAAAAACAATGCATCAGTCACACATTTTGGATATAAAATCCATATAATATCAAATGGTATCCTATGTCATTCTTTCAAGCCTTGACAAATAAAACCAATATCTTTCAATATATCTTTTCAAGACTTTCTTATTGCATGTTATGATACGCGATAAACATTCAAAGAAAATAGGATCAGGCTATGACACACAAATTCAAATTGTCAATATTATAATATTTGAAACTAAAGCATCTCATTCCCACTTTCTTGTGAGTTAAGGTACCATTTAAGTATGAAATACAACATGTACCCCACTAGTATGCCAACAGAAAGTAAATGCACTATCTTCAAGACATATAAGATTTTACTAAAGATTATCCGAATTTCTAGAATGAGGAGACATCACTTAGCACATGAATAGTAGAATCCAAATTGGATTGTATAGGAATCAATGAGATTCAGAATCGAATGATTCAATGTTTTGGCTTATATATGTGGAATCATAAGATTCAGGTACGTGGATCCAACTGTTATCTGGATTATGAATTCAATGGAATCAGTAAAGATGAATTATCAATATGATCCAAGGGCTAGTATATGTTTGACAGATGTTGTCAAGTACATATCTTGATTATACTTCAAATTGCATGCTTTTCGGGACATGGGCACTGAAGCAAATCGAATGAATAGTGCTAAGGACATAACCCGAAACTGATCTCATAGGAAAATCTTTATTAAAAACTAATATTCTTTATCTGATAGTGATCTTTTAACACACACACCCAGGCATAAAATGGTTTCAAATCACAGTTGTAACATATGCAATTATGTTTTCACACTACTAATGGATCAGTGACGCTTTTAGTCTACTGACAATTCAAATTATATGCCTACACAACACTATCATTTCCTATTTGTGTAGTCTATGAAGTTTAGATCAAAACATATAATTCAGATATATTAACATAAAGCACCAACCAGTCAATCTAAGGTCATGTATGAAAGAACATCTACTGATGTACTATCATCTCTTCTTTAACTTCAAGTAATGTCGATTTTATCTTTTTCAATTTGTTTGGCTTTTTCAAAATCTTTTTCACAGAAAGTAAAACAAACGAAAATAAAATCTTCCATGAAAACATTTTAAGAAAAAACATTTTACTTGGTTACTCAGGATTAAGCAATTTAATCAATTAAAAACTCAAACCGATGTAATGCTGTAATTGAATGTCATTGCCTCTGTCACCAACACAGTTCTGTACTCCCCCTGTCCTGTAGACTCCCCCTCAACTATTCAAATGGTTGCATCAACAACTTTATGCTCACCATTGTCATCCTAAGTTTCAGGTTATCATTTGGACTTTGTACAACTGTTTCCAAAATGTTGTGTGTGACATATTCTCCCCCTTGAGCATCAAGTCGTTGAATCAAATAGATTTCTCAGTTATCAACAACTCTTTACTCTTGCAGATGTCATTCCCTGTCATGTGCTTAGAACCACCACTATCAACAACCAAAATGGTAATAATAGTCCCTCTTGGTAAATCCTGCACATCTTACAAGAAACATTAATTTGAAATTGGGACCCAAGCCATGGTAGTTATGGGTCGTCCATCTGTATCAAAATAATAAACCTCACTCCATTCACAATCGAATCTCTCATCAATTTTCGGTGATTGCTCCGACGAGTCAGAAACAGAAACTTTATATTTCCAAACATACTTCTTTTCATTAAGTTCTTTTTGCTTAAAATGTGAAGTGTTTGAACATTTTCTTTCATTTGAAAATTGATTTGATTGTGAAAACTCTTGTTGTTCTAAAATTTTTCTCAATCTTCTGTTTCTCCTTTGTCTTTGAGGTCTAGAAAGCCTAACCTCAGATTTTGAATTACCCTTTGGTGTATCACGAGGTTTAACCACATTTGGGTTAACATAAGGCTTACCAGGAGTTCTTACCTTTTCTGGAGTAACATGTCGGTTACCTTTGACGTTGTGAGGACAAGCAATCCTAAGGTGACCCACAAGACCACAGTAAAAGCAAGATCTCGTCTCACGATATTCTCTCATATAAGGAATCTTCACACGATAAGCTGCACTTGAAGAAGATTCTCCTACATGAACTTCTTTTGGACTTTGAGACGGAACAAACTTTTTCTCAATAGGTTTTGATTTAGGTTTCATCTTCTCAGGAACTACATGCTACTTCCCTTTATTTTTGTAAGGACAGTTCACCACAATGTGTCCCATCTCATTACAATAAAAACATGTACGCCTGTCTTTATAATCTCTGACAAATGGAACTCTCTTTGAATTTGAAGAACTTCCAAATGTATAATTTCCAGATGAATTAGAATCTACCTTTGAGTTTTCTTTCTTAACATCTTTCGGTATCCCCTCTACCTTAGCTTCATCAAAATATTCATCATCACTCTCATCAGAATACACCATATCTTCACCTATGACTGGATTCACCTTTAACACAGTCTTAGGATCTAAATCCTCATCGTTTATAATCTCAGGTGTAACAGAATAATTTCCGTTGAATGGTGGAGGAACATAGCCAATACCACTAGTTCCCTTCCCCTCTTCAGTATTTTCATGATAATATCCTAATAAGAATGATGAATTTGCAAAGCTTTCTAATTTTCTATGCAATTTGATTACCTCAGCTTTAGATTCAACTAGTTCCTTATCTTTCTCAACAAGATCATTATTTCATTTCTCAATTTCTGCAAAGGACATATCCAGGTGATATGCCTGCTCTTTGATCTTCAAAGTCAGAGAATTTATATCCCTCTTCAATGATTCTATTCTCTCAAGACACACATTCTCATTATCCTTTAATTTCTGGTTTACCGTGTGCATCGATTTCATATCACAAATGAGGTTTACATTGTCATCCATAACCCTCATCATTTTATCCTTAACTGAAACACAGTTAGAACAAAACGTTTCAGAGTTAGAAAGTACCTCAGGTTTTACTTCTGAAGAAGATGCACCAGGAGCCATAAAAACGTCATCATCAGCTTCACCCTTTTGATCAACAATGACAGGCTCAACATCAGTGTCTGATACACTCAGATCATCTTCAACTGTCTGGAAGCTTACTTCGGTCTCTACATCACTCTCGGTAGACTGAGTACTTTCACCAGATCTAATACTCTCACTATCACTTAACTCGGTAGAAGGATCACTTTCAGAAACACTCTGCTTGACTACTTCTTCTTTGATCAAGACCACAAACGCTTGAGTAGTAGCTTCACCCTTTTTCTTCAAAGCTTCCCATAGATCTCTTGAAGTTGGACACTTCCCGAGACTATGAATGATTTCTTTTGGTAAAGACAACGTTAAAGTTTCACGCGTTTTCATCTCTCGATCAAAATTCTGTTTTTCTACTTTAGTAAGAGCTGTCACTGGTTTAGGAACATCATAATATCCTATATAGTCAAAAGTAGGATGAACATATCCTTCAAATATGGATGTCCAAAAGTTTTCATCAGTGACTGATACGAACTGTTTGAACCGGACTTTCCAGGTACGAAAATCTGATATGCACAAAAGTCTCGGTGGCATAGTTTCAATCTCATTATCATCACATGAAATTGACATTTTGAAATTTTTGCGAAAATACCCGGAAAAAATTTTCCCGCCAAAATACTCTTTTAAAAAAATTTTGAAAATTCAAAATTTCAAAAATGATTTAAAACGACCATATAAACTTTCCCTAAAAAATTTGAACAAGATGAATTTTCCCGCCAAAATACTCTTTTTTTTTTAATTCAAGCGAACTTAAGTTGACCCGAGCGAACTTGTTAAGTTCGCCTGATTAAGTTCGCCTACTCTGCACAAAGCGAACTTATTAAGTTCGCATAATATTCACCAAGCGAACTTATTATTTCATCATTAATTAATCACTGATTTGAAGGAATTAATCAAAATCAAACCGTAGGACTGTGTAGTAACAGATTAGGAACACTTCTATCAGAACAATTTCATCAAATGAATCCAAAATCAATCCAAAATGATCAAAAAGTCTCCATTTTTATCAAGAACACAAAAAAGATGAAAAATCATCAAAATCTCTGAAATTTGATGTTGATTGGACACGAAAACCCCACGAATCTTATGCTAATCAAGAGCAAAGGCTCTGATACCACTTGTAGGTCCCTAATTCGTTGCGTGACGGATCTCTAGACTCGCGGTACGACACGGTGATAACGTGCGGAATCCATGATCAACGTGCTCGTGTAACTCAATCAACAACAACGGTGTAAATAAACGCTTTGTATTTCACCAATATCAGGTTACAAGAATTCTCTCTCGTCTACTCTGATATCGTCTCACCTCTAATCTCTACCTCAACAGACTCTGTTCTGTCAATATATAAGCACTGTTCTGCACCAGGCGAACTTATTAAGTTCGCCTCTAACAGACTAAGCGAACATAACAAGTTCGCCTTTGATAGACTTAAGCAAACTTATTAAGTTCGCCTTTGATATCCCAGGCGAACTTATTAAGTTCGCCTCTGATAGGCTAGGCGAACTTATTAAGTTCGCCTCTAACAGAACTTACACAGAATTTTATCAACAGTTACAAAACATGTCCTAACAGACTCCCCTTTAACTGTTGCTAACAATTCTATCAATTACAAGTCAAAGATTCTAAGACTAAGACATAATATCTTCAAGCTCGTTGTCACCAGAATATGCTCCAACAGTTGTTGAAGGGAAAGTTGGTTGATGCCCCTATCATGGTAGCCCCGGATTGGTGACTTCCATTCGAATTGATGTGCGATGCGAGCGATTTCGCAGTAGGGGCGGTTTTAGGACGGTGGAAGGACAAACACTTCCATCCCAATTACTATGCTAGCCGGACGTTGAATGTTGCGAAAGAGAACTACACCCCCACTTGGCCGTGTTGTTTGCATTCGATAAATTCATGTCTTATCTTGTGCTGTCCAAAACCATCGTTTACACAGACCATGCGACAGTGAGATATCTCTTCAGCAAGCAGGACGCTAAGCCACGCCTTATTCATTGGATCCTGTTGCTGAAAGAGTTTGACATAGAGATTAAGGATAAGAAGGGAGCTGAGAACGTGGCAGCCAATCACTTGTTGCGATTGGTGGGTGCTGAGAGTGAGCACATGGGAGTTCAGATTGATGCCCGTTTTCCTATGGAAACTTTGATGAGAGTGAGTGCGAGTGAGGATGATTGCCCTTGGTTCATGGACTATGCGAACTACCTTGTTGAGGGCACCTCGTTAAAGGGCATGACTCACCAGCAGAAGAAGAAATTCTTCGCCGACATTAGGCATTATATCTGGGAGGATCCACATTTGTTCAGAGTTGGAGCAGATCAGGCGATTAGAAGATGTGTGGCTGAGAGTGAGGTAGAGATTATTCTGACACTGCCATGAGGGTCCCACTGGCGGACATATTGGAGCCACGCACACATCTAAGAGAGTTTTTGATTCTGGGTTCTACTGGACAACGATTTTTAAGGATGCTCACGAGTTTGTCAGGATGTGTGATGCATGCTAGAGGATGGGGAACATTTCTGCTAGGATTGAGATGCCACAAAACCCCATTCAGATTGTTGAGGTGTTTGATGTTTAGGGGATTGATTTTATGGGGCCATTTCCGTCATCTCGAGGGAATAGGTATATACTCGTCGTGGTCGATTATGTCTCTAAGTGGGTGGAGGCCGAAGCTCTACCCACGAATGATGCGAGAGTAGTTGTGAGGTTTTTGAGGAAGTTGTTTGCTAGGTTTGGAGTGCCAAAGGCACTAATCAGTGACAGGGGTACCCACATTTGTAATGCACAGATGGAGAAATCCTTGCAAAGATATGGGGTCACCCATAGAATTGCAACGACTTATCACCGCAGACTAGTGGGAAGGTAGAGGTTAGCAACCGTAGGATTAAGCGGATCCTAGAGAAAACGGTTGGGTCAAATAGGAAGGACTGGGCAGATAAGTTAGATGATGCACTCTGGGCTTTCCGTACAACATTCAGGACACATGTTGGTTCTACACCATTTAGGTTAATTTACAGGAAGGCGTGCAATCTACTGATTGAGTTGGAGCATCGTACATATTGGGCCCGTCGCACCGTCAATCTTGACGAGTCAAAGGCGGGGTGAACTAGATATACGAGTTGCATGAGTTAGAGGAGCTGAGAGATCATGCGTATACACGTTCATATGATTATAAGTTGAGGACTAAGAAGTTGCATGATCGCCACATAAAAAGTGACAAGGAGTTTGAGGTAGGAGATCGAGTATTATTGTTTAATTCCCAGTTAAAGTTATTCACGGGAAAGCTGAGATCTAGGTGGTCGGGCCCATTTAAAGTTATTCAAGTTTTTCCATACGGGACGATAGAGATTGATGGAGAAGATGGAGCCAAGTTCAAGGTGAATGGGCATAGACTGAAGCATTATATATAACTGGCCCGGTCGAGGGACACTCAGTTGAGGTTAAGCACCTCGACCAACCAAAGAACTAAGTGTGAGGATGAGTCAGGCTGAGGACTCGTTAAACAAAGCACTCTCGCAGCCCGGGCTATATACTTTTAATTTTGTATTAATTTTTATTTTTATATTTTTAGTTTTTATAAATATATTATGTGTATTTATATTCTAACCTTTTACCGAGTCCATGCAGGTCACACAACAGGCGGAAATGAGAAATTAGACCATATACAGGTACATATAAAAGTGTTTAAGCAGGTAAGGAAAGCTAGTAGGTGGGCTCAAGTCTATGAGAAATGCCAAGAAAAGTTACTGGAATTTGGAGGATATTGGACCGACTTAGGGCACATGTCAGTCCGACATGGGGAGTCTTGAAATCTTAGAATTAACATCCAAAGCGGACCGACATGCAGCTATATATCGGTCTGCAATGTTGTAGAAGGTTAAAGGACATATGCCATAAGTCGGACAGACATCCAAACACAAGTCGGTCCGCAGGGCATTAGAATTTGAACAGTCGCGGAGATTAGTCGGACCGACTTTCTTTGCATAACGGTCCGCAATGTGGGCCCACTCAGGATTTTAATTAACTCACATCCGTCCAACTTAGAACCCTTCATCACCAATCCCCTCTGACTTAGAACCATTCATCGGTCCGACTGAGAACGTGGTAGCCTATCACCATCACCACACATTACCACCGTTCACCGCGATGATGGAAGCACGTCCTACTCACCGGAGGTCGCCACCACCGCCCTTCCTCGCCTATGCAGCCTCTTCCACCTTCGTCACAGGTACGTATCCGCTTCCTCCCATCGAGAACTCTAATTTGGCTTCTGTATGCGTTTAACCTTGGGAATTTTAATGGGATTGTCGATTTTGGGTTTAAATCCGAGTTTCTTTTGAATTGAGTTGAAAAGTTAGGGTTTAAATTGGGCATCGGACCGTCATCAAATCCCATGTCGGTCCGATATGAATGCTAGGAGAATTGCAGAATTAGGGTTTATATTTGGGCGTCGGACCGATATCCGATTTCATGTCGGTCCGACATGCATGCTCGTGGCAGATTAATGGGGATTTGTACTTAACCTGTGATTTCAAGACCAGGACTGGGTAATTGGGTAATTGTACATTGTTACTCGTAAAATTTTGTGTACCTAAGATTTCCTTGTTGTTGTTGTTCTTCACATAGGCTCGGTAATTATGTTTCATATTTCTATAGCTAATTTCGCGTATTAGTATTGCATTGTAAATTGTGTATTTGTGATTGCCTTTCGTCTATTGAGACATGTATTTAATTAATATATTGTAGGTATCAAATCCAGTTAGTTTGGCGTTTAGGGTTTGGGAAATTCGGGGTAAATGATGTAGTTCTTTGCAGAATCTATCTAAGTTATTATGTAATTGTGCAATTTGTGTATACTTAGGGTTTGAATCAATATTTACCCACTTGTACATTTATGTTGTAAACTAACCACCAGGCACCGACGCGCTTACAGCTTTAGGCCACATCATCGACATGGAGCATCATGCACCGCAGATTATTGACTGGGCGCTTATGGAGACACTCGGAGTCCGACAGAGGCTAGAGACCATGATCACACCCAGATGGAGGCGGCTACTGGACATGCGTGAGCCGCAGTACGAAGAGCTCACTTTAGAGTTCTTCTCCACATTCGTCTTCCACTCCGGGAGCTTCACCGATGAGTATGCTGTCCAGTTCATCCTCGTCCGTACTTAGTACCACATGACCATCCCTAGTTTGCCATACACATGGGGTTATACACCGCGGAGGAGACCACCAAGCCGATATTCATAGAGAGCCTCCGTAGGATTTTTCGGGAGGCCGCACCAGTCGCGATCACCACACTGACACTACGCGACTGGTGGATTACCATTCCCATTGGGTCATTCGTTTCGAGCAATCCGACTTCCCGCATCTGTGACGCGGTCCTTCGATTTCTTCATCGGATCATCGCGTCCACTATTATGGCGAGATTCATGGGTATTGATAAGGTTATCGATGGGGACCTCTTCGCCCTTTATTGCATGGTGTTAGGCCATGAGGCTAACCTAGCCACCATTTTGCTCACCTCCCTCGCCAGGACACGTAGTCGCGGCTAGGGTTCGCGTATATGTCAGGGCGTCTACGTGTCCCGCCTTACGCGTGCTTTGGGAGTATTCAGTGCTCACCCTCCTGCTACACTTACCCTGGGACCTCCAGTCTCCAAATACAGATATGAGGATATGCAACAGATGGGCCTTTGCCCCTTTGACGAGCCTAGGAGATTTGTGGATGTCCGGCCTATACAGTTGCAACCACCACCACCAGGTGCAGACCCAACAGATATTCAACAGATAGGGCTGCCACCACCCCGCCAAACACGCCCATTCGCCCAGCCTCGTGGAGAGAGACCACCACCAACCACACTAGAGAGCCTTCACGCCGACCATTAGTCCTTCAGGGACGAGGTCCGATCAGAGTTACAAGCACAACGGGGGATGCTTCAGCGGATCATTGACCATTTTCACATTCCCCCTGTTGCTCAGCCACCACCACGGTAGAGCGGGTTTGGTATTGTATATTTCTTTTGTACTGTACTGTTTAGGTATTTCGTATTTTGTAATTCTACACACCACTGTATTTGTAGCTAGCTTCTATATCTTTGTATTTTGTTTCAAATGGTAGGCATGATGTACAATTATTTCCTTGTAATTTATATATATCTTTGTTATTTATATTTTTATCAGTTGTCGTATATTTAATGCTTGTTTTGAAGTATCATGTACATAATATAGATGACATCAACTTGACAGTCAGAATACCCATGCACATCTGAGTACCACCATCATCAGGGGAGTTCGAATTTTATTTCTGTTTTATTTTTGTTTTTAGTGCTTATTTCAATTTTTAGTTTCGAATTTTATTTCTGTTTTATTTTTGTTTTTAGTGCTTATTTCAATTTTTAGTTTCTTTCATTCTTTACATTAGGGACAATGTGAATATTAAATGTGAGGATTGAGGACATACATAAATAAAAAAATATTAAACAAAGGAGTTGATTGTTTTTGCAAGTCCCGAGAGCTTCACATAATATACTTTTTACCCGGGCATACAAAGACCATTCTTCGTACGATGTAAATCAAGAGTTTTAAGCGGACCGGGTATGGGTTTGCGTTTCCCTAACGCGGTATTCTCCAATTATTCAGGATTAAGTAGTTCAACTAGTCGGATTTTCAGTAATAAAATTATTTGGGGGGACCTAGGAGAGTTTAGCAGACTAGACAGTAATGATTGTGCATGACTTGTTTCGGTAACCCGATTCCACACATTTAAGTGAGACTTTGAGCCTTTTCATATTCATTTATATTCACTGCTTTTCGTTTGATGTGTGTTTTACCTGTATGATTTGTCTGGTTAGAACTTGATTATCTTGATACATGTTGAGACCCTTGGTTTAGACAACACACATAAATGATCTAAGGCATTATGATTTAGCACTGTTTGTTTGGCCTTTTCTTTTGTTTATCCCTACCTAAACATTAACCCTTAGTTAGCTCACTTTATCCTGATTCCCTTTCAATTCTAAAAACCCACTTAATACACCCCTAGTCTTGCAGCCTTTTACTTTGTAACCCCGTGTCACTGGTCCGGACTGTTCTAGTTGTGTACTTACTGTTGATTAAAAAAAAAATTTAGAAAAGTTTTGAGAAAAGCAAAAAGAAAAAAAAATAGAGTGTTTCAAAAAAATAAGTGTCAGAATCAAAGATTCTCATGATGAAGTCTGGTTCCCTTTAGTTAGTGTGGTTCTTAATTGTGTTTTCTTTTTAGTCCGAACCGGTTTCACGATTAGCCACTTAAAGTCCCCTATCCGTACCCTGAACCCCAGCCTAACACTACAACCCTATTAAAGACCTGTTTGATCTGTGTGTTCCTCTTCACATTTGGGTGGAGATTTGATTGATTCGCAAGCCTATGACTTAGGCATTTCATTGGTGGGTCTGAGAGTTAGAATAGGTACTTGTATAGTGTTTGCTAGTCACAGAAATAAACCGAGTAGAGAGAACTTTTGTGAGGGGTGCAAGTTATGCGTGGTTAGAGCTTGAAAGAATGCGAGACTTGAGTAGGTAGACCCATGTTTTCAAAAAGTTAGGTCTCATATAGACTTGTTGAATTGTAAATCTATTGACCGTTGTAAATCTTGGGGAGTCGTTCGTTGTTAGTGGATTTCGTGACATATTTCTGGCTTTAACTTGAGATTTTTGTGTTTGTGCGATTGCTGGGTTGGATGTATTGTTTGGGACTTTGCTTAGGGAAAAGCAAACTTCAAGTGTGAGAATGTTTGATATGTTCTAAAACACATATGCTTTTATGGTTGTTTTAACTCGTTTCGTTCGGTTTTATTAGTTAAAATCCAAGATAATCGATACTTAATGATAATATTGTTGAAAATGCAGGTTCTATTGATAAACTGGAAGAATTTGATGAAGAAGCGGGTCCAGAAAGAAGCGGGAATAAAGAGTTGGAGTTAAGCAAGAAAAGAATAAAGTAATTATGAATTTCACCAGAAGTCGGACCGACTTCTACTATAATGTCGGTCCGACGCGCGTTCGGAAGACCTAATCATCACTTAATTATTGAGCCGTAATCATTGAGGGTTGCATTAGCCCTAGTCGGACCGACATCCCACCCCATGTCGGTCCGACGTGCTTCAAACCGGGCAGAAAACCCTAATTCATATCTTTTAAAAGATTTGGTCGTTTTTCTTTGGAGTGGATCGATTTCTTGTGGTAGAAAAAGACCAGGGAGCACAGAGGATCGAAGATTTGGTGCTACAGATCATTTGGATTGAGAGAATTTGCTTCTTTTTATTCTTTTAGTTAATTACTTTGAGTTTAAACTATGTTTCAAGAAATCTTTTATATGTTTTTAAGTTTCATGTGTAGCTAAACTCATTGCTACCTAGATTAGGATGAATATTGATTTGGTTTGATTGTTTTCGGGTTTTATTTGATCGAATGACGGATATTATTGTAAATACTTCTGATTTAATGGCTATGAATGTGTTTGAGTATTGATTTGCTACTGATCTTGCATGAACTTGATGCACTTGAGGTTTTATTTGAATACTTCAGGTTTTCGGGTCATATACTTTGTGTTTGTGATCTAGACGATTAGGCCATTCGTAGTAGCAAGTTTGTGTGGTCATAAAAATCAGTATTTTACCAATCTTGAATTCGAGAGGAGATAGGTTGTCAGGTTATCTCTTGAATTAGCAGTTTGGGTAGCAATTGCAAGAGAGTGGATTGTCCGAGTCGTTTCTATCATTTGCAATTTCGTGTCATAAACAATATTTTGGAAGTTTACACCTTGCTCTTAGGTCTGTCTAGGATAGCCTGTGAGTATAGAGTGGTTGAGACCGAGAGGTTAAACCGTTTTCGAGTACGTGATGTTCTAGGTTTTGGTGAGTCCTAGAGGAAATTCAATTCCTTACCGATGTGCTTAATCCGAACCTTAGGATAGTTGAGGTGTGTAGGTGAGTCCGAGAGGATATCCTGCATATTTTAGCGATTACCGAGTCAGTCTATCTTTAGAGCTGCTGTCATACAGTCAGTTGTCCCGAAAGCAGTTGAATTAGCCAATAGGATTCCTGGTCTAGGTAGTGTTTTGTCTCATATTTGGTCCTTGTTTCGTATTTTAGTTCGTTTAGTCTATCTTTAGAGTATTGTCTTGTCTTCGTCTATCTTTCTGTGTGTTTAAGTATTTTCGTGTCTTTTCGGTTTTTGAGTCAAGTCAGTATTTAGTTGTTTTATTTTATATTGCATGTCCTAAAATTGATAAATAAAATCATCTTGTGTGTTACATCGGTTAGGAGTCAATAAAGGTTTAGTATCGAGGGCTGCCATCTTTTGTGTCCACGGTTCGATAACTCAGGCTTACTTTCTTTACTACGCGCATCCGGTACACTTGCCGTTAGCGTGTGATTTAGTTTTGATTCCATTTCTGAATTAAAACTTGGTAAAAAATTTGTATATATTTATCACGCATCAGTTTCCCATGTGGCATCAGGTTGGAGAGTCTGTATAGACTATAGGAAGCTGAACGATGCGACTAGGAAGGATCATTTTCGCTACCGTTCATTGATCAGATGCTGGAGCGTCTGGCGGGACAGCAGTTCTATTGCTTTCTTGATGGTTTTCCAGGTCCCCATTTCACTCGAGGACCAGAAAAGACCACTTTCACGTGCCCCTATGGTGTGTTTGCTTACCGCCGCATGCCCTTCGGGCTATGCAACGCCCCAGCTACCTTCCAGTGCTGTATGATTTCCATCTTTCATGACATGGAGGTCTTTAGGGAAGATTTCTCGGTTTTTGGGAGCTCCTTCAACCAGTGTTTGAGCAATTTAGAGAAAATGTTGGCACGATGTGAGGAGACAAACCTGATGCTGAATTAGGAGAAGTGCCACTTTATGGTGAGAGAGGGTATAGTGCTAGGGCACAGGATATCACGTGTAGGCATAGAGGTAGATATAGCTAAAGTGGAGACAATCTCTAAACTTCCACCGCGGACATGTGTAAGGGCAATTAGGAGTTTTCTTGGCCACACCGGCTTGTACCGGCGATTCATTCGCGATTTCTCTAAAATAGATAGGTCGATGACTCAGTTGTTGGAGAAGGATGTGCCCTTCATGTTTTATGATGAGTGCTTAAGGGCGTTTGAGTTGTTGAAGGGCAAGTTGGTTGATGCCCCTATCATGGTAGCCCCGGATTGGTGACTTCCATTCGAATTGATGTGCGATGCGAGCGATTTTGCAGTAGGGGCGGTTTTAGGACGGTGGAAGGACAAACACTTCCATCCCATTTACTATGCTAGCCAGACGTTGAATGTTGCGAAAGAGCACTACACCACCATTGCATTCGATAAATTCATCTCTTATCTTGTGCTGTCCAAAACCATCGTTTACACAGACCATGCAGCAGTGGGATATCTCTTCAGCAAGCAGGACGCTAAGCCACGCCTTATTCGTTGGATCCTGTTGCTGCAAGAGTTTGACATAGAGATTAAGGATAAGAAGGGAGCTGAGAACGTGGCAGCCGATCACTTGTCACGATTGGAGGGTGCTGAGAGTGAGCACATGGGAGTTCAGATTGATGCCCGTTTTCCCATGGAAACTTTGATGAGAGTCAGTGCGAGTGAGGATGATTGCCCTTGGTTCGCGGACTGTGCGAACTACCTTGTTGAGGGCACCTCGTTAAAGGGCATGACTCACCAACAGAAGAAGAAATTCTTCGCCGACATTAGGCATTATATCTGGGAGGATCCACATTTGTTCAGAGTTGGAGTAGATCAGGCGATTAGGAGATGTGTGGCTGAGAGTGAGGTTGAGATTATTCTGAGACACTGCCATGAGGGTCCCACTGGCGGACATATTGGAGCCACACACACACCTAAGAGAGTTTTTGATTCTGGGTTCTACTGGCCGACGATTTTTAAGGATGCTCATGAGTTTGTCAGGATGTGTGATGTATGCTAGAGGATGCGGAACATTTCTGCTAGGAATGATATGCCACAAAACCCCATTCAGATTGTTGAGGTGTTGGATGTTTAGGTGATTGATTTTATGGGGCCATTTCCGTCATCTCGAGGGAATAGGTATATACTTGTCGTGGTCGATTATGTCTCTAAGTGGGTGGAGGCCGAAGCTCTACCCACGAATGATGCGAGAGTAGTTGTGTGGTTTTTGAGGAAGTTGTTTGCTAGGTTTGGGATGCCAAAGGCACTAATCAGTGACAGGGGTACCCACATTTGTAATGCACAGATGGAGAAAACCTTGCAAAGATATGGGGTCACCCATAGAATTGCAACGACTTATCACCGCAGACTAGTGGGAAGGTAGAGGTTAGCAACCGTAGGATTAAGCGGATCCTAGAGAAAACGGTTGGGTCAAATAGGAAGGACTGGGCAGATAAGTTAGATGATGCACTCTGGGCTTTCCGTACAACATTCAGGACACATGTTGGTTCTACACCATTTAGGTTAATTTACAGGAAAGCGTGCCATCTGTCGGTTGAATTGGAGCATCGTGCATATTGGGCCCGTCGCACCGTCAATCTTGACGAGTCAAAGGCGGAGTGAACCAGATATACGAGTTGCATGAGTTAGAGGAGCTGAGAGATCATGCGTATACACGTTCATATGATTATAAGTTGAGGACTAAGAAGTTGCATGATCGCCACATAAAAAGTTACAAGGAGTTTGAGGTAGGAGATCGAGTATTATTTTTTAATTCCCTGTTGAAGTTATTCACGGGAAAGCTGAGATATAGGTGGTCGGGCCCGTTTAAAGTTATTCAAGTTTTTCCATACGGGACGATAGAGATTGAGGGAGAAGATGGAGCCAAGTTCAAGGTGAATGGGCATAGACTGAAGCATTATATATAACTGGCCCGGTCGAGGGACACTCAGTTGAGGTTAAGCACCTCGACCAACCAAAGAACTAAGTGTGAGGATGAGTCAGGCTGAGGACTCGTTAAACAAAGCGCTCTCGCAGCCCGGGCTGTATACTTTTAATTTTGTATTAATTTTTAATTTTTTTATTTTTAGTTTTTATTAATATATTCTGTGTATTTATATTCTAACCTTTTACCGAGTCCATGCAGGTCGCACAACGGGCGGAAATGAGAAATTAGACCATATACAGGTACATATAAAAGTGTCTGAGCAGGTAAGGAAAGCTAGTAGGTGGGCTCAAGTCTATGAGAATTGCCAAGAAAAGTTACTGGAATTTGGAGGATATTGGACCGACTTAGGGCACATGTCAGTCCGACATGGGGAGTCTTGAAATCTTAGAATTAACATCCAAAGCGGACCGACATGCAGGTATATATCGGTCTGCAATGTTGTAGAAGGTTAAAGGACATATGCCATAAGTCGGACAGACATCCAAACACAAGTCGGTCCGCAGGGCATTAGAATATGAACAGTCGCGAAGATTAGTCGGACCGACTTTCTTTGCATAACGGTCCGCAATGTGGGCCCACTCAGGATTTTAATTAACTCACATCCGTCCGACTTAGAACCCTTCATCACCAATCCCCTCTGACTTAGAACCATTCATAAGTCCGATTGAGAACGTGGTAGCCTATCGCCATCACCATACATTACCACCGTTCACCGCGATGATGGAAGCACGTCCTACTCACCGGAGTTCGCCACCACCGCCCTTCCTCGCCTATGCAGCCTCTTCCACCTTCGTCACAGGTACGTATCCGCTTCCTCCTATCGAGAACTCTAATTTGGGTTTTGTATGCGTTTCACCTTGAGAATTTTAATGGGATTGTCGATTTTGGGTTTAAATCCGAGTTTCTTTTGAATCGAGTTGAAAAGTTAGGGTTTAAATTGGGCATAGGACCGTCATCAAATCCCATGTCGGTCCGACATGAATGCTAGGATGAATTGCAGAATTAGGGTTTATATTTGGGCGTCGGACCGATATCCGATTTCATGTCGGTCCAACATGCATGCTCATGGCAGATTAATGTGGATTTGTTCTTAACCTGTGATTTCAAGACCAGGACTGGGTAATTGGGTAATTGTACATTGTTACTCGTAAAATTTTGTGTACCTAAGATTCCCTTGTTGTTGTTGTTCTTCACACAGGCTCGGTAATTATGTTTCATATTTCTATAGCTAATTTCGCGTATTAGTATTGCATTGTAAATTGTGTATTTGTGATTGCCTTTCGTCTATTGAGACATGTATTTAATTAATAGATCGTAGGTATCAAATCCAGTTAGTTTGGCGTTTAGGGTTTGGGTAATTCGGGGTAAATGATGTAGTTCTTTGCAGAATCTATCTAAGTTATTATGTAATTGTGCAATTTATATATACTTAGGGTTTGAATCAATATTTAACCACTTGTACATTTCTGTTGTAAACTAACCACCAGGCACCGACGCGCTTACAGCTTTAGGCCGCATCATCGACATGGAGCATCATGCACCCCAGATTATTGACTGGGAGCTTATGGAGACACTCGGTGTCCGACAGAGGCTAGAGACCATGATCACACCCAGATGGAGGCGGCTACTGGACATGCGTGAGCCGCAGTACAAAGAGCTCACTTTAGAGTTCATCTCCACATTCGTCTTCCACTCCGGGAGCTTCACCGATGAGTATGCTGTCCAGTTCATCCTCGTCCGTACTTAGTACCACATGACCATCCCTAGTTTGCCAAACACATGGGGTTATACACTGCGGAGGAGACCACCAATCCGATATTCGCAGAGAGCCTCCGCAGGATTTTTCGGGAGGCCGCACCAGTCGCAATCACCGCACTTACACTACGCGACTGGTGGATTACCATTGCCAATGGGTCATTCGTTTTGAGCAATCCGGCTTCCCGTATCTGTGACGCGGTCCTTCGATTTCTTCATCGGATCATCGCGTCCACTATTATTGCGAGATTCATGTGGATTGAGAACGTTACCGATGGGGACCTCTTCGCCCTTTATTGCATGGTGTTAGGCCACGAGGCTAACCTAGCCACCATTTTGCTCACCTCCCTCGCCAGGACACGTAGTCGTGGCTAGGGTTCGCGTATATGTCAGGGCGTCTACGTGTCCCGCCTTGCGCGTGCTTTGGGAGTATTCAGTGCTCACCCTCCTGCTACACTTACCCTGGGACCTCCAGTCTCCAAATACAGATTTGAGAATATGCAGCAGATGGGCCTTTGCCCCTTTGACGAGCCTAGGAGATTTGTGGATGTCCGGCCTATACAGTTGCAACCACCACCACTAGGTGCAGACCCAACAGATATTCAACAGATAGGGGTGCCACCACCCCGCCAGACATGCCCATTCGCCCAGCCTCGTGGAGAGAGACCACCACCCGCCACATTCGAGAGCCTTCACGCCGACCATTAGTCCTTCAGGGACGAGGTCCGATCAGAGTTACAGGAACAGCGGGGGATGCTTCAGCGGATCATTGAACATTTTCACATTCCCCCTGTTGCTCAGCCACCATCACGGTAGAGCGGGTTTGGTATTGTATATTTCTTTTGTACTGTACTGTTTAGGTATTTCGTATTTTGTAATTCTACTCACCACTGTATTTGTAGCTAGCTTCTGTATCTTTGTATTTTGTTTCAAATGGTAGGCATGATGTACAGTTATTTCCTTGTAATTTATATATATCTTTGTTATTTATATTTTTATCCGTTGTCGTATATTTAATGCTTGTTTTGAAGTATCATGTACAGAATATAGATGACATCAACTTGACAGTCAGAATACCCATGCACATCTGAGCACCACCACCATCAGGGGAGTTCGAATTTTATTTCGGTTTTATTTTTGTTTTTAGTGCTTATTTCAATTTTTAGTTTCGAATTTTATTTCTGTTTTATTTTTGTTTTTAGTGCTTATTTCAATTTTTAGTTTCTTTCATTCTTTACATTAGGGACAATGTGAATATTAAGTGTGAGGATTGAGGACATACATAAATAAAAAAATAATAAACAAAGGAGTTGTTTGTTTTTGCAAGTCCCGAGAGCTTCACATTATATACTTTTTACCTGGGCATATAAAGACCTATCTTCGTGCGATGTAAATCAAGATTTTTAAGCGGACTGGGTATGGGTTTGCGTTTCCTTAACGCGGTATTCACCAATTATTCAGGATTAAGTAGTTCAACTAGTCGGATTTTCAGTAATAAATTTTTTTGGGGGGACCTAAGAGAGTTTAGCAGACTAGACAGTAATGATTGTGCATGACTTGTATCGGTAACCCGATTCCACACATTTAAGTGAGACTTTGAGCCTTTTCATATTCATTTATATTCACTGCTTTTCGTTTGATGTGTGTTTTACCTGTATGATTTGTCTGGTTAGAACTTGATTATCTTGATACATGTTGAGACCCTAGGTTTAGACAACACACATAAATGATCTAAGGCATTAGGATTTAGCACTGTTTGTTTGGCCTTTTCTTTTGTTTATCCCTACCTGAACATTAACCCTTAGTTAGCCCACTTTAGCCTGATTCCCTTTCAATTCTAAAAACCCACTTAATACACCCCTAGTCTTGCAGCCTTTTACTTTGTAACCCCGTGTCACTGGTCCGGACTGTTCTAGTTGTGTACTTACTGTTGATTAAAAAAAAAATTTAGAACATTTATGAGAAAAGCAAAAAGAAAAAAAATAGAGTGTTTCAAAAAAATAAGTGTCAGAATCAAAGATTCTCATGATGAAGTCTGGTTCCCTTTAGTTTGTGTGGTTCTTAATTGTGTTTTCTTTTTAGTCCGAACCGGTTTCACGATTAGCCACTTAAAGTCCCCTATCCGTACCCTGAACCCCAGCCTAACACTACAACCCTATTAAAGACTTGTTTGATCTGTGTGTTCCTCTTCATATTTGGGTGGAGATTTGATTGATTCGCAAGCCTATGACTTAGGCATTTCATTGGTGGGTCTGAGAGTTAGAATAGGTACTTGTATAGTGTTTGCTAGTCACAGAAATAAACCGAGTAGAGAGAACTTTTGTGAGGGGTGCAAGTTATGCGTGGTTAGAGCTTGAAAGAATGCGAGACTTGAGTAGGTAGACCCATGTTTTCAAAAAGTTAGGTCTCATATAGACTTGTTGAATTGTAAATCTATTGACCGTTGTAAATCTGGGGAGTCGTTCATAGTTAGTGGATTTCGTGACATATTTCTGGCTTTAACTTGAGATTTTTGTGTTTGTGCGATTGCTGGGTTGGATGTATTGTTTGGGGCTTTGCTTAGGGAAAAGCAAACTTCAAGTGTGAGAATGTTTGATGTGTTCTAAAACACATATGCTTTTATGGTTGTTTTAACCCGTTTCGTTCGATTTTATCAGTTAAAATCCAAGATAATCGACACTTAATGATAATATTATTGAAAATGCAGGTTCTAATGATAAACTGGAAGAATTTGATGAAGAAGCGGGTCCAGAAAGAAGCGGGGATAAAGAGTTGGAGTTAAGCAAGAAAAGAATAAAGTAATTATGAATTTCACCAGAAGTCAGACCGACTTCTACTACAATGTCGGTCCGACGCTCGTTCGGAAGACCTAATGATCACTTAATTATTGAGTCGTAATCATTAAGGGTTGCATTAGCCCTAGTCGGACCGACATCCCACCCCATGTCGGTCCGACGTGCTTCAAATCGGGCAGAAAACCCTAATTCATATCTTTTAAAAGGTTTGGTCGTTTTTCTTTGGAGTGGATCGATTTCTTGCGGCAGAAAAAGACCAAGGAGCACAGAGGATCGAAGATTTGGTGCTACAGATCATTTGGATTGAGAGAATTTGCTTCTTTTTATTCTTTTAGTTAATTACTTTGAGTTTAAACTATGTTTCAAGAAATCTTTTGTGTGTTTTTAAGTTTCATGTGTAGCTAACTCGTTGCTACCTAGATTAGGATGAATATTGATTTGGTTTGATTGTTTTCGGGTTTTATTTGATCGTATGACGGATATTATTGTAAATACTTCTGATTTAATGGCTATGAATGTGTTTGAGTATTGATTTGCTACTGATCTTGCATGAACTTGCTGCACTTGAGGTTTTATTTGAATGCTTTGTGCGTTTTGGGTGAGATTTCAGGTTTTCGGGTCATATACTTTGTGTTTGAAATCTAGTCGATTAGGCAATTCGTAGTAGCAAGTTTGTGTGGTCATAAAAATCAGTATTTTACCAATCTTGAATCCGAGAGGAGATAGGTTGTCAGGTTATCTCTCGAATTAGCAGTTTGGGTAGCAATTGCATGAGAGTGGATTGTTCAAGTCGTTTCTATCATTTGCAATTTCGTGTCATAAACAATATTTTGGAAGTTTACTCCTTGCTCTTAGGTCTGTCTAGGATAGCCTGTGAGTATAGAGTGGTTGAGACCGAGAGGTTAAACCGTTTTCGAGTACATGATGTTCTAGGTTTTTGTGAGTCCGAGAGGAAATTCAATTCCTTACAGGTGAGCTTAATCCGACCCTTAGGATAGTTGTGGTGTGTAGGTGAGTCCGAGAGGATATCCTGCATGTTTTAGCGATTACTGAGTCAGTCTATCTTTAGAGCTGGTGTCATACAGTCAGTTGTCCCGAAAGCAGTTGAATTAGCTAATAGGATTCCTGGTCTAGGTAGTGGTTTGTCTCGTATTTGGTCATTGTTTCGTATTTTAGTTCGTTTAGTCTATCTTTAGAGTATTGTCTTTGTAGGTCCCGGGAGCCTCGTCGCGCAGCGGATAATAGCACGATCTGTTCTGTGATTTGTGTGGGAACCAAGAAACGAGACAGAGAACATGAACACAGATAAAAGACGATGAAACGAAACGTAATCCATAACAAAGAAGTCATCCCGTATTACAGACTACATACCGAAGGAACACACATCTCTCATCTAAGCTCACGGTTCAGGGGTCGGGAGAGCTCTTCCCGACCCGGACAACCTGTTCCAGAGTTCCACCTACAAATGAAGACAAGTCTTCTATTTATAGGCGAAGGAACACTTCCTGCGTACTTGACAAGTACGCAAGGCAAAAGCCTTGCGTACTTACTAAGTACGCATGGTTTGGTCATGCGTACCTGACAAGTACGCAAGGCAAAAGCCTTGCGTACTTACTAAGTACGCAGGACCAAACTGGTGTGCGGGCTAAGTACTCAGGAACACCCTCCCGCGTACTAGCCACGTACACCGATACATAGAATTTAATCTATAGTTACAAAACATGCTTCTACAGTCTTGTCTTCGTCTATCTTTCTGTGTGTTTAAGTATTTTCGTGTCTTTTCGGTTTTTGAGACAAGTCAGTATTTAGTTGTTTTATTTTATATTGCATGTCCTAAAATTGATAAATAAAATCATCTTGTGTGTTACATCAGTTAGGAGTCAATAAAGGTTTAGTATCGAGGGCTGCCATCTTTTGTGTCCATGGTTCGATAACTCAGGCTTACTTTCTTTACTACGCGCATCCGGTACACTTGCCGTTAGCGTGTGATTTAGTTTTGATTCCATTTCTGAATTAAAACTTGGTAAAAAATTTGTATATATTTATCACGCATCAGTTTCCCATGTGGCATTAGACCCTTTTCGATGTTTCCACTGGATCTTTACCTACTTGATTACTTTATTCCATAATCTCTTTACCTTTGTATCAAGTATAGCCACTAGCTTCTATATATAATTCAATCTTTCGTCTATCTCAATATTGTTCAGCGGTACACGGGAGGTTTCATCTGCCAGGCACTTACACTAGTGTGATACATGGAATGTTGGGTGGATTCCACTCAACTCCTCTAGCAATTCTAGTTTATATGCATCCTTCCCTACTCGGGCTGCAATCTTAAATGGTCTAATGAATCTTGAACTTAACTTTCATCACTTCCTGAATCTAATGATTCCTTTCCATGGAGACACTTACAATAGAACGTAGTCACCAAACTGGAATTCTATTGGTCTTCGCCTTTTATATGCATAGGACTTTTGTCTGTCCTGGGTAGCTTTTAAGCGAGCCTTAATCTGATCTAATTTCACACTTGTAGCTTGGACAATTTCTTTACATCTTAATTCTTTCTGTCCAAGTTCTCCCCAATAGATAGGAGTTCTACATTTTCTTCCGTATAACATGTTGTATGGCGGCATGCCAATACTTGGATGATAGCTATTGTTATACGAGAATTCTACAAAAGGTATATGACTATCTCAACTACCACCAAAGTAGATAATGCAAGCACACAACATATCCTTAAGTGTTTGTATGGTTAGGATGATATGTCGTGCTAATTAAGAACTTAGTTCACATTTCTTCGTGGAACGTTTTCCCGAAACGCGAAGTAAAATGCGTATCCCTATCAGAGACAATTGAAACTGGTACACCATGTCATGAGACAATTTCTTTGATAAAAGCTTCTTCTAACTTCTCTGACGAGTAACTCCCACGTATAAGTAAGAAGTGAGCACTTTTACTTAGCCTATCTACTATCTCCCATACGGTATCATAACCTTTAGCTGTATTTGGTAGCTTTGTTATGAAATCCATAGTGATATTCTCCCACTTCCATTCTGGACTATCTAGTGGCTGTAATCTGCGATAAGGCTTTTGATGCTCTTCTTTAACTTGTGAACAAGTTAAGCATTTAGCCACATACGTCATGATATCAAATTTCATATCGGGCCACCAATAATTTTGACGCATATCTTGATACATGTTTTTAATACCTGGACGAATAGAATATCGTGACTTGTGTGCTTCATCAAGAATTTTAACTTCGGATTCACCCATATGTTGTATCTACACACTGCCAAATCAAGTTTTAACTTCATATTCATTTTCTTCCAAATATTTCTCTTGTCCGACCATTCTTTCTTTCTTAACATTTTCTGCTTTTAAGTCAGGAGTTACTACTAACTTATATGAATTCACCCTTACGGGATGATGCTCTTCCTTTCGTCTTAGAGAATCTGCTACTACATTAGTCTTTCCCGAATGATATAGGATTTCACAATCATAATCCTTTATCAGCTCTATACACCTTCGTTACCTCATATTCAAATATTTTTTGCTCAAAGAAATACATTAAGCTTTTTTTATGATCTGTGTAGATTAGGAACTTAACCCCATATAGATAATGTCTCCATATTTTAAGTGCAAATACTACAACAACTAATTCCAAATCATGGGTTGGGCAGTTAACTTTATGGGGTTTAAGTTGTCGTGAAGCATACGCTATAATCTTACCTTTTTGCATGAGTACTCACCCCAATCCCTGGTACGAAGCATCAGAGTAGAACTACCTGATCCTCAGTTCCTTCCGGTAAAGACACCATTGGAGCTCGAGTTAATATCTCCTCTAGCTTTTGAAAAGTATTTTCTTGATCTTTACCCCATACGAACTGTGTCTCCTTCATTGTGAGTTTCGTCAATGAGGAAGCAATTTTGGAGAAATCTTGAATAAATATCCTATAGTAACCAGCCAAACCTTAGAAACTGCGAATTTCAGTAGGTGCCTTTTGCGGGTTCCACTTCATCACTATCTCTATCTTTGATGGATCCACAAGGATACCTTCTGTAGGTCCTTATGATAGGGTCCCTATGCTAGAATGATTCTAGTCAGGAAACAAAAAACAAATCAGCAATAGAGAAGCTGATTGTTGAAGAAAATAGCAAACACAAGATGAAAAGCAACACAAACAAGGACATAAACCACTGATTCTATTAGATCCACTTATAAACGAATACAATAAGAACCTGGAATTACAAAGATAATCAAACACAACCTCCTACTGGCTCACAAATTGACTATAGTAACAACGGGTTAATTAAGAGCTAATTAACTAGGTTTTTGGTCATCTATTTATAGGAAACATAGAGAGAGTCGCGATGAAGATTGCCGACTGCCAACAGTCGGCCGGCAACCGACTTAGCCACTCTTGACCAAAACACCTAGATTACAATAGTTACACTCTAGCCCCTATAGTTATCATGAATACAACGGTTTCTCAAGTTCCAACAATCCCCTAAAACCGTTGCACTAGTGATTGTATTAGTCTTCCGTGGGCCTCTCCTCCTTTGGATTCTTGAGATTGTCTTCCTTTTCTTTAGCTTCAATGCTGGCCTTAAGTTCGGCCATTTTATTCTTTAAATTCAAAGTTCGGGTGGCAGTATAAGCAAACCACGTTGCTTCTTATTCAGTTGCATGTCCTGCACCCCTTCTGATGTTGCTTTTCAACAGAGTTTCAAGATCATGAATTGAGAAGGAGAACATGTCCATTGGATAAAGCACTCGAATATCATTCAAGGGAGTTCCATTTCTGTAGATCACAGCTTCTCCTGTGAGATTATCGTAGTACCATTTGATGAAGTGATGAAGGCAGGTCTATTGTTCTGGAGGAATCATAACCCGATTAATTACTTTAGCTTGTTGAACATAGATGATAATCTTTGGACGTTTTGTTAATGGATCCACTTCTTTCTTTGACCTTTTCTTTAAGGGTTTGGATTTCTTGATTAGCTTTGTTCAAACTAACTTTGAGAGTTACCTCGCTTTTCTTGATTTGATTAAGTATAGCAAGAGCGTCATCCTTTTCACTAATAATGAATTTGTTTAAAGTGCAATAGTGGACAATCATGTCAACACAATCAGAGGAACAGAGACGAGATTTTACCTTAGGTGGAATCAGCTGAGTATCGGTTTTCTTGTAGATGCATCTTTGATTAGAGCTTCCATCACCATTGTCTTGAGTCCGTCACTTGCACTCGTTGAAGAGTTAAGTCGATCCGCAGAGTTGGAACTGGGACACGTGTCCTTCTTCTCATCACTAACCATCACTGCATCCATGATCTTGATGTTGGCATTCTCAGTCATGCAAATTGTCATAGGAGAGCAGCGGGACCAACAGAGTCAGTGTTGACGACAATTCTTCTCAGCACCTTATTTTTCTCCTTTTCAACCAGACTTGCTTCCATCCCATGAACCACAAACTGTGTAGATGGAGTAATAGCCACTAGTGCCTTGAACACCTCAGCCTTCAATTTCATTGCTCCAATCAAAGTCGTTTACTACTAAAGCATTTGCTGGTTATTTAGCCTTTTCTGTCTTTTCTTGGCCATCAGTAATTGCAACGATAGTGGGAAGAGGTAGAGAATCGATGATAGGATGGGAGCTTACAGTTATAGCATCTTAGTTTAGTTTTGTCGAACCAAGCAGACTTTCCACCCAGACGCTTTTTACCTGATCCGTGAATCTCTTAGCCCTTAGAGTTAGCATAGCTATTTGCCATTGTAGATCCACCTCTTCCATGTCATCTGGATCAAAATGAAAGACATCTTCAATGTGGCTTACCCCACCCTTTAATTCACCTGAAACGAGAGCTTGATAGATGTTGATAAATAGACCAAAGAAGGCCATGTGTTCACTTGATGGGTTTGGAGCAGAGATACTATTCTGATTACTTTTTGATTCATTGCTTGGCGGATTCTACCGATGGTGACGGGAGCTGAAATCATAATAGGAATGGCTCCGGATGAGCTTGCAACATTTTTGATGAGGTTGGAGCAATAAAAGCAGCATTAGTTAGTGCCATGGTTTTTGTGTACTCTGTTTGATTCATTTGACGCTTTTCAATGTCCATTTCAAAGTACTTTAGGGTATTGATCACATCAGAGAGAGTGGATGCTTCATTCACATACTGTCTTTTGATCAACATACATTGTATGCTCCATTCCTGAGGTAGAGAGTCTAGTAGCTTCTTGATCAGATCAGAATTTCTAATGACAACCCCGGCTTGCTTCAATTTGCTTGAAATTTCAATGAACCTTGAGATATGTTTAGATAAAACTTATCATTTTATACTACCGAAGGTTTCATATTGTTTCTGAAGTATGTCTTTCTTCCCTTCTTTCAAGTCAGAATTTCCCTCATAGAATTCACACAATGCTTGCCATAGAGTCCGAGCAGTCTTAAATTACTCAAACGTGTTTATGATGTCGGCTGGTAGAGCCATATTGATAGCACCGAAGACTTTATAATCTCTTAATATCATAAGTTTGTCATTCTCAGTATAAGCAGCGGGATCACTTTGAGCTACAACACCATCTGCTCCAGTGGTCATTGGACAATGTGGACCATTAGTGGTCGAGACCCATTAACCAAAGTCAGTCACGTAAAAGTACCCCTTCATGCGGTTCTTTTAGTTAAGGAAATCATCGGTGGATAGGAGCTTGGGAGGTCTAGACATGAAGCTGGTCTCCAAATCAGCTTGGGTAATAGAAGTAACATACATCTTGAATTAAAGACAACACAAACTAAAACACAAAAAAAATGAGAAACTCAATATTTGGCTAAGAGAGTCGGCTCGGAATCAGCAAGACAGTCTTCTCGTAAGAGTCGCCTGAAGAGAATAGATAAGCGGCACCACCACTAGTTGATTAGAAAGATCTCACTCAGAGTGTCGGCTCAGAAGAGTCGCCACCTCACACTAGTGAGTCGTAAACTTGCGTTTACTAAGAGAATCGCTGGAAACACAGACAATCAGCCAGATCAAGCAAAAGTCAGCTCAAGCAAGAGAGTCGACCCTGGACAATCGGCTCAAGAACATCAACATACTCTTTTGCACACAATAACACCAAATCAATCACAGAATGCTCTGATCTAAACCAAAATGACAATTAGATCTGTCAAACTCTTCATAAACAAGTTTCTGAGTGAATTTGAATATCAATTTATGAACTTGATACAAATCAAGCCAAAAATCAAAGAAATTCATAATTTAACAAAATCCCCAAAAACTCACAAAAATCACTAAAATCAAGAGCACAGAAGGGTCTGATACCAAATTGTAGATCCTGATGATATGGTCCCTATGTTAGAATGATTCTTGTCAGGAAATAAACAACAAATGAGCTATAGAGAAGATGATTGTTGATGAAAATAGCAAACACAAGATGAAGAGCAACACAAACAAGAACATAAACCACTGATTCTATTAGATCCACTGATAAACAATTACAATAAGCACCTGGAATTTCCAAGATAATCAAACACAACCTCCTACCGGCTCACAAATTGACTACAGTAACAACGGGTGAATCAAGAGCTAATTACCTATGTTTTTGGTCATCTATTTATAGGAAACCTAGAGAGAGTCGCCATGAAGATTGTCGACTGCCAACAATCGGCCGGCAACCGACTTAGCGACTCTCAAGAGTCGCTAGCGTCTCTTGACCAAAACACCTAGATTAAAAAAGTTACACTCTTGCCGCTATATTTATCAAGAATACAACGGTTTCTCAGGTTCCAACACCTTCAATGTTTACTACATGACCCAAGAACTGAACTTCTCAGAGCCAAAACGCATATTCAGAGAATTTTGCTTACATCTTCTCATTTCAAAGTAATTCCAGCACTTCCTTGAGATGACATGCATGATCCCCTTCATTCTTTGAGTAGAGTAGAATGTCATCAAAGAAGACTGATGTCGTCCAGACGGTCTATATAAAAACTCTACTACACCTAACCTAGACTCCTAAGTAATAAGTGGAAAACCTATGAACTAGACCGCACTGACCGGCAAGTGTACCTATCGAGTGTAGCACAGCTTAATGGTAAACCGAGTTATCGAACCCTAGAGACACTGGATACTAATACTAGGCTCTGACACGGACTAAAGATTGATTTGGTTTGGGGGGTTTACTACACTAAAGAATAACTAATGAATGCAGCAAACTAGAACGACTCAACTATCAAGATAAAGGACAAAGGTAATATCAAGAATGGGAAGAATATCACCTAGGTCAGAATCCTACATGCAAAGCACAACTTCTATCGGTTATGGAAACTACAATGGATCTGGGTTTCTAAAGAAACAACTCTAGACAGCCTAGTGGATCCCTAATCACTCTCAGGGTGTCACCAACTAAGGAACCTAAAGATGTACTAACTCACCAGATTGTTGGATCACTTCTCAGTTATTTCCAACTATGATAATAGACAAATTACCTCTCAGTCTCACTGTCCACCAATACACTCGAAGAATGCACGGGGTAGTCTTGAGATAACAACTATGACACGAATAGCAACAATCAACAGACACCTAATACCGGCTTCCGGTCAGACAGCTGACACTCGGATTCCTAATGACGAAGACTAGAAGACTAATTCTTACCTCTAGGGTTGAACTAGGATACACATTTAATTCTAATCAGCAATCCAAGACAATTCCTATGGCTACTACGTCTAGCAAACCACCCTAATCACAAACCCTAAGATCTATGACCAAGATACGCTAATCAAACTAGGAGACAACCACAATCAACACAAGGAATTGAAATTAAACACAAGATCAGATCTAAACATGCAATTACATCACAATTATCAAATCAAGATCTTTTACAAAATCATAAACCCATTAATTTAAATCCAAAAACCGATAAAAATCAAAACTTTAAGAATTATTCATCAATTGACCTAGGCAATATCAAAGTTTTAGCCTAGAATCATGCTTAAAACAACTAAAACAGCAGTATAAACAAGATTCATGGTTTCAAACAATCAAATCAAAGATAAAAATTCAAACTTGCAAACCCGAAACGCTTAAACAACGAACCCGGATCTCAAAGCCTTCACCCTTTCACTCCGATTGACTTACTATGCTCCAAAATCGCCCTAATGCTCTCTCTAGACGGCTAAGAATCGAACTCTTTAAAGAATGGGATTGTAAAACATTAAATATCGAATTTTAGGGTTTTCTCGAAAATTCCTTCGCTCGCGTACCGCGAAAGAAATGCATGGGTTTCTCGCGTACCGCGAGGAAAAAAATAGTCGCGGCCCTTCCTGAGCTTTCTCGCGTACCGCGAGAGTTGTCCTTTTGGTCTTCGCGTACCGTGAGAGACTGGAATTTCAAAATTTTCTCTTTTGATCTTCTAACTTCACTCTCATGCTTGGTTTCTTCATGATTTGACTTGTAATCTTCTCGAGCACCTACAAATATAACAAAGACTCAAATGTACATTAAAATGACTCAATACAAACACAAAACTAAGTAAAAACACACTAAACACTAGGAACAAAGATGTGTGCTCTGCACTACATCAAAGACGATCACAGATCGGTCCAACATTGGTGAACATACCCTATTCATGAGATCCATTAATTAATTAGAGTCATTAGTCAAACCAAATGACATTACTAAGAACTCATAACGTCCATATCTCGTACGAAATGTTGTATTTGGAATATCATCATCCCTAACCTTCAGTTAATGATAACTTGACCTTAGATCGATTTTGGAGAACCAGTTTGCTTATTGCAGTTAATCGAACAGGTTATCGATCCTTAGTTATGGGTATTTATTCTTTATTGTGAGCGTATTCAACACACGGTAGTCTATGCACATACGCATACTGCCGTCCTTCTTCACAAATAATATCAGAGCACCCTAAGAAGAGATACTCGGTCTAATAAAACCTATGTCCAACAACTCTTGCAGTTGTGACATTAGTTCCTTCATTTCTAATGGAGCTAATCGATAAGGTGCCTTAGCTACTGGCTTAAAACCATGCACTATGTCGATTCTAAACTCCACTTCACTCTCAGGATGTATTTGTAGGTCCTGGGAGCTTCGTCGCGCATCTAAGATACACGGACCTGTTCTGTGATTTGTGTGGGAACCAAGAAACAAGACAGAGAAAACATGAACAAAGACAAAAGACAATGAAACGACACATAATCCATAACATAGAAGTCATCCCGTATTACAGACTACATACCGAAGGAGCACATATCTCTCATCTAAGCTCACAGTCCAGGGGTCGGGAGAGCTCTTCCCGACCCAGACACCTCTCGACCTTGTTCCAGAAGTTCCACCTACAAACGAAGACAAGTCTTCTATTTATAGGGGAAGGAACATTACTTGCGTACTTGACAAGTACGCAAGGCAAAAGCCTTGCGTACTTACTAAGTACGCATGGTTTGGTCATGCGTACTTGACAAGTACGCAAGGCAAAAGCCTTGCGTACTTACTAAGTACGCAGGACCAAACTGGTGTGCAGGCTAAGTACTTAGGAACACCCTCCTGTGTACTGGCCACATACACCGATACATAGAATTTAATCTATAGTTACAAAACATGCTTCTACAGTATTCCATGTAGTTCTTCAGGAAATACGTCAGAAAATTCACATACTACTGGCACATCATTCAATTCCTTAGTTTTCACTTTGGAATCTATAATGTATGCCAGGTAGGACTCGCTGCATCGATTCATAAACTTTGTTGCTTTCATCATAGAGATGATTCTAACAGCCGGCCTTATTTTATCACCATGGATTGTGATCAAATTGCCGTCTGGAGTTTGAAATTGAACTGCTTTCTTATTGCAAATGATTTGGGCATCATATGCTGCCAACCAGTCCATTCTCAATACTACATTAAATCCTTCTAAGATTATAGGATATATTCTAACGGGAAATATGTGTCCTCCAAGATCAATAACGCAGTTTTGAATGTTTTCTGCAATCTTCATTATTGTGACAATCCGAAATTTTCAGTTAATTCCGTTAAGCTTTCTGTTAAAACCTAACCCAGTTAACTCGATATTAAATCCAAAGGACAAATTCTGTCATTTCCTCAAACTCTATCTGCAAGGACTAAACAAGTAATTAGTCTAAACTTAATTTTGTTTGACTTTGTAAAGTCAAAATCCAAAATTCAATCTATGTTGACTTTAAAAGTCAACTAATCAGGTTATACAAACCACAAGGACTCATTCTGCCACTTTTCCAAACCCTGAATCCATATAACTGCAGGGACTAGAACTGTAATTACCACATTTTAGTTTCCTGTTGACTTTTGAAGTCAAAGATCGAGACTTTGGATTCAATTGTAAGTTCAAGAGTCGATTTCTGTTAATTCTGTAACGGATCAAGATTAATCAGCAGCATTTACGATCTTAACTACAACAAATAATCATTATCATGACCGAATTACATCCAATTATGAACTACAAGCCGAAACAACCAAAGTCGTCCCCAATCCTCACCAATTCGCATCAATTCAATAATGCATACTGAAATTAATCATCTTAGAACGCTACGCGAGTCCCACTGATCATTTCCCCCACATCAGTCGCGTCGTAGAAGCATTCAGGATCGTCGGAGATTAACCTCTCGAAGTCGGAAAAAGATCTAGTCGTTCTCCATCAATTCCATCTCCATTATAGTAATTTCTTACACCTACAGTTTATATTAAGTGTCTATATCAATAGCCCTATGCTAATTTGACCGTATAACATCGAATTAGTTAAGAACAAGAATCTAGGGTTCATGTGAATTCGATCTAATCGAACCCTACTCCAGACTCAGTCTCAATCTAATTAAATGGTATGGTTAGAATCGAAACTTCTCACTTGTTAAAAGCCCTATGAATCTAACCCCTTCCTGTATCGAATTGATCAAGATCAAAGATCTAGGGTTCATACATTTCTGGTTTGATCGAAACCCAATCAAATCATCACCTTAATCAAATTAAATCATAGGGCTAGACTCGAAATGACTCATTTGTTGAAAGCCCTATGATTCCAACTGAAAACATTATCGGATCTGATCGATTTGATTCAGAGTTAAGAACTAGGGTTTTCGGGTTTTGAATCCAAAATTTAGAACTTTTAATATGAAGTTTTTACAATTAAATCTCACCACAGGTTCGTTATGAACCGAAAAATGAAACCCCTATTATCTTATGGTCGATCGTGGTCAAGTTCGATGGTATTGGACTGGTTGGCGTCCGGTTTCGCATGGGGAAGAAGATCCCACGAGATGTTTTTGATAAAACCATTTGAATCCTGGTTCTTGTCGCGATACCCAGGCCGGCTGAGTTGGTTAAGACTTGTGGTTGTTGTGGGATAGACCCGAGTTCGAATCCCACAATCAACATTTATTTTTCTGATCAATTTTTAACTTGTATTTTTAGATAAAATCATTTCTTATATTATTATCATCATATATTAATACGTTTTGAACCCAGAAAATACCTGTAGACTCGGGTTTGATTTTATAACCCATTTTTATATTAATTATCCACTTTTAAAAATAATATATTTATATTATTTTCAAACCATAACTTCGTATAAAATAATATATTTATATTATTTTCAACCCGTGATTCGTGTTATAAAATAATATATAATTTATATTATTTCGTATTGTTTTATACCTCGTGTGAAGTTTCAAACCAATTAATAATATAATTTTTATATTATTTACCCACGTTTATATACTCGATTAAAAATAATATATTTATTATTTTTCCACACAAATGACTATTTTAGTTAATCCTTCGCACCTAAAAATAATATATTAAATTATATTATTTTTTCCTAACTTTTGTAAACGACCTTAACATACGAATGTATTTATTTATTATTATTCGTTATTAACGTACGACACGTAACGCTTTTCCTTAATGATTATATTAAGAAATTTATATAATCCCGTAGACACGTTCGTCTACTCTTAAATCCTTAGAAAGCGTTAAGGTGTTCTAACTTCCGTGTCATCGTCATATGTCCCTAACTTATGTGTTATAATTATAGGGCATATGTACGTCGTGCAGGCTAACACCTGAGATTCTAAATCTCATACTTGTGTGATACTACCTACTACGCAACACAGGTGAGTTTCACGGCCCCTTTTTTTATCTGTTTTACTATTGGGGGAGAAACATGCTTACACACAAACGTATTTTACTTGTTTTCCTGTTGAGGAAGAAACAAACATGAAATATCAATTATCATACTTTTACTTGTTTTCCCCGTGGGGGAGAAACAGGTACGCAAGCAAATATTGTTTTTCCCGCCAGGGGAGAAAACATGACGCAACTATTTGATTATGGTACTTTATATGATATCACTGTTGAGACTAAGCGTAACATGCTATCACAGAAAGTCCTCATCTTATTTCGAACCGTTAATATGGATCTTAGCGAGGTAATGTTTAGTAGTACTACTGGGTTTGACAAATCCCACCCGCGTTAGTCGCGCTAACTCGATTGGATATCGAACGGGTGAAATGTTAGCCTACTCACATGTGCCAGAGTTGATAGACCTGGCAGGAGGCATACAAACACAGTCAGCTTCGGTTGCGAGCGCTTTAGTAAAACATGAACATAGGTTAGCTACCTGTAGATATGCATATTGAAAGTACATAATCTGGCAAACACACTCTTATTGTAAACTTGAAACCTGTGAACTCACCAACCTTGTGTTGACACTTTTTCTTACATGTTTCTAAGGTCGCTAAGGCACAGGTTGCACACATAGGGCATGCATGGAGTCCTACTGTCATATCATCCATTTCAAACATTTGAAACAGTTTACTTATTTACATATATGGACATCTATTGCATGTAATTACTTTTGATTTCATATTAACGTTTACGCTTCCGCATTAACTCTGAACTTTTATGTTTTGACATTTCAAGTCCCATATAGTGTCGTTTGATGTAACTAATGACTGAGATCATGGTGTGTCACCTTTCAAACGGTAAAACTCCGTTAGTTGAAATTGAGGGTGTGACAGATTGGTATCAGAGCCATTGGTTATAGAGAACTAGGATTGCATACTAGACTATAACCGTACACATGCATTAGTTACACGGCACAGACACTCATACCTGATATATATAGCATCTATACATACATTGTAGTGCAGGTATGTAACACCATCCGTATCACCCTCAGTTGGCGAGGGACACAACATTTGCATTGCATCATCATTCCCAGTGGCGACACTCGGGGAATCACCGGAACATCATCCACTCCCGTTCGAGGGCAGCGAGACGGAGCCTTCGGAGGAGTCACTTACATCAGCATCACCTGTTGGGTATGGTGGGCTTTCTCAGGTCCATGTTATGGATGACACTCAGCACTAGCACATATCTCTTTGGGAGTTGGGATCGTCGGAGGCGAGTCCCTACTGTACCCACTAGCAACAATACGCCGAGTGAAGGCAAACCGTTGCACGCATTATTGCAAGTCCCTTTGGTACGTAGATGTCATCACTTTTCCTGAGCCGTGGGCTCACGCGTTGGTCGATATCCTGTTGAAGAAAGATTGACCACAAGGTTGAGAACGCTTTGCTCATTGCATACTCAAACCCTATCTTGATTAAGTTGAAAGGACAGCTACCTTGCTGCTTTCTGTAACTTGTATTCAGGAAATCTGTTTCATTTTTTGAAGTCGCATTTCATGTACATGTTTATTACATGTTCGTTACATGTTCTCATTTACAATCCGCTGGATTGGACTCCTGTATTGTGTTTCACTCGAGTGAATACTCAGAGCAAACCATCCTCGACTACTCATCCCGATATGAGTTCTAATTGATCAACTTATAGTTAACGACTGAGCTTTTCGATGACTTATCATATCTGACAACACTCTGTACTCAACAAGACAAACTAAAGGACATTTTGACACAGGACAGGGAAAACTAGGGTGAACATGCAAAGCAAATTATCATTACGGGTGCACACGTAATAATAATTTGAAGTGCATGTAAGTCCTGGTGAAGCCTAGTGTGTGGATAAATGGTCCTAAGCAGTAATCTACAAACTTAAACTTCCACTATCAGTAGAAGTTGTTGTAACCTATTCAACGACTAGTTGGTATAGTTAAACTCGTTCAACAACGGATAGACGCGACTATCAAGTTGAAGGTGTTTACGAACACACTGGACTATCATTAATGAAATACATCATTTTATCTCACTCATGTAAGAGTCTTAGTGACCTTACAACTCTCATTCAAACTTGAGCAAAGAAACAATCTCGATTGAAACTTTAATAGAACCTCAGAGTAAAACCACTTACTCCAACTAGGTACACAGAATTTGAGGAATTCTTTCTAAGCTAACACATTTTCCCTTACGCTCCAACAATAAATCTCATTCGACCCTATTGCCTTATCTGATGACTAATCCTTAGTCTAATACGAATTATACCCAGCATATTCAATCCTGTAAACGAATTTCTTTCTTCACGAAATGATTCCGTTGATCCAATGACATTAGGAAACGAAGATTTAACCTAACCAACCGTCAGTTGAACGCAATTACTTAAACATACATCCTATCTCTTATGTTACTGGAATCTATATCTCATTAGACTTTCCTTTCTTACATGTGAACCTCTCCCTTAGCCTATGCAATGACTAACACTTGCTTTATAAGCGCAGGTCTCACTAGAAGTCTCAGCATGACTTCATAAACTTCATGATGGTGCGATCGTACTCCAACTCTATCAGAATTTAGGTATACCATAGAGATAGCAGACGGTCAGACAATCGAAGCGACTCATGTTTTTATAGGATGTAAACTCGGATTAGCTAGTCATAAACTTGACATTGATCCCATGTCAGTCACATTTGGCAGTTTTGACATGATTGTCGGTATGGATTGGTTATCTAAGTACCAAGCCGAAATCATTTGTCGTGACAAAATCATTCGCCTTCCTCTCCCGAGTGGAGAAAACCTTTCTGTCCAAAGCGAGAGGAGTGGTGTAGTCGTTGGCATCATATCATACAATAAAAGCACAAAAGTGTCTTCGAAAAGGTCATACTGCTATTTGGCTCTCGTCGCCGAGCAGCCATCCGAGGAGAAGAAGATTGACGACATCCCAATTGTACGTGACTAACCGGAAGTATTTCCCGAAGACCTTCCTGGACTTCAGCCTCATCGTCAATTCAAATTTCAAATTGATCTAGCACCCGGAGCAACACCTATTGCTCGGGCACCGTACAGACTTGCACCTAGTGAGTTACAACAGTTATCTACACAACTGCCAGAGTTGTTAGATAAAGGTTTCATCCGACCTGGCTCATCGCCATGGGGAGCTCCAGTCCTGTTTGTCAAGAAGAAGGACGGGACTTTCCGTATGTGTATCGACTACCGTGAACTGAATAAAGTCACAATCAAGAATCATTATCCTTTACCTCGCATAGATGACCTCTTTGATCAACTCCAAGGATCAAGATTCTATTCCAAAATAGATCTTAGGTCCGGTTACCATCAGTTAAGAGTCCGAGAAGAAGATATCTCAAAGACTGCATTCAGGACTAGGTACGACTATTACGAGTTTATGGTCATGCCTTTCGGTTTAACTAACGCACCCGCGGTATTCATGGACCTCATAAACCGTATGTGTAAACCCTACCTCGATTAGTTCGTCATCAATTTCATTGTTGACATCCTCGTCTATTCTAAGAACGAGGAAGGACATGAGTAGTACCTACACTTAATCCTTAGATTGCTGAAACGAGAGCAATTGTATGCCAAATTCTCTAAGTGCGAATTCTGGATTCGCGAAGATTCAACTTCTAGGACATGTAGTCAACGAGAAAGGAATACATGTCGACCCATCTAAAGTAGAAGCCATCGAGGATCAGACAGCACCGATGACTGCAACGGAGGTGCGACAACTTCTAGGATTGGCTGGCTGCTACCGTCAATTCATTGAGGAAATCTCAAAGTATTTCTCAACCTCTCACTACTTTAACTCAAAAAGGGTAAACCCTATAACTGGAGCGAAACTCAGTTACCCGTATTTCAACTGTTGAAACAGAAACTCTGTAGTGCACCTATCCTAGTCTTTCCTGAAGGAACGGATGACTTCGTAGTGTATTACAATACCTCTATTCGAGGTCTTGGTTGTGTGTTGATGCAACGCGAAAAGGTTATCGCATACGCTTCCCGTCAATTGAAAGCTTATGAGAAAAACTACACTACCCATGACCTAGAATTGGGAGATGTAGTGTTTGCTTTGGAAATCTGTAGACATTACTTGGACGATACCAAGTGCACGATTTACACCGATCACAAGAGTCTTCAACGCATATTCGAATAGAAGAAGTTGAACATCCGACAACGCCGTTGAATCAAACTTTTGAACGACCATGATTGTGCTATCAAGTATCATCCGGGCAAGGCTAACGTAGTAGCCGGTGCCCTAAGCCATAAGGACACCAAACCTAAACGAGTTCGAGTATTACAACTTACTATTTACCCCGGATTACCTGACCAAAATCCGAAGTGCTCAACTCTAAGCTCTTAAAGAGGAAAACATACCGTTAGAAGCTACACGCAGTATGGAAGGACAGCTGGTAGTCAAATCAGATGGCATTCGCTACCTTGCAGAGCGAATATGGGTTCCAGTGTATAGGAACTTAAGAGGACTGGTTATGGATGAAGCTTATAAATCTTGATACTCTATTCATCCAGGTTCCGACAAGGTGTACCATGACCTAAAGGTCTTATATTGGTGGCCAAAGATGAAGGCCGATATAACCACCTATGTGAGCAAGTGCCTGACTTGTGCGAAGGTCAAAATTGAATATCAAAAGCCTTCCGGCCTACTCCAGCAACTGGAGATTCCCATGTGGAAATGGGAGCAGATATCCATGGACTTTATCACAAAATTGCCACGAACTCCTACAGGATGTGATACCATTTGGGTAATCGTTGACCGTTTAACAAAGTCCGCTCACTTCTTAGCAATCAAAGAAACCGACAAAATGGATAAGCTTACTCGTATTACTTGAAAGAAGTAGTATCTCGGCACGAGGTGTCAATCTCTATCATTTCGAATCGTGATGCACGATTCACCTCTCGTTTCTGGCAATCATTACATAAACCTTTGAGCACGCGTTTAGATATGAGCACAACGTACCATCCTCAAACTGATGACCAGACGGAGCGTACTATTCAAACTCTGGAGGATATGCTAAGAACTTGTGTGATTGATTTCGGTAACATTTGGGAATCTCACCTACCGTTGGTGGAGTTCTCGTACAACAACAGTTATCACACTAGTATCAAAGCAGCTCCATTTGAAGCATTATATGGACGGAAATGCCGTTCTCCTATTTGTTGGGCCGAAGTTGGGGATAGTCAACTTACATGTCCTGAACTCGTACTTGAAACTTCTGAGAAAATCGTTCAAATTAGAAACTGTATGGCAGCAGCTCATGATCGCCAAAAGAGCTATGCCGATAAGCGTCGTAAACCGTTAGAATTTCAAGTAAGGAATATAGTCTTATTAAAAGTTTCACCTTGGAAGGGTGTCATTCGTTTAGGGAAACGAGGCAAACTGAATCCTCGTTATGTTGGACCCTTCAAGATAATGAAGAGAATCGGACCAGTAGCGCATCAACTGGACTTACCTGAAGGACTGAGTGGTGTACACAACGTCTTTCACATCTCAAATTTGAAGAAATGTTTAGCAGGAGAGTCTCTCGCAGTTCCTCTTGAGGAACTACACATTGATGAACAGTTGTGTTTCATCGAAGAACCTGTGGAAATTACGGATAGGGAAGTCAAAACGTTAAAACACAGTAAAATCCCTATTGTCAGAGTTCGTTGGGACTCGAAGCGTGGACCGGAGTTCACGTGGGAACGCGAGGATCAGATGATGCGCAAGTATCCTCATCTGTTCAAGCAATCCACATCAAACTCTTAAGGTACTATTCTAATTTTCGGGACGAAAATTCTTTCAACTAGGGAATGATGTGACATCCGGAAATTTTTTTTTTCGTTTATTTTAATTTTCGGGACTAAAATTCTTTCAACTAAGGGATGATGTGACAATCCAAAATTTTCAGTTAATTCCGTTAAGCTTTCTGTTAAAACCTAACCCAGTTAACTCGATATTAAATCCAAAGGACAAATTCTGTCATTTCCTCAAACTCCATCTGCAAGGACTAAACAAGTAATTAGTCTAAACTTAATTTTGTTTGACTTTGTAAAGTCAAAATCCAAAATTCAATCTATGTTGACTTTAAAAGTCAACTAATCAGGTTATACAAACCACAAGGACTCATTCTGCCACTTTTCCAAACCCTGAATCCATATAACTGCAGGGACTAGAACTGTAATTACCACATTTTAATTTCCTGTTGACTTTTGAAGTCAAAGATCGAGACTTTGGATTCAATTGTGAGTTCAAGAGTCGATTTCAGTTAATTCTGTAACGGATCAAGATTAATCATCAGCATTTACGATCTTAACTACAACAAATAATCATTATCATGACCGAATTACATCCAATTATGAACTACAAGCCGAAACAACCAAATTCGTCCCCAATCCTCACCAATTCGCATCAATTCAATAATGCATGCTGAAATTAATCATCTTAGAACGCTACGCGAGTCCCACTGATCATTTCCCCCACATCAGTCGCGTCGTAGAAGCATTCAGGATCGTCGGAGATTAACCTCTCGAAGTCGGAAAAAGATCTAGTCGTTCTCCATCAATTCCATCTCCGTTATGGTAATTTCTTACACCTACAGTTTATATTAAGTGTCTATATCAATAGCCCTATGCTAATTTGACCGTATAACATCGAATTAGTTAAGAACAAGAATCTAGGGTTCATGTTAATTCGATCTAATCGAACCCTACTCCAGACTCAGTCTCAATCTAATTAAATGGTATGGTTAGAATCGAAACTTCTCACTTGTTAAAAGCCCTATGAATCTAACCCCTTCCTGTATCGAATTGATCAAGATCAAAGATCTAGGGTTCATACATTTCTGGTTTGATCGAAACCCAATCAAATCATCACCTTAATCAAATTAAATCATAGGGCTAGACTCGAAATGACTCATTTGTTGAAAGCCCTATGATTCCAATTGAAAACATTATCGGATCTGATCGATTTGATTCAGAGTTAAGAACTAGGGTTCTCGGTTTTTGAATCCGAAATTTAGAACTTTTAATATGAAGTTTTTACAATTAAATCTCACCACAGGTTCGTTATGAACCGAAAAATGAAACCCCTATTATCTTATGGTCGATCGTGGTCAAGTTCGATGGTATTGGACTGGTTGGCGTCCGGTTTCGCATGGGGAAGAAGATCCCACGAGATGTTTTTGATAAAACCATTTGAATCTTGGTTCTTGTCGCGACACCCAGGCCTGCTGAGTTGGTTAAGACTTGTGGTTGTTGTGGGATAGACCCGAGTTCGAATCCCACAATCAACATTTATTTTTCTGATCAATTTTTAACTTGTATTTTTAGATAAAATCATTTCTTATATTATTATCATCATATATTAATACGTTTTGAACCCAGAAAATACCTGTAGACTCGGGTTTGATTTTATAACCCATTTTTATATTAATTATCCACTTTTAAAAATAATATATTTATATTATTTTCAAACCATAACTTCGTATAAAATAATATATTTATATTATTTTCAACCCGTGATTCGTGTTATAAAATAATATATAATTTATATTATTTCGTATCGTTTTATACCTCGTGTGAAGTTTCAAACCAATTAATAATATAATTGTTATATTATTTACCCACGTTTATATACTCGATTAAAAATAATATATTTATTATTTTTCCACACAAATGACTATTTTAGTTAATCCTTCTCACCTAAAAATAATATATTAAATTATATTATTTTTTCCTAACTTTTGTAAACGACCTTAACATACGAATGTATTTATTTATTATTATTCGTTATTAACGTACGACACGTAACGCTTTTCCTTAATGATTATAATAAGAAATTTATATAATCCCGTAGACACGTTCGTCTACTCTTAAATCCTTAGAAAGCGTTAAGGTGTTCTAACTTCCGTGTCGTCGTCATATGTCCCTAACTTATGTGTTATAATTATAGGGCATACGTACGTCGTGCAGGCTAACACCTGAGATTCTAAATCTCATACTTGTGTGATACTACCTACTACGCAACGCAGGTGAGTTTCACGGCCCCTTTTTTTATCTGTTTTACTATTGGGGGAGAAACATGCTTACACACAAACGTATTTTACTTGTTTTCCTGTTGAGGAAGAAACAAACATGAAACATCAATTATCATACTTTTACTTGTTTTCCCCGTTTGGGAGAAACAGGTACGCAAGCAAATATTGTTTTTCCCGCCAGGGGAGAAAACATGACGCAACTATTTGATTATGGTACTTTATATGATATCACTGTTGAGACTAAGCGTAACATGCTATCACAGAAAGTCCTCATCTTATTTCGAACCGTTAATATGGATCTTAGCGAGGTAATGTTTAGTAGTACTACTGGGTTTGACAAATCCCACCCGCGTTAGTCGCGCTAACTCGATTGGATATCGAACGGGTGAAATGTTAGCCTACTCACATGTGCCAGAGTTGATAGACCTGGCAGGAGGCATACAAACACAGTCAGCTTCGGTTGCGAGCACTTTAGTAAAACATGAACATAGGTTAGCTACCTGTAGATATGCATATTGAAAGTACATAATCTGGAAAACACACTCTTATTGTAAACTTGAAACCTGTGAACTCACCAACCTTGTGTTGACACTTTTTCTTACATGTTTCTCAGGTCGCTAAGGCACAGGTTGCACACATAGGGCATGCATGGAGTCCTACTGTCATATCATCCATTTCAAACATTTGAAACAGTTTACTTATTTACATATATGGACATCTATTGCATGTAATTACTTTTGATTTCATATTAACGTTTACGCTTCCGCATTAACTCTGAACTTTTATGTTTTGACATTTCAAGTCCCATATAGTGTCGTTTGATGTAACTAATGACTGAGATCCTGGTGTGTCACCTTCCAAACGGTAAAACTCCGTTAGTTGAAATTGGGGGTGTGACAATTATCTTCCCGATAGCCGTTTCTACTTCAAAGGTTTTGTCTAGCCTTATAGTAGGTGTAGCTAGTAAAGGATAGAAGTCTAAGGATACGAAACTTCTACTAGCGTCTGAATCAAATAATACAGTAGCAGGTACATTGTTAACGAGGAATGTACCTGATACTACATCTGGCAATGCCTTGGCCTCTTCTGTTGTTAGAGTATAGGATCGATTATTGTCTTTAAGAGTTTTTTCATCTTTTCCATCCCTTATTTTCATAGGATCTGGGTTGTTGTTCTTAAGTGTTGGGCATTCTATCATCTGATGCCCAATCTCTTCACATTTAAATCATCTCATTCAAGTATTGCTAGGGCAAGTAGTTGCTATATGTCCAGGCTTACCACACCTATAGCAAGTATTAGATCCTAACTTGCATTCTCCATAATTTGACTTGCCACAATTGGTGCATAGAGTGGAACTACGAGCAATTGCTCTATTCTTCCCCCTCCTTGATTTTGTTTCTTCTTGCCCTAAGAAAAATCAGACCATTTCCTCTTTGATTCCCCAAGGCGGGAACCATAGACTTCATCTTACATGGTTGATGCAAGTTATACGATGGATCGAAGTCTTTACCAATCTTCGTATCTTAGATGGCTACCTTTGTATGTACCGTTTGATTCGTACTGCCCGAGGAGTTGCCAAGTGAGGTACTAACCGTGCCATTTTGTTGGATTTGGTAGTGTACTCTCAATGAGTCATGCTACCAATTTCCAATCTTATGAAGTCTCTTTCTAGTTTGTCCATTTTGTTATCTAGACAAAATTCCTCAATTAACAGTTTCTTCAATTCCTCGCATGTAATTAGGTTAATAGCTTTCTCTCCCATAGCTATGATTGTTAGTGCATATTTTATGTGACAAGAGCTTGTAGGTCTAGAGTTAGTCTTGGTGTTAATCTTGTTGTGTTTTGTCTTTTCTATATAAGCGAAACTACTTAGTTTCGCTTGTGGGATGTCAAGCGAAACCAACTAGATTTTGTGTTACTTTTCATTTCTTCTAAATAGGGTAGTCATGCTTAGTTTTATGTTAGGCAATCTGACTGAACTCTTTGTACTACACGTTTGTTGGAAATAGAAAAACCGGTTATTTACGAGGTTCCTGTTACATGTTTCTAGTTTGCGTTATTGTATTCGCACACGAGCTTTACGTATTTGAATTGCGCACGTATGCGTATTATTGGACGAGCAGATCCTGAGATGCGTATTGATGAAGTCGATCCTTCAGTTTTTAAGGAAAAGAAAGCCAAGGCTACAGTACAGACAAGTTAGAAGAAAGTTAATAGACCAGTGTTTGTGACAACACCAGTTACATCTATGATATAAGAGGGAGTTAATAAATTCCTACAATATTTACTGAATCAATAGCTACAACTACCTCAGTCTCCACTCCACCTCATTCAGTTTCAACCTCCATACCTCAACTAACTCCAGATACAACAAGTTTTTTGAATTTGTTGTTGAAAACTCCGCCTACTACAACAGTTCATCCCAAAACACCAATTTCACCCACAATTATTATACCACCAACCATTGCACCAGTTCCACCTACCACATCAACTTCAAGTTTTAGACTTCGTAATTAAAATGATGATGAATACACTCGGTTGGTTTCTATAGTAGTTAAATTGAAGGCAAGGGTTATGAATCTTGAATCCACAGTTTTTGATCTTACTTCAACCAATATTGCATAATAACAAGCACTAGAGAATCAGCATGTGCAGATTGATACTTTGAATACCCTGTTGACCAATGTTTTGAATCAATTAACTGCTCAGGGGGAGCGTAGTTGCAAGCAAGTCAAACCTGGAGCATGAGACGATGATACTAAGGATCCAGATGGTACAAAAGGTAGTACTGAGCATCAAATTGCTTCAATTACGCCAAGTGCTACTCATCTTGGTGAATCAAATGCTCAGGGGGAGTCGGGTGCTGGAAGTGTTGGAGGAGATAAGGGTAAACATGTGGTGGATGTTGGTGATGAAGATGATGATGAACAGTTGGAGTGCCTAGTAGATCTTGATGATGATATCTTCATAGATGACTGGGTTAGTGATAAGGATGACGTGGAGATGAAGAGGTTCATTATAAACCAAATGAAGGGTTCGAGTTTGATTTGAACTTCATTGATCAAGTTGAACCTGAAGTTGAAATTGATATAGAAGAAGGAAAGATAGGAGGAGAAGAAAATGAGAATGTGCAAGATACATGGGCTGATAAAAGGAAGACTTGGTGGAAAACAGTTCATTAGTCTTCATCACAACCTCTTCTAAAGACAAAGTATGTATCTAAAGGAGAAGCCACATGACGGATTGTGAGCTGGATATATGACGGCAAGCTAAAACTGTTCACCATCAAACGTTGTGATGGTGTTCAGTATCTAAAGCCTAGTCTGAAGTATTTCAATTCGCTGTCTGCTGTGGAAATAAAAGGTTTAGCACAAAGACCTTTGTTTAACTGCTCGAATGATGGGATAGCCAATGTAATAATGAGGCTAGTATATAAAGAGGGTTATGCCAAGAAGATTGACTAATTGAAACCCAGAAAGGTCAAAGAGTTGTAATGAAGGATAAGATAGATCCCGTATCAAAGAGATCGATGGTGAAGATGGTCTATAAAGGTGTAAAATGTCTGAAAATTATTCCTCTACAACCTTATCCTTTAAAATTTTTGAAGAATTTAAAGTGGTGGTATGTAGATGGAGTGACTGCAGAAGCAGTTATGGAAGAAGAAGGCACAGGAAATGAGATTATCAGAATCTATGATGCGATGTGTCTAATAAACTTTGCGTAAGATCATTTGAAGACTTTGCACAACAACAAGATCTTATTTCATGTAGAATGGAAAGAACAAGGTCTTTAGAATCAAAAGGTTGTAGATGTGTGTGTAAAGAACAAGATTTTTGCTGGAAGCCGCTTGCCTCTGAACTAGAAGGAAGGATGAAGACTATGTACAAGCTATTGTCAAGGTGGAGTCTGTTAGTGCATATTTTGTGTGAGAAAAGCTTGTAGGTCTAGAGTTAGTCTCGGTGTTAATCTTGTAATGTTTTGTCTTTTCAATGTAAGCGAAACTACTTGGGTTTGCTTGATTTGATTCAAGCGAAACTAGTAGTAAGTTATACTAGCTCAGTTTCGCTTGTGGGATGTCAAGCGAAACTAGCTAAATTTTGTGATGTTTTTCTTTTTCAATAACTAGGGTAGTCATGCTTAGTTTTATGTTACGCGATTTGACTGAACTCTTTTATTACACGTTTATTGGAAATAGAAAAACCAGTTATTTGCGAGGTTGTGTTACACGTTTCTAGTTTGCATTCTTGTATTCGCATACCTGCTTTACGTATTCGGATGCCGCACGTATGTGCATTGTTGGACGAGCAGATCTTGGGATCCGTTAGAGACCCCAAAGGGACCTACAATGACCAAATTTTCCCACCAACATAATTCTTCAGACACGAATGAATGAGCAGCACATTTTACTTTCTTATCGTGTCTACACTCACTAATCTTTATTACCTCCTATGTTTCTTGTATGTAGTGATGAGTAACCGTGGCATCTTTGGTTCCATCAAATTTAGGAGGGCTACCGTCCTTACATGCTTTATAAGGACAACCTCTTCTAAGGTTCTTTACCTTGCTCACCGGTTTAACTTCATATGAATCATCAGATTCATAATCATAGGGTTCATCATCATCTAAGTCTTTAACAACATCATTGGTTTGATTAATTTTCACATTCTTATTTTTACTTTCTTCAAGGCTAGCTAATATGATGGGTAAAGCCGAATATAATGCTTTAGCCACCGCGGTGTCTATAGCATTATGTACTTGTCGCTCTACCACATGTTCCTCTACATGCTCATATCTCTCTACATGTTCTATTTCCGGTTTGACATTTGAGGTAGACTACGTCTGCCTTCTAGGGGTAGTTGGAGTTGTTCTTCCTCCTCCCCTTTTTCTCTACTGGCCATATCTACTAGTGAGTATTTTAGTATTCTCATTATGGATTGATAACTCAGAAAACTAGTGTATTGTAAATCATTAATAACTGTGGCCACAACGAAATTAATCATTTATGCCACTTTTGGTGTTCTAGTTACCCCTCAATTATGTTTCCTACCAAGTACTCATATCCTTTCTCTATCCTTTGGCATTAGGCTATCTTTACTGGCATCTCCGCTGGCATTGTTACTGTCCCTTAATCTTAGATTAAGTTTAGATACTTGGGCAAGTATCTAAATCTTTTAAACTATAGCTCTGATACCAACTTCGTGACACCCTCATCTTAGATCACCGAGATGCCGGACACTTGTTGGGTTTACTCATGAACATATAGTATACAAAGATCTTTACACGGCGGAAGACTTTAAAATACTATTTTATATCGTATCTGGTTTTAATGTACAATCTAAAATAAAGTACATATATAACTATTCTAATGCCAGCTCTTCAGAGGATGCCAAATAGCCTTGCATAAGATGCCTTTACTCTAGTTCCTTGCCTTTGCTACATGAAGCTATACTTTTACCTGATATACATACTCAAATGTATCAGCTTACGCTGGTGAGTTCTAAGTTTTAGTCAAAATATCTTTGACCTCTGTCTCATGCATAATTGGTTTCGTATGACACGCTTTCAAAATATCATATTAAATTCTTGCCTAAACATAATATTTTTACTTGCACACTTATTTGTCTGAGGTCACGTTAACCTCTAAGTGATCGTCATCACTAAATCATACCCTTGTACAAAGTCTCCCGCTACTACATTCCACAAAGGAATGTAGCAATCTCTTCTCTCTATTACGTTGCAAGATATTATGCGGCATTTAGCCAGGCATTGCAATATCTTTCCTTACAGACCATTAAGGTAAAAACATTCTTTCTATGACAAGACATTAAATGTTGAGATATATTCCCAGTCAAGGTACTTTACAACCATAACTCTTTCCCATATCACTTATCAAGGCACATCATGACAAGTTCTAAAACTTTTTACGTGCCAAAACCATTTTCTTTTTCAAAATCTTTGTCACGTGAAATCATGTAAAAAAGGCATCTTTCCTTTTAACCACCTTCCAAAACCAGTCCTTATCCTAAATCCTTGTAACGGTTATTCCATGATGTATCAAAAAGATTTATATATAGGGTGTACCAGCGGCGTACCCATCATCCCTTTGATATTTCAAGAATACCCTGTTACATGGTGATAAGATTTAGACAATGTTTCTTACCACAATCTCTTGCAACAACATGGATACCAGCCCAAAGTATTTAAATCAAGGGGCATACTATCACACCCTCAAATTCCACCTGCGGAGTTGTACTGCGAGGCGCGTGACAAACCAGGATTATTGTCATTAGTTATATTGAACGACCACTATATGAGTTTTAAATACCAATGTTGCTCATTGACATGAGAAAACACTGTTAAGTTTGTAAGTAATGTAGAAGCGTAAAATAAAAGTAAATTCAAGAATGACCAATACGCAAAACAAAGCGCCCAAAACCAAAGAAGTTTAAGTAAATAAAAAACGTGTTTAAACAGTTTTAAGAAAGCCATGCAACTCCAATGCATCCTAATCATGTCGTGTACCTTAGCGACCTGAGAAAGACATGTTTAAAGTGTCAACACAAGGTTGGTGAGTTCACAGGTTTGTAAATAAATAAATGTTTGATGTTTGCAAGATAATGTAAATAAACTATATCAATAGATAGCTAGTCTATGTTCATGCTACTATAAGTGTTTCGTAACCGAAGCTGACTGTTTGGTTTGTTTGCCTTCTGCCATATCTACGAAAACAATGGCTATGTGTTACACCTATTCGACCTCCAGTCAAGTTAGCGCAACTAACGCGGGTGGGGTTTGTCAAACCCAGTAGTACTACTCAAGATTACCTCGCTATGTTCCTATACTAACAGTTCGAGATGTAAGGACTTTCATGGTATGTTTGCACCATAGTATGCAAGTGATATAACATCAATACAGAATCCAAAAGTGTTTGTGTACATGCTTTCTCCCCAAAAAGGAAGTAAATAATAGAGAGGGACAGTGAAACTCACCTTAGTGTGCGTGCTAAAACAACAAGTAATAAACTGGTGACCCGCTAACAGCTACCTATATTACACGAGTCTATGAGTGTGTGTTCGAGTTAGTTCATAAGACCCTTTGTATCCGAACAATCTCATTGTTTATGTGTTTTGAAAAGATTTAACTATCTTTACTCAAGTTTGACCAAGTTTGACCAGACGACCCGTTGGTGACTCAATGTATGGATTAATGTTCAATTAGTATAATACTATCATGTTATAGAAATAAGATCATGCAGGTAACACTTAACAACAATTCCTTATTGTTCTAGCATGTTAGCACAGTTACCACATTTAGTAAGTTTTCATGTTTAGAAGGTATGATCAAGACTCCCGTTTTAGGGAAACTATCTTTATCAACATGTTTAGGAGGCCAATCTAACACGACCTAGATCATCACATACTATATGTCTAGAACTCTACATGTTCATAATTCCAATTAAAGTTTCCTTTTAAAGTAAGTTAAGAACACAACTGCAAATTCAATGATTGAAAGTTCTTAAAATGTTTATATGTTCATCATAACACATAAGAAATCATCACATTGCACCAACCTTGTCTAGAAATCACATCCCAAATTGCAAAACCCAAAAAGTTACTCTATATAGCAACCTATGAACACCATGTGTGATTTCTAAAATCTAACACTTCAAAAATGTTATTATGTCCTAACTAACATAAAACTATCATCAAACTTCAACATGCATGTCCAAATTGCAAACCCTTCACGTTCATGACAAATAAAGTTTATACTTTTAGAAACCCTAAGAAACCAAGCTAGGTATATGAAATGCAATTCACCAAAACACATTATCATAAATCAAATAACATATAAACATCATCATAGCACATCAATCACGTCTAACATGCGATCTAAATAATCAATAAAGTTACTAATAATAAAAACCCTCAGTTTTCATGCAACTAGGGTTTTTCTAACAACATCAAATCCATGCAAATATCATAACAACACGTAATTAACATTAAAGTTAACATCTTTATTGATAAAAATCATTGTTTGGATGAACTAGGGTTTTACATAAATCAAAATCCCATGAAAGCATATAAAAACGAATTAAAATCTTACTTGATGCGTTACTAGTGATGATTAGCACTTGGATTGATCAAAGACACCACCAATTTCACTATAGAAATCGATTTGGAGGTGGTTTGATGGTGATGGGTGGTCGACGGCTTCAAGAGATCAAGGGGGAGGGGTTTTCGGCCAAAAGGGGGAGGGGTAATGGGTTAAGGTTTTATAAAAATTTAATATATAATGCAATCCATGGGTTAAGGATGGGTTATAACATGGGTTTGAGTGATCCATGAGTTAATTTAATTAATTTAAATTAAATAACATGATTTCTAATAATTATTTTTATAAAAACTACAAAAGCATTTAAAATCACGTTGTTACGCGTAAACGTAGGGGACAGACTCGACGTAATAAGCATAAAATCACATAACACATAATTTCACATAAATTATGTTAAATATAATTGTTCGGAATATTATTTTGGTTATTCACCAACGTTCGGGGACAGACTCGTGTGATTCGAAAATTCTCTAAATTACCGTTACGTGAGTGTTTGTGCAATCACTGACACACTTAATTAACCCTAATAAAGTGTAATGCATGAATGAATGATTGAGATAACGGAGTTTGTGTTAACGGTGTTAACCTGAAAATGTCGGGTGTCACACATATAGTATTCATGTCAAATATTTTGTAACATGCATATCATGCCCAAAACATTTAAAACATTTAAAAGTGGGCATCATAGAACTCACCTCTAGCTCTTGTCTCTTCCTGTTAACCTTACTCAGCGTACAATGTCTCGGCTTAAAGTCAGAAGTCATTATAACATTACTTAAATATATATTCCTAGTTTAGTGATAATAACCAAGTTGTAGGAAACTACTCAGAACTTTACCTCGGAACTCTCTACGGCTTATTGCTTACGAAAAGCTGGAAACCGGATTTCCAAACGCGTACCAGTGCTCGGGTTCACTTCTCATATACTAAGTGTGTGTTTAAGAATGTGAAAGTTTTAGGATCGATTAAGATGGTTCTACCGTGTAGAGACTGGAGGAAACAGTATAAACAGATTACAATTGTTAAAACAAATATGAATATTGAGAACACAGATCAATACTATCAACCACTCGTATGTTGCAATGAAAACGGATGACAATTACAAGTCTTTTGACTACTATTTATACAAGAGATTAATGTAACTGATTGAGAGATATTCTCCACAATCATAGCACTAGCCAAAACGTAACATTCTATGCCATAATTACTAAAGAAACCGTTACATAACAAAAGCAATCAGTCAAAGATACAATCCCGTAATCTTCGCTTTTTTAACTTTAGTATCGTTGTCTTGGTATGCATATTGGAATTTACCATCGAGATCATACTGATTCTTTAGAATCAACATTTCCTCGGTAGTAGACTTGAACTTCGGTATCTGTAAGGCCACAAACCGGGCACCCAACAGTTGGGTCACATCACAGGGTATCCTTTTAAAAACACTTATCTCTTTATGAAAACAATAAGAGGAAATCTTAACTCAAAACAAGATTTGTATTTTAAAATCATTATTATGTTTCCTTACCGTACTAATTCAATACACCAACCCGAGTAGCACCGCTCCCAAGCCAAGATAAAAAGTCACCAGAACTTACCTTCAAAACAGTCTAACGTACATACAAAGTCATTAATTTTAACTCAGGACATTCCAGTCCTTTAGAAAGCGGTTTGCCGTTTCTTAACATTTCGGTAACCCATCTTACCTACACTATCCCATCAGGGTCCAACAACTCAGGACTCAATCCATATCAATAACCCAATAAGTCTCACTGATATGGATCGAACTTACTACATTACTAACTGGTAATCTACCACACGTATCAATACGAAGTTCGATTAACTCAACCGACCCCTAAACATGGACCTAACAAGCCCTAACTAATACTCTCACCAGGTCTCCTCATACATCAGTCGTAAACACGACATTGTACCAACACAGTAGTCAATCTAATGCCTAATACCGAAAGCGAAAACATCATAACACAATGAACATCAATTAAAATTGCATGTTATTAAACGAGATATTATACATACAACAGTTACCTTCGAAGGATTTCACCGATCTCATCACAACTACCCTCGTTAGGGTTACCCTTGTCAGGGTATTCATTACAATCTGAGCACCCCATTAGGCCTCATCACCACCCCGAAGGGCATTCATCACCCACGGTGACTACCCGAAGGACCTCGTCCTTCAATCAACGATTTGCCATGTCACAAGGACTATGACGCTGATATGCTCTAAATTATACATGTTTTGCATGCATAATAATCCCTTATTATGGTACTAATTAATTAATAACCTTGTATTGATACTTAAAATGTTTATATTTTTTAATTGCAGGTTATTCGGTGTCTCAAATATAAACAAAGGTAAATCCTATCAAAAACACCAAGAAATCAAGCTTCTATAAGGTTCATTCCCGAGTTTTAACCCCCAAGAAGTCATCCAAGGTCAACAATAGTTAACAAGCAGCTACAAGCAAAACTGGCCAGCAGGGTAGGGATGCACGACTATGCATCCTAATGCACAAGCGTGCATTGCCCTACATTGCAACCAAAGGCCCAATACACTGTCCTGTGTACCCTGTTTGATTCCCGAGGTGTTTGCACGCCTGTGCAATCCAATGCACGGCTGTGCATTGCTCATTTTGAGGCCTATAAATAGGAGGCTTGAGTTCTTTATTCCACACACCTCAAGAAGTAAAGAAACACTATCCAGAGAGAGTATTCTCGTAGTTAGAGTGGAGAGTAGAGAGGCTCCTCCTCTTCGTTCTGCAATAGGGGAGCCTACGAAACTCGTCGTTATGGTAGTTAGTATGGCCAATCGTGGCTAAACTCCTTGTATTGCTAGGGTGAAGATGAAGTTTGGTGTATGTTAATGTTTAAAGTATTAATCTAGTGGTATGTTTTTGTCTTTAATTATTCGCTCTTAAAACCACCTTCTAGGTGGGCTTTTTATTATTATCTAAAACTTGTCTTTACACTTGTGAGTGTTCATGATTTTAAAGCGTAAGACCGTTAAACCTTTTTAATCAAACTTCTCTTGAAAATTGTACGTATTTATACAAGCATATCTTGATAAGCTAAGTCTTGGTTAATAATATTACGGTCGTACGTCTTTATACGAACTTGTAATGAGACAAAGAATTGGTGAACTCATGTTGGTAGCAGTACGTCTTTATACATGGTCCTATTGTTACACCGCCTCCCGGTGAACAAAGTGTAACCACTCTTTTAATAATAATAACTAAGCACTTAAGTTCGATGTCCTATACCAACTAGGAGATAACACCAAAGAGTTGAGGGTAAGGATGTCCCTAGCTGGGAGTCATACCATTTTATCATTAAAGATTATAACTCGTGAACCAAATGTCGTGAGGACGAGGCTCTAACGGTGACCCAGGTCTCACATCTATATTAGTCATAGCACTAGATTAGTCAACTTAACATTATCATATAACAAGCGTATTCGAAGCCCAAAGCAATACTCTTCGTGACCTGATCATTTTTGAGATATTTACTTTCCTGCTATTTACTATTCTGTTATTTACATTCATGTTACACACATCACGCACGTTTTTACTTTACCGTCATTCACTTTTCTGCTTCACAAGCAAACAAAACCCACTCACTAATTAAACCAGCTAAACGATAACAAAAGTTGAGTATTGGAACTCGATCGTGTCCATTGGTTCGATGCTTGGTTCTTAGCTAAACTATATTACGCTGCGATAGGTACACTTGCCTGTTGTGTGTGTTTTAAGTTTGCGTATTTATTATTTTAATTATAAATTAAAAACCTGATTTTGTGAAACCAAAATCCCTGAATATATTATTATATAATATATTTTCTATATACTAAACACGACACATCAAGTTTTTGGCGCCGCTTCCGGGGACACGGTGATTTCAAGAAAGATTCGAGTTAACGGAAACCCTACTATTTTCCATCTGTTTTTCTGTTACGTTTGTTGCAGGTAATGTATGATCCATAGCTCCACTACCGGTTTATATCAACCTTTAGCAGAGCCCATAAGATTCTTTCACCGCCGAATACGAGAAAACCGTGCTAGAAAAATGGCCGTAGAAAACCTTACTATTTCTGACTTTGCAAGACCGTCACTTGAGGCTTTGGGGTCTAGCATCACAAGGCTTACGGTTGACGCTAACAACTTCAAGATAAAATCGAATCTCATTCACATGATCCAATCATCATGCACTTTCCATGGATTACCCGATGAAAATCCACAAGCCCACATTGCAAATTTACTCCAAATTTATGGCACATTCAAACTGAACGAAGTTTTGAATGATGCAATTCGCCTCCGAATGTTTCCCTTTTCCTTAAGGGAATGAACTAAGGCATGGCTAAACTCTCTTCCTACCGGGTCAATCACTACATGGGATGATCTTGCTGAGAAATTCATGTCGAAATACTTCCCGCCAGCAAAAACTGCTAAATTTAGAAATGATATTACCACTTTCACCCAGGAAGATGGTGAATCACTATATGTGGCATGGGAACGTTTTAAGGACATACTGAGGAAATGCCTTCACCATGGGCTAGAAGTTTGGTTACAAGTAACATCATTCTACAATGGGTTGCACAATCAAGCTCGTCAGACACTCGACGCTACTGCAGGTGGTATTTTTGGAAACAAGAGCCCACAAGAAGCTTACAACCTAATTGAGGAAATAGCTATGAACCACTGTCAATAGTACAATCCAAGGAGTAATAGGGGATCCAGGCAAGGTGTTGATTTTGCTGATACTATCACTTCACTTTCTGCTCAAGTAGACGCCCTCACCACTCGACTCAATCAACTTAGCAATGGCAAAATAACCACTGAAAGTACTGAATAAGTAAAAAGCATCACTACCAATGCTGAGCAAGTTAACTTTATCGGAACAAACCGGCCACATAACAACCCCTAGAGCAACACTTATAATCCTGGATGGAGGAACCATCCAAATTTTAGCCGGAAGGATAACAACAACCAGGGACAATCTACTTTCGGACAACAACAATAGTTTCAACAAAGACAATCTCAAAACTATCAGCCTCGTCAAAAATTTCAGGGAACTAACAAGCCAAGTAATGGGTTGAGCTTGGAGGACGCGGTAACCAGGTTGATTTCTATAACTGAAAGTCATGCCCTTCTAGCAAATTCCCATCACAAACAATATGGGGAGAAGTTTAGTCTACACGAAGCTGAGTTTAGGACACAGAAAGAAACTATTCAGTCCATTGAGATATAACCAGGACATATTGCAAGACTTATATCCGAAAGACAACCAGGATGTCTTCCTAGCAACACTGAACCAAATCCAAAAGCAAATGTTAGTGCTATCACTCTCAGATATAGCAAGGTTTATCCAGAACCCCCTTACCAGAGGAAGAGGAAGTTCAAACACCAAGGAGGGAAATATTCACTAGAATACCACTTCGTCCGCCTATCGCAGAATCAACCGCTCAAAGGACTGACTAACAATGTGAGAAATTCAACGAGCTTTTAAGCCAGATTCATGTCAACCTTCCTTTCCAGGATATCATACAACAAATGCCTAAGTATGGACGTTTCTTGAAAGATTTCCTTACTAACAAAATAAATATGGAAGAGGCAGTTAAAAAGACTAATCAATGTGTCGCTCTCATTGAAAGATGTTTTCCAAAGAAACCTTCAGTTCCCGGAAAGTTTTCTTTACCATGTTCTATCGGTCCACTACCGATAACTTTCGCACTCGCTGATCTAGGAGCAAGTGTGAACGTGATGCCGTATAACATGTTTAAAAGATTGAAAATTGGGAATCCGCAACCTGTTAATGCAACTATTGAACTTGCGGATGGTTCGGTTAAGTCACCTATAGGAGTCATCGAGAACTTACTAGTAAAAGTTGGCAAGTTTGTCTTCCCTGCGGACTTCATGGTTTTAGAAATGGGGCCTGACTACTCTGTACCTTTGATTTTGGGTTGCCCATTTTTAGATACCGCCAAAGCTACCATTGATATGAACGAAGCTATTCTGACACTTCGTGTCGGAAAACAATTAGTAATTTACCACATCGAAGGGAACGAATGCTTATCAAATGATCCCTTTGAAATTGCTCAGTTCATCGATACCAATCTGGACTACCAACTAAAGAAAGCTAAAGAATTCAATAAAGGAAAGAAACTAGATCTTGGCAAAGATCTTGATAACACAAACTGGATTGATAACTACTGGGACAAGCTACCAAAATTGAAATACTTGAATGAAGGAATGGGAGACACGGGGGAAGTCAATAGCCCCCACCCGAAGAAAGACTGATGAAACACGTACGGGTCTGGCCAATGACCCTTAAATAAATGTGGATCTTTCGGGAGGCAACCCAATGATCATGAATAAATTGAGAAGTTGGTACATACGGCAGAACACATAGACCCTAGGTTTGTTTACAAATACAAAAGTTTCACTTACTCCAGTCTCCAAGTATGCCTTCTCGATACTAGGACCTTAGTAGCTTAACTACTACCTGTTATTTCCGTTTATGTTTTTATGTTTTTCTTTATGTGTCTAGTAGCATAACATCACTAGGTAGTTTCTCTACTTCTTTGAGGGGTTACACTCCATCTCTACAAGATGGAACGTCGGAATACACATCAAATTTCTGAGAAATTAGATGAAGTCTTTAAAGCAAAGTGTTGTCAACAGCAACACGTTTTGGCCATACGTTATACACCGAATTGACCGGGGGAGTACCGGTTTATTTTCCCTTAAAACTTCATGCATTTAAACTCCTTCATAGCTTTCCATTACATGCATTTATACATTGAGGGCAATACACTGTTTTAAGAGTCGGGTGGGGAATTAGATATTCAGGACAAGCTTGTAACCTCAAAGCAGTAAAACCAAACTTGTGATTTTCAACCAATTTGATCAAAACCTTAGAACCCGAAAAGTTTTCAAAAATTTTAAACCCTAAAACCAAAATCTCTTTGAGTTCACACTTAATTAAATAAAATGAATACATAGCAAGTAGAAACAAATGGATATTATGCATAACAAATCACTAAACCTTATCCCATCCGTTTTCATGTGAGAATAATGTGAGCCTTTTCACGAGCATTATTATTATTATTTTTCGCATGCTCTTTCATTTGGCATATTCAGTGTTTTTCGATCGAATTTTATACATAATTAGAACTTGTGTATCTTATACATATCGAGACCATGAACTAGTAGAAGTATGAAAATGATTGAGGCACCTAGGACTTTATTACCCTTTATATAATATCCTTAAACCCAAAATACCAAAAACAATATCCGTCTAGATAGCCCTTTGAGCCTTAGCCTTTTCTTTTCTACTACTCACATTTATCACCAAACCAGCTTTTCGTAAACACCTGTTATTGGCTAATTGTCTTCAAGATGGAGAAATATTATACTGTCTTATGTCACTATTTCAAGTATACAACCGTTGAGGCAATTTGGAAAGAGTCTGTTTCACTCAAAAGAATTGGAATATACAAGAAGAAAGTGGATGTATTAGGAGGAAACTGTTGAACAATCTACAAAGAAGATATGGAAAAACTATTTCAAGGAATTTGAGGAAAGGATTATTGAAAAATTAGTCTTGATGATATGTTGTCTAAAAAAAAGAAAGGAAAAAAATAGAAAAATGAGAAAAGAAAAAGAAAAGAGAGAATTTGGTCTTTTACCGGTTAGACCTTAAAGAGCTGGATATGCATTTCTTTGATTTCAATTTGCTTTCTTGTATTCTTTTTGCAAATCCTAAATTACCGCCCGAACTCTAAGAAAAAGTTTTCAAAGCAACAAGTGGTGTAAGAAAACGGTGGCGCAAGCAAGAACAATTGCCACCGCTCTACGGCCTATCAAAAAGCGCTGCTAAAAGAAGAGCCAAAAGATACGACAAATGTTTGAAGTGTGGCAACTTGAGCCACGATGGAAAATGTAGCAAGAATCAAACTTATTCCCAACATGAGTATACGCATCTGATCAAAGTAGGAGCTGTTAGGCTACAAGTCGAAAGAACCATACGAAAAGGCAGTAATGTGTTCTACGCAGTGAGGGAAGAGTTGAGAAGGATAATAGATCTCGGTCTTGACAATATGATCATAAACGAGCCCTCAGATTAGTTATACCCTCATGATCTGAGTACTATAGAGGAACCCGCTAGTATTTTCCATCTTAAGCCATGAAGTCGTAGTTGTGTGTTTCACGTTAGCTGCAGCCCTTGAAACCCTTTTAAATCCCACCCAAAAATATTTTCACTTTCAGCCTTTATTTTCTTTTAGCCGCATTACAACTCTTTTAAGTCCTCCTGATTCATGCATACTACTTAGTTAGTTGGTGGAGACTTGATTTGCATACAAGCTTATGATCATTGCATAATTCGATTCCAACTTGCGTGTTCTACTTAACTTTCATTATCTATATATATAACCCTAGAGTTGAGTGAAAATTATGAGAAGTGACCGATTATGCATAATTGAAGTTCTAGTAGGCTTGTCATGGACTCCATCACCCTAAATTAGAAAACAACACAAAAATAAAATAAAGCGACTCATGAGTTATCCCGGAGTTTCTAACTACTTGGAGCTCCATTACCCTTTTGTAAAGTTTTTAGTTATGGGTCTGATCATGCATGAGTTTGCTTGTGGATAAGCAAAGTTTAAGTGTGGGGTATTATGATATGCTCTAAATTGTACATGTTTTGCATGCATAATAATCCCCATATTATAGTAATAATTGATTAATAAACTTGCAATTGATACTTAAAACGTTTATATTTCGTAATTGCAGGTTATTCGGTGTCTTAAATATAAACAAAGCTAAATCCAATAAAAAACACCAAGAAATCAAGCTTCTAGAAAGATCATTCCCGAGCATTGACCCCCAAGAAGTCAACCATGGTCAACAAGCAGCTAAAAGACAAAACTGGGCTGCAGGGGAGGGATGCACGACCATGCGTCCCAATGCACGGGCGTGCATTGCCCTACCGTGCTCCCCAAGGCCCAGTACACTGGCATGTGTACTCTGATTGATACCCGAGGTGTTTGCACGGCCGTGCATTGCTCATTTTGAGGCCTATAAATAGAAGGCTTGAGTTCTTCATTCCACACACCTCAAGAAGCAAAGAAACACTATCCAGAGAGAGTATTCTCGTTGTTAAAGTAGAGAGTAGAGAGTAGAGAGGCTCCTCCTCTTCATTTCGCAATAGGGGAGCCTACGAAACTCAGCGTTATGCTAGTTAGTATGGCCATTCGTGGCTAAACTCTTTGTATTTCTAGGGTGAAGATAAAGTTTGGTGTATGTTAATGTTTAACGTATTAATCTAGTGGTACGTTTATCTCTTTAACTATTCTCTCTTAAAACCACCTTCTAGGTGAGTTTTTTTTTATTATTATCTAAACTTGTCTTTACACTTGTGAATGTTCTTGATTTTAAAGCGTAAGACCGTAAAATCTTTTTAATAAAACTTCTCTTGATACTTGTACGTCTTTATACAAGCAGATCTTGATAAGCCAAGGCTTGGTTAATATTAATAAGGTCATACGTCTTTATACGAACTTGTTATGAAACCAAGAATTGGTGAATTCATGTTGTAAACGGTACGTCCTTATACATGGTCCCATTGTTACACCGCCTACCTGTGAACAAAGTGTAATCACACTTTTAATAATAATAACAAAGCACCTAAGTTTGATGTCCTAAACCAACTCAGAGATAACACTAAAGAGTTGAGGGTAACGATGTCCCTAGCTGGGAGTCCTACCATTTTATCATTAAAGATTATAATCCGTGAACCAACATTATCATATACCAAGCGGATTTGAAGCCCAAAGCAATATTCTTCGTGACCTGATCATTTCCGAGATATTTACTTTTCTACTATTTACTATTCTGTTATTTACATTCATGTTACACATATCACACACGTTTTTACTTTTCTGTTATATACTTTATCGTCATTTACTTTTCTGTCATTTACTTTTCTGCTTCACAAGCACACAAAACCCACTCACTAATTAAACCAGCTAAACGATAACAAAAGTTGAGTATTGGAACTCGACCGTGTCCATTGGTTCGATATTTGGTTCTTACCTAAACTATATTACTCTGCGATAGGTACACTTGCCTATTGTGTGTGTTTTAAGTTAGAGTATTTATCATTTTATATATAAATTTAAAACCTGATTTCGTGAAACCAAAATCCCTGAATATATTATTATATAATATTTTTTCTATATACTAAACACAACGCACCATACACCAGCCCACACAACTACAAGCAAGTAACACATAGCAGCACACACACATTTACTATGACTCGTTACCTAAGCACGAATCATGTACGCGCTCTCCTGATAACACATCCTAGACGTACCCATACAACGTCAAAACCCATTACTCGACTCATCCAGAATAAGTCATTATACGACTCACAAGCATTATACCGACTTCTATCCTATACAACCTAAGGACACGACATAGACCCTTAGCTTCGTTATTGAATATTTAACTCATAAAACTCTTCAGGTTTAACCCAAAACTCGTAACAAATTTAATTAATAAAATAAAACATGCAGGTATATACGATAGCCCCAAAACAGTAAAAACTGTAGAAAGGGGATTAGAAATTTACCGGTTGTGAAGATCCAAGTCCGGCTCTACAACCGTCCTCCCGCTAGAAACCCAAACCTGTCAAACGTATGATCACATGATCAAACACGTTATAAACATACGCCGAATAACTCATAAATATAATAGATCCCCGACACTCGTCTCCTCAGCTCGTCATTCTCCTCCACGAAACCCTATTTTCCCAAGTTCACAAGAATTGGGTCGTCCTTGACCCATTTAGAACCCGAATACCCGAACCGGGTTCCATCCCATGCATGCACGTATACGTGACAATGCAAAACTCTAGCCCACGGAACACGTGTACTCGAGCCGGGCTTCCCTACGTGCATGCAAGCTATGCAACTTTAGCCGGGAAAACCTTAACCGGCCTCCTTACCATCCTTCGTCATCACACCGTGCACCACCATGCATGCCGCCTTCGTCTTTCTCCTCGGGACCAAACCCTAGCTGATTAACACCCTCATCGTCCTCTACCCCTTCGTTGGCTCCCCTTTACCACTGCGTCGGCTTCCCAAGCTCAGTCGTGCTCCACCGCCAAAAAGCAACCCTAATGGGTCACCCTTTCGTACCTACACCTCGCCGCCGGGTTAGTCATCATCACCACTACCGTCGGCAACCTTCTTACCTGACGTCATTCTGTCACAACAAACACTGGCAGCCGCCATCTCCTCGTCGCACCACCACAACAGTCACCATGGCTACCATTGCACTCCATTACAGCCGTCACCGGACCATCGTCCTCGTCTCCCTATCCGATCAACATAAACAAGGATAAAACCCTAATCGGGTTTCCATGCATAAACAAGAAAGGGTGAGAACGAGGGTTACCTTACGTGTAGTGGAAGTCACATACGCCGGACCGCTTTCAACTTTGGGACTTGTAGTTTTCACCTACATATTCTTTATAGTCTCGCCACACTAACGCACCATTCGTTACTTTAACATCATAAGATCGTCATGCTTCTCGCCTCATACCTTGATCGCCATATCATGATGATTCCCCGAACTTTAAGCACCATAGCCTTGTTCCTATTCATATGGATCACTCGCCCGCCCTTCTCAGATTATTTCCAGGAGCTTGTGCAAAACTCCTCCAGTCTCTATAAAGTTCCTTTATCGAAGTGTCCCTTTACTTCGTTACCAAGTGCTCAACGCGCCCTCTAAACATGCACACATTATACAAATTAGTGTCATAATCATCGACTTCCAATGATTCTCCATAATTCACGTACCACAACCATGTCCATTCCGTAAACAAAACATTTATCTCAACCGAAGCTCGCCCTTAATCTACTCATATGTCTACCAACGTAGGACTTTCCTTTCCAGGAACTCATGTGTAGACCCGCATTTGTCCTTCCTTCCCCGTTCCTCTATCACTACCACATGATTACCGAACGTGTCTTCCCCGTCACGTATGAAAATGAAGTCCGTCCTAGCGTGTGACAACCCGACTTTTTCATGATTAACCTCGTTAACAATTTCGTTAAATTTCCTCTTAAAACTTAACCCCGTTAAGTAAATCTGGTTAAGTCTTAACTTAATTAACGAAATTAAATCCTAAGGACTATTTCTGATCAATATTCAAACTGTAATACATGAAAATCAGGGACTAAAATTGCCATTAAGTCAAAATCGATCTAGTTGACTTTTAGAAGTCAACAATCACAAATTTGAATCCCAAATTCAACCGAAACAGAAAATCGATTCAACGCTGTAACGGATTCAATCCTTAATGTGTTAACCGACTCTCATCAAACCTCTAATTATCGTCATTGATACTCAATCAATCCAATTATGGGTATTAACTTCGTGACCGTCGACATCCTCGCCTATTACTATCAAATTCGCATCATTCGTACATTACAGTCACAAATTTATCACTGGAATAGCCCTTACGAACTCACTTGAAGCTACTGCACTCGTCAATTCCATCGGAGAAGTGAATCGTAGTCGTCGTGGAACAAACTCACGCAAGTCGGAGCCGATTTACTCAATCTCTACCAATTCAGGCTTCATTCTGGTAATTGGTTACAGTCTTAGTTTCGTTTAAATTCATAGATTAAAAGCCCTATGCTTTTAGAGGCTTACATTATCTAATTTAACAATCTAGATTCTAGGGTTCATCCCCTATTCGGCTTAATCGAACCCCAGTCTAGACCCAATCTCAATGCAATTAAACTACATGGTTAGAATCGCCATCCTTTGCTTAGTAAAAGCCCTATGTTAATTCGGGCTTTCACTATCGAATTTAACACAATCCGTAAACTAGGATTCATCATAAATTCGATTTGGGGATTTCAATCCTAGTCTCAACCAAAATGAAATTAACTTATATAGACAGATTCGAAATCTTTCACTGATCAATAGCCCCATGAATCCAACCCCAAACATTATAAGATTTATTCAATTTGATTCTTAATCTAACCTAGGGTTACCGGTTTCTAAATCGGAAATTAAACAATGCTAAACTTAATGGTTTTGAAATTAAATCCACCCACAGGTTCGAAATCCCCTAATGATCAAAAACCCAGCATAATCGGATCGAGCCAGAGTCGAAATCGATGGGATTTGAGTTGAGAATCGATCGCGGCTTGTATGGGAGGGATATCACAGAAATCGTATTGTTAAAACCATTTCGTTTCGGGTTTGTTTGCGAAACCCTAGCGGGCTGTGATGGTTAAAACTTTGGACTGAGAGGGAGGAGACCCGGGTTCGAGTCTTCCCCCCCCTATTTTGGTTTTAATTGTTTTAAAGAAATTTTTAATATAAAAACCATCCCCTATAGTATTATATTAATATATAATTATGTTTTGAATCCGGAAACACCCGTAGGCTCGGGTTTGATTTTATAACCCATCTTTATATTAATTATCCACTTTTAAAATAATATATTTATATTATTTTTAAACCATAACTTCGTATAAAATAATATATTTATATTATTTTCAACCCGTGATTCGTGTTATAAAATAATATATAGTTTATATTTATCGTATCGTTTTATACCTCGTGTGAAGTTTCAAACCAATTAATAATATAATTGTTATATTATTTACCCACATTTATATACTCGATTAAAAATAATATATTTATTATTTTTCCACAAAAATGACTATTTTAGTTAATTCTTCGAACCTAAAAATAATATATTAAATTATATTATTTTCCTAACTTTTGTAAACGACTTTAACATACGAATGCATTTATTTATTATTCGTTATTAACGTACGACACGTAACGCTTTTTCCTTACTGGTTATATTAAGAAAGCGTTAAGGTTTTCTAACTCTTAAATCCCGTAGACACGTTGGTCTACTCTTAAATCCTTAGAAAGCGTTAAGGTGTTCTAACTTCCGTGTCGTCGTCACAAATCCCATATGTCCCTAACTTATGTGTTATAATTATAGGGCATACGTAAGCCATGCAGCCTAACACTTGAGATTCTAAATCTCATTCTTGTGTGATACTACCTACTACGCAACGCGGGTGAGTTTCACGGCCCCTTTTTACTTGTTTAACTATTGGGGGAGAAACATGCTTACACACAAACATTATTTTACTTGTTTTCCTACTGAGGAGAAACATGCATACTCACAAACAGTATTTTACTTGTTTTCCCGTTGGGGAGAAACATGCATATACACAAACAGTATTTTACTTGTTTTCCCGTTGGGGAGAAACATGCATACGAACAGGCATCCGTTACTTGTCTCCCAGCCAGGGAGAGACATACACACGGACATGGATCACCTAGTATTTCATTACCACTTGTGTACCTAAGTGCAAACATAACATGCAAAGTCCTTACACACTCGGGCCATTAATATGTGGAGTATAGCGGGGAAATTTGAGTAGTACTACTGGGTTTGACAAACCCCACCCGGGTTAGTCGCGCTAACTTGATTGGAGGTTTAACGGGTGTAAATTGTCCTTAACACTTGCCATTGTTGATGTTAGCAATGGCTGAAGGCACCCAAACACAAACAGTCACCTTCGGTTGCGAACGCTTAGAGTAACTTGTACATTGTCTAGCTAGCAATAGGTGTAACTTACGTATGTGGATCCAGCAACACTCAAACCGTTTATTTACATACAAACCTGTGAACTCACCAACCTTCTGTTGACACTTTTTCATACATGTTTCCCAGGTCGCTTTGGCACATGTTGCGCACTTAGGACTTACATGGAGTCCTACATTCATTTCAAATATTTTAAACAGTTTATTTAATTACATTAATTGACGCTTGTTGCGTGTAATTACGTTTGACTTCATTGTAACATTTCCGCTTCCGCATTAACTCTGAACTTTTATGTTATGGCATTAAAAGTCCCATATAGTGTCGTTTGATGTAACTAATGACTGAGATCCTGGTGTGTCACCTTCCAAACGGTAAAACTCCGTTAGTGGAATTTGGGGGTGTGACAGATTGGTATCAGAGACATTAGTTATAGAGAACTAAGATTGCATACTAGACTATAATCGTACACATGCATTATTTACACGGCACAGACACTCATACTTGATACATATAGCACCTATACATAACTTGTAGTGCAGGCATGTAACACCATCTGTATCACCCTCAGTTGGCGAGGGACACATCGTTTGCATTGCATCATCATTCCCAGTGGCGACACTCGGGGAATCACCAGAACATCATCCACGCCCGTCCTAGGGCAGCGAGATGGAGCCTTCGGAGGAGTCACTTACATCACCATCACCCGTTGGGTATGGTGGGCTTTCTCAGGTTCATGTTATGGATGACACTCAGCACTAACGGATATCTCTTTGGGAATTGGGATCGTCGGAGGCGAGTCCCTACGTAACCACTAGCAACAATAAGCCGATTGAAGGCAGACCGTTACACGCATTATTGCAGAATCTATTGACACGTAGATGTCATCACTTTCTCGAGCCATGGGCTCGTGTCTTTGGTCGATATTCTGTTGAGAATAGATTGACCACAAATTTGAGAACGCATTGCTCAATGCATACTCAAACCCTATTCTGTCTCAGTGGGAAGAACAACTACTTTCCTTCTTCCAGTAACACATATCCATGAAATAGTTACACTTCTTGAAGTCGCATTTCATGTACATGCTTGCTTCATGTGCATGATTCCATCTGCAATCTGCTGGATTGAACTCTCGTATTGTGTTTCAACTCGAGTGAATACTCGGATCGAACGATTCCTGACTACTCATCCTAATATGAGTCCTAGTGGGTCAACTTGTGGTTGATGACTAAGCCTCTCGATGACTTATCATATCTGACAACACCCTGTACTCGGGAATGCAAATTGAGGTACATTTTGACACATGGTAGGGAGAAGCTAGGGTGAGCATGAAAAGCAAATTATCATTACGGGTGCACACGTAATAGTAATTTGAGGTGCAAGTAAGTCCTGGTGAAACCTAGTGTGTGGATGAATGGTCCTAATCAGTGATTTACAGACTTAGGTTTCCACTATCTGTAGAGACTCTCATAACCCACTCAACGATTAGTTGGTATCGTTAAACTTGTTCAACAATTGATAAACGCAACTATCAGGTTGAAAAACCATCCCCTATACTATTATATTAATATATAATTATGTTTTGAACCTGGAAACCCTCGTAGGCTCGGGTTTGATTTTATCACCCATCTTTATATTAATTATCCACTTTTAAAATAATATATTTATATTATTTTCAAACCATAACTTCGTATAAAATAATATATTTATATTATTTTCAACCCGTGATTCGTGTTATAAAATAATATATAGTTTATATTATTTCGTATCGTTTTATACCTCGTGTGAAGTTTCAAACCAATTAATAATATAATTGTTATATTATTTACCCACATTTATATACTCGATTAAAAATAATATATTTATTATTTTTCTACAAAAATGACTATTTTAGTTAATCCTTCGAACCTAAAAATAATATATTAAATTATATTATTATCCTAACTTTTGTAAACGACTTTAACATACGAATGCATTTATTTATTTATTATTCGTTATTAACGTACGACACGTAACGCTTTTTCCTTACTGATTATATTAAGAAATTATATAATCCTGTAGACACGTTGGTCTACTCTTAAATCCTTAGAAAGCGTTAAGGTGTTCTAACTTCCGTGTCGTCGTCACAAATCTCATATGTCCCTAACTTATGTGTAATAATTATAGGGAATACGTAAGCCGTGCAGGCTAACACTTGAGATTCTAAATCTCATACTTGTGTGATACTACCTACTACGCAACGCAGGTGAGTTTCACAGCCCCTTTTTACTTGTTTTACTATTGAGGGAGAAACATGCTTACACACAAACATTATTTTACTTGTTTTCCTATTGAGGAGAAACATGCATACTCACAAACATTATTTTACTGTTATCTACACAACTGCCAGAGTTGTTGGATAAAGGTTTCATCCGACCTAGCTCATCGCCATGGGGAGCTCCAGTCCTATTGGCAAGAAGAAGGACAGGACTTTCCGCATGTGCATCGACTATCGTGAGTTGTGCAAAGTGACGACCAAGAATCGTTATCGGCTACCCCACATAGATGGTCTCTTTGATCAACTCCAACGATCAAGTTTCTATTCCAAAATAGATCTTAGGTCCAGCTACCATCGGTTAAGAGTCCGAGAAGAGGATATCTCTAAAACTGCTTTCAGGACAAGGTACGGCCATTATGAGTTTATGGTTATGCCTTTCGGGTTAACCAACGCACCCGCGGTATTCATGGATCTCATGAACCGTGTGTGTAAGCCTTACCTTGACCAGTTCGTTATCGTTTTCATCGACGACATCCTCATTTATTACAAGAACAAGGAGGAACATGAGGAACATCTACGCCTAATTTTGGAACTACTTAAGCGAGAACAACTGTATGCTAAGTTTTCCAAGTGTGAATTTTGGATCCGGGAAGTTCAGTTTCTAGGGCATGTGGTTAATGAGAAAGTGATACATGTTGACCCATCCAAAATAGAAGCCATCAAGAATTGGGCAGCACCGACGACTCCGACTGAGGTGCGACAATTTCTGGGATTGGCTGGATATTACCGTCGATTCATCGAAGGATTTTCCAAAATTGCTCAACCCCTCACCGCCCTAACTCAAAAAGGAAAAGCCTATAATTGGGGCGATAACCAAGAGTCAGCTTTCCAGCACCTCAAACAGAAACTTTGCAGTACACCTATTTTAGCTCTTCTAGAAGGAACCGATGATTTTGTTGTGTATTGTGATGCATCCATTCAAGGTCTGGGTTGTGTCTTAATGCAACGCGAAAAGGTAATCACATACGCGTCACGTCAGTTAAAGGTTCATGAGAAAAACTACACCACTCATGATCTAGAGTTGGGAGCAGTAGTCTTTGCACTTAAGATATGGAGACATTACTTGTACGGTACCAAATGCACCATCTACACCGATCACAAGAGCCTCCAGCATATCTTCGAGCAGAAGGAGTTGAACATGCGACAACGTCGTTGAGTTGAACTTTTAAATGATTACGAATGTTCGATCCCGTATCATCCGGGTAAAGCTAACGTTGTGGCTGACGCACTAAGCAGAAAGGAAACGAAACCCAAACGAGTTCGAGCGTTACAACTTACTATTCACCCTGGATTGCCTGACCGAATCCGTAGTGCTCAACTTGGAGCCTTGAAAGAAGATAACATACTGTTAGAAGGTACACGCGGCATGGAAGCCCAACTTGAAGTAAAATCTGACGGAATTCGTTACTTCGCTGAACGAATATGGATTCCAGTATTCGGAAACCTAAGGGAACTAGTCATGAATGAGTCTCATAAGTCTCGTTACTCTATTCATCTAGGCTCAGACAAGATGTACCACGATTTAAAGGTGTTGTACTGGTGGCCAAAGATGAAGGACGATATAGCCACCTATGTGAGCAAGTGCCCAACATGCTCAAAGGTTAAAGTGGAGTACCAGAAGCCTTCTGGTCTACTTCAACAACCAGAAATCCCAATGTGGAAATGGGAACAGATTTCTATGGATTTCATAACTAAACTACCTAGGACCCCTAGCGGATGCGACACCATTTGGGTGATCGTAGATCGCTTAACAAAATCTGTACACTTCCTTGCAATCAAAGAAACCGACAAGATGAAAAAAAAAACTCACTCGTATTTACTTGAAGGAAGTAGTCTCTCAGCACGGTGTGCCAATTTCAATAATTTCAGATCGTGACGCTCGATTCACCTCTCGTTTTTGGCAATCATTGCAAAAAGCCCTAGGCACACGTCTAGACATGAGTAGAGCATATCACCCGCAAACTGATGGTCAAACGGAACGTACCATCCAAACCTTAGAGGACATGCTACGAACTTGTGTGATCGATTTCGGTAATACTTGGGAATCTCACTTACCTTTAGTGGAGTTCTCTTACAACAATAGGTATCACACTAGCATCAAGGCAGCATCATTCGAGGAATTATATTCAAAACCTCTGAAGATCAACTTACAGGTCCCGAACTTGTATTCGAAACCTCTGAAGATCGTTCAAATCCGAAACGTATGGCGGCAGCTCGTGATCGTCAAAAGAACTACGCTGATAAGCGTCGTAAACTGTTAGAGTTTCAAGTAGGCGACATGGTTATACTCAAAGTCTCACCTTGGAAAGGTGTAATTCGCTTCAGGAAGCGAGGCAAACTAAATCCTCGTTATGTTGGACCATTCAAGATTATAAAGAGAATTGGCCCAGTAGCGTATCAACTGGACCAACTTGAAGGACTTAGTGGTGTACACGATGTCTTTCATGTCTCGAACTTGAAGAAATGTCTAGCAAACGAATCGCTCGTAGTTCCTCTTGAGGAACTACACATTGATGAACAATTGCGTTTCATCGAAGAACCTGTCGAAATTATGGATAGGGAAGTCAAAACGTTAAAGCGCAGCAAAATTCCTATTGTTAAAGTCCGTTGGAACTCGAAACGCGGACCGGAATTCACGTGGGAGCACGAGGATCAGATGATGCGTAAATATCCTAATCTGTTCAAGCACTCCACGTCAAACTCTTAAGGTACTATTCTAAATTTTTGGGATGAAAATTCTTTTAACTAGGGGATGATGTGACATCCGGAAAAAAAAAATTTATTTACTTAAATTTTCGGGATGAAAATTCTTTCAACTAGGGGATGATGTGACAACCCGACTTTTCCGGTTAACTCCGTTAAGAATTCCGTTAAAAACCCTATAGAAAAACTTAACCCCTGTAGATGCATAATATGTCCCTAATCCCTTGTAATATGTATTTCATCTATGTTTAATGTAATTATTTGATGTATTAATGAAATTACATGTTTATCCTTAATGTTTACTCATATATAATGACTGTGTATTAAACGATCTGATAAATAGCGATAACGTTGATCAATCGTGCTAATGAAAGGCCCATTCGCACGAATGGATCATGAGAATGATCCATTCGCGCGAATAGCTCATGAGAATGATTAATTCGCTAGAATAAGTCATGAGAATGATTCATTCATACGAATGAACCATTCTGATGATTCATTCTTAAGAATGAACCATTCTGCTGATTCATTCGCACGAATGAGTCCATTCACATGGATCATTCGTACGAATGGCCTCAGCACTATATATAGAACTTTCACTTCATGAGCACATACAACACAAAAAACACAACAGAAATACAACACATATACACACAGAACCAGACTAAGCAAGAACACACAAACTCTCTGCACCTGTATTGTCGAATCTCTGTCCGTTGAGAGTTTCCAGGTCTTGTATCCAACTTCTCTACACCAAAGGGTCGATAGAAACCTTCGTTTCGACATCTAATCCGCTAGTTTCTTACGACCCGATCCGTGTCATAGATTGGATTGCCAATCAAATCGGATTCCGCACGATTTGGTTCGGTTAATGTGTTGAATCATTGGATCAAGGTAGATCCCGATCCAACAAAGTGGTATCAGAGCCTGATTGTGCTCTAGATTCAACATAGAAAATCTAATCTTGCTTTTAATCTTGCTTTTTCTAGCTTCTTGAATGTTATAAAGATCACTTGATCGTTGTTTAGCCGCGTTCAAAACTTGTGATTATTGCTTCTGAGTGATCTGATCGTCTCAGTTTTCAGATCTGATAAAAGGATCAATCATTGGTGCTTTTTGGTGCAAAAAAGTCAAACAGCTCTCTGTCGTACGAATGGCTACTATGATGAACTTCATTCGCACGAATGGCTCCTACCATTCGCACGAATAGATCAAGTCTCCCGCTCATTTGTTCAAACTTCCAATCGCACGAATAGAACATTCCATTCGCACGAATAGAAAATTCCATTCGCACGAATAGAAAATTCCATTCGCACGAATAGAAAATTCCATTCGCGCGAATAGAAAATTCCATTCGCACGAATAGAACATTCCATTCGCACGAATAGACCCATTCGCATAAATCTCTTCTAAATTTTTTTTCTTGTGTCGAAAAACTTCGTTTTTTACCATGTCGGACTTAGCCTTTGTTGCCAGTCAGAACAGTAAAATCCAAAACTTGTTATTAATCGATAATGAAGCTGGAAATGCTAACAAGGCTCCAAAACTCATGACAATGGACGAATATCATCACCGGAAAAACAGGTTTGAGATACACATTAATGGAGTTGATACAAACTTATGGATGATGATAGAGAATGGATATCAAAAAGTGTTGAATGAGGATGGAACTTCTGTTTTGCTTTCCCTTTTAAGCGAACAACAAAGAAAAGATTATGACTTAGAAAAGAAGGCATATGCTATCTTATCTCAGGCCATATCAAGAGAAATATTTCATCAATTCAGGCAGTTACATCTTCAAAATCTCTGTGGGTTGCCTTAGAACAACGTCACGAAGGAAATGCTTCGTTGAAAGCTATCAATGCTAAGGCCATTAAGAAGGAATTTGATAATTTCATGTATATTGGGAATGAGTCCTTAGATGATTTATTTGAGAGATTCTATCACTTGATGAGTGAATTGCATGCCCATGAGATCAAAACAACGAAAGAAGAAAAGGTTCAATGCTTGGCAGATGCGCTACCACCAAAATGGGATTCATTCTTGATGGTTCTCAAACAGAACAAGACTCTTGAAACCATTGATATCAATGAATTTCTTCAGAAATTGAGAGAACAAGAGGTGATGAATAAGTGGAAGTTAAAGAGAGGTGTACAAGCTCAGGATCCTTCATTGTACTATTCCACATCAACTCAACAAAATGCTCCTTTGCAGACTGCGTTTGTATCAAACATGTCAAATGTTTCAGCCAGCCAGTCTTCAACAGCTCATGCTTCAGTTTCATCAAGCTCGGTTCCACAGCAGGGAAATACTGCTAGTACTCCTCCACCAAGCCCCATTAAATTGCAAACAGACAACTTCGACAAGGTTACTATCGAAGTGGCCAAGGAACACATGGCACTGTTGTCTACCGTTATCAATTCATATGACAGTCTTGTTGCTGGACAGGTTGGAAACAGTCATCTGACAGCAGAAGACTATGCTCAGATTGATAAGGATCAAATGGATCGAATTGATATAATGTGGGCTCTTGCAAGTGCAGTCAGAAGAGCGAGAGATTATGTAAAAAGGACAGGAAAAACTCTCGAAGGGAACAAAGACACTACTTATGGTTTTGATCTGTCTGCTGTTGTTTGTTTTAACTGTGGTGAGAAAGGGCATTTTGCTAGGCAATGTGAAAAGCCTAAACAGACTGGAAACTGCAACCCTTTCAACAACCGTCAAAGCCAACCGAAGCCACAAAATCAAAATACAGAAACAAACCTTGTTCCAGTTACTCTTGCACAAGATAAGGGCACTTCAAGTGGAACAAAAGCTATGGTTGTTCAAACAGATGAGACTGTTGATTGGTCTTTTAAATTTGGAGCTGATGGTAGTTCAGGGGATAGAGCTTACATGGCAAAGGCTGTAGAAGTCAATGAAGAATCAGATTCGATGCTGAGAGAGAGATTGCTTCAGAAAGTTCATCAGCTGCAGACGACACATCTTCAAACAGTTCTGGATTCACAGATGAGAATGAAGATAAATCATCTGTTGTCTCTTCAAGTCAATCGACAGCTGATGTGGATGATAACAATTCCTCTTCTGAATCTACCTGTAGCTGTGCTTTTATGGTAAAAACATCCATAGGCATTCAGGTAAATTCTGACAGTTTTGAAAGTGAGTCTGAATCTCAACCGTGTTTAATTTGTGATGAACTTGAGAAGAAAGTTGAGACACTTAAAAGTCACAACACAGACTTAATTGCTGATTTAACTAATTGTCTTGAAGCAAACCGTGTTTTAAAGGGAAACGAACTTGCTTTCAAAAACAAAATTGATCTTTTAAACAGGCAAGTTCATGAATTAGAAATCTGTGTTATCAACAAACAAAATGCCATCACTTTTTATTTAAACACGATTGATGAAACAAAGAAAAAGCTGGCGCTTGTCGAATGTGATTATGAAACTTTAAATCAAAAGCTGAAAAGTTATTCAAATTCTTCTTACCTTCTTTATTACATGATTTCACGGCGTCCAGGAAAGAAAAATGCTGGGATGGGGTATAACAATTGTCCTCCACCTGTGTTGAATACTATGGTAAACACACCGGATGATAACCCAATCATTGACTTTAAGGTCAAAACGCCACTTGTCGTTGATCCAACCGAAGACAAAATTTCTCAACCAAAGGTTAACGATAATGGTGCTTCGACCTCGGAGTCCCAGTGTGTTGATGGAATGGTAGAAGAGTGGGATGAAGATGACGATGAGTGTCTTACTCGTGGTTTGGGACACAAAAACTCGTCTGCTCCACAGAATGACAGCATTGGTATTTCAAAATCTGCTTCTAAAAATGTTTTTAAAATTAAACCAACCAATTGCAGTCCATCTTATCCCACTACTTCTGATCAGAAGAGTCAAGTAACCAAAGCCTCAATCAAAAAGGTTAATTTTGTTAAAGCTGGAGAGTCTGTTCAATCAAGCAAGTCACTCTCTTCAACTGAACAAAAAGAAGCTAAGGCTGATGGTTCAAAAACTCACCAAAGTGAAAATGAATACAGATCTCCAAGGTTGGTTGAGCGGAGATACTGTTTTGAGTGCGGTACAAAAGGACACGTTGTTGTCAACTGTCCTTATCTTCAGAAGCCAAGTAAAAGAGTTAATCATTTTCCAGAAAATAAACAAAAGTTTTTAAAGTCAAAATCTAACTCTTTTACCCAACAACAAGTGCATCAAAAGAAAGTTAAACAAAAGATGCATGACTTGTTGGTCTCTGATTCGAGTTCCACACCTGTACAAATTGTTAAGCAATCCACTGTTTACCACAAACAGTCGTTACACAAACAACATGTGTGGAAAGCAAAATCAGATGATGCTTCTAACAACTGTACTTCAAAGTCAAATGGTTGTTCCAAAAGTCCACAAGGACAGTGGATGGATTGTACTGTTGTAGATGAGACTGGGAAACCCAAGACCGTAAAGGCTTGGGTTCCTAACCTAAACTAATTACTTTCCTTCTTGTGCAGGTTGTCCTTTATAATCCTATTAGCAATAATTGGATTATTGATAGTGGGGCATCCAGGCACATGACTGGGAACTTAGCTCTCCTTTTCGACGTCAGAAATATCAAAGGGGGCTATGTTTCATTTGCAGGCGATAAAGGTGGTTTTATCTCAGCTCAAGGAACACTGTCTAATGGAGCTGTCAGCTTTGAGAAAGTCAACTTTGTCAAACAGTTGGATAACAACTTACTTTCTGTTTCTCAAATCTGTGATAAGGAGTTCAAGGTTCTTTTTTATGACAAGCATTGTTATATCTTGAAAAAGGAGTTTATGATTCCAGAAGACATGGTGGTTATGTCTGCTCCAAGAATGAATGATCTTTATATTCTTGACATGTCACAAGCATCATCCTCAGTGTCCACAGCATCATGTTTTGTTTCAAAAGCCACTGAGAAGGATTCTATTTTATGGCACAAAAGAATGGGACATCTCAGTCTCAGAAAAATGAATCATTTGGTGCACAAAAATCTTGTTGAAGGAGTCACTGTGAAAAGTTTTCATCTTCCTGACGTGTGTGTTTCTTGCAAGAAAGGCAAACAAACCAAGAAATCTCATAAACCCAAATCTCAACATTCCATCACTATACCACTAGAGCTCTTACACATGGACTTGTTTGGTCCTATCAACCGAAAGAGTATTGCTGGAGACTTATATTGTTTGGTTGTGATGGATGAGTATTCAAGATATTCTTGGGTGATGTTCTTAAAAGAAAAATCTAAAACTTTTGAATATGTGGAGATTCTGATTACCAAATTGGAGTCTTTGTATAAGTTAAAGGTTAGGAGGATCCGTTCGGACAATGGTACTGAAATTAAAAATCATCTTATGGAAACTTTCTGTCAAAAACTTGGTATTCACCATGAATTCAGTGCGCCATATGTTCCACAAATGAACGGTGTTGCTGAGAGGAAGAATCGGACCTTGATAGAAGCTGCAAGGACTATGCTCGCTGACTCAAACTTACCCGTACAGTTCTGGAATGAAGCTATTGCTAATGCGTGTTACACGCTCAACCGGGTTCTAGTTATCAAGCGTCACGATAAAACTTGCTTTGAATTGTTGAATCGACGGAAACCGAACTTACAGTATCTTGAACCGTTCGGCGCTCCATGTACCATGTTGAAAAAGGATGCTCATGGCAAGTTTAACGAGAAAGTAGAGGAAGGTTACTTCTTAGGGTACAGCACTCCCAATAAAAGAGTTTACAACAAAGCCTCTGGGAATGTAGAAGAATGGTACCATGTTGATGTTCAAAAGTATACCTCTCCTGCTGCTGGAAAAGGTCTTCCTTGGATGTTTGATTATGAAGAACTTTTTGCCTCGTTTAATCTTCCTCCAGGATGTTCAGATGAGGAGGTTGCTGTTCAAATGATGTATGATGCTCAAAACGCACCTGATGAACATGTGCAACCTACTCCCTCATCATCTGACATTCCTGAGTCCTCCAGTAACACACAATTCACACAGGATGATGACTCTTCTTCTTCTTCTTCTTCAGAGTATGAGGGTTCTCGACATGAAATAGACCAGGTGATTGAAGATCCTTCCCATGATGTTGTACAATTGAGTGATGATGTTTCACATTCTGTGGCAATTGAACAGAGTATCACAAACCTTGATCAAACTGTTGAGGTTCCTGCTCATCCTGTGGGTAGGATTGATAGAATTCATCCTCAACAGAACATTATTGGTGATCCCACATCTGGTGTTAAAACTAGGGGTCAGATCAATTCTGGAGTCTACTCAGAAATCATGGAATCTGGTGTGGTCAACGATTGTGCGCATTCATGTTTCGTCTCGCAAATCAAACCACGGTCTATAACAGATTCTTTAAAAGAAGAATCTTGGGTAAATGCAATGCAGGAAGAACTACTCCAATTTCAGAAGCTCGGAGTTTGGAAGTTAGTTGATTTACCAAAAGGAGCTAAGAAGATTGGTACTCGATGGGTTCTTCGTTGCAAAAGGGATGATCAAGGAATAGTCATAAGAAATAAGGCTCGTTTGGTCGTTCAGGGATTTAGGCAAATTGAAGGTATATATTACAATGAAGTGTTTGCACTGGTTGCTCGTCTGGAAGCAATTCGAATTTTTCTTGCTTATGCATCCTACAAAAGGTTCAAAGTCTATCAAATGGATGTAAAGAGTGCTTTCCTTCATGGAGAAATCAGTGAAGTCGTATACGTCAGTCAACCTCCCGGGTTTGAAGATCCTATGCATCGTGACCGTGTCTACAAATTGAACAAGGCACTGTACGGATTGCACCAAGCTCCGCGAGGGTGGTACGAGCCACTTTCCACTCATCTTCTGAACAATGGTTTTAGAAGAGGTGTCATCGACTGCACGTTGTTTATTCGGGAAAAGGGTGGAGAACTTTTAATGGTACAGGTATACGTGGATGACATTATTTTCGGATCGACGAATGATGTTCTGTGCAAAGAATTTGAAAGAGTTATGCAGGACAAGTTCGAGATGAGTTCCATGGGAGAGATGAAGTTCTTTCTAGGGCTACAAGTAGATCAATCTGAGACAGGGATTTTCCTTCATCAAACAAATTATGTTGGAGACATACTGAGCCGATTCAGTATGACTGATGCCAAACCTGCTGGTACTCCATTGGCGATCAATCACGGGATTTCACCTGATGACAAGGGGGAGTATATTGATGCTACTCTCTATCGAGCCATGATCGGATCACTCATGTATCTCACGGCATCTCGACCAGACATCATGTTTGCCACGTGTCTCTGTGCCCGATATCAGTCAAAACCAAAAGTCTCCCACTTAATTACTGTCAAAAGGATTTTTTGTTATCTGAAGGGTACTCCTGATCTTGGATTATGGTACTCTAATGATGATAACTTTGAGCTTACTGCATATAGTGATTCTGATTATGGTGGTTGCAAAACAGACTTCAAGTCTACATCTGCAGGGTGTCAGTTCTTTGGAAACCGTCTTGTGACATGGCAATGCAAAAAGCAGACTTCGGTGGCTACATCTACATGTGAAGCTGAATACATCGTTGCTGCCAGTTGCTGTTCTCAGATTATCTGGATTCAACAGCAACTTCGGGACTACGGTTTGCAATTCTCTAACACTCCTATTTATGTAGATAATTCTGCTGCCATAGCTATCACTAAGAATCCGGTTCAGCATTCAATAACCAAACACATCGGCATAAAATATCACTTCATTCGTGATTGTTTTGAAAAGAAACTGATTGATGTGGTTCAAATTAACACTGATTTCCAAAAGGCCGAACTCTATACAAAAGCCTTTGACAAACCAAGATTTTTATTCTTGTTAGAGGTAAACGGCATGAAAAAGAAGGATGACGTTGTTCCGGACCAAGAGTCGAGTCAGTAATCATTTTTATCAATTAAGTTCCTGTATATATTTTCTTTCTTGCGTTTACTAAAAATCTCAAAAACTCAAAAAGATTTTTCATTTTGAAATTTTAGGGGGAGAAAATGTCAGTAAGAAAATGATCTCTCGCTGAGAAAAATGATAGTACACAGACGCTAGTTATCTGAGACTCCAAAAAGATTTTCTAAATTGTGTACAGTTTGTTTTAAAAAAAAAAAAAAAAAAAAGGATTTTCCATTTTTGTACAGTCTAAAACCCAGAAACATCTGAAAAACTCAAAAATGAGAAATCGTATCCAACCTTTAGGAAGTGATGGCACACTAACCATATGTATGAAGCACATTGCATTTAATGTCATAGTGAATAGTCACACTGAGTCAACATGTGATGCATTGATTGGCTTATCTTACTGAATCTCGACCATTGATGATCAATCTATACCATATTAGATATTGTCTTGTGAGTCACATAATGGTGAAAGGATTGACGAAAATCAACAATAGAAAGTGAAGGTGTTTCTCATTATGTGCACACCAGTTATCATCCGTTTAATGAGATATCAGAAAGTAGTTATAAAATTAAAAATTAGATTCCGAAGTTGTATACGTGCCATATTGCCTTGTAAATACCTGGCTGAATCCGTCCATGCGATTAAGAATAAAATAAAAGTATGAATCCGAATTCGTATATGTGCCATATTACCGGGTTGCAGCCTGGTTGAAGCCATCCATGGGATAGGATGAACACAAACACCGTTAGCTGCATACGTGCCATATTGCCTTGTAAATACCTGGCTGAAGCCGTCCATGAGCTGATGGCTGTCACTGTGAATACTAAAAAAAAAAAAAAATAGGTGTAGTAAAGAAGTAACAGGGAATAACTGAGATCTCATGAACTTATGATGACTGGTTAAGTAAGTTGTGCTGATTTGAAACATTAACATGTTTTGAAAAGTAATTCAAGTCAATTCTTAACTAGTGTGGGACACACAGACAATGGACTCAATCCTTCAAGATCATCTTGTAAGTGTTGAGAAGAGGTCTGCATAGGTTTAAGATGGACAAACATATCAATGATCGTATTTTGACTAAGTGTACTTAAAGTTCAGATAATTTGCAATGTTGCTGATTGCTATGAGTTAAGTACTGATCCTATGTTCGGATCTTTCTCACAAAAAGATGTGTAAATACCATTGTATAGTTGTATCTACAAAATTCAAAATGTCTCAGATCATTAGTCACTAAGTCTGTATGATTTCTCATAAGGATCATTCTTACTAAGACATGCGTGTATATATCTTGTTGATATTATTTTCAGCATTACATATTCAAAAATCCAAAAAGATTTTACTTTTCCTGAATTTTAGATTATCTGATAAAACTCGAACGACTGTCTGAAAATCAAAATTTGAAAACCGCTTGACTTCCTGATTGATCAAATCGTTTCTTTACTTCATAAACTATTCCAAAACTTCATAATTGATCCCTCACTTCATAATTAAATGTAAATTACTTCATAATCAAATTGTTGTCAAGACCGATGTGGTCGGATACCCCATTTAACTTGAAAAGTTTAATTTGCATAAGGGGATTGTCCCATTCGTACGAATGGATGAGCAAAGTGGCTCACTCATACGAATGGATGAGGAGAATAGCTCATTCACACGAATGGACTGACCAGAATGGTCCACTCGTACGAATGAGTGGCAGAATGAATCAAGTCTGGGTCACTCGCACGAATGGACTGACCAGAATGATCCATTCGTACGAATGAACCAGGCCATCCTATAAAAAGGCCATTCATTCGCATTCTCAGCATCATTCGTACAAATCAGAAATCCTTATTCGCACGTCTGTTTCATCAAATTCTGATTTTGAACAAAACTTTGTCAAATCTGTAATCTAATCATTCGCTTTCATTTTACAGGTATAACCCTACAAGTATTCATCGATTGTATACCGATTCGTGGATGTTCGACTAGATTTAGGGTTCAAAACCGAAAACCAAACCTAAAAAAACGTAAAAAATGACTTAATAAACCAATTAAAATGCTAAATATTGGTTGAAAATCATAGTCGAGTGTGTTGGTGTCTTTTTCGGCAAATCTTTTCAAGTCTTGATCGAATTTTTGGACAAATTGGATCGTGACCCGTCTGTCATACGAATGGACACACTCTTCATGTTCATTCGTACGAATGAACACTCATTCACACGAATGAGAACTCATTCACACGAATGAGAACTCATTCACACGAATGAGAACTCATTCACACGAATGAAAACTCATTCACAAGAATGAATACTCATTCATATGAATGAAACTCATTCGCACGAATGAATAGGCAGAATGATCCATTCGCACGAATGAACCAACTCTTAGGGTTCATTCGTACAAAGGGAAAATGGTCCAAACGTTCATATTTCCAAAATCTTGCATGTACTGATCTGATGTGCTTCATGTTTATGTGTTTACAGACTGATCGTTATGGCGCACAGAGCTCCAGTTGTTCTTAAGGCTTCAATAAAAAGCAACATATGTGCGTACATGATTCCTACATCAAAGAATGCACGTCCGTTTGTCGGAATGATCGAGTTTTTATCAAGATCAAGGATTGCTCATGCTATATCCCATCACCGAACTCCATATACGTCGCATCAAAGGGAGTTCTGGGCCTCTGCCGAGATTGACTGCGAGGTATCTCCACCAGTCATACGAGGGAAGATCGCAGGTCAAGATGTGGTTGTATCGGCAGCTCATATTCGCCGATTGTGTCAATTCGGTGATCATCCTGAAGATCCAGTGACACTGGATAAATATCTGGTCCGCGGATGCTTCATGAGAATAAAGTACGACGGGAATGTAGCCGAAGGAGTTTTAAACAAAGCGAACCTCTGTCCGCAGTACAAGTATCTAGGACATGTTCTTCTGCATTGCCTCGGTTCCCGTCGTGGCGGTTTCGACGACATGCCCGAAACAATTCAGAGCGCATTCGTTGCTCTGGTGTTGAACATTCCGTTCAACTTTTCTGAGATGGTGTTCACTCATCTTAAGGAAAACATCTATCTAAAAGGGGACAATGCGTATCTTATGTACCCCAGATTCTTACAAATGATAATAGATGACCAACTTCCTCTTCTGCCAAGGTCAGACATCGACATGATCAAGCTAGAACACATGACGGATGTCACTCTAAACAGAGTACAGACCTACAGGGGAAGACCAACAAAGCCACCTCACAAACGACTTATTGGACATCTGGCAAATCCAGATTATGTGGCACCAACAAACAGAAATTGGTGTCACGATAACAGTGATTCTGACAGGGAGGATATTGTTGTACCTCCAGCTGACAACCAAGATGATGACGACCAAGATGGTCAGGGAGATGGTGGCAGTGCTCCTAATGTTCCATCTACCGCTGCCACCACCCCCACTGTTGCTGCTATCGATTCTTCCCTTCCAACTAACCCAGAAAACGTTAACCTGGACACCGTCCTGTTTACTGATTCTTAGGACACTGAAGACGAATTTGTAATCAGTCAACAAGGGGCAAGATTGGTCGCAACAAAACGAAAAAGGGGAGCAGATCAAGGAAGCTCAAGGGTTGATGATGACGTCAGGGATGCTGACTTTGTCCCTGACTGTCCACAAGTATCTGCTGCTCCTTCTTCCCAATCTACCCCAGTCAAGAAAGGAAGAAGAAAGAGAATGGCCAAACGCCAAAAGTTTAAACTTGTTAGAAGGACGGAGAGCACCTCTGCTACTACAGCAACTGCCACCAGGTTTGAGGCTCCAATGTCAACATCTATGCCTCAGACACAAACTGTGCCTCCTCCCATCTACACGACTGCTCCTACATCACAGCCATCAACTATTCGAGCTAAATCTTCAATGTCACTGCCGACTGTCTCTCTACACGACCAGATCAGTACTTTAAACAGTTTGGTACTTCGTTTACTGGCTCAGAATGAAGAGCAATCAAAGCGTCTTGATCAACAGGGCTCGCAGATCAGTCAGTTGACTCTGCAAAATACTGAACAAGCCCAAGCCATCACAAGTCTTTCCACTAGGTGTAATGATCAACAAGCCCTCCTTCTCACTGCTACAAACCAGAATCAAAAGTTGTCTATAACTGTTGATGCACATACTTAGAGGATACAAAGGCTAGAGAAGGAAAACAAAAAGCTGTTGGAAGACTTAGAAAGCAGAAGAGACCCGACACCCAGAATTGAGGGTGCTCGCAATGATGTTGATGATGGTGACGATGATGATGATGATGATGACGATGATGATGATGATGATGATGACGATGATGATGATGATAGTGATGATGATGACAATAATGACAAAGATAAGGATGATGGTGCCAATGCTGGTGCTGCATCAAGTGCTTCAAAGACAGCAGAAGCAGAGGCACGCACAAAGCAAAAATCAGACAAATCAGAAGGCCCATCATCAGATACACAAAAGGGCACTGAAGGTTGATTGTTTTTGTTTTAAGTGTTTTAAGTTGGCTTATTGTAAATATTAGATTATTATGTAAATAATTTCAGTTTTATTTTGATTAAATCAATGAAATTTAAAATTCTCACATGTTTATTTTTTGTTTGTTTATGAAAATAGTTTTGGATGTGATGCCTCTCAAGCAACAACCTTCAAAGTTAACTTATGTGCTTGACATGCAAGGGATCATCCAACATTCAGTTATTTATGACAAAGAGGAAGGGGAAATCGTACACTGCTTGTCAAAAGAACAGATTTCCGAGCTATTTCAAATGAATCCCGACGAAGTCATCACTGAAGAGGCATCTGTTCCTACAACTGATTATCCCTCCTCTGACGAACTATAAGACGTTGATGAGGTTGAAGTCGAAGACATCACTGATCAAGAATATCCAAAGTACACATCAGTAGATGGTGATGATCTTCCCTCCTTCGCAGTCTTATTCACTCAGCAGTCTGACGAGGAGGTCAACCGCATTATCGACAACAAAGGAGATGAAGCCGGTCCCTCCACTATTGACATTGACGAGCTGAATGAATGTAAAGGTCAGTGGATGGAATACATGGCCGAATTAAAGAAGAACTCAAAGCCCTCTCCTCCAACCAAGTACACTAAAGTTTATCGACTCAAAGGACACAAGTCTGATGGTCGTATAATCAGTTGGGCATACTTCAACGACTTAAGCTGCTATGCTATAAAAAGACAGAAGGCCATACAATATTTCAGGTACCCTCATGACTTCAAGACGCTGCCCGCATTTGAAGTAAATCAATTGGCGCGTCTAAAGCTTCTATACAGCGAATCTTCCGGTCTATCCGAATGGTTTGAACGTCAATTACAATACGAATACCGGAAGAAGTGGGTGAACTTCAAGCCACAAATGCCTACACGTTACATTCATAAGGAAAAGGTTCATCCAATCACCAAGAAGCCCCTAATTGTCTTAAAGTGGAAACCTCCAACGATCATGAAGAAGATTCCTTTATAGAAAATGATCCAGGACTTCTCAGATCAGTTCAAATGGTGGTACTATGATGGGCGTACTGGTGAAGCTGTTATAGTGCTTTGTAAAGAAGGGTCATGGGAGACCATCAGGGTCTTTGATCCCTTGTGGCTGACCAACTTGTCTGAACAAGATGTTACAACTCTATACAAGTGTCAACCATTTTTTGAAGTTGCAGATATAGACCAGGAGTTGCAGTATGTGAAAGTGATACGTATATGCTTTGCTTTTGACATACACGCTGGAGTTATCTGGAAAACTCGTACAAAAGAGATGTTAAAGACCAACTAATGTTAGTTAGGTCATTTTGAAGGGATCTAGGTCCAAGGGGGAGTATGTAGATGCATAATATGTCCCTAATCCCTTGTAATATGTATTTCATCTATGTTTAATGTAATTATTTGATGTATTAATGAAATTACATGTTTATCCTTAATGTTTACTCATATATAATGACTGTGTATTAAACGATCTGATAAATAGCGATAACGTTGATCAATCGTGCTAATGAAAGGCCCATTCGCACGAATGGATCATGAGAATGATCCATTCGCGCGAATAGCTCATGAGAATGATTCATTCACTAGAATAAGTCATGAGAATGATTCATTCGTAAGAATGATTCATTCGTACGAATGAACCATTCTGATGATTCATTCTTAAGAATGAACCATTCTGCTGATTCATTCGCACGAATGAGTCCATTCACATGGATCATTCGTACAAATGGCCTCAGCACTATATATAGAACTTTCACTTCATAAGCACATACAACACAAAAAACACAACAGAAATACAACACATATACACACAGAACCGGACTAAGCAAGAACACACAAACTCTCTGCACCTGTATTGTCGAATCTCTGTCCGTTGAGAGTTTCCAGGTCTTGTTTCCAACTTCTCTACACCAAAGGGTCGATAGAAACCTTCGTTTCGACATCTAATCCGCTAGTTTCTTACGACCCGATCCGTGTCATAGATTGGATTGCCAATCAAATCGGATTCCGCACGATTTGGTTCGGTTAATGTGTTGAATCATTGGATCAAGGTAGATCCCGATCCAACAACCCCGTTAACTAAATCCGATTAAACCTTAACTAATATAACCCAATCCAAACTCCAGGGACTTATTCCGCCAAGTTTCTAAACTCAATATAAGAAATCAGAGGGACCAATTCTGTAATTGATTCCGGGTTAAAACATTTTAATATAACATTATATTAATATAACAATTTATTTGGTAATTAAAATTATAATAGAAATCGTTTTTTTAAAAATAAATGTGGGTGGAGAGACTCGAACCCGGGTCTCTCCCCCAATAACACACACTTAACTAGTCCCACCCACTAGGGTTATCGCAACAGAACCCGGGTCTGATTGGTTTTATCACTTAAGTCCGGTGGGTTCCCTCCCCACATTCTCATACGATTGAGACTAGTCCCGAATCCATCAATTTCGTTAATGAGCGATAACAATAGCAAAGGGGTTTTGATCATCGGGTATAGGCGAGTCTGTACGAGTGATAAATTGCAAAATTATTAGGTTTAAAATCATTAAATTATGAAAAGGAGGGCCGAACCCTATCCCAAGAACACGAGATTAATCTAATCGAATTCGTTATTGATTTGGATTGAAATCATAGGGCTTTTATTAAACGAGAGGTTGCGAATCTGATCATGAAGTTTAATTTGATTAATATAGTGTCTAATATCAAAAGCCCCAAATCGAATTCGCATAAACCCTAGGTTAGTGATCAAAAACAATTTGATGTTATAAGTTTGAATTAGCATAGGGCTTTTGATTAGTAAGAAATTCCTAAACTAATGGCATGATTTAATTGAATTAAAAACAAGTTTAGAATCAAAAGCCCCAAATCCGTTTACGAACAAACCCTAGAATCAAGATCATATTCAATTCGATAATGTAAGCCCTTAAAAGTATAGGGAAATCAATCTAGACGTCCAGGCGAGTCTGTAGACATGATCAATTTCAGTATTAATTATCGAATTTATAGGGTTCAATCAAACAGAATGCGTATGAACCCCAAGTTCTTGATTTCGATCGAATTGATATTGTAAGCCCTAGCTTTCATAGGGCTTTTTATCAGGAAGTGTAAACGAAGGTGAGGGTGTGTTGAATTACCAGAAAAAAGTTGCGAATCAACCGAGATCGACTAGGACGGCTCCGACTTCGCGCACGGTTGTTCTCTTGCGGCTCCGGCTTCGATTTCCGTGGAATTGATGTACGCAGAAGCTTTAGTTTGATGCGACTTGTGTGAGTGTATGCTTAATTTGTGAAAACAATATAAGCATTCGTCGATTTGTATCAAAGGGGCGACAGTTTCGACTTGAACACCCATTATTGGGTTTAATTTGATATAATACGAGAATTAAAGGTTCCATGATGATTGCGAATGGCATTTAAGTCTGTTTCAGTTACGAATTCTAATCGAATTCGGCTAATATTCATGGATTCAAGCTTCAAGAACAATGGTTTGACTTTGAAAGTCAAACGAAATTGGAATTGAATCAATTACAGAATTGGTCCCTCTGATTTCTCATATTGAGTTTAGAAACTTGGCAGAATAAGTCCCTGGAGTTTGGATTGGGTAATATCAGTTAAGGTTTAATCGGATTTAGTTAACGGGGTTAAGTTTTTCTATAGGGTTTTTAACGGAATTGTTAACGGAGTTAACCGGAAAAGTCGGGTTGTCACATCATCCCCTAGTTGAAAGATTTTTCATCCCGAAAATTTAAGTAAATAAAATTTTTTTTTCCGGATGTCACATCATCCCCTAGTTGAAAGAATTTTCGTCCCAAAAATTAGAATAGTACCTTAAGAATTTGAAGTGGAGTGCTTGAACAGATTAGGATATTTGTGCATCATCTGATCCTCGCGTTCCCACGTGAATTCCGGTCCGCGTTTCGAGTTCCAACGGACTCTGACAATAGGAATCTTACTGTGCTTTAATGTTTTAACTTCCCTATCCATAATTTCCACAGGTTCTTCGATGAGGCGTAACTGTTCATCAACATGTAGTTCCTCAAGAGGAACTGCGAGTGATTCGTCTGCCAGGCATTTCTTTAAATTTGAGACGTGAAAGATGTTGTACACACCACTAAGTCTTTCACGTAGGTCCAGTTGATACGCTACTGGTCCGATTCTCATCATTATTTTGAATGGTCCAACATAACGAGGATTCAGTTTTCCTCGTTTCCCGAAATGAATGACACCTTTCCAAGGTGAGACTTTGAGTAAGACCATGTCACCTATTTGAAACTCCAAAGGTTTACGACGCTTGTCGACATAGCTCTTTTGACGATCACGAGCTGCCGCCATACGGTTTCTAATTTGAACGATCTTTTCAGAAGTTTCAAATACAAGTTCAGGACCTGTGAGTTGGCTATCTCCAACTTCGGTCCAACAAATGGGAGAACGACATTTCCGTCCATAAAGTGCTTCAAATGGAGCTGCCTTGATGCTAGTGTGATAGCTGTCGTTGTAGGAGAACTCCACCAACGGTAGGTGAGACTCCCAAGTGTTACCGGAATCGATCACACAAGCTCGTAGCATGTCCTCCAGAGTTTGGATAGTACGTTCAGTTTGGCCATCAGTTTGAGGATGGTATGCTGTGCTCATATCTAGACGCGTGCCTAAGGCCTTATGTAACGACTGCCAGAAACGAGAAGTGAATCGTGCATCACGATCCGAATTAATGGAGATTGACACCCCGTGCCGAGAGACTATTTCTTTCAGGTAAGTACGAGTAAGTTTATCCATATTGTCGGTCTCTTTGATTGCTAAGAAGTGAGCGGACTTTGTTAATCGATCAACAATTACCCAAATAGTATCACATCCAGTAGGGGTTCGTGGTAATTTGGTGATGAAATCAATGGATATTTGTTCCCATTTCCACATGGGAATTTCTGGTTGCTGCAGAAGACCAGAAGGCTTTTGGTATTCAACTTTAACTTTTGCGCATGTCAGACATTTACTCACATAAATAGTTATATCGGCCTTCATCTTTGGCCACCAGTATAGTATTTTTAAATCATGGTACATCTTATCGGAACCCGGATGAATAGAGTAACGAGATTTATGAGACTCATCCATAACTAGTTCCCTTAGGTTTTTGAATACTGGAACCCATATTCGTTCAGCAAAGTTTCAAATACCGTCAGATTTGACTTCAAGTTGTGCTTCCAGACCGCGTGTACCTTCCAGCGGTAGGTTTTCTTCTTTTAGGGCTTCGAGTTGAGCACTACGAATTCTGTCAGGTAATCCGGGGTGAATAGTAAGCTGTAATGTTCGAACTCGTTTGGGTTTTGTTTCTTTTTGACTCAGGGCATCATCTACAACATTAGCTTTACCCGGGTGGTATCGGATCGCACAGTTGTAATCATTTAAAAGTTCAACCCAACGACGTTGTCGCATGTTCAACTCCTTCTGCTCGAAGATATGCTGAAGACTCTTGTGATCGGTGTAGATGGTGCACTTGGTACCGTACAAGTAGTGTCTCCATATCTTAAGTGAGAAAACTACGGCTCCCAATTCTAGGTCATGAGTGGTGTAGTTTTTCTCGTGAATTTTTAACTGACGTGATGCATATGCGATTACTTTCTCCCGCTGCGTCAAAACACAACCTAAACCTTGGATAGACGCATCACAATATACTACGAAGTCGTCCGTTCCTTCCGGAAAGGCTAGTATAGGTGCACTGCAAAGTTTCTGTTTAAGGAGTTGAAATGTTGACTCTTGTTTATCACTCAAGATATAGGTTTTACCCTTTTGAGTCAAAGCAGTAAGGGGTTGGGCGATCTTAGAAAATCTTTCGATGAAACGACGGTAGTAACCAGCCAATCCCAGAAATTGTCGCATCTCAGTCGGAGTTGACGGTGCTGCCCAATTCTTGATGGCTTCTATCTTCGATGGATAGACATGTATCCCTTTCTCGTTAACTACATGCCCTAAGAGTTGAACTTCCCGAATCCAAAATTCACACTTGGAAAACTTGGCATAAAGTTGTTCATTCTTAAGCAGCTCCAGAATCAATCGAAGATGTTCTTCATGATCTTCTTCATTTTTGGAGTAGATTAAAATGTCGTCGATGAAAACGATAACAAACTGATCAAGATAAGGTTTACACACGGTTCATGAGGTCCATGAATACCGCAGGTGCGTTGGTTAATCCGAAAGGCATAACCATAAACTCATAGTGGCCGTACCTTGTCCTGAAAGCAGTCTTATTGATATCCTCATCTCGGACTCTCAGCTGATGGTAAGCAGATCTAAGATCTATTTTGGAATAGAAACTTGACCCTTGGAGTTGATCGAAGAGGTCATCAATACGCGGTAGGGGATAACGATTTTTTATTGTTACCTTGTTCAATTCCCGGTAATCAATGCACATACGGAAAGTACCGTCCTTCTTTTTAACAAACAGGACTGGAGCTCCCCATGGCGATGATCTAGGTCGAATGAAGCCTTTATCTAACAACTCCTGTAACTGAGTATATAGTTCTTGCAATTCAATAGGTGCTAATCGATAAGGTGCCCGAGCGATCAGCGCTGCTCCAGGTGCTAAATCGATTTGAAATTCCACTTGACGGTGCGGTGGTAAGCCAGGTAAATCTTCAGGAAATACTTCCAGAAGTTCCCGTACAATTGGGATATCTTCAATCTTCTTCTCTTCGGATGGTTGCTCGGAAATGAGAGCTAAGATAGCGGTATGTCCTTTCCGAATGCATTTTTGTGCTTTCATGAAGGATATGATACTCATGACAGTAACAACCCTTTCGCCCTGAACTGAAAGAATTTCTCCACTCAGGAGGGGTATGCGAACGATTTTCTCATGACAAATGATTTCCGCTTGGTTTTTAGACAACCAATCCATGCCGACGATTACATCAAAACTACCATGTGTGACCGGCATAAGGTCGATATCAAGAATGTGGCTAGCTAGATCAAGCTTACAACCCTTAAGAATGTGGGTTGCTTCAATTATTTGGCCGTAAGCTATCTCTATTACATACTTAGCTTCTAACAGAGTTGGAGTTCCTTTTATCATATCACTAAGTTTCTTAGATATAAAACTCCTATCAGCACCGGTGTCAAAAAGGACAGAAGCAAAGTAATTATTTAAGAGGAACATAACGGTGACCACGTTATGATCGTAGCGAGCTTCTCCAGATCCTAGTACAAAAGCTCTTCCTTTCGCCCCATTCCCTCCATTACCACTGTTATTACCGTTATTCCCACCATTGTTGTTCTGATTGGGGTTGTTACCATTGTTGCCCTGGTTATTACCGTTACCACTACCACTGCCATTACCATTTCCACCCCTCTTTAACTGAGGACAATTCCTTTGAATGTGCCCCTCCTTGCCGCACTGAAAACATCCTCTCGTAAATCCCTGTGATTGAAATGGTTGCTTGTTCGGGAGTGCAACCCTACAGTCCTTCGCAGCATGGCCCATCTTACCACACCGCTGGCAACGTTGTCGGTCACAAGTGCCCGTGTGGTGATAGCCACATTTGTTGCACTTGGGGTACCTCCCAACATATTCCCCCTGATTCGGACCTGATGAGGTCGTTTGATTAAAGTTTCTAGCAAGCTCAAACTTTCGTTGCTATTAGTGCTGAGGTTGGTTGGGTTGGGATCCCTTGGGGTTAGAATGGGAGTTGGAGTGATGGTCGAACTTGCGCTTATTGCTGTCGGTGGGTTTAGAAGCTGAACCCCTTGGAGGTAAAGTTCCTTGCGTCACCGCCTGATCGGTCAACTTGTGAGCAAGCCTGATGGTCTGTTGGATGGTGGTAGGGTTGGATGAGGTCACCATGCTTTGAATCTGAGGTACCAAACCTTCAATGTATAGTTCAATCCGTTTGTAATACGGAGTCACCATGTGTGGGCACATGGTAGCAAGCTCATGGGAGCGGGTAGTAAACAATTCAATCTCGGAACCCTCCATTTTGAGGTTCCAAAATTCCCCTTCCAACTTTTGGATCTCATCACGAGGACAGTATTCCTCCTTCATCATCACTTTAAATTCCTCCCACGGAAGTCCATTTGCCATAGCTAAGCTCAACATCTGGACTTGAGCGTTCCACCAGGTGAGAGCCGGGCCTTCCAAAGTTCCAGCAGCAAACTTGACTTGATTGGCCACTCGGCAGTTACACATGGCAATCACTGATTCTCCTTTCTCGAACCACCGGAGTTGTCCGACAGCTCCTTCAGTCCTGCTAAACGAGTGAGGCTTGCAGTCCATGAATGTCTTGAACGTGCATGCCGGTTGTTGATTTTGCTGGCCTGGATTTAGAAACATAATATCGGGTTGGAATTCTTAAAGCTTAGGAAAAATGCTAAAAGAGATGAATTGGCCTCACTAGTCAATAGGTATAGCATTTACCTGCAGCATTCTGTGCTGCTAGAGCCTCAGCTACACTGTCATTGATTAGTGCCGCCAGCTCTGCCGCGGTCATGTTGATGGTACTTCGTCCACCAGCACGACCTCCACGTCCCCTTCCTGACATGATTCTTCACATTCAAAAATACAAAACAATGAGAAATATATCGCATATTAAACATTATTTATGTATAAGTAAGTCGATACAACATCTAATATTTTGAAAATTAAATAAATTGTAAGGCTACAAAATAAATAACTCAAACATTAAACTTCTCATGCTTTAATTGAATGGGAACAACCTTACCCATCTAGGTTTGAAAAGGAGAATAACACAAGCAAAACATAAATAAAAGGAAGATAGAATAGAAGATCCTCAAACATCCTCGTCATTAGAAGAGACGTATGACTGTGCATCATCGATCTCCACCGGCTCCTCCTCAGCTGGCTCCCCCTCTAAGGGCTCCTCCTTGAAGGGTTCCTCTTCAAAGGGCTCCTCTTCATCATCGGGGTCGCTTGCAGTTGGGCCTCCAAGTGAGTCACCCTCTCCTGGAGTCCTTCATTGGCATGGTTTGCTACTTAGAGCTGGGCTTCCAGGTTAGCCACTCTCTCTAAAGTTTCTCCTGTGTCTTGTTCCGAGGTGTCCGCCCTCGTCTCTAAATGTGCAACACGATCCACCAAAATGTTATGGACCTGATCAGTTAGTGCTAACTCAGCAGTCAAGAGTTCAATTCCCGCCTTGTTTTCCTCCACTAGTGATTCCCGTTTTAGAATTCCGGGTATCTTATCGGTAGATTCCTTCATCTCCTTTAATTCCTTAGTTATGATAAATACAAAGGATGCAAAAACTTGCTCCATGGTGCATGGCAAGCTTGGCAAGGTAGCGGATGAGGAAGTAGAACCAAAGTAAGGCGATGGAACGTTTCCTAATTCGATCCACCTTTGGATCATCTTTGGATACGCACTCCAATTAATTGCCAGGCTCCTTGCTCGTGCATTGCTTGGCTCACCCTGTTCCACTGAGTTGTCACTGGAACTAGTCCGGCGCCTTTTGGGCTCCGGGGACGATAAGATAGATCCCTTAGGTGATGGTGGCGGAGTTGACGACATAATCGTGTAATTTAGTACATAAGTGCCAACCATACAAACGCTTATGACATGTAACTAATGTGTGAGGTTATAGTCTAGTATGCAATCCTAGTTATCTATAACCAATGGCTCTGATACCAATCTGTCACACCCACAATTTCAACTAACAGAGTTTTACCGTTTTGGGACGTGACACACCAGGATCTCAGACATCAGTTACATCGAACGACACTATATGGGACATAAGTGTAATATAATCAAAGTTCAGAGTTTAAATGCGGAAGCGTAAAGAAAATAAATGCGCAAAATACACGCGCCCCAAAAAGAAAGTCCAAACGTCCAAGTCCAAACAATAATAAAAAGAAAATAATCAAAGTAGCAAGACATCAATAAATCAGAAGCATCCCATGCATGATCCTAGTTGTGCACCTGTATCTTAACTTAGCGACCTGAGAAAACATGTAACTAAAAATGTCAACACGAGGTTGGTGAGTTCACAGGTTTCAATATATAAATAAACGTTTACCAGATTTATTGTACAATAAACATATATATACCAATGAGTAGCTAACCCATGTTCATGTTTGCTATTACGCTCGCAACCGTAAACTGACTGTTTGTATTGCCTCCCACCAGGACTATCAACCACGGTGCACGTTTAGGTTAATATTGCACCCGTTCGATATCCAATCCAGTTAGCGCGACTAACGCGTGTGAGGTTTGTCAAACCCAGTAGTACTACCTAACATACCTCGCTACATTCATATTTAAACGGTTCGATGTGAGGACTTTCATGATAGAGTTTACGCATAGTCATAACAAGTGATATAAAATGAGGTACAAAAATAAAAAAGAGTTTGCATCATGTTTTCTCCCCCAGTTTAAAAGCAGTAAAAAGGGGCCGTGAATATTCACCTGAGCTTGAGTAGAGATTTGAATCACACAAGAGAAAAGTTGGAACCACGAGTGTAAGTCTCAGACGACTTACGTATGCCCTAAAATTATAAACACATAAATTAGGGACAAGTTGGGATTTGTGACGACGACACAGAAGATTGAACGCCTTAACGCATTCTAGAGATTTAAGAGTAGACGAACGTGTCTACGGAATTATATATATATATATATATATATCATAACAATTAAGGTAAATGCGTTACGTGTCGAACGTTAATAACGAATAATAAATAAATAAATAAGTTCGTACGTTCGAGTCGTTTACAAAAGTTAGGAAAATAATATAATTTAATATATTATTTTAGGTTCGTAAGATTAATAACTAATCGTTGACAAAAATAATAATTTTTTTATTTTTATTCGAGCAAATAACATAGGTAAATAATATAACAATTTATATTATTAAATAGTTTAAAATATCACCCGAAATATTTAAACAAAGCGAAATAATATAAATATATATTATTTAGTAATAGGAGTCACGAGTTAAAAATAATATTAACCTATTATTTCATACGAAGTTGGGGTTGAAAATAATATAAATATATTATTTCAAAAGTGGAATTATTAGCAATTATAAGTTATAAAATCAAACCCGAGCCTACGGGTTGTTTTCTGGGTTAAAACACTTTAATATAACATTATATTAATATAAAAATTTATTTGGTACTTAAAATAATAATAGAAATCGGTTTTTTAAAAATAAATGTGGGTGGAGAGACTCGAACCCGGGTCTCTCCCCCAATAGCACACACACTTAACCAGTCCCACCCGCTAGGGTTATCGCAACAGAACCCGGGTGTGATTGGTTTTATCACTTAAGTTCGGTGGGTTCCCTCCCCACATACTCATACGATTGAGACTTGTCCCGAATCCATCAATTTCGTTAATGATCGATCACAATAGCAAAGGGGTTTTGATCATCGGGTATAGGCGAGTCTGTACGAGTGATAAATTGCAAAATTATTAGGTTTAAAATCATTAAATTATGAAAAGGAGGGCCGAACCCTAGCCCAAGAACACGAGATTAATCTAATCGAATTCAGTATTGATTTGGATTGAAATCATAGGGCTTTTATTAAACGAGAGGTTGCGAATCTGATCATGAAGTTTAATTTGATTAATACAGTGTCTAATATCAAAAGCCCCAAATCAAATTCGCAAGAACCCTAGGTTAGTGATCTCAAACAATTTGATGTTATAAGTTTGAATTAGCATAGGGCTTTTGATTAGTAAGAAATTCCTAAACTAATGGCATGATTTAATTGAATTGAAAACAAGTTTAGAATCAAAAGCCCCAAATCCGTTTACGAACTAACCCTAGAATCAAGATCATATTCAATTCGATAATGTAAGCCCTTAAAAGTATAGGGCTTTCGATCTAGACGTCCACGCGAGTCTGTAGACATGATCAATTTCAGTATTAATTATCGAATTTATAGGGTTCAATTAAACAGAATGCGTATGAACCCTAAGTTCTTGATTTCGATCGAATTGATATTGTAAGCCCTAGGTTTCATAGGGCTTTTTATCAGGAAGTGTAAACGAAGGTGATGGTGTGTTGAATTACCAGAAACAGTTGCGAATTGACCGAGATCGACAGGGACGGCTTCGACTTCACGCACGGTTGTTCTCTTGCGGCTCCGGCTTCGATTTCCGTGGAATTGATGTACGCAGAAGCTTTAGTTTGATGCGACTTGTGTGAGTGTATGCTCAATTTGTGAAAACAATATAAGCATTCGTCGATTTGTATCAAAGGGGCGACAGTTTCGACTTGAACACCCATTATTGGGTTTAATTTGATATAATACGAGAATTAAAGGTTCCATGATGATCGTGAATGGCATTTAAGTCCGTTTCAGTTACGAATTCTAATTGAATTCGGCTAATATTCACGGATTCAAGCTTCAAGAACAACGGTTTGACTTTGAAAGTCAAACGAAATTGGAATTGAATCAATTACAGAATTGGTCCCTCTGATTTCTCATATTGAGATTAGAAACTTGGCGGAATAAGTCCCTGGAGTTTGGATTGGGTTATATCAGTTAAGGTTTAATCGGATTTAGTTAACGGGGTTAAGTTTTTCTATAGGGTTTTTAACAGAATTGTTAACGGAGTTAACCGGAAAAGTCAGGTTGTCACATCATCCCCTAGTTGAAAGAATTTTCGTCCCGAAAATGTAAGTAAATAAAAAAAAATTCCGGATGTCACATGTTATTATATCTAGGAGCTTTGTCCGAGGTGTTTGCCATATTACTAATTCAATAAGCCGAAATACTGCCGAGGTGAGTTCTTAAACTGTGATGCATGAACCCAATCATGACATTGTCTGGTATGATTGATTTATGAAAGCACTTTGAGTATCTTGAAACGATTTCACCGATTGTTTATACATAACGCATTCTAAGCGCTTGTTGTGTTTCACTTGCCCATGGAACGGCATGATGGACAGGACCCGTAGAACGGTCTTTGGTTTTATATATACTGAATGATTGTTCATAGTTGTCTATGAATTTGGGTGTTGAAGCCCATGAATGTGTTCAAGATACTTTCGCGAGGCATTTTAATAAACTATTTTAGTTTATGAATTCACCAGCTTTATGTTGACCCATGTTTTATCAAATGTTTTGAACGCATCACAGGTAGTCAATAGATGAGGTATTTCCATGACTAGAATGAACTGATGAACGATCCAGATGATGGGCACGCCTGGAACTATAAGACCCGGATGATACGTTCCTTGTTAGGAACAGATGATGTAACTTTTATGAGAACATGATGTAACCAATATTTTGATGTTTAAATAAAAGTTGATGACTTTAATTTCTGTTGTGTGTTTTTGATATCAACGTTGCAGTAACTAGAAGATGACCATCTGACCGGTATGTAGTTATCTGACAAACGGAATGTTCTGTCTAAGGAAAGAGCGGTGTATAAATCTCTCCTAGACCCGTCGTTCTTTTCTAGGAACATCTCTGTTGGAGGTACTACTAAAGTTAGATAACTGTCATGTGTTACGGGGTGACAATAAAGCACAACATATTTCCTGCCACTCATTTACACATAATACCACTTCCATAATACGCAATTTACATAACATAATTTCACATGGAATCATCAACCCATATAATCACGCCAAACAACTTCACCTAGTGTAACACTACACAAGTGAAACTCTAACAACTAAACTCAACTCAAAAAATGTACCTCTTGGCTCGCGGTTATTTGTGGTGGCATTCGTTACTATCATCCCATTTATGGTTTAAGTTTAGGTATTTAAAAACACCAAATTTCTCTTAAACCACGACCCTGATACTAACTAGTAATGCCCCAAACTAAGCACCCTATAGTTGGGTCACATCACAGGGTATCCTTTTAAAACATTCAGCGAAAGTCTCAACCAAAAACAAAGTTTTTATTTTAAGTAAGCTACGCTGAGTGAGTTCTAATAGTTTAACTCAAAACATTATCATGTTTCCTGACCGTACGAATGCATACACAACAACCTGAGCAGCACCGCTCCCAAGACAATATACAACGTCACCAGAACATACCTGAAAAACATTTTAACGCACGTACAAAGTCAGGTACGCTGAGTGAGTTCTAACAGTTTATTTTAAAAAAGAAACCTTCTCCTCACAAATATCATTTATTTCAATTCAGGACATTCCAGTCCTTTATAAAGCGGTTTGTCGTTTATTAACATATTGGTAACCCATGTTACCTTTACTCTCCCATCAGGGTTCAACAACCCCAGGACTCAACCCATAACCATAACCAAGTAAGTCTCACTGAGATGGAATGAACTTACTACACTACTAACAGGTAATCTACCACACGTATCAACACGAAGTTCGGTTAACTCAATCGACTCCTAAACATGGATCTGACAAGCCCTAACCGAGACTCTCATCGGGTCTCCTAACACATCAGTCATAAACACCACATCGTACCAACACAGTAGTCAATCTAATTAAAATTGCATACAATTAATTAAAATCTAATTAAAGCCTAACACCAAAAGCAATAACATCATAACACAATGAACATTAATTAAAATTGCATACAATTAAACCTGATATTATGCACATAACAATTACCTTCAAAGAATTTCACCGGTTTCATCACAACTGTCACACCCCCAAATTTCACTAACGGAGTTTTACCGCTTGGAAGGTGACACACCAGGATCTCAGTCATTAGTTACATCAAACGACACTATATGGGACTTGAAATGTCATAACATAAAAGTTCAGGGTTAATGCGGAAGCGTAAATGTTACAATGAAGTCAAACGTAATTACACGCAATAGGCGTCAATCAATGTAAGTAAGTAAACTGTTTCAAATGTTTGAATGGATGATATGACAGTAGGACTCCATGCATGTCCTAAGTGTGCAACCTGTGCCTTAGCAACTTGAGAAACATGTAAGAAAAAGTGTCAACACAAGGTTGGTGAGTTCACAGGTTTCAAGTTTGTAACAAGAGAGTGTTTGCCAGATTATGTACATTCAATATGCATATCTATAGGTAGCTAGCCTATGTTCATGTTTTACTATAGCACTCGCAACCGAAGCTAACTATGTTTATATGCCTCCTGCCAGGTCTATCAACTCTGGCTAATGTGAGTAGGCTAACATTTCACCCGTTTGATATCCGATCGAGTTAGCGCGACTAACGCGGGTGGGGCTTGTCAAACCCAGTAGTACTACTAAACATTACCTCGCTAAGATGCATATTAACGGTCCGATATAAGATGAGGACTTTCTATGATAGTGTGTTACGCTTAGCCTCAACAGTGATATCATATAAAGTACCATAATCAAATAGTTGCGTCATGTTTTCTCCCCCAACGGGAAAACATGTAAAATAATATTTGTTTGCGTACCTGTTTCTCCCCCACGGGGAAAACAAGTAAAAGTATGATAGTTGGTGTTCATGTTTGTTTCTCCCTCAATAGGAAAACAAGTAAAATACATTTGTGTGTAAGCATGTTTCTCCCCCAATAGTAAAACAAGTAAAAAGGGGCCGTGAAACTCACCTGAGGCTGAGTAAAGCGTTGGTAAATAGCACCTCGCAAGAGTGAAACAAATACCACAAATAGAGTGCTAGTGGACAATCTACAAATGCCCTAGAATACGATTTACAACTGTTAGGTACACATGGGATTTCATGACGACGACACGGAAAGAATTAACGTCATAATACATACTTAGAAATAACGAATAGACGAATGAGTCATCGGGAATATAAAGTGTTCTTGTGTGATAATAAGGTAAACGTGGTACGTATCAAATGTCACCTAACACGTCTTAAAAATATTGATTCGGGTGTTCGGTTGAGTTAAGAAATAATTTGAAGTAATAATATAAATAATTATATTATTTAAAAAACGTGAGAATAATAATATGAACGAGTTATAATTCCAAACTTGAATATTAATATAAAACCACTGCTTGCGTGTTTTACGAACTTAATAATAGCCTTAGGAAGTAACATAAATGATTATATATATATATATATATATATATATATATTTTGAAATAATATCTAAAATGCTTCCTAATTTAAATCTCGAGTATACTGGTGTTTTCGGGTGTCAAAACATTTTGATATAGTATTATAATATTATAAGGAGTGATTTTATAAAATGGAACCCATTGAAAAAGCCCCTAAAAATAAAATGCAGGAGACCGGACTCGAATCCGGGTCTCCTGCGAACAAACTCAACAGCCTAACCAACTCCGCTTGCTAGGCTATTGCATCAGAACCCGCTTCTAAACGATTTTTACACAAAGAGATCATGTGTTCTCTCCTCCCTACGAACCCGAATCGAAAACCAGTCCCATTCCCGACGAATTTGATCGTGATTAGTCATGATATAATAGGGGTTTCATTCATCAGTGGTATGCGAGTATGTGGTTAAGTTTGATTGCAAAAACATTGAGTTTGGAATCGTAATTTGTTCGATTGAAAAACCGAAACGTAAGTTTTGAAACCACAATTCGAATTGAATAAATATGATAATAAAACTTGTAGAAATCACGGGGCTTTTGACGAATAAAGTATCAAAAATCTAATTCTATGGTTTGATTTGATTGAGACTGAGTTGGGGGTCGGGTTCGATTGAATTCGAAATACGATGAACCTTAGAATTGGTTCATCATCAATTCGATGTTATAAGCCGTGGGTTTGATAGGGCTTTCAATAAGAATTGCATTGCGAATCTAACCCTGCAAATTAATTGAATTAAGATCGCGTTTAGGTTAGTGTTTGATTAAGCCCGAATCGTATGAACCCTAGATAATTGATCATGTTAAATTAGATATTGTAATCCCTGATTATGATGGGGCTTTTGATCTAGGTATTGAGTCGAAGTTAGGGATGTGTTCAATTACCAGAATGGATACCGAATTGATGGGGATCGAGTAGGACTTAGCCGCGACTTGCGTGGTTTGTCCTCCGGCTACCCCGGCTTCAACTCAGACCATAATTGCGTGTGAAAAAGCTTCTGAGGTATTCGACTGAGGTGTGAGGGTGTTCAATTTCAGGGTATTTCATCGAATTGTTGCGAATTGGTGAGCATTGAGGATGAAGTCGACGGTTATGGGTTAATTAGTCATTACGGGGTTTAATTCGGCAGTGATGGTGGTTAATTCAGTAGTTAAGACTTTTAATGGTATGAATGTGTGTAATATGTTACAAATTCGAACAAGAATCGGTTATGGAACTAGAATTTGATCAAAGGCAAATGGTTTGACTTTTAAATTCAAACAGAACTTAAATTGATCTTGATTTTGACTTTGAATGTCAATGAATTATGTTTTGAGACTTGGCAAAATCAGTCCCTGTAGTTCTAGATCAATTTATGACAGAAACAGTCCCCGAGGTTAGATTTGGTTAACTTGGTTAAGTTTTTAATAGGAAAACTTAACGGAATAGTTAACGGGGTTAACCTAAAAAGTCGGATTGTCACATCATCCCCTAGTTGAAAGAATTTTCGTCCCGAAAATTAGAATAACAAAAAAAAATGGGGTGTCACAACATCACCTAGTTGAAAGAATTTTCGTCCCGAAAATTAAATAGTACCTTAAGAGTTTGACGCGGAGTGCTTGAACAGATTAGGATATTTGCGCATCATCTGATCCTCGCGCTCCCAAGTGAATTTCGGTCCGCGTTTTGAGTTCCAACGAACTCTGACAATAGGGATTTTACTGTGCTTTAACGTTTTGACTTCCATATCCATAATTTCCACAGGTTCTTCGATGAAACGTAACTGTTCATCAACGTGTAGTTCCTCAAGAGGAACTGCGAGTGATTCGTCTGCCAGGCATTTCTTTAAATTTGAGACGTGAAAGACGTTGTGCACACCACTAAGTCTTTCAGGTAGGTCCAGTTGATACGCGACTGGTCCGATCCTCTTCCTTATTTTGAATGGTCCACATAACGAGGATTCAGCTTTCCTCGTTTCCCGAAACGAATGACACCTTTCCAAGGTTTACGACGCTTGTCGACATAGCTCTTTTGACGATCACGAGCTGCCGCCATACGGTTTCTAATTTGAAAGATCTTTTCAGAAGTTTCAAATACAAGTTCAGGACCTGTGAGTTGGCTATCCCCAACCTCGGTCCAACAAATAGGAGAACGACATTTCCGTCCATACAGTGCTTCAAATGGAGCTGCCTTGATGCTAGTATGATAACTGTTGTTGTAGGAGAATTCCACCAACGGTAGGTGAGACTCCCAAGTGTTACCGAAATCAATCACACAAGCTCATAGCATGTCCTCCAGAGTTTAGATTGTACGTTCCGTTTGGACATCAGTTTGAGGATGGTATGATGTGCTCATATCAAGACGTGTGCCTAAGGCCTTATGTAATGACTGCTAGAAACGAGAAGTGAATCGTGCATCACGATCCGAAATAATAGAGATTGGCACCCCGTGCCGAGAGACTATTTCTTTCAAATAAGTACGAGTAAGTTTATCCATTTTTGTCAGTCTCTTTGATTGCTAAGAAGTGAGCGGACTTTGTTAATCAATCAATGATTACTCATATGGTATCACATCCGGTAGGGGTTCGTGGTAATTTGGTGATGAAGTCCATGGATATTTGTTCCCATTTCCACATGGGAATTTCTGGTTGTTGCAGAAGATCGGATGGTTTTTGATATTCAACTTGACATTCGCGCAAGTCAGACACTTGCTAACATAGGTGGCTGTATCGGCCTTCATCTTCGGCCACCAATATAGCACCTTTAGGTCATGGTACATCTTGTCGGAACCTGGATGAATAGAGTAACGAGATTTATGAGACTCATCCATAACTAGTTCCCTTAGGTTTCCGAATACTGGAAACCATATTCGCTCGGCGAAGTAGCGAATACCGTCAGATTTGACTTCGAGTTGTGCTTCCATACCACGTGTACCTCCCAGTGGTAGGTTTTCCTCTTTTAGGGCTTCGAGTTGAGCACTATGGATTTTGTCAGGTAATCTGGGGTGAATAGTAAGCTGTAATGCTTGAACTCGTTTGGGTTTCATTTCCTTTCGGCTTAGTGCGTCAGCCACAACGTTAGCTTTACCCGGATGATATCGGATCGCACAGTCGTAATCATTCAAGAGTTCAACCCAATGACGTTGCCTCATATTCAGCTCTTTTTGTTCGAAGATATGCTGAAGACTCTTGTGATCGGTGTAGATAGTGCACTTGGTACCGTACAAGTAATGTCTCCATATCTTAAGTGCAAAAACTACGGCTCTCAACTCTAGGTCACGAGTGGTGTAGTTTTTCTCGTGAATTTTTAACTGACGCGATGCATATACGATTACTTTTTCCCGTTGCATCAAAACACAACCTAAACCCTGGATAGATGCGTCACAATACACTACAAAGTCGTCCGTTCCTTCCGGAAGGGCTAGTATAGGTGCACTGCAAAGTTTCTGTTTAAGGAGTTGAAATGCTTCCTTCTGTTTATCACTCTAGATATAGGCTTTACCCTTTTGAGTTAAAGCAGTGAGAGGTTGTGCGATTTTAGAAAATCCTTCGATGAATCGACGATAATAACCAGCCAATCCCAGAAATGGTCGCACCTCAGTCGGAGTCGTCGGTGCTGCCCAATTCTTGATGGCCTCAATCTTTGCTGGATCGACATGTATTCCTTTCTCGTTAACCACATGTTATAATAATTGCACTTCCCGAATCCAGAATTCACATTTGGAAAACTTAGCATACAGCTGTTCCCTTCTAAGTAATTCCAGGATTAAACGTAGATGTTCCTCATGTTTCTCCTTGTTCTTGGAATAAATGATGATGTCATCGATAAAAACGATGACAAATTGATCAAGGTATGGTTTACACACACGGTTCATGAGATCCATGAATACCACAGGTGCGTTGGTTAATCCGAAAGGCATAACCTTAAATTCATAGTGGCCGTACCTTGTCCTGAAAGCAGTCTTAGAGATATCCTCATCTCAATTGGTGGTAACCTGACCTAAGATCTATCTTAGAATAGAAGCTTGATTCATAGAGTTGATCAAACAAATCATCGATGCGGGATAAAGGATAGCGGTTCTTGATTGTGATTTTATTCAGCTCCCGGTAATCAATACACATACGGAAAGTTTCGTCCTTCTTCTTAACAAATAGTACCGGAGCTCTCCACGGTGATGAACTAGGTCGGATGAAACCTCTATCCAACAACTCTTACAGTTGTTTGGATAGTTCTTGCAATTTACTTGGTGCAAGTCTATAGAGCGCCCAAGCAATAGGCGCTGCTCCGGGTACTAGATCAATTTGGAATTCGACTTGACGATGTGGTGGAAGACCAGGCAGGTCTTCGAAAATACTTTCGGATAATCACGAATGATCTGTATGTTGTCGATCTTCTCCTCCTCAGATGGCTGTTCGGCAATGAGAGCCAAAATAGCCGTATGCCCTTTTCGAAGACATTTCTGTACTTTCATGAAGGATATGATGCCAACGATTGCACCACTCCTTTTGCCTTGGACAGAAAGGATTTTCCCTCTAAGGAGAGGAATGCAAAAACATTTTTTTTTGTCACAACGGATGGCCTCACGGTTTTGTTTTCACCCGACGAGTTGCTCGCCCAAGCAAAACGCGTCTCAATAGAGAAGGTATCCACCTCCTAATAAGGAACGTATCGTTCTCCCCCTTAACCGATGCGAGGTATTACAGTCTACTACCTCAACAGTATACTTGGCTTTTTATAGAGTTAGAGCACGACACACTAATATGGAATTTGTGAAATATTGTTGAGACTTCTAGTGAGACCCGCGCTTATAAGGCAAGTATCAGCCAATGCACAGGATAAGGGAAGAGGTTCACATGTAAGGAAGAAAAGTCTAATGAGATATAGATTCCAGTAGCATAAGAGATAGGATGTATGTTTAAGTAGTTGCGTTCAACTGATGGTTGGTTAGGTTAAATCTTCGTTTCCTAATGCCATCAGATCAACGGGATCATTTCGTGAAGAAGAAATCGGTTTACAGGATTGAATATGCTGGAGTAAAATTCGAAGTTAGACTAAGGATTAGTCACAGGATGAGGTAACAAGTTCAAGTGGGATCTATTGTAGGAGTGTAAGGAATAACGCGTTAGCATAGAAAGAATTCCTCAAATTCTGTGTACATAGTTGGAGTCGGTGGTTTTACTCTGAGGTTCTACTAGAGTTTCACTCTAGGTGGTTCTATTGATTAAGTTTGAATGAGAGTTGTAAGATCACCAAGACTCTTACATGGGTGAAAATAACATTGATGGATCCCATTGATGATAAATCAGTGTATCCGTAAACATTTTCAACCTGATAGTCGCGTCTATTAATTGTTGAACAGGTTTAACGATACTAACTAATCGTTGAGTGGGTTATGAGAGTCTCTACAGATAGTGGAAACCTAAGTCTGTAAATCACTGATTAGGACCATTCATCCACACACTAGGTTTCACCAGGACTTACATGCACCTCAAATTATTATTACGTGTGCACCCGTAATGATAATTTGATTTACATGCTCACCTTAGCTTCTTCCTGTCCTGTGTCATAATGTCCTTTAGGTTATATTGTTGAGTACATAGTGTTGTCAGATATGATAAGTCATCGAAAAGCTTAGTCATCAACTAGGACTCATATTTGGATGAGTAGTCAGAAATCGTTTGATCCGAGTATTCACTCGAGTTGAAACACAATACAAGAGTCCAATCCAGCGGATTGTAGATGAGAGCATGAAGCAAACATGTACACGAAATGCGACTTCAAGAAATGAAACTAATTCATGAATACAAGTTATAGGAAGCAGCAAAGTAGCCGTCCTTTCAACTGAGTCAAGATAGGGTTTGAGTATGCATTGAGCAATGCGTTCTCAGATTTGTAGTCAATCTATTCTTAACAGAATATCGACCAAAGACGCGAGTCCATGGCTTGGGAGAGTGATGACATCTACGTGCCAATGGATTCTGAAATAATGCGTGCAACGGTCTGCCTTCATTCGGCGTATTGTTGCTGGTGGTTACAGTAGGGACTCGCCTCCGACGATCCCAACTCCCAAAAGATATGCGTTAGTGCTGAGTGCCATCCATAACATGGACCTGAGAAAGCCCACCATACCCAACAGGTGATGGTGATGTAAGTGACTCCTCCGAAGGCTCCGTCTCGCTGCCCTCGGACGGGAGTGGATGTTGTTCTGCTGATCCCCCGAGTGTTGCCACTGGGAATGATTATGAAGTTCAAATGATGTGTCCCTTGCCAACTGAGGGTGATACGGATGGTATTAACATGCCTGCATATCAATGTATGTATAGATGCTATATGTATCAGGTATGAGTGTCTGTGCCGTGTAACTAATGCATGTGTACAGTTATAGTCTAGTATGCAATCCTAGTTCTCTATAACCAATGGCTCTGATACCAATCTGTCACACCCCCAAATTTCACTAACGTAGTTTTACCATTTGAAAGGTGACACACCAAGATCTCAGTCATTAGTTACATCAAACAACACTATATGGGACTTGAAATGTCATAACATAAAAGTACAGAGTTAATGGGGAAGCATAAATGTTACAATGAAGTCAAACGCAATTACACGCAATAGGCGTCAATCAATGTAAGTAAGTAAACTGTTTCAAATGTTTGAATGGATGATATGACAGTACGACTCCATGCATGTCCTAAGTGTGCAACCTGTGCCTTAGCAACCTGAGAAAAATGTAAGAAAAAGTGTCAACACGAGGTTGGTGAGTTCACAGGTTTCAAGTTTGTAATAAGAGAGTGTTTGCCAGATTATGTACATTCAATATGCATATCTATAGGTAGCTAGCCTATGTTCATGTTTTACTAAAGCGCTCGCAACCGAAGCTGACTGCGTTTATATGCCTCCTGCCAGGTCTATCAACTCTGGCCAATGTGAGTAGGCTAACATTTCACCCGTTCGATATCCGATCGAGTTAGCGCGACTAACGCGGGTGGGGCTTGTTAAACCCAGTATTACTACTAAACATTACCTCGCTAAGATCCATATTAACGGTCCGATATAAAATGAGGACTTTCTGTGATAGTGTGTTACGCTTAGCCTCAACAGTGATATCATATAAAGTACCATAATCAAATAGTTGCGTAATGTTTTCTCCCCCAACGGGAAAACATGTAAAATAATATTTGTTTGCGTACCTGTTTCTCCCCCACGAGGAAAACAAGTAAAAGTTTGATAGTTGGTGTTCATGTTTGTTTCTTCCTCAACAGGAAAACAAGTAAAATACGTTTGTGTGTAAGCCTGTTTCTCATCTGTCACACCCCCAAATTTCACTAACGGAGTTTTACCGTTTGGAAGGTGACACACCAGGATCTCAGTCATTAGTTACATCAAACGACACTATATGGGACTTGAAATGTCATAACATAAAAGTTCAGAGTTAATGCGGAAGCGTAAATGTTACAATGAAGTCAAACGCAATTACACGCAATAGGCGTCAATCAATGTAAGTAAGTAAGCTGTTTCAAATGTTTGAATGGATGATATGACAGTAGGACTACATGCATGTCCTAAGTGTGCAACCTGTGCCTTAGCAACCTGAGAAACATGTAAGAAAAAGTGTCAACACGAGGTTGGTGAGTTCACAGGTTTCAAGTTTGTAACAAGAGAGTGTTTGCCAGATTATGTACATTCAATATGCATATCTATAGGTAGCTAGCCTATGTTCATGTTTTACTAAAGCGCTCGCAACCGAAGCTGACTGTGTTTATATGCCTCCTGCCAGGTCTATCAACTCTGGCCAATGTGAGTAGGCTAACATTTCACCCGTTCGATATCCGATCGAGTTAGCGCGTCTAACGCGGGTGGGGCTTGTCAAACCCAGTGGTACTACAAAACATTACCTCGCTAAGATACATATTAACGGTCCGATATAAGATGATGACTTTCTGTGATAGTGTGTTACGCTTAGCCTCAACAGTGATATCATATAAAGTACCATAATCAAATAGTTGCATAATGTTTTCTCCCCCAACGGGAAAACATGTAAAATAATATTTGTTTGCGTACCTGTTTCTCCCCCACGAGGAAAACAAGTAAAAGTTTGATAGTTGGTGTTCATGTTTGTTTCTTCCTCAACAGGAAAACAAGTAAAATACGTTTGTGTGTAAGCATGTTTCTCATCTGTCACACCCCCAAATTTCACTAACGGAGTTTTACCGTTTGGAAGGTGACACACCAGGATCTCAGTCATTAGTTACATCAATCGACACTATATGGGACTTGAAATGTCATAACATAAAAGTTCAGAGTTAATGCGGAAGCATAAATGTTACAATGAAGTCAAATGTAATTACACGCAATAGGCGTCAATCAATGTAAGTAAGTAAATTGTTTCAAATGTTTGAAAGGATGATATGACAGTAGGACTCCATGCATGTCCTAAGTGTGAAACCTGTGCCTTAGCAACCTGAGAAACATGTAAGAAAAAGTTTCAACACGAGGTTGGTGAGTTCACAGGTTTCAAGTTTGTAATAAGAGAGGGTTTGCCAGATTATGTACATTCAATATGCATATCTATAGGTAGCTAGCCTATGTTCATGTTTTACTAAAGCGCTCGCAACCGAAGCTGACTGTGTTTATATACCTCCTGCCAGGACTATCAACTCTGGCCAATGTGAGTAGGCTAACATTTCACCCGTTCGATATCCGATCGAGTTAGCGCGACTAACGCGGGTGGGGCTTGTCAAACCCAGTAGTACTACTAAACATTACCTCGATAAGATCCATATTAACGGTCCGATATAAGATGAGGACTTTCTGTGATAGTGTGTTACGCTTAGCCTCAACAGTGATATCATATAAAGTACCATAATCAAATAGTTGCGTCATGTTTTCTCCCCCAACGGGAAAACATATAAAATAATATTTGTTTGCGTACCTGTTTCTCCCCCACGGGGAAAACAAGTAAAAGTATGATAGTTGGTGTTCATGTTTGTTTCTTCCTCAACAGGAAAACAAGTAAAATACGTTTGTGTGTAAGCATGTTTCTCATCTGTCACACCCCCAAATTTCACTAACGGAGTTTTACCGTTTGGAAGGTGACACACCAGGATCTCAGTCATTAGTTACATCAAACGACACTATATGGGACTTGAAATTTCATAACATAAAAGTTCAAAGTTAATGCCGAAGCATAAATGTTACAATGAAGTCAAACGCAATTACACGCAATAGGCGTCAATCAATGTAAGTAAGTAAGCTGTTTCAAATGTTTGAATGGATGATATGACAGTAGGACTACATGCATGTCCTAAGTGTGCAACCTGTGCCTTAGCAACCTGAGAAACATGTAAGAAAAAATGTCAACACGAGGTTGGTGAGTTCATAGGTTTCAAGTTTGTAACAAGAGAGTGTTTGCCAGATTATGTACATTCAATATGCATATCTATAGGTAGCTAGCCTATGTTCATGTTTTACTAAAGCGCTCGCAACCGAAGCTGACTGTGTTTATATGCCTCCTGCCAGGTCTATCAACTCTGGCCAATGTGAGTAGGCTAACATTTCACCCGTTCGATATCCGATCGAGTTAGCACGTCTAACGCGGGTGGGGCTTGTAAAACCCAGTAGTACTACTAAACATTACCTCGCTAAGATCCATATTAACGGTCCGATATAAGATGAGGACTTTCTGTGATAGTGTGTTACGCTTAGCCTCAACAGTGATATCATATAAAGTACCATAATCAAATAGTTGCGTCATGTTTTCTCCCCCAACGGGAAAACATGTAAAATAATATTTGTTTGCGTACCTGTTTCTCCCCCACGGGGAAAACAAGTAAAAGTATGATAGTTGGTGTTCATGTTTGTTTCTTCCTCAACAGGAAAACAAGTAAAATACGTTTGTGTGTAAGCATGTTTCTCATCTGTCACACCCCCAAATTTCACTAACGGAGTTTTTCCGTTTGGAAGGTGACACACCAGGATCTCAGTCATTAGTTACATCAAACGACACTATATGGGACTTGAAATTTCATAACATAAAAGTTCAAAGTTAATGCCGAAGCATAAATGTTACAATGAAGTCAAACGCAATTACACGCAATAGGCGTCAATCAATGTAAGTAAGTAAACTGTTTCAAATGTTTGAATGGATGATATGACAGTAGGACTACATGCATGTCCTAAGTGTGCAACCTGTGCCTTAGCAACCTGAGAAACATGTAAGAAAAATTGTCAACACAAGGTTGGTGAGTTCACAGGTTTCAAGTTTGTAATGAGAGAGTGTTTGCCAGATTACGTACATTCAATATGCATATCTATAGGTAGCTAGCCTATGTTCATGTTTTACTAAAGCGCTAGCAACCGAAGCTGACTGTGTTTATATGCCTCCTGCCAGGTCTATCAACTCTGGCCAATGTGAGTAGGCTAACATTTCACCCGTTCGATATCCGATCGAGTTAGCGCGACTAACGCGGGTGGGGCTTGTCAAACCCAGTAGTTCTACTAAACATTACCTCGCTAAGATCCATATTAACGGTCCGATATAAGATGAGGACTTTCTGTGATAGTGTGTTACGCTTAGCCTCAACTGTGATATCATATAAAGTACCATAATCAAATAGTTGCGTCTTGTTTTCTCCCCCAACGGGAAAACATGTAAAATAATATTTGTTTGCGTACCTGTTTCTCCCCCACGAGGAAAACAAGTAAAAGCTTGATAGTTGGTGTTCATGTTTGTTTCTTCCTCAACAGGAAAACAAGTAAAATATGTTTGTGTGTAAGCATGTTTCTCATCTGTCACACCCCCAAATTTCACTAACGGAGTTTTACCGTTTGGAAGGTGACACACCAGGATCTCAGTCATTAGTTACATCAAACGACACTATATGGGACTTGAAATGTCATAACATAAAAGTTCAGAGTTAATGCGGAAGCGTAAATGTTACAATGAAGTCAAATGTAATTACACGCAATAGGCGTCAATCAATGTAAGTAAGTAAATTGTTTCAAATGTTTGAAAGGATGATATGACAGTAGGACTCCATGCATGTCTTAAGTGTGAAACCTGTGCCTTAGCAACCTGAGAAACATGTAAGAAAAAGTTTCAACACGAGGTTGGTGAGTTCACAGGTTTCAAGTTTGTAATAAGAGAGTGTTTGCCACATTATGTACATTCAATATGCATATCTATAGGTAGCTAGCCTATTTTCATGTTTTACTAAAGCGCTCGCAACCGAAGCTGACTGTGTTTATATATCTCCTGCCAGGACTATCAACTCTGGCCAATGTGAGTAGGCTAACATTTCACCCGTTCGATATCCGATCGAGTTTGCGCGACTAACGCGGGTGGGGCTTGTAAAACCCAGTAGTACTACTAAACATTACCTCGCTAAGATCTATATTAACGGTCCGATATAAGATGAGGACTTTCTGTGATAGTGTGTTACGCTTAGCCTCAACAGTGATATCATATAAAGTACCATAATCAAATAGTTGCGTCATGTTTTCTCCCCCAACGGGAAAACATGTAAAATAATATTTGTTTGCGTACCTGTTTCTCCCCCACGGGGAAAACAAGTAAAAGTATGATAGTTGGTGTTCATGTTTGTTTTTTCTTCAACAGGAAAACAAGTAAAATACGTTTGTGTGTAAGCATGTTTCTCATCTGTCACACCCCCAAATTTCACTAACGGAGTTTTACCGTTTGGAAGGTGACACACCAGGATCTCAGTCATTAGTTACATCAAACGACACTATATGGGACTTGAAATTTCATAACATAAAAGTTCAAAGTTAATGCCGAAGCATAAATGTTACAATGAAGTCAAACGCAATTACACGCAATAGGCGTCAATCAATGTAAGTAAGTAAACTGTTTCAAATGTTTGAATGGATGATATGACAGTAGGACTACATGCATGTCCTAAGTGTGCAACCTGTGCCTTAGCAACCTGAGAAACATGTAAGAAAAAGTGTCAACACGAGGTTGGTGAGTTCACAGGTTTCAAGTTTGTAATAAGAGAGTGTTTGCCAGATTATGTACATTCAATATGCATATCTATAGGTAGCTAGCCTATGTTCATGTTTTACTAAAGCGCTCGCAACCGAAGCTGACTGTGTTTATATGCCTCCTGCCAGGTCTATCAACACTGGCCAATGTGAGTAGGCTAACATTTCACCTGTTCGATATCCGATCGAGTTAGCGCGACTAACGCGGGTGGGGCTTGTCAAACCCAGTAGTTCTACTAAACATTACCTCGCTAAGATCCATATTAACGGTCCGATATAAGATGAGGACTTTCTGTGATAGTGTGTTACGCTTAGCCTCAACAGTGATATCATATAAAGTACCATAATCAAATAGTTGCGTCATGTTTTCTCCCCCAACGGGAAAACATGTAAAATAATATTTGTTTGCGTACCTGTTTCTCCCCCACGAGGAAAACAAGTAAAAGTTTGATAGTTGGTGTTCATGTTTGTTTCTTCCTCAACAGGAAAACAAGTAAAATACGTTTGTGTGTAAGCATGTTTCTCATCTGTCACACCCCCAAATTTCACTAACGGAGTTTTACCGTTTGGAAGGTGACACACCAGGATCTCAGTCATTAGTTACATCAAACGACATTATATGGGACTTGAAATGTCATAACATAAAAGTTCAGAGTTAATGCGGAAGCGTAAATGTTACAATGAAGTCAAATGTAATTACACGCAATAGGCGTCAATCAATGTAAGTAAGTAAACTGTTTCAAATGTTTGAAAGGATGATATGACAGTAGGACTCCATGCATGTCCTAAGTGTGCAACCTGTGCCTTAGCAACTTGAGAAACATGTAAGAAAAAGTGTCAATACGAGGTTGGTGAGTTCACAGGTTTCAAGTTTGTAACAAGAGAGTGTTTGCCAGATTATGTACATTCAATATGCATATCTATAGGTAGCTAGCCTATGTTCATGTTTTACTAAAGCGCTCGCAACCGAAGCTGACTGTGTTTGTATGCCTCCTGCCAGGTCTATCAACTCTGGCCAATGTGAGTAGGCTAACATTTCACCCGTTCGATATTCGATCGAGTTAGCGCGACTAACGCGGATGGAGCTTGTCAAACCCAGTAGTACTACTAAACATTACCTCGCTAAGATCTATATTTACGGTCCGATATAAGATGAGGACTTTCTGTGATAGTGTGTTACGCTTACCCTCAACAGTGATATCATATAAAGTACCATAATCAAATAGTTGCGTCATGTTTTCTCCCCCAACGGGAAAACATGTAAAATAATATTTGTTTGCGTACCTGTTTCTCCCCCACGAGGAAAACAAGTAAAAGTATGATAGTTGGTGTTCATGTTTGTTTCTTCCTCAACAGGAAAACAAGTAAAATACGTTTGTGTGTAAGCATGTTTCTCATCTGTCACACCCCCAAATTTCACTAACGGAGTTTTACCGTTTGGAAGGTGACACACCAGGATCTCAGTCATTAGTTACATCAAACGACATTATATGGGACTTGAAATGTCATAACATAAAAGTTCAGAGTTAATGCGGAAGCGTAAATGTTACAATGAAGTCAAATGTAATTACACGCAATAGGCGTCAATCAATGTAAGTAAGTAAACTGTTTCAAATGTTTGAAAGGATGATATGACAGTAGGACTCCATGCATGTCCTAAGTGTGCAACCTGTGCCTTAGCAACCTGAGAAACATGTAAGAAAAAGTGTCAACACGAGGTTGGTGAGTTCACAGGTTTCAAGTTTGTAACAAGAGAGTGTTTGCCAGATTATGTACATTCAATATGCATATCTATAGGTAGCTAGCCTATGTTCATGTTTTACTAAAGCGCTCGCAACCGAAGCTGACTGTGTTTATATGCCTCCTGCCAGGTCTATCAACTCTGGCCAATGTGAGTAGGCTAACATTTCACCCGTTCGATATTCGATCGAGTTAGCGCGACTAACGCGACATTACCTCGCTAAGATCCATATTTACGGTCCGATATAAGATGAGGACTTTCTGTGATAGTGTGTTACGCTTAGCCTCAACAGTGATATCATATAAAGTACCATAATCAAATAGTTGCGTCATGTTTTCTCTCCCAACGGGAAAACATGTAAAATAATATTTGTTTGCGTACCTGTTTCTCCCCCACGAGGAAACCAAGTAAAAGTATGATAGTTGGTGTTCATGTTTGTTTCTTCCTCAACCGGAAAACAAGTAAAATACGTTTGTGTGTAAGCATGTTTCTCATCTGTCACACCCCCAAATTTCACTAACGGAGTTTTACCGTTTGGAAGGTGACACACCAGGATCTCAGTCATTAGTTACATCAAACGACATTATATGGGACTTGAAATGTCATAACATAAAAGTTCAGAGTTAATGCGGAAGCGTAAATGTTACAATGAAGTCAAATGTAATTACACGCAATAGGCGTCAATCAATGTAAGTAAGTAAACTGTTTCAAATGTTTGAAAGGATGATATGACAGTAGGACTCCATGCATGTCCTAAGTGTGCAACCTGTGCCTTAGCAACCTGAGAAACATGTAAGAAAAAGTGTCAACACGAGGTTGGTGAGTTCACAGGTTTCAAGTTTGTAACAAGAGAGTGTTTGCCAGATTATGTACATTCAATATGCATATCTATAGGTAGCTAGCCTATGTTCATGTTTTACTAAAGCGCTCGCAACCGAAGCTGACTGTGTTTATATGCCTCCTGCCTGGTCTATCAACTCTGGCCAATGTGAGTAGGCTAACATTTCACCCGTTCGATATTCGATCGAGTTAGCGCGACTAACGCGAATGGAGCTTGTCAAACCCAGTAGTACTACTAAACATTACCTCGCTAAGATCCATATTTACTGTCCGATATAAGATGAGGACTTTCTGTGATAGTGTGTTACGCTTAGCCTCAATAGTGATATCATATAAAGTACCATAATCAAATAGTTGCGTCATGTTTTCTCCCCCAACGGGAAAACATGTAAAATAATATTTGTTTGCGTACCTGTTTCTCCCCCACGGGGAAAACAAGTAAAAGTATGATAGTTGGTGTTCATGTTTGTTTCTTCCTCAACAGGAAAATAAGTAAAATACGTTTGTGTGTAAGCATGTTTCTCCCCCAATAGTAAAACAAGTAAAAAGGGGCCGTGAAACTCACCTGAGGCTGAGTAAAGCGTTGGTAAATAGCACCTCGCAAGAGTGAAACAAATACCACAAATAGAGTGCTAGCGGACAATCTACAAATGCCCTATAATACGATTTACAACTGTTAGGTACACATAGGATTTCATGACGACGACACAGAAAGAATTGACGTCATAATACATACTTAGAAATAACGAATAGACGAATGAGTCATCGGGAATATAAAAGTCTTCTAGTGTGATAATAAGGTAAACGTGGTACGTATCAAACGTCACCTAACACGTCTTAAAAATATTGATTCGGGTGTTCGGTTGAGTTAAGAAATAATTTGAAGTAATAATATAAATAATTATATTATTTAAAAAACGTGAGAATAATAATATGAACGAGTTATAATTCCAAACTTGAATATTAATATAAAACCACTGCTTGTGTGTTTTACGAACTTAATAATAGCCTTAGGAAGTAACATAAATGATTATATATATATATATATATATATATATATATATATATTTTGAAATAATATCTAAAATGCTTCCTAATTTAAATCTCGAGTATACTGGTGTTTTCGGGTGTCAAAACATTTTGATATAGTATTATAATATTATAAGGAGAGATTTTATAAAAAGGAACCCATTGAAAAGCCCCTAAAAATAAAATGCAGGAGACCGGACTCGAACCCGGGTCTCCTGCGAACAAACTCAACAGCCTAACCAACTCCGCTTGCTAGGCTATTGCATCAGAACCCGCTTCTAAACGATTTTTACACAGAGAGATCCTGTGTTCTCTCCTCCCTACGAACCCGAATCGAAAACCAGTCCCATTCTCGACGAATTTGTTCGCGATTAGTCATGATATAATAGGGGTTTCATTCATCAGTGGTATGCGAGTATGTGGTTAAGTTTGATTGCAAAAACATTGAGTTTGGAATCGTAATTTGTTCGATTGAAAAACCGAAACGTAAGTTTTGAAACCACAATTCGAACTAAATAAATCTGATAATAAAACTTGTAGAAATCATGGGGCTTTTGACGAATAAAGTATCAAAAATCTAATTCTATGGTTTGATTTGATTGAGACTGAGTTGGGGGTCGGGTTCGATTGAATTCGAAATACGATGAACTCTAGAATTGGTTCATCATCAATTCGATGTTATAAGCCGTGGGTTTGATAGGGCTTTCAATATGAATTGCATTGCAAATCTAACCCTGCAAATTAATTGAATTAAGATCGCGTTTAGGTAGTGTTTGATTAAGCCCGAATCGTATGAACCCTAGATAATTGATCATGTTAAATTAGATATTGTAATCCCTGATTATGATGGGGCTTTTGATCTAGGTATTGAGTCGAAGTTAGGGATGTGTTCAATTACCAGAATGGATACCGAATTGATGGGGATCGAGTAGGACTTAGCCGCGACTTGCGTGGTTTGTGAGGCCCCGAACCCGGGAGGCCTCACTTATTGGATTTACTCATCAACACATAGCACTTTAAACATAAGACATTCATTAATACAGCGGAAACGATTAAAATATTCAACATACACAGCGGAAACATAAACATGTCTAATACAAATTGTCTTTAACAACGTCAAACTAAAACATATCATAAACATAATCGGGATGCCAGACAATGATCTTCGGGTAACTCTTCTCTCTAAGCCAAGCATCCACATCCATCAACTAAACCTGCACTTAACTGATATGCATACTAAAAATCAGCAACGCTGAGTGAGTTGTAACGTTTACTTTAAATCATTTATACAGAAGATTTACTAATACATACATTCTGCCCTTAAGGCAAAACTTTACAAAATTTACATACTTCACTTTTCAAAAACATAATTTAAAACATTCATAAAGTATCCATCAATTCCTTGTCACTGTTGGTACTGCCCTCGTGGTATTGTCAATACCGCTTAACCGTCAATTCTTATCACTGCTGGTATTGTCCTCGTGATCAGTACCACTTAACCGTCAATTCCTTGTCACTGTACTGCCCTCATGGCTTACATCCATGAACCGACAAGTACCTGGTCAATGCCCCCATGGCTTACACCATGAACCGACACTACCGCTTATCCGTCAATTCTGTTACATACTGGTATTGTCCTCGTGATCAATACCTTCTGGGTCCTCGTGACCCAATGATGTTGTCCTTGCGGGCAACACCGCATGACACGATGTTGTCCTCGTGATCAACATCGGGTATTGTCCTTGTGATCAATACCTCTTAACTGGTACATGGGGGATTGCGTAGTCCCCCGAGCAACCGCCGTCACTCATTCCAATTGTACAACTGTTAACGAGCCACCGAGACTCTTACTAATGGGTAGAACCCATATCTGACATATTGTACAAGTAACATCTGTCGCAAGGACCTTTACAAACTGGTACACATTCCCGAAGGAAAGCTGTTCACTTTACTGTTCATAAAACTTTTATGTAAATCTTGTTCGTAACTTTCATATATAACATGCCTTTGTTTATGTATATAAAAATAAAGTAAACGTTTGCCATAAAATATAACTTGCCTTACTTGAACATACTAACATATATATTATGCCTTTGTTTATGTATATGAAAATATAGTAAACGCTTGCCATAAAATATATATACTTTCCTCAAAACATACTTTTTTGCCTCTTTTAAACTTTTCACTAAAACATAACTTTTCCTTTCAGTTTATAATATATAAAATACAATAAACACTTTACACTAAGTATGCACACCACCCCTAAAGAAGGCAAAAAGGGGATTAGAACTCACCTGGTAAGCTAATTCGGGTTGTCCTAAACAAGGTCCAACAACGTCACTTCCGATCTGAATTGATTAGTTAAATACACGTCAGACCACTACCGACTCTAATGGTTTAACTACTCTAACATACTGACTTCACTTAATCAGACCTGATGCCTGCGTACTTAGCAAGTGCGCAGACACTGCTTCCTGCGCACTTAGCTAGTGCGCATACTTCCCTTCCTGCGCACTTAGCAAGTGCGCAGGTTCCTCTTCCTGCGCACTTAGCAAGTGCGCAGGACCTGCTCTGTGCGCCCTTAGCAAGTGCGCACGACCTGTTCTTCGCGAAAAACCCTAACTTTCGCATTCGGGTCTGATCACTTCAAGATCCCGAACCTGTTTGCATTCAAAACGTTCGTTTTCCATTAAGGAACTCAACTCTATGCTTATCCTTCAGTTTCATCCGATTAAACATAACCTTTTCACCCAAAACCCAGAAAAACCCAAAAACGAACTAAAACTCAGATCTAGGAGAATCGGTTACCTGTAATCACTTCCTTTTCGTTGCTAAACACCCACGAGACTCTTGCTAACGATCCTTGAGGCTCTAATCTAAAAATCGGGACTTTCTCTCTCTAGACTCTCTCTCACTTTCTCTCTCTAGAATCCGGAAATTTGGATGGAAATGGGGCTTTTGGGCAGGTCTTGAGGTTTATAAGGGCCCAAACTCTTCCCCTTTAGGCCCATACACCCCAGCCCAAGCCCGCTTCCTTTCTTTTTATTTAAGTTTTAATTCCTCGTGAATTCTCTCGTGCTCTAAAACTCGGGATGTTACAAGTCTACCCTCCTTACAATAGGTTTCGTCCTCGAAACCTGTCATAAGCTATACTGATAGCAAATCACATAATGGGTGGCATAAACCGTATCTATGCAAGGCAGCTTGGTCATGAAGGCCATTGTGATTAACTACCGCTGAGGATCTAATCCGGGTAATATCTAGTTCTAAGGCTTCTAAGCTGATGGGGCTAACTAATCATTTAAGAAAATAAAATCATAAACTTGGCATATCACAAATAAGAGTTTGCAATGTACCTTACTGAGTCATCTGGTAGGCCCTTGCTGTGGCCTTGTTGATGTAAGGTTCCTTCTCTGCACCCTTACCCTTTCCGGATCCTCCCGCCTCCGGCTCTTTGTGCTTTCTACAGTCCCTACTCAAATGCCCTGGCTCCCCACAGTTGTGGCACTTAGGCTTCGACGTGCAGTCACGTGATTGGTGTCCAAACTTTCCACACTTAAAGCAACCTGCTTGCCCAACTCTGCACTCTCCTCCGTGCCTTTTCCCACACTTTCCACACAGACCCTCTGCTTCTAACCTTGACCTCCTATCACTAGGACCCAGAAGTTCCTCCCCAGTCTGCTTAGGCGCTTGGTTCTTAGGTGCTTCAGAAATGACTTCAGAGGTAATGTCATCATAGACAACTCCGCTCAAAACAACCACCGACTCAAAGGTACTCGGTGTTTTGGCCCTTACAAAGGTACGTATCTTTGGAGGCAACCCTTGAACATAATAATGAATCCTCCTCTCCTCTGTGGTTACAAGATGAGGCACCAGGCGTGCCAGTTCGTTGTAGTTGGAAATATATTGTCTGTGAGTCATGAGTCCGGCTTGCAACGTCAGGAATTCTCTCTCCACCTTGTGGACTTCGTTCTTAGGACAAAACTTCTCAATTACTAACGCTTTCAGATCATTCCACCTCATTAGTTCGACCGCTTGGTCACCCTTAGCCTGCTTCACAGTCTCCCACCAGTGTGCTGCCTCTCCCTTTAGTGACTTAGCTGCGAACCTGACCGCTTGATCCGGTCGACAGTCACTGAGGCTGATGGTGGATTCCATGCCATTGATCCAATCTAAAGTACCTGCTGCTTCTTTCTCCCAGTTAGCTCAGGGGGATCACAACCACGAAATGCCTTGTAATCGCATCCGCGAGTAGGCGGTGCAACATTCTCCACTAGGATTGGTCCTCCAGCAGCTGGAAGCACTACTGGCCCTTCAGTGGCTGGGATTACATTGGAGTTCTCCTTAGCCTTCCTCAACACTTCGTCTAGTATAGCCGGTAAGGTTTCTTTCAGCAATCGGGTAAACTCGTGGCTAATAGCTGCTTGTACTACTGGTTCAAACTCAAACGTCTGGTCATCTCCTTCCGCATGTTCAACATTGTGCTGACTAACCTCTGTGTCAGTATGGGTAGTGTGAACACTCCCCTTGATCATTTGATTTATGCTAGTTCCACCGCGGCGGCCTGTACGCCACCACGTCTTCCTCTTCCACTTCCTCTAGTTCCTCCACGTCTAGCCATTTCTAACTGAAAGATAGAGAACAAAAGATTTAATTTCGTCTTGCTAGGGAATATGTAGAACACAATAAGTAAGGTAAGATGTTAATATACACTGGCCATCTGCAATTAACCATTACATCACTTCTCGTTTTCCATTTATTCGCTTTCATGATTCCACTAAAGCCTCTATTCTTATCTTGACACTCTAAAAGGTAAACTTTACTTACTATACACTTCTGATGCTTTGGCTTGAGTTACCCAGACTGGCATCCGCTACTTGTCCCATTCTCATTTAAGTCTGGACATTGGGGATGTCCAAATCTCTCAAACTATGGCTCTGATACCAACTTGTGAGGCCCCGAACCCGGGAGACCTCACTTATTGGATTTACTCATCAACACATAGCACTTTAAACATAAGACATTCATTAATACAGCGGAAACGATTAAAATCTTCAACATACACAGCGGAAACATAAACATGTCTAATACAAATTGTCTTTAACAACGTCAAACTAAATCATATCATAAACATAATCGGGATGCCAGACACTGATCTTCGGGTAACTCTTCTCTCTAAGCCAAGCATCCACATCCATCAACTAAACCTGCACTTAACTGATATGCATACTAAAAATCAGCAACGCTGAGTGAGTTCTAACGTTTACTTTAAATCATTTATACAGAAGATTTACTAATACATACATTCTGCCCTTAAGGCAAAACTTTACAAAATTTACATACTTCACTTTTCAAAAACATAATTTAAAACATTCATAAAGTATCCGTCAATTCCTTGTCACTGTTGGTACTGCCCTCGTGGTCAATACCGCTTAACCGTCAATTCTTATCACTGCTGGTATTGTCCTCGTGATCAGTACCACTTAACCGACAATTCCTTGTCACTGTACTGCCCTCATGGCTTACATTCATGAACCGACAAGTACCTGGTCAATGCCCCCATGGCTTACACCATGAACCGACACTACCGCTAATCCGTCAATTCTGTTACATACTGGTATTGTCCTCGTGATCAATACCTTCTGGGTCCTCGTGACCCAATGATGTTGTCCTTGCGGGCAACACCACATGACACGATGTTGTCCTCGTGATCAACACCGGGTATTGTCCTCGTGATCAATACCTCTTAACTGGTACATGGGGGATTGCGTAGTCCCCCGAGCAACCGCCGTCACTCATTCCAATTGTACAACTGTTAACGAGCCACCGAGACTCTTACTAATGGGTAGAACCCATATCTGACATCTTGTACAAGTAACATCTGTCCCAAGGACCTTTACAAACTGGTACACATTCCCGAAGGAAAGCTGTTCACTTTACTGTTCATAAAACTTTTCTGTAAATCTTGTTCGTAACTTTCATATATAATATGCCTTTGTTTATGTATATAAAAATATAGTAAACGCTTGCCATAAAATATAACTTGCCTTACTTGAACATACTAACATATATATTATGCCTTTGTTTATGTATATGAAAATATAGTAAACGCTTGCCATAAAATATATATACTTTCCTCAAAACATACTTTTGCCTCTTTTAAACTTTTCACTAAAACATAACTTTTCCTTTCAGTTTATAATATATAAAATACAATAAACACTTTACACTAAGTATGCACACCACCCCTAAAGAAGGCAAAAAGGGGATTAGAACTCACCTGGTAAGCTAATTCGGGTTGTCCTAAACAAGGTCCAACGACGTCACTTCCGATCTGAATTGATTAGTTAAATACACGTCAGACCACTACCGACTCTAATGGTTTAACTACTCTAACATACTGACTTCACTTAATCAGACCTGATGCCTGCGTACTTAGCAAGTGCGCAGACACTGCTTCCTGCGCACTTAGCTAGTGCGCATACTTCCCTTCCTGCGCACTTAGCAAGTGCGCAGGTTCCTCTTCCTGCGCACTTAGCAAGTGCGCAGGACCTACTCTGTGCGCACTTAGCAAGTGCGCACGACCTGTTCTTCGCGAAAAACCCTAACTTTCGCATTCGGGTCTGATCACTTCAAGATCCCGAACCTGTTTGCATTCAAAACGTTCGTTTTCCATTAAGGAACTCAACTCTATGCTTATCCTTCAGTTTCATCCGATTAAACATAACCTTTTCACCTAAAACCCGAAAAACCCAAAAACGAACTAAAACTCAGATCTAGGAGAATCGGTTACCTGTAATCACTTCCTTTTCGTTGCTAAACACCCACGAGACTCTTGCTAACGATCCTTGAGGCTCTAATCCAAAAATCAGGACTTTCTCTCTCTAGACTCTCTCTCACTTTCTCTCTCTAGAATCCGGAAATTTGGATGGAAATGGGGCTTTTGGGCAGGTCTTGAGGTTTATAAAGCCCAAACTCTTCCCCTTTCGGCCCATACACCCCGGTCCAAGCCCGCTTCCTTTCTTTTTATTTAAGTTTTAATTCCTCGTGAATTCTCTCGTGCTCTAAAACTCGGGATGTTACAAGTCTACCCTCCTTACAATAGGTTTCGTCCTTGAAACCTGTCATAAGCTATACTGATAGCAAATCACATAATGGGTGGCATAAACCGTATCTATGCAAGGCAGCTTGGTCATGAAGGCCAATGTGATTAACTACCGCTGAGGATCTAATCCGGGTAATATCTAGTTCTAAGGCTTCTAAGCTGATGGGGCTAACTAATCATTTAAGAAAATAAAATCATAAACTTGGCATATCACAAATAAGAGTTTGCAACGTACCTTACTGAGTCATCTGGTAGGCCCTTGCTGTGGCCTTGTTGATGTAAGGTTCCTTCTCTACACCCTTACCCTTTCCGGATCCTCCCGCCTCCGGCTCTTTGCGCTTTCTACAGTCCCTGCTCAAATGCCCTGGCTCCCCACAGTTGTGGCACTTAGGCTTCGACGTGCAGTCACGTGATTGGTGTCCAAACTTTCCACACTTAAAGCAACCCGCTTGCCCAACTCTGCACTCTCCTCCGTGCCTTTTCCCACACTTTCCACACAGACCCTCTGCTTCTAACCTTGACCTCCTATCACTAGGACCCTGAAGTTCCTCCCCAGTCCGCTTAGGCGCTTGGTTCTTAGGTGCTTCATAAATGACTTCAGAGGCAATGTCATCATAGACAACTCCGCTCAAAACAACCACCGACTCAAAGGTACTCGGTGTTTTGGCCCTTACAAAGGTACGTATATTTGGAGGCAACCCTTGAACATAATAATGAATCCTCCTCTCCTCTGTGGTTACAAGATGAGGCACCAGGCGTGCCAGTTCGTTGTACTTGGAAGTATATTGTCTGTGAGTCATGAGTCCGGCTTGCAACGTCAAGAATTCTCTCTCCACCTTGTGGACTTCGTTCTTAGGACAAAACTTCTCAATTACTAACGCTTTCAGATCATTCCACCTCATTAGTTCGACCGCTTGGTCATCCTTAGCCTGCTTCACAGTCTCCCACCAGTGTGCTGCCTCTCCCTTTAGTGACTTAGCTGCGAACCTGACCGCTTGATCCGGTCGACAGTCACTGAGGCTGATGGTGGATTCCATGCCATTGATCCAATCTAAAGTACCTGCTGCTTCTTTCTCCCCAGTTAGCTCATGGGGATCACAACCACGAAATGCCTTGTAATCGCTTCCGCGAGTAGGCGGTGCAACATTCTCCACTAGGATTGGTCCTCCAGCAGCTGGAAGCACTACTGGCCCTTCAGTGGCTGGGATTACATTGGAGTTCTCCTTAGCCTTCCTCAACGCTTCGTCTAGTATAGCCGGTAAGGTTTCTTTCAGCAATCGGGTAAACTCGCGGCTAATAGCTGCTTGTACTACTGGTTCAAACTCAAACGTCTGGTCATCTCCTTCCGCATGTTCAACATTGTGCTGACTAACCTCTGTGTCAGTATGGGTAGTGTGAACACTCCCCTCGATCATTTGATTTATGCTAGTTCTACTGCGGCGGCCTGTACGTCCACCACGTCTTCCTCCTCCACTTCCTCTAGTTCCTCCACGTCTAGCCATTTCTAACTGAAAGATAGAGAACAAAAGATTTAATTTCGTCTTGCTAGGGAATATGTAGAACACAATAAGTAAGGTAAGATGTTAATATACACTGGCCATCTGCAATTAACCATTACATCACTTCTCGTTTTCCATTTATTCGCTTTCATGATTCCACTAAAGCCTCTATTCTTATCTTGACACTCTAAAAGGTAAACTTTACTTACTATACGCTTCTGATGCTTTGGCTTGAGTTACCCAGACTGGCATCCGCTACTTGTCCCATTCTCAGTTAAAGTCTGGACATCGGGGATGTCCAAATCTCTCAAACTATGGCTCTGATACCAACTTGTGAGGCCCCGAACCCGGGAGGCCTCACTTATTGGATTTACTCATCAACACATAGCACTTTAAACATAAGACATTCATTAGTACAGCGAAAACGATTAAAATCTTCAACATACACAGCGAAAACATAAACATGTATAATACAAATTGTCTTTAACAACGTCAAACTAAAACATATCATAAACATAATCAGGATGCCAGACACTGATCTTCGGGTAACTCTTCTCTCTAAGCCAAGCATCCACATCCATCAACTAAACCTGCACTTAACTGATATGCATACTAGAAATCAGCAACGCTGAGTGATTCTAACGTTTACTTTAAATCATTTATACAGAAGATTTACTAATACATACATTCTGCCCTTAAGGCAAAACTTTACAAAATTTACATACTTCACTTTTCAAAAACATAATTTAAAACATTCATAAAGTATCCATCAATTCCTTGTCACTGTTGGTACTGCCCTCGTGGTCAATACCGCTTAACCGTCAATTCTTATCACTGCTGGTATTGTCCTCGTGATCAGTACCACTTAACCATCAATTCCTTGTCACTGTACTGCCCTCATGGCTTACATCCATGAACCGACAAGTACCTGGTCAATGCCCCTATAGCTTACACCATGAACCGACACTACCGCTTATCCGTCAATTCTGTTACATACTGGTATTGTCATCGTGATCAATACCTTCTGGGTCCTCGTGACCCAATGATGTTGTCCTTGCGGGCAACACCACATGACACGATGTTGTCCTCGTGATCAACACCGGGTATTGTCCTCGTGATCAATACCTCTTAACTGGTACATGGGGGATTGCGTAGTCCCCCGAGTAACCGCCGTCACTCATTCCAATTGTACAACTGTTAACGAGTCACCGAGACTCTTACTAATGGGTAGAACCCATATCTGACATCTTGTACAAGTAACATCTATCCCAAGGACCTTTACAAACTGGTACACATTCCCGAAGGAAAGCTGTTCACTTTACTGTTCATAAAACTTTTATGTAAATCTTGTTCGTAACTTTCATATATAATATGCCTTTGTTTATGTATATAAAAATATAGTAAACGCTTGCCATAAAATATAACTTGCCTTACTTGAACATACTAACATATATATTATGCCTTTGTTTATGTATATGAAAATATAGTAAACGCTTGCCATAAAATATATATACTTTTCTCAAAACATACTTTTGCCTCTTTTAAACTTTTCACTAAAACATAACTTTTCCTTTCAGTTTATAATATATAAAATACAATAAACACTTTACACTAAGTATGCACACCACCCCTAAAGAAGGCAAAAAGGGGATTAGAACTCACCTGGTAAGCTAATTCGGGTTGTCCTAAACAAGGTCCAACAACGTCACTTCCGATATGAATTGATTAGTTAAATACACGTCAGACCACTACCGACTCTAATGGTTTAACTACTCTAACATACTGACTTCACTTAATCAGACCTGATGCCTGCGTACTTAGCAAGTGCGCAGACACTGCTTCCTGCGCACTTAGCTAGTGCGCATACTTCCCTTCCTGCGCACTTAGCAAGTGCGCAGGTTCCTCTTCCTTCGCACTTAGCAAGTGCGCAGGACCTGCTCTGTGCGCACTTAGCAAGTGCGCACGACCAGTTCTTCGCGAAAAACCCTAACTTTCGCATTCGGGTCTGATCACTTCAAGATCCCGAACCTGTTTGCATTCAAAACGTTCGTTTTCCATTAAGGAACTCAAATCTATGCTTATCCTTCAGTTTCATCCGATTAAACATAACCTTTTCACCCAAAACCCGAAAAACCCAAAAACGAACTAAAACTCAGATCTAGGAGAATCGGTTACCTGTAATCACTTCCTTTTCGTTGCTAAACACCCACGAGACTCTTGCTAACGATCCTTGAGGCTCTAATCCAAAAATCGGGACTTTCTCTCTCTAGACTCTCTCTCACTTTCTCTCTCTAGAATCCGGAAATTTGGATGGAAATGGGGCTTTTGGGCAGGTCTTGAGGTTTATAAGGCCCAAACTCTTCCCCTTTCGGCCCATACACCCCGGCCCAAGCCCCCTTCCTTTCTTTTTATTTAAGTTTTAATTCCTCGTGAATTCTCTCGTGCTCCAAAACTTGGGATGTTACAAGTGTACCCTCCTTACAATAGGTTTCGTCCTCGAAACCTGTCATAAGCTATACTGATAGCAAATCACATAATGGGTGGCATAAACCGTATCTATGCAAGGCAGCTTGGTCATGAAGGCCATTGTGATTAACTACCGCTGAGGATCTAATCCGGGTAATATCTAGTTCTAAGGCTTCTAAGCTGATGGGGCTAACTAATCATTTAAGAAAATAAAATCATAAACTTGGCATATCACAAATAAGAGTTTGCAACGTACCTTACTGAGTCATCAGGTAGGCCCTTGCTGTGGCCTTGTTGATGTAAGGTTCCTTCTCTGCACCCTTACCCTTTCCGGATCCTCCCGCCTCCGGCTCTTTGCGCTTTCTACAGTCCCTGCTCAAATGCCCTGGCTCCCCACAGTTGTGGCACTTAGGCTTCGACGTGCAGTCACGTGATTGGTGTCCAAACTTTCCACACTTAAAGCAACCCGCTTGCCCAACTCTGCACTCTCCTCCGTGCCTTTTCCCACACTTTCCACACAGACCCTCTGCTTCTAACCTTGACCTCCTATCACTAGGACCCTGAAGTTCCTCCCCAGTCCGCTTAGGCGCTTGGTTCTTAGGTGCTTCATAAATGACTTCAGAGGCAATGTCATCATAGACAACTCCGCTCAAAACAACCACCGACTCAAAGGTACTCGGTGTTTTGGCCCTTACAAAGGTACGTATATTTCGAGGCAACCCTTGAACATAATAATGAATCCTCCTCTCCTCTGTGGTTACAAGATGAGGCACCAGGCGTGCCAGTTCGTTGTACTTGGAAGTATATTGTCTGTGAGTCATGAGTCCGGCTTGCAACGTCAAGAATTCTCACTCCACCTTGTGGACTTCGTTCTTAGGACAAAACTTCTCAATTACTAACGCTTTCAGATCATTCCACCTCATTAGTTCGACCGCTTGGTCATCCTTAGCCTGCTTCACAGTCTCCCACCAGTGTGCTGCCTCTCCCTTTAGTGACTTAGCTGCGAACCTGACCGCTTGATCCGGTCGACAGTCACTGAGGCTGATGGTGGATTCCATGCCATTGATCCAATCTAAAGTACCTGCTGCTTCTTTCTCCCCAGTTAGCTCAGGGGGATCACAACCACGAAATGCCTTGTAATCGCTTCCGCGAGTAGGCGGTGCAACATTCTCCACTAGGATTGGTCCTCCAGCAGCTGGAAGCACTACTGGCCCTTCAGTGGCTGGGATTACATTGGAGTTCTCCTTAGCCTTCCTCAATGCTTCGTCTAGTATAGCCGGTAAGGTTTCTTTCAGCAATCGGGTAAACTCGCGGCTAATAGCTGCTTGTACTACTGGTTCAAACTCAAACGTCTGGTCATCTCCTTCCGCATGTTCAACATTGTGCTGATTAATCTCTGTGTCAGTATGGGTAGTGTGAACACTCCCCTCGATCATTTGATTTATGCTAGTTCCATCGCGGCGGCCTGTACGTCCACCACGTCTTCCTCCTCCACTTCCTCTAGTTCCTCCACGTCTAGCCATTTCTAACTGAAAGATAGAGAACAAAAGATTTAATTTCGTCTTGCTAGGGAATATGTAGAACACAATAAGTAAGGTAAGATGTTAATATACACTGGCCATCTGCAATTAACCATTACATCACTTCTCGTTTTCCATTTATTCGCTTTCATGATTCCACTAAAGCCTCTATTCTTATCTTGACACTCTAAAAGGTAAACTTTACTTACTATACGCTTCTGATGCTTTGGCTTGAGTTACCCAGACTGGCATCCGCTACTTCTCCCATTCTCAGTAAAAGTCTGGACATCGGGGATGTCCAAATCTCTCAAACTATGGCTCTGATACCAACTTGTGAGGCCCCGAACCCGGGAGGCCTCACTTATTGGATTTACACATCAACACATAGCACTTTAAACATAAGACATTCATTAATACAGCGGAAACGATTAAAATCATCAACATACACAGCGAAAACATAAACATGTCCAATACAAATTGTCTTTAACAACGTCAAACTAAAACATATCATAAACATAATCAGGATGCCAGACACTGATCTTCGGGTAACTCTTCTCTCTAAGCCAAGCATCCACATCCATCAACTAAACATGCACTTAACTGATATGCATACTACAAATCAGCAACGCTGAGTGAGTTCTAACGTTTACTTTAAATCATTTATACAGAAGATTTACTAATACATACATTCTGCCCTTAAGGCAAAACTTTACAAAATTTACATACTTCACTTTTCAAAAACATAATTTAAAACATTCATAAAGTATCCATCAATTCCTTGTCACTGTTGGTACTGCCCTCGTGGTCAATACCGCTTAACCGTCAATTCTTATCACTCCTGGTATTGTCCTCGTGATCAGTACCACTTAACCGTCAATTCCTTGTCACTGTACTGCCCTCATGGCTTACATCCATGAACCGACAAGTACCTGGTCAATGCCCCCATAGCTTACACCATGAACCGACACTACCGCTTATCCGTCAATTCTGTTACATACTGGTATTGTCCTCGTGATCAATACCTTCTGGGTCCTCGTGACCCAATGATGTTGTCCTTGCGGGCAACACCACATGACACGATGTTGTCCTCGTGATCAACACCGGGTATTGTCCTCGTGATCAATACCTCTTAACTGGTACATGGGGGATTGCGTAGTCCCCCGAGCAACCGCCGTCACTCATTCCAATTGTACAACTGTTAACGAGCCACCGAGACTCTTACTAATGGGTAGAACCCATATCTGATATCTTGTACAAGTAACATCTATCCTAAGGACCTTTACAAACTGGTACACATTCCCGAAGGAAAGCTGTTCACTTTACTGTTCATAAAACTTTTCTATAAATCTTGTTCGTAACTTTCATATATAATATGCCTTTGTTTATGTATATAAAAATATAGTAAACGCTTGCCATAAAATATAACTTGCCTTACTTGAATATACTAACATATATATTATGCCTTTGTTTATGTATATGAAAATATAGTAAACGCTTGCCATAAAATATATATACTTTCCTCAAACCATACTTTTGCCTCTTTTAAACTTTTCACTAAAACATAACTTTTCCTTTCAGTTTATAATATATAAAATATAATAAACACTTTACACTAAGTATGCACACCACCCCTAAAGAAGGCAAAAAGGGGATTAGAACTCACCTGGTAAGCTAATTCGGGTTGTCCTAAACAAGGTCCAACAACGTCACTTCCGATCTGAATTAATTAGTTAAATACACGTCAGACCACTACCGACTTTAATGGTTTAACTACTCTAACATACTGACTTCACTTAATCAGACCTGATGCCTGCGTACTTAGCAAGTGCGCAGACACTGCTTCCTGCGCACTTAGCAAGTGCGCAGACTTCCCTTCCTGCACACTTAGCAAGTGCGCAGGTTCCTCTTCCTGCGCACTTAGCAAGTGCGCAGGACCTGCTCTGTGCGCACTTAGCAAGTGCGCACGACCTGTTCTTCGCGAAAAACCCTAACTTTCGCATTCGGGTCTGATCACTTCAAGATCCCGAACTTGTTTGCATTCAAAACGTTCGTTTTCCATTAAGGAACTCAAATCTATGCTTATCCTTCAGTTTCATCCGATTAAACATAACCTTTTCACCCAAAACCCAAAAAACCCAAAAACGAACTAAAACTCAGATCTAGGAGAATCGGTTACCTATAATCACTTCCTTTTCGTTGCTAAACACCCACGAGACTCTTGCTAACGATCCTTGAGGCTCTAATCCAAAAACCGGGACTTTCTCTCTCTAGACTCTCTCTCACTTTCTCTCTCTAGAATCCGGAAATTTGGATAGAAATGGGGCTTTTGGGCAGGTCTTGAGGTTTATAAGGGCCCAAACTCTTCCCCTTTCGGCCCATACACCCCGGCCCAAGCCCACTTCCTTTCTTTTTATTTAAGTTTTAATTCCTCGTGAATTCTCTCATGCTCTAAAACTCGGGATGTTACATGGTTTGTCCTCCGGCTACCCCGGCTTCAACTCAGACCATAATTGCGTGTGAAAAAGCTTCTGAGGTATTCAACTGAGGTGTGAGGGTGTTCAATTTCAGGGCATTTCATCGAATTGTTGCGAATTTGTGAGCATTGAGGATGAAGTCGACAGTTATGGGTTAATTAGTCATTACGAGGTTTAATTCGGCAGTGATGGTGGTTAATTCAGTAGTTAAGACTTTTAATGGAATGAATGTGTGTGATATGTTATAAATTCGAACAAGAATCGGTTATGGAACTAGAATTTGATCAAAGGCAAACGGTTTGACTTTTAAAGTCAAACAGAACTTAAATTGAACTTGATTTTGACTTTGAATGTCAATGAATTATGTTTTGAGACTTGGCAAATTCAGTACCTGCAGTTCTAGATCAATTTATGACAGAAACAGTCCCCGAGGGTAGATTTGGTTAACTGGGTTAAGTTTTTAATTGGAAAACTTAACGAAATAGTTAACGGGGTTAACCTAAAAAGTCGGATTGTCACAACAACTGCCCTCGTTAGGGTTACCCTTGTCAATGTATTCATCTCAATCTAAGCACCCCACTAGGCCTCATCACCGCCCCGAAGGGCATTCATCACCCAAAGTGACTACCTGAAGGACCTCGTCTTTCAATCATCTATTTGTCGTGTCACAAGGACTACGACGCCAGCCCACATAACAACAAGCAAGTAACACATAGCAGTACACAAGCATTTACTATGACTCATTTCCTAAGCACGAACCATGTACGCGCTCTCCTGATAACACATCCTAGAAGAACCCACACAATGTTTAAACCCATTACTCAACTCATCCCGAAGAAGTTATTATACGACACACAAGCATCATACCGACTTCTAGCCCATACAACCTAACTCTTAAAACTCTTCAAGTTTAACCCAAAACTCGTAACACGTTTAATTAACAAAATAAAACATGCAGGTATGTCCGATAGCCCCAAAACAGTAAAAAACGGTAGAAAGGGGATTAGAAACTCACCCGTTGTGACAATCCAAGTCCTGCTCTACAACTGTCCTCCCTGTCGAAACCCAAACCCGTCAAACATATGATCACATGAGGAGACACATTATAAACATATGTCGAATAATGCATAAATATAATAGAACCCCAACACTCGTCTCATCGGCTCATCATTCTCCTCTACGAAACCTATTTTCCCAACTTCACAAGTATCAGGTCGTCCTTGACCCGTTTAGAACCTGAATACCCGAACCGGGTTCCATCCCATGCATACACGTATACGTGACCATGAAAAACTCTAGCCCTACGAAACACGTGCACTCGAGCTAGGCTTCCCTACGTGTATGGAAGCCATGCAACTTTATATGGAAAAATCTTAACCGGCCTCCTTACCGTCCTCTGTCATCACACCGTGCCCTACCATGCATGCCGTCTACGTCTACCTCGCCGAGACCAAACCCTAGACGACTAACACCCTTATCATCCTCCACCCCTCGCCGTCGTAGTGCGACACCATAGCTGCCGCCACAGCAGTCCTAACGTCGGTTCCACTTAAACACATCGTCGGCCTCCCAAGCACAGCTATACTCCAGTGCCGAAAACCAACCCTAACGGGTTACCAAAGCCCTGTCGCACCCGCACCAAGCCACCCTCGCCGCCGGGTCAGTCGCAATAACTGCTTCCATCGGACACCTTCTTACCCCATCGTCGTTCTATCACATCAAACACCGACAGCTGTCGTCTCCTCGTCGTACCACCATAGCCGTCACCATGGCTGCCATTGCACTCCATTACAGTGGTCACCGACTACCGTACTTGTCTCCTTCTCCGATCACCATAAACAAGGATAAAACCCTAATCTGGTTTCCATGCATAACCGAAAATGAAAAGAAAAGGAAAAGGGTGAGAACGAGGGTTACCTTACGTGTATTAGAAGTCGTATACGTCAGACCGCTCCTCAAACAACGTGTCCTTCCCTCCCGTCGCCGGCTTCCTGTCACACCTCCAAATTATTTACTTAATAAATAACTCAAAGTTGTAACGATTGATACCATTTCATAGTTGAGGAAGCTAAAATGAAGATTTCTTTGATGTTGAACACCATTACATATACTACTAACGTAAACTAGTACATATTTCTAGAACCATATAGGTCAAAACTGTCTTGAGGTTTGACAATCATGTCTCTTCGAGTCTAGGTTTTAATCCAAATGACTAGCTTATTCTATTAGGATATGTTTTGTAACTGTCGCTAAAATTTTGTGTTGTAAGTTAGCGAATCTGTCAAGTTCGCCTAAGGAACTTAGAGCTAATTTTATTGGAGAACTTGTCAAGTTCGCCTAAGCATCTTCGGGGGCGAACTTTTTAAGTTCGCATGTGGTCTTTGTGGTTTCCTTATAAATAGATGTTTACATGTCATATTCTATAGTCCAGAAAGAGTAGAGAGTCCAAGTGCAAGAACAAAGAATTTATAAACAGAGTTTCTTAATGGAAATACAAAGATAATTATTTACTTTGTGTTGTTGATTGCTTTACACGTTGCACGTTGATCATGGATTCCGCACGTTATCACTGTGTCGTACCGTGAGTCTAGTGATCCGTCACGTCACAGGGACATTCAATTGGTATAAGAGCCTTTGCTCTCGATTAGCAGCAGATTCATGATGTTTTCGTGTTCACTCAACATCAAAGTTTACTGTTTTTGAAGACTTTTTCATCATGTTCGTGTTCTTGACAAAAATGGATTGATTTTGATCATTTTGGTTTGATTTTGGACTCGTTTGAAGATTTTGATCCGATAGGATTGTTCATAATCATCTCCTGATCATTCCTACGGTTTTGATTTGTCATATTCGATCATATACATCAGAAATCATGATTTTCAGAGGTCTGAGTTCATGAAATTTGTTAAGTTCTTGTTTCAGCTGTTTCAGGTGAACTTGCTGATTCAGTTACAGGGGAACTTAACCAGGCAAACTTAACAAGTTCGCTCAGGCAGTTATAGGAGAACCTACTTAAGTTTGCTCAAGCATCTTCACTGAGTTTCTAGTTGTTTGCTGATTCAAGCAAACTTACCAAGTTCGCTTAGAGGTTCTTTCAGGTGAACTTACCTAATTCACTAGAATTGATAAAAATAAAAAATAAAAAATAATTGAGAAAATATTAATTTTGGAATTTTCTTGTGCAAAATTTCGAGGGGACCTTTATATGAGTGTTTCGCACTATTTTTGAGAAAACAGTAATTTTGGAATGTTCATTCACCAAAATTCTTATTTTTGGAGGGATTTTGTTTTTTCATTTTACAAGATTCTTGAGATGACGAACTTATCTGATAATTCAACTATGCTGAACTATGATAATGAGATCGGAACACAGCCACCGAGGCTTATGTGAATAGAAGATTACTCTAGCTGGAAAGACCGGTTCGAGCAGTTCGTGTAACACACTGATGCAAGTTTTTGGATACCCATCTTGGAAGGATATATACATCCTACGTATTCGTTCTTGGGTCAAGATGATGTTCCTTTATCATTTTCAGCGCTTACTAAAATAGAAAAGAAGATGTATAATCGAGAGATGAAGACGCGTGCAATTCTACAAATGTCTTTACAAAAAGAATTCTACCATAACTTCAAGAAGTTTACAACTTAAAGAGATATATTGGACGCTTTGCAGAAGAAGTGTGAAGAGTGTGTCGAGGTTGTACCCAAGTAACAAGTTACTACTCAAGCGTTTGTAGCCTTGATGAAAAAAGAATTAGAGAAGCAGAGTGATAGTGAAAGTGATTTTTCTACAGAATCAAGTGACAGGGAGAGTGTTCGATTTGGTGAAAGCACTCAGTCAAGAGAGAGTGATGTGAAGACTGAGGAAAGCTTCCAGAAAGTTAAAGAGGATCAGAGTGAATCAGAAAAGATAATTGATGCTGAGCCTTTCAATGTTGAACAACATAGTAAACCTAAAAAGTCAGAAGCTGATGAAGAAATGGTTTCTAAAGAAGCAATGGAACATGTATTCATGGCTGATATATCAGATCCTTCTAAGGTACAAGATGTTATTGGTGATATTTTATGTTCTAACTGTGTTGCTTTGAACGATAAAATGATGAGGGTTATGGATGACAATACAAACCTCATTTGTGATATGAAATTGATACACACGACAAATCAAACCTTAAAGGATAATGAAAAATTGTTCGTGGAAAGGATTGAATCTTTGAAGAGGGATATAAATTCTCTTACTTTAAGATCAAAGAGAAGGCTTATCATATTGATTTGGCTAATGCTGAATTAGAGAAGAGAAACAACAATTTTGTAGAAAAGAAGAAAAAACTTGCTGAATATGAAGCTAAGGTGATTTGATTGAATAGGAAACTCGATGGCTACAACAGTTCATCATTTTTGGTTGAGTATTACAATGATAAGATTGAAGGAGGCAAACAGTAAGGTGGTTTAGGGTTTCCTCCTCTATTCAATGGTAATTACACTTTTGAACCACAAGTTGTGAAGGATTCAGACTTGGAGGCTAAGACGGTGTTGAAAGTCAATCCAGTTACTGGTGAGGACATGGTGTATGAGGATGATAGTGATGATGAATTCTTTGATGAAGCCAAGTTGAGGGTATTCCTAAAGAAGTAAAGATAGAAGAAGAAAAAGTGGTGAAGCATTTGACAGAACCTGATGATACTGAGCAGTAAAAACCAGTTTTGGGTCAACATGGTTTTATCAAATTTGGAGATATCAATGCAGAAATTCCAAAAATTTCAAACATGACCACACTGGATTTTATAAAAGAGAAAGTGAATTTGGAGAAATCTGAGTCTGCTCATTGATGTAGTGCGAAGCATACATCTTTATTCCTATTGTATTTATGGTTTTTAGTTAGTTTTGTGTACATGTTTATTTGCTTTTGCTTTGTTTTGAGTCAATGTCAAGTTATCAGTTGCTGTGAGAATTACAAGCGATATCATGAAGAAACCGAGCACGAGAGTGAAGCCCAAGGAAATAAAGTTAAAAAGTTGGAATTTTGTTCCTTCGCGGTACGCGAAGCAGATAAGCCCAAGCCTCACGGTACACGAGGAAATCCAAATCAGGGCGCGACTATTTTGTTCCTCACGGTACGCGAGGAACCCATGAAATCCTTTCGCGATACGCGAGGGCTGTAAATTCTGAGAAAAACCTAATTTGATTTTAAATAGATTTTGAATGCCATTATGAAGAGAGTTCTAGTTTTAGCCCTCTAAAGAGGTGCTATAGGCGATTTTGGGACTTGAGATGTCAATTGAAGTGAAAAGTTAGAGACTTTGGATCCCCAGTTCGTTAGTTATGCGTATTCGGTTTTCAAGATTGAATCTTCATCTTTAATTTCTGTGTTTGAACCATGTTTTATGCTTTTACTTCTGTCTTGAATGTTTTAAGTATGATTCTAGGCTAAAACATTGATATTGCATGGGTATATGATGAATACTTGATAAAGTTCTGATTTTTATTCGATTTTTGGAATCGTATGTTGGATTAATGATCTTGTAAAGATTTTGGATTTATTATTATAATGAATATGCATGTTTAGATATGTTTGGCAATTGATTATAAGTTCCGTATGTTATTTGTGGATGCCTTCCAATTTGAATAGCATATCTAGATCATAGACTGTGTGTTTGTGGTTGATTGTATGGTTTGCTAGACGTAGTAGCCATAGGAGTTGTAGTTGATTGTTTAATAGATCTGAGAGTTCATCTTATCTCGATACTCGAAAGATGAGAGGTAATCGGTTAGTCTTCGTTATTAGGATTCCGAGTGTTAACTGTTTGAGAGGAAGTTGCCTTAGGTTCTTGGTGATTGTTTCTAGTCCGAGTCATAGCTTGTTGATCGGAGAATACCCCGTGCATCTTTGATGTATAGTGGACATTGAGACCGAGGGGTGATTTGTCTTTAGGGTACATTAACATTGTTAGAGAGACTGAAAGGTAATCCGACCATCTGGTTAGTTTACTGCATCTTTAGAGTTTCTTAGTTGGTGACACCGTGAGAGTGATTGGGGATCCACTAGGTTTTCTAGAGTAGTTATCCTATGATACCGAGATCCATCATAGTTTCCATAACCGGTAGAAGTCTGTGCTTTGCAAGTAGGATTCTGACCTATGTGGTATTCTTCCCATTCATAATATTCCCGAAGCCTTTGTTTGATAGTTAGAGTGGATCTTTAGTATTCTACAGTATTAGTTTAATCAGTAGTGTAGAAAACCCCCAAATCAATCATCTTTAGTTCGAGTCAGAGTCTAGTTAGCAATAGTAGTGTCTCTAGGGTTCGATAATCCGGTTTACCATTAAGCTGTGCTATACTCGATAGGTTCACTTGCCTGTCAGTGCGGTTTAGTTCATAGGTACTCCATTTATTACTTAGAAGTCTAGATTTGGTTTTATTTATTAGTTTTTATAGACCGTCTGGGGGACATCAAGTTTTGGCGCCGGTCGGGGACACTTGGCAATAGCAACATTAGCTTTGACTAGTTCTTTGTGTGATTTTTGGTTTTGTTTTCTTTCTTTCTTTTATTCTGAGTCTTAATTTTTTGCTTTGTCCTATCTGCTACTTGTGTGTTTAATTTAGGATCGATTCTTTCTGTGTTTTGAGTCTTTCTTATTTTTCTTTCAGTTTATGCAACATACTCGTTCGCAGGGATCGCCACAGTATTCAGCTTACGAAGAGCCCGAATGAGAGCTTCACGAGCGCACCCGTGACTTCCGGGAGCGTTTGAAAATGTTGTGCAAAAACCAAGTACGTCACACTAGCCAAGTTCCTTTTCCTAATACGGTCGACGCTGACCCACCAGCGAGACGTACCGTACACCAGAGAGCCAGTGATGGGGCCACTAGGGCGCGATCTTCGATCGCCCGTCCCGCTATCCCTAATACCAATACTTGGCAGATCTCATAACATGTCATGAGTATGATCACTCATGCTATGCAGTTCCATGGCCTCGAGGATAGGGATACACCCGGACATCTGTCCCGCTTCGCGCGCATATGTGATACCTTCAATATCACGGGTGTATCTAAGGACGCAATCTACTTGCGTCTCTTTCCATTCTCGCGCTCTGGGCGTGCTTCCACTTGGCTTGACACCCTCCCTGACAATTCCATCACCACTTGGGAGGATCTTCAAGCCAAGTTCCTTAAAAAGTACTATCCACTTCCAGTGCCTCTCGCCTTAGGGACCAAATCCACTCTTTTCGGATGGACCCTGAAGAGCCCTATCACATGGCCTAGGATTGGTTCAACGCGCTCTTGAGCCGATGTCCCCAGTATGGTCTGTCTGACTGGTTGATTGCGGAGAAGTTCTATAAGGGCCTCACCTTCTAGAAGCAGCAAATGTTCAACACAACTGCGGGAGGCCATATCATGGATAAACAAGAGCCTGCTGAATGCGAGGAGATGTTTGAGAGCTTCTCTTTCACTAAGCAACAACGACCATCTACTCGGACTTCCATTCCTATTGCTAGAGCACCCGCTTCTTCTCCTAGAGGTGTGCATCAGGTCAACGCTGACACTAGCATGGCTGCTACACTCGCGGCGATGACGAATGAGATAAAGAAGCTGAAGCTGAGCACACAAAGGTGTGAGGTGTGCAGAGGAGGCCATGACACCAGAGACTGCCCCTTCAGTCAGCAGGAGCATGTTGATTTCGTGGGCAACCAGAACCGAGGGTTCAATAATAACTATAACAATCGTTATGGCTCGGGATGGAGATCTGGAAACAACCCGCCTGGGTTTAATGCCCGCCCTAATCAACATGGAGGAGGTGAAGCAGGAGCAAGTTCTGGGAGCTGTGCTAGGAATAAGAAGATTGAAGAGTTGCTGGAGAACCAGACCCAGATGCTTGCGCATTTAGTGTAGAGAGACAAGGAGACCCAACAGAGGTTGGATGCACATGACAACTTGTTGAGAAATCAGCCTTCTATATTCTAGGATCTGCAGCGCACAGTTGGAGATATCGCTAAGAGCCTGAAGGATAGACAGGGAGGTCCATCTTCAGGCCTTAACGATTCAGTGATGGCCGTGTCGACTAGGAATCGAAGAGTAAAGGAGAGAGAGCACCCGCCAGTGGAAGAAGAAGATGAACCGGTGGACGAGGAGATAGTGGTTGAGAAGCCTGCCGAGAAGGCAGAGGAGAAGAAGATGGGGTTGGAGATGAAGACCCCCCGAGATTGACTTGAGTCGTGTTTCCTACCCAGCGCGCTTGCTGCCTCATAAATACGCTAGGAATACGGTAACTTCCCGAACATATTCAAACAACTCAAAGTCAATCTCCCGTTCATAGAGGTCCTCCAGGATATGCCTAAGAATGGAAAGTTCCTAAAAGATCTTCTTTCCAACAAGAAGAAGCTGGATGAAGTCTCTAAAGTCTCACTGAGTGAGCCATGTTCTGCGGTGGTTCCGAATAAACTGCCAGAGAAACTGGCGGATCCGGGTCACTTCAAGATCCCGTGTCTGCATGGCAGTTTGCCCTTGAACCACGTGTTGGCCGACTTGGGTGCTAGCATCAATCTGATGCCCTATTCTATATACAAGAAGATGGACATAGGAGAACCACAGCTGACGCACATGAGCATATCCTTGGCTAATCGTTCAGTCAAGTATCCATGGGGAATAGTGGAGAACTTGCTAGTTAAGATAGATAAACTCGTATTCCCAGTGGATTTTGTCATCCTAGATATGGATGTGGATAACAGAGTCCCACTCATCCTCGGGTGCCCTCTTCTGCGCACCACCAAGGCATTAATCGATGTATTTGACTGGAAGCAGACACTTCATGTGGGGGATGAGTCTGTTACTTTCGATGATGTAAAGTCCATGAAGGAGGCTGGTGAGCAAAGCCACTCTGTGTGCATGATTGATGCCTTCCTGGAAGACCATAGGGACTATGATCTTGGAGAGATAGATGTTGGTTAACCCGCCCCTGGTTTAGGAGAACCATCTGATTGGGCGGGTAGAGTTATAAGAGCTACTGAATGAGCCGAATGAATACGACGATGAAGTGCCTAGTGATCTACAGGAGATGATGGCAGAGCTGGAGGAGATGATAGGAAAAACCACAAGTGTGGGGATGGTTGGGAAGTTAGAAGATCCCGAAGATCCGGGAGAGAGGTTAGAGGCCACACCGTTAGTGATATCTCATCTTGAGCCTTCGACCTTTACTGTTGTTCGTGTTGAGGGGAGTGAGACAGAGTCACCCCCTAGGTCTTGGCCCACTGATGTGTTATGTAGATATAGTAAATAAAATATATATAAATATATATTTATTTTACAAATGACTTCACTAGATAAGGTTTTAAATTTTTAAAATGATAAATACTCAAACTTAAAACATACCCAATAGGCAAGTGTACCTATCGCAGCGTAATATAGTTTAGGTAAGAACTAAGTATCAAATCAATGGACACGATTGAGTTCCAATACTCAACTTTTGTTATCGTTTAGCCGGATTAATTAGTGAGTGGGTTTTGTGTGCTTGTTAAGCGGAATAGTAAATGACAGTAAAGTAAATAGCATAAAAGTAAAAACGTGCGTGAAGTGTGTAACAGAAATGTAACGAACAGAATAGTAAAGAGCAGGAAAGTAAATATTGGAAATGATCAGGTCACGAGGAGTATTGCTTTGGGCTTCGAATCTGCTTGGTCCGTGATAATGTTAAGTTGACTAATCCAGTGATGTGACTACTACAAACTTGTGACCCGGGACACCGATAGAGCCTCGTCCTCGCGGAATTTGATTTGCAAATTAAAATCTTTAAAATATAGTAGTGACTCCCGTTAGGGACAACAATTACCCTCAACCCTTTGAATGGTCATCTCCGGGTTGGTTTAAGACATCGAACGTAAAATGCTTTGTTTTAGAGTAAAATAGGTGATTATATTTTTTTCACCGGGAGGCGGTGTAACAATGGGACCAAGTATAAAAACGTACCATTCTCAACATGAGTTCACCAATTCTTGGTCGCATAATAAATTCGTATAAAGACGTACGACCTTAATAGTGCTGATCAAGCCTTGGCTTATCAATCTCTGCTTGTATAAAGACGTAAAAGTTTCAAAAGAAGTTTGATTGAAAAGGTTTTACGATCTTACACTTTAAAATCAAGAACACTCACAAATATAAAGACGGATTTAGAGAATAATAAAAGCCCACCATGAGGTGGTTTTAAGGATGAATGATTAAAGACATAAACACATCAATTGGATTAATACGTTTAAACATTAACATGCACCAAACTTCATCTTCACCCTAGCAATACAAAGAAGTTAGCCAAGAATGCCCAAACTAACTAGCGTAACGCTGAGTTTCGCAGGCTCCCCTATTGCGGAACAAGGAGGAAGAGCCCCTCTACTCACTACTCTTTACTCTAACTATGAATTAAACTCTCTCTTGTGTGTTCTCGAGGTATGGATGGTTGTTGTAAGGTATGTGAAATGAAGAACTCAAGCTATCTATTTATAGGCCTCAAATTGAGCAATGCACGGCCGTGTATTGGATTGCACGGCCGTGTAAACACTTCTGGAATCAAATAGGGTACAAAGTACATTGTACTAGAGCCTTGGGGAGCAAAGAGGCCATTGCACGGCCATGCAATGGGATGCACGGCCTTGCATCCCTCCCTTGCTTCCCTGTTTCGTCTTTTAGCTGCTGGTTGACTTGCTGTTGACCTGGTTTGACTTCTTAGGGGTCAATGCTCGGGTTTGGTCCTCCGAAAGCTTGATTTCTTCATGTTTTAAGCTGGTTTTTGCTCTGTTTATCTTGGGACCCTGAATAACCTACAATTGTGAAATACTAACGCATTAAGTATCATTTGCAAGGCTTTTGTTTGATTAATATCAAAATATGGGGATTATTATGCATGCAAAACATGTATAATTTAGGGCGTATCATAATACCCCACACTTAAACTTTGCTTGTCCTCAAGTAAACTCATGCATGATCATACCCATAATTAAAAACTTTACAAGGGAAATGGAGCTCCAAGTAGTTGGAAACTCTGGGATAACTCTTGAGTTGCTTATTCTATTTTTGTGTTTTTCTATGATGGAATCCATGACAAGCCTACTAGAACTTCAATTATGCATAAACTTTCACTCCTCACAATGTTCACTCAAACTCTAGGGTTATATATGTATGGATAATGTAGGTTAAGTGGGACACTCAAGTTCGAATCGAATTATGCAATGGTCATAAACTTGTATGTAGATCAAGTCTCCACCAACTAACTAAGTAGTATGCATGAATCAAGAGGACTTGAAAAAGGGTTGTAATGTGGGTAAAATAGAATTAAAGGGTGAAAATGAAAATGTTTTTGGATTTTTAGGGATTTAAAAGTGTTTTGAAGGGCTGTAGCTATCGTGGAACACACAGCTATGGCTTCCTGGCTTAAAATGGAAAATACTAGCAAGTCCCTCTACAGTACTCAGATCATGAGGGTATAACTAACCTGAGGGCTCGTTTATGGTTAGATTGCCAAGACCAAGATCTCTTATCATTCTCAACTCTTTCCTTACTGCGTAGTACACATTACCGCCTTTCCGTTCGGATCTTTCGGCATGTAGCCTAACAACTCCTACTTTGATCAGATGCGTATACTCATGTTGGGAATGAGTTTGATTCTTGCTACACTTTCCATCGTGGCTCCAGTTGCCACACTTCACACATTTTTCATATGTTTTGGCGGCACTTTTTGACAAGCCGTAGAAAGGTGGCAATTGTTCTTGTTTCACCACCGTTTTCTTACATCATTTGTTGCTTTGAAAACTTTCTCTCGGAGTTCAGGTGGTAATTCAGGCTTTTCGAAATGAAGGCAAGAAAGAAAATTGAAATCAAAAGAATGCTTGTCCAGCTCTTTAAGGTCTAACCGGTAAAATACCAACTTCTCTTTCATTTTCTTTTCTCCTTTTTCTATATTTTTATTTTTTTGTATCGAGACAAATTCTTCAATAACTCTTTTTCCTCAATTACCTTAAATAATATTTCCATAGATTCCTTGCAGATAGTTCGGCTATTTCTTCCTAATACATCAAACTTCTTGTATATTCCAATTCCTTTGAGTAAAACAGATTCTTTCCAAAGCTGACTCAATGGTAATTGTAGGTCCACTTGGGTCTTCTATCGATCTAACTCGAGACATGACGTATCAAGCATACGTAGTGCGGAATCCAACTGTATGCATGACTATGTATATGAGACAATCACAATAATAGCACTCATCACACAAGGTAAATACTCTTCTCTTTGATTTCCACCAAACACAGAGTTTACAAATCTTGAGTACAAATTGCAAAAAGATTTTTCAAACTAACTTGTAAACTCCTATTTATAGACATCTTAAGCCATGCAAGCGAACTTAACAAGTTCGCCTAAACTAGGCCTAGGCGAAATTGTTAAGTTCGTCTATTACAGAACTTAACTAAAAACATTACAAAATATAGACATATAAGATCTAAACTATTACAAGGCCTATTATCACACTTCTATTTCCTAACAACCAGTCCTAACCAAATTCGGATCATTATATACGTAAACCGAGAGAATAGGGTTTTATGGAGGGAAATGAAGAATAGAGGAGACGAACGTTGGAGTTTAATTATATTTACGCAGTAATCCGACGTAAGTTTTGCACTGAATCTAATCGTGTCATCGTACACTTGACAGGTTTAGGAATCGGGCATACGATCAGGGTGTAGAGTAGGAATTCAGACGCAACATAACCGGTGAGTTTCTGATCCCCTACTTTTAAAAGTTTTACTATTTTTGGGGCTATCGTACATACATAAAACAGGTGTTTTGGGTTTAACCGGAGGTGTTTTATGAACTAAATCCTTCATTAATGTTTTGAAGGGTTACGGGGAGTCATTGTAATTATGTGAGCTAGGGTTAAGTGAGTTATTGATGTATGTCGTGTTAAGGGTTAGTCGGGGTGAGTCAGGATCTAAGCTAAACGCTTACGAATACATGTAGGATACGTTATCGTAGTGCTATGTATGGGGTGCAGGTGTAGTTAATGGGTCATGTAAATGAATTATGATGTAATGTGTTTTATGTTTGCGTTGTATGTTTGCATCATTGTCTCTGTGCATGGCAAACGGGATTGTGAAGGACGAAGTCCTTCGGGAAGTCACCAAAGGTGACAATATTGAGCAGGTTAATGACGAGCTCGGGGTGTTTTTAATGTCCTGACGAGGGTGCATGTGACGAGGTATGTGTATGTGTGTATATATATGTGTGTGTGTGCTGAATTGCATGCAGGTGTTGAGTTATATTTATTATGCATTGAGATGATATTAATGTGATTTGTAGATGGTATTAATGTGGTGAGTAGAGTTAGATTGACCGTTGTGTCGGGATGGTGATGTAATGTTTACAACTGTTGTGTGTCAGTTGACTGGTGAGAGCCTTGGTCAATGCTGAGTAAGTCGATGTCTAGGGGTTGATTATGTTAACCAAGTTTTTGGGTTAATACGTGTGGTAGATTACGAGTAACCAGTGTATTTGTAGGATGAGTCTGGGTTGGTAAATCTTTTGGGATATCATAAGATAGAAGGGGCTATCTATATGATAATAAATTATAAAAACTATTTTACAAGAGCCGGAGTGTCCTGAGTTGAGATAAATAATAATTATGATGAGATCACTTTTATTTAAATTATAATATTAGAACTCACTCAGCGTAGCTGACTTTGTGTGTACGTTAGATTATGTTGCAGGTGAGCTTTCGGGGTCGGCGTATCTTGGCTTGGGAGCGGTGCTACTCGGATTGGTGTATAGGCATTCGTGAGGTAAACATATGACGATAACAACGTTAAATAGTAATTATTATTTTGAGAAAGACTTTTGTTGTAGTTTTGATAAATAAAAAGAGTCTTTTAAAGAGATTACACAGTGATGAGAACCAACTGTAGGGTGCCCGGATTGGGGCCTTACATCGGGAAACATAATCGTGCCGTAACCATACACGAATTTTGTGTTTCTTTTGTGTGGTCCTAAAAATATATATATATATATATATATATATATATATATATATATATAGTTGAGTTATACTAAAAAAGACTTTTTTCCTAAGAAGCCTAAAAATGACATGGTGTTTTAAATTTTAGGCAAGGTGTTATGCAACTTTTAAATATGTTCACATAAATAAAACAAAAACACCATACGTAAAATGAAAGAACACCATGTCTAAAATCTCCTTTTTAGGCTTCTTAGAAAAAAAGTCCTTTTTAGTTTAACCCTCTCCTTTATATATATATATATATATATATATATATATAGTGTTTATACCAAGGTTTTGGTTATATCACTATCAAGTTTTTGGCACCGTTTCTGTATGTGTTTAATAAAGCAATCCTATTTCTTGGCACTAACTTTTTCAACTGGTAAATGTGTAGGATATGGCAGACTCCTCCAGGTAAGCGGGCTGAAAGGGAGAAACACCCGCTCGGATTCTCGAACATGTTCGTCTTCCTCCATACCGCCAGAGGATGCACCACCTACTCCACCATCACCACCTCCACCCTACCATCCAACACTAATGCTAGAAAACCTGCCTAAAATGCATCTTTGGTTGATTTTTGATCCAGAAAATGCTATTGAGATGCATGCCTTCAAAACTTTGCCTGGCCTTATGCATCATGAGTTTGGAACTCATAAGACAATCTGCTATGCTACTCTGGTAGGTACTGGTCTGTTAAAGGATGCATTGCCACTAATTACATGACCATGGATCAAATTCTTCGAGATCCAACAGCTGACCTACTATGAGATGACTCTAGAGTTCTTGGCATCCTTCCAGTTTGATAGACCCGTGCTTAGCAAATCAAAGCACGATATTGTATGATTTAGGATGGCTCGGCAGTGGCATGAGATGACTTTGGCTGAGTTTGGGATTTGGATGAGATTATATAGACACAGAGAGCTGCATCTCCATGTGTTCATTGAGAGCATACATGAGTTAGAGGAAGGCGAAGCACAAAAGGTTTGGGCATGGATTTGATCAGGGCCATATGATCCTCATAGACAAAAGAGCACCTAAATCCATCACCCTCTGCATCAATACCTTCACCGAGTGATCGTCCACACCAATGGTGGGCGTAAGGATAGTACCAGAGTTGTAACAGTCATAGACCTGTTCCACTTACATTTCCTCATTGAACAGATTCCCGGTAATTTAGCCTTCAATCTTGGCAAATTCTTCACTCGTGCTTACGGGTACACTTCCAGCAGCCATATCTTTGGAGGTCCCTACATTACTCACTTAGCAGCATACTTGGGGGTCCTAACTCGTGTAAACCTTGGTATGCTTACCAATCTGGACCTGCCAATGGTAGAGGTAAACAGGCAGATGTTGATCAACATGAGGATGATGAGGAAGATACAGGGGGTGTATAGACTGGTACACCACCAGGGCAATCCTTGGCATGGAGCAGTAATTCCATCAGATGAAGAAGGGGAACCAGTACCACAGCTGACACATCACGCGGAGGAGCCAGGTATGTACCATACTACTGTTGATCCCTTCCATGTTGGACATAATGATCTGTATGGGTCAACTGGGGCAGACGATGGACGGTATGCCCACCAGCAGTATCAGCAACAACCCCAGGTCCACATTAACAGTGGCATCGTCCGCCATTCTAGTAGCAGCTCTTTGTCCCTTCATCTCTGATATTTGTGGTTCTTTTCTGATAAAGTTTGTGGTTATTAACTCCTGACAATGGTTTGTTTGTTTTGTTTGTTGACTGGACACATTATCATTTTTACCGGTTACATGGGTAACCGTTGACATGGTGGCACCGCCACCAACCCTATTCTGCCCCAATTATTGACGAATATTAGTTTAACTCTTATTATTTTTAGTACTTGCTTTATATTTTGAGCATTGCATAGCATCACAGGTATTATAGGTTTTGGTTCGTGCTTGGAAATACGTTTTTGGTAGCCGTGAAATTCGACCATACGCCCGATGATGACGTATCATCAGGGGAGTATTAGTTTCCTTCCACCCTTATTTTAACCATGACATTTACTACATATCATATTTTCGTACAATGAGTACATAGTCAAATTTTAAGTGTGGGTGTAAGCTTACCAATACATTAACTGCCTGATTTTGTCATAAGTATTTCAATTGCATGATTAACAACTACCCAATCTATTGAATTAAAATACATATAGAAGTAATAAATAATTTTCATAAATAATCTGTAAGCATGACAGCTTCTTAAATAGTCTAAAAGCAAAAGTTTTAAAAATCATTTGGCATAATCGGCATAATAATAAAAACAACAATTTGGAATACCATTGAAGTGAATCAAGGAAACAAATAAGGAAGATTAGGAAGCACCACAGATAGAAAGAAATAAGTCTATGCACACTTTTACTTTATTACCCTTTACCTTCCGTTTCATGTGACAATTTGAGCCTATCCGAGCATTATCACACAAGCACATCAAGTTTTTGACACTGTTTATTATTACATATTTCACATGCTCGTTTCATTTGATAGAGTGTTTGCTAATTATTGCTTTGCATGATAGAACTTGTGTAAAAATATACATTTCAAAATCATGGACTAAAAGAATGCATAAAAGTGATTGAGGCATTTGGATTAACCCATTTTCCTTAGCCTTTTCTTTGTTTGTTACCTACCCTAAACATTTCCCCTAGTTAGCCCCTTTGAGCCTAAACCTTTTCATTTCTAAACCCATATTTCACAACCATAAACCCGAGAAATTAGCCTTTTTATCTTTCTAACCCTTTTTCTGTTGAAAATCGACTTGGGTATGATTTAAGGAATAATTATCCGCCACTAGTTGACAGATTGATGTTCAAAGAATGAAACTCGTTCGGTTTCATAAAAAAATAAAAAAATGAATGAAAAGAGGAAGGGGGCAAAAATAAGAATAACCGCCCAAGATATTGAAGAAATCTTATCAAAAGAGATTCAAACTTAGTCGAAAAATTAGAGTATGCAAAGCTCATCAAAATGGATGTATTAGGAGGAAATAGCCGAACGATCCATGGGGAATTGATAGTAATGAGTATTTCAAAGACAAGAAGAGGTTGACATTCTTAAAGAAAGGAATTCGTCTTGACGATTCGACCTTAAAAGAGTCCTTATATTAGTCACAATGTCTAATCTAAGTTTAATAAGAGACTGATCACCTTTTAATCATTAAGCCAAGTCAGATTTTCAACATTTAGCCACTTTTCCCAAATACTTCCTACCCTAACCTTAAGCCAATCATTACAACCCTTCACAAAAGTCCTCTTGATTTATGTATATATTTTATGTCAATTGGTGGAGATTTGATTTCTATACAAGCCTATGATTACGCAAGCATTAATTATAGCTTTAAGTGTTCTTCTTGACATACCTTATCCATATATTAAACCTGAGTGTTCAATGAACATTTATGAGACTGTAATTTTATGCATAATCATAGTTTCATCAAGTATGTTGGGCTTGCTACCCTCTTGTGGAGAAACACTTGAAAGGTATAACCATCAAATAATTGTTTTTAAGAAGGACATTCAACCATTTGTGATGAAGGCTTTGGGTTATCATTTAGTCAATACTTTACTTCTATGAGTATAATCATGCATGAGTTTGCTTGAGGACAAACAAAGTTTAAGTGCGGGGTGTTATGATATGTCATAAATTATACATAATCTACATGCATAATTATCCCCATATTCATCACAAATGTAGGCAAAATGTTGGATCGGGAAATTACAAGATGGTTCTGTTCTTAGTTAAGATTGGCGGAAACAATAACAACTACACAATTACAATCGAGTAGACAGAAAGAATACTGATAAGAACACTGTTGTATTAAGCTTTGTGAATAAACGATTACAACTGAAAACTCAGTGAAGAAGCACAAAAAGCACTATGAAGGCACACAAGCACACTTACAATGAAGTGTATACAGATTATTTATACTCACTTAGAATCAAGACAGCCCCTTGATTCTAAGGATCAGATCTAACACAGACCGTTGATCTGTTGTATCTAGCTAACTATTACACGTTTTGTCTATATCTAGTTAACTTTATTGAAGCGTCTTCTTTATGCATCATTTCTTGCATGCTTAGAGAAGAGCATTGTTGAGTTTCATTGGTTGCACCATTAAGGTTCCTTCTGCTTTGAGTGTGTCAGTTGCTTTTGCAGAAAGTTGTCATTGACGCTTGGTATGGATAGTCAGCTGCAACGATTTGTCTTCAAGGCACAAGACTGTCAGCAGCAAAGATGTTGATCAGCAGCAAAATGTAACCATCCAGAGATGCTGATGATTTGCCTGTCAGCAGCATCAAGTGTTGATGCTGCTGAGAAGCTTATCCGCAGCAACTTTGGTCTTCAGCAGATAAGGCTATCCGCAGCAGATTTATTCTTCAGCAGGAGAACAAGTATCCGTAGCAGATAAGCTTGTCTGCAGCAGATTATTGGTCAGCAGCAAACTCTGAGATCAGCAGCATTTGTACTTAGAGAATTTTGTAGCCATCAGTCTTTGATTCTACAAACTCCCCCTACACTGATGCTACCAAAATTCTCTTATTGCCTTTGTTGCTGAAGCTTTTGCACATTTCTGACTATCCTTTCAACTAAAAGAAAAGGCTTCGAAAACAGCCATCTTGTACTTTGAAATACAGCCTGCAGTCGTCAAAGCTGTCTGAGTCTTTCTCCATTGGGACCATCTCCCCCTTTTTGGTTGCATTAGTGGACAAATAAGCATCAGTTTGGGTGGCCACTGATACAAAGGATGTAGTAAGAAAAGTTGGGCATTGATGTTCCTCTATCATATTCACCCTGCCCGTCAATTCCAAGATATGAAGTTTCAGTCTGTCCTCATCCACAGTTGTGGAATCCTTGGATCCGGATGGGGCCTTAGGCCTAGCCTCTTCATCCCCATCACCCATGGTTTCTTGGCACCTGGGATTCCTCTCAGAGGACATACATATTTACAACAAAGGATAGACGCATTGAACTGAACCGATGATGATGCTTGGTGGTTTCTTTGCCTTCCATTGTTGAGTTGGTGGTCTTCTAGTTTTTCTCACACTGTCAGCAGAAGACGTTGTATCTGATGATGCAGACTTTGTTGCAGTTGAAGGCTTTGCCTTGGATCTTGCCTTATCAGCAGTGGACACTTTTGCTGCTGATAGCTTTGCCTTATCAGCAACAGATTTTGTTGCGGACTTTGTTAGCTTATCAGCAGCAGATTTGGTTGCTGCTGAAAGCTTCTGCTTCGTTTTCTTGGGCTTAACTGGACTAACAACCGATGTATGTTGATCCTTCTTTACCCTTTTTCTTTGAGGGGCTTGATGAAGAATCTGGTTGAAAGGGTTAAACTTACAGTTTGCAGCAAAGTGGTCTGATTCTCCACAGATGATGCAAGATTGTTGAGGTTTTGACAACTGCTTCCTTGGTGGAGAAAGAGATTTTCTGAATTGAGTTGTCTTAGCTTCAAAACTTCTTACCTGTTTGTTCTTCTTTGTCTTCTCAAAAGCATGCTGCTTTGAATGTCTTTGATATTCCAGGTAATGAAAGCAGGTGCTGGCAGTGTGGTTATATCTGCCACACACAAAGCATGATTTTGCCAGTTTGTCTTTTGAAAGGTAGACATAGTCCTTTATTTGGAATAGATCCGTGAAGTTCCATAGATGAGCTTTGTTATGTTCAAAGGTGGCTTCTTCTAAGGTCCTTTGAACATATGGAACTTTTTCTTCAGGCTTACGACATACATCAAATACCTTTCTCTTTGTGATTGGCTTGAACTGAGACTTGGGGTTTGTGGGTTTTGTTGTCTGTCCCTTTTCTAGCTTTCTTCCATCTGGAGGATAGCTGATCTTGATCTGTTTGAATGGCACATGGGCTATAACAGTTGGAAGAACAGCAGGAACTGCAACTCTATTCAGAACAGCTTCAGATGGGACTGCACTGGTTTCATCATGGTCTGAGTGAGTTGACTCATATTCCGATGAGGTAGTGCAGTCTTCGATGAGAGGTTCATCCGTTGAAGGATCAAGGTTTCGGTTTGCAGTGTCAAGATTTTCAACATTGAAGCTTGGTTTGTATATGGCAGTATAGTCAGCAGGAGGAGGAACAGCTTTGTACTGATCATTGTTATACCTAAGTCTAGTCTTTATCTTCTCATGGACTTGAATATCTAAAAGTCTTTGTAACTTTTTGGAGGAAAATTCATATTTTTCAACATGAACTTTCTGTTCTGCCAGTTCAGCTCTGGTAGCTTTTAGTTTGACCAGTAGATCATCAATCTGAGTTTCAAGATTAGTTTGTTCGTGTTTTAGCGATGAAATCTCTTTCTTAAGGCAGTTAACCTTTTCTTTATAAGTATTTTCAACCTTTTTGAACTCAGATTTCATCTGATGAAACTCTTCATTTTGATCTATGAGGTTTTGGTTGTGCTTTCTATAACCCAAAACTTTATCAATATAGGCTTGAGAGCAAAGATGTTCAAATACCTGAGGTGGTATCTCTGTAGCGTCTACCATTAGAGCTTGATTGTTGACGGGCAGTTTTTCATATTGAACGCTCCAGTCGAACTCTCCAGAATGGGTGACGATGGGAGGATAGTAGTTACTTGAACTAGGACCCGAGTGCTCAGAATGGAGGGCAGAGGATGTGGTGGTGGATGTTGAGGCTCTTTGGTAGCTTGAGCTTCTTTCTTTTGTCTGAATCATCTCTAGCTCATTGGTTTTTAGCATACCGAAGAGCTCAGTCATTTGGAGAGTGTTCAGATTCTCAGTTCTTCTAATGGACACCGTGTAGAGTGTCCAGCAGCTAGGTAAAGACCTGATGAACCTTTTGAGAATATCTTCATTCTCTAGCTTCACCTTTAAGCACTGCAGCTCCCCTACAAGATAGGTAAATCTGTTGTATGAAACAGTTAGAGACTCACCTTCCTTCCAGACGAAGTTTTCATACAGCTGCTTCAGGATGTCTTCAAGCCCGTTGCTTTGTGCCATTTTTGTTCTTGGTGACTTTCTGAAGGAGAGAGAGTTTAGAATAGAACCAAAAGTGATTAAACAAGTGTTAGTTTGTTTAATCTGAGCCAAAGCTCTGATACCACTTGTAGGATCAGAAAATTACAAGATGGTTCTGTTCTTAGTTGAGATTGGCGGAAACAATAACAACTACACAATTACAATCGAGTAGACAGAAACAATACTGATAAGAACACTGTTGTATTAAGCTTTGTGAATAAACGATTACAACTGAAAACTCAGTGAAGAAGCACAAAAAGCACTATGAACGCACACAAGCACACTTACAATGAAGTGTTTACAGAATATTTATACTCACTTAGAATCAAGACAGCCCCTTGATTCTAAGGATCAGATCTAACACAGACCATTGATCTGTTGTATCTAGCTAACTATTACACGTTTTGTCTATATCTAGTTAACTTTATTGAAGCGTCATCTTTATGCATCATTACTTGCATGCTTGGAGAAGAGCATTGTTGAGTTTCATTGGTTGCACCATTGAGGTTCCTTCTGCTTTGAGTGTGTCAGTTGCTTTTGCAGAAAGTTGTCAGTGACGCTTGGTATGGATAGTCAGCTGCAACGATTTGTCTTCAAGGCATAAGGCTGTCAGCAGCAAAGATGTTGATCAGCAGCAAAATGTAACCATCCAGAGCTGCTGATGATTTGCCTGTCAGCAGCATCAAGTGTTGATGCTGCTGAGAAGCTTATCCGCAGCAACTTTGGTCTTCAGCAGATAAGGCTATCCGCAGCAGATTTGTTCTTCAGCAGGAGAACAAGTATCCACAGCAGATAAGCTTGTCCGCAGCAGATTGTTGGTCAGCAGCAAACTCTGAGATCAGCAGCATTTATACTTAGAGAATTTTGTAGCCATCAGTGTTTGATTCTACACAAAATGATGGGAATTGATACTTAATCCATTCAATTGTGTTACAACCGGATGATTGACATTGGTTTGTAAAAAATGAAGAAATCACTCAAAATCAAGGAGAAACTGGAATCCAGAAGTCAAATAAACGAACCCGGACCCAGAAAGTCAAAGCAGGAAGTCAAAAGTCAACAGGGAGCAGAAGAGGCCCAATGCACGGGCGTGCATTCCAATGTACGACCGTGCAAATGGCCAAATCTGCCCCTGTACTCCCCAAAGATGCTAGATTCTTTCACATGCAAGAAAAGGGTACTTTGCACGCCCGTGAAATCCAATGTACGGCCGTGCATTGCCAAAATATTAGCCTATAAATAGCAAACTCTTTCTAGTGTTTTAGATGTCCAAGACCAAGGGCTGTGAAGGCCCAAATGCTCTGCTAGTATGGTCATTAGTGGCTAGTCTTCTTGCGTTTCTCGGGTTCATTGAAATTTAATTAATTAATTAAGTATTTTTACTACGTTATGTTCTTAAAGTCTTTACTTTAATCCATCTTAAAAAGACAAGATTAAATGATCTTTAAACCAACTTAATAACCTTAAATATTGTGAGTTTCTTAAACAAGGCTTCTTGTTCTGGAAACTTATTCGAGTTTTTACGATCTATATACAAATCTTGGTGCTAGCAACGGCCGAGTTAGTATAGGTTTAATCTTATGTGTTGATTGGAGGTTTGGGTATTCAACGAGTCATTCGGGTCCTAGCTGGACCTTGTGTTTCGTGTCGGTATTTATTTACTTCTCTTGTGTTAGCTTGCAGAGGACTTTTAGCGAGAGGCATGAGACTTGATCTTGAGAATGAAAGTTATATTTATTTAAAATATTATTATAAGTAAAGACAAATATTTTAAGAATATAAATTGTTAGGTCCGCTCATTCATAAAGTAGCTTTGGATGAAGTTGCAGATTCCGACTTTCCAAAAGAAGTTACACGACTTGGTGTACGCCAGTCGACAAGATAATCTTAGTCCGAAAGGCAATTCACGGGCAGCCGACGGAATTGAGACCCCGTTAGGATCCCGACAGTTATTATGAACAGTTGGCCGACCGTATCCACTGTTCCGTTACGAAATGCTAACTCCCCTATCGAAAAGGTTAGTATTAGTAACTTTGACTAACCTTATTAAGATACAACATTAATTAATGTTGGACCATGTTTGTGTGACAGTCAGTCTCGGTCTTGTATTGGTCTTGTAATAGCTTGATAGGGTTATATTTGTAATCTTGCATTATCACTTTTCTATAGTCCCTAGCGCACTTGACAATTGCGCTAGATTTTGTTCGAGCGTAGTTGTTACGTACGCTAGTGGTTAAGTCTAGTGCACTTGTTAACTGCGCTAGAGATGTTTTAGCGCACATGATAAATGCGCTATGTATGATGTGGTGGTCTATATATAGCTGATGTAGTTCTGAATTTGTAAGCTTTTGATCATTCTGTCAAGTTGTAATCTGGAACTATTACTCAGTGGAATATAGACGTGTTTTGTATTTACATCTCTGTTCATCTTGTGTTCATGACTAATTCGTAGGATTCCGCACTACGTATTAGGTTGATAAGTTGTCGTATTGATCTGTGACGATTAAGGACCTTACAATTGTTGTGATTTCGATCAAAGGGTAATCATCTATCATATTCATTGTTACCATTTTTCAACCGATTCAAAAGGTTTTAGTTTAGGGTTTCGTGTTATGCTCATGACTGGTATTTTTTTATCAAAATGTAGTGTCAAAGTGTTGTTGATGTTAAAATTGTGGATTCATTTTGACTCTAAACAGTTTTTCGATCATGTTGAGACTGGTTTTAGGTTGGATTTCACCAAAATGAGTCGGATCAAAATTTCAAAAAGTTACATGAGTTTGGTCTAACGCAGATGCGCAAGTGCGCCTGAGCATGGCATAGCTTAGTTATAAGTGTGTTATATCCTTATAGCGTAGTTATTAATTGCGCCTGAGTTAAAATTCTATGTGTGATTTTGAAATTTTTTCTAAGTCTGTGATTGTGTTAATGATGTGTTGTTTGTCTTTTATAAAGTCATGGCTCGTGAATTTTTTTAGTGATCATAACTAGATAGCTTTACTGAATCCAGAATGGAAGGGTGCCGTGTTAGAGTATCAAGAAATTATTGACTTTCTAAATCGCTCCAGGATTGCATTTACTTTATCTGCTGAGCCAGTGATATCAAGACTGTATAATGATCAGTTCTTGGAATCTGTTGGTTTTGATTGCACAGTGACTCCAAATTTTATTCGAGTTCGTGTGAATAATCAAGATCTAGAAAGTTTTGAAGCTACAGTTCGTCAAGCTCTACAGTTTGGTGATGCTGCTACTCAATCCAGTGTCTTATAATGGAGTTTTGATTGAGGGTTGCTAGAGGCAACGTATGGGTTTTGTTGGTGTGAAAGGTGTCGGTCAATATAGAATGAGATGGTTATTAGACCAATGGAGGTACATTGCTCATGTTATGATCTCCTGTGTCTCATCTCGGAAAGCTGGAAAGGACGGCTAAGCATCTGACATAGCTCTGCTATGGTTGGTCTTTCTTTAAACAAGGGTTACAATTTCTCACGTTACGTCTTCATAGAATTGCATAACCAGATAGTTGCCATTCCGACCTACAGATTTTTGTTATTTCCGAGGTTCATCCAAGTAATTCTGAATTTCCTTATTCCTAATCTACCGGTTGTGGCCCCACGGATTCAAGTGAAGACTATTCACAAGAGGGTGTTCGCTCAGTTTCTTAAGTCTAATCCGGCTGAAGGCAGAGAGCCAATTCATGCTCCTTTGTTTTGACATTTGCTGAAAGTTGATTATGTGGCTCATGTGAATGACAATTGGTTTAACCCTGAGTCCGATAATGAAGGTGATGATGGTGATTTTGTTGATGATATACAACAAGAACAAGAACAAGTTCTTGAGGCTCCAGAAGGTGGTGCTGGTGGTGATGATAATGTTGAAGAGTCATCCATTTCTAGTGACTCCGAGGATACTGACACTGATGATGCTCCCGATCAGTCCCATCCTCGTTGAGTGAAGAGCATTGCTCAGAAGAAGGCTAAGGGTCCTCCTCCTGGGTCGTCTTCGAAGAAACATAAAGCAGATGATACGGATTCAAAGTTTAATCCTGGAACTTCTGATTCGTCTGAATCGAGGGTTCGTGAAAGACGGTTAAAGAAGAAATCTGATATTCTTGAACAAGCTCAAATTTCTGCTGCTTTGTTATCTGCTGCCTCCCAAGCTAGCAAAAGGGTTAAAATCACAAGTACTTTAGTTCCAGAATCCGCTATTCCTATTTCTACTACTCCATTTGCTGAGATGGGAGCTGATTTGCACTCTATGTTAAATATTCCTCGTGCTAAAGCGTTTTCATCTTCTCAGGCTGATCCGAGAGATGCTAAGATTGCTTACTTGGAATCTCAAGTGAGCATGCTGGTGAATTAGTCAGAAGGATCAAATATCTAAACTTAATGAACACCATGAACTACATTTGACTATTATCGAGCGTATGAACAATCCCGAACCATTCTTATGAAGACAAGGTCAATGCTCAACAAGCAGAAATGAATGAGATGAGGGCATTGGTTCAGTCCCTCGTACAACGGATTGATGCTCAGGGGGAGAGTAGCCGAAGACCAAGGATGATTGACGCGTGTCATCAAACAGATTTGTCAAGTGATCGAAGAGACAATGATCCCAATTCTGGTAGAGGTGGTGAGCATCAAAATCCGTTAGATGTCACTCCGATATCTATGTTTCAGGGGGAGTCAGATAAGGGTGCACAAGAGGTGCTGGAATTGGAATGGAATGTGGAGGATTCTGATGTTGAAATTGAGGTTGAGAAAGATGAAGTTAAGGTTGTATATCTATTAGAAAATGGTACTGAGATTCCTTCTAGTACTGTTGATGACTTTGTTAAAGAGATTGAGATGGAAGATATACTAGAGCCATCAGTTTCTCAGAAGGAAGAACAAATTAATGAAGATAGTCCAAAGCCAGAGTCTACTGAGCATGTTATCTGTAGAGATGGTAAGACAAAAGAAGAATGGCTGGAATAGAGGAAGACATGGTTCAAGAAGCTTCCAGTTCCACCACCATCTCCTGTGCTCAAAAAGAAATACGTTGAGAAGAAAGAAGATGTGGGCATGATCTTATCAGTTATGTTTGACCTTGAGCTGAAGTTGTTTGCATTGATAAGACTTGATGGTGTCCAATACTTAAATCCGAATGCTAGTTCCTTCGTTACCGAATATTAAGCTCTGTAGTCTTGCTTAGAGGCACCTTATTATTAGGGGATCTCATGGGGTTGCTGAGGGTTTATGGTCGATGATGAAGAAGGAAGTGAGCAGAAAGAAGTTCGTGTACTTCAAGACTCAGGAAGGAAGGTGAGTGTTGGATAAAAGAAAGTTTGATCCAATTACAAAGAAATATCATAAGAAGTTTGTGTACAAGCCAGTGGATTGTGTTAAAAAGATTCCGATGAAGAAGATTCCTCAAGACATTCTTAGGAATTTGAAGCATTGGTTGTTGATTGGTGTACTAGAGAGGCTATGATGATTGAGAAGGATGTTGATGAGCGGGTTACTAGTGAAGAAGGAGAGATCAAGGTTGATGAAAAAGAATTAATTAAATTCTATGATCCAATGACTCTGATTAATTTTACAGAACAAGATTTGTTGATCCTACATGGCAAGACTTTGATGTATGGTGATGCTTGGGGGAAGCACATAGCTGAGCAGTTCGAGAAGATTGTCAGGGTTTGTGGGAAGCATGGGATTCATGCTGGAAGTCTTTTTCCATGCAAATGGAAATGATGACTAAGAAGACTCGAGAGCTGATGTCAAGGGGGAGTTTATTGGACCATGTTTTTGTGACAGTTAGTCTCGGTCTTGTATTGGTCTTGTAATAGCTTGATAGGGTTATCTTTGTAATCTTGTATTGTCACTTTTGTATTGTGCCTAGCGCGCTTGACAACTGCGCTAGAGTGTTTTCTAGCGTAGTTTTTAAGTACGCTAGTGGTTAAGTCTAGCGCACTTGTTATCTGCGCTAGAGATGTTTTTAGCGTAGATGATAAGTGCGCTATGTCTGATGTGGTGGTCTATATATAGCTGATGTAGTTCTGAATTTGTAAGCTTTCAATCGTTCTGTCAAGTTGTAATCTGGAACAATTACTCAATGGAATATAGACGTGTTTTGTATTTACATCTCCGTTCATCTTGTGTTCACTACTAATTCATAGGATTTCACACTACGTATTCGGTTGATAAGCTTTCGTATTGATCTGTGACGATTAAGGACCTTACGATTAACAAATGATAACAACCCGAGCCACACCTTAAATGAGATAACATTCCTAATTACTTTTATTTTATTTTTCTTTCTTTTAAACAAAACCCCCTCTTCCAAGTTATTATCCTAGTCAGACAATAGCGAGGGTTGTGTAAGGAATCCGTATCCATCGTTCGATACTTGGTTCGTACCTAGACTATACTACGTTGCGATAGGTACACTTGTCTATTGTGTGTGTTTTAAGTTGAAGTAATTATCAATTTAATTTTTAAATTTAAAACCTGATTTTATGTAACTCTAAACACAACATTATTAAAGATATATATTATGTCTCTCGTATTTGGTATCAAGTGTTTGGAGCCATTACTGGGAACATGTATATATATATTTTTATAACCACACTAAAAATGCTACATCAATGAGTTAGCCATCTATGAATACTATCACTGATCTATCCAACATCGGTCAACACACCTGGTTCATCATACACATGAATTCTGCTAGAGCATTCGTCAAACCAAAAGACATCACGTGGAATTTGTAATGTCCACACGGGGAGCGACTCAGTGGAGTCAGTGCCATACTCTGTGATTCATGGGGACACTACATCCAACGATAGCACTACTCCACTACCATCGCCGACTCCCAGTTCGGCAAGCCCAACGCCACCGTCTCCACTACTTGCACTGAGGGGAGCAAAGACGAAGCATACGACAAGGAAGAAGAACATTCGACTGGGCAAAAGACCAGCTCAATCACCATCTGCTACTGAGCCACCAACTAAGAGGAACGGGTCTTCATCTTCCGAGACATCATCAGCGAGAGGGTCATCTGGACCATCTTCGCCGCTATCCTACTCGCATCAACACGTGGAGCAGGCACTGCCTATACTTGCGTCGCGTAGTCGACTGCATGATGTCGATATCTCCTCCCTCAAGGATGAGATCGATTTGACCGACGAGGCGCTTATGACTATGCACGACCGGGTTGAGGCCACCGAGGATCGTGCGAGAGTTGCGGATCAGAGGACTGCTACAATGGAGACCGCACTTAGGACACTGAAGGAGTAGGTGTCGGGACTAGAGGAGGATCGACAGAGAGAACGTGCTAGGGACTTCATCTTATCTGATCGACTTGTAACATTTGTAAAATTTTCGTGCTGAAAATAATTAAAAATATAAAGTACAGGGACTGGAAATGTAATTATATGAAAATATAAGGACCAAAAATTAAAAACATGAAAAATGGACGGACGGTAACGGACTGTCATGGTCCGTAACGGTCCATTACGGGCTGGGCACATAGACAACGATGATGTGCCACGTGTTCGGTGAGTAACGGGTTGATTCTGAAGCGTGGAAACCCTATGACGGACCGTCACGGCTCCGTAATAGTCTGTCACGCTGCAATTCAACTAGACGCTGACACGTGTTAGCTGACTTCGCAACCGTAGTTTGGTGACGGACCCTCACCATCGGTAACAGTCAGTTACGAACAAGCGGAGATGGACCGTCACCATCCATAACCGTCCGTCACAGCTGCAATTTTTGTGTATAAATAGCAAGTACGGATTTAAGCTTTTCAAATTATTCCAACTCATATTCCAGACCAAAATTTACTGATTCCACTCCCCTAAATCCATTCCCGCTCGTACGTTTAAGTTTCGGAAGTGCCGGTTCGTTTTAGATAAAGCCAAGAAGCTAGGAAACGCTTATTTGGAGAATGCAAGCTAGACGATCTAAGCAGAGACGCTGCCCACTAGAACACTCACTCTAGAAGCTTACTAAGCCAAGACTCTGTGAAACTGAATACTTGTAGTTTTATAAAATCATTTCAAAAATGAAAATGGTTTTGATTATACTCTGACTTGAATGAATTAATACAATCATTCATTGCATAAGGTGATTTACTATATAGCAGTCAGCCCATAGAGTCATGTATATATATATATGTGTTACAAATGAGACGCTGTAACAGATCTAGGGGTTGAACCCTTGCTTGTTGTAAAGCCCATCGCTTAAAGCGTAAGGCAGATAGACATAAAAATATATCCAAGGTCCCTGGTGTGGCTGGTGGTTAGAAAGTTTACTGTGTAAATTGACCGAAAACTATGGGCAAATTGTTCTACTTATTCACATTTGTCAGATTATGATTTCCAGTATACTTGTATTCACCGGTTTATACTGATAAAATATTTTCAAACGTTTTTACTGGTAACCAAGGATGAAATGATTTTTATATAGCCATGTGATGACAAAGAAAAGATGTCATGAAAAATGGAACGTCCACCCTAGACATCAGTTGAAAGAAATGGCTCATGAAAACATTGGTTTTGTAAATTAAAACGTAGGTAGACATTTATAATAATTAAGTGATATCTATACAGATGTTTGGAAATAGTTACTATTCTTATATTTTCGGACGATCTGAAGAAGAACATTAGTATCCTACTGGATCCATGGAAAATCATGTAATCATTTCTGATACTAGTGAATCCCTTTCTGATCCTATCAATGTCTCTGACAATGAATCCTATCATCAAAATCAATCTAGCTCATCTTGGATGGAAGCTACTTCGGATTTTGAGAATTGGAGAACTGATAATCCACCTCCAGTAAAACAGGTAAACGTGAATGAAGTTGGACCAAGTCGGTCTACTAAACCCAAAATGCGTGTTAGAATGTCAACAGAGCATGTAAACGTTACTCCAAAGGAAATGGAAGAGGTATATCAAGAAATACCTGAGGAAGCAGAACGTAAAATAGAAACTCAAGACCCATACATCTATCCAGTTGGTGAAGAATATCCTTATACTCTTCCAACAATGTTAGAGGAGTATATCAATGAACCAACCGACGGTTCTGATGATCTATATCATAATGTGTTTAACGACATATTATTTGGTATTCGTGAACCACCTCCTCGGTATAATTATTCTTCAGCTCATCTTGGAACACCAATAGAATTTCTTGATCGTGCCTTAAGAGAAACTGATGGAGTAAAGAAAGAATCAAGGCAGCTCAGGAGAGAGTTCGTCAACTGGAGAAAGAAAAATAAAAGAAAAGATAAAAAGAATGAATAAATTAATATCACTACACCCCAAGGGTAACCATCCGACCGGTATGTAGTTATCTGGAAAAATGAATGTTCTGTCTAAGGAAAAAGTGGTGCATAAATCTCTTCTATGTAGGTCCTCATGGCACTTCTACGGATCGTTCTCGTGATAAGAAGTCTCGTTAACTCGGAGTGCGGAATCCAACGAATCAACGATTGCGTACACAAAAGACTATATAGACAATCAAGTAAATAACATTCATGCTTGTATTCCAATTATCAATAGAGTTTACAAACTCAATCGTTCAATTCTGTTCACTTTCTGATCGATTCTTAAAAACTGACTCTGTAAACATCTATATATAGACATCTGACCTGTATTAGGCGAACTTAACAAGTTCGCCTCTAACAGACTAAGCGAACTTAACAAGTTCGCCTCAGATAGACTTAAGCGAACTTAACAAGTTCGCCTATAGCATAACTTGCATAAACACTTAGAACATATTACATTACAAAAACATAAAGACATTAGATCTAAACTATTACAAAGCTTTTGTCATTACAAACTATGTCCTAACAGACTCCCCCTTAACAATAGCTTGATCTTCAGTCGTCTGTTTTATGATGAGCTCTTCCAATTATCCGGTAATCTACTGCCTGCATGCACTCCATAACTTCTACATATCTCCAACACCCTCTTGTACTGCAATCCTTGTTCTTTCCATTCATCAGTGTACATGATCTCATTCTTTCTCAATGTCCTCTGATCTTTCTTTGAAAAATTAATAAGATTCATTGCGTCATAGAAACACACAATGACCTTATTGTCTTTATCTTCAATCCTTGCTTCACCAGTATTAACATCAAAATACCACCATTTCATATTCCCAAGGAAATCTTGAGAAATCTTCTTCAATGGTATCCTGTGTACAGCACGTACTGGTTTGAATTTGTACTTCCAAGTCACTTTCCCAGTCTTTTGATCTATGTTCCTCACTCTCTTTCCTTTTTGAGGCTTTAGCCTTTCATACTTCCCCGAACCACCTTCTCTCTTGATCAGATTTGCAATCACATCAGCTAAACCAATCTTGGAACTATTAATAAGTGGTTTTGAAGCTAGACCATTCATTTCACACCTTGGCAAGGTATTAAAATACTTGATCCTCGGCTTTAAGTACTGAACACCATCAAATCTTTTAATAGCAAATAATTTTGTGTCATTATCATAAAACCAACTTATGATTCTTCCTACACACCTCTCTTTATTCACATAGTTTTCTTTCTGAGCAGGTTGTGCTTGAGACTTCGGTAGCACCTTCATCCAGCTATTTATAACTTCTCTCCACTGTTCTCTAGTCATACCTGTATTTCTATACATCACAGGTTCTTCATTCACCTTTGGAGACTCAGTGTGAGTATTATCTGTTTCAGCATCTTTATTGGATTGAATGTTTTCATCATTAGTATCAATCTTAGAATCAGCAGTATCTTCAGGCAGTGTGATGTCTTCAAAAGAGTCCATAGAATCTGTTGCTCCTTCATAATTAAACTCAGGAATAACATCATCTTGGATGAAGTTATAAGGGACATTAAGAGCATCACAGCCTTCATAAATCACTTTATCTTTACCTTTCTCTATCTCTATCTCCACTATCACTCCTTCTTGTATTTCATTATCCGACACATCATCTTCTATGTCTTTGTTTCCATCAATGGATTGTGATGTCGACTCCCCCTGAACTTTAGATATAGGATTAACGTCAGCGTATTGACGATCACCCTCAATATTACTAGAAGGATCATTGTCTTCATCATCATGTCTATGAATAGACTCAGTGTGACATGTATCATGTATCCTGAACTCCCCCTGAGCGTGAAGACGCTCAACAAGTTTGGACACTAATGCCTGCATAGCAGCAATGTAACATTTCTGATTTTTAGTATCCGTATTTTCAATTCAATGTAATGCATTTTAAACTCAATTCTAGTGCACTGTTTTGTTTCTTTTCGTACCATCAATTTAATACTATATTTCAATGCAAATCCGCAAATTTTACTCGGTTATATCCTATTAAAACAATACATAGGTATCTAATTATACAATTATGGCAAAAGACTAAAGTTACAATTTAATACTATATTTTCAATTCAATGTTGAAAAGTAGCAAGAAACCCTAATAGGCACGGTCGCGCCGAGTGCTTTGGCACGGTCGCGCGACTAGCTTTGGAACGATCGCGCCCGGTGCCTAGGCACGGTCGCGTCTCGTACCAGTTGAAACGTAAAACCAGTTTTAAACGCGAGATCGTTGAGTTTCGTAACCGATATACGTTTCACTTTCATTAACAAAGAAAATATTATCAATTTCAACCATTAACATCAGAAAACCCGATTCGTCCCAAGAAATCAAAATCCTCTCCCTTGAACATCGATTATTCTATTCTGGAGTGAAATTCCCCCAACCAAACGCTCCATCGACCTTCTCGAAAACTCCCGAAAGCTTTGAGACAGCCGGAATCGCAGTAAAAAGCACCGGAAACCATCCTCGTCGACACCGAAACTCTTTCCTACCGTTCTCTATCAATTCGCTACTCTTCCGGGTAATTGAAACTCTGTCCTCAGTCTATTTAGTCTCTAGATCAAAAGCCCCATGTTAATTTGGGCTTCTGTGACACCCAGCATTTCAGGTCAATATCCACATTTCATAAACGCACGTTCATAATTATTATTTCCTACTACTTATTTTGACTAAGTAAAGTCAAGAAGTCTAGCAAAGGAGTTTATTTCCATGTCTAGTAAATCTTAAAGAATTACTAGAAAAAGTAAGCAGAATAACCCGACTCAATACGAAAGTAAATGGTTAAATAAAATAACCAGAAAAATATATATATGTTACACAAAATCTACGTTGAACCATAATTTATGGTTAAGACTAAATTATATAACATACGTAAAAGTAAAATAAAGGACTCTTCGAAGACGTTACGAGGTAGCGCCATGTTTAGGTACCCATACCTACAAATAATCACCTCAACGAATTATACAAAACAAGGTTTCAATATTTTCTTCAACGAGCCATAAACTGGTAAAAATCATAATACCGTGAAGAATCGAAACTGAATTAAATTACCCCTTTAAAACTCTAATTGATACTAATATCATTAATAAATTAATGATTAAAATTGTTATCATTAACCCCAAACCCACTTCTTGACTTTCTTGGCCGAGAGTCAGGGGAGCCATGCTCCCACTTGCCTGATTCACTCTGATTCAGATGAAAACCATACCCTTCAGTCGAAACTTCACCATTCCTTTCAAACCTCCTCTTTTTCTTACGGCAATTTCACCATTCTCCTTCAAGTCGAAGTCCGGATTAAGGCAGAAATCCACCTAATTCAGTGCTATAAGGAGAATTCCAAGCGTTTCTGAAGAAAGCTTAACAAGATACTCAAGATCATTCTCTGTTTCTCAAGAAATCACCATTCTCTGTTTGAGGTAAAAACTCAATATTTTCCATTTTATTATCGTTAAAACCGTAACTAATCATACAAATCATTCAAACGCAAGTAAGATAACAAGAAAAAGGTGTCAAATTCAAGATTTGAACATAAAAATATACAGGACAAATTCTGTCAATTAAAGTGTAGTAATCGAAACTAGGAGTTTCGCTACCTGCTGATCGAAACTAGGAGTTTCGATGTCGATTATTCAATCGAAACTAGGAGTTTCGATACCTGTTATTCAATCGAAACTAGAAGTTTCGATACCAGTTGTTCATTCGAAACTAGGAGTTTCGATACTTATTTACTCAATCGAAACTAGGAGTTTCGATACCTATTTACAATCGAAACTAAGTAGTTTCGATACTGATTGCCCAATCGAAACTAGGCAGTTTCGATACTATTTTTGCCAATCGAAACTAGGTAGTTTCGATACCTGTTTTGCTCAGTCGAAACTAGGAAGTTTTGACATCTGTTCTGTTTAATCAAAACTAAGAAAGTTTCGATACCTGTTCATCAGCCCCATTGGGCAGTAACTCAGAACTATTTTCATAACGAACCAAGTGTTGGGAAAAACTAAAAAGATAATTAAAACAAAAGCAATCAGAACTGCTAAGTCGCGTGAACAACTTGCGTTTAAGACGGGTAGTCTTAACGTGTATGTTATCCTTGTGTAAATATGATACGGATAGGCGAATCTGCTGTTATTCAAATATTTGCTAGCATTCATACTGTCGAGGTGAGTTTCACTAATCCCCCTTTTTCTAAGTTTTTGAAATGATTTGGGGTGGAAACATACTTGTAAAAGACTTTTGTGTATAAATGAATGGAACTAATGATCTGACCGTATGTATGTATTGAGGGAACAATAAAGCGCTTAAAGTCCTCGTAATAAATTAGTAACCATTAGCTATGGATTTAGCCCGGGATTTTATGAATAGTACTATTGGGGGTGACGCTCCCGGTCATGGTTAGTCGCGCTAACCAAGGGTCCAAATGATCGAATGACCGCATATAATCTTACTCGCAGAAAGGCGAGGGGAGGCACAGAAAGTTGGGGTTTGGTTACGGTCTCGTACATTACATACTATTTTGTATTCCTTGCAAGCTTACAAATGGGGTCAATAGATCGGATTAGTATTCATATTCATTGGTAATTTAAACAAAAGAGTTCTGATCAGGCTAAAGTGATCAGGTTTTACACAAAAGAGTTCTGATCAGGTTAAAGTGATCAGGTTTTACACAAAAGAGTTCTGATCAGGTTAAAGTGATCAGGTTTTACATAAAAGAGTTCTGATCAGGTTAAAGTGATCAGGTTTTACATAAAAGAGTTCTGATCAGGTTAAAGTGATCAGGTTTTACACAAAAGAGTTCTGATCAGGTTAAAGTGATCAGGTTTTACATAAAAGAGTTCTCAAAAGAGTTCTGATCAGGTTAAAGTGATCAGGTTTTAAAGTAAAAGAGTTCTGATCAGGATAAAGTGATCAGGTTTAGAAAGGAGTTTGATCGGAAAATGATCAGATTTAAACATTGGATTTACAATAACTCTTCATAATAACTTGTGAACTCACCAACCTCGTGTTGACAGTTTTAAGTATGTTTTCAGGAAATTGAACGTGGCCATCAGGTTAGCAATGTAGGATACATGCATGCACGTGGATACGGCTTTTTGGGAGGATTTCTCTTGTATAACTCATGGTCTTGAGTCATATTTGCGAAATCTTAAACATTTGTAAACTCAAGTTGATATTTTGTAATGTAAATATTTTAAATTCAGTTATGTATCCAATTACATGTATGTGTTTGCGGTAATCATATGCTTTGGAAACCAGTGAACGTCGCGCCTCGCGTTTCCGCCCTGGCGGGGTGTGACAGAACTTGGTATCAGAGCCATTGATTATAGCGAACTAGGTGTCTAAAACGGAACCTAGTCTATAATTAGAATGACTCACTAAAATGTTTTCATTGCATAAGCATTGCATAACCAGTCATCATGTCATGTGGATATTGTAGTCACAAGTATGTCATCACATTCACACTCTGACCCCGTCTCTGACTCTGAATCCAACGAGGAACTTTTCGCCTCACGCCCTAAAAATCGAGTACAAGTTTGCAGCTCGACACCACCCAATGTCGCCCTGGGAGAACCGCCTATATTCTACCAAAAGAAAAGCGAAGGACCAATTAAAGTGCAAAGTGCTAGGAAGAAGGTTCGACTTCCGCGCAAGAGAACTCTAGCAGCCCGTGACCCGAAAGACTTGGAGACCGATGAGGAACCATCTAGAAAACGACCCTGTTGCCATCCTACTGTGGGAACTATCCGTTAGATGCCTCGTACTCTGGCACGATGGAGGGAGATGGAGAGCATCCCATATACCTTTGAGCTCGGAGAGTCTTCCAACTCTCTAACACCCTTACCCCACACTGGGGAAGCCATGGAGCTCACCGTGCCTACCTTGGTAGCTCGTGTTCATACACACGAAGAGCGTCTTGATGATCTCCTAGATGATATTCGGGCACAGGGGGATGCAGCCATGCGCTTACGTCAAGGGCTCGGATCTCGAGTTCAGACGCTGGAGGATAGCACTCGAGACATACAGAGTGCCACTGACTACCTCGAGTTGAGAGCAAATATGGACTGGCAGTTCACTCTCACAGTCCGAGACATGGTGGAGGCGCTGGAGGAGAGGACTTTGGCTGCAGAATTTGTGGCAAGAGCTAGCTTTGTCATGGCAGGACTTGCCATGATGATTGGGTTGTACTCCCACTTCTTCTTTTAAACCTATTATGGGCGGGTTGTGCCCATAGTACATTATGTAGTTTAAAACTTTAGTACTGATGAGGTCATGTGAACCCATCTCTTTTGTATCCTCGTCTTTTGGGAATAATGTACTATGTATGTTTTGACTATGTATGTAATGGTTTATGTTGTAATGATAGTTGTTCATGTTTGATGTTGTGGTATCCTTATGTCATGATCTATCATTATTGATATATGATGTTGTTTCTTTTTAATTGACATGTTAGAAAGAACATCATGGCACCTAAGCGTGGGACACCCCGTAACACTACTGGTGACAACAACGAGACAATTTCCCCAAACATGGAACAACTAATAGCACAACGAGTAGCTGCCGCCATAGAGCAGTATGAAGCAAACCGAAATAGCGGATGACGTTATGACTTGTGATCCTGCAGATGCCCCAAATAGGAAGTGTACCTACAAGGCCTTCCTATCCTGCAAACCCCGTAGTTTTAATGGCACCGAGGGTGCAGTAGGACTAATGAGATGGATAGAACATATGGAGTCGGTGATTGATATAAGTGAATGCACCGATGATTGCATAGTGAAGTATTCTACCTGCACGCTCACTGATAAAGCTTTAACTTGGTGGAATACTCAAATGAAGACTTTGGGGAGAGAGACAGCGTATCAATTGTCTTGGGAAGATTTGAAAAACATGATGATTGAGGAATACTGTCCTCAGAACGAATTGCAAGAGATTGAAACTGAGATGTGGAACCTACATATGATAGGAGATGATGTAGCGGGATACACCGACCGCTTCAATGAATTGGCACTTCTGGTACCGCATATGGTCACACCAGAACATAAGCGTGTTGAAAGGTATCTGTGGGGCCTTGCGCCTCAAATTCGAAGCATGGTAACATCATCTAATCCAATAGATGCCAAGAGTGCTATAACTTTAGCATTCAAACTAAAGGATGATGCAGTACGTAATGAATTGTTTGTGAGGAAGGAGAATGAGGAAGGTAGATCTGGGGAGAAAAGGAAATGGATGGGAAATTCAAGTAACAAACCTGGAAAACAAGAGTTTAAGAAACAAGGAACTGTGAAGGCTTTTGTAGCCAACACAGTGGAAAGAAAGGAGTATGATAGGGGCCTACCGAGATGTAAGAGGTGTGGAAATCATCATGCCGGTGTTTGCATCAAGTGTGGAAAATGCGACAAGTTTGGTCACACCACTCAAGCTTGTCGAACTAAAAACCGATTGGGGAAAATCAAACCGGGATGTTTTGTATGTGGTGATCTAAAACACTTCAAGAAGGATTGTCCCAAGTGGAAGAATCAGAACAACGCTCAGGCACCAGGGAGGGCATTTGTGATGGGTGCAAAGGACGCACGCCAGGACCCGAACATCGTCACTGGTACGTTCCCGATAAATAATCACTATGCCTCTGTACTTTTTGATTCGGGTGCGGATATGAGCTTTGTGTCGAATGATTTTAAATCCTTACTCGGTATTAAGGCCAGTAAACTAGATCAACGTTATACAATTGAATTAGCTAATGGGAAATTAATAGAAACCGGAGAGATCATTAGGAGTTGTACTTTATGTTTAGAAAACCGTACATTCAGTATAGACCTTCTACCCGTCGAATTAGGGAGTTTTGATATTGTTATTGGCATGGATTGGTTATCAAAGAATCGTACCGAAATCGTATGCTTCGAGAAGATTGTACGTATTCCCCTACCAAGCGGAGAAATTCTTTCAATTCAAGGCGAAAGGTGTAGAACGATGTTAAAAACGATAAACTGCATGAAAGCTCATAAGTATCTACGCAAGGGTTATTGTGCATTCCTGGCTCACATCGTCGAGAAGAAACCCAAAGAATGTCGACTTGAGGACATACCAGTCGTCAGAGATTATTCGGAGGTATTTCCCGAGGAATTACCAGGAATACCACCATCAAGACAAGTCGAGTTTCGGATCGACCTAGTACCAGGAGCCGCACCAGTTGCACGATCACCGTATCGTCTAGCCCCTTCCGAGATGCAGGAACTGTCGAGCCAACTACAAGAGTTACTTGACAAAGGTTTCATAAGACCGAGTTTCTCACCATGGGGAGCTCCGGTCCTATTTGTAAAGAAAAAGGATGGAACCTTTAGAATGTGCATTGATTATCGAGAGTTGAACAAACTGACAATCAAAAATCGGTATCCTCTTCCTCGAATAGACGATTTGTTTGATCAACTTCAAGGTTCCAGTTTCTATTCTAAAATTGATCTACAATCAGGGTATCATCAACTGAAAAATCAGGAAGAAGATATACCAAAAACGGCTTTTAGGACTCGTTACGGTCACTACGAATTCCTAGTTATGCCATTTGGCTTGACTAATGCACCGGCCGTCTTCATGGATCTCATGAAAAGTGTGTGCAAGCCGTACTTGGATAAATTCGTGATTGTGTTTATCGATGACATATTGATATATTCACGAACCAAGGATGAACATGAACATCATTTAAAATTAATCTTGGAACTACTCAGGAATGAGAAGCTTTATGCTAAATTCTCTAAGTGTGAGTTTTGGATCCGAGAGGTTCACTTTCTCGGACACGTTATCAATAAGAATGGTATCCATGTGGATCCATCTAAGATTGAAGCTATCAAAAACTGGGAAGCACCAAGAACTCCGACTGAGGTGCGTCAATTTCTGGGTTTGGCAGGATATTACAGGCGATTCATCGAGAATTTTTCAAAGATAGCCTTGCCTTTGACCACGTTAACCCAGAAGGACAAAAAGTTTGATTGGACTGATAAACAAGAATCAGCTTTTCAATTGCTGAAGCAAAAACTTTGCAGTGCACCAATCCTATCCCTTCCCGAAGGGACTGACAATTTCATTGTGTACTGTGACGCATCACACCAAGGTCTGGGATGTGTGTTGATGCAGAAAGAAAAAGTCATAGCATATGCATCCAGACAGCTGAAAGTCCATGAGAAAAATTATACGACTCACGATCTGGAATTGGGTGCTGTCGTGTTTGCACTCAAGATTTGGAGACATTACTTATACGGTACAAAATGTACTATCTTTACAGACCATAAGAGTCTCCAGCACATCTTTAATCAGAAAGAACTCAACATGAGGCAACGTCGTTGGGTAGAACTACTGAATGATTACGACTGTGATATCAAGTATCACCCTGGTAAGGCAAACGTCGTAGCAGATGCCTTGAGTCGTAAGGAACGAGTTAAAACACTCCGTGTTCGTGCCCTGGAATTGACAATTCATACGAGTCTCACGACTCAAATTCGGATGGCACAACAAGAAGCAATCAAAGAAGAAAACAGTCAGAGTGAAGCTTTACGAGGAATGATAAAGCAGTTGGAACCAAAGTCAGATGACACTTTATACTTCATGAATAGAATTTGGGTGCCATGTTTTGGTAACTTACGGGAGTTGGTTATGGACGAAGCCCACAAGTCCAGGTACTCCATTCACCCAGGTTCGGATAAAATGTATAAGGATCTGAAAGAATTCTACTGGTGGCCGAACATGAAAGGAGAAATTGCTATTTATGTCGGTAAATGCCTGACATGTTCAAAGGTAAAGGCAGAACATCAGAAACCGTCGGGATTGTTACCACAACCCGAGATACCTCAATGGAAATGGGAACAGATTTCCATGGATTTCATTACAAAGTTACCCAAGACGTCGAGCGGGTATGACACTATATGGGTAATTGTCGATCGTTTGACGAAATCAGCTCATTTTCTACCCATCAAAGAAACGGATAAAACCGAGAAACTTGCAAGACTTTATATTAAGGAAATTGTGGCTAGGCATGGAGTACCAATTTCTATTATCTCTGATAGAGACAGCAGATTCGTGTCTAGAATCTGGAAATCATTACAAGAAGCCATGGGCACACGTCTTGACATGAGCACGGCCTATCACCCACAAACAGATGGTCAAAGTGAAAGAACCATTCAAACCTTAGAGGATATGCTCCGTGCGTGTGCAATTGACTTCGGTGGAAATTGGGATACTCATTTGCCACTAGCTGAGTTTTCATACAATAACAGTTACCACACCAGCATCAAAGCCGCTCCGTTTGAGGCTTTGTATGGTCGAAAATGTCGTTCACCGCTATGTTGGGCAGAGGTTGGCGACAAACATTTAACCGGTCCTGGAGTTATTCAAGAGACCATAGATAAGATTTTCAAAATCAAGGATCGTCTGAAGGCCGCCCGTGACAGACAAAAGAGTTACGCGGATAACAGACGAAGACCTTTAGAATTTCAAGTAGGAGAGAAAGTCATATTAAAGGTCTCACCTTGGAAAGGAGTTGCAAGATTTGGCAACCGTGGCAAGCTTAACCCTAGGTACGTTGGACCGTTTGAAATATTGGCTAGGGTTGGCCCTGTAGCTTACAAGCTCAAGTTGCCACAAGAACTAAGCAATGTACATGATACGTTTCATGTATCAAATCTCAAGAAGTGTTTATCAGACAAGACGTTAATTATACCGCCTGATGAGATTCACATAGACGACAAGTTGCACTTCATTGAGGAACCTATGGAAGTCACAGATTGGAAGGTTCAGAGAACAAGGCGCAGCCGTGTTAAGCTGGTCAAGGTACGTTGGAATTCAAAGCGCGGCCCCGAGTATACGTGGGAGCGGGAAGATAAAATGAAATCCAAGTACCCGTCATTGTTTACAAACACACCAAGTCAGAGTGACAAGAACTGAATTTCGGGACGAAATTCTCTGTAACATGGGGAGAATGTGACACCCAGCATTTCAGGTCAATATCCACATTTCATAAACGCACGTTCATAATTATTATTTCCTAATACTTATTTTGACTAAGTAAAGTCAAGAAGTCTAGCAAAGGAGTTTATTTCCAAGTCTAGTAAATCTTAAAGAATTACTAGAAAAAGTAAGCAGAATAACCCGACTCAATACGAAAGTAAATGGTTAAATAAAATAACCAGAAAAATATATATATGTTACACAAAATCTAAGTTGAACCATAATTTATGGTTAAGACTAAATTATATAACATACGTAAAAGTAAAATAAAGGACTCTTCGAAGACGTTACGAGGTAGCGCCATGTTTAGGTACTCATACCTACAAATAATCACCTCAACGAATTATACAAATCAAGGTTTCAATATTTTCTTCAACGAGCCATAAACTGGTAAAAATCATAATACCGTGAAGAATCGAAACTGAATTAAATTACCCTTTAAAACTCTAATTGATACAAATATCATTAATAAATTAATGATTAAAATTGTTATCATTAACCCCAAACCCACTTCTTGACTTTCTTGGTCGAGAGTCAGGGGAGCCATGCTCCCACTTGCCTGATTCACTCTGATTCAGATGAAAACCATACCCTTCAGTCGAAACTTCACCATTCCTTTCAAACCTCCTCTTTTTCTTACGGCAATTTCACCATTCTCCTTCAAGTCGAAGTCCGGATTAAGGCAGAAATCCACCTAATTCAGTGCTATAAGGAGAATTCCAAGCGTTTCTGAAGAAAGCTTAACAAGATACTCAAGATCATTCTCTGTTTCTCTAGAAATCACCATTCTCTGTTTGAGGTAAAAACTCAATATTATCCATTTTATTATCGTTAAAACCGTAACTAATCATACAAATCATTCAAACGCAAGTAAGATAACAAGAAAAAGGTGTCAAATTCAAGATTTGAACATAAAAATATACAGGACAAATTCTGTCAATTAAAGTGCAGTAATCGAAACTAGGAGTTTCGCTACCTGCTGATCGAAACTAGGAGTTTCGATGCCGATTATTCAATCGAAACTAGGAGTTTCGATACCTGTTATTCAATCGAAACTAGAAGTTTCGATACCTGTTGTTCAATCGAAACTAGGAGTTTCGATACTTATTTACTCAATCGAAACTAGGAGTTTCGATACCTATTTACAATCGAAACTAAGTAGTTTCGATACTGATTGCCCAATCGAAACTAGGCAGTTTCGATACTATTTTTGCCAATCGAAACTAGGTAGTTTCGATACCTGTTTTGCTCAGTCGAAACTAGGAAGTTTTGACATCTGTTCTGTTTAATCAAAACTAAGAAAGTTTCGATACCTGTTCATCAGCCCCATTGGGCAGTAACTCAGAACTATTTTCATAACGAACCAAGTGTTGGGAAAAACTAAAAAGATAATTAAAACAAAAGCAATCAGAACTGCTAAGTCGGGTGAACAACTTGCGTTTAAGACGGGTAGTCTTAACGTGTATGTTATCCTTGTGTAAATAGGATACGGATGGGCGAATCTGCTGTTATTCAAATATTTGCTAGCATTCATGCTGTCGAGGTGAGTTTCACTAATCCCCCTTTTTCTAAGTTTTTGAAATGATTTGGGGTGGAAACATACTTGTAAAAGACTTTTGTGTATAAATGAATGGAACTAATGATCCAACCGTATGTATGTATTGAGGGAACAATAAAGCGCTTAAAGTCCTCGTAATAAATTAGTAACCATTAGCTATGGATTTAGCCCGGGATTTTATGAATAGTACTATTGGGGGTGACGCTCCCGGTCATGGTTAGTCGCGCTAACCAGGGGTCCAAATGACCGAATGACCGCATATAATCTTACTCGCAGAAAGGCGAGGGGAGGCACAGAAAGTTGGGGTTTGGTTACGGTCTCGTACATTACATACTATTTTGTATTCCTTGCAAGCTTACAAATGGGGTCAATAGATCGGATTAGTATTCATATTCATTGGTAATTTAAACAAAAGAGTTCTGATCAGGCTAAAGTGATCAGGTTTTACACAAAAGAGTTCTGATCAGGTTAAAGTGATCAGGTTTTACACAAAAGAGTTCTGATCAGGTTAAAGTGATCAGGTTTTACATAAAAGAGTTCTCAAAAGAGTTCTGATCAGGTTAAAGTGATCAGGTTTTAAAGTAAAAGAGTTCTGATCAGGATAAAGTGATCAGGTTTAGAAAGGAGTTTGATCGGAAAATGATCAGATTTAAACATTGGATTTACAATAACTCTTCATAATAACTAGTGAACTCACCAACCTCATGTTGACAGTTTTAAGTATGTTTTCAGGAAATTGAACGTGGCCATCAGGTTAGCAATGTAGGATACATGCATGCACGTGGATACGGCTTTTTGGGAGGATTTCTCTTGTATAACTCATGGTCTTGAGTCATATTTGCGAAATCTTAAACATTTGTAAACTCAAGTTGATATTTTGTAATGTAAATATTTTAAATTCAGTTATGTATCCAATTACATGTATGTGTTTGCGGTAATCATATGCTTTGGAAACCAGTGAACGTAGCGCCTCGCGTTTCCGCCCTGGCGGGGTGTGACAGCTTCCATTATAGAAATCTTCCCGAACCCGTATCTATATTTTATTCAAAATAGTTTAATCGAATTCAATTATAAACATGATTTAAGTACAATCAATCTATATAACAAGACTCGTAATAACGCTATAAATAAAAGCCCTATGATTTTAAATAATAACAATGTAAGAATCAGTCGATTCTTGTCTGTTTTGGAAAAGACACGGTCACGCTAATCATCTATCGCGGTCGTGTCCTCCTGTCCAGACCCAATCATGCCTTTGGCTAATCTCAGTCGTGTCTTAGAATCATAGACACGATCGTGCCTGGCCAAGGCACGGTCGTGCCTAATGATTTAGTTAGTTAAACCCTCTATTTGATCAACACGGTTGCGCCCTGACTAGCATGGTCGCACCCGTGGTTCGAGCACGGTCGTGTGTGAGTTAAATTTTTGGCAGAATTATAATTTTATATATTTTTCAAACAATAAATATTTCTGATTAAATTGTAAAATAAAAATAGTTGATTTTTATAAAAATGCATTTAATTTTATTTAGAAAGATCAAATATTTAATCTTGGAATAAATAGAAAAATTATTTATTTAAAGTTTATAAAAAAATTAAATTTACAATTATTGCTAAACCTTTCATTTAAAAAGTATTTAAATGGTTAAGTTACATTTTATAAATAAATAGATAAAATAATGATTATTTATTTACTTTATATTTAAACAAAGACATTTATTTATTTACACTTAATTACATTTAACACTTACAATATTTTCACAAACGATAATTATTTAATTTACTTAATTAATTATTCAAACTCAAACCTTAAACAAAATGCTTCAAAAATGTTTATTTCAAAACCTTATATTTTATTCAATACTTTTAAGTACAAATCAATGGCCTTATACACAAATTCAAATTCAACTTTAAATTTAAACTTTTGTGCACACTATTGATACAATACGCATTACACACTAGGTTAACTGGTGCATTTCAAGGATCATTATTCTATCTAGTATCTTTGTTAGCTATGCCTTCAAACCAAGTGAGTATACATAGCCCTTTTTACTCTTTTACATTTTTGGGGTGAAACATGAACACTATTCAAATTACATGTTTACATTTACACAAACAACACAAGTATAAATCCTATTTACATTCATGTGTGTAATTTGAGCTTTATGCCCGAGTGCTATGTGTGCTAACTTTTGTGAACACTTATGTGCAATCATTAACTATTCAAGCCGACGGTTTTCAATGATAGATCTATTGAGTATGACAAACCCACCCAGATTGGGGTGATTGATACCGACAACACAATTTTGCATGCTAGTTACAAAGGTTTGATTGTACTTAGTTACACAATAGCTACTCCCCATAAATGCCTTATTTATCATGTTATGTAAGGATTTGTTTTACAAACTATATGCTATCTATATACAAACTTGTATTATACTCACCAACTTTTTAATTAACTTTATTTTATTCATGTTTCAGGTACTAATGTGTGAGTTTGATCTAGATGTGCTACACTTAGGCTTTGGACTTAGCTATTTTAAATAAAGAAGTCTATGTTTTGAAATATTGTCTCTGTCTTGGATTTGGTTTTGTTTGAATGATTGTAATGGAATTTGAAATTTAATATATTTCAATTTAGTCAACCTTGTGCTTATGAACAGTCTACATGTCCCGCCCCGATGATTCTGCCATCGGTCGGGGTGTGACAGATTGGTATCAGAGCCTTGGTTATAGGGAATTAGGTTATTAGACACCTTGACCTAGACTATAACTTTAGGACACCTACCTATGCTATGTTTCATGATTATATGTTATGAGGTACATGCTATGTGCTACATGCTTACTATGATTAGTTATTATTTTATTTGATGACTTACTTGTTAAAAATCCATGACTTATTAGTATATACTTAAATAATAAATTAAATAAACAATATCCTTTCCTATATCCTAAAACCTCATAATATTCTTATCTTCTTCTCTATCTTTATCTTTCTAAGCATGTGGAAACTTCATGAAGCTAAATCCATTTTATTTCCTCGTTAAGGCTTTTAAACTTTGTTAATTATTTGAGGACATGTGCAATCTGGAAGGGTGACACCTGTATTTTGGGTTTTCTGTCTAGGAAAGCATTTCGCATAAATCCCAATCAACCGAGGGACCCGTATGCTTTCCTGGGAATTCCCAAGATGAGTGTTTACTTATAGGCTAAAGCATGTCTCCTTGAAAGTTATATGAGTTTAATTAACCTTAATGTGTCATAGTATTCAAGTGATTATATCACTATTTGAGTACAATCTAAACTATGATTAACTATTTTTCTTGTCCTTTTAATTCAAGAAATTCTCATAAGTTCTCACATCTTTTCTTGTCTTATGAAAATCTGTAGAATGCCTCCTCATCGTGCTCCCGTGGCCAACACCAACACCGACATGGCTACTATCCTTGCACAACTCGTAACTCAACTCACTCAAGCTAATGGTGCCACCAATGGTAACCATGGGGCTAATGGTGGTAATGGTGGAAATGGTGGTGCCAACCCATCTCAATGCACCTTCAAACACTTCAACTCGTGCAATCCCCTCAAGTTTTATGGTACCGAAGGAGCTACGGGGGTTCTTCAATGGTTCGAAAGCATTGAGAATACCTCTCTCAATAGTGACTGCCCCGACAACCTTCGTGTTCGTCATGCCACAAGTGTCCTACAAAAACGGGCACTCATGTGGTGGAATGGGTAGAAAACAAATAGAGGAGTGGATGTAGCAACGGCCTTACCTTGGGATGAGGTTAAAAGGCTAATGACCGAGGAATTCTGTCCTCGAAATGAAGTGAAGAAACTTGAAGCTGAGTTTTGGGATCTTGCCCAAGATAGTGGAGAAAATTTGGCTTATGCAACTCGATTCCATGAGTTGAGTCTCCTCGTGCCCCACATGGTCACACCTTTGTCCCGCTGCATTGAAAATTATATTGGGGGACTACCAAGGCAAATTCAAGATACTGTCCTAGGAAGGAATCCCACAACACTTGAGGATGCTATCCGTTTGTCCGCTACCTTAACCGACAATCATGTGAAGGCGGGGACTCTTACTAAAAAGGGCACAAAGAAAGTTTCTGACATTGCAACTTCTTCCACCCACAACAAGGAAGCCACCACTGAACCCTCCCGACATAATAAGAAAAGAAAGGCTAGAAATTGTGCTATGGTCACTCTTGCTATTCCTGTTAACCAAGCTGCACCTATGGTCCAAGCACCGGCCAAAAAGCCATATGTTGGAATCTACCCACTTTGTGCCACCTGCAACTATCATCATCCCCAAAGTATCCCATGTCGCCTTTGTACTCATTGTGGGAGATATGGCCATACGGTCAATGTTTGTAGGGCCAAAGCTCTTGCGGGCCAAGTCAACCCACCAAAACAAACCAACACTCAAGTGACTAATCAAGGTACTCCCGCTATTGCAAATGGGCGTGCATGTTATGAATGTGGCAACCCGAACCATTTCCGTGATCAATGCCCAAGATTTGCCAATGCTAGACAAGGTGGAGCTCGTGGGCGTGCTTTCAACTTAAACGCCAACGAAGCTCAAGTCAACAATGATGTGGTCAATGGTACGTTCCTCGTAAATAGTCAATATGCATCCATTTTATTTGATACCGGTGCCGATAAGAGTTTTGTGTCACTTAACTTTGAACCTTTACTTGCCAAGACACGATCTCAATTTGAGAAAACCTTCACTTTCGAAATAGCAAATGGTGATTCACTTACAATCGAGTCTATTATCTATGACTGTTCTCTAGAACTTAATGAACATACATTCCCAATCAATCTTGTACCAATGCCATTAGGAAGTTTTGATATCATCATAGGCATGGATTGGCTATCAAATCATCATGCCGAAGTCATCTGTTTCGAGAAGTGCATTCGAATACCTCTACCATCGGGAGAAACCTCAAGAGTCTTTGGTGAAAAGCCTTGTAAAGGACTTAAATTAATCTCATGCACTACCGCTCAAAAGTACTTACGAAAGAAGTACGTAGCCTTCTTGGCTCATATTGTTCAAAAGGATGTCAAAGAGAAGAGTATACAACACATTCCCATCATTCGGGATTTTCCCGAAGTATTTCCCGAAGATCTATCCGGTCTTCCACCCGTTCGACACGTAGAATTTAGCATTGATCTTGTGCCCGGAGCTAACCCTGTGGCTAGAGCTCCATACCGTCTTGCACCTTCTGAAATGCAAGAACTTGCAAGTCAACTTCAAGATCTCTCCGACAAGGGATTCATTCGACCAAGTCATTCACCGTGGGGTGCACCCGTCTTATTCGTCAAAAAGAAGGATGGATCATTTCGCATGTGTATTGACTACCGCGAACTCAACAAGCTTACTATCAAAATACGTTATCCCTTGCCTAGAATTGATGACTGTTAGAAACTAAGACCTATACATACTTGTTCTACCATTTAATATAGATGGCAACGGAAGCTTTAAAGAACCATAGTTGTGTAGGAGACCTTTATTTGGTTTCTAGGAGACAAGGATCTATGTGCATGTTTTTGAATAATTAAGTAGTTTGTTTAAAATTCATAAGATAAGAGATGAAAAGAGATTACAACCTTTGTAGAATTCTCTTTTATGCAAATGTAGAAGTTGAAGACGAATTTCCAAGTGTAGGAATGCTTTGTCCACCACAAGATTGACACCAAAGTGCTAGCCTTCTTTCCTTGCAAGAATCTCCTTTTAAAACAAGCTTGAATCACCTTGATTTTTCTTGATTAATATGAAGAACACACACACTTGTGTGTGTGTATTTTGGCCGTGAGATCAAGAGAGAGAGGAAGGAAGGTTGGTGTATTAATTTGCATGTATGGAGAAAACCAATTTGTGGTGTTCCATACAAGGCACCTCTCATGACGACCAATCAAAAGCAAGCCTTTCAAAAATGTTACCATAATAGTCCCTCATCTAGCCAAAATATTTAATAAATGATCCCTTCATTTATTTAAATTGTTTTTCTTGCATTAAAATAAATCAAATTTATTTTATTTACGAAAATGAATATTAAATATAAACCGATTCGTATTTAATATATTTACGGTGTATTACTTGTTGCCGGTGTGACCCCTATTTAAAGGATCATGCGTTATTGGTTAATATCAATTATGATTAACTTATGATCACGAGTCCCAACAAACTCCCACTTGATCAAGGTTGATCATAAAGTGATATAGACAATGGTAGACGTCTAGCAACATTCCATTGTCCCAATAATACATGATTAGTGCCATTCAACAACATCCAATTCCCAAAAGCTCATAGCTTCAATTGGTGTATAGGTAAAGTATCAGTGTTCCTTTTGTTCGGACATTCTGTTAAACATGAGACATGGATCAAGTTCATTCTCAATAATTGTTCAACTTACATAGGCCTTAGAAGTCACACTCTTAACTTTTAAGAGTAACAAATCCCGTTGACTACAAACGGCTCTCGCGTAGTTCACATCATACCCGAAAATGGCCTTTATGACTACCCCGTTTAAAGGACAGCGGTTGACCACATCAAAGCATAAAGCTCCCCACACTAAGGTCCCTCGGTTGTATCTTCGGTCGAAGGAAAACAAATAGTACCTTAATTCAAGAATCACTCATAACGCCGATCCATGAAGTGATCTTGAAATGGGTCAGGTCCAATACTTGTACCAGACAAGTATCTATGAAATATGGTCGCAACTATTGCAGATTTCAACTTATTGAAATTTTAGACCAATTCTATTTCATTATAGTCTTAATTCATAATTCATTCCCACGAATATGACCGACTATGGACATTTTGAATAAGCTTATTTATTCAAGGATAAAAAAAAACATGCGAAAATAGAACACAACGAGTATTCAATGAAAGAAATATATTCCATATATAATCAAAATTACAATATCGTTGTTAACATTGTTCAAATATCCAAATACTAAACTAGATCCATTCATTATAAATACGAAGTCCTATCGCCCTAGCATGACTTTCATGTTTGGTCGGTTGTAGTGCTTTCGTGAATGGATCCGCTAAATTGTCATCCGTATGAACTTTGCGAATACATACTTCTCCTCTTTCAATTTCACTACGAATGTAGTTGAACCTTCGGTGAATGTGCCTGGTCCTTTTGTGAGCATGGGGTTCTTTGGCTAAAGCAATAGCCCCTTCATTGTCACAAAATATCTCTAGTGGTTCCTGAATGGCAGGGACAACGCCTAGGTCGGATATGAACTTCTTCATCCAGATAGCTTCTTTTGCAGCTTCAGTAGCAGCAACATATTCTGATTCTGTAGTAGATTGAGCCACCACCTCTTGTTTGGAACTCTTCCAAGAAACCGCTCCTCCATTCATAATGAAGACATAACCCGATTGAGACTTTGTATTGTCTCTATCTGTTTGGAAGCTAGCATCAGTGTAACATTTTACACTGAGTTCTTCTTCCAAACCACCATATACAAGAAACATGTCTTTAGTCCTTCGTAAGTACTTTAGAATGTTCTTGACTGCACTCCAGTGACTTTCACCAGGATTCTGTTGGTATCTGCTTGTCATGCTCAAAGCATGAGATACATCAGGTCTAGTGCACAACATGGCATACATAATGGATCCAATAGCTGAGGCGTATGGGATTCCATTCATCCTATCTTGCTCAGTTTTTGAGCTAGGACATTGAGACAGGCTCAATATAGTGCCATGTGGTAAAGGCAAAGTACCTCTCTTAGAGTCTTGCATTGAAAACCTTTTTCAATATCTTATCGATATATGCACTTTGACTTAAACCAATAAGTCTTTTAGATCTATCCCTAAAGATCTTGATGCCTAGGATGTAAGCAGCTTCTCCCAAATCCTTCATTGAGAAACATTTCTCAAGCCATCCTTTAACACTTCTCATAGAAGGTTTATCATTTCCTAATATCAATATGTCATCTACATATAACATGAGGAATGTCACATTACTTCCACTAGCCTTCTTGTAAACACATGGTTCATCTTCATTTTTGATAAAACCAAACTCTTTGATTTTCTCATCAAAACGATGATTCCATAAATGGATCTCTTAAGCTTACACACTTTGTTCGGATGTTTTGGATTAACAAAACCTTCGGGCTGAACCATATAGACATCTTCTGACAAGTGTCCATTTAGAAAAGCGGTTTTGACATCCATTTGCCATATCTCATAATCGTAGTATGCGGCTATGGCAAACAATATCCTTATAGACTTGATCATTGCTACGGGAGAAAACGTCTCATCATAGTCTATACCATGAGTTTACGTGAATCCCTTAGCTACAAGTCTATCTTTGTAAGTGTGTGAGTTACCATCCATGTCGGCTTTGATCTTATAGACCCACTTACTCCCAACTGTCTTACAATTTGGAGGAAGCTCAACCAAGTCCCATACTTGATTGTCATACATGGATTGCATCTCGGTGTTCATGGCTTCAAGCCACTTAGCCGATTCAGAACCGGTTATAGCATTTCGGTAATTGGTGGGTTCATCGGAAACAACGAATCACCCATCAATGAGAAATCCATATCTCTCGGGTTCTTGACGAACCCTACCTGATTTGCGAACACTTAGTGTTTCATCAAGGTCTTGAACAACAGTTTGTTCAGGTTCAACAATATCATGTTGTTGACTAGTGTGAACTAAGGTTGTATCGGGCTGTGGATCTTCCTCAAGTTCCACTCGCCTCCCACTTGCTTCATCCGTTAAAAACTTGCTTTCAAGGAATTCGGCTTTCCGAGATATAAATACCTTGTTTTCGGATGGGATGTAGAAATAGTATCCTAAACAGTCTTTAGGATACCCTACAAAGATACATTTAGTGGATCTAGGGTCCAATTTAGATGAAGCTTCTTGTCTAACATAAGCTTCACAACCCCATACCTTTAAGTAGGATAAGGATGGAACCTTTCCATACCATATCTCAAAAGGTGTCTTATCCAATTTCTTAGTTGGGGCCATATTCAAAATACGAGCCGCAGTGAGTAATGCATAACCCCAAAAGGATAGTGGTAGAGTACTTCTACTCATCATTGATCGAACCATATCGAGTTGGGTTCGGTTCCTCCTTTCAGAAACACCATTATGTTGTGGTGTCCTTGGCGGAGTGAGTTGTGAAACAATTCCACGATTCTCAAGATGAGTTAAGAATTCATCATTCAAGTACTCTCCACCTCTATCCGAGCGAAGAATCTTTATAGATTTACCGAGTTGATTTCCAACTTCACTTTGAAACAATTTGAACATTTCAAATGCTTCATGTTTATGTTTCATCAAATAAACAGAGCCATAACGACTAAAATCGTCAGTGAAGGTGATGAAGTATCTCTCACCGTTTCTAGACACGTTCTTGAAAGGTCCACATACGTCGGAATGTATGATCCCCAACAAGTCTTTAGCTCTTTCACTAGTACTAGAGAAAGGAGCTTTAGTCATCTTGCCACATAAACAGGATTCGCATATATCGAAAGATTCTACATCTTTTGCCTTCAAAAGTCCACTCTTTTGAAGTTGGGATATGCGCTTCTAATTTATGTGACCAAGTCGACAATGCCATAGATAAGAGTCATTTAAGTCATACTTAGCTCTTTTGGTGTTAATGTTATTAGATTCTGTTGTTAAACAATCAAGATTCAATTCATATATTCCATTTATCGGTCTAGCGTCAAAATAGAATAAATCATTCAAATAAACGTGAATGGAATCGTTGATAAAATGATAATCAAAACTTGATTGTTTTAAACGTGCAACAGACAAAATATTCCTAGTCAAACTAGGAAGGTAAACAACATTGTTCAACAATAAATACAGACCATTTGGCAAAAGTAAATTAAAATCTCCTACGGCTTCGGCTGCAACAATTGCTCCGTTTCCTACTTGGAGAGTAATTTCGCCGGTCTTCAATTGCCTTGTCTTCCTAAACCCCTGTAACATATTACAAATGTAAGTACCACATCCAGTATCAAATACCCAAGAGTTAGGTGCAAAATTATACAAATCTATTGTAATAACATATATACCTGAAGTACTAGCGTCCCCACGCTTCTTCTTCAACTCCGCAAGGTAGGTCGGACAATTCCGTTTCCAATGACCAACAACACCGCACTCAAAGCACGGGTCATTGGCGGCCACCTTTTCCTTCTTCCTTTTAGGCGCAGGGGTAGTGGCAACTTGCTTGCCCTTACCCTTATTGGGTTTGCCTTTTGTCTTGGAGTTAGGTTTATTTTACTTGGGTTTCTTGACATGCCCCTCCCGGATAACTAAAGCTTGAGACGGTTTCTTTGGGATATTCTTTTCGGCGGTCCGAAGCATCGAATGCAACTCTGAAATAGATTTCTCCCATCCGTTCTTGTTATAGTTAAGGACGAAGTTGTCATACGACATTGGCAAAGAGTTCAGGATTATATCCGTCGCCAATGGCAAAGGGTATGGAGAATCTAATCTCTCGAGGTGGTCAAGATGACTCTTCATCTTGATTACGTGATTGCTCACGTTGCCTCCTTCCTCCATTTTGCACCCGTGGAGCGCACGAACGGTTTCGTAGCGTTCCGTCCTCACTTGCTGTTGGAACATTTCCTTCAGCTGCGTGATCATGTCGAAAGCGTTATGATTCATAAGGTCCTTCTGAAGGTCCGGAATCATGGTCGCCAATATGAGGCTAGAAACGTCGATCGAATCATTGACGTGTTTTAGCCACGCTTGGTAGGGTGCACGTGGGTTTTGGGGGGGCTCGGCGGGCGTTTGTTGGTCAAGAACGTACAATTTCTTTTCAGGCTTGAGAACGATTCTCAAGTTCCGATACCAATCAATAAAGTTGGTATGGTTCAGTTTTTCTTTCTCAAGGATGGTTCGGAGAAAATTTTGTGGTGTTACGGGTTGGGCCATCTACAAATTAAATAAACAAGTTTAGTATTTTCAATATTAAATCTTTAATAATTAATACCCTTATGTTTCCGAAAACATTAATATTTAAGATTTAGGATCCATGGTAAAGTAAATAAACGGTTAGGTGACCTTTATCCCGTCTAGTTAGTTTATCACGGTAGGTAACGATTACCAATTACATCAAATGTAATTCCTAGTGTATGGGATTCGATATAACAAACAAATTTGTTAGGCATGCTTAATCCCATCTATGCCTCGGGTTTCTTATGCTTAGGTGACTTTTATCACACAATATTCCCGATTGAATCATCCTTCAAAACAAACCATGTAACTTTTGGCCCATAACTAGGTTATGAAAATCGTGAAATCACCTTGGCCATCCAAAAGAATAACCTTTGCGGTTAGGTGACCTTTATCCCGCAAAGCTACCATCAAAGACATGCAAGTGATTGTTTAGACGGACGACATTGATTCAAAATTTTATTTTAAGGGTTAAAAAAGTTTTGATAAGTCCTTTTAAGAAAACTTTTAGTTATCATCTTATTGCATGCACTCAATAAGGTGGTAACGACTTTCAAAATTGGTTCCGATTATAGCCGATAAACCTATTTATTACTATATCGTCGCGATCATTTTATTAAACTAATATATCCTATATGATAGCTTGTCGAAGAATCGCTTGATATCCAATTTTAAAGTCTAGTTTATTTTTATGTTTATACTTGAAGTTTATATGAGATTAGAAAATCCAAATTTCTTAAAACTCGTCATTATGTAATTTACAAAGCTTTTGATTTACAACTCATAAAGTTGTAAAATTATAGAAGGACTTTTATATTAAAGTTTTACATATGATTTTAATCCGTTTAAAATTTATAAACTTCAAGTTTTCGTTAATTTTGTGTCCCTAATGTGTCAAAACAAACATTACATCTAAACACACAAAAACAACGAAACAAACACATGGTCGACAAACAAAGCCAAACTATTTATTGCATCTCGTGAGCTTACGAGATGCAATAAGCCATTCCTAAGGGGATTACTAACTATTACATAGTTAATGTTAAGCTCCCACTAGCTTCAACATCCGAATGCCGAAACTCCCATCGTGTAGCTTCCTTTTATGCACCTTCTCACCCTTCATCTAAGCTCCCCGAAACAGCCCCATACGAGGTATGGGGGCTGTTTTAAAACCGAGACCCAAAGGGGTGTTTTTGCTCCATTTTCGTCTCTCCTTTGCATGCTCCATGGTGTCTTTGTCGATTACAATTACATTTGAAAGTAAAAATCTAATCTAATACTTATAAATGAAAGAAATAATATGGAAAAAAATCTATTTACTATTACATTTCCAAAATGAATAAATAATATTACAAACCATGAATGAATAAATCACAAACACAAACATGCAAACACAACCACAAGGTCTTTTGGCTTTGTTTATCCCACATAATCCATATTATGAAAGAAAATTTAAAACAAATCTTTTAAGGAACCCATTTATGATCAAAATGCATGTTTTTGGTCACATGCATGGAAAAATTCCAAGGACTCCATACATGATTTTTAATCCAATGAAAAACCATTTTATGGCAACAAAGATTTAATTTAACAATTTTAAACAAACTAAATAACCATGCACAAGAGGCTCTAGATACCACTTGTTAGAAACCAAGACCTATACATACTTGTTCTACCATTTAATATAGATGGCAACGGAAGCTTTAAAGAACCATAGTTGTGTAGGAGACCTTTATTTGGTTTCTAGGAGACAAGGATCCATGTGCATGTTTTTGAATAATTAAGTAGTTTGTTTAAAGTTCATAAGATAAGAGATGAAAAGAGATTACAACCTTTGTAGAATTCTCTTTTATGCAAATGTAGAAGTTGAAGACGAATTTCCAAGTGTAGGAAATGCTTAGTCCACCACAAGATTGACACCAAAGTGCTAGCCTTCTTTCCTTGCAAGAATCTCCTTTTAAAACAAGCTTGAATCACCTTGATTTTTCTTGATTAATATGAAGAACACACACACTTGTGTGTTTGTGTATTTTGGCCGTGAGATCAAGAGAGAGAGGAAGGAAGGTTGGTGTATTAATTTGCATGTATGGAGAAAACCAATTTGTGGTGTTCCATACAAGGCACCTCTCATGAGGACCAATCAAAAGCAAGCCTTTCAAAAATGTTACCATAATAGTCCCTCATCTAGCCAAAATATTTAATAAATGATCCCTTCATTTATTTAAATTGTTTTTCTTACATTAAAATAAATCAAATTTATTTTATTTACGGAAATGAATATTAAATATAAACCGATTGATATTTAATATAGTTACGGTGTATTACTTGTTGCCGGTGTGACCCCTATTTAAAGGATCATGCGTTATTGGTTAATATCAATTATGATTAACTTATGATCACGAGTCCCAACAATGACCTGTTTGATCAACTTCAAGGTTCTACTTGCTTCTCGAAGATTGATCTTCTATCCGGTTATCACCAACTCCGTGTGCAAGAAGAAGATATTCCAAAGACTGCCTTCCGAACAAGGTATGGTCATTACGAGTTCATGGTTATGCCTTTTGGACTAGCCAATGCACCCGCAGTTTTCATGGACCTCATGAATCGTGTGTACAGACCGTACCTTGATAAGTTCGTGATCGTTTTCATCGATGACATTTTAATCTATTCCAAGACTAAAGCTGACCATGAGCAACATCTTAGACTGGTTTTGGATCTCTTGAGGAAGGAACAACTATATGCCAAATTCTCCAAATGTGAATTTTGGCTAAAGGAAGTTCAATTTCTTGGTCACATCGTCAACGAAAAGGGTATTCATGTTGACCCTGCTAAGATCGAAACGGTTAAGAATTGGAATGCCCCGAAGACTCCCACTGAAGTTCGTTCATTCCTTGGTCTTGTGGGATATTACCGTCGTTTCGTCTCAAACTTCTCAAAGAATGATGTCCCTCTCACCGCTTTGACCCACAAGGGTAAAACTTATGAATGGGGACCAAAACAAGAAGAAGCTTTCCAAACTCTCAAGCAAAAGTTATGCAATGCTCCCATTTTGACTCTCCCTGATGGGAATGATGATCTAGTTGTCTACTGTGATGCTTCTAACCAAGGTCTCGGTTGTGTCCTCATGCAACGAGGCAAAGTAATCGCTTATGCTTCAAGGCAACTTAAGATTCATGGGAAGAATTATACGACGCACGATCTCGAGTTGGGTGCGGTCGTATTCGTATTTAAGATTTGGAGACATTACCTCTATGGCACAAAATGTGTGGTGTTCACCGACCACAAAAGTCTTCAACACATCTTCAACCAAAAGAAACTCAATATGAGGCAACGACGTTGGGTCGAACTCCTTAACGACTATGACTGCGAGATTCGTTACCATCCCAGCAAAGCGAATGATGTAGCCAACGCCTTGAGTCGAAAGGACCATGTCATGCTTCAATTTGTTCGGATTCAAACCGACATTCAAAACCGCATCTTGGAAGCTCAACATGTCTCAGTCACCGAGGGTAACATGTATGAGGAAATGTCGTGCGGTGTTGAACTTCAACTCGAATCAAAACCCAATGGCTTACTTTATTACTTGAACCATATTTGGGTTCCCGATCGCGATGATCTCCATACATTTCTTTTGAACGAGGCTCACAAGACTCGTTATTCTATTCATCCTGGTGCGGATAAAATGTACCAAGATCTTCGCCAGCAATATTGGTGGCCCGATATGAAGAAAGACATTGCCCTTTATGTTGCCAAATGTTTAACCTGCTCCAAAGTCAAAGCCGAGCATCAACATCCTTCTGGTTTGCTTGAACAACCGGAAATTCCCGTGTGGAAATGGGAGAACTTAGCTATGGATTTTATTACCAAACTCCCTCGCACCTCGAGTGGTTATGATAGCATTTGGGTGATTATTGACCGTCTCACCAAATCTGCTCATTTCTTGCCTATCCGTGAAGACTACCGGGTTGAGAAACTAGCCCGAATTTACATTGACGAAATTGTGAGCGTCATGGTGTTCCCTTGAACATCATATCCGATCGAGATGCCCGGTTCACTTCTCGTTTTTGGCAATCTCTTCAATCTGCTCTTGGCACACGATTGGATTTTAGCACGGCTTACCATCCCCAAAGTGATGGTCAAACCTAGCGAACAATCCAAACTCTTGAAGACATGCTTAGAGCATGTGTAATTAATTTTGGTGGCAATTGGGATTCACATTTACCCCTAATTGAGTTCTCTTACAACAATAGCTATCACACGAGTATCAACATGGCTCCATTTGAAGATCTTTATGGTCGCAAATGTCGTTCTCCTATCTGTTGGAATGAGATTGGTGAAGCACAAATCACCGGTCCCGAGCTAATTCAAGAAACATCTGATAAGATCATTCAAATCCGTGACAACATTCGAGTAGCGAGGAGTCGGCAAAAGAGTTATGCCGACAAACGTCGAAAACCCTTGGAATTCCAAGTCGGTGACCTTGTTCTTCTTAAGGTGTCTCCGTGGAAGGGTGTGATCCGTTTTGGAAAGAAAGGCAAGTTAGCACCTCGCTATGTTGGTCCATTCAAAATCCTTGAAAGGATTGGGAAAGTGGCTTACAAACTCGAGTTACCTCCATCTCTTGGCAATGTGCATCGTACATTTCATGTATCTAATCTGAAGAAATGTCTCGCTGATGAGAATCTCCATATACCACTTGATGACGTGCGCATTGATGAAACGATGCACTTCGTTGAGAAACCGGTAGAAATTATGGATCATGAAATCAAGCAACTCAAGTGAAGTCGTATTCCTATTGTCAAAGTTCGTTGGGAGTCTAAGCGTGGTCCTGAATTCACTCGAGAACGAGAGGACCAAATGAAGCTCAAGTACCCCCATCTTTTTACTGATGCCGTAGCTTCGTCTAGCTAAATTTCGGGACAAAATTCCCTCCACATGGGGAGACTGTAACATTTCTGATTTTTAGTATCCGTATTTTCAATTCAATGTAATGCATTTCAAACTCAATTCTATTGCACTGTTTTGTTTCTTTTCGTACCATCAATTTAATAATATATTTCAATGCAAATCCGCAAATTTTACTCGGTTATATCCTATTAAAACAATACATAAGTATCTAATTATACAATTATGGCAAAAGACTAAAGTTACAAGGTCTGATGTTGAAAAGTAGTAAGAAACCCTAATAGGCACGGTCGTGCCTCGTTTTTGCACGGTCGCACCGAGTGCTTTGGAACGGTCGCGCGACTTGCTTTGGAACGATCGCGCCCGGTGCCTAGGCACAGTCGCGCCTCGTTTGGGCACGGTCGCGTCTCGTACCAATTGAAACGTAAAACCAATTTTAAACGCGAGATCGTTGAGTTTCGTAACCGATATACGTTTCACTTTCATTAATAAAGAAAATAATATTATCAATTTCAACAATTAACATAACAAAACCCGATTCGACCCAAGAAATCAAAATCCTCTCCCTTGAACATTGATTATTCTATTCTGGAGTGAAATTCCCCCAACCGAACGCTCCATCGACCTTCTCGAAAACTCCCGAAAGCTTTGAGACAGCCGGAATCGCAGCAAGGAGCACCGGAAACCATCCTCGTCGACGCCGGAACTCTTTCCTACCGTCCTCTATCAATTCGCTACTCTTCCGGGTAATTGAAACTCTGTCCTCAGTCTATTTAGTCTCTAGATCAAAAGCCCCATGTTAATTTGGGCTTCCATTATAGAAATCTTCCTGAACCCGAATCTCTATTTTATTCAAAATAGTTTAATCGAATTCAATTATAAACATGATTTAAATACAATTAATCTATATAAAAAGACTCGTAATAACGCTATAAATAAAAGCCCTATGATTTCAAACACTAACAATGTAAGAATCAGTCGATTCGTGTCTGTTTTGGAAGAGACACGGTCGCGCTAATCATCTAGCGCGGTCGTGCCTCATGAGACGCGGTCGTGCTGATTACCATCGCGGTCGTGTCCTCCTGTCCAGACCCAATCTTGCCTTTGGCTAATCTCAGTCGTGTCTTAGAATCATAGACATGATCGTGCCTGGCCAAGGCACGGTCGTGCCTAATGATTTAGTTAGTTAAACCCTCTGTTTGATCAACACGGTCGCGCCCTGACTAGCATGGTCGCGCCCGTGGTTCGAGAACGATCGTGCCCTTCCCAGGCACGGTCGTGTGTGAGTTAAATTTTTGGCAGAATTATAATTTTATATATTTTTCAAACAATAATTATTTCTGATTAAATTGCAAAATAAAAATAGTTGATTTTTTTAAAAATGCATTTAATTTTATTTAGAAAGATCAAATATTTAATCTTGGAATAAATAGAAAAATTATTTATTTAAAGTTTATAAAAAAATTAAATTTACAATTATTGCTAAACCTTTTATTTAAAAAGTATTTAAATGGTTAAGTTACATTTTATAAATAAATAGATAAAATAATGATTATTTATTTACTTTATATTTAAACAAAGACATTTATTTATTTACACTTAATTACATTTAACACTTACAATATTTTCACAAACGATAATTATTTAATTTACTTAATTAATTATTCAAACTCAAACCTTAAACAAAATGCTTCAAAAATGTTTATTTCAAAACCTTATATTTTATTCAATACTTTTAAGTACAAATCAATGGCTTTATACACAAATTCAAATTCAACTTTAAACTTAAACTTTTGTGCACACTATTGATACAATACGCATTACACATTAGGTTAACTGGTGCATTTCAAGGATCCTTATTCTATCTAGTATCTTTGTTAGCTACGTCTTCAAACCAAGTGAGTATACATAGCCCCTTTTATTCTTTTACATTTTTGGGGTGAAACACGAACACTATTCAAATTACATGTTTACATTTACACAAACAACACAAGTACAAATCCTATTTACATTCATGTGTGCAATTTGAGCTTTATGCCTGAGTGCTATGTGTGCTAACTTTTGTGAACACTTATGTGCAATCATTAACTATTCAAGCCGATGGTTTTCAATGATAGATCTATTGAGTCTGACAAACCCACCCAGATTGGGGTGATTGATACCGACAAAACAATTTCGTATGCTAGTTACAAAGGTTTGATTGTACTTAGTTACACAATAGCTACTCCCTATAAATGCCTTATTTATCATGTTATGTAAGGATTTGTTTTACAAACTATATGCTATATATATATATACAAACCTGTGTTATACTCACCAACTTTTTAGTTGACTTTATTATATTCATGTTTCAGGTACTAATGTGTGAGTTTGATCAAGATGTGCTACACTTAGGCTTTGGACTTAGCTAATTTAAATAAAGAAGTCTATGTTTTGAAATATTGTCTTTGTTATGGATTTGGTTTTGTTTGAATGATTGTAATAGAATTTGAAGATTAATATATTTCAATTTAGTCAACCTTGTGCTTATGAACAGTCTACATGTCCCGCCCCGATGATTCCGCCATCGGTTGGGGTGTGACAAGCAATCTGCGTTGCTTGAGTCTGAATCACCAGATGTCTTTGAGTATCAGTAGATACAAGAGTATCCACCTGAGTTTGTAAAGCAATTACTTGAGATTCAAGGAAAGTAATCCTATCAGAATCAGAAGGCTTAGAAGGACCAGCCAAAGATTGAGGAACTGAAGGACTAGGAGTAGGAATAATCACGGGAGGAACAGGAGTTAGAACAGGAGATGAATCTTTAGAACGTGGAGGTGTAACTATTAAGGAAGCAACAAAAGTAGCATCCTCCACACCCTGTGAAGATTGAGCAGCAGCAATTGATGCAGACATAAGCTTTTGAGTTTTAGGATCCGGATTAAAATCACTATCAGAACTCTCATCCACCATTGTTCTTTTTACAAGTACCGATCCGGAAGGAGGATCCCGAACGGACTTACGTCTTTGTCTTCTGGCTGTAGATTTAAGACGTTTACCAGCATTAGCAAATGGTATACGAGCCAACCTTTCATAATGATCTGAGGGAAAATCTCTAGACGCATCAGATTTGGTTTCTTCAGAAATAGGTAAAATCGTATCACTTGAGCTAGAACTCGTCTCATTATCTGTCACCACATTCCCTTCAGCTTCATGAATGGGTGAGTTCACAGCGTCATCAATAAAATCATCCATATTCATCCCTAGATCGTGTTCATGTTCATGTTCATGAACGACCTCTTCTAGAACAGGTTCATTAACAGGTATATTAACCTGAGCTTGTTGAATTGGAACTTGTTCTTGAATAGGAATTTGTTGTTGTACAGGAACTTGTTGTTGTTGAACTGGTACTTGTTGCGGGATTGGTTGTTGTGGTTGTTGTTGTTGTTGAACATTCGGACCTTGCACTTGAGCTATTTCATCAGGATGAAACCAGTTGTCATTCGGTGGTTCAACATAATTAGGATTGATTAAGTGACCAAACAATGGAGTATTAACAGGAATCAATGCGGCATTCCGTTATTTCACCTTAGTGCAATCAGTAAAGATACGCTTAGACATCGGAGTCAAAGTTAATCGAATCGGATGCTGTGGGAGATCAGGAAGAAGATGATTCAGAATCATTTGGATGAACCGAGGATACATCAAAAATCCTTCAGCGGTGTGATTTGCATAACCATCTCTCGATAAACATAACGTGCAAAATTGAACCGCTTGTTCAACGTCAAAGCTATCATTGCAGCTTGAAGAGCAGTCTTTAAACCATCTGTACCAGCTTTACGAGGAGACAGACATTGGATAATCACATGCATGAAGTGTCTCCATTCACCAACCAAACCACCTTTACGAGCTTGTGTATCATTAGGGCGTCCATGGTAACCCATCCTCTGAAAGCATCCCATAATCAATGTATTAGGATATGATATAGGATCATCAGCAGCACCACCTAGAGCAAGAGCAGCACGAATAGTTTTTCTTCAGATATTGCAATCTCCATATTGTTTACCGTGGCATGAAGAACATGAGGTTCTACGTCAGTATCTGAATGAACAGTGTCCCAAAATTGTTGAATATACACCAGACTTATGTATGGATCAGCAGATAAAGCGACACGAAGTCGGGAACGATTCAGAAATCCAATAATTCCTTGAAAGTTTACGGCCTCTGACATGTTAGGATCTAACAATGCCACCTGGTTATGTTTGTATTCGACACGACGAGCCATCTGAAAAATATTTGGACAACAAACACATTAGACAAATAACAAACACAAACAACACGAAAAACAAATTTGAAACAAAAACAAAACAAAAATTTTTTTTTATTTTTTTTTAAATTTCAAACACAACAATTTACAAGTCCAAAACTCCTTCTGACCCCTAGGCGAACTTAATAAGTTCTCTTAGTGTTGCAAGAGGCGAACTTAGTTCGCTTGAACAAGTTCGTTTGAACAAGTTCGCCTGAACTGTCTGTCGTTTCAAATTCTAACTCAAAAATCAAAAAACATTCAAATCGTGTGGAAATCATGAAAGAATCATATGAATCACGTCGTTTAGTACTAATAAGTCAATATCAATGATTAATTTCAAGATTTAATGCAGAAGAGACATCAATTTAGGGCAAAACATTCACGCGATCAAAACCGAGACAAAAACCTCAATTTTCTCACAATTGAACGGATGAAAATCGATGAAATTACCTTAGTCACGTTCGCAATTCAATTTCGAACCAGAATGTACTGATTAACAACCCAACAACCACTTAATTTGAAAATTTTTAAAAAAATTCGACAATGGACAAGTTCGCTTCAACTGTGAAGAAGATGAGTGAATAAGTTCGCCTGGACAACCCTTATACAAATTAAGTTCGCTTATTTAGGCGAACTTGTTAAGTTCACTTAACAAGCCCTAGGCGAACATAATAAGTTCGCTTCACCAACATCAGGCGAACATATTAAGTTCGCTTCACCAGAATTAGGCGAACTTAATGAAATTTAACTTTTTCCCTTGATCAAATTTTTTTTTACCAACTTTCAACCCGTCACTTCTTGAATTTCTGTCAGCAGCATGTATTTGATCCAATCCCGAACAATTTAATAAAAGATTAGAATTTTCATGGAAAATAAAAAACAAAATCTTTTTGAATTTTATCTATACAAACGGAATCACATATTTTTGGATTTTTATCTGTACAAACGGAAACACATATTTTTTTTTTAATTTTTATCTGTATAAACTGAAACAGATATTTTTGAATGAACATCATGAGTAAGAAGATCATATCAGTATCTGTCACACCCCGCCAAGGCGGAAACGCGAGGCGCAACGTTCATGGTTTCCAAAGCATATGATTACCGCAAACACATACATGATAAATGGATACATTAACAAGTTTAATGTTTTACATTACAAAACATAATCTGAGTTTACAAAAAGTTAAGATTTCACAAATATGACTCAACTCAATGAGTTATACAAGGGAAATCCTCCTTGAGTAGTATCCATCGTGCATGCATGTAATCTACATTGCTAACCTTGAAATCACGTTCAGTTACCTGAAAAACATACTTAAAATCGTCAACACGAAGTTGGTGAGTTCACAGGTTTAATCAAATAGTTCTTTGTAAAATTCAATTGTTCGTAAATAGTTTCAGTTGTATGTGATAAACAGAATAAGAATTGTTGACCCATTTGTAAACTAGCTAGGAATACAAATAATATGTTCATACATGGGGCGTAACCAAACCTTGACATGTGTACACGCCCCTAATTTCGTTATCAGATTCTATGCGGCCATAAATCCTCCAGATTGTGGTTAGCGCGACTAACCATGACCGGGAGACGTCACTCTCCATAGTACTATTCATAGGACCCTAGGCTACAGTTAATGGTTACTATGTTGTTCCAGGGGACTTTCGCGGCCTCCATTGTGTTGTTCTCATCCCATGTAAACATAAAAGTCGTGTCTTATTCTCTTGTTATCCCATAAAATAGTTGAAGTATGTTTCTCCCCCAAATATTTGAAAACAGTAAAAAGAAAGGGGCCGTGAAACTCACCTTGAGTTTGTGTATATACTTGTGATAAAACTTGTTGTAGTCAACCTTGACTATTCGTACCCTAGATACCAAGGGTAAATTGTTGTTAAGACCAACGTCTTAATTGTAAATTGTTCACCGACCTTGTAAATCTGATTATGTTTGTTTAAATATCGTTTTTGTTTTCCAACACATGTTTTGTTATAAAATAGTTTTGAGTTACTGCCCAACTGGGACTGTTGTACAGGTGTCGAAACTTCTTAGTTTCGATTGGGCATATGTGTGTCGAAACTACTTAGTTTCGATGGAGTGGTTAGGAGTCGAAACAATCTAGTTTCGATTGAGAAAAAGGTATCGAAACTACCTAGTTTCGATTGAGTATTTGCTATCGAAACTACCTAGTTTCGATTGAGAAAAAGGTATCGAAACTACCTAGTTTCGATTGAGTATTTGCTATCGAAACTACCTAGTTTCGATTGAGAAAAAGGTATCGAAACTACCTAGTTTCGATTGGGTATTTGCTATCGAAACTACCTAGTTTCGATTGAGTAAAAGGCATCGAAACTCCTAGTTTCGATGGATCAACAGGTATCGAAACTCCTAGTTTCGATTGAGTTAAATCGAAACTCCTAGTTTCGATTACTGGACTTCTGTTTCACAGAATCAGTCCTGCATATTTTTATGTTTTAAACTTGAATTCGACACACTCTTCTTGTTATCTTTCTTGCGTTTAAATAAGATGTAAGTTTAGCTACGGTTTTAAAGAACATAATATGAAAAATATCGAGTTTTTACCTTTAAAACCGAGATGAAAATGATGAAGAAAACAGAGAATGGTCTTGACTCTTTTGCAGAAACTCTTAAAATTCTTCTTAAAACACTGGATTGTGGTAGGATTTCGCTTAAAAACTCGGCTTCGATTTTGAAGAGAAATGGAAGTTTGCCGTATGAAAATGAGAGAAAAAATAAGGATTGTGAGGTTTTTGATTGAAAGGAGTATGGTTATGTTCTGAGTTTTTCGCAAGTGGGAGTATGGGTTAATTTGAAAATATGTGAGATTGGGGATGGTTTCCTCTGCCCTTCGACCGAGAAGTCAAATAAGTGGGTTTGAGGTTAAAATAAATCAAACCATTTGATTTAAGTGTAACTTAATATCGATTAGAGTTTCAAAAGGGGTAGTTTAATTTGGTTTATTTTCTCACGGTATTATAAATTTAACAAGTTTATGGCTCGTTAAAGAAAAACATTGAAATCTTGGATTGTATAATCCGTTGAGGTGATTATTTGTAGGTATAAACACCTAAAAGTGACTCTACCCAATAGCGTTTTCGAAAGAGTTTGTTAGTTTACTTTTACGTATACTATATGATTTATTCTAAAAATAAGTTATTGACCAACGAAACGTATACGCCTGGATATTTAATTTATCCACTATTGTTCGTCTTAGTCGGTTTGTACTGGTACTTGCACCGGAAATTCCTAGAATTACCCAAGTATAAATTGAGACCATGTACGATCTTTGCTAGACTCTAAAGTCCTTGTTTGTGAAATTAAATAAATCACCAAAAATAATTATAACGTAAACTTGTTTATAATGTGTACGGATATTGACCTGAAATGTCGGGTTGTCACATTCTCCCCATGTTAACAGAATTTCGTCCCGAAATTCAATTTGTGTCCTCTTGAACTGGTGCATCCTCAAACAAGGATGGGTATTTTGTTTTCATTTGGTCCTCTCGTTCCCATGTATACTCAGGACCACGCTTTGAGTTCCAACGTACTTTAACCAGTTTGATCCGACTACGTCTCAGCTTTTGAACCTTCCAATCTGATATCTCCATTGGTTGCTCGATGAAATGAAGTTTATCGTCAATGTGAATTTCATCAGGCGGTATAATTAAAGTCTCGTCTGATAGACACTTTTTGAGATTTGACACATGAAATGTATTGTGTACGTTGCTTAGTTCCTGTGGTAGCTTGAGTTTGTAAGCTACAGGGCCAACCCTAGCCAGTATTTCGAACGGACCAACGTATCTAGGGTTGAGCTTACCACGGTTACCAAACCTTGCAACGCCTTTCCATGGTGAGACTTTTAACATTACTCGGTCGCCAATTTGAAATTCTAATGGTTTTCGTCTGTTGTCAGCATAGCTCTTTTGTCTATCTCGGGCCGCTTTCAAACGGTCCTTAATTTTGAAAATCTTATCAGTGGTTTCCTGGACAATCTCAGGGCCTGTCAAATGTTTTTCACCAACTTCCGCCCAACATAACGGTGAGCGGCATTTACGACCATATAAAGCTTCAAACGGAGCTGCCTTAATGCTCGTATGGTAGCTGTTATTGTAGGAAAACTCAGCTAATGGTAAATGAGTATCCCAATTTCCTCCGAAATCAATTACACATGCACGGAGCATATCTTCTAATGTTTGAATGGTCCTTTCGCTTTGACCATCTGTTTGTGGGTGATATGCCGTGCTCATGTCAAGACGTGTGCCCATGGCTTCTTGTAATGATTTCCAGATTCTAGACACAAATCTGCTATCTCTATCCAATATAATAGAAATTGGCACTCCATGCCTAGCCACAATTTCCTTGATATAAAGCTTTGCAAGCTTCTCGGTTTTGTCAGTTTCTTTCATTGCCAGAAAGTGAGCAGATTTTGTTAATCGGTCGACAATAACCCATATGGTATCATAACCACTAGACGTCCTGGGTAATTTCGTGATGAAATCCATAGAAATCTGTTCCCATTTCCATTGGGGAATTTCAGGTTGTTGTAACAAACCAGACGGTTTCTGATGTTCGGCTTTTACTTTTGAACACGTTAAGCATTTACTGACATATGTGGCAATATCTCCTTTCATATTGGGCCACCAATATAATTCTTTTAGATCTTTATACATTTTATCTGAACCCGGGTGAATGGAGTACCTGGACTTGTGGGCTTCGTCCATAACTAACTCCCGTAAGTTACCAAAACGCGTCACCCAAATTCTATTCATGAAGTATAAAGTGTCATCTGACTTTGACTCCAATTGCTTTATCATTCCTCGTAAAGCTTCATTCTGAATGTTTTCTTCTTTGATTGCCTCATGTTGTGCCATCCGAATTTGAGTAGTAAGATTCGTATGAATTGTCAATCCTAAGGCACGAACACGAAGAGTTTTAACTCGTTCTTTGCGACTTAAAGCGTCCGCTACGACATTGGCTTTCCCGGGATGGTACTTGATATCACAATCATAATCGTTTAGTAGTTCTACCCAGCGACGTTGCCTCATGTTAAGTTCCTTTTGATCAAAGATATGTTGAAGACTCTTGTGATCAGTAAAGACAGTACATCTTGTACCGTAAAGATAATGTCTCCAAATCTTGAGCGCAAACACAACTGCACCCAATTCCAAGTCGTGAGTCGTATAATTCTTTTCGTGCACTTTTAGTTGTCGTGAGGCATATGCGATGACTTTGTCTCTTTGCATTAACACACAACCAAGTCCTTGGTGTGATGCATCGCAGTATACGACAAAATTTTCGATTCCCTCCGGAAGGGATAAGATTGGTGCACTACACAGCTTCCGCTTCAGTAACTGAAAAGCTGACTCTTGCTTGTCACTCCAATCATACCTCTTTTCTTTCTGGGTTAATGTGGTTAAAGGCAAGGCTATTTTTGAAAAATTCTCGATGAATCGTCTGTAATAACCGGCCAAACCTAAAAATTGACGTACTTCTGTCGGAGTCTTTGGTGCTTCCCAGTTTTTGATCGCTTCAATTTTTGATGGATCAACGTGAATTCCTTCCTTGTTGATGACATGTCCAAGAAAATGCACTTCTCGGATCCAAAACTCACACTTAGAGAATTTAGCGTAAAGTTTCTCGTTTCTGAGTAGTTCTAAGATTAATTTAAGATGATGTTCATGATCCTCCTTAGTTCGTGAATATATTAATATGTCATCGATAAATACAATCACGAATTTATCCAAGTATGGCTTGCACACGCGGTTCATGAGATCCATGAAGACAGCTGGTGCGTTTGTCAAACCAAACGGCATAACTAGGAATTCGTAGTGGCCATATCGAGTCCTAAATGCTGTCTTTGGTACATCTTCTTCTTGGATTCTTAATTGGTGATATCCCGAACGTAGGTCGATTTTAGAATAGAAGCTAGCACCTTGTAGTTGATCGAACAAATCGTCTATTCGAGGAAGTGGGTATCGGTTCTTGATTGTAAGCTTGTTTAATTCTCGGTAATCAATACACATCCTAAAGGTTCCATCCTTTTTCTTTACAAATAGAACCGGAGCTCCCCAAGGTGAGAAACTCGGTCTTATGAAACCTTTATCAAGCAACTCTTGTAGTTGATTTGATAACTCTTGCATTTCAGAAGGTGCTAATCGATACGGCGATCGCGCAATCGGTGCGGATCCTGGTACTAAATCGATTCGGAATTCGACTTGCCTCGGTGGTGGTAATCCAGGTAAGTCTTCAGGGAAAACTTCAGGATAATCCTTAACAATTGGTATACCCTCAAGTCGACGTTCCTCGGGTTTCTTCTCGACGACGTGAGCCAAGAATACGTAATAGCCTTTGCGTAGGTACTTACGAGTTTTCATGCAGTTTATCATCCTTAACGCTACTCCACTCTTCTCACCTTGAATCGAAAGAACTTCTCCGTTTGGGAGTGGAATTTGGACAATCTTCTCAAAACAAACAATCTCTGCATGATTCTTTGACAACCAATCCATGCCAATAACAACGTCAAAGCTTCCTAAGTCAACAGGTAACAGATCTATACTAAATGTGTGATTTTTAAGATATAAGGTACAACCTTGAATGACCTCTCCGGTATTAATTAATTTTCCGTTCGCTAATTCAATTGTATACTTTTGTTCTAGTTTGCTGGGCTTAATACCGAGTAGGGACTTAAAGTCATTTGACACAAAACTCAAATCAGCACCCGTATCGAAAAGTATAGAGGCATAGTGATTATTTATCGGGAACGTACCAGTGACAATGTTCGGATCTTGTCGTGCGTCACCAGCTCCCATCACAAATGCTCTTCCACGGGCCTGATTGTCGTTTCGGTTCTTCAACTTTGGACAGTCTTTTCTGAAGTGCTTTGGATCTCCACATTCAAAGCATCCTTGATTCATCCTTTCTGTTCCTGGGTTGACTTTTCCTGCTACTTGATTTATCTTGTTAGGGTTTGTATTGCTCCTACAGTTATGGGCCAGGTGCCCATACTTTTTACACTTCCCACATTGGATACACTTTTCGCTGTGATGATATCCACACTTGTCACACCTCGGTAATGTTCCAAGATATACATTTTGTCCCACAGTGTTGGCGACAAAGGCTTTCGTAGTTTCAGGTCTCTTGTAAATTTGATCCTTGTTTTGGTTAATTGGTTTTCCAAACCATTTCCTCTTTTCCCCAGACCTTCCTTCCTCGGTCTCCTTCTTCTTAAACAAACCATCACGTACAGCATTATCCCTTAATTTGAAAGCCAGAGTTATGGCGCTCTTGGCATCCATAGGGTTCGATGAAGTCACCAGACCTCGGATTTGAGGTGCGAGACCCCACAAGTATCTTTCAACCTTCTTGTATTCTGGGGTGACCATGTGTGGAACCAAGATTGCTAACTCATTGAATCGGTCAGTGTAGCCAGCAACATCATCTCCTGTCATTTGTAAATTCCACATTTCAGATTCGATCTTTTGCAACTCATTTCGAGGACAGTATTCCTCGATCATCATGGCTTTTAAGTCTTCCCATGACAACTCATATGATGTCTGCCTTCCCAAAGTCTTTACTTGTGAATTCCACCAGGTTAAAGCTTTATCAGTGAGTGAGCATGTAGAATACTTCACCATGCAGTCAGCGGTGCATTCACTAATATCAATCACCGATTCCATCTTCTCTATCCATCTCATTAGTCCAACTGCACCCTCGGTGCCATTGAAGTTACGGGGTTTGCAAGACAGAAAGGTCTTGTAGGAGCACTTTCTAATTGGAGCATCTGTAGAATTACAAGTCATAACGTCATTAATTCGAATCATGACTATATGTTATGGCTTATTTATTTTATTACCTCCGGAACCTCCAGCTGTACCGCTACCTCCTGCACCTCCGGAACCTCCAGCTGTACCGCTACCTCCTACACCTCCTCTACTATTTCGATTGGCTTCATACTGCTCCATGGCAGCAGCTACTCGTTGTGCTATAAGTTGTTCCACATTTGGGGAAATCGCCTCGTTGTTGTCACCAGTAGTGTTACGGGTTGTCCTACGCTTAGGTGCCATGACGTTCTTTCTAACATATCAATTAAAAAGAAACAACATTATATGACAATAATGATAGCTCATGACATAAGGATACAACAACGTCAAGTGTAAACAACCATTATCACAACATAAACCATTACATACATAGTCAAAACATTCATAGTACATTGTTCCAAAAGACAAGGATACAAAAGAGATGGGTTCACATGACCTCATCAGTACTAAAGTTTTAAACTACTTAATGTACTACGGGCACAACCCGCCCGTAATAGGTTTAAAAGAAGAAGTGAGAGTACAATCCAATCATCATGGCAAGTCCTGCCATGACAAAACTAGCTCTCGCCACAAATTCTGCAGCCAACGTCCTTTCTTCCAGAGCCTCCACCATGTCTCGGACCGTAACTGTGAACTGCCAGTCCATGTCAGCTCTCAACTCTAGATAGTTAGTGGCATCCTGTATGTTTCGGGTGCGGTCATCTAGAGTCTGAACTCGAGATCCGAGTCCTTGACGAAGTCGCGTGGCTGCATCCCCCTGTGCCCGGATGTCATCTAGGAGATCATCAAGACGCTCCTCATGCGTACGAACGCGAGCTACCAAGGTAGGCACAGTGAGCTCTATGGCTTCCCCAGTGTGGGGTAGGGGTGTTGGGGAGTTAGAAGACTCTCCAAGCTCAAAGGTAGATGGAATGCTCTCCATCTCCCTCCAACGTGCCAGGGTACGAGGCATCCAACGGATGGTTCCCACAGTAGGGTGGTAGCAGGGTCTTTGCCTAGGTGGTTCTTCACCAGCCACCAAGTCTTCTGGGTCACGGGCTGCTAGATTCCTTTTGCGTGGAAGTCGAACCTTCTTCCTAGCGCTTTGCACCTTAACTGGTCCTCCGCTTTTCTTTCGGTAGACGATAGGCGGTTTTCCCAAGGCGACTTTAGGTGGTGTGGAGCTACGGGTTTGTACTTGATTTTTGGGACGTGAGGCGGAAAATTCCTCATTTGATTCAGTGTCAGAGACGGGATCAGAATGTGAATGTGACGACATGCTTGTGACTACAATATCCATATGACAAAATGACTGGTCATGCAATGCTTATGCAATGAAAACGTTTTAGTGAGTCATTTAGATTATAGACTAGGTTCCAATTTAGATTCCTAGTTCACTATAATCAATGGCTCTGATACCAGTTCTGTCACACCCCGCCAAGGCGGAAACGCGAGGCGCAACGTTCATGGTTTCCAAAGCATATGATTACCGCAAACACATACATGATAAATGGATACATTAACAAGTTTAATGTTTTACATTACAAAACATAATCTGAGTTTACAAAAAGTTAAGATTTCACAAATATGACTCAACTCAATGAGTTATACAAGGGAAATCCTCCTTGAGTAGTATCCATCGTGCATGCATGTAATCTACATTGCTAACCTTGAAATCACGTTCAGTTACCTGAAAAACATACTTAAAATCGTCAACACGAAGTTGGTGAGTTCACAGGTTTAATCAAATAGTTCTTTGTAAAATTCAATTGTTCGTAAATAGTTTCAGTTGTATGTGATAAACAGAATAAGAATTGTTGACCCATTTGTAAACTAGCTAGGAATACAAATAATATGTTCATACATGGGGCGTAACCAAACCTTGACATGTGTACACGCCCCTAATTTCGTTATCAGATTCTATGCGGCCATAAATCCTCCAGATTGTGGTTAGCGCGACTAACCATGACCGGGAGACGTCACTCTCCATAGTACTATTCATAGGACCCTAGGCTACAGTTAATGGTTACTATGTTGTTCCAGGGGACTTTCGCGGCCTCCATTGTGTTGTTCTCATCCCATGTAAACATAAAAGTCGTGTCTTATTCTCTTGTTATCCCATAAAATAGTTGAAGTATGTTTCTCCCCCAAATATTTGAAAACAGTAAAAAGAAAGGGGCCGTGAAACTCACCTTGAGTTTGTGTATATACTTGTGATAAAACTTGTTGTAGTCAACCTTGACTATTCGTACCCTAGATACCAAGGGTAAATTGTTGTTAAGACCAACGTCTTAATTGTAAATTGTTCACCGACCTTGTAAATCTGATTATGTTTGTTTAAATATCGTTTTAGTTTTCCAACACATGTTTTGTTATAAAATAGTTTTGAGTTACTGCCCAACTGGGACTGTTGTACAGGTGTCGAAACTTCTTAGTTTCGATTGGGCATATGTGTGTCGAAACTACTTAGTTTCGATGGAGTGGTTAGGAGTCGAAACAATCTAGTTTCGATTGAGAAAAAGGTATCGAAACTACCTAGTTTCGATTGAGTATTTGCTATCGAAACTACCTAGTTTCGATTGAGAAAAAGGTATCGAAACTACCTAGTTTCGATTGAGTATTTGCTATCGAAACTACCTAGTTTCGATTGAGAAAAAGGTATCGAAACTACCTAGTTTCGATTGGGTATTTGCTATCGAAACTACCTAGTTTCGATTGAGTAAAAGGCATCGAAACTCCTAGTTTCGATGGATCAACAGGTATCGAAACTCCTAGTTTCGATTGAGTTAAATCGAAACTCCTAGTTTCGATTACTGGACTTCTGTTTCACAGAATCAGTCCTGCATATTTTTATGTTTTAAACTTGAATTCGACACACTCTTCTTGTTATCTTTCTTGCGTTTAAATAAGATGTAAGTTTAGCTACGGTTTTAAAGAACATAATATGAAAAATATCGAGTTTTTACCTTTAAAACCGAGATGAAAATGATGAAGAAAACAGAGAATGGTCTTGACTCTTTTGCAGAAACTCTTAAAATTCTTCTTAAAACACTGGATTGTGGTAGGATTTCGCTTAAAAACTCGGCTTCGATTTTGAAGAGAAATGGAAGTTTGCCGTATGAAAATGAGAGAAAAAATAAGGATTGTGAGGTTTTTGATTGAAAGGAGTATGGTTATGTTCTGAGTTTTTCGCAAGTGGGAGTATGGGTTAATTTGAAAATATGTGAGATTGGGGATGGTTTCCTCTGCCCTTCGACCGAGAAGTCAAATAAGTGGGTTTGAGGTTAAAATAAATCAAACCATTTGATTTAAGTGTAACTTAATATCGATTAGAGTTTCAAAAGGGGTAGTTTAATTTGGTTTATTTTCTCACGGTATTATAAATTTAACAAGTTTATGGCTCGTTAAAGAAAAACATTGAAATCTTGGATTGTATAATCCGTTGAGGTGATTATTTGTAGGTATAAACACCTAAAAGTGACTCTACCCAATAGCGTTTTCGAAAGAGTTTGTTAGTTTACTTTTACGTATACTATATGATTTATTCTAAAAATAAGTTATTGACCAACGAAACGTATACGCCTGGATATTTAATTTATCCACTATTGTTCGTCTTAGTCGGTTTGTACTGGTACTTGCACCGGAAATTCCTAGAATTACCCAAGTATAAATTGAGACCATGTACGATCTTTGCTAGACTCTAAAGTCCTTGTTTGTGAAATTAAATAAATCACCAAAAATAATTATAACGTAAACTTGTTTATAATGTGTACGGATATTGACCTGAAATGTCGGGTTGTCACAGTATCCGAGTAGTTCATCACACATTTTAGCAATAACTAAGGGTAACCTATGATATGAAACAATCCAACTCATCTTGTACTCTATGTATCTTTTTCAGTATTTATAAATCAATCAATTTGAATAAAATTTGAAATGATACGCGATAAATTTCAAAGTTAATAAGATCAGGTTATGAAATGTTCAATTATTCATACCGAATTTGTAATATAAAGCATGAATTCTTACATTTGTCAATATTATATTATTTGAAACTATAAGCATTTATTCTCCAAATTCATGTGATTTAGTACTATTTAGATGAAAAACATCGTGTACCCCACATATATACCAAACAGAAATATAAATTGCACTATCTTCAAGACATATACAGTTTATTTTAAGATTAGATCAATTTTCAAGATGAAATTATCTCATTTAACACAAGAATAGAAGCAGATCCCAAAGGATATAAGAATCATGATGATTCAGAATCAGAAGATTCTAATGAATTGGCTGTATAATGAGAATCAACAGATTCAGGTATGAGGATCCAACTATTATCTGGATAAGATTCAATGGAGTCAGACTAGATGATGTATCTAACTGATCTAAGGGCTAATATATGTTTCAACAGATTTTGAAAGCATAACTTAGTTCAACAATACATTGCAAGTTTTTCGGGGCATGGGCAGTAATGTTTTGTGCTAAAGATATAATTCGATATTGGTCTCATGAAATTCTTTAAAACCATATATTCTTTATCTGATAATGAACTTTTACACACACACCCATGCATATAATAGATTCAAATCACAGATGTAATCATATAATATTTAATTTTCACATTACTATTAGTTTCAAAACGCTTTTAGTCTATTGACAATTTAAGTTTCAAAACTCATACACAATTTTAAAAAATTATCAAGATTAGAGCATTCACAAAACTATCATTTCTCATTTATGCAGACTTTGAAATTTAGATCAAATCAAATTACTTTAAAAAATCATATATCAAAGGTCTACTAAGGTCGTGTGAAATGAACTAATCACTGATGTACTATCATTTCTTCTCTAACTTCAAATGATGTCAAATTTTATATTTTTCACTTTGTTTTGACATTTTATAAATTAAGTACTTTTTGACTGAAAAATTTAAAATGCAGAAATGTAATAAAGTAATAAAAGAAATTAAAAACAAAATTTTGCATGAAAATCTGATTTTGAAAAACTTTTATTTGGGATTGATCATACCTATCATTTTGATTAGAAATTCAAACCTGGTACGATCAAATACCTTGGTAAATAAATCAGCAAAATTATCATCAGTGTGTACCTTTACCAGCTCAATCAACTTTTACTGTGCTTAACAGGAATATTAGTTATAGACATTGTAGCATTATTATCAATAAGCATAGGGGTTCATGTGAAATTCAAACCGTAATCTCTTAATTGTTGTTGTATCCACAGGATTTGTGAACAACAACTTGCAGCAGCGATGTATTCTGCTTCACATGTAGAACTGGAGACTGTGGTTTGCTTTTTGCATTGCCAGGAGACAAGTCGATTACTCAAGAACTGGCAACCACCTATTGTAGATTTCCTGTCCAAACAACAACCACCAAAATCAGAATCAGTATAAGCATTGAAATCAAAGTTACAACCATGTGGATACCATAGACCCAATCTTTGTTTTCCTTTCAAATAATGAAAGATTCTTTTTACAGCTATTAAGTGAGATTCTTTTGGTTTTGCCTGGAATCTGGAACAGATGCACACAGCGAACATTATATCTGGCCTTGAAGCGGTTAAGTACATGAGAGATCCAATCATTGCTCTGTAAAGTTAACAATCTACATCTTTTCCATCCTGGTCAGAATTCAACTTATGATTGTAACATACCAATATTTTCTCTATATTTAAGAATGGGATTTCGGTTTAAAGACGCCAAGAACGAAAGTACTGTACGGTGGTTTAACAATTAATTTAAACTAAAAGCAGGTAATGTAACTTTTACAAAGATAAGGGGGCAAGATGAAAATGTTAATTAACCTAAATATCCTATTCCATCTACCAGCCGCCACCCTCTTCATTTCTGAACTCCTTCCCTTTCTCTCGTCGACCCGCAAGCACCAAACATCCTCACCTCCGATCAACCCTAATCCGGCCAACCAGTAGCGTATCTTGCTCGGTTCACATGGAGGCGACTAGAAACAAAGCAAAGGAAGGTCGGTGACGCGCAGACCTGTCGGAAATCAAGAGAGAGAGAGAGAGTTGGATGTAAGTGTTCGGACACGACGGTAGAGATGATGGAGGTTGTACGAGAGTCACAATCATGGTGGTTCACAGTAGTTTCACGGAAATTGCCCTATAATGGTTTTTATGGTTATCGGTGGTTGACAGCAGTGATGATGGCCAAACAGGAAGCTCACGATGGGTGATGGTAATGGCAGCGACAAGGCGGTTCACGGCAGTGGCTGATAATGGTAGTTTCGAGGGGTGGTGTCCGCAACGGTAGTTTCGGGTGATGATAGTATTTTCGGGTAAAGGGTGATAAAGGTGGTCGTAGATGGTGGCGTGTTGATGGCAGCAGAAGTTTCGATGATGTAGTTTCGATGATGGGGTTCATGAGAAGTTTCGATGATGGTGTTCATGAGAAGTTTCGATGATGGTAATCTGAGTAGTTTCGATATGATAATAATGGTAAGATGATGATGATGATGATTACATAATGATAAAAATGGATACGGTTCGGGTCGGGTCTCGGTTATATTTCAGGATCGTGTTCGGGAAGGTATATCCTTTATAACTCGTAGACATTAATTGTTATTATTAGTCGGGTTACGAATAACGTATTTGAGGACGTATAGCAATGGCTTTAAATGATAAAGGATAACCGACAAGAGGTCAATTATTTGGATAAATGAATATTTAATAAATATAGAAAAATGGATATTTATGATGGAAGTTAGAACCCGATCATTATGGATAATTATTGCTTATGATTTGATAATAGAAATGGACAATTAATATTGTCGGGTTTTAGATAAAAACAAGCGGGACTCTGTCCGATTTTCGTTAGATTAAAGAAGTGTATTTTTACAACTTAGACGTCCTCCTTACAAGTTCGGGAAATAAGACTGATGTATCGAAACTACCAAGTTTCGACATAACCCACCTATCGAAACTACTAAGTTCGATATAAGCAACCTATCGAAACTACTAAAGTTTCGATATAATCCACTGATCGAAACTACCAAGTTTCGATATAACCCTAAGGATAGAAATGAAGTGTTGGTTAGGTTAGTTAACTTAACTTATACAAATGGTTTGTACAGATTGTATGTGACATCTAGAGACGCCTACTGGCCAGTGATAGTATCTCAGGACCCGCCTATCAGGTGAGTTCTATGTGCCCCTTTTTATGTTATGTGCAAATGTTTTCAAATGTTTTGGGGCTGAAGTGTATACACTAAGTGAATAAAGTTTATGAATGTTAATGTGATCATATGTGTTATACAAGTATATATATATATACCTATACACGAAAGAGAAATTATGAATAAAGAATGAAAAGCATGATTATAAAGAATGAACGAAAGTATAACACAAAATGAAAGAATGAAATCCTGCTTTATATCCATGTATATATTGCTTGCAAAGAATGAAATGAATGAATGTCATAACATATAAGAATGAAATCTTGCTTTATATCCATGTATATATTGCTTGCAAAGTACAGAAAATGTTATGGACGCTTCGATGATAACGGCTACTTCGGTAGACGGACGACCATGTGACTATTTTACAACCGGGACAAGTGCGTTCCTTCATCAGCTAGGACGTACGAATGCCATTAAAGGACGGTCGAAGCAATTGGCATATTATAGTAGAACGGTTGTATAAATAATAGTCGCATGGGAAACGGATACCTTCGGGTAGACGGGCGAATATGACGGACTACGACGGTAGGACGGTTGTAAGTCATGACGGACGGACAAAGATTGCCGGACGGTTGTAAGAATAAAATGACGGACGGCACTAGTTGCCGGACGGTTGTAAGTATAGGTGGGCCATGACGATGGACCACGGCGATTGTCTTTGTGACATTCGTAAACAAATGACGGGTTGATCACCCTTACAGAGTATGACCCATGAATGTAAATAAAGAAAGAAAAAGGGTGAATGCATATATATATTTATGTATGAAATCACCAAAAATACAGAAAAGGAAATACAGAAAAGAAAGATGAAAGAAAGGCAAAAGTTATGAATACGTATTTATATGAATGATCATACAGTAATGCATACTTATACCTATAAAGAAAAGAATGTTTACAGTAAATTGCATTAAACTAGAACTCACCAGCGTTAGCTGACTTTTAGTATACATTTCAGGTAAAGGAAGACAAGGTCGTGCGATGGCGTGAAGGTTACCCGGCACAAGACTGACATCCCACTTTTGTTTGTTAAGACAATGTTGTGTTTTTAATTGTTAAGACTTCCGCTGTTATGTAATGTAATTGAATGAAGAATGTTTTAAATTTAAGTTCAGTATTTATGGCTATGTTTATGAGTAAATCCAACAAGTGAGGTCACCCGGGAAAGGGGGCCTTACAAGTTGGTATCAGAGCAATAGTTTGAGAGATTCAGACATCCCTAAATGTCTGGAGTCAAGCTGATTATGGGACCAACGTAAGGATGTCAGTCTGGGTAGCCAACGCCAACGCCAAAACAGTAAGTAAGTAGCATGGTTAATACCTGTAGCTTAGGGTAGATGCCCTAACATAGAGCACATGCCTTAAATATCAATGTCACTACTAATATGAATAGTTACACATAGCACATACGATGGTAGACGATTTGAACACATAAGTACAGTAAATGTTTAATAACACGTAGCTACTGTTATTAAGCTTTTGCTGTATAAGTGTGCCTCGATTTGTCATCCGCCGTATGTATTAGTCACAGAGAGTGAAAGAGGTGTTAGCATAGTACTACGAAAGACTCACGAATGATAAGAACGGTGCGATCCATGTGAAATGAATCACAAACAACGAGCAGAAGTTCGATAGACTAAAACGAAAGAAAGATGACAGATTATCAACGGTCCAAGTAGACCAGTAACGAACAGTCATGAGTGACTCCTGTTAACTAGGAGTTCAGAAAGGGAAGAAGGATACATGGACTAGGCACTGTTCATAGAAGACATTCACTTTATGAAGCATGATAAGAAGAGTCAGGAATTCACGAGTAAGGTAAGTTGGCGATTACGTCAGGATCCACGTAATTGTGAATTTACAGGTGCTCGTGCATACTGATAAACCTTATCGTGTGGATTAATACACATGTCACCAAAAACAAATAAATCACTCTAATCATGACTGTGAGACTAGTCACTTAAATAATAATGATTGTAACAAATTAGCAAGACGAATGATGGCAACAACGACATACCAAGGGTGGAACGAGAAAGAATGAGACTTTAAATGAAGTTTGCTGGATATGAGTGACACTAAGGAGCAAGTTTGGAAGGATCGACGAAACCTGGTCCGGAACCTGATGCAACAATGATGAAAGTAGTAAATTAAGCAAGGGCAAAGAGTTGGAAAGATTGCACTAGAAGGGAATTAGTATGAGGAAGATAAGAGAGCCTATCAAGCCCAGTGAGAAGATTTCTTCGCATAGCAACCCACGAACGGTGAGACGATTAAGTAGAATTTGAGGAACTCAACACTTGTTTGTTCCAAATGGAGAAAGTAAGGATTACACGTTAGTACAAGATGTGAGTACTACTTACGTCAGACGATCATACGTTTAGAGAACTGCTTCTAAACAAGAGTCGTCGAGGCTTAACAGAAACGCGATATGATGAATGAACATTAACCTACGGTCGACGAATGCATAAGTATGAAGGAAATAACCACACAACTATATGTCCAAAGAAGAGATGAGTACACGAATGCACAAATGGCATCTCTCCATGCAGAAGACAACCCTAGATGAACTACTATGAGTATCCACTGAAACAGGAAGATAGATATACCAACGACAACAAGTGACAGGAACCACGATGTTAATTAAGATGTGCAGGCAAGAATCAATTGAAACCAGATCTAACCTAAGGATTGTTGTTCAGGATGAATGCGAAAGGCAAGCCCCATAATGTAAGGCATGAGTACCTGTAAGGACTCAAGACGAGTCAGAAAACACTCTACAATAAGTAAGTCAAAACAATAGCACGTGAGACTGCTGAAATTGAAAAGTCGATAAAGAACCCATTGAAACCAGAAAGGAAAGAGATGATCAAGTAACACCACATGCGTCGTCTATTCGTAATGAAACCTATGCACGAAATCCTAAAAGAGTCACATACAGAAAATGTTAATGATCATGAAAAGCTAGAAAATGTATATGTTGGTCACAAGGGATACCAATCCCTAAGACCATTCAGTGATATAAAGAAAGAACGATGTCTATTAGACTAAGGAATGAGAAACTATGACGATTACGTTTTAAAGAAAAACAAGAAGGGAGTTACATGTACGGGAATATGAATGTAAGGATTACATACCTAGTGTTCCGTCTGAATGAATACCTTCCCGACAAGTTTGAAAAGAACACGGTAATGCTTCCAATGGTTCCTTTGGGAACGAAACGATACGGTTCCTTCAGGAATAAAACGATATGATTCCTTTAGGAATGAAATGATATGCTTCCCTCGGGAACGAGATAGTAGGACTCACTCGGGAACGATATGGTATGATTCATTCAGAATGACATGTTATGGTCCCATGGATAGCTTATGAGGTATACACAACGACCCAAACAGTTGAGAGATGATGACAGAGTAGACAGACTTAACTAGGAAATGAATTTATGGTAATGAAGCCTTCTGTGGACGACTCTGAGCTTGACAAAGCAGTTCATGTAGAATGACGAGATGAGAACCCTAACGTTTAGATGTAAAAGGTCGACTCAGAACGTGCCTTGCCGAAAGATATAACGTTCATCAGGAATTAGAGAGGAGTAGTCAAGACTACACAAGAATCTAGCTATGGAAAAACAAAGGATGATCGACGTCTACATTCTAGAGTTTGGTTCAGATGAAAGATGCTAAATTTCCTAGGAGACACCCCTATGTGTTCGAAGGAATGAGTGGCTTGCTCTGCATGTCAAATCCACATAAGTGTTTAGTGGATTCGAGTTAAGTAACACCCGTGAAACACGTATGAGAGCCAATTAGATGAAACTATTCGAGACAACATCAAGAGATGCTTGTTGTAGAGATAGAAGAGATAGTAGTGGCATGTATTCATTCCAACCAATGGTATATGCCCTAACTTAGTGCAGCTCGTGGATGGCATCAAATGATCACTATTCAAAATAACACGAGACCTACCAATTCGAAGGAACCTGAGAGGCAACCTAGTCATGAGAAACAGAGTTCTAGCCATGCATAAGAGGCACCGAATTTCGAGGACGAAATTCTTATAAGATGGGTAGACTTGTAACATACCAATATTTTCTCTATATTTAAGAATGGGATTTCGGTTTAAAGACGCCAAGAACGAAAGTACTGTACGGTGGTTTAACAATTAATTTAAACTAAAAGCAGGTAATGTAACTTTTACAAAGATAAGGGGGCAAGATGAAAATGTTAATTAACCTAAATATCCTATTCCATCTACCAGCCGCCACCCTCTTCATTTCTGAACTCCTTCCCTTTCTCTCATCGACCCGCAAGCACCAAACATCCTCACCTCCGATCAACCCTAATCCGGCCAACCAGTAGCGTATCTTGCTCGGTTCACATGGAGGCGACTAGAAACAAAGCAAAGGAAGGTCGGTGACGCGCAGACCTGTCGGAAATCAAGAGAGAGAGAGAGAGTTGGATGTAAGTGTTTGGACACGATGGTAGAGATGATGGAGGTTGTACGAGAGTCACAATCATGGTGGTTCACAGTAGTTTCACGGAAATTGCCCTATAATGGTTTTTATGGTTATCGGTGGTTGACAGCAGTGATGATGGCCAAACAGGAAGCTCACGATGGGTGATGGTAATGGCAGCGACAAGGCGGTTCACGGCAGTGGCTGATAATGGTAGTTTCGAGGGGTGGTGTCCGCAACGGTAGTTTCGGGTGATGATAGTATTTTCGGGTAAAGGGTGATAAAGGTGGTCGTAGATGGTGGCGTGTTGATGGCAGCAGAAGTTTCGATGATGTAGTTTCGATGATGGGGTTCATGAGAAGTTTCGATGATGGTGTTCATGAGAAGTTTCGATGATGGTAATCTGAGTAGTTTCGATATGATAATAATGGTAAGATGATGATGATGATGATTACATAATGATAAAAATGGATACGGTTCGGGTCGGGTCTCGGTTATATTTCAGGATCGTGTTCGGGAAGGTATATCCTTTATAACTCGTAGACATTAATTGTTATTATTAGTCGGGTTACGAATAACGTATTTGAGGACGTATAGCAATGGCTTTAAATGATAAAGGATAACCGACAAGAGGTCAATTATTTGGATAAATGAATATTTAATAAATATAGAAAAATGGATATTTATGATGGAAGTTAGAACCCGATCATTATGGATAATTATTGGTTATGATTTGATAATAGAAATGGACAATTAATATTGTCGGGTTTTAGATAAAAACAAGCGGGACTCTGTCCGATTTTCGTTAGATTAAAGAAGTGTATTTTTACAACTTAGACGTCCTCCTTACAAGTTCGGGAAATAAGACTGATGTATCGAAACTACCAAGTTTCGACATAACCCACCTATCGAAACTACTAAGTTCGATATAAGCAACCTATCGAAACTACTAAAGTTTCGATATAATCCACTGATCGAAACTACCAAGTTTCGATATAACCCTAAGGATAGAAATGAAGTGTTGGTTAGGTTAGTTAACTTAACTTATACAAATGGTTTGTACAGATTGTATGTGACATCTAGAGACGCCTACTGGCCAGTGATAGTATCTCAGGACCCGCCTATCAGGTGAGTTCTATGTGCCCCTTTTTATGTTATGTGCAAATGTTTTCAAATGTTTTGGGGCTGAAGTGTATACACTAAGTGAATAAAGTTTATGAATGTTAATGTGATCATATGTGTTATACAAGTATATATATATATACCTATACACGAAAGAGAAATTATGAATAAAGAATGAAAAGCATGATTATAAAGAATGAACGAAAGTATAACACAAAATGAAAGAATGAAATCCTGCTTTATATCCATGTATATATTGCTTGCAAAGAATGAAATGAATGAATGTCATAACATATAAGAATGAAATCTTGCTTTATATCCATGTATATATTGCTTGCAAAGTACAGAAAATGTTATGGACGCTTCGATGATAACGGCTACTTCGGTAGACGGACGACCATGTGACTATTTTACAACCGGGACAAGTGCGTTCCTTCATCAGCTAGGACGTACGAATGCCATTAAAGGACGGTCGAAGCAATTGGCATATTATAGTAGAACGGTTGTATAAATAATAGTCGCATGGGAAACGGATACCTTCGGGTAGACGGGCGAATATGACGGACTACGACGGTAGGACGGTTGTAAGTCATGACGGACGGACAAAGATTGCCGGACGGTTGTAAGAATAAAATGACGGACGGCACTAGTTGCCGGACGGTTGTAAGTATAGGTGGGCCATGACGATGGACCACGGCGATTGTCTTTGTGACATTCGTAAACAAATGACGGGTTGATCACCCTTACAGAGTATGACCCATGAATGTAAATAAAGAAAGAAAAAGGGTGAATGCATATATATATTTATGTATGAAATCACCAAAAATACAGAAAAGGAAATACAGAAAAGAAAGATGAAAGAAAGGCAAAAGTTATGAATACGTATTTATATGAATGATCATACAGTAATGCATACTTATACCTATAAAGAAAAGAATGTTTACAGTAAATTGCATTAAACTAGAACTCACCAGCGTTAGCTGACTTTTAGTTTACATTTCAGGTAAAGGAAGACAAGGTCGTGCGATGGCGTGAAGGTTACCCGGCACAAGACTGACATCCCACTTTTGTTTGTTAAGACAATGTTGTGTTTTTAATTGTTAAGACTTCCGCTGTTATGTAATGTAATTGAATGAAGAATGTTTTAAATTTAAGTTCAGTATTTATGGCTATGTTTATGAGTAAATCCAACAAGTGAGGTCACCCGGGAAAGGGGGCCTTACAATGATTGACCGGAATCGGAGTATCATATGGGGTACAGTCCTCTATCTTGAACCGGCTCAAGATGTCTTTGACATACATGGACTCATGAATAAAGAAACCATCTTCCTTTTGATTTACTTGTAAACCTAAGAAAAACGATAACTCTCCCATAGCTGACATTTCAAACTTTGACTTCATAACACTCTCAAAATCGTTGCATAACCTTTCATTTGTTGAGCCAAACATAATATCGTCCACATATATCTGCACCAGTAGGTAATCTCCCCCTGGTTTCTTTATGAATAAGGTCGAGTCAATCTTTCCACTAACAAAATCATTTGCCAAAAGATGTGTGGACAATGTTTCATACCACGCTCGAGGAGCCTGATAAAGACCATAGAGGGCCTTATCAAGCTTGAAAACCATATTTGGATTAAGTGGATCTTCAAACCCCGACGGCTGACAAACATAAACTTCCTCCTTGACCTTTCCATATAAAAACGCACTTTTAACATCCAATTGAAACACCTTAAAACCTTTATAAGAAGAAAAAGCCAGAAACAGACGTATAGCTTCAAGCCTCGCAACAGGCACATAAACCTCGGTGTAATCAATTTCCTCTTGTTGATTGAAGCCCTGGACAACTAATCTTGCCTTGTTTCTTACCACGACACCTCGATCGTATTTCTTAAATTTAAACACCCATTTAGTACCAATCGGATACACACCCTTCGGAAGATCTACAAGATTCTAAACCTTAAGTTTGTCAAACTGAGCAAGTTCTTTCTGCATGGCCTCTATCCAATTGTTATCATTTAAAGCCATTTCAACATTTTTGGGTTCGACCTGAGAAATAAAACATGAATGTGAGCAATCATCAAGAACACCAGAATCTTTAATACATGTATACAAACAAGTATTATCAACAATAGAACGTGTTTTCACTCCATCCTGCAAATTTCTGATTATATTTGTCACTGGATGATCTTTGAGTTCCTTGATGGAAGCGACCTCAGAACCTGTAACACTTCAACACGCGTTGTATCAGATTGATAAGACAAATCATGATTAATTGGAATTTCTGAGTCTAAATTTGTAGGAATCTCCCCCGAATCCTGTGTGGAAGGTAATAGATCATCACCCAACAAAGGATCAGCAGAAGAATCTTGAAAAATTGCATTGTCTTCCTCACTCTCTGCCCGAACAAGAAGCAACATTAGGACCAGGAGTAGAAGTAGATGGAACCGATGAATGTGGAACTGCATTTGGTAGAAAGCCATTGTGATGTGCATCCTGACATGAATCATAGAGAACAACAGCTTCATCAGGAGAAATATCAGAAGGTAAATGAAAAGACTTGAATAAGTTTTCATAATCAAATGTCCAATCTGGTCCAATCGCCATTTGAGGTAAAGACCGATTTGAACATTCAATATGGAACCATTCTTCAACTTGGCGCGTCTCTTTGTTATAAACCCTCTTGGTAGTCGAATTGGCAACATACCCCAGAAAAATCCCTTCAATAGCCTTAGCACTGAATTTTGTTGGGACATCTCGAACTTTCAACAGGGTGCAAGGATTACCAAAAGGTAGTAAATATTCCAGATTCGGCTTTTGATTATTCAGTAATTTGTAGCAAGTCTTGTTGTGTCGCTTGACGGTCAAGAACCTGTATAAAACGTGACACGCAGTATTCACAGCTTCAGCCCAAAAAGTAACTGGAAGCTTAGAATCTGCAAGCATCGTGCTTGCTGTTTCAACCACTGTCCTGTTCTTTCGTTCAGCAACACCGTTTTGTTGAGGAACATATGGCGCACTGAATTCATGATGAATTCCCTTTTGTAGACAGAATAAGCCCATCTTGCTATTCTTAAACTCGCTGCCATTGTCACTCCTAATTCTTTTGACCTTCAGATTGAACAAATTCTCCAAACCCAGGATTAAGTATTGTACCAACTCAGTGGTTTTAGCTTTAGAAGAAAGAAACTTAACCCATGAAAATCTAGAGAAATCATTCGTTACGACCAAACAGTACTATTTTCCACCAATGCTCCTAATACTAATCGGACCGAACAATACCATATGCAGCAGCTCCAACGGAGTTACGATAGAATTCTTCGATTTAGATTTGTGTGATTTCTTTCGTTGTTTCCCTTTCTTGCAAGGAATACAATCATCAGGAACTGAGAATTTCATCTTCGGAATACCAAGAACCAGATCATTCTTAACAATACAGTTCATCTTCCGATAGTTGATGTGAGCTAGCTTCCTGTGCCACAAAATAGAATCTGATTCCGACGCCTTAGAGAGTAAACATGTAGGAATTGAATCTGTTGTAGTAGCAACACTCATGTCAAGGACATACGTGTCATTTCTCCTCGGGGCCTTCACGAGAATCCATTCGTCAGGAATAACGAAACCAGGTTTCAAGATGTAACACTCAGCATCATTGAAATGGAACGAAAATTTTTTGTCACAAACTTGTGATACACTCAAAAGATTGTGTTCAAGTTGCTCCACATAATTCACCTTCTCAAGTTTGACTTTGTCATTCTTTAAAGTACCATGTCCAGTTACGTACCCGCCTTTATTACCCGCAAAAGCGACATAACCTCCATCAATATATTTAACATCTTCAAGCAATCTAATATTCCCTGTCATATGTCGAGAGCAACCACTATCCACATACCATGTATTGTTGATAGTCCTCCTTAGTTGTCCCTACATAAACAATGAAAATCAGTTAGAAATAGGAACCCAAGCCATTGTGGTCTTGGGTCATCCAGATTGATCAAAATAAACAACTTCTAGCAATTCACAATCAATGTTATCACTAAACGACTTTTTCAAAGGAGACATATTTTGATTATTTTGAAAAACATTATTTGATATATTATTATCAGATTCAGATGTTTCCAAAATTTTATTCAATTTTCTGTTTCGTCTTCTCCTTTGTGGTCTAGACAGTTTAACTTCTGAATGGGAATCTTTTGAAATTCTAACATGAGGAATCTCAAGTTTCTCTTGACAAACAAATGATTTAGAATTCAATTTATCCTGTTGTTTAAATCCTGTTGATTCTAAACTATTACAAAGCTTTTGTCATTACAAACTATGTCCTAACATTCTAGACCCGTCATTCTTTCCTGGGAACATTTTAGTTGGAGGTACTACTCTTGAACGATAACCACCCTAGTTTACAAAATGTAATAATTTACTATTTCAGTATGTAAAATATAAAATATAAATAAAAGTATTTTATTTTGTTTAGATAACTGGAAAAGGAAAAGATCCTTTCTATGTTAAAAAATATGCTCCACCTTGATATGAGTTCCAACCAACGAATGAAACGGATTTAGAAACTGGAACCAGTTCAAAACATACAGGAAGTACTTATGAGAGCTTAGGAGAATTAACACCTCCAGTGATTCCTTATGTACCTTCTATCAGCTTTCATTCTGCTCCAACGGCCGCAAGCCGGAATCCGGATTATGGAGAAAATCCATATTATAATCTATGCTATTATAAGGGATACCTTAAATCCCTTATAAAAATAATAATCATGTTCCTGAAGGAGAGGAAAGAGAAGATTCTAATAGGCCATATGAGTATTATGAGCCTACAAATGTACAAAATCCTCAAAAAAATGAGGAATGTTCTAATAATAATCATATTAGAGCCTTATAGGAACGAGTAGCAGGATTGGAAAGATAAAATCAAAGATTAGCATCCGTAGACGCCCATAATAGAGCATTAAGACAAATGCTAGAAAATGCCTGTAACCAGGGTTATATGTAAATTTCCTTTCCGATCTTTGTAATATATATTTCAAATATTAATAAAATTCCTCTTGTGAATAGAATATCGAAACAAGGTCCTTTTCATAATACAAGGGGCAAGAGCAAACAAATCTAAAATGAAACATCTAAACAACTGCAACAGAGAACAGAGATAAAGAAAATGGTTGCAGAAGGAATAGAGTAAGCTCTTCCTAAAATTTTAAAAGCTATAAAAGAAGATAAAGCAAAAAATAAACTTGTTGAATCTAAAAACAACCGAGAAGAAAACCATAGTTCAAACGGAGACAATTCATCAAGCAATGATGAAGAAGTTAGCAAGACAAGGAAGAGAAAGAAGGGATGTACGTTCCGTGCGTTCTAGGGATGTAATCCATTGGAATATGCCAGGAATGAGGGTGCAGTTGCAGCCCTAAGATGGTTAGAAAAGACCGAATTTGTTATCTCCATCAGCAAATGTGCTGATGAAGATATGGTGCTTTATGTATCAAATATTTTTAAAGATGAATCATTAGAGTGGTAGAACTCTATCATTCAAGCCATGGGTATACACAAAGCCTATGACATGAAGTGGGAAAAATTTAAGGAAATGGTGATACAAAGATTCTGTCCCATCAATGAGAGAGAGAATTGAAACTAAATTTCTAAATCTTCGTATGAAGCGAACTAAACATCAGGAGTATGTCTCCAAGATGTTCGAATATGCTTGTTTAGTTGCTCGAATCCAATCTAATCAAAAGATATATTTGGGGTGTTATAGAAGAGATCAGGGATATGGTCAAGGCTACTATAGCGTACAGTTAGGAGGAATTCTTACTGACGGTATGATAAGAAAACAAGAAGAAGGAAAGGCAAGAGAATTGGCCAAAAGAGGTATGGATAGTCAGACAAATAATTCTCCCTGGAAGAAGAAAGATCAGCCTGCCAAAAGAGGATTTAACCCTTCCATCCCTGAATGCAAAATCTGCAAGAAGATGCATACTAGAGAGTGCTTTTTCAAGAAATACTATTGCCATTTTGTAAGCAGAATGGGCATATATTTGAAAACTGCCCAAAGAAGAAAAACATCACATGTTTCAATTATGGAGAGACTGTGTAGGATCAGTGTTTTGCAAGATGGTTTTGTTCAGTTGAGATTGGCGGAAACAATGATGATAACGATAAATGTAAATTGTATTAATCTTCAAAGTTTACAAGTTACAGAGAGACTCTAAGGAAGCACACTTATGCAATAAGAAGATACATTACATATAAAGGAACTTAGAATCAAGACAGACCCTTGATTATAAGGATCAGATCAAATACCAGCCATTGATCTTTGACAGTTACAAGTTACACTACAATTGGTAGACAACTAGAAGACAAACTGTAGCAAACAGTATGAATCAGGTCAAAAGACTTGTTAGGAATCTTTGAAGGATACTTCAAAAGTTGTAGCTTTATCTTTAATCATCTGCACTAATAACATTCCTTCTCCTGATAGATGTGTCAGTGTTGCAGCAAAAGGTATCTGTAGCAAAGTCGAAGCTGCTGATGATTTGCCTATCAGCAGCATCAATGTTTGATGCTGTTGAGAAACCTATTAGCAGCAACTTTGGACTTGAGTAGATAAGGCTATCCGCAACATAGTTGTTCATCAGCAGTGGAACTTAACTAACAGCAGCATATTCCTTATTAATAGCAACTTTGTAAGTCAGCAAAACTGTAGAGTCCAAAGCATCTATACTTAAAGAACTTTGTATCCATCAGTCTTTATCTTTACAAACTCCTACTAGACTGATGCTACCAAAACATCTCTTACTGTCTTTGTTCCTGAATCTTTTGCATGTTTAGGAAAATCCTTGCAGTCTCATAGCCTCTTGGATCCTTGCTTGGATTGTCAAAAGGAATTTCAGATAGAGATTTTATGTCTTTGCTTGGCATGCTGAAGATAGCATTGCTTGAACATCTCAACTTTTGTCCTCTGACATCTATCAGTGTATATTCATCCTGGATAGCATTATAGGACCATTTGACAATTAGAAAGTTGGATTGGAGAGGTTTAGCATCAATGACAACATCTTTTCTGGGGTTGAAGTGATGTTTGATCACTAGCAATAGATGTCTCCCACTTTCATTGTCTGGCTCATGAGATTCACCCAGCTCCATCTTTCTCCTTAAATCAAAGTCTGGAAGTTGCATCACTTCATCCACAGACTTGTATGTTGATCTCTTCATTTCTGCTTTTCCACTGAACACTTCAAACCACTGATCTGGTTCACTGTAAAACCATGTCACAATTTCTCTTGATTCTTCAGATGTGGTAGGATGTTTAGTTTTCTTTTTCGGAGGCTTTTGATGAGAGAGAGATGGGTGGGAGGATTTGGACTCTTTGGGAGGGGAGGAGAGTGATCTAGGAGGGTGAGAGGGAAGTTGTTGGATAGAAAGAGGAGAGGATGAGGGAGTAGACTTGGGTTTCTTTTGTTTTCTTTCTTTAGTATAGGAGTCTACCCTTCTTTTAGAGCCTATCTTCTTCAGCCACACTTATTCTTCCTTTTCCACCTTAATGTAGAGGGCTTGTAGGTTCATGAAGTTCATGGGACCCAGCCTCTTTCCACTGTCACCTCTTGCCTTTAGGAAGTCCATCATGACATTCCTTTCTTCACGGGTTCTAACATTTAAGGCAATGGTTTTCCTAGATTTCATCCGGGCTTTTTCTTCTTCTTCATCCCTCTTCTTCTTGGCCTGTTCACCATATTTACCCATGAAGGCCCTGTAGATTTCTTTATTGGATAATTTCTCAAGCTAGTCTCCATCCATAACTTGAGAAATCAGAACTTCCATCCATTCCTCCCTCATCTTTTTAGCAAGCTCATAATCAGTAATTCTGAACTTGGCTTCCTCTGCTCTCTTTCTCTATCTCTCTCTTCCTCTTCTTAACTGAATTGTTCCTGCAGCTATTGAGCTAAGGCTTCATCTTTTGTTATTTGTGAAGCTGCACGAACTTGAACTTTTGTTCTATCCAGTTGCCTTGCCTGCAACTGGATCTGTTGTTCTATGAAGAGCATGGCAGCTTTTCTTTTTTGAGCTTTCTTGAGCTCAACTATCTCTTCTTCTTCTCTTTCTCTTCTTCTCCTTTCCACTTCCTTCTTTTCTTCCTCTGTTTTCTTTTCTTGTTCTTCTGTCATAATTCATTTCCTTTTGTATTTATTGGATGTCTCTGCTTTAACTTCATAGATCACAATAGCAGAGGTGGAAGTTTCTATTAAGACCTCAGCCTCAGCTTTATTGGCAATTTGAGGAGAGGACAAAGGGGGGACAATTTCTTCATCTCCACTTTCTTCCCATTCTTCTCCAGTTACTTCCTTCCATTCTGTCATAATCTTCTGTTTCTCTTTTCTTGCAAATTCTTCTTCAGTGTTTAGGATGACAGTTGGAGAAAAGGGAAGGGACAAGCCTGAATCAGATTCATCTATTGCAATCCATCCCTCCTTCTCAAGAAAGGATTTGACAATTTGGATCATTTCTTGACTTTTCTCGGAGTTGACGCTGCAGATGTGTGATCTGAGTTCAAATACCTTACAAAGGAAGTCTGGATTGAGCAGTAGGATCTCATGGATGTTGTTGATTATGAATGTAGATCCATCACACAGAAAGAATTGAAACCCTGAAGGCTCAGTGCTCGATCATCCATGAACTTCTAGGCCTCTAACCACCTCATTGTACAGGAATTTTCTTAAACATAAGACTTGTTCTTCAGTTAAGACCCTGCTTCTTATGAGCTCCATTTGTTGGCTTTGCCTTTCATGTCTTTGTTTTGCCGCTCTTGAGAACTCCGCTTCTACATCCTCAAGTATTGAATAAAACACCCTTTTTGCTTCTTCAAGGAACCTCTTAAACCGAGGCATATTGTCTTCTCATATATCATGAAATCTTTCAATGGCATGCCTGGCAGATAGGTCCTTGGAAGTGTTAACACTTTGAGTCAGGTGCAGGAACATGATTTCAAACAGATTTAGATTATACAGGATAAGCTCTTTGACTCCAGGAAATTCTCAACCAATCCAGAATCTTTTAAAGATGTCATCATACCCCCATGCTAGAATGCAGTCAAATTCCAAGTTGTGTGCAGTTCAAGAGAATTCAGGGGCTATGATTTCCTTAGAGATGCTAGCAATAGCTTCAAGTATTTGAACTTCTGGGAATGCTTCTTATTCTTCCCTTTCTATCTCCATCTCCTCAGGAAATGCTTTCTCTACATTCCTGGTAACTAGTCTCCATTCTTCCGGGACCTCTTCCTCTTCATCTTTGGAGTCTTCCCATTCAATCTCTTGAAATTGAATAAAAGAAGGCTTGAAGACTATTTGTTGAAATTCCTCTTGTTCTTTGAACCGTTCTTCCAAGCTATCATCATCAGCTTGAAGACTTTCCTTCCCCATTTTCGTTGCATCAGTAAGCAAAGTTGAATCAGTTTGAGTGCCCACTGATACATGGGAGGAAGAAGAAGGGTGGGTACATATGTGGGACTCATGTATAGAAGCTTGGTGCCTCAATTTAGACACTTCAGCCTCCAGCATAGCAACCCTAGCCGTCAATTCCATATTTTGAAGTTTCAAACTGTCCTCATCCACAGATGTGGAATCCTTGGAACAAGATGGGGCCTTAGACCTAGCCTCTGTATCCCCATTACCCTGGTTTTCTTGGCACCTAGGATTCATATCAGTGAAAAGTGTTTCAAAATAGATATTTTTACTAAGAGTTGCCATGGTTGGGGACTTAGTGATGTTATCACTGTCATCCTAATCAGTTGATGGACCAGCAGTAGTGATAGCCCCTTCCACATTCACTCTATCAGAACTCACAGAGTGAACCTTCTTGGGTGATGAACTTGGGCTGGGTACATTGGCAGTCAAGTCAATCAATACCTTCGAGATAGTGGTAGTTGTAGGTATATCATCTTGACTACGTGCCTCTGTACTTAAGTTCAGAGAAGAAACAAAATGAAAGGTCTCAAAGGGTTGTTCTATGGATCCGGGATGTGATCCTGATCCTAATAGAGATTCTTCCAAGGAAGTTTCCCTAATCATGTGGCTATCCCTTATGGTATTCTCATTAGAGTGTTGTGACTCTGGATGAGGGCTTTTGGGTTGGTATTGGGCCGCTGAGACAATAATAGGATTCTTCTTGCTCTTCTTCTTTTCGTGTTATAACTTGCCACAACTGGGGCCCTTTGTTCCAGCTGGGCTTGAAAAGTGGGGGTAAGTATTTGTTGTAACTGTGCACCCTCAGGAGGTTGCACAGGGGTTCGATCAAGGGAAACAGTTGTTGTGTGTTCAGGCTGTGTAGTGGAGGGTATGGGATCAGTATCAGCTAGGACTACTAAACTGTCACCCTGGGTACTTTTTATGTTCATAATTGTACATAACAATGAAACATTAACCCCTAAGAACTTTGTTGAAGTAGTTCTCATACTTTTAAAAACATTATTTTTATGTCCCCCAGTCATGTAAACTCTTGAAGATTTTGAAAGATCTTTTAATTCATGGTTAAAAACTTACTGCAAGAATCTAGGGTACATATAAAAAGCTTGTTTTGCCCCTTCCTAAAGGTTGTATCTTAAACTTTCAAAAATCAAGTGAGAAAAGTTGAAACCCTCCCCAGTTATCATACCTTGAATAGCAGAAGTAAGACCAGAGTTCAATGCTTGGATCTTGATAAACTATATCCTTCTTCTGTTTGTTCAAATCATATGATTGAATCTTTCCCATCAAGTCTTCTAGACTCATCTCATCAAAATCAGGTTGTTCTTTGATAAAAATAGTATACATCTCAAAATGCGTAGGTAAAGCATCTAAAAATGTCTTAAGCAACTTCCTGTTCTTGTATTCTATTTCATTGTTCACCATTTCACTTAATATATGATAATATCTGGACACCAGTTCATCAATTGTTTCACCATCAAAATGCTTGAACACACTAAACTGCTTCTTCATAAACTCTCTCATGCTTTTCTTTATATCTGTACTTCCTTCACATCTCTTGGCTAACCCTTCCCAAAGATCACGCGAAGTTTTATACTTTTTGAAAGTGTGGTAAATATCAAGAGGCAAACACATGAATAAAGCAGCTAGAGACTTCTTTTCTTGATCATAGACAGTTTTCTCTTTAACTATGAGTGCTAAAACATTTTTAGGCAAACACATGTTTGTATCCCTCACTAATTGGAATCCATAGACTTGTATCACTGATGTTCACATTGTTTTCAAACCAACTTTTCCAGTTAGAATAATCTTTTAGATTCATCAGCCTCGGTGGCTTAGTTGGAGTACCGATCTCGTTATCATAATTCAACAGATGAGTCATGTTGTTCACACTAGCATGATTAGAAGAAGACATCTTTGAACAGTTCAGAAAATTCTCAATAACGAACTTAGCTTCCTTGTAGCGTACTTACCAACTGCGCCAATCCCAACACTAGCGAACTTATCAAGTGCGCTTGAACATCTGATAGTGTACTTGTAACTGTGCTTCAAACTAGAACTAGCGTACTTGCTAACTGCACTAGAACAAATCTTAGCAAACTTATAACAGCGCTAATACCAGGTATAGCGTGGTTGATTAGGAGGGAAATCAACTTCAACTATAAGTCAAGAACACCAACCACTGCCAAATTCAAATTCTTCAAAAACACGTTGTAATTGAATTAAAAATTGAACAATCAATCTCGAAAAACACTTAGAACAAATCCTCAAAGATCAATTTCACAATTCAATCAACAAGAAACTCCAATTTGATCAAAATCAAAAACAGAAAATACGCCATTGTCGCCATTGTCAATAGTTGAACTTAGAACTAGAAATCTCAGCTTAATTATATCCAATCCTTGTTCAAAGCAATCGCAAACCTACTCCAAATCATGAGCAAAAGCTCTGATACCAATTGTAAGGTCCTAGATTCTCCAATAGATCAATACGAAGGCTTGATAACCGAATACGTATTGCGGAATCCTACGTAACAATTGTTAACACAAGATGAATAGAGAGAAAATACAAAACACGTCTATAGTCACTGAGTTACAAACTTGACAACTAATCAGAATCTAATAAATCAGAACTAAACACAGCTATATATAGACCCCAACATCAGACATAGCGCACTTGTCATCTTCGCTATAAACATTTCTAGCGTAGTTAACAAGTGCGCTAGACCAAACTCTAGCGTACTTAACAACTACACTAGAACAACCTCTAGCGCAGTTGTCAAGTGCGCTAGGCACAATTCAAAAACTAATAACATAATTACAAGTTTAATCCTACCAAGCTATTACAAGATCAATACTGGACCTAGACTGACTGTCACAAAATGTGGTCCAACAAATCTCTATCTGGATCTTCGAATAAACACAAACACGAACACGATATCAACTCTCACACTCAATAGGTGGAAACTATTAAGTGTGGTGATTCAAGAACACAAGAACTCAATGTAAAACTCGTAGATTGCTTGAGAGAATTACAAAGAAGAAAAACAAAACAAACTGCTAACCATACTCGATTAGGGTATACATGTATATATGCCTAGTAATACCATTCTAGGCCTATCATACACATACTCGTCCCTAAGGACAGCCCAATTACACCCAACCCGTGAACCCCTTTATTCATGGTTGCATCCAAACACCTAAACTAAGCTTAATCATAACTTGAGCCTTACAATCTCCCCCTAGGATTAAGCTGTCTATTGATCTTCAGAAGTCAATATCCACCCCATGGCTTCCACTTCTAGCAAACATTCGTTTACCAATGATGTCAGCAACTGCTACAGTATACACCTTAGCTTGTTGTTCAAATGGTTGTTCACTTCTGATCTGACTTCTAACCAAACCATTAATATCTTCTTCACCAAACTTGGATAGATCGAAAGAATCAAATATTCTAAACTCTGTAGTATTGGTTACTATCATAGCTTCAGCAGAAACTGGATCGTAAGCCGAAAACTGAAACTCTTTTAGCGAGTTTACATGTACTTTCTTGTGAACATGTACCTTCTTTGTGATCATTGTAAGTGGCCAGATAACACTATATAGACTCCTTCTTGTACGAGGATCCTTTACACACTTAGCTTTCTTCAACTTTGATTCACTTGTTTTCATACTAGCAAAGTTAGTCATACAATGTTCATTAAGAAAGTGATAGAACATGTTGGCCATTGTATCATTTCCTCGACTCAGAAAATATGCTTCATTTAATTCCCGAATATCAACCTTTGTCCAGGAACTAAAATTGTTAGCATGCTTGTAATATTCTATCCGATAATTTTTTCTTTTCACCACGAACATCTTCTTTTCGTTGTCAAACTGCCAGGAAGCAATTCCTGACCTGTCACCCCTTTTTGAATAGTATCCATCAATACTAGTAGTAACATGAGTCTCAGAAGGTGGACCAGAAGCTTTTCTTTCTTTTGAAACAGGAGATTTAGGTTTCTCCTTTTGTTTATTTTGCTTTGATTTTTGTCTTTCAAAGTAAGCATGTCTGTTTCGCTTGGTAGCATTCCAATCACCAGCAGAAGGCTTAACATAGAATGACTGACTTTTCACTACCTTGGGCTGTGTAGCCTTCACTGGCTTAGAGTGAGTGACTTTCATATGTGTAGTCTTCTAACTTTGCTCATAATAGGGCACATATTGACGATGAACACAATTTCTTGCCAAATGACTAGATTTTCCACAAGTATAACTTGTCTGCTTCTTTGCATATGGTGCAAAGCTTGACTTGTATGACCACTAATGAGATGAAAAACCATGTTTGTTATTGATGACCTGCTCAGGTTTTCTATGTTGATGAGCATGGCTTTGTTCAAACCTCTTATGGTAATGTTCATATTTGGAATATTGATCCTTTGTATAATGCTTAGGTGAAGCATTTGAAGTTTGAACAGGGGCCGTTTGCTTTATCACAAGTTTGTGTTTCTTGAAAACATGTTTTTCAACTTTACCATTTACTGCAGGGGTTACAAAAACTATACTTTTACCCATATTCTCATGTTTCAAAGTAGATGATTTAATATTAGAATTATTCAAACCAACAAAATCACGCATATAAGGTTTGTTTCCTTTAAAAACTGAACTAATAGAAGCATTGTTTTTATTGTTTTTATTGTTTTTAGATTTCAAATTTAAACTGCAAACTTATGGCTCATCAACTTCATCATCCTCACTTGACCAATCCTGTATTTCTACTGTTTCTGCACATGATATAGAAGCATTAGAATTGTTCACACATTTAACATCTGAAGCTAAGGATGATGATTTTGATTTATCAGTTTTTGTCAGATTTCTAGAAAACAACACTTTAAACGCCTCTACTTGTTCCTCAACAGAGGGAGGAACAGTGGCAAAGTTCCCATTGAACAGAGGAGGCATGTTGTTGTACCCAAATCCTTTAGACATGTTTCTAGGTTTGTGGAGTTGATTTTCCATCATGTCAACAACTTTACTAGATTAACCAAAGAATTCTATTTTAGCTACAGCAAAATTTGATATTGCTTGCTCTAGTTCAGTTTTCAAACATGTAATTTCTTGCTTAGCATCAGTAAGCACACAACATTTTTTACTGAGTTGTGATTTAAGCAATGATATATCCTTTTTGTTTGCTTCTACAACTTATTTTAAAGCTTTTTCAGTTTTAGAAAATTTGGTTTTGTGATACTTGAGATTTTCAATTTCAAAAATCAAGTTAGCATTATGTTTTTTGTATAACTCTACCTTGTCAATGCATAATTTGGAGCATAGATTAGCAGTTACCTCATACGGAGTAGCAGAAGATGAGGTAGAAGAAGACCCTTCAATAATATCAGCCATAAATGCATGAAGCAGATTGAGGTCCTTTAGCTGATATCCCCAGTCATATCCACCCCTTTGCTGACTAATTAGGGCTTTAGAGTTATCCACAACCTTGCCATGCTGCTTAACCAGCATCACTACCCCTTTGCTCCTTTGGTTTAGTGCATTCCCTAGCAAAGTGACCTGGTTCATGACAGTTGTAGCACCGAAGATTGGACTTGTTGAACCTAATCTTTTTTTTAGTATTTTCGCTCCATCTGAACTTTCTACTTTTGTTGATGAAGTTCTTTGCTTTAAAAACTGCCACAGCCAATTTCCAAGAAATGACCAACTCATCCACATCTTCTAGATGAATTTGATTTAGCTCAGTTATGAGTATTTCTGAAGGATACAGGTTTCCAGAGGCGAAAGGTGCATAGCAATTCATGATTCCAGTGCATAGAGAGGTATTTGCTTCAATTAACTTTGCATGTTATGCAGAGTATGCTTGTTGAACTGGAATGGTAGATTTAGCAGTTTTAGATTGACCAGTAATAGCTTCCCCATATCCATATACTCCTTGAGATACACTTGATAAAAATGCACTGTTGTTGCCTTGCCCCCTAATGAGTGTAGAGTGTTTACATGATTCACCTTTCTTTGTTGGTCATCCAGATCATATGATTTGATGATTGAAATCAAATCATTCAGAGGAATAGCATTCAAATCATTAGTTCTCTTTAGCAGAGCAACATTCATGTCCCAGCTTTGAGGGAGACCATTAAGTAATTTTCTATTCATATCCCCAGTGCTCAATTCAATCTGAGCACCTCTTATTTCTGAAACTAACCTGGTGAACCTTTGCAGCTGTACCTCTAGAGATTCACCTAGAATATGATTGAACATATTGAATTTTTGCAGAATCATTTCTTTCCTACTTGCCTTCATGTCATCATTCCCTTTAAATGTCTTCTACAAAGACTCCCAAAGCTGTTTAGCAGATTTACATTCTTTAAAGTTATGAGCAATATCAGGTAATAAAGCCATAGTGAGTGAGGCCAAAGCTTTTAGAACTCGTTCAGCAAGATCAAATCTTCATCAGTATAATTTTCTATCTGTTTTGGTGCCTTTGTTCCATCTTCTTTGTCATACATGGGAATCCGAGGGCCCTTAATGATACTTCTCCACATTTTGGCTTCTGAAAGCAAGACATAGTTCTGGTAACTGTACTTCCAGTCAACAAAGTCATATGCCGATGTGAGTCTTAGTGGCTTAGTACTTGTTCAAATTTGAAGGTCTAACATGCTCTTGAGATTCATGGTCTGCTGAGAATTCATTTTGATCAGAGTGCTAGGTCCTTGATCTAACCTATAAAACTTGTATTAAAAGCACAAATGAACCCGTGAATACAAGTTCAGCCGTGAAACAGATCAAAGCCGTGAAATAAAACAAAGCCGTGAACCAACTCCAATCCGTGAAACAGTATGAAACCGTGAAATAAATCAAAGCCGTGAACCAGGATCAAACCGAATAAGCTTACCGTAAACCATGAACCATTGGATACTTTCCATGAACACAAATCCCTTGAATCCTTGCCGTGAAGATTGAACCCATGAATCCTGAATTAAGTAGGCAAGCCGTGAACATAGCCCGAGTAACAAGGTCGTGACCCTCAGCCGATTACCAAACCCGTGTATCTTGATTTGATTTTGTTTCTCGAAATAAAACCCGAAAATCAAGGAATTCAAATTTTGAATTCAAAACCAATCCCGATGAACACGAAGAAGATTCTTCCACAGCAGCAAATTATCCAAGAATTCACTAGAAGTTCTTGATTCTCAGCAGAAAAATATGAAAAACTACCACAAAAGCAACTTATTAGCAGTAAAATAACGAAAAACAGTTAAAATGCCTAGATTCGTGAGTCTTGAATCGTTGATATCAACAACCGAGCCTTGAATGACTTCAATGGCTCTGATACCAATTGTAAGTCCCAATCTCTATCTAGATCTTTGAATAAACACAAACATGAACATGATATCATGTCTCACACTCAATAGGCGAAAACTATTAAGTATGATGATTCAAGAACACAAACTCAATGTAAAAATCGTAGATTGCTTGAGAGAAATACGAAGAAGAAGAAAAACAAAATAAACTGCTAACCATACCCGGTTAGTGTATACATGTATATATATCTAGCAATAAGATTCTAGTCCTATCATACACATACTCGGCCCTAAGGCCGGCCCAATTACACCTAACCCAAGAACCCCTTTGTTCACGGTTACATCCAAACACCCAAACTAACTTTAATCATAACCCTGGCCTTACAGCCGCACGTGATCGGCTGAAGAGTTACGCTGACGTGAGTCGCAAACCATTGGAATTTCAAGTGGGAGACAAGGTTCTATTAAAAGTCTCGCCATAGAAAGGAGTAATAAATTTCGGCAAACGGGGAAAGCGGAACCCTCGTTACATTGGACCCTTCGAGATCCTAAGAAGTGTTGGTCCCGTTGCTCACAAACGTAATTTATGGGAAACCCTCAGTGGTGTTCATGACGTGTTTCATGTGTCAAATCTTAAGAAATGCTTATCGGGTGAGACACTGGTCATACAATTGGAGGGGACTCAGATAGACGATCAACTTCATTTCATCGAGGAACCAGTCGAAATTATGGACCGCGAGGTCACGCAATTGAAACAAAGCCGCATTCCCAAAATTAAGGTTCGTTGGAATTCTAGACGCGGACCAGAGTTCACTTGAGAATGCGAGGATCAAATCAAGCGTAAATACCGACACCTATTCGAAGCCGCACCATCAACCGGTGACGCGAACAGAATTTCGGGACGAAATTCCTTTTAACAAGGGGAGTATGTGATACCCGACAATTTCAGGTCAATATCCATACCCGGCTATTACTTAATTACGCATAATTACACATGCATCATACTTAATCATAGGGTAAATAAGTACAGTCCATTCATTTCATTTCAATTCATGCATCGGTAATCTGGAGGATTACTGAATCACACACGCGTCCTATCACACGAACATTGGTGAATTATAGAACTAATTATTAGATATATATTTGGTGTGTATAAATCTCATGTAATACTGTGATTTATCATTTCGTGCTCAGATTAATGTTTCGGGAATTTTTAGTGAAACTTTCATTTTTAACGTTGTCTAGCAGATACGTGATATGTACCGACAACTTTAAAAGAGATTTTATAAATTTGACATGCATTACATCATAAACTATATATTTAAGTCTTTTAATATAAAATATTTTAAAAACGACCCTATCTCTTATAAAAAAAGGCCCAATGTTGTAAAGAAAGGCCCAAGCCCACTAGAAAGCCCTAAACCCTTCATATTTAAACCATCCTTAACCTAAACCCTCACCATTTTGCAAACCCTAGCCCCCACCCATTGTATTCGGCCGCCAACCCCCTCCCCTCTCCTCTTTCAAACTTTGTTCATCCAAATCAAAAGTTCTAAGGCCATTCTAAGGTGATTCAAGGAGTTTCAAGCTATCAACATCTTCATATCATCCTCATATCTCTGTTTTGTAAGCATTCTCTCCACATTTCTTTTTTTATTTTTAGACATATGGTGGTACACCACTCATCCAAATGAAAAGCCATGATATAAGTCTTCAATCTATGTTTTAAACAAAGGTTTTTCACTATAAAGAGTTTTTAATACAAGTTGGTACATATGGTAGCTAGAAAAGGTTTGTTTGATGTGTTATATGCTCGTTTCTATAAAAAGGAAACTTTATTTCAACTAGATTTGTAGAAATGTTCATATGAGATGTTTGATGGTTTGCATGCTTCTAGTTATGTTAAAATATATGAGAAATATGAACTAGGTTAGAAGTTTCTAATTTACTTTGCATGTTCTAATGTGTTGAATATGATGTTACTAAGTGACTAGTACTATATTATGAGTTAAATCAATTATCTTTGATACATTTGGTACCATATAGGTAGTTTCTCTAGATTTTGAGTGCAAAAACCACGGCTCCCAATTCCAAGTCATGGGTGGTGTAGTTCGTTTTGTGCACTTTGAGTTGTCGTGAAGCATATGCGATAACCTTCTCTCTTTGCATCAGTATGCAACCGAGTCCTTGGTGTCACGCATCGCAATAGTCTACAAAGTCGTCGTTTCCTTCAGGTAGTGCTGAGATCGGTGCGCTGCAAAGTTTTTACTTGAGTAACTTAAATGCTTCTTCGGTTCTTTCATTCCAATCATACTTCACGTATTTCTGCGTCAAAGAAGTCAATGGTTTTGCAATCTTTGAAAAGTTTTCTATAAACCTTCTGTAATATCCGGCAAGTCCCAAAAATTGTCGTATTTCGGTTGCGGTTTTGGGTGTTTGCCAGTTTCTTATCGCTTCAATCTTGGTTGGGTCAATGTGTAAGCCCATCTCATTTACCACGTGACCTAGGTAATGCACTTCTCGGAACCAGAAGTCACACTTTGAGAACTTAGCATACAACTTCTCGGTTTTCAATAATTCTAGAACGAGTCTTAGATGTTCAGCGTGTTCCTCCTCGCTGCGAGAATAGATCAAGATGTCGTCAATGAACACAATAACAAACTTGTCTAGGTAGGGTTTGCACACACGGTTCATAAGATCCATAAACACTACGGGTGCATTGGTCAAACCGAATGGCATAACCAAAAACCCGTACTGTCCAAATCTAGTTTGGAATACCGTCTTGTGTATGTCCTCCTCTTAGATTCTCAGCTGATGGTATGCTGACCATAAGTCGATCTTGGAGTAATAACTTGATCCTTGATGTTGGTCGAACAAATTTTCTATTCTGGGTAGAGGGTATTGGTTTTTGATGGTTACTTTGTTCAATTCCCTTTAGTCTATGCACATACGAAATGATCCGCCTTTCTTTTTGACAAATAAGACAGGTGCTCCCCATGGCGAATGACTTGGTCGGATAAATCCTTTATTTAGCAACTCCTGTAGTTGGTTTGATAATTCTTTCATTTCCGACGGCGCCAGTTTGTATGGTGAGCACGCTATCGGGGTAGCTCCTGGGGTAAGGTCGATTCAGAATTTGACTTGTCGTTGTGTGGGAGTCCCGGTAAGTCTTCACGGAATACTTCAGGAAAATCATGAACAACTGGTATGTCCTTGACCTTCCTTTCTTCTGTCCGGTTCTCCGTTACATGTGCTAAGATGGCATAGTATCCTTTCCGTAGATACTTCTGGGCTTTCATACACAAGATGATATTAAGAGGAATCCCGCTCCTTTCTCCTTGTATTGCAAGTGTTTCTCCATCTGGTAGGGGTAGTTTGATAATCTTTTCGCGGCATACAATCTCCGCTCCATTCTTGGACATCTAGTCCATACCGATAATCATGTCAAAACTCACTAGTTTAACGGGTAACAGATCTATTTTGAAGGAATGATTGGCTAATTCTAGGTCACGGTTCAAAATAATGTGGTTGGTTTTGATTAATTTACCGTCAGCTAGTTCTACGGTATACTCGTTATCTAGAATGGTAGGTTCAATACCAAGTAATGGACTAAATTCGTTAGAAACGAAGCTTCTTTCAGCACCAATATCAAATAACATAGATGCATAATGGTTGTTTAGAAGGAACGTACCCGTGACGTTGTCAGGGTTTTGTTTGGCTTCTCCTGCTCCAATCACAAAAGCTCGCCCTTTGGCGTTGTTGTTGTTTCCTGGCTTCCTGTTCTTTTGGCAATCCTTTAAAAAGTGTACATTCTACACACAAGTGTAACAAGCACGTGTTACTCAAGTGTTCGGAACTAGTCCTCTCACTCTACAATCCTTGGTCGCATGGCCAATCCTCTTGCGTCTCTGGCACCTTGCTTCCTCACAAGTGCCGTTGTGGTGAAAATTGTATCGATTGCACTTTGGTAGGGTTCCCGTGTAAGCTCTCCTTGGCTTATTGTCTGCTTGACCTGTGGTGTAGGCTCGGATAGTTTCTTGCCTTTTATGTGGTGGTAGCGGATTAAATGACCTTGATAAACTACCTTCGCACTTTCTCTTGTTATCAGCAGGTTTGTCAAAGAGTCCCTGACGAACGGCCACGTCAGGTTGTGTGCTAATCGGATTGCTTGCTGGATTGTTGTAGGTTCAGAAGATGATACCATACCCTGGATTTGTGGGGCCAGTCCCCACAGATAACACTCAATAAGCTTCTCTTCAGGTGTTATCATATGATGACACAATGTTGCCAAATCATGAAATTTTAACGTGTAATCCACCACATCTGGTCCATTCATTTTCAGGTTCCAAAACTTTTCCTCAAGATCCTGGATCTTGTTTCGTGTACAATACTCATCCCTTAATAGTTTCTTGAAGTCTGCCCATGGCATTGCATTCGCTGCTTCCAAGCCCATCGCTTGGACATTGGATTTCCTCCAGGTGAGGGCTTGTCCCTCAAAAGTTCCAGTAGCGAATTTCACATTTGAAGTTTCTGGACAGTTGCACATCTCGAAAGTAGACTCTACTTTCTCAATCCATCGTACCAAGTTAACTGCTCCATCCCGCCCATTGAAAGAGAGCGGTTTGCAGTCAAGGAAAAGCTTGTAGGTGCATACTGGGGGATTTTATCCTTGTCCTCTTGCATTTTGGTTGTTCGGTAAGGCTGCTACAGCTGCAGCTACTCTTTGGTTAATCAGGGCCTCCATCTGTGCTGCAGTCATTGTTGCTTGGCGGGGTGGCATGTCTTTTCATATTATAATGTTAGCAAAAGTTAGATTATATGTAACATACAACCAACACAAGTACGCAAAATAACACATCACATCACCAATCAACCACAAAATATAAAAAGATAGTAAACTTGATAAAATAGATTGTAAGTGGTACAAAATATTCCAGGAGTCTCCGCTCCTCAAAAATGAGGACAAGTTTAAAACTTCAAAAATTTTGTGGGCACAGCCCACCCACAATAGGCTGAATAGGAAATGAAATAGATCAAGTAAGTGTGCCATTCCGCACAACGGCCGAGTGCAAAGCAGCACAAAATACAGTTAGAGTACTAGTAGCCTCTAGCGGCTCCCCCACTGCATTTGCCCTAAGCTCCGCTGTAACGGCTCTCTGGGTAGCAAGTGTAGCTCTCTACTCTGCCATGGTGGTCCTCTATCTCTCGAGGCTCAGGTGCCTCTCAGCCTCAGATACTCGGTCAGATAAAATGGTAATCCTAGCAGCATCCCTCTGGCGATCCTCCGTCAGTCGGGACACCTGCTCCTGTAGGGTCTGTAGTGCGGTCTCGGACACTTGTGCAAGCACATGCTAAATCCTCTGCTCAGTCTCTTTCCCCAAATCTTCTAGCGATAGAACCTTCTTCTTAAGGTGCTCCACTTGCTTCAGGTTGCGGCGTACCTTCTTCTGCTCCCCGGTAATCGGTAAGATGTGTGGTCCATGTGAAGACTCTTCGATCTCGGTCATAGGAGGTACTCCTTCCTCCTTAGCCCAATCCCTCAAGGTATCAGAAACGAACGTCCACTTTCTCACGTTAAGTCTAGATTTCTAGCGCTTGGGCTCAGGGACAGGTGTGCTCGTAGGAGAGGGTGGTTCCCGCTTCATTGGGGTATGCTGAACTAGTGGCCCGTAGGGGCGATGTCGGTGCGGGTAGGCGATGTCACAAGTGGCCATCTCGCGGGTCTCTTCAGCTGCTGGAGTCCCAGACTCCATCTTTGACTATACTTCATCATCCTCTATCGGTTCTTCTCCCGACATATCAACGGGTGGTGTCATCGGAGACAAGGTACTCCGGTTGTGTCTCATCGGATGAAGTGTCCACTGGTGTCGATGGCGTGTACACGTACTCGTCCTCAGAGTCTGTAATCTTGATTGGCTGGTTTGCAGCTGACATGTTCCTATAACAGGTCAACCACAATTTCTATCTTACGTAAGTATTCTTAGTGTATGTGAGAATACTAAGTGTATATGAGAATACTAAGTGTATGTGCCTAAGAGAGGCGAACTTGCAGAGTGTGTGGCAATAAATAGTTCATGAGTGATTCAGATCTGTAAGAAGAAAAGGAGAAGAACTTAGAACAGAGGATTCATTCGTGTGTATTATTTGTGAGATAATACAAGAAGCTTTCATCGAAATCATGTCTTGTGTGATTGTTTTACTTTCGGTATTTTTCTAGACGTACGTATACGATAGGATTCTGCACTTCGTATTCATATTACGTGTTTTACAGTAGATATCGATCAGTAGACCCGCTGGGACCTACAAGTGGTATCAAAACTTTTGGTCTTGATTAGCTACTGTTGTTTGACATCGTCTCGATCGTTTTTTCACTACAAGATGGAGATTTTCGGAAGTTTCTGTGTTCTTAAAAGTTTGCTACTTTTTGGACTGAATTTTGATTGAGTCCTTCATTTTTGGTGTTGTTTTACCAAAATTGTTCCGATAAAAGCATTCAAAATTGATATTTGAAGAATCCTACGGAAGTAATTTCTCTAATTCATTCAAAATCACGATTTATGGAGATTTTTAGACATGTTCGTGTGTTTGGGCTATCCTTCTTGTTCTTCAGCTGATGCAGGCGAACTTGTCATTCTGTTATAAGCGAAGTTGTTAAGTTCGCTGGATTTGAACTAAGCGAACTTGTTAAGTTCGCTTTATTCAAGCTAGGCGAAGTTGTTAAGTTCGCTTCAGTCAAGTTAGGCAAACTTGTCAGGCGAAGTTATTAAGTTCGCTTCAGTTAAGTTCGCTTCATCCAAAATTGTTAAATTCAAGGATGTCGTCTACTTCTAGTCAGGTGACCAATATGACTCACTTATTAAATCATGACAATGAGATTGGAACTCCAACCAAGCCACCGAGACTTATGAATCTCAAAGACTATTCAAATTGGAAGAGTCGGTTTGAGAATTATGTTAATATTAATGATACAAGTCTTTGGATTCCTATCAGTGTGGGATATGAGCATCCTGTTCATAGTCATATGGGTGTGTCGGATGCACCAAAACCAGTTTCATCTCTTGATAATGATGAAAAGAAGATGTATGATCGTGAATAGAAAAATCTTGCAACTTTATCAATGTGTTTACCTCTGGATATCTATCATACTTTCAAGAAGTTCAAGACTTCTCGTGACCTTTGGGAAGGTTTTGCTAAAAGGTGTGAAGGAAACACAAATATCAAAAAGAGCAGAAAGGAATTGTTAAAAAAACAGTTAAGTGTTTTTAAACACTTTGAGGGAGAGTCAGTGGATGAACTCATGACAAGATATTATCATCATCTAGGTGAAATGGTCAACAATGACATTACCTATAAAAACAGGAAGATTCTTGAAAAATTCTTGGATGCTTTACCAGCACATTTTGAGATGTACACAATAGTGATCAAAGAACAATCTGGATTTGATGATCTTACTCTTGAAGATTTGATGGGAAAGATTAAATCATATGATTTGCACAAGCAAAAGAAAGACATAGTTTATCAAGATCCAAGAATTTATTTTGGGAAAGGTACATCAAAATCTGGTGGAGTTGCATTGTTTTCAAGTGAATCGTCTGATGTGTCTACCGATAGTTCTTCTCAAGGGAATACATGTTTTGTTGCTTCAAACTCTGGATGATCAGCTCATAGCAAGAATGATAATCATTCGTGTTCTACTAAATTGTCTCCATCTGCAACAAATGATATGATGGCAATGATTGCTTCATTTTTAACCTCTTATGAAAATTTTATCGGTGGTAAGATCACTGATCGTGATATGATTGAGGAGGATTTTATACAGCTGGATAAAGATACTTTGGAGGAAATGAATTTTCAGTGGAACATGGCTTTGTGGTTGAGACAAGGAAAAGATCACTTGAAGAGGACTGGGAAGAAGTTTATTGGGGCATCAAGCAAGACCAAGATGGGCATGGATAAGTCAAAGGTGAAGTGTTATAACTGTCAGGAATTTGGCCATTTTGCTCGAGAGTGTACTAAACCCGAAAATCAGAATCAAGGACATTCAAACTCTCAAGGCAATCCATCCAAACCAAGTACTTCTACAGCTTTGATATCTCAGCAACATGAAAATTATGACTGGGGTATTCATTTTGAAGATATAGTGGCTCATGTTAGTTAAGCTTTGCTGGCTGAGGTTCATCCAGAAGATGGAAGTGAAAATTGTTCTTCTGATAGTGACTCTACAGATTCTAGGAGTATAAATGAAAATGAAGAGTCACAGCCTCAGAAAAGTGCACCAATTTTTTCTAATGAAGAATTATTGACTGATGCAGCTACTAGAAAGGTTACTTAAAAGATTGCAGAGATGTTAGCTGAAGGAAATGCATTCATGGCTGATTCTAAATAGGTACAACAACTTGACTCATGTTTAAAATGCATTAATTAAGAATTCAAAGTTACAAGATTGTGTGATGATAACACTAATCTTATTTGTGACATGAAATCATTGTACACATCGAACCAAAAGTTAAAGGAAAATGAAACTGTTTTGAAAAATAAAGTTGACTCTTTGAGAAATGATATCAAAGTTTTGCAAAACAAAGTAAATGACCAAGCTTTTCGTCTCCATGTGTCATGTGTTGAATATGAAAAGAAGATTAATGAACATTCTGTGTCACAGTCTGAAGTAACAAAATTGGTATGAAAGCTTGAATGTTATAAGAATTCTAGTTTCTTATTGGATTATTATAATGATAAAGCTTCGGGAGAAAAGGTTATTGGTGGGGTTGGTTTTTGCCCTAATGTTGATGATAGAGAGATTAAGGGTGGTGTTGGTTATTGTCCACCGTTTAATGCAAATTATACCCCGAGTGTGATTGAGGAAGTTTTGGCTGAAGATCTGGAACCAAAAACTGTGTTGAACATCAATCCTGTTACTAGAAATGACATAGTATATGATGATTCAGCTGATGATGATGTGTTTGATTCAGACAAGGTTGAAGGCACAGTAAAAGAATGTAATTATGTGGAACCTGTTGTGGTGAAAACAGTGACCAGCGACAGGTACATTCTAACTGAACCAGATGATATGACTGAACAACCAAAACCTAAACCTACTTTTAAACCAGTTAAATCTTTTGTAAGTGGAGGTTTTGATTCCCAAGAGGCAAACAAGATTGAGAATATCTCAAATATTGATTTTTGTAAAAAGAAACTTGCTGAGGATTCTCATAAGGTTGTTCATTCATCAAACACTATGTCTCAGTGTTCATCATCTAATTCTTTCAAGGTTAAGAAAGAAACGTATGTGTGTGTTTACAAGGAAAAACTTGTTTTCATTGTGACACTATTGGTCATATCATGAAAGACTGTCCAAACAAAAACTTGGGAAAACGTCTGGAATATCCTAGTTTGGCACGTTCTTTTATGAATCCATCGACAAAATATGTACACATAACTGTGGATAGGGATGTAAAGAAGCCAAATGTTCATTATGCTTCTAAGTATGTGCAAGTTGAGTCTGTGAAAGTTGTGAAGAAGGTGGATACTACTCATCCAAAATAAAAATTGTCTAGACCACAAAGACGTCGAAGAAATAAACGTCTGAGAAAACTTCTTGACCAATCAGTGGTAAATGACAAGGTTGAGGTGGTGAGTGAGATTGACAAGGTTCCGGTTACATCAAAATGGAAACCAAAATCTACTGTTTCTAGTTCGAAGACAACATCTCCTAAAATTCAGGAGAAGTTTGATTGTGTAATGAATGAAACTGTTTATTTTGATGAATCAGGACGACCTAAGACCACAATGGCTTGTCTCTATTACTAAATAATTGTTTCTCTTTGTCTGCAGGGAACTCCAAGGAGGATTGTTGGCAACCATTGGTATGTTGACAGTGGATGTTCTCGGCATATGACGGGTAATCTTAATTTATTGGAAAATGTGAAATAAATTCAAGGCGGATATGTTGCTTTTGCGGGTAAGAAATGAGGAAATATTTCTAGCCAAGGAACTATATCGAGTGGAAGATTGAGCTTTGAGAAAGTCAACTATGTTGAGCAGTTGGAGCATAATCTGTTATCTGTTTCGCAAGTCTGTGATAAAGATTTCTCATTTCATTTTAATAAGTCAGAATGTTTGGTTCTAAAGCCGGGATTTGTGATACCAGAAGATTGGATACTTATGCGAGCTCCTCGAAAGAATGATACATACATGCTTGATATGAGCACAGCAACGACAACGTCGTCTGTTCTAACGTGTCTTCTTCCGAATGCTTCCGAATCCGATTCAACTTTGTGGCACCGGAAAATGGCTCACATTAATTTTTGAAAAATGAATTATCTTATCAAGAATGGGTTGATTTCTGGTGTCCCAGTTATGAGATTTCATGTGAATGAAGACTGTATTCCATGCAAGAAAGGGAAGCAGCATAGGAAGTCGCATCCTTCAAAGTTGTTTAATTCAGTTGTTACTCCTCTAGAGTTGTTACATATGGATTTGTTCGGACCTCTTAGTGTCAAGAGTGAAGGAGGCAAATCTTATTGTTTGGTTGTGACTGATGATTACTTGAGGTTTTCTTGGGTAAAATTTCTTGCTTCTAAGGATGAAACATCTGAACTTCTTAAGTTCCTAATTGTTGGCCTTGAGAAATTATTCAATTTGCAAGTCAGGAGAATTCAGAGTGACAACGGCACAAAATTCAATAACATAAATTTGGGTTTATTTTGTTTGACAAAGGGTATTCATCATGAATTCAGTGCTCCTTATGTTCCTTAACAGAATGGTGTTGCTGAACGGAAGAATCGAACTATTATTGAGACGGCTCGTACTATGTTATCTGATTCAAAGTTGTCGATTACTTTTTGGGGAGAGGCCGTAAATATAGCTTGTCATGTTCTCAATAGGGTTTTGACCGTGAAGAAACACAACAAAACTTGTTATGAATTGCTGAACAATCGAAAGCCTACTTGGCGTATCTTTTGCCCTTTCGAAATCCATGTACCTTGTTAAAGACTCGCAATGTTCCTACGAAATTCCGCTCGAAGGCGATTGAGGGAATTTTCTTAGGATATGTTGCTAATTCTCATAATAAGAGAGTGTTTAACAAAGAATCACGTCAAATTGAAGAGTTGTTTCATATTGACTGTGATAATCGTTTTGTTCCTCAGGATACAAAAGGTCCTTCTTGGGCATTTGATTATGATGCTTTATTCAGATCTTTCAACGTTACTCCTGAACTTTCTCCTACTAAAGCTGAAATACTCTATCGGTCCTACTGCAATGATGATTCAATTGTTGATCCTCGTTCGGTTATTCCGATTGTGGATACTCCTTCAGTTGATCCTAATGTAGCTTCAACTTTGGGTACAACATAACATGATGACTCTGATGATGATGAAACTGTGTTTCAGGAGTCTTCAATTGATTTCCAGGACATAGTTGATGATTCATCAGCATCGGCATAAGTTGTCGGGGAGTTGCCTTCAAATCTTGATGTTGTTATTCAAGCTTCATATATTCTTCAATCTCGTGTGCATAAGAATCATCCAACTGACCATATTATTGGCGATTTGAATGCAGGTGTTCAAACGAGGCATCATACTCTTGCAGAAAATTCATATTTGTATACTCAGATTGTGGATACAGGTATCTTGGAAACGTGTTTACATGCTTGTTTTATTTCTCAAACTGTACCTAAGACTATGGTTAAGGCTTTGATGATGATTGTTGGATTGAGGCCATGCAGGAAGAATTAGCTTAATTTGATAAATTGCATGTTTGGGATTTTGGTGACTTACCCAAGGGTTCAAGATCTATTGGCACGAAATGGGTTTTCAAATGTAAACGTGATGATCGTGGAGTTGTGGTACATAATAAGGCGAGACTTGTTGTTCAAGGTTTTAATCAGCAAGAAAGCGTTGATTACACTGAAGTTTACGCTACAGTTGCGAGGATAGAGGCTATCCGATTGTTTCTAGCTTATGCTTCTTTCAAGGGTTTCAAAGTTTTTCAATTGGATGTAAAAAGTGATTTTCTGTATGGAAAGGTGAAGGAAGAGGTATATGTGAAACAGCCGCCTGGTTTTGAAGATCCCACGTTTCCTGAAAAGGTTTTTAAATGGGATAATGCGTTATATGGTCTTCATCAGGCTCCTAGTGCTTGGTACGAAACCCTGTCGGTGCATTTACTTGAAAATGGATTTGAGCATGGTCAAATTGATTCTACCCTTTTCATCAGAAAAGCAGGGGGAGGTTTATTACTTGTTCAAATCTATGTTGATGACATAATTTTTGGTTTGACGAATGTTGATCTATGTAAAGACTTTGAAAGAGTGATGAAGTTGAAATTCGAGATGAACAGCATGGGAGAATTATCGTTCTTTTTGGGTCTTTAGGTTGACCAGAAGGAGGATGGGTTTTATATTCATCAAACAAAGTATGTTGCTGATATTCTCAAGAAGTTTAATATGGAAAATGCTTCAGCTTCTAGCACTCCAATTCCAGTTAGTCACAAACTAGATTCTGACTTGAAAGGGAAAGAGGTGGATTGTCGATTATACCGAGGAATGATCGGGTCTTTGATGTATTTGACAGCGTCACATCCATATATCATGTTCGCAGTATGCTTGTGTTCGAGATTTCAGTCTAAGCCGAAGGAATCTCATTTGATTGTTGTAAAGCGGATTTTTAGATACTTAAAGGGTAAACCAAGGTTGGGATTATGGTATTCATTTAATTCTGACTTTGATTTTAAAGCTTTTACAGATTCGAATTATGGAGGTTGCGGTCTGGAAAGAAAATCAACATCTGGTGGTTGTCAATTTCTAGGGAATAGACTTGTGTCCTGGCAATGCAAAAAGAAAACTTCAGTTGCAATTTCAACTTGTGAGGCAGAATATATTGCAGCAGCCAGTTTTTGTTCCCAGATCCTTTGGATTCAACAGAAGTTGAGGGATTATGATTTGAACTTTATAGGGACATCAATGATGATTGATAACATAGCCACCATGTTGATCACAACAAATCTTGTGAAACATTAAAAAACAAAGCACATAGAGATTCGACATCATTTTATTCGTGATTGTGCAGAAAAGAAGCTGATTGAGTTGGTGAAAGTTCATACGGATGACAATTTTGCTGACTTATTTACCAAAGCATTCGATCGGTCACAATTTGAATTTCTTACTCAAATGATTGGTATTCTTAATCCAACATGACAAAAAGGTTTTTCATGGAAGTTTTTTTTGTTTTATAGATTATTTAATGGTAAATAGTTTTATGCTTTACTTTTAGATATTTTTCTAGCTTTCTGAAAAACCTAAACAAATTGAAAAAGATAAAATCGACACTTCTTGAAGTTAAAGAAGAAATGATTGTACATCAGTAGGTGATCACATATTCATGACCATAGATTGACTACCTGGTGTCTGCTCTTATGATTTTGCTTGCTTGATTTGATCTAAACTTCTAAAGTCTGCATAAACAGGAAATGATAGCTTCATGACTGTAAGACATTTTACATTTAAATTTTAATTTGAATATTTACATGTAATTTGAATTGTCAATAGGCTAGAAGTGTTTTTAGTCCATTAGTAATGTGAAAACAAAATCATCTATGTTAGAATTGTGATTTGAACCAATGGTATGCCGGGTGTGTGTGTTAAAAGATTATTATCAGATAAAGAATATGAGACTTTAAGTATTTCATGAGATCAGTATCGGACTGTATTGATTAGTACAATGTGTCAGTTCACTTTACTAAAATGTCCCGAAAAACATGCAATGTTAAGTTGGACTAAGATATGTTTCTGACAACTTGTTGGAACATATACTCACCCTTGGATAAATTATCTTAATTCCATTGAATATATCTAGATAACAGTTGGATCACGCTACCCTATGTCATTGAATCAATCGATTCCTCGATCAATCTTTCTGTTACAATGAATCATGATACTTCATCCAAACCAAGCTATATGAATCATTCGATTCTGAATCATTCTGATTGAATATATCCTTCGGGATCTGATTTCATTGATGTGCTAATTGAGATAGTCTCATCCTGGAGATTGATCTAAACTTTGCATAGGTCTCAATATGTCTTGAAGATAATGCAAATTTATATTTTTGTTGGCATATTTGTAGGGCACACATTGTCTTCATATAAATGGTACTAACTCACAAGAATGTGGGATAAAAACGCTTGTAGTTTCAAATTTTATAATGTTGATAATTTGAATTGACATGTAGTGTATTGCAAATTCGGTATGAATAAGTTTAGCATGTCATGATCTGATCTTGTTTACTTTGAAGTTTATCGCGCATCATTTCATAAATTTCTGAAAAAGGAAAAGGTCAATATTCAAAGACCATGAAAAAAAAAATTTTGATATATGTGAGCGGTTAGTGAATGAATAAATATTTTTAAAAGATTTAATTGTTTGTTAGCTGAGCAAAATATCTGTGTATATGCAGAATGCCATAGGTTAACCCTTAGATCTGCTAGGGATTTTATATTCAAAATGGGTATGTGATACATCAAAGATACTGATATGATCTTCTTACTCGTAGTGTTTCGACCAAAAATATGTGATTCTGTATGTACAGACAAAAACCAAAAAGATTTTGATTTTAGTTGATATAGTGTTACTGCTTTAATTCATTAAGAAAATTCAAAAAGATTTTAGTGAGTTTCAGCTTAAAATTTAAAAATTAATATATATATATATATATATATATATGTTCTTTACTTTTTCTTTATATATATATATATATGTTCTTTACTTTTTCTTTTATCTTTTCTAAGAAAAATTCCAAAAGATTTTGTTTTAATCTTCTGTGAAAAATTCTTATAACTTTGGATTGAGACTGCTGTATAGGTTGCAAGTTTATATGGGGTCCTTCTCCTAATATAATACTTGGTTAAAGGAAGTACAACACAAAACATCTAGTTCAGAGGATATGTGTAGGAAATTATTTGTCAAAGAATTGGAAGAACAAGACTTGAAGATAAAGACCAAGCTGTTGTCAAGGGGGAGTCTGTTGGAGCATGTTTTATGACAACAAGCCTTGTAATAGATTAATCTTTATGTTTAACGTTTTGTTTGTTTTGTATTGTAAAAGTGTAAGTTTGCATAGGCGGACTTGTCAAGTTCGCCTGGTATAGTTGAGGCGAACTTAATAAGTTCGCCTGGACTAAGAGAGGCGAACTTAACAAGTTCACCTGGTGCAGAGTGTGTGGCTATAAATAGTTCATGAGTGATTCATATCTGTAAGAAGAAGACGAGAAGAACTTAGAATAGAGAATTCATTCGTGTGTACTATTTGTGAGATAATACAAGAAGCTTTCATCGAAATCGTGTCTTGTGTGATTGTTTTACTTTCGGTATTATTCGAGACGTACGTATACGATAGCATTCCGCACTTTATATTCATATTACGTGTTTTATAGCAGATATCGATCAGTAGACCCGCTGGGACCTACAATTTTCCTGTGTTTATTGATATAATTCATCCTGGAGATTGAATATTATCATGCAATGATCTTATACATCTTGAAGATAGTGCACATTTAAATTTTTGTTGGCATATTTGTGGGATACACGTTGTATTACAAAATAAATGGTACCTTAATTCACAAGAACATGGGACAAAGATACTAATGGTTTCAATTCTTATAATATTGACAACTTAGATTGACATGTTATGTGTTGCAAATTCGTATGTAATTTATATTATAAGCATGTTATGATCTGATACCATCTTCTTTGAAGTTCTTCGCGTATCATTACATGTTTTGGTTGAAGCTTAAAAGACTTATCCTATCTGATATAAAGAAATTATGAATCTGGATAGGATACCCTTAGAATGTTTAGGGATGTTTATCCAAAATGTGTGATTGATATCTCATATATACTGATATGATCTTCTTACTCGTGATGTTCGACCAAAAATATGTGATTTTGTATTTTACATTTTAGTTTGTACAAGGAAAAACCAAAAAGATTTTGTGTTTCTTATGTTTGAAAAACCAAAAAGATTTTATTTTTCCAGCTTCCATGGAAATCTTAATTGTTGGTTATTCTTGGTTGTTCTCCTTTGCATAAACTGAAAATTGTAGACAGAAGTTGGCAAGGAGTCCTTCTCCCAATTTTTCTTCTAGAAATTAAGAGAGAGTGTGCAGATGAACAAGACGAAGACTACAGTGTGTTTGATGATATATGAAGACGGATGACAATCTTCTAAAGCTGTTTTCAAGGGGGAGTCTCTTGGAGCATATTCTGGTGACAACGAGCTTGAAGGTATTATGTCTTTGTCTTAGAGTCTTTGACTTGTAATTGATAGAATTGTTAGCAACAGTTAAATGGGAGTCTGTTAGGACATGTTTTGTAACTGTTCATAAAATTCTGTGTAAGTTCATAGAGAGGCGAACATAACAAGTTCGCCTAAGCATCTTTAGGAGCGAACTTGTTAAGTTCGCCTAGTCAATTAGAGGAGAACTTGTTTAGTTCGCCTATAGCAGGTTTGTGTCTATATATAGATGTTTACATGTTCTGTTCTAAGGGGGCTTGAACGATTGTATTATGTGAATTTGTAAACTCAGTGTTTTGTGGAATACAAAGAGAAGTTTATTTACCTGCTGTGTCTATTGTCAATTCGTATACAAACGTTAACACAGTAGGATTCCGCACTCCGTGTTATCGAGACGTCCTGTCACGAGATCAATCAACAGATGAGTCATGTGGACCTACAATATCAATAGTTGTAACCGATGTCACCATCATATCCAATTCATGCGTAAGCTCAATACACAAATATAATATCATTTCCTATTTGCAAGTCAATCAGTCACACATAGTTCATTTTACAACACAATATGAATTTGAATATCTCTTTTTCTCTTTTGCACACACACAGATAAAACAAACACTTCACAAATGATAATTTTATTTATTTACTTTTATTCTCCCCCTAAAATTGTAGTGCAATTAATTGAATCTAAACAAACACATAAAAAGCACATTTTAGAAAAACACACAATTTTAATACTAAAAGAAAAATCTTTTTGAGGAACATAAATGGTCATTCAATCAAAAAGACGGATTTTATTAAACGGATTTTATTTTTTTTATAATAAAACATTTACTCAAAACGATACCATCCCTAGCATTTGTACCAGAGCGTTAAACCGATCTGTTGAAAATGCTTTTGTAAAAATGTCGGTTTTTGCTCTAAGGTATCAACGTGGACCACCTTAATTAACCCATTATCAAAACAATCACGAATAAAATTTAACCTGATGGCGATATGCTTTGTTTTAGAGTGCTGAATTGGATTTTTCACGATGCCTAGCACTGCCTTCTTATCACAGTAAATTGGGGTTTCCAAGAGATTAATCCCAAATTCCATCAGCTGATGTTGTATCCAGATGACCAGTTATTTTACCACCTTTTTATCTCCAGCAAAAGCAACAAGACCACCTTCAAAGGATCAAAAATCATTAAATATCTCTCTTTGTCCCGTCATATGCCTTGAGCAACCGCTATCAACATGCCAAGCTTTATTAATAGTCCTCCCGGTTTGACTCTACACATTTCAAGACAACTTAATGAGAAACAGGTACCCAGATCATCCTTGACCTGGGCTGACTTTGACTTTTTACAATCTTAGTCAGAACGACTTGTTCCTTCAAATTCTCAACATTATTTTTTCAATATATATGTGAAGTTTGTTCAATTTTAACTTTCCAAAAACAACCAACATTTTCCCCATATTTCTTATTGAATTTTTCTTTATCAAAATAGCTTGGTTTGGTTGATTTTTTTCACATATATTGGACTGTTTTGGACCTTCTTATCCACAAAATTAGGTAGCACATAATCATGACAAGCATTTGAATAAATTTCACTATAATCTCTAGAAAGCAAGTAAACGCGACTGTAACGATGATTGACTCCGTACTCAACCACACTGTCATTCACAAATGCTTTCTTGAACCACTTGTTGATATTGCATTTTGTTTTCTTATTGTACCCTTTGACCTTTGACTCACTTGACTTGTGTTTGCAATTTCTAGCAAAATTTCCAACTTGACCACAAGTGAAACAATTTTGACTTTTAAACTTTGACTTTGTCTTTGTCTTTGACTTTGAACATTCGCCTACTTCAAACATGGATTTTCCTTTCTCACACTCTATTGAACTTTGACTTATTACTGACTTCCCTTTACTTTGAATGGGCTTATCTTTGACATCAATGAACTGGTCTTCGACATCATTTGATTTGCCTTTGACATTCATTTGATTTGACCTTCTACTAACGTTTTGACTCTTTTTTGGTGTACTGATTTTAATTTATATAGACTTCACATTCTCTCCTTCACTTGTCAGGATGTCATTTTCAGGAACGATGAATTCATTTTTCTTTGGCTTCTCATGAGAAAGATCATAATCTTGTATTAATGGATTTCCAAATTCATCCAACACGACATATTTGGCTTGACATGACATTTTGTGAATTGGAATATACTCTCTCGCTGTATGCACCACTTTATCGAAGAAAGTAGAATAAGAAGAAACCTCAGACATACAATCAGAAGTTACCTCACTATCAGATGACTTTTCCTCAGAGGCAGAAGCTTCTGCTTTGCCTTTATCACCAGATTTCAAAGCACAATCACTTGGTTCTTCCTTTTCATATACTCCAATTTCTGCCATCAAGGCTTCATCGAAATCTTCCTGAGCATCTCTAATCTCAGACTCCCATTCACAATTGCTGAGCTGTTTCGATATTAAGGCTGTTGGAGCTTTCTTTGGCTTTTCATCATCATCGATCAATTCTATTAGCTTCACTCCATTACCATCAGCTTTCTTCTTTTTCTCCTTTTGACACTCTCTAGCAAAGTGTCCAAGTTGCAGACAGTTATAACATATCAGTTTTGCCATGTCAAAACCGACTTTCTTTCCGAACTGCAGCTTAGCCTTTCCAACCTTCTGAAGATACTTCTTAGCCCTTACTGCAATCATAGCCATTTGCCGTTGTAGATCCATATATTCCAAATCATTAGGATTAATCTACACTAGATCTTCAGCATCCAGAACAGTTGGTTGTAACTTTCTAGTAACAAATGCATCGTAGCTACTCATAAATGCCCCAAATAATTCAATCTGATCCTCATGAATCTGACTAGTTGCTTTTCCCTTTTCTCCAGAAGAATGCTCACAACACCCCTTACCCTTTTCAGACTTAGAACCACTGCTTCCATCACTTGTTCCAGAAAACAGAGCTGCATTAGATGAACCCGAACCATTTGGCTTGTCTGGATTATTCAACTCTCGTTTCTTTGCATCCAACTCATATGACTCAATCAAGCAGATAATATCATCAAGTGACTTGTTCTTACACTTCCATGAAACAAGTCTCTCCCCCAAAAATTGACAACCTCTTGATGTAGATTTCGTGTCCAAATTACATCCACCATAATCGCTATCAGTATAAGCATAAAAATTAAATTCAGAATCAGTAGGATACCATAAACCGAGATTAACTCGACCCTTAAGATACTGAAAAATTCTTTTAACAGTTGATTCATGGGACTCTTTTGGATCTGCCTGATATCTAGCACACGAGCAAACTGCGAACATAATATCAGGTCTACTTGAAGTCAGATACATCAAGGATCCAATCATTGAACGGTATGCTTTTTGATTAACTACAACTCTAGATAAATCCACGGTGACAGGTTCATGGGGAGCAATGGGAGTGGATGCTGCCTTGCACTCACTCATGCTGAATTTTGTGAAAATATCTTTAACATACTTCGCCTGATGAATAAGAAATCCAGCATCAAATTGTTCCACCTGCAATCCTAGAAAGAACTGCATTTGACCCATTAAACTCACTTCGAATTTTAGTTTCATAACAGCTTCAAAATCTTTATAAAGAGATACATTTGTAGAACCATAGATGATGTTATCAACATCGACCTGAACAACTAGAAAATCAGAATCAACATTCTTTAGAAACAAAGTTTTGTCAATTGTACCATGAACAAAGCCATTAGATGTGAGATGTGTCGACAAGGTCTCGTACCAAGCACGAGGCGCTTGATGTAACCCATACAATGCTTTATCGAGCTTGTACACCTGGAATGGATTATCAGGATCTTCAAAACCAGGTGGTTGATTAACATAAACTTCTTCTTTTACAACCCCATAAAGAAATGCAGTCTTCACATCCATTTGATAAACCTTAAACTTCATAAAAGAAGCATAGGCTAGAAAGATACGAATAGCTTCAATTCGGGCAACATGAGCAAAAACATCCTTATAATCCAACCCTTCTTCTTGATAGAATCCTTGTACAACAAGTCGAGCCTTGTTCCGAATAACAATGCCACGATCATCCTTTTTGTTGCAAAAAACCCACTTTGTACCGATCGGGTACTTTCCTTTAGGAAGATCAACAAGATGCCACACATCCAGCTTCTTAAATTGAAGTAAATCTTCTTGCATCGCTTCAATCCAGTTTGAATCTTGAAGTGCGGTTGTTACATTCCTTGGTTTTTCTTGTGGCAAGAAGCACGAATATAAACATACATTAATGTTTCCAGATTGGCTTCTTGTTTTCACACCTTTTTCAATAGATCCAATAATATTCTCAACAGGATGAGCTGAATGAATTCTGTGAATTGTAATTTCTTCAATCTGAACTGATTCTGGCATACTATTGTCATTTAACTCTGGTGATTGGTCACTTGAAACACTTGAAGAATTTGATTGACAATCATTCTCAGCTTGAACATTGGAAACTTCTAGCTATTCTTCAGAAACAAATGGTTCATCATTAGTAACAGGAACCTGTACTTCAGTTTCATCATTTGTAGTTGAAATTTCAAGTTGCTCTTCTTATATTTGTGTAGATTTAGTAACATCCTCAGAGTTTTCACTTTGAACCATTACTTTTTGTTGACCAACCAAGAATTTGTTAACAGTTTGATCAATCCTTGTTATTGACTCATCAACTGTATTTGAAGAACTTCCACCATCAGAACCAGATAAAGACTGTTGATCAAAAGTTTTGAAAACTATATCCGCATGAAAGAACCATTCTGGCCCATTATGCTCAGGAGAAATAGATGACTCTTGCCACTTCACATAATACGACTCCTGAACAATCTTTGTTATTTTATTATAAACTCTGAAAGCCTTTTCATAAGATGAGTATCCCAAGAAATAACATTCATCTACAACTGCAGCAAACTTTGGCAAAGAATCTTGTGTATTTAGAAGTGTGCACGAACATCCAAATGCTCTGAAAAACTTGATATACGACTTTCTTTTGAAAAACAACTCACAAGAAGTCTTTGTATGTTGCTTCACCATGAGAACTCTGTTCAACACGTAACACGTTGTGTTTACAGCTTCCGCCAAGAAAATAATGGACAATTTTGAATCCACATGCATTATACGAGCAACTTCAATTAAAATTATGTTCTTTCTTTCAGCCACTCCATTTTGTTGCGGAGTCCTTGCTGCACTAAGTTGATGAATTATGCCTCTTTCTGCACAAAACAAATTTACCAATTTATTCTTAAACTCTGTTCCATTATCACTGCGAATAATTGACACTTTGCTATCATAGATGTTTTCAATACGCTTTATAAATTCGATGATTGTTTCTGGTGTTTCATCCTTTGTTGCAAGGAAGAACACCCAGGAAAAACTTGAAAAATCAGCTATGATAACAAGACAGTAAGATTTCTTCGCATTACTCTTTACTCTAACTGGACCAAATAAATCCATATGAATAAGAAATAATGGTCGAGTAAATATTGTCACATTCTTCTTTGGATGAGACTTCTTGTGATGTTTTCCCTTTGCACATGACATGCAACTTTCTTGAATAATGAATTCATTTCTGGGTAATCCACGCACTAAGTCTTTATGAACCAAGTTGTTTATATTTTTCAAATTTACGTGTCCCATTCGACGATGCCACAGATAAGACTCTGAGCCTGTGGCCTTTGATAACAAACAAGAAATGCTCACTGGTGTAGAATGGTCGTTCATATCCACCACATAAGTGTTGAACTTTCTTGGAGCTCTCATCAATATCATTTATTCAGGTATAACCACTCCTGGCTTTAAGAATAAGCACTCCGTTGTTGTAAAGTGAACTGGTATGTCCTTATCGCACACTTGCGACACACTTATCAGATTAAAGTCCAACTGTGATACATAATTGACTTTCTTAAGAGTTATTAAGTCATTTGAAACTGTTCCCTGACCTTTAACTTGTGAATCCCCTTGATTTGCAATATTCAAAGAAATACAATAACGAACAATCTCCTCGAAAGGCGGAATCAATCCAAGAGACTCTAAGATTGAAAACCGGCGAATCAAACAACGAATCTAAGATAATACGCCATCAAACTGAGATAATCACCAAACATCATCTTGTATTCACTTCGAGAATACTATGAACAACAGAGATACAAGTCAGATACGAGTTCTAGTTCGAAGGACAAGTGTCAGATGAGTGTGGAACATGAGGAGAAATCACCGGAGATGGACGCTTAGAACATGGCGGTGTAACCAATAAAGATTCAACGAATGTAGCATTCTCAACATCTTGAGAAGAACGTGCAACATCAATAGAAGCAGACATAAGCTTCTGAGCTTTTGGAACCGGATGTGCATCACTATCAGAATCCGAGCTCTCATCGATTAATGTTCTCTTTCCAAGTTCAGATCAGGAAGGAGGATTCCGAACAGACTTACGCCTCGGCCTCCTGGCTATAGATTTAACATGTTTTCCTGCATTAGCCAAAGGCATAGTAGCCAATCTCTCTTAATGACCTGAGCTAAAGTCTCTAGAGGAATCAGAGTCAGTAGCCTCAAAATCAGGTAAAACAGTATCACCAGAACTCGTATCCACCACATTCCCTTCAGCTTCATGAATGGGTAAGTTCACAGCTTCATTATCAAAATCGTCCATATTCATACCCAAATCTTGTTCATTTTCTTGAAAAACGTCTTCCTGAACTGGTTCATTAACAGGAATATGAACCTATTCTTGTGGAAAAGGAACTTGTTGTTGTGCTTGTACCTGAACTTGAACTTGTTGTGGTTATTGTTGTTGATTCTAGACTTGTCCGTGAACTAACTCCTCAGGATGAAACCAATTATCATTAGGAGGCTCAATATAATGAGGATTGATCAAGTGACCAAACAAAGGAGTCGGAACTAGAATTAAAGCAACATTTTGCTGTTTAACCTTGGTACAATCAGTAAAGATTATTTTGGACATAGGAGTCAAGGTCAAACGTATTAGATGTTGTGGTAAATCTGGAATTAAATGGTTCAGAATCAGCTGCAACAACCTAGGGTATATTAAAAACCCTTGACCTGCAGGAGGATTTATCTGCATGACCATCTCACGATAAATGTACAAAGTGAAGTTAAACCGCTTGTTCAGTGTCAGTGCAACCATCGCAGCTTGTAATGCACTCTTCAAACCAACAGTTCCAGCCTTACATGGAGATAAACAATTAATGAGGACGTGCATAAAATACCTCCATTCTCCAACTAAACCACCTTTTCGTGATTGAGTATCATTTGGTCTGCCTCTGTAGCCCATCCTATGAAAACACCCCATAATCAGTGTTCCAGGATAAGACATAGGATCTTCATTAGCACCTCCCAATGCCAAATCCGCACGGATAGTTTCCACTGAAATAGCTACCACTGTATTATTCACCGTTGCTTGAAGGACGTGAGGTTCAACATCAGTGTCTTGATGTACTGTATCCCATAATTGTTGGATATACGGTAAGTTGATGTACGGATCTGCGGATAAGGCCACATGTAAACGTGAACGATTCAAAAAATTGATATTTCCCTGGAAATGAACAGCCTCAGACATATTTGGATCTAACAATGCCACTTGATTATGTTTGTACTCAACACGACTTACCATCTGTAAATTTATTGGACATTGTATCAAACATTAGTAATAGTACACACACACATATGATACACACACGAGATACACATACAACTATAGAAACAAAACAAAAAAATCAAACAAAAAAAATTTTTCACAAAAAAATTACAAGTCCAAACACTGCTTAGCCCTTAGGCGAACTTAATAAGTTCGCTTAATGTTGCAAGAGGCGAAAATAATAAGTTCGCCTAAACAAGTTTGCTTGAACAAGTTCGCCAGAACAAGTTCGCCTGAACCAGTTTGTCGATACAAATTCAACATCAAATTCTCAAAATGCTCAAATCGCCGAATCTGTTCAAATCACACACATCATAAGCATCGATTATCAACCACTAACCATTATTAAGTGTCAATTTTAAGTTTTAATCATGAAAAGATACCCTATTAGGTCAATCTCATATCGGTTTCAAACTTCAAAGAACATAGAATCAAAAGAATCAATTTCCATCGATTTAATGGATAAAATTCCATGAAATTACCTTATATAGAATCGCAAAGGAAAACCGATCAAGTAACAAACATGAAAATTTCAAACCACACAACTCAAATTAAAAATTTTGACAAGTTCGCTAAAACCAATAAGTTCGCTCAAGAAGTTCGCTCAATCAGTGAAAAGAGTAAGAAGGATAAGTTCGCCTGAACAAGATACTCAAATTGAATCCCAAAGAGTCTATTGCACATTCCAATTCAACCGGATTCAAGCCCGAAGTTGCCGGAGACCAACTCAGTCACTGTCGGCATCAGTTTCAGTCAATAACAATCAATCGGACAACATTGCTGGTAATTGCTTGCACTCACACTGTCGTTTTTACCCATAGAATGAAAGCCCTATCATTACCAGGGCTTACATTATCAATTCGATCGAAATCTATAACCTAGGGTTCATCTCTGACCGATTTAATCGAACCCTAGTCTAGACCCAATCAAAATACAATTAACCTATACAGTCAGATTTGCTATACCATTTTCATTGAAAGCCCTCTGTCAATTCGATGTTTTACTATACAAATTGTTGTAACCCGTAATCTAGGGTTCTTATGAAACCAGATTGTCAAATTCAACTCTAAACCATATTTAAATCAAATTCAATCACATCATTAGACTTGTAATCGTCTGTAGAGTGAAAGCCCTATGAAATATTGGGCTTCCATTATCGAATTGATGTTGATCCAGTAATTAGGGTTCATCCTGAAAAAGATTTGGGGTTTTCAATCTTAAACTCAAAAGAAATAAAATTAAACCACATCATCAGATTCGCAATGTCGTTTTTGTTAAAAGCCCTATGATTCTATCAAATCTTATTATCAGAATATCTCAAACTGATTCAGTGTTCATAATCTAGGGTTACGGGCTTTAGTTCTGAAATTAAACAAACTTAAACATGAAGATTTTGAAATTAAGCTTAACCACAGGACCGCCTCAAACAGATTATCAAAACCCCTCTACTGTTTCGATCGATTACCGCCGGAATCGATGGATCAGGGTCGGGTTTCGATCGCGAGTGGGTTTGGGAGGGAAACCACTTGAGCCTGGATGTTAAAAGAATTCAACCCGGGTATCAATCGCGATACCCTAGCGGGCGGGACTGGTTAATGACTTGTGTGTGTGTGGGAGAGACCCGGGTTCGAGGTCGGGCTCCCACATCTATTTTTTTAAGCAATTTTCTGATATATTAAATTAATAAAAATTAAACTTTATAATATTATATTACTATGTAAATGTGTTTTAACCCGGGAAACAGCCCGTAGGCTCGGGTTTGAATTATTAACATATTTTTATAAATTATACCCACTTTTATAGATAATATATTGTTATTATTATCAAGTAAAAATAATATGTTTATATTATTTTTAAGCCGTAAATTCGTATAAAATAATACGTTTATATTATATTCAAACTGTGACCCGTATTATTAAATAATATATATTTATATTATTTCGAATCATTTTATAACATCGTGTACCGATTGAGACTAAATAATAATATAATTAGTTATATTATTTACTCGCATATACATATATATTTATCTACTCAATTTTCATGAATGACAAAACACCTGATTTTATTTATTATTATTTCTGTCATTCGTCGCGTAAAGTAATCCCTAACTCCGTGGACATTTTCGTCCACTCTTGAATATTAGAGCGGTTCTTTAGGACGCTTCTTTCCGTGTCACTGCCACAATTCCCATTATCATCCCTAATTTATGTGTTTATAATTGTAGGACATTCGTAGGTCTTTTGAGACTTACACTCGTGGTTCCAACTTACCTCTAGGGTGAAACTACCTTCAACGCAAAGCAGGTGAGTTTTCACGGCCCCTTTTTACTGTTTTAACTTGGGGGAGAAAACATGACTAAACAATTTTGGATTTTTAATTCGTATGATATCAATGTTAAATGCTAAGCGTAACACGCTATAACAGAAAGTCCTCAACTAATATCGGACCGTTAATATGGATCTTAGCGAGGTAATATTTAGTAGTACTACTGGGTTTGACAAATCTCACCCGTGTTAGTCGCGCTAACCCGATTAGATATTGAACAGGTGAAATGTTAGCCTACTCACCCCGCCAGTGTTGATAGACCTGGCAGGAGGCAATAAACAAACAGTCAGCTTCAGTTGCGAGTGCTTGAGCTGAACATGAACATATGTTAGCTACCTATAGATACGTACTGAATGAACATAAATCCAGTAAACACTTATTTACTTATATTGAAACCTGTGGACTCACCAACCTCGTGTTGACATATTTTCTTACATGTTTTCTCAGGTCGCTAAGCTAAGACACAGGTGCACGTTAGGGCATGCATGGGATTCAACTGCTTGATTTTGATTTAATTATATTTACTTGAGTTACCCTATTGTACTTGTCTTGATGGGACGTTTGGACTTTTTGGAGTTTTGAACTTTGGTTTTGGGCGCGTGTATTTTACGCATTTACTTTCTTTACGCTTCCGCATTGGTACTCTGATTTAAAAGATATTTTCATTTTGAGTCCCATGTAGAGTCGTTCAAAGTAACTAATTTCTGAGATCCTGGTTCGTCACTTCCCAAACGGTAAAACTCCGTTAGTTGAAATTGGGGGTGTGACAGATTGGTATCAGAGCCATTGGTTATAGAGAACTAGCATTGCATACTAGACTATAGCCTCACACATTAGTTACATGTCATTTGGATGTTTGGCACTTATATGTATTGTTACAGGAACATGTCGTCAACCCCACCTTCATCATCTAAGGCACCAAGAGATAAGGCACCTATCCTACCATCCTCGGAGCCCAAAAGGAGCCGGACTACTTCTAGTGACTATTCAGTTGACCAAGGAGAAGCGAGCAGCGTGCAAGCAATAAATCCTGCTCGAAACTGGAACACATACCCACAATTGATCCAAAGATGGATCAAAATGGGAAATGTCCCATCACCTTACTTCGGTTCTACTTCCTCAACACCTACCTTGCCTAGCTTGCCATGTACTATGGAACAATCTTTTACAACATTTGTGTTTTATATGACTAGAGAATTAAGCATTGTAAAGGATGCTACCGATGAGATACCGAATATTTTGAAGAAAGAGCCTCAAATAGAGGAGAATAAAGTAGGGATAGACTTTTGAGTGCTGAGCTAGCAGTAACTGACCAGTTCCATAATCTTTTAGTGGATCGTGTGACACACATGGAGACGAGGGTGGACACTATGGACGATGATATGGAAGGAGTTCTGGAGAGATTGGCTGCTATGGAAGCTCAAGTACATGTAGCAAACCACACTACTGAAGGTCTTCAAGAGAGGGTGACTCACTTGGAAGCCCAACTGCAAGCCGCTTTATTTCCCGAGGAGATTCCACATTCTGATGGCGAGGAGGAACCTTTTGAGGAGGAACCTTTTGAGGAAGAGCCTTTTGAAGAAGAGCCCTTCGAGGAGGAGCCCATGGAGGAGGAACCAGTGGAGATAGACGATGCACAATCGTATGTTTCTTCTGATGACGAAGATGCTTGATGATCTTTCTATTCTATCTTCCTTTTCATGTTTGCTTTTGCTTATGTTATTTCTCTTTTCAAACCTAGATGGGTAAGGTTGCTCCCATCTAATAAAAGCATGAGAAGTTTTATATTTGAGTTATTTATTTTGTAGCCTTACAATTTATTTAATTTTCAAAATATTAGATGTTGTATCTCCTTACTCATACCTGAATAATGTTTAATATGCGATATATTTCTCATTATTTTTCATTTGTGATTGTGAAGAATCATGTCAGGGAGAGGACGCGGAGGCCGTGCCGGTGGTCGTGGTACCATTAACATGACGGCAGCAGAGCTAGCGGCACTGATAAATGATAGTGTGGCAGAGGCTCTGGCAGCACAGAATGCTGCAGGTAAATGCTTTAGCTATTGACCAATGATGTCAATCCATCTCCTAAAAACATCTTCCTAAACTCTAAAACTCTAATCCTATTTTTATTTCTAAATCCAGGCCAGCAAAATCAGCAAAACCAACAACCAGCCTGCACTTTCAAGGCATTCATGGATTGCAAGCCCCACGCCTTTAGTGGAGCTGGAGGAGCCGTTGGACTACTTCGTTTGTTTGAGAAGGTTGAATCAGTAACCGCCATGTGCAATTGCCCTGTGGCAAATCAGGTGAAGTTTGCTGCCGGAACTTTGGAGGGCCCGGCACTCACATGGTGGAACGCCCAGGTCCAAATGTTGGGTCTGGCCATGGCGAATGGACTTCCGTGGGAAGAATTCAAATCCATGATGAAGGAAGAATACTGTCCTCGCGATGAGATCCAGAAGTTAGAGGGGGAGTTTTGGAACCTAAAGATGGAGGGTTCGGAAATTGAACTCTACACCACACGTTCCCATGAACTGGCTACTATGTGCCCGCATATGGTAACTCCTGATTACAAAAGGATTGAGCTTTACAATGGAGGTCTAGTGCCTCAAATACAAAGCATGGTTACTTCATCCAATCCTGCCACTATCCAACAAACCATTCGACTTGCGCATAAGTTAACCGACCAAGCGGTGACACAAGGAACCGTACCGCCGAGAGGTTCAGTTGCTAAACCCACCGACAATCACAAACACAAGTTCGATCACCATTCCAACACCCACAACCACTCCAACTCCCACTCCAAAGGACCCCAACCCAACCAACCCCAGTTTAACCAACCACAGCAGCAACAACAATGTAGGTATGAGCCTACTAAGAACTTGAACCAGTCGACCTCTTCAGGTCAAAACCAGGGTGGTTATGCGAGGAAGTCTCCGAAGTGTAACAAGTGTAACTTCCACCACTTTGGGTTCTGTAATCGTTGCCAGAGGTGTGGCAAAATAGGTCACGCTGCTAAGGACTGCAGGGGTGAGTTACAAACTAAACAACCTTTTCAACAACCGGGATCTACAAGGGGTTGCTTTGAGTGCGGAAAGGAAGGGCATATTCGGAAGAATTGTCCTCAATTGAAGAAAGGGGGTAATGGAAAGCACAAACCTAACCAGAATAACAATGGCAATGGTGGTAACAATGGAAATGGTGGAGGAAATGGTGCGAAGGGACGAGCCTTCGTACTAGGATCTGGAGAAGCCCGTTACGACCATAACGTGGTCACCAGTAAGTTCCTCATAAATAATTTTTTTACTTTTGTCCTTTTTGACACTGGTGCAGATAGAAGTTTTATATCTAAGAAATTTAGTAATATAATAAAAGAAACTACATCTCTATTAGAAGCTAAGTATACAATAGAGATAGCTGACGGCCAAATAATTGAAGCAACTCACATTCTTAAGGGATGTAAACTTGAGCTAGCTACACATATTTGATATCAACCTTATGCCGGTCATACTTGGTAGTTTTGATATAATCGTTGGCATGGATTGGTTATCTAAAAACCAAGCCGAAATTATCTGTCATGAGAAGATTGTTCGTATACCTCTCCCGAATGGAGAAACCCTTTTCGTCCAAGGCGAAAGAGTTGGTGCAGTCATGGGCATCATATCTTTCATGAAAGCACAAAAATGCCTTCGAAAGGGGCATACGGCTATTTTGGCTCTCGTTGCTGAACAACCCTCAGAAGAGAAGAAGATTGAAGATATTCCTGTTGTGCGTGAATTTTTGGAAGTGTTTCCCGGGGATCTGCTCGGTTTGCCACCGCACCGTCAAGCTGAATTCCAAATTGATTTAGCACCCGGAGCAGCACCAATTGCTCGGGCACCTTACAGACTGGCACCCAGTGAATTGCAAGAACTGTCCACTCAATTGCAAGATTTGTTGGATAAAGGTTTCATCCGACCTAGTTCATCACCGTGGGGAGCTCCGGTACTATTTGTCAAGAAGAAGGAAGGAACTTTCCGTATGAGCATTGACTACCGGGAGCTGAATAAAGTCACAATCAAGAACCACTACCCTTTACCTCGCATAGATGACCTTTTTGATCAACTCCAAGGATCAAGTTTCTATTCCAAGATAGATCTCAGGTCCCGTTACCATCAGTTAAGAGTCCGAGAAGAGGATATCTCAAAGACTGCACTCAGAACGAGGTACGACCATTACGAATTTATGGTCCTGCCTTTCGGGTTAACCAACGCACCTGCGGTATTCATGGATCTCATGAACCATGTGTGTAAGCCTTATCTTGATCAATTCGTCATCGTTTTCATCGACGACATTCTCATTTATTCCAAGAACAAGGAAGAACATGAGGAACACCTACGCCTAATTTTGGAAATACTTAAGCGAGAGCAGCTGTATGCTAAGTTTTCCAAGTGTGAATTTTGGATCCGGGAAGTTCAGCTTCTAGGGTATGTGGTTAACGAGAAAGGGATACATGTCGACCCATCCAAAATAGAAGTCATCAAGAATTGGGCAGCACCGACGACTCCGACTGAGGTGCGACAATTTCTGGGATTGGCTGGATATTACCGTCGATTCATCGAAGGATTTTCCAAAATTGCCCAACCCCTCACTGCTTTAACTCAAAAGGGTAAAGCCTATAATTGGGGCGACAACCAAGAGTCAGCATTCCAACACCTCAAACAGAAACTTTGCAGTGCACCTATTCTAGCTCTTCCGGAAGGAACCGATGATTTTGTAGTGTATTGTGATGCAACTATTCAATGTATGGGTTGTGTCTTAATGCAACGCGAAAAGGTGATCGCATACGCTTCACGTCAACTAAAGGTCCACAAGAGAAACTACACCATTCATGACTTAGGGTTGGGAGCCGTAGTCTTCGCACTTAAAATATGGAGACATTACTTGTACGGTACCAAATGCACCATCTACACCGATCACAAGAGTCTTCAGCACATTTTCGAGCAGAAAGAGTTAAACATGTGAAAACGTCGTTGGGTCGAACTCTTAAACGATTATGACTGTGCGATCCGATATCACCCGGGTAAAGCTAACATTGTAGCTGATGCCCTGAGTCGAAAGGAAACGAAACCAAAACGAGTTCGAGCATTACAGCTTACTATTCACCCCGGATTACCTGACAAAATCCGTAGTGCTCAACTCGAAGCCCTAAAAGAGGAAAATCTACCGTTGGAAAGTACACGCGGTATGGAAGCACAACTTGAAGTCAAATCTGACGGTATTCGCTACTTTGCCAAGCGAATATGGGTTCCAGTATTCGGGAACCTAAGGGAACTAGTTATGGATGAGTCTCATAAATATCGTTACTCGATACATCCAGGTTCCGACAAAATGTAAAAGTACTATATTGGTGGCCGAAGATGAAGGCCGATATAGCCACCTATGTTAGTAAGTGTATGACTTGCGCGAAGGTCAAAGTTGAATATCAAAAACCATCCGGTCTTCTGCAACAACCAGAAATTCCTATGTGGAAATGGGAACAAATATCCATGGACTTCATCACCAAATTACCACGAACCCCTACCGGATGTGATACCATATGAGTAATCGTTGATCGATTAACAAAGTCCGCTGTTGATCGATTAAAAAAGTCCGCTCACTTCTTAGCAATCAAGGAGACCGACAAAATGGATAAACTTGCTCGTACTTACCTGAAAGAAATAGTCTCTCGGCACGGGGTGCCAATCTCCATTATTTTAGATCGTGATGCACGATTCACTTCTCGTTTCTGGCAATCGTTACATAATGCCTTAGGCACGCATCTAGAAATGAGCACATCATACCATCCTCAAACTGATGGCCAAAAAGAACGTACAATCCAAACTCTGGAGGACATGCTACGAGCTTGTGTGATTGATTTCGGTAACACTTGGGAGTTTCACCTACCGTTGGTGGAGTTCTCCTACAACAACTATTATACTAGCATCAAGGCAGCTCCATTTGAAGCACTTTATGGACGGAAATGCCGTTCTCCCATTTGTTGGACCGAGGTTGGGGATAGCCAACTCATAGGTCCTGAACTTGTATTTGAAACTTCCGAAAAGATCGTTCAAATTAGAAACCGTACGGCAGCAACTCGTGATCGTCAAAAGAGCTATGCCGACAAGCGTCGTAAACCTTTGGAGTTTCAAATAGGTGACATGGTCTTACTCAAAGTCTCACCTTGGAAAGGTGTCATTCTTTTCGGGAAACGAGGCAAGCTGAATCCTCGTTATGTTGGACCATTTAAAATAATGATGAGAATCGGACCAGTAGTGTATCAACTGGACCTACCTGAAAGACTTAGTGGTGTGCACAACATCTTTCACGTCTCAAATTTAAAGAAATGCCTGGCAGACGAATCACTCGCAGTTCCTCTTGAGGAACTACACGTTGATGAACAGTTACGTTTCATCGAAGAACCTGTGGAAATTATGGATAGGGAAGTCAAAACGTTAAAGCACAGTAAAATCCCTATTGTCAGAGTTCGTTGGAACTCAAAACGCGGACCGGAATTCACATGGGAACGCGAGGATCAGATGATGCGTAAATATCCTAATCTGTTCAAGCACTCCGCGTCAAATTCTTAAGGTATTATCTTAATTTTCGGGACGAAAATTATTTCAATTAGGGGATGATGTGATATCCCGGGAAATTTTTTTTATTATTATTATTTAATTTTCGGGATGAAAATTCTTTCAACTAGGGGATGAAGTGACAACCCGGACTTTTCAGTTAGTACCGTTAGAAATTCCGTTAAATTTCCTGTTAAAACCTAACCCAGTTAACTCGATATTTGATCCCAAGGGCTAATTTTGCCAATTTCTGATCTTAAACTGTAGGTCTCGGGAGCCTCGTCACGCAGCGGAAATAACACGATCTGTTCTGCGATTTGTGTGGGAATTAAGAAACGAGACAGAGAAAACACAAACAAAGACAAAAGATAATGAAATGAAACGTAATCCATAACAAAGAAGTCATCCCGTATTACAGTCTACATACCGAAGGAGCACACATCTCTCATCTAAGCTCACGGTCCAGGGGTCGGGAGAGCTCTTCCCGACCCGGACATCTCTCAACCTTGTTCCAGAAGTTCCACCTACAAATGAAGACAAGTCTTCTATTTATAGGGGCAGGAACAGTTCCTGCGTACTTGACAAGTACGCAAGGCAAAAGCCTTGCGTACTTACTAAGTACGCATGGTTTGGTCATGCGTACTTGACAAGTACGCAAGGCAAAAGCCTTGCGTACTTACTAAGTACGCAGGACCAAACTGGTGTGCGGGCTAAGTACTCAAGAACACCCTCCTACGTACTAGCCACGTACACCGATACATAGAATTTAATCTATAGTTACAAAACATGCTTCTACAAACTCCCTCTTAACTATAGCATCAAATTCTATCTATCACTAACACTGATAATCATCAGTTTACAAAGAATGTCCTAACAGACTCCCTCTAAACTAATGACATCACGTGTCTTCTGGCGAGACTTGATCTTCTGGCATTCCACTTGAGATCTTCAAATCTTCAAACTTCAGTCTTCAGTTGCCGAGTGATGACAAACCTAACTCCCTCATAACTGTAGCTTTCATTGTAGACCAAACCAAGTGCTTCAATAAGAACCTACTAACCCAACACAAGTCATTGTAGTTCATCCTCTCAGCAGTAGCAACCTCCACCCTGACTTAGGACTCTGAGTCTTACAAAGTCTTCCTAACCAGGTAACAATAGTAGACTAAGACAACTCCAAATCAGCTGGCATATGATAGAGAGTTTGAGTTTCCAATAACCTGCATCAAACTAATCAGCTCCCATAGGAATTCCAGTAAGATAATCTTAAGTCTTCAACCAGATGTGTCCAACTCTATCCTGTATCTTCACGAGTCAACCAAATTCCCGAAGATGTTCATTTCCAATATCCCCTTTCAGTTTAAGCTCCATCTGACTAGACCAGAAACAAGGGTATGTTTCCTATCCCATCGGCCAATGATAAAAGGTTCCATCTTTAACTAATAATCTAACGAATATCCAGCTTCATCTTGAAAACACACGATAGAATCAAACACGAATAATATAGTTTACACGAGAAATCACGGTTGAGATCCATGTTACGTCAAAGAGGTATATATATAGGAAGTACCAACGGCTTTTCCACCACCTCTTTAATGTCTCATGAATACTAGATTTTATCCCCCTCATTTCTCTGTAAACTATGACCAGCTTCATCACCACTTCACTCAAATCCTCAAAAAGCACAACTAGCCAACTCCAGGATTTTATTCTTTGCAAAGAACCAAAGCAGCAAATCCTTGGGTTCAAGTTGTTCCAGTATTCATCCCCTATTAAAGAAGTATCCCGGATACTCGTAGCCTACATATTCAGGTTTGAATACCTATATAAGATGATTCTTTTTCCGAAAGACCCAAAGCAGCCACATCTTCACAAATAGAACGAGACCTTTAGCCGATGACGACCCAGTTGCTCCCATTAGTTCAGCATTCATACCCTATTAAATAAGTATCCCGGATACTCGTAGCCCACATTTTCAGGTATGAACACTTAGACGATGTATGACAAGTGGTATCATCCAACAAAAATCTCGTCCGTGTTTCGCCAAGCCACATCGTATACAAATTTTGGTCCGAAAAAACCAAAATTGCTATCTTCTCAAAAATGGGCCGAAACACACATACAAATGATCACTAAAAATTTTGGCCAAGAAAATTTTTCCTGCCACATATACAAATTTTTATTTTTATTATTTTTTTAATCCCAGATGCTAGTTCATGCGTACTTAGTAAATACGCACATAAAGGGTGTTCATGTGTATTTATTAAATACGCAAAGCCAAGTACCCATGCGTACTTACTAAGTGCGTAGAGAAATGCTCTTGCGTACTTAGCTAAGTACACAGGTCACTTCTCATGCATACTTACTAAGTACGCAGGGCTAACCTATGCGTACTTAGCAAGTACGCAGAAAAGGTGATTCTGCGTACTAGTTCAGTACAACAGTTTTCTTGACGGATCTTGAGGAGAATGCTCGAAAAGTGATGGATATGAGAAATTGATGCTTCCAAAAGCTTAGAAATCATCATCTAACAAACCCTTAGCCTTCCTAACACCAAATGAAGTGATAAGAAACACAGATTTGAGGATTTTTGCAAGAAAAAGTAGCGAACATTTATAACTCAGATCTGCTCAAAAACCATAAAACCCAAAACTGGAACACAAATCAATGAACACCGAGGCTCTGATACCACTTGTAGGTCGCAGGAGCCTCGTCGCACAGCGGAGATACACGGACCCGTTCTGTGATTTGTGTGGGAACCAAGAAACGAGACAGAGAAACACGAACAAAGACAAAAGATAATGAAACGATACGTAATCCATAACATAGAAGTCATCCCGTATTACAGACTACATACCGAAGGAGCACACATCTCTCAACTAAGCTCACGGTCCAGGGGTCGGGAAAGCTCGTCCCGACCCGGACACCTCTCAACCTTGTTCCAGAGTTCCACCTACAAATGAAGACAAGTCTTCTATTTATAGGGGAAGGAACATTACCTGCGTACTTGACAAGTACGGAAGGCAAAAGCCTTACGTACTTACTAAGTACGTAGGGTTTGGTAATGCGTACTTGACAAGTACGGAAGGCAAAAGCCTTGCGTACTTAATAAGTACGCAGGACCAAACTGGTGTGCAGGCTATGTACTCAGGAACACCCTCCTGCGTACTAGCCACGTACACCGATAAATAGAATTTTATCTATAGTTACTAAAACATGCTTCTACAGAAGGTATTATTACTATATTCCTTACGTATAATCGTTTTTGTCATTTGAAACTTGTGTGTGTCGAGTGAGAGTTGGCCGAAAACCCTAAGAGTGCTAGGGTGGGGGTTTACGGGTGTATGGCTAGGATCGGGAAATCCGGTAACCACGCAAGGCGGTCGGCGGTGATGCTGGAAGGAAACGGCAGTCCCCCGAAAGGGATGTTCATGGCTGTTCGGACGCGAGAAGGTGGCGGCAACCCTTCGTTAGGGCGGTTCAGTGATGGAACGGGGTGGCGGGCTGCTCGAAGTCATGAGGAACCTAGAATAGGGTTGGGTTGGGTTCGTTTATGTTTAGTAGAGCCGAGTATGAGAACCGAGTTGCCGAAAGTGATAATTCGTGTTTACGATGGCTAGAGGAGACGCACGGGAAGTGTTAGAAAGTCGGGAACGTGAACATGGGATTCACGTAGAGCATGAAGGCCATGCATGGTGCCAGGCACATGCATAGCATTTGGGTAGTCGTGTAGGGCGGGTTTAATGCCGGGTCGTATATTGACTCGTGAATTGTGTGTATTATCGGTGCGAGGTCGAAAGGCGAGCACGAGACGTTAGCGTGTTCTAGAGAACGAGGTGTGTCGGGCAAAGGTGAGTTTCTATCGCCCTCCTTTAACTGTTTTATTTTTGGGCATGAATACATATGAAACATGTTTTTAGTTAATGCGTGCATAGATGACGCTTTTGGTGATGAAATATATATTTTTAAATAATCGTTATGCTTGCACATGTGTATTCGTTTTGTGTCACGTACTTAAATTTCATGGCGGGAGATCAAGCGTAATCTTAATATTGTGTTGAAGTTAGTCAACGGGGTATTTGGTCTGGCATTAGTCAGTCGGGAGATCAAGCGTAAGCTTGATATTGTGTTGACGCCAGTCAACAGGTTATTGTGTCTGACGGCAGTCATGCGGGAGATCGTTTTTGCTTGTGTCTACAGACCAGACAACATGGTATACTTGTATGTTGATATATATAACTATTTGAATTCTTGAGAAATTATTATGAGTAAACCTTTGAGATGAAAACCAGTTTTATAACGGTTTGGGATTCTACATTCCCTAATGAACTACTATAGAACTCACTCAGCGTATCTGATTTTTAAGCATGTATTTCAGGTAAAGAGAAGGTGTGAGATGGCGGCTTCTGGATGGCATTTGGTTATCATGGATGTTCGTGATGACATTAATTACTAGTTATTTCGTTGAGATATTTAAACATTAGTACTTTGTTTGAATTATGTTTGGGTCAGGTCATTGACCTTTGTTGACTATTTCATTTCCGCAGCAATGACTTAAGTTTAGTTTGATGTCTTTGACTACTTAGCTTGCGTTTGTCACACCCCGACCGATGGTGGAATCATCGGGGCGGGACATGTAAACGGTTCATAAGCACAAGGTTGACTAAATTGAAATATATTAAACTTCAAATTTCATTACAATCATTCAAACAAAACCAAATCCAAGAAAAGAAACATAATTTAAATGCATATGTTCTTTATTTATTTTAACTAAGTCCAAGCCTATATGTAGCACATCTTGATCAATCTCACATATTAGGACCTGAAACATGAATAAAATAAAGTCAACTAAAAAGTTGGTGAGTATAACACAGGTTTGTATATAGATAGCATATAGTTGTAAAACAAATCCTTACATAACATGATAAATAAGGCATTTATGGGGAGCAGCTATTGTGTAACCAAGTACAATCAAACCTTTGTAACTAGCATGCAAATTGTGTTGTCGGTATCAATCACCCCAATCTGGGTGGGTTTGTCAGACTCAATAGATCTATCATTGAAAACCGTCGGCTTGAATTGTTAATGATTGCACATAAGTGTTCACAAAAGTTAGCACACATAGCACTCAGACATAAAGCTCAAATTGCACACATGAATGTAAATAAGATTTGTATTTGTGTTGTTTGTGTAAATGTAAACATGTAATTTGATAGAGTTCATGTTTCACCCCTTGAAATGCACAAGTTAACCTAAAGTGTAATGTATATGGTATTAATAGTGTGCACAAGAGTTTAATTCTAAAGTTGCATTTGGACTTGTGTAAAAAGTCATTGATTTGTAATTGAAAATATTGAATAAAATATATAAAGTTTGAAAGAATATTTTTAGAATATTTTGATTAATGTTTGAGTTTGAATAATTAAATAAGTAATGTAAATAATTATTGTTTATGAAAACATTGTAAGTATTAGTTATAAGTTAGTATAAATAATTAATTGTTTTTGTTTAAATATAAATTAAATAAATAATCATTTCTTTATTTATTTATTTATAATATATGTAACCGTTAAAATACTTTTTAAGATTTAACAATAAGTGTAAATTAAATTTTATAAACTTTAAATAAATAATTTTCTATTTATTCCAAGATTAAATATTTGATCTTTCTAAATATGATTAATTGCATTTTTATAAAAACCAACTATTTTTATTTTGTAATTTAATCAGAATATTTATTGTTTGAAAAATATGTAAAATTATAATTATGCCAAAAATTTAACTCACACACGACCGTGCCTGGGAAGGGCACGATCGTGCTCGAACCACGGGCGCGACCATGCTAGTCAGGGCGCGACCGTGTTGATCAGACAGAATGCACAATTGGATTGTTCTCTAGGCATGATCGTGTCCTGGACTAGGCACGACCATGTCTAGGGTTTTGAGGCATGACGAAGTCTAGCCAAAGGCATGACTGGGTCTGAGTGTGTGAGGCACGACCACGTTGTTATTTGGCGCGACCGTGTCTCATGAAGCACGACCGCGCTAGAATACTAGCGCGACCGTGTGTGTCCCAAAACATAAACGATTTGGCTAATTCTTATTTTGTTAATGTTGGAATTCATAGGGCTTTCCCCCATTAGATTATTTCGAGTCTTTTTGCATAGATTGATTGGATTTAAAACGTGTCTAGAGTCGGATTCGATTAAATCCTTTTTGAACGAAAAATAGATTCAGGTTTAAGATGATTTCCATATTGGAAGCCCAAATTAACATGAGGCTTTTGATCTAAAGAGTAAATCGATAGAGGACAAGGTTTCAATTACCCGGAATAATGGCGAATTGATAACGAACGGTAGGAAGGAGTTCCGACGTCGGCGAGCTTGGTTTCCGGCATCTTCTGCTACGATTATGGTTGCTTCAAGTGGGTCAGTAGCTTCTGGGAGGATCGTTTGTGCGTTTGCTTGGGAGAATTGCAAACAATTTGGAGAATTCGATGGTCTAGTGTACGATTTTGTTGATGATTAGGTGAATTGATGAAATTACGTTTAGTTGTTGTAATTATGATGATCAAGTGGCTTAACTCTGTTTGTTAATAGTTGGAACGTGTAAAACGGTTACGAAATCGAACGTCTCTGTGATTAAAGGCTGCATTTCCGTTTCAACTGGTACTAGGTGCGACTGTGCCCATATGCGGCGCGACCGTGCTAAGGCACCAGGCGCGATCGTTCCAAAGCATGTCGCGCGACCGTGCTAAAGCACTCGGCGCGACCGTGCCATAACTAGGCGCGACCGTGCCTATTAGGGTTTCTTGCTACTTTTCAACATCAGACCTTGTAACTTTAGTCTTTTATCATATTTGTATAATTAGATACTTATGTATTGTTTTAATAGGATAAAACCAAGTAAATTTCGCGGATTTGCATTGAAATATAGTATTAAATTGATGGTACGAAAAGAAACAAAACAGTGCACTAGAATTGGGTTTGAAATGCAATACATTCAATTGAAAATACGGATACTAAAAATCAAAAATGTTATAGTCTCCCCATGTTGAGGGAATTTCGTCCCGAAATTTAGTTAGAGGAAGCTACAACATCAGTAAAAAGATGGGGGTACTTGAGTTTCATTTGGTCCTCTCGTTCCCAAGTGAATTCAGGACCACGCTTAGACTCCCAACGAACTTTGACAATAGGAATACGACTTCGCTTGAGTTGTTTGATTTCACGATCCATAATTTCTACCGGTTTCTCAACGAAGTGCATCGTTTCATCAATGCGCACGTCATCAAGTGGTATATGGAGATTCTCATCAGCGAGACATTTCTTCAGATTAGATACATGAAATGTAGGATGCACATTGCCAAGAGATGGAGGTAACTCGAGTTTGTAAGCCACTTTCCCAATCCTTTCAAGGATTTTGAATAGACCAACATAGCGAGGTGCTAACTTGCCTTTCTTTCCAAAATGGATCACACCCTTCCACGGGGACACCTTAAGAAGAACAAGGTCACCGACTTGGAATTCCAAGGGTTTTCGTCGTTTATCGGCATAACTCTTTTGCCGACTTCTCGCTATTCGGATGTTGTCACGGATTTGAATAATTTTGTAGGATGTTTCTTGAATTAGCTCGGGACCGATGATTTGTGCTTCACCAATCTCGTTCCAACAGATAGGATAACGACACTTGCAACCATAAAGAGCTTCGAATGGAGCCATGTTGATACTTGTGTGATAGCTATTATTGTAAGAGAACTCAATGAGGGATAAATGTGAATCCCAATTGCCACCAAAATCGATTACGCTGGCTCTAAGCATGTCTTCAAGTGTTTGGATTGTCCGCTCGGTTTGACCATCAGTTTGGGGATGGTAAGCCGTGCTCAAATCTAATCGTGTGCCAAGAGCAGATTGAAGAGATTGCCAAAAACGAGAAGTGAACCGGGCATCTCGATCGGATATTATGTTCAAGGGAACACCATGACGGATCACATTTCATCAATGTAAATTCGGGCTAGTTTCTCAACCCGATAGTCTTCACGGATAGGCAAGAAATGAGCAGATTTGGTGAGACGATCAATGATTACCCGAATGCCATCATAACCACTCGAGGTGCGAGGGAGTTTGGTAATAAAATCCATGGCTAAGTTCTCTCATTTCCACACGGGAATTTCCGGTTGTTCAAGTAATCCGGAAGGACGTTGGTGTTCGGCTTTGACTTTGGAACACGTTAGACATTTGGCAACATAGTGAGCAATGTCCTTTTTCATACCGGGCCACCAATATTGTTGGCGAAGATCTTGGTAGATTTTATCTGCACCAGGATGAATAGAATAACGAGTCTTGTGAGCCTCGTTCATGAGAAATGTACGGAGATCATCGCGATCAGGAATTCAAATACGGTTCAAGTAATAAAGTAAGCCTTTGGATTTTGATTCGAGTAGGAGTTCAACACCACACGACATTTCCTCATACATGTTACCTTCGGTGACTGAGACGTGTTGAGCTTCTAAAATGCGGTTTTGAATGTCTGCTTGAATTCGAACATATTGAAGCATGACATGGTCCTTTCGACTCAAAGCGTCGGCTACAACATTCGCTTTGCCGGGATGGTAACGAATCTTGCAGTCATAGTCGTTAAGGAGTTCAACCCAACGTCGTTGCTTCATATTGAGTTCTTTTTGGTTGAAAATGTGTTGAAGACTTTTGTGGTCGGTGAACACCACGCATTTCGTGCCATAGAGGTAATGTCTCCAAATCTTCAATGCAAATACGACCACACCCAACTCGAGATTGTGCGTCGTATAATTCTTCTAATGAATCTTAAGTTGCCTTGATGCATAAGCGATTACTTTGCCTCGTTGCATGAGGACACAACCGAGACCTTGGTTAGAAGCATCACAGTAGACAACTAGATCATCATTCCCATCAGGGAGAGTCAAAATGGGAGCGTTGCACAACTTTTGTTTGAGGGTTTGGAAAGCTTCTTCTTCTTTTGGTCCCCGTTCATAAGTCTTACCCTTGTGAGTCAAAGCGGTAAGGGGGACAACAATCTTAGAGAAGTTTGAGATGAAACGATAGTAATATCCCGCAAGACCAAGAAATGATCGAACTTCAGTGGGAGTCTTCGGGGCATTCCAATTCTTAACCGTTTCGATCTTAGCAGGGTCAACATGAATACCCTTGTCGTTGACAATATGACCAAGAAACTAAACTTCTTTTAACCAAAATTCACATTTGGAGAATTTGGCATATAGTTGTTCTTTCTTCAAGAGATCCAAAACCAATCTAAGATGTTGCTCATGATCGGCTTTAGTCTTGGAATAGATTAAGATGTCATCGATGAAAACGATCATGAACTTATCAAGGTACGGTTTGCACACACGATTCATGAGGTCCATGAAAACTGCGGGCGCATTGGTTAGTCCAAAATGCATAACCATGAACTCGTAATGACCATACCTTGTTCGGAAGGCAGTCTTTGGAATATTGTCTTCTCGTACACGGAGTTGGTGATAACCGGATCGAAAATCAATCTTCGAGAATCAAGTAGAACCTTGAAGTTGATCAAAGAGGTCATCAATTCTAGGCAAAGGATAACGGTTTTTGATAGTAAGCTTGTTGAGTTCGCGGTAGCCAATACACATGTGAAATGATCCATCCTTCTTTTTGACGAATAAGACGGGTGCACCCCACGGTGAATGACTTGGACGAATGAATCCCTTGTCGGAGAGCTCTTGAAGTTGACTTGCAAGTTCTTGCATTTCAGAAGGTGCAAGACGGTATGGAGCTCTAGACACGGGGTTAGCTCCGGGCACAAGATCAATGCGAAATTCTACTTGTCGAACGGGTGGAAGACCGGATAAATCTTCGGGAAACACTTCGGGAAAATCTCGGATAATGGCGATGTCTTGAATACTCTTCTTTTCGACATCTTTTTGAACTATATGGGCTAAAAAGGCCACGTACTTCTTTCGTAAGTACTTTTGAGCAGTAGTGCATGAAATTAATTTAAGCCCTTTGCAAGGCTTTTCACCAAAGACTCTTAGTGTTTCTCTCGATGGTAGAGGTATTCGAATACACTTTTCGAAACAGATGACTTCGGCATGATGATTTGATAGCCAATTCATGCCTATGATGATATCAAAACGTCCTAATGGCATTGGTACAAGATTGATTGGGAATGTATGTTCATTAAGTTCTAGAGAGCAGTCATAGATAATAGACTCGATTGTAAGTGAATCACCATTTGTTATTTCGACAGTGAAGGTTTTCTCTAATTGAGATCGTGTCTTGGCAAGTAAAGGTTCAAAGTTATGTGACACAAAACTCTTATCGGCACCGGTATCAAATAAAATGGAGGCATAGTGACTATTTACAAGGAACGTACCATTGACCACGTCATTGTTGGCTTGAGCTTCGTTGGCGTTTATGTTGAAAGCACGCCCACGAGCTCCACCTTGTCTAGCATTGGCAAATCTTGGGCATTGATCACGGAAATGGTTCGGGTTGCCACACTCATAACACGCACGCCCATTTGCAATAGCGGGAGTACCTTGATTAATCACTTGGGTGTTGGTTTGGTTTGGTGGGTTGACTTGACCCGCAAAAGCTTTGGCCCTATAAACATTAACCGTATGGCCATATCTCCCACAATGACTACAAAGGCGACATGGGATGCTTTGGGGATGATGGTAGTTACAGGTGGCACAAAGTGGGTAGATTCCAACATATGGCTTTTTGGCCGGTGCTTGAACCATAGGTGCAGCTTGGTTAACAGGTATAGCAGGAGTGACCATAGCAAAATTTCTAGCCTTTCTCTTCTTATTGTACTGGGAGGGCTCAGTTATAGCTTCTTTGTTGTGGGTGGAAGGAGTTGCAGTGTCGGAGACTTTCTTTGCGCCCTTTTTAGTAAGAGTCCCCGCCTTCACATGGTTATCAGTTAAGGTGGCAGATAAGCGGATAGCATCCTCAAGTGTTGCGGGATTCCTTCTTAGGACAGTATCTTGAATTTGCCTAAGTAGTCCCCCAATATACTTTTCAATGCAGCGGGACAAAGGAGTGACCATGTGGGGCACAAGAAGGCTCAACTCATGGAACCGAGTTGTGTATGCCAAGTTTTCACCACTATCTTGGGCAAGATCCCAAAACTCAGCTTCAAGTTTCTTCACTTCATTTCGAGGACAGAATTCCTCGGTCATTAGCCTTTTAACCTCATCCCAAGGTAAGGCCTTTGCTACATCCACACCTCTATTCCTTTTCTCCCCATTCGACCACGTGAGTGCCCGTTTTTGTAGGACACTTGTGGCATGACGAACACGAAGGTTGTTGGGGCAGTCACTATTGAGTAATGTATTCTCAATGCTTTCGAACCATTGAAGGAGTCCAGTAGCTCCTTCGGTACCATATAATTTGGGAGGATTTCCACCATTACCACTATTACTACCATTTCCACCATTGTTGCCATTGGTGGCACTATTAGCTTGAGTGAGTTGTGCAAGAATAACAGCAATGTCGGTATTGGTGTTGGCCGCGGGAGCACGACGAGGAGGCATTCTACAGATTTTCACAAGACAAGAAAAGATGTAAGAACTTATGAGAATTGTTTAGATTTAATAGAATAAGATAAATAAATAAATAGATAATCATAGTTTGGATTGTACTCAAATAGTGATATGATCACTCGAATACTATGACACATTAAGGTTAATCAAACTTACATAATTTTCAAGGAGACATGCTTTAGCCTATAAGTAAACACTTATCTCGGGAATTCCCAGGAAAGCATACGGGTCCCTCGGTTGATTGGGATTTATGCGAAATGCTTTCCTAGACAGAAAACCCAAAATACAGGTGTCACTCTTCCAGATTGCGCGTGTCCTCAAATAATTAACAAAGCTTAAAAACCATAACGAGGAAATAAAGAAATTTTTATGAATTTAGCTTCATGAAGTTTCCACATGCTTATAAAGATAAAGATAGAGAAGTAGATAAGAATATTATGAGGTTTTGGGATATAGGAAGGGATATTGTTTATTTAATTTATTATTTTAGTATATACAAATAAGTCATCAAATAAAATAATAACTAATCATAGTAAGCATGTAACACATAACATATAACATATAGCATGTAGCACATAACATGTAAACATGAAGCATAGCATAAGTGGGTGTCCTAAAGTTATAGTCTAGGTCAAGGTGTCTAATAACCTAATTCCCTATAACCAAGGCTCTGATACCAATCTGTCACACCACGACCGATGGCGGAATCATCGGGGCGGGACATGTAGACTGTTCATAAGCACAAGGTTGACTAAATTGAAATATATTAAACTTCAAATTTCATTACAATCATTCAAACAAAACCAAATCCAAGAAAAGAAACATAATTTAAATGCATAAGTTCTTTATTTATTTTAACTAAGTCCAAGCCTATATGTAGCACATCTTGATCAATCTCACATATTAGGACCTGAAATATGAATAAAATAAAGCAACTAAAAAGTTGGTGAGTATAACACATGTTTGTATATAGATAGCATATAGTTGTAAAACAAATCCTTACATAACATGATAAATAAGGCATTTATGGGGAGCAGCTATTGTGTAACCAAGTACAATCATACCTTTGTAACTAGCATGCAAATTGTGTTGTCGGCATCAATCACCCCAATCTGGGTGGGTTTGTCAGACTCAATAGATCTATAATTGAGAACCGTCGGCTTGAATAGTTAATGATTGCACATAAGTGTTCACAAAGGTTAGCACATATAGCACTCGGGCATAAAGCTCAAAATGCACACATAAATGTAAATAGGATTTGTATTTGTGTTGTTTGTGTAAATGTAAACATGTAATTTGATAGAGTTCATATTTCACCCAAAAAGTGTAAAAGAGTAAAAGGGGCTATGAAATACTCACTTGGTTTGAATACGTTGCTAAGAAAGGTACTAGATAGAATAAAGATACTTGAAATGCACAAGTTAACCTAAAGTGTAATGTATATGGTATTAATAGTGTGCACAAGAGTTTAATTCTAAAGTTGCATTTCGACTTGTGTAAAAAGTCATTAATTTGTAATTGGAAATATTGAATAAAATATATAAAGTTTGAAAGAATATTTTTAGAATAGTTTGATTAAGGTTTGAGTTTGAATAATTAAATAAGTAATGTAAGTAATTATTGTTTATGAAAACATTGTAAGTATTAGTTATAAGTTAGTATAAATAATTAATTGTTTTTGTTTAAATATAAATTAAATAAATAATCATTTCTTTATAATATATGTAACCATTAGAATACTTTTTAAGATTTAACAATAAGTGTAAATTAAATTTTATAAACTTCAAATAAATAATTTTCTATCTATTCCAAGATTAAATATTTGATCTTTCTAAATATGATTAATTGCATTTTTATAAAAATCAACTATTTTTATTTTGTAATTTAATCAGAATATTTATTGTTTGAAAAATATGTAAAATTATAATTCTATCAAAAATTTAACTCACACACGACCGTGCCTTGGAAGGGCACTATCGTGCTCGAACCACGGGCGCGACCATGCTAGTCAGGGCGCGACCGTGTTGATCAGACAGAATGCACAATTGGATTGTTCTCTAGGCACGATCGTGTCCTGGACTAGGCACGACCGTGTCTAGGGTTTTGAGGCATGACTAAGTTTAGCCAAAGGCATGACTGGGTCTGAGTGTGTGAGGCACGACCGCGCTGGTATTTGGCGCGACCGTGTCTCATGAAGCACGACCGCGCTAGAATACTAGCGCGACCGTGTCTGTCCCAAAATAGAAACGATTTGGCTAATTCTTATATTGTTAATGTTGGAATTCATGGGGCTTTCCCCCATTAGATTATTTCGAGTCTTTTTGCATAGATTGATTGGATTTAAAACGTGTCTAGAGTCGGATTCGATTAAATCATTTTTGAACGAAAACTAGATTCGGGTTTAAGATGATTTCCATATTGGAGGCCCAAATTAACATGAGGCTTTTGATCTAAAGAGTAAATCGATAGAGGACAAGGTTTCAATTACCCGGAATAATGGAGAATTGATAGCGAACGGTAGGAAGGAGTTCCGGCGTCGGCGAGCTTGGTTTCTTGCGTCTTCTGTTACGATTCCGGTTGCTTCATGTGGGTCAGTAGCTTCTGGGAGGATCGTTTGTGCGTTTGCTTGGGAGAATTGCAAACAATTTGGAGAATTCGATGGTCTAGTGGACGATTTTGTTGATTATTAGGTGAATTGATGAAATTCCATTTAGTTGTTGTAATTATGATGATCAAGTGGCTTAACTCTGTTTGTTAATAGTTGGAACGTGTAAAACGGTTACGAAATCGAACGTCTCTGTGATTAAAGGCTGCATTTCCGTTTCAACTGGTACTAGGCGCGACCGTGCCCATATGCGGCGCGACCGTGCTAAGGCACCAGGCGCGATCGTTCCAATGCAAGTCGCGCGACCGTGCCAAAGCACTCGGCGCGAGCGTGCCAGAACTAGGCGGGACCGTGCCTATTAGGGTTTCTTGCTACTTTTCAACATCAGACCTTGTAACTTTAGTGTTTTGTCATATTTGTATAATTAGATAATTATGTATTGTTTTAATTGGATAAAACCGAATAAATTTCGCGGATTTGCATTGAAATATAGTTTTAAATTGATGGTACGAAAAGAAACAAAACAGTGCACTAGAATTGGGTTTGAAATGCATTACATTGAAATGAAAATACGGATACTAAAAATCAGAAATATTACAGCGTTTGAGCCAACAAGTAAGGTTCCCAGGTTTAGGGCCTTACATATTTAAGCAAATAATTTTATATTTTGAATTATTGGTTCGTTACAAATCATCCCCCTAACTTCGGGTTTTGTCCCCGAAACCCGCCACCACATAAACAACTTAGGGTAGTAGTTCGACCTTTCCTCTTAACTTTACCAAACCAAACCAAACCAAACGTACCCAGTATAATCCCACACATAGCTAACGCTATTAGTAGGGTCTGGGGAGGGTGTGATAAGGGCAAACCTTACCCCTATCCCAAGGGATAGAGAGGCTGGCCCCGTTTAGACCCCCGGCTCCATGGGAAAGAAAAAGATAAAAATATTAATAAAATTAATGAGTAATAAAGTAAAATAAATCTAACAGTAATCTAACAATTAGCGGTGTATGACTAGAGTATATTAGTCACAAGAAACACAACACACCTACAAGAAACAAGACATACGCAAAATCTTTGCTAAACAACTCTACTCTCCCACACAACGGGTCACTCATCCTAAAACCCTAATACGACGTCTCCATGAAATCCTATCATTGATCATGTCCTCTGAGAGGTGTAAATCTAGCAAATCAAGCCTAATCCTCTCATCCCACGTTAATTTCGGTCTCCCCCTGCTCCTTTTCCCCTCTACAACGAGAGTTTCCACCGTTCTCACTGGATCTGTGCTCTGTCTCCTCTTGACATGTCCAAACCATCTCAATCTTCCTTCTCTTATCTTATCTGAGATACATGTGACTCCCAATCTCTTCCGAACAACTTCATTTCTTATTCGGTCCTTTCTTGTGTGTCCACACATCCACCTCAACATCCTCATCTCAGCTACATCCATTTTTCGAGCTTGTGTCTTCTTGATGGCCCAACACTCGGTTCCATATAGCATCGCTGGGCGAACTGCTACCCTATAAAATTTACCCTTTAACCCTATTGGGAACCTCTTGTCGCACAAAACACCTGAGGCCGCTCTCCATTTACACCAACCAGCCTGCACCCGATGGACTACATCATTGTCGATGTCCCCGTTACTCTGGATGACAGATCCTAGATACTTGAACTTCAGTGTCTTAGGGACAACCCCACCTTCAATAGAAATCTGGGTCTCCTCGTCGACGTTTGCACCACTAAAGTTGCAGTGAAGGTACTCGGTTTTAGATCGGCTTATCTTCACCTTTCATTGTGCTTTCAAGGAATAATACATGGTAAATCCCAATAGCACTATTAATTCTCTCCACTATCTAAGATAGTCACCGATTCTTCTACTTGATTCAAAATGACAACCTCATACACAACATGAGAAGCAACAACTTCTCTCGCCAAACATTTCCGTGGATTGGCCACGCAAAATATAACATGGAGTTTACTCGATTCGTATGGTAAATCCAAACGGTAAATGACTTACCAAGTTAGTATCGAGTTTGATCGGTCCAACAAAACGAGGACTTAGCCTCCCACATTTTCAAACCTGAAACAACCGCTTTCAGGGGGAAACTTTGATAGCGTCAAGTTCCCACTTGAATATTAACACACCTCCTCCCTAAATCCGCTTTTAGGGTTTTTTACCTATCTTGAGCGAACTTCCAATTGTGTTCACTTACAATGATCTTTTACACTAAGTCTTGAATCACATCATTGATTCTAGACTCCCGACGATCAAATCTACCAAATTAGTCGATGTTCGACACCAACCACCATCTAGTAAATTGTACAATGGCACGTTAACATCCATAAAGATGTATAAGATGACACCATATCTCTCGATCAACAATAAAATAATCACCCGGTTCCTCCAAATGGATAAGTGAAGCCGACATTTCAATCTAACTTAAAAGATACAGTCAGTTCTCGTATCACACACTCCACAAAAATCGCATTCTTCGATCATTCATAAAAGTAGGCTTCCTCTAAGAATAGGGTATGCATACTACCCGGTCGAAAGACCCGCCACTAACCAAAATGATACATGTTTCCACCATTTCCATATACTCTTGTAGTCAAACTACTACAAGTTTCTCCTACCACGCATATGTATATGAAGCCGTTGAGGCTTCCCACACAACCTTCCTTTATCGTTTGGCCTTAGTACACAAGCCAACGAGACATTTGTCAACATCCTCGACTATGTCTGCTTTCATATATAGCCACCAAAGTTATGCTCCGTAATCAAGCACTAAAGTCTCCCTGAGTGTATAAATTTCTTGAATGTTTGAATTACCTCAAAGTAGTAGTCAATACGTTTGACAACTAAGGAATCCAAGTTCTATCATGCCGTTTCTCCCACCACATGAATAGAAGTTTCATAACCTCCATACCAATCCGTCCATTGAGATTCAAGGTCTCAAGTGTTTCATACTGTTGGGATTCAAGTATCCCATCGCCTGCATACAACACTCCTTTGAAGCTCGAGACTTCAATTCAACCACCTCGCATACAATCACCCGTTCCCTCCTTTAGTTGCTACAATCAAACTCATAACTGTCTAGGAGAATAAACGATAATCCTGCCTGGTTGCATAGAGACATAACCGAGTCTAATGCGTGAGGCACCAAAATAACCGACAAGCACACAGTTTCTCCAAGTAAGGACACGACAATTGCCTTACCTAATTCCTCTTTCACAACTTTGAAGGGCAGCTCCTTATCCGTGACCAAGGCACTCAGATTATCTCTAGTGACTTAATCATAAGACATCCTTTGAGATTCAACAATCTTATTTACACAATCCCCCTTCTAAGTTCGAAGACTTCATTCTCATACATCGTTGGTGAAGTTCTAAGACTTCAAACACCAGTTGTGAAGTTCTAAGATTTCAAACAACATTTATGGGATATCCCCCTCCTCTACACTCATTGGTTGAATATAAAACCTGAGTCACTTTATTCAACCCAGACAATCGATGCACAACGCATTTTTCCATTCTTCAACTCTACAAGGAATTGTCACACCCCAAAAAGAGACACTCGGGTATAAAACCCTAACGAACTTCTTCACGACATAAACATCAAGTATTCCATTGCACTGGTTGATGTCAATGACATAATCCATGTACACACCAATTCATATGCCATGTGTTTCTCCGTCTTTAGATAAGAACAGATCGACACGTCACCTCTTGGCCACACACGACAATAGTATGGTCACTAAGTAACCAAACAAGTTCCACTACAATTGTAGGACTCCATTCCATGTGATTGTTTCACGCGCAACCCGACAAATAAAACCAAACGAATTCAGTCTCATCCTTGGTAGTTAGAAATGCCCTTCTCGAAGGCCTTGAAATTTCTATTTTCTCCCATTTATCACCCTTGTGCTTTAGCTCGAGACATTCTCTTCAAATGTGTCCCGAATTATAACAACTGTACCACACGTTATTAGGACTATAACACTATGGAATATTGTGTCCCATCATTCTCCAATCGAGTTACTTTCCATACATGTAACACCCAAAAATCCACCCTAATTTAAAACTTTTATAACATGCGGAAGTTAGGCCCCAAAACAACATTTAACTTATCCACACGTTAAGATTTACAAACACAAATTAAGATAACATGATTTCCACAAAATTTGTTTAAACAAAGATCACCAACTAGTTATCCACAACTTGTGATAACCCCAAATAGTTTGTAAAGACTCCATACGAGAATATATACAAAAACCAACTACAAAACATGACCACGAGAATCCAATCCACATGATGCGAGGCCCGAGATCACTTCGGAGCTTTCCCTACATTCAAAACATCAATTTGAACATGGTTAGTAAAGATAAGTAGCCTTAGGGAACCCCACATGTCCTTACAACAAACACAGGCCAAAACCCCGAAAACCCGAAAATCCCAGCGTCTAACAGCCTATTTTGGGCGTATCATACGCTCCGGGCGTATGGTACTCTGCCCGGGCGTATGGTACGCCGGCACCAGGTAAAACATGCCCGAAAATTGATTCTCAGCCTATGTAACCCCCCATCGACTGACCTGTTTGCATATGTAAGCTATTAACCATCATAAACACATGTTTAAACTACATATATGATCACTCACATCTACTAACATGAATTGGTTAATTCTCCACCCCCAAACCCGAGCATCACTACTCGTTTCCTACACTTGATGTGGTTAACTTCAAGTTCATTCATATAATCGTTTAGGCGTACAACGACCTATATCTAAGACATGTATTGACTCATACAATTCCTAACATTTCACCATTCATCAATTTGACATATCCACATGTCTATTGCGAGAACCACCACTCGCTTTTCCGCATGGAGTATTTGAATCCATGCCGACCCATGAAGTGTCCACACTTCAAGTCACCCGTGAAGTATTTGACTTCACTTTCACCCATGAGGTATTTGACCTCACTACCACCCATGAAGTATTTGACTTCACGTAAACAACTCCATGAATAATCCACACTTCATGTAATCAACCAATTTACCGATTTAACACCAACGATTGACTTTACCACATTAAGTCAACTCTAGTCTAATGTTACCACATTATACTTTTTAGTTGACTCTTGACCATATTTAGTCATTTACACTATTTAACAACATTTGCACCTTTAAGTCTGACTATTAACCACACAGTCTAAATACATTTATTTACCACATTTGCACATTCAAGTTTGACTATTAACCACATAGTATAATCACACTATTTTACCACGTTTGCACATTCAAGGTTGACTATTAACCACATAGTCTAATTGTAAGGCCCCAAAACAGGCACCTTACAGTTAATTCTCATAACTGGTTAAGTTCTTTAAAAACATCTAACTTTCATTTACATAAACTGCGGAAGTCTTTCTCATTTTAATTTTATCTTTTACACTCGTTAACTTTCATAACGTTACCTGACGAATGCATGCGCACCAACCCGAGTAGCACCGCTCCCAAGCCAAGATACCTCGTCAAGCAGACTCACCTGCAAAACAATCTAACGTACATACAAAGTCAGCTACGCAGAGTGAGTTCTAATAGTTTAATTTATCAAAAGCCAACTTGTCTCATTCATTTAATTATTCCCATTCAAGACACTCTGGTCCTTAGAAAATAGTTTATAGAATTTTATCATATAAATAACCCCATTATTTTATATTATCCCAAAAGATTCACCACCCCAGACTCTATCCATCCTCTGACTCGGTAAGTCTTTCCGCCATTGATCGAGCTTACCACTCTGATAACTCATACGCTACTATATGTATTAACCATACCCTGGTTAACTCAACAAACCTCTAGACACAAACTTACCAGTCCTAACCAGGACTCTCATAAATCAACTGACATAACAGTTGTAAACACCACACCAAAATCCTGACACAACGGTCAATGTAACTCTACTCACCATATTAATGATATCTCATGCTCAATAAGTATAACTCAACGCTTGTATGCAATTTAACACAAATATATAAGCACACAAACGCATACCTCATTACTGCACCCTCGTCAGGGTTATCCCCGTCGGGATAATCGCCATAAGCTCCGCTATACCCTTGTTACAGGGGCCCGCCGCTAAACATAGCGACAAAGTCGTCATCTATGATGACTACCCAGCCACCCACATGGCGACTATATCATCTACCATACGGTGACTGACATGTCACACGTACAATGATGACACCGAAGGACTTCATCCTCCACATCACTGTTAGCCGTAAACACGGACAACAATGCAAGCACACCAAGCAACACATATATACATATGACACTACCTAGACATGTACTACGACTCACCACCATTTTTGGATCATTTACGTGTGTAATCCAACACTTACTTAGACGTATCCTCATAACGTCTAGACACTTTATCCATCTCCTTACGAATAGGCATTTATACGACTCACAATCACCATACTGACTTCTAGTCCGTATACACTATGGACTCCACATAAACCCATGCACACATGGTACCCGCTGTGTCACGATGACAACGACACAATACACACAACATCAAACACACGACGCATAACAGCATACTAACATCTACCCGACTCGTTAATGAACCCCGTACTAGTTCCCATTCTAACTCTCTTTATATAACCATTACAGGTTTAACTAAATTCCTGACTCATCTAGACTAACTCATAAGATCACACACATGGATCATCACCACTCTTGTTCACCCACCCTAAGGATCCGATAATGACTCTTAGCTCATTATTACATAATGGTCTCATAAAACACTTTAAGTTTAAATCATAACTTGTTCGTTTGAATAAACATGTGAGTATATACGATTGCCCCAAAATAGTAAAACGTTTAAAAGAGGGGATTAGAAACTCACAGATTACGAAGTCTAAATCTTTGCTCTGCGACTCGCTCTTTCACGCCTGAAACCAACCTGTCAAACGTATGATCCAAGATTAGGGTATGCTCAACCCGTATATCGAATAACGTACACACAAAATAAATCCTCGACATGTCTTATATTCTGAACCAAGTCCCTTGCACACACACGCAAGTGCCATACAAACCCTAATCTCTTTCTTTCACCCCTGGCCGTCACCGTCTCGCAATACTAATTCGCCTTGACACGCATAGGACTTGTGTGCCCCAACTTGAATGCCTATACATGCACGTACACACAACCATGCAACGTAAAACCCTAGCTTCCCCATGTATGCCTTAACCACACACAACACAAATCTACGCACGCCAATGGACTGCCGTAGCACCGGAAGCCGCCAGCCATCGCGGCTTATGCTAACCGTGGTCGTAACCACCTTCTCCGGCCATCACGTCCCCACTACGTCGTCCTTCTTGCCTCCGCTCCCGTCCCACATCACTAACACCTCCCCGCCGCCCACCTAATACCCCCATACTACCACCGCAGTCGGCCTCCTTTTCCGATTACATTAACCCAGTCGAAAACCTTAGTCGGGTGTTCTTGCAAACACATACACGAACCATAATATAAGCATAAATAGGAATTACCTTCGAGATGTATGAAGTTCTCCTCGTGATACCAGCGCCGAACCACCGCCTTCACCGTCGCCTCTTTTTCTCCCTCCTACATCTACCGTCTAACACTCCTAGGCCGCATCTGGCCTAGGGTTTGCGATTAAAAGGTTTATAAACCCTTATATATTTCGTTTCGGGTCCCTCCAAATACGTTTAAGGCAGTTCCACCTCTAATTCTTGAATTAACGGCAGTCCGAGTCCTCTAACTGTGATACCCAGCTTTACGTGAAACGTTTATAATCCCTGTTGTTAAAAGAGACCCTGATCCCTCATTAACTCGATCCATTCGTTAAATAAATTTTCGGGATGTTACAAGTATATCCCCCTTAAAAGAGGATTCATCCTCGAATCCTGTGTAGGCACAAATCAACACGACTTCTCTATCCGTTCTTACTCGCACCCAAATCCATCTAGTGTAATCACCTTCACACATATCCGTTGGTGTTCAACAAAGTCATCTCCGTTGCCCGCTTTCCACTTTGGGATTTGTAGGTTTCACCTACTCATTCCCTTCTCTCTCGTCCCTTAAGTACGCACACACCCAACACTAGGGTCATCATTTTTAGCTCTCGATGTTTCGCAACGCTCACTTACCTCCGCCATGTCCATTTCAATAGACAAACACTTGCCTTACATGAATGCTCTATAGGAGCTCATATTAAGCTAGTCTTAGGTTTACTAGCATAGGTACTTCTTCCCGGTCACTTATGTGCAATCCTGCACTTACCCCTCTTGAGTTTTACTTTCCTCGTTGTGCCCTACTATTACCATGAGATCACCGACCGCATCTCGTTTATCATGTACGAACATGAAGTCCGTCTACTCACAAGCCTCAGCTATCTGTTGTCTCGTTCAGAGAAGACATCCCTATTCCTCTGGTATCTCACCTTGACTGAATCCTTCACCTAGAATGTGTTCCATGAAGATTCTTCGTCACCTTGTTATCTCTGTGTTAAAATCTTCAGCGTCATCACCTTCACCTTGTCTTAAACATTTCTGGTCAAGCGTCCACGTAAACGCTTTCATCATCTACTCTCATAGCTCCGCCCACTGGCTTCGTGCTCTAAATTCTTGAAATATAAGCACATGCATCTCAATAGAGCACCTCTCCGATCATCTAGAAAGACGTCAAAACTTCTCGCATCACCTCAATGTATCAGCGTCGAGAAAATCGTCAAGATAGAAATACTATACTTGTGCACACTGACCACCCATCCTATGTACGACTAAGCATGTACTACAAGGACACACACCGACACACATAACTACAAAACACCATCGTTCTACACATGTACTAGTAACCCCAAACTCTAAACCCATATCACATGCACACACACGACAACTATATTTGAGTAAATCTACGTGCATACAATATGAACTCGTCATTTATAGATACACAAACTCCTGAAACTTACCTCTTACTTGCTACAACGGTAGCCCCTGCCACACGTCATCATATACTCATACAAAGTTTACTCGATCGTTCCTATACGGGTTGTACCCATACTTCAAGACGACACATTACTCAATCTAGACACAAACCATCACTCTGAACATTCATACACACAAGATATAAAATATCTTACTTCCCCATAGGATCTGGTCCTGAACACATATACCTAGACATAAGGTATGTAGCTACAATTTCCCACAAGACCTCGTCTTGAACATTTATACATACTAAAGATGTATATTTAAGATTTCCCACAAGACTTCTTCCTGAACAACTACACGAGGGGCAACGCACCCCTTACACTTCAAACATCACCTAAACATAACACATAGGTGACAGTATCTTAAGACCGTAGACAAACGCAAATATTCAAAATTCAGGTCTACTCATATAGTCTAATCAACCAAGTTCTAGCATTACATCGAAGATTACATTTAGTATGAACTCACGTCGTTCAAAGGTAATCACAGAATCACACGTAATCAACACTGCGCCACCAATAGCCAGCTATCACACATGCAACTATCATTTATTACGTTTTAAACCATCCCCATGGTAAGACTCAATATCAAGGTCAAAATCAAGTAACTTGAAAAACCAAGAACAAATATTTCGTCACCAAAGTGTCTGACTGTCACTACTCAAAATGCTCTAGTCCTCTCGTGGTAACCACCACTGCTCTAATCACTGAACAAGTCGAAGTTATCACCCACTTGTTCCTCTTCGTCAGATTCCTCCAGCGGTCTATTTCCCGATTCGGTGTTGTGACTCGAAGGCTGACTCTTGACCGCAAATGCATGTCTTCCTCTCCAACCACCTCTCATGTAAAGCTACTGAGTCCACCTCGCATAGTTGCCCTGCTAGTACTGGGAGCATTAGGCGCCAGAAGCGCCAATATCACCTCATGTGCTGGTAGCTCTTGCTCATCCTCAGCCGTCGGTGAAACCACCGTCAATGGGACAGGTGCTAAGATCCGTCTTAACCCAAAGATAAAAGTACGAACAGCAGTCGCACATCTAGTCCCCCATTCTGTCAACCTCCTGATGAGAGCTCCCCGCCTAACACATCAAGTCCGAATCGTCATGCGCATTAGTTCTTGCACAAGATAGAATGTTGGAGTGATTACTATGGGCGTCAAATTAAGAATATGAGAGTAATCATAGACTGCCAAATCACAGTGATCAAATGCAATTTGGTGGTCCACATTACTGCTCGGATTCTAAACCTTCCCCATCATATTTACACTAAATTTCTATCTTTCACACCCCTCGGATACACATGATCCCACACAATAATCTAGCAAGTCATCATCTTTATCGTAATTTCACACCATCCAAGGTTACACACAAAATTACTAAATCATATCGACACGACAAACTATCTCACATAGTTACAATTAATGCTACTCCACATTATACAATTCATATCATAGTCTCATTTAATCTCACCACACAACTTCACGTAGTTCTATTACTACTCTAGCACATAGCACACATCAAGATAGACGTACCTCTTGGCTCGTGGTTACTCGTGGTGGCATTCGTTTCACCCTCGTCCCATTTTCAGTTTAAGTTAAGGCATTTTATTTGTTTAAAAACACCAGTTTTCTCTTAAATCTCAGCTCTGATACCAACTTGTAAGGCCCCAAAATAGGCCCTACACTTGGTTCTCATAACTGGTTAAGTTCTTTAAAACATCTAACTTTCATTTACATAAACAACGGAAGTCTTTCTCATTTTAATTTTATCTTTTACACTCGTTAACTTTCATAATGTTACGTGACGAATGCATGCGCACCAACCCTAGTAGCACCGCTCCCAAGCCAAGGTACCTCGTCAAGCAAACTCACCTACAAAACAATCTAACGTACATACAAAGTCAGCTACGCTGAGTGAGTTCTAATAGTTTAATTTATCAAAAGTCAACTTGTCTCATTCATTTAATTATTTCCATTCAAGACCCTCTGGTCCTTAGAAAATAGTTTATAGACTTTTATCATATAAATAACCCCATTATTTTATATTATCCCTAAAGACCCTCGATCCCTCATTAACTCGATCCGTTCGTTAAATAAATTTTCAGGATGTTACACTAATTACACCTATTCACCACATTGGCGCATTCAAGTTTGACTATTAACCACATAGTCTAATTATACCGAATCAACATAATAGTTTGACCCTATACAAACTAAAGTCAAATTACAACAGTTCCACCATTATCCACAACGGTATTTTACCGTTTTACACTAACGGGTCGACTCAACAACATATTAAGTCAATTTAAAACCACATTCTATGTTTCAGCAATTAGATGACTCTAACCACCTTGAGTCTTTTATTCCAATTAACCACATTAGTTAATATAGTTTGGCTAAATACCACTTAAGCCAATTTACACACATTATCACACATCAATGTTTTAGTTTGACTAAATTTCCACATTGAGTCAAACATACAAGTTCTACCATAACAATTGAACATTGACTTTATATCACACAAGTCAAACATATTAACAACATGTAAATACATACCATATCAGCTACTTACACATAGACTACATATCTAATACTAAGTAAGTGCAAAGCACTTTCCTTTGTCAATGAAGATTCCACTCGGTCTTCAAAGCTAGCATCTTTAACGCCTTGATTACCTAAACATTCCACATGTTTTAGTAATTTAAATTACCCCAATACATACACTAATTGGAGTTTAACACCCACCCAAGATCTTATGATCTGCACTATTATCTAATCTTGGTTTATTAAGCTCCACACAAGCTTTTAACCATTACTAAACCAATTCTACCCATTTTGACCCGTTAAGGTTTTTCCCCCAATTTCCATAATTTCATCCAATTCATGATTCTCCAAATCAATTGAGTTTTATACTTGAAAATGTGTTTATATTACACCATAAACACTTATCCATACTCAATTCACCATCCAAACACTCCAATTAAAAAACCCCCAATTTGGATCCTTAAGACCCTAATTTTCAAAACTCCAAATTTGGGGAAATCAACATGAATTGATTACTCCCTTAGCTTTAGTAATGCTAGATTAACACTTCCTAACAACAATTTACACACCATCATCAACAAATTCGACCCTCTAGGTTTCATCCACCTATACACATCAATAACAAGAATTAATGGAGGATTAAGAAGAAAAGATGGCACTTGATTAATGGGAAGGATTGTGCATGCTAAAACTTCTAATTTAAGCAAGCAATCCCAGGTTCTTGAGCTTGATCCTCTCCCCCTTTCTCCTCTTTGAAGAACTCGTAAACACACACATATGTGTGTGTTTTGCCTGACAACTCCTAATTAACACAATTCGGAATGTGTTAATTACATAACAACCCTTCTATTAGTTTAATAAACCCCTTTAGCACCAAACTAGTTAATTCCAACAATTAAAAGGCACCCCAACTTTCATTTTATATAATTTCAACCCCTATAATATAATCAATATATTATAAGACAAACCTGAAAGTTGGTTCGTTAGAAATCACACCCCCTAATTTTGGGTTTCATCCCCGAAACCCGATCCACCAAAGGATTAGGGTATCACTTGAGTATCTATCCTCAGATTCCCGAGTAGTTTTCCTCCCCTTATCTAATGATCCCGCTGAACCAACACTTGGTTAATCCGCTTTTACCACAAGCGTTTCACCTTTCTATCTAAGATAGTCACCGGTTCTTCAATGTAACATTCCTGTTTTTTTTTTTTTACCATGTAAACGTTTCGATGCAATAAACGTGTATTTCAATTTCAAATTCGTGTGCAACAACCGTAAATGCAATTACACATACAATACATTATGTTACAATAACAACTGAAAACGCCATTATCTCACAAGCCCCGAGGACCAAAACTGACAAAACTCAAAAACTACAAAACTAGGCAAGCACGGTCGCGCCTAAGACTAGGCACGGTCGCGCCTGCAGACCTAAGCACGGTCGTGCCTAATACAGACACGGTCGCGCTGCTGAAACCACGTGACTCCGCAGAGTCAGTCAGTGGTCCATGCTCGTCGAATCAAATCGCGTTAAGGCCGGATTTCACACGTCCGACCATACGCAACTGTACACCATCTGAAACACGTCTCCAATTTCGTACTCCAATCGACCTATTTCAATCATCAACTAACCACTCCCACCACAATCATGAATTTGCAAATTTGACGTTATAAGGAGAATCCAATGCCCCCTACACCTTCACATGCACCCTCTCGACCTCTCGGAGCATTCACTCGACTCGCATACAACCTCTGTCGTCCGATCGATCGCCGAGAAACCCGACCTCACGACTTGTAGCCGACTGCATTAAATTGCCCGATTTAAACAAGTAAGTAATATGTCTCTAGCTTCGTATCTACCTCTACCACGAAAGCCCTATGTCAATTCGTAGTAAAAATACGCGATCGATCCGATTTTGAACCTAAAAAGTCGAAACTACACTTTTAGTCGAACTACCACTTAAACACGATATAAATACAATTAAACTATGTAAATAGCTTCGCAAGCATCCACTAAGTGAAAGCCCTAAGAATACAGAAGCTTTTAATATAAGAAACGATCGATTTATGTCTGGAAAAGACCCGACACGGTCGCGCTCATCACTGAGCGCGGTCGTGCCTGACCAAGCACAGTCGTGGTCCGAGTAAGGCCCGGTCGTGCCTGACCAAGCACAGTCGTGGTCCGAGTAAGGCCCGGTCGTGCTTACCGAGCAAACAAGTCCTGACCAAAAACAAACACTAGACGCGGTCGTGCCGGACACGAGCACGGTCGTGCTCCATGACCAGAACCTCTATAGTCTTCTGACTCGACCACGGGCGCGCTCCAGACCACCACGGTCACGCCCGGAGGCGAGCGCGGTCGTGCCGGAACTGAATCTTTACAGTTTCTCAGATTTGATGATTTTTATAAAACTTATGTTATAAACTTAACTGTTTAAACAGAATCTCACCATTATTAAGCACAACAATTATTTTCATCGATTAAATTGTTTTAAACCGATTCTTACCATTTGAAAATACATTTTCATTTAAAATTTCTAAATTTATAAAAAGTTATAACAAGATTTTATAAAACACTTTATTATGAAAAAGACTTTTATAAACCAATTGTATAAATCCTAGTTACATCAAATAAAACTTATATAAATATAAACTACTTTATATTTTGTGACGTTTTCTAAAATAAGTAGATAAAGCGAATTCATTTGTTATATTACATTCAATTAAATATATATACCACACTACCTTATATTTTAAATACATAACTAAACGATACAATTCATTAGTGCAAATCCTTACGCTTGCAATACACTGAAACACTATAGTTACTTTAAACCTTATACACCGCATTAATACACGTCATACATTTACTCGATAGGTCAAGCTCCGTGACCCTCAAACACTTAACATTTACTTGGTTGTGCAATCTACACTCTCCAACACATGTGAGTCTACATAACCCCACTTTTACTCTTTTTCACCTTTGGGGTGGACATTATTTACATTAAACAAATTGCAACTCTTTCATAGTACAATTCTTACTTGATTACATGAATTATTTGTGCAATATGCTTGAATGCTATGAGTCATTACTATACATACATGACGCAACTCGTGCAAATCATTAACTTTGTACAAGCCAACGGTAAACAAGGATAGTACTATTGAGTCTGACAAACCCACCCGGGTAGGGTGTTTGTTACCGACTTTACATTAGGGTAACTGTCACACCCCAACCGACGGCGGAAACGTCGGGGCATGAAGCGTGCAGACTGTTCATTGCTCATGGTTTGCTAATGTTTGAATAATTAATAATTGTTTTCATTGCAAATAGATAAGTTCAATCAAAACACAAACAATCCACAAAACATAAATGTAAATTACATCAAATAAGCTAGTTTAATTAAATTCTAGGTCCAAAGTCCTATGTGTAGCATATCTTGATCACTTCAAACATTAGTACCTGAAACATGGTTAAAACAGGGTCAACTAGAAAGTTGGTGAGAGTACATAGGTTTAATCGTGTGATAGCAAAATACGTGTTGTGTGCATACAGTTCAATACAATCATGACAATTAAGGCATTTATGGAGAGAAAAACATCGTGTGACCTATACAATCAAACCTTTGTAACTTGCACTCAAAATTTGTGTTGTCAGTAACAGTCACCCTACCTGGGTGGGTTTGTCAGACTCAATAGATCTACCACTGTTTACTGTCGGCTATTAGTTAATGATTGTACATGAAGAGCATAATAATTGGTCTACCAAATGTACTCAAGCACAAAGCGCAAAACTGTAAACATGCATAGGATGGAACTGTATATGTGTATAATTGAAAACATGTAAATAGAACGCATGTTCCACCCCAAAAACGTTTGTAAAATAGAGTAAAAGGGGGGCTATGTAACTCACTTGTTATGCAGAGTGTAGGTCGCACAAGCAAGTATGTAATGGCGGTGTGTTGTAGATTGCTAAGTTCGACCTAATGAACAATGTATATGTGTTATTGATTTGCGTTATTTAATGACGGAAGTGAATTTGTCATTCTTAAACGTGTAGGGTTTGTCTTAAAAATAATTATTTAAACTGTTATTTATTTATCAAATTAACAGAATAAAAATAAAAGTAAGGATTCTGTTTAAGGGATGAGCACGACCGTGCTTGTATATGGCACGACCGCGCCCGGCACGTACGCGACCGCGCTTGGTCGGTAACGCGCCCGTGGTTGGTCAGAAGTCAAAACAAGAGTCTGGTCCTGAGACACGACCGCGTCCGTATCCGGCACGACCACGCCTAGGGTTTTGACTAGGTCAGGACTTGGTTTGATCGATAACACGACCGGGCCTCTTACGGGGCACGACTGTGCTTGGTCAGACACGACCGCGCTCATAGGCTGGCGCGATCGTGTCTGGTCAATTCCAGAAGCAATTCGCCTGATTCTTGTAATAACACAGATTATAAACTTAGGGTTTTCATTTATATGATGTTTGCGAATTGAATTACACCATTTAATTAGGTTTATATCCTGTTTAACGTGTCGATCATTTAAAACCATTTTTTTATCAAAACTCAGATTCAATTCTGTAGAATCATGTAATGTGGTTACGAATTGAGTTAGGGCTTTCGATTAACTTGGAGAGACGATCCTAATGAACTATTATTAACCTGTTTTGAATGGGCAACAAGTGCAGACGGCTACGGGGAGACTTCGCGGCTTTTTCTTGATCGACAGACGAGATAGAGATGATGGAATGATGGATTTAGGGTTTAGAGAAGTTTATATATGTCTCGGGTAGGTATGGGCTTAACTTAATTCGTTTGATTCTTGCCCCAATTACTTGATTTGTTTTAAAAAAAGAGTCGGTTTAGAATTTGCGAGTATTGGGACGATTGCAGGTGTATTTGGTCGTGTTTTAGTCTCAATTAGCCGAATATCTTCTTCTGCAAGTTTCGCAAACTTCTAAACGTGTTTACAATCTATTTTTGGACAAGATTTGAGTCGGTTTGACTTTGCGGAGTCAAACTGTGAACGAGGCGCGACCGTGCTTCATGATAAGCACGACCGTGTTAATGGCACAAGCGCGACCGTGCTTGTGTTGGTTTTTGGAAGTTTCAAGACTAGTCCTTGTAGTTTTGTAATATTGATGTTGTTTTGAGTTTTGGTCAAGTTTGGTCCTCGAGGTTTGTAAGATTGTTTTCGTTAATATTGTATTATAATGAACGCGTGTATGCTTGTAAGTGTATATGAACAATAAATGTAAGGTTGAAATCTTTTATTGCACGGCATAAAATACATAGGAAAAACATGAAAATCAGAAAGGTTACAGTATCCCCATGTTGAGGGAATTTCGTCCCGAAATTCAACTGGTTGAGGCTACTGCTTCAGCAAAAAGATGTGGGTACTTGAGCTTCATTTGGTCTTCTCGTTCCCAAGTAAACTCGGGTCCTCGTTTAGATTCCCAACGAATCTTGACAATAGGAATACGGCTGCGCTTGAGTTGTTTTATCTCACGATCCATAACCTCGACTGGTTTTTCAACGAAGTGCATCGTTTCATCAATGCGCACATCGTCAAGAGGTATATGAAGGTTTTCATCAGCAAGACACTTCTTGAGGTTGGATACATGAAATGTAGGATGTACGCTGCCAAGTGATGGAGGTAACTCGAGCTTGTAAGCCACTTTCCCAATCCTTTCAAGGATCTTGAATGGACCCACATAGCGAGGTGCTAGCTTGCCTTTCTTCCCAAAACGGATCACCCCCTTCCAAGGAGACACCTTTAGAAGTACAAGATCACCAACTTGGAATTCCAAGGGTTTGCGTCGTTTGTCGGCATAGCTCTTTTGCCGACTCCTCGCAACTCGAATGTTGTCACGGATTTGGATAATCTTGTCGGAGGTTTCTTGAATTAACTCGGGACCGGTGATTTGTGCTTCACCAATCTCGTTCCAACAGATGGGAGAACGACACTTACGACCATAGAGAGCTTCAAACGGAGCCATGTCGATGCTGGTGTGGTAACTATTGTTGTAGGAAAATTCGATAAGTGTCAAATGTGAATCCCAATTGCCACCAAAGTCGATGACACAGGCTCTCAGCATGTCTTCCAGGGTTTGGATTGTTCGCTCGGTCTGACCATCAGTTTGGGGATGGTAGGCCGTGCTCAAATCCAATCGTGTACCAAGTGCCTTTTGGAGAGATTGCCAAAACCGAGAAGTGAAACGAGCATCTCTATCAGAGATTATGTTCAAAGGAACGCCGTGACGACTCACGATCTCGTCAATGTAAATTCGGGCCAATTTCTCAACCTTATAGTCTTCACGGATAGGCAAGAAGTGTGCGGACTTAGTGAGACGGTCAATGATCACCCAGATGCTATCATAACCGCTGGAAGTGCGAGGGAGTTTAGTGATGAAATCCATAGCTAGATTCTCCCATTTCCACACGGGAATTTCCGGTTGTTCAAGTAAACCAGGAGGACGTTGATGCTCAGCTTTGACTTTAGAACATGTGAGACATTTTGCTACGAACAAGGCAATGTCTTTCTTCATGCCGGGCCACCAATATTGTGGACGAAGGTTTTGGTACATTTTATCCGCACCAGGATGGATAGAATATCGAGACTTGTGTGCTTCGGTCATGATGAATGCTCGGAGATCGTTACGATCGGGAACCCAAATACGATTTAGAAAATAAAGCAAGCCATTGGTCTTAGTCTCTAATTGGAATTCAGCACCACAAGACATTTCCTCATACATATTGCCCTCGGTAACCGAGACATGTTGAGCTTCTAGAATACGAACTTGTATATCGGAATGGATCTTGACACTTTGAAGCATGACATGTTCCTTGCGGCTTAGTGCATCGGCTACAACATTAGCCTTGCCGGGATGATAACGAATTTCGCAATCGTAATCGTTGAGGAGTTCAACCCAACGTCGTTGTCTCATGTTGAGTTCCTTTTGGTTGAAGATATGTTGGAGGCTTTTGTGGTCGGTGAACACCACACATTTCGTGCCATAGAGATAATGTCTCCAAATCTTCAACGCAAATATGACAGCACCCAACTCCAGATCATGCGTCGTATAATTCTTCTCATGGATTTTGAGTTGTCTTGATGCATAAGCGATCACCTTGCCTCGTTGCATGAGAACGCAACCAAGACCTTGGTTTGAAGCATCACAGTAAACAACTAGATCATGTTCACCTTCAGGAAGGGTGAGGATAGGAGCATTGCACAACTTTCACTTGAGAATTTGAAAGGCTTCTTCTTGTTTCGGTCCCCACTCATAGGGTTTACCTTTTTGGGTTAAGGCAGTGAGGGGAACAGCGATCTTGGTGAAGTTAGAAATGAACCTTCGGTAATAACCCGCTAAACCAAGAAATGAACGAACTTCGGTAGGGTTTTTAGGAGCTTTCCAATTCTTAACAGCTTCAATTTTGGCGGGGTCAACATGAATTCCTTTTTCATTGACGACGTGACCCAAAAATTGCACTTCCTTTAGCCAAAAATCACACTTGGAGAACTTGGCGTATAGCTGTTCGGTTTTCAACAGATCCAAAATCAACCTAAGGTGTTGTTCATGATCTTCCTTAGTCTTTGAATAGATCAAGATGTCATCAATGAACACGATCACAAATTTATCAAGGTATGGTTTTCACATGCGATTCATGAGGTCCATGAAAACAGCAGGTGCATTGGTTAGCCCAAAAGGCATAACCATGAACTCGTAGTGACCATATCTCTTGCACACGGAGTTGATGATAACCGGATCAAAGATCAATCTTCGAGAAGTAGGTAGAACCTTGGAGTTGATCGAAGAGATCGTCAATCCTAGGTAAAGGGTAGCGGTTTTTGATTGTAAGCTTGTTGAGTTCTCGATAGTCAATACACATGCGGAATGAACCATCCTTCTTTTTAACAAACAAGACTGGTGCACCCCACGGTGAATGACTCGGCCGTATGAAACCTTTGTCGGCGAGTTCTTGAAGTTGACTTGCAAGTTCTTGCATCTCGGAAGGTGCAAGCCGATATGGAGCTTTAGCCACCGGGTTTGCTCCAGGTACAAGATCGATGCGAAATTCCACTTGCCGAACAGGTGGAAGACCTGGTAAGTCATCAGGAAAAACTTCAGGAAAATCCCGAACGATGGGGATGTCTTGTACACTCCTCTTTTTATCTTCTTTTTGGATAACATGGGCTAGGAAAACCATGTACTTCTTTCGTATATACTTTTGGAGGGTAATGCATGACATTAGTTTGAGTCCTTTGCAAGGTTTCTCACCAAGGACCTTCAACGTTTCGCCGGATGGGAGTGGTATACGGATGCATTTTTCAAAGCACATGACTTCGGCGTGGTGCTTCGACAACCAATCCATACCTACGATGACGTCAAAACTTCCTAATGGCATTGGTATGAGGTTGATTGGTAAGGTGTGTTTATTTAGTTCTAGGGAGCAATCATAAATGATGGTGTCAATTGCAACGGTGTTACCATCGGCTACCTCAACGGTAAAGGTTTTCTCTAGTTTAGACCGGGTTTTTGCAAGTAACGGTTCGAAGTCTAGTGACACAAAACTTTTATCGGCTCCAGTATCAAATAGTATAGAAGCATAATGATTATTCATAAGGAACGTACCGTTAACCACATCAGTGTTGGCCTGAGCCTCATTGGCGTTGATATTGAAAGCACGCCCATGAGCTCCGCCTCGATTAACATTGATCAGTCTTGGGCACTGGTTACGGAAGTGGTTCGGGTCACCACATTCGAAGCAAGCACGTCCATTTGCAATGGCGGGGATGGCTTGGTTAGTTGCTTGATGATTGGCTTGATTTGCTGGGTTGGTTTGGTTGGCAAGTGCCTTGGCTCGACAAATATTGGCTGTGTGGCCATGTTTCCCGCAGTGGTTGCAAAGGCGACAAGGTATGTTTGGAGGGTGATGGTAGTTGCAGGTGTTGCAAAGTGGGTAGCTGCCCCCATAGGGCTTCTTTGCTGGGTTTGGAGCTATGGGTGTAACTTGATTTACTGGAGTAGCCGGAGTGATTACAGCACAGTTCTTGACCTTTCTCTTCCTAGTATTGTGGTACGGTTCAGTTTGGACTTCTTTGACATGAGCGGAAGGTGTTGTTGTTTCAGAAACTTTCTTGGCACCCTTTCTTGTAAGTGTACCCGCTTTAACATGATTGTCAGTAAGTGTAGCTGACAAACGGATAGCATCCTCCAGAGTAGCAGGATTTCCTCCTACCACAGTATCTTGAATTTGTCTAGGTAGACCACCAATGTACTTTTCAATACACCTAGACAGAGGTGTAACCATGTGTGGCACAAGTAGACTCAGCTCGTGAAAACGGGTGGTGTATGCTAAGCTTTCACCACTATCTTGAGCAAGATCCCAAAATTCCGCTTCTAGCTTTTTCATCTCATTTCGAGGACAGAATTCCTCAGTCATGATCCTTTTCAACTCATCCCACGGCAGTGCCACTGCTACATCCACTCCCCTAGTCCTTTTCTCACCATTCCACCATGTAAGCGCCCTTTTTTGAAAGACACTAGTAGCATGACGAGTACGGAGGTTGTTGGGACAGTCGCTATTGAGAAAAGTGCTCTCAATGCTTTCAAACCATTGAAGGAGTCCCGTGGCTCCTTCGCTGCTTAGAATTTGAGGGGATTACAGGAGTTGAAGTGTTTGAAGGTGCATTGTGGCGGGTTGGCACCACCACCACCTCCAGTAGCAGCACTTCCACTGGCATGGCCATTATTGTTGTTGTTGGCTTGGGTAATTTGGTTCACCAGCTGTGTGAGTAAAGCAGCCAGGTCAGTGTTATTGCTGTTGTTGCTATTGACACGACGAGGAGGCATTCTACAGATTTAGACACAATAAGAGTTGTGAGATTTTCTTGGATTAAATAGAAGAATAAATAGATGCAAGTAGTTCATAGTTTGGATTGTACTCAAATAGTGACATAATCACTCGAGTACTATGACATATTAAGGTTAATTCAAACTCAGATAATTATCAAGGAGATGTGCTTTAGCCTATAAGTAAACACTCATCCCGGGAATTCACAGGAAAGCATACGGGTCCCTCGGTTGGTTGGGATTTATACGTAATGCTTTCCTAGACAGAAAACCCAGAATACAGGTGTCACTCTTCCAGATTGCACGTGTCCTTTAACAATTAAACAAAGTCTAAAAACCTTAACGGGTGTAAAAGAAAATTTTATAAACATGGAAGCAGGCAAGAAGGATGTGTGGCTTAGGATATGGGTAGGGATATTGTTTATTTTATATTTATATTTACATATAAAAACATATAGTATATATCATATAGCATGTAGCACATAGCATGTAAATCATGTAGCATGGCATAAGTGGGTATCCTAAAGTTATAGTCTAGGTCAAAGGTGTCTAATAACCTAATTCCCTATAACCAAGGCTCTGATACCAATCTGTCACACCCCAACCGACGGCGGAAACGTCGGGGCGTGAAGCGTGCAGACTGTTCATTGCTCATGGTTTGCTAATGTTTGAATAATTAATAATTGTTTTCATTGCAAATAGATAAGTTCAATCAAAACACAAACAATCCACAAAACATAAATGTAAATTACATCAAATAAGCTAGTTTAATTAAATTCTAGGTCCAAAGTCCTATGTGTAGCATATCTTGATCACTTCAAACATTAGTACCTGAAACATGGTTAAAACAGGGTCAAGTAGAAAGTTGGTGAGAGTACATAGGTTTAATCATGTGATAGCAAAATACGTGTTGTGTGCATACAGTTCAATACAATCATGACAATTAAGGCATTTATGGAGAGAAAAACATCGTGTGACCTATACAATCAAACCTTTGTAACTTGCACTCAAAATTTTTGTTGTCAGTAACAGTCACCCTACCTGGGTGGGTTTGTCAGACTCAATAGATCTACCACTGTTTACTGTCGGCTGTTAGTTAATGATTGTACATGAAGAGCATAATAATTGGTCTACAAAATGTACTCAAGCATAAAGCGCAAAACTGTAAACATGCATAGGATGGAACTGTATATGTGTATAATTGAAAACATGTAAATAGAACACATGTTCCACCCCAAAAACGTTTGTAAAATAGAGTAAAAGGGGGGCTATGTAACTCACTTGTTATGCAGAGTGTAGGTCGCACAAGCAAGTATGTAATGGCGGTGTGTTGTAGATTGCTAAGTTCGACCTAATGAACAATGTATATGTGTTATTGATTTGCGTTATTTAATGACGGAAGTGAATTTGTCATTCTTAAACGTGTAGGGTTTGTCTTAAAAATAATTATTTAAACTGTTATTTATTTATCAAATTAACAGAATAAAAGTAAAAGTAAGGATTCTGTTTAAGGTATGAGCACGACCGTGCTTGTATATGGCACGACCGCGCCCGGCACGTACGCGACCGCGCTTGGTCGGTAACGCGCCCGTGGTTGGTCAGAAGTCAAAACAAGAGTCTGGTCCTGAGACACGACCGCGTCCGTATCCGGCACGACCACGCCTAGGGTTTTGACTAGGTCAGGACTTGGTTTGATCGGTAACACGACCGGGCCTCTTACGGGGGCACGACTGTGCTTGGTCAGACACGACCGCGCTCATAGGCTGGCGCGACCGTGTCTGGTCAATTCCAGAAGCAATTCGCCTGATTCTTGTAATAACAAAGATTATAAAATTAGGGTTTTCATTTATATGATGTTTGCGAATTGAATTAAACCATTTAATTAGGTTTATATCCTGTTTAACGTGTCGATCGTTTAAAACCATTTTTTTATCAAAACTCAGATTCAATTCTGTAGAATCATGTAATGTGGTTACGAATTGAGTTAGGGCTTTCGATTAACTTGGAGAGACGATCCTAATGAACTATTACTAACCTGTTTTGAATGGGCAACAAGTGCAGATGGCTACGGGGAGACTTCGCGGCTTTTTCTTGATCGACAGACGAGATAGAGATGATGGAATGATGGATTTAGGGTTTAGAGAAGTTTATATATGTCTCGGGTAGGTATGGGCTTAACTTAATTCATTTGATTCTTGCCCCAATTACTTGATTTGTTTTAAAAAAAGAGTCGGTTTAGAATTTGCGAGTATTGGGACGATTGCAGGTGTATTTGGTCGTGTTTTAGTCTCAATTAGCCGAATATCTTCTTCTGCAAGTTTCGCAAACTTCTAAACGTGTTTACAATCTATTTTTGGACAAGATTTGAGTCGGTTTGACTTTGCGGAGTCAAACTGTGAACGAGGCGCGACCGTGCTTCATGATAAGCACGACCGTGTTAATGGCACAAGCGCGACCGTGCCTAGGACTAGGCGCGACCGTGCTTGTGTTGGTTTTTGGAAGTTTCAAGACTAGCCCTTGTAGTTTTGTAATATTGATGTTGTTTTGAGTTTTGGTCAAGTTTGGTCCTCGAGGTTTGTAAGATTGTTTTCGTTAATATTGTATTATAATGAACGCGTGTATGCTTGTAAGTGTATATGAACAATAAATGTAAGGTTGAAATCTTTTATTGCACGACATAAAATACATAGGAAAAACATGAAAATCAGAAAGGTTACAGTAACCTGCGTGTTATGCCTCAGTCACAAGGTTTGATTGTGCACCTAGTATAACTATAGATTCTCCATATTTGTCTTATATACCATGTGAATCAAGGAATTGTATAAACAGTTTTGAACTCTTATTTGTGTGTCAAAACTTATGTATGCTCACCAACTTTTTAGTTGACCCTTGTTTTTAAATCATGTTTCAGGTGCTAACAATTGAGATGATTACAAGTTGCTTCCACCTAGTTTGAGGACCTAGTTAAAAGGCTCTAAAATAAACATTGTTATGTATTTTGTTATGTTTCGTGTACTTGTTGGATTGTTGTTTGATTTCAATGAAAACTGCATGTTTAATTATTTCAACCTTAGCAAACCATGAGCTATGAACAGTCTGCACGCTTCACGCCCCGACGTTTCCGCCGCCGGTTGGGGTGTGACAGATTGGTATCAGAGCCTTGGTTATAGGGAATTAGGTTATTAGACACCATTGACCTAGACTATAACTTTAGGACACCCAACAATGCCATGCTACATGTTTTATGTGATACGTGCTATTTGCTATATGTCACATGCTTTATGTGTTAGTTATTTGATACTTAAAATGTTTAGACTACATGACTTAATAAGCATACGTAAATAATAAAAATTAAATAAATCGTATCCATACCCGTATCCTAAGCCGCGTATCCTCCTTAACTGCTTCTATGTCATCATCGCCATAACTTGTGGAAAAAACTCATACTCGTAGACACTAGTCTATCAAAAATATTTTTATATACCCGTTAAGGTTTTAGACTCTGTTAATTATTAAAGGACATGTGCAATCTGGAAGGGTGACACCTGTATTCTGGGTTTTCTGTCTAGGAAAGCATTTCATATAAATCCCAATCAACCGAGGGATCCGTATGCTTTCCTGGGAATTCCCGGGATGAGTGTTTACCTATAGGCTAAAGCACGTCTCCTTGAAAATTATATAAGTCTAATTAACCTTAATATGTCATTGTGTTCAAGTAGAAATGTGATTACTTGAAAACAATCCGAACTATGAAATAAATGTGTTATTATTCCTCCTATCCTAAATTTCAACGGATTTTTTTTTTAATTCTCACAACACTTTTGTATCCATTCTCTTTTTATAGAATGCCTCCTCGTCGTAACATCAACCGCAACAACACCGACAACGCCAACAATAGCACCAACACCAATACCGGCAATGCCAACAACAACAATAATACCGACCTTGCTGCTCTCCTTACTCAGCTAGTAACTCAACTAACTCAAGCCAATAATAACAACAATGGGAACGCCAGTGGTAGTGCTAATACTGGTGGTGGCGGTGGTGCCAACCCGCCACAATGTACCTTCAAGCATTTCAACTCTTGCAATCCCCTGAAATTTTATGGTACCGAAGGAGCCACGGGACTCCTTCAATTGTTCGAAAATATTGAGGGCACCTTCCTCAATAGTGACTGTCCGGACAATCTGCGAGTCCGCCATGCCACTAGTGTCTTCCAAAAACGGGCACTAACCTGGTGGAATGGGGAGAAGAGAACAAGGGGAGTAGAAGTAGCAATGGCTCGGCCATGGGATGAGCTAAAAAGGATCATGACCGAGGAATTCTGTCCTCGGAACGAAATGAAAAAGATGGAAGCAGAATTTTGGGATCTTACCCAAGATAGTGGTGAAAGCTTAGCATACACCAACCGTTTTCACGAACTGAGCATGCTGGTACCTCACATGGTTACGCCTTTGTCTAGGTGTATTGAAAAATATATCGGTGGCCTACCGAGACAAATCCAGGACACTGTTTTGGGAAGAAATCCTGCAAGCCTGGAGGATGCTATTCGTCTGGCTGCTACTTTGACTGATAATCACGTTAAAGCAGGTACTCTTACCAGAAAGGGGGCCAAGAAAGTTTCTGACACCACAACACCTCCTGCTCATGTCAAGGAGGTCAAAGCCGAACCGAACCACAACACGAGGAAGAGGAAAGCTAAGAACTATGCCGTGATCACTCCGGCTGCCCTAGTCAACCAAGTTGCTCCTATGACTCAGAACCAAGTCAAGAAACAATATGTGGGAAACAATCCGTTGTGCAACACCTGCAATTATCACCATTTACCAAATGTACCCTGCCGCCTATGTGCCAGCTGTGGAAGATATGGGCATGTAGCTAACACCTGCAGAAGTAATCCATCTGGTAATCAAGTCAACCGGGGAAACGGGGGTAATCCAGCAGTTCCAGCTATTGGTAATGGGCATGCCTGCTTCGAGTGTGGCGACCCAAACCACTTCCGAGACCGATGTCCAAAACTTGTGAACAATACTCAAGGCGGAGCTCGTGGGCGTGCCTTCAACATCAACGCCAACGAGGCTCAGGCCAGCGATCATGTGGTCAACGGTACGTTTCTTATGAATAACCAATATGCTTCTATACTATTTGATACCGGAGCCGATAAGAGTTTTGTGTCCCTTAACTTTGAACCTTTACTTGCAAAAATACGATCCAAACTAGAGAAAACCTTCACCGTGGAAGTAGCGGATGGAAATTCCATCACTATTGACTCCATTGTCCATGACTGCTCACTAGAACTCAATGGTCACACATTTCCAGTCAACCTAATACCAATGCCATTAGGGAGTTTTGACGTCATCATCGGCATGGACTGGTTGTCTAAAAACCACGCCGAAGTCATGTGTTTTGAAAAATACATCCGAATACCTCTTCCATCGGGAGACATATTGAAAATCTTTGGCGAGAAACCTTGCAAAGGACTCAAACTGATGTCCTGCATCACCACCCAGAAATACATACGAAAGAAGTGCATGGTTTTCCTAGCTCATGTAATCCAAAAAGAAGACAAGGAAAGAAGAATAGAAGATATTCCCATCATTCGGGAGTTTCCCGAAGTCTTTCCCGATGACTTGCCTGGCCTTCCACCTGTTCGGGAAGTAAAGTTTCGAATCGATCTTATACCCGGAGCAAACCCTGTGGCTAAAGCTCCATACCGGCTTGCACCTTCCGAATTGCAAGAACTTGCAAGTCAACTTCAAGAACTCGCTGACAAAGGTTTCATACGGCCAAGTCATTCACCGTGGGGTGCACCAGTCTTGTTTGTTAAAAAGAAGGATGGTTCATTCCGCATGTGTATTGACTATCGAGAGCTCAACAAGCTTACAATCAAAAACCGCTACCCGTTACCTAGGATTGACGACCTCTTCGATCAACTCCAAGGTTCTACTTGTTTCTCGAAGATTGATCTTCGATCTGGTTATCACCAACTGCGTGTCCGAGAAGAAGATATTCCAAAGACCGCCTTCCGAACAAGATATGGTCATTACGAGTTCACGGTTATGCCTTTTGGGTTGACCAATGCACCTGCTGTCTTTATGGATCTCATGAACCGCATGTGCAAACCATACCTTGACAAATTCGTGATCGTTTTCATCGATGACATCTTGATCTATTCCAAGACTGAGGAAGAACATGAACAGCACCTTAGACTGATTTTGGATCTCCTGAGAACCGAACAATTATACGCCAAGTTCTCCAAATGTGAATTTTGGCTAAAGGAGGTTCAATTTTTGGGTCATGTTGTCAATAAAAAGGGAATACATGTCGACCCTGCCAAGATCGAAGCTGTCAAGAATTGGAGTGCTCCTCAAACCCCTACCGAGGTTCGTTCGTTCCTTGGTTTAGCGGGTTATTACCGAAGATTCATTTCTAACTTCTCCAAGATTGCTGTTCCCCTCACCGCCTTGACGCATAAAGGTAAACCTTATGTATGGGGACCAAAACAAGAAGAAGCTTTCCAAACTCTTAAACAGAAGTTATGTGATGCTCCTGTTCTGACTCTTCCCGAAGGAAACGATGATCTAGTCGTCTACTGTGATGCCTCTAACCTAGGCCTTGGTTGTGTTCTCATGCAACGAGGCAAGGTAATCGCTTATGCATCGAGGCAACTCAAGATCCACGAGAAAAACTATACGACGCACGATTTGGAGTTGGGTGCAGTCATATTTGCCTTGAAGATTTGGAGACATTATCTATATGGCACAAAATGTGTGGTATTCACCGACCACAAAAGCCTCCAACACATCTTCAACCAAAAAGAACTCAACATGAGGCAACGACGTTGGGTTGAACTCCTCAATGATTACGATTGCGAGATTCGTTATCATCCCGGCAAGGCAAACGTAGTAGCCGATGCGCTGAGCCGTAAAGAACGTGTCATGCTCCAAAGTGTCAAGATTCATTCCGACATTCAAACCCGTATTCTAGCAGCTCAACACGTCTCGATTACCGAGGGCAATATGTATGAGGAAATGTCGTGTGGTGCTGAATTCCAACTAGAGACTAAAAACAATGGCTTGCTTTATTTCTTGGATCGTATTTGGGTTCCCAATCGCAATGATCTCCGGGAATTCCTCATGACTGAAGCACACAAGTCTCGGTATTCTATCCATCCCGGTGCGGATAAAATGTATCACAATCTTCGACCACAATATTGGTGGCCTGGTATGAAGAAAGACATTGCACTCTATGTTGCAAAATGTCTAACCTGCTCTAAAGTCAAAGCCGAACATCAACGTCCTTCCGACTTACTTGAACAACCGGAAATCCCCGTGTGGAAATGGGAAAATCTAGCCATGGACTTCATTACTAAACTCCCCCGTACTTCAAACGGCTATGATAGCATTTGGGTAATCATCGACCGTCTCACAAAGTCCGCACACTTCCTGCCCATCCGTGAAGACTATCGGGTTGAGAAATTGGCCCGAATCTATATTGACGAAATTGTGAGTCGACACGGTATACCTTTGAACATAATCTCCGACAGAGATGCTCGTTTCACTTCCAGATTTTGGCAATCTCTGCAAAAGGCACTTGGCACACGATTGGATTTAAGCACAGCCTACCATCCCCAAACTGATGGCCAGACTGAACGAACAATCCAAACGCTCGAAGACATGCTGAGAGCCTGTGTCATAGACTTTGGTGGCAATTGGGATTCACACTTGACACTTATTGAATTCTCCTACAATAACAGCTACCACACCAGCATCAACATGGCTCCATTCGAAGCTCTTTATGGTCGCAAATGCCGTTCTCCCATCTGTTGGAACGAGATTGGCGAAGCACAAATCACCGGTCCCGAGTTAATTCAGAAAACATCCGACAAAATCCTTCAAATCCTTGACAACATCCGAGTAGCGAGAAGTCGACAAAAGAGCTATGCCGACAAGCGACGAAAACCCTTGGAATTCCAAGTGGGTGACCTTGTGCTTCTCAAAGTATCCCCTTGGAAGGGTGTGATCCGCTTTGGAAAGAAAGGCAAGCTAGCATCTCGTTACGTAGGCCCGTTCAAGATCCTTGAAAGAATCGGGAAAGTGGCTTACAAACTTGAGCTACCTCCAGCACTCAACAATGTCCATCCAACCTTCCACGTGTCCAACCTGAAGAAATGTCTTGCTGATGAGAACCTCCACATACCTCTTGACGACGTGCGCATTGATGAAACGATGCACTTTGTCGAGAAACCGGTGGAAATCATGGACCGTGAGATCAAGCAACTCAAACGCAGCCGCATCCATATAGTCAAAGTCCGTTGGGATTCTAAACGTGGTCCTGAGTTTACATGGGAACGTGAAGACCAAATGAAACTCAAGTATCCTCACCTCTTCACCGATTCAGCAGCCTCAACTAGTTGAATTTCGGGACGAAATCCCCTCAACATGGGGAGACTGTAACATTCCTGTTTTTTTTTTTTTTTTTTTTTTTTTACCATGTAAACGTTTCGATGCAATAAACGAGTATTTCAATTTCAAATTCGTGTGCAACAACCGTAAATGCAATTACACATACAATACATTATGTTACAATAACAACTGAAAACGCCATTATCTCACAAGCCCCGAGGACCAAAACTGACAAAACTTAAAAACTACAAAACTAGGCAAGCACGGTCGCGCCTAAGACTAGGCACGGTCGCGCCTGCAGACCTAAGCACGGTCGTGCCTAATACAGACACGGTCGCGCTGCTGAAACCACGTGACTCCGCAGAGTCAGTCAGTGGTCCATGCTCGTCGAATCAAATCGCGTTAAGGCCGGATTTCACGCGTCCGACCATACGCAACTGTACACCATCTGAAACACGTCTCCAATTTCGTACTCCAATCGACCTATTTCAATCATCAACTAACCACTCCCACCACAATCATGAATTCGCAAATTTGACGTTATAAGGAGAATCCAATGCCCCCTACACCTTCACATGCACCCTCTCGGAGCATTCACTCGACTCGCATACAACCTCTGTCGTCCGATCGATCGCCGAGAAACCCGACCTCACGACTTGTAGCGGACTGCATTAAATTGCCCGATTTAAACAAGTAAGTAATATGTCTCTAGCTTCGTATCTACCTCTACCACGAAAGCCCTATGTCAATTCGTAGTAAAAATACGCGATCGATCCGATTTTGAACCTAAAAAGTCGAAACTACACTTTTAGTCGAACTACCACTTAAACACGATATAAATACAATTAAACTATGTAAATAGCTTCGCAAGCATCCACTAAGTGAAAGCCCTAAGAATACAGAAGCTTTTAATATAAGAATCGATCGATTTATGTCTGGAAAAGACCCGACACGGTCGCGCTCATCACTGAGCGCGGTCGTGCCTGACCAAGCACAGTCGTGGTCTGAGTAAGGCCCGGTCGTGCCAGACCAAGCACAGTCGTGGTCCGAGTAAGGCCCGGTCGTGCTTACCGAGCAAACAAGTCCTGACCAAAAACAAACACTAGACGCGGTCGTGCCGGACACGAGCATGGTCGTGCTCCATGACCAGAACCTCTATAGCCTTCTGACTCGACCACGGGCGCGCTCCAGACCACCACGGTCACGCCCGGAGGCGAGCGCGGTCGTGCCGTTGATGAGCACGGTCGTGCTCAGTCAGAACTGAATCTTTACAGTTTCTCAGATTTGATGATTTTTATAAAACTTATGTTATAAACTTAACTGTTTAAACAGAATCTCACCATTATTAAGCACAACAATTATTTTCATCGATTAAATTGTTTTAAACCGATTCTTACCATTTGAAAATACATTTTCATTTAAAATTTCTAAATTTATAAAAAGTTATAACAAGATTTTATAAAACACTTTATTATGAAAAAGACTTTTATAAACTAATTGTATAAATCCTAGTTACATCAAATAAAACTTATATAAATATAAACTACTTTATATTTTGTGACGTTTTCTAAAATAAGTAGATAAAACGAATTCATTTGTTATATTACATTCAATTAAATATATATACCACACTACCTTATATTTTAAATACATAACTAAACGATACAATTCATTAGTGCAAATCCTTACGCTTGCAATACACTGAAACACTATAGTTACTTTAAACCATATACACCGCATTAATACACGTCATACATTTACTCGATAGGTCAAGCTCCGTGACCCTCAAACACTTAACATTTACTTGGTTGTGCAATCTACACTCTCCAACACATGTGAGTCTACATAACCCCACTTTTACTCTTTTTCACCTTTGGGGTGGACATTATTTACATTAAACAAATTGCAACTCTTTCATAGTACAATTCTTACTTGATTACATGAATTATTTGTGCAATATGCTTGAATGCTATGAGTCATTACTATACATACATGACGCAACTCGTGCAAATCATTAACTCTGTACAAGCCAACGGTAAACAAGGATAGTACTATTGAGTCTGACAAACCCACCCGGGTAGGGTGTTTGTTACCGACTTTACATTAGGGTAACCTGCGTGTTATGCCTCAGTCACAAGGTTTGATTGTGCACCTAGTATAACTATAGATTCTCCATATTTGTCTTATATACCATGTGAATCAAGGAATTGTATAAACAGTTTTGAACTCTTATTTGTGTGTCAAAACTTATGTATGCTCACCAACTTTTTAGTTGACCCTTGTTTTTAAATCATGTTTCAGGTGCTAACAATTGAGATGATTACAAGTTGCTTCCACCTAGTTTGAGGACCTAGTTAAAAGGCTCTAAAATAAACATTGTTATGTATTTTGTTATGTTTCGTGTACTTGTTGGATTGTTGTTTGATTTCAATGAAAACTGCATGTTTAATTATTTCAACCTTAGCAAACCATGAGCTATGAACAGTCTGCACGCTTCACGCCCCGACGTTTCCGCCGCCGGTTGGGGTGTGACACTCAAGATGATCATTCAACATCCACCATAACACCGCTATAAGAAGCAACATCCACTTCTCTCGCCACGCAATTTCGTGGATAAATCATGAGGAATGTAACATGGAGTCTATACGATCCCCCAAGTAACTCCTAACGACAAACCACTTAACAAACTAAAGTGAAGTTTGATCGGTTCAACAAGACGGGGACTTGGCCTCCCACGTTTTCGAACCCGATACAGTTCCTTTATAAAGGAAACTTTTATATCGCCAAAGTTCCCGTAGGAATTTCAATACACCTTTTCCCTAAATCCACTTAGGGTTTTCTATCTACCTTGAGCGGATTTTTCAATCTCACTCAATATACAAGATTTTTCACGCTAAGCCTTGAATCACACCATGATTCTTAGTTTCACGGCAACCAAAATCACCCAACCAAATGATATTCGACATAGTTCACCATTTAGTAATTCATTTAATCGAAAATGAACACTAAGATGGTAGAAAAGATGACACCATTTTTCAACTAATGGTAATTAGTCACCTGGTTTCCTCCAAATCGTAGAAGAAACGGACACCTCAATCCGACTCAATAGGTACAAATATACCATGTCACATCACACACTTCTTGAACCAAAGTTCTCCGACCACTCGGAAGAGTAGGTTCACTTTTGTTATTCGGCCTTACCCGTAGGCAAAATGAGACATTTATAACCACACACTAGATTTTACCTCTTTTCATCCGCAACCACCAAAAGTTAAACTCCAAAATAACCATACAATAACCCACGAGACTTTTTGTAACACCCAGTATTTTAGGTCAAAAGCCATATTTATTTTAGCACGTTCACATTTCATAGTTCCTGGATCATTATTTTTGATAAGGTATTGTCAAGAGTCTAGCAAGGGAACACGTGTCATATATTAGTAATTTTAAGAAATACTAGAAAATAGACAATTATGACCCGTAGTGTACGGACATTGTTGATTAACAAGAATTTTATTCAAGTAAAGTCTAGAGACACACTTTAATATAAAAACATATATATTGGTGGCTAAACTATAAAAGTGACATAAAAATGTGTATTACACGGTCTTAAGTTATTTTTATGTGTATACATGTATAATATAGTTAAAGTAATAACTATGTCAGGTTTAACTTGTAAACTATTAAGACTAGTCAAACAACACAAAAATATATAAAGTTAATTGACCGTTAAAAGTTTTCACCGGCTTTTAGATCACGGGATCACCTACCGGGTTCACACCACCTAAAAACTACCTAACTAACACTTAGATGGTGACTAGCAATTGGAACAAGACCCAACCCCATCCCCCTAAACACCCCTCTCCACCGAACCATGTGGGGCCACCCACCTTCACCATAAAATCTTCCATGTTCCATCCTTTATGTGTCATGAACCCATACCCAATCAGCCAAAGAGTTGGACAAAGTTCAAATCAGATCTTGTCCACCATCCTTGTGACGATTATGGAAGATCCAACACACCACTCAAGCTCCATACTCTGTCATGATGGGTCATGATTATCACCAAGTTCTCACTCCACCTATCTACTATATAAGAGGAAAACCTACCACAAACCGAGTTTCAAGATCTCTATGCTATCACATCTGTCTCTCGGTTCTAATCAGCCTCAAAACCAAAAATGGAACAAAAATCCCGTAATCATCTTCGTGGCAGATTTTTGGTCAACTTTGGAAGGTCATAACTCCTTCGTTCCATGGCCAAATCAATCCATTATTTTTCTAGTATGAAGCTCCATGTTAAGAAGGAAGAAGTCAAGTCGAATCACTCGAATCCATAGAGTATTCAACCCCAAAACAGCCTGTGCAAGAAGGCCGCTCAGTGCAGGTCGAATGTGGACACCTTTTTTCATTTTCTTGTTTTGAGGTACCTACACAACTCCAAATCTAGTAATTCTTTTTCACATCTCCTCTGGTTTCATTAAAATTGATTTTAGATGAAAACCCAAAGTCATTTGGTCTTCTAAAACCATCTAAAAGTTTAGTCGAAGTACGCCTAAAAATCTGAGTTTTCAAGAACAAAATAAAACATAAAAATCTTGATAATTTTTGCTTTATTTCTTCATGAGTAATGTTTGAATACATATATTTGTACACATACATATTCATACATATAATACTTAGCTAGAAAGACCATGGACAAGACAAGGACACATCAAATATAAATTACATATATATATATATACTATCACATAAAATAACACTTGAATGATGGTGTTCTTCATAAACCCTTCATTCCATTCATGTGTTATGTTGAAGGATACATGTTCGTGAAGTTATATGATCATGTGTGACTTACCTGGCAAGACCCGAGGTAGTGTCCTATGATTCAAGAAAACATACGAATGATTCTCATCAACATATGAACGTGAAAGGTGTTACTAAAAATATATACATAAACAACGATCACTTATGCAGGTTCATGCATTTATAAAAGTCTATTATCAACGTATGTGTATACATGAATTGAATGTATATGTAGGTACAAAAATCCTGGAAGCATATTGACGAGTTAAACTAAAAATATATGTTTATGGATAAAAATTGTGATATATATATGTTGGTGTACAATTTTGGTTAAATTATGGAAATGTTCTAGGAATTAAAGATTAGTATCCAAATATGAACATTTGATATATGTACATGTGTTCAAAAAAATTAATAAATAGATATATATGCATGATAAAGAAGCAAAAGGGTTAATTGATAGAAAAGATGGTAACATATATGTATCTGATGATTTATGTACATGTACACATGTGATGACATAACCGCATGAAACATATGGATAGGATCGGTAAAAAATATGTAACCTCATGACATCGTGGAACATATGTGAATATATGTAGGAATGTAGAAATACATGTATGCATGCAATTGATAAAAATAAATAAAGATGAATACATGACGAACGTAACTAAGATAATAATTATCGTTCAGAAAATAAGTATTTGCATGTGAACGTGGTAACGTAGATTGTACGTACGGAGAATAATTAACATGCATAGGATATACTTGAACGATATTTGAGGTTGTATATAATTATTTTTAGGAAATAATTATATGTTTATACGTGAACTATAATGTGAATATATTATAAGTTGTTACAAAAATAATATTTATTTTTGGTACACTTAATAAGTCACCAATATGGAAATATATTATTTTCTCAGAAAATATGTAAGCGTCTAGACTGGAATAATAATCACCAATGAGTCTTAAATGAAAACACTGTTTTTTACTAAACAAATGCGTACTTAACGGGATTCTTTAAGTCGGGTGAACAACTTGCGTATAAGACGGGTAGTTTTAACACATTAGTACCCTTGTGTGATTAGGGTACGGATTGGCAGGAACTATTAGCACATTGTTATTTGCTAGCATACATCAATCACCAGGTGAGTTCAAGGCCCCCTTTTCACTTTTTAATGTCTTGTATACCGCGGGGGAGAAAAATACTTACGTATTATGTATTACATTACTGTTTAATTCATTTGGAAACATTGTTGTTTTATACAATTGCGAAAACATTGCAAACATTTTTATATGATAACAAGGAAACAAGACACTAACATTATGTTGTACATGAGGAACAATAGAGCGCTAAAAGTCCCCGGAACAACATTAACATTTTGTAACCATTAGCTATGGTCTTAGCCTAGGTAATGTCATGTGCATGTTTTCGGGTAACTACTTATTTATGACAGTAATGTCATGGGCATGTTTTCGGGTAAAACTACTTATTTATGACAGGTAATGTCATATGCGTGTTTGCGGGTAAAACTACTTATTTTATGACGGTTAAGTCATGTATACGTTTTCGGTGAAAACTACTTAGTTTTATGACGGTTAAGTCATGTATACGTTTTCGGTGAAAACTACTTAGTTTATGACGGTAATGTCATGCACATGTTTTCGGGGGGAAACTACTTATTTTTATGATGGATAAATCATGTATATGTTTTCGGTGAAAACCACTTATTTTTATGACGGTTAAGTCATGTATACGTTTTCGGTGAAAACAACTTAGTTTATTACGGTAATGTCATGTACATGTTTTCGGGGGAAAACTACTTATTTTTATGACAGATAAGTCATGTATATGTTTTCGGTGATAACTACTCATTCTTATGACGGTTGATTCATGTATACGTTTCGGTGACAACTACTTATTTTTATGACGGTTAAGTCATGTATACGTTTTCGGGGAAAACTACTTATTTTTATGACGGTTAATTCATGTATATGTTATCGGTGAAAACTACTTATTTTTATGACTGTTAAGTTATGTACATGTTTTCGGAGAAAACTACTTGCACTCAAATAACTAACTCTGTGAACTCACCAACCTTTGTGTTGACACTTTCAAGTATGTTTCTCAGGTAACCCTTAGCCATGGCGCGGTTGGAATAGGCTAGCTATGATGGATTAATTCCTAGTAGCTGGAAGGACATAGATTATCAAGTCTTAAGACTATCGTTAATCTAGAAGAACTTAGATCATTGTATTACTTAGTCTTAGTAATTGTGTAGGTATTCAAGTCTTAGAAATCACTATTACAAATTCCGCAATCGTGTAATGACCCAATCGTTGCAACCTTTATTTATTTATTAAGTAAATAAAGTTGGGGGTGTGACACTTTTAAGTCTCGGTCATCACCCATGAAGTATAAGGATTTCAAGATCACCGATGAAGTTCGTGGACTTCAAATCAAACTTCTAACGCTCATCCGCGTATAGATTCATCACTTCCCTCTCCAAATTCTCCCATTTGAAGTTCGAAGACTTCATTTTTAATCACCGGTTGTGATGTTTAAGACATCAAACGCCACTATGAAGTTCTAGGACTCCAACACCAAATACCCCTTGATTACTTCAATCATTGTCGGGTCAGTATATAAGTTTTTAGAATTCGCCAATTTATCCAAAAATGGATTTCCACCCAAAGCCAAAATGGCACACTAAATCATTATGAAGAAAGGCCTCTCCTTTCAGCGAATTTCAAGAAACTCGCGAAGATAATGAGCTCAAACGACTTGATTCGAAGATAGAAACGACCACCATCAAATAAACGACCACCGTATTAGCATACATGGGTCTACACACCTTTCACAATGATCCACATAAACCACGTAACTTCTAATAAGTCAGAAAGTTACATTCGAAATCCCATAGTACTCATAAAAGAAATGGTACCATTCATGGGATAACTTCCACCTCTGCCTTTATTGTTGAACTAGGACTTGAACACCTGTTCAAAACCCGACAAATGTACGTATACATTCTTCCATTATTCTTTTCCTCAAGAGAGTGGCTACACCTCAAGAAGTGACATTTGGGTATAGAACCCTTATGAACTTCTTTACGACCGGAACATCAAGTATTCCATTGCTCCGGTTGATGTCAATGGCTTGAGCCAGGCATACACCAATTCATGCGCCACGTGTTTCACCGTCTCTAGGTGAGAACGGGTCGACACATCACCCTTTAGTCATACATGACATCGATACGGTTACTAAGTAACCCCACAATTTCCACAATAGTCTTAGGACTCCTTTCCATGTGATTGTTTCACCTACATCCTTCAATTATTAACTCATACATTTGTCAAAATTATGAGATCTGCAATGTTGATCACCTCCGAATCCACCGATTTACATAAAAATCTCATCCAATAAAAATACCAAAAGACTTCAGTCTCGTCTTTGGTAGTTAGAAATGTTCGACTCGACAGCTTTAAAATTTTATTTTCTACCCCTTTCATTCGCGTGCTTTAAACTCGGCACGTTCACTTCGAATGTGTCCCGCCTTGTAACCACCGTAGCACACATGTTTAGGACTAGAACACTATGGCGTAGTGTGTCCCATCATTCCACCTATGTAACTTCCACACATATGGCAACAACAAGTATCGCCTTCCCAAAGGGATTTCTAGCTCGGCTAGAATATTTGGCTTTCTTGAAGCCACCACTAATTCCTCCTCACACTTCACTTGTTTCCCGATTTTGATTTCCTTGAACGAGAATCCACTCTATAAGTCAGTCGATAGCATCGAGAGAGCTGATCTATCTTCATCCCTCTAATACTCCAAGATATAGGCAAGACCACACTTAGTCATACGACATGCCTATAATCCTTTGATTATCTCACCTGGTCTAACACACGTGAAGAAACTCCCAGTTGCAAAATCTACAACGGCTTATGGGCAAAGCTAGTTCAAGAACGTCTCTTGAATTCACCGCGTTGCGCAATCTTCACGCCTTTAATCCTTTCTCCAAATTTAGAACCCCCAGTCTAATATCCACCATTTTCTGGAGTTGACTCTACATGAATAGTACTCCATCCACCCATCACAATGGATTGCTTTAAAGCTAATACCATTATAGTGATGTATTGTTGATTAATCAACGAAATAAACTCTCACCAATTTACTTCTTTGGCTCGCCCACCACAAAACCATTGTGAAGAGAAGGTTTCCTTCCTCCACGCGTTCGACTACATTTGATCCTTCCGCCCTTAAGGCTTCATGCGGTTCTTCAAAGTACCGCCTCAATGAGCTCCTATCTTCCTTGAAGGAAAATTAACACGGCATCATAGAATGCTTTAGCCGTCCTCCACTAGAATGTTGCTTTCCATTTCTCCCGACTATTCCCAAGCTCGTCCCCATCCTCGAGGTGATATCCACTAGACTCCTTCATACATGAGTCTCCAAACCAACTTCTATCTACAATTCCGCCCACTAAGATATGTTTTCCCCTAGTCATTCCCGACCGTGTAGTAACAAGTTTGTAGGTTTTATACCTACCTATAGGCCTCTAGTCTTACTCTATAAGGCACTACCTCTTTCTATGTGTATATTAATTAACCACCTTCACTTTCTCACTGTCGGTGTTCATCATCGTATGGTTATCGAGAAGGTATTCGGACATGTTACATTAAGAATCAAACTGGCCATGCGTGATTGATACTGTAATATGCCCAATTACATTCACTATCTCCATATAACGAATCCCTTAACAACTTTCAGCATAATTAATTCACATTGGACACCAACTAAAACATACAACATCATACTCAACACTAACCTTGCCCCTTAAGCTCCGCGTCTCGGTCACGCCATCATTGGATTCTCATTTCTCTGACCATATCAAGAGCAGTATAGGTTTGAATTTGGTGTCTCGCACACTAAATCCCTCAAACCATTGCTCTGATACGAAGTTGTAACACCCAAAAATCCAACCCAATTTAAAACTTTTAAAACATGCGGAAGTTAGGTCCTAAAACAAGATTTAACGTATCCACACGTTAAGATTTACAAACACGAATTAAGATAACATGATTTCCACAAAATTAGTTTAAACAAAGATCACCAACAAGTTATCCACAACTTGTGTTAACCCCAAATAGTTTGTAAAGACTCCATACGAGAATATATACAAAAACCAATTACAAAACATGACCAAGAGAATCCGATCCACATGATGCGAGACCCGAGATCACTCCGGAGCTTTCCCTACATTCAAAATATCAATTTGAACATGGTTAGTAAAGATAAGTAGCCTTAGGGACCTCCCACAACTCCCTACAACAAAGACAGGCCAAAACCCCGAAAACCCTAAAATCCCAGCGTCTAACAACTTATTTTTGGCGTATCAAACACTCCGGGCGTATCGTACTCTGCCCGGGCGTATGGTACGCTGACACCAGGTCAAACATGCCCGAAAATTGATTTTCAGCCTATGCAACCCCCCGTCGACTGACCCGTTTGCATATTTAAGCTATTAACCATCATAAACTCATGTTTAAACTACATATATGATCACCCACATCTACTAACATGAATGGTTAAATGTCCACCCCCAAACCCGAGCACCACTACAAGTTTCCTACTCTTGAAGTGGTTAACTTCAAGTTCATTCATATAATCATTTAGGCGTACAACGACCTATATCTAAGTCATGTACAGACTTATACAAGCCCTAACATTTCACCATTCGTCAATTTGACATATCCGCATGTCTATTGCGAGAACCACCACTCGCTTTTCCGCATGGAGTATTTGACTCCATGCCGACCCATGAAGTATCAACACTTCATGTCACCCGTGAAGGTTTTGACTTCACTTTCACCCATGAGGTATTTTACATCACTACCACCCATGAAGTATTTGACTTCACATAAACAACTCCATGAAGTATCCACACTTCATGTAATCAACCAATTTACCGTTTTAACACCAACGGTTGAATTTTACCACATTAAGTCAATTCTAGTCTAATGTTACCACATTATACAATTTAGTTGACCATATTGAGTCATTTACACTATTTAAACACATTTGCATCTTTAAGTTTGACTATTAACCACATAGTCTAAATACATCTATTTACCACATTTGCACATTCAATTTTGACTATTAACCACATAGTCTAATCACATTCTTTTACCACGCTTGCACATTCAAGGTTGACTATTAACCACATAGTCTAGTTTCCCCTATTCATCACATTGGCACATTCAAGTTTGACTATTAACCACATAGTCTAATTATACCGAATAAACATAATAGTTTGACCCTAGATTAACTAAAGTCTAATTACAACAATTCCACCATTATCAACAATGGTTTGACTTACCACATTAAGTTAATTTTATATCAATTCCACCATTATCCACAATGGTATTTTGACTTCACATAATTCCTCCATGAAGTATCCACACTTCATGTATTCGATCAAAATTACCGTTTTACATTAACGGGTTGACTCAATAACATATTAAGTCAATTTGAAACCGCATTCTATGTTTCACCAATTAGATAACTCTAACCACCTTGAGTCTTTTATTCCATTTAACCGCATTAGTTAATATAGTTTGGCTAAATACCACTTAAGACAATTTACACACATTATCACACATCAATGGTTTAGTTTGACTAAATTTCCACATTGAGTTAAACATAAAAGTTCTACCATAACAACTGAACATTGACTTTATATCACACAAGTCAAACATATTAACAACATTTAAATAGCATACCATATCAACTACTTACACATAGACTACATATCTAAAACTAAGTAAGTGCAAAGCACTTACCTTTGTCAATGAAGATTCCACTCTGTCTTCAAAGCTAACATATTTAACGCCTTGATTGCCTAAACATTCCACATGTTTTAATAATCTAAATTACCCCAATCCATACACTAATTGGAGTTTAACATCCACCCAAGATCTTAAGATCTTCACCATTATATAATCTTGGTTTATTAAGCTCCATACAAGCTTTTAACCATTACTAAACAAATTCTACCCATTTTGACCCGTTAAGGTTTTTCCCCCAATTTCCATAATTTCATCCAATTCATGATTCACCAAATCAATTGAGTTTTATACTTGAAAATGTGTATATATTACACCATAAACACTTATCCATACTCAATTCAACATCCAAACACCCCAATTCAAAAACCCCCAATTTGGGTCCTCAAGAACCCTAATTTTCAAAACTCTAAATTTGGTGAAATAAACATGAATTGATTACTCCTTTAGCTTTAGTAATGCTAGATTAACACTTCCAAACAACAATTTACACACCAACATCCTCAAATTCGACCCTCTAGGGTTCATCCACATAGTTGATTATTGGGATTAAGAAGAGAAGATGAAACTTACTTGATTATTGGGAAGGATTGTGCATGCTAAAACTTCCAATTCAAGCATGCAATCCTAGGTTCTTGAGCTTGATCCTCTCCCCTTTCTACTCTTTGAAGAACTCACAAACACACACACATATGTTTGTGTTTTGCCTGACATCTCCCAATTCACACAATTGGGATTGTGTTAATTACACCATAACCCTTCTACTAGTTTAATAAACCCCTTTGGCACCAAACTAGTTAATTCCAACAATTAAAAGGCACCAACACTTTCATTTTATTTAATTTCAACCCTTATAATATAAATAATATATTATAAGACAAACCCGAAAGTTGGTTCGTTACAATACATACGACAGTAACAGGTATTGCCTCACCAAAAGGTTTCTAGCTCGGCTAGAATATTTGGCTTTCTTGAAGCCATCTCTAAATCCTCCTAACGATCCACCTGTCTCCCGAGTTTGATCTCCCTGTAATATATAATAATCAACTCCACTAGAGTTGTACACCATGCAGAAGAATCCACTCTATAACGTCAACCGACAGTATCAGGAAGCCGATCTATCTCCATTATTTCTGACACTCCAAGATTTAGTTAAGATTGTGCTTAGTCATACAACATTCCCTTAATCTTAATCAATTCACCCGTCTACCACACGTGAAGGAATTCTCCAGATACACTGTCACACCCCGCCAGGGCGGAAACGCGAGGCGCGACTTTCACTGGTTTTCAAAGCATATGATTACCGCAAACACATACATGTAATTGGATACATAACTGAATTTAAAATATTTACATTACAAAATATCAATTTGAGTTTACAAATGTTTAAGATTTCGCAAATATGACTCAAGACCATGAGTTATACAAGAGAAATCCTCCCAAAAGCCGTATCCTCGTGCATGTATGTAACCTACATTGCTAACCTGATGACCACGTTCAATTTCCTGAAAACATACTTAAAACTGTCAACACGAGGTTGGTGAGTTCACAAGTTATTATAAAAAGTTATCATAAACCCAATGTTTAAATCTGATCTTTTTGCCGATCAAAACTCTTTGTTAAACCTGATCATTTTAACCTGATCAATACTCTTTCATTTAAACCTGATCACTTTAACCTGATCAGAATTCTTTACTTTAAACCTGATCACTTTACCCTGATCAGAACACTTTTGTGTAAAACCTGATCATTTTAACCTGATCAGAACTCTTTTGTGTAAAACCTGATCACTTTACCTTGATCAGAACTCTTTTGTGTAAAACCTGATCACTTTACCTTGATCAGAACTCTTTTGTGTAAAACCTGATCATTTTAACCTGATCAGAACTCTTTTGATAAACCTGATCACTTTACCCTGATCAGAACTCTTTTGTGTGTATTACCAATGAATATGATTACTAATCCGATCTATTGACCCCATTTGTAAGCTTGCAAGGAATACAAAATAGTATGTAATGTACGAGACCGTAACCAAACCCCAACTTTCTGTGCCTCCCCTCGCCTTTCTGCGAGTAAGACAATATGCGGTCATTCGGCCATTTTGACCCCTGGTTAGCGCGACTAACCATGACCGGAGGCGTCACCCCCAATAGTACTATTCATATAATCCCGGGCTAAATCCATAGCTAATGGTTACTAATTTATTACGAGGACTTTAAGCGCTTTATTGTTCCCTCAATACATACATACGGTCAGATCATTAGTTCCATTCATTTATACACAAAAGTCTTTTACAAGTATGTTTCCACCCCAAATAATTTCAAAAACTTAGAAAAAGGGGAATTAGTGAAACTCACCTCGACAGTATGAATGCTAGCAAAAATTTGAATGACGGCAGATTCGCCTATCCGTATCCTATTTACACAAGGATAACATACACGTTAAGACTACTCGTCTTAAACGCAATTTGTTCACTTGACTTAGCCGATCTGATTACTTTTGTTTTAATTATCTTTTTAGTTTTTCCAACCTTGTTTTGTTATGAAAATAGTTCTGAGTTACTGCCTTATGGGCTGATGAACAGGTATCGAAACTATCTTAGTTTCGATTGAACAGAACAGATGTCGAAACTTCCTAGTTTCGACAGGGCAAAACGGTTATCGAAACTCCTAGTTTCGATTGGCAAGAATAGTATCGAAACTGCCTAGTTTCGATTGGGCAATCAGTATCGAAACTACTTAGTTTCGATTGTAAATAGGTATCGAAACTCCTAGTTTCGATTGAACAACTGGTATCGAAACTCCTAGTTTCGATTGAACAACTGGTATCGAAACTTCCTAGTTTCGATTGAGGAATAGATATCGAAACTCCTAGTTTCGATTGAACAACCGGTATCGAAACTCCTAGTTTCGATTGAATAACTGGTATCGAAACTCCTAGTTTCGATCAATAGGTATCGAAACTTCCTAGTTTCGATTGACCAACAGGTATCGAAACTCCTAGTTTCGATATCTGCACTTTGATTTACAGAATTCACTCTGTATATTTTTATGTTCAAATCTTGAGTTTGACACAGTTTTCTTGTTATCTTACTTGCGTTTGAACGATTTGTATGTTTAGTTACGGTTTTAAAGCAAATAATATGGATGGTATCGAGTTTTTACCTCAAACCGAGAATGGCGATCTTTAGAGAAAAAAAACAGAGAAGTAGTCTTGAATCTTTTGAGCTTTCTTCAAGAACACTTGAAATTCTCCTTATGACACCGAATTATGGTGATTTTCGCTTTAAAACTGGACTTCGATTTGAAAGGGAATTGGGAATTTGCCGTAAGAAAAGAGAAGGTTTGAAAGGAATGGTGAAGTTTCGTTTGAAGGGTATGGTTTTCATCTGAATCAAAGTGAATCAGGCAAGTGGGAGCATGGCTCCCCTGACTCTCGGCCAAGAAAGTCAAGAAGTTGTTTAGGGGTTAATGATAACCAAATTTTAAATATTAATTTATTATGGTATTAGTATCAATTAGAGTTTTAAAGGGGTAATTTAATTCAGTTTCGATTCTTCACGGTATTAAAATTTTTAACCATTTTATGGCTCGTTGAAGAAAATATTAGAATCTTGGCTCAACGTAAATTTTGTGTAATATATATATATATATATATTTTTCTGGTTATTTTATTTAACCATTTACGTTCGCATTAAGTCGGGTTATCCTGCTTACTTTTTCTAGTAACTCTTTACGGTTTACTAGACTTGGGACAAACTTCTTTGCTAGACTTCTTGACTTTATTTAGTCAAAATAAAATATCAGGAAATAATAATTATGAACGTGCGTTTATGAAATGTGGATATTGACCTGAAATGCTGGGTGTCACATTCTCCCCATGTTACAGAGAATTTCGTCCCGAAATTCAGTTCTTGTCACTCTGACTTGGTGTTTTTGTAAACAGTGACGGGTACTTGGATTTCATTTTATCTTCCCGCTCCCACGTATACTCGGGGCCGCGCTTTGAATTCCAACGTACCTTGACCAGCTTAACACGGCTGCGCCTTGTTCTCTGAACCTTCCAATCTGTGACTTCCATAGGTTCCTCAATGAAGTGCAACTTGTCGTCTATGTGAATCTCATCAGGCGGTATTATTAATGTCTCGTCTGATAAACACTTCTTGAGATTTGATACATGAAACGTATCATGCACATTGCTTAGTTCTTGTGGCAACTTGAGTTTGTAAGCTACAGGGCCAACCCTAGCCAATATTTCAAACGGTCCAACGTACCTAGGGTTAAGCTTGCCACGGTTGCCAAATCTTGCAACTCCTTTCCAAGGTGAGACCTTTAACATGACTTTGTCTCCTACTTGGAATTCTAAAGGTCTTCGTCTGTTATCCGCGTAACTCTTTTGTCTGTCACGGGCGGCCTTCAGACGATCCTTGATTTTGAAAATCTTATCTGTGGTCTCTTGAATAACTTCAGGACCGGTTAAATGTTTGTCGCCAACTTCTGCCCAACAAAGCGGTGAACGACATTTTCGACCATACAAAGCCTCAAACGGAGCGGCTTTGATGCTGGTGTGGTAACTATTATTGTATGAAAATTCAGCTAGTGGCAAATGATTAACCCAATTTCCACCGAAGTCAATTGTACACGCACGGAGCATATCCTCTAATGTTTGAATAGTTCTTTCACTTTGACCATCTGTTTGTGGGTGATATGCCGTGCTCATGTCAAGACGTGTGCCCATGGCTTCTTGTAATGATTTCCAGATTCTAGACACGAATCTGCTGTCTCTATCAGAGATAATAGAAATTGGTACTCCATGCCTAGCCACAATTTCCTTAATATAAAGCTTTGCAAGTTTCTCGGTTTTATCCGTTTCTTTGATGGGTAGAAAATGAGCTGATTTCGTCAAACGATCGACGATTACCCATATAGTGTCATACCCGCTCGACGTCTTGGGTAACTTTGTAATGAAATCCATGGAAATCTGTTCCCATTTCCATTGAGGTATCTCGGGTTGTTGTAACAATCCCGACGGTTTCTGATGTTCTGCTTTTACTTTTGAACATGTCAGGCATTTACCGACATAAATAGCAATTTCTCCTTTCATGTTCGGCCACCAGTAGAATTCTTTCAGATCCTTATACATTTTATCCGAACCTGGGTGAATGGAGTACCTGGACTTGTGGGCTTCGTCCATAACCAACTTCCGTATGTTACCAAAACATGGCACCCAAATTCTATTCATGAAGTATAAAGTGTCATCTGACTTTGGTTCCAACTGCTTTATCATTCCTCGTAAAGCTTCATTCTGACTGTTTTCCTCTTTGATTGCCTCTTGTTGTGCCATCCGAATTTGAGTCGTGAGACTCGTATGAATTGTCAATTCTAGGGCACGAACACGGAGTGTTTTAACTCGTTCTTTACGACTTAAGGCATCTGCTACGACGTTTGCTTTGCCAGGGTGATACTTGATATCACAGTCGTAATCATTCAGTAGTTCTACCCAACGACGTTGCCTCATGTTGAGTTCTTTCTGATTAAAGATGTGCTGGAGACTCTTGTGGTCTGTAAATATAGTACATTTTGTGCCGTATAAGTAATGTCTCCAAATCTTGAGTGCAAACACGACTGCACCCAATTCCAAGTCGTGGGTCGTATAATTCTTTTCGTGCACCTTTAGTTGTCTGGATGCATATGCTATGACTTTTTCTTTCTGCATCAACACACATCCCAGACCTTGGTGTGATGCGTCACAGTACACAATGAAATTGTTAGTCCCTTCGGGAAGGGATAGGATTGGTGCACTGCAAAGTTTTTGCTTCAGCAATTGAAAAGCTGATTCTTGTTTATCAGTCCAATCAAACTTTTTGTCCTTCTGGGTTAACGTGGTCAAAGGCAAGGCTATCTTTGAAAAATTCTCTATAAATCGCCTGTAATATCCTGCCAAACCCAGAAATTGACGCACCTCAGTCGGAGTTCTTGGTGCTTCCCAGTTTTTGATAGCTTCAATCTTGGATGGATCCACATGGATACCCTTCTTATTAATGACATGTCCGAGAAAGTGAACCTCTTGGATCCAAAACTCACACTTAGAGAATTTAGCATAAAGCTTCTCATTCCTGAGTAGTTCCAAGATTAATTTCAAATGATATTCATGTTCCTCCTTGGTTCGTGAATATATCAATATGTCATCGATAAACACAATCACGAATTTATCCAAGTACGGCTTGCACACGCGGTTCATGAGATCCATGAAAACAGCTGGTGCATTAGTCAAGCCAAATGGCATAACTAGGAATTCGTAGTGACCGTAACGAGTCCTAAAAGCCGTTTTTGGTATGTCTTCTTCCTGAATTTTCAGTTGATGATACCCTGATCGTAGATCAATTTTAGAATAGAAACTGGAACCTTGAAGTTGATCAAACAAATCGTCTATTCGAGGAAGAGGATACCGATTTTTGATTGTCAGTTTGTTCAATTCCCGATAATCAATGCACATTCTAAAGGTTCCATCCTTTTTCTTTACAAATAGGACCGGAGCTCCCCATGGTGAGAAACTCGGTCTTATGAAACCTTTGTCAAGTAACTCTTGTAGTTGGCTCGACAGTTCCTGCATCTCGGAAGGGGCTAGACGATACGGAGATCGTGCAACTGGTGCGGCTCCTGGTACTAGGTCGATCCGAAACTCGACTTGTCTTGATGGTGGTATTCCTGGTAAGTCTTCGGGAAATACTTCCGAATAATCTCTGACGACTGGTATGTCCTCAAGTCGACGTTCTTCGGGTTTCTTCTCGACGATGTGAGCCAGGAATGCACAATAACCCTTGCGTAGATACTTATAAGTTTTCATGCAGTTTATCGTTTTTAACATCGTTATACACCTTTCGCCTTGAATTGAAAGAATTTCTCCGCTTGGTAGGGGAATACGTACAATCTTCTCGAAGCATACTATCTCGGCACGATTCTTGGTTAACCAATCCATACCAATAACAATATCAAAACTCCCTAACTCGACGGGTAGAAGGTCTATACTGAATGTACGGTTTTCTAAACATAAAGTACAACCCCTAAAGACCTCTCCGGTTTCTATTAATTTCCCATTTGCTAATTCAATTGTATAACGTTGATCTAGTTTGCTGGCCTTAATACCGAGTAAGGATTTAAAATCATTCGACACAAAGCTCATATCCGCACCCGAATCAAAAAGTACAGAGGCATAGTGATTATTTATCGGGAACGTACCAGTGACGATGTGCGGGTCCTGGCGTGCGTCCCTTGCACCCATCACAAATGCCCTCCCTGGTGCCTGAGCGTTGTTCTGATTCTTCCACTTGGGACAGTCCTTCTTGAAGTGTTTTAGATCACCACATACAAAACATCCCGGTTTAATTTTCCCCAATCGGTTGTTAGTTCGACAAGCTTGAGTGGTGTGACCAAATTTGTCGCATTTTCCACACTTGATGCAAACACCGGCATGATGATTTCCACACCTCTTACATCTCGGTAGGCCCCTATCATACTCCTTTCTTTCCACTGTGTTGGCTGCAAAAGCCTTCACAGTTCCTTGTTTCTTAAACTCTTGTTTTCCAGATTTGTTACTTGAATTTCCCATCCATTTTCTTTTCTCCCCAGATCTACCTTCCTCATTCTCCTTCCTCACAAACAGTTCATTACGTACTGCATCATCCTTTAGTTTGAATGCTAAAGTTATAGCACTCTTGGCATCTATTGGATTAGATGATGTTACCATGCTACGAATTTGAGGCGCAAGGCCCCACAGATACCTTTCAACACGCTTATGTTCTGGTGTGACCATATGCGGTACCAGAAGTGCCAATTCATTGAAGCGGTCGGTGTATCCCGCTACATCATCTCCTATCATCTGTAGGTTCCACATCTCAGTTTCAATCTTTTGCAATTCGTTCCGAGGACAGTATTCCTCAATCATCATGTTTTTCAAATCTTCCCAAGACAATTGGTACGCTGTCTCTCTCCCCAAAGTCTTCATTTGAGTATTCCACCAAGTTAAAGCTTTATCAGTGAGCGTGCAGGTAGAATACTTCACTACGCAATCAGCGGTGCATTCACTTATATCAATCACCGACTCCATATGTTCTATCCATCTCATTAGTCCTACTGCACCCTCGGTGCCATTAAAACTGCGGGGTTTGCAGGATAGGAAGGCCTTGTAGGTACACTTCCTATTTGGAGCATCTGCAGGATCACAAGTCATAACGTCATTAATTCGGATCATGACTATGTGTTATGGCTTATTTTTTTTTTTTTTTTTATTACCTCCGGAACCTCCGGAACCTCCTGCTGTACCGCTACCCCCTGCGGTACCGCTACCTCCTGCACCTCCTCCGCTATTTCGGTTTGCTTCATACTGCTCTATAGCGGCAGCTACTCGCTGTGCTATTAGTTGTTCCATGTTTGGGGAAATTGTCTCGTTGTTGTCACCAGTAGTGTTACGGGGTGTCCCACGCTTAGGTGCCATGACGTTCTTTCTAACATGTCAATTAAAAAGAAACAACATCATATATCAATAATGATAGATCATGACATAAGGATACCACAACATCAAACATGAACAACTATCATTACAACATAAACCATTACATACATAGTCAAAACCTACATAGTACATTGTTCCCAAAAGACGAGGATACAAAAGAGATGGGTTCACATGACCTCATCAGTACTAACGTTTTAAACTACATAATGTACTATGGGCACAACCCGCCCATAATAGGTTTAAAAGAAGAAGTGGGAGTACAACCCAATCATCATGGCAAGTCCCGCCATGACAAAGCTAGCTCTTGCCACAAATTCTGCAGCCAAAGTCCTCTCCTCCAGCGCCTCCACCATGTCTCGGACCGTGAGAGTGAACTGCCAGTCCATATCAGCTCTCAACTCGAGGTAGTCAGTGGCACTCTGTATGTCTCGAGTGCTATCCTCCAGAGTCTGTACTCGAGATCCGAGCCCTTGACGTAAGCGCCTGGTTGCATCCCCCTGTGCCCGAATATCATCTAGGAGATCATCAAGACGCTCCTCATGCGTACGAACGCGAGCTACCAAGGTAGGCACAGTGAGCTCTATGGCTTCCCCAGTGTGGGGTAGGGGTGTTGGGGAGTTAGAAGACTCTCCAAGCTCAAAGGTAGATGGGATGCTCTCCATCTCCCTCCAACGTGCCAGGGTACGAGGCATCCAACGGATGGTTCCCACGGTAGGGTGGTAGCAGGGTCGTTGCCTCGGTGGTTCCTCATCGGTCTCCAAGTCTTTCGGGTCACGGGCTGCCAGGTTTCTCTTGCGCGGAAGTCGAACCTTCTTCCTAGCACTTTGCACCTTAACTGGTCCTCCGCTTTTCTTTCGGTAGACGATGGGCGGTTCTCCCAGGGCGACATTGGGTGGTGTCGAGCTGCGAACTTGTACTCGATTTTTAGGGCGTGAGGCGGAAAGTTCCTCGTTGGATTCAGAGTCAGAGACGGGGTCAGAGTGTGAATGTGACGACATACTTGTGACTACAACATCCACATGACATGATGACTGGTTATGCAATGCTTATGCAATGAAAACATTTTAGTGAGTCATTCTAATTATAGACTAGGTTCCGTTTTAGACACCTAGTTCGCTATAATCAATGGCTCTGATACCAAGTTCTGTCACACCCCGCCAGGGCGGAAACGCGAGGCGCGACTTTCACTGGTTTTCAAAGCATATGATTACCGCAAACACATACATGTAATTGGATACATAACTGAATTTAAAATATTTACATTACAAAATATCAATTTGAGTTTACAAATGTTTAAGATTTCGCAAATATGACTCAAGACCATGAGTTATACAAGAGAAATCCTCCCAAAAGCCGTATCCTCGTGCATGTATGTAACCTACATTGCTAACCTGATGACCACGTTCAATTTCCTGAAAACATACTTAAAACTGTCAACACGAGGTTGGTGAGTTCACAAGTTATTATAAAAAGTTATCATAAACCCAATGTTTAAATCTGATCTTTTTGCCGATCAAAACTCTTTGTTAAACCTGATCATTTTAACCTGATCAATACTCTTTCATTTAAACCTGATCACTTTAACCTGATCAGAATTCTTTACTTTAAACCTGATCACTTTACCCTGATCAGAACACTTTTGTGTAAAACCTGATCATTTTAACTTGATCAGAACTCTTTTGTGTAAAACCTGATCACTTTACCTTGATCAGAACTCTTTTGTGTAAAACCTGATCACTTTACCTTGATCAGAACTCTTTTGTGTAAAACCTGATCATTTTAACCTGATCAGAACTCTTTTGATAAACCTGATCACTTTACCCTGATCAGAACTCTTTTGTGTGTATTACCAATGAATATGATTACTAATCCGATCTATTGACCCCATTTGTAAGCTTGCAAGGAATACAAAATAGTATGTAATGTACGAGACCGTAACCAAACCCCAACTTTCTGTGCCTCCCCTCGCCTTTCTGCGAGTAAGACAATATGCGGTCATTCGGCCATTTTGACCCCTGGTTAGCGCGACTAACCATGACCGGAGGCGTCACCCCCAATAGTACTATTCATATAATCCCGGGCTAAATCCATAGCTAATGGTTACTAATTTATTACGAGGACTTTAAGCGCTTTATTGTTCCCTCAATACATACATACGGTCAGATCATTAGTTCCATTCATTTATACACAAAAGTCTTTTACAAGTATGTTTCCACCCCAAATAATTTCAAAAACTTAGAAAAAGGGGAATTAGTGAAACTCACCTCGACAGTATGAATGCTAGCAAAAATTTGAATGACGGCAGATTCGCCTATCCGTATCCTATTTACACAAGGATAACATACACGTTAAGACTACTCGTCTTAAACGCAATTTGTTCACTTGACTTAGCCGATCTGATTACTTTTGTTTTAATTATCTTTTTAGTTTTTCCAACCTTGTTTTGTTATGAAAATAGTTCTGAGTTACTGCCTTATGGGCTGATGAACAGGTATCGAAACTATCTTAGTTTCGATTGAACAGAACAGATGTCGAAACTTCCTAGTTTCGACAGGGCAAAACGGTTATCGAAACTCCTAGTTTCGATTGGCAAGAATAGTATCGAAACTGCCTAGTTTCGATTGGGCAATCAGTATCGAAACTACTTAGTTTCGATTGTAAATAGGTATCGAAACTCCTAGTTTCGATTGAACAACTGGTATCGAAACTCCTAGTTTCGATTGAACAACTGGTATCGAAACTTCCTAGTTTCGATTGAGGAATAGATATCGAAACTCCTAGTTTCGATTGAACAACCGGTATCGAAACTCCTAGTTTCGATTGAATAACTGGTATCGAAACTCCTAGTTTCGATCAATAGGTATCGAAACTTCCTAGTTTCGATTGACCAACAGGTATCGAAACTCCTAGTTTCGATATCTGCACTTTGATTTACAGAATTCACTCTGTATATTTTTATGTTCAAATCTTGAGTTTGACACAGTTTTCTTGTTATCTTACTTGCGTTTGAACGATTTGTATGTTTAGTTACGGTTTTAAAGCAAATAATATGGATGGTATCGAGTTTTTACCTCAAACCGAGAATGGCGATCTTTAGAGAAAAAAAACAGAGAAGTAGTCTTGAATCTTTTGAGCTTTCTTCAAGAACACTTGAAATTCTCCTTATGACACCGAATTATGGTGATTTTCGCTTTAAAACTGGACTTCGATTTGAAAGGGAATTGGGAATTTGCCGTAAGAAAAGAGAAGGTTTGAAAGGAATGGTGAAGTTTCGTTTGAAGGGTATGGTTTTCATCTGAATCAAAGTGAATCAGGCAAGTGGGAGCATGGCTCCCCTGACTCTCGGCCAAGAAAGTCAAGAAGTTGTTTAGGGGTTAATGATAACCAAATTTTAAATATTAATTTATTATGGTATTAGTATCAATTAGAGTTTTAAAGGGGTAATTTAATTCAGTTTCGATTCTTCACGGTATTAAAATTTTTAACCATTTTATGGCTCGTTGAAGAAAATATTAGAATCTTGGCTCAACGTAAATTTTGTGTAATATATATATATATATATATTTTTCTGGTTATTTTATTTAACCATTTACGTTCGCATTAAGTCGGGTTATCCTGCTTACTTTTTCTAGTAACTCTTTACGGTTTACTAGACTTGGGACAAACTTCTTTGCTAGACTTCTTGACTTTATTTAGTCAAAATAAAATATCAGGAAATAATAATTATGAACGTGCGTTTATGAAATGTGGATATTGACCTGAAATGCTGGGTGTCACATACACGGTCGACTACACCTTGTGGATAGAACATTTCAAGAACGCCTCTTGAATTCACCCTGACGCATTGCCTTCACCCCATTAAGCTTTTGTCCTTATGGAGAAATCTCAACCAATTCTCCACCATGTCCCAAAGTCGACTCACCGCGAATCCTACTCTATCCGACAATCACAATAGATTGCTTCCGAAGTCAATACCATTATAGTGATGCATTTTTGACTAACCAACAAATAAACTACCACCAATTAACTCCATTGTTTCGCACGCCACGAACCACTTGTGGAAACAAGGTTTTCATCCTCCTTAATTCGCCAAAGTTGTTCCTACCACTCCTTAGGCTTCATACATTTCTTTCAAAGGGTTGCCTCAAAGAACACTATCTTCCTTGAAGGAAGTTTCACATGACAAGATAGAAAGTGTTGTAGTGAGAAGCACACATCTTTATTCCTAGTGTTTTAGTGCGTTTTTTTATTAGTTTTATCTTAGTTTTGAGTCGTTTTTGTATACTATTGAGTCGTTGTTATGTTTACAGGTGCTCGTGAAGATTACAAGTCAATACATGAAGAAACCGTGCAAGAGAATGAAGCCCAAGAAACAAAAGTCAAAAATGCTAAAAATTGGTTTCTCGTAGTACGCGAGAGAGGAAGAAGAAAGAGTCGCGGTATACGAGGGAAAGGAAAACCGGTCACGGCTAATTTGTTCCTCGCGGTACGCAAGGAATCCGGACCAACTACCCGCGGTACGCGAGGGGCCCGTAAATCCGCAAAAAGCCCTAATTTGAATATAGATAGAATTTGATAGACATTATGCAAGAGAGTTCGAATTATTGACATCCAGAGGGAGAAAAGAGGTGATTTCTGGAGTAAATAAGGCCATTGAAGTGCAAGATTGGAGCTTTCAAATCCGGGTTTGTTAGTAACAGCGTATTCGATTGTAAAGCTTTGATTTTTATCTTTGATTGATATGTTTGAACCATGATTTATGTTTATACTTCTGTTCTAGTTGTTTTGAGCATGATTCTTGGCTAAAACTCTAATACTGCCTGGGCCATATGATGAATACTGCGTAAAGTTATGATTTTTACTGATTTTGGATTATAAAGATGGTTTTATGGTTTTGTAAAAGGTTTCTTGATATTAATTGTGATGAATATGTATGCTTAGATTTGATGTGTGATTGATTTCAATTCCGTGCGTTGATTGTGGATGTCTTCCAGTTTGATTTGCGTAACTAAATCATAGAATTTGGGGTTTGTGATTGTTTGTGTGGTTTGCTAAAGATAGTAGCCATAGGAGTTGTGATTGAGAGTCATTAGAACTGAGTGTGTATCTTGTCTCAATACCGGAGAAGTGAGAGATAGTCGTTTAGTCTTAGTTATTAGGAATCCGAGTGTCAACTGTGTGAGAGAAAGTTGGTATTAGGGGTATGGTGATTATTGCTATTCTCAGTCATAGTTCTTATCTTGAGATTACCCCGTGAATTCTTCGAATGTATTGTGGACAGTGAGACTGAAAGGTGATCTGTCTTTCGGGTATTATGTTGGTCCCTTCGTGTGTGTCGGATCGTCACATGCAAGTGGTCTACTAGTCGCACCGGGTTGCGGAATACCCGTGACTAGGTGGAGAGTCTTACTAAACAAAGTAAACCAAACACGAGAGTCACAATAAACGTTCTTTTTATTATAAACACTCGACGGTTACAGAGAGAATACAAGCTGCGTACTTAGCAAAACTGAGTTCGTCTAAACAAAATGGTTCTGCGTACTTAGCTTCTGTGAACCTATCCTATTTATACAGACTTGATGCCTGCGCACTTAACAAGTGCGCAGGACCAATTTCTCTTGCGTACTTAACAAGTATGCAGAGGTGTTCTTGCGTACTTTCTAAGTACGCAGGAGCTTTCTCCTGCGCACATGTAGGTGCGCAAAACACTTAGCAGAAAAACAACATACATTATGTAAAAGTAAATACAACTCGATAAACTATTACATAATGACTCTTACATACAAAGACAAATTACAGACATTAGAAATACAAACTAAGACTCTATCCAGAGTGTTGTCACAGGAAAGTGTATCAACAAACTCCCCCTTGACAACAGCTCGGGATCTTCATCGTCTTCAGTCTTCATTCTTTAGTCTTCACAGCACTTGTTCCTTAGCTTCCATCTTCTTTTTGTAATCAAGACAGAACTTGATCAACTTGTCGTATTTGGCAGGGAGGAGCTTCGTCCATTCGTCAGTGTGGATGCAGTACTTGTCGGCTAGTACCTCCAGATCGTTCACAGAAAAGTTGATGAAGCAGACTTCATCAAATATCCTGATCACTTCCTTTGGCACCATGTTTCCACTTGCTGACTTACCTTTACTCATTACCACAACCTCGCCTGTTTTTGGATCAACGTACCAGTACCACATGTCACCAAGAATATCCTGAGGTAACTTGCTCACGGGAATCTTAGTTTCACATCGTACTGGCTTGTATACCAATCTCTTTATGGGCTTCTTAGTCACAGGATGCACAGCGTGCTTATCCTTGACTCTTCTGGGCACCTGAGGCTTGAGGTATTCAAATTTCACTGATCTCGCTTCCCGCTGTAGTGTTACCCACAAACCCATTGCTACTGCATTATTCTAGTGACTTAGCAGATCGCGGTTTGCGAGGTTAACTAGGTCGTACTTGGGCAAAGAGTTGAACGCCTCACTGGTGGGTTTCAAGTATTGAACCCCCCCCAGATCTTTTGATGGCGAACAGCTGCTTGTCCTCCTCGTACCTAACAGCTAAGATCATAACTGTCGCTCCGTGCTTGTTTGTGATAGACGTCTTTTGCCACACGGGAGCTGGACCCTTTGTAGATGCATAAGGCATGTCTTTCTCTTTTTGTGCCTCGGGGTCCGAAGGTATAGGGTCGACCGGGGAGGCTTCAGTTGTGGCTTCAACATTACTTGCCATGTCAACTGAGCCTGTGTCGAGCAGAGATTCGAGCGATGGTACTTCAAAGATCTCACCATCCTCTAACTCGTACTCTCCTTCCCCGTCGCCCTTGGGAATCTCTATCACCACATCATCGTCATCCTCATTCCAGTCATCACCAGAGTCGATCTCTCCTTCTTCCAGATTAAGGAGAGCATTGATTTGTGCCTCTTTGGAATAGTCAGGCTCTAAAGAGAGGATCTCATCATCAGATAAGTCCTTGAGCACGTCAGCCGCTGACTTCCCTTTATCTCTGCCACCACCACCTAAGGCATCACCACCCTCTTGCTGAGTAGACTCCCCCTCAGCCAATGGAACAGAAGAGATGGGCACAATCGCCAAAGCTAGGTGCTCACCTCCACTAGGACCGACTTCAGGATCCTTGTCTTTATCATCATCCTTAGTCAGATCGACTGGATGACAAGACTCGACACCGGTGGATTTCTTTTCTTTGTCTTTCTCTTTCTCTTTCTCTGTCTCCTTCTCCCCCTGAGCACCTAGCTTCACGGTCAGTTCACCAACTAATTTGACCATCGCTGCGTGCTCTTTTCTCTGCAAGTCCATCCTCAGCTCAAGTGAAGTTCTGTGGCCTAGAATCATTTCATTAGTCTTCATTAACAGTTCATTCTGTGCCATGACATTCTTCAACCGTTCATCAGTCCCCGTTCTCTGGCTACGCAGAATCCTAACTTCATCCGCCAGAGAGTTTATCTGTGCTTGTTGAGCATCAGAATCCTCTTTTGACTTTTGAATAGTCTTCAACAAGCCAGCAACTTGGGTTTCTAGCACATCGATCCTAGCTTCATTTGGATCCGGATGCCTAGATGATGAGGCTTCGACGTTGTGGATGGGGGAAGAGAAGATTGTGTCAAAGTCGAACCCCTGTGAGAAATCACCGTAGTTAAAGGGTTGACCTGACGGCTCTTTGGTGGGTGTTGGGATGGGCGATGTAATGATGGGAGTTATGGTTGGGGTGATGGTGACTGACTCCGTGAGAAGTGGAGCAGTCACCGTCATCTGGACGGTTGGAGTAGGGAGGGTCACCATCACAGGAATCACCTCTGTGACCGCCGTGACTGCCACATCTGCTTGTACCAGTGGCCTTCTCTTCCTTCTAAACAGTTGCCGTGCTGGCGTGGTAGATTCTGACTCTGGACGGGCAGCTTCAACTTGTACTGGCTGCACAGTCGGAATCTCTTCAACCCTGGGGATAGCAACCTCTTGCCTATCGCCACTTTTCTTGTTGGCTTTCTCTCGCCTTCGTCTTTGTAGAGCAGCGTCAGAGTCGGAAGCCGGCTCATATTCGCTGCTCGAGCTTTGTCATTTTCTTTTTGAAGATGACTTAGGCAGTGTGCCGACCTTCTCGGATGTGCCTGAAATGGTGCGTCATCGGAATCAGAAGAATCTGATTCTATTGCCTCCGAATCGGATTCCTCAGCACCACCAACATCACCTTCATCATCACCTTCATCATCACCGTCATCATCATCATGCTCTTCCTCTTGGTCTTCACCAGAGTCATCACTCATCTCTGGTGCTGAGTTGGGACTATACCAGTTCCAATCTTCAGGAGCGACGTATACTTCATTCAGTAGGTGGCCAAAGAGGTCAGTGTGCGCAGGCGTAGGTTCTACACTGCCTGGCTTTAGAAACTGAGCAAAGACTCTCTTGTCCACCCTTTTTACCTGCAGTCTCTCCCCGATAGCGCGTAGGTTTGGCAGTGCATCATCGATCAGTAGCTGCACAAACCTCGGGTACAAAAGGAACCTGAACCTCTATGCTATATTTATCTGGTCATTTAGTGCTTTGAAGATATAGCGAGAGAAGTTATAGCCCCGATTGAGAGACAGGCCCACCATGGCCGCTGCTAGGTCATGACCCATGGCATCTTTCCCCGCTTTCCTGGATGAGATGCACACGATCATGATGTGGGCAAAGTAACGCCATTGATCCAATACCCACATCTTCTTGTAGGAAGCATAGTCCCTTGCCCCGACATATCCCATTCTGTGCTTCCAACACCCATCCACGTAGTAATCTGGATAGGATGTCGGGTCGGTGGCAAGGTCTCCGAACTGCAAAACTCTCCTTATTGTATCCTCGGAGATAGCAATACCCCGACCGTCAACGGTAGCCCTTATGACATTCGGGGATACCGTGCAATCGTGCTCGGCAGTCTCCCAGAATTGCTCCAGGTAAGGTCTTGAGACTGTTGGGTTTGCTGATATTGCATAACTTATTCTTGATCTGTTGAGAAAATCCACAATCTCCCTGTATTGCAAGGCTGCGCCTTTCCATTCTGGTTCGGTGTTAGCCACTAGGTTGAATTCGTCTGTGAATGCACGAGCCATAGCTTGCAAACACACACAGAAACACATATTCAGAACAACTTATAACACTGGAAGTAGACACACATGACATAGTATAGTAGTTACACTTTGAAAAAATTTTCAGACTTAGGAAAAATTTCTAAGTGTTGGTCCTGCGCACTTACTAAGTGCGCAGGATTTTCCTCTTGCATACTTAACAAGTACGCAAGAAGCATTTCTTGCGTACTTGCTAAGTGCGCAAGAACAACCCTTAGAAAAAATTTCCGAAACTTGTAATTCGTTCAAAATGTGGGTTGATTAGGTCGCCACTAGGTCGGAATCAAGGATTCTAACCTATGGTACCATTATCAACACTACACTCGTTCAATTTTTGACCTAGACCCGTCGCCGACCCACTGTCGGTTCAACTTCAAATGACGGATCAATCGAGGACCATGAGATGATTAGGGAGTCGATTAAAGCTTCCTATTAGCTTGTTACAAATAATAAGTTACCCAAACAACCCCATATTACCCCAAATTTTGTCGGCATTAACCTAAAAAGATTCTAGGTCAGAATTCGGTCCAAAGTGACGATTAAACGGATGAAATCGGTCTATAATCTCACCACTGAGATGGAATACGATGATGAAAGTATGGACGGGACGAGAAGATGATTGGACACAAACGATTTTTTTTTTTAGAGTAAAATTGCAAAGGGAAACTTTGGGTTTGAAAGTGTGAAAGCTTAAAAAATGTTCTAAGTCTCAGATTTATACCCCTCACTTAATGTTCGTGCATACTTGTTAAGTGCGCACGAGTTAACTCTTGCGTACTTAACAAGTGCGCAAGGCTTAACTCTTGCGTACTTGTTAAGTGCGCAAGTGTTACTTCGTGCGTACTTGACAAGTGCGCACAACCCTTAAGTGCGCAATTTACAACTCAGAATTTATGAAGATTTTCAAGTCAAATAACGAACAAGATAAAAAAATTCAACCAAGAGGATTCAAATACAATTCATGAGGATTAAACATAAAATATTTTTGGCCTTTTTTTTTTTTTTTGATTTAAACTTGAACTTTGCATAAACTTAAAAACTTAAAATCTTTTTGTTCTTTTCAAGATAGATATATACAATCATTTACACAAGCTATTTTTGATCAAATGTACGAGCAGAGGATCATATCAGGCTAACTTATAGCAAAAACGATACAATATAAACATCAAAGAATATGGGATCATGTCATGTATTACTCTTTATTCATACGTAATAAGCACATAAACAAGTAATTCAAGTTGACAATATTATAAGATTTGAAACTATAAGCATCTTTGTATCACGTTCTTATGTATTAAGGTATTTAATTATAAGATATACAACGTGTACCCCACTGATATGCTATGATATTTTGCACTATCTTCAAGGCATCTAAGATTTTTCCAATGATTTTCTTAATTTTCAGAATGAAGTTACATAAATTAGCACAGAAAAATCAAGCAGAATCCATAAGGATTATCAGGAATCATAAGATTCAGAATCGAGTGATTCTTTTGTCTTGGTTTCATGTGATTTTCTTCTTTGAATATCGGTATGATGAGTCGGGATAATGAACATGGTGTTTGATTATAAGGTAAGGGGATCCAACTTTTATCTGGATTTGATTTCAATGAACCAGGAATGATTCAAGGGTGAATGCATGCTCAACGGTTAATGTAGAGACATGTCTTGATTCAATCTCTCCTTGCATACTTGTGAGTGTGGGCAGTGAGATGAACCGCATTAATTGTGCTAACAACATAACCCGAAACTAATCTCAAAAGAGAATTATTGTCAAAATCTAACATCCTTTATCTGATAGTGATCTTTTCTAATCTTTTACTCACACACGCTTGCAAACATGGGTTCAAATCACAGTTGTAATTTAGATTTAGTTTCCACACTACTAGTGATTCAAAGACGCATACAGCCTACTGACAATTCAAATTACTTGTAAATAAACAGATTAAGAACATAACAATTTTAAACAGATAAGTAAGCATGACGCAATCATTTCCCATATGAGCAGTCTATGAAGTTTAGATCATTTCTGATGTACTATCATTTTCTCTTTTCTCAAGTTACCATTGAAATTTTCTCCATTTTCTATTTTGTTTTTGATTTTTGTAAAATATTTTAAAAACCTAAAGAACTGTACAGAAAATTTAAAAGAATTAAAAATTTAACTTCCATGAATTGAATTGAGTTAAGAAAACTTAGTTTTCACTCAGGATTGAACATTCCTATCAAGTTGACAAGATGCTCAAAACGGGATCGATCAAATGCCTTTGTGAAAAGGTCAGCAAGATTGTCATCCTTGTGAACTTTTACAAGTTCAAATAAATGCTTTTCAGCACAATCACGGATGAAATGATGGCGAATCTCTATATGTTTAGTTTTGGAGTGTTTCACCGGGTTATTTGTGATGGACATGGTGGCATTGTTGTCAATGAATAGAGGAGTTCCAGTGAAGTTTAAGCCGTAGTCTCTCAACTGCTGCTGAATCCACAGTATCTGAGAACAACCGCTCGCTGCAGCAATGTATTCTGCTTCACAAGTTGAGACAGAAACCGTTGACTGCTTCTTACACTGCCAGGAGACCAGCCTGTCTCCTAAGAATTGACATCCACCAGAAGTTGACTTTCTGTCAAGGTTACAACCGCCATAATCTGAATCAGTGTAGGCTTTGAAGTCAAATGACTGCTGCTTAGAGTACCAAAGACCTAATCGGGGTTTCCCTTTCAGATATCTGAAAATTCTCTTCACAGCTATCATATGTGACTCCTTCGGTTGAGACTGAAACCTTGAGCACAAACATACAGCAAACATTATATCGGGTCTTGAAGCTGTGAGATACATAAGTGATCCGATCATCCCACGATACAACCTGCTGTCCACATCCTTTCCATCTCTGTCGGGATGCAAACCATGATTGACTGGGATTGGTGTGCCATAAGTAGTGCTATCACTCATCTTGTATTTTGACAAGATGTCCTGCACGTACTTAGTTTGATGTAGATAAATTCCATTCTCTATTTGACTGACCTGCAGACCTAGAAAGAAAGACAGTTCACCCATATTGCTCATTTCAAACTTGGACTTCATCACCTTCTCGAATTCCCTACACATCCCTTCATTGGTCGACCCAAAGATAATGTCGTCGACATATACTTGCACAAGAAGAATGTCACCTCCTGCTTTCCGTATGAAGAGAGTCGAGTCAATTTGTCCACGGTCGAAACCATTAGACAGTAAATGCTTAGATAAAGTCTCATACCATTCCCGCGGTGCTTGATGAAGACCATAAAGTGTTTTGTCGAGCTTGTACACTTTATTGATATTATGCGGATCTTCAAAACCGGGAGGTTGAGTAACATAGACTTCTTCATGCGCCTTACCATAAAGGAAAGCACTCTTCACATCAAGTTGATAGACCTTGAAGCCGACATATGTGGCATAAGCCAAGAACAGTCGAATGGCCTCAATTCTAGCAACTGGGGCATATACTTCATTGTAATCCAAGCCCTCTTGTTGATAAAAGCCATGAACAACCAATCTTGCTTTGTTCTTCACAACTACATGACGATCATCCGTCTTGCATTTGAACACCCATCTGGTACCAATTGGCTGAAAGCCTTTTGGCAAGTCAACTAAATCCCATACGTGCAACTTTTGGAATTGAGACAGTTCGTCTTGCATCGCCTCAATCCAGCAGTTGTCAGTGAGAGCCTCCTTCACATTCTTCGGCTCTAACTGGGACACAAATGCAGCATGCAGACATGTTTCCATGACACCAGTGTCAAATATCTCTGTGTAAAGACTGGAGTTCTCATTGATGGTTCTATGACGAGTCATAACACCGGCATAAGGATCACCAATAATGTTGTCGATTGGATAATTCCTATGCACCCTCGTCTCCGGTACAATCGGTTCTTGAATTTCTGGATCTAGATTCGTGCTTAACTCCCCCATTTTCTGTGTTCCAGAGAAAGAAGATTCAATGTTTATTGGATCAGCTGGAGCTTCATTTCCTACAGTTGTGTTAGGATTGGCTGGAGCGTCATCTCCATCAACAAGAACATCTTCACTGCCATCATTGTCATGAGTTCCAGATGCATATGCAACATTGGAATCAGGAGTTATAATTGGTGCTGTAGCACGAGTAGAAAAACTGGAGTCAATGTCGCCACGCAATAAATCATAGACATTTGCGGCGTCTTCTGCAGATAAGTCAGGAAGATTGAAGGACTTGAATAGCGCATCATAATCAAAACCCCAAGCTGGACCTTTTGGTTCTGGTGGAGTGCTGTGTTTACTATAGTCCACTTCAAACCATTCCTCGACAGTACGAGTTCCTATGTTGTACACTCTCTTGCAGGGCGAATTGGCAACATATCCTAAGAAGATGCCTTCCACCGCTTTCGCATGAAATTTAGACTGACGGTCTTTATACTGTAGCAACAAGGAACAAGGACTACCAAAAGGAACTAGGTAATCAAGATTGGGAAGTCGATTGTTGATCAACTCATAACATGTCTTGTTGTGCCTTTTCACAACCAGAACCCTGTTAAAGACGTGACAAGCTGTATTAACTGCTTCTGCCCAGAAAGTGACAGGAAGCTTTGCATCTGACAGCATAGTCCTTACAGTCTCGATCAGTGTTCTATTCTTCCGTTCAGCCACTCCATTCTGCTGAGGTGTGTACGGCGCGCTGAATTCGTGACGGATCACTCTCTTGAGACAGAAAAGTTCCATCAAATTATTCTTGAACTCAGTTCCGTTGTCACTCCTTATTCTTCTAACTTTCAGCTTGCAAAGAGATTCCATGCTGAGGATCAGGTATTGAAGAATATCAGCAGTCTCGTCTTTTGTACCTAAAAAATGCACCCAAGAAAAACGTGAGAAATCATCAGTTACAACCAGACAGAACGACTTACCTCCAATACTCCTGATACTTATGGGGCCAAACAGGTCCATGTGTAATAGCTCCAAAGGGGTATCGATAGAGTTTTGGAGCTTGGGCTTGTGAGACTTCCGTTGCTGTTTGCCCTTTTTACACGGCATACAGTCATCTGCAACGGTAAACCTCAACTTAGGAAACCCGGTTACCAAACCGTTTCGGACAAGATGATTCATTTTACGATAAGAAATATGTCCGAGTTTCCTATGCCACAAGATGGAGTCAAGTTCTGTCGCTTTTGTAAGCAAACAAGTAGCAACTGAAGAGGTGGTTTTTGCCACGCTCATATCGATCTGATAAGTGTCGTTTGATCTTGGTGCTCTCATCAGAATCCAGTCTTCGGGAACCTCAAAACCAGGTTTGAGAATCAGGCATTCTGATTTGGGAGACACTCACCAGGTTATGCTTCAGCTGCTCGCAGAAGTTGACATTGTCAAACCTGACACAACCATTCGAAACCACGCCTTGACACGTGATACTGCCGCCTTTTTCTCTGGCAAAGGCCACATAGCCGCCTCTGAATGGTTTAACGTCTTGAAGCAAGGCCATGTTTCCTGTCATGTGCCGGGAGCATCCACTATCTACATACCAACGGTTAGAGATAGTACCCTTCGGACGTCCCTGCACGAGTAACAAAAGAATTAGTTAGATTTGGAGACCCAAGCCATTGTGGTCTTGGGTCATCCATCCTTCTCAAAATAAACTACTTCTTTCAACTCACAGTCATGATGACTGTTCAGAATTGGTGAATCTTTGGATGAATTTGGAACAAGAGATTGAGAACCTTTAACTTTCTTGTTCCAGAATCTCTTTTGATTCTTAACCAGAACAGGAGACTTTGGCTCAACCACAGCCGGTGAACTTGTGGAAGCTTCACCTGATTGAGTCTTAGTCAGCTGTTCCAGCTTTCTCAACCTGTTATTCCTTCTTCTTCTTTGTGGCTTAGAGAGTCTAGCCACAGATTTCTCACCAGTGCGTGTACTACCAGATGTAGACACACGAGGTATAGCAGGTTGCTTTACCTTTCCTCCAACAGATGTTTTAGCCTCAGATTTAATCTTAGGTTTTCCCATAGGTTGTACTGGTGGTTTCAACACATTCTGCTTTGGACTTCTGGGAGGTTTCACTATTGGCGACTTAGGGATAAAGGCTGGCTGTGAGACAACATGTCGTTTCCCTTGGTTCTTTGATGGACAGTTCACAAAAATGTGACCAACCATGCCACAGTGAAAACAGTTCCTCTTGTCTACATAAGTTCTCTTGTAAGGCTCATTAGATCTGGCCTTAGATAACTCTCCATTATGAGCAGGAGGAGTTGGTTTATGAATAGAAGTCTGACCTTTTTCAGTTTGGTTTTTAGGGATATAATACTTTTGCAAATTCTCTTTGTAACCAAGCACATAATGAGCTGAAAAAGCCTTTTTCTTAACTTGGTTAATATTTTTATAACCCCCGTAAAGCATTACGTTAAGTTTATCATTTGTTTCAATGATATCAGGTTCAGTTAAAATGCAGTTATCACCATTAGTGATAATGTTTTTTGGACTTTCTGTTCAGTCAACAACTCCTCAGAGACTACTCCTTCAGGGCAAGTGTCAACCGACCCATCTTCAGAAGCAGTAACATACTCCTCACTAGATGTGGAGTTAGCCTTACTTGAGGATTCATCCTTTTTAGGGGAATCATCCTTATCAGAGGACTCATCTAGACAGGTGAGATCAATGTCTATCAAGCTATTGACAAACTTCCCACTTATTGGTGGAGGAATGGCATTGGTACCAAGACCTATACCCCTCATTTTCCTAACTACTGATTCGTAGTGCTCCACCACAAAGCGAGAGTTTTTCAACTTCTCATTTGTACATTTTAAGTGCAGGATCTCATTTTGCAGTTTGTTGATTTCATTGTTCCGTTTTTCTAACCCCCTATCGCAATATCCAAGTGAACTTGTTGCTCACTTATTTGTAAAGAATATTCACATTTTTCCTTTTTTAACGTTTCAACAGACTCTTTAAAACGTTTTTCGTTTGCTTTGTAATTATGAGCAGCCATAGTTAGGGGTTCGATTTTGTCTTGGAGCTTAGAAATTTCATGCTTTAGCTCTAGACATTTAGAACAAGAAATAACAAAGAAAGGGTTAGAATCTACCTCAGATGATGAACTCTGTGCTTCTCCAATGGCCATGAGAGCAACGGCAGTGGTAGACTCCTTTTCAACAGCTACAGAAGCTTCCTTCTCCTCAGCTTCTTTTCTCTCAGCCTCCATCAGCTCCATGATCTCAGCCATGAGACCAACCTGTGTTTGAGCAATGATGGCGTCCTCTAGATGAACACCCCAATCAAAATTTTCGTCATGCTGAGCTACCAGTGCATTTGATGAACCACCTTGGTGTTGATTGTGGTGGCTAGTGTTGTTGTGGCCGTGGCTGTTTCCCTGGCTAGGTCTGGTGAAACCAGAGGCCGGTGCTCGGTCTTTTTTACACTCACGAGCAAAGTGTCCATAGTTCAGACACTTGTAGCATTTGGCCTTGGATTTATCAAATCCAACCATGGCATTAGAATGTCAACTAATGAACTTTCTTCCTGTTCTGTTCAGGAAACGCTTGGCCCTCCTCAAAAGCATGGCCATATTCCATTGAATATCCATGTCCTCAATATCATCAGGATCCACTTGGTTAAAGTCTTCTTCAATAGTTTCGGGATCCGTTAGCTTGCCGCCTTTGAAATTCTCATACGCAAGCATACATGATGAATACAATGCTACATGATCTTCAGCTATTTTGACTATTGCAGAATGGTTAGCTGAAGACGTAGCTGGATGATTTCTTGAGGTGTGTTGATGATTGGTTCCCAACCCTGATCCGGATGCATAACAAGCATGACAACCACACCCATTTGAGTGGTCTTCTTCATTGGAGTGTCTAGTAAAGAGGGCAATTCCAGAGCCCGATGATTTTGAAGTGGAAGTCGTCCCATGATACATGGAAGGGTCCTGTATCTGAGGTCTTCCCGAGCTCTCCTTCTTCATAAGATTCATGTTATGAGCTTGAATCTTACCAATAGCCTCATCTACTGTTAACTCATAGAATTTAGGATTTTCCCTCATCAGGGTTGTATACATCTCAAACTTTGATGGCAAAGCATCAAGAAATTTTTCCACCAGTTCTTCATCGGGATATTTCAGTTCAAAAGCTTTCAACTCCGTTTGTAAATGATAGAATCTAGAGATGAGATCATCTAACGATTTATTGTCCATGAAATTGAAGCATTCGTACTGCTTCCGGAGAAGATCCCGCTTACTCTTCTTAATGTCACTGTTCCCCTCAAATCTTTTCTGAAGTGCTTTCCAAAGATCCTTGGAGGTGTCATAGCCTCGGAAATTGTGAAACAATTCCCGAGTTAATGACATAGTGATTGAGCCAAGAGCCTTCTTTTCCCGATCATAAGCTTTCTTTTGTTCTTCATCAAGCTTAGAGATGGGCTTTGGCACCTCTTCATCAAGATAGATGTGTGTGGGATGCTTATATCCCTCAAGGATTTGTATCCATAATGATGAGTCGGTGTATGAAATGTAGTGCTCAAAACGCGCCTTCCAATTGGAATAATCGTTTACATTTAATAGTTTAGGCGGTTTCTGAGGTGTACCGATTTCATTATCATAATTTAACATGTTTCCAAGATTCTGAAGGTTCGACTTAGTGAATTACTTGGTCAAAAATCAGAAAAATCAGACACTGTTGCGCACTTGGTTTTGGCCTTGCGTACTTGAGAAATAGTCTTGCGTAGTTAAGACTTACTCTTGCGTACTTGTTAAGTACGCAGGAGGAAATATTAAGTATGCAGGATATAACTTAAGTTCGCACAAGTTCAGTCTTGCGCACTTGTAAGTACGCAGGAGATAACTCTTGCGTAGTTAGTAAGTACGCAGAAAACTGTACTTTTAACCAAAAATGGTAAGTATGCAGGAAACCTTTTCAGCAACTCTCACCAACCTTTTCCGGTCACCTGAAAATCGCCGGAGACAGTGAAAAGTAGGCTGATGATCAATGCAATCGAGCCAAAGGATCAGAAACAAGTTTCTAACCAACCTTTGATGCTCAAAACACACAAATACACAACAAAAAATCAGTTTTTGAGAGATTTTTGCTTCTAAAAAAGTGCTCAAGAGCTACCCCTTTTTTATCACAAAAATCAACAAAAATACCTCTTTTTTCTTGTAAAACTCAGTAAAACGTCTCCAAACTCACTTACAACACTCGAATTCAAGAGCAATGCTCTGATACCACTTGTAGGTCCCTTCGTGTGTGTCGGATCGTCACATGCAAGTGGTCTACTAGTCGCACCGGGTTGCGGAATACCCGTGACTAGGTGGAGAGTCTTACTAAACAAAGTAAACCAAACACGAGAGTCACAATAAACGTTCTTTGTATTATAAACACTCGACGGTTACAAAGAGAATACAAGCTGCGTACTTAGCAAAACTGAGTTCGTCTAAACAAAATGGTTCTGCGTACTTAGCTTCTGTGAACCTATCCTATTTATACAGACCTGATGCCTGCGCACTTAACAAGTGCGCAAGACCAATTGCTCTTGCGTACTTAACAAGTACGCAGAGGTGTTCTTGCGTACTTGCTAAGTACGTAGGAGCTTTCTCCTGCGCACATGTAAGTACGCAAAACACTTAGCAGAAAAACAACATACATTATGTAAAAGTAAATACAACTCGATAAACTATTGCATAACGACTCTTACATACAAAGACAAATTACAGACATTAGAAATACAAACTAAGACTCTATCTAGAGTGTTGTCACAGGAAAGTGCATCAACATATTACATCTTTAGGTTCTTTAGTTGGTGACATCCTGAGAGTGATTATGGATCAACTAGTTTGTCCATAGTTGTTTCCTTAGAAACCCAAATCTATCTTAGTTTCCAGAACCGGTAGAAGTTGTGCTTTGCAAATAGGATTCCGACCTGGGTAGTATTTTTCTCATCTCTGATTTCTACCTTAGTTCTTCATCTTGATAGTTTGAGTCGATCTTGATTATTGCATTAGTAGATAATCTTTAGTGTAGTCAACCCCCCCCATCAATCAATCTTTAGTCCGAGTCAGAGTCTAGTTTAGTTATCATAGTGTCTGTAGGGTTCGATATTCCGATTTACCATTAAGTTGTGCTACACTCGATGGGTACACTTGCCTGTCAGTGCGGTTTAGTCGAAGTTACTCCATTTATTACTTAGGAGTCTAGGTTAGCTTTTGTTAGTTTTTATATAGACCGCCTGGGCGACATCAAGTTTTTGGCGCAATTGCAGGTGACACTTGGCAATAGCAATATTAGCTTTGACTAGTTCTTTTGTATAATTTTTGGTTTATTTTATTTTTTTTTGTTTTTGAGTCTTAATTGTGTGTCTTTGTCTTATCTGCTACTTGTGTGTCCTATCTGAGTGTTTAACATAAGATCGAGTCTTTCTATTTTTGAGTCTTTATTTGTTTTCTTTTATTCTTGTGTCAGTGAATGCACCACACTCGTTTGCAGGGATCACCACCATATTCTGCTTCTTTAGAGCACGAACGAGAGCTTCATGAGCGCACCCGCAACTTTCGGGAGCGTTTGAAAGCATTCTGCAGCAACCAGGTACGTTTTACTAGCCCAATTCCATTTCCTATCATGGGCGACGCAGAGCCACCGACGAGGCGTATGGTGCACCAGAGGGCCAGTGATAGGGTCACCGGGGCTAGATCTTCGATCACACGCCCCTCTATTCTGAACACCAATACATGGCAGATCCCGTCACATGTCATGACCACGATCACTCATGCCACTCAATTTCATGGCCTCGAGGATGAGGATGCACCCGGACATCCGTCTTGCTTCGCGCGGAGATGTCATACCTTCAATATCACGGGTGTGTCTAAGGACGCTATCTATCTGCGTCTCTTCCCATTCTCACTCTCTGGGCGTGCATCTACCTGGCTTGACACCCTCCCTGACAACTCTATTACCACTTAGGAGGACCTTCAAGCAAAGTTCTACAAAAAGTACTATCCACCTTCCAAGGCCGCTCCCCTTAGGGACCAGATCATCTCCTACCGGATAGACCCTGACGAGCCTTATAACATGGCTTAGGAGAGGTTCAACACGCATTTGAGCTGATGTCCCCAGCACGGTCTGTCTGACTGGGCGATTGTGGAGAAGTTCTATAATCGCCTCACCTTCGAGAAGCAGCAAATGTTCAACACAGCTGCGGGAGGCAATATTATGGACAAACTCGAGCTTGTTGAGTGCGAGGAGATGTTTGAGAGCTTTGTTCTGGCGTAACACCAACAGCCATCTACTAGGACTTACATTCCTAGTGCTAGAGAATCCACCTCTTCTCCTAGAGGTGTGCATCAGGTCACTTGCAGCTATAGCTAATGAGATTAAAGAGCTGAAGCTCAGTGCTCTTAGGTGTGAGGTGTGCAGGGGAGGACACGACACCAGAGATTGCCCCGTCAATCATCAGGCGCATGTGAGTTTTGCTTGCAACCAGAACCAGAACTGATGGTGGTACAACAAGTACAATTCTTTTGGATCGGGATGGAGATCTAGAAATAACCCGCCTGGTTTAATGGTCGCCAGAATCAGTATGGAGGAGCTGAAGCAGGAGTGAGTTCGGTAAGCAGTGTCAACACAAGGAAGATTGAAGAGATGATAGAGAATCAGACACAGATGCTTGCCCACTTAGTCCAGCAGGACAGGGACGCTCGGCAAAGACTGGATGCCCACGACACTTTATTGAATAATCGAAAGTCGGCATTTCAGGACTTGCAACGCACGATAGGAGACATCACGAAGAGCTTGAAGGACAGACAGGGAGGTCCATATTCAGGCCCAAATGCTTCATTTATGGCCGTGTCGATCAGAAGTCATAGAGAGGAGAGAGTAGAAGAGGAAGTCTCCCATGGTGCTGACTATGGCATCCCTTCGGTTGAAGAGGTGAAGAAGATAGATTGGAGAGATCGATTTGTTGTGATCGATGCTAGGATGTTGGAGGAGCCTGAGTCGGCTGAGGTGACAAAACCAGGGACCTCAGTGAATGTTGTGTCGACTAGGAGCAGAAGATTAGAAGAGAAGGAGAACCCACTGGTAGAAGAAGAAGAGCAGGTGGATAAAGAGAGAGGAGAAGAAGAGTGGGGGCGAGATTAAGACCCCCAAGATTGACCTGAGACATGTTCCCTACCCAGCTCGCTTGTTACCGCATAAACACGGTAGGGAATACGGTCACTTCCTTGATATGTTCAAACAACTCAAGGTCAATCTCCCATTTATAGAGGTCCTCCAGCATATGCCAAAATATGGCAAGTTCCTCAAAGATCTTCTTTCTAATAAGAAGAAGCTAGAGGGGATCTCTAAAGTCTCACTTAGTGAGCAATGTTCTCTAGTGGTTCAGAACAAACTGGCAGATTTGGGTCGTTTCATGATCCCGTGTCTACTTGGCGGTTTGCCCTTAAACCACGTGTTGGCAGACCTAGGTGCTAGCATCAATCTGATGCCATATTCTATCTATAAACAGCTACACCTAGGTGAACCGCAGCTGACGCACATGAACATATCCTTGGCTGACCGCTCAGTCAAGTATCCACGGGGAATTGTGGAGAATCTTCTAGTGAATGTAGGCAAATTTGTCTTCCCCGTGGATTTTGTCATCCTGGACATGGATGTGGATGATAGAGTCCCACTTATCCTAGGACGTCCGTTCCTTCGTACCACCAAGGCAATGATCGATGTATTTGACGGGAAACTCACACTTCGTGTGGTGGATGTGTCGATCACATTCGATGCCACAAAGTCTGTGAAGGATGTTGGCGAGCAAAGCCACTCCATGTGCATGATTGATGCCTTCATGGATGAACATCGGGACTCTAATCCAGTAGAGGATGCTGTTGATAGGGATGAAAGAGGAATGATAGAGGACCCACCGGATTGGCTAGCTGAATTTTAAAAGAAATTAGTAGGGTCCTCGATTTTAGGTGCTGACGATGATGATTGTAGTTTGAGTGAAATATTATCACAAGTCGGGTCATTAATCTGTGAAACACCTTGGTTGATAGTGTAGAGGTCACACCTTTAGAAGTATCTATTCCTGAACCTCTACCTGTTCTTCATACTGAAGGAAGAGAGAGCGAGCCAACCTTAGGTCTCAGCCACCCCGAAAGAGGATTTGTGCTTTGATAGATTCATCTGATCTAGGGAGAGTGAAAACCCCAAGTGTGGGGATGTTTAGGGGTGACAGTTTTGCTGAAATACTTGAACTAGGTGATCTTTGGACCTAGTAGATTTAAGTTGTGGTGGAAAGACTGGATTGGTGCATATGAAATACATTTAAAACTTGATAGGAGTGGGAGTTCATTATGGTTATGGAGGACCGGTAGACCACGTAGTATGAAGGCGGTACCGGTTAGGATCAAGGAGAAGCCTCCTGATAGGCTTGTTTGTGTCTCGAGCAAGTGCCCGGGATGTACAGTTTGTATGCATTACTTGGCCTGAGTCCGTGTCAATTTCTGTGTTTTTCGTTGTGTGTGTTTTGTTTGTGTCATGTTTTGCAGGGATTCGTGCTTGATTCGGTGAGGAAAATCGTCGGCAATGAAGTTTCAGGTACTTTTACATGTGTTTGGGCGAAAAAAGTTTGAGGGGGTCAAAATTTTTCTAAGTATAAAAACCGTTAAAACTTTTTGTTACTAGTGGTTCCCCGCGGTACGCGAGGGTTTGTTTGGGGTTTCTCGCGGTACGCGAGAGACAAAAGATAAGCCCAACTTAAATACCAATTCCTCACGGTACGCGAGGAGTGGCCGCCTGTTCTTCGCGGTACGCGGGGGAGTGCTGGAATTGCCTTTCTTCCTTGTTTTCCTATGGTTTCCCACACTTCTATCCTCTTTCCACCATCCATTATCACCATCATCCATCATTTCCATTCATATCATTCACTGGCCACCATTACCATGGGAAACTTAGACCGTTCGTGACCGATGATCTACTTTGCTGTGACTTTCATGTCTATGTGTTTGCCACCCATTGAGTACGTTTCTCTCCATTGAATCTTTCTTGAGTCTTTAAGTTTTTAGTGAGTCAGTCGAGTCTTTATTTTAATTTGAGTCAGTTTGATGCTACGGGTTTGTTGTGAGGTTTATTTTGTAGGTTTTATCATCCCACTCGTACTCAATAACCATTTGGGCGGGGTCGATCATCACTTATATAAAGTTTGTAAAGGCAGCCCGGCAGTCTGTGCAACCGCGACCGAAGTGCTATATGGTGCACACAAGGATGAACGAAGTGTAGGTCCCTCGGGTGTGGCGGATCGTCACATGCAAGTGGGCCTACTAGTCGGACCGGGTGCGGAATGCCCGTGACTAGGTGGAGAGTCTAGCTAAACAAAGTAAACCGACAAGAGAAGACACTTTAAACTTTCTTTCTATTTTAAAAAACTTGAAGGTTACAGAGAAAAGCACTTAGGTTACAATCTGCGTATTTGCACTAAAGCCTGCGTACTTAACTTCTGTTAACCTATCCTACTTATACCTGACCTGATGCCTGCGCACTTAGCAAGTGCGCAGGGCAAAATTCTCTTGCGTACTTAACAAGTACTCAAAGGTATTCTTGCGTACTTGCTAAGTACGCAGGAGCTTTCTCCTGCGCACATGTAAGTGCGCAAAACACTTAGAAAGAAATGCAACATTCAATATGTAAAAGTAAATACAACTCGATAAACTAATACATAAAGACTCTTACATACAAAGACAATTACAGACATGAAAATACAAACTAAGACTCTATCCAGAGTGTTGTCACAGGAAAGTGCTTCAACAAACTCCCCCTTGACAACAGCTCGGAATCTTCATCGTCTTCAGTCTTCAATCTTCAGTCTTCAGCTTCCATCTTCTTCTTGTAATCAAGGCAGAACTTAATCACCTTGTCATATTTAGAAGCAAGGAGCTTTGTCCATTCGTCCGTGTAGACGCAGTAGTGTTCTGCTAGTACCTCCAGATCTTTCACAGAAAAGTTGATGAAGCAGACTTCATCAAATATTATGATCAGTTCTTTTGGCACTAAGTTCCCACTCTCCGAACGTCCTTTGCCCATGATTACAGCCTCTCCCGTTTTTGGATCTAGGTACCAGTACCACATGTCGCCACGAATATCCTGAGAAAACTTGCTCAGGGGAATCTTAGTTTCACATCACACTGGCTTGTATACCCATTTCTTTAAGTGCTTCTTAGTCACAGGATGTACAGCGTGCTTATACTCTCTTGGGCACTTGAGGCTTGAACATCTCGAACTTCCCTGATCTTGCTTCTCGCTACAGAACCACCCACAAACCCATTGCCACTGCTTGATTGGAATGACCCAGCAACTCTCGGTTTGCTAGGTTCACCATGTCGTACTTGGGCAAGGAGCTGAACGCTTCACTGGTGGGTTTCAAGTATTGAACCCCGCCAGATCTTTTGATGGCGAACAGCTGCTTGTCCTCCTCGAACCTTACAGCCAAGATCATCCATGTTGCTCCGTGCTTGTCTATGATAGACGTCTTTTGCCACACCAGAGCTGGACCCTTTGATGAAGTAGAAGGCATGTCTGTTTCTTTTGTTGCCTTTGGGTCCACAGGTTCAGGGTCAACTGGGGAGGCTTCAGTCGAGGCTTCTACATTACTAGCCTGCTCAACTGAACCTGTGTTAAGCGGAGCATCGAAAGATGGAAATTCAAAGATCTCTCCATCTTCTAGCTCGTATTCTCCTTCCCCGTCACCCTTGGGAATTACGATCACAACATCATCGTCATCATCATCCCAATCGTGACCAGAGTCGATCTCTCCTTCTTCTAGATTGAAGAGAGCATCGATCTGTGCTTCATTGGAATAGTCAGGCTCTAGATATAGGATCTCATCATCAGATATGTCCTTAAGTACTTCAGCCACTGACTTTCCTTTATCACCACCACCACCACCAGAGGTATCACCACCCTCTTGATGAGTCGACTCCCCCTAAGCCATTGGAACAGCAGAGATGGGCACGATTGCTAAAGCTTGGTGCTCACCTCCACTAGGACCGGCTTCGGGATCCTTGTCCTTGTCATCATCCTTAGTCAAGTCGACCGGATGACACGCCTCATCACCAGTAGTCCTCTTCTCCTTCTCTTTCTCTTTTTCCTTCTCCCCCTGAGCATCATCCTTGTCTTTTTCCTTTATTAGTAGTTCATTCTAGGCCAGGATGTTTTTCAATCATTCCTCAGTCCCTGTTCTCTGGCTACGAAGGATTGTAACTTCATCTATCAAAGAATTGATCTGTGCTTGTTGAGCGTCAGACTCCTCCTTCGATTTCTGAATGGTCTTCAGTAATCCAGCAACTTGGGTTTCCAGAACTTCTATCCTAGCATCATTCGAATCAGGATGTCTGGATGAGGACGCTTCAGCAGTGTGAATAGGGGAGGAGAATATGGTATCAAAGTCAAACCCTTGAGTGAAATCTCCACAATTGAAGGGTTGACTGAGAGGCTCAGTGGTGGTAGTTGGGATGGAAGATGTGACGAGAGTTGTTAGGGTAATGGTAGGGGTGATGGTGAAAGACTCCGTGACAATTGGAGTAGTCACCTCCACCTGGACGAATGTAGTAGGGAGGGTCACCGTCACAGGAACCTCCTCTGTGACTGCTGTGACTGCCACGTCAGCTTGAACTTGTGGCCTTCTCCTCCTTCTGTATAACTGCTGTGTAGGTGGGGTAGAGGCTGAATCCGGACTGGCAGCTGAAACATGTACTTGCTGCCAAATCGGTACCTCTACCACACTGGGGATAGCAACCTGTTGCCTATCACCCCTGTTCTTATGAATGTTTTACCTTCTTTGTCTTTGTACAGCAGCGTCAGAGTCAGAATTTGGCTCATATTCACTGCTTGAGCTTTGTCGCTTCCTTTTGGAGGACGACTCACGTAGGGTTACCTTAGCCGTTCTCCGTGGGTGTACCTGCGATGGTGCGTCATCGGAATCAGAAGAATCTGATTCTGTTGCTTCTGAATCGGATTCCTCAGCACCACCATCACCGCCTTCGTCGTCTCCATCCTCAGACGAACCATCATCACTCTCCATTTCCTCCTGTTGCTCATCAGAGTGTTCACTATGTTCAGGCTTAGAGTTGTTGGTATACCAGTTCCAGTCATCAGGTGCCACATATGCTTCATTGACTAGGTGGCCAAAGAGTTCTGTATGCACAGGGGTAGGTTCTACACTGCCTGGCTTTAAGAATTGAGCAAATACTCTTTTGTCCACCCGCTTAACTTTCAGTCTCTCCCCTACAGTAGGAAGGTTTGGCAATGCATCATCAATGAAGAGTTGCACAAACCTAGGGTACAATAAGAATCTAAACTTCTCCGATGTGTTGATCTGGTCATTGATTGCTTTGAAGATCTAGCGTGAGAAGTTGTAGCCCCTATTAAGAGACAAGCCCACCATGGCTGCTGCAAGGTCATGACCCATGGCATCTTTACCATCTTTCCTTGACGAGATGCACACGATCATGACATGGGCGAAATACCGCAATTGGTCTAATACCCACATCTTTTTGTATGAGGCATAGTCCCTCGCTCTGACGTATCCCATTCTTTGCCTCCAACACCCATCCACAAAGTAGTCTGGATAGGCTGTCGGGTCGGTAGCAAGGTCTCTGAACTGCAGGACTCTTCTTATCGTGTCTTCAGAAAAAGCGATAGCCTGACCAGCAACAGTAGCCCTTATGACATTGGGGAATACCGTGCAGTCGTGTTCCGCTGTCTCCCAGAATTGTTCCAAATAAGGTCTTGACACGGTCGGGTCAACCGAGATAGCATAGCTGATTCTGGAGCGGTTCAAGAAATCAACTATCTCCCTATATTGCAATGCTGCACCTTTCCATTCGGGTTGAGTGTTTGCTAACAGGTTGAATTCGTTAGTAAACGCCCGAGCCATAATCTGCAAAAACACATAGAAAACACAATCAGAAAAACATGTATCATTGGAAATGAACAAACATGACTCAGTATAGTAGTTACTCTTTGAACAAAATTTTTCAGACTTAGAATTTTTCCATGTGTTGGTCCGGCGCACTTGTTAAGTGCGCAGTCTTTTCCTCTTGCGTACTTAACAAGTACGCAAGACGTACTTCTTGCGTACTTGCTAAGTGCGCAAGAACACCACTTGACAAAAATTCCAGAATATTGACACATTGACTGATCGTTCAAAAAGCGGGTCGAATAGGTCGCCACTAGGTCGGAATCAATGATTCTAACCTATGGGACCAGTATCAATACCACAAACTACCTACACATGACCAATTTTTACCTAAAAAGTCGCCCGACCCACTGTCGATTCATATTCAACCGACGGATCAAAATCGAGGACCAAAAGGGATGAATGGGAGTCGATTAAGTTTTCTAATCCGGTATTAGTGATAAGAAATTACCCAAACAACCCCAATTTTACCCAAAAATTCTAGAATAAACTTAAATATTTTTAAGTCGAGAATCGGTCCAAATGTTACGATTTCACGGATGGATTTAGCCTAGATTCTCACCAAATCGATGAAATGAGATGATGAAACTATAGACGGGATGAAAAGATGGTTTAGGATCACTTTGATTTTGAGTGAAATTTGCAGAGGGAAAAGTTTTGAGTTTGAAAGCATGAAACTGAGAAAATTTTGTAAGTGTCACTTTTATACCCAGCCTCAACCAATCGTGCGTACTTGTTAAGTGCGCACAAGTTAACTCTTGCGTACTTACAAGGGCGCAAGCTTTAACTCTTGCGCATTTACATGTGCGCAAGGTTTACTTCGTGCGAACTTGACAAGTACGCACAACCCTTAAGTGCGAAAATTTTAAACTCATAATTTATGAAGTATTTCAAGTCAAATAACGAACAAGATAAAAATATCCAATCAGGAGGATTCAAATACAATTCAGGAAGGTTAAACACAAATATTTTTGGTTTTTCTGAATAAAATTGAACTATGCATAAACTTAAAATATTTTTGATCTTTTCTAATAAAATATACAAGAATTCACACAAACTATTTTTGATCAAAGACACGAGCAGAGGATCATATCAGGCTATCTTTTAGCAAAAACGATACAATATATACATCAAAGAATATGGGATCATGTCATGGATTACTATTTATTCATACGTAATAAGCACATAAACAAGTAATTCAAGTTGACAATATTATAAGATTTGAAACTATAAGCATCTTTGTATCACATTCTTGTGTATTGAGGTATTATTTATAAGATATACAACGTGTACCCCACTGATATGCTTTACTATGTAAACTGCATTATCTCAAGGCATCTAAGATTTTCCCAATGATTTTCTAAATTTTCATAATCAAGTTACATCTATTAGCACTGGAAAAATCAAGCGGCATTCATAAGGATTATCAGGAATCATAAGATTCAGAATCAAGTGATTCATTTGTCTTGGTTTCATTTGAGTTTCTTCATTGAATATCGGTATGATGATTCAGGATAATATATATGGTGTTTGAGTCTTAAGGTAAGGGGATCCAACTTTTATCTGGATTTGATTTCAATGAATCAGGAGTGATTCAAGGGTGAATACATGCTCAACGGTTAATGTAGAGACATGTCTTGATTCAATCTCTCTTTGCATACTTGTGAGTATGGGCAGTGAGATGAACCGCATTAATTGTGCTAACGATATAACCCGATACTGACCTCAAGAGAAAATTATTGCCAAAATCTAACATCCTATATCTGATAATGATCTTTTCTATTCTTTTACGCACACACACTTGCAAACATGGGTTCAAATCACAGTTGTAATTTAGATGTAGTTTCCACACTACTAGTGATTCAAAGACGCATACAGCCTATTGACAATTTAAATTACTTGTAAACAAGCAGATTAAAAAAACATAATAAGTTAAACAATTAAGTAAGCATGACGCAATCATTTCCCATATGAGCAGTCTGTGACGTTTAGATCATTTCTGATGTACTTTCATTTCCTCTATTCTCAAGTTAACTTTGAAATTTTCTCCATTTTCTATTTTTGTTTTTGTTTTTGTAAAATATTTTGAAACTTAAAAGAACTATACAGAAGATTTAAAAGAAATAAAATTTAACTTCCATGAATTGAATTGAATTAAGAAAAATTAAATTTCACTCAGGATTGAACATTCCTATCAAGTTGACAAGATGCTCAAAACGGGATCGATCAAATGCCTTTGTGAAAAGGTCAGCAAGATTGTCATCCGTGTGAACTTTTACAATTTCAATTAAATGCTTTTCAGCACAATCACGGATGAAATGATGGCGAATCTCTATATGTTTAGTTTTGGAATGTTTCACCGGGTTATTTGTGATGGACATTGTGGCATTGTTTTCAATGAATAGAGGAGTTACAGTGAAGTTTAAGCCGTAGTCTCTCAACTGCTGCTGAATCCACAGTATCTGAGAACAACCTCTCGCTGCAGCAATGTATTCTGCTTCACAAGTTGAGACAGAAACCGTTGACTGCTTCTTACACTGCCAGGAGACCATTCTGTCTCCTAAGAATTGACATCCACTAGAAGTTGACTTTCTGTCAAGGTTACAACCGCCATAATCTGAATCAGTGTAGGCTTTGAAGTCGAATGACTGCTGCTTTGAGTACCAAAGACCTAATCGGGGTTTCCCTTTCAGGTATCTGAAAATTCTCTTCACGGCTATCATATGTGACTCCTTTGATTGAGACTGAAACCTTGAGAACAAGCACACAGCAAACATTATATCGGGTCTTGAAGTTGTGAGATACATAAGTGATCCGATCATCCCACGGTAAAATCTGCTATCTACATCCTCTCCATCTTTGTCAGGATGCAGACCATGATTGATTGGGATAGGTGTTCCATAAGTACTGCTATCATTCATCTTGTATTTTGATAATATGTCCTGCACATACTTAGTTTGATGTAGATAAATGCCATCCTCTCTTTGACTGACTTGCAGACCCAGGAAGAACGAAAATTCACCCATATTACTCATTTCAAATTTGGACTTCATCACCTACTCGAATTCCCTACACATCCCTTCATTGGTAGATCCAAAGATAATGTCGTCGACGTATACTTGTACAAGAAGAATGTCACCTCCTGCTTTCCTAATGAAGTGGGTCGAGTCAATCTGTCCACGGTCGAAACCATTAGATAGTAAATGCTTAGATAATGTCTCATACCATGCCCTCGGTGCTTGAAGAAGACCATAGCGTGCTTTGTCGAGCTTATACACTTTATGGTGCTTTCCTTATGGTAAAGTTCATGGTGCTTTCCATTAGACAGTAAATGCTTAGATAATGTCTCATACCATGCCCTCGGTGCTTGAAGAAGACCATAAAGTGCTTTGTCAAGCTTATACACTTTATTAATATTATGCGGATCTTCAAAACCAGGAGGTTGAGTGACATAGACCTCTTCATGAACTTTACCATAAAGGAAAGCACTCTTCACATCAAGTTGATAGACCTTGAAGCCGACATATGTGGCATAAGCCCAGAACAGTCGAATGGCCTCAATTCTAGCAACTGGGGAATATACTTCCGTGTAATCCAAGCCCTCTTGCTGATAAAAACCCTGAACAACCAATCTTGATTTGTTCTTCACAACAACATGACGATCATCCATCTTGCATTTGAACACCCATCTGGTTCCAATTGGTTGAAAGCCCTTTGGCAAGTCAACCAAATCCCACACGTGCAACTTTTGGAATTGAGACAGTTCATCTTGCATCGCCTCAATCCAGCAGTTGTCAGTGAGAGCCTCCTTCACATTCTTCGGCTCTAACTGGGACACGACTGCAGCATGCAGACATGTTTCCATGACACCAGTGTCAAATATCTCTGTGTAAAGACTGGTGTTCTCAGTGATGGTTCGATGACGAGTCTGAACACCGGCATAATGATCACCAATAATGTTGTCGATTGGATGATTCCTATGCACTCTCGTATCCGGTACAATTGGTTCCTGAATTTCTGGATCTAAATTCGTGCTTAACTCCCCTATTTCCTGTGTTCCAGAGGAAGAAGATTCAATGTTAATTGGATCAGCTGGAGCTTCATTTCCTACAGTTGTGTTAGGATTGTCTTGTGTAACATTTCTGATTTTCTGACCCTATTTTAAATTTATTTTAACTAATAAAATAACAACACGACATTAAGACATATACTTGTTCAAACCTACACCTCATTAATCGTTAGCCGATCGTATTCAATTCAAAGATTTAGAACTCATAATCATGTGGTAACACCTCCTAGAGTTAATCCAGTTAGTAATCCCGTTAGGTGTTCTGTTAAATCCTAACCAGGCCAATTCTGTCAAAGTTGAAGTTGCAAGGGCTGTTTTTGTAAATAACCAGAAACCCTAGTGGGCACGGTCGCGCCTCGTCTGACACGGTCGCGCCTATTGTTGGCACGGTCGCGCCTTAGCTTGACACGGTCGCGCCTCTTATAGGCACGGTCGCGCCTCACATCAGTTGAAACGTAAATGCAGCCTTTAATCGCAAGACCATTCGATTTCGTAACCGTTTCTCGTATTAACAGACCCAATTAAGAGTTTAATCCTTTTATTTTTAACAAATAAACCCATTCGATCCATCGTTTTTATTGCAATCCTCTCAAACAAACACACAAACACATCATTCGATCCTCCCTAAAGCTTCAGAACACATTGAGTTAGCCAGAGTTGCAGCGGAGAGCGCCGAAGATCAAACTCGTCGTTGCCAGAACTCGTTTCTACCATACGCTATCGATTAATCATCTTTTCGGGTAATTGAAACCTCCTACATCTTAGTTTTAGTCTATAGATCAAAAGCCCCAACATAAATTGGGCTTACAATAACGAATTTAACATAAACCCGAATATAGAGTTCATTCTAAAACGGTTTAATCAAATCCTACTATGGACATGTTTTAAATGCAATTAAACTATACCAATAGACTCGTAATCACCTAATGGATGAAAGCCCTAAGAATTCCAATATTGATATCATAAGAATTAGACAATTCGTCTCTGTTGTGGGTCAGACACGGTCGCGCTAGTCTTCTAGCGCGGTCGTGCTTCATGAGACACGGTCGTGCCAATCGCAGCGCGGTCGTGCCCCACCCTCAGACCTGGTCGTGCCTCTTGGCTAGACCTGGTCGTGCTATCAGAACCGTAGACACGGTCGTGCCTGGCCTAGGCACGGTCGTGCCTAGTGAGCAGCCTTGATGTGTCTTCTGTTTGATCAACATGGTCGCGCCCTGATTAGCACGGTCGCACCCTGATTAGCACGGTCGCGCCCGTGGTCCTATCACGATCGTGCCTTGTCCCAGGCACGGTCGTGTGTGTGAGAAAATCTTGACAGAATACTAAAATTTATATTTTAAAACCAATAAACATTCCAAATGAATTTTCAAATAAAAATAATTAATAAAGATTTATATTGACCTTATTTAAAAAGGATCAAATTCCTATTTCAAAAATTTATTCATTTAAATCTACAAAATTATATTTATACATATTTATAAAAAAAAGATTAACAAAAGTTTTTTATTAATCTAAAACGCTCGGTACATCTTTATAACTAAATGACTAAGTTACATATTTTTATAAATAAATAAATAAAGTAACGATTATTTATTTAATTTATATTTAAACAAAAATTGTTTATTTGGGTTATACTTAACTAAACCTATTACCTACATTATTTTTATAACTAATAAAATAAATAATAATTATTTAATTTATTTAGTTATTCAAACTCAAACCCTAATCAAAATCTTCTCAAAGTATTCATTTCAAATCCTTCATTTTATACAACACCATTCAAGTACAAACCACAAGCTTTATACACACAACCAATTCAATCCTAGATTTAAACATAGAATATTGAGAAATGCATTACAAGGATCTCATTTCTAGCTAGTATCTCGTGTTAGCTACGCCTTCAAACCAAGTGAGTATTACATAGCCCATTTTACTCTTTTACACTTTTTGGGGTGGAACATGAACACTATACAACACTATTACTTACACTTACACTTACACAAACTACACCAGTACAAATCCTCTTTACATTTATGTGTGCAATTTGAGCTTTATGCCCGAGTGCTAGTTGTGCTAACTTTTGTATGCGATTATGTGCAATCATTAACTATTCAAGCCGACGGTAAACAATGATAGATCTATTGAGTCTGACAAACCCAACCAGGTAGGGTGATTGTTACCGACAACACAATTTTTGCATGCTAGTTACAAAGGTTTGATTGTACTTGGTTACACAATAGCTGCTCCCCATAAATGCCTTATTTTATCATGACATGTGAGGATTTGTTTTACAAACTATATGCTATCTATTTACAAACATGTGTTATACTCACCAACTTTTTAGTTGACTTTATTTTATTCATGTTTCAGGTACTAATGTGTGAGTGTGATCAAGATGTGCTACACATAGGCTTGGACCTAGTTAAATTAAATAAAGAACTTATGTATTTCAATTATGTCGTTTTTCTTGGGTTGTTTTGTTATGAATGTTGCAATGAAATTTGATAATTAATATATTTCAATATAGTCAACCTCGTACTTTTGAACAGTCTACATGTCCCGCCCCGATGATTCCGCCATCGGTCGGGGTGTGACAGATTGGTATCAGAGCCTTGGTTATAGGGAACTAGGTAATTAGACACCCTTGACCTAGACTATAACTTTAGGACACCCATACAATGCCATGCTACTACATGTTACATTATTAGTTCTTGTGTACATATTTTTACATGCTATCATAAGTATTTACACTATGTGATACAATACATAATGACTTATGTGTCACACTACTTGATAACTTTTGTGCTTACACTCATTACTATCTACATGCTATATGATTACTTTTTTATGCGAATATTCTTACATGTTATACTATATAATTACATCATATGATACAATACTTAAAAATCTATGTGTCACATTACCTGCCAATTTTTTTTCTCCTATTCATTGCTACCTATTTAATTTATTTAAAGTGTTATCCTAAGTTTCCACACACACTCATACACACTTAGTTATTCATGCACCCCTAAACTCACATACATAATACACCTCTTGTGAACAACAAATTTTTAAACTATTGGGCCTAATGTCCATCAATAATAAACTAAGAAGCCCATCTATCCTTCAAGAAGCAAAAGCCCACTGAAATGCAAAAACCATACTTTCGGGCCACAAGGCCCAGTTCACAACAATTCTCATCATGACCATGAGCCCAATAATAGTATTATTAATACATAATGGCTGGAAGAGTGTGTAGGCCCATGAGGAATTCTGGCTAAGGAAAGATAGGGTACTTAAGTGTGTCCTAGTGACCCACCCCTCTTTCCTGAGAATTCTCCTCAGGGATACACTACTTATAGGTCAAGTGTACTCCTAAAATACTATTGTGAAGACTCGGCGTTATGACTAGTCAAAATCTAAACCTATGAGAACTCCTATGTTTGACACTCAGTATTTATTTATCGCTTACAACCTTTCCATTGTTTTCCTGCTAAGCATGGACTCCTACTCTCCTACCTCCCCGGTATGCCGTCCCGAAGAAGAGTCTGATTGGGAAGAAGACACCGGATCACCCGTACATCGTTCACCAACACCCGCAGCTGCTATACCAAGGTTTGATGTAAGGGTAGATTGGATTAGGAATACCGGCCCAAGACTTCGAACACCTGGATCAGCCGCGCCCAGAAACCCGTATCAGACACCCCATCCCCACAATCAACTACCACTCCCACTAAGAGACTCATATCTAATGCCCGACCCGTATTAATCTAATCCTTGAGTAGGGCATATCATGGCACTCACTAGTACTATCGAATTTCCAATCAATGACACGCACCAATATGTAAGGACCTCAGAATTTGAGAGGCAAAGAATGGAGCAAGGGTTAATGCACGACTTGCAAGGACAAGGAATGAATAGCCTAGCAAACCAATTAGGGTACCAAAAGGTAATCTCCATCCTCGAAGCGGTGCTCGCCTTGGGAATTATTCTCCTTCTAGTGGAAAGCTACAGGAGGCGTTAACAGGATTATTTTTCTTATTTATTTCAGTTTGAGAACCATTTCCCTGTGTTTTGAATACATTTCAGCATTACTAAATTTTATATTTTTCAAAGTTATTATTCATAAATTCAATACATTGAGTATGAATTACAACCATCATATTTTCATCAAAATTCTCCAAGTATTATCTTTCCCATTCACCACAATTTAGTACTCTACCAGCAATTTCCTTCATAAACAAATCATCCAATTATTTGATTTAAACAAACCTCGTTATTTCGTTCAAACAAAATGTTTATCAAACTTTTAGATAGTATAAAAAAAACATAAATTTTCCATAAAACTTCTCTCCTGATAGAGAAACTTAACACAATCTATTTTATAAAAATATTATTCCGAATTGATAAATAATTATGATTTTCCTCATTAAAGAAAAATATTCCTAAACCGTGGCTAAATTAGTATATGACTACTTGTTTAGCCAATAATTCCGCTTAGAAATATCCTTTTATTAATAGCTGAAAATTTAAATTAAAAGATTTCTTCAAAAATTGTCTATTTATTTAAATTATGTGAATCAGTGGATTCACTACTTTATATATCTACAACAAGGAACAATTTACCACTTTCTATTTTCAAGCAAAGATCAGTATTTGTAAACACATTTCCCCGAACGTTTTCAAAACCTCATCGCTACCTTTCGTTTGTCGCTTCAAGAGACGATCCATATCGCGTAGACTTTAACCCTCCCCATCAACCTCAATGAGATTTAAGAGCTACAACCTAACTACCACATTATACAGGAACGCCAAACAACACGCTTGTCCGCAACACTCGATCACATGCAAAACCCGTTAGTATACATCACACACGAAGTCCAACAACTTACGTATACACGTTCACAATATACCCAACGCAACCACATGATACATGAAACTCAATTATTCTCAATATACCCAATGCTACATAAATTACATAATACAAGAAACTAGCTTTCCTATAAATCACAATTTACTGGATTGATCACATAACACACGAAACATGTTCATTTACAATACACATGCTACCGGATTGAGCACATAATACACGAAACTTAGTTATTTGCGATATACGTGATACATAACAATTGTTTGATTGATACATAATTCTAGATTGATCACATTAAACATGAAACTCATTTAGTTACAAAGTACATCATACTAAACTGTACACATTATGCAATACACATGATGCTATGTTGTTTACATTACACGTGAGAGCATATTGATATACAAAATACATGATGTTAAGTCGTCAACGCCATACATGAAATTCATTTCCTATAATACATGTGATACTATGTTGTTTACATTACACACGAGAGCTCATTGATTTACAAAATACATAATGCTAGTTGTTCATGCTACACAAGAGACATGTGTGTTTACTTTATACATGAAACGAAATTGCTTACAGTTATTACAATTGGTTGATTACATTATACACAAGACATGTTCATGCACTTTGTTCACCAAAGTTGAAGACCATAATACATGGAAACGACTCGAGATTTGACGTATTCTTGTTTAAACACGAGCAAACTAAGAAACATTAGGTTATACTACTCTTTAGTTGTGAACTTACCTGCTTAAAGACATAGTTATTTGTTAGCGACTTTTATGTGAAAACAATGGACATGGACGGAGTGAAATTTTACCCCTCTTGACCCGCACACAACGAGATGATCTATACGTACCATGCGATGATTTGAGTAATTACGGGTGCACACGGAATTATAAAAATCAGCACATGGGAAACATAGTGAAATTTTGTCGTGTGTTGTGACCTAAAACTTATCATGATGTGTAACAACAAAACTGATGTGTTATGACAAGGACATGGTGGATACGCCGATGGTACTTCCTATATATAAGTGTCCTATCATATTATCAGAAGTAGCGTTGTTCCTGTCACGTGAAGTTATGACCTAGACCAATGTATACGAAATATTTTACCCACTGACATTTTTAAACATATTAGACTACATCATGCATAAACCCTAATGATCAAGGTCCCATCAAATTCATTCCAAATAATACATCTCACATTTAGAATTCAGGATTTTTATTCGATAATCTCCTCCTTAAATTCATTTCAAAACAAAATTCATTATCACTCTTTATATTCAACTTGGAGTATTAGGCTTAAGCCATGACAACGGTTACACTCCCCAGAATCCAACAATCAAAACTCACCGAGAACCCAAAACTTCCGCCGTTTTCCTGATTTAGTAGTCTCCATTAGTTAAATTTCGGGACGAAATTCCATTAACATGGGGAGACTGTAACATTTCTGATTTTCCGACCCTATTTTAAATTTATTTTAACTAATAAAATAACAACACGACATTAAGACATATACTTGTTCAAACATACACCTCATTAATCGTTAGCCGATCGTATTCAATTCAAAGATTAGAACTCATAATCATGTGGTAACACCTCCTAGAGTTAATCCAGTTAGTAATCCCGTTAGGTGTTTTGTTAAATCCTAACCAGGCTAATTCTGTCAAAGCTGAAGTTGCAAGGGCTGATTTTGTAAATAACCAGAAACCCTAGTAGGCACGGTCGCGCCACGTTTTTGCACGGTCGCGCCTCGTCTGACACGGTCGCGCCTATTGTTGGCACGGTCGCGCCTCAGCTTGACACGGTCGCGCCTCTTATAGGCACGGTCGCGCCTCACATCAGTTGAAACGTAAATGCATCCTTTAATCGCAAGACCATTCGATTTCGTAACCGTTTCTCGTACTAACAGACCTAATTAAGAGTTTAATCATTTTAATTATAACAAATAAACCCATTTTCGTCGATCCCTCTCCTAAACTATCTACATCCTCCATGTGACCATCGATTCCATCGTTTTTATTGCAATCCTCTCAAACAAACACACAAACACATCATTCGATCCTCCCTAAAGCTTCAGAACACATTGAGTTAGCCGGATTTGCAGCGAAGAGCGCCGAAGATCAAACCCGTCGTCGCCAGAACTCGTTTCTACCATACGCTATCGATTAATCATCTTTTCGGGTAATTGAAACCTCCTACATCTTAGTTTTAGTCTATAGATCAAAAGCCCCAACATAAATTGGGCTTACAATAACGAATTTAACATGAACCCGAATATAGAGTTTATTCTAAAATGGTTTAATCAAATCCTACTATGGACATGTTTTAAATGCAATTAAACTATACCAATAGACTCGTAATCACCTAATGGATGAAAGCCCTAAGAATTCCAGTATTGATATCATAAGAATTAGACAATTCGTCTCTGTTTTGGGTCAGACACGGTCGCCCTAGTCTTCTAGCGCAGTCGTGCTTCATGAGACACGGTCGTGCCAATCGCAGCGCAGTCGTGCCCCACCCTCAGACCTGGTCGTGCCTCTTGGCTAGACCTGGTCATGCTATCAGAACCCTAGACACGGTCGTGCCTGGCCTAGGCACGGTCGTGCCTAGTGAGCAGCCTTGATGTGTCTTCTGTTTGATCAACACGGTCGCGCCCTGATTAAAACGGTCGCGCCCGTGGTCCTAGCACGATCGTGCCTTGTCCCAAGCACGGTCGTGTGTGTGAGAAAATCTTGGCAGAATACTAAAATTTATATTTTAAAACCAATAAACATTCCAAATGAATTTTCAAATAAAAATAATTAATAAAGATTTATATTGACCTTATTTAAAAAGGATCAAATTCCTATTTCAAAAATTTATTCATTAAATCTACAAAATTATATTTATACATATTTATAAAAAAAAGATTAACAAAAGTTTTTTATTAATCTGAAGCGCTCGGTACATCTTTATAACTAAATGACTAAGTTACATATTTTTATAAATAAATAAATAAAGTAACGATTATTAATTTAATTTATATTTAAACAAAAATTGTTTATTTGGGTTATACTTAACTAAACCTATTACCTACATTATTTTTATAACTAATAAAATAAATAATAATTATTTAATTTATTTAGTTATTCAAACTCAAACCCTAATCAAAATGTTCTCAAAGTATTCATTCCAAATCCTTCATTTTATACAACACCATTCAAGTACAAACCACAAGCTTTATACACACAACCAATTCAATCCTAGACTTAAACATAGAATATTGAGAAATGCATTACAAGGATCTCATTTCTAGCTAGTATCTCGTGTTAGCTACGCCTTCAAACCAAGTGAGTATTACATAGCCCCTTTTACTCTTTTACACTTTTTGGGGTGGAACATGAACACTATACAACACTATTACTTACACTAACACAAACTACACAAGTACAAATCCTCTTTACATTCATGTGTGCAATTTGAGCTTTATGCCCGAGTGCTAGTTGTGCTAACTTTTGTATGCGATTATGTGCAATCATTAACTATTCAAGCCGACGGTAAACAATGATAGATCTATTGAGTCTGACAAACCCACCCAGGTAGGGTGATTGTTATCGACAACATAATTTTTGCATGCTAGTTACAAAGGTTTGATTGTACTTGGTTACACAATAGCTGCTCCCCATAAATGTCTTATTTTATCATGACATGTGAGGATTTGTTTTACAAACTATATGCTATCTATTTACAAACCTGTGTTATACTCACCAACTTTTTAGTTGACTTTATTTTATTCATGTTTCAGGTACTAATGTGTGAGTGTGATCAAGATGTGCTACACATAGGCTTGGACCTAGTTAAATTAAATAAAGAACTTATGTATTTCAATTATGTCATTTTTCTTGGATTGTTTTGTTATGAATGTTGCAATGAAATTTGATAATTAATATATTTCAATATAGTCAACCTCGTACTTTTGAACAGTCTACATGTCCCTCCCCGATGATTCCGCCATCGGTCGGGGTGTGACAGCTTGAGCGTCATCTCCAACAACAAGAACATCTTCACTGTCATCACTGTCATGAGTTACAGATGCAGATGCAGCATTGGAATCAGGAGTTATAATTGGTACAGTGGCACGAGTAGAGAAGCTGGAGTCATCACCGCCACCCAATAATTCATAAACATTTGCGGCGTCAACTGCAGATAAATCAGGAAGATTGAATGACTTGAATAGCGCATCATAATCAAAACCCCAAGCTGGACCTGCTGGTTCGGGTGGAATGCTGTGTTTACTACAATCCACTTCAAACCATTCCTCGACAGTACGAGTTCCTATGTTGTACACTCTCTTGCAAGGCGAGTTGGCCACGTATCCTAAGAAGATGCCTTCCACCGCTTTTGCATGAAACTTAGACTGGCGGTCTTTGTACTGTAGCAACAAGGAACAAGGACTACCGAAAGGAACTAGGTAATCAAGATTGGGAAGTCGATTGTTGATCAACTCGTAACAAGTCTTGTTGTGCCTCTTCACAACCAGAACTCTGTTTAAGACGTGACAAGCTGTATTAACGGCTTCTGCCCAGAAAGTGACAGGAAGCTTTGCATCCGACAGCATAGTCCTTGCAGACTCAATCAATGTTCTGTTCTTCCGTTCAGCAACTCCATTCTGCTGAGGCGTGTACGGCGCGCTGAATTCGTGACGGATCCCTTTCTTGAGACAGAAAAGCTCCATCAAATTATTCTTGAACTCAGTTCCGTTGTCACTCCTAATTCTTCTAAGTTTTAGCTTGCAAAGAGATTCCAAGCTCAGGATCAAATATTGAAGAATATCAGCAGTCTCGTCTTTAGTACCTAAAAAATGCACCGAAGAAAAACGTGAGAAATCATCAGTTACTACTAGACAGAACGACTTACCTCCAATACTCCTAATACTTATGGGGCCAAACAGATCCATGTGTAATAGCTCCAAAGGGGTATCAATAGAGTTTTGGAACTTGGGCTTGTGAGACTTCTGTTGCTGTTTGCCCTTTTTACAAGGCATACAGTCATCTACAATGGTAAATCTCAGCTTAGGAACCCTGGTTACCAAACCGTTTTGGACAAGATGATTCATTTTACGATACGAAATATGTCCGAGTTTCCTATGCCACAAGATGGAGTCGAGCTCTGTCGCTTTAGAAAGCAAACAGGTAGAAACTGATGAGGTGGTTGTTGCCACGCTAATATCGATCTGATAGGTGTCGTTTGTTCTTGGCGCTCTCATCAGGATCTAATCTTCAGGAACTTCAAAACCAGGTTTGAGAATCTGGCATTCTGACTTGTCAAACATCACCGAGTACTCCTTATCACACATTTGGGAGACACTCAACAGGTTATGCTTCAGCTGCTAGCAGAAGTTGACATTGTCAAAGCTGACACAACCGTTCGAAACCACGCCTTGAAATGTGATGCTGCCGCCTTTTTATCCGGCAAAGGCCACATAGCCGCCTCTGAATGGTTTAACATCTTGAAGCAGGGCCATGTTTCCTGTCATGTGCCTGGAACATCCACTATCTACATACCAGCGGTTAGAGATAGTACCCTTCGGACGTCCCTGCACGAGTCACAAAATAATTAGTTAGATTTGGAGACCCAAGCCATTGTGGTCTTGAGTCGTCCATCCTTTTCAAAATAAACTACTTCCTTTTACTCACAGTAATGATGACTGTTCAAAATTGATGAATCTTTAGAAGAAATAGAACTAGGAGATTGAGACGTTTTGGATTTGGCAGTCCATGATCTCTTCTGTTTCTTAACCGGAACAGGAGACTTTGGTTCAACTACAGCAGGTGAACTTGTGGAAGTTTCACCTGATTGAACAGAAGTCAGCTGTTCAATCTTTCTCAACCTCTTGTTCTGTCTCCTCCTTTGTGGCTTAGAGAGTCTTGCCACAGGTTTCTCACCAGTACGTGTACTACCAGAGGTAGATACATGAGGTACAGCAGGTTGCGTTACCTTTCTTGGAATAGATGGTTTAGCTTCAGATATGATCTTAGGCTTTACCATCGGTTTGAGTGGTACCACATTTTGCCTTGGATGTTTGGGAGATGGTTTCACTGGTGGCGGCCTGGGGATAATAGTTGGTTATGAAACAACAGGCCGTTTCCCTTGGTTCTTAGAAGGACAGTTCACAAAAATGTGACCAACCAAGCCACAGTGAAAACAGTTCCTCTTGTCTACATAAGTTCTCTTCTAAGGCTCATTAGATCTGGCCTTAGATAACTCAGCATTATGAGAAGGAGGAGTTGGTTTATAAACATTAGTCTGAACCTTAACAGTTTGGTTTTTGGGAGTATAATATTTTTCCAAATTTTCTTTATACCCAAGCCCATAATGAGCTGAAAAAGTTTCTTTCTTTGCTTGGTTAACACCTTTATTACCCCATAACGCATTACCTTTAGATTATCATTTGTTTCAATGATATCGGGTTCAGTTAAAATGCAATTATCACCATTAGTGATAACGTTTTTCTTTACTTTTTGTTCAGTCAACAACTCCTCAGATACTACTCCTTCAGGGCAAGAGTTAACCGACCCGTCTTCAGAAGCAGTAACAAACTCCTCACTAGATGTGGAGTTAGCCTTACTTGAGGATTCATCCTTTTTAGGGGAATCATCCTTATCAGAGGACTCATCTAGACAAGTGAGATCAATGTCTATTAAGCTATTGACAAACTTCCCGCTCACTGGTGGAGGAATGGCATTAGTACCCAAACCTAACCCATTCAGTTGTCTCACTACAGACTCGTAGTGTTCCACCATAAAGCGAGAGTTTTTCAACTTCTCATTAGTGCATTTTAACTGCAAGATCTCATTTTGCAGTTTGTTGATTTCATTGTTTCGTTTTTCTAACCCCTTGTATGCAACATCTAAGTGAAGCTGTTGATCACTTATTTTTAAAGAATATTCATATTTTTCATTTTTTAACGTTTCAATAGAGTCTTTAAAACGTTTTTCATTTTCTTTACAGTTTAGAGCTGCCAAAATTAGGGTTTCGATTTTGTCTTGGAGCCTAGAATTTTCAAGTTTTAGCCCTAGACATTTAGAATATGAAATAACAGAGAAAGGGTTAGAATCTACCTCAGACGATGAACTTGTTGCTTCTCCAATGGCCATGAGAGCAACAGCAGTGGTCGATTCCTCTTCATCAGCTACAGGAGCTTCCATTTCTTCAGCTTCCTTCACCTCCTCTGTAGCAGCAGTTGTAGATTCTTCTAGGTCAGCCATAGAAGCTTCCCTTTTCTCTACTTCCATCATCTCCATGATCTCAGCCATGAGACCAACCTGGGTTTGTGCGATGATGGCATCTTCAAGACAAACGCCCCAATCAAAGCCGTCGTCCTGTTGGGCTACCAGTGCATTGGATGTTCCACGTTGGCTTTGATTGTGGTGGTTGGGATTGTTGTGGCCATGGCTGTTTCCTTGGCTGGGTCGGGTAAAACCATAGGCAGGTGCTCTGTCTTTCTGACACCCACGAGTACAGTGTCCATAGTTCAGACACTTGTAGCATTTGGCCTTGGATTTGTCAAACCCGACCTTGGCAATAGGATGCCCTCCAATAAACTTTCTTCATGTTCTGTTCAGGAAACGCTTGGCTCTCCTCAATTGCATGGCCATATTCCATTGAATATCCATGTCCTCCATGTCATCACGATCCACTTGATTAAAATCTTCTTCAATCGTCTCTGGATCAGTAAGCTTGCCACCTATGAAATTTTCATATGTAAGCATACAAGATGAGAAAAGTGCTACATGATCTTCAGCTATTCTGGCTATAGCTGAGTTGTTAGCTGAAGACGTAGCAGGAGGATTTCTTGAGGTATTTTGATGATGAGACCCCAACCCTGCTCCTGAAGCATAGCAAGCATGACCACCACACCCAGTTGAGTGGTCTTCTTCAGTAGGATTTCCAATGAAGAGGGCAATTCCAGAGCCCGATGACTTGGATGTAGAAGTCGTCCCATGATACATAGAAGGGACTTGTATCTGGGTCTTCCAGAGCTCTCCTTTCTTCTTAGGTTCATGTCATGAGCTTGAACCTTTCCTATTGCCTCTTCAACTGTCAGCTCATAGAATTTAAGATTTTCCCTCATCAGGGTTGTGTATATCTCAAATTTGGGTGGTAAAGCATCCAAAAACTTTTCCACCATCTCTTCATCTGGATACCTGAGTTCAAAAGCCTTCAACTCAGTCTGTAAATGATAGAACCTAGAGATGAGGTCACCTAAAGATTCGTTCTCAAAAAATCTGAAGCACTCATACTGCTTCCTGAGAAGATCTCACTTACTCTTCTTGATGTCACCATTTCCTTCGAATCTCTTCTGTAAAGCTTTCCAGAGATCCTTAGAATTGTCATACCCTCGGAAACTGTGGAACAATTCCCGAGTTAATGCCATAGTGATCGAACCAAGTGCCTTCTTTTCACGATCATAAGCTTTCTTTTCTTCGTCAGAAAGCTTAGAGATAGGTTTGGGCATGGTTTCATCAAGATAGATGTGTGTGGGATGCTTATATCCCTCAAGGATTGGTATCCATAGTGAGGAGTCGGTATAAGAAATGTAGTGCTCAAAACGTGCTTTCCAATTAGAATAATCGTTCACGTTCAGCAACTTTGGTGGTTTCTGTGGTGTACCGATCTCATTATCATAATTTAGCAGGTTTCCAAGATTCTGAAGATTCGACATAGTGAACACTTAGTCAAATTTCAGAAAAGTCAGACACAGTTGCGCACTTGGTTTTGGCCTTGCGCACTTGAGAAATAGTCTTGCGTATTTAGATTTCCTCTTGTGTACTTGTAAGTACGCAGGATATAACTTAAGTTCGCACAAGTTCAGTCTTGCGCACTTATAAGTACGCAGGAGATAAGTCTTGCGTATTTAGTAAGTACGCACAAAACTGTACTTTTTGTCAGAAATGGTAAGTACGCAGGAAACCTTTTCAGCAACCTTCACCAAACTTTTCGGTCACCTGAAACTCGCCGGAGATGGTAAAAATTCGTCTAATGATCAATGCAAATGAGCCAAAGGGTCAGAAACTTGTTTCAAACCAACCTTTGATGCTCAAAACACTCAAATACACAATAAAAATCAGTTTTTTGAGTGATTTTTGCTTCTAAAATAGTGCTCAAGAGCTACCCCTATTTTATCACAAAAATCAACAAAAATACATCTTTTTGCTTGTAAAAACTCTCCAAACTCACTCACAACACTCAAAATCAGGAGCAAGAGCTCTGATACCACTTGTAGGTCCATCGGGTGTGGCGGATCATCACATGCAAGTGGGTCTACTAGTCGGACCGGGTGCGGAATGCCCGTGACTAGGTGGAGAGTCTAGCTAAACAAAGTAAACCTACAAGAGAAGACACTTTAAACTTTCTTTTTATCATAAACACTTAGCAAGTGCGCAGGGCAAAATGCTCTTGCGTACTTAACAAGTACGCAAAGGTATTCTTGTGTACTTGCTAAGTACGCAGGAGCTTTCTCCTGCGCACATGTAAGTGCGCAAAACACTTAGAAAGAAATGCAACATTCAATATGTAAAAGTAAATACAACTCGATAAACTAATACATAAAGACACTTACATACAAAGACAATTATAGACATGAAAATATAAACTAAGACTCTATCCAGAGTGTTGTCATAGGAAAGTGCTTCAACACGAAGCTGGATAAATTAGAGAGCATATACATTACCAGCTAAGTCGATTCCTACTTTTATTTTTGCATTTTTATTTTTAGGTATGTCTTGCTTCACATTGAGGACAATGTGTCTTTCAAGTGTGGGGATGTGAGTGTCTAGTTTAGCTAGTGTGTTTTGTTTAAAAAAAATACAAAAATACAAAAAAAAAAATAAAAAATTTTGAAAAATGACCTTGGAAATAAGTGCTTATACTTGGAAAATGATAGTACAACTGGATATAGTTGTTTGGTTTTAAATGATTTAAATGATAGAAAACACGTCTAATTAGTTAAGTTTTGGTAGACCCAGCCAGTTTGAATAGCTTAAATAGCCTGTGAGTGTTACTTAGGATTAATCACGTGATTAAATCATGAAATCGTGTGGGTACTCATCTTAGGGTGTCGGAAATACTGAAGCTGTCAACATAGGGTGATAGGTACCACGTTAAGATAATATCTATTTGTTTTTGAAATTTTTGGCACACCACTATCTTTTTATGAGAATAAATCCGAGTTTGGTGGCGCCCGCGTCCATTATTCCATCATTCATGAGCTTATTGATTAGAATACTGAGTTTTGCTTATGTGTTACCCTCCAGGGTGGCCACTTGGAGAAAGCATCCCTAAGTGATTCTTATGTGTTTATTGTTAGAATTTAGTCTATGTGTTACCTTCCGAGATAGTGACGTGGTTGAAACGCCTCTAGATGAAGTTCATTTTCTTGAATTAATGCTCATTATCATCCATTTATTCCATATTTCGTCTAATTTCTTAAACAAATAAATCTTAGTTTAACATGGTAGGGTAAATCTATATGGTTTGATCCGTGTCTAAACATGACCGTGAGACGGGATTAGGTAAAGTTCTAACTTCTAAGTGTGATTCACATAGGTTGATTGATAACTGTATAAAATGGAAATAGAACACAATATGAGGGCTTGATAATTGGTGCTTGAGTTTAATCGGATAGAAATGCTAATTTTTGCTTTTTAACGCGTGAGTATGTTATGCTAACTGATAATTGAAGAATGTTAAGTTAGATCTTAGTTATGATTCCATTACAGACTTTTTCGAAGACGAAAAAAGGTTAATTGTGGGGATGTTTGATGTAGTGCGAAGCACACATATTTATTCCTAGTGTTTTAGTGCTTTTGATTAGTTTTATCTTTGTTTTGAGTCGTTTTTGTATACTATTTAGTCGTTGTTATGTTTACAGGTGCTCGTGAAGATTACAAGTCAATACGTGAAGAAACCAAGCTAGAGAATGAAGCCCAAGAAACAAAAGTCAAAAATGGTGAAAATTGGTTTCTCGCGATACGCGAGAGAGGGAGAAGAAAGCCTCGTGGTACGCGAGGGAAAGGAAAACCGATCGCGACTAATTTGTACCTCGTGGTACGCGTGGAACCTAGACCAACCTCTCGCGGTACGTTAGAGGCCGTAAATCCGTAAAAAGCCCTAATTCGATTATAGATAGAATTTGATAGCCATTACACAAGAGAGTTCGAATTATTGCCATCCAGAGGGAGAAAAGAGGCGATTTCTGGAGTAAAGAAGGCCATTGAAGTGCAAGATTGGAGCTTTCGAATCCGGGTTCGTTTGAACCATGATTTATGTTTATACTTCTGTTCTAGTTGTTTTGAGCATGATTCTTAGCTAAAATTGCGATAATGTCGGGGTCATATGATGAATACTACGTAAAGTTATTATTTTTACTGGTTTTGGATTATAATGATGGTTTTATGATTTTGTAAAAGGTTTCTTGATATTAATTGTGATGAATATGTATGCTTAGATTTGATGTTTGACTGATTTCAATTTCGTATGTTATTGTGGATGTCTTCCAGTTTGATTTACGTATCTAGGTCATAGACTTTAGTGTTTGTGATTGTTTGTGTGGTTTGCTATAGATAGTAGCCATAGGAGTTGTGATTGAGAGTCATTAGAACTGAGTGTGTATCCTGTCTCAATACCCGAGAAGTGAGAGATAGTCGTTTAGTCTTCTTTATTAGGAATCCGAGTGTCATCTATCTGAGAGGAAGTTGATATTAGGTGTCTAGTGAATGTTGCTATTCTGAGTCACAGTTCTTATCTTGAGATTACCCCGTACATTCTTCGAATGTATTGTGGACAGTGAGACTAAAAGGTGATCTGTCTTTCGAGTACTTTATCATTATTGGAGAGATCGAAAGGTAATCCACTATCTAGTGAATTATTACATCTTTAGGTTCTTTAGTTGGTGACAACCTGAGAGTGATTAGGGATCCACTAGGTTGTCTATAGTTGTTTCCTTAGAAACCCAGATCCATCTTAGTTTCCAGAACCGGTAGAAGTTGTGCTTTGCAAGTAAGATTCCGACCTCGGTAGTATTTTTCCGATCTCTGATTTCTACCTTAGTTCTTCATCTTGATAGTTTGAGTCGATCTTGTTTGCTACATTAGTAGTTAATATTTAGTGTAGTCAACCCCCCATCAATCAATCTTTAGTCCGAGTCAGAGTCTAGTATAGTTATCATAGTGTCTCTAGGGTTCAATATTCCAGTTTACCATTAAGCTGTGTTACACTCGATAGGTACACTTGCCTGTCAGTGCGGTTTAGTCGAAGGTACTCCATTTATTACTTAGGAGTCTATGTTAGGTTTTGTTAGTTTTTATATAGACTATCTTGGCGACATCAGAAAGCTCTAGCCGTCCTCCACTAGAATGATAACTCACCCAACTAAATTCGAGATCCTCACCATCCCCTAGGTGAATACACGCGTAGAATCTTTCGTACATGAGTCTTTAAGAAAACTCCCATCTATAATTCCACCTACTCACATCTGTCTCCGTCAGTCATTCCCCAACTGTGTTAATACGATCGACTCGTCATACGTGTATAAGCATAACTATAAGCATCAATCTTAAGTTTTACTCCTATATGTATATAAGTATATCTACATCTATATGCATATAAATACATATATAATCACCTTCACTTACTCCTTGGTAATGGTTATTATTACATGGCCACCATGAAGACACATAGACATGTTACATTACTAATCATCCTAGCCAGACATGATTAGTAATCAACTAAGCCTAAGTGTATTCATTGTTCCCATGTGATAACTCCCAAGACAAGTTTCGGCACACATAAACTCCAAAGACAAGTTTCGGCACACATAAACACCAAATAAACTACCAACAAATATCATTACTAACCTTCACCTTAGCTACATGTCTCTGTCATGCCTTCGGTGGATTCTCATTACACCTTTTCAAGAGCAAATAAGTTTGAGTTCAGTGTCTTACACACCTGAATCCCTCAAACCACTGCTCTGATACCAAGTTGTAACACCCAAAATTTTCAACCGATTTTAACTTTCAAAATCATGCGGAACTAGGTCCCATTGTAACATCCATGATTTTTCTTATACTTTGTTTGGTGCAATAATAACATTTCAATTCCATTTCTAGTGCAATACAATATGTCACTTAGACGATGCTTACAAATGTTTAAAATTCAGATTTCATCCATAAAATTTCATGTTTTAGATTTTCAATAAGTACACAAACCTATATGTATATATTTTATATGTAACCTATGGACTTTGACCTTGTAGTCTCAATCTTTATTAAATGTATTTGTACATACATATATAAAGGTATAAATGTTATCATTTATAAACATAAGTATATAAACATATTTAGATATATATATTTGAAATTATAAATCAAATTGGTTTCAAACAAAGACCTATATATATATTTGGCAATTTTTAAGAAAAACACTATAAATTTATTTAAATTAAACCTGTCATAATTAATTTTTACAAAGTTTATAAAAAAACTAATCTAAATATATAGTTAGAAATGTTTTTAAATCAAATGATATTGGTTTGCACCCCTCATTTATTGCCGTTTAACACCCCCCCCCCCTATGTGATTGAACCCTCAATTGAACCCCCACATCTCAAATTTGGACTTTTACCAAGAATTGAGCCCCCCTCCCCCCGTTCAGTTGACTCTCAAAGTCAACAAAACACCAAATCGATTTCAACTCCATCAAATTCGAGACTTTTAATGCAAACCTATCGTGCAAGAATGCAACTCGATCAGTTTCAAATAACTTTAATAAATCAATTCAACAGAAAACAGTGACTAAATCCAAGATTCAAACCTCACCCCCACTACTTTGACTTCTGAAAGTCAACAGATACAAAATCAGTTACAGTTACCACGAATTCATGTGTATTAACTTGTAGAAATCGTGCATAAACGTTATAGTAACAGTTTGGAATATGATTAACGATTCAATTTACACCAATTCAATAATTAGACTTCAAAATCCTTCCGTAACCGTCCCAAATCATAAACTTTAGACCATATAACTTGGTCTAGCAAGTTCGCGACACCCTTCCTTACACTCCCCAAGATCGTAATCCCAACTTAATCCATCACTGACACACGAACCAGGCCGAAGAACCGGACACCGACGGCTCTAGTCGTTTTACTTCTTCGCGCAGTCATTTCAGGTGAACAAACCATCCTTTTACTCGTTTTAGTCCATTGATTGAAAGCCCCAATGTTTGGGATACGAACCCGTCCTTAATCGATGTCAATTTCGGGTTTATGGTTTTGAACGGATGGATTGGGGATGAAGGCTCTTGTAGCCTTTATGTTAAAATCAAAACAATACTCATTCTTGATAAGGCATAACCCCATTCAAGCGGTTAAGACACTTACCTCACTCAGAGCCGGTCGCAAGTTCGAACCCGGCTCTGCCCTTTATTTTTTTTGTGTTTTATGTCCTTGCTTATAGAACCCACTCACCCTCTTACACACCTATGTATATATACGTACTTATATAATCATATAAAACTCTAAAAGGTAAAGGCTAATTTACATTTTTTTTGTAACAAAACATATACTAATAAATTTTATAATTTATTTCATAACTTTCACGAGTGTGAAAACACACATGTGTATATATATATATATATATATGTATGTATACTGTCACACCCCCAAATTTCACTTCCGGGCTATACCCGAGGGGCGTGACTCGAGAGCATCTTTACCATTGAATTACTTTGAATGACCACTAAATGGTTTTCAAAATGCTTGTTTTAATGCATGGCTTTAACAAGCCCAAAATAAGTTTAGCAAAGTTCAAAGTAAATGTGCGGAAGCAATGTTTAAAAGTTTACAACGCTTAACAAATGAATGAAAAGCGTTTGTCAAAATAGGATGCCATGCATGAATAGTGTGTGACTCCTATGGGTGCATCCTAGCCACATATCCTATGCATTTAACGACCTGACATAAACATGCTAAAATGGGTAAACATAATGTTGGTGAGTTCACAGGTTAAATGTAATGGAAATCATATCATGAAATGTATTAGAAAATCATATATTGACAATGCATGGAAAAACATATGTTGAAAATGCATGGAAAAGCATATGTACTGTACACAATCATTGTTGATCAGACAAAACCAAAAATTATCATAAGTCCACTAACCGAAGCTCAACTATAGCCACTGAAAAAGGATAAGGATGTGGTTCGCCTCTTTGTGCCATGCACATGGATGGATAAGGTCAATTATGTACCCGTTCGACCTCCAGTTGAAGTTAGCACTACTAACCCGGGCATGGGTTGTTATACCCAACAGTACTGTTCATGATCACCTCTCTTGTGGAAAAATTAACGGTTGACTCCGAGAGGACTTTGTACACACCAGTACAACTTATATAATTAATGTAACCGTGTATGCATGGAAATATGATTTTTGAAAATGTATACTTGAGCATGTATCTCACCCCAAAAGGAAAATTAGTAAAACAGGACTGTGAGAACTCACCTGATAAAGCGGTAATGATATGCAAGTCTTAGAAAATCCTGGCGAACTGAGACGACCTACTCGTGCCGTAGGAAACATGTTGGACTTTAAGGTCTAAGTATTGTAAATGCTTGACTATGAATTCTATGCATCCAAAGAGTTGTTTGAAAAGTGACTTTGACGTTTCAAAGATGTTTTGACTTGACGACCCGTTGGTGACACGTTGGAGTTAAACATTCAAATCCTAATATAGAATTCAAACCTACTTTGAAATAGTCTATTATCTTCTAATAAACACATTGGCACATTCGATTGGAATTTAGAACTTCAAACACAACTTTTGATACATTAAAGTTTCCATAATTGGAAAGTCAAGTTGTTGAGTCCTAAACATGGAAACTATGCAAAGTTGATGTTCACACATGAAATTAGGCATGTTATAACATATATAGAACATTTCAATGTTTACATGCTATAAATAGACAAACATGCGAGTTTCGGATAATTAAAGTTTCCTATTATAGCATGATCATGTCAAATTGGCAAGTTCATGGATAAATATCACATACTATCATACAATGCACTTAGTTAAGTGTTTATAAGTCATTTAAACCTTCTAATCATGTTAACAACTTTCAAACACATCTTGTGGAAAAATAAAGTTTCCTTATTTAGAAATCGGGCTCTAAAACTCATAAACATGCATTTTAATCCACTGTTTTGGTCAATCATTCTTCCATAATGTTCACTACACTAGTTTCATGCTTTGAATACACCCAAACATCAAGTTTTCATACATGTGAAGAAATAAAGTTTCTAAAAATAGAAAACGAGCTTAAAAACATCATGGACATGTGATTTTACCCAAAAAAAATCATACAATCTCTATATCTAGTGTTTATGCATCATTTCCACCAAATAAATCACATCATAACTTCTTTTAACAAAATCCCAAAAATTAAAGTTACTATAAATAGAACCGAGAATGAAATATCATATGACCAAAAGTTCTAGATAGCAAATCTACACATATTATCCATTTTTTAAGCATATCTAACCATTTTCCATCATCAAATCACCCTAAACATGGCTTTTATCATGAAACCCAATATTAAAGTTTTCTAAAATAGCAAAACCGAGCATGCATGTATCATCCAACACTTTTGACAACAAAGTTTGCACATATTATCCATCTACAATGTTCACTACACTAGTTTCATGCTTTGAATGCACCCAAATATCAAGTTTTCAAACATGTCAAAAACTAAAGTTTCTAAAAATAGAAAACGAGCTTAAAATGTGACACCTGATAAATTCCAGTTAACACTATTAACTCAAACTCCATTTTCTGACTTTAAATCAGTTAGTCCAGTTAACTCAGTTACACACCTCAGGGACTAATCCTGTCATTATCTAAACTAAACCTATAGGGACTAATTATGTATAAACCCTAAACTCATCTTGTTGACTCAATAAAGTCAAAATCGATAAATCATGTGCATGTTGACTTTTTAAAAGTCAAGCTAGACTTGTTCTTGATTCAAATCCTCAACCATAACCGAAATTCACCCGCATTAGTAACTGATATGCACATACATACCATTAACAACCATCATTAAGACTTTAAACATCATCATTGTGTCGAATCAATGCCATTTATGATCATTTAAACCATAACCATCGACTCCTAATCATGAAACCATCAAATTAGTTCATTTCAATCATTACTCTCACAAATCAAGCACCTGCGCACCTCTATCGCACATCTCAGATGCATTTGCACAATTCAAGTCGGTCGGAGAAGGAACCAGAGTTGCCGGAGGCTAACTTTTCAAAGTCGGAACCTGTTCTAGTCGAGCACCCTCAATTCCATTCTCATTCTGGTAATTGAACACATCCCTAACTTCGTTTTAGTACCTTGATCAAAAGCCCTAACATAATTTAGGCTTTTATTATCGGATTTAACACGATCCAATACCTAGGGTTCATACAATTTCGATTTAGTCGAACCCAATCAATTCGATATCGATTATAGTAACTAAACGTGTCCTTAGACTCATCTCGATGTCTAGATTGAAAGCCCTAACCTTTTGAAAGCTTATAACATTGAATTGAATGTAACCCGAATCTAGGGTTCATCGCGAATCCAGCTTAATCGAACCCCACACTAAACTCAATCTAAATCTAATTAAACTATATGAATATATTCGCAATATTCTACTCAGTAAAAGCACCATGGTTTCAACAACTTTTAATATCGGATTTGATCAATTTGATTCCATGTTCTTGATCTAGGGTTTCGGTGTTTTCAAACCGAAATTAACGAACTTAAACTCGATGATTTTGAAATTAATCCTCACCACGGGTTCGTCATGGACCGAATAACAAAACCCCTTTGATCTCTTGGGCAATCGCGATCGAATTCGTGAGAATTTGGGTCCGGTTTGGATCTGGTTCGCGTTAGGGGAGGAACAGAGTGGTTCCGTGTATGTTAAAACCATATGGGACCGGCACTTGTTGCGATTGCCCTAGCGGGTGGGATGGCTAAGGCTGCGTGTTGGTGTGGGGGAGACCCGGGTTCGAGCCTTGTTTTGTTTTTTAAACAATATTTTAATATTATTTTAAGTATAAAATCATCCCTATAGGTTTTAGGCCCGAAGAACACCCGTAGGCACGGATTTAAATTTGTAACTCGTTCTAAATATTATCCTCGACTTTTAAAATAATGAAATCATTTTTATTGTTACCCAAACTCATGTTTTCGAATAAAAATAATATAATTATTATTTTATTCACATAAATAAATACCCTGTCATTCTCCAAATTTAAAAATAATATAATAATTTATATCATTTTTCTAAACTATGATTTAATGGTATAACACACGAATATATATATTTAATAATATTATTCGTAATTATAGACTTTCGATACGAATCGCATCTATCTTAATTTTTATATTAAGAAATCCCTTAGTCCCGATGATGGGTTTATCTATTCGTTAATCATTAGTATGTCCTAGGATATCCAACCCTTCCCGTGTCATCGTCACAATGTCCCACGTGTTTCTAACTATTATAAATATAATTCTAGGGCATCCTTAGGCCGTTCACAAGCAAATACTTGTGGTCCCTATTTCATCCTTGTGTGGTGCTACTCGTACACAACTCAGGTGAGTTTCACGGCCCCTTTTACTGTGTTCTAATTGGGGGTGAAAACATGATGCAAACACTTTTGATTATTGTAATTCATATATTATCACTTGTTATAGACTAAGCGTAACACTCTATCCTGAAAGTCCTTACATATCGAACCATTTAATATGAACATATCGAGATAATTTTGAGTAGTGCTACTGGGTTTGACAAATCTCACCCGCGTTAGTCGCGCTAACTCGAATGTAGGTCAAACAGGTGTATTATTGACCTAAACACGTCACCATTGTTGATAGACATGGTGGGTGGCATTCAAACACAAACACAAACAGCCAGCTTCGGTTTCGAGGGCTTTAGTAAACATGAACATAGGTTAGCTACCTATTGATAATTATATTGAATGTACTTAATCTGGCAAACGCTTTTACAAACTGAAACCTGTGAACTCATCAACCTAGTGTTGACACTTGTCTTACATGTTTTGTTAGGATGCTAATGCACAGGTACACACTAGGACATGCATGGAGTCTCTTTATCACTTCCAACACTTATCAAACAATTTAAACTATTTATCCGTTTTATATTACTTTGACTTCGGGCGCGTTTGTTTTGCGCATTTATTACTTTGTCAATTGCTTCTGCACTTAACTCTGAACATTTATGATATTTGTTTGTGTCTCATATAGTGTCGTCTGATGTAACTAATGACTGAGGTCCTGGTTTGTCATATGCCAAACGGTAAAACTCCGTTAGTAGATTTTGGGGGTGTGACAGATTGGTATCAAAGCCATTGGTTATAGAGAACTAGGATTGCATACTAGACCATAACCACACACATTAGTTACACGACATAGACACTCAAGTATGGCACTTATATCTTACATTACAGGTAATGTCTACCCCACCCACATCACCCATTGCTCAGGAACATGATGTTCCTATCCTGTCTCCACCGGAGTCAAAGAGGCGTCGGCTTGGCCCTATAGATGACACCATTGTGTATGATGTGCATTTCATGTGCGGACGGAAGTTATCCCACATGATTATGAGTGGTACCCGAGTATGATCAAGAGCTGGATCCGGTAGGAACGGGTCCCATCTCCATATTTTACAGCTACTACTTCTACTTCACAGACTTTACCACTTTTGACATGCACTATGGAGCAGGCTTTAACTGCTTTTATGGCTACTATGGATCGGGAGATCTAGAATATGAGGGATGCAGCAGGAGAAATCGCCGGCCTGTTAGAATGCAAAAGGCAGGCAAACAAGAAGATCGAGAAGCTGACAGCGGAGTTAGCTGACACTGATCACTACCATTTGAACTTAGTGGATTCGTTCCATCAGATGGAAACACGAGTGGACATACTAGAGGCTACCAACAAAGTAGCCCTAGCCAGGATTGTGCAATTAGAGGCACAGCTTGAGGCTGCCCTTGACGCAGAAGACGCACAAGATGATGAGTCCGAAGAGGAACTAGATGACGAGGAGGTTGACCAGTTAGTTGTTTCTTTAACTGGCAGTGGCATTTGACACTTTATCTTATCCTTGTTTATTTCTTTAATTTCTAAACCTAGATGAGAAGGGTTGTTCCCATCCAACAGATGTTTCATGATTTTGATGTTTTGGTTTATTTAATTTGTAGGCGTTACAATTTATCTAATCAAGAACTATTATTGAAATATTAGATGTGGCGGTTTAGGTTTCAATTATTTACTCGTACATATATGATGTTGATATGCGATATATTTTCTCAGTATTTGTATTTATGAATGTGAAGAATCATGTCTGGACGTGGTCGTGGACGCGGTGGATGAATTGGTGGCCGTGGCAACATCAATATGACAGTAGCAGAACTAACAGCCCTTATCAATGATAGTGTAGTTGAAGCCTTGGCTGCACATAATGCTGCAGATAAATTTGATATTCGTTGACTCTAGCAAGTCAATTCATCACTCAACTCGCTTTCCAAACCTTGTAATCTCAATTGTGTATTGTTTTTCAATCCAGGCCAGCACAACAACCCTTTGGCCTGTACTTTCAAGACCTTTATGGACTGCAAGCCCCACACGTTTAGTGGAGCTGAAGGAGCAGTCGGTTTGCTCCGATGGTTCGAGAAGGTTGAATCTGTGTTTGCCATGTGCAATTACCCACAAGCAAACCAAGTCAAATTTGCTTCTAGTTCTCTGGAGGGTCCTGCCCTCACCTAGTGGAACTCATAAGTTCAGATTTTAGGTCTAGACATGGCTAACGCCCTACCATGGGATGAGTTCAAGACAATGTTGCGAGAGGAATACTGTCCTCGGAATGAAATCTAGAAGCTAGAAGGGTAATTTTGGAACCTAAAGATGGAGGTTCCGAGATTAAACTGTATACTACTCTTTCACACGAGTATGTAGTCATGTGTCCACACATGGTGACACAGGCTTATAAAAGGATTGAGAGGTACATTAATGTACTAGTACCCCAAATTCAGAGCATGGTCACTGCCTCTAATCCTACCACCATACAACAAACCATCCGCCTTGCTCACAGGCTGACAGACCAAGCTGTAACTCAAGGTACCCTACTTCCGAGGGGCTCAACTTCCAAAACTTCTGACAGTAACAAACGAAAGTTTGACAGCAGCACCAACACCAAGAGCTTCCAGTCAAACCCACATCAACAGAAGCAGCGTAGGTTCGAGCCTACCAAAAATTTCAACCAGTCAACTTCTTCAGGTCAAACCCAGAGTGGTTATGCTGGGAAATATCCCAAGTGCAACAAACTTGTGAAAGGCAGCGTTGCCAGTGGTGTGGCAACATGGGTCATGCTGCGAAGGATTACAGTGGTGAACTTCAACCCAAGCAACCCTTTTAGCCACAGGGAGCCACCAAAGGATGTTTTGAATGTGGCAAGGAAGGACACTTCCGGAAGGATTGTCCTCAACTGAAGAAAGGGGGAAATGGAAACGCTAATTACAATAATCTAGGCAACAACGATAACAATAATGGGAATGGTGCGAAGGGGCGAGCCTTCGTGATTGGTTCCAGGGAAGCAAGGAATGATAACAACGTGGTTACCGGTATGTTATTTCTGAATGATTGTTTTGCTTCTGTACTTTTTGATACTGTTGCTGATAATAGCTTCATATCTAAGAGACTTAGTGATCTGTTAAAGGAAACTCCAACCCTTTAAGAAACTAAGTACATTATAGAGATAGCAGACAGTCAAGTAGTCGAAGCAACTCACATTCTTAAAGGATGTAAGCTAGGATTGGCTAATCATAAGCTTGATATCGATCTCATGCCGGTCACACTTGGTAGTTTTGATATAATTGTTGGCATGGATTGGTCATCCAAAAATCAAGCTGAAATCATTTGTCGTGACAAAATTGTTCGCCTTCCTCTCCCTAGTGGAGAAACTCTTTCTGTCCAAGGTGAAAAGAGTGGTGCTGTCATAGGCATCATATCCTTCATGAAAGCACAGAAGTGTTTACGTAAGGGTCATACCGCTATTCTAGCTCTTGTCGCCAAACAACCACCAAAGAGAAGAAGATTGATGATATTCCGATCGTACGTGACTTTCCAGAAGTATTCCCCGACGACTTCCTAGTCTTCCGCCTCATCGTCAAGTCGAATTCCAAATTGATTTAGCACCCGGAGCAGCGCCTATTTCACGGGCAGTGTATAGACTTGCACTTAGTGAGCTACAAGAATTGTCTACGCAACTGCAGTAGTTGTTAGATAAGGGTTTTATCATACCTAGTTCATCGCCATGGGGAGCTCCAGTCTTATTTATCAAGAAGAAAGATGGAACTTTCCGTATGTGCATCGACTATCGTGAGCTGAACAACGTAACCATCAAGAATCGTTATCCTCTACCCCGCATTGATGATCTGTTTGATCAACTCTAGGGATCAAGCTTTTATTCCAAGATAGATCTTAGATCCGGGTACCAAGAACGAAGAGTCCGAGATGAGGACATCTCTAAGACTGCTTTTAGAACTAGGTATGGCCACTACGAGTTTATGGTCATGCCTTTCGGACTCACTAACGCACCCGCGGTGTTCATGGATCTCATGAACCGTGTGTGTAAACCCTACCATGATCAGTTCGTCATCATCTTCATTGATGACATCCACATCTATTCTAAAAACAAAGAGGAGCATGAGGAACACTTACGTTTGATTTTGGAATTTCTGAAACAAGAGCAATTGTTCGCAAAATTTTCTAAGTGCGAATTCTGGATTCGTAAAGTTCAATTCTTTGGCCAAGTAGTCAACGAGAGAGGAATACATGTCGATCCATCTAAACTAGAAGCCATCAAGAATTGGATGGCACCAACGACTCCAACAGAAGTGCGACAATTTCTGGGATTGGCTGGCTACTACCAACAATTCATCGAGGGATTCTCAAAAATCGCTCAACCTCTTACTGCCGTAAAACAAATAGGGAAACCTTATAACTGGAATGAAACCCAGGAATCGGCATTCCAACTGTTGAAACATAAACTCTGCAGTGCACCTATCCTATCTCTTCTAGAGGGAACGGATGACTTTGTTATGTATTGCAATGCCTCCATCCAAGGTCTCGGTTGTGTGTTAATGCAACGCAAGAAGGTTATCGCATACGCCTCCCGACAACTAAAAATTCATGAGAAGAACTACACGACACATGATTTAGAGTTGGGAGCTGTAGTGTTTGCACTGAAGATCTGGAGACATTACTTGTACGGTAACAAGTGCACTATTTACACCTATCACAAGATTCTTCAGCACATTTTCAAATAGAAATAGTTGAATATGAGACAGCGTCGTTGGATCGAACTCTTGAATGATTATGACTGTGCGATCAAGCATCATCCGGGCAAAGCTAATGTGGTAGTCGATGCCCTAAGCCGAAAAGAAACCAAACCTAAACGAGTTCGAGCATTACAGCTTACTATTCACCCTGGATTACCTGATCAAATCCGTAGTGCTCAACTCAAAGCCTTGAAAGAGGAAAACCTACTATCAAAAGCCACACGTGGTATGGAGCAACAACTCGAAGTTAAATCGGACGGTATTCGCTACTACGCGGAGCGAATATGGGTACCAAAGTCGGAAACATAAGGGAGCTTGTAATGGATGAATCTCACAAATCTCGGTATTCTATCCATCCTTGTTACGACAAAATGTATCATGACCTAAAGGTTCTCTATTGGTGGCCGAACATGAAAGCTGATATAGCCACCTATGTTAGCAAGAGCCTGACTTGCTCGAAGGTCAAGGTCGAATACCAAAAACCTTCTGGTTTGCTCTAACAACCAGAGATCCCAATGTCGAAATGGGAGCAGATTTCCATGGATTTTATCACCAAACTACCCCGAACTCCTAGCGGATGCGACACCATCTGGGTGAACGTAGACCGTTTGACTAAATCCGCTCACCTCCTAGCAATCAAAGAGACTGATAAGATGGAGAAGTTAACTCGCATTTATCTGAAGGAAGTAGTCTCTCGGCACAGAGTGCCAATTTCAATCATTTCGGATCGAGACGCTCGATTCACCTCACGTTTCTTGCAATCGTTACAAAAAGCTCTAGGCACGCGCCTGGATATGAGCACGGCATTTCATCCTCAAACAGATGGCCAAACTAAACGTACTATTTAAACCCTAGAGGACATGCTACCAGCTTGTGTGATGGATTTCAGTAATAGTTGGGAAACTCACTTGGCCTTAGTGGAGTTCTCCTACAATAACAGTTATCACACTAGCATCAAGGCGGCACCGTTTGAGGCATTATACGGGCGGAAATACCGATCACCTATCTGTTGGGCTGAAGTTGGGTATAGCCAACTTACGGGCCCTAAACTTGTGCTTGAAACTTCAGAGAAAATCGTGCAAATTTGAAATCGTATGGCGACAGCCCGTGATCGTCAAAAGATCTATGCCGATAAGCATCGGAAAATGTTAGAATTTCAAGTAGGAGACATGGTTCTATTGAAGGTCTCACCTTGGAAGGTGTAATTCATTTTGGGAAACGAGGCAAACTAAACCCTCGTTATGTTGGACCGTTCAAGATAGTGAAGAGAATTGGCCCAGTAGCGTACCAACTGGACCTACCTGAAGGACTTACTGGTGTACACAATGTCTTTCACATCTCAAACTTGAAGATATGTTATGCAGACGAGAAACTCGTAGTTCCTCTTGAGGAACTACAAATCGACGAACAATTGCGCTTCATCGAAGAACCGGTAGAAATCATGGATAGGGAAATCAAAACGCTCAAACACAGTAAAATCCCTATTGTCAGAGTTTGTTGGAACTCGAAACGCGGACTAGAATTCACATGGGAGCGCGAGGATCAGATGATACGCAAATATCCTCATCTGTTCAAGCACTCACATGAAACACATAAGGTACTATTTAATTTTCGGGACGAAAATTTTTTCAACTAGGGGATGATGTGACACCCCGAAATTTTTTTTTATTATTCATTCTAATTTTCGGGATGATGATGTGACACCCGACAAATTCCAGTTAACACTATTAACTCAAACTCCGTTATCTGACTCCAAATCAGTTAGTCAAGTTAACTCAGTTACAAACCTCAATGACTATTCCCGTCATTATCTAAACTAAAACTACATGGACTAATTATGTATAAACCCTAAACTTATCTTGTTGACTCAACAAAGTCAAAATCGAGAAATCATGTGCCTGTTCACTTTGTAAAAGTCAAACTCAACTTGTTCTTCATTCAAATCCTCAACTATAGCCGAAACTCGCCCGAATTAGTAACTGATATTCACGTACATACCATTAACGACCATCATTAAGAATTTAAACACCATCATTGTGTCGAATTAAACCAATTTATGATCATTTAAACCATAACCGTCGACTCCTAATCATGAAACCATCAAATTGGTTTAATACGATCATTACTCTCACAAATCAAGCACATGCGCACCTCTATCGCACATCTCAGAAGCATTTGCACAATTCAAGTCGGCCTGAGAAGGAAATAGAGTCGCCGAAGGCTAACTTGTCGAAGTCGGAACCTGTTCTAGTCGAGCACCCTCAATCCCATTCTCATTCTGGTAATTGAACACACCCCTAGCTTCATTTCAGTACCTTGATCAAAAGCCCTAACATAATTTGGGTTTTCATTATCTGATTTAACACGATCCAATACCTAGGGTTCATACAATTTTGATTAAGTCGAACCCAATCAATTCGATATCGATTATAGTAATTAAACGTGTTCTTAGACTCGTCTCGATGTCTAGATTGAAAGCCCTAAACTTTTGAAAGCTTATAACATTGAATTGAACATAACCCGAATCTATGGTCATCGCGAATCCAATTTAATCGAACCCCACACTAAACTCAATCTAAATCTAATTATACTATATGAACAGATTCGCAATACTCTAATCAGTAAAAGCCCCATGGTTTCAACAACTTTTAATATCGGATTTGATCAATTTGATTCCATGTTCTAGATTTAGGGTTTCGGTGTTTTCAAACCGGAATTAACAAACTTAAACTCGATGATTTTGAAATTAAACCTCACCACAGGTTCGTCATGGACCAAATAAAAAAAACCCCTTTGATCTCTTGGGCAATCGCGGTCGAATTCATGAGAATTTGGGTCTGGTTTGGATCTGGTCCGCGTTAGGGGAGGAACACAGTGGTTCCGTGTATGTTAAAACCATATGGGACCGGGACTTGTTGCGATTGCCCTAGCGGGTGGGATGGCTAAGGCTGTGTGTTGGTGTGGAGGAGACCCGGGTTCGAGCCTCCCCACTTTGTTTTGTTTTTTTAATCAAATTTTTAATATTATTTTAAGTATAAAATCATCCCTATATTATTTTAATAATATATTAGTATGTTTAAGCACAGGAGAAAACCCGTAGACTCGTATCTAAATTGGTAACTCGTTCTAAATACTATCCCCACATTTTAAAATAATGAAATTATTTATATTGTTACCCAAACTCATGTTTCTGAATAAAAATAATATACTTATTATTTTATTCACATAAATAAATACTGTGTCATTCTCCAAACTTACAAATAATATAATAATTTATATTAGTTTCCTAAACCATTATTTAATGGTAAAAACACACGAATATATATATTTAATAATATTATTCGTAATTAGAGACTTTCGATACGAATCACATATATCTTAATTATTATATTAAGAAATCCCTTATTCCCGATGATGGGTTTATCTATTCATTAATCATTACTATGTCCTAGGACATCTAACCCTTCCCGTGTCATCGTCACAATGTCCCACGTGTTTCTAACTACTATAAATATAATTCAAGGGCATCCGTAGGCCGTTCACAAGCAAATACTTGTGGTCTTTATTTTATCCTTGTGTGGTGCTACTCGTACACAACTTAGGTGAGTTTCACGGCCCCTTTTACTGTTTTAAATTGGGGGAGAAAACATGACGCAAACACTTTTGATTATTGTAATTCATCTATTATCACTTGTTATAGACTAAGCGTAACGCTCTATCCTGAATGTCCTTACACATCGAACCATTTAATATGACAATAGCGAGGTAATTTTGAGTAGTACTATTGGGTTTAACAAACCCCACCCGCGTTAGTCGTGCTAACTCGATTGGAGGTCATCTGATGTTGTCTTAGTGATGACACTTTTCTTACATGTTTTTTTAGGACGCTAATGCACAGGTACACACTAGGACATGCATGGTGTCTCTTTATCAATTCCAACACTTATCAAACAATTTAAACTATTTATCCGTTTTCTATTACTTTGACTTTGGGCGCTTTTGTTTTACGCATTTATTACTTTGTCAATCGCGTCCGCACTTAACTCTGAACATTTATGATATTTGTTTGTGTCCCATATAGTGTCATTTGATGTAACTAATGACTGAGGTCCTGGTTTGTCGCATGCCAAATAAATCACATCATAACTTCTTTTAACAAAATCCCAAAAATTAAAGTTACTATAAATAGAATCTAGCCTGAAATCTCATATGACCAAAAGTTCTAGATAGCAAATCTACACATATTATCCATTCTTTATGCATATCTAACTATTTTCCATCATCTAATCACCCTAAACATGACTTCTATCATGAAACCCAAAATTAAAGTTTCCTAAAATAGCAAAACTGAGCATGCATGTATCATCTAGCACTTTTGATAACAAAGTTTGCACATATTATCCATCTATAACTATTATTACAACATAATCCATTATCAAATCAAAAAAATCTCATCATCTAGCACATGCACATATAATAAAGTTTCCTTAAAGGGAAACCTAGCCTATAAACAAAATCAGGGTTCAAAATCACCAACATTATGTACCATTAGAGTCATAAAACACATTTCCTTTAAGAATACATGGTTAATCTTTCATAAAAATGAGTTTTCTTTGAATGCATGTTCATAATAACATGAAGAAAAAATGGAGAAAAGTGGGTATTTATATTACCAAATTTGAATATATGAGGGAATTGATGGATGAAATCTCTTGCAAACTTGATAATCTTCATTTGGATGCTTGATTTTAGATGAAATGGAGATTAAAACAACAAAAAATGGAGATGGATGGTGGTGGTGGTGGTGATCTCGGCTCAAGAGGGAAAGAAAGAGGGAGAAAGAGAGATGGTGAAATGGTGGAATTGGGGTGATTGGTGGGGGTATTTATAGTGGATTTTGATACCGGATGATGGAAAACGAATAGTCACCGATTTAATGATGAAAATCCCGAATAGGTACGAACGAAATTATTTAAAAATAATTTGACTCATGTTGGTATGTTTAACATATAAAATTTTCAGATTGTTATTCGGAAATGTCGGTACATACTGCAGACTGGTCGTACAGCGTTGAAACAGAAAGTTTCTCAGAAAATTCCCGAAAAATTCACAGAGTCTTAAAATAACATATCATAGTACTACATGTAATTTGTGCAAACCAAGTATATGTCTAAGTGTCTGCATAGAATTATGGACCTAGCTAGTGCACACTGCGTGAATACCGTACTATGCTGAAAATAAAAGTATTTCCATAAATCACTAAAAAATTCCTATTTGCATGATTAAATAAATCACAGTGTTACATATAATTTTCTCACACAGATTATATGTCTCGGTATTTTTTTTAAATTATCACCAACGGTTGTGCTTTAGGACGCGTGTTTGACCGGGTAATCTTCTGGATTACCGACACGTGTAAACAGATTGACTTGCTAAGTGTGAAACGGACTTAATTACTATAAAATTAAGTGTGATGCATGTCTAATAAGGGAATATGTATCTCAGTCGGGTATGGATATCAAACTGAAATTTGTCGAGTGTCACATTATCCCCCGGTTGAAAGGAATTTTGTCCCGAAATTCAGCTTGCGGTAATAGCTGATGGTGTGGTCTGAAATAAGTGTGGGTGCTTGCGCTTCATCTGATCTTCGTGCTCGCGTGTGAACTCTGGTCCGTGTCTGGCATTCCATCGGACCTTGACTATCGAAATGCGACTCTGTTTCAGTTGCTTAACCTCGCGATCCATGATTTCCATAGGTTCTTCGACGAAATGTAGCTGTTCGGAAATTTGTACCTCCTCGAGAGGTATTGTTAGTGTCTCATCGTGTAGACACTTCTTTAAGTCGGACAAATGGAGTACATTATGCATATTTTGTAGCTCTTCCGGTAGGTTGAGTCGGTAGGCAACAGGGCCATTCCTTTGCAGGATCGCAAATGGTCCTTTGTAGCGGAGGTTCAGTTTACCTCGTTTGCCAAGATGGATTACGCCTTTCCAAAGCGAAACTTTCAGTAACACTTTGTCACCTACTTGAAACTCTACTGGTTTACGCTTTTGATCAGCATAGCTTTTCTGTCTATCTTGACTGGATTTATGTCTATCTTGACTGGATTTCAGTCTATCTCAGATTTTGAAAATTTTATCGGTGGTCTCGTGGACAAGCTCTAGTCCAGTGAGCTGACTATCTCTGACTTCAACCCAACAGAGTGGTGATCTGCACTTTCTTCCATAAAGTGCATCAAATGGTGTTGCCTTGATACTCATGTGGTAACTGTTGTATGAAAATTCAACCATTGGTAGGTGAGTATCCCAGCTGTTGCCAAAATATATCACACAAGCTCTTAATAGATCTTCTAGAGTTTGGATGGTTCGTTCACTTTGACCATCTGTCTTTGGGTGATAGGCAGTGCTCAAATCTATGCGTGCTCCCAACGCTTCTTGCAATGATTGCCAGAATCAGGAAGTAAAATGACTATCCCTATCTGAGATGATGGAGATCGGCACTCCATGCCTTGAAACTATTTCCTTTAGATAAAGCCAGGTCAACTTCTCCATTTTTATCATTTTCATTGATTGGGAGGAAGTGTGCGGATTTGGTTAAACGGTCAACGATCACCCAAATGGTGTCATATCAGCTCGGAGTTTTAGGTAACTTCGTGATGAAATCCATTGAGATTTGTTCCCACTTCCATTGTGGAATTTCCGGCCGCTCTAATAACCCTGATGGTTTTTGGTATTCCGTCTTAACCTTGGCGCATGTTAGACATTTTCTGACATATGTGACAATCTCGGCTTTCATGTTTGGCCACCAGTAGTTTGTCTTGAGGTCTTGGTACATTTTGTCAGACCCAGGGTGAATTGAATACCTCGACTTATGTGCCTCATCTATCACTAAGTCTCTTAAGTTTGCATGGTTCGATACCCATATCCGGTCCATGTAGTAATGCACATCATCGGATTGATCTCAAACAGTTTCTTCATGCCTCGTAGGCCTTCATTTTCCAATTTTTCCTGCTTGAGTGCCTCGAGTTGAGTGTCACGTATCTAGATAGGTAGATTCGTGTGGATTGTCAAGGTTAATGCTCGCACTCGACATGGTTTGAGTTGTTCTTTCCTACTTAGGGCATCAGCAACTACGTTTGCCTTTCCCGGATGGTAACGGATGACGCAGTCGTAATCATTAAGCAATTTGACCTATCTTCGTTGTCGCATGTTCAACTCCTTTTGATCAAAGATGTGTTGGAGACTTTTGTGGTCGGTGAAAATCGTACATTTGGTAACGTAAAGGTAGTGTCTCCAGATTTTGAGTACAAAAACCACGGCTCCCAATTCCAAGTCATGGGTGGTGTAATTCTTTTCGTGCACTTTGACTTGTCATGAAGCATATGCGATAACCTTCTCTCTTTGAATCAGTACACAACCAAGTCCTTGGTGTGACGCATCGCAGTATACTACGAAATCGTCGTTGCTAAGATCGGTGCGCTGCAAAGTTTTTGCTTGAGTATCTGAAATGCTTCCTCAGTTCTTTCATTCCAATCATACTTCGTGTCTTTCTGTGTCAAAGCAGTCAGTGGCTTTGCAATCTTTGAAAAGTTTTCGATAAACCTTCTGTAATATCCAACAAGTCCCAAAAATTATCGTATTTCGGTTGCGGTTTTGGGTGTTCACGAGTTTCTTACTGCTTCAATCTTGGTTGGGTCAAATTGTAAGCCCATCCGTTTACCACGTGACCTAGGAAATGCACTTCTCAGATCCAGTAGTCGCACTTTGAAAACTTAGCGTACAGTTTTTCGGTTTTCAATAATTCTAGAACGAGTCTTAGATATTCAGCGTGTTCCTCCCCGCTGCGAGAGTAGATCAAGATGTCCTCAATGAACACAATAACAAACTTGTCTAGGTACGGTTTGCACACACGGTTCATAAGATCCATAAACACTACGGGTGCATTGGTCAAACCGAATGGCATAACCAAAAACACATAGTGTCCATATCGAGTTCAGAATGCCGTCTTGTGTATGTCCTCTTGGATTCTCAGCTGATGGTACCCTGACCGTAGGTCGATCTTGGAGTAATAACTCGATCCTTGTAGTTGGTCGAACAAATTGTCTATTTTGGGTAGAGGGTATCGGTTCTTGATGGTTACTTTGTTCAATTACCTATAGTCGATGCACATACAAAATGATTTGTCTTTCTTTTTTGACAAATAAGACATGTTCTCCCTAAGGCGAATGACTTGGTTGGATAAATCCTTTATCTAGCAACTCCTGTAGTTGGTTTGATAACTCCTGCATTTCCGATGGCGCTGGTCGGTATGGTGACCATGCTATAGGAGTACCTCCTGGGGTAAGGTCGATTCGGAATTCGACTTGTCGCTGCGGTGGGAGTCCCGGTAAGTCTTCACGGAATATTTCAGGAAAATCACGAACAACTGGTATGTCCTTGACATTCCTTTCTTTTGTTCGGTTCTCCGTTACATGTGTTAAGATGGCATAGTATCCTTTCCGTAGATACTTCTAGCCTTTTATACATGAGATGATATTCAGAGGAATCCCGCTCCTTTCTCCTTGAATTGCAAGTGTTTCTCCATTTGGTAGGGGTAATCTGATAATCTTATCGCGGCATACAATCTTCGCTCCATTTTTGGATATCCAGTCCATCCTGATAATCACGTCAAAACTCCCTCGTTTAATTGGTAGTAGATCTATTTCAAAGGAATGATTGGCTAATTCTATGACACGGCTTGGAATAATGTGGTTGGTTTTGATTAATTTACCATCAGCTAGTTCTACAGTATACTCGTTATCTAGCACAGTAGGTTCGATACCAAGTAATGGAATAAATTCATTAGACACGAAGCTTCTTTCAGCACCAGTATCAAATAACATAGATGCATAATGGTTGTTTAGAAGGAACGTACCCGTGACGGTGTCAGGGTTCTGTTTGACTTCTCCTTTTCCAATCACAAAAGCTCGCCCTTTGGCATTGTTGTTGTTTCCTGGCTTCCTTTTCTTTGGGCAATCCTTTGAAAAATGTCAATTCTACCCACAAGTGTAACAAGCACGGGTTGCTCTAGTGTTTGGAACTGGTCCTTTCATGCTGCAATCCTTGGCCGAATGGCCAATCCTTTTGCACTTCTGGCACCTTGCTTCCTCATAAGTTCCGTTGTGGTGAAAGTTGCATTGACGGTGTCAGGGTTCTGTTTGGCTTCTCCTTTTCCAATCACAAAAGCTCACCCTTTGGCATTGTTGTTGTTTCCTGTCTTCCTTTTCTTTGGGCAATCCTTTGAAAAATGTCAATTCTACCCACAAGTGTAACAAGCACGGGTTGCTCTAGTGTTTGGAACTGGTCCTTTCACGCTGCAATCCTTGGCCGAATGGCCAATCATTTTTCACTTCTGGCACCTTGCTTCCTCATAAGTTTCTTTGTGATGAAAGTTGCATTGATTGCACTTTGGTAGGGTTCCCATGTAAGCTCTCCTTGGCTTATTGTCAGCTTGACCTGCGGTGTAGGCTCGGGTAATTTCTTGCCTTTTCTGTGGTGGTGGCGGATTAAATGACCTTAAAGAACTACCTTCGCACTTTCTCTTGTTATCAGCAGGTTTGTCAAAGAGTCCCTGACGAACGGCCTGGGACGTCTGGTTGTGTGCTAATCAGATTGCTTGCTGGATGGTTGTAGGTTCAGAAGATGATACCATACCCTGGATTTGCGGGGCCAGTCCCCACAGATAACGCTCAATACGCTTCTCTACAGGTTTTACCATATGAGGACACATTCCTGCCAAATCATGAAATTTTGACGTGTAATCCACCACATCTGGTCCATTCATTTTCAGGTTCCAAAACGTTTCCTCAAGGTCCTAGATCTCGTTTTGTGTACAGTACTCATCTCTTAACAGCTTCTTGAAGTCTGCCCATGGCATATCATTCGATGCTTCCAAGCCTGATGTGTTGCAAAACACACCTCGATTTCCTTTGTATTTCGTAGCGTTTTCGTATGGTTTTAGAGTCGTTTCGAGTCCTTTATAGCTTGTATTTACTTGTGTCTTGTTTTGTAGGTAATCGGGTCACTTTGTAGCTTAAATGATCAAGAAGTGCGAAAGCAACGAGCACGATAACCCGAGATGAGAAACGGAAAAAGTTGGGAAAGAGTCAAACCTTAAAAGAGGTATATCTCGGGCTAGAAAATTACTTACGGGGCCCATAATATATCGATTTGGGGTATTTTGAGGAGAAGAGTTCAAAATTTTAGTAGTCCCTCGCGGTACGGGAGAGATGGTCGTCTAATTCTTCGCGGTACACGACGGAACAAAAATCCTACGCGACTATTTTGTCTCTCGCGGCCAGAACTCCCATGCGGTACGCGAGAGACCACAGGAATGTGTTTTTTAACCTAATTTAAAGGATTAAAGGTCTAGCACTCTCCCATTCTTAATCTAATTTAATTCCAGCCGTCTACAGAGCAAAAATGGCCGATTTTGGGAGTTAAAAGTCAATTGAAGAGAAAAGCTTGAATCTTTGGATCCCGGGTTTGTAGTTTGACATGTTCGGTGTTCAAGATTCGATTTTTGTGTTTGATTTGATAGTTTGATACCATGGTTTATGCTTGTTCTCTTGTTTTGTTGAACTTTGGTATGATCCTAGGCTAAACCTTAATATTGCCTAGGCCACATGATGAATATTTGTTAAAATTGTGATTTTTACTGGTTTTTGGATTCGATTAATGGTTTTATGATTTTGTAAAGAATCTCTTTTTAATTATTATGATGATATAGCATGTTTAGATCAGATTTGTAATTGATTTTAACTCCGTATGCTTATTGTGGTTGTCTGCCAGTTTGATTTGCGTATCTAGGTCATAGACTCTAGGGTTTGTGATTGTTATGTGGTTTGCTAGACATAGTGGGCATTGGAGTTGGGTTTGATTGCTGACCAGAATTGAATGTGTGTCCTAGTTCAATACCCGAAAGGTGATCTAAGCATCTGAGAGTGATTAGGGATCCACTAGGTAGTCTTTAATTGTCATCTTTAGAAACCCAGATCCATCATAGTTTCCAGAACCGGTAGAAGTTGTGCTTTGCAAGTAGGATTCCAACCTAGGAAGTATTCTTCCAATCTTCTGATTTCACCTCAATTCTTAGTTAACCTTTAGTGTAGTCAACGCCCCAAACCAATTAAATCTTTAGTCCGAGTCAGAGTCTAGTATTATTATCGTAGTGTATCTAGGGTTCGATATTCCGGTTTACCATTAAGCTGTGCTACACTCGATATGTACACTTGCCTTTCAGTGCGGTCTAGTTCATAGGTGTAGAAATAAAGACTGATGGCTACAAAACTTTCTAAGTACAAATGCTGCTTACCTCAGAGTTTGCTGCTGACCAACAAACTGTCGCGGATAAGCTTATCTGCAGCGGATACTTGTTCTTCTGCTGAAGACAAGTGTGACATTTCGGGTTTTTAATTTACGCTTTTGTAATATATATCATGTAATCATTTTCTATTAAATGAAATGTAAGTGTTTTTATTTAATCTTGTACAAAATATATATTTTTATTTTATGGATTTAAAATAATTAAAATTTTATAAGTTTTAAACTTATATAAAATTTTATATAAAAATCTAAATTAAAAAGGGTAATATATAAGTATGATAATCTATCTAAATAATAATTAACTTTTATAAAAATATATTTATAATAATATAAGTTTATAAAATATAATTGAAATTAAAAAGAAATTTAATTAATTATTTTCATAAAAGTTAAGGGTCTGTTTTGAAAATAATTAAACTACAAGGTTTTAAAACAGAAATCAGTTGAGGGACTAAACGTGGACAAATCAAACCACAAGGACTCATTCGCAATTATCTCAGGGACCAAATAGATTCAGAAGTAAACTCCAGGGACCAAAATTGCCAAATCCTAATTCGTAATTCCGGCCGTCTTCCCCATTGACCGGCGGTCTAAGCTAATTTCCGGCGACCCACTCGACACGCCTGTCCCCTGCACCTCGACAGCCGAAATTGGTCTCCCTGACCTCGTCGTCCCCACGCGAACAAAAGCCCTTGACCAATTGGTCTCCCCAACATTCGAATCGACTGATCGTGTTTGTGGCCGAAAGTCCACACCACAAATTCGGCCCCGACAGTCAACCTCCACGACTGCAAGATGGCTCGACAGTTTCGTCTCGTACAGACGAGTGTCGGGACATGCTCAATTGCATGTCTCATTATCGGGATCGAGCTCGGCTATAAATAGCCATTAACGGACCTGCTCGAGCTCGCCACCTCTCCTCCACCCACTCTCACTCAAAATTAAGGCCGACATTGTGTTCGTCGCCACTGTGTGAAGCTGTGACCAAAGTTTCAGAACCTAATTCATCCCGAAGCATAGTTAACCGATCTTGGAATTTTCGGACCATCGGCCCTGTCGACCAGACCCTTCGCGACCAAGTAGGTACCTCCACTTCGTTTCTTTACCTTCTATTATCATATGGCAAACTATGTCAATCGAAAGCCCGACCCCAAACCATCGATTACCGGGCAAACCCAATATCTCGGACACTGGTTTGCCGGTTGCCGAGGACCAGCGACCAGTTTCGTGTATATGCTTATCAATTAAACGATACACACATAACCAGCGATGGGCAGTAGCCCGGCTGGTTATGCGTGTGTGTGTTTGTGTCGTAGGTCGCGGGTTCGATTCCGGTTGGCCTTCGGCCCAATTTTTTTTTATTCTGTTTTATAAAACTTTTATTTTATTTATTTATTTTATCTCATTTTAATAATTTCTCCATACAATAAAAAACTATTACGAATGGGTTGACTCGTTCGTCTATTTTGAAAACGATTAAAACAATTTTTTTAATAATAACCCACCCAATCTTTATAAAATAATAAACTCTACAATTTTTATAAACTTGATTAAATAAATTTTAACATATAATAATGATACATAATTAAACAAATAGAAACTTTTCTTTTTTATTTATTATTATATATAAATACAATAAACATGATAACAAATTTTTTTAAAATATAAAATTTTAACAAGATTAAAATATATATATTTTTGATATTAAGTTTTACAAAATCATTATTATCTTTCTACCATATTTTATAAATGTTAAGAAATATTATTATAAACCTATACACATTTAAATACGAATACACATATATAAAACATACAATAATACCTATTCATCCACATTGGGTTTCAACGTGCTTAGTTTTCAACATCCTTATCACCCGCACTCGTGGATTAAAACATCCGCTAGCCAGGTGAGTTACATAGCCCCTATTTTACATTTTACATACTTTGGGGTGAAACATTATACATGCTACTCATCAAATTGTTTATACGTGTTATACATGTGAATTATATGCTTGTTCATCGTGAATTATCTTGGGTGTACACTTATTTATTTTAAACACAAGAAAACCAACATTAATATTAATAGATCTATTGTGCCTGACCAGCCCACCCGGTTAGGGTGTTTATTACTGCATACTCGGATATAGCCGCGTGTTATATTCAAACATATCGGATATAGTGGGTAACTATATTCAAACATACCAGACCTAGCTGTTGTGCTATGTTCAAGCGCGTCAATCAAGGTTTGAATTATGCTTAGATAAATGATACAACCATATATGTTATGTTTAACAAGATAAACAATGAGTTGCAAAACGTTTTTATCTACTATTTATCGGTTCCACTAAACCTATGTACTCACCAACTTTATAGTTGACACTTGATTTAAATAATGTTTCAGGTTTGGATATGTGATTGCTTGCTGAAGATTCTACCACTTAAGAACTTATGGACATAGTTAATTAAATCAATATTTTGAAATAGACTAGGTTATTTGAATTTGTATTATACTTGAATGTTTGTTGTCTTTAATTAAATTAATAATTATGCAACATTTTAGTTATCATGTGCTTTTGAACAATCATTCCATTGTCCGCCTCGATGATTCCGCCATCGGTCGGGGTGTGACAGATTGGTATCAGAGCCATGGTTATAGGGAATTAGGTTATTAGACACAATGACCTAGACTATAACCCTAGGACTCCCTTTTATGTGTTACGTGCTAAATAATTATTTGCTATGTGAATTATTTGTAGTTAGGTATTATTTGAATTTCCCCAAGTTTGGTACATGAGACTTATACACATACATACAAGGCTTTAAAACACATAATACATACTTTACACACACATTTGACAAACAAACGTATGCAAACAAATACACTACCCATCCTTATCCATACTCTTTCCATACTATTTGCAACATTCCTACACATTTTATACTCATAGACTCTCAAGTCTATTAAAATCTTGAAAATCTCATCAACGACTTAATTTCTTGAAACCAGTAAAGGACATGTGCAATCTGGAAGGGTGATACCTGTACATTGGGTTTTCTGTCTTGGAAAGCATTTCGTATAAATCCAAATAAACGGACCCGTATGCTTTCCTAGGAATTCCTGAAGTGAGTGTTTACCTATAGGCTAAAGCATGTCTCCTTGAATGTTTTGAGGAATTACTTAACGTTGATAAGTCATTGTATTCGCAAGAATACGATCCGAACGTAAACTCAAAATTTTGGGGACATTATAGTAAGATAGGAAGAACTAGATGAACATGCAAAACAAATCATTATTACGGGTGCACACGTGATAACGATTTGTAGTGCATGCAAATCCCGGCAATTCCTATTATGCGAATAATGATCTATGACATCATCTCCTACCCGGAATAGATGGCTTATTTTTCCCTGTCAACCTTGAAAAAATACACATACATTGGCACGCGACGTGATGAATCCCGCATTTTCTGCTTACATTATTCCCACTATAGCTCATATATATCCACTTTATCTAAAATATCATAAATTATTGTCTTTTCTTATGGTGTTAGAATGCCTCCTCGACGTGCAAACTCTAGCACTTCCAACCCGGATCTTGCTACTCTTCTTGCCCAACTGGTAGGACAAACTCTTCTTGCCCAACTGGTAGGACAAATGACCCAAGCCAATAACAACAGTGACGGGTCTCACAACATCCAGGGAAACGGTGGTACCAACCCGCCTCAATGCACGTTTAAGCACTTTAACTCATGCAACCCTACAAAATTTTACGGGACTGAAGGTGCTACCGGCCTACTACAATGGTTTGAAAGCATGGAAAGCACATTCCTAAACAGTGACTATCCCGATAATCTTCGGGTTCGCTATGCCACAAGTGTACTACAAAAGTGAGCCCTCACCTGGTGGAACGGTGAGAAACGCACTCGTGGTGTTGAGGTTGCTACATCTTTATCATGGGATGATCTGAAGAAAGCCATGACTGATGAAATCTGTCCTCGAAATGAAATGAGGAAGCTCGAGACTGAGTTTTGGGATCTTGACCAAGACAGCGGGGATAATCTGGCATACACCACCCGATTTCAAGAGCTGAGCCTACTGGTACCTCATATGATCACTCCCCTTGCCCGGGAAATTGAAAAATACATAGGCGGGCTGCCTATGCAAATTCAGGATGCTGTGTTAGGAAGCAATCCTCCAACACTTGAAGCTGCTATTCGTCTATCCGCTACGCTATCCGACAACCACGTCAAAGCCGGAACCTTAACAAGAAAGGGTTCCAAGAAGGTTGTTTCTACTCTTGCGGCCGTCAAGGATGTAAAGCCCAAGTCTTCTAACCACAACAAGAAACGAAAGGGTCGAAACTTCGCAGCCGTAACTCCCACCGTACATGCTATTCAAATGGCCCCTTTGGGTCAAAACCCGAAACCTTATTTGGGTCCAAATCCCCAATGCCAGACAGTATCACCATCCTGCCAACTTACCATGCCGATTGTGTTCAAGCTGCGGACGATATGGGCACGTGGTCACTACTTTCCGTACCCGTCCTCCCGTCTATCAAGCTGCTCCAGCCAACCGTCCAAACTATCCGGCACCTCTCAATGGTCGGGCATGTTACGAATGTGGAGACCCAAACCATTTCCGTGACCGATGCCCAAAACTTCATCATCAGTGTGGTCCTCAAGGACGAGCGTTTAATATAAACGCTAATGAGGCACAAGCAAACAACGACGTGATAAATGGTACGTTTCTCGTAAACAATCATTATGCATCCTTTTTATTTGATACCGGTGCCGATAGGAGTTTTGTGTCTCTTACCTTTGAATCTCGACTTGCTAAACAAAGAACGAAACTTGACAATTCTTATTCCGTGGAGATAGCAAACGGAAAATCTATTACTATAAATTCTGTTATCCGCGACTGCAATCTCGAGCTTAATAATCATGAGTTCTCTGTTGATCTCCTTCCAATGCAATTGGGAAGCTTCGATATTATAATTGGCATAGACTGGTTATCCAAGCACCATGCCGAGGTTATTTGCTATGAAAAGTGCATTCGTATACCTCTCCCTTCGGGCGGCACGTTAGTTATTTTGGGTGAAAAACCGTGTCGTGGTCTTCAACTCATGTCTTGCACAAAAGTACTTACGAAAAAAGTACGTTGCCTTCTTGGCACACGTAGTTGACACGAAAGACAAAGGTAAGAAATTGCAAGATATTCCAATCATTCGAGACTTTCCCGAGGTATTCCCCGAGGATTTACCCGGTCTTCCTCCCCCTAGACAAGTAGAGTTTCGTATTGACCTTGTGCTCAGAGCAACTCCCGTGGCAAAAGCTCCCTATCGTCTTGCACCTTCCGAGATGCAAGAACTCGCAAGTCAATTACAAGAACTCTCATCCAAAGGATTCATCCGACCAAGCCATTCACCTTGGGGTGCTCCCGTGCTGTTCGTAAAGAAAAAGGATGGATCGTTTCGAATGTGCACTGATTATCGTGAACTCAACAAGCATACAATCAAGAACCGTTATCCTTTACCCTGTATTGATGATCTTTTCGATCAACTTCAAGGTTCAACATGTTTCTCCAAGATTGACCTTCGTTCCGGATACCATCAACTTCGTGTTCTCGATAAAGACATCCCGAATACTGCCTTTCGAACTAGATATGGTCACTACGAGTTCATGGTCATGCCTTTTGGCTTGACTAATGCACCTGCGGTTTTCATGGATCTCATGAACCGTGTATGCAAACCTTATTTGGACAAGTTCGTGATCGTTTTCATTGACGACATTCTCATCTATTCTAAAACGAAAGCGGAGCATGAACAACATCTTCGTTTGATTTTGGAGCTCTTGAAGAAAGAACAACTATACGCCAAGTTCTCCAAGTGTGAATTCTGGCTAAAGGAGGTTCAATTTTTGGGACACATAGTTAATGATAAGGGGATTCATGTGGACCCGGCAAAAATCGAAGCGGTAAAGAATTGGAATACTCCTAAGACTCCTACCGAGATTCGTTCCTTCCTTGGAGTAGCGGGTTACTATCGTCGCTTCATCTCAAACTTCTCCAAGATTGCGGTCCCGCTCACTGCCTTGACTCACAAAGGTAAACTTTACGAGTGGGGACCCAAACAAGAGGAAGCTTTTCAAACTCTCAAGCACAAGCTCTGCAATGCTCCTGTTCTAACTCTTCCTAGTGGTAATGACGACTTTGTCGTTTATTGTGATGCATCCAACCAAGGTCTTGGTTGTGTTCTTATGCAATGTGGCCAAGTAATTGCATACGCATCACGTCAGCTCAAAATCCATGAGAAGAACTATACAACCCATGATCTCGAGCTTGGTGCTGTCGTTTTCGCCTTGAAAATTTGGAGACACTATCTTTATGGCACCAAATGCGTCGTTTTCACCGATCACAAAAGTCTCCAACATATTTTCAATCAAAAAGAGCTTAATATGAGGCAACGACGATGGGTCGAACTTCTTAACGACTACGACTGCGAGATTCGCTACCACCCCGGCAAAGAAAATGTGGTAGCCGACGCCTTGAGTCGTAAGGAACGTATCATGCTTCATAGTGTTCATATTCATAACGATATCCAAGCCCGCATTCTCCAAGCACAACACGCCTCGATTACCGAGGGAAACATGTACCAAGAAATGGCATGTGGTGTAGAACTCATGCTAGAAACCAAAGCCAACGGCATGTTGTATTACTTGGATCGTATCTGGGTTCCCTATCGCGACGACCTTCGTATATTTTTGATGAACGAGTCCCACAAAACTCGATATTCGGTACATCCCGGAGCTGATAAGATGTACATGGGTCTTCGTCAACAATATTGGTTGCCCGACATGAAAAGGGATATTGCCCTCTTTGTGGCAAAATGCTTAACTTGTTCTAAAGTAAAGGCCGAACATCAGAAGCCTTCCGGACTCCTCGAACAACCTTATGTGGAAGTGGGAGAACCTTGCTATGGACTTCATCACTAAACTCCCACGCACTCCTAGTGGGCACGATAGTATCTGGGTTATTATCGATCGACTCACAAAGTCTGCTCATTTCTTGCCTATTCGTGAGGAGTATCGAGTCGAGAAATTGGCTCGGATCTACATTGATGAGATCGTAAGTCGTCACGGAATCCCTTTTAAACATCATCTCCGATCGTGATTCGCGTTTTACTTCCCGATTTTGGCAATCATTACAATCTGCGCTTGGTACTCGTTTGGATTTAAGTACGGCTTACCATCCTCAAACTGATGGACAAACCGAGCGAACCATCCAAACCCTCGAGGATATGCTTAGAGCTTGTGTCATTGACTTCGGTGGCAATTGGAATTCTCACCTACCACTGATTGAATTTTCCTACAACAACAGCTACCACACAAGTATTAACATGGCACCGTTTGAAGCTCTTTATGGACGAAAATGTCGTTCACCGATTTGTTGGAACGAAATTGGTGAAGCACAAATCACCGGTCCCGAGCTTATCCAAGAGACCACCGATAAAGTCTCTCTTATTCGTGAAAACATTCGAGTAGCAAGGAGTCGGCAAAAGAGCTATGCCGATAATCGACGAAAACCCTTGGAATTTCAAGTTGGGGATATGGTTCTTCTAAAGGTATCACCTTGGAAAGGCGTAGTCCGATTTGGAAAGAAAGGAAAACTTGCACCTCGATATGTGGGTCCATTCAAGATACTCGAAAGGGTAGGAAAAGTGGCCTACAAACTCGATCTTCCATCGGAAGCTCAGCAACGTTCATCCGACTTTTCACGTGTCTAATTTGAAAAAGTGCCTAGTCGACGAGAATCTTCACATCCCTCTTGATGAATTGCGCATTGACGAGAAAATGCACTTTGTTGAAAAACCCGTGGAAATCATAGACCGTGAAGTCAAGAAACTCAAGCGTAGCCGCATCCCCATTGCCAAGATCCGTTGGGAGTCTAAACGTGGACCCGAGTTCACTTGGGAACGTGAAACCAAATGAAGACCAAATACCCGCATCTCTTTTCATAGCCTCCACTAGTTGAATTTCGGGGCGAAATTCCTTTAACATGGGGAGACTGTGACATTTCGGGTTTTTAATTTACGCTTTTGTAATATATATCATGTAATCATTTTCTATTAAATGAAATGCAAGTGTTTTTATTTAATCTTGTACAAAATACATATTTTTGTTTTATGGATTTAAAATAATTAAAATTTTATAAGTTTTAAACTTATATAAAATTTTATATAAAAATCTAAATTAAAAAGGGTCATATATAAGTATGATAATCTATCTAAATAATAATTAACTTTTATAAAAATATATTTATAATAATAATATAAGTTTATAAAATATAATTAAAATTAAAAAGAAATTTAATTAATTATTTTCATAAAAGTTAAGGGTCTATTTGAAAATAATTAAACTACAAGGTTTTAAAACAGAAATCAGTTCAGGGACTAAATGTGGACAAATCAAACCACAAGGACTTATTCGCAATTATCTCAGGGACCAAATAGATTCAGAAGTAATCTCCAGGGACCAAAATTGCCAAATCCTAATTCGCAATTCCGGCCGTCTTCCCCATTGACCGGCGGACCAAGCTAATTATCGGCGACCCACTCGACACGCCTGTCCCCTGCACCTCGACAGCCGAAATTGGTCTCCCTGACCTCGTCGTCCCCACGCGAACAAAAGCCCTCCACCAATTGGTCTCCCCAACATTCGAATCGACTGATCGTGTTTGTGGCCGAAAGTCCACGCCACGAATTCGGCCCCGACAGTCAACCTCCACGCCTGCAAGATGGCTCGACAGTTTCGTCTTTGTCCAGACGAGTGTCGGGACATGCTCAATTGCATGTCTCATTATCGGGATCGAGCTCGGCTATAAATAGCCATTAACGGACCTGCTCGAGCTCGCCACCTCTCCTCCACCCACTCTCACTCAAAATTAAGGCCGGCATTGTGTTCGTCGCCACTGTGTGAAGCTGTGACCAAAGTTTCAGAACCTAATTCATCCCGAAGCATAGTTAACCGATCTTGGAATTTTCGGACCATCGGCCCTGTCGACCACAAGAAAACCAACATTAATATTAATAGATCTATTGTGCCTGACCAGCCCACCCCGTTAGGGTGTTTATTACTGCATACTCGGATATAGCCGCGTGTTATATTCAAACATATCGGATATAGTGGGTAACTATATTCAAACATACCGGACCTAGCTGTTGTGCTATGTTCAAGCGCGTCAATCAAGGTTTGAATTGTGCTTAGATAAATGATACAACCATATATGTTATGTTTAACAAGATAAACAATGAGTTGCAAAACGTTTTTATCTACTATTTATCGGTTCCACTAAACCTATGTACTCACCAACTTTATAGTTGACACTTGGATTAAATAATGTTTCAGGTTTGGATATGTGATTGCTTGCTGAAGATTCTACCACTTAAGAACTTATGGACCTAGTTAATTAAATCAATATTTTGAAATAGACTAGGTTATTTGAATTTGTATTGTACTTGAATGTTTGTTGTCTTTAATTAAATTAATGAATTATGCAACATTTTAGTTATCATGTGCTTTTGAACAATCATTCCATTGTCCGCCTTGATGATTCCGCCATCGGTCGGGGTGTGACAACAAGAGTTGCTGTGGATAGGCTTCTCAGCAGGACCAACACTTGATGCTGCTGATAGGCAAATCATCAGCAGCTTTGAATGGTTGCATCTTGTTGCTGATCTCCAACTTTGCAGCTGATAGCCATTTCCACTGAAGATCAAACATTGCAGCTGACTGACTTCGATAAAGCAACCATTACCACTGACAACTTTCAGCTACACCACTGACACACTCCACGCAGAAAGAATGTCACTAGTGCAGACAATAAAGCACTACAATGCTCTTCTCCAAGCATGCAAGCAATGATGCCTAAGAAGACGTTTGAGTAAAGTTAACTTTTATAATGTTTATTGTCATTATACGTAGAATAGCTTCAATACAAGGTCAACGGTTTGTGTTAGACTTGATCCTTTGAATCAATGGTCTGTCTTGATTCTAAGTTACTATATAAGTAGTACTTAGAGTTATTGTATCTTAGTGCTTTTCTTAGACTTTTCTCTGTAATCTTGTAACTATTGAAGCTTAATACAAATTGCATTTATCAGTACTTCTTGTGTTTACTTGTTTACTTTGATTAAGTTATGATTGTTTCCGCCAATCTCAACTGGAATAGAACCATCTTGTATTTATCGATCCTACAAGTGGTATCAGAGCTTTGGCTCACATATAAAACAAACTCACACTTGTTTAATCATTCTCTGGTTCTATTCTAAACTATCTCTTTGTTAAAGCCCTCCACTCTGACCACTCAGGTCCTAGTTCAAGCAACTATTATACTCCCAACGTCACTCATCCCCAAACTCCAACCTCTCAAACAAACACATCACCATTTCTTCTAGAAGCTCCTCTTCAAACCTCAACCTCTACTGCTTTTGTTTCTGAAAACTCAAGCAACATGTCCTTTATCAAGGAGGATCTGGAATGCTTCCATCCAGATGACTTAGAAGAAATGGACATACAACACTCGTATGCCATGCTCTCTATAAGAGCAAAAAGGTTCTACTCTAGAACCGGAAGACCCATTCCAAGTAACAACTCCAACACCAGAGTTGGCTTGGATAAAAGCAAATTAAGATGTTACAACTGTAACCAACTGGGTCACTTTGCTAGAGAATGCAAGGCACCTAGGAACCCAACAGCTCCTCAATCAAGACAAGCTCACCAAGCCCAACCAAGACAACAACGGCAACAAGCTACTCCTCCAGCTCAAACTACAGCTTGTGCAGTTGTTGGAACTTCTGACTTTGACTGGAGCTTCTAGTATGAAGATCTGCCTGCTAACAACCAAGCCCTTATGGCAGACACAACTGAAATACCGCCTCATGTATATGAACATCTCTGTTCCCAAGCTTGTATTGATAAGGTGTTAGGCTACAAAATGCATAATCAAAACCTTATAGATCAAAATGAAGAGTTTCATCAAATGAAATCTGAATTTACAAAAGTCGAAAACAGTTATAAAGAAAAAATTAATTGCCTAAAGAAAGAGATTTCATTACTAAAACATGAACAAATAAATCTTGAAACTCAGATTGATGATCTACTGGCTAGATTAAAGCTACCAGAGCAGAATTGGCAGAACAGAAAGTTCATGTTTACAAATATGAATTTGCATCCAAAAAGCTGCAAAGACTTGCAGCTTTTTGGATGCTCAAATTCATGACAAGGTAAAAACTGGTCTGGGGTATCATGTTGAACAATACCAAGCCGTTGCACCTCCTGCTGACTACGTTGCGATCCATGAACCAAGCTTCAATCTCTCAAACCTTGAAAAGGCCAACCGAGATCTTGATCCTTCAAGGCATGAACCATTGGTGCAAGAATGCACTACCTCGTCTGAGTCTGAGTCAACTTGCTCAGAGTCCACTAAAACTGAGGAGGCCTAATCACTAGTACAAGTACCAGCACCGCCTGTTCTTGAAGTCATTCAAACAAGTGCTCCTGCCCCTTTACCAGCTGTTCCGGTTCCTATACCTTTCAAACAAATCAAAATCAGCTATCCTCCAGAAGGAAGAAAGCTAACTGTTGAAAAGGGACAGTCTTCAACCTCCTCCGACTCAAAGCCTCAAAGCAAGGTGTTTGACATATGTCATGCGCCTGGAGAAAGAGTTTCATATGTTCAAAAGACATTGGAAGAAGCCACTTTTGAGCACAACAAAGCTCACCCCTAGAACTTCAAAGACTTGTTCAAAAGAAAGGACTATGTGTACTTTCAGAGGGATAATCTGGCTAAATCATGCTTTGTCTGTGGCAAATACAACCACACTGCCAGCACATGCTTCTACTACCTTCAGCAGCAAAGAAACCTCAAACAACATGCTTTTGAGAAGACAAAAACGAACAAAAAGGTAAGGAGTTTTGAAGCCAAGGCAACTCGTTTCAGAAACTCTCTTTCCCTAACAAGGAAGCAGCTGCCAAAGCCTCAACAATATTGCATCATCTGTGGTGAATCAGACCACTTTGCTGCAAATTGTGAATTTAATCCCTTCTACCAGATCCTTCATCAAGCCCCTCCTAAACAAAAGCCCATCAGCATGAGAACTTCTACATAGAAGCCCTCCGTCAAAAAGGTAAAGAATGATAAGCATACATTGGTTGTTGAACCATCAACAGCCAGCATAAATGTTGGTGATCAAGCCAAGCCCAAGAAACCCAAGGACAAGCCTTCAGCAGCAACCAAATCTGCTGCTGCTCAAGCAAAACCATCAGCAGCAACAAAATCTACTGCTGATAAGCTAAAGTCATCAGCAGCAAAATCTACTACTGATAAGCCAAAGTCCTCACCAGCAACAAAATCAGCTGCTATTAAGCTAAAGTCATCAGCAGCAAAATCTGCTGCTGATAAAGCAAATCCATCAGCAGCCAAAGCAACATCAGCTGCTGATAGAGCAAAGAGAACTGGAAAACAATCTCCTTAGCCATGGAGAGCAAAGATCCCAGCTTCTATCCCTCCAAGAATCATCATTGGCTATGTTGAATGCACACATGATGAAACTGATATTCCAAGAACCCTTTTCTTCAAGGATGCAAGCTCTTGGATTCCTCCCACTAACTAGATCTCTCACATGTGCAGGGGCAGCCAGGTCACAAGAATAACACCTAGGTGGTAGACAGTGGTTGTTCCAGGCACATGACATGCAACGGATCCATACTCTCCATCTTCAGACACTTTAATGGAAGATATGTTGCCTTTGGAAGTGACTCAAAAGGAGGATCTATTACTGGACAAGGGATTGTGTCAAATGAAAGAATGAGTATTGATAAAGTAAATTATATCAAAGAATTGGACTTCAATCTCATGAGTGTTTCCCAGGTCTGTGATCAAAAGCATTGGATGCTCTTCACAGATAAAGAATTCTTTGTACTGTTTCCTGGTTTATCCAAACCTCCTCTAGAAAAGATTTTATGTAGAACCAAAGACTGATTGCTACCAAATTATTCTAAGTACAATTGCTGCTGATAGGCTTATCAGCAGCATTCAACACTTGTTGCTGCTGATAGGCTTATCAGCAGCACTCAACACTTGTTGCTGCTGATAGGCTTATCAGCAGCCTTCAACACAAGTTGCTGCTGATGGGCTTATCAGCAGCAGTATTCTCAACTTTGCTGCTGATAGCTTTATTCACTGAAGACCAAACGTTGCAGCTGACTATCCATGCCAAGCGTCTCTGACAACTTTCTGCAAAAGCAACTGCCACACTCCAAGCAGAAGGAACCTCAGTGGTGCAACCAATAAAGGACCTTGTTGCGCGTCTCCAAGCATGCAAACAATGATGCCTAAGAAGACGCTTCAATAAAGTTATCTAGATTAGCCTTAGCGTATAATTTAGATTAATAAACAAGATCAACGGTCTGTGTTCGATCTGATCCTCAGAATCAAGGGTTTGTCTTGATTCTGAGTTACTATAAATACTGTGTAAACACTTCATAGTAAGTGTGCTTGAGTGTGCTTGAGTGTGCTTGAGTGTGCTTGAATGTGCTTTTTAGTTTGCTTTCAAAGTGCCTTGAAAGAGTTTTTGCTTGTAATCCTGTAATCACAGCAGATCAATACAACAGTGCATTTATCAGTATTCTTGCTGTTTTACTTGTTTACTTTGTTAGTTGCTATTGTTTCCGCCAATATCAACTAGAATAGAATCACCTTGTAATCTCACGATCCTACAAGTGGTATCAGAGCTTTGGCTCAAGATTAAACAAACTAACATTTGTTTAATCACTTTCTGATTCTATTCTAAACTCTATTCTTAATCAAGTCACACAAAACAGAAATGGCACAAAGTAATGGATTTGAAGACATCGGCAGTATCAACCGACCACCGAGGTTGGTGTCTGGGGAGGACTATGATATGTGGAAAAACCGTATGGAAAGCTTCTTCTGCTACCAAGAATACGGAATGTGGAAATCCATAAGGGATGGACCTTATATCCCCATGGTGGCCTCGGCTGACTCTGGAGGACCACTAGTCCCGAAGGAACCCTCCAAGTATTCTGAAGAAGACATCAAGAAAATGGAGGTGGACTTCAAGGCATTAGGAGCTATCCAAATGTGCCTTCCAAATGAAGTTTTTCACAACTTCAGGGCTTACAAAACCGCAAAGGAGTTATGGGAAGCCCTGGAGAAGATGTTTGCTGGATCTGAGGAGGTAAAAGAAAACAGACGTGACATCCTCAAGCAACAGTATGAGAACTTCGCCTGGAAGGAAGGTGAGTCACTAACAGTTTTATATAACAGGTACACGTATCTGGTAGGAGAACTGCAGTGCTCCAAGGTGACCCTGGAAAATGAAGACATTCTGAAGAAGTTCATAAGATCTCTTCCCACCTGTTGGACACTATACACTGTGTCCATCAGAAGAACGGAGAATCTAAAGACTCTCCAGATGACTGAGCTCTTTGGCATGCTTAAAACCTATGAATTAGAAATGATTCAGGCTAAAGAAAGGAGCTCCAGTTATCAATCAGCCACCACTTCCTCCACCAACACCTCAGCACTTCACTCTGATCATTCTGGTCCTAGTGCAAGCAACTACCATCCTCCCATTGTCACTCATCCTCAAACACCAACTGTTTCACAATCCAACTCATCTCCATTTCTTCTAGAAGCGCCTCCTCAACAGTCAACCTCTACTGCCTTTGTCTCTGACAGCTTAAGCAGCATGTACTTCATTAAGGAGGATTTGGAATGCTTTCATCCAGATGATCTGGAAGAAATGGATATTCAGCACTCTTATGCAATGCTCTCCCTCAGAGCAAAAAGGTTCTACTCTAGAACCGGAAGATCTGTTCCAAACAACAACTCAAACACCAGAGTTGGTTTGGATAAAAGCAAGATCCGGTGTTACAACTGTAACCAAATGGGTCACTTTGCCAGGGAGTGCAAGGCACCAAAAGCCAATCAGGGTGCCAGCCATCAAAAACAAGCCTATCAGCAGCAAGCCTATCAAGGACAGCCCAGGCAGCAGCAGCAGCAGCAAGGAACTCCTCCAGCACAAACTGCAGCATGTTCAAATGTTGGAACTACAGACTTTGACTGGAGTTTTCAATATGAAGATGTTTCTGCCTCCAACCAAGCACTTATGGCAGACAATGCAGAGATACCACCTCAGGTATTTGAACATCTTTGCTCTCAAGCTTGCATTGACAAAGTTTTAGGTTATAGAAAGCATAACCAAAATCTGATAGATCAAAATGAAGAGTTTCATCAAATGAAGTCTGAATTCAAAAAGGTCGAAGATACTTACAAAGAAAAAATTAACTGTCTTAAGAAAGAGATTTCTTCATTAAAACACGAACAAACTAATCTAGAAACTCAGATTGATGATCTATTAGTAAAACTTAAAGCTACCAGAGCTGAACTGGCTGAACAGAAAGTTCATGTTGAAAAATATGAATTTTCATCTAAAAAACTACAAAGATTGTTAGATATTCAAGTCCATGAAAGAGTAAGAACTGGACTTGGATATCATAGTGACGAGTACCAGACAGTTCCTCCTCCTGCTGATTATGTTGCCATTCACCAACCAAGCTTCAATACTGCAAACCTTGACATGGCAAACCAAACCCTTGATCCTTTAATGGATGCATGTGTTGTGGAAAACTGCTCCACCTCTTCAGAATCTGAGTCAACCTGCTCAGACAATTGTGAAACTAGTGCAGTCCCATCTGCTCCTATCTCTGAAGCTGTTCTAAACAAAGCTGAATTTCCTGTTGTTACTCCAGCTATTCCAGCACCAATCCCATTCAAACAAATCAAGATTAGCTATCCTCCAGGTGGAAGAAAGCTAAACATTGAAAAGGGAGAGACATCAGGTTTCACCAACCCAAAGTCTCAGTCAAAGCCAATCACAAAGAGAAGGGTGTTTGATATCTTTCATGCACCTGGAGAAAAGGTTCCTTATGTTCAAAAGACACTAGAAGAAGCCACTTTTGAACATAACAAAGCTCATCCCTGGAACTTCAAAGATTTGTTTCAAAGAAAGGACTATGTGCACTTTCACAGGGACAAGATAGCACTATCTTGCTTTGTGTGTGGCAAATACAATCACACAGCCAGCACCTGCTTTCACTACCTTGATCACCAAAGAAACTCAAAGCAGCATGCCTTTGAGAAAACAAACAGAAACAAACAGGTAAGAAGCTATGATGCAAAGGTAACAAAGTTCAGGAAGTCTCTATCCCCTCAAAGAGTGAAGATGCAGAAACCTCAACAAACTTGCATCATATGTGGGGAATCAAACCACTTTGCTGCAACATGCAAGTTCAACCCTTTTAATCAAGTTGCAAATCGTCCATCTGTGTTCAGCCCATCAGCAGCAAACAAAATCGCTGCTGATAAAGTAAAGTCCAGGAAACCAAAAGCAAAGCCTTCAGCAGCAAAAGTCTCTGCTGCTGACAAAGGAAAATCAAAAACAACGACATCAGCAGCAAAAGTGTCTGATGCTGACAAAGCAAAATCCAAAACAAAGCATCAAGAAGCAAAGACTGCCACTGCTCCAGCAAAGCCTTCAGCAGCAAAAGTCTCTGCTGCTGACAAAGGAAAATCAAAAACAACTGCATCAGCAGCAACAAAATCGGCTGCAAATAAGCCAAAATTGTTAGCAACAAAATCTTCTGCCGACAATGTAAAGAAAGCTAGAAGACCACCAGCACAGCAATGGAGGGTCAAACAATCTCCAAGCATAACAAGTGATTCCAAATCTGCTGCTGAAAGACTTAACTATCCGCAGCAACCAAGTTTGCAGCGGATAGCTCACCATCAGCAGCAACCAAGTTTGCTGCTGATGGGTAAAACAAGTCTACATTAACTTTTACCCACGGTAAAAACTACTCTCAGTCTTTACCATGACTGCTCGAGTGTTTTACAGCTGTAACAGTGAAAAGTAAAAAGGGTTGTACTGTACAAGAAAATTTGCTTTTTCCCTCGTCTGCCGTTATATCAAAATCCCAAACGTCCCCACAACCTCTTCATATTCAATTTCAAACCTAACTTCCATCACTTTCTCTCCCGTCCCCACAGCATTCCAAGCCCTCCATACTTAACCACCATTCAAACACCCTTCCCTCTTCCCTCCAAATCCATAACAATGGCAGGCGCGGACATAAACAACCCCAACGACAAGTTTTCCCCATATCACAACCTAAGTGCATACCTAATCAAGGGCAAGAAATCCGAAGGATTCGATGATATGATCGACTTCCTTTGTCGGTCCAAAATCCGCCATGCCCTAACAGTCAACCCAACCATCTACACTTCCCACATGGAAAATTTTTGGAGCTCAGCCGTGTATTCCACTGAACAGGGCACTCCTCAAATCAAAGGCACAGTAGACGGCAAGGAGATAATCATCACTGAAGCCAAGCTCCGCCAACACCTCAAGCTTCAGGATGAAGGGGACGCCATCTCTTACCCAAGAGACGTATACATGAGGACCTTTGTATCCATAGGGTACACTGGAAATCAAACAGAGTATACAATAGAGAAGGCACTCATGGGTCCCAAATGGAAGTATCTCTGCCACACTCTTCTCCAATGCATATCCCAGAAGAGGAGTGGCTGGAACCAACTTAGCTCCGGACTTGCGTCGGCAGTTCACGGTATGATAACAGGGGCAGGTTTCAATTTTTCCCACCTCATTCTTGAAGGTTTGAGATACAACCTTCAAGAAGGGGTGAAAGCACAGTTCTTCATGTACCCAAGATTCTTGCAGGAAGTGTTCAATATTGAGCACCAAGATCTTTCAAAAACTGCAAGAATCTACTCAATACTGGGACATAAGAACAACATTTTTCAGAGCATGAGAACAGTTTCATCAAAGTTCTCAGGGGCCGATGTTCCATTGTTATCTACAATGTTGAACACGCAAAGTGCCCAGGGTGACAGTTCAGCAAACCCAGCTGATACTGATCCCACACCCTCCACCTCACTGCCACAAATTCAAACTACTGTTTCCCCTGATCGAACCCCTGTGCATTCTACTGAGGATGCACAGGCACATACATCACTCACCCACAGTTTGATTGCTCAACTGGAACACAGGGCCCCAGTTGCAGCCAAGTATACAAGGAAGAGGGGCAAGAGAACTCCTTCTTCTCTTGCCTCCAAGGCCCAAACCCAAGCCAACATCCCTCACTCAGAATCACAACATTCTAGTGAGAATATCATAAGGGAAAGCCACATTGTTAGGGAGACTCCTTCGGAAATCTCTCTATTAGGATTAGGATCACTTCCCGGATCCATAGATCAGCCCTTTGAGCCATTCCTATCTTCCTTGAACTTAAGTGTTGAGGAACCTGACCAAAGTGATGTACCTTCTCCAACTACCACTATTCAGGAGGTACTGATTGGTCTTGCTTCCAAAACACCCAACCCAAGTTCTTCACCCTTGGAGGTCCACTCTGGGAGTATTGAAAGAGTGGATGTGGACGAGGCTGTCACTACTGCTGGTCCATCAACTGACCAGGAGGACAGTGACAACATCATTAAGACCTCAACCACGGCAACTCATGGTGAGGGTGTTTCCTTGGAAACTCCCTTCACTGAGAGGAATCCCAGGCGCCAAGAAACCATGGGTGATGGGGATGCTGAGGCTAGGCCTACGGCCCCATCTAGGTCCAAGGATTCCACAACTGTGGATGAGGACAGACTGAAACTTCATAACTTGGAATTGACGGCCAGGGTGGCTATGCTAGAGGCTGAAATGTCCAAACTAAGACACCAAGTCGCTATGCATGCAGCCCATAAATGCCCAACTCTAGCCACTCCCTCTCTTGTATCAGTAGGCACCCAAACGGATGCTTACCTGTCTGCTGATGCAACCAAAAAGGGGGAGATGGTTTCTATGGAAGAAGATACAGACAGTCTGGACGACTGGATTCAAGAGCAGTTTGTTCTTCAAAGCTCACAATACAAGCCAGCTTTTGTCCAAGTTCATGACTTGCCAGCCCCAGATAACGAAGACGAAGAGATATCTGAAGACTGGCAGTTGGTCGTCAGGGCTGTCGATGAAATGCTGAATGATGCTGAAGACACAGAACAAACAAATGCATCATTCAGCATCCTTCCACAAGCAGCAGCCATCATAAGTCATACATCTGCCCCCCACTTCCCACTGACATCCACACAGCTAGAGTTTGATATTATACTAGCTTGGGGGTACGATGGGAAAACTGAGAGGTTTTGGATAGGTCGGGAGTTTAGCGGAGTAGAAGAGCTAGACTGGGATTTAATTCATCCATTTGAAATCCTTGACCTATATGATCTCATCTGCATCAACAACTCATCAGACCTCTCAGCAGACCTTTCCATTGACTTGTTCTATGACTTGATGGAGGACAACCTACCCAACTTCATAAGACTAATCAAAGAACTAAAACGGGTAGAGTCTCCTGAGTCATCTCAGGCTGCAGAAAGAAGACTGTCTCCCAACAATCTTCAAATCACAAGGAGCAGTCTTCTCAATGAAGAAGAAGTTCTGAGCCTGAAAAGACTCCTGTACAAGACAATGGTCAAGGACTTAGATGTGGTTGGATGGTCTAGCAATAAGTCCTTTGACCATAATCTTCTTCTAAGCAACGGCACCTCTCTCACCATCAACACCAGGGACATTCTTCAGCTACCCTCAGACTTTCTACTAAAGATCTACCAACTAAGATTCAACAGCTGCAACATCAATTCATCAGAGAGTCAGGGAATGATGCAAACTGTCAGAGCCCATCTTGTAAATGCAGGTTGGATTGAGGGGTATGAGTCTGTGTCAAACTCTGACACTGACTCCAACTCATCTTCTCCCAGAGTTGACATTAATTCTGCAGCCTATGGGTTAAGATCATCAATTAAGGATCAACTAAGAGAGATAACAGATCATGAGTCCCAAACCAACCAACCAAATGTGCTTTCCTTGTCAATCTCCGAAGATGCCGATGAAGCCGAGGCTGAGATTCCAACAGTTCCACAATCAACTGTTGCTGTGATCAGTGAAGCCAGAGCAGAGGCATCCAATTTTGATAAAGGAAAGGGCACTATGACTAAAGAGGATGAAGAGAGATTGCTAAAAGAAAAGAAGGAGAAAGAAGAAAGGAGAAGAAAGAGAGAAGAAGAAGAGATGGCTGAAGAGATGGCTTATCAAACGAAGCATCAAGAAAGAAAGACAGCCTTACTCCTAAGACAACAAACAATCCAGCTGTATGCCAAACAGCTGGATGAGATGAAAGTTAAAATCCATGCAGGGTCTCAAGTTGAGGAAGATGAAAAACTTGCCAGACAGCTGCAGGAAAAGTTTGCCAAGGAAGAAGAAGAAGAGAATGAAAAGAAGAAGAAGGAAGATGCTAAGTTTAGAATCACTGATTCTAAATTAGCAAAAGAATTAAGAGAAGAGTGGACTGAAGCTCTGATCTCTCAAGGTGAGGATGCAGACTACCTTGAGAAACTTTCAAACAAAGAGATTTACAGAGCCTTCATGGGTCAGCAGGGTCAATTGGCTAGCAAGAAAAAGGCTGAAGAAGAAGAAAAAGCCAAGCTACAGTCCAAGAAGACCATTGCACTGAATAAAAGAACCCATGAAGAAAGGAAGGTCATGATTGACTTCCTTAAGGCTAGAGGAGACAGTGGAAGGAGGCTAGGTCCAATGAATTTCATGAACCTGCAAGCCCTCTACTTCAAGGTTAAAAAGGATGAGGAAGAAAGACTAGGGAAGAAAGGCTCCAAGAAAAGGGTACTTATCAAAGAAGAAGAAAAACCAAAGACAAAGAAACCCAAGCCTTCTCCCTCACCTACCTCTTCCTCAGTCCATCATCCTTCCACTCTCCTCCCCAAACCCTCCACTCCTCCACCCAACAAGTCCAAATCATCCCACCCAGCTCCCACTCATCAACAGCCTCCCTTGAAGAAATCAAAATCCTCATCTAAACCTGAAGACTCAAGAGACATTGTTGAATGGGTCTACAATCCACAGGGTCAAAGGTTTGAGATCTTCAGGGGGAGAACTGAAAGAAGAAGATCTACATACAGGTCTGTTGATGAGGTTCTGCAACTACCAGATTCAGACCTAAGAAGAATTTTGGAGCTGGGTGAAGCTCATGAGCCTGCAAATGAGAGAGGGAAACATCTTATGCTAGCAATCAGACATTACTTCAACCCTAGCAAAGATGTGGTCATGGATATCAAACCACTCAAGTCCCACTCTCCATTTGTATCTTGGTCCTACAATGCTGACTTGGATGAGTTCACACTAACTGATGCCAAGAAGCAGCAGATGAGATGTTCAAGCAAAGCAATCTTCAAAATGCAACCCAAAGACATCAAGACTCTGTCTGAACTTCCACTGAACAATCCCAGCAAGGATCCAAGAGGATATGAGGTTGAAAGGATAGTCAGACACATGCAAAAGCTTCAGCAGCAAAGTGATTAGAAGAATTTTGGTTGCATCAGTCTAGGGGGAGTTTGTAGAACCAAAGACTGATTGCTACCAAATTATTCTAAGTACAATTGCTGCTGATAGGCTTATCAGCAGCATTCAACACTTGTTGCTGCTGATAGGCTTATCAGCAGCACTCAACACTTGTTGCTGCTGATAGGCTTATCAGCAGCCTTCAACACAAGTTGCTGCTGATGGGCTTATCAGCAGCAGTATTCTCAACTTTGCTGCTGATAGCTTTATTCACTGAAGACCAAACGTTGCAGCTGACTATCCATGCCAAGCGTCTCTGACAACTTTCTGCAAAAGCAACTGCCACACTCCAAGCAGAAGGAACCTCAGTGGTGCAACCAATAAAGGACCTTGTTGCGCGTCTCCAAGCATGCAAACAATGATGCCTAAGAAGACGCTTCAATAAAGTTATCTAGATTAGCCTTAGCGTATAATTTAGATTAATAAACAAGATCAACGGTCTGTGTTCGATCTGATCCTCAGAATCAAGGGTTTGTCTTGATTCTGAGTTACTATAAATACTGTGTAAACACTTCATAGTAAGTGTGCTTGAGTGTGCTTGAGTGTGCTTGAGTGTGCTTGAATGTGCTTTTTAGTTTGCTTTCAAAGTGCCTTGAAAGAGTTTTTGCTTGTAATCCTGTAATCACAGCAGATCAATACAACAGTGCATTTATCAGTATTCTTGCTGTTTTACTTGTTTACTTTGTTAGTTGCTATTGTTTCCGCCAATATCAACTAGAATAGAATCACCTTGTAATCTCACGATCCTACATTTTATTAACTACTCATAGAAAAGAAAATCTTTATATGCTTGACATGAATGAGGTCACTCCATCTGGCAATGTATCCTGTTTTCTGTCAAAAGCTTCAGTTGATGAATCAGCTCTCTGGCACAGGAGGTTAAGCCATGTTAACATCAAAACCATCAAAAAATTGGTGAAGGATAATCTTGTCAGAGGGCTTCCTGATAAATAGTTCCAGCTAGAAGATCACTGCATTGCTTATTTGAAGGGGAAGCAACACAAGAGTTCCCACAAGCCCAAGACTTTGAATACAAATGATACTCCACTACATCTGCTGCATATGGATCTCTTTGGTCCTATAAATATTATGTCAATGGGTAAGAAGTCATACTGTCTGGTGATAACTGATGACTACACCAGATTCTCATGGGTATACTTCTTCAGAACAAAAGATGAAACTGTTGAAATTCTCAAATTCTACATCCTTAGGGTAGAGAATCAAAGCAATCAGAAGGTAAAGATAATAAGGTGTGATCAGGGCACAAAGTTCAAGAATCACACTTTGAACTGTTTTTGTGAGAGCAAGGGAATCGAAAGGCAATACTGTGCTCCAAGAACTCCTCAACAAAATGGAGTTGCTGAAAGAAGAAACATGACTCTAATTGAGTCAGCAAGATCTATGTTGGCTGACTTAAAACTGCCTCTCACATTCTGGGCATAAGTAGTAAGCACAACCTGCTATATGCAAAATAGAGTTCTCATAGTCAAGCCTCTCAATAAGACACCTTATGAACTATGGTTCCAAAGAGTTCCACACATTGGATTTCTAAAACCTTTTGGATGTCCATGCACAACTCTGATCACACATGGAGTTCTTCCTAAGTTTGGTGACAAATCTGATGAAGGATATTTTGTGGGATATTCCTCTCAATCCAAGGCCTACAGAGTATTCAACTCAAGAACAAGAATTGTGGAAAAATCAGCTAATGTGGAATGCAGAGAAAACATTGTCTGTGAATAGGGAAAAGAACCAAACTGACTTTTTGACATAGACTCCTTCACCTAAATATTTGAGCCTCTCATCTTCTCAAACATGGAGTCTTCCTCTTCTCAAGCACCTGCTTCCACCTCCTCTGACTACAGACTGGATTTTCCAAAATCTTCTATCAGTCTGAGAAGTCCATCCATTGATCCTCCATCTGTTATGGAATCCATTGAAGCAAGTGCAGCCAGAACCACACTCTCAAATGTCACCAGCAGCAGCCTGTCTGAAAATGAAAACTTGAATGACAACTCTTCGGTAAATGTTGTAGATGCTACAAATACTATTGCTGATAATACTGATGTAGCTGTTGATCTTGAAGACTCTTCAATCATGAATGAAGAAATCCCTGATCAAAATCAAAGAGTTGTACCAGCACAGAGGATCAATAAGGAACACCCTCTGGAAAATATTATTGGCCAAGTTTACCAAGGAGTTCTAACAAGAAGCAAATCTCATGAGGCCAATATATGTTTGTTTTCATGTTTTCTATCTCAGATGGAAACCAAGAAGATAGATGAAGCTCTGCAACACAGCAGTTGGATTGAGGTAATGTAGGAAGAGTTGCTGCAATTCAAGAGACAAGGTGTCTGCAAGCTTGTTGATCTTCCACCTGGTCAACCTACCGGTGGCACAAGATGGGTATTCAGGAACAAGCAAGATGAGAGAGGCATCGTAGTCAAGAACAAAGCTAGACTTGTAGCTCAAGGCTACACTCAGGAAGAGGGAATTGACTACGATGAAGTCTTTTCTCCTGTTGCCAGACTAGAGGCCATCAGAATCTTCCTGGCATATGCTACATCCAAGAATTTCATGGTCTATCAAATGGATGTCAAACAGCCTCCGGGCTTTGTAGATCCTGCACATCCTAACCAAGTGTTCAAACTAGACAAAGCTCTATATGGCTTACATCAAGCCCCAAGAGCCTGGTATGAAACTTTTTCTGGATATCTACTTAACAACAACTTCAGAAGAGGTGCCATTGACCAGACCTTGTTTATCAAAGATTAAGGGGGAGAAATCTTACTGGTTCAAATCTACGTAGATGATATCATCTTTGGATCAACAAGGAAGAAGCTGTGTAAAGACTTCGAGATCCTTATGCACTCAAAGTTTGAAATGAGCTCAAGTCGAACAAGTCCCAAATGGAATCTTCATCAGCCAATCCAAATATGTCAACAGCATTCTGGAAAGATTCAAGATGGCTGACTACTCTGCTGCAAGAACCTCTATGCAAGTGCACCATCAGCTGACTCTAGACAAAGATGGTCAAGACACTGATCAACATCAGTACCGTGCAATGACAGGGTCTCTCATGTATCTCACTACCTCAAGGGAAGATATCATGTTTACAGTATGTCTTTGTGCAAGATTCCAAGCAGCTCCAAAGATTTCACATCTTCAAGCTGTCAAGAGAATTTTCAAATACCTAAAGGGAGCCCCACGACTTAGGCTATGGTACTCTAAAAATGATAAGTTCAATCTGTATACATACACTGACAGTGATTATGGGGGTTGCAACTTGGACAAAAAGTCAACTTCAGGGGGATGTCAGTTTCTGGGAGGGAGACTGATTTCATGGCAGTGCAAGAAGCAAACATGTGTTTCAACTTCTATAGCAGAAGCAGAATACATTGCAGCTTCAAGTTGCTGTGCACAAGTCATCTGGATACAAAATCAAATGCTGGATTATGGGATAACTTTCATGGCAACCCCCATTCACATTGACAACATGAGTGCTATATCAATCACATACAATCCGGTGCATCACTCCAAGACAAATCACATTGACATCAGGTATCACTTCATAAGAGATCAAGCTGAGAAAAAGAGAATTATTTTAACCAAAGTTCATACCAATTAGCAATATGCTAATTTGTTTACAAAACCGTTTGATGAAGCTAGATTTAGATATTTAGTTGAATCTATTGATATGATGAACTTTGATTAAAATATGTCACTAAAATTTTGTCTTTGTAAATATGTTTGTCTTTTGTTATAAATAAAAGTTACAAGTCAGCAACATCTATTTTTGCTGCTGACAGGTTTAATAATCAGCATCAAAGATTTTGCCACTGACTGCTTTAAGTTATCAGCAGGAACAAGTTTCCTGCAGATAGCTTTAAGGCAGTCAGCATCAACTCCCTTGCTGCAGATCAATGCATCCATCAGCTGCAATAGTGTTTGCTACTGACAGACTTAACTATCCGCCGCAACCAAGCTTGCAGCGGATAGGCTTAACCATCCGCAGTAACCAAGTTTGCTGCTGATGGGTAAAAATAAGTCTAAATTAACTTTTACCCGCTGTAAAAATTCCTTTCAGTCTTTACCATGACTGCTATAGTGCATTACAGCTGTAACAGTAAAAAGTGAATAAGGTTGTACTGTACAAGTCATTTTGCTTTTCCCTCCTCTGCCGTTATAAGAACAAATCAAATTTCTTCACCACCCATTCACATTCAATTTCGCCCTAACTCCCATCACTTTCTCTCAAGCCCCCACACCATTCAAAGCCTTCCATTCCTAACCACCCTTCAAAACCTTCCTCTATCCCTCCAAACCAAAAAGAATGGCAGAGGTAGACATAAACCATCCAGATGATAAGTTTTCCCCATACGACAATCTCACAGCATACTTAACAAAAGGGAAGAAGTCCGACGGGTTTGATGACATGATCGACTTTCTCTGTCGATCAAAAATTTACCATGCACTCACTGTCAACCAACCCATTTATATTCCTCACATGGAGGATTTTTGGAAATCTGCCATCTACTCTACCGAACAGGGGATACCCCAAATTAAGCCAAGGTAGATGGCAAGGACATCACCATCTCTGAAGCCACTCTCCTCAAACACCTCAAGCTTCAAGACGAGGGGGCCGCCATTTCGTACTCAAAAGAAGTCTACATGAGGACCTTTGTATCCATAGGGTACACTGGAAATCAAAATGAGTACACAATAGAGAAGGCACTGATGGGACCCCCATGTAAGTATCTATGCCACACTCTTCTATAATGCATAACTTAGAAGAGAAGTGGATGGCATCAAGTGAGCTCTGCACTTGCCTCTGCTGTTCACGGTATGATTACTGGCCAAGGATTCAACTTTGCACATCTCATCTTTGAAGGTTTGAGATACAACCTTCAAGAAGGTGCAAAGCAACAATTTTTCATGTACCCAAGATTCTTGCGGGAGGTGTTTAACAATGAAATAAAATAACTTTCAAAACCTGCAAAAATCTATCTTATGCTGGGTCATAAAAGCAACATTTTTCAAAGCATGAGAACTGTTTCCAAAAAGTTCTCCGGGGTCAATGTTCCATTGTTATCTACAATGGTGAACATACAAAGTACCCAGGGTGACAGTTCAACAATCCCAGCTGATACTGATCCCACACCCTCCATTTCAAATCCTGAACAACAAGCTGCTTCCATTGCTCGAACCCCTGTGCAAACTACTAAGGTTGCACAGGTACAAAAATCGCTTACATCTGTTTTGGATGTTATCGTTCAACTGAAACAAAGGGCCCCAGTTGCAACAACATACACTAGAAAAAGGAGCAAGAAGACTCCTTCTCTTCTTGTCTCAAAGGCCCAATCCCAACCGCAAAGCCCTCATTCAGAAACCCAACATTCTGATGAGAATATCAAAAGGGATAGCCAAAATATTAGAGAGACCTCTTGGAAGTTTCTCTATTAGGATCTGGATCACATCCCGGATCCATAGAACAACCTATTGAGCCATACCTTCATTTCTCTTCTCTAAACTTAAATGCAGAGGCTCCTTGTCAAGCTGATATACCTTCTCCAACAACCACTATCTCGGATGTATTGATTGACTTGGCTGCTGGTGCACCTAACCCAAGTTCATCACCTAAGAAGGTTCACTCTGGTGGAACTGATAGAGTGAATGTGGAAAGGGCTGTCACTACTCCTGGTACATCAACTTCCCAAGAGGACAGTGACGACATCACTAAGACCCTAACCACGACAACGCACAGTAAGGATGTTTCCTTTGAAACACTCTTCACTGAGAGGAATCCCAGGGGCTAGGCCTAAGGCCCCATCTAGCTCCAAGGATTCCACAACTGTGGATAAGGATAGACTGAAACTTCATAATATGGAATTGACGGCCAGGGTAGATATGCTAGAGGCTGAAGTGTCCAAACTAAGGCACCAAGTCTCTATGCATGAAGCCCATCAATGCCCAACTATGCCTACTCCCTCCCTTGTATCTGTAGGAACTCAAACAGATGCAGCCCTTTACACTGATGTAACCAAAAAAGGGGAGATAGTTACAAAAGAAGATGATGCTGACAGCCTAAAAGAATGGATACAAGAACATGCCGCATTTCAAAGTTCATTATTCAAGCCTGCCTTTATTCAAGTCCATGACTTGCCTGACTCAGCAGATGAAGAGGAAGAAATCACTGAGGACTGGAAGTTGGTTGTCAGAGCTGTTGATGAATGTCAAAATGAAGACACACCTCCATCAGTCAGCATAGCTCCTGAAGCAGCAGCAATAATAAGTCAAACCATTGCCCCCCCCCAATTCACACTGTCTGCAAATAAGTTAGAATTTGACTACATTTTAGTTTGGGGGTATGATGGTTCAACTGAGAGATTTTGGATTGGAAAAAATGTAGGATCGTAAGATTACAAGGTGATTCTATTCTAGTTGATATTGGCGGAAACAATAACAACCAACAAAGTAAACAAGTAAACAACAAGAATACTGATAAATGCACTGTTGTATTAAACTTCTGAGATTACAAGTTTACAAGTAAAACACTATTAAGAAGCACTATGAAAGCACAGCAAGCACACTTACAATGAAGTGTTTACACAGTATTTATAGTAACTTAGAATCAAGACAGACCCTTGATTCTAAGGATCAGATCTAACACAAGCCGTTGATCTTGTTTATTAATCTAAATTACACGCAAAGGCTAATCTAGTTAACTTTACTGAAACGTCTTCTTAGGCATCATTATTTGCATGCTTGGAGAAGCGCGTTATTGTCCTTTATTGGTTGCACTAGTGAGGTTCCTTCTGCTTGGAGTGTGGCAGTTGCTTTTGCAGAAAGGTGTCAGAGGCGCTTCACATGGATAGTCAGCTGCAACGTTTGGTCTTCAGTGAATAAAGCTATCAGCAGAGATGAGAATAATGCTGCTGATAAGCCTATCAGCAGCAACTTGTGTTGAACGCTGCTGATAAGCCTATCAGCAGCAACAAGTGTTGAATGCTGCTGATAAACCTATCAGCAGCCATATGTGTTGAATGCTACTGATAAGCCTATCAGCAGCTATATGTGTTGAATGCTTATCAGCAGCATTTGTACTTAGAATAATTTGGTAGCAATCAGTCTTTGGTTCTACAAACTCCCCCTAGACTGATGCAACCAAAATTCTTCAAATCACTTTGCTGCTGAAGCTTTTGCATGCGGCTGACTATCCTTTCAACCTCATAGCCTCTTGGATCCTTGCTGGGATTGTTCAATGGAAGTTCAGACAGAGTCTTGATGTCTTTGTGTGGCATTTTGTAGATTGCTTTGCTTGAACATCTCATCTGCTGCTTCTTTACATCAATCAGAGTGAACTCATCCAAATCAACGTTGTAGGACCAAGATACAAATGGAGAGTGGGACTTGAGTGGTTTGATGTTAATGATCACATCTTTTCTAGGGTTGAAGTAGTGTTTGATTGCTAGCACAAGACGTTTCCCACTCTCATTTGCAGGCTCATGAGCTTCACCCAGCTCCAAAATTCTTCTTAGGTCTGAATCTGGTAGTTGCAGAACCTCATCAACAGACCTGTATGTAGATCTTCTTCTTTCAGTTCTCCCCCTGAAGATCTCAAACCTTTGATCCTGTGGATTGTAGACCCATTCAACTATGTTTCTTGAGTCTTCAGGTTCAGATGAGGATTTGGATTTCTTTAAGGGAGGCTGTTGATGAGTGGGAGCTGGGTGGGATGATTTGGACTTTTTGGGTGGAGGAGTGGAAGGTTTGGGGAGGAGAGTGGAAGGATGATGGACTGAGGAAGAGGTAGGTGAGGGAGAAGGCTTGGGTTTCTTTGTCTTTGTTTTTTCTTCTTCTTTGATAAGTACCCTTTTCTTGGAGGCCTTCTTCCCTAGTCTTTCTTCCTCATCCTTTTTAACTTTGAAGTAGAGGGCTTGCAGGTTCATGAAATTCATGGGACCTAGCCTCTTTCCACTATCTCCTCTAGCCTTAAGGAAGTCAATCATGACCTTCCTTTCTTTATGGGTTCTTTTATTCAGTGCAATGGTCTTCTTGGACTGTAGCTTGGCTTTTTCTTCTTCTTCAGCCTTTTTCTTGCTAGCCAATTGACCCTGCTGACCCATGAAGGCTCTGTAAATCTCTTTGTTTGAAAGTTTCTCAAGGTAGTCTGCATCCTCACCTTGAGAGATCAGAGCTTTAGTCCACTCCTCCCTTAATTCTTTTGCTAATTCAAAATCGGATATTCTGAACTTAGCTTCTTCGTTCTTCTTCTTCTCCAAGTCTTCTTCTTCTTTATTGAATTGTTCCTGCAGTTGAAGAGTAAGAGCTGCATCTTCTTCAATCTGGTCAACTGCAGGAATCTTTCTTTTTAACTCATCCGGCTGTTTAGCATACAGCTGGATGGTTTGTTCTCTTAGGAGAATGGCTGTTTTTCTTTCTTGAGCCTTTTTCAGGTCAGCCATCTCCTCTTCTTCTTCTTTTTTCTTCCCTCTATCTTTTCTCTTTTAGCAGCCTCTCTTCATCTTCATCAGTCATGATTCCCTTTCCTTTGTTTACATTGGGTGCCTCTGCTTCAGCTTCACTGATCACAACAGCAGATGATGATGCTGCTATTGGGATCTCTGCCTCAACTTCATTGGCATGTTGAGGAATTGAAAAGGGACGGTCACTGTCTTCATCAAGTTGATACTCAGGACCTTCTATTTCCCTCAGTTGATCCCTAACTGAAGATCTTGTGCCAGCTGCTACAGATGTGGCTTCAACTTGTGGAGTATCTGAGTTGGAGTCAGCATCAGAAGTTGACATAGACTCTTCCTGAGGAATCAGTCCTTCTTTTTCAAGATGGGCTTTGATGGTGACCATCATTGCCTGGCTCTCCAGTGAGTTAATATTACAGATGTTGGCTCTGAGCTGAAAAATCTTGAATAGGAAGTCTGAGGGCAGCTGAAGGATGTTCCTGGTGTTGATGATGAGAGAGGAGCCGTTGCTGAGCAGAAGAGTGTGGTCAAGGGACTTAGTGCTCACCTAACCTAGCACGTCCAAGTCCTTGACCAGGAAGGCATACAGGAATCTTCGAAGGCCCATAATTTCTTTTTCAGTGAGAAGACTGCTCCTTGTTATTTCAAGATTGCTAGGAGTCAGTCTCCTTTCTGTGGCCACCGAGGATTCAGGATAAGCTACCCGATGTGCTGCTTGTAGGAATCTTTGGAGCGTGGGTAGATTATCCTCCATCAGGTCATAGAACCTGCCAATGGCAAGTTCTGCTGAGAGATCTGCTGAGTTGTTGATGCAGTTTGATACGTATAGCTGTAGGACTTGGAGGGCATTGAGAGAGTTCCAGTTCAGCTCTTCTACTCCGCTGAATTCCCATCCAATCCAAAACCTCTCAGCTGATCCATCATACCCCTAAGCTAGAATGGAGTCAAATTCTAGCTTCTTTGATGATCTGAATAGTTGGGGGGTTGAGGATTGACCAATGATGGCTGCTGCTTCAGGAAGGATGTTGAATGATGTATTTGTTTGTTCTGTGTCTTCAACATCATTCAGCATTTCATCGACAGCCCTGACGACCAACTTCCAGTCTTCAGATGTCTCTTCGTCTTCGTTATCTGGGACTGGCAAGTCATGAACTTGGACAAAAGCTGGCTTGAATAGTGAGCTTTGAAGTACAAGCTGCTCTTGAATCCAGTCGTCAAGACTGTCTGTATCTTCTTCCATAGACACCATCTCCCCCTTTTTGGTTGCATCAGCAGACAGGTAAGCATCAGTTTGGGTGCCTACTGATACAAGAGAGGGAGTGTCTAAAGTTGGGCATTGATGGGCTTCATGCATAGAGACTTGGTGTCTTAGTTTGGACACTTCAGCCTCTAGCATAGCCACCCTGGCCGTCAATTCCAAGTTATGAAGTTTCAGTCTGTCCTCATCCACAGTTGCGGAATCCCTGGACCCAGATGGGGCCGTAGGCCGAGCCTCAGCATCCCCATCACCTGCGGTTTCTTGGCGCCTGAGATTCCTCGCAGTGAGGGGAGTTTCCAAGGAAACACCCTCACCATGAGTTGCCGTGGTTAAGGTCTTAAAGATGTTGTCACTGTCCTCCTGGTCAGTTGATGGACCAGCAGTAGTGACAGCCTCTTCCACATCCACTCTTTCATTACCCCTAGAGTGGACCTTCAAGGGTGAAGAACTTGGGTTGGGTGTTTCGGAAGCAAGACCAATTAGTACCTCCTTGATAGTGGTAATTGGAGAAGGTACATCACTTTGGTCAGGTTCCTCAACACTTAAGTCCAAAGAAGATAGGAATGGCTCGAAGGGCTGTTCTATGGATCCGGGAAGTGATCCTAATCCTAATAGAGAGGCTTCCGAAGGAGTCTCTCTAACAGTGTGGCTTTCCCTTATGATATTCTCACTAGAATGTTGTGATTCTGAGTGAGGGATGTTGGCTTGGGTTTGGGCCTTGGAGGCAAGAGAAGAAGGAGTTCTCTTGCCCCTTTTCCTTGTATATTTGGCTGCAACCGGGGCCCTGTGTTCCGGTTGAGCAATCAAACTGGGGGTGAGTAGATTATGTGCCTGTACATCCTCAGTAGAATGCACAGGGGTTCGATCAAAGGAAGCAGTAGTTTGAGTTTGTGGCAGTGAGGTGGAGGGTGTGGGATCAGTATCAGCTGGGTTTGCTGAACTGTCACCCTGGGCACATTGCATGTTCAACATTGTAGACAACAATGGAACATCGGCCCCTGAGAACTTTGATGAAACTGTTCTCATGCTTTGAAAAATGTTGTTCTTATGTCCCAAAATTGAGTAGATTCTTGCAGTTTTTGAAAGATCTTGGTGTTCAATATTGAACACTTCCTGCAAGAATCTTGGGTACATGAAGAACTGTGATTTCACCCCTTCTTGAAGGTTGTATCTCAAACCTTCAAGAATGAGGTGGGAAAAATTGAAACCCGCCCCAGTTATCATACCGTGAATTGCCGACGCAAGTCCGGAGCTGAGTTTGTTCCAGCCACTCCTCTTCTGGGATATGCATTGGAGAAGAGTGTGGCAGAGATACTTCCATTTGGGACCCATGAGTGCCTTCTCTATCGTATACTCTGTTTGATTCCCAGTGTACCCTATGGATACAAAGGTCCTCATGTATACGTCTCTTGGGTAAGAGATGGCGTCCCCTTCATCTTGAAGCTTGAGGTGTTGGCGGAGCTTTGCTTCAGTGATAACCATCTCCTTGCCGTCTACTGTGCCTCTGATTTGGGGAGTGCCCTGGTCAGTAGAATACACGGCTGAGCTCCAAAAATCTTCCATGTGGGAAGTGTAGATGGTTGGGTTGACTGTTAGGGCATGGAGGATTTTGGACCGACAAAGGAAGTCGATCATATCATTGAAACCTTCTGATTTCTTGCCCTTTATTAGGCATGCAGTGAGGTTGTGATATGGGGAAAACTTGTCGTTGGGGTTGTTTATGTCTGCGCCTGCCATTTTATGGAGTTGGAGGGAAGAGAGAAGGGTGTTTGAATGGTGGTTAATTATGGAGGGCTTTGAATGCTGTGGGGACGGGAGAGAAAGTGATGGGAGATTAGGGTTTGAAATTGAATATGAAGAGGTTGTGGGAACGTTTGAAATTGTGATATAACGGCAGACGAAGAAAAAGCAACTTTACTTGTACAGTACAACCTGTTTCACTTTTCATTGTTACAGCTGTAAAGCACTCGAGCAGTCATGGTAAAGACTGAGAGTGATTTTTACCTCGGGTAAAAGTTAATGTAGACTTGTTTTACCCATCAGCAGCAAACTTGGTTGCCGCTGATGGTGAGCTATCCGCTGCAAACTTGGTTGCTGCGGATAGTGAAGTCTTTCAGCAGCAGATTTGGGTGCTGCTGACTATTGTATTCATTCCGCAGCAAAAAGGTTGCTGCTGACCGCCTTAAAGCTATCCGCAGGAAACTTGTTCCTGCTGATAACTTAAAGCGATCAGTGGCAAAGACTTTGCTGCTGAAGAGTAAATTTGTTAGCAGTGAAAAAGTGTTGCTGACTATAACGTTTTATTAAGAACAAAAACATAGACATATTTACAAGGAAGGATAAAAAATTGAGACATGTCTTATTCAAAGTTCATCATGCCAATTGATTCAACTAGATATCGAAATCTTGCTTCATCAAAAGGTTTAGTGACCAAATCAGCATATTGCTCATTTGTGTGAACCTTGGATAGGACAATTCTCTTTTTCTCAGCTTGATCCCTGATAAAGTGATACCTGATGTCGATGTGCTTAGTCTTGGAATGCTGCACTGGATTATTCGTGATAGAGATTGCACTCATGTTGTCAATGTGAATTGGAGTCTGCATGAAGGTCATTCCATAGTCAAGCATTTGATTTTGGATCCAGATGACCTGTGCACAGCAGCTTGAAGCTGCAATGTATTCTGCTTCAGCTGTTGAAGTGGAGACACATGTTTGCTTTTTGCATTGCCATGAGATGAGCCTTCCTCCAAGAAATTGACATCCCCCTGATGTGGACTTTTTGTCCAAGTTACAGCCCCCATAGTCACTGTCAGTGTAGGCATAGAGATTGACATTTCCATTCTTTGGATACCATAGCCCAAGTTTTGGAGCTCCCTTTAGGTATCTAAAGATCCTTTTGACAGCTTGAAGATGAGACACTTTTGGAGCTGCTTGAAATCTTGCGTAGAGACAAACTACAAACATGATATCTGGTCTTGAGGCAGTGAGATACATGAGAGTCCCTATCATTGCTCGGTACTGATGTTGATCAGTGTCTTGTCCTTCTTTATCCGGAGATAATTGATGGTGCACTTGCGTAGGAGTTCTTGCAGCAGAGCAGTCAGCCATTTTGAACCTCTCCAAGATGCTTTTGACATACTTGGATTGACTTATGAAGATTCCATTTGGTACTTGTTTGACTTGAAGTCCTAAAAAGAAATTTAGTTCACCCATTGAACTCATTTCAAATTTGGAATGCATCAGAACTTCAAAGTCTTTACAGAGCTTCTTTCTTGTAGATCCAAAGATAATGTCATCAACATAAATCTGGACCAACAAAATTTCTCCCCCTTCATCTTTGATGAAAAGTGTTTGATCAATGGCCCCCCTTCTGAAGTTGTTGCTAAGTAGATATCCAGATAAAGTTTCATACCAGGCTCTTGGGGCTTGGTGTAAGCCATAGAAAGCTTTGTCCAGTTTTAAGACCTTATTTGGATGTGCAGGATCCACAAAGCCTGGAGGTTGTTTGACATAAACCTCTTCACCAATCTTTCCATACAAAAAGGCACTCTTCACATCCATTTGATAGACCATAAAGTTTTTGGATGCTGCATATGCCAGAAAGATTCTGATGGCTTCCAGACGGGCAACAGGAGCAAAGACTTCATCATAGTCAATGCCTTCTTCTTGAGTGTAACCTTGAGCTACCAGTCTGGCTTTGTACTTGACCACGATGCCCCTTTCATCTTGCTTGTTTCTGAAAACCCATCTTGTTCCAATGGCTGTTTGACCAGGTGGAAGATCAACACGCTTCCAAACATCTTGTCTTTTGAACTGCAGCAATTCTTCCTGCATTGCCTCAATCCAGCTGTTGTGCTTGAGAGCTTCATCAATCTTCTTGGGTTCCACCTGAGATAGAAAGCAAGAGAACAAACAAATGTTGGCTTCATGAGACTTACTTCTTGTCTGGATACCTGTGTGGACTTGGCCAATGATGTTTTCCAGAGGATGCTCTTTGTTTATTCTCTGTGCTGGTATCACATCCAGCCGTATTCCCTCTTCAAGATTGCTTTGGTTTAGATCAGGATTGTCTTCAGTTGTGAGGAGAGGAGCTTGGAGGTTCTGATCATTGTGTTCCACATTGTCAGCTGTATTAGCATCAGAGGCCTCTTCAGCATGGATTGAGGAGGCTTCATTACAGATTTCTTGGTCAGAGAGATTGCTACTTATGGTGTTGGAAGTACCGGCTTCACCTGTACTCGCTTAAATAGCTTCTGCCACTGATGGAGGATCAATGGATGGTCTTTTCATCCTGATGGAGGGACTGGGAAAATCCAGTCTGTAGTCAGTAGAAGAGGTTGAAGCAGAAGATGTTGATTTTGAAGAAGAACACTCCATATTTGAGAATATGAGAGGCTCAAATATCTGGGTGAAGGAGTCTATATCAAAGAGCCAATTAGGACCTTCGCCTTGTTCACAGACAACATGTTCCCTGCATTCCACATTAGCAGATTCTTCCACAATCCGAGTCTTAGAATTGAACACTCGGTAGGCCTTTGATTGAGAGGAGTAACCCACAAAGTAACCTTCATCAGACATTGCTCCGAATTTAGGAAGAACTCCATGTGTGATGAGGATGGTACATGGACATCCAAAGGGCTTTAGGAAGCCAATGTAGGGAACTCTTTTGAGCCATAGTTCATAGGGTGTTTTCTGGAGAGGCTTAACAATAAGGACTCTATTCTGCACATAACAAGCTGTGCTTACTGCTTCTGCCCAGAAAGTAAGGGGCAGCATTGAGTCAGCCAGCATAGATCTTGCTGATTCAATATGAGTCCTATTTCTTCTTTCAGCAACCCCATTTTGTTGAGGAGTTCTTGGAGCACTGTATTGCCTTTCAATGCCCTTGCTCGCACAGAAACTATTCAAAGTGTGATTTTTGAACTCTCTTCCCTGATCACACCTTATGATCTTTACCTTCAGATTGCTTTGGTTCTCTACCCTAAGAATATAGGATTTGAGAATCTCAGCAGTTTCATCTTTTGTTCTTAGGAAGAATACCCATGAGAATCTGGAGAAGTCATCAGTTATCACCAGACAGTAGGACTTTTTGCACATTGACATGACATTCGTAGGACCAAAGAGATCCATATGCAGTAGCTAGAGAGGGGTGTCATTTGTGTTCAATGTCTTGGGCTTGTGGGAACTCTTCTGTTGTTTTCCCTTCAAGCAGGCAATGCAGTGATCGTCTAGCTGAAATTCTTTGTTAGGAAGCCCTCTGACAAGATTGTCCTTCACTAATTTATTGATTTTTTTGATGTTAACATGGCTTAACCTCCTGTGCCAAAGAGCAGATTCATCAACTGATGCCTTTGACAGAAAACATGAAACACTACCAGATGGAGTGGCTTCATTCATGTCAAGCACATATAAGTTGTCCTTTCTACGAGCAGTTAGGAGAATCTTCTCTGGAGGGGGTTTAGATAGACCAGGAACTAACACGAAACATTCTTTGTCAGTGAAGAGCATCCAATGCTTTTGATCACATACTTGGGAAACACTTATGAGATTGAAGTCAAGTTCTTTAACATAGTTGACTCTTTCAATACTCATCCTTTCATTGGACACAGTTCCTTGTCCAGTGATAGATCCACCCTTTGAGTCACTCCCAAAAGCAACATATCCTCCATTGAAATGTCTGAAGTTAGAAAGGATGGACCTGTTGCCTGTCATGTGCCTAGAACAACCGCTATCTACCACCCAATTATTGTGTTTGTTGCCTGGCTGTCCCTGCACATGGAAGATATCTAATTAGTGGGAGGATCATTGTAGCATGTAGCATTGTAGAAGATTGTTGCTAATTTGCCATTGTCAGCATGCTTGCAGTCAATGAATCCAATAGTTATGCTTGGAGATTGTTTGGCCTTCCATTACTATGTTGGTGGTTTTCTAGCTTTCTTTACATTGTCGGCAGAAGATGTTGTTGCTGACAATTTTGACTTATCCGCAGCTGATTTTGCTGCTGAGGGCTTTGCTGGAGCAGTAACAGTTTTTGCTTTGTCAGCAGCAGATACTTTTGCTGCTGATGCCGTTGTTTTTTATTTTGCTTTGTCAGCAGCAGAGACTTTTGCTGCTGGAGGCTTTGCTTTTGGTTTCCTGGACTTTACTCTATCAGCAGTGATTTTGTTTGCTGCTGATGGGTTGCGCACAGATGAGTGATTTGCAATCTGGTTTAAAGGGTTAAACTTGCATGTTGCAGCAAAGTGGTTTGATTCCCCACATATGATGCAAGTTTGTTGGGGTTTCTGCATCTTCACTCTTTGAGGGGATAGAGATTCTCTGAACTTTGTTGCCTTCGCATCATAGCTTCTCACCTTTTGTTTTTGTTTGTTTTCTTAAAGGCATGCTGCTTTGAGTTTCTTTGGTATTCACAGTAGTGAAAGCAGGTGCTGGCAGTGTGATTGTATTTGCCGCACACAAAGCAGGATAGTGCTATCCTGTCCCGGTGAAAGTCCACATAGTTCTTACTTTGAAACAAATCTTTGAAGTTCCAGGGATGAGCTTTGTTATGCTCAAAAGTGACTTCTTCTAGTGTCTTTTGAACATATGGACCTTTTTCTCCAGGTGTATGAAAACTATCAAACACCTTTGGCTTTGACTGAGGCTTGGGGTTAGTGAAACCTGATGTCTCTCCCTTTTCAATGTTTAGCTTTCTTCCATTTTGAGGATAGCTAATCTTGATTTGTTTGAATGGAATGGGAGCTGGAATAGTTGGAATAGTTGGAGTAACAACAGGACATTCAGTTTTGTTCAGAACAGCTTCAGAGATAGGAGCAGATGGGACAGCACTAGTTTCACAGTGGTCTGAGCAGGTTGACTCAGATTCTGAAGAGGTGGAGCAGTCTTCCACGAAACATGCATCCATTGAAGGATCAAGGTTTCGGTTTGCCGTGTCAAGATTTGCAGTATTGAAGCTTGGTTCGTGAATGGCAACATAGTCAGCAGGAGGAGGAACTGTCTTGTACTCATCATCATGATATCCAAGTCCAGTTTTTACCCTTTCATGGACTTGAATATCTAACAATCTTTGTAACTTTTTAGATATTTTTCAGCATGAACTTTCTGTTCAGCCAGTTCAGCTCTGGTAGCTTTAAGTTTTACTAATAGATCATCAATCTGAGTTTCAAGATTGGTTTGTTCATGTTTTAAAGAAGAAATCTCTTTCTTAAGGCAGTTAATCTTTTCTTTGTAACTGTCTTCGACCTTTTTGAATTCAGATTTCATTTGGTGAAACACTTCATTTTGATCTATTAGATTTTGGTTATGCTTTCTATAACCTAAAACTTTGTCAATGCAAGCTTGAGAGCAAAGATGTTCAAATACCTGAGGTGGTATCTCTGCATTGTCTGCCATAAGTGCTTGGTTGGAGGCAGGAACATCTTCATATTGAAAACTCCAGTCAAATTCTGTAGTTCCAACATTTGCACAGGCTGCAGTTTGTTCTGGAGGAGTTCCTTGCTGCTGCTGCTGCCTGGGCTGACCTTGGTAAGCTTGTCTTTGATGGCTGGCACCCTGATTGGCTTTAGGTGCCTTGCACTCCCTAGCAAAGTGACCCATTTGGTTACAATTGTAACATCGGATCTTGCTTTTATCAAGCCCAACTCTGGTGTTTGAGTTGTTGCTTGGGACTGATCTCCCGGTTCTATAATAAAACCTTTTTGCTCTGAGGGAGAGCATGGCATATGAGTGCTGAATATCCATTTCTTCAAGATCATCTGGATGAAAGCATTCCAGATCCTCCTTTATGAAGTACATGCTGCTTGAGTTGTCAGAGACAAAAGCAGTAGAGGTTGGCTGTTGAGGAGGTGCCTCAAGAAGAAATGGTGATGAATTGGATTGTGAAGCAGTTGGTGTTTGAGGATGAGTGACAATGGGAGGATAGTAATTGCTTGCACTAGGACCAGAATGATCAGAGTGAAGCGCTGAGGTGGTGGTGGAGGAAGTGGTAGCTGATTGATAACTGGAGCTCCTTTCTAGTCATCTGAAGAGTCTTCAGATTCTCTGTTCTTCTGATGGACACTGTATATAATGTCTAACAACTAGGAAGAGATCTTATGAACTTCTTGAGAATGTCTTCATTCTCCAGCTTTACCTTAGAGCACTGCAGTTCTCCAACCAGGTACGTGTACCTGTTATATAAAACTGTTAGTGACTCACCTTCTTTCCAGACGAAGTTTTCATACTGTTGCTTGAGAATGTCACGTCTGTTCTCCTTGACCTCCGCAGATCCAGCAAACATCTTTTCCAGGGCTCCCCATAATTCCTTTGCAGTTTTGTGAGCCTTGAAATTGTGAAAAACTTCATTTGGAAGGCACATTTGGATAGCTCCTAATGCCTTGAAGTCCACCTCCATTTTCTTGATGTCTTCTTCAGAATACTTGGAGGGTTCCTTAGGAACTAGTGGTCCTCCGGTGTCAGCAGAGGTCACCATGGGAACATAAGGTCCATCCCTTATGGATTTCCACATTCCGTATTCATGGTAGCAGAAGAAGCTTTCCATACGATTCTTCCACATATCATAGTCCTCCCCAGACACCAACCTCGGTGGTCGGTTGATACTGCCGATTTCTTCAGATCCATGACTTTGTGCCATTTTGTTTTGTGTGACTTGATCAAGAATAGAGTTTTGAATAGAATCAGAAAGTGATTAAACAAATGTTAGTTTGTTTAATCTTGAGCCAAAGCTCTAATACCACTTGTAGGATCGTAAGATTACAAGGTGATTCTATTCTAGTTGATATTGGCGGAAACAATAACAACCAACAAAGTAAACAAGTAAACAGCAAGAATACTGATAAATGCACTGTTGTATTAAACTTCTGAGATTACAAGTTTACAAGTAAAACACTATTAAGAAGCACTATGAAAGCACAGCAAGCACACTTACAATGAAGTGTTTACACAGTATTTATAGTAACTTAGAATCAAGACAGACCCTTGATTCTAAGGATCAGATCTAACACAAGCCGTTGATCTTGTTTATTAATCTAAATTACACGCAAAGGCTAATCTAGTTAACTTTACTGAAACGTCTTCTTAGGTATCATTGTTTGCATGCTTGGAGAAGCGCGTTATTGTCCTTTATTGGTTGCACCAGTGAGGTTCCTTCTGCTTGGAGTGTGGCAGTTGCTTTTGCAGAAAGGTGTCAGAGGCGCTTCACATGGATAGTCAGCTGCAACGTTTGGTCTTCAGTGAATAAAGCTATCAGCAGAGATGAGAATAATGCTGCTGATAAGCCTATCAGCAGCAACTTGTGTTGAACGCTGCTGATAAGCCTATCAGCAGCAACAAGTGTTGAATGCTGCTGATAAGCCTATCAGCAGCCATATGTGTTGAATGCTGCTGATAAGCCTATCAGCAGCTATATGTGTTGAATGCTGCTGATAAGCCTATCAGCAGCATTTGTACTTAGAATAATTTGGTAGCAATCAGTCTTTGGTTCTACAAAAAAGTTCAGCGGAGTAGAAGAGCTGAACTAGAATGCACTAAATCCACTCCAAGTGCTTGAACTGTACCTATCCAACTACATCAACACCTCTACAGATCTCTTCGCAGAACATGCAATCAGCAGGTTCCAATACCTAATGGAGGAAAAGCTGCCCTGGTTTGAAACACTATTAGAAGAAGCAAACAGGGTAGCCTATCCTAAAGACAGTACAGAATCTTCAATAGCAGCAAAACAAAGACTGGCTCCAAGAAAACTTAACTTAATCAGGAGAAACACTTTAACAGAAGAAGACATTGTATGCTCGAGAAGATCTCTGTACAACAAAGTGGTCAGAGATGTGGAAGTGCTAGGATGGTCAAGCACTGGGTCTTCTAACTTCACATTTTTCCTGAGTAATGGATCATCTCTCTCAATCAACATCAATGAGATCCTACTCTTAAAGACAGACTTCCTGCACAAGGTCTTCGAGCTCAAAACACACATATGCAACGTTAATTCCTTAGAGAGTCAAGAAATGATAAAAAAAACATCAAAGCTCAGCTTGAAAAAAAGGTCTACTTGCAATGGATGCCTCTGACTCTGACTCAGACCTATCCTTCCATTCTTCACCTACAATCAGACTAAACACAGAACAAGAATCCAAAAGAAGATAAGAAGAAAAGGTGAAGGAAAGGTGGAAAGAAGTAACAGGTCTTGAATGGGAAGAAGATGAAGAAAGTGTCCTTCCCTTGTCCATTCCCCAAAATGCCAATGAAGCTGAAGCTGAGATCCCAACAGCATCTCTTACATCTGCTGTTGAGGTCAATGAAGCTGAAGCTGAGGCATCCAGCAAAGACAAGGGGAAGGGACTTATGACAAAAGAAGATGAAGAAAGGATAGTGAAGGAAAAGAGGGAAAAGGAGGAAAGAAGAAGAAGAGAAGAAGAGGAGATGGCTGAATTACGAAAAGCCCAAGAAAGAAAGCGGCCATTCTCTTTAGAGAACAACAGATCCAGCTGTATGCTAAGTAGCTGGATGATCTGAAAGTCAAGATTCCTACAGCTTTCCAAATAGAAGAAGATGAAGTTCTAGCTCTTCAGCTGTAGGAACAATTCAATAAAGAAGAAGAAGAAAGAGAAAAGAAGAAAAAGGAAGAAGCTATGTTCAGAATAATCGATTCTGAACTAGCCAAAGAAATGAGAGAGTAGTGGATAGAGGCTCTAATTTCTCAAGGTGAGGATGCAGACTACCTTGAGAAACTATTAAATAAAGAAATCTACAGAGCCTTCATGGGTCAGCAAGGTCAATTGGGAAATAAAAAAAGGGCTGAAGAAGAAGAAAAAGCCAAACAGAAATCCAAGAAGACCATTGCCTTTAATAGAAGAACCCATAAGAAAGGAAGGTCATGATTGACTTCCTAAAGCCTAGAGGAGAGAGTGGAAAAAGGCTAGGTCCCATGAGTTTCATGAACCTGCAAGCCCTTTACTTTAAAGTCAAAAAGGAAGAGGAAGAAAGACTGGGGAAGAAAGGCTCAAAGAAGAGAGTAATCAATCAAGACGAAGAAAGGAAACCAAAGAAACCCAAGCCTTCTCCCTCATCCACCACTTACTCTATCCAACAACCTTCCACTCTCCATCCTAGACCTCCCTCCTCTCCACCCACAAAGTCTAAATCCTCCCACCCAGCTCCTACTCATCAACAACCTCCCAAGAAGAAAAGCAAACCTACTACCAAACCAAAAGACTCAAGAGAAATCGTCAATTGGTCCTACAGCACTCAAGATCAAAGGTTTGAAGTCTCCAGGGGAAGAACAGAAGAAAGAAGATCAATCTATACAACTGTTGATGAGGTATTGCAGCTTCCAGATTCTGATCTAAGAAGAATGATGGAGCTGGGTGAAGCCAATGAGCCTGAGAATGAAGGTGGGAGTCATCTATTGCTGGTGATCAAACATCACTTCAACCCCAGCAAAGATGAAATTATTGATGCCAAACCTCTCCAATCCCACTCTCCATTCATCAGTTGGTCCTACAATGCTGAAAAGAATGAGTTCACATTGGCAGATGTTAAAGGACAGAAGATGAGGTGTTCAAGCAAGGCCATCTTCAAAATGGCAAGCAAAGATATCAAGACTCTATCTGAGCTTCCTCTTAACAATCCCAGCAAGGACTAGAGAGGATATGAGGTTGCAAGAATAGTTAGCAACATGGAAAAGCTTCAGCAGCAAAAGAAGTAAGAGAGTTTTGGTAGCATCAGTCTAGGGGGAGTTTGTAGAAATAAAGACTGATGGCTACAAAACTTTCTAAGTACAAATGCTGCTTACCTCAGAGTTTGCTGCTGACCAACAAACTGCTGCGGATAAGCTTATCTGCAGCGGATACTTGTTCTTCTGCTGAAGAACAAATCTGATGCGGATAGCCTTATCTGTTGAAGACCAGAGTTGCTGCGGATAGGCTTCTCAGCAGCACCAACACTTGATGCTGCTGATAGGCAAGTCATCAGCAGCTTTGGATGGTTGCATCTTGCTGTTGATCTCCAACTTTGCAGCTGATAGCCATTTCCACTGAAGATCAAACGTTGCCGCTGACTGACTTCGATAAAGCAACCATTACCACTGACAACTTTCGGCTACACCACTGACACACCCCACGAAGAAAGAATGTCACTGGTGCAGACAATAAAGCACTACAATGCTCTTCTCCAAGCATGCAAGCAATGATGCCTAAGAAGACGTTTGAGTAAAGTTAACTTTTATAGTGTTTATTGTCATTATACGTAAAATAGCTTCAATACAAGATCAACGGTTTGTGTTAGATATGATCCTTAGAATCAAGGGTCTGTCTTGATTCTAAGTTACTATATATGTAGTACTTAGAGTCATTGTATCTTAGTGCTTTTCTTAGAGTTTTCTCTGTAATCTTGTAATCATTGAAGCTTAATACAAATTGCATTTATCAGTACTTCTTGTATTTACTTGTTTACTTTGATTAAGTTGTGATTGTTTTCGCCAATCTCAACTGGAATAGAACCATCTTGTATTTACTGATCCTACAATAGGTTTTCCATTTATTACATATGAGTCTAGGTTAGGTTTAATTGTTTATTTTATAGACCGTCTGGACGACATCAAAGCCCATCGCTTGGACATTGGATTTCCACCAGGTGAGGGACTGTCCCTCAAAAGTTCCAGTAGCGAATTTCACATTTGAAGTTTCTGGACAGTTGCACATCTCGAAAGTAGACTCTACTTTCTCAATCCATCGTACGAAGTTAACTGCTCCATCCCGCTCTTTGAAAGAGAGCGGTTTGTAGTTAAGGAAAAGCTTGTAGGTGCATACTGGGGGATTTTGTCCATGCTCTCTTGCATTCTGGTTGTTCGGTAAGGCTGCTACAGCTACAACTACTCTTTGGTTAATCAGGGCCTCCATCTGTGCTGCTGTCACTATTGCTTGGTGGGGCGGCATGTCTCTTCATATTATCATGTTAGCAAAAGTTAGATTATATGTAACATACAACCAACACATGTACGCTAAATAACACCTCACATCACCAATCAACCACAAAATTTAAAAATATAATAAACTTGATAAAATAGATTGTATGAAGTACAAAATATTCATGGAGTCTCCGCTCCTTCACAAAAGAGAACAAGTTTATAACTTCAAATATTCTGTGGGCACAGCCTGCCCACAATAGGCTGAATGGGAAATCTAAGTGAACCATCCTCTAAGAAGGACAAATGCAAGTAACATCGTGTTAACAATGGTGAGAGCTGCAAATGAATCTAGGCGCTCACCGGCCCGCTCATCCCGCTGTCCTGCTGCACTAACCTCATGCTCCACTGTTACTAGCCGTGTCTCTCACTCAGTAACTCGTCCGTGTAGTCTCCCCAATGCTGAGTCATTAAGGTCCACTACGCCCTGAAGCTGAACCAAGCGATCGTCAAGTGCTTCCATGATAGCATCTGAATCCTCGCAACTGTCCTAGCTCTGCTGTGCTCCTGGGTCGGGTTGTGGCTCGCTCCTCTCAGTACTAGGTGGTATAATCATCTTAGTAGGCCCCACTTCTTGTGGCCTAACCTGATGGGAAGATTCCACAATCTCTAGCTAATTCAAAAGGCAGTGCCTCTTGGGTAACGGCTCAGTGTTAGTAAAAGAAAGGGCCCGCTTCTTGGGCTGTAATACGGTCTTGCGAGCGGTTCCGCGGTGCGCAAGTCCCATGAAGTTAACCCAATCGCTGCGTAGCGGTGCAGGGCTGGGCAACTAAGGAGGGGAAGGGGTAGGTGGTTGTACCTCCTCACTACTAGTGTCCTCTGTAGGCGATTGAGTACGGCACAGTCTTCCCTGAGTCGGTGTCAGAGTTTGCTCCTTCCGCGTCTCCCACTGGTTCCTCTTCCGACTCCTCCTCTGGTTCCGATTCTGAGACTTGGTCTGGCTCTTCCTCGTGCGACATGGCTGGGGGAAATGGTGCATTTCCTGAGTTGGCTGACGACATGTTCTTGTAACAGGTCAAACACAGATTTCTATCTTACGTGAGTATTCTAAGTGTATCTAAGAATACTAAGTGTAAGTGCGGAAGTGAAATGCATATGTGACATCAGTTACTGTCTAAGTCCACTATATGCAACCTAGTTCGCCGCAACCAGTGGCTCTAATACCTGTCTGTCACACCCATCCGGGCTATACCCGAGGAGCGTGACTTGAGAGGATCTTTACCATTGAATTACTTTGAACGACCACTAAATGGTTTTCAAAATACCTGTTTTAATGCATGGCTTTTAACAAGCCCAAAATAAGTTTAGCAAAGTTCAAAGTAAATCTGCGGAAGCAATGTTTAAAAGTTTACAACGCTTAACAAATGAATTAAAAGCGTTTGTCAAAATAGGATGCCATGCATGAATAGTGGGTGCATCCTAGACACATATCCTATGCTTTCAATAACCTGAGATAAACATGCTAAAATGGGTCAACATAATGTTGGTGAGTTCACAGGTTAAATGTAATGGAAATCATATCATGAAATGTATTGGAAAATCATATATTGACAATGCATGGAAAAGCATATGTTGAAAATGCATGGAAAAGCATATGTACTCTACACAATCATTGTTGATCAGACAAAACCAAAAATTATCATAAGTCCGCCAACCGAAGCTCAATTGTAGCCACTTAAAAAGGAAAAGGATGTGGTTTGCCTCCTTGTGTCATGCACATTGATGGATTAGGTCAATTATGTACCCGTTCGACCTCCAGTCGAAGTTAGCACTACTAACCCGGGCAAGGGTTGTTAAACCCAAAAGTACTGTTCATGATCACCTCGATTGGGGAAAAATTAACGGTTGACTCTAAGAGGACGTTATACACACCAGTACAACTTATATAATTAATGTAAATGTGTAAGCATGGAAATATGATTTTTGAAAAATGTATACTTGAGAATGTATCTCACCCCAAAAGGAAAATGAGTAAAACGGGGCTGTGAGAACTCACCTAATAAAGCGGTAATGATATGCAAGTCTTAGCAAATCCTGGCTAACTGAGACGACCTACTCGTGCCCTAGGAAACATTTAGGACTTTAAGGTCTAAATTTTTTAAATGCTTGACTATGAACTCTATGTATCCAAAGAGTTCTTTGAAAAGTGACTTTGACGTTTCAAAGATGTTTTGACTTGATGACCCGTTGGTGACACGTTGTACTTAAGCATTCAAATCCTAATATATAATTCAAACCTACTTTGAAATAGTCTATTATCATCTAACAAACACATTGGCACATTCGATTGGAATTTAGAACTTGAAACACAACTTTTGATACATTAAAGTTTCCTTAATTGGAAAGTCAAGTTGTTGTGTCCTAAACATGGCAACTATGCAAAGTTGATGTTCACACATGAAATTAGCCATGTTATAACATATATAGAACATTTCAAGGTTTACTTGCTATAAATAGACAAACATGCGAGTTTCGGATAATTAAAGTTTCCTATTATAGCAGGATCAGGTCAAATTGGCAAGTTCATGGATAAACATCACATACTATCATACAATGCACTTAGTTAAGTGTTTCTAAGTCATTTAAACCTTCTAATCATGTTAACAACCTGCAAACACATCTTTTGGAAAAATAAAGTTTCCTTATTTAGAAACCGGGCTCTAAAACTCATTCACATGCATTTTAATCCACCATTTTGGTCAATCATTCTTCGATAATGTTCACTACACTAGTTTCATGCTTTGAATACACCCAAACATCATGTTTTCATACATGTCAAGAAATAAATTTCTAAAAATAGAAAACGAGCTTAAAAGCATCATGGACATGTGATTTTACCGAAAAACAAATTATACAATCTCTATATCTAGTGTTTATGCATCATTTCCACCAAACAAATCACATCATAACTTCTTTTAACAAAATCCCAAAAATTAAAGTTACTATAAATAGAACCGAGCATGAAATCTCATATGACCAAAAGTTCTAGATAGCAAATCTACACATATTATCCATTTTTTATGCATATCTAACCATTTTCCATCATCAAATCACCCTAAACATGGCTTCTATCATGAAACCCAAAATTAAAGGTTCATAAAATATCAAAACCGAGCATGCATGTATCATCCAACACTTTTGACAACAAAGTTTCTACATATTATCCATCTACAACTATTATTAGAACATAATCCATCATCAAATCTACAAAATCTCATCATCTAGCACATGCACATATAATAAAGTTTCCTTAAATGGAAACCGAGCCTATGAACAAAATCTGGATTCAAAATCACCAACAATATGTACCATTTGAGTCATAAAACACATTTACTTTAAGAATCCATGGTTAATCTTTCATAAAAATGAGTTTTCTTTGAATGCATGTTCATATGAACATGAAGAAAAATGGAGAAAAGTGGGTTTTGATATTACCAAACTTGAAGATATGAAGGAATTGATGGATGAAATCTTTTACAAACTTGATAATCTTCACTTGGATGCTTGATTTTGGATGAAATGGAGATTAAAACAACAAAAAAATGGAGATGGATGGTGGTGGCGGTGAGATGGTGAAATGGGGGAACGGGGGTGATTGGTGGGGGTATTTACAGTGGATTTTGATACCGGGTGGTGGAAAACGAATAGTCACCGCTTTATTGACGAAAATCCCGAATAGGTATGAATGAAATTATTTAAAATAATTTGACTCATGTTGGTATGTTTAACATATAAAATTTTTAGATTTTTATTTGGAAATGTCGGTACATACTGGAGACTGGCCGGACAACGTTGAAACAGAAAGTTTCTCAGAAAATTCCTGAAAAATTCACAGTCTTAAAATAACATATCATAGTACTACATGTAATTTGTGCACACCAAGTATATGTTTAAGTGTCTGCTTAGAATTATGAACCTAGCTAGTGCACACTGCATGTCTACCGGACTATGCTGAAAATAAAAGTATTTCCATAAATCACAGTGTAACATATAATTTTCTCGCACAGATTATTTGTTATAAATTATCACCAACGATCGTGCTACAGGACGCGTGTTTGACCGGGTAATCTTCTAGATTACCGACACGTGTAAACGGATTGACTTGGTAAGTGTGAAATGTATTTAATTACTATAAAATTAAGTGTGATGCATGTATAATAAGGTAATATGTATCTCAGTCGGGTATGGATATCAACCTGAAATTTGTCGGGTGTCACAAATACATATTTATTTTTATATAAACACATTTATTAATTATTATTAGGTTAAAAACCAAACAAATTCTAATCTAAATAACATATTTACTTCAAGCCAAATATTTATAAATTATATATAACACAGTTATGGTCATTTTTATAAACCCTCGTATTTTGTAAGGATTTATATAATTCTTTCCACTTTCATATAAAAACATTTAAAACACATTTTTTCCTTTTCGTTTTGTACTTTTAATCAATAATTAATTATGACTTGATTAATTATTTATTTATGACTCTATATTTCGTTAAACTATTTATTATTTAATTCTTGGCTTAATTACTAAATAATTAGGCCATTACTTTTCTTTTGAAACACTTTTGTTCATAATAATTAGGAACTAAATAAATAAAAGGTTTTTATTTATTTACCAAATTATCCATTTATTCAAGCTTACTATTTTTCATCAAAAACAAATTAATGATACATTTATTTACTTACTATAAACAAAGGTACATAAAATTGGTTATTCATATTAACACCTATTCAATTGTTTACAACATGAATGAAACCACAAATTATTACACACATCCTTTTCACAAGGGATTTCATAAACAACATTTGAAACTCAAACAAGAATTCTCCTACTTAACTAAGTACACCCTCACCCAATTCCCTTGTATTTTAGGACCCCCTTTAGCAATTTGAGCACATCATTGATACAATTATACTATTAAAACCATAGGTTAACCTTGTGGTTAGCTAGACACTTGTGCAACAACTTGTTCGTGTGATTTCCAAGCTACATATTTTAAGTGAGTTTACATAGCCCCTTTTTACATTTTTATACCTTTGGGGTGGAACATGATTTCATTTGAAACTATTTGCAATTTATACAATTCTACATTTTGAGCATGTGTGCAATTTGTGCCTTATGCTTGAATGTTATGAGCTAAACTACATACATGACAAGTACATTCATTAACTATGTACAAGCCGACGGTAACAATGATAGATCTATTGGGTCTGACAAACCCACCCAGGTAGGGTGATTGTTGCTGACATTACATTGGATAACATTTATTGTTATGCCCTACATTGGATAACATATATTGTTATGCCCTACATTTGGATAACATTGAGTGTTATGCCCTACATTTGGATAACATTAGGTGTTATGCCCTATAGTCACAAGGTTTGATTATACACCCAGTTTACAATAGTGGTTCTCCATAATTGCCTTATTAAACCATGTTTCATATGAATTGTACACAAACTCTTGATATTACTTGTGGTGTCAAAACCTACGTATGCTCACCAACTATTTTAGTTAACTTTGTTTTCATCGTGTTTGAGGTGCTTGTCACACCCTAAACGACGGCGGAAACGTCGGGGCAGGACATGGAGACTGTTCATGAGCACATGGTTGACTATGTTGTAATATATTAAATCATCTCATTTCATTTCATAATCCACCTAAACCAAATCCACAGTACAATAAATTTGAAATACGAAATAAGTTCATTTATTAAATTAACTAGGTCCATAACTTAGGTGAAGCAAGCTTGATCAATCTCAAACATTCGTACATGAAACATGATAAAACAAGGTCAACTAAAAAGTTGGTGAGCATACATAAGTTTTGACTCTAAATAGTATCATTGTGTTGTGTGTATACAATCCATACATATCATGGTTAACAAGGCAATCATGGAGAGTTACTATTGTGAAACCAAGTTGTACAATCAAACATTTTTAACTAGCATGCAAATAACCAAATTGTGTTGTCGATAACAATCACCCTAACTGGGTGGGTTTGTCAGACTCGATAGATCTATCATTGTTAACCGTCGGCTTGTGTAGTTAATGATTGCACATGTAAATTGCACACAAATTGTAGTTTGCACACCTAGTACTCAAGCATAAGGCTCAAATTGCACACATGAATGTAGGGTGGAATTGTATTGTGTAATTTGTAAACCTTGTATAATTGTTCTCATGTTCCACCCCAAAGATGTAACTAATGTAAAAAGGGGCTATGTAAACTCACCAGTATCAAATGTAGTAGTTAACACGAGTTTTGGGTAGCACAAGTGATTTGCTAATCACTAGGTTTGACCTAGAGTGAAATATTATGAATTTTGAATTAATATTGTGCACGATGTCTAAAGTAGAATCTAGGGTTTCAACGGGATTAAGTGTCTAGGTCCACATGACTCATCTCAGATCGATCTCGTGACAAGACGTATCGATAACACGGAGTGTGGAATCTTTCGTTTTAACGTATGTATATCAATTGACAATAGAAACAGCATGTAAATAAACTTTCTCTTTGTATTTACCAAACACAGAGTTTACAGCATATACTTGTTCGATTCAAACTCTCCTTATAAAACAGATTTTGTAAACTCCTATTTATAGACACCAGTTCTGCAGTAGGCGAACATAACAAGTTCGCCTCAAAGATGTTTAGGCGAACTTAATAGGCTAGGCGAACTTAGCAGAACTTGTTCTAATACTTAGACAAAATCTAAACAATTATATAAAAACATAAAGACAATAAGACCTAAACTATTACAAAGCTTTTGTCATACAATCTATGTCCTAACAGACTCCCCCTTGACAATAGCTTGATCTTCTGTCTTCAGTCTTTATGACGAGCTCTTCCAGTTATCTGGTAATCTGCTTCCTGCATGCACTCCATATCTCTAACATATCTCCAACACTCTTTTATACTACAATCCTTGTTCTCTCCATTCATCAGTGAACATAAACTCATTCTTTCTTAACGTCCTCTGATCTTTCTTTGAGAAGTTAATAAGATTCATTGCATCATAGAAACTAACATTGACCTTATTATATTTATCATCAATCCTAGCTTCACCAGTATTCACATCTACATACCACCATTTCATATTCCCTAGAAAATCTTGTCGAATTTTCTTCAATGGTATCTTCTGTACAACACGAACTGGCTTGAACTTATACTTCCAAGTCACATTCTTAGTCTTTTGATCTACAATCTTCACTCTTTTTCCCTTCTGTGGTTTTAACCTTTCATACTTCCCTAATCCACCTTCTCTTTTTATCAAATTGGCAATCACATCGGCTAATCCACACTTTAATCTATTAATCAATGGTTTCATAGCTAGACCATTCATTTCACACCTTGGCAAGGTATTGAAATACTTGATCCTAGGCTTTAAGTATTGAACACCATCAGATCTTTTAAGAGCAAACAACTTAGTGTCATCATCATAAAACCAACTTATGATCTTTCCAATACACCTCTCTTTATTCACATATCTTTCTTTCTGAGCAGGTTGTATAGGTGACTTTGGTAGTACTTTCATCCAATTGTTAACTACTTCTCTCCACTGTTCTCTAGTCATTCCTGTATTTCTATACATCACAGGTTCTTCATTCGGCTTAGGAGACACAGTATGAGTAGTATCAACTTCAGAATCTATCTTGGATTGAGCATTATCATCAGGTGTAGTGATATCTTCAACAGAGTCCATAAAATCTGTTACTCCTTCATAAGAAAATTCAGGAATAACATCATCTTGGATGAAGTTATATGGTACATTCAGACCATCACTGCCTTCATATGTAACCTTAGATTTACTCTTTTCTATCTCAATCTCTACAATCTCTCCTTCTTCAACTTCATTATCCAACACATCCTCTTCAACATCATCAAATAATTCGTCAATATCATCCAGACACTCTAACTTCTCAGCGTCTTCTTCTTCATAATCTTGAAAGAATTCCAATAATAATATTTCTTCATTTACTCCAGAATCATTCTTGGTTCCTTCAATAGTATGTGATGTCGACTCCCCCTGAGCTCTTGATATTGGATTCATGTCAGTGTATTGACGATCACCCTCAACATCACCACTAGGGTCATTGTCATAATTATCTTTTCGTTGAATTGATTCAGCGTGACAAGTATCATGTATCCTTAACTCCCCCTGAGCGTAAAGACGCTCAACAAGTTTGGACACCAATAACTGCATGTCAGCAATCTATGTAGCTTGAGCTTGAAGGACCAACTGTCTCTGAGTATCAGTGGACACAAGAGTATCTACTTGAGTCTGCAAAGCTAGCACCTGTGATTCAAGGAATGTAATCCTTTTGAATCAGACGGCTTTGAAGGACCAGCTTCAGATGTGTGTGGAACATGTGGAGAAAGTACCAAAGAAGGATGTTTATAAGTAGGAGGTGTAATCAGTAAGGAAGCAACAAAAGTAGCGTCCTCAACACCTTGAGATGAATTAGCAGCAGCAATAGATGCAGACATAAGCTTCTGAGCTTTCAGAATTGGAATAACTTCACTATCCCAATTAGAACTCTCATCAACTAAAGTTCTCTTGCCAAGTACAGATCTAGAAGGAGGATTCCGAACAGACTTATGCCTCGGCTTTCTGGCTTTAGATTTAATGCGTTTCCCCGCATTTGCCAATGGTAACGTAGCCAACCTTTCATAATGATCTGAGCTAAAATCTCTAGATGAATCAGAATCAGTAGCTTCAGAATCAGGTAAGATAGTATCACCAGAACTCGTATCTACAACATTTCCTTCAGCTTCATGAATAGGTGAGTTCACAGCTTCATGATCAAAATCATTCATATTCATACCCAAATCTTGTTCATTATCTTAAGCAATCTCTTCTTGAACTGGTTCATTAACAGGAATGTGAACTTGTTCTTGTGGAATAGGAACCTGTTGTTGTTGAACTGGAACTTGTTGTACTTGAATAGGAACTTGTTATACCTGAGCTTGAACTGGTTGTTGAATTGGAACTTGATTCTAGACTTGTCCTTGTACTAACTCCTCATGATGAAACCAATTATCATTAGGTGGCTCAACATAATCAGGATCAATTAAGTCACCAAACAAAGGAGTTGGAACAGGAATTAAAACAGCATTTTGTTGTTTAACCTTAGTACAATCAGTAAAGATTCTCTATGACATAGGAGTCAAGGTCAAACGGATAGGATGTTGAGGTAAATCTGGAATTAAATGGTTCAGAATCATTTGCACGAACCTAGGATACATAAGAAATCCTTGACCTTCTAGAGGATTGATTTGCATGACCAACTCATGGTATATATACAAAGCAAAGTTAAACCGTTTGTTCAGGGTCAAAGCAACCATTACAGCTTGTAATGAACTCTTCAAACCATCAGTACCAGCCTTTCATGGAGACAAACATTGTATGACGACGTGCATAAAATACCTCCATCCTCCAACTAAACCTCCTTTTCTTGTTTGAGTATCATTGGGTCTGCCTCTGTAACCCATCCTCTGAAAACACCCCATAATCAGAGTTCCAGGATAAGACATAGGATCATCAACAGCACCTCCTAATGCCAAAGCAGCATGAATAGTTTCTACTGAAATAACTACCTCCGTATTATTCACTGTAGCACGAAGTACGTGAGGTTCAACATCTGTATTTTGATGTACGGTATCCCAGAATTGTTGAATATACGGTAAACTGATGTACAGATTAGCAGATAAGGCCACATGTGTGACATTTCGGGTATTTAATTTACGCTTTTGTAATATATATATATATATATATTGTAATCATTTTCTATTAAATGAAATGCAAGTGTTTTTATTTAATCTTGTACAAAATATATATTTTTATTTTATGGATTTAAAATAATTAAAATTTTATAAGTTTTAAACTTATATAAAATTTTATATAAAAATCTAAATTAAAAAGGGTCATATATAAGTATGATAATCTATCTAAATAATAATTAACTTTTATAAAAATATATTTATAATAATAATATAAGTTTATAAAATATAATTGAAATTAAAAAGAAATTTAATTAATTATTTTCATAAAAGTTAAGGGTCTGTTTTGAAAATAATTAAACTACAAGGTTTTAAAACAGAAATCAGTTGAGGGACTAAATGTGGACAAATCAAACCACAAGGACTCAATCGCAATTATCTCAGGGACCAAATAGATTCAGAAGTAAACTCCAGGGACCAAAATTGCCAAATCCTAATTCGCAATTCCCGCCGTCTTCCCCATTGCCCGGCGGTCCAAGCTAATTTCCGGCGACCCACTCGACACGTCTGTCCCCTGCACCTCGACAGCCGATATTGGTCTCCCTGACCTCGTCGTCCCCACGCGAACAAAAGCCCTCAACCAATTGGTCTCCCTAACATTCGAATCGACTGATCGTGTTTGTGGCCGAAAGTCCACGCCACGAATTCGGCCCCGACAGTCAACCTCCACGCCTGCAAGATGGCTCGACAGTTTCGTCTCGTCCAGACGAGTTTCGGGACATGCTTAATTGCATGTCTCATTATCGGGATCGAGCTCGGCTATAAATAGCCATTAACGGACCTGCTCGAGCTCGCCACCTCTCCTCCACCCACTCTCACTCAAAATTAAGGCCGACATTGTGTTCGTCGCCACTATGTGAAGCTGTGACCAAAGTTTCAGAACCTAATTCATCCCGAAGCACAGTTAACCGATCTTGGAATTTTCGGACCATCGGCCCTGTCGACCAGACCCTTCGCGACCAAGTAGGTACCTCCACTTCGTTTCTTTACCTTCTGTTATCATTTGGCAAACTATGCCAATCGAAAGCCCGACCCCAAACCATCGATTACCGGGCAAACCCATTGTCTCGGACACTGGTTTCCCGGTTACCGAGGACCAGCGACCAGTTTCGTGTATATGCTTATCAATTAAACGATACACACGTAACCAGCGATGGGCAGTAGCCCGGCTGGTTATGCGTGTGTGTGTTTGTGTCGTAGGTCGCGTGTTCGATTCCGGTTGGCCTTCGGCCCAATTTTTTTTTATTCTATTTTATTAAACTTTTATTTTATTTATTTATTTTATCTCATTTTAATAATTTCTCCATACAATAAAAACTATTACGAATGGGTTGACTCGTTCGTCTATTTTGAAAACGATTAAAACAATTTTTTTAATAATAACCCACCCAATCTTTATAAAATAATAAACTCTACAGTTTTTATAAACTTGATTAAATAAATTTTAATATATAATAATGATACATAATTAAACAAATAGAAACTTTTCTTTTTTATTTATTATATATAAATACAATAAACATGATAACAAATTTTTTAAAATATAAAATTTTAACAAGATTAAAATATATATATTTTTGATATTAAGTTTTACAAAATCATTATTATCTTTCTACCATATTTTATAAATGTTAAGAAATATTATTATAAACCTATACACATTTAAATACGAATACGCATATATAAAACATACAATAATACTTATTCATCCACATAGGGTTTCAACGTGCTTAGTTTTCAACATCCTTATCACCCGCACTCGTGGATTAAAACATCCGCTAGCCAGGTGAGTTACATAGCCCCTATTTTACATTTTTACATACTTTGGGGTGAAACATTATACATGTTACTCATCAAATTGTTTATACGTGTTATACATGTGAATTATATGCTTGTTCATCGTGAATTATCTTGGGTGTACACTTATTTATTTTAAACACAAGAAAACCAACAGTAATATTAATAGATCTATTGTGCCTGACTAGCCCACCCGGTTAGGGTGTTTATTACTGCATACTCGGATATAGCCGCGTGTTATATTCAAACATATCGGATATAGTGGGTAACTATATTCAAACATACCGGACCTAGCTGTTGTGCTATGTTCAAGCGCGTCAATCAAGGTTTGAATTGTGTTTAGATAAATGATACAACCATATATGTTATGTTTAACAAGATAAACAATGAGTTGCAAAACGTTTTTATCTACTATTTATCGGTTCCACTAAACCTATGTACTCACCAACTTTATAGTTGACATTTGATTTAAAAATGTTTCAGGTTTGGATATGTGATGGCTTGCTGAAGATTCTACCACTTAAGAACTTATGGACCTAGTTAATTAAATCAATATTTTGAAATAGACTAGGTTATTTGAATTTGTATTGTACTTGAATGTTTGTTGTCTTTAATTAAATTAATGAATTATGCAACATTTTAGTTATCATGTGCTTTTGAACAATCATTCCATTGTCCGCCTCGATGATTCCGCCATCGGTCGGGGTGTGACAGATTGGTATCAGAGCCATGGTTATAGGGACTTAGGTTATTAGACACAATTACCTAGACTATAACCCTAGGACTCCCTTTTTATGTGTTACGTGCTAAATAATTATCTGCTATGTGAATTATTTGTAGTTAGGTATTATTTGAATTTCCCCAAGTTTGGTACATGAGACTTATACACATACATACAAGGCTTTAAAACACATAATACATACTTTACACACACATTTGACAAACAAATGTATGCAAACAAATACACTACCCATCCTTATCCATACTCTTTCCATACTATTTGCAACATTCCTACACATTTTATACTCATAGACTCTCAAGTCTAATAAAATCTTGAAAATCTCGTCAACGACTTAATTTCTTGAAACCAGTAAAGGACATGTGCAATCTGGAAGGGTGACACCTGTACATTGGGTTTTCTGTCTAGGAAAGCATTTCGTATAAATCCAAATAAATGGACCCGTATGCTTTCCTGGGAATTCCTGAAGTGAGTGTTTACCTATAGGCTAAAGCATGTCTCCTTGAAAGTTTTGAGGAATTACATAACGTTGATAAGTCATTGTATTTGCAAGAATACGATCCGAACCTAAACTCAAAATTTTGGGGACATTATAGTAAAATAGGAAGAACTAGATGAACATGCAAAACAAATCATTATTACGGGTGCACACGCGATAACGATTTGTAGTGCATGCAAATCTCGGCAATTCCTATTATGCGAATAATGATCTATGACATCATCTCCTACCCGGAATAGATGGCTTATTTTTCCCCATCAACCTTGAAAAAATACACATACATTGGCACGCGACGTGATGAATCCCGCATTTTCTGCTTACATTATTCCCACTATAGCTCATATATATCCACTTTATCTAAAATATTATAAATTATTGTCTTTTCTTATGGTGTTAGAATGCCTCCTCGACGTGCAAACTCTAGCACTTCCAACCCGGATCTTGCTACTCTTCTTGCCCCCAATAACAATAGTGACGGGTCTCACAACATCCAGGGAAACGGTGGTACCAACCCGCCTCAATGCACGTTTAAGCACTTTAACTCATGCAACCCTACAAAATTTTACGGGACTGAAGGTGCTACCGGCCTACTACAATGGTTTGAAAGCATGGAAAGCACATTCTTAAACAGTGACTGTCCCGATAATCTTCGGGTTCGCTATGCCACAAGTGTACTACAAAAGAGAGCCCTCACCTGGTGGAACGGTAAGAAACGCACTCGTGGTGTTGAGGTTGCTACATCTTTATCTTGGGATGATCTGAAGAAAGCCATGACTGATGAATTCTGTCCTCGAAATGAAATGAGGAAGCTCGAGACTGAGTTTTGGGATCTTGCCCAAGACAGCGGGGATAATCTGGCATACACCACCCGATTTCAAGAGCTGAGCCTACTGGTACCTCATATGATCACTCCCCTTGCCCGGTAAATTGAAAAATACATAGGCGGGCTGCCTGTGCAAATTCGGGATGCTGTGTTAGGAAGCAATCCTCCTACACTTGAAGCTGCTATTCATCTATCCGCTACGCTATCCGACAACCACGTCAAAGCCGGAACCTTAACAAGAAAGGGTTCCAAGAAGGTTGTTTCTACTCTTGCGGCCGTCAAGGATGTAAATCCCGAGTCTTCTAACCGCAACAAGAAACGAAAGTGTCGAAACTTCGCAGCCGTAACTCCCACCATACCTGCTATTCAAATGGCCCCTTTGGGTCAAAACCCGAAACCTTATTTGGGTCCAAATCCCCAATGTCAGACCTGCAAGTATCACCATCCTGCCAACTTACCATGCCGATTGTGTTCAAGCTGCGGACGATATGGGCACGTGGTCACTACTTGCCGTACCCGTCCTCCTGTCCATCAAGCTGCTCCAGCCAACCGTCCAAACTATCCGGCACCTCTCAATGGTCGGGCATGTTACGAATGTGGAGACCCAAACCATTTCCGTGATCGATGCCCAAAACTTCATCATCAAGGTGGTCCTCAAGGACGAGCGTTTAATATAAACGCTAATGAGGCACAAGCAAACAACGACATGATAAACGGTACGTTTCTCATAAACAATCATTATGCATCCATTTTATTTGATACCGGTGCCGATAGGAGTTTTGTGTCTCTTACCTTTGAATCTCGACTTGCTAAACAAAGAACGAAACTTGACAATTCTTATTCCGTGGAGATAGCAAACGGAAAATCTATTACTATAAATTCTGTTATCCGCGACTGCAATCTCGAGCTTAATAATCATGAGTTCTCTGTTGATCTCCTTCCAATACAATTGGGAAACTTCGATATTATAATTGGCATGGACTGGTTATCCAAGCACCATGCCGAGGTTATTTGCTAGGAAAAGTGCATTCGTATACCTCTCCCTTCGGGCGACACGTTAGTTATTTTCGGCGAAAAACCGTGTCGTGGTCTTCAACTCATGTCTTGCACATTGGCACAAAAGTACTTGCGGAAAAAGTACGTTGCCTTCTTGTCCCACGTAGTTGACACGAAAGACAAAGGTAAGAAATTGCAAGATATTCCAATCATTCGAGACTTTCCCGAGGTATTCCCCGAGGATTTACCCGATCTTCCTCCCCCTAGACAAGTAGAGTTTCGTATGGACCTTGTGCCCGGAGCAACTCCCGTGGCAAAAGCTCCCTGTCGTCTTGCACCTTCCGAGATGCAAGAACTCGCAAGTCAATTACAAGAACTCTCATCCAAAGGATTCATCCGACCAAGCCATTCACCTTGGGGTGCTCCCGTGCTGTTCGTAAAGAAAAAGGATGGATCGGTTCGAAAGTGCATTGATTATCGTGAACTCAACAAGCTTACAATCAAGAACCGTTATCCTTTACCCCGTATCTACGATCTTTTCGATCAACTTCAAGGTTCAACATGTTTCTCCAAGATTGACCTTCGTTCCGGATACCATCAACTTCGTGTTCTCGATGAAGACATCCCGAAGACTGCCTTTCGAACTAGATATGGTCACTACGAGTTCATGGTCATGCCTTTTGGCTTGACTAATGCACCTACGGTTTTCATGGATCTCATGAACCGTGTATGCAAACCTTATTTGGACAAGTTCGTGATCGTTTTCATTGACGACATTCTCATCTCTTCTAAAACGAAAGCGGAGCATGAACAACATCTTCGTTTGATTTTGAAGCTCTTGAAGAAAGAACAACTATACGCCAAGTTCTCCAAGTGTGAATTTTGGCTAAAGGAGGTTCAATTTTTGGGACACATAGTCAACGATAAGGGGATTCATGTGGACCCGGAAAAAATCGAAGCGGTAAACAATTGGAATACTCCTAAGACTCCTACCGAGATTCGTTCCTTCCTTGGACTAGCGGGTTACTATCGTCGCTTCATCTCAAACTTCTCCAATATTGCGGTCCCGCTCACTGCCTTGACTCACAAAGGTAAACTTTACAAGTGGGGACCCAAACAAGAGGAAGCTTTTCAAACTCTCAAGCACAAGCTCTACAATGCTCCTGTTCTAACTCTTCCTAGTGGTAATGACGACTTTATCGTTTATTGTGATGCATCCAACCAAGGTCTTGGTTGTGTTCTTATGCAGCATGGCCAAGTAATTTCATACGCATCACGTCAGCTCAAAATCCATGAGAAGAACTATACGACCCATGATCTCGAGCTTGGTGCTGTCGTTTTCGCCTTGAAAATTTGGAGACACTATCTTTATGGCACCAAATACGTGGTTTTCACCGATCACAAAAGTCTCCAACATATTTTCAATCAAAAAGAGCTTAATATGAGGCAACAACGATGGGTCAAACTTCTTAACGACTACGACTGCGAGATTCGCTACCACCCCGGCAAAGCAAATGTGGTAGCCGACGCCTTGAGTCGTAAGGAACGTATCATGCTTCATAGTATTCATATTCATAACGATATCCAAACCCGCATTCTCGAAGCACAACACGCCTCGGTTACCGAGGGAAACATGTACCAAGAAATGGCATGTGGTGTAGAACTCTTGCTAGAAACCAAAGCCAACGGCCTGTTGTATTACTTGGATCGTATCTGGATTCCCTATCGCGACGACCTTCGTATATTTTTGATGAACGAGTCCCATAAAACTCGATATTCGGTACATCCCGGAGCTGATAAGATGTACATGGGTCTTCGTCAACAATATTGGTTGCCCGACATGAAAAAGGATATTGCCCTCTTTGTGGCAAAATGCTTAACTTGTTCTAAAGTAAAGGCCGAACATCAGAAGCCTTCCGGACTCCTCGAACAACCTGAAATTCCCATGTGGAAGTGGGAGAACCTTGCTATGTACTTCATCACCAAACTCCCACGCACTCCTAGTGGGCACGATAGTATCTGGGTTATTATCGATCGACTTACAAAGTCTGCTCATTTCTTGCCTATTCGTGAGGAATATCGAGTCGAGAAATTGGCTTGGATGTACATTGATGAGATCGTAAGTCGTCACAGAATCCCTTTGAACATCATCTCCGATCGTGATTCGCGTTTTACTTCCCGATTTTGGCAATCATTACAATATGCGCTTGGTACTCGTTTGGATTTAAGTACGGCTTACCATCCTCAAACTGATGGACAAACCGAGCGAACCATCCAAACCCTCGAGGATATGCTTAGAGCTTGTGTCATTGACTTCGGTGGCAATTGGAATTCTCACCAACCACTGATTGAATTTTCCTACAACAACAGCTACCACACAAATATTAACATGGCACCGTTTGAAGCTCTTTATGGACGAAAATGTCGTTCACCGATTTGTTGGAACGAAATTGGTGAAGCACAAATCACCGGTCCCGAGCTTATCCAAGAGACCACTGATAAAGTCTCTCTTATTCGTGACAACATTCGAGTAACAAGGAGTCGGCAAAAGAGCTGTGCCGATAATCGACGAAAACCCTTGGAATTTCAAGTTGGGGATATGGTTCTTCTAAAGGTATCACCTTAGAAAGGCGTAGTCCGATTTGGAAAGAAAGGAAAACTTACACCTCGATATGTGGGTCCATTCAAGATACTCGAAAGGGTAGGAAAAGTGGCCTACAAACTCGATCTTCCTTCAGAGCTCAGCAACGTTCATCCGACTTTTCACGTGTCTAATTTGAAAAAGTGCCTAGCCGACGAGAATCTTCACATCCGTCTTGATGAAGTGCGCATTGACGAGAAAATGCACTTTGTTGAAAAACCTGTGGAAATCATAGACCGTGAAGTCAAGAAACTCAAGCGTAGCCGCATCCCCATTGTCAAGATCCGTTGGGAGTCTAAACGTGGACCCGAGTTCACTTGGGAACGTGAAGACCAAATGAAGACCAAATACCCGCATCTCTTTTCATAGCCTCCACTAGTTGAATTTCGGGGCGAAATTCCTTTAACATGGGGAGACTGTGACATTTCGGGTTTTTAATTTACGCTTTTGTAATATATATATCATGTAATCATTTTCTATTAAATGAAATGCAAGTGTTTTTATTTAATCTTGTAAAAAATATATATTTTTATTTTATGGATTTAAAATAAATAAAATTTTATAAGTTTTAAACTTATATAAAATTTTATATAAAAATCTAAATTAAAAAGGGTCATATATAAGTATGATAATCTATCTAAATAATAATTAACTTTTATAAAAATATATTTATAATAATAATATAAGTTTATAAAATATAATTGAAATTAAAAAGAAATTTAATTAATTATTTTCATAAAAGTTAAGGGTCAGTTTTGAAAATAATTAAACTACAAGGTTTTAAAACAGAAATCAGTTGAGGGACTAAATGTGGACAAATCAAACCACAAGGACTCGTTCGCAATTATCTCAGGGACCAAATAGATTCAGAAGTAAACTCCAGGGACCAAAATTGCCAAATCCTAATTCGCAATTCCGGCCGTCTTCCCCATTGACCGGCGGTCCAAGCTAATTTCCGGCGACCCACTCGACACACATGTCCCCTGCACCTCGACAGCCGAAATTGGTCTCCCTGACCTCGTCATCCCCACGCGAACAAAAGCCCTCGACCAATTGGTTTCCCCAACATTCGAATCGACTGATCGTGTTTGTGGCCGAAAGTCCACGCCACTAATTCGGCCCCGACAGTCAACGTCCACGCCTGCAAGATGGCTCGACAGTTTCGTCTCGTCCAGACGAGTGTCGGGACATGCTCAATTGCATGTCTCATAATCAGGATCGAGCTCGGCTATAAATAGCCATTAACGGACCTGCTCGAGCTCTCCACCTCTCCTCCACCCACTCTCACTCAAAATTAAGGCCGGCATTGTGTTCGTCGCCACTGTGTGAATCTGTGACCAAAGTTTCAGAACCTAATTCATCCCGAAGCATAGGTAACCGATCTTGGAAATTTCGGACCATCGGCCCTGTCGACCGAACCCTTCGCGACCAAGTAGGTACCTCCACTTCGTTTCTTTACCTTCTGTTATCATATGGCAAACTATGCCAATCGAAAGCCCGACCCCAAACCATCGATTACCGGGAAAACCCAATGTCTCGGACACTGGTTTGCCGGTTGCCGACGACCAACAACCAGTTTCGTGTATATGCTTATCAATTAAACGATACACACATAACCAGCGATTGGCAGTAGCCCGGCTGGTTATGTGTGTGTATGTTTGGGTCGTAGGTCGTGGGTTCGATTCCGGTTGGCCTTCGGTCCAATTTTTTTTTATTCTATTTTATTAAACATTTATTTTATTTATTTATTTTATCTCATTTTAATAATTTCTCCATACAATAAAAACTATTACGAATGGGTTGACTCGTTTGTCTATTTTGAAAACTATTAAAACAATTTTTTTAATAATAACCCACCCAGTCTTTATAAAATAATAAACTCTACAGTTTTTATAAACTTGATTAAATAAATTTTAATATATAATAATGATACATAATTAAACAAATATAAACTTTTCTTTTTTATTTATTATTATATATAAATACAATAAACATGATAACAAATTTTTTAAAATATAAAATTTTAACAAGATTAAAATATATATATTTTTGATATTAAGTTTTACAAAATCATTATTATCTTTCTACCATATTTTATAAATGTTAAGAAATATTATTATAAACCTATACACATTTAAATACGAATACGCATATATAAAACATACAATAATACCTATTCATCCACATAGGGTTTCAACGTGCTTAGTTTTCAACATCTTTATCACCCGCACTCGTGGGTTAAAACATCCGCTAGCCAGGTGAGTTACATAGCCCCTATTTTACATTTTTACATACTTTGGGGTGTAACATTATACATGCTACTCGTCAAATTGTTTATACGTGTTATACATGTGAATTATAGGCTTGTTCATCGTGAATTATCTTGGGTGTACACTTATTTATTTTAAACACAAGAAAACCAACAGTAATATTAATAGATCTATTGTGTCTGACCAGCCCACCCGGTGAGGGTGTTTATTACTGCATACTCGGATATAGCCGCGTGTTATATTCAAACATATCGGATATAGTGGGTAACTATATTCAAACATACCGGACCTAGCTGCTGTGCTATGTTCAAGCGCGTTAATCAAGGTTTGAATTGTGCTTAGATAAATGATACAACCATATATGTTATGTTTAACAAGATAAACAATGAGTTGCAAAACGTTTTTATCTACTATTTATCGGTTCCACTAAACCTATGTACTCACCAACTTTATAGTTGACACTTGATTTAAAAAATGTTTCAGGTTTGGATATGTGATTGCTTGCTGAAGATTCTACCACTTAAGAACTTATGGACCTAGTTAATTAAATCAATATTTTGAAATAGACTAGGTTATTTGAATTTGTATTGTACTTGAATGTTTGTTGTCTTTAATTAAATTAATGAATTATGCAACATTTTAGTTATCATGTGCTTTTGAACAATCATTCCATTGTCCGCCTCGATGATTCCGCCATCGGTCGGGGTGTGACAACATGCAAACGTGAACGATTCAGAAAGTTGATAATTCCTTGAAAATTAACAGCTTCAGACATATTAGGATCTAATAACGCCACTTGATTATGTTTGTACTCAACACGACGAGCCATCTGTAAATGTAATGGACAAAAACACACATTAGTCATCAAACAAACAAAAATAATCAAAAGAAATAAAAATTTTCAACACAAAAAAATCACAAGTCCAAAACACTACTAGTTCGCTTAGTGTTGCAAGAGCGAACATAATAAGTTCGCCTAAACATGTTCGCCTGAACAAGTTCACCTGAACCAGTTCGCCTGAACCAGTTTGTCGATACAACTTCTATAGCAGAATCTCAAATATGTCTAAATCATCAATAAAAGCTCAATTCAAACATAACAACAACATCGATTAACAACCATGACACAAGTTTAAGCATCAATTTCAAGATTTAATCCAGAAAATCTAGGTTGTCTCAGAAACGTAAAAAATTTAAAAAAACCGACGAACACAGGGTAAAAAGTACAAATTCCCGACGATTTAACGGACAAAAATCTTCGAAAGTACCTTAGAAAGATGCGCAATCCAAAACCGATCAAGAAACAAAAAAAAAATCAAATCAAATACCCTAGATTAGAAAAACACAAGTTCGCTAAAAACTCCGTATGTTCGCTCGATAAGTTCGCTCCCACAGTGAACAAGATAAAATGAATAAGTTCGCCTGAACAAAATATTAAATCACAATTAAGTTCGCTTCATTAGGCGAACTTGTTAAGTTCGCTTAACAAGCCTCAGGCGAACTTATTAAGTTCGCTTAATCAGAACCAGGCGAACATATTAAGTTCGCTCCAAACGTTTTCCTTTGAACAAACTTCTTCACTTTCAACATGACACATTCTTGTGAACTTCCATCTGTAGCATGTATCCGATCCAATCCCGAATCATTTTAATTAATAATAAAATTCTCATGGAAGATAGAAACAAAATATTTTTGGATTTTATCTGTACAAACGGAATCACATATTTTTGGTTTTATCTGAGCAAACTGAAAACACATATTTTTGGATTTTATATGAGCAAACTAAAATACATATTTTTGGATGAACATCATGAGCAAGAAGATCATATCAGTGTATGAGCAATTCATCACACAGTTTATTATCAACTACGGGTAACCTATGATATGAAACAATCAAACTCATTCTTATGTAACTCAAATATTTTTCAATTTTATGTAACTTTTGCAATCAATTTGAATAATAGTTGAAATGATACGCGATAAATTTCAATATAAACAAGATCAGGTTATGAAATGCTCAATTTTTCATTCTAAATTTGCAATACAAAGCATGAATTTTTAAATTGTCAATATTATATAATTTGAAACTATAAGCATTTTTCTTTCAAATTCATGTGAGTTAGTACCATTTAAATAAAAAATATCGTGTACCCCACATATATGCAAACAGAAATTAAATTTGCATTATCTTCAAGACATACACAGTTTATTGCAAGATTAGATCAATCTCCAAGATGAAATTATATTTATTTGCACAAGTATAGAATAGCATATCCCAAAGGATATAAAAATCAGAATGATTCAGAATCGAAAGATTCCAATGAATTGGCTTTATAATGAGAATCAATAGATTCAGGTAGGAGGATCCAACTATTATCTGGATAAATTTCAATGAAATCAGAATAGATGATGTATCTAACTAATCCAAGGGTGAATATATGTTCTAACAGATGTTGTCAGAAACATATCTTAGTTCAGCAACACATTGCATGTTTTTCGGGGCATGGGCAGTGAAGTGAACTGAAAGAGATTGTGCTAAAGACATAATTCTATATTGGTCTCATGAAATTCTTAAAACCATATATTCTATATCTAATAATGATATTTTACACACACACCCAGGCATATATTAGATTCAAATCACAGATGTAATCATATCATATTTAATTTTAACACTACTCTTGGTTCAAAAACGATTCTAGTCTATTGACAATTTAAGTTTCAAACTCATATTCAAATTAAAACATATTATCAAGATTAGAGCATTCAAAACACTATCATTTCTCATTTATGCAGACTTTGAAATTTAAATCAAATCAAATTACTTTAAACTATCATATATCAAAGGTCTACTAAGGTCATGTGAAATGAACTATTCACTGATGTACTATCATTTCTTCTATAACTTCAAATGATGTCAATTTTATATTTTTCATTTTGTTTTGAATTTATATAAATAATAATTTTTGACTGAAATTTAAAATGCAGAAATGTAATAATAAAAGAAATTTAAAACAAACTCTCTCATGAAAATTGTTTTAAAAAACTTTTATTCGGGATTGATCATACTGATCATTTTGATTAGAAATTCAAACCTGGTACGATCAAATGCCTTGGTAAAAAGATCAGCAAAATTATCATCTGTATGTACCTTTACCAGCTCAATCAACTTCTTATCTGCACAATCACGAATAAAATGATATCTAATTTCAATGTGCTTTGTTTTACTATGCTTAACAGGATTATTTGTGATAGACATTGTAGCATTATTATCAATAAACATGGGGGTTCCTGTAAAATTCAAACCGTAGTCTCTTAAATGTTGTTGGATCCACAAGATCTGTGAACAACAACTTGTAACAGCAATGTATTCTGCTTCACATGTTAAAATGGAGACCGTAGTTTGCTTTTTGCATTGCGAGGAAAATAGACGATTACGCAAGAAATGGCAACCACCTGTAGTAGATTTCCTGTCCAAACTACAACCACCAAAATCAGAATCAGTGTATGCATTGAATTCAAAGTTAGAACCATGTGGAAACCATAGTCCCAATCTTTGTTTTCCTTTCAGATAACGAAAGATTCTCTTTACTGCAATCAAATGAGATTCTTTTGGTTTTGCTTGGAACCTAGAACAAATACACACGGCGAACATTATGTCTGGCCTTGAAGCGGTTAAGTACATGAAAGTTCCAATCATTGCACGGTAGAGTCGGCAATCAACTTCTTTTCCATCCGGGTCAGAATTCAATTTATGATTGACCGGAATCGGAGTATCATATGGGGTACAGTCCTCCATCTTGAACCAGCTCAAGATGTCCTTTACATACTTGGACTGATGAATAAAGAAACAATCTTCCTTCTGATTAACTTAAAGACCTAGGAAAAATGATAACTCTCCCATAGTTGACATCTCAAACTTTGAATTCATAATACTCTCAAACTCTTTGCACAACCCTTCATTTGTAGAGCCAAAAATAATATCGTCTACATATATCTGCACCAGTAGATATTCTCCCCCTGCTTTCTTAATGAATAAAGTCGAGTCAATATGTCCATGAACAAAATCATTTTCCAAAAGTTGTGCAGTCAACGTCTCATACCACGCTCGAGGAGCTTGATGAAGACCATAGAGAGCTTTATCAAGCTTGAAAACTTTAGACGGATTAATTGGATCTTCAAACCCCGGCGGCTGACACACATAAATTTCCTCCTTGACTTTACCATATAAGAAAGCACTTTTTACATCTAATTGAAACACCTTAAACCCTTTTTATGAAGCAAAATCAAGAAACAACCTTATAGCTTCAAGCCTAGCAACATGCGCATAAACCTCGGTGTAATCAATTCCCTCTTGTTGATTGAAACCTTGTACAACTAATCTTGCCTTATTTCTCACCGCAACACCTCGATCGTCTTTCTTGCATTTAAACACCCACTTCGTACCAATTGGATACACACCCTTTGGAAGATCAACAAGATTCAAAACTTTGAGTTTGTCAAACTGAGCAAGTTCTTCCTGCATGGCCTCTATCCAATTGTTATCACTTAAAGCCATTTCGACATTCTTTGGTTCGACCTGAGAAATAAAACAAGAATGTGAGCATACATCAAAAACACCAGTATCCTTAAAACCTATATACAAGCAAGCGTTGTCAAGAATAGAACGCGTTTGCACTCCATCACGCAAATCCCCAATGATATTTGAAATCGGATGAGCTTTGAGTTCCTTGATTGATTCAACCTCAGGAACTGGTAACACATCAACTTGAGTTGTATTAGATTGATAAGACAGATCTTGATTAACTGGTATCTCCGAGTCCAGATTTGTAGGAATCTCCCCCTGGTCCGGTGACAAATTAGAAGGTACATCAACTATCAAAGGATCAGCAGAAGAATCATGGAAAATAACATCTTTATCGTCACTATCAGACTCTTGTGTTCCCGAACAAGAAGCAGCATTTGGATCTGGAGCGGATGTAGAAGGAACAGATGATTATGGAACCACAGTCGGTAGAAAACCACTATTCTGTGCATCCTGACATGAATCATATAATACAGAAGCTTCCTCAGGAGAAATATTAGAAGGTAAATGCAAAGACTTGAATAAATTCTCATAATCAAAAGCCCAGTTTGGTCCAATCGCCATTTGAGGTAAAAACCGATTAGAGCAGTCAATATGAAACGATTCTTCAACCTGGAGAGTCTCTTTGTTATAAACCCTCTTGGTAGTAGAATTTGCAACATACCCCAGAAAAGATCCCTTCAATATCCTTAGCACTGAACTTGGTTGGGACATCTCAAATTTTCAAAAGGGTGCATGGATTACCAAAAGGTAGTAAATATTCCAGATTCGGCTTACGATTATTAAGCAACTCATAGCATGTCTTGTTGTGTCGCTTAATGGTCAAGAGTCTGTTCAAAACATGACACGCAGTATTCACAGCCTCAGCCCAAAAAGTTACTGGAAGCTTAGAATCAGCAAGCATTGTACGTGCCGTTTCAACCAAAGTCCTGTTCTTTCGTTCAGCAACTCCATTTTGTTGAGGTACATATGGTGCACTGAATTCATGATGAATTCCCTTTTGAAGACAAAATAAACCCATCTTACTATTCTTAAACTCACTGCCATTGTCACTCCTAATTCTTCTGACTTTCTATTTGAACAAATTCTTTAAACCCAACATTAAGAATTGTACCAAGTCTGTGGTTTCTGCTTTAGAAGCAAGGAACTTAACCCATGAAAATCTAGAGAAATCAGTTGTTACTACCAGACAGTAAGATTTACCGCCAGTGCTCCAGATACTAATTGGTCCAAACAAATCCATATGTAGTAGCTTCAAAGGAGTTACAATTGAATTCTTAGACTTAGATTTGAGACTTCTTGTGTTGTTTCCCCTTCTTGCAAGGAATACAGTCATCAGGAACTGAAAATTTCATTTTTGGAACACCAAAAACCAGATCATTCTTCATGAGATAATTCATTTTCCGATAATTGATGTGAGCAAGTTTCCTGTGCCACAAAATAGAATCTGACTCAGACGCCTTGGAGAGTAGACATGTAGGAATTGAATCGTAGTAGCAACACTCATGTCTAGGACATATGTGTCATTTTTCCTCCGAGCCTTCATTAGAATCCATTCGTCAGGAATCATAAAGCCCGGTTTCAAGATATAACACTCAGAATCATTGAAATGAAAAGAAAATTTCTTGTCACACACTTGAGATACACTCAAAAGATTGTGTTCAAGTTGCTCCACATAGTTCACTTTCCCAAATTTGACTTTTTCGTTCTTTAAAGTACCCTGACCAGTTATGTACCCGCTTTTATTTCCAGCAAAAGCGACATAACCCCCATCAATATTAATCACATCTTCCAACAAACGAATATTCCATGTCATATGTCGAGAACAACCACTATCCACATACCACGTATTGTTGATAGTCCTCCTTGGTTGTCCCTACATCAACAAAGAAAATCAGTTAGAAATTGGAACCCAAGCCATTGTGGTCTTGGGTCGTCCAGATGGATCAACATAAACAACTTCAAACAATTCACAATCAACATTGTCATCAACCTTTGGAACATAGGATTTACAATTAGACCTTCTCAAAGAAGACATATTATGATTAATTGGAAAAACATTATTAGATTTATGATTATTAGATTCAGGTATTTCCAAAAATTTCTTTAGTTTTCTGTTACGTCTTCTTCGTTGTGGTCTAGAAAGTTTTACCTTAGGTTGAGACTCTTTTGGAATTCCAACATGTGGAATCTCAAACTTCTTTTGAAAAACAACTGGTTTAGAAATACGCTTATCATGTTGCTTAAATCCCGAAGATTTAGCAAATGGTTGACAAGATATATTCTTTACACGACGTAGGCTTTTCCCCATTTTGTCTTTTCAGAATCATCACCACTCATTTTTGTGAGGGATCACTCTTTAGTTTGCCTTGATTCTTATAAGGAAAGTGAATCAGAATATGACCAACCTCATTACAATGAAAACAAACTCTTCTATCTTGATGATTTATGATATATGGAGTTTTTCTTGAATTTGATGACTTGTCTGATGAACAAGCTTCAAAAGATTTTTCTGAACAGTTGACTGACTTCTTTGGAACAAAAACTTGTTTAGTCACCATTGATGAATTCTTCTTCTGATGACCGGCAGCAACAACACCACTTGATTGTAGCATTTTGAAAATTTTAGGTTGAACAACTTTCACCTCATCAGGTTCTATTAAAATGCATCCATCACGGGTAACATTTTTCACTACCTTTGGTTCATCAAGTTGCACTTCCTTAGGAATGCCTTCAACCTTTTTATCATCAAAAACCTCATCCTCAGAATCAGAATCATAGATCATATCTTCACCAGTTACTAGATTTACCTTCAACACAGTCTTTGCATCAATTTCCTCTTCATGAATAATTTCTGGTTTAACCACATAATTTGCATTGAATGGTGGAGGAACAAATCCAATTCCAGCAACCCTCTTAGTAGGATCAGCGTTAGCATTAATGTAATCCAATACCACAGATGAATTTTCAAAATTTTCTAGCTTTTTGTGTAATTTGATCACTTCAGATTCTTTATCAGAAATTTCTTTGTTCTTCTGAGTGACATTTTCATTTTGCTTCTCAATCTCAGCATAAACCATATCCAGATGATATGCTTGTTCCTTATATTTCAATCCCAAAGAGTTCAAATCTCTTTTCAAAGACTCAATTCTATCTATACACAATTTATCATTATCTTTCAATTTTTGATTAACTTAATGCATTGATTTCATATCACAAATTAAATTTGTGTTATCATCCATTACTTTTTGCATTTTATCTTTTATACTTATGCAATTTGAGCAATAAATGTGACAGAAAGAATCTTTTACCTTTGAAGGATCTGACATATCTTCCATGAAGACTTTTGCAATCAGAATATTTTCAGAATCAGCACCATCAGATGAATTTTGAGTTAAATAATATCATCTTCAGATACACCAGATGCAATATCAGTCTCACCATTTTGTACTTGATCACGATCTTCATCAGCACTTGGCAAACTCTCACCATCACTTTAGCTATCAGCATCAATTGATTCTTCAGATTTTGTAGAATGAATCTCGGATACAAACGCTTGACTTAAAGTACCAACCAGATCTTCAAGATGAATACCCCAGTCATAATTTTCATCATTTTGAGCAACCAAAGCAGATGATGCAGATGCATGATTAGAATTTCCAGAGCCATGTGACTGATTACGATTGTTCTGAAAGTTATTAGGCTTCTTCTTAGAAGCAAATTCAACTTTTGGTTTCACACATTCTTTGGCAAAATGACCATACTCATGACAATTATAGCAACGAACTATGGTTTTATCAAATCCGATACGTGAACGACTGTTAGAACCAATATACTTTCTTGCAGTCTTCTTCAATAAATCCTTTGCTTGTCGCATCAGCATAGCCATGTTCCATTGAATGTTCATCTCTTCTAGATCAACAGGATCAATCTGTTTGAAATCTTCTTCAATAACCTCTAAATCATGAATCTTTCCTCCAATAAAAATTTCAAAAGAAGCCATAAAGGAAGAAAACATCGCTAAATAATCATCAGCAACTCTCTGATTCATAGAAATTGTTCTAGATGATGAAGAAGTTGTATTTGCAGAGAAACCTGAATGACTTGGAACCCCAGGACAATGATCATGAGAAACATCTTGAGTATCACCAGAAAAGAACGCAACCCCTGCGCCAGTTTTCCCAGAAGACTTAGCAAAATACATTGATGGATCTTGAATATGCTCCATGTTGGTTTCCTTCTTCTTCATATTCAAATCATCTGATTGAATCTTTCTAAGAGCCTCTTCAAGAGACATAGTTTTATACTTGACATTCTCTTTTATCAAAACCGTACACACATCAAATTTAGATGGTAATGCCTCCAAAAACTTATCATTTATCTCTTCAGTCTCATAAACCACTGAAGCACTTGCAAGATAATCTAAAGATTCATTTTGAAATTGCTTGAATACTAAGAACTGCTTCTTCAGTAATTCTTTTTGGCTTTTCTTAACATCCAAACTACCTTCACACCGCTTTTGCAACGCTTCCCACAATTGTTGAGAAGTCCTGAATTGTTTAAAGCTGTGATAAATTTCTTTAGGAAGAGACATTGAGATACTAGCCATTGCCTTCTTTTCTCTATCAAACAATAATTTTTCTTCTGTGGTTATCGTAGAAACTGATTTAGGAACATCATCCTTTCCCATCCAAGTATATGTCGGATACGTATAACCTTCCAAGATTGGAATCCATAAAATTGTATCAGTAAAAGACACAAACTGATCAAACCGATCTTTCTAGTAAGAATAATCTGCAAGACTTAACAATTTGGGTGGTTTCTGAGATGTACCAATCTCGTTGTCGTAATTTAACATATTAGTCACTTGCACCATATTTGCCATTTTCAGAAAAAATTTCCAAGTGTTGAACAAAAACTCCCCTTAGGCGAAGATAATAAGTTCGCTTCAAAGCCAAACAAGCGAATTTGATATCAAGTGAACTTGATAAGTTCGCTTACCCAATAAACTCCAGTAAGTTCGCCTACTGATTAAGTTCGCCTATTAAGTTCGCTTAAACTGAGAGAAGCGAACTTAATAAGTTCGCTTGCTAAGTTCGCCTGCAACAACTTTCAGCAAGTTCGCTTACTGTAGCTGAAACAAACTCAGCAAGAACTTTAACCCAAACACGAACAAATATCACCAAAAATCATCATTTCTCACAGATTAGAAGGAATTTGAAGAAACTGAACCGTAGGATTTAGTATTTTATGAATTAGAACACTTCTATCGGATTAATTTCACTAAAATCCACCTCAAATCCATGAATTCAGCAGTAAAATCAGCTTCAAGAACTTGAAAACTCCATGGATACAAAAACTTAAAAAATGATCAATTTGTTGTCAAATTGTACACGAAAAAGTCTCTAATCACCAAGAATCAAACACAAATCATGAGAAAAAGCTCTGATACCACTTGTAGGTCCACATGACTCATCTCAGATCGATCTCGTGACAAGACGTATCGATAACAAGGAGTGCGGAATCCTTCGTGTTAACGTATATATATCAATTGACAATAGAAACAACATCTAAATAAACCTTGTCTTTGTATTTACGAAACACAGAGTTTACACCTATACTTGTTCGATTCAAACTCTCCTTTTAAAACAAATTCTATAAACTCCTATTTATAGACATTGTTCTGCAGTAGGCGAACATAACAAGTTCGCCTCAAAGATTAATAGGCTAGCCTCTAGCAGAACTTGTTCTAATACTTAGACAAAATCTAAACAATTATATAAAAACATAAAGACAATAAGACCTAAACTATTACAAAGCTTTTGTCATACAATCTATGTCCTAACAAAGTGTAGGTACTTGTACAAATGGTTTGTGTTATATCATGTAAGGGATGTGTTTGTGTTTGTATTTGAATCGGAATTTGTAACTTCGAAGTATATGGTTTTAATAGTAGATGACTTAGGGTTTAATTGAATAACTAAATAAATTAAATAATTAATTTCTTTTTATTTATTTATTTAGAAAGAGTAGTGTGAATCATATTTATTTAAATCAACAAATATATATTTGTATATATAATTTAGAATTTATACTAATTGTAATTTAAACTCTAAGTGGATTGTAAATGTAAAAAGGAAATATATTTAAATAAATAAATTCTTTTATTTATTTATTTAAAAATAGTATGTTCTTAAGAGAGTGTAAATTGTAAATATATCTCCAGTTTTATCTTTTTAATATGGTTTTAATCCTATTATGCATAATTTAATGGAAAAATGATTTATAAAAGTTTAAATATGAAAAATTAGTGGGTATATATATATATATATATATATATATATATATATATATATATTTTTAAAGAAACTTTTAGTATATCTTATAAAAATGGATAATATAAAATTATTAATTCAAACTAATAAGCATGATTTATCTATGCTGAAAATGTAGTGTTAAAAACATTTAAATAGTGAAAATAATATTTCTAATTGAAAATTAGATTATTCTCATACTAATCAGTTCCAAATGGGGTTAGATTTTATAAAAATAATTTTATAATTTAAATGGGGCTGTAATTATGCAAAAAACAATAAAGAACGCCACCCGGCTAGAAACCGGGTGGGTTCTGTGAAAGTAGCGCTCCATACCACCAGACCAGGGGACTAGCCCGCGATAATCATCCGACCCAAATCTAATTTAACATGAAGCGGAAAGGAGACCAGGTCTGGGTCTGAGGGACGCGCAAAAAGAGACCGGATGTGTGGGTTGTAGGTTTCGAACCCACGTCACCGGATCCGATGGCGCAATGACTTAACCAGTCGGACCGGTGGTTTTGCTGGTTATCTATGGATCCCATTTAATTAAATAGGTTTAATGGATGGAATCCAAATTTCCAAAATCCAAACCGTATGAACAGTTTAAGAACCCTAATCGAAATTGGGTTTGATACCCTCTGTTTTAAAAAGTTGACAGAGGGCTATTCTTTGTCATGTAAACATGAAACTATTGACACAAAACTTACTTGGATTGGTTGAGTAACAAGTGCAGACGGCTTGAATGATAGAGGAGGTGGTCTTGGTGCTTGTTCAAAGTCTAGAGGTGTAATGGGGATTGACTTAGGGTCGGGAGAGTTTGTAGATGTGTTTGCGAAGGTGAGGGGTGAATCAATTTGATCAATTACATGTTAAAGGTCTGATTCGATTGTAGGCTTGAAGGTTGACAGCTGTTGAACCATTTACGTGTCAATTAGATCAATTTGGGGTGAATCGGTTCACGAATTAGGATGGAATACATGCTAAGATTGATTACGCATGATTTGCGGGTCTTAATTACGTTTAATTTTGTGATTTGATGATTGAACTGGTTCGGTTTGACTCTACGAAGTCAAACTGTTTAAAATTTGAACTTAGCCGCTCAATTGACCGAAATGGAATGTTAATTAGGCCGGGATGGGGTCGATGTTCGATCTAGGATCCAATGCAGGTCCAAAACAGTCGACACGATCGAAATTCCTCACAAATTTGTAAGTACTTGGGTTGTTTGACTTTTGGATGTCAATTGGGGTCAAGGTTTGTAAATGGGTCAAACTTTTATGGTTTGAGGGTTCAAAATCGGTGATGAGGTTCAAGATAGGAGTTCAAAGGGTCAAGGGATATCGGGTTTGATTGATTTCAGTTTTAATTGCAAGGGTTTGGGACTATTTGACTTTTAAAAGTCAAATTAGTTCATAAGCTTTGAATGGGGTCAAAAGTAGCATGAAGTGGTTCAAAATGATTAATTTCTAAGGTGGGGGTTCAATTAGAGGGCCCAAATGATTAGTGGCTCATTATGAGGGTTTAAAGACTTAGGGGGGGGGGGGGTTCAAACCATTTATTTAATAATATATATATATATATATATATATATATATATATGCATATATATATTTATATATGTATTTATAAATTGACTTGTGTATTAAAACTTTATACTTTTATAAGAAATCAAGTTTTTGAAATATTTTAGTGTACATGTTTTATTAGTTTTTCAAATATTTCATTTGGTAATAAACATATATATACATATGTATAATGACTAGATTGTACATCTAAAATCCTTAGGATTCATTCGTTTTAGGATGTATGTGTGTATAAATGTGGAAAGAATCTAGGATGGAGTTTTTGAACTATAAGGCTTGCACAAATTGAACCAATTGCACTAGATTTGGAGGTTGAAATATTGTTTATTGTATTAACTCAATTACGGGAAAAATAGAAATGTTATAGTATCCCCATGTTCAGAGAATTTCGTCTCGAAATTTAATTAGTTGAGGCTACTGAATCATCGAAGGGGTATGGGTACTTGAGCTTCATTCGATCCTCACGTTTCCAAGCATACTCTGAGCCACGTTTGGATCCTCAATGAACTTTGAAACATGGGTTGCGGTGTACGATTGATAACAAGATTCAGGTGTGTTTATCAAGGTTAAGTATGAATGATGATAATGATTTTAGTTTTGAAATGAACTTAAGGAGAAAGCTGTCGAATAGTAATTTGGATTCTGAAGGTGAAATGCATTATTTGGGATGGATTTGATAGGAATTTGATGATTAGGGCTTGTTTAAGATGTAGTCTGATATGGTCAAAAATTGTCAGTAGATAAGGTATTTCACATACATTGGTCTAGGTCAAAACTTCATGTGACACAAACAACGCTACTTCTGATAATATGATAGAGCACTTATATATAGAAGTACCATCGGCGTACCCTGGTCATATCACATTAGATTCGTTGCTATATATCACGGTAGGTTTTAGGTCATTACACACGACAGAATTCACTATGTTTTCCATGCGCTGTTTTTTATAATTACGTGTGCACCCGTAATTACTCGAATCGTCGCATGGTCCGTATAGATCCTTCTATTGGGTGCAGGTTAGGATAGGGCACTAAATTACTTAGCTCATTTGTATTGCTTTCACGTATGTGCTGTCAATAAATAACTGTGTCCCTAGATGGTAAGGTCAATCAGGAAACTAAATAGTAATAATATAGTATAACTTAAAGTTCCATAGCTTACTCGTGTATGAACAAGAATACGTCAAATCCCAAGTAGCTTCAAAGTGTCATAGTTTTCAACTTTAGTGAATGAAGTGTTTGATCATGCCTTGCGTATGATGTGATCAGTCAATTGCAACAATTGTAAACAATTTAGTTCCGTGTATAATGTAAATACTCAAATTTCATGTATGATCTAGTGTTATGCACATTATAAGCAAATAGGTTTCATGTATAACGTGAATAGTTTAGTACGATGAATACAATAAACAAATGGGTTTTATGTATAAGGTGAACAATTCAGCAGTCATGTATTTTCTAAACAAGTTTTCATGTATAATGTAAACAATTGAGTATCATGTGTATCGTGAACAACTAAGTTTCATGTATCATGTAATCAATCTTAATTCATGTATATTGTGAATCAACTAAGTTTCATTTACTATGTGACCCATCCAGTATCATCTACATTACAAACAACATGTATCATGTAATCAATCTTCTATTATGTATAATGTAAACAACTACGTTTTTTTATGTGATCAATCTAATATTGTATATATTGTGAACGTTCATACGTAAGTCATTGAATCTCATGAGTGACGTATACTAATGAATTTTGTAGTTGATCGAGTGTTGCGGACAAGCGTGTTGTTTTGGTGTTCATGTATAATGTGGGTAGTTGGGCTTTAGCATTCTAGATATCGTTGCGGTTTATAAGGAGGGTTAACGTCTATGCGAAATGATTCATATCTTTGAAGTGGAAAGTACACTCATATATTACTAAAGCTGCGAGATAACGAGAAGGTTCTGAAAATATTCTGAGTAATGTGCTTACGAATAACTGATTTTGTAGTTGTATATATTGTGAACGTTCATACGTAAGTCATTGAATCTCATGAGTGACGTATACTAATGAATTTTGTAGTTGATCGAGTGTTGCGGACAAGCGTGTTGTTTTGGTGTTCATGTATAATGTGGGTAGTTGGGCTTTAGCATTCTAGATATCGTTGCGGTTTATAAGGAGGGTTAACGTCTATGCGAAATGATTCATATCTTTGAAGTGGAAAGTACACTCATATATTACTAAAGCTGCGAGATAACGAGAAGGTTCTGAAAATATTCTGAGTAATGTGCTTACGAATAACTGATTTTGTTTGTAAATAAAAAAGTAATTGTAATTTATTCTTATTTTTAGATAAATAAGATAGTGAAACTAATGAGGTGAATAATTTATAGGAAAACCTTTTTTATTAAATTTTAATTATCATAAAAGGAATGTTTCAAAGGAAAAATAATGGCTAGATTATTTAGCAATTAGGTCAAGGTTTGATAATAATTAAATTTAACGAAGCAAAAGTCATAATTTATTTAGATAATGTTTTATAAAACGAGTCGTACTTAAATTCCCGTACAAATAAAAAGCTTTGTTGAAAATTTATATTCCAAATAATATTTATAAACTAAGGGCTTGATAGATGTTTTGCTTGAGCAAAATAATGATGTTGTTTAAATAAATGAAATGATGACTAATTTGCAATGAATGAGAAGGTGATGTTTGGATGATCTTAATGAAAATATGACGGTAATATTAAATCAATGAGTAATGGCATTAAAGTTGTAAAATAAAAACTTAGCACAAATGATAAAATGTCAAAAGCTCAAACCAAACATAAGGTAGTGGTTTCAAACAGGAATTTAAAGACAAAAAGCAGAATAATCCAGCTAGTGTCTCAGATAGCTCTCAAAGAGGAAACATATGAGCACCAAGACGAACATTGCTATGGTTACTCGGATAGCAAACCGGGCCTCAGCTCTAGCTGCTTCCATGCGTGCATCAAGTATATCCATGTCTTCTTCCATGCTTGCAATTTTCTCCTCCTAGCACCAAACTTGATTCCCTAGGCTGACAATTCTTTGACCTAGCAGGTCGTGTCTTATCCCGTGCTCCATCCCTTGTCTCAGAAACTCTGAGGTTCTCACTTACTAGTGGGTGGCATCAAATGGGACTCCCATAGCACTAGTGGGTGCCATGGTTTGTCTTGCCCTTGGGTCAGGGTGCTAGGTAGGGGTCTCTCATAGGGGGTGGTAACTGGTTGTGTAGATAGGGTGCCTGATACGGGTTTCTTGTTGGAGGTGATCTAGATGTTCGAAGTCTCAGTCCAGTGTTCCTGATCCAATTTGTCCTTATGTCAAACATTGATCTAGCAGCTGGGGGTGTTGGTGACCGATAGTCTGGTGATCCCATGTTTTCTTCCTGTTCAGACTCTATTCCGAGATAGTATACCGGGGAGGGAGGAGAGTAGGAGTCCATGCCTAACAAGAAAAGGGAAAATATTGTAAGTGGTGTATATTAAAAAAATACTAAGTGTTAAATATAGGAGTTTTCATGAATTTAGAGTTTGACAAGTCATGACACCGAGTCTTCATAATAGTATTTTAGGAGTAACACTTGACCTATAAGTAGTGTACCAATGAATAGAATTCCCAGGAAGGAGGGATGGGTCACAAGGGACACACTTAAATACCCGGTCCTTCCTTAGCCAGAATCGCTCATGGGTCTACACAGACCCTTCCAGCCATCATGTACTAATAACACTATCGTTTGGGCTCATGATCATGATGAGAATCATTATGGACTGGACTTTAAGGCCTAAAGGTGAGGTTTATTTACTCCATCAGGCTTCCTCTTCTTGGAGGGTAAGTGGGCTCCTTAGTTTCTTATTAATGGGCATCAGGCCCAATGGTTTAAGTTTTCTCCACAAAAGATGATGGTGACATAGTGTGTAAGGATGAGGGTGTATAAAGACTTAGGTATGGATAAGTGTGTGATAAAACTTAGGATAACACTTAATGGAATCAAATAGGTAGCATGTATATAGCAATGTTTATAAGCACATGAGTTATCAATTAGTGTAGTACATAGACTATCATGTATTGTATCATGCGATGTAATACTTAGAATAATATGCAAGATAATCACACAAAGTATTAAACATGTAGCACTTAACAATGTGGCAATTATCATATAACATATAGCATGGCGTAAAATAGGTGTCCTACGGTTATTGTCTAGGTCATGGGTGTCTAATAACCTAATTCCCTATAACCAAGGCTCTGATACCAATCTTTCACACCCCAACTGTCACACCCCAACCGATGGCGGAATACGTCGGGGCGGGACATGTAGACTGTTCATGAGCTCAAGGTTGACTAAATTGTAATATATTAAATCTATTTTAATTCAAACAAACATAAACCAATTCCAAAGTACATAAATGAAATACAAATTGTTCTTGATTTAAAATTAACTAAGTCTCAAAGCCTATGTGTAGCAAGCCTTGATCAAACATTAGCACCTGAAACATGAATAAAATAAGGTCAGCTAAAAAGTTGGTGAGCATACATAGATTTGTACATAGATAGTGTATAGATGTTAATAAACAAATCCTTACATAACATGATAAAATAAGGCATTTATGGGGAGCAACTATTGTGTAACCAAAGTACAATCAAACCTTTGTAATAAGCATGCAAATTGTGTTGTCGGTAACAATCACCCCAATATGGGTGGGTTTGTCAGACTCAATAGATCTATCATTGTTAACCGTCAGCTTGAATACTTAATGATTGCACATAAATTGCACACAAACAGTTAACACACTTAGCACTCAAACATAAAGCTCAAATTTTGCATACATGAATGTAAAGAGGATTTGCATTTGTGTAGTTTATATAAATTTAAACAATTGTATGTATAGAGTTCATGTTTCACCCAAAAAAGTGTAAAAGTATAAAAAGGGGCTATGTAATACTCACCTTGGGAATGGGTAGATGAATATCATACAATATGTTGTTGTTGTTGCACAATTGATTTGGCAATTCTCGATATTAACCTATGTTTTAGTTATATAAATGAAATCAATGTCACGCACAAATTACTAGGGCAAGGCCTATTGCACAAGGGATTGAGTATGGGCTTGGTCAAAATATTTGTATACTCGATTGAGTCTCAAACGTTGTTTATGAAAATTTTATTGTATGAAGTATGTGTGTGAACATAAGATTTAATTTGTTTTGCAACATGCGGATCAATCTATTTATATAAAAATAATTTATTGGTGTACCTTTATTTATAATTAAATAATTAAGTAAGGAACTTACTCTTGTTTGTAAATAAATAAATAATTGAAAAATAATAAGTTGCATAAATGGCTAGTTGGGTAAATAAAAAAACCTTTTATTTATTTATTTAGTAAAGATATTAATGGTTTAGTAATTAAATCATGGTTTAAACAATGAATAGTTTAACGACGTAAATAAGTTAAACCAATTTTTGAAATATAAGGTTCTAACTCGACTAATTACATAAATCAAAAATAACTTTTCTTGTTTAATAAAAGGATGGATTACGCGTTTTAAGTTTTACAAAATAAATTGTAAGTGAAAGTTATAAAGTTTCTTAACAATGCAAAAACAAGAAAAAAAAGTTTACAAATAATTATGTTCTTGATCCATTTATGTCTTATATACATATATATACATATGTGTGTGTATTAACCAAAAGTTTATTAGTTCTAAGATAAAAAAAAAAGAAAATGATCTTCATCGAAAATAAACTATTTTAAATCTGTTAAAACCATGCTGAGTTATAGAGGTTTTTATAAAATAGCTTTTATAAAGAAGAGTTTAGACTTTAGGATAAATTTTAAACTAGAAAAATAAGAAAGAAAAATAGCAAGAAACAGGTCTGTCCGGGATCGAACCCGCGGCCTGTTGTGTGCGTGGTAAGAGCTTTAATCGGCTGATCTGGGTGAGTGCCTTGCTCTGGGTAGAGACTCAATTGCTTTTAACAACCAACCCAACCCGTCCCTGTTCCCCTATCAAGCAACCCGTAACCTAGCCCCCCGATAGATTCGATTGGTCACCGATTGCAATGGAAATCATAGGGCTTTTGATCCCCGAATCAAAACGAAACTAATGATATAAAAATCACCTGAAACGATAACAATTATAAGGAGATCGGCTAAAGCCTCTAGTTCGACGTTCTTTGATGCAAATCGAGTCCTAGAAGCGGTAAGCAGAGGGTTTGAGAGGTCGTAGATCTTGTATAAGGCATCGTGATCGTGAGTGAGTGGGTGATATGTTCCAATTTCAATCAGAACGTAAGGTTTGATTCGTGGTTGACAGGAAACGACAACGGGGATGATTTCTTAGTCAATTCGATTTATTCTAAATTAATTGGATCATGATTTAAGTTAGTAAATGTGCGAGAAACGTCTGTGCATGATTCACGGGTCTCAATTGCGATTAATTGCTTGATTGGAGATTGAATTGAACGCGTTTTGACTCTGAAATGTCAATTCCATATGAAATGATTTAAATTTCAAAATTCGCTGCGCAAGGATCGATGTGAGGTGTCAATTGGGTTTGGAAACTGTCGATAAATGTTCTAGTATTCAAGGCAAGTCCGCATTGATCGATTTGGATGAAGGATTGTATCAATTTGTTTCGGTTTGAATTTTAAAAGTCAATTGGGGACAAGGTTTGTGTGTAGGGTCAAGATTGAGTTTAAAAAGGTCCAACATCAAGGGTGGGGGTTCAAAATGAAGGTTCAAATGTTTTAGAGGGTTCAAACTAGTTTATTAAATTTAAAATTTCAAATGTGTAATTATATACATAGTTTTAAGAATGATTATACATATGTATATATATGAACACAAAGGGTGTTATAGAAATTAATATGTAAGGCAAAAATTTATATTTTGAACAAAATAATTATTTATGTGACATAACGTGCTTAAACAAATACATGATTTAATGTAGTGTCACTATTGTAATAATTAAGATAACCCAAAATAAGATTGAAAAAAATTATGGATGTCACAGTCTCCCCATGTTAAGGGAATTTCGTCCCAAAATTTAGATAGTGTAGTCTACTGAATCAGGGAAGAGGTGAGGGTTTGGGTTTTTAATGAGCTTTGATTGTTGGTTTGAGGAGTGTAACTTATTGAAAAGGTTCGGGTTGGATCCTCAAAGTCAGATTTGGTCATCAGGTCAGGCCCAGATGGTGGTAGTGGAATTAGTTTGAAGAGGGTTAAGGGGATAAGCTGGTGAATAATGATTTGGATTCTAAAAGTGAAATGCATTACCTGCAACGGGTTTAACGGGAACTTGATGATTAGGGTTTGTTTAAGATGTAATCTAATACGTTCAGGAATTGTCAATGGGTAAGAGACTTCACAAATATTGGTCTAGGTCAAAATAACATAAAACTTTACGTGACACGAACAACGCTACTTCTGATAATATGATATAGTACTTATATATAGGAAGTAGCATCGACGTATCCACCATGCCCTTGTCATATCACCTTAGTTTTGTTGCTATATATCACGATAGGTTTTAGGTCGTAACACACGACTAGATTCACTATGTTTTCCATGTGATGATTTTGATAATTACGTGTGCACCCGTAATTACTCGAATCATCGCATGGTCCGTATAGATCCTCCCGTTGAGTGCGGGGCAAGGGGGGTACAAATTCACTTAGTTCATGTCTATTGTTCACACATATGAGTTGCTAATAAGTAACTATGTCCCTAAATAGGCAGGTCCGTTAGCAACTAGAGAGTCATAAGGTAGTATAACTTAAAGTTCCATAGTTTACTCGTGTTTGAACAAGAATACGTCAAACACCGAGCTGTTTTAAAGTGTTATAGCTTCCTCGTGTTTGAACAAGAATACGTCAAACCCCGAGTAACTTCGATGTGTTACAGTTTACAACTTTGGTGAACAAAGTGTATGACCATTCTTTGTGTATAATGTGATCAGTCAATTGCAACAATTGTAAGCAACTTAGTTTCGTGTATAATGTAGCACTCAAGTTTCATGTATGATCTAGTGTTATGTAGCTTGTATTCAAATATGTTTCATGTGTAACGTGAACTACTTAGCATCATGTATATGGTTATAAATGAATTTCATGTATGATGTTAACAACGTAGTATCATGCATTTTGTAACCCAATAAACTCTCATGTGTAATGTAAACAATCTAGTATATTGCATAATGTGCACAATTTAGTATCATGTACTTTGTAACCAAATAAATTCCATGTTTGATGTAGTCATTCTAGTATTATGTATTAAACAATATTTTTTTTGTATCATGTGTTCAATTTAGTATATGTATATTACGACCCACTAAGTTTCATGTATTATGTGATCGTGTTATGTATTTTGTGAATGTGCATACGTAAGTTATTGAATTTCGTGTGTGGCATATGCTAACGAGTTTTGTATGTGATCAAATGTTGCGGAGAAGCGTGTAGTTTGGTGTTAAGGAAATAATGTGGTGGTTAGGTTCTATCTTGTTGAGGTTTATGGGGATGGCTAACGTCTACACGAAATGGGTCGTTTCTTGATGCATCAAGTGAAAGAGAACGAGGAGGTTCTGAAAAGGAAAATTACTCCGGGAAGTGTGCTTACAAAGAACTGATCTTGTTTGTAAGTAAGAAACTGTTTGTAGATGGATAGGAGGGTGAAAGTGAGGGGTTGAATAAGTAACTAGACGATTATACGAATGGCCTTTTTTTTTTTTGTAAAATAGAGGTTAAATAACTTAAATTACAATGGCTAAACAAGTAGTTGTATATTAATCTAGCCAAGGTTTAGATATAATTAATTTAACAAGAATGGTCATAATTATTTATCAATTTGAAATAATGTTTCTATAAACTGGGTTGTATTAAATTTCCTGTCATGGTGAAAATATTTATAGAACATTTATATTTCAAGTATTATCTAAAGGTCTGATAAGCGTTTTGTTTGAACAAAATAACGAGGTTGTTTAAATCAAATAATAGAATGGTTAGTTTACGAATGAAATTGCAGGTAGTGTACTAAATTGTCATGAATGAAGAAGGTGATACTTGGGGAATACTGATGAAAATATGATGGGTGTAATTCACACTCAACGTGTCAAATTAAATGGACAATAACTTTAGAGTTGAAAAATATAAAATTTATTAAATGCTGAAATGGTAAAAATTATTCAAAACATAGGGGAAATAGTTCTCAAACTGAAAATTTAAAGACCATAAATATAAATTTATGTTGACGTCTCTGGTAGCTTCCCACTAGAAGGAAGGTAATCACCAAGACGAGTACCACTATGGTCATTTGGGTAGTCGATCTGGCTACAGCTCTAGTTGTTTCCATGCGATTCTCAAGCATTTCTTTTTCAAGAATGGAAATTAACTACTTTTGATACCCTAATTGGTTCACTAGGCTATCCGTTCTCTATCCCTGCAAGTCGTGCCTTATCTCGTGCTCCATTCTTTGCCTCTCAAACTCTGAGGTCCTTACATATTGGTGAAAGTCATTGGTTGGAATTCCCATAGCACTAGTGGATGCCATGGTATGCCACACCCAAGGGTTAGAATGACACGGGTCGGGCACCAGATACAGGTCTCTTACTGGGGGTGATCTAGGTGTTCGAAGTCTTGGGCCGGTGTTCCTAGCCCAATCTGTCCTTACTTCAAACCTTGGCCTGGCAGCTGGGGGTGGTGGTGACCGATACACGGGTGACCTGATGTCTTCTTCCCAATCCGACTCTACTCCGGGATGGTATACCGGGGAGGAAGGAGAGTAGGAGTCCATGTCTAGCAGAGAGACAATGAAAAGGTTGTAAGTGATAATGAAATACTGAGTGTTAAATATAGGAGTTCTCATAGGTTTAGAGTTTGACTAGTCATAAAACCAATTCTTTACCATAGTATTTTAGAAATACATTTGACCTATAAACAATGCATCCCTGAGGAGGATTCCCAGGAAAGAGGGGTGGTTCACTAAGACACACTTAAGTACCCTGTCTTTCCTTAGCAAGAATCCCGCAAGGGCCTACACACTCTTCCAGCCATCATGTATTAATAACACTATTGTTGGGCTCATGGTCATGATGAGAATTGTTGTGGACTGGGCTTTGAGGCCCGAAAGTGAGGCTTATATATTGTAGTAGGCTTATTCTTCTTGGAGGGTAAGTGGGCTTCTTGTTTATTATTAATGGGCGTTAGGCCCAATAGTTTTGATTTAGATCACAAGAGGTGGTGACATTATATGTGTGAGTTTAAGGGTGCATGAAAATCTAAGTGTGTATAAGTGTGTGTGTTAAAACTTTGGATAGCACTTAAATGAATCTAATATATAGCATGAATATAGTACAAAATTTATCAGGCAGTGTGACACAAATTATTAAATATTGTATCAGGTAGTGTATTTACTTATGATAGTAGGTAGGAATATTCAAACAAGGAGAAATCATGTAGCATGTAGTAGTATAGAATTGTATGGGTGTCCTAAGGTTATAGTCTAGGTCAAAAGTGTCTAATAACCTAATTCCCTATAACCAAGGCTCTGATACCAATATGTCACACCCCAACCGATGACGGAATACGTTTGGGCGGGACATGTAGACTGTTCATGTAACATTTATGATTTTATGATTGTTATCTCACTTTATTCTCCTTATGTTACAATTACGACAATTCCATTTCGATCTCGTACTCGCTCAACACAATATTTCACGTAAACATATATAACATGTGCATACATATATACACATATTTATATAAATTCATATAGATAAATATATATACACAAATACATGCATACATACATTAATACGTCACACAAATGCATACACACATGCCACCACACAAACGACACTCAATTCGACACGATGTTTGAACCCAAACCCCGTAGTTCCGATCTTACAGTCGCGGTAGATGACCAAGACCAAGAAAGAACGCATGTTTGACTTTTAAAAGTCAAACAGGGCCGAATTCATAAAGATCAAGGCTCTATTGTTCGATCAAATCGACCCCAATGGGTTTCATCATGAGTACAATCGATATTCGACCCAAAGCAGGCCCATTCCTCAAACAAATTCGGCCATTTCACGCGGTTATCGAAATTCAAACGAGTTTGACTTAGGATAGTCAAACCCGTAACAATTATCCCTTAATTAAACGAAATTAACGCGTCTCAATCCCCCCAAATCACTCATAAAACAACCACGCACGTACCTAGGTTGTTATCAGGACCCGATTCACTCCCAATTCAGTGAATTTACGCGTAATCAACCTCCCCGTCCATTTCGGCCAAATTAAAATCAAAACAACTAATCCACGTGAAATCAAACAAATTAAATCACCCTCCCACTCTCTTATTCATCCACAAAAACTCCCTCAACCTGTGAACAAGCCGCATATCATCTTTGGAGCCCTGTCGAGCCTCAAAAACAGTCGGACCTGTGTTTCTATCGTCCTCACTCGTCCCCGCATCAATCCAAGTAAGAACTAGGTCATTCGCTTCGTTTTTGCATATATTTCAATAGCCCCTTATCAATTCGGGTTATCAAATCTTATCAAGAACAATTTGAATTCCAGTTCTTGAGCGCTAATCTGATTTGGATTTGTATTTCAGATTCATGATTAAAGCTTTATGGGTTCCTAGTAATATCAGCGAACCACTCGGTCCAACTGGCTAAGTCACTGCACCATTGGACCGAGTGGCGGGGGTTCGAAACCCATCCACCGCCAGACTTTTTCGCGTACTTAAAACCCAAACCCGGCTCACTGCGGGATTCATATTAAGATTTTTCTGTTCCAAAGTTTGAGCAGGGATGCGCCTCCTGGTCTTGTGGTTAGAACAGATGCATCACACAGTAGCCACCCGGGTTCGAACCGGGTTGACTACTTATATTTTTTTTACTCGTATTTAAGACTCCAAAAATTCTATAAAAAAACCTCACAATATTTTGAACAGAATGAAACCAAATTTGCATATTTCCATTATAAACTCATTTTTATTTCGAATATTATTGTTAAAATCATATATTAATCATTTAAAATAAAAATAGAGACTTTTAAATAACAATGAAAGAATTACTAAATTAAATACTCGTTGTCACAAGATTTTTTTAAAAATTATTTGCTCTCGAAGGAAAAGTTATTAAAGCCTTATTAAATGTTAAACTTGATTCAAAATTTATAAAAAAGGAAATCCTTTTTAACTCATCACCATTTTAAATAGTAAATAAATAAATAGATTTATTTATTGTTTATAAAATTTACACTTTAGATTTTAAAAATAAAAAATAAAAAAATATAATTTCCATAAGTTCATAAATTTAGGAACACCCACTTTTATAAATAAAGATATCATTCATTTAAATCATATTTCAATAAATATAATACCTATATTATTTCTCTAAACTAAATAAACAAATAATAATTATTTGATTTATTTAGTTATCCAACTCAAACCCTAATCTAATTATTTTAAAAACTATTGAATTTAATATTACACCGTGCAAGCCACAAACACCCACAACTCAAAAACCTTCGTACACACACTCAATTAAATCATAGTCTTAGACTTAGATTGTTTTGTACATATTATTAATACATATCCATATACTTTACACACTAGGTTAACCTTGTGAGATTCCAAGGACCATTTTGCTATCTAGTCCCGTGTGCTAGCTACACCTTTGATTCAAGGTGAGTTTTACATATCCCCTTTTTCATTATTTTTACATCTTGGGGTGAAACATGATCACAACTTACAATGATTTACATAAACTACACAATACAAATCCACTTTACAATTTATGTGCAATTTGAGCTTTATGTTTGAGTGCTAGGTGTGTTAACTACTTATTTGCAATTACATTTACAATCATTAACTAATCCAGTCGACGGTTAACAATGATAGATCTATTGAGTCTGACAAACCCACCCAGATTGGGGTGATTGTTACCGACAACACAATTTTTACATGCTAGTTACAAAGGTTTGATTGTACTACCTGGTTACACAATAGTAACTCCCCATAAATGTCTTATTAATCATGACTTGTATGGATTTGTTTACACACAATACTTTGATACTATTTAGAGTCAAAACCAATGTATGCTCACCAACTTTTTAGTTGACCTCGTTTTCATCATGTTTCAGGTACAAAAGTTTGAGTTGATCAAGTTGCTACACTTAGGTTGTGGACCTAGTTAATTGAAATAAATGGATATGTTATGTAATTCAAGTATTCTTGCATTGTTGTATTTGGAAATTGTGAATGGAAATGTAACATTTTAATATATTAAATTTTAGTCAACCATGTGCTCATGAACAGTCTACATGTCCCGCCCCGACGTTTCCGCCGTCGGTTGGGGTGTGACAGTTCATGAGCTCAAGGTTGACTAAATTGTAATATATTAAATCTATTTCAATTCAAACAAACATAAACCAATTCCAAAGTACATAAATGAAATACAAATTGTTGTTGATTTAAAATTAACTAAGTCCCAAAGCCTATGTGTAGCAAGCCTTGATCAAACATTAGCACCTGAAACATAAATAAAATAAGGTCAACTAAAAAGTTGGTGAGCATACATAGATTTGTACATAGATAGTGTATAGATGTGAATAAACAAATCCTTACATAACATGATAAAATAAGGCATTTATGGGGAGCAACTATTGTGTAACCAAAGTACAATCAAACATTTGTAACTAGCATGCAAATTGTGTTGTCGGTAACAATCACCCCAATCTGGGTGGGTTTGTCAGACTCAATAGATCTATCATTGTTAACCGTCGGCTTAAATAGTTAATGATTGCTCATAAATTACACACAAATAGTTAACACACCTAGCACTCAAACATCAAATTTTGCATACATGAATGTAAAGAGGATTTGTATTTGTGTAGTTTATGTAAATGTAAACAATTGTTTGTATAGAGTTCATGTTTCACCCCAAAAAGTGTAAAAGTATAAAAAGCGGCTATGTAATACTCACCTTGGGAATGGGTAGATGAATATCATACAATATGTTGTTGTTGTTACACATGTGATTTGGCAATTCTCAATATTAACCTATGTTTTAGTTATATAAATGAAATCAATGTCACGCACAAATTACTAGGGCAAGGCCTATTGCACAAGGGATTGAGTGTGGGCTTTGTCAAAATATTTGTATACTCGATTAAGTCTCAAACGTTGTTTATGAAAATTTTATTGTATGAAGTATGTGTGTGAACATAAGATTTAATTTGTTTTGCAACATGTGGATCAATCTATTTATATAAAAATAATGTATTGGTGTTCCTTTATTTATAATTATATAATTAAGTAAGGAACTTACTCTTGTTTGTAAATAAATAAATAATTGAAAAATAATAAGTTGCATAAATGGCTAGTTGGGTAAATAAATAAACATTTTATTTATTTATTTAGTAAATATATTAATGGTTTAATAATTAAATCATAGTTTAAACGATGAATAGTTTAACGGCGTAAATAAGTTTAACCAATTTTTCAAATATAAGGTTCTAACTCGACTAATTACATAAATCAAAAATAAATTTTCTTGTTTAATAAAAGGATGGATTAGGCGTTTTAAGTTTTACAAAATAAATTGTAACTGAAAGTTATAAAGTTTCTTAACAATGAAAAAAAAAAGTTTATAAATAATTAAGTTCCTGATCCATTTATGTCTTATATACATATATATATATATATATGTGTGTGTGTGTGTATATATTAACCAATAGTTTATTAGTTCTCAGATAAAAAAAATAAAATGATCTCCATCGAAAATAAACTATTTTAAATCTCTTAAAACCATGCTGAGTTATAGATGTTTTTATAAAATAGCTTTTATAAAGAAGACTTTAGACTTTAGGTTAAATTTTAAACTAGAAAAAAAAGAAAGAAAAATAGTCAGAAACAGGTCTATCCAGGATCGAACCCGCGACCTGTTGTGTGCGGGGTATGAGCTTTAACCGGCTGATTTGGGCGAGTACCTTGCTCTGGGTAGTGACTCAATTGCTTTTAACAACCAACCCAACCCGTCCCTGTTCCCCTATCAAGTAGCCCGTAACCTATCCCCCCGATAGATTCGATTGGTCGCCGATTGCAATGGAAATCATGGGGCTTTTGATCCCCGAATCAAAACGAAGCTAATGATATAAAAATCACCTGAAACGATAACAATTATAAGGAGATCGGCTAAAGCCTCTAGTTTGACGTTCTTTGATGCAAATCGAGTCCTAGAAGTGGTAAGCAGAGGGTTTGAGAGGTCGTAGATCTTGTATAAGGCATCACGATCGTGAGTGAGTGGGTGTGAAACTAAGATTCCCTTGAGCAAGTTACCTCAGGATATTCTTGGTGACATGTGGTACTGGTACGTTGATCCAAAAACGGGCGAGGCTGTGGTTATGGGTAAAGGTAAGTCAGCAAGTGGAAACATGGTGCCAAAGGAAGTGATCAGGATATTTGATGAAGTCTGCTTCATCAACTTTTCTGTGAACGATCTGGAGGTACTAGCCGACAAGTACTGCATCCACACTGATGAATGGACAAAGCTTCTTTCTGCCAAATACAGCAAGTTGATAAAGTTCTGTCTTGATTACAAAAAGAAGATGGAAGCTAAGGAACCAGTGCTGTGAAGACTGAAGATTGAAGACTGAAGACGATGAAGATCCTGAGATGTTGTCAAGGGGGAGTTTGTTGATGCACTTTCCTGTGACAACACTCTGGATAGAGTCTTAGTTTGTATTTCTAATGTCTGTAATTTGTCTTTGTATGTAAGAGTCGTTATGTAATAGTTTATCGAGTTGTATTTACTTTTACAAAATGTATGTTGCATTTCTTCTAAGTGTTTTGCGCACTTACATGTGCGCAGGAGAAAGCTCCTGCGTACTTAGCAACTACGTAGGAAGACCCATGCGTACTTGCTAAGTACGCAAGAGTATTTGGTCCTGCGAACTTGCTAAGTGCGCAGGCATCAGGTCTGTATAAATAGGTTTGGTTCACAGAGGATAAGTACGCAGAACTCATATCTTAGACGAACTCAGTTTGTTAAGTACGCAATTTGCAATCTCTCTGTAACCGTCGAGTGTTTATAATAGAAAGAGCTTTTATTGTGACTCTCATGTTTGGTTTACTTTGTTTTAGTTAGACTCTCCGCCTAGTCACGGGTATTCCGCACCCGGTCCGACTAGTAGACCACTTGCATGCAACGATCCGTCACACACGAAGGGACCTACAAGTGGTATCAGAGCTTTGCTCTTGAATTCGAGTGTTGTAAGTGAGTTTGGAGACGTTTTTACTAAGTTCTACAAGCAAAAAGAGGTATTTTTGTTCATTTTTGTGATAAAAAAGGGGTAGCTCTTGAGCACTTTTTTAGAAGCAAAAATCTCTCAAAAACCAATTTTTGTTCTGTATTTGAGTTATTTGAGCATCAAAGGTTGGTTAGAAACAAGTTTCTGACCCTTTGGCTCATTTGCATTAATCATTAGGCAAATTTTTTCCATCTCCGGTGATTTTCCAGTCACTGGAAAAGGTTGGTGAGAGTTGCTGAAAAGGTATCCTGCGTACTTACCATTTTTGGCAAAAAGTACAGTTTTCTGCGTACTTACTAAATACGCAAGAGTTATCTCCTGCGTACTTACAAGTGCGCAAGACTGAACTTGTGCGAACTTAAGTTATATCCTGCGTACTTAATCATTTCCTCCTGCGTACTTACAAGTACGCAAGAGTAAGTCTTAAATACGTAAGACTATTTCTCAAGTGCGCAAGGCCAATCCCAAGTGCACAACTGTGTCTGATTTTTCTGAGTTTTGACTAAGTGTTCACTATGTCGAACCTTCAGAATCTTGGAAACATGTTAAACTATGATAATGAGATCGGTACACCTCAGAAACCACCAAAGTTGCTAAACGTAAACGATTATTCCAATTGGAAAGCACGTTTTGAGCACTACATTTTGTATACCGACTCATCACTATGAATACCAATCCTTGAGGGATATAACCATCCCACACACATCTATCTTGATGATGAATTGCCCAAGCCTATTTCTAAACTCGATGAGGAAGAAAAGAAAGCATATGATCGAGAGAAGAAGGCACTTGGTTCGATCACTATGGCATTAACTCGGGAATTGTTCCACAGTTTCCGAGGGTATGACAATTCTAAGGATCTCTGGAAAGCTTTACAGAAGAGATTAATAGGAAATAGTGACATCAAGAAGAGTAAGCGGGATCTTCTCAGGAAGCAGTATGAGTACTTTAGATTTTTTTAGAACGAATCTCTAGATGACCTCATCTCTAGGTTCTATCATTTACAGACTGAGTTGAAGGCTTTTGACCTCAAGTATCCAGCTGAAGAGATGGTGGAAAAGTTTTTGGATTCTTTACCACCCAAATTTGAGATGTACACAACCCTGATGAGAGAAAATCCTAAATTCTATGAGTTGACAATAGAGGAAGCAATAGGAAAGATTCAAGCTCATGAAATGAACTTGAAAAGAAAGGAGAGCTCTAGAAGACCCCAGATAAGCGTTTTGTTTGAACAAAATAACGAGGTTGTTTAAATCAAATAATAGAATGATTAGTTTACGAATGAAATTGCAGGTAGTGTACTAAATTGACATGAATGAAGAAGGTGATACTTGGGGAATACTGATGAAAATATGATGGGTGTAATTCACACTCAACGTGTCAAATTAAATGGACAATAACTTTAGAGTTGAAAAATATAAAATTTATTAAATGCTGAAATGGTAAAAATTATTCAAAACATAGGGGAAATAGTTCTCAAACTGAAAATTTAAAGACCATAAATATAAATTTATGTTGACGTCTCTGGTAGCTTCCCACTAGAAGGAAGGTAATCACCAAGACGAGTACCGCTATGGTCATTTGGGTAGTCGATCTGGCTACAGCTCTAGTTGTTTCCATGCGATTCTCAAGCATTTCTTTTTCAAGAATGGAAGTTAACTACTTTTGATACCCTAATTGGTTCACTAGGCTATCCGTTCTCTATCCCTGCAAGTCGTGCCTTATCTCGTGCTCCATTCTTTGCCTCTCAAACTCTGAGGTCCTTACATATTGGTGAAAGTCATTGGTTGGAATTCCTGTAGCACTAGTGGATGCCATGGTATGCCACACCCAAGGGTTAGAATGACACGGGTCGGGCACCAGATACAGGTCTCTTACTGGGGGTGATCTAGGTGTTCGAAGTCTTGGGCCGGTGTTCCTAGCCCAATCTGTCCTTACTTCAAACCTTGGCCTGGCAGCTGGGGGTGGTGGTGACCGATACACGGGTGACCTGATGTCTTCTTCCCAATCCGACTCTACTCCGGGATGGTATACCGGGGAGGAAGGAGAGTAGGAGTCCATGTCTAGCAGAGAGACAATGAAAAGGTTGTAAGTGATAATGAAATACTGAGTGTTAAATATAGGAGTTCTCATAGGTTTAGAGTTTGACTAGTCATAACACCAATTCTTTACCATAGTATTTTAGAAATACATTTGACCTATAAACAATGCATCCCTGAGGAGGATTCCCAGGAAAGAGGGGTGGTTCACTAAGACACACTTAAGTACCCTGTCTTTCCTTAGCAAGAATCCCGCAAGGGCCTGCACACTCTTCCAGCCATCATGTATTAATAACACTATTGTTGGGCTCATGGTCATGATGAGAATTGTTGTGGACTGGGCTTTGAGGCCCGAAAGTGAGGCTTATATATTGTAGTAGGCTTATTCTTCTTGGAGGGTAAGTGGGCTTCTTGTTTATTATTGTCACACCCCGCCAGGGCGGAAACGCGAGGCGCGACTTTCACTGGTTTCCAAAGCATATGATTACCGCAAACACATACATGTAATTGGATACATAACTGAATTTAAAATATTTACGTTACAAAATATCAATTTGAGTTTACAAATGTTTAAGATTTCGCAAATATGACTCAAGACCATGAGTTATACAAGAGAAATCCTCCCAAAAGCCGTATCCACGTGCATGCATGTAACCTACATTGCTAACCTGATGACCACGTTCAATTTCCTGAAAACATACTTAAAACTGTCAACACGAGGTTGGTGAGTTCACAAGTTATTATAAAGAGTTATCATAAACCCAATGTTTAAATCTGATCTTTTTGCCGATCAAAACTCTTTGTTAAACCTGATCATTTTAACCTGATCAGTACTCTTTCATTTAAACCTGATCACTTTACCCTAATCAGAACTCTTTTGTGTAAAACCTGATCAGAACTCTTTTGTGTAAAACCTGATCAGAACTCTTTTGTGTAAAACCTGATCACTTTACCTTGATCAGAACTCTTTTGTGTGTATTACCAATGAATATGATTACTAATCCGATCTATTGACCCCATTTGTAAGCTTGCAAGGAATACAAAATAGTATGTAATGTACGAGACCGTAACCAAACCCCAACTTTCTGTGCCTCCCCTCGCCTTTCTGCGAGTAAGACAATATGCGGTCATTCGGCCATTTTGACCCCTGGTTAGCGCGACTAACCATGACCGGAGGCGTCACCCCCAATAGTACTATTCATATAATCCCGGGCTAAATCCATAGCTAATGGTTACTAATTTATTACGAGGACTTTAAGCGCTTTATTGTTCCCTCAATACATACATACGGTCAGATCATTAGTTCCATTCATTTATACACAAAAGTCTTTTACAAGTATGTTTCCACCCCAAATCATTTCAAAAACTTAAAAAAAGGGGGATTAGTGAAACTCACCTCGACAGTATGAATACTAGCAAATATTTGAATGACGGCAGATTCGCCTATCCGTATCCTATTTGCACAAGGATAACATACACGTTAAGACTACTTGTCTTAAATGCAAATTGTTCACTTGACTTGGCCGATCTGATTACTTTTGTTTTAATTATCTTTTTAGTTTTTCCAACCTTGTTTTGTTATGAAAATAGTTCTGAGTTACAGCCTTATGGGCTGATGAACAGGTATCGAAACTTTCTTAGTTTCGATTGAACAGAACAGATGTCGAAACTTCCTAGTTTCGACTGAGTGAAATAGGTATCAAAACTACCTAGTTTCGATTGGCAAAAATAGTATCGAAACTACCTAGTTTCGATTGTACACAGGTATCGAAACTTCCTAGTTTCGATTGAGGAATAGATATCAAAACTCCTAGTTTCGATAGAACAACCGGTATCGAAACTCCTAGTTTCGATTGAATAACTGGTATCGAAACTCCTAGTTTCGATCAATAGGTATCGAAACTCCCAGTTTCGATTGACCAACAGGTATCGAAACTATAGTTTCGATATCTGCACTTTGATTTACAGAATTCACTCTGTATATTTTTATGTTCAAATCTTGAGTTTGACACAGTTTTCTTGTTATCTTATTTGTGTTTGAATGATTTGTATGTTTAGTTACGGTTTTAAAGCAAATAATCTGGATGGTATCGAGTTTTTACCTCAAACCGAGAATGGCGATCTTTAGAGAAAAACAGAGAAGTAGTCTTGAATCTTTTGAGCTTTCTTCAAGAACACTTGAAATTCTCCTTATGACACCGAATTATGGTGATTTTCGCTTTAAAACTGGACTTCGATTTGAAAGGGAATTGGGAATTTGCCGTAAGAAAAGAGAAGGTTTGAAAGGAATGGTGAAGTTTCGTCTGAAGAGTATGGTTTTCATCTGAATCAAAGTGAATCAGGCAAGTGGGAGTATGGCTCCCCTGACTCTCGGCCAAGAAAGTCAAGAAGTTGTTTAGGGGTTAATGATAACCAATTTTTAAATATTAATTTATTATGGTATTAGTATCAATTAGAGTTTTAAAGGGGTAATTTAATTCAGTTTCGATTCTTCACGGTATTATAATTTTTAACCATTTTATGGCTCGTTGAAGAAAATATTAGAATCTTGGCTCAACGTAAATTTTGTGTAATATATATATATATATTTTTCTGGTTATTTTATTTAACCATTTACGTTCGCATTAAGTCGGGTTATCCTGCTTACTTTTTCTAGTAACTCTTTACGGTTTACTAGACTTGGAACAAACTTCTTTGCTAGACTTCTTGACTTTACTTAGTCAAAATAAAATATCAGGAAATAATAATTATGAACGTGCGTTTATGAAATGTGGATATTGACCTGAAATGCTGGGTGTCACATTCTCCCCATGTTACAGAGAATTTCGTCCCGAAATTCAGTTCTTGTCACTCTGACTTGGTGTTTTTGTAAACAGTGACGGGTACTTGGATTTCATTTTATCTTCCCGCTCCCACGTATACTCGGGGCCGCGCTTTGAATTCCAACGTACCTTGACCAGCTTAACACGGCTGCGCCTTGTTCTCTGAACCTTCCAATCTGTGACTTCCATAGGTTCCTCAATGAAGTGCAACTTGTCGTCTATGTGAATCTCATCAGGCGGTATAATTAACGTCTCGTCTGATAAACACTTCTTGAGATTTGATACATGAAACGTATCATGTACATTGCTTAGTTCTTGTGGCAACTTGAGTTTGTAAGCTACAGGGCCAACCCTAGCCAATATTTCAAATGGTCCAACGTACCTAAGGTTAAGCTTGCCACGGTTGCCAAATCTTGCAACTCCTTTCCAAGGTGAGACCTTTAACATGACTTTGTCTCCCACTTGGAATTCTAAAGGTCTTCGTCTGTTATCTGCGTAACTCTTTTGTCTGTCACGGGCGGCCTTCAGACGATCCTTGATTTTGAAAATCTTATCTGTGGTCTCTTGAATAACTTCAGGACCGGTTAAATGTTTGTCGCCAACTTCTGCCCAACAAAGCGGTGAACGACATTTTCGACCATACAAAGCCTCAAACGGAGCGGCTTTGATGCTGGTGTGGTAACTGTTATTGTATGAAAACTCAGCTAGTGGCAAATGAGTATCCCAATTTCCACCGAAGTCAATTGCACACGCACGGAGCATATCCTCTAATGTTTGAATAGTTCTTTCACTTTGACCATCTGTTTGTGGGTGATATGCCGTGCTCATGTCAAGACGTGTGCCCATGGCTTCTTGTAATGATTTCCAGATTCTAGACACGAATCTGCTGTCTCTATCAGAGATAATCGAAATTGGTACTCCATGCCTAGCCACAATTTCCTTAATATAAAGTCTTGCAAGTTTCTCGGTTTTATCCGTTTCTTTGATGGGTAGAAAATGAGCTGATTTCGTCAGACGATCGACGATTACCCATATAGTGTCATACCCGCTCGACGTCTTGGGTAACTTTGTAATGAAATCCATGGAAATCTGTTCCCATTTCCATTGAGGTATCTCGGGTTGTTGTAACAATCCCGACGGTTTCTGATGTTCTGCTTTTACTTTTGAACATGTCAGGCATTTACCGACATAAATAGCAATTTCTCCTTTCATGTTCGGCCACCAGTAGAATTCTTTCAGATCCTTATACATTTTATCCGAACCTGGGTGAATGGAGTACCTGGACTTGTGGGCTTCGTCCATAACCAACTCCCGTATGTTACCAAAACATGGCACCCAAATTCTATTCATGAAGTATAAAGTGTCATCTGACTTTGGTTCCAACTGCTTTATCATTCCTCGTAAAGCTTCGTTCTGACTGTTTTCTTCTTTGATTGCTTCTTGTTGTGCCATCCGAATTTGAGTCGTGAGACTCGTATGAATTGTCAATTTCAGGGCACAAACACGGAGTGTTTTAACTCGTTCTTTACGACTTAAGGCATCTGCTACGACGTTTGCCTTACCAGGGTGATACTTGATATCACAGTCGTAATCATTCAGTAGTTCTACCCAACGACGTTGCCTCATGTTGAGTTCTTTCTGATTAAAGATGTGCTGGAGACTCTTGTGGTCTGTAAATATAGTACATTTTGTACCGTATAAGTAATGTCTCCAAATCTTGAGTGCAAACACGACTGCACCCAATTCCAAGTCGTGGGTCGTATAATTCTTTTCGTGCACCTTTAGTTGTCTGGATGCATATGCTATGACTTTTTCTCTCTGCATCAATACACATCCTAAACCTTGGTGTGATGCGTCACAGTACACAATGAAATTGTCAGTTTGTTCAACTCTCGATAATCAATGCACATTCTAAAGGTTCCATCCTTTTTCTTTACAAATAGGACCGGAGCTCCCCATGGTGAGAAACTCGGTCTTATGAAACCTTTGTCAAGTAATTCTTGTAGTTGACTCGACAGTTCCTGCATCTCAGAAGGGGCTAGACGATACGGAGATCGTGCAACTGGTGCGGCTCCTGGTACTAGGTCGATCCGAAACTCGACTTGTCTTGATGGTGGTATTCCTGGTAAGTCTTCGGGAAATACTTCCGAATAATCTCTGACGATTGGTATGTCCTCAAGTCGACGTTCTTCGGGTTTCTTCTCGACGATGTGAGCCAGGAATGCACAATAACCCTTGCGTAGATACTTATGAGCTTTCATGCAGTTTATCGTTTTTAACATCGTTATACACCTTTCGCCTTGAATTGAAAGAATTTCTCCGCTTGGTAGGGGAATACGTACAATCTTCTCGAAGCATACTATCTCGGCACGATTCTTGGTTAACCAATCCATACCAATAACAATATCAAAACTCCCTAACTCGATAGGTAGAAGGTCTATACTGAATGTACGGTTTTCTAAACATAAAGTACAACCCCTAAAGACCTCTCCGGTTTCTATTAATTTCCCATTTGCTAATTCAATTGTATAACGTTGATCTAGTTTGCTGGCCTTAATACCGAGTAAGGATTTAAAATCATTCGACACAAAGCTCATATCCGCACCCGAATCAAAAAGTACAGAGGCATAGTGATTATTTATCGGGAACGTACCAGTGACGATGTTCGGGTCCTGGCGTGCGTCCCTTGCACCCATCACAAATGCCCTCCCTGGTGCATGAGCGTTGTTCTGATTCTTCCACTTGGGACAATCCTTCTTGAAGTGTTTTAGATCACCACATACAAAACATCCCGGTTTGTTTTTCCCTAATCGGTTGTTAGTTCGACAAGCTTGAGTGGTGTGACCAAATTTGTCGCATTTTCCACACTTGATGCAAACACCGGCATGATGATTTCCACACCTCTTACATCTCGGTAGGCCCCTATCATACTCCTTTCTTTCCACTGTGTTGGCTGCAAAAGCCTTCACAGTTCCTTGTTTCTTAAACTCTTGTTTTCCAGATTTGTTACTTGAATTTCCCATCCATTTTCTTTTCTCCCCAGATCTACCTTCCTCATTCTCCTTCCTCACAAACAATTCATTACGTACTGCATCATCCTTTAGTTTGAATGCTAAAGTTATAGCACTCTTGGCATCTATTGGATTAGATGATGTTACCATGCTACGAATTTGAGGCGCAAGGCCCCACAGATACCTTTCAACACGCTTATGTTCTGGTGTGACCATATGCGGTACCAGAAGTGCCAATTCATTGAAGCGGTCGGTGTATCCCGCTACATCATCTCCTATCATCTGTAGGTTCCACATCTCAGTTTCAATCTTTTGCAATTCGTTCCGAGGACAGTATTCCTCAATCATCATGTTTTTCAAATCTTCCCAAGACAATTGGTACGCTGTCTCTCTCCCCAAAGTCTTCATTTGAGTATTCCACCAAGTTAAAGCTTTATCAGTGAGTGTGCAGGTAGAATACTTCACTATGCAATCAGCGGTGCATTCACTTATATCAATCACCGACTCCATATGTTCTATCCATCTCATTAGTCCTACTGCACCCTCGGTGCCATTAAAACTGCGGGGTTTGCAGGATAGGAAGGCCTTGTAGGTACACTTCCTATTTGGAGCATCTGCAGGATCACAAGTCATAACGTCATTAATTCGGATCATGACTATGTGTTATGGCTTATTTATTTTTTTATTACCTCCGGAACCTCCTGCTGTACCGCTACCCCCTGCGGTACCGCTACCTCCTGCACCTCCTCCGCTATTTCGGTTTGCTTCATACTGCTCTATGGCGGCAGCTACTCGCTGTGCTATTAGTTGTTCCATGTTTGGGGAAATTGTCTCGTTGTTGTCACCAGTAGTGTTACGGGGTGTCCCACGCTTAGGTGCCATGACGTTCTTTCTAACATGTCAATTAAAAAGAAACAACATCATATATCAATAATGATAGATCATGACAATATGATACCACAACATCAAACATGAACAACTATCATTACAACATAAACCATTACATACATAGTCAAAACATACATAGTACATTGTTCCCAAAAGACGAGGATACAAAAGAGATGGGTTCACATGACCTCATTAATACTAACGTTTTAAACTACATAATGTACTATGGGCACAACCCGCCCATAATAGGTTTAAAAGAAGAAGTGGGAGTACAACCCAATCATCATGGCTAGTCCTGCCATAACAAAGCTAGCTCTTGCCACAAATTCTGCAGCCAAAGTCCTCTCCTCCAGCGCCTCCACCATGTCTCGGACCGTGAGAGTGAACTGCCAGTCCATATCAGCTCTCAACTCGAGGTAGTCAGTGGCACTCTGTATGTCTCGAGTGCTATCCTCCAGAGTCTGTACTCGAGATTCGAGCCCTTGATATAAGCGCCTGGTTGCATCCCCCTGTGCCCGAATATCATCTAGGAGATCATCAAGACGCTCCTCATGCGTACGAACGCGAGCTACCAAGGTAGGCACAGTGAGCTCTATGGCTTCCCCAGTGTGGGGTAGGGGTGTTGGGGAGTTAGAAGACTCTCCAAGCTCAAAGGTAGATGGAATGCTCTCCATCTCCCTCCAATGTGCCAGGGTACGAGGCATCCAACGGATGGTTCCCACGGTAGGGTGGTAGCAGGGTCGTTGCCTCGGTGGTTCCTCATCGGTCTCCAAGTCTTTCGGGTCACGGGCTGCCAGGTTTCTCTTGCGCGGAAGTCGAACCTTCTTCCTAGCACTTTGCACCTTAACTGGTCCTCCGCTTTTCTTTCGGTAGACGATGGGCGGTTCTCCCAGAGCGACATTGGGTGGTGTCGAGCTGCGAACTTGTACTCGATTTTTAGGGCGTGAGGCGGAAAGTTCCTCGTTGGATTCAGAGTCAGAGACGGGGTCAGAGTGTGAATGTGACGACATACTTGTGACTACAATATCCACATGACATGATGACTGGTTATACAATGCTTATGCAATGAAAACATTTTAGTGAGTCATTCTAATTATAGACTAGGTTCCGTTTTAGACACCTAGTTCGCTATAATCAATGGCTCTGATACCAAGTTCTGTCACACCCCGCCAGGGCGGAAACGCGAGGCGCGACTTTCACTGGTTTCCAAAGCATATGATTACCGCAAACACATACATGTAATTGGATACATAACTGAATTTAAAATATTTACGTTACAAAATATCAATTTGAGTTTACAAATGTTTAAGATTTCGCAAATATGACTCAAGACCATGAGTTATACAAGAGAAATCCTCCCAAAAGCCGTATCCACGTGCATGCATGTAACCTACATTGCTAACCTGATGACCACGTTCAATTTCCTGAAAACATACTTAAAACTGTCAACACGAGGTTGGTGAGTTCACAAGTTATTATAAAGAGTTATCATAAACCCAATGTTTAAATCTGATCTTTTTGCCGATCAAAACTCTTTGTTAAACCTGATCATTTTAACCTGATCAGTACTCTTTCATTTAAACCTGATCACTTTACCCTAATCAGAACTCTTTTGTGTAAAACCTGATCAGAACTCTTTTGTGTAAAACCTGATCAGAACTCTTTTGTGTAAAACCTGATCACTTTACCTTGATCAGAACTCTTTTGTGTGTATTACCAAAGAATATGATTACTAATCCGATCTATTGACCCCATTTGTAAGCTTGCAAGGAATACAAAATAGTATGTAATGTACGAGACCGTAACCAAACCCCAACTTTCTGTGCCTCCCCTCGCCTTTCTGCGAGTAAGACAATATGCGGTCATTCGGCCATTTTGACCCCTGGTTAGCGCGACTAACCATGACCGGAGGCGTCACCCCCAATAGTACTATTCATATAATCCCGGGCTAAATCCATAGCTAATGGTTACTAATTTATTACGAGGACTTTAAGCGCTTTATTGTTCCCTCAATACATACATACGGTCAGATCATTAGTTCCATTCATTTATACACAAAAGTCTTTTACAAGTATGTTTCCACCCCAAATCATTTCAAAAACTTAAAAAAAGGGGGATTAGTGAAACTCACCTCGACAGTATGAATACTAGCAAATATTTGAATGACGGCAGATTCGCCTATCCGTATCCTATTTGCACAAGGATAACATACACGTTAAGACTACTTGTCTTAAACGCAAATTGTTCACTTGACTTGGCCGATCTGATTACTTTTGTTTTAATTATCTTTTTAGTTTTTCCAACCTTGTTTTGTTATGAAAATAGTTCTGAGTTACAGCCTTATGGGCTGATGAACAGGTATCGAAACTTTCTTAGTTTCGATTTAACAGAACAGATGTCGAAACTTCCTAGTTTCGACTGAGTGAAATAGGTATCAAAACTACCTAGTTTCGATTGGCAAAAATAGTATCGAAACTACCTAGTTTCGATTGTACACAGGTATCGAAACTTCCTAGTTTCGATTGAGGAATAGATATCGAAACTCCTAGTTTCGATAGAACAACCGGTATCGAAACTCCTAGTTTCGATTGAATAACTGGTATCGAAACTCCTAGTTTCGATCAATAGGTATCGAAACTCCCAGTTTCGATTGACCAACAGGTATCGAAACTATAGTTTCGATATCTGCACTTTGATTTACAGAATTCACTCTGTATATTTTTATGTTCAAATCTTGAGTTTGACACAGTTTTCTTGTTATCTTATTTGTGTTTGAATGATTTGTATGTTTAGTTACGGTTTTAAAGCAAATAATCTGGATGGTATCGAGTTTTTACCTCAAACCGAGAATGGCGATCTTTAGAGAAAAACAGAGAAGTAGTCTTGAATCTTTTGAGCTTTCTTCAAGAACACTTGAAATTCTCCTTATGACACCGAATTATGGTGATTTTCGCTTTAAAACTGGACTTCGATTTGAAAGGGAATTGGGAATTTGCCGTAAGAAAAGAGAAGGTTTGAAAGGAATGGTGAAGTTTCGTCTGAAGAGTATGGTTTTCATCTGAATCAAAGTGAATCAGGCAAGTGGGAGCATGGCTCCCCTGACTCTCGGCCAAGAAAGTCAAGAAGTTGTTTAGGGGTTAATGATAACCAATTTTTAAATATTAATTTATTATGGTATTAGTATCAATTAGAGTTTTAAAGGGGTAATTTAATTCAGTTTCGATTCTTCACGGTATTATAATTTTTAACCATTTTATGGCTCGTTGAAGAAAATATTAGAATCTTGGCTCAACGTAAATTTTGTGTAATATATATATATATATATATTTTTCTGGTTATTTTATTTAACCATTTACGTTCGCATTAAGTCGGGTTATCCTGCTTACTTTTTCTAGTAACTCTTTACGGTTTACTAGACTTGGAACAAACTTCTTTGCTAGACTTCTTGACTTTACTTAGTCAAAATAAAATATCAGGAAATAATAATTATGAACGTGCGTTTATGAAATGTGGATATTGACCTGAAATGCTGGGTGTCACAATTATTAATGGGCGTTAGGCCCAATAGTTTTGATTTAGATCACAAGAGGTGGTGACATTATATGTGTGAGTTTAAGGGTGCATGAAAATCTAAGTGTGTATAAGTGTGTGTGTTAAAACTTAGGATAGCACTTAAATGAATCTAATATATAGCATGAATATAGTACAAAATTTATCAGGCAGTGTGACACAAATTATTAAATATTGTATCAGGTAGTGTATTTACTTATGATAGTAGGTAGGAATATTCAAACAAGGAGAAATCATGTAGCATGTAGTAGTATAGAATTGTATGGGTGTCCTAAGGTTATAGTCTAGGTCAAAAGTGTCTAATAACCTAATTCCCTATAACCAAGGCTCTGATACCAATATGTCACACCCCAACCGATGGCGGAATACGTCAGGGCGGGACATGTAGACTGTTCATGTAACATTTATGATTTTATGATTGTTATCTCACTTTATTCTCCTTATGTTACAATTATAGAACATTTATATTTCAAGTATTATCTAAAGGTCTGATAAGCGTTTTGTTTGAACAAAATAACGAGGTTGTTTAAATCAAATAATAGAATGATTAGTTTACGAATGAAATTGCAGGTAGTGTACTAAATTGTCATGAATGAAGAAGGTGATACTTGGAGAATACTGATGAAAATATGATGGGTGTAATTCACACTCAACGTGTCAAATTAAATGGACAATAACTTTAGAGTTGAAAAATATAAAATTTATTAAATGCTGAAATGGTAAAAATTATTCAAAACATAGGGGAAATAGTTCTCAAACTGAAAATTTAAAGACCTCAAATATAAATTTATGTTGACGTCTCTGGTAGCTTCCCACTAGAAGGAAGGTAATCACCAAGACGAGTACCGCTATGGTCATTTGGGTAGTCGATCTGGCTACAGCTCTAGTTGTTTCCATGCGATTTTCTCATGAAATGAACTTGAGAAAATCCTAAATTCTATGTATCATGGGACGACTTCCACATCCAAGTCATCTGGCTCTGGAATTCCCCTCTTCACTGGAAATCCTACTGAAGAAGACCACTCAACTGGGTCTGGTGGTCATGCTTGCTATGCTTCAGGATCAGGGTTGGGGTGTCATCATCAAAATACCTTAAGAAATCCTCCTGCTATGTCCTCAGCTAACAACTCAGCTATAGCCAGAATAGCTGAAGATCATGTAGCATTATTCTCATCTTGTATGCTTGCATATGAAAACTTCATAGGTGGCAAGCTTATTGATCCAGAGACGATTGAAGAAGATTTTAATCAAGTGGATCCTGATGACATGGAGGACATGGATATTCAATGGAATATGGCCATGCTTTTGAGGAGAGCCAACCGTTTCCTGAACAGAACAGGAAGAAAGTTTATTAGCGGGCATCCTAATGCCAAGGTCGGGTTTGACAAATCTAAGGCCAAATGCTACAAGTGTCTGAACTATGGACACTTTGCTCGTGAGTGTTAGAAAGACAGAGCACCTGCCTCTGGTTTTACCCGACCCAGCCAAGGAAACAGCCATGGCCAAAACAATCCAAACCACCACAATCAAAGCCAAAGTGGAACGTCCAATGCACTGGTAGCACAACAGGACGACAGCTTTTATTGGGGCGTTCATCTGGAGGATGCCATCATCGCACAAACACAGGTTGGTCTCATGGCTGAGATCATGGAAATGATGGAAGCAGAGAGAAGGGATGCTTCTATGGCTGACCTAAAAGAGTCTACTACTGCTGCTACAGAGGAAGAGGAGGAAGCTTCTATAGCTGAGAAAGAGGAATCGACTACTGCTATTACTCCCATGGCCATTGGAGAAGCAACAAGTTCATCTCATGAGGTAGACTCTAATCCCTTTTCTGTTGTTTCATGTTCTAAGTGTCTAGGGCTAAAACTTGAAAACTCTAGGCTCCAAGACAAAATCGAACCCCTAAGTATGGTAGCTCTAAACTATAAAGAAAACGAAAAACGTTTTAAAGAGTCTATTGAAACATTGAAAAAGGAAAATTGTGAGTATTCTTTAAAAATGAGCGATCAACAGCTTCACTTGGATATTGCTTATAAGGGGTTAGAAAAACGGAACAATGAAATCAACAAACTGCAAAATGAGATCTTGCAGTTAAAATGCACAAATGAGAAGTTGAAAAACTCTCGCTTTGTGGTGGAACACTACGAATCTGTAGTGAGGAAAATGAATGGGCTAGGTCTTGGTACCAATGCCATTCCTCAACCAATCAGTGGGAAGTTTGTCAATGGCTTATTAGACATTGATCTCACTTGTCTAGATGAGTCCACTGATAAGGATGATTCCCCTGAAAAGGATGAATCCTCAAGTAAGGCTAACTCCACATCTAGTGAGGAGTTTGTTACTGCTTCTGAAGATGGGTCGGTTAACTCTTGCCCTGAAGGTGTAGTATCTGAGGAGTTGTTGACTGAACAGAAAGTCAAGAAAAACATTTTCACTAATGGTGATAATTGCATTTTAACTGAACCTGATGTCATTGAATCAAATGATAAACTTAAGGTAATGCTTTATGGGGGTTATAAAAACCTTAACCAAGTAAAGAAAGACGCTTTTTCAGCTCACTTTGGGCTTGGTTACAAAGAAAATTTGGAAAAATACTATACTCCCAAAAATCAAACTGTTACGGTTCAGACTGCTGTTCAGAAACCAACTCCTCCTGCTCATAATGGAGAGTTTTCTAAGGCCAGATCTAATGAGCCTTACAAGAGAACTCATGTAGACAAGAGGAACTGCTTTCACTGTGGCTTGATTGGTCACATTTTTGTGAACTGTCCTTCTAAGAACCAAGGGAAACGGCCTGTTGTTTCACAACCAGCTGTTATCCCCAGGTCGCCACCAGTGAAACCATCTCCCAAACATCCAAAGCAGAATGTGGTGAAACCACCAGTCCAACCGATGGCAAAGCCAAAGATCAAATCTGAGGCCAAACCATCTGTTGCAAGAAAGGTAAAGCAACCTGCTGTACCTCGTGTGTCTACATCAGGTAGTACACGTACTGGTGAGAAATCTGTCGCTAGACTCTCTAAGCCACAGAGAAGAAGAAGGAGTAAGAGGTTGAGAAAGCTGGAACAGCTGACTAAAGCTCAATCAGGTGAAGCTTCCACAAGTTCACCTGCTGTGGTTGAGCCAAAGTCTCCTGTTCTGGTTAAGAATCAAAAGAGATCCTGGAACAAGAAAGTAAAAGGTTCTCAATCTCCTGTTCCCAATTCCTCCAAAGATTCACAAATTTTGAACAGTCATCATGACTGTGAGTTGAAAGAAGTAGTTTATTTTGAGAAAGACGGACGACCCAAGACCACAATGGCTTGGGTCTCCAAATCTAACTAATTCTTTTGTTAATCGTGCAGGGACGTCCGAAGGGTACTATCTCTAACCGTTGGTATGTAGATAGTGGATGATCCCGGCACATGACAGGAAACATGGCCCTGCTTCAAGATGTTAAACCATTCAGAGGCGGCTATGTGGCCTTTGCCGGAGAAAAAGGCGGCAGCATCACGTGTCAAGGCGTGGTTTCGAACGATTGTGTCAGCTTTGACAATGTCAACTTCTGCGAGCAGCTGAAGCATAACCTGTTGAGTGTCTCCCAAATGTGTGATAAGGAGTACTCGGTGATGTTTGACAAGTCAGAATGCCTGATTCTCAAACCCGGTTTTGAGGTTCCCGAAGACTGGATTCTGATGAGAGCACCAAGAACGAACGACACATATCAGATCGATACGAGCGTGGCAACAACCACCTCATCAGTTGCTACTTGTTTGCTTACAAAAGCGACAGAGCTTGACTCTATCTTGTGGTATAGGAAACTCGGACATATTTCTTATCGTAAAATGAATCATCTTGTCCGAAACGGTTTGGTAATGGGGGTTCCTAACTGAGATTTACCGTTGCTGATGACTGTATGCCTTGTAAAAAGGTCAAACAACAACGGAAGTCTCACAAGCCCAAGCTCCAAAACTCTATTGATACCCCTTTGGAGCTATTACACATGGATCTGTTTGGCCCTATAAGTATCAGGAGTATTGGAGGTAAGTCGTTCTGTCTAGTTGTAACTGATGATTTCTCACGTTTTTCTTGGGTGCATTTTTTAGGTACTAAAGATGAGACATCTGATATTCTTCAATACTTGATCCTGAGCTTGGAATCTCTTTGCAAGCTGAAAGTTAGAAGGATAAGGAGCGACAACGGAACTGAGTTCAAGAATAATTTGATGGAGCTTTTCTGTCTCAAGAAAGGGATCCGTCATGAATTCAGCGCGCCGTAGACGCCTCAGCAGAATGGAGTTGCTGAACGGAAGAACAGAACACTGATTGAGACAGCAAGGACTATGCTGTCGGATGTAAAGCTTCCTGTCACTTTCTGGGCAGAAGCCGTTAATATAGCTTGTCACGTCTTAAACAGGGTTCTGGTTGTGAAGAGGCATAACAAGACTTCTTACGAGTTGATCAACAATCGACTTCCCAATCTTGATTACCTTGTTCCTTTTGGTAGTCTTTGTTCCTTGTTGCTACAGTACAAAGACCGCCAGTCTAAGTTTCATGCAAAAGCAGTGGAAGGCATCTTCTTAGGATACGTTGCCAACTCGCCTTGTAAGAGAGTGTACAACAAAGGAACTCGTACTGTCGAGGAATGGTTTGAAGTGGATTGTAGTAAACACAACATTCCACCTGAACCAACAGGTCCAGCTTGGGGTTTTGATTATGATGCGTTATTCAAGTCATTCAATCTTCCTGATATATCTGCAGAAGACGCCGCAAATGTTTATGAATTATTGGGTGGGGGCGATGACTCCAGCTTCTCTACTCGTGCTACTATACCGATTGTAACTCCAGATTCCAATGCTGCATCTGCATATGGAACTCATGACAGTGATAACAGTGAAGATGTTCATATTGTTGGAGATGACGCTCAAGCCAATCCTAACACAACTGTAGGAAATGACGCTCCGGCGGATCTAATTAACATTGAATCTTCTTCCTCTGGAACACAGGAAATGGGGGAGTTAAGCACGAATCTAGATCCAAAAATTTCAGAACCGATTGTACCGAAGACGAGAGTGCATAGGAATCATCTAATCGACAACATTATTGGTGATCCTTATGCCGGTGTTCAGACTCGTCATCGAACCATCACTGAGAACACCAGTCTTTACACATAGATATTTGACACTGGTGTCATGGAAACATGTCTGCATGCTGCATTCGTGTCCCAGTTAGAGCCGAAGAATGTGAAGGAGGCTCTCACTGACAACTGCTGGATTGAGGCGATGCAAGATGAATTGTCTCAATTCCAAAAGTTGCACGTGTGGGATTTGGTTGACTTGCCAAAAGGCTTTCAGCCAATTGGAACCAGATGGGTGTTCAAATGCAAGACGGATGATCATCATGTTGTTGTGAAGAACAAAGCAAGATTGGTTGTTCAGGGTTTTTATCAGCAGGAGGGCTTGGATTACACGGAAGTATATGCCCCAGTTGCTAGAATTGAAGCCATTCGACTGTTTTTGGCTTATGCCACATATGTCGGCTTCAAGGTCTATCAACTTGATGTGAAGAGTGCTTTCCTTTATGGTAAAGTTCATGAAGAAGTCTATGTCACTCAACCTCCCGGTTTTGAAGATCCGCATAATATCAATAAAGTGTATAAGCTCGACAAAGCACTTTATGGTCTTCATCAAGCACCGCGGGCATGGTATGAGACATTATCTAAGCATTTACTGTCTAATGGTTTCGACCGTGGACAGATTGACTCGACTCTCTTCATTAGGAAAGCAGGAGGTGACATTCTTCTTGTACAAGTATATGTCGACGACATCATTTTTGGGTCTACCAATGAAGGGATGTGTGCGGAATTCGAGCAGGTGATGAAGTCCAAATTTGAAATGAGTAATATGGGTGAATTATCGTTCTTCCTGGGTCTACAAGTCAGTCAAAGAGAGGATGGCATTTATCTACATCAAACTAAGTATGTGCAGGACATCTTATATAAATACAATATGAATGATAGCAGTACTTATGGAACACCTATCCCAGTCAATCATGGTCTGCATCCTGACAAAGATGGAAAGGATGTAGACAGCAGATTGTACCGTGGGATGATCGGATCACTTATGTATCTCACAGCTTCAAGACCCGATATAATGTTTGCTGTGTGCTTGTGCTCAAGGTTTCAGTATCAACCGAAGGAGTCACATATGATAGCTGTGAAGAGAATTTTCAGATACCTGAAAGGGAAACCCCGATTAGGTCTTTGGTACTCTAAGCAGCAGTCATTCGACTTCAAAGCCTACACTGATTCAGATTATGGCGGTTGTAACCTTGACAGAAAGTCAACTTCTGGTGGATGTCAATTCTTAGGAGACAGACTGGTCTCCTGGCAGTGTAAGAAGCAGTCAACGGTTTCTGTCTCAACTTGTGAAGCAGAATACATTGCTGCAACGAGCGGTTGTTCTCAGATACTGTGGATTCAGCAGCAGTTGAGAGACTACGGCTTAAACTTCACTGGAACTCCTCTTTTCATTGACAACAATGCCACCATGTCCATCACAAATAACCCAGTGAAACATTCCAAAACTAAACACATAGAGATTCGCCATCATTTCATCCGTGATTGTGCTAAAAAGCATTTAATCGAACTTGTAAAAGTTCACACGGATGACAATCTTGCTGACCTTTTCACAAAGGCATTTGATCGATCCCGTTTTGAGCATCTTGTCAACTTGATAGGAATGTTCAATCCTGAGTGAAAACAAAGTTTTCTTAACTCAATTCAATTCATGGAAGTTAAATTTTTAATTCTTTTAAATTTTCTGTATAGTTCTTTTAGTTTTTTAAAATATTTTATAAAAAAAAAATAGAAAATGGATAAAATTTCAAAGTTAACTTGAGAAAAAAAGGAAATGATAGTACATCAGAAATGATCTAAACACCATAGACTGCTCATATGGGAAATGATTGCGTCATGTTTACTTAATTGTTTAAATTATTATATTTTTAATCTGTTTATTTACAAGTAATTTGAATTGTCAGTAGGTTGTATGCGTCTTTGAATCAATAGTAGTGTGGAAACTAAATCTAAATTACAACTGTGAATTGAACCCATGTTTGCAAGTGTGTGTGCGTAAAAGAATAGAAAAGATCATTATCAGATAAAGGATGTTAGATTTTGGCAATAATTTTCTTTTGAGATCAGTTTCGGGTTATGTCGTTAGCACATTTAATGCGTTTCATCTCACTGCCCATACTCACAAGTATGCAAGGAGAGATTGAATCAATACATGTCTCTGCATTAACCGTTGAGCATGTTTTCACCCTTGAATCACTCCTAATTCATTGAAATCAAATCCAGATAAAAGTTGGATCCCCTTACCTGATAATCAAACACCATATCTATTATTCTGAATCATCATCCCGATATTCAAAGAAGAAAATCATATGAAACCAAGACAAATGAATCACTCGATTCTGAATCTTATGATTCCCGATAATCCTTATGGATTCTGCTTGACTTTTTCCTGTGCTAATAGATGTAGCTTCATTCTGAAAATCTAGAAAATCATTGGGAAAATCTTAGATGCCTTGAGATAGTGCAAGTTAGAATAGCATATTAGTGGGGTACACGTTGTATATCTTATAATTAATACCTTAATACACAAGAACATGATACAAATAAGTGTATAGTTTCAAATCTTATAATATTGTCAGCTTGAATTACTTGTTTATGTGCTTATTACGTATGAATAAAGAGTAATACATGACATGATCCCATATTCTTTGATGTTTATTTTGTATCGTTTTGGCTAAAAGATTGCCTGATATGATCCTCAGCTCATGTCTTTGATCAAAAATAGTTTGTGTGAATACTTGTATATATCTATCTAGAAAAGAACAAAAAGATTTTAAGTTTATGCATTGTTCAAGTTTAATCAGAAAAAAGCCAAAAATATTTTATGTTTAACCTTCATGAATTGTATTTGAAACCTCGTGATTGAATATTTTTTATCTTGTTTGTTCGTTTATTTGAAAAATCTTCATAATTCTGAGTTGGAAATTTGCGCACTTAAGGGCTGTGTGTACTTGATAAGTTCGCACGAAGTAAGCCTTGCGTTCTTAACAAGTACGCAAGAGTTAGTCTTGCGCACTTGTAAATGCGTAAGAGTTAAGTCATGCGTACTTGTAAGTACGCAAGAGTTAACTCGTGCGCAATTAACAAGTACGCACGACCGATAAGTGATGGGTATAAAAATGACACTTAGAACTTTTTCTGAGTTTCACGCTTTCAAACCTAAGAGCTTCCCTCTGCAATTTTCTGCTCAAAATCGATTGTGTCTAAACCATCTTCTCGTCCCGTCTATACTTTCATCATCTCATTACATCGCATTTGTGAGAATTTAGACCAATTCCATCCATAAAATCGTGACATTCGACCGATTTGTGACTTAGAAAACTTTAGGTTAAAATCTTGAATTTTTGGGTAAAATTTGGGGTTGTTTGGGTAACTTATTGTGTGTTTCATGCTAATAGGAACCTTAATCGATTATCTAATCACCCTTTGATCCTCGATTCGAGCCGTCGGTTGAAGCTTACTCGACAGTGGGTCGGCGACTATGTTAGGTCAAAATTTGGTGAAATGTTGGTAGTTTGTGGTGTTGATAATGGTCCCATAGGTTAGCATCCTTGATTCCGACCTAGTGGCGACCTAATCGACCCATTTTTTGAACGATCAATCAACTTTTGAATTTTGTTCTTAAGTGTTGTTCTTGCGCACTTAACAAGTACGCAAGAAGCAATTCCTGCGTACTTGTTAAGTACGCAAGAAGAAATTCGTGCGTACTTGTTAGCGAACACTCAACCTGAGTGTAAATGGGAAGCTTTGCAATATCGGGAGATCGTTGATTTTTTGAACCGATCAAGAATAAGTTATGCAATCTCAGCTGACCCAACAGTCTCAAGACCTTACTTGGAGCAATTCTTGGAGACGGCAGAGCACGACTGCACGGTATCCCCTAATTTCATAAGGGCTACCGTTGATGGTCAGGCTATTGCTTTCTCTGAGGATACAATAAGAAGGGTCCTGCGGTTCGGAGACCTCGCTACCGACCCGACATCCTATCCAGATTACTATGTGGATGGGTGTTGGAGGCATAGAATGGGATATGTCGGAGCGAGGGACTATGCTTCTTACCAAAAGATGTGGGTGTTGGATCAATGGCGGTATTTTGCCCACATCATGATCGTGTGCATCTCGTCAAGAAAAGCGGGGAAAGATGCCATGGGTCATGACCTTGCAGCAGCCATGGTGGGCTTGTCTCTTAATAGGGGCTACAACTTCTCTCGCTACATCTTCAAAGCAATCAATGATCAGATCAATACAACAGAGAAGTTTAGGTTCCTATTGTACCCGAGGTTTGTGCAACTCTTGATTGATGATGCATTGCCAAACCTACATGCTATCGGGGAGAGACTGCAAGTAAAACGGGTGGATAAGAGAGTATTTGCTCAGTTTCTAAAGCCAGGCAGTGTAGATCTTACCCCTGTGCATACTGAACTCTTTGGCCACCTGCTTAATGAAGCATATGTCGCACCAGAAGATTGGAATTGGTATAGTCCCAATTCGGCACCAGAGATGAGTGATGATTCTGATGAACAACAAGAAGAAGAGAATGAAAGTGATGGAGGTGATGACGAAGGCGGTGATGGTGGTGCTGAGGAATCCGATTCAGAAGCAACAGAATCAGATTCTTCTGATTCCGATGACGCACCATCCCAGGCACACCCGAGGAAATCGGCACAGGTAACCCTGCCTGCGTCGTCTTCTAAAAGAAAGCGACAAAGCTCGAGCAGCGAATATGAGCCGACCTCTGACTCTGACGCTGCTCTATAAAGACAAAGGCAAGAGAGTGCCAACAAGAAGAGGGGCGATAGGCAAGAGGTTGCTATCCCCAAGGTTGTAGAGATCCCGATTGTGCAGCAAGTGCAAGCTGCGGCTGACAGTCCAGAGTCAGAATCTACCCCACCAGCACAACAACTGTACAGAAGGAGGAGAAGGCCACTAGTACAAGGTAATGTGGCAGTCACGGCGGTCACAGAGGAGATTCCTGTGACGGTGACCCTCCCTACTCCAACCGTCCAGGTGACAGTGACTACTCCACTTCTCACGGAGTCAGTCACCATCACCCCAACCATAACGCCCACTCCCATCATTACATCCCCACTCCCACCTCACGCCACTGAGCCGTCAGGTCAACCCTTCAACTATGGTGATTTCTCACAAGGGTTTGACTTTGACACAATCTTCTCCTCCCCCATCCGTAATGCTGAAGCCTCATCATCTAGATATTCTGATCCGTATGAAGCAAGGATCAATGTCTTAGAGACCTAAGTTGCTGGAATGTTGAAGACCATTCAAAAGTCAAAGGAGGAGTCTGATTCTCAACAAGCACAGATCAATTCCCTGGCCGATGAAGTTAGGATTCTCCACAGCCAGAGAACAGGGACAAATGACCAACTGAAGAATGTTATGGCACAGAACGAGCTGCTAATGAAAACCAATGAAATGATTCTAGGCCACAGAACTTCACTTGAGCTAAGGATGGATTTACAGAGAAAGGAGCACGAAGCGATGGTCAAATTAGTTGAAGAACTGACCAAGAAGCTTGATGCTTAGGGGGAGAAAGAGAAAGGGAAAGAGAAAGAGAAAGAGAAAGAGAAGGAGAAAGAGAAGGAGAAAGAGAAGGAGAATAAATCCACTGGTGCTGAGCCTTGTCATCCAGTCGACTTGACTAAGGATGATGATAAAGACAAGGATCCTGAAGCCGGTCCTAGTGGAGGTGAGCACCAAGCTTTGGCGATTATGCCCATCTCTTCTATTCCAATGGCTGAGGGAGAGTCTACTCAGCAAGAGGGTGGTGATACCTCTGGTAGTGGTGGTGATAAAAGGAAGTCAGCGGCCAATGTGCTCAAGGACTTATCTGATGATGAGATCCTTTATCTTGAGCCTGACTATTCCAAAGAAGCACAGATCGATGCTCTCCTTAATCTGGAAGAAGGAGAGATCGACTCTGGTGATGACTGGAATGATGAAGATGAGGACGTGGTAATAGAGATTCCCAAGGGCGACGGGGAAGGAGAGTACGAGTTAGAGGATGGTGAGATCTTTGAAGTACCATCGCTCGAATCTCTGCTCGAAACAGGCTCAGTTGACATGGCAAGTAATGTTGAAGCTACAACTGAAACCTCCCCAGTCGACCCTACACCTATGGACCCCGCCTTCTGCATCATCTAAGGGTCCAGCTCCCGTGTGGCAAAAGACGTCCATCACAGACAAGCACGGAGCTACAGGTATGATCTTGGCTGTTAGGTTCGAGGAGGACAAGCACCTGTTTGCCATCAAAAGATCTGGGGGGGTTCAATACTTGAAACCAACCAGTGAGGCGTTCAACTCTTTGCCCAAGTACGACCTTGTGAACCTCGTAAACCGTGACCTGCTGAGTCACTCGAGTCATGCAGTAGCAATGGGTTTGTGGGTAACACTACAGCGGGAAGCAAGATCAGGGAAATTCGAATACTTCAAGCCTCAAGTGCCCAGAAGAGTCAAGGATAAGCACGCTGTACATCCTATGACTAAGAAGCACATAAAGAGATTGGTATACAAGCCAGTGCGATGTGAAACTAAGATTCCCCTGAGCAAGTTACCTCAGGATATTCTTGGTGACATGTGGTACTGGTACGTTGATCCAAAAACGGGCGAGGCTGTGGTTATGGGTAAAGGTAAGTCAGCAAGTGGAAACATGGTGCCAAAGGAAGTGATCAGGATATTTGATGAAGTCTTCTTCATCAACTTTTCTGTGAATGATCTGGAGGTACTAGCCGACAAGTACTGCATCCACACTGATGAATGGACAAAGCTTCTTTCTGCCAAATACGGCAAGTTGATCAAGTTCTGTCTTGATTACAAAAAGAAGATGGAAGCTAAGGAACCAGTGCTATGAAGACTGAAGATTGAAGACTGAAGACGATGAAGATCCCGAGCTGTTGTCAAGGGGGAGTTTGTTGATGCACTTTCCTGTGACAACACTCTGGATAGAGTCTTAGTTTGTATTTCTAATGTCTGTAATTTGTCTTTGTATGTAAGAGTCGTTATGTAATAGTTTATCGAGTTGTATTTACTTTTACATAATGTATGTTGTATTTCTTCTAAGTGTTTTGCGCACTTACATGTGCGCATGAGAAAGCTCCTGCGTACTTAGCAAGTACGCAGGAAGACCCATGCGTACTTGCTAAGTACGCAAGAGCATTTGGCCCTGTGCACTTGCTAAGTGCGCAGGCATCAGGTCTGTATAAATAGGTTTGGTTCACAGAGGATAAGTACGCGGAACTCATATATTAGACGAACTCAGTTTGTTAAGTACGCAATTTGTTATCTCTCTGTAACCGTCGAGTGTTTATAATAGAAAGAGCTTTTATTGTGACTCTCGTGTTTGGTTTACTTTGTTTTAGTTAGACTCTCCGCCTAGTCACGGGTATTCCGCACCCGGTCCGACTAGTAGACCACTTGCATGCAACGATCCGTCACACACGAAGGGACCTACAGACAGATTGGTATCAGAGCCATGGTTATAGGGAATTAGGTTATTAGACACTCTTGACCTAGACTATAACCTTAGGACACCCATACAATGCCATGCTACTACATGTTACATGATTAATTCTTGTAGAAATATTTCTATATGCTATCATAAGTAATTACACTACATGATGCAATACATGATGACCTATGTGTCACACTACTTGATAACTTTTGTGCTTACATTTGTGCTTACATTCATTACTATCTACATGCTACATATGTGTTTCATTAAGTGCTATCCTAAGTTTAACACACACACATACACACCAAATTCTTCATACACCTTTGAACTCACACACATGATACCATCACCGCTTGTGAACAAAAATTTAAACTACGGGGCCTAATAGCCATTAATAATAAACTAAGAAGCCCACTTACCATCCAAGAATGAGGAGCCCGCTGCAATAAATAAACCTCACTTTCGGGCCTCAAAGCCCAGTCCACAACAATTCTCATCATAACCATGAACCCAACAATAGTGTTATTAATACACGATGGTTGGAAGAGTGTGTAGGCCCATGAGGGATTCTGGCTAAGGAAAGACAGGGTACTTAAGTGTGTCCTAGTGACCCACCTCTCTTTCCTAGGAATTCTCCTCAGGGATGCATTGCTTATAGGTCAAGTGTATTTCTAAAACACTATTGTGAAGGCTCGGTGTTATGACTAGTCAAACTCTAAACTTATGAGAACTCCTATGTCTACCACTCAATATTTCATTATCACTTACAACCTCTTCATTGTTTTCTGCTAGACATGGACTCCTACCCTCCATCCTCCCCGGTATACCGTCCCGGAGCAGAATCGGATTGGGAAGAAGACACTGGGTCACCCGTATATCAGTCACCAACACCCCCAGCTGCTAGACCAAGGTTTGATGTAAGGGCAGATTGGATTAGGAACACCGGCCCAAGACTTCGAACACCTGGATCACCCCTACCCAAGAACCCGTATCAGACACCCCACCTACACACTCAACTACCATCCCCACTAAGAGACCCATATCTAATGCCCGACCCGTACCATCCTAAGCCTTGGATAAGGCATACCACGGCAACCACTAGTGTTATAGGAATTCCAACCAATGATATTCACCAATATGTAAGGACCGTAGAATTTGAGAGGCAAAGGATGGAGCAGGGGGTAATGCATGACTTACAAGGACAAAGAATGGATAGCCTAGCAAACCAATTAGGGTACCAAAAAGAGTTAATCTCCATCCTCGAGAAAGAGATACTGGAGCATCGCATAGAGACAGCTAAGGCTGAAGCCAGATCGGCTACCAGAGTGACCATAGCGGTGCTCGTCTTCGGAATTATCTTCCTTCTAGTGGAAAGCTATAAGAGACGTTAACATAATTTTTTTATTTTCTTTAAATTTTCAGTTTGAGAACCATTTTCCTATGTTTTGAATAATGTTTACCATTTCATCATTTAATAAATTTTATATTTTTCCAACCCTAAAGTTATTATTCATTGATTTAATACAAATTCCATCCATCATATTTTCATCAAGATTCTCCAAGTATCACCTCCTTCGTTCACCACGATTTAGTACACCATCGACAATCTCCTTCATAAATAACTCATCCTATTAGATGTAAACAACCTCATTATTTTGTTCAAACAAAAAGTTTATCAAACCTTTAGATAATATCTGAAATATAAATTTTCTATAAACATCTTCGCCATGTAAGAAAACTTAATACAACCTATTTTATAAAAACATTATTTCAAATTGTTAAATACTTATGGCTGGTTCTCATTAAATTAATCATTTCTAAATCTTGGTTAAATTAATATACAACTACTTATTTTCCTTAGAATAATTAAAAATTTTAATAAAAAGATTTTTCCTATAGATTGTCCAATTATTTAAATTATTCAACCCATTAGTTTCACTACCTTATTTATCTACAAACAAGAACAAATTACAATCACCTATATACAAACAAAAATCAGTTATTCGTAAACACATTACTCAGAATGCTTGCAGAGCCTCCTCGTTATCTTTCTCCTTCAATAATATATGAGTGTACATGCCACTTCAAGAGACGACCCATAACTTAACCACCACATTTTACCTAAACGCCAAACGACACACTTCTCCGCAACAATTGATCACATACAAAACTCGTTAGCATATGCCACACACGAAACTCAATAACTTACGTATGCACATTTACAATATACACAACACGATCACCTAATACATGAAACTTAGTTATTTTCAATATATCCAATGCTACACTGACTACATAATACATGAAACTTGATTATTTGCAATACACGCTCTACTAGATTGATTACGGAATACATGAAACATAATTGTTTGCAATATACATACACTAAACTGATCACATGATACATAACATTTGATTGTTTGATACACAACACTTGATTGATCACATTGAACATGAAACTTATTTTGGTTACATGTACATGATACTATATGATACTAAGTTGTTAATACCATACATGAAATTCATTTCTTACAGTACACATGATACTATGTTGCTTACATTACACATGAGAGCTTATACATGATGCTAAGTTGTTTATGTTACACATAAAATCTATTTGATTACAAGCTACATAACACTAGATCATACATGAGACTTGTGTGTTTACTTTATGCACGAAATCAAATTGCTTACAATTGTTGCAGTTGATTGATCACAATATACATGAAGCATGGTCATACACTTTGTTCACCAAACTTGAAAACCATAACACATTGAAGCTACTCGGGGATTGGCGTATTTTTGTTCAAACACGAGGAAGCTGTAACACATTAAAACAACTCGGTGTTTGACGTATTCTTGTTCAAACACGAGTAAACTATGGAACTTTAGGTTATACTGCCTTATTTCTCTTTAGTTACGATCTAAACTGCCTTATCTAGGGACATAGTTACTTATTAGCAACTCATATGTGAAAAAAATTGATATGGACTAGATGAATTGTACCCTTTTTATCCACACACAATGGAAGGATCTATACGGACCATGCGATGATTCGAGTGATTACGGGTGCACACGGAATCATAAGAATCAGCGCATGGAAAATAGTAAATTTTGTCGTGTGTTGTGACCTAAAACTTATCATGATATGTAACAACGAAACTGATGTGATATGACAAGGGCAAGGTGGATACGCCGATGGTACTTCCTATATATAAGTGTTATATCATATTATCAGAAGTAGCGTTGTTCGTGTCGTGTGAAGTTTTGACCTAGACTAATCTTTGTTAAATCTCTTATCCACTGACAACTCTTTAATATATTAGACATCCTAAGCAAACCTTGGTCATCAAGTTCCCATCAAATCCATTCCAAGTAACGCATTTCACCTTTAGATTCTTCGACATATCTCTACTTAACTTTCGTGAAACTAAGACCCTCTGACATTATCCATACTTAGCTTGAGCTTTAAATCTTAATCTTGTTATCAATCGGTCTCCTCAAACCAAAAGTCAAAATTCAAACTCACTTCTCTTTGCTGATTCAGTCGCCTCAACTAGCTAAATATCGGGACGCAATTACCTTAACATGGGGAGACTGTAACATTTATGATTTTCTGATTGTTATCTCACTTTATTCTCCTTATGTTACAATGACGACAATTACATTTCGATCTCGTACTCGCTCAACACAATATTTCACGTAAACATATATAACATGTGCATACATATATAAACATATTTATATAAATTCATATAGAGAAATATATATATACACAAATACATGCATACATACATTAATACGTCACACAAATGCATACACACATGCCACCACACAAACGACACTCAATTCGACACGATGTTTGAACCCAAACCCCGTAGTTCCGATCTTACAGTCGCGGTAGATGACCAAGACCAAGAAAGAACGCATGTTTGACTTTTAAAAGTCAAACAGGGCCGAATTCATAAAGATCAAGGCTCTATTGTTCGATCAAATCGACCCCAATGGGTTTCATCATGAGTACAATCGATATTCGACCCAAAGCAGGCCCATTCCTCAAACAAATTTGGCCATTTCACGCGGTTATCGAAATTCAAACGAGTTTGACTTAGGATAGTCAAACCCGTAACAATTATCCCTCAATTAAACGAAATTTACGCGTCTCAATCCCCCAAATCACTCATAAAACAACCACGCACGTACCTAGGCTGTTATCAGGACCCGATTCACTCCCAATTCAGTGAATTAACGCGTAATCAACCTCCCCGTCCATTTCGGCCAAATTAAAATCAAAACAGCTAATCCTCGTGAAATCAAACGAATTAAATCACCCTCCCACTCTCTTATTCATCCACACAAACTCCCTCAACCTGTGAACAAGCCGCATATCATCTTTGGAGCCATGTCGAGCCTCAAGAACAGTTGGACCTATGTTTCTGTCGTCCTCACTCGTCCCCGCATCAATCCAAGTAAGAACTAGGTCATTCGCTTTGTTTTTGCATATATTTCAATAGCCCCTTATCAATTCGGGTTATCAAATCTTATCAAGAACAATTTGAATTCCTGTTCTTGAGCGCTAATCTGATTTGGATTTGTATTTCAGATTCATGATTTAAGCTTTATGGGTTCCTAGTAATATCAGCGAACCACTCGGTCCAACTGGCTAAGTCACTGCACCATTGGACCGAGTGGCGTGGGTTCGAAACCCATCCACCGCCGGACTTTTTCGCGTACTAAAAACCCAAACCCAGCTCACTGCGGGATTCATATTAAGATTTTTCTGTTCCAAAGTTTGAGCAAGGATGCGCCTCCTGGTCTTGTGGTTAGAACAGATGCATCACACAGTAGCCACCCGGGTTCGAACTGGTTTGACTACTTATATTTTTTTTACTCGTATTTAAGACTCCATAAATTCTATAAAAAATATTTTTATAAACCTCACAATATTTTGAACAGAATGAAACCAAATTTGCCTATTTCCATTATAAACTTATTTTTATTTCGAATATTATTGTTAAAATCATATATTAATCATTTAAAATAGAAATAGAGACTTTTAAATAATAATGAAAGAATTACTAAATTAAATACTCGTTGTCACAAGATTTTTATAAAAATTATTTGCTCTCGAAGGAAAAGTTATTAAAGCATTATTAAATGTTAAACTTGATTCAAAATTTATAAAAAGGAAATCCTTTTTAACTCATCACCATTTTAAATAGTAAATAAATAAATAGATTTATTTATTGTTTATAAAATTTACACTTTAGATTTTAAAAATAAAAATTAAAAAAAATATAATTTCCATAAGTTCATAAATTTAGGAACACCCACTTTTATAAATAAAGATATCATTCATTTAAATCATATTTCAATAAATATAATACCTATACTATTTCTCTAAACTAAATAAACAAATAATAATTATTTGATTTATTTAGTTATCCAACCCAAACCCTAATCTAATTATTTTAAAAACTACTGAATTTAATATTACACCGTGCAAGCCACAAACACCCACAACTCAAAAACCTTCGTACACACACTCAATTAAATCATAGTCTTAGACTTAGATTTTTTTGTACATATTATTAATACATATCCATATACTTTACACACTAGGTTAACCTTGTGAGATTCCAAGGACCATTTTGCTATCTAGTCCCGTGTGCTAGCTACACCTTTGATTCAATGTGAGTTTTACATATCCCCTTTTTCATTATTTTTACATCTTGGGGTGAAACATGATCACAACTTACAATGATTTACAAAAACTACACAATACAAATCCACTTTACAATTTGTGTGCAATTTGAGCTTTATGTTTGAGTGCTAGGTGTGTTAACTACTTATTTGCAATTACATGTACAATCATTAACTAATCAAGCCGACGGTTAACAATGATAGATCTATTGACTCTGACAAACCCACCCAGATTGGGGTGATTGTTACCGACAACACAATTTTTGCATGCTAGTTACAAAGGTTTGATTGTACTACTTGGTTACACAATAGTAACTCCCCATAAATGCCTTATTAATCATGACTTGTATGGATTTGTTTACACATAATACTTTGATACTATTTAGAGTCAAAACCAATGTATGCTCACCAACTTTTTAGTTGACCTCGTTTTCATCATGTTTCAGGTACAAAAGTTTGAGTTGATCAAGTTGCTACACTTAGGTTGTGGACCTAGTTAATTGAAATAAATGGATATGTTATGTAATTCAAGTATTCTTGTATTGTTGTATTTGGAAATTGTGAATGGAAATGTAACATTTTAATATATTAAAGTTTAGTCAACCATGTGCTCATGAACAGTCTACATGTCCCGCCCCGACGTTTCCGCCGTCGGTTGGGGTGTGACAGTTCATGAGCTCAAGGTTGACTAAATTGTAATATATTAAATCTATTTCAATTCAAACAAACATAAACCAATTCCGAAGTACATAAATGAAATACAAATTGTTGTTGATTTAAAATTAACTAAGTCCCAAAGCCTATGTGTATCAAGACTTGATCAAACATTCGCACCTGAAACATGAATAAAATAAGGTCAACTAAAAAGTTGGTGAGCATAAATAGATTTATACATAGATAGTGTATAGATGTGAATAAACAAATCCTTACATAACATGTTAAAATAAGGCATTATGGAGAGCAACTATTGTGTAACCAAAGTACAATCAAACATTTGTAACTAGCATGCAAATTGTGTTGTCGATAACAATCACCCCAATCTGGGTGGGTTTGTCAGACTCAATAGATCTATCATTGTTAACCGTCGGCTTGAATAGTTAATGATTGCTCATAAATTGCACACAAATAGTTAACACACCTAGCACTCAAACATAAAGCTCAAATTTTGCATACATGAATGTAAAGAGGATTTGTATTTGTGTAGTTTATGTAAATGTAAACAATTGTATGTATAGAGTTCATGTTTCACCCCAAAAAGTGTAAAAGTATAAAAAGGGCCTATGTAATACTCACCTTGGGAATGGGTAGATGAATATCATACAATATGTTGTTGTTGTTACACAAGTGATTTGGCAATTCTCAATATTAACCTATGTTTTAGTTATATAAATGAAATCAATGTCACGCACAAATTACCAGGGCAAGGCCTATTGCACAAGGGATTGAGTGTGGGCTTGGTCAAAATATTTGTATACTCGATTAAGTCTCAAACGTTGTTTATGAAAATTTTATTGTATGAAGTATGTGTGTGAACATAAGATTTAATTTGTTTTGCAACATGCGGATCAATCTATTTATATAAAAATAATGTATTGGTGTTCCTTCATTTATAATTAAATAATTAAGTAAGGAACATACTCTTGTTTGTAAATAAATAAATAATTAAAAAATAATAAGTTGCATAAATGGCTAGTTGGGTAAATAAATAAATATTTTATTTATTTATTTAGTAAAGATATTATTGGTTTAGTAATTAAATCATGGTTTAAACAATGAATAGTTTAACGACGTAAATAAGTTAAACCAATTTTTGAAATATAAGGTTCTAACTCGACTAATTACATAAATCAAAAATAAATTTTCTTGTTTAATAAAAGGATGGATTAGGCGTTTTAAGTTTTACAAAATAAATTGTAACTGAAAGTTATAAAGTTTCTTAACAATGAAAAAAAAAGTTTATAAATAATTAAGTTCTTGATCCACTTATGTCTTATATACATATATATATATATGTGTGTGTGTGTGTGTGTGTGTGTATATTAACCTATAGTTTATTAGTTCTAAGATAAAAAAAAAAGAAAATGATCTCCATCGAAAATAAACTATTTTAAATCTCTTAAAACCATGCTGAGTTATAGAGGTTTTTATAAAATAGCTTTTATAAAGAAGAGTTTAGACTTTAGGATAAATTTTAAACTAGAAAAATAAGAAAGAAAAATAGTCAGAAACAGGTCTATCCAGGATCGAACCCGCGACCTGTTGTGTGCAGGGTAAGAGCTTTAACCGGCTGATTTGGGCCAGTGCCTTGCTCTGGGTAGTGACTCAATTGCTTTTAACAACCAACCCAACCCGTCCCTGTTCCCCTATCAAGCAGCCCATAACCTAGCCCCCCGATAGATTCGATTGGTCGCCGATTGCAATGGAAATCATAGGGCTTTTGATCCCAGAATCAAAACGAAACTAATGATACAAAAATCACCTGAAACAATAACAATTATAAGGAGATCGACTAAAGCCTCTAGTTCGACGTTCTTTGATGCAAATCGAGTCCTAGAAGTGGTAAGTAGAGGGTTTGAGAGGTCGTAGATCTTGTATAAGGCATTGCGGTCGTGAGTGAGTGGGTGATATGTTCCAATATCAATTGGAACGTAAGGTTTGATTCGTGGTTGACAGGAAACGGCAACGGGGTTGATTTCTTAGTCAATTCGATTTATTCTAAATAAATTGGATCATGATTTAAGTTAGTAAACGTGCGAGAAATGTCTGTGCATGATTCACGGGTCTCAATTGCGATTAATTGCTTGATTAGAGATTGAATTGAACGTGTTTTGACTCTGAAAAGTCAATTCCGTAAGAAATGATTTAAATTTCAAAATTCGCCGCGCAAGGATCAATGTGAGGTGTCAATTGGGTTTGGAAACTGTCGATAAATGTTCTAGTATGCAAGGCAAGTCCGCATTGATCGATTTGGATGAAGGATTGTATCAATTTGGTTCGGTTTGAATTTTAAAAGTCAATTGGGGACAAGGTTTGTGTGTAGTGTCAAGATTGAGTTTAAAGAAGTCCAACATCAAGGATGGGGGTTCAAAATGAAGGTTCAAATTTTTTAGAGGGTTCAAACTAGTTTATTAAATTTAAAATTTCAAATGTGTAATTATATACATAGTTTTAAGAAAGATTATACATATGTATATATATGCACACAAAGTGTGTTATAGAAATTAATATGTAAGGCAAAAATTTATATTTTGAACAAAATAATTATTTATGTGACATAATGTACTTAAACAAATACATGATTTAATGTAGTGTCACTATTGTAATAATTAAGATAACCCAAAATAAGATTGAAAAAAATTATGGATGTTACACCAACCGACGGCGGAAACGTCGGGGCGGGACATGGATACTGTTCATGAGCACATTGTTGACTATGTTGTAATATATTAAATCATCTCATTTCATTTCATAATCCACATAAACCAAATCCACAGTACAAGAAATTTGAAATACAAAATAAGTTCGTTTATTAAATTAACTAGGTCCATAACTTAAGTGAAGCAAGCTTGATCAATCTCAAACATTCGTACGTGAAACATGATTAAAAAGGGTCAACTAAAAAGTTGGTGAGCATACATATGTTTTTACTCTAAATAGTATCATTATGTTGTGTGTATACAATTCATACATATCATGGTTAACAAAGCAATCATGGAGAGTTACTATTGTGAAACCAAGTTGTACAATCAAACATTTGTAACTAGCATACAAATAAGCAAGTTGAGTTGTCGGTAACAATCACCCTAACTGGGTGGGTTTGATAGACTCGATAGATCCATCATTGTTAACCGTCAGCTTGTGTAGTTAATGATTGCACACAAATTGTAGTTTGCACACCTAGTACTCAAGCATAAGGCTCAAATTGCACACATAAATGTAGGGTGGAATTGTATTGTGTAATTTGTAAACATTGTATAATTGTACTCATGTTCCACCCCAAAGATGTAAATAATGTAAAAAGGTGCTATGTAAACTCACCAGCATCAAATGTAGTAGTTAACACGAGCTTTGGGTAGCACAAGTGATTTGCTAATCACTAGGTTTGACCTAGAGTGAAATAGTATGAATTTTGAATTAATATTGTGCACAATGTCTAAAGTAGAATCTAGGGTTTCAACGGGCTTAAGTGTAGGAACTTGTACAAAGGGTTTGTGATATATCATGTAAGGGATGTGTTTGTGTTTGTATTTGAATAGGAATTTGTATGTTCGAAGTATATGGTTTTAATAGTAGATTACTTAGTGTTTAATTGAATAAATAAATAAATTAAATAATTAATTTCTTTATATTTATTTATTTAGAAAGAGTAGTGTGAATCATATTTATTTAAATAAATAAATTTATTTTATTTATTTATTTATGAAACTGTGTCAAAATATAGTGTAAATATATATATTAGTATATATAAATTAGAATTTATACTAATTGTAATTTAAACTTTATGTGGATTGTAAATATAAAAAGGAAATTTATTTAAATAAATAAATTCTTTTATTTATTTATTTAAAAATGACATGTTCTTAAGAGACTGGAAATTATAAATATATCTCCAGTTTTATCTGTTTAATTTAGTTTTAATCCTATTATGCATAATTTAATGAAAAAATGATTTATATATATACATATATATATAAATATATATGTTAAAGAAACTTTTAGTATAATTTATAAAAATGGATAGTATAAAAGTTTTAATTCAAACTAATAAGCATGATTTATCTATGTTGAAAATGTGGTGTTAAAACCATCTAAATAGTGAAAATAATATTTCTAATTCGAAAATTAGTCTATTCTCGTACTAATCAGTTCCAAATGGGGTTAGATTTTATAATAATAATTTTATAATTTAAATGGGGCTGTAATTGTGCAAAAAAAATAAAGTACGCCACCGGCTCGAACCCTGGTAGGTTCTGTGAAAGTAGCGCTCCATACCACCAGACCAGGGGACTAGCCCGCGATAAACATCCGGCCCAAATCTAATTTAACCTGAAGCGAAAAGGAGACCGGGTGTTGGTCCGAGGGCCGCTAAAAAAGACACCGTATATGTGGGTTGTGGGTTTCGAACCCACGCCACCGGATCCGATGGCGCAAAGACTTAACTAGTCGGACCGGTGGTTTCACTGGTTATCTACGGATCCCATTTAATTAAATATGTTTAATGGATGGAATCCAAATTTCCCAAATCCAAACCGTATGAACAGGTTAAGAACCCTAATCGAAATTGGGTTTGATACCCTTTGTTTTGAGAAATTGACAGAGGGCTATTCTTTGTCATGTAAACAAGAAACTTGTTGAAGCACTTTTCTATGACAAACACTCTGGATAGATAGAGTCTTAGTCTTAGGTTGTTTTGCCTTGTTTGTAATTGTCTTTGTATGTAAGAGTCTTTATGTATTAGTTTATCGAGTTGTATTTACTTTAACATATTGAATGTTGCAAAATTCTCTAAGTGTTTTGCGCACTTGTAAGTGCGCAGGAGAAAGCTCATGCGTACCTGGCAAGTACGCAAGAGTAACTTTGCGTACATGCTAAGTACGCAAGAGCATTTTGCCCTACGCAATTGCTAAGTGCGCAGGCATCAGGTCTTGTATAAATAAGATAGGTTGACAGAAGTTAAGTACGCATGCATTATAGCAAATACGCAGATTGTAATCTCAGTGCTTTTCTCTGTAACCTTCAAGTGTTTATAATACAAAGAACGTTTAAAGTGTTTTTCTCTTGTCGGTTTACTTTGTTTAGTTTGACTCTCCGCCTAGTCACGGGTATTCCGCTCCCGGTCCGACTAGTAGACCCACTTGCATGTGACGATCCGCCACACCCGAGGGACCTACAAGTGTTATCAGAGCTTTGCTCCTGATTTCGAGTGTTGTGAGTGAGGTTTGAGAGTTTCTACCGAGTTTTTACAAGCAAAAAGAGGTATTTTTGTTGATTTTGTGACAAAATAGGGGTTGCTCTTGAGCACTATTTTAGAAGCAAAAATCACTCAAAAACTGATTTTTGTTGTGTATTTGAGTGTTTTGAGCATCAAAGGTTGGTTAGAAAAAAGTTTCTGACCCTTTCGCTCATTTGCAATGATCATCAGACCAATTTTTACCATCTCCGGCGAGTTTCAGGTGACCGAAAAAGTTTGGTGAAAGTTGCTGAAAAGGTATCCTGCGTACTTACCATTTTTGGCTAAAAGTACAGTTTTGTGCGTACTTACTAAATACGCAAGACTTATCTACTGCGTACTTACAAGTACGCAAGACTGATCTTGTGCGAACTTAAGTTATATCATGCGTACTTATTATTTACTCCTGCGTACTTACAAGTACGCAAGAGCAAATCTAAATACGTAAGACTATATCTCAAGTGCGCAAGGCCAAAAATCAAGTGCGCAACTGTGTCTGATTTTTCTGAAATTTGACTAAGTGTTCACTATGTCGAATCTTCAGAATTTGGGAAATCTGTTAAATTATGATAATGAGATCGGTACACCACAGAAACCACAAAAGTTGCTGAACGTGAACGATTATTCTAATTGGAAAGCACGTTTTGAGCACTACATTTCTTATACCAACTCTTCGCTATGGATACCAATCCTTGAGGGATATAAGCATCCCACACACATCTATCTTGATGAAACCATGCCTAAACCTATCTCTAAGCTTTGTGACAAAGAAAAGAAAGCTTATGATCGTGAAAAGAAGGCACTTGGTTCTATCACTATGGCATTAACTCGGGAATTGTTCCACAGTTTCCGAGGTTATGACAATTCCAAGGATCTTTGGAAAGCTTTACGGAAAAGATTCGAAGGAAATAGTGACATCAAGAAGAGTAAGAGGGATCTTCTCAGGAAGCAGTATGAGTGCTTCAGATTTTTAGAGAACGAATCTTTAGATGACCTCATCTTTAGATTCTATCATTTACAGACTGAGTTGAAGGCTTTTGAACTCAGGTATCCAGATGAAGAAATGGTGGAAAAGTTTTTGGATGCTTTACCACCCAAATTTGAGATGTACACAACCCTGATGAGGGAAAATCCTAAATTCTATGAGTTGACAGTAGAGGAGGCAATAGGAAAGGTTCAAGCTCATGACATGAACCTAAGAAGAAAGGAGAGGTCAGGAAGACCCCAGATACAAGACCCTTCTATGTATCATGGGACGACTTCTACATCCAAGTCATCGGGCTCTGGAATTTCCCTCTTTACTGGAAACCCTACTGAAGAAGACCACTCAATTGGTTGTGGTGGTCATGCATGCAATGCATCTGGATCAGGGTTGGGGTCTCATCACCAAAATACCTCAAGAAATCCTCCTGCTACATCTTCAGCTAACCAATCAGCTATAGCCAGAATAGCTGAAGATTATGTAGCACAATTCTCATCTTGTATGCTTGCGTATGAGAATTTCATTGATGGCAAGCTTACTGATCCCGAGACGATTGAAGAAGATTTTAATCAAGTGGATCCTGATGACAGGGAGGACACGGATATTCAATGGAATATGGCCATGCTATTGAGGAGAGCCAAGCGTTTCCTGAACAGAACAGGAAGAAAGTTTATTGGCGGGCATCCTAATGCCAAGGTCGGGTTTGACAAATCTAAGGCCAAATGCTACAAGTGTCTGAACTATGGACACTTTGCTCGTGAGTGTCAGAAAGACAGAGCACCTGCCTCTGGTTTTACCTGACCCAGCCAAGGAAACAACCATGGCCACAACAACTCAAACCACCACAATCAAAGCCAAGCTGGAATGTCCAATGCACTAGTAGCCCAACAGGACGAAAGCTTTGATTGGGGTGTTCATCTGGAGGATGCCATCATCGCACAAACCTAGGTTGGTCTCATGGCTGAGATCATGGAGATGATGGAAGCAGAGAAAAGGGAAGCTTCTATGGCTGACCTAGAAGAATCTACAACTGCTGCTACAGAGGAGGTGAAGAAAGCTGAAGAAATGGAAGCTCCTGTAGCTGATAAAGAGGAATCAACGACCGTTGTTGCTCTCATGGCCATTGGAGAAGCAACAAGTTCATCTTCTGTGGTAGATTCTAATCCTTTCTTGGTTATTTCATGTTCTAAATGTCTAGGGCTAAAACTTGAAAATTCTAGGCTCCAAGACAAAATCGAACCCCTAAGTATGACAGCTCTAAACTATAAAGAAAATGAAAAACGTTTTAAAGATTCTATTGAAACGTTGAAAAAAGAAAAATGTGAATATTCTTTAAAAATAAGTGATCAACAGCTTCACTTAGATGTTGCATACAGGGGGTTAGAAAAACGGAACAATGAAATCAACAAACTGCAAAATGAGATCTTGCAGTTAAAATGCACTAATGAGAAGTTGAAAAAATCTCGCTTTGTGGTGGAACACTACGAATCTGTAGTGAGAAAAATGAATGGGTTAAGGCTGGGTACTAATGCCATTCCTCCACCAGTGAGCGGGAAGTTTGTCAATAGCTTAATAGACATTGATCTCACTTGTCTAGATGAGTCCTCTGATAAGGATGATTCCCCTAAAAAGGATGAATCCTCAAGTAAGGCTAACTCCACATATAGTGAGGAGTTTTTTACTGCTTCTAAAGACAGGTCGGTTAACTCTTGCTCTGAACGAGTAGTATCTGAGGAGTTGTTGACTGAACAAAAGGTAAAGAAAAACGTTATCACTAATGGTGATAATTGCATTTTAATTGAACCCGATATCATTGAAACAAATGATAATCTAAAGGTAATGCTTTATAGGGGATATAAAAGTCTTAACCAAGCAAAGAAAGAAGCTTTTTCAGCTCATTATGGGCTTGGGTATAAAGAAAATTTGGAAAAATACTATACCCCCAAAAACCAAACTGTAAAGATTCAGACTAATGTTCATAAACCAACTCCTCCTTCTCATAATGCTGAGTTATCTAAGGCCAGATCTAATGAGCCTTACAAGAGAACTTATGTTGACAAGAGGAATTGTTTTCACTGTGGCTTGGTTGGTCACATTATTGTGAACTGTCCTTCTAAGAACCAAGGGAAACAACATGTTGTTCCACAACCAGCTGTTATCCCCAGGTCGCCATCAGTGAAAGCTCCCAAAAATCCAAAACAAAATGTGGTGAAACCACCAGTCAAACCAATGGTAAAGCCTAAGATAAAGTCTGAAGCTAAACCATCTGTTACAAGAAAGGTAACGCAACCTGTTGTACCTTGTGTACCTACCTCCGGTAGTACATGTACTGGTGAGAAACCTGTGGCAAGACATTCTAAGCCACAGAGAAGAAGAAGAAACAAGAGGTTTAGAAAGCTTGAACAGCTGACTTCAGTTCAATCAGGTGAAGCTTCCACAAGTTCACCTGTTGTAATTGAACCAAAGTCTCATGTTCCGGTTAAGAAACAGAAGAGATCCTGGACTGCCAAATCCAAAACTTCTCAATCTCCTAGTTCTATTTCTTCTAAAGATTCATCAATTTTGAACAGTTATCATGACTGTGAGTTAAAGGAAGTAGTTTATTTTGAAAAGGATGGACGACCCAAGACCACAATGGCTTGGGTCTCCAAATCTAACTAATTCTTTTATGACTCATGCAGGGACGTCCGAAGGGTACTATCTCTAACCGCTGGTATGTAGATAGTGGATGCTCCCGGCACATGACAGGAAACATGGCCCTGCTTCAAGATGTTAAACCATTCAGAGGCGGCTATATGGCCTTTTTCTGGAGAAAAAGGCGGCAGCATCACGTGTCAAGGCGTGGTTTCGAACGGTTGTGTCAGCTTTGACAATGTCAACTTCTGCGAGCAGCTGAAGCATAACCTGTTGAGTGTCTCCCAAATGTGTGATAAAGAGTAATCGGTGATGTTTGACAAGTCAGAATGCCTGATTCTCAAACCTGGTTTTGAAGTTCCAGAAGACTGGATCCTGATGAGAGCACCAAGAACAAACGACACCTATCAGATCGATATGAGCGTGGCAACAACCACCTCATCAGTTGCTACATGTTTGCTTACAAAAGCGACAGAGCTCGACTCCATCTTGTGGCATAGGAAACTCGGACATATTTCGTATCGTAAAATGAATCATCTTGTCCGAAACGGTTTGGTAACTGGGGTTTCTAAGCTGAGATTTACCGTTGCAGAAGACTGTATGCCTTTCAAAAAGGGCAAACAGCAACGAAAGTCTCACAAGCCCAAGCTCCAAAACTCTATTGATACCCCCTTTGGAGCTATTACATATGGCTCTGCTTGGCCCCGTAAGTATAAGGAGTATTGGAGGTAAGTCGTTATGTCTAGTAGTAAGTGATGATTTCTCACGTTTTTCTTGGGTGCATTTTTTAGGTACTAAAGACGAGACTCTGATATTCTTCAATACTTGATCCTGAGCTTGGAATCTCTTTGCAAGCTGAAAGTTAGAAGGATAAGGAGCGACAACGGAACTGAGTTCAAGAATAATTTGATGGAGCTTTTCTGTCTCAAGAAAGGGATCCGTCATGAATTCAGCGTGACGTACACGCCTCAGCAGAATGGAGTTGCTGAACGAAAGAACAGAACACAGATTGAGACTGCAAGGACTATGATGTCGGATGCAAAGCTTCCAGTCACAATCTGGGCAGAAGCCGTTAATACAGCTTGTCACGTCTTAAACAGAGTTCTGGTTGTGAAGAGGCACAACAAGACTTGTTACGAGTTAATCAACAATCGACTTCCCAATCTTGATTACCTAGTTCCTTTTGGTAGTCCCTGTTCCTTGTTGCAACAGTACAAAGACCGCCAATCTAAGTTTCATGCAAAAGCAGTGGAAGGCATCTTCTTAGGATACGTTGCCAACTCGCCTTGCAAGAGAGTGTACAACATATGAACTCGTACTATCGAGGAATGGTTCGAAGTGGATTGTAGTAAACACAGCATTCTACCCGAACCAACAGGTCCAGCTTGGGGTTTTGATTATGATGCGCTATTCAAGTCATTCAATCTTCCTGATCTATCTGCAGTTGACGCAGCAAATATTTATGAATTATTGGGTGGCGACAATAACTCCAACTTCTCTACTCGTGCTACTGTACCGATTGTATTTCCTGATTCTAATGCTGCATCTGCATCTGGAACTCACGACAGTGATAACAGTGAAGATGTTCTTGTTGTTGGAGAAGACGCTCAAGCTAATCCTAACACAACTGTAGGAAATGAAGCTCCAGCTGATCCAATTAACACTGAATCTTCTTCCTCTGGAACACAGGAAATGGGGGAGTTAAGCACGAATCTTGATCCAGAAATTCAGGAACCGATTGTACCAGAGATGAGAGTGCATAGGAATCATCCAATCGACAACATTATTGGTGATGCTTATGCCGGTGTTCAGACTCGTCATCGAACCATCACTAAGAACACCAGTCTTTACATTGAGATACTTGACACTGGTGTCATGAAAACATGTCTGCATGCTGCATTCGTGTCCCAGTTAGAGCCGAAGAATGTGCAGGAGGCTCTCACTGACAACTGCTGGATTTAGGCGATGCAAGATGAACTGTCTCAATTCCAAAAGTTGTACGTGTGGGATTTGGTTGACTTGCCAAAAGGCTTTCAGCCAATTGGAACCAGATGGGTGTTCAAATGCAAGACGGATGATTGTCATGTTGTTGTGAAGAACAAAGCAAGATTGGTTGTTCAGGGTTTTTATCAGCAAGAGGGCTTGGATTACACGGAAGTATATGCCCCAGTTGCTAGAATTGAGGCCATTCGACTGTTCTTGGCTTATGCCACATATGTCGGCTTCAAGGTCTATCAACTTGATGTGAAGAGTGCTTTCCTTTATGGTAAATTTCATGAAGAGGTCTATGTCACTCAACCTCCCGGTTTTGAAGATCCGCATAATATCAATAAAGTGTATAAGCTCGACAAAGCACTTTATGGTCTTCATCAAGCACCGCGGGCATGGTATGAGACATTATATAAGCATTTACTGTCTAATGGTTTCGACCGTGGACAGATTGACTCGACTCTCTTCATTAGGAAAGCAGGAGGTGACATTCTTCTTGTACAAGTATACGTCGACGACATTATCTTTGGATCTACCAATGAAGGGATGTGTAGGGAATTCGAGCAGGTGATGAAGTCCAAGTTTGAAATGAGTAATATGGGTGAATTGTCATTCTTCCTGGGTCTGCAAGTCAGTCAAAGAGAGGATGTCATTTATCTACATCAAACCAAGTATGTGCAGGACATCTTGTCAAAATACAAGATGAATGATAGCAGTATTTATGGCACACCTATCCCAGTCAATCATGGTCTGCATCCTGACAAAGATGGAAAGGATGTAGATAGCAGATTGTACCGTGGGATGATCGGATCACTTATGTATCTCACAGCTTCAAGACCCGATATAATGTTTGTTGTGTGCTTGTGCTCAAGGTTTCAGTCTCAACCGAATGAGTCACATATGAAAGCCGTGAAGAGAATTTTCAGATACCTGAAAAGGAAACCCCGATTAGGTCTTTGGTACTCTAAGCAGCAGTCATTCGACTACAAATCCTACACTGATTCAGATTATGGCGGTTGTAACCTTGACAGAAAGTCAACTTCTGGTGGATGTCAATTCTTAGGAGACAGACTGGTCTCATGGCAGTGCAAGAAGCAGTCAACGGTTTCTGTCTCAACTTGTGAAGCAGAATACATTGCTACAGCGAGCGGTTATTGAGAGACTACGGCTTGAACTTCACTAGAACTCCTCTATTCATTGACAACAATGCCACCATGTCCATCACAAATAACCCGGTGAAACATTCCAAAACTAAACATATAGAGATTCGCCATCATTTCATCCGTGATTGTGCTGAAAAGAATTTAATTGAACTTGTAAAAGTTCACACGGATGACAATCTTGCCGACCTTTTCACAAAGACATTTGATCGATCTTGTTTTGAGCATCTTGTCAACTTGATAGGAATGTTCAATCCTGATTGAAAATTAATTTTTCTTAAATCAATTCAATTCATGGAAGTTAAACTTTATTTATTTTAATTTTTCCATGTAGTTCTTTTAACTTTCAAAATATTTTACAAAATCAAAAACAAAATAGAAAATGAAGAAAATTTCAAAGTTAACTTGAGAAAAGAGGAAATGATAGTACATCAGAAATGATCTAAACGTCACAGACTGCTCATATGGGAAATGATTGCGTCAAGCTTACTTATTTGTTTAAATTATTGTGTTTTTAATCTGCTTATTTACAAGTAATTTGAATTGTCAGTAGGCTGTATGCGTCTTTGAATCACTAGTAGTGTGGTAACTAAATCTAAATTACAACCCTGATTTGAACCCATGTTTGCAAGTGTGTGTGCGTAAAAGAATAGAAAAGATCATTATTAGATAAAGGATGTTAGATTTTGGCAATAATTTTCTTTTGAGGTCAGTTTCAGGTTATGTCGTTAGCACAATTAATGCGGTTCATCTCACTTCCCATACTAACAAGTATGCAAGGAGAGATTGAATCAAGACATGTCTCTACATTAGCCGTTGACCATGTATTCACCTTTGAATCACTCCTGATTCATTGAAATCAAATCCAGATAAAAGTTGGATCCCCTTACCTTAAAACTCAAACACCATATATATTATCCTGAATCATCATACCGATATTCAATGAAGAAAATCAAATGAAACCAAGACAAATGAATCACTCGATTCTGAATCTTATGATTCCAGATAATCCTTATGGATTCTGCTTGATTTTTCCTATGCTAATAGATGTAACTTCATTCTGAAAATTTAGAAAATCATTGGGAAAATCTTAGATGCCTTGAGATAATGCAATTTACGTTATTGTAGCATATCAGTGGGGTACACATTGTATATCTTATAATTAATACCTTAATACACAAGAACGTGATACAAAGATGCTTATAGTTTCAAATCTTATAATATTGTCAACTTGAATTACTTGTTTATGTGTTTATTACGTATGAATAAATAGTAATCCATGACATGATCCCATATTCTTTGATGTTTATATTGTATCGTTTTTGCTAAAAGTTAGCCTTATATGATCCTCTGCTCGTGTCTTTGATCAAAAATAGTTTGTGTGAATACTTGTATATTGTTATTAGAAAAGATAAAAAAAAAGATTTTAAGTTTATGCATAGTTCAATTTTATTCAGAAAAGCCAAAAATATTTGTGTTTAACCTTCCAGAATTGTATTTGAATCCTCTTGGTTGAATATTTTTAACTTGTTCGTTATTTGACTAGATAAACTTCATAAATTTGAGTTGAAAATTTGCGCACTTAAGGTTTGTGCGTACTTGTAAGTGTGCATGAAGTAAGCCCTGCGTACTTAATAAGTACGCAAGAGTTAAGTCTTGCACACTTGTAAGTACGCAAGAGTTAATTCTTGCGCACTTGTAAGTACGCACGAGTTAAATCGTGCGCACTTGTTAAGTACGCACGGCCTTTTAGTGTTGAGTATAAAAGGGGACTTAGAAATTTTTAGAGTTTTTCTTCACATTCAAACATACTTTTTCCCTCTGCAAACTTACTCAAAAATTCAAGTGTTCCAATCCGATTTTTCGTCCCACTACAATTTTCATCATCTCATAACATCGATTTGGTGAGATTTTAGGCTTAATCCATCCACGAATTCGAGACATTGGACCGATTCCTTGACTAAGAAAATCTAGGTTCAATCCGTGATTTTTAGGCCAAATTGTGGGTTGTTTGGGTAACCTCTTATCATTAAAACATGATTAGATAACTTAATCTACCCTTAATCGTCCTTTTTAGTCTTTGATTTTGACTTTAGGAATGAATTCAAACCGTCAGTGGTGTCGTTCGCCGGTTAGGTCAAAATCGATCAAGGTTAGCAGTGTCTTGGTGTAAGTATTGGTCCCATAGGCTCGAATCGTTGATTCCGACCTAGTGCTGACCCAATACACACCGATTTTTGATCATCAAGTTGAATTTCAAACTTCTAAATTTTTCACCAAGTGCGTTTCCTGCGTACTTAACAAGTACGCAAGAAGCACTTCATGCGTACTTGTTAAGTACGCAAGAGGAAACTCCTGCGTACTTGCTAAGTACGCAGGACCAACACTTGGCAAAAATTCCTAAGTCTGAAATTCAGTTCAAAGAGTGACTGCTATACTGAGTCATGTTTATTCATTTCCAATGATACGTGTTGTTCTGATTCTGTTTTCTGTGTGTTTTTGCAGATCATGGCTCCGGCGTTTACTAACGAATTCAACTTGTTAGCTAACACTGAACCTGAATGGAAGGGTGCAGCATTACAGTTCAGAGACATAGTTGATTTCTTGAACCGTTCAAGAATCAGCTACGCCATTTCTGCTGACCCGATCCTGTCAAGACCCTACCTCGAGCAGTTTTCGGAGACTGCAGAGCACGACTGCATGGTAACCCCCAACATTATAAGGGCTACCGTTGCTGGTCATGCTATTGCTTTCTCTGAAGATACTATACGAAGGGTCCTTTAATTCAGAGATCTCGCAACCGACCCAACAGCCTATCCAGACTACTTTGTGGACGGCTGTTGGAGACAAAGAATGGGCTATGTCGGTGCGAGGGACTATGCTTCATACAAAAAGATGTGGGTGTTAGACCAATGGAGACATTTCGCCCACGTCATGATCATGTGCATCTCATCAAGGAAAGCTGGGAAAGATGCCATGGGTCATGACCTTGCAGCAGCCATGGTCGGCCTTTCTCTCAACAAGGGCTACAACTTCTCTCGCTACATCTTTAAGGCCATCAATGACCAGATCAACATAGCGGAGAGGTTTCGGTTCTTGTTATACCCTCGGTTTGTGCAACTTCTGATTAATGACGCGTTGCCAAACCTTCCTGCTATAGGGGAGAGACTGCAAGTAAAGAGGGTGGACAAAAGAGTATTCGCCTAATTCCTAAAGCCAGGCAGTGTAGATCCTACCCCTGTGCATACAGAACTCTTTGGCCACCTCATCAATGAAGCATATGTGGCCCCAGGTGACTAGAGATGGTACAGTCGCGATTCGGAGCCGGAATTGAGTGAACACTCCGACGAACAAAAGGAACAACAACAGGAGGAAATGGACAGAGATGATGGTTCGTCTGATGATGGAGACGACGAAGGAGGAAATGATGGTGCTGAGGGATCCGACTCGGAAGCGACTGAGTCAGAGATTTCCGATTCCGATGATGCACCATCGCAGGTACACCCGAGGAGAACGGCTAAGGTAACCCTACCTGAGTCATCCTCCAAGAGAAAGCGACGGTCCTCTAGCAGCGAATATGAGCCAGACTCTGACTCTGACGCTGCAATACAAAGACAAAGAAGGGAAAGCATTCACAAGAACAGGGGCGATAGGCAACAACCCTCTATCCCTAGTGAGGTGTAGGCTCAACAGCCAGTACAGGTGTCAACTGCTAGTCCTGATTCAGCCTCCACCCTTCCTTCACAACAGCTTTACCATAGGAGGAGGAGGCCATAAGTGCAAAGTGAAGTGGTCGTCACTTCAAACACAGCGGAGATCCCTGTGATAGTGTTCCTCCCTACCACTACTGTTCAGGTGGCGGTGACTACTCCAGTTCTCACGGAGTCAGTCACCATCACCCCTACCATTACCCCTACAACTCTCATCACATCTTCCATCCTAACCACCACCATTGAGCCTCCAAGTCAACCCTTCAACTATGGAGACTTCACACAAGGGTTTGACTTTGATACCATATTCTCCTCCCCTACTCATAATGTCGACGCTTCCTCATCCAGACATCCTGATCCGAATGATGCAAGGATAAATGTTCTGGAAACTCAAGTTGCTGACCTACTGGAGACTATTCAGAAATCAAAGGAGGAGTCTGACACTCAACAAGCACAGATCAATTCTTTGGGAGACGAAATCAGAATCCTTCATAGCCAGAGAACGGGGACTGAGGAACGACTGAAGAGCTTCATGGCCCAGAACGAGCTCCTAATCAAGACAAATGAAATGCCTCTGGGTCATGGGTCATCCTTGGAGCTGCGGTTTGATGCTCAAAGGAAAGAGCATGAGCTGTTGGTCAAACTGATTGCTGATCTGACCAAGAAGCTTGATGCTCAGGGTGAGAAAGAGAAAGAGAGGAAAAGAGGTCTACTGGTGATGAGACGTATCATCCTGTCGACTTGACTAAGGATGACGATAAGGACAAGGATCCCGAAGCCGGTCCTAGTAGAGGTGAGCACCAAGCTTTAGCAATCGTGCCCATCTCTGTTGTTCCAATGGCTCAGGGGGAGTCGACTCATCAAGAGGGTGGTGATACCTCTGGTGGTGGTGGTGGTGAGAAAGGAAAGTCAGTGGCTGAAGTACTTAAGGACTTATCTGATGATGAGATCCTATATCTAGAGCCTGACTATTCCAAAGAAGCACAGATCGATGCTCTCTTCAATCTAGAAGAAGGAGAGATCGACTCTGGTGACAATTGGGATGATGATGAAGACGTTGTAATCTAAATTCCCAAGGGTGAAGGGGAAGGAGAGTACGAGCTAGAAGATGTAGAAATCTTTGAATTTCCATCCTTCGACGCTCACCTGTGGACCCAGAGGCACCGAAAGAAACAGACATGCCTTCTACTTCATCAAAGGGTCCAGCTCCTGTGTGGCAAAAGACGTCTATAATAGACAAACACTAAGCAAAAGGGATGATCTTGGCTGTAAGGTTCGAGGAGGATAAGCAGCTGTTCGCAATCAAACGATCTGACGGGGTTTAATACCTGAAACCCACCAGTGAAGCGTTCAGCTCCTTACCCAAATACGACCTTGTGAACCTAGCAAACCGAGAGCTGCTGCGTCATTCCAATCTTGCAGTGGCGATGGGTTTGTGGGTGGTTCTACAGCGAGAAGCAAGATCAGGGAAGTTTGAGATGTTCAAGCCTCAAGTGCCCAAGAGAGTCAAGGATAAGCACGCTATACATCCTGTGACTAAGAAGCACTAAAAGAAATTGGTATAGAAGCTAGTGCGATGTGAAACTAAGATTCCCCTGAGCAAGTTATCTCAGGATATTCTTGGTGACATGTGGTACTCGTACGTAGATCCAAAGACGGGCGAGGCTGTGATCATGGGTAAAGGACGTTCAGAGAGCGGGAACATAGTGCCAAAGGAACTGATCAGAATATTTGATGAAGTCTGCTTCATCAACTTTTCTGTGAAAGATCTAGAGGTACTAGCAGAACGTTATTGCGTCTACACGGATGAGTGGACAAAGCTCCTTGCTTCTAAATATGACAAGGTGATCAAGTTCTGCCTTGATTACAAGAAGAAGATGGAAGCTAAAGATCAAGTGCTGTGAAGACTGAAGACGTGAAGACCGAAGACAGAAGATTATCCAGAGCTATTGTCAAGGGGGAGTTTGTTGAAGCACTTTCCTGTGACAAACACTCTGGATAGATAAAGTCTTAGTCTTAGGTTGTTTTGCCTTGTTTGTAATTGCTTTGTATGTAAGAGTCTTTATGTATTAGTTTATCGAGTTGTATTTACTTTTACATATTGAATGTTTCAAAATTCTCTAAGTGTTTTGCGCACTTGTAAGTGCGCAGGAGAAAGCTCCTGTGTACTTGGCAGGTACGCAAGAGTAAGTTTGCGTACTTTCTAAGTACGCAAGAGCATTTTGCCCTGCGCACAGTGCGCAGGCATCAGGTCTTGTATAAATAGGACAGGTTGACAGAAGTTAAGTATAGAAAATACGCAGATTGTAATCTCAGTGCTTTTCTCTGTAACCTTCAAGTGTTTATAATACAAAGAACGTTTAAAGTGTTCTTCTCTTGTCGATTTACTTTGTTTAGTTTGACTCTCCACCTAGTCACGGGTATTCCGCACCCGGTCCGACTAGTAGACCCACTTGCATGTGACGATCCGCCACACCCGAGGGACCTATAAAACTATTGACACAAAACTTACTTGGATTGGTTGAGTAACAAGTGCAGATAGATAGAATGATAGAGGCGGTGTTCTTGGTTCTTTTTCGAAGTCTAGAGGTGTAATGGGGATTGACTGAGGGTCGGGAGAGTTTGTAGAGGTGTTTACGAAGGTGAGGGGTGAATCAATTTGATCAATTACGTGTTAAAGGCCTGATTCAATTATAGGCTTGAAGGTTGACAGCTGTTGAACGATTTGCGCTTCAATTAGATCAATTTGGGGTGATTAGGATGGAATACATGCTAGGATTGATTGCGCGTGATTTGCGGGTCTTAATTACGTTTAATATCGTGACTTGATGATTGAACTGGTTCGGTTTGACTCTAAGAAGTCAAACTATTTAAAATTTGAACTTAGTCGCTCAATTGACTGAAATGGAATCTTAATTGGGACGGGATGGGGTCGATGTTCGATCGAGGATCCAATGTAGGTCCAAAACAGTCGACTCGATTGAAATTCCTCACGAATTTGTAAGTACTTGGGCTGTTTCACTTTTGGAAGTCAATTGGGGTCAAGGTTTGTAAATGGGTCAACCTTTTATGGTTTGAGGGTTCAAAATCGATGATGAGGTTCAAGATAGGAGTTCAAAGGGTCAAGGGCTATCGGGTTTGATTGATTTCTGTTTTGATTGCAAGGGTTTGGTTCTATTTGACTTTTAAATGTCAAATTAGTTCATAAGCTTTGAAGGGGGTCAAAAGTAGCTTGAAGTGGTTCAAAATGATTAATTTCCAAGGTCGGGGTTCAATTAGAGGGCCCAAATGGTTAGAGGCTCATTATGAGGGTTTAAAGACTTAGGAGGGGGGGGGGTTCAAACCATTTGTTTAATTTTATATATATATATATATATATATATATATATATATGCATATATATTTATATATGTATTTATAAATTGACTTGTGTATTAAAACTTTATACTTTTATAAGAAATCAAGTTTTTGAAATATTTTAGTGTGCATGTTTTATTAGTATTTCATTTGGTAATAAACATATATATACATATGTATATTGACTGGATTGTACATATAAAATCCTTAGGATTTATTCATTTTAGGATGTATGTGTGTATAAATGTGGAAAGAATCTAGGATGGAGTTTTTGAACTATAAGACTTGCACAAATTGAACAAGTTGCACTAGAATTGGAGGTTGAAATATTGTTTATTGTATTAACTCAATTACGAGAAAATCAGAAATGTTACAGTATCCCCATGTTGAGGGAATTTCGTCCCAAAATTTTATTAGTTTAGGCTACTGAATTAGCGAAGGGGTGTGGGTAATTGAGCTTCATTCGATCCTCACGTTTCCAACCATACTCTGAGCCACGTTTGGATCCTCAATGAACTTTGAAACTTGGGTTGCGGTGTACGATTGATAACAAGATTTAGGTGTGTTTCTCAAGGTTAAGTATGAATGATGATAATGATTTTAGTTTTGAAATGAACTTAAGGAGAAAGCTGTCGAATAGTGATTTGGATTCTGAAGGTGAAATACAATATTTGGAATGGATTTGATTGGAATTTGATGATTAGGACTTGTTTAAGATGTAGTCTGATATGGTTAAAAATTGTCAGTGGATAAGGGATTTCACATACATTGGTCTAGGTCAAAACTTCACGTGACACAAACAACGCTACTTCTGATAATATGATAGAGCACTTATATATAGGAAGTACCATGGCGTATCCACCATGCCCTGGTCATAACACATTAGATTCGTTGCTATATATCACGGTAGGTTTTAGGTCATTACACACGACATAATTCACTATGTTTTCCATTCGCTGATTTTTATAATTACGTGTGCACCCGTAATTACTCGAATCGTCGCATGGTCTGTATAGATCCTTCCGTTGTGTGCGGCACATGAGAGGGCACTAAATTACTTAGCTCATCTGTATTGCTTTCACGTATGAGCTGTCAATAAATAACTGTGTCCCTAGATGGTAAGGTAAATCGGGAAACTAAAGAGTAATAATGTAGTATAACTTAAAGTTCCATGGCTTACTCGTGTTTGAACAAGAATACGTCAAATACCAAGTAGCTTCAAAGTGTTATGGTTTTCAACTTTAGTGAATAAAGTGTATGATCATTCCTTGCGTATGATGTGATCAGTCAATTGCAACAACTGTAAACAATTTAGGTCCGTGTATAATGTAAATACTCAACTTTCATGTATGATCTAGTGTTATGCACATTGTAAGCAAATAGGTTTCATGTATAACGTGAATAGTTTAGTACCATGTATATAGTAAACAAATGGGTTTTATGTATAAGGTGAACAATTCAGTAGTCATGTATTTTTTAAACAAGTTTTCATGTATAATGTAAACAATTGAGTATCATGTGTATCGTGAACAACTAAGTTTCATGTATCATGTAATCAATCTTAATTCATGTATATTGTGAATCAACTAAGTTTCAGGTACTATGTGACCAATCCAGTATCATCTATATTACAAACAACATGTATCATGCAATCAATCTTCTATTATGTATACTGTAAACAACTAAGTTTTTTTATGTGATCAATCTAGTACTGTGTATCTTGTGAACGTTTATAAGTAAGTCATTGAATCTCATGAGTGACGTATACTAACGAATTTTGTAGTTGATCGAGTGTTGCGGACAAGCGTGTTGTTTTGGTGTTCACGTATAATGTGGGTAGTTGGGTTTTAGCTTTCTAGATATCATTGAGATTTATAAGGAGGGTTAACGTCTAAGTGAAATTATTCATCTCTTTGAAATGGCAAGTACACTCATATATTACCGAAGGTGCGAGATAACGAGGAGGTTTTGAAAATATTCTGAGTAATGTGCTTACAAATAACTGATTTTGTTTGTAAATAAATAAGTAATTGTAATTTATTCTTGTTTTTAGATAAATAAGACAGTGAAACTAATGAGTTGAATAATTTATTGGAAAACCTTTTTTATTAAATTTTAACTATCATAAAGGGAATGTTTCAAAGGAAAAATAATGACTAGATTATTTAATAATTAGGTCAAGGTTTGATAATATATAAATTTAACGAAGCAAAAGTCATAATTTATTTAGATAATGTTTTATAAAACGAGTCGTATTTAAATTCCCTTACAAGTAAAAAGGTTTATTGAAAATTTATATTCCAAATAATATTTATAAACTAAGTGCTTGATAGATGCTTTGCTTGAGCAAAATAACGAGGTTGTTTAAATAAATGAAATGATGACTAATTTGCAATGAATAAGAAGGTGATGTTTGGATGATCTTGATAAAAATATGACTGTAATATTAAATCAACGAAGTAATGACATTAAAGTTGTAAAATAAAACTTAGCGTAAATGATAAAATGTCAAAAGCTCAAACCAAACATAAGGTAGCGGTTTCAAACGGGAATTTAAAGACAAAAGCAGAATAATCCAGTTGGTGTGTCAGATAGCCCTCAACGAGGAAACATATGAGCACCAAGACGAACATTGCTATGGTTACTCGGATAGCAAACCGGGCCACAACTCTAGTTGCTTCCGTGCGTGTATCAAGTATCTCCATGTCTTCTTCCAGGCTTGCAATTTTCTCCTCCTAGCACCAAACTTGATTCCCTAGGCTATCAATTCTTTGACCTAGCAGGTCGTGTCTTATCCCATGCTCCATCCCTTGTCTCACAAACTCTGAGGTTCTGACGTACTGGTGGGTGGTATTCAATGCGACTCCCATAGCACTAGTGGGTGCCATGGTTTGCCTATCCCTTGGGTCAGGGTGATATGGGTTGGGTGCTAGGTATGGGTCTCTCATAGGGGGTGGTAACTGGTTGTGTAGATAGGGTGCCTGATACGGATTTCTTGATGGAGGTGATCCGGATGTTCGAAGTCTCAGTCCAGTGTTCCTGATCCAATCTGTCCTTATGTAAAACATTGATCTAGCAGCTGGGGGTGTTGGTGACCAATGGTCTGGTGATCCCATGTTTTCTTCCTGTTCAGACTCTGTTCCGAGATAGTATACCGGGGAGGGAGGAGAGTAGGAGTCCATGCCTAGCAGGAAAAGGGAAAAGATTATAAGCGGTATATATGAAAAAAATACTAAGTGTTAAATATAGGAGTTTTCATGAATTCAGAGTTTGACTAGTCATGACACCGAGTCTTCACAATAGTATTTTAGGAGTAACACTTGACCTATAAGTAGTGTACCTATGAAGAGAATTCCCAGGAAGGAGGGGTGGGTCACAAGGGACACACTTAAATACCCGCTCCTTTTAGGTCCTCATGCCACTTCTACAGATCGTTCTCGTGATAAGACGTGTCGTTAACTCGGAGTCCGGAATCCAACGAATCAACGATTGCATACACAAAAGACAATAGAGACAATCAAGTAAATAAACTTCACGCTTGTATTTCAATTCACAATAGAGTTTACAGACTCAATCTTTTTCTAGATCGATATTGTTCTACTTGGATATCTAAACTGACTCTGTAAACATCTATATATAGACTACTGACCTGCATTAGGCGAACTTAACAAGTTCGCCTCTAACAGACTAAGCGAACTTAACAAGTTCGCCTAAGATAGACTTAAGCGAACTTAACAAGTTCGCCTCTGTTAGACAAGGCGAACTTAGAAACTTGCATAAAAACACTTAGAACATTAATACATTTACAAAAAACATTAGATCTAAACTATTACAAAGCTTTTGTCATTACAAACTATGTCCTAACAGACTCCCCCTTGACAATAGCTTGCTCTTCAGTCTTCTGTCTTCATGATGAGCTCTTCCAATTATCCGGCAATCTGCTTCCTGCATGCACTCCATATCTTCTACATATCTCCAACACTCGCTTGTACTGCAATCCTTGTTCTTTCATCAGTGAACATGATTCATTCTTTCTCAGTGTTCTCTGATCTTTCTTTGAAAAATTGATAAGATTCATTGCATCATAGAAACATACAATGACCTTATTCTCTTTGTCTTCAATCCTTGCTTCACCAATATTAACATCGACATACCACCATTTCATATTCCTAAAGAAATCTTGAGGAATCTTCTTCAATGGTATCCTGTGTACAGCACGTATTGGTCTGAATTTGTACTTCCAGGTCACTTTCCTAGTATTTTGATCTATGTTCTTCACTCTCTTTCCTTTTTGAGTCTTTAGCTTTTCCTACTTCCTCGAACCACCTTCTCTTTTGATCAGATTTGCTATCACATCAGCTAATCCAAACCTAGATCTATTAATAAGTGGCTTTGAAGCTAGACCATTCATTTCACACCTTGGCAAGGTATTAAAATACTTGATCCTCGGCTTTAAGTACTGAACACCATCAGATCTTTTAATAGCAAATAGTTTTATGTCATTATCATAAAACCAGCTTATGATTCTTCCTACACACCTCTTTTTATTCACATAATTTTCTTTTTAAGCAGGTTATGCTTGAGACTTGGGTAGCACCTGCTTCCTACTATTCACTACTTCTCTCCACTGTTCTCTGGTCATACCTGTATTTCTGTACATCACAGGTTCTTCATTCATCTTTGGAGACTGAGTGTGAGTAGTATTAGCTTCAGCATCTGTATTGGATTGAATGTTTTCATCATCAGTATCAATCTTAGAATCAGCAGTATCTTCAGGCAGTGTGATGTCTTCAAATGAGTCCATAGAATCTGTTGCTCCTTCATAATTAAGCTCAGGAATAACATCATCTTGGATGAAGTTATAAGAGACATTAAGACCATCACAGCCTTCATAAATCACTTTATCTTGACTTTTCTCTATCTCTATCTCTACTATCTCTCCTTCTTCTATTTCAGTATCTGACACATCATCTTCTATGTCATTGAATAATTCATCTTTGTCATCAAGACATGCTATCTTTTCAGCTTCTTCCTCCTTAGACTCAGCAAAGAACTCCAATAATAAGATTTCTTCTTCATTAACTTCAGAAGTATCTTTGTTGCCATCAATTGATTGTGATGTCGATTCCCCCTGAACTTTAGAAATAGGATTAACGTCAGCGTATTGATGATCACCCTCAATATTACTAGAAGGATCATTGTCTTCATCATCATGTCGTTGAATAGACTCAGTGTGAAATTTATCACGTATCCTTAACTCCCCCTGAGCGTCAAGACGCTCAACAAGCTTGGATACTAATGCCTGCATAGCAGCAATTTGCTTAGCTTGAGTCTGAATTACCAGCTGTCGTTGAGTATCAGTAGATACAAGAGTATCCACCTGGGTTTGTAAAGAACTCCAATAATAAGATTTCTTCTTCATTAACTCCAGAAGTATCTTTGTTGCCATCATTTGATTGTGATGTCGACTCCCCCTAAACTATAGAAATAGGATTAACGTCAGCGTATTGATGATCACCCTCAATATTACCAGAAGGATCATTGTCTTCATCATCATGTCGTTGAATAGACTCAGTGTGACATTTATCACGTATCCTTAACTCCCCCTGAGCGTCAAGACGCTCAACAATATTGGATACTAATGCCTGCATAGCAACAATCTGTGTAGCTTGAGTCTGAATTACCAGCTGTCGTTGAGTATCAGTAGATACAAGAGTATCCACCTGGGTTTGTAAAGCAAGCACTTGCGATCCAAGGAAAGTAATCCTATCAGAATCAGAAGGCTTAGAAGGACCAGCCAAAGATTGAGGCACTGAAGTACTGGGAGTAGAAATCACCACAGGAGGAACATGAGTGAGAACAGGAGATTGTTCTTTAGAACTTAGAGGTGTGACAATCAAGGAAGCAACAAAAGTAGCATCCTCCACACCTTGTGAAGATTGAGCAGCAGCAATTGAAGCAGCCATAAGCTTTGGAGCTTTAGGATCCGGATTAAAATCACTATTTGAACTCTCATCCACTAATGTTCTTTTACCAAGTACTGATCCGGAAGGAGGATCCCGAACAGACTTACGTCGTTGTCTTTTGGCTGTAGATTTAAGGCGCTTGCCAGCATTAGCCAAAGGTATACGAGCCAACCTTTGATAATGATCTGAAGAGAAATCTCTAGACTCATCAGAATTTGTATCTTCAGAAATAGGTAAGGTTGTATCACTTGTGCTAGAACTCGACTCATTCTCTATCACCACATTCCCTTCAGCTTCATGAATGGGCGAGTTTACAACGTCATCAACAAAGTCATCCATATTCATCCCTAGATCTTGTTCATGTTCATGAACGACCTCTTCTAGAACAGGTTCATTAACAGGTATATCAACCTGAGCTTGTGGAACTGGAACTTGTTCTTGAATAGGAATTTGTTGTTGTACGGGAACTTGTTGTTGTTGTTGAGCTTGTTGTTGTGGAACTTGTACTTGTGGAATAGGTTGTTGTGGTTGTTGTTGTTGTGGTTTGATTCTGTTGTTTCACTTTAGTGCAATCCGTAAAGATACGCTTGGACATCGGCGTCATAGTTAATCTTATCGGATGCTGTGGGAGATCAGGAAGAATATGATTCAGAATCATCTGGATAAACCTAGGATACATAAAAAATCCTTGACCTTCAGCAGGTGTGATTTGCATAACCATCTCCCGGTAGATATATCGTGCAAAAGTGAATCGTTTGTTCAACGTCAAAGCTACAATTGCAGCTTGAAGAGCAGTCTTTAAGCCATCTGTTCCAACTTTACGAGGAGAGAGACACTGAATAATCACATGCATGAAGTATCTCCATTCACACACTAAACCACCTTTACGTGCCTGTGTATCATTAGGACGTCCACGATAACCCATTCTCTGAAAGCATCCCATGATCAAAGGATTAGGATATGATATAGGATCTTCAGCAGCACCTCCTAATGCAAGAGCAGCATGAATAGTGTCTTCAGATATAGAAATCTCCGTATTGTTGACAGTGGCACAAAGAACATGAGGTTCTACGTCCGTATCTGAATGAACTACGTCCCAAAACTGTTGAATATACACCAGACTGATGTATGGATCGGCAGATAATGCAACACGTAGTCGTGATCGATTCAGAAATCCTATAATCCCTTGAAAGTTTATGGCCTCTAACATGTTAGGATCTAACAATGCCACCTAGTTATGCTTGTATTCGACACGACGAGCCATCTGAAAAATATTTGGACAACAAACACATATTAGACAAATAACAAAACACAAACAATATGAAAAACAAATTTGAAATAAAAACAAAACAATCAAACAAACAAACAAAAAATTTAAAAAAAAAAAATTTAAACACACAAAAATTTTACAAGTCCAAAACTCTTCTGACCCCTAGGCGAAGTTAATAAGTTCGCTTAGTGTTTCAAGAGGCGAACTTAAGACAAGTTCGCTTGAACAAGTTCACTTGAACAAGTTCGCCTGAGCTGTGTCGTTTCAAATTCAATCTCAGAAATCACAAATCTTTCAAAACACGTCGAAATCATGAAATAAGCATTGTACACAACTCGATTAGTATTACTAAGTCAAAAACAATGTTCAATTTCAAGATTTATAACTGGAATAACCACAGTTAGGGCAAAAACACTCACGGGATGAAAACCGGAACAAAAATTTCAATTTTCTCTCAATTTAACGGACAATAATCAATGACATTACCTTACTTGTGTTCGCAAATCAATTTTGAACCAGAATGTAGCGATTAAACACCCAACAACCACTTAATTTGAGATTTCAAAAAATTTTGAACAACACCAAACAAGTTCGCTTTTACGTGAAGAAGATGAAGTGAATAAGTTCGCCTGGACACCCTTATACAGATTAAGTTCGATTATTTAGGCGAACTTGTTAAGTTCACATAACAAGCCTTAGGCGAACATAATAAGTTCGCTTCACCAATTTCAGGCGAACATATTAAGTTCGCTTCACCAGAAGTAGGCGAACTTAATGCCTTCAACATTTCCCTTGATCAAAATTTTTACCAACTTTCAACCCGTCACTTCTTGAACTTCCGTCAGCAGCATGTATTTGATCCAATCCCGAACAATTTAATAAAAGATTAGAACTTTCATGGAAAATAAAAAACAAAATCTTTTTGAATTTTATCTATACAAACGGAATCACGTATTTTTGGAATTTTATCTGTACAAACGGAAACACATATTTTTGGATTTTTATCTTTATAAACTGAAATCACATATTTTTGAATTAACATCATGAGTAAGAAGATCATATCAGTATCCGAGTAGTTCATCACACATTTTAGCAAAAACTAAGGCTAACCTATGATATGAAACAATCCAACTCATCTTGTAAGCTATGTATCTTTTTCAGTATTTATAAATCATTCAAATTGAATAATATTTGAAATGATACGCGATAAATTTCAAAGTAAATAAGGGCAGGTTATGAAATACTCTGTTATTTATACCGAATTTGAAATATAAAGCATGAATTCTTAAATTTGTTAATATTATATTATTTGAAACTATAAGCGTTTATTCTCCAAATTCATGTGATTTAGTACCATTTAGATGAAAAACATCGTGTACCCCACATATATGCCAAACAAAAATATAATCTGCACTATCTTCAAGACATATACAGTTTATTTTAAGATTAGATCAATTTTAAAGATGAAATTATCTCATTTAGCACAAGAATAGAATGAGATCCTAAAGGATATAAGAATCATGATGATTCAGAATCAGAAGATTCTAATGAATTGGTTGTATAATGAGAATCAACAGATTCAGGTATGAGGATCCAACTATTATCTGGAAAAGTTTCAATGAAGTCAGACTAGATGATGTATCTAACTGATCCAAGGGCGAATATATGTTTCAACAGATTTTGAAAGCATATCTTAGTTCAACAATACATTGCATGTTTTTCGGGGCATGGGCAGTAATGTGAACTGAAATAGATTTATGCTAAAGATATAATTCGATATTGGTCTCATGAAATTCTTTAAAACTATATATTCTTTATCTGATAATAATCTTTTACACACACACCCAGGCATATAATGGATTCAAATCACAGATGTAATCATATCATATTTAATTTTCACACTACTATTAGTTTCAAAACGCTTTTAGTCTATTGACAATTCAAGTTTCAAAAGTCATACACAAATTTGAAAACAGATTACCAAGATTAGAGCATTCACAACTCTATCATTTCTCATTTATGCAGACTTTAAAATTTAGATCAAATCAACTCAGTTTAATCAATCATCTATCAAAGGTCTACTAAGGTCGTGTGAAATGAACTAATCACCGATGTACTATCATTTCTTCTCTAACTTCAAATGATGTCAAATTTTATATTTTTCAGTTTTTTTTTTACTTCTTATAAATTAAGAACTTTTGACTGAAAATTTAAAATGCAGAAAAGTAACAAAGCAATAAAAGAAATTAAAAACAAAATTTTCCATGAAAATCTGATTTTGAAAAACTTTTATTCAGGATTGATCATACCTATCATGTTGATTAGAAATTCAAACCTGGTACGATCAAATGCCTTGGTAAACAAATCAGCAAAATTATCATCAGTGTGAACCTTTACCAGCTCAATCAACCTTTCTCTGCACAGTCACGAATAAAATGATATCTAATCTCAATGTGCTTTGTTTTACTGTGCTTAACAGGATTATTAGTTATAGACATTGTAGCATTATTATCAATAAGCATAGGGGTTCCTGTGAAATTCAAACCGTAATCTCTTAATTGCTGTTGTATCCACAGGATCTCTGAAAAACAACTCGCAGCAGCGACGTATTCTGCTTCGCATGTAGAAATTGAGACTGTGGTTTGCTTTTTGCATTACTAGGAAACAACTCGATTACCCAAGAACTGGCAACCACCTGTTGTAGATTTCCTGTCCAAACAACAACCACCAAAATCAGAATCAGTATATGCATTGAAATCAAAGTTAGAACCATTTGGATACCATAATCTCAATCTTTGTTTTCCTTTCAAATAACGAAAGATTCTTTTTACAGCTATTAAGCGAGATTCTTTTGGTTTTGCCTGGAATATGGAACAGATTCACACAGCGAACATTATGTCTGGCCTTGAAGCGGTTAAGTACATGAGAGATCCAATCATTGCTCTGTAAAGTCGACAATCAACATCTTTTCCATCCGGGTCAGAATTCAACTTATGATTGACCGGAATCGGAGTATCATATGGGGTACAGTCCTCCATCTTGAACCGACTCAAGATGCCTTTGACATACATGGACTGATGAATAAAGAAACCATCTTCCTTTTGATTTTCTTGTAAACCTAAGAAAAACGATAACTCTCCCATAGCTGACATTTCAAACTTCGACTTCATTACACTCTCAATCTTTAATACATGTATACAAACAAGTATTGTCTGCAAGAGAACGTGTTTTCACTCCATCCTGCAAATTTTCGATTATATTTGTTACTGGATGATCTTTGAGTTCCTTGATGGAAGCGACCTCAGGAACCTGTAATACTTCAACACGAGTTGTATCAGATTGATAAGACAAATCATGATTAATTGGAATTTCCGAGTCTAAATTTGTAGGAATCTCCCCCGGATCCTGTGTCGAAGGTAATGGATCATCACCCAACAATGGATCAGTAGAAGAATCTTGAAAAATAGCATTGTCTTCCTCACTCTCTGAATCTTGTGGTCCCGAACAAGAAGCAACATTAGGATCGGGAGCAGAAGTAGATGGAACCGATGAATTTGGAACTGTATTTGGTAGAAAGCCATTGTGCTGCGCATCTTGACATGACGCATAGAGAACAGCAGCTTGATCAGAAGAAATATCGAAAGGTAAATGAAAAGACTTGAATAAGGTTTCATAATCAAATGCCCAATCTGGTCCAATCGCCATTTGATGTAAAGACAGATTAGAACAGTCAATATGGAACCATTCTTCAACTTGGCACGTCTCTTTGTTAAAAACCCTCTTGGTAGTCGAATTGGCAACATACCCTAGAAAAATCCCTTCAATAGCCTTAGCACTGAATTTTTTTGGGACATCACAAACTTTCAACAGGGTGAAAGGATTACCAAAAGGTAGTAAATAATCCAGATCCGGCTTTCGATTATTCAGCAACTCGTAGCAAGTCTTGTTGTGTCGCTTGATGGTCAAGACTCTGTTCAAAACATGACACGCAGTATTCACAGCTTCAGCCCAAAAAGTAAATGGAAGCTTAGAATCTACAAGCATCGTGCGTGCCGTTTCAACCAATGTCATGTTCTTTCGTTCAGCAACACCGTTTTGTTGAGGAACATATGGCGCACTGAATTCATGATGAATTCCCTTTTGTAAACAGAATAAGCCCATCTTGCTATTCTTAAACTCGCTGCCATTGTCAATCCTAATTCGTTTGCCTTCAGATTGAACAAATTCTCCAAACCTTGGATTAAGTATTGTACCAACTCAGTGGTTTCAGCTTTTGAAGAAAGAAACTTAACCCATGAAAGTCTGGAGAAATCATCCGTTACTACCAAACAGTACGATTTTCCACCAATGCTCCTGATACTAATCGGACCGAACAAATCCATATGCAGTAACTCCAAAGGAGTTACGATAGAATTCTTCGATTTAGATTTGTGTGATTTCTTCCGTTGTTTCCCCTTCTTGCAAGGAATACAATCATCAGGAACTGAGAATTTCATCTTTGGAATACCAAGAACCATATCATTCTGAACAATATAGTTCATCTTCCGATAGTTGATGTGAGCTAGCTTCTTGTGCCACAAAATAGAATCGGATTCCGATGCCTTGGAGAGTAAACATGTAGGACTTGAATCCGTTGCAGTAGCGACACTCATGTCAAGGACATACGTGTCATTTCTCCTCGGGGCCTTCATGAGAATCCATTCGTCAGGAATAACAAAACCAGATTTCAAGATATAACACTCAGCATCATTGAAATGGAACGAAAACTTCTTGTCACAAACTTGTGATACACTTAAAAGATTGTGTTCAAGCTGCTCCACATAATTCACCTTCTCAAATTTGACTTTATCATTCTTTAAAGTTCCCTGTCCAGTTATGTACCCGCCTTTATTCCCCGTAAAAGCGACATAACCTCCATCAATATTTTTAACATCTTCAAGCAATCTAATATTCCCTGTCATATGTCGAGAGCAACCGCTATCCAAATACCATGTATTGTTGATAGTCCTCCTTGGTTGTCCCTACATAAACAAAGAAAATCAGTTAGAAATAGGAACCCAAGCCATTGTGGTCTTGGGTCGTCCAGATTGATCAAAATAAACAACTTCTAGTAATTCACATGCAATGTTAATTATAAATTTTGGAATAGAAGTTTTACCAACAGACTTTTTCAAAGGAGACTTATTTTGATTATTTTGAAAAACATTATTTGATATATTATTATCAGATTCAGATGTTTCCAAAATTTTCTTCAATTTTCTGTTTCTTCTTCTCCTTTGTGGTCTAGACAATTTTACTTCAGATTGAGAATCTTTTGAAATTCTAACATGAGGAATCTCAAATTTCTCTTGACACACAAATGATTTAGAATTCAATTTATCATGCTGTTTAAATCCAGAGGATTTAACAAAAGATCGACAGGACATATTTTTCCCCAAACTAAATGATGACTTTCCCTCATCTATTCTTTTCAGAATCTTCACCACTTTTGGTTGTGAAGGAACAGTCTTCAGTTTGCCCTTGTTCTTATAAGGACAATTGATCAGAATGTGACCAGCTTCGTTGCAATGAAAGCAAACTCTTTTCTCTTTATAAGTTCTAAAGTAAGAAGAATTCTTTGAATTTGAAGAGCCATAAGAGGAATAAGCTTCAGAAGATTTTTCAGAACATTTTACTGTCTTCTTTGGAACATAAACCTTGTAGGCACATTTGATGAATGCACCTTTTGATAACCAGCAGCGACAAACCCACTTGACTGTAAAATTGGAGAAAGCTTAGGTGTAACGATTTTCACCTCATCAGGTTCAGTCAGAATGCATCTATCACGGGTAACAGTTTTTACAACTGTTGGTTCATCAAGTTTCACCTCTTTCGAAATACCTTCAACCTTCTTCTCATCAAATTCCTCATCCTCAGAATCAGATTCATACACCATATCCTCACCAGTTACCGGGTTCACTTTCAATACTGTTTTTGGATCTATTTCCTCTTCATGTATGATTTCAGGTTCAACCACATAATTTGCATTAAATGGTGGAGGAACAAATCCAATTCCAGCAACCCGTTTAGTAGGATCAGCATTTGAATTAAAATAATCCAAAACAACAGAAGAATTTGTAAAATTTTCCAACTTTCTATGAAGTTTGATCAATTTAGACTCTTTGTCAGAAATTTCTTCATTCTTTTGAGCAACAACTTCAGTTCGTTTTTCTATTTTAGCATAATCCATATCCAGATGATAAGCTTGTTCTTTATATTTCAACCCCAGAGAATTTAAGTGTTTTTTCAAAGACTCAATTCTATCGATGCACAATTAATCGTTATCTTTCAATTTCTGATTAACAGAATGAATCGATTTCATATCACAAATCAAGTTTGTGTTATCATCCATGACCTTTTGCAATTTATCTTTAACAGTAATGCAGTTAGAACAGTAAATATGACAAACAGAGTCTTTTACCTTTGACGGATCAGACATGTCTACCATGAAAACATTGGCAATGGGAATATTCTCTGAATCAACACCATCTGAAGCATTTTGTGTTAGAACAATATCATCATCAGCAACACCTTATGTAACATCAGAATCAATATTCTGCTCTTGTTCTATCTCTTCATCAACAATCTGCACACTTTCACCATCACTCGAACCATCACTTGAACTCTTACTCGAACTATCACTTGTACCATCACTTGTACCATCATCATCAGCCACCTCTTCTGATTTTTCAGAATGAATTTCTGCTACAAAGGCGTGACTTACAACACCCACTAAATCTTCCAAATGAATACCCCAGTCATAGTTCTCATCATTTTGTGCAACCAATGCCGATGATGCAGATGCATGATTTGAATTTCCAGATGAACCATGTGATTGATTACGATTATTCTAAAAATTATTTTGCTTATTCTGAGAATCAAACTCAACCTTTTACTTCACACACTTTAGCAAAGTGACCATACTATTGACAGTTATAACAACACACTTTGGTTTTATCAAATCCCATGCGTTTTCGACTATTAGATCCAATATACTTTCTGCCAGTTTTCTTCAAGAAATCATTTGCTTGATGCATTAACATAGCCATATTCCATCGGATGTTCATTTTTTCCAGATCAACAAGGTCATTCTATCTGAAATCTTCTTCAATAACCTCAGGATCATGAATTTTTCCTCCAATAAAATTCTCATACGAAGCCATGAATGAGGAAAACATAGCTAGATAATCATCAGCAACCTTTTGATTTATATGAGATCCAGAAGACGTAGAAGCTATTGTCACAGAAAAACTAGAATGACTAGAATGACCAGAATGAATAGGAACTCCAGAACTCTGATCTTTAGAAGAATCTTGAGCATCTCCAGAAAAAGAATGTAACTCCTGTACTAGTTTTACCAGTAGTCTTGGCAAAATACATTGAAAGATCTTGGATATGCTCCATGTTAGTCTCCTTCTTCTTCTTCTTCTTCTTCATATTCAGGTCATGCGATTGAATCTTCCCAAGAACATCAAACTGCCTTCACATCTTTTCTGTAATGCTTCCCACATTTGTTGAGAAGACTTGAATTGTTTGAAACTGTGATATATTTCCTTCGAACGAGACATCGAAATACCTGCCATCGCTTTCTTTTCCCTATCAAACAACACCTTTTCTTCATTTGTTAACACAGACACCGGCTTTGGAACATTATCCTGTCTCATCCATGAATAAGTCGGATGCGTATAACCTTCTAAAATAGGAATCCAGAGACTGGTATCGGTAAAAGATACGAACTGATCAAACCTGTCTTTCCAATTTGAATAATCAACAAGATTCAACAACTTCGGTGGTTTTTGAGATGTACCAATCTCATTATCATAATTGAACATATTCGTTACTTGAACCATATTCGCCATTTTCCTGAAAAATTTTCCAAGTGTTGAACACTTACTACCCTTAGGCGAAGATAATAAGTTTGCTTCTGTGATACCCAAGCGAACTTAATGTGAAGCGAACTTAATAAGTTCGCTTAAACCAGAAACCTGAAAATCCGATTAAGTTCGCTTAAATTGTGAGAAGCGAACTTGACAAGTTCGCCTGCTAAGTTCGCCTGCACACGAAATCAGCAAGTTCGCTTGCTTCAGCAGATTCAAACTCAAGAACAGTTCAAACAGAGACCGCGAACCAGGAATCACAAAAAAAACTTCATAATTCACTGATTTGAAGGAATTAATCAAAATTGAACCGTAGGATTGTGTAATTTCTCAATTACAATCTTTCTAACGGATCAATTTCTTCAAAATCCTCTTCAAAAACACCAAATCAGAACCAAATTAAGCTTGAAAACTCCATGGAAATGAAAATGTCAAAGATGATGAATTTCTTGTCAATTTGTATACAAAACCGTCTAGAATCACGAGCAATATCTCTGATACCACTTGTAGGTCCTCATTGCCCTTCTACAGATCGTTCTCGTGATAAGACATGTCGTTAACTCGGAGTGCGGAATCCAACGAATCAACGATTGCATACACAAAAGACAATAGAGACAATCAAGTAAATAAACTTCACGCTTGTATTTCAATTCACAATAGAGTTTACAGACTCAATCTTTTTCTGATCGATCTTGTTCTACTTGGATATCTAAACTGACTCTGTAAACATCTATATATAGACTACTGACTTGCATTAGGCGAACTTAACAAGTTCGCCTCTAACAGACTAAGCGAACTTAACAAGTTCGCCTCAGATAGACTTAAGCGAACTTAACAAGTTCGCCTCTGTTAGACTAGGTGAACTTAACAAGTTCGCCTCTAGCAACTTGCATAAAAACACTTAGAACATTAATACATTTACAAAAAACATAAAGACATTAGATCTAAACTATTACAAAGCTTTTGTCATTACAAACTATGTCCTAACACTCCTTCCTTAGCCAGAATCGCTCATGGGTCTACACATACCCTTCCAGCCATCATCTACTAATAACACTATCGTTTGGGCTCATGGTCATGATGAGAATCATTATAGATTGGGCTTTAAGGCCCAAAGGTGAGGTTTATTTACTACATCAGGCTTCTTCTTCTTGGAGGGTAAGTGGGCTCCTTAGTTTCTTATTAATGGGCATCAGGCCCAATGGTTTAAGTTTTATCCGCAAAGATGATGGTGAGATAGTGTGTAAGGATGAGGGTGTATAAAGACTTAGGTATGGATAAGTGTGTGGTAAAACTTAGGATAACACTTAATGGAATCAAATATGTAGCATGTATATAGCAATGTTTATAAGCACATGAGTTATCAAGTAGTGTAGTACATAGACTATCATGTATTATATCATGCGATATAATAGTTAGAATAATATGCAAGATAATCACACAAAGTATTAAACATGTAGCACTTAACAATGTGGCAATTATCATATAACATATAGCATGACATAAGATGGGTGTCCTACGGTTATAGTCTAGGTCATGGGTTCCCTATTGTCACACCCCCAAAATCCACTAACGGAGTTTTACCGTTAGGAGCGTGACATACCAGGATCTCAGTCATTAGTTACGTTGAACGACTCTATATGAGTTTAATAAAAACACTAGCATTGCTCATAGTCACGATGCAACACTAGTAAATGAAAATACTGAGTTAATGCGAAATACGGAAGCGTAAAGATTGAAGATCAAAGAGAGGGTGTTTGAGTGTGTTCTTGGTCTCGGCCAAGAGTGGGGTGGGGGGTTGGGTTGCGACGGCTAGAGAAAAAAAAAGGAGAGTAGGGTTTTTAATTTTTATAAATTTCCTTATATACATGCATGGATGGATTTTTAAGTTGGGTTATGGGCTTTCTAAAGGTCCATTGGCTATTATCAAACAATTAACACTAATAATAATTAAATCCCATAACTATTATTTTTATAAAAACTCCAACTTCTATAAAAATAATTAACACAATCAGTATTTGATAAACATGCGCGATATCAAGAAAATTCACATAATTCACGTAAAGTCGCATAACACGTAAAATCACATAATTTATATTAATTATAAATTATTAATTGTTTGTAATATTATTCTTGATTAATCACCAACGTTCCGGGTTAGACTTAAGTGTGATTCGGTAATTCAATGAATTACCGTTGTGTGTGTATTAATTGACACATTTACCTAACCAAATTAAATGCAATGTATGTGCAACTAACTGAGATAACTGAGTTTGCATGAACAATGTTTGAACTAACGATGTTTGTGTTAACGGAGTTAACCTGAATTTGCTGGATGTCACATCATCCCCTTGTTGAAAGAATTTTCGTCCCGAAAATTAAACGAAGTCGGTAACGACTGAAACAAAAAGTTTAGGTTTGTCACACCTATAACCAAGGCTCTGATACCAATCTTTCACACCCCAACTGATGGCGGAAAAGTCGGGGCGGGACATGGATACTGTTCATGAGCACATGGTTGACTATGTTGTAATATATTAAATCATCTCATTTCATTTCATAATCCACATAAACCAAATCCACATTACAAGAAATTTGAAATAAAAAATAAGTTCATTTATTAAATTAACTAGGTCCACAACTTAAGTGAAGCAAGTTTAATCAATCTCAAACATTTGTACCTGAAACATGATTAATACAAGGTCAACTAAAAGTTGGTGAGCATACATATGTTTTGAATCTAAATGGTATCATTGTGTTGTGTATACAATGCATAAATATCATGGTTAACAAGGCAATCATGGAGAGTTAATATTATGAAAGCAAGTTGTACAATCAAACCTTTGTAACTAGCATGCAAATAACCAAATTGTGTTGTCGGTAACAATCACCCTAACTGGGTGGGTTTGTCAGACTCGATAGATCTATCATTGTTAACCGTTGGATTGTGTAGTTAATGATTGCACATGTAAATTGCACACAAATTGTAGTTTGCACACCTAGTACTCAAGCATAAGGCTTAAATTGCACACATGAATGTAGAGTAGAATTGTATTATGTAATTTGTAAACATTGTATAATTGTACTCATGTTCCACCCTAAAGATGTAAATAACGTAAAAAGTGGCTATGTAAACTCACCAGTATCAAATGTAGCAGTTAACACGAGCTTTGGGTAGCACAAGTGATTTGCTAATCACTGGTTTGACCTAGAGTGAAATTGTATAAATTTTGAATTAATATTGTGCACAATGTCTAAAGTAGAATCTTGTGCTTCAACGGGATTAAGTGTAGAGACTTGTACAAAAGGTTTGTGTTATATCATGTAAGGGATGTGTTTGTGTTTATATCTGAATAGGAATTTGTAAGTTCGAAGTATATGATTTTAATAGTAGATGACTTAGGGTTTAATTGAATAACTAAATAAATTAAATAATTAATTTCTTTTTATTTATTTATTTAGAAAGAGTAGTGTGAATCATATTTATTTAAATAAATAAATTTATTTTTTTTTATTTATGAAACTATGTCAAAATATAGTGTAAAATATATATTAGTATATATAATTTAGAATTTATACTAATTGTAATTTAAACTCTAAGTGGATTATAAATGTAAAAAGGAAATTGATTTAAATAAATAAATTCTTTTATTTATTTATTTAAAAATGGTATGTTCTTAAGAGAGTGGATATTGTAAATATATCTCCAGTTTTATCTGTTTAATTTAGTTTTAATCCTATTATGCATAATTTAATGGAAAAATGATTAAAAAAAGTTTAATTATTAAAAATAGTATATATATATATATATATATATATATATATATATATATTTTAAAGAAACTTTTAGTATAATTTTTAAAAATGGATAATATAAAACTATTAATTCAAACTAATAAGCATGATTTATCTATGTTGAAAATGTGGTATTACAACCATTTTAATAGTGAAAATAATATTTCTACTTTGAAAATTAGATTATTCTCGTACTAATCAGTTTCAAATGGGGTTAGATTTTATAAAAATAACTTCTTTATAATTTAAATGGGGCTGTAATGGTGCAAAAAAATTAAAAGCCATCCGACTCGAACTGGGGTGGGTTCTGTGAAAGTAGCACTCCATACCACCAGACTAGTGGACTAGCCCGCGATGATAATCCGGCCCAAATCTAATTTAACCTGAAGCAGAAAGGAGACCGGGTCTGGGTCTGAGGGACGCGCAAAAAGAGACCGGATGTGTGGGTTGTGGGTTTCGAACCCACGCCACCGGATCCGATGGTGCAATGATTTAACCAGTCGGACTAGTGGTTTCGCCGGTTATCTATGGATCCCATTTAATTAAATAGGTTTAATGGATGGAATCCAAATTTCCCAAATCCAAACCGTCTGAACAGGTTAAGAACCCTAATCGAAATTGGGTTTGATACCCTCTATTTTAAGAAATTGACAGAGGGCTATTCTTTATCATGTAAACATGAAACTATTGACACAAAACTTACTTGGATTGGTTGAGTAACAAGTGCAGACGGCTAGAATGACAGAGGCGGTGTTCTTGGTGCTTGTCTCTTTCTGCTATGAGTACTGCATTGATGGCCTCTTCCCCGACTGCGACGTATAAGAAGAGTTGTTCTTTCACTTGGGGAGCCACCATTGTTGACTCCCCTTTAACTGTTGCTAACAATTCTATCAATTACAAGTCAAAGACTCTAAGACTAAGACATATAATCTTCAAGCTCGTTGTCACCAGAATATGCTCCAACAGACTCCCCCTTGACAACAGATTTAGAAGATTGTCATCCGTCTTGATATATCATCAAACACACTGTAGTCTTCGTCTTGTTCATCTGCACTTTCTCTTTCTATCTAGAAGAAAACTTGGGAGAAGGACCCCTTGTCAACTTCTATCTGCAATATTCAGTTTTTGGAAAGGAGAACAACCAAGAATAACAACAATTAAGATTTCCATGGAAGCTGGAAAAATAAAATCTTTTTGGTTTTTCAAACATAAAAAAAACACAAAATCTTTTTGGTTTTTCTCTATATAAACTGAAATGTAAAATACAAAATCACATCTTTTTGGTCGAACATCACGAGTAAGAAGATCATATCAGTATATATGAGATATCAATCACACATCTTGGATATAAAATCCGTATAATATCAATTGGTATCCTATGTCATTCTTTCAAGCCTTGACCAATCAAACCAATATCTTTCAATATTATCATACTCTATCTTTTCAAGACTTTCATATTGCATTTTATGATACGCGATAAACATTCAAAGAAAATAGAATCAGGCTATGACACGCAAATTCAAATTGTCAATATTATAAGATTTGAAACTAAAGCATCTCATTCCCACTTTCTTGTGAGTTAAGGTACCATTTAAGTATGAAATACAACGTGTACCCCATTAGTATGCCAACATACAATAAATGCACTTTCTTCAAGACATATGAGATTTTACTAAAGATTATCCGAATTTCCAGAATGAGGAGACATCACTTAGCACATGAATAGCAGAATCCAAACTGGATTGTATAGGAATCAATGAGATTCAGAATCGATTGATTCAATGTCTTGGCTTATATATATGGAATCATAAGATTCAGGTACGTGGATCCAACTGTTATCTGGATTATGAATTCAATGGAATCAGTAAAGATGATTTATCAATATGATCCAAGGGCTAGTATATGTTTGACAGATGTTGTCAAGTACATATCTTGATTATACTTCAAATTGCATGCTTTTCGGGACATGGGCACGGAAGCAAATCGAATGAATAGTGCTAAGGACATAACCCGAAACTGATCTCATAGGACAATCTTTATTAAAAGCTAATATTCTTTATCTGATAGTGATCTTTTAACATACACACATGCATAAAATGGGTTCAAATCACAGTTGTAACATATGCAATTATGTTTTCACACTACTAATCGTTCAGTGACGCTTTTAGTCTACTGACAATTCAAATTATATGCATACACAACACTATCATTTCCTATTTGTGCAGTCTCTGAAGTTTAGATCAAAACATATAATTCAGATATATTAACATAAAGCACCAACCAGTCAATCTAAGGTCATGTGTGAAAGAACATCTACTGATGTACTATCATCTCTTCTTTAACTTCAAGTAATGTCGATTTTATCTTTTTCAATTTGTTTGGATTTTTCAAAATCTTTTTCAAAGAAAGTAAAACAAACGAAAATAAACCTTCCATGAAAACATTTTATGACAAACATTTTACTTGGTTACTCAGGATTAAGCAAGTCAATCAATTAAAAACTCAAACCGATGTAATCCTGTGATTGAATGCCTTTGCCTTTGTCAACACAGTTCTGTACTCCCCCTGTCTTGTAGATTCCCCTTCAACTAGTCAAATGCTCACCATTGTCATCCTAAGTTTCAGGTTATCATTTGGACTTTGTAAAACTCTTTCCAAAACATTGTGTGTGACATATTCTCCCCCTTAAGCATCAAGTCGTTGAATCAAATAGAGTCTAAGTTATCAACAACTCTGTTCATTTTCTGATTCTCTGCTCAAATTGACTCTGTAACACTATTTATAGACATCTGACCTGCATTAGGCAAACTTAACAAGTTCGCCTCTAACAGACTAAGCGAACTTAACAAGTTCGCCTCAGATAGACTTAAGCGAACTTAACAAGTTCGCCTCTATTAGACTAGGCGAACTTAACAAGTTCGCCTCTAGCATAACTTGCATAAACACTTAGAACATTTACATTACAAAAACATAAAGACATTAGATCTAAACTATTACAAAGCTTTTGTCATTACAAACTATGTCCTAACAGACTCCCCCTTGACAATAGCTTGATCTTCAGTCTTCTGTCTTTATGATGAGCTCTTCCAATTATCCGGTAATCTGCTGCCTGCATGCACTCCATATCTTCTACAAATCTCCAACACTCTCTTATACTGCAATCCTTGTTCTTTCCATTCATCAGTGTACATGATCTCATTCTTTCTCAATGTCCTCTGATCTTTCTTTGAGAAATTAATAAGATTCATTGCGTCATAGAAACACACAATGACCTTATTGTCTTTATCTTCAATCCTTGCTTCACCAGGATTAACATCGACATACCACCATTTCATATTCCCAAAGAAATCTTGAGAAATCTTCTTCAATGGTATTTTGTGTACAGCACGTACTGGTTTAAATTTGTACTTCCAGGTCACTTTCCCAGTCTTTTGATCTATGTTCTTCACTCTCTTTCCTTTTTGAGGCTTTAGCCTTTCATACTTCCCCGAACCACCGTCTCTCTTGATCAGATTTGCAATCACATCAGCTAAACCAATCTTGGATCTATTAATAAGTGGTTTTGAAGCTAGACCATTCATTTCACACCTTGGCAAGGTATTGAAATACTTGATCCTCGGCTTTAAGTACTGAACACCATCAGATCTTTTAATAGAAAATAATTTTGTATCATTATCATAAAACCAACTTATGATTCTTCCTACACACCTCTCTTTATTCACATATTTTTCTTTCTGAGCAGGTTGTGCTTGAGACTTGGGTAGCACCTTCATCTAGCTATTCACAACTTCTCTCCATTGTTCTCTACTCATACATGTATTTCTGTACATCACAGGTTCTTCATTCACCTTTGGAGACTCAGTGTGAGTAGTATCAGCTTCAACATTTTTATTGGATTGAATGTTTTCATCATCAGTATCAATCTTAGAATCAACAGTATCTTCAGGCAGTGTGATGTCTTTAAAAGAGTCCATAGAATCTGTTACTCCTTCATAAGGGAACTCTGGAATAACATCATCTTGGATGAAGTTATAAGGGACATTAAGACCATCACAGCCTTCATAAGTCACTTTATCTTGATCTTTCTCTATCTCTATCTCCACTATCTCTCCTTCTTCTATTTCATTATCTGACACCTCATCTTCTATGTCATTGAATAATTCATCAATGTCATCAAGACATGCTATCTTTTCAGCTTCTTCCTCCTCAGACTCTGCAAAGAACTCCAATATAAAAATTTCTTCTTCATTAACTCCAGAAGTATCTTTGTTTCCTTCAATGGATTGTGATGTCGACTCCCCCTGAACTTTAGATATAGGATTAACGTCAGCGCATTGACGATCACCCTCAATATTACCAGAAGGATCATTGTCTTCATCATCATGTCTTTGAATAGACTCAGTGTGACATGTATCACGTATCCTTAACTCCCCTTGAGCGTCAAGACGCTCAACAAGTTTGGACACTAATGCCTGCATGGCAGCAATCTGCGTAGCTTGAGTCTAAATCACCAGCTGTCTCTGAGTATCCGTAGATACAAGAGTATCCACCTGAGTTTGTAAAGCAAGCACTTGAGAATCAAGGAAAGTAATCCAATCAGAATCAGAAGGCTTGGAAGGACCAGCCGAAGATTGAGGAACCGAAGGACTAGGAGTAGGAATAATCACAGGAGGAACAGGAGTTAGAACAGGAGATGGATCTTTAGAACGTGGGGGTGTAACAATTAAGGAAACAACAAAAGTAGCATCCTCTGTACCTTGTGAAGATTGAGCAGCACCAATTGAAGCAGACATAAGCTTTTGAGTTTTAGGATCCGGATTAAAGTCACTGTCAGAACTCTCATCCACCAATGTTCTTTTGCCAAGTATTGATCCGGAAGGAGGATCCCGAACAGACTTACGTCTTTGTCTTCTGGCTGTAGATTTAATACGTTTACCAGCATTAGCCAATGGTATACTAGCCAACCTTTCATAATGATCTGAAGGAAAATCTCTAGATTCATCAGATTCGGTTTCTTCAGAGATAGGTAAAATGGTATCACTTGATCTAGAACTCGACTCATTATCTGTCACCACATTCCCTTCAGCTTCATGAATGGGTGAGTTCACAGCGTCATCAACAAAATCATTCATATTTATTCCTAGATCTTGTTCATGTTCATGAACGACCTCTTCAGGAACAGGTTCATTAACAGGTATATCAACCTAAGCTTGTTGAATTGGAACTTGTTCTTGAATAGGAATTTGTTGTTGTACGAAAACTTGTTGTTGTTGAACTAATTCTGGTTGTTGAATAGGTTGTGGTTGTTGTGGTTGTTGTTGTTATTCTTGAACATTCGGACCTTGCACTTGACCTATCTCATCAGGATGAAACCAGTTGTCATTCGGTGGTTCAACATAATTAGGATTGATTAAGTGACCAAACAATGGAGTATTAACAGGAATCAACGCTGCATTATGTTGTTTCACCTTAGTGCAATCAGTAAAGAAACGCTTGGACATCGGAGTCAAATTTAATCTAATCGGATGCTGTGGGAGATCAGGAAGAAGATGATTCAAAATCATCTGGATAAACCTAGGATACATAAAAAATCCTTGACCTTCAGCAGGTGTAATTTGCATAACCATCTCCCGATAAATGTAAAGTGCAAAATTGAACCGTTTGTTCAAGGTCAAAGCCACCATTGCAGCTTGTAGAGTGTAAGGCCCCTTTCCCGGGTAACCTCACTTGTTGGATTTACTCATAAACATAGTCATAAATAATGAGTTTAAATTTAAAACATTCAGCAAGTAGCGGAAGCAAACATCATTCAAATTACATGACATAACAGCGGAAGTCTTAACAATTAAATACATAACATTGTCTTAACAAATATAAATGTGGGATGTCAGTCTTGTGCCGGGTAACCTTCAGGCCATCGCACGACCCTTTCTTCCTTTACCTGAAATGTATACTAAAAGTCAGCAAACGCTGGTGAGTTCTAGTTTAAGGACAATCATACATAATACTTATCTTATCATGAATATTTTATATATATGTGTACATAACATACGTAATATTCATACTTTTACATATTCTTTACTTTATTGTTCTCACATAATCATTCATTTTAAGTATATACATATGTACATACATACTTACTTGGGGAGAACACTGTAGGATCGTGAAATAACAAGATGGTTCTGTTCTTAGTTGAGATTGGTGGAAACAATAACAACTACACAATTACAATCGAGTAGACAGAAAGAATACTGATAAGAACACTGCTGTATTAAGCTTAGTGAATAAACGATTACAAGTGAAAACTCTGTGAAGAAGCACACTTACAATGAAGTGTTTACACAGTATTTATACTAACTTAGAATCAAGACAGACCCTTGATTCTAAGGATTAGATCGAACACAGACCGTTGATCTTTTATACAAAAGCCACTAATACACGTTAAAGCTAAAATAGCTAACTTTATTGAAGCGTTTGCTTTATTCATCATTGTTTGCATGCTCGGGGAAGAGCATTGTCGTCCGTTATTGGTTGCACCATTGAGGTTCCTTCTGCTTTGAGTGTGTCAGTTGCTTTTGCAGAAAGTTGTCAGTGACGCTTGGCATGGATAGTCAGCTGCAACGATTTGTCTTCAACGAACATAGCTATCAGCAGCAAGAGTGAGAATAATGCTGCTGATAAGCCTATCAGCAGCAACTTGTGTTGAACGCTGCTGATAAGCCTATCAGCAGCAAAAAGTGTTGAATGCTGCTGATAAGCCTATCAGCAGCAACATGTGTTGAATGCTGCTGATAAGCCTATCAGCAGTATTTGTACTTAGAATAATTTGGTAGCAATCAGTCTTTGGTTCTACAAACTCCCCCTAAACTGATGCAACCACAATTCTTCTAATCACTTTGCAGCTGAAGTTTTTGCATGTGGCTGACTATCCTTTCGACCTCATAGCCTCTTGGATCCTTGCTGGGATTGTTCAGTGGAAGTGCAGACATAGTCTTGCTGTCTTTATTTGGCATTTTGTAGATTGTTTTGCTTGAACATCTCATCTTCTGCTTCCTTACATCAGTTAAGGTGAACTCGTCCAAATCTGCATTATAGGACCAACTTACAAATGGAGAGTGGGACTTGAGTGGTTTGATGTCAATGATCACATCTTTGCTAGGGTTGAAGTAGTGTTTGATTGCTAGCACAAGAAGTTTCCCACCCTCATTTGCAGGCTCATGAGCTTCACCTAGCTCCAGAATTCGGCCAAGATCTGAATCTGGCAATTGCAGAAATTTATCAACATATCTGTAGATAGATCTTTTTCTTTCAGTTCTCCCCCTGAAGATCTCAAACCTTTGATCCTGTGGATTATAGACCCAATCAACTATGTCTCTTGAGTCTTCTAATTTAGGTGTGGGTTTGGATTTCTTCAAGGGAGGCTGTTGATGAGTGGGGGCTGGGTGAGATGGTTTAGACTTTTTGGGTGGAGGAGTGGAATGTTTGGGGAGGAGAGTGGAAGGTTGTTGGACTGAGGAAGAGGTAGGTGAGGGAGAAGGCTTGGGTTTCTTTGCTTTTGTTTCTCCTTCTTCCTGAATACTTACCCATTTCTTGGAGCCCTTCTTGCCCACTCTTTCTTCCTCATCCTTCTTGACTTTGAAGTAGAGGGCTTGCAGGTTCATGAAGATCATGGGACCTAGCCTCTTTCCATTCTCTCCTCTAGCCTTAAGGAAGTCAATCATGACCTTCCTTTCTTCATGGGTCCGTTTATTAAAGGCAATGGTCTTTTTGGACTGTTGTTTGGCTTTTTCTTCTTCTTTAGCCTGTTTCTTCTTTGCCGATTGACCTTGCTGACCCATGTAGGCTCTGTAGACTTCTTTATTTGATAGTTTCTCAAGGTAGTCTGCATCCTCACCTTGAGAGACTAGAGTCTTTACCCATTCCTCCCTCATTTCTTTAACTAGTTCAAAATCGGTTATTCTGAACTTAGCTTCTTCTTTCTTCTTCTTCTTCTCCAATTCTTCCTTTTCTCTATTGAATTGTTCCTGCAGTTGAAGAGCAAGAGCTGCATCTTCTTCAATCTGGTCGACTGCAGGAATCTTTCTTTTCAGTTCATCCAGCTGTCTAGCATACAGCTGGATGGTTTGTTCTCTTAAGAGAATGGCTGTTTTTCTTTCTTGAGTCTTTTTAATGTCAGCCATCTCCTCTTCTTCTCTTCTTCTTCTTTTCTCTTTCCTCTCTCTTTTCTCTTTTAGCAACCTCTCTTCATCTTCATCTGTCATGATTCCCTTTCCTTTGTTTACATTGTATGCCTCTGCTTCAACTTCACGGACCACAACAGCAGATGATGGTGCTGCTATTGGGATCTCTGCCTCAGCTTCATTGGCAATTTGAGATGTGAATAAGGGAAGGTCATCGGTTTCATTCGATTTGCACTCAGGATTTGTGACTTCCTTCAGCATTTCTTTGATAGTTGATCTTGACTCATATGCTGCAGTACAGATGTCTACTCTAGGGGAAGCTGAGTCAGTGTCAGTGTCAGAGTTTGACACACATACTTCCTCAGTAATTCTTCCTACTTGTTCAAGTTTGGCTCTGACATTAGCTATCATTGCCTGGCTTTCACGTGAGTTGACATTGCAGATATTTCCCCTGAGTTGAAAGATTTTGTAGAGAAAGGCTGTAGGAAGTGACAAGAAGTTCCTGGTGTTGATGGTGAGAGAGGATCTGTTGCTTAGTAAGAAGGTGTGGTCAAGAGACTTAGTGCTTGTCCATCCCAGCACATCTAAGTCTTTGACAATGAAGGAGTACAGAAATCTTCTTAAGCAGCAAATTTCTTCGTTAGTCAGAAAACTGCTCCTTATAATGTCAAGTCTTCTAAGAGTCAGTCTCCTTTCTGCTGCCGCCGAAGATTCAGGATAAGCTACCCGATTTGCTGTTTGTATTAGTCTTTCGAAGTGGGGTAGATTATCCTCCATCAAATCATGGAACTTGCCAATGGCAAGTTCTGCTAAGAGATCTGATGAAGTGTTGATGCAGTTAGTTAAATGCAGTTGTAGGACTTGGAGGGCATTGAGAGAGTTCCAGTTTAGCTCTTCTACACCACTAAACTCCCATCCAATCCAAAATCTCTCAGCTGATCCATCATACCCCAAAGCTAGAATGGAGTCAAATTCTAGCTTCTGTGTAGTTTGAAAGAGTTGGGGGGTAATGGATTGACTTATGATGGCTGCTGCTTCAGGGAGGATGCTGAATGATGTATTTGTTTGTTCTGTGTCTTCAGCATCATTCAGCATTTCATCAACAGCCCTGACGACCAACTTCCAGTCTTCAGATGTCTCTTCTTCTTCATTATCTGAGACTGGCAAGTCATGAATTTGTACAAAAGCCGGCTTGAATAGTGATCTTTGAATTACAACCTGCTCTTGGATCCAGTCGTCAAGACTGTCTGTGTCTTCTTCAATAGAGACCATCTCCCCCTTTTTGGTTGCATCAGTAGACAGGTAAGCATCAGTTTGGGTGCCTACTGATACATGAGAGGAAGTGGCTGATGTTGGGCATTGATGGGTTTCATGCATAGAGACTTGGTGTCTTAGTTTGGACACTTCAGCCTCTAGCATAGCCACCCTGGCCGTCAATTCCAAGTTATGAAGTTTCAGTCTGTCCTCATCCACAGTTGTGGAATCCTTGGACCCAGATGGGGCCTTAGGCCTAGCCTTTTCATCCCCGTCACCCATGGTTTCTTAGCACCTGGGATTCCTCTCAGTGAGGGGAGTTTCCAACGAAACATCCTCAATGTGAGTTGCCGTGGTTGAGGGCTTAACAATGTTGTCACTGTCCTCCTGGTCATTTGATGGACCAGCAGTAGTGACAGCCTCTTCCACATCCACTCTTTCATAACTCCAAGAGTGGACCTTCAGGGTAGATGAACTTGGGTTGGGTGTGTTGGAAGCAAGATCAATCAGTACCTCCGAGATAGTGGTAGTTGGAGAAGGTACATCATCTTGATCAGGTTCCTCAACACTTATGTTCAGAAGAGAAAGGAAGTGCTCAGGGGGCTGTTCTACAGATCCGGGAAGTGATCCTGATCCTAATAGAGAGACATCCGAAGGAGTCTCCCTAATAATGTGGCTTTCCCTTATGATATTCTCACCAGAATGTTGTGATTCTGAGTGAGGGCTATTAGGTTGGGTTTGGGCCTTGGAGGCAAGAGAAGAAGGAGTTCTCTTGCCCCTTTTTCTAGTATATGTTGTTGCAATCGGGGCCCTGTGTTCCAGTTGAACAAGAACATCCAAATGAGGTGTAAGTAATTTTTGTGCCTGTGCATCCTTAGTAGTATGCACAGGGGTTCGAACGGTGGATGTAGATTGTTGTTCAGGATGTGAGGTGGAGGGTGTGGGATCAGTATCAGCCGGGATTGCTGAACTGTCACCCGGGGTACTTTGGACGTTCAGCATTGTAGATAACAATAGAACGTTGACCCCTGAGAACTTTTTGGAAACAGTCCTCATGCTTTGAAAAATGTTATTTTTATGACCCAACATGATGTAGATTCTTGCAGGTTTTGAAAGATCTTTTAGTTCTTGATTGAAAACTTCCTGCAGGAATCTTGGGTACATGAAAAATTGCCGCTTTGTACCCTCTTGAAGGTTATGTGCAAAGTTGAAGCCTTGGTTAGTGACCATACCATGGAAGGCGGAGGCCAGTGCAGAGCTCACCTGATGCCATCCACTCCTCTTCTGAGATATGCATTGGAGAAGAGTGTGGCAGAGATACTTCCATGGAGGGCCCTTCAGCGCCTTCTCGATCGTATACTCAGTTTGATTTCCAGTGTATCCAATGGAGACAAAGGTCCTCATGTATTCGTCCTTCGAGTATGAGATGGCTGCTCCCTCATCTTGAAGCTGAAGGTGTTTTCTGAGTGTAGCTTTCGAGATGGTGATATTCTTGCCGTCTACTTTGGCTTTGATTTTGGGAATCCCCTTTTCGGTTGAGTAGACGGCAGTACTCCAGAAATCCTCCATATGAGGGATATATATGGTAGGGTTGGTGGTGAGGGCAAAGTAGATCTTTGATCGACATAAGAAATCGATCATATCGTCAAAACCATCAGATTTCTTTCCTTTTGTGAGGTATGTTGTTAGGTTATGGTATGTGGAAAACTTGTCATCTGGGTTGTCAATATCTGCCATAGCCGTTTGATTTTGGAGGGAAGATTTGAATATGGTGGAGATTTGAGAGTATGAAGAATATGGAGTGTTTTGAATGTGGTGGGGACTTAGGGTGAAAGTGATAGTTGGTTAGGGTTGAATTGAATGTGAAGAGGTGGTAATGAAAATTTGATTTGTTCTTATAGCGGCAGATGAGAGAAAAACCAGAATGACTTGTACAGTACAACCTTATTTACTTTTCATTGTTACAGCTGTAATACATCGAGGCAGTCATGGTAAAGACTGACGATATTTTCTTTTACAGCGGGTAAAAGTTAATTTTGGACTTAAGTTTATCCATCAGCAGCAAACTTGGTTGCTGTGGATGAGAAAGCCTGTCCGCAGCAACTTTGGTTGCTGCGAAAGGTTAGGTCTGTCAGCAGCAAACTTAATTGCTACTGATAGATGCAATGATCTGCAGCAGGGATGTTACTGCTGATGGCCTTAAAGCTATCCGCAGGAAACTTGTTCCTGCTGATAACTTAAGGCAGTCAGTGGCAAATCCTTTGCTGATGAAAATTTAAACCTGTCAGCAGCTGAAGGGCAAAAATGCTGCTGACTTATAACTTTTATTTACAACATAAGACAGACATATTTACATCAAAGGATAGATGCACTCAACTGAACCGATGATGATGCTTGGTGGTTTCTTTGCCTTCCATTGTTGAGTTGGTGGTTTTGCAGCTCTCTTTGCCTTTTCAGCAGCAGACTTTGTATTTGGCTTATCAACAGCAGATTTTGTTGCTGCTGATTGTTTTACTTTAGCAGCTGCAGATTCTGTAGGTTCTTTTGCTGCTGAAGGCTTACCTGTTGGTTCCTTGGGCTTTACTTAATCAGCAGCAGTTATTTTGGCTGCTGATGACTTAGTAGCAGACGTATGCCTATCCTTCTTCACCTTACTGATAGGCTTTTGTATAGTCGGGGTTGGAAGAAGAATCTGATTTAAAGGATTAAACTTACAATTTGCAGCAAAGTGGTCTGATTCTCAACAGATGATGCAAGATTGTTTAGGTTTTGACAACTGTTCCCTTGGTGGAGAAAGAGATTTTCTGAATTTAGTTGTCTTAGCTTCAAAACTTCTTACCTATTTGTTCTTCTTTGTCTTCTCAAAGGCATGTTGCTTGAGATTTCTTTGCTGCTGAAGGTAGTAGAAGCAGGTGCTGGCAGTGTGGTTATATTTCCCACAGACAAAACACGATTTTGCCAGTTTTATCCCTTGAGAGACGCACATAATCCTTTCTTTTGAAAAGGTCTTTGAAATTCCAAGGGTGAGCTTTGTTGTGCTCAAAAGTAGCTTCTTCTAATGTTTTTTGAACATATGGAACCCTTTCTCCAGGCGCATGACATATGTCAAACACCTTCCTTGGCTGGACTGAAGATGAGGACTGGCCCTTTTCAGTATTTAGCTTCCTACCTTCTGGAGGATAGCTAATTTTGATTTGTTTGAATGGTGTAGGAACTGGTACTGAAATGGCTGGTACTTGAGCTGAATGGACTTCATCTTTAGTCAGAGTGACTTGAGGGGCAGGAGGAGATGAAACTTCACTTGTTTTAGTGGAGTCTGAGTAAGTTGAATCAGACTCTGATAAGGTAGTGCATTCTTGTACCAATGGTTCATCCTTAGAAGGATCAAGATTTCTGTTGGCCATATCAAGATTTTCCAGATTGAACCTTGGTTCATGAATGGTCACGTAGTCAGCAGGAGGTGCAACGGCTTGATATTGTTCAGCATGATACCCCACACCAGTTTTTACCTTATCATGAATTTGAGCATCCAAAAGTCTTTGCAGCTTTTTGGATGCAAATTCATATTTGTCGACATGAACCTTTTGTTCTGCCAATTCTGCTCTGGTAGCATTTAATCTGGCCAGTAGATCATCAATCTGAGTTTCAAGGTTGGTTTGTTCATGTTTTAATGATGAAATCTCTTTCTTTAGACAGTTGATTTTTTCTTTGTAACTGTCTTCAACCCTTTTGAATTCAGATTTTATTGAATGAAACTCTTCATTTTGATCTATTAGGTTTTGATTATGCTTTCTGTAGCCTAAAACCTTATCAATGCAGGCTTGGGAACATAGATGTTCATATACCTGTGGCGGTATCTCAGTTGTGTCTTACATAAGAGCTTGGTTGTTAGTAGGCAGATCTTCATACTGAAAGCTCCAGTCAAAGTCAGATGTTCTAACAGCTGCACAAGCTGCAGTTTGAGCTGGAGGAGTAGCTTGTTGCTGTTGGTGTCTTGCTTGGGCTTGGTGAGCTGCTGGGTTTGCTCTATGTGCCTTGCATTCTCTAGCAAAGTGACCTAGTTGGTTACAGTTGTAACACTTCAACTTGCTTTTATCCAAGGGTCTTCCGGTTCTGGAGTAAAACCTTTTTGCTCTTATGGAGAGCATTGTAAACGAGTGCTGTATATCCATTTCTTCCAGATCATCTGGATGGAAGCACTCAAGATCCTCCTTGATAAAATACATGTTGCTTGAGTTTTCAGAAACAAAAGCAGCAGTGGTTGAGGCTTGAGAAGGAGCTTCAAGAAGAAAAGGTGATGTGTTTGTTTTAGACGTGGGAGTTTGAGGATGTGTGACTATGGGATGATAGTAATTGCTAGTACTGGGGCCTGAGTGCTCAGAGTGAAAAGTAGATGAGGTGGTGTTGGATGTGGAGGCTGTTAGGTAGCTTGAGCTCCTTTCCTTGGCCTGAATCGTTTCTAATTCATAGGTTTTGAGCATACCAAATAGCTCAGTCATCTGAAGAGTCTTCAGATTCTCGGTTCTTCTGATGGACACTGTGTAGAGTGTCCAGCAACTAGGTAGAGATCTGATGAATTTTTTAAGAATGTCTTCATTCTCCAGCTTCACTTTTGAGCACTGCAACTCACCTACAAGATAAGTATATCTGTTATATAAAACAGTTAGAGACTCACCTTCCTTCCAGAGGAAGTTTTCGTACTGCTGCTTGAGAATGTCTCTTCTGTTTTCCTTGATTTCCTCAGATCCAGCAAACATCTTTTCGAGAGCCTCCCACAGCTCCTTTGCAGTTTTGTAACTTCTGAAGTTTTGAAAAACTTCATTTGGAAGGCATATTTGGATGGCTCCTAGTGCCTTGAAGTCCACCTCCATTTTTTTGATATCCTCTTCTGAATATTTGGAGGGATCCTTTGGAACTGTTGGTCCTCCAGAGTCAGCAGATACCACCATGGGAGTGTATGGTCCATCCCTGATGGATTTCCACATTCCGTACTCCTGATAACAAAAGAAGCTTTCCATGCGATTTTTCCACATGTCGTAGTCTTCTCCAGATACCAACCTTGGTGGTCGGTTGATGCTGCCGATGTCTTCAAAACCGTTGCTTTGTGCCACTTTTGTTTTGAGATTTTGGGTGACTTGATCAGAGAGAGAGTTTAGAACAGAACCAGAAGTGATTAAACAAGTGTGAATTTGTTTAATCTGAGCCAAAGCTCTGATACCACTTGTAGGATCGTGAAATTTGAAGATGGTTCTGTTCTTAGTTGAGATTGGCGGAAACAATAACAACTACACAATTACAATCGAGTAGACAGAAAGAATACTGATAAGAACACTGTTGTATTAAGCTTAGTGAATAAACGATTTCAAGTGAAAACTCTGTGAAGAAGCACACTTACAATGAAGTGTTTACACAGTATTTATACTAACTTAGAATAAAGACAGACCTTTGATTCTAAGGATTAGATCGAACACAGACCATTGATCTTTTATACAAAAGCTAATAATACACATTAAAGCTAAACTAGCTAACTTTATTGAAGCGTTTGCTTTATTCATCATTGTTTGCATGCTCGGGGATGAGCATTGTCGTCCGTTATTGGTTGCACCATTGAGGTTCCTTCTGCTTTGAGTGTGTCAGTTGCTTTTGCAGAAAGTTGTCAGTGACGCTTGGCATGAATAGTCAGCTGCAACGATTTGTCTTCAAAGAACATAGCTATCAGCAGCAAGAGTGAGAATAATGCTGCTGATAAGCCTATCAGCAGCAACTTGTGTTGAACGCTGCTGATAAGCCTATCACCATCAACAAGTGTTGAATGCTGCTGATAAGCCTATCAGCAGCAACATGTGTTGAATGCTGCTGATAATCCTATCAGCAGTATTTGTACTTAGAATAATTTGGTAGCAATCAGTCATTGGTTCTACAAACACTTATTGGCCATAATCTTAAGGGAGATCAACCCATCACACTTGTCGCGAATGTCACAAAGACATTGCAGTGAGAACTACTGACGTAGCCCTTTTCATTAGCCGTTCGGCTCTAGAAAACCGTCCGTTCTTTTATTAAATCCGTCCGGCAACCTTTGTCCGTCCTCTCTTAAACCGTCCTACCGTCGTAGTCCGTTCTTTTGTCTGTCCGCCCTAGGGCATCCGTTTCCCACGCGACCATTATGTATGCAACCGTTCTACTTTAGTTAAGGCAATTGCTTCGACCATCCATTAGTGCCTTTTTAGACATCCTAGCTTGCAATGGAACGTTTTTGTCCCGGTTGCAAAATAGTCACGTGGTCGTCCGTCTACCGAAGTAGCCGTTGTCATAGAAGGATTCATAACGTTTACATACATTCATTACATGCAATATATATAATATAAAGCAAGATTTCATTCATTTACGTTATGTCCTTCTTTCATTCATTCTTTATAATCATACGTTTCATTCTTTGTTCGTAATTCATTTTCATATATAAGTATATATATATATATATATATATATATATATATTGTATACCACGTATGATCACATTGACATTCAAAGCATTTATTCATTTAATGTATACACTTCAGCCCTAAAACTTTTAAAGTGATTTTCACATAACATAGAAGGGGGCACATAGAACTCACCTGATAAGCTAGTCTTGGTTGTCCTAATCAAAGGTCCAACAATGTCATGTACGATCTGAATTAGGTAGTTAAATACACATCAGACCCAATCCCGACTCTAACGGTTTAATCATTCTAAACATATTGACTTTACTTACTGGTCTGCTGCCTACGCACTTAGTAAGTGCGCAGGGCCTTGCTCATGCGTACTTGACAAGTACGCATGATCTTTCTCTTGCGTACTTGGTAAGTACGCATGATCTTTCTCCTGCGTACTTGGTAAGTACGCATGACGTCCCTACTGCGTACTTGATAAGTACGCGTCACCTGTTTCCTGGACAAGTCCGAAATTCTTGCATGTTAATCCGATCATGCTAATCTTACAACTTTCTTTGATCAAAAGGTGTGGTTTTCACTCTAGATGCTAGTTCTAAGCTTATTTTAAAGTTTCATCCATAAAAACGTCTCCTATTTAGCTAAAACCCGAGAAACTTCATAACTAACAAAAACCCAGATTAAGGTCGAATCGTTACCTGGATTGTGATTCTGATTCGGAGGTTTTGCTCACGAGCTCAGTAGTAACGTGCTCCTTCAATTTCGGGTCGATCCGTCAACTTTCTCTCTAGACCCGAGCTCTCCTTTCTCTCTAGATTGTAGGTGTTGGTGAAAATGAGAGTCTAAGCCTGCCTCGACCCTTATATACCTGGGCTTCCCTCGGCCCATTGGATCCGAGCCCAAGCCCATCCGTTTTTCTTTTGTTTTATGACGATTAAGTCTTTATCGTGTTATTATTTACTAAATTACTATTTTTGGGGTATTACAAGTCTACCCTCCTTAAAGAGGTTTCGTCCTCGAAACCGCTTATACGTTAAACAATTTTGGGTATAGTCCCCTCATCTCATCTTCTTTTTCCCACGTAGCTTCCAACCCTTCTCTGTGCTTCCATTGTATTTTGACTAAAGGAATTGACTTATTGCGTAGTCGTTTCTCAACTCGGTCAAGGATGGCTATCGGTTCCTCTATATAATTTAGGCTGTTATCCACTTCAATCTCGTCGTAAGGTATGTGAGTTGTGTCGTCAGCTAGGCACTTGCGTAAGTGCGACACGTGGAACGTAGGGTGTATTCCACTAAGCTCAATGGGTAGGTTGAGTCTATAAGCAACTTGACCCACTCTCGCTAAAATCTTGAAAGGTCCGACAAATCTTGGGCTTAGTTTGCCACGTTTTCTGAATCGAATGATTCCTTTCCATGGTGATACCCTTAACAGTACCATGTCCCTCAGTTGAAACTTTAAATCCCTCCTTCTCTTATCCGCGTATGATTTCTTTCTGTCCTTTGCGGCTTTCATTTGAGCCTTGATTTGATCAAACTTCTCGGAAGTAGCTTTGGCCACTTTGAGACTTGCGAAATCCTTTTGTCCAATTTCCCACCAACAAACCAGAGTCCTACATCTCATCCCATACAACATTTCAAATGGCGGCATACCAATAGTTGAGTGATAGCTGTTATTATATGAAAATTCTACCAATGGTAGATGGCTGTCCCAGCTCTCACCGAAGTCAATGATACAGGCCCGGAGCATGTCCTCCAAGGTCTGAATGGTCCTTTCAGATTGTCCATCGGTTTGGGGTGGTAAGCGGTGCTGATGTTCAGTCTAGTGCCCATTGCTTCGTTGAATTTCTTCCAAAACCTTGACGTGAATCTAGTATCCCTGTCGGACACAATCGACAGCGGCATACCATGTCTGCTCATAACTTCCTTGATAAATATTTCTGCTAGTCTTTCTGACGAAGAGGTCTCACGTATTGGAAAGAAGTGAGCACTTTTCGTCAAGCGGTCGACGATCACCCAAATGGTATCATTGCCTTTAGCTGTTCGCGGTAGCTTGGTAATGAAGTCCATCGTGATCTCTTCCCACTTCCATTTCGGTATTGGTAAAGGCTGTATTTTACCGCATGGTTTCTGGTGCTCGGCCTTAACTAGTGAGTACGTCAGGCACTTGTTCACGTACTCGGTCACATCATTCTTCATGCCAGGCCACCAGTACTCTTTCTTCAAGTCTTGATACATTTTGTTTGTCCCAGGGTGGATAGAATAGCGAGACTTATGGGCCTCATCGAGTATTTTGGCTATAAGTTCGCCAATCTTAGGTATCTACATCCGGCCAAACCTAGTTCGTACACCATGTGCATTTGCATATAAATTCCCTTGTTGTCCTACTATTCTTTCCCGATGAATATTTCTTTCTAATAGTGCTTAATCTTGTGCCTTTGATATTTCACCAATCAAATCTGGCGTTATAATTAGCTGACACGCTTTGATTCGGATAGGTGCCGATTCTTCCTTTCTACTTAAAGCGTCAGCCACCACGTTTGCCTTGCCTGGATGGTGCAATATCTCACAGTCGTAGTCTTTCAGTAGCTCTAACCACCTCCTTTGCCTCATGTTTATTTCCTTTTGCTCGAAAAAGTACTTCAGGCTTTTGTGATCTGAGTAGATGGTGCATTTGACTCCATACAGATAGTGTCTCCATATTTTCAACGTGAAAACTACTGCTGCTAACTCTAGATCGTGTGTTGGGTACTTGACCTCGTGAATATTTAGTTGTCGCGAGGCGTAAGCAATTACCTTTCCTCGTTGCATAAGTACGCACCTAAACCCCGACCCGAAGCGTCAGAGTAGACTACTAAGTCTTCATTTCCCTCAGGTAGTGCCAAGACTGGAGCTTGGGTTAATCGTGCCTTAAGTTCCTCAAACGCGTTGTTTTGGGTTGGACCCCATTCATATTTCACTTCCTTCCGTGTCAACTTATTTAGTGACGAGGCTATTTTTGAAAAATCTTGAATGAACCTTCGATAGTAGCCTGCCAATCATAGAAAACTTCGTATCTCTGTTGGTGTCTTTGGGATGTTCCATTCCTTTACTGTCTCGATCTTTGCAAGATCCACCATAATGCCATTTGGGTTTATTACATGACCTAGGAATTGGACTTCCCTAAGCCAGAACGCACATTTGGAGAATTTTGCATACAACTTTTCCTGCTTTAGCACCTCCAGAACCTCTCTTAGGTGACAGTGGTGATCACCCTCGCTTTTCGAATATACCAGTATGTCGTCTATAAAAACTATCACCGATCGATCCAACATTGGTCGACATACTCTATTAATCAAATCCATGAACGCTTCTGGTGCGTTGGTCAATCCGAAGGACATCACAAGAAACTCATAATGCCGATAACGCGTGCGAAACACGGTCTTTGGTACGTCTTCTTCTCTTACTTTCATCTGATGGTAACCCGACCTAAGATCGATCTTTGAGAACCAACTCGCACCTTGAAGTTGATCGAAAAGGTCATCTATTCTAGGCAGTGGGTATTTGTTCTTTACTGTCCTCTTGTTCAATTCGCGGTAGTCAATGCACATGCGCATGCTGCCGTCCTTCCTCTTTACAAATAGTACCAGAGCCCCCACGGTGAGATGCTCGGTCTAATAAATCCTTTTTCTGTTAGTTCCTCTAGTTGAGATATCAATTCTTTCATTTCTGAAGGAGCCAATCGGTAGGGGGCTTTGGCAACGGGTTCAGCTCCTGGCAATAAGTCAATCTGAAATTCAATTTCCCGATCGGGTGGTAACCTAGGTAGATCCTCAGGGAATACTTCTGAAAAGTTGCACACCACGGGTACATTCTTGAGTTCATTCATTTTCATTCTATCATCAATAACATATGCCAAATAAGCTTCGCAACCGCGCCTCATGTAACTTTCGGCCTTGATCATCGAGATGATGTTCGGCATAGTGCAATTCCAATCCCCATAAACCGTAATTGGACTGCCGCTAGGAGCTTTGAGGTGTATCCTCTTACGTTTACATATGATTTGAGCTTCCTTGGCAGCTAGCCAATCCATAACCAATACTATATCGAATCCTCCTAAGGTAAGAAGGAATGATCTAGAAGGGAACTTATGACCCTCTATTTCTATAATGCAATCATCTGTCACTTGAAATACTGCCGAATTTTTACCAACGACAGTTTGTACACTAAAGGCCTTTACTATGGTGTTGATAGTGCATCCTAGTTTACGACTAAATGCATTGGATATAAAACTTTTACTAGCACCAGAGTCAAATAAAATAGCAGCATGTTCGTTATTAACTTGGAACGTACCAGACACAACATCAGGGTTTCCCCTTGCTTCCTCCTCAGTCAGGGCGTAGGCTCGAGTTCTTGCATGCGGTTGTTCCTTTTCAGCTTCCTTTTCCTTTCCCGAACCGGATTGTCTGGTTTTCTCACTAGTCTGGTGTCCATATCTTCCACAACTTTGGCACTTGACGCCCTTCAAACAATCTCGGGAGTAGTGCCCCGGCCTCCCGTACTTATAACACATGGTGGTGCTGATTCGACACTCTCCAAGATGTTGCCTTCCACATTTCTTGCATGTTTCATATTCATCCAACCTTGGTTTCTTAATTTTAGTTGTTACATTCCCTTTTCCGGTGCCTCTAGACGGGTTCTCCCACTTTCTATTTTGTGTCTCAGGTGCTGGGTCCTCATTGGCATAATCGTCGTAGACGATTCCGCTCAGATTCACTACTGACTCGAAAGTCAAGGGTAGATTAGCTTTCACATGAACACGGACCCTTTGAGGTAGGCCCTTCACATAGTACTTAATCTTTTGTTCTTCCGTCTCCACCAGGTGGGGTACCATTTGGGCTATCTCATTGAATCTTGAGGTATACTGGCGATGAGTCTTGTTGCTAGCCTTGAAGTTTAGGAACTCGTTCTCCACACGATCAATCTCGTTCTGTGGGCAGAACTTTTGGATTACCAGCTTCTTCAGATCTTCCCATGTCATTCTGGCAAGAGCATTTGGCGACTTTGTCCTCTGAATGTTCCTCCACCAACTTAGTGCCTCATTGGTGAAAGAATGGGCAACATACTTAACAGCCTGGTCCGGTCGACACTCGCTGATGTTGACTACAACATTCATCCTCTCAATCCATTCGAAAGTAGCAACTGAATCCTTGTTCCCATCGAACTTGGGTGGGTCTCCGTCCTTGAAACCTTTGTAAGTACACCCACGGTTGCTTGACCCCACCCTCACTTCATCCCCATCACTGTCATACACTTTCTCTTCATTGTCTCCTTCATCCTCCTCTCTACTTTTCTTTAGTGCCTCGGATAGTAGATCAGGCAATACTTTCTTCAGGGTGAGTACAACTTCGCGGGCAATAGCATCCCTGACCTCTGGTTCTAACTGTAGAGGTCCTTGATTGTTGTTCCCAGTTGGGGTCACCTCTGTTTCGTGCACACTCTTAGTGTGTTCTGCGTGCACACTCTCTTCCTCTTCATGTCTTTGATTCAATGGAGGTCTACTGACTCGGCCAGTGCGACCGCCTCGGTGTCCTGTTCTTCCTCCACCAGCCATAGTTCCTAGTTTCCTAATAGTTATAAAGGGAATACATCAATGCCATTCCTTCATATCATAGTTTAGAACAGTATGAACAAGGTAAATTTTTAATTACAGTGACCGGTTTGTGATTACTAACTTACATTGCTTTTCGGGTTCAAAACTCTTCAATTCGGTTGTGGCATTGACATCTATTTGTTCTAAGTTAAGGTATCTATTCTTATCCAAGTGTATTAACTCTAGTACTTACTTACCGTGCTGGAGTTGGCGTTGGTTACCCATACTGACATCCGTGCGTTGGTCCCATAATCAGCATGAGACCAGACATGTAGGGATGTCTGAATCTCTCAAACCTGGCTCTGATACCAACTTGTAAGGCCCCTTTCCCAGGTAACCTCACTTGTTGGATATACTCATAAACATAGTCATAAACAGTGAGCTTAAATTTAAAACATTCAGAAGTAGCGGAAGCAAACATCATTCAAATTACATGACATAACAGCGGAAGTCTTAACAATTATATACATAACATTGTCTTAACAAATATAAATTTGGGATGTCAGTCTTGTGCCGGGTAACCTTTACGCCATCACATGACCCTTTCTTCCTTTACCTGAAATGTATACTAAAAGTCAGCTAAAGCTGGTGAGTTCTAGTTTAAGGACAATCATACATAATTCTTATCTTATCATGAATATTTTATATATATGTGTACATAACATACGTGATATTCGTACTTTTACATATTCTTTACTTTACTATTCTCACATAATCATTCATTTTAAGTATATACATATGTACATACATACTTACTTGGGGAGAACACTTATTGGCCATAATCTTAAGGGAGATCAACCCATCACACTTGTCGCGAATGTCACAAAGACATCGCAGTGAGAACTACCATCGTAGCCCTTTTCATTAACCGTCCGACTCTAGAAAACCATCAGTTCTTTTATTAAATCCGTCCGGCAACATTTGTCCATCCGCCCTTAAACCGTCCTACCGTCGTAGTCCATTCTTTTGTCCGTCTGCCCTAGGGCATCCGTTTCCCACGCGACCATTATGTATGCAACCGTTCTACTTTAGTTAAGGCAATTGCTTCGACCATCCATTAGTGCCTTTTTATACGTCCTAGCTTGCAAAGGAACGTTTTTGTCCCGTTTGCAAAATAGTCACGTGGTCGTCTGTCTACCGAAGTAGCCGTTGTCATAGAAGGATTCATAACGTTTACATACATTCATTACATGTAATATATATAATATAAAGCAAGATTTCATTCATTTACGTTATGTCCTTCTTTCATTCATTCTTTATAATCATACGTTTCATTCTTTGTTCGTAATTCATTTTCATATATAAGTATATATATATATATATAAGTATATATATATATATATATATATATATATTTGTATACCACGTATGATCACATTGACATTCAAAGCATTTATTCATTTAATGTATTCACTTCAGCCCCAAAACATTTAAAGTGATTTGCACATAACATAGAAGGGGGCACATAGAACTCACCTGATAAGCTAGTCTTGGTTGTCCTAATCAAAGGTCCAACAACGTCACGTACGATCTGAATTAGGTAGTTAAATACATATCAGACCCAATCCCGAGTCTAACGGTTTAATCATTCTAAACATACTGACTTTACTTACTGGCCTTGCTCATGCGCACTTGACAAGTACGCATGATCTTTCTCTTGCGTACTTGGTAAGTACGCATGATCTTTCTCCTGTGTACTTGGTTAGTACGCAGGACGTCCCTACTGCGTACTTGATAAGTACGCAACACCTGTTTCCTGGACAAGTCCGAAATTTTTGCATGTTAATCCGATCATGCTAATCTTACAACTTTCTTTGATCAAAAGGTGCGGTTTTCACTCTAGATGCTAGTTCTAACCTTATTTTCAAGTTTCATCCCTAAAAACGTCTCCTATTTAGCTAAAACCCGAGAAACTTCAAAGCTAACAAAGACTCAGATTAAGGTCGAATCGTTACCTGGATTGTGATTCTGATTCGGTGGTTTTGCTCACGAGCTCAGTAGTAACGTGCTCCTTCAATTTCGGGTCAATCCGTCAACTTTCTCTCTCTAGACCCGAGCTCTCCTTTCTCTCTCTAGATTGTAAGTGTTGGTGAAAATGAGAGTCTAAGCCTGCCTCGATCCTTATATTCCTGGGCTTCCCTCGGCCCGTTGGAGCCGAGCCCAAGCCCATCCGTTTTTCTTTTGTTTTATGATGATTAAGTCTCTATCGCGTTATTATTTACTAAATTACTATTTTTTGGGTGTTACACAGAGCAATCTTTAATCCATCAGTACCAGCTTTATGAGGAGATAGGCATTGGATAATCACATGCATGAAGTATCTCCATTCACCAACCAAACCACCCTTTCGAGCTTGTGTATCATTAGGTTTTCCACGGTAACCCATCCTCTGAAAGCATCCCATAATCAATGTACTAGGATATGACATATGATCATCAGTAGCACCACCTAGAGCAAGAGCAGTACGAATAGTTTCTTCCGATATTGCAATCTCCGTATTATTTACAGTTGCACGAAGAACATGAGGTTCTACGTCAGTATCTTGATGAACCGTGTCCCAAAATTGTTGAATATACACCAGACTTATGTATGGATCTGCAGATAATGCGACACGAAGTCGTGAACGATTCAGAAATCCAATAATTCCTTGAAAGTTTATGGCCTCCGACATGTTAGGATCTAACAATGCCACCTGGTTATGTTTGTATTCGACACGACGAGCCATCTGAAAAATATTTGGACAACAAACACATTAGACAAATAACAAAACAAACAACACGAAAAACAAATTTGAAACAAAAAAATTTTTAAAAAATATCAAACAACAAAAAAAAATAAAAAAATTTACAAGTTCAAAAATCCTTCTGACCCCTAGGCGAAGTTATTAAGTTCGCCTAGACAAGTTTGCTTGAACAAGTTCGCCTGAACTGTCTGACGTTTCAAATTCCAAACCAGAAATCAAATTTCGTTTAATAGATGTAGTAACCAAGAATTAACCATAGAAGTGACAGCGACTAGTACTCTCGAAACAAATACAACATTCAATTTTAAGCTTTAAGTCCGAATAACCATCAAATTAGGGCAAAAACAGTCCCGATGAAAAAACTGACTGAAAAACGTAATTTTCTTACTATTGAACGGATAAAAATCGATGAAAATACCTTAGTCACATTCGCAATTCAAATTCGAACCCGAAGATACCGGTAAACAACCAAAATCCAAGTGCAAAAGTTAGAGAGTTATAGCTAGAAAATCGGTGATTCAAGGAGTTCTTTAAGTCTAAGAGCCGGTTTTGCTAACAACTCCTGCTTTTATCATCCTCTACTCGTGTTTCTTCACCTAGCTTTGTCTAGCGGTATGAAACCGATACTATACTTTTTTTTATCTTTATTCTTGTTTAAAACTCATTGTTCACCAATGGAAATAAAGGATTTAAAGGGTTAAAGAGTTTTTATAAAGTTTAACTTTATTAAGTTAAAAAAAAAACTACGGTTTTGTACAAATATATATATATATGGTCGGAATATTATGTATATATATATATGTATATATTGTTTTGATCATATGATGATAAGATTTGTGTATTAAGTTAAAAACATGATTACCGGTGTAAAAAGGTGGTTAATACTTGATGAAAAGTGGAATATATATACATATATATATATATATATAATCATGATTTATATGTATATATATGTGTATGTTTAAAGTTAGTAACTTGGAAAGATGGTTAGATATAAGAATAAATTTGTGCATATAGAGTTATTGTTTACTTGGAAGTTGTTAAAAGTGCACATATACATGGATAAGAACCAAAAGGTATATATATATATGTATGATTATGCATATGGAGACCATGATATATGTGTATATATACATATTTGTATAGTTGCCAAGTTGTTAATTTATAAACAAGATCAAAGGTATATACATGAAATAATGAAATATATTCATGTATTGAAAATAGATCATGGAAATTATAAAAGGAAACACTTAAAGAATTTGGAACTTGCAAATTAGTTAAGTGTTGAACATGAAGCTTGTTAGGATTCAAATGTTTAAGACATTTGGTAATCATAAGAATCATATATGCATATATCATGATGGAATAATCATAAGTAAATTTATGTGCATGAGATTAAAGACGTTCGGTTAAAAATAAATGATCACATGTTATCGTGAAACATATTTAAGCATATGTTGAACTATTGGAATACTTGTATGCATATATTAGTATAAATAAATGCATGACAAACGTAACCAAAGTAGTAAACGTCGTTCGGAACAAGTATTTGCATGTGGACATGTTAACGAGGTTTATATGCACGTAGGATAATTGACATGCATAGAATATACTTGGACGGTATTTGTGGTTTTATATAATTATTGGTAAGAAATAATTATATGTTTATATGAGAACGATAATATGAATATATTATAAGTCGATGCAAAAATAATATTTATTTTTGGTACACCTAACAAGTTACCAATATGGAAACATAATATTTTCTCGGAAAATATATAAGCGTCTAGACTAGAATAATAATCACCAATGAGTCATCACATGAAAACACTGTTTTTCTAAACAAAGGCGTACTTAACGGGATTCGTTAAGTCGGGTAAACAACTTGCTTTTAATACGGGTAGTCTTAACTCATTAGTACCCTTGTGTGATTAGGGTACGGATAGACAGGAACTTTTTGCTAGGATTTCATCAGACACACGGTGAGTTCACGGCCCCCTTTTCGCTTTTTAAACTGCGGGGGGAGAAACATACTTACATCTTATGTATTACAATATTGTTTAATACATTTGGAAATATTGTTTAGAAAACATTGCAAACATTTTTTATATGATTACAAGGAAACAAGACACTAATATTATGTTGTATATGAGGAACAATATAGCGCTTAAAGTCCCCGGAGTAACACTTTTTTAACCATTAGCTGTGGTCTTAGCCTGAGATTCTATGGATAGTACTATTGGAGGTGACGTCCCCGGGCATGGTTAGTCGCGCTAACCGGGGGTCCACATGTCTGAACGGCCGCATATTGTCTTATTCTCGTGGTTTAGCGAGGGAGGGGCATTCATTTGTCATGGTTTGGTTACGGTTTCATGTACGAACATATATATTTGTAAGCCTAGCTAGCTTACAAATGGATCAATAACACTTGTTTCGTTTATCATATGCGTTTACAATTATTTATACTTAATTATGACATGTGCATGTTTTCAGTGAAAACTACTTATTTTATGACGATTAAGTCATGGATATGTTTTCGGGGAAAACTACTTATTTTATGACGGTTAAGTCATGGATACGTTTTCGGTGAAAACTACTTATTTTATGACGGTTAAGTCATGGATACGTTTTCGGTGAAAACTACTTATTTTATGACGGTTAAGTCATCGATACGTTTTCGGTGAAAACTACTTATTTTATTACGGTTAAGTCACGGATACGTTTTCGGGGAAAACTACTTATTTTATGACTGTTAAGTCATGTATACTGTGACCTTTCAAAATTTTTGTTGTAATAATTGTCACATAAATATTAACATTCTATTTCAAATCATATACACGTATATTTAATCAAATTTATACAAATTGGCGTACAATTTATGTATTTTTAAAGTAAATTTTAAAAATATTTTAAGGTTATAAACTATGTAAATTATGTTATTAAATTAAATAATTTATATAAATAAATCGATGGTTTTCAATTTTATTAAACTAACCATTTAAAAAGATGGATTTTTAAATAAAAACATAAGTTTTATAAATCTTATAAACTTAAATTTCATTTTAGTTTAAAAGAATTTAAGTTAAATAAACTTAATGATTTAAATAAATAATTTAATGCATTATTTCAAAAAGATAATTATTTAAAAAAGATTAGTTTTATTAAAGAAAGTGGATTTATAAAATATATAAGTATAAAATAAATTAATTGAAATTGAAAAAGGAATCTAATTAATTATTTAAATAAAAGTTCAGGGGTTATATTGTAATTAACCAAACTAAAAGGATTTAAAATTTAAAATCGTTGAGGGGCTGTTTCTGGTCAAATGAAACCACAGGGATTCATCCGTAATTAATTCAAGGACTAAATTAAAACAAGACCAAACTTCAGGGACTAAATCTGCCAAGTCCCAAATCGTGTTTCCGATCACCCCCAACCATGGTCCGGCGGTCCGAAGCTTTCTCCGGCGAACACCCCGACAGGGCTGTTCCCTGCACCTCAACACCCGACAAAAGCTTCCCTGGACTCGTCTCTCCCACGCGAACGAAAGGCCCCGACCAATTGGTCTCCCCAACATACGGATCGTCTAATCCGGTTGGTGGCCGAAAACCCACGCCACGATTTCGAGCCGACAGTCAACCTCCACGCGTGCTTGATAGCTCGTTAGCTTCGTCTCGTCCAGACACCCTCAATTTCATATTTCATTATAAGGATTGGGCTACTCCATAAACGGCCATTTACGGACCTGTCCGAGCTCGCCACCCCCTCTCTGTCTAGTCTCCCTTTAAATTGAGGATACCACCGTGTTCGTGACATCCAGACGAAGCTCCCCAGCCCCCTTAGAAGTTCCAATTTGGACCAGAACCCGAGTTCAGTTGTGCGTTTTTTCGAAGTTTTGTTCCAACTTCTCGGACCACTTCGAGTCAGGTATTATCACCACATTTTGTTCCTTTACCTTCGTTTTACTAATGGCTAAGTAATGCATATCAATTTCCGAACAAATTCCGACAATTTCCGAGCAAACCAAAGTTCTCGGTGACTTGGTCTGCGAATTGCCGAGAACCAGCGACCAATTCGTGTAAGGGTTAAGTATTAAACATCACACACATAACCAGCGATGGGCGATAGCCCGGCTGGTTATGCGTGTGTGTGTTTGTGTCTCAGGTCGCGGGTTCGATCCCGGTTAGCCTACGGCCAAATTTTTTTTATTTATTTTTAATTCTGTTTTCATTTATTTATTTTATTTAATTATCCTAATACTCTTTTTATGCAATAAATACTAAAACGGGTCGGTTTACTCGTTCGTTTATTTTAAAATCAATTAAACTATATTTTTATAAACCATCCCATTTATTTTATATATATATAAACTTATTAAAATACATTATAATATATATAAAATATCACATACTTTTATAAATCTTGCAATATTTATATAAACTTAATTAATTACATTTTTAGACATAAAATATCCTATATTTTTATAAATCTTGTAATATTTTTTATAAACTTACTTAATTACATTTTTAGATATAAAATGCCCATATTTATATAAATCTTGTAATATCTTTATAAACTTATTTAATTACATTTTAGTTATAAAATGTCCTATATTTTTTTTTAAATCTTGTAATATCTTTATAAACTCACTTAATTACATTTTTAAATATAAAATGTTCTATATTTTTTTATAAATCTTGTAACATTTTATAAACTTATTAAAATACATGTAATATATAAAATGTCTCATTATTTTTATATGAACCTAGCAATAATTTTAATAAACTTGTTAAAATAAATTTTAATATATAAAACATCAACATAATTAATCAAATAAAGACTTATCTTTTTATTTATTATTATTGTTTAAATACATAATGATTAATTATTTAAAAATGTAAAATTTTATAAGTCAAAGTTTTACAAAATCATATTCATTTTCTACCACATTTTATATTACGGATATTATTATAAAACCTATACTCATTTAAATACGAATACGCACATACATATAAACATACAATAATACCCATTTGTCTACATAGGGTATCAACGTGCTTAGGCTTCCACATACTTATCACCTACACGCGTGGAAAAATACCCGCTTGCAAGGTGAGTTACATAGCCCCTATTTTACATTTTTATACGTTTTGGGGTGAAACATTATACATGCTACTCACATTGTTTATACGTGTTATACATGAGACTATATGCTTATTCTTTGGATGTACATACATTTAAACACAAGACAACCAACTGTAATATTGATAGATCTATTGTGCCTGACCAGCCCACCCGGTTAGGGTGTTTATTACTGCATACTCGGATATAACCGCGTGTTATATTCAATCATACCGGATATAGTGGGTAACTATATTCAAGCATACCGGACTTAGCTGTTGTGCTCTGTTCAAGCGCGTCAAACTCGGTTTGAATTGTGATTAAATAAATGTTACATCCTATGCTATGTTTAACAAGATAAACAATGAGTTGCAAAACGATTTACACTACTATTTACTGGATTTACTAAACCTATGTACTCACCAACTTTTTAGTTGACACTTGATTTAAATAATGTTTCAGGTTTGGATATGTGACTACTTGCCGAAGGTTTCTCCACTTAAGGAACATGGACCTAGTTAAATAAATCAATGTTTTGAACTAGACTAGGTTATTTGGAATGTATTGTATTTGGATCTTGTTGTCTTTAAATTAAATTAATGAATTATGCAACCTTTAGCTATCATGTGCTTTTGAACAATCATCACATTGTCCGCCTCGATGATTCCGCCATCGGTCGGGGTGTGACATATACGTTTTCGGGGAAAACTACTTATTTTATGTTGGTTAAGTCATGTATACGTTCTCTGGGAAAACTACTTATTTTTATGACGGTTAAGTCATGTATACGTTTCCAATGAAAACTACTTATTTTTATGACGGTTAAGTCATGTATATGTTTCCAGGGAAAACTACTTATTTTATGACGGTTAAGTCATGGATACGTTTTCGGGGAAAAACTACTTACTTTATGATGGTTAAGTCATGTATACGTTTTCAGGGAAAACTACTTATTATTTATGACGGTTAAGTCATGTATAGTTCTTCGGGGAAAACTACTTAGTTTTATGACGGTAAAGTCATGTACATGTTTTCGGGAAAAAACTACTAGCATTGATATAACTAACTCTGTGAACTCACCAACCTTTGTGTTGACACTTTCAAGTGTGTTTCTCAGGTAACCTTTAACCATGGAGCAGTTGGAATAAGCTAGCTATGCTGGATTAGTTCCTAGTAACTGGAAGGGCATAGAGTATCAAGTCTCAAGTCTATCGTTGATCTTGAAGAACTTAGATCATTGTATTACTTAGTTTTAGTAAATGTATATGTAATCAAGTCTTAGAAATCACTATTACAGCTTTCGCTATTGTGTAATGAACCAATCGTTGCAACCTTTATTTGTTTATTAGGTGAATAAATTTGGGGGTGTGATAGACGTATTCTTGTTCAAACCCGAGGAAGCTATAAACATTGAACTACTCGGGGTTTGACGTATTCTTGTTCAAACGCGCGAGGGCTATAAACTTTATGGGTAATCTTGAGGATTATGCGATCTATCTAGGACAACCATGGGGTTGTGCCACATTGTTATCCTTTTATTCCTTGATTGATTTTATTATCTATGGACATAGTTATTTGTTAGCAACACATATGTGAAAACAATTGTTATGATTTAAGTGATTTTGTATCCGCTCTTGACCCATACACAATGGTATGATGTATACGGACCATGTGACGATTTGATTAATTACGGGTGCACACGTAATTATAAAAGTCAACGCATGGAAAACATAGTGAATTCTGTCGTGTGTTATGAAATAAAACCTATCGTGATATATAGTAACGAAACTAATGTGATTTGATAAGGGCATGGTGGATACGCCGCTGTTACTTCCTATATATAAGTGTTCCTGTCATATTGTTAGAAGAAGCGTTGTTTGTATCACGTAAAGTTTTATGTTATTGTTGAAGCACTTTTGTGTGACAAACACTCTGGATAGAGTCTTAGTTTTGTACTTTCATTGTATGTATTTGTCTTTGTTTGTAAGTGTCTGTATGTATTAGTTATCGATTTGTATTTACTAATGCATGTTGATAGTTGCTGAAATCTCTAAGTGTTTTGCGCACTTGTATGTGCGAAGGAATTAGTTACCTTGCGTACTTGCTAAGTACGCATGAGCAATTTGCCCTGCGCACTTGCTAAGTGCGCAACGTCTAGGTCGTGTATAAAAATAGGATAGGTTGACAGTAGATAAGTACGCAGTCATATACTCAGACATTGTATACTCAGTATTTCTCTCTTTAACCTTCAAGTATTTATAATAGACGAAAGTTTAAAGTGATTCTCTTGTCGTTTTACGTTGTGTTGGAAGACTCTCCACCTAGTCACAGGCATTCCGCACTCGGTCCGACTCAGGAACGCACTTGCATGTGACGATCCGCCACACCCGAGGGACCTACAAGTGGTATTAGAGCATTGCTCTTGATTTCGAGTATTCTGAGTGTGTTTGGAGTGTTTTCTACAGAGATTTTACAAGCACAAGTGGTATTTTTGTTGATTTTTGTGATAAAATAGGGGTAGCTCTTGAGAACTATTTTAAAAGCAAAAATCACTCAAAAATCGATTTTGAGTGTTTTGAGCAACAAAGGTTGGTTAGAAACAAGTTTCTAACCCTTTGGCTTATTTTGTTTGTTCATCTGTCTGATTTTTTCCATCTCCGGTGAAATTCCAGTGACCGGAATAGTTTGGTGAGAGTTGGTGAAAAGGTTATCTGCGTACTTACCTTTTCTGGCAAAAAGTTCTGTCTTGCTGCGTACTTATCAAGTACGCAAGACTAATCCTTCTGCATACATAAGTTAACTCATGCGTACTTATCTTCTACTCCTACGTACTTATCAAGTACGCAAGAGCAAATCATAAGTGCGCAAGACCATTTCTCTAAGTGCGTAAGGCCAGTATCAAGTGCGCAAGTGTCTTTGACCATTCTGAAATTTGACTAAGTGTTCACAATGTCGAATCTTCAGAACCTCGGAAATCTTCTGAACTATGACAACGAGATCGGAACCCCTCAGAAACCGCCAAAGTTGCTAAATGTAAATGATTATTCTAATTGGAAAGCACGCTTTGAGCATTACATTTCTTATACCGATTCTTCGTTATGGATACCTATTCTAGAGGGATATAAGCATCCCACACATATTTACCTTGATGAAGTAATGCCTAAGCCTATCTCTAAACTCGACGAAGAAGAAAATAAAGTTTATGATCGAGAGAAGAAGGCTCACGATTCTATCACTATGGCCTTGACTAGGGAGTTATTCCACTGTTTCAGAGGATATGATAACTCCAAGGATCTTTGGAAGGCGTTACAGAAAAGATTCGAGGGCAATAGTGACATCAAGAAAAGTAAACGGGATCTCCTCAGGAAGCAGTATGAGTTCTTCAGATTTCTGGAGAATGAATCTATAGACGAGCTCATCTCTAGATTCTATCATCTGTAGACCGATTTGAAAGCTTTTGAGCTAAAATATCATGATGAAGAATTAGTGGAAAAGTTTCTAGATGCTTTGCCTCCCAAGTTTGAGATGTATACAACCCTGATGAGAGAGAATCCTAAGTTCTATGAGATGACAATTGATGAGGCAATTCGAAAGGTTCAAGCTCATGACATGAACCTAAAAAGGAAGGAGAGCTAAGGAAGACCTCAGATACAAGACCCTTCAATGTATCATGGGACGTCTTCTACAACCAAGTCATCAGGCTCTGGAATTTCCCTTTTCTCTGGAAACTCTCATGAGGAAGAAACTATGAAAACTTGTGGTGGTCGTGCATACTATGCTGCATCTGGATCAGGTTCTGGATCTCATCAACAACATCCCTCAAGAAATCCTCCCGCTACATCTTCAGCTAACCAATCAGCGATAGCCAAGATAGCTGAAGATCATGTGGCTTTATTCTCTTCTTGCATGCTTGCCTATGAGAACTTCATTGGCGGCAAACTAACGGATCCTGAAACACTAGAAGAAGACTTCAATCAGATGGATCCGAATGACATGGACGACATGGATATTCAGTGGAATATGTCCATGATATTGAGGAGAGCCAAGCGTTTCCTGAACAAAAAAGGAAGAAAGTTCATTGGCGGACATTCAAATGCCAAGGTTGGTTTTGACAAATCCAAGGCCAAGTGTTATAAGTCTCTGAACTTTGCACACTTTGCTCGTGAATGTCAAAATGACATAGCACCGGCTTCGGGTTTCACCAGACCTAGCCAAGGAAACAACCACGGCTACAATAAATCAAACAACCACAATTAAAGCCAAGGTGGAACGTCCAATGCATTGGTGGCTCAACTGGACGATAGCTTTGATTGGGGCGTTCATCTGGAGGATGCTCTTAATGCACAAACTCAAGTTGGTCTCATGGCTGAGGTTACGGAGATGATGGAAGCTGGGGAAAGGGAAGCTTTTGTGGCTGATCCAGAAGAGTCTACACCTGCTGTTTCCCTCATGGCTATCGGAGAGGCATCACATTCATCGAATGAGGTAGATTCTAATCCTTTTACTGTCATTTCTTGTTCCAAATGTCTAGGCTTAAAAATTGAAAACTCTAAGCTTCAAGACAGGGTCGAACCCCTTCGTATTGTAGCTTTAAGCTACAAAGAAAACGAAAAACGATTTAAAGATTCAATTGAAACGTTGAAGAAATAAAAACGTGATTATTCACTTAAAATGAGCGATCAACAGCTTCACTTGGATATTGCATACAAGGGGTTAGAGAAAGGAACAATGAGATCAATAAACTGCAAAATGAGATCTTGCAGTTGAAATGTACTAATGAGAAGTTGAAAAATTCTCGTTTTGTGGTGGAACACTACGAATCTGTAGTGAGACAAATGAATGGCTTAGGGCTGGGTACTAATGCCATTCCTCCACCGGTTAGCGGGAAATTTGTCAACGGCTTAGTAGACATTGATATAACTTGTCTTGATGTGTCCTCAGGTAAGGATGATTCCTCTAACAAGGATGATTCCTCAAGTAAGGCCAACTCCGCATCTGATGAGGAGTTCTTTACTGCTTCTGATGATGGGTCGGTTAACACCTGCCCTGAAGGAGTAGTATCTGAGGAGTTGTTAACTGAACAGAAAGTCAAGAAAAACATTATCACTAATAGTGACAATTGTATTTTAACTGAACCCGATATCATTGAATCAAATGATAAATTAAAGGTAATGCTTTATGGAGGGTATAAAAATCTTAATCAAGTTAAGAAAGAAGCTTTTTCAGCTCACTATGGGCTGGGTTATAAAGAAAATTTGCAAAAATACTATACTCCCAAAAACCAATCTGTATCAGGTCAAACTCCTGTTCACAAACTAACTCCTCCAGCTCATCATGCTGAGTCATCTAATGCTAGATCTAATGAGCCTTATAGGAGGACTTACACAGACAAGAGGACATGCTTTCACTGTGGTCTGGTAGGTCACATTCTTGTGAACTGCCCTTCTAAGAACCAAGGGAAATGGCCTATTGTTTCACAACCGGCTATCATCCCTAAGTCACCACAGGTGAAGCATCCCAAAAGTCCAAAGACAAATGTGGTGAAACCACTAGTAAAACCGATGGTAAAGCCAAAGATGACCTCTGATGCTAAACCATCTGTTTCAAGAAAGGGAAAGCAACCTACTATACCTTATGTATCTACCTCTAGTAGTACACCTATTGGTGAGAAATCTGTGGTGAAACTTTCTAAGCCACAAAGGAGGAGAAGGAATAAGAGGTTGAGAAAGCTGGAACAGCTGACTGGATTTCAATTAGGTGAAGCTTCCATTAGTTCACCTGCTGTTGTCGAACCTAAGTCTAATGTTCCAGTTTAGAAACAAAAGAGATCCTGGAACAACAAAAATAAAAATTCTCAATCTCCTAGTCCTAATTCTTCTAAAGATTCATCCATTTTGAACAGTCACGACTGTGAGTTAAAAGAGGTTGTTTATTTTGAAAAAGACGGACGACCCAAGACCACTATGGCTTGGGTCTCCAAATCTAACTAATTCTTTTTGTGACTCGTGCAGGGACATCCGAAGGGTATTATCTCTAACCATTGGTATGTAGATAGTGGATGCTCCTGGCACATGACATGAAACATGGCCTTGCTTCAACAAGTGAAACCATTCAGAAGCGGCTATGTGGCCTTTGCTGGAGAGAAAGGCGGCAGTATCACGTGTCAAGGCGTGGTATCAAATGGTTGTGTCAGTTTTGACAATGTCAACTTTTGTGAGCAGCTGAAGCATAACCTGTTGAGTGTCTCCCAAATGTGCGACAAGGAGTACTCGATGATGTTTAACAAGAATGAATGCTTGATACTCAAACCTAGTTTTGAGGTTCATGAAGATTGGATTCTGATGAGAGCGCAAAGGACAAATGACACCTATCAGATTGATATGAGCGTGGCAACAACCACCTCATCAGTTGCTACCTGTTTGGTTACCAAAGCGACAGAACTTGACTCTATCTTGTGGCATAGGAAACTCGGACATATTTCTGATCGTAAAATGAATCATCTGGTCCGAAACGGTTTGGTAACCGGTGTTCCTAAGCTGAGATTTACCATTGCAGATGACTGTATGCCTTGTAAAAAGGGCAAAAAGCAACGGAAGTCTCACAAGCCCAAGCTCCAAAACTCCATCGATACCCCTTTGGAGCTATTACATATGGATTTGTTTTGCCCCATAAGTATCAGGAGTATTGGAGGTAAGTCATTCTGTCTGGTTGTAACTGATGATTTCTCACATTTTTTTTGGTGCATTTTTTAGGTACGAAGGACGAAACTGCTGACATTCTTCAATACCTGATCCTGAGCTTTGAATCTCTTTGCAAGTTAAAGGTTAGAAGAACAAGGAGTGACAATGGAAATGAGTTCAAGAATAACTTGATGGAACTTTTCTGTCTCAAGAAGGGTATCTGTCACAAATTTAGTGCCCCGTACACACCTCAGCAGAATGGAGTCGCAGAACGGAAGAACAGAACATTGATTGAGACTGCAAGGACAATGCTGTTGGATGCAAAGCTTCCTGTCACTTTCTAGGTAGAAGAAGTTAATATAGCTTGTCACGTCTTGAACAGAGTTCTACTTGTGAAGAGGCACAACAAGACTTGTTACGAGTTGATCTACAATCGACTTCCCAATCTTGATTACCTAGTTCCTTTTGGTAGTCCCTGTTCCTTGTTGCTACAGTACAAAGACCGCAAGTCTATGTTTCATGCAAAAGCGGTGGAAGGCATCTTCTTAGGATACGTTGCCAATTCGCCTTGCAAGAGAGTATACAACATAGGAACTCGTACTGTCGAGAAATGGTTTGAAGTGGATTGTAGTAAACACAGCATTCCACCAGAACCAACTGGTCCAGCTTGGGGTTTTGATTATGATGCGCTATTCAAGTCATTTAATCTTCCTGATTTGTCTGCAGTTGATGCCGCAAATGTATATGATATACTGGGTGGCAGCGATGACTCCAGTTTCTCAACTCGTGCTACTGTTCCGATTGTAACTCCTGATTCCAATGTTGCATCTGCATCTGGAACTCTTAATGGTGATAACACTGAAGATGATCATGTTGAAGGAAATGACGCTCAAGCTAATCCTAACACTAGTGTAGGAAATGAAGCTCCAGTTGATCCAGTTAACATTGAATCTTCTTCTTCTAGAACACAGGATATGGAGGAGTTAAGCACGAACCTTGATTCACAAATTCACGAACCGAATGTACCAGAGGCGAGAGTGCATAAGAATCATCCAATTGACAACATTATTGGTGATCCTCATGCCGGTGTTCAAACTCGTCATCGAACCATTACTGAGAACACTAGTCTCTACTCTGAGATACTTGACATTTGTATCATGGAAACATGTCTGCATGCTGCATTCGTGTCCTAGTTAGAGCCGAAGAATGTGAAGGAGGCTCTCACTGACAAACTGCTGGATTGAGGCGATGCAAGATGAATTGTCTCAATTCCAAAAGTTGCTTGTGTGGGATTTGGTTGACTTGCCAAGGGGCGTACAACCAATTGGCACCAGATAGGTGATCAAATGCAAGACGGATGATCGTCATGTTGTGGTGGAGAACAAAGCAAGATTGGTTGTTCAGGGTTTTTATCAACAAGAGGGTTTGGATTACACGGAAGTATATGCCCCAGTTGCTAGACTTGAAGCCATTCGACTGTTTCTTGCTTACGCCTCATATGTTAGCTTCAACGTCTATCAACTTGATGTGATGAGTGCTTTCCTGTATGGAAAAGTGCATGAAGAGGTCTATGTCACTCAACCTCCCGGCTTTGAAGATCCGCACAATATCAATAAAGTGTACAAGCTCGACAAAACACTTTATGGTTTTCATCAAGCGCCACGGGCATGGTATGAGACATTATCTAAGCATCTACTGTCTAATGGTTTTGACCGTGGACATATTGACTCGACCCTCTTCATTAGGAAAGCAGGAGGTGACATTCTTCTTGTACAAGTCTTGTCAAAATACAAAATGAATGATAGCAGTACTTATGGCACACCTATTCCAGTCAATCATGGTCTGCATCCTGACAAAGATGGAAAGGATGTGGATTGCAGATTGTACCGTGGGATGATCGGATCTCTTATGTATCTCACAGCTTCAAGACCCGATATAATGTTTGCTGTGTGCTTGTGCTCAAGGTTTCAGTCACAACCGAAGAAGTCTCATATGATAGTTGTAAAGAGGATTTTCAGATACTTGAAAGGGAAACCCCGCGTGTGTCTTTGGTACTCTAAGAAGCAGTCATTTAACTTAAAAGCCTATACTGATTCAGACTATGGAGGTTGTAACCTTGATAGACATCAACTTCTGGTGGATGTCAATTCTTAGGAGACAGACTGGTTTCCTGGCAGTGTAAGAAGCATTCAACGGTTTTTGTATCAACTTGTGAAGCAGAATACATTGCTGCAGCGGTTGTTCTCAAATATTGTGGATTCAGCAACAATTGAGAGACTACGGCTTAAACTTCACTGGAACTCCTCTGTTCATTGACAACAATGCCACCATGTCCATCACAAATAACCCGGTGAAACATTCCAAAATGAAACATATTGAAATTCACCATCATTTCATCCGTGATTGTGCTGAAAAGCATTTAATTGAACTTGTAAAGGTTCACACGGATGACAATCTTGCTGATCTTTTCACTAAGGCATTTGATCGATTTCGTTTTGAGCATCTTGTCAACTTGAGCTCTTTTAATTTTCAAAATATTTTACAAAATCAAAAATTAAATAGAAAATGGAGAAAATTTCAAAGTTAACTTGATAAAAGAGTAAATGATAGTACATCAGAAATGATCTAAACGTCATAGACTGCTCATATGGGAAATGATTGCAATAGGTTGTATGCTTATTTACAGATAATTTGAATTGTTAACATGCTTACCTAATTGTTTAAATTATTATGTTTTTAATATGCTTATTTACAGATAATTTGAATTGTCAATAGGTTGTATGCGTCTTTGAATCACTAGTAGTGTGGAAACTAAATCTAAATTACAACTGTGATTTGAACCCATGTTTACTAGTGTGTGTGCATAAAAGAATAGAAAAGATCATTATCAGATAAAGGATGTTAAATTTTGGCAATAATTTTCTTCTGAGATCAGTTTCGGGTTATGTCGTTAGCACAATTAATGCGGTTCATCTCACTACCCATACTCACAAATATGCAATGAGAGATTGAATCAAGACATATCTCTACATCAACCGTTGAGCATGTATTCACCCTTGAATCACTCCTGATTCATTGAAATGAAATCTAGATAAAAGTTGGATTCCCCTACCCTAATACTCAAATACCATATTCATTATCCTGAATCATCATACCGATATTCACTGGAGAAATCAAATGAAACCAAGACAAATGAATCACTTGATTCTGAATCTTATGATTCCTGATAATCCTTATGGATTCTGCTTGATTTTTCCTGTGCTAATTGATGTAGCTTCATTCTGGATATTTAGAAAATAATTGGGAAAATCTTAGATGCCTTAAGATACTGCAAGTTACATTACTGTAGCATATCAGTGGGGTACACGTTGTATATCTTATAACGAATACCTTAACACACAAGAACGTGATACAAAGATGCTTATAGTTTCAAATATTATAATATTGTCAACTTGAATTACTTGTTTATGTGCTTATTACGTATGAATAAATAGTAATACATGACATGATCCTATATTCTTTGATGTTTATATTGTATCATTTTTGCTATAAGTTAGCCTGATATGATCCTCTGCTCGTGTCTTTGATCAAAAATAGTTTGTGTGAATTCTCTTGATTGAATGTTGTTTATCTTGTTCGTTATTTCACTTGAAATCTTCATAATTTGAGTTGAAAGTTTGTGCACATAAGGGTTTCTGCGTACTTGACAAGTGCGCATGAAGTAAGCCCTGCGTACTTAACAAGTACGCAAGAGTTAAGTGTTGCGCACTTAGTAAGTACGCAGGAGTTAAGTCTTGCGCACTTAGCAAGTACGCAAGACCTTTTTGTGTTGGGTATAAAAACAGGACTTAGAAAATTTTCAGATTTTTTATCTCATTCAAATATTTTTGCCTGTTTATTTCACTCTGCAAATTTTACTCAAAAATTCGAGTGTTCTTAACCAATTTTTCGTCCCTTTACTAGTATCATCATCGTTATACAATCAATTGGTGAGAATCTAGAGGCATTCCATCCGCAAAATGACAATTTATGGACCGATTCAGAATTTGAAAAATTTTAGGGTTTCAATCTGGATTTTAGACAAATTTTAGGTCATTTTATAAACATTTTATGACTAAAACGTGTTAAGAATCTTCAATCGATCCCCTATCAGACCTTAATCGTCCTGATTGTTTTTAATTTTGACCTTGGCTTGGATTTGACTGTCGGTTCGACAGAGTCGCCACTTAGGTCAAAATTGTGACAAATGTAGCACTTATTTGGTGTTGATATTAGTCCCATAGGCTAGAATCATGTATTCCGACCTTGTGGTGACCTAATCCACATCATTTTTGAACATCTGTGGAAATTTTTTGATTTCTGGAAAATTGTACAAGTGCGTTTCTTGCGCACTTAACAGGTATGCAAGAAGTAAATCATGCGTACTTGTTAAGTATGCAAGAACAAATACCTGCGTACTTGCTAAGTACGCAGGACCAACACTTGTGAAAAATGCTAAGTCTGAAAATTCAGTTCAATGAGTAACTGCTATACTGAGTCATGTGTTTTCAATTCCAATGAAACTTGTTGTTCTTATTGTGTTTTCTATGTGTTTTCGCAGGTATGGCTCGTGCGTTTACAAATGAGTGGAAGGGTGCTACACTGCTGTACCGAGAGATAGTTGAATTCTTGAATCGTTCAAGAATCAGTTATGCTATTTCTACAGACCCGATTGTTTCAAGACCATATCTCGAGCAGTTCTGGGAGACCGCGGAGCATGATTTCACGGTAACCCCCAATGTTATAAGGGCTACCGTGGCGGGTCATGACATCGCCTTTTCTGAAGACACAATTAGACGGGTCTTGCAATTCTGAGATCTCTCCACCGACCCAACACCCTATCCTGACTACTTTGTGGATGGTTGTTGGAGGCAACGAATGGGGTACGTCGGTGTTAGAGATTATGCTTCATACAAGAAAATGTGGGTGCTCGATCAATGGAGATATTTTGCCCACGTCATGATCATGTGCATCTCCTCAAGAAAGGCTGGAAAGGATGCAATGGGTCATGATCTTGTTGCATCCATAGTTGGCTTATCTCTCAACAAGGGCTACAACTTCTCAAGATACATATTCAAAGCCATAAATGATCAGATAAACACGGCTGAGAGGTTCAGGTTCTTGTTATACCCAAGGTTTGTGCAAATACTAATTGACGATGCGTTGCCTAACCTCCCTGCTACTGGGGAGAGATTGCAAGTCAAGAGGGTGTACAAGAGGGTGTTTGCACAATTCTTGAAGCCATGCAGTGTAGAACCTACCCCTGAGCACACAGCACTCTTTGGCCACCTGATAAACGAAGCGTATGTGGAACCGGCTGACTGGAGATGGTTTAGCCAAGAATCAGAGCCAGAGCTAAGTGCACATTCAGATGAACAACAACAACAAGTAGAGGAAGTTGAAAGTGTGGATGAATCGTCGGAAAGTGGAGACGAAGAAGCAGGTCATGATGGTGCTGAGGGATCCGACTCCGAAAAGACAACATCTGATTCTTCTGATTCTGATGATGCACCATCACAGGCACACCCGAGGAGAATGACAAAGGTAACCCTTCCTGGGTCATCCTCAAAGAGAAAGCGACAGTCATCAAGCAGTGAATATGAGCCAGATTCTGACTCTGACGCTGCTATTCAGAGACAAAGGCGTGAAAGTATAAACAAGATAATGGGGGATAGGCAGCAACATGCTATTCCCATTGAGGTGGAGGTCAGTGCCCAGCAGCAAGTAAAGGTTCGGCTGCAAGTACTGATTCAGCCTCTACCCCACCTTCACAGCAATTATACCGGCGACAGAGGAGAAGGCCACACGTACAACCTGATGTGCCGGTCACTACTAGCACATAGGAAGTTCCTGTGATAGTGACCCTCCCTATCACATCTGTCCAGGTGACGGTGACTACTCCAATTCTCACAGAGTCAGTCACCATCACACCTTCCATCACCCCTACAACCATCATCATATCCACAATCCCTACAACCACCAAACCTATAAGTCAACCCTTCAACTATGGAGAATTCACTCAGGGGTTTGACTTTGATACTATCTTCTCCTCCCCAATTCACAATGCTGAAGCGTCTACATCCAGACATCCTGATCTTAATGAAGAAAGGATATAAATTCTGGAAACCCAAGTTGCTGGTCTGTTGGAAACTGTTCGGAAGTCAAAAGAGGAATCTGACGCTCAACAGGCACAGATTAATTCGTTGGTGGACGAAGTTAGAATTCTAAGAAGCCAGAGAACGGGGATAGAAGAGAGACTCAAGAATGTAATGGCCCAGGACGAGCTTCTAATCAAGACAAATAATATGATTCTGGGACACAGGTCATCACTTGAGCTGAGGTTTGATATGCAGCAGAAAGAGCATGAACTGATGGTCAAACTAATTGTTGATCTAACCAAGAAGTTTGATGCTCAGGGGGAGAAGGAGAAAGTGAAAGAGAAGACATCAACACCTACTAGTGATGAGCTTTGTCATCCTGTTGATTTGACTAAGGATGATGAAAAATATAAGGATCCTGAAGTCAGTCCTAGTGGAAGTGAGCACCAATCTTTAGCAATCGTGCCTATTTCTGCTATTCCAATGGCTGAAGGGGAGTCTACTCATCAGGAAGGTGGTGATACCTCTGGTGGTGACAAAGGAAAGTCAGCGGCTGATGTTCTAAAGGATCTATCTAACAAGGAGATCTTATACTTAGAGCCTGACTATTCCAAGGAAGCACAAATCGATGCTCTCTACAATCTTGAAGAAGGAGAGATCGACTCTGGTGATGATTGGGATGAAGATGATGAGGATGTAGTTATTGAAGTTCCCAATGGCGACGGGGAAGGAGAGTATGAGTTCGAAGATGGTGAGATCTTTAAAGTGCCATCCTTTGAATCTCTGCTCGACACAGGTTTAGTCGACACTACTAGTAACGTTGAAGCATCGACTGAAGCCTCCCCAGTTGACCCTACACCTGTGGATCCAGAGGCACCGAAAGATAAAGATATGTCTGCTAGTTCATCAAAGGGTCCAGCTCCTGTTTGGCAAAAGACTTCTATCATAGACAAACAAGGAGCAACAGGGATGATCTTAGCTTTAAGGTTCGAGGAAGATAAGCAGTTGTTCGTAAACAAACGATCTGGGGGGTTCAATACTTGAAACCAACCAGTGAAGCATTCAACTCCTTACCTAAATACGACCTCGTGAACCTAGCAAACCGAGAGCTGCTGGGTCACTCAAATCACGCAGTGGCGATGGGTTTGTGGCAGGTTCAACAGCGGGAAGCAAGATCTAGGAAGTTTGAAGTGTTCAAGCCTCAAGTGCCCAAGCGAGTCAAGGATAAGAATGCTAGACATCCTGTGACTAAGAAACGCTTGAAGAAACTGGTATACAAGACAGTGCTATGTGAAACCAAGATTCCCCTGAGCAAGTTATCTCAGGATATCCTCGGTGACATGTGGTACTGGTACGTAGATCCTAAAACGGGGGAGGCTGTGGTGATAGGAAAGGTACGGTCAGAAAGTGGATGATTAGTGCCGAGGGAACTACTCAGAGTATTTGATGAAGTCTGCTTTATTAACTTCTCTGTGAAAGATCTGGAGGCACTAGCAGACAGGTATTGCATGCATACGGACGAATGGACAAAATTCCTTGCTTCTAAATATGACAAGGTGATCAAGCTTTGCCTTGACTACAAGAAGAAGATGGAAGCTTAAGATGCAGAGATATGAAGACCGAAGACTGAAGACCAAAGACGATCCATAGCTGTTGTTAAGGGGGAGTTTGTTGAAGCACTTTTGTGTGAAAAACACTCTGGGTAGAGTCTTAGTTTTGTACTTTCGTTGTATGTATTTGTCTTTGTTTGTAATTGTCGGTATGTAATAGTTATCGAGTTGTATTTACTAATGCATGTTGATAGTTGCTTAAATCTCTAAGTGTTTTGCGCACTTGTATGTGTGCATGAATTAGTTCCTGCGTACTTAGCAAGTACGCAAGAATACCTTGCGTACTTGCTAAGTACGCATGAGCAATTTGCCCTGCGCACTTGCTAAGTATGCAGCGTTCAGGTCGTGTATAAATAGGATAGGTTGACAGTAGACATGTACGCAGTCATATACTCAGACATTGTATACTCAGTATTTCTCTCTGTAACCTTCAAGTGTTTATAATAGACGAAAGTTTAAAGTGATTCTCTAGTCGGTTTACTTTGTGTTGTAAGACTCTCCACCTAGTCACGGGCATTCCGCACCCGGTCCGACTCAGGAACGCACTTGCATGTGACGATCCGCCACACCCGAGGGACCTACAGTTATTTTGACCTTGACTAAATTTTGTGAAAACTCATATCCAGTGACATTTCTTGAACATATAGAGTGCATCTTAAACAAGTTTTAATCATTAAATTATCATCATTCTCATTTCAAGTGATGCATTCCATCTTTGGTGTCCAAAATGTTCTTCGACAATTCTCCCCTCAATCATCTTCAAACTAAATTCACTATCATCATTCATGCCTGACTTTGAGTATCAGACCTGAATCTTTCTATCAATTGTACCCCTAAAAAGGACAATCAAAGTTCATTGAGAACCTAAACGTGGCCCCGAGTTTACTTGGGAACGTGAGGATCAAATGAAGTTCAAGTATCCACATCTTTTTCCTGATTCAGTAGCCTCCACTAGTTGGATTTCGAGACAAAATTTCCTCAACATGGGGATACTGTAACATCCATGATTTTTCTTATACTTTGTTTGGTGCAATAATAACATTTCAATTCCATTTCTAGTGCAATACAATGTGTCACTTATACCATGCTTACAAATGCTTTAAATTCAGATTTCATCCATAAATTTTCATGTTTTAGATTTTCAATAAATACACAAACCTATATGTATATATTTTAGATGTAACCTATGGACTTTGACCTTGTAGTCTCAATCTTTATTAAATGTATATGTACATGCATATATAAGGTATAAATGTTATCGTTTATAAACATAAGTATATCAACATATTTATATATATATACATATATATATATATATTTGAAATTATAAATCAAATTGGTTTCAAACAAAGACCTATATATATATTTGGCAATTTTTAAGAAAAACACTATAAATTTATTTAAATTAAACCTGACATAATTAATTTTTACAAAGTTTATAAAAAACTAATCTAAATATATAGTTAGAAATGTTTTTAAATCAAATGATATTGGTTTGGACCACCCGTTTATTTCCTTTGAACCCCCCCCCATCCCCTATGATTGGACCCTCAATTGAACCCCCACATCTCAAATTTAGACTTTATAGGAATTGAGCCCCCCCCCCCCTCCCTGGTCAGTTGACTCTCAAAGTCAACAAAACACCAAATCGATTTCAACTCCGTCAAATTCGAGACTGTTAATGCAAACCTATCATGCTAGAATGCTACTCGATCAGTTTCAAATGACTTTAATGATTCAATTCAACAGAAAACGGTGACTAAATCCAAGATTCAAACCTCACCCCCGCTACTTTGACTTCTGAAAGTCAACGGATACAAAATCAGTTACAATTACAACGAATTCATGTGTATTAACTTGTAGAAATCGTGCATAAACGTTATAGTAACAGTTTTGAATATGATTAACGATTCAATTTACACCAATTCAATGATTAGAATTCAAAATCCTTCTGTAACCGTCCCAAATTATAAAACGAATCAATATGTGTTTTCTGGATGGAATTGGACCATATAACTTGGTCTAGCAAGTTCACGACACCCTTCCTTACACTCCCCAAGCTCGTAATCCCAACTTATTCCATCGCTGACACACGAACCAGGCCAAAGAACCCGACCACGATGGCTCTAGTCGTTCTCCTTCATCGCGCAGTCATTTCAGGTGAACAAACCATTCTTCTACTCATTTTAGTCCAATGATTGAAAGCCCCAACGTTTGGGATACGAACCCGTCCTTAATCGACGTCAAATTCGGGTTTTGGGTTTCGGACGGATGGATTGGGGAAGAAGGCTCTTCTTGCCTTTATGTTAAAATCAAAACAATATGCATTCATGACAAGGTGTAAGCCCAGTAAAGCGGTTAAGACACTTACCTCCCTTTCTTTTTATACTTTTAATCAATAATTAATTATGACTTGATTAATTATTTATTTATCACTCTATATTTGGTTAAACTATTTATTATTTAATTCTTGGCTTAATTATTAAATAATTAGGCCATTACTTTTCTTTTGAAACACTTTTGTTCATAATAACTAAACTAAATAAATAAAAGGTTTTTATTTATTTACCCATTTATCCATTTATTCAAGCTTACTATTTTTCATCAAGAAGAAATTAATTTTACATTTATTTACCTATTATAAACAAAGGTACATAAAAGTGGTTATTCATATTAACACCTATTCAATTGTTTACAACACGAATGAAACCACATATTATTACACACATCCTTTTCACAAGGGATTTCATAAACAACATTTGAAACTCAAACAAGAATTCTCCTACTTAACCAAGTACACCCTCACCCAATTCCCTTATACTTTAGGACCCCCTTTAGCCATTTGAGCACTTCATTGATACAATTATACTATTAAAATCATAAGTTAACCTTGTAGTTAGCTAGACACTTGTGCAACAACTTGTTAGTGTGATTTCCAAGCTACATATTTCATGTGAGTTTACATAGCCCCTTTTTACATTTTTATACTTTTGGGGTGGAACATGATTTCATTTGAAACTATTTGCAATTTATACAATTCTACATTTTGAACATGTGTGCAATTTGTGCCTTATACTTGAATGCTATGAGCTAAAATACATACATGACAAGTACATTCATTAACTCTGTACAAGCCGACGGTAACAATGATAGATCTATTGGGTCTGACAAACCCACCCAGGTAGGGTTATTGTTGCTGACATTACATTGGATAACATTTATTGTTATGCCCTACATTGGATAACATTTATTGTTAAGCCCTACATTTGGATAACATTGAGTGTTATGCCCTACATTTGGATAACACTAGGTGTTATGCCCTACAATCACAAGGTTTGATTGTACGCTTGGTTTACTATATTGGTTCTCCATAATTGCGTTATTAAACCATGTTTCATATGAATTGTACACAAACTCTTGATATTACTTGTGGTGTCAAAACCTATGTATGCTCACCAACTAGTTTAGTTGACTTTGTTTTCATCATGTTTCAGGTGCTAATATTTGAGAATCATGTTCAAGGTGCTACAACTGAATTTTGTTGAAGTGCTTTATTTCGTGTTTGTTTGTCTATGTTTAATTTGAAACAATTGTTATGGAATTTGAATTAAATGAAATATGAAATGTTAGTTTGATCATGTGCTTATTAACAGTCTACATGTCCCGCCCCGACGTATTCCGCCGTCGGTTAGGGTGTGACACCCATAAACATACTCTTGACAAAACAAAACGTTTTAATAACAACAAAACGACCACGACATAAGTTGTTTTAAAACCACGACCAACACGTTAAGGATAACGACTAGTTTTAACATCAACAAGATAGTTCAAACAAGTTTAAAAACTACTCAACCAGGAGTTCTAACTCCAACCATGAATATCCACCAAAAGTATTGGGAATCCAATCCGACACGAAGCGTGACCCAAGACTTCAACCGGAGCTTACCTATAAGAAAACACCATAAATAAACCATTAGTAATGATATACAACCCCCATATGAGCCCCCCAAACTCTTACAACAACAACCGACCCCAAACGATAATTTTTCACTTTGGGCGTAAATAGGACCATAAACATACCACTTTAGGCGTAAAAATACTCCGGGGCGGCGTAAATTACTCCGGTCCAATATCAGCCAAATTGTTTTGCAAATTTTTAGCCTTTTTGTAGGTCCACGTGAGTCATCTACAAATCGATCTCGTGACAGGACGTCTCGATAACACGGAATGCGAAATCCTTCATGTTAACGTATGTATACGAATTGACAATAGAAACAGCATGTAAATAAACTTTCTCTTTGTATTCCACCAAACACAGAGTTTACAGAATACAATCGTTCAACTCTTCTGCTCTACTCTCCCTTTAACAGAATCTGTAAAACTCCTATTTATAGACACAAACTCGGCAATAGGCGAACTTAACAAGTTCGCCTCAAATGACTAGGCGAACTTAACAAGTTCGCTTCTAATAGACTAGGTGAACTAGACAAGTTCGCCTCTAGCAGAACTTGTCCTAACACTTAGATAAAATCTATACAATTACATAAAAAGATAAAGACAATAAGACCTAAACTATTACAAAGCTTTTGTCATACATTCTATGTCCTAACAGACTCCCCCTTGACTATAGCTTGATCTTCTGTCTTCAGTCTTTATGACAAGCTCTTCCAGTTATCTGGTAATCTGCTTCCTGCGTGCACTCCTTATCTCTGACAGATCTCCAACACTCTTTTATACTGCAATCCGTGTTCTCTTCATTCATCAGTAAACATAATCTCATTCTTCCTTAACGATCTCTGATCTTTCTTTGAGAAGTTAATAAGATTCATTGCATCATATAAACTAACAATGACCTTATTATCTTTATCATCATTTCTAGCTTCACCAGTATTCACATCTACGTACCACCATTTCATATTCCCCAGAAAATCTTGTGGTATTTTCTTCAATGGTATCTTCTGTACAGCATGCACTAGCTTGAACTTATACTTCCAGGTCACAATCTCAGTCTTTTGATCTACAATCTTCACTCTTTTTCCTTTCTGTGGCTTTAATCTTTCATACTTCCCTGATCCACCTTCTCTTTTAATCAAGTTGGCAATCACATCGGCTAATCCACACTTTGATCTATTAATCAGTGGTTTCGTAGCTAGACCATTCATTTCACACCTTGGCGAGGTATTGAAATACTTGATCCTAGGCTTTAAGTATTGAACACCATCAGATCTCTTAAGAGCAAACAACTTCGTGTCATCATCATAAAACCAACTGATGATTCTTCCAATACACCTCTCTTTATTCACATATCTTTCTTTCTAAGCAGCTTGTATAAGTGACTTGGGTAGTACTTTCATCCAATTGTTAACTATTTCTCTCCATTGTTCTCTACTCATTCCTGTATTTCTATACATCACAGGTTCTTCATTCGGCTTAGGAGACACAGGATGGGTAATATCAGCATCAGTATCTATCTTGGATTGAGCAGTATCATCAGGTGTAGTGAAATCTTCAACAAAGTCCATAGAATCTGTTACTCTTTCATAAGAAAACTCAAGAATAACATCATCTTGGATGAAGTTATACGGTACATTCAGACCATCATTGCCTTCATAAGTAACTTTATCTTTACTCTTTTCTGTCTCAATCTCTACAAACTCTCCTTCTTCAACTTCATTATCCAACACATCCTCTTCAATATCATCAAATAAATCATCAATATCATCCAGACATTCTAACTTCCCAGCTTCTTCTTTTTCAGAATCAGCAACGAATTCCAATAATAAAATTTCTTCATTCACTCCAGAATCATTCTTGGTTCCTTCAATAGTTTGTGATGTCGACTCCCCCTGAGCTCTTGATATGGGATTTACGTCAGCAGCGTATTGACGATCACCCTCAACATTATCACTAGGATCATTTTCATCATCATCCTTTCGTTCAATTGACTCAGCATGAAAAGTATCATGTATCCTTAATTCCCCCTGATCGTCAAGACGCTCAACAGGTTTGGATACCAAGATCTGTATAGCACCAATCTGACTAGCTTGTGTCTGAAGAACCAACTAGCGATGTGCATCAGTAGTAACAAGAGAATCCACTTGAGTCTACAATGCAAGCACAGGAGACAGATGTGTAGATGAAGGAGGTGTAACCAATAAGGAAGCAACAAAAGTAGCGTCCTCAACACCTTGAGATGAATGTGCCGCAGCAATAGAAGCAGACATAAGCTTCTGAGATTTTGGAACCGGATGTGCATCACTATCAGAATCCGAGCTCTCATAGATTAATGTTCTCTTTCCAAGTACTGATCCAGAAGGAGGATTCCGAACAGACTTACGTCTCAGCTTTCTGGCTTTAGATTTAATACATTTCCCTGCATTTGCCAATGGTAAAGTAGCCAGACTCTCATAATGATCTGGGCTAAAATCTCTAGACGAATCAGAGTCAGTAGCCTCAGATTCAGGTAAAATAGTATCACCGGAACTCATATCCACCACATTCCCTTCAACTTCATGAATGGGTGAGTTCACTGATTCATTATCAAAATCTTCCATATTCATACCCAAATCTTTTTCATTTTCTTGAGCAACGTCTTCCTGAACTAGTTCATTAACAGGAATATGAAGCTGTTCTTGTGGAATAGGAACTTGTTATTGTACTTGTACCTGAGTTTGAACTTGTTTTAGTTGTTGTACTTGATTCTGTACTTGTCCTTGAACTAAGTCCTCAGGATGAGACCAATTATCATTAGGAAGCTCAATATAATCAGGATAGATTAAATGACCAAACAAAGGAGACGGAACTGGAATCAAAGCAACATTTTGTTGTTTAACCTTGGTACAATTAGTAAAGATTGTTTTGGACATAGGAGTCAAGGTCAAACGTATTAGATGCTGTGGTAAATCTGGAATTAAAAGGTTCAGAATCATTTACAAGAACCTAGGGTACATAAGAAACCCTTGACCTTCTGGAGGATTGATTTGCATGACCAACTCACGGTATATATATAAAGCAAAGTTAAATCGTTTGTTCAGTGTCAATGCAACCATTGCAGCTTGTAATGCACTCTTCAAACCATAAGTACCAACCTTTCTTGGAGATAAACATTGGATGATTACGTGCATAAAATACCTCCATTCTTCAACTAAACCACATTTTCGTGCTTGAGTATCATTTGGTCTGCCTCTATAGCCCATCCTCTGAAAACACCCCATAATCAGTGTTCCAGGATAAGACATAGGATCTTCATTAGCACCTCCCAATGCCAAAGCATCACGAGTAGTTTCTACTGAAATAGCTACCTCTGTATTATTCACCGTTGCACGAAGGACGTGAGGTTCAACATCTGTGTCTTGATGTACTGTATTCCAGAATTGTTGGATATACAGTAAGCTGATGTACGGATTTGCGGATAAGGCCACATGTAAACGTGAACGATTCAAAAAATTGACAACTCCTTGGAAATTAACAGCCTCAGACATATTAGGATCTAACAACGCCACTTGATTATGTTTGTACTCAACACGACGAGCCATCTGGAAATGTATTGGACATAGTATCAAACATTATTAATAATACACACACATATAGGATACACACATTAGTCATATAACAAACAATAAAATCAAACAAAAAAAATTTTCACACTAAAAAAAATTACAAGTCCAAACATTGCTTAGCCCTTAGGCGAACTTAATAAGTTCGCTTAGTGTTGCAAGAGGAGAACATAATAAGTTCGCCTAAACAAGTTTGCTTGAACAAGTTCGCCTGAACAAGTTCGCCTGAACAAGTTCGCCTGAACCAGTTTGTCGGTACAAATTCAACAGCAGATTCCAAAATATTCAAATCGTCAAGTATTTTGAAATCAAACACATTGTAAGCATCGGTTCACAACAACTAAACAATATTAAGCTTCAATTTCAAGATTTACCCCCAGATAAACATGATTTACTCAGACAATCGTATGAACATCAAAATACGAAGAACACAGGGTTAAAGGAGCAATTTCCCATCGATTTAACGGATAAAAATCCATGAAAGTACCTAAAATAGACTCGCAATTCAATGCCGATCATGAAACAGACACGAAAATTTCAAATCGAAACACCCTAATTCAAAATTTCACAAGTTCGCTAAAACCCAGTAAGTTCGCTCACCGAAGTTTGCTCACACAGTGAAAATGGTAATAAGGATAAGTTCGCCTAAACAAAATATTTATTCACACAATTAAGTTCGCTTCATTATGCGAACTTGTTAAGTTTGCTTAACAAGCCCCAGGCGAACATATTAAGTTCACTTAATCAGGAACATGCGAACATATTAAGTTCGCTTCAAACCTTTGCCTTGAACAATTTTGTCAACTTTCAACACGTCACATTCTTATGAATTTCCATCTGTAGCATGTATCCGATCCAATCCCGAATCATTTTAATAAAAGATAGAATTTTCAGGGAAGACAGAAACAAACTATTTTTGGATTTTATCTGTACAAAAGGAATCACATATTTTTGGTTGAACATCATGAGCAAGAAGATAATATCAGTATATGAGCAATTCATCACACAGTCTATTATCAACTATGGGTAACCTATGATATGCACACAAAAAATGATATGAAACAATAAACTCATTCTTATGTAATTCGTATCTTTTTCATTTTTATGTAATTTTTTGCAATGAATATTTATAAATCCATCATATTCACTTTTCAACTTTTCAATCAATTTGAATAATACTTGAAATGATACGCGATAAATTTCAAAGTAAACAAGATCAGGTCATGAAATGCTCAATTTTTCATTTCGAATTTGTAATACAAAGCATGAATTCTTAAGTTGTCAATATTATATAGTTTGAAATTATAAGCATTTTTCTTCCAATTTCATGTGAGTTAGTACCATTTAGATGAAAAATATCGTGTACCCCACATATATGCCAACGGAAATTTAAATTTGCACTATCTTCAAGACATACACAGTTTTTGCAAGATTAGATCAATCTGCAAGTTGAAATTATCTTTATTAGCACAAGTATAGAATAGCAGATCCTAAACGATATAAGAATCAGGATGATTTAGAATCAAAAGATTCTAATGAATTGGCTTTATAATGAGAAACAATAGATTCAGGTAGGAGGATCCAACTATTATCTTGATAAATTTCAATGAAATCAGAATAGATGATGTATCTAACTGATCCAAGGGTGAATATATGTTCCAACAGATGTTGTTAGAAAGCATATCTTAGTTCAGCAACACATTGCATGTTTTTCGGGGCATGGGCAGTGAAGTGAACAGAAAGAGATTGTGCTAAAGACATAATTAGATATTGGTCTCATGAAATTCTTTAAACCATATATTCTTTATCTGATAATGATCTTTTACACACACACCCATGCATATAATGGATTCAAATCACAGATGTAATCATATCATATTTAATTTTCACACTACTATTGGTTCAAAAACGCTTCTAGTCTATTGACAATTCAAGTTTCAAACTCATATTCAAATTAAAACATATTATCAAGATTAGAGCATTCAAAACACTATCATTTCTCATTTATGCAGACTTGAAATTTAGATCAAATCAATTTAGTTTAAACTATCATATATCAAAGGTCTACTATGGTCCTGTGTAATGAACTATTCACGGATGTACTATCATTTCTTCTCTAACTTCAAATGATGTCAATTTTATATTTTTCATTTTGTTTTGAATTTTTATAAATAACAATTTTTGACTGAAGTTTAAAATGCAGAAATATAATAAAGCAATAAAAGAAATTTTAAAAAAAATCTCCCATGAAAAATTGTTTTTGAAAAACTATTATTCGGGATTGATCATACCGATCATTTTGATCAGAAATTCAAACCTAGTACGATCAAATGCCTTGGTAAAAAGATTAGCAAAATTATCATCTGTATGTACTTTCACCAGCTCAATCAACTTTTTATCTGCATAATCACGGATAAAATGATATCTAATTTCAATGTGCTTTGTTTTACTGTGCTTAACAGGATTATTTGTGATAGACATTGTAGCATTATTATCAATAAACATGGGGGTTCGTGTAAAATTTAAACCGTAGTCTCTTAATTGATGTTGGATCCACAAGATCTGTGAACAACAACTTGCAGCAGCAATGTTTTCTGCTTCACATGTTGAAATGGAGACCGTAGTTTGTTTTTTGCATTGCCAGGAAACTAGACGATTACCCAAGAACTGGCAACCACCTGTAGTAGATTTCTTGTCCAAACAACATCCACCAAAATCAGAATCAGTGTATGCATTGAATTCAAAGTTAGAACCATGTGGAAACCATAGTCCCAATCTTTGTTTTCCTTTCAGATAACGAAAGATTCTCTTTACTACAATCAAATGAGACTCTTTTGGTTTTGCTTGGAATTTGGAACAAATACACACAGCGAACATTATGTCTGGCCTTGAAGCGGTTAACTACATGAGAGATCCAATCATTGCACGGTAGAGTCGGTAATCAACTTCTTTTCCATCCAGGTCAGAATTCAATTTATGATTGACCGGAATCGGAGTATCATATGGGGTACATTCGTCCACCTTGAACCGGCTCAAGATGTCCTTTACATACTTGGACTGATGAATAAAGAAACCATCTTCCTTCTGATTAACTTGAAGACCTAGGAAAAATGATAACTCTCCCATAGCTAACATCTCAAACTTCGATTTCATAACACTCTCAAACCCTTTGCATAACCCTTCATTTGTAGAGCCAAAAATAATATCATATACATATATCTGCACTAGTAGGTATTCTCCCCCTGCTTAATGAATAAAGTCTAGTCAATTTGGCCACGAACAAAATCATTATCCATGAGATGTGTAGACAACGTTTCATACCACGCTCGGGAGCTTGATGAAGACCATAGAGAGCCTTATCAAGCTTGAAAACTTTAGACGGATTAATTGGATCTTCAAACACAGGCGACTGACACACATAATCTCCTCCTTGACTTTACCATATAAGAAAGCACTCTTTAAATCTAATTGAAACACCTTAAACCCTTTGTATGAAGCAAGAGCAAGAAACAACCGTATAGCTTCAAGCCTAGCAACAGGAGCATAAACCTTGGTGTAATCAATTCCGTCTTGTTGATTGAAACCTTGTATAACCAATCTTGCCTTATTTCTCACCACAACACCTCGATCGTCTTTCTTGCATTTAAACACCCACTTTGTACCAATTGGATACACACCATTTGGATGATCTACAAGATTCCAAACTTTGAGTTTGTCAAACTGAGCAAGTTCTTCATGCATGGCCTCTATCCAATTATTATCACGTAACGCCATTTCGACATTCTTTGGTTCGACCTGAGAAATAAAACAGAAATGTGAGCATACATCAAGAACACCAGTATCCTTAATATCTGTATACAAGCAAGTGTTGTCAATAATAGAACACGTTTGCACTCCATCTCGCAAATTTCCCATGATATTTGTAATCGGATGAGCTTTGAGTTCCTTGATTGATGCAACCTCTGGAACCGGCAACACATCAACTTGAGTTGTATCAGATTGATAAGACATATCCTGATTAACTGGTATCTCCGAGTCCAGATTTGTAGGAATCTCCCCCTAAGCCTGTGTCGAATTAGAAGGTTCAACAACTAACAAAGGATCAGCAGAGGAATCTTGGAAAATAATGCAGGTCCCGGGAGCCTCGTCGCACAGCGGATATATACGGACATGTTCTGTGATTTGTGTGGGAACCAAGAAACGAGACAGAGAAAACACGAACAAAGACAAAAGACAATGAAACGACACGTAATCCATAACATAGAAGTCATCCCGTATTACAGACTACATATCGAAGGAGCACACATCTCTCATCTAAGCTCACGGTCCAGGGGTCGGGAGAGCTCTTCCCGACCCGGACACCTCTCGACCTAGTTCTAGAGTTCCACCTACAAATGAAGACAAGTCTTCTATTTATAGGGGAAGGAACACTACCTGCGTACTTACTACGTACGCATGGTTTGGTCATGCGTACTTGACAAGTACGCAAGGCAAAAGCCTTGCGTACTTACTAAGTACGTTGGACCAAACTGGTGTGCACGCTAAGTACTCAGGAACCCCTCCTGCGTACTAGCCACATACACCGATACATAGAATTTAATCTATAGTTACAAAAACATGCTTCTACAAACTCCCTCTTAACTATAGCAACAAATTCTATCTATCACTAACACTGATAATCATCAATTTACAAAGAATGTCCTAACAGACTCCCTCTAAACTAATGACATCACGTGTCTTCTTGCGAGACTTGATCTTCTGGCATTCCACTTGAGATCTTCAAATCTTCAAACTTCAGTATTCAGTTGTCGAGTGATGACAAACCCGACTCCCTCATAACTGTAGCTTTCATTGTAGACCAAACCAAGTGTTTCAATAAGAACCATCTAACCTAACACAAGTCATTGTAGTTCATCCTCTCAGCAGTAGCAACCTCCACCCTGACATAGAACTCTGAGTCTGACAATGTCTTCCTGAACAGGTAACAATATTAGACTAAGACAACTCCAAATATATGATAGAGAGTTTGAATTTCCAATAACCTGGATGAAACTAATCAGGTCCCATAGGAATTTCAGTAAGATAAACTTAAGTCTTCAACCAGATGTGTCCAACTCTATCCTGTATCTTCACGAGTCAACCAAATTCCCGAAGATGTTCATTTCCAATATCCCCTTTCAGTTTAAGCTCCATCTGACTAGACCATAAACAAGGGTATGTTTCCTATCCCATCGGGCGATGATAAAAAGTTCCATCTTCAACTAATAATCCAACGGATATCCAGCTTTATCTTGAAAACACTCGATAGAATCAAACACGAAAAATATAGTTTACACGAGAAATCATAGTTGAGATCCATGTTACGTCAAAGAGGTATATATATAGGAAGTACCAACGACTTTTCCACCACCTCTTTAATGTCTCATGAATACTAGAATTGTTCCCCCTCATTTCTCTGTAAACTATGACCAGCTTAATCATCACTTCACTCAAAACCTCAAAAAGCACAACTAGCCAACTCTAGGATTTTATTCTTTTATTTCTTTGCAAAGATCCAAAACAGCAAATCCTTGGGTTCAAGTTGTTCCAGTATTCATCCCATATTAAAGAAGTATCTCGGATACTCGTAGCCTACATATTCAGGTTTGAATACCTAAACAAGATGATTCTCTTTCCAAAAGACCCAAAGCAGCCACATCTTCACAAATAGAACGAGACCTTTAGCCGATGACGACCCAATTGCACCCATTAGTTCAACATTCATACCCTATAAAATAAGTATCCCGGATACTCGTAGCCTACATTTTCAGGTAAGGACCCTTAAACAATGTATGACAAGTGGTGTCATCGAATAAAAATCTCGTCCGTGTTTCGGCAAGCCACATCGTATACAAATTCTGGTTCGGAAAAACCAAAATTACTATCTTCTCAAAAATAGGCCGAAACATGCGTACAAATGATCCCTAAAAATTTTGGCCAAGAAAAGTTTTCCCGCCAAAAAACTTTTTTTTTTAATCTCAGATGCTAGTTCATGCTTACTTAGTAAATACGCACATAAAGGATGCTCATGCGTATTTAGTAAATACGCAAAGCCAAGTGCTCATGCGTATTTGATAAGTTCGCAAAGCCAAAATGTCCATGCGTACTTGCTAAGTACGCAGAGTCAAATACTCATGCGTACTTAACAAGTACGCATGACAACTTCTCTTGTGTACTGAGTAAGTACGCAGGGCAAAACCCATGCGTACTTAGTAACTATGCAGAAAAGCTGAATTTGCGTACTTAATAAAAAGTAACAGCGTTCTTGACGGATCTTGAGGAGAATGCTCGAAAAGTGATGGATCTGAGAAATTGATGCTTCCAAAAGCTTAGAAATCATCATCTAACAAACCCTTAGCCTTCCAAAAACCAAATGAAGTGATAACAAACTCAGATTTGAGGATTTTTGCAAGAAAAAGTAGCGAACTTTTATAACTCAGATCAGCTTAAAAACCCTAAAACCCAAAACTGGAACACAAATCAACGAACACCGAGGCTCTGATACCACTTGTAGGTCCTGGGAGCCTCGTCGCGCAGCAGATATAAACGGACCTGTTCTGTGATTTGTGTGGGAACCAAGAAACGAGATAGAGAAAACACGAACAAAGACAAAAGATAATGAAACGACACGTAATCCATAACATAGAAGTCATAACGTATTACAGACTACATACCGAAGGAGCACACATCTCTCATCTAAGCTCACGGTCCAGGGGTCGGGAGAGCTCAACCCGACCCGGACACCTCTCGACCTAGTTCTAGAGTTCCACCTACAAATGAAGACAAGTCTTCTATTTATAGGGGAAGGAACACTACCTGCGTACTTACTAAGTACGCATGTTTGGTCATGCGTACTTGACAAGTATGCAAGGCAAAAGCCTTGCGTACTTACTAAGTACGCTGGACCAAACTGGCGTGCAGGCTAAGTACTCAGGAACACCCTCCTGCGTACTAGCCACGTACACTGATACATAGAATTTAATCTATACTTACAAAAACATGCTTCTACAAATAACATTGTTGTCCTCACTATCAGACTCTTGTGTTCCTGAACAAGAAGCAACATTAGAATCTAGAGCAGATGTAGAGGGAACAGATGATTGTGGAACCGCAGTCGATAGAAAGCCACTATTTTGTGCATTCTGACATGAATCATATAATACAGCAGCTTCCTCAAGAGAAATATCAGAGGTAATTGAAAAGACTTGAATAAATTGTCATAATCAAAAGCCTAGTCTAGTCCAATCGCCATTTGAGGTAAAGACCGATTAGAACAGTCGATATGAAACCATTCCTCAACTTAACAAGTCTCTTTGTTATAAACCCTCTTGGTAGTAGAATTTGCAACATACCCCAGAAAGATCCCTTCAAAAGCCTTAGCACTGAACTTGGTTGGGACATCTCTAACTTTCAACAGGGTGCATGGATTACCAAAAGGTAGTAAATATTCCAGATTTGACTTCCAATTATTAAGCAACTCATAGCATGTCTTGTTGTGTCGCTTAACGGTCAAAACTCTGTTCAAAACGTGACACGCGGTATTCAAAGCCTCAGCCTAAAAAGTAACTGGAAACTTAGAATCTGCAAGCATCATACGTGCCGTTTTAACCAAAGTCTTGTTCTTTCGCTCAGCAACTCCATTTTGTTGAGGTACATATGGCGCACTGAATTCATGATGAATTCCCTTTTGAAGAAAAAATAAACCATCTTGCTATTTTTAAACTTGCCGCCATTGTCACTCCTAATTCTTCTGACTTTCTGTTTGCACAAATTTTCTAAACCCAGAGAACAGAGAATTTCATCTTCGAAACACCAATAACCAGATCAGTCTTCACAAGATAATTCATTTTCCAATAATTGATGTGAGCAAGTTTCATGTGCCACAAAATAGAATCCGACTCAGACGCCTTGGAGAGTAAACATGTAGGAATTGAATCAGTTGTTGTAGAAACAATCATGCCTAGGACATATGTGTCATTTCTCCTCGGTGCCTTCATTAGAATCCATTCGTCAGGAATAACAAAGCCCGGTTTCAAGATATAACACTCATAATCATTGAAATGAAATGAAAACTTCTTGTCACACACTTGAGATACACTCAAAAGATTGTGTTCAAGTTGCTCCACATAGTTCACTTTCTCAAATTTGACTTTATCATTCTTCAAAGTACCCTGACCAGTTATGTACCCGCCCTTATTTCCAGCAAAAGCGACATAACCACCATCAATATTAATAACATCTTCTAGCAAACGAATATTCCCTGTCATATGTCGAGAACAACCACTATCCACATACCACGTATTGTTGATAGTCCTCCTTGGTTGCCCCTACATAAACAAAGAAAATCAGTTAGAAATAGGAACTCAAGCCATTGTGGTCTTGGGTCGTCCAAATGGATCAAAATAAACAACTTCAAGCAGTTCACAATGAACATTGTCATCAACCTTTGGAACATAAGATTCACAATTAGACCTCTCATAGAAGACACAGTATGATTAATTGGAAAAACATTATTAGATTTATGATTATCAGATTCAGATATTTCCAAAAGTTTCTTTAATTTTCTGTTAAGTCTTCTTCGTTATGGTCTACAAAGTTTGACCTCAGGTTGAGAATCTTTTGGAATTCCAACATGTGGAATCTCAAACTTATTTTGAAAAACAACTGGTTTAGAAATATGCTTATCATGTTGCTTAAATCCCGATGATTTAGCAAATGATTGACAAGGCACATTCTTTACAACACTAGAAGTAGGCTTTCCCACATTTGGTCTTTTCAAAATCGTCACCACTCGTTGTTGTGAGGGAACACTCTTTAATTTGTCTTGATTCTTATAAGGACAGTGAATTAGAATATGACCCGCCTCATTACAGTGAAAGCAAACTCTTCTATCTTGATGATTTCTGATATAAGAAGTTTTTCTTGAATTTGATGACCTTTCCGATGAACAAGCTTTAGAAGATTTTACTAAACAAATGACTGGCTTCTTTTGAACAAAAACATGTTTAGTCACCGTTGATAAATTCTTCTTTTGATGACCAACAGCAACAAAACCCCTTGATTGTAACATTTTGGAAAGTTTAGGTTGATCAACTTTCACTTCATCAGGTTCTGTTAAAATGCATCTATCACGGGTAATTTGTTTCACCACCTTTAGTTCAACAATTTTCACTTCCTTAGGAATGCCTTCAACATTTTTATCATCAAAAACTTCATTCTCAGAATCAGAATCATAGATCATATCTTAACCAGTTACTAGATTTACTTTCAACACCGTCTTTGGAGCAATTTCCTCTTAATGAATAATTTCTGGTTCAACCACATAATTTGCATTGAATGGTGGAGGAACAAATCCAATTCCAGCAACCCTCTTTGTAGGATCAGCATTAGCATTAAAGTAATCCAATACCACAGATGAATTTTCAAAATTCTCCAGCTTTCTATGTAATTTTATCACTTCAGATTCTTTATCAGAAATTTCTTTGTTCTTCTGAGCGACAATTTCATTTCGCTTCTCAATCTCATCATAAGCCTCATAAGCCATATCCAGCTGATATGCTTGTTCCATATATTTCAATCCCAAATAGTTCATATCTCTTTTCAAAAACTCAATTCTATCTATACACAATTTATTATTATCTTTCAATTTTTGATTAACTGACTGCATCGATTTCATATCACAAATTAAATTTGTGTTATCATCCATTACTTTTTGCAGTTTATCTTTTATATTGATGCAATTAGAGCAATAAATGTGACAGACAAAATCTTTTACCTTTGAAGGATCTGACATATCTGCCATGAAGACTTTTGTAATCGAAATATTTTCATAATTAGCACCATCAGAAGAATTTTGAGTTAATACTATATCATCTTCAGATACACCAGATGCAATATCAGACTCAACATTTTGTACTTGATCATGCTCTTCATCAGCACTTGGCAAACTCTCACCAACACTTGAGCAATCATCATCAGTTGACTCTTCAGATTTTGCAGAATGAATCTCAGCTACAAAAGCTTGACTTACAGTACCAACCAAATCCTCAACATGAATACCCCAATCATAATTTTCATCATTCTGAGCAACCAAAGCAGAAGATGCAGATGCATGATTAGAATTTCCAGAGCCAGATGAGCCATGTGACTCATTACGAATGTTCTGAAAGTTATTAGGCTTCTTCTGAGAATAAAATTCAACTTTTGGCTTCACACATTCTTTGGCGAAATGACCATACTCCTGACAATTATAGCAACGAACTTTGGTTTTGTCAAATCTCATACGTGAACAACTGTTAGAACCGACATACTTCCTTCCAGTCTTCTTCAAAAATCATTTGCTTATCGCATCAGCATAGCCATGTTCCATTGAATGTTCATCTCTTTCAGATCAACATGATCAATTTGTCAGAAATCCTCTTCAATAACATCTGGATCATGAATCTTTTCTCCAATAAAATTTTCATAAGAAGCCATAAAGGAAGAAAACATCGCTAAATAATCATTAGCAACTCTTTGATTTATATTATGTGTTCCAGATGATGAAGAAGCTGTATTTGCAGAGAAACCAGAATGACTTGGAACCCCAGAACAATGATCATTAGAAACATCTTGACTATCAATAGAAAATAACGCAACCCCTGCACCAGTTTTGCAAGAAGTCTTAGCAAAATACATTGAAGGATCTTGAATATGATCCATATTAGTTTCCTTCTTCTTCATATTCAAATCATGTGATTGAATCTTGCTAAAAACCTCTTCAAGAGACATAGTTTTATACTTGACATTCTCTTTTATCAAAACTGAATACACATCAAATTGAGATGGTAATGCCTCCAAAAACTTATCATTTATCTCTCCAGTCTCATAAACCACTGAAGCACTTGACAGTTCACTCTGCAAATGATAGAATCTCGTTGCAAGATCATCTAAATATTCATTTTGAAAGTGCTTGAATACTAAGAACTGCTTCTTCAGTAATTCTTTTATGCTTCTCTTAACATCCAAACTACCTTCACACCGCTTTTGTAACGCTTCCCACAATTGTTGAGAAGTCTTGAATTGTTTAAAGCTATGATAAATTTCTCTAGGAAGAGACATTGAGATACTAGCCATAGCCTTCTTTTCCCTATCAAACAATAATTTTTCTTCTGTGGTTAACGCAGATATCGATTTAGGAACATCATCCATTCCCATCCAAGTGTATGTCGGATGAATATAACCTTCCAAGATTGGAATCCATAAACTTGTATCAGTAAAGGACACGAACTGATCAAACTGATCTTTCCAGTTAGAATAATCTACAAGACTTAACAATTTGGGTGGTTTATGAGATGTACCAATCTCGTTATCGTAATTTAACATGTTAGTCACTTGCACCATATTAGCCATTTTCAGAAAATTTTCCAAGTATTGAACAAGTACTCCCCTCAGGCGAAGATAATAAGTTCGCTTACTAAGTTCGCCTGTAACAAAATCTCAGCAAGTTCGCTTGCTTCAGCTGTAACAAACTCAGGAATAACTTCAACCCAAACACGAACAAACATCACCTAAAATCATCATTTCTCACGTATTAGAAGGAATTTGAAGAAATTGGACCGTAGGATTTAGTATTTTATGAATTAGAACACTTCTATCAGATTAATTTCACCAAAATCCACTTCAAATCCACGAATTCAGCAGCAAAATCAACTTCAAGAACTTGAAAACTCCATGGATACAAAAACTTCTAAAAATCAACAATTTCTTGTCAAATTGTACACAAAATCTTCTCTAATCACCAAGAATCAAACACAAATCAGGAGCAAATGCTCTGATACCACTTGTAGGTCCACATGACTCATCTACATATCGATCTCGTGACAGGACGTTTCGATAACACGGAGTGCGGAATCCTTCGTGTTAACGTATGTATACGAATTGATAATAGAAACAGCATGTAAATAAACTTTCTCTTTGTATTCCACTAAACACAGAGTTTACAGAATACAATCATTCAACTCTTCTGCTCTACTCTCCCTTTAACAGAATTGTAGGTCCCTCGGGTGTGGCGGATCGTCACATGCAAGTGCGTTCCTGAGTCGGACCGGGTGCGGAATACCCGTGACTAGGTGGAGAGTCTTACAACACAAAGTAAACCGACAAGAGAATCACTTTAAACTTTCATCTATTATAAACACTTGAAGGTTACAGAGAGAAATACTGAGTATACAAAGTCTGCGTATATGCCTGCGTACTTGTCTACTGTCAACCTATCCTATTTATAGACGACGTGATCTATGCACACTTAGCAAGTGCGTAGGGCAAATTGTCCATGCGTACTTAGCAAGTATGCAAGGTATTCTTGCGTACTTGCTAAGTACGCAGGAACTAATTCCTGCGCACATACAAGTGCGTAAAACACTTAGAGATTTCAGCAACTATCAACATGAATTAGTAAATACAACTCGATAACTAATACATATAGACACTTACAAACAAAGACAAATACATACAATGAAAGTACAAAACTAAGACTCTATCCCGAGTGTTTGTCACACGAAAGTGCTTCAACAAACTCCCCCTTGATAACAGCTCTGGATCGTCTTCGGTCTTCAGTCTTCGGTCTTCACAGCTCTGCATCTTTTGCTTCCTTCTTCTTCTTGTAGTCAAGGCAAAACTTGATCACCTTGTCATATTTAGAAGAAGGAATTTCGTCCATTCGTCCGTATGCATACAATACCGGTCTGCTAGTGCCTCCAGATTTTTGAGAAGTTAATGAAGCAGACATCATCAAATACTCTGATTAGTTCCCTCGGCACTAAGCATCCACTTTCTGACCGTACTTTTCCTATCACTACGGCCTCGCCCGTTTTAGTATCTACGTACCAGTACCACATGTCACCGAGGATATCCTAAGATAACTTGCTCAAGGGAATCTTGGTTTCAAATAGCACTTGCTTGTATACCAGTTTCTTTAGGCGTTTCTTAGTCACAGGATGTCTAACATTCTTATCCTTGACTCGCTTAGGCACTTGAGGCTTGAACACTTCAAACTTCCCAGATCTTGCTTCCCGCTATAGAACCTGCCACAAACCCATCGCCACTGCGTGATTTGAGTGACCCAGCAGCTCTCGGTTTACTAGGTTCATGAGGTCGTATTTAGGTAAGGAGTTGAACGCTTCACTGGTTGGTTTCAAGTATTGAACCCCCCAGATCGTTTGATTACGAACAACTGCTTATCTTCCTCGAACCTTACAGCTAAGATCATCCCTGTTGCTCCTTGTTTGTCTATGATGGATATTTTTTGCCAAACAGGAGCCGGATCCTTTGATGAACTAGCAGGTATATCTTTATATTTCTGTGCCTCTGGATCCACAGGTGTAGGGTCGTCCGGGGAGGCTTCAGTCGATGCTTCAACATTACTAGCAGACTCGACTGAACCTGTGTCGAGCTGAGATTCAAAGGATGGAACTTCGAATATCTCTCCATCTTCGAACTCATACTCTCCTTCCCCGTCACCCTTGGGAACTTCAATAACTACATCATCGTCATCTTCATCCCAATCATCACCAGAGTCGATCTCTCCTTCTTCAAGATTGTAGAGAGCATCGATTTGTGCTTCCTTGGAATAGTCAGGCTCTAAGTATAAGATCTCATCGTCAGATAGATCCTTTAGAACATCAGCCGCTGACTTTCCTTTGTCACCACCAGAAGTATCACCACCTTCCTGATGAGTAGACTCCCCCCAGCCATTGGAATAGCAGAAATGGGCACGATTGCCAAGGCTTGATGCTCACTTCCACTAGGACCGACTTCGGGATCCTTGTCTTTGTCATCATCCTTCGTCAAATCAACAGGATGACAAGGCTCATCAGCAGTAGGTTTGAATGTCTTCTCTTTCTATTTCTCCTTATCTTTCTCCCCCTGAGCATCTAGCTTCTTGGTCAGATCAGCAATTAATTTGACCATCATGTCATGCTCTTTTCGCTGTAGATCAAACCGAAGCTCAAGAGATGACCTGTGTCCCAGAATCATGTTGTTTGTCTTGATCAGTAGCTCGTTCTGGGCCATCACACTTTTCAGTCTCTCTTCAGTCCCTGTCTTTTGGCTTTTCAGAATTGTAACTTCGTCTACCAACGAATTTATCTGAGCATGTTGGGCATCAGATTCCTCCTTTGATTTCCGAACATTTTCCAGTAGAGTAGCCACTTGAGTTTCCAGAGTTTCTATCCTTGCATCATTAGGATCAGGATTCCTAGACGAAGACGCTTCAGCATTATGAAGTGGGGAGGATAAGATAGTATCGAAGTCAAAACCCTGAGTAAAATCGCCATAGTTCTAGGGTTTACTGATAGGTTCAGTGGTGGCAGTTGGGATTGTAGATGTGATGATGGTTGTAGGAGTGATGGAAGGTGTGATGGTGACTGACTCTGTAAGAATCGGAGTAGTCACCATCACAAGGGCAGATGATATAGGGAGGGTCACTATCACAGGAACCTCCTCTGTGATAGAAGTGACCACCACATCAGGTTGTACCTGTGGCCTTCTCCGCTGTCGCCGGTATAGTTGCTGTGAAGGTGGGGTAGATGCTGAATCAATACTTGCAACTGATACTTGTACTTGCTGCTGAGTACTAACCTCTACCTCACTGGGAATAGCATGTTGCTGCCTATCCCCCTTTTGTTTGTTAGTACTTTCTCTTCTTTGTCTTTGAATAGCAGCGTCCGAGTCAGAATCTGGCTCGTACTCACTACTTGTTGATTGTCGCTTTCTCTTTGAAGACGACTCTGGAAGGGTCACCTTCGTCGTTCTTCTCGGGTGTGCATGTGATGGTGCATCATCAGAATCAGAAGAATCAGACTCTGTATCTTCGGAGTCATATCCTTCAGCACCATCATGGCCTACTTTCTTCGTCTCCACTTTCTGACGATTAATTCACACTTTCAACTTCCTCTTCTTGGTGTTGTTTTTCATCCGAATGTTCACTTAGCTCTAGCTCTAAGTCTTGGCCAAACCATCTTCAGTCAGCCGGTGCCACATACGCTTCGTTTATAAGGTGGCCAAAGAGTGCGGTGTGCTCATGGGTAGGTTCTACACTGCCTGGCTTTAAGAATTGTGCAAACACCCTCTTGTCCACCCTTTTGACTTGCAATCTCTCCCCAGTAGCAGGTAGGTTTGGCAACACATCATTTATCAGAAGTTGCACAAACCTTAGGTATAACAAGAACCTGAACCTCTCAGCCGTGTTTATCTGATCATTTATGGCTTTGAATATGTATCTTGAGAAGTTATAGCCCTTTTGGAGAGATAAGCCAACCATGGATGTAGCAAGACCATGACTCATTGCATCCTTTCCCGCCTTTCTTGAAGAGATGCACATGATCATGACGTGGGCAAAATATCTGCATTGATCGAGCACCCACATTTTCTTGTATGAAGCATAATCTCTTGCACCGACGTACCCCATACGCTGCCTCCAACACCCATCCGCAAAGTACTCAGGATAGGCTGTTGGATCGGTGGAGAGATCTCGGAATTGCAAAACCCGTCTAATTGTGTCTTTAGAAAAGGCGATGTCATGACCTGCCACAGTAGCCCGTATAACATTGGGGGTTACCGTGCAATCATGCTCCTCGGTCTCCCAGAACTGCTCAAGATACGGTCTTGAAACAATCGGGTCTGCTGAAATAGCATAGCTGATTCTTGAACGGTTCAATAATTCAACTATCTCTCGGTACTGTAGTGCAGCACCCATCCATTACGGTTCAGTATGTGCTAGAAGATTACGAGCCATAACTGCAAAAACACACAGAAAACATAATAAGAACAATAAGTTTCATTGGAATTGAATACACATGACTAAGTATAAAAGTTACTCATTGAACTGAATTTCCAGACTTAGAAAATTTCACAAGTGTTGCTCCTGCGTACTTAGCAAGTACGCAGGAATTTGTTTTTGCGTACTTAACAAGTACGCAAGAATTACTTCTTGTGTACTTGTTAAGTGCGCAAGAAACGCACTTGTTCAATTTTTCTAAAAATCTAACTTTTTCAATAGATACTAAAAATTGATGTAGATTAGGTCACCACAAGGTCAAAATACATGATTCTAGCCTATGGGACCAATATCAACACCAATCAACTGCTACATTTGTCACAATTTTGACCTAATTGACGACCCAGATGAACCGTCGGTCAATCGAGGGTCAAAGGTCAAAATCAATGGCGATTAAGGACTGATTAAGGGTCAATTACGGATTCTAAACAAGTTTTAATTATCATGTTTTACCAAAACAACCAAACATTTGACTAAAATCAAGAATTAAACCCTAAAAATTTTTAAAGTCTAAATCGGTCCATAAATTGTGATTTTGTGGATGGAATGTCCTTAGATTCTCACCAAGAGATTGTAATACGATGATGGAACTAGACACGGGACGAAAAATTGGTTAGGACACTCGAATTTTTGAGTAAAAGTAATCATAGGGAAATGAACAGGCGTTTAAAATTTGAATGAGATAGAAGTCTGAAATTTTTCTAAGTCCTGTATATATACCCAACACAAAATGGTCGTACGTACTTGTTAAGTGCGCAAGACTTAACTCCTGCGTACTTACTAAGTGCGCAAGACTTAACTCTTGCGTACTTGTTAAGTACGGAGGGTTTACCTCATGCATAATTATCAATTACGCAGAGACCCTTATGTGCGCAAACTTTCAACTCAAATTATGAAGATTTCAAGTCAAATAACGAACAAGATAAAAACATTCAATCAAGGGAATTCAAGAAGGTTAAATACAAATATTTTTGGCTTTTCTTAATAAAATTGAACTATACACAAACTTAAAATCTTTTTGATCTTTTCAAGATAGAAATATACACATATTCACACAATATTTTTGCTTCAAAGACACGAGCAGAGGTTCATATCAGGCTAACTTATAGCAAAAACGATACAATATAAACATCAAAGAATATGGGATCATGTCATGGATTACTATTTATTCATACGTAATAAGCACATAAACAAGTAATTCAATTTGACAATATTATAAGATTTGAAGCTATAAGCATCTTCGTATCACGTTCTTGTGTGTTAAGGTATTAATTATAAGATATACAACGTGTACCCCACTGATATGCTACAGTAATGTAAGTTACACTATCTCAAGGTATCTAAGATTTTCCCAATTATTTTCTAAATTTTCAGAATGAAGCTACATCAATTAGCACAGGAAAAATCAAGCAGAATCCATAAGGATTATCAGGAATCATAAGATTCAGAATCGAGTGATTCATTTGTCTTGGTTCATTTGATTTCTTCAGTGAATATTGGTATGATGATTCAGGATAATGAATATGGTGTTTGAGTATTCGGGTAGGGGAATCCAACTTTTATATGGATTTGATTTCAATGAATCAGGAGTGATTCAAGGGTGAATACACGCTCAACGGTTGATGTAGAGACATGTCTTGATTCAATCTATCATTGCATACTTGTGAGTATGGGCAGTGAGAGGAACCGCATTAATTGTGCTAATGACATAACTCGAAACTGATCTCAGAAGAAAATTATTGCCAAAATCTAACATCCTTTATCTGATAATGATCTTTTCTATTCTTTTACGCACACACACTAGCAAACATGGGTTCAAATCACAGTTGTAATTTAGATTTAGTTTCCACACTACTAGTGATTCAAAGACGCATAAAGCCTACTGACAATTCAAATTACTTGTAAATAAGCAGATTAAAAACATAACAATTTAACCTATTAAGTAAGCATGATGCAATCATTTCCCATATGAGCAGTATATGGCATTTAGATCATTTCTGATGTACTATCATTTCCTCTTTTCTCAAGTTAACTTTGAAATTTTCTCCTTTTTCTATTTTGTTTTTGATTTTATAAAATATTTTGCAGAATAAAAGAACTATACAGAAAACTTTAAAAGAAATAAAATTTAACTTTCATGAATTGAATTGATTTAAAAAAAACAAGTTTTCACTCTGGATTGAACATTTCTATCAAGTTGACAAGATGCTCAAAACGGGATCGATCAAATGCCTTAGTGAAAATGTCAGCAAGATTGTCGTCCGTGTGAACCTTTACAAGTTCAATTAAATTCTTTTCAGCACAAGCACGGATGAAATGATGGCGAATTTCAATATGTTTAGTTTTGGAATGTTTCACCGAGTTATTTGTGATGGACATGGTGGCATTGTTGTCAATGAACAGAGGAGTTCCAGTGAAATTTAAGACGTAGTCTCTCAATTGCTGTTGAATCCACAATATCTGAGAACAACCGCTCGCCGCAGCAATGTATTCTGCTTCAAAAGTAGAGACAGAAACCGTTGACTGCTTCTTACACTGCCAGGAAACCAGTCTGTCTCCCAAGAATTGACATCCACCAGAAGTTGACTTTCTTTCAAGGTTACAACCGCCATAGTCTGAATCAGTATAGGCTTTGAAGTCAAATGACTGTTGCTTAGAGTACCAAAGACCCAATCGGGGTTTCCCTTTCAAGTATCTGAAAATTCTCTTCACAACTATCATATGAGACTCCTTCGGTTGTTGTGACACCCGACAATTCAGGTCAATATCCGTACATGTTATAAACAAGTTTACGTTATAATTGTTTTTGTGATTTACTTAATTTCACAAACAAGGACATTAAGGCCTAACAAAAACCGTACATGGTCTCATTTCATATTTTGGTAATTCTAGGAGTTACCGTTTCACGTACCAGGATAACCCGACTAAATACGAACACTAGTGGTTAAAATTACACTTAAATCAAATGGTTTGATTTATTTAAATCCCAACCCACTTGCTTGACTTTCTCGACCGAAAGTCAGGGGAGCCATTCTCCCACTTGCAAGTTCACTCAATCTCAGATAAAAACCATACCTCCTCAGTCAAAGTCTCACAATCCCTTTCATACTTCTCATTTTCGTACGGCAATTTCCCAATTCTCCTTCAAATCGAAGTCCAGTTTAAGGCAGAAATCCACCATAATTCGGTGTTATAAGGAGAATTTCAAGTGTTCCTGAAGAGAGCTTAGCAAAAGAATTCAAGACTAGCTTCTCTGTTTCCCTGAAAATCATCATTCTCTGTTTAAGGTAAAAACTCGATATTATCCATTTCATTTTCTTTAAAATCGTAGCTGAGCATACAAAAGGTTCAATCGCAAGTAAGATAACAAGAAAAGTGTGTCAAATTCAAGATTTGAACATAAAAATATACAGGACGAATTCTGTCAATCAAAGTGCAGTAATCGAAACTAGGAGTTTCGATACCTATTCAATCGAAACTAGGAGTTTCGATACCAGTTTACTCAATCGAAACTGGGAGTTTCGATACTAGTTGTTCAATCGAAACTAGGTAGTTTCGATACATATTGCTCAATCGAAACTAGATAGTTTCGATACCCTTCTTGCCAATCGAAACTAGATAGTTTCGATACCTAACTACTCAATCAAAACTAAGTAGTTTCGATACCGATTGCCCAATCGAAACTAGGTAGTTTCGATACTATTCTTGCCAATCGAAACTAGGTAGTTTCGACACCAGTTTTTGCTCAATCGAAACTAGGAAGTTTCGATATCTAATCTGCGCAATCGAAACTAGGAAGTTTCGACATCTGTTCATCAGTCACTTTGAGCAGTAACTAAGATCTGTTTCATAACAAAACAAGTATTGAACAACTTACGTATAAGACGGGTAGTTTTAACACATTAGTACCCTTGTGTGATTAGGGTACGGATATACAAGAACTAGCACAAGTTGGTTTGCTAGGATTTCATCGGACACAAGGTGAGTTCACGGCCCCCTTTTAACTATTTACTGTTTTGTAAACATCGGGGGAGAAACATACTTATTTATTATGTTTTGAAAACATGAATTACATTGTTTATACGTTTGACAATATGAACATTTTGGTTTAACTTCTTGTGAGTCTCCCAGCCCCACTTTTACTACTGGTTTTTAAATTGTTTTTTTAAACAAACGGGGAGAAAACTTGCTCAACTAAACAGCTGGACACAAGAACACACAACGATTGTTCGGATGAACAACATACAACGATTGTTCGGATGAACAACACACAACGATTGTTCGGATGAACAACACTCAACGATTGGGGGAAACACATACTTACAACTATTTTATGGGATAACAAGAGAATAAGACACGACTTTATGTTTACATGGGATGAGAACAACACATTGGAGGCCGCTAAAGTCCCCTGGAACAACATAGTAACCATTAACTGTAGCCTAGGGTCCTATGAATAGTACTATGGAGAGTGACGTCTCCCGGTCATGGTTAGTCGCGCTAACCACAATCTGGAGGATTTATGGCCGCATAGAATCTGATAACGCTTAATAGGGGCTCACACATGTCATGGTTTGGTTACGCCTCATGTATGAACATATTATTTGTATTCCTAGCTAGTTTACAAATGGGTCAACAATTCTTATTCTGTTTATCACATACACCTGAAACTATTTACGAACAATTGAATTTAAACAAAGGGTTCTGATCAGGTTAAAGTGATCAGGTATAAACAAAGGGTTCTGATCAGGTTAAAGTGATCAGGTTTAAACAAAAGAGTTTTGATCCGGATAAAGTGATCATGTTTATACAAAAGGGTTCTGATTAGTTAAACCGATCAGGTTTAAACATATTTTATGACGGTTAAGTCATGATAATGTTTTCAAATGAAAACTACTTAGTTTTATGACGGTAAAGTCATGAACAGGTTTTTGGGGAAAAACTATAAGCACTAATATAACTAACTCTGTGAACTCACCAACCTTTGTGTTGACACTTTCAAGTATGTTTCTCAGGTGACCTCTAGCCATGGCGCGGTTGGAATAGGCTAGCTATGTTGGATCAATTCCTAGTAGCTGGAAGGACGTAGAATATCAAGTCTCAAGTCTGTCGTTGATCTAGAAGAACTTAGATCATAGTATTTCTTAGTTTTAGTAATTGTATATGTAATCAAGTCTTAGAAATCATTATTACAGCTTCCGCTATCGTGTAATGAACCAATCGTTACAACCTGTATTTATTTAATAAGTAAATAAAATATGGGGGTGTGACAGTTGTGACCGAAACCTTGAGCATAAGCACACATCAAACATTATGTCGGGTCTTGAAGCTTGGAGATACATAAGAGATCCGATCATCCCACGGTACAATCTGCAATCCACATCCTTTCCATCTTTGTCAGGATGCAGACCATGATTGACTGGAATAGGTGTGCCATAAGTACTGCTATCATTCATCTTGTATTTTGTCAAGATGTCCTGCACATACTTCGTTTGATGTAGATAAATGACATCCTCTCTTTGACTGACTTACAGACCCAGGAAGAACGAAAATTCACCCATGTTACTCATTTCAAACTTGGACTTCATCACCTGTTCGAATTCACTACACATCCCTTCATATGTAGATCCAAAAATAATGTCGTCGACGTAGACTTGTACAAGAAGAATGTCACCTCCTGCTTTCCGTATGAAGAGGGTCGAGTTGATCTGTCCACGGTCAAAACCATTAGACAATAGATGCTTAGATAATGTCTCACACCATGCACGTGGCGCTTGATGAAGACCATAAAGTGATTTGTCGAGCATGTACACTTTATTGATATTATGCGGATCTTCAAAGCCGGGAGGTTGAGTGACATAGACCTCTTCATGTACTTTTCCATACAGGAAAGCACTCTTCACATCAAGTTGATAGACCTTGAAGCCAACATATGAGGCATAATCCAAAAATAGTCGAATGGCTTCAAGTCTAGCAACTGGGGCATATACTTCCGTGTAATCCAAGCCCTCTTGTTGATAAAAACCCTGAACAACCAATCTTGCTTTGTTCTTCACCACAACATGACGATCATCCGTCTTGCATTTGAACACCCATCTGGTGCCAATTGGTTGTACACCCCTTGGCAAGTCAACCAAATCCCACACATGCAACTTTTAGAATTGAGACAGTTCGTCTTGCATTGCCTCAATCCAACAGTTGTCAGCGAGATCCTCCTTCACATTCTTCAGCTCAAACTGGGACACGAATGCAGCATGTAGACATGTTTCCATGGCACCAGTGTCAAGTATCTCAGAGTAGAGACTAGTGTTCTCAGTAATGGTTCGATGACGAGTTTGAACACCGACATGAGGATCACCAATAATGTTGTCAATTGGATGATTCTTATGCACACTCGCATCTGGTACATTCGGTTCCTGAATTTCTGAATCGAGGTTCGTGGTTAACTCCCCCATATCCTGTGTTCCAGAAGAAGAAGATTCAATGTTAATTGGATCAACTGGAACTTCATTTCCTACACTAGTATTAGGATTAGCTTGAGCGTCATTTCCTTCAACATGAACATCACTGCCACCCAATAATTCATATACATTTGCAGCATCATTTACAGACAAATCAGGAAGATTGAATGACTTGAATAGAGCATCATAATCAAAACCCCAAGCTGGACCAGTTGGTTCTGGTGGAATGTTGTGTTTACTACAATCCACTTCAAACCACTCCTCGACAGTACGAGTTCCTATGTTGTACACTCTCTTGCAAGGCGAGTTGGCAACGTATCCTAAGAAGATGCCTTCCACCGCTTTTGCATGAAACTTAGACTTGGGGTCTTTGTACTGTAGCAACAAGGAACAGGGACTACCAAAAGGAAGTAGGCAATCAAGATTGGGAGTTTGATTGTTGATCAACTCGTAACAAGTCTTGTTGTGCCTCTTCATAACCAGAAATCTGTTCAAGACGTGACAAGTTGTATTAACTGCTTCTGCCCAGAAAGTGACAGGAAGCTTTGCATCTGACAGCATTGTCCTTGCAGTCTCAATCAATGTTCTGTTCTTCCGTTCTGCGACTCCATTCTGCTGAGGTGTGTACGGGGCACTAAATTCGTGACGGATACCCTTCTTGAGACAGAAAAGTTCCATCAAATTATTCTTGAACTCAGTTCCATTGTCACTCCTTATTCTTCTAACCTTCAGCTTGCACAGAGATTCCGAGCTCAGGATCAAGTATTGAAGAATGTCCGCAGTTTCGTCTTTCGTACCTAAAAAATGCACCCAGAAAAACGTGAGAAATCATCAGTTACAACCAAACAGAATGACTTACCTCCAATATTCATGATACTTATGGGGCCAAACAGATCTATATGTAATAGCTCCAAAGGGGTATCGATGGAGTTTTGGAGCTTGGGCTTGTGAGACTTCCTGTCACACCCCAACCGACGGCGGAATCATCGGGGGGGGACATGTAAACTGTTCATGAGCTCAAGGTTGACTAAATTGTAATATGTTAAATCCATTTCCCTTCAAACAAACATGAATCAAGTTCCAAGTACATAATGAAATACAATTTGTTTTTGAATTAAGATTAACTAGGTCCAAAGCCTATGTGTAGCATGTCTTGACCAAACTTATATGAAAGCACCTGAAACATGAATAAAATAAGGTCAACTAAAAAGTTAGTGAGTATAACACAGGTTTGTATATAGATAGCATATAGTTTGTAAAACAAATCCTTACATAACATGATAAATAAGGCATTTATAGGGAGCAGCTATTGTGTAACCAAGTACAATCAAACCTTTGTAACTAGCTTGCAAAATTGTGTTGTCGGTATCAATCACCCCAATCTGGGTGGGTTTGTCAGACTCAATAGATCTATCATTGAAAACCGTCGGCTTGAATAGTTAATGATTGCACATAATCGCATACAAAAGTTAGCACACATAGCACTCGGGTATAAAGCTCAAATTTGTACACATGAATGTAAATAGGATTTGTACTTGTGTTGTTTGTGTAAATTTAAACATGTAATTTGAATAGTGTTCATGTTTCACCCCAAAAATGTAAAAGAGTAAAAGGGGCTATGTATACTCACCTTAATCAAATGTGTAGCTAACACGAGACTCTAGGTAGCAAAGTGATCCTTGTAACGCACAGCGTCAACCTAGAGTGTATTGCGTATGAAGATGAATTAACAAAATATCTAAATCGAAGTCTAGGGCTTCAATGGATGTGAGTATAGGAAATTGTGTAATGAGTTCGTGTCAAATTATGTAAAAGGATTGCGTAGGTGTTTGCGTTTTGTTCTTGAATAATTGTTTTATAAATACTAAAGTCGGGATATAGTGTCCTTAAAATAATGATTTAGAGTGTAGGGTTAATTAACTAAGTAAATTAGATTTATTTATTTAAAACGTAGTATGAAATTTTATTGTTTTAAATATAAACAAAATAAATAAGTCTATACTTATTTAGTTATTTAGTCATGAACATGCGTCGAATTTGGGTAAATATATATTAGTTTATAAAAACTAGTGTTACATACCATTTAACACTATCTGCGTTGAAATTTGCAATTTATATGAATAATAAATATATTTATTTTTATTTGGAGATAAAAACGTGGGTAACTAATATAAATAATTATAATATTTATAAGTTTGAAACGTTACACGAAGTTTATAAACGAGGTGAAGATAATATCTAAATATATATATTATTTTTAATTGGAGTCACGGGTTGAAAATAATATAAATATTTTATTTATTCAAAGTCGGGGTTTGAAAATGATGTAACTATTTTATTTTAAAAGTCGGTATTTTTAAATGAAAAAGGGTTACAAACCATACCCGAGCCTACGGGTGATTTTACGAGGCTATAACACATTAATATCTTAATATAATAATATAGGGTATTGTTATTATATTAAAATAATACAAAGAAAATGTTTTAAAAATAAATGGGTGTGGAGAGACTCGAACCCGGGTCTCTCCCACACCAGTACACTCACTTAACCAACTCCGCCCGCTAGGGTATCTCACACAAGTCCGGGGAGAAATGGTTTTACCAAAAAAACCCAGTGAGTTCTTCCCCTTTACTCTAGTTCGATCGAAACAGTCCCAACTCCACCCAATCTGGTAGCGACCGTCTATAAGATCATAGGGGTTTTGATCGTTGACAACAAACGAGTGTGGGGTGGGTTTTAATTGCAAAAACAACGGGTTTAGGATGGTTTAATTACGGATTCAAAAGGCCAAAACCCTAAGTTTGAACTCAAAATTGTTTTGAATGATCCTGATAATGGAATGTGATAGAATCATGGGGTTTTTACTAACTAGGGTCTTGCAAATCTATCAGTATGGTTTAATTGGATTATGATTAAGACTAGGGTCGAAACCCCCAAATCATTTTATGAACGAACCCTAGTTACGGGGTCTTGATTAACCCGATGATATGAAACTGAATTGGCATAGGGCTATCAATTAAAAATGGATTTCTAATCTACTGGTATGAATTAATTTGATTTAAACAGAGTCGGGGGTTGGGTTCGGTTAAATCCAAAGATGTTAAGAACCCTAGAATCATATCATGCTTGATTCTGTAATGTAAGCCCCAATAAGCATAGGGCTTTTAATGTATAGATAAAAACGAAGCTAATGATAGGTTTAATTACCAGATTGATGTTCGAATTGTCAGTGATTGACTAAACGGATGCCAACTGTGACGGGATCGGTTTTCCGGCGACTCTGCGTCCTTCTTCGATGCAATTGGATGATGTAACAGGTTCAAGGGGATTCGTTTGATATTGGCAGGTGATCGATTTCTGTATAAACGATCGATATTTGCGAATTGGTGAGTAATATGAATGAGGTCGACGGTCACGGTTTAATTAGCCATAAATGGGATTTAATCGTGTAACGATGAAGCTGTTAATTGATCTATAATGATCGATAATGACACCAACGTGTATAACGGTTACGTATTGCAACGGATTTCGGGTGTGGAGTTCGAATTTGAGTCAAGAACAAGAGTTTGACTTTATGAAGTCAACACCAAATCAAGAGTGGGTTTATTACAGATTTAATCCCTGCACTTTCATGTTTCAAGGTTTTGAACTTGGCGGAACTGGTCCCTCGGGTTTGAGTTGAGTTAAGTTGGTTAAGGATTTGTTAGTTTAATTTATTAAAAGTCAACGGGAACATAATTCTTCAATTTTTTTTTTTACTTTCAAAGTTAATTATAATTAGATTTGACTAATTACACAGCTAGTCCTTGTAGGGTTTAATGCCGTATCGTTATTTTATTATTTAAAATAAATTAAAATAGGGTCGGTAAATTAGGAATGTTACAGTCTCCCCATGTTAAGGGAATTTCGTCCCGAAATTTAACTAATGGAGGCTGCAAAATCAAGAAGAAGGTGAGGGATTTGGGTTCAGTGAGTTTTGACTATTGGATTTTTGGGGGAGTGTAACCGTTGATATGGCTCAGGCCTGATACTCAAAGTTGAATATGAAGGTGATAATAAATTTTGTTTTAAGATGAATTTAAGGAGGAGATTGTCGAATAGAAATTTTGAATTCTAAACGTGAGGTGTATTATTTGGAATGAGTTTAATGAGATTTTGAAATCTAAAGTTTGTGTAAGATATAGTCTAATATGCTCAAAATTGTTAGTGGGTAAGAGATTTCATAAAAATTGGTCTGGGTCAAAACTTCACATGACACGAGCAACGCTACTCATGATAATATGATATGAAACTTATGTATAGGAAGTACCGTCGGCGTATCCACTATGCCCTTGTCATATCACATCAGTTCCGTCGTTACATATCATGATAAGTTTTAGGTCACAACACACGACAAAATTTCACTACATTTTCCGTGTCACACCCCAACCGCCGGCGGAATCATCGGGGCGGGACATGTAGACTGTTCATGAGCTCAAGGTTGACTAAATTGTAATATGTTAAATCAATTTCCCTTCAAACAAACATGAATCAAGTTCCAAGTACATAATGAAATACAATTTGTTTTTGAATTAAGATTAACTAGGTCCAAAGCCTATGTGTAGCATGTCTTGATCAAACTCATATGAAAGCACCTGAAACATGAATAAAATAAGGTCAACTAAAAAGTTTTGAGTATAACATAGGTTTGTATATAGATAGCATATAGTTTGTAAAACAAATCCTTACATAACATGATAAATAAGGCATTTATGGGGAGCAGCTATTGTGTAACCAAGTACAATCAAACCTTTGTAGCTAGCATGCAAAATTGTGTTGTCGGTATCAATCACCCCAATCTGGGTGGGTTTATCAGACTCAATAGATCTATCATTGAAAACCGTCGGCTTGAATAGTTAATGATTGCACATAATCGCATACAAAAGTTAGCAAACATAGCACTCGGGCATAAAGCTCAAATTTGTACACATGAATGTAAATAGGATTTGTACTTGTGTTGTTTGTGTAAATGTAAACATGTAATTTGAATAGTGTTCATGTTTCACCCAAAAAATGTAAAAAAGTAAAAGGGGCTATGTATACTCACCTGAATCAAATGTGTAGCTAACACGAGACTCTAGGCAGCAAAGTGATCCTTGTAACGCACAGCGTCAACCTAGAGTGTATTGCGTATGAAGATAAATTAACAAAATATCTAAATCGAAGTCTAGGGCTTCAATGGATGTGAGTATAGGAAATTGTGTAATGAGTTCGTGTCAAATTATGTAAAAGGATTGCGTAGGTGTTTGCGTTTTGTTCTTGAATAATTGTTTTATAAATACTAAAGTCGGGATATAGTGTCCTTAAAATAATGATTTAGAGTGTAGGGTTAATTAACTACGTAAATTAGATTTATTTATTTAAAACGTAGTATGAAATTTTATTGTTTTAAATATAAACAAATTAAATAAGTCTATACTTATTTAGTTATTTAGTCATGAACATGCGTCGAATTTGGGTAAATATATATTAGTTTATAAAAACTAGTGTTACATACCATTTAACACTATGTGCGTTGAAATTTGCAATTTATATGAATAATAAATATATTTATTTTTATTCGGAGATAAAAACGTAGGTAACTAATATAAATAATTATATTATTTATAAGTTTGAAACGTTACACGGAGTTTATAAATGAGGTGAAGATAATATCTAAATATATATTTATTATTTTTAATTGGAGTCACGGGTTGAAAATAATAAAAATATTTTATTTATTCAAAGTCGGGGTTTGAAAATGATGTAACTATATTATTTTAAAAGTCGGTATTTTTAAATGAAAAAGGTTTACAAACCATACCCGAGCCTACGGGTGATTTTACGAGGCTAGAACACATTAATATCTTAATATAATAATATAGGGTATTGTTATTATATTAAAATAATACAAAGAAAATGTTTTAAAAATAAATGGGTGTGGAGAGACTCGAACCCGGGTCTCTCCCACACCAGTACACTCACTTAACCAACTCCGCCCGCTAGGGTATCTCACACAAGTCCGGGGAGAAATGGTTTTAACAAAGAAACCCAGTGAGTTCTTCCCCTTTACTCTAGTTCGATCGAACCCAGTCCCAAATCTGGTAGCGACCGTCTTTAAGATCATAGGGGTTTTGATTGTTGACATCAAACTAGTATGGGGTTGGTTTTAATTGCAAAAACAACGGGTTTAGGATGGTTTAATTACGGATTCAAAAGGCCAAAACCCTAAGTTTGAACTCAAAATTGTTTTGAATGATCCTGATAATGGAATGTGATAGAATCTTGGGGTTTTTACTAATTAGGGTCTTGCGAATCTGTCAGTATGGTTTAATTGGATTATGATTAAGTCTAGGGTCAAAACCCCCAAATCATTTTATGAACGAACCCTAGTTATGGGGTCTTGATTAACCCGATGATATGAAACTGAATTGGCATAGGGCTATCAATTAAAAATGGATTCCGAATCTACTGGTATGAATTAATTTGATTTAAACAGAGTCGGGGGTAGGGTTCGATTAAATCCGAAGATGTTAAAATGTAACATCCCAAAACTGGTAATAAATAAATAATGGCACGATCGAAATTATAATTTTCAAATGACGAAAGAAAAATGGATGGGCTTGGGCTCGGCTCCAACGGGCCGAAGGAAGCCCAAGTATATAAGGGCAAGGGCTGCCCAAACTTCTCATTTTCCACCAATCTCAGCTTCTAGAGAGAGAAAGGAAAGCTCGGGTCTAGAGAGAGAAAGTCGACGGATCGTCACGAGATTGGAGGAGCACGTTACAGCTGAGCCCGTGAGCAAAACCTCCGAATCAGAATTACAATCCAGGTAACGATTCGATCACATTATGAGTTTTTGTTCGTTTTGGGAAGTTTCGGGTTTTGGCTAAAAAGATAACGATTTTGCGGATGAAACTTGAAAGTGAGCTTAGGTATAGCATCTAGAATGAAAAACAAACGTTGTGATCAAAGAAAAATTTAGATATTGACTCGATCAGACTTGCATGCAAAAACTTCAGATTTTTGGGGAAGACGATGTGCAGACCCATCGAAACTACTTAGTTTCGATATGTGCAGACCCATCGAAACTACTTAGTTTCGATATGTGCAGTAGTTTCGAAACTACTTAGTTTCGATATGTGCAGTAGTTTCGATATGTGCAGACCCATCGAAACTACTCAGTTTCGATATATGCATACCCATCGAAACTACCATAGTTTCGATATAAGCCCACGATCTGAAGCTAAGATTACACCTAAGTTACTTATCGAAACTACCAAGTTTCGACAGAAGCAACCTATCGAAACTACCAAGTTTCGACAGAAGCAACCTATCGAAACTACCAAGTTTCGATAAAGCAAATCCATCGAAACTACTAAGTTCAAGCATATTAATGTCTAATGTCATCTAGGAGCACTACCTTACGAGTATGACTTTATTATACAGATCGTGAGTGACATTAGTGACGCTCAGTAGCCAGCTTAGTGTATTTCAGAAACTACTCATCAGGTGAGTTCTATGTGCCCCCTTTCTATGTTATGTGCAAACCTTATTAAATGTTTTGGGGCTGAAATGTATACACTAAATGAATAACAGTTATGAATGTCAATGTGATCATACATGGTATACAAATATATATATATATATATATATATATACATATCTTGACACGAAATAGAATTATGAATAAAGAATGAAACGTATGATTTTTAAAGAATGAACGAAAGTATGACATAACGTGTAAAGAAGAAATCTTGCTTTATATCCATGTATATATTGCTTGCCAAGTATAAGAAAACGTTATGGACGCTTCGATGATAACAGCTACTTTGGTAGACGGACGACCACGTGACTATCGTACAACCGGGACAAGTGCGTTCCTTCATTAGCTAGGACGTACGAATGCCATAAGTACGTTCCTTCATCAGCTAGGACGTACTAAAGTTATTAACGGACGGTCTAAGAAAAATTGGCATCTTATAGTAGAACGGTTGTATAAATAATAGTCGCATGGGAAATGGATACCTTCGGGTAGACGGGCGAATTACGGCCTACGACGGTAGGACGGTTGTAAGTCATGACGGACGGACAAAGGTTGCCGGACGGTTGTAAGAATAAAATGACGGACGACACTTGTTGCCAGACGAGTGTAAGTATAGGTGGGCCATGACGATGGACCGCGGCGATTGTCTTTGTGACCTTCGCAACCAAAAGACGGGTTGATCACCCTTACGAGTATTACCCATGAATGTAAAGAAAAGAAAAGAAAAGGTGAATGCATATATATATGTAATCACAAAATAAAGAAGAAAGAGAAGCAAAAGTTATGAAAATAAATGAGACCAATGATGTGAATATATATCTATATGTATTTGCGATGAATGATAGATGAGAAGCAATTCAAGTCAATGTGTACTTATATAAACGTATATATAATTATGCATACTCATAAAGAAAAGAATGTTTATACCTAATTGCATTAAACTAGAACTCACCAGCGTTAGCTGACTTTTAGTATACATTTCAGGTAAAGGAAGATAAGGTCGTGCGATGGCGTGGAGGTTACCCGGCACGAGACTGACATCCCTCTTTTGTTTTATTTGTCTTCGAACAATGTTATGTTTTTAATTGTAAAGACTTCCGCTGTTATGATTATGTAATTGGATGACGAATGTTTTTAATGTAAATTCAGTATTTTATGACTATGTTTATGAGTAAATCCAACAAGTGAGGTTACCCGGGAAAGGGGCATTACAAGTTGGTATCAGAGCAATAGTTTGAGAGATTCAGACATCCCTAAATGTCTGGACTCAAACTGATTATGGGACCAACGCACGGATGTCAGTATGGGTAACCAACGCCAACGCCAGCACGGTAAAAAAGTAATAAAGTTAATGCTCTTGCATAAGAATAGATACCATAACTTAGAACAAATATATGTTAATGCCATGACTGATTTGAAGAGTTTTGAACCCGAAAAGCAATGTAAATTAGTAATCACAAACCGGTCACTGTAATTAAGAATTTTCCTTGCTCGTACTGTTCGAAACTACGATCTGAAAAAATGACATTGATGTATTCCCTTTTTAACTATCAAGAAATTAAGAGCTATGGCTGGTGGAGGAAGAACAAGACCTCGTGGCGGTCGCACTGGCTGACGAGGTAGACCTCCGTTGAACCAAATAATTGAAGAAGAAGAGAGTGTGCACGCAGAGCACACCGAAAGTGTGCACGAAACAGAAGTGACCCCAATTAGGGACGACAGTCCAGGGCCTATACAGCTGGAACCTGAAGTCAGGGATGCTATTGCCCGTGAAGTTGTGCTCACTTTGAAGAAGGTATTGCCTGATCTACTATCCGAGGCAATAAAGAAAAGTAAAGAGGAGGATGAAGGAGACAATGAAGAGAAAGTATATGATAATGATGGGGATGAAATAAAGATAGGATCGAGCAACCGTGGGTGTACTTACAAAGGCTTTAAGGACGGAGACCCACCCAAGTTCGATGGGAGCAAGGATTCAGTGGCAACACTTGAATGGATTGAGAGGATGAATGCTGTAATCAACATCAGCGAGTGTCGACCAGACCAGGCTGTTAAATACGATGCTCATTCTTTCACCAACGAAGCACTAAGTTGGTGGAGGAATATTAAGATAACTAAGTCACCAAATGCTATAAACAGAATGACATGGGACGACTTGAAGAAGCTGATCATCCAAAAGTTCTGTCCACAGAACGAAATTGATCGAGTGGAAAATGAATTCCTAAACCTTAAGGCTGGAAACAAGACGCACCGCCAGTATACTTCGAGATTCAATGAGCTAGCTCAACTAGTACCCCACCTGGTAGAAACTAAAGACCGTTTGATCAAGTACTATGTTAAGGGGTTGCCACAACGGGTCCGTGTTCATGTAAAAGCTAACCTACCCTCGACCTTCGAGTCGGTAGTGAATCTGAGCGGAATCGTCTACGACGACTACGCCAATGAGGACCCGGCACCTGAGACACAAAAGAGAAAGTGGGAGAACCCGTCTAGAGGTACCGGAAGAGGGAACTTAACTACTGAAAATAAGAAACCAAGGTCGGATAAATATGAAACCTACAAGAAATGTGGAAGGCAACATTTTGGCGAGTACCGGGTCGGCTCCACCACATGTTACAGGTGTGGGAAGGCGGGGCACTATTCTCGTGACTGCTTAAGAGACACTAAATGCCAAGGATGTGGACTGTTTGGTCACCTGACTAGGGATTGCAGGAAAACCAGACAATCCGGTTCGGGAAAGGAAAAGGAAGCTGAAAAGGAACAGCCAAAGGCTAGGACTCGAGCCTATGCACTGACTGAGGAAGAAGCAAGAGGAAACCCTGATGTTGTGTCAGGTACATTTCTAGTAAATGATGAAAATGCTGCTATTTTATTTGACTCCGGTGCTAGTAAAAGCTTCATATCAAATGCATTTAGTCGTAAACTGGGTTGCACTATCAACACCATAGTAAAGGCCTTTAGCGTACAAACTGCCGTGGGTAAAAATTCGACAGTGTTTCAAGTAACAGAGGATTGTATCAAAGAAATAGAGGGCCATAAGTTTCCTTCTAGATTATTCCTTCTCACCTTAGGAGGATTCGATATAGTATTGGGTATGGATTGGTTAGCTGCCAACGAAGCTCAAATCATATGTAAACGTAAGAGGATACACCTCAAAGCTCCTAGCGGAAGTCCAATTACGGTTTATGGGGATTGGAATTGCACAATGCCAAACGTCATTTCGATGATCAAGGCCGAAAGTTACATGAGGCGCGGTTGCAAAGCTTATCTGGCATATGTTATTGACGATAGAATGAAAACAAAAGCACTCAAGAATGTACCCGTGGTGTGTAACTTTCCGGAAGTATTCCCTGAGGATCTACTTGGGTTGCCACCCGATCGGGAAATAGAATTTTAGATTGATTTACTGCCAGGAGCTGAGCCCGTTGCCAAAGCCCCCTATCGATTGGCTCCGTCAGAAATGAAAGAGTTGATGTCTCAACTACAAGAATTAACAGAAAAAGGATTTATTAGACCGAGTATTTCACCATGGGGCGCTCCGGTACTATTCGTAAAGAAGAAAGACGGCAGCATGCGCATGTGCATTGACTACCGTGAACTAAACAAGAGGACAGTAAAGAACAAATACCCACTACCTAGAATAGATGACCTTTTTGATCAACTGCAAGGTGCGAGTTGGTTCTCAAAGATCGATCTTAGGTCGGGTTACCATCAGTTGAAAGTAAGAGAGGAAGACGTACCAAAGAACGCGTTTCGCACGCGTTATGGGCATTATGAGTTTCTCGTGATGTCTTTCGGATTGACCAACGCACCAGCAGCGTTTATGGATTTGATGAATAGAGTATGTCGACCCATGTTGGATCGATCAGTGATAGTTTTTATAGACGACATATTGGTATATTCGAAAAGCGAGGGTGATCACCACTGTCACCTAAGGGAGGTTCTGGTGGAGCTAAAGTAGGAAAAGTTGTACGCAAAATTCTCCAAATGCGCGTTCTGGCTTAGGGAAGTCCAATTCCTAGGTCATGTAATAAACCCACACGACATCATGGTGGATCCTGCAAAGATCGATGCAGTAAAGGAATGGAACGTCCCAAAGACACCAACAGAGATACGAAGTTTTCTGGGATTGGCGGGCTACTATCGAAGGTTCATTCAAGATTTTTCAAGAATAGCCTTGCCACTAACTAAGGTGACACGGAAGGAAGTGAAGTATGAATGGGGTCAAACCCAAAACAACGCGTTTGAAGAACTTAAGGCACGCTTAACCCAGGCTCCAGTCTTGACTCTACCTGAGGGAAATGAAGACTTGGTAGTCTATTCTGACGCTTCGGGGCAGGGTTTGGGGTGCGTACTTATGCAACGAGGAAAGGTAATTGCATACGCCTCGCGGCAACTAAAGAATCACGAGGTTAACTACCCAACACATGACTTAGAGTTAGCAGCAGTAGTTTTCGCGTTGAAAATATGGAGGCACTATCTGTATGGAGTCAAATGCACCATCTACTCAGATCACAAAAGCCTGAAGTACTTTTTCGGGCAAAAGGAATTAAACATGAGACAAAGGAGATGGTTAGAGCTACTGAAAGACTATGATTGTGAGATATTGTACCATCCAGGCAAGGCAAACGTGGTGGCTGGCGCTTTAAGCAGAAAGGAAGAATCGGAACCTATACGGATCAAAGCGTGTCAGCTGGTTATAACACCAGATTTGATGAGTGAAATATTAAACGCACAAGATGAAGCACTATTAGAAAGAAATATTAAACGGAAAAGAATAGTAGGACAACAAGGGAATTTGGATGCAAATGTATACGGTGTACGAACTAGGTTTAGCCGGATGTGGATACCTAAGATTGGCGAGCTTAGAGCCAAAATACTCGAGGAGGCCCATAAGTCTCGCTATTCCATCCACCCTGGGATAAACAAAATGTATCAAGACTTGAAGAAAGAGTACTGGTGGCCCGGCATGAAGAATGATGTGACCGAGTACGTGAACAAGTGCCTAACGTGTTCACTAGTTAAGGCCGAGCACCAGAAACCATGCGGTAAAATGCAACCTCTACCAATATCGGAATGGAAGTGGGAGGAGATCACGATGGACTTCATTACCAAGTTATCGCGAACAGCTACAGGCAATGATACCATTTGGGTGATCGTCGACCGCTTGATAAAGAGTGCTCACTTCTTGCCAATACGTGAAACTTCTTCTTCTGAAAAGCTAGCAGAAATATTTATCAAAGAAATTGTGAGCAGACATGGTATGCCACTGTCGATTGTGTCCGACAGGGATACTAGATTCACGTCAAGGTTTTGGAAGAAATTCAGTGAATCGATGGGCACTAGACTGAACATCAGCACAGCTTACCACCCTCAAACCGATGGTCAATCTGAAAGGACCATTCAGACCTTGGAGGACATGCTCTGAGCCTGTATCATTGACTTCGGTGGGAGCTGGGAAAGCCATCTACCATTGGCAGAATTCTCATATAACAATAGCTATCATTCAACGATTGGTATGCCGCCATTTGAAATGTTGTATGGAAGGAGATGTAGGACCCCAGTTTGTTGGGGGGAAATTAGACAGAAGGATTTTGCAAGTCTCGAAGTGGTCAAAGCTACTTCTGAGAAATTTGATCAAATCAAAGCTCGAATGAAAGCTGCAAAAGACAGACAGAAATCATACGCGGATAAGAGAAGAAGGGATTTAGAGTTTCAAGTAGGGGACATGGTACTGTTAAAGGTATCACCATGGAAAGGAATCATCCGATTCAGAAAGCGTGGCAAACTAAGCCCAAGGTTTGTCGGACCTTTCAAGATTCTAGCAAGAGTGGGTCAAGTTGCTTACAGACTCGACCTACCCGTTGAGCTTAGTGGAATACACCCTACTTTCCACGTGTCGCACTTACGCAAGTGCCTAGCTGACGACACAGCTCACATACCTTACGACGAGTTCGAAGTAGATAACAGTCTAAATTATGTAGAGGAACCGATAGCCATCCTTGACAGAGCTGAAAAACAACTACGCAATAAGTCGATTCCTCTAGTCAAAATACAATGGAAGCACAGAAAAGGGTCAGAAGCTACGTGGGAAAAAGAAGACGAGATGAGGGGACTATACCCTCAATTATTTAACGTATAAGCAGTTTCGAGGACGAAACCTCTTTAAGGGGGGTAGACTTGTAACATCCCAAAACTGGTAATAAATAAATAATGGCACGATCGAAATTATAATTTTCAAATGACGAAAGAAAAATGGATGGGCTTGGGCTCGGGTCCAACGGGCCGAAGGAAGCCCAAGTATACAAGGGCAAGGGCTGCCCAAACTTCTCATTTTCCACCAATCTCAGCTTCTAGAGAGAGAAAGGAAAGCTCGGGTCTAGAGAGAGAAAGTCGACGGATCGTCACGAGATTGGAGGAGCACGTTACAGCTGAGCCCGTGAGCAAAACCTTCGAATCAGAATTACAATCCAGGTAACGATTCGATCACATTATGAGTTTTTGTTCGTTTTGGGAAGTTTCGGGTTTTGGCTAAAAAGATAATGATTTTGCGGATGAAACTTGAAAGTGAGCTTAGATATAGCATCTAGAATGAAAAACGAACGTTGTGATCAAAGAAAAATTTAGATATTGACTCGATCAGACTTGCATGCAAAAACTTCAGATTTTTGGGGAAGACGATGTGCAGACCCATCGAAACTACTTAGTTTCGATTTGTGCAGACCCATCGAAACTACTTAGTTTCGATATGTGCAGTAATTTCGATATGTGCAGACCCATCGAAACTACTCAGTTTCGATATATGCATACCCATCGAAACTACCATAGTTTCGATATAAGCCCATGATCTGAAGCTAAGATTACACCTAAGTTACTTATCGAAACTATCAAGTTTCGACAGAAGCAACCTATCGAAACTACCAAGTTTCGACAGAAGCAACCTATCGAAACTACCAAGTTTCGATAAAGCAAATCCATCGAAACTACTAAGTTCAAGCATAGTAATGTCTAATGTCATCTAGGAGCACTACCTTACGAGTATGACTTTATTATACAGATCGTGAGTGACATTAGTGACGCTCAGTAGCCAACTTAGTGTATTTCAGAAACTACTCATCAGGTGAGTTCTATGTGCCCCCTTTCTATGTTATGTGCAAACCTTATTAAATGTTTTGGGGCTGAAATGTATACACTAAATGAATAACAGTTATGAATGTCAATGTGATCATACATGGTATACAAATATATATATATATATATATATATACATATCTTTACACGAAATAGAATTATGAATAAAGAATGAAACGTATGATTTTTAAAGAATGAACGAAAGTATGACATAACGTGTAAAGAAGAAATCTTGCTTTATATCCATGTATATATTGCTTGCCAAGTATAAGAAAACGTTATGGACGCTTCGATGATAACGGCTACTTCGGTAGACGGACGACCACGTGACTATCGTACAACCGGGACAAGTGCGTTCCTTCATTAGCTAGGACGTACGAATGCCACAAGTGCATTCCTTCATCAGCTAGGACGTATAAAAGTTATTAACGGACGGTCTAAGAAAAATTGGCATCTTATAGTAGAACGGTTGTATAAATAATAGTCGCATGGGAAACGGATACCTTCGGGTAGACGGGCGAATTACGGCCTACGACGATAGGACGGTTGTAAGTCATGACGGACGGACAATGGTTGCCGGACGGTTGTAAGAATAAAATGACGGACGGCACTTGTTTCCGGACGGTTGTAAGTATAGGTGGGCCATGACGATGGACCGCGGCGATTGTCTTTGTGACCTTCGCAACCGAAAGACGGGTTGATCACCCTTAAGAGTATTACCCATGAATGTAAAGAAAAGAAAAGAAAAGGTGAATGCATATATATATGTAATCACAAAATAAAGAAGAAAGAGAAGCAAAAGTTATGAAAATAAATGAGACCAATGATGTGAATATATATCTATATGTATTTGCGATGAATGATAGATGAGAAGCAATTCAAGTCAATGTGTACTTATATAAACGTATATATATAATTATGCATACTCATAAAGAAAAGAATGTTTATACCTAATTGCATTAAACTAGAACTCACCAGCGTTAGCTGACTTTTAGTATACATTTCAGGTAAAGGAAGATAAGGTCGTGCGATGGCGTGGAGGTTACCCGGCAAGAGACTGACATCCCTCTTTTGTTTTATATGTCTTCGAACAATGTTATGTTTTTAATTGTAAAGACTTCCGCTGTTATGATTATGTAATTGGATGACGAATGTTTTTAATATAAATTCAGTATTTTATGACTATGTTTATGAGTAAATCCAACAAGTGAGGTTACCCGGGAAAGGGGCCTTACATCAGAACCCTAGAATCCTATCATGCTTTATTTTGTAATGTAAGCCCTAATAAACATAGGGCTTTTAATGTATAGATAAAAACGAAGCTAATGATAGGTTTAATTACCAGATTGATGTTCGAATTGTCGGTGATTGACTAAACGGATTCCAACTGTGACGGGATCGGTTTTTCGGCGACTCTGCGTCCTTCTTCGATGCAATTGGATGGTGTAACAGGTTCAAGGGGATTCGTTTGAGATTGGCAGGTGATCAATTTCTGTATAAATGATCGATATTTGCGAATTGGTGAGTAATATGAATGAGGTCGACGGTCACGGTTTAATTAGCCATAAATGGGATTTAATCGTGTAATGATGAAGCTGTTAACTGATCTATAATGATCGATAATGACACCAACGTGTATAACGGATACGTATTGCAACGGATTTCGGGTGTGGAGTTCGAATTTGAGTCAAGAACAAGAGTTTGACTTTCTGAAGTCAACACCAAATCAAGAATGGGTTTATTACAGATTTGATCCCTGTAGTTTCATGTTTCAAGGTTTTGAACTTGGCGGAACTGGTCCGTCGGGTTTGAGTTGAGTTAAGTTGGTTAAGGATTTGTTAGTTTAATTTATTAAAAGTCAACGGGAACATAATTGTTCAATTTTTTTTTGACTTTCAAAGTTAATTATAATTAGATTTGACTAATTACACAGCTAGTCCTTGTAGGGTTTAATGCCGTATCGTTATTTTATTAATTAAAATAAATTAAAATAGGGTCGGTAAATCAGGAATGTTACACTTCCGTTGCTGTTTGCCCTTTTTACAAGGCATACAGTCATCTGCAATGGTAAATCTCAGCTTAGGAACACCGGTTACCAAACCGTTTCGGACAAGATGATTCATTTTACGATAAGAAATATGTCCGAGTTTTCTATGCCACAAGATAGAGTTAAGTTCTGTCACTTTGGTAAGCAAACATGTAGCAACTGATGAGGTGGTTGTTGCCACGCTCATATCAATCTGATAGGTGTCGTTTATCCTTGGCGCTCTCATCAGAATCCAATCCTCAAGAACCTCAAAACCAGGTTTGAGTATCAAGCATTCATTCTAGTCAAACATCACTGAGTACTCCTTGTCGCACATTTGGGAGACACTCAACAGGTTATGCTTCAGCTGCTCGCAAAAGTTGACATTGTCAAACTTGACACAACCATTTGACACCACGCCTAGACACGTGATAGTACCGCCTTTCTCTCCAGCAAAGGCCACATAGTCGCCTCTGAATGGTTTCACGTCTTGAGGCAAGGCCATGTTTCCTGTCATGTGTCGGGAGCATCCACTATCTACATTGTAGGATCGGTAAATACAAGATAGATCTATCCCAGTTGAGATTGGCGAAAACAATCACAACTTAATCAAAGTAAACAAGTAAACACAAGAAGTACTGATAAATGCAATTTGTATTAAGCTTCAAAGGTTACAATATTACAGAGAAAACTCTAAGAAAAGCACCGTTATACAATGACTCTTAGTACTACTTATATAGTAACTTAGAATCAAGACAGACCCTTGATTCTAAGGATCAGATCTAACACAGACCGTTGATCTTGTATTGAAGCTATTCTACATGTACAGACAAACATAATAACTATGCTAGTTAACTTTATTCAAACGTCTTCTAAGGCATCATTGCTTGCATGCTTGGAGAAGAGCATTCTTGTCTTTTATTGTCTTGTACCAATGAAATTCTTTCTGCGTGGAGTGTGTCAGTGTAGCAACAGAAAGTTGTCAGTGGTAAAGGTTGCTTTATCAAGAACAGTCAGCTGCAACGTTTGATCTTCAGTGGAGATAGCTATCAGCTGCAGCTTTGGAGATCAGCAGCATATGCCTATCAGCTGCAGCTTTAGTCTTCAGCAGTATATGCCTATCAGCTACAACTTTGGTCTTCAGCAGATAAGCCCTATCCGCAGCAGATTTGTTCTTCAGCAGAAGAACAATTATCCGCTGCAGATAAGCTTATCCGCAGCAGTTTGTGGATCAGTAGCAATCTCTGAGGTAAGCAGCATTTGTACATAGAGAATTTTGTAGTCATCAGTCTTTATTTCTACAAACTCCCCCTAGACTGATGCTACCAAACTCTCTTACTACTTTTGTTGCTGAAGCTTTTGCATGTTGCTGACTATTCTTGCAACCTCATATCCTCTCTGGTCCTTGCTGGATTGTTAAGAGGAAGCTCAGATAGAGTCTTGATGTCTTTGCTTGCCATTTTGAAGATAGCCTTGCTTGAACACCTCATCTTCTGTCCTTTAACATCTGTTAGTGTGAATTCATCCTTTTCAGCACTGTAGGACCAACTGATGAATGGAGAGTGGGATTGGAGAAGTTTGACATCAATGATCTCATCTTTGCTGGGGTTGAAGTAATGTTTGATTACTAGCAATAGATGTCTCCCACCTTCATTCTTAGGCATACTGGCTTCACCCAGCTCCATCATTCTTCTTAGATCAGAATCTGGAAGCTGCAATACCTCATCAACAGATGTATAGATTGATTTTCTTTCTTTTGTTCTTCCCCTGAAGACTTCAAACCTTTGATCTTTAGAGCTGTAGAACCAGTTGACAATTTCTCTTGAGTCTTCTGGTTTGGTAGTAGGTTTGCTTTTCTTCTTGGGAGGTTGTTGATGAGTAGGAGCTGGGTGTGAGGATTTAGACTTTTTGGGTGGAGAGGAGGGAGGTCTAAGAGGGAAAGTGGAAGGTTGTTGGATAGAGGAAGGGGAGGCTGAGGAAGTAGGCTTGGGTTTCTTTGATTTTCTGTCATCAGCTGGAGTGATTACCCTTTTCTTGGAGCCTGTCTTCCCCAATCTTTCTTCCTCTTCCTTTTTGACTCTTGGGTAAAGGGCTTGCAGGTTCATGAAGTTCATGGGACCCAGCCTCTTTCCACTTTCTCCTCTAGCCTTTAGGAAGTCAATCATGACCTTCCTTTCTTCATGGGATCTTTTGTTAAAGGCAATGGTCTTCTTGGATTTTTGTTTGGCTTTTTCTTCTTCTTCAGCCCTTTTCTTGTTTGCCAATTGACCCTGCTGACCCATGAAGGCTCTGTAGATTTCTTTATTTGAGAGTTTCTCAAGGTAGTCTGCATCCTCACCTTGAGAAACCAGAGTCTTTATCCACTCCTCTCTCATTTCTTTGGCTAGTTCAGAATCAGTTATTCTGAACTTGGCCTCTTCCTTTTTCTTCTTTTCTCTTTCTTCTCTATTAAATTGTTCCTGCAGTTGAAGAGTAAGAGCTTCACCTTCTTGAATTTGATAAACTGCAGGAATTTTGACTTTCAAATCATCCAGTTGTTTGGCATACAGCTGGATCTGTTGTTCTCTGAAGAGAATGGCTGTTTTTCTGTCTTGGGCTTTTCGTACTTCAGCCATCTCCTCTTGTTCTCTTCTCCTTCTTCTTTCCTCTTTTTCTTTCTTCTCCTTCATTATCCTCTCTTTGTCTTCTTTAGTCATGAGTCCCTTCCCCTTGTCTTTTCTGGATGTCTCTGCTTCAGCTTCATTGACCACAACAGCAGATGTGGTAGATGTTGTTGGGATCTCAGCTTCAGCTTCATTGGCAGAAAGAGGAGTAGACACAGAGGAAGAGACTGCTTCACTCTCTTCTTTTTCCCATTCACCCCCATGTAAAGCTTTAAAAGCCTCTTTTACATTCTGAGCAGCCAGTCTTCTTGACTCTACAGCTGCACTCAGTATAACAGTTAGAGAAGAGGGCAGTGATGAATATGAGTCAGAGTCATTCATTGCAGGCGATTCCTCCTTATAAATAGAAGCCTTGATGAGTTTGATCATTTCTTGAATTTCTAAGGAGTTGATGTTGCAGATGAGTGATCTGAGCTCAAAGACCTTGTGCAGGAAGTCTGAAGGAAGGAGTAGGATCTCTTTGATATTGATTAAGAGAGAAGATCCATTGCTTAGGAAGAAGGTGAAGTCAAAGGAATTAGTGCTCACCCATCCTAGCACTTCCAAGTCCCTGACCATGATTTTGTACAGGAATCTTCTCCAGCAGATAACCTCTTCTTCTGTTAAAGCACTGCTCCTGATTAAGTCAAGTCTTCTTGGAGCCAGTCTTTGTTCTGCTGTTGATGAAGATTCAAGATAAGCCACCCTATTTGCTTATGTTAGTAGTTTTTAAAACCGGGGCAAATTATCCTCCATCAAGTCATAGAACCTGCTGATTGCAAGTTCTGCTGAGAGATCTGATGAAGTGTTGACACATCTTGTCAGATACAGATTAAGAACCTAGAGGGCATTGAGAGTGTTCTAGTTTAGCTCTTCTACTCCACTAAACTCTCATCCAATCCAGAATCTCTCAGCTATGCCATCATACCCCCAATCTAGAATAGAGTCGAACTCTAGCTTGTTTGAAGACAGTGTAAATTGGGGGGGTAGAAGTTTGACTTATAATGGCTGCATCTTCAGAAAGTATGCTGAAAGATGGAGGTGTGTCTTCGTGGAGAGTTTCATCTTGCAACACCTCATCTACAGCTCGGACAACTAGCTTCCAACCCTCAGTGATATCTTCCTCTTCATCAACTGAGTCTGGAAGATCATGGATTTGAACAAAGGCAGGTTTGTATAGCGAACTTTGAAACACAGTCTGCTCTTGTATCCATTCTTCTAGGTTGTCTGCATCATCTTCCTTGGTGATTACCTCCCCCTTTTTTGGTTGCATCAGTGCATAAATTGTTATCTGTTTGAGTGCCCACTGATATAAGGGATGGAGTAGTCACAGATGGGCATTGATGGGCTTCATACATAGAGACTTGGTGCCTTAGTTTGGACACTTCAGCCTCTAGCATAGCCACCCTGGCCATCAATTCCAAATTATGAAGTTTCAGTCTGTCCTCATCCACAGTTGTGGAATCCTTGGAGCTAGATGGGGCCTTAGGCCTAGCCTCTACATCCTCATCACCCTGGTTTTCTTGGCGCCTGGGATTCCTCTCAGTGAAGAGTGTTTCAAAAGAAACATCTTCACTGTGAGTTGCTGTGGTTAGGGTCTTAGCTATGTTGTCACTGTCCTCCTGGGCAGTTGATGTACCAGAAGTAGTGACAGCCCTTTCCACATTCACTCTATCAGAACCACGAGAGTGAACCTTCTTGGGTGATGAACTTGGGTTGGGTGCATCAGCAGCCATGTCAATCAATACCTCCAAGATAGTAGTTGTTGGAGAAGGTATATCATCTTGACTAGGTGCCTCTGCACTTAAGTTCAGAGAAGAAAAATTGAATGGCTCAGAGAGGTGTTCTATGGATCCGGGATGTGATCCTGATCCTAATAGAGAGGCTTCCAAGGAAGTATCTCTAATGTTGTGGCTGTCCCTTTTGATATTCTCACCAGAATTTTGGGATTCTGAATGATGGCATTGAGGTTGGGATTGGGCCTTTGAGACAAGAAGAGAAGGAGTCTTCTTGCTCCTCTTTCTTGTGTATGTTGTTGCAACTGGTGCCCTTTGATCCAGTTGAACGATAACATCTAAAAGAGGTGTAAGTGATTTTTGTACCTGTGCATCCTTAGTAGAATGCACAGGGGTTCGAATTGTGGAAGCAGATGGTTGTTCAGGATGTGAGGTAGAGGGTGTGGGATCAGTATTAGCTGGGCTTGCTACACTGTCACCCTGGGTACTTTGTATGTTTAGCATTGTAGATAACAATGGAACATTGACACCTGAGAACTTTTTGGAAACAGTTCTCATACTTAGAAAAATATTATTTTTATGACCCAACATGATGTAGATTCTTGCAGGTTTTGAGAGATCTTTTAGTTCCAGGTTGAAAACCTCCTGCAAGAATCTGGGGTACATAAAAAATTGTTGCTTTGAACCCTCTTGAAGGTTATATCTCAAACCTTCAAAGATGATATGTGAAAAGTTGAATCCCTGGTCAGTAATCATACCATGAACAGCAGAGGCAAATGCAGAGCTCACTTGATGCCATCTACTTCTCTTCTGACATATGCATTGTAGAAGAGTGTGGCAGAGATACTTCCACGGAGGGCCCATCAGTGCCTTCTCTATTATATACTCATTTAGATTTCCAGTGTACCCTATGGATACAAAGGTCCACATGTTTTCTTCCTTTGAGTATGAGATGGTTGCCCCTTCATCTTGAAGCTGAAGATGTTTGCGGAGAGTGGCTTCAGAGATGGTGATGTCCTTGTCGTTTACCTTGGCTTTTATTTGGGGAATCCCCTGTTCGGTAGAGTAGACGGTGAATTTCCAAAAATCCTCAATGTGAGGAATGTATATGGTAGGGTTGACGGTGAGTGCATGGTGAAATTTTGATCGACAGAGAAAGTCGATCATATTATTGAAATCGTCGGAGTTCTTTCCTTTTGTTAAGTATGTTGTAAGGTTGTGATAGGGGGAGAACTTATCATCTGGATTGTTGATGTCTGCCATTTTTGTTGGATTTTGGAGGGAAAGGGGAAGATTTTGAAGGGTGGATAGGAATGGAAGGCTTTGAATGTTGTGGGGACTTGAGAGAAAGTGATGGGAGTTAGGGCGAAATTGAATGTGAAGGGGTGGTGAAGAAATTTGATTTGTTCTTATAACGGCAGAGGAGGGAAAAGCAGAATGACTTGTACAGTACAACCTTATTCACTTTTTACTGTTACAGTTGTAATACACTATAGCAGTCATGGTAAAGACTGAAAGGAATTTTTACAGCGGGTAAAAGTTAATTTAGACTTATTTATACCCATCAGCAACAAACTTGGTTACTGCGGATGATTAAGCCTATCCGCAGCGAGCTTGGTTGCAGCGGATAGATAAGTCTGTCAGCAGCAAACACTGTTGCTACTGATGGATGCAATGATCCGCAGCAAGGGTGTTGCTTCTGACTGCCTTAAAACTATCCGCAGGAAACTTGTTCCTGCTGATAACTTAAAGCAGTCAGTGGCAAAAACTTTGCTGCTGATTAATAAACCTGTCAGCAGCAAAATTGGATGCTGTTGACTTGCAACTTTTATTAATAACAAAAGACAAACGTATTTACAAAGACAAATTTTGGAGACATATTTTAATCAAAGTTCATCATACCAATGGATTCAACTAAATATCTAAATCTATCTTCATCAAACGGTTTTGTAAACAAATCAGCATATTGCTCATTGGTATGAACTTTGGTTAAAATAATTCTCTTTTTCTCATCTTGATCTCTTATGAAATGATACCTGATGTCTTGGAGTGCTGCACCGGATTGTTTGTGATTGATATAGCACTCATGTTGTCAATATGAATGGGAGTTGCCATGATAGTCATCCCATAATCTAGCATTTGATTTTGTATCCATATGACTTGTGCACAGCAACTTGAAGCTGCAATGTATTCTGCTTCTGCTGTAGAGGTTGAAACACATGTTTGCTTCTTGCACTGCCATGAAATAAGTCTTCCTCCTAGAAACAGACATCCCCCTGAGGTGGACTTTTTGTCCAAGTTACATCCTCCATAATCATTGTCAGTGTATGCATACAGATTAAACTTATCATTTTTAGAGTACCATAGCCCAAGTCTTGGAGCTCCCTTTAGGTATCTAAAGATTCTCTTAACGGCTTGAAGATGTGAAATCTTTAGAGTTGCTTGAAATCTTGCACATAGACATACTGCAAACATGATATCTGGCCTTGAGACAGTGAGATACATGAGAGACCCTATCATTGCACGGTACAGATGTTGATCAGTGTCTTGACCATCTTTGTCTCGAGTCAGCTGATGGTGTACTTGCATAGGGGTTCGAGCAGCAGAGCAGTCAGTCATCTTAAATCTTTCCAGAATACTCTTGACATATTTAGATTGGCTGATGAAGATTCCATTTGGGACTTGTTTGACTTGAAGACCCAGAAAGAAATTTAGCTCACCCATTGAGCTCATTTCAAACTTTGAGTGCATAAGGATCTCGAAATCTTTACACAGCTTCTTCCTTGTTGATCCAAAGATGATATCATCTACGTAGATTTGAACCAGTAAGATTTCTCCCCCGTCATCTTTGATAAACAAGATCTGGTCAATGGCACCTCTTCTAAAGTTGTTTCTTAGCAGATATCCAGACAAAGTTTCATACCAGGCTCTTGGGGCTTGATGTAAGCCATATAGAGCTTTGTCTAGTTTGAACACTTGGTTAGGATGTGCAGGATCTATAAAGCCTGGAGGCTGCTTGACATATACTTCTTCACCAATCTTCCCATACAGAAAGGCACTTTTGACATCCATTTGATAGACCATGAAATTCTTGGATGCAGCATATGCCAGGAAGATTCTGATGGCCTACAGTCTGGCAACAGGAGCAAAGACCTCATCATAGTCAATTCCCTCTTCCTGAGTGTAGCCTTGAGCTACAAGTCTGGATGCAGCATATGCCAGGAAGATTTTGATGGCCTATATCTCTCTCATCTTGCTTGTTCCTAAATACACATCTTGTGCCAATAGCTGATTGACCAGGTGGAGATCAACAAGCTTCCAGACCTCCTGTCTTTTGAATTGCGGCAACTCCTCCTACATTGCCTCAATCCAGCTGCTGTGTTGCAGAGCTTCATCTATCTTTTTGGGTTCCACCTGAGATAGAAAACATGAGAATAAACATATATTGGCCTCATGGGATTTGCTTCTGGTTAGAACTCCTTGGTGAACTTGGACAATTATATTATCTAGAGGATTTCCTTGTTGATCCTTTGAGCTGGTACCACCTCCAGCTGTATCCCTTGTTCAAGATTGCTTTGATTTTGATCAGGGATTTCTTCATTCATGGTTGAAGAGTCTTCAAGATCAACAGCTACATCAGTGTTATCAGCATTAGTGTTTGCAGCATCTACATCATTTACCGAAGAGTCTGCATTAAAATTTTCATTTTCAGACAGGCTGTTGCTGGTGACATTTGAGAGTGTGGTTCTAGCTGCACTTGCTTCAATGGCTTCCATAACTGATGGAGGACCAATGGATGGTCTTCTCAGACTGATAGAGGATTTTGGAAAATCCAGTCTGTAGTCAAAGGAGGTGGAAGCAGGTGCTTGAGAGGAGGAAGACTCCATATTTGAGTAGGTGAGAGGCTCAAATATTTGGGTGAAGGAGTCTATGTCAAAAAGCAGTTTGGGCCTTTTCCCTGTTCAAAGACAATGTGTTCTCTGCATTCCACATTGGCTGATTCTTCCACAATTCTTGTTCTTGAGTTGAAAACTCTATAGGCCTTGGATTGAGAGGAATAGCCCACAAAATATCCTTCATCAGATTTGGAACCAAACCTAAGAAGAACCCCATGTGTGATTAGAATTGTGCATGGACATCCAAGAGGTTTTGGAAATCCAATGTATGGAACTCTTTGGAACCATAGTTCATAAGGTGTCTTGTTGAGAGGCTTGACTATGAGAACTCTATTTTGCACATAGCAGGCTATGCTTACTGCTTCTGCCCAAAATGTGAGAGGCAGTTTTTGTCAGCCAACATAGATCTTGCTACTCAATTAGAGTTATGTTTCGTCTTTCAGCCACTCTATTTTGTTGAGGAGTTCTTGGAGCACTGTATTGCCTTTCGATTCCCTTGCTCTCACAAAAATAGTTCAAAGTGTGGTTCTTGAACTCTATGCCCTGATCACACCTTATTATCTTCACCTTCTGATTGATTTGATTCTCTACCCTAAGAATGTAGGATTTGAGAATTTCAGCAGTTTCATCTTTAGTTCTTATTAAGTATACCCATGAGAATCTGGTGTAGTCATCAGTTATCACCAGACAGTATGACTTCTTACCCATTAACATAATGTTTGTGGGCCCAAAGAGATCCATATGCAGCAGCTGTAGTGGAGTATCATTTGTATTCAAGATCTTGGGCTTGTGAGAACTCTTATGTTGCTTTCCCTTCTGACAAGCAATGCAGTGATCTTCTAGTTGGAATTCTTTATCAGGAAGCCCTCTGACAAGATTTTCCTTCACCAATTTGTTGATGGTTTTGATGTTAACGTGGCATAGTCTCTTGTGCCAGAGAGCTGATTCATCAACTGAGGCTTTTGACAGAAAACAGGATACACTTCCAGATGGAGTGACCTCATTCATGTCAAGCACATAAAGATTTTCTTTTCTCTGAGCAGTTAATAAAATATTCTCTGGAGGAGTTTTAGTTAAACCAGGAGATAGCACAAAGCATTCTTTGTCTGTGAAGAGCATCCAATGCTTTTGATCACATACCTGGGAAACACTCATGAGATTGAAGTCCAATTCTTTGACATAATTTACTTTATCAATACCCATTCTTTCATTGGACACAGTCCCTTGTCCAATAATAGATCCTCCTTTTGAGTCACTCCCAAAGGCAACATATCCTCCATTGAAGTGTCTGAAGTTAGAGAGGATGGATATGTTGCCTGTTATGTGCCTGGAACAGCCACTGTCTACCACCCAAGTGTTGTTCTTGTGACCTGGCTACCCCTGCACATGAGAGAGATATAGTTAGTGGGAGGAAACCAAGAGCTTGCATCCTTGAAGAAAAGGGTTCTTGGAATATCAGATTCAGCATGTGTGCATTCAACAGAGCCAATGATGATTCTTGAAGGAATAGAAGTTGGGATCTTGGCTTTCCATTGCTGAGGAGATAGTTTTCTAGTTTTCTTTGCTCTGTCAGCAGCTGATCTTGCTTTGGCTGCTGATGGATTTGCTTTATCAGCAGCAGATTTTGCTGCTGAGTACTTTAGTTTATTAGCAGCAGATTTTGTTGCTGCTGATGGCTTCGGCTTATCAGCAGCAGATTTTGCTGCTCATGATTTTGCATTATCAGTAGTAGATTTTGCTGCTGAGGACTTTAGTTTATCAGCAGCAGATTTTGTTGCTGCTGATGGCTTTGGCTTATCAGTTGCAAATTTTGCTGCTGATGATTTTGCTTAGGCATCAGCAGATTTGGTTGCTGCTGAAAGCTTGTCCTTTGTTTTCTTGGGCTTCACTTGATTACCAACATTTTTGCTTGCTGCTGGTCCTTCTTTACCTTGTTGACATAGGGCTTCTCTGTAGAAGTTCTTTTGCTGGTTGGCTTTTGTTTATGAGGGGCTTGATGAAGGATCTGGTTGAAGGGGTTAAACATACAATTTGCAGCAAAGTGGCCTGATTCACCACAGATGATGCAAGTTTGTTGAAGTTTTGACAACTGCTCCCATGGTGGAGAAAGAGAGTTTCTGAATTGAGTTGTCTTGGCTTCAAACCTTCTTACATGTTTGTTCTTCTTTGTCTTCTCTAAAGCATGTTGCTTGAGGTTTCTTTGCTACTGAAGGTAGTAGAAGCAGGTGCTGGCAGTGTGGTTGTATTTTCCACAGACAAAGCATGATTTTGCCAGTTTGTCCCTTAAAAGGTGAACATAGTCATTTCTTTTGAATAGTTCTTTAAAGTTCCATGGTTGAGCTTTGTTGTGCTCAAAGGTGGCTTCTTCCAATGTCTTTTGAACATATGGAACTCTTTCTCCAGGCGCATGGAATATGTCAAACACGTTTCTTTGATGCTTTGAGGTTGAAGACTGCCTCTTTTCAACATTTAGCTTTCTTCCTTCTGGAGTAAAGCTAATTTTTATTTGGTTGAAAGGTATAGGAACCAGAGCGGCTGGTAAAGGAACAGGAGTACTTGTTTGAATGACTTCAAGAACAGGCGGTTCTGGTACTTGTACTGGTGATGAGATCTCCTTAGTTTTAGTGGAATCTGAGCAAATTGACTCAGATTCTGACGAGGTAGTGTATTCTGGCACCAGTGGTTCATATCTTGAAGGATCAAGATCTCGGTTGGCCTTTTCAAGATTTGAGAGATTGAAGCTTGGTTCATGGATGGCAACGTAGTCAGCAGGAGGTGCAACGGCTTGATATTGTTCAGAATGATACCCCAGACCAGTTTTTACCTTTTCATGAATTTGAGCATCCAAAAGTCTTTGTAGCTTTTTGGATGCAAGTTCATATTTGTCAACATGAACTTTTTGTTCAGTCAATTCTGCTCTGGTAGCTTTTAAACTGGCTAGTAGATCATCAATCTGAGTTTCAAGATTGGTTTGTTCATGTTTTAGTGATGAAATCTCTTTCTTTAGGCAGTTAATTTTTTCTTTATAACTGTTCTCTACTTTTGTGAATTCAGATTTCATTTGTTGAAACTCTTCATTTTGATCTATAAGGTTTTGATTATGCTTTATGTAGCCTAACACCTTATCAATACAATCTTGGGAACAGAGATGTTCATATACCTGAGGCGGTATCTCAGTTGTGTCTGCCATAAGAGCTTGGTTGTTTGCAGGCAGATCTTCATACTGGAAGCTCCAGTCAAAGTCCGATGTTCCAATGACTGCACAAGCTGCAGTTTGAGCTGGAGGAGTAGCTTGTTGCTGTTGTTGTCTTGGTTGGGCTTGGTGAGCTTGTCTTGGTTGAGGAGCTGCTGGGTTTGCCCTAGGTGCCTTGCATTCTCTAGCAAAATGACCCAGTTGGTTACAGTTGTAACATCTTAGTTTGCTTTTATCCAAGCCAACTCTAGTGTTGGAGTTGTTACTTGGAATGGGTCTTCCGGTTCTAGAGTAGAACCTTTTTGCTCTTATAGATAACATGGCATACGAGTGTTGTATGTCCATTTCTTCTAAGTCATCTGGATGGAAGCATTCCAAATCATCCTTGATAAAGGACATGTTGCTTGAGTTTTCAGAGAGAAAAGCAGCAGCGGTAGAGGTTTGAGGAGGGGCTTCTAGGAGAAATGGAGATGTGTTTGTTTGAGAGGTTGGAGTTTGAGGATGAGTGATGATGGGAGGATAATAGTTGCTTGAACTAGAACCTGAGTGGTCAGAATGGAGGGTAGAGGAGGTGGTGGTGGATGTTGAGGCTGTTTGATAGCTTGAGCTTCTTTCTTTTGCCTGAATCATCTCTAGCTCATAGGTTTTTAGCATTCCAAAGAGCTCAGTCATCTGGAGAGTCTTTAGATTCTCAGTTATTCTGATGGACACTGTGTAAAGTGTCCAGCAGCTTGGTAGAGACCTGATGAACTTCTTGAGAATCTCTTCATTCTCCAGCTTCACCTTTGAGCACTGCAGCTCACCTACAAGATAGGTAAATCTGTTGTATAAAACAGTTAGAGACTCACCTTCCTTTCGGACAAAGTTTTCATACTGCTGCTTCAGGATGTCTCTTCTATTTTCTTTGACTTCCTCTGACCCAGCAAACATCTTCTTAAGAGCCTCCCATAGCTCCTTTGCGGTTTTGTAACCTCTGAAGTTATGAAAACTTCATTTGGTAAGCACATATGGATGGCTCCCAAGGCTTTGAAATCTACCTCCATTTTCTTGATGTCTTCATCAGAGTACTTGGAGGGTTCTTTGGGAACCAGTTCACCTCCGAAATCAGCAGAGGACACCATGGGTATGTATGGTCCATCTTTAATGGATTTCCACATCCCATATTCCTGATAGCAGAAGAAGCTTTCCATTCTGTTCTTCCACATATCGTAATCTTCCCTAGACACCAGTCTTGGTGGTCTGCTGATGCTTCCAATATCTTCAAATCCATTTTTTTGAGCGATTTTGATTTGTGATAGTGAGAGACTTTAACAAAGAGATAGTTTGGAATAGAACCGAAGAATGATTAAACAAGTGTGAGTTTGTTTAATCTGTGAGCCAAAGATCTGATACCACTTGTAGGATCGGTAAATACAAGATAGATCTATTCTAGTTGAGATTGGCAAAAACAATCACAACTTAGTCAAAGTAAACAAGTAAACACAAGAAGTACTGATAAATGCAATTTGTATTAAGCTTCAAAGGTTACAAGATTACAGAGAAAACTCTAATAAAAGCACTGTTATACAATGACTCTAAGTACTACTTATATAGTAACTTAGAATCAAGACAGACCCTTGATTCTAAGGATCAGATCTAACACAGACCGTTGATCTTGTATTAAAGTTATTCTACATGTACAGACAAACATAATAACTATGCTAGTTAACTTTATTCAAACGTCTTCTAAGGCATCATTGCTTGCATGCTTAGAGAAGAGCGTTGTTGTCTTTTATTGTCTTGTACCAATGAAATTCTTTCTGCGTGGAGTGTGTCAGTGTAGCAGCAGAAAGTTGTCAGTGGTAAAGGTTGCTTTATCAAGAACAGTCAGCTGCAACGTTTGATCTTTAGTGGAGATAGCTATCAGCTGCAGCTTTGGAGATCAGCAGCATATGCCTATAAGCTGCAGCTTTGGTCTTCAGCAGCATATGCCTATCAACTGCAACTTTGGCCCTGAGCAAATAAGGCCTATCCGCAGCAGATTTGTTCTTCAGTAGAAGAACAAGTATCCGATGTAGATAAGCTTATCCGTAGTAGTTTTTAGATCAGCAACAATCTCTGAGGTAAGCAGCATTTGTACTTAGAGAATTTTGTAGCCATCAGTCTTTATTTCTACATACATACCAACGATTAGAGATAATACCCTTCGGATGTCCGTGCACGAGTCACAAAAAGAATTAGTTAGATTTGGAGACCCAAGCCATAATGGTCTTGGGTCGTCCATCTTTTTCAAAATAAACAACCACTTTTAACTCACAGTCGTGACTGTTCAAAATGGATGAATCTTTAGAAGAATTGGGACTAGGAGATTGAGAATTTTTATTTTTGTTGTTCCAGGATCTCTTCTGTTTCTTAACTGGAACAGTGGAGTTAGGTTCAACAACAGCCGGTGAACTAATGGAAGCTTCACCTGATTGAACTCCAGTCAGCTGTTCTAGCTTTCTCAACCTCTTATTCCTTCTCCTCCTCTGTGGCTTAGAGAGTTTCACCACAGATTTCTTACCAGTAGGTGTACCACCAGAGGTAGATAAACAAGGTATAGCAAGTTGCTTTCCCTTTCTTGAAACAGATGGTTTAGCCTCAGATGTTATCTTTGGCTTTACCATCGGTTTTACTGGTGGTTTCACCACATTTGCTTTTGGACTTTTGGGATGTTTCACTGGTGGTGACTTAGGGATGACAGCCAGTTGTGAAACAATTGGCCGTTTCCCATGGTTCTTAGAAGGGCAGTTCACAAAAATGTGACCAACCATACCACAGTGAAAGCAACTCCACTTGTCTGTGTAAGTCCTCCTGTAAGGCTCATTCGATCTGGCATTTGATGACTCAGCATTATGAGCAGGAGGAGTTGGTTTGTGAACAGGAGTTTGACCCGATATAGATTGGTTTTTGGGAGTATAGTATTTTTGCAAATTTTCTTTATAACCAAGCCCATAGTGAGCTGAAAAAGCTTCTTTCTTAACTTGATTAAGATTTTTATACCCCCCCATAAAGCATTACCTTTAATTTATCATTTGATTCAATGATATCGGGTCCAGTTAAAATACAATTGTCACTATTAATGAAAATGTTTTTCTTGACTTTCTGTTCAGATAACAACTCCTCAGACACTACTCCTTCAGGGCAGGTGTTAACCGACCCATCATCAGAAGCAGTAAAGAACTCCTCATTAGATGCGGAGTTGGCCTTACTTGAGGATTCATCCTTGTTAGAGGAATCATCCTTACCTGAGGACTCATCAAGGCAAGTTAGATCAATGTCTACTAAGCCGTTGACAAATTTCTCGCTAACTGGTGGAGGAATGGCATTAGTACCCAGCCCTAAGCCATTCATTTGTCTCACTACAGATTCGTAGTGTTCCACCACAAAACGAGAGTTTTTCAACTTCTCATTAGTACATTTCAACTGCAAGATCTCATTTTGCAGCTTGTTGATCTCATTGTTCCTTTTCTCTAATCCCTTGTATGCAATATTCAAGTGAAGCTGTTGATCGCTCATTTTAAGTGAATAATCACGTTTTTCTTTCTTCAACGTTTCAATTGAATCTTTAAATCGTTTTTCGTTTTCTTTGTGGCTTAAAGCTGCAATACGAAGGGGTTCGACCTTGTCTTGAAGCTTAGAGTTTTCAATTTTTAAGCCTAGACATTTGGAACAAGAAATAACAGTAAAAGGATTAGAATCTACCTCATTTGATGAATGTGATACCTCTCCGATAGTCCTGAGGGCAACAGCAGGTGTAGACTCTTCTGGATCAGCCACAGAAGCTTCCCTTTCCTCAGCTTCCATGATCTCCATAACCTCAGCCATGAGACCAACCTGAGTTTGTGCAATAAGAGCATCCTCTAGATGAACGCCCCAATCAAAGCTATCGTCCTGTTGAGCTACCAATGCATTGGACGTTCCACCTTGGCTTTGATTGTGGTTGTTTGAGTTGTTGTAGCCTTGGTTGTTTCCTTGGCTAGGTCTGGTGAAACCCGAAGCCGGTGCTCTGTCCTTTTGACATTCACGAGCAAAGTGTCCAAAGTTCAGACACTTGTCGCACTTGGCCTTGGATTTGTCAAAACCATCCTTGGCATTAGAATGGCTACCAATGAACTTTCGGCCAGTTCTGTTCAGGAAACGCTTGGCTCTCCTCAATATCATGGCCATATTCCACTGAATATCCATGTCCTCCATATCATCCGGATCCACCTGATTAAAGTCTTCTTCGATAGTTTCAGGATCCGTTAGCTTACCTCCAATGAAGTTCTCATAGGCAAGCATGCAAGATAAGAATAAAGCCACATGATCTTCAGCTATCTTGGCTATTGTTGATTGATTAGCTGAATATGTGGGAGAAGGATTTCTTGAGGAGTTCTGATGATGAGATCCAGAACCAGAACCAGATGCTGCATAGCATGCATGACCACCACAAGCCTTTACAGTTTCTTCCTCATGAGAGTTTCCAGAGAAAAGGGCAATTCCAGATCCCGATGACTTGGTTGTAGAAGACGTCCCATGATACATTGAAGGGTCTTGTATCTGAGGTCTTCCTGAGCTCTCCTTCCTTTTTAGGTTCATGTCATGAGCTTGAACCTTTCCAATTGCCTCATCAATTGTCATCTCATAGAATTCTCTCTCATCAGGGTTGTATACATCTCAAACTTGGGTGGCAAAGCATCCAGAAACTTTTCAACTAATTCTTCATCAGGATACTTTATCTCAAAAGCTTTCAACTCAGTCTACAGATGATAGAATCTAGAGATGAGCTCGTCTATAGATTTGTTCTCCAGAAATCTGAAGCACTCATACTGCTTCCTGAGGAGATCCCGCTTACTTTTCTTGATGTCACTATTGCCCTAGAATCTTTTCTGTAACGCCTTCCAAAGATCCTTGGAGTTATCATATCCTCTGAAACTGTGGAATAACTCCCTAGTCAAGGCCATAGTGATAGAACCGTGAGCCTTCTTCTCTCGATCATAAACTGTCTTTTCTTCTTCATCGAGTTTAAAGATAGGCTTAGGCATTACTTCATCAAGGTAAAGGTGTGTGGGATGCTTATATCCCTCTAGAATTGGTATCCATAACGAAGAATCGGTATAAGAAATGTAATGCTCAAAGCATGCTTTCCAGTTAGAATAATCATTTACATTTAGCAACTTTGGCGGTTTCTGAGGTGTTCCGATCTCGTTGTCATAGTTCAGAAGGTTACCGAGGTTCTGAAGATTCGACATTTTGAACACTTAGTTAAATTTTAGAAAGGTCAAAGACACTTGCGCACTTGATACTGGCCTTGCGCACTTAGAGAAATGGTCTTGCGTACTTGATAAGTACGTAGGAGTAGAAGATAAGTACGGAGGAGTTAACTTATGTACGCAGAAGGATTACTCTTGCGTATTTGATAAGTACGCAGCAAGACTGAACTTTTTGCCAAAAAGGGTAAGTACGCAGATAACCTTTTCACCAACTCTCACCAAACTATTCCGGTCACTGGAATTTCACCGGAGATGGCAAAAATCGGACAGATGAACAAACAAAATGGGCCAAAGGGTCGGAAACTTGTTTCTAACGAACCTTTGTTGCTCAAAACACTCAAATACACAACAAAAGTCGAGTTTTTGAGTGATTTTTGCTTCTAAAATAGTGCTCAAGAGCTACCCCTATTTTATCACAAAAATCAACAAAAATACCCACTTTTGCTTGTAAAATCTCTGTAGAAAACTCTCCAAACACACTCACAACACTCGAAATCAAGAGCAATGCTCTGATACCACTTGTAGGTCCCTCGGGTGTGGCGGATCGTCACATGCAAGTGCGTTCCTGAGTCGGACCGGGTGCGGAATACCCGTGACTAGGTGGAGAGTCTTACAACACAAAGTAAACCGACAAGAGAATCACTTTAAACTTTCGTCTATTATAAACACTTGAAGGTTACAGAGAGAAATACTGAGTATACAAAGTCTGCGTATATGCCTGCGTACTTGTCTACTGTCAACCTATCCTATATTATACACGACCTGATCTCTGCGCACTTAGCAAGTGCGCAGGGAAAATTGCTCATGCGTACTTAGCAAGTACGCAAGGTATTCTTGCGTACTTGCTAAGTACGCAGGAACTAATTCCTGCGCACATACAAGTGCGCAAAACACTTAGAGATTTCAGCAACTATCAACATGCATTAGTAAATACAACCCCATAACTAATACATATAGACACTTACAAACAAAGACAAATACATACAATGAAAGTACGAAACTAAGACTCTATCCAGAGTGTTTGTCACACGAAAGTGCTTCAACAAGAATCTGTAAACTCCTATTTGTAGACACAAACTCTGCAAAAATAGACTAGGCGAACTTAACAAGTTCGCCTCACATGAGACTAGGCAAACTTAACAAGATCGCCTCTAATAGACTAGGCGAACTAGACAAGTTCGCCTCTAGCAGAACTTGTTCTAACACTTAGACAAAATCTATACAATTACATAAAAACATAAAGACAATAAGACCTAAACTATTACAAAGCTTTTGTCATACATTCTATGTCCAAACACTTTTCAACCCTCCCGACTCGACCCCCAGACGTTTTAAGCATCTAAAACATTTCATGAATGTTTAAAACACCTAACAACCCTACCATACTTCCTTGTGAGGATCCAAAGACCTCAAAACACCACAAACGACTACGTAAAGTTCACGACCTCAATTAACTTCCATGTGAGGTTCTTAGACTTCAAATACCACAAAACGACTTGTGAAGTTCATGACCTCAAATAACTACCATGTGAGATTCTTAGACATCAAACTCCTCTATATGAGGTTCTAAAGACCTCAAACGCCACAACACAACCTTGTGAAGTTCATGACCTCAAATTCCTTTCGTGTGAGGTTCTTAGACTTCAAGCAACAACGACATTAGTGAAGTTCAAAGACTTCAAGCTACATTGACATAAGTGGGGTTCATGACCTCAATTCCACCAATTGCATTTTACTTTGACTCTTAACACATATTAGTCAAATTACACCAAATCACCAGATTTTACATATTAGTTTGACTCATACTACACCAATATACCACATCTAGTTTGACTATACACCACATAAGTCAATTACACCAATATACCACATCTAGTTTTTAGTTTAACTATATACCACATAGTCAACTACACCAATTTATAATATTCTACATTTTAGTTTGACTATATACCACATAGTCAACTACACCAATTTCAAACTACATTATGCATACAAGTTTGACTTTTACCACACAAGTCAATTTTAAACCAATACACCATATAAGTTTATTATCTTAATTCATCAAACAATAAGGAGAGGTTCTTAGACCTCAAACACGACGCACCCACCCTTACATATTTTCACCATATGCAATTTCCTTAATTTTCAACAAATAATTAAACACATATAAGATATTTGAACAACCAACATGTAAATCAAATATGTGCAATTACCACCACCTATCATTACTAAGTAAGTGCAAAGCACTTACCTTTAGCTAAATACGATTCCATTTGGTCTTCAAATCTAGCTCAATTCATTTGGTCTTCAAATCTAGCTCGACACCTTGATTACCTGTAATCAACTTGCATTTAGTAATCATACAATCTCAATCCATTCACCACATTGAGATTCATGACACACCAATGATCTATAGATCAACACCCCAACATAATTTGGTTATCACAACCGTAACCAAGCCTCCAATACCCAATTTAACCTTTCAACCCATATTGACCCGTTTGACCCATTAAAGTCAAACTCCCAAATTCACCAATTCACCATTTACCAATAGAGGTCTAACACCCACCCTAGACCTTATTAATTTCTCCCATTCTAAACTTGATTAACCACACCTTAATCGAGTTTCAAACCTCCCCAAACAACATTCACCCATTATGACCAATTTGGGTTTTCATCCAAGTTACACCAAAACTCCTCTTTACAATTCACCATAAAAATTGGGGCTTTATGGTTAATTGTGTGTCTATTAACTCCTTAGACACTTACCCAACCTCAATTCAACATTCAAGCATTCAAACATCCTTAGATTGAAAACCACCAAATCACCCTCAAGAACCCTAATTCTTGAATCATCAAATTGAGTGTTTAAATCATGTAAATCATGATTCTCCAACTTCATTAACACTATATTAAAGCTTTTAGACAAGATTCAATCCAAATCATACCACCAATTTGACCCATTTAGGGTTTTTACCAAAACTCACTAAAAACTCCATTAATGGAGGTATATGAGATGCTAGATATACTTACATGATGATTTGATGAAGAGGAATGTTCAAAATCAAACGAAATACACAACCAAATCACCAATTCCAGCTTTTGGCCTCTCCCCCTCTTCCTTCTTGTTGATTTCACCATACACACACACACAAGAGTGTGTGTGTGTCGTGACTTCTTCCTCACCCAAATCAGCCATATAATTTTTTTATAAAAAATTACACAACAACCCCTGCACTTCTAATATTGGCCCTTTCCACCAAAAGTCAAGAATTCATCCTTTAAGATTAAACCCCCGACTTAGATTTTATCCAATTTCACCCTCACAATATTATTTAAGCAAATAATATTACATTTTGAATTTTTGGTTCGTTACACAGCAACATTGTAAATGTTGTTGGCCATACTCTTAAGTACTTGAACAAAACTAAAGATATGTTTTTGATTTATGGAGGGTTTGAGGAAGAGCTCAATGTGAGATGTCACACCGATGCTAGTTTTCAAACTGATCGAGATGATTCTTGATCACAATCAGGACATGTTTTTACCTTGAACCGGGGTGCTGTCACTTGGAAGAGTTCCAAACAGAAAGTCATTGCCCAATCAACTACAGAATCAGAGTACATTGCTGCATCAGAAGCTGCACAGGAAGCTGCTTGGATGAAGAAGTTCATTACTGATCTTGGTATAGTGCCTAGCATCACAAAACATGTTGAAATATTTTGTGATAATAATGGGGCCATTGCTCAAGCAAAAGAACCAATATCACATCAAAGGAGCAAGCACATACTTCGTAAGTTTCACTACATTCGGGAAATAGTGGACCGAGGAGATGTTTGCATCGGTAAAGTTCATACAGACCTGATGTCTCACCCCCAAATTCCACTTTCGGGCTATACCCGAGGGGCGTGACTTCAGAGGATCTTAACCATTGAATTACTTTGAACGACCACTAAATGGTTTTCAAAATACCTGTTTTAATGCATGGCTCGAACGAGCCCAAATTAAATTTGACAAAGTTTAAAGTAAATGTGAAGAAGCAATATTTAAAAGTTTACAACGCATAACAAATGATATAAAATCGTTTGTTAAAATAGGATGCCATGTATGAATAGTGTGTTACTCCTATGGGTGCATCCTAGCCACATATCATATGCATTCAATGACCTGAGATAAACATGGTAAATGGGTATAATAATGTTGGTGAGTTCACAGGTTAAATGTAATGGAAATCATATCATGAAATGTATTGGAAAATCATATATTGACAATGCATGGAAAAGCATATGTTGAAAATGCATGGAAAAGCGTATGTACTCTGCACAATCATTGTTGATCAGACAAAACCAAAAATTATCATAAGTCCACCACTGAAAAAGGAAAAGGATGTGGTTTGCCTCTTTATGCCATGCACATGGATGGATTAGGTCAATTATTTTCCCGTTCGACCTCTAATAGAAGTTAGCGCTACTAACCCGGGCAAGGGTTATTAAACCTAACAGTATTGTTCATGATCACCTCGCTATGGAAAAATTAATAGTTGACTCTGAGAGGACTTTGTACACACTAGTACAAACCTATATATTAAAGTAACTGTGTACGCATGGAAATATGATTCTTGAAAATGTATTTGAGCATGTATCTCACCCCAAAAGGAAAATGAGTAAAACAGGGTTGTGAAAACTCACCTGATAAAGCGGTAATGATATGCAAGTCTTAGCAAATCCGGCTAAATGAGATGACCTACTCGTGCCCTAGGAAACATTTAGGACTTTAAGGTCTAAGTATTGTAAATGCTTGACTATGAACTCTATGCATCCAAAGAGTTGTTTGAAAAGTGACTTTGACGTTTCAAATATGTTTTGACTTGACGACCCGTTAGTGACACGTTGGACTTAAACATTCAAATCCTAATATGGAATTCAAACCTCCTTTGAAATAGTCTATTATCGTCTAATAAACACATTGGCACATTCGATTGAAATTCAGAACTTGAAACACAACTTTTGATACATTTAAAGTTCCCTTAATTAGAAAGTCGAGTTTTGAGTCCTAAACATGGAAACTATGCAAAGTTAATGTTCAAACATAGAATTAGGCATGTTATAACACGTATAGAACATCCCAAGGTTTACTTGCTACAAATAGACAAACATGCGAGTTTCAAATAAGTAAGGTTTCCTATTATATCAAAATCGTGTCAAATTGGCAAGTTTATGGATAAACATCACATACTATCATACAATGCACTTAGTTAAGTGTTACTAAGTCATTTAAACCTTCTAATCATGTTAACAACTTGCAAACACATCTTGTGGAAAAATGAAGTTTCGTTATTTAGAAACCGAGCTCTAAAACTCATACACATGCATTTTAATCCATCATTTTGGTCAATCATTCTTCCATAATGTTCACTACACTAGTTTCATGCTTTGAATACACCCAAACATCAAGTTTTCATATATGTCAAGAAATAAAGTTTCTAAAAATAGAAAACGATCATGGACATGTGATTTTACTGAAAAAATCATACAATCTCTATATCTAGTGTTTATGCATCATTTCCACCAAACAAATCACATCATAACTTCTTTTAACAAAAACCCAAAAATTAAAGTTATTATAAATAGAACCGAGCATGAAATCTCATATGACCAACAGTTCTAGGTAGCAAATCTACACATATTATCCATTCTTTATTCATATCTAACCATTTTACATCATCAAATCACCCTAAAAATGGCATCTATCTTGAAACCCAAAATTTAAGTTTCCTAAAATAGCAAAACTGAGCATGCATGTATCGTCCAACACTTTTGACAACAAATTTTGCATATATTATCCATCTACAACTATTATTACAACATAATCCATCATCAACTCAACAAAATCTCACCATCTAGCACATGCACATATAATAAAGTCTCCTTAAATGGAAACCAAGCCTATGAACAAAATCTGGTTCCAAAGTCATCAACAATATGTACCATTTGAGTTATAAAACACATTTCCTTTAAGAATCCATGGTTAATCTTTCATAAAAATGCGTTTTCTTTGGATGCATGTTCATATGAACATGAAGATGAAAATGGAAAAAGATGAGTTTTGATCTTACCAAACTCAAAAATGTGGTGAAATGATGGTTGATTTCTCTTGCAAACTTGATAATCTTCACTTGGATGCTTGATTCTTGGATGGATTGAAGATCAAAGAATCAAAAATGGAGAAAATGGTGGTGGTGGAGGTGGGTTCGGCCAAGAGAGGGGAGAAAGAGAGAGAAAGTGAAAGATGGAAGTGGGGGAAGGGGTTATTTATAGGGTCTTTGGATACCAGGTGAGGGAAAACGAATAGTCACCGATTTATTGACGAAAATCCCGAATAGGTATGAACAAAATTATTTAAAAATAATTTGACTCATGTTGGTATGTTTAACATATAAAATATTTAGATTTTTATTTGGAAATGTCGGTACATACCGCAGACTGGCCAGACAACGTTAAAACAGAAAGTTTCTCAGAAAATTCCTGAAAAATTCACATAGTCTTAAAATAACATATCACAGTACTACGTGTAATTTGTGCACACCAAATATATGTCTAAGTGTCTGCTTAGAATTATGGACCTAGCTAGTGCACACTGCGTGTCTACCAAACTGTGCTGAAAATAAAAGTATTTCCATAAAACTATCAAAAAATTCAGATAGTCATGATTAATTAAATCACAGTGTTACATATAATTTTCACACACATATTATATGTCTAGGTATTTGTTTTAAATTATCGCCAACGGTCGTGCTGTAGGATGTGTGTTTGACCGGGTAATCTTCTAGATTACCGACACGTGTAAACGGATGGACTAGCTAAATGTGAAATGGACTTAATTACTATAAAATTAAGTGTGATCATGTCTAATAATGTAATATGTATCTCAGTCGGGTATGGATATCAACCTGAAATTTGCCGGGTGTCACATTATCCCACGGTTGAAAGGAATTTCATCCCGAAATTCAGCTTGCGGTAATCGCGGATGGTGTGGTCTGGAATAAGTGTGGGTGCTTGCACTTCATCTGATCTTAGTGCTCCCATGTGAACTCTGGTCCGCGTCTGGAATTTTATCAGACCTTGACTATCGGAATGCGACTTTGTTTTAGTTGATTAACCTCGCGGTCCATTATTTCCGCAGGTTCTTTGACGAAATGTAGTTGTGCGTCAATTTTTTACCTCCTCGAGAGGTATCGTCAGTGTCTCATCGTGTAAACACTTCTTTAGGTTAGACACATGGAATACATTGTGGATATTCTATAGCTCTTCCGGTAGGTTGAGTCGGTAGGCAACAGGGCCAATCCTTTGCAGGATCTCAAATGCTCCTATGTAGCGGGGGTTCAGTTTCCCTCATTTGCCAAAATGAATTATGCCTTTCCAAGGCGCAACTTTCAGTAACACTTGTCACCTACTTGAAACTCTACTCGTTTACGCTTTTGATCAGCGTAGCATTTCTGTCTGTTTTGAGTGGATTTCAGTCTATCTCGGATTTTGTAAATTTTCTCGGTGGTCTCGTGGACAAGCTCTTGTCTAGTGAGCTGACTATCTCCAACTTCATCGCAACAGAGTGGTGATCTGCACTTTCTTCCATAAAGTGTTTCAAATGGTGTTGCCTTGATACTTGTGTGGTAACTTTTGTTGTATGAAAATTCAGCCAATGGTAGGTGAGTATCCCAACTTTTGCCAAAATCTATCGCACAAGCTCTTAATAGATCTTCTAGAGTTTGGATGGTTCGTTCGCTTTGACCATCTGTCTGTGGGTGAGAGGCAATGCTTAAATCTTAGCGTGTTCCCAACGCTTCTTGTAATGATTGCCAGAATCGGGAAGTAAAATGACTATCCCTATCAGAGATGATGGAGATTGGCACTCTATGCCTTGAAACTACTTCCTTTAGATAAAGCCAAGTCAACTTCTCCATTTTCTCATTTTCTTTGATTGGGAGAAAGTGTGCGGATTTGGTTAAACGGCCAACGATCACCCAAATGGTGTCGTATCCGCTCGGGGTTTTGGGTAACTTCGTGGCGAAGTCCATTGAAATTTGTTCCCACTTCCATTGTGGAATTTCCGGCTGCTGTAGTAACCCTGATGGTTTCTAGAATTCTGTCTTAACTTCGGCGCAGGTTAGACATTTTCTGACATGGGTGGCAATCTCGGCTTTCATGTTTGGCCACCAGTAGTTTATCTTGACCTCTTGTTACATTTTGTCAGAATTAGGGTGAATTGAATACCTTGACTTATGTACCGCATCCATCACTAAGTCTCGTAAGTTCCCATGGTTCGGTACCCATATCCGATCCATGTAGTAACGCACATCATAGGATTTGATCTCAAACAGTTTCTCCATGCCTCGTAGGCCTTCATGTTATAAATTTTCCTCGTTGAGAGCCTCGAGTTGAGCGTCACGTATCTGGATAGGTAGATTCGTGTGGATTGGCAAGGTTAATGCTCACACTCGACGTGGTTTGAGTTGTTCTTTCCTAGTTAGGGCATCAGCAACTATGTTTGCCTTTCCCGGTTGGTAACGGATTGCGCAATCGTAATTATTAAGCAATTCGACCCATCTGCGATGTCGCATGTTCAACTCCTTTTGATCAAAGATGTGTTGGAGAATTTTGTGGTCAGTGAAAATCGTACATTTGGTACCGTACAAGTAGTGTCTCTAGATTTTGAGTGCAAAAACCACGGTTCCCAATTCCAAGTCATGGGTGATGTAGTTCTTTTCATGCACTTTGAGTTGTCATGAAGCATATGTGATAACCTTCTCTCTTTGCATCAGTACACAACCAAGTCATTGGTGTTACGCATCGCAGTAGACTATGAAGTCATCGTTTCCTTCAGGGAGTGCTAAGATCGGTGCGCTGCAAAGTTTTTGCTTGAGTAACTAAAATGCTTCTTCAGTTCTTTCATTCCAATCATACTTTGCGTCTTTCTGTGTCAAAGCAGTCAATGGTTTCGTAATCTTTGAAAAGTAAAAAAATTGTCGTATTTCGGTTGCGGTTTTGGGTGTTCGCCGGTTTCTTATTGCTTCAATATTGGTTGGGTCAACGTGTAAGCCCATCTCGTACACCACGTGACCTAGGAAACGCACTTCTCGGATCTAGAAGTCGCACTTTGAAAACTTAGCGTACAGCTTCTTGGTTTTCAATAATTCTAGAATGAGTCTTAGATGTTCAGCGTGTTCCTCCTCGCTGCGAGAATAGATCAAGATGTCGTCAATGAACACAATAACAAACTTGTCTAGGTAGGGTTTGCACACATGGTTCATAAGATCCATAAACACTGCGGGTGCATTGGTCAAACCGAATAGCATAAACAAAAACTCGTATTGTCCATATAGAATTCGGAATGCCGTCTTGTGTATGTCTTCCTCTTGGATTCTCAGCAGATGGTACCCTTACCGTATGTCGATCTTGGAGTAATAACTCGATCCTTGTAGTTGGTCGAACAAATCATCTATTCTAGGTAGGGGGTATCGGTTCTTGATAGTTACCTTGTTCAATTCCCTGTAGTGGATGCACATACGAAATGATTCGTCTTTCTTTTTGACAAATAAGACAGGTGCTCTCCAAGGCGAATGACTTGGTCGGATAAATCCTTTATCTAGCAACTCCTATAGTTGGTTTGATAACTCCTGCATTTTTTATGGCGCCAGTCGGTATGGTGACCGCGCTATCGAAGTAGCTCCTGGGGTAAGGTCGATTCGGAATTTGACTTTTCGCTGCGGTGGGAGTCCCGGTAAGTCTTCAGGGAATACTTCAGGAAAATCACGAACAATTGGTATGTCCTCGACCTTCCTTTCTTCTGTCCGGTTCTCCGTTACATGTGCTAAGATGGCATAGTATCCTTTCCATAGATACTTCTTGGCTTTCAGACATGAGATGATATGCAGAGGAATCCTGCTCCTTTCTCCTTGTATTGCAAGTGTTTCTCCATCTGGTAGGGGTAATCTGATAATCTTTTCGCAGCATACAATCTCCGCTCCATTCTTGGACATCCAGTCCATACCGATAATCATGTCAAAACTTCCTAGTTTAACGGGTAACAGATCTATTTTGAAAGAATGATTAGGAATTTCTAGGACACAACTTGGAATAATGTGGTTGGTTTTGATTAATTTACCGTCAGCTAGTTCTACAGTATACTCGTTATCTAGCTCAGTAGGTTCGATACCAAGTGATATGCCCTAAATTATACATGTTTTACATGCATAATAATCTCCATATTATGGTATTAATCAAACAAAATCCTTGCAAATGATACTTAATGCGTTAAAATTTCACAATTACAAGTTATTCGGTGTCCAAAGATAAACAGAGCATAAACCAGCTTAAAACATGAAGAAATCAAGCTTTCGGAGGACCAAACCCGAGCATTGACACCCAAGAAGTCAAACCAGGTCAACAGCAAGTCAACCAGCAGCTAAAAGACGAAACAGGGAGAAATGCATGGCCGTGCATCCCATTGCACAGCCGTGCAATGGCCTCCTTTCTCCCAAAGGCTCTAGTACAATGTCCTGTGTACCTTGTTTGATTCTTGAGGTGTTTGCACGTGCAATACAATGCACGGTCGTGCATTGCTCAATTTGAGGCCTATAAATATATGGCTTGGGTTCTTCATTCCAAACACCTTACCACAACAATCCATACCTCGAGAACACACCAGAGTGACTTTATATCATAGTTAGAGTAGAGAGTAGTGAGTAGATGGGCTCTTCCTCCTTGTTTCGCAATAGGGGAGCCTGCGAAACTCAGTGTTACGCTAGTTAGTATGGCCATTCTTGGCTAACTTATTTGTATTGCTAGGGTGAAGATGAAGTTTGGTGCATGTTAATGTTTAAACGTATTAATCTAAGTGATGTGTTTATATCTTTAATCATTCGTCCTTAAAACCACCTCATGGTGGCCTTTTATTATTGTATAAATCCGTCTTTATATTTGTGTGTGTTCTTGATTTTAAAGTGTAAGATCATAAAACCTTTTTAATCAAACTTCTTTTGAAACTTGTATGTCTTTATACAGGCAGAGATTGATAAGCCAAGGCTTGGTCAGTACCATTAAGGTCGTACGTCTTTATACGAATTTATTACGCGACCAAGAATTGGTGAACTCATGTTGGGAACGATATGTCTTTATACTTGGTCCCATTGTTGCACCGCCTCCCGGTGAACAAAATATAATCACCTATTTAACTCTAATACAAAGCATTTTACGTTCAATGTCTTAAACCAAACCGGGGATGACCATTCGAAGGGTTGAGGGTAACTGTTGTCACTAACGGGAGGAAGTACTACTTTTTAAAGATTTTAATTTGCAAATCAAATGTCGTGAGGACGAGGCTCTAGCGATGACCCGGGTCACAAGTTTGTAGTAGTCACATCACTAGATTAGTCAACTTAACATTATCACGTACCAAGCGGATTTGAAACCCAAAGAAATATTCTTCATGACCTGATCATTTCCAAGGTATTTACTTTCCTGCTCTTTACTATTCTGTTCGTTACATTTCTGTTACACACTTCACGCACGTTTTTACTTTTGTGCTATTTACTTTACCGTCATTTACTTTTCTGTCATTTACTATTCCTCTCACAAGCACACAAAACCCACTCAATAATTAATCCGGCTGAACGATAACAAAAGTTGAGTATTGGAACTCTGCCGTGTCCATTGGTTCGATACTTGGTTCTTACCTAAACTATATTACGCTGTGATAGGTACACTTGCCTATTGTGTGTATTTTAAGTTTGATTATTTATCATTTTATAAATTTAAAACCTGATCTCGTGAAGTCATTTCTAAAATAAATATATATTTATATATATTTTATTTACTATATCTACACAACACATCAAGTTTTTGGTGCCGTTGTAGGGGACATGGTGATTTCAAGAAAAATTCAAGTTAACGCTTTAGCCTTATCATTTTCCATATGTTTCTCTCTTACATTTTGTTGTAGGCAGTGTATGATCCATAGCTCCACTACTGGTTTCTATCAGCCTTTAGCAGAGCCCGAAAGATTCTTTCACCGCCGAATACGAGAAAACCATACGAGAAGAATGGTCGTAGAAAACCGCACTATCTCCGATTTCGCAAGACCGTCACTAGAGGCTTTGGGGTCTAGTATCACCAGGCCAACGGTTGACGCTAACAACTTTGAGATCAAATCTCATGTTATCCACATGATCCAGTCATCATGCACATCCACATGGCCACATCACAAATTTCCTCAAAATTTGTGACACTTTCAAACTAAACGGAGTTTCGAATGACGCAATTCGCCTCCGAATGTTTCCCTTATCCTTAAGGGAACAAGCTAAGGCATGGGTAAACTCTCTTCCTACCGGGTCGATCACTACATGAGATGATCTAGCTCAGAAATTCCTGTCAAAAAACTTCCCGCCAGTGAAAATTGTAAAACTAAGAAACGATATCACCACTTTCACCCAAGAAGATGGTGAATCACTATATGAGGCATGGGAACGTTTTAAGGACATGTAAAGGAAATGCCCACGTCATGGGCTAGAATTTTGGTAACAAGTGTCGTCATTCTACAATGGGTTGCACAATCAAGCTAGTCAAAAACTAGATGCTACTGCAGGTGGTATTTTTGGAAACAAGAGTCCACAATAAGCTTACAACCTAATTGAGGAAATAGCTATGAACATCTATCAATGGTACGACCCAAGGAGTAACAGGCAAGGAGTTCATTCTGTCGATACTGTCACTTCACTTTCTGCTAAAGTAGATGCCCTCACCGCTCTACTCAATCAGCTTAGCAAGGGCAAAGCGATCACTGAGACTACTGAAGAAGTAAAAAAGCATCACTGCAAATACTAAGCAAGTTGACTTTATCAGAACAAACCGGCCACAGAACAACCCCTACAGCAACACTTATAATCCTAGATGGGGGAATCATCCAAATTTCAGCTGGAAGGATAACAACAACCAGGGACAATCTGGCTTCGGACAACAATAACAGTTTCCACAAAGATAATCTCAAAACTATCAGCCTCGTTAACAATTTCAAGGAATTAACAAGCCAAGTAACGAGTTAAGCTTGGAGGACGTCGTAACTAAGTTAATATCTACAACTGAAAGTCAAGCCCTTCTAGAGGATTCCCTTCACAAACAATATGAGGAGAAGTTTAGTGTTCACGAAGCTGAGTTTAGGATACAAAAAGCAACTATTCAGTCCATTAAGACACAATTAGAACAAATTGCGAAACTTCTATCCGAAAGACAACCAGGATGTCTCCCGAGTAATACTGAAACCAATACAAAAGCAAATGTAAGTGCTATCACTCTTAGAAATTGCAAGCTTTATCCAGAGCCACCAATGCCAGAAGAAGAGGTTCAATCACCAAGGAGAGAAATATTCACCGGGGTACCACTTCGTCCGCACATCGCATAAACAACTACTCAAGGATCGCAACCAAATGTAATCCCACCTTCTGCTCTAGTGAATACTCCTCCAAAAGTTCCAACAAAAAGAGCGTTCCATTCTCACATACCATACCCAGGGAGGTTAGTAAAGCAGAAAACTGACGAACAATATGAGAAATTCATCGAGCTATTAAGCCAAATCCATGTCAATCGTCCCTTCATGGATATCATACAAAAAATGCCTAAGTATGGACGTTTCTTGAAGGATTTCCTTACAAATAATAGAAACATGAAAGAGGCGGTAAAGAGAACCAACCATTGTGTCGCTCTTATTGAGAGATGTCTTCCGAAGAAACTTTCATATCTTGGAAAATTCTCTCTACCATGTTATATCAAAACACTTCTGATAACCTTCGCGCTCGTCGATCTAGGAGCAAGTGTGAATGTAATGCCATATGTCATGTTTAAAAGGCTAAAAATTGGAAATCCATGACCTGTCAATGCAACTATCGAACTCGCTGATGGATTAGTCAAATCACCTATAGAAGTCATTGAGAACTTACTAGTGAACGTCGGCAAGTTTGTCTTCCCTGCCAACTTCATGGTTTTAGAAATGGAACCCGACTATTCCGTACCTTTGATTTTGGGTCGTCCATTTTTAGCTACTGCCTGAGCCGTCATTGACATGAATGAAGGAATTTTGACACTTCGTGTCGGAAAACAATCAGTGACCTACAACATCGAAGGAAATGAGTGCTTATCCAATGATCCCTTTTAAATCGCACAATTCATCGACACTAATTTGGACTACCAGCTAAAAAAAAAGCCAAAGAATTCAACAAAATAAAGAAACTAGATCTTAGCAAGGCTTTTGACAACACTAACTGGATCGATGAGTACTTTAATAGGCTACCAAAACTGATAGACCTGAATGAAGGAACATGAGATACAGTGGAAGTCGATGGCTCCCACCTGAAGAAAGACTGATGAGCACGTACAGGTCTTGCTGGTCGACCCATAAATAAACGTGGCGCTTCCGGGAGGCAACCCGGTGATCATGAATAAATTGATAAGTTGGTGCATACGGCAGAAAGCATGGACCTCAGGTTTGGTTTTCAAATTTAAGTTTCTATTACTTCAGCCCCCAGGTATGCCTTCTCGGTACTAGGACCTTAGTAGCTTAACTACTACCTTTTATTTTCCTTCTCTGCTTTTATGTTTTTCTTTATGTGTCAGGTAGAATAGCATCACCAGCTAGTCTCTCTACTTTTTTGAAGAATCACACTCCATCTCTACAACCTGAGGAATCGAAAACCACATCAAATTTCTTTGGAATTAGATGAAGTCTTTAAAGCAAAGTGTTGATAGCAGCAATAAGTTTTGGCCTTAGGTTATATGCCGAAGTGACCGGCGGAGTACCAGTTTCTTTTCCCTTAAAACTCCATGCATTTAAATTCCAGCATAGCATTCGATTACATGCATTTGTACATTGAGGGCAATGCACAGTTTTAAGTGTGGGGTGGGGAATTAGAGATTCAGGATTACTTGTAACCTCAAAGCAGTAAAATTTTAACTCGTGATTTTCTACCCATTTGACTAAAACATTACAAAAACCCTACCTTCTGTAAACCCGAAAAATTTTAAAAAATTTTAAACCCTACAATCTAAACCTCTTTGAGTTCGCACATAATTAAATAAAATGAATACATGGCAAGTAGAAACAAATGGATATTATGCATAACAAATCACTAAACCATATCTCATCCGTTTCCATGTGAGAATAATCTGAACCTTTTCACGAGCATTATTATCATTATTTTCCGCATGCTCTTTCGTTTGGTATATTGAGTGTTTTTCAATCGGATTTTATGCATAATTAGAACTTGTGTGACTGGTACATATCAAGACCATGAACTAGTAGAAGTATGAAAGTGATTGAGGCACCTACGACTTTATTACCCCTATATATTATCCTTAAACCCAAAAATCCTAAAAATATAATCCGCCTAGATAGCCCTTTGAGCCTTAGCCTTTTCTTTTCTACTACCCACATTTATCACCCAACCAGCTTTTCGTAAACATCGGTTATTAACTAACTGTCTACAAAATGGAAAAACTATTCTATGTCGTTATTTCAAGTTATTACCATTGAGGCAACTTTGGAAAGAATCCGTTTTACTCCGAAGAATTGGAATATACAAGAAGGTCGATGTATTAGGAAGAAACAGTCGAACTATCTGCAAGGAATTTATGGAAATATTATTTCAAGGAAATTGAGGAAAAATAGTTATTGAAGAATTTATCTCGATACAATATATATATATATAGGAGAAAAGAAAAAGAAGGAGAATTTGGTCTTTTACCGGTTAGACCATAAAGAGCTGGACATGCATTCTTTTGATTTCAATTTGCTTTCTTGCCTTCATTTCGCAAAGCCTGAATTACCACCTAAACTCCGAGATAATGTTTTCAAACCAACAAATGATGTAAGAAAACGGTGGCGCAAGCAAGAATAACTACCGCCAGTCTGCGGCTTATCAAAAAGTGCCACCAAAAGATACGACACATGTGTGAAGTGTGGCAACTGGAGCCACGATAGAAAGTGTAGAATCAAACTCATTCCCAACATGAGTATACGCATCTGATCAAAGTAGGAGCTGTTAGGCTACATGCCGAAAGATCTGTACGGAAAGGCGGTAATGTGTACTACGAAGTAAGGAAAGAGTTGAGAATGATAAGAGATCTTGGTATTGGCAATCTTACCATAAACAAGCACTCATATTAGTTAAACCCTCATGATCTGAGTATTGTAGAGGGACTTGCTAGTATTTTCCATTTTAAGCCAGGAAGTCGGAGCTGTGTGTTCCACGATAGTTGCAGCCCTTCAAACCCTTTTTAATCCCTAAATATCCAAAAACATTTTCATTTTCACCCTTTAATTTTATTTTAGCCACATTACAACCCTTTTTAAATCCTCTTGATTCATGCATACTACTTAGTTAGTTGGTGGAGACTTGATCTACATACAAGCTTATAACCATTGCATAATTCGATTCGAACTTGAGTGTCCCACTTAACCTACATTATCCTTACATACATAACCCTATAGTTGAGTGAACATTGTGAGGAGTGAAAGTCCATGCATAATTGAAGTTCTAGTAGGCTTGTCATGGATTCCATCGTAGAAAAACACAAAAATAGAATAAGCAACTCAAGAGTTATCCCATTGTTTCCAACTACTTGGAGCACCATTTCCCTTGTAAAGTTTTTAGTTATGCGTACGATCATGCATGAGTTTAATTGAGGACAAGCAAAGTTTAAGTGTGGGGTATTATGATATGCCCTAAATTATACATGTTTTGCATGCATAATAATACCCATATTATGGTATTAAACAAACAAAAGCCTAACAAATTATACTTAATGCGTTAATATTTCACAATTACAGGTTGTTCGGTGTCCCAAGAAAAAAGAGCAAAAACCAGCTTAAAACATGAAGAAATCAAGCTTTCGGAGGACCAAACTCAAGCATTGACCCCCAAGAAGTCAAACCAGGTCAACAGCAAGTCAACCAGCAGCTAAAAGACGAAACAGGGAAGCAAGGGAAGAATGCACGGCCGTGCATCCCATTGCACGACCGTGCAATGGCCTCCTTGCTCCCCACGGCTCTAGTACAATGTCTTGTGTACCCTTTTTGATTCCCAAGGTGTTTGCACGGCCGTGTAATCCAATGCACGGACGTGCAATCCAATGCACGGCCGTGTATTGCTCATTTTGAGGCCTATAAATAGATGGCTTGGGTTCTTCATTCCAAACACCTTACAACAATCATCCATACCTCGAGAACACACCAGAGAGAGTTTATTTCATAGTTAGAGTAGAGAGTAGTGAGTAGAGGGGCTCTTCCTCCTTGTTCCGCAATAGGGGAGCCTGCGAAACTCAGCGTTACGCTAGTTAGTATGGCCATTCTTGGCTAACTTCTTTGTATTGCTAGGGTGAAGATGAAGTTTGGTGCATGTTAATGTTTAAACGCATTAATCCAAGTGATGTATTTATGTCTTTAATCATTCGTCCTTAAAACCATCTCATGGTGGGCTTTTATTATTGTCTAAATTTGTCTTTATATTTGTGAGTGTTCTTGATTTTAAAGTGTAAGATAGTAAAACCTTTTTAATCAAACTTCTTCTAAAACTTGTATGTCTTTATACAAGCAGAGATTGATAAGCCAAGGCTTGGTCAGCACTATTAAGGTCATACGTCTTTATACGAATTTATTATGTGACCAAGAATTGGTGAACTCATGTTGGGAACGGTACGTCTTTATACTTGGTCCCATTGTTGCACCGCCTCCTGGTGAACAAAATATAATCACCTATTGTAACGAACCAAAAATCCGGGTTTCGTCTTCAAATAATTAAATATTTATATTTAATATTATGGTGGAATTAATATTTTATAAATAAGTTGAAACAAGTGGGTTTCAAGTTTGTAATGGGATTAAGTTAGTTTTAACTAACTATAGAACGAAATGGGTAAAATGGAAGTTAAGGGACTGAAATGGTAAATATGGCAAATCTGCCATATTTGACCATATGAAAGTCAAAATTCAGCATTTGGTCTTGTTGGGGTCGTTCATATCAAGAGAGAAAAAGAGAAATCAAGTTTGAAGCTCAAATCATGCAATTGAGGCTTGTTTTGTGAAGGTTTTGGCTCACACAACACCTTCATAACATCAAGTAAGTGATTCTCTTCCTCTTTATTCCACCATGTATGTGTTCTTGGTGGGTTTTAGGTGAAACCCGAAATTTTGTATGCATGTGATTAAATGGTGTTAGATTATTGATAATCTAGCTAAACTAAAGTTAAAGAATGATGGTTAACATCCTAGAACCCTTTAATTTTGATTATGAGAAGTTAGGGTTCATATGGTGAAAATTGGGGGTGTTTGGATCATAATGCTAGAATGTTGAATTATTGATGATTAGGTTTTTTTTTATGATGTTAGACACATAAACAAACCCCAAATTAACTTAAAGAACTAATTTGATGAAAAATTAGTGTCAAGGTATTGGAAGGAGAATTCAAGAGGTTGATTTCTTGGTTTAAAGGGGGTGTTTGGATGTGGGAATAACCCAAACGGGTCATTTTGGGTGGAAATGGGAAATTGGGTTGTGAACTCAGTTTTAAAGTGATTTTTATGTATGTTTAGATTACTGAACTAGGTGTATATGTTTAGGTAATCAAATTGCTAAACTAGAAGGAGGTGCGGGATCTTCAAATCCGCAAGGTAAGTGCCTTTGCACTTACTTAGTAATGTGATATGTGATGTATGTGTTATGTTGTGCATAGTATGAATGATACATGAAATGAATTGATTATGCATAAGTGTATGTATGAATGTGAATATGGTTATAATACTATATCTAATATGTGGAGGTTATGATCAAAGAATCATAATGGAAAAGGGGAGGTTATGGTTAAAGAACCATAATGGAAATGTGGTAAGATCTTGGTCTATGTACCAAGATGAAGAATGGAAAGAAAGTTATGACCTTTGTGTCATAAATGAAATGATAATGTAAAGAGTAAATAAAACTTGTAGGTGAAATACAAGTGGTATGCAATCAAACATCAATTTGAATGTTAACGGGTCAAAGGGTTAAATGGGTGAAAATAACCGTAGTCGCTAATTCGATAAGATGATATGCACTATTAAATGTTGTGAAGATGTTATGTTAAGAAAAGAATGGAACTTGCAAGGTGTAATGCAAGTGTTTGCACCCAAATGCATCTTTGGGCGCAAACGGGTCAAAATGGGTGAATGGGTGAAATAAGTAGAAATTACTTATTGTTATAATATATATCTCAATACTAATGGTGATATGTTTATGTGGTTGTAGGAAAAGCTCCGAAGTAGTCCAAGTCAAGTCCAAGGTGATCGCGGGTTCTCGTATATGTTTTAGGTGAATATTTTTGAAGTAAATTGACTTTCCCGTAAAGGATGTATATTTTGAATCTAGGAATCGTGTTTTTGGTGTTAAATTGGTGGTATAAGTGTGTGTTCAAATGCCCAAGTGTTTGGGATTTTATGTTTAGATGTATTGGTGAAAAAGGTTGGAAAAATGGTTAAGTGTGAAAACTGCTGAAAACTGGAAACTTTCTGAGTTTTTGACTCCCTCGCGATACGCGAGGGAGGAAGCTTGTTTTCTCGCGGTACGCGAGATGGTAAAAAAAAAATTCCTGGGTTAAGACTTCCGCGCGTTAAAGTTTTGTTTTTTTAAAAGTGGTGTGTTTCAACTTGGTATCAGAGCAATGGTTTGAGGGATTTGGTGTGGGTGGCACCAAACTCAAACCGGATGCTCTTGATATGGGGGGGGAATGATACGAGAATCCAAGAAGGACTTGACTAAGACTCGGAGCTTTCGGAAATGAAAGGTTAGTAATGTTATGATTAATGATAATTCCATATGGCGTTTATGTATATGTACGAATGATTGGCAAAGTGTTATGTGTGCCGAAACTTGTCTTGTGATTTGTTATATGAATATGATAATTGCAATTGGGCATAGCGCGTTATTAATCATGTCTGGCCAATATGATTAATATGACGAGATGTGCAAGGGTCTTTATAATAACCATATGACAATGAACATTTACAAGGATTAGGTGAAGGTGATTATATAGGTATGTATGTATATAAGTAGATAAGTATACATATACTTAATACATATAGGGGTGTAAGTGTGATAAGTATTTAAGGTATTGATAGTATAAGGGTGTTAAGGTGTTTGTTTCTAATTCCCAGTTAAGAGATGGCAGAAGAATCAAGCAATCGGGAACCGTTGGATCCACGGATCCAAGAGTTGATAAAAGAGGAGGTGGCCAAGGCCTTTGAGCAAGCCACAAATCTGTTGATGGAAGAAATGAGGGGGACTATTAAACTCTCTCTCGAGGAGATCATGAAAGAGAAAGATAAGGAACCTCGGGGTTGTACACTGAAGGATTTCATGGTGATCAAGCCCAAGGAATATAACGGGCAAGTGGACCCGATTCTGAGCCACAGGTGGGTGGTAGACATGGAGTCAAATTTTGAGACGACAAGGTGTAAGCCCGAGGATAGAGTGATGTTTAGCGTGCCACTTTTGACTGGGCGGGCTAAGGAGTGGCTGCTAAATCTCCGAAAGGAGAGGGGTGAAAGAGGGGTGACCTCCATGTCATGGGAGGAGTTTAAAGCGGCATTCCTAAAGTACCATTGCCCACAGGCCGCTATTGACAGGATGACCGAGGAGTTTCTCCTCATGAGGCAGACGACAGAGACTATTGATGAATTAGCTGGGACTTTCTTCGATCGGGCCAAGTTCTGTCCAGATGTGGTGTCGACCGAGAAAGCCAAGATTGACAGGTTCTATGCTATGCTGACGGTGGAGTTCAGGGATAGCATATCTCCATCCTCATTTACCACACTTGTAGACTTAATAAACAGGTGTCGGGAAAGAGAGGTGGAGTTGAGGAGGCAAGAAGCTAGGGGAGAAAAGAGGAAACGTGAAATAGTGGATCAAGTGGTGAGTAAGATAAAGGGCGGGAGCCCTAGTAAGAAGCAGTTCATCAAGCCTTCGTCGCGGGGGTGCAAAATTTGTGGAAAGGAGCACATTGGGGAGTGCCGGAAGGGATCTCAAAACTGCTATAAATGTGGAAAACCGGGGCATTTTGCTCATCAGTGTTCAAGCCAAGTGCATATATGCTACAATTGTTATAAACCCGGGCACAATAGGTCGGAATGTCCCGAGTTAAAGCAAGGTGGAAGTGGAAAGAAAGTGGAGACGCCAAAGCCAAAAGGAAGAGCCTTCCACATTTCGGCGGAAGAGGCAAAGAACAACTCGGAGGTGGTGTCAGGTACATTCAAGATTAACTCATTACCTGCACTAGTTCTATTTGATTCGAGGGCTAGCCGTTCTTTTGTTTCCTTGAAAATTGTTAAGCATTCCTCTTTTGTAAGTAGCAAGTTAGATGAACCCTTAGAAATCGAAGTGGCTAATGATAAGAGTTTCCTTGTCTTTGACATTTTTAGAGATTGTAAGTTGAGAGCGGGGGGCGAAACTTTCTTTATTGATTTGATTCCTATGGCTATGGGAGATTTTGATGTTATTGTGGGGATGGATTGGTTGTCAAAGAATAAGGCGAGTATTTTATGTGGACTGAAGGCGATCCAACTTGTTTCCCCATCGGGAGAGTCCATCTACATAGAAGGTGATAAAAAGGGTAAAGTAAGGTTGTGCACTTATTTGAAGGCGACCAAGTACATGGCGCGTGGGTGCAAGGCGTTCATGGCTTGTGTCGCGGATGTGAATGAAAGAGTAAAGGAGATTCACGATGTACCGGTCGTGAACCAATTCGTAGATGTGTTTCCTGACGAGTTACCGGGGATTCCGCCGGATAGGGAGATAGAGTTTGGAATTGACTTGATGCCGGGTGCTAAACCGGTAGCTAAAGCGCCTTATAGATTGGCACCGCCAGAAATGAAAGAACTCATGGAGCAATTACAAGAGTTACTTGACAAGGGTTTCATACGCCCAAGTGTTTCACCTTGGGGTGCGCCCGTTCTCTTCGTCAAAAAGAAGGATGGGAGCATGAGAATGTGTATGGATTACCGGGAGTTGAACAAGTTGACAGTGAAGAATAGGTACCCATTGCCTAGGATTGACGATCTTTTCGACCAATTGCAAGGGGCGTCATGGTTTTCTAAGATTGACTTGAAGTCCGGGTATCATCAGTTGAAAGTGAAGGAAGAGGATGTTCATAAGGCAGCTTTTCGCACTCGTTACGGTCACTATGAGTTTACGGTTATGCCTTTCGGTTTGACCAACGCACCTGCGGTTTTCATGGATCTCATGAACCGGGTGTGTAGACCGTTCCTTGATCGTTCGGTCATTGTGTTTATTGACGATCTTCTCATCTATTCAAGGAGCGAGGGTGATCACGCTTGTCATTTGCGTGAGATTCTTGAAGTCTTGCAAAAGGAGAAGCTTTATGCTAAATTCTCCAAGTGCGCATTTTGGTTGCGCGAGATCCAATTCTTGGGTCATGTGATTAATGAAAGAGGAATTACCGTTGACCCATCCAAGATTATGGCGGTTAAAGAATGGTCCTCACCGAAGACGCCTTCGGAGATTAGAAGTTTCTTGGGGTTAGCGGGTTATTATCGGAGGTTCATCGAAAACTTCTCTCAGATTGCTTTGCCGATGACGAAGTTGACTCGTAAGGAGACAAAGTTTGTTTGAAGTCCCGAGCAAGAATCTGCCTTTCAACTCTCGAAACCCAAAGCAATACTCTTCGTGACCTGATCATTTCCAAGATATTTACTTTCATGCTCTTTACTATTCTGTTCGTTACATTTCTATTACACACTTCACGCACGTTTTTACTTTTATTCTATTTACTTTACCGTCATTTACTTTTCTGTCATTTACTATTCCGCTTCACAAGCACACAAAATTCACTCACTAATTAATCCGGCTAAACGATAACAAAAGTTGAGTATTGAAACTCGACCGTGTCCATTGGTTCGATACTTGGTTCTTACCTAAACTGTATTACGCTGCGATATGTACACTTGCCTATTGTGTGTGTTTTAAGTTTGAGTATTTATCATTTTATAAATTTAAAACCTGATCTCGTGAAGTCATTTCTAAAATAAATATATATTTATATATATTTTATTTACTATATCTACACAACACATCACCAAGTAATGGACTAAATTCATTAGACACGAAGCTTCTTTCAGCACCAGTATCAAATAACATAGATGCATAATGGTTGTTTTTAAGAAACGTGCCCATGACGGTGTGGGGTTTCTGTTTGGCTTCTCCTGCTCCAATCACAAAGGGTCTCCCTTGGCGTTATTGTTGTTGTTGTTTCCTCGCTTCCTATTCTTTGGGCAATCATTTGAAAAATGTCCATTATGCCCACAAGTGTAACAAGCATGGGTTGCTCCAGTGTTTGGAATTGGTCCTCTCATCCCATAATCCTTGGCTGCATGGCCAATCCGCTTGCAGTTTTGCACCTCGCCTCTTCACATGTGCCATTGTGGTGTAAATTGCATCGGTTGCACTTTGGTAGGGTTCTCATGTAAGCTCTCCTTGGCTTATTGTCAGCTTGACCTATAGTATAGGCCCTTGTAGTCTCTTTCTTTTTCGGTGGTGGTGGCAGATTAAATGACCTTGAAGAACTACCTTCGCACTTTCTCTTGTTATCAGCAGGTTTGTCAAAAAGTCCCTAACGAACATCGGATTGCCTGCTGGATTGTTGTAGGTTCAGAAGATGATACCATACCCTAGATTTGCGGGGCCAATCCCCACAGATAACGCTCAATACGCTTCTCTTCAGGTGTTACCATATGAGGACACAATCTTGCCAAATCATGAATTTTTGACGTGTAATCCACCACATCTGGTCCATTCATTTTCAGGTTCCAAAACTTTTCCTCAAGATCCTGGATCTCATTTCGTGTAGAGTACTTATCACTTAACAACTTCTTGAAGTCTGCCCATGGCATAGCATTCCCTGCTTCCAAGTCCATCGCTTGGACATTGGATTTCCATTAGGTGAGGGCCTATCCCTCAAAGGTTCCAGTAGCGAATTTCACTTTTAAAGTTTCTGGGCAGTTGCACATCTTGAAAGTAGACTCTGCTTTCTCGATCCATCGTACCAAGTTAACTGCTCCATCCCGCCTATTGAAAGAGAGCGGTTTGCAGTCAAGGAAAAGCTTGTAGGTGCATACTGTGGGATTTTGTCCTTGTCCTCCTGCATTATGGTTGCTCGGTAAGGCTACAACAGCTGCAGCTACTCTTTGGTTAATCAGGGCCACCATCTGTGCTGCCGTCATTGTTTCTTGGCGGGGCGGCATGTCTGTTCATATTATAATGTTATCAAAAGTTAGATCATATGTAACATACAACCAACACATGCAGAACTCAGCAAGAGCGCTAGTAGCCTCTAGCTATTTCCCTGAGCTCCGCTGCAACGGCTCTCTTGGTAGCAAGTGTAGCTCTCTGCTCTGTTGCGGTGATCCTCTGTCCCTCGAGGCTCAGGTGCCTCTCAGCCCCAGATACTCGGTCAGATAAGATGGTAATCCTGGCAGCATTCCTCTAATGATCCTCCGTCAGTCGAGACACCTGCTCCTGTAGGGTCTGTAGTGCGGTCTCGGACACTTGCGCGGGCACATGCTCAATCCTATGCTTAGTCCCCTTCCCTAGACCTTCTAGTGACAGAACCTCTTCCTTAAGGTCCTTCAGGTGCTCTAGATCGCCGTGCATCCTCTTCTGATCCCTTTGAAGTTTCTTTAGTAATCCATCATGCCGGCTGCATCGTGCTACCAAGGTCGGAATAGTGTGCTCGATCGGCTCTCAAGTGATCGGTAAAGTGTGCGGTCCGTGAGAAGACTCGCCAATCTCAAACATAGGAGGTGTTCCTTCCTCCTTAGCCTAGTCCTACAAAGTATCAGATACGAACGTCCATCTCCTCACGTTAACCCTAGCCTTCTTACGCTTAGGATCAGGGGCAAGCGTGCTCAAATGAGGCAGTGGTGCCCTCTTCTTCAGGGTATGCTGGACTAGTAGGCAATACGGGCGATGTCGGTGTGGGTAGGCGATGTCACAAGTGGCCATCTCATGGGTCTCCTCAGCTGTCGTCTCCTCAGCTGTCGGGGCCTCAGGCTCCGCCTTTGGCTTAGTGTCATTATCATCAGTCGGTTCTTTTCCCGACTCCTTAGTAGTAGTGTCGTCAGAGACACGGTCCTCCGATACTGTCTCATCTGATGAAGTGTCCACCGGTGTCGATGGTGTGTACACGTACTCGTCCTCAGAGTCCGTAATCTCGATTGGCTAGTTTGCAGCTAACATGTTCCTGTAACATGTCAACCACAATTTCTATCTTACGTGAGTATTCTAAGTGTATGTGAGAATACTAAGTGTACGTGCGGAAGTGAAATGAAAATGAGACATCGGTTACAGTCTAAGTCCACTATATGCAACCTAGTTCGCTGCAACCAATGGCTCTGATACTAGTCTGTCACACCCCCAAATTCCACTTCCGGGCTATACCAGAGGGGCGTGACTCGAGAGGATCTTTACCATTGAATTACTTTGAACGACCACTAAATGGTTTTCAAAATACCTGTTTTAATGCCTTGCTCGAACGTGCCCAAATTAAGTTTGACAAAGTTCAACGTAATTATGCGGAAGCAATGTTTAAAAGTTTACAATGCTTAACAAATGATTTAAAACCATTTGTTAAAATAGGATGCCAAGCATGAATAGTGTGTGACTCCTATGGGTGCATCCTAGCCACATATCCTATGCATTCAACGACCTGAGATAAACATGTTAAAATGGGTCAACATAATGTTGGTGAGTTCACAGGTTAAACGTACTGGAAATCATATTATGAAAGGTATTGGAAAATCATATATTGACAATGCATGGAAAAGCATCTGTTGAAAATGCATGGAAAAGCATATGTACTCTACACAATCATTGTTGATCAGACAAAACCAAAAATTATCATAAGTCCGTCAATCGAAGCTCAACTGTAGCCACTTAAAAAGGAAAAGGATGTGGTTCGCCTCATTGTGCCATGCACATGGATGGATTAGGTCAATTATGTACCCGTTCGACCTCCAGTCGAAGTTAGCGCTACTAACCCGAGCAGGGGTTGTTAAACCCAACAGTACTGTTCATGATCAACTCGCTATGGAAAAATTAACGGTTGACTCTGAGAGGATTTTGTACACACCAGTACAAACGTATATAACTAATGTAACTGTGTAAGCATGGAAATATGATTCTTGAAAATGTACTTGAGCATGTATGTCACCCCCAAAAGGAAAATGAGTAAAACGGGGCTGTGAGAACTCACCTGATAAAGCGGTAATGATATGCAAGTCTTAGCAAATCCGGCTAAATGAGACGACCTACTCGTGCCCTAGGAAACATTTAGGACTTTAAGGTCTAAGTATTATAAATGCTTGACTATGAACTCTATGCATCCAAAGAGTTGTTTGAAAAGTGACTTTGACGTTTCAAAGATGTTTTGACTTAAGGACCCGTTGGTGACACGTTGGACTTAAACATTCAAATCCTAATATGGAATTCGAACCTCCTTTGAAATATTCTATTATCATCTAATAAACACATTGGCACATTCGATTGGAATTCAGAACTTGAAACACAACTTTTGATACATTTAAAGTTTCCTTAATTGGAAAGTCAAGTTTTGAGTCCTAAACATGGCAACTATGCAAAGTTAATGTTTATACATGGAATTAGGCATGTTATAACAAATATAGAACACCCCAAGGTTTCCTATTATAGCAAGATCATGTCAAATTAGCAAGTTCATGGATAAACATCACATACTAGCATACAATGCACTTAGTTAAGTGTTACTAAGTCATTTAAACCTTCTAATCGTGTTAACAACTAGCAAACACATCTTGTGGAAAAATAAAGTTTCCTTATTTAGAAACCGGGCTCTAAAACTCATACACATGCATTTTAATCCATCATTTTGGTCAATCATTCTTCCATAATGTTCACTACACTAGTTTCATGCTTTGAATACACCCAAACATCAAGTTTTCATACATGTCAAGAAATAAAGTTTCTAAAAATAGAAAACGAGCTAAAAAGAATCATGGACATGTGATTTTACCAAAACAAAATCATACAATCTCTATATCTGGTGTTTATGCATCATTTCCACCAAACAAATCACATCATAACTTCTTTTAACAAAAACCCAAAAATTAAAGTTACTATAAATAGAACCGAGCATGAAATCTCATATGACCAAAAGTTCAAGTTAGCAAATCTACACATATTATCCATTCTTTATGCATATCTAACCATTTCTCATCATCAAATCACCCTAAACATGGAATCTATCACGAAACCCAAAATTAAAGTTTCCTAAAATAGCAAAACCGAGCATGTATGTATCATACAACACTTTTGACCACAAAGTTTGCATATATTATCCATCTACAACTATTATTACGACATAATCCATCATCAAATCAACAAAATATCATCATCTAGCACATGCACATATAATAAAGTTTCCTTAAATGTAAACCGAGCCTATGAACAAAATCCGGTTCCAAAGTCACCAACAATATGTACCATTTGAGTTTTCTTTGGATGCATGTTTGTAACATCCGGCCTCTCGTACCAACAATATTGTCCGCTTTGCCCACTAAGAGCTCACGGATTTGTTTTTGGTTGCCCGGGTGAAAACTTCTCAGGGGGTCACCCATCCCTGGATTATTCCCACCCGAGCATGCTTAACTGTGGAGTTCTCCTCTCATCCATTACATTAAGCCCCAAAACGCGTTGTTGATTTAAGAGGCAGGGCATTATTTATGAACCAAGGATCTCTCTTGTGCACGGCCGATGTGGGATTCGCCTAGGGTGTTACAATCACCCCCCCCCCCCTTTTGGACTCATCGTCCTCGATGAGGTTTGCCCCACCATCCCAATCAGAGATATGGGATTTGCCTAAGGTGTCCCTCGGAACACCCCCGGAGACTCACCATACTTGATGAGGTTTGCCCCACCATCCAGAACGGCACAAGAGTGGCTCTGATACCATTTGTAACATCCGGCCCCTCGTACCAACAATATTGTCCGCTTTGCCCACTAAGAGCCCACGGATTTGTTTTTGGTTTCCCGGGTGAAAACTTCCCAGGGGGTCACCCATCCTAGGGTAGGCGAATCCCACATCGGCCGTGCACAAGAGAGATCCTTGGTTTCATAAGTAATGCCCTGCCTCTTAAATCAACAACGCGTTTTGGGGCTTAATGTAGTGGGTGAGAGGAGAACTCCACAGTTAAGCGTGCTCGGGTGAGAGTAATCTAGGGATGGGTGACCCCCTGGGAATTTTTCACCCGGGCAACCAAAAACAAATCCGTGAGCTCTTAGTGGGCAAAGCGGACAATATTGTTGGTACGAGGGGCCGGATGTTACAAATGGTATCAGAGCCACTCCTGTGCTGTTTGGGATGGTGGGGCAAACCTCATCGAGTATGGTGAGTCTCCGGGGGTGTTCAGAGGGACACCTTAGCCAAATCCCACATCTCTGATTGGGATGGTGGGGCAAACCTCATCGAGGACGATGAAGTCCAAAAGGGGGGTGATTGTAACACCCTAGGCGAATCCCACATCGGCCGTGCACAAGAGATATCCTTGTTTCATAAGTAATGCCCTGCCTCTTAAATCAACAACGCGTTTTGGGGCTTAATGTTAGTGGATGAGAGGAGAACTTCACAGTTAAGCGTGCTCGGGTGGGAGTAATCCAGGGATGGGTGACCCCCTGGGAAGTTTTCACCCGGGCAACCAAAAAACAAATCCGTGAGCTCTTAGTGGGCAAAGCGGACAATATTGTTGGTACGAGGAGCCGGATGTTACAAATGGTATCAGAGCCACTCTTGTGTCGTTCGGGATGGTGGGGCAAACCTCAGCGATCACGGTTGAGTCCCCGGGGGTGTTCAGAAGGACACCTTAGGCGAATCCCACATCCCAGAATTGGATGGTGGGGCAAACCTCATCGAGGACGATGAGTCCAAAAGGGGGGGTGATTGTAACACCCTAGGCGAATCCCACATCGGTCGTGCACAAAAGAGATCTTTGGTTCATAAGAAATGTCCTGCCTATTAAATCAACAACGCGTTTTGGGGCTTAATGTAGTGGATGAGAGGAGAACTCCACAGTTAAGCGTGCTCGTCTGGGAGTAATCCAGGGATGGGTGACCCCCTGTGAAGTTTTCACCCGGGCAACCAAAAACAAATCCGTGAGCTCTTAGTGGGCAAAGCGGACAATATTGTTGGTATGAGGGGCCGGATGTTAGACGAGATGCGGGAACTATACCCTCAGTTGTTTAACGTGTAACTGGTTTCGAGGACGAAACCTTTTTAAGGGGGTAGACTTGTAACATCCCAAAACTGATAATAAATAAATAATGGCACGATCGAAATTATAATTTTCAAATGACGAAAGAAAAATGGATGGGCTTGGGCTCGGCTCCAACGGGCCGAAGGAAGCCCAAGTATATAAGGGCAAGGGCTGCCCAAACTTCTCATTTTCCACCAATCTCAAGTTCTAGAGAGAGAGAAGAGAACACGGGACTAGAGAGAGAAAGTGACGGGTCGACTTGGAAATTCAGGAGAACGTTGCTACTGTGCTTGTGATCATCTTCTCTGAATCATAACTCCAATCCAGGTAAGCACTCGATCATAATCTGAGTTTTTAGGATTATTCTAGGATTTTCGGTTTTAGCTAAATAGGTGAAGTTTTTATGGATAAAACTTGAAAATGAACAAAGATCTAGCATCTAGAATGAAAACCGAACGTTTTGATCAAAGAAAATTCAGATATTGACAAGATCAGACCCGCATGCAAAAGAGTTAGGGTTCTTACGCCTGAATCAGATCCTGCGTACTTATCAAGTACGCAGGAAGAAGGGTTCTGCGTATTTATCAAGTACGCATGAAGTAAAGTCTGCGTACTTATCAAGTACGCATGAAGTAAAGTCTGCGTACTTACCAAGTATGCATGAAGTAAAGTCTGCGTACTTACCAAGTGCGCATGAAGTAAAGTATGTGTACTTGTCAAGTACGCATGAACAAGGCCCTACGCACTTGCTAAGTGCGCAGGCATCAGAATGGTTAAGTAAAGTCAGTATGTTTAGAATGATTAAACCGTTAGAGTCGAGATTAGGTCTGATGTGTATTTAACTACTCAATTCAGATCAGAAGTGACGTTGTTGGACTTTGTTTAGGACAACCTAGAGAAGCTTATCAGATGAGTTCTATGTGCCCCCTTCTATGTTATGTGCAAATCATTTTAAATGTTTTGGGGCTGAAGTGTATACACTAAATGAATAAATGCTATAAATGTCAAAGTGATCATACGTATATATATAAATACTTATATATGAAAATGAATTATGAACAAAGAATGAAACGTATGATTATAAGGAATGAATAAAAGAAGGACATAACGTAAATGAATGAAATATTGCTTTATATATATATATATTGCATGTTATAAATGTATGTAAACGTTATGAACCCTTCTATGACAACGGCTACTTCGGTAGACGGACGACCAAGTGACTATTTTGCAACCGGGACAAAAACGTTCCTTCGCAAGCTAGGACGTATATTAAGGCACTAATGGACGGTCGAAGCAATTGCCTTAACTAAAGTAGAACGGTTGCATACATAATGGTCGCGTGGGAAACGGATGCCCTAGCGCAAATGGACAAAAGGACGGACTACGATGGTAGGACGATAAAGAGCGGACGGACAGAGGTTGCCGGACGGATTTAAGTTTCGACGGACGGTTTTCTAGAGCCGGACGGTTAATGAAAAGGGCTACGACGGTAGTTCTCACTGTGATGTCTTTGTGACATTCGCGAAAAGTATGATGGGTTGATCTCCCTTAAGATTATGGCCAATAACTGTTCTCCCCCCAAAAGTAAGAATGTATGTACGTATGTATATACATGAAAATGAATGTTATGTGAGAACAGTAAAGTAAAGAATATGTAAAAGTACGAATATTACATATGTTAGGTACACATATATATAAAATATTCATGATAAGATAAGTACTATGTATGATTGTCCTTAAACTAGAACTCACCAGCGTTAGCTGACTTTTAGTATACATTTCAGGTAACAAAGGAAAGGGTCGTGCGAAGGCGTGAAGGCTGCCCGGCATGTGACTGACATCCCACCTCATGTTTTGTTTAGACAATGGTTAATGTTTTGAATGTTAAGACTTCCGCTGTAATGTACTCAAATGTTGAATGTTTTTAATCAAAAGTTCTCTAATTAATGACTATGTTTATGAGTAAATCCAACAAGTGAGGTTACCCGGGAAAGGGGCCTTACAAGTTGGTATCAGAGCGATAGTTTGAGAGATTCAGACATCCCTAAATGTCTAGACTCAAGCTGATTATTGGACCAACGCACGGATGTCAGTCTGGGTAGCCAACGCCAGCACAGTAAGTAAGTACTAAGGTTAATACACTTGGATAAGAATAGATACTCAAACCTAGAACCAATAGATGTCAATGTCATGACCAATTTGAAGAGTTTGGAACCCGAAAAGCAATGTAAATTTCTAATCACAAACCGGTCACTGTAATTAAAAATTTACCTTGTTCGTACTGTTCTAAGACTATGATCTGAGAGAATGACATTGATGTATTCCCTTTATGACCATCAGGAAACTAGGAACTATGGTTGGAGGAGGAAGAACTGGACGCCGAGGCGATCACACTGACCGAGTGGGTAGACCTCCATTTAATCGAAGAAGTGAAGAGGAAGAGAGTGTGCACGCAGAACACACTGAGAGTGTGGACGAAACTAATGTGACCCCAACTGGGGACGGAAATCAAGGGCCTATACAGTTGGAACCTGAGGTTAGGGATGCTATTGCCCGCGAGGTTGTACTTACTCTGAAGAACATATTGCCTGACCTACTATCTGAGGCACTAAAGAAAAGCAAAGAAGAGGATGAAGGGAACAATGAAGAGAAAATTTATGACAGTGACGAGGATGAAGTAAGAGTGGCATCAAGCAATCATGGGTGTACTTACAAAGGTTTCAAGGATGGAGACCCACCTAAGTTTGATGGTAAGAAGGATTCAGTGGCTACATTCGAATGGATTGAAAGGATGAATGCTGTATTCAACATCAGCGAGTGTCGCCCGGACCAGGCTATTAAGTATGTTGCTCATTCTTTCACCAATGAGGCACTAAGTTGGTGGAGGAACATTCAGAGGACAAAGTCGCCAAAAGCTCTTGCCAGAATGACATGGGAAGTTTACACCCGGGCAACCAAAAACAAATCCGTGAGCTCTTAGTGGGCAAAGCGGACAATATTGTTGGTACGAGGGGCCGGATGTTACAAATGGTATCAGAGCCACTCTTGTGTCGTTCGGGATGGTGGGGAAAACCTCAGCGATCACGGTTGAGTCCCCGGGGGTGTTCAGAAGGACACCTTAGGAGAATCCCACATCCCTGAATTGGATGGTGGGGCAAACCTCATCGAGGACGATGAGTCCAAAAAGGGGGGTGATTGTAACACCCTAGGCGAATCCCACATCGGCGTGCACAAGAGAGATTCTTGGTTCATAAGGAATGCCCTGCCTCTTAAATCAACAACGCGTTTTGGGGCTTAATGTAGTGGATGAGAGGAGAACTCCACAGTTAAGCATGCTCGGGTGGGAGTAATCCAGGGATGGGTGACCCCCTGGGAAGTTTTCACCCGGGCAACCAAAAACAAATCCGTGAGTTCTTAGTGGGCAAAGCGGACAATATTGTTGGTACGAGGGGCCGGATGTTACAATGTTCATATGAACATGAAGATGAAAATGGAAAAAGATGGGTTTTGATCTTACCAAACTTGAAAATGTGGTGAAATGATGGATGATTTCTCTTGCAAACTTGATAATCTTCACTTGGATGTTTGATTCTTGGATTGATTGAAGATCAAAGAATCAAAAATGGAGAAAATGGTGGTGGTGGAGGTGGGTTCGGCCAAGAGAGGGGAGAAAGAGAGAGAAAGTGAAAGATGGAAGTGGGGGGGAGGGGGTATTTATAGGGTCTTTTGATACCGGGTGGTGGAAAACGAATAGTCACCGATTTATTGACGAAAATCCCGAATAGGTATGAACGAAATTATTTACAAATAATTTGAATCATATTGGCATGTTCAACATATAAAATTTTCATATTTTTATTTGGAAATGTCGGTACATACTTCAAACTAGCCGGACAGCGTTAAAACAGAAAGTTTCTCAAAAAATTCCTGAAACATTCACAGAGTCTTAAAATAACATATCACAGTACTACATGTATTTTGTGCACACCAAATATATGTCTAAGTGTCTGCTTAGAATTATGGATCTAGCTAGTTCACACAGCGTGTCTACCGAACTGTGCTGAAAATAAAAGTATTTCCATAAATCACCGAAAAACTCATATAGGCATGATTAATTAAATCACAGTGTTACATATAATTTTCACATACAGATTATATGCCTAGGTATTTGTTTTAAATTATCACCAACGGTCGTGTTGTAGGACGCGTGTTTGACTGGGTAATCTTCTGGATTACCGACACGTGTAAACAGATTGACTTGCTAAGTGTGAAATGGACTTAAATATTATAAAATTAAGTGTGATGCATGTCTAATAATGTAATATGTATCTAAGTCGGGTATTGATATCAACCTGAAATTTGTCGGGTGTCACACATGAACCTAGCAGATCCATTCACAAAGCCATTACCTCAAACTAAACATGAGGAGCATGCTCGCAATATAGGGCTTCGATATGCTAGTAACTGGATTTAGTTTGTATTTTGGTATTTGAAAATTTCTGAACTATGTAACAGGAACATTTTATCTAATCAAGACTCATTAGATATTGTCTCTTTATTAATGTTCACTGTGTTCAATGTTAGCATGCTTTAATCCATGAATAGGTTTATTATTCTAATTATCCATACTCAGTCATAATTATGGGAATATTTATTGAATTAAGACTATTGTGAATTAGATTGGTTATATTTTAGATCAGTGAATTGAAACCAAGTTCACAGATATTTAGTAGAGATTAAATATTGGATGTGACATGCTTCGAAATTACTCCTTGGATCTAGTCATGAGTAAGTTTTGAAATAAAAGGTGTTGTCCTTGTATCATCTGACCTGAGATACATATTAGGAACTCAATTATACCACGTTTATATTTTGATGTAGTTTAACGCTACTCTCTAATCAGGTAGTTGTAAGGACTACATTAGGTACAATACTAGATACATTGAGCGTCATATTTAGTCAAGACGGGATCTGTACCCGTATTCTAATAACCGGTTGACATGTCAGGCCCCTCGATGATTCAGAGTGATTTAAATGCATGGTCGTGCTCAAACCTAGTTTGTTATATCACTTTGAATCGGGATCGAGAAACAAAGTCATTGAACATTATATGAAATTGCCTATAATCTATGTCTCATGTTCAATTAAATGTCTACTACAGAAAGGATGGATGACAACTTACCTTAAATCTTTACTTTAAAGCAATTATATCAAAAAATCAACCGCTTGTGGTGAATGACATAAGTCACATATTATTAGGGGCATTGGGGCATTGCTAGACGTACTACACTGTCTAAATTGTTGCATGCTAAACCTTGTGCAAGTGAGAGATAGTTGGATCAATATGCCAAAGGATTAACATATAATAATGTTACTATTGATATGTGATCCCAAAGGGTCACACACTAAGCAACATTTTCAAGGATTTGTATAAATAAGATGTATACACTATAACCTCTGTCAAGATGTTTTGTAATATCATTGTGAATGCAAATGACATAAGCTATAACATGTATATACATATATATGTATGAAATTATGAATACATATTTATATGTATATACGTATATTTATGAATATCGTAACTTATGATATACCAACTTAGAATTGGTATTGGTTTTATTTAACCATGTATTGTAACATAAATATAAGTGTGAATATGTATATATATATATACTTGTTCATACTCTAGTTACACGTCTTTAAATATATGGTTGGATATGAACTTTTTAGTTATACAACACAATGATTCTATACAACTCATTCTAGAAGCTATTGTACATGGATATGATTGATAAATTGCAAAGACCATGCTCCTTTTGTGTTTCCTTTTTCTGCCGAGATTTATGACAGCAACATTGTGAATGTTGTTGGCCATACTCCTGCCCCATTCTTGCTTGTATTACACATAAGATATCATACATAGGTATGGGAAACATTGACTTGCATGACCACTACATCTTGTCTATATAATAATGCTTGTTTTCTCTTCAAAAAATCTCGACAGAATCTAAAGGATTGCTGTCCAGAATTTTAGCTCCAAAACAAGTGTATTTGAGAGTTCTTGGAAGGCTTGAACAATATACTAACTAGTCTTAATCTTAGGACTAGTTATTTAGTTGTTCTTGTGGTATCTTTGTGGCATTTTTCTTCTCATCTTGAGCCATATTTTAGTTGGAAACAAGGTGTTCTTGAAGATTCAACAAGCTCATAAGTGGGATTATTGGCTAGGACCAACTTGAAGTCAAAATTGCTTAGTGTGGATTACGCTTTGGAGGAAATCTAGTTTGATTTCTTTACCTACCTTAAGCAAGCATTCTAATCTTCACATCAAAGTCGACATTCTTTAAACCCCCTATGGTTATATTTTAGTTTTCTTAATCTTTGTAATTGGATCCATGGTGGGAACATTTTATGAAAAGGTTTCCAAACACTAAAATGGTTATGGAGTTCTCGCTTCCGTTGCCTAACTTATATTTTAAAACTCCTAAATTCTCAACAGTTAGCACCTGTAGATGTCCAACTCAGATTTAGTTACGAAGGATCAGGTGAGTCAGGAATTCCTATTTACTTGTTTCTAGGGTGATGTGCATACTTAACGAATGTTTATGAAATGACGAACGAATGTACCGAAATGTTTACGAATGTAACGAAATGTTTACGAATGAACGGTTTATGAAAAGAACGATGTTTGAAAAAAGAATATTTAAGAAATGAAAGGTTTATGAAAGGAATTTTATGAAACTAAATGTTTATAAAGGAATGGTTTTTAAATGAATGAAAGGGTTTTACGAATGAACGAAATGTTTTACGAAAAGAAATGGGTAAAGGATTTAAAAAAGTCATTACATGTCTAATCTGCTAAATGAAGGAATTGATGAATGAAGTCTAGGATGTACGTCCTCACCCTTATGGCACGTTTGGGCCATAAGTATAACAGTGGTAACGCCTATGTTGTTTATCAATAGGTATAACGGTTGTGCAATCGGCGAAGGTAGTGGCGGCGGTCACTCGAGGTTAACGTGACCCGTAAAGGATGAATGGTATGACCTTATAGACCGGTGGGTCGTAAGGGCGATGATATTACCTTAAGGACCCACGAGTGTTAAGGGCAATGAAACTACCTTGCGGACCTATGAGTCCCAAGGGCGTTGAAAGGACGGAAAATGAAATGAAAGGAACGAAAGGAATGATGACACATATTTAGACAATAAGCGTATGACTTAAATGAATGAAAAAACTTTGAATGAATGTTTCGTTAAATCATGCTTTAACGATGATTGAAAGGTTAAGTGTTGAATGTGAATGATAAGCCCTTTTTTCTTATGAATGCTTAAAACCTTGATGAATGAATGAACGAATGATAAACCATTTCCTAAAACTAATGAAAGACTTGAATTCACCAGCGTTAGCTGACTTTTAGTATGCATGTCAGGTTAAGGATGAGATGAATGACGAATGGATGCTACTTGACTATTCCGAAGAGTTACCCGGCATAAGAGATCTGGAATCCCGTTGTGAATGTTTTGTGCAAGTTTGAATGTAGTAAACAATGTTTTAATTGGTTGTGTTTCTAAGACAATGTAATGACGTTTATTCCGTTGCAATTGTATGTTTGAAGTTTAAGAACTGTTTGTTATTGTGTAATCCAATACGTGAGGCCTCTCGAGTTTGGGGCCTTACAGAAATGGGTGATCGGAATATCAAAGAAAGGTCACAGATAAGAGCAAGCGATGAACAACGTAAGGAATGTGCATAATACTTGTGACAATCCGGAATTTCCAGGTTAACTCCGTTAACATAATCCAGTTAAATACTAACCTAGTTAACTTAAGTTCAAACTTGAGGGACCAATTCTGTCTATTTCTAAACTTGTAAACATGAAACTACATGGACTAAAACTGAAATCCACCCAATATTGATTTGGTTTGACTTATGAAAGTCAAACCGTGCTACTTTGATCGAATTCGAATCCCACGATTGGTTCTATTTGAATTATGTAACTGAAACTGCTTGATTATAACATTAACAGTCTTAACAACTGAATTAAGCACCATCATTGCCGAATTATACCAATTAAATGCCAATTATGGTATAACCGTCGACACCCATAGCGACCTTGATCAAATTAACTCGAATTCGTCCATCATTTCCACAATTGAACACTTGCGCACACTAAACAAGCACTACAGAAGCTTCTGCACGCATCAATCTGACTGGTATCGCAGCAGAGAGCACCGGAGACCAAACCAGTCATCGTCGACATCTTCTAGTACCACACCCAATTCGTCATCTATTCTGGTACATTCCTACACCATTAGCTTCGTTAAAGTCTTTAGAATGAAAGCCCTATGATTATTGGGGCTTATGACATCAAATTCAAAACCAGTTTAATCGATTACCGTTTTGGACCTGATTTAAATTCAATTAAATTACATGTTTAGTTTCGAAATCTCCCACTAATCAAAAGCCCTATGTTAATTTAACCTTCCATTATCAAATTCATCCCAATCTGGAATCTAGTGTTCATCGCAATTGGGTTTAATCGAACTCCAGTCCAGACACGATTTAAATCTAATTAAATTATATAACTACTCTCGCAGATCATCACTTGTTAAAAACCCCGTGGTTTCAAACCATTTCATTATCAGAATCAATCTAATCGATCCAAGATCAAACCTAGGGTTTTCGGCTTCTAAATCTCAAATTAAACGATCCAAATCCAATTGATTTTGCAATTAACTTTCACCACAAGTTCCTCTTAGGCCGATTAACAAAACCCCTATGTCTTTTTGCCCAAACAGAATCGAATCAAGGGGTTTTGGGAGTGATTTTGACCTCGGGTTCGATAGGGAGAAAAAGCACAGTGTGCTTATTTGATAAAACAATTGTGGTCCGAGTTCTTGTGCGATTCCCTAGCTGGCAGAGTTGGTTAAGACAGTGTGTGTGGGGGGAGAGACCCGGGTTCGAGTCCCTCCACACTCTTTTTGTTTTTAAACTGTTTTTGACTATTATTTTAATGAAAAATCAATATCCCATATTATTATATTAGTATATAAAAGTGTTTTGAACCCGTAAAACACACGTAGGCTTGGTTTGGATTTCTAACCATTTTAATATAATTCCCCACTTTTAAAATAATACATTTATATAATTCTCTTTCTTTTTTGAACCCGTAAAACACACGTAGGCCCGGGTTCGAGTCCCTCCACACTCTTTTTATTTACCCACGATTTTATCCTCGATTAAAAATAATATATTTATTATTTTTCCCCACAAATGATTATTTTATTAATCCTACGAACTTAAAAATAATATATTGTATATATATTATTTTCTTAAACCATTTTTAAATGGTACAACTACACGAATATTTATTTATTAATATTATTCGTAATTAGAAACGTTCGACACAAAACGTAATTATCTTAAATATTAAATTAAGAAATCCTTATTTCCGTGGACGCGTTCGTCTACTCGTTGGCCCTAAGTATACTTTAGGATATCCAAGTCTTCCGTGTTGTCGTCACGAAATCCCATATGTCCCTAACTCCTATGTTTATAATTCTAGGGCATACGTAAGCCGTGCAGGCTAACACTTGGGGTTCCAAATCTCATACTTGTGTAATACTACCTACTACGCAACGCAGGTGAGTTTCACGGCCCCTTTTTACTCGTTTTCCTGTTGGGGGAAACATGTACACAAACCATCATACTTTTACTTGTTTTCCCCCGTGGGGGAGAAACAGGTACACAAACAAACGCCATTTTTCATGTTTTTCCGTTGGGGGAGAAAACATGACGCAAACTATTTTGATTATGGTACTTCATATGATATCACTGTTGAGACTAAGTGTAACACACTATCATGAAAGTCCTCACACACTTGTAACCGTTAATATGGAATTAGCAAGGTAATTTTTGTAGTACTACTGGGTTTGACAAACCCCACCCGCGTTAGTTGTGCTAACTCGATTGGAGGTCGAACGGGTGAAATATTGACCTTAACACATTAGTCAAATTTGATAGACCTGGCTGGAGGCAAACAAACAAACACACTGTCAGCTTCGGTTGCGAGCGCTTTAGTAAGACATGAACATAGGCCAGCTACCTATAGATATGTATATTGAATGTACATAATCTGGCAAACACTCTCTTATTGCAAACTTGAAACCTGTGAACTCACCAACCTCGTGTTGACATTTTTTCTTACATGTTTCTAAGGTCGCTAAGGCACAGGTTGCACATCTAGGTCATGCATGGAGTCCTACTGTCATTTCATTCATATGCAAACATTTGAGACAATTCACTTGGTTTTATTAAATTAAACTTGAGCGCATTTGTTTTGCGCAACAACTATCTTGTTTAAATGCTTCCGCATTAACTCTGAACTTTTATGTTATGACATTTTAAGTCCCATATAGTGTCGTTTGATGTAACTAATGACTGAGATCCTGGTGTGTCACCTTCTAAACGGTAAAACTCCGTTTGTGGAATTTGGGGGTGTGACAATAGTGAGAAAAAACGAAACCCTAATTTAGAAAACTTGAAATTGGTGTCAACAACGGTTTTTGTTCCGAATTTCCCTAGGGTATTACGGCAAGAGAAATATGGAAATGGTTCAGTGATGGGGAAACGTTAAAGGTGTATATATCTTTAATAGGTTTTGTTAGATTTGTTAAAGTTAGAGATGTTAATATGCTAGTATCCAATCTATGTTCGATGTGGTTCGACACATATCACATGTATGAAGATGTTGAAAAGTTTGGTCGTCGGGTACATAAAATGAAAGTCCAAACAGAAAGCTCAAAAAAGACACAAAAATGGGAGAAGAAATTAAGCAGGATATGAGGGGGAGTGTGGGAAAGATAGTGACAGGAACTTTAAAACAAGTGAGACGAGATCTTATGCGAAAACACTCTGTGGAAAGAGTAGCGTAAAGGAGAAGGTTGTGAATCGTATATCCGTCAATATATCATCATCTGAGTTTTTACCCAAAGAGAAAGATATGTTTTTTTATTGGGAAAGTTGAATGATGTAAGAGTCGTTCCTAACTTGTTAAAGATCTGTATGAAAGATGGATTTTCTTATATTGAAATACGATATGCGGGAGGCGGGGGGGAGGGAGATGGGTTAATATGTGGTTTTCATCTTGTGACCGCCGTGAGAAGTTTTGTGAATGGTTGATGAGTAAGTCACTTTTCAGTGAATTATGAATGATTACACCTTGTTTTATACTAGAGGAACAGATAGTGTGGATTGAAATGGTAGGATTACCGTTAGGTATGGGATCAACATGTAGTTACGAAGGTGGCAGAGGTGTGGGGTGAATGTATGTTTGCATATGAAGATAGTGATGACCCAATACCCAATGACGATTGGTAAAGTGTGTATATTGACGAATGAAAAGAAACCGATTATGGAAGCTATCGACTTGGAAATTGATGGGAAGAGTTTCGAGGTATGGGCTTGGGAATTTTCGTCATGGTCACCACCCATTTGCAGCCCTTTGGATGATGATTGGTGAGTCTATGTCGACTACGATAAAGGAATCTATTTATGGGTCTGGAGAGGGTGATTCATACATGTCGGTGAAAAAAGAATAGGGTGATGTTGTAGAGATAGATAATGAGCAGGCAAATAGGGAAAAAGACCATGATGATGATGTCATGGAGGATAATAAGGAAGGGTTGAATGTTGGTTTGTTGCGTAGTAATAATGGTGAGGGTAGTGCTACAAATGAAACATATTGTGAAAATTCTTGTGAGCATGGCGAGGGTAGTCAGGAAGGTGTCTGCTTCATTGTATAAACCTTCTATGCCTATTCTAGTGGATGAATTAAAAAAAGTACATCATAGTCCGGAGTCAAGTCTCTCGTGGCTAGACTATGATGGATCACCAACAGATAAGGAGTTAGAATTTGAGAATAATTGTTAGTATAGGGATCCTCGTGGGAAAACTCAAGGTCCGTTTTCCCTCAAACAGTTAGGCAAATGGATTGATTTTTTCCCTGTGTACCTAATGATATGGAGATCTTCTCGAAGAGAAAAAGATGGCATCCCTTTAGGTTTTGATTTACTTGGACAAAATACAGCTAAAAGTGACATAAATGGGACAGATATTCATAGATCATGCGAGAGTTTGAAGATATCGGATGTCCGTTAAATCACTTAGTATTTGTGGTATAATGCAGCGCGTGATCGGGTATGTCCATGTGAAATCGTTTTCGTTTCGTTTTTTCTGGATCTCCTTTCTTATTTTGTCCCATTTGGTTATTTTTCGTGTTTTATTATCTCGTAGTCTTGTACCTGCTTTTGTGAGTGTCTTGTAATAAGTCGGGTCTTGTATTGTATCGTGTTTCGACCTCTCTAGTTCCGTACTAATGGTTTTTTAATATAATTCCTGTCGTTTGAAAAAAAGGGAAACATATAAAAGGGAGAAAAAAAATGGCCCACCAACTATTTATACATTAATTTCAATATAAAAAGCAAATAGTCTAAAACCGTGTTACTTATCATATTAAAATGTCTATGCAATCCTAGCAACTTTTTCTTAAAATTTATTCAAATCTCATAACAACAATAAAATTATTTATTTTTCTGTCATAACATGAGGAATACATCCTCAACTAAAATATATGTTTCAGACAAAGCACAACATGATAATACTAATCAACTCGGTACTTCCTGAGAATTGCAATGCTCTAATCACATAGTATGATTAGGTGCCGAAGTTTCACACACAACTGAAGTCGCACGGAGTCGATACTGTTCAATATGGATATTAAAAATCCGGGCTTGCAATTCACGTAACTGTTCCTTCACTTGCCAAGTTTCATCGGGTGGAAGTTCATCCATCGACACTTCCCACACGTTCTCAGTCCTATTATCTTTCATTTCTTTCAAAGTACTAGCGCGTTGCACCTCAAATTTCATGTCGTTACACACATCATCAAGTTGTTGGACAAGCTCTTTGATATGAACCTCCCGATACGGCTCGAGAATGCCTTTTGGTAATATGGTTTCGTTCCAAAATTGAGTCTCGACAAACTCTTTACTCGGGTGAGAAAAAGAAAAGTTTTTACTAGAGAGAGTAGTTATGAGTATTTCTATGTCAATACCCGTGAGGATGCAAAGTTCACTAGCTTTCTTATAGATCCCATTCCGACGCTTTGAAAATGTCACAACACGGTTCTTGTCATCTTCGATGAACTTCATCTTCAACCTTTGGCGACCTTTTGATTTCCTCGTGTTCTCCATGGCTATTGAAGAAACAAATGTTTGGCTGTCTGATCTCCTCTTTTTGCCCTTCATATTTATAAGATTTCTATAAACATGAAGGATAGTTGTCATAATGTTTATGAATAAATTTTGTAATAAATGCAATTAATTTAATTTTCGTTTTCAAATAGTTAATGAGTTTGTCTTTTGTCAATTTCATACTGAAATCCTACAAATGATATTTGATATTCTAGTTACTTTATACTATTATCAAATGTAATATGAAGAGATTATTAAATTCATATTAAAGGCTTAATGAAATATATATAGAGGGGATGATTCCTCTAATAAGTGTAATTTGGCTAAAAACCCTAATAAACAATCCCATCCATTCAATTGGATAATTAATGGTAGATATTTAAGTATAGAAAAAATAAGGGGTGGATGGGCATTATTGGAAAACCCACAATTGTTGACTTTTTTAAAATTTTTCCACTTTTTTTAAACGTACATAACTTTTTCATATGATCTTATTTTAAAAAAAAATTACACCTTAAAATCAAGTGTTTTTTTTACCTTTAATTCGAGTATAGTATTGCTATATTTTTTGTAAAAACAAAATCGACGTTTAATGAAATTGTGCTACTTTACGTAAATGTGCTGGTTTCTAGTAAAACAACACAATTAACTGTGTTACATTGTAAAACAACACAATTAACTGTGCTGCTTTATCATAAAACCAATCTGTCACACCCCCAAATTCCACTAACGAAAATTTTACCGTTTTGGAATGTAACAAACCAGGATCTCAGACATCAGTTACTTCAAACGACACTATATGGGACTTAAAATGTCATAATATAAAAGGTCAGAGTAAATGTGCGGAAGCGTTTAAACAAAAGTAAATGCGCAAAACAACGCGCCCAATTTTAAGTAATAACAGAACATAAATAGTGTTTGATAGAATGACATATGATGATAATAGTCAGATGACACCATGCATGTCCTAACGTGATCCTGCGTATCGACCTGAGAAAACATATAAGAAAATGAGTCAACACTATGTTGGTGAGTTCACAGGTTTCAATAATTTGAAATAAAGTGTTTGCAGGTTATGTACATCCAGTATGCATATCTATAGATAGCTAACCTATGTTCATGTTTTACTAAAGCGCTCGCAATCGAAGCTGACTGATGTGTTTGTTTGTTTGCATTCAGCCAGGTCTATCAACTCTGACTAATATGATTAGGTCAATATTGCACCCGTTCGACCTCCAATCGAACTAGACGACTAGCCCGGGTGGGGTTTGTCAAACCAAGTAGTACTACCAAACATTACCTCGCTAAATCCATACTAACGGTCCGATGTGTGTGAGGACTTTCAATGATAGTGTTACGCTTAGCCTCAACAGTGATATCATATGAAGTACAATAACCCAAAATAGTTTGGCATGTTCTCTCCCACAAACAAAAACAATTAAAGGGGCCGCGAAACTCACCTGCGTTGCGTAGTAGGTAGTATCACACAAGTAACAGATTTGGTACACAAGTGTAAGCCTGCAACGGCTCACGTATGCCCTAGAATTATAAACATAACAATTAGGGACACATGGGATTTGTGACGACGACACGAAAGATTAGAACGTCTTAAAACATTCTAAGGATTTACGAGTGTGTCTATGGGAATATAGGTTTCTTAATATAATAATTAAGATAAAAGCGTTTCGTGTCGAACATTAATAACGAATAATATTAATTAATAAATATTCGTGTGTTTGTACCATTAAAATAATGGCCCGAAAAATAATATAGTTAATATATATTTTTTTTTTGAACTCGTAGAAAATATGCGATAATCACTTAGATGATAAAATAATAAATATATTATTTTTGTTCGAGGATATAACACGTGAGTAAATAATATAATTAATATATTATTTATAAGTTTGAAACGTTACACATTGTTTATAATCGTGGTAAAAATAATATAACAATATATCATTTTTAATTGGAGTTATGTGTTGGAAAAAATAAAAATATATTATTTATTCGGAGTCGTGGTTTGAAAATAATATAAGTATATTATTTTAAAAGTGAGAAATAATATGAAAATGGATTATAAAATCAAACCCGAGCCTACAAGTGTTTTCCGGGGTTAAAACACTTTAATATATTGTTATAATAATATGGGGGTGGGTTTTTATAAAAATATAATCATTAAAAGTTTGTTTAAAAAGAAAAGGGGGTGGAGGGACTCGAACCCGGGTCTCCTCCCCCGAAGCCATGAAACCTAACCATTCCACCCACTAGGGTAATCGCATACAGGTCTAGATTGAAATGTTTTTAACATCGATGGTTCCGGTGTTCTTCTTCCCTACGCATCCCGATCCAAACCCAACCAATTTCACTCGATTTTGATCGCGAATGAACACAGGGGTTTAGTGGTTTTGATTAATGGTTTAAAGCGAATCTGATCACAAGTTTAATTGAAAAATCATTAAGTCTAGGTTTGTTTAATTCTTGCCTGAATATGTCGAAAACCCTAGGTTGATCCTGGGATTAGATTGGTCGAATTCAATATTGAAAAGAGTTTAATTCGTAGGGTTATTATAGAGTTTTGGATTGCGAATCTGTCCATATAAGCTAATTAGATTAAGACTGTGTTTAGATCAGAAATCGATTAACCCAAATATGTGATGAACCCTAGAATCGGTTCACTACTAATTCGATGTTAAGTGCTTGAATTAGTATAGGGCTTTCGACGAGTGGATGTTTGCGAACCTAACCATGACCTTTAATTGAATTTAGATCGTGTTCAGGTTGGGGTTCGATTAAACCCGAATGGGTATAAACCCTAGAATTCATTCTTGATCGAATCAGTGTTATAAGCCCTAATTTTCATAGGGCTTATGATCTACGCATGAAAACGAAACTAAGGATGTAAGATTTTACCAGAATCGGATTCGAATTAGTGGTTCCCGACTAGAACAGGTGTCGACTGTGTCTGGTTAGACCTCCAGCGAGCCTGGTTCTATCTTCGGCCAAATTGATGCGTGCCAAAGCTTCAGAGATGTACGATTTCAGTGTGAAGAGAGTAAGATTGTGAAAATAACGATCGAAAGCAACGAATTTGATATGCTCATGATAATGGTTGACGGTTACGGGTTTAAGGCTCATAAATTGGTTTAATTCAACAGAATGAGGGTGTTTTAAGGCTTAAATGACGTCGTGAATGTCATTAACATCCATTTCGGTTATGGATTCGAACAAACTTCAGTTGTAACGCTTAAATTTGAATCAAGAACATACTATTTGACTTTTAAAAGTCAACAGGAACACAAAACCCTCTATTTTGACATTGGGAGTCAACAAATCAGGTTTTGGGACTTGGCAGAACTAGTCCCTGTAGTTTTAGGTGTACAAGGGTTTGAGGAATGGCAGAATTAGTCCCTGAGGTTTGTGATATGGTTAACTAGGTTAAGATTTAACGGAATTGTGCTAACGAAGTTATCTCAAAAAGGTCGGATGTCACATCATCCCCTAGTTGAAAGAATTTTCGTAATGAAAATTAAAATAATAAAAAAAATTCTGGGGTGTCACATCATACCCTAGTTGAAAGAATTTTCGTCCCGAAAATTAGAATAGTACCTTAAGAGTTTGACATGGATTGCTTGAACAGATGAGGATACTTGCACATCATCTGATCCTCACGCTCCCATGTGAATTCCGGTCCGCGTTTCGAGTTCCAACAAACTCTGACAATAGGTATTTTACTGCGTTTGAGTGTTTTGACTTCCCTATCCATGATTTTTACCAGTTCTTCAACGAACCGCAATTGTTCATCGATGTGTAGTTCCTTAAGAGGAACCACGAGTGTCTCGTCTGCTAGACATTTCTTCAAGTTAGAGACATGAAAGACGTCGTGTACACCACTAAGTCCTTTAGGTAGGTCCAGTTGGTACGCTACTAGGCCAATTCTCTTCACTATCTTGAATGGTCGAACATAACGAGGATTTAGTTTGCCTCGTTTCCCAAAGCGAATTACACCTTTCCAAGGTGAGACTTTTAATAGTACCATGTCGCCTACTTGAAATTCTAATGGTTTGCGACGTTTATCGGCATAGCTCTTTTGACGATCACAAGTTGCCGCCATACGGTTTCGAATTGAACGATATTTTCAGAGGTTTCGAATACAAGTTCTGGACCTGTAAATTGGCTATCCCCAACTTCAGCCTAACAGATAGGAGATCGGCATTTACGTCCGTTCAATGCCTCGAATGGTGCTTCCTTGATGCTAGTGTGATAAATATTGTTGTAGGAGAACTCCACTAGAGGTAAGTGAGATTCCCAAGTGTTACCGCAATCGATCACACAAGCTCGTAGCATATCCTCCAAGGTTTGAATGGTACGTTCTGTTTGGACATCGGTTTGAGGATGGTACGCTGTGCTCATATCTAGACGCGTGGCTAAAGCTTTTTGCAGAGATTGCTAGAAACGTGATGTGAATCGAGCGTCACGATCCGAAATGATAGAGATTGGCACTCCGTGCCGAGAGAACACTTCCTTCAAATAAACACAAGTAAATTTTTCCATTTTGTCAGTTTCTCTGATTGCTAAGAATTGAGCGGATTTAGTCTGACGATCGACGATCACCCAGATGGTGTCGCATCCGCTAGGAGTTTGGGGTAATTTGGTTATGAAGTCCATAGAGATTTGTTTCCATTTCCACATTGGGATCTCTGGCTGCTGCAATAAGCCAGAAGGCTTTTTGTATTCCACCTTGACCTTTGCGCAAGTCAGGAACTTGCTCACATAGGTGGCTATATCAGCCTTCATCTTTGGCCACCAATATAGCACCTTTAGGTTATGATACATCTTGTCAGAACCTGGATGAATAGAGTATCGAGATTTGTGAGCTTCATCCATAACCAGTTCCCTTAAGTTTCCATACACTAGAACCCATATTCGCTCTGCCATGTAGCGAATGCCATCTGATTTGACCTCCAGTTGTTCTTTCATACCGCGTGTGGCTTCCATCGGTAGGTTTTCCTCTTTAAGGGCTTCGAGCTGAGCACTATGGATTTTGTCAGGTAATCCGGTGTGAATAGTAAGTTGTAATGCTCGAACTCGTTTAGGTTTGGTGTCCTTACGGCTTAGGGCATTGGCTACCACATTAGCCTTCCCTGGATGATATCTGAATGCACAGTCATAGTCATTTAAGAGTTTGACCCAACGACGCTGTCGCATGTTCAACTCTTTCTGTTCAAAGATATGTTGAAGAATCTTGTGATCGGTGTAAATGGTGCACTTGGTATTGTACAAGTAATGTCTCCATATCTTTAGTACAAATACCACGGCTCCCAACTCTAAGTCGTGAGTCGTGTAGTTCTTCTCGTGGATTTTTAGTTGACGAGAAGCGTATGCGATCACTTTCTCGCGTTGCATCAGTACACAACCAAGCCCTTGAATTGATGCATCACAATACACCATAAAATCATCCATTCCCTCCAGAAAGGATAGGATGGGTGCACTGCAGAGTTTCTGTTTCAGAAGTTGGAATGCTGATTCCTGGGTATCACCCCAGTTATAAGGTTTACTCTTCTAAGTTAAGGCTGTGAGCGATTGTGCAATCTTGGAGAATCCTTCAATGAAGCGACGGTAATAGCCAGCCAATCCTAGAAATTGTCGCACCTCGGTCGGAGTTGTTGGTTCCGCCCAGTCCTTGATGGCCTCTATTTTAGATGGATCGACATGTATTCCCTTCTCATTGACTACATGTCCTAGGAATTGCACTTCGTGAATCCAGAATTCGCACTTAGAGAATTTAGCATACACTTGTTCTTGCTTTAGCAATTCCAGTATCAAACGAAGGTGTTCCTCATGTTCATCTCTATTCTTGGAATAGATGAGGATGTCATCAATGAAGATGATGACGAACTGGTCGAGGTACGGTTTACACATACGGTTCATGAGATCCATGAACACCGCGGGTGCGTTGGTCAGTCCGAATAGCATGACCATGAATTCGTAGTGACCATACCAAGTCCTGAATGCCGTCTTTGAGATGTCCTCCTCTTGGACACTCAGTTGATGGTAACCGGATCTAAGATCTATCTTGGAATAGAAGCTTGACCCTTGGAGTTGATCAAATAGATCGTCAATGCGGGGTAGAGGATATCGGTTCTTGATCGTTACTTTATTAAGCTCACGGTAGTCGATGCACATGTGGAAGGTCCCGTCCTTCTTCTTGACAAATAGGACTGGAGCTCCCCACGACGATGAGCCAGGTCTAATGAAATCTTTATCTAACAACTCATGCGGTTGTGTAGACAACTCTTGCAGTTCACTGGCGTAACATCCATGTTTTTCCTAGTGTTTTATGTTATGCAATAAATGACAATTTCAAATTTCCTTTTACATTCAAAAATGTGTGTCACAACATTTATTATTTTCATGTGCAATAACTACGGAGTATTATCATAATGATATAGGTACATATACACATTAAATAAACCTCCATTATCTCACAAACTTCGAGGACCAAAACTGACAAAACTCAAACCAACGTCAAACTACAAGGACTATTCCTGTATTTAACCAAAACTCAAGTTGACACGGTCGCGCCGTTGCTGGAGCACGGTCGCGCCAAGACCACAGGCACGGTCACGCCTCGTGCGCAGTCAAGAAGCAAACTCAATCTGTAACGCCTCAAAACGTTCGAGTTCGCAGCCATAACTCAACATTGATTGTTTCGGACATCATTAGACAGTTTCTAACCGTCAATCGACGTCATTTAATCGAATTAATGCCAATTATGGACTTTAAAGCCAAAACCGTCGACTATATCACCAAATTCGATCATCTGAGTTGTTATTCCTCGCAAACAACCCCTACACACCTTACTCGCACCTCTCAGAAGGTGTTGCGCACATCAATTTGGCCGGAGAAGGAACTAGAGACGCTGGGGGCTAAGCCGTTTGAAGTCGGAGGTCCATTTGGTCGAGCACCATCAATTCGAGATCGTTTAAGGTAACTAATCACACCTACGGTTTCGTTTTCATCTGTAGATGGAAAGCCCTAACCCAATTGGGGCTTACAACAATGAATTGGACACGATTGGATTCTAGGGTTCATACTCATTCGGGTTTAATCTAAATCCACCCTAGACTCAGTCTCAATTCAACTAAATTGCATGGTTAGGTTTGCAAACATTCACTCTTTGATAACCCCATGAATCCAACTGTTATTAATACATGATTTTGTCAATTTGTTTTTGGGACGAAACCAGACACGGTCGTGCTCATCCATTAGCACGGACGTGCCTCTACTCCAAGCGTGGTTGTACCTCCTGACTAGACGCGGTCGCGTCCCGAGCCTAGGCACGGTCATGCCCTACCCTGGCATAGTCGTGTGTCCCGTGGTCAGTCTTATTCTTTTTTAATCATTTTTAAAAAAAAACATATTCTTTTTTATCCAAATTTCTTTATGAAAATTATTTTATAAAACCCCAAGGCTCGAGTATATTTTATGAACTAAATTATTAACATAACGATTTTTAAGAATTGTTAACCATTTTAGAGAGTTAAAAACAAATGAATTTTATTAAAGATATGTATAATTAATTAATTTAAAAACCCTATGAGCTATCTTATTAATACCCAATTATTTAGAGCAATTTATGGCTATTTATCATTTACTTATTTTAATAAAGAATTAATTTGACTGTTTAATTAATTGAGAAATTATAATTATCTATGTAAATAATAGTCGTATATTTATTTGTAAAACAAAATAACATATATATATATATATATATATTATACTTATATATACATATATTCAATCATTTATTAGCAAACAAGTTATTCCTCTTTAAACGAACATATTATTTCTTTAATAACAAACGTAAATACACCATTCAATTGCAATACCTTTATACATTAGTACTTTGAGCATTTTTCATTGATACATATATAAATCCAATCATATGTTAACCTCGTGTTAGCGAAAAACTAGCGTGACTACTCGTATTTGTGATTTCAAGCTATAGATCCAATGTGAGTTTACATAGCCCCTTTTTCACTTTTACATCTTTGGGGTGAAACATGATTACATTCAAACTACTTGCAATTTCTACAATTCAAACATTATGATCATGTGTGAAATTTGTGCCTTATGCATGAACACTATTTGTGCAAACAACATTTACATACTTTTTGTGCATAGTGCAAGTACAATCATTAACCCCGTACAAGCCAACGGTATACAATGATAGATCTATTGTGTCTGACCAACCCACCCGGTTAGGGTGATTGTTGCCGAAAACACTTAAGGATAACATGCGTGTTATTCTTATCAGTCACAAGGTTTGATTGTGCGCCCAGTTTAAACAATAGTGGTTCTCCATAATTACCTTATTAATCCATGTATCATATGAATTGTACACAAAACCTTTGATAACACTTGTTGTGCTAAAACCTATGTATGCTCACCAACTTTTTAGTTGACTCTGTTTTCATCATGTTTCAGGTGCCAATAATTGAGAGTATTGTTCAAGAGTTATCACATAAGAAGTTGCAAGACAGAGTTAATAAATTAAACTTTGTTTGAAGTACTTTGTTTTCTTTTTGACTTTGTTTGTTGAAACAATTGTTATGAATTTGGATTTAATGAAATATGCAACTTTAGTATGATCATGTGTTTTTGAACAGTTTACACGTCCGCCCCGACATATTCCGCCGTCGGTTGGGGTGTGACAACTGGGTGCAAGTCTATTCGGTGCCCGAGCGATAGGTGCTGCTCCGGGTGCTAGGTTAATTTGAAATTCGACCTGACGGTGAGGTGGAAGACCAGGTAAGTCTTCAGGAAATACTTCTGGATAATCACGTACGATCGGGATGTTGTCAATCCTCTTCTCCTCAGATGGCTGCTCGGCGACGAGAGCCAGAATGGCAGTATGACCCTTACGTAGACACTTTTGTGCTTTCATAAAAGATATGATGCCCATAACTGCACCACTCTTCTCGCCTTGGACGGAGAGGATTTCTCCACTAGGGAGAGGAAGGTGCACAATTTTCTCCTGACAGACAATCTCGGCTTGGTTCTTAGACAACCAGTATATTCCGACAATTACGTCAAAACTACCGAGTATGACCGGCATGAGGTCAATGTCAAGTTTATGACTAGCCAGTTCAAGTTTACAACCCTTAAGAATGTGGGTTGCTTCTATTATCTGTCCATCAGCTATTTCTATGGTGTACTTATCTTCTAGTAAGGTGGAGTTTCTTTTATCAAGTTACTAAGTTTCTTAGATATAAAACTCCTATCGGCACCGGTGTCAAAAAGGACATAAGCAAAATAGTTGTTCAGAAGAAACTTACCGGTAACCACATTGTGGTCGTATCGAGCTTCTCCGGATCCTAGCACAAAGGCTCTCCCTTTGCACCGTTTCCACCATTGTTGCCATTGTTGTTATTATTGCCTTGGTGGTTATTGTTGTTGTTGTTGCCATTGCCACCCTTCTTCAATTGCGGGCAGTCCTTCTGGATATGTCCTTTCTTACCACATTAAAAACACCCTTTTGTAGATCCTTGTGGTTGAAAGGGTTGCTTGGGTTGGAGTTCAACCCTACAGTCCTTGACGGCATGACCTACCTTTCCACATCGTTGGCAACGGAGCTTTTCACATGCACCAAGATGGTGATAATTGCACTTGTTGCATTTGGGGAGTTTTCCGGTGTAACCACCTTGATTTTGACCAGAAGAGGTCGATTGGTTGATGCTTTTTGTAAGTTCAAACCTACACTGTTGTTGTTGGGGTTGATTCGACTGAGAACCCCTGATGTTGTTGCTGGTGTCAAACTTGCCTTTGTTGTTGTCGGTGGTTTTGGAAGCTGAACCTCTTGGAGGCAAAGTTCCCTAAGTCACCGCCTGATCAGTTAGCTTGTGCGCAAGCCTGATGGTTTGCTGAATGGAGGTGGGGTTAGATGAGGTAACCATGCTCTGGATCTGGAGTACCAGACCATTAATAAACATTTCAATCCACTTATAGGGTGAGGGCACATGACAGCAAGTTTATACGATCGGGTTGTGTAGAGTTCTATCTCAGAACCCTCCATTTTAAGTTCCAGAATTCCTCTTCAAGCTTCTGGAAATGCATTAGCCATGTCTAGGCCTAGTATCTGAACCTGAGCGTTCCACCAGGTGAGGGCAGGACCCTCCAGAGTTCCTGATGCGAACTTGACCCGATTTTCCTCAGGACAGTTGCACATAGCGAAGACTGATTCGACTTTCTCGAACCATCGGAGTAACCCAACGGCTCCCTCCGCTCCGCTGAAAGTATGAGGCTTGCAATCCATAAAAGTCTTGAAAGTACAAACTGTTTGATTGTTCAGTTGACCTGGATATATAGTAGATGCATGTTTGAGTACACAAGATTTGAGAACGATTAAGGTGTTAACAGTTGGCTTGCTAGAGTCCACGAGTATTGAATTTACCTGCAGCGATGTGTGCCGCCAGTGCTTCAGCCACACTGTCGTTGATCAGTGCAGTCAAATCGGCTGCTGTTAGGTTTATGTTTCCACGACCACCATGACGACCTCCGCGTCCACGTCCGGCCATAGTTCTTCACATTCATAAATACAAACAATGAGAAAATATGTCGCATATTATCGTCATTTAAGCATAGGTATACAGAAAGAAGTTTGCAATGACATGTGAGATTGTGATCATGGTTCATGATCTATTTAAATTATAATGGCTATAAAATAAATAACTCAAAACATTAGTTTATTAAGATTTTTATTGAAATAGGAACAACCTTATGCATTTAGGTTTGAAATGAAAGGAAATAACAAAATAAAATGAGATAGAATGGAACATCAAACTCCACTGCTAGCGGATGAGATAACTGACTCATCGCCCTCTTCCTCTGGCTCCTACTCAGGCTCAAAGTTGGGTGCTTCAGCTGGCTCCAAAGCAGCCTCAAGTTGTGCCTCTAATTGCACAATCCTTTCCTGAGATTCTACCGCTGCCTCCTCGAGAGTATACACTCTAGCCTGTAACTCATCTACTTTTTCCACTAATGTATTGTGCACGTGGTCAGTACCAGCCAGTTCTGCTACTAGCAGATCCATCGTGTGGTCCGTCTATTTCTCCCTCCTTAACAGACTTGTAATTTCTCCTGCTGCGTCTCTCATATTTCGGATCTCTCGATCCATAGTGGCTACAAATGCTGCAAATGCTTGCTCCAAGTGGCATGGCAGCAATGGTAATTGTGGTCCTGATGATGATGAAGCTCCAAAGTATGGAGATGGAACTCGTTCCTGCCTGACCCACTTCCTAAGTAGACCAAGATACCAATCCCAATCACTCCCGTTCCGGATGTGCATGGGCTCTCCATACACAATAGTGTCGTCAATAGGTTCGAGCCGACGTCTCTTTGGCTCCGGTGATGCACTAGCAGGAATATCGTGCTCCTGAATGGCTGGTGGTGAAGCAGGCGGTGTAGACATGATCCTGAAACATAAGGAGTAAGTGCCTGGATAGATATCTAAGTTGAGTAACTAATGTGTGTGGCTATAGTCTAGTATGCAGTCCTAGTTTTCTATAACCAATGGCTCTGTTACCAATCTGTCACACCCCCAAATTCCACTAACAGAGTTTTACCGTTTTGGAAGGTGACAAACCAGGATCTCAAACATCAGTTACTTCAAACGACACTATATGGGGCTTAAAATGTCATAATATAAAAGATCAGAGTAAATGTGTGGAAGCGTTTAAACAAAAGTAAATGCGCAAAACAACGCGCCCAAGTTTAAGTAATAACAGAACATAAATAGTGTTTGATAGAATGACATGTGATGATAATAGTTAGATGACACCATGCATGTCCTAACGTGATCCTGCGTATCGATCTGAGAAAACATGTAAGAAAACGAGTCAATACTAGGTTGGTGAGTTCACAGGTTTCAATCATTTGAAATAAAGTGCTTGCAGGTTATATACATCCAGTACACATATCTATAGGTAGCTAACCTATGTTCATCTTTTACTAAAGCGCTCGCAACCGAAGCTGACTGATGTGTTTGTTTGTTTGCCTCCAGCCAGGTCTATCAACTCTGACTAATAGGATTAGGTCAATATTACACCCGTTCGACCTCCAATCGAACTAGACGACTAGCCCGGGTGGGGTTAGTCAAACCCAGTAGTACTACCAAACATTACCTCGCTAAATCCATACTAACTGTCTGGTGTGTGTGAGGACTTTCAATGATAGTGTTATGCTTAGCCTCAACAGTGATATCATATGAAGTACAATAATCCAAACTAGTTTGGCATGTTCTCTCCCCCAAATAAAAACAGTTAAACGGGCCGTGAAACTCACCTGCGTTGCGTAGTAGGTAGTATCACACAAGTAAGAGATTTGGTATACAAGTGTCAGCCTGCAACGGCTCACGTATGCCCTAGAATTATAAACATAACAATTAGGGACACACGGGATTTGTGACGACGACACGGAATTTTAGAACGTCTTAAATTATTCTAAGGATTTACGAGTAGACGAGCGCGGTAATATAGGTTTCTTAATATAATAATTAAGATAAAAGCGTTTCGTGTCGAACATTAATAACGAGTAATATTAATTAATAAATATTCGTGCGTTTGTACCATTAAAATAATGGCCAGAAAATAATATAGTTAATATATTATTTTATTTTTTGAACAAGTAAAAAATATGCGATAATCACTTACGTGATAAAATAATAAATATATTATTTTTGTTCAAGAATATAACACGTGAGTAAATAATATATTATTTATAAGTTTGAAACGTTACACATTGTTTATAATCGTGGTAAAAATAATATAACAATATATCATTTTTAATTGGAGTTATGGGTTGGAAAATAATATAAATATATTATTTATTCGGAGTCGTGGTTTGAAAATAATATAAGTATATTATTTTAAAAGTGAGAAATAATATGAAAATGGATTATAAAATCAAACCCGAGCCTACGGGTGTTTTTCGGGGCTAAAACACTTTAATATATTGTTATAATAATATGGGGGTGGGTTTTTATAAAAATATAATCATTAAAAGTTTGTTTAAAAAGAAAAGGGGGTGGGGGGACTCGAACCCGGGTCTCCTTCCCCAAAGCCATCAAACCTAACCATTCCACCCTCTAGGGTAATCGCATACAGGTCTGGATTGAAATGTTTTTAACATCGATGGTTCCTGTGTTCTTCTTCCCTACGCATACCGATCCAAACCCAACCAATTTCACTCGATTTTGATCGCGAATGAACACATGGGTTTAGGGGTTTTGATTAATGGTTTAAAGCGAATCTGATCACGAGTTTAATTGAAAAATCATTAAGTCTAGGTTTGTTTAATTCTTGCCTGAATATGTCGAAAACCCTAGGTTGATCATGGGATTAGATTGGTCGAATTCGATATTGAAAAGAGTTTAATTCATAGGGTTATTACAGAGTTTTGGATTGTGAATCTGTCCATATAAGCTAATTAGATTAAGACTGTGTTTAGATCAGAAATCGATTAACCCAAATATGTGATGAACCCTTGAATCGGTTCACCACTAATTCGATGTTAAGTGGTTGAATTAATATAGGGCTTTCGATGAGTGGATGTTTGCGAACCTGGTCATGACCTTTAATTGAATTTAGATCGTGTTCAGGTTGGGGTTCGATTAAACCCGAATGGGTATAAACCCTATAATTCGTTCTTGATCGAATCATTGTTATAAGCCCCAATTTCCATAGGGCTTATGATCTACGCATGAAAACGAAACAAAGGATGTAAGAATTTTTCCAGAATCGGATTCGAATTGGTGGTTCCCGACTAGAACAGGTGTCGACTGTGTCTGGTTAGACCTCCGGCGAGCCTGGTTCTATCTTCGGCCAAATTGATGCGTGCCAAAGCTTCAGAGATGTATGATTTCGGTGTGCAGAGAGTAAGATTGTAAAAATAACGATCGAAACCAACGAATTTGATATGCTCATGATAATGGTCGAGGGTTACGGGTTTAAGGCTCATAAATTGGTTTAATTCGACACAATGATGGTGTTTTAAGGCTTCAATGACGTCGTGAATGTCATTAACATCCATTTCAGTTATAGATTCGAACGAACTTTAGTTGTAGCGCTTAAATTTGAATCAAGAACATACTGTTTGACTTTTGAAAGTCAACAGGAACACAAAACCCTCTATTTGACTTTGGGAGTCAACAAATCATGTTTTGGGACTTGTCAGAACTAGTCCCTGTAGTTTTAGGTGTACAAGGGTTTGAGGAATGGCAGAATTAGTCCCTGAGGTTTGTGATAGGGTTAACTAGGTTAAGATTTAACGGAATTGTGCTAACGGAGTTATCTCAAAAAGGCCGGATGTCACAAACACAAAACATAACAGTTAATTATGTTGTTTTACTATAAAACAACACCAAAACAACACGGTTTATTGTGTGACTTGCTCTTCTTAGCTAACCCAACACAAAACAAAACTAGCACAACAAAACTAGTATATCAAACCAGTACAAATCAACATTTTGATGCATAAGCTTTTTGTTGCCTACCACTGAACCATTTTGTTGGTGTATGGATGCTTTAAATTTTTATTTTTAAAGAATGCTACCAAATTAGGCACATATTAATTGACTAAAAGCTTTATGCACAACTCTTAACCTTTCTTAGCTTTTAAGTCTTAACCTTTTTATATTGGTCTATCAATAATTTAATTTAATTAAAAGGCCAATGTGACTAAAGCTTCTGTTGGATTTCTTGTTCTTCTGAATGTGGTGGATTTTTATGATTTCTTGATGTGCTTGAATTTTTTTTTAATGTGCTAAATTTTGACTAAAGAGAAAAGAGATTTGTACTAGATAAAATACAGCACATGTGACCTTTTAAAATTCAGCACTGAAAAAACAACACATGAATCAACATTGAAAATACAGAACAAAGAATCAACACAATCTTACAACTTAGAAATACAACACACAAGTTAGCACAGTTACAAAAATATAGCATAGAAATACCGCACACAAATTTAACACAGTTACAAAAATACAGCACAGAAAAATAAAGCACACAATTTTAGCACAGGAAAATACAATAAAGAAAAAACATCACAAATATTATACCCAAAAAAATACAGCACAAATTTTAAAACTTTTTTTTATTGAAAATTTTTATACAGCAATACTATACTCAAATTAATGATAAAAAAACGCACGATTTTATGGTGTAATTTAAAAAAAAATAAAGTCTTATGAAAAAGTTATGAACGTTTAAAAAAAGTTGAAGAAGTTGAAAAAAGTCAACAAAAGAGGCTATTACTTAAATAACCTTATACCCCTTTTTTTTCTACACTTTGATTTCAACCCTTGATTATCAAATTTGATGGTCAAGATTACTTTTTAGCCTTTTTAGACAAAACATACTTCTTATTTAAACCTCCCTATATATATATATATATATATATATATATATATATATATATATATATATATATATATGTATATATATATATGTATATATATATATGTATATATATAGAGGTGAGTTCACTAAGAAACTCATTTTCATAAGAAAACCAAAAACTCCTCATTAAAGGAGCTGCATATGTGTAGTACACCCAAAAGCCTAACCCCCACCCAAAAACCTAAACCCACCCCACCCTCCCCCCCAAATCCTAAACCCCCCACCCACCCCCACCCCCCAAAAAAAACCTAGCCTAAAAGCTAAACTAAACCCAAAAAACCACCCTCAAAAGCTAACTATGCTACACATATGTAGCAAAACGTCGATTTTTTTAAAGAGGACGATGTGGGGAATAAGGTCTCTGAAGCGGTTTTTGCGTTATGATTTTTTTTTAATTTTTTTTACCTTTAATAAATAGTTTTTTTGATTTTCTCATGAACAATGAGTTTTCTTATAATCTTTCATATAATTTATAAATTATTTTTTCTTTTAATTGTTAAAATAGTATTTAAGTATCTTCAATAAATATTTTTAATGTAAATTCGAAAATGATAAGTCTTACGTATACGTACCAAATAATGTTACATATACGTGACACATAGTGTTTACATATATGTAACATTAATATAATGATAATTGTTACACATACGTAACAATATGTTTGAAAGTGTTTATCATGGTTATCACATAAATATTGGTTAGCACTTGAACCCCACCCTGTATATATATATATATATATATATATATATATATATAAATATATACATATATGTATATACATATATCTATATATATATAGCGCGTGTTCCTTTTGATTTTTAGTAGGAATGATATTTTTATCATTATACCAGTTATTAATCATACGTAATTTTTGAAAAAAACGTGATTTTCAAAAAAACATGACTTTCAAAAAAGCCTCAAAAATTGATTAAACGCTTTAATAAACGTTTAATTTTCAAAAAACGTGTTCCGTTTTCCAGCTTTCCGTTTCACCAGATTGAAAATTGAATGCATTATTTTCCAAACGTTTAATTAATAAAAGCTTTAATAAAGGTTGAATTCATTTTTTCCAATTTTCCAAACGTCCAAGTTTCCAAACGCTTTAATAAATGTTTAATCGATTGGGAAAAATCACGTAAAAGCGTCATAAATAAAAAAAATTACGTAAAAGCGTGATAAATAAAAAAATTACATAAAAGCGTGATTAAATCACGTTTTTCATGATTAAATTACGTTTTTGCATTATTAAATCACGTTTTTGTGTGATTATTAAAAACAATCACGTTTTTGCGTGATTATTAAAAAAATCACGTTTTTGGCCTGATTATTAAAAAAATTCTGCAAATAACCTGATTTTTTAAAAATTCAAAGCTTGTGGTTACAAATTGACATTTATGCTCTTTTTAACCTGGACGACGCGTTAGTTTTTTAAATTAATTACGTTTATGTCACCGCATTATTTCAAACCTTAGATCATATTAATCGTATGGTTGGGAGCCCTTCGTACGCGTCATACGATTTGGGGCCTATATATATAGGGTACGGATCAATTGTGAACCACATTTTAATATGTAACCAATTAACCCAATTAGAAAATGTCACCTAATCAATCATTTTGTTTTATTAAAAGGGTATTTTGGTAAATGTAATATCTTCATATTTTTTTAATAATTAAAAATTCCATCAATTTAACTTTTCCCCCCTTTTTTTAAGCATCTATAACTTTTATATAAAACATTATTTTTTTTATAAAAATTACACTATTAAATAAAGCTTTTTTTATCTTTAATTCGACTATAGTCTTGCAAATTTTTATATTTATTTTTTGAACGTTTGTTATTACATATATATGTAACGAACATTACATACATGTAATATATAAATATGAATATAGTGCTTCAAAATTTCTATTTTTGAAAAATATTCCCCCTTCCCAACATTAATAACTTTTTTATACAATATTATTTTTTATTAAAATTACACCAATAAATAGAGCGTTTTATCTCTTTAATTCAAGTATAGTCTTGCTATATAATTTTTTTTAACGTATGTTGTTACATATACGTAAGAAACATTAATATTTAATAATATTAAATAATTTTTTTATGCAATATCATTTTTTTTAAAATTACACCATTAAAATAGAGCGTTTTATTATATTTAATTCGTGTATAGTCTTTCTATATAATTTTTTTTATTGTTTTTAAATGTTTGTTCATCCAAATACCCATAATTTTTATATTACATATATGTAATATGAATATAAATATAAATAATACTGTTCATCCAAAAACCCTTATATTTATGTGTTCATCTAATTTGTTCATGCAAAAAAACCAAAACACATAAATTTTTTCAATTAAATAACCAAAAAATCCTTAACTTTGTTAATTTAAAAACCAAAATCCAGAATTTTGATATGCATATATGTAATATGAACACATATGTAACCGTATTTCATATCATCAATTTTTACCAAAAAATATACAAAATCAATACATATATCATAATTTTAAACTAAGAAAATACATATTGGTTCACAAATGTTAAGCATACTTTAAATCCATAGCTTCTTAAAAACAAACGAGGTATTACATATATTTAATGTAATACAATATTACATATACGTAATATGTTTTAACATATATGTAATATCTTGTTACATATATGTAATAGATAGTAACCACTAACCGTTTACAAAATATGTATCATCGTTAAGAAAAACAAATCAAAACATCCTATAAGCTACATAAATCGGTATCTTTTGCATCACTTTTTGCTAGGGGTGAGCATTCAGTTCGAACCGGACCGAACTGGGCCGGGCCGAACCGGACCGGAACCGTGAACCGTTTGTATACAAATATTCTAACCGAGAACCGGACCATATATAAACGGTTCGGGCCGGACCGAACTGTATTAAACGGGTCGATTCATGCTTAAATCCTGGACCGAACCGATTAAGAAAAAACAAATTATCCAACTCAATAAAACAAAAAACAAAAAGTTCCAAACCAACTCCATAAAACAAAAAACAAACCCAAAATACTTCACAAAACAAATTAAAGTTCCAAACCCACAAAAACCAAAGTTCCAGATTGTTGCAATTACTAAATTCCTTGAATATTCAAACTCCAACCAAAATACTTTCAATCTTCAATCATTCACTCATCAATCGTCACCGATCCGATGTTTTCATAAATATCTAAAAGAAAGTAACTATTAGAAACTATAACTTTCCATTGGGAGCGAGAGGAATGATTATGGGTCTAAGGACTGGACTGGGCCAACGATTGTGTACACTGGTGGCATAAAAGGACTAGGGTTTTTTTTAATTTAAAATTAGCGGTTCCAACGGTTCCGAACCGCGAACCGTCGGGTTAATAACCGAACCGAACCGGGAACCGTTTAGTTACCATATGAAGAACCGAGAACCGAACCGATTACTTTTTCGCGGGTCGGTTCCGGTTCCAACGGTTCCGAACCGCGAACTGCTCACCCCTACTTTTTACAAATTTGATGATTTCAAAATAATAAAAAAGTTGTATGTTTATATCAAAACCAAATAACACATTCTTATGATAGTAATTTTAGAGCAACAATGAAAATGTAATATAACTTTTACTTTCTTCCAAAGTAAATAAACAATTCCTAATAAACTTACCAAAGTATATATATTATCAAATGTTCAGTTTCTTAACAAAAAAATTGCAAGTAAAACTTCATAAACAAGAATTAGGACAATTGTTAAATACATGGGTAAATGTCAAAATATTGAATAAACTAACAATATTCAATACCAGAAGTATACGTGTCCATCAATGAAGACCCTAGAAAAACATAATTTAAATTGCAAGTAATTAAGTAATTAAAAGCAATACACATCATTTTATGAGATTTCTACTCTTAGTACCAAAACAAAATCCAATATAATAATTCAAATGGTATTAATTAAGTAATAAAAGTTAATTTAGAAAGGAATTGAATGGAAATTTATTACCTGTCTATGGAAATTTAGAAAGTAATAAACTGAACGGAAATTTATTACCTGTTTTCAACTTTCAAATTTATTATTTTTTCTTTACTACCGTCTACCTGAGATGGTTTTTTTTTTCTTTTTGGTTTGAATTTTTTTGTCGAGCCACCAGATTTCTACAAGATCCTATAATAACCCATCTTCCCATATGAAGACCCTATGATAACCCATCTTCCCATTCGCCCACAAGCAACCAGATTTCTACTAGATCAGAAGAAGGGGTTGGTGACAACATCTTGCACTGGATTTCGATCTTCAATTGGTGGAAGAGGAGGTTCCGATAAGTTGCCATGATAGCGTCTTGCACTTTAGATCTTCAATCTTTGATTTTGTATTTCGATTTTTGAAGATAAAAGTGGAGAGAGAAAGAGACTTTTTTTTTTGAAGGCGAATATTGAATGTGTGACGTCGCCCCCTCCGTCACATGGGAGAGTCTCGTCCAACTCCGGCCAATATGTTGTCTTAACCGAGCCCACTTGGTGTCAGAGTTGGAGAGTTTTCAGAAAAAACTCCACCCAATACGGCACCTTCCGGGCTTGAGGGAGAGCCGAGGCTCCAACCCTGGATCGGCGTGGGTAAAACCATGGTGCATCAGCCTAAAAGGCCTCATTTGCGATACCGTAGAAATTAATGGTAGCGACAGGGATTGAACCCGGGTCACTTGGGACTTCAGTACTCACCTCAAGCACTACACCACAACCTCTTTGACGAGAGAGAAAGAGACTTAGTAAGGGGTTTTGATATGATGTTATGAGAGACAGAGAGATATTTAATCTAAAAAGAGAAAAACAAAAAAAAATGATTCAATTACTATTATACCCCTCACTCATTCTAAGCCACACGTTTAAATAAAAGAAACCAGATTCAATCTTGGTTTATTGGTTTACTAGGTTAGAACCCCGTGTTTTACACGGGTTAAATAAAGAAAATATTATATAATTAGTAATAAATATTTAAAATTATAAAGGAAATATTAAATAGTAACCAAACGGAGAGTAATTACTTTGAAGTTTGTTCGTGTATTTCATGATTATATAGAAAAATAAATACAAAGCATTAAAATGTTATGATTTTGAGGGTAATTTATCCGATCATGAAAATAAAGTAGTTACGTGAAGTTTGTTCGTGTATTTCATGATTATATAGAAAAAAATGCAATGTTATATACTTAGTAATAAAGATATACATATTGCATATTTATGACATATTAATTATTACATAGTTTTGTAATACAAATTCTAGAAACGTTATATAGTTATTTTTTTTAAATGTTTTATAAAAAGAATGAAAGAAATGTTCAATTTATATAAATGTTTTATGAACAAACCTATTTAAAAAAACGTTTTATAAAAATAATTATTATTTAATAGGAGAGAGAAGAAGGAAACAAAAACTTATAAAAACAAATAAAGAAATTTGTATAATTAATATGAGAGAGAGTCAGAAAAAAAAAGCTAAGGATACATAGGAGAGTGACAATTGTCACACCAAAACATTTATTTATTATATAATATAGATATAGATTAAATGAAATGAAAGGCCTAAAATGCTGAAATTAAATGAAAGGCTTAAAATTGGTTTATTGGTTTACACATTTAAATTTAGTTAACATATGATCATTTCCTATATATAGACTAAGCGGGTCAAAGTGGCTTTATTTCAAAAACTAGATCAATATCTATCTATACTCTTTAATAAATAAATATTTTGATAAGACACTTGTCACTCTCTTTTACATCCTTAACTTTTTTTCTCGCCTCTCCTATTAATTATATAATTTTTTTAATTGTTTTTGTAATTTTTTGTTTCTCTCTCTTCTATTAAACAATAATGATTTATATACTTCTTTTTATAAAATGTTTTTATTTAAAACAAATTAGGTATTTCATAAAATATTTTTATAAATTAAACATTTCTTTCATTATTTTTATAAAATATTTAAAAAAAATAACTATATAACATTTCTATAATTTGTATTAAAACATTCTCAAAACATTTCTAAACTCTTATTAAATATCCATTATTGTTGCATTCGAAAAATCGATTTGTATTCCTAGTGTTGTTTATTTGTCTAAATTGAATTGTATTTAATATAATAGATTAAAAAACCAAACATTTAGTACTTTTATTATATAATGAGGGACATGAAGTAAAATATAATTGGTACAAACGCTAAAACGCATGTGACGGAGCATTGACCAAAAACATTTGTAACCCATACCCTCTCCCATAAGCATTTGTGTTCCGGTTGTCGAGCTAATGGTGAAGTGGTAAGGTAGAGACCTGATGTTGTTAGTGACACAGGTTCAATCCCTGCTCTTCACATTAGTTCCTGAGACATGCAAATAAGGCCTAGCTTAGGCTGATGCAACTGAGTTTTACCCACGTCGATCCAGGGTTCGAGTCTCGGCTCTCCCTCAAGTCTGGAAGGGGCCGTATTGGGTAGGATTTTTCCTTGGATGTTCTCCAACGCTGACGCCAAGTGAGCCCGGTTAAGACAACATATTGGCCGAAGTTGGACGAGGCTCTCCCATATGACGGGGGGTGCGACGTCACAACATTCAATGTTCGCCGTTCAAAAAAGCATTTGTGTTCCAGTTAAGGGCTTACAAAACTCAGACCAAACCGACAAAACTAAGAACCCAATGACTAGACAACATCGGACCGAGCCAAAAACCATAGATTTTTAACCAGTCTCAGATTAGTCTGGAACTAGAACCAAACCAACCGGGATTTAAGAAAGAAAGTTATTTTTTTAGTTTATATTTTTCGAGTTATCAACCCCAAGCATATTTGGAAAAAGCATAACCTGGGCTCACACAATTCACATAGGACAAAGGTCATTGACTTGAATAGAGCTTGTAAAAAAAAACCTGTTGGTTACATTTCTTCAACAAATAAATTCAAGATTTACAAAAAAACTGAAATTTTATATTTCTTACTTAGCTCACCTAGATCTGAACTCGCTGAAGCCTTTGACTCCGTCCCGGAAAAGGAGCAAACCAGTTTGATCCAACAAATTCAGACCAAGAGAAATGGCAGATCAGATTTAATGGTAAAGGGTCGATATTTGATAGAGAGACGATCCAAATCTGCTTTTTTGAGAGAGTGGAAGTTGATCGTCGCGCAACCATATCTGCTTTTTAGAGTGACGGATCTGACCTTGTTGGTGGAGATCGAACCGTGTTCTTCATCTCTCTCGAAATCGACGACACGACTGATGGTGTTTCAGACGACGACACATTGACGGAAGATGGCGTTGCAAGTTGCAACGGCGTGATAATTTTCTTGATCTTCCGGTGGTGGCAATGTTGATTTCTTGAGGTTTTTTGGTTTGTAAAAGAGAGAAAAAGAAGAAAGAGAGGAAAATCTGATATGATTTCTTTAGGTTTTGGAGAGAGACAATGAGTATATATATGATAATTGTTAAATTACATTAATACCCTTTCAGGTTAAAATTAAATTAAAAAGTCAAGAAAAGCAAGCAAATTAATATGTGATCCAGAATGAGTTTAACAATTTTCACAACTTAGGGTTTACAATCGATACGTCTTTTCATACACTTTGTACGATTTGAGCCCTTTGTATTTAATAACCCCTGTATGTATATATATATATATATATATATATATATATATATATATATATATATATATATATATATAGGGGATGGTTCAAGAGAAAACCACATAGTTAGGCGAAAACCGAGAAAACAACTAAAAAAACCAATTTTAACCAATCATATGATAATATTTATTTTTTATTTTATTTTATTTTTATTTATTTATAAAAGTATCAATGTAATATTACACATTTTTACCAAAAAATCATTTAAGTATTGGCTTACGTATACGTAACACATAGTGTTAAGTATACGTAAACAGAAAACAAAACAATCGTGGTTACGTATACGTAAAACACAATACAAAAATGATTTTTTGGTAAATTGTGTAATATTATATTAATATACTTTGAAATAAACTAAAAAAATAAAAAAAATCTATAAATTATTTGATTGCCTTGTAGTGGTTTTCTCGGTTTTCGCCTAACTTTATGGTTTTCTCTTGATCCCTCCCCTATATATATATATATATATATATATATATATATATAGAGAGAGAGAGAGAGACACACACACACACATATAGATTTCACTAAAAAGTCAAAAAAGTATAAAAAATATAAAAAGTCGTTTAAAACGCTCATGACCGGCTCATACGAACACCGATTTTACTTATTTCGGCGGCGTTGTAACCGTCTCGTCGAACTCTACGATCTTAGCTTGTAGGGTTTATATTTTAGGGTTTACTTTTTGCCTTAGGATTTAGCCTTAGGGGTTTAGCCTTAGGGTTTAGCTTTTAGTATTTAGGCTTTATGGGGGTGGGGGGTGGGGGTGGGGGTTTAGGTTTTTGGGGGGGTGGGGGTGGGGGTTAGGTTTTTGCGGGGGTTGGGTTGGAGGTTTAGGCTTTTGGGTGGTGGTGGTGGTGTTTTTAGACGACTTTTTTGGCTTTTTAGGGTTTTTTTTTTGTTAGGATTTAGGTTTTTTGGGGGTGGGGGATTTTAGGTTTTTCGGGGTAGGGTGGGGGTTAGGTTTGGGGGGTGTGGGGTGGGGGGTTTTAGGCTTTTGGGGGGTGGTGGTGGGGTTTTTAAAAGACTTTTTAGCTAAATCTCAAACTATATATATATATATATATATGTATATATATATATATATAAATATATAAAGCAGAAGCGAGAATGTCGGCTTGAGTAACGCAAACATTGGTGAGAATCCAATGCCCCGAAAACTATATATATATATATATATATACACACACAAACACACACACACACACACACACACACACACATATATATATATATATATATATATATATATATATATATATATATATATATATATATATATATATATATATATATATATATATATATATATATATGACGTATCAAATGAAAACCCTGAATTGTTGTGAAAACCTTTAAACTCATTTTGGACCACATATTCAATTTTTGGATAATTTGGTATATTTTTAATCTGTAGGGTTATTTAGGTCATTTCCCCCATCTCTCTTTCTCTATTAAACGTACCATCTTTGTCATTTCCGTCTATCTCTTTCTCTCTTTTTCTAAACACAAATCTCTAAGATCTGTTTCATCTCTCTAAAACCTAATTTTAATCTTCTTCTACATGAAGCAAAAGTACGAGTCAGAAGTTACCTCTCATGGTGTTGCATGAAACTCCAATCTGGCTTCATCCATTTCTAAAGCATTCTCCGACCCAATTCAAAATGGGAACCGGATACCACCTGAAACCCCAATCAACTCCTCCACCAACCTGATTGATGGATTCTTCAACCGAAGCAACCTAGATCTTCTGGATCCATGAGCTTGAGGTCGAAGTCCGGCCATCGTGGTGGACAAATCGTCTCGAAGAAAAGGGAGCAGCCGTAGAAGGTTCGTATCAGATTTTTTAATGCTAAATCGGAGAACATTCTGTGCTAAATCGGTTATATTATACTTGTTTTTTATACTTGTTTCATATATTGTTCTTCGATTTCATATCTGTTTAGCAATAGATTTTTTAGTTGCAGATCCTGCTTACAAATTAAATTTAGTTGTTTTCATTTCATTGTGTAAACTAAATTTACAATATAATAGTCAAGAATTTTACGTTTGAAAAGTAAAAATCACATACCTTTGGACATTCTGAATTTAGTGTGCTATTAGGCTGTTTTTTAAGCACTTATAGATGTATGTTAACTGTGCAGAGTATGCTAAAACATTTTACTTAGGTTGGCTAATTTTTATTTTTATTAAATTTCTTGCTAGAATTATTTGGATTCACTGAATTTTGTATAATCTAAAGTTAGTGAAGACTATGCTAAAACTTTTTACATAGGTCTGCTAATTTTTTTTTTACTTCTTGCTAGAATTATTTGGTGGATTGAAGACAAGCTATACTTTTATCTCTAGTTTATACATGATTATTTAATGAAGTTTATCATAAACTTTTACTCTGTACAACACATAATAAAAGTTGTTTAAAACTCAATCAGAGTAAAATAAAAAAAAGTATATTTTTAGTTATTTTTCCATTCCTTATTTACATCCAGCATTCTGGTGATAACTTCTTGAATTACAAACTATTACAGGATTGTTTCAATTTGTTCTAGAGCATGTTGAAGATAAGAATATGGAACCCCCTTTTTGAGGAACTTGAAAATTTTCTTCCCAGTAAGTATGTTTTTGATTGTTTAATAAACTACACCATAGAGAGATTAGTGGAGATGAATGCTTTGCATGTTGAACTACAGGTGCACAGCTTTTAAAATTTACTGTAAACTTTTGCTAATGTATTAAACAACAGGGGTGGCCTCTTCAGGTGCAACATTTATTACATGTTGTAAACTTTTACTAATGTATTAAACAACATGTGCGGCCTCTTAAAGTTGTCACTATATATGGTTATGAAGAAACACTCCTTGAACAAACTGAAAAACCTCTAACTCCTCGCCGCAAAGCGCGACGGGAAAAACACTAGTTAATTTTTAAACATGTGTATTTTGATTTTATACATGTGTATTTGATTCATTTACACATGTGTAAATTGTATTTACACATGTGTAAATTGTATTTACACATGTGTAAAAGAGTTTTTACTCATGTGTGTTTGATTTGAATTTTGTATATTGGTTTTACACATGTGTAAAATAAAATTACATATGTGTAAAAGGTTTTTGTTCATGTGTATATACATATGTAAATTATCTTTTTTCATGTGAATTGAATTTTGTATATGGGTTTTACACATGTGTAAACTAAATTTACACATGTGAATTTTTTTAATAATGTGTAAATACATTTGAAAACTATTTTTGTTCATGTGAATTTTCACATGTCTGAGCGTTTTATGATGCATTTGGTATTTAGATGGTGTAGATAAGCACATAAGGGATCGAAGATTTTGGTTCAAGACGGTATAAAAGCCGGCTTCCTTGTGTATATGATTTTTTGTAAAAATATTCGTGTATTTTCTTGAATTGTTGTGTAAATATATTTTGGTTTGATTTACAATAGATTTTAATTTTTACACATGTGTATTTTGATTTTACACATATGTATTTGATTCTTTTACACAGGTGTAATAGAGTAATGTAATTATTTATAAAAATGTGCATCTGGACATTTTAGAGTGGGAAATGGAGAGAGAGAGAGTGTGTGTGTATGTACTTTTATTAAAAAAATCATGTAAATTTACATATTTACCCTTTTGAGGGTATTTTAAAAAGAAAAAAGCTAGATTTAATTTCATCCACATATTAAAATATACAAAAATGAAGGTGTGGTCCTAAATGAGTTTAAGGGTTTTCACAACAACTCAGGGTTTTCATTTGATACGTCCCCTATAAACCCTTTTCTAGCCACATATTCTTTTCCTTGGTTTTCTTTTTTATTTTTAATCATAAAGAGCATTTATGTCTTTTGTTCACTCTCTCTCTTTAAACATACCCTCTTATCATCTCTATCTTCAAAATCAGATCCATCTATCTCTATTCTCAAAGTCATGCGACTTTCCCCTCTCTCTCTTCCTTCCTTCCCAAGATCTCCACAGATCCATCTATCTCTGTTCGTTTGATCAGATTTCATGTTTTTTTTTTCTGAAGAACCGACGGCATTTTACACATCTGTATAGCGTGAACGCTTCTTTCAAGTCTAATTAGTGCTACGATTTGTTGTTGTTTGACATAAAAAAAATCACTCAACATCGATTTCCAGATGCAAGTTTGTTGCTTTTAATATGGATCTGGGAATTTTAAGTGAGGCTTTTTTAATATTGACCGTTCTCCTTTCTCTATTTAATTTCAAAGCTTTTAATACGGATCGAGTGTTGGATAAAGGTTTACTTGGGGGTCAGTTTTAGGAAATACAAAATAAGGAAAGAATTTTAACCTGGATCAAAGGTTTAAACAAACGTGTGAAAGATTTTGTTTTATCTTCAACCTAAGTCAAAGGTTTAAACTGGAAAAAACCTAGATCGATAAACTTTAACAAGATAATTTTTTTTTATCTTGAACATTAAACCCATTCCAAAATTCTGAAACTTGATGAACAATATTCTTTTTTGTTGACAAGTCCAATTATGAAGAAAGACTTAGATCAATAAACAAAAAAACCCATTAAATGATGAGAAGCAAACCTAATATAAACATGGATTGATCTGATGAAACAGAGGTGATGAAGACGACGATGACAAACAATAGGAACAACCAATTCTTCTTCTCCATTCTTCATAAAAGAAATCCCAAATTCTTTTATGAATTTAATTCCAGAAAGAAAGCAAGAAACATGGGAATACTTCGTGTTTCACATTAGTATTCTTATGAGCTAACCTATACGTACAAAAATCATTTGTATTCTGGGGTGGACAAAAATATTTGGGGATGTGTAAACTGAATGTTTTTTAATTCTTTGAATTTGGTTCTGGGGTTATTGCAGATGTTTAAACTGAATTTACAGATGTGTAAAGTGAATTTACACATGTGTAAAAAGTTTTGTTTATATATTGTTTAGCGTTTATATGAAATTACGATTTGAATTTACACATCTGTAAACTAAATTTACAGATGTATAAACTGAAATCACAATTTTTTTTACTTTCATGATATGTGCGTATATTTGTTTAACAATTTTTTTTACTTTCATGACATATGTAAACCTGGTTAAATATTTGGGGATGTGTAAACTGAATTTTTTTAATTCTCTAAATTTGGTTATGGGGTTATTACAGATGTGTAAACTGAATTTACACATGTGTAAACTGAATTTACACATGTGCAAATTAAGTTTACCCATGTGTAAACTAAAATTTACAAATGTGTAAAGAGTTTTTATTCATGTTCTATTTATCGATTAAACGAAATTGTGTTTTTTGGGTTATGATTATATCATATTTATCTTGTATGTAGGGGAAAGCTTTGGCATTGGCAGAATACACATGTATATGGGTTTTACACATGTGTATTTGAGTATTACACATGCGTATTTAAGTTTCTTTTACAAAGTGTAATTATATAGATTTTTTTCCCTAATTTACAAAGATTCCTGGGTATTGGATGTACAATTTTTTTCCTTAATTACCTTTCTACCCCTCTAATAAACCTAGACCACATGTAACACCTTAGAAAAATCCCATATCGTTCTGTTCTATTCTGTCCACGGGAAAGATGCTGGGTTCATAAGGAATGCCCCGCCTCAAATACCACAACGCGTTTTGGGGCTTAATGTTAGTGGATGAGAGGAGAAATCCACAGTTAAGCGTGCTCGGGTGGGAGTAATCCAGGGATGGGTGACCCCCTAGGAAGTTTTCACCCAGGCAACCAAAAACAAATCCGTGAGCTCTTAGGGGGTAAAGCGGACAATATTTTGTTGGTACGAGAGGCCGGATGTTACAAATGGTATTAGAGCCACTCCCATTCTGTTCGGTTTACGATAGTAGGGTAAACCTCATCGAGGACGATAAGTCCCAGGGGGGTGTTTGTAACACCTTAGGCAAATCCCATATCGTTCGGTTCGGTTATGTTCTGTCCACGGGAGAGATGCTGGGTTCATAAGGAATACCCCGCCTCAAATACCACAACGTGTTTTGGGGCTTAATGTTAGTGGATGAGAGGAGAACTCCACAGTTAAGCATGCTTGGGTGGGTGTAATCCAGGGATGGGTGACCCTCTGGGAAATTTTCACCCGGACAACCAAAAACAAATCCATGAGCTCTTAGGGGGCAAGGCGGACAATCTTATTGGTACATGAGGTCGGATGTTACATTCCGTCTCCATTATCATTTGTTCTTTCTACAATGTGACCCCTTTAAATTTTTCTTCATTAAGGGCAATCATCATGAGTTTAAGCTGTAATTCATAAAGAACTAATGGAAATTATGTGCAGACCTTTTGTGAAACCATATGTTCGAATTCTGGAAACCTGTCAAGAACTGGTTGAAGGTAAGGTCTCCAGGGTGTGTCTAGAATTCTTGCTTTGAAAGCATCAAAGCTTCTGTGTAACTGTGTATTCTCTTCTTTTTTCTTGAGCTTTTGTAATAACTGTGTATTTTTTGCTTCAAGGATGCCTACCTTTTGGTTTAGAATGCCATTTTCCACATAACATTGTATAGACTGTGTATTTTTTCCCTGCTATATAAGCTGTTCTTGCAAGTTTGCAATTGTTTCTTCTTGAGCTTTAATTATTTGCTTAAGATTTGTTTTTGCTATCTGAGAAAAAGTTTGAACCTCTTCTGGTCAATGAAAAAACTGTCTATTCCAATATGTTCTCGAGTTATTTTTAAGGCTTTAGAGAAGCTGTGAAAACCTTTGTATATTGGTCCTGGACACTGTATAAACGTTGCAACTATCTCCCATTTATTAAAAATGCCGATTTTTTGTAACATCCCAAAAATAATAAAACGAATAAATATAGCGAGACCGGTGATTTAGTCGGAATATTTAAACAAAAGGGAGCGGGCTTGGGCTCGGCTTCAATGGGCCGAGGGAAGCCCAGGTATACAAAAGGCAAGGCAGCCCTCTTCTCTGCTCACTTCCCCACTCACGCAACCTCTAGAGAGAGAAAGGAGAGCTCGGGTCTAGAGAGAGAAAGTGACGGACCGACTCGGGAATTCAGGAGAACGTTGCTGCTGTGCTCGTGATCATCTCCTCCGACTCAGAAATCCAATCTAGGTAAGCGTTCGATCATAATATGAGTTTTTATGATTTTTAGGATTTTCGGGTTTTGGCTAAAAAGGTAACGATTTTGCGGATGAAACTTGAAAATGAGCTTAGGAATAGCATCTAGAATGAAAACCGAACGTTTTGATCTAAGAAAATTGAGATATTGACTCGATCAGACTCGCATGCAAAAACTTCAGATTTTTGGGGAAGACGATAGGTGCAGACCCATCGAAACTACTTAGTTTCGATATATGCAGACCCATTGAAACTACTCAGTTTGGATATGTGCAGACCCATCGAAACTACTCAGTTTCGATATATACAGACCCATCGAAACTACCATAGTTTCGATATGAGCCCACTTTCCGAAGCTAAGATTACACCTAAGTTACTTATCGAAACTACCAAGTTTCGACATAAGAGACCTATCGAAACTACCAAGTTTCGACATAAGCATCCTATCGAAACTACCAAGTTTCGACATAAGCAACCTATCGAAACTATCAAGTTTCGACATAAACAAATCCATCGAAACTACTAGGTTCAAGCATAGTAATGTCTAGTTTCATCTAGGAACACTACCTTATGTGTATGACTTTATTATATAGATTGTGAGTGACAATAGTGACGCTCAGTAACCAGCTAAGTGTATCTCAGAAACTACTCATCAGGTGAGTTCTATGTGGCCCCTTCTATGTTATGTGCAAACCTTATTAAATGTTTTGGTGCTGAAATGTATACACTAAATGAATAAATGATATGAATGCTAATGTGATCATACGTGATGTACTAATATATATTTTATATATATATAAAGAATGAATTTTGAACAAAGAATGACACGTATGTTTACAAAGAATGAAGGAAAGAATGGCATAACGTAAATAAATGAAATCTTGCTGTATAATTATTTATATTGCATGTTATAAATGTAAGTATACGTTATGGACGGAAACGAAGTTAACGGCTACTTCTGTAGACGGACGACCACGTGACTATTTTGCAACCGGGAAAGATACGTCCTTCGCAAGCTAGGACGTACAAAAAGCATAAAAGGGCGGTCAAAGTAAATGCTAAAATAGTATAACGGTTGCATAAACAATAGTTCGCGTGGGAAACGGATGCCTTAGGGCAGACGAGCGAATATGACGGACTACGATGGTAGGACGGTAAAGACGGACGGCCGAAGGTTGGCCGGACCAAAGTTAAGGCGGACGGTTTCGAGGACCGGACGAGTAAAAGGGCTATGACGGTAGCTCAAGGGCGTATGTCTTTGTGATATACGTACCGTAAGATGGGTTGATCACCCTTATGTGTATGACCAATGAATGTTAAGGAAAGAAAAGGTGAATACATATCTATGTAATCACATAAGAATGAAGAAAGAAAAGTAAAGGCTATGAATACGTATTTGTAGAAATGTATGTATATAATTATGTATACTTATAAAGAAAAGAATGATCATACTTAATAGTTTTAAACTAGAACTCACCAGCGTTAGCTGACTTTTAGTATACATTTCAGGTAACAAAGGAAAGGGTCGTGCGAAGGCGTGAAGGCTGCCCGACATGTGACTGACATCCCACCTTATGTTTTGTTTAGAAAATGGTTAATGTTTTGAATGTTATGACTTCCGCTGTAATGTACTCAAATGTTGAATGTTTCCGCTGTGTTTGAATGTTTTTTTATTAAAAGTTCAGTAATTAATGACTATGTTTATGAGTAAATCCAACAAGCGAGGCCTCTCGGGTTTAGGGCCTTACAAGTTGGTATCAGAGCAATAGTTTGAGAGATTCAGACATCCCTAAATGTCTGGACTCAAGCTGATCATGGGACCAACGCACGGATGTCAGTCTGGGTAGCCAACGCCAACGCCAGCACGGTAAGTAAGTACTAAGGTTAATACATTTGGATAAGAATAGATACTCAAACCTAGAACCAATAGATGTCAATGTCACGACCAATTTGAAGAGTTTGGGACCCGAAAGGCAGTGTAAATTTCTAATCACAAACCGGTCACTGTAATTAAAAATTTACCTTGTTTGTACTGTTCTAAGACTATGATCTGAGAGAATGACATTGATGTGTTCCCTTTATAACCATCAGGAAACTAGGAACCATGGCTGGAGGAGGAAGAACTGGACGCCGAGGCGGTCGCACTGGCCGAATGGGTAGACCTCCATTGAATCGAAGGAGTGAAGAGGAAGAGAGTGTGCACGCAGAACACACTGAGAGTGTGCACGAAACTAATGTGACCCCAACTAGGGACGGCAATCAAGGGCCTATACAGTTGGAACCCGAGGTTAGGGATGTTATTTCCCGCGAGGTTGTACTTACTCTGAAGAACATATTGCCTGACCTACTATCTGAGGCACTAAAGAAAGGCAAGGAAGAGGATGAAGGGAACAATGAAGAGAAAATTTATGACAGTGACGAGGATGAAGTAAGAGTGGCATCAAGCAGTCGTGGGTGTACTTACAAAGGTTTCAAGGATGGAGACCCACCCAAGTTTTATGGTAGCAAGGATTCAGTGGCAACACTCGAATGGAGTGAGAGGATGAATGCTGTAATCAACATCAGCGAGTGTCGACCGGACCAGGCGGTTAAATATGTTGCTCATTCTTTCACCAATGAAGCACTAGGTTGGTGGAGGAACATCCAGCGGACAAATACCCCAAACGCTCTTGCAAGAATGACATGGGAAGACCTAAAGAAGCTAATAATTCAGAAGTTCTGTCCCCAGAATGAAATTGATCGAGTGGAAAATGAATTCCTAAACTTTAAGGCTGGCAACAAGACACACCACCAGTATACTTCTAGGTTCAATGAGCTAGCTCAATTGGTACCCCACCTGGTGGAGACAGAGGAGCGAATGATCAAGTATTATGTGAAGGGCCTACCTCAAAGGGTCCGTGTCCACGTGAAAGCCAACCTACCCTCTACCTTCGAGTCGGTAGTAAATTTGAGCGGAATCGTCTACGACGATTATGCCAATGAGGACCCACCAACAGAGACACAAAAGAGAAAGTGGGAGAACCCGTCTAGAGGCACCGGAAGAGGGAATGTAACAACTGAAACTAAGAAGCCAAGGTCGGATGAATATGAAACATGCAGGAAATGTGGAAGGCAACATCTTGGCGAATGTAAAATCAGCACCACCACATGCTATAAGTGCGGGAAGCCGGGGCACTTCTCTCGAGAATGTGTAAGAAACATCAAGTGCCAAGTATGTGGATTGTTTGGACATCTGACAAAGAACTGTAGGAAGGCCGGCCAATCTGGTTCGGGAATAGAGAGGGAAAAGGAACAGCCGCAGGCTAGGACTCGAGCCTATGCACTGACTGAGGAAGAAGCAAGAGGAAACCCTGATGTTGTGTCAGGTACGTTTCTAGTAAATGATGAAAATGCTGCTATTTTATTTGACTCTGGTGCTAGTAAAAGCTTCATATCAAACGCATTTAGTCGTAAACTGGATTGCACTATCAACCCCATAGTAAAGGCCTTTAGCGTACAAACTGCCGTGGGTAAAAATTCGACAGTATTCCAATTAACAGAGGATTGTATCATAGAAATAGAGGGCCATAAGTTTCCTTCTAGATTATTCCTTCTCACCTTAGGAGGATTCGATATAGTATTGGGTATGGATTGGTTAGCTGCCAACGTAGCTCAAATCATATGTAAACGTAAGATGATACACCTCAAAGCTCCTAGCGGAAGTCCAATTACGGTTTATGGGGATTGGAATTGCATGATGCCGAACATCATCTCGATGATCAAGGCCGAAAGTTACATGAGGCGCGGTTGCGAAGCTTATTTGGCATATGTTATTGATGATAGAATGAAAATGAATGAACTCAAGAAAGTACCCGTGGTGTGCAACTTTCCGGAAGTATTCCCTGAGGACCTACCTGGGTTACCACCCGATCGGGAAATAGAATTTCAGATCGATTTACTGCCAGGAGCTGAGCCCGTTGCCAAAGCCCCCTACCGATTGGCTCCGTCAGAAATGAAAGAATTGATGTCTCAACTAGAGGAAGTAACAGAAAAAGGATTTATTAGACCGAGCATCTCACCGTGGGGCGCTCCGGTACTATTTGTAAACAAGAAGGACGGCAGCATGCGTATGTGCATTGACTACCGCGAGTTGAACAAGAGGACAGTAAAGAACAAATACCCACTGCCTAGAATAGACGACCTTTTTGATCAACTTCAAGGTGCGAGTTGGTTCTCAAAGATCGATCTTAGGTCGGGTTATCATCAGTTGAAAGTAAGAAAAGAGGATGTACCAAAGACCGCGTTTTGCACGCGTTATGGGCATTATGAGTTTCTCGTGATGTCCTTCGGATTGACTAACGCACCAGCAGCGTTCATGGATTTGATGAATAGAGTATGTCGACCAATGTTGGATCGATCAGTGATAGTTTTTATAGATGACATACTGGTATATTCAAAAAGCGAGGGTGATCACCACTGTCACCTAAGAGAAGTTCTGGAGGTGCTAAAGCAGGAAAAGTTGTACGCAAAATTCTCCAAATGTGCGTTCTGGCTTAGGGAAGTCCAATTCCTAGGTCATGTGATAAACCCAAACGGCATCATGGTAGATCCTGCAAAGATCGAGACAGTAAAGGAATGGAACATCCCGAAGACACCAACAGAGATACGAAGTTTTCTAGGATTGGCAGGCTACTATCTGAGGTTCATTCAAGATTTCTCAAAGATAGCCTCGCCACTAACTAAATTGACACGGAAAGAAGTGAAATATGAATGGGGCCCAACCCAAAACAACGCGTTTGAGGAACTTAAAACGCAATTAACCCAAGCTCCAGTCTTGACACTACCTGATGGAAATGAAGACTTGGTAGTCTACTCTGACGCTTCGGGTCAAGGTTTAGGCTGTGTACTTATGCAACGAGGAAAGGTAATTGCTTACGCCTCGCGGCAACTAAAGATTCACGAGGCTAACTACCCAACACACGATCTAGAGTTAGCAGCAGTAGTTTTTGCATTGAAAATATGGAGGCACTATCTGTATGGAGTCAAATGCACCATTTACTCCCATCATAAAAGCCTGAAGTACTTTTTCGAGCAAAAGGAATTAAACATGAGACAAAGGAGGTGGTTAGAGCTACTGAAGGACTACGACTGTGAGATATTATACCATCCAGGCTAGGCAAACGTGGTGGCTGACGCTTTAAGTAGAAAGGAAGAATCGACACCTATCCGGATCAAAGCGTGTCAACTAATTATAACGCCAGATTTGATGAGTGAAATATCAAAGGCGCAAGATGAAGCACTATCAGAGAGAAATATAAAAAAGGAAAGAATAGTAGGACAACAAGGGAATTTAGATGCAAATGCATACGGTGAACGAACTAGGTTTGGCCGGATGTGGATACCTAAGATTGGCGAGCTTAGAGCCAAAATACTCGATGAGGCCCATAAGTGTCGTTATTCTATCCACCCCGGGACAAACAAAATGTATCAAGACTTGAAGAAGGAGTACTGGTGGCCGGGCATGAAGAATGATGTGACTGAATACGTTAACAAGTGCTTGACGTGTTCACTAGTTAAAGCCGAGCACCAGAAACCATGCGGTAAAATGCAACCCTTACCAATACCGGAATGGAAGTGGGAGGAGATCACGATGGACTTCATTACCAAGCTACCATGAATAGCTAAAGGCAATGATACCATTTGGGTGATCGTTGACCGCTTGACGAAAAGTGCTCACTTCTTGCCAATACGTGAGACTTCTTCGTCAGAAAGACTAGCAGAAATATTTATCAAGGAAGTTGTGAGTAGACATGGTATGCCGCTGTCGATTGTGTCCGACAGGGATACTAGATTCACGTCAAGGTTTTGGAGGAAATTCAAGGAAGCAATGGGCACTAGACTGAACATCAGCACCGCTTACCACCCCCAAACCGATGGACAATCAGAAAGGACCATTCAGACCTTGGAGGACATGCTCCGGGCCTGCATCATTGACTTCGGTGGGAGCTGGGACAGCCATCTACCATTGGCAGAAATTTCATATAACAACAGCTATCACTCAACTCGTGGCATGCCGCCATTCGAAATGTTGTATGGGAGGAAATGTAGGACCCCGGTTTGTTGGGGGGAAATTGGACAAAAGGATTTCGCAAGTCTCGAAGTGGTCAAGGCTACTTCCGAGAAGTTTGATCAAATCAAGGCTCGAATGAAAGCCGCAAAGGACAGACAGAAATCATACGCGGATAAGAGAAGAAGGGATTTAGAGTTTCAAGTGGGGGACGTGGTACTGTTAAAGGTATCACCATGGAAAGGAATCATTCGATTCAGAAAACGTGGCAAACTAAGTCCAAGGTTTGTCGGACCTTTCAAAATTTTAGCGAGAGTGGGTCAAGTTGCTTACAGACTCGACCTACCCGTTGAGCTTAGTGGAATACACCCTACGTTCCACGTGTCGCACTTACGTAAGTGCCTAGCTGAGGACACAGCTCACATACCTTACGACGAGATCGAAGTGGATAACAGTCTAAATTATGTAGAGGAACCAATAGCCATTCTTGACCGAGCTGAGAAACGACTACGCAATAAGTCAATCCGATTAGTAAAAGTACAATGGAAACACAGAAAGGGTTCAGAAGCTACTTGGGAAAAAGAAGACGAAATGAGAGAACTATATCCCCAGCTGTTTAACGATTAGCAGGTTTCGAGGACGAAACCTTTCTAAGGAGGGTAGACTTGTAACATCCCAAAAATAATAAAACGAATAAATATAGCGAGACAGGTGATTTAGTCAGAATATTTAAACAAAAGGGAGCGGGCTTGCGCTCGGCTTCAATGGGCCGAGGGAAGCCCAGGTATACAAAAGGCAAGGCAGCCCTCTTCTCTGCTCACTTCCCCACTCACGCAACCTCTAGAGAGAGAAAGGAGAGCTCGGGTATAGAGAGAGAAAGTGACGGACCGACTCGGGAATTCAGGAGAACGTTGCTGCTGTGCTCGTGATCATCTCCTCCGAATCAGAAATCCAATCCATGTAAGCGTTCGATCATAATCTGAGTTTTTATGATTTTTAGGATTTTCGGGTTTTGGCTAAAAAGGTAACGATTTTGCGGATGAAACTTGAAAATGAGCTTAGGAATAGCATCTAGAATGAAAACCAAACGTTTTGATCTAAGAAAATTGAGATATTGGCTCGATTAGACTCGCATGCAAAAACTTCAGATTTTTGGGGAAGACGATAGGTGCAGACCCATCGAAACTACTTAGTTTCGATAGGTGCAGACCCATCGAAACTACTTAGTTTCGATATGTGCAGACCCATCGAAACTACTCAGTTTCGATATGTGCAGACACATCGAAACTACCCAACACACGATCTAGAATTAGCAGCAGTAGTTTTCACGTTAAAAATATGGAGGCACTACCTGTATGGAGTTAAATGCACCATCTACTCCGATCACAAAAGCTTGAAATACTTTTTCGAACAAAAGGAACTAAAGATGAGGCAAAGAAGGTGGTTAGAGCTACTGAAAGACTATGACTGTGAGATATTGTACCATCCAGACAAGGCAAACGTAGTGGCTGACGCTTTAAATAGAAAGGAAGAATCGGCACCTATCCGGATCAAAGCGTGTCAGCTGATCATAAAGCCAGATTTGATGGGTGAAATAACAAACGCACAAGATGAAGCACTGTTAGAAAGAAATGTGAAACGGGAAAGGATAGTAGGACAACAAGGGAACTTAGATACAAATGCATCCGGAGTACGAACTAGGTTTGGCCGGATGTGGATACCTAAGATTGGCGAGCTTAGAGCCAAAATACTTGATGAGGCCCATAAGTCTCGTTATTCTATCCACCCCGGGACAAACAAAATGTATCAAGACTTGAAGAAAGAGTATTGGTGGCCTGGCATGAAGAATGATGTGACCGAATACGTGAACAAGTGTCTAACATGTTCACTAGTTAAGGCCGAGCACCAGAAACCATGCGGTAAAATGCAACCTTTACCAATACCAGAATGGAAATGGGAGGAGATCACAATGGACTTCGATACCAAGCTACCGCGAACAGCTAAAGGTAATGACACCATTTGGGTGATCGTCGACCGCTTGACGAAAAGTGCTCACTTCTTGCCAATACGTGAGAGTTCTTCGTCTGAAAAGCTAGCAGAAGTATTTATCAAGGAAATTGTGAGTAGACATGGCATGCCGCTGTCAATTGTGTCCGACAGGGATACTAGATTTACATCTAGATTTTGGAAGAAATTCAACGAAGCGATGGGCTCAAGACTGAACATCTGCACCGCTTACCACCCTCAAACCGATGGCCAGTCTGAAAGGACCATTCAGACCTTGGAGGACATGCTCCGGGCTTGTATCATTGACTTCGGTGGGAGTTGGGATAGCCATCTACCATTGGCAGAATTTTCATATAACAACAGCTATCACACGACTATTGGCATGCCGCCATTTGAAATGTTATATGGGAGAAAATGCAGAACCCCGGTTTGTTGGGGGGAAATTGGGCAGAAGGATTTTGCAAGTCTCGAAGTGGTCAAAGCAACTTCTGAAAAATTTGATCAAATCAAGGCTAGAATGAAAGCCGCAAAAGACAGACAGAAATCATACGCGGATAAGAGAAGAAGGGATTTAGAGTTTTAAGTGGGGGACATGGTACTGTTGAAAGTATCACCATGGAAAGGAATCATCCGATTCAGAAAGCGTGGCAAACTAAGTCCAAGGTTTGTCGGACCTTTCAAGATTTTAGCAAGAGTGGGTCAAGTTGCTTACAGACTCGACCTACCCGTTGAGCTTAGTGGAATACACCCTACGTTTCACGTGTTGCACTTACGCAAGTGCCTAGCTGACGACACAACTCACATACCTTACGACAAGATCGAAGTGGATAACAGTCTAAATTATGTAGAAGAACCAATAGCCATTCTTGACCGAGCTGAAAAACGACTACGCAATAAGTCGATACCGTTAGTCAAGATACAATGGAAGCACAGAAAAGGGTCAGAAGCTACATGGGAAAAGGAAGACGAGATGAGGGGACTATACCCTCAATTGTTTAACGTATGAACAGTTTCGAGGACGAAACCTCTTTAAGGAGGGTAGACTTGTAACATCCCAAAAATAATAAAACGAATAAATATAGCGAGACCGGTGATTTAGTTGGAATATTTAAACAAAAAGGGAGCGGGCCTGGGCCCGGCTTCAATGGGCCGAGGGAAGCCCATGCACATAAGAGGCAAGGCAGCCCTCTTCCCTGCTCATTTCCCCAACTCACACAGCTTTATAGAGAGAAAGGAGAGCTCGGGTCTAGAGAGAGAAAGTGACAGATCAACTCGGGAATTCAGGAGAACGTTGCTGCTGTTCTCGTAATCATATCCTCTGAATCAGAAATCCAATCCAGGTAACGATTCGATCACATTATGAGTTTTTGCTCGTTTTGGGAGTTTTCGGGTTTTAGCTAAAAAGATAACGATTTTGCGGATGAAACTTGAAAGTGAGCTTAGGTATAGCATCTAGAATGAAAACCAAACGTTTTGATCTAAGAAAAATAGAGATTTTGGCTCAATCAGACTCGCATGCAAAAGAAACTGCAATTTTGGGGAAGACAATGTGTAGACCCATCGAAACTACTTAGTTTCGATATGTGCAGATCCATCGAAACTACATAGTTTCGATATGTGCAGTAGTTTCGATATATGCATACCTATCGAAACTACCATAGTTTCGATATGAGCCACGATCCGAAGCTAAGTTTACACCGAAGTTACCTATCGAAACTACAAGTTTCGACAGAAGCAACCTATCGAAACTACAAGTTTCGACAGAAGCAACCTATCGAAACTACAAGTTTCGACAGAGGCAATCTATCGAAACTATCAAGTTTCGATATAAGTAAACCCATCGAAACTACTAAGATCAAGTATAGTAATATCTAATGCCATCTAGGAGCACTACCTTACGAGTATGACTTTATTACACAGATCGTGAGTAACATTAGTGACGCTCAGTAGCCAGCTAAGTGTACTTCGAAAACTACTCATCAGGTGAGTTCTATGTGCCCCCTTCTATGTTATGTGCAAATGATTTATAAATGTTTTGGGGCTGAAGTGTATACACTAAATGAATAAATGTTATAAATGTCAATGTGATCATACGTATATATATATATATATAAATATTTATATATGAAAATGAATTATGAATAAAAAATGAAGCGTATGACTATAAAGAATGAATGAAAGAAGGACATAACATAAAAGAATGAAATCTTGCTTTATATTACATACATATTGCATGTTATGAATGAATGTAAACGTTATAAACCCTTCTGTGACAACGGCTACTTCGGTAGACGGACGACCACGTGACTATTTTGCAACCGGGACAAAAACGTTCCTTCGCAAGCTAGGACGTATGAAAAGGTATTAATGGACGGTCGAAGCAAGCCTTAACTAATGTAGAACGGTTGCATACATAATGGTCACGTGGGAAACGGATGCCCTAGGGCAGACGGAAAAAAATGACGGACTACGACGGTAGGACGGTAAAGAGCGGACGGACAAAGGTTGCCGGACGGATTTAAGGATATGACGGACGGTTTTCTAGAGCCGGACGGTAATGAAACGGGCTACGACGGTAGTTGTGACTGCGATGTCTTTGTGACATTCGCGACAAGTATGATGGGTTGATCTCCCTTAAGATTATGGCCAATATGTGTTCTCTCAAAGAAAGTATGTATGTACATATGTATATACCCTCAATGAATGTTATGTGAGAACAGCAAAGTAAAGAATATTTAAAAGTACGAATATACATATATACATTATATTCATGATAAGATAAATTTTATGCATGATTGTCTTTAAACTAGAACTCACCAGCGTTAGCTGACTTTTAGTATACATTTCAGGTAACAAAGGAAAGGGTCGTGCGAAGGCGTGAAGGTTACCCGACACAAGACTGACATCCCACTTTAATATATGTGTTAAGACTTCCGCTGTTATGTTATGTAATTGAACGAAGAATGATTTGTAATTGAATGATGAATGTTTTTAATTTAAATTCAGTATTTATGACTATGTTTATGAGTAAATCCAACAAGTGAGGTCACCCGGTTTAGGGGCCTTACAGTTTTGGGGCTGAAATGTTTACACTAAATGATTAAATGATATGACTGCTAATGTGATCATACGTGATGTACTTATATATATTTTATATATATATATAAAGAATGAATTTTGAACAAAGAATGAAACGTATGTTTACAAAGAATGAAGGAAAGAATGGCATAACGTAAATAAATGAAATCTTGCAGTATAATTATTTATATTGCATGTTATAAATGTAAGTATACGTTATGGATGGAAACGAAGTTAACGGCTACTTCTGTAGACGGACGACCACGTGACTATTTTGCAACTGGGAAAGATACGTCCTTCGCAAGCTAGGACGTACAAAAAGCATAAAAGGGCGGTCGAAGTAAATGCTAAAATAGTATAACGGTTGCATAAACAATATTTCGCGTGGGAAACGGATGCCTTAGGGCAGACGGGCGAATATGACAGACTACGACGGTAAGACGGTAAAGACGGACGGCCGAAGGGTGGCCGGACAAAAGTTAAGGCGAACGGTTTCGAGGACCGGACGAGTAAAAGGGCTACGACGGTAGCTCAAGGGTGTATGTCTTTGTGATATACGTACCGTAAGATGGGTTGATCACCCTTATGTGTATGACCAATGAATGTTAAGGAAAGAAAAGGTGAATACATATCTATGTAATCACATAAGAATGAAGAAAGAAAAGTAAAGGCTATGAATACGTATTTGTAGAAATGTATGTATATAATTATGTATACTTATAAAGAAAAGAATGATCATACTTAATAGTTTTAAACTAGAACTCACCAGCGTTAGCTGACTTTTAGTATACATTTCAGGTAACAAAGGAAAGGGTCGTGCGAAGGCTGCCCGACATGTGACTGACATCCCACCTTATGTTTTGTTTAGACAATGGTTAATGTTTTGAATGTTAAGACTTCCACTATAATGTACTCAAATGTTGAATGTTTCCACTGTGTTTGAATGTTTTTAATTAAAAGTTCAGTAATTAATAACTATGTTTATGAGTAAATCCAACAAGCGAGGCCTCCCGGGTTTGGGGACTTACAAGTTGGTATTAGAGCAATAGTTTGAGAGATTCAGACATCCCTAAATGTCTGGACTCAAGCTGATCATGGGACCAACGCACGGATGTCAGTCTGGGTAGCCAACGCCAACGCCAGCACGGTAAGTAAGTACTAAGGTTAATACATTTGGATAAGAATAGATACTCAAACCTAGAACCAATAGATGTCAATGTCACGGCCAATTTGAAGAGTTTGGGACCCGAAAGGCAATGTAAATTTCTAATCACAAACCGGTCACTGTAATTAAAAATTTACCTTGTTCGTACTGTTCTAAGACTATGATCTGAGAGAATGACATTGATGTGTTCCCTTTATAACCATCAGGAAACTAGGAACTATGGCTGGAGGAGGAAGAACTGGACGCCGAGGTTGTCGCACTGGCCGAATGGGTAGACCTCCATTGAATCGAAGGAGTGAAGAGGAAGAGAGTGTGCACGCAGAACACACTGAGAGTGTGCACGAAACTAATGTGACCCCAACTGGGGACGGCAATCAAGGGCCTATACAGTTCAGTAATTAATGACTATGTTTATGAGTAAATCCAACAAGCGAGGCCTCCCGGGTTTGGGGCCTTACATTTTTTTCCCCTAAAATTATGTAGTGAGTGAATTTGGATTGCTGTATTTCAGGGGTTTTTGAGCTTTGATCATGAAAATATATGCTCAAAGCATTTAAAACATGTACTTTAAATGTTGAGGTCTGTGGCATGATTTGAATATGCCAAAGGTTGTCTAACAAGCATTGTTGCTTATCTGTTAGTTTTATTGCAACGATTGGATGAAACTTTGTATTTGGATCATCACATTGTTGTAAACCACAGGTTCCGAATGTAATGACCGAGCTCTGTGAAGGGTTTGTGTATGCATCATACCTTTGTCTAGCCTGTATAATTTTTGGTCGTGGACTAGCAGGACCCTGGGTGTATACTGGGTTATAATACCGAAGGACGGTATCTAGTCCAACTATTGATGCTGGCAACTTTCTAGAACTGTGTATTTTGTCTGCCTTTATAGCTTGGCTCATAAGCTTTTCTGTCTGTTCATCTTCTGATGAGATACTCATCGGAGAAACTGTCTTTCTTGGATGTATAATTTTTGCCTTACCTTTATCTTTCTTTTCCATCTGGAAAAAACAATTTATTAATATTCCGAGATAACATATCAGCTATCCCATTATATTTTCCTTTAATGTGTTCAAAATTTATATTATATCCATGACCTTGAATAGTATTTTGTAAATTAACCCATCTGGTTCTGTTTATTTTTTTTACTTTGGTCATTTTTTATAATCTTTACAATTGCTTCACAATCTGTTCTGACTGTGAATTCATTAAGTAAATGAATTTTAAACTTTTCAAACGCATTAATCAATGCTTGTATTTCAAAATATATGCATGCCCAATTAGTTTTATTTTGAAAATTCCACTAATGGTAATTCTAATGAACCTATAGTTTTTGGGCTATAGTTATTTGGTTTACAGATAAGGACAGCTCCCCATCCTTCTTTACATCCATCTGTTTCAATAATGATATAATCTGTAACTAATGGTAATTCTAATGAACATATAGTTTTTACAGCTTTTTTTTAACTTTTTGGACTAATTTAATGTCTTCTGTATTAAAAGGTCGATGCCCATTTTTTGTGGTTTTACTATATAGAGGACCTACTAATTTTGATAGAGTTGGGATGAATTTTCTAGCATAATTTACTAGTCCCAAAAGGCTTGTATTTGTTTTAAACTTTCAAAATTTTCTGGAAAATCTAAAATTTTTGTTGAAATATGTGACTGTAATTCTAGATTTCCATTTCCTAATTCAAGGCCAAGAAAAAATATATTTCTTTTGAATAACTCCATTTTTCTTTTTGAAATTACTATACCATGCTTTTTTATTTCTTCGAATACCTGTTTTAAGTGTTTTTCGTGTTCCTGCACAGTTTCATTTGCAACAAGATATCATCAATATATACTAAGCAGAAATCGTATTTTAAAAATATACTGTTGTTGAAGCACTTTTGGGTGACAAACACTCTGGATAGAGTCTTAGTTTATGTACTTTCTTTGTATGTATTTGTCTTTGTTTGTAAGCGTTTGTATGTATTAGTTATCGAGTTGTATTTACTAATGCATGTTGATTGTTGCTTAATTCTCTAAGTGTTTTGCGCAGGAATTAGTTCCTGCGTACTTAGCAAGTACGCAAGAATACTCTGCGTACTTGCTAAGTACGCATGAGCAGTTTGCCCTGCGCACTTGCTAAGTGCGCAGAGGTCAGGTTTTGTATAAATAGAATAAGTTGACAGAATGTAAGTACGCATACATTTTGCACTCAGTATTTTTCTCTCTGTAACCGTTCGAGTTTATAATAGAAGGAACTTTAAAGTGATTTTGTTGTTCGGTTTACTTTGTGTTGTTTGATTCTCCACCTAGTCACGGGTATTCCGCTCCCGGTCCGACTAGTCACGCACCCACACGTAACGATCCGAGACACCCGGGGACCTACAAGTGGTATTAGAGCCTAGCTCTTGATTTCTAGTATTGTGAGTGTGTTAGGAGTGTCTACTACACATCCTACAGAGTTTTTACAAACAAAAGTGGGTGTTTTTTTTGATTTTGTGATAAAATAGGGGTAGCTCTTGAGCACTATTTTAGAAGCAAAAATCACTCAAAAACCGACTTTGTTGTGTATTTGAGTGTTTTTGAGCATCAAAGGTTGGTTAGAAACGAGTTTCTGACCTTTTGGCTCATTTTGTTTGGTCACATTTTCGATTTCTGCCATCTCCGGTGAGTTTCCAGTGACCGGAAAAGGTTGGTGAGAGTTGGTGAAAAGGTGACCTGCGTACTTACCTTATTTGGCAAAAAGTACAGTCTTGCTGCGTACTTTCCAAGTACGCAAGACCATACTTGCTGCGTACTTACTAAATCTCCTACGTACTTATCATTTACTCTTGCGTACTTACCAAGTACGCAAGAGAAAATCCTAAATACGCAAGACTAGGTTTGTTAAGTGCGCAAGACCAGAGACAAGTGCGCAAGTTTCTTTGACTTTTCTAAAATTTGACTAAGTGTTCACCATGTCAAATCTTCAGAACCTCGATAACATTCTGAACTATGACAACGAGATCGGAACCCCATAGAAACCCCCAAAGCTGCTTAATGTAAATGATTATTCGAACTGGAATGCACGCTTTGAACATTATATTTCTTATACCGATTCTTCGTTGTGGATACCCATTTTAGAGGGCTATAAGCATCCCACAAACACTTACCTTGATGAGGAAGTTCCCAAGCCTATCTCTAAACTTGATGAAGAAGAAAAGAAAGTTTATGATAGAGAGAAGAAGGCACACGGATCTATCACTATGGGCTTGACCAGGGAGTTATTTCACAGCTTCAGAGGATACGATAACTCCAAAGATCTCTGGAAGGCGTTACAGAAGAGATTCGAGGGTAACAGTGACATCAAGAAGAGTAAAATGGATCTTCTCAGGAAGCAGTATGAATGCTTCAGATATCTGTAGAATGAATCCATAGATGTGCTCATCTCTAGATTCTATCATCTGCAGACTGAGTTGAAAGCTTTTGACCTCATCTATCCAAATGAGGAATTAGTTGAAAATTTTCTGGATGCTTTGCCACCCAAATTTGAGATGTATACTACCCTGATGAGAGAGAATTCTAAGTTTTATGAGATGACAATTAATGAGGCAATTGGAAAGGTTCAAGCACATGACATGAACCTAAAAATAAAGGAGAGCTCAGGAAGACCTCAAATACAAGACCCTTATATGTATTATGGGACGTCTTCTACAACCAAGTCATCGGGCTCTTGAATTGCCCTTTTCTCAGGAAACTCTCATGAGGAAGAAACTGTAAAGGCTTGTGGTGCTTATGCATTGGATCTGGTTCTGGATCTCATAACAAGAACTCCTAAAGAAATCCTTCTCCCACATCTTCAGCAAACCAATCAGCAATAGCCAAGATAGCTATAGATCATGTGGGTTTATTCTCATCATGCATGCTTGCCTATGAGAACTTCATTGGCGGTAAGCTCACGGATCTTGAAACCATCGAAGAAGACTTTAATTAGGTGGATCTGGATGATATGGAGGATATGGATATTCAATGGAATATGGCCATGATCTTGAGGAGGGCGAAGCGTTTCCTGAACAGAACTGGCCGAAAGTTCATTGGTGGCCATTCTAATGCCAAGGTTGGTTTTGACAAACACAAGGCCAAGTGCTACAAGTGTATGAACTTTGGACACTTTGCTCGTGAATGTCAAAAGGACAAATCACCTGCCTCTGGATTCACAAGACCAAGCCAGGGTAGCAACCTGGGAAACAACCAAGGGTACAACTCTAACAACCCAATCAAAGTCAAAGTGGAACGTCCAATGCATTGGTGGCTCAACAGGACGATATCTTTGATTGGGGTGTTCATTTGGAGGATACCCTTATTGCACAAACACAGGTTGGTCTCATGGTGGAGATTATGGAGATGATGGAAGCTGAGGAAAGGGAAGCTTTTGTGGCTGATCAAGAAGAGTCTACAACTGCTGTTGCCCTCATGGCTATCGGAGAGGCATCATGTTCATCAAATGATGTAGATGCTAATCCTTTCTCTGTCATTTCTTGTTCCAAATGTCTAAGCTTTAAGGTTGAAAACTCTAAGCTTCAAGATAAAGTCGAACCCCTTCGTATTGCAGCATTAAGCTACAAGGAAAACGAAAAACGTTACAAAGATTAAATTGAAGCGTTGAAGAAAGAAAAACGTGATTATTCACTTAAAATCAGCGATCAATAGTTTCATTTGGATGTTGCATACAAGGGGTTGGAGAAAAGGAACAATGAGATCAACAAGCTACAAAATGAGATCTTACAGTTGAAATGCAATATTGAGAAGTTGAAAAATTCTCATTTTGTGGTGGAACACTACGAGTCTGTAGTGAGGTAAGTGAATGGCTTAGGGCTGGGTAGTAATGCCATTCCTCCACCAGTTAGCGGGAAATTTGTCAACAGCTTAATTAACATTGATTTGTCTTGCCTTGATGAGGCCTCTAGCTAGGATGATTCCTCTAACAAGGATGATTCCTCAAGTAAGGCTGACTCTGCATCTAATGAAGAGTTCTTTACTGCTTCTGATGATGGGTCTGAGAACACCTGCCCTGAAGGAGTAGTCTCTGGGCAGTTGTTAAGTGAATAGAAAGTTAAGAAAAATAGCTTAGGGGGAGATTGTAGAGTCATATATTTTGTATAAGCTGTTGTCATTTATTGTATGTTTAAACAATTTTAGACTAGTTTACTTTCTGTCATTTCATTATTGTAATTTTAGTTTTCTGTAATTAGTTAAGTCTGGGCCATCGAAACTACTTAGTTTCGATTGAGTCTGTTCAATCGAAACTAGTAGTTTCGATAGATGGTAGTTTCGACAGTCTGTGTATCAATTGTAAATGGTCAATCGAAACTAGTAGTTTCGATTGACCATAGTTTTGATACCTGTCACTACTATAAATAGCCTAGTTTGAGATTGTTTAGGGTGTGAGTAGCGGCTGTAACCCTGAACCTTCTCTTTCACATTTTGCTTGAATCAATACAATCTGCAGTTGTTTATTCACTGTGTTAATACATTTTCATACCTTTTGATTGTTGATTCAAACTGTGGTTAGCTGGTTATCTTCACCAACACTGTTTCTATTACCTGTTTCACCACCATACACACAGTTTCCGCATGTGTGTGTAATCGATCATATCAGTGATTTCAAGAGAAATCTGGACCTACAATTGGTATCAGAGCTTTATGCTCTAGTGTTTTTGAGTGTTATCAGGTTATTGATTGATTCTAGGTGATTACCGAGTGTTTTCATTGCTTATTTTGGGTTTTTACACATTTATTCTCGAGGTACTGTTTCATCATTTTTCAAGGGTTTTTGCTCGTATTTTCGGAATCGGAGGTTGGATTCGTTATCAGGACAGTTAGACGAAGGTTTTCGCTGGATTGGTTTGTTATTTCTGCACCTTTAATTTCTGGAGCTTTTCATCAATGGAGTATTTCTGTTTTGGAGAAGAAGGCATCGAAACTACGGGGAACAATTTCTGATTTCTGTCGAAACTTCTTGTCTACGTTTTGTCGGGAGAAGGTACCATCGAAACTAGATTTTTGTCTCTTATAGAAACTGTTGTTATCGAAACTAGTCTGTGAAATTTTCAGTATCGAAACTAGTTGTATCGAAACTAGTTTTTTCGATAATAGTTGGTCTATCGAAACTAGTCCTATCGAAACTAGTTGTTTCGATAAAAATTGTCTTATCAAAACTAGTTGTTTCGATAGAAGTTGACCTATCGAAACTAGTTACTGTTTTAGTTTCGATTCAAAATATTATGGCCACTTCAAGTTCAACAGAACATTCTGGGGGAAATAGACCACCTGTTCTTGTGTCCACAAGAGATTTTGATGACTGGACTAAAAAGATGAAGCTTTTCTTTCAATTTCACGATTATACACTGTTGAATTCTATCACCGATGGTCCCCACAAGCCCGTAACTACCACTGCTGATGTTCAACGTCCTAAGTTAGTATCTGAGTATGATGAGAAAGATCTTGCCTTGATTGCCCGAGACAACAAGGCCTACGGGACTATTGCCATGGCTCTTCCTATGGATATTTTCAACATCTTTGCTGAGTACACAACTGCCAAAGACTTATGGGCTGCACTGTGCATAAGATATGAGGGAAGTGAGGATGTCAGGGAAAGCAAAAGAGATCTGATCAAGAAACAATATGCGATGTTCAGCAGTGTAAGGGGAGAATCAATATCTGATTTGATCAACCGTTTCTCAAGCATTGTATCAAGGTTGAAGGTAATGGGAGTTGAGTACCCTACTCTTGATCTAAACAAGAAACTCCTAGATTCTCTTTCTGAGGAATGGAATATGTATCGAATCATGATCAAAAAGACTGAGAATCTGAGTGCTCTGTCTCAACAGGAAGTCTATAGCATTCTTGAATCTTATGAAATTGAGATTAAGAAGGGAGCAGTCACCTCATCTAATCAGTCTGGAAACACAGCTCTCATTGCTGGATCAAGCTCATCTGGTAGCCCATACTTTCAGACTGATGTTCCTCCTTCAGCTGCTGCAATTAAGTCTACCAGCTCCTCTGCTCCTCAAAAGACTATCACCATGATTCCTGATGAATATGTCCCAATCATGACTGCTTTCATGTCGTGCTATGATGCACTGATCTCTGGAAATCTAACACCGGTTAGCTTTCAACCTGATGACTTGGAGCAGATTAATCCTGATGATTTGGAGAAAATGGACATTGACTGGTGCATGGCCATGTTAACCTTAAGAACCAAAAGATTCATCAAAAGAACTGGTATAGACAGGTTCAAGCAAGGAAAGACGCTTGGGTTTGATATCAAGAAGGTGAGATGCTACAATTGTGATCAGCTGGCTCACTTTGCCAGAAACTGCAAGGAGCCGTCCTCCAAAGATCAGCAAGATAAGAAGATTTCCTCTGGTAAACAATCTGCAAATCCTCCAAAGACAAACATAACTTCAAGTTCCACAGCTCTTGTGTGCCAAGCTGATGGACATTATCATTGGGGAGAACAAGCTGAGGAAGCTGCTGATAAAGCCTTGATGGCTGATGTGGAGGAAAATGGCAAGTGTGTCATGATTGAACCAGCTGAGGATCTCACTGCTGTGCCTGCTGAGGTTATTTCTAAACTTTGTGATTCTAGATCTTGCTTAAATGAAATTCAAAAATACAGATTCATCAATCAAGGCTTGATTGATGAACGAAATCACATTAAGGTGATGTATGACTCTATGACTCTGTGGCAAAAAATGAGAAACTTTACTTAAAGAAAATTCGTGACATTTCTGGTGAAAATCGTTCTTTAATTGTACAACTCAATACTCAAACTATTAACAATACGATTTTAACTGAAAGAGTTCAAAAGGCAGAAAAAGCCAAATTACAGGTTGACCACATGGATATGGATCAGAAAATTTTGTTTGGAATAATTGATAAACAATTTAATAGAAAAGGCACAGAAGGTCTTGGGTATAACTCTCATCCACCTCCTTATTCTAAATCAGGGAGATTTGCTGATATGCCTACTCCACATGTTTCCACACCTTTTGTTTGCATATTATCTCCTGATGATTATATTACATCCTCTGATTCTGACAGTTTTGCTTCTTGTGCAGAGTCAAATTGTGTAAAGTCCGAAGATGATTGTGATAAGAGTGCTAATGATAGAACTATTTTAAAAGAACTTGAGTAGGATGAATGTAATAATATGTCCGTGTCAAAACCAAATATTTGTGAACACGTTAAAAACTTGTATTTTGATTCTATGCCTGCTGAGCATACGGGTTTGGGATGTGATGTTTCTAAATTTCAAAATGCCTTGCCTTTTGTTCCTAAATCTTTGAATGTTATGCCATATGTTACAAAATTTAAAAGTGCAGGAATTATTGTGAATGATGTACCACGTGAAACCATGAGCAACATGGAATTTTTCAGATTAAAGGAGCACATCGTCTTCAAGACAAAGTTATTGATGAGAGAACCGCCTCATGTTCGGATTCCTCAACATCACAATCATCTTCATCTTGTGATAATTATTATCAGGCTAAGATATCTTGTAAAAACGTTTGTTTTAGTTGTGGTGCCTCAAATCATGTTTCAAAGAGTTGTAAATTGACAACCGCAAATTTTAATGAAGAATCACCTTCCCAAAGTTCATTAAATTCATATGTGTTGCCTAACTCTTCTCACAGTAGGAAATCTAGGCGTAAAAGAATTAAAAATGCTAAAAATTATTTAAAACGAACTTGGAAAATTAAAAATAATGTTCTATTTGATGACCGTGCTTCATCAAAGGATGGTTGTACTTCTGATTCCAATGAGATGTCATATCCTGACACTAAAATCTCTTGATTGAAACATTTTTGGTCAAAACGTATAAATGGTTCGTTGTGTATAAGGTCAATCAAGAAGAACCGGCGATAACATCTGGCATGTAGATAGTGGATGTTCAAGGCATATGACTGGGCACATTAACTTGCTGCAAGATTATCATCAGATTGATGGAGAGTATGTTGCTTTTGCTAGAAACCCAAGAGGAGGAAAGATTGAAGGACAAGGAACAATATCAAATGGAGTAAATAGTCTGGAATTTGTCAACTATGTTCCTCAGTTAAAATACAATCTGATGAGTGTTTCACAGATTTGTGACAAGGACTTTTGTGCTTTATTCAATTCAAAAGAGTGTCTTATCTTAAAGCCGGGAGTGGTGATTCCGGAAGAACTTATTCTCATGCGTGCTCCCAGAAGATACAACACATATAGCTTGGATATGAACAACCCATCGGGAATTGAGTCGTGTTTTCTCTCAAAGGCTTCCGAAGATGAATCTTTCCTGTGGCATAAGAGGTTGGGACATGTCAATTTCAAAACAATGAACCAACTGGTTCGAGGCAACCTAGTCACTGGATTACCTCTCAAAGATTTCACTCCTATGGAACACTGTATTTCATGTTCCAAGGGAAAACAACACAAATCTTCACATAAGCCTAAAACCACCAATTCCATTGACTCTCCTCTCCAATTGCTTCACATGGATCTCTTTGGTCCAGTGAGTGTCATGAGTCTTGGACGAAAGTCATACTGTCTGGTGGTAACAGCTGATTTTTCTCGATTCACTTGGGTGTTTTTCTTAGCTAAGAAGGATGAGACGCCAGAGATTTTAAAGACCTATCTGCTTCAAATTGAAAACCTCTTCAGTTTAAGTGTGAAGACTATCCACAGCGATCATGGAACAGAATTTAAGAATGCAACTCTTGATTCCTTCTGTGAAAGCAAAGGAATTTCTTGTCAATTTAGTGCACCTCGTACTCCTCAACAAAACGGTGTAGCTGAAAGGAGAAACCGCACCTTAATTGAAGCTGCACGAACTATGATTGTTGACTCTAAGCTTCCCGTGACTTTCTAGGCTGAGGCGGTCAACACTGCATGTTTCGTGCAAAATTAGGTTCTTATCACTAAAAGTTGCAACAAGACACCATATGAGATCATGTACAAGCGCAAGCCAGTTATTGATTTCTTCAGAAAATTTGGGTGTGTGTGCACGATGCTGAACACTTCAGATCAACTCAACAAGTTTGAAGCCAAAGCTGATGAATGTTATTTTGTTGGTTATTCCTCCAATCAACGTGCTTTTCGTGTCTATCATAAGCAGAAAAGAATAGTGCTGGAGTCCATTGATATCAATTGGCATGAAAATAATCACACGGACGCAGGAGACGGTCCCAATTGGCTATTTGACGTCGATTCAGTTTTTAATTCATTTAATCTTCCTGATTTCTCAATTGACTCAACTCATGCTAATCCTTATTTTTCTATGAACAATTTAGGGAACTTAAATGATCAAGGTTCTTCCTCATCTGCTCAGGTTGAAATTCCTGTGGTTGCAAATGCTGAATCTGATATGGAGTCTTCCGGTTCTAGTGCAACAAGTGAAACTGTTGAAGACAACTCCATTCCAATAGTAGATGTTGCAACACAATCACCTGCTGAAGATCCTATTAATGATATTGCCGATCCTCCTGCTGAAAATTTTACAAATTTGGAAGAAGTCGTGGAAGAAGATGAAATTCCTCAATTGCGAATTCACAAGTTTCATCCCACCAATAACATCATTGGACCTCCCAATGTGGGTGTTAGTACCCGAAGTGCCTGTGAAGCATTTGAAAACAACATGTTTTCCTGCTTCATCTCTCAAACTGAACCAAAGAACATTAAAGCAGCACTACTAGAAAACAGCTGGGTGGAAGCAATGCAGGAAGAGCTACAACAATTCTCAAAGTTGCATGTGTGGAATTTGGTAGATCTTCCCAAGAACAAAGTTCCAATCGGCACTCGTTGGGTTTTTCGCAACAAAAAGGATGAAGGCGGCACTGTGATTCGAAACAAAGCTCGTCTGGTGGTTCAAGGTTTCTATCAAGAAGAAGGGATTGATTATGAGGAAGTCTTTGCACCAGTGGCTCGCTTGGAAGCCATCCGAATATTTCTCGCCTATGCAGCCTACATGGACTTCACCGTTCATCAAATGGATGTCAAAAGCGCATTTTTGTATGGCAAAGTTCAAGAAGAAGTGTATGTCAAGCAGCCGCCGGGTTTCATTGATCCTAATTTTCTAGACCGTGTTTACAAGTTAGACAAAGCATTGTACGGTCTTCACCAAGCACCTCGTGCGTGGTATGAAACTTTATCAAAGAATCTGCCTGAGAATGGTTTCACACGAGGAGCAATTGACCAAACTTTGTTCAAACGGAAGGAGGAAAAGGATACAATCATGGTGCAAATTTATGTGGATGATATCATTTTTGGTTCTACAAATCCCCGTCTCTACAAAGAATTTGAAGAAGTGATGCGCTCTAAGTTTGAGATGAGCTCCATGGGGGAAATGAAGTTCTTTTTGGGACTACAAGTTGATCAGTCTGAGTCAGGAATCCTTATCCATCAAGAACAATACGTAAAAGAAATCTTGACCAAGTTCAAAATGGCTGATTCCCATCTAGTAAAAACTCCTGTGGAAGTTTGACATTGTTTGACTCCTGATATGGATGGGGAAAGCGTTGATCCGCATCTATATCGCTCTATGATAGGATCGCTCATGTATCTCACGGCCAGCAGACCAGACATCATGTTTGCAGTGTGCTTATGTGCACGTTTTCAGGCTAATCCTAAACTCTCTCATTTATCTGCTGTAAAACGTATTTTGAGATATTTAAAATATAAGCCAAAATTGGGTCTGTAGTATCCTAAAACTGACTTGTTTGATCTTGTGGCTTATTCAGACTCAGACTACGGGGGTTGCAACTTAGACCGAAAATCCACTTCTGGAGGTTGTCAATTCCTTGGCAACCGCCTTGTCTCATGGCAATGTAAGAAACAATCCACCGTTTCCCAATCCACCGCCGAAGCCGAATACATTGCCGCAGCCCTCTGTTGTTCCCAATTCAGATGGATACACCATCAGATGCTTGACTATGGGATCACATTCCATGAGACACCCATTTTGTGTGACAACACCGCCGTTCCTCATATCACCAAAAACCCCGTTCAGCATTCCAAAACCAAACACATTGAAATCAAACATCACTTTATCCGTGACTGTGTTGAAAAGAAGTATATTCAAATTGTTGAAGTCAAAACTCACAAACAAACCGCAGACATCTTCACAAAGGCTTTTGACTCTACTAGATTCGCCCAACTGGTGGAGATGCTTGGATAGATCAACTTTCAGTAAATTGTGTGAATAGTATTTTTATTTTTATTTTTTTTTATTTTTTATTCTGTTTACATGTCAAAGAAAATTCCAAAAAGATTTTATTTTTATGAACAGTTTTTACGCAAATCTTTTGGGGGAGAAATATTATATTGAAAAGAATTGCTGTGTATATAATCTTACAAGTGGTTTTGAGTTGCAGGAAGAATTGAATCTGACCTTTGAGATATGATAGTGTCTGATCTCATCTCTTGGACATGGAATGGACCAAAAGCGATGGTGTTTACTTAGGTATAGCTGGTAGGCCCGACATATGGTTAAAACTTGTAAGTAGTGTGAAAACTCTAAATATATCTCATACTTGTGTGTTTGAACCCATTATTGAAGCATCTAACCCATTTTTATATCTAAGAAAACCAATTCAATCAGATGCAGGCTTACGTATTGGATTCCTATTCATACGCCAAGTGACCGTCAATATAACGATATTTACCACCGATGACCCCGTATGTTTTGCTTACGCAAAGATCTCGGGTGCTCATCCTTTTCCCATCCACTTGGATGATTTGACCCCGTCTGTTTTGCTTACGCAAAGATCTCGGGTGTTCAACATTTTTCTATCCGCTTGGATAATTTTACGACTTCTTCTGTTTTGATTATGCAAAGATCTAGAATGCTCGTACCTTTTTAATATCTACTTGGATATTTTTATTTTAATTTTCTAAATCCACTTGGATATCTTATTTTATTTTGGTGGTACTTTGACATTACTAAGACGGTACCTTGGTTAATCAGAAAGAGATGATAGGATGAAGATGTGTACTTCTTGAGGATTGATAGGTTTTCAAAATCATTTTATTTTAATATGTGGGGTACACCTTGTATAGTGTTTAAATGGTACCGTTTAATCACATGAAATCAAAATACAAACAAATGTTCGGGTTTACTTTGCACAAATATCAGCTATCTTCAGGGACTCACAGTAGTTAATTGCAAAAGGAATTGTTTCAAGAGACTAACTAGATCTGATCTCATGTTGGATCTTTTTCAAAGAAGAAAAGTGTAAATATCTTGTATATATATGTTAGTCTTATTTCTGTTACTTTGTACATATCGAAACTATTTAGACATATCGAAACTACTATGTTCATATCGAAACTACTTTGACATATCGAAACTACTATGTTCATATCGAAACTACTTTGCCCTATCGAAACTACTTTGTACATATCGAAACTATTTTGACATATCGAAACTAATATGTTCATATCGAAACTAGTTTGCCCTATCGAAACTAGTTGTTTCGACAGGGGCATTTTTGTCTTTTGTTCCTCGCAAATTTAAAAGCCTTCATAAATAAATCCCTCCCTTCATATCTTCTTCACTCGTCTTTTTCACAAACCTTTTCATCTTCTCCGACACACACAAAATTTCTCAAGCCTTGATCTGAATTGCAAATTATCAGGGTTAATCACCTGATTACCCCCGTTATCACCATCGTCTTCATCATCAGGTAACGTCTCACTATTTCATTTGAATGATTCTTGCGAATCAACAGACCTAGGGTTTCAAAAGTTCAAATTGTTCGACTGAATCTTCATAATAACAGTCGTTGTGTGCATATCCATGTTTGCAAACATCTTTATTATCTTAGAACTCACGATTATTGTGTTTTATTGCAGATAACAGTCTCGCATTTGGTAAGATGACATTCCGTCATTTACAGGCCACTCTAAACCCTTCATTAAACTGTTTATTTTAGTCTGTGTATAGTGAATCAAAAGGGGTTTGGGTTTCAAAACCAAGTAGTTTCGATAAAAGAGTTCAACTCTTTCAAAATTTCTCAAAATTTTTAATCGAAAGTACTGGTTTCGACACCCAAACTTGATTAATTACTCTATCGAAACCACTTGTTTCGATAAGTTTTTCTCTATCGAAACTACTTGTTTCGATAAGTTCATCTCTATCGAAACTACTTAGTTTGGACAGTGTTGATTTCAGAAATTCTATAAGTGTTGATCAAAGCTTATTGCCTCTATCGAAACTAGTTAGTTTCGATAAATTCATCTCTACCGAAACTACTTAGTTTCGACAGTGTTGATTTTAGAAATTTTATAAGTGTTGATCAAAGCTTATTGCTTATATCGAAACTAGTTAGTTTCGATAAGTTCATCTCTATCGAAACTACTTAGTTTCGACAGTAAGGATTTCTGATTTTTCCTAAGTGTTGAAATACTTAGTTTCGATTGACCATATTCAGAACCTTTACTTATTGTGCAAAACTGATGAATTTTACAGGTATGGATCTCGTATTCGTGAAAAGGCACAATGTCTGTGCATTTCTTAATAGCAATGATCCGAAAGCTGATGAGTTCATTCCGGTCTTAAACTTTCTGGCAAACTCCAACATAAGTTTTGCCATAAGCCACAACCTGCCGGTGTTTGAGGCAACTATTAGACAATTTTGGGAAACTGCAGAGATAATCACAGTTGATAATGTGCAACACATTAGAGCAACTGTACATGGCCAAGAAGTATTATTTTCTGAAGACACAGTGAGAGAGGTACTACAGTTAAATGACAACCCAGAAGCACCCTTTGATTTTCCAATCTACTATGTGAAAGAATGCTTCAGAAGAATGGGTCATCCTGATGAGTTCAAGAGTGGTCAGATAATCAAGAACTCCTTACCAAGCCATTGGAGATATATAGTGCATGTGTTTATTCACTGCCTATCAATAAGGAAAGGGGGTTTTGATTCAGCTAACAGTACTCTGGAATCAGCTATTTTGGGATTAATAAAGGGAAGAGACTACAACTTTTCTGGTTTCATATTCACTCAGCTAAAGGATAACTTAACTGGAGCAGTGAAGGAGAAGTTTCTAGCATATCCTAGATTTCTACAAATTATCATCAATCATCTTCTTCCTGAGCTTCAACAAGGTGGAAACACCTTTGTGTTTGATAATATGATAGCCAAAACACTCAGCTACATGAAAAGTACCAACAAAAGGACCAACCGGGCGATAGCCGACGTTCCCCTGTTCGGTCATATCATTAGAGAAGAAGAAGAGTTTATCCCTGACATTGATCCTGATCTTGAAGAAGAAAACTTATCATCAGATGAAAAAGAGCTGGAAGCTGAACAAAATCAAGGTAATCCACCTATTGATGAAGCTGAGATTGAGGTAGACATACCGAAGAGCAACATGTAATTGAGCCTGTGATAGAGGCTCCTTTTGTTGAAGAAATACAGATAGTTCAAGAGCCAGCAGTAAATGTTGAAGCTGGCTTACAGGAGAATGAAGAAGAAGTGGCGGAGTGAAGTGGGACTCTAGATGCAGGAATTTATGGATCAGACTATTACAAGTCTGATTCAGATGAAAGAATAGAGCAACTTGCATCTTCCTCAAAAAGACAAATTGAGTCAGGATCTGATTTTGAAGAGGAGGAGCCTAGGGCTTAAAAGATAAAGACTGGATTGGAGGATTTGTCATCCTCGTCAGAGTCTTCATTCACCACTCTAGAACCATCTCCTCATCCTACTCCACAACAATCTCCCATCCATACACCTCCTACATCTCCACAACAATTACCTATCCCTACACCTCCTACATCTCCACAACAATTACCTATCCCTACACCTCCTATATCTCCACAACAATCACCCATCCATACATCTCCTGCATCTCCACACCATGATTCAACCTCTCCTGTACCGAGAGTAAAGACTCTAAGTCTTGAAATAAAGAAACTTCAGGACAATCTTCAAAAGAAAGATACAGAGATTGACGGCTTGAAGTCTAAGCTAAAAGAAGTTAAGAAGGAAGTCAAAGACTTGAAGCTGGAGGTTGGGGGCTTACATACTCAAATAGATAGTCAGCAGACTCAGCTGAAAACTCAACAAAGACTAATCATAAGGCAACAAGAAGACTTTAAAGCCTTAGCTGAAATAGTTAAGCAGCTCAAAGACTCTGTCAACAAACCTACTCCACAACAGCAAACCACTTCAAAGGCTCAGGGGGAGACTACATCTGAACTTGAACCATCGTCTCCTGCCTTTGTCACTGATCTAGAATCTGCATTAACCGTGTATACTGGCCACGGTGCCATGACAAAGGAGTCTGTTGAAGTAAAGGTTGAAGAAACATAGTCTGTCCTTCCCTCAACTCATGAAAGAAGAGAAGCAAGGAAGAGAGGGAAGGGAGCTATGGCTAATATTGAAACAGTAATTCTGGATGAAGAAGACATCCCATCGGATGATGAGCTGAATGTTCTTCTAGATGAGATTGACAACTTTGGATACAATGACCTTCATCCAGAAATTCTAACTACCGAAGAGAAAGAAACTGAACGAACTAGATATTTTACTGAAGAAGGAGATGAAATTCAAACCCTATCAGATGAAGAAGATGTTCAGATTAATCTCATCAAGACTATCATTCCTGAACCAACCATTCCAATCTCTGAGTCAATTCCAACTCAAGATCAACCTTCAACTGCACCTGAACCTCCTATTTCAAGGAAGTCTTGGTTTAAAAAGATCATTCCAGAAGAGACTCCTCAAACTTATGAGTGGATAGCCGAGCATCAAGAACTAAAAAGGCCTCCAATTGGATGGAAATACGATGCTGAAAGGAAGCTCTTTATCATCAGACGATATAGAGGGGGAGTTCAGCACTTCAAGAACATGACTGACTTCCAGACCCTTCCTTTTTATGACCTCAGGGATTTAGCAAAACTTCCACTTCAAAACCCTAGGAAGGTCATGATGGCTTATGACTTTGAGAGGTTTCTGCATTCTCAAGTCAATAATGATTTCAAAGGAATGAAGCCTAGGAAAACTCAGAAGAAGATCTCAAAGACTAGGTTTCATCCTAAGACTAAGAAGCCATATGTGTTCATAAGATACAAGCCTGCCCAAACACATAAGACTATCACTATTCCAAAATCTGTACCTGTCCAGCTACAAACTTTCAGAAAGTGGTTCTATAACCCAGTCATTGGCAGTGCAGTTATTGAATGTGAGGGCAAGGAAGAAATCACCATCTTTGATCCAATGGAGCTGCTGAAATTTCAACCTGAAGATCTGGAGGTGCTATTCTAGAATCACATTCAGGCTTATAGTGATGAAGATGAAGCTGATGCCAAAGCCTATCAAAGAATTGTATCTCTCCATGTCAAACCTTTCATCCCAAAGACATCTGAAGGACCAGCTGCTTGATGAAGAGCTGAAGACAGTAATGCAACAGCTTAGGGGGAGATTGTAGAGTCATATATTTTGTATAAGCTGTTGTCATTTATTGTATGTTTAAACAATTTTAGACTAGTTTACTTTATGTCATTTCATTATTGTAATTTCAGTTTTCTGTAATTAGTTAAGTCTGGGCCTTCGAAACTACTAGTTTCGATTGAGTCTGTTCAATCGAAGCTAGTAGTTTCGATAGATGGTAGTTTCGACAGTCTGTGTATCAATTGTAAATGGTCAATCGAAACTAGTAGTTTCGATTGACCATAGTTTCGATACCTGTCACTACTATAAATAGCCTAGTTTGAGATTGTTTAGGGTGTGAGTAGCGGCTGTAACCCTGAACCTTCTCTTTCACATTTTGCTTGAATCAATACAATCTGCAGTTGTTTATTCACCGTGTTCATACATTTTCATACCTTTTGATTGTTGATTTAAACTGTGGTTAGCTGGTTATCTTCACCAACACTGTTTCTATTACCCGTTTCACCACTATACACAAAGTTTCTGCCTATGTGCGTGTGTAATCGATCATATCAGTGATTTCAAGAGAAATCTGGACCTACACAGTTGTTAAGTGAACAGAAAGTTAAGAAAAACATCATCACTAATAGTGATAATTGTATCTTGACTGAACCCGATATTATTGAATCTAATGAGAAATTGAAAGTGATGCTTTATGGAGGATATAAAAACATTAATCAAGTTAAGAAAGAAGCTTTTTCAGCTCATTTTGGGCTTGGTTATCAAGAAAATTTGCAAAAATTTTATACTCCCAAAATCCAATCATCATCGGGTCAAACCATTGTTCACCAAATAACTTCTCCTACTCATCATGCTGAGTCATCTAATGCCAGATCAAATGAGCCTTACAGAGAAAAGAGAACTTGCTTTCACTGTGGTACGGTTGGTCACATTCTTGTGAACTGTCCTACTAAGAACCAAGGGAAACGGCCAATTGTTTCACAACCGGCTGTTATCCCTAAGTCACCACTAGTGAAGCATTCCAAAAGTCCAAAAGTAAATGTGGTGAAACCACCAGTAAAACCTCTGGTAAAGCCAAAGATTTCTTTCGAGGCTAAACCATTTGTTTCAAAAAGAGGAAAGCTACCTGCTAAACCTAGTGCATTTACCTCTGGTAGTGCACAAGCTGGTTTGAAACCTGTGGTGAAACTCTCTAAGCCACAGAGGAGAATAAGGAACAAGAAATTGAGAAAGCTAGAACAGCTGACTAAAATTCAATCAGGTGAAACTTCCACTAGTTCACCTGCTACTGTTGAATCTAAGTCTACTGTTCCAGTTAAGAAAAAGAAGAGATCTTGGAATAACAAATCCAAATGTTCTCAATCTACTGATCCTAAATCTTCTTAAAATTCATCCATTTTTGACAGTCACGACTGTGAGTTAATTGAGGTTGTTTATTTTGAGAAAGACGGACGACCCAAGACCACTATGGCTTGGGTCTCCAAATCTAATTAATTCTTTTTATGACTTGTGTAGGTACATCCGAAGGGTACTATCTTTAATCGTTGGTATATAGATAGTGGATGCTCCCGGCACGTGACAGGTATCATGACCTTGCTTCAAGATGTGAAACCATTCAGAGGCGGCTATGTGGCCTTTGCTGGAGAGAAATGCGGTAGTATCACGTGTCAAGGCGTGTTTTCAAATGGTTGTGTCAGCTTTGACAATGTCAACTATCGCGAGCAGCTGAAGCATAACTTGTTGAGTGTCTCCCAAATGTGCAACAAGGAGTACTCAGTGATGTTTGACAAGACTGAATGCTTGATACTCAAACCTGGTTTTGAGGTTCCTGAAGACTGGATTCTGATGAGAGCACCAAGGAAAAACGACACCTATCAGATTGATATGAGCGTGGCAACAACAACCTCATCAGTTGCTACTTGTTTGCTTACTAAAGAGACAGAGCTTGACTCTATCTTGTGGCATAGGAAACTCGGACACATTTCTTATCAAAAAATGAATCATCTTGTCCGAAACGGTTTGGTAACCGGTGTTCCGAAGCTGAGATTTACCATTTCAGATGACTGTATGCCTTGTAAAAAGGGCAAACAGCAACGGAAGTCTCACAAGCCCAAGCTCCAAAACTCCATCGATACCCCTTTGGAGCTATTACATATGGATTTTTTTGGCCCCATAAGTATCAGGAGTATTGGAGGTAACTCATTCTGTCTGGTTGTAACTGATGATTTCTCACGTTTTTCTTGGGTGCATTTTTTAGGTACGAAGGACGAAACTGCTGACATTCTTCGTTACCTGATCCTGAGCTTGGAATCTCTGTGCAAGTTGAAGGTTAGAAGAATAAGGAGTGACAACGGAAGTGAATTCAAGAATAATTTGATGGAACTTTTCTGTCTCAAGAAGGGGATCCGTCACGAATTTAGTGCCCCGTACACACCTCAGCAGAATGGAGTCGCAGAACGGAAGAACAGAACCTTGATTGAGACTGCAAGGACAATGCTGTCAGATGCAAAGCTTCCTGTCCCTTTCTGGGCAGAAGCAGTTAATACAGCTTGTCACGTCTTGAACAAAGTTCTGGTTGTGAAGAGGCACAATAAGACTTGTTATGAGTTGATAAAAAATCGACCTCCCAATCTTGACTATCTAGTTCCTTTTGGTAGTCCCTGTTCCTTATTGCTACAATACAAAGACCGCAAGTCTAAGTTTCATGCAAAAGCGGTGGAAGGCATCTTCTTAGGATATGTTGCCAACTCCACTTGCAAGAGAGTGTACAATATAGGAACTCGTACTGTCTAGGAGTGGTTTGAAGTAGATTGTAGTAAACACAGCATTCCACCAGAACCAACTGGTCCAACTTGGGGTTTTGATTATGATGCGCTATTCAAATCTTTCAATCTCCCTGATTTGTCAACAAATGATGCTTCAAATGTATATGAATTATTTGGTGGCGGTGATGACTCCAATTAATCAACACGTGCTACTATACCGATTGTAACTCCTGATTCCTATGCTGCATCTGCATCTGGAACTCATGATGGTGACAACAGTGAATATGTTCATGTTGATGGAAATGATGCTCAAGCTAATCCTAACACTCGTGTAGGAAATGAAGCTCCAGCTGATCCAATAACCATTGAATCTTCTTCTGGAACACAGGATATGGGGGAGTTAAGCACGAACCTCGATTCAGAAATTCAGGAACCGAATGTACCATAGATGAGAGTGCATAAGAATCATCCAATTGACAACATTATTGGTGATCCTCATACCGGTGTTCAAACTCGTCATCGAACCATTGCTGAGAACACTAGTTTTTACTCTGAGATACTTGACACTAGTGTCATGGAAACATGTCTGCATGCTGCATTCGTGTCCCAGTTAGAGCCGAAGAATGTGAAAGAGGCTCTCGCTGACAACTGCTGGATTGAGGCAATGCAAGAAGAACTGTCTCAATTCCAAAAGTTGCATGTGTGGGATTTGGTTGACTTGCCAAGGGGCGTACAACCAATTGGCACCAGATGGGTGTTCAAATGCAAGACGGATGATCGTCATGTTGTGGTGAAGAACAAAGCAAGGTTGGTTGTTCAGGGTTTTTATCAACAAGAGGGCTTGGACTACATAGAAGTATATGCCCCAGTTGCTAGACTTGAAGCCATTCGACTGTTTCTGGCTTATGCCTTATATGTTGGCTTCAAGGTCTATCAACTTGATGTGAAGAGTGCTTTCCTATATGGAAAAGTTCATGAAGAGGTCTATGTCACTCAACCTCCCGGCTTTGAAGATCCACATAATATCAATAAAGTGTATAAGCTCGACAAAGCACTTTATGGTCTTCATCAAGCACCACGGGCATGGTATGAGACATTATCTAAACATCTACTGTCTAATGGTTTTGACCGTCGACAAATTGACTCGACCCTCTTCATACGGAAAGCAAGAAGTGATATTCTTCTTGTACAAGTGTATGTTGATGACATTATCTTTGGGTTCGAACAGGTGATGAAGTCCAAGTTTGAGATGAGTAACATGGGTGAACTGTCGTTCTTCCAGGGTCTACAAGTCAATCAAAGAGAGGATGGCATTTATCTGCATCAAACAAAGTATGTGCAGGACATCTTGTCGAAATAAAAGATGAATGATAGCAGTATTTATGGCACACCTATCCCCATCAATCATGGTCTGCATCCTGACAAAGATGGAAAGGATGTGGATTGCAAATTGTACCGTGGGATGATCGGATCTCTTATGTATCTCACAGCTTCAAGGCCCGACATAATGTTTGCTGTATGCTTGTGCTCAAGGTTTCAGTCACAACCGAAGGAGTCTTATATGATAGATGTAAAGAGGATTTTCAGATACTTGAAAGGGAAACCCCGATTGGGTCTTTGGTACTCTAAGCAGCAGTCGTTTGACTTCAAAGCCTACACTGATTCAGACTATGGCGGTTGTAACCTTGATAGAAAGTCAACTTCTGGTGGATGTCAATTCTTGGGAGACAGACTGGTTTCGTGGTAGTGTAAGAAGTAGTCAACGGTTTCTATCTCAACATGTGAAGCAGAATACATTGCTGCAATTAGCGGTTTTTCTCAGATATTGTGGATTCATCAGCAATTGAGAGACTACGGCTTGAACTTCACTAGAACTCCTCTGTTCATTGACAACAATGCCACCATGTCCATCACAAATAACCCGGTGAAACATTCCAAAACTAAACATATTGAAATTCGCCATCATTTCATCCGTGATTGTGCTGAAAAAATCTCATTGAACTTGTAAAGGTTCACACGGATGTCAACTTTGCTGACCTTTTCACTAAGGCATTTGATCGATCCCGTTTTGAGCATCTTGTCAACTTGATAGGAATGTTCAATGCAGAGTGAAAAATTATTTTCTTAAATCAATTCAATTCATGAAAGTTAAATTTTATTTATTTTAAGATTTCCGTATAGTTCTTTTAATTTTTAAATATTTTACAAAAAATCAAAAAACATAGAAAATGGAGAAAATTTCAAAGTAATCTTGAGAAAAGAGGAAATGATAATACATCAGAAATGATCTAAATGCCATAGACTGCTCATATGGGAAATGATTGAGTCATGCTTACTTGATTGTTTAAATTGTTATGTTTTTAATCTGCTTATTTACAAGTAATTTGAATTGTCAGTAGGCTGTAGGCGTCTTTGAATCACTAGTAGTGTGGAAACTAAATCTAGACTACAACTGTGATTTGAACCCATGTATGCATGTGTGCGTGTGTAAAAGAATACAAAAAGATCATTATCAGATAGAGGATGTAAGATTTTAGCAAATATTTTCTTAAGAGACCAATTTCGGGTTATGTCTTTAGCACAATTACAGCAGTTCATCTCACTGCCCATACTCACAAGTATGTAATGAGAGATTGAATCAAGACATGTCTTTACATCAAATGTTGAGCATGTATTCACCCTTGAATCATTCTTGATTCATTGAAATCAAATCCAGATAAAAGTTGGATCACCTTACCTAAATCCTCAGACTCCATATCTATTAACCTGAATCATCATATGATATTCATAGAAGAAAATCCAATCAAACCAAGACATCTGAATCACTCGATTCTAAATATTATGATTCTTGATAATCCTTATGGATTCTGCTTGATTTTTCTGTGCTAAACGATGTAATTTCATTCTAGAGATTTGAAAATCTTTAGAAAAATCTTAGATGCCTTGAGATAGTGCAATTTACATTGCTGTAGCATATCAGTGAGGGCACACGTTGTATATCCTAAAATTAATATCTTAACACACAAGAACGTGATACAAAGATGCTTATGGTTTCAAATCTTATAATATTACCAACTTGAATTACTTGTTTATGTGCTTATTACGTATGGATAAATTGTAATTCATGACATGATCCCATATTCTTAGACGTTTATCTTGTATCGTTTTTGCTATAGTTTAGCCTGATATGATCCTCTGCTCATATCTTTGAACAAAAATAGTGTGTGTATATACTTGTATATTTCTATCTAGAAAAGATAAAAAAGATTCTAAGTTTGTGTACAGTTCATTTTAATCAGAAAATCCAGAAAATATTTGTGTTTAACCTTCTTGAATTGACTTTGAATCCTCTAGATTCAATGTGTTTATCTTGGTCGTTATTTGACTTGAAATCTTCATAATTTGAGTTGAAAGTTTGAGAACATAAGGGTCTCTGCGTACTTGATAAGTGCGCATGAGATAAACCCTGCGTACTTAACAAGTACGCAAGACTTAAGTCATGTCTACTTAGTAAGTACGCAGGAGTTAAGTTCTGCGCACTTAGCAAGTACGCAAGACCAATATGTGTTGGGTATATATACAGGACTTAGAATTTTCTTTGCGTTTATCTCATTCAAAATTCAAACGTCTGTCGACTACCCTCTGCCCATTTTTTCCTCAAAATCTTCGAGTGTTCCTAACCGGTTTTTTGTCCCGATTTTATTCTCAACATCGGATAAACATAATTTGGTGAGAATCCTAAGGCTTTTCATACGTGAAATCTAGACTTTCGGACCGATTAAGGATTTTAAAATTTTGTAGGGTTTAAATCTTGATTTTGGACTTTTCTTGGTCGTTTTGGTAACACATTATGATCAAAAATCTATGAGAATCATCAATCGAACCTTATTCTCTACTTAATCGCCCATAATGATCTTTGATTTTGTGCTTGACTTAATTTTTGACCGTCGGTTCATATAGATCGTTTTTAGGTCAAAATTTGACTAGGTTAGCAGGTCATTGATGTGGATAGAGGTTCCACAGGTCCTTATAATGGTTTTTGACCTTGTGGTAACCCTATTCCACGACAATGTTTAACATATGTTGAATATTAAAGTTTTTTGAAAATTTGGCTAAGTGCAATTCTTGCGCACTTAACAAGTATGCAAGAAGTAATTCATGCGTACTTGTTAAGTACGCAAGAACAAATCCCTACATACTTGCTAAGTACGCAGGAATAACACTTGTTGTAGAACCAAAGACTGATGGCTTCTAAATTATTCTAAGTACAAATGCTGCTGATAGGCTTATCAGCAGCATTCAACACATGTTGCTGCTGATAGGCTTATAAGAAGCATTCAAGACATGTTGCTGCTGATAGGCTTATAAGCAGCATTCAACACATGTTGCTACTGATAGGCTTATCAGCAACATTCAGCACTTGTTGCTACTGATAGGCTTATCAGCAGCATCATTCTCATTCTTGCTGCTGATAGCTATGTTCCTTGAAGACAAATTGTTGCAGCTGACTATCCATGCCAAGCGTCACTGACAACTTTCTGCAAAAGCAACTGACACACTCAAAGCAGAAGGAACCTCAATGGCACAACTAATGACGGACAACAATGCTCTTCTCCAAGCATGCAAGTAATGATGCATAAATAAGACGCTTCAATAAAGTTAACTAGATATAGACAAAACATGTAATAGTTAACTAGATACAACAGATCAACGGTCTGTGTTAGATCTGATCCTTAGAATCAAGGGGCTGTCTTGATTCTAAGTGAGTATAAATAATCTGTAAACACTTCATTGTAAGTGTGCTTTTTGTGCGTCTTCACAGAGTTTTCATTTGTAATCGTTTATTCACAAAGCTTAATACAACAGTGATCTTACTAGTATTCTTTCTGTCTGTTCGATTAATTTGTGTAGTTGTTATTGTTTCCGCCAATTTCAACTAAGAATACAACCATCTTGTAATTTCACGATCCTACAAGTGGTATCAGAGCTTTGGCTCAGATTAAACAAACTAACACTTGTTTAATCAGTTCTGGTTCTATTCTAATCTCTCTCTCCTTCAGAAAGTCACCAAGAACAAAAATGCCACAAAGCAACGGGCTTGAAGACATCCTGAAGCAGCAGTATGAAAACTTCGTCTGGAAGGAAGGTGAGTCTCTAATTGTTTCATACAACAGATTTACCTATCTTGTAGGGGAGATGCAGTGCTCAAAGGTGAAGCTAGAGAATGAAGATATTCTCAAAAAGTTCATCAGGTCTTTACCTAGCTGCTGGACACTCTACACGGTGTCCATTAGAAGAACTGAGAATCTGAAGACTCTCCAAATGACTGAGCTCTTCGGTATGCTAAAAACCTATGAGCTAGAGATGATTCAGGAAAAAGAAAGAAGCTTAAGCTACCAAACAGCCTCAACATCCACCACCACCTCCTCTGCCCTCCATTCTGAGCACTCGGGTCCTAGGTCAAGTAACTACTATCCTCCCATCATCACCCATTCTGGAGAGTTCGACTGGAGCGTTCATTATGAAGAACTGCCCGTCAACAATCAAGCTCTAATGGCAGACACTACAGAGATACCACCTCAGGTATTTGAATAACTTTGCTCTCAAGCTTGTATTGATAAAGTTGTGTGTTATAGAAAGCACAACCAAAACCTCATAGATCAAAATGAAGAGTTTCATCAGATGAAATCTGAGTTCAAAAAGGTTGAAAATACTTATAAAGAAAAGGTTAACTGCCTTAAGAAAGAGATTTCATCGCTAAAACACGAACAAACTAATCTTGAAACTCAGATGGATGATCTACTGGTCAAACTAAAAGCTACCAGAGCTGAACTGGCAGAACAGAAAGTTCATGCTGAAAAATATGAATTTTCCTCCAAAAAGTTACAAAGACTTTTAGATATTCAAGTCCATCAGAAGGTAAAGACTGGACTTGGGTATAACAATGATCAGTACAAATCTGTTCCTCCTCCTGCTGACTATATTGCCATATACGAACCAAGCTTCAATGTTGAAAATCTTGACACTGCAAACCGAAACCTTGATCCTTCAACGGATGAACCTCTCATCGAAGACTGCACTACCTCATCGGAATCTGAGTCAACTCACTCAGACCATGATGAAACCAGTGCAGTCCCATCTAAAGCTGTTCTGAATAGAGTTGCAGTTCCTGCTGTTCTTCCAGCTGTTATAGCCCCTGTTCCATTCAAACAGATCAAGATCAGCTATCCTCCAGATGGAAGAAAGCTAGAAAAGGGACAGACATCAGAACCCACAAACCCCAAGCCTCAGTTCATGCCAATCATAAAAGAGAAAGGTATTTGATGTATGTCGTAAGCCTGAAGAAAAAGTTCCATATGTTCAAAGGACCCTAGAAGAAGCCACGTTTGAACATAACAAAGCTCATCCATGGAACTTCAAGGATCTGTTCCAAAGAAAGGACTATGTCTACCTTTCAAGAGACAAACTGGCAAAATCATGCTTTGTGTGTGGCAGATATAACCACACTGCCAGCACCTGCTTTCATTACCTGGAATACCAATGAAATTCAAAGCAGCATGCCTTTGAAAAGACTAACAAAAATAAGAAGGTAAGAAGCTATGAAGATAAAGCAACTAAGTTCAGAGAGTCTCTATCTCCCTCAAGAGTGAAGCTGCCTAAATCTCAACAAACTTGCATCATTTGTGGTGAATCAGACCACTTTGCTGCAAACTGTAAGTTTAACCCTTTCAACCAGATCCTTCATCAAGCTCCTCAAAGACAAAGGGCAAAGAAGGATCAGCATACATCGGTTGTTAGTCCCGCTCAGCCCAAGAAAATAAAGCAGAAGCTATCAGCAGCAACCAAGTCTGCTGCTGATAAGCTAAACTCCTCCGCAGCAAAATCTGCTCCTGATAAGGCAAAGACATCAGCAGCAAGAGTGTCCAGTACTGATAAGACAAAACCCAAGGCAAAGCCTATAGTAGCAAAGAATGCTGACACTTCAACAAAGCTGTCAGCAGCAGGATCTACTGTCAACAAGCCAGAAACATCAGTAGCAAAATCTGCTGCTGACAGTGTGAGGAAAACTGGAAAACCACCAACTCAACAATGGAAGGTAAAGAAACCACCAAGCATCATCATCGGTTCAGTTGAGTGCATCTATCCTTTGGTGTAAATATGTGTGTCTTATGTTGTAAATAAAAGTTATAACTCAGCAACATCCTTTTGGCTGCTGACAGGTATAATTTTCAGCAGCAAAGAATTTGCCCCTGACTGCTTTAACTTATCAGAAGGAACAAGTTTCCTGCAGATAGCTTTAAGGCTGTCAGCAGCAACATCCTTGCTGCAGATCATTGCATCTATCAGCATCAATTAAGTCTACTGCTGACAAACTTAACCTTCCGCAGCAACCAAAGTTGCAGCGGACATGCTTATTCATCCACAGCAACCAAGTTTGCTGCTGATGGGTAAACTTAAGTCCAAATTAACTTTTACCCGCTGTAAAAGATATTAACGCCAGTCTTTACCATGACTGCCTCGGTGTATTACAGCTGTAACAATGAAAAGTAAATAAGGTTGTAGTGTACAAGTCATTTTGCCTTTTCTCTCATCTGCCGTTATAAGACCAAATCAAATTTTCTTTACCACCTCTTCACATTCAATTCAACCCTAACCAACTATCACTTTCACCCTAAGTCCCCACCACATTCAAAGCTCTCCATATTCTCCATACTCTCAAGTCTCCACCATACTCAAACCATATTCAAATCAACCCTCCAGAATCAAACGGCTATGGCAGATATCGACAACCCAGATGACAAGTTTTCCACATTCCATAACCTAACAGCATACCATACCAAAGGAAAGAAATCCGATGGTTTTGACGATATGATCGATTTCTTATGTCGATCAAAGATCTACTTTGCCCTCACCATCAACACTACCATATACATCCCTCATTATGGAGGATTTCTGGAGTACCACCGTCTACTCAACTGAACAGGGGATTCCCCAAATCAAAGCCAAAGTAGACGGCAAGAATATCACCATCTTGGAAGATACACTCAGAAAACATCTTAAGCTTCAAGATGAGGGAGCAGCCATCTCATACTCGAAGGACGAATACATGAGGACCTTTGTCTCCATTGGATACACTGGAAATCAAACCGAGTATACAATCGAGAAGGCGCTGATGGGCCCTCCATGGAAGTATCTCTGCCACACTCTTCTCCGATGCATATCTCAGAAGAGGAGTGGATGGCATCAGGTGAGCTCTACACTGGCCTCCGCCTTCCATGGTATGGTCACTAACCATGGCTTCAACTTTGCACATCTCATTTTTGAGGGTTTGCGATATAACCTTCAAGAGGGTGCAAAGCAGCAATTTTTCATGTACCCAAGATTCCTGCAGGAAGTATTCAGTCTAGAACTAAAAGAACTTTCAAAACCTGCAAGAATCTACATCATGTTGGGTCATAAAAATAACATTTTTCAAAGCATGAGGACTATTTCCAAAAAGTTCTCAGGGGTCAACGTTCCATTGTTATCTACAATGCTGAACGTACAAAGTACCCCGGGTGACAGTTCAGCAATCCCAGCTGATACTGATCCCACACCCTCCACCTCACATCCTCCACCTCACATCCTGAACAACAGTCTGCATCCACCATTCGTACCCCTGTGCATACTACTGTGGATGTACAGGCACAAAAATTACTTACACCTATTTTGGATGTTATTGTTCAATCGGAACACAGGGCCCCGGTTGCAACAACATATACTAGAAAAAGGGGCAAGAGAACTCCTTCTTGTCTTGCCTCCAAGGCCCAAACCCAACCTAACAGTCCTCACTCAGAATCACAACATTCTGGTGAGAATATCATAAGGGAAAGCCACATTATTAGGGAGACTCCTTCGGATGCCTCTCTATTAGGATCAGGATCACTTCCCGGATCCGTAGAACAGCCCCTTGAGCCCTACCTTTCTCTTCTGAACTTAAGTGTTGAGGAACCTGATCAAGATGATGTACCTTCTCCAACTACCATTATCTCGGAGGTACTGATTGATCTTGCTTCCAACACACCCAACCCAAGTTCATCTACCCTGAAGGTCCACTCTAGGAGTTATGAAAGAGTGGATGTGGAAGAGGCTGTCACTACTGCTGGTCCATAAAATGACTAGGAGGACAGTGACAACATTGTTAAGACCTCAACCATGACAACTCACAGTGAGGATGTTTCCTTGGAAACTCCCTTCACTGAGAGGAATCCCAGGTGCCAAGAAACCATGGGTGATAGGGATGAAGAGGCTAGGCCTAAGGCCCCATCTGGGTCCAAGGATTCCACAAATGTGGATGAGGACAGACTGAAACTTCATAACTTGGAATTGACGGCCAGGGTGGTTATGCTAGAGGCTGAAGTGTCCAAACTAAGACACCAAGTCTCTATGCATGAAGCCCATCAATGCCCAACTTTAACCACTCCCTCTCTTGTATCAGTAGGCACCCAAACTGATGCTTACTTGTCTACTGATGCAACCAAAAAGGGGGAGATGGTCTCAATGGAGGAAGACACAGACAGTCTTGACGACTGGATTCAAGAGTAGGTTGTAATTCAAAGCTCACTATTCAAGCCGGGTTTTGTCAAAATTCATGACTTGCCAGTCTCAGATAACGAAGAAGAAGTGACATCTGAAGACTGGAAGTTGGTCGTCAGGGCTGTTGATGAAATGCTGAATGATGCTGAAGACATAGAACAAACAAATACATCATTCAGCATCCTTCCTGAAGCAACAGCCATCATAAGTCAATCCATTACCCCCAACTGTTTCAAACTACACAGAAGCTAGAATTTGACTCCATTCTAGCTTGGGGGTATGATGGATCAGCTGAGAGATTTTGGATTAGATGGGAGTTTAGTGGAGTAGAAGAGCTAAACTGGAACTCTCTCAATGCCCTCCAAGTCCTACAACTGTATTTAACTAACTACATCAACACTTCATCAGATCTCTCAGCAGAACTTGCCATTGGCAGGTTCCATGACTTGATGGAGGATAATCTACCCCACTTCGAAAGACTAATACAAACAGCAAAACGGGTAGCTTATCCTGAATCTTCGGCAGCAGCAGAAAGAAGACTGACTCCTAGAAGACTTGACATTATAAGGAGCAGTCTTCTCACTAAAGAAGAAATTTGCTGCTTAAGAAGATTTTTGTACTCCGTCATTGTCAAAGACTTAGATGTGCTGGGATGGATAAGCAATAAGTCTCTTGACCACACCTTCTTACTAAGCAACGGCTCCTCTCTCACAATCAACACCAGGAACATCTTGTCACTTCCTACATACTTTCTCTATAAGATCTTTCAACTCAGTGCAAATACCTGCAATGTCAACTCACTTGAAAGCCATGCAATGATAGCTACTGTCAGAGCCAAACTTGAACACGTAGGAAGAATTACTGAGGAAGTATATGTGTCAAACTCTGACACTGATACTGACTCAGCTTCCCCTCGAGTAGACATCTGTGATGCAGCATATGAGTCAAGATCAACAATCAAAGAAATGCTGAAAGAAGTCACAGGTCCTGAGTGCAAATCGGATGAAGCCATTGACCTTCCCTTGTTCACCTCTCAATGTGCCAATGAAGCTGAGGCTGAGATCCCAATAGCAGCACCATCATCTGCTGCTGTGGTCAGTGAAGCCAAAGCAGAGGCATCCAATATAAACAAGGGAAAGGGAATTATGACAGATGAAGATGAAGAGAGTTTGCTAAAAGAGAAAAGAGAGAGGGAAGAGAAGAGAAGAAGAAGAGAAAAAGAGGAGATGGCTGACATTAAAAAGGCTCAAGAAAGAAAAACAGCCATTCTCCTCAGAGAACAAACCATCCAGCTGTATGCTAGGCAACTGGATGAACTGAAAAGAAAGATTCCTACAGTTGACTAGATTGAAGAAGATGCAGCTCTTGCTCTTCAACTGCAGGAACAATTTGATAGAGAAGAAGAAGAATTGGAGAAGAAGAGGAAAGAAGAAGCTAAGTTTAGAATAACCGATTCTGAACTAGCCAAAGAAATAAGGGAGGAGTGGGTAAAGGCTCTAGTTTCTCAAGGTAAGGATGCAGACTACCTTGAGAAACTATCAAATAAAGAAGTCTACAGAGCCTTCATGGGTCAGCAAGGTCAATTGGCAAAGAAGAAACAGGTTGAAGAAGAAGAAAAAGCCAAACAAAAGTTCAAGAAGACCATTGCCTTTAATAAACGGACCCATGAAGAAAGGAAGGTCATGATTGACTTCCTTAAGGTTAGAGGAGAGAGTGGACAGAGGCTAGGTCCCATGAACTTCATGAACCTGCAAGTCCTCTACTTCAAAGTCAAGAAGGATGAGGAAGAAAGATTGGGGAAGAAGGGATCCAAGAAAAGGGTACCTATTCAGGAAGAAAAAGAAACAAAAGCAAAGAAACCCAAGCCTTTTCCCTCACCTACCTCTTCCTCAGTCCAACAACCTTCCACTCTCCTCCCCAAACCCTCCACTCCTCCACCCAAAAAGTCCAAACCATCCCACCCAGCTCCCACTCATCAACAGCCTCCCTTAAAGAAATCCAAACCCACACCTAAACCAGAAGACTCAAGAGACATAGTTGACTGGGTCTATAATCCACAGGATCAAAGGTTTGAGATCTTCAGGGGGAGAACTGAAAGAAGAAGATCTATCTACAGATCTGTTGATGAAGTTCTGCAATTGCAAGATTCAGATCTTGACAGAATTTTGGAGCTGGGTGAAGCTCATGAGCCTGCAAATGAGGGTGGTAAACTTCTTGTGTTAGCCATCAAACACTACTTCAACCCTAGCAAAGATGTGATCATTGACATCAAACCACTCAAGTCCCACTCTCCATTTGTAAGTTGGTCCTATAATGCTGATTTGGATGAGTTCACTTTAACTGATGTAAGGAAGCAGAAGATGATATGTTTAAGCAAAACAATCTACAAAATGCCACACAAAGACATCAAGACTTTGTCTGCACTTCCACTGAACAATCCCAACAAGGATCCAAGAGGATATGAAGTTGAAAGGCCACATGCAAAAGCTTCAGCAGCAAAGTGATTAGAAAAATTTTGGTAGCATCAGTCTAGGGGGAGTTTGTAGAACCAAAGACTGATGGCTTCTAAATTATTCTAAGTACAAATGCTGCTGATAGGCTTAACAGCAGCATTCAACACATGTTGCTGCTGATAGGCTTATAAGCAGCATTCAACACATGTTGTTGCTGATAGGCTTATAAGCAGCATTCAACACATGTTGCTGCTGATAGGCTTATCAGCAGCATTAAGCACTTGTTCCTACTGATAGGCTTATCAGCAGCATCATTCTCATTCTTGCTGCTGATAGCTATGTTCCTTGAAGATAAATCGTTGCAGCTGACTATCCATGCCAAGCGTCACTGACAACTTTCTGCAAAAGCAACTGACACACTCAAAGCAGAAGGAACCTCAATGGCACAACCAATGACGGACAACAATGCTCTTCTCCAAGCATGCAAGTAATGATGCATAAAGAAGACGCTTCAATAAAGTTAACTAGATATAGACAAAACGTGTAATAGTTAGCTAGATACAACAGATCAACGGTCTGTGTTAGATCTGATCCTTAGAATCAAGGGGCTGTCTTGATTCTAAGTGAGTATAAGTGATCTGTAAACACTTCATTGTAAGTGTGCTTTTTGTGCGTCTTCACAAAGTTTTCATTTGTAATCGTTTATTCACAAAGCTTACAGTGATCTTACTAGTATTCTTTCTGTCTGTTCGATTACATTTGTGTAGTTGTTATTGTTTCCGCCAATTTCAACTAAGAATACAACCATCTTGTAATTTCACGATCCTACACTTGTGAAATTTTTCTAAGTCTGAAATTCAGTTCAGTGTATAACTGCTATACTTGGTCATGTGTATTCGATTCCAATGAATCTTTTTGTTCTTATTATGTTTACTGTGTGTTTTTACAGTGATGGCTCGTGCCTTTACCAGTGAGTTCAATCTCCTTGCACATACAGAACCGGAATGGAAGGGTGCAGCACTACAATACCGAGAGATAGATGATTTCTTGAATCGTTCAAAGATCAGCTATGCTATATCCGCAGATCCAATAGTCTCAAGACCGTACCTGGAGCAGTTCTGGGATACAGCGGATCATGACTGCACGGTAACCCCTAATGTCATTCGGGCTACTGTGGCGGGTCATGAGTTGCTTTTTCTGATGACACAATTCGACGGGTCTTACAGTTCCGGGATCTCGCCACCGCCCCAACTACCTATCCGGATTACTTTGTGGATGGCTGTTGGAGGCACTGTATGGGATGTGTCGGTGTGCGAGATTACTCTTCCTATAAGAAGATGTGGGTGCTCGGTCAGTGGAGATACTTTGCCCACGTGATGATCATGTGCATTTATTCCAGGAAGGTGGGGAAGGATGCTATGGGACATGATCTTGCAGCAGCCATGGTTGGCCTGTCTCTCAACAAGGGTTATAACTTCTCACGATACATCTTCAAGGCATTAAACGATCAGATCAATACAGCTGAGAGGTTTAGATTCCTGTTATACCCAAGATTTGTGCAACTACTGATCGATGATGCGTTGCCAAATCTGCCTGCTATTAGGGAGAGACTGCAAGTAAAATGGGTGGACAAGAGAGTGTTTGCCCAATTCCTAAAGCCAGGCAGTGTAGAACCTACCCCTGAGCACACTGCACTCTTTGGCCACCTGATTAATGAAGCGTATGTGGCGCCGGCTGATTGGAGATGGTTTAGTCATGATTCTGAGCAAGAACTCAGTGAACATTCTGATGAGCAACAAGTAGATGAGGATGTTGAAAGTGAGGATGAACTGTCTGAAAGTGGAGACGAAGAAGCAGGTAATGATGGTGCTGAAGGATCGGACTCTGAAGATACGGAGTCTATTTCATCTGATTCTGATGATGCACCATCACAGGTACACCCGAGAAGATTGACAAAGGTGACCCTTCCTGAGTCATCTTCAAAGAGAAAGCGATAATCGACGAGTAGTGAATACGAGCCAGATTCTGACTCGAACGCTGCTATACAAAGACGAAGACATGAAAGTATCAACAAACAACGGGGGGATACGCAGCAACAAGCTATTCCTCGTGAGGTAGAGGATCGTGCTCAGAGGAAATCACAAGTATCGGCTGTGAGTACTGATTCAGCTTCTACCCCACCTTCACAACAGCTGTACCGGCGACAGAGGAGGAGGCCACATGTTACACCTGATGTGGCTGTCACTGCTATCACAGAGGAGGTTCCTGTGATAGTGTCCCTCCCTGTACCATCTGTCCAAATGGTGATGACTACTCCGATTCTTACCGAGTCAGTCACCATCACTCCCTCCATCACTCTTAACCACCATCCCATCCACAATCCCTACTACCACCATTGAACATATCAGTCAACCCTACAACTTTGGAGACTTTTCTCAGGGTTTTGACTTTGATATGCTCTTCTCCTCTCCCCTACATATTGTTGAAGCCTCTACGTCCTGGAATCCTGATCCAAATGATGCAAGGATAGCTACTTTGGAAACCCAAGTGGCTGGGCTACTAGAAACTGTTTGGAAATCAAGGGAAGAATCTGAAGCTCAACAGGCTCAGATAAATTCATTGGTGGATGAAGTTACTATTTTAAGAAGCCAGAGAACTAGGACGGAAGAGAGACTAGCAAATGTGATGGCCCAGAACGAACTACTGATCAAAACAAACAATATGATTCGGAGTCACAGGTCGTCTCTAGAGGTTCAGTTTGACATGCAGCGGAAAGAACATGACATGATGGTCAAGTTAGTAACGGAACTGACCAAGAAGTTTGCTGCTCAGGGGAGAAAGAAAAAGAAAAAGAAAAAGACAAGGAGAAGGCATCTAAACCTAACGGTGATGAGCCTTGTCATCCGGTTGATCTGACAAAGGATGATGACAAAGACAAGGATCCTGAAGTCGGTCCTAGTGGAAGTGAGCAACAAGCTTTGGCGATAGTGCCCATTTCTGCTGTTCCAATGGCTGAGGGGGAGTCGACTCATCAGGAAGGTGGTGATACTTCCGGTGGTGATAAAGGAAAGTCAGTGGCTGATGTTCTGAAAGTTCTATCTAACGATGTGATCTTATTCTTAGAGCCTGACTATTCCAAAGAAGCACAGATCGAGGCACTCTACAATCTTGAAGAAGGAGAGATTGACTTTGGTGATGATTGGGATGAAGATGATGATGCAGTTATCAAAGTTCCCAAGGGCGACGGGGAAGGAGAGTATGAGTTTGAAGATGGAGAGATCTTCAAAGTTCCATCCTTTGAATCTTAGCTCGACACAGGTTCAGTCGAGATTGCTAGTAATGTTGAAGCATCGACTGAACCCTCCCCTGCCGACCCTACACCTGTGGATCCAGAGGCACAGAAAAACAAAGATATGCCTGCTAGTTCATCAAAGGATCCTGCTCCTGTCTGGCGAAAGACTTCTATCATAGACAAACACAGAGCAACATGAATGATCTTAGCTGTGAGGTTCGAGGAGGATAAGCAGTTGTTTGCAATCAAGCGAGCTGGGGGGGGGGTCAATACTTGAAACCAACCAGTGAAGCTTTCAACAATTGAAGTCCTGCCCGAATTCTCAAAGTTTTCGGTCGAAAAGTGTGTGAGAATAAATAAAAATTGAAGATGACGATGATAATAGTGGTGGTACTGGTGGTGTTAGCGGAAGTGGAAAAACAATTGAAGATGCTGAACAAGAAACTTCAACCAACACTAAATACAAAAAAGTATGAATATGAACAACAGTAGACGTATGTTGAAGAAGATGGTTAAGTGATTGGTAAATTGGATAAACTTGTAGATGAAAGAGAGCCATTTACTGTTCCTGAAGATATTGAATCACCATCTAAAAGGCCAAAGACTTCAAAGATTTACAAGAGTACTTGGTGGATAGTGACTGAAAAGCCATCCATTGTAGAAAAAGATTACACACACAATAAAGAGTCCAGAACAAGTGTTAACTGGTGAAATATTAGCATGGATTTATGATGGTGAAAAGAAGATGTATGTAATAAAGAGATGTGATGGGAATATCCAGTATTTTGACAGAAGTTCAAAGTTAAACACATTGCCATACTGGGATATTCGAGAGCTAAGTCAACTGAAGATGATCATTCCATCGAACAATTCATTTGCTGCTAATTTTTAAGAATTTTTAAAGAGAGAGTGTGGAAAAGCTAAATTTGAAAAGTTCAAACCACATGTGCCTGAATGTAGAAAGTTGAAAAGAAATGATAAAGACGACAAAAGAATGTTTAGATACATTGTGAAGCCTGCTGATACAATTTCAACTGTTTACATTCCAGCACGTAAAAAGACATTCGTTAAAAGCATCAAGAAGTGGGTGTATGATAGCAAAACACATGAAGCTGTGATTATACAAGATCATTTACCAGGAGTCAGTTTTTGATCTCGTGGATTTGTTTAGCTTTTCTGATGATGATCTAAAGATTTTGTACAAGAATCCTATTAGATATGATATGAGCACGAAGATTAAAACTGAAGCAAAGTTGTATATGAGAGTCGTGGCTCGATGTTTGTCAAGAAGACATGAAGCTAAAGTGATCAAGAAGAGACTTGCTGCTCTTGATGCTGAGAAGCTAAGTGTTAAAATCAAAACCAAGCCTGCAAAAGATAATTTTTGAAGAATTGATGTTCTGTGGACTAGGGGGAGATTGTTGGAACCTAATAGTCCATAGAAATCAATTAGGTTTTAGAAGTATTAACTTCAGAGTTTTAGGTCGGAAAATGTTTTCGGTCGAAAACATTTTTCGATCAAGAATATTTCGACCGAAAACTCTCTAGTATAAATAGTTGTACCTTTTGTATTTCAAGTAACTTTCTCATTTTGTACTGTGATTTTACAAGTTAATCAAGAGAATTTCTATGTGTTTCTGCTGTTAATACTTGGTTACATTACTTGATTAACGAAGCTAATCATCATGAAGTATGTATTTGGTGTGATTGATAGTATTGAGATTGTTCTTCTTTGATTTGTTCATTTTGATGTGGATTTGATTTCTAAATTGATTCCGCCAATTCAGAGAGTGATTGAATACTTTATCCTTGCATATCAACAGATCTGAGGGAATCACAATTGGTATCAGAGCTTTCGGTGCTCGGTTTTCGGATATTCAAGCAGATTCAAACAAGTTTCAAAGTTTTTTTTAAAGTTTTTAACTTTTCAAGATTCAAAAGTCATCAAATTGGATCGTTTTCAGTGCCATTTTTGAGTATTTAGCATGCAAAGCAGTGGAGATAAAGTTTGGGATGATTTTCGGGGCTTAATTTGAGGTTCGAAAGTTGCAGGTCAAAATTTTTCGTGTTTCAGTTAAATCGTCCGAAATCTCTGTTGAAGGCGTCGAAATCTTGACTTTTTGGTCGAAAAGTTTCATCTAAAGGGTTTTCGGTCGAAAAGTCTACTCTACAAGTTTTTCGGTCGAAAAGTCTCCTCTACCAGTTTTTCGGTCGAAAAGTCTGATCGAAATCTTAAATTTTGTCTGAAATCCCTCCTGGTCGAAATCTTACTTTTCGGTCGAAAAGTCCTGCCCGAATTCTCAAAGTTTTTGGTCGAAAAGTGTGAGAGAAAAAAAAAAAAAAAAAAAAATTGAAGATGACGATGATAATAGTGGTGGTACTGGTGGTGTTGGTGGAAGTGGAAAAATAGTTGGAGATACTGAACAAGAAACTTCAACCAACACTGAATACAAAAAGTATGAATATGAACAACAGCAGACGTATGTTGAAGAAGATGGTTCAGTGATTGGTAAATTGGATAAGCTTGTAGATGAAAGAGAGCCGTTTACTTTTCCTGAAGATATTGAATCACCATCTAAAAGGCCAAAGACTTCAAAGATTTACAAGAGTACTTGGTGGACAGTGACTGAAAAGCCATCCATTGTAGAAAAGATTACATAGACAATAAAGAGTCTAGAACAAGCGTTAACTGGTGAAATATTAGCATGGATATATGATGGTGAAAAGAAGATGTATGTAATAAAGAGATGTGTTGGGAATATCTAGTATTTTGACAGAAGTTCAAAGTTAAACACATTGCCATACTGGGATATTCGAGAGCTAAGTCAACTGAAGATGATAAATCCATCGAACAATTCATTTGCTGCTAATTTTGAAGAATTTTTGAAGAGAGAGTGTGGAAAAGCTGTATTTGAAAAGTTCAAACCACAGGTGCCTGAATGCAGAAATTTAAAAAGAAATCATAAAGACGGCAAAAGAAGGTTTAGATACATTGTGAAGCTTGCTGATATAGTTTCAACTGTTTACATTCCAGCATGTAAAGAGACATTCATTAAAAGCTTCAAGAAGTGGGTGTATGATAGCAAAACACATGGAGCTATGGTTATACATGATCATTTACCAGAAGTCAGAGTTTTTGATCAAGTGGATTTGTTTAGCTTTTCTAATGATGATCTAAAGATTTTGTACAAGAATCCTATTAGATGTGATATGAGCACGAATATTAAAACTGAAGCAAAGTTGTATATGAGAGTCATGGCTCGATGTTTGTCAAGAAAAAATGAAGCTGAAGTGATCAAGAAGAGACTTGTTGCTCTGGATGCTAAGAAGCTAAGTGTTAAAGTCAAAACCAAACCTGCAAAAGACAATTTTTGAAGAATTGATGTTTTGTGGACTAGGGGGAGATTGTTGGAACCTAATAGTCCATAGAAACCAATTAGGTTTTAGAAGTAATAACTTCAGAGTTTTCGGTCGGAAAATGTTTTCGGCCGAAAACATTTTTCGATCGAAAACTCTCTAGTATAAATATTTGTGTCTTTTGTATTGCAATCAACTTTCTCGTTTTGTACTGTGATTTTAAAAGTTAATCAAGAGACTTTCTGTGTGTTTATGCTGTTAATACTTGATTACATTACTTTGATTAACGAAGCTAATCAACATGAAGTATGCATTTGGTGTGATTGATAGTATTGAGATTGTTCTTCTTTGATTTGTTCATTTTTATGTGGATTTGATTTCTGAATTGATTCTGCCAATTCAGAGAATGATTGAAGACTTTATCCTTGAATATCAACAAATCTGAGGGAATCACAAGTGGTATCAGAGTTTTCGGTGCTCGGTTTTGGGAGATTCAAGCAGATTCAAGCAAGTTTCAAAGTTTTTTTAAAGTTTTCAACTTTTCAAGATTCAAAAGTCATCAAATCGGATCGTTTTAAGCCCCATTTTGAGTATTTAGCATGCAAAACAGTGGAGATGAAGTTTGGGATGATTTTCGGGGCTTAATTTGAGGTTCGGAAGTTAGAGGTCGAAATTTTTCAAGTTTCAGTTGAATCGTCTGAAATCTCTGTTGAAGGGATCGAAATCTTGAATTTTTGGTCGAAATGTCTCATCTCAAGGGTTTTCTGTCGAAAAGTCTCCTCTACAAGTTTTTCGATCAAAAAGTCTGATCAAAATCCTTTGATCAAAATCTTTAATTTTGTTTGAAATCCCTCTTGATTGAAATCTTACTTTTCGGTCAAAAAGTCCTGCCCGAATTCTCAAAGTTTTCGGTCGAAAAGTGTGGGAGAAAAAAAAATTCAAAAATGACGATGATAATAGTGATGGTACTAGTGGTGTTGGTGGAAGTGGAAAAACAATTGAAGATGCTGAATAAGAAACTTCAACCAACACTGAATACAAAAAGTATGAATATGAACAACAACAGACGTATGTTGAAGAAGATGGTTCAGTGATTGGTAAATTGGATAAGCTTGTACATGAAAGAGAGCCATTTACGGTTCCTGAAGATATTGAATCACCATCTAAAAGGCCAAAGACTTCAAAGATTGACAAGAGTACTTGGTGGACAGTGACTGAGAAGCCATCCATTGTAGAAAAGATTACACAGACAATAAAGAGTCCAGAACAAGCGTTAACTGGTGAAATATTAGCACGGATATATGATGATGAAAAGAAGATGTATGTAATAAAGTGATGTGATGGGAATATCCAGTACTTTGACAGAAGTTCAAAGTTAAACACATTACCATACTGGGATATTCGAGAGCTAAGTCAACTGAAGATGATAAATCCATCGAACAATTCATTTGCTCTTAATTTTGAAGATTTTTTAAAGAGAGAGTGTGGAAAAGCTAAATTTGAAAAGTTCAAACCACAGGTGCCTGAATGCAGAAAGTTGAAAAGAAATGATAAAGATGACAAAAGAAGGTTTAGATACATTGTGAAGCCTGTTGATACAGTTTGAACTGTTTACATTCTAGCACGTAAAGATACATTCATTAAAAGCTTCAAGAAGTGGGTGTACGATAGCAAAACACATGAAGCTGTGATTATACAGGATCATTTACCAGGAGTCATAGTTTTTGATCTAGTGGATTTGTTTAGCTTTTCTGATGAGGATCTAAAGATTTTGTACAAGAATCTTATTAGATGTGATATGAGCACGAAGATTAAAACTGAAGGAAAGTTGTATATGAGTGTCGTGGCTCGATGTTTGTCAAGAAGACATGAAACTGAAGTGATCAAGAAGAGACTTGATGTTCTGGATGCTAAGAAGCTAAGTGTTAAAGTCAAAACCAAGCCTGTAAAAGACAATTTTTGAAGAATTGATGTTCTGTGGACTAGGGGGAGATGTTGGCACCTAATTGTCCATAGAAATCAATTAGGTTTTAGAAGTATTAACTTCAGAAGATTTCGATCGAAAACTCTCTAGTATAAATTATTGTATCTTTTGTATTTCAAGTAACTTTCTCATTTTGTACTGTGATTTTACTAGTTAATCAACATAATTTCTATGTGTTTTTACTGTTAATACTTGATTACATTACTTGATTAATGAAGCTAATCATCATGAAGTATGAATTTGGTGTGATTGATAGTATTGAGATTGTTCTTCTTTGATTTGTCAATTTTGATGTGGATTTGATTTCTAAATTGATTCCTACAATTTAGAGAGTGATTGAAGACTTTATCCTGGAATATCAATAGATCTGAGGGAATCAAGAGTGGTAACAGAGCTTTCGGTGCTCGGTTTTGAGAGATTCAAGCAGTTTCAAGTATGTTTCAAAGTTTTTTTTAAAGTTTTCATCTTTTAAAGATTCAAAAGTCATCAAATTGGATCGTTTTCAGTGCCATTTTTGAGTATTTGGCATGCAAAACAGTGGAGATGAAGTTTGGGATGATTTTCCGGGCTTAATTTGAGGTTCGGAAGTTGTAGGTCAAAATTTTTCGACTTTCAGTTGAAACGTCCGAAATCTTTGTTGAATGGGTCGAAATCTTGACTTTCTGGTCGAAAAGTCTCATCTCAAGGGTTTTCGGTCGAAAACTCTCCTCTACAAGTTTTTCGGTCGAAAAGTCTCCTCTACAAGTTTTTTGATCGAAAAGTCTGATCAAAATCCTTTGATCGAAATCCCTCCTGATCGAAATCTAACTTTTCGGTCGAAAAGTCCTGCCCGTATTCTCAAAGTTGTCGGTCGAAAAGCGTGGGAGAAAAAAAATAAAAAGTAAAAGAAAATTGAAGATGACGATGATAATAGTGGTGGTACTGGTGGTGTTGGCGGAAATGGAAAAAATAATTGAAGATGCTGAATAAGAAACTTCAACCAACACTAAATATAAAAAGTATGAATATGAACAACAACAGACATATGTTGAAGAAGATGGTTCAGTGATTGGTAAATTGGATAAGCTTGTAGATGAAAGAGAGCCATTTACTGTTCCAGAAGATATTGAATCACCATCTAAAAGGCCAAAGACTTCAAAGATTGACAAGAGTACTTGGTGGATAGTAACTGAGAAGCCATCCATTGTAGAAAAGATTACACAGACAATAAATAGTCCATAACAAGCATTAACTGGTGAAATATTAGCATGGATGTATGATGGTGAAAAGAAGATGTATGTAATAAAGAGATGTGATGGTAATATCCAGTATTTTGACAGAATTTTAAAGTTAAACACATTGCCATACTGGGATATTCGAGAGTTAAGTCAACTGAAGATGATCAATCCATCGAACAATTCATTTGTTGCTAATTTTGAAGAATTTTTAAAGAGAGAGTTGTAGGTCCCCGGGTGTCTCGGATCGTTACGTGTGGGTGTGTGACTAGTCAGACCGAGTGCGGAATACCCGTGACTAGGTGGAGAATCAAACAACACAAAGTAAACCGACAAAGAAATCACTTTAAAGTTCCTTCTGTTATAAACTCGAACGGTTACAGAGAGAAAATACTGAGTGCAAATGTCTGCGTGCATATCTTCTGTCAACCTATTCTATTAATACAAGACCTGATCTCTACGCACTTAACAAGTGCGCAAGGCAAATTGTTCATGCGTACTTAGCAAGTACGCTGAGTATTCATGCGTACTTGCTAAGTACGCAGGAACTAATTCCTGCGCACATGCTAAGTGCGCAAAACACTTAGAGAAATAATACAACAATAACATGCATTAGAAATTACAACTCGATAACTAATACATACAGACATTAATATACAAAGACAAGACATACAAGACAAGTACAATAAACTAAGACACTATCTAGACTATTTGTCACACAAAAGTGCTTCAACAAACTCCCCCTTGACAACAGCTCTGGATGTCTTCGGTCTTCACTGCTCCCCAGCTTTAGCTTCTATCTTCTTCTTGTAATCAAGGCAGAACTTGATCACCTTGTCGTATTTAGAAGCAAGGAACTTTGTCCACTCGTCCGTGTATATGCAGTACTTGTCAGCTAGTGCTTCCAGATCTTTCATAGAGAAGTTTATGAAGCAGACTTCATCAAACACCCTGATCAGTTCCCTTGACACTAAGCCTCCCCTATCGGACCACACCTTTCAAATCACCACTGCCTCGCCCGTTTTAGGATCTACGTACCAGTACCATATGTTACCGAGGATGTCCTGAGATAACTTGCTCAAGGGAATCTTGGTTTCACATAGCACTGGCTTGTATACCAGTTTCTTTAAGCTTTTCTTAGTCACAGGATGTCTAGCGTTCTTGTCCTTGACTCGCTTGGGCACTTGAGGCTTAAACAATTCGAATTTCCCAGATCTTACTTCTCGCTGTAGAACCTGCCACAAACCCATCGCTACTGCGTTATTTGAGTGACCCAACAGCTCTCGATTTACTAGGTTCCCGAGGTCGTATCTTGGTAAGGAATTGAAAGCTTCACTGGTTGGTTTCAAGTATTGAACCCCCCAGCTCGCTTGATAGCAAACAACTTCTTATCCTCGTCGAACTTCACAGCTAAGATCTTCCCTGTCTTTCCGTGTTTGTCTATGATTGAAGTCTTTTGCCATACAGGAGCCGGATCCTTCGATGAAATTTCAGGCATATGTTTGTCTTTCTTTGCCTCTGGATCCACAGGTGTACGGTCGACAGGGGAGGCTTCAGTCGACGCCTCAGCAGTACTAGCAGGCTCGACTGAACCTGTGTCAAGATGAGATTCAAAGGATGGAACTTCGAAGATCTCTCCATCTTCAAACTCATACTCTTCTTCCCCGTCGCCCTTGGGAACTTCGATCACCACATCATTATCTTCCTCATCCCAATCGTCACCAGAGTCGATCTCTCCTTATTCAAGATTGTAGAGAGCCCCGATCTGTGCTTCTTTGGAATAGTCTGGCTCTAAGAATAAGACCGCATTATCCAACACGTCGTCAGATAGATCTTTCAAAACAGTAGCCACCAACTTTCCTTCATTTCCACCTAAAGCATCACCACTTTCTTGGTGCGTCGACTCCCCCTCAGCCATTGGAACTGCAGAAATGGGCACTATCGCAAAAGCTTGTTGCTCACTTCCACTAGAACCGACTTCAGGATCCTTGTCTTTGTCATCATCCTTTGTCATATCAACCGGATGACAAGCCACATCACCAGTAGATTTTGATGCCTTTTTTTTCTCTTTCTCCTCCTGAGCAGCAAGCTTCTTGGTCAGTTCAGCTACTAACTTGACCATCATTTCATGTTCTTTCCGCTGCATGTCAAAACGTACCTCTAAGGACGTTCTGTGTTCTAGAATCATATTATTCGTTTTGATCAGTAGTTCGTTTTGGGCCATCACATTTGCAAGTCTCTGTTCAGTCCCAGTCCTCTGGCTTCTTAGAATAGTAACTTCGTCCACCAACGAATTTATCTGAGCCTGTTGAGCCTCAGATTCTTCCCTTGATTTCCGAAATGTTTCAAGTAGACCAGCGACTTGTGTTTCCAAAGTGTCAATCCTAGCATCATTTGGAGCAGGAATCCTGGACGTAGAGGCTTCAGCATTATGGAAGGGAGACAAGAAGATCGTATCAAAGTCAAAACCCTGGGAAAAGTCTCCAAAGTTGTAGGGTTGACTGATAGGTTCAATGGTGGTAGTAGGGATTGTGGATGGGATGGTGGTTGTAGGAGTGGTGGAAGGAGTGATGGTGACTGACTCGGTAAGAATCAGAGTTGTCACCGCCATTTGGATAAATAGTACAGGGAGGGACACTATCACAGGAACCTCCTCTGTGATAGCAGTGACAGCCACATCAGGTGTAACCTGTGGCCTCCTCCGCTGTCGCCGGTATAGCTGTTGTGAAGGTGGGGTAGAAGCGGAATCAGTACTCGTAGCCGATACATGTACTTTCCTCTGAGCACTGACCTCTACCTCACGAAGGATAGCTTGTTGCGGCCTATCCCCCCGTTGCTTATTGATACTTTCTCTCCTACGTCTTTGTATAGCAGTGTCTGAATCAGACTCGGTGGTATACTTTCTCTCCTACGTCTTTGTATAGCAGTGTCTGAATCAGACTCGGTGGTATTCACTGCTAGTCGATTTTCGCTTTCTCTTAGAAGATGACTCGGGAAGGGTCACCTTCGTCAGTCTTCTCGGGTGTGCCTTTGATGGTGCATCATCAGAATCAGATGAATCAGACTCTGTATCTTCCGAGTCGGATTCTTCAGCACCATAATTACCCGCTTCGTCGTCTCCCCCTACAGACAATTCATCCTCACTCTCAACTTCTTAATCTTCTTGTTGCTTATCAGAATGTTCACTGAGTTCTGGCTCAGACTCATGACTAAACCATCTCCAATCAGCTGGTGCCACATAAGCTTCATTAATCAGGTGGCCAAAGAGTGGGGTATGGTCAGGGGTAGATTCTACACTGTCTGGCTTTAGAAATTGTGCAAACACTCTCTTGTCCACCCGTTTGACTTGCAGTCTCTCCCCAATAGCAGGCAGATTTGGCAACGCATCATTGATCAGTAGTTGCACAAATCTTGGGTATAACAGGAATCTAAACCTCTCAGCCGTATTGATTTGATCTATTAAGGCCTTGAAGATGTATGTTGAGAAGTTATAACCCCTGTTGAGAGACAAGCCAACCATGGATGCTGCAAGATCATGTCCCATAGCATCGTTCCCCGCCTTCCTAGAAGAAATGCACATGATCATCACGTGGGCAAAGTACCTCCACTGATCCAGCACCCACATCTTCTTGCAGGAAGAGTAATCTCGTACACCGACGTATCCCATACGCTGCCTCCAACACCCATCCACAAAGTAATCAGAATAGGCAGTTGGGTCGGTGGCGAGATCCCGAAACTGTAAGACCCTTCGAATTGTGTCCTCAGAAAAAGCAATGTCATGACCCGCCACAGTAGCCCGAATGACATTAGGAGTTACCGTGCAGTCACGATCTGCTGTATCCTAGAACTGCTCCAGGTACGGTCTTGAGACTATTGGATCTGCTGATATAGCATAGCTGATCTTTGAACGATTCAGGAAATCAACTATCTATCTGTATTGTAGTGCAGCACCCTTCCATTCCGGTTCTGTAAGTGCAAGGAGATTGAACTCACTAGTAAAGGCACGAGCCATCACTGCAAAAACAAACAGTAAACATAATAAGAACAAGAAGATTCATTGGAATTGAATATACATGACCAAGTATAGTACATTCACACTGAACTGAACAACCAGACTTAGAAAAATTTAAGAAAAAGCCTTCCTGCGTACTTGTCATGTACGCAGGGTTTAGGTCTTGCGTACGACTTAACACTTGTACAAGAAGAATATCACCTCCTGCTTTCCGTATGAAGAGGGTCGAGTCAATCTGTCCATGGTCGAAACCATTAGATAGTAGATGTTTAGATAATGTCTCGTACCATGCCCTAGGTGTTTGATGAAGACCATAAAGTGCTTTGTCGAGCTTAAACACTTTATTGATATTATGCGGATCTTCAAAGCCAGGAGGTTGAGTGACATAGACCTCTTCATGAACCTTTCCATACAGGAAAGCACTCTTCACATCAAGTTGATAGACCTTGAAGCCAACATATGAGGCATAAGCCAGAAACAGTCGAATGTGTTTGGACATAGATTTGTAATGACAAAAGCTTGTAATAGTTAGATTTTATGTCTTTATGTTTTTGTTGTGTAAATGTCTAAAGTTACTAAGTGTTTTACAAGTGAGCCTAGAGGCGAACTTAATAAGTTCGCTTAGGTCTAACTGAGGCGAACTTGTTAAGTTCGCTTAAGCTGTTAGAGGCGAACTTAATAAGTTCGCTTATATCAGAACTTGTGTTTATAAATATAGAGTTTACAGTCTGTTCAAGAGAGAACATAGCAGAGCAGAGAGAAACAGAACAGAGAGAATCAGAAGTGATTATCTTGTAAACTCTATGAAATTTGGAATATAACGAGAAGTTTATTTACACGTGTTGTTTCAATTTTCGGTTAGTATACAAATGTTAACATGAAGGATTCTGCACTTCGTGTTATAGCAAGGTCATATTACGAGTCCGATCAGTAGTTGAGTTACCTGGACCTACAAGTGGTATCAGAGCTTATGCTCGTGAATTAAGTACGATTCTTGGTGATTAGTGACGGTTTTGTGTACAATTCGACAAGAAATTCAACATTTTTGAAATTTCTGCATCAATGGAGTTTTTCAAGTTCTTGAAGATCGTTTCTCTGCTGAATTCGTGTTTTTGGAAGTGATTTTGACGAAATTAGTCCGATAGACGTGTTCTATTTGATAAAATTCATAATCCTACGGTTCAATTTCCTTAAATTCCATCAATTCGCTGAGAAATCATGATATTTGAAGTTCTTGGTTCGTGTTTGGGTAGAGATTCCTCTGAGTTTGTTACAGCAGTTTAAGCGAACTTGCTAGTTCCTGTGCAGGCGAACTTAGCAAGCGAACTTATTAAGTTCGCTTCTCACATTTTAAGCGAACTTAATTATTAGGCGAACTTACCGGATTTCCTCCTTAAGCGAACTTGTCTTGTTCGCTTGATCTCAAGTTCGCTTGGTACTTACTAAAGCGAACTTATTATCTTCGCCTGAGGGGTGTTCAGCTTCAACACTTGGAAATTTTTTCAGATATTTTTTTTAAAAAAATGACAAATATGGTTCAAGTCACAAACATATTCAATTATGACAATGAGATCGGTACATCTCAAAAACCTCTAAAGTTGTTGAATCTAGCTGATTATTCAAATTGGAAAGATCGGTATGACCAGTTCGTATCTTTTACCGATACTAGTTTGTGGATTCCGATTTTGGAAGGATATACGCATCCTACTTATTCGTGGATGGGAAAGGATGATGTTCCGAAACCAGTATCGGCGTTAACTACTGAAGAGAAGTTGTTATTTGATCGAGAAAAGAAATCAATGGCTAGCATTTCAATGTCTCTTCCAAAGGAAATTTATCACAGTTTTAAACAGTTCAAGTCTTCTCAACAACTGTGGGAAGCATTACATAAAAGGTGTGAAGGGAGTTTGGATGTGAAGAAGAGTAGAAAGGAGTTACTAAAGAAGCAGTTCCTAGTCTTTAAACATTTTCAAAATGAATCTTTGGATGATCTTGCTATAAGATTCTATCATCTTCTTAGTGAACTGGCTAGTGCATCTGTGGTATATGAGACTGAGGAAATCAATGATAAATTCTTGGAGGCTTTACCATCAAAGTTTGATGTGTATACGGTTTTGATCAAAGAAAATGTTAAGTACAAAACCATGTCTCTTGAAGAAGTCATAGGGAAAATTCAGTCACATGACATGAATATGAAGAAGAAAGAAACTAATATGGAGCATATCCAGGATCCCTCAATGTATTTTGCCAAATCTGCTGGTAAATCTGGTACTGGAGTGGCATTCTTTTCTGGTGATGCTCAAGAGTCTTCAAATGATTAGTGTTCTGGAGTTCCAATTTATTTTGGTCATTCAAGCCATTCTGGATTTTCTGCTACTACAGCTTCAACATCATCTGGATCTCATGTGAATCAGAAAGTTGCTGATGATTATCTTGCTATGTTTTCTTCATTCATGGCATCTTATGAAAATTTCATTGGAGGTAAAATACATGATCCTGAGGTTATAGAAGAAGATTTCAGACATATTGACCCTGCTGATCTGGAAGAAATGAATATCCAATGGAATATGGCCATGTTAATGCGACAAGCTAAAGATTTCTTGAAGAGAACTGGCAGAAAATATATTGGTTCAAATAGTCGATCGCGTATGGGTTTTGATAAGAGCAAAGTTAGGTGTTACAACTGTCAAGAGTATGGTCATTTTGCTAAGTAGTGTGTGAAGCCAAAGGTAGAATTTGATTCTCAAAAGAAGCAGTCTAACTTACAGCATAATAGGAATCAGTCACATGGTTCATCTGGTAATCAAAATCATGGTCCTTCTGGTAATACAAATCATGCATCTGCATCATCAGCTTTGGTTGCTCAAAACGACGAAAACTATGATTGGGGCATTCATCTGGAAGAGAAAGTGTTGTGAGGTAGATTATAGTGATAATGAAGACAATATAATCATTGATCAGGAAACATTCTCAGGAATGTTGAAACATGTTTCTTGGTCCGATACAAAGCAGTTTTCACAATTGGCTTTCCTTTGTAACATGGCATATGTTATCCCAGAGATTGAGGTATGTTCCATTGTCCCGAGCCATTGCTTGATTTTGCCTACAAATGGACGAGAAGGTATTAACAAATCAAAATGTATGACAACCTTGTAGGAGGACGACTTGAGAAGATACTATGACTTGACATTTGTAACATCTTCATTGGAGATGAAAGTGTTAGCCCACGCGATTGCACATGACTCAGCTTTGGCAAAATGCCTTACTTGTTCTAAAGTGAAGGCCGAACACCAAAAGCCTTCCGGACTTCTTGAACAACCTGAAATTCCCGTGTGGAAGTGGGAGAACCTTGCTATGGACTTCATCACCAAACTCCCACGCACTTCTAGTGGGCACGATAGTATCTGGGTTATTATCGATCGACTCACAAAGTCTGCCCATTTCTTGCCCATTCGTGAGGACTATCGAGTTGAGAAATTGGCTCGGATCTACATTGATGAGATCGTAAGCCGTCACGGAATCCCTTTGAACATCATCTCCGATCGTGATTCGCGTTTTACTTCCCGATTTTGGCAGTCATTGCAATCAGCACTTGGTACTCGTTTGGATTTAAGTACAGCCTACCATCCTCAAACTGATGGACAAACCGAGCGAACAATCCAAACTCTCGAGGATATGCTTAGAGCTTGTGTCATTGACTTTGGTGGTAATTGGGATTCTCACCTACCATTGATTGAATTCTCCTACAACAACAGCTACCACACAAGTATTAACATGGCATCGTTTGAGGCTCTTTATGGACGAAAATGCCGTTCACCGATTTGTTGGAACGAAATTGGTGAAGCACAAATCATCGGTCCCGAGCTTATCCAAGAGACCTCCGATAAAGTCTCTCTTATCCGTGACAACATTCGGGTAGCAAGAAGTCGGCAAAAGAGCTATGCCGACAAACGACGAAAACCCTTGGAATTTCAAATTGGAGATATGGTTCTTCTAAAGGTATCACCTTGGAAAGGTGTAGTCCGATTTTGAAAGAAAGGAAAACTTGCACCTCGATATGTGGGTCCATTCAAGATACTCGAGAGGGTAGGAAGAGTGGCCTACAAACTCGACCTTCCTTCAGAACTCAGCAACGTTCATCCGACCTTTCATGTGTCTAATTTGAAAAAGTGTCTAGCCGACGAGAATCTCCACATCCCTCTTGATGAAGTACGCATTGATGAGAGGATGCACTTTGTTGAGAAACCCGTGGAAATCATGAACCGAGAAGTCAAGAAACTCAAGCGTAGCCGCATCCCAATTGTTAAGGTCCGTTGGGAGTCTAAACGTGGACCCGAGTTCACTTGGGAACGTGAAGACCAAATGAAGACCAAGTATCCGCACCTCTTTTCATAGCCTCCACTGGTTGAATTTCGGGGCGAAATTCCTCTAACATGGGGAGACTGTGACGTTTCTGATTTTTCATTTACGCATTTATACTCATGTAATTATTTTTATGTAATAAAATGCAAGTATTTTTATTTAATTTTGTACAAAATGTATATGTATTTATTTTAGGGATTTAAAATAATCAAAACTTTATAAGTTTTAAACTTAAATAAAATTTTATATAAAAATCCAATTCAAAGGATTCGTAACATAAATATGAAAATCTAGCTAAAAATATATATATATATATATATATATATATAATAATAAACTTTTATAAGAAAATACATATATATACATTTATAATAATAATATGAATTTATAAAATAAAATTTGAAATTGAAAAAGAAATCTAATTAATTATTTTATAAAAGTTTAGGGGTCATTTTGTATTTAATCAAACTACAAGGTTTCAAACAGAATTTAGTTTAGGGACTAAAGATGTACAAACAAAACCCCAGGGACCAAAGTTGCCAACTCCCCATTCGCATTCCCGGTCACCCCCTTCGATTGTCCGGCGGTCCGAGGCTTTCTCCGGCGAACACCCCGACAGGGCTGTTCCCTGCGCCTCGACGCCCGACAAAAGCGTCGCTGACTTCGCCTCTCCCACGCAAACCAGAGCCCTCGACCAATTTGTCGTTTAAACATACGAAAAGTATGATCATGTTTGTGGCCGAAAGTTCACGCCGCGTAATTGACCCCGACAGTAGACCTCCACGCCTGAAAAAGGGCTCGACAGCTTCGTCTCGTCCAGACGAGTATCGGGGCAGGCTCAATTGCTTGTCTCATTGTCGGAATCAAGCTCGACTATAAGAAACCACTACCGGTCCTTCTCGGGCTCCATTCTCTCTCGACTCTCACTCTCACTCCAAATTGAGAATTCCATCACTCTCGTCGTCCCTGAAAGAAGCTGTGACCAAGAATTCAGAAGCTAATCCCACCCAGAAGTCTAGTTCCCGTTTTGGACATTTTCGGTTCAAAAGTCTCTGCCGACCAAGCCCTTCGCGACTAGGTTCGAGTCTCGATTCGATTCCTGTACCTTCTGTTATCATCAGGTAACCTATTCCAGTCGAAATCTAGACAATCGCTCGAGGATTACCGGGCAAACCAAGTGTCCTCGGACACGGTTTGCCGGTTACCGAGAACCAGCGACCAGTATGGTTAGTGTGGTTATCAATTAAACGATCCACACATAACCAGCGATGGGCAGTAGCCCCGCTGGTTATGCGTGTGTGTGTCCGAGACTGAGGTCGCGGGTTCGATCCTCCTGGCCTCCGGCCCAACCCCATTTTTTCTGTTTTTCATTCCTTTTGTTTTATTAAATTATTTTAACTTATCTTAATATTATTTTTATACAATAAATACTAAAACGAGTCGGTTTACTCGTTCGTTTATTTTGAAATCGATTAAAATTATATTTTCATAAACCATCTCATTTTTCTTTTTATATACTTTTATAAACTTATTAAAATACTTTATAATATATAAAGTGTCCCATTTTTATAAATCTTGAAATAACTTTTATAAACTTATTAAAATACTTTATAATATATAAAGTGTCCCATTTTTATAAATCTTGAAATAACTTTTATAAACTTATTGAAATACTTTATAATATATAAAGTGTTCTATTTTTTTTTATAAATCTTGTAATAATTTTTAAAAACTTATTAAAATACCTTATAATGTATAAAATGTCCCATTCTTACAAATCTTGCAATATTTTAATAAACTTGTTAAAACAAATTTTAACCTATATAATATAATTAGTCAAATAAAGAATTTTCTTTTATTTGTTATTGTTATTTATAAATACATTAATCATAATAAATACTTGTCTAAAACAATATATATTTTTATGAGTTAAAAGTTTTACAAAGCCGTTATCATTTTCTACCCTATTTTATACAAATAAATATTAAGGACATTATTATAAAACCTATACTCATTAAATACAAATGCGCTTATACATACAAACATACAATAATACATATTTATCTACATAGTATTTCGTCGTGCTTAGTTTTCAAACATCCTTATCACCCGCACTCGTGGATTATCATATCCGCTTGCCAGGTGAGTTACATAGCCCCTATTTTACATTTTTATACGTTTTGGGGTGAAACATTATACATGCTACTCACACTGTTTATACGTGTTATACATGAGACTATATGCTTATTCTTTGGATGTACATACATTTAAACACAAGACAACCAACTGTAATATTGATAGATCTATTGTGCCTGACCAGCCCACCCGGTTAGGGTGTTTATTACTGCATACTCGGATATAACCGAGTGTTATATTCAATCATACCGGATATAGTGGGTAACTATATTCAAGCATACCGGACTTAGCTGTTGTGCTCTGTTCAAGCGCGTCAAACTCGGTTTGAATTGTGATTAAATAAATGTTACATCATATGCTATGTTTAACAAGATAAACAATGAGTTGCAAAACGATTTACACTACTATTTACTGGATTCACTAAACCTATGTACTCACCAACTTTTTAGTTGACACTTGATTTAAATAATGTTTCAGGTTTGGATATGTGACTGCTTGCCGAAGATCTCTCCACTTAGGAACTATGGACCTAGTTAAATAAATTAATGTTTTGAACTAGACTAGGTTATTTGAAATGTATTGTATTTGGAACTTGTTGTCTTTAAACTTAATTAATGAATTATGCAACCTCTAGTTATCATGTGCTTTTGAACAATCATCACATTGTCCGCCTCGATGATTCCGCCATCGGTCGGGTGTGACAGATTGGTATCAGAGCCATGGTTATATGGAATTAGGTTATTAGACACAATGACCTAGACTATAACCCTAGGACTCCCTTTTTATGTGTTATGTGCTAAATGATTAATTGCTATGTGAATTATTTGTAGTTAGGAATTGTCTGAATTTTCCCGAGTTTGGTACATGAGACTTATACACATACATACAAGACTTTGATACATGATACATACTTTACATACACATTTGGTCAACACATTTATGCAAACAAATACACTACTTGTCCTTGTCCATACTCTCTCCTAATCCTTATAAATTGCAACATTCCTACACATTTTATATTCATAGACTCTCAAATCTATTAAAATCTTGAAAATCTCGTCAACGACTTAATCTCCTGAAACCAGTAAAAGACACGTGCAATCTGGAAGGGTGACACCTGTACATTGGGTTTTCTGTCTAGGAAAGCATTTCGTATAAATCCAAATAAACGGACCCGTATGCTTTCCTGGGAATTCCTGAAGTGAGTGTTTACCTATAGGCTAAAGCATGTCTCCTTGAAAGTTTCGAGGAATTATTTAACGTTGATAAGTCAATGTATTCGCAAGGATACAATCCGAATTTGAACTCAAAATTTGGGGACATTATAGCAAAATAGGAAAAACTAGACGAACATGCAAAACAAATCATTATTACGGGTGCACACGTAATAACAATTTGTAGTGCATGCAAGTCCCGGCAATTCCTATTACGCAAATAATGATCTATAACATCATGTCCTACCCGGAATAGATGACTTAGTTTCCTCTATCAACTTAGAATAAATACACATGCACTAGCACGCGTCATGATAAATCTCGTATTTCTGCTTACATTATTTCCCGCTATAACTCATATTTATCCGTCTTATCTAAAATAACCTTGTCTTTTCTTATGGTGTTAGAATGCCTCCTCGACGTGCAAACTCTAGCACTTCCAACCCGGATCTTGCTACTCTTCTTGCCCAACTAGTAGGGCAAATGACTCAAGCAAATAACAACAGTGACGGGTCTCACAACATCCAAGGGAACGGTGGTACCAACCCGCCTCACTGCACGTTTAAGCACTTTAACTCGTTCAATCCTACAAAATTCTTCGGGACTGAAGGTGCTACCGGCTTGCTTCAATGGTTTGAAAGCATGGAAAGCACATTCCAAAACAGGGACTGTCCCGATAATCTTCGGGTTCGTTATGCCACAAGTGTTCTTCAAAAGAGAGCCCTCACCTGGTGGAACGGTGAGAAACGCACTCGTGGTGCTGAGGTTGCTACATCCTTATCATGGGATGATCTGAAGAAGGCCATGACTGATGAATTCTGTCCTCGGAATGAAATGAGGAAGCTCGAGGCTGAATTTTGGGATCTTGCCCAAGACAGCGGGGATAATCTGGCTTACAACACCCGGTTCCAAGAACTAAGTCTGTTGGTGCCTCACATGATCACTCCCCTTACTCGGGGAATTGAAAAGTACATAGGCGGCCTGCCTATGCAAATTCAAGATGCTGTGCTAGGAAGCAATCCTCCTACTCTTGAAGCTGCCATCCGCCTATCTGCTACATTATCCGACAACCATGTCAAGGCCGGAACCTTAACAAGAAAGGGTTCCAAGAAGGTTGTGTCTACTCTTGTGGCAGTCAAAGATGTGAAACCCGAGTCTTCTAACCGCAACAGGAAACGTAAGGGTCGAAACTTCGCAGCCGTAACTCCCGCTGTACCTGCTATTCAAGCGGCCCCTTTGGGTCAAAACCCGAAAATTTATCAGGGCCCGAATCCCCAATGCCAGACCTGCAAGTACCATCATCCTGCCAATCTACCATGCCGATTGTGCTCAAGCTGCGGGAGATATGGACATGTGGTCTCTACCTGCCGTACCCGTCCTCCCGTCCATCAAGCAGCCCCAGCCAACCGTCCCGTCTATCCGGCACCTCTCAATGGTCGGGCATGTTACGAATGTGGAGACCCAAACCACTTCCGTGACCGATGCCCAAAACTTCATCATCAAGGTGGTCCCCAAGGACGAGCGTTTAATATAAACGCTAATGAGGCACAAGCAAACAACGACGTGATAAACGGTACGTTTCTCGTAAACAATCATTATGCATCCATTTTATTTGATACTGGTGCCGATAGGAGTTTCGTGTCTCTTACCTTTGAATCTCGACTTGCTAAACAAAGAACGAAACTTGACAACCCCTATTCCGTGGAGATAGCAAACGGGAAATCTATTGCTATAAACTCTGTTATCCGCAACTGCAATCTCGAGCTTAATAATCATGAATTCTCTGTTGATCTCCTTCCAATGCAATTGGGAAGCTTCGATATTATAATTGGCATGGACAGGTTATCCAAGCACCATGCCGAGGTTATTTGCTACGAAAAGTGCATTCGTATACCTCTCCTTTCGGGAGACACGTTAGTTATTTTCGGTGAAAAACCGTGTCGTGGTCTTCAAATCATGTCTTACACATTGGCACAAAAGTACTTGCGGAAAAAGTACGTTGCATTCTTGGCCCACATAGTTGACACGAAAGACAAGGGTAAGAAATTGCAAGACATCCCAATCATCCGAGATTTTCCCGAGGTATTCCCCGAGGACCTACCTGGTCTTCCTCCTCCTAGACAAGTAGAGTTCCGCATTGACCTTGTGCCCGGAGCAACTCCCGTTGCAAAAGCTCCCTATCGTCTTGCACCTTCCGAAATGCAAGAGCTTGCAGGTCAATTACAAGAACTCTCATCCAAAGGATTCATCCGCCCGAGCCATTCACCTTGGGGTGCTCCCGTGCTATTCGTAAAGAAAAAGGATGGATCGTTTTGAATGTGCATCGATTATCGTGAACTCAACAAACTTACAATTAAGAACCGATATCCTTTACCCCGTATCGACGACCTTTTCGATCAGCTTCAAGGTTCAACATGTTTCTCCAAGATTGACCTTCGTTCCGGATACCATCAACTTCGTGTTCTCGATGAAGACATTCCGAAGACTGCCTTTCGGACTAGATACGGTCACTACGAGTTTATGGTCATGCCCTTCGGATTGACTAATGCACCTGCGGTCTTCATGGACCTCATGAACCGTGTATGCAAACCTTATTTGGACAAGTTCGTGATCGTTTTCATTGATGACATTCTTATCTATTCGAAGACGAAAACGGAGCATGAACAACATCTTCGTTTAATTTTAGAACTCTTGAAGAAAGAACAACTATACGCCAAGCTCTCCAAGTGTGAATTCTGGCTAAAGGAAGTTCAATTTTTGGGACACATAGTCAACGATAAGGGAATTCATGTGGACCCGACAAAAATCGAAGCGGTAAAGAATTGGAGTACTCCTAAGATTCCTACCGAGATTCGTTCATTCCTTAGACTAGCAGGTTACTATCGTCGCTTCATCTCAAATTTCTCAAAGATTGCGGTTCCACTCACGGCCTTGACTCATAAAGGTAAATCTTACGAGTGGGGACCCAAGCAAGAGGAAGCTTTTCAAACTCTCAACCACAAGCTCTGCAATGCTCCTATACTAACTCTTCCTAGTGGTAATGACGACTTTGTCGTTTATTGTGATGCATCCAACCAAGGTCTTGGTTGTGTTCTAATGCAACGTGGCCAAGTAATTGCATACGCATCACGTCAGCTCAAAATCCATGAGAAGAATTATACGACCCATGATCTTGAGCTTGGTGCTGTCGTTTTCGCTTTAAAAATCTGGAGACACTATCTATATGGCACCAAATGTGTGGTTTTCACCGACCACAAAAGTCTCCAGCATATTTTCAATCAAAAAGAGCTTAATATGAGGCAACGACGATGGGTCGAACTCCTTAACGACTACGACTGCGAGATTCGCTACCATCCCGGCAAAGCAAACGTTGTAGCCGACGCCTTGAGTCGTAAAGAACGTATCATGCTTCATAGTGTTTATATTCATAACGATATCCAAGCCCGTATTCTCAAAGCTCAACACACCTCGGTTACCGAGGGAAACATGTATCAAGAAATGGCATGTGGTGTAGAACTCTTGTTAGAAACCAAAGCCAACGGCCTATTGTATTACTTGGACCGTATCTGGGTTCCCGATCGCGACGATCTTCGTAAATTTTTGATGAACGAGTCCCATAAAACTCTATATTCGGTACATCCCGGGGCTGATAAGATGTACATGGGTCTCCGTCAGCAATATTGGTGGCCCGGTATGAAAAAGGATATTGCCCTCTTTGTGGCAAAATGCCTTACTTGTTCTAAAGTGAAAGCCGAACACCAAAAGCCTTCCGGACTTCTTGAACAACCTGAAATTCCCGTGTGGAAGTGGGAGAACCTTGCTATGGACTTCATCACCAAACTCCCACGCACTTCTAGTGGGCACGATAGTATCTGGGTTATTATCGATCGACTCACAAAGTCTGCCCATTTCTTGCCCATTCGTGAGGACTATTGAGTTGAGAAATTGGCTCGGATCTACATTGATGAGATCGTAAGCCGTCATGGAATCCCTTTGAACATCATCTCCGATCGTGATTCGCGTTTTACTTCCCGATTTTGGCAGTCATTGCAATCAACACTTGGTACTCGTTTGGATTTAAGTACAGCCTACCATCCTCAAACTGATGGACAAACCGAGCGAACAATCCAAACTCTCGAGGATATGCTTAGAGCTTGTGTCATTGACTTTGGTGGTAATTGGGATTCTCACCTACCATTGATTGAATTCTCCTACAACAACAGCTACCACACAAGTATTAACATGGCACCGTTTGAGGCTCTTTATGGACGAAAATGCCGTTCACCGATTTGTTGGAACGAAATTGGTGAAGCACAAATCATCGGTCCCGAGCTTATCCAAGAGACCTCCGATAAAGTCTCTCTTATCCGTGACAACATTCGGGTAGCAAGAAGTCGGCAAAAGAGCTATGCCGACAAACGACGAAAACCCTTGGAATTTCAAATTGGAGATATGGTTCTTCTAAAGGTATCACCTTGGAAAGGTGTAGTCCGATTTGGAAAGAAAGGAAAACTTGCACCTCGATATGTGGGTCCATTCAAGATACTCGAGAGGGTAGGAAGAGTGGCCTACAAACTCGACCTTCCTTCAGAACTCAGCAACGTTCATCCGACCTTTCATGTGTCTAATTTGAAAAAGTGTCTAGCCGACGAGAATCTCCACATCCCTCTTGATGAAGTACGCATTGATGAGAGGATGTACTTTGTTGAGAAACCCGTGGAAATCATGGACCGAGAAGTCAAGAAACTCAAGCGTAGCCGCATCCCAATTGTTAAGGTCCGTTGGGAGTCTAAACGTGGACCCGAGTTCACTTGGGAACGTGAAGACCAAATGAAGACCAAGTATCCGCACCTCTTTTCATAGCCTCCACTAGTTGAATTTCGGGGCGAAATTCCTCTAACATGGGGAGACTGTGACGTTTCGGATTTTTCATTTACGCATTTATACTCATGTAATTATTTTCATGTAATAAAATGCAAGTATTTTTATTTAATTTTGTACAAAATGTATATGTATTTATTTTAGGGATTTAAAATAATCAAAACTTTATAAGTTTTAAACTTAAATAAAATTTTATATAAAAATCCAATTCAAAGGATTCGTAACATAAATATGAAAATCTAGCTAAAAAAAATAAATATATATATATATATATATATAATAATAAACTTTTATAAGAAAATACATATATATACATTTATAATAATAATATGAATTTATAAAATAAAATTTGAAATTGAAAAAGAAATCTAATTAATTATTTTATAAAAGTTTAGGGGTCATTTTGTATTTAATCAAACTACAAGGTTTCAAACAGAATATAGTTTAGGGACTAAAGATGTACAAACAAAACCCCAGGGACCAAAGTTGCCAACTCCCCATTCGCATTCCCGGTCACCCCCTTCGATTGTCCGGCGGTCCGAGGCTTTCTCCGGCGAATACCCCGACAGGGCTGTTCCCTGCGCCTCGACGCCCGACAAAAGCGTCGCTGACTTCGCCTCTCCCATGCAAACCAGAGCCCTCGACCAATTTGTCGTTTAAACATACGAAAAGTATGATCCTGTTTGTGGCTGAAAGTTCACGCCGCGTAATTGACCCCGACAGTAGACCTCCACGCCTGAAAAAGGGCTCGACAGCTTCGTCTCGTCCAGACGAGTATCGGGGCAGGCTTAATTGCTTGTCTCATTGTCGGAATCAAGCTCGACTATAAGAAACCACTACCGGTCCTTCTCGGGCTCCATTCTCTCTCGACTCTCACTCTCACTCCAAATTGAGAATTCCATCACTCTCGTCGTCCCTGAAAGAAGCTGTGACCAAGAATTCAGAAGCTAATCCCACCCAGAAGTCTAGTTCCCGTTTTGGACATTTTCGGTTCAAAAGTCTCTGCCGACCAAGCCCTTCGCGACTAGGTTCGAGTCTCGATTCGATTCCTGTACCTTCTGTTATCATCAGGTAACCTATTCCAGTCGAAATCTAGACAATCGCTCGAGGATTACCGGGCAAACCAAGTGTCCTCGGACACGGTTTGCCGGTTACCGAGAACCAGCGACCAGTATGGTTAGTGTGGTTATCAATTAAACGATCCACACATAACCAGCGATGGGCAGTAGCCCGGCTGGTTATGCGTGTGTGTGTCCGAGACTGAGGTCGCGGGTTCGATCCTCCTGGCCTCCGGCCCAACCCCATTTTTTCTGTTTTTCATTCCTTTTATTTTATTAAATTATTTTAACTTATCTTAATATTATTTTTATACAATAAATACTAAAACGAGTCGGTTTACTCGTTCGTTTATTTTGAAATCGATTAAAATTATATTTTCATAAACCATCTCATTTTTCTTTTTATATACTTTTATAAACTTATTGAAATACTTTATAATATATAAAGTGTCCCATTTTTATAAATCTTGAAATAACTTTTATAAACTTATTAAAATACTTTATAATATATAAAGTGTCCCATTTTTATAAATCTTGAAATAACTTTTATAAACTTATTGAAATACTTTATAATATATAAAGTGTTCTATTTTTTTTTATAAATCTTGTAATAATTTTTATAAACTTATTAAAATACCTTATAATGTATAAAATGTCCCATTCTTACAAATCTTGCAATATTTTAATAAACTTGTTAAAACAAATTTTAACCTATATAATATAATTAGTCAAATAAAGAATTTTCTTTTATTTGTTATTGTTATTTATAAATACATTAATCATAATAAATACTTGTTTAAAACAATATATATTTTTATGAGTTAAAAGTTTTACAAAGCCGTTATCATTTTCTACCCTATTTTATACAAATAAATATTAAGGACATTATTATAAAACCTATACTCATTAAATACAAATGCGCTTATACATACAAACATACAATAATACATATTTATCTACATAGGATTTCGTCGTGCTTAGTTTTCAAACATCCTTATCACCCGCACTCGTGGATTATCATATCCGCTAGCCAGGTGAGTTCAATAGCCCCTATTTTACATTTTTATACGTTTTGGGGTGAAACATTATACATGCTACTCACACTGTTTATACGTGTTATACATGAGACTATATGCTTATTCTTTGGATGTACATACATTTAAACACAAGACAACCAACTGTAATATTGATAGATCTATTGTGCCTGACCAGCCCACCCGGTTAGGGTGTTTATTACTGCATACTCGGATATAACCGAGTGTTATATTCAATCATACCGGATATAGTGGGTAACTATATTCAAGCATACCGGACTTAGCTGTTGTGCTCTGTTCAAGCGCGTCAAACTCGGTTTGAATTGTGATTAAATAAATGTTACATCATATGCTATGTTTAACAAGATAAACAATGAGTTGCAAAACGATTTACACTACTATTTACTGGATTCACTAAACCTATGTACTCACCAACTTTTTAGTTGACACTTGATTTAAATAATGTTTCAGGTTTGGATATGTGACTGCTTGCCGAAGATCTCTCCACTTAGGAACTATGGACCTAGTTAAATAAATTAATGTTTTGAACTAGACTAGGTTATTTGAAATGTATTGTATTTGGAACTTGTTGTCTTTAAACTTAATTAATGAATTATGCAACCTCTAGTTATCATGTGCTTTTGAACAATCATCACATTGTCCGCCTCGATGATTCCGCCATCGGTCGGGGTGTGACAGTTTATAATAAAGAGACACGCCAAGTTGAAGAATGGTTCCATATTGATTGTTCAAATCGGTCTTTACCTCAAATGGCGATTGGTCCGGATTGAGCATTTGATTATGAAAACTTATTCATGTCTTTTCATTTACCTTCTGACATTTCTGAGGAAGATGCTGCTATTCTTTATGATTCTTGTCAGGATACACAGCACAATGGTTTTCTACCGAATGCAGTTCCAAGTTCACCGATTCCATCTACTTCTGCTCCCGATCCTAATGTTGCTTCTTGTTCAGGTCCACAAGATTCAGAGAGTGAGGAGGATAATGCTATTTTTCAAGATTCTTCTGTTGATCCGTTGTTGGGTGATGATCCATTACCTTCGACACAGGCTCAGGGGGAGATTCCTACAAATTTAGACTCGGAAATTCCAATTACTCAAGATTATTCTTATCAATCTGAATCTACTCAAGTTGACGTGTTGCCGGTTCATGAGGTCGCATCCATCAAGGAACACAAAGATCATCCAGTGACAAATATAATTGGAAATTTACAGGATGGAGTGAAAACACGTTCTCTTGTTGACAATACTTGTTTGTATACTTGCATTAAAGATTCTGGTGTTCTTGATGATTGCTCACATTCATGCTTTATTTCACAGGTTGAACCCAAGAATGTTGAGATGGCTTTCAATGACAATAACTGGATAGAAGCTATGCAGGAAGAACTTGCTCAATTTGACAAACTTAAGGTTTGGAATCTTGTTGATCTTCCGAAAGGTGCGTATCCGATAGGAACAAAATGGGTGTTTAAATGTAAAAAAGACGATCGAGGTGTCGTGGTACGCAACAAGGCAAGATTAGTTGTCCAAGGCTTCAATCAACAGGAAGGAATTGATTACACCGAGGTTTATGTGCCGGTTGCGCGGCTCGAAGCTATAAGGCTGTTTCTAGCTTTTGCTTCCTTTAAAGGTTTTAAGGTGTTTCAATTAGACGTTAAAAGTGCATTTTTATATGGAAAGGTCAAGGAGGAAGTCTGTGTGTGTCAGCCGCCGGGGTTTGAAGATCCACTGAATCCGAACATGGTTTTCAAGCTTTACAAGGCCCTCTATGGTCTTCATCAGGCTCATCGTGCGTGGTATGAAACATTATCCACACATCTTTTGGCGAATGACTTTGTTCGTGGAAAGATAGACTCGACCTTATTCATAAAGAAATCAGGGGGAGATTACCTACTGGTGCAGATTTATGTGGATGATATTATTTTTGGCTCGACAAATGAAGGGTTGTGCATAGACTTTGAGGGTGTTATGAAGTCGAAATTTGAAATGTCTGCTATGGGAGAGTTATCGTTTTTCTTAGGTTTACAAGTAAATCAAAAGGAAGATGGTTTCTTTATTCATCAGTCCAAGTATGTCAAAGACATCTTGAGCCGGTTCAAGATGGAGGACTGTACCCCATACGATACTCCAATTCCGGTCAATCATAAGTTGAATTCTGACCCGGAAGGAAAAGATGTGGATTGTCGACTTTACAGAGCTATGATTGGATCCCTCATGTACTTAACTGCTTCAAGGCCAGATATAATGTTCGCCGTGTGTATCTGTTCCAGATTTCAGGCAAAGCCAAAAGAATCTCACTTAATTGCTGTGAAAAGAATCTTTCGGTATTTAAAAGGAAAACAACGTTTAGGGCTATGGTATCCTCATGGTTCTAACTTTAATTTCAATGCTTATACTGATTCTGATTTTGGTGGTTGTTGTCTGGACATGAAATCTACAACAGGTGGTTGCCAGTTCTTAGGTAATCGACTTGTATCCTGGCAATGCAAAAAGCAAACCACAGTCTTGATTTCAACATGCGAAGCAGAATACATCGCTGCTGCAAGTTGTTGTTCACAGATCCTGTGGATACAACAGCAATTAAGAGATTACGGTTTGAATTTCACAGGAACCCCTATGCTTATTGATAATAATGCTACTATATCCATAATGAATAATCCTGTTAAACATAGTAAAACTAAGCACATCGAAATTCGATATCATTTTATACGTGATTATGCAGAGAAAAGGTTGATTGAGCTGGTCAAGGTACATACTGAAGATAATTTTGCTGATTTGTTTACCAAAGCATTTAATCGTACTAGGTTTGAATTCCTAATTAAAATGATTGGTATGATCAATCCCGAATAAAAGCTTTTAAAAATCAGAGTTTCATAGAAAATTTTGTTTTTAAGTTCTTTTACTGCTTTATTACATTTCTGCATTTACATTTTCAGTCAAAAATCTTAATTTATAAAAAGTCAAAACAAATTGAAAAATATAAAATTTGACATCATTTGAGGTTAGAGAAGAAATGATAGTACATCAGTGATTAGTTCATTTCACACGACCTTAGTAGACCTTGATATATGATTGATTAAAATAAGTTGATCTGATCTAAATTTCAAAGTCTGCATAAATAAGAAATGATAGTGTTGTGAATGCTCTATTCTTGATAATTTGTTTTAAAAATTTGTGTATAACATTTGAAACTTGAATTTCCAAGAGGCTAAAAGCGTTTTGAAACTAATAGTAGTGTGAAAATTAAATAGAATATGATTACATCTGTGATTTAAATCCATTATATGCCCGGGTGTGTGTGTAAAAGATCATTATCAGATAAAGAATATTAACTTTTAATAAAGATTTTCTTATGAGATCAGTTTCGGGTTATGTCCTTAGCACTATTCATTCGATTTGCTTCAGTGCCCATGTCCCGAAAAGCATGCAATTTGAAGTATAATCAATATATGTACTTGACAACATTTGTCAAACATATACTAGCCCTTGGATCATATTGATAAATCATCTTTACTGATTCCATTGAATTCATAATCCAGATAACAGTTGGATCCACGTACCTGAATCTTATGATTCCATAAATATAAGCCAAAACATTGAATCATTCGATTCTGAATCTCATTGATTCCTATACAATCCAATTTGGATTCTGCTATTCATGTGCTAAGTGATGTTGTTAGGACATGTTTTGTAACTGTTGATAAAATTCTTTCTAAGTTCTGCTAGAGGCGAACTTAATAAGTTCGCCTAGCGTATCAGAGGCGAACTTAATAAGTTCGCCTAGCCTATCAGAGGCGAACTTAATAAGTTCGCCTAGCCTATCAGAGGCGAACTTATTAAGTTCGCCTAGCCTATCAGAGGCGAACTTAATAAGTTCGCCTAAGCACAGTGAAGCGAACTTGTTAAGTTCGCCTGGTGCAGAACAGTGCTTATATATAGATGTTTACTGAGACAGAACAGAGTTAGTTACAAGACAGACTAGAGACTGAGAGAAATTCGGTAATCTTGTAAACTGATATTGTGGTGGAAATACAAAGAGTTTATTTACACCGTTGTTATTGATTGAGTTACACGAGCACGTTGATCATGGATTCCGCACGTTATCACCGTGTCGTACCGCGAGTCTAGAGATCCGTCACGCACCGAATTAGAGACCTACAAGTGGTATCAGAGCCATTGCTCTTGATTAGCAAAATATTCGTGGTGTTTTCGTGTCCAATCAACATCAAAGTTCATAGATTTTGAAGATTTTTGATGAATTCGTGTTCTTGATAAAAATGGAAGAATTTTAACAAATTTGGATTGATTTTGAATTGTTTTGATGAAATTGATCCGATAGAAGTGTTCCAAATCAGTTCCTACACATTCCTACGGTTCAATTTTATCAAATTCCATCAATTCAGTAAAAAATCATGATTTTCAAAATTTTTGGTTCGTGTTTGGGTTGAACAGCTGAACCAAGCGAACTTAACATTCTGTTGCAGGCGAACTTATAGGCGAACTTAATAAGTTCGCTTCATTCAGTATTAGGCGAACTTAATAAGTTCGCTTGGTGAAGATCAGGCGAACTTAACAAGTTCGCTTGGGTCAAATTCGCTCGGGTCAAGTTCGCTTGTACAGTATCAGGCAAACTTAGTTTTCTTTAAAAAAAAAAAAAAATAAAAAATTCCGAAAATTCATCTTGTCCAAATTTTTTTAGGGAAAGTTTACATGCTCGGTTTGAATCATTTTTGAAATTTTGAAATTTCAAAATTTTTTAAAAAGAGTATTTTGGCGGGAAATTTTTTCCGGGTATTTTCGCAAAAATTTCAAAATGTCAATTTCATGTAATGATAATGAGATTGAAATCGTGCCACCGAGACTTTTGTGCATATCAGATTTTCGTAGCTGGAAAGTCTGGTTCGAACAGTTCGTATCCGCAACTGATGAAAACTTTTGGACATCCATATTTGAAGGATATCTGCATCCTACTTATGACTATATGGGATATTATGATGTTCCTAAACCAGTGACAGCTCTTACTAAAGAAGAAAAACAAAAGTTTGATCGAGAGATGAAAACGCGTGAAACTTTAACGTTGTCTTTACCAAAAGAAATCATTCATAGTCTCGGGAAGTGTCCAACTTCAAGAGATCTATGGGAAGCTTTGAAGAAAAAGGGTGAAGCTACTACTCAAGCGTTTGTGGTCTTGATCAACAAAGTATTGGAGAAGCATGGTGATTCTCAAAGTGATTCTTCTGCAGATTTAACTGATAGTGAGAGTATTCGTTCTGGTGAAAGTACTCAGTCTACCGAGACTGATGTGATGAGTGAAGAAAGTTTTCAAACAGTGGAAGATGATCTGAGTGACTTAGAAACTGATGCAGAGCATGTCATTGTTGATCAAAAGAGTGAAGCTGATGATGACGTATTCATGGCTCCTGCTGCATCTTCTTCAGAACTAAAACTTGAGGTTTTTTCTACCTATGAAACGTTTTTTTCTAACTGTATTTCAGTTAAGGATAAAATGATGAGGGTTATGGATGACAACGTAAACCTAATTTGTGATATGAAATCCACGCACACGATAAATCAGAAATTAAAAGATAATGAGAATGTGTGTATTGAGAGAATAGAATCATTGAAAAGGGATATAAATTCAATGACTTTGAAGATCAAAGAGCAGGCATATCACCTGGATATGTCCTTTGCAGAAATTGAGAAAAGAAATAATGATCTTGTTGAGAAAGATAAAGAACTAGCTGAATCTAAAGCAGAGGTAATCAGATTACATAGAAAGTTAGAAAGCTTTGAAAATTCATCATTCTTATTAGGATATTATCATGATAATACTGAAGAGGGGAAGGGAACTAGTGGTATTGGCTATGTTCCTCCACCATTCAATGGAAATTATTCTGTTACACCTGAGATTATAAACAATGAGGATTTAGATCCTAAGACTGTGTTAAAAGTGAATCCAGTCACAGGTGAAGATATGGTGTATTCTGATGAGAGTGATGATGAATATTTTGATGAAGCTAAGGTAGAGGGGATACCGAAAGCTGTTAAGAAAGAAGACACAAAGGTTGATTCTAATTCATCTGGAAATTCTACATTTGGAAGTTCTTCAAATTCAAGGAGAGTTCCATATGTCAGAGATTATACAGACAGGCGTACATGTTTTCATTGTAATGAGATGGGACACATTGTGGTGACATGTCCTTATAAAAATAAAGGGAAGAAGCATGTATTTCCTGAGAAGATGAAGCCTGAATCAAAACCTATTGCAAAATCTGGAGTTCCAGAGAAAATAAAGCAAAAAGAAGTTCATGTAGGAGAATCTTCTTCAAGTGCATCTTATCGTGTGAAGATTCCTTATATGAGAGATTATCGTGAGACGAGATCTTGCTTTTCTTGTGGTCTTGTTGGTCATATTCGGATTGCTTGTCCACACAAAGCCAAAGGTAACCGACATGTTACTTCAGAAAAGGTAAGAACTCATGGTAAGCCTTATGTTAACCCAAATGTGGTTAAACCTCGTGATATACCAAAGGGTAATTCAAAATCTGAGGTTAGGCTTTCTAGACCTCAAAGACGGAGGAGAAACAGAAGATTGAGAAAACTTTTAGAACAACAAGAGTTTTCACAATCAAATCAATTTTCAAGTGAAAGAAAATGGTCAAACACTTCACATTTTAAGCAAAAAGAACTTAATGAAAAGAAGTATGTTTGGAAATCTAAAGTTTCTGTTTCTGACTCGTCGGAACAATCTCCAAAAATTGATGAGAGATTCGATTGTGAATGGAGTGAGGTTTATTATTTTGATATAGATGGACGACCCATGACTACCATGGCTTGGGTCCCAATTTCAAATTAATGTTTCTTCTTAGATGTTGTTAGATGTGCAGGATTTACCAAGAGGGACTATTAATACCATTTTGGTTGTTGATAGTGGTGGTTCATAGCACTTGACATGGAATGACATCTGCATGGGTAAAGAGTTGTTGATAACTGAGAAATATATTTTATTCAACGACTTGATGCTCAAAGGGGAGAATATGTCACACACAATGTTTTGGAAAGAGTTATACAAAGTCCTAATGATAACCTAAAACTTAAGATGACAATGGTGACCATAAAGTCGTTGATGAAACCATTTGACTAGTTGAGGGGAAGTCTACAGGACAGGGAGAGTACAGAACTGTGTTGGTGACAGAGGCAATGACATTCAATTACAGCATTACATCGGTTTGAGTTTTTAATTGATTGAATTGCTTAATCCTGAGTAACCAAGTAAAATGTTTTTCTTAAAATGTTTTCATGGAAGATTTTATTTTCGTTTGTTTTACTTTCTTTGAAAAAGATTTTGAAAAAGCCAAACAAATTGAAAAAGATAAAATCGACATTACTTGAAGTTAAAGAAGAGATGATAGTACATCAGTAGATGTTCTTTCACACATGACCTTAGATTGACTGGTTGGTGCTTTATGTTAATATATCTGAATTATATGTTTTGATCTAAACTTCAGAGACTGCACAAATAGGAAATGATAGTGTTGTGTATGCATAGAATTTGAATTGTCAGTAGACTAAAAGCGTCACTGAACTATTAGTAGTGTGAAAACATAATTGCATATGTTACAACTGTGATTTGAACCCATTTTATGCCTGGGTGTGTGTGTTAAAAGATCAATATCAGATAAAGAATATTAGCTTTTAATAAAGATTTTCCTATGAGATCAGTTTCGGGTTATGTCCTTAGCACTATTCATTCGATTTGCTTCAGTGCCCATGTCCCGAAAAGCATGCAATTTGAAGTATAATCAAGATATGTACTTGACAACATCTGTCAAACATATACTAGCCCTTGGATCATATTGATAAATCATCTTTACTGATTCCATTGAATTCATAATCCAGATGACAGTTGGATCCACGTACCTGAATCTTATGATTCCACATATATAAGCCAAGACATTGAATCATTCGATTCTGAATCTCATTGATTCATATACAATCCAATTTGGATTCTGCTATTCATGTGCTAAGTGATGTCTCCTCATTCTGGAAATTCGGATAATCTTTATTAAAATCTCATATGTCTTGAAGATAGTGCATTTACTTTCTGTTGGCATACTAGTAGGGTACACGTTGTATTTCATACTTAAATGGTACCTTAACTCACAAGAAAGTGGGGATGAGATGCTTTAGTTTCAAATCTTATAATATTGACAATTTGAATTTGTGTGTCATAGCCTGATCCTATTTTCTTTGAATGTTTATCGCGTATCATAACATGCAATATGAAAGTCTTGAAAAGATAGAGTGTGATAATCTTGAAAGATATTGGTTAAATTGGTCAAGGCTTGAAAGAATGACATAGGATACCATTTGATATTATATGGATTTTATATCCAAAATGTGTGATTGATTCATCATATATACTGATATGATCTTCTTACTCGTGATGTTCGACCAAAAAGATGTGATTTTGTATTTTACATTTCAGTTTATATAGAGAAAAACCAAAAAGATTTTGTGTTTCTTATGTTTGAAAAATCAAAAAGATTTTATTTTTCCAGCTTCCATGGAAATCTTAATTTGTTGGTTATTCTTGGTTGTTCTCCTTTGCAAAAACTGAATATTACAGACAGAAGTTGACAAGGGGTCCTTCTCCTAAGTTTTCTTCTGGAAATAAAGAGAGAGTGTGCAGATGAACAAGACGAAGACTACAGTGTGTTTGATGATATTTAAAGACGGATGACAATCTTCTGAAGCTGTTGTCAAGGGGGAGTCTGTTGGAGCATATTCTGGTGACAACGAGCTTGAAGATATTATGTCTTAGTCTTAGAGTCTTTGACTTGTAATTGATAGAATTGTTAGCAACAGTTAAAGGGGAGTCTGTTAGGACATGTTTTGTAACTGTTGATAAAATTCTGTCTAAGTTCTGCTAGAGGCGAACTTAATAAGTTCGCCTAGCCTATCAGAGGCGAACTTAATAAGTTCGCCTAGCCTATCAGAGGCGAACTTAATAAGTTCGCCTAATCAAGCGAACTTAATCTGAATAAGGGTTTAATCAGGCGAACTTGTTAAGTTCGTCGTCTTCCTCAGTTTAGGCGAACTTGACCGAAATTTTCAAAATTTTTAAACGTTGTTGTGAGAGTTGTTTACTGGTTGTATCTTCATCGAAATTGGATTGCGAATCTAACCAAGGTATTTTCATCGATTTTCATCCGCTAAATTGAGAGTATTTGGTACTTTTCCTCTCGGTTTTACGTCGATGGTTTTCAGCGCTGATTTGACATAATTTTGACCAATCTTGTGAAATTGATCATACGATTTGGTTATAAATTGATATTCGACTATTATTCAACGTTTATTCCATGATTTTATCTTGATTCAGTGAATTTTGATTTGTCTGTGATTGAATTTGAAACGTCACAGTTCAGGCGAACTTGTTCCAAGCGAACTTTCGCCTCTTGCACTACTAAGCGAACTTATTAGGTTCGCCTAGGGGTCAGTGAGGATTTTGGACTTGAGAATTTTTATTTTTTTAAAATTTTTTTTTTGTTGTTTTGTTTTGTTTGTACTCGTTATTTTTTCTAATATGTTTGTTTGTCCAAATGTTTCAGATGGCTCGACGTGTTGAATATAAACATAATCAAGTGGATTTGTTAGATCCGAACATGTCCGAGGCTGTGAATTTTCAAGGCATCATAGGATTTTTGAACAGATCATGTCTTCACGTTGCTCTGTCTGCTGATCCTTACATTAGTCTCGTGTACATACAACAATTTTGGGATACTGTGCATCAAGATACGGACGTTGAACCTCATGTTCTTCGTGCCACTGTTAATAATACCAAGATTGCAATATCTGAAGAGACGATACGTACTGCTCTTGATTTAGGTGGAAATGCTGACGATCCAATATCTTATCCTAGCACTCTTATTATGGGTTGTTTTCAACGAATGGGATATCGTGGGAAACAGAATGATACCCAAGCACGGAAAGGTGGATTAGTTGGTGAATGGAGGTATTTCATGCATGTCATTATTCAATGCATCTCTCCTCGCAAAGCTGGTACTGATGGATTGAAGATGGCTCTTCAAACTGCTATGGTGGCCTTAACATTGAATAAAGATTCAATTTTCCACTTTACTTCTATAAGGAGATGGTCATGCAGATTAATCCAGCTGAAGGTCAAGGTTTCTTGATGTATCCTCGTTTTATTCAACTGATACTCAATCACCTTCTTCCTGATCTTCCACAACATCCAATAAGATTAACGTTGACTCCAATGTCAAAACGTATCTTTACCGGCTGTACGAAGGTGAAACGACAGATTGCTGCATTGATTCCAGTCAATACTCCATTGTTTGGGCACTTAATCAATCCTGATTATGTTGCACCACCTAATGACAACTGGTTTCATCCTGATGAATTTGCTCAAGCTCAAGGCTTACATGTTCAACAACCACAACAGCAACAACCACAACAACCCGCACAACAACAAGTTCAACAGCAACATATACCAGTTCCACAAATACAAGTTCCTGTCCAACCTCAAATTCCTATTCCTGAACACGTTCCTATTCCACAAGCTGAAGTTGAAATACCTATTCAGGAACCAGTTCAAGAAGAGTTCGTTCATGACCTTGATCACGATCTAGGAATGAATATGGAAGATTTCGTTGATGATGCTGTGAACTCGCCCATTCATGATGAAGAAGGGAATGTGGTGACAGAAGCTGATTCTAGTTCCAGCTCAAGTGATACGATATCATCTGATGATGACAGCACTGATTCTGATGATTCTAGGGATTTTTCCTCAGGACATTATGAACGGTTGGCTGCTATTCCACTGGCTAATGCTGGAAAACGCATTAAATCTCAAGCCAGACGACCACGACGAAAGTCTGTTCGGGATTCTCCTTCCGGATCAGTACTTGGTAAAAGATAGTTCTGATACTGATAGTGACTTTACTCCATATCCTACACGTCAAAATTAATGTCTGCATCGATTGCTGCTGCAAAATCTTCTCAAGGAGTCGAGGATGCTAATTTTGTTGCTTCTTTGATAATTACTCCTCCAAGATCTAAGAATCCATCTCCAGTTCAAACTCCTGTTCCTCCAGTCATTCCTACTACTTCAAGTCCTTCTATTCCACAATCAACAACTGGTCCGTCAAAGCCTTCTGATTCTGACATGATTACTTTCCTTGAATCTCAAGTGCTTTCTCTACAAACACAGGTAAACACTCTTATGTCTACTGATTCACAACGACAGCTGGTGATCCAGACTCAAGCTCAACAGATTGCTGATATGCAAGCATTAGTTTCCAAACTCGTTCAGCGTCTTGACGCTCAGGGGGAGTTGAGGATACCTAATACTTGTCACACAGAGTCAATTCAAAGACATGATGATGAAGACAATGATCCTGCTGGAAATATTGAGGGTGATGGTCAATACACTGACGCTAATCCTATATCTAGAGTTCAGGGGAGTCGACATCACAATCACTTGAAGGAAACAAAGACAAAGATATTTCTGGTACTAATGAAGAAGAACTTCTGTTATTGGAGTTCTTTCAAGATTCAGAAGAAGAGGAAGCTGAAAAGATTCCATGTCTTGATGACATTGATGATTTATTCAATGACATGGAAGATGATATGTCGGATAATGAGATAGAAGAAGGAGAAATAGTACAGATTGAAATAGGGAAAGATAAAGACAATGTCACCTATGAAGGCTGTGATGGTCTTAAGGTGCCGTATAACTTCATCCAGGATGATGTTATTCCTGAATTCACTTATGAAGGAGTAACAGATTCTATGGACTCTGTTTAAGACGTCACACTGCCTGATGATACAGCTGATTCAAAGATGGATACTGATGATGAGACAAGTCAATCCAATAAAGGTGCTGAAACTGAAACTACTCACACTGAGTCTCCGAAGATTAATGAAGAACCTGTGATGTACAGAGATACAGGGATGTCACGAGAACAGTGGAGAGAAGTTGTAAACAGTTGGATGAAGGTGCTACCCAAGTCTCCAACACAACCTGCTCAGAAAGAGAAATATGTGAATAAAGAGCAGTGTGTAGGAAGGATCATAAGTTGGTTCTATGATGGTGAATCAAAATTATTTGCAATCAAATGATCTGATGGTGTTCAATACTTAAAGCCAAGGATCAAATATTTCAATACCTTGCCGAGGTGTGAAATAAATGGTCTAGCTTCAAAGCCACCCATAAATAGATCGAAGAATGGTTTGGCTGATGTGATAGCAAACCTAATAAAGAAAGAAGGTAGTTCAGGAAAGTATGATCGGCTGAAACCACATAAGGGAAAGAGAGTGAAGAACACAGATCCAAAGACTGGGAAAGTAACCTGGAGATACAAGTATAAACCAGTGCGTGCTATTCATAAGATACCATTAAAGAGTATTCCTCAAGACTTTCTTGGGAATATGAAATGGTGGTATGTTGATGTTAAAACTAGTGAAGCAAGGATTGAAGATAAAGATAATAAGGTCATTGTGTGTTTCTATGACGCAATGAATCTTATTAATTTTTCAAAGAAAGATCAGAGGACGCTGCGAAAGAATGAGATCATGTATACTGATGTTTGGAGAGAACAAGGTCTACAGTACAAAAGAGTTTTGGAGATATGGAGTGCATGCTGGCAGCAGACTACCGGATAACTGGAAGAGTTCAAGATAAAGACTGAAGACAGAAGATCAAGCTATTGTCAAGGGGGAGTCTGTTAGGACATAGATTTGTAATGACAAAAGCTTGTAATAGTTAGATTTTATGTCTTTATGTTTTTGTTATGTAAATGTCTAAAGTTACTAAGTGTTTTACAAGTGAGCCTAGAGGCGAACTTGTTAAGTTCGCCTGGTCTATCAGAGGCGAACTTAATAAGTTCGCATAGGTCTAACTGAGGCAAACTTGTTAAGTTCGCTTAAGCTGTTAGGGGCGAACTTAATAAGTTCGTTTATATCAGAACTTGTGTTTATAAATATAGAGTTTACAGTTTGTTCAAGAGAGAACATAGCAGAGAAGAGAGAAACAGAACAGAGAGAATCAGAAGTAATTATCTTGTAAACTCTAGGAAATTTGGAATATAACGAGAAGTTTATTTACACGTGTTGTTTCAATTGTCGGTTAGTATACAAATGTTAACATGAAGGATTCTGCACTTCGTGTTATAGCAACGTCATATTACGAGTCCGATCAGTAGTTGAGTTACCTGGATCTACAGAATGGCCTCAAGTCTAGCAACTGGGGCATATACTTCTGTGTAATCCAAGCCCTCTTGGTTATAAAAACCCTGAACAACCAACCTTGCTTTGTTCTTCACTACAACATGACGATCATCCGTCTTGCATTTGAACACCTATCCTGTGCCAATTGGTTGTACGCCTCTTGGCAAGTCAATCAAATCCCACACATGCAACTTTTGGAATTGAGACATTTCTTCTTGATTTGCCTCAATCCGGCAGTTGTTAGCAAGAGCCTCTTTCACATTCTTCGGCTCTAACTGTGAAAGAATGCAGCATGCAGACATGTTTCCATGACACCAGTGTCAAGTATCTCAGAGTAAAGACTAGTGTTCTCAGCAATGGTTCGATGACGAGTTTGAACACCGGCATGAGGATCACCAATAATGTTGTCAATTGGATGACTCTTATGCACTCTCATCTCTGGTACATTCAGTTCCTGAATTTCTGAATCGAGGTTCGTGCTTAACTCCCCTATATCCTTTGTTCCAGAAGAAGAAGATTCAATGTTGATTAGATCAGCTGGAGCTTCATTTCCTACACGAGTATTAGGATTAGCTTGAGCGTCATTTTCGTCAACATGAACATTTTTACTGTTATCACCGTCATGAGATCCAGATGCAGATGTAGCATAGGAATCAGGAGTTACAATCGGTACAGTAGCATGTGTTGAGAAACTGGAGTGATCACCGCCACCAAATAATTCATATACATTTGCGGCATCATTTTCAAACAAATCAGGAAGATTGAAAGATTTGAATTGTGCATCATAATCAAAACCCCAAGCTGGACCAATTGGTTCTAGTGGAATGCTGTGTTTACTACAATCCACTTCAAACCATTCCTCGACAGTACGAGTTCCTATATTGTACACTCTCTTGCAAGGCGAGTTGGCAACATATCCTAAGAAGATGCCTTCCACCGCTTTTGCATGAAACTTTGACTTTCGGTCTTTGTATTGTAGCAATAAGGAACAGGGACTACCAAAAGGAACTAGATAGTCAATATTGGGAGGTCAATTATTGATCAACTCATAACAAGTCTTGTTGTGCCTCACAACCAGAACTCTGTTCAAGACGTGACAAGCTGTATTAACTGCTTCTGCCCAGAAAGTGACAGGAAGCTTTGCATCTGACAGCATTGTCCTTGCAGTCTCAATCAAGTTCTGTTCTTCCGTTCTGCGACTCCATTCTGCTGAGGTGTGTACGGGGCACTAAATTCGTGATGGATCCCCTTCTTGAGACAGAAAAGTTCCATCAAATTATTCTTGAATTCAATTTCGTTGTCCCTCCTTATTCTTCTAACCTTCAACTTGCAAAGAGATTCCAAGCTTAGGATCAGGTATTGAAGAATGTCAGCAATTTCATCCTTAGTACCTAAAAAATGCACTCAAGAAAAACGTGAGAAATCATCAGTTACAACCAGACAGAATGACTTACCTCCAATACTCCTGATACTTATGGGGCCAAACAGATCCATATGTAATAGCTCCAAAGGGGTATCGATGGAGTTTTGTAGCTTGGGCTTGTGAGACTTCCGTTGCTGTTTTTTACAAAGCATACAGTCATCTACAACGGTAAATCACAGCTTAGGAACACCGGTTACCAAACCATTTCGGACAAGATGATTCATTTTTTGATAAGAAATGTGTCCGAGTTTCCTATGCTACAAGATAGAGTCAAACTCTGTCTCTTTGGTAAGCAAATAGGTAGCAACTGATGAGGTGGTTGTTGCCACGCTCATATCCAACTGATAGGTGTCGTTTGTCCTTTGCGCTCTCATCAGAATCCAGTCTTCAGGAACATCAAAACCAAGTTTGAGAATTAAGCATTAAGTCTTGTCAAACACCACCAAGTACTCCTTGTCGCACATCTGAGAGACACTCAACAAGTTATGCTTCAGCTACTCCCAGTAGTTGACGTTGTCGAAGCTGACACAACCATTTGAAACCACGCCTTGACATGTGATACTACCGCCTTTCTCTCCAGCAAAGGCCACATAGCCGCCTCTGAATGGTTTCACATCTTGAAGCAAGGCCATGTTACCTGTCATGTGCCGGGAGCATCCACTGTCTACATACCAATGATTACAGATAGTACCCTTCGGATGTCCCTACACGAGTCACAAAAAGAATTAATTAGATTTGGAGACCCAAGCCATGGTGGTCTCGGGTCGTCCGTCTTTCTTAAAATAAACAACCTCAATTAACTCACAATCGTGACTGTCAAAGATGGATGAATTTTTAGAAGAAATGGGAACAGGAGATTGAGAACATTTGGATTTGTTATTCCAGGACCTCTTCTTTTTGTTAATTGGAACAGTAGACTTAGATTCAACAGCATCAGGTGAACTAGTGGAAGATTCACCTGATTGAATTTCAGCCAGCTGTTCTAGCTTTCTCAATCTCTTGTTCCTTCTTCTCCTCTATGGCTTAGAGAGTTTCACCACAGGTTTCACACCAGTTTATGCAATACCAGAGGTAGATGCACTAGGTTTAGCTGGTAGCTTTCCCCTATTTGAAACAGATGGTTTAGCCTCGGAAGTGATCTTTGGCTTTACCATAGGTTTTACTGGTGGTTTCACCACATTTGCTTTTGGACTTTTGGAATGCTTCACTAGAGGTGACTTAGGGATAACAGCCGGTTGTGAAACAATTGGCCGTTTCCCTTGGTTTTTAGCAGGACAGTTCACAAGAATGTGACCAACCATACCACATTGAAAGCTAATTCTCTTTTCTTTGTAAGTCCTCCTGTAAGGCTCATTTGATCTAGCATTAGATGACTCAGCATGATGAGCAGGAGAAGTTGTTTGGTGAACAGTAGTTTGACCCGATGATGATTGGCTTTTGGGAGTATAAAATTTTTGAAAATTTTCTTGATAACCAAGCCCAAAATGAGCAGAACAAGCTTCTTTCTTAACTTGATTAATGTTTTTATATCCCCCATAAAGCATCACTTTCAATTTCTCATTTGATTCAATAATATCGGGTTAAGTCAAAATACAATTATCACTATCAGTGATAATGTTTTTCTTAACTTTCTGTTCACCTAGCAACTCCTCAGAGACTACTCCTTCAAGGCAGGTGTTCTCAGACCCATCATCAGAAGCAGTAAAGAACTCTTCATTAGCTGCAGAGTCCGCCTTACTTGAGGAATCATCCTTGTTAGAGGAATCATCCTGACTTGAGAACTCATCAAGGCAAGACAAATCAATGTCAATTAAGCTGTTGAAAAATTTCCTGCTAACTGGTGGAGTAATGGCATTAGTACCCAGCCCTAAGCCATTCACTTGCCTCACTTTAGATTCATAGTGTTCCACCACAAAACGAGAATTTTTCAACTTCTCAATATTACCTTTCAACTGCAAGATCTCATTTTGTAGCTTGTTGATCTCATTGTTCCTTTTCTCTAACCCCTTGTATGCAACATCCAAATGAAACTGTTGATCGCTGATTTTCAGTGAATAATCACGTTTTTCTTTCTTTAAAGTTTCAATTGAATCTTTGTAATGTTTTTCGTTTTCCTTGTAGCTTAGCGCTGCAATACGAAGGGGTTCGACTTTGTCTTGAAGCTTAGAGTTTTCAACTTTTAAGCTTAGACATTTAGAACAAGAAATGACAGGAAAAGGATTAGAATCTACCTCTTTCGATGAACATGATGCCTCTCCAATAGCCATAAGGGCAACTGCAGTTGTAGACTCTACTTGATCAGCCATAGAAGCTTCTCATTCCTCTGCTTCCATCATCTCCATAATCTCAACCATGAGACCAGCCTGTGTTTGTGCAATAAGGGCATCCTCCAGATGAACACCCCAATCAAAGCTTTCGTCCTGTTGAGCTACCAATGCATTGGACGTTCCACCTTGGCTTTGATTGTGGTTGTTTGAGTTGTTGTAGCCTTGGCTGTTTCCTTGGCTAGGTCTGGTGAAAACCAAAGCCGGTGCTCTGTCCTTTTGACATTCACGAGCAAAGTGTCCAAAGTTTAGACACTTCTAGCACTTGGCCTTGGATTTGTCAAAACCAACCTTGGCATTAGAATGCCCACCAATGAACTTTAGGCCAATTTTGTTCAGGAAACACTTCGCCCTCCTCAAGATCGTGGCCATATTCCATTGAATATCCATATCCTCCATATCATTCGGATCCACCTGATTAAAGTCTTCTTCTATGGTTTAAGGATCCGTTAGCTTACCGCCAATGGAGTTGTCATAGGCAAGCATGCACGATGAGAATAAAGCCACATGATCTTCAGCTATCTTGGCTATTGCTGATTGGTTAGCTGAAGATGTGGGAGAGGGATTTCTTGAAGAGTTCTTGTGATGAGATCCAGAACTAGATCCAGATGCTGCATAGCACGCATGACCACAACAAGCCTTTGAAGTTTCTTCCTCATGAGAGTTTCCTGAGAAAAGGGCAATTCCAGAGCCCGATGACTTGGTTGTAGAAGACGTCCCATAATACATAGAAGGGTCATGTATTTGAGGTCTTCCTGAGCTCTCCTTTCTTTTTAGGTTCATGTCATGTGCTTGAACCTTTCCAATTTCCTCATCAATTGTAATCTCATAAAACTTAGAATTCTCCCTCATCAGGGTAGTATACATCTCAAATTTGGGTGGCAAAGCATCCAGAAATTTTTCAAATAATTCCTCATTTGGATAGATGAGGCAAAAGCTTTCAACTCAGTTTGCAGATGATAGAATCTAGAGATGAGCTCATCTATGGATTCGTTCTCCAGATATCTGAAGCACTCATACTACTTCCTTAGAAGATCCCTTTTACTCTTCTTGATGTCACTGTTACCCTCGAATCTCTTCTGTAATGCCTTCCAGAGATCCTTGGAGTTATCGTATCCTCTGAAGCTGTGGAATAACTCCCTGGTCAAGGCCATAGTGATAGATCCGTGTGCCTTCTTCTCTCTATCATAAACGTTCTTTTCTTCTTCATCAAGTTTAGAGATAGGCTTGGAACTTCCTCATCAAGGTAAGTGTATCTGGGATGCTTATAGCCCTCTAGAATGGGTATCCACAATGAAGAATCGGTATAAGAAATATAATGTTCAAAGCGTGCTTTCCAGTTTGAATAATCATTTACATTAAGCAGCTTTGGGGGGTTTCTGTGGTGTTCCGATCTCGTTGTCATAGTTCAGAATGTTATCGAGGTTCTGAAGATTTGACATGGTGAACACTTAATCAAATTTCACAAAAGTCAAAGAAACTTGCATACTTGAAACTGGCCTTGCGCACTTAACAAACCTTGTCTTGCGTATTTAGATTTTGCTCTTGCGTACTTGATAAGTACGCAGGAGTAAATGATAAGTATGCAGCAAATATGGTCTTGCGTACTTAGTTAGTACGCAGCAAGACTGTACTTGTTGCCAAATAAGGTAAGTACGCAGATCACTTTTTCACCAACTCTCACCAACTCTCACCACCTTTTTCCGGTCACTGGAATCTCACCGGAGATGGTAGAAATCGAAAAATTGACCAAACAAAATGAGCCATAGGCTCAGAAACTCGTTTCTAACAAACCTTTGATGCTCAAATCACTCAAATACACAACAAAAGTCGTTTTTTGAGTGATTTTTGCTTCTAAAATAGTGCTCAAGAGCTAGCCCTATTTTATCACAAAAATCAACAAAAACACCCACTTTTGCTTGTAAAAACTCTGTAGGATGTGTAGAAGATGCTCCTAACACACTCACAACACTTGAAATCAAGAGCTAAGCTCTGATACCACTTGTAGGTCCCCGGGTGTCTCGAATCGTTATGCGTGGGTGTGTGACTAGTCAGACCGGGTGCGGAATACCCGTGACTAGGTGGAGAATCAAACAACACAAAGTAAACCGACAAAGAAATCACTTTAAAATTCCTTCTGTTATAAACTCGAACGGTTACAGAGAGAAAATACTGAGTGCAAATGTCTGAGTGCATATCTTCTGTCAACCTATTCTTTTTATACAAGACCTGATCTCTGTGCACTTAAACAAGTGCGCATGGAAAATTGTTCATGCGTACTTAGCAAGAACGCAGAGTATTCTTGCGTACTTGCTAAGTACGTAAGAACTAATTCATGCGCACATGCTAAGTGCGCAAAACACTTAGAGAAATAATACAAAAATAACATGCATTATAAATTAAAATTCGATAACTAATACATCCAAACATTAATATACAAGGACAAGACATACAAGACAAGTAAAATAAACTAAGACACTATCCAGAGTGTTTGTCACACAAAAGTGCTTCAGCAAGATTGTGGAAAAGCTAAATTTGAAAAGTTCAAACCACAGGTGCCTGAATGCAGAAAGTTGAAAAGAAATGATAAAGACGACAAAAGAAGGTTTAGATACATTGTGAAGCATGCTGATAAAGTTTCAACTATTTACATTCCAGCACGTAAAGAGACATTCATTAAAAGCTTCAAGAAGTGGGTGTATAATAGCAAAACACATGAAGTTGTGATTATACAGGATCATTTACCAGAAGTCAGAGTTTTTTGATCCAGTGGATTTGTTTAGCTTTTCTGATGATGATCTAAGATTTTGTATAAGAATCCTATTAGATGTGATATGAGCATGAATATTGAAACTGAAGCAAAGTTGTATAAGAGAGTCGTGGCTCGATGTTTGTCAAGAAGACACTTGATGCTCTGGATGCTAAGAAGCTAAGTTTTAAAGTCAAAACCAAGCCTGCAAAATACAATTTTTGAAGAATTGATGTTCTGTGGACTAGGGGGAGATTGTTGGAACCTAATGGTCCATAGAAATCAATTAGGTTTTAGAAGTATTAATTTCAGAGTTTTCGGTTGAAAACATTTTTCGATCAAGAAGATTTCGATCAAAAACTCTCTAGTATAAATAGTTGTGTCTTTTGTATTTCAAGTAACTTTCTAATTTGGTACTGTGATTTTACAAGTTAATCATGAGAATTTCTGTGTGTTTCTGCTGTTAATGCTTGATTACATTACTTGATTAACGAAGCTAATCATCATGAAGTATGCATTTGGTGTGATTGATAGTATTGAGATTGTTCTTCTTTGATTTGTTCATTTTGATGTGGATTTGATTTCTTAATTGATTCCGCCAATTCAGAGAGTGATTGAAGACTTTATCCTTGAATATCAATAGATCTGAGGGAATCACAAGTGGTATCAGCGCTTTCGGTGCTCGGTTTTGGGAGATTCAAGCAAGTTTCAAAGTTTTTTTTAAAGTTTTCAACTTTTCAAGATTCAAAAGTCATCAAATTGGATCATTTTTAGTGCCATTTTTGAGTAGTTAGCATGCAAAACAGTGGAGATGAAGTTTGGGATGATTTTCGGGCTTAATTTGATGTTCGGAAGTTGCAGTTCCAAATTTTTCGAATTTCAGTTGAATCGTCCGAAATCTCTGTTGAAAGGTTCGAAATCTTACCTTTTTGGTCGAAAAGTCTCATCTCAAGGTTTTTCGGTCGAAAAGTCTCCTCTACAAATTTTTCGTTCAAAAAGTCTGATCAAAATCCTTTGATCGAAATCTTAAATTTTGTCTGAAATCCCTCCTGATCGAAATCTTACTTTTCGGTCGAAAAGTCTTGCCCGAATTCTCAAAGTTTTCGGTCGAAAAGTGTGGGAGAAAAAAAATAAAGAAAACTAAAGATGACGATGATAATAGTGGTGGTACTGGTGGTGTTGGTGGAAGTGGAAAAACAATTGAAGATGCTGAAAAAGAAACTTCAACCAACACTGAATACAAAAAGTATGAATATGAACAACAACAGACATATGTTGAAGAAGATGGTTCAGTGATTGGTAAATTAGATAAGCTTGTAGATGAAAGAGAGCCATTTACTGTTCCTGAAGATAATGAATCACCATCTAAAAGGCGAATGACATCAAAGATTGACAAGAGTACTTTGTGGACAGTGACTGAGAAGCCATCCATTGTAGAAAAGATTACACAGACAATAAAGAGTCTAGAACAAGCGTTAACTGGTGAAATATTAGCATGGATGTATGATGGTGAAAAGAGAATGTATGTAATAAAGAGATGTGATGGGAATATCTAGTATTTTGACATAAGTTCAAAGTTAAACACATTGCCATACGGGGATATTCGAGAGCTAAGTTACCTGAAGATGATCAATCCATCGAACAATTCATTTGCTTCTAATTTTGAAGAATTTTTAAAGAGAGAGTGTGGAAAAGCTAACTTTGAAAAGTTCAAATCACAGGTGCCTAAATGCAGAATGTTAAAAAGAAATGATAAAGACGGCAAAAGAAGTTTTAGATACATTGTGAAGTCTGCTGATACAGTTTCAACTGTTTACATTCCATCACGTAAGTTGAATCGTCCGAAATCTCTGTTGAAGGGGTCGAAATCTTGACTTTTTGGTCGAAAAGTCTTATCTCAAGGGTTTTTGGTTGAAAAGTCTCCTCTACAAGTTTTTCGGTCGAAAAGTCTCCTCTACAAGTTTTTCGATCGAAAAGTCTGATCAAAATCCTTTGATCGAAATCTTCAATTTTGTTTGAAATCCCCCCTGATCGAAATCTTACTTTTCGGTTGAAAAGTCTTGCCCGAATTCTCAAAGTTTTCAGTCGAAAAGTGTGGTAGAAAAAAGAATATTGAAGATGACGATGATAATTGTGGTGGTACTGGTGGTGTTGGTGGAAGTGGAAAAATAATTGAAGATGCTTAACAAGAAACTTCAACCAACACTGAATACAAAAAGTGTGAATATGAACAACAACAAACGTATGTTGAAGAAGATGGTTCAGTGACTGGTAAATTGGATAAGCTTGTAGATGAAAGAGAGCCATTTACTGTTCTTGAAGATATTGAATCACCATCTAAAAGTCCAAAGACTTCAAAGATTGACAAGAGTACTTGTTGGACAGTGACTAAGAAGCCATCCATTGTAGAAAAGATTACACAGACAATAAAGAGTACAGAACAAACGTTAACTGGTGAAATATTTGCATGGATGTATGATGGTGAATAGAAGATGTAGGTAATAAAGAGATGTGATGGGAATATCCAGTATTTTGATAGAAGTTCAAAGTTAAACACATTGCTATACTGGGAGATTCGAGAGCTAAGTCAACTGAAGATGATCAATCCATCGAACAATTCATTTGCTGCTAATTTTGAAGAATTTTTAAAGAGAGAGTGTGGAAATGCTAAATTTGAAAAGTTCAAACCACAAGTGCCTGAATGCAGAAAGTTGAAAAGAAATGATAAAGACGGCAAAAGAAGGTGTAGATACATTGTGAAGCCTGCTGATACAATTTCAACTGTTTAAATTCCAGCACGTAAGTTGAATCGTCCGAAATCTGTGTTGAAGGGGTCGAAATCTTGACTTTTTGGTCGAAAAGTCTCATCTCAAGGGTTTTCGGTCGAAAAGTCTCCTCTATAAGTTTTTCGATCGAAAAGTCTCCTCTACAAGTTTTTCGATCGAAAAGTAAGATCAAAATCCTTTGATTGAAATCTTAAATTTTGTCCGAAATCCCTCCTGATCGAAATCTTACTTTTTGGTCCAAAAGTCCTGCCCGAATTGTAAAAGTTTCCGGTCGAAAAGTGTGGGAGAAAAAAAAATATAGAAGATGACGATGATAATAGTGGTGGTACTGGTGGTGTTAGTGGAAGTGGAAAAATAATTGAAGATGCTTAACAAGAAACTTCAACAGACGTATGTTGAAGAAGATTGTTCAGTGACTGGTAAATTGGATAAGCTTGTAGATGAAAGAGAGCCATTTACTGTTCCTGAAGATATTGAATCACCATCTAAAAGGCCAAAGACTTCAAAGATTGACAAGAGTACTTGATGGACAGTGACTAAGAAGCCATCCATTGTAGAAAAGATTACACAGACAATAAAGAGTCCAGAACAAACGTTAACTGGTGAAATATTTGCATGGATGTATGATGGTGAATAGAAGATGTAGGTAATAAAGAGATGTAATGGGAATATCCAGTATTTTGACAGAAGTTCAAAGTTAAACACATTGCCATACTAGGATATTCGAGAACTAAGTCAACTGAAGATGATCAATCCATCGAACAATTCATTTGCTGCTAATTGAAGAATTTTTAAAGAGAGAGTGTGGAAAAGCTAAATTTGAAAAGTTCAAACCACATGTGCCTGAATGCAGAAAGTTGAAAAGAAATGATAAAGACAGCAAAAGAAGGTTTAGATACATTGTGAAGCCAGCTGATACAATTACAACTGTTCACATTCCAGCACGTAAGTTGAATCGTCCGAAATCTTTGTTGAAGGGGTCGAAATCTTGAATTTTTGGTCGAAAAGTCTCATCTCAAGGGTTTTCGGTCGAAAAGTCTCCTCTACAAGTTTTTCGGTCAAAAAGTCTCGTCTACAAGTTTTTCGATCAAAAATTCTGATCAAAAACCTTTGATCGAAATATTAATTTTTATCCGAAATCCCTCCTGATCGAAATCTTACTTTTCGGTCGAAAAGTCCTGCCCGAATTCTCAAAATTTTCGGTTGAAAAGTGTGGGAAAAAAAAATATTGAAGAAGACGATGATAATAGTGGTGGTACTGGTGGTGTTGGTGGAAATGGAAAAACAATTGAAGATGCTTAACAAGAAACTTCAACGAACACTGAATACAAAAAGTATGAATATGAACAACAACAGAAGTATGTTGAAGAAGATGGTTCAGTGATTGGTAAATTGGATAAGCTTGTAGATGAAAGAGAGCCATTTACTGTTCCTAAAGATATTGAATCACCATCTAAAAGGCCAAAGACTTCAAAGATTGACAAAAGTACTTGGTGGACAGTGACCCGGAAGCCATCCATTGTAGAAAAGATTACACAGACAATAAAGAGTCCAGAACCAGCGTTAACTGGTGAAATATTAGCATGGATGTATGATGGTGAATATAAGATGTATATAATAAAGAGATGCGATGGAAATATCCAGTATTTTGACAGAAGTTCAAAGTTAAACACATTTCCATACTGGGATATTCGAGAGCTAAGTAACCTGAAGATGATCAATCCATCGAACAATTCATTTGCTGCTAATTTTGAAGAATTTTTAAAGAGAGAGTGTGGAAAAGCTAAATTTTAAAAGTTTAAACCACAGGTGCTTGAATGCAGAAAATTGAAAAGAAATGATAAAGACGGCAAAAGAAGGTTTAGATACATTGTGAAGCCTGCTGATACAGTTCAACTGTTTACATTCCAGCACGTAAGTTGAATCGCCCGAAATCTCTGTTGAAGGGGTCAAAATCTTGACTTTTTGGTCGAAATGTCGCATCTCAAGTGTTTTCGGTCGAAAAGTCTCCTCTACAAGTTTTTCAGTCGAAAAGTCTCCTCTACAAGTTTTTCAATCAAAAAGTCTGATCAAAATCCTTTGATCGAAATCTTAAATTTTGTTCGAAATCCCTCCTGATCTAAATCTTACTTTTTGGTCGAAAAGTCCTACCCGAATTCTCAAAGTTTTCAGTCGAAAAGTGTGGGAGAAAAAAAAATATTGAAGATGACGATGATAATAGTGGTGGTACTGGTGGTGTTGGTGGAAGTGGAAAAATAATTGAAGATGCTTAACAAGAAACGTCAACCAACACTGAATACAAAAAGTATGAATATTAACAACAGCAGACGTATGTTGAAGAAGATGGTTCAATGATTGGTAGATTGGATAAGCTTGAAGATGAAAGAGAGCCATTTACTATTCCTGAAGATATTGAATCATCATCTAAAAGGCCAAAGACTTCAAAGATTAACAAGAGTACTTGGTGGACAGTGACTGAGAAGCCATCCATTGTAGAAAAGATTACACAGATAATAAAGAGTCCAGAACAAGCGTTAACTTGTGAAATATTAGCATGTATGTATGATGGTGAAAAGAAGATGTATGTAATAAAGAGATGTGATGGGAATATCCAGTATTTTGACAGAAGATCAAAGTTAAACACATTGCCATACTGGGATATTCGAGAGCTAAGTCAACTGAAGATGATCAATCCACCGAACAATTCATTTGCTGCTAATTTTGAAGAATCTTTAAAGAGAGAGTGTGGAAAAGCTAAATTTGAAAAGTTTAAACCACAGGTGCTTGAATGCAGAAAGTTGAAAAGAAATGATAAAGACGGCAAAAGAAGGTTTAGATACATTGTGAAGCCTGCTGATACAGTTTTAACTATTTACATTCCAGCACGTAAGTTGAATCGTCCGAAATCTCTGTTGAAGGGGTCGAAATCTTAACTTTTTGGTCGAAAAGTCTCATCTCAAGGGTTTTCTGTTGGTCCCTTCGTGTGTGTCGGATCGTCACATGCAAGTGGTCTACTAGTCGGACCGGGTTGCGGAATACTCGTGACTAGGTGGAGAGTCTTACAAAACAATGTAAACCAAACACGAGAGTCACAATAAACGTCCTTTGGTACTGTGTTTCCACTGTCTGACTTACCTTTACCCATAACCACAGCCTCACCTGTTTTTGGATCAACGTACCAGTACCACATGTCACCAAGAATATCCTGAGGTAACTTGCTCAGGGGAATCTTAGTTTCACATCGCACTGGCTTGTATACCAATCTCTTTAAGGGTTTCTTTGTCACAGGATGCACATCGTGCTTATCCTTGACTCTTCTGGGCACCTGAGGCTTGAGGTATTCAAATTTCCCTGATCTTGCTTCCCGCTGTAGTGTAACCCACAAACCCATTGCTACTGCATTACTCGAGTGGCTCAGCAGGTCGCGGTTTGCGAGGTTCACAAGGTCGTACTTGGGCAAAGAGTTGAACGCCTCACTGGTGGGTTTCAAGTATTGAACTACCCAGATCTTTTGATGGCGAACAGCTGCTTGTCCTCCTCGAACCTAACAGCCAAGATCATACCTGTCGCTCTGTGCTTGTCTGTGATAGACGTCTTTTGCCACACGGGAGATGGACCCTTTGTAGATGCAGAAGGCATGTCTTTCTCTTTTGGTGCCTCGGGGTCCACAGGTGTAGGGTCGACTGAGGAGGTTTCAGTTGTAGCTTCAACATTACTTGCCATGTCAACTGAGCCTGTGTCTGTTTCGAGCAGAGATTCGAGCGATGGTATTTCAAAGATCTCATCATCTTCTAAGTCGTACTCTAGTTCCCCGTCGCCCTTGGGAATCTCGATTATCACATCATCATCATCATCGTTCCAGTCATCACCGGAGTCAATCTCTCCTTCTTCCAGATTAAGGAGAGCATCGATCTGTGCCTCTTTGGAATAGTCAGGCTCTAAGTAGATGATCTCATCATCAGATAAGTCCTTGAGCACGTCAGCCACTGACTTCCCTTTATCTCCACCACCACCACCTGAGGTATCACCACCCTCTTGCTGAGTAGACTCCCCCTCAGCCAATGGAACAGAAGAGATGAGCACAATCGCCAAAGCTAGGTGCTCACCTCCACTAGGACCGACTTCAGGATCCTTGTCTTTATCATCATCCTTAGTCAGATCGACTGGATGACAAGACTCGGCACCGGTGGATTTCTTTTCTTTGTCTTTCTCTTTCTCTTTCTCTGTGTCCATCTCCCCCTGAGCAACGAGCTTCTTGGTCAGTTCTTCAACCAATTTGACCATCGCTTCGTGCTCTTTTCTCTGCAAATCCATTCTCAGCTCAAGTGAAGTTCTGTGGCCTAGAATCATTTCGTTAGTCTTTATTAACAGTTCATTCTGTGCCATGACATTCTTCAATTGCTCATTTGTCCCTGTTCTCTGGCTGTGGAGAATCCTAACTTCATCGGCCAGGGAATTAATCTGTGCTTGTTGAGCATCAGACTCCTCCTTTGACTTTTGAATGGTCTTCAACAGTTCAGCAACTTGGGTCTCTAGCACATCGATCCTTGCATCATTCGGATCAGGATGCCTATAGGATGAGACTTCGGCATTATGGATGGGAGAGGAGAAGATTGTGTCATAGTCAAACCCTTGTGAGAAATCACCATAGTTGAAGGGTTGACCTGATGGCTCTTTGGTGGGTGTTGGGATGGGGGATGAAATGATGGGAGTTATGGTTGGGGTGATGGTGACTGACTCCGTGAGAAGTGGAGCAGTCACCGTCACCTGGACGGTTGGAGTAGGGAGGGTCACCATCACAGGAATCACCTCTGTGACCGCCGTGACTGCCACATCTGCTTGTACCATTGGCCTTCTCCTCCTTGTAAATAGTTGCCGTGCTGGCGTGGTAGATTCTGACCCTGGACAGGCAGCCTCAACTTGTACTGGCTGCACAGTCGGAATCTCTTCAACCCTGGGGATAGCAACCTCTTGCATATCGCCCCTTTTCTTGTTGGCTTTCTCTCGCCTTCGTCTTTGTAGAGCAGCGTCAGAGTCAGAATCCGGCTCGTATGCGCTGCTCGAGCTTTGTCGTTTTCTTTTTGATGTCGACTCAGGCAGGGTTACCTGTGCCGACCTTCTCGGATGTACCTGTGATGGTGCGTCATCGGAATCAGAAGAATCTGATTCTGTTGCCTCCGAATCGCATTCCTCTGCACCACCAACATCACCTTCATCATCCTCATTCTCTTCATCTTGTTCTTCATCAGAGTGATCACTCATCTCTGGTCCTGAGTTGGGACTATACCAGTTCCAGTCCTCCAGAGCGACGTATGCTTCATTAATCAGGTGGCCGAAGAGTTCAGTATGCTCAGGGGTAGGTTCTACACTGCCTGGCTTTAGAAACTGTGCAAAGACTCTCTTGTCCACCCTTTTTACCTGCAGTCTCTCCCCGATAGCACGCAGATTTGGCAATGCATCATCGATCAGTAGTTGCACAAACCTCGGGTATAAAAGGAACCTAAACCTCTTTGCTGTATTTATCTGGTCATTTAGTGCTTTGAAGATATAGCGAGAGAAGTTATAGCCCCGATTGAGAGACAGGCCCACCATGGCCGCTGCTAGGTCATGACCCATTGCATCTTTCCCCGCTTTCCTGGATGAGATGCACACGATCATGATGTGGGCAAAGTAACGCCATTGATCCAATACCCACATCTTCTTGTAGGAAGCATAGTCCCTTGCCCCGACATATCCCATTTTGTGCCTCCAACACCCATCCACGTAGTAATCTGGATAGGATGTCGGGTCGGTGGCAAGGTCTCCGAATTGCAATACTCTCTTTATTGTACCTTCCGAGATAGCAATAGCCCGACCGTCAACTGTAGCCCGTATGACATTCGGGGATACCGTGCAATCGTGCTCTGCAGTCTCCCAGAATTGATCCAGGTACGGTCTTGAGACTGTTGGGTTTGCTGAGATTGCATAACTTATTCTTGATCTGTTGAGAAAATCCACAATCTACCGGTATTGCAAGGCTGCGCCTTTCCATTCTGGTTCGGTGTTAGCCACTAGGTTGAATTCGTCAGTAAATGCACGAGCCATAGCCTGCAAACACACACAGAAAACATATTCAGAACAACTTATAACACTGGAAGTAGACACACATGACATAGTATAGTAATTACACTTTGAAAAATTTTTCAGACTTAGAAAAGATTTCTAAGTGTTGGTCCTGCGCACTTAGCAAGTGCGCAGGTTTTTCCTCTTGCGTACTTAGCAAGTATGCAAGAATTACTTCTTGCGTACTTGCTAAGTGCGCAAGAACAACCCTTAGCAAAAAAAATTCAGAATTTTAAAATCGTTCAAAGCGTGGGTTGATTAGGTAGCCACTAGGTCGAAATCAGGGATTCCAACCTATGGTACCATTATTAACACCACAAAACACTAAACCACGAGCAATTTTGACCTACGTCAGTCGAACGACCCATTGACTGTTCAACTTCAATCGACGGATTAGACGATGACTAAGAGAATGAAAAGAGGATCGATTAGGCGTGTATTACCAAATTAATGTCAATAAGTTACCCAAACAACCCCATTTCACCCCAAAATGTATCGGATTTAACCTAATATTTTCTAAGTCAAAAATCGGTCCAAATGTCAAGAATCGATGGATGGAATTGGCCTATAATCTCACCACTGAGATGAAATACGAAGATGACAATGTGATTGGGATGAAAAATCCGGTTGGAACACTCAAAATTTTTGAGGAAAATGGTCGGAGGGAATATCACAGGAGAAAATGTTTGAAAGTGATAAACCCTAAAAAATTTTCTAAGTCATGTATTTATACCCAACACATATTGGTCGTGCGTACTTACTAAGTGCACAGGACTTAACTCCTGCGTACTTACTAAGTACGCATGACTTAAGTCTTGCGTACTTATTAAGTACGCAGGGTTTACCTCATGCGCACTTATCAAGTACGCAGAGACTCTTATGTGCGCACACTTTCAACTCAAATTATGAAGATTTGCAAGTCAAATAACGAACAAGATAAAAATATTCAATCAAGAGGATTCAAAATCAATTCAGGAAGGTTAAATACAAATATTTTTGGCTTTTCTGAATAAAGTTGAACTATGCATAAACTTAAAAACTTCAAATCTTTTTGTTCTTTTCAAGATAGATATATACAATCATTTACACAAGCTATTTTTGATCAAAGACACGAGCAGATGATCATATCAGGCTGACTTATAGCAAACACGATACAAAATAAACATCATAGAATATGGGATCATGTCATGTATTACTCTTTATTCATACGTAATAAGCACATAAACAAGTAATTCAAGTTGACGATATTATAGGATTTGAAACTATAAGCATCTTTGTATCACGTTCTTGTGTATTAAGGTATTAATTATAAGATATACAACGTGTACCCCACTGATATGCAATGATATTTTGCACTATCTTCAAGGCATCTAAGATTATTTTCAATTATTTTCTTAATTTTCAGAATGAAGTTACATCAATTAGCACAGAAAAATCAAGCAGAATCCATAAGGATTATCAGGAATCATAAGATTCAGAATCGAGTGATTCTTTTGTCTTGGTTTCATGTGATTTTCTTCTTTGAATATCGGTATGATGATTCGGGATAATGAACATGGTGTTTGATTATAGGGTAAGGGGATCCAACTTTTATCTGGATTTGATTTCAATGAACCACGAATGATTCAAGGGTGAATACATGCTTAACGGTTAATGTAGAGACATGTCTTGATTCAATCTCTCCTTGCATACTTGTGAGTATGGGCAGTGAGATGAACCGCATTAATTGTGCTAACAACATAACCCGAAACTGATCTCAAAAGAAAATTATTGTCAAAATCTAAGATCCTTTATCTGATAGTGATCTTTTCGAATCGTTTACTCACACACGCTTGCAAACATGGGTTCAAATCACATTTGTAATTTAGATTTAGTTTCCACACTACTAGTGATTCAAAGACGCATACAACCTACTGACAATTCAAATTACTTGTAAATAAACAGATTAAAAACATAATAATTTTAAATAGATAAGTAAGCATGACGCAATCATTTCCCATATGAGCAGTCTATGAAATTTAGATCATTTCTGATGTACTATCATTTCCTCTTTTCTCAAGTTAACTTTGAAATTTTCTCCATTTTCTATTTTGTATTTGATTTTTGTAAAATATTTTAAAAACTAAAGAACTGTACAGAAAATTTAAAGGAATTAAAAGGTGCTCAGGGGGAGAAGGAGACAGAGAAAGAGAAAGAGAAAGACAAAGAAAAGAAATCCACCGGTGTCGAGTCTTGTCATCCAGTCGATCTGACTAAGGATGATGATAAAGACAAGGATCCTGAAGTCGGTCCTAGTGGAGGTGAGCACCTAGCTTTGGTGATTGTGCCCATCTCTTCTGTTCCATTGGCTGAGGGGAGTCTACTCAGCAAGAGGGTGGTGATACCTCAGCTGGTGGTGGTGGAGATAAAGGGAAGTCAGCGGCTGACGTGCTCAAGGACTTATCTGATGATGAGATCCTCTACTTAGAGCCTGACTATTCCAAAGAGGCACAGATCGATGCTCTCCTTAATCTGGAAGAAGGAGAGATTGACTCTGGTGATGACTGGAACGATGATGATGATGATGTGATAATCGAGATTCCCAAGGGCGACGGGGAACTAGAGTACGAGTTAGAGGATGGTGAGATCTTTGAAATACCATCGCTCGAATCTCTGCTCGAAATAGACACAGGCTCAGTTGACATGGCAAGTAATGTTGAAGCTACAAATGAAGCCTCCCCAGTCGACCCTACACCCGTGGACCCCGAGGCACAAAAAGAGAAAGACATGCCTTCTGCATCTACAAAGGGTCCAGCTCCAGTGTGGCAAAAGACGTCTATCACAGACAAGCACGGAGCGACAGGTATGATCTTGGCTGTTAGGTTCGAGGAGGACAAGCAGCTGTTCGCCATCAAAAGATCTGGGGGAGTTCAATACTTGAAACCCACCATTGAGGCGTTCAACTCTTTGCCCAAGTACGACCTTGTGAACCTCGCAAACCGTGACCTGCTGAGTCACTCGAGTAATTCAGTAGCAATGGGTTTGTGGGTTACACTACAGCGGGAAGCAAGATCAGGGAAATTTGAATACCTCAAGCCTCAGGTGCCCAGAAGAGTCAAGGATAAGCACGCTGTGCATCCTGTGACGAAGAAACCCTTAAAGAGATTAGTATACAAGCCAGTGCGATGTGAAACTAAGATTCCCCTAAGCAAGTTACCTCAGGATATTCTTGGTGACATGTGGTACTGGTACGTTGATCCAAAAATGGGCGAGGCTGTGGTTATGGGTAAAGGTAAGTCAGATAGTGGAAACACAGTACCAAAGGAAGTGATCAGGGTTTTTGATGAAGTCTGCTTCATCAATTTCTCTGTGAACGATCTGGAGGTACTAGCAGACAAGTTCTGCATCCACACTGACAAATGGACAAAGCTTCTCTCGGCCAAATACGACAAGTTAATCAAGTTTTGCCTTGATTACAAGAAGAAGATGGAAGCTAAGGAACGAGTGCTGTGAAGACTGAAGAATGAAGACTGAAGACAAAGAAGGGGGAGTTTGTTGATGCACTTTCCTGTGACAACACTCTGGATAGAGTCTTCGTTTGTATTTCTAATGTCTGTAATTTGTCTTTGTATGTAAGAGTCGTTATGTAATAGTTTATCGAGTTGTATTTACTTTTACATAATGTTTGTTATTTTTCTGCTAAGTGTTTTGCGCACTTACATGTGCGCAGGAGAAAGCTCCTGCGTACTTAGCAAGTACGCAAGAACACCTCTGCGTACTTGTTAAGTACGCAAGAGCAATTGGTCCTGCGCACTTGCTAAGTGCGCCGGCATCAGGTCTGTATAAATAGGATAGGTTCACAGAAGCTAAGTACGCAGAAACCATTTTGTTCAGACGAACTCAGTTCTGCTAAGTACGCAGCTTGTATTCTCTGTAACCGTCGAGTGTTTATAATAGAAAGAACGTTTATTGTGACTCTCGTGTTTGGTTTACTTTGTTTTGTAAGACTCTCCACCTAGTCACGGGTATTCCGCAACCCGGTCCGACTAGTAGACCACTTGCATGTGACGATCCGACACACACGAAGGGACCTACAAGTGGTATCAGAGCTTTGCTCTTGAATTCGAGTGTTGTAAGTGAGTTTGGAGACGTTTTACTGAGTTTTACAAGCAAAAAGAGTTATTTTTGTTGATTTTTGTGACAAAAAAAGGGGTAGCTCTTGAGCACTTTTTTAGAAGCAAAAATCTCTCAAAAACCGATTTTTGTTGTGTATTTTTGTGTTTTGAGCATCAAAGGTTGGTTAGAAACTTGTTTCTGATCCTTTGGCTCAATTGCATTGATCATCAGCCTACTTTTCACTATCTCCGGCGATTTTCAGGCGACCGGAAAAGGTTGGTGAGAGTTGCTGAAAAGGTGTCCTGCGTACTTACCATTTTTGGTAAAAAGTACAGTTTTCTGCGTACTTACTAACTACGCAAGAGTTATCTCCTGCGTACTTACAAGTGCGCAAGACTGAACTTGTGCGAACTTAAGTTATATCCTGCGTACTTAATATTTCCTCCTGCGTACTTACAAGTACACAAGAGCAAATCTTAACTACGCAAGACCATTTCTCAAGTGCGCAAGGCCAAAACCAAGTGCGCAACAGTGTTTGACTTTTCTGATTTTTTGACCAAGTAATTCACTATGTCGAACCTTCAGAATCTTGGAAACATGTTAAATTATGATAATGAGATCGGTACACCTCAGAAACCGCCGAAACTATTAAATGTAAACGATTATTCGAATTGGAAGGCGCGTTTTGAGCACTACATTTCATACACCGACTCATCATTATGGATACCAATCCTTGAGGGATATAAGCATCCCACACACATCTATCTTGATGAAGAGGTGCCAAAGCCCATCTCTAAGCTTGATGAAGAACAAAAGAAAGCTTATGATCGGGAAAAGAAGGCTCTTGGCTCAATCACTATGTCATTAACTCGGGAATTGTTTCACAGTTTCCGAGGCTATGACACCTCCAAGGATCTTTGGAAAGCACTTCAGAAAAGATTTGAGGGAAACAGTGACATTAAGAAGAGTAAGCGGGGTCTTCTCCGGAAGCAGTATGAATGCTTCAATTTCATGGAAAATGAATCGTTAGATGATCTCATCTCTATATTCTATCATTTACAAACGGAGTTGAAAGCTTTTGAACTGAAATATCCCGATGAAGAACTGGTGGAAAAACTTCTTGATGTTTTGCCACCAAAGTTTGAGATGTATACAACCCTGATGAGGGAAAATCCTAAATTCTATGAGTTAACAGTAGATGAGGCTATTGGTAAGATTCAAGCTCATAACATGAATCTTATGAAGAAGGAGAGCTCGGGAAGACCTCAGATATAGCACCCTTCCATGTATCATGGGACGACTTCCACTTCAAAATCATCGGGCTCTTGAATTGCCCTCTTTACTGGACACTCTAATGAAGAAGACCACTCAAATGGGTGTGGTGGTCATGCTTGTTATGCATCCGGATCAGGGTTGGGAACCAATCATCAACACACCTCAAGAAATCCTCCAGCTACGTCTTGAGCTAACCATTCTTCAATAGCCAAAATAGCTGAAGATCACGTAGCATTGTTTTCATCATGTATGCTTGCGTATGAGAATTTCATAGGCGGCAAGCTAACGGATCCCGAAACTATTGAAGAAGACTTTAACCAAGTGGATCCTGATGATATTGAGGACATGGATATTCAATGGAATATGGCCATGCTTTTGAGGAGGGCCAAGCGTTTCCTGAACAGAACATGAAGAAAGTTCATTGGTGGACATTCTAATGCCAAGGTTGGATTTGATAAATCCAAGGCCAAATGCTACAAGTGTCTGAACTATGGACACTTTGCTCGTGAGTGTCAAAAAGACCGAGCACCGGCCTCTGGTTTCACCAGACCTAGCCAGGGAAACAGCCACGGCCACAACAAAACTAGCCACCACAATCAACACCAAGGTGGTTCGTTAAATGCACTGGTAGCTCAGCATGACAAAAATTTTGATTGGGGTGTTCATCTAGAGGACGCCATCATTGCTCAAACACAGGTTGGTCTCATGGCTGAGATCATGGAGCTGATGGAGGCTGAGAGAAAAGAAGCTGAGGAGAAGGAAGCTTCTGTAGCTGTTGAAAAGGAGTCTACCACTGTCGTTGCTCTCATGGCCATTGGAGAAGCACAAAGTTCATCATCTGAGATAGATTCTAACCCTTTCTGTGTTATTTCTTGTTCTAAATGTCTAGAGCTAAAGCATGAAATTTCTAAGCTCCAAGACAAAATCGAACCCCTAACTATGGCAGCTCATAATTACAAAGCAAACGAAAAACGTTTTAAAGAGTCTGTTGAAACGTTAAAAAAGGAAAAATGTGAATATTCTTTACAAATAAGTGAGCAACAAGTCCACTTGGATATTGCGTATAGGGGGTTAGAAAAACGGAACAATGAAATCAACAAACTGCAAAATGAGATCCAGCAATTAAAATGTACAAATGAGAAGTTGAAAAACTCTCGCTTTGTGGTGGAGCACGACGAATCAGTAGTGAGGAAAATGAAGGGTATAGGTCTTGGTACCAATGCCATTCCTCCACCAATAAGTGGGAAGTTTGTCAATAGCTTGATAGACATTGATCTCACCTGTCTAGATGAGTCCTCTGATAAGGATGATTCCCCTAAAAAGGATGAATCCTCAAGTAAGGCTAACTCCACATCTAGTGAGGAGTATGTTACTGCTTCTGAAGATGGGTCGGTTGACACTTGCCCTGAAGGAGTAGTCTCTGAGGAGTTGTTGACTGAACAGAAAGTCCACAAAAACATTATCACTAATAGTGATAACTGCATTTTAACTGAACCTGATATCATTGAAACAAATGAAAAAATTAAGGTAATGCTTTACGGGGGTTATAAAAATATTAACCAAATTAAGAAAGAGGCTTTTTCAGCTCATTATGGGCTTGGTTACAAAGAGAATTTGCAAAAGTATTATACCCCCAAAAACCAAACTGAAAAAGGTCAGACTTCTGTTCATAAACCAACTCCTCCTGCTCATAATGGAGAGTTATCTAAGGCCATATCTAATGAGCCTTACAAGAGAACTTATGTAGAGAAGAGGAACTGTTTTCACTGTGGCTTGGTTGGTCACATTGTTGTGAACTGTCCTTCTAAGAACCAAGGGAAACAGCATGTTGTTTCATAGCCCACTGTTATCCCCAGGTCGTCACCAGTGAAACCGTCTCCCAAAAGTCCAAAGCAGAATGTGGTGAAACCACCAGTACAACCCATGGGAAAACCGAAGATTAAATCTGAGGCCAAACCATCTGTTGCAAGAAAGGTAATGCAACCTGCCGTACCTCGTGTGTCTACATCTGGTAGTACACGTACTGGTGAGAAATCTGTGGCTAGACTCTCTAAGCCACAAAGAAGAAGAAGGAATAAGAGGTTGAGAAAGCTGTAACAGCTGACTAAGACTCAATCAGGTGAAGCTTCCACAAGTTCACTGGTTGTGGTTGAGCCAAAGTCTACTGTTCTGGTTAAGAATCAAAAGAGCACCTGGAACAAGAAAGTTAAAGGTTCTCAATCTCCTGTTCCAAATTCATCCAAAGATTCACCAATTTTGAACAGTCATCATGAATGTGAGTTGAAAGAAGTAGTTTATTTTGAGAAGGATGGACGACCCAAGACCACAATGGCTTGGGTCTCCAAATCTAACTAATTCTTTTGTTACTCGTGCAGGGATGTCCGAAGGGTACTATCTCTAACCGTTGGTATGTAGATAGTGGATGCTCCCGGCACATGACAGGAAACATGGCCTTGCTTCAAGACGTTAAACCATTCAGAGGCGGCTATGTGGCCTTTGTCGGAGAAAAAGGCGGCAGTATCACGTGTCAAGGCGTTGTTTCGAACGGTTGTGTCAGCTTTGACAATGTCAACTTCTGCGAGCAGCTGGAGCATAACCTGTTGAGTGTCTCCCAAATGTGTGACAAGGAGTACTCGGTGATGTTTGACAAATCAGAATGCCTGATTCTCAAACCTGGTTTTGAGGTTCCCGAAGACTGGATTCTGATGAGAGCACCAAGATCAAACGACACTTATCAGATCGATATGAGCGTGGCAAAAACCACCTCATCAGTTGCTACTTGTTTGCTTACAAAAGCGACAGAACTTGACTCCATCTTGTGGCATAGGAAACTCGGACATATTTCTTATCGTAAAATGAATCATCTTGTCCGAAACGGTTTGGTAACCGGGGTTCCTAAGTTGAGGTTTACCGTTGCAGATGACTGTATGCCGTGTAAAAAGGGCAAATAGCAACGGAAGTCTCACAAGCCCAAGCTCCGAAACTCTATCGATACCCCTTTGGAGCTATTACACATGGATCTGTTTGGCCCCATAAGTATCAGGAGTATTGGAGGTAAGTCGTTTTGTCTGGTTGTAACTGATGATTTCTCACGTTTTTCTCGGGTGCACTTTTTAGGTACAAAAGACGAGACTGCTGATATTCTTCAATACCTGATCCTGAGCTTGGAATCTCTTTGCAAGCTGAAAGTTAGAAGAATTAGGAGTGACAACGGAACTGAGTTCAAGAATAATTTGATGGAACTTTTCTGTCTCAAGAGAGGGATCCGTCACGAATTCAGCGCGCCGTACACACCTCAGCAGAATGGAGTGGCTGAACGGAAGAACAGAACACTGATCGAGACTGCAAGGACTATGCTGTCAGATGCAAAGCTTCCTGTCACTTTCTGGGCAGAAGCTGTTAATACAGCTTGTCACGTCTTAAACAGGGTTCTGGTTGTGAAAAGGCACAACAAGACATGTTATGAGTTGATAAACAATCGACTTCCCAATCTTGATTACCTAGTTCCTTTTGGTAGTCCTTGTTCCTTGTTGCTACACTATAAAGACCGTCAGTCTAAATTTCATGCAAAAGCAGTGGAAGGCATCTTCTTAGGATATGTTGCCAATTCGCCCTGCAAGAGAGTGTACAACATAGGAACTCGTACTATCGAGGAATGGTTTGAAGTGGACTGTAGTAAACACAGCACTCCACCAGAACCAAAAGGTCCAGCTTGGGGTTTTGATTATGATGCGCTATTCAAGTCCTTCAATCTTCCTGACTTATCTGATGAAGACGCCGCAAATGTCTATGATTTATTGCGTGGCGACAATGACTCCAGTTTTTCTACTCGTGCTACTGTACCAATTATAACTCCTGATTCCAATGTTGCATCTGCATCTGGAACTCATGACAGTGATAACAGTGAAGGTGTTCATGTTGTTGGAAATGAAGCTCCAGCTGATCCAATTAACATTGAATCTTCTTCCTCTGGAACACAGGAAATGGGGGAGTTAAGCACGAATCTAGATCCAGAAATTCAAGAACCGATTGTACCGGAGACGAGGGTGCATAGGAATCATCCAATCGACAACATTATTGGTGATCCTTATACCGGTGTTCAGACTCGTCATAGAACCATCACTGAGAACACCAGTCTCTACACAGAGATATTTGACACTGGTGTCATGGAAACATGTCTGCATGCTGCATTTGTGTCCCAGTTAGAGCCGAAGAATGTGAAGGAGGCTCTCACTGACAACTGCTGGATTGAGGCGATGCAAGATGAACTTTCTCAATTCCAAAAGTTGCACGTGTGGGATTTAGTTGACTTGCCAAAATGCTTTCAGCCAATTGGTACCAGATGGGTGTTAAAATGCAAGATGGATGATCGTCATGTAGTTGTGAAGAACAAAGCAAGATTGGTTGTTCAGGGTTTTTATCAACAAGAGGGCTTGCATTACAATGAAGTATATGCCCCAGTTGCTAGAATTGAGGCCATTCGACTGTACTTGGCTTATGCCACATATGTCGGCTTCAAGGTTTATCAACTTCATGTGAAGAGTGCTTTCCTTTATGGTAAGGTGCATGAAGAAGTCTATGTCACTCAACCTCCCGGTTTTGAAGATCCGCATAATATCAATAAAGTGTACAAGCTCGACAAAGCACTTTATGGTCTTCATCAAGCACCGCGGGCATGGTATGAAACTTTATCTAAGCATTTACTGTCTAATGGTTTCGACCGTGGACAGATTGACTCGACTCTCTTCATACGGAAAGCAGGAGGTGACATTCTTCTTGTGCAAGTATATGTCGACGACATTATCTTTGGGTCGACCAATGAAGGGATGTGTAGGGAATTCGAGAAGGTGATGAAGTCCAAGTTTGAAATGAGCAATATGGGTGAACTGTCATTCTTTCTAGGTTTGCAAGTCAGTCAAAGAGAGAATGGAATTTATCTACATCAAACTAAGTACGTGCAGGACATCTTGTCAAAATACAAGATGAGTGATAGCACTACTTATGGCACACCAATCCCAGTCAATCATGGTTTACATCCCGACAGAGATGGAAAGGATGTGGACAGCAGGTTGTACCGTGGGATGATCGGATCACTTATGTATCTCATAGCTTCAAGACCCGATATAATGTTTGCTGTGTGTTTGTGCTTATGGTTTCAGTCTCAACCGAAGGAGTCACATATGATAGCCGTGAAGAGAATTTTCAGATACCTGAAAGGGAAACCCCGATTTGGTCTTTGGTACTCCAAGCAGCAGTCATTCGACTTCAAAGCCTACACTGATTCAGATTATGGCGGTTGTAACCTTGACAGAAAGTCAACTTCTGGTCGATGTCAATTCTTAGGAGACAGGTTATTCTCCTGGCAGTGCAAGAAGCAGTCAACGGTTTCTGTCTCAAATTGTGAAGCAGAATACATTGCTGTAGCGAGCGGTTGTTCTCAGATACTGTGGATTCAGCAGCAGTTGAGAGACTACGGTTTAAACTTCACTGGCACTCCTCTATTCATTGACAACAATGCCACCATGTCCATCACAAATAACCCGGTGAAACACTCCAAAACTAAACATATAGAGATTCGCCATCATTTCATCCGTGATTGTGCTTAAAAGCATTTAATTGAACTTGTAAAAGTTCACACGGATGACAATCTTGCTGACCTTTTCACAAAGGCATTTGATCGATCCCGTTTTGAGCATCTTGTCAACTTGATAGGAATGTTCAATCCTGAGTGAAAACTAAGCTTTCTTAACTCAATTCAATTCATGGAAGTTAAATTTTTAATTCCTTTAAATTTTCTGTACAGTTCTTTAGTTTTTAAAATATTTTACAAAAATCAAATACAAAATAGAAAATGGAGAAAATTTCAAAGTTAACTTGAGAAAAGAGGAAATGATAGTACATCAGAAATGATCTAAACTTCATAGACTGCTCATATGGGAAATGATTGCGTCATGCTTACTTATCTGTTTAAAATTATTATGTTTTTAATCTGTTTATTTACAAGTAATTTGAATTGTCAGTAGGCTGTATGCGTCTTTGAATCACTAGTAGTGTGGAAACTAAATCTAAATTACAACTGTGATTTGAACCCATCTTTGCAAGCGTGTGTGAGTAAACGATTCGAAAAGATCACTATCAGATAAAGGATGTTAGATTTTGACAATAATTTTCTTTTGAGATCAGTTTTGGGTTATGTTGTTAGCACAATTAATGCGGTTCATCTCACTGCCCATACTCACAAGTATGCAAGGAGAGATTGAATCAAGACATGTCTCTACATTAACCGTTGAGCATGTATTCACCCTTGAATCATTCCTGGTTCATTGAAATCAAATCCAGATAAAAGTTGGATCCCCTTACCCTATAATCAAACACCATGTTCATTATCCCGAATCATCATACCGATATTCAAAGAAGAAAATCTTATGATTCGTGATAATCTTATGATTCGTGATAATCCTTATGGATTCTGCTTGATTTTTCTGTGCTAATTGATGTAACTTCATTCTGAAAATTAAGAAAATAACTGAAAATAATCGTAGATGCCTTGAAGATAGTGCAAAATATCATAGCATATCAGTGGGGTACACGTTGTATGTAGAACCAAAGACTGATTGCTACCAAATTATTCTAAGTACAAATGCTGCTGATAGGCTTATCAGCAGCATTCATCACATATGGCTGCTGATAGGCTTATCAGCAGCATTCAACACTTGTTGCTGCTGATAGGCTTATCAACAGCGTTCAACACAAATTGCTACTGATAGGCTTATCAGCAGCGTTACTCTCATCTCTGCTGCTGATAGCTTTATTCTCTGAAGACCAAACGTTGCAGCTGACTATCCATGTGAAGCGCCTCTGACACCTTTCTGTTAAAGCAACTGCCACACTCCAAGCAGAAGGAACCTCACTGGTGCAACCAATAAAGGACAATAACGCGCTTCTCCAAGCATGCAAACAATGATGCCTAAGAAGACGTTTCAGTAAAGTTAACTAGATTAGCCTTTGCGTGTAATTTAGATTAATAATCAAGATCAATGGCTTGTGTTAGATCTGATCCTTAGAATCAAGGGTCTGTCTTGATTCTAAGTTACTATAAATACTGTGTAAACACTTCATTGTAAGTGTGCTTGCTGTGCTTTCATAGTGCTTCTTGATAGTGTTTTACTTGTAAACTTGTAATCTCAGAAGTCTAATACAACAGTGCATTTATCAGTATTCTTGCTGTTTACTTGTTTACTTTGTTGGTTGTTATTGTTTCCGCCAATATCAACTAGAATAGAATCACCTTGTAATCTTACGATCCTACAAGTGGTATCAGAGCTTTGGCTCAAGATTAAACAAACTAACATTTGTTTAATCACTTTCTGATTCTATTCAAAACTCTATTCTTGATCAAGTCACACAAAACAAAATGGCACAAAGTCATGGATCTGAAGACATCGGCAGTATCAACCGACCACCGAGGTTGGTGTCTGGGGAGGACTATGATATGTGGAAGAGCCGTATGGAAAGCTTCTTCTGCTACCATGAATACGGAATGTGGAAATCCATAAGGGATGGACCTTATGTTCCCATGGTGGCCTCTGCTGACTCCGGAGGACCACTAGTTCCTAAGGAACCCTCCAAGTATTCTGAAGAAGACATCAAGCAAATGGAGGTGGACTTCATGGCATTAGGAGCTATCCAAATGTGCCTTCCAAATGAAGTTTTTCACAACTTCAAGGCTCACAAAACTGCAAGGAATTATGGGGAGCCTTGGAAAAGATGTTTGCTGGATCTGAGGAGGTCAAGGAGAAGAGACGTGACATTCTCAAGCAACAGTATGAAAACTTCGTTTGGAAGGAAGGTGAGTCACTATCAGTTTTATATAACAGTTACACGTACCTGGTTGGAGAACTGCAGTGCTCCAAGGTAAAGCTGGAGAATGAAGACATTCTCAAGAAGTTCATAAGATCTCTTCCTAGTTGTTGGACATTATATACAGTGTCCATCAGAAGAACAGAGAATCTGAAGACTCTTCAGATGACTGAGCTCTTTGGCATGCTCAAAACCTATGAATTAGAAATGATTCAAGCTAAAGAAAGGAGCTCCAGTTATCAATCAGCTACCACTTCCTCCACCACCACCTCAGCGCTTCACTCTGATCATTCTGGTCCTAGTGCAAGCAACTACTATCCTCCCATTGTTACTCATCCTCAAACACCAACTGCTTCACAATCCAACTCATCACCATTTCTTCTTGAGGCACCTCCTCAACAGCCAACCTCTACTGCTTTTGTCTCTGACAACTCAAGCAGCATGTACTTAATAAAGGAGGATCTGGAATGCTTTCATCCAGATGATCTTGAAGAAATGGATATTCAGCACTCATATGCCATGCTCTCCCTCAGAGCAAAAAGGTTTTATTCTAGAACCGAGAGATCAGTTCCAAGCAACAACTCAAACACCAGAGTTTGGCTTGATAAAAGCAAGATCCGATGTTACAACTGTAACCAAATGGGTCACTTTGCTAGGGAGTGCAAGGCACCTAAAGCAAATCAGGGTGCCAGCCATCAAAGACAAGCTTACCAAGGTCAGCCCAGGCAGCAGCAGCAAGGAACTCCTCCAGCACAAACTGCAGCATGTGCAAATGTTGGAACTTCAGAATTTGACTGGAGTTTTCAATATGAAGATGTTCCTGCCTCCAACCAAGCACTTATGGCAGACAATGCAGAGATACCACCTCAGGTATTTGAACATCTTTGCTCTCAAGCTTGCATTGACAAAGTTTTAGGTTATAGAAAGCATAACCAAAATCTAATAGATCAAAATGAAGAGTTTCACCAAATGAAATCTGAATTCAAAAAGGTCGAAGACAGTTACAAAGAAAAGATTAACTGCCTTAAGAAAGAGATTTCTTCTTTAAAACATGAACAAACCAATCTTGAAACTCAGATTGATGATCTATTAGTAAAACTTAAAGCTACCAGAGCTGAACTGGCTGAACAGAAAGTTCATGTTGAAAAATATGAATTTTCATCTAAAAAGTTACAAAGATTGTTAGATATTCAAGTCCATGAAAGGGTAAAAACTGGACTAGGATATCATGACGACGAATACAAGACAGTTCCTCCTCTTGCTGACTATGTTGCCATTCACGAACCAAGCTTCAACACTGCAAATCTTGACACGGCAAACCGAAACCTTGATCCTTCAATGGATGCATGTTTCGTGGAAGAATGCTCCACCTCTTCAGAATCTGAGTCAACCTGCTCAGACCCCTGTGAAACTAGTGCAGTCCCATCTGCTCCTATCTCTGAAGCTGTTCTGAACAAAACTGAATGTCCTGTTCTTACTCCAACTATTCCAGCTCCCATCCCATTCAAACAAATCAAGATTAGCTATCCTCAAAATGGAAGAAAACTAAACATTGAAAAGTGAGAGACATCAGGTTTCACCAACCCCAAGCCTCAGTCAAAGCCAAAGGTGTTTGATAGTTTTCATACACCTGGAGAAAAAGGTCCATATGTTCAAAAGACACTAGAAGAAGCAACTTTTGAGCATAACAAAGCTCATCCCTGGAACTTCAAAGATTTGTTTCAAAGTAAGAACTATGTGGACTTTCACCGGGACAACATAGCACTATCCTGCTTTGTGTGCGGCAAATACAATCACACTGCCAGCACCTGCTTTCACTACTGTGAACACCAAAGAAACTCAAAGCAGCATGCCTTTGAGAAAACAAACAGAAACAAACAGGTGAGAAGCTATGATGCAAAGGCAACAAAGTTCAGAGAATCTCTATCCCCTCAAAGAGTGAAGATGCAGAAACCTCAACAAACTTGCATCATATGTGGGGAATCAAACCACTTTGCTGCAACATGCAAGTTCAACCCTTTTAACCAGATTGCAAATCATTCATCTGTGCTCAACCCATCAGCAGCAAACAAAATCGCCGCTGATAGAGTAAAGTCCAGGAAACCAAAGGCAAAGCCTCCAGCAGCAAAAGTCTCTACTGCTGACAAAGCAAAATAAAAAACAACGGCATCAGCAGCAAAAATATCTGCTGCTGACAAAGCAAAAACTGCTACTGCTCCAGCAAAGCCCTCAGCAGCAAAATCGGCTGCGGATAAGCCAAAATTGTCAGCAACAACATCCTCTGCCGACAATGTAAAGAAAGCTAGAAAACCACCAACACAGCAATGGAAGGCCAAACAATCTCCAAGCATAACTATTGGTTCCATTGACTGCAAGCATGCTGACAATGGCAAATTAGCAACGATCTTCTACAACGCTGCATGCTACAATGATCCTCCCACTAATTAGATATCTTCCATGTGCAGGGACAGCCAGGCAACAAACACAATACTTGGGTGGTAGATAGCGGCTGTTCCAGGCACATGACAGGCAACAGGTCCATCCTCTCTAACTTCAGACATTTCAATGGAGGATATGTTGCTTTTGGGAGTGACTCAAAGGGTGGATCTATCACTGGACAAGGAACTGTGTCCAATGAAAGGATGAGTATTGAAAGAGTCAACTATGTTAAAGAACTTGACTTCAATCTCATGAGTGTTTCCCAAGTATGTGATCAAAAGCATTGGATGCTCTTCACTGACAAAGAATGTTTCATGTTAGCTCCTGGCCTATCTAAACCCCCTCCAGAGAAGATTCTCCTAACTGCTCGTAGAAAGGACAACTTATATGTGCTTGACATGAATGAAGCCACTCCATCTGGTAGTGTTTCATGTTTTCTGTCAAAGGCATCAGTTGATGAATCCGCTCTCTGGCACAGGAGGTTAAGCCATGTTAACATCAAAACAATCAATAAATTAGTGAAGGACAATCTTGTCAGAGGGCTTCCTGACAAAGAATTCCAGCTAGATGATCACTGCATTGCCTACTTGAAGGGAAAACAACACAAGAGTTCCCACAAGCCCAAGACATGGAACACAAATGACACCCCTCTCCAGCTACTGCATATGGATCTTTTTGGTCCTACGAATGTCATGTCAATGGGCAAAAAGTCCTACTGTCTGGTGATAACTGATGACTTCTCCAGATTCTCATGGGTATTCTTCCTAAGAACAAAAGATGAAACTGCTGAGATTCTCAAATCCTATATTCTTATGGTAGAGAACCAAAGCAATCTGAAGGTAAAGATCATAAGGTGTGATCAGGGAACAGAATTCAAAAATCACACTTTGAACAGTTTCTGTGAGAGCATGGGCATTGAAAGGCAATACAGTGCTCCAAGAACTCCTCAACAAAATGGGGTTGCCGAAAGAAGAAACAGGACTCTGATTGAATCAGCAAGATCTATGCTGGCTGACTCAAAGCTGCACCTTACTTTCTGGGCAGAAGCAGTAAGCACAGCTTGTTATGTGCAGAATAGAGTCCTTATTGTTAAGCCTCTCCAGAAAACACCCTATGAACTATGGCTCAAAAGAGTTCCCTACATTAGCTTCCTAAGCCCTTTGGATGTCCATGTACCATCCTCATCACACATGGAGTTCTTCCTAAATTCGGTGCAAAGTCTGATGAAGGTTACTTTGTGGGTTACTCCTCTCAATCAAAGGCCTACCGAGTGTTCAATTCTAGGACTCGGATTGTGGAAGAATCTGCTAATGTGGAATGCAGGGAACATGTTGTCTGTGAACAAGGCAAAGGTCCTAACTGGCTCTTTGATATAGACTCCTTCACCCAGATATATTCTCAAATATGGAGTGTTCTTCTTCAAAATCAACATCTTCTGCCTCAACCTCTTCTACTGACTACAGACTGGATTTTCCCAGTCCCTACATCAGGATGAAAAGACCATCCATTGATCCTCCATCAGTGGCAGAAGCTATTGAAGCCAGTACAGGTGAAGCCGGTACTTCCAACAGCACAAGCAGCAATCTCTCTGACCAAGAAATCTGTAATGAAGCCTCCTCAATCCATGCTGAAGAGGCCTCTGATGCTAATACTGCTGACAATGTTGAACACAATGATCAGAACCTCCAAGCTCCTCTCCTCACAACTGAAGACAATCCTGATCTAAACCAAAGTAATCTTGAAGAGGGAATACGGCTGGATGTGATACCACCACAGAGAATAAACAAAGAGCATCCTCTGGAAAACATCATTGGCCAGGTCCACACAGGTATCCAGACAAGAAGTAAGTCTCATGAAGCCAATATTTGTTTGTTCTCTTGCTTTCTATCTCAGGTGGAACCTAAGAAGATTGATGAAGCTCTCAAGCACAACAGCTGGATTGAAGCAATGCAGGAAGAATTGCTGCAGTTCAAAAGACAAGATGTTTGGAAGCTTGTCGATCTTCCACCTGGTCAAACAGCCATTGGAACAAGATGGGTTTTCAGAAACAAGCAAGATGAAAGGGGCATCGTGGTCAAGAACAAAGCCAGACTGGTAGCTCAAGGTTACACTCAAGAAGAAGGCATTGACTATGATGAAGTCTTTGCTCCTATTGCCCGTCTGGAAGCCATCAGAATCTTTCTGGCATATGCAGCATCCAAAAACTTTATGATCTATCAAATGGATGTGAAGAGTGCCTTTTTGCATGGCAAGATTGGTGAAGAGGTCTATGTCAAACAGCCTCCAGGCTTTGTGGATCCTGCACATCCAAATAAGGTCTTAAAACTGGACAAAGCTTTCTATGGCTTACACCAAGCCCCAAGAGCCTGGTATGAAACTTTATCTGGATATCTACTTAGCAACAACTTCAGAAGGGGGGCAATTGATCAGACACTTTTCATCAAAGATGAAGGGGGAGAAATTTTGTTGGTCCAGATTTATGTTGATGACATTATCTTTGGATCTACAAGAAAGAAGCTCTACAAAGACTTTGAAGTTCTGATGCATTCCAAATTTGAAATGAGTTCAATGGGTGAACTAAATTTCTTTTTAGGACTTCAAGTCAAACAGGTACCAAATGGAATCTTCATAAGTCAATCCAAGTATGTCAAAAGCATCTTGGAGAGGTTCAAAATGGCTGACTGCTCTGCTGCAAGAACTCCTATGCAAGTGCACCATCAATTATCTCCGGATAAAGAAGGACAAGACACTGATCAACATCAGCACCGAGCAATGATAGGGTCTCTCATGTATCTCACTGCCTCAAGACTAGATATCATGTTTGCAGTTTGTCTCTTCGCAAGATTTCATGCAGCTCCAAAAGTGTCTCATCTTCAAGCTGTCAAAAGGATCCTTAGATACCTAAAGGGAGCTCCAAAACTTGGGCTATGGTATCCAAAGAATGGAAATATCAATCTCTATGCCTACACTGACAGTGACTATGGGGGTTGTAACTTGGACAAAAGTCCACATCAGGGGGATGTCAATTTCTTGGAGGAAGGCTCATCTCATGGCAATGCAAAAAGCAAACATGTGTCTCCACTTCAACAGCTGAAGCAGAATACATTGCAGCTTCAAGCTGCTGTGCACAGGTCATCTGGATCCAAAATCAAATGCTTGACTATGGAATGACCTTCATGCAGACTCCAATTCACATTGACAACATGAGTGCAATCTCTATCACGAATAATCCAGTGCAGCATTCCAAGACTAAGCACATCGACATCAGGTATCAATTTATCAGGGATCAAGCTGAGAAAAGAGAATTGTCCTATCCAAGGTTCACACAAATGAGCAATATGCTGATTTGTTCACTAAACCTTTTGATGAAGCAAGATTTTGATACCTATTTGAATCAATTGGCATGATGAACTTTGAATAAGACATGTCTCAAATTTTTATCCTTCCTTGTAAATATGTCTATGTTTTTGTTCTTAATAAAAGGTTATAGTCAGCAGCACTTTTTCACTGCTGACAGATTTACTCTTCAGCAGCAAAGCCTTTGCCACTGATCGCTTTAAGTTATCAGCAGGAACAAGTTTCCTGCGGATAGCTTTAAGGCGGTCAGCAGCAACCTTTTTGCTGCGGATTGAATACAACAGTCAGCAGCACCCAAATCTGTTGCTGACAGACTTCACTATCCGCAGCAACCAAGTTTGCTGCTGATGGGTAAAACAAGTCTACATTAACTTTTACCCGAGGTAAAAAACCACTCCCAGTCTTTACCATGACTGCTCGAGTGCTTTACAGCTGTAACAATGAAAAGTGAAACATGTTGTACTGTACAAGTAAAGTTGCTTTTTCTTCGTCTGCTGTTATATCACAATTTCAAACGTTCCCACAACCTCTTCATATTCAATTTCAAACCCTAATCTCCCATCACTTTCTCTCCCGTCCCCACAGCATTCAACGCTTCCATAATTAACCACCATTCAAACATCCTTCTCTTTTCCCTCCAACTCCATAAAAATGGCAGGCGCAGACATAGACAACCCCAACGACAAGTTTTCCCCATATCACAACCTCACTGCATGCCTAATAAAGGGCAAGAAATCCGAAGGTTTCGATGATATGATCGACTTCCTTTGTCGGTCCAAAATCCTCCATGCCCTAACAGTCAACCCAACCATCTACACTTCCCACATGGAAGATTTTTGGAGCTCAGCCGTGTATTCTACTGACCAGGGCACTCCCCAAATCAGAGGTACAGTAGACGGCAAAGAGATGGTTATCACTGAAGCAAAGCTCCGCCAACACCTTAAGCTTCAAGATGAAGGGGACGCCATGTCTTACCCAAGAGATGTATACATGAGGACCTTTGTATCCATAGGGTACACTGGGAATCAAACAGAGTATACGATAGAGAAGGCACTCATGGGTCCCAAATGGAAGTATCTCTGCCACACTCTTCTCCAATGCATATCCCAGAAGAGGAGTGGCTGGAACCAACTTAGCTCCGGACTTGCGTCGGCAATTCACGGTATGATAACTGGGGCCGGTTTCAATTTTTCCCACCTCATTCTAGAAGGTTTGAGATACAACCTTCAAGAAGGGGTGAAATCACAGTTCTTCATGTACCCAAGATTCTTGCAGGAAGTGTTCAATATTGAGCACCAAGATCTTTCAAAAACTGCAAGAATCTACTTAGTTCTGGGACATAAGAACAACATTTTTCAAAGCATGAGAACAGTTTCATCAAAGTTCTCAGGGGCCGATGTTCCATTGTTGTCTACAATGTTGAACACGCAAAGTGCCCAGGGTGACAGTTCAGCAAACCCAGCTGATACTGATCCCACACCCTCCACCTCACTGCCACAACCTCAAACTGCTGCTTCCCTTGATCGAACCCCTGTGCATTCTACTGAGGATGTACAGCCACATAATCTACTCACCCACAGTTTGATTGCTCAACCGGAACACAGGGCCCCGGTTGCAGCCAAATATACAAGGAAGAGGGGCAAGAGAACTCCTTCTTCTCTTGCCTCCAAGGCCCAAACCCAAGCCAATATCCCTCACTCAGAATCACAACATTCTAGTGAGAATATCATAAGGGAAAGCCACACTGTTAGGGAGACTCCTTCGGAAGTCTCTCTATTAGGATTAGGATCACTTCCCGGATCCATAGAACAGCCCTTCGAGCCATTCCTATCTTCTTTGGACTTAAGTGTTGAGGAACCTGACCAAAGTGATGTACCTTCTCCAACTACCACTATCAAGGAGGTACTGATTGGTCTTGCTTCCGAAACACCCAACCCAACTTCTTCACCCTTGAAGGTCCACTCTAGGGGTAATGAAAGAGAGGATGTGGAAGAGGCTGTCACTACTGCTGGTCCATCAACTGACTAGGAGGACAGTGACAACATCTTTAAGACCTCAACCACGGCAACTCATGGTGAGGGTGTTTCCTTGGAAACTCCCCTCACTGAGAGGAATCCCAGGCGCCAAGAAATCGTGGGTGATGGGGATGCTGAGGCTCAGCCTACGGCCCCATCTGGGTCCAAGGATTCCACAACTGTGGATGAGGACAGACTGAAATTTCATAACATGGAATTGACGGCCAGGGTGGCTTTGCTAGAGGCTGAAGTGTCCAAACTAAGACACCAAGTCTCTATGCATGAAGCCCATCAATGCCCAACTTTAGCCACTCCCTCTCTTGTATCAGTAGGCACCCAAACTGATGCTTACCTGTCTACTGATGCAACCAAAAAGGGGGAGATGGTCTCTATGGAAGAAGATAAAGACAGTCTTGACGACTGGATTCAAGAGCAGGTTGTACTTCAAAGCTCACTATTCAAGCCGGCTTTTGTACAAATTCATGACTTGCCAGTCTCAGATAACGAAGAAGAAGGGACATCTGAAGACTGGAAGTTGGTCGTCAGGGCTGTTGATTAAATGCTGAATGATGCTGAAATCACAGAACAAACAAATACATCATTCAGCATCCTTCCTGAAGCAGCAGTCATCATTGGTCAATCCTCAACCCCCCAACTATTCAGATCATCAAAGAAGCTAGAATTTGACTCCATTCTAACTTGGCGGTATGATGGATCAGCTAAGAGGTTTTGGATTGGATGGGAATTCAGCGGAGTAGAAGAGCTGAACTGGAACTCTCTCAATGCCCTCCAAGTCCTACAGCTATACGTATCAAACTGCATCAACAACTCAGCAGAACTTGCCATTGGCAGGTTCTATGACCTGATGGAGGATAATCTACCCAGGCTCCAAAGATTCCTACAAGCAGCACATCGGGTAGCTTATCCTGAATCCTCGGCGGCCGCAGAAAGGAGACTGAATCCTAGCAATCTTGAAATAACAAGGAGCAGACTTCTCACTGAAGAAGAAGTTCTGGGCCTTCGAAGATTCCTGTATGCCTTCCTGGTCAAGGACTTGGACGTGCTAGGTTGGGTGAGCACTAAGTCCCTTGACCACACTCTTCTGCTCAGCAACGGCTCCTCTCTCATCATCAACACCAGGAACATCCTTCAGCTGCCCTCAGACTTCCTATTCAAGATTTTTCAGCTCAGAGCCAACATCTGCAATATTAACTCATTGGAGAGCCAGGCAATGATGGTCACCATCAAAGCCCATCTTGAAAAAGAAGGACTGATTCCTCAGGAAGAGTCTGTGTCAACTTCTGATACTGACTCCAACTCAGATACTCCACAAGTTGAAACCACATCAGTAGCATCTGGCACAAGATCTTCACTTAGGGATCAACTGAGGGAAATAGAACGTCCTGAGTATCAACTTGATGAAGACAGTAACCGTCCCTTGTCAATTCCTCAAAGCCGAGGCAGAGATCCCAACAGCACAACAATCAGTTGTTGCTGTGATCAGTGAAGCCAGAGCAGAGGCATCTGATGTTAATAAAGGGAAGGGCATTATGACAGAAGAGGATGAAGAGAGGTTGCGAAAAGAAAAGAAGGAGAAAGAAGAGAAAAGAAGAAGAAGAGAAGAAGAGGAGATGGCTGACATGAAAAAGGCTCAAGATAGAAAAACAGCCATTCTCCTAAGAGAACAAACCATCCAGCTGTATGCTAAACAACTGGATGAACTAAAAAGAAAGATTCCTGCAGTTGACCAGATTGAAGAAGATGCAGCTCTTGCTCTTCAACTGCAGGAACAATTCAATAGAGAAGAAGAAGACATGGAGAAGAAGAAGAACGAAGAAGCAAAGTTCAGAATAACCGATTCTGAATTAGCAAAAGAATTAAGGGAGGAGTGGACTGAAGCTCTGATCTCTCAAGGTGAGGATGCAGACTACCTTGTGAAACTTTCAAACAAAGAGATTTACAGAGCCTTCATGGGTCAGCAGGGTCAATTGGCTAGCAAGAAAAAGGCTGAAGAAGAAGAAAAAGCCAAGCTACAGTCCAAGAAGACCATTGCACTGAATAAAAGAACCCATGAAGTAAGGAAGGTCATGATTGACTTCCTTAAGGCTAGAGGAGATAGTGGAAAGAGGCTAGGTCCCATGAATTTCATGAACCTACAAGCCCTCTACTTCAAAGTTAAAAAGGATGAGGAAGAAAGACTAGGGAAGAAGGCCTCCAAGAAAAGGGTACTTATCAAAGAAGAAGAAAAACCAAAGACAAAGAAACCCAAGCCTTCTCCCTCACCTACCTCTTCCTCAATCCATCATCCTTCCACTCTCCTCCCCAAACCTTCCACTCCTCCACCCAACAAGTCCAAATCATCCCACCCAGCTCCCACTCATCAACAACCTCCCTTGAAGAAATCCAAATCCTCATCTGAACCTGAAGACTCAAGAAACATAGTTAAATGGGCCTACAATCCACAGGATCAAAGATTTGAGATCTTCAGGGGGAGAACTGAAAGAAGAAGATCTACATACAAATCTGTTGATGAGGTTCTGCAACTACCAGATACAGACCTAAGAAGAATTTTGGAGCTGGGTGAAGCTCATGAGCCTGCAAATGAGAGTGGGAAGCATCTTACGCTAGCAATCAGACATTACTTCAACCCTAGCAAAGATGTGGTCATGAACATCAAACCACTCAAGTCCCACTCTCCATTTGTATCTTGGTCTTACAATGCTGATTTGGATGAGTTCACTCTGATTGATGTAAAGAAGCAGCAGATGAGATGTTCAAGCAAAGCAATCTACAAAATGCCACACAAAGACATCAAGACTCTGTCTGAACTTCCACTGAACTTCCACTGAACAATCCCAGCAAGGATCCAAGAGGCTATGAGGTTGAAAGGATAGTCAGCCACATGCAAAAGCTTCAGCAGCAAAGTAATTAGAAGAATTTTGGTTGCATCAGTCTAGGGGGAGTTTGTAGAACCAAAGACTGATTGCTACCAAATTATTCTAAGTACAAATGCTGCTGATAGGCTTATCAGCAGCATTCATCACATATGGCTGCTGATAGGCTTATCAGCAGCATTCAACACTTGTTGCTGCTGATAGGCTTATCAGCAGCATTCAACACAAATTGCTGCTGATAGGCTTATCAGCAGCATTACTCTCATCTCTGCTGCTGATAGCTTTATTCTCTGAAGACCAAACGTTGCAGCTGACTATCCATGTGAAGCGCCTCTGACACCTTTCTGTTAAAGCAACTGCCACACTCCAAGCAGAAGGAACCTCACTGGTGCAACCAATAAAGGACAATAACGCGCTTCTCCAAGCATGCAAACAATGATGCCTAAGAAGACGTTTCAGTAAAGTTAACTAGATTAGCCTTTGCGTGTAATTTAGATTAATAAACAAGATCAACGGCTTGTGTTAGATCTGATCCTTAGAATCAAGGGTGTCTTGATTCTAAGTTACTATAAATACTGTGTAAACACTTCATTGTAAGTGTGCTTGCTGTGCTTTCATAGTGCTTCTTGATAGTGTTTTACTTGTAAACTTGTAATCTTAGAAGTCTAATACAACAGTGCATTTATCAGTATTCTTGCTGTTTACTTGTTTACTTTGTTGGTTGTTATTGTTTCCGCCAATATAAACTAGAATAGAATCACCTTGTAATCTTACGATCCTACATTGTATATCTTATAATTAATACCTTAATACACAAGAACGTGATACAAAGATGCTTATAGTTTCAAATCCTATAATATCGTCAACTTGAATTACTTGTTTATGTGCTTATTACGTATTAATAAAGAGTAATACATGACATGATCCCATATTCTTTGATGTTTATTTTGTATCGTTTTTGCTATAAATCAGCCTGCTATGATCCTCTGCTCGTGTCTTTGATCAAAAATAGCTTGTGTAAATGATTGTATATATCTATCTTGAAAAGAACAAAAAGATTTGAAGTTTTTAAGTTTATGCATAGTTCAACTTTATTCAGAAAAGCCAAAAATATTTGTATTTAACCTTCCTGAATTGATTTTGAATCCTCTTGATTGAATATTTTTATCTTGTTCGTTATTTGACTTGCAAATCTTCATAATTTGAGTTGAAAGTGTGCGCACAAAAGAGTCTCTGTGTACTTGATAAGTGCGCATGAGGTAAACCCTGCGTACTTAACAAGTACCCAAGACTTAAGTCATGCGTACTTAGTAAGTACGCAGAAGTTAAGTCCTGCGCACTTAGTAAGTACGCACGACCAATATGTGTTGGGTATAAATACAGGACTTAGAAAATTTTTTAGGGTTTATCACTTTCAAACATTTTCTCCTGTGATATTCCCTCCGACCATTTTCCTCAAAAATTTCGAGTGTTCCAACCGGATATTTCATCCCAATCACATTGTCATCTTCGTATTTCATCTCAGTGGTGAGATTATAGGCCAATTCCATCCATCGATTCTTGACATTTGGACCGATTTTTGATTTAGAAAATATTAGGTTAAATCCGATACATTTTGGGGTGAAATGAGGTTGTTTGGGTAACTTATTGACATTAATTTGCTAATACACGCCTAATCGATCCTCTATTCATTCTCTTAGTCATCGTCTGATCCGTCGATTGAAGTTGAACAGTCAATGGGTCGTTTGACTGACCTAGGTCAAAATTGCTCGTGGTGTAGTGTTTTGTGGTGTTAATAATGGTACCATAGGTTGGAATCCCTGATTTCGACCTAGTGGCGACCTAATCAACCCACGCTTTGGACGATTTTAAAATTCTGAATTTTTTTGCTAAGGGTTGTTCTTGCGCACTTAGCAAGTACGCAAGAAGTAATTCTTGCGTACTTGCTAAGTACGCAAGAGGAAAAACCTGCAAGTGCGCAGGACCAACACTTAGAAATCTTTTCTAAGTCTGAAAATTTTTTCAAAGTGTAATTACTATACTATGTCATGTGTGTCTACTTCCAGTGTTATAAGTTGTTCTGGATATGTTTTCTGTGTGTGTTTGCAGGCTATGACTCGTGCATTCACTGACGAATTCAACCTAGTGGCTAACACCGAACCAGAATGGAAAGGCGCAGCCTTGCAATTCCGGGAGATTGTGGATTTTCTCAACAGATCAAGAATAAGTTATGCAATCTCAGCAAACCCTTCCATGAATTGAATTGAGTTAAGAAAACTTAGTTTTCACTCAGGATTGAACATTCCTATTAAGTTGACAAGATGCTCAAAACGGGATCGATCAATGCCTTTGTGAAAACGTCAGCAAGATTGTCATCCGTGTGAACTTTTACAAGTTCAATTAAATGCTTTTCAGCACAATCACGGATGAAATAATGGCGAATCTCTATATGTTTAATTTTGGAGTGTTTCACCGGGTTATTTGTGATGGACATGGTGGCATTGTTGTCAATGAATAGAGGAGTGCCAGTGAAGTTTAAGCCGTAGTCTCTCAACTGCTGCTGAATCCACAGTATCTGAGAACAACCGCTCGCTGCAGCAATGTATTCTGCTTCACAAGTTGAGACAGAAACCGTTGACTGCTTCTTGCACTTCCAGGAGACCAGCCTGTCTCCTAAGAATTGACATCCACCAGAAGTTGACTTTCTGTCAAGGTTACAACCGCCATAATCTGAATCAGTGTAGGCTTTGAAGTCGAATGACTGCTGCTTGGAGTACCAAAGACCTAATCGGGGTTTCCCTTTCAGGTATCTGAAAATTCTCTTCACGGCTATCATATGTGACTCCTTCGGTTGAGACTGAAACCTTGAGCACAAACATACAGCAAACATTATATCGGGTCTTGAAGCTGTGAGATACATAAGTGATCCGATCATCCCACGGTACAACCTGCTGTCCACATCCTTTCCATCTTTGTCGGGATGCAAACCATGATTGACTGGGATTGGTGTGCCATAAGTAGTGCTATCACTCATCTTGTATTTTGACAAGATGTCCTGCACGTACTTAGTTTGATGTAGATAAATTCCATTCTCTATTTGACTGACTTGCAAACCTAGAAAGAATGACAGTTCACCCATATTGCTCATTTCAAACTTAGACTTCATCACCTTCTCGAATTCCCTACACATCCCTTCATTGGTCGACCCAAAGATAATGTCGTCGACATATACTTGCACAAGAAGAATGTCACCTCCTGCTTTTCGTATGAAGAGAGTCGAGTCAATCTGTCCACGGTCGAAACCATTAGACAGTAAATGCTTAGATAAAGTCTCATACCATGCCCGCGGTGCTTGATGAAGACCATAAAGTGCTTTGTCGAGCTTGTACACTTTATTGATATTATGCGGATCTTCAAAATCGGGAGGTTGAGTGACATAGACTTCTTCATGCACCTTACCATAAAGGAAAGTACTCTTCACATCAAGTTGATAAACCTTGAAGCCGACATATGTGGCATAAGCCAAGAATAGTCGAATGGCCTCAATTCTAGCAACTGGGGCATATACTTCATTGTAATCCAAGCCCTCTTGTTGATAAAAACCCTGAACAACCAATCTTGCTTTGTTCTTCACAACTACATGACGATCATCCGTCTTGCATTTGAACACCCATCTGGTACCAATTGGCTGAAAGCCTTTTGGCAAGTCAACTAAATCCCACATGTGCAACTTTTGGAATTGAGAAAGTTCATCTTGCATCGCCTCAATCTAGCAGTTGTCAGTGAGAGCCTCCTTCACATTATTCGGCTCTAACTGGGACACAAATGCAACATGCAGACATGTTTCCATGACACCAGTGTCAAATATCTCTGTGTAGAGACTGGTGTTCTCAGTGATGGTTCTATGACGAGTCTGAACACTGGTATAAGGATCACCAATAATGTTGTCGATTGGATGATTCCTATGCACCCTCGTCTCCGGTACAATCGGTTCTTGAATTTCTGGATCTAGATTCGTGCTTAACTCCCCCATTTCCTGTGTTCCAGAGGAAGAAGACTCAATGTTAATTGGATCAGCTGGAGCTTCATTTCCAACAACATGAACACCTTCACTGTTATCACTGTCATGAGTTCCAGATGCAGATGCAACATTGGAATCAGGAGTTATAATTGGTACAGTAGCACGAGTAGAAAAACTGGAGTCATTGTCGCCACGCAATAAATCATAGACATTTGCGGCGTCTTCAACAGATAAGTCAGGAAGATTGAAGGACTTGAATAGCGCATCATAATCAAAACCCCAAGCTGGACCTTTTGGTTCTGGTGGAGTGCTGTGTTTACTACAGTCCACTTCAAACCATTCCTCGACAGTACGAGTTCCTATGTTGTACACTCTCTTGCAGGGCGAATTGGCAACATATCCTAAGAAGATGCCTTCCACCGCTTTCGCATGAAATTTAGACTGACGGTCTTTATACTGTAGCAACAAGGAACAAGGACTACCAAAAGGAACTAGGTAATCAAGATTGGGAAGTCGATTGTTGATCAACTCATAACATGTATTGTTGTGCCTTTTCACAACCAGAACCCTGTTTAAGACGTGACAAGCTGTATTAACTACTTCTGCCCAGAAAGTGACAGGAAGCTTTGCATCTGACAGCATAATCCTTGCAGTCTCGATCAGTGTTCTGTTCTTCCGTTCAGCCACTCCATTCTGCTGAGGTGTGTACGGCGCGCTGAATTCGTGACGGATCCCTCTCTTGAGACAGAAAATTTCCATCAAATTATTCTTGAACTCAGTTCCGTTGTCACTCCTTATTCTTCTAACTTTCAACTTGCAAAGAGATTCCAAGCTCAGGATCAGGTATTGAAGAATATCAGCAGTCTCGTCTTTTGTACCTAAAAAATGCACCCAAGAAAAACGTGAGAAATCAACAGTTACAACCAGACAAAACGACTTACCTCCAATACTCCTGATACTTATGGGGCCAAACAGATCCATGTGTAATAGCTCCAAAGGGGTATCGATAGAGTTTTGGAGCTTGGGCTTGTGAGACTTCCGTTGCTATTTGCCCTTTTTACACGGCATACAGTCATCTGCAACGGTAAACCTCAACTTAGGAACCCCGGTTACCAAACCGTTTCAGACAAGATGATTCATTTTACGATAAGAAATATGTCCGAGTTTCCTATGCCACAAGATGGAGTCAAGTTCTTTCGCTTTTGTAAGCAAACAAGTAGCAACTGATGAGGTGGTTTTGCCACGCTCATATCGATCTGATAAGTGTCGTTTGATCTTGGTGCTCTCATCAGAATCCAGTCTTCGGGAACCTCAAAACGAGGTTTGAGAATCAGGCATTCTGATTTGTCAAACATCACCGAGTACTCCTTGTCACACATTTGGGAGACACTCAACAGGTTATGCTTCAGCTGCACGCAGAAGTTAACATTGTCAAAGCTGACACAACCATTCGACACCACGCCTTGACACGTGATACTGCCGCCTTTTTCTCCGGCAAAGGCTACATAGCCGCCTCTGAATGGTTTAACATCTTGAAGCATGGCCATGTTTCCTGTCATGTGCCGGGAGCATCCACTATCTACATACCAACGGTTAGAGATAGTACCCTTCGGACGTCCCTGCACGAGTAACAAAAGAATTAGTTAGATTTGGAGACCCAAGCCATTGTGGTCTTGGGTCGTCCATCCTTCTCCAAATAAACTACTTCTTTCAACTCACAGTCATGATGACTGTTCAAAATTGGTGAATCTTTGGATGAATATGGAACAGGAGATTGAGAACCTTTAACTTTCTTGTTCCAGGATCTCTTTTGATTCTTAACCAGAACAGTAGACTTTGGCTCAACCTCAGCCGGTGAACTTGTGCAAGCTTCACTTGATTGAGTCTTAGTCAGCTGTTCCAGCTTTCTCAACCTCTTATTCCTTCTTCTTCTTTGTGGCTAAGAGAGTCTAGCCACAGATTTCTCACCAGTACGTGTACTACCAGATGTAGACACACGAGGTACCGCAGGTTGCTTTACCTTTCTTGCAATAGATGGTTTGGCCTCAGATTTAATCTTAGGTTTTCCCATAGGTTGTACTGGTGGTTTCACCACATTCTGCTTTGGACTTTTGGGAGACGGTTTCACTGGTGGCGACCTGGGGATAACAGCGGGCTGTGAAACAACATGATGTTTCCCTTGGTTATTAGAAGGACAGTTCACAACAATGTGACCAACCAAGCCACAGTGAAAACAATTCCTCTTCTCTATATAAGTTCTCTTGTAAGGCTCATTAGATCTGGCCTTAGATAACTCTCCATTATGAGCAGGAGGAGTTGGTTTATGAACAGAAGTCTGTCCTTTTTCAGTTTGGTTTTTAGGGGTATAATACTTTTGCAAATTCTCTTTGTAACCAAGCCTATAATGAGCTAAAAAAGCCTCTTTCTTAACTTGGTTAATATTTTTATAACCCCCGTAAAGCATTACCTTAAGTTTATCATTTGTTTCAATGATATCAGGTTCAGTTAAAATGCAGTTATCACTATTAGTGATAATGTTTTTGTGGACTTTCTGTTCAGTCAACAACTCCTCAGAGACTACTCCTTCAGGGCAAGTGACAACCGACCCATCTACAGAAGCAGTAACATACTCCTCACTAGATGTGGAGTTAGCCGTACTTGAGGATTCATCCTTTTTAGGGGAATCATCCTTATCAGAGGACTCATCTAGACAGGTGAGATCAATGTCTATCAAGCTATTGACAAACTTCCCACTTATTGGTGGAGGAATGGCATTGGTACCAAGACCTATACCCTTCATTTTCCTCACTACTGATTCGTAGTGCTCCACCACAAAGCGAGAGTTTTTCAACTTCTCATTTGTACATTTTAATTGCAGGATCTCATTTTGCAGTTTGTTGATTTCATTGTTCCGTTTTTCTAACCCCTTATACGCAATATCCAAGTGGACTTGTTGCTCACTTATTTGTAAAGAATATTCACATTTTTCCTTTTTTAACGTTTCAACAGACTCTTTAAAACGTTTTTCGTTTGCTTTGTAATTATGAGCTGCCATAGTTAGGGGTTCGATTTTGTCTTGGAGCTTAGAAATTTCTTGCTTTAGCTCTAGACATTTAGAACAAGAAATAACACAGAAAGGGTTAGAATCTACCTTAGATGATGAACTTTGTGCTTCTCCAATGGCCATGAGAGCAACGGCAGTGGTAGACTCCTTTTCAACAGCTACAGAAGCTTCCTTCTCCTCAGCTTCTTTTCTCTCAGCCTCCATCAGCTCCATGATCTCAGCCATGAGACCAACCTGTGTTTGAGCAATGATGGCGTCCACTAGATGAACACCCCAATCAAAATTTTCGTCATGCTGAGCTACCAGTGCATTTGACGAACCACCTTGGTGTTGATTATGGTGGCTAGTGTTGTTGTGGCCGTGGCTGTTTCTCTGGCTAGGTCTGGTGAAACCAGAGGCCGGTGCTCGGTCTTTTTGACACTCACGAGCAAAGTGTCCATAGTTCAGACACTTGTAGCATTTGGCCTTGGATTTATCAAATCCAACCTTGGCATTATAATGTCCACCAATGAACTTTCTTCCTGTTCTGTTCAGGAAACGCTTGGCCCTCCTCAAAAGCATGGCCATATTCCATTGAATATCCATGTCCTCAATATCATCAGGATCCACTTGGTTAAAGTCTTCTTCAATAGTTTCGGGATTCGTTAGCTTGCCGCCTATGAAATTCTCATACACAAGCATACATGATGAAAACAATGCTACGTGATCTTCAGCTATTTTGGCTATTGCAGAATGGTTAGCTGAAGACGTAGCTGGAGGATTTCTTGAGGTGTGTTGATGATTGGTTCCCAACCCTGATCCGGATGCATAACAAGCATGACCACCACACCTATTTGAGTGGTCTTCTTCATTAGAGTGTCCAGTAAAGAGGGCAATTCCAGAGCCCGATGATTTTGAAGTGGAAGTCGTCCCATGATACATGGAAGGGTCCTGTATCTGAGGTCTTCCTGAGCTCTTCTTCTTCATAAGATTCATGTTATGAGCTTGAATCTTACCAATAGCCTCATCTACTGTTAATTCATAGAATTTAGGATTTTCCCTCATCATGGTTGTATACATCTCAAACTTTGGTGGCAAAGCATCAAGAAATTTTTCCACCAGTTCTTCATCGGGATATTTCAGTTCAAAAGCTTTCAACTCCGTTTGTAAATGATAGAATATAGAGATGAGATCATCTAACGATTCATTTTCCATGAAATTGAAGCACTCATACTGCTTCCGGAGAAGATCCCGCTTACTCTTCTTAATGTCACTGTTCCCCTCAAATCTTTTCTGAAGTGCTTTCCAAAGATCCTTGGAGGTGTCATAGCCTCGGAAACTGTGAAACAATTCCCGAGTTAATGACATAGTGATTGAGCCAAGAGCCTTCTTTTCCCGATCATAAGCTTTCTTTTGTTCTTCATCAAGCTTAGAGATGGGCTTTGGCACCTCTTCATCAAGATAGATGTGTGTGGGATTCTTATATCCCTCAAGGATTGGTATCCATAATGATGAGTCGGTGTATGAAATGTAGTGCTCAAAACGCGCCTTCCAATTCGAATAATCGTTTACATTTAATAGTTTCGACGGTTTCTGAGGTGTACCGATCTCATTATCATAATTTAACATGTTTCCAAGATTCTGAAGGTTCGACATAGTGAATTACTTGGTCAAAAAATCAGAAAAGTCAAACACTGTTGCGCACTTGGTTTTGGCCTTGCGCACTTGAGAAATGGTCTTGCGTAGTTAAGATTTGCTCTTGCATACTTGTAAGTACGCAGGAGGAAATATTAAGTACGCAGGATATAACTTAAGTTCGCACAAGTTCAGTCTTGCACACTTGTAAGTACGCAGGAGATAACTCTTGCGTAGTTAGTAAGTACGCAGAAAACTGTACTTTTTACCAAAAATGGTAAGTACGCAGGACACCTTTTCAGCAACTCTCACCAACCTTTTCTGGTCGCCTGAAAATCGCCGGAGATAGTGAAAAGTAGGCTGATGATCAATGCAATTGAGCCAAAGGATCAGAAACAAGTTTCTAACCAACCTTTGATGCTCAAAACACAAAAATACACAAAAAAAATCGGTTTTTGAGAGATTTTTGCTTCTAAAAAAGTGCTCAAGAGCTACCCCTTTTGTATCACAAAAATAAACAAAAAATACCTCTTTTTTCTTGTAAAACGTCTCCAAACTCACTTACAACACTCGAATTCAAGAGCAATGCTCTGATACCACTTGTAGGTCCCTTCGTGTGTGTCGAATCGTCACATGCAAGTGGTCTACTAGTCGGACCGGGTTGCGGAATACCCGTGACTAGGTGGAGAGTCTTACAAAACATAGTAAACCTAACATGAGAGTCACAATAAATGTTCTTTCTATTATAAACACTCGACGGTTACAGAGAGAATACAAGCTGCGTACTTAGCAGAACTGAGTTCGTCTGAACAAAATTTCGGTCAAAAACAACAAACATTATGTAAAACTAAATACAACTCGATAAACTATTACACAACGACTCTTACATACAAAGACAAATTACAGACACTAGAAATACAAACTAAGACTCTATCCAGAGTGTTGTCACAGGAAAGTGCATCAACATTTTCGGTCAAAAAGTCTCATCTACAAGTTTTTCGGTCTAAAAGTCTCCTCTACAAGTTTTTCGATCGAAAAGTCTGATCAAAATCCTTTGATCAAAATCTTAAATTTTGTCCGAATTCCCTCCTGATCTAAATCTTACTTTTCGGTTGAAAAGTCCTGCCCGAATTCTCAAAGTTTTCGGTTGAAAAGTGTGGGAGAAAAAAAAATATTGAAGATGACGATGATAATAGTGGTGGTACTGGTGGTGTTGGTGGAAATGGAAAAACAATTGAAGATGCTTAACAAGAAACTTCAACCAACACTGAATACAAAAAGTATGAATATGAACAACAGCAGACGTATGTTGAAGAAGATGGTTCAGTGATTGGTAAATTGGATAAGCATGTAGATAAAAGAGAGCCATTTACTGTTCCTGAAAATATTGAATCACTGTCTAAAAGGCCAAAGACTTCAAAGATTGACAAGAGTACTTGGTGGACAGTGACTGAGAAGCCATCCATTGTAGAAAAGATTACACAGATAATAAAGAGTCCAGAACAAGCGTTAACTGGTGAAATATTAGCATGGATGTATGATGGTGAAAAGAAAATGTATGTAATAAAGAGATGTGATGGGAATATCCAGTATTTTGACCGAAGTTCAAAGTTAAACACATTGCCATACTGGGATATTCGAGAGCTAAGTCAACTGAAGATTATCAATCCATCGAACAATTCATTTGCTGCTAATTTTGAAGAATTTTTAAAGAGAGAGTGTGGAAAAGCAAAATTTGAAAAGTTCAAACCACAGGTGCCTGAATGCAGAAACTTAAAAAGAAATGATAAAGACGGCAAAAGAAGATTTAGATACATTGTGAAGCCTGCTGATACAGTTTCAACTGTTTACATTCCAGCACTTAAATTGAATCGTCCGAAATCTCTGTTGAAGGGGTCAAAATCTTGACTTTTTGGTCGAAATGTCGCATCTCAAGTGTTTTCGGTCGAAAAGTCTCCTCTACAAGTTTTTCAGTCGAAAAGTCTCCTCTATAAGTTTTTCAATCGAAAAGTCTGATCAAAATCCTTTGATCGAAATCTTAAATTTTGTCCGAAATCCCTCCTGATCGAAATCTTACTTTTTGGTCGAAAAGTCCTACCCGAATTCTCAAAGTTTTCAGTCGAAAAGTGTGGGAGAAAAAAAAATATTGAAGATGACGATGATAATAGTGGTGGTACTGGTGGTGTTGGTGGAAGTGGAAAAATAATTGAAGATGCTTAACAAGAAACGTCAACCAACACTGAATACAAAAAGTATGAATATGAACAACAGCAGACGTATGTTGAAGAAGATGGTTCAACGATTGGTAGATTGGATAAGCTTGTAGATGAAAGAGAGCCATTTACTATTCCTGAAGATGTTGAATCACCATCTTAAAGGCCAAAGACTTCAAAGATTAACAAGAGTACTTGGTGGACAGTGACTGAGAAGCCATCCATTGTAGAAAAGATTACACAGACAATAAAGAGTCCAAAACAAGCGTTAACTGGTGAAATATTAGCATGGATGTATGATGTTGAAAATAAAATGTATGTAATAAAGAGATGTGATGGGAATATCCAGTATTTTGACAGAAGTTCAAAGTTAAACAAATTGCCATACTGGGATATTCGAGAGCTAAGTCAACTGAAGATTATCAATCCATCGAACAATTCATTTGCTGCTAATTTTGAAGAATTTTTAAAGAGAGAGAGTGGAAAAGCTAAATTTGAAAAGTTTAAACCACACGTGCCTGAATGCAGAAAGTTGAAAAGAAATGATAAAGACGGCAAAAGAAGGTTTAGATACATTGTGAAGCCTGCTGATACAGTTTCAACTATTTACATTCCAGCACGTAAGTTGAATGGTCCGAAATCTCTGTTGAAGGGGTCGAAATCTTGACTTTTTGATCGAAAAGTCTCATCTCAAGGGTTTTCGGTCGAAAAGTCTCATCTACAAGTTTTTCGGTCTAAAAGTCTCCTCTACAAGTTTTTCGATCGAAAAGTCTGATCAAAATCCTTTGATCAAAATATTAAATTTTGTCCGTATTCCCTCCTGATCTAAATCTTACTTTTCGGCTGAAAAGTCCTGCCCGAATTCTCAAAGTTTTCGGTTGAAAAGTGTGGGAGAAAAAAAATAATGAAGATGACGATCATAATAGTGGTGGTACTGATGGTGTTGGTGGAAATGGAAAAACAATTGAAGATGCTTAACAAGAAACTTCAACCAACACTGAATACAAAAAGTATGAATATGAACAACAGTAGACGTATGTTGAAGAAGATGGTTCAGTGATTGGTAAATTGGATAAGCATGTAGATGAAAGAGAGCCATTACTGTTCCTGAAAATAATGAATCACCATCTAAAAGGCCAAAGACTTTAAAGATTAACAAGAGTAATTGGTGGACAGTGACTGAGAAGCCATCCATTGTAGAAAAGATTACACAGACAATAAAGAGTCCAGAACAAGCGTTAACTGGTGAAATATTAGCATGGATGTATGATGGTGAAAAGAAAATGTATGTAATAAAGAGATGTGATGGGAATATCCAATATTTTGACAGAAGTTCAAAGTTAAACACATTGCCGTACTGGGATATTCGAGAACTAAGTCAACTGAAGATTATCAATCCGTCGAACAATTCATTTGCTGCTAATTTTGAAGAATTTTTAAAGAGAGAGTGTGGAAAAGCAAAATTTGAAAAGTTCAAACCACAGGTGCCTGAATGCAGAAAGTTGTAAAGAAATGATAAAGACGACAAAAGAAGTTTTAGATACATTGTGAAGCCTGCTGATACAGTTTCAACTGTTTACATTCCAGCACGTAAGTTGAATCGTCTGAAATCTCTGTTGAAGGGGTCAAAATCTTGACTTTTTGGTCGAAATGTCGCATCTCAAGTGTTTTCGGTCGAAAAGTCTCCTCTAAAAGTTTTTCAGTCGAAAAGTCTCCTCTAAAAGTTTTTCAATCGAAAAGTCTGATCAAAATCCTTTGATCGAAATCTTAAATTTTGTCCGAAATCCCTCCTGATCGAAATCTTACTTTTTGGTCGAAAAGTCCAACCCGAATTCATAAAGTTTTCAGTCGAAAAGTGTGGGAGAAAAAAAAATATTGAATATGACGATGATAATAGTGGTGGTACTGGTGGTGTTGGTGGAAGTGGAAAAAAATTGAAGATGCTTAACAAGAAACGTCAACGAACACTGAATACAAAAAGTATGAATATGAACATCAGCAGACGTATGTTGAAGAAGATGGTTCAATGATTGGTAGATTGGATAAGCTTGTAGATGAAAGAGAGCCATTTACTATTCCTGAAGATAGTGAATCACCATCTAAAAGGCCAAAGACTTCAAAGATTAACAAGAGTACTTGGTGGACAGTGACTGAGAAGCCATCCATTGTAGAAAAGATTACACAGACAATAAAGAGTCCAGAACAAGCGTTAACTGGTGAAATATTAGCATGGATGTATGATGGTGAAAAGAAAATGTATGTAATAAAGAGATGTGATGGGAATATCCAATATTTTGACAGAAGTTCAAAGTTAAACACATTGCCGTACTGGGATATTCGAGAACTAAGTCAACTGAAGATTATCAATCCGTCGAACAATTCATTTGCTGCTAATTTTGAAGAATTTTTAAAGAGAGAGTGTGGAAAAGGAAAATTTGAAAAGTTCAAACCACAGGTGCCTGAATGCAGAAAGTTGTAAAGAAATGATAAAGACGACAAAAGAAGTTTTAGATACATTGTGAAGCCTGCTGATACAGTTTCAACTGTTTACATTCCAGCACGTAAGTTGAATCGTCTGAAATCTCTGTTGAAGGGGTCAAAATCTTGACTTTTTGGTCGAAATGTCGCATCTCAAGTGTTTTCGGTCAAAAAGTCTCCTCTAAAAGTTTTTCAGTCGAAAAGTCTCCTCTAAAAGTTTTTCAATCGAAAAGTCTGATCAAAATCCTTTGATCGAAATCTTAAATTTTGTCCGAAATCCCTCCTGATCGAAATCTTACTTTTTGGTCGAAAAGTCCAACCCGAATTCATAAAGTTTTCAGTCGAAAAGTGTGGGAGAAAAAAAAATATTGAAGATGACGATGATAATAGTGGTGGTACTGGTGGTGTTGGTGGAAGTGGAAAAAAAATTGAAGATGCTTAACAAGAAACGTCAACGAACACTGAATACAAAAAGTATGAATATGAACATCAGCAGACGTATGTTGAAGAAGATGGTTCAATGATTGGTAGATTGGATAAGCTTGTAGATGAAAGAGAGCCATTTACTATTCCTGAAGATAGTGAATCACCATCTAAAAGGCCAAAGACTTCAAAGATTAACAAGAGTACTTGGTGGACAGTGACTGAGAAGCCATCCATTGTAGAAAAGATTACACAGACAATAAAGAGTCCAGAACAAGCGTTAACTTGTGAAATATTAGCATGTATGTATGATGGTGAAAAGAAGATGTATGTAATAAAGTGATGTGATGGGAATATCCAGTATTTTGACAGAAGTTCAAAGTTAAACACATTGCCATACTGGGATATTCGAGAGCAAAGTCAACTGAAGATTATCAATCCATCGAACAATTCATTTGCTGCTAATTTTGAAGAATTTTTAAAGTGTGGAAAAGCTAAATTTGAAAAGTTTAAACCACAAGTTCCTGAATGCAGAAAGTTGAAAAGAAATGATAGAGACGGCAAAAGAAGGTTTAGATACATTGTGAAGCCTGCTGATATAGTTTCAACTATTTACATTCCAGCACGTAAGTTGAATCGTCCGAAATCTCTGTTGAAGGGGTCGAAATCTTGACTTTTTGGTCGAAAAGTTTCATCTCAAGGGTTTTCGGTCGAAAAGTCTCATCTACAAGTTTTTCGGTCTAAAAGTCTCCTCTACAAAATTTTTGATCGAAAAGTCTGATCAAAATCTTTGATCAAAATCTTAAATTTTGTCCGAATTCCCTCTTGATCGAAATCTTACTTTTCGGTTGAAAAGTCCTGCCGAATTCTCAAAGTTTTGGGTTGAAAAGTGTTGGAGAAAAAAAAATTGAAGATGACGATGATAATAGTGGTGGTACTGGTGGTGGTGGTGGAAGTGGAAAAACAATTGAAGATGCTTAACAAGAAACTTCAACTAACACTGAATACAAAAAGTATGAATATGAACAACAGCAGACGTATGTTGAAGAAGATGGTTATGTGATTCGTAAATTTGATAAGCATGTAGATGAAAAAGAGCCATTTACTGTTCTTGAAGATATTGAATCACCATCTAAAAGGCCAAAGACTTCAAAGATTGACAAGAGTACTTGGTGGACAGTGACTGAGAAGCCATCCATTGTAGAAAAGATTACACAGATAATAAAGAGTCCAGAACAAGCGTTAACTGGTGAAATATTAGAATGGATGTATGATGGTGAAAATAAAATGTATGTAATAAAGAGATGTGAGGGGAATATCCAGTATTTTGACAGAAGTTCAAAGTTAAACACATTGCCATACTGGAATATTCGAGAGCTAAGTCAACTGAAGATTATCAATCCATCGAACAATTCATTTGCTGCTAATTTTGAAGAATTTTTAAAGAGAGAGTGTGGAAAAGCAAAATTTGAAAAGTTCAAACCATAGGTGCCTGAATGCAGAAAGTTGAAAAGAAATGATAAAGACGGCAAAAGAAGGTTTAGATACATTGTGAAGCGTGCTGATACAGTTTCAACTGTTTACATTCCAGCACGTAAGTTGAATCGTCCAAAATCTCTGTAGAAAGGGTCGAAATCTTGACTTTTTGGCCGAAAAGTCTTATCTCTAGGGTTTTCGATCGAAAAGTCTCCTCTACAAGTTTTTCGGTCTAAAAGTCTCCTCTACAATTTTTTCGATGGAAAGGTCTGATCAAAATCTTTTGATCGAAATCTTAAATTTTGTCCGAATTCCCTCCTGATCGAAATCTTACTTTTCGGTTGAAAAGTCCTAGCCGAATTCTCAAAGTTTTCGGTTGAAAAGTGTGGGAGAAAAAAAAATATTGAAGATGACGATGATAATAGTGGTGGTACTGGTGGTGTTGGTGGAAGTGGAAAAACAATTGAAGATGCTTTACAAGAAACTTCAACCAACACTGAATACAAAAAGTATGAATATGAACAACAGCAGACGTATGTTGAAGAAGATGGTTCAGTGATTGGTAAATTGGATAAGCTTGTAGATGAAAGAGAGCCATTTACTGTTCCTGAAGATATTGAATCACCATCTAAAAGGCCAAAGACTTCAAAGATTGACAAGAGTACTTGGTGGACAGTGACTGAGACGCCATCCATTGTAGAAAAGATTACATAGACAATAAAGAGTCCAGAACAAGCGTTAACTTGTGAAATATTAGCATGGATGTATGATGGTGAAAAGACGATGTATGTAATAAAGAGATGTGATGGGAATATCCAGTATTTTGACAGAAGTTCAAAGTTAAACACATTGCCATACTGGGATATTCAAGAGCTAAGTCAACTGAAGATGATAAATCCAGCGAACAATTCATTTGCTGCTAATTTTGAAGAATCTTTAAAGAGAGAGTGTGGAAAAGCTAAATTTGAAAAGTTTAAACCACAGGTGCCTAAATGCAGAAAGTTGAAAAGAAATGATAAAGACGGCAAAAGAAGGTTTAGATACAATGTGAAGCCTGCTGATACAGTTTCAACTGTTTACATTCAAGCACGTAAGTTGAATCGTCCGAAATCTCTGTTGAAGGGGTCGAAATCTTGACTTTTTGGTCGAAAAGTCTCATCTCAAGGGTTTTCGGTCGAAAAGTCTCATCTACAAGTTTTTCGGTCTAAAAGACTCCTCTACAAATTTTTCGATCCAAAAGTCTGATCAAAATTCTCTGATCAAAATCTTAAATTTTGTCTGAATTCCCTCCTGATCGAAATCTTACTTTTCGGTTGAAAATTCCAGCCCGAATTCTCAAAGTTTTTGGTTGAAAAGTGTGGGAGAAAAAAAACATTGAAGATGGCGATGATAATAGTGGTGGTACTGGTGGTGTTGGTGGAAGTGGAAAAACAATTGAAGATGCTTAACAAGAAACTTCAACTAACACTGAATACTAAAAGTATGAATATGAACAACAGCAGACGTATGTTGAAGAAGATGGTTTAGTGATTGGTAAATTGGATAAGCATGTAGATAAAAGAGAGCCGTTTACTGTTCATGAAGATATTGAATCACCATCTAAAAGGCCAAAGACTTCAAAGATTGACAATAGTACTTGGTGGACAGTGACTGAGAAGCCATCCATTGTAGAAAAGATTACACAGACAATAAAGAGTCCAGAACAAGCGTTAACTAGTGAAATAATAGCATGGATGTATGATGGTGAAAATAAAATGCATGTAATAAAGAGATGTGATGGGAATATCCAGTATTTTGACAGAAGTTCAAAGTTAAACACAATGCCATACTGGGATATTCGAGAGCTAAGTCAACTGAAGATGATCAATCCATCGAACAATTAATTTGCTGCTAATTTTGAAGAATCTTTAAAGAGAGAATGTGGAAAAGCTACATTTGAAAAGTTTAAACCACAGGTGCCTGAATGCAGAAAGTTGAAAAGAAATTATAAAGACGGCAAAAGAAGGTTTAGATACATTGTGAAGCCTGCTGATACAGTTTCAACTGTTTACATTCCAGCACGTAAGTTGAATCGTCCGAAATCTCTATTGAAGGGGTCGAAATCTTTACTTTTTGGTCGAAAAGTCTCATCTCAAGGGTTTTCGGTCGAAAAGTCTCATCTACAAGTTTTTCGGTCTAAAAGTCTCCTCTACAATTTTTTCGATCGAAAAGTCTGATCAAAATCCTTTGATTAAAATCTTAAATTTTCACCGAATTCCCTCCTGATCGAAATCTTACTTTTCGGTTGAAAAGTCCTACCCGAATTCTCAAAGTTTTCGGTTGAAAAGTGTGGGAGAAAAAAAATATTTAAGATGACGATGATAATAGTGGTGGTACTGGTGGTGTTGGTTGAAGTGGAAAAACAATTGAAGATGCTTAACAAGAAACTTTAACTAACACTTAATACAAAAAGTATGAATATGAAAAACAGCAGACATATGTTGAAGAAGATGGTTCAGAGATTGGTAAATTGGATAAGCATGTAGATGAAAGAGAGCCATTTACTGTTCCTGAAGATATTGAATCACCATCGAAAAGGCCAAAGACTTCAAAGATTAACAAGAGTACTTGGTGGACAGTGACTGAGAAGCCATCCACTGTAGAAAAGATTACACAGACAATAAAGAGTGCAGAACAAGCGTTAACTGGTGAAATATTAGCGTGGATGTATGATGGTGAAAATAAAATGTATGTAATAAGGAGATGTGATGGGAATATCCAGTATTTTGACAGAAGTTCTAAGTTAAACACATTGCCATACTGGGATATTCGAGAGCTAAGTCAACTGAAGATGATCAATCCATCGAACAATTAATTTGCTGCTAATTTTGAAGAATCTTTAAAGAGAGAATGTGGAAAAGCTACATTTGAAAAGTTTAAACCACAGGTGCCTGAATGCAGAAAGTTGAAAAGAAATTATAAAGACGGCAAAAGAAGGTTTAGATACATTGTGAAGCCTGCTGATACAGTTTCAACTGTTTACATTCCAGCACGTAAGTTGAATCGTCCGAAATCTCTATTGAAGGGGTCGAAATCTTTACTTTTTGGTCGAAAAGTCTCATCTCAAGGGTTTTCGGTCGAAAAGTCTCATCTACAAGTTTTTCGGTCTAAAAGTCTCCTCTACAATTTTTTCGATCGAAAAGTCTGATCAAAATCCTTTGATTAAAATCTTAAATTTTCACCGAATTCCCTCCTGATCGAAATCTTACTTTTCGGTTGAAAAGTCCTACCCGAATTCTCAAAGTTTTCGGTTGAAAAGTGTGGGAGAAAAAAAATATTTAAGATGACGATGATAATAGTGGTGGTACTGGTGGTGTTGGTTGAAGTGGAAAAACAATTGAAGATGCTTAACAAGAAACTTCAACTAACACTTAATACAAAAAGTATGAATATGAAAAACAGCAGACATATGTTGAAGAAGATGGTTCAGAGATTGGTAAATTGGATAAGCATGTAGATGAAAGAGAGCCATTTACTGTTCCTGAAGATATTGAATCACCATCGAAAAGGCCAAAGACTTCAAAGATTAATAAGAGTACTTGGTGGACAGTGACTGAGAAGCCATCCACTGTAGAAAAGATTACACAGACAATAAAGAGTGCAGAACAAGCGTTAACTGGTGAAATATTAGCGTGGATGTATGATGGTGAAAATAAAATGTATGTAATAAGGAGATGTGATGGGAATATCCAGTATTTTGACAGAAGTTCTAAGTTAAACACATTGCCATACTGGGATATTCGAGAGCTAAGTCAACTGAAGATGATCAATCCATCGAACAATTAATTTGCTGCTAATTTTGAAGAATCTTTAAAGAGAGAATGTGGAAAAGCTACATTTGAAAAGTTTAAACCACAGGTGCCTGAATGCAGAAAGTTGAAAAGAAATTATAAAGACAACAAAAGAAGGTTTAGATACATTGTGAAGCCTGCTGATACAGTTTCAACTGTTTACATTCCAGCACGTAAGTTGAATCGTCCGAAATCTCTATTGAAGGGGTCGAAATCTTGACTTTTTGGTCGAAAAGTCTCATCTCAAGGGTTTTCGGTCGAAAAGTCTCATCTACAAGTTTTTCGGTCTAAAAGTCTCCTTTACAAATTTTTCGATCGAAAAGTCTGATCAAAATCCTTTGATCAAATTCTTAAATTTTGTCCGAATTCCCTCCTGATCGAAATATTACTCTTCGGTTGAAAAGTCCTGCCCGAATTTTCAAAGTTTTCGGTTGAAAAGTGTGGGAGAAAAAAAATATTTAAGATGACGATGATAATAGTGGTGGTACTGGTGGTGTTGGTGGAAGTGGAAAAACAATTGAAGATTCTTAACAAGAAACTTCAACTAACACTTAATACAAAAAGTATGAATATGAAAAACAGCAGACATATGTTGAAGAAGATGGTTCAGTGATTGGTAAATTGGATAAGCATGTAGATGAAAGAGAGCCATTTACTGTTCCTGAAGATATTGAATCACCATCTAAAAGGCCAAAGACTTCAAAGATGGACTAGAGTATTTGGTGGACAGTGACTGAGAAGCTTGTAGAAAAGATTACACATACAATAAAGAGTCCAGAACAAGCGTTAACTGGTGAAATATTAGCATGGATGTATGATGGTGAAAATAAAATGTATGTAATAAGGAGATGTGATGGGAATATCCAGTATTTTGACAGAAGTTCAAAGTTAAACACATTGCCATACTGGGATATTCGAGAGCTAAGTCAACTGAAGATTATCAATCTATCGAACAATTCATTTGCTGCTAATTTTGAAGAATTTTTAAAGAGAGAGTGTGGAAAAGCAAAATTTGAAAAGTTCAAACCACAGGTGCCTGAATGCAGAAAGTTGAAAAGAAATGATAAAGACGGCAAAAGAAGGTTTAGATACATTGTGAAGCCTGCTGATACAGTTTCAACTGTTTACATTCCAGCACGTAAGTTGAATCGTCTGAAATCTCTGTTGAAGGGGTCGAAATCTTGACTTTTTGGTCGAAAAGTCTCATCTCAAGGTTTTCGGTCGAAAAGTCTCATCTACAAGTTTTTCGGTCTAAAAGTCTCCTCTACAAGATTTCAATCGAAAAGTCTGATCAAAATCCTTTGTTCGAAATCTTAAATTTTGTCTGAATTACCTCCTGATCGAAATCTTATTTTTCGGTTGAAAAGTGTGGGAGAAAAAAAAATATTGAAGATGACGATGATAATAGTGGTGGTACCGGTGGTGTTGGGGGAAGTGGAAAAACAATTGAAGATGCTTAACAAGAAACTTCAACTAATACTGAATACAAAGAGTATGAATATGAACAACATCAGACATATGTTGAAGAAGATGGTTCAGTGATTGGAAAATTGGATAAGCATGTTGATGAAAGAGAGCCATTTACTGTACCTGAAGATATTGAATCACCATCTAAAAGGCCAAAGACTTCAAAGATTGACTAGAGTACTTGGTGGACAGTGACTGAGAAGCCATCCATTGTAGAAAAGATTACACAGAAAATAAAGAGTCCAGAACAAGCGTTAACTGGTGAAATATTAGCATGGATGTATGATGTTGAAAATAAAATGTATGTAATAAAGAGATGTGATGGGAATATCCAGTATTTTGACAGAAGTTCAAAGTTAAACACATTGCCATACTGGGATATTCGAGAGCTAAGTCAACTGAAGATTATCAATCCATCGAACAATTCATTTGTTGCTAATTTTGAAGAATTTTTAAAGAGAGAGTGTGGAAAAGCAAAATTTGAAAAGTTCAAACCACAAGTGCCTGAATGCAGAAAGTTGAAAAGAAATGATAAAGACGGAAAAAGAAGGTTTCGATACATTGTGAAGCGTGCTGATACAGTTTCAACTGTTCACATTCCAGCACGTAAGTTGAATCGTCCGAAATCTCTGTTGAAGGGGTCGAAATCTTGACTTTTTGGTCAAAAAGTCTCATCTCAAGGGTTTTCGGTCGAAAAGTATCATCTACAAGTTTTTCAGTCTAAAAGTCTCCTCTACAAGTTTTTCGATCGAAAAGTCTGATCAAAATCCTTTGATCGAAATCTTAAATTTGTCTGAAGTCCCTCCTAATCGAAATCTTACTTTTCGGTTGAAAAGTCCTGCCCGAATTCTCATAGTTTTCGATTGAAAAGTGTGGGAGAAAAAAAAATTGAAGATGACGATGATAATAGTGGTGATACTGGTGGTGTTGGTGGAAGTGGAAAAACACATGAAGATGCTTAACAAGAAACTTCAACCAACACTGAATACAAAAAGTATGAATATGAACAACAGCAGGGTTCAGTGATTGGTAAATTGGATAAGCATGTAGCTGAAAGAGAGCCATTTACTGTTCCTGAAGATATTGAATCACCATCTAAAAGGCCAAAGACTTCAAAGATGGACTAGAGTAGTTGGTGGACAGTGACTGAGAAGCTTGTAGAAAAGATTACACAGACAATAAAGAGTCCAGAACAAGCGTTAACTAGTGAAATATTAGCATGGATGTATGATGGTGAAAAGAAGATGTATGTAATAAAGAGATGTGGTGGGAATATCCAGTATTTTGACAGAAGTTCAAAGTTAAACACATTGCTATACTGGGATATTCGAGAGCTAAGTCAACTGAAGATTATCAATCCATCGAACAATTCATTTGTTGCTAATTTTGAAGAATTTTTAAAGAGAGAGTGTGGAAAAGCAAAATTTGAAAAGTTCAAACCACAAGTGCCTGAATGCATAAAGTTGAAAAGAAATGATAAAGACGGAAAAAGAAGGTTTAGATACATTGTGAAGCGTGCTGATACAGTTTCAACTGTTTACATTCCAGCACGTAAGTTTAATCGTCCGAAATCTCTGTTGAAGGGGTCGAAATCTTGACTTTTTGGTCAAAAAGTCTCATCTCAAGGGTTTTCGGTCGAAAAGTCTCATCTACAAGTTTTTCATTCTAAAAGTCTCCTCTATAAATTTTTTGATCGAAAAGTCTGATCAAAATTCTCTGATCAAAATCTTAAATTTTGTCTGAATTCCCTCCTGATCGAAATCTTACTTTTCGGTTGAAAAGTCCAGCCCGTATTCCCAAAGTTTTCGGTTGAAAAGTGTGGGAGAAAAAAAATATTGAAGATGGCGATGATAATAGTGGTGGTACTGGTGGTGTTGGTGGAAGTGGAAAATCAATTGAAGATGCTTAAAAAGAAACTTCAACTAACACTGAATACAAAAAGTATGAATATGAACAACAGCAGACGTTTGTTGAAGAAGATGGTTCAGTGATTGGTAAATTGGATAAGCATGTAGATAAAAGAGAGCCATTTACTGTTCATGAAGATATTGAATCACCATCTAAAAGGCCAAAGACTTCAAAGATTGACAAGAGTACTTGGTGGACAGTACTGAGAAGCCATCCATTGTAGAAAAGATTACACAGACAATAAAGAGTCCAGAACAAGCGTTAACTGGTGAAATAATAGCATGGATGTATGATGTTGAAAATAAAATGCATGTAATAAAGAGATGTGATGGGAATATCCAGTATTTTGACAGAAGTTCAAAGTTAAACACATTGCCATACTGGGATATTCGAGAGCTAAGTCAACTGAAGATGATCAATCCATCGAACAATTAATTTGCTGCTAATTTTGAAGAATCTTTAAAGGGAGAATGTGGAAAAGCTACATTTGAAAAGTTTAAACCACAGGTGCCTGAATGCAGAAAGTTGAAAAGAAATTATAAAGACGGCAAAAGAAGGTTTAGATACATTGTGAAGCCTGTTGATACAGTTTCAACTGTTTACATTCCAGCACGTAAGTTGAATCGTCCGAAATCTCTATTAAAGTTGTCGAAATCTTGACTTTTTGGTCGAAAAGTCTCATCTCAAGGGTTTTCGGTCGAAAAGTCCCATCTACAAGTTTTTCAGTCTAAAAGTCTCCTCTACAAATTTTTCGATCGAAAAGTCTGATCAAAATCCTTTGATCAAAATCTTAAATTTTGTCCGAATTCCCTCCTGATCTAAATCTTACTTTTCGGTTGAAAAGTCCTGCCCGAATTCTCAAAGTTTTCGGTTGAAAAGTGTGGGAGAAAAAAAATATTGAAGATGACGATGATAATAGTGGTGGTACTGGTGGTGTTGGTGGAAGTGGAAAAACAATTGAAGATGCTTAACAAGAAACTTCAACTAACACTTAATACAAAAAGTATGAATATGAAAAACAGCAGACATATGTTGAAGAAGATGGTTCAGTAATTGGTAAATTGGATAAGCATGTAGATGAAAGAGAGCCATTTACTGTTCCTGAAGATATTGAATCACCATCTAAAAGGCCAAAGACTTCAAAGATTAACAAGAGTACTTGGTGGACAGTGACTGAGAAGCCATCCACTGTAGAAAAGATTACACAGACAACAAAGAGTGCAGAACAAGCGTTAACCGGTGAAATATTAGCATGGATGTATGATGGTGAAAATAAAATGTATGTAATAAGAAGATGTGATGGGAATATCCAGTATTTTGACAGAAGTTCAAAGTTAAACACATTGCCATACTGGGATATTCGAGAGCTTAGTCAACTGAAGATTATCAATCCATCGAACAATTCATTTGTTGCTAATTTTGAAGAATTTTTAAAGAGAGAGTGTGGAAAAGCAAAATTTGAAAAGTTCAAACCACAAGTGCCAGAATGCAGAAAGTTGAAAAGAAATGATAAAGACGGAAAAAGAAGGTTTCGATACATTGTGAAGCGTGCTGATACAGTTTCAACTGTTTACATTCCAGCATGTAAGTTGAATCGTCCGAAATCTCTGTTGAAGGGGTCGAAATCTTGACTTTTTGGTCAAAAAGTCTCATCTCAAGGGTTTTCGGTCGAAAAGTCTCATCTACAAGTTTTTCGGTCTAAAAGTCTCCTCTACAAGTTTTTCGATCGAAAAGTCTGATCAAAATCCTTTGATCGAAATCTTAAATTTTGTCTGAATTCCCTCCTAATCGAAATTTTACTTTTTGGTTAAAAAGTCCTGCCCGAATTCTCAAAGTTTTCGGTTGAAAAGTGTGGGAGAAAAAAAAATTGAAGATGACGATGATAATGGTGGTGATACTGGTGGTGTTGGTGGAAGTGGAAAAAGACATGAAGATGCTTAACAAGAAACTTCAACCAACACTGAATACAAAAAGTATGAATATGAACAACAGCAGGGTTCAATGATTGGTAAATTGGATAAGCATGTAGATGAAAGAGAGCCATTTACTGTTCCTGAAGATATTGAATCACCATCTAAAAGGCCAAAGACTTCAAAGATGGACTAGAGTACTTGGTGGACAGTGACTGAGAAGCCATCCATTTTGAAAAAGATTACACAGACAATAAAGAGTTCAGAACAAGCGTTAACTGGTGAAATATTAGCATGGATGTATGATGGTGAAAAGAAGATGTATGTAATAAAGAGATGTGATGAGAATATCCAGTATTTTGACAGAAGTTCAAAGTTAAACACATTGCTATACTGGGATATTCGAGAGCTAAGTCAACTGAAGATTATCAATCCATCGAACAATTCATTTGTTGCTAATTTTGAAGAATTTTTAAAGAGAGAGTGTGGAAAAGCAAAATTTGAAAAGTTCAAACCACAAGTGCCTGAATGCAGAAAGTTGAAAAGAAATGATAAAGACGGAAAAAGAAGGTTTAGATACATTGTGAAGCGTGCTGATACAGTTTCAACTTATTACATTGCAGCACGTAAGTTGAATCGTCAGAAATCTCTGTTGAAGGGGTCGAAATCTTGACTTTTTGGTCAAAAAGTCTCATCTCAAGGGTTTTCGGTCGAAAAGTCTCATCTACAAGTTTTTGAGTCTAAAAGTCTCCTCTACAAATTTTTCGATCGAAAAGTCTGATCAAAATTCTCTGATCAAAATCTTAAATTTTGTCCGAATTCCCTCCTGATCGAAATCTTACTTTTCGGTTGAAATGTACAGCCGAATTCTCAAAATTTTCGGTTGAAAAGTGTCGGAGAAAAAAAATATTGAAGATGGCGATGATAATAGTGGTGGTACTGGTGGTGTTGGTGGAAGTGGAAAAACAATTGAAGATGCTTAACAAGAAACTTCAACTAACACTGAATACAAAAAGTATGAATATGAACAACATCAGACGTATGTTGAAGAAGATGGTTCAGTGATTGGTAAATTGGATAAGCAAGTAGATGAAAGAGAGCCATTTACTGTTCCTGAAGATATTGAATCACCATCTAAAAAGCCAAAGACTTCAAAGATGGACTAGAGTACTTGGTGGACAGTGACTGAGAAGCCATCCATTGTAGAAAAGATTACACAGACAATAAAGAGTCCAGAACAAGCGTTAACTGGTGAAATAATAGCATGGATGTATGATGGTGAAAATAAAATGCATGTAATAAAGAGATGTGATGGGAATATCCAGTATTTTGACAGAAGTTCAAAGTTAAACACATTGCCATACTGGGATATTCGAGAGCTAAGTCAACTGAAGATGATCAATCCATCGAACAATTAATTTGCTGCTAATTTTGAAGAATCTTTAAAGAGAGAATGTGGAAAAGCTACATTTGAAAAGTTTAAACCACAGTTGCCTGAATGCAGAAAGTTGAAAAGAAATTATAAAGACGGAAAAAGAAGGTTTAGATACATTGTGAAGCCTGCTGATACAGTTTCAACTGTTTACATTCCAGCACGTAAGTTGAATCGTCCGAAATCTCTATTGAAGGGGTCGAAATCTTGATTTTTTGTCGAAAAGTCTCATCTCAAGGGTTTTCGGTCGAAAAGTCCCATCTACAAGTTTTTCGGTCTAGAAGTCTCCTCTACAAATTTTTCGATCGAAAAGTCTAATCAAAATCCTTTGATCAAAATCTTAAATTTTGTCCGAATTCCCTCCTGATCGAAATCTTACTTTTCGGTTGAAAAGTCCTGCCCGAATTCTCAAAGTTTTCGGTTGAAACGTGTGGGAGAAAAAAAATATTGAAGATGACGATGATAATAGTGGTGGTACTGGTGGTGTTGGTGGAAGTGGAAAAACAATTGAAGATGCTTAACAAGAAACTTCAACTAACACTTAATACAAAAAGTATGAATATGAACAACAGCAGACATATGTTGAAGAAGATGATTCAGTGATTGGTAAATTGGATAAGCATGTAGATGAAAGAGAGCCATTTACTGTTCCTGAAGATATTGAATCACCATCTAAAAGGCCAAAGACTTCAAAGATTAACAAGAGTACTTGGTGGACAGTGACTGAGAAGCCATCCACTGTAGAAAAGATTACACAGACAACAAAGAGTGCAGAACAAGCGTTAACTGGTGAAATATTAGCATGGATGTATGATGGTGAAAATAAAATGTATGTAATAAGGAGATGTGATGGGAATATCCAGTATTTTGACAGAAGTTCAAAGTTAAACACATTGCCATACTGGGATATTCGAGAGCTAAGTCAATTGAAGATTATCAATCCATCGAACAATTCATTTGCTGCTAATTTTGAAGAATTTTTAAAGAGAGAGTGTGGAAAAGCAAAATTTGAAAAGTTCAAACCACAGGTGCCTGAATGCAGAAAGTTGAAAAGAAATGATAAAGACGGCAAAAGAAGGTTTAGATACATTGTGAAGCCTGCTGATACAGTTTCAACTGTTTACATTCCAGCACGTAAGTTGAATCGTCCGAAATCTCTGTTGAAGGGGTCGAAATCTTGACTTTTTGGTCGAAAAGTCTCATCTCAAGGTTTTCGGTCGAAAAGTCTCATCTACAAGTTTTTCGGTCTAAAAGTCTACTCTACAAGATTTCAATCGAAAAGTCTGATCAAAATCCTTTGTTCAAAATCTTAAATTTTGTCTGAATTCCCTCCTGATCGAAATCTTATTTTCCGGTTGAAAAGTCTTGCCCGAATTCTCAAAGTTTTCGGTTGAAAAGTGTGGGAGAAAAAAAAATATTGAAGATGACGATGATAATAGTGGTGGTACTGGTGGTGTTGGGGGAAGTGGAAAAACAATTGAAGATGCATAACAAGAAACTTCAACCAACACTTAATACAAAAAGTATGAATATGAACAACAGCAGACGTATGTTGAAGAAGATGGTTCAGTGATTGGTAAATTGGATAAGCATGTAGATGAAAGAGAGCCATTTACTGTACCTGAAGATATTGAATCACCATCTAAAAGGCCAAAGACTTCAAAGATTGACTAGAGTACTTGGTGGACAGTGACTAAGAAGCCATCCAATGTAGAAAAGATTACACAGACAATAAAGAGTCCAGAACAAGCGTTAACTGGTGAAATATTAGCATGGATGTATGATGGTGAAAAGAAAATGTATGTAATAAAGAGATGTGATGGGAATATCCAGTATTTTGACAGAAGTTCAAAGTTAAACACATTGCCATACTGGGATATTCGAGAGCTAAGTCAACTGAAGATTATCAATCCATCGAACAATTCATTTGTTGCTAATTTTGAAGAATTTTTAAAGAGAGAGTGTGGAAAAGCAAAATTTGAAAAGTTCAAACCACAAGTGCCTGAATGCAGAAAGTTGAAAAGAAATGATAAAGAAGGAAAAAGAAGGTTTCGATACATTGTGAAGCGTGCTGATACAGTTTCAACTGTTTACATTCCAGCACGTAAGTTGAATCGTCCGAAATCTCTGTTGAAGGGGTCGAAATCTTGACTTTTTGGTCAAAAAGTCTCATCTCAAGGGTTTTCGGTCGAAAAGTCTCATCTACAAGTTTTTGAGTCTAAAAGTCTCCTCTACAATTTTTTCGATCGAAAAGTCTGATCAAAATTCTCTGATCAAAATCTTAAATTTTGTTCGAATTCCCTCCTGATCGAAATCTTACTTTTCGGTTGAAATGTACAGCCGAATTCTCAAAGTTTTCGGTTGAAAAGTGTCGGAGAAAAAAAATATTGAAGATGGCGATGATAATAGTGGTGGTACTGGTGGTGTTGGTGGAAGTGGAAAAACAATTGAAGATGCTTAAAAAGAAACTTCAACTAACACTGAATACAAAAAGTATGAATATGAACAACAGCAGACGTTTGTTGAAGAAGATGGTTCAGTGATTGGTAAATTGGATAAGCATGTAGATAAAAGAGAGCCATTTACTGTTCATGAAGATATTGAATCACCATCTAAAAGGCCAAAGACTTCAAAGATTGACAAGAGTACTTGGTGGACAGTGACTGAGAAGCCATCCATTGTAGAAAAGATTACACAGACAATAAAGAGTCCAGAACAAGCGTTAACTGGTGAAATAATAGCATGGATGTATGATGTTGAAAATAAAATGCATGTAATAAAGAGATGTGATGGGAATATCCAGTATATTGACAGAAGTTCAAAGTTAAACACATTGCCATACTGGGATATTCGAGAGCTAAGTCAACTGAAGATGATCAATCCATCGAACAATTCATTTGTTGCTAATTTTGAAGAATCTTTAAAGAGAGAGTGTGGAAAAGCTAAATTTGAAAAGTACAAACCACGGGTGCCTGAATGCAAAAAGTTGAAAAGAAATGATAAAGACGGCAAAAGAAGGTTTACATACATTGTGAAGCGTGCTCATTTGAATCGTCCGAAATCTCTGTTGAAAGTGTCGAAATATTGACTTTTTGGTCGAAAAGTCTTATCTCAAGGGTTTTCGATCGAAAAGTCTCCTCTACAAGTTTTTCGGTCTAAAAGTCTCCTCTACAATTTTTTCGATCGAAAAGTCTGATCGAAATCTTAAATTTTGTCCGAATTCCCTCCTGATCGAAATCTTACTTTTCGGTTGAAAAGTCCTACCCGAATTCTCAAAGTTTTCGGTTGAAAAGTGTAGGAGAAAGAAAAATATTGAAGATGACGATGATAATAGTGGTGGTACTGGTGGTGTTGGTGGAAGTGGAAAAACAATTGAAGATGCTTAACAAGAAACTTCAACTAACACTGAATACAAAAAGTATGAATATGAACAACAGTAGACGTATGTTGAAGGATGGTTCAGTAATTGGTAAATTGGATAAGCTTGAAGATGAAAGAGAGCCATTTACTGTTCCTGAAGATATTGAATCACCATCTAAAAGGCCAAAGACTTCAAAGATTAACAAGAGTACTTGGTGGACAGTGACTGAGAAGCAATCCACTGTAGAAAAGATTACACAGACAAGAAAGAGTCCAGAACAAGCGTTAACTTGTGAAATATTAGCATGGATGTATGATGGTGAAAAGAAGATGTATGTAATAAAGAGATGTGATGGCAATATCCAGTATTTTGACAGAAGTTCAAAGTTAAACACATTGCCATGCTGGGATATTCGAGAGCTAAGTCAACTGAAGATGATCAATCCATCGAACAATTCATTTGCTGCAAATTTTGAAGAATCTTTAAAGAGAGAGTGTGGAAAAGCTAAATTTGAAAAGTTTAAATCACAGGTGCCTGAATGCAGAAAGTTGAAAAGAAGTGATAAAGACGTCAAAGAAGGTTTAGATACATTGTGAAGCCTGCTGATACAGTTTCAACTGTTTACATTCAAGCACGTAAGTTGAATCGTCCGAAATCTCTGTTGAAGGGGTCGAAATCTTGACTTTTTGGTCGAAAAGTCTCATCTCAAGGGTTTTCGGTCGAAAAGTCTCATCTACAAGTTTTCGGTCTAAAAGTCTCCTCTACAAGTTTTTCGATCGAAAAGTCTGATTAAAATCCTTTGATCGAAATCTTAAATTTTGTCCGAATTCCCTCCTGATCGAAATCTTACTTTTCGGTTGAAAAGTCCTGCCCGAATTCTCAAAGTTTTCGGTTGAAAAGTGTGGGAGAAAAAAAAAATATTGAAGATGGCGATGATAATAGTGATGCTACTGGTGGTGTTGGTGGAAGTGGAAAAATAATTGAAGATGCTTAACAAGAAACTTCAACCAACACTGAATACAAAAGTATGAATATGAACAACAACAGACGTATGTTCAAGAAGATGGTTCAGTGATTGGTAAATTGGAAAAGCTTGTAGATGAAAGAGAGCCATTTAGTGTTCCTGAAGATATTGAATCACCATCTAAAAGGCCAAAGACTTCAAAGATTGACAAGAGTACTTGGTGGACAGTGACTGAGAAGCCATCCATTGTAGAAAATATTACACAGACAATAAAGAGTCCAGAACAAGTGTTAACTTGTGAAATATTAGAATGGATGTATGATGGTGAAAAGAAGATGTATGTAATAAAGAGACGTGATGGGAAGATCCAGTATTTTGACAAAAGTTCAAAGCTAAACACATTGCCATACTGGGATATTCGAGAGCTAAGTCAAATGAAGATGATCAATCCATCGAACAATTCATTTGCTGCTAATTTTGAAGAATCTTTAAAGAGAGAGTGTGGAAAAGCTAAATTTGAAAAGTTTAAACCACAGGTGCCTGAATGCAGAAAGTTGAAAAGAAATGATAAAGACAACAAAAGATGGTTTAGATAAATTGTGAAGCCTGCTGATACAGTTTCAACTGTTTACATTCGAGCACGTAAGTTGAATCCTCCGAAATCTCTGTTGAAGGGGTCGAAATCTTGAATTTTTGGTCGAAAAGTCTCATCTCAAGGGTTTTCGGTCGAAAAGTCTCATCTATAAGTTTTTCGGTCTAAAAGTCTCCTCTACAAGTTTTTTGATCGAAAAGTCTGATCAAAATCCTTTAATCGAAATCTTAAATTTTGTCCGAATTCCCTCCTGATCGAAATCTTACTTTTCGGTTGAAAAGTCTTGCCCGAATTCTCAAAGTTTTCGATTGAAAAGTGTGAGACAAAAAAAAATATTGAAGATGACGATGATAATAGTGGTGGTACTGGTGCTGTTGGTGGAAGTGGAAAAACAATTGAAGATGCTTAACAAGAAACTTCAACCAACACTAAATACAAAAAGTATGAATATGAATAACAGCATACGTATGTTGAAGAAGATGGTTCAGTGATTGGTAAATTGGTTAAGCATGTAGATGAAAGAAATCCATTTACTGTTCCTGAAGATATTGAATCACCATCTAAATGTCCAAAGACTTCAAAGATTGACAACACTACTTGGTGAACAGCGACTGAGAAGCCATCCATTGTAGAAAAGATTACACAGACAATAAAGAGTCCAGAACAAGCGTTAACTGGTGAAATATTAGCATGGATGTATGATGGTGAAAAGAAAATGTATGTAATAAAGAGATGTGATGGGAATATCCAGTATTTTGACAGAAGTTCAAAGTTAAACACATTGCCATACTAGGATATTCAAGAGCTAAGTCAACTGAAGATGATTAATCCATCGAACAATTCATTTGCTGCTAATTTTGAAGAATCTTTAAAGAGAGAGTGTGGAAAAGCTAAATTTGAAAAGTACAAACTACGGGTGCCTGAATGCAAAAAGTTGAAAAGAAATGATAAAGACGGCAAAAGAAGGTTTAGAAACATTGTGAAGCCTGCTGATACAGTTTCAACTGTTTACATTCCAGCACGTAAGTTGAATCGTCCGAAATCTCTGTTGAAGGGGTAGAAATCTTGAATTTTTGGTCGAAAAGTCTCATCTAAAGGGTTTTCGGTCGAAAAGTCTCCTTTACAAGTTTTTCCGTCAAAAAGTCTCCTCTACAAGTTTTTCCGTCGAAAAGTCTCCTCTACAATTTTTTCGATCAAAAAGTCTGATTGAAATCCTTTGATCGAAATCTTAAATATCGTCCGAAATCCCTCCTAATCGAAATCTAACTTTTCGGTCGAAAAGTCCTACCCGAATTCCAAAAGTTTTCGGTCGAAAAGTGTGGGAGAAAAAAAAATTGAAGATGACGATGATAATTGTGGGATATTCGAGAGCTAAGTCAACTGAAGATAATCAATCCATCGAACAATTCATTTGCTGCTAATGTTGAAAATTTTTTAAATAGAGAGTGTTGAAAAGCTAAATTTGAATAGTTCAAACCACAGGTGCCTGAATGCCGAAAGTTGAAAAGAAATTATAAAGACGACAAAAGAAGGTTTAGATACATTGTGAAGCATGTTGATACAGTTTCAACTATTTACATTCCAGCATGTAAGTTGAATCGTCCGAAATCTCTGTTGAAAGGGGTCAAAATATTGACTTTTTGGTCGAAAAGTCTCATCTCAAGGGTTTTCGGTCGAAAAGTCTCCTCTACAAGTTTTTCGGTCTAAAAGTTTCCTCTACAAGTTTTTCGATCGAAAAGTCTGATCCAAATCCTTTGATCGAAATCTTAAATTTTGTCCGAATTCTCTCCTGATCGAAATCTTACTTTTCGGTTGAAAAGTCCTACCCGAATTCTCAAAGTTTTTGGATGAAAAGTGTGGGAGAAAAAAAATATATAAAAGATGACGATGATAATAGTGGTGGTACTGGTGGTGTTGGTGGAAGTGGAAAAACAATTGAAGATGCTTAACAAGAAACTTCGACCAACACTGAATACAAAAAGTATGAATATGAACAACAGTGGATGTATGTTGAAGAAGATGGTTCAGTGATTGGTAATTTGGATAAGCTTGTAGATGAAAGAGAGCCATTTACTTTTCCAGAAGATATTGAATCACCTTCTAAAAGGCTAAAGACTTCAAAGATTGACAAGAGTACTTGGTGGACAGTGACTGAGAAGCCATCCATTGTAGAAAAGATTACACAGACAATAAATAGTTCAGAACAAGCGTGAACCGGTGAAATATTAGCATAGATGTATGTTGGTGAAAAGAAGATGTATGTAACAAAAGGATGTGATGGGAATATCCAGTATTTTGACAGAAGTTCAAAGTTAAACACATTGTCATACTAGGATATACTAGAGCTAAGTCAACTGAAGATGATCAATCCATCGAACAATTCATTTGCTGCTATATTTGAAGAATTTTTAAAGAGAGAGTGTGGAAAAGCTAAATTTGAAAAGTTCAAACCACAGGTGCCTGAATGCATAAAGTTGAAAAGAAATGATAAAGTTGGCAGACAAGGTTTAGATACATTGTGAAGCCTGCTAATACAGTTTCAACTGTTTACATTCCGGCACGTAAGTTGAATCGTCCGAAATCTCTGTTGAAGGGGGCGAAATCTTGACTTTTTGGTCGAAAAGTCTCATCTCAAGGGTTTTCGATCGAAAAGTCTCCTCTACAAGATTTTGGGTCTAAATGTCCCCTTTACAAGTTTTTTGATCGAAAAGTCTGATCAAAATCCTTTGATCGAAATCTTAAATTTTGTCTGAATTTCTTCCTGATCGAAATCTTACTTTTCGGTTGTAAATTCCTTCGAATTCTCAAAGTTTTCGGTGAAAAGTGTGGGAGAAAAAAAATATTGAAGATGACAATGATAATAGTGGTGGTACTGGTGGTGTTGGTGGAAATGGAAAAACAATTGAAGATGCATAACATGAAACTTCAACCAACACTGAATACAAAATGTATGAAAATGAACAACAGTAGACGTATGTTGAAAAAGATGGTTCAGTGAATGGAAAATTGGATAAGCATGTAGATGAAAGAGAGCCCTTTACTGTTCCTGAAGATATTGAATCACCATCTAAAAGGCCAAAGACTTCAAAGATTGACAAGAGTACTTGGTGGACAGTGACTGAGAAGCCATCCATTCTAGAAAAGATTACACAGAAAACAAAGAGGCGAGAACAAGCATTAACTTGTGAAATATTAGCATGGATGTATGATGGTGAAAAGAAGATGTATGTAATAAAGAGATGTGATGGGAATATCCAGTATTGTGACAGAAGTACGAAGTTAAACACATTGCCATACTGGGATATTCGAGAGCTAAGTCAACTGAAGATGATCAATCCATTGAACAATTCATTTGCTACTAATTTTGAGGAATCTTTAAAGAGAGAGTGTGGAAAAACTAAATTTGAAAAGTTCAAACCACAGGTGCCTGAATGCAGAAAGTTGAAAAGAAATGATAAGGACGGCAAAAGAAGGTTTAGATACATTGTGAAGCCTGCTGATACAGTTTCAACTGTTTACATTCCAGCACGTAAGTTGAATCGTCCGAAATCTCTGTTGAAGGGGTCGAAATCTTGACTTTTTGGTCGAAAAGTCCCATCTCAAGGGTTTTCGGTCAAAAAGTCTCATCTACAAGTTTTTCGGTCGAAAAGTCTCCTCTACAAGTTTTTCGATCGAAAAGTCCTATCAAAATCCTTTGATAGAAATCTTGAATTTTGTCCGAAATCCCTCATGATCGAAATCTTACTTTTCGGTCAAAAAGTCCTACCCGAATTCTCAAAATTTTCGGTCGAAAAGTGTGGGAGAAAAAAAAATTAAAGATGACGATGATAATAATGGTGGTACTGGTGGTGTTGGTGGAAGTTGAAAAACAATTGAAGATGCTTAACAAGAAACTTCAACCAAAACTGAATACAAAAAGTATGAATATGAACAACAACAGACGTATGTTGAAGAAGATGGTTCAGTGATTGGTAAATTAGATAAGCTTGTAGATGAAAGAGAGCCATATACTATTACTGAAGATATTAAATCACCATCTAAAAGGCCAAAGACTTCAAAAATTGACAAGAGTGCTTGGTGGAGAGTGACTGAGAAGCCATCCAATGTTAAAAAGATTACACACACAATAAAGAGTCCAGAACAAGCGTTAACTGGTGAAATATTAGCATGGATGTATGATGGTGAAAAGAAGATGTATGTAATAAAGAGATGTGATGGGAATATCCAGTATTTTGACAGAAGTTCAAAGTTAAACACATTTCCGTACTGGGATATTCGAGAGCTAAGTCAACTGAAGATAATCAATCCATCGAACAATTCATTTGCTGCTAATGTTGAAATTTTTTTAAATAGAGAGTGTTGAAAAGCTAAATTTGAATAGTTCAAACCACAGGTGCCTGAATGCCGAAAGTTGAAAAGAAATGATAAAGACGACAAAAGAAGGTTTAGATACATTGTGAAGCATGTTGATACAGTTTCAACTATTTACATTCCAGCATGTAAGTTGAATCGTCCGAAATCTCTGTTGAAGGGGTCAAAATCTTGACTTTTTGGTCGAAAAGTCTCATCTCAAGGGTTTTCGTTCGAAAAGTCTCCTCTACAAGTTTTTCGGTCTAAAAGTCTCCTCTACAAGTTTTTCGATCGAAAAGTCTCATCAAAATCCTTTGATCGAAATGTTAAATTTTGTCCGAATTCTCTCCTGATCGAAATCTTACTTTTCGGTTGAAAAGTCCTACCCGAATTCTCAAAGTTTTTGGATGAAAAGTGTGGGAGAAAAAAAAATATAGAAGATGACGATGATAATAGAAGTGGTACTGGTGGTGTTGGTGGAAGTGGAAAAACAATTGAAGATGCTTAACAAGAAACTTCGACCAACACTGAATACAAAAAGTATGAATATGAACAACAGTGGATGTATGATGAAGAAGATGGTTCAGTGATTGGTAAATTGGATAAGCTTGTAGATGAAAGAGAGCCATTTACTTTTCCTGAAGATATTGAATCACCATCTCAAAGGCCAAAGACTTCAAAGATTGACAAGTGTACTTGGTGGACAGTGACTGAGAATCCATCCATTGTTAAAAAGATTACACAGACAATAAAGAGTTCAGAACAAGCGTTAACTGGTGAAATATTAGCATGGATGTATGATGGTGAAAAGAAGATGTATGTAATAAAGATATGTGATGGGAATATCGAGTATTTTGACAGAAGTTCAAAGTTTAACACATTTCCATACTTGGATATTTGAGAGCTAAGTCAACTGAAGATAATCAATCCATCGAACAATTCATTTGCAGCTAATGTTGAATAATTTTTAAAGAGAGGGTGTGGAAAAGCTAAATTTGAAAAGTTCAAACCACAGATGCCTAAATGCAGAAAGTTGAAAAGAAATGATAAAGACGCCAAAAGAAGGTTTAGATATATTGTGAAGCCTGCTGATACAGTTTCAACTGTTTACATTCCAGCACGTAAGTTGAATCGTCCGAAATCTCTGTTGAAGGGGTCGAAATCTTGACTTTTTGGTCGAAAAGTCTCATCTCAAGGGTTTTCGGTCGAAAAGTCTCCTCTACAAGTTTTTCGGTCTAAAAGCCTCCTCTACAAGTTTTTCGATCGAAAAGTCTAATCAAAATCCTTTGATCGAAATCTTAAATTTTGCCCGAATTCCCTCTTGATCGAAATCTTACTTTTCGGTTGAAAAGTCCTGCCCGAATTCTCAAAGTTTTCGGTTGAAAAGTGTGGGAGAAAAAAAATATTGAAGATGACGATGATAATAATGGTGGTACTGGTGGTCTTGGTGGAAGTGGAAAAACAATTGAAGATGCTTAACAAGAAACTTCAACCAACACTGAATACAAAAAGTATGAATATAAACAACATTGGACGTATGTTGAAGAAGATGGTTCGGTGATTGGTAAATTGGATAAGCTTGTAGATGAAAGAGAGCCATTTACTGTTCCTGAAGATATTGAATCACCATCTAAAAGGCCAAAGACTTCAAAGATTGACAAGAGTACTAGATGGACAGTGACTGAGAAGCCATCCATTGTAGAAAAGATTACACAGACAATAAAGAGTCCAGAACAAGCGTTAACTGGTGAAATATTAGCATGCATGTATGTTGGTGAAAAGAAGATGTTTGTAATAAAGAGATGTGACGGGAATATCCAGTGTTTTGACAGAAGTTCAAAGTTAAACACATTGCCATACTGGGATATTCTAGAGCTAAGTCAACTCAAGATGATCAATCCATCGAACAATTTAATTGTTGCTAATTTTGAAAATTTTTTAAAGATAGAGTGTGGAAAAGCTAAATTTGAAAAGTTCAAACCACAGGTGCCTGAATGCATAAAGTTGATAAGAAATGATAAAGACCGTAAAAGAAGGTATAGATACATTGTGAAGCCTACTAATACAGTTTCAACTGTTTACATTCCAGCACGTAAGTTGAATCGTCCGATATCTCTATTGAAGGGGTCGAAATCTTGACTTTTTGGTCGAAAAGTCTCATCTCAAGGGTTTTCGGTTGAAAAGTCTCCTCTACAAGTTTTTCGGTCTAAAAGTCTCCTCTACAAGTTTTTCGATCGAAAAGTCTGATAAAAATCCTTTGATTGAAATCTTAAATTTTGTCCGAATTCCCTCCTGATCGAAATCTTACTTTTCGGTTGAAAAGTCCTGCCCGAATTGTCAAAGTTTTCGGTTGAAAAGTGTGGGAGAAAAAAAATATATTGAAGATGACGAGGATAATAGTGGTGGTACTGGTGGTGTTGGTGGAAGTAGAAAAACAATTGAAGATGCTTAACAAGAAACTTCAACCAACACTGAATACAAAAAAGAATGAATATGAACAACAACAGACGTATGTTGAAGAAGATGGTTCAGTGATTGGTAAATTGGATAAGCTTGTAGATGAAAGAGAGCCATATACTGTTCTTGAAGATATTGAATCACCATCTAAAAGGCCAAAGACTTCAAAAATTGACAAGAGTACTTGGTGGAGAGTGACTGAGAAGCCATCCAATGTTAAAAAGATTACACAGACAATAAAGAGTCCAGAACAAGCGTTAACTGGTGAAATATTAGCATGGATGTATGATGGTGAAAAGAAGATGTATGTAATAAAGATATGTGATGGGAATATCCAGTATTTTGACTGAAGTTCAAAGTTAAACACATTTCCATACTTGGATATTCGAGAGCTAAGTCAACTGAAGATAATCAATCCATCGAACAATTCATTTGCTGCTAATGTTGAAGAATTTTTAAAGAGAGAGTGTGGAAAAGCTAAATTTGAAAAGTTCAAACCACAGATGCCTAAATGCAGAAAGTTGAAATAAAATGATAAAGACGGCAAAAGAAGGTTTAGATACATTGTGAAGCCTAAGGATACCGTTTCAACTGTTTACATTCCAGCATGTAAGTTGAATCATCCGAAATTTCTGTTGAAGGGGTCGAAATCTTGAGTTTTTGGTCGAAAAGTCTCATCTCAAGGGTTTTCGGTCGAAAAGTCTCCTCTACAAGTTTTTCGGTCTAAAAGTCTCCTATACAAGTTTTTCGATCGAAAAGTCTGATAAAAATCCTTTGATCGAAATCTTAAATTTTGTCCGAATTCCCTCCTGATCGAAATCTTACTTTTCGGTTGAAAAGTGCTGCCCGAATTCTCAAAGTTTTCGGTTGAAAAGTGTGAGAGAAAAAATATATTGAAGATGATGATGATAATAGTGGTGGTACCGGTGGTGTTGGTGGAAGTGGAAAAACAATTGAAGATGCTTAATAAGAAACTTCAACCAACACTGAATACAAAAAGTATGAATATGAACAATAGTGGACGTATGTTGAAGAAGATGGTTTTGTGATTGGTAAATTGGATAAGCTTGTAGATGAAAGAGATCCATTTACTGTTCCTGAAGATATTGAATCACCATCTAAAAGGCCAAAGACTTCAAGGATTGACAAGAGTACTTGGTGGACAATGACTGAGAATCCATCCATTGTAGAAAATGTAGGTCCCTTCGTGTGTGTCGGATCGCTGCATGCAAGTGGTCTACTAGTCGGACCGGGTGCGGAATACCCGTGACTAGGCGGAGAGTCTAACTAAAGCAAAGTAAACCAAACACGAGAGTCACAATAAAAGCTCTTTCTATTATAAACACTCGACGGTTACAAAGAGATTACAAATTGCGTACTTAACAAACTGAGTTCGTTTAAGATATGAGTTCTGCGTACATATCCTCTGTAAACCAAACCTATTTATACAAACCTGATGCCTGCGCACATAGCAAGTGCGCAGGACCAAATGCTCTTGCGTACTTATCAAGTACGCATGGGTCTTCCTGCGTACTTGCTAAGTACGCAGGAGCTTTCTCCTGCGCACATGTAAGAGCGCAAAACACTGAGAAGAAATGCAACATACATTATGTAAAAGTAAATACAACCCGATAAACTATTACATAACGAATCTTACATACAAAGACAAATTACAGAGATTAGAAACACAAACTAAGACTCTATCCAGAGTGTTGTCACAGGAAAGTGCATCAACAAACTCCCCCTTGACAACAGCTCGGGATCTTCATCGTCTTCAGTCTTCAATCTTCAGTCTTCACAGCGCTGGATCCTTAGCTTCCATCTTCTTTATGTAATCAAGGCAGAAATTGATCAACTTGCCGTATTTGGCAGAAAGAAGCTTTGTCCATTCGTCAGTGTGGATGCAGTACTTGTCGGCTAGTACCTCCAGATCTTTCACAGAAAAGTTGATGAAGCAGACTTCATCAAATATCCTGATCACTTCCTTTGGCACCATGTTTCCATTTGCTGACTTACCCTTACCCATAACCACAGCCTCGCCCGTTTTTGGATCAACGTACTAGTACCACATGTCACCAAGAATATCCTGAGGTAACTTGCTCAGGGGAATCTTAGTTTCACATCGCACTGGCTTGTATACCAATCTCTTTATGTGCTTCTTAGTCACAGGATGTACATCGTGCTTATCCTTGACTCTTCTGGGCACTTGAGGCTTGAATTATTCGAATTTCCCTAATCTTGCTTCCCGCTGTAGTGTTACCCTCAAACCCATTGCTACTGCATGACTTGAGTGACTCAGCAGGTCGCGGTTTGTGAGGTTCACAAGGTCGTACTTGGACAAAGAGTTGAACGCCTCACTGGTTGGTTTCAAGTATTGAACCCCCCCAGATCTTTTGATGGTGAACAACTGCTTGTCCTCCTCGAACCTAACAGCCATGATCATACCTGTAGCTCCGTGCTTGTCTGTGATGGACATCTTTTGCCACACGGAAGCTGGACCCTTAGATGATGCAGAAGGCATGTCTTTATCTTTTGTGCCTCGGGGTCCACAGGTGTAGGGTCGACTGGGGAGGCTTCAATTGTAGCTTCAACATTACTTGCCATGTCAACTGAGCCTGTTTCGAGCAGAGATTCGAGCGATGGTACTTCAAAGATCTCACCATCCTCTAACTCGTACTCTCCTTCCCCGTCGCCCTTGGGAATCTCTATTACCACGTCCTCATCTTCATCATTCTAGTCATCACCAGAGTCGATCTCTCCTTCTTCCAGATTAAGGATAACATCGATCTGTGCTTCTTTGGAATAGTCAGGCTCAAGATAAAGGATCTCATCATCAGATAAGTCCTTGAGCACATCGGCCGCTGACTTCCCTTTATCACCACCACCATCACCACCCTCTTGCTGAGTAGACTCCCCCTCAGCCATTGGAATATAATAGATGGGCACAATCACCAAAGCTTGGTGCTCACCTCCACTAGGACCGGCTTCAGGATCCTTATCTTTATCATCATCCTTAGTCAAGTCGACTGGATGACAAGGCTCAGCACCAGTGAATTTATTTTCTTTCTCTTTCTCCTTCTCTTTCTCTTTCTCTTTCTCCCCCTAAGCATCAAGCTTCTTGGTCAGTTCTTCAACTAATTTGACCATCTCTTCGTGCTCTTTTCTCTGTAAATCCAGCCTTAGCTCAAGTGAAGTTCTGTGGCCTAGAATCATTTCATTGGTTTTCACTAGCAGCTCGTTTTCATTAGCAGCTCGTTCTGTGCCATAACATTCTTCAGTTGCTCATTTGTCCCTGTTCTCTGGCTGTGGAGAATCCTAACTTAATCGGCCAGGGAATTGATCTGTGCTTGTTGAGCATCAGACTCCTCCTTTGACTTTTGAATGGTCTTCAACATTCCAGCAACTTGGGTCTCTAAGACATTGATCCTTGCTTCATTCGGATCAGAATGCCTAGATGATGAGGCTTCAGCATTATGGATGGGACCATTATCAACACCAGTAACTACCAAACCAAGACCAATTTTGACTTAAAAACGTCGCCCAACCCACTGTCGATTAAGATTCAACCGACAGCTAGAATCGAGGACGAAATGGATGAATATGGAGTCGATTAAGAATCCTATTAGCATAGAAATGTCAATAGGTTACCCAAACAACCCCAATTTTACCCAAAATATTTTGGATTTAACCTAAAAACTTCTAAGTCACGAATCGGTCCAATGTCACGGTTGTATGGATGGAAATCTCCAAGATTCTCACCAATGAGATGATGAAACTATAGACGGGACGAAAAGATGGTTTAGACACACTTGATTTTGAGTTAAATTTGCAGAGGGAAAGTGATCGGTTTGAAAGCTTGAAACTAAAAAGTTTTTCTTTGTGTCACTTTTATACCCTTCACTTATCGGTCGTGCGTACTTGTTAAGTGTGCACGAGTTAACTCTTGCGTACTTACAAGTACGCAGGACTTAACTCTTGCGCATTTACAAGTGCGCAAGACTAACTCTTGCGTACTTGCTAAGTGCGCAAGGTTTACTTCGTGCGAACTTGACAAGTACGCACAAGCCTTAAGTGCGCAAATTTGAAACTCAGAGTTATGAAGATTTTCAGGTCAAATAACGAACAAGATAAAAAATATTCAATCACGAGGTTTCAAATACATTCATGAAGGTTAAACATAAAATATTTTTTTGGATTTTTCTAATTAAACTTGAACAATGCATAAACATAAAATCTTTTTGTTCTTTTCTAGATAGATATATACAAGTATTCACACAAACTATTTTTGATCAAAGACACGAGCAGAGGATCATAACAGGCTATCTTTTAGCAAAAACGATACAAAATAAACATCAAAGAATATGGGATCATGTCATGGATTACTCTTTATTCATACGTAATAAGCATATAAACAAGTGATTCAAGTTGACAATATTATAAGATTTGAAACTATACGCATCTTTGTATCATGTTCTTATGTATTAAGGTATTAATTATAAGATATACAACGTGTACCCCACTGAAATGCTATTTTAACTTGCACTATCTCAAGGCATCTAAGATTTTCCCAATGATTTTCTAGATTTTCATAATGAAGCTACTTCTATTAGCACAGGAAAAATCAAGCAGAATCCATAAGGATTATCGGGAATCATAAGATTCAGAATCGAGTGATTCATTTGTCTTGGTTTCATGTGATTTTCTTCTTTGAATATCGGGATGATAATTCAAGATAATAGATATGGTGTTTGATTATCAGGTAAGGGGATTCAACTTTTATCTGGATTTGATTTCAATGAATCAGGAGTGATTCAAGGGTGAAAAACATGCTCAACGGTTAATGCAGAGACATGTCTTGATTCAATCTCTCCTTGCATACGTGTGAGTATGGGCAGTGAGATGAACCGCATTAATTGTGCTAACGACATAACCCGAAACTGATCTCAAAAGAAAATTATTGCCAAAATCTAACATCCTTTATCTGATAATGACCTTTTCTATTCTTTTACGCACACACACTTGCAAACATGCGTTCAATTCATAGTTGTAATTTAGATTTAGTTTCCACACTACTAGTGATTGAAAGACGCATACAGCCTACTGACAATTCAAATTACTTGTAAATAAACAGATTAAAAACATAATAATTTAAACAATTAAGTAAACATGACGCAATCATTTCCCATATGAGCATTCTATGGTGTTTAGATCATTTCTGATGTACTATCATTTCCTCTTTTCTCAAGTTAACTTTGAAATTTTCTCCATTTTCTATTTTGTTTTTTGATTTTTGTAAAATATTTTAAAAACTAAAAGAACTATACAGAAAATTTAAAAGAATTAAAAATTTAACTTCCATGAATTGAATTGAGTTAAGAAAACTTAGTTTTCACTCAGGATTGAACATTCCTATCAAGTTGACAAGATGCTCAAAACGGGATCGATCAAATGCCTTTGTGAAAAGGTCAGAAAGATTGTCATCCGTGTGAACTTTTACAAGTTCGATTAATGCTTTTTAGCACAATCACGGATGAAATGATGGCGAATCTCTATGTGTTTAGATTTGGAATGTTTCACCGGGTTATTTGTGATGGACATGGTGGCGTTGTTGTCAATGAATAGAGGAGTTCCAGTGAAGTTTAAGCCATAGTCTCTCAACTGCTGCTGAATCCACAGTATCTGAGAACAACCGTTCGCTGCAACAATGTATTCTGCTTCACAAGTTGAGACAGAAACCGTTGACTGCTTCTCACACTGCCAGGAGACCAGTCTGTCTCCTAAGAATTGACATCCACCAGAAGTTGACTTTCTGTCAAGGTTACAACCTCCATAATCTGAATCAGTGTAGGCTTTGAAGTCGAATGACTGCTGCTTAGAGTACCAAAGACCTAGTCGGGGTTTCCCTTTCAGGTATCTAAAAATTCTCTTCACGGCTATCATATGTGACTCCTTCGGTTGAGACTGAAACCTTGAGTATAAGCACACAGCAAACATTATATCGGGTCTTGAAGCTTTGAGATACATAAGTGATCCGATCATCCCACGGTACAACCTGCTGTCCACATCCTTTCCATCTTTGTCAGGATGCAAACCATGATTAACTGGGATAGGTGTGCCATAAGTACTGCTATCATTCATCTTGTATTTTGACAAGATGTCCTGCACATACTTGGTTTGATGTAGATAAATGCCATCCTCTCTTTGACTGACTTGCAGACCCAGGAAGAATGACAGTTCACCCATATTACTCATTTCAAACTTCGACTTCATCACCTTCTCGAATTCCCTACACATCCCTTCATTGGTAGATCCAAAAATAATGTCGTTGACGTATACTTGTACAAGATTAATGTCACCTCTTACTTTCCTAATGAAGAGAGTCGAGTCAATCTGTCCACGGTCGAAACCATTAGACAGTAAATGCTTAGATAATGTCTCATACCATGCCCGCGGTGCTTGATGAAGACCATAAAGTGCTTTGTCGAGCTTATTCACTTTATTGATATTATACGGATCTTCAAAACCGAGAGGCTGAGTGACATAGACTTCTTCATGAACTTTACCATAAAGGAAAACACTCTTCACATCAAGTTGATAGACCTTGAAGCCGAAATATGGGGCATAAGCCAAGAACAGTTGAATGGTCTCAATTCTAGCAACTAGGGCATATACTTCTGTGTAATTCAAGCCCTCTTGTTGATAAAAACCCTGAACAACCAATCCTGCTTTGTTCTTCACAACTACATGACGATCATCCGTCTTGCATTTGAACACCCATCTGGTTCCAATTGGCTGAAAGCATTTTGGCAAGTCAACCAAATCTCACACGTGCAACTTTTGGAATTGAGATAATTCATCTTGCATCGCCTCAATCCAGCAGTTGTCAGTGAGAGCCTCCTTCACATTCTTCGGCTCTAACTGGGACACGAATGCAGTGTGCAGACATGTTTCCATGACACCAGTGTCAAATATCTCTGTGTAAAGACTGGTGTTCTCAGTGATGGTTCGATGATGAGTCTAAACACCGGCATAAGGATCACCAATAATGTTGTCGATTGGATGATTCTTATGCACCCTCGTCTCCGGTACAATTGGTTCTTGAATTTCTGGATCTAGATTTGTGCTTAACTCCCCCATTTCCTGTGTTCCAGAGGAAGAAAATTTAATGTTAATTGGATCAGCTGGAGCTTCATTTCATACTATTGTGTTAGGATTGGCTTGAGCGTCATTTCCAACAACATGAACACCTTCACTGTTATCACTGTCATGAGTTCCAGATGCAGATGCAGCATTGGAATCAGGAGTTATAATTGGTACAGTAGCACGAGTAGAAAAAACGGAGTCATTGCCGCCACCCAATAAATCATAAACATTTGCGGCGTCTTCTACAGATAAATCAGGAAGATTGAAGGACTTGAATAGCACATCATAATCAAAACCCCAAGCTGGACCTTTTGGTTCCGGTGGAGTGCTATGTTTACTACAGTCCACTTCGAACCATTCCTCGACAGTACGAGTTCCTATGTTGTACACTCTCTTGCAAGGCGAGTTGGCAACGTATCCTAAGAAGATGCCTTCCACCGCTTTTGCATGAAACTTAGACTGGCGGTCTTTGTATTGTAGCAACAAGGAATAAGGACTACCAAAAGGAACTAGGTAATCAAGATTGGGAAGTCGATTGTTGATCAACTCGTAACATGTCTTGTTGTGCCTCTTCACAACCAGAACCCTGTTTAAGACGTGACAAGCTGTATTAACGGCTTCTGCATAGAAAGTGACAGGAAGCTTTGCATCCGACAGCATAGTCCTTGCAGTCTCAATCAGTGTTCTGTTCTTTCGTTCAACAACTCCATTCTGTTGAGGTGTGTACGGCGCGCTGAATTCGTGACGGATCCCTTTCTTGAGACAGAAAAGCTCCATCAAATTATTCTTGAACTCAGTTCCGTTGTCACTCCTTATTCTTCTAACTTTCAGCTTGCAAAGAGATTCCAAGCTCAGGATCAGGTATTGAAGAATATCAACAGTCTCGTCTTTAGTACCTAAAAAATGCACCCAAGAAAAACGTGAGAAATCATCAGTTACAACTAGACAGAACGACTTACCTCCAATACTCCTGATACTTATGGGGCCAAACAGATCCATGTGAAGTAGCTCCAAAGGGGTATCAATGTAGTTTTGGAGCTTGGGCTTGTGAGACTTTCGCTGCTGTTTGCCCTTTTTACAAGGCATACAGTCATCTGCAACAGTAAATCTCAGCTTAGGAACCCCGGTTACCAAACCATTTCGGACAAGATGATTCATTTTATGATACGAAATATGTCCGAGTTTCCTATGCCACAAGATGGAGTCAAGCTCTGTCGCTTTAGAAAGCAAACAGGTAGGAACTGATGAGGTGGTTGTTGCCACGCTCATATCGATCTGATGGGTGTCGTTTGTTCTTGGCGCTCTCATCAGGATCCAATCTTCCGGAACTTCAAAACCAGGTTTGAGAATCAAGCATTCTGACTTGTCAAACATCACCGAGTACTCCTTATCACACATTTGAGAGACACTCAACAGGTTATGCTTCAGCTGCTCGCAGAAGTTGACATTGTCAAAGCTGACACAACCGTTCGAAACCACGCCTTGACACGTGATGTTGCCGCCTTTTTCTCCCGCAAAGGCCACATAGCCGCCTCTGAATGGTTTAATGTCTTAAAGCAGGGCCATGTTTCCTGTCATGTGCCTGGAACATCCACTATATACATACCAGCGGTTAGAGATAGTACCCTTCGGATGTCCCTGCACGAGTCACAAAAGAATTAGTTAGTTTTGGAGACCCAAGCCATTGTGGTCTTGGGTCGTCCATCCTTTTCAAAATAAACTACTTCCTTTAACTCACAGTCATGATGACGGTTCAAAATTGATGAATCTTTAGAAGAAATAGAACTAGGAGATTGAGAAGTTTTGGATTTGGTAGTCCAGGGTCTCTTTTGTTTCTTAACCTAAACAGGAGACATTGGTTCAACTACAGCAGGTGAACTTGTGGAAGCTTCACCTGATTGATCTGAAGTCAGCTGTTCAAGCTTTCTCAACCTCTTGTTCCGTTTCCTCTTCTGTGGCTTAGAGAGTCTTGCCACATGTTGCTCACCAGTACGTGTACTACCAGAGGTAGATACACGAGGTACAGCAGGTTGCGTTACCTTTCTTGGAACAGATGGTTTAGCTTCAGATATGATCTTAGGCTTTACCATCAGTTTGACTGGTGGTTTCACCACATTTTGCTTTGGATGTTTGGGAGATGGTTTCACTGGTGGCGACCTGGGGATAACAGCTGGTTGTGAAACAACAGGCCGTTTCCCTTGGTTCTTAGAAGGACAGTTCACAAAAATGTGACCTACCAAGCCACAGTAAAAACAGTTCCTCTTGTCTACATAAGTTCTCTTGTAAGGCTCCTTAGATCTGGCCTTAGATAACTCAGCATTATGAGAAGGAGGAGTTGGTTTATGAACATTAGTCTGAACCTTACCAGTTTGGTTTTTGGGAGTATAATATTTTTCTAAATTTTCTTTATACCCAAGTCCATAGTGAGCTGACAAAGCCTCTTTCTTTACTTGGTTAAGACTTTTATACCCCCCGTAAAGCATTACCATTAGTTTATCATTTGTTTCAATGATGTCTAGTTCAGTTAAAATGCAGTTATCACTATTAGTGATAACGTTTTTCTTTACTTTTTGTTCAGTCAACAACTCCTCGGATACTACTCCTTCAGGGCAAGAGTTAACCGACCCGTCTTCAGAAGCAGTAACAAACTCCTCTCTAGATGTGGAGTTAGCCTTACTTGAGGATTCATTCTTTTTAGGGGAATCATCCTTATCAGAGGACTCATCTAGACAAGTGAGATCAATGTCTATTAAGCTATTGACAAACTTCCCGCTCACTGGTGGAGGAATGGCATTAGTACCCAAACCTAACCCATTCAGTTGTCTCACCACAGACTCGTAGTGTTCCACCACAAAGAGAGAGTTTTTCAACTTCTCATTAGTGCATTTTAACTGCAAGATCTTATTTTGCAGTTTGTTGATTTCATTGTTCCGTTTTTCTAACCCCTTTTAAGCAATATCCAAGTGAAGCTATTGATCGCTCATTTTTAAAGAATACTCACGTTTTTCCTTTTTCAACGTTTCAATAGACTCTTTAAAACATTTTTCGTTTTCTTTATAGCTTAGAGCTGTCATACTTAGGGGTTCGATTTTGTCTTGGAGCTTAGAATTTTCAAGTTTTAGCCCTAGACACTTAGAACATGAAACAAAGAAAAGGGATTAGAGTCTACCTCATGAGATGAACTTGTTGCTTCTCCAATGGCCATGAGAGCAACAGTAGTAGTCGATTTCCCTTTCTCAGCTACAGAAGCTTCCTTTCCTTTAGCTTCCTCCTCTTCCTATGTAGCCGCAGTAGTAGACTCTTTTAGGTCAGCCATAGAGGCTTCCCTTCTCTATGCTTCCATCATTTCCATGATCTCAGCCATGAGACCAATCTGTGTTTGTGCGATGATGGCATCCTCAAGATGAACGCCCCAATCAATGCTGTCGTCCTGTTGGGCTACCAGTGCATTGGACGTTCCACCTTGGCTTTGATTGTGGTGGTTTGGATTGTTTTGGCCATGGCTGTTTCCTTGGCTGGGTCGGGTAAAACCAGAGGCAGGTGCTCTGTCTTTCTGACACTCACGAGCAAAGTGTCCACAGTTAAGACACTTGTAGCATTTGGCCTTAGATTTGTCAAACCCAACCTTGGCATTAGGATGCTCGCCAATAAAATTTCTTCCTGTTCTGTTCAGGAAACGCTTGGCTCTCCTCAAAAGCATGGCCATATTCCATTAAATATCCATGTCCTCCATGTCATCACGATCCACTTGATTAAAATGTTCTTCAATCGTCTCTGGATCAGTAAGCTTGCCAACTATGAAATTTTCATATGCAAGCATACAAGATGAGAATAATGCTACATGATCTTCAGCTATTCTGGCTATAGCTGAGTTGTTAGCTGAAGACGTAGCAGGAGGATTTCTTGAGGTATTTTGATGATGAGACCCCAACCCTGATCCTGAAGCATAGCAAGCATGACCACCACACCCCGTTGAGTGGTCTTCTTCAGTAGGATTTCCAGCGAAGAGGGCAATTCCAGAGCCAGATGACTTGGATGTAGAAGTCGTCCCATGATACATAGAAGGGTCTTGTATCTGGGGTCTTCCAGAGCTCTCCTTTCTTCTTAGTTTCATGTCATGAGCTTGAACCTTTCCTATTGCCTCTTCAACTGTCAGCTCATAGAATTTAGGATTTTCCCTCATCGGGGTTGTGTACATCTCAAATTTGGGTGGTAAAGCATCCAAAAACTTTTCCACCATCTCTTCAGCTGGATACTTGAGTTCAAAATCCTTCAACTCAGTTTGTAAATGATAGAACCTAGAGATGAGGTCATCTAGAGATTCGTTCTCAAAAAATCTGAAGCACTCATACTGCTTCCTGAGAAGATCCCGCTTACTCTTCTTGATGTCACTATTTCCTTCGAATCTCTTTTGTAATGCTTTCCAGAGATCCTTAGAATTGTCATACCCTCGGAAACTGTGGAACAATTCCCGAGTTAATGCCATAGTGATCGAACCAAGTGCCTTCTTCTCTCGATCATATGCTTTCTTTTCTTCCTCATCGAGTTTAGAAATAGGCTTGGGCAATTCATCATCAAGATAGATGTGTGTGGGATGCTTATATCCCTCAAGGATTGGTATCCATAGCGATGAGTCGGTATAAGAAATGTAGTGCTCGAAACGTGCTTTCAATTAGAATAATCGTTTACGTTTAGCAACTTTGACGGTTTCTGTGGTGTACCGATCTCATTATCATAGTTTAACATGTTTCCCAAATTCTGAAGATTCGACATAGTGAACACTTAGTCAACTTTCAGAAAAATCAGACACAGTTGCGCACTTGACTTTGGCCTTGCGCACTTGAGAAATGGTCTTGAGTATTTATATTTGCTCTTGCGTACTTGTAAGTACACAGGAGTAAATGTAAGTACGCAGGATATAACTTAAGTTCGCACAGGTTCAGTCTTGCGCACTTGTAAGTACGCAGGAGATAACTTTTGCGTATTTAGTAAGTACGTAGAAAACTATACTTTTTGCCAAAAATGGTAAGTACGTAGGATACTTTTTCAGCAACTCTCACCAACCTTTTCCGGTGACTAGAAAAACGCCGGAGATGGTAAAAATTGGCATGATGATTAATGCAAATGAGCCAAAGGGTCAGAAACTTGTTTCTAACCAACCTTTGATGCTCAAATAACTCAAATACACAACAAAAATTTGTTTTTGAGAGATTTTTGCTTCTAAAAAAGTGCTCAAGAGCTACCCCTTTTTTATCACAAAAATCAACAAAAATACCTCTTTTTGCTTGTAAAAATCAGTAAAAACGTCTCCCAACTCACTTACAACACTCGAATTCAAGAGCACGCACTGATACCACTTATAGGTCCCTTCGTGTGTGTCGGATCATTGCATGCAAGTGGTCTACTAGTCGGACCGGGTGCGGAATACCCGTGACTAGGCGGAGAGTCTAACTAAAACAAAGTAAACCAAACACGAGAGTCATAATAAAAGCTCTTTCTATTATAAACACTCGACGGTTACAGAGAGATTACAAATTGCGTACTTAACAAACTGAGTTCGTCTAAGATATGAGTTCTACGTACTTATCCTCTGTAAACCAAATCTATTTATACAGACCTGATTCCTGCGCACTTAGCAAGTGCGCAGGACCAAATGCTCTTGCGTACTTAGCAAGTACGCATGGGTCTTCCTGCGTACTTGCTAAGTACGCAGGAGCTTTCTCCTACGCACATGTAAGTGCGCAAAACACTTAGAAGAAATGCAACATACATTATGTAAAAGTAAATACAACCTGATAAACTATTACATAACGACTCTTACATACAAAGACAAATTACAAACATTAGAAATACATAACGACTCTATCCAGAGTGTTGTCACAGGAAAGTGCATCAACAGAAAAGATTACACAGACAATAAAGAGTCCAGAACAAGCGTTAACTGGTGAAATATTAGCATGGATGTATGTTGGTGAAAAGAAAATGTATGTAGTAAAGAGATGTGATGGGAATATCTAGTATTTTGACAGAAGTTCAAAGTTAAACACATTGCCATACTGGGATATTCTAGAGCTATGTCAACTATATATGATCAATCCATCGAACAATTCATTTGCTGCTATATTTGAAGAATTTTTAAAGAGAGAGTGTGGAAAAGCTAAATTTGAAAAGTTCAAACCACAGGTGCCTGAATGCATAAAGTGAAAAGAAATGATAAAGACGGCAAAAGAAGGTTTAGATACATTGTGAAGCCTGCTAATATAGTTTCAACTGTTTACATTCCAGCACGTAAGCTGAATCGTCCGAAATCTCTGTTGTAGGGGGTCGAAATCTTGACTTTTTGGTCGAAAAGTCTCATCTCAAGGGTTTTCGGTTGAAAAGTCTCTTCTACAAGTTTTTCGGTCTAAAAGTCTTCTCTACAAGTTTTTCGATCGAAAAGTGTGATAAAAATCCTTTGATCGAAATCTTAAATTTTGTCCGAATTCCCTCCTGATCGAAATCTTACTTTTCGGTTGAAAAGTCCTGCCCGAATTGTCAAAGTTTTTGGTTGAAAAGTGTGGGAGAAAAAAAAATATTGAAGATGACGATGATAATAGTGGTGGTACTGGTGGTGTTGGTGGAAGTGGAAAAACAATTGAAGATGCTTAACAAGAAACTTCAACCAACAATGAATACAAAAAGTATGAATATGAACAATAGCAGACGTATGTTGAAGAAGATGGTTGAGTGATTGGTAAATTGGATAAGCTTGTAGATGAAAGAGAGCCATTTACTGTTCCTGAAGATATTGAATCACCATCTAAAAGGCCAAAGACTTCAAAGATTGACTAGAGTACTTGGTGGATAAAGACTGAGAAGCCATTCATTGTAGAAAAGGTTACACAGACAATAAAGAGTCCAGAACAAGCGTTAACTGGTGAAATATCAGCATGGATGTATGATGGTGAAAAGAAGATGTATGTAACAAAGAGATGTGATGGGAATATCCAGTATTTTTACAGAAGTTCGAAGTTAAACACATTGCCATACTGGGATATTCGAGAGCTAAGTCAACTGAAGATGATCAATCCATCGAAAAATTCATTTGCTGCTAATTTTGAAGAATTTTTAAAGAGAGAGTGTGGAAAAGCTAAATTTGAAAAGTTCAAACCATAGGTGCCTGAATACAGAAAGTTGAAAAGAAATGATAAAGACGGCAAAAGAAGGTTTAGATACATTGTGAAGCCTGCAGATACAGTTTCAACTGTTTACATTCCAGCACGTAAGTTGAATCGTCCGAAATCTCTGTTGAAGGGGTCGAAATCTTGACTTTTTGGTCGAAAAGTCTCATCTCAAGGGTTTTCGGTCGAAAAGTCTCCTCTACAAGTTTTTCGGTCGAAAAGTCTCATCTACAAGTTTTTCGATCGAAAAGTCTGAACAAAATCCTTTGATCAAAATCTTAAATTTTGTTCGAAATTCCTCCTAATCGAAATCTTACTTTTCGGTCGAAAAGTCCTACCCGAATTCTTAAAGTTTTCGATCGAAAAGTGTGGGAGAAAAAAAAATTGAAGATGACGATGATAATAGTGGTGGTACTGGCGGTGTTGGTGGAAATGGAAAAACATTTGAAGGTGCTTAACAAGAAACTTCAACCAACACTGAATACAAAAAGTATGAATATAAACAACAGTGGACGTATGTTGAAGAAGATGGTTCGGTGATTGGTAAATTGGATAAGCTTGTAGATGAAAGAGAGCCATTTACTGTTCCTGAAGATATTGAATCACAATCTAAAAGGTCAAAGACTTAAAAGATTGACAAGATTTCTTGGTGGACAGTGACTGAGAAGCCATCCATTGTAGAAAAGATTACACAGACAATAAATAGTCCAGAACAAGCGTTAACTGGTGAAATATTAGCATGGATGTATGTTGGTGAAAAGAAGATGTATGTAATAAAGAGATGTGACGGGAATATCCAGTATTTTGACAGAAGTTCAAAGTTAAACACATTGCCATACTGGGATATTCTAGAGCTAAGTCAATTGAAGATGATGAATCCATCGAACAATTCATTTCCTGCTATATTTGAAGAATTTTTAAAGAGAGAGTGTGGAAAAGCTAAATTTGAAAAGTTCAAACCACAGGTGCCTGAATGCATAAAGTGAAAAGAAATGATAAAGACGGCAAAAGAAGGTTTAGATACATTGTGAAGCGGCTAATACAGTTTCAACTGTTTACATTCCAGCACGTAAGTTGAATCGTCCGAAATCTCTGTTGAAGGGGGTCGAAATCTTGACTTTTTGGTCGAAAAGTCTCATCTTAAGGGTTTTCGGTTGAAAAGTCTCTTCTACAAGTTTTTCGGTCTAAAAGTCTCCTCTACAAGTTTTTCGATCGAAAAGTGTGATAAAAATCCTTTGATCGAAATCTTAAATTTTGTCCGAATTCCCTCCTGATCGAAATCTTACTTATCGGTCGAAAGGTCTTGCCCGAATTCTCAATGTTTTCGGTTGAAAAGTGTGGGAGAAAAAAAAATATTGAAGATGACGATGATAATAGTGGTGGTACTGGTGGTGTTTTGTGGAAGTGGAAAAACAATTGAAGATGCTTAACAAGAAACTTCAACCAACATTGAATAGAAAAAGTATGAATATGAACAATAGCAGACGTATGTTGAAGAAGATGGTTGAGTGATTGGTAAATTGGATAAGCTTGTAGATGAAAGAGAGCCATTTACTATTCCTGAAGATATTGAATCACCATCTAAAAGGCCAAAGATTTCAAAGATTGACAAGAGTACTTGGTGGACAGTGACTGAGAAGCCATCCATTGTAGAAAAGATTACACAGACAATAAATAGTCCAGAACAAGCGTGAACCGGTGAAATATTAGCATGGATGTATGTTGGTGAAAAGAAGATGTATGTAACAAAAAGATGTGATGGGAATATCCAGTATTTTGACAGAAGTTCAAAGTTAAACACATTGTCATACTAGGATATTCTAGAGCTAAGTCAACTGAAGATGATCAATCCATCGAACAATTCATTTGCGGCTATATTTGAAGAATTTTTAAAGAGAGAGTGTGGAAAAGCTAAATTTGAAAAGTTCAAACCACAGGTGCCTGAATGCATAAAGTGAAAAGAAATGATAAAGACGGCAAAAGAAGGTTTAGATACATTGTGAAGCCTGCTAATACAGTTTCAACTGTTTACATTCCAGCACGTAAGTTGAATCGTCCGAAATCTCTGTTGAAGGGGGTCGAAATCTTGACTTTTTGGTCGAAAAGTCTCATCTCAAGGGTTTTCGGTTGAAAAGTCTCTTCTACAAGTTTTTCGGTCTAAAAGTCTCCTCTACAAGTTTTTCGATCGAAAAGTGTGATAAAAATCCTTTGATCGAAATCTTAAATTTTGTCCGAATTCCCTCCTGATCGAAATCTTACTTTTCGGTTGAAAAGTCCTGCCCGAATTGTCAAAGTTTTTGGTTGAAAAGTGTGGGAGAAAAAAAAAATATTGAAGATGACGATGATAATAGTGGTGGTACTGGTGGTGTTGGTGGAAGTGGAAAAACAATTGAAGATGATTAACAAGAAACTTCAACCAACACTGAATACAAAAAGTATGAATATGAACAATAGCAGACGTATGTTGAAGAAGATGGTTGAGTGATTGGTAAATTGGATAAGCTTGTAGATGAAAGAGAGCCATTTACTGTTCCTGAAGATATTGAATCACCATCTAAAAGGCCAAAGACTTCAAAGATTGACAAGAGTACTTGGTGGATAAAGACTGTGAAGCCATTCATTGTAGAAAAGGTTACACGAACAATAAAAAGTTCAGAACAAGCGTTAACTGGTGAAATATTAGCATGGATGTATGATGGTGAAAAGAAGATGTATGTAACAAAGAGATGTGATGGGAATATCCAGTATTTTGACAGAAGTTCAAAGTTAAACACATTACAATACTGGGATATTCGAGAGCTAAGTCAACTGAAGATGATCAATCCATCGAAAAATTCATTTGCTGCTAATTTTAAAGAATTTTTAAAGAGAGAGTGTGGAAAAGCTAAATTTGAAAAGTTCAAACCATAGGTGCCTGAATGCAGAAAGTTGAAAAGAAATGATAAAGACGGAAAAAGAAGGTTTAGATACATTGTGAAGCCTGCAGATACAGTTTCAACTGTTTACATTCCAGCACGTAAATTGAATCGTCCGAAATCTCTGTTGAAGGGGTCGAAATCTTGACTTTTTGGTCGAAAAGTCTCATCTCAAGGGTTTTTGGTCGAAAAGTCTCCTCTACAAGTTTTTCGGTCGAAAAGTCTCATCTACAAGTTTTTCGATCGAAAAGTCTGATCAAAATCCTTTGATCAAAATCTGAAATTTTGTCCGAAATTCCTCCTGATCGAAATCTTACTTTTCGGTCGAAAAGTCCTACCTGAATTCTTAAAGTTTTCGGTCGAAAAGTGTGGGTGAAAAAAAAAATTGAAGATGACGATGATAATAGTGGTGGTACTGGCGGTGTTTTGTGGAAGTGGAAAAACAATTGAAGGTGCTTAACAAGAAACTTCAACCAACACTGAATATAAAAAGTATGAATATAAACAACATTGGACGTATGTTGAAGAAGATGGTTCGGTGATTGGTAAATTGGATAAGCTTGTAGATGAAAGAGAGCCATTTACTGTTCCTGAAGATATTGAATCACCATCTAAAAGGCCAAAGACTTCAAAGATTGACAAGATTACTTGGTCGACAGTGACTGAGAAGCCATCCATTGTAGAAAAGATTACATAGACATTAAAGAGTCCAGAACAACCGTTAACTGGTGAAATATTAGCATGGATGTATGTTGGTGAAAAGAAGATGTATGTAATAAGGAGATGTGACGGGAATATCCAGTATTTTGACAGAAGTTCAAAGTTAAAAACATTGCCATACTGGGATATTCTAGAGCTAAGTCAACTGAAGATGATCAATCCATCAAACAATTCATTTGTGCTAATTTTGAAGAATTTTTAAAGATAGAGTGTGGAAACGCTAAATTTGAAAAGTTCAAACCACAGGTGCCTGAATGCATAAAATTGATAAGAAATGATAAAGACCGCAAAAGAAGGTTTAGATACATTGTGAAGCCTACTAATATAGTTTCAACTATTTACATTCCAGCACGTAAGTTGAATCGTCCGAAATCTCTGTTGAAGGGGTCGAAAAGTCTCATCTCAAGGGTTTTCGGTTGAAAAGTCTCCTCTACAAGTTTTTCGGTCTAAAAGTCTCCTCTAAAATTTTTCGATCGAAAAGTCTGATAAAAATCCTTTGATTGAAATCTTAAATTTTGTCCGAATTCCCTCCTGATCGAAATCTTACTTTTCGGTTGAAAAGTCCTGCCCGAATTGTCAAAGTTTTCGGTTGAAAAGTGTGGGAGAAAAAAAAATATTGAAGATGACGATGATAATAGTGGTGGTACTGGTGGTGTTGGTGGAAGTGGAAAAACATTTGAAGATGCTTAACAAGAAACTTCAACAAACACTGAATACAAAAAGTATGAATATGAACAATAGCAGACCTATGTTGAAGAAGATGGTTCAGTGATTGGTAAATTGAATAAGCTTGTAGATGAAAGAGAGCCATTTACTGTTCCTGAAGATATTGAATCACCATCTAAAAGGCCAAACACTTCAAAGATTGACAAGAGTACTTGGTGGACAGTGACTGAGAAGCCATCCATTGTAGAAAAGATTACACAGACAATAAAGAGTCCAAAACAAGCGTTAACTGGTGAAATATTAGCATGGATGTATGTTGGTGAAAAGAAGATGTATGTAATAAAGAGATGTGATGGGAATATCCAGTATTTTGACAGATGTTCAAAGTTAAACACATTGCCATACTGGGATATTCTAGAGCTAAGTCAACTGAAGATGATCAATCTATCGAACAATTCATTTGCTGCTAATTTTGAATAATTTTTAAAGAGAGAGTGTGGAAAAGCTAAATTTGAAAAGTTCAAACCACAGGTGCCTGAATGCATAAAGTTGAAAAGAATTGATAAAGACGGCAAAAGAAGGTTTAGATACATTGTGAAGCTTGCTAATACAGTTTCAACTGTCTACATTCCAGCACGTAAGTTGAATCGTCCGAAATCTCTGTTGAAGGGGTCGAAATCTTGACTTTTTGGTCGAAAAGTCTCATCTTAAGGGTTTTCGGTCAAAAAGTGTCCTCTAAACGTTTTTCGGTCGAAAAGTCTACTCTAAAAGTTTTTCGGTCAAAAAGTCTACTCTACAAGTTTTTTGATCGAAAAGTCTTATCAAAATCTTAAATTTTGTCCGAAATCCCTCCTGATCGAAATCTTACTTTTCGGTCGAAAAGTCCTGCCCGAATTCTCAAAGTTTTTCGTCGAAAAATGTGGGAGAAAAAAAATATATTGAAGATGACGATGATAATAGTGGTGTGTTGAAGCACTTTCCTGTGACAAACACTCAGGATAGATTATGGATAGATAGAGTCTTAGTTTAGTACTTTCATGTATGTATTTGTCTTTGTTTGTAAGTGTCTGTATGTATTAGTAATCGAGTTGTATTTACTTTTACATATTGATTGTTGCATTTTTCTCTAAGTGTTTTGCGCACTTATATGTGCGTAGGAAGTAGTTCCTACGTACTTAGCAAGTACGCAAGAATACCTTTGAGTACTTGCTAAGTACGCATGAGCAAATTGCCCTGCGCACTTGCTAAGTGCACAGGAATCAGGTCATGTATAAATAGGAATGGTTGACAGGAGATAAGTACACAATCATAGGCATTCAGATTAGCTAATACGCAGAACTTTGTAATCTCTCTGTAACCTTCAAGTGTTTATAATAGACGAACGTTTATAGTGATTATCTTATCGGTTTACTTTGTTTCGTAAGACTCTCCACGTAGTCACAGGTATTCCGCACCCGGTCCGACTAGTAGACCCACTTGCATGTGACGATCCGCCACACCCGAGGGACCTACAAGTGGTATCAGAGCTTTGCTCTTGATTTCGAGTGTTGTGAGTGAGTTTGGAGAGTTTTTTACAGAGTTTTACAAGCAAAAGGAGGTGTTTTGAGAAAGAGAAAGAGAAGGAGAAGGAGAAAACCACTGGTGATGAGGCTTGTCATCCTGTTGACTTGACTAAGGATGACGACAAATACAAGGATCCCGAAGCCGATCCTAGTGGAGGTGACCACCAAGCTTTTGCAATTGTGCCCATCTCTGCTATTGCAATGGCTCAAGGGGAGTCTACTCATCAAGAGGGTGGTGATACCTCTGGTGGTGGTGATAAAGGAAAGTCAGTGGCTGATGTTCTTAAGGATCTATCTGCTGATGAGATCTTATACCTAGAGTCTGACTATTCCAAGGAAGCACAGAACCATGCTCTCTTTAATCTAGAAGAAGGAGAGATCGACTCTGGTGATGACTGGGACGATGATGATGAGGATGTAATAATTGAAATTCCCAAGGGCGACGGGGAAGGAGAGTACGAGTTAGAAGATGGAGAGATCTTTGAATTTCCATCCTTCGAAGCTCAGCTCGACACAGTCGAGCATGCTGGTAATGTGGAAGCCTCGATTGAAGCCTCTCCAGTCGACCCTACACCTGTGGATCCGGAGGCACCAAAAGAAAAAGATATGCCTTGTACTTCATCTAAGGGTCCAGCTCCTGTTTGGTAGAAGACGTCTATCATAGACAAACAAGAGGCAACAGGGATGATCTTGGCTGTAAGGTTCGAGGAGGATAAGCAGTTGTTCGCAATCAAAAGATCTGGAGGGGTTCAATACTTGAAACCAACCAGAGAAGCGTTCAACTCCTTACCCAAATACGACCTTGTGAACCAAGAAAACCGAGAGCTGCTGGGTCATTCTAATCATGTAGTGGCGATGGGTTTGTGAGTGGTTCTACAGCGGGAAGCAAGATCGGGGAAGTTCGAAGTGTTCAAGCCTCAGGTGCCCAAAAGAGTCAAGGATAAGACAGCAATACATCCTGTGACTAAGAAATTCTTAAAGAAATTGGTATACAAGCCAGTGCTATGTGAAACTAAGATTCCCGTGAGTAAGTTTTCTCAGGATATTCTTGGTGACATGTGGTACTGGTACGTACATCCAAAGACGGGCGAGGCTGTGGTGATTGGAATGGTGAGGTCTAAAAGTAGATGCTTAGTGCCGAGGGAACTAATCAAAGTATTTGATGAAGTCTGCTTCATTAACTTCTCTGTGAAAGATCTGGAGGCACTAGCAGACAGGTATTGCAAGCATACTGACGAGTGGACGAAATTCCTTGCTTCTAAATATGACAAGGTGATCAAGTTCTGCCATGACTATAAGAAGAAGATGGAAGCTAAAGATGCATAGCTGTGAAGACTGAAGACAGAAGACTCAAGAATAAAGATCGAATATGATCCGGAGCTTTTGTCAAGGGGGAGTTTGTTGAAGCACTTTCCTGTGACAAACACTCTGGATAGATTATGGATAGATAGAGTCTTAGTTTAGCACTTTCATGTATGTGTTTGTCTTTGTTTGTAAGTGTCTGTATGTATTAGTAATCGAGTTGTATTTACTTTTACATATTGATTGTTGCATTTTTCTCTAAGTGTTTTGTGCACTTGTATGTGCGCAGGAAGTAGTTCCTGCGTACTTAGCAAGTACGCAAGAATACCTTTGTGTACTTGCTAATTACGCATGAGCAAATTGCCCTGCGCACTTGCTAAGTGCGCAGGCATCAGGTCATGTATAAATAGGAATGGTTGACAGGAGATAACTACGCAATCTTAGGCATTCAGATTAGCAAATACGCAGAACTTTGTAATCTCTCTGTAACCTTAAAGAGTTTATAATAGACGAACGTTTATAGTGATTATCTTGTCGGTTTACTTCGTTTCGTAAGACTCTCCACCTAGTCACGGGTATTCCGCATGCGGTCCGACTATTAGACATACTTGCATGTGACGATCCGCCACACTCGAAGGACCTACATGGTGGTACTGGTGGTGTTGGTGGAAGTGGAAAAACAAATGAAGATGCTTAAAAAGAAACTTCAACCAACACTGAATACAAAAAAAGTATGAATATGAACAACAGCAGACGTATGTTGAAGAAGATGGTTCAGTGATTGGTAAATTGGATAAGCTTGTAGTTGAAAGAGAGCCATATACTGTTCCTGAAGATATTGAATCACCATCTAAAAGGCCAAAGACTTCAAAAATTGACAAGAGTACTTGGTGGACAGTGACTGAGAAGCCATCCATTGTTAAAAAGATTACACCGACAATAAAGAGTCCAGAACAAGCGTTAACTTTTGAAATATTAGCATGGATGTATGATGGTGAAACGAAGATGTATGTAATAAAGAGATGTGATGGGAATATCCGGTATTTTGACAGAAGTTCAAAGTTAAACACATTTCCATACTGGGATATTAACTGAAGATGATCAATGCATCGAACAATTCATTTGCTGTTAATGTTGAAGAATTTTTAAAGAGAGTGTGTGGAAAAGCTAAATTTGAAAAGTTCAAACCCCAAGTGCCTGAATGCATAAAGTTGTAAAGAAATGGTAAAGATGGCAAAAGAAGGTTTAGATACATTGTGAAGCCTGCTGATACAGTTTCAACTGTTTACATTCCAGCACGTATGTTGAATCGTCGGAAATCTCTATTGAAGGGGTCGAAATCTTGACTTTTTGGTCGAAAAGTCTCATCTCAAGGGTTTTAGGTCGAAAAGTCTCCTCTACAAGTTTTTCGATCGAAAAGTCTCCTCTACAAGTTTTTCGATCGAAAATTCTTATCAAAATCCTTTGATCGAAATATTAAATTTTGTCTGAAATCCCTCCTGATCGAAATCTTACTTTTCGGTGGAAAAGTCCTGTCCGAATTCACAAAGTTTTCCGTCGAAAATGTGGGAGAAAAAAAAAATATTGAAGATGACGATGATAATAGTGGTGGTACAGGTGGTGTTGGTGGAAGTGGGAAAACAATTGAAGATGCTTAACAAGAAACTTCAACAAACACTGAATACAAAAAGTATGAATATGAACAACAACAGACGTATGTTGAAAAAGATGGTTCAGTGATTGGTAAATTGGATAAGCTTGTAGATGTAAGAGAGCCATTTACTGTTCTAGAAGATATTGAATCACCATCTAAAAGGCCAAAGACTTCAAAGATTGACAAGAGTACTTGGTGGATAATGACTGAGAAGCCATCAATTGTAGAAAAGGTTACACAGACAATAAAGAGTCGAGAACAAGCGTTAACTGGTGAAATATTAGCATAGATGTACGATGGTGAAAAGAAGATGTATGTAATAAAGAGAGGTGATGGGAATATCCAGTATTTTGACAGAAGTTCAAAGTTAAAAACATTGCCATACTGGGATATTCGAGAGCTAAGTCAACTAAAGATGATAAATCCATAGAACAATTCATTTGCTGCTAATTTTGAAGAATTTTTAAAGAGAGTGTGTGGAAAAGCTAGATTTGAAAAGTTCAAACCACAAGTGCCTGAATGCATAAAGTTGAAAAGAAATGGTAAAGACGGCAAAAGAAGGCTTAGATACATTGTGAAGCCTGCTGATACAGTTTCAACTGTTTACATTCCAGCACGTAAGTTGAATCGTCGGAAATCTCTATTGAAGGGGTCGAAATCTTGACTTTTTGTTCGAAAAGTCTCATCTCAAGGTTTTTCGGTCGAAAAGTCTCCTCTACAAGTTTTTCGGTCGAAAAGTCTTCTCTACAAGTTTTTCGATCGAAAAGTCTGATCAAAATCCTTTGATCAAAATATTAAATTTTGTCCGAAATCTCTCCTGATCGAAATCTTACTTTTCGGTCGAAAAGTCCTGCCCGAATTCTCAAAGTTTTACGTTAAAAAGTGTGGGAGAAAAAAAAATATTGAAGATGACGATGATAATAGTGGTGGTACTGGTGGTGTTGGTGGAAGTGGAAAAACAATTCAAGATGCTTAACAAAAAAAACTTCAACCAACACTGAATACAAAAAGTATGAATATGAACAACATCAGACGTATGTTGAAGAAGATGGTTCAGTGATTGGTAAATTAGATAAGCTTGTAGATGAAAGAGAGCCATTTACTGATCCTGAAGATATTGAATCACCATCTAAAAGGCCAAAGACTTCAAAGATTGACAAGAGTACTTGGTGGATAATGACTTAGAAGCCATCCATTGTAGAAAAGGTTACACAGACAATAAAGAGTCCAGAACAAGCGTTAACTGGTGAAATATTAGCATGGATGTGTGATGGTGAAAAGAAGATGTATGTAAAAACAGTATTTTGATCGGAATATCCAGTATTTTGATAGAAGTTCAAAGTTAAACACATTGCCATACTGGGATATTCGAGAGCTAGGTCAACTGAAGATGATCAATCCATCGAACAGTTCATTTGCTGCTAATTTTGAAGAATTTTTAAAGATAGAGTGTGGAAAAGCTAAATTTGAAAAGTTCAAACCACAGGTGCCTGAATGCAGAAAGTTGAAAAGAAATGTTAAAGACGGCAAAAGAAGGTTTAGATACATTGTGAAGCCTGCTAATACAGTTTCAACTATTTACATTCCAGCACGTAAGTTGAATTGTCCGAAATCTTTATTGAAGGGGTCGAAATCTTGACTTTTTGATCGAAAAGTCTCATCTTAAGGGTTTTTGGTCGAAAAGTCTCATCTTAAGGGTTTTCGGTCGAAAAGTCTCCTCTACAAGTTTTTCGGTCGAAAAGTCTCCTCTACAAATTTTTGATCGAAAAGTCTGATCAAAATCCTTTGATCAAAATCTTAAATTTTGTCCGAAATCCCTCCTGATCGAAATCTTACTTTTCGGTCGAAAAGTCCTGCCCGAATTCTCAAAGTTTTCGGTCGAAAAGTGTGGGAGAAAAAAAATATATTGAAGATGACGATGATAATAGTGGTGGTACTGGTGGTGTTGGTGGATGTGGAAAAACAATTGAAGATGCTTAACAAGAAACTTCAACCAACACTGAATACAAAAAGTATGAATATGAACAAAAGTAGACGTATGTTGAAGAAGATGGTTCTGTGATTGTTAAATAGGATAAGCTTGTAGTTGAAAGAGAGCCATATACAATTCCTGAAGATATTGAATCACCATCTAAAAGGCCAAGGACATCAAAAATTGACAAGAGTACTTGGTGGACAGTGACTGAGAAGCCATCCATTGTTAAAAAGATTACACAGATAATAAAGTGTCAAGAACAAGCGTTAACTGGTGAAATATTCGTATGGATGTATGATGGTGAAAAGAAGATGTATGTAATAAAGAGATGTGATGGGAATATCCAGTTTTTTGACAGAAGTTCAAAGTTAAACACATTTCCATACCGGGATATTCGAGAGCTAAGTCAACTGAATATGATCAATCCATCGAACAATTCATCTGTTGCTAATGTTGAAGAATTTTTAAAGAGAGAGATTGGAAAAGGTAAATTTGAAAATTCAAACCAAAGGTGCCTGAATGCGTAAAGTTGAAAAGAAATGATAAAGACGGGAAAAGAAGGTTTAGCACACTGTGAAGCCTGCTGATACAGTTTCAACTGTTTACATTCTAGCACGTAAGTTGAATCGTCCGAAAACTCTGTTGAAGGGGTCGAAATCTTGACTTTTTGGTCGAAAAGTCTCATCTCAAGGGTTTTCGGTCGAAAAGTATCATCTACAAGTTTTTCGGTCGAAATGTCTCCTCTACAAGTTTTTCGAACGAAAATTCTGATCAAAATCCTTTGATCGAAATATTAAATTTTGTCTGAAATCCCTCCTGATCAAAATCTTACTTTTCGGTCGAAAAGTCCTGCCCGAATTCTCAAATTTTTCGGTCGAAAAGTGTGGGAGAAAAAAAAATTGAAGATGACGATGATAATAGTGGTGGTACTGGTGGTGTTGGTGGATGTGGAAAAACAATTGAAGATGCTTAACAAGAAACTTCTCCCAACACTGAATACAAAAAGTATGAATATGAACAACAGCAGACGTATGTTGAAGAAGATGGTTCTGTGATTGTTAAATAGGATAAGCTTGTAGTTGAAAGAGAGCCATTTACTGTTCCTGAGGATATTGAATCACCATCTAAAAGGCCAAGGACTTCAAAAATTGACAAGAGTACTTGGTGGACAGTGACTGAGAAGCCATCCATTGTTAAAAAGATTACACAGATAATAAAGAGTCTAGAACAAGCGTTAACTGGTGAAATATTCGTATGGATGTATGATGGTGAAAAGAAGATGTATGTAATAAAGAGATGTGATCGGAATATCCAGTATTTTGACAGAAAGTTCAAAGTTAAACACATTGCCATACTGGGATATTCGAGAGCTAAGTCAACTGAAGATGATCAATCCATCGAACAATTCATTTGCTGCTAATTTTGAAGCATTTTTAAAGAGAGAGATTGGAAAAGGTAAATTTGAAAATTCAAAACCAAAGGTGCCTGAATGCGTAAAGTTGAAAAGAAATGATAAAGACGGGAAAAGAAGGTTTAGCACACTGTGAAGCCTGCTGATACAGTTTCAACTGTATACATTCTAGCACGTAAGTTGAATCGTCCGAAAACTCTGTTGAAGGGGTCGAAATCTTGACTTTTTGGTCGAAAAGTCTCATCTCAAGGGTTTTCGGTCGAAAAGTATCCTCTACAAGTTTTTCGGTCGAAATGTCTCCTCTACAAGTTTTTCGAACGAAAATTCTGATCAAAATCCTTTGATCGAAATATTAAATTTTGTCTGAAATCCCTCCTGATCAAAATCTTACTTTTCGGTCGAAAAGTCCTGCCCGAATTCTCAAATTTTTCGGTCGAAAAGTGTGGGAGAAAAAAAAATTGAAGATGACGATGATAATAGTGGTGGTACTGGTGGTGTTGGTGGATGTGGAAAAACAATTGAAGATGCTTAACAAGAAACTTCTCCCAACACTGAATACAAAAAGTATGAATATGAACAACAGCAGACGTATGTTGAAGAAGATGGTTCTGTGATTGTTAAATAGGATAAGCTTGTAGTTGAAAGAGAGCCATTTACTGTTCCTGAGGATATTGAATCACCATCTAAAAGGCCAAGGACTTCAAAAATTGACAAGAGTACTTGGTGGACAGTGACTGAGAAGCCATCCATTGTTAAAAAGATTACACAGATAATAAAGAGTCTAGAACAAGCGTTAACTGGTGAAATATTCGTATGGATGTATGATGGTGAAAAGAAGATGTATGTAATAAAGAGATGTGATCGGAATATCCAGTATTTTGACAGAAAGTTCAAAGTTAAACACATTGCCATACTGGGATATTCGAGAGCTAAATCAACTGAAGATGATCAATCCATCGAACAATTCATTTGCTGCTAATTTTGAAGCATTTTTAAAGAGAGAGTGTGGAAAAGCTAAATTTGAAAGTTCAAACCACAGGTGCCTGATTGCAGAAAGTTGAAAAGAAATGATAAAGACGGTAAAAAGAAGATTTAGATAAATTGTGAGGCCTGCTTATACAGTTTCAACTGTTTACATTCCAGCACGTAAGTTGAATCGTCCGAAATCTCTGTTGAAAGGGTCGAAATCTTGACTTTTCGGTCGAAAAGTCTCATCTCAAGGGTTTTCGGTCGAAAAGTCTCCTCTACAAGTTTTTATGTAGAAAAGTCACTTCTACAAGTTTTTCGATCGAAAAGTCTGATAAAAATCCTTTGATCGAAATCTTAAATTTTGTACGAAATTCCTCTAGATCGAAATCTTACTTTTCGGTCGAAAAGTCCTGTCCCAATTCTCAAAGTTTTCGGTCGAAAAGTGTGGGAGAAAAAAAATATTGAAGATGACGATGATAATTGTGGTGGTACTGGTGGTGTTGGTGGAAGTGGAGAAAACAATTGATGATGCTTTACAAGAAACTTCAACCAACACTGAATACAAAAAGTATGAATATGAACAACAGCAGACGTATGTTGAAGAAGATGATTCAGTGATTGGTAAAATGGATAAGCTTGTAGATGAAAGAGAGCCATTTACTGTTCCTGAAGATATTGAATCACCATGTAAAAGGACAAAGACTTCAAAGATTGACAAGAGTACTTGGTGGATAATGACTGAGAAGCCATCAATTGTAGAAAAGGTTACACAGACAATAAAGAGTCTAGAACAAGCGTTAACTGGTGAAATATTAGCATGGATGTATGATGGTGAAAAGAAGATGTATGTAATAAAGAGATGTGATCGGAATATTCTGTATTTTGACAGAAGTTCAATGTTAAACACATTGCCATACTGGGATATTCGAGAACTAAGTCAACTAAAGATGATCAATCCATCGAACAATTCATTTGCTGCTAATTTTGAAGAATTTTTAAAGAGAGAGTGTGGAAAAGCTAAATTTGAAAAGTTCAAACCACAGGTGCCTGAATGCAGAAAGTTGAAAAGAAATGATAAAGACGGCAAAAGAAGGTTTAGATACATTGTGAAGCCTGCTGATATAGTTTCAACTGTTTACATTCCAGCACGTAAGTTGAATCGTCCGAAATCTCTGTTGAAAGGGTCGAAATCTTGACTTTTCGGTCGAAAAGTCTCATCTCAAGGGTTTTCGGTCGAAAAGTCTCCCCTACAAGTTTTTCAGTCGAAAAGTCACCTCTACAAGTTTTTCGATCGAAAAGTCTGATAAAAATCCTTTGATCGAAATCTTACATTTTGTACGAAATTCCTCTTGATCGAAATCTTACTTTTCGGTCGAAAAGTCCTACCCGAAATCTCAAAGTTTTCGTTCGAAAAGTGTGGGAGAAAAAAAATATTGAAGATGACGATGATAATAGTGGTGGTACTGGTGGTGTTGGTGGAAGTGGAAAAACAATTGATGATGCTTTACAAGAAACTTCAACCAACACTGAATACAAAAAGTATGAATATGAACAACAGCAGACGTATGTTGAAGAAGATGGTTCAGTGATTGGTAAATTGGATAAGCTTGTAGATGAAAGAGAGCCATTTACTGTTCCTGAAGATATTGAATCACCATCTAAAAGGCCAAAGACTTCAAAGATTGACAAGAATACTTGGCGGATAATGACTGAGAAGCCATCCATTGTAGAAAAGGTTACACAGACAATAAAGGGTCCAGAACAAGCGTTAACTGGTGAAATATTAGCATGGATGTATGATGGTGAAAAGAAGATGTATGTAATAAAGAGATGTGATCGGAATATTCTATATTTTGACAGAAGTTCAATGTTAAACACATTGCCATACTGGGATATTCGAGAGCTAAGTCAACTGAAGATGATCAATCCATCGAACAATTCATTTGCTGCTAATTTTGAAGAATTTTTAAAGAGAGAGTGTGGAAAAGCTAAATTTGAAAAGTTCAAACCACAGGTGCCTGAATGCAGAAAGTTGAAAAGAAATGATAAAGACGGCAAAAGAAGGTTTAGATAAATTGTGAATCCTGCTGATACAGTTTCAACTGTTTACATTCCAGCACGTAAGTTGAATCGTTTGAAATCTCTATTGAAGGGGTCGAAATCTTGACTTTTTGGTCCAAATGTCTCATCTCAAGGGTTTTCGGTCGAAAAGTCTCCTCTACAAGTTTTTCGGTCGAAAAGTCTCCTTTACATGTTTTTCAATCGAAAAGTCTGATCACAATCCTTTGATCGAAATATTAAATTTTGTTTGAAATCCCTCCTGATCGAAATCTTACTTTTCGGTCGAAAAGTCCTGCCCGAATTCTCAAAGTTTTCGGTCGAAAAGTGTTGGAGAAAAAAAAATTAGCTGGAAAAACTTTCTTGTTCAAAATTGTTAGAGGATGTTCGGAGCCATGTTTGGCGTTGATTTTGAAAAAAATGAGACAGTTAAAAAAATATATAAAAAAGGATTTTCAATGGCTGACGAAGGGGGTGTGCATAAGGTCTTTGTAAATGGATTTAGGTATGTTCATCCAGATCTGTCTAAGGGAGATGTGAAAGGAAAATCCAGACAAGACCAATTAAAGAAAAGATATCAAGTATTCACACGCGCAGAAGGAAAATCTTTGACTGAACAGTATCACAAATATGTGAAATTGATCAATGATCTAAAGGAGGTTGATCTTGAATATGAAAAATCAGATGTCATGGATAAATTTCTCAATGCTCAACCACAGGAATGGGAGATTTATAAATTTAATATTAGAAATAAAGGATTACAGTTTAACTCATTAGAGGATTTGTGTGCAAAGCTACAGTTGTATTCACTCAAAGCTGATCAGAATAGAATAGTGATCAAAGGAGGATACGGTTATGATTTTCAAGGAAATTGTAAACGCATAGAATCAGATTTGGTTGCTGAAGCTGTGAAAGAGTCACATAAACTTACAGCTTATTCTTAACTGCTCAACGAAAATATGTGTTATGTGGAGTGTTTTGAGAAAATTGCTGATTACAAGAATCGAAATCAACTTCTGATAGATGCATTGAAACATGCACATACTACAAAAAAAATTCTAATAGATCGTGGGAAAGAGTATAAAAGGAAGATTGATGACTGTGTCAAAGAAAATTCTCATGTGAAGCTTCAGTTAAAGAGAAAGAATTATGAGATTCAACTATTGATTGCTGATAGAGAAACAGAAAAGAAATTGATGATCGAGAAGATGGAAAAGATAGCAAATACAGCAATTAAAGTTGATAAAATAAACATTTATAGGAAAGTGGCTAGTGGAATCATTGAAGCTCAAATACATGACAAAGTAACTTCTGGGCTTGGATATAAAGGAAGTGGTGAAAGTATTGAGGCTAAAGTTAATGATAAGGTGAATAGCGAGATGGGATACAAGAGTGTTTTTCCTCCATTTACTACAAATGGATTTTATGCACATATGCCTCAACCATACATTCCAGAGCCATTTGTGCCAAATGTTTATCCTTCGTTAGAGCCAAAGAGAAATTCCAAAGAAAATAAAGTTGAATTGAAGATTCCAAATTATCTTACTTCTGATGATGATTGCGTCAGTGACAAATCTGAAGAAAATCAAGAATGTGTGGATTATTTTGACAATAAGGGTGGCTTAGGGTTCAAGAAAGACTGTCCACTTAATGCTAATGCCATCCCATTCGTTTCAAATAAATTTACTTCGCTCATGTTTGTTAAAGATGAAGTAGAAATGTCAAAAGTTGTAGAACAGAAGTCTAAAGACAAGTCAGAATCTCGAAAGGGGCCTTATCAAAGACCATGTCCTGCTTTGAAGAAATGTTTCAGCTGTGGAAAGCATGGTCATTTATCAAGAGATTGTTGTATCAAGAAACACAAGTCTTCCAAACAGAAGGTCGTTTCTCAACCTCAGAGAAAGTTTCAAGAAAAGGTTATTAATGTCTTTAATAGTTTGAAGACATTTTGGACATACAATATGTCGGAACGAAAACAAGATTGCAAAGACAAATCTAAACCACGACAAGTTTGGAGAGTTAAACATTCGAGTCCAAGATCTAGCTTTGATGATGCAAAGTGTATGGGGGAGCTTGGCAGAATTCTTGTGTTTTGATATGCAATGGCCTAGGGGGAGATTGTTGGAACTATTTTTAGGCCATCGCATATAAAACAGTCTGAAGACGGAAGATTTCTTTTAAGTTAAAAGATTTCGACCGAAATCTTATAGATTTTGGACGAAATACATTTCGACCGAAATGTATTTCGGACGAACTCATTCTTTGTCTTCTTAGTATAAATACTTGTTTAGTTTGACTTTTGTAAGAGGGACTTCATTTGATATATCAATACAATAGAGAGAGTTACACCTTTAACTATGTGTTTTTGATCCAATCTCGTATCTTGATTATTCTAATCGATTCTCATTTCTACCAATCGATTGATTGATTTGCTCGAATAAACGGTTTTCACACTGTTGACTTTTGAAAGTTAAACAAACATGTCCTTAACTCAATTCAAACTCTAGGGACTATTCCTGTCAAGTTCCAAACTCAGAAATAGGAAATTACAAGGAGTAGTTATGTAAATTGCCCAAATTCGATTTATATTGACTATGAGAAAGTCAAAATCACATGCTTTGTTTCCTGTTGACTTCTGGGAGTCAAACCCGTACTCATTTGATCCCAATTCGAATTCGTAATCGAAGTTACGGCTGCATTTGTAACCGTTATGCACGTTCCAGACATTAATGACCATCTTTAACACAATAAACATAGGCATTGATTCAAAATTAAACCCCAATTATGGATAATCATGTCTTAACCATCGACCATAATCATATCTTCATCAAATTCGCATGAAATCGTGAACCATTCCCCAACTGAACACACTGCTCACCTTAATCGAATCCCATTGAAACTCTTCCACGCGTCAATTCAATTAGAGGTAGCACCAGACTCGCCAGAGATCAAACCGGACAAAACCGGCACCTGTTGTAGGTCCTGAGGACACAGATCTTCGGAGAAATCTTCAAACAGCCCAGATCAAGAGATGGAATCTCTGGATCCGGTATCACTCTCGAATCAGAAAAGGGTAGAGACGGGTGCGGGAATCAAAAACACGAACGGAAATATGTAAAAGTGAACAAGAACAGATAATTGAAAGCATAAAACGTATGATTCTTTTATTGATATGAAAATGATAAAGCTCCTCACACACTCACAATTAGTCTCACCCCAGGGTGAGCTCCCCCTGGGGTGGTGATTCCCTCTACAGACACACACTCCTCTTATGAGGTATTCTACTATATATTAGAGACCAAACACATGTGCCTTGTTTTCCAAGACACCGCCAAATGGGGTTGAAAAATAGGTATCGAAACTACGTAGTTTCGATTGAACATTTGTTCAACTGAAACTAGTAGTTTCGATTGAAAAAATGTTCAACTGAAACTAGTAGTTTCGATACTATAGTTTCTATTGACAGCATCAGTCTCAATTTTATACCCAACACCTGTTTTAGTCGGGAACCAACAATTAGACATCCATTCTGGTAATCAAACACTTCCTTAGCTTCGTTTTTATCTCAAGAACAAAAGCCCTATGATTATTGTGGCTTAAATTATCGAATTCAACTCAACCCAGAATCTAGGGTTCATGTATAAACCGGTTTAATCGAACTCTACCCTGAACTCTGTTTAAATTCAATTGAGTTACATCAATAGCTTCGCAATCAGTCACTTATTAAAAGCCCTATGCTTTCAACAAGTTTTAAAATCAGATTTGGTCAATTTGATTAGGTGTTCATATCAAGGGTTTTTGATTCATATTTCTAAAATCAAACGACCTCAAACCCGTCGATTTTGCAATTAAACCTAATCACAGATTCGCAATACACTAATGAACGAAACCCCTAGGTATTTGATTCAAATCGTGGCCGGATTCGATGGCTTGGGACCAGATTCGATCGTGCGTGTATATGGGAGGGGAACTCACTGAACTTGTATGATAAGACAATTATGATCCGGGTTCTTGTGCGATTCCCTAGCGGGCTGTGATGGTTAAGTGTGTGTACTTGTGTGGGAGAGACCCGTGTTCGAGTCTCACCACACGCTTTTTATTTTTAAACAATTTTTGATTAATATTTTTAAATCAAAATCAAACCTTATATTATTATATTAATATATTAATGCATTCAAGCCTCGTAAAACACCCGTAGGCTCGGGTTTGGTTTGATAACCCATTGTTAATATTAATTCCCACTTTTAAGATAATATATTTATATTATTTTCAAACCACGACTTCGAATAAAATAATATAATTATATTATTTTTAACCCGTGACTCCATTTAAAAATAATATACTTTTATATTATTTTTGCCAGGTTTATAAACATTGTGTAACGTTTCAACTAACAAATAATATAATTATTTATATTATTACCCACGTTTATATACTCGAAGAAAAATAATAGATTTATTATTTTTGTCATGCAATTAATTTTCGTATTATTTTTCTAAACGTAAAAATAATATAATAAGTTATATTATTTTCACTAGGCCATTTTTAAATGCTACAAACGCACGAATGAATATTTATATGTTATATTCGTAATTAGGGATGTTCGACACAAAATGTATTTATCTTAATTATTATATTAAGAAATCATTATTCCCGTGGATAAGTTCGTCTACTCGTTAATCCTAAGTATATTCTAGGACGTTCAAATCTTACGTGTCGTCGTCATAAAAATCCCATTTGTATCCCTAACTATTATGCTTATAATTCTAGGGCATACGTAATCCGTTTGCAGGCAAACACTTGTGGTCCCAATTGCATCCTTGTGTGGTGATATCTACTCGTACACAACTCCGGTGAGTTTTCACGGCCCCTTTTTACTTGTTTTCCTATTGGGGGAGAAACATGCATAAAGACAAACATTCTTTCACTTGTTTTACCATTGGGGAGAAACATGCATACAAACGAGCATTATGTTACTTGTTTTCCCTTTAGGGAGAAACCTGCATACGAACGAGCATTCTGATACTTGTTTTCCCGTTGGGGAGAAACATGCATACAAATATCATTTTACTTGTTTTCCTGTTGGGGAGAAACATGCATACAAACATCATTTTTCTTGTTTTCCCGTTGGGGAGAAACATGCATACAAACGAACATCATTTTTACTTGTTTCCCGTTGGGGAGAAACATCCTTGCAGACAAATATCCTTTTACTTGTTTTTCCGTTAGGGAGGAACATGCACACAAACAAGCACGGATGACATAGTATTTCACTACCACTTGGGTACTTAAGCGTAACACACTATCATTGAAAGTCCTCACATACATCGGACCATTAATATGGATTTAGCGAGGTGATGTTTAGTAGTACTACTGGGTTTGACAAGCCCCACCCGCGTTAGTCACACTAACTCAATTGGAGGTCGAACGGGTGAAATGTTGGCCTAAACACATTGCCAGAGTTGATAGACCTGGAGGGAGGCAAACAAACGCAAACAGTCAGCTTCGGTTACGAGCGCTTAGAGTAACTTGTACATTGTCTAGCTAGCAATAGGTGTGACATACGTATGTGGATCCTGCAAACACACAACAATTTATTTTCTTACAAACCTGTGAACTCACCAACCTCATATTGACACTTTTTCTTACATATTTCTCAGGTCGCTAAGGCACAGGTTGCACACCTAGGACATGCATGGAGTCATACTGTCATTGCATTCTTATGCAAGCATTTAAAAACAGTTCACTTGTTTTTATTAAACTAAACTTGGGCGCATTTGCTTTGACCAATTAATACTTTGTTTAAACGATCCCGTACTCACTCTGAACTTTTATGATATTTCATTTTATGTCCCATATAGTGTCGTTTGATGTAACTAATGTCTGAGATCCTGGTATGTCACACGCCTAATGGTAAAATTCCGTTAGTGGAATTTGCGGGTGAGACAACCAATAACATTCCTTCTACTAGTAGTACTGTCAGTTGTTGCAGAAAGGACTGCCAGTAGTAAAGTTAATGCCGCTGAAGATATGCCTATCAGTAGCATAAGTGTTAGATGTTGTTGATAAGCCTATTAGCAACAACATTGGAATTCAGCAGATAATAGACTTTTCGCAACAAGGTTGTTGATCAGCAACAACTACAACCACCCGCAGCATAGACTGTTATCAGCAGTAGCATCCATCTGTAGCAAAAATGAAGTGTCCGCAGCAAAAATACTAAGAAGATTTTGTAACCATCAGTCTTATATATCTACAAACTCCCCCTAGACTGATGCTACCAAATTTTCTCCTACCTTTGCTCATATAGTTTCTGCATCTGGATGATGATCCTCGCAGCCTCATATCCCCTTGGGTCCTTGCTGGGATTGTAAAAAGGAATTTCAGATAGTGTTTTGATGTCCCTTCTTGGCATCTTGAGGATAGCCTTTTGGGAATCCCTAATCTTATTTCCTTTGACATCAGTGATAGTATATTCATCAGCACTTGCATTGTAGGACCAATTGACAAGAGGATAGTGGGCTTGGAGGGGTTTTGCATGTGCGACAACCTCTTTGCTACGATTAAAATGATGCCTTATCACAAGCAAGTGATGCTTCCCACTATCTTTGTCAGGGACTTCCTCTTCACCCAGCTGAAGGATTCTTTGCAGATCAGTATCTGGCAGCTGCGTCACCTCTTTAACAGACATATAGATTGATCTTTTCTTTTTCTCCTCTGAAGACTTCATACCACCCATCTTGGTCACAATAGAACCATAGTATAATCTTTCTTAAGTCAGTAGGTGTAACTTCCATGATTTTTCTTCAATTTGTTTTGGTGCAATAAACAATATTTCCATTCCAATTCTTGTGCAATACCTTTTATTTTTATCCAAGGTTTCATTCATTACAATCCCAAACTTTTATATTTTAAAGGATTTTTTATTCTTACAAATTTATCCTATAGTTATATATATATATATATATATTGTTACATATGAGATACATGTAAATAAAAGTTAATCTCATAAAATATTTGTAGAGATAAATACTGATGGCTACAAAATTCTCTAAGTAAGATTGTTGCGGACTCCATAATTTTGCTGCTGACTTACAAGTTGCTGCAGATAAAGCTAAGTGCTGCAGATAGTTGTGTTCTCCTGCTGATGAACAAGTTTCCTGTGGATAGCCGTATGTGCTGAAGTCCAAAGTTGCTGCTGATAGGCTTCTCATCAGCATCAAACATTGATACTGTTGATAGGCAAATCAACAGCAGCTTTGACTTTACTGCTAACACCTTTTGCTGCAACACTGACACACCCGTCAGCAGAAGGAATGTTATTGGTGCACAGAATAAAAGACAATGCTCCTATTCTGATCTGTCCTTTAATGATTATCTCAGTTTGATGGCGTATTATCTTAGATTCGTTGTTTGATTCGTCGGTTTTCAATCTTAGAGTCTCTTGGATTGATTCCACCTTTCCAGGAGATTGTTCGTTATTGTATTGCTTGGAATATTGCAGTTCAATGGGAATCTCAATTGGTATCAGAGCTTTCGGTTGAAGTTCTAGATATTTCAAGTTTTTACAAGTATTTTCTTTGATTGAAGATCGATTAGAGTGTATTCTACTGCCATTATTGAGTTTACTGATCAATTTTTTATGGAGATGACTAATGGGATTGAATTTGGAGGTTGATTTCATAGTCGGATCAGTTGTAGGTGCGGTTTGAAGGTGCTGAGTTTGAAGTGTCCGAAATCTCACTTGAAGGAGTCGAAATCTGTTTTCTCTCGAAATCTCATTCGAAAAGTTGATCTTGTCCGAAATCTTTTCATCAGAAATCTGTTGTCCGAAATATCAAAGTTTTCGATCGAAAAGTCTGTTCGAAATAGATTTCTTTCGAAATCTCAAGAGTTGTGAAAATTTCAGATTTTGATACGTTGTACTTGTTCAATGGTTGGTAAGGTTTATGATACTGAGAGAGTTGTGGGAAAGTCACCACCGATGCTGAAGTCAATCTCTGAGTTCTCAAACTGGAAAATTATTATGAAAGCGTATTTCAAGTTTATTGAGTACACTCTATGGGCGTCAATTGCAAAAGGTCCTCATATACCGAAAACTACGAATGGTGATGGGTTAGTTCCTATTGCAGATCCTGATTTGTATTCTGAGGAAAACAAAAAGCTGATTGAAAGAGATAACAAATCTTTGGGATCAATCATCTTGGCTCTTCCGACTGAATTGTATCTCAATTTTTATCAACATGAGACAGCTCAGGGTTTGTGGAATGCGCTATGTCTTAGGTTTGAAGGAATTGCAACACTACAGGAGAGCCGAACTGATCTTCTGTTGAAGCAGTATAATATGTTTATTTACAAAAAGAATGAAACCCTGAGTGAACATGTCACATGGTTTACTACTATGATTAACAAACTAAGAAAGATTGGTGTCAAGTTTGAGGAGTATGATTTGAGAAAGAAGTTGCTAGACTCATTACCAGACTGCTGGAGCATACCATGTATGCTGATTAAAAATACTACTCTAGATTTGAAGAACAAGTCACTTGATGATATTATCTGCTTGCTTGAGTCGTATGAGCTGGATGCAAAGAAACGAGAGTTGAATAATCCAAACAAGCCAAATGGTTCGGGTTCAACTAACGCAGCTCTGTTTTCTGGAACAAGTGATGAAAGCAGTGGTTCTAAGTCTAAAAACAGTAAGGGGTGTTGTTAGCATCTTCTAGAGAAAAGGGAAAAGCAACTAGTCAGATTCCTGAGGATCAGATTGCATTATTTGGGGCATTTATGAGTACCTACGATGCATTTGTTATTGGAAAGTTACAACCATCTATTCTGGATGCTGAAGATCTAGTGCAGATTAATCCTGATGATTTGGAATATATGGATCTACAATGGCAAATGGCTATGATTGCAGTAAGGGCTAAGAAGTATCTTCAGAAGGTTGGAAAGTATAAGCTGCAGTTCGGAAAGAAAGTCGGTTTTGACAAGGCAAAGCTGAGATGTTATAAATTTCAGCAACTTGGACACTTTACTAGAGAGTGTCAAAAGGAGAAAAAGAAGAAAGCTGATGGTAATGGAGTGAAGCTAACCGAATTGATCGATGAGGATGAAAAGTCAAAGAAAGCTCCAACAACCTTGATGTCGAAACAGCTTAGAAATTGTGAATGGGAGTCAGAGATTGGAGATGCTCTAGAAGATTTTGATGCAGCCTTGATGGCAGAAATTGGAGTATCTGAAAAGGAAGAACCAAGTGATTGTGCTTTGAAATCTGGTGATAAAGGCAAAGCAGAAGCTTCAGCCTCTGAGAAAAAGTCATCTGACAGTGAGGTAACTTCTGATGATGATTCATTCATATGTTCTTCTGACTGTATTGAGAAAATGCATAATTATCATGCAGCAAACATATTCTTGATTGCTGAAAATGATAAATTTAAAAGTGTAAATAAGGAACTAAAACAGAATGAGGTCACCTACACCAGAAAAATTAATGCTTTGTTAAAAGATAACACGAACTTTAAAGAATACTTAAACAAAAAGGATGTGTTAATCAAGGATCTAACAGACAAACTCATTGCTGCCCAATCCAATCTTATCAAAGAAAGGGTTTTGATTTCTAAATGGGGTATGCAAATAAAAATTTTAAAAAACTGTGTTGATAAGCAAAGAATTTGTTTTATTAAAGATGGTGTTGGTTACAAAGCGGTACCTCATCCTGATCATTTCGAACCGTTTCCTGAACCTCATGTTTCAAATGATTTACTTAGAGATGATAACTCTAATTTTCATGACTTATATGTTAGTGCAGCAAATAACACAGGTCATGTAGACGAGAAGGTTTCAGTTGATGATGTGAGGAGTTTTAATGAATTCAATAAAGTTTGTGTGAGAGAAAAAAATAAGGGATTGTAGACAATTTGTGGTTGATACATGTATTGCAAACAAGTTTGTTAAGTCACATGCTGACAATGGTTTTCATGTAAACAGTTTTTCATAATCTGATAGTTCATATGTTTCTGCTCGTTCTACTAACTCTGTGTGATGTTTCTGATTGTATGTCTAAGGTTTCTTCTGATTCTACTTTCTTTGATAAAGTGGTGCATACAGCGAGAGAGTATATTACAATTCGCAAAATGTCATGTCTAGCCAAAGATGTCGTGTTGGATGAATTTGTAAATCCATTAATACAAGATTATGATCTTTCTCATGAGAAGCCAAAGAAAAATGAATTCATAGTTCCTGAAAATCACATCTTGACAAGTGAAGGAGAGAATGTGAAGTCTGTACAAATTAAAATCAGTACACCAACAAAGAGTCAAAACGTTAGTGGAAGGTCAAATCAAATGAATGTCAAAGGCAAATTAAATGATGTCAAAGACCAGTTCATTGATGTCAAAGATAAGCCCGTTCAAAGTAAAGGGAAGTCAGTAATAATTCAAAGTTCAATAGAGTGTGAGAAAGGAAAAACCATGTTTGAAGTAGGCGAATGTTCAAAGTCAAAGACAAAGTTAAAGTTTAAAAGTAAAAAATTTTTCACTTGTGGTCAAGTTGGACATTTTGCTAGAAATTGCAAACACAAGTCAAGTGAGTCAAAGGTCAAAGGGTACAATAAGAAAACAAAAATCAATATCAACAAGTGGTTCAAGAAAGCATTTGTGAATGACAGTGTGGTTGAGTCTGGAGTGAATCATCGTTACAGTCGCGATTACTTGCTTTCTAGATATTATAGTGTACTTTATTCAAATGCTTGTCATGATTATGTGCTACCTAATTTTGTGGACAAGAAGGTCCAAAACAGTCCAATATATGTGAAGAAATCAACCAAACCAAGCTATTTTGATAAAGAAAAATTCAATAAGAAATATGGGAAAAATGTTGGTTGTTTTTGGAAAGTTAAAATTGAACAAACTTCACATATATATGGAACAAAGAATGTTGAGAATTTGAAGGAACAAGTCAATGTGACTAAGACTGTAAAAAGTCAAAGTCAGCCCGGGTCAAGGATGATCTGGTACCTGTTTCTCATTAAGTTGTCTTGAAATGTGCAGAGTCAAACCGGGAGGACTATTAATAATTCTTGGCATTTTTATAGCGGTTGCTCAAGGCAAATGACGGGACAAAGAGAGATATTGAATGATTTTCGATCCTTTGAAGGTGGTTTTGTTGCTTTTGCTGGAGATAAAAAAGGTGGTAAATTAACTGGTCAGGGAACAGTTTCAAATGACTTAATAACTCTTGAGAAAGTCAATTATGTATCACAGTTTGAGTTTAATCTTCTAAGTGTGTCACAACTATGCGATAAGGACATACCGGTTCATTTTACAGCAAAGGAGTGCTTATTCTTAAAGCCAGGACTAGTTATACCTGAAGAAATGATATTGATGAGAGCTCCAAGAAAGTTCAACACTTACGTGCTGGATATGAACGACCATTCTACACCAGTGAGCGTTTCTTGTTTGATATCAAAGGCCACTGGCTCAGAGTCTTATCTGTGGCATCGTCGAATGTGACACGTAAATTTGAAAAGTATGAACAACTTGGTTCATAATGACTTAGTGCGTGGATTACCCAGAAAGGAATTCTTTATTCAAGAAAGTTGCATGTCATGTGCAAAGGGAAAACAACACAAGAAGTCTCATCCAAAGAAGACTGTGTCAACATTTACTCGACCTTTATTTCTTATTCATATGGATTTATTTGGTCCAGTTCGAGTAAAGATTATTGCGAAGAAATCTTGCTGTCTTGTTATCACAGATGATTTTTCAAGATTTTCCTAGGTGTTCTTCCTTACAACAAAGGATGAAACACCTGAAACAATTATCGAATTTATAAAGCGTATTGAAAATATCTGTGATAGCAAAGTGTCAATTGTTTGCAGTGATAATGGAACAGAGTTTAAGAATAAATTGATAAATTTGTTTTGTGCAGAAAAAGGCATAACTCATCAATTTAGTGCAGCAAGGACTCCGCAACAAAATGGAGTGGCTGAAAGAAAGAACAGAACTTTAATTGAAGCTGCTCGTACAATGCTTGTGCATTCAAAATTGCCCATTATTTTCTGGGCTGAAGCTGTAAACACAACGTGTTATGTGTTGAACAGAGTTCTCGTGGTGAAGCAACATACAAAGACTTCTTATGAGTTGTTTTTCAAAAGAAAGCCGTATATCAAGTTTTTTAGAGCATTTGGATGTTCGTGCACACTTCTAAATACACAAGATTCTTTGCCAAAGTTTGTTGCTGTTGGAGATGAATGTTATTTCTTGGGATACTCGTCTTATCAAAAAGGCTTTCAGAGTTTATAATAAAAGAACAAAGATTATTCAGGAGTCGTATTATGTGGAGTGGCAAGAGTCATCTATTTCTCCTGCAGCAAAATGGGCCTGAATGGTTCTTTGATGCGAATATAGTTTTCAAAACTTTTAATCAACAGTCTTTATCTGATTGTAATGGTGCAAGTTCTTCAAATACAGTTGATGAGTCAGTAACAAGGATTGATCAAACTGTTAACAATTTCTTGGTTGGTCCACAAAAAGTAATGATTCAAAGTGAAAAATCTAAGGATGTTACTAAATCTACACAAACACAAGAAGAGCAACTTGAAATTTCAACTACAAATGATGAAACTGAAGTACAGGTTCCTGTAACTAATGATGAATCATTTGTTTCTAAAGATCAGCTAGAAGTTTCCAATGTTCAAGCTGAGAATGATTGTCAATCAAATTCTTCAAGTGTTTTAAGTGACCAATCACCAGAGTTAAATGACACTAGTATGCCAGAATCAGTTCAGATTGAAGAAATTTCAATTCATAGAATTCATTCAGCTCATCCTGTTGAGAATATTATTTGATCTATTGAAAAAGGTGTGAAAACAAGAAGCCAATCTGGAAACATTAATGTATGTTTATACTCATGCTTCTTGTCACAAAAGAACCAAAGAATGTAACAATCGCACTTCAAGATTCAAACTGGATTGAAGCGATGCAAGAAGAGTTACTTCAATTTAAGAAGCTGATTTTGTGGAATCTTGTTGATCTTCCTGAAGGCAAGTACCCGATCGGTAGAAAGTGGGTATTTCGCAACAAAAAGGATGATCGTGGCATTGTTGTTCGGAACATGGCTCGACTTGTTGTACAAGGATTCTATCAAGAAGAAGGGTTGGATTATGAGGATGTTTTGGCTCATGTTGCCCGAATTGAAGCTATTCGTATCTTTCTAGCATATGCTTCTTTTATGAAGTTTAAGGTTTACCAAATGGATGTGAAGACTACATTTCTTTATGGGGTTGTAAAAGAAGAAGTTTATGTTAATCAACCACCTGGTTTTGAAGATCCTGATCATCCATTCCAGGTGTACAAGCTCGATAAAGCATTGTATGGGTTACATCAAGCACCTCGTGTTTGGTATGAGACCTTGTCGACACATCTCGCATCTAATGGCTTTGTTCATGGTACAAATGACAAAACTTTGTTTCTAAAGAATGTTGATTCTGATTTGCTGATTGTTCAAGTCTATGTTGATGACATCATCTATGGTTCTACAAACGAATCTCTTTATAAAGATTTTGAAGCTGTTAAGAAACTAAAATTTAAAGTGAGTTTAATGGGTCAAATGCAGTTCTTTGTGGGATAGCAGGTGGAACAATCTGATGCTGGAATTCTTATTAGTCAGGCGAAGTATGTTAAAGATATTTTGACAAAATTCAGCATGAATGAGTGCAAGGAAGCATCCATGTAACATCTCTGAATTTAGTACTCATATTTCAATTCAATGTAATGCAATATCAAATTCAATACTCGTGCACTGCCTTATTATTTTGATTACCGTAAACTAAATGCAATGATTCAATACAAATTTACATGTTTTGATCGATTATATACACTTAAGCGCTATACAAGTAACTATTTATTTCAAACTAATCAAACCTGAAAGGTCAAGGACTAAAGTTGAAAAACAACAAGAAACCCTAGGTAAGCACGGTCGTGCTTCGTCCTGACACGGTCGTGCCAAGTGCCTCGGCACGATCGCGCGACTGGTCCTGGAACGATCACGCCCGGTGCCTAAGCACGGTCGCGCCTATATTGGCACGGTCGCACCTGCGTAACAGTCGAAACGTAAATGCAGTTTCAAAATGCCCAATCGTTCGAATTCAAAACCATTATACGTTTTATTTTCATTAACCAAGAAAATAACACTATCAATCATTCCCTTTACTACCAATTAATCCTGAAATCGTTCAGCCTCAAAGAATTATCTCCCAAGACCACAAATCCTCTCTACAATCCGAATACTCCCGAACAATCCACCTCTATACGATATACAATCCTCTCTGGAACACCCGAAGCCATTGAAGCAGTCGGAATCGCAGCAGAAGTCGCCGGAGGTCAAACTTGTCGACGCCGGAGCTTCCTTCTACCGACCTCCATCGATTCCCTACTCTTTCGGGTAATTGATCACTTGTTATTATCCGTTTTAGTATTTATATCGAAAGCCCTATGTTAATCTGGGCTTCCATTACAGAAATTATCCGGAACCGAAATTCCTATTTTTAATAAAAAGGATTTAATCGAATACATTCTTAAACACGTTTTCCATACAATTAATTTATAGGAATAGACTGGTAACAACTCAGTAATCAAAAGCCCTAACAATTCCAACGCTATCAATACAAGATTTGTTCAATTCGTGTCTGATTTGGAAGAGACACGGGCGCGCTAATCATCTAGCGCGGCCATGCCTCATGTAGCGCGGTCGTGCCGACTAGCAGCGCGGTCGTGTCCTCCTGTCCAGACCTAGTCATGCCCTTTGGGCTAGTCTCTGTTGTGTCTAAGAATCATAGACACGACCGTGCCGGGCCAAGGCACGGTCATGCCTGTTGACTGGTCTAGTTTGTGCCCTCTGTTGATCAACCCGGTCGCGCCCGTGGCTTGAGCACGATCGTGCCCTTCCGAGGCACGGTCGTGTGTGACTCTGAAATTTTAACAGAATTATAATTTTATATTTTTCAATCAATAAATGTTTCAAATTTTCTAAAAATATGTTTTCTGTATTTGAAGAGATTTAAAGTTTAATCGGGAGATAAATATTATTTATTTAAAAGTTTATTTAAAAAAAAAATTATAAAAATTAAATTTATATTTATCTTACACTTAAATGATGTTTTAAATGATTAAGTTACAAGTTTATAAATAAATAAGATAATAATTATTTATTTAATATTTAAACAAAAATCATTTATTTATTTATACTTAATTACAATCAATATTTACATTATTTCATAAACTATAATCATTTATTTATTTATTTACATTTAACACATGCATTATTTTCATAATCAACAATTTTATAAAAATCCTATTTTATTATTTTTATTCCAAACTTTAATCAAATGTTCCAAAAATGGTTACTACAACTTTATATATTTCATTTAATACTTTTTATACACAAATTCAACCTTCAATGTTAGACTTAAACTTTGTACACCGATTTGATTCAATATACATTACTATCTAGGTTAACCCGTGCGTATCAAGAACCCTTATTTTATCTATACTCTTTGTTAGCTACATCTCCATACCAAGTGAGTATTCACAACCCCTTTTTACTCTTTTACACTTTTGGGGTGGAACATGAACTTTATACACATTACACATTTACATTTACGCAAACAACACAAGTGCAAAATCCTATTTACATACATGTGTGCAAAATTTGAGCTTTGTGCCCGAGTGCTAGTTGTGCTAACCTTTGTATGCGATTATGTGCAATCATTAACTATACAAGCCGATGGTTTTCAATGATAGATCTATTGAGTCTGACAAACCCACCCAGGTGCGCGGTGATTGAAACCGACAACAAAATTTTTGCATGCTAGTTACAAGGTTTGGTTGTACATGGTTTCACAATAGCTGCTCCCCATAAATGCCTTATTTTATCATGTTTTGTAAAGGATTCTTTTTCAACTATATGCTATCTATATACAACTGTGTTATACTCACCAACTTTTTAGTTGACTTTATTTTATTCATGTTTCAGGCCCTAATATGTGAGAATGATTCAAGACGTGCTCAATATAGGATTTGGACTTAGCAATTTAAATCAAGAATGCTATGAGTTGTTTTATGTTCCTTTGTTTGAATTTGATTTGTACTTGTATTATTTGTAATGGAAATTTGACTTTAATATATTCCAATCTAGTCGACCATGAGCTATGAACAGTCTACATGTCCCGCCCCGATGATTCCGCCATCGGTCGGGGTGTGACAGATTGGTATCAGAGCCTTGGTTATAGGGAATTAGGTTATTAGACACCTTGACCTAGACTATAACTTTAGGACACCCACTTATGCTATATTTCATGATTTTGTGCTATGTGTTACATGCTATGTGCTACATGCTCACCATGATTAATTATTATTATATTTGATACCTTACTTGTTAGAAATTCATTACTCATTAGGATCTTCTTGAAGAATAATTAAATAAATAATATCTTTTCCTATATTCTAAAACCTCATAATATTTCTATCTTCTTTTCTATCTTTATCCTTCTTAGCATGTGGAAAAATTCTTGAAGCAAAAATCTCTAAAATTTTTATTTCTTCGTTAAGGTTTTTAAACTTGTTAAGTTATTTGAGGACACGTGCAATCTGGAAGGGTGACACCTGTATTTTGGGTTTTCTGTCTAGGAAAGCATTTCGCATAAATCCCAATCAACCGAGGGACCCGTATGCTTTCCTGGGAATTCCCGAGATGAGTGTTTACTTATAGGCTAAAGCATGTCTCCTTGAAAATTATATAAGTTTAATTAACCTTAATGTGCCATGGTATTCAAGTGATTTTGTCACTTTTGAGTACAATCCAAACTAAGAATATCTATTTTTATTTTTGTTATCTCATTCTATTAAATCCTATCAAATCTCATAAGTTCTTACAATTTTTCTTGTCTTGTGAAAAATCTATAGAATGCCTCCTCGTCGTGCTCCCGCAACCAACGCCAACACCGACATTGCTGCTATTCTTACCCAATTGGTGACACAACTCACCCAAGCCAATGGTGCCACCAATGGCAACAATGGTGGAAATGGAAGCAATAGTGGTAATAATGGTGGAAATGGTGGAAATGGTGGTAATAATCCATCTCAATGCACCTTCACACACTTCAACTCGTGCAATCCCCTAAAGTTCTATGGTACCGAAGGAGCTACTGGACTCCTTCAATGGTTCGAAAGCATTGAGAATACCTTTCTCAATAGCGACTGTCCCGACAACCTCCGTGTTCGTCATGCTACAAGTGTCCTACAAAAAGGGCACTTACATGGTGGAATGGGGAGAAAAGGAATAGGGGTGTTGATGTAGCTATGGCCTTACCTTGGGATGAGGTCAAAAGGCTTATGACCGAGGAGTTCTGTCCTCGAAATGAAGTGAAAAAGTTAGAAGCTGAATTTTGGGATCTTGCCCAAGATAGTGGGGAAAGCTTAGCATATACAACTCGGTTCCATGAGTTGAGTCTTCTCGTGCCCCACATGGTCACTCCTTTGTCCCGTTGTATCGAAAAGTATATTGGTGGGCTACCAAGACAAATCCAAGATACTGTCTTAGGTAAAAATCCTGCTACTCTGGAGGATGCTATTCGTCTATCCGCTACCTTAACTGATAATCATGTGAAAGCTGGAACTCTGACCAAAAAGGGTTCTAAGAAAGTTTTTGAAACCGTAACCCCTCCTACTCACAACAAAGAAGCCACAACCGAGCCCTCTCGTAATAATAGAAAGAGGAAGGTTAGAAATTTTGCTGTGGTTACTCCTGCTGTTCCCATCAACCAAGCTGCACCTATGGTTCAAGCGCCGGCTAAAAAGCCATATGTTGGGATCTACCCTCTTTGTGCCACCTGCAACTACCATCATCCCCAAAACATCCCATGTCGCCTTTGTACTTATTGTGGGAGATATGGTCATACGGTTAGTGTTTGTAGGACCAAATCTCTTACGGGCCAAGTCAACCCTCCAAACCGAACCGTACCTCAAGTGGCTAATCAAGGTGCTCCCGCCATTGCTAATGGGCGTGCTTGCTATGAGTGTGGTGACCCGAACCATTTTCTTGATCAATGTCCAAGACTTGCAAATGCTAGACAAGGTGGAGCTCGTGGGCGTGTGTTCAACATAAACGCCAACGAAGCTCAAGCCAACAACGACGTGGTTAATGGTACGTTCCTTGTTAATAGTCAATATGCCTCCATTTTGTTCGATACCGATGCCGATAAAAGTTTTGTGTCACTAAATTTTGAGCCCTTACTTGCAAAGACACGATCCCAATTAGAGAAAACCTTCACCGTTGAAATACCAAATGGTGACTCCCTTACAATTGACTCCATTATTTATGATTGCTCGTTAGAACTAAATGACCATTCATTCCCAATCATCCTTGTTTCAATGCCACTAGGAAGCTTTGATATTATCATAGGTATGGATTGGCTATCAAATCATCATGCCGAAGTCATTTGCTTTGAAAAGTGTATCCGAATTCCGCTACCATCGGGAGAAACCTTAAGGGTTTTTGGTGAAAAGCCTTGCAAGGGACTTAAGTTGATGTCGTGTACTACCGCTCAAAAGTACTTACGAAAGAAGTACATTGCTTTCTTAGCTCATATTGTTCAAAAGGATGTCAAGGAGAAGAATATACAAGACATTCCGATCATTCGGGATTTCCCCGAAGTTTTTCCTAAGGATTTATCCGGTCTTCCTCCCGTACGTCAAGTAGAGTTCCGTATTGATCTTATACCTAGAGCTAACCCCGCTGCTAGAGCCCCTTATCGTCTTGCACCTTCTGAAATGCAAGAACTTGCAAGTCAACTTCAAGAGCTCTCCGACAAAGGATTCATCCGTCCGAGTCATTCACCGTGGGGTGCACCCGTCTTATTCGTCAAAAAGAAGGATGGATCATTTCGCATGTGTATTGACTACCGCGAACTCAACAAGCTTACTATCAAGAACCGTTATCCTTTGCCTAGAATCGATGATCTCTTTGATCAACTTCAAGGTTCTACTTGCTTCTCGAAGATTGATCTTCGATCCGGTTATCATCAGCGCCGTGTTCAAGAATATGACATTCCCAAGACTGCCTTTCGAACAAGGTATGGTCATTACGAGTTCATGGTTTTGCCTTTCGGGTTAACCAATGCACCCGCAGTTTTCATGGATCTCATGAATCGTGTGTGCAAACCATACCTTGATAAATTTGTGATCGTCTTCATTGACGATATCTTAATCTATTCCATGACTAAAGCCGATCATGAACAACACCTTAGATTGGTTTTAGACCTCTTAAGAAAAGAACAACTATATGCCAAATTCTCCAAATGTGAATTTTGGCTAAAGGAAGTTCAGTTTCTTGGTCATATTGTCAATGACAAGGGAATTCATGTTGATCCTACTAAGATTGAAACGATTAAGAATTGGAATGCCCTGAAGACTCCTACCGAAGTTCGTTCATTTCTTGGTCTTGCGGGTTATTATCGTCGTTTCATCTCAAACTTCTCAAAAATTGCTGTCCCTCTTACCGCTTTGACCCACAAGGGTAAGACTTATGAATGGGGACCGAAACAAGAAGAAGCTTTCCAAACCCTCAAGCAAAAATTGTGCAATGCTCCCATATTGACTCTCTCCGATGGAAATGATGATTTAGTTGTCTATTGTGATGCTTCTAACCAAGGTCTTGGTTGTGTTCTCATGCAACGAGGCAAAGTAATCGCTTATGCATCAAGGCAACTCAAAGTTCATGAGAAGAATTATACGACGCACGATCTCGAGTTGGGTGCGGTTGTATTCGCGTTAAAGATTTGGAGACATTACCTATATGGCACAAAATGTGTGGTATTCACCCACCACAAAAGTCTTCAACATATTTTCAACCAAAAAGAACTCAATATGAGGCAACGACGTTGGGTCGAACTCCTTAACGACTACGACTGCGAGATTCGTTACCATCCCGGCAAAGCGAATGTTGTAGCCGATGCTTTGAGTCGAAAGGACCATGTTATGCTTCATTGTGCCCGTATTCAAACCGATATTCAAACCCGTATCTTAGAAGCTCAACACGTCTCGGTGACCAAGGGTAACATGTACGAAGAAATGTCATGTGGTGTTGAACTCCTTCTTGAATCAAAACCCAATGGCTTACTCTATTACTTGAACCGTATTTGGGTTCCCGATCGCGATGATCTCCGTACATTTCTCATGAACGAGGCTCACAAGACTCGTTATTCTATTCATCCTGGTGCGGATAAAATGTACCAAGATCTTCGCCAACAATATTGGTGGCCCGGTATGAAAAAGGACATTGCTCTTTATGTTGCCAAATGTTTAACCTGCTCCAAAGTCAAAGCCGAACATCAACGTCCTTCTGGTTTGCTTGAACAACCGGAAATTCCCGTGTGGAAATGGGAGAACTTAGCCATGGATTTTATTACCAAACTCCCTCGCACCTCGAGTGGTTATGATAGTATTTGGGTGATCATTGATCGACTCACCAAATCTGCTCATTTCATGCCTATCCGTGAAGACTATCGGGTTGAGAAACTAGCCCGAATTTACATCGACGAAATCATGAGTCGTCATGGTGTTCCCTTGAACATAATATCTGATCGAGATGCCCGGTTCACTTTTCGATTTTGGCAATCTCTCCAAACTGCTCTTGGTACATGATTGGATTTGAGCACGGCCTACCATCCCCAAACTGATGGTCAAACCGAGCGAACAATCCAAACTCTTGAAGACATGCTTAGAGCTTGCGTAATCGATTTTGGTGGCAATTGGGATTCACATTTACCCCTCATTGAGTTCTCTTACAATAATAGCTACCACACAAGTATCAACATGGCTCCATTCGAAGCTCTCTATGGTCGCAAGTGTCGTTCTCCGATCTGTTGGAACGAGATTGGTGAAGCACAAATCACCGGTCCCGAGTTAATTCAAGAAACATCCGACAAGATTATTCAAATCCGAGACAATATGCGAGTAGAGAGGAGTCGGCAAGAGAGTTATGCCGACAAACGTCGAAAACCCTTGGAATTCCAAGTCGGTGATCTTGTTCTTCTTAAGGTGTCTCCATGGAACGGCGTGATCCGTTTTGGAAAGAAAGGCAAGTTAGCACCTCGTTATGTTGGTCCATTCAAGATCCTTGAAAGGATTGGGAAGGTGGCCTACAAGCTCGAGTTACCTCCATTTCTTAGCAATGTGCATCCTACATTTCATATATCTAATCTGAAGAAGTGTCTCGCTGATAAAAATCTCCATATACCGCTTGACGACGTGCGTATTGATGAAACGATGCACTTCGTTAAGAAGCCGGTGGAAATTATGGATCGTGAAGTCAAACAGCTCAAGCGAAGTCGCATTCCTATTGTCAAAGTTCGTTGGGAATCTAAGCGTGGTCCTGAGTTCACTTGGGAACGAGAAGACCAAATGAAGCTCAAGTACCCTCATCTTTTTACCGATGCCGTTGTTTCCTCTAGCTAAATTTCGGGACAAAATTTCCTCAACATGTGGAGACTGTAACATCTCTGAATTTAGTATTCATATTTCAATTCAATGTAATGCAATATCAAATTCAATACTCGTGCACTGGCTTATTATTTTGATTACCGTAAACTAAATGCAATGATTCAATACAAATTTACAAGTTTTGCTCAATTATATACACTTAAACGCTATACAAGTAACTATTTATTTCAAACTAATCAAACCTGAAAGGTCAAGGACTAAAGTTGAAAAACAACAAGAAACCCTAGGTAAGCACGGTCGTGCTTCGTCCTGGCACGGTCGCGCCAAGTGCCTCGGCACGATCGCGCGACTGGTCCTGGAAGGATCGCGCCCGGTGCCAAAGCACGGTCGCGCCTATATTGGCATGGTCGCGCCTGCGTAACAGTCGAAACGTAAATGCAGTTTCAAAACGCCCAATCGTTCGAATTCAAAACCATTATACGTTTTATTTTCATTAACCAAGAAAATAACACTATCAATCATTCTCTTTACTACCAATTAATCCTGAAATCGTTCAGCCTCAAAGAATTATCTCCCAAGACCACAAATCCTCTCTACAATCTGAATACTCCCGAACAATCCACCTCTATACGATATACAATCCTCTCTGGAACACCCGAAGCCATTGAAGCAGTCGGAATCGCAGCAGAAGTCACCGGAGGTCAAGCTTGTCGACGCCGGAGCTTCCTTCTACCGACCTCCATCGATTCCCTACTCTTTCGGGTAATTGATCACTTATTATTATCCGTTTTAGTATTTATATCGAAAGCCCCATGTTAATCTGGGCTTCCATTACAGAAATTATCCGGAACCGAAATTCCTATTTTTAATAAAAAGGATTTAATCGAATCCATTCTTAAACACGTTTTCCATACAATTATTTATAGGAATAGACTCGTAACAACTCAGTAATCAAAAGCCCTAACAATTCCAACGCTATCAATACAAGATTTGTTCAATTCGTGTCTGATTTGGAAGAGACACGGTCGCGCTAATCATCTAGCGCGGCCGTGCCTCATGTAGCGCTGTCGTGCCGACTAGCAGCGCGATCGTGTCCTCCTGTCCAGACCTAGTCATGCCCTTTGGGCTAGTCTCTGTTGTGTCTAAGAATCATAGACACGACCGTGCCGGGCCAAGGCACGGTCGTGCCTGTTGACTGGTCTAGTTTGTGCCCTCTGTTGATCAACCCGGTTGCGCCCCGACTAGCGCGGTCGCGCCCGTGGCTTGAGCACGATCGTGCCCTTCCAATGCACGGTCGTGTGTGACTCAGAAATTTTAACAGAATTATAATTTTATATTTTTCAATCAATAAATGTTTCAAATTTTATAAAAATATGTTTTCTGTATTTGAAGAGATTTAAAGTTTAATCTGGAGATAAATATTATTTATTTAAAAGTTTATTTAAAATTTTTTTTTATAAAAATTAAATTTATATTTATCTTACACTTAAATGATTAAGTTACAAGTTTATAAATAAATAAGATAATAATTATTTATTTAATATTTAAACAAAAATCATTTATTTATTTATACTTAATTACAATCAATATTTACATTATTTCATAAACTATAATCATTTATTTATTTATTTACATTTAACACATGCATTATTTTCATAATCAACAATTTTATAAAAATCCTATTTTATTATTTTTATTCCAAACTTTAATCAAATGTTCCAAAAATGGTTACTACAACTTTATATATTTCATTTAATACTTTTTATACACAAATTCAACCTTCAATGTTAGACTTAAACTTTGTACACCGATTTGATTCAATATACATTACTATCTAGGTTAACCCGTGCGTATCAAGAACCCTTATTTTATCTATACTCTTTGTTAGCTACATCTCCATACCAAGTGAGTATTCACAACCCCTTTTTACTCTTTTACACTTTTGGGGTGGAACATGAACTTTATACACATTACACATTTACATTTACGCAAACAACACAAGTGCAAAATCCAATTTACATACATGTGTGCAAAATTTGAGCTTTGTGCCCGAGTGCTAGTTGTGCTAACCTTTGTATGCGATTATGTGCAATCATTAACTATACAAGCCGACGGTTTTCAATGATAAATCTATTGAGTCTGACAAACCCACCCAAGTGCGCGGTGATTGAAACTGACAACACAATTTTTGCATGCTAGTTACAAGGTTTGGTTGTACATGGTTTCACAATAGCTGCTCCCCATAAATGCCTTATTTTATCATGTTTTGTAAAGGATTTGTTTTCAACTATATGCTTTCTATATACAACTGTGTTATACTCACCAACTTTTTAGTTGACTTTATTTTATTCATGTTTCAGGCCCTAATATGTGAGAATGATTCAAGACGTGCTCAATATAGGATTTGGACTTAGCAATTTAAATCAAGAATGCTATGAGTTGTTTTATGTTCCTTTGTTTGAATTTGATTTGTACTTGGATTATTTGTAATGGAAATTTGACTTTAATATATTCAAATCTAGTCGACCATGAGCTATGAACAGTCTACATGTCCCGCCCCGATGATTCCGCCATCGGTCGGGGTGTGACAATCCACTCCCATTGCTCCCCATGAACCTCTCACTGTGGATTTATCTGGAGTTACAGTTAATCAAAAAGCATATCGTTCAATGATTGACTCCTTGATGTATCTGACTGCAAGTAGACCTGGTATTATGTTTGCAGTTTGCTCGTGTGCTAGATATCAGGCAGCTCCAAAAGAGTCCCATGAATCGGCTGTTAAAAGAATTTTTCGGTATCTTAAGGGTCGAGTTAATCTCGGTTTATGGTATCCTTCTGATTCTGAATTTAATTTTTATGCTTATACTGATAGCGATTATGGTGGATGTAATTTGGACAGGAAATATACATCAGGAGGATGTCAATTTCTGGGGGAGAGACTTGTTTCATGGCAGTGTAAAAAACAAACGAATGTATCAACTTCAACTGCTGAGGCAGAATACACAGCCTCGTCGAGCTGTTGTTCACAGGTCATCTGGATACAACATCAATTGATAGACTTTGGAATCAATTTTTTGGAGACCCTGATTTTTTGTGATAATAAAGCGGTGCTTGGTATAGTCAAGAATCCAATTCAGTAATAAAAAACAAAGCATATCGCCATCAGGTTACATTTTATTCGCGATTGCTTTGATAATGGTTTAATTAAGGTGGTCCATGCTGATACCTTAGAGCAAAAAGCCGATATTTTTACAAAAGCTTTTTCAACAGATCGGTTTAACTCTCTTGTAGAAATGTTAGGGATAATTTCTTTCTGATTGTGATTAAAAAATAAATAAATAAATAAATCCGTTTAATAAAATCCGTCTTTTTGATTGAAAGACCATATATGTTCCTCAAAAAGATTTTTATTTTAGTATTAAAATTGTGTTGAATTGTGTGTTTGTTCTAAAATGTGCTTTTTATGTGTTTGTTTAGATTCAATTAATTGCATCACAATTTTATGGGGAGAATAAAAGAAATTATCATCTATGAAGTGTTTGTTTTATCTGTGTGTGTGCAAAAGAGAAAAAGAGATATTGAAATTCATATTGTGCTGTAAAATGAACTATGTGTGACTGATTGACATGCAAATAGGAAATGATAGTATATTTGTGTACTGAGCTTACGCATGAATTGGATATGATGGTAACACTTGTTACACTTATTGATATGTTGGTAGGCTCTGCATGTATAAATTAGGCGATATTTGTGTGATTAACTAAATTGCAATATTTGTGTTTTACCCACATCGAATATCGGTACTTTCACAAATTCGAATGCAAAATGAATCTAGTCATACCATGAGACCAGAATCTTGATGAGTTCTTGTCACAATTTGTTTGCTCTATTGACTATATACATCAAATATATGATTTAGAGTTAAACACCTTCATACAGCTGATGGTTCTAGTAAAAATCTCGGATGGAAACCAAGAAGTCAGTCTGTTTCGCCCTTTGAATCATTCGTGGTTTCAATTGACATATCCAATATCTTACGGTTTTCCGCATACCCGAATCATTCATGATTATGCATATATACTCTTCACAACTCATATGAATCAATATGATTCCGTACTATCTCAGAAACCAAGACAATGAATCAAAATGATTGTGAATCAATATGATTCCATTCAAATCCACTTGTATTATTTTTCCTGTGCTAAGAACGCTACCTTCATGCTGGTGATTGGATCATGATCTGGTGAAACTTTATGTTGATTCTTAGTTCTTTCCATCTCGATTGTGGGGTACACATTGTATTGATTAATCTTACCTTAACTGTCACATAGTATTTGCTGAAACATGATGCATGAGTTTATGTGGATTAAGATACTTTCAATCAATGTTGAACTGAGTAGATCCTGACTTGATATGAAGTGTGATTAAGACAGTGTGCATTTATGATCCTATGTCAATTCAGTTTATCAACATGAGAAAAGGCTGGTTTTTTCTAAAAAAAATATTATGTGTGTGTTTTTTGTTTTAATATTTTGTTTGAAATATAATTTGATTTTCTTTGATGTTTGTTGTTTTTCTTACATTTGAAAGCATTAAAATTTTGGAACAGGTCTTAATGATATCAGGATCGGATAAAGAAAAATAAAAAAAAATTCACAAGTAAAATGTTTCTGTCCGAGATCTTTTGTCTGAAATTGTTTTCGATCAAAAAGTCGTATGCGAAAATTCTTTTCATCTGAAATCTCAAAAGTTATATATATCTACTTTTCGATCGAAATCATTTCATCACCTCTGTATGAGTTTTTGAGCCTGATTTTCGAGTTTACCAAGTGTCGTGTTTTCATGCGAAATCTTAGAGCAAAGTTGAATGTGATTTCTGGTTAAAGTTTCCGACATCAAGGTATGTTTTTCTGGATCCTTAGAGTAAGATTAGATAGATCCATTGCCTTAGGTTTTAAATGTTTAAGCATCATCCGTAATCTTATATGAATTGTCTGAAAACTTGTATGAATTGATCGAAATCTGTCTCGGATGGAAATGAAGAGTCTCCAACTGATCTATCCGAAGTGGTTTTTGATCGAAATTATTTTCGATTAGGTTTTATGTGAGTTTTTGTCCGAAAACTTTTGAGTTGGAATTTTCTATAAAGAAATTGTTTTCGTTCAAAAAAGGATGTTTAACATAAGTTTTCGATCGAAATATGTTTCGGATAATAGTTTTCGTTCAAAATCTTTGGAGTTGGCAAATTTTGGATTTTGACTGATTTATGTTACTTGTCTTGAATAGCTATGAACAGGTTAAAGTTTGACTCAAGGCACAACATCTGTGCGTGTTTGACAGCTAGCACAAGAAAATCAACAGGATATTAAGAAATAGTTCTGTTTCTGAACAAATCAAGAATTCTAACTGCCATATCAACACAAGTTACTGTTTATGAAAATCAAATTTGAGAATTCTGGAACAACGTTGAATATAAGCATGTTAACAAGGAAATCTGGATAGAAAGTACAGTTGGTGGAAAGAAGATCAATATTTCTGAACAAATTATCATAGAGGTTCTAAATTTCAGAGACAATGTCAGTTTTCCATACAGAATAAGTTACACACGTTTGATGCAGAAAATAAGATAAATGGCTATGAAGGAGACTTTCCAAGAGGGCAAGTGACAAAGACTTTGTTAGGGAAATAGTGGAGGTACTTAGTACATGTATTCATTCATTGCCTTGGACCGAGGACAGGAGCATTTGATCAAATTGGTGATGTTTTTAGTAGAGCTTTGGTTTGTCTAACAACTCACCATAGATTCAATATCTCAAGAACGATTTTTGAAGTTATGATTAATAATTTTGTGGGTCCAAGACAGAACAACAAGTTTCTGCTTTATCCAAGATTCTTACAAATGATAATCAATACACTATTGCCTGATCTACCTAATGATGGGGTTGAGCTTCCATTGGATCAAATGACAGAAATAATTTTCAGTAGCATGAACACCATAAGGAAGAAAAGCAAGTTTACTAGGACATTGACACCTTTATTTCAAAATATGATTGAAGAGAATCGTGATCCCGAGTTCGGTGTCGAAGATGAATTGAATGGTATTCAAGGTAGTGAAGTAGAGGATCATGATGGTGATGATGAAGGAGATGATGATGATGAAGGTGGTGAAGGTGGTGAAGGAGGTTATAGGAATGTAGTGTAAAACAATCCTGAAAATGTTCAAGCTCCTGTGATTATTCCTGAAGTTGTACAGAAGTTGTAGTTGAGAAAGAAACTATTGATGAGCCACTTAAAGAAATAGAGAAAGTTCAAGAAACTAAAGTGTTGGAACACCAGAAATTCCAGCAACGACAACTGAAAATCCAATCAAAAGGAAAGCTACTGAAGCTGAAAAGGAATGCCAGAGTGTTTATCACACAAAAGTCGGACCGGGTGCGGAATGCCCGTGACTAGGTGGAGAATCAAACAACACAAAGTAACCGACAAAGAAATCACTTTAAAGTTCCTTCTATTATAAACTCGAACGGTTACAGAGAGAAAATACTGAGTGCAAATGTCTGTGTACTTATCTTCTGTCAACCTATTCTATTTATACAAAACCTGATCTCTGCGCACTTAACAAGTGCACAGGGAAAATTGTTCATGTGTACTTAGCAAGTACGCAGAGTATTCTTGCGTACTTGTTAAGTACGCAGGAACTAATTCCCGCGCACATGCTAAGTGCGCAAAACACTTAGAGAATAATTACAACAATGACATGCATTAGAAATTACAACTCGATAACTAATACATATAGACATTACAATACAAAGACAAAACATACAAGACAAGTAGAATAAACTAAGACACTATCCAGAGTGTTTATCACACAAAAGTGCTTCAACAAACTCCCCCTTGACAACAGCTCTGGATTGTCTTCGGTCTTCACTGCTCCCAGCTTTAGCTTCCATCTTCTTCTTGTAGTCAAGGCAGAACTTGATCACCTTGTCGTATTTAGAAGCAGGGAACTTTGTCCACTCGTCTATGTACATGCAGTACTTGTCAACTAGTGCCTCCAGATCTTTAACAGAGAAGTTTATGAAGCAGACTTCATCAAACACTCTGATCAGTTCCCTTAGCACTAAGCTTCCACTATCGGACCACACCTTTCCAATCACTACCGCCTCGCCCGTTTTAGGATCTACGTACCAGTACCATATGTTACCGAGGATATCTTGAGATAACTTGCTCAGGGGAATCTTAGTTGCACATAGCACTGGCTTGTATACCAGTTTCTTTAAGCTTTTCTTAGTCACAGGATGTCTAGCATTCTTGTCCTTGACTCGCTTGGGTACTTGAGGCTTAAACGTTTCGAATTTCCCAGATCTTACCTCACGCTATAGAACCTACCACAAATCCATCGCTACTACGTTATTTGAGTGACCCAGCAGCTCTTGGTTTACTAGGTTCACGAGTTCGTATCTTGGTAAGGAGTTGAAAGCTTCGCTGGATGGTTTCAAGTATTGAACCCCCCCAGCTCGCTTGATTGCAAACAACTTCTTATCCTCATCGAACCTCACATCTAAGATCATCCATGTCGCTCCGTGATTGTCTATGATTGAAGTCTTTTGCCATACCGGAGCCGGATTCTTTGATGAACTTTCATGCATATGTTTGTCTTTCTTTGCCTCTAGATCCACAGGTGTAGGAACGGCAGGGGAGGCTTCAGTCGATGCCTCAACAGTACTAGCAGGCTTGACTGAATCTGTGTCAAGATAAACTTCAAAGGATGGAACTTTGAAGATCTCTCCATCTTCAAGCTCATACTCTCCTTCCCCGTCGCCTTTGGGAACTTCTATCACCACATCATCATCTTCCTCATCCCAATCGTCACCAGAGTCGATCTCTCCTTCTTCAGGATTGCAGAGAGCCTCGATCTGTGCTTCTTTGGAATAGTCTGGCTCTAAGAATAAGATCGCATTATCCGACATGTCGTCAGATAGATCTTTCAAAACGTTAGCTACAGACTTTCCTTTGTTTCCACCTGAAGCATCACCACCTTCCTGGTGAGTCGAGTCCCCCTCACCCATTGGAACAGCAGAAATGGGCACTATCGGCCAAAGGTTGTTGCTTACTTCCACTAGGACCGACTTCGGGATCCTTTTCTTTGTCATCATCCTTAGTTAAATCAACCAGATGACAAGCCTCGTCACCGGTAGATCTTGATGTCTTCTCCATCACTTTCTCTTTCTCCTTCTCCCCCTGAGCAGCAAGCTTCTTGGTCAGTTCAGCGACTAACTTGACCATCAATTCATGTTCTTTCCGCTGCATGTCAAAACGTACCTCTAAGGACGTTCTGTGTCCCAGAATCATGTTATTCGTTTTGATCAGTAATTCGTTCTGGGCCATCACATTTTCCAATCTCTCTTCAGTCCCAGTCCGCTGACTTCTTAGAATAGTAACTTCGTCCACCAACGAATTTATTTGAGCCTGTTGAGCCTCGGATTCTTCACTTGATTTCCAAACTGTTTCAAGCAGACCAACGACTTGTGTTTCCAAAGCGTCAATTCTGGCATCATTTGGATCAGGATTCATGGACGTAGAGGCTTCAGCATTGTGGAAGGGAGATGTGAAGATTGTATCAAAGTCAAAACCCTGGGAAAAGTCTCCAAAGTTGTAGGGTTGACTGATAGGTTCAATGGTGGTTGTGGGGATTGATGATAGGATGGTGGTTGTAGGAGTGGTGGAAGGAGTGATGGTGACTGACTCGGTAAGAATCGAAGCAGTCACCGCCACTTGGACAGATGTTACAGGGAGGGACACTATCACAGGAACCTCCTCTGTGATAGCAGTGACAGCCACATCAGGTGTAAACTGTGGCCTCCTCCGCTGTCGCCAGTACAGCTGTTGTGAAGGTGGGGTAGAAGCGGAATCAGTACTCGCAGTATGAAAACTGACCTCTACCTTATGAAGGATAGCTTGTTGCGGCCTATCCCCCCGTTTCTTATTGATACTTTCTCTCCTACGTCTTTGTATAGCAGTGTCTGAATCAGAATCTGGTTCATATTCACTGCTAATCGATTGTCGCTTTCTCTTAGAAGATGACTCAGGAAGGGTCACCTTTGTCAATCTTCTCGGGTGTGCCTATGATGGTGCATCATCAGAATCAGATGAATCAGACTCTGTATCTTTGGAGTCGGATCCTTCAGCACCATCGTTGCCCGCTTCGTTGTCTCCTCCTTCAGACAATTCATCCTCACTTTCAACGTCCTCATCTTCTTGTTGCTCATCAGAATGTTCACTGAGTTCTGGCTCAGACTCATGACTAAACCATCTCCAATCAGCTGGTGCCACATACTCTTCATTAACGATGTGGCCAAAGAGTGGGGTATGCTCAGGGGTAGGTTCTACACTGCCTGGCTTTAGAAACTGTGCAAATACTCTCTTGTCCACCCTTTTGGCTTGCAGTCACTCCCCAATAACAGGCAGATTTGGCAACACATCATTGATCAGTAGTTGCACAAATCTTGGGTATAACATGAATCTAAACCTCTCAGCCGTATTGATCTGATCAGTTAAGGCCTTGAAGATGTATCTTGAGAAGCTTGTAGGTCCTCGGGTATAGGATCTCTACCATGTAGGTGGTGTAACTAGTCGAACATGAGTGCGGAATCCTCGGTTAACTAGGTCTACAAGACGACTAAGACTAACACAAACAAACATGAGTAAATAAACACTTGTCTATTAGCATTCAACAAACGATTACAAGTTTTGCTCTCCAAAGTATATTTCTTACAAGACCAAAGTGAGAGCCACAGACAAATGACTTGAACCATCTATATATACTAACAGACCCAGTTCCTGCATACTTAGCCTCTAAGTACGCAGGACCACTTGTCAGCTCGTGCGTACTTAGCCCTCAGTATGCAGGAATACCTTCCTGGGTACTTAACCCTAAGTACGCATGGATAACTTCCGGAGTACAAGCTAAGTACTCAGGTGCAACTTAACCAAAACATATATAAACATGGACTCGAATATACAACTCGATCAGATACAAACGACTCTAATAAACTATAAACAATCTTCAAGCTGCTTGTCACAAAACATGCTCCAACAGACTCCCCATTGACAACAGCTCTGAAGATGTTTGTCACATGCTTCCAAATAAGCTCTAACAGACTCCCCCTTGACAACAGCTTCAGAAGTCTTCAGAAGTTGTCTTCAAGTCTACTCAAATCATGAAGTCCAGCTTGTATCTGCAGTCCTTGCCTAGTATATCTGCACTTATTCTCGAACAAGACAACACGAACAGACATTCGTTACTTGTCTTCCCGCCGGGGAGAGACAAACACACAAACGGACATGGATCACATAGTATTTCACTACCACTTGTGTACTTAAGCGTAAACACTATCATGAAAGTCCTCACATCTAACCGTTAATATGGACTTAGCGAGGTAATTTGATTAGTACTACTGGGTTTGACAAACCCCACCCGGGCTAGTCGTGCTAGCACGATTGGAGGTCGAACGGGTGTAGATTGGCCTAAACATATTAGTCAGAGTTGATAGACCTGGTTGGAGGCAAACAAACAAACAGTCAGCTTTGGTTACGAGCGCTTAGAGTAACTTGTACATTGTCTAGCTAGCAATAGGCGTGACTTACGTATGTGGATCCTGCAAACACACAAACAGTTTATTTACTTACAAACCTGTGAACTCACCAACCTCGTGTTGACACATTTTCTTACATGTTTCTCTGGCACAGATTGCACACTTAAGACATGCATGAAGTCTTACTGTCATGTCATTCATTTCTAACGTTTTAAACAATTCACTTGCCTTTATTATGCTAAACTTTGGCGCCTTGTTTTGCGCATTTACTTTTGTTTAAACGCTTCCTCATTAACTCTGAACTTTTATGTTATGACATTTCAAGTCCCATATAGTGTCGTTTGATGTAACTAATGACAGAGATCCTGGTGTGTCACTTCCAAAATGGTAAAACTCCGTTAGTGAAATTTGGGGGTGTGACAATTATCTCATAATATTTCAAATGTTGATAGCCTAATTTTGTTCACTTTCGACATCGTCTTAATAATAAGAACTTTTGACACCAATTTGATATCCCCTCGGATGACCCTCTAATTTCACATTTGGGTATAGTTTGAGAATGATGTTAATCAATTCAAGCAATCACGAGATGTTTAGGTTCGCGTATTAAAATGGGTCTGAGAGTCGCTAGCGACACTCTGATAGTCACTTGCCTGGTTTCAGCCGACTCTCTGAGAGTCGCTAGGTTATCTTCAGCCGACTCTCTGAGAGTCACTAAGTTGGCTTCAGCCGACTCTCTGAGAGTCGCTAGGTCGGTTACGGCCGACTCTCAGCAAGAATCGGCAATCTGCACACTGACTATCTCAGGTTCATTATATATAATGTACCATTTTTATAGCTCAGGGACCTTCTTCTCCACCAAAATTTCTCTATAATTTCCGTATTTCCATTGTTTATCTTGTTAGAGAGGTTATTAGTTTGTGCTTGTTCCACCGCCCCGAGGGAGCTCACCCGGGGTGGATGGTGGTAGATAGTTGTAATCATTCCAGGAGCTATTTGTAATCATCTTAGTGGAATAATAATCAGATTTGAGAGTTTTTGCTTTTAGTTTTATGCACTTCTTTTTGCATTTCTATTGATTTCATCAATAACAGTGAATCTATAGCTGAGTTGTTGATCAGATCTTGACTAGAATCATCATAGCAGAGGAACCCTATCGTCAGGACCTACATTCACTCTTGCCCAAAAATGAGAACTCGTTCTCTTGACATTTTGACTACCCAAAACACGATAAACCTATCCTTTCAGTTATGTTAGACATATAGAATTGCCCTCTCAGGCATAAAATTCTTAAGGACTCATCTAAATCTTAGCACGGCTTATCATCCGCAAGCTCAAGCTACCTTCCGAACTCTATAGTGTGCGTGACACTTTCCATGTGTCAAACCTTAATAGTGTCACGCTGACGACACTCTTCAAATTCTTTTGGATGAAGTCCGCATTGATAACAAGTTGCATCCCGTTGAAACCTTGGACCGTAAGGTTAAACAACTCAAGCGTAGCCGTATTCCAATAGTTAAAGTTCGTTGGGAATCCAAACATGGCCCAGAGTTTACTTGGGAACGTGAAGATCAAACAAAGCGCAAGTACTCTCATCTCTTTTCTGATTCAGTAGCCTCCACCAGTTGAATTTCTGGGACGAAATTTTATCAACTTGGGGATACTGTAACATCCATGACTTTTGCCTGTGTTATTTTATTTAATTTTGTGCAATAATAACATTTTATTTAAATCTCGTTGTAAAGTACTTGTACATTACATTATGCCATATCAATTATTACATTCAATGTGTATCGATCTAGAGTTTTAATCATGTATGTATATTTTTATTTATCATATGTATATATATTTATATATATATATATATATATATATGTATATATATTTTGTTATATTAAACAAATCAATTATACAACTTTTAAGTTTTATAAAAATGGAGTTTTCTTTTATAAAATACAACAAATAATGTTTAAGTTTATATAAGTTTATAAAAACAACTTTATAAATAAATAAAATGGCTAAATATCAAAAAGAATTAGTGATTGAACACCCTTTTAGCCTTTGAACCCCTTTTAGCCTTTGAACCCCCTTTTCCCATTTGAACCTTGGAACAAGGTTCTTTTCCAATTTTGACTTACAAAAGTAAAAAACGGGGTCTAAATCTATCTAATCATTGTAATAACGGAATGTAACTCTCCCAAATCAATTTGTCACTCATTTATAACCGTTTGAGACTCGAAATCATCATTATTGATTGAAAAATCACGGTTTTTACGAACAATTAAGGGATTTCGGTTATGAGTGTTCAAACCCATGAAACAGGCCTCCAAGCCCCGCATAACAAGTCGATTGAAAGTTGTACCGTGTGTTTTAATCGTCCCTTGTAATCCTTCTACCCTATAGCAACTTGAATTCACCTTCAAATCCTTTTTTTTCTCTCAGTTCGCGAAAAGCAGGGGGAATCAAGCCTCGTTTTTGCGACAATACAAAGACCAATTCCAGGTAATTAACATTCCCTCTTGCTCGATTTAACTCTGTAATTCAAAACCCCTTTGATCTGGAATCGTATTGTGGGTTGATTTGGAGCTAGGGTTTACAAGTTCTTGACTTGGGGAAGAAGGGTGTTTAGGACCGGTTAATAAAAGATAAATGTTTCCATCCCTTAACAAGACAATGACCCAGATCAAATGGTTAAAGCGCTTCCCTCATGCATCTGCGGTCGCGGGTTCGAACCCGGCCAGACCCAGTTTTTACCCATTATTTTTATTTTTGTTGTATTGCCTTGTTTTACCCACTCATACACACATACATATATATATATATATATACATATTTATATATAATCACATACATTCTTATAGAGACTAAATGGTAAAATACATATCTTTTTTTATAACAAAACATAAACACATAATTTTTGACATCTATACTTTATAAATTTTATGATTTATACAAATATACATATGTTATGAGTAGACAATTATTCTTTTAAACCAATTCTTTTTATAAATATTCACAGATTATAATTAATATTCTTATAAAAACAAATGTTCATAATCATGTTTAATTTTTTCTAAAAACGTTTGAATACCACTTATAACCTGTGAGCTTTTCTACGCATGTTTTATTTCGTTACTAACTTATATTTAAAATTATTAAAAATGTATAGTATATGTTTCTATTTCCATCGTATAACTTTTAACATGGTGAAACGATCATACAAATATATTTATCCAATTATTATTATTACTCTCACAAATATTATGATAAGAGTAGCAAAATGATGATTTCATGTTAAAATAATTAACCTTACTAAAGTATAATTTTTAATAAATAATAATACTACAATTCGCATAATTAATTTATTTCAAATGATATTCTTATAAGTATTATTATGGTGACTATTTAAACCTATAGTCTTAATGAGATATTTATTCATATTAAATTTGAAATTAATACTTATTGTTGATACAAAAAATAACACTTTTATAAATAAAATTTATAAAACATTATTCCATACATTATCACCTTATTTAACTTGGAATCGTTAAAATTCGAATGTCTAATTTTTTCGTTCACCCGTTCGTTCCAAATCCTAAAGTTCCAAATCGTGTCATTCTTATTTCTTTTAATAATTTCTATATTAAATAGGTACAAATTATTGATCCATTATACTTTGTCAAACATAGGTTAGTCTTGTGGTTAACTAGAACACTTGTGCAACAACAACAACATACTTGTGTGATTATCAGGTTACACATTTTATGGTGAGTTACATAGCCCCACATTTTATATTTTTATATTTTTGAGGTGAAACATGATTACATTTTGAACTATTTGCAATTTATACAATTCACAAATTATAATTAATATTCTTATAAAAACAAATGTTCATAATCATGTTTAATTTTTTCTAAAAACGTTTGAATACCACTTCGTTACTAACTTATATTTCAAATTATGACAAACGTATAGTATATGTTTCTATTTCCATCGTATAACTTTTAACATGGTGAAATGATCATATAAATATATTTATCCTATTATTATTATTACTCTCACAAATATTATGATAAGAGTAGCAAAATGATGATTTCATGTTAAAATAATGTAAGGCCCCAAACCTTGGAGGCCTCACTTGTTTGATTTACTTATTCACAAACAGTTCTTAAACTTGAATATCAAATAACGCAGCGGAAAAGCATTGTCAGACATGCGGAAGCGTAAACATTGTCTAAAACACTCATAACATAAACGTAACGTAACGAGATGCCAGTCATGATATCAGCCGGGTAACTCTTCATTGCATGCCAAGCATCACCATGCCTCCGTACCTGTCCTTAACTTGAATGTGCATACCAAAAGTCAGCTACGATGGTGAGTTCTAGCTTTACATAAAACCTTAGCATAATCATTTTGCCAAAAACATAACATACATTTATTTAACAAAAGCGTACGTAACATGAAATAACTTAACATCATCAAAACATCGTAACATAGCATCATAACATAAGTCAACGTGAACCGAATCTGCGCCTTCTCGTAACCATTAATTTCATACATCGCATACTAGTGGATGAACTTAAGGCTCGTTACCTCTAAGTCATTCGTCACCCAGGTCTTCTAAGGCTCGTTACCTCTAGGTAGACCAAACACATGTCTCCTAAGGCTCATTACCACAAGGTACACCATACACATGTCTCCTAAGGATCGTTACCTCTAGGAAGACTAAACATACATTAGGCATTGTTTCCCCGCAAGTAATAGTACCTTCCATCAGGATCCCGGTAATCCCATGGGTGACCGTCGTCACCCCATCCTTAACCAGTTGTATAACCGTTAGCCAGCCACATAGGCCCCCCGTAAAGGTAAGGCCAATACATACATACCCTAGTTCCCATAGGAACTCGTGGCAGATTCGTTCATTCGTGACTTCCAAAAAACCTTTACCTCATTTTAGTTAAAGCATTCGTACTTAACCTCCACATAGGCCCCCCGTAAAGGTAACGAGCCTTACCACATTTTAGTCTTCATTCGTGACTTGCCAAGCATCACCGTCTCTCCGTACATGTCCTTAACCTGAATGTGCATACTAAAAGTCACCTACGCTGGTGAGTTCTAGCTTTACATAAAACCTTAGCATAATCATTTGCCAAAAAACATAACATACATTTATTTAACAAAAGCGTACGTAACATGCAATAACTTAACATCATCAAAACAACATAACATAGCATCATAACATAAGCCAACATGAACCGAATATGCGCCTTCTGGTAACCGTCAATTTCATACATTGCATACCAGCAGATGAACTTAAGGCTCGTTACCTCTAAGTCATTTATCACCCAGGTCTCCTAAGGCTCGTTACCTCTAGGTACACCAAACACATGTCTCCTAAGGCTCATTACCTCTAGGAACACCACACACATGTCTCCTAAGGCTCGTTACCTCAAGGAAGACTAAACATACCTTAGGCACTTTTCCCCCGCAAGGAATAGTAGCTTCCATCGGGACCCCGATAATCCCATGGGTCACCGTTACCACCCCATCCTCAACCAGTTGTACAACCGTTAGCCAGCCACATATGCCCCCCGTATAGGTAAGGCCAATACATACATACCCTATGTGACAATCCGGACTTTTCCAGTTAACTCCGTTAGTAAAATCCAGTTAAAGTTAACTGAAATTAACATTATTCAAACTTCAGGGACTATTTATGCCAATATCTCAAACTTAAACTCCAGGGACTAGTTAGGTCATAACCCTAAACTATTCTGTTGACTTTTGAAAAGTCAAAATCCAATTCTGTTGACTTTTAATAGTCAAACTAAACCAAAATCTTAACCTAGTTAACCAAGTTACAAACCTTAGGGGACTATTTCTGTCATAACTCAAACTATGGTGTGAGAACTACATGGACTAAGTGTGTAATTAGTCAAAACTCCACCCCTTTGACCATGCAAAGTCAAAATCTACCTTATTTGTTCATGTTGACTTTTAAAAGTCAAAGCCGTCTTGTTCTTGATCAAAATCCGTGGCTCTACCCACGAAATTGTTCGAATTCAGAATCGGTAACGCTTAACATTGATAGTTCCGACCATTATTGTGACGTTATTAACCATTTATCATTGTTAATTATTGCAAATTAACTTCCTTTACCGAAACCGTCGACCCCTCGTCGATCCCTATCAAACTCGCTTGATTCGATTACCATTATTGCAATGTAGCATTTGCAAACCTCAAACGAACCATTAGCAAACGTTTTCACACACCAAATTCGTCGGAGTCACAACAGCAGACACCGGGAGCTAACCCGTCAAACCCACGACGGTGGTCTAATCGATCTCTGTCATTTCGACACCAAGTAAGGTAACCATTCACACCCACAGTTTCGTATTCATCCTCGAAGCAATAGCCTTATGATAATGCGGGCTTATAACATCGAATTCATCGCGATCCAATTCTAGGGTTCATCGTCTAAGTGAACTAATCGAACCCTATCCTACACTCGGTTTCAATCAAATTAAATCATATATATAGTTTCGCAGTGTCCTAATCACCGAAAGCCCTATGAATCCAGAAACGTTTATCACAAGAATTAACCTAATCGATCCCATGGTCTAAAACTAGGGTTCCGACTCGTTTTTCGGGAATTTAACAATCCAAAACTATCTATTTTTGCAATTAAATGAACCCACAGATTCGAAATCGATCTACTAACAAAACTTCCATACAACTGATTCATAATATTATAGAAATCGTGAGAATTTGGCTGGATTTTTGCTTCGGATCGCGTAAAGGGGGAAGAACACGGGGAGTGTTCGTGTTAAAGCAATTCAGAACCGGATATCCTTGCGATTACCCTAGCGGGTGGAATGGTTAGAGCTTGGTGTGGTGTGGGTGAGACCCGGGTTCGAACCTCACCCACGGTTTTATTTTTTCTGACCATTTTTGAGACATTATTTTTATTTAAAAATAATTCTTATATTATCTTAATAATATATTAATATGTTTAAGCCTTGAAAACAACCCGTAGGCTCGGGTTTGAATTATTAACTTATTTTTATATTATTTCCCCACTTTTAAAAATAATATATTTTCCATAAAGTTGTATAAAATAATATGTTTATATTATTTTCAACCCGTGACTCGTATTATTAAATAATATATAGATTTATATTATTTCGCATCGTTTTGTAACATCGAATAACATTTGAAACCAAATAATAATATAATTAATTATATTATTTACTCGCATTTATCGCGTTCATAAAAATAATATATTTATTATTTTGTACCACGAATGAGTAATTAGAATATCCTTTCGAAACTAAAAATAATATATTAAAATATATTATTTTCTTAATGTTTGTAAATGACAAAACGCTCGAATATATTTATTATTATTGTTGTCATTCGTCGCGTAACGTATATATAATCTAATTACTAATTAAAGAATTCCTATTCCCGTGGACATGTTCGTCTACTCTCGGTTACTAGAGCGTTTCTTTAGGACGCTTCTCATTCCGTGTCGTTGTCACAATTCCCATTTTTATCCCTAATTTATGTGTTTATAATTTTAGGGCATTCGTAAGTCGTTTGAGACTTACACACGTGGTTCCAACTTATACTTGTGTTATACTACCTACTACGCAACTCAGGTGAGTTTCACGGCCCCTTTTTACCTGTTTTACTATTGGGGGAGAAACATGCTTACACACAAACGTATTTTACTTGTTTACCTGTTGAGGAAGAAACAAACATGAAACACCTATTATCATACTTTTATTTGTTTTCCCCGTGGGGGAGAAACAGGTACGCAAGCAAATATTGTTTTTCCCGCCAGGGGAGAAAACATGACGCAACTATTTGATTATGGTACTTTATATGATATCACTGTTGAGACTAGGCGTAACATGCTATCACAGAAAGTCCTCATCTTATTTCGAACCGTTAATATGGATCTTAGCGAGGTAATGTTTAGTAGTACTACTGGGTTTGACAAATCCCACCCGCGTTAGTCGCGCTAACTCGATTGGATATCGAACGGGTGAAATGTTAGCCTACTCACATGTGCCAGAGTTGATAGACCTGGCAGGAGGCATACAAACACAGTCAGCTTCGGTTGCGAGCGCTTTAGTAAAACATGAACATAGGTTAGCTACCTATAGATATGCATATTGAAAGTACATAATCTGGCAAACATACTCTTATTGTAAACTTGAAACCTGTGAACTCACCAACCTCGTGTTGACACTTTTTCTTACATGTTTCTCAGGTCGCTTTGGCACAGGTTGCGCACTTAGGACATGCATGGAGTCCTACTGTCATATCATTCATTTCAAATACTTTAAACAGTTTATTTAATTACATTAATTGACGCTTGTTGCGTGTAATTACTTTTGATTTCATATTAACGTTTACGCTTCCGCATTAACTCTGAACTTTTATGTTTTTGACATTTCAAGTCCCATATAGTGTCGTTTGATGTAACTAATGACTGAGATCCGGGTGTGTCACCTTCCAAACGGTAAAACTCCGTTAGTGGAAATTGGGGGTGTGACACCCTAGTTCCCATAGGTAGTCGTGGTAGATTCGTTCATTCGCGACTTCCACAAAACCTTTACCTCATTTCAGTAAAAGCATTCGTACTTAACCTACACATAGGCCCCCGGTAAAGGTAACGAGCCTTACCTCATTTTAGTCTTCATTCGTGACTTGCCAAGCATCACCATCCTTCCGTACCTGTCCTTAACCTGAATGTGCATACTAAAAGTCAGCTACGCTGGTGAGTTCTAGCTTTACATAAAACCTTAGCATAATAATTTAGCCAAAAACATAACATACATTTATTTAACAAAAGCATACGTAACATGTAATAACTTAACATCATCAAAACATCGTAACATAACATTATAACATAAGTCAACATTAACCGAATATGCGGCTTCTCGTAATCGTCAGTTTCATACATCGCATACCAGTGGATGAACTTAAGGCACGTTACCTGTAAGTCATTCGTCACCCAGGTCTCCTAAGGCTCGTTACCTCTAGGTAGACCAAACACATGTCTCCTAAGGCTCACTACCTCAAGGTACACCATACACATGTCTCCTAAGGCTCTTTACCTCTAGGAAGACTAAACATACCTTAGGCACCGTTTCCCTGCAAGGAATAGTACCTTCCATTGGGATACCGGTAATCCCACGGGTGACCGTCGTCACCCTATCCTCAACCAGTTGTCCAACCGTTAGCAGCCACATAGGCCCCCCGTAAAGGTAACTCCAATACATACATACCCTAGTTCCCGTAGGAACTCATGGCAGATTCGTTCATTCATGACTTCCACAAAACCTTTACCTCATTTTAGTTAAAGCATTCGTACTTAACCTCTACATAGGCCCCCCTTAAAGGTAACGAGCCTTACCTCATTTCAGTCTTCATTCGTGACTTGCCAAGCATCACCGTCCCTCCGTACCTGTCCTTAACCTGAATGTGCATACTAAAAGTCAGCTACGCCGGTGAGTTATAGCTTTACATAAAACCTTAGCATAATCATTTTGCCAAAAACATAACATACATTTATTTAACAAAAGCGTACGTAACATGCAATAACTTAACATCATCAAAACATTGTAACATTGCATCATAACATAAGTCAACATGAACCGAATATGCGCCTTCTCGTAACCTTCCATTTCATACATCGCATACCAGCGGTTGAACTTAAAGCTCGTTACCTCTAAGTCATTCGTCACCCAGGTCTCCTAAGGCTCGTTACCTCTAGGTAGACCAAACACATGTCTCCTAAGGCTCATTACCTCTAGGAACACCATACACATGTCTCCTAAGGCTCGTTACCTCTAGAAAGGCTAAGCATACCTTAGGCACTGTTTCCCTGCAAGGAATAGTACCTTCCATCGGGATCCCGGTAATCCCATGGGTCACCGTCGACACCCCATCCTCAACCAGTTGTACAACCGTTAGCCAGCCACATATGCCCCCCATAAAGGTAAGGCCAATACATACATACCCTAGTTACCATAGGAACTCGTGGTAGATTCGTTGATTCGTGACTTCCACGAAACCTTTACCTCATTTTAGTTAAAGCATCCGTACTTAACCTACACATAGGCCCCCCGTAAAGGTAACGAGAATCACCTCATTTTAGTTTTCATTCGTGACTTGACATGCATCACCATCCCTCCGTACCTGTCCTTAACCTGAATGTGCATACTAAAAGTCAGCTACGCTGGTGAGTTCTAGCTTTACATAAAACCTTAGCATAATCATTTTGCCGAAAACATAACATACATTTATTTAACAAAAGCGTACTTAACATGCAATAACTTAACATCATCAAAACATCGTAACATTGCATCATAATATAAGTCAACAATAACCGAATCTGCGCCTTCTCGTAACTATCAGTTTCATATATCGCATACGAGTGGATGAACATAAGGCTCGTTACCTCTAAGTCATTCGTCACCCAGGGCTACTAAGGTTCGTTACCTGTAGGCAAGCTAAACGCATGTCTCCTAAGTCTCATTACCTCTAGGAACACCATACACATGTCTCCTAAGGCTCGTTACTCCCAAGAAGACTAAACATACCTCAGGCATTGTTTCCGCGCAAGTAATAGTACCTTCCATCGGGATCCCGGTAATCCCATGGGTGACCGTCGTCACCCCATCCTCAACCAGTTGTATAACCGTTTGCCAGCCACATAGGCCCCCCGAAAAGGTAAGGCCAATACATATATACCCTAGTTCCCATAGGAACTCGTGGTAGATTCGTTCATTCGTGACTTTCACAAAACCTTTATCAAATTTTAGTTAAAGCATTCGTACCTAACCTCCACATAGCCCCCCCGTAAAGGTAACAAGCCTTACCTCATTTTAGTCTTCATTCGTGACTTGCCAAGCATCACCGTCCCTCCGTACATGTCCTAAACCTGAATGTGCATACTAAAAGTCACCTACGCTGGTGAGTTCTAGCTTTACATAAAACCTTAGCGTAATTATTTTGCAAAAAACATAACATACATTTATTTAACAAACGCTTACGTAACATGCAATAACTTAACATCATCAAAACATCGCAACATAGCATCATAACATAAGTCAACATGAACCGAATATGCGCCTTCTCGTAACCGTCAATTTCATACATCGCATACCAGCGGATGAACTTAAGGATCGTTACCTCTAAGTCATTCGTCACCTAGGTCTCCTAAGGCTCGTTACCTCTAGGTAGACCAAACACATGTCTCCTAAGGATCATTACCTCTAGGAACACCATACACGTGTCTCCTAAGGCTCGTTACCTCAAGGAAGACTAAACATACCTTAGGCACTGTTCCCCCGCAAGGAATAGTACCTTCCATCTGGATCCCGGTAATCCCATGGGTCACCGTTAACACCCCATCCTCAACCAGTTGTACAACCGTTAGCCAACCACATATGCCCCCCGTAAAGGTAAGGCCAATATATACATACCCTAGTTCCCATAGGAACTCGTGGTAGATTCGTTCATTCGCGACTTCCACAAAACCTTTACCTCATTTCAGTAAAAGCATTCGTACTTAACCTACACATAGGCCCCCCGTAAAGGTAACGAGCGTTACCTCATTTTAGTCTTCATTCGTGACTTGCCAAGCATCACCATCCCTCCGTACATGTCCTTAACCTGAATGTGCATACTAAAAGTCAGCTACGCTGGTGAGTTCTACGTTTACATAAAACCTTAGCATAATCATTTAGCCAAAAACATAACATACATTTATTTAACAAAGGCTTACGTAACATGCAATAACTTAACATCATCAAAACATCATAACATAGCATTATAACATAAGTCAACATTAACCGAATCTGCGCCTTTTCGTAACCGTCAGTTTCATACATCGCATACCAGTGGATGAACTTAAGGCTCGTTACCTGTAATTCATTCGTCACCCAGGTCTCCTAAGGCTCGTTACCTCTAGGTAGACCAAACACATGTCTCCTAAGGCTCACTACCTCAAGGTACACCATACACATGTCTCCTAAGACTCGTTACCTCTAGGAAGACTAAACATACCTTAGGCACCGTTTCCCTGCAAGGAATAGTACCTTCCATTGGGATCCCTGTAATCCCACGGGTGACCGTCGTCACCCCATCCTCAACCAGTTGTACAACCATTAGCAGCCACATAGGCCCCCGTAAAGGTAACTCCAATACATACATACCCTAATTCCCGTAGGAACTCGTGGCAGATACGTTCATTCGTGACTTCCATAAAACCTATACCTCATTTTAGTTTAAGCATTCGTACTTAACCTCTACATAGGCCCCCCGTAAAGGTAACGACCCTTACCTTATTTTATTCTTCATTCGTTACTTGCAAAGCAACACCATCCCTCCATACCTGTCCTTAACCTGAATATGCATACTAAAAGTCTGCTACGCTGGTGAGTTCTACCTTTAAATAAAACCTTAGCATAATCATTTTGCCAAAACCATAACATACATTTATTTAACAAAAGCGTACGTAACATGCAATAACTTAACATCATCAAAACATCGTAACATAGCGTCTTAACATAAGTCAACGTGAACCGAATCTGCGACTTCTCGTAACCATTAATTTCATACATCGCATACGAGTGGATGAATTTAAGGCTCGTTACCTCTGAGTCATTCGTCACCCGGGTCTTCTAAGGCTCGTTACCTCTAGGTAGACCAAACACATGTCTCCTAAGGCTCATTACCTCAAGGTACACCATACACATGTCTCCTAAGGCTCGTTACCTCTAGGAAGACTAAACATACATTAGGCATTGTTTCCCCGCAAGTAATAGTACCTTCCATCAGGATCCCGGTAATCCCATGGGTGACCGTCGTCACCCCATCCTTAACCAGTTGTATAACCGTTAGCCATCCACATAGGCCCCCCGTAAAGGTAAGGCCAATACATACATGACCTAGTTCCCATAGGAACTCGTGGCAGATTCGTTCATTCGTGACTTCCAAAAAACCTTTACCTCATTTTAGTTAAAGCATTCGTACTTAACCTCCACATAGGCCCCCCGTAAAGGTAACGAGCCTTACCTCATTTTCGTCTTCATTCGTGACTTGCCAAGCATCACCGTCTCTCCGTACATGTCCTTAACCTGAATGTTCATACTAAAAGTCACCTACGCTGGTGAGTTCTAGCTTTACATAAAACCTTAGCATAATCATTTGCCAAAAAACATAACATACATTTATTTAACAAAAGCGTACGTAACATGCAATAACTTAACATCATCAAAACAACATAACATAGCATCATAACATAAGCCAACCTGAACCGAATATGCGCCTTCTCGTAACCGTCAATTTCATACATCGCATACCATCAGATGAACTTAAGGCTCGTTACCTCTAAGTCATTCGTCACCCAGGTCTCCTAAGGCGCGTTACCTCCAGGTAGACCAAACACATGTCTCCTCAAGCTCATTACCTCTAGGAACACCATACACATGTCTCCTAGGGCTCATTACCTCTAGGAACACCATACACATGTCTCCTAAGTCTCGTTACCTCTAGGAAGACTAAACATACCTTTGGCACTGTTTCCCTGCAAGGAATAGTACCTTCCATTGGGATCCCAGTAATCCAATGGGTGATCGTCGTCACCCCATCCTCAACCAGTAGTACAACCGCTAGCCAGCCACATAGCCCCCCCCCGTAAAGGTATGGCCAATACATACATACATACCCTAGCTCCCATAGGAACTCATGGAAGATTCGTTCATTCGTGACTTCCACAAAACCTTTACCTCATTTTCGTTAAAGCATTCTTACGTTTTATTAAATAATGTTTCATTCATAAACCTTTCATAAAATTCATTTGGCAAAACATTTCATAACATCATTTCATGATCCTGATTTCGTAGACATCGTTTTGTAAACATCATTTCGTAAACATCATTATGTAAACATCATTTCGTATGTATGAACACCAGCCCAAAAACATTTAATTAAAACATTTAAAGAAGGGCTTCTAGAAGTCACCTGAGGTAAACAGGGTCAAAGGTCTATAAAGGATCTTCTAACCTGTACGTACAGAACCTAGCCTTAGCTTTACACACAACTATTACATTTTACTTATACATGCCTAGAACTTAGGGGTACACGGTTTCTTCCCCACGAAATTAGGGGTTCGTGGTTCAAGGGGAATTCTCGGGGTGTACCCGGGAACTAAGCTAGAGGATTCGCAGCCGTGAACTTCACCCCAAACAATGAACTTCCCAAACCATGAACTTCCCAAACCGTAAACTTCCCAAACCGTGAACTTCCCAAACCGCAAACTTCACCTAAACCGTGAACTTCGTCCCAACTGAAAAATTTTCCCAAACTGTGAACTTCGTCCCAACCGCAAATTCACCCAAAACACCCTAGTTTGCATGGACTCAGATCTGGATCGACGGATTCGTCAAGTTTGGAACTCTTTACGTTTAATACATTTGTTTTTCATTCTGGATGCTAGATCAATGTTTATATTCAAGTTTCATATGTAAAAATGTCATCTTTTATCTAAAACCCGAAAACCCAAAATGAACGAAAAAACTCAGATCTAGGTCGAGTTGTTACCTCTTTCGAGCGTCTGAATAAGAGGTTCTGCTCACGAGTAGTAGTGGAACAAGATGCTAGCTTCTCGGGCTGATCCGTAAATTTTCTCTCTCTATAGTTTCTCTCTCTAGAATGGTAAATGAGAGAAAAAGGTAGTGACTTAGGCTATTTATATGGGAAGGCTCCATGTCCATCTTGCCCGATCTGAGAAAAAGGTAGTGACTTAGGCCATACTGAGAGTAAATGTTAAGCAACAAAGATATAAAAGAAACAGAACCAGAAAGTGAGCAAACAAATGTTAGTTTGCCTGATCTGAGAGCCAAAGCTCTGATACCACTTTTAGGATCGATAGATTACAAAATGGTTCTGTTTTAGTTGATATTGGTAGAAACAATAACAACTATCAAATGTAACAAGTAATCAACAAAGAGAATACTGATAAATGCAAATTGAATTTCACTCTTCAAAGCTTACAAGTTACAGAGAAAACTCTAAGAATCACATATTACAATGAAGAGAAACAATGCATAAATAGCTACTTAGAATCAAGACAAACCCTTGATTCTATGGATCAGATCAAACACAAGCCGTTGATCTTTTACAGACAAGATGCTATGCTACTGCTGGATACAAACAAGAAGACAACGGAAAACAAAAGTCAAAAGTTGAAACATGCTCTGATATCTCTACAGGTCTGCTTAGTTGAGGAAGCATTATCTTCTGCATCAATAACATTCCTTCTGCTGGTAGTACTGTCAGTGGTTGCAGAAAGGACTGTCAGTAGCAAAGTCAATGTTGCTGAAGATATGCCTATCAGCAGCATAAGTGTTAGATGTTGTTAATAAGCCTATCCGCAGCAACATTGGACTTCAGCAGATAATAGACTATCCGCAGCAAGGTTGTTGATCAGCAACAACTTCAACCATCCACAGCATAGACTATTATCAGCAGTAGCATCCATCTGTAGCAAAAATGAAGTGCCCGCAGCAAAAATACTTAGAAGATTTTGTAACCATCAGTCTTATATATCTACAAAAGTAAAAACTAAAAGCATGAAATTAATAAAGCAGTAAAACATATACTATATGAAAGAAATAAAAATAAAATAAACACTTCCATGAAAAGAGTTTTTGAAAATATTTTGTTCGGGATTGATCATTCCGATCATCTTTACCAGAAACTCAAAGTGAGTCCGATCAAATGCCCTGGTGAAGAGGTCCGCAAAGTTGTCATAAGTATGCACTTTCACCAGCTCAATCAACCTTTTATCAGCACAATCACGAATAAAATGATATCTGATTTAAATGTGTTTAGTTTTATTGTGCTTGCCAGAGTTATTAGTGATGGACATTTTGGCATTATTATCTATGAACATTGGGGTGCATGTAAAATTCAAACTGTAGTCTCTTAATTGTTGTTGCATCCACAAAATTTGTGAACAACAACCGGAAGCTGCAATATACTCTGCTTCATATGTTGAAATGGAGACTGTAGTATGCTTCTTACACTGCCGTGAAATGAGTCAATTACTGTAGGTCCCTGTAAGGTCAATACGGATCGGTCTAGACGAGCGACTCGACACGCACACGGAGTGCGGAATCCAACGTATGCATGCTTATATGTGGTATCAGTTTGAGCCTCATCTTTATCTCCTTCTTCGGTCGGAACATCAAACGGTACTCGTTCATCAACCACTTTATCCATTTTACCTATCACAAAGCCATCACCATCAGCATATGTTTGTTGTTCTTCATACTCGTACTTTTCATAATCTTTATTTGAGTCGCCTTTATCACTTGACTCTTGGTCATTCGAACCACCACCAATACCGACACTATCATTGTTGTTGTCATCGACATCTGAAGGTTTGCCATCGTCTTTGTGACACTCAGAAATTTTTTTTATTTATCTAAATTTTTGGGACGAAAATTCTTTCAACTAAGGGATGATGTGACAATCCGAACTTTGGAATTAACTTCGTTAGCAAATTCCGTTAAGTCTTAACCTAATTAACTCAAATCTCAAACCTTAGGGACTAATCCTGTCATTATTCCAACTAAAACTATAGGGATTAGTTATGTAATTAACCTATATTCAATATGTTGACTCAGAAAAATCAAAATTGAGGAATTTTGTCTTGTTGACTTTTAAAAGTCAAACCCACGAATTCTTGGCTTGAATTGGAACTCATAATTCGCTAATCACTCAAATTCGTAACTGGACCATCTTAAATGGCAATAAACGACCATCATTGAGAAGTTTAACATCATTATTAGACACGAATTAATCCTAATAACGATATTAAAACCGAAACCGTCGAATTCATAGCCATTTCTCACCAATTCGATTAATTAGTCTACCATTCTCTCAATCGAGCATCTGCACACGTTAGACGAGCCTCCTAGAAGCTTTTGCATATACCAATTTGGTCGGAGGAGTGGCCGGAGACACCAAGGACCAAACCCGTCACCATCGGCACATGTTCTAGTCGTATAGTATCAATCCGATATCCATAATGTTAATTACCTATACCATTAGTTTCGTTTCAGCCTCTAGAATAAAAGCCCTATGCTAATGGGGGCGTACATTGCCGAATTCCACTCAAACCGATTCTAGGGTTCTTTGGATTTTCGGTTTGATCGAACTTCAATCAAATCGTCACCTTAATCAAATTAAATCACAGGGCTAGACTCGCAATGACTCATTTGTTGGAAACCCTATGATTCCAATAGATTTCGTTATCAAATTTGCTCAATTTAATTCTTGATCAAACCTAGGTTTTTTTTCGGTTCTTGAAACTAGAAATTAACTATTGAAAACTTGTTGTTTTCACAATCAAATCCCACCCCAGGTTTGCAAGCACACGATTAACGAGACCCCTGTGTTTTCTGGATCAATCGATATCCAAATCGAGGGATTTGGGAGGGTGTTGAGATCGGGTATTGTGGGCGGGGATGAGCGCAGAAGTGCGAATGATCAAAACCATATCAGATCTGACCTTGAATGCGATACCCTAGCGGGCTGGAGTGGTTAAGGTGTTGGGATGATAGGGGAGAAACCCGGGTTCGAGTCTCTCCAACCCTATTCTTTTTTTGAGCAACTTTTTACACTATACTTTTATATAAAAACTTTCCCCATATTATCTTAATAATATATTAATGTATCTTGATACCAGAAAATATCCGTAGACTCGGGTTTAGTTTTATAACCCAAATTTGTATTATTTCCTCACTTTCAAAATAATATATTTATAATAATTTCAACCCTAAACTCCTATCAAAATAATATATGTATATATATTATTTCACCACATTCATAAACATTATGTTAACGTTCCAAGCTAATAAATAATATATTTATATTATTACCCACGTTGTTATGATATGAATAAAATAATAGTTTTATTATTTCTGACACCTAGTTAATTAACGTATCATTTCTCAAGGTTTAAAATAATATATAAAGTTATATTATTTTCCTAACCATTTTAAATGGCAAACGTACAAAGTTATTTATTTACTTAATATTATCCATTATTAACATTCGACACGTAGCGCTTTGATCTTAATTATTATATTAAGAAACATATATATTTCCGTAGACGCGTTAATCTACTCTTAAATCCTTAGAATGCGGTAAGGCGTTCAATCTTCCGTGTCTTCGTCACAAACCCCATATGACCCTAACTTATGTGTTTATAATTCTAGGGCATATGTAAGCCGTGCAGGCTAACAATTGAGATTCCAAATCTCTTACTTGTGTGATACTACCTATACGCAACGCAGGTGAGTTTCACGGCTCCTTTTTACTTGTTTTACTATTGGGGGAGAAACATGCTTACACACAAACATATTTTACTTGTTTTCCTGTTGAGGAGAAACAAACATGTACACAAACTATCATACTTTTACTTGTATTCCCCGTGGGGGAGAAACAGGTACGCAGACAAACATTATTTTACATGTTTTTCCTGTTGGGGGAGAAAACATGACACAACTATTTTAGATTATTGTAATTCATATGTTATTACTGTTGAGGCTGAGCGTGACACACTATCACAGAAAGTCCTCATCATACATCGAACCATTAAAATGGATCTTAGCGAGGTAATGTTTAGTAGTATTACTGGGTTTGACAAATCCCACCCGCGTTAGTCGCGCTAACTCGATTAGAGATCGAACGGGTGAAATGTTAGCCTACTCACATTTGCCAGAGTTGATAGATCTGGCAGGAGGCAAATACACAAACAATCAGCTTCGGTTGCGAGCGCTTTAGTAAGATATGAACATAGGCTAGCTACCTATAGATATGCATATTGAATGTACATAATCTGACAAACACTCTCTTATTACAAACTTGAAACCTGTGAACTCACCAACCTCGTGTTGACACTTTCCTTACATGTTTCTCAGGTCGCTTTGGCACAGGTTGCACACTTAGGACATGCATGGAGTCCTACTGTCATATCATTCATTTCAAACATTTTAAACAGTTTACTTATTTATATTGATTGACGCTTGTTGCGTGTAATTACTTTTGATTTTATATTAGCGTTTACGCTTCCGCATTAACTCTGAGCATTTATGTTATGACTTTTAAGTCCCATATAGTGTCGTTTAATGTAACTAATGACTGAGATCCTGGTGTGTCACCTTCCAAACGGTAAAACTCCGTTAGTGGAATTTGGGGGTGTGACAGATTGGTATCAGAGCAATTGGTTATAGAGAACTAGGATTTCATACTAGACTATAACCGCACACATGCATTAGTTACATGGCACAGACACTCATACATGATACATATAGCACCTATACGTACATTGCAGTTGTGACATTCCGGATTTTTAAATTACGCTTTTGTAATACATAATATGTAATCGTTGTTCTATTTAATGAAATGCAAATGTTTCTATTTAATTTTGTACAAAATATATATATATATATATATATATATATATATTTTATTTTATGAATTTAAAATAATTAAAATTTTATAAGTTTTAAACTTATATAAAATTTTATATAAAAATCTACATTTAAAAAGTTGCATATTTAATAAAATAACATATTTTAATAAGATTAATAACTTTTATAATAAAATAAGTTTATAAAAATATTTTTGTTTTTATTTGATTTAAAAAAATTAAATTAATTTATTTAATAAAAAGTTTAGGGTTCGTTTTGTGATTAACCAAACTAGAAGGTTTTAAAACTAAAATCGTTTGAGGGACTGTTTCTGGACAAACCAAACCTCAGGGACTCATCCGTAATTAATTCAAGGACTAAATTAAAACAAGATCAAACTTCAGGGACCAGTTTTGCCAATACCCAATTCGTATTCCCGGTCGCCCCCTTCCCCCATTGTCCGGCGGTCCGAGCTTTTCTCCGGCGACCCCCGCGACAAGGATGTTTCCCTGCACCTCAACACCCGACAAAAGCATCCCCGACTTCGTCTCCCCCACGCGACCAATACCCCTCGACCAATTTGTCTCCCCATCATCCCAATCGTCTGATTGTGTTCATAGCCGAAAGTTCACACCTCTAATACGGCCCCGACAGTCAACCTCCACGCCTGCAAGTGATCTCGTTAGCTTCGTCTCGTCCAGAAGAATGTCCAGACACACTCAATTACATGTTTCATTATAAGGATTGGGCTCGGCTATAAATGGCCCTTACCAGACCTGTTCGAGCTCGCCCACCCCCTTCCACCCACTCTCACTCCAAATTGAGACTGCCATCACCTTCGCCATCCTCAGACGAAGCTGTGACCAGGATATCAAGGCCTGACTCCATCCCGAAGCCTGAAATCACGATCTTGGTATTTTCGACAAAAAGGCCTGCCGACCAGACCCGTTACAACTCGGTTCGAGCCTCGAATCGATTCCATTAGCTTCTGTTATCATCAGGTAATCTATTCCAAACAAAATCACGGCATTCGCTCGAGGATTGCCGAGCAAACCCGAGTCCTCGGGCGCGATTGCCGGATTGCCGAGGACCAGCGACCAACTTCTAAGTCGTGTATATCAATTAATCAACACACACATAACCAGCGATGGGCAGTGGCCCGGCTGGTTATGCGTGTGTGTGTTTGTGTCTCAGGTCGCGGGTTCGATCCCGGTTAGCCTACGGCCAAATTTTTTTTATTTATTTTTAATTCTGTTTTCATTTATTTATTTTATTTAATTATCCTAATACTCTTTTTATGCAATAAATACTAAAACGAGTCGGTTTACTCGTTCGTTTATTTTAAAATCAATTAAACTATATTTTTATAAACCATCCCATTTATTTTATATATATATAAACTTATTAAAATACATTATAATATATATAAAATATCACATACTTTTATAAATCTTGCAATATTTATATAAACTTAATTAATTACATTTTTAGACATAAAATATCCTATATTTTTATAAATCTTGTAATATTTTTTATAAACTTACTTAATTACATTTTTAGATATAAAATGTCCATATTTATATAAATCTTGTAATATCTTTATAAACTTATTTAATTACATTTTAGTTATAAAATGTCCTATATTTTTTTAAATCTTGTAATATCTTTATAAACTCACTTAATTACATTTTTAAATATAAAATGTTCTATATTTTTTTATAAATCTTGTAACATTTTATAAACTTATTAAAATACATGTAATATATAAAATGTCTCATTATTTTTATATGAACCTAGCAATAATTTTAATAAACTTGTTAAAATAAATTTTAATATATAAAACATCAACATAATTAATCAAATAAAGACTTATCTTTTTATTTATTATTATTGTTTAAATACATAATGATTAATTATTTAAAAATGTAAAATTTTATAAGTCAAAGTTTTACAAAATCATATTCATTTTCTACCACATTTTATATTACGGATATTATTATAAAACCTATACTCATTTAAATACGAATACGCACATACATATAAACATACAATAATACCCATTTGTCTACATAGGGTATCAACGTGCTTAGGCTTCCACATACTTATCACCTACACGTGTGGAAAAATACCCGCTTGCAAGGTGAGTTACATAGCCCCTATTTTACATTTTTATACGTTTTGGGGTGAAACATTATACATGCTACTCACATTGTTTATACGTGTTATACATGAGACTATATGCTTATTCTTTGGATGTACATACATTTAAACACAAGACAACCAACTGTAATATTGATAGATCTATTGTGCCTGACCAGCCCACCCGGTTAGGGTGTTTATTACTGCATACTCGGATATAACCGCGTGTTATATTCAATCATACCGGATATAGTGGGTAACTATATTCAAGCATACCGGACTTAGCTGTTGTGCTCTGTTCAAGCGCGTCAAACTCGGTTTGAATTGTGATTAAATAAATGTTACATCCTATGCTATGTTTAACAAGATAAACAATGAGTTGCAAAACGATTTACAACTACTATTTACAGGAAATACTAAACCTATGTACTCACCAACTTTTTAGTTGACACTTGATTGAAATAATGTTTCAGGTTTGGATATGTGACTGCTTGCCGAAGATCTCTCCACTTAGGAACTATGGACCTAGTTAAATAAATTAATGTTTTGAACTAGACTAGGTTATTTGAAATGTATTGTATTTGGAACTTGTTGTCTTTAAATTAAATGAATGAATTATGCAACCTTTAGTTATCATGTGCTTTTGAACAATCATCACATTGTCCGCCTCGATGATTCCGCCATCGGTCGGGGTGTGACAGATTGGTATCAGAGCCATGGTTATAGGGAATTAGGTTATTAGACACAATGACCTAGACTATAACCCTAGGACTCCCTTTTATGTGTTATGTGCTAAATGATTAATTGCTATGTGAATTATTTGTAGTTAGGTATTATTTGAATTTTCCCAAGTTTGGTACATGAGACTTATACACATACATACAAGACTTTGATACATGATACATACTTTACATACACATTTGATCAACACACTTATGCAAACAAATACACTACAAATCCTTGTCCATACTCTCTCCTCATCCATATAAATCGCAACATTTCTACACATTTTATACACATAAACTCTCAATTCTACTAAAATCTTAAAATCTCGTCAACGACTTAATTTCTTGAAACCAGTAAAGGACACGTGCAATCTGGAAGGGTGACACCTGTACATTGGGTTTTCTGTCTAGGAAAGCATTTCGTATAAATCCAAATAAACGGACCCGTATGCTTTCCTGGGAATTCCTGACGTGAGTGTTTACCTATAGGCTAAAGCATGTCTCTTTGAAAGTTTTGAGGAATTATTTAACGTTGATAAGTCAATGTATTCGCAAGGATACGATCCGAACTTAAACTCAAAATCTGGGGACATTATAGCAAAATAGGAAAAACTAGACGAACATGCAAAACAAATCATTATTACGGGTGCACACGTAATAACAATTTGTGGTGCATGCAAGTCCCGGCAAATTTCTATTATGCAAATAATGATCTATAACATCATGTCCTACCCGGAAAGGATGACTTAGTTTCCCCTATCAACTTAGAATAAATACACACGCACTAGCACGCGTCATGATAAATCTCATATTTCTGCTTGCATTATTTCCCGCTATAACTCGTATTTATCCGTCTTATCTAAAATATCCTTGTCTTTTCTTATGATGTTAGAATGCCTCCTCGACGTGCAAACTCTAGCACTTCCAACCCGGATCTTGCTACTCTTCTTGCCCAGCTAGTAGGGCAAATGACTCAAGCAAATAACAACAGTGACGGGTCTCACAACATCCAAGGGAACGGTGGTACCAACCCGCCTCATTGCACGTTTAAGCACTTTAACTCGTGCAATCCTACTAAATTCTTCGGAACTGAAGGTGCTACCGGCCTACTTCAATGGTTTGAAAGCATGGAAAGCACGTTCCTAAACAGTGACTGTCCCGATAATCTTCGGGTTCGCTATGCCACAAGTGTACTTCAAAAGAGAGCCCTCACCTGGTGGAACAGTGAGAAACGCACTCGTGGTGCTGAGGTTGCTACATCCTTATCATGGGATGATCTGAAAAAGGCCATGACTGATGAATTCTGTCCTCGGAATGAAATGAGGAAGCTCGAGGCTGAATTTTGGGATCTTGCCCAAGACAGCGGGGATAATCTGGCTTACACCACCCGGTTCCAAGAACTAAGTCTTTTAGTGCCTCACATGATCACTCCCCTTGCTCGGGGAATTGAAAAGTACATAGGCGGCCTGCCTATGCAAATTCAAGATGCTGTGCTAGGAAGCAATCCTCCTACTCTTGAAGCTGCTATCCGCCTATCTGCTACATTATCCGACAACCATGTCAAAGCCGGAACCTTAACAAGAAAGGGTTCCAAGAAGGTTGTGTCTACTCTTGCGGCAGTCAAAGATGTGAAACCCGAGTCTTCTAACCGCAACAAGAAACGAAAGGGTCGAAACTTCGCAGCCGTAACTCCCGCTGTACCTGCTATTCAAGCGGCCCCTTTGGGTCAAAACCCGAAAATTTATCAGGGCCCGAATCCCCAATGCCAGACCTGCAAGTACCATCATCCTGCCAACTTACCATGCCGATTGTGCTCAAGCTGCGGGAGATATGGACATGTGGTCACTACCTGCCGTACCCGTCCTCCCGTCCATCAAGCAGCTCCAGCCAACCGTCCCGTCTATCCGGCACCTCTCAATGGTCGGGCATGTTACGAATGTGGAGATCCAAACCATTTTCGTGACCGATGCCCAAAACTTCATCGTCAAGGTGGTCCCCAAGGACGAGCGTTTAACATAAACGCTAATGAGGCACAAGCAAACAACGACGTGATAAACGGTACGTTTCTCGTAAACAATCATTATGCATCCATTTTATTTGATACTGGTGCCGATAGGAGTTTCGTGTCTCTTACCTTTGAGTCTCAACTTGCTAAACAAAGAACGAAACTCGATAATTCTTATTCCGTGGAGATAGCAAACGGGAAGTCTATTACTATAAATTCTGTTATCCGCGACTGCAATCTTGAGCTTAATAATCACAAATTCTCTGTTGACCTCCTTCCAATGCAATTGGGAAGCTTCGATATTATCATTGGCATGGACTGGTTATCCAAGCACCATGCCGAGGTTATTTGCTACGAAAAGTGTATTCGTATACCTCTCTCTTCGGGCGACACGTTAGTTATTTTCGGTGAAAAACCGTGTCGTGGTCTTCAAATCATGTCTTGCACATTGGCACAAAAGTACTTGCGGAAAAAGTACGTTGCATTCTTGGCCCACATAGTTGACACAAAGGACAAGGGTAAGAAATTGCAAGACATTCCAATCATCCGAGATTTTCCCGAGGTATTCCCCGAGGATTTACCTAGTCTTCCTCCCACTAGACAAGTGGAGTTTCGTATCGACCTTGTGCCCGGGGCAACTCCCGTGGCAAAAGCCCCCTATCGTCTTGCACCTTCCGAAATGCAAGAACTCGCAAGTCAATTACAAGAACTCTCATCCAAAGGATTCATCCGCCCGAGCCATTCACCTTGGGGTGCTCCCGTGCTGTTCGTAAAGAAAAAGGATGGATCGTTTCGAATGTGCATTGATTATCGGGAACTCAACAAGCTTACAATAAAGAACCGTTATCCTTTACCCCGTATCGACGACCTTTTCGATCAACTTCAAGGTTCAACATGTTTCTCCAAGATTGACCTTCGTTCCGGATATCATCAACTTCGTGTTCTCGATGAAGACATTCCAAAGACTGCCTTTCGGACTAGATATGGTCACTACGAGTTCATGGTCATGCCCTTCGGTTTAACTAATGCACCTGCGGTCTTCATGGACCTCATGAACCGTGTGTGCAAACCCTATTTGGACAAGTTCGTGATCGTTTTCATTGACGACATTCTTATCTATTCTAAGACGAAAGCGGAGCACGAACAACATCTCCGTTTGATTTTAGAACTCTTGAAGAAAGAACAACTATACGCCAAGTTCTCCAAGTGTGAATTCTGGCTAAAGGAAGTTCAATTTTTGGGACACATAGTCAACGATAAGGGAATTCATGTGGACCCGGCAAAAATCAAAGCGGTAAAGAATTGGAGTACTCCTAAGACCCCTACCGAGATTCGTTCCTTCCTTGGACTAGCAGGTTACTATCGTCGCTTCATCTCAAATTTCTCCAAGATTGCGGTTCCACTCACTGCCTTGACTCATAAAGGTAAATCTTACGAGTGGGGACCCAAGCAAGAGGAAGCTTTTCAAACTCTCAAGCACAAGCTCTGCAATGCTGCTATACTAACTCTTCCTAGTGGTAATGACGACTTTGTCGTTTATTGTGATGCATCCAACCAAGGTCTTGGTTGTGTTCTAATGCAACGTGGCCAAGTAATTGCATACGCATCACGCCAGCTCAAAATCCATGAGAAGAACTATACGACCCATGATCTCGAGCTTGGTGCTGTCGTTTTCGCCTTGAAAATTTGGAGACACTATCTTTATGGTACCAAATGCGTGGTTTTCACCGACCACAAAAGTCTCCAACATATTTTCAATCAAAAAGAGCTTAATATGAGGCAACGACGATGGGTTGAACTTCTAAACGACTACGACTGCGAGATCCGCTACCACCCCGGCAAAGCAAACGTTGTAGCCGACGCCTTGAGTCGTAAAGAACATATCATGCTTCATAGTGCTTATATTCATAACGATATCCAAGCCCGTATTCTCAAAGCACAACACACCTCGGTTACCGAGGGAAACATGTATCAAGAAATGGCATGTGGTGTAGAACTCTTGTTAGAAACCAAAGCCAACGGCCTATTGTACTACTTGGACCGTATCTGGGTTCCCGATCGCGACGATCTCCGTATATTTTTGATGAACGAGTCCCACAAAACTCGATATTCGGTGCATCCCGGAGCTGATAAGATGTACATGGGTCTCCGTCAGCAATATTGGTGGCCCGGCATGAAAAAGGATATTGCCCTTTTCGTGGCAAAATGCCTAACTTGTTCTAAAGTGAAGGCCGAACACCAAAAGCCTTCCGGACTCCTCGAACAACCTGAAATTCCCGTGTGGAAGTGGGAGAACCTTGCTATGGACTTTATCACCAAACTTCCACGCACTTCTAGTGGACACGATAGTATTTGGGTTATTATCGACCGACTTACAAAGTCTGCTCATTTCTTGCCTATTCGTGAGGACTATCGAGTCGAGAAATTGGCTCGGATCTACATTGATGAAATCGTAAGTCGTCACGGGATCCCTTTGAACATCATCTCCGATCGTGATTCGCGTTTCACTTCCCGATTTTGGCAGTCATTGCAATCAGCACTTGGTACTCGGTTGGATTTAAGTACAGCCTACCATCCTCAAACTGATGGACAAACCGAGCGAACAATCCAAACTCTCGAGGATATGCTTAGAGCTTGTGTTATTGACTTTGGTGGCAATTGGAATTCTCACCTACCACTGATCGAATTTTCCTACAACAACCGCTACCACACAAGTATTAACATGGCACCGTTTGAAGCTCTTTATGGACGAAAATGTCGTTCACCGATTTGTTGGAACGAAATTGGTGAAGCACAAATCACCGGTCCCGAGCTTATCCAAGAAACCACCGATAAAATTTTTCTTATTCGTGACAACATTCGAGTGGCAAGGAGTCGGCAAAAGAGCTATGCCGATAAAAGACGAAAACCCTTGGAATTTCAAGTAGGAGATATGGTTCTCCTAAAGGTATCACCTTGGAAGGGCGTAGTCCGATTTGGAAAGAAAGGAAAACTTGCACCTCGATATGTGGGCCCCTTCAAGATACTCGAAAGGGTAGGAAAAGTGGCCTACAAACTCGATCTTCCTTCAGAACTCACCAACGTTCATCCGACTTTCCATGTATCTAATTTGAAAAAGTGTCTAGCCGACGAGAACCTCCACATCCCTCTTAATGAAGTGCGTATTGACGAGAGGATGCACTTTGTTGAGAAACCCGTGGAAATCATGGACCGAGAAGTCAAGAAACTCAAGCGTAGCCGCATCCCCATTGTCAAGGTCCGTTGGGAGTCTAAACGTGGACCCGAGTTCACTTGGGAACGTGAAGACCACATGAAGACCAAATATCCGCATCTCTTTTCATAGCCTCCACTAGTCGAATTTCGGGGCGAAATTCCTCTAACATGGGGAGACTGTGACATTCCGGATTTTTAAATTACGCTTTTGTAATACATAATATGTAATCGTTGTTCTATTTAATGAAATGCAAATGTTTCTATTTAATTTTGTACAAAATATATATATATATATATATATTTTATTTTATGAATTTAAAATAATTAAAATTTTATAAGTTTTAAACTTATATAAAATTTTATATAAAAATCTACATTTAAAAAGTTGCATATTTAATAAAATAACATATTTTAATAAGATTAATAACTTTTATAATAAAATAAGTTTATAAAAATATTTTTGTTTTTATTTGATTTAAAAAAATTAAATTAATTTATTTAATAAAAAGTTTAGGGTTCGTTTTGTGATTAACCAAACTAGAAGGTTTTAAAACTAAAATCGTTTGAGGGACTGTTTCTGGACAAACCAAACCTCAGGGACTCATCCGTAATTAATTCAAGGACTAAATTAAAACAAGATCAAACTTCAGGGACCAGTTTTGCCAATACCCAATTCGTATTCCCGGTCGCCCCCTTCCCCCATTGTCCGGCGGTCCGAGCTTTTCTCCGGCGACCCCCGCGACAAGGATGTTTCCCTGCACCTCAACACCCGACAAAAGCATCCCCGACTTCGTCTCCCCCACGCGACCAATACCCCTCGACCAATTTGTCTCTCCATCATCCCAATCGTCTGATTGTGTTCATAGCCGAAAGTTCACACCTCTAATACGGCCCCGACAGTCAACCTCCACGCCTGCAAGTGATCTCGTTAGCTTCGTCTCGTCCAGAAGAATGTCCAGACACACTCAATTACATGTTTCATTATAAGGATTGGGCTCGGCTATAAATGGCCCTTACCAGACCTGTTCGAGCTCGCCCACCCCCTTCCACCCACTCTCACTCCAAATTGAGACTGCCATCACCTTCGCCATCCTCAGACGAAGCTGTGACCAGGATATCAAGGCCTGACTCCATCCCGAAGCCTGAAATCACGATCTTGGTATTTTCGACAAAAAGGCCTGCCGACCAGACCCGTTACAACTCGGTTCGAGCCTCGAATCGATTCCATTAGCTTCTGTTATCATCAGGTAATCTATTCCAAACAAAATCACGGCATTCGCTCGAGGATTGCCGAGCAAACCCGAGTCCTCGGGCGCGATTGCCGGATTGCCGAGGACCAGCGTCCAACTTCTAAGTCGTGTATATCAATTAATCAACACACACATAACCAGCGATGGGCAGTGGCCCGGCTGGTTATGCGTGTGTGTGTTTGTGTCTCAGGTCGCGGGTTCGATCCCGGTTAGCCTACGGCCAAATTTTTTTTATTTATTTTTAATTCTGTTTTCATTTATTTATTTTATTTAATTATCCTAATACTCTTTTTATGCAATAAATACTAAAACGAGTCGGTTTACTCGTTCGTTTATTTTAAAATCAATTAAACTATATTTTTATAAACCATCCCATTTATTTTATATATATATAAACTTATTAAAATACATTATAATATATATAAAATATCACATACTTTTATAAATCTTGCAATATTTATATAAACTTAATTAATTACATTTTTAGACATAAAATATCCTATATTTTTATAAATCTTGTAATATTTTTTATAAACTTACTTAATTACATTTTTAGATATAAAATGTCCATATTTATATAAATCTTGTAATATCTTTATAAACTTATTTAATTACATTTTAGTTATAAAATGTCCTATATTTTTTTAAATCTTGTAATATCTTTATAAACTCACTTAATTACATTTTTAAATATAAAATGTTCTATATTTTTTTATAAATCTTGTAACATTTTATAAACTTATTAAAATACATGTAATATATAAAATGTCTCATTATTTTTATATGAACCTAGCAATAATTTTAATAAACTTGTTAAAATAAATTTTAATATATAAAACATCAACATAATTAATCAAATAAAGACTTATCTTTTTATTTATTATTATTGTTTAAATACATAATGATTAATTATTTAAAATTGTAAAATTTTATAAGTCAAAGTTTTACAAAATCATATTCATTTTCTACCACATTTTATATTACGGATATTATTATAAAACCTATACTCATTTAAATGCGAATACGCACATACATATAAACATACAATAATACCCATTTGTCTACATAGGGTATCAACGTGCTTAGGCTTCCACATACTTATCACCTACACGTGTGGAAAAATACCCGCTTGCAAGGTGAGTTACATAGCCCCTATTTTACATTTTTATACGTTTTGGGGTGAAACATTATACATGCTACTCACATTGTTTATACGTGTTATACATGAGACTATATGCTTATTCTTTGGATGTACATACATTTAAACACAAGACAACCAACTGTAATATTGATAGATCTATTGTGCCTGACCAGCCCACCCGGTTAGGGTGTTTATTACTGCATACTCGGATATAACCGCGTGTTATATTCAATCATACCGGATATAGTGGGTAACTATATTCAAGCATACCGGACTTAGCTGTTGTGCTCTGTTCAAGCGCGTCAAACTCGGTTTGAATTGTGATTAAATAAATGTTACATCCTATGCTATGTTTAACAAGATAAACAATGAGTTGCAAAACGATTTACAACTACTATTTACAGGAAATACTAAACCTATGTACTCACCAACTTTTTAGTTGACACTTGATTGAAATAATGTTTCAGGTTTGGATATGTGACTGCTTGCCGAAGATCTCTCCACTTAGGAACTATGGACCTAGTTAAATAAATTAATGTTTTGAACTAGACTAGGTTATTTGAAATGTATTGTATTTGGAACTTGTTGTCTTTAAATTAAATGAATGAATTATGCAACCTTTAGTTATCATGTGCTTTTGAACAATCATCACATTGTCCGCCTCGATGATTCCGCCATCGGTCGGGGTGTGACAGCAGTGCAGGCATGTTAATACCATCTGTATCACCCTCAGTTGGCAAGGGACACATCATTTGCATTGCATCATCATTCCCAGTGGCAACACTCGGGGGATCATCAGAACTGCATCCACTCCCGCCCGAGGGCAATGAGACGAAGCCTTCGAAGGAGTCACTTACATCACCATCACCCATAGGGTATGGTGGGCTTTCTCAGGTCCATGTTATGGACGACACTCAGCACTAACCCATATCTCTTTGGGAATTAGGATCGTCGGGGGCGAGTCCCTACTGTAACCACTAGCAACAATACGCCGACTGAAGGCAAACCGTTACACGCATTATTGCAGAATCTATTGACATGTAGATGTCATCACTTTCCCGAGCCATAGGCTCGCTTCTTTGGTCGATATTCTTTTGAGAATAGATTGACCACGAATCTGAGAGCACATTACTCAATGCATACTCAAACCCTATCTTGACTAAGTTGAAAGGACGGCTATCTTGTAACTTGTATTCATGAATTAGTTTCATTTCTCGAAGTCGCATTTCATGTACATGTTTGTTACATGTTCTCATTTACATTCCGCTAGATTGGACTCCAGTATTGCATTTCAACTCGAGTGAATACTCGGAGCAAACCGTCCTCGACTACTCATCTCGATATGAGTTCTAATTGATCAAAGTATAGTTGATGACTAAGCTTTTCGATTACTTATCATATCTGACAACACTATGTACTCAACAATATAACCTAAAGGACATTATGACACGGGACAAGGAGAACAAGGGTGAGCATGCAAAGCAACTTATCATTACGGGTGCACATGTAATAGTAATTTGAGGTGCATGTAAGTCCTGGTGAAACCTAGTGTGTGGATAAATGGTCCAAATCGGTGATTTACAGACTGAAGTTTCCACCATTCGTAGAAATTCTCGCAACCCGCTCAACGACAAGTTGGTATCATTAAACTCGTTCAACAGTTGATAGACGCGACTATCAGGTTGAAGAAGTTTACGGACACACTGAACTATCATTAATGGAATCCATCATGTTATTTCACTCATGTAATAGTCTTAGAGAACTTAAGACTCTCATCCAAACGTGACCATAAAAACCAACTCGATTGAAACTCTAGTAGAAGCTCATGGTAAACCCATCGACTCCAGGTATGTAAGCGGAATTGGAAGAATTCCTTCCTGTTAACACGTTATTCCTTACACTCCAACACTAAATTCCAATTGACCCTAATGAATTATCCAGTGACTAATCCTCAGATTAATTTGATTTATACCCTAGGGTATCAAACTCTGTAAACGGGCTTCTTCTTTCACAAAACGATCCAGTTGTTCTAATGACATTAGAAAACAAGGATTTCGTCTAACTGATCAACAGTTGAACGCGAATACTTAAACAGACGTCCTATCCCTTATACTCCTAATATCTATAACTCATTAAAATCTTTCCTACATATGAACCTCTTAGCCTTTGTGTCACACCCCGACCGATGGCGGAATCATCGGGGCGGGACATGTAGACTGTTCATAGCACAAGGTTGACTAAATTGAAATATATTAAAGTAAAATTTCCATTACAAATAATCCAAGTACAAACCAAATTCAAACAATGAAACATAAAACAACTCATAGAATTCTTGATTTAAATTGCTAAGTCCAAATCCTATATTGAGCACGTCTTGAATCATTCTCACTTATTAGGGCCTGAAACATGAATAAAATAAAGTCAACTAAAAAGTTGGTGAGTATAACACAGTTGTATATAGATAGCATATAGTTGAAAACAAATCTTTTACAAAACATGATAAAATAAGGCATTTATGGGGAGCAGCTATTGTGTAATCAAGTACAACCAAACCTTTGTAACTAGTATGCAAATTGTGTTGTCGGTATCAATCACCTCCACTTGGGTGGGTTTGTCAGACTCAATAGATCTATCATTGAAAACCGCCGGCTTGTATAGTTAATGATTGCACATAAGTTTTCACAAAGATTAGCACAACTAGCACTCGGGCACAAAGCTCAAATTTTGCACACATGTATGTAGATCGGATTTTGCACTTGTGTTGTTTGTGTAAATGTAAATGTGTAATGTGTATAAAGTTCATGTTCCACCCCAAAAGTGTAAAAGAGTAAAAAGGGGTTGTGAATACTCACTTGGTATGGAAGTGTAGCTAACAAAGAGTATAGATAGAATAAGAATCCTTGATACGCACGAGTTAACCTAGATAATAATGTATATTGAATCAAATATGTGCACAAAGTTTTAAGTCTAAAAATGAAGATTGAATTTGTGTATAAAACTATTGTTTTGTATTTAAAAGTATTGAATAACATATATAAAGTTTTGAAGTAAATATTTTTGAAACATTTTGATTAAGGTTGGGAATTGAATAGTAAAATAGAATATTTATAAAATCATTGATTATGAAAATAAAGTATGTAACTTACAAATAAAATGTTTTAAATGAAAAGTTTAATAACAAATTTAATTTTATAAACTTATAATTAAATGATTTTCCAAGATTAATTATTTGATCTTTTCAAATATCTTTTTATAAAACTAACTATTTTTATTTAAAAACTTAATCTGGAATTAAAATAAAACAACAATAATTTCGATCGAAGATTCTGACCTAGACACGACCGTGCCTGGGAAGGACACGACCGCGCTCGAATCACGGGCGCGACCGCGCTAGTCGGGACGCGACGGGTTTGATCAAACAGAGGCCAACTTGGACAATTCACGAGGCACGACCGTGCCTTAGCTCGGCACGGTCGTGTCTATGATTCTTAGACACAACAGAGATTAGCCCAGAGGGCATGACTAGGTCTGGACAGGAGGACATGAGGCACGGCCGCGCTAGATGATTAGCGCGACCGTGTTTCTTTCAAATCAGACACGAATTGACAAATTCTTGTATTTTAAATGCTGAAATTGTTAGGGCTTTTGATTATTGAGTTGTTACAAGTCTTTTCATATAAGTTAATTGTATGTAAATCGTGTTTAAGAATGGATTCGATTAAATCATTTTTATTAAAATAAGAATTTCGGTTCAGGATGATTTCTTTAATGGAAGCCCAGATTAACATGGGGCTTTTGATATATCGACTGAAACGAACGATAGGAATGTTTCAATTACCCAAAACCGTAGAGAAATGATAGATAATCGGTAGAAGGAAGTTCCGGCGTCGACAAGCTTGACCTCTGGCGAATTCTGCTGCGATTCCGACTGCTTCAATGGCTTCGGGTGTTCCAGAGAGGATTGTATATCGTATAGAGGTGGATTGTTCGGGAGTATTCGGACTGTAGAGAGGATTTGTGGTCTTGGGAGATAATTCTTTGAGGCTGAACGATTTCAGGATTAATTGGTAGTAAAGGGAATGATTGATAGTGTTATTTTCTTGGTTAATGAAAATAAAACGGATAATGGTTTTGAATTCGAACGATTGGGCGTTTTGAAACTGCATTTACGTTTCGACTGTTACGCAGGCGCGACCGTGCTTAGGCACCGGGCACGATCGTTCCAGGACCAGTCGCGCGATCGTGTCGAGGCACTTGGCGCGACCGTGCCCGGACGAAGCACGACCGTACTAATTAGGGTTTCTTGATAAATTTTCAACTTTAGTCCTTGACTTTTCAGGTTTGATAAGTTTGAATTAAATAGTTTCTTGCATAGTGTTTAAATGTATATAATTGTGTAAAACTCGCGAATTTGTATCGAATCCTTGCGTTTAGTTTACAGTAAGAAAAATAATAAGACAGTGCACGAGTATTGAATTCGAAATTGCATTACATTGAATTGAAATATGAATTCTAAAAATCAGAAATGTTACAGTCTCCCCATGTTGAGAGAATTTCGTCCTGAAATTTAGCTAGAGGAAGCGACGGCATCGGTAAAAAGATGAGGGTACTTGAGCTTCATTTGGTTTTCTTGTTCCCAAGTGAACTCAGGACCATGCTTAGATTCCCAACAAACTTTGACAATAGGAATGTGACTTCGCTTGAGCTGTTTGACTTCACGACCCATAATTTCCACCGGCTTCTCAACGAAGTGCATCGTTTCATCAATGCGCACGTCGTCAAGCGGTATATGGAGATTTTCATTAGCGACACACTTCTTCAGATTAGATATATGAAATGTAGGATGCACATTGCCAAGAGATGGAGGTAACTCGAGCTTGTAGGCCACTTTCCCAATCCTTTCAAGGATCTTGAATGGACCAACATAACGAGGTGCTAACTTGCCTTTCTTTCCAAAACAGATCACACCCTTCCACGGGGACACCTTAAGAAGAACAAGATCACCGACTTGGAATTCCAAGGGTTTTCGACTTTTATTGGCATAACTCTTTTGCCGACTCCTCGCTACTCGAATATTGTCACGGATTTGAATAATCTTGTCGGATGTTTCTTGAATTAACTCGGGACCGGTGATTTGTGCTTCACCAATCTTGTTCCAACAGATAGGAGAACGACACTTGCGACCATAGAGAGCTTCGAATGGAGCCATGTTGATACTTGTGTGGTAGCTATTGTTGTAAGAAAACAAAATGAGGGATAGATGTGAATCCCAATTGCCTCAAAAATCGATTACACAAGCTCTAAGCATGTCTTCAAGAGTTTGGATTGTTCGTTCGGTTTGACCATCAGTTTGCGGATGATAAGCCGTGCTCAAATCCAATCGAGTACCAAGAGCCTTTTGGAGAGATTGCCAAAATCGAGAGGTGAACCGAGCGTCTCTATCGGATATTATGTTCACGGGAACACCATGACGGCTCACAATTTCATCAATGTAAATTCGGGGTAGTTTCTCCACTTTGAAGTCTTCACGGATAGGCAAGAAATGAGCGGATTTAGTGAGACGGTCAATGATCACCCAAATACTATCATATCCACTCGAGGTGCGAGGGAGCTTGGTAATGAAATCCATAGCTATATTCTCCCATTTCCACACGGGAATTTCTGGTTGTTCGAGTAAACCAGATGGACGTTGATGTTCGGCTTTGACTTTGGAACAGGTTAAGCATTTGGCCACATAAAGGGCAATGTCTTTCTTTATACCGGGCCACCAATAAAGTTGGCGAAGATCTTGGTACATTTTATCCACACCAGGATGAATAGAATAACGAGTCTTATGAGCCTCGTTCATGATAAATGTATGGAGATCGTCGCGATCGAGAACCCAAATACGGTTCAAGTAATAGAGTAAGCCATTGGGTTTTGATTCAAGAAGGAGTTCTACACCACATGACATTTCTTCGTACATGTTACCCTCGGTTACCGAGACGTGTTGAGCTTCTAAGATACGGGTTTGAATATCGGTTTGAATACGGGCACAATGAAGCATAACATGGTCTTTTCGACTCAAAGCATCGGCTACAACATTCGCTTTGCCGGGATGGTAACGAATCTCGCAGTCGTAGTCGTTAAGGAGTTTGACCCAACGTCGTTGCCGCATATTGAGTTCTTTTTGGTTAAAAATATGTTGAAGACTTTTGTGGTCGGTGAATACCACACATTTTGTGCCATTAAGGTAATGTCTCCAAATCTTTAATGCGAACACGACCGCACCCAGTTCGAGATCGTGCGTCGTATAATTCTTCTCATGAACTTTGAGTTGCCTTGATGCATAAGCGATTACTTTGCCTCGTTGCATGAGAACACAACCAAGACCTTGGTTAGAAGCATCACAATAGACAACTAAATCATCGATTCCATCGGGAAGAGTCAATATAGGAGCATTGCACAACTTTTGCTTGAGGGTTTGGAAAGCTTCTTCTTGTTTCGGTCCCCATTCATAAGTCTTACCCTTGTGGGTCAAAGCGGTAAGAGGGACAGCAATCTTTGAGAAGTTTGAGATGAAACGACGATAATAACCCGCAAGAACAAGAAATGAACGAACTTCGGTAGGAGTCTTCGGGGCATTCCAATTCTTAATCGTTTCAATCTTAGCAGGATCAACATGAATACCCTTTTCGTTGATGATGTGACCAAGAAATTGAACTTCTTTTAGCCAAAATTCGCATTTGGAGAATTTGGTATATAGTTGTTCTTTTCTCAAGAGATCTAAAACTAGTCTAAGATGTTCTTCATGGTCGGCTTTAGTCTTGGAATAGATTAAGATATCATCAATGAAAACGATCACGAATTTATCGAGGTACGGTTTGCACACACGATTCATGAGATCCATGAAAACTGCGGGTGCATTGGTTAACCCGAAAGGCATAACCATGAACTCGTAATGACCATACCTTGTTCGAAAAGCAGTCTTGGGAATGTCATCTTCTTGAACACGGAGCTGATGATAACCGGATCGAAGATCAATCTTCGAGAAGCAAGTAGAACCTTGAAGTTGATCAAAGAGATCATCGATTCTAGGCAAAGGATAACGGTTCTTGATAGTAATCTTGTTGAGTTCGCGGTAGTTAATACACATGTGAAATGATCCATCCTTCTTCTTAACAAATAAGACGGGTGCACCCCACGGTGAATGACTTGGGCGAATGAAACCTTTGTCGGAGAGCTCTTGAAGTTGACTTGCAAGCTCTTGCATTTCGGAAGGTGCAAGATGATAAGGAGCTCTAGCAACGGGGTTAGCTCCAGGTATAAGATCAATACGAAACTCTACTTGACGAACGGGAGGAAGACCGGATAAATCCTTAGGAAAAACTTTGGGGAAATCCCGAATGATCGGAATGTCTTGGATACTCTTCTCCTAGACATCCTTTTGAACAATATGAGCTAAGAAAGCAATGTACTTCTTTCGTAAGTACTTTTGAGCGGTAGTACACGACATCAACTTAAGTCCCTTGCAAGGCTTTTCACCAAAAACCCTTAAGGTTTCTCCCGATGGTAGCGGAATTCGGATACACTTTTCAAAGCAAATGACTTCGGCATGATGATTTGATAGCCAATCCATACCTATGATAATATCAAAGCTTCCTAGTGGCATTGGAACAAGGTTGATTGGGAATGAATGGTCATTTAGTTCTAAGGAGCAATCATAAATAATGGAGTCAATTGTAAGGGAGTCACTATTCGCTATTTCAACGGTGAAGGTTTTCTCTAATTGGGATCGTGTCTTTGCAAGTAAAGGCTCAAAATTAAGTGACACAAAACTTTTATCGGCACTGGTATCGAACAAAATGGAGGCATATTGACTATTAACAAGGAACGTATCATTAACCACGTCGTTGTTGGCTTGAGCTTCGTTGGCGTTTATGTTGAACGCACGCCCACTAGCTCCACCTTGTCTAGCATTTGCAAGTCTTGGACATTGATCACGAAAATGGTTCGGGTCACAACACTCATAGCAAGCACGCCCATTAGCAATGGCGGGAGCACCTTGATTAGCCACTTGAGGTACGGTTCGGTTTGGAGGGTTGACTTGGCCCGCAAGAGCATTGGCCCTACAAACATTGATAGTATGACCATATCTCCCACCATGAGTACAAAGGCGACATGGGATAGTTTGAGGATGATGATAATTGCAGGTGGCACAAAGAGGGTAGATCCCAACATATGGCTTTTTAGTCGGCGCTTGAACCATAGGTGCAGCTTGGTTGACGGGAACAGCAGGAGTAACCACAGCAAAATTTCTAAACTTTCTCTTTCTATTATTGCGAGAGGACTCGGTTGTGGCTTCTTTGTTGTGAGTAGGAGGGGTTACGGTTTCAGAAACTTTCTTAGAACCCTTTTTGGTAAGAGTTCCAGCTTTCACATGATTATCAGTTAAGGTAGCGGATAGACGAATAGCATCCTCCAGAGTTGCAGGATTTCTACCTAAGACAGTATCCTGGATTTGTCTTGGTAGCCCACCAATATACTTTTCGATACAACGAGACAAAGGAGTGACCATGTGGGGCACGAGAAGACTCAACTCATGGAACCGAGTTGTATATGCTAAGCTTTCCCCACTATCTTGGGCAAGATCCCAAAATTCAGCTTCTAACTTTTTCACTTCATTTCGAGGGCAGAACTCCTCGGTCATAAGCCTTTTGACCTCATCCCAAGGTAAGGCCATAGCTATGTCAACACCCCTTTTCCTTTTCTCCCCATTCCACCATGTAAGTGCCCGTTTTTGTAGGACACTTGTAGCATGACGAACACGGAGGTTGTCGGGACAGTCACTATTGAGAAAGGTATTATCAATGCTTTCAAACCATTGAAGGAGTCCAGTAGCTCCTTCGGTTCCATAAAACTTGAGGGGATTGCACGAGTTGAAGTGCTTGAAGGTGCATTGAGATGGATTGTTACCACCATTTCCACCATTTCCACCATTATTACCACTATTGCTTCCATTTCCACCATTGTTGCCATTGGTGGCACCATTGGCTTGGGTGAGTTGTGTCACCAATTGGGTAAGAATAGCAGCAATGTCGGTGTTGGCGTTGGTTGCGGGAGCACGACGAGGAGGCATTCTACAGATTTTCACAAGACAACAATGATTGTAAGAACTTATAAGATTTGATAGGATTTAATAGAATGAGATAACAAAAATAAAAATAGATATTCTTAGTTTGGATTGTACTCAAAAGTGACATAATCACTTGAATACCATGGCACATTAAGGTTAATTAAACTTATATAATTTTCAAGGAGACATGCTTTAGCCTATAAGTAAACACTCATCTCGGGAATTCCCAGGAAAGCATACGGGTCCCTCGGTTGATTGGGATTTATGCGAAATGCTTTCCTAGACAGAAAACCCAAAATACAGGTGCCACTCTTCCAGATTGCACGTGTCCTCAAATAATTTAACAAGTTTAAAAACCTTAACGAAGAAATAAATTTTTTTTAAAGATTTTTGCTTCAAGAAATTTCCACATGGTTAGAAAAGATAAAGATAGAAAGAAGATAGAATTATTATGAGGTTTTAGAATATAGGAACGGATATTATTTATTTAATTATCAAGAATATCCTAATAAGTCATGGATTTAAAACACATAAGTCATCAAAATGAAATAATAAGTAATCATACTAAGCATGTAACATATAACATGTAGCACATAGCATGTAACACATAGCACAAAAATCATGAGACATAGTATAAGTGGGTGTCCTAAAGTTATAGTCTAGGTCAAGATGTCTAATAACCTAATTCCCTATAACCAAGGCTCTGATAGCAATCTGTCACACCCCGACCGATGGCGGAATCATCGGGGCGGGACATGTATACTGTTTATAGCACAAGGTTGACTAAATTGAAATATATAAAAGTCAAATTTCCATTACAAATAATCCAAGTACAAACCAAATTCAAACAAAGAAACATAAAACAACTCATAGAATTCTTGATTTAAATTGCTAAGTCCAAATCCTATATTGAGCACGTCTTGAATCATTCTCACATATTAGGGCCTGAAACATGAATAAAATAAAGTCAACTAAAAAGTTGGTGAGTATAACATAGTTGTATATAGATAGCATATAGTTGAAAACAAATCCTTTACAAAACATGATAAAATAAGGCATTTATGGGGAGCAGCTATTGTGTAATCAAGTACAACCAAACCTTTGTAACTAGTATGCAAATTGTGTTGTCGGTATCAATCACCTCCACTTGGGTGGGTTTGTCAGACTCAATAGATCTATCGTTGAAAACCGTCGGCTTGTATAGTTATTGATTGCACATAAGTTTTCACAAAGATTAGCATAACTAGCACTCGGGCACAAAGCTCAAATTTTGCACACATGTATGTAGAAAGGATTTTGCACATGTGTTGTTTGTGTAAATGTAAATTTGTAATGTGTATAAAGTTCATGTTCCACCCCAAAAGTGTAAAAGAATAAAAAGGGGTTGTGAATACTCACTTGGTATGGAAGTGTAGCTAACAAAGAGTATAGATAGAATAAGAATCCTTGATACGCACGAGTTAACCTAGATAATAATGTATATTGAATCAAATATGTGCACAAAGTTTTAAGTCTAAAAATGAAGATTGAATTTGTGTATAAAACTATTGTTTTGTATTTAAAAGTATTGAATAACATATATAAAGTTTTGATGTAAATATTTTTGAAACATTTTGATTAAGGTTGGGAATTGAATAGTAAAATAGAATATTTATAAAATTATTGATTATGAAAATAAAGTATGTAACTTACAAATAAAATGTTTTAAATGAAAAGTTTAATAACAAATTTAATTTTATAAACTTTTAATTAAATGATTTTCCAAGATTAATTATTTGAACTTTTCAAATATCTTTTTATAAAACTAACTATTTTTATTTAAAAACTTAATCTGGAATTAAAATAAAACAACAATAATTTCGATCGAAGATTCTCACCTAGACACGACCGTGCCTGGGAAGGACACGACCGCGCTCGAACCACGGGCGCGACCGCGCTAGTCGGGACGCGACCGGGTTTGATCAAACAGAGGCCAACTTGGACAATCCACGAGGCACGACCGTGCCTTAGCTCGGCACGGTCGTGTCTATGATTCTTAGACACAATAGAGATTAGCCTAGAGGGCATGACTAGGTCTGGACAGGAGGACATGAGGCACGGCCGCGCTAGATGATTAACGCGACCGTGTCTCTTCCAAATCAGACACGAATTGACAAATTCTTGTATTTTAAAAACGGATAATGGTTTTGAATTCGAACGATTGGGCGTTTTGAAACTGCATTTACGTTTCGACTGTTACGTAGGCACGACCGTGCCAAGATAGGCGCGACCGTGCTTAGGCACCGGGCGCGATCGTTCCAGGACCAGTCGCGTGATCGTGCCGAGGCACTTGGCGCGACCGTGCCCGGACGAAGCACGACCGTGCTAATTAGGGTTTTGAATTAAATTTTCAACTTTAGTCCTTGACTTTTCAGGTTTGATAAGTTTGAATTAAATAGTTTCTTGCATAGTTTTTAAATGTATATAATTGTGTAAAACTCGCGAATTTGTATCGAATCCTTGCGTTTAGTTTACAGTAAGAAAAATAATAAGACAGTGCACGAGTATTGAATGCGAAATTGCATTACATTGAATTGAAATATGAATGCTAAAAATCAGAAATGTTACACTTTGTGTTGACCAATGCTTACCTCATAGGCGCGGGTCTCACCAGAAGTCTCAGCATGATTTCACAAATTCCATATTAGCGTGTCATGCTCCAACTCTATTAAGAGCCAAGTATACTATTGAGATAGCAGACGCTCAGAAAATCGAAACAACTCGCATTCTTACAGATGTAAACTAGTATTGGTTAGTCATAAACTTGAGATTGATCTTCTGCCAGTTACAGTTGGCAGTTTCGACCTTATTGTCGGTATGAATTGGTTATCCAAGAACCAACCTAAGGCCATCTGTTGTGACAAAAATGTTTGCCTTCCTCTCCTTAGAGGGGAAATCCTTTATGTCCATGGCAAAAGGGAGTGGTGCAGTCGTTGGCATCATATCCTTCATGAAAGCACGGAAATGTCTTCGAAAAGGTCATACGGCTATTTTGGCTCTCGTCGCCGAGCAGTCATCTGAGGAGAAGAAAATTGATGATATCCCAATCGTACGTAACTATCCGGAATTATTTCCCGAGGACTTGCCTAGTCTGCCACCGTACCGTCAAGTTGAATTCCAAATCGATCTAGCACCCGGAGCGGCACCGATCGCTCGGGCACCTTATAGACTTGCACCTAGTGAGCTGCAAGAGTTATCAACACAACTACAAGAGTTGTTAGATAAGGGTTTCATTCGACCGAGCTCATCACCATGGGGAGCTCTAGTCCTATTCATCAAGAAGAAAGACGGGACTTTTCGCATGTGCATCAATCAACGTAAGCTGAACAAAGTAACTATATAGAACCGTTATCCTCTACCCCGCATTAATGATCTGTTTCATCAATTCCAAGGATCATGCTTCTATTCCAAGATCGGCCTTAGATCTGGTTATCATCAGTTGAGAGTCTGAGACGAAGACGTCTCTAAGCCTACTTTCAGAACTAGGTATGGTCACTACGAATACATGGTCATACCATTTGGATGGACCAATGCAACCGCGGTGTTCATGGATCTCATGACCCGTGTGGGTAAACCGTACCTTGACCATTTCATCATCGTCTTCATTGATGACATCCTCGTCTACTCCAAGAATCGGGATGAACATGAGGAACACCTACGTTTGATTCTAGAATTGCTAAAACAAGAACAATTGTATGCAAAACTTTCATAGTGCGAATTCTGGATTCGTGAAGTGCAATTCTTAGGACACGTAGGCAATGAGAAAGGAATACATGTCGATCCAGCTAAAGTAGAAGCAATCAAAAATTGGGCAGCACCTACAACGCCGATGGAGGTGCGTCAATTTCTGGGGATTAACTGGCTACTACCACCGTTTCATTGAAGGATTTTTTTTCCAAGATTGCACAACCCCTCAGTGCTTTAACTCAGAAGAGTAAACCTTATAACTGGGGTGATACCCAGGAGTCATCATTCCAACTTCTTAAACATAAACTCTTCAGTGCACCCATCTTATCCCTTCCGAAGGGAACAGATGATTTTGTGGTTTATTGTGATGCATCAATCCAAGGTCTTGGTTGTGTACTAATGCAACGCGAGAAAGTGATCGCATACGCTTCTCGTCAACTGAAAATCCACGAGGAGAACTACACGACTCATGACTTAGAGTTGGGAGCCATGTTATTTGCACTAAAGATATGGAGACATAGCTTGTACGGCACAAAGTGCACTATTTACACCGATCACAAGAGTCTTTAGCACATCTTCGAACAGAAAGAGTTGATCATGCGACAACGTCGTTGGATCGAACTCTTGAACGATTATGATTGTACTATCAGGTATCACCCAGGCAAGATTAACGTAATAGTCAATGCCTTAAGCCAGAAAGAAACTAAACCTAGACGATTCCTAGCATTACAGCTCACTATCCACCCTGGACTACCTGATCAGATCCGTAGTGCGCAAAGCCCTTAAAGGGGAAAACCTACCGTTGAAATCCACGCGTGGTATGGAAAAACAACTTGAGGTTAAAGCATATGACATTCGCTATTGTGTTGAACGAATATGGGTTCGAAAGCACAGGAACTTAAGAGAACTTGAAATGGATGAATTTCTCATAAATCTCGTTACTCTATCCATCCAGGTTCCGACAAGATGTACCATGACCTAAAGGTGCTATATTGGTGGCCGAAGATGAAGGCCGATATATCCACTTATGTGAGTAAGTGTCTGACCTACGGGAAGGTCAAAGTTGAATATCAAAAGCCATCCGGTCTTCTCCAACAACCAGAAATTCTCATGTGGAAATGTGATCAAATCTCCATGGACTTTATCACAAAATTGCAACGAACTCCTACCGGATGTGATACTATTTGGGTAATTGTTGACCGTTTAACAAACTCCGCTCACTTCTTAGCAATCAAGGAAACCGACAAAATGGATAAGCTTACTTGTACTTACTTAAAAGAAATAGTCTCTCGGCACAGGGTGCCAATCTCTATCATTTCGGATCGTGATGCACGATTCACCTCTCGTTTCTGGCAGTCATTACATAAAGCTTTAAACACGCATCTAGATATGAGCACAGCATACCCTCCTCAAACGGATGGCCAAACAGAACATACTATTCAAACGCTGGAGGACATGCTACGATCTTGTGTGATTGATTTCGGTAACACTTGGGAGTCTCACCTACCATTGGTGGAGTTCTCCTACAACAACAATTATCACACTAGCATCAAGGCAGCTCCATTTGAAGCACTATATGGACGGAAATGTCGTTCTCCTATTTGTTGGACCGAAGTTGGGGATAGTCAACTTACAGGTCCTGAACTTGTATTCGAAACGTCCAAAAAGCTCGTGATCGTCAAAGGAGCTATGCCGACAAGCGTCGTAAACCCTTAGAGTTTCAAATAGGTGACATGGTCTTACTCAAAGTCTCACCTTGGAAAGGTGTAATTCGCTTCAGGAAGCATGGCAAACTAAACCCTCGTTATGTTGGACCTTTCAAGATAGTAAAGAGAATTGGCCCAGTCGGGTATCAACTGGACCTGCCGGAAGGACTTAGTGGTGTACACGATGTCTTTCACATCTCAAATTAGAAGAAATGTCTAGCAGACGAGTCTCTCGCGGTTCCCCTTGAGGAACTACACATTGATGAACAGTTACGTTTCATCGAAGAACCCGTGGAAATTATGGATAGGGAAATCAAAACGTTAAAGCATATTAAAATCCCTATCGTCAGAGTTTGTTGGAACTAGAAACGCGGACCCGGAATTCACGGGGGAGCGTGAGGATCAAATAATGCGCAAGTATCCTAATATGTTCAAGCACTCCACATCAAACTCTTAAGGTACTATTCTAATTTTCGGGACGAAAGTTCTTTCAACTAGGGGATGATGCAACACTCAGAAATTTTTTTTATTTATCTTAATTTTCGGGACGAAAATTCGTTCAACTAGGGGATGATGTGACAATCCGAACTTTGGAATTAACTCCGTTAGCAAATTCCGTTAAATCTTAACCTAATTAACTCAAATCTCAAACCTTAGGGACTAATCCTGTCATTATTCCAACTAAAACTATAGGGATTAGTTATGTAATTAACCTATACTCAATATGTTGACTCAGAAAAATCAAAATTGAGGAATTTTGTCTTGTTGACTTTTAAAAGTCAAACCCATGAATTCTTGGCTTGAATTAGAACTCATAATTCGCTAATCACTCAAATTCGTAACTGAAACATCTTAAAAGGCAATAAACGACCATCATTGGGCAGTTTAACATCATTATTAGACACTAATTAATCCCAATAACGAGCTTTAAACTGATAACGTCGAATTCATCATCATTTCTCACCAATTCGATTAATTAGTCTACCATTCTCTCAATCGAGCATCTGCACACGTTAGACGAGCCTCCCAGAAGCTTCTGCATATACCAATTTGGTCGGAGGAGTGGCCAGAGACACCAAGGACCAAACCCGTCACAATCGGCACATGTTCTAGTCGTATAGTATCAATCCGATATCCATACTGGTAATTACCTATACCATTAGTTTCGTTTCAGCCTCTAGAATAAAAGCCCTATGCTAATGGGGGCGAACATTATCGAATTCCACTCAAACCGAATCTAGGGTTCTTCGGATTTTCGGTTTAATCAAACTCCAATCAAATCATCACCTTAATCGAACTAAATCATAGGGCTGGACTCGCAATGACTCGTTTGTTTGAAGCCATATGATTCCAACAGATTTTGTTATCAAATTTGCTCAATTTAATTCTTGATCAAACCTAGGTTTTTTTTTCGGTTCTTGAAACTAGAAATTAACTATTGAAAACTTGTTGTTTTCACAATCAAATCCCACCCCAAGTTCGTAAGCACCCGATTAACGAAACCCCTGTGTTTTCTGGATCAATCGATATTCAAATCGAGGGATTTGGGAGGGTGTTGAGATCGGGTATTGTGGGCGGGGATGAACACAGAAGTGCGAATGATCAAAACCATATCAGATCCGACCTTGAATGCGATACCCTAGCGGGCTGGAGTGGTTAAGGTGTTGGGCTGATAGGGGAGAGACTCAGGTTCGAGTCTTTCCAACCCTATTTTTTTTCTGAGCAACTTTTTACACTATACTTTTATATAAAAACTTCCCCCATATTATCTTAATAATATATTAATGTATTTTGATACCAGAAAATACCCGTAGACTCGGGTTTAGTTTTATAACCCAAATTTGTATTATTTTCTCACTTTCAAAATAATATATTTATAATATTTTCAACCCTAAACTCCTATTAAAATAATATATGTATATATATTATTTTCACCGCATTCATAAACGTTATGTTAACGTTCCAAGCTAATAAATAATATATTTATATTATTACTCACGTTGTTATGATACGAATAAAAATAATAGTTTTATTATTTCTGACACCTAGTTAATTAATGTATCATTTCTCAAAGTTTAAAATAATATATAAAGTTATATTATTTTCCTAACCATTTTAAATGGCAAACGTACGAAGTTATTTATTTACTTAATATTATCCGTTATTAACATTCGACACGTAGCGCTTTGATCTTAATTACTATATTAAGAAACATATATATTTCCGTAGACGCGTTCGTCTACTCTTAAATCCTTAGAATGCGTTAAGGCGTTCAATCTTCCGTGTCGTCGTCACAAACCCCATATGACCCTAACTTATGTGTTTATAATTATAGGGTATACGTAAGCCGTGCAGGCTAACAATTGAGATTCCAAATCTCTTACTTGTGTGATACTACCTACAACACAACGCAGGTGAGTTTCACGGGCCCTTTTTACTTGTTTTACTATTGGGGAGAAACATGCTTACACACAAACATATTTTACTTGTTTTCCTGTTGAGGAGAAACAAACATGTACACAAACTATCATACTTTTACTTGTTTTCCCCGTGGGGGAGAAACAGGTACGCAGACAAACATTATTTACATGTTTTCCCGTTGGGGGAGAAAACATGACACAACTATTTTAGATTATTGTAATTCATATGTTATTACTGTTGAGGCTGAGAGTGACACACTATCACAGAAAGTCCTCGTCATACATCGAACCGTTAATATAGATCTTAGCGAGGTAATGTTTTGTATTACTACTGGGTTTGACAAATCCCACCCGCGTTAGTCACGCTAACTCGATTAGAGATCGAACGGGTGAAATGTTAGCCTACTCACATTTGCCAGAGTTGATAGACCTGACAGGAGGAAAATAAACAAACAGTCAGCTTCGGTTGCGAGCGCTTTAATAAGACATGAACATAGGCTAGCTACCTATAGATATGCATATTGAATGTACATAATCTGACAAACACTCTCTTATTACAAACTTGAAACCTGTGAACTCACCAACCTCGTGTTGACACTTTCCTTACATGTTTCTCAAGTCGCTTTGGCACAGGTTGCACACTTAGGACATGCATGGAGTCCTACTGTCATATCATTCATTTCAAACATTTTAAACAGTTTACTTATTTACATTGATTGACTCTTGTTGCGTGTAATTACTTTTGATTTTATATTAACGTTTACACTTCCGCATTAACTCTGAGCATCTATGTTATGACTTTTAAGTCCCATATAGTGTCGTTTGATGTAATTAATGACTACGATACTGGTGTGTCACCTTCCAAATGGTAAAACTCCGTTAGTGGAATTTGGGGGTGTGACAGTCTTTGTTTATATCTGTGATAATCACATCTACGTCTTCCTCTTCCTCTTCCTCCTTCTATTTCTCTTCCTCTTTATCTTTCTCTTTCTCCTTTTCACCGTCACCAATCTTCATTCCTTCACCTTGTTGATTGATCAAAGCATCCACATCAAACAAATATTGTGAACTTAACACACTTGTTTCCACTACAGGAGATTGAATATTCTGTTGAGGTTCAATAGTTGAAAGTCCTTCCTGATTAGCATTTACTTGTACATTATCAGGGTTGGGTTGAGGAGTTTCTACGTCCCCTTTAATTGACAATCAAAGATTTTTCAACAAATCTTTCACCATACTTTGAAGTTGATTGATTTTAACTTGTTGTTGATCAAGATGTTGTTGCTTTTTATTATCACTTTCCTTCAATACTCTAATCTCCCTTGATTAATAGATTCTCTGCTCTAGAGATTTGCAATTTGTGTCTTTAATTTAGTCACTATGTTTGATGTTTCTCGAGTTGCATAGTTAGCAAACTCTTCATCAATCAGATTATTATCTTTCGACACTTTAAACTTTATAGGTTCTAGAATCTCCTTTGCTTTGCCTTTGCCAGTTTATCTTTTAGCCACTGTCTTCACCCTTTTCTTCTCAGGACTTTTGAACACGATTCCCTTAGACGAAGGAGGTCTAGAAGGCACGGTCATATCAGGTTCAGGTTCCTTTCTTTTGGCTGGAGTCTTTTTGTTGATGTTGCTTCAACTTCTGGAGTAATCACAGTAGTTTCATCTATAACATGTTCAGGTTCATTTACACTTTCATTAACATTCACATTTGAATCTTCATGCACACCTTGATCACTGCCTTTTACCCCAGCTGCTTCATCAATCTTCATTCTCAACCTCTACTTCAGGTGCTTGAATCGGATTAACTTGACCTTCACCACCTTCTTCATCATCATCCTCATCATCATCATCATCAGTATCACCTTCATCATCTTCAACACCGCTGCTCAGAATATCATCTACCTCATTTTCAACTCCAAAATCTAGATCTGGATTCTCCTCGAGCATGTTAGGAAATAACGGAGTGACTTGACCAGAGAACTTGTTTTTCTTCCTTATGGTATTCATGCTACTAAAAATGGTCTCTAACATGTGCTCCAAAGGCAACTCTATTCCATCATTCAGTAGATCTGGTAGTAGAGTATTGATTATCATTTGAACAAACATCGGATATAACAGAAAGTTTTTATTCTGCCTTGGACCCACGAAGTTATTGATCATGGCCTCAAGAATCATCCTTGAAAAGTTGAATCGTCTATGTGTTGTAAGACATACAACTGCTCGACTGAAAACTTCACCAATTTGATCAAAAGCACCGGTTCATGGTCCTAAACAATGTATAAACATGCGTACCAGGTACCTCCATAGCTTCCTCAAAAGTGTCTTAGTCACTTGTCTTCTTGGGAAATCGCCTTCATACCCCATAGTGAGAATAACGCCTGACAATCTTGTGTAGCTCAACCTGTAAGGAATGTTTACATTATCTCTGAAATTCAAAACTTCTCTTATGACTTGTTCATCAACCTTAATCTTCTTGCCACCCACAGTGCTCTATATCCAAATCACTTTGTTAACATGCTTGTACTCAACATTATCCCAGAACTCTCTGACATGAGTTTCATTAATAGTTACTTGAGTAGATATGGCGGTAAAGATCCTTGATTTCCTCAGAAACTTCACTATCTCCTCGTATCCTCTTGATTTTCTGATGCTAGAGGTCAAACATGCACAAATATTGTGCCAAGCATCAAAATTGAGTCGATTCATGACTGCACAAAACATACGTTCAAAAGTCAGAAATTTTAAACTATAGTCCCTTAATAGTTGCTGCATCCACAAAAATTGTAAACAACCGGAAGCTGCAATATACTCTTCTTTATATGTTGAAATGGAGACTATAGTCTGCTTCTTACGCTGCCATGAAATGAGTCAACTACTGTAGTTCCCTGTAAGATCAATACGGATCGGTCTAGACGAGCGACTCGACACGCACACGGAGTCCAACGTATGCATGCTTGTATGTGGTATCAGTTTGAGCCTCATCTTTATCTCCTTCTTCGGTCGGAACATCAAACAGTACTCGTTAATCAACCACTCTATCCATTTTACCTATCACAGAGCCATCACCTTCAACATATGTTTGTTGTTCTTCATACTCGTACTTTTCATAATATTTATTTGACTCGCCTTCATCACTTGACTCTTGGTCATTCAAACCACCACCAATACCGACACTATCACTGCTGTTGTCATCGTCATCTGAAGGTTTGCCATCGTCTTTCTATATATCTGTGATAATCACATCTACGTCTTCCTCTTCCTCCTTCTTTTTCTTTCTCTTTATCTTTTTCTTTATCTTTTTCACCATCATCAATCTTCATTCCTTCACCTTGTTGATTGATCAAAGCATCCACATCAAACAAATATTGTGAACTTAACACACTTGTTTCCACTACAGGAGATTGAATATTCTGTTGAGGTTCAATAATTGAAAGTCCTTCCTGATTAGCATTTACTTGTACATTATCAGGGTTGGGTTGAGGAGTTTCTACATCCCCTTTAATTGACAATCAAAGATGTTTCAACAAATCTTGCACCATACTTTGAAGTTGATTGATTTGAACGTGTTGTTGATCAAGCTGTTGTTGCTTTTTATTATCACTTTCCTTCAATTCTTTAATCTCCCTTGCATTAATAGATTCTCTGCTCTGGAGATTTGCAATTTGTGTCTTTAATTTAGTCACTATGTTTGCTGTTTCTTGAGTTGCATAGTTAGCAAACTCTTCATCAATCAGATTATAATCTTTCGAAACTTTAAACTTTACAGGTTCTAGAATCTCCTTTGCTTTGCCTTTGCCAGTTTATCTTTTAGCCATTGTCTTCACTCTTTTCTTCTCAGGACTTTTGAACACGATACCCTTAGACGAAGGAGGTCTATAAGGCACGGTCATATCAGGTTCAGGTTCCTTTCTTTTGACTGGAGTCTTTATTGTTGTTGTTGCTTCAACTTCTAGAGTAATCACAGTAGTTTCATCTAGAACATGTTTAGGTTCATTTACGCTTTCATTAACATTCACATTTGAATCTTCATGCACACCTTGATCACTGCCTTTTACACCAGCTGTTTCATCAATCTTCATTCTCAACCTCTACTTCAGGTGCTTGAATCAGATTAACTTGACCTTCACCACCTTCTTCATCATCATCATCATCAGTATCACCTTCATCATCTTCTACACCACTGCTCAGAATATCATCTACTTCATTTTCAACTCCAATATCTAGATCTGAATTCTCCTCGAGCATGTTAGGAAATAACGGAGTGACTTGACCAGAGAACTTGCTTTTCTTCCTTATGGTATTCTTGCTACTAAAAAAGGTCTCTGACATGTGCTCCGAAGGCAACTCTATTCCATCATTCAGTAGATCTGGTAGTAGAGTATTGATTATCATTTGAACAAACCTCGGATATAACATAAAGTTTTTATTCTGCCTTGGACACAAGAAGTTATTGATCATAGCCTCAAAAATAAATCCTTGAAAAGTTGAATCGTCTATGTGTTGTAAGACATACAACTGCTCGACTGAAAACTTCACCAATTTGATCAAAAGCACCGGTTCATGGTCCTAGACAATGTATAAACACGTGTACCAGGTACCTCCATAGCTTCCCTAAAAGTGTCTTAGTCACTTGTCTTCTTGGGAAATCTCCTTCATATCACGTAGTGAGAATAACGCCTGACAATCTTGTGTAGCTCAACCTGTAAGGAATGTTTACATTATCTCTGAAATTCAAAACTTCTCTTATGACTTGTTCATAAACCTTAATCTTCTTTCCACCCACAGTGCTCTATATCCAAATCACTTTGTTGACATGCTTGTACTCAACATTATCCCAGAACTCTCTGACATGAGTTTCATTAATAGTTACTTGAGTAGATATGGCGGTAAAGATCCTTGATTTCCTCAGAAACTTGACTATCTTCTCGTATCCTCTTGATTTTCTGATGCTAGAGGTCAAACATGCCCAAATATTGTGCCAAGCATCAAACTTGAGCCGATTCATGACTGCACAAAACATACGTTCAAAAGTCAGAAATTTTAAAAAATTTAAAACTCTAAAGATTTCGATCGAAAACTCCTGCTCCAAAACTTTTTTCATCAAAAACTCAAGTCTGAAAATAAACCAACTTCAAAGATTTCGAACGAAAACACTTGACCAAAACACATTTCGATTGAAAACTATTTCGATCAAAAACTATTTCAATCGAAAACCTTTTCGGAAAAATCAGAGAATGACTCTTCATTTCCGTCCGAAAAAGATTTCGACCTATTCAAACAAGATTTCAGACCATTCTTAGGAGATTTCGGACAGTTCAAAACCTTAAAAATCTAAGTCCATGGATCAATCCTAAGATTATCTATGGGATGAGAAAACATACCTCGATGTTGGAAAGATCGATATAGCTACAAAACACGAACATAGATGAGATTTCGCTCGAAAACAATAGACTTCAACAAATTATGGAACAAAGCTCGAAAACTTGATAATGGTGGTGAAACTGATTTCGACCAAAAAGAATCTATATGTACCATCAGAGATTTCGGACGAAAAACATTTCGCATCCAACTTTTCGATCGAAAACAATTCCGGATGAAGCAGATTTCGCACAAGACTTTTCGACCGAAAACTTTTAACATATAAAATTTTCAAACTTTTATTCCTTAATCCGATTTCAAAATCATCAAGACTTGTTCAAAAAAAAAATTTGTAAACTAAAAACACACATGTACACACACAAGAAACATAACATGTAGTATTTTTTAACAAGCACATACAAAAATATAAGAACAAACTAGAAAAACTCAAACAAACTAGAAAAACTAAAAAAAACATAGAGATATAAGATCAAATTTATTTACACTACACATGTAACAACTCCTTTTATTTCATTTTCTTTATCTTTTGGTGAACTGAAATGTAACATCCCAAAAATAGTAAATAAGTAAATAATAATACGATAGAGATTTAAACGTCATAAAACGAAATAAGAACGGATGGGCTTGGGCTCGGCTCCAACGGGCCGATGGAAGCCCAGGTATATAAGGGGCAAGGCAGCCCACCTTCTCCACTTCACATTCATTTCACCATCCTAGAGAGAGAAAGGAGAGTCGGGTCTAGTGAGAGAAAGTCGCTGGATCGACACGAAATTGAAGGAGCACGTTACTACTGAGCTCGTGAGCAAAACTTCCGAATCAGAATCACAATCCAGGTAACGAATCGACCTTAAACTGAGTTTTTCTTTATTCTGGGGTTTCTCGGGTTTTAGCTAAGTAGGAGACGTTTTTGTGGATGAAACTTGAAAATAAGCTTAGAACTAGCATCTAGAGTGAAAACCGCACATTTTGATCAAAGAAAATTGTAAGATTAGCATGATCGGATTAACATGCAAGAATTTCGGATTTTTGGTCCAGGAACCAGGTATTGCGTACTTACCAAGTACGCAAGAGGGACTTCCTGCGTACTTACCAAGTACGCAAGAGGAAGATCCTGCGTACTTACCAAGTGCGCAAGAAGGACCTCTGCGCACTTGTCAAGTGCGCATGAGTATGGTCCTGCGCACTTAGCAAGTGCGCAGGCAGCAGACAGTAGGCAGCAGGCTGGGTAAGTAAAGTCAGTAAGTTTAGAATGATTAAACCATTAGAGTCGGGGTTGGGTCTAATGTGTATTTAACTACCTAATCCAGATCGGAAGTGACGTTGTTGGATCTTTGTTTAGGACAACCTAGAGAAGCTTATCAGGTGAGTTCTATGTGCCCCCTTCTATGTTATGTGCAAATCATTTTAAATGTTTTGGGGCTGAAGTGTATACACTAAATGATTAAATGTTATAAATGTCAATGTGATCATACGTATATATATAAATACTTATATATGAAAATGAATTATGAATAAAGAAAGAAGCGTATGATTTTAAAGAATGAATGAAAGAAGGACATAACGTAAAAGAATGAAATCTTGCTTTATATTACATATATATTGCATGTTATGAATGAATGTAAATGTTATAAACCCTTCTATGACAACGGCTACTTCGGTAGACGGACGACCACGTGACTATTTTGCAACCGGGACAAAAACGTTCCTTCGCAAGCTAGGACGTATGAAAAGGTATTAATGGACGGTCGAAGCAAATGCCTTAACTAAAGTAGAACGGTTGCATACATAATGTTCGCGTGGGAAACGGATGCCTTAGGGCAGACGGACAAAATGACGGACTACGACGGTAGGACGGTTTAAGAGCGGACAGACAAAGGTTGACGGACGGATTAATGAATGACGGACGGTATTCTAGAGCCGGACGGTAATGAAATGGGCTACGACAGTAGTTCTGACAGCGATGTCTTCGTGACATTCGCGACAAGTATGACGGGTTGATCTCCCTTAAGATTATGGCCAATAAGTGTTCTCTCAAAAAGAAAGTATGTATGTACATATGTATATACCCTCAATGAATGTTATGTGAGAACAGTAAAGTAAAGAATATTTAAAAGTATGAATATATATATATATACATTATATTCATGATAAGGTAAATATTATGTATGATTGTCTTTAAACTAGAACTCACCAGCGTTAACTGACTTTTAGTATACATTTCAGGTAAAGGAAGAAAAGGTCGTGCGATGGCGTGAAGGTTACCCGACACAAGACTGACATCCCACTTTAATATATGTGTTAAGACTTCCGCTGTCAATTTATGTTATATTATGTAATTGTATGACGAATGATTTGTAATTGAATGATGAATGTCTTTAATTTAAGTTCAATATTTATGACTATGTTTATGAGTATATCCAACAAGTGAGGTTACCCGGGAAAGGGGGCTTACAAGTTGGTATCAGAGCAATAGTTTGAGAGATTCAGACATCCCTAAATGTCTGGACTCAAGCTGATTATGGGACCAACGCACGGATGTCAGTCTGGGTAGCCAACGCCAACGCCAGCACAGTAAGTAAGTACTAAGGTTAATACACTTGGATAAGAATAGATACTCAAACCTAGAACCAATAGATGTCAATGTCATGACCAATTTGAAGAGATTGGAACCCGAAAAGCAATGTAAATTTCTAATCACAAACCGGTCACTGTAATTAAAAATTTACCTTGTTCGTATTGTTCCAAGACTATGATCTGAGAGAATGACATTGATGTATTCCCTTTATGACCATCAGGAAAACTAGGAACTATGGCCGGAGGAGGAAGAACTGGACGCCGAGGCGGTCGCACTAGCCGAGTGGGTAGACCTCCATTGAATCGAAGAAATGAAGAGGAAGAGAGTGTGCACGCAGAACACACTGAGAGTGTGCACGAAACTAATGTGACCCCAACTGGGGACGACAATCAAGGGCCTATACAGTTGGAACCCAAATTTAGGGATGCTATTGCCCGCGAGGTTGTACTTACTCTGAAGAACATATTTCCTGACCTATTATCTGAGGCACTAAAGAAAAGCAAAGAAGAGGATGAAGGGAACAATGAAGAGAAAATTTATGACAGTGACGGGGATGAAGTAAAAGTGGCATCAAGCAATCGTGGGTGTACTTACAAAGGTTTCAAGGACGGAGACCCACCTAAGTTTGATGGAACCAAGGATTCGGTGGCTACTTTCGAATGGATTGAGAGGATGAACGCTGTAATCAACATCAGCGAGTGCCGACCGGACCAGGTGGTTAAATATGTTGCTCATTCTTTCACCAATGAAGCACTAGGTTGGTGGAGAAACATTCAAAGAACAAAGTCGCCAAATGCTATTGCCAGAATGACATGGGAAGACCTGAAGAAGCTCATAATCCAAAAGTTCTGCCCACAGAATGAGATTGTTCGTGTGGAGAACGAGTTCCTAAACTTCAAGGCTGGCAACAAGACTCATCGCCAGTATACTTCAAGATTCAACGAGCTGGCCCAACTGGTACCACACTTGGTGGAAACAGAAGAACGCATGATCAAATACTATGTCAAAGGTCTGCCGCAAAGGGTCCGTGTCCATGTAAAAGCCAACCTACCCTCGACCTTCGAGTCGGTAGTCAACCTATCTGGAATCGTCTACGACGATTATGCCAATGAGGACCCGGCACCTGAGACACAAAAGAGAAAGTGGGAGAACCCGTCTAGAAGCACCGGAAAAGGGAATGTAACAACTGAAATTAAGAAACCTAGGTTGGACGAATATGAAACATGCAAGAAATGTGGGAGGCAACATCTTGGAGAGTGTCGAGTCGGCACCATCGTGTGTTATAAGTGTGGGAGACCGGGGCACTACTCCCGAGATTGTCTAAAGGACGTCAAATGTCAAGTATGTGGATTGTTTGGACATCTGACAAAGAACTACAGGAAGGCCGGCCAATCTGGTTCGGAAAAAGAAAGGGAACATGAACAACAAAAGGCAAGGACTCGGGCCTATGCCTTAACTAAGGAAGAAGCAAGGGGAAACCCTGATGTCGTATCAGGTACGTTCCTAGTTAATGATGAACATGCTGCTATTTTATTTGACTCTGGTGCTAGTAAAAGTTTTATATCCAATGCATTTAGTCGTAAACTAGGATGCACTATCAACACCATAGTAAAGGCTTTTAGCGTACAAACTGCCGTTGGTAAGAATTCGGCAGTATTTCAAGTAACAGAGGATTGCATCATAGAAATAGAGGGTCATAAGTTCCCTTCTAGATTATTCCTTCTTACCTTAGGAGGATTCTATATAGTATTGGGTATGGATTGGCTAGCTGCCAACGAAGCTCAAATCATATGTAAACGTAAGAGGATACACCTCAAAGCTCCTAACGGTAGTCCAATTACGGTTTATGGGGATTTGAATTGCACGATGCCGAACTTCATCTCGATGATGAAGGCCGAAAGTTACATGAGGCGCGGTTGCGAAGCTTATCTGGCGTATGTTATTGACGATAGAATGAAAACGAAAGAACTCAAGGATGTACCCGTGGTGTGCAGCTTTCCGAAAGTATTCCCTGAGGATCTACCTGGGTTGCCACCCGATCGGGAAATAGAATTTCAGATTGACTTACTGCCAGGAGCTGAGCCCGTTGCCAAAACCCCTACCGATTGGCTCCGTCAGAAATGAAAGAATTGATGTCTCAACTACAGGAATTAACAGAAAAAGGATTTATTAGACCGAGCATTTCACCATGGGGCGCTCCGGTACTATTCGTAAAGAAGAAAGACGGCAGCATGTGCATGTGCATTGACTACCGTGAATTGAACAAGAGGACAGTAAAGAACAAATACCCATTGCCTAGAATAGACGATCTCTTTGATTAACTGCAAGGTGCAAGTTGGTTTTCAAAGATCGATCTTAGGTCGGGTTATCACCAGTTGAAGGTGAGAGAAGAAGATGTACCAAAGACCGCGTTTTGTACGCGTTACAGGAATTACGAGTTTTTAGTGATGTCATTCGGGTTGACCAACGCACCAGCAGCTTTTATGGACTTGATGAATAGATTATGCCGAACGATGTTGGATCGCTCAGTGATAGTTTTCATTGACGATATACTAGTTTATTAGAAGAATGAGGGTGATCACCACTGTCACCTAAGAGAGGTCTTGGATGTGTTAAAGCAGGAAAGGTTGTACGCAAAATTCTCCAAATGCGCGTTCTGGCTTAGGGAAGTCCAATTCCTAGGTCATGTAATAAACCCAAACGGAATCATGATGGATCCTGCAAAGATCGAGACAGTAAAGGAATGAGACGTCCCAAACACACCAACAGAGATACGAAGTTTTCTGGGATTGGCAGGCTACTATCGAAGATTCATTCAAGATTTTTCAAGAATAGCCTTGCCACTAACTAAGTTGACACGGAAGGAAGTGCAGTATGAATGGGGTCAAACCCAAAACAATGCGTTTGAAGAACTTAAGGCACGACTAACCCAAGCTCCAGTCTTGACACTACTGGAGGGAAATGAGGACTTGGTAGTCTACACTGATGCTTAGGGGCAGGGATTAGGTTGCGTACTTATGCAACGAGGAAAGGTAATTGCTTACGCTTCGCGACAACTAAAGATTCACGAGGTTAACTACCCAACTCACGATCTGGAGTTAGCTGTCACACCCCGACCGATGGCGGAATCATCGGGGCGGGACATGTAGACTGTTCATAGCACATGGTTGACTAAATTGAAATATATTAAAGTCAAAATTTCAATTACAAATATTCCAAGTACAAACCAAATTCAAACAAAGAAACATAAAACAACTCATAGAATTCTTGATTTAAATTGCTAAGTCCAAATCCTATATTGAGCACGTCTTGAATCATTCTCACATATTAGGGCCTGAAACATGAATAAAATTAAGTCAACTAAAAAGTTGGTGAGTATAACACAGTTGTATATAGATAGCATATAGTTGAAAACAAATCCTTTACAAAACATGAAAAATAAGGCATTTATGGGGAGCAGTTATTGTGTAACCATGTACAACCAAACCTTTGTAACTAGCATGCAAAAATTGTATTGTCGGTTTCAATCACCGCGCACCTGGGTGGGTTTGTCAGACTCAATAGATCTATCATTGAAAACCGTCGGCTTGTATAGTTAATGATTGCACATAATCGCATACAAAGGTTAGCACACCTAGCACTCGGGCATAAAGCTCAAATTGCACACATGAATGTAAATAGGATTTGTACTTTGTGTTGTTTGTGTAAATGTAATGTGTAATTTGAATAATGTTCATGTCTCACCCCAAAAGTGTAAAAGAGTAAAAGGGGCTATGAAATACTCACTTGGTATGGAGATGTAGCTAACAAAGAGTATAGATAAAATAAGGGTTCTTGACAAGCACGTGTTAACCTAGATAGTAATGTATATTGAATCAAATCGGTGTACAAAGTTTAAGTCTAACATTGAAGGTTGAATTTGTGTATAAAAAGTATCAAACGAAATTTATAAAGTTGTAGTAAACACTTTTGGAACATTTGATTAAAGTTTGGAATTTAAATAATAAAATAGTATTTTTATAAAATCGTTATGAAAATAATGCATGTGTTAAATGTAAATTAATAAATAAATGATTATAGTTTATGAAATAATGTAAATATTGATTGTAATTAAGTATAAATAAATAAATGATTTTTGTTTAAATATTAAATAAATAATTATTATCTTATTTATTTATAAACTTTGTAACTTAATCATTTAAAACATCATTTAAGTGTAAGATAAATATAAATTTAATTTTTTTATAAATTTTTAAATAAATAATATTTATCTCCAGATTAAACTTTAAATCTTTTCAAATACAGAAAACATATTTTTATAAAATTTGAAACATTTATTGATTGAAAAATATAAAATTATAATTCTGTTAAAATTTCTGAGTCACACACGACCGTGCCTCGGAAAGGCACGATCGTGCTCAAGCCACGGGCGCGACCGGGTTGATCAACAGAGGGCACAAACTAGACAAGCCAACAGGCACGACCGTGCCTTGGATCGGCACGGTCGTGTCTATGATTTTTAGACACAACAAAGGCTATCCCAAAGGGCAAGACTAGGTCTGGACAGGAGGACACGACCGCGCTGCTAGTCGGCACGACCGCGCTACATGAGGCACGGTCGCGCTAGATGATTAGCGCGACCGTGTCTCTTCCAAATCAGACACGAATTGAACAAATCTTGTATTTATAGCGTTGGAATTGTTAGGGCTTTTGATTACTGAGTTGTTACGGGTCTATTCATATAAATTAATTGTATGTAAATCATGTTTAAGAGTAGAATCGATTAAATCATTTTTATTAAACCAATAGTTTCGGTTCTGGAAGATTTCTGTAATGAAAATTCTGATTAATAGGGGGCTTTTGATATATGGATCGAAACGAATGAGAGGGATGATTCAATTACCTAAAACAGAAAGGATTTGATAGCGATCGGTAGAAGGGGGTTCCGGCGTCGACGGCTTGAGTTCCGGCGACCTTTACAGCAACTCCGGCCAATCCAGATAGTCCGGGAGCTTCAGGGATGATTGAATATCGTGACTCTTTTGCTGGATTGAGGGAATTCGGGTTGAAAGGCGTATTTCGAATTTTCTTGAAATGTTTTGAGAGGTTTTTCGAGATTGATAGGATTAAGTTGGAGCGTTTGTGAATTCGAAAGTTGTATTACTCACGTAAATGGAAAAGAAACGGTGGACGGTTACGGATTCTCGACGATCGGTGATTAAAAGTGTATTTACGTTTTGACAGTTACGCAGGCGCGACCGTGCCCAATAGAGGCGCGACCGTTCTTAGGCACCGGGCGCGATCGTTCCTGGACCAGTCGCGCGATCGTGCCGAGGCACTTGGCGCGACCGTGCCAGGACGAAGCACGACCGTTCTAATTAGGGTTTCTTGATAAATTTTCAATTTTAGTCCTTGACTTTTCAGGTTTGCTTAGTTTGAAATAAATAGTTACTTGTATAGCGTTTAAGTGTATATAATCGAGCAAAACTTGTAAATTTGTATTGAACCATTACATTTAGTTTATGGTAAGCAAAATAATTAGGCAGTGCACGAGTATTGAGTTCGAAATTGTATTACATTGAATTGAAATATGAATACTGAAAATCAGAAATGTTACAGTCTCCCCATGTTGAGAGAATTTCGTCCCGAAATTTAGCTAGAGGAAACAATAGTATCGGTAAAAAGATGAGGGTACTTGAGCTTCATTTGGTCTTCTCGTTCCCAAGTGAACTCAGGACCACGCTTAGATTCCCAACAAACTTTGACAATAGGAATGCGACTTCGCTTGAGCTGTTTGACTTAACGATCCATAATTTCTACCGGCTTCTCAACGAAGTGCATCGTTTCATCAATGCGCACGTCGTCAAGTGGTATATGGAGATTTTCATCAGCGAGACACTTCTTCAGATTAGATACATGAAATGTAGGATGCACATTTCCAAGAGATGGAGGTAACTCGAGCTTGTAAGCCACTTTCCCAATCCTTTCAAGGATCTTGAATGGACCAACATAACGAGGTGCTAATTTGCCTTTCTTTCCAAAACGGATTACGCCCTTCCATGGAGACACCTTTAGAAGAACAAGGTCACCGACTTGGAATTCCAAGGGTTTTCGACGTTTGTCGGCATAACTCTGTTGCCGACTCCTTGCTACTCGAATATTGTCACGGATTTGAATAATCTTGTCGGATGTTTCTTGAATTAACTCGGGACCGGTGATTTGTGCTTCACCAATCTCGTTCCAACAGATAGGAGAACGACACTTGCGACCATAGAGAGCTTCGAATGGAGCCATGTTGATACTTGTGTGGTAACTATTGTTGTAAGAAAACTCAATGAGGGATAGATGTGAATCCCAATTGCCACCAAAATCGATTACACAAGCTCTAAGCATGTCTTCCAGAGTTTGGATTGTTCGCTCAGTTTGACCATCAGTTTGCGGATGGTAAGCCGTGCTCAAATCCAATCGAATACCAAGAGCCTTTTGGAGAGATTGCCAAAATCGAGAAGTGAACCGAGCGTCTCTATCGGATATTATATTCAATGGAACAGCATGACGGCTCACAACTTCATCAATGTAAATTCGGGCTAGTTTCTCCACTTTGAAGTCTTCACGGATAGGCAAGAAGTAGGCAGATTTGGTGAGTCGATCAATGATCACCCAAATACTATCATAACCACTCGAGGTGCGAGGGAGCTTGGTAATGAAATCCATAGCTAGATTCTCCCTTTTCCACATGGGAATTTCTAGTTGTTCGAGTAAATCAGATGGACGTTGATGTTCGGCTTTGACTTTGGAACAGGTTAAGCATTTGGCCACATAAAGAGCAATGTCTTTCTTTATACCGGGCCACCAATAAAGTTGGCGAAGATCTTAGTACATTTTATCCGCACCAGGATGAATAGAATAACGAGTCTTATGAGCCTCGTTCATGAGAAATGTACGGAGATCGTCGCAATCGGGAACCCAAATACGGTTCAAGTAATAGAGTAAGCCATTGGGTTTTGATTCAAGAAGAAGTTCAACACCACATGACATTTCTTCGTACATGTTACCCTCGGTTACCAAGACGTGTTGAGCTTTTAAGATACGAGTTTGAATATCGGTTTGAGTACGGGCACAATGAAGCATAACATGGTCCTTTCGACTCAAAGCATCGGCTACAACTTTCGCTTTCCCGGGATGGTAACGAATCTAGCAGTCGTAGTCGTTAAGGAGTTCGACCCAACGTCGTTGCCTCATATTGAGTTCTTTTTGGTTAAAAATATGTTGAAGACTTTTGTGGTCGGTGAATACCACACATTTCGTGCCATATAGGTAATGTCTCCAAATCTTTAACGCGAATACAACCGCACCCAGCTCGAGATCATGCGTCGTATAATTCTTCTCATGAACTTTGAGTTGCCTTGATGCATAAGCGATTACTTTGCCTCGTTGCATGAGAACATAACCAAGACCTTGGTTAGAAGCATCACAATAGACAACTAAATCATCATTTCCATCGGGGAGAGTCAATATGGGGGCATTGCACAGCTTTTGCTTGAGGGTCTGAAAAGCTTCTTCTTGTTTCGGTCCCCATTCATATGTCTTACCCTTGTGGGTCAGAGCGGTAAGAGGGACAGCAATCTTTGAGAAGTTTGATATGAAAAGACGATAATAACCCGCAAGACCAAGAAATGAACGAACTTCGGTAGGAGTCTTCGGGGCATTCCAATTCTTAACCGTTTCAATCTTAGCAGGATCAACATGAATACCCATGTCGTTGACGATGTGACCAAGAAATTGAACTTCCTTTAGCCAGAATTCACATTTGGAGAATTTGGCATATAGTTGTTCTTTTCTCAAGAGATCCAAAACCAGTCTAAGATGTTCTTCATGGTCGGCTTTAGTCTTGGAATAGATTAAGATATCATCAATGAAAACGATCACGAATTTATCAAGGTACTGTTTGCACACACGATTCATGAGATCCATGAAAACTGCGGGTGCATTGGTTAACCCGAAAGGCATAACCATGAACTCGTAATGACCATTCCTTGTTCGAAAAGAAGTCTTAGGAATGTCATCTTCTTGAACACGAAGCTGATGATAACCGGATCGAAGATCAATCTTCGAGAAGCAAGTAGAACCTTGAAGTTGATCAAAGCGGTCATCGATTCTAGGTAAAGGATAACGGTTCTTGATAGTAAGCTTGTTGAGTTCGCAGTAGTCAATACACATGCGAAATGATCCGTCCTTCTTTTTGACGAATAAGACGGGTGCACCCCACGGTGAATGACTCGGACGGATAAATCCCTTGTCGGAGAGCTCTTGAAGTTGACTTGCAAGTTCTTGCATTTCAGAAGGTGCAAGACGATAAGGGGCTCTAGCCACGGGGTTAGCTCCGGGCACAAGATCAATACGAAATTCTACTTGACGAACGAGTGGAAGACCGGATAAGTCTTCGGGGAATACTTCAGGAAAATCTCGGATAATGGGGATATCTTGAATACTCTTCTTCTTAACATCCTTTTGAACGATATTGGCCAAAAAGGCCACGTACTTCTTTCGTAAGTACTTTTGAGCAGTAGTGCATGACATTAATTTTAGCCCTTTACAAGGCTTTTCGCCAAAGACTCTTAACGTTTCTCCCGATGGTAGTGGTATTCGAATACACTTCTCGAAGCAAATGACTTCGGCATGATGATTCGATAGCCAATCCATACCTATGATAATATCAAAGCTTCCTAGTGGCATTGGAACAAGGTTGATTGGGAATGTATGATCATTAAGTTCTAAAGAGCAATCATAAATAATGGACTCAATGGTAAGGGAGTCACCATTTGCTACTTCAACGGTAAATGTTTTCTCTAATTGGGACCGAGTCTTTGCAAGTAAAGGTTCAAAATTAAGTGACACAAAACTTTTATCGGCTCCGGTATCGAATAAAATGGAGGCATATTGACTATTAACAAGAAACGTACCATTGACCACGTCATTGTTAGCTTGAGCTTCGTTGGCGTTTATGTTGAACGCACGCCCACGAGCTCCACCTTGTCTAGCATTTGCAAGTCTTGGACATTGATCACGAAAATGGTTCGGGTCACCACACTCATAGCAAGCACGCCCATTAGCAATGGCGGGAGCACCTTGGTTAGCCACTTGAGGTACGGTTCGGTTTGGAGGGTTGACTTGGCCCGTAAGAGCTTTGGTCCTACAAACACTAACTATATTACCATATCTCCCACAATAAGTACAAAGGCGACATGGGATGTTTTGGGGATGATGGTAGTTGCAGGTGGCACAAAGTGGGTAAATTCCAACATATGGTTTTTTGACCGGTGTTTGAACCATAGGTGCAGCTTGGATAACCGGAATAGCAGGAGTGACCACAGCATAGTTTCTAGTCTTCCTTTTCCTATTATTGCGGGAGGGTTCAGTTGTGGCTTCTTTGTTATGGGTAGGGGGGTTATAGTGTCAGAAACTTTCTTGGTACCCTTCTTAGTAAGTGTTCCCGCTTTCACATGGTTATCAGTTAAGGTAGCGGATAGACGAATAGCATCCTCCAGAGTAGCAGGATTTCTACCTAAGACAGTATCTTGGATTTGTCTTGGTAGCCCACCAATATACTTTTCGATACAACGGGACAAAGGAGTGACCATGTGGGGCACTAGAAGACTCAACTCATGGAACCGAGTTGTATATGCTAAGCTTTCCCCACTATCTTGGGCAAGATCCCAAAATTCAGCTTCTAACTTTTTCACTTCATTTCGAGGGCAGAACTCCTCGGTCATAAGCCTTTTGACCTCATCCCAAGGTAAGGCCATAGCTACATCAACACCCATATTCCTTTTCTCCCCATTCCACCATGTAAGTGCCCGTTTTTGTAGGACACTTGTAGCATGGCGAACACGGAGGTTGTCGGGACAGTTACTATTGAGAAAGGTATTCTCAATACTTTCAAACCATTGAAGGAGTCCAGTAGCTCCTTCGGTACCAAAGAACTTGAGGTGATTGCACGAGTTGAAGTGCTTGAAGGTACATTGAGATGGATTGTTACCACCATTTCCACCATTTCCACCATTATTACCACTATTGCTTCCATTTCCACCATTGTTGCCATTGGTGGCACCATTGGCTTGGGTGAGTTGTGTCACCAATTGGGTAAGAATAGCAGCAATGTCGGTGTTGGGGTTGGTTGCGGGAGCACGACGAGGAGGCATTCAACAGATTTTCACAAGATAAGAAAGATTGTAAGAACTTATGAGATTTGATAGGGTTTAATAAAATGAGATAACAAAAATAAAAATAGATATTCTTAGTTTGGATTGTACTCAAAAGTGACAAAATCACTTGAATACCATGGCACATTAAGGTTAATTAAACTTATATAATTTTCAAGGAGACATGCTTTAGCCTATAAGTAAACACTCATCTCGGGAATTCCCAGGAAAGCATACGAGTCCCTCGGTTGATTGGGATTTATGCGAAATGCTTTCCTAGACAGAAAACCCAAAATACAGGTGTCACCCTTCCAGATTGCACGTGTCCTCAAATAATTTAACAAGTTTAAAAACCTTAACGAAGAAATAAAAATTTTAGAGATTTTTGCTTCAAGAATTTTTCCACATGCTAAGAAGGATAAAGATAGAAAAGAAGATAGAAATATTATGAGGTTTTAGGATATATGAAAGGATATTATTTATTAAATTATTATTTAAGAAGATCCTACTAAGTCATGAATTTAACAAGTAAGGTATCAAATATAATAATAATTAATCATGGTAAGCATGTAGCACATAGCATGTAACACATAGCACAAAAATCATGAAACATAGTATAAGTGGTTGTCCTAAAGTTATAGTCTAGGTCAAGGTGTCTAATAACCTAATTCCCTATAACCAAGGCTCTGATACCAATCTGTCACACCTCGACCGATGGCGGAATCATCGGGGCGGGACATGTAGACTGTTCATAGCACATGGTTGACTAAATTGAAATATATTAAAGTCAAAATTTCCATTACAAATATTCCAAGTACAAAACAAATTCAAACAAAGAAACATAAAACAACTCATAGAATTCTTGACTTAAATTGCTATGTCCAAATCCTATATTGAGCACGTCTTGAATCATTCTCACATATTAGGGCCTGAAACATGAATAAAATAAAGTCAACTAAAAAGTTGGTGAGTATAACACAGTTGTATATAGATAGCATATAGTTGAAAACAAATCCTTTACAAAACATGATAAAATAAGGCATTTATGGGGAGCAGCTATTGTGTAACCGTGTACAACCAAACCTTTGTAACTAGCATGCAAAAATTGTATTGTCGGTTTCAATCACCGCGCACCTGGGTGGGTTTGTCAGACTCAATAGATCTATCATTGAAAACCGTCGGCTTGTATAGTTAATGATTGCACATAATCGCATACAAAGGTTAGCACACCTAGCACTCGGGCATAAAGCTCAAATTGCACACAGGAATGTAAATAGGATTTGTACTTTGTGTTGTTTGTGTAAATGTAATGTGTAATTTGAATAATGTTCATGTCTCACCCCAAAAGTGTAAAAGACTAAAAGGGGCTATGAAATACTCACTTGGTATGGAGATGTAGCTAACAAAGAGTATAGATAAAATAAGGGTTCTTGACACGCACGGGTTAACCTAGATAGTAATGTATATTGAATCAAATCGGTGTACAAAGTTTAAGTCTAACATTGAAGGTTGAATTTGTGTATAAAAAGTATCAAATGAAATATATAAAGTTGTAGTAAACATTTTTGGAACATTTGATTAAAGTTTGGAATTTAAATAATAAAATAGAATTTTTATAAAATCGTTGTTTATGAAAATAATGCATGTGTTAAATGTAAATTAATAAATAAATAATTATAGTTTATGAAATAATGTAAATATTGATTGTAATTAAGTATAAATAAATAAATGATTTTTGTTTAAATATTAAATAAATAATTATTATCTTATTTATTTATAAACTTTGTAACTTAATCTTTTAAAACATCATTTAAGTGTAAGATAAATATAAATTTAATTTTTTTATAAATTTTTAAATAAATAATATTTATCTCCAGCTTAAACTTTAAATCTTTTCAAATACAGAAAACATATTTTTATAAAATTTGAAACATTTATTGATTGAAAAATATAAAATTATAATTCTGTTAAAATTTATGAGTCACACACGACCGTGCCTAAGAAAGGCACGATCGTGCTGAAGCCACGGGCGCGACCGGGTTGATCAACAGAGGGCACAAACTAGACAGGTCAACAGGCACGACCGTGCCTTGAATCGGCACGGTCGTGTCTATGATTTTTAGACACAACAGAGGCTAGCCCAAAGGGCATGACTAGGTCTGGACAGGAGGACACGACCGCGCTGCTAGTCGGCACGACCGCGCTACATGAGGCACGGCCGCGCTAGATGATTAGCGCGACCGTGTCTCTTCCAAATCAGACACGAATTGAACAAATCTTGTATTTATAGCGTTGGAATTGTTAGGGCTTTTGATTACTGAGTTGTTACGGGTCTATTCATATAAATTAATTGTATGTAAATCGTGTTTAAGAGTAGAATCGATTAAATCATTTTTATTAAACCAATAGTTTCGGTTCTGGAAGATTTTTGTAATGAAAATTCTGATTAATAGGGGGCTTTTGATATATGGATCGAAACGAATGAGAGGGATGATTCAATTACCTAAAACAGAAAGGAATTGATAGCGATCGGTAGAAGGGAGTTCTGGCGTCGACGGCTTGAGTTCCGGCGACCTTTACTGCAACTCCGGCCAATCCAGATAGTCCGGGAGCTTCAGAGATGATTGAGTATCGTGACTCTGTTGCTGGATTGAGGGAATTCGGGTTGAAAGGCGTATTTCGAATTTTCTTGAAATGTTTTGAGAGGATTTTCAAGATTGATAGGATTAAGTTGGAGCATTTGTGAATTCGAAAGTTGTATTACTCACGTAAATGGAAAAGAAACGGTGGACGGTTACGGATTCTCGACGATCGGTGATTAAAAGTGTATTTACGTTTTGACAGTTACGCAGGCGCGACCGTGCCCAATAGAGGCGCGACCGTTCTTAGGCACCAGGCACGATCGTTCCAGGACCAGTCGCGCGATCGTGCCGAGGCACTTGGCGCGACCGTGCCAGGACGAAGCACGACCGTGCTAATTAGGGTTTCTTGATAAATTTTCAATTTTAGTCCTTGACTTTTCAGGTTTGCTTAGTTTGAAATAAATAGTTACTTGTATAGCGTTTAAGTGTATATAATCGAGCAAAACTTGTAATTTGTATTGAACCATTACATTTAGTTTATGGTAAGCAAAATAATTAGGCAGTGCACGAGTATTGAGTTCGAAATTGTATTACATTGAATTGAAATATGAATACTGAAAATCAGAAATGTTACATTAGCGGCAGTAGTTTTCGCATTAAAAATATGGAAGCACTATCTGTACGGAGTTAAATGCACCATCTACTCCGATCATAAAAGCCTGAAGTACTTTTTCGGACAAAAGGAATTAAACATGAGGCAAAGGAGGTGGTTAGAGCTACTGAAGGACTATGACTGTGAGATACTGTACCATCCAGGCAAAGCAAACGTGGTGGCTGACGCTTTAAGCAGAAAGGAAGAATCGGAACCTATACAGATCAAAGCGTGTCAGGTGATTATAACACCAGATTTGATGAGTGAAATATCAAAGGCACAAGACGAAGCGCTATTAGAAAGAAATATAAGGCGAGAAAGAATAGTAGGACAACAAGAGAATTTGGATACAAATGCTTACGGTGTACGAACTAGGTTTGGTCGGATGTGGATACCTAAGATTGGCGAGCTTAGAGCGAAAATACTCGATAAGGCCCATAAGTCTCGCTATTCTATCCACCCCGGGACAAACAAAATGTATCAAGACTTGAAGAAAGAGTACTGGTGGCCTGGCATGAAGAATGATGTGACCGAGTACGTGAACAAGTGCATAACGTGTTCACTAGTTAACGCCGAGCACCAGAAACCATGCGGTAAAATGCAACCATTACCAATACCGGAATGGAAGTGGGAGGAGATCACGATGGACTTCATTACCAGGCTACCGCGAATAGCTAAAGGCAATGATACCATATGGGTGATCGTCGACCGCTTGTCGAAAAGTGCTCACTTCTTGCCAATACGTGAGACTTCTTCATCAGAAAGACTAGCAGAAATTTGTATTAAGGAAATTGTGAGCAGACATGGTATGCCACTGTCGATTGTGTCTGACAGGGATACTAGATTCAAGTCAAGGTTTTAGAAGAAATTCAATGAAGCGATGGGCACTAGATTGGAACATCAGCACCGCTTACCACCCTCAAACTGATGGTCAATCTGAAAGGACCATTCAGACCTTGGAGGACATGCTCCGGGCCTGTATCATTGACTTCGGTGGGAGCTGGGACAGCCATCTACCATTGGCAGAATTTTCATATAACAACAGCTATCACACAACTATTGGCATGCCGCCATTTGAAATGTTATATGGGAGGAAATGTAGGACCCCAGTTTGTTGGGGGGAAATTGGACAGAAAGATTTTGCAAGTCTTGAAGTGGTCAAAGCTACTTCCGAGAAATTTGATCAAATCAAAGCTCGAATGAAAGCCGCAAAAGACAGACAGAAATCATACGCGGATAAGAGAAGAAGGGATTTAGAGTTTCAAGTAGGGGACATGGTACTGTTAATGGTATCACCATGGAAAGGAATCATCCGATTCAGAAAGCGTGGCAAACTAAGTCTAAGGTTTGTCGGACCTTTCAAGATACTAGCAAGAGTGGGTCAAGTTGCTTACAGACTCGACCTACCCGTTGAGCTTAGTGGAATACACCCTACGTTCCACGTGTCGCACTTATGCAAGTGCCTAGCTGACGACACAGCTAACATACCTTATAACGAGATCGAAGTGGATAACAGTCTAAATTATATAGAGGAACCGATAGCCATTATTGACCGAGCTGAGAAACGACTACGCGTTAAGTCGATTCAGTTAGTTAAAGTACAATGGAAGCACAGAAAAGGGTCAGAAGCTACATGGGAAAAAGAAGACGAGGTGAGGGGACTATACCCTCAATTGTTTAGCGTATAAACAGTTTCGAGGACAAAACCGCACATTTTGAAATAAGAACGGATGGGCTTGGGCTCGGCTCCAACGGGCCGATGGAAGCCCAGTATATAAGGGGCAAGGCAGCCCACCTTCTCCACTTCACATTCATTTCACCATCCTAGAGAGAGAAAGGAGAGTCAGGTCTAGTGAGAGAAAGTCATCGGATCGACACGAAATTGAAGAAGCACGTTACTACTGAGCTCGTGAGCAAAACCTCCGAATCAGAATCACAATCCAGGTAACGAATCGACCTTAAACTGAGTTTTTCTTTATTCTGGGGTTTCTCGGGTTTTAGCTAAGTAGGAGACGTTTTTGTGGATGAAACTTGAAAATAAGCTTAGAACTAGCATCTAGAGTGAAAAACGCACATTTTGATCAAAGAAAATTGTAAGATTAGCATGATCGGATTAACATGCAAGAATTTCGGATTTTTGGTCCAGGAACCAGGTATTGCGTACTTACCAAGTACGCAAGAGGGACTTCCTGCGTACTTACCAAGTACGCAGGAGGAAGATCCTGCGTACTTACCAAGTGCGCAAGAAGGACCCTCTGCGCACTTGTCAAGTGCGCATGAGTATGGTCTTGCGCACTTATCAAGTGCGCAGGCAGCAGACAGTAGGCAGCAGGCTGGGTAAGTAAAGTCAGTAAGTTTAGAAGGGTTAAACCATTAGAGTCGGGGTCGGGTCTAATGTGTATTTAACTACCTAATCCAGATCGGAAGTGACGTTGTTGGACCTTTGTTTAGGACAACCTAGAGAAGCTTATCAGGTGAGTTTATGTGCCCCCTTCTATGTTATGTGCAAATCATTTTAAATGTTTTGGGGCTGAAGTGTATACACTAAATGATTAAATGTTATAAATGTCAATGTGATCATACGTATATATATAAATACTTATATATGAAAATAAATTATGAATAAAGAAAGAAGCGTATGATTTTAAAGAATGAATGAAAGAAGGACATAACGTAAAAGAATGAAATCTTGTATTATATTACATATATATTGCATGTTATGAATGAATGCAAACGTTATAAACCCTTCTATGACAACGGCTACTTCGGTAGACGGACGACCACGTGACTATTTTGCAACTGGGACAAAAACGTTCCTTCGCAAGCTAGGACGTATGAAAAGGTATTAATGGACGGTCGAAGCAAATGCCTTAACTAAAGTAGAACGGTTGCATACATAATGGTCGCGTAGGAAACGGATGCCCTAGGGCAGACGGACAAAATGACGGACTACGACGGTAGGACGGTTTAAGAGTGGACGGACAAAGGTTGCCGGACGGATTAATGAATGACGGACGGTATTCTAGAGCCGGACGGTAATGAAATGGGCTACGATGGTAGTTCTGACAGCGATGTCTTCGTGACATTCGCGACAAGTATGACGGGTTGATCTCCCTTAAGATTATGGCCAATAAGTGTTCTCTCAAAAAGAAAGTATGTATGTACATATGTATATACCCTTAATGAATGTTATGTGAGAACAGTAAAGTAAAGAATATTTAAAAGTATGAATATATATATATATATACATTATATTCATGATAAGGTAAATATTATGTATGATTGTCTTTAAACTAGAACTCACCAGCGTTAACTGACTTTTAGTATACATTTCAGGTAAAGGAAGAAAAGGTCGTGCGATGGCGTGAAGGTTACCCGACACAAGACTGACATCCCACTTTAATATATGTGTTAAGACTTCCGCTGTCAAGTTATGTTATATTATGTAATTGTATGACGAATGATTTGTAATTGAATGATGAATGTCTTTAATTTAAGTTCAGTATTTATGACTATGTTTATGAGTAAATCCAACAAGTGAGGTTACCCGGGAAAGGGGCCTTACATGAAATTGACATAGGATCATAAATGCACAGTCTTAATCACACTTCATATCAAATCAGGATCTAAGCCGTTCAACATTGATTGCCAATATATTTTTCCACTTAAACTCATGCATCATATTTCAGCAAATACCGTGTGACAATTAAGGCAAGATTAATCAATACAATGTGTACCCCACAATCGAGATGGAATGAATTTTTTTCTTTTCTTTTCTTTTTTTTTGTGTAAGAACCAAAGACTGATTGCTACCAAATTATTCTAAGTACAAATGCTGCTGATAGGCTTTTCAGCAGCATTCAACACATATGGCTGCTGATAGGCTTATCAGCAGCATTCAACACTTGTTGCTGCTGATAGGCTTATCAGCAGCATCCAACACTTGTTGCTGCTGATAGGCTTATCAGCAGCATTCAACACAAGTTGCTGCTGATAGGCTTATCAGCAGCATTATTTTCATATCTGCTGCTGATAGCTTTATTCACTGAAGACCAAACGTTGCAGCTGACTACCCATGTGAAGCGCCTCTGACACCTTTCTGCAAAAGCAACTGCCACACTCCAAGCAGAAGGAACCTCACTGGTGCAACCAATAAAGGACAATGACACGCGTCTCCAAGCATGCAAACAATGATGCCTAAGAAGACGTTTCAGTAAAGTTATCTAGATTAGCCTTTGCGTGTAATTTAGATTAATAAACAAGATCAACGTCTTGTGTTAGATCTGATCCTTAGAATCAAGGGTCTGTCTTGATTCTAAGTTACTATAAATACTGTGTAAACACTTCATTGTAAGTGTGCTTGCTGTGCTTTCATAGTGCTTCTTGATAGTGTTTTACTTGTAAACTTGTAATTTCAGAAGTTTAATACAACAGTGCATTTATCAGTATTCTTACTGTTTACTTGTTTACTTTGTTGGTTGTTATTGTTTCTGCCAATATCAACTAGAATAGAATCACCTTGTAATCTTACGATCCTACAAGTGGTATCAGAGCTTTGGCTCAAGATTAAACAAACTAACATTTGTTTAATCACTTTCTGATTCTATTCAAAACTCTATTCTTGATCAAGTCACACAAAACAAAATGGCACAAAGTCATGGATCTGAAGACATCGGCAGTATCAACCGACCACCGAGGTTGGTGTCTGGGGAGGACTATGATATGTGGAATAACCGTATGGAAAGCTTCTTCTGCTACCATGAATACGGAATGTGGAAATCCATAAGGGATGGACCTTATGTTCCCATGGTGGCCTCTGCTGACTCCGGAGGACCACTAGTTCCTAAGGAACCCTCCAAGTATTCTGAAGAAGACATCAAGAAAATGGAGGTGGACTTCAAGGCATTAGGAGCTATCCAAATGTGCCTTCCAAATGAAGTTTTTCACAATTTCAAGGCTCACAAAACTGCAAAGGAATTATGGGGAGCCCTGGAAAAGATGTTTGCTGGATCTGAGGAGGTCAAGGAGAACAGACGTGACATTCTCAAGCAACAGTATGAAAACTTCGTCTGGAAAGAAGGTGAGTCACTAACAGTTTTATATAACAGGTACACGTACCTGGTTGGAGAACTGTAGTGCTCCAAGGTAAAGCTGGAGAATGAAGACATTCTCAAAAAGTTCATAAGATCTCTTCCTAGTTGTTGGACATTATATACAGTGTCCATCAGAAGAACAGAGAATCTGAAGACTCTTTAGATGACTGAGCTCTTTGGCATGCTCAAAACCTATGAATTAGAAATGATTCAAGCTAAAGAAAGGAGCTCCAGTTATCAATCAGCTACCACGTCCTCCACCACCACCTCAGCGCTTCACTCTGATCATTCTGGTCCTAGTGCAAGCAACTACTATCCTCCCATTGTTACTCATCCTCAAACACCAACTGCTTCACAATCCAACTCATCACTATTTCTTCTTGAGGCACCTCCTCAACAGCCAACCTCTACTGCTTTTGTCTCTGACAACTCAAGCAGCATGTACTTCATAAAGGAGGATCTGGAATGCTTTCATCCAGAAGATCTTGAAGAAATGGATATTCATCACTCATATGCCATGCTCACCCTCAGAGCAAAAAGGTTTTATTCTAGAACCGGGAGATCAGTTCCAAGCAACAACTCAAACACAAGAGTTGGGCTTGATAAAAGCAAGATCCGATGTTACAACTGTAATCAAATGGGTCACTTTGCTAGGGAGTGCAAGGCACCTAAAGCCAATCAGGGTGCCAGCCATCAAAGACAAGCTTACCAAGGTCAGCCCAGGCAGCAGCAGCAGCAAGGAACTCCTCCAGCACAAACTGCAGCCTGTGCAAATGTTGGAACTTCAGACTTTGACTGGAGTTTTCAATATGAAGATGTTCCTGCCTCCAACCAAGCACTTATGGCAGACAATGCAGAGATACCACCTCAGGTATTTGAACATCTTTGCTCTCAAGCTTGCATTGACAAAGTTTTAGGTTATAGAAAGCATAACCAAAATCTGATAGATCAAAATGAAGAGTTTCATCAAATGAAGTCTGAATTCAAAAAGGTCGAAGATACTTACAAAGAAAAAATTAACTGCCTTAAGAAAGAGATTTCTTCATTAAAACATGAACAAACCAATCTAGAAACTCAGATTGATGATCTATTAGTAAAACTTAAAGCTACCAGAGCTGAACTGGCTGAACAGAAAGTTCATATTGAAAAATATGAATTTTCATCTAAAAAGTTACAAAGATTGTTAGATATTCAAGTCCATGAAAGGGTAAAAACTGGACTTGGATATCAGAGTGACGAGTACCAGACAGTTCCTCCTCCTGCTGATTATGTTGCCTTTCACCAACCAAGCTTTAATACTGCAAAAATTGACATGGCAAACCGAAACCTTGATCCTTCAATGGATGCATGTTTTGTGGAAGACTGCTCCACCTCTTCAGAATCTGAGTCAACCTGCTCAGACCACTGTGAAACTAGTGCAGTCCCATCTGCTCCTTTCTCTGAAGCCGGTTGTCATGTTGTTACTCCAACCATTCCAGCTCCCATTCCATTCAAACAAATCAAGATTAGCTATCCTCCTGGTGGAAGAAAGCTAATCATTGGAAAGGGAGAGACATCAGGTTTCACCAACCTCAAATCTCAGTCAAAGTCAAAGGCGTTTTATATTTCTCATACACCTGGAGAAAAAGGTCCATATGTTCAAAGGACACTAGAAGAAGCCACCTTTGAACATAACAAAGCTCATCCCTGGAACTTCAAAGATTTGTTTCAAAATAAGAACTATGTAGACTCTCACAAGGACAAGATAGCAGTATCATGCTTTGTGTGTGGCAAATACAATCACACTGCCAGCACCTGCTTTCACTACCGTGAACCCCAAAGAAACTCAAAGCAGCATACCTGTGAGAAAACAAACAGAAACAAACAGGTGAGAAGCTATGATGCAAAGGCAACAAAGTTCAGAGAATCTCTATCCCCTCAAAGAGTGAAGATGCAGAAACCTCAACAAACTTGCATCATATGTGGGAATCAAACCACTTTGCTGCAACATGCAAGTTCAACCCTTTTAACCAAGTTGCAAATCGTTCATCTGTGTTCAACCCATCAGCAGCAAACAAAATCGCTGCTGATAGAGTAAAGTCCAGGAAACCAAAGGCAAAGCCTTCAGCAACAAAAGTCTCTGCTGCTGACAAAGCACAATAAAAAACAACGGCATCAGTAGCAAAAGTATCTGCTGCTGACAAAGCAAAATCCAAAATAAAGCTTCCAGCAGCAAAAACTGCTACTGCTCCAGCAAAGCCCTCAGCAGCAAAATCAGCTGCGGATAAGCCAAAATTGTCAGCAACAACATCTTCTGCCGACAATGCAAAGAAAGCTAGAAAACCACCAACACAGCAATGGAAGGCCAAACAATCTCCAAGCATAACTATTGGTTCCATTGACTGCAAGCATGCTGACAATGGCAAATTAGCAACGATCTTCTACAATGCTGCATGCTACAATGATCCTCCCACTAATTAGATATTTCCCATGTGTAGGGACAGCCAGGCAACAAACACAATACTTGGGCGGTAGATAGCGGCTGTTCCAGGCACATGACAGGCAACAGGTCCATCCTCTCCAACTTCAGACATTTCAATGGAGGATATGTTGCCTTTGGGAGTGACTCAAAAGGTGGATCTATCACTGGACAAGGAACTGTGTCCAATGAAAGGATGAGTATTGAAAGAGTCAACTATGTTAAAGAACTTGACTTCAATCTCATGAGTGTTTCCCAAGTATGTGATCAAAAGCATTGGATGCTCTTCACTGACAAAGAATGTTTTGTGTTAGCTCCTGGTCTATCTAAACCCCCTCCAGAGAAGATTCTCCTAACTGCTCGTAGAAAGGACAACTTATATGTGCTTGACATGAATGAAGCCACTCCATCCGGTAGTGTTTCATGTTTTCTGTCAAAGGCATCAGTTGATGAATCCGCTCTTTGGCACAGGAGGTTAAGCCATGTTAGCATCAAAACAATCAATAAATTAGTAAAGGACAATCTTGTAAGAGGGCTTCCTGACAAAGAATTCCAGCTAGACGATCACTGCATTGCCTGCTTGAAGGGAAAACAACACAAAAGTTCCCACAAACCCAAGACATTGAACACAAATGACACCCCTCTCCAGCTACTACATATGGATCTCTTTGGTTCTACGAATGTCATGTCAATGGGAAAAAAGTCCTACTGTCTGGTGATAACTGATGACTTCTCCAGATTCTCATGGGTATTCTTCCTAAGAACAAAAGATGAAATGCTGAGATTCTCAAATCCTATATTCTTAGGGTAGAGAACCAAAGCAATCTGAAGGTAAAGATCATAAGGTGTGATCAGGGAACAGAGTTCAAAAATCACACTTTGAACAGTTTCTGTGAGAGCAAGGGCATTGAAAGGCAATACAGTGCTCTAAGAACTCCTCAACAAAATGGGGTTGCTGAAAGAAGAAATAGGACTCTGATTGAATCAGCAAGATCTATGCTGGCTGACTCAAAGCTGCCCCTTACTTTCTGGGCAGAAGTAGTAAGCACAGCTTGTTATGTGCAGAATAGAGTCCTTATTGTTAAGCCTCTCCAGAAAACACCCTATGAACTATGGCTCAAAAGAGTTCCCTACATTGGCTTCCTGAAGCCCTTTGGATGTCCATGTACCATCCTCATCACACATGGAGTTCTTCCTAAATTCGGTGCAAAGTCTGATGAAGGTTACTTTGTGGGTTACTCCTCTCAATCAAAGGCCTACCGAGTGTTCAATTCTAGGACTCGGATTGTGGAAGAATCTGCTAATGTGGAATGCAGGGAACATGTTGTCTGTGAACAAGGCAAAGGTCCTAACTGGCTCTTTGATATAGACTCCTTCACCCAGATATTTGAGCCTCTCATATTCTCAAATATCGAGTGTTCTTCTTCAAAATCAACATCTTCTGCCCCAACCTCTTCTACTGACTACAGACTGGATTTTCCCAGTCCCTACATCAGGATGAAAAGGCCATCCATTGACCCTCCATCAGTGGTAGAAGCTATTGAAGCCGGTACAGGTGAAGCCAGTACTTCCAACACCACAAGCAGCAATCTCTCTGACCAAGAAATCTTTAATGAAGCCTCCTCAGTCCATGCTGAAGAGGCCTCTAATGCTAATACTGCTGACAATGTGGAACACAATGATTAGAACGTCCAAGCTCCTCTCCTCACAACAGAAGATAATCCTGATCTAAACCAAAGCAACCTTGAAGAGGGAATACGGCTGGATGTGATACCAGCACAGAGAATAAACAAAGAGCATCCTCTGGAAAACATCATTGGCCAAGTCCACACAGGTATCCAGACAAGAAGTAAGTCTCATGAAGCCAACATTTGTTTCTTCTCTTGCTTTCTATCTCAGGTGGAACCTAAGAAGATTGATGAAGCTCTCAAACACAACAGCTGGATTGAGGCAATGCAGGAAGAATTGCTGCAGTTCAAAAGACAAGATGTTTGGAAGCTTGTTGATCTTCCACCTGGTCAAACAGCCATTGGAACAAGATGGGTTTTCAGAAACAAGCAAGATGAAAGGGGCATCGTGGTCAAAAACAAAGCCAGACTGGTAGCTCAAGGTTACACTCAAGAAGAAGGCATTGACTATGATGAAGTCTTTGCTCCTGTTGCCCGTCTGGAAGCCATCAGAATCTTTCTGGCATATGCAGCATCCAAAAACTTTATGGTCTATCAAATGGATGTCAAGAGTGCCTTTTTGTATGGCAAGATTGGTGAAGTGGTCTATGTCAAACAGCCTCCAGGCTTTGTGGATCCTGCACATCCAAATAAGGTCTTAAAACTGGACAAAGCTCTCTATGGCTTACACCAAGCCCCAAGAGCCTGGTATGAAACTTTATCTGGATATCTACTTAGCAACAACTTCAGAAGGGGGGCCATTGATCAGACACTTTTCATCAAAGATGAAGGGGGAGAAATTTTGTTGGTCCAGATTTATGTTGATGACATTATCTTTGGATCTACAAGAAAGAAGCTCTGCAAAGACTTTGAAGTTCTGATGCATTCCAAATTTGAAATGAGTTCAATGGGTGGACTAAATTTCTTTTTAGGACTTCAAGTCAAACAAGTACCAAATGGAATCTTCATAAGTCAATCCAAGTATGTCAAAAGCATCTTGGAGAGGTTCAAAATGGCTGACTGTTCTGCTGTAAGAACTCCTATGCAAGTGCACCATCAATTATCTCCGGATAAAGAAGGACAAAACACTGATGAACATCAGTACCGAGCCATGATAGGGTCTCTCATGTATCTTACTGCCTCAAGACCAGATATCATGTTTGCAGTTTGTCTCTGCGCAAGATTTCAAGCAGCTCCAAAAGTGTCTCATCTTCAAGCTGTCAAAAGGATCTTTAGATATCTAAAGGGAGCTCCAAAACTTGGGCTATGGTATCCAAAGAATGGAAATGTCAATCTCTATGCCTACACTGACAGTGACTATGGGGGCTGTAACTTGGACAAAAAGTCCACATCAGGGGGATGTCAATTTCTTGGAGGAAGGCTCATCTCATGGCAATGCAAAAAGCAAACATGTGTCTCCACTTCAACAGCTGAAGCAGAATACATTGCAGCTTCAAGCTGCTGTGCACAAGTCATCTGGATCCAAAATCAAATGCTTGACTATGGAATGACCTTCATGCAGACTCCAATTCACATTGACAACATGAGTGCAATCTCTATCATGAATAATCCAGTGCAGCATTCCAAGACTAAGCACATTGACATCAGGTATCACTTTATCAGGGATCAAGCTGAGAAAAAGAGAATTGTCCTATCCAAGGTTCACACAAATGAGCAATATGCTGATTTGTTCACTAAACCTTTTGATGAAGCAAGATTTCGATATCTAGTTGAATCAATTGGCATGATGAACTTTGAATAAGATATGTCTCTAATTTTTATCTTTCCTTGTAAATATGTCTATGTTTTTGTTCTTAATAAAAGGTTATAGTCAGCAGCACTTTTTCACTGCTGACAGATTTACTCTTCAGCAGCAAAGCCTTTACCACTGATCGCTTTAAGTTATCAGCAGGAACAAGTTTCCTGCGGATAGCTTTAAGGCGGTCAGCAGCAACCTTTTTGCTGCGAAATGAATATAACAGTCAGCAGCTACCAAATATGCTGCTGAAAGACTTAACTATCCGCAGCAACCAAGTTTGCAGCGGATAGCTCACCATCAGCAGCAACCAAGTTTGCTGCTGATGGGTAAAACAAGTCTACATTAACTTTTACCCGCTGTAAAAGTAAATATCCTCAGTCTTCACCAAGACAGCTCGAGTGGTTTACAGCTGTAACAATGAAAAGTGAAACATGTTGTACTGTACAAGTGAAGTTGCTTTTTCTTCGTCTGCCGTTATATCACATTTTCAAACATTCCCACAACCTCTTCATATTCAATTTCAAACCCTAAACCCATCACTTTCTCTCCCGTCCCAACGACATTCAAAGCCCTAAATAATTAACCACCATTCAAACACCCTTCTCTCTTCCCTCCAAATCCATAACAATGGCAGGCACAGACATAAACAACCCCAACGACAAGTTTTCCCCATATCACAACCTCACTGCATGCCTAATAAAGGGCAAGAAATCTGAAGGTTTTGATGATATGATCGACTTCCTTTGTCGATCCAAAATCCACCATGCCCTAACAGTCAACCCAACCATCTATACTTCCCACATGGAAGATTTTTGGAGCACTGCCGTGTATTCTACTGACTAGGGCACTCCCCAAATCAAAGGAACAGTAGACAGCAAGGAGACGATTATCACTGAAGCAAAGCTCCGCCAACACCTCAAGCTTCAGGATGAAGGGGACGCCACCTCTTACCAAAGAGACGTATACATGAGGACCTTTGTATCCATAGGGTACACTGGGAATCAAACAGAGTATACGATAGAGAAGGCACTCATGAGTCCCAAATGGAAGTATCTCTGCCACACTCTTCTCCAATGCATATCCCAGAAGAGGAGTGGCTGGAACCAACTCAGCTCCGGACTTGCGTCGGCAATTCACGGTATGATAACTGGGGCGGGTTTCAATTTTTCCCACCTCATTCTTGAAGGTTTGAGATACAACCTTCAAGAAGGGGTGAAATCACAGTTCTTCATGTACCCAAGATTCTTGCAAGAAGTGTTCAATATTGAACAACAAGATCTTTCAAAAACTGCAAGAATCTACTCAATTATGGGACATAAGAACAACATTTTTCAAAGCATGAGAACAGTTTCATCAAAGTTCTCAGGGGCTGATGTTCCATTGTTGTCTACAATGTTGAACACGCAAAGTGCCCATGGTGACAGTTCAGCAAACCCAGCTGATACTGATCCCACACCCTCCACCTCACTGCCACAAACTCAAACTACTGCTTCCTTTAATCGAACCCCTGTGCATTCTACTGAGGATGTACAGGCACATAATCTACTCTCCCCCAGTTTGATTGCTCAACCGGAACACAGGGCCCCGGTTGCAGCCAAATATACAAGGAAGAGGGGCAAGAGAACTCCTTCTTCTCTTGCCTCCAAGGCCCAAACCCAAGCCAACATCCCTCACTCAGAATCACAACATTCTAGTGAGAATATCATAAGGGAAAGCCACACTGTTAGGGAGACTCCTTCGGAAGTCTCTCTATTAGGATTAGGATCACTTCCCGGATCCATAGAACAGCCCTTCGAGCCATTCCTGTCTTCTTTGGACTTAAGTGTTGAGGAACCTGACCAAAGTGATGTACCTTCTCCAACTACCACTATCAAGGAGGTACTGATTGGTCTTGCTTCCGAAACACCCAACCCAAGTTCTTCACCCTTGAAGGTCCACTCTAGGAGTAATGATGGAGTGGATGTGGAAGAGGCTATCACTACTGCTGGTCCATCAACTGACCAGGAGGACAGTGACAACATCTTTAAGACCTCAACCACGGCAACTCATGGTGAGGGTGTTTCCTTGGAAACTCGCCTCACTGAGAGGAATCCCAGGCGCCAAGAAACCGCGGGTGATGGGGATGCTGAGGCTCGGCCTACGGCCCCATCTGGGTCCAAGGATTCCACAACTGTGGATGAGGACAGACTGAAACTTCATAACATGGAATTGACGGCCAGGGTGGCTATGCTAGAGGCTAAAGTGTCCAAACTAAGACACCAAGTCTCTATACATGAAGCCCATCAATGCCCAACTTTAGCCACTCCCTCTCTTGTATCAGTAGGCACCCAAACTGATGCTTACCTGTCTGCTGATGCAACCAAAAAGGGGGAGATGGTGTCTAAGGAAGAAGATACAGACAGTCTTGACGACTGGATTCAAGAGCAGCTTGTACTTCAAAGCTCACTATTCAAGCCACCTTTTGTCCAAGTTCATGACTTGCCAGTCCCAGATAACGAAGACGAAGAGACATCTAAAGACTGGAAGTTGGTCGTAAGGGCTGTCGATGAAATGCTGAATGATGTTGAAGACACAGAACAAACAAATACATCATTCAACATCCTTCCTGAAGCAGCAGCCATCATTGGTCAATCCTCAACCCCCCAACTATTCAGATCATCAAAGAAGCTAGAATTTGACTCCATTCTAGCTTGGGGGTATGATGGATCAGCTGAGAGGTTTTGGATTGGATGGGAGTTCAGTGGAGTAGAAGAGCTGAACTGGAACTCTCTCAATGCCCTCCAAGTCCTACAGCTATACGTATCAAACTGCATCAACAACTCAGCAGATCTCTCAGCAGAACTTGCCATTGGCAGGTTCTATGACCTGATGGAGGATAATCTACCCCACTTCAAAAGACTAATTCAAAAAGCAAAACGGGTAGCTTATCCTGAATCCTCGGCGGCCGCAGAAAGGAGACTGACTCCTAGCAATCTTGAAATAACAAGGAGCAGTCTTCTCAATGAAGAAGAAGTTCTGGGCCTTCGAAGATTCCTGTATGCCTTCCTGGTCAAGGACTGGGACGTGCTAGGTTGGGTGAGCACTAAGTCCCTTGACCACACTCTCCTGCTCAGCAACGGCTCCTCTCTCATCATCAACACCAGGAACATCCTTCAGCTGCCCTCAGACTTCCTATTCAAGATTTTTCAGCTCAGAGCCAACATCTGCAATATTAACTCACTGGAGAGCCAGGCAATGATTGTCATCATCAAAGCCCATCTTGAAAAAGAAGGACTGATTCCTCAAGAAGAGACTGTGTCAACTTCTGATACTGACTCCAACTCTGATACTCCACAAGTTGACATCACATCTGCAGCTTTTGGCACAAGATCTTCCATCAGGGATCAACTGAGGGAAATAGAAGGTCCTGAGTGTCAACTTGATGAAGACAGTGACCGTCCCTTTTCAATTCCTCAACATGCCAATGAAGCTGAGGCAGAGATCCCAATAGCAGCATCATCATCTGCTGTTGTGATCAGTGAAGCTGAAGCAGAGGCACCCAATGTAAACAAAGGAAAGGGAATCATGACTGATGAAGATGAAGAGAGGCTGCTAAAAGAGAAAAGAGAGAGGGAAGAGAAACGAAGAAGAAGAGAAGAAGAGGAGATGGCTGACCTGAAAAAGGCTAAAGAAAGAAAAACAGCCATTCTCCTAATAGAGCAAACCATCCAGCTGTATGCTAAACAACTGGATGAGCTAAAAAGAAAGATTCCTATAGTTGACCAGATTGAAGAAGATGCAGCTCTTGCTCTTCAACTGCAGGAACAATTCAATAAAGAAGAAGAAGACTTGGAGAAGAAGAAGAACGAAGAAGCTAAGTTCAGAATAACCAATTCTGAATTAGGAAAAGAATTAAGGGAGGAGTGGACTGAAGCTCTGATCTCTCAAGCTGAGGATGCAGACTACCTTGAGAAACTTTCAAACAAAGAGATTTACAGAGCCTTCATGGGTCAGCAGGGTCAATTGGCTAGCAAGAAAAAGGCTGAAGAAGAAGAAAAAGCCAAGCTACAGTCCAAGAAGACCATTGCACTGAATAAAAGAACCCATGAAGAAAGGAAGGTCATGATTGACTTCCTTAAGGCTAGAGGAGATAGTGGAAAGAGGCTAGGTCCCATGAAATTCATGAACCTGCAAGCCCTCTACTTCAAAGTAAAAAAGGATGTGGAAGAAAGACTAGGGAAGAAGGCCTCCAAGAAAAGGGTACTTATCAAAGAAGAAGAAAAACCAAAGACAAAGAAACCCAAGCCTTCTCTCTCACCTACCTCTTCCTCAGTCCATCATCCTTCCACTCTCCTCCCCAAACCTTCCACTCCTCCACCCAACAAGTCCAAATCATCCCACCCAGCTCCCACTTATCAACAGCCTCCCTTAAAGAAATCCAAATCCTCATCTAAACCTGAAGACTCAAGAAACATAGTTGAATGGGTCTACAATCCACATGATTAAAGGTTTGAGATCTTCAGGGGGAAAGAAGATCTACATACAGGTCTGTTGATGAGATTCTGCAACTACCAGATTCAGACCTAAGAAGAATTTTGGAGCTGGGTGAAGCTCATGAGCCTGCAAATGAGAGAGGGAAACATCTTATGCTAGCAATCAGACATTACTTCAACCCTAGCAAAGATGTGGTCATGGATGTCAAACCACTCAAGTCCCACTCTCCACTTGTATCTTGGTCCTACAATGCTGATTTGGATGAGTTCACTCTGATTGATGTAAAGAAGCAGCAGATGAGATGTTCAAGCAAAGCAATCTACAAAATGCCACACAAAGACATCAAGACTCTGTCTGAACTTCCACTGAACAATCCCAGCAGGGATCCAAGAGGCTATGAGGTTGAAAGGATAGTCAGCCACATGCAAAAGCTTCAGCAGCAAAGTAATTAGAAGAATTTTGGTTGCATCAGTCTAGGGGGAGTTTGTAGAACCAAAGACTGATTGCTACCAAATTATTCTAAGTACAAATGCTGCTGATAGGCTTATCAGCAGCATTCAACACATATGGCTGCTGATAGGCTTATCAGCAGCATTCAACACTTGTTGCTGCTGATAGGCTTATCAGCAGCATCCAACACTTGTTGCTGCTGATAGGCTTATCAGCAGCATTCAACACAAGTTGCTATTATTTTCATATCTGCTGCTGATAGCTTTATTCACTGAAGACCAAACGTTGCAGCTGACTACTCATGTGAAGCGCCTCTGACACCTTTCTGCAAAAGCAACTGCCACACTCCAAGCAGAAGGAACCTCACTGGTGCAACCAATAAAGGACAATGGCGCGCGTCTCCAAGCATGCAAAAAATGATGCCTAAGAAGACGTTTCAGTAAAGTTATCTAGATTAGCCTTTGCGTGTAATTTAGATTAATAAACAAGATCAACGGCTTGTGTTAGATCTAATCATTAGAATCAAGGGTCTGTCTTGATTCTAAGTTACTATAAATACTGTGTAAACACTTCATTGTAAGTGTGCTTGCTGTGCTTTCATAGTGCTTCTTGATAGTGTTTTACTTGTAAACTTGTAATCTCAGAAGTTTAATACAACAGTGCATTTATCAGTATTCTTGCTGTTTACTTGTTTACTTTGTTTGTTGTTATTGTTTCCGCCAATATCAACTAGAATAGAATCACCTTGTAATCTTGCAATCCTACAACTGAGCTCGTGAGCAAAACCTCCGAATCAGAATCACAATCCAGGTAACGAATCGACCTTAAACTGAGTTTTTCTTTGTTCTGGGGTTTCTCGGGTTTTAGCTAAGTAGGAGACGTTTTTGTGGATGAAACTTGAAAATAAGCTTAGAACTATCATCTAGAGTGAAAACCGCACATTTTGATCAAAGAAAATTGTTAGATTAGCATGATCGGATTAACATGCAAGAATTTCGGATTTTTGGTCCAGGAACCAGGTATTGCGTACTTACCAAGTACGCAAGAGGGACTTCCTACGTACATACCAAGTACGCAGGAGGAAGATCCTGCGTACTTACCAAGTGCGCAAGAAGGACCCTCTGCGCACTTGTCAAGTGTGCATGAGTATGGTCCTGCGCACTTAGCAAGTGCGCAGGCAGCAGACAGTAGGCAGCAGGCTGGGTAAGTAAAGTCAGTAAGTTTAGAATGGTTAAACCATTAGAGTCGGGGTCGGGTATAATGTGTATTTAACTACCTAATCCAGATCGGAAGTGACGTTGTTGGACCTTTGTTTAGGACAACCTAGAGAAGCTTATCAGGTGAGCTCTATGTGCCCCCTTCTATGTTATGTGCAAATCATTTTAAATGTTTTGGGGCTGAAGTGTATACACTAAATGATTAAATGTTATAAATGTCAATGTGATCATACGTATATATATAAATACTTATATATGAAAATGAATTATGAATAAAGAAAGAAGCGTATGATTTTAAAGAATGAATGAAAGAAGGACATAACGTAAAAGAATGAAATCTTGCTTAATATTACATATATATTGCATGTTATGAATGAATGTAAACGTTATAAACCCTTCTATGACAACGGCTACTTCGGTAGACGGACGACCACGTGACTATTTTGCAACTGGGACAAAAACGTTCCTTCCCAAGCTAGGACGTATGAAAAGGTATTAATGGACAGTCGAAGCAAATGCCTTAACTAAAGTAGAACGGTTGCATACATAATGGTCGCGTGGGAAACGGATGCCCTAGGGCAGACGGAAAAAATGACGGACTACGACGGTAGGACGGTTTAAGAGCGGACGGACAAAGGTTGCCAGACGGATTAATGAATGACGGACGGTATTCTAGAGCCGGACGGTAATGAAATGGGCTACGACGGTAGTTCTGATAGCGATGTCTTCGTGACATTCGCGACAAGTATGACGGGTTGATCTCCCTTAAGATTATGGCCAATAAGTGTTCTCTCAAAAAGAAAGTATGTATATACATATGTATATACCCTCAATGAATGTTATGTGAGAACAGTAAAGTAAAGAATATTTAAAAGTATGAATATATATATATATACACATTATATTCATGATAAGGTAAATATTATGTATGATTGTCTTTAAACTAGAACTCACCGGCGTTACCTGACTTTTAGTATATATTTCAGGTAAAGGAAGAAAAGGTCGTGCGATGGCGTGAAGGTTACCCGACACAAGACTGACATCCCACTTTAATATATGTTGTAAGACTTCCGCTGTCAAGTTATGTTATATTATGTAATTGTATGACGAATGATTTGTAATTGAATGATGAATGTCTTTAATTTAAGTTCAGTATTTATGACTATGTTTATGAGTAAATCCAACAAGTGAGGTTACCCGGGAAAGGGGCCTTACATGAACTTGACATAGGATCATAAATGCACAGTCTTAATCACACTTCATATCAAGTCAGGATCTAAGCCGTTCAACATTGATTGCCAATATATTTTTCCACTTAAACTCATGCATCATATTTCAGCAAATACCGTGTGACAATTAAGGCAAGATTAATCAATACAATGTGTACCCCACAATCGAGATGGAATGAATTTTTTTCTTTTCATTTCTTTTTTTTGTGTAAGATTTCACTAGATCATAACCAATCACCAGCATGAATGTAGTATTCTTAGCACAGGAAAAAATACAATCCAAGTGGATTTGAATGGGAATCAGATAGATTCAATTGTCTTGGTTTGTGAGTATTGATGAAACAAGGAATCTGGATTCTCCTCGAGCATGTTAGGAAATAACGGAGTGACATGACCAGAGAACTTGCTTTTCTTCCTTATGGTATTTATGCTACTAAAAATGGTCTCTAACATGTGCTCCAAAGGCAACTCTATTCCATCATTCAGTAGATCTGGTAGTAGAGTATTGATTAGCATTTGAACAAACCTCGGATATAACATAAAGTTTTTATTTTGCCTTGGACCCACGAAGTTATTAATCATAGCCTCAAAAATCATCCTTGAAAATTTGAATCGTCTATGTGTTGTAAAACATACAACTGCTCGACTGAAAACTTCACCAATTTGATCTAAAGCACCGGTTCTTGGTCCTAAACAATGTATAAACACGTGTACCAGGTACCTCCATATCTTCCCTAAAAGTGACTTAGTCACTTGTCGTCTTGGGAAATCGGCTTCATATCCCATAGTGAGAATAATGCCAGACAATCTTGTGTAGCTCAACCTATAAGGAATGTTTACATTATCTCAGAAATTCAAAACTTCTCTTATGACTTGTTCATCAACCTTAATCTTCTTGCCACCCGTAGTGCTCTTAATCCAAATCACTTTGTTGATATGCTTGTACTCAACATTATCCCAGAACTCTCTGACATGAGTTTCGTTAATAGTTACTTGAGTAGATATGGCGGTAAAGATCCTTTATTTCCTCAGAAACTTGACTATCTCCTCGTATCCTCTTGATTTTCTGATGCTAGAGGTCAAACACGCACAAATATTATGCCAAGCATCAAACTTGAGTCGATTCATGACTGCACAAAACATACGTTCAAAAGTCAGAAATTTTGAAAATTTTAAAACTCCAAAGATTTTGACCGAAAACTCCTACTCCAAAACTTTTTCCATCGAAAACTCAAATCTGAAAATAAACCAACTTCAAAGATTTCGAACGAAAACAAACGACCAAAACACATTTCGATTGAAAAAAATTTTGATCAAAAACTATTTCGATCGAAAACCTTTTCGGACAAATCAGAGAACGACTCTTCATTTCCGTCCGAAAAAGATTTCAACCCATTCAAACAAGATTTCGGACCATTCTTAGGAGATTTCGTACAGTTCAAAACCTTAAAAATCTAAGTCCATGGAACTATCCTAAGCTTATCTATGGGATGAGAAAACATACCTCGATGTTGGAAAGATCGATATATCTACAAAACACGAACATAGATGAGATTTCGCTCGAAAACAGTAGACTCCAACAAATTCTGGAACAAAGCTCAAAAACTTGATAATGGTGGTGAAACTGATTTCGACCAAAAAGAATCTATATGTACCATCGGAGACTTCGGACGAAAAACATTTCGCATCCAACTTTTCGATCGAAAACAATTTTGGATGAAGCCGATTTCGCACAAGACTTTTCGACCGAAAACTTTTAACATATAAAATTTTCAAACTTTTATTCCTTAATCCGATTTCAAAATCATCAAGACTTGTTCCAAAAAAAAAATTGTAAACTAAAAATACACATGCACAAACACAAGAAACATAACATGTAGTATTTTTTAACAAGCACAAACAAAAATATAAGAACAAACTAGAAAAACTAAAACAAACTAGAACAACTAAAAAAAACATAGAGATATAAGATCAAATTTATTTACACTACACATGTAACAACTCCTTTTATTTCATTTTCTTTATCTTTTGATGAACTAAAATTGACATAGGATCATAAATGCACAATCTTAATCACACTTCATATCAAATCAGGATCTAAACCGTTCAACATTGATTGCCAATATATTTGTCCACTTAAACTCATGCATCATATTTCAGCAAATACCGTGTGACAATTAAGGTAAGATTAATCAATACAATGTGTACCCCACAATCGAGATGGAGTGAATTTTTTCTTTTCTTTTTTTTTTGTGTATGATTTCACTAGATCCTAACCAATCACCAGCATGAATGTAGTATTCTTAGCACAGGAAAAAATACAATCCAAGTGGATTTGAATGGGAATCAGATAGATTCAATTGTCTTGGTTTGTGAGTATTGATGAAACAAGGAATCTGGATTCTCCTCGAGCATGTTAGGAAATAACGGAGTGACATGACGAGAGAACTTGCTTTTCTTCCTTATGGTATTCATGCTACTAAAAATGGTCTCTAACATGTGCTCCAAAGGCAACTCTATTCCATCATTAGTAGATCTGGTAGTAGAGTATTGATTAGCATTTGAACAAACCTCGGATATAACAGAAAGTTTTTATTCTGCCTTAGACCCACAAAGTTATTAATCATAGCCTCAAAAATCATCCTTGAAAAGTTGAATCGTCTATGTGTTGTAAAACATACAAGTGCTCGATTGAAAACTTCACCAATTTGATCAAAAGCACCGGTTCTTGGTCCTAAACAATGTATAAACATGTGTACCAGGTACCTCCATAGCTTCCCCAAAAGTGTCTTAGTCACTTGTCTTCTTAGGAAATCGCCTTCATATCCCATAGTGAGTATAACGCCTGACAATCTTGTGTAGCTCAACCAGTAAGGAATGTTTACATTATCTCTGAAATTCAAAACTTCTCTTATGACTTTGTAATGAACCTTAATCTTCTTCCAACTCACAGTGCTCTCTATCAAAATCACTTTGTTGACATGCTTGTACTCAACATTATCCCAGAACTCTTTGACATGAGTTTCATTAATAGTTACTTGAGTAGATATGGCGGTAAAGATCCTTTATTTCCTCAGAAACTTGACTATCTCCTCGTATCCTCTTGATTTTCTGATGCTAGAGGTCAAACTTGAGCCGATTCATGACCGCACAAAACATACGTTCAAAAGTCAGAAATTTTAAAAAATTTAAAACTCCAAATATTTCGACCGAAAACTCCGGCTCCAAAACTTTTTCCATCAAAAACTCAAGTCTAAAAATAAACCAACTTCAAAGATTTCAAACGAAAACACTCGACCAAAACACATTTCGATTGAAAACTATTTCGATCAAAAACTATTTCAATCGAAAACCTTTTCGGACAAATCAGAGAATGACTCTTCATTTCCGTCCGAAAAAGATTTCGACCCATTCAAACAAGATTTCAGACCATTCTTAGGAGATTTCAGACAGTTCAAAACCTTAATAATCTAAGTCCATGGATCTATCATAAGATTATCTATGGGATGAGAAAACATACCTCGATGTTGGAAAGATCGATATAGCTACAAAACATGAACATAGATGAGATTTTGCTCGAAAACAATAGACTTCAATAAATTCTGGAACAAAGCTCGAAAACTTGATAATGGTGGTGAAACTGATTTCGACCAAAAAGAATCTGTATGTACCATCAGAGATTTCGGACGAAAAACATTTCGCATCCAACTTTTCGATCGAAAACAATTTCGGATGAAGCAGATTTCGCACAAGACTTTTCGACCGAAAATTTAGGTCCCTCGGGTGTGGCGGATCGTCACATGCAAGTGGGTCTACTAGTCGGACCGGGTGCGGAATGCCCGTGACTAGGTGGAGAGTCTAGCTAAACAAAGTAAACCGACAAGAGAAAACACTTTAAACGTTCTTTGTATTATAAACACTTGAAGGTTACAGAGAAAAGCACTTAGGCTACAATTTGCGTATTTGTACTAATACATACGTACTTAACTACTGTCAACCTATCCTATTTATACAGGACCTGATGCCTGCGCACTTAGAAAGTGCGCAGGGCAAAATGCTCTTGCGTACTTAACAATTACGTAAAGGTATTCTTGCGTACTTGCTAAGTACGCAGGAGCTTTCTCCTGCGCACATGTAAGTGCGCAAAACACTTTGAAAGAAATGCAACATTCAATATGTAAAAGTAAAACAACTCGATAAACTAATACATAAAGACTCTTACATACAAAGACAATTACAAACAAGACAAACAACCTAAGACTAAGACTCTATCTATCCAGAGTGTTTGTCACAAGAAAGTGCTTCAACAAACTCCCCATTGACAACAGCTCTGGATAATCTTCAGTCTCCAGGCTTCACAGCTTCAGTCTTCAGCTTCCATCTTCTTCTTGTAATCAAGGCAGAACTTAATCACCTTGTCATATTTAGAAGCAAGGAGCTTTGTCCACTCATCCGTGTAGACGCAGTAGTGTGCTGCTAGTACGTCCAGATCTTTCACAGAAAAGTTGATGAAGCAGACTTCATCAAATATTCTGATCAGCTCCTTTGGCACTAGGTTCCCACTCTCTGAACGTCCTTTACCCATGATCACAGCCTCGCCCGTCTTTGGATCTACGTAACAGTACCACATGTCACCAAGAATATCCTGAGATAACTTGCTCAGGGGAATCTTAGTTTCACATCGCACTGGCTTGTATACCAATTTCTTTAAGTGCTTCTTAGTCACAGGATGTACATCGTTCTTATCCTTGACTCTCTTGGGCACTTGAGGCTTGAACATCTCGAACTTCCCAGATTTTGCTCCAGCTGCAGAACCACCCACAAACCCATCGCCACTGCGTGATTGGAATGACCCAGCAGCTCTCGGTTTGCGAGGTTCACCAGGTCGTATTTGGGCAAGGAGCTGAACGCTTCACTGGTGGGTTTCAAGTATTGAACCCCGCCAGATCTTTTGATTGCGAACAGCTTCTTATCCTCTTCGAACCTTACAGCCAAGATCATCCTTGTTGCTCCGTGCTTGTCTATGATAGACGTCTTTTGCCACACCGGAGTTGGACCCTTTAATGAAGTAGAAGGCATGTCTATTTCTTTCGGTGCCTCTGGGTCCACAGGTTCAGGGTCAACTGGGGAGGCTTCAGTCGAGGCTTCTACATTACTGGCCCGCTCGACTGAACCTGTGTCGAGCGGAGCGTCGAAGGATGGAAATTCAAAGATCTCTCCATCTTCTAGCTCGTACTCTCCTTCCCCGTCACCCTTGGGAATTTCGATCACAGCATCTTCGTCATCATCATCTCATTCATCACTAGAGTCGATCTCTCCTTCTTCTAGATTGAAGAGAGCATCGATCTGTGCTTCTTTTGAATAGACAGGCTCTAGATATAGGATCTAATCATCAGATAGGTCCTTAAGTACTTCAGCCACTGACTTTCCTTTCTCACCACCACCACCACCAGAGGTATCACGACCCTCTTGCTGAGTAAACTCCCCCTCAGCCATTGTAATAGCAGAGATGGGCACAATTTTCAAAACTTGGTGCTCACCTCCACTAGGACCGCCTTCAGGATCCTTGTCTCTATCGTCATCCTTAGTCAAGTCGACTAGATGAAAAGGCTCAGCACCAGTGGATTTCTTTTCTTTCACTTTCTCTTTCTCCTTCTCCTTCTCCTTCTCCCCCTGAGCATCAAGCTTCTTGGTCAGTTCTGCAACTAATTTGACCATCGCTTCATGCTCTTTTCTTTGTAAATCCAGCCTTAGCTCAAGTGAAGTTCTGTGGCATAGAATCATTTCATTTGTCTTCATTAACAGCTCGTTCTGTGCCATTACGTTCTTCAGTCGCTCATTAGTCCCCGTTCTCTGGCTATGTAGAATCCTAACTTCATCGGCCAGTGAATTAATCTATGCTTGTTGAGCATCAGATTCCTCCTTTGACTTCTGAATAGTCTTCAGCAGCCCAGCAACTTGGGTTTCTAGCACATCGATCCTTGCATCATTCGGATCAGGATGCCTAGACGATGACGCTTCGGCATTATGGATAGGGGAGGTGAAGATCGTGTCGAAGTCAAACCCTTGTGTGAAGTCACCATAATTAAAGGGTTGGCTTGACGGCTCAATGGTGGGTGTTGGGATTGTGAATGAGAAGATGGGAGTGGGTGTTGTGGCACGGGTGATGGTGACAGACTCCGTGACAATTGGAGTAGTCACCGCCACTTGGACTGATGTTGTAGGGAGGGTCATCGTCACAGGAACCTCCTCAGTGACTGATGTGACTACCACGTCAGCTTGAACTTATGGTCTTCTCCTCATTTGGTACAATTGCTGTGCTGGTGGGGTAGAGGCTGAATCTGGACTGGCAGCTAGAACTTGTACTTGCTACACAGTCGGGACCTCTACTACCTTGGAAATAGCAACCTCTTGCCTATCTCCCCTGTTCTTATGAACACACTCTCGTCTTTGTCTTTATAAAGCAGCGTCAGAGTCAGAGGATGGCTCATATTCGCTGCTCGAGCTCTGTCGCTTTCTTTTGGAGGACGACTCAGGTAGGGTTACCTGTGCCGATCTCCTAGGGTGTGCCTGCGATGGTGCGTCATCGGAATTAGAAGAATCTGATTCTGTTTGCTTCTGAATCGGATTCCTCAGCACCACCATCACCGCCTTCGTCGTCTCCATCCTCAGACTCTCCATCATCACTCTCCATTTCCTCCTAGTGTTGCTCATCAGAGTTTTCACTCATTTCTGGTGCCGAATTGGGACTATACCAATTCCAATCTTTAGGTGCGACATATGCTTCATTGAGTAGGTGGCCAAAGAGTTCTGTATGCACAGGGGTAGGATCTACACTGCCTAGGTTTAAGAATTGAGCAAATACTCTTTTGTCCACCCGCTTGACTTACAGTCTCTCCCCTATAACCGGAAGGTTTGGCAACGCGTCATCAATCAAGAGTTGCACAAACCTAGGGTACAATAAGAATCTAAAGTTCTCCGCTGTGTTGATCTGGTCATTGATTGCTTTGAAGATGTAGCGCGAGAAGTTGTAGCCCCTATTAAGAGACAAGCCCACCATGGCTGCTGCAAGGTCATGACCCATAGCATCTTTACCAGCTTTCCTTGATGAGATGCACACGATCATGACGTGGGCGAAATACCGCCATTGATCTAATACCCACATCTTTTTGTATGAGGCATAGTCCCTCGCTCTGACGTATCCCATTCTTTGCCTCCAACACCCATCCACATATTAGTCTAGATAGGCTGTCGGGTCGGTAGCAAGGTCTCTGAACTGCAAGACCCTTCTTATGGTGTCTTCAGAAAAAGCGATAGCCTGACCAGCAACGGTAGCCCTTATGACATTGGGGGATACCATGCAGTCGTGTTCCGCTGTCTCCCATAATTGCTCCAAATAAGGTCTTGACACGGTCGGGTCAGCCGAGATAGTATAGCTGATTCTGGAGCTGTTCAAGAAATCAACTATCTCCCTATATTGCAATGCTGCACCTTTCCATTCGGGTTGAGTGTTTGCTAACAGGTTGAATTCGTTAGTAAACGCCCAAGCCATAATCTGCAAAAACACACAGAAAACACAATCAGAACAACATGTATCATTGGAAATGAACAAACATGACACGGTACAGTAGTTACTCTTTGAACATAATTTTTCAGACTTAGAATTTTTCCCAAGTGTTGGTCCTGCGCACTTGCCAAGTGCGCAGTCTTTTCCTCTTGCGTATTTAACAAGTACGCAAGAATTGCTTCTTGCGTACTTGCTAAGTGCGCAAGAACACCACTTGACAAAAATTCCAGATTGTTGAAAAATACACTGATCGTTCAAAACATGGGTCGATTAGGTCGCCACTAGGTCAAAATCGATGATTCTAACCTATGGGACCAGTATCAACACCACAAACTACTTAACCAGGACCAATTTTGACCTAAAAAGTCGCCCGACCCACTGTCGATTAAAATTCAATCGAAGGCTCAAAATCGAGGACCATAAGGATGATTAAGAGTTAATTAAGGTTCCTATTCGCATGTTACAGACAATAAGTTACCCAAACAACCTATAATTTCCCCAAAAATTCACGGATTTAACCTAAATTTTTCTCAGTCAATAATCGGTCCAAATGTTACGATTTCACGGATGGATTTAGCCTAGATTCTCACCAAATCAATGAAATGAGATGATGAAACTATAGACGGGACGAAAAGATGGTTTAGGAACACTCAGTTTTGAGTAAAAATTTGCACAGGGAAAAGTTTTCGTTTGAAAGCATGAAGCTGAGAAAATTTTCTAAGTGTCACTTTTATACCCTTCACTAATCAGTCGTGCGTACTTGTTAAGTGCGCACGAGTTAACTCTTGCGTATTTACAAGTGCGCAAGCTTTAACTCTTGCGCATTTACAAGTGCGCAAGCTTTAACTCTTGCGTACTTGTTAAGTACGCAAGGCTTACTTCGTGCGAACTTGACAAGTACGCACAACCCTTAAGTGCGCAAATTTTAAACTCAGAATTTATGAAGTATTTCAAGTCAAATAACGAACAAGATAAAAATATTCAACCAGGAGGATTCAAATACAATTCAGGAAGGTTAAACACAAATATTTTTGGCTTTTCTAAATAAAATTGAACTATGCATAAACTTAAAATCTTTTTGATCTTTTCTAATAAAATATACAAGAATTCACACAAACTATTTTTGATCAAAGACACGAGCAGAGGATCATATCAGGAAATCTTTTAGCAAAAAAGATACAATATAAACATCAAAGAATATGGGATCATATCATGGATTACTATTTATTCATACGTAATAAGCACATAAACAAGTAATTCAAGTTGACAATATTATAAGATTTGAAACTATAAGCATCTTTGTATCACATTCTTGTGTATTAAGGTATTATTTATAAGATATACAACGTGTACCCCACTGATATGCTATACTAATGTAAATTGCATTATCTCAAGGCATCTAAGATTTTCCCAATGATTTTCTAAATTTTCAGAATGAAGTTACATCTATTAGCACAGGAAAAATCAAGCATAATCCATAAGGATTATCAGGAATCATAAGATTCAGAATCGAGTGATTCATTTGTCTTGGTTTCATTTGATTTTCTTCACTGAATATCGGTATGATGATTCAGGATAATATATATGGTGTTTGAGTTTTAAGGTAAGGGGATCCAACTTTTATCTGGATTTGATTTCAATGAATCAGGAGTGATTCAAGGGTGAATACATGCTCAACGGTTAATGTAGAGACATGTCTTGATTCAATCTCTCCTTGCATACTTGTGAGTATGGGCAGTGAGATGAACCGCATAAATTGTTCTAACGACATAACCCGAAACTGACCTCAAAAGAAAATTATTGCCAAAATCTAACATCCTATATCTGATAATGATCTTTTCTATTCTTTTACGCACACACTCTTGAAAACATGGGTTCAAATCACGGTTGTAATTTAGATTTAGTTTCCACACTACTAGTGATTCAAAGACGCATACAGCCTACTTACAATTTAAATTACTTGTAAATAAGCAGATTAAAAACATAATAAGTTAAATAGTTAAGTAAGAATGACGCAATCATTTCCCATATGAGTAGTCTGTGACGTTTAGATCATTTATTATGTACTATCATTTCCTCTTTTCTCACGTTAACTTTGAAATTTTCTCCATTTTCTATTTTTGTTTTTGTTTTTGCAAAATATTTTGTAACTTAAAAGAACTATACAGAAAATTTAAAAGAAATAAAGTTTAACTTCCATGAATTGAATTGATTTAAGAAAAAATAATTTTCACTCAGGATTGAACATTCCTATCAAGTTGACAAGATGCTCAAAACGGGATCGATCAAATGCCTTTGTTAAAAGGTCAGCAAGATTGTCATCCGTGTGAACTTTTACAAGTTCATTTAAATGCTTTTCAGCACAATCACGGATGAAATGATGGCGAATCTCTATATGTTTAGTTTTGGAATGTTTCACTAGGTTATTTGTGATGGACATGGTGGCATTGTTGTCAATGAATAGAGGAGTTCCAGTGAAGTTTAGGCCGTAGTCTCTCAATCCACAGTATCTGAGAACAACCGCTCGTTGCAGCAATGTATTCCGCTTCACAAGTTGAGACAGAAACCGTTGACTGCTTCTTACACTGCCAGGAGACCAGTCTGTCTCCTAAGAATTGACATCCACCAGAAGTTGACTTTCTGTCAATGTTACAACCGCCATAATCTGAATCAGTGTAGGCTTTGAAGTCGAATGACTGCTGCTTAGAGTACCAAAGACCTAATCGGGGTTTCCCTTTCAGGTATCTGAAAATTCTCTTCATTGCTATCATATGTGACTCCTTCGGTTGAGACTGAAACCTTGAGCACAAGCACACAACAAACATTATATCGGGTCTTGAAGCTGTGAGATACATAAGGATCCGATCATCCCACGGTACAATCTGCTATCTACATCCTTTCCATCTTTGTCAGGATGCATACCATGATTGACTGGGATAGGTGTGCCATAAGTACTGCTATCATTCATCTTGTATTTTGATAAGATGTCCTGCACATACTTAGTTTGATGTAGATAAATGCCATCCTCTCTTTGACTGACTTGCAGACCCAGGAAGAATGACAATTCACCCATATTAATCATTTCAAACTTGGACTTCATCACCTGCTCGAATTCCCTACACATCCCTTCATTGGTAGATCCAAAGATAATGTCATCGACGTATACTTATACAAGAAGAATGTCACCTCCTGCTTTCCTAATGAAGAGGGTCGAGTCGATCTGTCCACGGTCGAAACCATTTGACAGTAAATGCTTAGATAATGTCTCATACCATGCCCGCGGTGCTTGATGAAGTCCATAAAGTGCTTTATCGAGCTTATACACTTTATTAATATTATGTGGATCTTCAAAACTGGAAGGTTGAGTGACATAGACCTCTTCATGAACTTTACCATAAAGGAAAGCACTCTTCACATCAAGTTGATAGACCTTGAAGCCGACATATGTGGCATAAGCCAAGAACAGTCGAATGGCCTCAATTCTAGCAACTGGGGCATATACTTTCGTGTAATCCAAGCCCTCTTGCTGATAAAAACCCTGAACAACCAATCTTGCTTTGTTCTTCACAACAACATGACGATCATCCGTCTTGCATTTGAACACCCATCTAGTTCCAATTGGTTGAAAGCCCTTTGGCAAGTCAACCAAATCCCACACGTGCAACTTTTGGAATTGAGACAATTCATGTTGCATCGCCTCAATCCAGCAGTTGTCAGTGAGAGCCTCCTTCACATTCTTCGGCTCTAACTGGGACACGAATGCAGTATGCAGACATGTTTCCATGACACCAGTGTCAAGTATCTCTGTGTAAAGACTGGTGTTCTCAGTGATGGTTCGATGACGAGTCTGAACATCGGCATAAGGATCACCAATAATGTTGTCGATTGGATGATTCCTATGCACTCTCGTCTCCGGTACAATCGGTTCCTGAATTTCTGGATCTAGATTCGTGCTTAACTCCCCCATTTCCTGTGTTCCAGAGGAAGAAGATTCAATGTTAATTGGATCAGCTGGAGCTACATTTCCTACAGTTGTGTTAGGATTGGCTTGAGCGTCATCTCCAACAACAAGAACATCTTCATTGTCATCACTGTCATGAGTTCCAGATGCAGATGCAGCATTGGAATCAGGAGTTATAATTGGTACAGTAGCACGAGTAGAGAAGCTGGAGTCATCACCGCCACCCAATAACTCATAAACATTTGCGGCGTCAACTGCAGATAGATCAGGAAGATTGAATGACTTGAATAGCGCATCATAATCAAAACCCTAAGCTGGACCTGTTGGTTCGGGTGGAATGCTATGTTTACTACAATCCGCTTCAAACCATTCCTCGACAGTACGAGTTCCTATGTTGTACACTCTCTTGCAAGGAAAGTTGGCAACGTATCCTAAGAAGATGACTTCCATCGCTTTTGCATGAAACTTAGACTGGCGGTCTTTGTACTGTAGCAACAAGGAACAAGGACTACCAAAAGGAACTAGGTAATCAAGATTGGGAAGTCGATTGTTGATCAACTCGTAACAAGTCTTGTTGTGCCTCTTCACAACCAGAACTCTATTTAAGACGTGACAAGCTGTATTAACGGCTTCTGCCCAGAAAGTGACAGGAAGCTTTGCATCCGACAACATAGTCCTTGCAGTCTCAATCAGTGTTCTGTTCTTCCGTTCAGCAACTCCATTCTGCTGAGGCGTGTACGGCGCGCTGAATTCATAACGGATCCCTTTCTTGAGACAGAAAAGCTCCATCAAATTATTCTTGAACTCAGTTCCGTTGTCACTCCTAATTCTTCTAACTTTCAGCTTGCAAAGAGATTCCAAGCTCAGGATCAAATATTGAAGAATATCAGTAGTCTAGTCTTTAGTACCTAAAAAATGCACCCAAGAAAAACGTGAGAAATCATAAGTTACTACTAGATAGAACGAGTTACCTCCAATACTCTGATACTTATGGGGCCAAACAGATCCATGTGTAATAGCTCCAAAGGGGTATCAATAGAGTTTTGGAGCTTGGGCTTGTGAGACTTCCGTTGCTGTTTGCCCTTTTTACAAGGAATACAGTCATCTGCAACGGTAAACCTCAGCTTAGGAAGCCCGGTTACCAAACCGTTTCGGACAAGATGATTCATTTTACGATACGAAATATGTCCGAGTTTCCTATGCCACAAGATGGAGTCGAGCTCTGTCGCTTTAGTAAGCAAACAGGTAGGAACTGATGAGGTGGTTGTTGCCACGCTCATATCGATCTAATAGGTGTCGTTTGTTCTTGGCGCTCTCATCAGGATCCAATCTTTCGAAACTTCAAAACCGGGTTTGAGAATTAGGCATTCTAACTTGTCAAACATCACCGAGTACTCCTTATCACACATTTGGGAGACACTCAACAGGTTATGCTTCAGCTGCTCACAAAAGTTGACATTGTCAAAGCTGACACAATCGTTCGAAACCACGCCTTGACACATGATGTTGCCGCCTTTTTCTCCGGCAAAGGCCACATAGCCGCCTCTGAATGGTTTAACATCTTGAAGCAGGGCCATGTTTCCTGTCATGTGCCTAGAACATCCACTATCTACATACCAGCGGTTAGAGATAGTACCCTTCGGACGTCCCTGCACCAGTCACAAAAGAATTAGCTAGTTTTGGAGACCCAAGCCATTGTGGTCTTGGGTCATCCATCCTTTTCAAAATAAACTACTTCCTTTAACTCACAGTCATGATGACTGTTCAAAATTGATGAATCTTTAGAAGAAATAGAACTAGGAGATTGAGAAGTTTTGGATTTTGCAGTCCAGGATCTCTTCTGTTTCTTAACCGGAACATGAGACTTTGGTTCAACTACAGCAGGTGAACTTGTGGAAGCTTCACCTGATTGAACTGAAGTCAGCTATTCAAGCTTTGTCAACCTCTTGTTCCGTCTCCTCCTCTGTGGCTTAGAGAGTCTTGCCACAGGTTTCTCACCAGTACGTGTACTACCAGAGGTAGATACACAAGGTACAGCAGGTTGCGTTACCTTTCTTGGAATAGATGGTTTAGCTTCAGATGTGATCTTAGGCTTTACTATCAGTTTGACTGGTGGTTTCACCACATTTTGCTTTGGATGTTTGGGAGATGGTTTCACTGGTGGCGACCTGGGGATAACAGCCGGTTGTGGAACAACATGTCGTTTTCCTTGGTTCTTAGAAGGACAGTTCACAAAAATGTGACCAACCAAGCCACAGTGAAAACAGTTCCTCTTGTCTACATAAGTTCTCTTGTAAGGCTTATTAGATCTGGCATTAGATAACTCAGCATTATGAGAAGGAGGAGTTGGTTTAAGAACATTAGTCTGAACCTTAACAGTTTGGTTTTTGGGAGTATAATATTTTTCCAAATTTTCTTTATACCCAAGCCCATAATGAGCTGAAAAAGCTTCTTTCTTTGCTTGGTTAAGACTTTTATACCCCCCATAAAGCATTACCTTTAGATTATCATTTGTTTCAATGATATCGGGTTCAGTTAAAATGCAATTATCACCATTAGTGATAATGTTTTTCTTTACCTTTTGTTCAGTCAACAACTCCTCAGATACTACTCTTTCAGGGCAAGAGTTAACCTACCCGTCTTCAGAAGCAGTAACAAACTCCTCACTAGATGTGGAGTTAGCCTTACTTGAGGATTCATCCTTTTTAGGGGAATCATCCTTATCAGAGGACTCATCTAGACATGTGAGATCAATGTCTATTAAGCTATTGACAATCTTCCCGCTCACTGGCGGAGGAATGACATTAGTACCCAAACCTAACCCATTCAGTTGTCTCACCACAGACTCGTAGTGTTCCACCACAAAGCGAGAGTTTTTCAACTTCTCATTAGTGCATTTTAACTACAAGATCTCATTTTGCAGTTTGTTGAATTCATTGTTCCGTTTTTCTAACCCCTTGTATGCAACATCTAAGTGAAGCTGTTGATCACTTATTTTTAAGGAATATTGACATTTTTTTTTCAACGTTTCAATAGAATCTTTAAAACGTTTTTCATTTTCTTTATAGTTTAGAGCTGCCATACTTAGGGGTTCGATTTTGTCTTGGAGCCTAGAATTTTCAAGGTTTAGCCCTAGACATTTAGAACATGAAATAACAGAGAAAGGGTTAGAATCTACCTCAGATGATGAACTTGTTGCTTCTCCAATGGCCATGAGAGCAACAGCAGTGGTTGATTCCTCTTCATCAGCTACAGGTGCTTCCATTTCTTCAGCTTCCTTCACCTCCTCTTTATCAGCTACAGAAGCTTCCCTTTTCTCTGCTTCCATCATCTCCATGATCTCAGCCATGAGACCAACCTGGGTTTGTGTGATGATGGCATCCTTAAGATGAACACCCCAGTGAAAGCTGTCGTCCTGTTATGCTACCAGTGCATTGGACGTTCCACCTTGGCTTTGATTGTGGTGGTTTGGATTGTTGTGGCCATGGCTGTTTCCTTGGCTTTGATTGTGGTGGTTTGGATTGTAAAACCAGAGGCAGGTGCTCTGTCTTTTTGACACTCATGAGCAAAGTGTCCAAAGTTTAGACACTTGTAGCATTTGGCCTTGGATTTGTCAAACCCGACCTTGGCATTAGGATGCCCGCCAATAAACTTTCTTCCTGTTCTGTTCAGGAAACGCTTGGCTCTCCTCAATAGCATGGCCATATTCCATTGAATATCCATGTCCTCCATGTCATCCGGATCCACATGATTAAAATCTTCTTCAATCGTCTATGGATCAGTAAGCTTGCCACCTATGAAATTTTCATATGCAAGCGTACAAGATGAGAATAGTGCTACATGATCTTCAGCTATTCTGGCTATAGCTGAGTTGTTAGCTGAAGACGTAGCAGGAGGATTTCTTGAGGTATTTTGATGATGAGAACCCAACCCTGATCCTGAAGCATAGCAAGCATGACCACCACACCCAGTTGAGTGGTCTTCTTCAGTAGGATTTCCAGTGAAGAGGGCAATTCCAGAGCCCGATGACTTGGATGTAGAATTCGTCCCATGATACATAGAAGGGTCTTGTATCTGGGGTCTTCCAGAGCTCTCCTTTCTTCTTAGGTTCATGTCATGAGCTTGAACATTTCCTATTGCCTCCTCAACAGTCAACTCATAGAATTTAGGATTTTCCCTCATCAGGGTTGTGTACATCTCAAATTTGGGTGGTAAAGAATCCAAAAACTTTTCCACCATTTCTTCATCTGGATACGTGAGTTCAAAAGCCTTCAACTAAGTCTGTAAATGGTAGAATCTAGAGATGAGGTCATCCAAAGATTCGTTCTCTAAGAATCTGAAGCAATCATATTGCTTCCTGAGAAGATCCCGCTTACTCTTCTTGATGTCACTATTTCCTTCGAATCTCTTCTGTAAAGCTTTCAAGAGATCCTTAGAATTGTCATACCCTCGGAAAATGTGGAACAATTCCCGAGTTAATGCCATAGTGATCGAACCAAGTGCCTTCTTTTCACGATCATAAGCTTTCTTTTCTTCGTCAGAAAGCTTAGAGATAGGTGTGGGCATGGTTTCATCAAGATAGATGTGTGTGGGATGCTTATATCCCTCAAGGATTGGTATCCATAGTGATGAGTCGGTATAAGAAATGTAGTTCTCAAAACGTGCTTTCCAATTAGAATAATCGTTCACGTTTAGCAACTTTGGTGGTTTCTGTGGCGTACCGATCTCATTATCATAATTCAGCAGGTTTCCAAGATTCTGAAGATTCGACATAGTGAACACTTAGTCAAATTTCAGAAAAGTCAGACACAGTTGCGCACTTGGTTTTGGCCTTGCGCACTTGAGAAATGGTCTTGCGTATTTAGATTTCCTCTTGCGTACTTGTAAGTACGCAGGATTAAATGTAAGTACGCGGGATATAACTTAAGTTCGCACAAGTTTAGACTTGTGCACTTATAAGTACGCAGGAGATAAGTCTTGCGTATTTAGTAAGTACGCACAAAACTGTACTTTTTGCCAGAAATGGTAAGTACGCACGATACCTTTTCAGCAACTTTCAACTAACTATTCTGGTCACCTGAAACTCGCCGGAGATGGTAAAAATTCGTCTGATGATCAATGCAAATGAGCCAAAGGGTCAGAAACTTGTTTCTAACCAACCTTTGATGCTCAAAACACTCAAATACACAATAAAAATCAGTTTTTGAGTGATTTTTGTTTCTAAAATAGTGCTCAAGAGCTACCCCTATTTTATCACAAAAATCAACAAAAATACCTCTTTTTGCTTGTAAAAACTCTCCAAACTCACTCACAACACTCGAAATCAGGAGCAAATGCTCTGATACCACTTGTAGGTCCCTCGGGTGTGGCGGATCGTCACATGCAAGTGGGTCTACTATTCGGACCGGGTGCGGAATGCCCGTGACTAGGTGGAGAGTCTAGCTAAACAAAGTAAACCGACAAGAGAAAACACTTTAAACGTTCTTTGTATTATAAACACTTGAAGTTTACAGAGAAAAGCACTTAGGTTACAATTTGCGTATTTGTACTAAAGTCTGCGTACTTAACGACTGTCAACCTATCCTAATGCACTTTGCAAATGCGCAGGGCAAAATGCTCTTGAGTACTTAACAAGTACGCAAAGGTATTCTTGCGTACTTGCTAAGTACGCAGGAGCTTTCTCCTGCGCACATGTAAGTGCGCAAAACACTTAGAAAGAAATGCAACATTCAATAAGTAAAAGTAAATACAACTCGATAAACTAATACATAAAGACTCTTACATACAAAGACAATTACAAACAAGACAAAACAACCTATGACTAAGACTCTATCTATCCAGAGTGTGTCACAGGAAAATGCTTCAACAGAAAACTTTTAACTTATAAAATTTTCAAACTTTTATTCCTTCATCCGATTTCAAAATCATCAAGACTTGTTCCAAAAATAAAATTTGAAAACTAAAAACACACATGCATAAACACAAGAAACATAACATGTAGTATTTTTTAACAAGCACAAACAAAAATATAAGAACAAACTAGAAAACCTAAAACAAACTAGAAAAACTAAAAAAACATAGAGATATAAGATCAAATTTATTTACACTACACATGTAACAACTCCTTTTATTTCATTTTCTTTATCTTTTGGTGAACTGAATTTGACATAAGATCATAAATGCAAAGTCTTAATCACACTTCATATCAAATCAGGATCTAAGCAGTTCAACATTGATTGCCAATATATTTGTCCACTTAAACTCATGTATCATATTTCCGCAAATACCGTGTGACAATTAAGGTAAGATTAATCAATACAATGTGTACCCCACAATCGAGATGGAATGAATTTTTTCTTTTCATTTCTTTTTTTGTGTAAGATTTCACTAGATCATAACCAATCACCAGCATGAATGTAGTATTCTTAGCACAGGAAAAAATACAATCCAAGTGGATTTGAATGGGAATCAGATAGATTCAATTGTCTTGGTTTGTGAGTATTGATGAAACAAGGAATCTGGATTCTCCTTGAGCATGTTAGGAAATAACGGAGTGACTTGACTAGAGAACTTGCTTTTCTTCCTTATGGTATACTAAATATGGTCTCTAACATGTGCTCCAAAGGCAACTCTATTCCATCATTCAGTAGATCTGGTAGTAGAGTATTGATTATCATTTGAACAAACATCGGATGTAACAAAAAGTTTTTATTCTGCCTTGGACCCACGAAGTTATTAATCATAGCCTCAAAAATCATCCTTGAAAAGTTGAATCGTCTATGTGTTGTAAAACATACAATTGCTCGATTGAAAACTTCACCAATTTGATCAAAAGCACCGGTTCTTGGTCCTAAACAATGTATAAACACGTGTACCAGGTACCTCCATAGCTTCCCCAAAAGTGTCTTAGTCACTTGTCTTCTTAAGAAATCGCCTTCATATCCCATAGTGAGAATAATGCCTGACAATCGTGTGTAGCTCAACCAGTAAGTAATGTTTACATTATCTCTGAAATTCCAAACTTCTCTTATGACTTGTTCATGAACCTTAATCTTCTTGCCACTCACAGTGCTCTCTATCCAAATCACTTTGTTGACGTGCTTGTACTCAACATTATCCCAGAACTCTCTGACATTAGTTTCAATAATAGTTACTTGAGTAGATATGGCGGTAAAGATCCTTGATTTCCTCAGAAACTTGACTATCTCCTCGTATCCTCTTGATTTTTTGATGCTAGTGGTCAAACACGCACAAATATTGTGCCAAGCATCAAACATGAGTCGATTCATGACTGCACAAAACATACGTTCAAAAGTCAGAAATTTTGAAAAATTTAAAACTCCAAAGATTTCGACCGAAAACTCCTGCTCTAAAACTTTTTCCATCGAAAACTCAATTCTAAAAATAAACTAACTTCAAAGATTTCGAAAAAAAACACTCGACCAAAACACATTTCGATTGAAAACTATTTCGATCAAAAACTATTTCGATCGAAAATCTTTTCAGATAAATCAGAGAATGACTCTTCATTTCCGTCCGAAAAAGATTTCGACCCATTCAAACAAGATTTCAGACCATTCTTAGGAGATTTCGGACAGTTCAAAACCATAAAAATCTAAGTCCATGGATCTATCCTAAGCTTATATACGGGATGAGAAAACATACCTCGATGTCGAAAAGATCGATATAGCTACAAAACACGAACATAGATGATATTTCGCTCGAAAACAATACACTTCAACAAATTCTGGAACAAAGCTCGGAAACTTGATAATGGTGGTGAAACTGATTTCGACCAAAAAGAATCTATATGTACCATCAGAGATTTTGGACGAAAAACATTTCTCATCCAACTTTTCGATCGAAAACAATTTCGGATGAAGCAGGTTTCGCACAAGACTTTTCGACTGAAAAATTTTAATTTATAAAATTTTCAAACTTTTATTCCTTAATCCGATTTCAAAATCATCAAGACTTGATCCAAAAAAAAAATTTATAAACTAAAAACACACATGCACACACACAAGAAACATAACATGTATTATTTTTTAACAAGCACAAACAAAAATATAAGAACAAACTAGAAAAACTAAAACAAACTTTAAAAACTAAAAATACATATAGATATAAGATCAAATTTATTTACACTACACATGTAACAACTCCTTTTATTTCATTTTCTTTATCTTTTGGTGAAATGAAATTGACATAGGACCATAAATGCACAGTCTTAGTCACACTTCAAATCAAGCAGTTCAACATTGATTGCCAATATATTTGTCCACTTAAACTCATGCATCATATTTCAGCAAATACCGTGTGACAATTAAGGTAAGATTACTCAGTACAATGTGTACCCCACAATCGAGAAGGAATGAATTTTTTTCTTTTCTTTTCTTTTTTTTGTGTAAGATTTCACTAGATCATAACCAATCACCAGCATTAATGTAGTATTCTTAGCACAGGAAAAAATACAATCCAAGTGGATTTGAATGGGAATCAGATAGATTCAATTGTCTTGGTTTGTGAGTATTAATGAAACAAGGAATCCGGATTCTCCTCGATCATGTTTGGAAATAACGGAGTGACATGACTAGAGAACTTGCTTTTCATCCTTATGGTATTCATGCTACTAAAAATGGTCTCTAACGTGTGCTCCAAAGGCAACTCTATTCCATCATTCAGTAGATCTGGTGGTAGAGTATTGATTATCATTTGAACAAACCTCGGATATAACAGAAAGTTTTTATTCTGCCTTGGACCCACGAAGTTATTATTCATAGCGTCAAAAATCATCCTTGAAAAGTTGAATCGTCTATGTGTTGTAAGACATACAACTGCTCGACTGAAAACTTCACCAATTTGATCAAAAGCACCGGTTCTTGGTCCTAAACAATGTATAAACACGTGTACTAGGTACATCCATTGCTTCCCCAAAAGTGTCTTAGTCACTTGTCTTCTTGGGAAATCGCCTTCATATCCCAGAGTAAGAATAATGCCTGACAATCTTGTGTAGCTCAACCTGTAAGGAATGTTTACATTATCTCTGAAATTCAAAACTTCTCTTATGACTTGTTCATCAACCTTAATCTTCTTGCCACCCACAGTGCTCTCTATCCAAATCTCTTGGTTGACATGCTTGTACTCAACATTATCCCAGAACTCTCCGACATGAGTTTCATTAATAGTTACTTGAGTAGATATGGCGGTAAAGATCCTTGATTTCCTCGGAAACTTGACTATCTCCTAGTATCCTCTTGATTTTCTGATGCTGGAGGTTAAACACACACAAATATTGTGCCAAGCATCAAACTTGAGTCGATTCATGACTGCGCAAAACATACGTTCAAAAGTCTGAAATTTTGAAAAATTTAAAACTCCAATGATTTCGACCGAAAACTCCTGCTCTAAAACTTTTTCCATCGAAAACTCAAATCTGAAAATAAACCAACTTCAAAGATTTCGAACGAAAACACTCGACCAAAACAAATTTCGAACGAAAACACTCTACCAAAACAAATTTCGAATGAAAACTATTTCGATCAAAAACTATTTCGATCGAAAACCTTTTCAGACAAATCAGAGAATGTCTCTTCAATTCCGTCCGAAAAAGATTTCGACCCATTCAAACAAGATTTCAGACCATTCTTAGGAGATTTCGGACAGTTCAAAACCTTTAAATCTAAGTCCATGGATCTATCCTAAGCTTATCTATGGGATGAGAAAACATACCTCGATGTCGGAAAGATCGATATACCTAAAAAACACGAACATAGATGAGATTTCGCTCGAAAACAATAGACTTCAACAAATTCTGGAACAAAGCTCGAAAACTTGATAATGGTGGTGAAACTGATTCCGACCAAAAAGAATCTATATGTACCATCAGAGATTTCGGACGAAAAACATTTCGCATCCAACTTTTCGATCGAAAACAATTTCGGATGAAGCAGATTTCGCACAAGACTTTTTGACCGAAGACTTTTAACTTATAAAATTTTCAAACTTTTATTCCTTAATCCGATTTCAAAGTCATCAAGACTTGTTCCAAAAAAAAAGTTTGTAAACTAAAAACACACATGCACACACACAAGAAACATAACATGTAGTATTTTTTAACAAGCACAAACAAAAATATAAGAACAAACTAGAAAAACTAAAAAAACATAGAGATATAAGATCAAATTTATTTACACTACATGTAACAACTCCTTTTATTTCATTTTATTTATCATTTGGTGAACTGAAATTTAAATAGGATCATAAATGCAGTCTTAATCACACTTCATATCAAATCAGGATCTAAGCAGTTCAACATTGATTGCTAATATATTTGTCCACTTAAACTCATGCATCATATTTCAGCAAATACCGTGTGACAATTAAGGTAAGATTAATCAATACAATGTGTACCCCACAATCGAGATGGAATGAATTTTTTCTTTTCTTTTCCTTTTTTTGTTTAAGATTTCACTAGATCATAACCAATCACCAGCATGAATGTAGTATTCTTATCACAGGAAAAAATACAATCCAAGTGGATTTGAATGGGAATCAGATAGATTCAATTGTCTTGGTTTGTGAGTATTTATGAAACAAGGAATCCCGAAGATTCAGATGAGTATATGAGATATAAATAATGCAAAGATTCGGGTAGCGGGTATCTAACTGTTATGCGGATATACAATGAATTCAGAAGCTGAATCAAGGGCGAACAGACTGACTTCCTGGTTTCCATCCGAGATTTTCACCAGAACCATCAGCTGTATAAGAGGTGTTTAACTCTAGATTATATATTTGACGGATATAGGCACTGGAGCAAACAATTTGTGCTAATAACGCATCAAGATCCTGGTCTCATGGTATGACTAGATTCATCTATCATTCGAATGATGAAACAATCGATATTCGATGTGGGTAAAACACAAAGATTGCAATTTAGTTAATCACACAAATATCGCCTAATTTATTACATGCAGAGCCTACCGATATATCAATAATTGTAACCGATGTCACCATCATATGCAATTCATGCATAAGCTCAGCATACAAATATACTATCATTTCCTATTTGCACGTCAATCAGTCACATATTTTCAACTTTTGATACTACACTTTTTTATTTTTAACCACATTATCAGGATCAGCACAAAACACATATATTCCCACAAAACACATATATTTTCACATGGTACTATCACTTATTTTCTTTTTCATACTTTTCATTTTCTTTAATTCTCCCCTTAAAATTGTGATGCACCTTATTTAACAATACACAATAACTATAACATATAACAACATAATAAACATAACATGACACTCAAAGTAAGTCACATATCACAATTTTATTACTAAAAGAAAATCTTTTTGCGGAACAAACAAGGTCTTTCAATCAAAATTAGATGTTATTCAAACACTTTTATTTTATTATATTATTATTAAATTTTTATTTTTTTATTATTTTTTTATTTTTGTTTTTAAACTCAAACTGTACTAAAAACGAAATCACCCCCAATATTTCTACCAGAGAGTTAAACCGATCAGTTGGAAAAGCTTTTCTAAAAATGTCGGCTTTCTACTCTAAGGTATCAACGTGGACAACCTTTATCAAACCATTATCATAACAATCGCGAATGAAATGTAACCTGATTGCAACGTGTTTGGTTTTGTAATGTTGGATTGGATTCTTTACGATGCCTAGCACAACTTCATTATCACAAAAAATAGGTGTTTCCAAGAAATTTATCCTGAAGTCCAAGAGTTGATGCTATACCCAGATGACTTGAGAACAATAGCTCGCGGCTGTCGTGTATTCAGCTTCAGCAGTTGATGTGGAGACGTTCATTTGTTTCTTGCACTACTATGACACCAATCGCTCCCCTAAAAACTGACAACCACCAGATGTGGATTTTCGGTCCAAACTACAACCTCCATAGTCACTGTTAGTAAAAGCATATAGATTAAAGTCGGACTCCGCAGGAAACGAATGACCAATATTAATATGACCTTTCAAATAACGTAGAATCCGCTTGACAGCAATCTCATGAGATTCTTGGGGTGAAGCTTGATATCTAGCACACGAGCATACAACGAACATAATGTCTGGTCGACTCTCGGTTAAGTACATTAGAGATCCAATCATGGAGAGGTAATACTTCTGATTAACTTCAACTCCGGTTAGATCCAGAGAGGGAGGTTCATGTGGAGCAATGGGAGTAGAAGCAGCTTTACAGTCTTTCATATTGAATTTTGTCAAGATGTCGTTGATATACTTGGCTTGATTAATGAGTATACCCGACTCTGATTGTTCTACTTTTAGACCAAGGAAAAACTGCATCTGACCCATAAGACTCACTTCGAATTTCAGCTTCATGACATCTTCGAACTCTCTATTAAGTTTCTCGTTTGTCGAACCATAGATAATGTCATCCACATAAACTTGTACAAGCAACAGATCATCTCCAAACTTCTTCAGAAACAAGGTTTTGTCGAATGTTCCTCGTGAAAAACCATTTGTAACAAGATGCGAGGACAAAGTTTCATACCAAGCATGATGCACTTGATGCAAACCATGGAACACTTTATCCAGCTTGTAAACTTGAAACGGGTGATCAGGATCTTCACATCCTAGTGGATGATTCACATAAACTACCTCTTTAATCACCCCGTATAAAAATGCGGTTTTCACATCCATTTGATACACCTTGAATTTCATATAAGAAGCATAAGCAAGAAAAATTCTGATAGCTTCAATTCTAGCCACAGGTGCAAAGACATCATCATAATCAAGACCCTTTTCTTGATAAAAACCTTGCACAATCAATCTAGCCGTGTTACGCTCAACAATCCCGCGATCATTTTTTTTGTTCTGAAAATACCCATTTTGTACCAATAGGATACTTTCCTTCCGGCAAATCCACCAAATGCCAAACATTTAATTTCTTGAACTGTAAAAGTCCTTCCTGCATTGCTTTAATCTAATTTGCCTCTTGAAGTGCGATGGTCACATTTTTGGGTTCCTCTTGAGATAAGAAACATGAATATAAACAGATGTTTATGGCTCCCGATTGGCTTCTTGTTTTCACTCCATCCTCAATTGATCCAATAATATTTTTCGACTGGATGCACAAAATTGTTTCGGTGAGTTGGAACATCTTCTACTTGAGTAGTCTCAGGCAAATTTGTAATATTGACATCAGATGAGTGATTGATAGATTCATCAACACTTGAAAAAGTTTGTTGGTCAACTTGATCATCAGAAGAAACAGAAACTTCATGCTGAATATTTGGAATAACATGATCATTATTAGCAGTATGAACTTCTTCAGAGTCTACTTCATTTTCCAAATCATCATTTTGTACTTCATGAGTCAGTGTTGATGATGAAACAGCATCTGAATTCTCAATTTGAACCCTCACAGGTTGAGGACCAATCATGAGATCATTCATATACAGATCAAGACTTGTTGAGGACTCATCAGATGTACCTGAAGAACTCACATTACTTGAAACTTCTAAAAATTTCTTATCAAAAGTTTTGAAAATAACTTCTGTATCAAAGAACCAATCTGGTCCATTCTGATCATGTGGAGTTGTAGATTCTTGCCAATCATTGTAATATGATTCTTGAACTGTCTTTGTTCTTATGTTATAAACTCAAAACGCCTTTTGATATGACGAGTAGCCCAGGAAATAACATTCATCGCCCACTGCGGTGAATTTCGGCAATGAATCTGAAGTGTTCAAAAGAGTACACGAACACCCAAAAGTGTGAAAGAACTTTACATAAGGCTTCCTTTTGAATAACAGTTCATATGGAGTCTTCATATGTTTTTTGACCATTAAGACTCTGTTCAAAACATAGCAAGCTGTATTTACTGCTTCTGCCCAGAAATTATCAGAAGTCGAGAATCAACAAACATTGTCCTAGTTGCTTCAGTAAGAGTATGATTTTTCCTTTCAGCAACTCCAGTCTTTTGAGGAGTTCTTGCAGCGCTAAACTGTTGTGTTATTCCCTTTTCTGCACAAAAAGAATTTATTAGACCATTTTGAACTCCGTGTCGTTATCATTACGAATTATCGACACCTTAGTTTCACAGATGTTTTCAATTCTTTTGATAAATTCAATGACAGTTTCAGATGTTTCATCCTTGGAAACAAGGAAGAAAACCCATGAAAAATGGGAGAAATCATCTATGATAACAAGGCAATACAATTTTTTCGCAATGCTACGAACACGAACTCGACCAAATAAGTCCATGTGAATTAAAAACAAAGGTCTAGTGAAGGAATTTATGGTTTTTGTAGGATGAAACTTCTTATGCTGCTTTCCCTTTGCATATGATAAACAATTGTCTTGTAATGCAAACTCTTTCTTTGGTAAGCCTCGCACAAGATCTTTGTACACCAAATTGTTTATATTCTTTAAGTTCACATGCCCTAAACGTTGATGCCACATGTAAGACTCAGAATCAGTGGCCTTTGACAACAAATAGGACATATTTACGGGTGATGAATGATCATTCATGTCAACCTCGTATGTGTTAAACCGTCGAGGGGCTCGCATCAGAATCAAGCATTCTTTGGTAGTAAAATGAACAGGAATATCTTTGTCACAAACTTGTGACACACTCAACAAGTTATACTCCAGGTGTGACACATAATTCACTTTCTCAAGAGTTATAAAATCATTAGTGTAACATCCATGAATTTCTGATACTATTTCATTCTATTTTATACAATAATATCACTTGTTTCAAACCCGTATTTGCCACATTAATTATTATTCTAATGTGTATTAAATTCAAATTTTCAGACTTTCAGTAACATATTATTTTCTAGTATACGCAAATTTAAATAAATATATATATGCCTTGTTATATAACTACGAGCTATAAATCATGTGTTCACATTTTTTTATATATATGTATTTGGTATATTTGGTTACAATAAATAAATCATTTATGCAATTTTATAAAAATAGGAACCCTTTCTTTTATAAAATCTTTATGATTAAACAAATAATAATTAAACTTTTATAAACATTATAGAAAACCATTTTTATAAATAATTAAGACTAATTTAAAACAAATAAACCTAGTTTGAACCCCCTCATTGTTCCTAAACCATTACAAACCAAAAGGGCCATCTACAAGCTCAATTTGAACCCCCAATTGTGACCCTTGTCTAACTGCTGGACCAATACCCGAATTTTGACCAAGAAAAAGTCAACTGATCATAAATCAATCCAAGAACCCATGATTTTGATGTTGTTAATGCACACAAATCGTGCATTAACGTTATACAACGGATTCCGAATGCCAATCATGATCCAATTTAATGGCAAACAAGAGGATTAACCCCAAACACGAACCGTATCCGACCTCCCTAACTCGAACATCAATGGCCCGTTTTGGATGAAATCAACCAATAAAATTGAGCCTAAATCGTTCACGGCACCGTTGGCATGGAGTCTAAACTCCCAAACGTATGGTATAACACCTCAGGGACTCAGACGAACTCAAATAACTTCGGATTTGAACTAACACCCGTTCATCCTCGTTGCCTCACCAATACAGGTAATTCGTGTACCACGAGTTTCATTTTGATGCAAGGGACGAAAGCCCCATGCTTCCCGGAACGATTGGGGGTTTGATCAAGTGGATTGGCAGGCTAGGGTTTCGGGAACACGAATTGGGGAAGAAGGTGGACTGGGTTATGTGTTAAAAGATTTTCGCATGCATCCTTGATCAAGGCATACGCTTAGATCAACCGGTTATGTCTCTAGCTCCTCACGATAAAGGTCGCGGGTTCTAGTCTAGCCCCGCACCTTTTTCTTGCTTGTGGGTTTGGTCCTTAAACCTGGTCTCCTCTCACACCTGGTTATCATTTAAGGGAACCTACTATCTAACACTAGACCTCCCCTGGTCTAGTGGTTGGGCGCTTTGTACTTCTCCAAACAGACCCGGTTCGAGTCTTGTGGTCTGATTTATTTTTAATTCCTTTTAACAATTGATTTCTATTAAACAAAAATTTACTTTATAAAATCTATTTTATAATCCATAAAACTCAAACTTGTTTTAAATATATAATTGACAAGTTTTGAGAGAAAACCATTATTTTGTTTCTAACCAATTTAAAACCTTAATAAGACATAAATTAATTAAAATAATTAATGTTCTTTTAACAAACTAATACTTATAAACCATTAACTTGGTTACTTAATTATTTAAATTAAAACCTCATATTTTCAAAGAAATTGGTTTTATTAACTGACGTCGTTGAACTAATTATTATATATATATATATATATATATATATATATATTAAACGTGGTTTGAATGACAAAATATTTAGTCCATTAATTTTCTTTGGAACCAAATTGTTCTTAATAAATTAAATAAACAAAAGTTTTTCTATTAAATTATCCAAATATCCATTTGTTCAAAATTATTATTTTCATTTATTTTGTTCATTTATTTACTTATCATAATCATAAAGTGATTATTCCTGTGCACATATATCCAATTATTTACAAAGACAAATGAAGCCATATACTCTTACACACATACTTTTACCTGAGGTTACATAAGCATCATTTTGGAGCCCAATCGAGTCACACCACTCAACCAAACCCTCACCCAATTCCCTTGTAAAATATGATTTCCCCTAGTCATTTGTGCATGTTATTGACACATTTATACAATACAATCAACGGTTAGCTAATCACTGGTGCAACAAACTACTATTACGGTTAGCTAAGCACTGGTGTAAAATAGGATTTCCCCTAGTCATTTGTGCTCGTGTGATCAACAAACTACTATTACATGTGAGTTTACATAGCCCATTTTTCACTTTTATATCTTTGGGGTGAAACATGATTACATTCAAACTATTTGCGACTATTACAATTCAAACATTATGATCATGTGTGCAATTTGTGTCTTATGCTTGAACACTATTTGTGCGAACAACGTTTACATATTTTTTGTGCATAGTGCAAGTGCAATCATTAACTCTGTACAAGCCGGCGGTATACAATGATAGATTTATTGTGTCTGACCAACCCACCCGGTTAGCGTGATTGTTGCCGATAACACTTAAGGATAACCTGCGTGTTATGCCTATCAGTCACAAGGTTTGATTGTGCGCCCAGTTTAAACATTAGTGATTCTCCATAATTATCTTATTAAACCATGTATCATATTAATTGTACACAAACTCTTGATATTACTTGTGGTGTCAAAACCTATGTATGCTCACCAACTATTTTTAGTTGACCCTGTTTTTATCATGTTCCAAGTACTAGTGTATGATATCATATGCAAGATGCTACATATAGGATTTGGACTTAGCGAACAAAGAAATTGAACATGTTGATGTATCAGACCTTGGTTGTTGATTGAACTATTGTAATGAAATCTTGATGAAATTAATATATGAAACTTTAATTGATTATGAGCTTATGAACAGTCTACACGTCCGTCGCGACGTATTCCGCCGTCGGTTGGGGTGTCACAGATTGGTATCAGAGCCATTGTTATAGGGAATTAGGTTATTAGAAACCAATTACCTAGTCTATAACCTTAGGACACCCTTGTGTGATTATCTTACATGTTATCCTAGGTATTACACCGCATGATACAATACATGATATTTTATATGCTACACTACTTGATATCTCACATGCTTATAAAATTACTATCTATGTAATACTTGGTTTACCACACTGTTTGATTACGTACTACCTATTTGATCCCATTAAATGCTATCATTAGTCTTACCACACACTTATTCATATCTAAGCCTTTATACACCTTCACTCTTACACATTGAGAATTTTGTCACCATCATCATTTGTGAACAAAATTTAAACTCTTAGGCCTAAACCCCGTTAAAAATTTTAAAATCCCATCAAAGCTTTGAGTTCTGAAAATTAGTAAAGAACATGTGCAATCCGAAAGGGTGAATGCCTGTACTCTGGGTCTTCTATCTAGGAAAGCATTTCGTATAAATCCAAATCAACCGAAGGATCCGTATGCTTTCTTGGGAATTCTCGAAGTAAGTGTTCATCTATAGGCTAAAGCATGTCTTCTTGAAAGTATAAGAATTTGAATCACTTTGATTTGTCAAAGTAGCCATTTGGTTATGATACCAAATGAGTACAATCTAAACACCACCATTCTATTTATTGCAATTTAGTACACATACCTAAGCCTTCTTTGTAAACTAATCATTTTATTATCTGATTAAAACAACATCGTTATTTGGTTCAAACAAAATATTTATCAAACCTTTAGTTTATAGATATTATCTAGAATATAAACTTTCTATAAACCTTTTCACCTTGTAAGAAAACTTAATACAACTTGTTTTATAAAAACATTATCTGAATTAATAATTAATTATGACTTTTGTTTCGTTAAATTTAATTATTATTAAACCTTCGCTTAATTTATAAATAATTTAGCCATTATTTTACTCGCACCAATTACTCAACTCACACTATAGTCTCATTCAATTTCACCACACAACTTCAAGTTGTTCTACATAATACTACTACACATATCGCACTACATGATCCCACACGGAACCATAAATCATTTACTCGCACCAATTACTTCACCTATAGTAACACTACACAATTGGTAAATAATAATTACTGCTCAACTCGAAAGACGTACCTCTTGGCTCGCGGTTTCTTGTGGTGGCATTCGTTTCACCCTCGTCCCATTTTCAGTTTAAGTTAAGGCATTTTATTTGTTTAAAAAAACACCACTTTTCTCTTAAACCTCGGCTCTGATACCAGCTTGTAAGGCCCCAAACCAGGCACCCTATAGTTGGTTCTCATAACTGGTTAAGCTCTTTAAAAACATCTAAATTTTATTTACATAAACAGCAGAAGTCTTTCTCAAATTAATTTTATCTTTTACATTCGTTAAGTTTCATAACGTTACTTGACGAACGCATGCGCACCAACCCGAGTAGCACCGCTCCCAAGCCAAGATACCTCGTCTAGCAGACTCACCTGCAAAACAATCTAACGTACATACACAGTCAGCTACGTTGAGTGAGTTCTAGTAGTTTAATTTAACAAAAGCCAACTCGTCTCATTTATTGTTTATCATCACCGGTGACCCTCTGGTCCTTATAAAAATAGTTTTTGTCATTTATTAAAAGATAGATAACCCCCGTTATTTTACAATATCACAAAAGATTCACCACCTCAGACTCACCCCACCATTTTAACCAAGTAAATCTCTTCTACATAGATCGAGCTTACCACTCTGACAACAAAAAGTTTACCACATATATTAACTACACACTGGTTATCTCAACCATCCTCTAGACACCGACTTACCAGTCCTAATCAGGACTCTCATAACCCGACTGACTCAACAGTTGTACATAATGTACTCAGCCCGACGCAACGGTCAATCTAACCCGACACACCACATTGATTCCATCTATTTATCACATCAATATCATCTCATACACAATTAATATAACTCAACACTTGCATGCAATTTAACATATATATATTTGCACGCAAACACATACCTCGTCACTGCACCCTCGTCAGGGTTATCCCCATTGGGATAATCGTCATAAGCTCTGCTATACCCTTGTTGCAGGGCCCCGTCACTTAAACAAAGCGACACACTCATCATCTATGATGACTACCCAGCCACCACACGGTGACTATATCATCTACCATACGGTGAATGACACGTCACACGTACAATGATGACCCCAAAGGACTCCGTCCTCCACATCACTATTAGCCGTAAACACAGACAACAACGCAAGCACATAAAGCAACACACATATATATACAAATGACACTACGTGGACATGTACAATGACTCACTACCATCTTCGGATCACTTACGTGTGTAATCCAACACTTACTTAGATGTATTCTCGTAACGTCTAGACACATTATCCATCTCTTTACGAATAGGAATTTATACGACACACAACCGCCATACTAACTTCTAATCCGTATACACTATGGACACCACATAAACCCATGCACACATGGTACTCGCCGTGTCACGAGGACAATGACACAATACACACGACATCAAACACATGACGCATAACAACATACTATCATCTACCCGACTCGTTAATGAACCACGTACGGGTTCCCATTCTAACTCTCCTTATATAACCATTACACGTTTAACTAAATTTATGACTCATCCCGACTAACTCATAAGATGACTCACACCGATCATCACAATTCTTGTTCACCCATCCTAGGGATCTCATAATGACCCTTAGCTTCATTATTACATAAAGGTCTCATAAAACACTTCAAGTTAATTCATAACTCAAAATACATTCGTTCACGTGAGTATGTACGATGGCCCCAAAATAGTAAAACGTTTAAAAGAAGGGATTAGAAACTCACAGGTTGTTCCGCGTCCAAATCCTAGCTCTGCACCACGCTTGCTTGCTCAAAACCCGAACCTATCAAACGTATGATTTAAGGATCAGATTACGTCTCATAACATACGTTGAACAACGTATAACAATAATTAAACCCCAACGCTTGTCTCGAATGTTTGTCATTCAAACCATCAAACCCTAGCTCAACGGTTTCATAGGTAGAACCATTCATGACCCGTTTAGAAACCATAAATTCAAACTGGGTTCTCATGAATGCGCGTACCCGGCCATGCACAACACTAGCTCACAAAAACCCTAGTTTTGTTCAAATCCGTCCCTGAGCACTAACGCGTACCATCGGGTGCCACTCACACCCCCACCATCGTGATCGGTTATCACCGTCGTCCTCATGTCCTTTCTTATGCACTGCTAGCCCGTTCATCGAGCCCCATCATCTCTCCATCATCGTCTTCGTCCTCTAGCCAGGTCCAAACCCTAGCGGGTCAACGCCACGCACCAACACAATGAACCACCATGCACGCCGCCACCACCCTAGTCCTCACGTCTGTCCTTAGCGGGCTACACTTCACGGTCATGCAACCAAGGCCACCAACAGACGTTGCCGGCCCCACGCTACACCACCACTTCCACCACCATCCTGCGCCATCGGACCAACACCAAAACCGTAATTACTGGTCACTGTCGAGCCTCACCATCTTCGTGCCTCATTATTCCCATCGTACCTGCGCCGTCACTGATTATTGCCGAGGACCACCCGTAGTTGCCCCCTTCATTGCATACGGCCATCATCGGCCGCCACGCCACCATCCGAACACCATCTAACTCCAATTCATAATCAGAAATCCCTGTCAAAAGGGTGTAAACACATAAACGAATACAAACGGGATTACCTTGACGTGTTTCGAAAACTCCCGGTTGAATGCTACCCTCGAACCACCGTCGCCGGCGTCCTTTGATCTTGGCATCTCTACTTCCCTCGCGTCTCCTTCTGTCACGCAACCCCTAGGCCGAATGGCCTAGGGTTTCCTCTAAATGTTGCTTTTAAATGTTACAATGTTACATCCGGATCCTTGCGTGTCTCTTTCGTATGTTTTGATCCAAAACTGTGTTTTAAATAATTATTACAGTAGTTAAACGCACCTTTAGTGTCAATCTATGCCCTTAGTTACTAAAAACAGATTCAGGTTGCCCAATACATGTTTCATTAGTTATACGAATTTCTAGGATGTTACAATTAAGCATGAGACTTGGTTGCTTACAATATACATGATACTAGATTGATCACATTATACGTGAAACTTATTTGTTTAAAATATACATGATACTAAGTTATTCACATTATATGTGAGACATATTTGAGTACAGTGTACATGATACTAGATTAAACATGAAACTAGGATGTTTACATTATACACGGAACTTGATTGGGTACAATTGTTGCAATTGATGGATCACAAGACATGATAATTCATTTTATCCATGAAGGTTGAAAACTACAAACTTTTAAGCTACTCGGGGTTTGACGTATTCTTGTTCAAACACGAGGAAGCTGTAAAACTTTAAAACTACTCGAGGTTTGACGTATTTTTCTTCAAACACGAGGAAACTATGGAACTCTAAATTATGCCACATTACTACTCTTTAGCTTTCTGATTGACCTTACTATCTAGGGGCACAATTATTTATTAGAAACTCATACGTGAAACCAATAGATGTGAACTAAGTATTTTTGTGTCCTCTTTTGACCAATACACAATGGGATGATCTATATGGACCATGTGATGAATTGAGTAATTACGGGTGCACACGTAATTATAAGAATCATCACATGGAAAACATAGTAAATTCTGTCGTGTGTTATGACATAGAACCCATCATGATGTATATAGTAACGAAACTGAGATAATATGATAAGGCATGGTGGATACGCCGCTGGTACTTCCTATATATAAGTGTTCCTGTCATATTTTCAGAGGTAGCGTCGTTCGTATCACGTAAAGTATTATGTTATTTTGACTTTGACCCATGTTTGTGAAACCTTTTATTCACTAACATTTCTTGAACATGTTAGACTACGTCCTAAACAAACCTTAATCATAAAATCCAAATTGCTCCCATCTCAAGTGATACATTCCATCACTGAAGTCCAAAATATTTTTCGACAATTTCCTTCTTAACCCTCATCCCCTTCATAGTTCAGTAGCCTCCATCAGTCGAATTTCGGGACGAAATTCCCTCAACTAGGGGATACTGTCACATCCATGATTTTCTGATACTATTTCATTCTATTTTATACAATAATATCACTTCATTTCAAACCCGTACTTGGCAAATTAATTATTATTCTAACATGTATTAAATTCAAATTTTCAGACTTTCAGTAACATATTATTTTCTATTATATGCAAATTTAAATAAATATATATATATATGCCTTGTTATATAACTAAGAGCTTTAAATCATGTGTTTACATTTTATATATATATGTATTTGGTATATTTGGTTACAATAAATAAATCATTTATGCAAACTCTGTAATTTTACAAAAATAGAAACCCTTTCTTTTATAAGATCTTTATGATTAAACAAATAATAATCAAACTTTTATAAACATTATAGAAAACCATTTTTATAAATAATTATGTTTAATTTAAAACAAATAAACCTAGTTTGAACCCCCTCATTGTTCCTAAACCAATACAAACCAAAAGAGCCATCTACAAGCTCAATTTGGACCCCCAATTGTGACCCTTGTCTAACTGCTGGACCCATACCCGAACTTTGACCAAGAAAAAGTCAACTGATCATAAATCAATCCAAGAACCCATGATTTTGATGCTGTTAATGCACACAAATCATGCATAAACGTTATACAACGGATTCTGAATCCCAATCATGATCCAATTTAATGGCAATCAAGAGTATTAACCCCAAACACGAATATACAACGGCCCATTTCGGATGAAATCAACCTATAAAACTGAGCCTAAATCGTTCGCGACACCGTTGGCAAGGATTCTAAACTCTCAAACATCCGACATTACACCTTTGGGACTCAGACGAGCTCGTAGAACGTCGGAATTAAACTCACACCCGTTCATCCTCGTTGCCTCACCAATCCAGGTAATTTGTGTACCACGAGTTTCGTTTTGATGCAAGGGACGAAAGCCCCATGCTTCCCGGAATGATCGGGGGTTTGATCGAGTGGATTGGCAGACTAGGGTTTCAGGAACACAAATTGGGGAAGAAGGTGGGCTGGGGTTATGTGTTAAAAGCTTTTCGCATGCATCCTTGATCAAGGCATACGCCCGAATCAACCGGTTAAGTCTGTAGCTCCACACGATAAAGGTCGTGGGTTATAGTCTAGCCCCGCACCTTTATTTTGCTCGTGGGTTTGGTCCTGAAACCTGGTCTCCTCTCAGAATTGGTTATCATTTAGGGGAACAAACTAACTAACACTAGACCTCCCCTGGTCTAGTGGTTGCGCGCTTTGTACTTCTCCAGACAGACCCGGGTTCGAGTCCCGTGGTCTGATTTATTTTTAATTCCTTTTAAAACTTGACTTTTATTAAACAAAAATTTACTTTATAAAATCTATTTTACAATCCATAAAACCCAAACCTGTTTTAAATATATAATTGACAAGTTTTGGGAGAAAACCATTATTTTGTTTCTAAACAATTTAAAACCTTAATAAGACATAATTTAATTAAAACAATTAATGTTCTTTTAACAAACTAATACTTATAAACCATTAACTTGGTTACTTAATTATTTAAATTAAAACCTTATATTTCCAAAGAAAATGGTTTTATTCACTAACGTCGTTGAACTAATTATTAAATATATATATTTTTTTAAACGTGGTTTGAATGACAAAATAAGTAGGCCATTAATTTCCTTGGGAACCAAATTGTTCTTAATAAATTAAATAAACAAAAGCTTTTCTATTAAATTATCCAAATATCCATTTGTTCAAACTTATTATTTTCTTTTATTTTGTTCATTTATTTACTTATCATAATCGTAAAGTGATTATTCCTGTGTATATATATCCAATTATTTACAAAGACAAATGAAACCATATACTCTTACACACATACTTTTACCTGAGGTTACATAAGCATCATTTTAGAGCCCAATCGAGTCACACCACTCAACCAAGCCCTCAACCAATTACTTTATACAATAGGATTTCCCCTAGTCATTTGTGCATGTCATTGATATATTTTTACAATCCAATCATAGGTTGGCTAATCACTGGTGCAATATCTTGCTCGTGTAATCTAGAAACTACTATTACATGTGAGTTTACATAGCCCCTTTTTCACTTTTATATCTTTGGGGTGAAACATGATTAAATTCAAACTATTTGCAACTATTACAATTCAAACATTATGATCATGTGTGCAATTTGTGCCTTATGCTTGAACACTATTTGTGCAAACAACATTTACATACTTTTTGTGCATAGTGTAAGTGCAATCATTAACTCTGTACAAGCCGACGGTATACAATGATAGATCTATTGTGTCTGACCAACCCACCCGGTTAGGGTGATTGTTGCCGAAAACACTTAAGGATAACCTGCAGGTTATGCCTATCAGTCACAAGGTTTGATTGTGTGCCCAGTTTAAACAATAGTGATTCTCCATAATTGCCTTATTAAACCATGTATCATATGAATTGTACACAAACTCTTGATATTACTTGTGGTGTCAAAACCTATGTATGCTCACAAATTATTTTTAGTTGATTATGTTTTCATCATGTTTCAGGTACTAGTGTATGTGATCATATGCAAGATGCTACCTATAGGATTTGGACTTAACGAACAAATAAATTGAACATGTTGATGTATCTGACCTTGGTTGTTGATTGAACTATTGTAATGAAATCTTGATGAAATTAGTATATGTAACTTTAATTGATCATGAGCTTATGAACAGTCTACACGTCCGCCCCGACGTATTCCGCCGTCGGTTGGGGTGTGACAATTAGACACTATTCCTTCCAACAAACGCAACAAATTCTCAATCAAAAGATTTGAAATCATTAAGTATCTCTCTTTGTCATGTCATGTGCCTCGAGCAACCGCTATCAACATGCCAGACATTGTTAATAGTCCTCCCCGGTTTACTCTGCACATAAGAAGAGTTTTATGATAAATAGGTACCCAGATCATATTAGACATGGGCTGAATTTGACTTTTACAGTCTTAGTCACAACGACATTTTCCTATTTCTTCAAACTCAAATAAGCTTTTGTTCTAAAGTTATTTGAAGACAATTGTTCTGTTTTAATTTTCTAAAAACCAACATCATTTTTCTCATATTTCTTAGTGAATTTTTGTTTATCAAAATAGCTTGGAATGATGGGTTTCTTCACACATCTTTGACCTTTTTGGACTTTTTTGTCCACAAACTTTGGCAAAACATAATCATTACACGCATTTGAATAATACGCACAACAATATCTAGAAATCATGTAATCACGATTATATCTACGAATCACTCTGAACTTAGACACTTTGTCGTTCTTGAACATTGTCTTGTTGGTATAATTCTTTGATTGCTCATTGTGAATTTTTGACTTCAACTCAAATGGTTTGTGCTTGCATTTTCTTGCAAAATGCCCAACTTTGCCACATGTGAAACAATTTTATATATTACTCTTTGACTTTGAACTCTCGCCTACTTCAAATTCTGACTGAACTTTCACACACGTTGACTTGCACTGATTCCTCACCAATTTTCCTTTGTATTGAACATGCTTATCTTTAACATCAATGAACTTGTCTTTGACATCAGTTGATTTGCCTTTGACCCACTCTTGAGTTGACACTTTATTTTTAGTTTGGATCTTTGTTGGTGACGAGATTATAATTGGAACAAACGCCTTGTTCTCTTGATCACTCACAAGGATATGATTTTCAGGAGAAATATAATCATTTTTCTTAGGCTGTTCATGTGATAGATCATATTTTTTAATCAAAGGATTTACATGTTCATCTAGCACAACATATTTAGCTACACTTGAGCTTTATGAATCGGCACATAATCTCTAGCTGTATGCACCCCTTTATCAAAGAAAGTAGATGCAGACAACACCTCAGACACACAAACAAAACAAGAACAATCAGAATCAATAACATAAGTAGAATCATTCAAAACATTAACAATCAAATTGCCTCCATCAGACTTAACAAACTTGTTCACATTACAACTATCAGCAAGAAACAGTCTACAATCCCTAATTGTCTCTCTAGAACACAATTTATTGAATTCACTAAAATTTCTCACATAATCAACTGTAACTTCCTCATCTACATGGCCTGTGTTAGTAGCTGCACTTACATACAAATCATGAAAAGAAGAGTTATCATCTCTAAGTAATTCATTTGAAACATGTGGTTCAGGAAAAGGTTCGAAATGATCAGGATGGTGTACTGCTTTGTAACCCACAACATCTTTAATATAAAATTTTCTTTGCTTATCAACACATTCTTCTAAAACGTTTCTTTGCATACCCTATATAGAATCAGAACCCTCTCTTTTACAAGATCAGATTGGGCAACAATGAGTTTGTCTGTAAGATATTTGATTAAAAACTCTTTTTTAGCTAAGTATTCCTTGAAAGTCATGTTATCTTTCAACAAAGCTTTAATTTTTCTGGTGTAACTGACCTCATTCTGTTTAATTTCATTGTTAACCTTGTTAAATTTATCATTCTCAGCAATCAAAAACACATTTACTGCATGATAATTCTGCATACGAGTAATGCATTTAGAAGAACAAATAAATGAAGTATCATCAGAATTTACCTCACTGTCAGTCTCAGAAGTCTCTCCAAAGTCAGATACTGCGGCTTTGCCTTTGTTATCAGGTTTCAAGGCACTCTCATACACATCGCTTTCACTTTCACTAACAGCTTCTTTCACCAAACTTTCAACCTAAGACATTAACGCCTCATCAAACTCCACCACAACATCCTCAATCTCGGATTCCACCTCACAATTGGCCGGTTGTTTTGACATAAGAGCTGTTAGAGCCTTCTTTAACTTATCATCCTCATCATTGAGTTCAATCAGCTTGACTCCATTGCCTTCAACCTTCTTTTTCTTCACTTTTGGGCATTCACGAGCAACATTTCCCAATTGTTGGCAATTATAGCATCTCATCTTAGCTTTATCAAATCCAACTTTCTTCCCAAATTGGAGTTTATCTCTCTCAGTTTTCTGCAAATACTTCTTCGCACGAACTGCAATCATGGCCGTCTGCCACTGTAAGTCCATATACTCGAGATCATCTAGATTAATTTGGACTAGATCTTCAGCATCAAGAACGGATGGTTGAAGTTTTCCGATAACAATCACATTATTGCTACTCATAAAAGTACCAAACAAGGCGATCTGGTCGTCAGGAATTTGACCAACAGCTTTACTCTTCTCACAACTAACATTTTCAGAACCACAACAACTTTTACCCTTATCATCCTTTGATCCTCCACTTCTACCTTCTCCATTTCAAGAAAATATAGCTGCATTTGCTAAACTTGTATTGTGTGGCTTATCAGGATTGTTCAACTCTCTTTTCTTTGCTTCTAGCTCAAAAGATTCCAGGAGACATATTATGGCATCAAGAGTTTTACTTTTCAGATTTGGGATAGTATTCTTCATCAACGTGCACAGGATACTCCATGTATCAGGTAGTGAATCCAACAACTTCTTGCACACATTATACTCTTTTAGTTTAACACCCATCTTTCTCAGCCGATTGATCATAGTGGTGTAACAAGTAACCTCTTCACTCAAAAATTCACCCTTCTTGTAGTTGAATATGTGGTATTGCTTTAGTAACAAATTTGTACGACTTTCTTGCAAAGTAGCATTCCCCTCAAACCTTAAGCACAAAGCATTCCATAGTCCTTGAGCAGTCTCATGTTGCTCAAAATTCAGATACAATTCAGTTAGTGGAGCAAGTATAATTGATCCCAAAGCACGATTATCTCTCTTAGTCAACTTTCTGTCTTCCTCATTATATTGATCTAGATCAGCTATTGGAACAAGACCATTAGCATTTGCCATCTTAGGTATATGAGGACCTTTCACAATCAAGTCCCAAAGAGTGTGTTCATTAAACGAAAGTACGCCTTCATTTGAATTTTTCCAGTTGTAGAAATCAGATACGGATTTCAGCATTGGTGGTGACTTACCCACAAGCTTCTCAGTCTCGTACACTTTTCCAGCCATCTTCAACACAAACAAACAAGCACAAATTTCTGATCAAATCTGAAAATTTTCCAAGTACAGAGATTTCGACCGAAAACTTTCTCGATTGAAAACTTTCTCGGATGCGATTTTTAGTTCGAAAACTCAAGATTTCGGACTGGAGATTTCTGACAGGATATTTCAGACACTTACACGATTTCGGACAAGATTTCAATCAAAATGAGATTCCGGACTCTTCAAGCAAGATTTCAAACACTTCAAACTCAGCACCTCCAAATCACACCTCCAACTGATCTGATGAAAAATCAAGCCCCAAAATCAATACCACAGTTCATCTCCATGAAAAATAGCCCAGAAAACTCGAGAATGGCAGAAAAAATCACATAAACTCAATCTCAATCGATTAAAATAACTTGAAATACCACGAGCTTCAACCGAAAGCTCTGATACCACTTGTTTGTCCTTCTGGTCTGCTAGTATCCATGCCAAACAGTCACCAACGATATTCTTGAAAGGCGGAAACCAATCCAAGAGATATCAAGATCAAAACAACGGATCAAACACCGAAACCCGAATAATACACCACGTGAATGAGATGAATCACAAAAAGCTTCTTCTATTGATAATAATTGCTGAATACAAATGCTAATCTAGACTGATCACAATAATGCTCAATCCTTAGACAAATGGCAAAAACTTACAAGTTCTAATTACAATTCAAACAACAAGACTATCTATAGTGTAAAGATTTCATCCAAAATCTTTATCGTCCGAAAACGTTTTCAACCAAAAAAGTTTTTCGCCCGAACAAGTTTTTGACCAAAAACTTTATACTTGTACATATTAAAGTGTTGAACTTGGATTTGATGGACTACTACGTTCCAACAACCTGAATGAGTTACTAATCAAGAAGTTATGTCCAAAGGGTGAAATTGAGAAGATTGAGGGGATTTTCTGGGATTGAAAGCCGGGAAAATTACGCATCGGCAGTACACCGTGAGCTTTAACGAGTTGGCACGACTGGTGCCCCATTTAGTTACCACGAAAGAGCAAAGGATCAGCAGGGGTTACCCTCTAAAGTTCGCACGTTTGTAAAAGTGAACACCCCTCAGACTTTTGAATCGGTAGTAGAGTTGAGCGGAGTGGTGTATAATGACCTGTCTCTGGGTAACGCGGTCATTGAAGAACCAAAGAAGAAGTTGATGTTGCCTGGGAAACAAAATGGCAGAAATTTGTATGGGTCTCGGTACAAGAAAGACAGAAAGGGGGAACTAGTTGTATGTGGGAAATGCGGAAAGGAACATTTGGGCAAACGTAAGTACGAATCGAATATGTGCTATAAGTGTGGGAAGTGGGGCCATTATGCTCGCGACTGGCATGGCGGCCAAAGATGTTATAACGGTCAAGGAATGGGGCATTTGAGCCAAGATTGTCGAAAGCCAAAGGATACGGGAAACGGAAGGATGCCGAGAAGTCGAGGGCGAGGACGCGGGCATATGCCCTATTTCAGCAAGAAGCGAGCAGAAAGCTTATGGGAATCTATGTACCGGTTTTAATTTTCTAAACAGTTTTAATTAATCATATTAATTTACAAATCAGATTTGCAATAACGGAAGCATTTGTACATGTTTAACGGTTCTAAAACAGAATCCCGTTAGTAATCCGATTACACGCATAAAGACAATTATAGGTCCCGTGAGTCTCAGATCTCTCACGTGCGAGTGCGTATCTAGTCGAACATGGTGCGGAATCCCCTGTGACTGGGTGGACAATCATGACTAGGAAAATGACAACAAACATGAGTAACAAAAGCTTAGTATATTATTATCCAACAACCGGTTACAAGTTTGCTTTCCAAGAATTCTTCTTACAATACAATGAGAGCGTAAATAGACAAACTCATAACCTGCTATTTATAGTAACAGACTAACAACCTGCGTAATAGGCTTGTATGCAGGAATAACCTCTGTGTACTAGCCTAAGTACGCAGGCTCTATCATGCGTACTAGCTAAGTGTATAAGAATACCCTCATGCGTACTTGCTTAGTACGCACAAGTACAAACTTCACACGACCAATCACAATTCAAGTGCTAACATAATCAACGATAACTCGATAAGACGATTACAACAGAGACTGAAATTCATACACATACAAAAGATATAAACAAGCACAGAACAATCTTCAGAGTGTCTGTCACCAAGAAATGCCTCTATAGACTCCCCCTTGACAACAGCCCTGGAGATGTCTTCAGTCTCTACAGGTCTTCAGCTTGAGAGCGCTTCCCATCCTGTTTTTGTAGTCAAAGAAGAACTTGACTAGCTTGTTGTACCTGGAAGCCAGAAGCTTTGTCCATTCATCTGTGCTGATACAGTACCTGTCTTGTAGAACCTCCAAATCTTTCAAAGAGAAGTTGATAAGGATGATTTCATCAAAGAAACCAGTGACTCATGTTCCCTCGATTCCACTCCCATTGTAACTCCCTCGGTTCCACTCCCATTGTCTTCATATCAGTTTTTTCCACCATCACCGCCTCACATATAATCCGATGAACAAACCAGTTATTCATGTTCTCTAGAATATCATATGGAATCTTCTTAAGGGGAATCTAGGTCTCACACACCACTGGTTTGTAAAAAAACTTCTTCAAATACTTGTTAGTCACGGGATCCTTTCTGGTCTTATCCGTGACTCTCTTTGGCTTCTAAGATTTGAACACCTCATAGTTTCCAGAATTTCCTTCTCTTTGTAGTACTCCCCCAAACCTCTAGCAGCAGCAACAGACGTTTCACCAACAAGTTCTCTTTGTGCCATGCTTACCAGGTCATACTTGGGTAATGAGTTGAATGCTTCGCTGTTTGGCTTCAGATACTGCACTCCACCAGACCATTTGATAGCAAACAAACCCTTGTTATCCTCAAAGGTAATAGAAAGTATCATCCCTACAGCTTCATGCTTGTCAATGTAATGAGACTTTTGCAAAGCAGGAGGTTGACTTTTCTTGAACCATTCCTCTGGAAGCTTACTTCTCCAGGTTTCAATAAGATCAACAGCATGACTTTGTTTAGTAAGGGGAGCATTAGTTGCGATTGCTGCACCCCTAGCCTCAACAACCTTTTCCGAATCACCATCAACTGTGCTATCAACAAATGAAAGATAAGGAGCTTGAAAATTCTCCCCATCCTCCAATTTATATATACCCTCTCCTGAACCCTTTGGAAACTTAACCAACACATCATCGTCATCCACACTCCATTCATCACCATCAGAATTAGTCTCTCCTTCTTCAATCTCAGCAAGAGCATCAATTCTTTCAGCCTTTGAGTAATCAGGCTCGAGTAAAAGAAAAGTAGCATCAGCAAGTCCTTCATTAGCAAGTCCTTCTAATACATCTACCTGTTTACCCTTCTCTTCACCAGTCCTTTAAACACCTCCACTTGAAGACTCCCTTGAGACATAGCTACTGTAGATATTGGAACAATAGCCAAAGCTTGATGCTCACCACCGCTAGTACCAGCCTCAGGATCCTTATCTTCATTAGTGTCATCCTTTGTCAAATCAACTTGATGATAGACATCCTTGGTGTCAGCTTTCTTTTTCTCCCCCGAGCATCAAGCTTCTTTGTCAACTCTTCTACTAAAGCAACCGTCTTCTGGTGTTGTTCATGTGGAAGGTCAAGTGTTGTCTCAATAGTTTACATGTGGGTTAGTAGAGAATTGTTAAGCTGTACCTGAATTTCATGCAACTCCTTCAAAAATCTGATCTGTTCTTGGGCTCCAAGCCACTTGCGTGTTAGTAGAGTTGTCTCATCAATAAGGGAATTAATCTTAGTTTGTTGGGACTTAGACTAACTCTGGGAATTGCTAACAGACTCTAGTAATGAAGTAACTTCTGCTTCAAGATAAGAAATCCTAGCATCATGAGTATCAGGATCCCTAGATGTGGATGACTCACTAGTTTCATGTATAGGAGAGGTGATGATATCAGCAAAGTCGAATCCTCATGAGAATTCTTCATAAGTGATCGGCTATGTTGTGGGATGAGTTGTGGAAACGAGAACTGTTATGACTTGTGTTGTGGTGATGGGATTAGAGATCACACACTCTGTAATAACTGGATGGTACTCACAGGAACTTGAATTGTAGTCATTAGAAGAGATACTATCTCAGGCACCTCCTCGGAGACAGTTGTTATCACAACAGTTGTTAATCTTGGTCTCTTCCTCTGATACAGTTGAGATCGACTAGATGCAACTCTCTGAGCTTCGAGATGAGCATTGATGTAGGTCCAGCTGGTGTATAGATCGATCTCAGACGTATAACATGCAACGTGAACTCGTAGTGTGGAATCCTAATGAATACACATGTCTCGAACAAATACACATATAAAAGAATCACACATAAAGACAAGATCTCCGGTAAACTCTCTGTTGTATTTATCTTATAAAAGTGCTTACAAGTTACAAATCGCAGATGTCTAAAATAAACTAAGCACTATTTATAAGCAACACACTGCTACAGGCAAACTTAGCAAGTTCGCTAGAACTAGCCGTAGGCGAACTTAGCAAGTTCGCCACAACTATATCAGGCGAACTTGTTAAGTTCGCTTGTTGCAACAAACTTAACACATTTAGAAAACATTACATACAAGAAATCATACAGACCTAATCTATTACAAGACTGATTGTCACACAAATGTTCCAACAAACTCCCCCTTGACAACAACTTGGTCTTTATCTTCAAGTCTTACTCATCTAATTCTCTGGTAACGAGCTTGCTTCACACACTCCATACTTAACACACACACACAAAGCCCTCTCTTGTACTGCATCGCCTGTTCTCTCCATTCACTGGTATACATAATTTATGTACGCTTCAACATCTTTTGATCATTCTTAGAAAATTTACATGATTTATGGCATCAAAGAATCTTTCCAGAACCTTACCATGCATATCTTCAATCACTGCTTCTCCTGTATTAACATCCACGTACCACCACTTCAATTCACCCAAACAATCTTGAGGAATCATCTTTAAAGGAATCTTGGGAACAACTTTAACAGGTTTAAACTTATATCTCCAGATCGTTTTCTTTGAAACTTGATCTATATCCTTAAATCTTCTTCCCTGTTGTGGCTTCAATCTCCCATATTTCCCTGATTCTCCTTCAGTTCTTATAAGCTTGGCAATTAAAATAGCTATGTCGTTGCCTGATCTGTTAATCAAGGATTTTGTTGATAACCCATTGACTTCACATCTCGGCATAGTGTTAAAGTACTTCAGCCGTGGCTTCAGATACTAAACACCGTCAGTTCTTTTTATGGCAAATAGCTTGAAATCTTCTTCATAAAACCCACTAACATTTCTACGAGCACACCTGACCTTGTTCACATATCTTTCATTCTGAATTTGGACTGATTGAGAAGCAGGTAAAACCTTTTTCCAACTCTTAATCATTTTCAACCACTGTGCTTTGGTCATGCCGGTATCCTTGTATAACACTTGATCTTCAGGCTTATCTTCAGCAGCATCAGACTTAGGCTTTGAGACATCATGATCTAATTCTTCTGACTATGCAATACCTTCATAAATCTCTTCTGATATCACATTATCATGGAATAAGCCCATGTCAATATTCAATCCATTATAGCCTTCATAAACAATCTTATGTGTGCCATTCACCACCTCTAATTCCACTATCTCTCCTTCTTCAATCTCAGACTCACTTCCACCATCCATTTCTTCATCATCAACAAGCTCATCAAGATTCATCAAACACTCTAGCTTATCAGCTTCGTCTACATAAGAATCTTCAAAAAATGAATTATCTAACATATCAGCATCAACTCCAGAAGTTTCTTTCTCAGTTATAGTCTTCAGAAGTTGAATAATCCTGGCTCTGATACCAATTGTAGGTCCCAGCTGGTCTGCAGATCGATCTCAGATGTATAACAACCAACGTGATCTCGTAGTGCGGAATCCTAATGAATACACACGTCTCAAACAGATACACATATAAAAGAATCACACACAAAGACAAGATCTCTAATAAACACTCTATTGTATTGCTCTGATAAAAGTGCTTACAAGTTACAAATCCTAGATGTCTAAAACAACACAAACTAAGCACTATTTATAGGCAACACACTGCTACAGGCGAACTTAGCAAGTTCGCCAGAACTAGCCTTAGGAGAACTTAGTAAGTTCACCACAACTATATGAAGCGAACTTGTTAAGTTCACCTGTTACAACAAACTTAACACACTTAGAAAACATTACATACAAGAAATCATAAAGACCTAATCTATTACAAGACTGATTGTCACACAAATGTTCCAATAATTGAGGTCACTTAAAACAGTCTCCTAGGGTCTGTCAGACTTAGTTTTCATCCTTTGTACAGTCTCTCTAAGCCGTGAGGCTTCAGTCTCTGAATCATCATCATCGGGATTGTATTCTTCGTCAGTAATGTCTTCCCTTTGTCGTTTAAAAGACGATTCACGAGGGGGAACCTTAATCTACCTTCTTGGGTGTACCTGATCGGGTGCATCATCAGAGTCAGAATCTAATTCAGTCCTCTTAGAGTTTATATCCTCTAGAGCTTCACCTTCAACTTCTTCATCTCCACCTTCGTGTTCACTTTCTTCCGCTTTAGAAACACTAACTAGCTCTTCTTCTTCCTATTGTTGTTCTTTTTGTTTATCGGAGTGTTATTCACTATATTCAGGCTCAGACTCTGGATTATAGAACCAATCACCTAGTGGTGCCACATAATGACAATGATGAGGTAAACAAAGAGAGGTGTATACACGAGAATAGGTTCTTTAGTTCCCAGATTCATGAAGTGAGCAAACACTCTCTTGTCAACCCTCTTCACTTGTAATTTCTTTTCAAATTATGGTAGAAACGGTAGAAAATGATTGATCAACAGTTGAACAAAACGAGGATACAAGAGAAATCTGAACTTCTCAACAACATTAATCTGGTCTACCATGGATCTATAGACATACTTAGAGAAGTTGTACCCCCTGTTCAGAGACAATCCCACCATTGCTGATGCCAAATCGCGTCCCATGGTATCCTTAATAGCCTTCCTCGTAGAAATACACATAATCATGACGTGTGCAAAGTACCGCCATTGATCCAGTAACCACTTCTTCATGTACGACGAAAAGTCTTCTCTTCCAACATAACCCATCCTCTGTCTCCAACAACCTGCTACGATGAAGTCAGGAAATGTGACTGGATCTTCCACTCGGTCTTGAATTTGCAACACTAGTCTGTTAATAACCTCTGAGATAGCAATCTCTTAATTTGCAACACTTGCTCGAATGACATTAGGAGTAACCGTGCAATCATGAGTTGCTGTCTCCCAGAACTACTCCAAGTACGGTCTGAAAATAGCATGATTTCTAGAGATAGCATAAGCAATCTTTGAGCGATTGAGAAAAGTGACTATTTCTTGATAGTTCATCGTTGCACCTTTCCATTCCGGATTCACAAGTGCCAACAGATTGAATTCACTAGTAAAAGTATGAGCCATAGCTGCAACAACAAACAAAGAACAAATACAATCATTAGAATTAGAAAAATTTCAGAAAACCATGAATCAACTTTTTCAGACTTAGAAAAATTTCAGAAAACCATCCCCTGCGTACTACGCAAGTACGCATGCAGTAACTCTTGCATACTAGCTAAGTACGTAGGAGCTTGTTCTTACGTACTTAGCAAGTACGCATGAACTGGACTTAGTCAGCTTCAAATTTCTTAAAATTCTTGATTCAGTGTTGTTTATTCAAAATTTTCCATCGCACACCAGCGAAAATGATTTGTGAGCCCATTTTGATCATCCCCAAGTGCAATATCAAGTTACATAAAACCCATTTTGACAAAAACAACCGTCGACGTAAACCACGAACATGACAGGGTAAAAAATCAGAAAATTCAACTTTATAAGAACTGATTTTGAAGCCAACATGGTCGATTGATGTTTAGAAACATGTTTTGAGTATCAATTTCACTTATTAACACCCAAATTCAACAAATTTACCTAAAAAAAGATCATCAAAACCCTAGTCTTCAAGAACAAGAATCGGTCCAAAAAGTGAAGATTTCATGGATGATCGTAGTCAGGATTCTTACCAGATGATGTTGGAGTGATTCCAATACAAGAAATGAGATGAAAAAGAGTCTTAGAACACACGATTTTTTGGTGGAAAAATGAGCTGTGAGAGGTCGGAGCGTGTAAACAAGAGTGAAGTGTTTGAACTGAACGAAATCAGTTAAACATCTGTTTATATACCCGCTCAAAACCTCTTGCGAACTTAGCTAAGTTGGCAGGAATTACTTCCTGCGTACTTAGCAACTATGTAAGGCCAAGTCTGTGTACTTAGCTAAGTACACAGAACCCTTTGCCAAAACCATTTTTAACTCAATTATGAAGTATTTTAAATCCAAAGACGTTGTGGATAAGATTGGTCAATCCCAAGCTGTAAAAAGATGTTCCACGGAAGTTAAAAATAAAATATTTTTGGTTTTTCTAAAATAAGGTAAAATTGTACTTAAATATTTTTTTTTGGAATTTTCAATATTAAGAGAAATAAACTGAAAATCGTTTTGTCCTTGTCTGAATAAAGAAACTTAAATACAAGAGACAGAGTAGCATGTACAGGAAAATATTTGCAGAAATACTCCCTTTTTATTCAAAATCATAAATAAGACGATCATATCAGTTTATCTGATGCAACAATCACACAACATTAGATATAAAATGTCTAACAAATCTATTGATAAGACTATACAAAAATCTTTTTGGGTTTTATATGTACAAAAGAAAGGACATATTAAAAACTATTATATAAAATGTAATGATATTAGATAAACTTCAAAGAAAATGAGATCAGGTCATGACATACTACCCCTTTAATTATCAAATTTGCAATACACTACATGTCAATATAAGTTGTTAGTATTATAAGATTTGAAATTATAAGAATTTTTGTTCCACGTTCTTGTGAGTTAGGGTACCAATTAGTATGAAATACAACGTGTACCCCACGATTATGCCAAAATAAAGAATAATGCAATTATCTCAAGACATATAAGATTTTCCCAAGGATTATCCTATTTTCCAGAATCAAGAGACATCGTTTAGCACAACAAAAATCAAGCAGAATCCATAAGGATTATCAAGAATTAGATGATTCAAAATCGATTGGTTCATTTGTCTTGGTATTTAGATATATATTGCAGTGAAGATCATGATGATTCAGGTTAATAGGTATGGAATCTGAAGATTCAGGTAAGGGGATCCAACTGTTATATGGATTTGTCTACAATGGAATCAGATGTGATCCAAGGAATAGCATATTTTTGATGGATGTTGTGAAGACATATCTTAGCTCAGCTTCAAATTGCATGCTTTTCGGGACATGGGCAATGAAGAGAACTGAAACATTGTGCTAAAGACATAACCCGAAATTGGTCTCATAGGATAATACTAGCCAAAATCTTACATTCTTTATGTGATAATGATCTTATATACACACACACCTAGCATAATATGGGTTCAAATCATAGTTCTAGTATAAGATATTATGTTTTCACAATACTAATGATAAAAAAACGCTTTTAGCCTACTGACAATTCAAATTACATGCAGCTATTCAAATTAAAGCTAGATTGTACATTTTTAAAACTTATGTAGTCATGACGCAATCATTTCCCATTCGGGCAGTCTAAGAAGCTTAGATCCAGACATATAGCACTGATTAATTTATATACGTAACTAACAACAAAACAATCTAAATTCATGTGTGAATGATCATCTACTGATGTACTATCATTTCTTCTATTCCTCAAATAACTTTGGTTTTTCATAATTTTTAATTTGTTTGGATTTTGATATTTTTCAAAGAAAAAGAACTTTACAGTAAAAGAGTGAAAAATAAAAAGAAATAACTTCCATGAATCACTTGTTTAGAAAAAGATTTTCACTCGGGATTGAACATTCCTATCATATTGACAAGGTGTTCAAAGCGAGTACGATCAAAGGATTTAGTGAACAGGTCGGCAAAGTTGTCATCCGTGTGAACCTTTACAAGTTCAATCAAACTCTTTTAAGTGCAATCACGAATGAAATGGTGACGAATTTCAATATGTTTAGTTTTGGAATGTTTCACCGGGTTATTATGATGGACATGGTGGAATTGTTGTCAATGAACATTGGAGTTCTAGTGTAGTTCAAGCTAGGGGTGTGCAAAGTTGTTTATGGGTTGGTTTTGGCCTCTTCCATAACCATAACCGCTTGGTTGATTAACCGTTTTCGGTTAACCGTCGGTTTCAGTTAATTCACCATTTTCGTTCTGTAACCACGAATCACATTTTTTTAGCAAAAATCCTCGAATTATGTTAGTAACATTTTTTTTCTAGTCATAAATTCATAATTAATGTATTCGTTATCTAGAAATTTCTTGTGATTCGTGGGGGAAATTTGCACATATATTTGTGAATATATATTTTGTGCACTCTTAACCATTATCATAGTGAATGGGGGGAAATCATTTATATTTTGTGCATATATTTTATGCATAGGGTTGTATCGGTTAACGTTCGGTAATGGGGCACCCTTAACCATAACCATAACCGTTTCATCAGTTAATCAAAGAACCTTAACCATAACCGTCGGTTAGTTTTGATTATTAGTTAATTCGGTTCGATGGCGGTTCAGTTATCTGTGGTTAACCGTTAGGGTTTGCTCACCCATAGTTCAAGTAGTAGGCTCTCAGTTTTTGCTAGATCCACAATATCTGATAACAGCAGCTAGCAACTAGCAGCAGCAATGTATTCAACTTCACATGTTGAAATAGAAACAGTTGACTGCTTCCTACACTGCCAGGATACCAACCTATCTCCTAAGAACTGACATTCACCTGAGGTTGACTTCCTATCAAGGTTACAACCGCCGTAATGTGAATCTGTGTAGGCTTTGAAATCAAACGACTGCTGTTTGGAATACCAAAGACCTAATTGGGTTTCCCTTTTAGGTATCTGAATATCCTCTTCACAGCTATCAAGTGTGATTCCTAGGGTTGTTATTAAAACCTTGACAACAAGCAAAATGCATACATAATATTAGGTCTAGAAGCTGTAAGATACATAAGAGAACCAATCATCCCACGGTACAATTTGCAATCTACATCCTTGCCGTCTTTGTCTGGATGCAGCTTGTGATTGACTAGGATCGGTGTGTCATAAGTAGAACAACCATTCATCTTGAATTTATCCAAAATGTCAAGTACATACTTAGTTTGATGAAGATAAGTGCCATCCTCAATTTGATTGACGACAGTTCGCCCATGTTGCTCATCTCAAACTTTGACTTCATCAGCGCTTCGAATTCTCTGCACATATCTTCATTTGTAGACCCAAATATAATGTCGTCCACGTACACTTGTACTAATAGAATATATCCCCATGCTTTCTTGATGAACAGAGTCGAGTCTATTTGCCCATGATCGAAACCGTTAGCCAACATATGCTTAGATAACATTTCATACTAAGCCCGCAGTGCTTGATGAAAGACCATAGAGTGCTTTATCTAGCTTATACACTCTATCTGGGTAATGCAGATCTTCAAAGCCAGGTGGTTGAGAAACGTATACCTCCTAGTGTATTTTTCCATACAAGAAAGGACTTTTTACAACACGTTGAATGACCTTGAAACCAATAAATGAAGCTTAAGCCAAAAACAATATGATGGCCTCAAGTCTAGTAACTGGGCCATACACCACTATGTAATCCAAGCCCTCTTGCTGATAAAAACCCTTGACAACTAGCCGTGCCTTGTTCCTCACTACAACATGCTGATCGTTTGTCTTGCATTTGAACACCCATTTGGTACCTATAGGATGTACCCCCTTTAGCAAATCAATCAAATCCCACGCATTCAACTTCTTGAACTGAGATAACTCCTCTTGCATTGCCTATATCCAACAATTATCTGCAACAACCTCCTTCACATTCTTCGGCTCGATTTGGAATTTAAAACCAGCATGCAAGCACGTTTCCATGATTCCCGTGTCAAGTGTCTCTGCATATAGACTGGTATTCTCAGTGAGGGTTCTGTGACGAGTCTGAAAACCTGCATCAGGATCACCAATGACGTTGTCGAGTGGGTGATTCTTATGCACTCTCGTCTCTCGCACGATAGGTTACTGGATATCTGGAATGAGATTTGGACTCACCTCCCCTACATTATGTGTCAACATTGATATGATCAACATGATCAGCTTCCTCTTCAGCATTTTCATCTTCCTCAGTGTCCCATGAGTCCCAGATGTAGATGAGGCATTATGGTCAAGGGTAGGAATAGGTACAGTGGATATTGTTGAAAAAACAGAGTCATCGCCACCGCTATAGTGCTAATATAGCTTGGCAGTATCTTCAGTAGATAGATTCGGAGGAAGATTGAACGACTTGAAAAGAGTATCATAATCAAACCCCCAAGCTGGACCTGTTGGTTCTGGCAAAATGTTGTACTTGCTGCAATCCACTTCGCACCACTCTTCAATACAACGAGTCTCTTTGTTGTACACCCTTTGCAGTGTGAATTGGCAACATATCCTAAGAAGATGCCTTTCACACCTTGTAGAAATAAAGACTGATGGCTATAAAAATCTCTAAGTACAAACTGCTATGGATAAGCTTATCTGCAGCGGATACTTGTTCTTCTGCTGAAGAACAAATCTGCTGCGGATAGCCTTATCTACAGAAGACCAAAGTTGCTGCTGATAGGCATATCATCAGCAGCTGTGGACAAGTGTGTCTTGCTGCATATCAACAAAATTGATGCTGATAGGAATATCATCAGCAGTTGTGGACAGTTGTGTCTTGCTGTTGATAGCCATTCCCACTGAAGATCAAACGTTGCAGCTGACTGGCTTCGATAAAGCAACCATTACCACTGACAACTTTCTGCTGCACCACTGACACACTCCACGCAGAAAGAATGTCAGTGGTGCAAGACAATAAAAGACAACGACGCTCTTCTTCCAAGGTCTCAAGCAATGATGCCTAAGAAGACGTTTGAGTAAAGATAAATTTTGTGGTTGTTATTGTCGTTACATATAGAATAGCTTCAATACAAGATCAATGGCTTGTGTTAGATCTGATCCTTAGAATCAAGGGTCTGTCTTGATTCAAAGTTACTATATAAGTAGTACTTAGAGTCATTGTATAAGTGTGCTTTTTGCTTAAGAGTTCTCTCTGTAATCTTGTAATCTTTGAAGCTTAATACAAACTGCATTTATCAGAATTCATCTTGTTTACTTTTTACATTGCTTAGTTGTGATTGTTTCCGCCAATCTCAACTAGAATAGAACCATCTTGTATTCATCGATCCTACAAGTGGTATCAGAGCTTTGGCTCACACTTGTTTAATCATTCTCTGGTTCTATTCAAAACTATCTCTTTGCTAAAGTCACCCATTTTCACCAATCAAAAATGGCACAAAACAGTGGAGTTGAAGACACTGGAAGCATCAGCAGACCACCAAGACTGGTGTCTGGAGAAGACTATTATATATGGAAGAACAGAATGGAAAGCTTCTTCTGCTATCAAGAATATGGGATGTGGAAATCCATAAAAGATGGACCATACATACCCATGGTGGCCTCCGTTAATTCCAGAGGTACACTAGTTCCCAAAGAATCCTCCAAATACTCTGATGAAGACATCAAGAAAATGGAGGTAGATTTCAAGGCTTTGGGAGCCATCCATATGTTCTTACCAAATGAAGTTTTCACAACTTTAGAGGATACAAAACTGCAAAGGAGCTATGGGGGGCTTTTGAGAAGATGTTTACTGGTTCAGAGGAAGTAAAAGAAAACAGAAGAGACATCCTGAAGCAGCAATATGAATACTTCGTCTGGAAGGAAGGTGAGTCTCTAACTGTTTTATTTAACATATATACTTATCTTGTAGGTGAGCAGCAGTGCTCAAAAGTAAAGCTGGAGAATGAAGATATTCTCAAGAAGTTCATCAGGTCTCTACCCAGTTGTTGGACACTCTACACAGTGTCCATCAGAAGAACTAAAAATCTGAAGACTCTTCAGATGACTGAGCTTTTCGGTATGCTAAAAACCTATGAATTAGAGATGATTCAGCCCAAGGAAAGAAGCTCAAGCTACCAAACAGCATCAACTTCCACCACCACCTCTTCTTCCCTCCACTCCAACCACTCAGGTCCTAGTTCAAGCAACTATTATCCTCCCATCATCACTCATCCTTAAACTCCAACCTCTCAATCAAACAACTCACCATTTCTTCTTGAAGCCCCACCTAAAACATCAACCTCTGCTGCTTTTGTCTCTGAAAACTCAAGCAATATGTCCTTTATCAAGGAAGATCTGGAATGTTTTCATTTAGATGATCTAGAAAAAATGGATATACAACACTCCTATGCCATGCTCTGTCTAAGAGCAAAAAGGTTCTACTCAAGAACAGGAAGACCCATTCCAATCAACAACTCTAACACCAGAGTTGGCTTGGACAAAAGCAAACTGAAGTTTTACAACTGTAACCAACTTGGTCATTTTGCTAGGGAATGCAAGGCACCAAATGCAAACCCAGCTGCTGCTCATACCAGACAAGCTCACCAAGCTCAACCAAGACAGGCCACTCCTCCTGCACAAACTGTAGCTTGTACAGCTGTTGTAACTGCTGACTTCGACAGGAGCTTCCAGTATGAGGATATTCCTACCAACAATCAAGCTCTCATCCCAGACACATCAGATGTACCACCTCAGGTATATGAAAATCTGTGTACTCAAGCTTGTATTGGTAAGGTCCTTGGATACAAGAAACATAACCAGAATCTCATAGATCAAAATGAAGAATTTCACCAAATGAAATCTGAATTTAAAAATGTTGAAAACAGTTACAAGGAAAAGATTGATTGTTTAAAGAAAGAAATTTTATCATTAAAACATGAACAAACAAACCTTGAAACCCAAATTGATGACCTTCTGGTTAAGTTAAAAGCTACAAGGGCTGAATTAGCAGACCAAAAGGTCCATGTGGAAAAATATGAATTTGCATCCAAAAAGCTACAAAGACTTTTGGATTCTCAAATTCATGAAAAAGTAACTGCTGGTATTGGATTTCAAGCTGAACAACCCTACAATGCTGTTCCTCCACCCGCTAACTATGTAGCTATCCATGAACCAAGTTTCAATCTTTCCAACCTTGATATAGCCAACCGAAATCTTGACCCCGTTGTCAAAGAAACCCCTGTGCAAGAATGCACTACTTCATCTGAGTCTGAGTCAACATGCTCAGACTCCACTGAAACCAATAAAGCTTCATCACCTTCTACCTGTGAAGCTTTTAAAGCCAACAATCCAAGCCTTTTCATCCCTTCAAAAACAGTACTAGTATCTCAGCCAACCAAACAAATCAAAATCAGCTATCCCCCAGAAGAAAGAATGCTAACTGTTGAAAAGGGACAGTCTTCAACCTCTACCAACTCAAAGCCTCAATCCAAATCCCAACAAAGGAAGGTGTTTGACATATGTCATGCGCCTGGAGAGAGGCTCCATATGTTCAAAAGACATTGGAAGAAGCCACCTTTGAGCACAACAAAGCTCACCCCTGGAATTTCCAAGACTTGTTCAAAATAAAGGACTATGTGTACTTTCAGAGAGACAAACTGGCAAAATCTTGTTTTGTGTGTGGGAAATACAATCATACTGCCAGCACCTGCTTCTACTACCTTCAGCAACAAAGAACCCTCAAGCAACATGATTTTGAAAAGACGAACAAGAACAAAAAAGTAAGAAGCTTTGAAGCCAAGGCAACTCATTTCAGAAACTCCCTCTCCCCACCAAAGAAGAAGCTGCCAAAACCTTAACAATCTTGCATCATCTGTGGTCAATCAGACCACTTTGCTGCAAATTGTAAATTTAATCCCTTCAACCAGATTAACCAAAAGCCTATTGACAAAAGAACTTCTAAAGAGAAACCATCTGGTAACAAGGTAAATAAGGATGGGCATACATCTATTGTTAAACCATCAGCAGGCAGCAAAAATTATGTTGATCAAGTAAAGCACAAGAAACCAAAGGACAAGCCTTCAGCAGCAACCAAGTCTGCTGCTGCTCAAGTAAAACAATCAGCAGCAACAAAATCTGCAGCTGATAAGCCAAAGTCCTTAGTAGCAAAATCTCCTGCTGATCAAGCAAATCTGTCAGCAGCCAAAGCAACATCGGCTACTGTAGGTCCTTATGGCGCTTCTACGGATCGATCTCATGATAAGACGTGACGTTAACTCGGAGTGCAGAATCCAAAGAATCAACGTTTATATGCATAAAAGACAAAGTAAACAATCACGTAAATAAACTTCTCAATTGTATTCCAATTCACAATGGTGTTTACAGACTAATCGATAATTCTCTGTTCTATGCGTTATGACTGACTCTGTAAACACACATATATATAACCATCTGACCTGATATAAGCGAACTTATTAAGTTCGCCTCTAACAGACATAAATAAGTTCGCCGCAGATAGACTTAAGCGAACTTATTAAGTTCGCCTCTGGTAGACCAGGCGAACTTAACAAGTTCGCCTCTAGGTAAACTTGAATAAACACTTAGTGACTTTTTACATAACAAAAACATAAAGACATAAGATCTAACTATTACAAGCTTTTGTCATTACAAACTATGTCCTAACAGACTCCCCCTTGACAATAGCTTGATCTATAGTCTTCAGTCTTCATGATGAGCTTTTCCAGTTATCCGGTAGTCTGCTGCCAGCATGCACTCCATCTCTTCTGCATATCTCCAAAACTCTCTTGTACTGTAATCCTTGTTCTTTCCATTCATCAGTGAACATTATTTCATTCTTTCGCAATGTCCTCTGATCTTTCTTTGAGAAATTTATAAGATTCATCGCATCATAGAAACATACAATGACCTTATTTTCTTTATCTTCAATCCTTGCTTCACCAGTATTCACATCAACATACCACCATTTCATATTCCCAAGAAAGTCTTGTGGAATCTTCTTCAACGGTATCTTGTGTACAGCACGTACTGGTTTATACTTGTAACTCCAGGTCACTTTCCCAGTCTTCTGATCTGTTTTCTTCACTCTCTTTCCTTGTTGTGGTTTCAGTCGTTCATATTTTCCTGAACTACCTTCTCTCTTGATTAAGTTTGCTATCACATCAGCCAAACCATTCTTCGATCTATTAACAAGAGGCTTTGAAGCTAGACCATTCATCTCACACCTTGGCAAGGTATTGAAATATTTGATCCTCGGCTTTAAGTATTGAACACCGTCAGATCGTTTAATTACAAATAATTTTGTATCACCATCATAGAACCAACTTATGATCCTTCCTACACACCGCTCGTTATTCACATATATCTCTTTCTGAGCAGGTTGTGTTGGAGACTTGGGTAGCACCTTCATCCAACTATTTACAACTTCTCTCCACTGTTCTCTTGTCATCCCTGTATTTCTATACATCACAGGTTCTTCATTAACCTTCGGAGACTCATTGTGAGTAGTTTTACTTTCAGCATCTTTATCGGATTGAATATTCTCATCATCAGTATCCATCATTGAATCAGCAGTGTCTTCAGGCAGTGTGACGTCTTCAACAGAGTCCATAGAATCTATTACTCCTTCATAAGTGAATTCCGGAATAACATCATCCTGGATGAAGTTATACGGCACTTTAAGACCATCACAGACTTCATACATCACCTTATCTTTATCTTTCTCTATCTCTATCTCTATTATCACTCCTTCTTCTATTTCATTGTCAGACACTTCATCATCCAGGTCATTGAATAAATTATCAATGTCATCAAGACATGCAATCTTTTCAGCTTCTTCTTGGTTAGAATCTGCAAAGAACTCCAATAATAGAATTTCTTCTTCATTAGCACCAGAAGTATCTTTGTTTCCTTCAAGTGATTATGATGTCGACTCCCCGTGAACCTTTGATATAGGATTAGCGTCAGTGTATTGACGATCACCCTCAATTTTTCCAGCAGGATCATTGTCTTCATCATCACGTCTTTGAATAGAATCTGTGTGACATGTATCGTGTATCCTCAACTCCCCCTGAGCGTCAAGACGCTGAACGAGTTTAGACACCAATGCTTGCATGTCAGCTATCTATTGAGCTTGAGTCTGAATCACCAGCTGCCATTGTGAATCAGTAGAAACAAGAGTGTTCACTTGTGTTTGTAAAGAAAGCACTTGAGATTCAAGGAAAGTAATCCTTTCAGAATCAGAAGGCTTTGACGGACCAGCTGACGATTGTGGAATAGAAGGACTTGTAGTAGGAGTAATGATTGGAGGAACAGGAGTTATAACTGGAGATGTATCTTTAGATCATGGAGGAGTAATAATCTCACACCCCTAATTTCAACTAACGGGGTATTACCGTTTGGGAAGTGACAAACCAGGATCGCAGACACTAGTTACATTGAACGACTCTACATGGGACTCAAAATGAAAATATCTTTTAAATCAGAGTATCAATGCGGAAGCGTAAAGAAAGTAAATGCGCAAAATACACGCGCCCAAAACCAAAGTCCAAAAGTCCAAACGTCCAACCAAACAAAGTACATTAAAATAATTCAATCAACATAAATACACACAAAGCAAAGCAGTTGAATCCCATGCATGCCCTAACGTGCACCTGTGTCTTAGCTTAGCGTCCTGAGAAAACATGTAAGAAAAAGTGTCAACACGAGGTTGGTGAGTTCACAGGTTTCAATATATAAATAAACGTTTACCAGATTTATTGTACAATCAACATATATACCAAATGAGTAGCTAACCCATGTTCATTGTTTGCTATTACGCTCGCAACCGTAAACTGACTGTTTGTATTGCCTCCCACCAGGTCTATCAACCACGGTGCACGTTTAGGTCAATATTGCACCCGTTCGATATCCAATCGTGTTAGCGCGACTAACGCGGGTGAGGTTTGTCAAACCCAGTAGTACTACCCAACATACCTCGCTATATTCATATTTAAACGGTTCGATGTGAGGACTTTCATGATAGAGTTTACGCATAGTCATAACAATTGATATAAAATGAAGTACAAAAATCAAAAGAGTTGTATCATGTTTTCTCCCCCAGTTTAAAAGCAGTAAAAAGGGGCCGTGAAAACTCACCAGATTGCGAAGGTAGAAAATCACACAAGTACGAGATTAAAATCTCAAGCGGTGGCCTAACACGGCTCACAAATGTCCTAGCATTATAATATAACAGTTAGGGACTTAACGAGAATATGCGACGACAACGCGGAAGATTGAACGTCCAAAAGAAACGTCCTAATGATTTCAAGTAAACGGACATATCCACGGGAATGAGAATTCTTAGTTAGGATGAATACGTTTTATGACGAATAATATATAACAATTATATTCGAGCGTTTTCGTCATTAAATAGTAGTCTAGAAAAATAATATTATTATATTATTTTTAAACTTGCATAGTTAGTACGATAACTATTTGTGTGGTAAAATAATAATATATTATTTTTATTCCAGTAATTAGACGTGTGAAAATATTATAACATTTTATATTATTAAATAATTTAAAACGTTACACGTGGTAAATAAACGAGGCAAAATAATATAAAATATATATTATTTTATACTAGAAGTTACGGGTTAAAAAAATATAAATATATTATTTTGTTCGAAGTCGCGGTTTAAAAATAATATAAACATAGTATTTAAAAAGTGAGAATTTATACTAAAGATGGGTTATGAAATTTAACCCGAGCCCACGGGTGGTTTTCCCGGGCTAAAACACTTTAATATGATATTATAATAATATAACAATTTATTTAAATATTCAAATATCATTAAAATAAATATTTAAAAAGAAAACAGGGGAGGAGGGTTCGAACCCGGGTCTCCTCCCCATAAGCATACAGACTCAACCAATCCACCCGCTAGGGCCATCGCAACCAAACCCGAGTAGGAAAGGTTTTAATCAGAAAATCCTGTGACTCCCCTTTCTTGCGAAAGCCGAAGCCAAACCCAGTCCGATTGTGTTGATTTCGGCCGCGATCAACTAATAGGGCAGAGGGGTTTTGATTGTCAATGGAAATCGAGTTTGAGGATAGTTTTAATTTCAAAAATAACAAGTTTAAATCCGTTAAATTCTCGTTTTTAGAAACCGAACCCTTGATATGAACTACGAATCAAATTGACCGATTTGTATGTTAAATATTCCTTAAATCATGGGGCTTTTACTAAAAAGAAGATTTCGAAACTAATGATATAGTTTAATTGCATTAAGGTTAAGCCTAAGATTAAAACCCCTAAATCGAATCAAAGATAAACCCTAATTTACCGTTCAAACACAATTCGATGCTATAACTTGAAATTGATAGAGGGTTTTTATTTTACACAAGATTTCGAAACTGTTGATGTAGGTTAATTCGATTGAGATTAGTTGTTGGGTCGGAACCCCCAAATCGGTTTTGTGATGAACCCTAGATTAAGGTTGTGTTAGATTCGATAGATATAGCCCCAATTAGGTTAGGGCTATTGTTCTAGAGATTGAGACGAAACTACAGGAGTAGTGAATTACCAGAATAACGCCCGATTTGACAGAGGTCGAGTAACTTGGCTCCGACTTCGCGCGCGGTTGCTCTCTCGCTACTCCGGCTTCGATTACAGTGGAAATGATGTGTGTAAACGCTCCAGAGAGTTGCGTCTATCGTGTGCAGAGCTTCAATTCATGAATTGGTATACAGAAAATGGTGGATTTGATTGCATTTGACATGAAGTCGACGGTTACGAGATAAATTCGTATTATTAATATTAATTTGATTCAATACCCGGATTAAAAGCTTCATGATGATCGTGATTAATATTGAATTTGATTTCAGTTATGAATTTCAACAGGCATGATCGAAATATACGGATTTGAGTTGATTTGGTTACGGGTTTGACTTTTAAAAGTCAACTGAACACAAAATTCTCAATTTTGACTTAGAAAGTCAATCAAATAGGTTTAGGGTAATTACAGTCCTAGTCCTTGTAGTTTTGAGATGATATTGTGACCGAATTAGTCCTTGGGGTTAGATTTGATTAACAGGGTTAAGTTTTTAATAAGAAACTTAACGGAATAGTTAACGGGGTTAGGTTTTTAACAGCAAGTTAACGGAATTTGCTAACTGAGTTAACCCGAAAAGTCGGGTTGTCACAAATAATCAAGGAAGCAACAAAATTAGCATCCTCTACTCCCTGTGAAGATTGTGCAGCAGCTATTGAAGCAGACATTAACTTTTGAGTCTTTGGATCTGGATTAAAGTCACTATCAGACTCAGTACTCTCATCAACCAAAGATCTTTTTCCAAGTACTGAACCGGAAGGAGGATCCCGAACAGACTTTCTTCTTGGTCGTCTGGCTTGAGATTTAATGCGTTTTCCAGCATTAGCCAGTGGAATAGCAGATAACCGTTCATAATGATCTGAGGAAAAATCCCTAGATTCATCAGAGTCAGTGCTTTCATTAACAGGTAATATCGTATCACTTGAGCTTGAACTAGATTCATCATTAGTCACCACATCCCCTTCAGCTTCATGAATGGGCGAGTTCACAGCGTCATCAACGAAATCATCCATGTTCATTCCTAAATCATGTTCATGTGCATGAACGACCTCCTCTTGAACAGGTTCATGAATAGGTATTTCAACCGCAGCTTGTGGAATAGGAACTTGTTCAGGAATAGGAATTTATGGTTGTACGGGAACCTGAACTTGTGGAACTGGAACTTGTTGTTGTATCGGTTGCTGTGGAATTTGTTGTTGTTGTTGTTGTGGAACATTTAAGCCTTGAGCTTGAGCAATTTCATCAGGATGAAACCAGTTGTCATTAGGTGGTGCAACATAATCAGGATTGATTAAGTGACCAAACAAAGGAGTATTGACTGGTATCAATGCGGCATTCTGCTGTTTCACCTTCGTGCAATCAGTAAAGATACGCTTTGACATCGGAGTCAAAGTTAATCTTATAGGATGTTGTGGAAGATTCGGAACAAGATGATTTAGAATCATTTGAATAAAGCGAGGATACATAAAAAATCCTTGACCTTCAGCCGGATTAATCTGCATGACCATCTCTCGATAGAACTAAAGTGGAAAATTGAATCGCTTATTCAACGTTAAAGCCACCATTGTAGTTTTAAGAGCCATCTTTAAACCATCGGTTCCAACTTTACGAGGAGAGATGCATTGAATAATCACATGCATAAAATACCTCCATTCACCGACTAAGTGTGACGTTTCGGATTTTTCGTTCTCGCACTTGTATTATATTTATCATGTAATCATTTTCTATTAAATGAAATGCGAGTGTTTTTATTTAATTTTGTACAAAATATATATAAATTATTTTATGGATTTAAAACAATTAAAATTTTATAAGTTTTAAACTTATATAAAATTTTATATAAAAATTCTAAATTAAAAGTTGCACATTCAATGAAATAACCTATTTAAATGAGATAAATAGCTTTTATAAAAATTATTATTAATAATAATAATGAAAATAAATTTATAAAATATAAATAGATTTAAAAGAAATTAAATTAATTTATTTAATAAAAAGTTTAGGGTTCGTTTTGTAATTAATCAAACTATAGGGTTTTAAAACAGAAATATGTTGAGGGGCTGTTTCTGGACAAACCAAACCTCAGGGACTCATCCGTAATTAATTCAGGGACTAAATTAAAACAAAAACAAACTCCAGGGACCAAAGTTTCCAATCCCTAATTCGCATTTCCGGTCACCACCCTCGTTTGTCCGGCGGTCCAAGCGTTTTTCCGGCGACATCTCGACACACCTGTTCCCTGCACCTCGACAGCCGACAAAGGTGTCTCTGAATTCGTCTTGCCCGTGCGAACAAGAACCCTCGACCAATTGGTCTCCCCAACATACGGATCGTCTGATCCTGTTGGTGGCCGAGAAACCCACGCTCAAATTCTAGCCCGACAATCAACCTCCACGCGTGTCGATTGTCTGGTTAGCTTCGTCTCGTTCAGAACAATGTCGGTACATGCCCAAACGCACGTTCTAGCATAGAAATCGAGCTCCCCTATAAATGACCATGGTCGGCCCTGCACGAACTGGCTACCCTCCTTCCACACACTCTCACTCCAAATTGAGGACTCCATCACCTTCGGCGACCCTGAGTGAAGCTGTGACCAGGATTACAAGAGCTAATTCCACTCAGAAATCGATCCCCGCTTGTGACTTTTTCGAGTTCAAGGCTTCTGCCGTCCAGGCCCTTCGCGACCAAGTTCGAACCTCATTTTGGTTCCATTAGCTTCTGTTATCATCAGGTAAACTATTCCAATCGAAAACACGGCATTCGCACGAGAGTTACCGGGCAAACCCAGTGTCCTCGGACACGGTTTGCCGGTCACCGAGGACCAGCGACCAACTCCTCCATTGTGTATTTAAATTATTCGATACACACATAACCAGCGATGGGCAGTAGCCCGGCTGGTTATGCGTGTGTGTGTCTTTGCTGTAGGTCGCGGGTTCGAGCCCGGTTGGCCTTCGGCCCAAACTTTTTATTCCAGTTTTTCATTTTATTTATTTTAGTTATTTATTTTAATTTGTTTTAATATTCTTTTATTACAATAAAGACTAAAACGAGTCGGTTTACTCGATCGTTTATTTTAAAAATCAATTAAACTATATTTTTATAAACCATCCCATTTTTTTTAATATTTTTATAAACTTATTAAAATACATTATAATATATAAAGTGTCCTATTTTTATAAACCATGTAATATTTTTTTTTTAAACTTATTAAAATGCATTATAATATACAAAATGTCCTATTTTTATAAACTTTGTAACATTTTTATAAAACTTATCAAAATACCTTTTCACATATACAATGTCCCACCTTTACAAGTCTTGCAATATTTTTAGTAAACTTGTTAAAACAAATTTTAATATATATATAATATATGATTAGTCAAATAAAGAATTTTCTTTTATTTGTTATTGTTATATATAAATACGTTAAACATAATAAATATTTGTTTAAAACAATATATATATATATATATATATATATTTATGAGTTAAAGTTCTACAAAACCGTTATCATTTTCTACCCTATTTTATACAAATAATTATTAAGGATAGCATCATAAAACCTATACTCATTAAATACGAATACACTCATAAACATACAATAATACTTATCCATCCACATAGGGTTTCATCGTGCCTAGGTTTCAACATCCTTATCACCCGCACTCGTGGATTAACATATCCGCTAGCCAGGTGAGTTACATAGCCCCTATTTTACATTTTTGTACGTTTTGGGGTGAAACATTATACATGCTACTCACATTGTTTATACGTGTTATACATGAGACTATATGCTTATTCTTTGGATGTACATACATTTAAACACAAGACAACCAACTGTAATATTGATAGATCTATTGTGCCTGACCAGTCCACCCGGTTAGGGTGTTTATTACTGCATACTCGGATATAACCGCGGGTTATATTCAAACATATCGGATATAGTGGGTAACTATATTCAAACATACCGGACTTAGCTGTTGTGCTCTGTTCAAGCGCGTCAAACTCGGTTTGAATTGTGAGTAAATAAATGATACATCATATGCCATGTTTAACAATATAAACAATGAGTTGCAAAACGATTTACAACCACTATTTACAGGAAATACTAAACCTATGTACTCACCAACTTTTTAGTTGACACTTGATTTAAATAATGTTTCAGGTTTGGATATGTGACTGCTTGCCGAAGATCTCTCCACTTAGGAATTATGGACCTAGTTAAATAAATTAATGTTTTGAACTAGACTAGGTTATTTGAAATGTATTGTATTTGGAACTTGTTGTCTTTAAATTTAATTAATGAATTATGCAACCTTTAGTTATCATGTGCTTTTGAACAATCATCACATTGTCCGCCTCGATGATTCCGCCATCGGTCGGGGTGTGACAGATTGGTATCAAAGACATGGTTATAGGGAATTAGGTTATTAGACACAATGACCTAGACTATAACCCTAGGACTCCCTTTTATGTGTTATGTGCTAAATGATTAATTGCTATGTGAATTATTTGTAGTTAGGAATTGTTTGAATTTTCCCGAGTTTGGTACATGAGACTTATACACATACATACAAGACTTTGATACATGATACATACTTTACATACACATTTGATCAACACATTTATGCAAACAAATACACTACCCATCCTTATCCATACTCTTTCCTAGTCCTTATAAATTGCAACACTCCTACACATTTTATACTCATAGACTCTCAAGTCTATCAAAAATCTTGAAAATCTCGTCAACGACTTAATTTCTTGAGACTAGTAAAGGACACGTGCAATCTGGAAGGGTGACACCTGTACATTGGGTTTTCTGTCTAGGAAAGCATTTCGTATAAATCCAAATAAACGGACCCGTATGCTTTCCTGGGAATTCCTGAAGTGAGTGTTTACCTATAGGCTAAAGCATGTCTCTTTGAAAGTTTCGGGAAATTAATTAACGTTGATAAGTCAATGTATTCGCAAGGATACAATCCGAACTTAAACTTAAAATTTGGGGATATTATAGCAAGATAGGAAGAACTAGACAAACATGCAAAACAAATCATTATTACGGGTGCACACGTAATAACGATTTGTAATGCATGCAAGTCCCGGCAATTCCCATTTTGCAAATAATGATCTATAACATCATGTCCTACCCGGAAAAGATGACCTAGTTTCCCCTATCAACTTAGAATAAATACGCATGCACTGGCACGCGTCATGATAAATCTCGTATTTCTGCTTACATTATTTCCCGTTATAACTCATATTTATCCGTCTTATCTAAAATATCATTGTCTTTCTTATGGTGTTAGAATGCCTCCTCGACGTGCAACCTCTAGCACTTCCAACCCGGATCTTGCTACGCTCCTTGCCCAGCTAGTAGGGCAAATGACCCAAGCAAATAACAACAGTGACGGGTCTCACAACATCCAAGGAAACGGTGGTACCAACCTGCCTCATTGCACGTTTAAGCACTTTAACTCATGCAATCCTACTAAATTCTTCGGGACTGAAGGTGCTACCGGCCTACTCCAATGGTTTGAAAGCATGGAAAGCACATTCCTAACACAGCGACTGTCCCGATAATCTTCGGGTTCGTTATGCCACAAGTGTACTCCAAAAGAGAGCCCTCACCTGGTGGAACGGTGAGAAACGCACTCGTGGTGCTGAGGTTGCTACATCCTTATCATGGGATGATCTGAAGAAGGCCATGACTGATGAATTCTGTCCTCGGAATGAAATGAGGAAGCTCGAGGCTGAATTTTGGGATCTTGCCCAAGACAGCGGGGATAATCTGGCTTACACCACCCGGTTCCAAGAACTAAGTCTGTTGGTGCCTCACATGATCACTCCCCTTACTCGGGGAATTGAAAAGTACATAGGCGGCCTGCCTATGCAAATTCAAGATGCTGTGCTAGGAAGCAATCCTCCTACTCTTGAAGCTGCTATCCGCCTATCTGCTACATTATCCGACAACAATGTCAAAGCCGGAACCTTAACAAGAAAGGGTTCCAAGAAGGTTGTGTCTACTCTTGCGGCAGTCAAAGATGTGAAACCCGAGTCTTCTAACCGCAACAAGAAAGGTAAGGGTCAAAACTTCGCAGCCGTAACTCCCGCTGTACCTGCTATTCAAGCGGCCCCTTTGGGTCAAAACCCGAAAATTTATCATGGCCCGAATCCCCAATGCCAGACCTGCAAGTACCATCATCCTGCCAATCTACCATGCCGATTGTGCTCAAGCTGCGGGAGATATGGACATGTGGTCACTACCTGCCGTACCCGTCCTCCCGTCCATCAAGCTGCTCCAGCCAACCGTCCCGTCTATCCGGCACCTTTCAATGGTCGGGCATGTTACGAATGTGGAGACCCAAACCACTTCCGTGACCGATGCCCAAAACTTCATCATCAAGGTGGTCCCCAAGGACGAGCGTTTAATATAAACGCTAATGAGGCACAAGCAAACAACGACGTGATAAACGGTACGTTTCTCATAAATAATCATTATGCATCCGTTTTATTTGATACCGGTGCCGATAAGAGCTTTGTATCTCTTACCTTTGAATCTCGACTTGCAAAACAAAGAACGAAACTTGACGATCCTTATTCCGTGGAGATAGCAAACGGGAAAACTGTTGCTATAAATTCTGTTATCCGCAACTGCAATCTCGAGCTTAATAATCATGAATTCTCTGTTGATCTCCTTCCAATGCAATTGGGAAGTTTTGATATTATAATTGGCATGGACTGGTTATCCAAGCACCATGCCGAGGTTATTTGCCACGAAAAGTGCATTCGTATACCTCTCCCTTCGGGCGACACGTTAGTTTTTTTTGGTGAAAAACCGTGTCGTGGTCTTCAACTCATGTCTTGCACCTTGGCACAAAATTACTTGCGGAAAAAGTACGTTGCCTTCTTGGCTCACGTCGTTGACACGAAAGACAAAGGTAAGAAATTGCAAGATATTCCGATCATTCAAGACTTTCCCGAAGTATTCCCCGAGGATTTACCCGGTCTTCCTCCTACTAGACAAGTGGAGTTTCGTATCAAACTTGTGCCCGGGGCAACTCCCGTGGCAAAAGCCCCCTATCGTCTTGCGCCTTCCGAGATGCAAGAGCTTGCGAGTCAATTACAAGAACTCTCATCCAAAGGATTCATCCGCCCGAGCCATTCACCTTGGGGTGCTCCCGTGCTGTTCGTAAAGAAAAAGGATGGATCGTTTCGAATGTGCATCGATTATCATGAACTCAACAAACTTACAATTAAGAACCGATATCCTTTACCCCGTATCGACGATCTTTTCGATCAGCTTCAAGGTTCAACATGTTTCTCCAAGATTGACCTTCGTTCCGGATACCATCAACTTCGTGTTCTCGATGAAGACATTCCAAAGACTGCCTTTCGGACTAGATATGGTCACTACGAGTTTATGGTCATGCCATTCGGTTTGACTAATGCACCTGCGGTCTTCATGGACCTCATGAACCGTGTATGCCAACCTTATTTGGACAAGTTTGTGATCGTTTTCATTGACGACATTCTCATCTATTCTAAAACGAAAGCGGAACATGAACAACATCTTCGTTTGATTTTGGAACTCTTGAAGAAAGAACAACTATACGCCAAATTCTCCAAGTGTGAATTCTGGCTAAAAGAGGTTCAATTTTTGGGTCACATAGTCAACGATAAGGGAATTCATGTGGACCCGGCAAAGATCGAGGCGGTGAAGAACTGGAGTACTCCTAGGACTCCTACCGAGATTCGTTCATTTCTTCGTCTAGCAGGTTACTATCGTCGTTTCATCTCAAATTTCTCCAAGATTGCGGTCCCGCTCACTACCTTGACTCACAAAGGTAAGCACTACGAGTGGGGACCCAAGCAAGAGGAAGCTTTCCAAACTCTAAAGCACAAGCTCTGCAATGCTCCTATTCTAACTCTTCCTAGTGGTAATGATGACTTTGTCGTTTATTGTTATGCATCCAACCAAGGTCTTGGTTGTGTTCTTATGCAACGAGGTCAAGTAATTGCATACGCATCACGACAACTCAAAGTCCATGAGAAGAACTATACGACCCATGATCTCGAGCTTGGTGCTGTCGTTTTCGCCTTAAAAATTTGGAGACACTATCTATATGGCACCAAATGCGTGGTTTTCACCGACCACAAAAGTCTCCAACATATTTTCAATCAAAAAGAGCATAATATGAGGCAACGACGATGGATTGAACTTCTAAACGACTACGACTGCGAGATCCGCTACCACCCCGGCAAAGCAAACGTTGTAGCCGACGCCTTGAGTCGTAAAGAACGTATCATGCTTCATAGTGTTTATATTCATAACGATATCCAGGCCCGTATTCTCAAAGCACAACATACCTCAGTTACCGAGGGAAACATGTATCAAGAAATGGCATGTGGTGTAGAACTCCTGTTAGAAACCAAAGCCAACGGCCTATTGTATTACTTGGACCGTATCTGGGTTCCCGATCGCGACGATTTTCGTATATTTTTGATGAACGAGTCCACAAAACTCGATATTCGGTACATCCCGGAGCTGATAAGATGTACATGGGTCTCCGTCAGCATTATTAGTGGCCCGGCATGAAAAAGGATACTGCCCTCTTTGTGGCAAAACGCCTAACTTGTTCTAAAGTGAAGGCCGAACACCAAAAGCCTTCCGGACTCCTCGAATAACCTGAAATTCCCGTGTGGAAGTGGGAGAACCTTGCTATGGACTTCATCACCAAACTCCCACGCACTTCTAGTGGGCACGATAGTATCTGGGTTATTATCGATCGACTCACAAAGTCTGCTCATTTCTTGCCCATTCGTGAGGACTATCGAGTTGAGAAATTGGCTCAGATCTACATTGATGAGATCGAAAGTCGTCACGGAATCCCTTTGAACATCATCTCCGATCGTGATTCGCGTTTTACTTCCCGATTTTGGCAATCATTGCAATCAGCACTTGGCACTCGTTTGGATTTGAGTACGGCTTACCATCCTCAAACTGATGGACAAACCGAACGAACAATCCAAACTCTCGAGGATATGCTTAGGGCTTGTGTCATTGACTTTGGTGGCAATTGGGAATCTCACCTACCGCTGATCGAATTTTCCTACAACAACAGCTACCACACAAGTATTAACATGGCACCGTTTGAAGCTCTTTATGGACGAAAATGTCGTTCACCGATTTGTTGGAACGAAATTGGTGAAGCACAAATCACCGGTCCCGAGCTTATCCAAGAGACCACCGATAAAGTCTCTCTCATCCGTGACAACATTCGAGTAGCAAGGAGTCGACAAAAGAGCTATGCCGATAAACGACGAAAACCCTTGGAATTTCAAGTTAGAGATATGGTTCTTCTAAAGGTATCACCTTGGAAAGGCGTAGTCCGATTTGGAAAGAAAGGAAAACTTGCACCTCGATATGTGGGCCCATTCAAGATACTCGAGAGGGTAGGAAAAGTGGCCTACAAACTCGATGAAGCAGATGCATGATTTGTATTACCAGATGAACCATGTGACTGATTCCTATTATGCTGAAAATTAGTGTTAGGACATGTTTTGTAACTGTTGATAAAATTCTGTGTAAGTTCTGCTAGAGGCGAACTTAACAAGTTCGCCTAGCCTATCAGAGGCGAACTTATTAAGTTCGCCTAGTATATCATAGGCGAACTTATTAAGTTCACTTAGCCTATTAGAGGCGAACTTAATAAGTTCGCCTAAGCATCTTTGAGGCGAACTTGTTAAGTTCGCCTAATGCAGATCGTTTGTCTATAAATAGGATATTTCAGCAGAAACAGATAAGACAATAGACTAAAGACTGAGAGAAATTATGTAATCTTGTAAACTGATATCTTGGTGGAATACAAAGCGTTTATTTACACCGTTGTTGTTGATTGAGTTACACGGGCACGTTGATCATGGATTCCGCACGTTATCACCGTGTCATACCGCGAGTCTAGAGATCCATCACGCACCGAATTAGGGACCTACAAGTGGTATAAAAGCTTTTGCTCTTGATTAGCAGAAGATTCGTGGTGTTTTCGTATCCAATCAACATCAAATTTCAGAGATTTTGAAGATTTTTCATCTTTTTTGTGTTCTTGATAAAAATGGAGAATTTTTTATCATTTTGGATTGATTTTGGATTCTTTTGATGAAATTGATCCGATAGAAGTGTTCCTAATTAGTTCGTACACATTCCTACGGTTCAATTTAATCAAATTCCATCAATTCAGCAAGAAATCATGATTTTCGGAATTTTTGGTTCGTGTTTGGGTTGAACAGCTGAACCAGGCGAACTTAAATATCTGTTGCAGGCGAACTTATTAGGCGGACTTAATAAGTTCGCTTGGTGAAGGTCGGCGAACTTAACAAATTCGCTTGGTCAAATTTGCTTGGTCAAATTCGCTCGGGAAAATGTTCCATTCACAGTGAAGTTCAGGCGAACTTATTAAGTTCGCTTGTACAGTATCAGGCGAACTTATCTGTTTGCTAGTGTTCTTAAAAAAAAAAAAAAAACTTTTGGAAATTTTGAATTTTTGAAGGATATGTGCATCCTACTTATGACTATATGGGATATTATGATGTTCCTAAACCAATGAGAGCTCTTAGTAAACTAGAAAAGCAGAAGTTTGATCGAGAGATGAAAACGTGTGAAACTTTAAAGATGTCTTTACCAAAAGAAATCATTCATAGTCTCGGGAAGTGTCCAACTTCAAGAGATCTATGGGAAGCATTGAAGAAAAAGGGTGAAGCAACTTCTCAAGCATTTGTGGTCTTGATCAAAGAAGTATTGGTGAAGCCGAGTTATTCTCAAAGTGATTCTTCTGCAGATTTAACTGATAGTGAGAGTATTCGTTCTGGTGAAAGTACTCAATCTACTGAGACTGATGTGATGAGTGAAGAAAGTTTTCAGACAGTTGAAGATGATTTGAGTGAATTAGAAACTGATGCAGAGCCTGTCATTGTTGAACAAAAGAGTGAAGCTGATGATGACGTTTTCATGGCTCCTGGTGCATCTTCTTCAGAAGTAAAACCTGAGGTATTTTCCAACTCTGAAACATTTTGTTCTAACTGTGTTTCAGTTAAGGATAAAATGATGAGGGTTATGGATGACAATGTAAACCTCATTTGTGATATGAAATCGATGCACACAGTAAATCAGAAATTAAAAGATAATGAGAATGTGTGTTGAGAGGATAGAATCAATGAAGAGGGATATAAGTTATCTGACTTTGAAGATCAAAGAGCAGGCATATCACCTGGATATGTCCTTTGCAGAAATTGAGAAAAGAAATAATGATCTTGTTGAGAAAGATAAGGAACTAGCTGAATCTAAAGCAGAGGTGATCAGATTGCATAGAAAGTTAGAAAGCTTTGAAAATTCATCATTCTTATTAGCATATTATCATGAAAATACTGAAGAGGGGAAGGGAACTATTGGTATTGGTTATGTTCCTCCACCATTCAACGGAAATTATTCTGTGACACCTGAGATTATAAATGATGAGGATTTAGATCCTAACACTGTGTTGAAGGTGAATCCAGTTATAGGTGAAGATATGGTGTATTCTGATGAGAGTGATGATGAATATTTTGATGAAGCTAAGGTAGAGGGGATACCAAAAGAGGTTAAGAAAGAAGACTCAAAGGTTGATTCTAATTCATCTAGAAATTATACATTTGGAAGTTCTTCAAATTCAAGAAGAGTTCCATATGTCAGGGTTTATAAAGACAAGCGTACATGTTTTCATTGTAATGAGATGGGTCACATTGTGGTGAACTGTCCTTACAAAAATAAAGGAAAGAAGCATGTAGTTCCTGAGAAGGTGAAGCCTGAATCAAAACTTGTTGCAAAATCTGGAGTTCCAGAGAAAATAAAGCAAAAAGAAGTTCATGTAGGACAATCTTCTTCAAGTGCATCTTATCGTGTGAAGATTCCTTATATGAGAGATTATCGTGAGACGAGATCTTGCTTTTCTTGTTGTCTTGTGGGTCATATTCAGATTGCTTGTCCTCACAATGACAAAGGTAACCGACATGTTACTCCAGGAAAGGTAAGAACTCATGTTAAGCCTTATGTTAACCAAAATGTGGTTAAACCTCGTGATACACCAAAGGGTAATTCAAAATCTGAGGTTAGGCTTTCTAGACCTCAAAGACGTAGGAGAAATAGAAGATTGAGAAAACTTTTAGAACAACAAGATTTTTCACAATCAAATCAATTTTCAAATGAAATAAAATGTTCAAACACTTCAACTTTTAAGAAAAAATAACTTAATGAACAGAAGTATGTTTGGAAATCTAAAGTTTCTGTTTCTGACTCGTCGGAACAATCTCCGAAAATTGATGAGTGATTCGATTGTGAATGGAGTGAGGTTTATTATTTTGATACAGATGGACGACCCATGAGTACCATGGCTTGGGTCCCAATTTCAAATTAATGTTTCTTGTTAGATGTGCAGGATTTACCAAGAGGGACTATTAATACCATTTTGGTTGTTGATAGTGGTTGTTCTTAGCACATGACAGGGAATGACGTCTGCAAGAGTAAAGAGTTGTTGATAACTAAGAAATCTATTTGATTCAACGACTTGATGCTCAAGGGGGAGAATATGTCACACACAATGTTAAGGAAACAGTTTTACAAAGTCCAAATGATAACTTGGAACTTAGGATGACGATGTTGAGCATAAAGTCATTGATGCAACCATTTGACTAGTTGAGAAGGGGCCTACAAGACAGGGGGGAGTACAGAACTGTGTTGGTGACAGAGGAAATGACATTCAATTACAGGATTACATCGGTTTGAGTTTTTAATTGATTGAATTGCTTAATCCTGAGTAACCAAGTAAAATGTTTTTCATAAAATGTTTTCATGGAAGGTTTATTTTCATTTGTTTTTTTTTCTTTGAAAAAGATTTTTGAAAAAGCCAAACAAATTGAAAAAGATAAAATCGACATTACTTGAAGTTAAAGAAGAGATGATAGTACATCAGTAGCTGTTCTTTCACACATGACCTTAGATTGACTGGTTGGTGCTTTATGTTAATATATCTAAATTATATGTTTTGATCTAAACTTCAAATACTGCACAAATAGGAAATGATAGTGTTGTGTATGCATATAATTTGAATTGTCAGTAGACTAAAAGCGTCACTGAACCATTAGTAGTGTGAAAACATAATTGCATATGTTACAACTGTGATTTGAACCCATGTTATGCCTCGGTGTGTGCGATAAAAGATCACTATCAGATAAAGAATACTAGCTTTTAATAAAGATTTTCCTATGAGATCAGTTTTGGGTTATGTCCTTAGCACTATTCATTCGATTTGCTTTAGTGCCCATGTCCCGAAAAGCTTGCAATTTGAAGTATAATCAAGATATGTACTTGACATCATCTGTCAAACATATACTAGCCCTTGGATCATATTGACAAATCATCTTTACTGATTCCATTGAATTCATAATCCAGATAACAGTTGGATCCACGTACCTGAATCTTATGATTCCACATATATAAGCCAAAACATTGAATCATTCGATTCCGAATCTCATTGATTCCTATACAATCCAATTTGGATTCTGCTATTCATGTGCTAAGTGATGTCTCCTTATTCTGGAAATTCGGATAATCTTTAGTAAAATCTCATATGTCTTGAAGATAGTGCATTTACTTTCTGTTGGCATACTAGTGGGGTACACGTTGTATTTCATACTTAAATTGTACCTTAACTCACAAGAAAGTGGGAATGAGATGCTTTAGTTTCAAATCTTATAATATTGACAATTTGAATTTGTGTGTCATAGCCTGATCCTATTTTCTTTGAATGTTTATCGCGTATCATAACATGCAATATGAAAGTCTAGAAAAGATAGAGTGTGAAAATCTTGAAAGATATTGGTTTGGTGGTCAAGGCTTGAAAGAATGACATAGGATACCAATTAATATTATATGGATTTTATATCCAAGATGTGTGATTGATATCTCATATATACTGATATGATCTTCTTACTCGTGATTTTTGACCAAAAAGATGTGATTTTGTATTTTACATTTCAGTTTATACAAAGAAAAACCAAAAAGATTTTGTGTTTTTTATGTTTGAAAAACAAAAAAGATTTTATTTTTCCAGCTTCCATGAAAATCTTAATTGTTGGTTATTCTTGGTTGTTCTCCTTTGCATAAACTGAATATTGCAGACAGAAGTTGACAAGGGTTCCTTCTCCCAAGTTTTCTTCTAGATAAAAAGAGAAAGTGCAGATGAACAAGAAGAAGACTACAGTGTGTTTTATGATATATGAAGACGTATGACAATCTTCTGAAGTTGTTGTCAAGGGGGAGTCTATTGGAGCATATTCTCGTGACAACGAGCTTGAAGATATTATGTCTTAGTCTTAGAGTCTTTGACTTGTAATTGATAGAATTGTTAGCAACAGTTAAAGGGGAGTCTGTTAGGACATGTTTTGTAACTGTTGATAAAATTCTGTGTAAGTTCTGCTAGAAGCGAACTTTAGGCGAACTTATTAAGTTCGCCTAGTATTTCAGAGGCGAACTTATTAAGTTCGCTTAGCCTATTTGAGGCGAACTTAATAAGTTCGCCTAAGCATCTTTGAGGCGAACTTGTTAAGTTCGCCTAATGCAGATCGTTTGTCTATAAATAGGATATTTTAGCAGAAACAGATAAGACAATAGACTAGAGACCGAAAGAAATTCTGTAATCATGTAAACTGATATCTTGGTGGAATACAAAGCGTTTATTTACACCGTTGTTGTTGATTGAGTTACACGAGCACGTTGATCATGGATTCCGCACGTTATCACCGTGTCATACCGCGAGTCTAGAGATCCGTCACGCACCGAATTAGGGACCTACAATTTGGCTGCTTCTTTTGAGAATCAAACTCGACCTTTGGCTTCACACATTCCTTAGCAAAGTGACCATATTCTTAATAGTTGTAGCAACGAACTTTGCTTTTATCAAAACCCATGCGAGATCAACTATTTGAGCATTATATTTTCTGCCTGTTTTCTTCAAGAAATCTTTAGCTTGACGCATCAACATGGCCATATTCCATTGGATATTCATTTCTTCCAGACCAATAGGGTCAATCTGTCTGAAATCTTCTTCTATAACCTCTGGATCATGTATTTTACCTCCAATAAAATTCTCATATGATGCCATGAATGATGAAAACATAGCAAGATAATCATCAGCAACCTTCTGATTCAAATGAGATCCAGATGAAGTGGAAGCTGTAGTCGCAGAAAATCCAGAATGGCTTGAATGACTATAATGAATCGGAACTCTAGAACACTGATCATGTGAGGAATCTTGAGCATCACCAGAAAAGAATGCCACTCCATTACTAGATTTACCGGTAGATTTGGCAAAATATATTGAGGGATCCTGAATATGCTCCAAGTTAGTCTCTTTCTTCTTCATATTCATGTCATGCGACTGAATCTTCCCTAGAACTTCTTCAAGAGACATGGTTTTATACTTAATATTCTCTTTAATTAAAACCGTGTACACATCAAATTTTGATGGTAAAGCCTCCAAGAACTTATCATTGATCTCCTCAGTCTCATACACCATAGAAGCACTTGCCAGTTCACTAAGAAGATGATAGAATCTTGTAGCAAGATCATCTAAGGATTCGTTTTGAAAATGTTTAAAGACCAAGAACTGCTTCTTTAATAGCTCCTTTCTACTCTTCTTCACATCCAAACTTCCTTCACACATTTTCTTTAATGCTTCCCACAGTTGTTGAGAAGACTTGAACTGTTTGAAACTGTGATATATTTCTTTCAGAAGAGACATCGAAATACTAGCCATCGCTTTCTTTTCCCTGTCAAATAGTAGCTTCTCTTCAGTAGTTAACGCTGACACCGGCTTTGGAACATTATCCTGTCCCATCCAAGAATAAGTCGGATGCGTATAACCTTCCAAAATCAGAATCCACAAACTGGTATCGGTAAAAGAAACAAATTTGTCAAACCGATCTTTCCAATTTGAATAATCAGCTAGATTCAACAACTTCGGAGGTTTTTGAGATGTACCGATCTCATTGTCATAATTGAACATATTTGTGACTTGAACCATATTTGCCATTTTTCCTGAAAAATTTTCCAAGTGTTGAACTTCCTGCACCCTTAGGCGAAGATAATAAGTTCGCCTCTGATACACCCAAGCGAACTTAGTGAGAAGTGAACTTAATAAGTTCGCTTAAACAAGAAACTTGAACTCTGCTCAAGTTCGCCTAAAATAAGTTCGCTTAATCCTGTGAGAAGCGAACTTGACAAGTTCGCCTACTAAGTTCGCCTGCACAAGAAATCAGCAAGTTCGCTTGCTTCAACATATTCAAACTCAAGAACACTTCAAACCACTTTCGCGAACCAGAGATAGACTGAAATCATCATTAATCACTGATTTGAAGGAATTAATCAAAATTGGACCATAGGATTGTGTAATTTCTCTAGTAGAAGCTTTCTATCGGATCAATTTCGTCAAAAGCTTTTTCAAAAACACCAAATCATATCTGAATCAGTCTTGAAAACTCCATGGAAATGAAAAACTCAAAAATGAAGAATTTCATGTCAATTTGCATATAAAACCGTCTAGAATCAACAAGAATCACGAGCAATAGCTTTGATACCACTTGTAGGTCCTCATGGCGCTTCTACGGATCGATCTCGTGATAAGACGTGACGTTAACTCGGAGTGCGGAATACAAAGAATCAACGTTTATATGTATAAAGACAATGTAAACAATCACGTAAATAAACTTCTCAATTGTATTCCAATTCACAATGGTGTTTACAGACTCAATCAGACTAATCGATAATTCTCTGTTCTATGCGTTATGACTGACTCTGTAAACACACATATATATATAACCATCTGACCTGCTATAAGCGAACTTATTAAGTTCGCCTCTAACAGACTAAGCGAACTTAACAAGTTCGCCTCAGATAGACTTAAGCGAACTTATTAAGTTCGCCTCTGATAGACTAGGCGAACTTAACAAGTTCGCCTCTAGGTAAACTTGACTAAACACGTAGTGACTTTTTACATAACAAAAACATAAAGATATAAGATCTAACTATTACAAGCTTTTGTCATTACAAACTATGTCCTAACAGCTGCTGACAAAACAAAGAGAGCTGGAAAACCACCAATTCAGCATTGGAAAGTCAAAATTCCTCTAAGAATGTTAGGACATAGTTTGTTATGACAAAAGCTTTGTAATAGTTTAGATATAATATCTTTATGTTTTTGTTATGTATAATGTTCTAAGTGTTTTATGCAAGTTATGCTAGAGGCGAACTTGTTAAGTTCGCCTAGTCTAACAGAGGCGAACTTGTTAAGTTCGCTTAAGTCTATCGAAGGCGAACTTGTTAAGTTCGCTTAGTCTGTTAGAGGCGAACTTGTTAAGTTCGCCTAATGCAGGTCAGATGTGTATATATAGATGTTTACAGAGTCATTTTGTAAGAGATCGATCAGAACTAGAACAAATTTGAACGATTGAGTCTGTAAACTCTATTGTGAATTGGAATACAAGAGTGAATGTTATTGTCTATATTGTCTATATTGTCTTTTGTGTGTGCAATCGTTGATTCGTTGGATTCCGCACTCCGAGTTAACGACACGTCTTATCACGAGAACGATCTGTAGAAGTGCCATGAGGACCTACAGAACTCGGCTCAGTATCTGTTACCACATTCCCTTCAGCTTCATGAATGGGTGAGTTCACAACGTCATCAACAAAATCATCCATATTCATCCCTAGATCTTGTTCATGTTCATGAACGACCTCTTCTAGAATAGGTTCATTAACAGGTATATCAACCTGAGCTTGTGCAATTGGAACTTGTTCTTGAATAGGAATTTGTTGTTGTACGGGAACTTGTTGTTGTTGTTGAACTTGTACCTGTGGAATAGGTTGTTGTGGTGGTTGTTGTTGAACATTCTAACCTTGTACTTGAGCTATCTCATCAGGATGAAACCAGTTGTTATTCGGTGGTTCAACATAATCAGGATTGATTAAGTGACCAATCAATGGAGTATTAACGGGAATCAACGCGACATTATGTTGTTTCACCTTAGTGCAATCCGTAAAGATACGCTTGGACATCGGAGTCAAAGTTAATCAAATCGGATGCTGTGGGAGATCAGGAAGAAGATGATTCAGAATCATTTGGATGAACCGAGGATACATAAGAAATCCTTCACCTTCAGCAGGTGTGATTTGCATAACCATCTCCCAATAAACATATCGTGCAAAATTGAATCGTTTGTTCAACGTCAAAGCTACCATTGCAGCTTGAAGAGCCGTTTTTAAACCATCTGTACCAGCTTTACGAGGATACAGACATTGGATAATCACATGTGTAGGTCCTCATGACGCTTCTATGGATCGATCTCGTGATACGACGTGACGTTAACTCGGAGTGCGGAATCCAACGAATCAACGTTTATATACATAAAATACAATGTAGACAATCACGTAAATAACCTTCTCAATTGTATTCCAAATCACACTGATGTTTACAGACTCAATCAAACTAATCGATAGTTCTCTGTTCTATCTGTTTCACGATTACGAATGACTCAGTAAACACACATATATATAACCATCTGACCTGCTATAAGTGAACTTATTAAGTTCGCCTCTAACAAACTAAGCGAACTTAACAAGTTCGCCTCAGATAGACTTAAGCGAACTTATTAAGTTCGCCTCTGATAGACCAGGCGAACTTAACAAGTTCGCCTCTAGGTAAACTTGAATAAACACTTAGTGACTTTTTACATAACAAAAACATAAAGACATAAGATCTAACTATTACAAGCTTTTGTCATTACAAACTATGTGCTAACAGACTCCCCCTTGACAATAGCTTGATCTTCAGTCTTTAGTCTTCATGATGAGCTTTTCTAGTTATCCGGTAGTCTGCTGCTAGCATGCACTCCATATCTTCTGCATATCTCTAAAACTCTCTTGTACTGTAATCCTTGTTCTTTCCATTCATCAGTGAACATTATTTCATTCTTTCGCAACATCCTCTGATCTTTCTTTGAAAAATTTATAAGATTCATTGCATTATAGAAACATATAATGACCTTATTGTCTTTATCTTCAATCCTTGCTTCACCAGTATTAACATCGACATACCACCATTTCATATTCCCAAGAAAGTCTTGAGGAATCTTCTTCAACGGTATCTTGTGTATAGCACGTACTGGTTTATACTTGTAATTCCAGGTTACCTTCCCAGTCTTCTGATCTGTGTTCTTCACTCTCTTTCCTTTTTGTGGTTTTAGTCGTTCATATTTTCCTGAACTACCTTCTCTCTTGATTAAGTTTGCTATCACATCAGCCAAACCATTCTTCGATCAATTAATAAGAGGCTTTGAAGCTAGACCATTCATTACACACCTTGGTAGGGTATTGAAATACTTGATCCTCGGCTTTAAGTATTGAACACCGTCAGATCTTTTAATTGCAAATAATTTTGTATCACCATCATAGAACCAACTTATGATCCTTCCTACACACCGCTCGTTATTCACATATTTCTCTTTCTGAGCAGGTTGTGCTGGAGACTTGGGTAGCACCTTCATCCATCTATTTACAACTTCTCTCCACTGTTCTCTTGTCATCTATGTATCTTTGTACATCGCAGGTTCTTCATTAACCTTCGGAGACTCAGTGTGAGTAGTTTTAGTTTCAGCATCTTTATTGGATTGAATATTCTCATCATCAGTATCCATCTTTGAATCAGCAGTATCTTCAGGCAGTGTGACATCTTCAACAGAGTCCATAGAATCTGTTATTCCTTCATAAGTGAATTCAGGAATATCATCATCCTGGATGAAGTTATACGACACTTTAAGACCATCACAACCTTCATAAGTAACATTATCTTTTTCTTTCCCTATCTCTATCTCTACTATCTCTCCTTCTTCTATTTCATTTTCAGACACTTCATCATCCATGTCATTGAATAAATCATCAATGTCATCAAGACATGCAATCTTTTCAGCTTCTTCTTGGTCAGAATCTGCAAAGAACTCCAATAATATAATTTCTTCTTCATTAGCACCAGAACTATCTTTGTTTCCTTCAAGTGATTGTGATGTCGACTCCCCCTGAACCTTTGATATAGGATTAGCGTCAGTGTATTGACGATCACCCTCAACATTTCCAGCAGGATCATTGTCTTCATAATCACTTTTTGAATAGACTCTGTGTGACATGTATCGTGTATCCTCAAGTCCCCCTGAGCGTCAAGACGTTGAACGAGTTTAGACACCAATGCTTGCATGTCAGCTATCTGTTGAGCTTGAGTCTGAATCACCAGCTGCCGTTGTGAATCAGTAGAAACAAGAGTGTTCACTTGTGTTTGTAGAGTAAGCACTTGAGATTCAAGGAATGTAATCCTTTCAGAATCACAAGGCTTTGACGGACCAGCTGACGATTGTGTAATAGAAAGACTTGCAGTATGAGTAATGATTGGAGGAACAGGAGTTATAACTGGAGATGTATCTTTAGATCGTGGAGGAGTAATAATAAAGGAAGCAACAAAATTAGCATCCTCTACTCCCTGTGAAGATTGTGCAACAGCTATTGAAGCAAACATTAACTTTTGAGTCTTTGGATCTGGATTAAAGTCACTATCAGACTCAGTACTCTCATCAACCAAGGATCTTTTTCCAAGTACTGAACCGGAAGGAGGATCCCGAAAAGACTTTCTTCTTGGTTGTTTGGCTTGAGATTTAATGCGTTTTCCAGCATTAGCCAGTGGAATAGCAGCTAACCGTTCATAATGATCTGAGGAAAAATCCCTAGATTCATCAGAGTCAGTGCTTTCATTAACAGGTATTATCGTATCACTTGAGCTTGAACTAGATTCATCATCAGTCACCACATTCCCTTCAGCTTCATGAATGGGCGAGTTCACAGCGTCATCAACGAAATGATCCATGTTCATTCCTAGATCATGCTCATGTGCATGAACGACCTCCTCTTGAACAAGTTCATGAATAGGTATTTCAACCTCAGCTTGTGGAATAGGAACTTGTTTAGGAATAGGAATTTGCGGTTGTACGAGAACCTGAACTTGTGGAACTGTAACATGTTGTTGTGGAATTTGTTGTTGTTGTTGTGGTTGATGTTGTTGTTGTGGAACATTTAAGCCTTGAGCTTGAGCAATTTCATCAGGATGAAACCAGTTGTCATTAGGTGGTGCAACATAATCAGGATTGATTAAGTGACCAAACAAAGGAGTATTAACTGGTATCAATGCGGCATTCTGCTGTTTCACCTTCGTGCAATCAGTAAAGATACGCTTTGACATCGGAGTCAAAGTTAATCTTATAGGATGTTGTGAAAGATTCGGAATAAGATGATTTAGAATCATTTGAATAAAGCGAGGATACATCAAAAATCCTTGACCTTCAGCCGGATTAATCTGCATGACCATTTCTCTATAGAAGTAAAGTGGAAAATTGAATAGCTTTTTCAACGTTAAAGCTACCATAGCAGTTTGAAGAGCCATCTTTAAACCATCGGTTCCAGCTTTACGAGGAGAGATGCATTGAATAATCACATGCATGAAGTATCTCCATTCACCGACTAAGCCACCTTTATGTGCTTGTGTATCATTCTGTCTCCCACGATAACCCATTCTTTGAAAACAACCCATAATAAGAGTGCCCGGATATGACAGTGGGTCTTCAGCATTACCACCCAAATTAAGATATGGCAATTTCAGTATTATTGACAGTGGCACGAAGAACATGCGGTTCTATGTCCGTATCCTGATGAACCGTATCCCAAAATTGCTATATGTATACCAAACTGATGTAAGGATCAACAGATAAAGCAGTATGAAGACGCGAACGATTTAGAAATCCAATTATTCCTTGAAAATTTACTGCCTCGGACATGTTAGGATCTAACAATGCCACTTGATTATGCTTATATTCGACACATCGAGCGATCTGAAAACATTCAGACAACAAAACACATTAGTAAAAAAAATATCAAACAAAAACAAATACAAAAAAAAATTTACACAAAATTTTTTTTAAAAAAAAAATTTCTAACACTAAAAAAAAAATACAAGTCCAAATACTCTCTGACCCCTAGGCGAACTTAATAAGTTCACTTAGTGTTGCAAGAGGCGAACTTAACAAGTTCGCTTCAAACAAGTTCGCCTGAACCTGTGACGATTCAAATTCAAACACTGAATTTTTTAATTTTTTTTAAAAACAAGCAAATCGATTGAACCACATGAAACAAGTACTGGACATCGATCGATTACCACTCAATAAACAATTTTAATGATCAATTTTACATTTCCAGTCCAAAATTAGGTCAAAAAATGTTTTGACACACTCACGACGTAAACCGAGTAGAAAATCACCAAATACTCACAATTGAACGGATGAAATTCAACAAAATTACCTTGGTTGTGTTCGCAAATCAATTTGGAATAAGATGAAATCAACAAACAACCCTAACAACACAGATTAAAAATTTCAAAAAAATGCAGACAAGTTCGCTTCAAACAAAGAAGATGATGACTGATAAGTTCGCTTGGCCAAGATCACATTAAGTTCGCTTATTTAGGCGAACTTGTTAAGGTCGCTTAACAAGCCTTCGGCGAACATGCTAAGTTCGCTTCACCATCCACAGACAAACAGATTAAGTTCGCTTCACTCTTCTTAAGCGAACATATTAAGTTCGCTTCACTGTACACAGGCGAACATAATATCTATTCACTTTTGCCTTGAACAAAATTTTACCAACTTCAACCTTTCAAGTCTTGAACTTTCGTCAGCATCATGTATCAGATCCAATCCCGAATAATTTTAATAAAAGTTTAGAATTTACATGGAAAATAAAAATCAAAATCTTTTTGAGTTTTATCTATACAAACGAAATCACATATTTTTGGATTTTATCTGTACAAACAGAAACACATATTTTTGGATTTTTATCTGAATAAACTGAAATCACATATTTTTGAATGATCATCATGAGCAAGATGATCATATCAGTATCCAATTAATTCATCACACATTTTAGCAATAACAAAGGGTAACCTAGAATATGAAACCATCCAACTCAGTTTTGTGCACTTCGCATCTTTTTCGTTTTGAAACTCATTCAATTTGAATAATATTTGAAATGATACGCGATAAAATTTCAAAGTAAATAAGATCAGGTTATGAAATGCTCATTTATTTATACCGAATTTGAAATATAAAGCATGAATTCTTAAATTTGACAATATTGTATGATTTGAAACTATAAGCATTTATTCTCCAAATTCATGTGATTTAGTACCATTTAGATGAAAAACATCGTGTACCCCACATATATGCCAAACAGAAATATAAATTGCACTATCTTCAAGACATATACAGTTAATGTTAAGATTAGATCAATTACCAAGATGAAATTATCTCTTTTAGCACAAGTATAAAAGCAGATCCCAAAGGATATAAGAATCATGATGATTCAGAATCAGAAGATTCTAATGAATTGGCTGTTTAATGTGAATCAACTGATTCAGGTATGAGGATCCAACTATTATCTGGATAAAATTCAATGGAGTCAGACTAGATGATGTATCTAACTAATCCAATGGCGAATATATGTTTCAACAGATTTTGAAAGCATATCTTAGTTCAACAACACCTTGCATGTTTTTCGGGGCATGGGCAGTGAAGTGAACTGAAATCAATTTGTGCTAAAGATATAATTCGATATTGGTCTCATGAAATTCTTTATAACCATATATTCTTTATCTGATAATGATCTTTTACACACACACCCAGGAATATAATGGATTCAAATCACAGATGTAATCATATTATATTTAATTTTCACACTACTATTAGTTTCAAAACGCTTTTAGTCTATTGACAATTTAAGTTTCAAAACTCATACACAAATTTGAAAACAAATTATCAAGATTAGAGCATTCACAACACTATCATTTCCCATTTATGCAGACTTTGAAATTTAGATCAAATCAACTCAGTTTAATCAATCATATATTAAAGGTCTACTAAGGTCGTGTGAAATGAACTAATCACTGATGTATTATCAAGATTAGAGCATTCACAACACTATCCTCCTTGGTTGTCCCTACATAAACAACGAGAATCAGTTAGAAATAGGAAGCCAAGCCATCGTGGTCTTGGGTCGTCCAGTTTGATCAAAATAAACAACTTCTTGTAATTTACAATCAATTTTATCATTCACTTTTGGAACAGTAGTTTGACAATCAGACTTTTTCAAAGAAGATTCATTTTTATTATTTTGAAAAACATTATTTGATATATTATTGTCAGATTAAGATGTTTCCAAAATTTTCTTCAATTTTCTGTTTCGTCTTCTCCTTTGAGGTCTAGACAATTTAACTTCCTGATGAGAATCTTGTGAAATTCCAACATTAGGAATCTCAAGCTTCTCTTTGCATACAAAAGATTTAGCATTCAATTTATCCTGTTGTTTAAATCCAGAGGATTTAACAAAAAATCGACCAGGCAATTTTTTCTCCAAACTAGAAGACGACTTTCCCTCATCTTTTCGTTTCAGAATCTTCACCACTTTTGGTTGTGAAGGAACAGTCTTCATTTTACCCTGGTTCTTGTAAGGACAATTGAGCAAAATGTGACCAGCCTCGTTGCAATGAAAACACACTCTTCTTTCTTGATAAGGAGTTTTCTTTGAATGTGAGCATCCATCAGAGGAATAAGCTTCAGAGGAATGTCCCGAACAATTTATCGGCTTCTTTGGAACATAAGCCTATGTTGGAACCTTTGAAGAATACACTTTTTCATAACCAGCTGTGACAAATCCACTCGACTGTAAAATTGGAGAAAGCTTAGATGTACCAACTTTCACTTCTTCAGGTTTAGTCAGAATGCATCTATCTCGGGTAACAGATTTAACAACTGTTGGGTCATCAATTTTGACCTCTTTTGGAATGCCCTCGACCTTCTTCTCATCAAACACATCATCTTCAGAATCAGACTCATGCACCATATCCTCCCCAGTTACCGGATTCACCTTTAACACAGTCTTTGGATCTATCTCCTCTTCATGTATTATTTCAGGTTCCACCACATAATTTGCATTAAACGGTGGAGGAATAAATCCAATTCCAGCAACACGCTTAGTAGGATCAGCATTTGAGTTAAATTAATCCAAAACAACTGAAGAATTTTCAAATTTTTCCATCTTTCTATGAAGTTTGATCAATTCAGATTCTTTGTCAGATATTTCTTTGTTCTTTTGAGCAACAACTTCATTACGTTTTTCTATCTCAGCATAAGCCATATCTAGATGATAACCCTGCTCTTTGTATTTTAGCCCAAGAGAATTTAAGTCTCTTTTCAAAGACTCAATTCTATTGATGCACAATTTATCATTATCTTTCAGTTTCTGATTAACAGTATGCATCAATTTCATGTTACAAATCAAGTTTGTGTTATCATCCATGACCTTTTGTAATTTATCTTTAACAGAAATGCAGTTAGAACAGTAAATATGACAAACCGAGTCTTTTACCTTAGACGGATCAGACATGTCTGCCATGAATACTTTGGCAATAGGAATATCTTCTGAATCAGCACCATCAGAAGCATTTTGAGTAAGAACAATATCCTCCTCAGCAACACCTGATGCAGCATCAGAATCAATATTCTGCACTTGTTCTATTTCTTCATCAACGCTTGGAACACTGTCACCATCACAAGAATCATCACTAGAACTTTCATCATCGGTCGACTCCTCAGGTTTTTCAGAATGAATTTCTGGTACAAAAGCCTGACTCACAGCACCCACCAAGTCTACCAGATGAATGCCCCAGTCATAGTTTTCGTCGTTCTGAGCAACCAATGGCGATGAAGCAGATGCATGATTTGTATTACCAGATGAACCTTGTGACTGATTCCTATTATGCTGAAAATTAGGCTGCTTCTTTTGAGAATCAAACTCGACCTTTGGCTTCACACATTCCTTAGCAAAGTGACCATATTCTTGAGAGTTGTAGCACCAAACTTTGCTTTTTATCAAAACCCATGCGAGATCGACTATTTGAGCCAATATATTTTCTGCCCGTTTTCTTCAAGAAATCTTTAGTTTGACGCATCAACATGGCCATATTCCATTGGATATTCATTTCTTCCAGATCAACAGGGTCAATCTATCTGAAATCTTCTTCTATAACCTCAGGATCATGTATTTTACCTCCAATAAAATTCTCATATGATGCCATGAATGAAGAAAACATAGCAAGATAATCATCAGCAACCTTCTGATTCAAATGAGATCCAGATGAAGTAGAAGTTGTAGTCGCAGAAAATCCAGAATGGCTTGAATGACCAGAATGAATTGGAACTCCAGAACACTGATCATTTGAAGAATCTTGAGCATCACAAGAAAAGAAAGCCACTCCATTACCAGATTTACCGGTAGATTTGGAAAAATACATTTAGGGATCCTGGATATGCTCCAAGTTAGTCTCTTTCTTCTTCATATTCATGTCATGCGACTGAATCTTCCCTAGAACTTCTTCAAGAGACATGGTTTTATACTTAATGTTCTCTTTGATTAAAACCGTGTACACATCAAATTTTGATGGTAAAGCCTCCAAGAATTTATCATTGATTTCTTCAGTCTCATACACCACAGAAGCACTTTCCAGTTCACTAAGAAGATGATAGAATCTTGTAGCAAGATCATCCAAGGATTCGTTTTGAAACTGTTTAAAGACCAAGAACTTCTTCTTTAATAGCTCCTTTCTACTCTTCTTCACATCCAAACTTCCTTCACACCTTTTCTGTAATGCTTCCCACAGTTGTTGAGAAGAATGGAACTGTTTAAAACTGTGATATATTTCCTTCGGAAGAGACATCGAAATACTAGCCATTGCTTTCTTTTCCCTGTCAAATAGTAGATTCTCTTTAGTAGTTAACACTGACACCGGCTTTGGAACATTATCCTGTCCCATCCATGAATAAGTCGGATGCGTATAACCTTCCAAAATCAGAATCCACAAACTGGTATCGGTAAAAGATACAAACTGGTTGAACCGATCTTTCCAATTTGAATAATCAGCTAGATTCAACAACTTCGGAGGTTTTTGAGATGTACCGATCTCATTGTCATAATTGAACATATTCGTGACTTGAACCATATTTGCCATTGTTCCTGAAAAATTTTCCAAGTGTTGAACTCCCTCTACTGTTAAGCGAAGATAATAAGTTCGCCTCTAATACAACCTAGCGAACTTAATGAGAAGCGAACTTAATAAGTTTGCTTAAACCAGAATTCAAAAATCTGAACAAGTTCGCCTAAAATAAGTTCGCTTAATCCAGTGAGAAGCGAACTTGACAAGATCGCCTGCACACAAATCAGCAAGTTCACTTGCAGTACCAGAATCAAGATCAAGAACACTTCAATCCACTTTCGCGAACCACAGATAGACTGAAATCATCATTAATCACTGATTTGAAGGAATTAATCAAAATTGGACCGTAGGATTGTGTAATTTGTCAATTAGAAGCTTTCTATCGGATGAATTTCGTCAAAATCCTCTTCAAAAACACCAAATCAGATCTGAATCAGTCTTGAAAACTACATGGAAATGAAAAACTCAAAAATTACGAATTTCATGTCAATTTGCATATAAAACCATCTAGAATCAACAAGAATCACGAGCATATGCTCTCATGGCACTTCTACGGATCGATCTCGTGATAAGACGTGACGTTAACTCGGAGTGCGGAATCCAACGAATCAACGTTTATATGCATAAAAGACAATGTAGACAATCACGTAAATAACCTTCTCAATTGTATTCCAAATCACACTGATGTTTACAGACTCAATCAGACTAATCGATAATTCTCTGTTTTATCTGTTTCACGATTATGAATGACTCTGTAAACACACATATATATAACCATCTGACATGCTATAAGCGAACTTATTAAGTTCGCCTCTAACAGACTAAGCGAACTTAACAAGTTCTCCTCAGATAGACTTAAGCGAACTTATTAAGTTCGCCTCTGATAGACCAAGCGAACTTAACAAGTTCGCCTCTAGGTAAACTTGAATAAGCACTTAGTGACTTTTTACTTAACAAAAACATAATGACATAAGATCTAACTATTACAAGCTTTTGTCATTACAAACTATGTCCTAACAACATGCATGAAGTATCTCCATTCACCAACCAAACCACCTTTACGTGCTTGTGTATCATTAGGTCTACCACGGTAACCCATCCTCTGAAAGCATCCCATAATCAAGGTATTAGGATATGATATAGGATCATCAGCAGCACCACCTAGAGCAAGAGCATCACGAATAGTATCTTCAGATATTGCAATCTCCGTATTGTTTTACAGTGGCACGAAGAACATGAGGTTCTACGTCGGTATCTGAACGAACTGTGTCCCAAAATTGCTGAATATACACCAGACTTATGTATGGATCTGCAGATAAAGCGACACGAAGTCGTGAACGATTCAGAAATCCAATAATCCCTTGAAATTTTACGGCCTCAGACATGTTAGAATCTAACATTGCCAACTGGTTATGTTTGTATTCGACACGACGAGCCATCTGAAAAATATTTGGACAACAAACACATTAGACAAATAACAAACACAAACAACACAAAAAACAAATTTGAAACAAAAACAAAACTAAAAATTTTTAAAAAAATTTCAAACACAAAAAAAAAATTACAAATCCAAAGCTCCTTCTGACTCCTAGGCCAACTTAATAAGTTCTGTTAGTGTTTCAAGAGGCGAACTTATTAAGTTCGCCTAGACAAGTTCGCTTGAACAAGTTCGCCTGAACTGTCTGACGTTTCAAATTCTGAACCAGAAATCAAATTTTGTTTAATCGATGTTTTAACCAAGAATTAACCAGATAAATGACAACGACTAGTACTCTCGAAACAAATACAACAATCAATTTTAAGATTTAAATCAAAATAAGCATCGTTTTTAGGCCAACCAGTCACGCGATGAAACCCGAGATAAAACTTCAATTTTCTCACAATTGAACGGATGAAAATCGATGAAATTACCTTAGTCATGTTCGCAATTCAATTTTGAACCAGAATGTACCAGTAAACAACCCAACAACCACTTAATTTGAAAATTTCAAAAAATTTCGACAACTCCAGACAAGTTCGCTTTAATGTGAAGAAGATGAGTGAATAAGTTCGCCTGGACAACCCTTATACAAATTAAGTTCGCTTATTTAGGCGAACTTGTTAAGTTCGCTTAACAAGCCCTAGGCGAACATAATTAGTTCGCTTCACCAACATTAGGCGAACATATTAAGTACGCTTCACTAGATTTAGGCGAACTTAATGTCTTCAACTTTTTCCCTTAATCAAAATTTTTACCAACTTTCAATCCGTCACTTTTTGAACTTCCGTCAGCAGCATGTATTTGATCCAATCTCGAACAATTTAATAAAAGATTAGAATTTTCATGGAAAATAAAAAACAAAATCTTTTTTTTTATTTTTATCTATACAAACGGAATCACATATTTTTGGATTTTCATATGTACAAACGGAAACACATATTTTTGGTTTTTTGTCTGTATAAACTGAAATCATATATTTTTGAATGAACATCATGAGTAAGAAGATCATATCAGTATCCGAGTAGTTCATCACACATTTTTGTAATAACCAAGGGTAACCTATGATATGAAACAATCCAACTCATCTTGTACTCTATGTATCTTTTTCAGTATTTATAAATCAATCAATTTGAATAATATTTGAAATGATACGCGATAAATTTCAAAGTAAATAAGATCAGGTTATGAAATGCTCTTTTATTCATACCGAATTTGAAATATAAAGCATGAATTCTTAAATTTGTCAATATTATATGATTTGAAACTATAAGCGTTTATTCTCCAAATTCATGTGATTTAGTACGATTTAGATGAAAAACATCGTGTACCCCACATATATGGCAAACAGAAATATAATTTGCACTATCTTCAAGACATATACAGTTTATTTTAAGATTAGATCAATTTCCAAGATGAAATTATCTCATTTAGCACAAGAATAGAAGCAGATCCCAAAGGATATAAGAATCATAATGATTCAGAATGAGAAGATTCTAATGAATTGGTTGTATAATGAGAATCAACAGATTCAGGTATGAGGATCCAACTATTATCTGGATAAGATTCAATGGAGTCAGACTAGATGATGTATCTAACTGATCCAAGGGCTAATATATGTTTCAACAGATTTTGAAAGGATATCTTAGTTCAACAAAACATTGCATGTTTTTCGGGGCATGGGCAGTAATGTGAACTGAAATAGATTTGTGCTAAAGATATAATTCGATATTAGTCTCATGAAATTATTTAAAACCATATATTCTTTATCTGATAATGATCTTTTACACACACACCCAGGCATATAATGGATTCAAATCACAGATGTAATCATATCATATTTAATTTTCACACTACTATTAGTTTCAAAACGCTTTTAGTCTATTGACAATTCAAGTTTCAAAACTCATACACAAATTTGAAAACAGATTATCAAGATTAGAGCATTCACAACACTATTATTTCACATTTAGCAGACTTTGAAATTTAGATCAAATCAAATTACTTTAAACAATCATATATCAAAGGTCTACTAAGGTCGTGTGAAATGAACTAATCACTGATGTACTATCATTTCTTCTCTAACTTCAAATGATGTCAAATTTTATATCTTTCAATTTTTTTGACTTTTTATAGATTAAGAACCTTTTTGACTGAAAATTTAAAATGCAGAAATGTAATAAAGCAGTAAAAGAAATTAAAAACAAAATTTTCCATGAAAATCTGATTTTGAAAAAATTTTATTCGGGATTGATCATACTTATCATTTTTATTAGAAATTCAAACCTGGTACGATTAAATGCCTTGGTAAACAAATCAGCAAAATTATCATCAGTGTGAACCTTTACCAGCTCAATAAACATTTTCTCTACACAATCACGAATAAAATGATATGTAATCTCAATGTGCTTTGTTTTACTGTGCTTAACATGATTATTAGTTATAGACATTTTAGCATTATTATCAATAAGCATAGGGGTTCCTGTGAAATTCAAACCGTAATCTCTTAATTGTTGTTGTATCTACAGGATCTGTGAATAACAACTTGTAGCAGCGATGTATTCTGCTTCGCATGTAGAAATGGAGACTGTGGTTTGCTTTTTGCATTGCCAGGAAACAAGTCGATTACCCAAGAACTGGCAACCACCTGTTGTAGATTTCCTGTCCAAACAACAACCACCAAAATCAGAATCAGTATAAGCATTGAAATCAAAGTTAGAACCATGTGGATACCATAGTCCCAATCTTTGTTTTCCTTTCAAATAACGAGAGATTCTTTTTACAGCTGTTAAGTGAGATTCTTTTGGTTTTGCCTGGAATCTGGAACAGATGCACACAGCGAACATTATATCTGGCCTTGAAGCGGTTAAGTACATGAGAGATCCAATCATTGCTCTGAAAAGTCAACAATCCACATCTTTTCCAACCGGGTCAGAAATTCAACTTATGATTTACCGGAATCGGAGTATCATATGGGGTACAGTCCTCCATCTTGAACCGGCTCAAGATGTCTTAGACATACTTGGACTAATGAATAAAGAAACCATCTTCCTTTTGATTTACTTATAAACCTAAGAAAACGATAACTCTACCATAGCCGACATTTCAAATTTCGACTTCATAAGACTCTCAAAATCTTTGCATAACCCTTCATTTGTTGAGCCAAAAATAATATCATCCACATATATCTGCACCAGTAGGTAATCTCCCCGTGGATAATGTTTCATACCACGCTCGAGGAGCCTGATGAAGACCATAGAGGGCCTTATCAAGCTTGAAAACCATATTCGGATTAAGTGGATCTTCAAACCGCGGCGGCTGACAAACATAAACTTCCTCCTTGACTCTTCCATATAAAAAAGCACTTTTCACATCCAATTGAAACACCTTAAAACCTTTATAAGAAGCAAAATCCAGAAACAGCCGTATAGCTTCAAGCCTCGCAACAGGCGCATAAACCTCGGTGTAATTAATTCCCTCTTGTTGATTAAAGCCCTGGACAACTATTCTTGCCTTATTTCTTACCACGACACCTCAATCGTCTTTCTTACATTTAAAAACCCATTTAGTACCAATCGGATACATACCCTTCAGATGATCTACAAGATTCCAAACCTTAAGTTTGTCAAACTGAGCAAGTTCTTCCTACGTGGCCTCTATCCAATTGTTATCAATTAAAGCCATTTCAACATTTTTGGGTTCGACCTGAGAAATAAAACATGAATGTGACCAATCAACAAGAACACCCGAATCTTTAATGCATGTATACAAACAAGTATTGTCAACATAGAACGTGTTTTCACTCCATCCTGCAAATTTTTGATTATATTTGTCACTGGATGATCTTTGAGTTCCTTGATGGAAGCGACCTCAGGAACCTGTAACACTTCTTCACAAGTTGTATCAGATTGATAAGACAAATCATGATTAATTGGAATTTCTGAGTCTAAATTTGTAGGAATCTCCCCCGAATCCTGTGTCGAAGGTAATGAATCATCACCCAACAAAGGATCAACAGAAGAATCTTGAAAAATAACATTGTCTTCCTCATTCTCAGAATTTTGTGGTCCCGAACAAGAAGCAACATTAGGATCAGGAGCAGAAGTAGATGGAACCGATGAATGTGGAACTGCATTTAGTAGAAAGCCATTGTGCTGTGCATCCTGACATGAATCGTAGAGAACAGCAGCTTCATCAGGAGAAATATCAGAAGGTAAATGAAAAGACTTGAATAAGTTTTCATAATCAAATGCCCAATCTGGTCCAATCGCCATTTGAGGTAAAGACCGATTTGAACAGTCAATATGGAACCATTCTTCAACTTGGTGCGTCTCTTTGTTATAAACACTCTTCGTAGTCAAATTGGCAACATACCCCAGAAAAATCCCTTCAATTGCCTTGGCACTGAATTTGGTTGGGACATCTCAAACTTTCAACAGGGTGCAAGGATTACCAAAAGGTAGTAAATATTACAGATTCGGCTTTCGATTATTCAGCAATTTATAGCAAGTCTTGTTGTGTCGCTTGACGGTCAAGACCCTGTTCAAAACGTGACACGTAGTATTCACAGCTCCAACCCAAAAAGTAAGTGGAAGCTTAGAATCTGCAAGCATCGTGTGTGCCGTTTCAACCAACGTCTTGTTCTTTCATTCAGCAACACCGTTTTGTTGAGGAACATATGGCGCACTGAATTCATGATGAATTCCCTTTTGTAGACAGAATAAGCCCATCTTGCTATTCATAAACCCGCTGCCATTGTCACTCCTAATTCTTTTGACCTTCAGATTGAACAAATTCTACAAACCCAGGATTAAGTATTGTACCAACTCAGTGGTTTCAGCTTTAGAAGAAAGAAACTTAACCCATGAAAATCTAGAGAAATCATCAGTTATTACAAAAACAGTACGATTTTCCACCAATGCTCCTGATACTAATCGGACCGAACAAATCCATATGCAGCAACTCCAAAGGAGTTACGATAAAATTCTTCGATTTAGATTTGTGTGATTTCTTTCGTTGTTTCCCCTTCTTGCAAGGAATACAATCATCAGGAACTGAGAATTTCATCTTCGAAATACCAAGAACCAGATCATTCTTAACAATATAGTTCATCTTCCGATAGTTGATGTGAGCTAGATTCCTGTGCCACAAAATGGAGTTTAATTCCGACGCCTTGGAGAGTAAACATGTAGGAATTGAATCCGTTGTAGTAGCGACACTCATGTCAAGGACATACATGTCATTTCTCCTTGGGGCCTACATGAGAATCCATTTGTCAGGAATAACAAAACCAGGTTTCAAGATATAACACTCAGCATCATTGGAACAAAAACTTCTTGTCACAAACTTGTGATACACTCAAAAGATTGTGTTCAAGCTGCTCCACATAATTCACCTTCTCAAATTTGACTTTATCATTCTTTAAAGTACCCTGTCCAGTTATGTACCCGCCTTTATTCCCCGTAAAAGTGATATAATCTCCATCAATATTTTTAACATCTTCAAGCAATCTAATATTCCCTGTCATATGTCGAGAGCAACCACTATCCACATACCATGTATTGTTGATAGTCCTCCTTGGTTGTCCCTACATAAACAACAAAAATCAGTTAGAAATAGGAACCCAAGCCATTGTGGTCTTGGGTCGTGCAGATTGATCAAAATAAACAACTTCTAGTAATTCACAATCAATGTTATCATTAACCTTTGGAATAGAAGTTTTACCAACAGACTTTTTCAAAGGTGACATATTTTGATTATTTTGAAAAACATTATTTGATATATTATTATCATATTCAGTTGTTTCCAAAATTTTCTTCAATTTTCTGTTTCGTCTTCTCGTTTGTGGTCTAGACAATTTAACTTCAGATTGAGAATCTTTTGAAATTCTAACATGATGAATCTCAAGTTTCTCTTGATAAACAAATGATTTAGAGTTCAATTTATCCTGCTGTTTAAATCCAGAGGATTTAACAAAAGATCGACATGACATATTTTGCTCCAAACTAAATGATGACTTTCCCTCATCTGTTCTTTTCAGAATCTTCACCACTTTTGGTTGTGAAGGAACAGTCTTCAATTTGACCTGGTTCTTATAAGGACAATTGACCAGAATGTGACCAGCTTCGTTGCAGTGAAAACAAACTCTTCTTTCTTTATAAGTTCTAAAGTAAGAAGAATTCTTTAAGTTTGAGGGGTCATCAGAGGAATAAGCTTCAGAAGATTTTCCAGAACATTTTACTGATTTCTTTGGAACATAAACATGCGTAGGCACCTTTGATGAATGCACCTTTTGATGACCAGCAGTGACAAAACCTCTTGACTGTAAAATTGGGGAAAGCTTAGGTGTAACAACTTTCACCTCATCAGGTTCAGTCAGAATGCATCTATCACGGGTAACCGTTTTTACAACTGTTGGTTCAACAAGTTTCACTTCTTTTGGAATACCTTCGACTTTCTTCTCATCAAACACCTCATCTTCCGAATTAGATTCATAAACCATATCCTCACCAGTTACCGGGTTCACTTTCGATACTGTTTTTGGATCTATTTCCTCTTCATGTATGATTTCAGGTTCAACCACATAATTTGCATTAAATGGTGGAGGAACAAATCCAATCCCAGTAACCCGTTTAGTAGGATCAGCATTTGAATTAAAATAATCCAAAACAACCGAAGAATTTGTAAAGTTTTCTAACTTTCTATGAAGTTTGATCACCTCAGACTCTTTGTCAGAAATTTCTTTATTCTTTTAGCAACAACTTCAATTCGTTTTTCTATCTCAGCATAAGCCATATCCAGATGATAAGCTTGTTCTTTATATTTCAACCCCACAGAATTTAAGTCTCTTTTCAAAGACTCAATTCTATCGATGCAAAATTTATCGTTATCTTTCAGTTTCTGATTAACTGAATGCATCGATTTCATATCACAAATCAAGTTTGTGTTATCATCCATGTCCTTTTGAAATTTATCTTTCACAGTAATGCAGTTAGAACAGTAAATATGACAAACAGAGTCTTTAACCTTTGACGGATCAGACATGTCTGCCATGAAAACTTTGGCAATGGGAATATTCTATGAATCAGCACCATCTGAAGCATTTTGTGTTAGAACAATATCATCTTCAGCAACACCTGATGCAACATCAGAATCAATATTCTGCACTTGTTCAATCTCTTCATCAACAATCTGCACACTTTCACCATCAGTCGAACCATCACTCGAACCCTCACTCGAACTGTCATCATCAGTCACCTCTTCTGATTTTTCAAAGAAAATAGAATCACGCTAAGGACATAACCCGAAACTGATCTCATTGGACAATCTTTATTAAAAGCTAATATGTCTTGAAGATAGTGCATTTACTTTCTGTTGGCATACTAGTGGGGTACACGTTGTATTTCATACTTAAATGGTACTTTAACTCACAAGAAAGTGGGAATGAGATGCTTTAGTTTCAAATCTTATAATATTGACAATTTGAATTTGTGTGTCATAGCGTGATCCTATTTTCTTTGAATGTTTATCAAGTATCATAACATGCAATATAAAAGTCTAGAAAAGATAGAGTGTGATAATCTTGAAAGATATTGGTTTGATTGGTCAAGGCATGAAAGAATGACTTAGGATACCATTTGATATTATATGGATTTTATATCCAAGATGTATGATTGATATATCATATATAATGATAAGATCTTATTACTCATGATGTTCGACCCAAAAGATGTGATTTTGTATTTTACGATTTAGTTTGTACAAAGAAAAACCAAAAAGATTTTGTGTTTCTTATGTTTGAAAAATCAAAAAAGATTTTCTTTTTCCAGCTTCCATGAAAATCTTAATTGTTGGTTATTCTTGGTTGTTCTCCTGTGCAACAACTGAATATTACAGACAGAAGTTGACAAGGGGTCCTTCTCCCAAGTTTTCTTCTAGAAATAAAGAGAGAGTGCAGATGAACAAGACGAAGACTACAGTGTGTTTGTTGATATATGAAGACGGATGACAATCTTCTAACGCTGTTGTCAAGGGGGAGTCTGTTGGAGCATATTCTGGTGACAACGAGCTTGAAGATATTATGTCTTAGTCTTAGAGTCTTTGACTTGTAATTGATAGAATTGTTAGCAACAGTTAAAGGGGAGTCTGTTAGGACATGTTTTGTAACTGTTGATAAAATTCTGTGTAAGTTCATAGAGAGGCGAACTTATCAAAGGCGAACTTGTTAAGTTCGCTTAGTCTATCTGAGGCGAACTTGTTAAGTTCGCTTAGCCTATTAGAGGCGAACTTAATAAGTTCGCCTAAGCATCTTTTAGGCGAACTTGTTAAGTTCGCCTGGTGCAGAACTGGTGCTTATAAATAGACAGTTTACAGGGTCTGTTAGATAGATATCAGAGTAGATGTCACACCCCCCAATTTATTTACTTAATAAATAAATACAGGTTGCAACGATTGGTTCATTACAAGATAGCGGAAGCTGTAATAGTGATTTCTAAGACTTGAATACATACACAAATACTAAGACTAAGTAGTACAATGATCTAAGTTCTTCTAAATCAATGACAGACTTGAGACCGGATAATCTATGTCCTTCCAGCTAGTAGGAATTTATCCACTTATAGCTAGCCTATTCCAACCGCTCCATGACTAAAGGTTACCTGAGAAACATACTTGAAAGTGTCAACACAAAGGTTGGTGAGTTCACAGAGTTTGTTAATTTTGTACAGTTAGTTTCCCCGAAAAACTAGACATGACTTAACCGTCATAAAATAAGTAGTTTTCCTTTGAATACATATACATGACTTAACCATCATCAAATAAGTAGTTTTTCTTTGAAAACATGCCAATGACTTTACCGTCATAAAATAAGTGGTTTTCCTTTGAAAACATTCCCATGACTTAACCGTCATAAAATACGTAGTTTTCCTTTGAAAACATATACATGACTTAACCGTCATCAAATAAGTAGTTTTCCTTTGAAAACATGCCCATGACTTTACCGTCATAAAATAAGTGGTTTTCTTTGAAAACATTCTCATGACTTAACCGTTATAAAATACGTAGTTTTGCTTTGAAAACATATACATGACTTAACCGTCATCAAATAAGTAGTTTTCCTTTGAAAACATGCCCATGACTTAACCGTCATAAAATATGTAGTTTTCCTTTGAAAACATATACATTGTTTAAACCTAATCATTTACCGATCAAAACTCTTAGTATGTATTACCAATGAATCCGAATACTAACCCGATCAATTGACCCCATTTGTAAACTTGCAAGGAATACAAAATAATATGTAATGTACGAGACCGTAACCAAACCCCAACTTTCTGTGCCTCCCCTCGCTTTCTGCGATTTAAGACAATATGCGGTCATTCGGCCATTTGGACCCCTGATTAGCGCGACTAATCATGACCGGAGGCGTCACCCCCAATAGTACTATCCATAAAATCCCGGGCTAAGTCCATAGCTAAAGGTTACTATTTTATTCAGAGGCCTTTAAGCGCTTTATTTTTCCCTCAATACACACATACGGTCAGATCATTAGTTCATTCATTTACATACAAAATTCTTTTACAAGTATATTTCCACCCCAAAACATTTCAAAAACCTAGAAAAAGGGGGTTAGTGAAACTCACATAGAGTTAAACCTGAATGTTTATATTGTCAAATGTATAAGCAATTGTATTTCATGTTTTCAAAACATAATAAGTAAGTATGTTTCTCCCCCGATGTTTACAAAACCGTAGAAAAATAAAAGGGGGCCGTGAACTCACCTTGTGTCCGATGAAATCCTAGCAAATAACAGTGCGCTAAGAGTTCCTGTCTATCCGTACCCTAATCACATAAGGGTACTAATGTGTTAAGACTACCCGTCTTAAATGCAAGTTGTTCACCCGACTTAACTATTCCTGTTAAGTACGTCTTTGTTTATTTAAAACAATGTTTTCTCATGACGACTCATTGGTGATTATTATTCCAGTCTAGACGCTTTACTTATTTTCCAAGAAAATATTATATTTCTATATTGGTGACTTGTTACGTTTGTCAAAAATAAATATTATTTTTGCCTTTCTTTATAATATATCTAGATTATAGTCCACGTATAAACCTATAATTATTCCTCAAAAATAATTATATAGAATCCTGAATATCGTTCAAGTATAATCATGCATGTTTATTATCCTACGTGCATATCAACCAAGTTAACACGTCCATATGCAAGTATTTATGTTCCAAACGACATTTATCAACTTGTGTAGATTCATCATGCATTCATATTTTTACCAACACATGCATACAAGTATCTCGACAATCTACATACATTTAAATATGCTCCATGATAACATATGAACATTTATCTTTTTAAGCGAAACATCTTTAATTTCATGCACATAAGTTTTGTTTATGATTTTCATCATAATATATGCATATATGACCTTTATATTACTAAATGTCCTAGACATTATATCATACCAAATTTCATGTCAAACACATAACTACAACTTACAAGTTCCCATATCCTTAATTATGTAACATTTTTAGGGACATATTTTTAAGACATAAATATATTTATTATTCCATGTTTATATAACTTTGATCATGCAACTAGGCAAATATATACGTTCGTCCCTATTTTCATATGCATATAAATACATCTACCACTTAATCTTATGCTTATGTATATTTTTCTATCAATATTACAAGACATGTTTTAGACTACTAACTATACATCATCTTGAAATTTTTGACCAAGCATGCATATATATATAAATAAGTCTTAGATTTCATGTTTCCAATGTTTACTTTGTGATACACTAATCATGCTCTTTATTTTAAATTTCACCTTTTATCATCAAATAATCAAAACACAAAAGATGCATATGAAACCTACACATTTTCGGCCCATATATATATATATATATATATATATATATGTATATTTCACTTATCCAAGTATTATTACCATTTCAAGTTAATAAAATCAATAATATGCATACACATATGTTTCTACAAATTCGATCCTTTTTATATCTTTACACAAATCTTTTAGTTTAACTCATAACTTAGTATCATGAAATCAAAATAACAAATATCTCATAAATATTTCAAGTCAATAATCTATGCATATAAGCCTATTTTCGAACCACATACATCTTTTTATATAAATTCTATTTTTTTTAACATAATAAAGTTAAACTTATAAAACTCTTTAGTTTTTCAAATATATTGATTATTAGGATGAACAACGAGCTTTAAACTAAAAATAAAGATAAAAACAAGTTGTGGTGTCGAGTTCATACCACTAGACAAGCTAGGTGGAGACAACGAGTAGAAGGATGGTAGAGACTCTTGATGCTACCAAAACCCGACTCCAAGGCTTCCTTGGCACTTTAAGCTTCTAGATAAACCCTTAGAGACTTGGTTCTTGGATTTTGAAAGTGTAAAAGTGTGTAAGTGTGTGTGTATTTCGAGATATATGGAAGAGATGGTGAGGGTGGAGTGGTGGTTCCATCATAATCATTGCAAGGTATGGATGATGAGATTGATTTGGCCTTTGCTTAAACTCTTGGGTGATGGGGTATGGTCCTTATGACACAAGGATGGGGAAGTAAGTGAAGAAGTCATGGTGGGTGGCCCCACCATATATTTCGGCCGAGATAGGGTATGGGGTGGGGGGTTGGGTCTTGTTCCACTTCAAGTTGGTTTCTAAGTGTTTAGTTAGGTGGATTTTAAGTTGCGTATACTCGGTAATCGATTCCGTGATCTAATACTTGCTGTAAAACTTTTAACGATCACATAACTTATATGTTTTTGTGTCGTTTGACTAGTCTCCATAATTTACTACTTAACCCTACATGGCTATCACTTTAACTACATTATACATGTATACACATTAAATAATATAGGGCCACGTAACAATTATTTCTAAATAAACTTTTTATAAATGTTTAGTCACCAATATTTATGTTTTTATGTTAGAGCGTCTCCCTAGACTTTTACTAAAATAAAATTCTTGTTAATCACCAACGACCGTACCTTGCGGTTTATCACTGCTTATTTTCCTAGTAATTCATAAAAATTAATATTTTGATATAAGTTTCTTTGCTAGACTCCTTGACTTTTCTTAGTCAAAATAAAACTTCAGGAAATATATGTTATGAACGTGCATTTACGTAATATGGATATTAACCTGAATTACTGGGTGTCACATTCTCCCCATGTTAAAGAGAATTTCGTCCCGAAACTCAGTTCTTGTCATCTTTACTTGGAGTGTTCGTGAACAAGGATGGATACTTGGCTTTCATTTTATCTTCCCGCTCCCACGTATACTCGGGGCCGCGCTTTGAATTCCAACGTACCTTAACCAATTTAACCCGGCTACGCCTTGTTTTCTGAACCTTCTAATCTGAGACTTCAATGGGTTCCTCAACGAAGTGCAGCTTGTCGTCTATGTGAATCTCATCAGGTGGTATAATTAACGTCTCGTCTGATAAACACTTCTTGAGATTTGATACATGAATCGTATCATGTACATTGCTTAGTTCTTGTGGCAACTTGAGCTTGTATGCTACAGGGCCAACCCTAGCCAATATTTCAAATGGTCCAACGTACCTAGGGTTAAGCTTGCCACAGTTGCCAAATCTTGCAACTCCTTTCCAAGGTGAAACCTTCAACATGACGCGGTCCCCAACTTGGAATTCTAATGGTCTTCGTCTGTTATCCGCGTAACTCTTTTGCCTTTCACGGGTGGCCTTCAGACGATCCTTGATCTTGAAGATTTTGTCAGTAGTTTCCTGAATAACCTCAGGACCGGTTAAATGCTTGTCACCAACTTCTGCCCAACATAGCGGTGAACGACATTTTCGACCATACAAAGCCTCAAACGGAGCGGCTTTGATGCTGGTGTGGTAACTATTATTGTATGAAAACTCAGCTAGCGGCAAATGAGTATCCCAATTTCCTCCAAAATCAATTTCACACGCACGTAGCATATCCTCTAAAGTTTGGATGGTCCTTTCACTTTGACCATCTGTTTGTGGGTGATATGCCGTGCTCATGTCAAGACGTGTGCCCAAGGCTTCATGTAATGACTTCCAGATTCTAGACACGAATTTGCTGTCTCTATCAGAGATAATAGAAATTGGCACTCCATGCCTAGCCATAATTTCCTTGATATAAAGCGTTGCAAGTTTCTCAGTTTTATCCGTCTCTTTGATGGGCAGAAAATGAGCTGATTTCGTCAAACGATCGACGATTACCCATATAGTGTCATACCCGCTCGAAGTCTTGGGTAACGTTGTAATGAAATCCATGGAAATCTGTTCCCGTTTCCATTGAGGTATCTCGGGTTGTAATAATCCCGACGGTTTCTGATGTTCTGTCTTTACCTTTGAACATGTCAGACATTTACCGACATAAATAGCAATTTCTCCTTTTAGGTTTTGCCACATAATGGAGTTCCTCGGGATCCTTATACGTTTTATTCGATTCTGGATTAACGGAGTACTTGGGCTTACGGACTTCATCCCTAACCTCCTGCATAGGCTACCGATACCTGGTACCCAAATTCTATCTGTATCATCCAACTTAGGCTTCAATTGTTTGATTCCATTTACTTGGTAGTCGGTATTCGAAAGCAAAGCGAACACTTCTCCGACTAACAATATTAAACGTGCAAAAACCCCTTTATTTGATTACCCTCAATATGGTAGGGTTATGTGATGCTCATTCCTGGTAATGAAAGGAATGGTGCCTGCGAATCTTGAGCGTATGTTGACACATACCCTCTATTCGTCTACGCACTTTGTCACAAAATCAGATCTCTATAGATCTTAGGAAATAATTTCTCGATGAGGTGTCTAGGTTTTAGTTGAATATTGGGTAGTAATGACACAGTACGAAAATGAAACTTTATGCTTGTCCCTCTTATGCTTTTCAAAAGCATTTTCTGGGATAAGACTATATTCTTAATTCAGGTTTCGTGTTATCTATGATCTTCCATTAAAATGGGTCATAATTGATTTAATATTTCAAGATTCCTTGTGTGCTCTCACTGGCAAAGTTCGAGTCTAATCACCACTTTACCCTTTGCTTGTACCACGTTTCTGAGGCAGACCATCATTTGGGTTGTAACGTCCTGATATGCAAACTCATTGTGACAATCCGGATTTTTCAGTTAATTCCGTTAACTATTTCGTTAAGTTTCTCATGAAAAACTTAACCCCGTTAATCAAATCTAACCCCAAGGACTAATTCGGTCACAAAATCAACTCAAAACTGCAGGGACTAGTTGTGTAAATATGCCAAATCGAATTGTTGACTCCCCAAAGTCAAAAACCGAATCAATTCAATTTTGTTTGACTTTTTGAAGTCAAACTCGTGTAAATCCAATCAAAACTGAAAATTGCAAATCGATTCTACGGAAATTGGAAACGTTAGCACTCAATTTTTATCTTTAACGGCCTTAATCATCAATTAAATCAACCTTCATTAACACATTAATCGAATTAATGACGAATTATTCCGTAACCGTGGAAACCAATCCTAAATCGAACAAATTCGTTCTTGTCAGTCAAAATTCTTACGAATTACACACCCACGTACTTCAATCGAATTCTTCTGAACATCCTGAGTATTCTAATTTCGTCGGAGACGCGGCTGAACTTGCCGAAGACCAAGACACTGGGAGTCGGACCTCCATCTGATTGAGCTCTATCAATTTGACATCATTAGAGGTAATTGATCATACCTACAGATTCGTTTTTACCCATATATTGAAAGCCCTATGATTATTGAGGCTTACATTATCAATTCGATCAAGATCATGATTCTAGGGTTCATCATAGACCGGTTTAATCGAACCCTAGTCTAGACGCAATCAAAATTCAATTAACCTATACAGTTTGATTCGCAATACCATGTTGTTTGAAAACCCTCTGTCAATTCGATGTTTTATTATCAAAATTGTTATAACCCGTAATCTAGGGTTCATGTGAAACCAAGTTATCGAATTCAATTCTAAACCGTATTTAAATTAAATTAAATCATACCATTAGACTCGTAATCTCCTGTAGATCGAAAGCCCTATGAAATCTCGGGCTTCTATCATCGATTTGATCTTGATCCAATAATTAGGGTTTGTTCTTGGTTCAAATTGGGGGTTTCGATCTTAAACATGAATTTGATACAATTAAACCACATCAACAGATTCGCAAGGTCTTGTTTAATAAAAGCCCCATCATTTCAACAACTTTTAATATACAAATTGATCAAATTGATTCTTAGTTTATATCTAGGGTTTCAGTTTCTAATCAGGGAAATTAACAGACTTAAACTCGATGTTTTCTCAATTAAACTCATACATAGATTCGAAATACCCTAAATAACAAAACACCTATGTCTTTTTGTTCAATCGAAATCGAATTTAATGGATTAAAGGGGGAGTTTTCGATCGGTTTCGCGTAAAAGGGAAGAACACCCCGGAGTTGTTTGTTAAAAGCCTTTGGAACCGGGTTCTAACGCGATTCCCTAACGGGCTGTGTTGGTTAGATCGTTGGACTAATGGGGAGGAGACCCGGGTTCGAACCCTCCTCCCTTGTTTTCTTTTTAAATATTTATTTTAATGATATTTTAATATTTAAATCAATTGTTATATTATTATAATATCATATTAAAGTGTTTTAGCCCGGGAAACCACCCGTGGGCTCGGGTTAGATTTTATAACCCATTTTTAGTATAAATTCTCACTTTTAAAATAATATGTTTACATTATTTTCAAACCGCGACTTCGAACAAAATAATATATTTATATTGTTTTTAACCCGTGACTTCTAGTATAAAATAATATATATTTTATATTATTTTGCCTCATTTATTTACCTCGTGTAACGTTTTAAACTATTTAATAATATAAGATGTTATGTTATGTTATTTACACACGTTTATTTACTGTAACATCCCAAAATAAATGAGGATTTTAAATAACGGGTTGAACCGGGACGAACGGGATAAAAGAACGAGGCGTAACGGGCCGGGCCGGTTGGGCCGGCAAACTTGAAGGAAGGGGGGGGGGGTTTCCTCCCTTTAAATAGCCAACACACACACCATTTCTCTCATTTGCAAGAATCTAGAGAGAGAAACCGTAGAGAGAGAAAGTTGGCGGATCGACCCGAGATTGAAGGAGCTTGTTGCTACTGAGCTCGTGAGCAAAACCTCCGGATCAGAATCTCGAAATCAGGTAACACCCGAACCAAATCTGAGTTTTTGTTCGTTTTTGGGTTTTCGGGTATTTTCGGGAAAATGACGGGTTTTTATAAACCAAATGAGGAAAGGGTTATAAATCTGGAATCACGAAGGGAAAATACACGTTTTGAATGTAAAAAGTCCGGATCTTGACCAGGTCGGACCTGCATTGCGAAAGTTAGGGTTTTTCACGGGGAAGATAGCTGAGTTCTGCAGGTATCGAAACTAGAGTTTCGAGCGGCCTGCAGGTGTCGAAACTAGAAGTTTCGAGCGGCCTGCAGGTGTCGAAACTAGAAGTTTCGAGGGGCCTGCAGGTATCGAAACTAGAAGTTTCGATGGGCCTGCACCTGTCGAAACTAAGTAGTTTCGATAGGTCTGCATCAGTAAGTGAAGTCAGTGTATTCACCTGTAACAGAACGAGTAAACCGTTAGAGTCGGGATTTAGGTCTGATGTGTATTTAATTAATCAATTCAGATCGGAAGTGACGTTGTTGGACCTTTGTTTAGGACAACCGAGACTAGCTTATAAGGTGAGTTCTAGAAGCCCTTCTTTAAATGTTTTAATTAATATTTTTGGGCTGGTGTGCATACATACGAAACAATGTTTACGAAATGATGTTTACGAAATGAGGTATATAAAACGATGTTTACGAAGGACGATGTTATGAAATGTTTTGCCAAACGAAGTTTATGAAAGGTTTACGAATGAAGTGTTATTTAATAAAACGTACGAATGCTTTAACTAAAACGAGGTAAAGTTTTTATGAAAGTCACGAATGAACGAATCTGCCACGAGTTCCTACGGGAGCTAAGGTATGTATGTATGTATTGGCCTCACCTTACGGGGGCCTATGTGGCTGGCTAACGGTTGTACAACTGGTTGAGGATGGGGTGACGACGGTCACCCATGGGATTACCGGGATCCCGATGGAAGGTACTATTCCTTGCGGGGAAATATTGCCTATGGTATGTTTAGTCTTCCTAGAGGTAACGAGCCTTAGGAGACGTATGTTTAGTCTTCCTAGAGGTAACGAGCCTTAGGAGACGTATGTTTAGTCTACCTAGAGGTAACGAGCCTTAGGAGACGTATGTTTGGTCCACCTAGAGGTAACGAGCCTTAGGAGACCTGGATGACGGATGACTTAGAGGTAGCGAGCCTTAAGTTCATCCGCTGGTATGCGATGTATGGGTTTGACGGTTACGAGAAGGCGCAGATTCGGTTCATATTGACTAGTGTTATGATGCTATGTTACGATGTTTTGATGATGTTAAGTTATTGCATATTTTACGTACGCTTTTATTAAATAAAGTATGATGTTATGTTTTTGGCAAATATTTGATGTTAATGATTTATGTTAAAACTAGAACTCACCAGCGTAGCTGACCTTTTTAGTATGCACATTCAGGTTAAGGAAGTTATGATGATGGACGGTGATGCTGGGCGGCTTGAGGAGTTACCCGGATGATATGAAGACTGGCATCCCGTTACGAGTTGTTTTTGTTATGTACATGTATTTGAAAATGTTACGCTTCCGCATGTTAAACGATGTAATGTTATGTTTGAAATGAAATTTTCCGCTGCGTTATTTGATATTCTAGTTTGAGAACTGTTTGTGAATGAGTAAATCCAACGCGTGGGGCCTCCCGGGTTTGGGGCCTCACAAGTTGGTATCAGAGCAATAGTTTGAGAGATTTGGACACTCCCTGTGTCTGAACTTAAACTGAGAATGGGACCGAAAGCGGATGCCAGTACGGGTAACTCGAGCCACAGCATCAGGTATGAAGGTAGTGTATATATATTTACATATATAGTATGCCTTAGGAAGTGTTAAGGTTAGGACTTGGGTTCTGATGGAAATCACAAAGGTGGTCAAATCGAAATCAAGAGGTAGTGTAATGGTTAATTGCAGATGGCCAGTGTATATTAACATCTTACAATGCTTGTTGAATTCTATTTGTTAACTAGCGTGATGACATTGGATTTCCTTGTCTTGTAGAACGGAATGGCAAGAAGAGGGAACGGAAAGCGTGGTGGGGGCCGTACCGGTGGTCGTACCGGTGGTGGCCGAGGTAGAACTCCTATTCACCAGGAGTACAGTGAAGAAGGAAGTGTTCACACTGAGCCAGAAGCTAGTGTGCACGGGACTGAGCCGACTCATGCTGAAGAACAACAATTCACTTTTGAACCGGAAGTAAGAGCGGCTCTGGCACGTGAGTTCACCGAATTGATGAAGGCTTCTTTGCCAGGACTACTGGCAGAAGCACTAAAGAAGGCTAATGAGGAGGGCGGATCTAAACTGACAACTGATATTCCAAACATTGAGGCCGTTAACGCACCGCCTGCTCGCGGCTGCGACTATAAGTCATTCAAGGTATGTGACCCGCCGGTTCTGACTGGAAAGAAGGACGCGGTGGCTACTTTTGACTGGGTAATTCGTATGGAAGCCGCCATTCGTCTGAGTGAATGTCGACCGAATCAGGTCGTGAAGTTTGCTACTAACTCCTTGAGGGAGGAAGCATCTCACTGGTGGGAAGGTGTACGCCAGGCTAAGGGGAACGAGGTGGTTGATTCGATGATGTGGGATGATTTGAAAACTTTGGTGATCAAGAATTTCTGTCCAAGGAATGAGATCGAAAAGGTAGAAAGGGAATTTCTGGGTTTGAAGGCTGGGAGCATGACGCACCGGCAGTATACGACACGGTTCAATGAACTGGCACGTCTGGTGCCACACCTTATCACTACTGAAGGAAGAAAGATCGCTTGTTATATTCAAGGGTTGCCGGACAAGGTCCGCACATATGTTAAGGCAAACGCCCCTACTACCTACGATTCGGTAGTAGAACTGAGCGGCGTGGTATTTGATGATCTGGCACTGAATGTCGTTGCCATTGAAGAGCCTAAGAAGAAGCTGAGTTTTCCCGCTAAGCGATCGGGTGGGAAGTTGTTTGGGGCTCAGGACAAACGGGCCAGGGTAAATGAATTAGCAGTCTGTGGGAAGTGTGGGGGAAGGCATGCCGGTGAATGCCGGTTGGGATCAAATTTGTGCTACAAATGTGGCAAGACCGGGCACTACTCCCGAGAATGCCCGAACGGTATCAAATGCTACAACTATGGGGAGAGTGGCCACATGAGCCGGGAATGCACTAAGCCCAGGATGGGCGAGACCGGGAAAGGGAAAGGCCCAGAGAAGAGGGAGGAAAGGCCCCGAGCGAAGACTCGAGCGTATGCACTAACGCAAGAACAGGCCAGGAATGACCCCGATGTGGCGTCAGGTACGTTCATCCTTGACAACACTTTTGTTTCAGTGTTATTCGATTCGGGTGCCAGTAAGAGTTTTATATCTGCAACTTTCTGTAAACGAGTAAAGTACACGGTTAGTAAAGTAGAACGAGCCTTTAATGTAGAAACCGCTGAGGGTAGAACCGTAATGATAACCGAAGTAGTTGACGATTCCACGATAAAGATAGAAGGCCATAGATTTCCCGTCAGATTATTTGTTATGGTTTTGGGAGGGTTTGATGTCGTGTTAGGTATGGATTGGTTAACTGCCAACGAGGCTCAAATTATATGCAAACGAAAGATAATCCGACTCAAGGCTCCGGATGGTAGCGAAGTGGAAGTACTTGGGGATCGCGATGCCCCGATGCCCAACGTCATCTCTATGATTAAGGCAGCAGATTACTTGAGGCGCGGATGCGAGGCTTATCTGGTATACGTAATTGACAAGTGTAAGGAAGTGAAAGAACTGGACGATGTACCCGTGGTACGCGAGTACCCGGAGGTGTTTCCAGAGGAGTTGCCTGGGATACCACCCGATAGAGAGATTGAATTTCGAATCGACTTAGTACCAGATGCCCAGCCCGTGGCTAAGGCTCCATATCGACTAGCACCAGTGGAAATGAAAGAATTAATGGCACAACTAGACGAGTTACTTGAGAAAGGATTTATCCAACCAAGCATCTCGCCGTGGGGTGCTCCGGTGTTGTTTGTGAAAAAGAAAGAAGGTTCGATGAGAATGTGTATCGATTATCGCGAGTTGAACAAACGAACGGTAAAGAACAAGTACCCTTTACCAAGGATCGATGACCTGTTTGATCAATTGCAAGGCGCAAGTTGGTTCTCGAAAATCGACCTTCGGTCCGGGTACCATCAGTTGAAGGTGAGGGAAGAAGACATACCGAAAACTGCATTTCGCACGCGTTATGGACATTTCGAGTTCCGCGTAATGTCTTTCGGATTGACGAACGCCCCCACAGCGTTCATGGATTTGATGAATAGGGTGTGTCGACCGATGCTGGACCGATCGGTAATTGTGTTCATTGATGATATCCTCGTCTACTCCAAGAATGAGGGTGATCACGCTTGTCATTTGAAGGAAGTGTTGGAAGCTCTAAAGAAGGAGAAGTTGTATGCTAAGTTCTCCAAATGCGCGTTCTGGCTTAGGGAAGTCCAATTCCTAGGTCACGTCATTAACCCGAACGGTATTATGGTAGACCCAGCAAAGATAACGACGGTAAGGGACTGGGATATTCCTAAGACGCCAACGGAGATCCGCAGTTTCTTAGGGTTGGCAGGCTACTATCGGAGATTCATTCAGGATTTCTCGAAAATAGCTTCGCCATTGACAAAGTTGACACGAAAGGAAGAAAAGTACGAATGGGGTCCGAAGCAGGATGAGGCATTTAAGGAGTTAAAAGAAAAGCTAACCCAAGCTCCAGTCTTGGCCCTTCCCGAGGGCAATGAAGACCTGGTGGTATACTCTGACGCTTCGGGTCAGGGGTTGGGGTGTGTGCTGATGCAACGTGGAAGAGTGATCGCATACGCATCACGACAGCTGAAGGTTCATGAAGTCAACTATCCGACTCACGATTTGGAACTTGCTGCTGTTGTGTTTGCATTAAAAATTTGGAGGCACTACCTCTATGGGGTAAAGTTTACCATATACTCCGATCACAAAAGTCTGAAGTACTTCTTCGAGCAAAAGGAGTTAAATATGAGGCAGAGGCGATGGTTGGAACTTTTGAAAGACTATGACTGTGAAATCATGTACCATCCTGGAAAAGCAAACGTGGTGGCTGACGCTCTAAGCCGGAAGGATGTGCCTGCTCCTATTAGAGTGAAAGCTTGCCAAATGGTGGTAACGTCGGATGTGATGAGGGAAATTGAAAAGGCTCAAGAAGAGGCACTAAAGGGGGAAAACATAAAGAAGGAAAGGATGGTTGGCCAACAGGATAAGTTAGAATATAACACCCTTGGTGTTAGGACACGTTTTGGTCGAGTATGGATACCTATGGGTGGCGAGCTTAGGACCAAAATCTTGGATGAGGCTCATAAGTCTCGTTACTCTATCCATCCCGGTACCAACAAAATGTACCAAGATTTGAAGAAGGAATACTGGTGGCCTGGGATGAAACACGAAGTGACGAAATACGTAAGCAAGTGCTTGACTTGCTCACAAGTGAAGGCCGAACACCAGAAACCGTATGGGAAAATTCAACCACTTGAGATACCGGAATGGAAGTGGGAACACATTACTATGGACTTCATAACCAAGCTACCTCGCACAGCTAAAGGTCATGACACCATTTGGGTAATTGTGGACCGTTTAACGAAGAGTGCTCATTTTCTACCTATTCGCGAGACGTTCTCGTCGGAAAGATTAGCAGAAGTATTTATTAATGAAGTAGTAGCACGGCACGGGATGCCTTTAACGATTGTATCCGACCGGGACACACGATTCACATCGAGGTTCTGGAAAAGATTTCACGAGGCGATGGGTACGAGACTTAATATCAGCACGGCATACCACCCGCAAACGGATGGTCAGACCGAAAGGACCATTCAGACGTTGGAGGACATGCTTCGTGCTTGTATTATCGACTTTGGTGGCAGTTGGGACAGTCATCTGCCATTAGCCGAATTCTCCTACAACAACAGTTATCACACGACGATAGGCATGCCGCCTTATGAAATGTTGTATGGGAGAAGATGCAGGACCCCGGTTTGTTGGAGTGAGATTGGACAGAAGGAATTGGGAAGTCTCGAAGTCGTTAAAGAAACATCGGAAAGGTTTGATCAGATCAAAGCACGCATGAAGGCCGCCCAAGATCGTCAGAAATCCTATGCGGATAAACGACGAAGGCCTATTGAGTTTAATGTTGGGGATAGAGTAATGTTGAAAGTGTCGCCTTGGAAGGGAATCATACGATTCAGAAAGAGAGGAAAGTTAAGTCCGAGGTTTATCGGACCATTCAGGATTATGGCACGGGTTGGTGAAGTCGCATATCGGTTGGAATTGCCTGATGAGTTAAGTGGGATTCATCCTACCTTCCATGTATCACACTTGCGAAAGTGTTTGGCGGATGAATCGGCTCACGTACCACTTACGGACATCGAGGTCAACAACAGCCTTAACTACATCGAAGAACCTGTGGCCATCCTAGACAGGAAAGAGAAACGTTTACGAAACAAAGTTATCCAGTTGGTTAAAGTCCAGTGGAAGCACCGGAAGGGATCGGAAGCTACATGGGAAACGGAGACGGAAATGAAGGAGTCGTACCCTCAACTGTTTGACTTATGATAGGTTTCGGGGACGAAACCTATTGTAAGGGGGGTAGACTTGTAACATCCCAAAATAAATGAGGATTTTAAATAACGGGTTGAACCGGGACGAACAGGATAAAAGAACGAGGCGTAACGGGCCGGGCCGGTTGGGCCGGCAAACTTAAAGGAAGGGGGGGGGGGTTTCCTCCCTTTAAATAGCCAACACACACACCATTTCTCTCATTTGCAAGAATCTAGAGAGAGAAACCGTAGAGAGAGAAAGTTGGCGGATCGACCCGAGATTGAAGGAGCTTGTTGCTACTGAGCTCGTGAGCAAAACCTCCGGATCAGAATCTCGAAATCAGGTAACACCCGAACCAAATCTGAGTTTTTGTTCGTTTTTGGGTTTTCGGGTATTTTCGGGAAAATGACGGGTTTTTATAAACCAAATGAGGAAAGGGTTATAAATCTGGAATCACGAAGGGAAAATACACGTTTTGAATGTAAAAAGTCCGGATCTTGACCAGGTCGGACCTGCATTGCGAAAGTTAGGGTTTTTCACGGGGAAGATAGCTGAGTTCTGCAGGTATCGAAACTAGAGTTTCGAGCGGCCTGCAGGTGTCGAAACTAGAAGTTTCGAGCGGCCTGCAGGTGTCGAAACTAGAAGTTTCGAGGGGCCTGCAGGTATCGAAACTAGAAGTTTCGATGGGCCTGCACCTGTCGAAACTAAGTAGTTTCGATAGGTCTGCATCAGTAAGTGAAGTCAGTGTATTCACCTGTAACAGAACGAGTAAACCGTTAGAGTCGGGATTTAGGTCTGATGTGTATTTAATTAATCAATTCAGATCGGAAGTGACGTTGTTGGACCTTTGTTTAGGACAACCGAGACTAGCTTATAAGGTGAGTTCTAGAAGCCCTTCTTTAAATGTTTTAATTAATATTTTTGGGCTGGTGTGCATACATACGAAACGATGTTTACGAAATGATGTTTACGAAATGAGGTATATAAAACGATGTTTACGAAGGACGATGTTATGAAATGTTTTGCCAAACGAAGTTTATGAAAGGTTTACGAATGAAGTGTTATTTAATAAAACGTACGAATGCTTTAACTAAAACGAGGTAAAGTTTTTATGAAAGTCACGAATGAACGAATCTGCCACGAGTTCCTACGGGAGCTAAGGTATGTATGTATGTATTGGCCTCACCTTACGGGGGCCTATGTGGCTGGCTAACGGTTGTACAACTGGTTGAGGATGGGGTGACGACGGTCACCCATGGGATTACCGGGATCCCGATGGAAGGTACTATTCCTTGCGGGGAAATATTGCCTATGGTATGTTTAGTCTTCCTAGAGGTAACGAGCCTTAGGAGACGTATGTTTAGTCTTCCTAGAGGTAACGAGCCTTAGGAGACGTATGTTTAGTCTACCTAGAGGTAACGAGCCTTAGGAGACGTATGTTTGGTCCACCTAGAGGTAACGAGCCTTAGGAGACCTGGATGACGGATGACTTAGAGGTAGCGAGCCTTAAGTTCATCCGCTGGTATGCGATGTATGGGTTTGACGGTTACGAGAAGGCGCAGATTCGGTTCATATTGACTAGTGTTATGATGCTATGTTACGATGTTTTGATGATGTTAAGTTATTGCATATTTTACGTACGCTTTTATTAAATAAAGTATGATGTTATGTTTTTGGCAAATATTTGATGTTAATGATTTATGTTAAAACTAGAACTCACCAGCGTAGCTGACCATTTTAGTATGCACATTCAGGTTAAGGAAGTTATGATGATGGACGGTGATGCTGGGCGGCTTGAGGAGTTACCCGGATGATATGAAGACTGGCATCCCGTTACGAGTTGTTTTTGTTATGTACATGTATTTGAAAATGTTACGCTTCCGCATGTTAAACGATGTAATGTTATGTTTGAAATGAAATTTTCCGCTGCGTTATTTGATATTCTAGTTTGAGAACTGTTTGTGAATGAGTAAATCCAACGCGTGGGGCCTCCCGGGTTTGGGGCCTCACATTTACTAGAGTAAAAATAATATATTATTATTTTTGACACATAAATAGTTATCGTACTAACTATGCAAGTTTAAAAATAATATAATAATATTAATTTTCTAGACTACTATTTAATGACAAAACGCTCGAATATATTTATTATATATTATTTGTCATTCATCGTGAAACGTATTTATCCTAACTAAGAATTTTCATTCTCGTGGACACGTTCGTTTACTCGTTAATCTTTAGAGCGTTTCCTTTAGGACGTTCCTTATTCCGTGTCATCGTCACATATTCCATTTTATCCCTAATAATTATCTTGTAATTCTAGGGCATTCGTGAGCCGTGTCAGGCTACCACTTGAAATTTTAATCTCATACTTGTGTGATTTCTACCTTCGCAAGCAGGTGAGTTTTCACGGCCCCTTTTTACCGCTTTTAAACTGGGGGAGAAAACATGATACAAACTCTTTTTGATTTTTGTACTTCATTTTATATCAGTTGTTATGACTATGCGTAAACTCTATCATGAAAGTCCTCACATCGAACCGTTTAAATATGAATATAGCCAGGTATGTTGGGTAGTACTACTGGGTTTGACAAACCTCACCCGCGTTAGTCGCGCTAACACGATTGGATATCGAACGGGTGCAATATTGACCTAAAACGTGCACCGTGGTTGATAGACCTGGTGGGAGGCAATACAAACAGTCAGTTTACGGTTGCGAGCGTAATAGCAAACATGAACATGGGTTAGCTACTCATTTGGTATATATGTTGATTGTACAATAAATCTGGTAAACGTTTATTTATATATTGAAACCTGTGAACTCACCAACCTCGTGTTGACACTTTTTCTTACATGTTTTCTCATGACGCTAAACTAAGACACAGGTGCATGTTAGGGCATGCATGGGATTCAACTGCTTTGCTTTGTGTCCATTTATGTTTGGTTGAATTATTTTATTGTACTTTGTTTGGTTTGGACGTTTGGACTTTTGAGACTTTTGGACTTTGTTTTGGGCGCGTGTATTTTGAGCATTTACTTTTTTTACGCTTCCGCATTGATACTCTGATTTAAAAGATATTTTCATTTTGAGTCCCATGTAGAGTCGTTCAATGTAACTAGTGTCTAAGATCCTGGTTTGTCACTTCCTAAAACGGCAATACTCCGTTAGTTGAAATTGGGGGTGTGACAGATTGGTATCAGAGCCAGGTTTTAGAGAACTAGGATTGCATACTAGACTATAGCCTCACACATTAGTTACATGTAATTTGGATGTTTGGTACTTATACAAAATGTTGCAGGATCATGTTGTCAACCCCACCTCCATCACCTAACGCATCAGGGCATAAGGCACCTGTACTCTCATCCCCGGAGCCCAAAAGGCGTCGGACTACCTCAATTGACCAAGGCGAACCGAGCAACGCACGGGCATTGGATTATGCTCTCAATTGGGATGTATACCCACATATGATGCAAAGGTGGATCGAAATGGGAGATGTTCCATCACCGTACTTTGGATCCGCATCTTCATCATCTACACTACCTAGCTTACCATGCACCATGGAACAAGCCTTCGCAGCATTTGTATCTTATATGTTGAAGGAGTTAAGGTTTGTACAAGATGTCACCGAGGAGATACCTAAACTCATGGAGAATGGACCCTAAGTAGAGAAGAATAGGGTAGGAGTAGAACACTTGACTACCGAACTAGCTGCAACGGACCATGTCCACAACCTTTTAGTGGATCGTGTGGCACACCTAGAGACGAGGGCTGACACTATGGATGATGATATGCAAGGAGTTCTGGAGAGATTAGCTGCTATGGAAGCTCAGCTACATGTGGCAAACCACACTACTGAAGGCCTTCAAGAGAGGGTGACTCACTTGGAAGCCCAACTGCAAGTGGCCCTACACCCGGAAGACATTCCAGTATCTGACGACGAGGAAGAACCCTTTGAGGAGGAGCCCTTTGAGGAGGAGCCCTTTGAAGAAGAGCCCTTCGAGGAGGAGCCCTTAGAGGGGGAACCAGCTGAGGAAGAGCCAGTAGAGATCGATGATGCACAGTCATACGTCTCTTCTGATGAAGAGGATGTTTGAGGATCTTCCTAATCTATATTCCTTTTCATGTTTGTTTTTGTTTATGTTATTTCTCTTTTCAAACCAAGATGGGTAAGGTTGTTCCCATCCAATAAAAGCAGGAGAAGTTTAATATTTGAGTTATTTATTTTGTAGCCTTACAATTTATTTAATTTTCAAAATATTAGATGTTGTATTTCCTTACTCGTACCTGAATAATGTTTAATATGCGATATATTTCTCATTGTTTTCATTTGTGATTGTGAAGAATCATGTCTGGGAGAGGACGAGGAGGCCGTGCCGGTGGTCGTGGTACCATTAACATGACGGCAGCAGAGCTAGCAGCTTTGATAAATAATAGTGTGGCAGAGGCCCTAGCAGCACAGAATGCTGCAGGTAAATGCTTTAACTATTGACTAATAGTGTCAATCCTTCTCCTAAGAACATCTTTCTAAACTCTATAATTCCAATTCAAATTGTATTTCTAAATCCAGGCCAGCAAAATCAGCAAAATCAACAGCCAGCCTGTACTTTCAAGGCATTCATGGACTGCAAGCCCCACACCTTTAGTGGAGCTGAAGGAGCCATTGGATTACTTCGCTGGTTTGAGAAGGTTGAGTCAGTAATAGCCATGTGCAACTGCCCCGTGGCTAACCAAGTGAAATTTGCTGCTGGACCTTTAGAAGGCCCGGCCCTAACATGGTGGAATGCCCAAGTTCAAATGCTGGGTCTGGCAATGGCAAATGGACTCCCGTGGGATGAATTTAAAGCAATGATGAAGGAGGAATACTACCCACGAGATGAAATTCAAAAGCTAGACGGAGAGTTCTGGAACCTTAAGATGGAGGGTTCGGAAATTGAACTCTACACCACCCGTTCGCACGGACTTGCTACTATGTGCCCACATATGGTGATTCCGGATTACAAACGGATTGAACTATACATTGGAGGTTTGGTACCTCAGATTCAAAGCATGGTGACCTCATCCAACCCTACCACCATCCAAAAGACCATCAGACTTGCTCACAAATTGACCAATCAGGCGGTGACACAAGGAACTTTACCTCCAAGAGGATCAGTTTCTAAACCCACCGACAACAATAAGCGCAAGTTCAACCATCACACCCACTCCCACTCAAATTCTAAAGGATCCCAACCCAATCAACCTCAGCACCAACAGCAGCGAAAGTTTGAGCCTGCTAGAAACTTTAATCAAACGACCTCATCAGGTCCGAATCAGGGAGAATATGCTGGGAGGTACCCTAAGTGAAACAAATGTGGCTATCACCATATGGGCACTTGTGACCGACAACGTTGCCAGCGGTGTGGTAAAATGGGCCACGCTGCGAAGGACTGTAGGGTTGCACTCCCGAACAAACAACCGTTTCAATCACAGGGATTCACGAGAGGATGTTTTCAGTGCGGCAAGGAGGGGCACATTCAAAGGAATTGTCCTCAGTTGAAAAGGGGTGGAAATGGTAATGGCAGTGGTAGTGGTAACGGTAATAACCAGGGCAACAATGGTAACAACCCCAATCAGAACAACAATGGTGGGAATAACGGTAATAACGGTGGTAATGGAGGAAATGGGGCGAAAGGGAGAGCTTTTATACTGGGATCTGGAGAATCTCGCTACGATTATAACGTGGTCACCGGTAAATTTCTCTTAAATAATTACTTTGCTTCTGTCCTTTTTGACACTAGTGCTGATAGGAGTTTTATATCTAAGAAACTTAGTGTTATGATAAAAGCAACCCCAACTCTATTAGAAGCTAAGTATGTAATAGAGATAGCTAACGGCCAAATAATTGAAGCAACCCACATTCTTAAGGGTTGTAAGCTTGATCTAGCTACCCATATTCTTGATATCAACTTTATGTCGGTCACACTTGGTAGTTTTGATGTAATCGTCGGCATGGATTGGTTGTCTAAAAACCAAGCAGAAATCATTTGTCATGAGAAAATCGTTCGCATACCCCTCCCGAGTGGAGAAATTCTTTCAGTTCAGGGCGAAAGGGTTGGTACTGTCATGGGTATCATATCCTTCATGAAAGCACAAAAATGTCTTCGAAAGGGGCATACGGCCATTTTGGCCCTTGTTGCTGAACAACCGTCAGAAGAGAAGAAGATCGAAGATATTCCCGTTGTGCGTGAATTTTTGGAAGTATTTCCCGAGGATCTGCCCGGTCTGCCACCACACCGTCAGGTTGAGTTCCAAATTGACCTAGCACCCGGAGCAGCACCGATTGCTCGGGCACCTTACAGACTGGCACCCAGTGAATTGCAGGAACTGTCCACTCAATTGCAAGACTTATTGGATAAAGGTTTCATCCGACCTAGTTCATCACCGTGGGGAGCTCCGGTATTATTGTCAAGAAGAAGGACGGTACGTTCCGTATGTGTATTGATTACCGGAAACTGAATAAAGTCAAAATCAAGAACCGCTACCCTTTACCTCGTATTGATGACCTTTTTGATCAACTCCAAGGATCAAGCAAGAGCAACTTTATGCTAAGTTTTCCAAATGTGAATTCTGGATTCGGGAAGTTCAGTTTCTAGGGCATGTGGTAAATGAAAAAGGGATACATGTCGACCCATCCAAAATAGAAGCCATCAAGAATTGGGCAGCACCGACGACTCCGACTGAGGTGCGACAATTTATGGGATTGGCTGGATATTACCGTCGTTTTATCGAAGGATTTTCAAAGATTGCACAACCTCTCACCGCCTTAACTCAAAAACGAAAGGCCTATAATTGGGGCGATAACCAAGAATCAGCTTTCCAGCACCTCAAACAGAAACTTTGCAGTGCACCTATTTTAGCCCTTCCGGAAGGCACCGATGATTTTGTAGTGTATTGTGATGCATCTATTCAAGGTCTGGGTTGTGTCTTAATGCAACGCGAAAAGGTAATCGCATACGCGTCATGTCAATTAAAGGTTCACGAGAAAAACTACACCACTCATGAATTAGAGTTGGGAGCCGTCGTCTTCGCACTTAAGATATGGAGACATTACTTGTACGGTACCAAATGCACCATCTATACCGATCACAAGAGTCTTCAACATATTTTCGAGCAGAAGGAGTTGAACATGCGACAACGCCGTTGGGTTGAACTTTTAAATGATTACGACTGTGCGATCCGGTATCATCCGGGTAAAGCTAACGTTGTGGCTGATGCACTAAGCCGAAAGGAAACAAAACCCAAACGAGTTCGAGCATTACAACTTACTATTCACCCTGGATTGCCTGACAGAATCTGTAGTGCTCAACTTGAAGCCTTGAAAGAAGATAAACTACCGTTAGAAGGTACTCGCGGCATGGAAGCACAACTTGAAGTAAAATCTGACGGAATTCGTTACTTTGTCGAACGGATATGGATTCCAGTGTTCAGAAATTTAAGGGAACTAATCATGGATGAAGCTCATAAATCTCGTTACTCCATTCATCCGGGTTCCGATAAAATGTACCATGATCTAAAAGTACTATATTGGTGGCCGAAGATGAAGGCCGATATAGCCACCTATGTTAGTAAGCGTCTGACCTGCGCGAAGGTCAAAGTTGAATATCAAAAACCATCCGGTCTCCTGCAGCAACCAGAAATTCCTATGTGGAAATGGGAACAAATATCCATGGACTTCATCACCAAATTACCCCGAACCCCTACCGGATGTGATACTATATGGGTAATTGTTGATCGACTAACAAAATCTACTCACTTTCTAGCAATCAAAGAAACCGACAAAATGGATAAACTCACTCGAATATACTTGAAAGAAGTAGTCTCTCGGCACGGAGTGCCAATCTCCATTATTTCGGAACGTGATGCACGATTCACTTCTCCTTTCTGGCAGTCGTTACATAAGGCCTTAGGCACGGGTCTAGATATGAGCACAGTTTACCATCCTTAAACCGATGGTCAAACAGAACGTAGTATCCAAACTCTGGAGGACATGCTACGAGCTTGTGTGATCGATTTCAGTAACACTTGGGAGTCTCACCTACCGTTGGTGGAATTCTCCTACAACAACAGTTATCACACTAGCATCAAGGCAGCTCCATTTGAAGCACTTTATGGACGGAAATGCCGTTCTCCCATTTGTTGGACCGAGGTTGGAGATAGCCAACTCACAGGTCCTGAACTTGTATTTGAAACTTCCGAAAAGATCGTTCAAATTAGAAACCGTATGGCGGCAGCTCATGATCGTCAAAAGAGCTATGCCGACAAGCGTCGTAAACCTTTGGAGTTTCAAATAGGTGACATGGTCTTACTCAAAGTCTCACCTTGGAAAGGTGTCATTCGTTTCGGGAAACGAGGAAAACTGAATCCTCGTTATGTTGGATCATTCAAAATAATGAAGAGAATTGGACCAGTCGCGTATCAACTGGACCTACCTGAAAGACTTAGTGGTGTACACAACGTCTTTCACGTCTCAAATTTAAAAATTCCCTGGCAGACGAATCACTCGCAGTTCCTCTGGAGGAACTACATGTTGATGAACAGTTACGTTTCATCGAAGAACCTGTGGAAATTATGGATAGGGAAGTCAAATCGTTAAAGCACAGTAAAATCCCTATTGTTCGAGTTCGTTGGAACTCGAAACGCGGACCGGAATTCACGTGGGAGCATGAGGATCAGATGATCCGCAAATATCCTAATCTGTTCAAGCACTCCGCGTCAAATTCTTAAGGTATTATTTAATTTTCGGGACAAAAATTCTTTCAACTAGGGGATGATGTGACACCCCAGAAAATTTTTAAAATTTTTTTTTTATATATTTTAATTTTCGGGACGAAAATTCTTTCAACTAGGGGATGATGTGACAATCCGGATTTTTCAGTTAATTCCGTTAACTATTCCGTTAAGTTTCTCATGAAAAACTTAACCCCGTTAATCAAATCTAACCCCAAGGACTAATTCGGTCACAAAATCAACTCAAAACTGCAGGGACTAGTTGTGTAAATATGCCAAATCGAATTGTTGACTCCCCAAAGTCAAAAATCGAATCAATTCAATTCTGTTTGGCTTTTTGAAGTCAAACTTGTGTAAATCCAATAAAAACTAAAAATTGCAAATCGATTCTACGGAAATTGGAAACGTTAGCACTCAATTTTTATCTTTAACGGCCTTAATCATAAATTAAATCATCCATCATTAACACATTAATCGAATAAATGATGAATTATTCCGTAACCATCGAAACCAATCCTAAATCGATCAAATTCGTTCTTGTCAGTCGAAATTCTTACGAATTACACACCCACGTACTTCAATCGAATTCTTCTGAACCTCCTGTGTATTCTAATTTCGTCGGAGACGTGGCTAAACTTGCCGAAGAACAAGACACTCGTAGTCGGACCTCTACATGATCGAGCTCTATCAATTTGACATCATTAGAGGTAATTGATCATACCCACAGATTCGTTTTTACCCATATATTGAAAGCCCTATGATTATTGAGGCTTACATTATCAATTCGATCAAGATCACGACTCTAGGGTTCATCACAGATCGGTTTAATCGAACCCTAGTCTAGACGCAATCAAAATTCAATTAACCTATACAGTTTGATTCGCAATACCATGTTGTTTGAAAACCCTCTGTCAATTCGATGTTTTATTATCAAAATTGTTATAACCCGTAATCTAGGGTTCATGTGAAACCAAGTTATCGAATTCAATTCTAAACCGTATTTAAATCAAATTAAATCATACCATTAGACTCGTAATCTCCTGTAGATCGAAAGCCCTATGAAATCTCGGGCTTCTATCATCGAATTGATCTTGATCCAATAATTAGGGTTTGTTCTTGGTTCAAATTGGGGGTTTCGATCTTAAACATGAATTTGATACAATTAAACCACATCAACAGATTCGCAAGGTCTTGTTTAATAAAAGCCCCATCATTTCAACAACTTTTAATATACAAATTGATCAAATTGATTCTTAGTTTATATCTAGGGTTTCGGTTTCTAATAAGGGAAATTAACTGTAGATGCATAATATGTCCCTAATCCCTTGTAATATGTATTTCATCTATGTTTAATGTAATTATTTGATGTATTAATGAAATTACATGTTTATCCTTAATGTTTACTCATATATAACGACTGTGTATTAAACGATCTGATAAATAGCGAAAACGTTGATCAATCGTGCTAATGAAAGGCCCATTCGCACGAATGGATCATGAGAATGATCCATTCGCGCGAATAGCTCATGAGAATGATTCATTCGCTAGATTAAGTCATGAGAATGATTCATTCGTACGAATGAACCATTCTGATGATTCATTCTTAAGAATGAACCATTCTGCTGATTCATTCGCACGAATGAGTCCATTCACATGGATCATTCGTACGAATGGCCTCAGCACTATATATAGAACTTTCACTTCATGAGCACATACAACACAAAAAAACACAACAGAAATACAACACATATACACACAGAACCAGACTAAGCAAGAACACACAAACTCTCTGCACCTGTATTGTCGAATCTCTGTCCGTTGAGAGTTTCCAGGTCTTGTATCCAACTTCTCTACACCAAAGGGTCGATAGAAACCTTCGTTTCGACATCTAATCCGCTCGTTTCTTAAGACCCTATCCGTGTCATAGATTGGATTGCCAATCAAATCGGATTTCGCACGATTTGGTTCGGTTAATGTGGTTCGGTTAATGTGTTGAATCATTGGATCAAGGTAGATCCCGATCCAACAAAGTGGTATCAGAGCCTGATTGTGCTCTAGATTCAACATAGAAAATCTAATCTTGCTTTTAATCTTGCTTTTTCTAGCTTCTTGAATGTTATAAAGATCACTTGATCATTGTTTAGCCACTTTCAAAACTTGTGATTATTGCTTCTGAGTGATCTGATAGTCTCAGTTTTCAGATCTGATAAAAGGATCAATCATTGGTGCTTTTTGGTGCAAAAAAGTCAAACAGCTCTCTGTCGTACGAATGGCTACTATGATGAACTTCATTCGCACGAATGGCTCATACCATTTGCACGAATAGATCAAGTCTCCCGCTCATTTGTTCAAACTTCCAATCGCACGAATAGAACATTCCATTCGCACGAATAGAAAATTCCATTTGCACGAATAGAAAATTCCATTCGCACGAATAGAAAATTCCATTCGCACGAATAGAAAATTCCATTTGCACGAAGAGAACATTCCATTCGCACGAATAGACCCATTCGCATAAATCTCTTCTAAATTTTTTTTCTTGTGTCGAAAAACTTCGTTTTTTACCATGTCGGACTTAGCCTTTGTTGCCAGTCAGAACAGTAAAATCCAAAACTTGTTATTAATCGATAATGAAGCTGGAAATGCTAACAAGGCTCCAAAACTCAAGACAATGGACGAATATCATCAATGGAAAAACATGTTTGAGATACACATTAATGGAGTTGATACAAACTTATGGATGATGATAGAGAATGGATATCAAAAAGTGTTGAGTGAGGATGGAACTCCTGTTTTGCTTTCCCTTTTAAGCGAACAACAAAGAAAAGATTATGACTTAGAAAAGAAAGCATATGCTATCTTATCTCAGGCCATATCAAGAGAAATATTTCATCAATTCAGGCAGTTTACATCTTCAAAATCTCTGTGGGTTGCCTTAGAACAACGTCACGAAGGAAATGCTTCGTTGAAAGCTATCAATGCTAAGGCCATTAAGAAGGAATTTGATAATTTCATGTATATTGGGAATGAGTCCTTAGATGATTTATTTGAGAGATTCTATCACTTGATGAGTGAATTGCATGCCCATGAGATCAAAACAACGAAAGAAGAAAAGGTTCAATGCTTGGAAGATGCGCTACCACCAAAATGGGATTCATTCTTGATGGTTCTCAAACAGAACAAGACTCTTGAAACCATTGATATCAATGAATTTCTTCAGAAATTGAGAGAACAAGAGGTGATGAATAAGTGGAAGTTAAAGAGAGGTGTACAAGCTCAGGATCCTTCATTGTACTATTCCACATCAACTCAACAAAATGCTCCTTTGCAGACTGCGTTTGTATCAAACATGTCAAATGTTTCAGCCAGCCAGTCTTCAACAGCTCATGCTTCAGTTTCATCAAGCTCGGTTCCACAGCAGGGAAATACTGCTAGTACTCCTCCACCAAGCCCCATTAAATTGCAAACAGACAACTTCGACAAGGTTACTATCGAAGTGGCCAAGGAACACATGGCACTGTTGTCTACCGTTATCAATTCATATGATAGTCTTGTTGCTGGACAGGTTGGAAACAGTCATCTGACAGCAGAAGACTATGCTCAGATTGATAAGGATGAAATGGATCGAATTGATATAATGTGGGCTCTTGCAAGTGTAGTCAGAAGAGCGAGAGATTATGTAAAAAGGACAGGAAAAACTCTCGAAGGGAACAAAGACACTACTTATGGTTTTGATCTGTCTGCTGTTGTTTGTTTTAACTGTGGTGAGAAAGGGCATTTTGCTAGGCAATGTGAAAAGCCTAAACAGACTGGAAACCGCAACCCTTTCAACAACCGTCAAAGCCAACCGAAGCCACAAAATCAAAATACAGAAACAAACCTTGTTCCAGTTACTCTTGCACAAGATAAGGGCACTTCAAGTGGAACAAAAGCTATGGTTGTTCAAACAGATGAGACTGTTGATTGGTCTTTTAAATTTGGAGCTGATGGTAGTTCAGGGGATAGAGCTTACATGGCAAAGGCTGTAGAAGTCAATGAAGAATCAGATTCTGATGCTGAGAGAGAGATTGCTTCAGAAAGTTCATCAGCTGCAGACGACACATCTTCAAACAGTTCTGGATTCACAGCTGAGAATGAAGATTAATCATCTGTTGTCTCTTCAAGTCAATCGACAGCTGATGTGGATGATAACAATTCCTCTTCTGAATCTACCTGTAGCTGTGCTTTTATGGTAAAAACATCCACAGGCATTCAGGTAAATTCTTACAGTTTTGAAAGTGAGTCTGAATCTCAACCGTGTTTAATTTGTGATGAACTTGAGAAGAAAGTTGAGACACTTAAAAGTCACAACACAGACTTAATTGCTGATTTAACTAATTGTCTTGAAGCAAACCGTGTTTTAAAGGAAAACGAACTTGCTTTCAAAAACAAAATTGATCTTTTAAACAGGCAAGTTCATGAATTAGAAATCTGTGTTATCAACAAACAAAATGCCATCACTTTTTATTTAAACACGATTGATGAAACAAAGAAAAAGCCGGCGCTTGTCGAGTGTGATTATGAAACTTTAAATCAAAAGCTGAAAAGTTATTCAAATTCTGCTTACATTCTTGATTACATGATTTCACGGCGTCCAGGAAAGAAAAATGTTGGGATGGGGTATAACAATTGTCCTCCACCGGTGTTAAATACTATGGTAAACACACCGGATGATAACCCAATCATTGACTTTAAGGTCAAAACGCCACTTGTCATTGATCCAACCGAAAACAAAATTTCTCAACCAAAGGTTAACGATAATGGTGCTTCGACCTCGGAGTCCCAGTGTGTTGATGGAATGGTAGAAGAGTGGGATGAAGACGACGATGAGTGTCTTACTCGTGGTTTGGGACACAAAAACTCGTCTGCTCCACAGAATGACAACATTGGTATTTCAAAATCTGCTTCTAAAAATGTTTTTAAAATTAAACCAACCAATTGCAGTCCATCTTATCCCACTACTTCTGATCAGAAGAGTCAATTAACCAAAGCCTCAATCAAAAAGGTTAATTTTGTTAAAGCTGGAGAGTCTGTTCAATCAAGCAAGTCACTCTCTTCAGCTGAACAAAAAGAAGCTAAGGCTGATGGTTCAAAAACTCACCAAAGTGAAAATCAATACAGATCTCCAAGGTTGGTTGAGCGGAGATACTGTTTTGAGTGCGGTACAAAAGGACACGTTGTTGTCAACTGTCCTTATCTTCAGAAGCCAAGTAAAAGAGTTAATCATTTTCCAGAAAATAAACAAAAGTTTTTAAAGTCAAAATCTAACTCTTTTACCCAACAACAAGTGCATCAAAAGAAAGTTAAACAAAAGATGCATGACTTGTTGGTCTCTGATTCGAGTTCCACACCTGTACAAATTGTTAAGCAATCCACTGTTTACCACAAACAGTCGTTGCACAAACAACATGTGTGGAAAGCAAAATCAGATGATGCTTCTGACGACTGTACTTCAAAGTCAAATGGTTGTTCCAAAAGTCCACAAGGACAGCGGATGGATTGTACTGTTGTAGATGAGACTGGGAAACCCAAGACCGTAAAGGCTTGGGTTCCTAACCTAAACTAATTACTTTCCTTCTTGTGCAGGTTGTCCTTTATAATCCTATTAGCAATAATTGGATTATTGATAGTGGGGCATCCAGGCACATGACTGGGAACTTAGCTCTCCTTTTCGACGTCAGAAATATCAAAGGGGGCTATGTTTCATTTGCAGGCGATAAAGGTGGTTTTATCTCAGCTCAGGGAACACTGTCTAATGGAGCTGTCAGCTTTGAGAAAGTCACCTTTGTCAAACAGTTGGATAACAACTTACTTTCTGTTTCTCAAATCTGTGATAAGGAGTTCAAAGTTCTTTTTGATGACAAGCATTGTTATATCTTGAAAAAGGAGTTTATGATTCCAGAAGACATGATGGTTATGTCTGCTCCAAGAATGAATGATATTTATATTCTTGACATGTCACAAGCATCATCCTCAGTGTCCACAACATCATGTTTTGTTTCAAAAGCCACTGAGAAGGATTCTATTTTATGGCACAAAAGAAAGGGACATCTCAGTCTCAGAAAAATGAATCATTTGGTGCACAAAAATCTTGTTGAAGGAGTCAGTGTGAAAAGTTTTCATCTTCCTGACGTGTGTGTTTCTTGCAAGAAAGGCAAACAAACCAAGAAATCTCATAAACCCAAATCTCAACATTCCATCACTATACCACTAGAGCTCTTACACATGGACTTGTTTGGTCCTATCAACCGGAAGAGTATTGCTGGAGACTTATATTGTTTGGTTGTGACGGATGAGTATTCAAGATATTCTTGGGTGATGTTCTTAAAAGAAAAATCTAAAACTTTTGAATATGTGGAGATTCTGATTACCAAATTGGAGTCTTTGTATAAGTTAAAGGTTAGGAGGATCCGTTCGGACAATGGTACTGAATTTAAAAATCATCTTATGGAAACTTTCTGTCAAAAACTTGGTATTCACCATGAATTCAGTGCGCCATATGTTCCACAAATGAACGGTGTTGCTGAGAGGAAGAATCAGACCTTGATAGAAGCTGCAAGGACTATGCTCGCTGACTCAAACTTACCCGTACAGTTCTGGAATGAAGCTATTGCTAATGCGTGTTACACGCTCAATCGAGTTCTAGTTATCAAGCGTCATGATAAAACTTGCTTTGAATTGTTGCATCGACGGAAACCGAACTTATAGTATCTTGAACCGTTCGGCGCTCCATGTACCATGTTGAAAAAGGATGCTCATGGCAAGTTTAACGAGAAAGTAGAGGAAGGTTACTTCTTAGGGTACAGCACTCCCAATAAAAGAGTTTACAACAAAGCCTCTGGGAATGTAGAAGAATGGTACCATGTTGATGTTTCAAAGTATACCTCTCCTGCTGCTGGAAAAGGTCTTCCTTGGATGTTTGATTATGAAGAACTTTTTGCCTCGTTTAATCTTCCTCCGGAATGTTCAGATGAGGAGGTTGCTGTTCAAATGATGTATGATGCTCAAAACGCACCTGATGAACATGTGCAACCTACTCCCTCATCATCTGACATTCCTGAGTCCTCCAATAACACACAAGTCACACAGGATGATGACTCTTCTTCTTCTTCTTCAGAGTATGAGGGTTCTCGACAAGAAATAGACCAGGTGATTGAAGATCCTTCCCATGATGTTGTACAATTGAGTGATGATGTTTCACATTCTGTTGCAATTGAACAGAGTATCACAAACTTTGATCAAACTATCGAGGTTCCTGCTCATCCTATGGGTAGGATTGATAGAATTCATCCTCAACAGAACATTATTGGTGATCCCACATCTGGTGTTAAAACTAGGGGTCAGATCAATTCTGGAGTCTACTCAGAAATCATGGAATCTGGTGTGGTCAACGATTGTGCGTATTCATGTTTCGTCTCGCAAATCGAACCACTGTCTATAACAGATGCTTTAAAAGAAGAATCTTGGGTAAATGCAATGCAGGAAGAACTACTCCAATTTCAGAAGCTCGGAGTTTGGAAGTTAGTTGATTTACCAAAAGGAGCTAAGAAGATTGGTACTCGATGGGTTCTTCGTTGCAAAAGGGATGATCAAGGAATAGTCATAAGAAATAAGGCTCGTTTGGTCGTTCAGTGATTTAGGCAAATTGAAGGTATAGATTACAATGAAGTGTTTGCACCGGTTGCTCGTTTGGAAGCAATTCGAATTTTTCTTGCTTATGCATCCTACAAAAGGTTCAAAGTCTATCAAATGGATGTAAAGAGTGCTTTCCTTCATGGAGAAATCAGTGAAGTCGTATACGTCAGTCAACCTCCCGGGTTTGAAGATCCTATGCATCGTGACCGTGTCTACAAATTGAACAAGGCACTGTACGGATTGCACCAAGCTCCGCGAGCGTGGTACGAGACACTTTCCACTCATCTTCTGAACAATGGTTTTAGAAGAGGTGTCATCGACTGCACGTTGTTTATTCGGGAAAAGGGTGGAGAACTTTTAATGGTACAGGTATACGTGGATGACATTATTTTCGGATCGACGAATGATGTTCTGTGCAAAGAATTTGAAAGAGTTATGCAGGACAAGTTCGAGATGAGTTCCATGGGAGAGATGAAGTTCTTTCTAGGGCTACAAGTAGATCAATCTGAGACAGGGATTTTCCTTCATCAAACAAATTATGTTGGAGACATACTGAGCCGATTCAGTATGACTGATGCCAAACCTGCTGGTACTCCATTGGCGATCAATCACGGGATTTCGCCTGATGACAAGGGGGGAGTATATTGATGCTACTCTCTATCGAGCCATGATCGGATCTCTCATGTATCTCACGGCATCTCGACCAGACATCATGTTCGCCACGTGTCTCTGTGCCCGATATCAGTCAAAACCAAAAGTCTCCCACTTAATTACTGTCAAAAGGATTTTTCGTTATCTGAAGGGTACTCCTGATCTTGGATTATGGTACTCTAATGATGATAACTTTGAGCTTACTGCATATAGTGATTCTGATTTTGGTGGTTGCAAAACAGACTTCAAGTCTACATCTGCAGGGTGTCAGTTCTTTGGAAACCGTCTTGTGACATGGCAATGCCAAAAGCAGACTTCGGTGGCTACATCTACATGTGAAGCTGAATACATCGCTGCTGCCAGTTGCTGTTCTCAGATCATCTGGATTCAACAGCAACTTCGGGACTACGGTTTGCAATTCTCTAACACTCCTATTTATGTAGATAATTCTGCTGCCATAGCTATCACTAAGAATCCGGTTCAGCATTCAAACACCAAACACATCGGCATAAAATATCACTTCATTCGTGATTGTTTTGAAAAGAAACTGATTGATGTGGTTCAAATTAACACTGATTTCCAAAAGGCCGACCTCTATACAAAAGCCTTTGACAAACCAAGATTTTTATTCTTGTTAGAGGTAAACGACATGAAAAAGAAGGATGACGTTGTTCCGGACCAAGAGTCGAGTCAGTAATCATTTTTATCAATTACGTTCCTGTATATATTTTCTTTCTTGCGTTTACTAAAAATCTCAAAAACTCAAAAATATTTTTCATTTTGAAATTTTAGGGGGAGAAAATGTCAGTAAGAAAATGATCTCTCGCTGAGAAAAATGATAGTACACAGACGCTAGTTATCTGAGACTCCAAAAAGATTTTCTAAATTGTGTACAGTTATTTGTGTACAGTTTGTTTTAAAAAAAAAAAAAAAAGATTTTCCATTTTTGTACAGTCTAAAACCCAAAAACATCTGAAAAACTCAAAAATGAGAAATCGTATCCAACCTTTGGGAAGTGATGGCACACTAACCATATGTATGAAGCACATTGCATTTAATGTCATAGTGAATAGTCACACTGAGTTGACATGTGATGCATTGATAGGCTTATCTTACTGAATCTCGACCATTGATGATCAATCTATACCATATTAGATATTGTCTTGTGAGTCACATAATGGTGAAAGGATTGACGAAAATCAACAATAGAAACTGAAGGTGTTTCTCATTCTGTGCACACCAGTTATCATCCGTTTAATGAGATATCAGAAAGTAGTTATAAAATTAAAAATTAGATTCCGAAGTCGTATACGTGCCATATTGCCTTGTAAATACCTGGCTGAAGCCGTCCATGCGATTAAGAATAAAATAAAAGTATGAATCTGAATCCGTATATGTGCCATATTACCGGGTTGCAGCCTGGTTGAAGCCATCCATGGGATAGGATGAACACAAACATCGTTAGCTGCATACGTGCCATATTGCCTTGTAAATACCTGGCTGAAGCCGTCCATGAGCTGATGGCTGTCACTGTGAACACTAAAAAAAAAAAAAAAAAAAAATTGGTGTAGTAAAGAAGTAACAGGGAATAACTGAGATCTCATGAACTTATGATGACTGGTTAAGTAAGTTGTGCTGATTTGAAACATTAACATGTTTTGAAAAGTAATTCAAGTCAATTCTTAACTAGTGTGGGACACACAGACAATGGACTCAAACCTTCAAGATCATCTTGTAAGTGTTGAGAAAAGGTCTGCATAAGTTTAAGATGGACAAACATATCAATGATCGCATTTTGACTAAGTGTACTTAAAGTTCAGATATTTTGCAATGTTGCTGATTGCTATGAGTTTAGTACTGATCCTATGTTCAGATCTTTCTCACAAAAAGATGTGTAAATACCATTGTATAGTTGTATCTACAAAATTCAAAATGTCTCAGATCATTAGTCACTAAGTCTGTATGATTTCTCATAAGGATCATTCTTACTAAGACATGCGTGTATATATCTTGTTGATATTATTTTCAGCATTACATATTAAAAAATCCAAAAATATTTTACTTTTCCTTAATTTTAGATTATCTGATAAGACTCGAACGACTGTCTGAAAATCAAAATTTGAAAACCGCTTGACTTCCTGATTGATCAAATCGTTTCTTTACTTCATAAACTATTCCAAAACTTCATAATTGATCTCTCACTTCATAATTAAATGTAAATTACTTCATAATCAAATTGTTGTCAAGACCTATGTGGTCGGATACCCCATTTAACTTGAAATGTTTAATTTGCATAAGGGGATTGTCCCATTCGTACGAATGGATGAGCAAAATGGCTCACTCGTACGAATGGATGAGGAGAATAGCTCATTCACACGAATGGACTGACCAGAATGGTCCACTCGTATGAATGAGTGGCAGAATGAATCAAATCTGGGTCACTCGCACGAATGGACTGACCAGAATGATCCATTCGTACGAATGAACCAGGACATCCTATAAAAAGGCCATTCATTCGCATTCTCAGCATCATTCGCATAAATCAGAAATCCTTATTCGCACGTCTGTTTCATCAAATTCTGATTTTGAACAAAACTTTGTCAAATCTGTAATCTAATCATTCGCTTTCATTTTACAGGTATAACCCCACAAGTATTCATCGATTGTATACCGATTCGTGGATGTTCGACTAGATTTAGGGTTCAAAACCGAAAACCAAACCTAAAAAACGTAAAAAGTGACTTAATAAACCAATTAAAATGCTAAATATTGGTTGAAAATCATAGTCGAGTGTGTTGGTGTCTTTTTCGGCAAATCTTTTCAAGTCTTGATTGAATTTTTGGACAAATTGGATCGTGACCCGTATATCATACGAATGGACACACTCTTCATGTTCATTCGTACGAATGAACACTCATTCACACGAATGAGAACTCATTCACACGAATGAGAACTCATTCACACGAATGAGAACTCATTCACACGAATGAGAACTCATTCACACGAATGAATACTCATTCATATGAATGAAACTCATTCGCACGAATGAATAGGCAGAATGATCCATTCGCACGAATGAACCAACTCTTAGGGTTCATTCGTACAAAGGGAAAATGGTCCAAAAGTTCATATTTCCAAAATCTTGCATGTACTGATCTGATGTGCTTCATGTTTTTGTGTTTACAGACTGATCGTTTCTTAAGGCTTCAATAAAAAGCAACATATGTGCGTACATGATTCCTACATCAAAGAATGCACGTCCGTTTGTCGGAATGATCGAGTTTTTATCAAGATCAAGGATTGCTCATGCTATATCCCATCACCGGACTCCATATACGTCGCATCAAAGGCAGTTCTGGGCCTCTGCCGAGATTGACTGCGAGGTATCTCCACCGGTCATACGAGGGAAGATCGCAGGTCAAGATGTGGTTGTATCGGCAGCTCATATTCGCCGATTGTGTCAATTCGGTGATCATCCTGAAGATCCAGTGACAATGGATAAATATCTGGTCCGCGGATGCTTCATGAGAATAAAGTACGACGGGAATGTAGCCGAAGGAGTTTTAAACAAAGCGAACCTCTGTCCGCAGTACAAGTATCTAGGACATGTTCTTCTGCATTGCCTCGGTTCCCGTCGTGGCGGTTTCGACGACATGCGCGAAACAATTCAGAGCGCATTCGTTGCTCTGGTGTTGAACATTCCGTTCAACTTTTCCGAGATGGTGTTCACTCATCTTAAGGAAAACATCTATCTAAAAGGGGACAATGCGTATCTTATGTACCCAAGATTCTTACAAATGATAATAGATGACCAACTTCCTCTTCTGCCAAGGTCAGACATCGACATGTTCATGCTAGAACACATGATGGATGTCACTCTAAACAGAGTACAGACCTACAGGGGAAGACCAACAAAGCCACCTCACAAACGACTTATTGGACATCTGGCAAATCCAGATTATGTGGCACCAACAAACAGAAATTGGCGTCACGATAACAGTGATTCTGACAGGGAGGATATTGTTGTACCTCCAGCTGACGACCAAGATGATGACGACCAAGATGGTCAGGGAGATGGTGGCAATGCTCCTAATGTTCCATCTACCGCTGCCACCACCCCCACTGTTGCTGCTATCGATTCTTCCCTTCCAACTAACCCAGAAGACGTTAACCTGGACACCGTCCTGTTTACTGATTCTGAGGACACTGAAGAAGAATTTGTAATCAGTCAACAAGGGGCAAGATTGGTCGCAACAAAACGAAAAAGGGGAGCAGATCAAGGAAGCTCAAGGGTTGATGATGACGTCAGGGATGCTGACTTTGTCCCTGACTGTCCACAAGTATCTGCTGCTCCTTCTTCCCAATCTACCCCAGTCAAGAAAGGAAGAGGAAAGAGAATGGCCAAACGCCAAAAGTTTAAACTTGTTAGAAGGACGGAGAGCACCTCTGCTACTACAGCAACTGCCACCATGTTTGAGGCTCCAATGTCAACATCTATGCCTCAGACACAAACTGTGCCTCCTCCCATCTACACGACTGCTCCTACATCACAGCCATCAACTATTCGAGCTTAATCTTCAATGTCACTGCCGACTGTCTCTCTACACGACCAGATCAGTACTTTAAACAGTTTGGTACTTCGTTTACTGGCTCAGAATGAAGAGCAATCAAAGCGTCTTGATCAACAGGGCTCGCAGATCAGTCAGTTGACTCTGCAAAATACAGAACAAGCCCAAGCCATCACAAGTCTTTCCACTAGGTGTAATGATCAACAAGCCCTCCTTCTCACTGCTACAAACCAGAATCAACAGTTGTCTAAAACTATTGATGCACATGCTCAGAAGATACAAAGGCTTGAGGAGGATAATAAGAGGCTGTTGGAAGACTTAGAAAGCAGAAGAGACCCAACACCCAGAATTGAGGGTGCTCGCAATGATGGTGATGATGGTGATGATGGTGACGATGATGATGATGATGATGATGATGATGACGATGATGATGATGACGATGATGATGATGATAGTGATGATGATGACAATAATGACAAAGTAAGGATGATGGTGCCAATGCTGGTGCTGCATCAAGTGCTTCAAAGACAGCAGAAGCAGAGGCACGCACAAAGCAAAAATCAGACAAATCAGAAGGCCCATCATCAGATACACAAAAGGGCACTGAAGGTTGATAGTTTTTGTTTTAAGTGTTTTAAGTTGTCTTATTGTAAATATTAGATTATTATGTAAATAATTTCAGTTTTATTTTGATTAAATCAATGAAATTTAAAATTCTCACATGTTTATTCTTTGTTTGTTTATAAAAATAGTTTTGGATGTGATGCCTCTCAAGCAACAACCTTCAAAGTTAACTTATGTGCTTGACATGCAAGGGATCATCCAACATTCAGTTATTTATGACAAAGAGGAAGGGGAAATCGTACACTGTTTGTCAAAAGAACAGATTGCCGAGCTATTTCAAATGAATCCCGACGAAGTCATCACTGAAGAGGCATCTGTTCCTACAACTGATTATCCCTCCTCTGACGAACTAGAAGACGTTGATGAGGTTGAAGTCGAAGACATCACTGATCAAGAATATCAAAAGTACACATCAGTAGATGGTGATGATCTTCCCTCCTTCGCAGACATATTCACTCAGCAGTCTGACGAGGAGGTCAACCGCATTATCGACAACAAAGGAGATGAAGCCGGTCCCTCCACTATTGACATTGACGAGCTGAATGAACGTAAAAGTCAGTGGATGGAATACATGGCCGAATTAAAGAAGAACTCAAAGCCCTCTCCTCCAACCAAGTACACTAAAGTTTATCGACTCAAAGGACACAAGTCTGATGGTCGTATAATCAGTTGGGCATACTTCAACGACTTAAGCTGCTATGCTATAAAAAGAGAGAAGGGCATACAATATTTCAGGCACCCTCATGACTTCAAGACGCTGCCCGCATTTGAAGTAAATCAATTGGCGCGTCTAAAGCTTCTATACAGCGAATCTTCCGGTCTATCCGAATGGTTTGAACGTCAATTACAATACGAATACCGGAAGAAGTGGGTGAACTTCAAGCCACAAATGCCTACACGTTACATTCATAAGGAAAAGGTTCATCCAATCACCAAGAAGCCCCTAATTGTCTTAAAGTAGAAACCTCCAACGATTATGAAGAAGATTCCTTTAAGGAAAATGATCCAGGACTTCTCAGATCAGTTCAAATGGAGGTACTATGATGGGCGTACTGGTGAAGCTGTCATAGTGCTTTGTAAAGAAGGGTCATGGGAGACCATCAGGGTCTTTGATCCCTTATGGCTGACCAACTTATCTGAACAAGATGTTACAACTCTATACAAGTGTCAACCGTTTTTTGAAGTTGCTGATATAGACCAGGCGTTGCAGTATGTGAAAGTGATACGTATATGCTTTGCTTTTGACATACACGCCGGAGTTAACTGGAAAACTCGTACAAAAGAGATGTTGAAGACCAACTAATGTTAGTTAGGTCATTTTGAAGGGATCTAGGTCCAAGGGGGAGTATGTAGATGCATAATATGTCCCTAATCCCTTGTAATATGTATTTCATCTATGTTTAATGTAATTATTTGATGTATTAATGAAATTACATGTTTATCCTTAATGTTTACTCATATATAACGACTGTGTATTAAACGATCTGATAAATAGCGAAAACGTTGATCAATCGTGCTAATGAAAGGCCCATTCGCACGAATGGATCATGAGAATGATCCATTCGCGCGAATAGCTCATGAGAATGATTCATTCGCTAGAATAAGTCATGAGAATGATTCATTCGTACGAATGAACCATTCTGATGATTCATTCTTAAGAATGAACCATTCTGCTGATTCATTCGCACGAATGAGTCCATTCACATGGATCATTCGTACGAATGGCCTCAGCACTATATATAGAACTTTCACTTCATGAGCACATACAACACAAAAAAACACAACAGAAATACAACACATATACACACATAACCAGACTAAGCAAGAACACACAAACTCTCTGCACCTGTATTGTCGAATCTCTGTCCGTTGAGAGTTTCCAGGTCTTGTATCCAACTTCTCTACACCAAAGGGTCGATAGAAACCTTCGTTTCGACATCTAATCCGCTCGTTTCTTAAGACCCGATCCGTGTCATAGATTGGATTGCCAATCAAATCGGATTTCGCACGATTTGGTTCGGTTAATGTGTTGAATCATTGGATCAAGGTAGATCTCGATCCAACATTAACAGACTTAAACTCGATGTTTTCTCAATTAAACTCATACATAGATTCGAAATACCCTAAATAACAAAACACCTATGTCTTTTTGTTCAATCGAAATCGAATTTAATGGATTAAAAGGGGAGTTTTCGATCGGTTTCGCGTAAAAGGGAAGAACACCCCGGAGTTGTTTGTTAAAAGCCTTTGGAACCGGGTTCTAACGCGATTCCCTAACGGGCTGTGTTGGTTAGATCGTTGGACTAATGGGGAGGAGACCCGGGTTCGAACCCTCCTCCCCTGTTTTCTTTTTAAATATTTATTTTAATGATATTTTAATATTTAAATCAATTGTTATATTATTATAATATCATATTAAAATGTTTTAGCCCGGGAAACCACCCGTGGGCTCGGGTTAGATTTTATAACCCATTTTTAGTATAAATTCTCACTTTTAAAATAATATGTTTACATTATTTTCAAACCGCGACTTCGAACAAAATAATATATTTATATTGTTTTTAACCCGTGACTTCTAGTATAAAATAATATATATTTTATATTATTTTGCCTAATTTATTTACCTCGTGTAACGTTTTAAACTATTTAATAATATAAGATGTTATATTATTTACACACGTTTATTTACTAGAGTAAAAATAATATATTATTATTTTTGCCACATAAATAGTTATCGTACTAACTATGCTAGTTTAAAAATAATATAATAATATTATTTTTCTAGACTACTATTTAATGACAAAACGCTCGAATATATTTATTATATATTATTTGTCATTCATCGTGAAACGTATTTATCCTAACTAAGAATTTTCATTCTCGTGGACACGTTCGTTTACTCGTTAATCTTTAGAGCGTTTCCTTTAGGACGTTCCTTATTCCGCGTCGTCGTCACATATTCCATTTTATCCCTAATAATTATCTTGTAATTCTAGGGCATTCGTGAGCCGTGTCAGGCTACCACTTGAGATTTTAATCTCGTATTTGTGTGATTTCTACCTTCGCAAGCAGGTGAGTTTTCACGGCCCCTTTTTACTGCTTTTAAACTGGGGGAGAAAACATGATACAAACTCTTCTTGATTTTTGTACTTCATTTTATATCAGTTGTTATGACTATGCGTAAACTCTATCATGAAAGTCCTCACATCGAACCGTTTAAATATGAATATAGCGAGGTATGTTGGGTAGTACTACTGGGTTTGACAAACCTCACCCGCGTTAGTCGCGCTAACACGATTGGATATCGAACGGGTGCAATATTGACCTAAAACGTGCACCGTGGTTGATAGACCTGGTGGGAGGCAATACAAACAGTCAGTTTACGGTTGCGAGCGTAATAGCAAACATGAACATGGGTTAGATACTCATTTGGTATATATGTTGATTGTACAATAAATCTGGAAAACGTTTATTTATATATTGAAACCTGTGAACTCACCAACCTCGTGTTGACATTTTTTCTTACATGTTTTCTCAGTACGCTAAACTAAGACACAGGTGCACGTTAGGGCATGCATGGGATTCAACTGCTTTGCTTTGTGTCCATTTATGTTTGGTTGAATTATTTTATTGTACTTTGTTTGGTTTGGACGTTTGGACTTTTGAGACTTTTGGACTTTTTTTTGGGCGCGTGTATTTTGCGCATTTACTTTTTTTACGCTTCCGCATTGATACTCTGATTTAAAAGATATTTTCATTTTGAGTCCCATGTAGAGTCGTTCAATGTAACTAGTGTCTGAGATCCTGGTTTGTCACTTCCCAAAACGGTAATACTCCGTTAGTTGAAATTGGGGGTGTGACAGATAATTGGGGGTGTGACACTCTTGGCTTGACGACCATACTCTCGAAGTATGTACGTCATACAAAGTTCTATGTTTGTTTGGAATATTCACATTTCGTCTAGGTGAGGAAATGAACAGTGATACTGTGAGTATGGTCTCATCGAATTTGCACTTCCCCAAAATGGGCTATGGGTTTGTCAACCCATTAAGTTGGCAGAAAGGGTTGATTGCCAACTATTAGTCATACACTGTGTATGCACTTCCTTAGTGTTTGAATGGTGCTTTGGTGACTTACTGTTACGTATTCCACTCATATAGGTTATAGCCTCAAAATCCTTAGCACAAGGATAAAATTGAGGTAATGAGTGTTAAACATCAAAAACTTTATATTCTTAATCAGCCTGTGTTAAGAGGTCATTTCTTAACAATAGATGATCTAGAGCTTCCTAATTATAGAAAATTAAGAGCAAAAGATGTGATCACGCCTCTCCTCTAGGCTGAAATCTGGGATCCATTCAACAAGATGATCTTTGGGAAAGTGCGGGTACAAAGGGTATCAAACTATCCTTCTCGAATCTTTATGGACAGTGGTCTATAGTGAACAACTCATACTTACGTCCCTTATGCATATCGAGAGCAATGAGATTAGCAAGAAATTCCGCACTTGGGAAACCTTCAAAAGTTTTGTATGTCGTTTTTCTATTAGTGCGACAATAGTCATCAGTCCACACTTAGGTTTCTTTGACATTCGCTTGAGCATCGTCCCCGGCCTATTCATCACCGGGGGAATAGTCGGACTTAAAGGTGTACTGAATGTCAATGGTTGCGACAGCAACCCTGTTTGACCAATATTATGAAATGTCAGATTCCCTACTTGTCTCATGTAAAGCTTCCACAACACCCCATAGGTACTATGTGTATGCGGGCCAGAAAGATTTTCTGCCCCATTACCGGAGCTAGTGCATAGCACTCCAGACGTAACTTTCAAGTAATTGTGAGACTAAATTGTACGATAGATCCCGAGATTACGCTATAATCTCCCACAATAATTTTGCAATTATTGTAATTGTGGGTTGTGGTAATGCTCAATTTGAAGCCATCTTGACAAGTAGAATCTCAAAGAATGAATGTGTGAAATCCTTCGCCGTTCAGGATTCACTAAGGATTGGTTGAATTCAATTTGAATTTCTCTCGTTCCTCCCGAACTAGGAGAATAATTTGTGGACACCTATTTGAGAAGTCTGATTTGTTAAGATCCAATCCTTAATCAAGTGACTGAGAACATGGGTTGATCATTACCTTAGACAGCAAGACTCACTAAAGTTCCCATACACTGCAAATCATGATTACGTATGCACCCGTAATGATAATTTACTTTGCATGATCCCTGTAGTGTTCCTTCTATCCCCAACTTTTAGTTAAAAGGATTTGAAATGATCATTAGGTCATGTTTGCACACTTGTGTAGGAGTGTGTATTGTTCTATCGGATTACTCTTGATTATGAGTACCAATACCCACGAGTTTGCCGAATCTGGCTGTTACCGGATGAGGTTAACGGTAGAGAGGCACCACCAGTGTCTCTCAAGAATAAAATGTGTATGGAAGTCAGGCACTGTGTGTAGGGCAGAGATCCTCAAATTAGTGTCGAGCAACTCATGCTCCAAGTATGTATGTACGTATGGATCCACATGATCCTGATGAATGTCTGGGTCTCCTGACCCATGGAATTCTCCCCTGTTTAGTCTTGCTTATCCACCTTGGATTCCCTTCGGTTTGGGAAATCCCGTCTGCCACATCTCATGGCGAAAGTCTATTCGTTCGATCCGAAAACTCATGAATTAGAATATTTATACTGCACATACGTCAGAAAGAATGTTGCCTCACCGGCTAGAGTAGTTGTCGGTGTTGTGCAGGTATAGGTACAGATTCTGGTACGGGTTCAGCCTGTTGTGATACCAAGATCGGTAACTGACGGTTGTTTCCGTCTTCGCCCAAGCCCAGCTCGCAACTCGATCTTCTAAGGTTGCAGTATGCTGAGTACCCGTTATTCTTGACTCGTAATCCGAACAGTAACATGTTGTAAGTGTTTATTATTTTCACATTATTGTATGTGTTTAAGTGTTCATTACATGTGCCATGTAATTGTATTAGTGTAGCTAATGATACCCTAGTGTAACTCCATACACTAATAGTCTACACAAATTGTTCGGCAACGGTTGGAATTCCTATACTCAAGTCTTGGGTGTTTTTAGTGTGATGCAAGTCTTAGAAATCTTGGTCCCTAAATGAGTCCGGTTAGAGCCTAGGTGTCACTAAGGAAACCTAATTCGCTAAAACCATTGCTCTGATACCAATCTGTCACACCACCAAATTTATTTACTTAATAAGTAAATACAGGTTGCAACGATTGGTTCATTACACGATAGCGGAAGCTGTAATAGTGATTTCTAAGACTTGAATACATACACAAATACTAAGACTAAGTAGTACAATGATCTAAGTTCTTCTAAATCAACGACAGACTTGAGACCGGATAATCTATGTCCTTCCAGCTAGTAGGAATTTATCCACTTATAGCTAGCCTATTCCAACCGCTCCATGACTAAAGGTTACCAGAGAAACATACTTGAAAGTTTCAACACAAAGGTTGGTGAGTTCATAGAGTTTGTTAATTTTGTACAGTTAGTTTTCCCCGAAAAACTAGACATGACTTAACCGTCATAAAATAAGTAGTTTTCCTTTGAATACATATACATGACTTAACCGTCATCAAATAAGTAGTTTTTCTTTGAAAACATGCCCATGACTTTACCGTCATAAAATAAGTGGTTTTCCTTTGAAAACATTCCCATGACTTAACCGTCATAAAATACGTAGTTTTCCTTTGAAAACATATACATGACTTAACCGTCATCAAATAAGTAGTTTTCCTTTGAAAACATGCCATGACTTTACCATCATAAAATAAGTGGTTTTCCTTTGAAAACATTCCCATGACTTAACCGTCATAAAATACGTAGTTTTCCTTTGAAAACATATACATGAGTTAACCGTCATCAAATAAGTAGTTTTCCTTTGAAAACATGCCCATGACTTAACCGTCATAAAATATGTAGTTTTCCTTTGAAAACATATACATTGTTTAAACCTGATCATTTACCGATCAAAACTCTTAGTATGTATTACCAATGAATCCGAATACTAACCCGATCAATTGACCCCATTTGTAAACTTGCAAGGAATACAAAATAATATGTAATGTACGAGACCGTAACCAAACCCCAACTTTCTGTGCCTCCCCTCGCTTTCTGCGAGTTAAGACAATATGCGGTCATTCGGCCATTTGGACCCCTGATTAGCGCGACTAATCATGACCGGAGGCGTCACCCCCAATAGTACTATCCATAAAATCCCGGGCTAAGTCCATAGCTAAAGGTTACTATTTTATTCAGAGGCCTTTAAGCGCTTTATTTTTCCCTCAATACATACATACGGTCAGATCATTAGTTCATTCATTTACATACAAAATTCTTTTACAAGTATATTTCCACCCCAAAACATTTCAAAAACCTAGAAAAAGGGGGTTAGTGAAACTCACATAGAGTTAAACCTGAATGTTTATATTGTCAAATGTATAAGCAATTGTATTTCATGTTTTCAAAACATAACAAGTAAGTATGTTTCTCCCCCGATGTTTACAAAACCGTAGAAAAATAAAAGGGGGCCGTGAACTCACCTTGTGTCCGATGAAATCCTAGCAAATAACAGTGCGCTAAGAGTTCCTGTCTATCCGTACCCTAATCACATAAGGGTACTAATGTGTTAAGACTACCCGTCTTAAATGCAAGTTGTTCACCCGACTTAACTATTCCTGTTAAGTACGTCTTTGTTTATTTAAAACAATGTTTTCTCATGACGACTCATTGGTGATTATTATTCCAGTCTAGACGCTTTACTTATTTTCCAAGAAAATATTATATTTCTATATTGGTGACTTGTTACGTTTGTCAAAAATAAATATTATTTTTGCCTTTCTTTATAATATATCTAGATTATAGTCCACGTATAAAACTATAATTATTCCTCGAAAATAATTATATAGAATCCTAAATATCGTTCAAGTATAATCATGCATGTTTATTATCCTACGTGCATATCAACCAAGTTAACACGTCCATATGCAAGTATTTATGTTCCGAACGACATTTATCAACTTGTGTAGATTCATCATGCATTCATATTTTTACCAACACATGCATACAAGTATCTCGACAATCTACATACATTTAAATATGCTCCATGATAACATATGAACATTTATCTTTTTAACCGAAACATCTTTAATTTCATGCACATAAGTTTTGTTTATGATTTTCATCATAATATATGCATATATGACCTTTATATTACTAAATGTCCTAGACATTATATCATGTCAAACACATAACTACAACTTACAAGTTCCCATATCCTTAATTATGTAACATTTTTCGTGACATATTTTTACGACATAAATATATTTATTATTCCATGTTTATATAACTTTGATCATGCAACTACGCAAATATATACGTTCGTCCCTATTTTCATATGCATATAAATACATCTACCACTTAATCTTATGATCATGTATATTTTTCTATCAATATTACAAGACATGTTTTAGACTACTAACTAAACATCATCTTGAAATTTTCGACCAAGCATGCATATATATATAAATAAGTCTTAGATTTCATGTTTCCAATGTTTACTTTGTGATACACTAATCATGCTCTTTGTTTTAAATTTCACCTTTTATCATCAAATAATCAAAACACAAAAGATGTATATGTAACCTACACATTTTTGGCCCATATATATATATATATATGTATATTTCACTTATCCAAGTATTATTACCATTTCAAGTTAATAAAATCAATAATATGCATACACAAATGTTTCTACAAATTCGATCCTATATATTTACACAAATCTTTTAGTTTAACTCATAACTTAGTATCATGAAATCAAAATAACAAATATCTCATAAATATTTCAAGTCAATAATCTATGCATATAAGCCTATTTTCGAACCACATACATCTTTTTATATAAATTATATTTTTTTTAACATAATAAAGTTAAACTTATAAAACTCTTTAATTTTTCAAATCTATTGATTATTAGGATGAACAACGAGCTTTAAACTAAAAATAAAGATAAAAACAAGTTGTGGTGTCGAGTTCATACCACTAGACAAGCTAGGTGGAGACAACGAGTAGAAGGATGGTAGAGACTCTTGATGCTACCAAAACCCGACTACAAGGCTTCCTTGGCTCTTTAAGCTTCTAGCTAAACCCTTAGAGACTTGGTTCTTGGATTTTGAAAGTGTAAAAGTGTGCAAGTGTGTGGGTGTATTTCGAGATATATGGAAGAGATGGTGAGGGTGGAGTGGTGGTTCCATCATAATCATTGCAAGGTGTGGATGATGAGATTGATTTGGCCTTTGCTTAAACTGTTGGGTGATGGGGTATGGTCCTTATGACACAAGGATGGGGAAGTAAGTGAAGAAGTCATGGTGGGTGGCCCCACCATATATTTCGGCCGAGATAGGGTATGGGGTGGGGGGTTGGGTCTTGTTCCACTTCTAGTTGGTTTCTAAGTGTTTAGTTAGGTGGATTTTAAGTTGCGTATACTCGGTAATCGATTCCGTGATCTAATACTTGGTGTAAAACTTTTAACGATCACATAACTTATATGTTTTTGTGTCGTTTGACTAGTCTCCATAATTTACTAGTTAACCCTACATGGCTATCACTTTAACTACATTATACATGTATACACATTAAATAATATATGGCCACGTAACAATTATTTCTATATAAACTTTTTATAAATGTTTTGTCACCAATATTTATGTTTTTATGTTAGAGCGTCTCCCTAGACTTTTACTAAAATAAAATTCTTGTTAATCACCAACGACCGTACCTTGCGGGTTATTACTGCTTATTTTCCTAGTAATTCATAAAACTTACTATTTTGATATAAGTTTCTTTGCTAGACTCCTTGACTTTTCTTAGTCAAAATAAAACTTCAGGAAATATATGTTATGAACGTGCATTTATGTAATATGGATATTAACCTGAATTACTGGGTGTCACAGTAGACTTGAGAGACACCAGGGAGAATTCTGTGAATCTTGTAACCTGATATTGTGGTGGAAGTATAAAGAGTTTATTTACACCGTTGTTGTTGATTGAGTTACATGAGCACGTTGATCATGGATTCCGCACGTTATCACCGTGTCGTACCGCGAGTCTAGAGATCCGTCACACACCGAATTAGGGACCTACAAAGAATCATTATTGGTTCCGTTGACTGTAAACATTCTTATACTGATAATCCTAGAACCCTTTTCTACAAGGATGCAAGCTCTTGGATTCCTCCCACTAACTAGATCTCTCTCATGTGCAGGGACAGCCAGGTCACAAGAATAACACCTGGGTGGTAGACAGTGGCTGTTCCAGGCACATGACAGGCAACAGATCCATCCTCTCCAACTTTATACATTTTAATGGAGGATATGTTGCCTTTGGAAGTGACTCAAAAGGAGGATCTGTTACTGGACAAGGAACTGTGTCCAATGAAAGAACGAGTATTGACAAGGTAAACTATATAAAAGAATTAGACTTCAATCTCATGAGTGTTTCCCAGCTCTGTGATCAAAAGCATTGGATGCTCTTCACAGATAAAGAATGCTTTGTACTGTCTCCTGGTTTATCCAAACCTCCTCGAGAAAAGATTTTATTAACTGCTCAGAGAAAAGAAAATCTTTATGTGCTTGACATGAATAAGGTCACTCCATCTGACAGTGTATCCTATTTTCTGTCAAAAGTTTCAGTTGATGAATCAACTCTCTAGCACAGGAGATTAAGCCATGTTAACATCAAAACCATAAACAAATTGGTGAAGGATAATCTTGTCAGAGGGCTTCCTGATAAAGAATTCCAGCTAGAAGATCATTGCATTGCTTGTTTGAAGGGGAAGCAACACAAGAGTTCTCACAAGCCCAAGACTTTGAATACAAATGATACTCCACTACAGCTGTTGCATATGGATCTCTTTGGTCCTACAAATATTATGTCAATGGGTAAGAAGTCATACTATCTGGTGATAACTGATGACTACACCAGATTCTCATGGGTATACTTCTTGAGAACAAAAGATGAAACTGCTGAAATTCTCAAATCCTACATCCTTAGGGTAGAGAATCAAAGCAATCAGAAGGTAAAGATAATAAGGTGAGATCAAGGCACAGAGTTCAAGAACCACACTTTGAACTATTTCTGTGAGAGCAAGGGAATAGAAAGGCAATACAGTGCTCCAAGAACTCCTCAACAAAATGGAGTTGTTGAAAGAAGAAATAGAACTCTAATTGAGTCAGCAAGATCTATGTTGGCTGACTCAAAACTGCCTCTCACGTTCTGGGCAGAAGCAGTAAGCACAACCTGTTATGTGCAAAATACACTTCTCATAGTCAAGCCTCTCAACAAGACGCCTTATGAACTATGGTTCCAAAGAGTTCCCTACATTGAATTTCTAAAACCTTTTGGATGTCCATGCATAATTCTAAACACACATGGGGTTCATCCTAAGTTTGGTGCCAAATCAGATGAAGGATATTTTGTGTGCTATTCCTCTCAATCGAAGGCCTACAGAGTATTCAACTCAAGAACAAGAATTGTGGAAGATTCGGCCAATGTGGAATGTAGAGAACACATTGTCTGTGAACAGGGAAAAGGCTCAACTGGCTCTTGGACATAGACTCCTTCACCTAAATATTTGAGCCTCTCATCTTCTCAAATATGGAGTCTACCTCTTCTCAAGTACCTGCTTCCACTTTTTCCTATGACTACAGACTGGATTTTCCTAAATCTTCTATCAGTCTGAGAAGACCATCCATTGATCCTCCATCTGTTATGGAAGCCATTGAAGCAAGTGAAGCCTGATGCACACTCTCCAATGTCACCAGCAGCAGCCTGTCTAAAAATGAAAATTTGAATGAAGACTCCTTGGTAAACGCGATAGATGCTGCAAATACTATTGCTGATAACACTGATGTAGCTGTTGATATTGAAGACTCTTCAACCATGAATGAGGAAATCCCTGATCAAAATCAAAGCAATCTTGAGCAAGGGATACAGCTGGAGGTGGTACCAACACAAAAGATCAACAAGGAACATCTTCTGGAAAATATTATTTGCCAAGTTCACCAAGGAGTTCTAACAAGAAGCAAATCTCATGAGGCCAATATATGTTTGTTTTCATGTTTTCTATCTCAGGTCAAACCCAAGAAGATAGATGAAGCTCTGCAACACAACAGTTGGATTGAGGCAATGATGGAAGAGTTGCTGCAATTCAAGAGACAGGATGTCTGGAAACTTGTTGATCTTCCACTTGGTCAATCTGCCATTGGCACAAGATGGGTATTCAGGAACAAGCAAGATGAGAGAGGTATTGTCTTCAAGAACAAAGCCAGACTTGTAGCTCAAGGCTACACTCAGAAAGAGGGAATTGACTATGATGAAGTCTTTGCTCTTGTTGCCAGGCTGGAGGCCATCAGAATCTTCCTGGCCTTTGCTACATCCAAGAACTTCATGGTCTATCAAATGGATGTCAAGAGTGCCTTTCTGTATGGGAAGATTGGTGAAGAAGTATATGTCAAACAGCCTTCAGGCTTTGTATATCCTACACATCCTAATCAAGTGTTCAAAGTAGACAAAGCTCTGTATGGCTTACATCAAGCCCCAAGAGCCTGGTATGAAACTTTGTCTGGATATCTACTAAGCAACAACTTCAGAAGAGGTGCCATTGACTAGACCTTGTTTATCAAAGATGAAGGGGGAGAAATCTTACTGGTACAAATCTACGTAGATGATATCATCTTTGGATCAACATGGAAGAAGTTGTGTAATCTCCTTGAGATCCTGATGCACTCAAAGTTTGAAATGAGTTCAATAGGTGAACTAAATTTCTTTCTAGGACTTAAAGTCAAACAAGTTCCAAATGGAATCTTAATTAGCCAATCCAAATATGTCAAGAGCATTCTAGAAAGATTCAAGATGGCTGACTGCTCTGCTGTAAGAACCCCTATGCAAGTGCACCATTAGCTGACTCCAGACAAAGATGGTCAAGACACTGATCAACATCAGTACCGTGCAATGATATGGTCTCTCATGTGTCTCTCTGCCTCATGGCCAGATATCATGTTTGAAGTATGTCTCTATGCAATATTCCAAGAAGCTCCAAAGATTTCACATCTTCAAGCTGTCAAGAGAACTTTTAGATACCTAAAGGGAGCCCCAAGACTTGGGCTATGGTACTCTAAAAATGATAAGTTCAATCTGTATGCATACACTGACAGTGATTATGGGGGATGCAACTTGGACAAAAATTCCACATCAGGGGGATGTCAGTGCAAGAAGCAAACATGTGTTTCAACTTCTACAGCAGAAGCAGAATACATTGCAGCTTCATGTTGCTGTGCACAAGTCATCTAGATAAAAAATCAAATGCTGGATTATGGGATGACTTTCATGGCAACTCCAATTCACATTGACAACATGAGTGCTATATCAATCACAAACAATCTGGTGCAGCACTCCAAGACAAAACACATTGACGTCAGGTATCACTTCATAAGAGATCAAGCTGAAAAAAAGAGAATTATTTTAACCAAAGTTCATACCAATGAGCAATATGTTGATTTGTTTACAAAACCATTTGATGAAGCTAGATTTAGATATTTAGTTGAATCTATTCGTATGATGAACTTTGATTAAAATATGTCTCTAAAAAAAATTTGTTTTTGTAAATGTGTTTGTCTTTTGTTATAAATAAAAGTTATAAGTCAACAACATCCATTTCTTGCTGCTGACAGGTTTAATCATCAGTAGCAAAGAATTTGTCACTGACTGCTTTAAGTTATCAGCAAGAACAAGTTTCCTGTTGATAGCTTTAAGGCTGTCAGCAGGAACATCCTTGCTGCAGATTATTGAATCCATCAGCAGCAAAGAATTTGCCTCTGACTACTTTAAGTTATCAGCAAGAACAAGTTTCCTGCGGTTAGCTTTAAGGCTGTCAGCAGCAATATCCTTGCTGCAGATTATTGCATCCATCAGCAGCAAAAAATTTGCCACTGACTGCTTTAAGTTATCAGTAGGAACAAGTTTCCAGCGGATAGCTCTAAGGCTGTCAGCAGCAACATCCTTGCTGCAGATCATTGCATCCATCAGCAGCAATTGAGTTTGCTGCTGATAGGCTTAACCATCCGCAGTAACCAAGTTTGCTGCTGATGGGTAAAAATAAGTCTAAATTAACTTTTACCCGCTGTAAAAATTACCTTCAGTCTTTACCATGACTGCTATAGTGTATTACAGCTGTAACAGTAAAAGTGAATGAGGTTGTACTGTACAAGTAAGTTTGCTTTTTCCCTCCTCTGCTGTTATAACTCAAATCAATTTCTCCATAACCTCTTCACATTCAATTTTAACCTAACCCTTATCATTTTCTTTCAAACCTCCATAAGCATTCAAACCCTTCCATACTTAACCACCTTTCAAAACCTTCATCCTTCTCTCCAAACCCAACAAATGGCAGAGGTAGACATACACTATCCCAATGATAAGTTTTCTCCATACCACAACCTCACAGCATACTTAATAAAAGGAAAGAAGTCCAAGGGGTTCGATGATATGATCGATTTTCTTTGTCGATCAAAGATATATTTTCCCTAACCGTCAACCCACCCATTTACATTCCTCACATGGAGGATTTCTGGAAATCTGTCGTCTTCTCTACAAAACAGGGGATACCACAAATTAAATCCCAGGTAGATGGAAAAGAAGTCACCATCTCTGAAGCTACTCTCTGTAAACACCTCAAGCTTCAAGACGAGGGGGCCGCCATTTCATACTCAAAAGAAGTCTATATGAGGACCTTTGTATCCATAGGGTACACTAGAAATCAGAATGAGTACACAATAGAGAAGGCACTGATGGGCCCCCCAGTATCTATGCCACACTCTTCTACAATGCATATCTCAGAAGAGAAGTGGATGGCATCAAGTGAGCTCTGCACTTGCCTCTGCTGTTCATGGTATGGTTACTTGCCAAGGATTCAACTTTGCACATCTCATCTTTGAAGGTTTAAGATACAACCTTCAAGAGGGTGCAAAGCAACAATTTTATATGTACCCAAGGTTCTTGCAGGAGGTTTTTAATAATGAATTAAAAGAGCTTTCAAAACCTGCAAAAATCTATCTTATGCTGGGTCATAAAAGTAACATTTTTCAAAGTATGAGAACTGCTTCCAAAAAGTTCTCAAGGGTCAATGTTCCATTGTTATCTACAATGATGAACATACAAAGTACCCAGGATGACAGTTCGGCAATCCCAGCTGATACTAATCCCACACCCTCCTCTTCACATCCTAAACAACAATCTGCTTCCACTGTTCGAACCCCTATGCATACTACTAATGATGCACAGGCACATAAATTACTTACACCTATTTTTGATGTTATCGTTCAACTGGAACAAAGGGCCCCAGTTGCAGCAAAATATACTAGAAAGATGAGCAAGAAGACTCCTTCTCTTCTTGCCTCAAAGGCCCAATCCCAACCTAAAAGCCCTTATTCAGAATCCCAAAATTCTGATGAGAATATCAAAAGGGATAGCCACATAATTAGAGAGACTTCCTTAGAAGCTTCTCTATTAGGATCAGGATCACATCCTGGATCCATAGAACAACCCACTGAGCCATTCCATTATCTTTCTTCTCTGAACTTAAGTGCAGAGGCACCTTGTCAAGATGATATACCTTCTCCAACAACCACTATCTCGGAGATATTGATTGACTTGGCTGCTAGTGCACCTAACCCAAGTTCTTCACCCAAGAAGGTTCACTCTGGGAGTACTGATAGAGTGAATGTGGAAAGGGCTGTCACTACTCCTGGTACATCAACTGACCAGGAGGACAGTGATAACATCACTAATACCGTAACCATGGCAACTCACAGTGAGGATGTTTCCTTCGAAACACTCTTCACTGAGAGGAATCTCAGGTGCCAAGAAAACCAGGGTGATGGGGATGCAGAGGCTAGGCCTAAGGCCCCATCTGGATCCAAGGATTCCACAACTATGGATGAGGATAGACTGAAACTTCATAACTTGGAATTGACGACAAGGGTGGAAGGCCGAACTGTCAAAACTAAGGCACCAAGTCTCTATGCATGAAGCCCCTCAATGCCCTCCAGTGACTACTCCCTCCCTTGTCTCAGTGGGCACTCAAACTAACCAAACTCTGTGCACTGATGCAACCAAAAAGGGGTAGATAGTTGCTATGGAAGACGATGCTGACAGCCTCGACGAATGGATACAAGAGCAGATAGCCTTTCAAAGTTCTCTATTCAGACCTGCTTTCGTTCAAGTTCATGACTTGCCAGACTCAGTAGATAAAGAGGAAGATATCATTGAGGATTGGAAGTTAGTTTTCGAGCTATTGATGAGGTGTTAAAGAATGAAATTCAAAATGAAGACACACCTTCATCATTCAGCATACTTCCCACTGCTGCAGCAATATCAAGACAGACCATTGCCCCTCAATTCACACTGTCTTCAAATAAGCTAGAGTTTGACTCTATACTAGCTTGGGGGTATGATGGTTCAACTGAAAGATTCTGGATCGGAAAGGAGTTCAGTGGGGTAGAAGAGCTGAACTGGAATTCACTAAATCCACTCCAAGTGCTTGAACTGTACCTATCCAGCTGCACCAACAACTCTACAGATCTCTCAACAGAACTTGCAATCGACAGGTTCTACGTCTTGATGGAGGATAATCTTCCCGGGTTTGAAAGGCTCTTAGAAGAAGCAAACAGGGTGGCCTATCCTAAACACCATGAAGAATCTTTAACAACATCAGAACAAATACTGGCTCCAAGACTTGCCTTGATCAGGAGCAGTGCTTTTACAGAAGAAGAAGTTCTATGTTGGAGAAGATTTCTCTATAACACAGTGGTCAGAGACTTGGAAGGGCTAGGATGTTCAAGCACTGGGTCTTCTGACGTCACATTCTTCCTAAGTAATGGATCATCTCTCTCAATCAACATCAATGAGATCCTACTTTTAAATTCAGACTTCCTACACAAGGTCTTCGAGCTCAGAACACACATATGCAATGTAAATTCCTTAGAGAGTCAAGCAAAGATAAAAACCATCAAAGCTAAGCTTGAAAAGGAAGGACGACTTGCAATGGATGACTCCAACCCTGACTCAGACCTATCCTTTCTTTCCTCTCCAACTGTCAGATTAAACACAGCAGAAGAATCCAGAAGAAGAGAAAAGGAAAATATGAAGAAATAATGGAAAGCAGTGACAGGTCTTGAATGGGAAGAAGATGAAGAAAGTGTCCTTCCCTTGTCCCTTACACAAAATGCCAATGAAGCTGAAGCTAAGATCCCAACAGCATCTCTTACATCTGCTGTTGTGGTCCATGAAGCTGAAGCTGAGGCATCCAGCAAAGGCAAGGGGAAGAGACCTATGACAGAAGAAGATGAAGAAATGTTATTGAAATAGAAGAAGGAAAAGGAGGAAAGAAGAAGAAGAAGAGAAGAAGAGGAGATGGCTGAATTAAGAATGGCACAAGAAAGAAAAACTGTCATACTCCTTAGAGAACAACAGATCCTCCTCTATGCTAAGCAGCTAGATGATCTGCAAGTCAAGATTCCTATAGCTTCTCAAATTCAAGAAGATGAAGCTCTAGCTCTTCTACTGCAGGAACAATTCAATAAAGAAGAAGAAAGAGAGAAGAAGAAGAACAAGGAAGAGGCTAAGTTCAGAATAACTGATTCTGAACTAGCCAAAGAAATGAGAGAGGAGTGGATAGAGGCTTTGATTACTCAAGGTGAGGATGTAGACTACCTTGAGAAACTATCAAATAAAGAAATCTACAGAGCCTTCATGGGTCAGCAAGGTCAATTGGCAACTAAGAAAAGGGCTGAAGAAGAAGAAAAAGCTAAACAGAAATCCAAGAAGACCATTGGCTTTAACAGAAGAACCCGTGAAGAAAGGAAGGTCATGATTGACTTCCTAAAGGCTAGAGGTGAGAGTGGAAAAAGGTTGGGTCCCATGAGTTTCATGAACCTACAAGACCTTTACTTTAATGTCAAGAAGGAAGAGGAAGAAAGACTGGGGAAGAATGGCTCAAAGAAGAGGGTGATTAATCAAGAAGATGAAAGGAAACAAAAGAAACCCAAGCCTTCTCCCTCATCCACCACTTCCACTATTCAACAACCTTCCTCTCTCAATCCTAGACCTCCTTCTTGTCCACCCACAAAGTCCAAATCCTTCAACCCAGCTCCTCTTCATTAGCAGCCTTCCAAGAAGAAAACCAAACCTACCATCACTCCATAAGACTCAAGAGAAATAAATTTCTGGTTCTATAACAGTCAAGATAAATGGCTTGCGGTTTTCAGGGGAAAGGAAGAACTTAAAAGATCAGTCTATAAACCTGTTGATGAGGTACTGCAACTCCCAGACTCAGATCTAAGAAAATGATGGAGTTGGATGAAGCCCATAAGCAAGAGAATGAAGGTGGGAGACATCTTTTGCTAGTGATCAAACATCACTTCAACCCAAGTAAAGATGTAATCATTGATGCTAAACCTCTTCAAACCCATCTCCATTCACCAGTTGGTCCTTCAAGGCTGATACCAACGAGTTTATCCTGGTTGATGTTAAAGGACAGAAGATGATATGTTCAAGTAAGGTCATCTTCAAAATGCCAAGCAAAGATATAAAGACTCTATATGAGCTTCCTCTAAACAATCCCAGCTAGGACCCCAGAGGCTATGAGGTAGAAAGGATAGTCTGCAACATGGAAAAGATTCAGCAGCAAAAGCAGTAAGAGAGTTTTGGTAGCATCAGTCTAGGGGGAGTTTGTAGAATTAAAGACTGATGGCTATAAAATTCTCTAAGTACAAACCGCTACGGATAAGCTTATCTGCAGCGGATAGTTGTTCTTCTGCTGAAGAACAAATCTACTGCGGATAGCCTTATCTATTGAAGACCAAAGTTGCTGCTGATAGGCATATCATCAACAGTTGTGGACAAGTGTGTCGTGCTGCTGATGAACAAAGTTGCTGTTGATAGGCATATCATCAGCAGCTATGGACAGTTGTGTCTTGCTGCTGATCAACAACATTGCTGCTGATAGCCATTCCCACTGAAGATCAAACGTTGCAGCTGACTGGCTTCGATAAAGCAACCGTTACCACTGACAACTTTCTGCTGCACCACTGACACACTCCACGCAGAAAGAATGTCACTGGTATAAGACAATAAAAGACTACGACGCTCTTCTTCCAAGGTCTCAAGCAATGATGCCTAAGAAGATGTTTGAGTAAACATAAGTTTTGAAGTTATTATTGTCGTTACATATAGAATAGCTTCAATACAAGATCAACGGCTTGTGTTACATCTGATACTTAGAATCAAGGGTTTGTCTTGATTCTAAGTTACTATATAAGTAGTACTTAGAGTCATTGTATAACTGTGATTTTTGCTTAAGAGTTCTCTCTGTAATCTTGTAATCTTTTAAGCTTAATACAAACTGCATTTATCAGTATTCTTCTTGTTTACTTGTTTACATTGCTTAGTTGTGATTGTTTCCGCCAAAGTCAACTAGAATAGAACCATCTTGTATTCATCGATCCTACACACCTTTTGCATGAAACTTGGATCTGTGATCCTTGGATTGTAACAACAACGAACAGGGACTACCAAATGGAATTAAGTAGTCTATGTTTGGAAGTCGATTGTTGATCAACTCATTTCAAGTAGCCGACAGGTCTGAGTTTTGGTCGGACACTATCAATACGACATCCAATTAGGTAATTGAACCTCCCCACACCTTCAATTTTGTCGATTAATCGAAAGCCCTATGCTAATTTAGCCTTATATCATCAAGCCGATCATAATCAGTAATCTAGGGTTCATATGAACCCAATTTAATCGAATTTAACCATAGACTCTGTTTTAATCCAATTAGTACATACCATTCGATTCGCAATTTTCAGTATATCGAAAGCCCCATGATAATCTAACCTTATGACATCGAATTGTATGTGATCCTGTAACTAGGGTTGTTCATAACCAGATTTGGGGGTTTTGATCTTTGACTCAGCCGCAATCAAATCAAACTATCTCAGTGTTTTCACAATACCCAAATCTGTAAAAACCCTATGAATCAAACCATTTTTGTTATCGAATTCAACAGATTTGATTCTAGGTTCAAATCTAGGGTTTCGACACTTCAAAATCAGAATTTACCGGCTTAGAACATGTTGTCTATGCAATTAAACCCAACCCAGACTCATAACTGGTCGATTAACAAGACCCCTAAGCTCGATGATCCAATCGAAACCTAAATCGACGGATTTGGGTTGGATATTTGTCCGGCTTCGATGGGGGAGGGGAGGATACATGAGACCAATCTGTTAAGGCTAATACGAGCCAGATCCTAATGTGGTGACCCTAGCGGGCGGGACTGGTTAAGTGTGTGTGCTTGTGTGGGAGAGACCCGGGTTCGAGTCTCTCCACACTGTTTTATTTTTTAAAAATTTTCTTGTATTATTTAATTATTAAAAATCAAACCCAATATTATTATATTTATATATAAAAGTGTTTTAGTCCCGAAAAACACCCGAAGGCTCAGGTTTGATTTATAAATAGTATTTTCACTTATAAAATATAATATTTATATTATTTTCAAACCACGACTCCATATAAAATAATATATTTATAATATTTTCAACCTGTGATTCCAAGTAAAAATAATATATATATATTTAAATGTTATTTAACCACATTTACAAACATTATGAGACGTTTTAAATTAATAAATAATATAATTATTTATATTATTTACGTACGATTATATTCTCGAATAAAATAATAGTTTTATTATTTTATTGTCACATATTTTAAATAATCGTGTTATTTCTTTAAAAATAATATATTAGTTATATTATTCTCTTAGCCATTATTTTAAATGATTCAAAAATAGAGACGATCTATACATAACGCATTTGACTTAATTAGTTAATTTAAGAATCCTTTATTCTTGTAGACACGTTCGTCTACTCATGGTCATTAGAGCGTCTCTTTTTGGACGTTCAACATTTCGTGTCATCGTCACATACCCTAATATATCCCATTTTATCCCTAATAATTACATTGTAGTTCTATGGCATTCATGATCTGTTTCGGGCTAACACTTGTGGTTTCAATCTAGTACTTGTGTGATACTACCTACTACGCAACGTAGGTGAGTTTTCACGGCCCGTTTTTACTGTTTTAACTTGGGGGAGAAAACATGATTCAACTATTTTGAGATTTTTGTAATTCATATGTTATCAATGTTAAATCTAAGCGTAACACACTATCACTGAAAGTCCTCAACACACATCGAACCGTTAACATGGATCTTAGCGAGGTAATGTTTAGTAGTACTACTGGGTTTGACAAATCCCACCCGCGTTAGTCGCGCTAACTCGATTGGAGATCGAACGGGTGAAATGTTAGCCTACTCACATCGCCGGGGTTGATAGACCTGGCAGGTGGCAATAAACAAACAGTCAGCTTCGGTTACGAGCGCTTAAGTTAGACATGAACATAGGTTAGCTACCTATAGATACATATTGAATGATCAATAATCTCGTTGTCACACCCCGACCGATGGCGGAATCATCGGGGCGGGACATGTAAGACTGTTCATAGCACATGGTTGACTAAATTGAAATATATTAAAGTTAAATTTCCATTACAAATAATCCAAGTACAAAACCAAATTCAAACAAGAAACATAAAACAACTCATAAAATTCTTGATTTAAATTGCTAAGTCCAAATCCTATGTTGAACACGTCTTGAATCAATCTCACATATTGGGGCCTGAAACATGAATAAAATAAAGTCAACTAAAAAGTTGGTGAGTATAACACAGTTGTATGTAGATAGCATATAGTTGAAAACAAATCTTTTACAAAACATGATAAAATAAGGCATTTATGGGGAGCAGCTATTGTGTAACCATGTACAACCAAACCTTGTAACTAGCATGCAAAAAAAATTATGTTGTCGGTTTCAATCACCGCGCACCATGGGTGGGTTTGTCAGACTCAATAGATCTATCATTGAAAACCGTCGGCTTGTATAGTTAATGATTGCACATAATCGCATACAAAGGTTAGCACAACTAGCACTCGGGCACAAAGCTCAAATTTTGCACACATGTATGTAAATAGGATTTTTGCACTTGTGTTGTTTGCGTAAATGTAAATGCGTAATGTGTAATGTGTATAGAGTTCATGTTCCACCCCAAAAGTGTAAAAGAGTAAAAAGGGGTTGTGAATACTCACCTGGTATGGAAGTGTAGCTAACAAAGATTATAGATAGCAAATATGATCCTCAAAATGCACAATTTAACCTAAAGAGTAATGTGTATTGAATCAAATAGATGCATAAAGTTTAAGTCTAAAATGAAAGTTGAATTTGTGTGTAAAACTATTGATTTGTATTTAAAAAGTATTGAATAAAATATATAGAGTTTGAAGTAAAATATTTTTAAAACAATTTGATTAGGTTTGAATTGAATAATTGAATAAATATATAATTATAGTTTATGAAATAATGTAAATATTAATTGTAATTAACTATAAATAAATAAATGATTTTGATTTAAAATGTAAATTAAATAAATAATCATTATCTTATGTATTTATAAATTTTGTAACTTAATTATTTAAAATATCATTTAAGTGTAAGATAATAAATATAAATTTAATTTTCATAAACTTTTAAATAAATTATATTTATGCCAAGATTAAACTTTTAATCCATTTTTAAATACAGAAAATATATTTTTATAAAATCGAAACATTTAATGATCGAAAAATATAAAATTATAATTCTGTTACAATTTCTGAGTCACACACGACCGTGCCTCGGAAGGGCACGATCGTGCTCAAGCTACGGGCACGACCGCGCTAGTCGGGGCACGACCGGGTTGATCAACAGAGGGCACAAACTAGACCAGTCAACAGGCACGACCGTGCCTTGGCTCGGCACGGTCGTGTCTATGATTTTTAGACACGAAAGAGGCTAGCCCAAAGGGCATGACTAGGTCTGAACAGGAGGACACGACCGCGCCGCTATTCGACACGACCGCGCTACATGAGGCACGGCCGCGCTAGATGATTAGCGCGACCGTGTCTCTTCCAAATCAGACACGAATTGACAAATTCTTGTATTTTAAACGCTGGAATTGTTAGGGCTTTTGATTAATAGGTTATTACGAGTCTTTTCATATAACTTAATTGCATATACATCGTGTTTAAGCAGGGATTCGATTAAATCATTTTTTTATAAAACATGAGTTATGATTCAGATCGATTTCTATAATGGAAGCCTAAATTGAATAGGGGCTTTTGATACTGATACTGAAATGAATGAATTAAAGGTTTAAGTTACCCTGAACAGTAGCGAATCGATGGATATTGGTAGAGAGGAAATTCCGGCGACGGCGAGATTGAGTTCCGGTGATCCTTGTTGCACTCCGGCCAATCCAGTCAGTCCAGAACTTCTCGGGAGGGACGAGTGACACGAATATCTTGCTTGAGAGAATACGGATTGCAGGAGAGAATTTGTTGGTTTTCTTGAAAAGCTTTGAGAGAGAAATTTCGAGATTGGTAATATGTACTGAGGCGTTTGAATAATTTGGAAAGCGATAATACGTTTGTTAAGGGAAAAGAAACGGATGGATGTTACGGATTCGAACGATCGGGTAATTAAAGTTGCAGTTACGTTTCAGCTGTTTCACTGGCGCGACCGTGCCTAAATATGGCACGACCGTGCTTAGGCACCGGGCGCGATCGTTCCAGGACCAGTCGCGCGATCGTGCCGAGGAACTTGGCGCGACCGTGCCAGGAAGAAGCACGACCGTGCTAATTAGGGTTTCTTGATAAATTTTCAACTTTAGTCCTTGACTTTTCAGGTTTGATTAGTTTGAAATAAATAGTTACTTGTATAGCGTTTAAGTGTATATAATCGAGCAAAACTTGTAAATTTGTATTGAATCATAGCATTTCGTTTAAGGTAAGCAAAATAATAAGGCAGTGCACGAACATTGAATTTGAAATTGCATTACATTGAATTGAAATATGAATACTAAATTCCGAGATGTTACAGTCTCCCCATATTGAGAGAATTTCGTCCCGAAATTTAGCTAGAGGTTACAACGGTATCAATAAAGAGATGAGGGTACTTGAGCTTCATTTGGTCTTCTCGTTCCCAAGTGAACTCAGGACCACGCTTAGATTCCCAAGGAACTTTGACAATAGGAATGCGACTTCGCTTGAGTTGTTTGACTTCGCGATCCATAATTTCCACCGGCTTCTCAACGAAGTGCATCGTTTCATCAATGTGCACGTCGTCAAGCGGTATATGGAGGTTTTCACCAGCGAGACACTTCTTCAGATTAGATATATGAAATGTAGGATGCACATTGCCAAGAGATGGAGGTAACTCGAGCTTGTAGGCCACCTTCCCAATCCTTTCAAGGATCTTGAATGGACCAACATAACGAGGTGCTAACTTGCCTTTCTTTCCAAAACGGATCACACCCTTCCGCGGAGACACCTTAAGAAGAACAAGATCACCGGCTTGGAATTCCAAGGGTTTTCGACGTTTGTCGGCATAACCCTTTTGCCGACTCCTCGCTACTCGAATATTGTCACGGATTTGAATAATCTTGTCGGATGTTTCTTGAATTAACTCGGGACCAGTGATTTGTGCTTCACCAATCTCGTTCCAACATATAGGAGAACGACACTTGCGACCATAGAGAGCTTCGAATGGAGCCATGTTGATACTTGTGTGGTAACTATTATTGTAAGAGAACTCAATGAGGGATAAATGTGAATCCCAGTTGCCACCAAAATCGATTACGCAAGCCCTAAGCATGTCTTCAAGAGTTTAGATTGTTCGCTCGGTTTGACCAACAGTTTGGGGATGGTAAGTTGTGCTCAAATCCAATCGTGTACCAAGAGCAGTTTGGAGAGATTGCCAAAATCGAGAAGTGAACCGAGCATCTCGATCAGATATTATGTTCAAGGGAACACCATGACGACTCACGATTTCGTCAATGTAAATTCGGGCTAGTTTCTCGACCCGATAGTCTTCACGGATAGGCAAGAAATGAGCAGATTTGGTGAGTCGATCAATGATCACCCAAATACTATCATAACCACTCGAGGTGCGAGGGAGTTTGGTAATAAAATCCATAGCTAGATTCTCCCATTTCCACACAGGAATTTCTGGTTGTTCGAGTAAACCAGATGGACGTTGATGTTCGGCTTTGACTTTGGAACAGGTTAAGCATTTGGCCACATAAAGAGCAATGTCTTTCTTCATACCGGGCCACCAATAAAGTTGGCGAAGATCTTGGTACATTTTATCCGCACCAGGATGAATAGAATAACGAGTCTTATGAGCCTCGTTCATGAGAAATGCACGGAGATCGTCGCGATCGGGAACCCAAATACGGTTCAAGTAATAGAGCAAGCCATTGGGTTTGGATTCAAGAAGGAGTTCAACACCACATGACATTTCTTCATACATATTACCCTCGGTTACCGAGACATGTTGAGCTTCTAAGATACGGGTTTGAATATCGGTTTGAATACGGGCACAATGAAGCATAACATGGTCCTTTCGACTCAAAGCATCGGCTACAACATTCGCTTTTCCGGGATGGTAACGAATCTCGCAGTCGTAGTCGTTAAGGAGTTCGACCCAACGTCGTTGCCTCATATTAAGTTCTTTTTGGTTGAAAATATGTTGAAGGCTTTTGTGGTCGGTGAACACCACACATTTTGTGCCATATAGGTAATGTCTCCAAATCTTTAACGTGAATACGACCGCACCCAACTCGAGATCGTGCGTCGTATAATTCTTCTCATGAACTTTGAGTTGCCTTGATGCATAAGCGATTACTTTGCCTCGTTGCATGAGAACACAACCAAGACCTTGGTTAGAAGCATCACAATAGACAACTAAATTATCATTTCCATCAGGGAGAGTCAATATGGGAGCATTGCACAGCTTTTGCTTGAGTGTTTGAAAAGCTTCTTCTTGTTTCGGTCCCCATTCATAAGTCTTACCCTTGTGGGTCAAAGCGGTAAGGGGGACAGAAATCTTTGAGAAGTTTGAGATGAAACGACGATAATAACCCGCAAGACCAAGAAATGAACGAAATTCGGTAGGAGTCTTCGGGACATTCCAATTCTTAATCGTTTCAATTTTAGCAGGATCAACATGAATACCCTTGTCATTGACAATATGACCAAGGAATTGAACTTCCTTTAGCCAGAATTCACTTTTGGAGAATTTGGCATATAGTTGTTCTTTTCTCAAGAGGTCCAAGACCAATCTAAGGTGTTGTTCATGATCGGCTTTAGTCTTGGAATAGATTAAAATATCGTCAATGAAGACGATCACGAATTTATCAAGGTACGGTTTGCACACACGATTCATGAGATCCATGAAAACTGCGGGTGCATTGGTTAACCCGAAAGGCATAACCATGAATTCGTAATGACCATACCTTGTTCGAAAAGCAGTCTTAGGAATGTCATCTTCTTGAACACGAAGCTGATGATAACCGGATCGAAGATCAATCTTTGAGAAGCAAGTAGAACCTTGAAGTTGATCAAAGAGATCATCAATTCTAGGTAAGGGATAACGGTTCTTGATAGTATGCTTATTGAGTTCGCGGTAGTCAATACACATGTGAAACGATCCATCCTTCTTCTTAACAAATAAGACGGGTGCACCCCACGGTGAATGACTTGGGCGTATGAAACCTTTGTCGGAGAGCTCTTGAAGTTGACTTGCAAGCTCTTGCATTTCGGAAGGTGTAAGACGATAGGGAGCTCTAGCAACGGGGTTAGCTCCAGGTATAAGATCAATATGAAACTCTACTTGACGAACGGGAGGAAGACCGGATAAATCCTTAGGAAAAACTTCGGGAAAATCTCGAATGATCGGAATGTCTTGGATACTCTTCTCCTTGACATCCTTTTGAACGATATGAGCTAAGAAAGCAATGTACTTCTTTCGTAAGTACTTTTGAGCGGTAGTACATGACATCAACTTAAGTCCCTTGCAAGGCTTTTCACCAAAAACTCTTAAGATTTCTCCCGATGGTAGCGGAATTTGAATACACTTTTCAAAGCAAATGATTTCGACATGATGATTTGATAGCCAATCCATACCTATGATAATATCGAAGCTTCCTAGTGGCATTGGAACAAGGTTGATTGGGAATGTGTGATCATTAAGTTCTAAAGAGCAATCATAGATAATGGACTCGATTGTAAGGGAGTCACCATTTGCTACTTCAACGGTAAATGTTTTCTCTAATTGGGACCGAGTCTTTGCAAGTAAAGGTTCAAAATTAAGTGACACAAAGCTTTTATCGGCTCAGGTATCGAATAAAATGGAGGCATATTGACTATTAACAAGGAACGTACCATTAACCACGTCGTTGTTGGCTTGAGCTTCGTTGGCGTTTATGTTGAACGCACGCCCACGAGCTCCACCTTGTCTAGCATTTGGAAGTCTTGGACATTGATCACGAAAATGGTTCGGGTCACCACACTCATAGCAAGCACGCCCATTAGCAATGGCGGGAGCGCCTTGATTAGCCACTTGAGGTACGGTTCGGTTTGGAGGGTTGACTTGACCCGTAAGAGCTTTGGTCCTACAAACACTAACCGTATGACCATATCTCCCACAATAAGTACAAAGGCGACATGGGATGTTTTGGGGATGATGGTAGTTGCAGGTGGCACAAAGTGGATAGATTCCAACATATGGCTTTTTAGCCGGCGCTTGAACCATAGGTGCAGCTTGGTTGACGGGAACAGCAGGAGTAACCACAGCAAAATTTCTAACTTTCCTCTTTCTATTATTGCGAGAGGGCTCGGTTGTGGCTTCTTTGTTGTGAGTAAGGGGGGTTGCGGTTCAGAAACTTTCTTAGTACCCTTCTTAGTAAGTGTTCCCGCTTTCACATGTTTATCAGTTAAGGTAGCGGATAGACGAATAGCATCCTCCAGAGTAGCAGGATTTCTACCTAAGACAGTATCTTGGATTTGTCTTGGTAGCCCACCAATATACTTCTCGATACAACGGGACAAAGGAGTGACCATGTGGGGCACTAGAAGGCTCAACTCATGGAACCGAGTTGTATATGCTAAGCTTTCCCCGCTATCCTGGGCAAGATCCCAAAATTCAGCTTCTAACTTTTTCACTTCATTCCGAGGACAGAACACCTCAGTCATAAGCCTTTTGACCTCATCCCAAGGTAAGACCATAGCTATGTCAACACCCCTATTCCTTTTCTCCCCATTCCACCATGTAAGTGCCCGTTTTTGTAGGACACTTGTAGCATGACGAACACGGAGGTTTTCGGGACAGTCACTATTGAGAAAAGTATTCTCAATGCTTTCGAACCATTGAAGAAGTCCGGTAGCTCCTTCGGTACCATAGAACTTTAGGGGATTGCACGAGTTGAAGTGCTTGAAGGTGCATTGAGATGGATTGTTACCAACATTTCCACCATTTCCACCATTATTACCACTGTTGCTTCCATTTCCACCATTGTTGCCATTGGTGGCACCATTGGCTTGGGTGAGTTGTGTCACCAATTGGGTAAGAATAGCAGCAATGTCGGTGTTGGCGTTGGTTGCGGGAGCACGACGAGGGGGCATTCTACAGATTTTCACAAGATAAGAAAAATTGTAAGAATTTATGAGATTTGATAGGATTTAATAGAATGAGGTAACAAAAATAAAAATAGATATTTTTAGTTTGGATTGTACTCAAAAGTGAGAAAATCACTTGAATACCATGGCACATTAAGGTTAATTAAACTTTTAAAATTTTCAAGGAGACATGCTTTAGCCTATAAGTAAACACTCATCTCGGGAATTCCCAGGAAAGCATACGGGTCCCTCGGTTGATTGGGATTTATGCGAAATGCTTTCCTAGACAGAAAACCCAAAATACAGGTGTCACCCTTCCAGATTGCACGTGTCCTCAAATAATTTAACAAGTTTAAAAACCTTAACGAAGAAATAAAAATTTTAGAGATTTTTGCTTCAAGAATTTTTCCACATGCTAAGAAGGATAAAGATAGAAAAGAAGATAGAAATATTATAAAGTTTTAGAATATAGGAAAGGATATTATTTATTTAATTATTATTCAAGAAGATCTTAATGAGTCATGAATTTCTAACAAATAAGGTATCAAGTATAATAATAATTAATCATGGTGAGCATGTAGCACATAACATGTAACACATAGCACAAAATCATGAAATATAGCATAAGTGGGTGTCCTAAAGTTATAGTCTAGGTCAAGGTGTCTAATAACCTAATTCCATATAACCAAGGCTCTGATACCAATCTGTCACACCCCGACCGATGGCGGAATCATCGGGGCGGGACATGTAAGACTGTTCATAGCACATGGTTGACTAAATTGAAATATATTAAAGTTAAATTTCCATTACAAATAATCCAAGTACAAAACCAAATTCAAACAAGAAACATAAAACAACTCATAAAATTCTTGATTTATATTGCTAAGTCCAAATCCTATGTTGAACACGTCTTGAATCAACCTCACATATTGGGGCCTGAAACATGAATAAAATAAAGTCAATTAAAAAGTTGGTGAGTATAACACAGTTGTATGTAGATAGCATATAGTTGAAAACAAATCCTTTACAAAACATGATAAAATAAGGCATTTATGGGGAGCAGCTATTGTGTAACCATGTACAACCAAACCTTGTAACTAGCATGCAAAAAAAAATTGTGTTGTCGGTTTCAATCACCGCGCACCATGGGTGGGTTTGTCAGACTCAATAGATCTATCATTGAAAACCGTCGGCTTGTATAGTTAATGATTGCACATAATCGCATAAAAAGGTTAGCACAACTAGCACTCGGGCACAAAGCTCAAATTTTGCACACATGTATGTAAATAGGATTTTTGCACTTGTGTTGTTTGCGTAAATGTAAATGCGTAATGTGTAATGTGTATAGAGTTCATGTTCCACCCCAAAAGTGTAAAAGAGTAAAAAGGGGTTGTGAATACTCACCTGGTATGGAAGTGTAGCTAACAAAGATTATAGATAGCAAATATGATCCTCGAAATGTACAATTTAACCTAAAGAGTAATGTGTATTGAATCAAATAGATGCATAAAGTTTAAGTCTAAAATGAAAGTTGAATTTGTGTATAAAACTATTGATTTGTATTTAAAAAGTATTGAATAAAATATATAGAGTTTGAAGTAAAATATTTTTGAAACAATTTGATTAGGTTTGAATTGAATAATTGAATAAATATATAATTATAGTTTATGAAATAATGTAAATATTAATTGTAATTAAGTATAAATAAATAAATGATTTTGATTTAAAATGTAAATTAAATAAATAATCATTATCTTATTTATTTATAAATTTTGTAACTTAATTATTTAAAATATCATTTAAGTGCAAGATAATAAATATAAATTTAATTTTCATAAACTTTTAAATAAATTATATTTATGCCAAGATTAAACTTTTAATCCATTTTTAAATACAGAAAACATATTTTTATAAAATCGAAACATTTATTGATCGAAAAATATAAAATTATAATTCTGTTACAATTTCTGAGTCACACACGACCGTGCCTCGGAAGGGCACGATCGTGCTCAAGCTACGGGCGTGACCGCGCTAGTCGGGGCACGACCGGGTTGATCAACAGAGGGCACAAACTAGACCAGTCAACAGGCACGACCGTGCCTTGGCTCGGCACGATCGTGTCTATGATTTTTAGACATGACAGAGGCTAGCCCAAAGGGCATAACTAGGTCTGAATAGGAGGACACGACCGCGCCGCTATTCGACACGACCGCGCTACATGAGGCACGGCCGCGCTAGATGATTAGCGCGACCGTGTCTCTTCCAAATCAGACACGAATTGACAAATTCTTGTATTTTAAACGCTGGAATTGTTAGGGCTTTTGATTAATGGGTTATTACGAGTCCTTTCATATAACTTAATTGCATGTACATCGTGTTTAAGCAGGGATTCGATTAAATATTTTTTTCATAAAACATGAGTTATGATTCAGATCGATTTCTATAATGGAAGCCCAAATTGAATAGGGGCTTTTGATACTGATACTGAAATGATTGAATTAAAGGTTTAAGTTACCCTGAACAGTAGCGAATTGATGGATATTGGTAGGGAGGAAATTCCGGCGTCGGCGAGATTGAGTTCCGGTGATCCTTGTTGCACTCCGGCCAATCCAGTCAGTCCAGAACTTCTCGGGAGGGACGAGTGACACGAATATCTTGCTTGAGAGAATACGGATTGCAGGAGAGAATTTCTTGGTTTTCTTGAAAAGCTTTGAGAGGGAAATTTCGAGATTGGTAATATGAACTGAGGCGTTTGAATAATTTGAAAAGCGATAATACGTTTGTTAAGGGAAAAGAAACGGATGGATGTTACAGATTCGAACGATCGGGTAATTAAAGTTGCAGTTACGTTTCAGCTGTTTCACAGGCGCGACTGTGCCTAAATATGGCACGACCGTGCTTAGGCACCGGGCGCGATCGTTCCAGGACCAGTCGCGCGATCGTGCCGAGGCACTTGGCGCGACCGTGCCAGGAAGAAGCACGACCGTGCTAATTAGGGTTTCTTGATAAATTTTCAACTTTAGTCCTTGACTTTTCAGGTTTGATTAGTTTGAAATAAATAGTTACTTGTATAGCGTTTAAGTGTATATAATCGAGCAAAACTTGTAAATTTGTATTGAATCATTGCATTTCGTTTAAGGTAAGCAAAATAATAAGGCAGTGCACGAACATTGAATTTGAAATTGCATTACATTGAATTGAAATATGAATACTAAATTCCGAGATGTTACACTCGTAAATGTTTATTTATATATTAAAACCTGTGAACTCACCAACCTCGTGTTGACCTCTTTTCTTACATGTTTTCTCAGGTCGCTAAGATAAGGCACAGGTGCACACATAGGACATGCATGGGATTCTTCTTTTGATTTATGTTTTATTAAACTGTTTGGACTATTTTGAATTGTGTTTGGTTTGGACATTTGGACTTTTTGGGCGCGTGTGTTTTACGCATTTACTTTCTTTACGCTTCCGCATTAACTCTGATTGATTTGATATTTTCATTTGAGTCCCATGTAGAGTCGTTCAATGTAACTAATGACTGAGATCCTGGTTTGTCACTTCCCAAAACGGTAAAACTTCGTTAGTTGAAATTGGGGGTGTGACAAACAAGGTACAATGATAAATGTAAAGATGACAAACATTACAAGCTCGTACTATAAATACACGTTCTATTATAACGAGGTGTTTCAACACAAGTGAATGACTTCTGGACTGTTACAGACTTAACTCATGTGTTACATCTCTGCTGAAAAGTGAAACAAACCATTCTATTTATAGAACATGGGTCATGCGTACATGTAAGTACGCATGAACATCCTTCGTGCGTACTTACCTAAGTACGCATGCCTCTTGTGTACTTGACAAATACTCAGGAACAACCTCCATGCGTATTTGTTTAGTACACTAACAAAAGATATAAACGCTTACAAATACAAGTTCAGACATTATAACTCGATAACAACAAGGACAAATACAAATACTTACAAAGACATGACTGAAAGATAAATAAAAAAAGCTTGAGCATGATCCAGAGTGCATGTCACCAAAACATGCTTCAACAAGAATTTTCAGCTTGATAATCAAATTTCTCTAAACAAGAAGATTCAAGCAAATATGAATGATATGAGCAAAGCTCTATTGACGTTAAAGAGTGGAAGTCGTAGTCTGACCTCGGAAGTGAATAGGCTACGAGAATGCTTGAATGAAGATCCTCTTATCTATGATGAAATCTTTTACTCATCCATCTTCAATTATGCAGTTATCTTTGACTTGGATCAAGATGAAGACGAGGAAAATAAACATGAAGATCCAACGGATCCGAAACCAAGCATAGAAATACCAAAGAACAAGAATAATGAGGACACGGTGGTACTGGTTTGGGAACAAGCGGAACAAGCTCAAATGCTCCTGTTACCCAAAAAGGAGGTGAAGAAGGCAAAAAGGAAGGAAATGAAACCTCCGATATTCCTGTATCTGAAGAAGCCAAGGAGGATGTTATGAATGAAGACATGGAAGATATGCAAGACGAACTTATGGAAGAAGGCAAAGGAGAAAATATTTGCTATGAAACTGCTTTTGGAGAGTCCATCAACCTTGACGACGATGAATCAATCGACAAGTCTGAATGGTTCAAAACTCACAAACCTATCCCACGCCCTCTCCATCAAAATATTGACATTCTTCGTAAAGCATCAGAAAGAAAGATTATTTCATGGGCATAAGACGGTCTAAAGCATATATTTGTTATCAAAAGAAGAATGGGAGAGATATAGTACATTCAAAATGAGCATGATCTTCAATCCTTACCAACTTGGGATATTTATGCTTTAGAGAAGTTGAGTATGATCAATCATGGCAATCATTCAGAAGGCAACAACGTTGAATAGATGATTATTTCTGAATGCCATAAAAGGTTTCCCACTTTCAAACCTCAGCAGCCTAAGAAGAAAAGGTCAAAGAAAGAGATAGATCCAGTGACAAACCGTCCTAAGGTCATCACTTATGTTCAACCAGCCAAGGTAGTTAATAGGTTTCTGATTCCTCTAGAATGAGTGACTTGTCTTCATCACTTCATCAAATGGTACTATGATAATCACACAGGAGAAGCGGTGCTATGTAGAGTCGGGACTCCTTTAAATGACATTCAAATACTTGATCCAATGGACATGTTCTCTTTCTCAATTCCTGATCTTGAGGTGCTTTTCAAAAACAATATCAGAAGGGGTGCAGTTCATGCAACTGAAGAAGAAGAAACATTATTTGCTCGTGCTGCCACCCGAGCTTTGGATTTAAAGAAGAAAATGGTTGAACTAAAAGCCAGCATCGAAGCCCAAGAAAGGATTATCTGCCCAAGGATTCTGAGACGGAGAGGCCCAAGGAGCATTAAAGAATCAGGAGTGCAACGGTTTTAGGGGAAATTGTTGGAACCAGAGAAACCGTTGTATTCCTGATAAACTATAGAAGCTTAGAGGTAACTTTTGTAATGATAGGTTTTTGGGTCAAGAGTTTCTGGCGACTCTTGAAGAGTCGCTATGTCAGTTGTCGGTCGACTGTCGACAGTCGGCAATCTTCACGGCGACTCTTGCTATGTTCTCTATAAATAGCAACCCAAAAACCTAATTATGTAGCTCTTTATTCACACGTTGTTACCATCGTCAATTTGAGAGTCGATAGGAGGTTGTAGTTGTTATCTTTGTTATCCAGGAGCTAAATTGTAATCGTTTCACCGTAGATCTAACAGATTTGGATACTTTATGTTATTTTATGTGTTGCTCTTCATTCTGTGTTTATCGTTATCATCAACAATCAGCTTCTTTATAGCTTATATGTTGCTTGTTAGCTGACTAGAATCATTCTAGCACAGGGACCCTATCGTCAGGACCTACAGAAACGTACTGGAATTTTTGTAGACTCATTTGAAATAACTTATTATTTTTTCAAAAATCATTTAAGATAGCCAAAATTTGAAAGGATAGTTAAATAGGTTCAAAATATTATTATTATTGTAGACTCATTATGATTATTATTTTATAACAACTGACCAGTAGGTCACTTGGTAAAAATTTGCGAATTTTATAAAAAGTCTAAGTATAAAAACGACCTTTATTTACGTAATATTTATTTTATTATCATATCTATCTAACTCCAAAAATCATGAAATTTAATATGGATTCTTTTTATAATAGGTCGGAGTTATAGCCAAAATATGGGAATTTTCAGAAGTCAAGAAGTTAAAGTCATATTTTTGAGTTAAAAACCGGGTTTTTAAATGGTGTACGTTCTTGTTTAAATTGCACGTGACTATTCCAAGCTTATTTACCTCATCCAACTCTTTAAATATAGGTTATATAATATATTAAAAGTAAATCTAACAAGTTTTTAGGTGTTTGACATGTTAGTGAAAAAGTCACCACAAGATGCATGGTTTTAAGTTAACACATGACATCTTGTGTTAATATTTTGTTATAATGCCTTCAGAGACTTGATTTATATTATGTCCATATAAGTTATTAATATTGTAAGAATAAAGAACATGGAAAATAAAGTGCATATAAAGTAAGTACATGAATTTAATTGGACTAGTTCTTGAGTATTGAATTGTATGTTTATGGTTTGGCTTATCCATATATTACCACTTGTTTACACAAGTATGATGGTATCATAACACCCATAGACCTTTTTGTTATCAAGAACAAGATCTAGAGAAATATAAAGAAAAAACATAAAGTATATGGACTAGTTCTTTAATCTTTGAAGGTGTGTTTATGATTTGACTTCAGTCATAGCATACCACTTCTTATTACAAGTATATGGTATCATACAATCCATAAACCTTCTTGTTATCAAAGATTATGATCTAGATGAATGACAGAAAGAAAGAAAGAAGGATAGAAACTAGAAGGAAGTAATGCTTACAAGCTTGTAAGGTTCAACGGTTTTGGATTTGGTCTTGCACTAGTTCTTTGGCCGAGATTTTATAGAGAAAGAGAGTGAGAGTGTTTTGCGAATTGGTGCAAGTGAAAATGAATGGTTTACCCTTGTATATGTATAGAGAAAAGATGGTATGGTTGGTTTAATATAAAAATAGTTCTTGAGATTGCATTATGATAAGTTGTTGGAATCTGATAAACCGTTGTATTCCTGTTAAACTATAGGGGCTATTTTGTAATTATTGTAAAACTGTGTTCTTGGTCTGAAAGTCACTAGCGTCGGTTGCCAGCTGACTCTCGCTGAGAGTCGACAATATTCATGGCGACTCTTGCTATGATTCTATAAATAGCAGACGAAAAACCTAGCAAATCAGAACTTTGATTGTACGTCGTTACTATAGTCGATTGTTAGCCGGTAGGAAGGGTTTATGTAATCTATGATTATCCAGGAGCTAATTTGTATTCAATATCAGTGGATGTTTATGAATCAATCTTGTTTGTATTCATCTTGTGTTTGCTCTTCATCTTTATTTTCTTAGTTTTATCAACAATCAGCTTCATAATAGTTGATTTGTTGATTGTATCCTGTCTAGAATCCTTCTAGCACTGGGATCCCACTTCCAGGACCTACAATTTGGTATCATTATAGCTCTTGATTTTAGTATTTTTGGTGTTTTTGAATAGATTTGAATTTCTCCAATACCTGGATTGATCTGTATCAAGTTCATAAATTTATCTTGAAATTCACTCAGAAACTTGTTTGTGAAGAGTTTGACAGATCTGATTAGCATTTTGGTTTAGATCTAAGCATTCAGAGGTTGATTTTGTGTTGTTTTGTGAAAAAAACGCATGTTGTTGTTCTTGAGCTGACTGTCGAGGGCCGACACTCTTGCTTGAGCCGTTTGTTGTTTTCTTTTGTCGACTGTCTCAGCCGACTGTTGATATTGCTGGCCGATTCTCTGGGCCGACTGTCCTTGCACCTGTCGATTCTCTTAGTAAACGTAAGTTTACGACTCACTTGAGTGAGTTGCCGACTCTCCCGAGCCGACACTCTGAGTGAGATTTCCTTGTATTTCCAAGGAGAGGTGCCGACTCTTCTTTGTCTAGCCGACTCTTCTGTGTCCAACCGACTCTCCCTAGCCGACTGTCTGTTTGATCCTGCTGACTCTCTATGATTTCTTATTTTATGTTTTTTTTATTCTTCATCTTTCAAGATGTATCTAACTTCCATTCCTCAGGCTGATCTGGAAACCGGGTCCATGTGCAGACCTCCCAAGCTTTTGTCCACCGATGATTTCCGGAAGAAGGAGAACCAAATGAAGGCGTACTTCTATATGACTGATTTCGGTCAGTGGATCTCGACTACTAATGGTCCTCACTGTCCTATGATGTAACATCCCAAAAACTCGTAATCCAGTGGTTCGGGTTAGTGGACGACCCGAATGCGTATTAAGCATAATGAGGAGCAAGGCTGGTTACGCTTGAGGCGTTTTAACAATTTTAAATGACACAGTTAGTCGTGGTAATCATAACTCGAGATTTGTAACGCGCAAAATGGAACTACAGGGACCCGTATGTAACACTTATTGGTTTAAAAATCTTGTTAAAGGGAAAACCCTAGGCCATTCGGCCTAGGGGCGTACGTGATGGCGACCAAAGAGAAACGCATAGAATGAGAAGCCGGAGAGGGTGGGTCTGACGACGGTATCGAGCGACGTCCTCCGAACTTCGTTAAGGTAAATCCCCATTCATGTTTGCTACGTTGTATACGTTTGTGTTTATCATAAAACTAGATTAGGGTTGAGCTCTTGTTTACGGCAACCAAAGACGAAGAGGATGAGAACGGTGGTGGATTCCAGTGGTGTGCAACGACAAGTGGTGGTGGTACGCGTTATCGACAGTGGCGGCAGGCGGCATAGGTGGCTCTACGACGGTGATGGCGATACGCGTAGGGTTCGGCAAGGATGACGCTCAGGTATGAAGGTGGCGCGTGGGTAACCATGGCGACGGTGGGGTGGTTTTGTGATCGAGAACCGCTGGATTGCCGAGGAAGATGAAGGCTGGGACAGTGGTGAGTATGACCCGGACCATCCGGCCACGGTGGTGGCTGAGTGGGCAGCGGCACGCGGCGGTGTTGGGGTGGTCGGCTAGGGCTGCCCGACGGGGAAGACGGTGAGTGACGAGTTGGTCTCGTTCAACGGCATTGGTGAACTTGGCTAATGGTTCCTTTGCATGACATGCATATGCATGTGGAACCCGACTCACGCGCGCATGTCTCTTAAATTAGGGTTTGCATGGAGACGTGAATGTACATGCATGGGACACGGTTTGAGTAGTTAAGTCCTAAATGGGTCATAAACGATCCAATCAGTGTACTTGTGAGAATAGAGATCGTGTGGGAAGTATGGATGAGCAGATGGGGCAAGTGACGAGATTTTATATATTTTATGTGTTACCCGACGTATGCTTAAGGCATGTTCTGATCACGTGATCGAACGTTTAACACGTTCGGACTTCGAGCGTGAACGGACGGGCTACAGAGCAAGGATTTGGATTGATTCGTAATCGGTGAGACTCTAATCCCCTCTTTTAAATGTTTTAAACGTTTTGGGGTTATCGTACATTCTCTTGAGGCATGTTTTATTTCATTAAATGTATACCGAGCTTTGGGGTTTAACCCGACGAGATTATGAAGTTGAATAGTTAAATGTGGGGCTAAGGGACTGTGTGTGTCCATAGGACGTGCGGGTTACATGTGGGTATATAGTCACGAGTCATATAGTGACCTAACAGGGGTGAGTCGGGATTGTAGTAAACGGGTCGTACGGGTATGACTAGGAAGGGTCACAGGTTGTGCATGTACGTGGTATGTGCTTAAATAATGAGTTATAGTATTTGTATGTGTGTTGCTATATTAGTAGCGTATTGTGTTATGAGTTAGTCGGGATGAGTCGGGATATGAGCTAAACGTTTATAAATACGCGTAGGATATCTTATTCTAATGCTATGTATGAAGTGTAGGTGCAGTTAATGAATCATGTATATAGGGTATACTGTTATATGATAATACATATGTTATGTTCATTGGGTCGTTGTCCTTGTGACATGGCGGGTATTGTGTTTGCATTGTTGTAATTATGACATGACAAACGGGATTGTGGAGGACTATGTCCTTCGGGAGGTCACCAAAGGTGACGATGTCCGGGGTGTGTCGAACGCCCTGTCGAGGGTAACCCTCACGAGGGTGCAATAATGAGGTATGTGTTTGTGTGCTTATATATATGTGTTAAATTGCATACAAGCGTTGAGTTATATTTATTATGCATGAGATAGTATTAATGTGGTGAGTAGAGTCAGATTGACCGTTGCGTCCGGGTTCTGACATAGTGTTTATAACTATTATGTCAGTTGATCTGTTAGAGCCTTGGTCAAGGCTAAGTAAGTTGATGTTTAGGGATTTGTTGAGGTAACCAAGTGTCGAGTTAACACGTGTACATGAGCACAAGTTATTAGCGTAGTAAGTTCGACCCATGTTGATGAGACTGCGGGATTTTTATTATTACGGGATGAGTCATGGGTAATGAGTTATTATGGGATATCGGGTGATAACAAGGGTTATCTAATGGTTAATGAATTGCGGATCTAATTTATAAGGACCGTGGGTCATGAGTAAAGTTTAAATAACTTTTGAGACGAGTTGGCTTTTAATTATATTAAACTATTAGAACTCACGTAGCGTAGCTGAATTTGTGTGTACGATAGATTGTTTTGTAGGTAAGTGTTGCGTTAATTTATCATGGCTTAGGAGCGGTGCTACTCGGATTGGTGTGCAGGCATTCGTAAGGTAGCTTAATGACATTAAGTAGTAATTAACGTTTTTAGAAAGACTACCGCTGTAGTTTAATATATCTAAAATGAGTATTTCCAAGGGAATGACTCGTCTTCATCTATGTGGCAAGTATTATGTGAGTTTTATGAAGGCAATTCTGAATTAAAAGAGGGCAAGAATGACATGCTTCAAAATGAGTATGATACCTTTAGCAGTATTAAAGGAGAAGGGTTATTTATTTCAAGGTTTATGGAAATCTCTAGTAAAATGAAACAAGTAGGTGTTGTGATAAGGACTTACGATCAGATCAAGAAGCTACTGGATTCTCTGCCAAAAGAATGGAGTATTCAATGTATGATGATCAAAAGACAGTATCTGAATGAAGCATCTACTCTATCTGATGTGATCAACAACTTGAAATCTTTTGAAATGGACATCGAGAAGCGTCAAATGAATCAACTGGGTTACAACAAAACCATGACTGCAACCAATGCAACTTTTATTGCTCCAACCTCTTCAAGTAGTTCTGGTAGCACATCTGGAGTTTTCCCTGCTATGGTTTCATCTTCGTTTACTAATCAATAAAGCTCGTCAAGCAATGAACCCAAAGGCAATCAGAATAGTACCGCTGTTACAAATCCATCAAGTGAACATATGGCTTTGTTTAGATTGTTTATCAACAGTTATCAAGCACTAATTGTTAGAGAATTGAAGGCTAGTTTCAGTAATATTGAAGATGTTTTTCAAGTGGATCTTGACGATATGAAGGAGGATGATATGAAGTGGCAGATGGCAATGTTGACTTTGAGGGCAAAAACATTCATGGATCGCAACGGTAAAAAGCGTCTAGGAGGAAAAGCTTCTAGATTTGACAAAACCAAACTGAGATGCTACAACTGCAAGCAGCTTGGTCACTTCAAAAGGGATTGTCCTCATCCAGTTACTAATGCTCTTCCCCTTCCTAACATTGTTGCCATCACTGAAGGAAACAAACAAAACGAGAAGGAAAAAGAACCGGTCAATTCTTTTGTCGTCAATGACTTCGATTGGAATAATGAGATAGAGGAGGCACATATGGATGTTTACGAGGCTCTTTTGGCCAATAACTCCTCAACTCAATTTACGGTTCGTTGTATGGAAGCTAGTCTTGTTGAAAATGATAAGAAAGAGGTGCTTAGAAAGATCATCATCAACACTGATTCAATCGTACCATCCGCTTACCTGAAGCAATTTGCTATTCAAGGAACTGAGAGTCAGGTGATTGATACTAAAGGCAGTATGATGCAGAATGCAAATATTAAGATTGAGAAAAGGAAGGTTGTTGATGAGGTGAAGATCGATGATGAGAAGAAGGATGCTTGCTCTAGTTCCAGCTCAACAGATCGAGTTGTCTCTCCAACGAGTGCTAGTGATGGAACTCAAACCGAAGGTGATGAAGCTCAAATTACCGATGTATATGCAGAAAAACTGTTGCAGAGTTGATTCCACCAAAGGTAAAATCTTGTTTATGATCCTCCGACTGCGTTGACATGATTGTCCATTATCGAACTTTGAACAAACTGATAATTCATGAAAAAGATGATGCTCTTGCTCTCCTTAACCAAGTCAAGAAGAGTGAAGTGGCTCTCAAAATCAGTTTGAACAAATCTTAACAAGAAATCCAAACCCTAAAGGAATTTGTTTATAGAAAACAATTTTTAATTAACGATTTAACTGAAAAATTAACTTCTTCAAGAAGCGAAACTATCAAATTACAAATCATTATTGATAAATGGAATTTAAGTAAAAAAGTTCATGGAATTTAACTATCAATGACACCATGATTGACTGTCAACGGACACCCGGATTTGTAAAAAAGGGGGTTGGATACTTGGACTCAAATGGTTTTGAGAGAAAATTATTTCACCCTCCCATCGAGGGTCATTACAACCCTATTCCGTCACCACATCCGAAAAATGATCTTGCAAATATCTTTGTGTCTACTTCTAACGTGAATACTGTAGGTCTAAAAGGGCAAGATGATGATGTTAAGGATAATTGTGGTTTTGGATTATGCCACAAGGAGTGCAATAGGAATTCTATTGAGTCATCTTTTTAAAATTCCAAGAATACAGAATCATGTTTGTCAGATTATGTTGGTAGTGATAATGAGTCTTGTTCTAGTCTTGTTAAGTTGAATGATTTTAATTTTATGAATGCTTCTTGTTTTAATGATTCGGTTAACATTATTTCAAGAAATCAGTTTGAAAGATTCATGACAGAAGAGATTCCAATCTACACCCCAACATCAACAAGTCAATGTGATAGTCAATGCAATCCAGACTATCTGTTCACAAGAGATAGTGAAGAAAGTGAATATGATTCAGATCGATCCACTGAACCATCAACAGAATTATGCAATGAATCCGATGTTGAAACCAAACCAATAACATAAGCAGTTGAAGTTAAAGAATCTGATCAAGAATCATCAACAACTCTTGTTGATCAAAAGAAAGAATATTACATCAAAGGCAAAATCAGAAAGTAATTCAAAGTGCCTGTTCAGCAGCAATCATCCTCATCATCTTACCAACCGCAACATAAACGAAAATCCTTATTGTTTTACTTGTGGGAAGGGTGGTCATACTGCTAGGCAGTGCAGTCATGCATCTTATCACAATGATTGCGTCAAATTTGAACAACCTAAGATGCAATGTGTGGGAAACTATAACAGACACCGACATGATCACCATCCTTTTTATCACAAAATTGACAAGTTTTGTCAAAATGTAAATCATTTCTTAAAAGGGACATGTTGGTGGTGAACCAGACGTGATAAAATTGCTAAATTTGATATTCCACCCATGTTTAAAAAGACTTGGGTTCTGATTTCTCAATAAATTATCTTGTATATGACAGGGTTTTCCCAGGAAGACTATTAATAATGCATGGCATGTTTATAGTCGGTGCTATCGTCACATAACCGGGCTAAAAGATCTGCTGACTGACTTTAGAATTATCGATGGGGGTTACGTTGGCTTTGCTGGTGACGAAAAAGGAGGAAAGATTACTAGACAGGGAACTGTGTGAAATGGAACTCTCACATTGGAGAAAGTCAACCTAGTTCTAGAACTTTGCAACAATCTGATGAGTGTATCACAAAGTTGTGATAAACATTTGTCTATGTTGTTCAACGATGCTGAATGTCTCTTCCTCAAACCATGACTCGTGGTTCCTGATGATCTGATTTTGATCAGAACACCGTGAAACAACAACACCTATGTGATGGACATGAATGATCCCGAGACTATAGCATTCGTGGCTTGCCTGTTTTCTAAGACTTCTGACTCTGAATCACTACTGTGGCATCGTCGACTTGGCCATGTGAAATTTAAAAATATAAATTGTTTTGTAAAACAAGACCTTGTGGGAGGTTTACCCTCCAAAGACTTCAATTTTTCAGAAAAATGCATGGCCTGTGCTAAAGGCAAACAGCACAACAAGTCGCATAAGTCTAAAACAGTGAATTCCATTTCTGTTCCACTTCAATTACTTCGTTTGGACCTTTTTGGTCCAGTTAGTGTAAAGAGCATTTCTAAAAATTCGTATTGTTTGGTTGTGATAGATGATTTCTCAAGGTATTCTTGGGTTAATTTCATAGCTACCAAAGATGAAACTGTTGAAGTACTTAAGAGTCTTATTCTCAAAATTGAGAAAATATGCAAACGCTTGGTTATTTCTATCAGAAGCGACAATGGCACAGAATTTAAAAATCATGTCCTGAATGAATTTTATGAAAGCAAAGGAATTTCTAGATAGTTCAGTGCTGCCAGGACTCCACGGCAGAATGGAGTCACTCAAAGAAATAACCAGACAAAAATTGAGGTTGCAAGAACGATGCTGATAGATTCAAAGCTTCCAATCATTTTCTTGGCCGAAGTAGTTAACACTGCTAATTATGTTCTGAATCGAGCTCTAGTGGTCAAGCCTCACAACAAGACTGCTTATGAGCTGTTTCATGGAAGAAAGCCCCTGATTGAATTCTTCAGAGCGTTTGGATGTTCATGTACTCTATTAAACACTACTGAGAATCTTGCAAAGTTCGGAGAAGTAGGTGATGAATTTTACTTCATCAGATATTCATCTTCTCAAAAAGCATACCACGTCTACAACAAGAGAACAAAGATCATGCAGGAATCGTATTATGTTGATTGGCAAGAATCTAATTTTACAAACATTGGAACTGGTCCCGACTGGTTCTATGATGCAGATATTATTTTAAATAACTTTAATCATCCTGCACCAATCGTCCCTAATTCCATTCCATCCACCAAACCATCATTCATTCCATCTATCCAAGCAGAGGATGAATTTATGCCTTTCTCAACTAGAATTACACCGATTATTGCTGCTCCTTTGTCTGTCTCAAATAACAGTACAATAACTTCTTCTCATTCTGAGGCTGCTGAGACTGTTCCTATTGGTACTTCTGGTGATGTCAATTCTGATCAAACAACTCATGTAAATTCCAATGTTGATCCTCTTGATCAGAATTTGGCAAATGAACCCTCTGTCCATTCTGACAGTGATTCGGAAGAAGGAGCTGATTCCATTCCTGATGTTCATTTAACGAACCTTCCAGGGCTGTCTTTCATGACTCTGTCAAATCACCCTCTCAAGAATGTGATTGGACGTATTACTGAGGGTGTTCGTACAAGAAGTTACTCAACTCCTTACAACGCGACCCTTTGTGTATGTTTCTTATCATAGGTTGTTCCAAAGAATATTTCTATGGCCCTAAAGGATTCAAGCTGGATCGATGATATGCAGGAAGAACTTGCTCAGTTTAGGAAATTGAAAGTCTGGGATCTTGTTGACCTTCCAAAGAATAAGTACCCAATTGTTACTTGATTGGTGTTTTCTAACAAGACCGATGAAAGAAATGTGGTAATCAAGAATAACACAAGATTGGTTGTGTAGGGATTGGCCCAAGAGAAGGGTATTGATTATGAAGAGGTGTTTGCTCCGTGGCTCGTTTGGAAGTAATAAGGAATTTCCTACTTATGCTTGTTACAAGAACTTTAAGGTCTATCAAATAGACGTTAAGAGTGCATTCTTATACGGGAAGGTTAAGGAGGAAGTTTATGTTTCCCAGCCTCCAGGGTTCGAAGATCCAGATTATCCGAGCCGAGTCTACAAGTTAGACAAAACTCTGTATGGACTTAATGAGGCCTCGAGGGCTTGCTATGAGACTCTGTAAACTTATCTTCTACAGAATGCCTTCGAACGGGGGAAGATTGATATGACTTTATTCAATAGGAAGATCGGAAAAGATATCATGCTTGTACAAATTTATGTGGACGACATTATCTTTTGTTCAACCAATGAGAAGCTGTGCAGAGACTTTGAGGAACTAATGAAGGCAAAATTTGAATGAGCAAAATGGGCAAGCTCACATTCTTTATGGGATTGGAAGTTAAACAGTCAAATGACGGAACACTGATTCATCAAGCCAAGTATGTTCAAGACATGCTCAAAAAGTTCACGATGGCTGATTCTAAGGTAGCTTCAACACCTTTTGCTGCTCAGACTCCCCTGACTGCCGATCCAGAAAGAAAACCCGTTGATAGACATCATTACCGTTCAATGACAGGCTCTTTGCTATATCTCACTGCTAGTCGTCCGGATATTATGTTTGATGTTTGCTATTGTGCTTGTTATCGAACTAATCCCAATAAATCCCATGAAATCGCTGTGAAAAGAATCTTCTGCTACCTGAAAGGCTCTCCCAAATTAGGGCTTTGGTATCCAAAAGCCAATAGCTTTGATTTGGTCGCCTACTCTGATAGCGATCATGGAGGATGTCAACTTGATGGAAAGTCTGCGTCAGGAGGATGTCAGTACTTGGGACACTGTTTGGGGTCATGGAAAGAAACAAACCCTTGTATCCATTTCTTCTTCTGAAGCTGAGTATATTGCTGCTTCCAGTTGCTACTCTCAAATCCTATGGATTCAACATCAAATAATGGATTATGACATCAATTTGAAGCAGACTCCAATGTTCATTGATAATGAAGCCTGTGTGAAAATCGTCAAAAAACCCGATCAATCATTCAAAAAAAAGGAATACATTCAAGTCCTTCCGGTGAATACAAACGATCAAAAGGACGACATATTCACGAAGGCATTCGATAAGCCTAAGTTTCTTGATCTCATTTAGAAACTGGGACTGTTAAACTTTGAGTAAAATCTTGTATCCCTTTTAGATTGTGTGTATATCTTTGTTCATGTTTCTTTCAAAAATCCAAAAATATTTTCTTGATGATCGAGCTACAAAAATATTTTTTTCTACTAGAAAATTCCTTTTATAGAAGGTTGTTCATAAATAAATTTTTCGGGGAAAGGTTTGTGAATAGAAAATAAAAGTAAACGTTTGAAAAAGATATGTGTTGTCTATGCATAACTGTTATTGTGGGAAATGATTGTTATACTGACTTGACTTGATCACTGCATGAATATGATCGAAAGGAGGAAGCGGTTATACTGAAGGACATGTTGTTAGGCACAACATTCAAACCAATAGACCATAACTCAGTGACAAAGACAATACCTGCTGAAAAGTGTACACCTATCTTGTTCAGGCTTGCACGTAATTGTAGTCCCATCACAAAGTGGTTGTGAGTCTCTATTATTATATATATTTATACAAAAGATAATCAAAAAGTCAAATTGACATGCAATGACGTGCTTTAGATAAATAAAAGACACGCAATGACATGCAAATCTCTGCAAAAGACACCAATGATGTGCATCCTAGTACTGAATTTGTTAATCTTGAGCAAAAGACGTGCAATGTTAATGGCGTACATTAGGAACAAAAATCAAAAGATACACAATGTTAGTGTGTACATACTATATAAGTAAATATTTTTCTTTTTAGGTTCTTGTGACTGGTGAAGGGTTTTACTTGACAAAAACATGGCCTGTAAGTCCAACGTGCAAGTAAGTCCAACTTATTTCAATAATCAGAACATGTAAGTCAATCATGCCTTGTCTATGACCAAAAATCATTTTAAAGATACCCTAAACTATTCACATACCCGTGCTAGTTATGCTCAATTAGCTATTTTAGGATTCTAAATGATCATCTTCTCTGGTTATGCGATGGCATACTCCTGAAGCTCTCATATTCTAACTCAAAAGACCATGAGTATGGGTAGGTTATACCTGACAAGCGTGAGGAACACTAAATTCATCGTAAGTCTACCAAAACATGATAAACGGTGGTTCGTAGGCGGTGGACATCCGAATGAAAAAAGAATCATGCAGGGGCTTAAGACGATAAACATACCAACAGTCGTTCATAGGCGGTGGACATCCGAATAAAAAAAGAAAAGGTTGAGTGACAAGTTTTGTCGGTATGATTCCACATGATCAGGTTTGCACGTTCTTTATTTCATTATGAAATGTTTTGCCATGTTTGATCTTGTATTTTGCCTCTCAGTTTGCTCAAAAGGCTTATTTGGTGCTTATTTACCCTTGTACATAGGTTTATGGGTCTCTTATTCAAAATTTTTAGCTCGAAACTCGATTTGTTTTGGTCAAAAGTTCATCTTTCTTATTTTTTTAGCCGACTCTCTGGGCGATTATTAAGCGTCGGACCCGCAAATTTTTTTGTATATTTTTGTTTGAAAAGAGGGAATGCGCATTTTCCCTTCTTGCCGTAATCCTACTTCATCTTTCGATGATTCATCTTCTCATCCCAAGAACCACCATATTTTCCGGTTTAAGCTTTTGTGTGTTATATTTGCATCATTTAAAGGTGACTTTATGATTCTATACATGTTTCTCATCTTTATTTGTATGATTTATGCCAAGAAATAGCAACAAGTTGGGATCTTTATGGATCTGAAATGGCTTTGGAAGTTTTTGACTGTTCATCTTCCTCGAGAGCTGACTGTCGCCATGAGGAAGATGACAAGATTCAGCTCAAGTGGAAGACTCTCATCATCAATCTATTCTCCTTATATCATTCAATTGTTGAATAACATCCCTTTGAAGCAAGTTCAAGTCGCGCCCGACTCTTAAAAGTCACCAGGGGGCCGATTATCCCAACAAAACCACAAAGAACTGCCGACTGTTACCTAGCTACTCGGTCGACTCTCACCTGGTCAGGGCAGACTCTTGCCTTTGATCCACCGATTCTCTATTTGATTAACCGACTGTCGCCTGAATCCAGGCTGGCACTCTCTGGATCAACTGTTGCTTTACATAAGCGGCTCTCCTCGTATGATTGCTGATTAATTCATTAGCCGATTCTCATTGGGCAAGCAACATTTCCCACGCGACTCTCAAAGCCGATTCTTGGCCCCTTTTGGCCGACTCTCTTGATTTTCAATATTTTTGATCATTTATGTTCTTTAAATGTTTAATCTTTGATAAATTACTAATGTCTGTGTTCGTTATGCTATAGAATATGGCTGACGATCATCTTCCTAGCGATAAACGTCCCAACATGGCTATTATTTTTCAAGAACCGATTCCAGAGGAGTTTAATGTTGTTATTAGATGGCTGTTGCGGAGCAGGATTTCATATACTATCACTTGGAATGAGGCGGTGTACAAATTTCTGATTGAAGAGTTTTGGATAAATGCTGAATTCAGAATCCATCCTGTAACCAAGAGACCTCATGTTAGATCTGTCGTTCGTGGAAAGGAAGTACTGATTTCTGAAATCACTGTGAGGAATGCATTACAATTGGGTGAAGAAAGAGATGATCCGAGAAACATTAATGAAGAAGAAATAAGAACCAGATTCGTGCAAGAATTGGGGTATGAAGGTCCGTTCTGAAAGAATGAAATCCAGAATAGATTATTGTCAAGGGACTGGAAAGTAATTATGTATGTATTCATACACTCTCTTTCACACCGAAAGGGAGGTTATGATGCGTTAAGTGTTTACTGGAGTGCAATCATGCTTAAGATATGCGAGGAGGAGAAATTCAACCTGTCACATCACATTTTTACTCAGCTGTTCAACCGAGCAAAAGATAACAAGTGGTTACTGTACCCTCGCTTTATTCAGATGATCCTTAACTTTCTTATCAAAGATCCACCCCCGAGCGGTCTTACGATGACGTTTTCTAAAGTCGAAAGTTGTGTCTACATCGACTTTCTAAGGAAGTATCTGGGTTTTTCAAGCAAATGGACCCCATTGTTTGATAATGTGTATAGAGAAGAGTGTTTGCCAACTATCAAAGCTGCCTTAAAGTCTGTTGCAGGTAAGGGAGCGAAGAAAGAAAGAGAGAATTTAGTGAGAAGAAGAGGATTGAGAAACAAAAGGAACCCGAAAGTGACGATGATAAAGTTATCGGAAAAAGAAATGCTAAAGGGAAAGCCATTGACCCTGAGGCTGGAAAGAAAGAGAGGCCAAAGTCTGGCATTGGTGGTGAAGGATTTATGATAGCCTCCAGAGAAAGCAACGTCCGTCATCAACAAAGAAATCCCTCGAGACTCAAAACTCCTCCTCCCCACTATATAACTGAAGAAGATATTGAAGCAGATCGTTGTGCCGCTCGGGATACTGGAGGACCTCCTCCGTCCAGGCAAACAAAAGGCACTTTGGGAATAAGTAACTATCAATCGAAGACACAACAGAACCCTCCAACCGGTACTCCCAAAATATTGAAGACAATGGCAAGAAAGATGTAACATTTATGATTTTAGTATCTGTATTTTCAATTCAATGTAATGCATTTCAAACTCAATTCTACTGCACTGTTTTGTTTCTTTTCGTACCAACAATTTAATACTATATTTCAATGCAAATCCGCGAAATTTACTCGGTTTTATCCTACTAAAATACTACATAAGTATCTATTTATACAAATATGCCAAAGACCAAAGTTACAAGGTTTGATGTTGAAAATTTACAAGAAACCCTAATAGGCACGGTCGCGCCTCGTTCTGGCACGGTCGCGCCGAGTGCTTTGGCACGGTCGCGCGACTTGCTTTGGAACAATCGCGCCTGGTGCCTTGGCACGGTCGCGCCTCATACGGGCACGGTCGCGCCTCTTGACAGTTAAAACGTAAATGCAGACCTTTAATCACAGGAACGTTCGGTTTCATAACCGTTCTACACATTTTCGTCATTAACAAACTCCATTAAGCCCTTTAATCATCACCATTACAACAAATAAACTTATCATCATCGAATTACCTCCTAATCACAAAATTCTCTCACGAAATCACCAAATTCACCAATTTGATTACAATTCTTCCAAGCCAACATACCATCGATCCTCTATAAGGCTCTGGACACGCTGGTCTAGTCGGAATTACAGCAGAGGACGCCGGAGACAGAACCCGTCGTCGCCGGAACTTTTCTCTACCGAACACTATCAATTCGTCGTCCTTCCGGGTAATTGAAACCTCTCACATTTACGTTTTAGCCTACTAATCAAATGCCCTAATCTAATTGGGGCTTATGATATGGGGATCATCACGAACCGGAGTCTAGTGTTCGTTCAAAATAGATTTAATCGAATCAAACCTTAGACACGTTGTAAATACAATTAATTTATACAAAAAGACTCGTGATGATCTAATGGGTGAAAGCCCCATTAATTCCAACATTAACAATATAAGAATTAGCCAAATCGTTTCTGTTTTTGAACAGACACGGTCGCGCTAGTATTCTACCGTGGTCGTGCTTAATACCAGTGCGGTCGTGCCTCACACACTCAGACCCAGTCATGCCTTTGGCTAAACTTGGTCATACCTCAAAACCTTAGACACGGTCGTGCCTAGTCCAGAACACGATCGTGCCTAGAGAACAATCAAATTGTGCATCCTGTTTGATCAACACGGTCGCGCCATGACTAGCATGGTCGCGCCCGTGGTTCGAGCACGGTCGTGCCTTTCCTAGGCACGGTCGTGTGTGAGTTAAAATCTTGGCAGAATTACAAATTTTATATATTTTTCAAACCACAAATATTCTGATTGAATTACAAAATAAAAATAGTTGAATTTTATAAAATTTCATTTAACCTTATTTAGAAAGAACAAATATTTAATAAATAGAAAAATAAATTATTTAAAGTTTATAAAAATTTAATTTACAATTATTGTTAAACCTTTCATTTAAAAAGTATTTAAATTGTTAAGTTACATTTTATAAATAAATAAAATAAAATGATTATTTATTTAATTTATATTTAAACAAAAATGATTCATTAAATATACTAACTTATAACTAATACTTACAAGGTTGTCATAAACAATAATTATTTACATTACTTATTTAATTATTCAAACTCAAACATTAATGTTCTAAAAATACTCTTTCAAACTTTATATATTTTATGCAATACCTCTACTTACAAATCAATGACCTTATTACACAAGTCCAAATACAACTTTAGACTTAGACATTGGTGCACACTATTAATACCATATACATTACTCCTTAGGTTAACTTGTGCATTTCAAGGATCGTTATTCTATCTAGTATCTTTGTTAGCTACGCCTTCGAACCAAGTGAGTATTTCATAGCCCCTTTTACTCTTTTACACTTTTGGGGTGAAACATGAACATTATTCAGATTACACGTTACATTTACACAAACAACACAAGTACAAATCCTATTTACATTCATGTGTGCAATTTGAGCTTTATGCCCGAGTGCTAGGTGTGCTAACCTTTGTATGCGATTATGTACAATCATTAACTATACAAGCCGACGGTTTTCAATGATAGATCTATTGAGTCTGACAAACCCACCCAGATTGGGGTGATTGATACCGACAACACAATTTTTGCATGCTAGTTACAAAGGTTTGATTGTACATGGTTACACAATAGATGCTCCCCATAAATGCCTTATTTATCATGTTATGTAAGGATTTGTTTTACAACTATATGCTATCTATATACAAACCTGTGTTATACTCACCAACTTTTTAGTTGACTTTATTTTATTCATGTTTCAGGTTCTAATGTGTGAGATTGATCAAGATGTGCTACACATAGGCTTGGACTTAGTTAAATTAAATAAAAGAACTTTATGTATTTCAATTTTGTTCTATCTTGGATTTGGTTGTGTTTGGACTACTTGTTATGAAATTTGATGTTTAATATATTCAATCTAGTTAACCTTGTGCTTATGAACAGTCTACATGTCCCGCCCCGATGATTCCGCCATCGGTCGGGGTGTGACAGATTGGTATCAGAGCCTTGGTTATAGGGAATTAGGTTATTAGACACCTTGACCTAGACTATAACTTTAGGACACCCACTTATACCATGCTTCATGTTTATATGATTATGTACTACATGTTATGTGTTACATGCTATGTGCTACATGTTTACTATGATTAGTTATTATTTTATTTGATGACTTATTTATTAAAGATCCATGACTTATTAATATATACTTAAATAATAAATTAAATAAACAATATCCTTTCCTATATCCTAAAATCTCATAGTGCTCTTATCTCCTTCTCTATCTATATTTTTCTAGCATGTGGAATCTTCATGAAGCTAAATCCATAAAATTTTCTTTATTTCCTCGTTAAGGTTTTTAAACTTTATTAATTATTTGAGGACACGTGCAATCTGGAAGAGTGACACCTGTATTTTGGGTTTTCTGTCTAGGAAAGCATTTCGCATAAATCCCAATCAACCGAGGGACCCGTATGCTTTCCTGGGAATTCCCGAGATGAGTGTTTACTTATAGGCTAAAGCATGTCTCCTTGAAAATTATATAAGTTTAAATTAACCTTAATGTGTCATAGTATTCGAGTGATTATATCACTATTTGACTACAATCCAAGCTATGATTATCTATTTATTTTGTTATCTTATTCTATTAAATCCAAACAATTCTCATAAGTTCTTACATCTTTTCTTGTCTTGTGAAAATCTATAGAATGCCTCCTCGTCGTGCTCACGCGGCCAACACCAATACCGACATTGCTGCTATTCTTGCACAACTCGTGACACAACTCACTCAAGCTAATAGTGCCACCAATGGCAACAATGGTGGTAAAGGTAGTAATAGTGGTAATGGTGGTAATGGTGGTAATGGTGGAAATGGTGGTAACAACCCATCTCAATGCACCTTCAAGCACTTCAACTCGTGCAATCCCCTCAAGTTCTATGGTACCGAAGGAGCTACTGGACTCCTTCAATGGTTCGAAAGCATTGAGAATACTTTTCTCAATAGTGACGGCCCCGACAACCTTCGTGTTCGTCATGCCACAAGTGTCCTACAAAAACGGGCACTCACGTGGTGGAATGGGGAGAAGAGAAATAGAGGTGTGGATGTAGCAATGGCCTTAGCTTAGGATGAGTTTAAAAGGCTAATGACCGAGGAATTATGTCCTCGAAATGAAGTGAAGAAACTTGAAGCTGAGTTTTGGTATCTTCCCAAGATAGTGGTGAAAACTTGGCGTATACGACTCGTTTCCCTGAGTTGAGTCTTCTTGTGCCCCACATGGTCACTCCTCTGTCCCGCTGCATTGAAAAGTATATTGGGGGACTACCTAGGCAAATTCAAGATACTGTCCTAGGAAGGAATCCCGCAACACTTGAAGATGCCATCCGTTTGTCCGCTACCTTAACCGATAATCATGTGAAGGCGGGGACTCTTACTAAAAAGAGCACCAAGAAAGTTTCTGACACTATAACCCCTCCTACCCACAACAAAGAGGCCACAAGTGAACCCTCCTGCAATAATAGGAAAAGGAAGACTAGAAACTATGCTGTGGTCACTCCTGCTATTCCTGTTAACCAAACTGCACCTATGGTTCAAGCACCGGCCAAAAAGCCATATGTTGGAATCTACCCACTTTGTGCCACTTGTAACTACCATCATCCACAAAGCATCCCATGTCGCCTTTGTACTTATTGTGGGAGATATGGCCATACAGTTATTGTTTGTAGGACCAAAGCTCTCACGGGCCAAGTCAACCCACCAAACCAAACCAACACCCAAGTGGCTAATCAAGGTGTACCCGCTATTGCAAATGGGCGAGCATGTTATGAATGTGGTAACCCGAACCATTTCCGTGATCAATGCCCAAAGTTAGTCAAGGGCGTGCTTTTAACATAAACGCCAAAGAAGCTCAAGCCAACAATGACGTGGTCAATGGTACGTTTCTTATTAATAGTCAATATGCCTCCATTTTATTCGATACCGGTGCCGATAAAAGTTTTGTGTCACTTAATTTTGAACCTTTACTTGCAAAGACACGATCCCAATTAGAGAAAACCTTCACCGTTGAAGTAGCAAATGGTGACTCCCTTACAATTGAATCCATTATCTATGATTGCTCTTTAGAACTTAATGATCACACATTCCCAATCAACCTTGTTCCAATGCCACTAGGGAGCTTTGATATCATCATAGGCATGGATTGGCTATTGAATCATCATGTCGAAGTCATTTGCTTTGAGAAGTGTATTCGAATACCTCTACCATCGGGAGAAACGTTGAGAGTCTTTGGTGAAAAGCCTTGCAAAGGGCTTAAATTAATGTCATGCACTACTGCTCAAAAGTACTTACAAAAGAAGTACGTGGCCTTTTTGGCCCATATCGTTCAAAAAGATGTTAAAAAGAAGAGTATTCGAGATATCCCCATTATCCGAGATTTTCCTGAAGTATTCTCCGAAGACTTATCCGGTCTTCCACCCGTTCGTCAAGTAGAATTTCGCATTGATCTTGTGCACGGAGCTAACCCCGTGGCTAGAGCTCCATACCGTCTTGCACCTTCTGAAATGCAAGAACTTGCAAGTCAACTTCAAGAGCTCTTCGACAAGGGATTCATCCGTCCGAGTAATTCACCGTGGGGTGCACCCTTCTTATTCGTCAAAAAGAAGGATGGATCATTTCGCATGTGTATTGACTACCGCGAACTCAACAAGCTTACTATCAAAAACCGTTATCCTTTGCCTAGAATTGATGACCTCTTTGATCAACTTCAAGGTTCTACTTGCTTCTCGAAGATTGATCTTCGATCTGGTTATCACCAACTCCGTGTGCAAGAAGACGATATTCCAAAGACTGCCTTCCGAACAAGGTATGGTCATTACGAATTCATTGTTATGCCTTTTGGACTAACCAATGCACCCGCAGTTTTCATGGACCTCATGAATCGTGTGTGCAAACCGTACCTCGATAAGTTCGTGATAGTTTTCATCGATGACATCTTAATCTATTCCAAGACTAAAGCTGATCATGAACAACATCTTAGATTGGTCTTGGATCTCTTGAAGAAAGAACAACTATATGCCAAATTCTCCAAATGTGAATTTTGGTTAAAAGAAGTTCAATTTCTTGGTCATATTGTCAACGACAAGGGTATTCATGTTGACCCTGCTAAAATCGAAACGGTTAAGAATTGGAATACCCCGAAGACTCCCACTGATGTTCGTTCATTTCTTGGTCTTGCGGGATATTACCATCGTTTCATCTCAAACTTCTCTAAAATTGCTGTCCCCCTTACCGCTTTGACCCACAAGGGTAAGACTTATGAATGGGGACCAAAGCAAGAAGAAGCTTTCCAAACCCTTAAGAAAAAGTTATGCAATGCTCCCATTTTGACTCTCCCTGATGGGAATGATGATTTAGTTGTCTACTGTGATGCTTCTAATCAAGGTCTCGGTTGTGTACTCATGCAACGAGGCAAAGTAATCGCATATGCATCAAGGCAACTTAAGATTCATGAGAAGAATTATACGACGCACGATCTCGAGTTGGGTGCGGTCGTATTCGCATTGAAGATTTGGAGACATTATCTCTATGGCACAAAATGCGTGGTGTTCACCGACCACAAAAGTCTCCAACACATCTTCAACCAAAAAGAACTCAATATGAGGCAACGACGTTGGGTTGAACTCCTTAACGACTATGACTGCGAGATTCGTTACCATCCCGACAAAGCGAATGTTGTAGCCAACGCTTTGAGTCGAAAGGACCATGTTATGCTTCATTGTGCCCGAATTCAAACCCGCATCTTAGAAGCTCAACACGTCTCAGTCACCGAGGGTAACATGTACGAGGAAATGTCATGTGGTGTTGAACTTCTGCTTGAATCAAAACCCAATGGCTTACTTTATTACTTGAACCGTATTTGGGTTCCCGATCGCGATGATCTCCGTACATTTCTCATGAACGAGGCTCACAAGACTCGTTATTCTATTCATCCTGGTGCGGATAAAATGTACCAAGATCTTCGCCAACAATATTGGTGGCCCGGTATGAAAAAGGACATTGCTCTTTATGTTACCAAATGTTTAACCTGCTCCAAATTCAAAGCCGAACATCAACGTCCTTTTGGTTTGCTTAAACAACCGGAAATTCCCGTGTGGAAATGGGAGAACTTTGTTAGGACATAGATTTGTAATGACAAAAGCTTGTAATAGTTAGATTTTATGTCTTTATGTTTTTGGTATGTAATTGTTTAAAAGTTGCTAAGTGTTTAACTAGTGAGCCTAGAGGCGAACTTGTTAAGTTTGCCTGGTCTATCAGAGGCGAACTTAATAAGTTCGCTTAGGTATAACTGAGGCGAACTTGTTAAGTTCGCTTGGTCTGTTGGAGGTGAACTTAACAAGTTCGCTTACAGCAGGTGTGTTTCTATATATATGTGTTACAGAGTCATTAGACAGAGAGCAGAACAGAGAGATCAGAGAGAACTATTTTGTCTGATTGAGTCTGTAACCATTGTTGAATCTGAATATATTGAAGAAGTTTATTTACATGTGTTGTTTTGAGTTGTCGGTTAGTATACAAACGTTAATACGAAGGATTCCGCACTTCGTGTTATAGAAACGTCATATCACGAGTTTGATCAGTAGTTGAGTTACCTGGACCTACAAGTGGTATCAGAGCTTATGCTCGTGAATTAAGTACGATTCTCGGTGATTAGTGACGGTTTTTGTGTACAATTCGACAAGAAATTCAACATTTTTGAAGTTTCTGCAACAATGAAGTTTTTCAAGTTCTTGAAGATCGTTTCTTTGCTGAATTCATGATTTTGGAAGGGTTTTTGACGAAATTAGTCTGATAGAATTGTTCTATTTGATAAAATTCACAATCCTACGGTTCAATTTCCTTAAATTCCATCAATTCGCTGAGAAATCATGAATTTTGAAGGTTTCGGTTCGTGTTTGAGTGAAGAATCTGTTGAATTTGTTACAGCAGTTTAAGCGAACTTGCTGAGTTCCTGTGCAGGCGAACTTAGCAAGCGAACTTATTAAGTTCGCTTCTCACATTTCAAGCGAACTTAGCTGTTAAGCGAACTTATTGGATTTCCTCCTTAAGCGAACTTGTCTTGTTCGCCTGATATCAAGTTCGCTTAGTACTCACTAAAGCGAACTTATTAACTTCGCCTGAGGGTAAAAACAGTTCAATACTTAGAAATTTTTCAGAAAATTTTGTTTTAACATGGCAAATATGGTTCAAGTCACAAACATGTTCAATTATGACAATGAGATAGGTACATCTCAAAAACCTCCGAAGTTGCTGAATCTAGCTGATTATTCAAATTGGAAAGATCGGTTTGACCAATTCGTATCTTTTACCGATACTACTTTGTGGATTCCAATTTTGGAAGGATATACACACCCTACTTATTCATGGATGGGAAAAGATGATGTTCCAAAACCAGTGTCTGCTTTATCTACTGAAGAAAAGCTGTTATTTGATCGAGAAAAGAAAGGAATGGCTAGCATTTCGATGTCTCTACCAAAGGAAATTTATCACAGTTTTAAACAGTTCAAGTCTTCTCAACAACTGTGGGGAGCTCTACAGAAAAGGTGTGAAGGGAGTTTAGATGTGAAGAAAAGTAGAAAAGAGTTACTAAAGAAGTAGTTCCTAGTTTTTAAACATTTTCAGAATGAATCTTTGGATGATCTTGCTACAAGATTCTATCATCTTCTTAGTGAACTGGCTAGTGCATCTGTGGTTTATGAGACTGAGGAGATCAATGATAAATTCTTGGAGGCTTTACCATCAAAGTTTGATGTGTATACGGTTTTGATCAAAGAAAATGTTAAGTACAAAACCATGTCTCTTGAAGAAGTCCAAGGGAAAATTCTGTCACATGACATGAATATGAAGAAGAAAGAGACTAATATGGAGCATATCCAGGATCCCTCGTTGTATTTTGCCAAATTTGTTTGTAAATCTGGTACTGGAGTAGCATTCTTTTCTAGTGATGCTCAAGAGTCTTCAAATGATCAGTGTTCTGGAGTTCCAATCTATTCTGGTCATACAAGCCATTCTGGATTTTCTGCTACTACTGCTTCAACATCATCTGGATCTCATGTGAATCAGAAAGTTGCTGATGATTATTTGGCTATGTTTTCTTCATTCATGGCATCTATGAGAATTTCATTGGAGGAAAAATACATGATCCTGAGGTAATAAAAGAAGATTTCAGACAGATTGACCCTGTTGATCTGGAAGAAATGAATATCCAATGGAATATGGCTATGTTAATGAGACAAGCTAAAGATTTCTTAGAGAGAACTGGGAGAAAATATATTGGTTCAAATAGTCGATCGCGTATGGGTTTTGATAAGAGCAAAGTTAGGTGTTACAACTGCCAAAAGTATGGTCACTTTGCTAAGGAGTGTGTGAAACCAAAGTTAGATTTTGATTCTCAAAAGAAGCAATCTAACTTTCAGCATAATAGGAATCAGCCACATGGTTCATCTGGTAATCAAAATCATGGTCCTTCTGGAAATACAAATCATGCATCTGCATCATCAGCTTTAGTTGCTCAAAATGACGAAAACTATGATTGGGGCATTCATCTGGAAGATTTGGTGGGTGCTGTGAGTCAGGCTTTTGTTGCAGAAATTCATTCAGAAAACCCAGAAGAGTCTACTGATGATGAAAGTTCTAGTGATGATTCATGTGATGGTGAGGAAGAAATTGTTCTTAAAGAAAATGCTTCAGTTGGTGAAGATTCAGAAAATATTCCGATAGCCAAAGTATTCCTGGCAGACATGTCTGACCCGACTAAGGTAAAAGACTCTGTCTGTCATATATTTTGTTCTAATTGCATTTCTATTAAAGATAAACTACAAAAAGTCATGGATGATAACACAAATTTGATTTGTGACATGAAATCAATGCATTCAGTTAATCAGAAACTGAAAGATAATGATAAACTATGCATTGATAGAATTGAGTCTTTGAAAAGAGACTTAAATTCTCTTGGGTTAAAATACAAAGAGCAGGGTTATCATCTAGACATGGCTTATGCTGAAATTGAAAAACGAAATGAAGTAGTTGCTCAAAAGAACAAGGAGATTTCGGAAAAAGAATCTGAGGTGATAAAGTTACATAGAAAGTTGGAACAGTTTGAGAATTCATCTGTAGTGTTGGATTATTTTAATGCTAATGCTGATCCCACAAAAAGGGTTACGGGTATTGGGTTTGTTCCTCCTCCGTTCAATGCAAATTATGTGGTTGAGCCTGAAATATTTCATGAAGAGGAGATTGATCCCAAGACAGTATTAAAAGTGAATCCAGTGATGGGTGAAGACATGGTGTATAATTCTGATACAGAGGATGAAGTGTTTGATGATTCAAAGGTTGAAGGCATTCCGAGAGAAGTGAAAATTGAGGAACCAAAGGTTGTGAAGACTGTTACTCGGGATAGGTGCATCTTGACAGAACATGAAGAGGTGAAAGTGGTTCAAACTAAACTTTCTCCAGTCTTACAGTCAAGTGGGTTTGTTGCGGCTGGTTTTCAAAAGGTGAATTCTTCGAAAGTGCTAAAACAGACTTATGTTCCTAAGAAGCCGGTAAATTGTTCTGAGAATTCATCTGAAGCTTCTTCTTCTGGTGGTTCTTCAAATTCAAGGAAAACATCGTATTTCAGAAGTTATCAAGAAAGACGAGTGTGCTTTCATTGCAATGAGCCTGGTCATATTTTTATTAATTGTCCATCCAAGAACAAGGGTAAAATGAAGACTGCTCCTTCACAACCAAGAGTGGTGAAAAGTCTGAAAAGAAAAGATGAAGGAAAATCGTCTTCTAGTTTAAAGAAAGATATGACTCGACGATTTTTTGTTAATTCCCCTGAAATTAAACAACAAAATACATTGCATGCTAAATCTTTTGTATGCAAAGAAAATCTTGAGATTCCAAAAGTTAGGGTTTCAAAAGATACTTTTCAAGAGGTTAAATTGTCTAGGCCTCAAAGAAGAAGGAGAAACAGAAAATTAAAGAAAATTTGGGAAACATCTGAATCTGACAATAATGTATCAAATAATGTTTTTCAAAATAATAAAAATGGTTCTTCTTTGAAAAGGTCTGATTGTCAAACTTCTGTTCCAACAGTGAATGATAAAATTGATTCTAAATTACAAGAAGTTGTTTATTTTGATCAATCCGGACGACCCAAGACCACGATGGCTTGGGTTCCACTTTCTAACTGATTCTCGTTGTTTATGTAGGGACAACCAATGAGGACTATCAACAATACTTGGTATGTGGATAGTGGTTGCTCTCGACATATGACAGGGAATGTTAGATTACTTGAGGATGTGATTAAAATTGATGGTGGTTATGTCGCTTTTGCGGGTAATAAAGGCGGGTACATAACAGGCCAGGGAACGTTAAAGAACGACAAAGTAAAATTTGAAAAGGTGAATTATGTTGAGCAGCTGGAACACAATCTTTTAAGCGTATCACAAGTCTGTGACAGGAAGTTTTTGTTCCATTTCAATGATCATGAATGTTATAATCTGAAACCGGGTTTTGTGATTCCTGATGAATGGATTCTTATGAAGGCTCCAAGGAGAAATGACACATATGTCCTTGACATGAGTGTCGCTACTACAACGGATTCAATTCCAACATGTTTACTCTCCAAGGCGTCGGAATCTGATTCAATATTGTGGCACAGGAAGCTAGCTCACATAAACTACAGGAAGATGAACTACATTGTTAGGAATGATCTTGTGCTTGGAGTTTCGAAAATAAAATTCTCAGTTCCTGATGATTGTATTCCGTGCAAGAAGGGGAAGCAAAGAAAGAAATCTCACAAATCGAAGTCGATGAATTCTATCATAACTCCTTTGGAGTTGCTGCAAATGGATTTGTTCGGTCCTATCAGTATTAGGAGCATTGGTGGGAAATCGTACTGCTTGGTGGTAACTGATGATTACTCCAGATTTTCATGGGTTAAGTTTCTTTCTTCTAAAACTGAGACTACTGAGTTAGTACAGTACTCAATCTGAAAGTCAGAAGAATCAGGAGTGACAATGGCAGCGAATTTAAGAATAGCAAAATGGGCTTATTCTGCCTACAAAAAGGAATTCATCATGAATTCAATACGCCATATGTTCCTCAACAAAACGGTGTCGCTGAACGAAAGAACAGGACGTTGGTCGAAACAGCTCGCACGATGCTTGCAGATTCTAAGCTTCCAGTTACCTTTTGGGCTGAAGCTGTGAATACTGCGTGTCATGTTTTGAACAGGGTCTTGACCGTAAAGCGACATAACAAGACTTGCTATGAATTGCTAAACAATCGAAAGCCGAATCTGGACTACTTACTACCTTTTGGTAATCCGTGTACCCTACTGAAGTTTCGAGATGTCACAACAAAATTCAGTTCAAAGGCTATTGAAGGGATTTTTCTGGGGTATGTGGCAAATTCAACTACCAAGAGGGTTTATAACAAAGAGACATGCCAAGTTGAAGAATGGTTCGATATTGGCTGTTCAAATCGGTCTTTACCACAAATGGCGATTGGTCCGGATTAGGCATTTGATTATGAAAACTTATTCAAGTCTTTTCATTTACTGTCTGACATTTCTGATGAAGATGCTGCTGTTATCTATGATTCTTGTCAAGATGCTCAGCACAATGGATTTCTACCAAATGCAGTTCCCAATTCATCAATTCCATCTACTTCTGCTATAGATCCAACTGTTGCTTCTTGTTCGGGTCCGCAAGATTCAGAGAGTGAGGAGGATAATGTTATTTTTCAAGATTCTTCTGCTGATCCGCTGTTGAGTGATGATCCATTACCTTCGACACAGGCTCAAGGGGAGATTCCAACAAATTTAGACTCGGAAATTCAAATTCCTCAAGATTATTCTTATCAATCTGACTCTACTCAAGTTGATGTGTTGCCGGTTCCTGAGGTCGCATCCATCAAGGAACACAAAGATCATCCAGTAACAAATATAATTGGAAATTTACAGGATGGAGTGAAAACTCGTTCTCTTATTGACAATACTTGTTTGTATACTTGCATTAAAGATTCTGGTGTTCTTGATGATTGCTCACATTCTTGCTTTATTTCATAGGTTGAACCCAAGAATGTAGAAATGGCTTTACATGAAAATAACTGGATAGAAGCTATGCAGGAAGAACTTGCTCAATTTGACAAACTTAAGGTTTGGAATCTGGTTGATCTTCCGAAAGGTGCGTATCCGATAGGAACAAAATGGGTGTTTAAATGTAAAAAGGACGATCGAGGTGTCGTGGTACGCAATAAGGCAAGATTAGTTGTCCAAGGCTTCAATCAACAAGAAGGAATTGATTACACCGAAGTTTATGCGCCGGTTGCAAGGCTTGAAGCTATAAGGCTATTTCAAGCTTTTGCTTCTTTTAAAGGTTTTAAGGTGTTTCAATTAGACGTCAAGAGTGCATTTTTATATGGAAAGGTCAAGGAGGAAGTCTATGTGTGTCAGCCGCCGGGGTTTGAAGATCCACTGAATCCGAACATGGTTTTCAATCTAGATAAGGCCCTCTATGGTCTTCATCAGGCTCCTCGTGCGTGGTATGAGACTTTATCTACACATCTTTTGGTGAATGACTTTGTTCGTGGAAAGATAGACTCAACCTTATTCATAAAGAAATCAGGGGGAGATTACCTACTGGTACAGATTTATGTGGATGATATTATATTTGGCTCGACAAATGAAGGGTTGTGCAAAGACTTTTAGGGTGTTATGAAGTCGAAATTTGAAATGTCTGCGATGGGAGAGTTATCCTTTTTCTTAGGTTTACAAGTAAATCAAAAGGAAGACGGTTTCTTTATTCATCAGTCCAAGTATGTCAAAGACATCTTGAGCCGGTTCATGATGGAGGACTGTACTTCATACGATACTCCAATTCCGGTCAATCATAAGTTAAACTCTGACCTAGAAGGAAAAGATGTAGACTGTCGACTTTACAGAGCTATGATTGGATCCCTCATGTACTTAACCGCTTCAAGGCCGGATATAATGTTCGCCGTGTGTATCTGTTCCAGATTTCAGGCAAAGCCAAAAGAATCTCACTTAATTGCTGTGAAAAGAATCTTTCGGTATTTAAAAGGAAAGCAACGTTTAGGGCTATGGTATCCTCATGGTTCTAACTTTGATTTCAATGCTTATACTGATTCTGATTTTGGTGGTTGTTGTCTGGACAGGAAATCTACAACAGGTGGTTGCCAGTTCTTAGGTAATCGACTTGTATCCTGGCAATGCAAAAGGCAAACCACAGTCTCGATTTCAACATGCGAAGCAGAATACATCGCTGCTGCAAGTTGCTGTTCACTGATCCTGTGGATACAACAACAATTGAGAGATTACGGTTTGAATTTCATAGGAACCCAAATGTTTTTTGATAACAATGCTACTATGTCAATAACGAATAATCCTGTTAAACATAGTAAAACTAAGCACATCGAAATTCGATATCATTTTATACGTGATTGTGCAGAGAAAAGGTTGATTGAGCTGGTCAAGGTACACACTGAAGATAATTTTGCTGATTTGTTTACTAAGGTATTTGATCGTACCAGGTTTGAATTCTTGATAAAAATGATTGATATGATCAATCCTGAATAAAATTTTGAGAATTTCATGGAAAAAATTTTTAGGTTCTTTTATTGCTTTTTTACATTTCTGTAGTTACATTTTCAGTCAATAAGTCTAAATTATAAAAAGTCAAAACAAATTGAAAAATATAAAATTTGACATCATTTGAGGGTAGAGAAGAAATGATAGTACATCAGTGATTAGTTCATTTCACACGACCTTAGTAGACCTTGATATATGAATGATTAAAAAAAGTTGATCTGATCTAAATTTCAAAGTCTGCATAAATAAGAAATGATAGTGGTATGAATTTTCTATTCTTGATAATTTGTTTTATAATTTGTGTATAAAATTTGAAACTTGAATTGTCAATAGACTAAAGCGTTTTGAAACTAATAGTAGTGTGAAAATTAAATATAATATGATTACATCTGTGATTTAAACCCATTTTATGCCTGGGTGTGTGTGTTAAAAGATCATTATCAGATAAAGAATATTAGCTTTTAATAAGGATTTTCCTATGAGATCAGTTTCGGGTTATGTCCTTAGCAATATTCATTCGATTTGCTTCAGTGCCCATGTCCCGAAAAGCATGCAATTTGAAGTATAATCAAGATATGTACTTGACAACTTCTGTCAAACATATACTAGCCCTTGGATCATATTGATATATCATCTTTACTGATTCCATTGAATTCATAATCCAGATAACAGTTGGATCCACGTACCTGAATCTTATGATTCCACAAATATAAGCCAAAGCATTGAATCATCTGATTCTGAATCTAATTGATTCCTATACAATCCAATTTGGATTCTGCTATTCATGTGCTAAGTGATGTCTCCTCATTCTGAATATTTGGATAATCTTTAGTAAAATCTTATATATGTCTTGAAGATAGTACTTTTATTTTTATTTGGCATATATATGGGGTACACGATGTTTATCATCTAAGTGGTACTAAATCACATGAATTTGGAGAATAAACGCTTATAGTTTCAAATAATATAATATTGATAATTTTAAGAATTCAAGTTTTATATTTCAAATTCGGTATAAATAAAAGAGCATTTTATAACCTGATCTTATTTACTTTGAAATTTATCGCGTATCATTTCAAATATTCTTCAAATTAAATGAGTTTCAAAATGAAAAAGATGCAATATGCACAAAATTGAGTTGAATGGACTCTTACTATAGGTTACCCTTTGTTATTGATAATACGTGTGATGAATTAATTGAATACTGATATGATCTTCTTGCTCATGATGTTCAAACCAAAAATATGTCATTTTGGTTTATTAAGAGAAAAACCAAAAATATGTGATTCTGTTTGTTAAGAGAAAAACCAAAAATATGTGATTCAGTTTGTACAGAGAAAAATAAAAAATATGTGTTTCCATCTATATAGATAAAATTCAAAAAGATTTTATTTTTTCCTTCCATGAAAATTCTAAACTTTTATTAAAATTGTTCGGGATTGAATCAAATATGTGTTGCTGACGGAAGTTCAAGATTTGAAAGGTTGAAGTTGGTAAAATTTGTGTTCAAGGCAAAAAGGTTGGAAAAGTAATTAAGTTCGCCTGTGAACAGTGAAGCGAACTTAATATGTTCGCTTAAATCGGTGAAGCGAACTTAATTTTCAGTCTAGGGTGAAGCGAACTTATCTTGTTCGCCGAAGGCTTGTTAAGCGAACTTAACAAGTTCGCTTAATTAAGCGAACTTAACCTGAATAAGTGTTGAATCAGGCGAACTTGTCTCATCGTAGTCTTCCTCAGAACAAGCAAACTTGCCAGCGAACTTGCCCAAAATTCTCAAAAATTTTAATTTGTGTTGTGAGTGTTAATTTCTGGTTGCATATTGATCGAAATTGAAGTGCGAATCTAACCAAGGTATTTTCGTTGGATTTCTTCCGATAAATTGAGTGTATTTGAAGGATTTGGTCTCGGTTTTCGTCGAACTGTTACAAGGACGGGTTTTGACCTAATTTTTGACCCAAATGTAAAATTGATCCTCATTTTTTATTGTCATGTGTTATTCGATTGTTTGTTCATGGTTGTTTCATGATGAAGATCGATTTGCCGGAAATTTGACATCTCAGTGTTTGAATTTGAAACGTCTCAGGTTCAGGCGAACTTGTTCCAAGCGAACTTGTTCGAAGCGAACTTGTCAGGCGAACTTATTAAGTTCGCCTCTTGCACTACTAAGCGAACTTATTAAGTTCGCCTAGGGGTCAGAAGTGAAAAGGAGTTATGATTTTTTTTTGTTTGAATTTTTTTTTTTTTTTAACTTTTTTGTTTGAAATTTTTTTGTTGTTTTGTTTGTTGTTTCATATATGTGTTTGTCTACTAATGTTTGTTGTGTTGTCCAACATTTTTCACAGATGGCTCGACGTGTTGAATATAAGCATAATCAAGTTGCATTGTTAGATCCTAATTTGCCTGAAGCAGTTCATTTTCAGGGCATTATCAATTTTCTGAATCGATCAAGACTACATGTTGCATTATCTGCGGATCCTTTTATTAGCTTGGTATACATTCAATAATTCTGGGATACTGTACATCAAGATATCGATGTGGAACCACATGTCCTTCGTGCAACAGTCAATAATACAGAGATTGCAATCTCAGAAGAGACAATTCGTGCTACTCTAGATTTGGGTTGAAATGCTGAAGATCCAATATCTTATCCTAACACTCTTATTATGGGTTGTTTTCAAAGGATGGGATATCGTGGAAGACAAAATGATACACAATCTAGGAAAGGTGGCTTAGTGGGAGAATGGAGGTACTTTATGCACGTGATTATACAATGCATTTCTCCGCGAAAGGCTGGTACTGATGGCTTGAAGATGGCTCTTCAAACAACAATGGTGGCTTTAACTTTGAATAAAAGATTTAATTTTCCGCTTTATTTTTATCGGGAGATGGTAATGCAGATAAATCCGGCTGAAGGTCAAGGTTTCTTGATGTATCCACGATTCATTCAAATGATACTCAATCATCTTATTCCGGATCTTCCACAACATGCCATACGATTGACTTTGACTCCGATGTCAAAACGTATTTTTACAGATTGTACAAAGCTGAAACAACAAAATGCTGCGTTGATTCCAGTTAATACTCCACTGTTTGGGCACTTAATCAATCCTGATTATGTTGCACCACCTAATGATAATTGGTTTCATCACTTGCTCAAGTTCAAGGAGTTAATGTTCAACAACAACCACCGCAACAACCACAACAACAACCACTACAACCTGCCCAACAACCACAAATACAAGTTCCTATCCAACCTCAAATTCCTATTCTTGAACAAGTTCCTATTCCCCAAGCTGCAGTCAATATTCCTATTCAGGAACTAGTTCAAGAAGAGGTCGTTCATGATCCTAATCAAGATCTAGGTATGAACATGGATGATTATGTTGATGAAGCTGTGAACTCGCCCATTCATGAACAAGAAGGGAATGTGGTGACAGACACTGAGTCTAGTTCCAGTTCAAGTGATACTTCATCATCTGATGATGACAGCACTGATTCTGATGAGTCTAGGGATTTTTCTCCAGGTCATTATGAACGGTTGGATGCTATTCCACTGGCTAATGCAGGAAAACGCATTAAATCTCAATCCAGACGACCACGACGCAAGTCTATTCGGGATCCTCCTTCCGGATCAGTACTTGGTAAAAGATCGTTGGTAGATGAAAGTTCTGACACTGACAGTGACTTTAATCCAGATCCTTCACGACAAAAGTTAATGTCTGCATCAATTGCGGCTGCACAATCTTCTCAGGGAGTTGAGGATGCAAATTTTGTTGCTTCTCTGATTATTACTCCTCCACGATCTAAGGATCCATCTCCTGTTCCTACAGAGATTCCTACTACTTCAGGTCCTTCTATTCCACAATCAACAGCTGGTCCATCCAAGCCTTCTGATTCTGACAGGATAACTTTCCTTGAATCTCAAGTGCTATCTCTACAAACACAGGTTAACTCTCTTGTGTCTATTGATTCTCAACGACAGCTGGTGATTCAGACTCAAGCTCAACAGATTGCTGATATGCAAGTCTTAGTGTCCAAACTCGTTTAGCGTCTTGACGCTCAGGGGGAGTTGAGGATACCTGATACTTGTCACACAGAGTCAATACAAAGACGTGATGATGAAGACAATGATCCTGCTGGAAATATTGAGGGTGATCGTCAATACACTGACGGTAATCCTATATCTAGAGTTCAGGGGGAGTCGACATCACAATCTCTTTAAGGAAACAAAGATAAATATACTTCTGGTACTAATGAAGAAGAAATTCTGTTATTAGAATTCTTTCAAGATTCAGAAGAAGAAGAAGCTGAAAAGATTGAATGTCTTGATGACATTGATGACTTATTCAATGACATAGAAGATGATATGTCAGACACTGAGATAGAAGAAGGAGAAATAGTGGAGATTGAAATAGAGAAAGATAAAGACAATGTTACATATGAAGGCTGTGATGGTCTTAAGGTGCCTTATAATTTCATCCAAGAGGATGTTGTTCCTGAGTTCTCTTATGATGGAATAACTGACTCTATGGACTCTATTGAAGATGTCACATTGCCTGATGATACAGCCGAGTCAAAGATGGATACTGATGATGAGAATCTTCAATTCAATAAGGGTGCTGAAACTGAAACTACTCACACTGAGTCTCCAAAGATTAATGAAGAACATGTGATGTTCAGAGATACAGGAATGACACGAGAACAGTGGAGAGAAGTTGTAAACAGTTGGACGAAGGTGCTACCCAAGTCTCCAGCACAACCTGCTTAGAAAGAGAAATATGTGAATAAAGAGCAGTGTGTAGGAAGGATCATTAGTTTGTTCTATGATGGTGAATCAAAATTGTTTGTAATCAAACGATCAGACGGTGTTCAATACTTAAAGCCAAGGATCAAATATTTCAATACCTTGCCGAGGTGTGAAATAAATGGTCTAGCTTCAAAGCCACTCATAAATAGATCGAAGAATGGTTTGGCTGATGTGATAGCAAACCTGATAAAGAAAGAAGGTAGTTCGGGTAAGTATGAACGGCTGAAACCACAGAAGGGAAAAAGAGTGAAGATTACAGATCCTAAGACTGGGAAAGTAACCTGGAGATACAAGTATAGACCAGTGCGTGCTATACACAAGATACCATTAAAGAATATTCCTCAAGACTTTCTTGGGAATATGAAATGGTGGTATGTTGATGTTAATACTGGTGAAGCAAGGGTTTAAGATAAAGATAATAAGGTCATTGTATGTTTCTATGACGCAATGAATCTTATTAATTTTTCAAAGAAAGATCAGAGGACACTGCGAAAGAATGAGATCATGTATACTGATGAATGGAGAGAACAAGGTCTACATTATAAAAGAGTTTTGGAGATATGCAGAAGATACGGTGTGCATGTTGGAAGCAGACTACTAGACAACTGGAAGAGTTCAAGATAAAGACTGAAGACAGAAGATCAAGCTATTGTCAAGGGGGAGTCTGTTAGGACATAGATTTGTAATGACAAAAGCTTGTAATAGTTAGATTTTATGTCTTTATGTTTTTGGTATGTAATTGTTTAAAAGTTGCTAAGTGTTTAACTAGTGAGCCTAGAGGCGAACTTGTTAAGTTCGCCTGGTCTATCAGAGGCGAACTTAATAAGTTCGCTTAGGTATAACTAAGGCGAACTTGTTAAGTTCGCTTGGTCTGTTGGAGGTGAACTTAACAAGTTCGCTTACAGCAGGTGTGTTTCTATATATATGTGTTATAGAGTCATTAGACAGAGAGCGGAACAGAGAGATCAGAGAGAACTATTTTGTCTGATTGAGTCTGTAACAATTGTTGAATCTGAATATATTGAAGAAGTTTATTTACATGTGTTGTTTTGAGTTGTCGGTTAGTATACAAACGTTAATACGAAGGATTCCGCACTTCGTGTTATAGAAACGTCATATCACGAGTTTGATCAGTAGTTGAGTTACCTGGACCTACAAACTTAGCTATGGATTTTATTACCAAACTCTCTCGCACCTCGAGTGGTTATGATAGTATTTGGGTGATCATTGATCGTCTCACCAAGTCTGCTCATTTCTTGCCTATCCGTGAAGACTATCGGGTTGAGAAACTAGCCCGAGTTTACATTGATGAAATTGTAAGCCGTCATGGTGTTCCCTTGAACATAATATCTGACCGAGATGCCCGGTTCACTTCTCGATTTTGGCAATCTCTCCAAACCGCTCTTGGCACACGATTGGACTAGAGCACGGCTTACCATCCCCAAACTGATGGTCAAACTGAGAGAACAATCCAAACACTTGAAGACATGCTTAGAGCTTGTGTAATCGATTTTGGTGGAAATTGGGATTCACATTTATCCCTCATTGAGTTCTCTTACAATAATAGCTATCACACAAGTATCAACATGGCTCCATTCGAAGCTCTTTATGGTCGCAAGTATCGTTCTCCTATCTGTTGGAACGAGATTGGTGAAGAACAAATCACCGGTCCTGAGCTAATTCAAGAAACATCCGACAAGATTATTCAAATCCGTGACAACATCCGAACAGCGACAAGTCGGCAAAAGAGTTATGCCGATAAACGACGAAAACCCTTGGAATTCCATGTCGGTGACCTTGTTCTTCTTAAGGTGTCCCCGTGGAAGGGTGTGGTCCATTTTGGAAAGAAAGGCAAGTTAGCCCCTCGCTATGTTGGTCCATTCAAAATCCTTGAAAGAATTGGGAAGGTGGCTTACAAACTCTAGTTACCTCCATCTCTTGGCAATGTGCATCCTACATTTCATGTATCTAATCTGAAGAAATGTCTCCCTGATGAGAATCTTCATATACCGCTTGATGACGTGCACATTGATGAAACGATGCACTTCGTTGAGAAACCGGTAGAAATTATGGATCGTGAAATCAAGCAACTCAAGCGAAGTCGTATTCATATTGTCAAAGTTCGTTGGGAGTCTAAGCGCGGTCCTGAATTCACTTGGGAACGAGAGGACCAAATGAAGCTCAAGTACCCCCATCTTTTTACTAATGCCGTAGTTTCCTCTAACTAAATTTCGGGACGAAATTCCCTCAACATGGGGAGACTGTCACATTTATGATTTTAGTATCCGTATTTTCAATTCAATGTAATGCATTTCAAACCCAATTCTAGTGCACTGTTTTGTTTCTTTTCGTACCAACAATTTAATACTATATTTCAATGCAAATCCGCGAAATTTACTCGGTTTTATCCTACTAAAACACTACATAAGTATCTATTTATACAAATATTCCAAAGACTAAAGTTACAAGGTCTGATGTTGAAAATTTACAAGAAACCCTAATAGGCACGGTCGCGCCTCGTTCTGACACGGTCGCGCCGAGTGCTTTGGCACGGTCGCGCGACTTGCTTTGGAACGACCGCGCCTGGTGCCTTGGCACGGTCGCGCCTCATACGGGCACGGTCGCGCCTCTTGACAGTTAAAACGTAAATGCAGACCTTTAATCACAGGAACGTTGGGTTTCATAACCGTTCTACACGTTTTCGTCATTAACAAACTCCATTAAGCCCTTTAATCATCACCATTACAACAAATAAACTTATCATCATTGAATTACATCCTAATCACAAAATTCTCTCACGAAATCACCAAATTCACCAATTTGATTACAATTCTTCCAAGCCAACATACCATCGATCCTCTATAAGGCTCTGGACACGCTGGTCTTGTCGGAATTACAGCAGAGGACGCCGGAGACAGAACCCGTCGTCGTCGGAACTTTTCTCTACCGAACACTATCAATTCGTCGTCCTTCCGGGTAATTGAAACCTCTCACACTTACGTTTTAGCCTACTAATCAAAAGCCCTAATCTAATTGGGGCTTATGATATGGGGATCATCACGAACCGGAGTCTAGTGTTCGTTCAAAATAGATTTAATCGAATCAAACCTTAGACACGTTGTAAATACAATTAATTTATACAAAAAGACTCGTGATGATCTAATGGGTGAAAGCCCCATGAATTCCAACATTAACAATATAAGAATTAGCCAAATCGTTTCTGTTTTGGAACAGACACGGTCGCGCTAGTATTCCAGCGCGGTCGTGCTTCATGAGACACGGTCGCGCCAAATACCAGCGCGGTCGTGCCTCACACACTCAGACCCAGTCATGTCTTTGGCTAAACTTGGTCATACCTCAAAACCTTAGACACAGTCGTGCCTAGTCCAGAACACGATCGTGCCTAGAGAACAATCAAATTGTGCATCCTGTTTGATCAACACGGTCGCGCCTTGACTAGCATGGTCGCGCCGTGGTTCGAGCACGGTCGTGCCTTTCCCAGGCACGGTCGTGTGTGAGTTAAAATCTTGGCAGAATTACAAATTTTATATATTTTTCAAACCACAAATATTCTGATTGAATTACAAAATAAAAATAGTTGAATTTTATAAAATTTCATTTAACCTTATTTAGAAAGAACAAATATTTAATAAATGGAAAAATAAATTATTTAAAGTTTATAAAAATTTAATTTACAATTATTGTTAAACCTTTCATTTAAAAAGTATTTAAATGGTTAAGTTACATTTTATAAATAAATAAATAAAATGATTATTTATTTAATTTATATTTAAACAAAAACAATTAATTAATTATACTAACTTATAACTAATACTTACAAGGTTTTCATAAACAATAATTATTTACATTACTTATTTAATTATTCAAACTCAAACCTTAATGTTCTAAAAATACTCTTTCAAACTTTATATATTTTATTCAATACCTCTACTTACAAATCAATGACCTTATTACACAAGTCCAAATACAACTTTAGACTTAAACATTGGTGCACACTATTAATACCATATACATTACTCCTTAGGTTAACTTGTGCATTTCAAGGATCCTTATTCTATCTAGTATCTTTGTTAGCTACGCCTTCGAACCAAGTGAGTATTTCATAACCCCTTTTACTTTTTTACACTTTTGGGGTGAAACATGAACATTATTCAGATTACACGTTACATTTACACAAACAACACAAGTACAAATCCTATTTACATTCATGTGTGCAATTTGAGCTTTATGCCCGAGTGCTAGGTGTGCTAACCTTTGTATGCGATTATGTACAATCATTAACTATACAAGCCGACGGTTTTCAATGATAGATCTATTGAGTCTGACAAACCCACCCAGATTGGGGTGATTGATACCGACAACACAATTTTTGCATTCTAGTTACAAAGGTTTGATTGTACATGGTTACACAATAGCTGCTCCCCATAAATGCCTTATTTATCATGTTATGTAAGGATTTGTTTTACAATTATATGCTATCTATATACAAACCTGTGTTATACTCACCAACTTTTTAATTGACTTTATTTTATTCATGTTTCAGGTTCTAATGTGTGAGATTGATCAAGATGTGCTACACATAGGCTTGGACTTAGTTAAATTAAATAAAAGAACTTTATGTATTTCAATTTTGTTCTATCTTGGATTTGGTTGTGTTTGGATTACTTGTTATGAAATTTGATGTTTAATATATTCAATCTAGTCAACCTTGTGCTTATGAACAGTCTACATGTCCCGCCCCGATGATTCCGCCATCGGTCGGGGTGTGACAAAAGAAAACAAGGCCGGTCGGAAAACCTGTTTCTCCTCCTGTAAAAGAATCACTGGATCCTGAAATGGTTGAAAATATTGGGATTGAAGCTGCCAAATTATTAAGATGGATGAAAGGGCAGATTGAAGATTCTAGGAATAGAGAAGATGATTGAGATGATGAAATCTATGAATTAAAAGAAACAGTATCTAATCAAGCAAAAGAAATCGAGAAGCTGAAATTTCAACTTAAGAATCAAACAACCTTTAAAAAGGATATGCAGACCAACATGAATGATATAGGAAAAGCCTTGGTCGTGTTGAAGAAAAAAGGATTTAATTTAACAAAAGAAGTAAACAGGCTTAGAGAAAGACTGATTGAAGGGCCTGTGAATTTTGAGGAAGTGTTTGATTTATCTGCTTTTATTGATGTGGTGATTTTTTATTTAGATCAAGAAGAAAAGGATGAAGAGAAAGTTGAGAAACCATCTGATCTGGAACCAAGCACCGACCTGCCAAAACCAAGAGATAATAATGATGAAGGACGTGATGGTACAAGACTTGGAGCAGGTGGTACAAGCTCTAGTGCCCATGTCACCGAGACTGTTACTGATGAAGGTGTCAAGGCTAGTGACGATGCTGGTGCTTTCAATGTTCCTGAATTAGGAGTTACCAAGGACAAAGATATGATTGAATAGATGTCTGAGGAGTTTGTAGAAGAAGGAGAAGGAGAGAGGACGTGCTATGAAACTGTGTTTGGTGAGTCTATCAACTTTGATGACAATGAACCAATTGACAAAAAATGAATGATTCAAAGCTCTCAAGCCAATTCCTCGCCGTCTTCATCAAAACATCAATGTGCTACGTCGTGCCTCTGACAGAAATATCATTTCATTGGCTTATGAAGGGTTAAAGCAACTTTTAGTCACCAAACGAAGATTTGGGGAAATTCAGTATTTTCAAAATGAGCATGATCTTGAGTGTCTGCTATCTTGGGATATTTATGCTTTGAAGAAACTAATACATGATAAATCACGGGAACCACTCTGAAGGTAACAACGTTGAGCAGTATATCATCTCTGAATGACATAAACGGTTTCCAATTTTCATGCCCCAGCAACCTAAATGGAGAATGTCAAAGAAAGAAATTGATCCGGTTACCAAGCGTCCAAAGATTATCACTTATGTGAAGCCTGCTAATGTGGTAAATAGGTTCCTAATCCCGCCGGAAAGAGATTCCTACCTTTATCATTTCATCAAGTGGTATTATGACAACCTCACTGGAGAGGTCGTGCTGTGTAGAGACGGAACTCCAGTAAATGACATTCATGTGCTAGATCCGATGGATATGTTCTCTTTCTCAATTCCCGACCTCTAGATCTTATTCAAGAGCAACATCATAATGGGTGAGGAAGCTACCTTATTTGCTCGTGCTGCTACCCGAGCTTTGGAATTGAAGAAGAAAATGGCAGAAGTTAAAGCCAACATTGAAGCTAAAGAAAAGGAAGAGAAGCCTAATGATCCAAATAAGGAGAGGCCCAAGGACGACTGGAGCGTTAGGAATGCAATGGTTTCGGGGGAAGTTGTTGGAACCTGGTAAACCATTGTATTTCTGATAAACTATAGGGGCTATTTTATACTTATTGTAAAACTGGGATTTTTGTCTGAGAGTCACTAGGTCGGTTGCCAGCCGACTCTCACTGAAAGTCAACAATCTTCATGGCGACTCTTGCTATGATTCTATAAATAGCAGACCAAAAATATAGCAAATCAGAACTTTGATTGTACATCGTTACTATAGAAGATTGTTAGCTGGTAGGAGGGGTTTGTTGTAGGTCCCAGTAGGTGTGACGGATCTCTAGACTCACGGTACGACACGGTGATAATTTGCGTAATTCACGATCATCGTACAACATGTAAAGCAATCAACAACACAAGGTAAATAATCTTCTTTGTATTTCTCCACAAAACATTGTTTACAAAGCTCTCTGGTTCTTGCACTCTGTTCTTGACTACTGAACTCAAACATGTAAACACCTATTTATAGGGAAACCTTAGCAAGTTCGCCTAGAACCTCTTAAGCGAACTTAGCAAGTTCGCCTTTCTAGTTCGCCTAAACATTCCCTTAGGCGAACTTGAATGGCTCGCTAACTTACAACACAAAATTTTAGCGATAAATACAAAACATGTCCTAACATTTGTGTAATCTGTGATTATCCAGGAGCTAATTTGTATTCAATATCAGTGGATGTTTATGAATCAATCTTGTTTGGGTTCATCTTGTGTTTCCTCTTCATCTTGATTTTCTTAGTTTTATCAACAAACAGCTTCATAATAGCTGATTTGTTGATTGTATCCTGTCTAGAATCATTCTAGCACTAGGATCCTACTTCTAGGTCCTACATAATTTGTAAGAAAAAGATGGGAGGTTCAGTGTGTGGGTTTTGGGTCGTAAATTGGGACGAGGGGTGGAGTGTATGGTGAGTTTTGTAGGTTATTCTTGCACAAGGGTTTATAAATGGTAGGTTTTTATAAAAATGCAGTTGTTTTATAAATTTAGTCTTGCATAAGTGTTTATCTATATGTATGTATGTTACATAAAATAGAAGAAAGTGTATATATATATAGTTATATAAGAAAAGGTTTATAAAATGATTTATATAAAAGTCCTTATATCCAATTAACATGGAATGGATGAATTAGGGTTTTTAATCATGTACATATGATATGGTTTTACATAAAATATAGATGGACATAGTTTGGGTAATAATCTCAAGTTTAATGGAATTAGTGTAGTGATTAGACATAGTTTAGTTAATTTTACCAAGATTAGAATATAATTTAGTTGATTAGCGTGGAATAAGACCAAATTAAGTTAATTACACTATGATTAGTGTATAACTAAGTAATTAGAGTAGGATTAGACATGGTTTAACCTATTATAGGTGATTTTATGTCATAGATCACAGTTTAGAGTCTTGAAGTATCATATTTTCATGAAATTAGCATAAAATAGATGGCGCACATAGTTTGTTGACCTAGTTTGATGTTAACTAAGTACTAATGAATGCGCATAGAATATTAAAGTAGATGGATCATGTATGGGCTTTAAACCTGAAAATGGGTCAGATGTCACAGTCTCTCCCAGTTAAGAGAATTTCGATCCGAAATTCAATGGGTAGTATCTTTGACTGATTCTGTATCATCTCAAAAATCCAGCCGTAAATGGTTAGCGGTCACATAGTATCTTTGAATGATATCGGTAATGAAACGCGACACCAAAAGCTTAACAAGGAAGATTGGATTGAAAAATAAAGAGTTGGGATGAATTTCGATTAAGAAACGTGACCTAAGAACTTAAAAGGATGCGAAACGGAAAGACTTCATACAGTCATATCCTGAGCAACAAAATGAGTTATGGGAGCCATAATATAAGAAAACTGGGTATTTCCACGAGGAGAATCTGAATATGAGGTATATTGGACCGCTATCTAAGTCATAACGGTCTGACATGTGTTCCAGAAGCAAATCAGGAGGATGTGACGCGTGTTTTGATGACTCAGCACCTAAGTCGGACCGATATGCTTTACACGTCGGTCCAATATGTGGATGTCGGACCGATATGATTTACACGTCGGTCCGATATGTGTTCCTGAAGCAAAACATGAGGCTTTATGTTAGGACATAGATTTGTAATCACAAAAGCTTGTAATAGTTAGATTTTATGTCTTTGTGTTTTTGATATGTAAATGTATAAAGTTGCTAAGTGTTTTTACTAGTGAGCCTAGAGGCGAACTTGTTAAGTTCGCCTGGTCTATCAGAGGCGAACTTAGGTCTAACTGAGGCGAACTTGTTAAGTTCGCTTAGTCTGTTTCAGGCGAACTTAATAATTTCGCTTACAGCAGGTTAGTTTCAATATATATGTGTTTACAGAGTCATTAGACAGAGGACTGATCCGAGAGAGAACCGAGAGATAGAATTGTCTGATTGAGTCTGTAAACCATTGTGAATTGGAATATATTTGAGAAGTTTATTTACGCGTGTTGTTTCAATTGTAGGTTAGTATACAAATGTTAACATGAAGAATTCCGCACTTCGCGTTATAGCAACGTCAGATCACAAGTTCGATCAGTAGTTGAGTTACCTGGACCTACAAGTGGTATCAGAGCATATGCTCGTGAATTAAGTACGATTCTTGGTGATTAGTGACGGTTTTGTGTACAATTCGACAAGAAATTCAACATTTTTGAAGTTTCTGCATCAATGGCGTTTTTCAAGTTCTTGAAGATCGTTTCTCTACTGAATTAGTGTTTTTAGAAGTGATTTTGACGAAATTAGTACGATCGAAGTGTTCTATTTGTTAAAATTCATAATCCTACGGTTCAATTTCCTTAAATTCCATCAATTCGCTGAGAAATCATGATTTTTGAAGTTTTCGGTTCGTGTTTGGGTGAAGATTCTTCTGAATCTGTTACAGCAGTTTAAGCGAACTTGCTAGTTCCTGTGCAAGAGAACTTATTAAGTTCGCTTCTCACATTTTAAGCGAACTTATTAAGTAAGCGAACTTACCGGATTTCCTCCTTAAGCGAACTTGTCTTGTTCGCTTGATCTCAAGTTCGCTTAGTACTCAGTAAAGCGAACTTATTAAGTTCGCTTGAGGGTAAAACTGCTCAATACTTAGAAATTTTTCAGAAATTTTTTTTTAAAAAAAAATGGCAAATATGGTTCAAGTCACAAACATGTTCAATTATGACAATGAAATCGGTACATCTCAAAAACCTCCGAAGTTGTTGAATCTAGCTGATTATTCAAATTGGAAAGATCGGTTTGACCAGTTCGTATCTTTTACCGATACTAGCTTGTGGATTCCGATTTTGGAAGGGCATACGCATCCGACTTACTCATGGATGGGAAAGGATGATGTTCCGAAACCAGTGTCAGCTTTAACTACTGAAGAGAAGCTGATATTTGATCGAGAAAAGAAAGCAATGGCTAGCATTTCGATGTCTCTACCAAAGGAAATTTATCACAGTTTTAAACAGTTCAAGTCTTCTCAATAACTGTGGGAAGAATTACATAAAAGGTGTGAAGGGAGTTTAGATGTGAAAAAGAGTAGAAAGGAGTTACTAAAGAAGCAGTTCCTAGTCTTTAAACATTTTCAAAATGAATCTTTGGATGATCTTGCTACAAGATTCTATCATCTTCTTAGTGAACTGGCTAGTGAATCTGTGGTATATGAGACTGAGGAAATCAATGATAAATTCTTGGAGGCTTTACCATCAAAGTTTGATGTGTATACGGTTTTGATCAAAGAAAATGTTAAGTACAAAACCATGTCTCTTGAAGAAGTCCTAGGGAAGATTCAGTCACATGACATGAATATGAAGAAGAAAGAGACTAATATGGTGCATATCCAGGATCCCTCAATGTATTTTGCCAAATCTGCTGGTAAATCTGGTACTGGAGTGGCATTCTTTTCTGGTGATACTAAAGAGTCTTCAAATGATCAGTGTTCTGGAGTTCCAATTTATTCTGGTCATTCAAGCCATTCAGGATTTTCTGCTACTACTGCTTCAACATCATCTGGATCTCATGTGAATCAGAATGTTGCTGACGATTATCTTGCTATGTTTTCTTCATTCATGGCATCATATGAAAATTTCATTGGAGGTAAAATACATGATCCTGAGGTAATAGAAGAAGATTTCAGACAGATTGACCCTGTTGATCTGGAAGAAAATGAATATCCAATGGAATATGGCCATGTTAATGCGAAAGCTAAAAATTTCTTGAAGAGAACTGGTAGAAAATATATTGGTTCAATTAGTCGATCGTGTATGGGTTTTGATAAGAGCAAAGTCAGGTGTTACAACTGCCAAGAGTATGGTCACTTTGCTAAGGAGTGTGTGAAGCCAAAGGTAGAATTTGATTCTCAAAAGAAGCAATCTAACTTTCAGCATAATAGGAATCAATCACATGGTTCATCTGGTAATCAAAATCATGGTCCTTCTGGTAATACAAATCATGCATCTGCATCATCAGCTTTAGTTGCTCAAAACGACAAAAACTATGATTGGGGCATTCATCTAGAAGATTTTGTGTGTGCTGTGAGTCAGGCTTTTGTTGCAGAAATTCATTCAGAAAAACCAGAAGAGTCTACTGATGATGAAAGTTCTAGTGATGATTCATGTGATGGTGAAAGTGTTCCAAGTGTTGATGATGAGGAAGAAAGAGGGAAAAGTATTGATTCTGATGTTGTGTCAGGGCTTGCTGAGGAAGAAATTGTTCTTACAGAAAATGCTTCAGTTGGTGATGATTCAGAGAATATTCCAATTGCTAAAGTATTCATGGCAGACACGTCTGATCCGACTAAGGTAAAAGACTCTGTTTGTCATATATATTGTTCTAATTGCATTTCTGTTAAAGATAAACTGCAAAAAGTCATGGATGATAACACAAACTAGATTTGTGACATGAAATCAATGCATTCAGTTAATCAGAAACTGAAAGATAATGATAAGCTGTGCATTGATAGAGTTGAGTCTTTGAAAAAAGACTTAAATTCTCTTGGGTTAAAATACAAAGAGCAGGGTTATCATCTAGATATGGCTTATGCTAAAATTGAAAAACGAAATGAAGTTGTTGCCCAAAAGAACAAGGAGATTTCTGAAAAAGAATCTGAGGTGATAAAGTTACATAGAAAGCTGGAACAGTTTGAGAATTCATCTGTAGTTTTGGATTATTTTAATGCTAATGCTGATCCCACAAAAAGGGTTGCTGGTATTGGGTTTGTTCCTCCTCCGTTCAATGCAAATTATGTGGTTGAGCCTGAAATCATTCATGAAGAGGAAATTGATCCCAAGACAGTATTAAAGGTGAATCCAGTGACGGGTGAAGATATGGTGTATGATTCTGATATAGAAGATGAGGTGTTTGATGATTCAAAGGTTGAAGGCATTCCGAAAGAAGTGAAAATTGATGAACCAAAGGTTGTGAAGAATGTTACTCGGGATAGATGCATCTTGACAGAACCTGAAGAGGTGAAAGTGGTTCCAACTAAACTTTCTCCAATCATACAGTCAAGTGGGTTTGTTGCGGCTGGTTATCAAAAAGTGAATTCTTCAAAGGTGCCAAAACAGACTTATGTTCCAAAGAAGTCGATAAATTGTTCTGGGCATTCCTCCGAAGCTTATTCTTCTGGTGGTTCTTCAAATTCAAAGAAAACATCTTATTTCAGAAGTTATCAAGAAAGACGAGTGTGTTTTCATTGCAATGATGCTGGTCATATTTTGATTAATTGTCCATACAAGAATCAGGGTAAAATGAAGACTGTTCCTTCACAACCGAAAGTGGTGAAGATTCTGAAAAGAAAAGATGAGGGAAAATCGTCTTCTAGTTTGGAGAAAAATATGCCTGGTCGATCTTTTGTTAAATCCCCTGGTTTTAAACAACATCATACATTGAATGCTAAATCCTTTGTATGCAAAGAGAAACTTGAGATTCCAAAGGTTGGGATTTCAAAAGATTCTCTTCAGGAGGTTAAATTGTCTAGACCTCAAAGAAGAAGAAGAAACAGAAAATTAAAGAAAATTTTGGAAACATCTGAATCTGATAATAATATATCAAATAATGTCTTTCAAAATAATAAAAATGGTTATTCTTTGAAAAAACATATGTTCCAAAAGTGAATGATAACATTGATTGTAAATTACAAGAAGTTGTTTATTTTGATCAATCCGGACGACCCAAGACCACGATGGCTTGGGTTCCACTTTCTAACTGATTCTCATTGTTTATGTAGGGACAACCAAGGAGGACTATCAACAATACATGGTATGTGGATAGTGGTTGCTCTCGACATATGACAAGGAATATTAGATTGCTTGAGGATGTGATTAAAATTGATGGTGGTTATGTCGCTTTTGCGGGTAATAAAGACGGGTACATAACTGGCCAGGGAACGTTAAAGAATGACAAAGTCAAATTTGAAAAGGTGAATTATGTTGAGCAGCTGGAACACAATCTTTTAAGCGTATCACAAGTCTGTGACAAGAAGTTTTCGTTCCATTTCAACGATCATGAATGCTATATTCTGAAACCGGGTTTTGTGATTCCTGATGAATGGATTCTCATGAAGGCTCCAAGGAGAAATGACATGTATGTCCTTAACATGAGTGTCGCCACTACAACGGATTCAATTCCAACATGTTTACTCTCCAAGGCATCGGAATCTGATTCAATATCGTGGCACAAGAAGTTAGCTCACATAAACTACAGAAAGATGAACTACATTGTTAGGAATGATCTTGTGCTTGGTATTCCGAAAATGAAATTCTCCGTTCCTGATGATTGTATTCCGTGCAAGAAGGGGAAGCAAAGAAAGAAATCTCACAAATCGAAATCGACGAATTCTATCGTAACTCCTTTGGAGTTACTGCATATGGATTTGTTCGGTCCTATCAGTATTAGGAGCATTGGTGGGAAATCGTATTGCTTGGTCGTAACTGATGATTACTCCAGATTTTCATGGGTTAAGTTTCTTTCTTCTAAAGCTGAAACCACTGATTTGGTACAATACTTAATCCTGGGTTTGGAGACTTTATTCAATCTGAAAGTCAGAAGAATCAGGAGTGACAATGGCAGCGAATTTAAGAATAGCAAAATGGGCTTATTCTGTCTATAAAAAGGAATTCATCATGAATTCAGTGCGCCATATGTTCCTCAACAAAACGGTGTCGCTGAACGAAAGAACATGACGTTGGTCGAAACAGCTCGAACGATGCTTGCAGATTCTAAGCTTCCAGTCACCTTTTGGGCTGAAGCTGTGAATACTATGTGTCATGTTTTGAACAGGGTCTTGACTGTCAAGCGACATAACAAGACTTGCTATGAATTGCTAAATAATCGAAAGCCGAATCTGGAATACTTACTACCTTTTGGTAATCCGTGTACCCTACTGAAGGTTCGAGATGTCCCAACAAAATTCAGTGCAAAGGCTATTGAAGGGATTTTTCTGGGGTATGTGGCTAATTCGACAACCAAGAGGGTTTATAACAAAGAGACACGCCAAGTTGAAGAATGGTTCCATATTGACTGTTCAAATCGGTCTTTACCACAAATGGCGATTGGTCCGGATTGGGCATTTGATTATGAAAACTTATTCAAGTCTTTTCATTACCTTCTGATATTTCTGAGGAAGATGCTGTTGTTCTTTATGATTCTTGTCAAGATGCACAGCACAATGGATTTCTACCAAATGCAGTTCCCAATTCATCGATTCCATCTACTTCTGCTCCAGATCCTAATGTTGCTTCTTGTTCAGGTCCACAAGATTCAGAGAGTGAGGAGGATAATGCTATTTTTCAAGATTCTTCTGCTGATCCATTGTTGAGTGATGATCCATTACCTTCGACACATGAACAGGGGGAGATTCCTACAAATTTAGACTCGGAAATTCCAATTCATCAAGATTTTTCTTGTCAATCTGAATCTACTCAAGTTGACGTACTGTCGGTTCCTGAGGTCGCATCCATCAAGGAACACAAAGATCATCCAGTGACTAATATAATTGGAAATTTACAGGATGGAGTGAAAACACGTTCTCTTGTTGACAATACTTGTTTGTATACTTGCATTAAAGATTCTGGTGTTCTTGATGATTGCTCACATTCATGCTTTATTTTGCAGGTTGAACCAAAGAATGTTGAGATGGCTTTAAATGACAATAACTGGATAGAAGCTATGCATGAAGAACTTGCTCAATTTAACAAACATAAGGTTTGGAATCTTGTTGATCTACCGAAAGGTGCGTATCTGATAGGAACAAAATGGGTGTTTAAATGTAAGAAAGACGATCGAGGTGTCGTGGTACGCAATAAGGCAAGATTAGTTGTCCAGGGCTTCAATCAATAAGAAGGAATTGATTACACCGAGGTTTATGCGCCGGTTGCGCGGCTCGAAGCTATAAGGCTATTTCTAGCTTTTGCTTCCTTTAAAGGTTTTAAGGTGTTTCAATTAGACGTTAAAAGTGCATTTTTATATGGAAAGGTCAAGGAGGAAGTCTATGTGTGTCAGCCGCCGGGGTTTGAAGATCCAATGCATCCAAATATGGTTTTCAAGCTTGATAAGGCTCTCTATGGTCTTCATCAGGCTCCTCGTGCGTGGTATGAGACTTTATCCACACATCTTTTGGCAAATAACTTTGTTCGTGGAAAGATAGACTCGACCTTATTCATAAAGAAATCAGGGGGAGATTACCTACTGGTACAGATTTATGTGGATGATATTATTTTTTGCTCGACAAATGAATGGTTGTGCAAAGACTTTGAGGGTGTTATGAAGTCAAAATTTGAAACGTCTGCTATGGGAGAGTTATCGTTTTTCTTAGGTTTACAAGTAAATCAAAAGGAAGATGGTTTCTTTATTCATCAGTCCAAGTATGTCAAAGACATCTTGAGCCGGTTCAAGATGGAGGACTGTACCCCATACGATACTCCAATTCCGGTCAATCATAAGTTAAATTCTGACCCGGAAGGAAAATATGTGGATTGTCGACTTTACAGAGCTATGATTGGATCCCTCATGTACTTAACCGCTTCAAGGCCGTATATAATGTTCGTCGTGTGTATCTGTTCCAGATTTCAGGCAAAGCCAAAAGAATCTCACTTAATTGCTGTAAAAAGAATCTTTCGGTATTTAAAAGGAAAACAACGTTTAGGGCTATGGTATCCTCATGGTTCTAACTTTGATTTCAATGCTTATACTGATTCTGATTTTGGTGGTTGTTGTCTGGACAGGAAATCTACAACAGGTGGTTGCCAGTTCTTAGGTAATCGACTTGTATCTTGGCAATGCAAAAAGCAAACCACAGTCTCAATTTCAACATGCGAAGCAGAATACATCGCTGCTGCAAGTTGTTGTTCACAGATCATGTGGATACAACAACAATTGAGAGATTACGGTTTGAATTTCACAGCAACCCCCATGCTTATTGATAACAATGCTACTATGTCCATAACGAATAATCATGTTAAACATAGTAAAACTAAGCACATTGAAATTAGATATCATTTTATACGTGATTGTGCAGAGAAAAGGTTGATTGAGTTGGTCAAGGTACACACTGAAGATAATTTTGCTGATATGTTTACCAAAGCATTTGATCATACCAGGTTTGAATTCCTAATTAAAATGATTGGTATGATCAATCCCGAATAAAAGTTTTTCAAAATCAGAATTTCATGAAAATTTTCTTTTAAGTTCTTTTATTGCTTTATTACATTTCTGCATTTACATTTTCAGTCAAAAAACTTAATTTATAAAAAGTCAAAACAAATTGAAAAATATAAAATTTTGACATCATTTGAGGTTAGAGAAGAAATGATAGTACATCAGTGATTAGATCATTTCACACGACCTTAGTAGACCATGATATATGATTGATTAAGATAAGTTGATTTGATCTAAATTTCAAAGTCTGCATAAATAAGAAATGATAGTGTTGTGAATGCTCTAGTCTTGATAATTTGTTTTAAAATTTGTGTATAAAATTTGAAACTTGAATTATCAATAGGCTAAAAGCGTTTTGAAACTAATAGTAGTGTGAAAATTAAATAAAACATGATTACATCTGTGATTTAAATCCATTATATACCTGGGTGTGTGTGTAAAAGATCATTATCAGATAAAGAATATTAGCTTTTAATAAAGGTTTTCCTATGAGATCAGTTTCGGGTTATGTCCTTAGCACTATTCATTCGATTTGCTTCAGTGCCCATGTCCCGAAAATCATGCAATTTGAAGTATAATCAAGATATGTACTTGACAACATCTGTCAAACATATACTAGCTCTTGGATCATATTGATATATCATCTTTACTGATTCCATTGAATTCATAATCTAGATAACAGTTGGATCCACATACCTGAATCTTATGATTCCACAAATATAAGCCAAAACATTGAATCATTCTATTCTGAATCTCATTGATTCCTATACAATCCAATTTGGATTATGCTATTCATGTGCTAAGTGATGTCTCCTCATTCTGAATATTCGGATAATCTTTAGTAAAATCTTATATATGTCTTGAAGATAGTGCATTTACTTTCTATTTGGCATATATGTGGGGTACACGATGTTTATCATCTAGATGGTACTAAATCACATGAATTTGGAGAATAAACGATTATAGTTTCAAATAATATAATATTGACAAATTTAAGAATTCAGGCTTTATATTTCAAATTCGGTATAAATAAAAGAGCATTTTATAACATGATCTTATTTACATTGAAATTTATCGCGTATCATTTCAAATATTATTCAAATTAAAGGAGTGTCAAAATGAAAAAGTTGCAAAATGCACAAAATTGAGTTGAATAGGTCTCATACTATAGGTTACCCTTTGTTATTGATAATATGTGTGATGAATTAATTGAATACTGATATGATCTTCTTGCTCATGATGTTAAAAACCAAAAAAATATGTGATTTCAGTTTGTACAGAGAAAAATAAAAAATATGTGATTTCGTTTTATTCAGATAAAAGTAAAAAATATGTGATTCTGTTTGTATAGATAAAATCCAAAAATATGTGTTTCCGTCTGTATAGATAAAACTCAAAAAGATTTTGATTTTTATTTTCCATGAAAATTCTAAACTTTTATTAAAATTGTTCGGGATTGGATCGATTACAAGGTGCTGACAAAAGTTCAAGACTTGAAAGGTTGAATTTAGAAAGTTTTGTTCAAGGCTAAAGTAATTGGATATTATGTTCGCTTGAACAGTGAAGCGAACTTAATATGTTCGCCCGAGAATAGTGAAGCGAACTTAATCTGATTGTGGTGAAGCGAACTTGTCTGTGGTGAAGCGAACTTATCTTGTTCGCCGAAGGCTTGTTAAGCGAACTTGGTGGGTTTAAGGATCTAGAACAGGCGAACTTATCAGTTCATCGTCTTTTCCGGTTTAGGCGAACTTAACCAAATTTTTTCAAAATTTTAAATCGGCGTTGTTGTCGTTGTTTACTGGTTGTATCTTCATCGAAATTTGATTGCGAATCTAACCAAGGTACTTTCACCGATTTTCATTCGTTAAATCGTGTGAATTTGATTCTTTTAGTCTCGGTTTTACACCGAATGACTCAAAGGCAAATTTTGACCTAATTTTTGACCGAAATATAAAATTGATCATCATATTTGGTTGTAAATTGGTATTCGACTGATTTTATATGCTTATTTCATGATTTTCTATGGAGTTGCCAAGGTTTTGAAATTCTGTGTTTGAATTTGAAACGTCTCAGGTTCAGGCGAACTTGTTCGAAGCGAACTTGTCAAGCGAAGTTCGCCTCTTGCACTACTAAGCGAACTTATTAAGTTCGCCTAGGGGTCAGAAGTGAAATGGACTTGTGAATTTTTTTGTTGAAAATTTTTTTTGTTTGAAATTTTTTTTTTGTTTGTGTGTATTATTATATGTGTGTTTCATATATGTGTAAATGTACTAATGTTTGTTGTGTTGTCCGATATTTTCACAGATGGCTCGTCGTGTCGAATATAAGCATAATCAAGTGGCGTTGTTAGATCCTAATATGCCAGAAGCAGTTCATTTTCAAGGCATCATAAATTTTCTGAATCGATCAAGACTGCATGTTGCCTTATCTGCGGATCCCTATATCAGCTTGGTATATATACAGCAATTCTGGGATACGGTACATCAAGATATTGACGTGGAACCGCATGTACTTTGTGCAACAGTAAACAATACCGAGATTGCAATTTCTGAAGAGACGATTCGTGCTGCTCTTGATTTAGGTGGAAATGCTGACGATCCAATATCTTATCCTAACACTCTTATTATGGGTTGTTTTCAACGGATGGGTTATCGTGGACGACAGAATGATACCCAAGCTCGGAAAGGTGGATTAGTGGGTGAATGGAGGTATTTTATGCATGTGATTATTCAATGCATCTCTCCACGAAAAACTGGTACTGATGAATTGAAGATGGCTCTTCAAACAGCTATGGTAGCCTTAACATTGAATAAACGATTCAATTTTCCTCTTTACTTTTATCGGGAGATGGTAATGCAGATCAATCCAGCTGAGGGTCAAGGTTTCTTGATGTATCCTCGATTTATTCAAATGATACTCAATCATCTGATTCCTGATCTTCCACAACATGCAATAAGATTAACGTTGACTCCGATGTCAAAACGTATTTTTACCGACTGTACAAAGGTGAAACAGCAGAATGCTGCATTGATTCCAGTCAATACTCCACTGTTTGGGCACTTAATCAATCCTGATTATGTTGCACCACCTAATGACAACTGGTTTCATCCTGATGAAATTGTTCAACCTCAAGGATTAAATGTTCAACAACCACAACAACCCGCACAACAACAACAGATACTAGTTCCACAAATACAAGTTCCTGTACAACCTCAAATTCCTATTCTTGAACAAGTTCCTATTCCATAAGCTGCAGTTGATATTCCTATTCAGGAACCAGTTCAAGAAGAGGTCGTTCATGAACCTGATCATGATCTAGGAATGAACATGGATGATTTCGTTGATGATGCTGTGCGCCGATTCATGAACAAGAAGGGAATGTGGTGACAAAAGCTGAGTCTAGTTCCAGCTCAAGTGATACGATATCATCTGATGATGACAGCACTGATTCTGATGAATCTAGGGATTTTTCTCCAGGTCATTATGAACGGTTGGCTGCTATTCCACTGGCTAATGCTGGAAAACGCATTAAATCTCAAGCCCGACGACCATGATGCAAGTCTGTTTGGGATTCTCCTTCCGGATCAGTACATGGTAAAAGATCTTTGGTTGATGAGAGTTCTGACACTGATAGTGACTTTACTCCAGATCCTACACGGCAAAAGTTAATGTCTGCATCGATTGCTGCTGCAAAATCTTCTCAAGGAGTCGAGGATGCTAATTTTGTTGCTTATCTGATAATTACTCCTCTAAGATGTAAGGATCCATCTCCAGTTCAAACTCATTTTCCTCCAGTTATTCCTACTACTTCAAGTCCTTCTATTCCACAATCAACAGCTGGTCCGTCAAAGCCTTCTGATTCTAACATGATTACTTTCCTTGAATCTCAAGTGCTTTCTCTACAAACACAAGTAAACTCTCTTGTGTCTATTGATTCATAATGGTAGCTGGTGATTCAGACTCAAGCTCAACAGATTGCTGATATGCAAGTATTAGTTTCCAAACTTGTTCAGCATCTTGACGCTCAGGGGGAGTTGAGGATACCTGATACTTGTCACACAGAGTCAATTCAAAGACGTGATGATGAAGACAATGATCCGGCTAGAAATATTGAGGGTGATCGTCAATACACTGACGCCAATCCTATATCTAGAGTTCAGGGGGAGTCGACATCACAATCACTTGAAGGAAACAAAGACAAAGATACTACTGGTACTAATGACGAAGAAATTCTGTTATTAGAATTCTTTCAAGATTCAGAAGAAGAGGAAGCTGAAAAGATTGAATGTCTTGATGACATTGACGATTTATTCAATGACATGGAAGATGATATGTCAGATACTGAGATAGAAGAAGGAGAAATAGTAGAGATTGAAATAGAGAAAGATAAAGACAGTGTCACTTATGAAGGCTGTGATGGTCTTAAGGTGCCGTATAACTTCATCCAGGATGATGTAATTCCTGAATTCACCTATGAAGGAGTAACAGATTCTATGGACTCTGTTGAAGACGTCACACTGCCTGATGATACAGCTGATTCAAAGATGGATACTGATGATGAGATAAGTCAATCCAATAAAGGTGTTGAAACTGAAACTACTCACACTGAGTCTCCGAAGATTAATGAAGAACCTGTGATGTACAGAGATACAGGGATGACACGAGAACAGTGGAGAGAAGTTGTAAACAGTTGGATGAAGGTGCTACCCAAGTCTCCAGCACAACCTGCTCAGAAAGAGAAATATGTGAATAAAGAGCAGTGTGTAGGAAGGATCATAAGTTGGTTCTATGATGGTGAATCAAAATTATTTGTAATCAAACGATCTGACGGTGTTCAATACTTAAAGTCGAGGATCAAATATTTCAATACTTTGCCGAGGTGTGAAATAAATGGTCTAGCTTCAAAGCCACTTATAAATAGATCGAAGAATGGTTTGGCTGATGTGATAGCAAACCTGATAAAGAAAGAAGGTAGTTCGGGTAAGTATGAAATACTGAAACCACAGAAGGGAAAGAGAGTGAAGAACACAGATCCAAAGACTGGGAAAGTAACCTGGAGATACAAGTATAAACCAGTACGTGCTATTCACAAGATACCATTAAAGAATATTCCTTAAGACTTTCTTGGGAATATGAAATGGTGGTATGTTGATGTTAATACTGGTGAAGCAAGGATTGAAGATAAAGATAATAAGGTCATTGTGTGTTTCTATGACGCAATGAATCTTTTTAATTTTTCAAAGAAAGATCAGAGGACACTGCGAAAGAATGATATCATGTATACTGATGAATGGAGAGAACAAGGTCTACAGTACAAAAGAGTTTTGGAGATATGCAGAAGATATGGAGTGCATGCTGGCAGCAGACTACCGGATAACTGGAAGAGTTCAAGATAAAGACTGAAGACAGAAAATCAAGCTATTGTCAAGGGGGAGTCTGTTAGGACATAGATTTGTAATGAAAAAAGCTTGTAATAGTTAGATTTTATGTCTTTGTGTTTTTGATATGTAAATGTATAAAGTTGCTAAGTGTTTTTACTAGTGAGCCTAGAGGCGAACTTGTTAAGTTCGCCTGGTCTATCAGAGGCGAACTTAATAAGTTCGCCTAGGTCTAACTGAGGCGAACTTGTTAAGTTCGCTTAGTCTGTTTCAGGCAAACTTAATAAGTTCGCTTACAGCAAGTTAGTTTCTATATATATGTGTTTACAGAGTCATTAGACAGAGGACTGATCAGGGAGAGAACCGAGAGATAGAATTATCTGATTGAGTCTGTAAACCATTGTGAAGTGGAATATATTTGAGAAGTTTATTTACGCGTGTTGTTTCAATTGTCGGTTAGTATACAAATGTTAAAATGAAGGATTCCGCATTTCGTGTTATAGCAACGTCAGATCACGAGTTCGATCAGTAGTTGAGTTACCTGGACCTTCACTTTAACGTGTGTCACCTACATCAGCCGAAGTCGGACCGACTTGGCCTATCATGTCGATCAGACATTAGTCCCATTCCAGCCTATAAATAGATGCTCTTGGCCGTTCAAATGAAAACAAAACATACACAAACACCACAATACACACACACGAATCTGAGGAGTAAGGGACCCAGTGCGGTGTGTTTAAATGCAAGTGCGGTACGTTACGAGTGTGGTTCATATCCGGAGAGACATTTAAGCGAGGAACGACCATAGGAAACGACCCGAGACTATCGTAAGTACACTAGCTCCGTGCCTTAGAGAAATATTTATGTGAATTATGTGTTTATGTGTTATGTGATTTGTGTAGAACTAAGGTTCGGGGTAATGAGGGTTAGTCTAAACACTAAACGGGAGTAATAGAGTAGCCACGACGTATCCAAGGGGTGGTAGATACGACGCTGGTATTTTCTATATATAAATCTATTGGTGCTTCTTGGTGAAACCATTATGATTGTTTAGGGGTATAGACTAAAAGATAATAATGAAAATATAGTAAACGAAAGGGAGATCTTCCGACTAGTATGTAGTTATCTGACAAACGGAATTTTCTATCTAAGGAAAGAATGGTGTATAAATCCCTACTGGACCCGTCACTCTTTCCTGGGAACATCTCTTTTGGAGGTACTACTCTGAAAAGATAATCACCCCGGTTTACAATATATGATAAGTATGAATAAGGGAGGGCTTAATTCTAAATAAAGAAATATATGTGATGTATTATAGGGGTGGTGGGTACGCCGCTGGTACACCCTATATATAAACCTCTTAATACGTCATAGAGACACCTTTACGAGGAATTAGGACATAAATGGGATAAAATCCTGAGGAAGTTATGATATTAAATAAATGATGAGAAACGCTTAATCTTAAGCAAAGGAGTATTCATGAGATGTTAAAGGGGTGGTGGATACGCTGCTGGTACTTCCTATATATAGACCTTTTTAACATAACATGATGAAACCTTTGTAAGGAATTAGAGCAACATTTAAGATAAAAGCATGAAGAGATCATGCTATTAATTGAGAATTACATGGGAAAGCTTAATTATGAGTAAAGGAGTATTCATGGGACATTAAAGGGCCGGTGGATACACTGCTGGTACTTCCTATATATAAACATCTTTAACGTAACATGGAGAAACTTTTATAAGGAATTATATGAAAGTATGACAAGAGGTGATTCTATATGTACAAATATGCAATGTGTGATAAATGTGAATGCATGATAGATGATCATGCCATATGTGTAAATATGAATGTATGATGGAAACGAGTCTAAGTCTTAAAATGAAATAACGGAATACTTACGAAGTGTTAAAGGGGTGTGGATGCGCCGCTGGTACTTCCTATATATAAGCCTATATAATGCACCGTGGGGAAAACGTTACAAAATTTTAAGGTGAGGACTGGTTGGGAATAAATTGGGAGGCTGTGAGTCTATGATACTCAAGATCCCAATGAAAAGAGATGTCCAGCCTACGGGGCGGGTCTCAAGAATAAATGGAAAAAGGTTCCTATTCTACGGGACGGTAAGCCCTTAAATATGAGAATGGAAATGTGCCCAGTCTATAAGGCGGAAGGATGTAGAAGCATGTTTTTGTAACTATAGATTAAATTCTATGTATCGGTGTACATGGCTAGTACGCAGGAGGGTGTTCCTGAGTACTTAGCCTGCACACCAGTTTGGTCCTGGGTACTTAGTAAGTACGCATGACCAAACCCTGTGTACTTAGACAAGTACGCAGGTGATGTTCCTTCCCCTATAAATAGAAGACTTGTCTTCATTTGTAGGTGGAACTTTGGAACAAGGACGAGAGGTGTCCGGGTCTGGACGAGCTCTCCCAACCCCTGGACCGTGAGCTTAAATGAAAGATGTGTGCTCCTTCGGTATGTAGTCTGTAATACGGGATGACTTCTATGTTATGGATTACGTGTTGTTTCATTATCTTTTTTCCGTGTTCGTGTTTCTCTGTCTTGTTTTTTGGTTCACACACAAACCACAGAACAGGTCCGTGTATATCCGCTGCGCGACGAGGCTCCCGGGACCTACATGTGGTATCAGAGCATAGCTCTTGATTTCAAGTGTTGTGAGTGTGTTAGGAGCATCTTCTACACATCCTACAGAGATTTTGCAAGCAAAAGTGGGTGTTTTTGTTGATTTTTGTGATAAAATAGGGGTAGCTCTTGAGCACTATTTTAGAAACAAAAATCACTTAAAAACCGACTTTTGTTGTGTATTTGAGTGTTTTGAGCATCAAAGGTTGGTTAGAAACAAGTTTCTGACCCTTTGGCTCATTTTGTTTGGTCATATCTTTGATTTCTTCTGTCTCCGGTGAGATTCTAGTGACCGGAAAAAGTTGGTGAGGGTTGTTGAAAAAGTGACATCCGTACTTACCTTATTTGGCAACAAGTAAAGTCTTGCTGCTTACTTAACAAGTACGCAGGACCATATTTGCTGCGTACTTAATTGATCTCATGCGTACTTATCATTTCCTCCTGCATACTTGTAACATTTCTGATTTATTACCTTTATTATTAGTTCAATGTAACACATTTTGACACCAATTCTAGTGAAACGTTCAAATTCATTCATTCCCTCAATTAAGACCAAAGTATTAATTGAAATACACAAGCTTGCACACTAGGAGACACTATATATACATACATTCATCATACAATTCTTTTCCTTTCACATATATATATATATATGTTTAATTTGACTAGGATAGTCAAACCCGTATCAATTTATGTTTAATTCGTGTAAATAACGCGTAATCAATTCCAGAAATCATGCATCAGTCGACCTCGAGTGTACCTGGACCATTATCAGACCCAATTCACTTTAAAACCTTCGATTTGATACGTAAATCTCGTCCGACAACTGTTACGGACAAACCATAATCAAATCGACTAACTAAGACAAAATTAATCGAATTAAACCTATCACCCACTCTCGTATACGCCCTCACAAACTCTCCCAACCACTGGCGAACCCGAATTTCATCTCTGGAATACTCTCGATCATGAAGAACAGTCGGAGTCGACCTCGTAGCCGCCAGCACTTGTTGCCCAATCTCAACGTGTAAGTTTTACATCACTAGGATCGTAATCAAACCCCGATCGAAAGCCATTTATCAAGCCCTTTTTGCACGCACCTTGAACATCAGACCAGCCTTTTTGCACGCACCTTTAACATCAGACCCGGATACCTTTTCGCTGCGGGTTATCAGTTAGCCGGACGGGTCTTGTACGCGAATAGCCCCTCTGGTCCAGCGGTATACATGAAACACGCACACAGGATCCACCCGGGTTCGAACCGGGTGGCCTGTTATATTTTTAAATATAGTTTTTAAAGCTACAAAAATATTAAAAAAAATATTTATTTTTATAAACCTTGAAATATTTATAACAGAATAAATTCAGTTTTACAAATATTACATAAAAACCTATGTTTTTATGAAATTATACATTAAATGATCAATTTAAAATAAGTAATTATTTTGAATAAATTAATTTCAAAACTTGGTACAATTTTATAAAAAGTTTTATAAAAACTTAAACTTTATTTTCAAAATCAATTAATTGACAAATAAAAATAATTGATTTAAATAAAATTTATAAAATGTTAATTTTACTTAAAACAATGAACACTTATTTTTAAGGGAAAAAAATAAATAAATAAAATTTATTTATTACAAAGGTAAATGTATATTTTACTTTTTACACACCTTTATAAATAAATAGTATGCTTACACATCTTTATAAACAAATAAAGCAAAATTATTTATTTAATTAAGATAACTCACACCACTAATTTTATAACTAAATTATTAAATAATAATTATTTAATTTATTTAGTTATTCAAACTCAAAACCTAGTTTAATTATTCTAAAACTATTTATTTAAATTTCTCATTTTATAAAACACCTCATTTAAGTATGAACCACTAATACTTACCACTCCAACACTGTCACACACAACCGATTCAATCCTAGACTTAGACATAGACTATTGTGCCCTCTAATAATTCAACATACATTATACATTAGGTTAGCGTGGGAGTTGCAAGGATCATTTTACTACCTAGTCTCCCGTGTTTAGCTACACCTTGAACCATGTGAGTATTACATAGCCCCTTTTTACTCTTTTACATTTTTAGGATGAAACATGAACACTATTCAAATCATTGTTTAATTTTACATAAACTACACAAATACAAATCCTATTTACATTCATGTGTGCAATTTGAGTTTTATGCCTGAGTGCTAGGTGTGCTAACTTTTGTGAACAACTTATGTGCAATCATTAACTATTCAAGCCGACGGTTTACAATGATAGATCTATTGAGTCTGACAAACCCACCCAGGTAGGGTGATTGTTACCGACAACACAATTTTGCATGCTAGTTACAAATGTTTGATTGTACCTGGTTACACAATAGCTACTCTCCATAAATGCCTTATTTTATCATGTTATGTAAGGATTTGTTTTAATTAAAATCTATATGCTATCTATATACAAACATGTGTTATACTCACCAACTTTTTAGTTGACCTTATTTTAATCATGGTTCAGGTACTAATGTGTGATTTGATCAAGATATGCTACATATAGGCCTTGCGACTTAGTTAATTTGAATAAAGAATTCTATGTATTTTAATTATGTTCTTTCATGGATTTGGTTGTGTTTGGATTATTTGAAATAAAATTGATGTTTAATATATTACAATTTAGTTAACCTTGTGCTCATGAACAGTCTACATGTCCCGCCCCGATGATTCCGCCGTCGGTTGGGGTGTGACAGATTGGTATCAGAGCCTTGGTTATAGGGAATTAGGTTATTAGACACCCTTGACCTAGACTATAACTTTAGGACACCCACTTATGCTATGCTTCATGATTATGTGATATGTGCTACATGCTATGTGTTACATGCCTACCATGATAGTTATTATTCTATTTTGATGCCTTATTTGTTAAAATTCATGATTTATTTGAATATACGTAAATAATGATTAAATAATCATTACCCCTACCTATACCCTAAAACCTCATAATATTCTTATCTACTTTTCTATCATCACCTTCTTAGCATGTGGAAACTGCATTGATCTAAATCTTTAAAAAAAAAAATTATTATTTTCTCGTTAAGACTTTTAAACTTTGATTAATTATTTGAGGACACGTGCAATCTGGAAGGGTGACACCTATATTCTGGGTTTTCTGTCTAGGAAAGCATTTCGCATAAATCCTAATCAACCGAGGGACCCGTATGCTTTCCTGGGAATACCCGGGATGAGTGTTTACTTATAGGCTAAAGCATGTCTCCTTGAAAATTATATGTGTTTAATTAACCTTAATGTGTCATAGTATTCAAGTGATTATATCACTATTTGAGTACAATCCCAACTATGAATTACTATTTTATTTTGCTATCTCATCCTTTTAAATCCAGGTAACATTCATAAGTTCTTACATCTTTTCTTGTCTTGTGAAAATCTGTAGAATGCCTCCTCGTCGTGCTCCCGTGGCCAACACCAACACCGACATCGCTACTATCCTTGCACAACTCGTAACTCAACTCACTCAAGCTAATGGTGCCACCAATGGTAACCATGGGGTTAATGGTGGTAATGGTGGAAATGGTGGTGCCAACCCATCTCAATGCACCTTCAAGCATTTCAACTCATGTAATCCCCTCAAGTTCTATGGTACCGAAGGATCTACGGGACTTCTTCAATGGTTTGAAAGTATTGAGAATACCTTTCTCAATAGTGACTGCCCCGACAATCTTCGTGTTCGACATGCCACAAGTGTCTTACAAAAACGGGCACTCACGTGGTGGAATGGGGAAAAGAGGAATAGAGGTGTGGATGTAGCAATGGCCTTACCTTGGGATGAGGTTAAAAGGCTAATGACTGAAAAATTCTGTCCTCGAAATGAGGTAAAGAAACTCGAAGCCGAATTTTTGGATCTTGCCCAAGATAGTGGTGAAAGCTTGGCACATACAACTCGGTTCCATGAGTTGAGTCTCCTCGTGCCCCACATGGTCACACCTTTATCCCGCTGCATTGAAAAATATATTGGTGGATTAACTAGGCAAATTCAAGATACTGTCCTAGGGAGAAATCCCGCAACACTTGAAGATGCTATCCGTTTATCCGCTACCTTAACCGATAACCATGTGAAGGTGGGGACTCTTACAAAAAAGGGCACAAAGAAAGTTTCCAACACCACAACTCCTCCCACCCACAACAAAGAAGCCACAACTGAACTCTCCCGACATAATAAGAAGAGAAAGGCTAGAAGTTTTGCTGTGGTCACTCCTGCTATTCCTGTTAATCAAGCTGCACCTATGGTTCAAGCAGCAGCCAAAAAGCCATATGTTGGGATCTACCCGCTTTGTGGCACATGCAACTATCATCATCCCCAGAGCATCCTATGTCGCCTTTGCACTCATTGTGGGAAATATGGCCAAACGGTCAATGTTTGTAGGGCCAAAGCTCTTGCGGGCCAGTTCAACCCACCAAACCGAACCAACCCGCAAGTGGCTAATCAAGGTGTACCCGCTATTGCAAATGGGTGTGCTTGTTATGAATGTGGCGACCCAAATCATTTCCGTGACCAGTGCCCAAGATTTATCAATGCTAGACAAGGAGGAGCTCGTGGGCGTGCTTTCAACATAAACGCCAATGAAGCTCAAGCCAATAATGATGTGGTCAATGGTACGTTCCTTGTTAATAGTTAATATGCCTCCATTTTATTTGATACCAGTGCCGATAAAAGGTTTGTGTCACTTAACTTTGAACCTATACTTGCAAAGATACGATCCCAATTAGAGAAAACCTTTACCGTCGAAATAGCAAATGGTGACTCTCTTACAATTGACTCCATTGTCTATGATTTCTCCCTAGAACTTAATGATCATACGTTTCCAATCAGCCTTGTACCAATGCCACTAGGGAGTTTTGATATCATCATAGGCATGGATTGGCTATCAAACCCTCATGCCGAAGTCATCTTTTTTGAGAAGTGTATTCGAATACCTCTACCGTCGGGAGAAACATTAAGAGTCTTTGATGAAAAGCCTTGCAAAGGACTTAAATTAATGTCACTACTGCTCAAAAGTACTTACGAAAGAAGTACGTGGCCTTTTTGGCCCATATCGTTCAGAAGGATGTAAAAAAGAAGAGTATTCAAGACATCCCCATTATCCGAGACTTTCCCGGAGTGTTCCCCGAAGATTTATCCGGTCTTCCACCCGTTCGACAAGTATAATTTCGCATCGATCTTATACCTAGAGCTAACCCCGTGGCTAGAGCTCCTTACCGTCTTGCACCTTCTGAAATGCAAGAACCTGCAAGCCAACTCCAAGAGCTCTCCGACAAAGGTTTCATTCGTCCAAGTCATTCACCGTGGGGTGCACCCGTCTTATTCGTCAAGAAGAAGGATGGATCATTTCGCATGTGTATTGACTACCGCGAACTCAACAAGCTTACTATCAAAAATCGTTATCCTTTACCTAGAATTGATGATCTCTTTGATCAACTTCAAGGTTCTACTTGCTTCTCGAAGATTGATCTTCGATCTGGTTATCACCAACTCCGAGTGCAAGAGGATGATATTCCAAAGACTGCCTTTCGAACAAGGTATGGACACTATGAGTTCATGGTCATGCCTTTTGGGCTAACCAATGCACCCACAGTTTTCATGGACCTCATGAATCGTGTGTGCAAACCGTACCTTGATAAATTCGTGATTGTCTTTATTGATGATATCTTAATCTACTCCAAGACTAAATCCGATCATGAGCAACACCTTAGGTTGGTTTTGGACCTCTTGAGGAAAGAGAAACTGTATGCCAAGGTCTCCAAATGTGAATTTTGGCTAAAGGAGGTTCAATTCCTAGGTCATATTGTCAACGAGAAAGGAATTCATGTTGACGCTGCAAAGATTGAAGCGGTTAAGAATTGGAATGCCCCGAAGACTCCCACCGAAGTTCGTTCATTTCTTGGTCTTGCGGGATATTATCGTCGTTTCATCTCAAACTTCTCAAAGATTGCTGTCCCCCTTATCGCTTTGACCCACAAGGGTAAGACTTATGAATGGGGACCAAAACAAGAAGAAGCTTTCCAAACTCTCAAGCAAAAGTTGTGCAATGCTCTTATTTTGACTCTCCCTGAAGAGAATGATGATCTAGTTGTCTACTGTGATGCTTCCAACCAAGGTCTCGGTTGTGCTCTCATGCAACAAGGTAAAGTAATCGCTTATGCATCAAGACAACTTAAGATTCATGAAAAGAATTATACAACGCACGATCTCGAGTTGGGTGCGGTCGTATTCGCATTGAAGATTTGGAGACATTATCTCTATGGCACAAAATGTGTGGTGTTCACCGACCACAAAAGCCTTCAACACATCTTCAACCAAAAAGAACTCAACATGAGACAACGACGTTGGGTTGAACTCCTTAACGACTATGACTGCGAGATTCGTTATCATCCCGGCAAAGCGAATGTTGTAGCCGACGCCTTGAGTCGAAAGGACCATGTTGTGCTTCATTGTGCCCGAATCCAAACCGATATTTTAATCCACATCCTAGAAGCTCAACACGTCTCAGTCACCGAGGGTAACATGTACGAAGAAATGTCGTGTGGTGTTGAACTTCAGCTTGAATCGAAACCCAATGGCTTATTTTATTACTTGAACCGTATTTGGGTTCCCGACTGTGATGATCTCCGTGCATTTCTCATGAACGAGGCCCACAAGACTCGTTATTCTATTCATCCCGGTGCGGATAAAATGTATCAAGATCTTCGCCAACAATATTGGTGGCCCGGTATGAAGAAAGACATTGCTCTCTATGTTGCCAAATGTCTGACCTGCTCCAAAGTCAAAGCCGAACATCAACGTCCTTCCGGTTTACTTGAACAACCAGAAATTCTCGTGTGGAAATGGGAGAACTTAGCCATGGATTTCATTACCAAACTCCCTCGCACCTCGAGTGGTTATGATAGCATTTGGGTGATCATTGATCGTCTCACCAAATCTGCTCATTTCTTGCCTATCCGTGAAGACTATCGGGTTGAGAAACTAACCCTAATTTATATTGACGAAATCGTGAGCCGTCATGGTGTTCCCTTGGACAGAATATCCGATAGAGATGCTCGGTTCACCTCTCGTTTTTGGCAATCTCTCCAAACAGCTCTTGGCACACGATTGGATTTGAGCATGGCTTACCATCCCCAAACTGACGGCCAAACCGAGCCAACAATCCAAACTCTTGAGGATATGCTTAGAGCTTGTGTAATTGATTTTGGTGGCAATTGGGATTAACATTTATCCCTAATTGAGTTCTCTTACAACAATAGCTACCACACAAGTATCAACATGGCTCCATTTGAAGCTCTTTATGGTCGCAAGTGTCGTTATCCTATCTGTTGGAATGAGATTGGTGAAGCACAAATCACCGGTCTCGAGCTAATCCAAGAAACATCCGACAAAATTATCCAAATCCGAGAAAACATTCGAGTAGCTAGGAATCGGCAAAAGAGTTATGCCGAAAAACGTCGAAAACCCTTGGAATTCCAAGTCGATGACCTTGTTCTTCTAAAGGTGTCCCCGTGGAAGGGTGTGATTCGTTTTGGAAAGAAAGGCAAGTTAGCACCTCCCTACGTGGGTCCATTCAAGATCCTTGAAAGGATTGGAAAAGTGGCTTACAAACTCGAGTTACCTCCATCACTTGGCAGTGTGCATCCTACATTTCATGTGTCAAATCTGAAGAAATGTCTTGCTGATGAGAATCTTCCTATACCTTTTGACGATGTGCACATTAACGAAATGATGCACTTCGTTGAGAGACCGGTAGAAATCATGGATCGTGAGATCAAGCAGCTCAAGCAAAGCCGTATTCCTATTGTCAAAGTTCGTTGGGAATCAAAACGTGGTCCTGAGTTTACTTGGGAACGTGACGACCAAATGAAACTCATGTACCCCCACCTCTTTGCTGATTCAGTAGCCTCAACTAGTTGAATTTCGGGACGAAATTCCCTCAACATGGGATACTGTAACATTTCTGATTTTATTACCTTTATTCTTAAATGTAACACATTTTGACTCCAATTCTAGTGAAACGTTCAAATTCATTCATGCCCTCAATTAAGACCAAAGTATTAATTGAAATACACAAGCTTGCACACTAGGAGACACTATATATACATACATTCATCATACAATTCTTTTCCTTTCACATATATATATATATATGTATATATTCAATTATTTTTGGTTATGTGCAAATAACAAGGGTCTATGTACAATTTTGAACCCCTAGCCAATTGAACCCTTAGCATCCATCTTGAACCCTAAAAACGCTATGGTCGACCAAATCCAAAAAAAAATAAAGAAAAATAAAAATTTACCTGTTTGACTTTTAAAAGTCAAACAGGGCAGAATTCAAAAATTCCATCGCCAATGTCGACCCAATCGATTGCTAATGGGTTCCCTTACCATGCACAATCAGTAGACGACCCAAACCAGACCCAATCATCAAACCAATTCAATCATTCAAGCGGACAATTCAAAATTTGAACGAATTTGACTAGGATAGTCAAACCCGTATCAATTTATGTTTAATTCGTGTAAATAACGCGTAATCAATTCCAGAAATCATGCATCAGTCGACCTCGAGTGTACCTGGACCATTATCAGACCCAATTCACTTTCAAACCTTCGATTTGATACGTAAATCTTGTCCGACAACTATTACGGACAAACCATAATCAAATCGACTAATTAAGACAAAATTAATTGAATTAAACCTATCACCCACTCTCGTATACGCCCTCACAAACTCTCCCAACCTCTGGCGAACTCGAATTTCATCTCTGGAATACTCTCGATTACGATGAACAGTCGGAGCCGACCTCGTGGCCGTCAGCACTTGTTGCCCAATCTCAACGTGTAAGTTTTACATCACTAGGATCGTAATCAAACCCTGATCGAAAGCCCTTTATCAAGTCATGCTAACAATACAGATTCAATCCAATTTAAATTCTAGGGTTTCATTGTTCTTGGCGCTAATCTAATTTGGGCATCGATCTGAAATTGTATTTTTAAACTTTTCGAATCTATAATAATCCAGCGAAACCACCTGGTCCGGCCGACAAGTCACTGCGCCGCCGAATCAGGTGGCGTGGGTTCGAAACCCACCATACCAGCCTTTTTGCACACACCTTGAACATCAGACCCGGATACCTTTTCGCTGCGGGTTATCACTTAGCCGGACGGGTCTTGTACGCGAATAGCCCCACTGGTCCATCGGTATACATGAAACACGCACACAGGATCCACCCGGGTTCGAACCGAGTGGCCTGTTATATTTTTAAATATAGTTTTTAAAGCTCCAAAAATATTTAAAAAAATATATATTTTTATAAACCTTGAAATATTTATAACATAATAAATTCAGTTTTACAAATTTTACATAAAAACCTATGTTTTTATGAAATTATACATTAAATGATCAATTTAAAATAAGTAATTATTTTGGATAAATTAATTTCAAAACTTGCTACAATTTTATAAAAAGTTTTATAAAAACTTAAACTTTATTTTCAAAATCAATTAATTGACAAATAAAAATAACTGATTTAAATAAAATTTATAAAATGTTAATTTTACTTAAAACGATCAACACTTAATTTTAAGGGAAAACATAAATAAATAAAAGTTATTTATTACAAAGGTATATATATATTTTACTTTTTACACACCTTTATAAATAAATAGTATTCTTACACATCTTTATAAATAAATAAATAAATAAAGCAAAATTATTTATTTAATTAAGGTAACTCACACCACTAATTTTATAACAAAATTATTAAATAATAATTATTTAATTTATTTAGTTATTCAAACTCAAAACCTAGTTTAATTATTCTAAAACTATTTATTTAAATTTCTCATTTTATAAAACACCTCATTTAAGTATGAACTACTAATACTTACCACCCCAACACTGTCACACACAGCCGATTCAATCCTAGACTTAGACATAGACTATTGTGCCCTCTAATAATTCAACATACATTATAGATTACGTTAACGAGGTGAGTTGCAAAGATCATTTTACTACCTAGTCTCACGTGTTTAGCTACACCTTGAACCATGTGAGTATTACATAGCCCTTTTTTACTCTTTTACATTTTTGGGGTGAAACATGAACACTATTCAAATCATTGTTTACTTTTACATAAACTACACAAATACAAATCTTATTTACATTCATGTGTGCAATTTGAGCTTTATGCCTGAGTGCGAGGTGTGCTAACTTTTGTGAACAACTTATGTGCAATCATTAACTATTCAAGCCGACAGTTTACAATGATAGATCAATTGAGTCTGACAAACCCACCCAGGTAGGGTGATTGTTACCGACAACACAATTTTGCATGCTAGTTACAAAGGTTTGATTGTACTTGGTTACACAATAGCTACTCTCTATAAATTCCTTATTTTATCATGTTATGTAAGGATTTGTTTTAATTAAAATCTATATGCTATCTATATACAAACCTGTGTTATACTCACCAAATTTTTAGTTGACCTTATTTTATTCATGTTTCAGGTACTAATGTGTGATTTGATCAAGATATGCTACATATAGGCTTTGGGACTTAGTTAATTTGAATAAAGAATTCTATGTATTTCAATTATGTTCTTTCTTGGATTTGGTTGTGTTTGGATTATTTGAAATAAAATTGATGTTTAATATATTACAATTTAGTCAATCTTGTGCTCCTGAACAGTCTACATGTCCTGCCCCGATGATTCCGCCATCGGTTGGGGTGTGACAGTACTTATCAAGTACGCAAGAGAAAATTCTAAATATGCAAGACTAGGTTTGTTAAGTGCGCCAGGCAAGAGTCAAGTGCGCAAGTTGTTTTGACTTTATAGAAATTTGACTAAGTGATACACTATGGCAAATCTTCAAAACCTCAGTAACCTACTTAATTATAACAATGAAATTGGAACCCCGCAAAAACCGCCAAAGCAGCTTAATGTTAATGATTATTCAAATTGGAAAGCACGCTTTGAACATTATATCTCATATACTGATTCCTCTTTGTGGATACCTATACTTGAGGGGTATAAGCATCCAACTTATACATATCTTGATGATGTTGTCCCAAGCCTATTTCTAAGCTAGATGAAGAAGAAAAGAAAGTCTATGATAGAGAAAAGAAAGCACATGGATCTATCACAATGGCCCTAACTAGAGAACTCTTTCACAGCTTCAGAGGTTATGATAATTCAAAAGATCTCTGGAAGGCATTGTAGAAAAGATTTGAAGGAAACAGTGACATCAAGAAGAGCAAGAGAGATCTTCTGAGAAAGCAGTATGAGTGCTTCAGATATCTGGAGAATGAATCTAATGATGAACTTATATATAGATTCTATCATCTTTAAACTGAGTTAAAAGCTTTTGAGCTAAAGTATCCTGATGAGGAATTAGTTAAAAAATTTCTGGATGCTTTACCACCAAAGTTTGAGATGTATACCACTCTGCTGAGAGAGAACCTGAAGTTCTATGAGATGACGATTGAAGAAGCAATCGGTAAGGTTCAAGCTCACGATATGAACCTGAAAAGAAAGGAAAGCTCAGGAAGACCTCAAATCCAAGACCCTTCTACGTATTATGGGACGTCTTCCACAGCTAAATCATCTAGTTCTGGTATCGCCTTATTCTCAGGAAACTCAAATGAAGAAGATAACTCGAATGGTTGTGGTGGGCATACATGCTTTACAGGATCTGGTTCTCACCACCAAAATCCCTCAAGAAATCCTCCCTCTACATCTTCAGCTAACTAGATTGCTATAGCCAAGATAGCTGAAGATCATGTAGCATTATTTTCATTGTGTATGCTTGCTTATGAGAACTTCATTGGTGGCAAGCTTATAGATCCTAAGACAATTGAAGAAGATTTTAATCAGGTGGATCTAGATGACATGGAGGACATGGATATTCAGTGGAATATGGCGATGATATTGAGAAGGGCCAAGAGTTTCTTGAACATAACTGGCCGAAAGTTTATTGGTGGGCATTCAAATGCCAAGGTTGTTTTTGACAAATCCATGGCCAAGTTCTACAAGTGTCTGAACTTTGGACACTTTGCTCGTGAATGTCAGAAGGACAAAGCACCTTCCTCAGGATTCACAAGACCAAGCCAGGGAAACAACCAAGGAAACAATCAAGGGTACAACTCTAACAACCGTAATCAAAGTCAAGGTGGAACGTCCAATGCATTGGTGGCTCAACAGGATGAAAGTTTTGATTGGGGTGTTCATCTGGAGGATGCCCTTATTGCACAAACACAAGTTGGTCTCATGGCTGAGATTATGCAGATGATGGAAGCAGAGGAAAGGGAAGCGTCTGTGGCTGATCAAGTAGAGTCTACAACTGCAGTTGCCCTCATGGCTATTGGAGAGCCATCATGTTCATCCAATGAGGTAGATTCTAATCCTTTTGCTGTCATTTCTTGTTCCAAATGTCTAAGCTTAAAGGTTGAAAATTCTAAGCTTCAAGACAAAGTCGAACCCCTTCGTATTGCAGTGTTAAGCTACAAGGAAAATGAAAAACGTTACAAAGATTCAATTGAAACTTTAAAGAAAGAAAAACGTGATTATTCACTTAAAATCAGTGATCAACAGTTTCATTTGGATGTTGCGTACAAGGGGTTAGAGAAAAGGAATAATTAGATCAACAAGCTGCAAAATGAGATCTTGCAGTTGAATGGTAAAATTGAGAAGTTGAAAAATTCTCGCTTTGTGGTGGAACACTATGAATCAGTAGTGAGGCAAGTGAATGGCTTAGGGCTGGGTACTAATGTCATTCCTCCACCAGTTAGCGGGAAATTTGTCAACGGCTTAATTGACATTGATTTGCCTTGTTTTGATGAGTCCTCAAGTCAAGATGATTACTCTAACTAGGATGATTCCTCAAGTAAGGCTGACTCCGCATCTAATGAAGAGTTCTTTACTGCTTCTGATGATGGGTCTGAGAACACCTGCCCTGAAGGAGTAGTCTCTGAGGAGTTGCTAGGTGAACAGAAAGTTAAGAAAAACATTATCACTGATAGTGATAATTGTATTTTCACTGAACCCAATATGATTGAATCAAATGAAAAATTAAAAGTGATGCTTTATGGGGGATTTAAAAACATTAATCAAGTTAAGAAAGAAGCTTTTTCAGCTCATTTTGGGCTTGGTTATCAAGAAAATTTGCAAAAATTTTATATTCCCAAAAACCAATCATCATCGGGTCAGACTACTGTTCACCAAACAACTTCTCCTGCTCATCATGCTGAGTCATCTAATGCCAGATCTAATGAGCCTTACATGAGGACTTACAAAAAAAAGAGAACTTGCATTCACTGTGGTATGGTTGGTCACATTCTTGTGAACTGTCCTGCTAAGAACCAAGGGAAACGACCAATTATTTCACAACCAGCTGTTATCCCTAAGTCACCAGTAGTGAAGCATTCCAAAAATTCAAAAGCAAATGTGGTGAAACCATCAGTAAAACCTATGGTAAAGCCAAAGATCACATCTGAGGCTAAACCATCTGTTTCAAAAAGGGGAAAGCTACCTGCTAAACCTAGTGCATCTACCTCTGGTAGTGCACCAACTGGTGAGAAATCTGTGGTGAAACTCTCTAAGCCACAGAGGAGAAGAAGGAACAAGAGATTGAGAAAGCTAGTACAACTGGCTGGAATTCAATCAGGTGAAGCTTCCATTAGTTCACCTGCTGATGTTGAATCTAAGTCTACTGTTCTAGTTAAGAAAAAGAAGAGGTACTGGAATAACAAATCTAAAAGTTCTCAATCTCCTGGTCCCAAATCTTCTAAAGATTCATCCATTTTTGACACTCACGACTGTGAATTAATTAAGGTTGTTTATTTTAAGAAAGACGGACGACCCAAGACCACTATGGCTTGGGTCTCCAAATCTAATTAATTTCTTGTGACTCGTGCAGGGACATCCGAAGGGTACTATTTCTAATCGTTGGTATGTAGATAGTGGATACTCCTGGCACATGACAGGTAACATGGCCCTGCTTCAAGATGTGAAACCATTCAGAGGCGGCTATGTGGCCTTTGCTAGAGAGAAAGGCGGTAGTATCATGTGTCAAGGCGTGGTTTAAAATGGTTGTGTCAGCTTCGACAAGGTCAACAACTGCGAGCAGCTGAAGCATAACCTGTTGAGTGTCTCCCAGATGTGCGACAAGGAGTACACGGTTATGTTTGACAAGACTGAATGCATGATTCTGAAACCTGGTTTTAAGGTTCCTAAAGACTGGATTCTGATGCGAGCGCCAAGGACAAACGACACCTATCAGATCGACATGAGCGTGGCGAAAACCACCTCATCAGTTCCTACTTGTTTTCTTACCAAAGCGACATAGCTTGACTATATCTTGTGGCATAGGAAACTCGGACATATTTCTTATCAAAAAATGAATCATCTTGTCTGAAAAGGTTTGGTAACCGGTGTTCCTAAGCTGAGATTTACCGTTGCAGATGACTGTATGCCTTGTAAAAAGGGCAAACAGCAACGGAAGTCTCACAAGCCCAAGCTCCAAAACTCCATCGATACCCCTTTGGAGCTATTACATATGGATCTGTTTGGCCCCATAAGTATTAGGAGTATTGGATGTAAGTCATACTTTCTGGTTGTAACTGATGATTTCTCACGTTTTTCTTGGGTGCATTTTTTAGGTACAAAGGACGAAACTGCTGACATTCTTCAATACCTGTTCCTGAGCTTGGAATCTCTTTGCCAGTTGAAGGTTAGAAGAATAAGGAGTGATAACGGAACTGAATTCAAGAATAATTTGATGGAGTCGCATAACGGAAGAACAGAACCTTGATTGACTACAAGGACAATGCTGGCAGATGCAAAGCTTCCTGTCACTTTCTAGGCAGAAGCAGTTAATACAGCTTGTCACGTCCTAAATAGAGTTCTAGTTGTGAAGAGGCACAACAAGACTTGCTATGAGTTGATCAATAATCGACCTCCCAATCTTGACTATCTAGTTCCTTTAGGTAGTCCCTGTTCCTTATTGCTACAATACAAAGACCAAAAGTCTAAGTTTCATGCAAAAGCGATGGAAGGCATCTTCTTAGGATATGTTGCCTACTCGCCTGGCAAGAAAGTGTAAAATATAGGAACTCATACTATCGAGGAATGGTTTGAAGTGGATTGTAGTAAACACATCATTCCACCAGAACCAACTGGTCTAGCTTGTGGTTTTGATTATGATGCGCTATTCAAATCTTTCAACCATCCTGATTTGTCTGTCGATGATGCCGCTAATGTGTATGAATTATTTGGTGGTGGTGATGACTCCAGTTTCTCAACCCGTGCTGCTGTACCATTGAAGATGTTCATGTTGACAGAAATGACGCTCAAGCTAATCCTAACACTCGTGTAGGAAATGAAGCTCCAACTGATCTAATCAACATTGAATCTTCTTCTTCTGGAACACAGGATATGGGGGAGTTAAGCACGAACCTCGATTCAGAAATTAAAGAACCGAATGTACCAGAGACGAGAGTGCATAAGAATAATCCAATTGACAACATTATTGGTGATCCTCATGCCAGTGTCCAAACTCTTCATAGAACCATTGCTGAGAACACTAGTCTATACTCTGAGATACTTGACATTGGTGTCATGGAAACATGATTACATGCTGCATTCGTGTCCCAGTTAGAGCCAAAGAATGTGAAGGAGGCTATCGCTGACAACTGCTGGATTGAGGCAATGCAAGAAGAACTGTCTCAATTCCAAAAGTTGCATGTGTGGGATTTGGTTGACTTGCCAAGAGGCGTACAACCAATTGGAACCAGATGGGGGTTCTAGTGCAAGACGGATGATCATCGTGTTGTAGTGAAGAATAAAGCAAGGTTGGTTGTTCAGGGTTTTTATCAACAAGAGGGCTTAGATTACACAGAAGTATATGCCCAGTTGCTAGACTTGAGGCCACTCGACTGTTTCTGGCTTATGCCTCCTATGTCGGCTTCAAGATCTGTCAACTTGATGTGAAGAGTGCTTTCATGTAGGGAAATATTCATGAAGAGGTCTATGTCACTCAACCTCCCGGCTTTGAAGATCCGCATAATATCAATAAAGTGTTTAAGCTCGAGAAGCACTTTATGGTATTCATCAAGCACCTAGGTCATGGTATGAGACATTATCAAAACATCTACTGTCAAATAGTTTTGACCGTGGACAGATTGATTCGACCCTCTTCATACGGAAAGTAGGAGGTGATATTCTTCTTGTACAAGTGTATGTCGATGAGATTATCTTTGGGTCTACAAATGAAGAGATGTGTAGGGAATTCGAACAGGTGATGAAGTCCAAGTTTGAGATGAGTAACATGGGTGAATTGTCGTTCTTCCTGGGTCTACAAGTCAGTCAAAGAGAGGATGACATTTATCTGCATCAAACCAAGTATGTGTAGGACATCTTGTCAAAATACAAGATGAATGATAGCAGTACTTATGACACACCTATCCCCGTCAATCATGGTCTGCATCCAGACAAAGATGGAAAGGATGTGGATTGCAAATTGTACCGTGGGATGATCGAATCTCTTATGTATCTCACAGCTTCAAGGACCGACATAATGTTTGCCGTATGCTTGTGCTCAAGGTTTCAGTCACAACCGAATGAGTCTCATATGATAGCTATCAAGAGGATTTTCAGATACTTGAAAAGGAAACCCCGATTGGGTCTTTGGTACTATAAGCATCAGTCATTTGACATCAAAGCCTATACTGATTCAGACTATGGTGGCTGTAACCTTGATAGAAAGTCAACTTCTGGTGGATGTCAATTCTTGGGAGACAGACTGGTTTCCTGGCAGTATAAGAAGCAGTCAACGGTTTCTGTCTCAACATGTGAAGCAAAGTACATTGCTGCAGCTACCGGTTGTTCTCAGATATTGTGGATTCAGCAACAATTGAGAGACTATGGCTTAAACTTCACTGGAACTCCACTGTTCATTGACAACAATGCTACTATGTCCATCACAAACAACCCGGTGAAACATTCCAAAACTAAACATATTGAAATTCTCCATCATTTCATCCGTGATTGTGCTGAAAAGCATCTCATTGAACTTGTAAAGGTTCACACGAATGACAACTTTGCTGACCTTTTCACTAAGGCATTTGATCGAACCCGTTTTGAGCATCTTGTCAACTTGATAGGAATGTTCAATCCAGAGTGAAAACCTGTTTTTCTTAAATCAATTCAATTCATGAAAGTTAAAGTTTATATCTTTTAAGTTTTCTGTATAGTTCTTTTAATTTTCAAATATTTTACAAAAATCCAAACAAAATAGAAAATGGATAAAATTTCAAAGTTATCTCGAGAAAAGAGGAAATGAGAGTACATCAGTAATGATCTAAATGCCATAGACTGCTCATATGGAAAATGATTGCATCATGCTTACTTGATTGTTTAATTTTTTATGTTTTTAATCTGCTTATTTACAAGTAATTTGAATTGTCAGTAGGCTGTAGGCGTCTTTGAATCATTAGTAGTGTGGAAACTAAATCTAGACTACAACTGTGATTTGAACCCATGTATGCATGTGTGCGTGTGTAAAAGAATACAAAAAAGATCATTATCAGATAAAGGATGTAATATTTTAGCAAATATTTTCTTAAGAGGCCAGTTTCGGGTTATGTCTTTAGCACAATTGATGCGGTTCATCTCACTGCCCATACTCACAAGTATGCAATGGGAAGTTGGGCCAAAATATGTCTTAACATCAACCGTTAAGCTTATATTCACCCTTGAATTATACCTGATTCATTGAAATCAAATCCAGATAAAACTTGGATCACCTTACCTAAATCCTCAGACTCCATATCTATTAACCTGAATCATCATATGATATTCATAGAAGAAAATCCAATCAAACCAAGACATCTGAATTGTAACATTTCTGATTTTTAGTATCCATATTACATAAATGCACGTTCATAACATATATTTCCTGATGTTTTATTTTGACTAAGTAAAGTCAAGGAATCTAACAAAGGAAATTATATCAAAATAGTAATTTTTAAGAATTACTAAGAAAATAATCAGTGATAACCCGCAAAGTACGGTCGTTGGTGATTAACAAGAACTTGACAGTAAAAGTCTAGTGAGACGTTTTAATAAATAAAGATATTAAAGCGGGTATAAATCTCAGGTATTATACCACATCTAAAGATCACATCATCATCATGATTGCTTTGCTTACACAACACTCAAGCGTCATAATCATCATGATTATGACCAAAGATGCAAGCAACATAAAGATCACATCATCATCATGATTGCTTTGCTTACACAACACTCAGGCGTCATAATCATCATGATTATGACCAAAGATGCAAGCAACATAAAGATCACATCACCATCATTATATCCTTGCTTGTACTCCACTCCAATGTCAAATAATGAGAATTTGACTTTATACAAGTGTGCACGCGACATCAAAAAAATCACATTGTCATAAATATGAAATTTATTTATGACAACACCCAACCTCCGTTTCATCTAATGTGTGTATATATATATATATATATATATATATATATATATATATATATATATATATATATATGTATATATGAATGTCCCGCAAGATACGAACGTTGGTAATAAATAAAAAATAACCATTACAACATTTAGGAATTCAAAATATATATGAAATATATTTTGAAAAACAAATAATTATAAAAGATCGTAAACACTCGTAGGAATTTGTAACGAACAACCTTTATAATACCAACTAATAACCTATTCGAGGTATACACATTAGGTGATTCAAATACCAGCTCTCTTGATGGAATACCCACTTTATCAACTAGAACACTCAAAGCCATCAATGACGACTTCCTTTGCTTCTTGCTTCACGCCATCACCAACCAACCACCTCACCATCATTGTCTTTTAACCAACAATTCACTCCAATGTCATAGTCATAATGATGATGATTATGGCAAAGATTACACTCCACCTAGTGTATATATAAGAGGGAAACTTAACACAAATCAAGAGTTCCAAGAACTCTATCTTTCTCTCCTCTCTTCTCGGCTCTCTAGCCACACACACACACGCACACCTTATGCAATTCCAAGTGAAGATCAAGGTGATTCCAAGTGGTTATAAGGATTCAAGCCATTATTCTTCCATCAAATCCTTCTCCTTGCCTGCTTTAAGTGAGTATTCACAACCCCTTTTTACTCTTTTACACTTTTGGGGTGGAACATGAACTCTATACTCATTACACATTACACATTTACATTTACTCAAACAACACAAGTGCAAAAATCCTATTTACATACATGTGTGCAAAAATTTGATCTTTGTGCCCGAGTGCTAGGTGTGCTAACCTCTTGTATGCTATTATGTGCAATCATTAACTTTTCAAGCCGACGGTTTTCAATGATGGATCTATTGAGTCTGACAAACCCACCCAGGATACGCGGTGATTGAAACCGACAACACACTTTGTTTTGCATGCTAGTTACAAGGTTTGATTGTACATTTGGTTACACAATAGCTGCTCCCCATAAACGCCTTATTTATCATGTCATGTAAAGGATTTGTTTTCAACTATATGCTATCTACATACAACTGTGTTATACTCACCAACTTGTTAGTTGACTTTATTTTATTCATGTTTCAGGCCCCAATATGTGAGATTGATTCAAGACGTGTTCAATATAGGATTTGGACTTAGCAATTTAAATCAAGAATTCTATGAGTTGTTTTATGTTTCTTTGTTTGAATTTGGTTTGTACTTGGATTATTTGTAATGCAAATTTGACTTTAATATATTTCAATTTAGTCAACCATGTGCTATGAACAGTCTTACATGTCCCGCCCCGATGATTCCGCCATCGGTCGGGGTGTGACAGATTGGTATCAGAGCCTTGGTTATAGGGAACTAGGTTATTAGACACTTTTGACCTAGACTATAACTTTAGGACACCCATACAATGCAATGCTACTACATGTTACATTATCAATTCTTGTGTGATTATTTTTACATACTATCCTAAGTACTTAAACTACATGATACAATACATAATGACTTATGTGTCACACTACTTGATAACTCTTGTGCTTACCCTCATTACTACCTACATGCTATATGATTATTCTCCTATGTGAATATTTTTACATGTTATACTATATGATTACATCACATGATACAATACCCAATAGTTTATGTGTCACGTTACCTGCCCACTTTTTCTTCTATTCATAGCTACCTACTTAATTTATTTAAAACAATATCCTAAGTTTAACACACACATATACACATCAAATTATTCGTACACCTTTGGACTCGCATACATGATACCATCACCCTTTATGAACAAAGACTTAAACTATTGGGCCTAATGCCCACCAACAATAAACTAAGAAGCCCATCTATCCTCCAAGAAGAAGAAGCCCACTGAAATGCATAAACCCTACTTTTGGGCCTCAAAGCCCAGTTCACAACAATTCTAATCTTAACCATGAGCCCAACAATGGTATTATTAATACATGATGGCTGGAAGAGTGTGTGAACCCATGAGGAATTCTGGCTAAGGAAAGATAGGGTACTTAAGTGTGTCCTAGTGACCCACCCCTCTTTCTTGGGAATTCTCCTCAGGGATACATTGCTTATAGGTCAAGTGTATTTCTAAAATACTATCGTGAAGGTTCGGTGTTATGACTAGTCAAACTCTAAAACCAAAAGGAGTTAATCTCCATCCTCGAAAAGGAAGTACAAGAACATCGCACGGAGACCGCCAGGACTGAAGCCAGATCTGTTACACGAGTGACCATAGCGGTACTCATTTTGGTGATTATCTTCTTCCTAGTGGAAAGCTACCAGGGACATTAAGCGAAAATTTTTATTTATTATCTTTAAATTCTCGATTTGAGGACCATTTCCCTATGTTTTGAATAATGTTTAACATTTCAGCCTTTAATCGATTTCATATGCGTCAAATCTAAGGTTATTAATTATTGATTTGACCCATGGAGCGTGAATTTTCCCATCATATTTTTACAAAAAAAAAAATAAAAAAAAAAAAATAAATTCTCAAGTATCACCTCCTTCATTCAAATACGATTTAGTACACTACCAACAATCTTATTCAAATCATCCTATTCTATGATTTAAACAAAACTTCGTTACCTTGTTTAATCAAAATGATTATCAAATTTTTAGATAATATCAAAAACATAAAATTTTTCATAAAACTTTTTCACCTGATAAGGAAAGTTAATACAACCAATTTTATAAAAATATATTTTTTTACTGATAGATAATTATGGTTTTCTTCATTAAAATAAATATTTCTAAAACTTTGGCTAAATCTTGTTTAAGCCAATAGTTGAAAATTTAACTTAAAAATATATATTTTTTTCCATAAATTTCATATTCATTTAAAATATGCGATTCAATGATTTCACTACTTTATATATCTACAACCAAGAACAATTTACCACTTTCTATGTTCAAACAAAGACCAGTATTTGTAAACACAATTCCCGAATATTCCCAAAACCTCCTCGTTACCTTTCACTTGACGCTTCAAGAGACGATTCATACCGCGTAGACGTTAACCTTTCCCACCAACCTCAACGAGATTTGAGGACTCGAACCTAACTACCACATTATGAAAGAACGCCAAACGACACGTTTGTCCGCAACACTCGATCACATGCAAAACCCGTTAATATACATAGCACGCGAAGTTCAATACTTACGTATACACGTTCATAATATATCCAACGCAACCACACTATACATGAAACTTATTTGGTTACGAAGTACATCACACTAAGCTATGCACATTGTACAATATACATGACGCTAAGTTGCCAACACCCTACATGAAATTCATTTCCTACTATACACAAAATACTATGTTGTTTACATTACACATCAGAGTTCACTGACTTACAAAATACAAGACGCTTAATTATTTACGCCATATATGAGACTTATTTGATTACGAGCTACGTGACACTAGATCATACATGAGACTAGTGTGCTTACTATATACTCGAAATAAAAATTTGCTTACAATTATTGCAATGGATTGATTACATTATACACAAGACATGGTCATGCACTTTGTACACCAAAGTTGAAGACCATAATACATTGAAACGACTCGGGGTTTGACGTATTCTTGTTCAAACACGAGCAAACTAAGAAACTTTAAGTGTTACTACCTTACTACTCTTTAGTTGCGAACTAACCTGATTAGGGACATAGTTACTTGTTAACGACTTTTTATGTGTAAACAATAGACGTGATCATAGTGAAATTGTGCCCCCTTACCCGCACACAACGAAACAATCTATACGGACCATACGATGATTTAAATAATTACGGGTGCACACGGAATTATAAAAATCAGCGCATGGAAACTATAGGGAAATTTTGTCGTGTGTTGTGACCTAAAACTTATCATGATGTGTAACAACGAAACTGATGTAATGTGACAAGGGCATGGTGGATACGCCGATGGTACTTCCTATATATAAGTGTCCTATCATATTATCATGAGTAGCGTTGTTCGTGTCACGTGAAGTTTTGACCCAGACCAATGTCTATTAAATCTCTTAACCACTGACAATCTTGAGCATATTAGACTACATCTTACGCAAACCCTAAATTTCAAAATCCCATCAAACTCATTCCAAATAATACAACTTACATCTAGAATTCAAAATTTCTATTCGGCAAGCTCCCTCGCACCACGAGTGGTTATGATAGCATTTGGGTGATCATTGATCGTCTCACCAAATCTGCTCATTTCTCGCCTATCCGCGAAGACTATAAGGTTGAGAAACTAGCCCGAGTTTACATTGACGAAATTGTGAGCCGTCATGGTGTTCCCTTGAACATAATATCCGATAGAGATGCTCGGTTCACTTCTCGTTTTTGGCAATCTCTCCAAACTACTCTTGGTACACGATTGGATTTGAGCACGGCTTACCATCCTCAAACTGATGGTCAAACCGAGCGAACAATCCAAACTCTTGAAGACATGCTTCGAGCTTGTGTAATCTATTTTGGTGGCAACTGGGATTCACATTTATCCCTGATCGAGTTCTCTTACAATAATAGCTACCACACAAGTATCAACATGGCTCCATTCGAAGCTCTTTATGGTCGCAAGTGTCGTTCTCCTATCTGTTGGAACGAGATCGGTGAAGCACAAATCACCGGTCCTGAACTAATTCAAGAAACATCCGATAAGATCATTCAAATTCGTGACAATATTCGAGTAGCGAGGAGTCGGCAAAAGAGTTATGCCGACAAACGTCGAAAACCCTTGGAATTCAAAATCGGTGACCTTGTTCTTCTAAAGGTGTCCCCGTGGAAGGGTGTGATCCGCTTTGGAAATAAAGGCAAGTAGCACCTCGCTATGATGGTCCATTCAAGATCCTTGAAAGGATTGGGAAAGTGGCTTACAAGCTCGACTTACCTCCATCTCTTGGCAATGTGCATCCTACATTTCATGTAGCTAATCTGAAGAAATGTCTCGCTGATGAGAATCTCCATATACCGCTTGATGACGTGCGCATTGATGAGACGATGCACTTCGTTGAGAAACCGGTAGAAATCATGGATCGTGAAGTTAAACAACTCAAGCGAAGTCGTATTCCTATTGTCAAGGTTCGTTGGGATTCTAAGCGTGGTCCGGAATTCACTTGGGAACGAGAAGACCAAATAAAGCTCAAGTACCTCATCTTTTTATTGATGCCATCGCTTCCTCTAGCTAAATTTCGGGACGAAATTCTCTCAACATGGGGAGACTGTAACATTTCTGATTTTTAGTATCCATATTACATAAATGCACGTTCATAACATATATTTCCTGATGTTTTATTTTGACTAAGTAAAGTTAAGGAATCTAACAAAGGAAATTATATCAAAATAGTAATTTTTAAGAATTACTAAGAAAATAATCAGTGATAACCCGCAAAGTACGGTCGTTGGTGATTAACAAGAACTTGACAGTAAAAGTCTAGTGAGACGTTTTAATAAATAAAGATATTAAAGCGGGTATAAATCTCAGGTATTATACCACATCTAAAGATCACATCATCATCATGATTGCTTTGCTTACACAACACTCAAGCGTCATAATCATCATGATTATGACCAAAGATGCAAGCAACATAAAGATCACATCATCATCATGATTGCTTTGCTTACACAACACTCAGGCGTCATAATCATCATGATTATGACCAAAGATGCAAGCAACATAAAGATCACATCACCATCATTATATCCTTGCTTGTACTCCACTCCAATGTCAAATAATGAGAATTTGACTTTATACAAGTGTGCACGCGACATCAAAAAAATCACATCGTCATAAATATGAAATTTATTTATGACAACACCCAACCTCCGTTTCATCTAATGTGTGTATATATATATATATATATATATATGTATATATGAATGTCCCGCAAGATACGAACGTTGGTAATAAATAAAAAATAACCATTACAACATTTAGGAATTCAAAATATATATGAAATATATTTTGAAAAACAAATAATTATAAAAGATCGTAAACACTCGTAGGAATTTGTAACGAACAACCTTTATAATACCAACTAATAACCTATTCGAGGTATACACATTAGGTGATTCAAATACCAGCTCTCTTGATGGAATACCCACTTTATCAACTAGAACACTCAAAGCCATCAATGACGACTTCCTTTGCTTCTTGCTTCACGCCATCACCAACCAACCACCTCACCATCATTGTCTTTTAACCAACAATTCACTCCAATGTCATAGTCATAATGATGATGATTATGGCAAAGATTACACTCCACCTAGTGTATATATAAGAGGGAAACTTAACACAAATCAAGAGTTCCAAGAACTCTATCTTTCTCTCCTCTCTTCTCGGCTCTCTAGCCACACACACACACGCACACCTTATGCAATTCCAAGTGAAGATCAAGGTGATTCCAAGTGGTTATAAGGATTCATGCCATTATTCTTCCATCAAATCCTTCTCCTTGCCTGCTTTAAGTGAGTATTCACAACCCCTTTTTACTCTTTTACACTTTTGGGGTGGAACATGAACTCTATACTCATTACACATTACACATTTACATTTACTCAAACAACACAAGTGCAAAAATCTTATTTACATACATGTGTGCAAGAATTTGAGCTTTGTGCCCGAGTGCTAGGTGTGCTAACCTCTTGTATGCTATTATGTGCAATCATTAACTTTTCAAGCCGACGGTTTTCAATGATGGATCTATTGAGTCTGACAAACCCACCCAGGATACGCGGTGATTGAAACCGACAACACACTTTGTTTTGCATGCTAGTTACAAGGTTTGATTGTACATTTGGTTACACAATAGCTGCTCCCCATAAACGCCTTATTTATCATGTCATGTAAAGGATTTGTTTTCAACTATATGCTATCTACATACAACTGTGTTATACTCACCAACTTGTTAGTTGACTTTATTTTATTCATGTTTCAGGCCCCAATATGTGAGATTGATTCAAGACGTGTTCAATATAGGATTTGGACTTAGCAATTTAAATTAAGAATTCTATGAGTTGTTTTATGTTTCTTTGTTTGAATTTGGTTTGTACTTGGATTATTTGTAATGCAATTTTGACTTTAATATATTTCAATTTAGTCAACCATGTGCTATGAACAGTCTTACATGTCCCGCCCCGATGATTCCGCCATCGGTCGGGGTGTGACATGAATCACTCGATTATGAATCTTATGATTCTTGATAATCCTTATGGATTCTGCTTGATTTTTTCTGTGCTAAACGATGTAACTTCATTCTGAAGATTTGAAAATCTTTGGGAAAATCTTAGATGCCTTGAGATAGTGCAAGTTACATTTCTATAGCATATCAGTGGGGTACACGTTGTATATCTTTAAATTAATACCTTAACCCACAAGAATGTGATACAAAGATGCTTATGGTTTCAAATATCATAATATTGCCAACTTGAATTACTTGTTTATGTGCTTATTACGTATGAATAACTTGTAATCCATGACATGATCCCATATTCTTTGACGTTTATCTTGTATCGTTTTTTTCTATAGTTTAGCTTGATATGATCCTCTGCTCGTGTCTTTGAACAAAAATAGTGTGTGTATATACTTGTATATTTCTATCTAGAAAAGATCAAAAAGACTCTAAGTTTGTGTACAGTTCAATTTTAATCAGAAAAGCCAAAAATATTTGTGTTTAACCTTTTTGAATTGACTTTGAATCCTCTTGATTAAATGTGCTTATCTTGTTCGTTATTTGACTTTGACTTCTGTTAGGACATAGTTTGTAATGACAAAAGCTTTGTAATAGTTTAGATCTAATGTCTTTATGTTTTTGTAATGTAAATGTTCCAAGTGTTTATGCAAGTTATGCTAGAGGCGAACTTGTTAAGTTCGCCTAGTCTAACAGAGGCGAACTTCTTAAGTTCGCTTAAGTATATCTGAGGCGAACATGTTAAGTTCGCTTAGTCTGTTAGAGGCGAACTTAATGCAGGTCATATGTCTATAAATAGTTTTACAGAGTCAGTTTGAGTAGAGAATCAGAAAACGAACAGAGTTGAACGATTAAGTCTGTAAACTCTATTGAGAATTGGAATACAAATATGAATGTTATTTACTTGATTGTTTCTATTGTCTTTTGTGTATGCAATCGTTGATTCGTTGGATTTCGCACTTCGAGTTAACGACACGTCTTATCACGAGAACGATCCGTAGAAGTGCCATGAGGACCTACAAGTGGTATCAGAGCTTATGCTCGTGATTCTTTGTGATTCTAGACGGTTTTGTATGCAAATTGACAAGAAATTCATCATCCTTGGTTCTGATTTGGTGTTTTTGAAGAGGATTTTGAAGAAATTGATTCGATAGAAAGATTCTAATTGAGAAATACACAATCCTACGGTTTGATTTTGACTAATTCCTTCAAATCAGTGAATTATGAAGTTTTATGTTGATTTTTGGTTCGTGGTTTCTGGACTGAACTGTTCTTGATTTTGATTCTGCTGAAGCAAGCGAACTTGCTGATTTGGTGTGCATGCGAACATAGCAGGAGAACTTGTCAAGTTCGCTTCTCACAAATTAAGCAAACTTATTTTTAGGCGAACATAATTAGATTTTCTGGATTCTGGTTAAGTGAAATTATTAAGTTCACTTCATATTAACTTTGCTTGGGTATCACAGAAGCGGACTTATTATCTTCGCCTAAGGGTAGTAGGTGTTCAACACTTGGAAAATTTTTCAGGAAAATGCAAATATGGTACAAGTAACGAATATGTTCAATTATGATAATGAGATTGGTACATCTCAAAAACCGTCGAAGTTGTTGAATCTTGCTGATTATTCTAATTGGAAAGATAGGTTTGATCAGTTCGTATCTTTTACCGATACCAGTCTATGGATTCCTATTTTAGAAGGTTATACGCATCCGACTTATTCGTGGATGGGAAAGGATGATGTTCCAAAGCCGGTGTCAGCATTAACTACTGAAGAAAAGTTGTTGTTTGATAGGGAAAAGAAGGCGATGGCAAGTATTTCGATGTCTCTTTCGAAGGAAATATATCACAGTTTCAAACAATTCAAGTATTCTCAACAACTGTGGGAAGCATTACAGAAAAGGTGTGAAGGAAGTTTGGATGTGAAGAAGAGTAGAAAGGAGCTACTAAAGAAGCAGTTCTTGGTTTTCAAACATTTTCAAAATGAATCCTTAGATGATCTTGCTACCAGATTTTATCATCTGCTTAGTGAACTATTGAGTGCTTCTGTTGTGTATGAGACTGAAGAAATTAATGATAAGTTCTTGGAGGCATTACCATCAAAATTTGATGTGTATACGGTTTTGATAAAAGAAAATATCAAGTACAAAACCATGTCTCTTGAAGAAGTTCTTGGGAAGATTCGATCGCATGACCTGAATATGAAGAAGAAGGAGATTAACATGGAGAATATCCAGGATCCTTCAATGTATTTTGCCAAGACTTCTGGTAAAACTGGTACAGGAGTTGCATTCTTTTATGGTGATGCTCAAGATTCTTCTAATGATTAGTGTTCTAGAGTTCGTATTCATTCTGGTCATTCTAGTCATTCTGGATTTTCTACGACTACATCTTCTGGATCTCATATAAATCAAAAGGTTGCTGATGATTATCTAGCTATGTTTTCCTCATTCATGGCTTCGTATGAGAGTTTTATTGGAAGGAAAATTCATGATCCTAAGGTTATTGAAGAAGATTTCAGACAGATCGACCCTGTTAATCTTGAAGAAATGAACATCCAATGGAATATGGCCATGTTAATGCGTCAAGCAAAGGATTTCTTGAAGAAAACTGGCAGAAAGTGTATTGGGTCTAATAGTCGATCACACATGGGATTTGATAAAACCAAAGTGCGTTGTTATAATTGTCAAGAGTATGGTCACTTTGCTAAAGAGTGTGTCAAGCAAAAGGTAGAGCTTGATTCTCAGAAGAAGCAGAATAAATTTCAGAATAATCGTAATCAGTCACATGGTTCATCTGGAAATTCAAATCATGTATCTACATCATCGGCATTGGTTGTTCAGAACGATGAAAACTATGACTAGGGTATTCATCTGGAAGATTTAGTGGGTGCTATAAGTCAAGCCTTTGTAGCAGAAATTCATTCTGAAAAATCAGAAAAGGTGACTGATGATGACAGTTCTAGTGATAGTTCGAGTGATGGTTCAAGTGATGGTGAAAGTGTGAAGATTGTTGATGAAGAAATAGAACAAGTGCAGAATATTGATTCTGATGTTGCATCAGGTGTTGCTGAAGATGATATTGTTCTAACACAAAACGCTTCAGATGGTGTTGATTCAGAGAATATTCCCATTGCCAATGTTTTCATGGCAGACATGTCTGATCCGTCAAAGGTAAAAGACTCTGTTTGTCATATTTACTGTTCTAATTGCATTACTCTAAAAGATAAATTGCAAAAAGTCATGGATGATAACACAAACTTGATTTGTGATATGAAATCGATGCATTCAGTTAATCGGAAACTGAAAGATAATGATAAATTATGCATCGATAGAATTGAGTCTTTGAAAAGAGACTTAAATTCTCTGGGGTTGAAATATAAAGAACAAGCTTATCATCTGGATATGGCTTATGCTGAGATAGAAAAACAAAATGAAGTTGTCTCACAAAAGAATAAAGAAATTTATGACAAAGAGTCTGAAGTGATCAAACTTCATAGAAAAATGGAAAAATTTGAAAATTCATCGGTTGTTTTGGATTATTTTAATACTAATGCTGATCCTACTAAGCGGGTTGCTGGCATTGGATTTGTTCCTCCACCATTTAATGCAAATTATGTGGTTGAACCTTAAATCATACATGAAGAGGAACTAGATCCAAAAACAGTATTGAAAGTCAATCCTGTAACTGGTGAGGATATGGTTTATGAATCTGATTCTGAAGATGAGGTATTTGATGGAAAGAAGGTTGAAGGTATTCCAAAAGAGGTGAAAATTGATAGATGCATTCTGACTGAACCTGATGAGGTGAAAGTTGTTACACCTAAGCTTTCCCCAATTTTACAATCAAGTGGTTTTGTCGCTGCTGGTCATCAAAAGGTGCATTCATCAAAGGTGCCTACACAAGTTTATGTTCCAAAGAAGTCAGTAAACTGTTCTGGAAAATCTTCTGAAGCTTATTCCTCTGATGGCTCCTCAAACTCAAAGAACACTTCTTATTTCAGAACTTATAAAGAGAAAAGAGTTTGTTTTCATTGCAATGAGGTTGGTCACATTCTGGTCAATTGTCCTTATAAGAACCGGGGCAAATTGAAGACTGTTCCTTCACAACCAAAAGTGGTGAAGATTCTTAAAAGAACAGATGAGGGAAAGTCATCATTTAGTTTGGAGAAAAATATGTCCTGTCAATCTTTTGTTAAATCCTCTGGATTTAAACAGCAGGATAAATGAATTCTAAATCATTTTGTTTGTCAAGAGAAACTTGAGATTCCTCATGTTAGAATTTCAAAATATTCTCATTCTGATGTTAAACTGTCTAGACCACAAAGGAGAAGACGAACCAGAAAATTGAAGAAAATTTTGGAAACATCTGAATCTGATAATAATATATCAAATAATGTTTTTCAAAATAATCAAAATGTGTCTTCTTTAAAAAAGTCTGATGGTGAAACTTCTATTCCAAAGGTTAATTATAACATTGATTGTGAATTGCTAAAAGTTGTTTATTTTGATCAATCTGGACGACCCAAGACCACAATGGCTTGGGTTCCTATTTCTAACTGATTTTCATTGTTTATGTAGGGACAACCAAGGAGGACTATCAACAATACATGGTATGTGGATAGTGGTTGCTCTCGACATATGACAGGGAATATTAGATTGCTTGAAGATGTTAAAAATATTGATGGAGGTTATGTCGCTTTTGCGGGTAATAAAGGCGGGTACATAACTGGACAGGGTACTTTAAAGAATTATGTGGAGCAGCTTGAACACAATCTTTTGAGTGTATCACAAGTTTGTGCTAAGAAGTTTTCTTTCCATTTCAATGAAGCTGAGTGTTATATCTTGAAACCTGGTTTTGTTATTCCTGACGAATGGATTCTCATGAAGGCTCCGAGGAGAAATGACACGTATGTCCTTGACATGCGTGTCGCTACTACAACGGATTCAATTCCTATATGTTTACTCTCCAAGGCGTCGGAATCAGATTCTATTTTAAGGCACAGGAAGCTAGCTCACATCAACTATCGGAAGATGAACTATATTGTTAAGAATGATCTGGTTCTTGGTATTCCGAAGATGAAATTCTCAGTTCCTGATGATTGTATTCCTTGCAAGAAGGGGAAACAAAAAAAAGAAATCACACAAATCTAAATCGAAGAATTCTATCGTAACTCCTTTGGAGCTGCTACATATGGATTTGTTTGGTCCGATTAGTATCAGGAGCATTGGTGGAAAATCATACTGTTTGGTAGTCACTGATGATTTTTCCAGATTTTCATGGGTTAAGTTTCTTTCTTCTAAAGCTGAAACCACTGAGTTGGTACAATACTTAATCCTGGGTTTGGAGAATTTGTTCAATCTGAAGGTCAAAAGAATTAGGAGTGAAAATGGCATCGAGTTTAAGAATAGCAAGATGGGCTTATTCTGTCTACAAAAGGGAATTCATCATGAATTCAGTGCGCCATATGTTCCTCAACAAAACGGTGTTGCTGAACGAAAGAATAGGACGTTGGTTGAAACGGCACGCACGATGCTTGCAGATTCTAAGATTCCAGTTACTTTTTGGGCTAAAGCTGTGAATACTGCATGTCACGTTTTGAACAGGGTCTTGACCGTCAAGCGACACAACAAGACTTGCTACGAGTTATTGAATAATCGAAAGCCGAATCTGGATTATTTACTACCTTTTGGTAATCCTTGCACCCTGTTGAAAGTTAGAGATGTCCCAACCAAATTCAGTGCTAAGGCTATTGAAGGGATTTTTCTGGGGTATGTTGCAAATTCTACTACCAAAAGGGTTTATAACAAAGAGACGCGCCAAGTTGAAGAATGGTTCCATATTGACTGTTCAAATCGGTCTTTACCTCAAATGGTGATTGGACCATATTGGGCATTTGATTATGAAAACTTATTCAAGTCTTTTCATTTACCTTCTAATATTTCTCCTGATGAAGCTGCTTTCTCTATGATTCATGTCATGATGCACATCACAATGGCTTTCTACCAAATGCAGTTCCACATTCATCGGTTTCATCTATTTCTGCTCCCGATCCAAATGTTGCTTCTTGTTCGGGACCACAAGATTCAGAGAGTGAGGAAGACAATGCTATTTTTCAAGATTCTTCTTCTGCTGATCCTTTGTTGGGTGATGATCCATTACCTTCGACACAGGATTGTGAGGAGATTCCTACAAATTTTGACTCGGAAATTCCAATTAATCATGATTTGTCTTATCAATCTGATACAACTCATGTTGAAGTGTTGTCTGTTCCTGAAGTTGCTTCCATCAAGGAATTCAAAGATCATCCGGTGAAAAATATAATCGGGAATTTGCAGGATGGAGTGAAAACACGTTCTATTGTTGACAATACTTGTTTGTATACATGCATTAAAGATTCTGGTGTTCTTGATGATTGTTCGCATTCATGTTTTATTTCCCAGGTCGAACCCAAAAATGTTGAAATGGATTTAAATGATAACAATTGGATAGAGGCCATGTAGGAAGAACTTGCTTAGTTTGACAAACTTAAGGTTTGGAATCTTGTAGATCTTCCGAAGGGTGTGTATCCGATTGGTACAAAATGGGTGTTTAAATGAAAGAAAGACGATCGAGGTGTCGTGGTAAGAGACAAGGCAAGATTAGTTATCCAGGGTTTCAATCAACAAGAGGGAATTGATTACACCGAGGTTTATGCGCCTGTTGCGAGGCTTGAAGCTATACGACTGTTTCTAGCTTTTGCTTCTTGTAAAGGTTTTAAGATGTTTCAATTGGATGTGAAAAGTGCGTTTTTATATGGAAAGGTCAAGGAGGAGGTTTATGTTTGTCTGCCGTCGGGGTTTGAAGATCCACTTAATCCGAATATGGTTTTCAAGCTTGATAAGGCCCTCTATGGTCTTCATCAGGCTCCTCGAGCGTGGTATGAAACATTGTCCACACATCTTTTGGCAAATGATTTTGTTCGTGGCAAGATTGACCAGACCTTATTCATAAAGAAATCAGGGGGAGATTACCTACTGGTGCAGATATATGTGGACGATATTATTTTTGGCTCAACAAATGAAGGGTTATGCAAAGATTTTGAGAGTGTTATAAAGTAGAAGTTTGAAATGTCAGCTATGGGAGAGTTATCGTTTTTCTTAGGTTTACAAGTAAATCAAAAGGAAGATGGTTTCTTTATTCATCAGTCCAAGTATGTCAAAGACATCTTGAGCCGGTTCAAGATGGAGGACTGTACCCCATATGATACTCCGATTCCGGTCAATCATAAGTTGAATTCTGACCAGGATGGAAAAGATGTGGATTGTCGACTTTACAGAGCAATGATTGGATCACTCATGTACTTAACCGTTTCAAGTCCAGATATAATGTTCGCTGTGTGCATCTGTTCCAGATTCCAGACAAAACCAAAAGAATCTCACTTAATAGCTGTAAAAAGAATCTTTCGTTATTTGAAAGGAAAACAAAGATTGGGATTATGGTATCCACATGGTTCTAACTTTGATTTCAATGCTTATACTGATTCTGATTTTGGTGGTTGTTGTTTGGACAGGAAATCTACAACAGGTGGTTGCTAGTTCTTGAGTAATCGACTTGTTTCCTGGCAATGCAAAAAGCAAACCACAGTCTCCATTTCTACATGCGAAGCAGAATACATCGCTGCTGCAAGTTGTTGTTCACAAATCCTGTGGATACAACAGCAATTAAGAGATACGATTTGAATTTCACAGGAACTCCTATGCTTATTGATAATAATGCTACAATGTCTATAACTAATAATCCTGTTAAGCACAGTAAAACAAAGCACATTGAGATTAGATATCATTTTATTCGTGATTGTGCAGAGAAAAGGTTGATTGAGCTGGTAAAGGTTCATACTGATGATAATTTTGCTGATTTGTTTACCAAGGCATTTGATCGTACCAGGTTTGAATTTCTAATCAAAATGATAGGTATTATTTTCCCGAATAAAAGTTTTTCAAAATCAGCTTTACATGGAAAATAAAAAAAAATAATCTGTATAGGGTTTTGTCCAGGCGAACTTAATCAATCATCTTCTTCAAACTTTCAAGCGAACTTGCCTGTGTTTGAGAAATTTTTTTTAAATTTTCAAAATCAGTGGTTGTTGGGTTGTTTACCGATTTACTCTTGTTCGGATTTGAAATACAAATTTGACTAAGGTATTTTCATCGAATTTCATCCATTCAATCATGAGATAATTTCATTTTTTAGATCGGTTTTTCATCGGGACTGTTTTTGCCCTAATTTGATGATTCTTCGGACTTAAATCATAAAATTGATCATTGATATTGATTCATTAGTGCTAATCGTTGTATTTACAATGCTTATTTCATGTTTTTCAATCGATTTGACGATGGTTGATTTCTGAGTTGGAATTTGAAACGGCAGACTAGTTCAGGCGAACTTGTTCAAACGAACTTGTTTAAGCGAACTTTTCCAAGCGAACTTATTAAGTTCACCTCATGCAACACTAAGAGAACTTATTAAGTTCGCCTAGGGGTCAGAAGGGTTTTTGGACTTGTTAAATTTTTTTTTGTTTGAAATTTTTAAAATTTTTTTTTTGTTTTGTTTTTGTTTCAAATTTTTCTTGTTGTTTGTGTTTGTTATTTGTCTAATGTGTTTGTTGTCAAAATATTTTTCAGATGGCTCGTCATGTCGAATACAAACATAACCAGGTGGCATTGTTAGATCCTAACATGTCAGAAGCTGTAAACTTTCAAGGAATTATTGGATTTCTGAATCGTTCACGACTTCGTGTCGCATTATCTGCAGATCCATACATAAGTCTGGTGTATATTCAACATATTTGGGACACAGTTCATCAAGATACTGACGTAGAACCTCATGTTCTTCGTGCCACTATAAATAATACGGAGATTGCAATATCGGAAGAAACTATTCGTGCTGCTCATGCTCTAGGTGGTGCTGCTGATGATCCTATGTCATATCCTAGTACATTGATTATGGGATGCTTTCTGAGGATGGGTTACCGTGGAAAACCTAATGATACATAAGCTCGAAAGGGTAGTTTGGTTGGTGAATGGAGATACTTCACGCATGTGATTAACGAATGTCTATCTCCTCATAAAGCTGGTACTGAAGGATTAAAGATTGCTCTACAAGCTGCAATGGTGGCTTTGACATTGAACAAACGGTTCAATTTTGCACTTTACAGTTATCGGGAGATGGTTATGCAAATTACACCTGCTGAAGGTCAAGGATTTTTTATGTATCCTAGGTTTTTCCAGATGATTCTGAATCATCTTCTTCCTGATCTCCCACAGCATCCGATTAGATTAACTTTGACTCCGATGTCCAAGCGTATCTTTACTGATTGCACTAAGGGGAAACAACAGAATGCAGCGTTGATTCCTGTTAATACTCCATTGTTTGGTTACTTAATCAATTTTGATTATGTTGAACCACCGAATGACAACTGGTTTCATCCTGATGAGATAGCTCAAGTGCAAGGTCTGAATGTTCAACAACAAGAACAACAACCTATTCAACAACCAATATTAGTTCAACAACAACAAGTTCCCGTACAACAACAAATTCCTATTCAAGAACAAGTTCCAATTCAACAAGCTCAGGTTGATATACATGTTAATGAAGCTGTTCTTAAAGAGGTCGTTCATGAATATGAACAAGATCTAGGAATGAATATGGATGATTTTGTTGATGACGTTGTGAACTCACCCATTCATGAAGCTGAAGGGAATGTGGTGACAGATAATGAGTCGAGTTCTAGCTCAAGTGATACGATTTTATCTATTTCTGAAGAAACCGAATCTGGTGAATCTAGAGATTTTCCCTCAGATCATTATGAATGGTTGGCTCGTATACCATTGGCTAATGCTGGTAAATGTAACATTTCTGATTTTTAGTATCCGTATTTCAATTCATTGTAATGCATTTCAAACTTAATTCTAGTGCACTGTTTTGTTCTATTCGCACCATCAATTAAATACTATATTTCAATACTAATCCGCAAATTTCACACGATTATAACCTACTAAAAACACTACATAAGTATCTATTTATACAAATATGTCAAAGACCAAAGTTACAAGGTCTGATGTTGAAAATGTACAAGAAACCCTAATAGGCACGGTCGCGCCTCGTTTCGGCACGGTTGCGCCAAGTGCTTTGCCACGGTCGCGCGACTTGCTTTGGAACGATCGCGCCTGATGCCTTGGCACGGTCGCGCCTCATATTGGCACAGTCGCGCCTCTCATCAGTTGAAACGTAAATGCAGACTTTAATCACAGAGACGTTCGATTTCATAACCGTTCGACACGTTTTTACCATTATCAAACTCAATTAACTCTTTTAATCAAACAATTACAACAAATAAACAAAATTCGTCGATCCAATTCATAACCATCCAATCCTCTCAACAAGACCGTCGAATTTACAATTCTGATTACGATTCCCCTAAGCCAACATACTATCAATCCTCTCTGAAGCTCCCGGAAACACCGAGTCAGTCGGAATTGCAGCAGAAGACGTCGGAAGCCGTTCGCGACGTCGTCGGAACAAGTCTTTACCGTACTCTATCGATTCGCCATTATTCCGGGTAATTGAAACCTTGTCCTCTATCGATTTAGTCTTTAGATCAAAAGCCCCATGTTAATTTGGGCTTTCATTATGGAAATCACCACGAACCCGAATCCACATTTTCGTTAAAAATTATTTAATCGAATCAAACCTTAGACACGTTTTAAATACAATTAAACTCTACAAAAAGATTCGTGATGACCTAATGGGTGAAAGCCCTATGAATTCCAACATCTACAATATAAGAATTAGTCAAATTAAATCTGTTTTGGAACAGACACGGTCGCGCTAATCATACAGCGCGGTCGTGCTTCATGAGACACGGTCACGCCAAATACCAGCGCGGTCGTGCCTCACACACTCAGACCAGTCGTGCCTTTGGCTAGACTTGGTCATGCCTCAAAACCCTAGACATGGTCGTGCCTAGTCCAGAACACGATCGTGCCTAGAGAACAATCCAATTATGCATTCTGTTTGATCAACACGGTCACGCCCTGACTAGCATGGTCGCGCCCGTGGTTCGAGCACGATCGTGCCTTTCCCGAGCACGATCGTACCTTTCCCAGGCACGGTCGTGTGTGAGTTAAATTCTTGGCAGAATTATAAATTTTATATATTTTTTAAACCACAAATATTCTGATTAAATTACAAAATAAAAATAGTAGAATTTTATAAAACTGCATTTAATCTTATTTAGAAAGAACAAATATTTAATAAATGGAAAATTAATTATTCAAAGTTTATAAAAATTTAATTTACAATTATTGTTAAACATTTCATTTAAAAAGTATTTAAATGGTTAAGTTACATTTTATAAATAAATAAATAAAATGATTATTTATTTAATTTATATTTAAACAAAAACAACTAATTATTTATACTAATTTATAACTAATGCTTACAATGTTTTCATAAACAATAATTAATTGCATTGCCTATTTAATTATTTAAACTCAAACCTTAATCAAAATGTTCTAAAAATACTCTTTCAAACTTTATATATTTTACTCAATACCTCCAATTACAAATCATTGACCTTATTACACAAGTCCAAATGCAACTTTAGACTTAAACATTGGTGCACAATATTAATACCATATACATTACTCCTTAGGTTAACTTGTGCATTACAAGGATCCTTATACTATCTAGTATCTTTGTTAGCTACGCCTTCGAACCAAGTGAGTATTTCATAGCCCCTTTTACTCTTTTACACTTTTGGGGTGAAACATGAACATTATTCAAAATACACGTTACATTTACACAAACAACACAAGTACAAATCCTATTTACATTCATGTGTGCAATTTGAGCTTTATGCCCGAGTGCTAGGTGTGCTAACCTTTGTATGCGATTATGTGCAATCATTAACTATACAAGCTGAAGGTTTTCAATGATAGATCTATTGAGTCTGACAAACTCACCCAGATTGGAGTGATTGATACCGACAACACAATTTTGCATGCTAGTTACAAAGGTTTGGTTGTGCATGGTTACACAATAGCTGCTCCCCATAAATGCCTTATTTATCATGTTATGTAAGGATTTGTTTTACAAACTATATGCTATCTATATAAACCTGTGTTATACTCACCAACTTTTTAGTTGACTTTATTTTATTCATGTTTCAGGTTCTAATGTGTGAGATTGATCAAGATGTGCTACACATAGGCTTGGACTTAGTTAAATTAAATAAAAGAACTTTATGTATTTCAATTTTGTTCTATCGTGGATTTGGTTGTGTTTGGACTACTTGTTATGAAATTTGATGTTTAATATATTCAATCTAGTCAACCTTGTGCTTATGAACAGTCTACATGTCCCGCCCCGATGATTCCGCCATCGGTCGGGGTGTGACAGTAAACGTCTTAAATCTACAGCGAGAAGACAAAGACGTAAGTCGGTTCGGGATCCTCCTTCCGGATCAGTAGTTGGAAAAATAACATTGGTGGATGAGAGTTTTGATAGTGATTTTAATCCAGGTCCTAAAACTCAAAAGCTTATGTCTGCTTCAATTGCTGCTGCTCAATCTTCACAGGGTGTAGAGGATGCTACTTTTGTTGCTTCCTTAATTGTTACACCTCCACGTTCTAAAGATCCATCTCCTGTTCTTCCTGTGATTATTCCTACTCCTAGTCCTTCGGTTCCTCAATCTTCGGTTGGTCCTTCCAAGCCTTCTAATTCCGATAGGATTACTTTCCTTGAATCCCAAGTGCTTGCTTTACAAACTCAGGTAGATACTCTTGTATCTACTAATACTCAAAGACAACTGGTGATTCAGACTCAAGCTACGCAGATTGCTGCCATGCAGGCATTAGTGTCCAAACTTGTTGAGCGTCTTGACGCTCAGGGGGAGTTAAGGATACGTGATACATGTCACACTGAGTCTATTCAAAGACATGATGATGAAGACATTGATCCTTCTGGTAATATTGAGGGTGATCGTCAATACGCTGACGTTAATCCTATATCAAAAGTTTAGGGGGAGTCGACATCATAATCCATTGAAGGAAACAAGGATACTTTTGGAGTTAATGAAGAAGACATTTTATTATTTGAGTTTTTTGCAGAGTCTGAGGAGGAAGAAGCTAAAAAGATAGCATGTCTTGATGACATTGATGAATTATTCAATGACATAGAAGATGATGTGTCGGATAATGAAATAGAAGAAGGAGAGATAGTGGAGATAGAGATAGAGAAAGGTCAAGATAGAGTGACTTATGAAGGCTGTGATGGTCTTAAAGTCCCTTATAACTTCTTCCAAGATGTTGTTATTTATGAGTTCACTTATGAAGGAGTAACAGATTCTATGGACTCTTTTGAAGACATCACACTGCCTGATGATACTGCTGATTCTAAGATTGATACTGATGATGAAAACATTCAATCTAATAAAGATGCTGACGCTGATACTACTCACACTGAGTCTCCAAAGGTGAATGAAGAACCTGTGATGCACAGAAATATAGGTATTACTAGAGAACAGTGGAGAAAAGTTATGAATAGTTGGATGAAGGTGCTACCCAAGTCTCAAGCACAACCTGCTCAGAAAGAAAAATATGTGAATAATGAGAGGTGTGTAGGAAGAATCATAAGTTGGTTTTATGATAATGACACAAAATTATTTGCTATTAAAAGATCTGATGGTGTTCAGTACTTAAAGCCGAGGATCAAGTATTTCAATACCTTGCCAAGGTGTGAAATGAATGGTCTAGCTTCAAAGCCACTTATTAATAGATCCAAGATTGGTTTAGCTGATGTGATTGCAAATCTGATCAAGAGAGAAGGTGGTTCTGGGAAGTATGAAAGGCTAAAGCCTCAAAAAGGAAAGAGAGTGAAGAACATAGATCAAAAGACTGGGAAAGTGACCAGGAAGTAAAAATTCAAACCAGTACGTGCTGTACACAAAATACAATTGAAGAAGATTCCTCAAGATTTTCTTGGGAATATGAAATAGTGATATGTCGATGTTAATACTGGTGAAGCAAGGATTGAAGATAAAGACAATAAGGTCATTGTGTGTTTCTATGATGCAATGAATCTTATTAATTTTTCAAAGAAAGATCAGAGGACATTGACAAAGAATGAGACACTGATGAATGGAAAGAACAAGGATTGCAGTACAAGAGAGTGTTGGAGATATGTAGAAGATATGGAGTGCATGCAGGCAGTAGATTACCAGATAATTGGAAGACCTCGTCATAAAGACAGAAGACTGAAGATCAAGCTATTATCAAGGGGGAGTCTGTTAGGACATAGTTTGTAATGACAAAAGCTTTGTAATAGTTTAGATCTAATGTCTTTATGTTTTTGTAATGTAAATGTTCTAAGTGTTGTTCAGTTCGCTTAAGTCTATCTGAGGCGAACTTGTTAAGTTCGCTTAGTCTGTTAGAGCCGAACTTGTTAAGTTCGCCTAATGCAGGTCAGATGTCTATAAATAGTGTTTACAGAGTCAGTTTGAGTAGAGAATCAGAAAACGAACAGAGCTAAACGATTGAGTCTATAAACTCTATTGAGAATTGGAATACAAGTGTGAATGTTATTTACTTGATTGTTTCTATTATCTTTTGTGTATGCAATCGTTGATTCATTGGATTCCGCACTTTGAGTTAACGACACGTCTTATCACGAGAACGATCCGTAGAAGTTCCATGAGGACCTACAACTTTTTCATAATTTGAGTTGAAAATTGACTTCACATAAGTCTCTGCGTACTTCTCAAGTGCGCAAGAGTTAAACCCTGCGTACTTATCATGTACGCAAGACTTAAGTCATGATGCGTACTTAGTAAGTACGCAGGAGTAAAGTGTTGCGCACTTAACAAGTATGCACGACTGTTGTGGTCCGGGTATATAAACAAGTGTTAGAATTTTTATCTAAGTTTCATCTCATTCAATCTTTTTAACACTGTTTGCATCCTCTGCTCGATTTCACTAAAAAAATGTCGTGTGTTTCTAATCCGATTTCTCATCCTGATCATTGTTTCATCTTCACCTTACTAACATTCGGTGATAATCTTGGTCTACTTCATCCGCAAAATCTCTTGTTGAGGGCCGATTTCTTGATTTTCGAGATTAGGGTTTTGGTGTTGAAATTTAAACTAGTTTTGGGTGTTGTTTAAGTGAAATTAAGCCCTAAAACTAGTTTATGTTCATCAATCGAAGTTCTAGAATGCTAAATTCGTCCTTAACTACTCTTGATTTTGGGTTTGACCCCTTGGTGTTTGTGGTTTTTCGTCGGACTGAGGTTAGGTCAAAATGACATGGTTTTAGCTTTGCGTTGGTGTTGGTTTTGGTCCCATAAGTCTTAAATAAGTTTTTCGACAATGTGGTGACCGATATCATCATCTAAAACTTTGAATCTCTTGATCTTGGGTTTTGTAAAAGTTCTAAGTGTTAGTTCCTGCGCACTTAGTAAGTACGAAAGAATTAGCTCCTACGTACTTACTAAGTACGCAAGAACAACTTACTACGTATTTCTTAAGTACGCAGGAAGGGCCACTCAGAATTTTTCTAAGTCTGAAATTGAGTTCATAGTGCATGTGTTATACCATGTCATGCTTGTTCTATTCCAATGATTATGTTTAATCTAATGTTGTTTCTCTTATGTTCTTGCAGAAATGACTGGTGATGGAGGTGATGAAGAAGAAGGAGGAGATGGTGCTGAAGAGTCAGATTCTGAGGCTACTGAAACTGATTCATCTGACTCTGATGATGCACCAGACCAATCACACCCACGGAGAATGGCGAAGGTTTCCCTTCCCGAGCCATTATCCAAAAGACAAGGATGAAAGAATCCAGGCAATAAGTATGTTGCTGAACATGAGACTGAGAGCGCGTTAGCCATGCTGGCGTCGGTTTCACGGAGCTCAAATTTGACATAGTCGTCTTTGAGCTCACGGATTTTGACCTTGGGGAACCTCTAGTCACGGATCTCAGATTTGACATAGTCGTCCTTGAGCTCACGGATTTTGACCTTGGGAAACCTCTACTACGATTTTGTTAGACAAATACTACTTGCATACAGATGATACAGACTGAAGACAACTCCAAAGCTGCTGTCAAGGGGGAGTTTGTTGAATCAATTCTTGTGACAAGCACTCTGAAGATTGTTTTTACTTTTGTATTGTCCTTATGTATTTGTATTTGTATATCAACATCTGTATGTATTGGTTTATCGAGTTGTAATCATGTTCGTAGGTACTTGTCGTTGTATTCGTCTTTGTTAAGTGTTGTGCGCACTTAACAAGTGTGCAGGTTGCTCAACCTGCGTACTTAGTAGGTTTTTCGACAATGTGGTGACCGATAATATCATCTAAAACTTTGAATCTCTTGATCTTGGATTTTGTAAAAGTTCTAAGTGTTAGTCCCTGCGCACTTAGTAAGTACGAAAGAATTAGCTCCTACGTACTTACTAAGTACGCAAGAACAACTTACTGCTTATTTGTACGCAGGAAGGGCCACTCAGAATTTTTCTAAGTCTGAAATTTTGTTCAAAGTGCATGTGTTATACAATGTCATGCTTGTTCTGTTCCAATGATTCTGTTTGATCTAATGTTGTTTCTCTTTTATTCTTGCAGAAATGACTGGTGATGGAGGTGATGAAGAAGAAGGAGGAGATGGTGCTGAAGAGTCAGATTCTGAGGCTACTGAATCTGATTCATCTGACTCTGATGATGCACCAGACCAATCACACCCACGAAGAATGGCGAAGGTTTCCCTTCCCGAGCCATCCTCTAAAAGACAAAGACGAAAGTATTCAGACAATAAGTATGTTGCTGAACATGATACTGGGAGCGCGTTAGCCATGCTGGCGTCGGTTTCACGGAGCTCAAATTTGACATAGTCGTCTTTGAGCTCACGGATTTTGACCTTGGGGAACCTCTAGTCATGGAGCTCAAACTTGACATACTCGTCCTTGAGCTCACGGATTTTGACCTTGGGGAACCTCTACTACGACGTTGTTAGACAAATACTACTTGCATACAGATGATAGAGACTGAAGATAACACCAGAGCTGCTGTCAAGGGGGAGTTTGTTGAAGCAATTCTTGGGACAATCACTCTGAAGCTGTTTACTCTAAAGCTGCGTAGACATCAACAGAGCTGCTGTCAAGGGGGAGTTTGTGGAACCAATTCTTGTAACAAGCACTATGAAGATTGTTTTTACTTTTGTATTGTCCTTATGTATTTGTATTTGTATATTAGCATGTGTATGTGTTGGTTTATCGAGTTGTAATCATGTTCGTAGGTACTTGGCGTTGTATTCATCTTTGTTAAGTGTTGTGCGCACTTAACAAGTGCGCAGGTTTCTCAACCTGTGTACTTAGCAAGTACGCAAGAACATTGTCTGCGTACTTGCTAAAGTACGCAGGAACAAAGCCCTGTGCACTTTACAAGTACGCAGGCAACATGTCTAGTATAAATAGAATATGTTGACAGAAGTTATGTACGCAGACATTTTTGCACTCAGTATTTTCTCTCTGTAACCCTTCAAGTTTATAATATACGGATTTTGAAAGTGATTTCGTTGTCGGTTTACTTTGTGTTGCTTGATTCTCCACCTAGTCACGGGCATTCCGCACCCGTTCCGACTAGTCACACACCCACACATAACGATCCGAGACACCCGGGGACCTACAAAGGACCTAAAATGAATGATAATAAAATATAAGAATGACATGACCGGAGGTATATCCGTAGATGGTCATGATGTCGCCCAGACGGTCTATAAAAAAAACTAATAAATAAACCTAACCTAGACTCCTAAGTAATAATCGGAGTACCTATGAACTAAACTGCACTAGCAGGCAAGTGTACCTATCGAGTGTAGCACAGCTTAACAGTAAACCGAGTTATCGAACGTTAGAGACACTGAACAGCTAAACTAGACTCTGACTCGGACTAAAGATGATTTGGTTGGGGGGTTTACTACACTACTCATTAGACTAACGAATGCAAAACTAACTATCGACTCTAACTATCCAAGCAAATAACTCAGGGAAATACCAGGAATGGGAAGAACACTACCTAGGTCGGAATCCTACTTGAAAGGCTCAACTTCTACCGGTTATGGAAACAATGACGGATCTGGGTTTCTAAGGATAACAATTCTTGACAACCTAGCAGATCCCTAATCACTCTCAGGGTGTCACCAACTATGAAACCTAAAGATATACTAAACTCACCAGATGGTCAAATTACCTTTCAGTCTCTCCAACATTGATAATGTACCCAAAAGACATATCACCTTTCAGTCTCACTGTCCAAAATACATCGAAGATGCACGGGGTAATCTCAGGATAACAACTATGACACGGGATAGCAACGGATACTAGAACCCTAAGGGAAATTTCCTCTCAGATAGATTTAACTCAGAATCCTAATACGAAGACTAACCGATTACTTCGCACCTTTCGGGTATCGAGATAAGAAGAACACTGAATCTAAATCAAAACCAATTACTCTCCCTATGGATTACTATGTCTAGCAATATCATCACAGTTACCAACAATGAAGCAAGCAACCTAAACATGCGTCTATAACTGAAGGACATTCAACAAGAACACATGCGGGATTATAATCAACATTCAATCAGAATAAAGCATGCACATACATCACAATTATCAAACTGAGATAGTTACAAAATCATTAATCCATTCAAACGAATCCAAAACCGATAAATATGAATACTTTAGCAAATATTCATCCTAAGCCTAGGCAGTATCAAAGATCTAGCCAAGAATCATAATCCAAAACATCAAAACAGAAGTAATAGACAAGAACATGGTTCAATCACAGCAATCAAACACAAAAAGATGAAATCAACCGAATACGCTACTACAACGAACCCAGGATCCGAAGTCTTTAACTTTGCACTTCATTCTGCTTCCTAGCTCCCAAAATTTGCACCTCTCTAGACGGCAAAACAATCGAACTCCTCACCTAATGGCTATCCAATTTGATTTAATGGCCGATTAGGGCTTTATGTGGATTAATAGTCCTCTAGCGTACCGCGAGACAATGTGGCCAGCCCCTCGCATACCACGAGGGACAAATTAGTCAGGTCCTGATTTACCTTTCCTCGCGTACCGCGAGACATGCACTCTCCCGCGAGGGAGTGACTTTCACCATTTTCACTTTAAACTCTTGAGCTTCACTATCGTGCTCATTTTCCTTATGATTTGACTTGTATTCCACACGAGCTCCTTAAAACACAACAAAGACTCAATAGGAAACAAAAACAAGTAAAAACAAATACAAAACTATGTAAAAACGCATGAATAAAAAGGAATAAAGATGGGTGCTTTGCACTACATCAAACATCCGCACACTTAACCTTTTTTCATCTTCGAAAAAGTTTGCAATGGAATCATAACTGGACATAGCTTAACAATCTCATTTATTTCAATTAGCAAAACATACTCACGCGTTAAAAAGCAATACTCGGTATTTCTATCCGATTAAACCCAAGCACCAACTTTCAAGCCCCCGTTTAATGTTCTAATCATATTACCAAGCATATCAATCAATCTATGTATGTGACTCACAATTAAAAGCTACAGCTCTACCTAATCCCGTCTCACGGTTATGTCTAGGCACAGATTTAACCATATAGATTTCACCCACCACGTTAAACTAAGATTTACAGGTTTTTAGAAATCAAGAAGAAATACGAATGAATGGATGGAATATTAGCATTAAGAAGCAAATTAACTTTCGTCTAGAGGCGTTTCAACCAAGTCACTATCTCGGAAGGTAACACATAGACTACAGTTATAAACAATTAAGCACATAAGACTCAACCCAGTGGTGTTTCAATCAAACTGGAACCCGACGTGTGACACGTAGGCGAAACTTAGATTTCTAATCAAATAAGCTCAAGTATATGGGATATGGATGCGGGTGCCACCGAAACTCGGATTTATTCTCATAAAAAGAGAGTGGTGTGCTAAGAAATTTCAAAAACCTCTAAATTTTAACTTAATGTGGTACCTATCAACCTATGTTGACAGTTTTGGTATTACCGATTACCCTAAGATGAATACCCACAAGATATAATGATTTAAATTTAAATAATTCCGAAACAACACAAACAGTCTATTTAAGCTCTACTAGTTGGCTGGGTATACCAAAACATCACTAATTAGATGATTTTTCAATTATTTATTTCATTTAAAACTCAACAAGCAGAACCAGTTGTACTATCATTTTCCATGTATTATGCAAAAACTTTCGATTTCAAAGGACATTTTTCAAAAAAAAATTTAATTTTTGTTTTTTATTTTTGTAGAAGAAAACAGACCTAGACAAACTAGACTAACTAGACGTAGTCCCATCCCCACACTTGAAACAAACATTGTCCTCAATGTGAACTGAGACACAAAGAAAATGAAAATGCAAAAATAAACAGGAATCGACTTAGCTGGTAATGTATGCAAGATATGTATCTAGCTTTGTTCTTCCTGTTGTGCACCGTAAAGCATTTCGGTCGGGGTTGCACACACGATGTCGGGTTGTCTTTACAAGATAGATAAGATTAGATCGACCCCGCCCGAATTGATATTGAGTACGGATGGAGCGATCAGTACCTGCATAAATAAACTCAAACATACCCGCAACAGAAAACTGACACAAGTTACAGACTAAAAAAAATAAAATAAAAGACTCGACTGACTCACTAAGACTCAAGATAGATAGCAGGGAAACATACCTGATGAGTGGCAAACCCATAGACGTGAGTGCCACGAGAAAGGTAGATCATCAGTCACAAACGGTTCTAAGTTTGCCATGGTGATGGTAGGTGGATGTGATTGAATGGTGTAGGTTAATAATGGTGGTAAAATGATGGATGATGGTGAATGATGGAAGCTATGATGATGGTATGATGGATGGTTATGATCGTGATAGTAGCAGGTACGTGAAACCATGGGAAAAAAAGGAAGAAAGACAAAACCAAAGGTCGCTCGCGTTTCGCGAGAGACTGAGTGCCACTTCTCGCGTACCGCGAGAGAGTGGCGTTTAGGCCGGCTGATGTCGTCCAGACGGTCTATAAAATAAACTACTAAACCTAACCTAGACTCCTAAGTAATAAATGGAAAACCTGTGAACTAGACCACACTGACAGGCAAGTGCACCTATCAAGTGTAGCACAGCTTAATGGTAAACCGGAATGTCGAACCCTATAGACACTACGATAATAATACTAGACTCTGACTTGGACTAAAGGTTTAATTGGTTTGGGGGGTCGACTACACTAAGGGTTAACTAAGAATGCAGCAAACTAATGTCAACTCAACTATCAAGACAAGTACTAAGGTGGATCAGAAGATGGGAAGAATATTACCTAGGTCGGAATCCTACTTGCAAAGTACAACTTCTACCGGTTCTGGAAACTATGATGGATCAGGGTTTCTAAAGATGACAACTAGAGACTACCAAGTGGATCCCTAATCATTCTCAGGGTGTCACCAACTAAGCTAACTAAAGTGTACTAAACTCACAAGATGGTTAGATCACCTTTCGGGTATTTCCAAGAATGATAAAGTACCACAGGACAGATTACCTCTCAGTCTCATTGTCCACAATAAATTCGAGGAATGCACGGGGTAATCTCTGGATAACAACAATGATTTGAACTAGCAATAATCACTAGACACCTAATATCAACGTCCTCTCAGACTGTTAACACTCGGATTCCTAATGACGAAGACTAGACAACTAATTCTCACCTCACGGGTATTGAACTAGGACACACATTCACTCTAATCAGCAATCCACCAGAACTCCTATGGTCACTATCTCTAGCAAACCATAAACAATCACAAACCCTAAGATCTATGACCTAGATATGCAAATCAAACTCGCCGACAACCACAAGAGTTACAATCAATCACACAATCAGAATTAAACATGCTTATACATCATAATTACTATCCAAAGATCATTAAAAAAATCATTCAGCCATCAAATAGATCCAAAACCAGATAAAAATCTAAACTTAGCAATCAAAACGCAGAGATTCAAACTTGGTTTTAGCCAAGAATCAATTGACCTAGGCAGTACTATGGTTTTAGCCAAGAATCATCATCCAAAACATCATAACAGAAGTAAAAGACAAAGACATGGTATCAAACATAGCAATCAAAATGCAAAGATTCAAACTTGAAAACCTAGATCGCTATTACAACGAACCCGGGATCCAAAAGCTTTGATCTTGCACTTGAATCGATCTTTTTGCTCCCAAAATCGCCCTAGGCTCTCTCTCAAACGGCCAGAATGCGAACATCACAAATTATGGTATTACAAATCTATTAAAAGTCGATTTTAGGGTTTTTCATGATTTAGAGTTCTCTCGCGTATCGCGAGAGACTGGGCTGAGTTCCTCGCGTACCGCGAGGAAAAAAATAGTCGGGGCCGGTATTGCTTTCCCTCGTGTACCGCGAGGCATTTTTCTTTCACTCTCGCGTACCGTGAGAAACTGAATTTCAACAAATTCTTCTTTATTTCTCACGGTATTATTCTCTTTCTCGTTTTCTTCAGGATTTAGCTTCCTATTCCACACGAGCTCCTTAAAGTATACAATAGACTAAAATACAGATTTAAACGATTAAAACCGAACATAAAACTAATCAAAAATGCACAAAACACTAGGAATAAAGATGTGTACTTTGCACTACATCAAACATGCCCACACTTAACCTTTTTTTGTCCTTGAAAAAGCTGCAAATGGAATCATAACATAGATCTAGCTTAACAAACATCAATTACCAATTAGCAAAATATACTCACACGTTAAAAAGCAACAATCATTATTTCTGTCCGATTAAACCGAATCACCAACTTTCAAGCCCCCGTTACGTGTTCTAATTCCAATTTATACAACTATCAATCAACTTATGTGACTCACACTTAGAAGCTACAACTCTACCTAATCCCGTCTCATGGTCATGTCTAGGAATAGATTAAACCATATAGATTTTCCCACCACGTTAAACTAAGATTTACATCTTTTAGAAATTAGATGAAATATGAATCAATGGACGGAAATGAGCATTAATTTATGCAAAAGAGCTTTCGTCTAGAGACGTTTCAACCAAGTCACTATCCCGCAGGGTAACACATAGACTATATTCTATCAATAAAGCACATAAATCTCACTTAGGGGTGTATCCTACAAGTCGCCATCCCAGAGGGAAACACATAAGTAAAACTCAGTTTCTAACAAATTAGCTCAAGAATATGGAAAAATATGGATTATGGAATGGGCGCCACCGAAACTCGGATTTATTCTCATAAAAAGGAGTGGCGTGCCAAGAAAAATTTCAAAAACCGCTAAATTTTAACTTAACGTGGTACCTATCATCCTATTTTGACAGTTTCAGTATTACCATTACCTTAAGACAAATACCCACAGGATATCATGATTTAATTCAATGATTAATCCTAAGTAACATCCACAGGCTATTTAAGCTTTAATAGCTGGCTGGGTATACCAAAACATCACTAATTAGACATGTTTTCAATTATTTATATCATTTAAACTCAACAAGTAGATCCAGTTGTACTATCACTTTCCAAGTAAAAGCAGTTATTTCCAAGGACATTTTTCAATTTTTTTTATTTTTTGTATTTTTGAATTTTTATAAACAAGACAAACTAGCTAAACTAGACACTCACATCCCCACACTTGAAAGACACATTGTCCTAAATGTGAAGTAAGACACAACTAAAAATAAAAATGCAAAAATAAAAGGAATCGACTTAGCTGGTAATGTAGCAGTGAAAATATCCAGCTTCCTTCATCTTTGTGTGCACCGTATAACATTTCGGCCGTGGTTGCACAGACCGCCGGGTTGACTTTACAAACTTCATATAAGTGATGATCGACCCTGCCCGAATGGAGATTGAGTACGGGTGGGATGATAAAACCTGCAAAATAAACCACACAACAAACGCGCAGCATTAAACTGAATCAAACAAAAATAAAAATACTCGACTGACGCACTAAGAATTAAGATAGATAGCATGCAGAGGAACATACTCGATGGGTGGCAAACACAAAGACATGAATGCCACAGCAAGATAGGTCATCGGTCACGAACGGTTTCAATTTCCCATGGTCGTGGCATTCGATGAATGATATGAATGGTGATAATGGAAGGTGTGATAATGATATGATAGAGGTGGTATGATGGTGGTAGGAGTGGTGATCGATGCGGGTGAACGGATGTAGAAAACCACAAGAAAACAAAGAAGGGTGAAATCAGCAAGCTCTAGCGTACCGCGAGAAACCAGGCGGCCACCTCTCGCGTACCCTGAGGGAGTGGCATTTAAGCCGGCCAAACCCTAGATCTCTCGCGTACCACGAGAAAGCCCAGGAAATACTTCGCGTACCGCGAAGAGTTGCTGGTAACAGAAAGTTAATAGATTTTTCTGACTTTTATACTTAGAAAATATTTTATCATTTAAATTTTGTTTCACCCAAAGTCCGTAAAAACCTACTCCAACAATAAAAATAAATGTAAAACATACCTGGAACTTTGTTCCTGATGATTTCCCATGCCAAATCGAGCGTGTATCCCTGCAAGACATGACACAAAAAAACACATACCGAAAAACACGGAAAAAGACATGGACTCAAACCAAGCAATGCAAACAAACTCTACATCCCAGGCACTTGCTCGAGACTCAGATAAACCTATGAGGAGGTTTCTCCATGATCCTAACTGGTACCGCCTTCATCCTACGCGGTCTACCGATCCTCCACAACCTCATCAAGCTCCTACTTCTATCAAACTCTAAATGTATATCATATGCATCAATCTAGTCTTTCCACCACAACTTAAATCTACCAGGTCCAAAGATCACCTGGTTCAAGTACTTTAGCAAACTATCACCTCTAAACATCCCCACACTTGGGGTTTTCACTCTCCCTAGATCCACAACCTTACTTAACTCTCGGAGTTTCTTACGAGGCAGCCTAGATTTAGGGGATGAATCGGCTTCTATCCCCTCAGCATTCATGTAAGTACAAGTTAAATGCTTAATACGTGACATCACTAAAGGTGTAGCCTCTAACCTCTCGCCCGGATCATCATGATCCTCTAAACTCTCCACCACGGGCTTCTCACAGATTAATGACCCGACTTGTGCTAATATCTCACTCAAAATATAGTCATCACTATCAGCACCTAAAAACGCGGACCTTATCAAATTCCTTTCGAATTCAGCTAACCAATCCGGTGGTCCTCAATAATTTCTCCTCCATCTCCCTCAATAACATCCTCTACTAGATTAAAGTCCTGATGGTAGTCCATGAAGGCATCAAGCACGCACACGGAGTGGCTATGCTTGCCAACATCTTTCACGGACGTCATAGTATCGAATGTGATCGACTCATTCCCCACACGAAGTGTGAGTTTCCCGTCAAAGACATCGATCATTGCCTTGACGGTACGTAGGAACAGGCGTCGTAGGATGAGTGGGACTTTGTCATCCACCTCCATGTCCAGGATGATGACATCCACGGGGAATACAAATTTTCTGACTTTCACTAACAGATTCTCCATAATTCCTCGTGGATACTTGACTGAGTGGTCAGCTAAGGAAATACTCATGTGCGTAGGCTGCGGTTCACCTAGGTCTAGCGGCTTATGGATAGAGTAAGGCATCAGATTGACGATATCACCAAGGTCAGCCAACATGTGGTTTAAGGGCAAAACGCCAAGCAGATATGGGATCGTGAAACAACCCGAAACCGCCAGTTTCTCTTGCAGTTTGATCTGAACCACAGCAGGACATTGCTCACTAAGTGAGACTTAAGAGATCCCCTCTAGCTTCTTCTTGTTGGAAAGAAGATCTTTGAGGAACTTGCCATACTTAGGCATATGCAGGAGGACCTCTATGAATTGGAGATTGACCTTGAGTTGTTTGAACATATCAAGGAGGGTACCGTATTCCCTAGTGTGTTTATGTGGCAGCAAGCGCGCTGGATAAGGAACGCGACTCAAGTCAATCTCGGGGGACTTCATCTCCACCCCCTTCTTCTTCTCTTATGCCTTCTCGTCAGGCTTCTCAGTAACTATCTCTTCCTCCATCGGTTCCTCCTCTTCTACAACCGGTGGGTTCTCATCCTCTCCTGCTCTCCTGCTCGTAGATAACACAACATTCAACTCTGACTCCTTTAGCATCCTAGCATCGATCTCAGCAAATCGAGCTCTCCAGTCTACCTTCTTCACTTCCTCTACCAAAGGTATACCATACTCAATGGAGTGGGATTCATCCTCTACAACCTCTTTCTTCTCCACACTCCTAACTGACACGGCCATCACTGAAGCATTTGGGCCCGAAGATGGACCTCCATGTCTACCCTTCTGGCTCTGAGCGATGTCTCTTACCGTGCGTTGCAAATCCTAGAATGTCGACTGCTGATTCTTCAATAGATTGTCGTGGCTATCCAGTATTTGCCTCGTGTCCTTGTCCTGCTGGACTATGTGGGCAAGCAGTTGTGTTTGATTCTCGAGCATCTCTTCGATCTTCCTTGTATTGACACTGCTTCCCGAGCTCGCTCCAACTTCTGCTCCTCCATACTGCTGATGGCGACCATTAAACCTAGGCGGGTTATTTGCAGATCTCCATCCCGAGCCATAAGTATTGTTGTAATTGTTGTACCCTCGGTTCTGGTTCTGGTTGCTAGTAAAGCTCACCTGCTCCTGATTATTGACTGGGCAATCCCTGGTGTCGTGGCCTCCCCTACACACTTGAGACCGCTGGGCACTGAGCTTAAGTTCTTTGATCTCGTTAGCCATTGAGGCAAGTGCATCAGCCACACTAGAATCAGTAGTGATCTGATGCACACCTCTAGGATAAGAGGCGGGTGATCTAGCACTTGGAATGGAAGTCCTAGTAGATGGATGCTACTGTTCGGCTTGAGCGAAGCTCTCGAACATCTCCTCTCACTCATCAGGCTCGAGTCTATCCATGATATGGCCTCCCGCGGCTGTGTTGAACAGTTGCTGCTTCTCGAAGGTTAGGCCATTATAGAACTTCTCCACTAGCGCCCAGTCGGAAAGACCGTGCTGAGGACATCGGCTCAACAGTGTGTTGAACCACTCCCAGGCCATGTGATAAGGCTTGTCAGGGTCTATCCGGAATGAACGGATTTGGTCCTGAAGTCAAGCGGCCCTGGAAGGTGGATAGAAATTCTTGTAGAATTTGTCTTGAACATCCTCCCATGTGGTGTTAGAATTGTCAGGAAGGGTGTCAAGCCAAGTAGACGCGCGACTAGAGAGCGAGAATGGGAAGAGACGCAAGTAGATAGCCTCCTTAGACACACCCGTGATATTGAATGTATCACATATCCGCGCGAAGCGGGACAAATGACCTGGTGCATCCTCATCCTCAAGGCCATGAAATTGGGTGGCACGAGTGATCATGCTCATGACATGTGACGGGATTTGCCATGTATTGGTGCTAGGAATGGCGGGGTGTGTGATCGAAGATCTCGCCCCGGTGACCCCGTCATTGGCCCTCTAGTGCACGGTACGTCCCTGTAACATTTATGATTTTTCATTATCTATATTTCAGTTCAATGTGATACATTTCAAACCAAATTCTAGTACAATGACTTGTTCTATTCGTACCAATAATTAAATACTATGTTTCAAGGCAAATCCGCAAATTTTACACGAGTATCTTCTATTAAACTCTACACAAGTTCATATTTATACAAATCTACAAATACTGAAATTAGCAAGGAGTAACTTTATAAATAAATAACCAGAAACCCTAATAGGCACGGTCGCGCCTCGTTCTGGCACGGTCGCGCGTCTTGCTTTAGAACGGTCGCGCCCGGTGTCCTGGCACGGTCGCGCCTCACATGGGCACGGTCGCGCCTCTCGTCCGTTAAAACGTAAAAACAGTCTTTAATCCGAAATCCGTTCAACTTTGTAACCGTTATACACGTTCATCTATTAACAACCATCATTAGTCAATTAAACAATGACATTACACTTGAATTAAAACCAATTATAGATTTTTAAACTAAAACCATCGACCTCTTCATCTTTTGCTCATCGAATCCACCATTCTGATCTCAATCCCCCCAAGCAAACGCATTATCATCCTCTCTAAAACTTTTGGACGCGCTGAAACAGCCGGGGTTGCAGCAGAAGACGCCGGAGATCAAATCCGTCATCGCCGGAACTCATCTCTACCGTACGCTATCAATTCATCATCCTTTCGGGTAATTGAAACCTCCTACACCTATGTTTTAGTCTATAGATCAAAAGCCCTAATCTAATTTGGGCTTAAGATATGGGAATCATCACAAAGCAGAATCTATTTTTCGTTCAAAATGGATTTAATCGAACCCTGCTTTGAACACGTTTTAACTACAATTAATATATTCCAAAAGACTCGTAATAACCCTACAGACGAAAGCCCTTTGAAATCCAACGTTAACATTATAAGAATCAGTTAATTCGTTTCTGTTTTGGAGCAGACACGGTCGCGCTAGTCTTCTAGCGCGGTCGTGCTTCATGAGACACGGTCGTTCTAATACCAACACGGTCGTGCCTCACACACTCAGACCCGGTCATGCCACTTGGCTAGACTTGGTCGTGCCTCAAAACCCTAGACACGGTCGTGCCTGGCCCAGACACGGTCGTGCCTAGTAAACAGCTTAGTTATGCCTTTTGTTTGATCAACATGGTCGCGCCCTGACTAGCACGGTCGCGCCCGTGGTCCTAGCACGATCGTGCCTTGTACCAAGCACGGTCGTGTGTGTGAGAAAAATCTTGACAGAATAATTATTTTTATATTTTAAAAACAATAAGTATTTCAGATTAATTTTCAAATAAAAAATAATTGATTTTATAAAGATTTATATTAGTTTTATTCAAAAAGATCAAATTTCTATTTTAAAATAAATAGAAATTATTTCTATTACAAAAATTAAATTATTACTTATTGTTAAACCCTACACTTAAATATTATTTACACAACTTACTTAAACATCTATATGAAAATAAAGTAAAGAAATTTATATTTAATATAAAACATCTAATACATTTTTATAACTAAATGTTTAAGTTACATATTTTATAAATAAATAAATAAGGTAACAATTATTTATTTAATGTACATTTGAACAAATTTAGGTTATACTTAATTACCCCTAATACTTACATTATTTTTATAACTAAGTGAATAAATAATAATTACGTAATTTATTTATTTAGTTATTCCAAACTCAAACCTTGATCAAAATATTCTAAAAATATCCATTTTAAATCTTTCATTTTATACAATAACTTTCAAGTACAAACCACAAGCTTTATACACACATCCAATTCAACCCTAGACTTAGACATAGACTATTGTGCACACTATTAATTCAATATACATTCCACACTAGGTTAACGTTGCGCATTTCAAGGATCATATTACTATTTAGTATCTCGTGTTCGCTACGCCTTCAAATCAAGTGAGTATTACATAGCCCCTTTTACTCTTTTACACTTTTTGGGTTGGAACATGAATAATATACAATCTATTGCTTACATTTACACAAACTACACAAGTACAAATCCTCATTACATTCATGTGTGCAAATTTGAGCTTTATGCCTGAGTGCTAGGTGTGTTAACTTTTCTGGGCAATTTATGTGCAATCATTAACTATTCAAGCCGACGGTAAACAATGATAGATCTATTGAGTCTGACAAACCCACCCAGGTTGGGGTGAGTGTTACCGACAACATAATTTTGCATGCTAGTTACAAAGATTTGATTGTACTTGGTTACACAATAGCTGCTCTCCATAAATGCCTTATTTTATCATGTTATGTAAGGATTTGTTTATTTATAATCTATATGCTATCTATATACAAACCTGTGTATGCTCACCACCTTTTTAGTTGACTTTATTTTATTCTTGTTTCAGGTACTAATGTGTGAGTTTGATCAAGACATGCTACACTTAAGTTTGGACTTAGTTAATTTAAATTCAAAGAACAATTTGTATTTTCATTTATGTACTTGTTGACTTTTGCTATTTGTGTTTGAATTATTTGAAATGAAAGTGATGATTAAATATTGAAATCTAGTGAACCTTGTGCTCATGAACAGTCTACATGTCCCGCCCTGATGATTTCACCGTCGGTTGGGGTGTGACAGATTGGTATCAGAGCCTTGGTTATAGGGAAGTAGGTTATTAGACACCCTTGACCTAGACTATAACTTTAGGACACCCACTTATGCCACTCTTCATGATTATGTGCTTTGTGTTACATGCTATGTGTTACATGCTTATTATATTAATATTTATTTCATTTTGATACCTTATTTGTTAAAAATTCATGACTTATTAAGATATACTTAAATAATAATTAAATAAACAATATCCCTACCTTTACCCTAAGCCTCATAACCTTTTTATCTACTTCTCTATCATCATCTTCCTAGCATGTGGAAACTTCATAAATCTAAATCTATAAAAATTTCTTTATTTCCTCGTTAAGGTTTTTAGACTTGTTAATTATTTGAGGACACGTGCAATCTGGAAGAGTGAGACCTGTATTCTGGGTTTTCTATCTAGGAAAGCATTTCGCATAAATCCCAATCAACCGAGAGACCCGTATGCTTTTCTGGGAATTCCCGGGATGAGTGTTTACTTATAGGCTAAAGCATGTCTCCTTGAAAATTTATATGAGTTTAATTAACCTTAATGTCTCATAGTATTTAATTGATTATATCACTATTTTAGTACAATCCAAAGTATGATTAACTATTTTATTTGTTATCTTATTCTTTTAAATCCAAACAACATTCATAAGTTCTTACATCTTTTCTTGTGTTGTGCAATTCTTTAGAATGCCTCCCCGTCGTGCTACCGTGACCAACAACAACAACGATATTGCTACCATCCTTGCACAACTTGTGAATCAACTCACTCAAGCTAATGGGGCCGCCAATGGTAACCATGGAGCTAATGGGGGTGGTGGTGCCAACCCACCACAATTCACCTTCAAACACTTCAACTCATGCAATCCTCTTAATTTCTATGGTACCGAAGGAGTTACGGGACTTCTTCAATGGTTCAAAAGTATTGAGAATACCTTCCTTAATAGTGACTGCCCCGATAACCTTCGTGTTCGTCATGCCACAAGTGTCTTACAAAAACAGGCACTCACGTGGTGGAATGGGGAAAAGAGAACTAGAGGTGTGGAAGTAGCAATGGCCTTACCTTGGGATGAGGTTAAAAGGCTAATGACGGAAGAATTTTGTTCTCGAAATGAGGTAAAGAACTGGAAGCCGAGTTTTGGGATCTTGCCCAAGATGGTGGTGAAAGTCTAGCTTATATAACTCGGTTCCACGAGTTGAGTCTCCTTGTGCCCCATATGGTCACACCTTTATCCCGCTGCATTGAGAAGTATATTGGTGGATTACCTAGGCAAATTCAAGATACTGTCCTAGGACGAAATCTCGCAACACTCGAAGATGCTATCCGCTTATCTGCTACATTAACCGACAACCATGTGAAAGCGGGAACTATGCTATGGTCACTCCTGCTATCCCTGTTAACCAAGCTGCACCTATGGTTCAAGCACCAGCCAAAAAGCCATATGCTGGGATCTACCCACTCTGTGCCACATGCAACTATCACCATCTCCAAAACATTCCATGTCGCCTTTGCACTCACTGTGGGAAATATGGTCATACAGTCAATGTTTGTAGAGCCAAAGCACTTGCAGGCCAAGTCAACCCACCAAACTGAACCAACCCCCAAGTGGTTAATCAAGGTGTTCCCGTTATTGCAAATGGGCGTGCTTGTTATGAATGTGGTAACCCAAATCATTTCCGTGATCAGTGCCCAAGGTTTACCAATGCTAGACAAGGCGGAGCTCGTGGGCGTGCTTTCAATATAAACGCCAATGAAGCTCAAGCCAACAATGATGTGGTCAACGGTACGTTCCTTGTTAATAGACAATATGCCTCCATTTTATTTGATACCGGTGCCGATAAAAGTTTTGTGTCACTTAAATTTGAACCCTTACTTGCGAAGACACTATCCCAATTAGAGAAAACCTTCACCGTCGAAGTAGCAAATGCTGACTCACTTACAATTGACTCTGTTATTCACGACTGCTCTCTAGAACTTAACGATCGTACATTTCCAATCAACCTTGTACCAATGCCACTAGGAAGTTTTGATATCATCATAGGCATGGATTGGCTATCAAATCATCATGCCGAGGTCATCTGTTTCGAGAAGTGCATCCGGATACCTCTACCGTCGGGAGAAACGTTAAGAGTCTTTGGTGAAAATCTTTGCAAAGGACTCAAGTTAATGTCATGCACTACCGCCCAAAAGTATTTACAAAAGAAGTATGTAGCCTTCTTAGCTCATGTTGTTCAAAAGGATATCAACGAGAAGAGTATCCAAGACATTCCCATCATTCGGGATTTTCCCGAAGTATTTCCTGAAGATCTATCCGGTCTTCCACCCTCTCGACAAGTAGAATTTCGCATTGACCTTGTACCTGGAGCTAAGCCTGTGGCTAGAGCTCCTTACCGTCTTGCACCTTCTGAAATGCAAGAACTTGCAAGTCAATTCCAAGAGCTCTCCGACAAGGGCGTCATTCATCCAAGTCATTCACCGTGGGGTGCACCCGTCTTATTCGTCAAAAAGAAGGATGGATCATTCCGCATGTGTATTGACTACCGCGAACTCAACAATCTTACCATCAAGAACCGTTACCCTTTGCCTAGGATTGATGACCTCTTCGATCAACTTCAAGGTTCTACTTGCTTCTCGAAGATTGATCTTCGATCTGGTTATCACCAACTCCGTGTACAAGAGGAAGATATTCCAAAGACTGCCTTCCGAACAAGGTATGGTCACTACGAGTTCATGGTCATGCCTTTTGGACTAACCAATGCACCCGCAGTTTTCATGGACCTCATGAATCGTGTGTGCAAACCGTACCTTGATAAATTCGTGATCGTCTTCATTGATGATATCTTAATCTACTCCAAGACTAAAGCCGACCATGAGCAACACCTTAGATTGGTTTTGGACCTTTTAAGGAAGGAACAACTATATGCCAAATTCTCCAAATGTGAATTTTGGCTAAAGGAAGTTCAATTTCTTGGTCATATCGTCAATGACAAGGGAATTCATGTTGACCCTGCTAAGATCGAAGCAGTTACCCTGAAGACCCCCATCGAAGTTCGTTCATTTCTTGGTCTTGCGGGATATTATCGTCGCTTCATCTCAAATTTCTCTAAGATTGCTGACCCTCTTACCGCTTTAACTCACAAGGGTAAACCTTATGAATGGGGACCAAAACAAGAAGAAGCTTTCCAAACTCTCAAGCAAAAGTTGTGCAATGCTCCTATTTTGACTCTCCCTGATGGGAATGATGATCGAGTTGTCTACCATGATGCTTCCAACCAAGGTCTCGGTTGTGTCCTCATGCAACGAGACAAAATAATCTCTTATGCATCAAGACAACTCAAGATTCACGAGAAGATTTATACGACGCACGATCTCGAGTTGGGTGCGGTCGTATTCGCATTAAAAATTTGGAGACATTACCTCTATGGCACAAAATGTGTGGTGTTCACCGACCACAAAAGTCTCCAACACATCTTCAACCAAAAGGAACTCAATATGAGGCAAAGACGTTGGGTTGAACTCCTTAACGACTATGACTGCGATATTCGTTACCATCCCGGCAAAGCGAATGTTGTAGTCCACGCTTTGAGTCGAAAGGACCATGTCATGCTTCAATGTGTCCGAATTCAAACCGACATTCAAAATCGCATCTTAGAAGCTCAACACGTCTCAGTCACCGAGGGTAACATGTATGAGGAAATGTCGTGTGGTGTTGAACTCCAGCTTGAACCGAAACCCAATGGCTTACTTTATTACTTGAACCGTATTTGGGTCCCCGATCGCGATGATCTCCGTGCATTTCTTATGAACGAGGCTCACAAGACTCGTTATTCTATTCATCCTGGTGCGGATAAAATGTACCAAGATTTTCGCCAACAATATTGGTGGCCCGGTATGAAGAAAGACATTGCTCTCTATGTTGCCAAATGTCTAACTTGCTCCAAAGTCAAAGCCGAACACCAACGTCCTTCCGGCTTACTCGAACAACCGGAAATTCCCGTGTGGAAATGGGAGAACTTGGCTATGGACTTCATTACCAAACTTCCTCGCACCTCAAGTGGTGATGATAGCATTTGGGTGATTATTGACCGTCTCACCAAATCTGCTCATTTCTTGCCTATCCGTGAAGACTATCGTGTTGAGAAGTTGGCCCGAATTTACATTGACAAAATTGTGAGCCGTCACGGTGTTCCCTTAAACATAATCTCTGATAGAGATGCTCGATTCACCTCTCGTTTCTGGCAATCCCTCCAAACTGCTCTTGGTACACGATTGGATTTAAGCACAGCTTACCACCCCCAAACTGATGGTCAGACCGAGCGTACAATCCAAACTCTTGAGGACATGCTTAGAGCTTGTGTAATTGATTTTGGTGGTAATTGGGATTCACATCTATCCCTAATTGAGTTCTCCTACAATAATAGCTACCACACGAGTATCAACATGACTCAATTTGAAGCTCTCTATGGTCGCAAGTGCCGTTCTCCCGAACTAATTTAAGAAACATCCGACAAGATTATCCAAATCCGTGACAACATTCGAGTAGCGAGAAGTCGGCAAAAGAGTTATGCCGACAAACAACGAAAACCCTTGTAATTCCAAGTCGGTGACCTTGTTCTTCTAAATGTGTCTCCGTGGAAGCGTGTGATCCATTTTGGAAAGAAAGGCAAATTAGCACCTCGCTATGTGGGTCCATTTAAGATCCTTGAAAGGATTGGGAAAGTGGCTTACAAACTCGACTTACCTCCATCACTTGGCAATGTGCATCCTACTTTTCACGTGTCTAATATGAAGAGATGCCTTGCTGATGAGAATCTCCACATACCTCTTGACGACGTGCACATTGAGGAAACGATGCACTTCGTTGAGAGACCAGTGGAAATCATGGATCGTGAAGTCAAACAGCTCAAACGAAGCCGTATTCCTGTTGTCAAAGTTCATTGGGAATCTAAACGTGGTCCTGAGTTTACTTGGGAACGAGAGGACCAAATGAAGCTCAAGTACCCCCATCTCTTCACTGATACTGTCGCCTCCACTAGCTAAATTTCGGGACGAAATTCCCTCAACATGGGGATACTGTAATATTTCTGATTTTTCATTATCTATATTTTAGTTCAATGTGATACATTTCAAACCAAATTCTAGTACAATGACTTGTTCTATTCGTACCAATAATTAAATACTATGTTTCAAGGCAAATCCGCAAATTTTACACGAGTATCTTCTATTAAACTCTACACAAGTTCATATTTATACAAATCTACAAATACTGAAATTTTCAAGGACTAACTTTATAAATAAATAACCAGAAACCGTAAAAGGCATGGTCGCGCCAAGTGCCTTGGCACGGTCGCGCGTCTTGCTTTGGAACGGTCGCGCCCGGTGACCTGGCACGGTCGCGCCTCACATGGGCACGGTCGCACCTCTCGTCTGTTAAAACGTAAAAACAGTCTTTAATCCGAAATCTGTTCAACTTTGTAACCGTTATACATGTTCATCTATTAACAACCATCATTAGTCAATTAAACAATGACATTACACTTGAACTAAAACCAATTATAGATTTTTAAACTAAACCGTCGACCTCTTCATCTTTTGCTCATCGAATCCACCATTCTGATGTAAATCCCCCCCAAGCAAACGCATTATCATCCTCTCTAAAACTTCTGGACGCGCTGAAACAGCCGGGGTTGCAGCAGAAGACGCCGGAGATCAAACCCGTCATCGCCGGAACTCATCTCTACCGTACGCTATCAATTCATCGTCCTTACGGGTAATTGAAACCTCCTAAACCTACGTTTTAGTCTATAGATCAAAAGCCCTAATCTAATTTGGGCTTACAATATGGGAATCATCACGAACCATAATCTATTTTTCGTTCAAAATGGATTTAATCAAACCCTGCTTTGAACACGTTTTAACTACAATTAATATATTCCAAAAGACTCGTGATAACCCTACAGATGAAAGCCCTATGAAATCCAACGTCAACATTATAAGAATCAGTCAATTCGTTTCTGTTTTGGAACAGACACGGTCGCGCTAGTCTTCTAGAGCGGTCGTGCTTCATGAGACACGGTCGTGCTAATACCAGCGCGGTCGTGCCTCACACACTCAGACCCGGTCATGCCTCTTGGCTAGACTTGGTCGTGCCTCAGAACCCTAGACATGGTCGTACCTGGCCCAGACACGGTCGTTCCTAGTAAACAGCTTAGTTATGCCTTCTGTTTGATCAACACGGTCGCGCCCTGACTAGCACGGTCGCGCCCGTGGTCCTAGCACGATCGTGCCTTGTCCCAAGCACGGTCATGTGTGTGAGAAAAATCTTGACAGAATAATTATTTTTATATTTTAAAAACAATAAGTATTTCAGATTAATTTTCAAATAAAAAAATAATTGATTTTATAAAGATTTATATTAATTTTATTCAAAAAGATCAAATTTCTATTTTAAAATAAATAGAAGTTATTTATTTAAAACTTACAAAAATTAAATTATTACTTGTTGTTAAACCCTACACTTAAATATTATTTACACAACTTACTTAAACATCTATATGAAAATAAAGTAAAGAAATTTATATTTAATATAAAACATCTAATACATTTTTATAACTAAATGTCTAAGTTACATATTTTATAAACAAATAAATAAGGTAACAATTATTTATTTAATTTACATTTGAACAAATTTAGGTTATACTTAATTACCCCTAATACCTATATTATTTTTATAACTAAGTGAATAAATAATAATTACGTAATTTATTTATTTAGTTATTCCAAACTCAAACCTTGATCAAAATATTCTAAAAATATCCATTTTAAATCTTTCATTTTATACAATAACTTTCAAGTACAAACCACAAGCTTTATACACACATCCAATTCGACTCTAGACTTAGACATAGACTATTGTGCACACTATTAATTCAATATACATTCCACACTAGGTTAACGTTGCGCTTTTCATGGATCATATTACTATTTAGTATCTCGAGTTAGCTACGCCTTCAAAACAAGTGAGTATTACATCACCCCTTTTACTCTTTTACACTTTTTGGGGTGGAACATGAACAATATACAATCTATTGCTTACATTTACACAAACTACACAAGTACAAATCCTCATTACATTCATGTGTGCAAATTTGAGCTTTATGCCTGAGTGCTATATGTGTTAACTTTTGTGTGCAATTTTTGTGCAATCATTAACTATTCAAGCCGACGGTAAACAATGATAGATCTATTGAGTCTGACAAACCCACCCAGGTTGGGGTGATTGTTACCGATAACACAATTTTGCATGCTAGTTACAAAGGTTTGATTGTACTTGGTTACACAATAACTGCTCTCCATAAATGCCTTATTTTATCATGTTATGTAAGGATTTGTTTATTTACAATATATATGCTATCTATATACAAACCTGTGTATGCTCACCAACTTTTTAGTTGACTTTATTTTATTCATGTTTCAGGTACTAATGTGTGAGTTTGATCAAGACATGCTACACTTAAGTTTGGACTTAGTTAATTTAAATTCAAAGAACAATTTGTATTTTCATTTATGTACTTGTTGAATTTTGCTATTTGTGTTTGAACTGTTTGAAATGAAAGTGATGATTAAATATTGAAATCTAGTGAAGCTTGTGCTCATGAACAGTCTACATGTACCGCCCCGATGATTCCGCCGTCGGTTGGGGTGTGACAGTCTCGCTGGTGGGTCAGCGTCGCCCATGGTAGGAAATAGAATTGGGCTAGTAGAATGAACCTGGGATTTGCTAAGCTCTTTCCAACGCTCCCGAAAGTCGCGGGTGCGCTCGTGTGGCTCTCTTTCGGGCATAAACTAACACACGAACAAATGAAAATAAACAAAGACTCAAAACATAAAGACTTAATCCTATGTTAGACTCACAGATAGCACGTAGGACAAGTACACAAACAAGACAAAAAAACAAACCAAAAATCACTAAAAGAACTAGTCAAAGCTAATATTGCTATTGCCAAGTGTCCCCGGCAACGGCGCCAAAAACTTGATGTCGTCCAGATAGTCTATAAAATAAACTAGTAAACCTAATCTAGACTCCTAAGTAATAAATGGAAAACCTATGAACTAGACCGCACTGATAGGCAAGTGTACTAAGGTGAAATCGGAAGATGGGAAGAATACTACCTAGGTCGGAATCCTACTTGCAAAGTACAACTTCTACCGGTTCTGGAAACAATGATAGATCTGGGTTTCTAAAGATGACAACTAAAGACTACCTACTGGATCCCTAATCATTCTCAGGGTGTCACCAACTAAGCTACCTAAAGTGTACTAAACTCACCAGATGGTTCGATCACCTTTCGGGAATTTCCAACAATGATAAAGTACCCACAGGACAGATTATCTCTCAGTCTCACTGTCCACAATGCATTCGAAGAATGCACGGGGTAATCTCTGGATAACAACTATGATTTGAACTAGCAACAATCACTAGACACCTAATACCTACGTCCTATCAGACTGTTAACATTAGGATTCCAAATGACGAATACTAGACAACTAATTCTCATATCTCGGGTATTGAACTAGACACACATTCACTCTAATCAGCAATCCACCACAACTCCTATGGTCACTATCTCTAACAAACCATACACAATCACAAACCCTAAGATCTATGACCTAGATACGCAAATCAAACTGGAAGACAACCACAATCAACGCAGGGTGTTATAATCAATCACACAATCATAATTAAACATGCTTATACATCATAATTAATATCTAAAGATCATTTACAAAATCATTCAGCTATCAAATAGATCCAAAACCGGATAAAAATATAAACTTTACGCATATTCATCAATTGACCTAGGCAGTACTATGGTTTTAGCCAAGAATCATCTTCCAAAACATCATAACAGAAGTAAAATACAAAGACATGGTATCAAACATAGCAATCAAAATGAAAAGATTCAAACTTGAAAACCTAGATCGCTATTACAACGAACCCGAGATCCAAAAACTTTGATCTTGCACTTGAATCGATCTTCTTGCTCCAAAAATCGCCCTAGGCTCTCTCTCAAATGGCTGGAATGCGAACTTCTCAAATTATGGCATTACAAATCTATTAAAAGTCGATTTTAGGGTTTTTCTCGATTATGGCAGTACAACAGCTGTGGACCTCAAAGATTCAAATTATGGCAGTACAACAGCTATGGACCTCAGAGTTTGTTGCAGATCGGCAAAATGCTGCGGATAAGCTTATCTGATGCGGATACTTGTTCTTCTGCTGAAGAACAAATCTGCTGCTGACAGCCTTATCTGCTGAAGACCAAAGTTGCTGCTGATAGGAAAATCATCAGTAGCAATGGATAGTTGTGTCTTGCTGCTGATCAACAACATTGCTGTTGATAGCCATTCCCTCTGAAGATCAAACGTTGCAGCTGACTGGCTTCGATAAAGCAACCATTACCACTGAAAACTTTCTGCTGCAACACTGACACACTCCACGCAGAAAGAATGTTACTGGTGCAAGACAATAAAAGACAACGTCGCTCTTCTTCCAAGGACTCAAGCAATGATGCCTAAGAAGACGTTTGAGTAAAGATAACTTTTGTAGTATTTATTGTCGTTACATATAGAATAGCCTCAATACAAGATCAATGGCTTGTGTTAGATCTGATCTTTAGAATTAACGGTCTGTCCTGATTCTAAGTTACTATATAAGTAGTACTTAGAGTCATTGTATAAGTATGCTTTTTCTTAAGAGTTTTCTCTATAATCTTGTAATCTTTGAAGCTTAATACAAATTGCATTTATCAGTATTCTTCTTGTTTACATGTTTACATTGCTTAGTTGTGATTGTTTCTGCAAATCTCAACTAGAATAGAGCCATCTTGTATTCACCGATCCTACAAAAATGAACATAAAACTAATCAAAAATGCACAAAACACTAGGAATAAAGATGTGTGCATCCCGGGTTTTTTTATAAGACCAACGGTATTAATATGCATATGTTGTAATACAATGAAGATGATGTTACGGGATCGTAACGAGACCTAACAAAGGTGTATCATCGGGTTTATTGTTATGTAAATAAACCTAAAAGGTTGGCAAGTAAAAGACGGGACTTTAGAGGGGTTTTTGATAAAAACCACGAGATGTACCAAGCCCGGGGAATAGCCGATGGCGTGCTAGGGTCAAGCTAGGTCTGAAGGACAACACCCTAAAGGGTGTTACGCTATGGGGAAACCCTATTTGGGTTCTTGCGGTTACCGAGAAGAAAGAGAGAGGAGGAGAGGCCGTTCGTCAAGTTCCTGGTTCGAATCAAGGTATAATCATGGTCCTCGAATCATTGTTTACGTGTTCTAAGTCCCGAATAATCATAATAATTGTATTTATGATCCTAGGGTTTGAAGGAGACAAGTTTAGGTGATTCGATTTGCGCGAGTCACTCGGATCGAAGATATAATCTCGAATCTTGACTCGTTATTATCATTGTTTTCATTTTGTGAGAATTTACGGGCTAAGGGGTGTTCGGCCGAACCCTTTTGGGATGGACGACATGCGTAGCGAGGTTAGGGAAGGAGCCGGCTATGGCCTGGTGGTGAACCGTGAGGCGGAGGAGGACCGAACAAAGCCGACGGGGGCTGTGGTGGCTCGGTAGTAGCTGGGACGACATGATGGCTGCGTAAGGAGGTAACAGCAGTGGTGAGGGAGGCCGGGTGGTGGTCGTGCAAGGCTAGCTGAAGGGAATGTGTGGCCGTGGTTGGTGGTTAGCAACGACAAATACCGCCGAGGAGCCGTGTGAATGCCGGGACTATCCGTTATGCGTTTGGTAATGGGTTAAGTCTACGTTCAAGTGCATGGGCATGCATGAGCACTCACGTGGTAACTAGGTTTATTCATGGCATCATGCATGTGCATGTAATCATGCTTGACGTCGGGTTAGTCGAGTAGGCGGGGGTATGATGTCGGGTCATGTATTGACTCGTATGTTATGTGTGCTTTAGGTGTGAGGTCGAAAGGCGAGCATGAGACGTTAGCGAATTCTAAGGATCGAAGTGTGTCGAACAAAGGTGAGTTTCTATCGCCCACTTTTGAACGTTTTATTGTTTTGGGCATGAATACATGTGAAACGTGTTTTTTATTGAATGCTTGCATAGACGAAGCTTTTGGTGAGAAAGTACATATATTTTTGTGTTGATTTTAGTCAATGTGATATTGAATCTGGCATGTGTGTATGCGTGTGTGTCACGTACTTAAATGTCGTGGCGGGAGTTAAATCGTAAGCTTATTATTGTGTTGATGTTAGTCAATGTGATATTGAATCTGGCATTAGTCAGGTGAGAGATCAAGCGTAAGCTTGATATTGTGTTGACGATTAGTCAACAGGTTATTGTGTCTGACGGTAGTCGGGTGGGAGATCGTGTTTGCTTGTGTATTCGGACCAGACAACATGATATACTTATGTGTCGTTAATTATAACTACTTGAATTTTTGAAGGATTATTTAGGAGTAAATTTTATGAGAAGTAAACCATTTTTATAACGGTTTTTGGGGAATTATTATCCCTTAGTAAATTACTATAGAACTCACTCAGGGTAGTTGACTGTTAAACATGTATTTCAGGTAAAGGGAAGGTGTGAGATGCTGGCTTCGGGATGGCTTTTGGTACCGTGGACGTTTGTGATGACATTATTTATTAGTTGTTTCGTTGAGACATTTTGATATTAGTACTTGGTTTGAATTATGTTTGGGTTGGGTCGTTGACCTTTGTTGACTATTTGATTTCCGCTGCAATGAATTGAGTTAAATTTGATGTCTATGACTACTTAGCTTGCGTTTGAACCAACAAGTAGGGTTCCCAGGTTTGGAGCCTTACAAGTTGGTATCAGAGCGGTGGTTTAAATAATCTGGGCATCCTCGATGCCTGGACTTAGACTGAGAATGAGACCAACGAGTGGGAATGTCATCACGTGTAACCAAAAGCTAGAAGCGCCAGGTATGAGTTTGTATGTGTGTCGTGTTAGTGTGCCTTGTTAATGTGTTGTGTTAGTAGGCTAAGACATGGGAGTTATGCCAAGACACAGTACAGGGAGGGTTTAAAACCTGAAAGGCAAGGCAAGAGGGTAATGGCGATTGGCCACCGTCATTAACTAATTGCACTGCTCGTAATGTTTTAAACTGTACCTGAATATTGCTCTGTTTGTTATAATTTCAGTAAGTAAATGGCACCGAAAAGACAAGTTGGTACTACTGCTAACACCGGGAGGCGTCAAAGGAATGTTCAGAACGAGGATGTTAATGGGGATGAGGTGTCGGTTCACACTGAACCATCTGTGCATACTGAAACTTCAGTGCACTCTGAGCACAATCAAGAGTTCCAGTTAGAACCTGCGGTTCATGATGCGATGAAGAAAGAAGTGGTGGATATGATCCACGAGTACTTGTGTAACATCCCAAAAGTCTAGCCGTAAACGGTTAACGGTCAAAGGGACGTCAAACGTAAAGCTACGAATGGTATCGGTAACGAAATGCGATACCAAAAGCTTAACGGGGGAGTTGGAATTGAATAATAATAAGATGTGATGAATTTTGGTTAAGAAACGTGATCTAAGAACTTAACCGGATGCGAAACGGAAAGACTATTCAGCAGGAAATAGCCCAAAATTTCGCATAAACATATCTCGAGGTAGAAAAAGAGTTACCGAAGCCATAATATATGAAAATGGGGTGTTTCGACGAGGAGAATATGAAAATGAGGTAACTCAGATCGATATCCTAAGCATAACGGTCTGACATGTGTTCCTGAAGGTAATCCGGAGGCTTTGACAAGTGTTTTGAGGACTCAGCACTCAAGTCGGACCGATATGCTTTACACGTCGGTCCGACGTCTGGAAGTCAAACTAATATGATTTACACGTCGGTCCGACGTGGGGAAGTCGGAACGATATGGATTACACTTCGGTCTGACATGTCCTGTAGAAGCAAAAAAAGAGGTTTGGACGCGTGTCACCGACTTGGGATGACATGTCGGTCCGACATGGGTCCCATTTCAGCCTATAAAATAGATGTCATGAGCCGTAAGTCTTGAAACATCACACACACAAACACCACAACACACCCAAACACTGTGAGAAGGATTAGAAGACCCGGTGCGGTGTGTTTAAGTGCGAGAGCAGTACGCTACGAGTGCGGTTCGGATCCGGAGAGACGTTTAAGCGAGGAACGAGCGTAGGAAACGACCCGTACTATAGTAAGTACACTGGACCCGTACCTTAGATAAATGTTTATGTGAATTATGTGATTATGTGTTGTGTGCTATATGTGGAACTAAGGTACGAGGAAACAAAGAAAGTTAATGAGAATTAGTCTAAACACCAAGCGGAAATAATGGAGTAGCCATGACGTATTCAAGGAATGGTGGATACGCCACTAGTACTTCCTATATATAAATCTATTGGTACTTCGTGGTGAAACCATTATGAATGTTTAGGGGTATGGAGTAAAAGACAGTAATGAAAATATAGTAAACGAATAGGAGAAGTTCCAACCGGTATGTAGTTATCTAACAAACAGAATGTTCTGTATAAGGAAAGAGTGGTGTATAAATCTCTCCTAGACCCGTCATTATTTCCTGGGAACATCTCTGTTGGAGGTACTACTCTTGAAGGATAATCACCCCAGTTTACAATATATGATAAATATGAATAAGGGAAGGCTTAATTCCAAATAAAGGAATATCTGTGATGTATTATAGGGGTGGTGGGTACGCCACCGCTACACCCTATATATAAACCTCTTTAATACATCATAGAGACGCCTTTACGAGGAATTAGGACAAGAATGGGATAAAAGCATGAGGGAGTCATGCTATTAAATAAATGATGAGAAACACGTAATCTTAAGCAAAGGATTATTCACAAGATGTTAAAAGGGTGGTGGATACGCCGCTGGTACTTCCTATATATAAACCCCTTTAACATAACGTGAAGAAGCCTTTGTAAGGGATTAAAGCAAGATTTAAGATAAAAGCATAAAGAGATCATGCTACTAAATGAGAATTAGACGAGAATGCTTAATTCTAAGTAAATGAGTATTCATGGAACGTTAAAAGGGTGGTGGATACGCCGCTGGTACTTTCTATATATAAACCTCTTTAACGTAACATGGAGAAACCAATATAAGGAATTAGAGCAGGGATAAATATGAAAGTATGATAAGAGATCATGCTATATGTGCAAATATGCAATGTGTGTTAAATGAGAATATGTGAATGCATGATAAATGATCATGCTATATGTGTAAATATGAATGTATGATGGGAACGTGTCTAAGTCTTAAAATAGAATAACAGAGTACTCACGAAGTGTTAAAGGGGTGGTGGATACGCTGCTGGTACTTCATATATATAATCCTCTTTAATGCATCGTGGGGAAACCGTTACGAAGTTTTAAGGTAAGGACTGGTTGAAAATAATTTGGGAGGCTGTGAGTCTATGATACTCAAGATCCCAATGAAAAGAGATGTCCAACCTAAGGGGCGGATCTCTATAATGAATGGAAAAAGGTGTCGAGTCTACGGGACGGAAGGGCCTTAATTATGAGAATGGCAAGGTGCCCAGTGTATAGGCGGAAGGACCCGGTAGAGGTGCCATGTCTATAAGGCTAAAGGACCTAAAACGAATGATAATAAAATATACGAATGACGTGACCGGAGGTACGTCCGGAGATGGTCACGGGGGCGCCGAGAGCCCAGGAAACTTGAACAGTAAAAACCTAAAGGTATTCCTAATAAAAATGAATGATGAAGTGTACCTACTTAGCGAAAGCTAATTCAAAAACATTTTCCAAACACTACAGGTTAAGAGCAAGTGGAATGAGGCTTTCTGAGGACGTGGCTGATCGGAGTTGAAGAATACCTATGTTACATGATGTAATATTTTATGTAAAAATAATATTATAATAAAATATACCTTTGTCATTATAGTTTGGAAGTTCTTAAAATTCAAGGAGAGTTCCATTTGTCAGAGATTATAAAGACATGCGTACATGTTTTTATTGTAATGAGATGGGACACATTGTGGTGAACTGTCCTTAGAAAAATAAAGGGAAGAAGCATATAGTTCCTGAGAAGATGAAACCTGAATCAAAACCTGTTGAGAAAAAGTTTGTTCCGTCTCAAACTCCAAAATAAGTTCATGTAGGAGAATCTTCTTCAAGTGCAGCTTATCGTGTGAAGATTCCTTATATGAGAGAATATCATGAGACGAGATCTTGCTTTTACTATGGTCTTGTGGGTCACCTTAGGATTGCTTGTCCTCACAACGTCAAAGGTAACCGACATGTTACTCCAGAAAAGGTAAGAACTCCTGGTAAGCCTTATGTTAACCCAAATGTGGTTAAACCTCGTGATACACCAAAGGGTAATTCAAAATCTGAGGTTAGGCTTTCTAGACCTCAAAGACGAAGGAGAAACAGAAGATTGAGAAAACTTTTAGAACAACAAGAGTTTTCACAATCAAATCAATTTTCAAATGAAAGAAAATGTTCAAACACTTCACATTTTAAGCAAAAAGAACTTAATGAAAAGAAGTATGTTTGGAAATCTAAAGTTTATGTTTCTGACTCGTCGGAGCAATCACCGAAAATTGATGAGAGATTTGATTGTGAATGGAGTGAGGATTATTATTTTGATACAGATGGACGACCCATGACTACCATGGCTTGGGTCCCACTTTCAAATTAATGTTTCTTGTAAGATGTGCAGGATTTACCAAGAGGGACTATTATTACCATTTTGGTAGTTGATAGTGGTGGTTCTAAGCACATGACAGGGAATGACATCTGCAAGAGTAAAGAGTTGTTGATAACTGAGAAATCTATTTGATTCAACGACTTGATGCTCAAGGGGGAGAATATGTCACACACAACATTTTGGAAACAGTTTTACAAAATCCAAATGATAACCTGAAACTTAGGATGACAATGGTGAGCATAAAGTCGTTGATGCAACCATTTGACTAGTTGAGGGGGAGTCTACAGGACAGGGGGAGTACAGAACTGTGTTGGTGACAGAGGCAATGACATTCAATTACAGCATTACATCGGTTTGAGTTTTTAATTGATTAAATTGCTTAATCCTGAGTAACCAAGTAAAATGTTTTTTCTTAAAATGTTTTCATGGAAGATTTTATTTTCGTTTGTTTTACTTTCTTTGAAAAAGATTTTGAAAAAGCCAAACAAATTGAAAAAGATAAAATCGACATTACTTGAAGTTAAAGAATAGATGATAGTACATCAGTAGATGTTCTTTCATACATGACCTTAGATTGACTGGTTGGTGCTTTATGTTAATATATCTGAATTATATATTTTGATCTAAACTTCAGAGACTACACAAATAGGAAATGATAGTGTTGTGTAGGCATATAATTTGAATTGTCAGTAGACTAAAAGCGTCACTGATCCATTAGTAGTGTGAAAACATAATTGCATATGTTACAACTGTGATTTGAAACCATTTTATGCCTGGGTGTGTGTGTTAAAAGATCACTATCAGATAAAGAATATTAGTTTTTAATAAAGATTTTCCTATGAGATCAGTTTCGGGTTATGTCCTTAGCACTATTCATTCGATTTGCTTCAGTGCCCACGTCCCGAAAAGCATGCAATTTGAAGTATAATCAAGATATGTACTTGACAACATCTGTCAAACATATACTAGCCCTTAGATCATATTGATAATTCATCTTTACTGATTCCATTGAATTCATAATCCAGATAACAGTTGGATCCACGTACCTGAATCTTATGATTCCACATATATAAGCCAAAACATTGAATCATTCGATTCTGAATCTCATTGATTCCTATACAATCCAATTTGGATTCTACTATTCATGTGCTAAGTGATGTCTCCTCATTCTGGAAATTCGGATAATCTTTAGTAAAATCTTATATGTCTTGAAGATAGTGCATTTACTTTCTGTTCGCATACTAGTGGGGTACATGTTGTATTTCGTACTTAAATGGTACCTTAACTCACAAGAAAGTGGGAATGAGATGCTTTAGTTTCAAATCTTATAATATTGACAATTTGAATTTGTGTGTCATAGCCTGATCCTATTTTCTTTGAATGTTTATCGCGTATCATAACATGCAATAAGAAAGTCTTGAAAAGATATCTTGAAAGATATTGGTTTTATTTGTCAAGGCTTGAAAGAATGACATAGGATACCATTTGATATTATATGGATTTTATATCCAAAATGTGTGACTGATGCATTGTTTTTACTGATATGATCTTCTTACTCGTGATGTTCGACCAAAAAGATGTGATTTTGTATTTTACTTTTCAGTTTATATAGAGAAAAACCAAAAAGATTTTGTGTTTCTTATGTTTGAAAAACCAAAAAGATTTTATTTTTCCAGCTTCCATGGAAATCTTAATTGTTGGTTATTCTTGGTTGTTCTCCTTTGCATAAACTAAATATTGCACACAGAAGTTGACAAGGGGTCCATCTCCCAAGTTTTCTTCTAAATAGAGAGAGAGTGTACAGATGAACAAGACGAAGACTACAGTGTGTTTGATGATATTTGAAGACGGATGACAATCTTCTGAAGCTGTTGTCAAGGGGGAGTCTGTTGGAGCATATTCTGGTGACAACGAGCTTGAAGATATTATGTCTTAGTCTTAGAGTCTTTGACTTGTAATTGATAGAATTGTTAGCAACAGTTAAAGGGGAGTCTGTTAGGACATGTTTTGTAACTGTTGATAAAATTCTGTGTAAGTTCTGTTAGAGGCGAACTTAATAAGTTCGCCTAGCCTATCAGAGGCGAACTTAATAAGTTCGCCTGGGCTATCAGAGGCGAACATAATAAGTTCGCTTAAGTCTATCAGAGGCGAACTTATTAAGTTCGCTTAGTCTGTTATAGGCGAACTTAATAAGTTCGCCTGGTGCAGAACAATGCTTATATATTGACAGAACAGAGTCTGTTGAGGTAGAGATTAGAGGTGAGACGATATCAGAGTAGACGAGAGAGAATTCTTGTAACATGATATTGGTGAAATACAAAGCGTTTATTTACACCGTTGTTGTTGATTGAGTTACACGAGCACGTTGATCATGGATTCCGCACGTTATCACCGTGTCGTACCGCGAGTCTAGAGATCCGTCACGCAACGAATTAGGGACCTACATTATCAGGTATCCTCAACTCCCCCTGATCGTCAAGACGCTGAACGAGTTTGGAAACTAACGCTTGCATATCAGCAATCTGTTGAGCTTGAGTCTGAATGACCAGCTGCCGTTGTGAATTAGTAGACACAAGAGTGTTTACCTGGGTTTGTAGAGAAAGCACTTGAGATTCAAGGAAAGTAATCCTTTCAAAATCAGAAGGCTTTGACGGACCAGCTGTTGATTGTGGAATAGAAGGACTTGAAGTAGTAGGAATGACTGGAGGAACAGGAGAAATCACCGGAGATGGATCTTTTGATCTTGGAGGAGTAATTATCAATGAAGCAACAAAATTAGCATCCTCGACTCCCTGAGAAGATTGTGCAGCAGCAATCGAAGCAGACATTAACTTTTGAGTCTTAGGATCTGGAGTAAAGTCACTATCAGTGTCAGTACTCTCATCGACCAAAGATCTTTTGCCAAGTACTGATCCGGAAGGAGGATCCCGAACAGACTTTCTTCTTGGTCGTATGTCTTGAGATTTAATCCGTTTGCCAGCATTAGCCAGTGGAATTGTAGCCAATCGTTCATAATGACCTGAGGAAAAATCCCTAGAGTCATCAGAATCCGTGCTTTCATTCACCGATAATATCGTATCACTTGAGCTGGAACTAGAATCATCATCAGTCATCACATTCCCTTCAGCTTCTGGAATTGGCGAGTTCACAGCGTCATCAACGAAATCATCCATGTTCATTCCTAGATCTTGATCAGGATCATGAATGACCTCTTCTTGAACTGGTTCCTGAATAGGTATTTCAACTTCAGCTTGTGGAATAGGAACATGTTCAGGAATAGGAATTTGTGGTTGTACGGGAACTTGTATTTGTGGAACTGGTATCTGTTGTGGTTGAACTTGTATTTGTGCGGGTTGTTGTGGTTGTTGCTGTTGTTGTTGTGGTTGTTGCTGTTGTTGTTGTTGAATATTGAAGCCTTGAGCTTGAGCAATTTCATCAGGATGAAACCAGTTGTCATTCAGTGGTGCAACATAATCAGGATTGATTAAGTGCCCAAACAAAGGAGTATTGACTGGAATCAATCCAGCATTCTGCTGTTTCACCTTCGTGCAGTCGGTAAAGATACGCTTTGACATTGGAGTCAACGTTAATCTTATTGGATGTTTTGGAAGACCCGGAATAAGGTGATTCAAAATCATTTGAATAAAGCGAGGATACATCAAGAATCCTTGACCTTCAGCTGGATTAATCTGCATGACCATTTCCCGATAGAAGTAAAGTGGAAAATTGAATCGCTTATTCAATGTTAAAGCCACCATAGCAGTTTGAAGAGCCATCTTCAATCCATCGGTACCAGCTTTACGAGGAGAGATGCATTGAATAATCACATGCATGAAATATCTCCATTCACCAACTAATCCACCTTTCCGTGCTTGGATATCATTCTGTCGTCCACGATAACCCATCCGTTGAAAACAACCCAAAATAAGAGTGCCTGGATAAGATAATGGATCTTCAGCATTTCCACCCAAATCAAGAGCAGCACGAATCGTCTCTTCAGAAATGGCAATCTCGGTATTATTAACAGTGGCACGAAGAACATGAGGTTCAACGTCCGTATCTTGATGCACAGTGTCCCAAAATTGTTGTATGTACACGAGACTTATGTAAGGATCAGCAGATAGAGCAACGTGAAGCCGTGATCTGTTAAAAAATCCTATAATGCCTTGAAAATTCACAGCCTCGGACATTTTGGGATCTAACAATGCCACTTGATTATGTTTATATTCGACACGTCGAGCCATCTGAAACATTTGGACAATAAACATATTAGAAAAAATAACAACTACAAACAAAACAAAACAAAACAACAAAAAAAAATTTTAATAAAATTTTCAAACAAAAAAATTTTCACAAGTCCAAATCCTCACTGTCCCCTAGGCGAACTTAATAAGTTCGCATAGTAGTGCAAGAGGCGAACTTACAAGTTCGCTTCGAACAAGTTCGCTTGAAACAAGTTCGCCTGAACCTGTGACGTTTCAAATTCAAACACAGTCGAGCAAAAATCTATAAATCGAGAAGAAATGATGGAATAAACAATGATATCAGTCGAATATCAATTTATAACCAAATCGGATGATCAATTTTATAAATCCGGTCACAATTAGGTCAAAATCCGTCCTTTGAAATGATCGATGAAAAACCGAGATGAAAAATGTCAAATTCTCACAATTTACTGGATGAAAATCAATGAAATTACCTTGGTTGAGTTCGTAATTCAATTTGGATTAAGACAAAACCGGTAAAAAATACCAACAACAACAGATTAAATTTTTGAAAAATCTCAGTTAAGTTCGCCTAAAAATGAAGAAGACGATGAACTGATAAGTTTGCTTGATCTAGAACCTTATACCCATTAAGTTCGCTTAATTAGGCGAACTTGTTAAGTTCGCTTAACAAGCCTTCAGCGAACATGATAAGTTCGCTTCATCCCTAAGTTCGCTTCACCCCGGATAATCATTTTAAGTTCACTTCACTGTTTTAAGCGAACTTATTAAGTCCGCTTCACTGTACACAGGCGAACTTAATAGCTTTTCAACCTTTTTGCCTTGAACAAAAATTTTAACAACTTCAACCGGTCAAATCTTGAACTTCTGTCAGTAACATATATTTGATCCAATCCCGAACAATTTTAATAAAAGTTTAGAATTTTCATGGAAAAAAAAAATCTTTTTGAGTTTTATTTATACAAACGGAAGCACATATTTTTGAATTAACATCATGAGCAAGAAGATCATATCAGTATTCAATTAATTCATCACACATTTTAGCAATAACAAATGGTAACCTATAGTATGAAACCATTCAACTCAGTTTTGTGCACTTTGCATCTTTTTCATTTTGAAACTCATTCAATTTGAATAATATTTGAAATGATACGCGATAAATTTCAAAGTAAATAAAATCAGATTATAAAATGCCCTTTTATTTATACCGGATTTGAAATATAAAGCATGAATTCTTAAATTTGTCAATATTATATTATTTGAAACTATAAGCGTTTATTCTCTAAATTCATGTGATTTAGTACATTTAGATGAAGAACATTGTGTACCCCACATATATGCCAAACAGAAATATAAATTGCACTATCTTCAAGACATATACAGTTAATGTTTAGATTAGATCAATATCCAAGATGAAATTATCCCTTTTAGCACAAGTATAAAAGCAGATCCCAACGGATATAAGAATCATGATGATTCAGAATCAGAAGATTCTAATGGATTGGTTGATTAGTGAGAATCAACAGATTCAGGTATGAGGATCCAACTATTATCTGGATGAAATTCAATGGAATCAGACTAGATGATGTATCTAACTGATCCAAGGGCGAATATATGTTTCAACAGATTTTGAAAACATATCTTAGTTCAACAACACCTTGCATGTTTTTCGGGGCATGGGCAGTGAAGTGAACTGAAATAGATTTGTGCTAAAGATATAATTCGATATTGGTGTCAGGAAATTCTTTAAAACCATATATTCTTTATATGATAATGATCTTTTACACACACACCCAGGCATATAACGGATTTAAATCACATATGTAATCATATTATATTTAATTTTCACACTACTATTAGTTTCAAAATGCTTTTAGCCTATTGACAATTCAAGTTTCAAATTTTATACACAAATTATCAAGAATAGAGCATTCGCAACACTATCATTTCTTATTTATGCAGACTTTGAAATTTAGATCAAATCAACTTATTTTAATCAATCAAATATCAAGGTTTACTAAGGTCGTGTGAAATGAACTAATCACTGATGTACTATCATTTCTTCTCTAACCTCAAATGATGTCAAATTTTATATTTTTCAATTTGTTTTGACTTTTTATAAATTAAAATTTTTGACAGAAAATGTAAATGCAGAAATGTAATAAAGCACTAAAAGAACTTAAAAACAAAATTTTCCATGAAATTCGGATTTTGAAAAGCTTTTATTCAGGATTGATCATTCCAATCATTTTAATTAGGAATTCAAACCTGGTACGATCAAATGCCTTGGTAAACAAATCAGCAAAATTATCTTCAGTGTGTACCTTGACCAGCTCAATCAACCTTTTCTCTGCACAATCACGTATAAAATGATATCGAATTTCTATGTGCTTAGTTTTACTATGTTTAACAGGATTATTCGTTATGGACATAGTAGCATTATTATCAATAAGCATAGGGGTTCCTGTGAAATTCAAACCGTAATCTCTCAATTGTTGTTGTATCCACAGGATCTGTGAACAACAACTTGCAGCGGCGATGTATTTTGCTTCGCATGTTGAAATCGAGACTGTGGTTTGCTTTTTGCATTGCCAGGACATAAGTCGATTACCTAAGAACTGGCAACCACCTGTTGTAGATTTCCTGTCCAGACAACAACCACCAAAATCAGAATCAGTATAAGCATTGAAATCAAAGTTAGAACCATGAGGATACCATAGCCCTAAACGTTGTTTTCCTTTTAAATACCGAAAGATTCTTTTCACAGCAATTAAGTGAGATTCTTTTGGCTTTGCCTGAAATCTGGAACAAATGCACACGGCGAACATTATATCCGGCCTTGAAGCGGTTAAGTACTTGAGGGATCCAATCATAGCTCCGTAAAGTCGACAATCCACATCTTTTCCTTTCGGGTCAGAATTCAACTTATGATTGACCAGAATTGGAGTATCATATGGGGTACAGTCCTCCATCTTGAACTGGCTCAAGATGTCTTTGACATACTTGGACTGATGAATAAAGAAACCATCTTCCTTTTGATTTACTTGTAAACCTAAAAAAACGATAACTCTCCCAGAGCAGACATTTCAAATTTCGACTTCATAACACCCTCAAAGTCTTTGCATAACCCTTCATTTGTCGAGCCAAAAATAATATCATCCACATAAATCTGCACCAGTAGGTAATCTCCCCCTGATTTCTTTATGAATAAAGTCGAGTCTATCTTTCCACGAACAAAATCATTTGCCAAAAGATGTGTGGATAATTTTTCATACCACGCACGAGGAGCCTGATGAAGACCATAGAGAGCCTTATCAAGCTTGAAGACCATATTCGGATTCAATGGATCTTCAAACCCCGGTGGCTGACAAACATAGACTTCCTCCTTGACCTTACCATATAAAAACGCACTTTTTACGTCTAATTGAAACACCTTAAAACCTTTAAAGGAAGCAAAAGCTAGAAACAGCCGTATAGCTTCGAGCCTCGCAACCGGTGCATAAACCTCGGTGTAATCAATTCCTTCCTGTTGATTAAAGCCCTGGACAACTAATCTTGCCTTGTTGCGTACCACGACACCTCAATCGTCTTTCTTACATTTAATCACCCATTTTGTTCCTATCGGATACGCACCCTTCAGAAGATCAACAAGATTCCAAACCTTAAATTTGTCAAATTGAGCAAGTTCTTCCTGCATAGCTTCTATCCAATTATTGTCATTTAAAGCCATAACATTCTTGGGTTCAACCTGCGAAATAAAGCAAGAATGTGAGCAATCATCAAGAACACTAGAATCTTTAATTCAAGTATACAAACAAGTATTGTCAACAAGAGAACGTGTTTTCACTCCATCATGTAAATTCCCAATTATATCCTGCATAGCTCTGATACCACTTGTAGGTCCCCATGGCGCGTCTACGGATCGATCTCGTGATAAGACGTGACGTTTACTCGAAGTGCGGAATCCAACGAGTCAACGTTTATACGCATAAAAGACACTTCAAACACGCAAGTAAATAAACTTCTCAATTCGTATTCCAATCACAATGATGTTTACAGACTCAATCGGACTTCTCTGATCTGATTCATTCTAGTTCGTTATGACTGACTCTGTAAACACACATATATATAACCAACTGACATGATATAAGCGAACTTATTAAGTTCGCTTCTATCAGCTTAAGCGAACTTAACAAGTTCGCCTCAGTTATACCTAAGCGAACTTATTAAGTTTGCCTCTATTAGACCAGGCGAACATAACAAGTTCGCCTCTAGGCTATACTCGTAAAACACTTAGAGACTTTTGACATTTACATAACAAAAACATAAAGACATAAAATCTAACTATTACAAGCTTTTGTCATTACAATCTATGTCCTAACACATACCACTGGCTTACTAAGATGGAGTTTACCATCTGAATCAGTGAGTGTAGGCCGAACCAAATTGTGAAGTTTGTTTCACACTCGTTTGCTGGGGAGGCTCTACAGTGGTGGAACTTATAGTGGTGGAACTCGGTCAAAGAGAGGAAGACTGTTCAGGATTTGGGAGATATGACTTGGGATGATGTGAACGGGTTAGTAAGGAAGAAGTTATGTGCTCCAGGGGAGCTAGAGAGAGTTCAACGAGAGTTTTTTACTCTAAAGGCGGGTAAACTAACACACCGTGAGTACACTTCAAAGTTCATCGAGATGGCATGTCTGGTGCCACTCTTAGATGGTAATGATAAGCGTTGGAAGAAACTGTATGTAGAGGGTTTTCCAGATAGAGTGAGGGATTTGGTCAAGGCTCGGCAACCGCCGAGCTTCGACGAAGCTGTTGAACTATCGACGAAGCTGTTGAACTAAGTGGGACATTATATAATGATGTCATGGGTACCGAGGTGCAGGAGAAGAAGCCTGATGAAAAGAAATGGACTGTGCATAGTAAGTGATTTATAAGGGACCAAAAGGTTCCATTTTTCAAGAAGGCAAGGACCGAGGGTCAAGATCCATGTCGAAAATGTGGAAGGATGCACTCGGGCGAGTGCAAAGGCTGATTCTTTTTTGGTTACAGATGCGGCAAATGAAGACATTTCTCTAGAGATTACCCACACGATCCTAAGTGTTATTAGTTTGGAGGCGTTGGCCATAAGGCGAAGGACTATAAGGCAGGACAGGGTGTGGGACCAAGTAAGGAAACGATTTTAGTGAAGAAAGAGGATGAGAAGCCTAAGGCAAAGGCGAGAGATTTCACCATGAATGCAGTTGAGGCGAAGAACGACCCGGACGTGGTCTCATGTACTTTTCTTGTTAAAAATGTACCAGCTTTTGTGTTTGTTTGATTTTGGGGCAAGTAAGAGTTTTTTGGCCCCATCTTTCTATAAGAACTTATGTAGAACTACTAGAATTATAGAGAAGCCCTTAAGTGTTGAGACTGTGGTGGGATCACCCACCAGGGTTATCGAAGTGTTAGACGATTGTTATATCGATCAAGAGGGTCATAGGTTTCCCTCTAGATTATTTATAATCGCTTTGGGAGGTTTTGACGTGGTACTGGGTATGGACTGGTTGGACGCGTTTGATGCGGTTATAGTATGTAGAAAGAAGATGATTAAGTTGAGATCCTTGGAAGGTACGGTAGTAATAGTGTATGGAGATAGAGAGGGCTCTCTACCTGGAGTGATTTCGACGATGAAGGTAGTAAAGTCTTTGAGGCGGGGATGCGGGGCGTACCTAGTCTATGTCACTGATACCAAAGCCAAGAGTGTAGAATTCTCAGAAGTTCTGATGGTTCAAGACTTTCCTGATGTCTTCCCTGATGACTTGGCGGGAGTACCACCAGATAGAGAAATCGAATTCCAAATTGATTTACAGCCAGGAGCTCAGCCGGTTGCTAAAGCTACGTATCGTTTAACACCGACAGAGATGAAGGAGCTCATGGAGCAACTTTAGGATTTGTTGGATAAGGGGTTCATAAGACCAAGCTTCTCACCATGGGTGCACCGGTCTTGTTTGTGAAGAAGAAGGATGGTAGCATGCGTATGTGCATCGACTACTGAGAGCTTAATAAGCTGACGGTTAAGAACAAGTATCCTCTACCACGTATTGATGACTTATTCGATCAACTGCAATGAGTGAAGTGGTTTTCGCGTATAGACCCGAGGTCAGGGTATCACCAGTTGAAGGTTAGGGAGGAGGATATTCTGAAGACTGTATTTCGGACATGTTATGGGCATTACGAATTCTTAGTTATGTCCTTTGCGTTAATGAATGCTCTGAAAACATTCATGGACTTAATGAATCGCGTGTGTCGGCCGATGCTGGACAGATCTGTAATTGTGTTTATTGACGATATCTTAATCTACTCTAAGAGTGAGGAAGAGCGTGGATAGCATCTGCGAGAAGTGTTAGATACGTTGAGGCAATAAAGGCTTTACACTAAATTCTCGAAGTGTGCGTTTTGGCTACGGGAGGTGCGGTTTCTGGGACATGTTATTAACCAAGAAGGGATAATGGTGGATCCTACGAAGATTGAAGTGGTAGTGAAGTGGAACGCTCCTAAGATTGCAACGGAGGTGCGTAGTTTCTTGGGATTGGCAGATTATTATAGGAAGTTCATTAAAGACTTCTCTAAGCTAGCGACACCATTAACTAAATTGACTCAGAAGGGGGTGAAGTTCACTTGGGGATTAGATCAAGAGAATTCATTTCAAGAGCTAAAGAGGCGACTGACTGAAGCACCAGTGTTAACGTTACCAGAATGGGCAGATGATTTAGTGGTATATTCAGATGCATCATATCTGGTTCTAGGTTGCGTGTTGATGCAACGAGGAAAAGTAATTGCTTATGCGTCAAGACAATTAAAGACTCATGAGGCGAATTGTCCTACCCAATATTTAGAGTTAGTAGCAGTGGTGTTTGCACTTAAGTTATGGAGGGATTAGTTATATGGAATCAAGTACATGATCTACACGGATCACAAGAGTTTAAAGTACTTCTTTGAGCAGAAATAATTAAACATGAGGCAAAGGAGGTGGCTGGAGTTGATAAAAGACTATGACTGCGAAATCCTCTACCACCCGGGTAAAGCGCATGTAGTTGCCGATGCGTTGAGTCGCAAGGAGGAACAAGCACCAATTAGGGTTAAAGTGTGTCAATTGGTTGTGACACCAGATTATCAGGGGTTATTGAAGGATATGCAAACCGAAGCATTGCGGGATGAGAGGTTAAAGGAAGAAAGGATCTTTGGTCAGCGTGAGTTACTGACTGAGAACAGCCAAGGGGTGTGGGTCAAGGATGACCGTATTTGGATACCAAAATTCGGAGGGTTCAGGGAGAAAGTACTCGACGAGTGTCATAAGTCAAGGTATTCGATCGACCCGGGGACGACAAAGATGTACAAAGATATGAAAGGGAACTATTGGTGGGCGGGAATGAAGTACGACGTAACTCAGTTTGTGAGTAAGTGCTTAACATGTTTGTAGGTGAAGGCCGAGCATCAGAAGCTTTACAAGAAAATCCAACCGTTAGAGATTCCAAAATGGAAATGGGAGCACATTACAATGGATTTTATTACGAAGTTGCCTAAGACGGTAAAGGGGCACGGTACTATTTGGGTAGTAGTAGTAGTAGATCGGTTAACAAAAAGCGCTCATTTTCTACCGATTAGAAAGACCTTCTCTTCTGAGACGTTATCTGGGGTGTTCGTGAATGAGATTGTTGCACGGCATGGAGTGCCGATTTCTATTGTATCTGACCGAGATACGAGGTTTACGTCAATGTTTTGGAAAAGGTTTAATGAGACTACGGGAACGAGATTACATATTAGCACAGCGTATCATCCTCAGACTGATGGACAGTCTGAGTGGACGATACAAACATTGGAGGACATGCTTCGTGCGTGTGTAATAGATTTTGGGGGTCCATGGGATAGTCACTTACCGTTGGGGGAATTTTCTTATAACAATAGTTTTCACGCGACTATTGGAATGCTGCCATACGATTTGTTATATAGAAGAAAGTGTAGGACCCTGGTGTGTTGGGGTGAGATTGGGAAGAAGGAATTAGGGAGCATAGATGTTGTGAAAGAAACTTCGAAGAAGTTTGAGATGGTAAAGCTGAGAAAGAAAGCCGCTCAGGATCGACAGAAGTCTTATGTTGATAAGAGACGGCGGCCTATAGAGTTTAATACAGGGGATTATGTGATGCTTAAGGTATCGCCCTGGAAGGGCATTATTCTTTTCCGGAAATGAGGAAAGGTTAGTCCGAGGTATATCGGACCATTTATGATTGAGGAACGGGTTGGTATTGTCGCCTACCGACTGTTGTTGCGAGATGAACTGGCGAGGATACACATAACTTTTCATGTGTCCCATTTACGAAAGGGTTTGGCGGACGCTACAGAACACGTGCCGTTAGACGACATTGTTGTGGACGACAAGCTAAACTATGTAGAGGAACCAATGGCTATACTGGATAGAAAGGAAAAAAGATTGAGGAGAAAGGTAATCCCGATTGTCAAGGTGCAGTTGAAGCATCATAAGGGATCTGAGACTACTTAGGAGCCAAAAGCATAAATGCGTGAACGCTATCCGCATTTATTTACAAATGACGTAGGTTTCGAGGACGAAACCTCTCTTAGGGGGGAGACTTGTAACACCCAATTTTTTTATAAGACTAACGAGATTAATGTATATATGTTGTAATACAATGAATAGGATGTTACGGGATTGTATTGAGACCTAACAAAGGTGTAACATCGGGTTTCTTGTTATGTTAATAAACCTACAAGGGGTGGCAAGTAAATAACGGGACTTTAGAGGGGTTTTTGCTAAAAACCGCGTGACGGGCCATGCCCGGGGGATAGCCAATGGCGCGCTGGGGCCAAGACCGGTCCTAAGGACAACACCCTAAAGGGTGTTACGCAATGGGGAAACCCCATTTGGGTTCTTGCGGCTGCCGAGAAGAAAGAGAGAGGAGGAGAGGTCGTTCGTCGAGTTCCTCTTCGAATCAAGGTATAATCATTGTCCTCTAATCATTGTTTACGTGTTCTAAGTCCCGGATAATCATAATAGTTTTTTTTATGATCCTAGGGTTTCGAAGGACACAATTTTAGGTGATTCGATTTGCACGAGTCACTCGGATCGAAGGTATAATCTCGAATCTTGACTCGTTATTATCATTGTTTTCGTTTTGTGAGTATTTATGGCTAAGGGGTGTTCGACAGAACCCTTTTGGGGTGGCCGACATGCGTAGCGAGGTCGTAGAAGGAGCCGGTTAGGGCCAGTTGGTGAACCGTGAGGCGGAGGAGGACCATGGTATAATCGCGGTCCTCTAATCATTGTTTATGTGTTCTATGTCCCGGATAATCATAAATTTTTTTTTTATGATCATAGGGTTTCAAAGGAGACAAATTTAGGTGATTCAATTTGCACGAGTCACACGGATCGAAGGTATTATCTCGAATCTTGACTCGTTATTATCATTATTTTTGTTTTGTGAGTATTTACGGGCTAAGGAGAGTTCGACCGAACCCTTTTGGGGTGGCCGGCATGTGTAGCGAGGTCAGAGAAGGAGCCGGCTACGGCCAGTTGGTGAACCGTGAGGCGGAGGAGGAACGAACAAAGCCCACGGGGGGCCGGTTGGTGGTCGTGTAAGGCTGGCCGAAGGCCATGTGTGGCCGTGGTTGGTGGTTAGCGACGGAAAATACCTTCGGGGATCCGTGTGAATGTCGGGATTATCCATTATGCTTTTGGTAATAGGTTAAGTCTAGGCTCGAGTTCATGGGCATTCATGAGCACTCGCGTGGTAACTAGGGTTATGCATGGCATCATGCATGTGCATGTAATCATGCGTGACGTCAGGTTAGTCGAGTAGGCGGGGGTGTGATGTCGGGTCATGTATTGACTCGTATGTTATGTGTGCTTTAGGTGCAAGGTCGAAAGGCGAGCACGAGACGTTAGCGAGTTCTAAGGATCAAAGTGTGTCAAGTAAAGGTGAGTTTCTATCACCCATTTTTAAACTTTTGATTGTTTTGGGTATGAATACATGTGAAACGTGTTTTTAGTGAATGCTTCCATAGACGATGCTTTTGGTGACAAAGTATATCTATTTTTAAATAATCGTTATGCTTGGATGTGTGTATGAGTTTGTGTAACGTACTTAAATGACATGGCGGGAGATCAAGTGTAAGCTTGATATTGTGTTGACGTTAGTCAATGTGATATTGAATCTGGCATTAGTCAGGCGGGAGATCAAGCGTAAGCTTGATATTGTGTTGACGATTAGTCAACAGGTTATTGTGTCCGACGGTAGTCGGGCGGGAGATCATGTTTGCTAGTGTCTTCGGACCAGACAACATGATATACTTGTGTGTCGTTAATTATAACTACTTAAATTCTTGAAGGATTATTTAGGAGTAAATTTTAGGAGAAGTAAACCATTTTTATAACAGTTTTTGGGGAATTATTATCCCTTAGTAAATTACTATAGAACTCACTCAGCGTAGCTGACTTTTAAGCATGTATTTCAGGTAAAGGGAAGGTGTGAGCTGGCCGCTTCTGGATGGCATTTGGTTACCGTGGACATTTGTGATGACATTATTTATTAGTTGTTTCGTTGAGACATTTTGATATTAGTGCTTGGTTTGGATTATGTTTGGGTCGGGTCGTTGACCTTTGTTGACTGTTTGATTTCCGCTGCAATAAATTGAGTTAAATTTGATGTCTATAAATACTTAGCTTGCGTTTGAGCCAACAAGTAGGGTTCCTAGGTTTGGGGCCTTACACCATGAGTTTTGGACTTCGCGTACCGCGAGAGAGTCCTGGCCTTGCTTCGCGTACCACGAGAGAGGGGTGTTCACAGAAGATAATTTAATTTTTATACTTATAAAAATTTGACCCCCTAAACCTCTTTTCATCCAAATCCAATTCAAACATGTTCTAACCACAAAAACCAAAGTAAAAATACCTGGAACATCGTTGCTGATGATTTCCATCGCCGAATCGAGCGCGAATCCCTGCAAGACACGATACAAACAAAACACACAAACCGAAAAACACACAAATGACACGAAAATAGACTCAAGAAATATAACATCCCGAAAATCCACATAAGGATTATTTGAGCTAACGGATGATTCAAGACTTTTGTAAATGAGACGGTTAACGAAGGTTTTCACGTAAAACCCTATTCATGGAATTGAAAGAACTCGGTTAGCCAAAAGAGGATCGGTTTGGGTTGTGTACGTGCAAAACGGTAAACGGGATTAGTATATATGTGTGTATATTGTATATAGTGGACGAAAATGTTACCGGAACTTAACGAAAATTAACCGAAAGCAAAGAAGTACGGATTCATTCCGATGTAAATAATTAGAAGGGGTGATCGAACGACTAACGAAACTTTAGAGAGAGTTTTATTAATAACTACGACGCGGGCCGAGCCCGGGGAGGAGCCGGTGGCACGCAAGGGCTAAAGCCCGATCCAATAACTCCACCCTTTAGGGTGTTACGCACGGGGCGACTCCCCATTGTGTCTTGCGGCTGCCGAGAAAGAGAAGAGAGGGGAGAGCGAGTCGTTCATCGTGTTCTTGTCTGAATCAAGGTATATATGTGATCCTCTAATCAATGTTTGCGTGTTTTGGGTCCCGGGTAATCATTGTGACCATTTTTATGATTCTAGGGTTTTGAAAGAGACTAGTGTAGGAAGGGGATGGGTCCTTAGTGATTCGATACAATCGAGTCACTCGAATTAAAGGTATAATCTCGTAAACGATCTCGAATGTTATTGTTTTTGTTTTCTGGTTGTTTACGAGATAGGAGGAAGATCAACCGAACCCTTAGGGTTGGCCGACGGCTTGGTGAAGTTGGGTAGGAGAAGCCGAAAGGCCGGGAACAGGCCCGAGGGGCTGAGGTGGTGTCGGGAGGAGCACGGTTACCGTGGCAGGAGGCCGTAGGTGGTCGCTCAAGACTGTTCACGGCTGTGTAGGGCAGCGGATGGCTGCTCGAAGCCAAAGGGGACCTGGGGAAGGGTTGAGTTGGTTCGTCGGTGCATGGTGCAAGTTAGTAAGGGTAAACGAGGTGCCGAATTTGACGAGTTACGAATTAGGTGACCCGGGGGAAACGCATGGAGTTGTGCGAGTGGTTACGTGGTGCGTGTGAACCATGCATGGTATCACACATGCATGAGAGGAGCCATGCACGTGGTAGTCCTAGTTGAGTGAGCGGGGTGTGAATATTCAGTCGCGTATTGACTCATGATTTGTGTGTATTATAGGTGCGAGGTTGAAAGGAGAGAAAGAGAAGTTAGAGGATTCAAGAGACCGAAGTGTGCCGAGCAAAGGTGAGTTTCTAATCCCCTCTTTAAACGTTTTACTGTTTTTGGGGCTATCATACATACTTACAAGAGATGTTTAACATATTAAACGTGTTAAGAGTTTTGGGTTTTAACCCGATGTGTTTAGGAACTAAAACATTTAGTAACTAGTCGGAGGGTCTACGCGGGTGTTTATGAGATCATTTGAGCAAGGATTAAAGGTGGGTATATGGTCATGGGTCGTATAGTGATCTAGATAGTGATACATAGTACTATATGAGGGTCTACGCGGGTGAATCGGGGGACGAGTCTATATGTCATGCGGATACGACTAGGTGGTCTTACAAGATGTGCACGTACATGGTATGTGCTTAGATAGTGATACATAGTACTTGAATGTGTATCACCATAATAGTGAGGTATTGTGTGATGAGCTAGCCAGGTTTAGTCTGGATATAAGGTTATAGCCAATGAATACATATATGATATGTTGTCCTAGTGGTATGTGTGGGGTGCATGTGCAGTTAACGAGTGATGTAAATAGAGTATGATGTTATGTGTTTTATACATGGGTTGTGTGTATTGCGTCGTTGTCCTTGTGACACGACGGGTATTGCTATTGTGTCGTTGTCCTTGTGACACGGCGGGTACTGTGTTTGCATCGTTGTCTTTATGACACGGCTAACGGGATTGTGAAGGACGAAGTTCTTCGAGAGGTCACCAAAGGTGACAATATTCAGAAGGTTAACGATGAGCTCGGGGTGTGCCGAACGCCCTGAAGAGGGTAACCCTGACAAGGGTGCATGAGATAGTATTAATGTGGTGAGTATAGTTAGATTGACCGTTGTGTCAGAATTGTGATGTGGTGTTTACAACTGTTATGCCAGTTGGTTTGTGAGAGTCTTGGTTAGGGCTGGTTAAGCCGGTGTCTAGAGGGTGGTTGAGATAACCAGGGTGTGGTTAATATGTGTGGTATACTTTGAGTTATCAGAGTGGTAAGTTCGATCCATGTCGGAGAGACTTACTGGGTTAAACGGTGGGGTGAATCCTTTGGGATATTTTAAGATAACAGGGGTTATCTATCTATGAATAAATGACAAACTATTTTGTAAAGACCCGTGGGTCTTGAGTGGAAATAAATAGAAAAACATTAGAACTCACTCAGCATAGCTGACTTTGTGTGTACGTTAGATTGTGTTGCAGGTGAGCTTGGGAGCGGTGTTACTCGGATTGGTGTGCAGGCATTCACGAGGTAAGTTTAATAACATTAATGACCTTACAGAGAAATAATTAATTTAGAAAGACTTCCCATCTACGTTTGTTAAATAAAACAAGTACTTTTTAAGAGTATAACTAGTTATGAGAACCAACTATAGGGTGCTAGGTTTGGGGCCTTACAGGTTGGTGTCAGAGCCGAGGTTTAAGAGAAGCTGGTGTTTTTAAACAAATAAAATGCCTTAACTTAAACTGAAAATGGGATGAGGGTCAGACGAATGCCACCACGAGAAACCGCGAGCCAAGAGGTACGTCTTTTGAGTTAAGCATTAATTGTTAGAGTATTAATTGTGTAGTGTAACACTACGTGGAGTTGTGTGGTATAATTAAGTGAGACCATGATGTGAGATGAGTAATGTGGAGTAGCATTGATTTTAACTATGTGAGATAGTTTGGTGTGTCGATATAATTTAGTAATTTTATGTGTAACCTTGGATGGTGTGAAATTATGATAAAGATGATGACTTGCTAGATTATTGTGTGGTTCTATGTAGGTTGTGAGGGATGCATGTGCATCTAGGGTGTATGAAAGATAGAAAGCTAGTTTGAATATGACGGGAAAGGTTTAGAATCCGAGCAGTAATGTGGAATATGACAGTCAAATTATGGTGATCAAATGCAGAAGATTGGCAGAGCGTCGGGCTAGACGTTTGGCTACCGTTCGCACGGTTATCTTTGAATGGAGACGAGTCTTAGCACCTGTTCCTTTGACGGTGGTTCCACCGGTGGCTGAAGATGAGCAGGACCTGCCCGCACAGGAGGTGATCTTGGCACTTCTTGTGCCAAATGCCCCAGTACTACCAGGGCAACTATGAGGGGCGGGCTCAGTAGCTCCTTTTACAGGGGAGGAAGAAATGTATTTGCTGTCAGATGTCGGCCCTCAAGACACAACGAAAAATCAAGAAATGGATGGTTGGAGGAATCTAATGACGAGAAGCAAGTGGGGGATAACTTCGACTTGTTCAGTGATTAGACCAGTGGTGGTTACCACGAGAAGACTAGATTATTTTGAGTAGTGGCCATTAGGCACTTTTGTGAGAAATATTTATTCAAGGTTTTTTTTTTCAATTGCTTGATTTTAACCTTAACAGTGAATCTTACCATGGGATGGTTTAGAACGTAGTAATGATACTTGCATGTGTGATAGCATGCTATTGGTGATGCAGTATTAATTATGTGTGATTATGTGATTACCTATTGAACGACGTAAGTTCATACTAAATGTAATCTTTGATGTGATGCTAGAACTTGGTTGATTAGACTTTATGAGTAGACATGTATAGACCTGAGTTTTGATTATTTGTGTGTGTCTACGGTCTTAAGATAGTGTCACCTGTGTGTTATGTTTAGGTGATGTTTGAAGTGTAAGGGGTGTCTTGCACCTTGTGTAGTTGTTTAGGAATGAAGTCCTGTGGGAAATCTTAAATATACATCTTTAGTATGTATAAATGTTCACGACGAGGTCCTGTGGGAAACTGTAGTTACATACCTTATGTCTTGGTATACATGTTTAAGACGTGATCCTGTGGGGAAGTAAAGTATTTTATATCTTGTGTGTATGAATGTTTAGAGTGATGTTTTGTGTCTAGACCGGGTAATGTGTCGTCTTGAAGTATGGGTACGACCGAGGAAACTCTGTATAAATATATGATGACGCGTGGCAGGGGCTAGCGTTGTAGTGAGTGAGAGGTAAGGTTCAGGAGCTTGTGTGTCTATAAATGACGAGGTCATATTGTATGCATGTTGATCTACTCAGATCTAGCAGTTGTGTGTGAGCACGTGATTTGTGTTTTGAGTTTAGGGTTACTAGTACATGTGTACAACAATGTTTGTTCTGCGGTTATATGTGTCGATGTGTGTCCTTGTAGTACACGCTTAGTTGTGCATGGGACGGATGGTCGGTGTGCTCAAGCGTTGTATTTCCATCTTGACGATTATCTAGACATTGATACATCGAGGTGGTGCGAGGAGTTTTGACGTCTTCTAGGTGACCAGTGAAGTGCTCTTATGAGGTGCCTATGCTTATATCTCGGGATTTCGGAGCACGAAGCCAATGGGCGGAGCTGTGAGAGAAGATGATGAAAGCGTTTACGTGGACGCTTGACCAGAAATATTTATGTTGAGATCAAGGTGATGATGCTGAAGATTTCACCACAGAGTTAACAAAGTGATGGAGGACCTTCATGGAACACATTCCATATGCAGGATCCAGTCGAGGTGAGATACCAGAGGAATATAGATTTTTTCACTGAACGAGACAACGGATAGCTGAGGCTTGTGAGCAGATGGACTTCAAGTTCGTACGTAATAAATGAGACGCGGTCGGTGATCGCTTGGTAATGGTAGAACAACCATGAGGAAAGTGGAACTCGGGAAAGTTAAGTGCAGGATTGCACATAACCGACTGGAAAATAGATGCCTACGCTGGTAAATGTATGACCAGCTTAAAGCGAGCTCCTGTGGAGCATACAAGTAAAGTAAGAATGTGGTTGTTGTAACAGACATGGTGGTAATAAGAGATCTTTTGAGAAACATGAAGGGATAATGAGGATGACCCTAGTGTTCGGTGTGTGTACGTACTTAAGGGGCGTATTGAATGCGAGATAATGAAGTAAATAAATACTATGATAAAGAAATTTAGAGGAGACAAGTGTAGCTTTGCACAAGCTCCTAGAGATCATCAGAGAAGAGCAGAAGTAATACCCATATGGGTAGACTGCGGACTTGAGTTTGGGAAATCATCGCTGGATGACGAACAAGGTATGGAGCCTACTTGGGAGGATGACCATCGAAATGATGAGATTATTAGGAGTATACAAGAGAAAAAGACAATTATGCCTGTGAGCTTAAATGAAATGTGACAAATGAGTGGAAAATTAGAAGCGTTGTGCTACGTAGTACTAGAGATGATATGTACGATGTTGTTAAGAACGTTAAAAACAACAAGGTATTGCAACTTCTAGCAAGTGTCGGGAGGGCAAGAGTTGGAAATGCAGTCGGTTGACTAACGGCCCAAAGAACGAAAGGTGAGTTAAGGTATAGGTGAAACCTACAAGTCCTAAAGTAGGAAACGGTCAATGGAGGAGACTCCTTTGAAGACGCTGGGTGGGTGACCATATTGCAAAGCCGAGTAATTAAAATGATCATCGTGAAGGTAAATTATTAGCACCGAATTGATTTGGTGCACTGGTAAGAACGAAAGTACATGTTGGGTCGGTTCGTACCTACGCAGGATTCGAGGACAAATCCTCTTTTAAGGGGGGTAGGCATGTAACATCCCGAAAATCCACATAAGGATTATTTGAGCTAACGGATGATTCAAGACTTTTGTAAATGAGACGGTTAACAAAGGTTTTCACGTAAAACCCTATTCATGGAATTAAAAGAACCCGGTTAGCCAAAAGAGGATCGTTTGGGTTGTGTACGTGCAAAACGGTAAACGGGATTAGTATATATGTGTGTATATTGTATATAGTGGATGAAAAGGTTACGGGAACTTAACAAAAATTTAACCGAAAGAAAAGAAGCAGGGATTCGTTCCGATGTTAATAATTTGAAGGGGTGATCGAACGACTAACGAAACGTTACGGAGAGTTTTATTAAAAACTACAAGTCGGGTCAAGCCCGGGGAGGAGCCGGTGCCGCGCAAGGGCTAAAGCCCGATCCAAGAACTCCACCCTTTAGGGTGTTACGCATGGGGCGACTCACCATTGTGTCTTGCGGCTGTCGAGAAAGTGAAGAGAGCGGAGAGCAAGTCGTTCGTCGAGTGTAGGAAGTAGACGGGTCCTTGGTGATTCGATTCAATCGAGTGACTCGAATTAAATGTATAATCTCGTAAAACGATCTCGAATGTTATTGTTTTTTGTTTTATGGGTGTTTATGGGATAAGAGGGGGACCGGCCGAACCCTTAGGGTGGCCTACGGCATAGTGAAGTCGGGTAGGAGAAGCCGGAAGGCCAGGAACAGGCCTGAGGGGTTGAGGTGGCGTCGGGGGGAGCACGGCTACAGTTGCTGGAGGCTGTAGGTGGTCGCGCAAGACCGTTCATGGCTGTGTAGGGCCGCAGAGGGCTGCTTGAAGCCAAAGGGGACCTGAGGAAGGGTTTTTTGCGCATTAATAGGCACCTCTCTAGACGGCAAAACAATCGAACTGGTGACCTAATGGCTATCCAATTTGATTTAATGGTTGATTAGGGATTTTTACGGATTAATAGGCCTCTCGCGTGCCGCGAGACAATGTAGCTAGCTCCTCGCGTACCGCGAGGGACAAATTAGCCGGGCCTGATTTAGCTTCCCTCGCGTACCACGAGGGACTGATTTTCACCATTTTACACTTTAAACTCTTGGGCTTTACTCTCGTGCTCGTTTTCTCCATAATTTGACTTGTATTCCACACGAGCTCGTGAAAAAACACAACAAAGACTTAATAGGAAACAAAAACAAGTAAAAACGAATACAAAACTATCTAAAAACGCACGAATACAAAGGAATAAAGATGTGTGCTTTGCAGTACATCAGGTCACGGGGGTGCCGAGAGCCAGGAAACTTGAACCATAAGAACCTAAAGGGATCCTAATAAAATAAATGATGCAGTGTACTTACTTAGCGTAAGCTAATTCAAAAACGTTTTCCAAACACTATAGGTTAAAAGCATATGGAATGAGGCTTCCTGAGGACGTGGCCGGTCGGAGTTGAAGGATCCGTATATTACATAATGTAATAGTTTATGTAAAAACAATATTTCTAATAAAATGTATCTTTGTCACTTTAGTGACAAGGTTTTGGAAAATCTGGGACCAGTTTTCCGCATTAAATTCTAATAAAAATAATAAAGGAATAAGTAGGGTGTTTCAAGTTGGTATCAGAGCACGGTTAGAGGGATTTAAGTATGAAAAAGGGGATGCTTAAACTCAAACCATAAGTGGTCAGGATATAAATAAGGATTCAATCCAAGGCTGTCCGAGTAAGCAGGAATGTTTAAAATTCCAGTGCTTAAACATAAATGTGTGAGTATACGTGGGCTGAACTTTGTATGAGATAAGCTCCATATGATAGTTGGGAGTATCATGATGCGTAACATACATTTCCTTATACCTGGCCAGTATTGGAGCTAATGTATGGAACCCCGTGATATCGCAAACGTCATATGATAACTTATTTCAGCAGGTAATAAGCCGGGAATGTGATTATACGTGATTGAAATGAATAAATGAGTGTGAGTAGGTGTAAATGTATGAAGGGGGCCTTACGTAAAACCCTAGAATGCTTAATTAGGGTTAGAATAATATGAGGCCTGTAAATATGAAACCCTAGACTATAATTACGATGAACGAGGGAGTGATTAAACGAAATTTGTATATCAGCAACAATGGCTGAACGTCAGAACAATGAAGTACGTGACGCAAAGAACTACGGGAGACCGCCTCTCCACTTAATGATAAGAACGAAGTAGAACAGGTCCCGGAGAATATCCGAAGACATATTGCATTAGAAGTAGGGAAGGCGTTCGTTACAAACCTCCAAATTATGCAAGCAGAACTGCAAAGTTCACTCGAGAGCTGGTTTGAGAATCATTAGGAGATAGAGAAATCCTAGAATTGATAAGATAGAAATTTTAAATCAAACCGATGCACGTATAAGGATTTTATGACATGCAAACCGATGGAGTTCAAGGGTGCCATTAATCACTTAGAGAGTCAAAGATGGATAGCTGCAATGGAAACAACATTTAATAGTTGTCAATGCAGTAAGGAGGACGAAGTTACCTTCGCCACCAACCAACTCAAAGAAAGAGCCGACGATTTATGGGGCGTAGTGAAAAGAGAGAAAGGTAGAGATAAGATTAAAGAGATGAAGTGGGAAGAATTCAAGGATATCTTTTTAAAGAATTATTTCCAGTGAGCGGCAATAGACAGAATCACGGAGGAGTTCCTTCAACTCCGTCAAACGAATGAATCAGTGGACGAGATTACTGGAATTTTCTTCGATAAAGCCAGATTCTGTCTTGCTTTGTTGATAACTCGTGATATGTGGATGAAACGATACCATCTCATTCTGAAAACGGAAAATAGAGAGTTCATTCATTCGTCCAAGTGCACGAACTTGGAGGAAATGATTGATTGGGGACGAGAACGAGAAACAGAGCTTAAAAGGTAGGAAGAAGGGGACAAGAAAAGAAAAGGAGAGGATTATCCATCTCCTATGCCCCTATGGAAAATGAAATTTAGAATACATGAAGGTGATCCCTTTCAAGGAAAAGAAATAAAAGACGGTGATATCTATGAAAAGAGACATCCTGGAGAGTGTCGGCTCAGGCCTCTCAATTGTATGAGGTGTGGGAAGACTGGACATCTGACACGTCAGTGTACAAGTCCAGTTAGATTATGCTACACTTGTTACAAGCCAGGGCACTTCAACAGGGAATGTCCTGAGTTACGATCTCAGACTGAGAAGGCCGGTGAAGGACCAAGATTGGCAGAAAATGAAATCAAAAGGATCAAGGTGATGTGTTGCAATACACATACATTTAACCTATTGTAATTATGCGTTTTATATAGTTTTGTACTCGTTTTCTGTCGTTTTTAGTTCATTCTAAGTTCGGGTCGTATTTCTAGGTTAAAGTGTGCTAAGGAAGTGGAAAATGGAGCTAAATCCTGGAGATATCGAGCACACGAGGAAAGTTGGAAGAAAAGAAAAAGAAATATTAATTGTCTGAGAAAATTACTCCCTCGCGGTACGCGAGGAGGGAGCTCAAATCGCTCGCGGTATGATGGAGAACCCAAAATCAATCCTGACTAATTTGTCCCTCGCGGTACACGAAAGACCGTCCACATTCCTCGCTATACGCGAGAGACATAAAAATCCACAAAAACCCTAAAAATAGAGTTTTAATATATTGGAATGGCCATTCTTCAAAGGAGTCGACTTTTAGCCTTCCGAGGGGAGTTTCCAGACGAATTTGGTAGTAGAGAAGCTGTTAGAAGTCAAAGTTTAGATCTTTTATCATCGTATTGGTTGGACATTAATCGTTCGGTACTTGTTATTGATTATTTTGTTTTCGATTGGTTCGATTGCTATTATGTTCTTCTTCTTTGCTACTGATTTATTGTGTTGGACCATGTTTCTTGGCTAGACACTTAGTTGCTACCTAGGTCATGATGAATAATTGTTAAAGATTGGATTTTTATTGGTTTTTGGTAATTTATGATGGTTTGACTCTATTGTAACTATCTTTGTTTATTAGATCTGATGTATATGCATACTTAGTATTTGTTTTTCGTCGATTTGTAATTCGCATGTGTCTTGTGAATGTCTTTCAATTTTAGATACATGTTTAGGTCGCTTACATTGTGTTTGTGCCTATTTATCATGTTGCTAGACGTAGTAATCCATAGGAGTATTAGTTGATGGTTTATTAAAGCTGAGTGTTCGTCCTATCTCGATAGCTAAAAGGTGAGAGGTAGTCGGTAAGTCTTTGGTGTTAAGTCTCTAGGCGTAAAGACTCTGAAAGGAGGTTTCCCCTATGTTCTTAGTGTCCTTGCTAATACGTGTCTTGTCGGTTGTTCTGAGATTACCCCTTGCATTCTTTGAATGTATTGTGATAGTGAGACTGAAAGGTGATCTATCTTTAGGGTACTTTAGTGTCATTGGAGAGACTGAAAGGTAATCTGACTAGCTGGTAAGCGATATACATTCCTTAGAGTGTCCTATTTGGTCACACCCATAGATTGATCATGGATCCTTTAGGTATTATTAGAATTTCCCCAGCTCCATCATAGTTTCCATTGATGAGAGAATTCTAAGTTTCACAAATAGGATTCATAACTGGGTAGTGCGTTCTCCATTCCTAATTTCATATGATTCACTTGTCTTATAGTTAGTTGTCATTTGGTTTTCATTCACTTTTGATCATTTCATTTTTAGTTCACAAAATTCCCTCCTTTGAATAAGTTTAGTTAGTTGAGTCAGATTCTAGGTATAGTTATCACTACTGTGTCGTGGGTTCGATATCCGGACTTTCATTAGACTTTACTGCAGTCGATAGGTACACTTGCCTGTTCTGGGTCTAGTATTAGGATAGTCTAGAATTATTACTAGATTATCTAGGTTAGGTTTCTATTTAGTTTTTATAGACTATTCCAATCACATCAAGTTTTTGGCGTCGTTGCCGGGGATACTTAGGCGATAGCGTATCTAACTTTGATTAAACTTAACTGATTAATTGGTCTCATTTGTGTTTTGAGTCGTATAGTGTCTAGTTGTCCGTATCTTTCTTTATTATTAGTGTGTCTTCGTAATTATTATTTTTTTATTTATTTTTTTATATATATCTGATGCCCGTGATCCTTTTTGTTTGAGTGTCCATTGCAGTGATTATTATGGAGTGTTATTACGGGAACAACTATTAAGGACATTGTTATGCTCAAAGGGATCATTACGTGAATGTGTGCTGCGAGGTCTGTGGAGGTACCCATTATACTCAAGATTGTCCTACTTCATCGAGGTACTCCACAGACTATTATGGTGATCAATGTCTGCAGACACAACCGTATGATGGATACAGAACTCAAGAAGAGTTGAATGCATGGTGTAGAGAGGCCAATGAGCAGTATGAGAAGGATATACAGGCAATACTCGCTCGCATAGGATCCCATCGTCCGAATAATCTGGAGCGTTTGGTTTATGATTGGGAAGGGAACGTGATTGGATCTGAAACAACATCGGATGCAATGATTCTGGAAACCTCAGAACTGGATACTTTAACAGAAGAAGTGCAACTCACAGTGACAGAAGGTGAAGCACTAGTCCCACCTCCATGTAAGTATTCTGCCCTTGATTGCAAGTGATGAATTCTATACCGATTCCTTGCAAGCTCACGCAGTTACAAGTGATCCTTTACACTTGTCTTGTGAGATTGAGTCAGTGTAGGAAACACGGGGCAAAGATGCAATCAAGGAGGAGCAGAGGAAGGTGTAAGAAATCATGAGCACTCGATGGCACCTGATAACTAAGGCCGAGCGACTTCACCTCCTGAATGAATCTAGGAGGCTAACGGATGAGCTAGCGAGTCTAAGGCTAGCAAGAGAAAAAGTAGCTCAAGAACAGAAGACTTTAGCGGAAAAGGTGCAACTCACGAGTCTACAATACTTTGCACCAGACCCACCTTCGGTTTATGCACCACAGAGTTGCGGACCAGAGCCCATCGAGGACGACTTTTTTAGTGATGATGAGGCAGAAATAGAAGAGTCCTCAGATGACACTGCGGGTGATGGTCCAGGTAAGTATTCGGCATCTGGTTTAATTTAGTGTAATCATAATATTCATGAATCATTTGAATTTTCGGGTGACGAGCTTGACTCTTCGAGTGCACTTGCTACTTTATGATTGTTTTTGAGAATAATATAATGCATGATATAGAAAGCGAAGATGAGTGTGTCGAAGAGGGTTTAACAGAGTTGTTTGATATGGATGATGAAAGTGAGGATTAGCCTAGCAATCCACTAGAGGTGACAGAAGAGGAGCAGGTCCCATCCTGGGAGGATGAGTTTAGTGACGAGTTGGTGAACCTGAGACCACTATTGAAGAAGGGTTTGACCCACATGGCGATTTAAATTTCCTTGAAGATCTGCTATATCAAGAGCCAAGTGTGGGGATGTAAGAGGAGGTGCAAGTGAATGAGGTCATCAACGAACCACAAAAGGGACCGGTGTCGGGCCCACCACATTGCACCGAAGGAAAAGACCTGTGGATGGAACCGATGGTAGGATGCCATAGCAACCAAAGGCACCACAGGGAAGAGGAAGAGGAAGAAAGAATGGGCATAGGGCAAGCTCAGGAGTGAAGAGGCAACTCAAGAAGCCGCACAATGCTTTACCGAAGAATAAAGCCTACCGTCTCCTTCACTATACATCACGTATCAGGTTTGGCCCAGGTAAGTTCAAATATTGGTGGTCCGATCCGTTTAAATTTTTTCAAAACCAATTTAAAGACTACCATTGGAATTTGTCAAATCAGTGCTAGACAAATTGTATTAAACGGGTCGGACGGGGGCGGAATAAAGGAGAAACCTCCTGATTAGGTTTGGTTCTCGGGCAAGTGCCCAGGTGTAGAGTACTGTAGAGCCAACTAGGTCTGTGTAATTTTAAGTGTATACTTTTTATGTGTTCTTCGATCTGTGTGTTTTCATGTATTTGTGTGTTTCAGGGATTCGCAACTTTCTTGGTAAGGAAAATCATCAAGCACTAAGTTCCAGGGAATCGTGACCATTCGGGCAAGGAGTATCATCAAAATAAAAAGTTCCAGAGTTTGCCGCTTTCGTTCGTCAGGAAGTATGGGAACTTTGGTAAGCTGAGCGCATTCGAATGAAAGGCTTGGGAACAGAACTTACGAGGAATATCATCGTCATACCAGGGAAGTCTATTCCGATTTTTGTGCAATTTATTTTCTTTTATCTTTTTCTGTTTTATTTTAGTTTTATTTTTGTATTTTTTTTCTTTATTCCCCGTAGTTTCTCTGTTCACATTGGGGACAATGAGTGTTTTAAGTGTGGGGATTGTAGACAGTCGTCTAAGTTCTGTAATTTGAGTCTATTTTTGTATTTTTAGGAAAAATTTGAATTTGAGAAAAAAAATGTCGTTGAATTAGAAGTCTTGCAAGCAAATAGAAAATGATAGGTAAAACTGGGCACTGCGTGTTGAATTAAATTGAGAAAAATAAACAATAGAAAGCGTGTCTAACTTTTGATGAATTGGTAGGCCCAGCCAATCTTGAAAGCTTAAATATCCTGAAAGTGTTGATTAGGGTAATTAAATGAATAAAATCAAGAAATCTTGCGGGTTCTCATCTTAGGGAAATGGTAAAACTGAAACTGTCAACATAGGGTGATAGGTACCACGTTAAGCTTAAATTTTTATGTTTCTGGAATTTTTCTTGGCACGTCACTCTCTTTTTATAAGAATAAATCCGAGACTTGGTGGCCCCCGCAATCCATAATTCATGAGCTTAATTAATTAGAAAATCTACGTTTCGCCTAAGTGTCACACGTCGGGTTCCAGCCTGATTGAAACACCACTGGGTCTGATTTTTGTGTGCTTCATTGTTCGAATTATAGTCTATGTGTTACCCTCCGGGATATTGACTTGGTTGAAACGCCTCTAGACAAGGTTCATTTGTTTTAACTTTTAATGCTCATCTTCATCTATTCGTTCATCATTCACCTAAATTTTGAAAACATATAAATTTTAGTTTAAGGTGGTGGGTGAAATCTATATGGTTAAATCTTTGCCTAGACATGACCGTGAGACGAGATTAGGTAGAGCTATATCTTTTAAGTGTGAGTCTCATAGATTGATTGATATGCTTGGTAATATGATATTAGAACACAAATCGGGGCCTTGAGAGTTGGTGTTTGGGTTTAGTCGGATAGAAATACCGATTGTTGCACTTTAACGTGTGATTATATTTGTGCTGATGAATAATTGAGAATGATAAAGTTGTCATCCAGTTGTGATTCCATTGTAAATTTCTTTTTCGAGGACAAAAAAAGGTTAAGTGTGGGGATGTTTGATGTGTTGCAAAACACATACATTTAACCTATTGTAATTGTGCGTTTTGTATAGTTTTTGTACTCATTTTCTGTCGTTTTTAGTTAATTCTAAGATCGGGTCGTATTTGCAGGTTAAAGTGTGCTAAGGAAGTTGAAAATGGAGCTAAAACCTAGAGATATCTAGCACACGAGGAAAGTTGGAAGAAGAGAAAAAGAAATATTAATTTTTGGGCTAAGGAAGTGGAAAATGGAGCTAAATCCTAGAGATATCGAGCACACGAGGAAAGTTGGAAGAAGAGAAAAAGAAATATTAATTTTCTGAGAAAATTAATCCCTCGCGGTATGCGAGGAGGGAGCTCAAATCTATCACGGTACGCGAGAGACCCCAAAATTAATCCCGACTAATTTGTACCTCGCGGTACGCTAGGGACCGTACACATTCTCTCGCGGTACACGAGAGACATAAAAATCCGGAAAAACCCAAAAATTAGAGTTTTAATAGATTGGAACGGCCATTCTTCAAGGAGTTTGCAGGCGATTTTGGGAGTAGAGAAGCTGTTGGAAGTCAAAGTTTGGATCTTTTATCATCGTATTGGTTGGTCATTAATCGTTCGGTACTTGTTATTGATGATTTTGTTTGCGATTTGTTGGATTGCTATTATATTCATCTTCTTTGCTACTGATTTACTGTGTTGGACCATGTTTCATGGCTAGGCACTTAGTTTCTACCTAGGTTATGATCAATAATTGTTAAAGATTGGATTTTTATTGGTTTTTGGGAATTTATTATGGTTTAACTCTATTGTAACTATTTTTGTTCATTCGATCTGATGTATATGCATGCTTAGTATTGCTTTATCGTCGATTTGTGTTGGGCATGTGGCTTGTGAATGTCTTTCAGTTTTAGATACATGTTTAGGTCGCTTACCTTTTTTGTGACTGTTTATGGTGTTGCTAGACGTAGGAATCCATAAGAGTATTAGTTGATGGTTTATTAAAGCTGAGTGTTTGTCCTGTCTCGATAGCTGAAAGTTGAGAGGTAGTCGGTTAGTCTTTGGTGGTAAGTTTCTAAGCGTAAAGACTCTGAAAGGAGGTTTCCCCTAGGTTCTTAGTATCCTTGCTAATACATGTCTTGTTGATTGTTCTGAGATTACCCCTTGCATTCTTCGAATGTATTGTGATAGTGAGAATAAAAGGTGATCTATCTTTAGGGTTCTTTAGTGTCGTTGGAGAGACTGAAAGGTAATCCGACTAGTTGGTAAGTGATATACATTCCTTAGAGTGTCCTATTAGATCACACCCGGAGATTGATCAGGGATCCTTCAGGTATTCTGAGAGTGTCATACTTGGAACCCTAGTTCCATCATAGTTTCCAATGTCGAGAGAATTCTAAGTTTCACAAATAGGATTCATACCTAGGTAGTGCGTTCACCATTCCTGATTTCATCTGATTCTCTTGTCTGATAGTTAGTTGTCAATTGGTTTTCATTCACTTTTGATCAGTTCATTCTTAGTTCACAAAATTCCCCCCTTTGAATCAGTTTAGTTAGTTGAGTCAGATTCTAGGTATAGTTGTCACTAGTGTCTCATGGGTTCGATATCCGGACTTTCATTATACTTTACTGCATTCGATAGGTACACTTTCCTGTTATGTGGTCTAGTATTAGGATAGTCTAGAATTATTACTAGAGTGTCTAAGATGTATTTTTATTTAGTTTTTATAGACCATTTCAAGCACATCACGAGGCTCCGAAACCAAGAGGTAGGGCTTTCCAGATCACGACCGAGGAAGCAAAAGATGTCTCTGACATTGTATCGGGTACCTTCCTCTGGAATTCCCCACCTACTTGTGTTTAATTCGATACGTAGGCTAGTCGATTATTTAAGTGAACTCAAGAAACTTCAAATAGAAGTAAGTTGGCTAAGGCATTAGAAGTTAAAATCGCGAGTGATAGAAACTGCGTAATAACCAAAATATGCCAAGATTGCCGACTACTCAAAAGAGAAGAATATCTTGTTGACTTAGTCTTAATACTAATACAAGAATTCAACAAGATCATTGGAATGGATTGGCTATCTACACATGCTGCGACGATTATATACATTGAAAATATTGTAAGATTCACGACGTCTACAGGATAGGAAGTTAGCGGCTTTGACAAAAGATGGAACCAGATTACATTAAATGCGACAGCCAAGATAAAAAGCTTATGCAGCTGATGTGAAGATAAAAAGAAAGAACCGAAGTAAGTTCTAATAGCGAACAAATCCCAAAAGTTTTCACATATGATCTCCCAGGTACACCTGAGAGAGAGATCAAAATCAATTAAATCTTGAAGCTAAACCAATTACCAAAACTTCTTATCAATCAGCACTTACAGGAATAAAGAAATTGATGTCACAACTACGAGAGTTGTTAGACAAGAGAAACAGAGCAATGGAATTCCATAGAGGAGATTACGTTTTGTGTCTCCTTGGAAAGGTCTAATTCGACGTAAGAAACGTGGCAAGATAAGTCCGTGATTCATTAGTCCATTTTAAGGATGATTAAACAAGTCAGAAAAATGGCTTACCAACTAAAGCTATCTGAAGAACCGAAACACGTTCCACATCTACGGAAGTTTATAGCAAACGAGACTACACATGTTCCTTTGGATGAAATAGAGGTTAACAAGAAACTAATATATGTCGAAGAACCTGTAAGGATTCTAGACTTAAAGAGGAGCAGTTTCGTCATAAAATGATTATTAGTGCAATGGAGGCACAGAAAAGGATCGGAGATGACTTTGAAAAATGAGAAAGAAATGAGAAATAATTACCCTAATTTATTCCAAATTTAACAAGTTTCGGGGACGAAACCTAATTTAAGGGTGAGAGTTGTAACATCCCAAAAATCCAGCCGTAAACTGTTAACGGTCAAAGGGATGTCAAACGTAAAGCTAAGAATGTTATCGATAATGAAACGTGATACCAAAATCTTAAAAAGGAAGATGGGATTGATAAATAAAGAGATTGGATGAACTTCGGTTAAGAAACGTGACCTAAGAACTTAACCGGATGCGAAACTGAAAGACTATTCGCCCGGAAATAGTCCAAAACTTCATATAGTCATATCCCGAGCTAGAAAATGAGTTACGGGAGCCATAATATATGAAAATGGGGTATTTCGAATAGGAGAATCTAAATATGAGGTATATCGGACCGCTATCTAAGCCATAACGGTCCGACATGTGTTCTAGAAGCAAATCAGGATGCTGTTACGCGTGTTTTGATGACTCAGCACCCAAGTCGGACAGATATGCTTTACACGTCGGTCTGATATGTGGATGTCGGACTGATATGATTTACACGTCGGTCCGATATGTGTTCCTGAAGCAAAACAGGAGGCTTTGACCCGTGTCACCGATTTCAGCCAAAATCGGACCGACTTGGCCTATCATGTCGGTCCGACATGAGTCTCATTTTAGCCTATAAATAGATGCTCTAGGTCGTTCAAATGAAAACACAACACACTAACACCACAAAACTCACACACGAATCTGAGAATGAGTAAGGGACCTGGTGCGGCGTGTTTAAGTGCGAGTGCGGTTCAGATCCGGAGAGACATTTAAGCGAGGAACGAGCATTGGAAACGACCCGAGACTATCGTAAGTACACTCGACCCATACCTTAGAGAAATGTTTATGTGAATTATATTATTATGTGTTATGTGATTTGTGTGGAACTAAGGTACGGGGTAATGAGGATTAGTCTAAACACTAAACGCGAATAATGGAGTAGCCAAGACGTATCCAAGGGGTGGTGGATACGCCGCTGGTACTTCCTATATATAAATCTCTTGGTGCTTCGTGGTGAAACCATTATTAATGTTTAGGGGTATAGACTAAAAGATAATAATGAAAATATAATAAACGAACGGGAGATCTTCCGACCGGTATGTAGTTATCTGACAAACGGAATGTTCTGTCTAAGGAAAGAGTGGTGTGTAAATCCCTCCTGGGAACATCTCTGTTAGAGGTATTAGTCTGAAAGGATAATCACCCCAGTTTACAATATATGATAAGTATGAATAAGGGAGGGCATAATTCTAAATAAAGGAATATCTGTGATGTATTGTAGGGGTGGTGGGTACGCCGTTGGTACACCCTATATATAAACCTCTTAATACTTCATACAGACACCTTTACGAGGAATTAGGAAAAAATGGCATAGAATCCTGAGTAAACATGCTATTAAATAAATGATGAGAAACGCTTAATCTTAAGCAAAGTAGTATTCATGAGATGTTAAAGTGGTGGTGGATACTATTTTGGGTAAAAATTATACAAGCTAATTTTGTAACCAAACTTAGAATATGAGGTAGTGTGCTTGTCAGATTCGTGATGAGCAAAGTGTATAAAGCAATAAAATGACACGAATGTTTACGAGGAAAGCCCTAATCCTTGAGGATTGCCGGCATATAACCTGGGAAGTGACCGAAAGTCAGTTGCCTCCTGTTCTTGTATAAATTGATTAACAAAGTACAATAAGAGCAGTATGTGATCGAAATCTAAGTGTTACAAAGCTATTTTCGAGTGTTGTGTATTTCTAGTGAGTGTCCATCTCTTTCCTATTCAATCCAACTGCTTTTTTATATACAAAGATAAAATAACTGAAATGCGAGGATCCCGGCGAAAGATTAGGTCTTCATGACAGTTACAAGTCTCCATTAATTCTCAACCGTTATAGTTTGACTTCCACGTGGTTTACTAACTGTTTGAACGGTTCTTATACCATTGATTTAGTCATTAATGAAGTGTTGATTACTTGTTCAAGACTAGTCAAAGACAAACGCGTAATATTAATTGTTACAACGGTTAATTAATCTGGATACTAAAACATAGTAAGGATCAGGGATACCGATACTTATCTAAGGATCCGGGATACCAGAGGTAAAAACTGACCCCTAAAAATTGTCCCCAAGTTTTTGACAGTTGTGTAGGTCATTCAGACATATTTAAAAACTTTAAAATTCAAAATTCAAAATGTTTTAAGCGATGTGACTTGATGGGCGCGTAGATCTAGGTAAAACGGCTCTCATATTTGATGGTTTTCCCTTTTTCTTTCGTTGATTACTGATTTCTTTCAGTCCACCGGTTTGTCCTTTTCTCAGGTGATGCCTATGTTATGGAGGATTCTGTTCACTTTAGATAAATTGAACCGTAGCTATTCCTTGACCATCGGTATCCCTGAGATTGCTAGTGTGTACAATCTGAGAACTCATGGGTATTCCCACTTTGTTCTTCAACTTAAGTCTGGTAAAACTCCTTTTGATGATCCTTCTGTTTTGTGGAGCCCCAAAGTTTGAGAAGCTAGTTCCTACAAGGAGTGACACGGATAGGAGGATCAAAGCTTTGTTGGATATACGTGTTGGTGAGAGATCTTTCCACTTTGAGTATGTTGTTAGTGATACTAGTTTTGCAACAGAGTACTCCGAAGCCACCATGTCGTCAAGTAAAAAATTTGCTTCACTTGTTTATTGAGTTTTATTGACTCTAATTATTTTTTTCTACTTTTGTAGAGATTCAAATATTTGGTTCTCACTTTGCTTTTGATAATCTTGATAGCATTCTCTCTGGAGGAGCCATTGTTAAGCAAGAGACACCTGTTACTACCAAGCCCAGGATCCCGACACTTCGTTCCAAGACGTCAGGAAAAAATAGGATCCCTGCATGGAATAGACAATTTGACAACTTGTGAACCGGTTGGATGGGTCCGCTTTTGGATGATGCCTGGGTCACTTTCCTTTCCTGCACTTTCAATATTCATTAGTAATGGATCCTATGCAGGGATCCTATTTTTCTAAATATCCCAAGACTGTTTATGCGTTTGGTTTGCTTTGACATGTTCTCGAAAATCAGGATTCTTAGGCAGTTAAGCCTTGGGATATTTAGAAAAATAGGTTTAGGTATATTTTTAGGATACCGGATCCTTAGTGATTATTTATAAATAACATCTTAGGTTTGTATTAAATTTTGACTTAGAAAATTATAGTTTGATTTTGATAAGTGGCATGTAAGAATACCCGTTACAACATATGATTACTTAGTCATTCAAATTTCACATCTACTTTAAATTGAAAATCAACGAGTAATACATACCTTTGTTAAGAACTAAGTCGGGTAGATACACATACCAGATTATGACATGGAGTCCAAAGTATAAAAACTCTCTGTTGTCCCCTGTGTATAGTCATTAAACATGTCGTAGACTTAGTAATCGTACTTTAGGATCTTCATAAGTCTTCAATCAATTTAAGTATCTTGAGTCAATAAATTGATGGTAAGTACTTGGGTTAACACACAAGTGTTAAATACCCGTGATAAGTTAAAAACGTGGGCCAAGCCAGAAAACGTGGGCCAAGCCAGATAACATGGGCCAAACCAGAAAACGTGGGCCAAGCCAAACTTAAGTTAGCATGAAAATGCTAAAAACCTTAGGAGTAACACGTCTGTTACTTTCGTAGGATCCAAGATATAGCCAATCGTGATGAAATTATTAGCCACTTTTACATAGACTGGTCGCACCACCTTGAACTATACTTGGATATCGTGCGCTACAGGCGGGTTGTTCAAACTCAATTCTTAGAAAGGTGAAAACCATTAAACCTTAGAAGGTATTCATGATACCTTAAACTTAGGTGAGATGGCCAATCTCTATCTTCTGTCAGGATCCTTGACGATCCTTCCTACAAAACATGAAACCTTAGTGAAGGTGGGTGTTAGACTGGCTAACACCCCTCCGACGCTCAAGTCAGTACCTTTATAAGGAATAATTAAGATAAAAATAATTAGGGATAGAAGACATACAAGTCTTAGTTAGAATCTAAGTTCCAACTTACATAAAATAGGCTTTGAGATGGATAGCATTCCACGATCTTGGCAGAATATCACCTTCCGTAGTGGCCAACCAATAGGCACCCTTTCCTACTTCTGAATCAATCAAGTATGGGCCTTCCCATTTTGGTGCACGTTTTCCATCGCAGGGATTGGTAGTATTTTGAAATGCCTTTCTCAATACTAAGTCACCCAGTTGGAATCTTCTGATCCTTATGTTCTTGTTGTATGACTTTCATATCCTCTGATGATAAGCTGCAATACGAACTCTGCCAAGATCCCTGAGCTCATCCACAATATCAAGATCATGAGCAAGAGCTTCGTCGTTGGTTTTTGGGGTTTGGAGATGGTTCTGCCAGTAGGGATAACCATCTCTGTCGGGATCGTGGCTTTAGTACCAAATATCAGTGAGAATGGAGTTTGCCCTATTTCATTTTTTATGGTTGTCGTATCTGCCCAAATTACAAATGGTAACTCTTCGGCCCATCCTCCTTTCTTAGCCCCCAATCTCTTCTTGAGGTTGTTTATGATGATCTTGTTGCTGGATTCCGCCTGTCTATTGGCTTGAGGATGTACAGGGATGGAGGTTATCATTTTGATCCCCCAACTGGCACAAAAGTTAGTTGTCCTCTTGCCAATGAACTAAGATCCATTATCACATACTATTTCAGCTGGGATCCCGAATCTTGTCATGATGTTGCGCTTGATGAAGGAGATGACTTCTTTTTCTCTGACTTGGACAAATGCTTCCGCTTCAATCCACTTGTAGAAGTAATCTGTCATTGCCAGCATAAAAACTTTTCCTCCTGGTGCCTTGGGAAGTTTGCCAACTATATCCATTCTCCATTGCATGAATGGCCATGGAGAGATGATTGGATATAAAGGTTCTGCTGGTTGGTGAAGTTTGTTGTTGTGTCTTTGGCAAGCACCACATTTTTGGGAATAAGTCATAACGTCTTTCCTCATGGTAGGCCTGTAGCATCCTGTCCTCAGGATTTTCTAGAATAATGCTCTGCCCCCAGTGTGATTACCACAGTCACCTTCATGTATGTCTTTCAGGACTTCATGTGCTTCAGGATCCTCCAAGCATCTTAAGTATGGACCTGCAATTGACTTTCTATACAGGACATTGTGCAATATTATATGTAGGTCCTGAGTAGATCCGCAAACACAGATCTGCGGAGAAATCCATCAAACGATCTGAATCAAGAGGCGGAATCTCTGGATCAGGTATCACTCTCGAATAAAAAGGTAGAGACGGGTGCAAGAATCACATACACGAAAAGAAATATACAAAAGTGAAAAAAAAACAGATAATTGAAAGCATAAAACATGTGATTCTTTTTTTGATATGAAAATGATAAAGCTCCTCACACACTCACAATTAGTCTCACCCCAGGGTTGGGGTGGTGATTCCCTCTACAGACACACACTCATCCTATGAGGTATTCTACTATATATAGGAGGCCAAGCACATGTGCCTTGTTTTCCAAGCCACCGCCAAATGGGCCTGAAAAACACGTATCAAAACTAGGTAGTTTCGATACTGTAGTTTCTACTGACAACATCAGTCTCAATTTTATACCCAACATTAAAAAACGTGATACCCTCATGCGAAAAGCCATGTGATTATTTTCATCACTTGGGATCTCCCCATCCTGCAATGGGTAGAATCCAGGATCCTTGACTAAGTTCAAGATCCCAAACTTCTGCTTCTTCTTCTGTGTTGGATACTTTGTTTGTTTTTTCAATTGCTGGGCTCAAAATATGTATGATAGGTATTTCAATACCCTGGTATTTTGAGAGCCGAAGCAAGGTTTGCTAAGGCATTAGCCTCAGTATTGTCTTCTCTAGGTACCTGTGTGATGCTAAAAATTTCGAATTCCACAGATAATTGCTTAACTATTGTGAGATATTTAGCTAACTTCTCGCCTTTTACTTTATATGAGCCATTGAAATGGTTAGCAATTAATAATGTATCTACGTATACCTAGAGGTAACTAATCTTGATATCCTTGGCTAATTGTAATCCTGCTATTAGCGCCACATATTCTACTTCATTATTTGTTGCCTGAAACTCACAACTAACGAATTGGGGTATCATGTCACCTGGTTATGATTTCTGTAGGATACGTATACCTGTCCCTCTTACATTTGATGAACCGTTAGTGAATAAGGTCCACTTATCCTTGGATTCTTCCTATTTCTGAACTTCAAGGTCTGCTTCATGTTGAATGTCATTACTGAAATCAGCACAAAGTCCGCAAGTGCCTGAGGCTTTATTGTTGTTCTAGGTTCATATATGAGGTCATAGGCGCTGAGCTTGACTGACCACTTAGCCATCCTTCCTAACATCTCTGGTTTTTTCAAGACACACTTAATTGGATAGTTAGTTTTAACATGAATAGCATGAGTTTCAAAATAATGTCTGAGTTTAGTAGTTGTCATTATTAAAGCTAATATTAACTTTTCTAAATGAGAGTACCAGGTTTCTGCTACGAGTAGGCTTTTACTTACATAGTATACTAGATGTTGCTAGCCTTCATGATCCTTGACTAGGACGGCACTTATAGAATTACCGGATACCGCCAAGTACAGGTATAATGGTTCGCCATCTTCTGGTTTCATCAATAGACTAGCTTATGATAAGTATTTCTTTAATGATTGGTGTGTTTGTTCATGCTTCTCTTCCCATTCGAATCTCTTGTTCTTCTTTAGGATGTCGTAGAACTCTTTGCACCTTTCTTAGGATCTTGATATGAATCGGTTGAGTGCTGTTATTCTGCCTGTTAGCCTCTGGACATCCTTGGTGTTTGCTGGGGATTTCAGATTGATGATTGCTTTAATTTGATCTGGACTGGCTTCTATTCCTCTTTTGGTTACCATATAGCCCAAGAATTTTTCTGCCCCCACTCCGAAGTGGCATTTGGAAGGATTCAGCTTCATGTTATACTGGTCCAGGATATCGAATGCATCTCTAAGATCCCAGAGATCACCCTCAGCTTTCTTTTATTTCACCACCATGTCATATATGTAGACCTCCATGGTGTCCCCTTGTTTTTCTTTGAACATCATGTTCACCAGTCTTCTGTATGTAGCACCTGCATTTTTTAAACCGAAGGGCATAGCAATATAAGAATAAATACCTGTTGGGGTCATGAAGGCGTTATCCTCCTGGTCCATCTAAATTTGTTGGAATCCTGATGAAGCATCCATGAATGTCAGCATTTCGTGGCCTGCTGTGGCGTCAACCATTGAATCAATATGTAGTAGAAAATGATCTTTCGAACATGCTTTGTTCAAGTCAGTGAAGTCTACACAGACTCTCCATTTTCCGTTTTTCTTCTAGACCGCCACCACATTAGCTAGCCACCTCGAGAATTTCACTTCCCTTATCATTCCCGCTTTCAACAGCCTTTCAACCTCTTCCTGGATAATTACATTCCTTTCTGGTGCGAATTTTCTTCTTTTTTGGTTTATTGGCTTGAAATTGTTATCAATACCCAATTTATGTGTAATAATATCTTTAGAGATACCTGCCATGTCTTCATGTTTCCAGGCTATGGTTGAGATTTTGCTTTTTAGTAACTCTACAAAATTTTGTTCAATATCCTTGGGGATATTGGTTCCAACAGGCACCTTGACGTCAGGATCCTCCGTACTTAGGGATACCTCTTTACCATCTTGATCTTCGGTCTCTAAGACGTCTCGGGCTTGTTTCTTTAATTGCTATGCTTTCCTGGTTTTAGCGGAGACCTTCATTGAAGAAGTGTTGCAGTCCTTAGCCTCTTGTTGATCACTTTTAATCTTCACTACCCCCAAGGGAATGGCATCTTGACACACTGATGGTATGTTGAGGGTACTGCCTTCATGTCGTGTATCCAAGGTCTTCCTAAAATGATATTATAGCAAGACAAAGAATCTATTACACAAATTTTTGTATATCATTTACCCCTTCGATGTATATCGGTAGTTTTAATTCTCCGACGGTATTTTTAACTTCTCCGCTTAATCCCACCAGAATTGAAGATTTTGAGATAATTTCAGAATTCAGGATCCCCATTCTCTTCAGGACTTCATGCTGAATGATATTTACCGAACTCCCTCCATCAATTAGTATCATACGGATGAAGTGCTTTGCAATATACAGAGTGATCACCAAGCCGTCATGATGAGGATCATGTACGTCATTTCGGTCCCCTTCGTCAAAAGATATGACTTTCTCTTCATTCAAGCTAGAGGTCTTAGTAGGCTTGTCCCCTTTCTCTGTCTTTGCTTCCTTGGCATTCCTCTTTGCTGCAAATTAAGAAGTGCCACAAATGTCAGATCCACCAGATATAAAATTACCTTGCCATCCGGCGGTGGGGATGTTGCTCTTTTCTGGATCCTGTCATGATCCTTATCCTTATTCTTTCCTTAGCCTATAAATTCTTTGAGAGTTCCTTTGCTTAAGAGATAGCTTATCTCTCTTCGCAGAGCAATACAATCTTCGGTTACATGGCCGAAGTCCTCGCTAAATGCACACCAGTTGGACTTATCCTTCCATCCTGTGTTTTTCTCAAATTTGCAAGGCCACCTAGCTTTTTCACCAAGATCCTGCATAGAAAATAATAAACCTGTTGTATCAAGAGAAAAACAGTATTCAGATATTCTAGGATACTCTTCTTCATTTTCGTCATCCTCCACATCATTAATCCTGTGATTGTCAGGCTTAGAATAAGGTTTGGATCTATAAGGCTTAAAGGGTGCAGTTTCAGTCTTCCTGTTGGGTTGATTGTAACTGGTTGGAGCATCCATCTTTTACTGGTTCCTAACTTCATCAAGATTCCATTCTTATTATCCTCGAGCCTTATGAACCTCAATGCCCGGTTCCTGACTTCATCAAGATTCCTACAAGGATTCATGACAAGGTCTTCATAGAATTGGGAGTCCTTCTTCAGCCCCATCTTGAATGCTTGGACTGGTGGCAACAACAAGGTTCGAGATATCTAGGGATTCCCGGCCGAACATGCTGACATAATCTAAGAGAGATTCTTCGAGATTCTGAGTTATCCTGTATAAGTCACTTGTTAAACTTTTGAACATTCAGCTGCAAGAGAACTGGTTATTAAACAAATTTATTAAATGAGTGAATGAAGTAATCGAATAAGGTGGAACATTAAGTAGCCATTTTAGGGCTGATCCTGTTAAGGTGGAACCAAAACCCTTGTATAAGCACGGCCTCCTTCAAATCCATGGGAATGGGATTAATCTCCATTCCCTCTTTGTACTGTGCGACGTGTTCCTCAGGATCCGTAGTTCCATCGTAAAACTTCATGTTAGGTGTTTGGAAGTGCTTTGGGATCTCAGCATCACATATTGGTGGAGCGAATATCGAGATCCTGTGACTGCTTGAGGACATCTCCGGTATAGGTTGGACTATACTTGGAACACTAGAGACAATCTCCCTTAGCTTCTTTAGTTCCTTGGCCATGGACGGAGTGATTCCTGTATCCTCATAGATTCATTAGTGTTTGAAAATTGATTAAAAATGTTACCGTTGTCAGGATTTCGGAATGATGATCCTGGAGCAAACCCAAGATCCTAATTCGTTGTAACTCTGACAGCCGGAGTCGGCCCAACAATAGTGGTTCGAGTCCGCATGGGTAAGAAATCTCCCTTATGGATTCCTGAGGATCCCGAATAATTGAAATCCAAGGTCCTTGGTTGTAGCGGGGTCGTTACTTTCTCTAGATTCTTTGACTTTTTCAATCTCTATGAACAGCATCAGGTTAGTCTTTTTCTGCTGCTCCATCTGTTACTTCACTTCTAAGAATAGATTGAGGATCTCATCAATTGAAACTAGCACAGGTCCCCCAGCCGGAATCCCAGATCCCGAAGTAGTTTTCTTTGGCAGATTAACATTCTTCTGGAACGAAGGAGGAGGAAGAGGGTTCTTCATCCCAGAGCTTGAAGATGGAGTAGAAACAGAAACATTTTTGGCTTGGTATGGTATTTTTTAAATTAGTTTGGAAAAATAGTGATTGAACACAAATTTTAGAAAAGATTTTAAGATGAAAAGCACCACGGTGGCGCCAAATTGTTTTGGGTAAAAATTATACAAGCTAATTTTGTAACCAAACTTAGAATGTGAGGTAGTGTGCTTGTAAGATTCGTGATAAACAAAGTGTATAAAGCAATAAAATGACACGAGTGTTTACAAGGAAAGCCCTTAATCCTTGAGGATTGCCGGCATAAAACCTCAGGAAGTGACCGAAAGTCACTTGCCTCATATTCTTGTATAAATTGATGAAAAAAGTACAATGAGAGCAGTATGTGATCGAAATCTAAGTGTTACAGAGCTTAGGTTTATTGATTCTATAAAAGATCTTATGTTGATGATTATGATAAATCTATATGCTTAATTCTTATTTGTGTTTGATTTCAATTCCGTGCGTTGATTGTGGATGTCTTATAGTTTGATTAGTATATCTAGGTCCTAGATCTTAGGATTTGTGATTGTTTGTGTGGTTTGCTAGACATATTGATCAATAGGAGTTGTGATTTAGTATAGATTAGATCGGAATATGTATCCTGTCTCAATACCCGAGAAGTGAGAGATAGTCGTTTAGTCTTCTTCATTACGAATCCGAGTGTCAACTGTCTGAGAGGAAGTTGGTTTAGGTGTATAGTGATTGTTCCCATCTCTGATATTACCTTAGTTTTTCATCTTGATTGATTGAGTCGATCTTTAGTTTTTGCATTATTAGTAGTGTAGTCAACCCCCATCAATCAATCTTTAGTCCGACTCAGAGTCTAGTATAGTTATAGTAGTGTCTCTACGGTTCGATAACTCGGTTTACCATTAAGATGTGCTACACTCGATAGGTCCCCTTGTCTGTCAGTGTGGTTTAGTCGAAGGTACACCATTTATTACTTAGGTGTCTAGGTTAGGTTTTGTTAGTTTTTATATAGACCGTCTGAGCGACATCAGAAAGGCATAACACTGTTTTTTTAAACACTTTCGAGCCTTTGCGCAAGATATGATCCTTAAGTCCTTCCCGGGTCGTTCTCCTTGGATGACCATTGTCTTATCATTTGCCAAAAGAATCCGAATAGTCTTTTGATGACGCACTATCTCTGCTTGGTGATGTGATAGCCAATCCACGATGATAACAATGTCAAAGCTTCCTAGTTCTATAGGGAGCAAGTCTAAGACGAATGAGTGATCTTCAAGAGTTAGGGTTCAACCCTGGATTATGTTCCTAGCTTCAAGTAATTTGCCATTAGCTAGTTCTATGGTATAGGAATTTTGTAAGTCGCTAGAAGGTAGGTCAAGTAAAAGGTGCAAATTCAATTGACACAAAAGATTTATCAGCTCCGGTATCAAACAAAATGGACGCGTATTGATGGTTTACAAGAAACGTACCTATTATGACGTTTGGGTCCCGTTGGGCCTCGTTGGCTGGCAACACAAATGCTCGTCCTTGAGCTTCGTTCCCAGCATTTCCTTGCCTTTGCGCAAGCTTCGGGCAGATGTTCGTCATGTGATTTGTGCTACCGCATTCGTAGCATGCCCTAGTACCATTGAACTTGCAAACATTAGCCAGATGGCCAAACCTTTTGCACTTCGTGCGTTGACTACAAACTCCATTGTGGTGTAGTGGACACTAGTTGCATTTGGGCAGTGGTCCACTGTAGGGCTTTGTTTCTAGAACAACCGCTACAAAAGCTTTAGCGGTTTCGGGCTTTTTGTCAGTAGCAATCTTCTTTTTCTCAGCCCACTCTCTCTTCTTTAAAGAACCTTTCTTGGTCAGAACTCCAAACCTAGACATCTCATCAGTCAATTTCCCCACTAGCAGTATTGAAGCTTTCAGTGTGGTTGGTTCGTTTGAGGAACCATCTCACGTATCTGAGGAGCAAGACCACAGATGTAGCGGTCAATCTTCTTCTCTTCAGTCGGTACCATGTGAGGTACTAGGCAAGCCAGTTCATGAAATCCACTGGTGTATGCTTGATACTCTGCACCCTCCATGGTTAATGTCACACCCCAACTGATGACGGAAAACGTCGGGGCGGACATGGAGACTGTTCATGAGCACATGATCAAACTAAAGTTTCATATATTAATTAAATCCAAATTTCCATTACACTTGTTCAAACAAAACATGTAGAAACATACAAAGGAAACAAGGTACACCAACAATGTTCAATTTATTATTTAACTAAGTCCTCAATCCTATGTGTAGCATCTTGTAAATGACCTCAAATATTAGTACCTGAAACATCATGAAAACAAGGTCAACTAAAAATAGTTGGTGAGAATAGGTTTTGATATCACAAATAGTTTCCAAGTGTTTATGTGCAATTCTTATGAAACATGGCAAATAAGGCAATTATGGACAACCATTATAGTCAAACTGGGTGAACAATCAAAGCTTGTGACTGAAGGGCATAACACTCAATGTTATCCTAATGTAGGGCATAACATTTAATGTTATCCTAATGTAATGTCGGCAACAATTACCCTACCTGGGTAGGTTTTTCGGAAACAATAGATGTATCATTGTTAACCATCGGCTTATACAGAGTTAATGATTGTACGTGTATGTATGTAATGTAAACCGTCGGCAGTGTATCATGTTTTCTGTCAAAAGATTCAGTTGATGAATCAGATCTCTGGCATAGGAGATTAAGCCATGTTAACATCAAAACTATCAACAAATTTGTGAAGGATAATCTTGTCAGAGGGCTTCCTGATAAAAAAATTCCAGCTAGAAGATCATTGCATTGCTTGTTTGAAGGGGAAGCAACACAAGAGTTCTCATAAGCCCAAGACTTTGAATACAAATGATACTCCACTACAGCTGCTGCATATGGATCTCTTTGATCCTACAAATATTATTTCAATGTGTAATAAATCATACTGTCTCGTGATAACTGATGACTATACCAGATTCTCATGGGTATACTTCTTGAGAACAAAAGATGAAACTGCTGAAATTCTCAAATCCTACATCCTTAGGGTAGAGAATCAAAGCAATCAGAAGGTAAAGATAATAAGGTGTGATCAGGGCACATAGTTCAAGAACCACACTTTGAACTGTTTCTGTGAGAGCAAGGGAATAGAAAGGCAATACAGTGCTCCAAGAACTCCTCAACAAAATGGAGTTACTGAAAGAAGAAACAGAACTCTAATTGAGTCAGCAAGATCTATGTTGGCTGACTCAAAACTGCCTCTCACATTCTGGGTAGAAGCAGTAAGCACAGCCTGCTATGTGCAAAATAGAGTTCTCATAGTCAAGCCTATCAACAAGACACCTTACGAACTATGGTTCCAAAGAGTTCCCTACATTGGATTTTTAAACCTTTGGATGTCCATGCACAATTCTTATCACACATGGGGTTCTTCTTATGTTTGGTGCCAAATCTGATGAAGGATATTTTGTGCGCTATTCCTCTTAATCCAAGGCCTACAGAGTATTCAACTCAAGAACAAGAATTGTGGAAGAATCTTCCAATGTGGAATGTAGAGAACACATTGTCTGTGAATAGGGAAAAGGCCCAAACTGGCTCTTTGACATAGATTCCTTCACCCAAATATTTGAGCCTCTCACCTTCTCAAATATGGATTCTACCTCTTCTCAAGCACCTGCTTCCACTTTCTCCTCTGAGTACAGACTAGATTTTCCTAAATCTTCTATCAGTCTGAAAAGACCATCCATTGATCCTCCATCTGTTATGGAAGCCATTGAAGCAAGTGAAGCCGGAACCAGACTCTCCAATGTCACCAGCAGCAGTCTGTCTGAAAATGAAAATTTGAATGAAGACTCTTCGGTAAATACTGTAGATGCTGCAAATACTATTGGTGATGCAAATACTATTGTTGATAATACTGATGTAGCTGTTGATATTGAAGACTCTTCAACCATGAATGAAGAAATCCCTGATCAAAATCAAAGCAATTTTGAGCAAGGGATACAGCTGGAGTTGGTACCAGCATAATGGATCAACAAGGAACATCATCTGGAAAATATTATTGGCCAAGTTCACCAAGGAGTTTTAACAAGAAGCAAATCTCATGAGGCCAGTATATGTTTGTTTTCATATTTTCTATCTCAGGTGGAACCCAAGAAGATAGATGAAGCTCTAAAACACAGCAGTTGGATTAAGGCAAATCAGGAAGAGTTGCTACAATTCAAGAGACAGGATATCTGGAAACTTGCTGATCTTCCACCTGGTTAATCTACCATTGGCACAAGAGGGGTATTCAGGAACAAGCAAGATGAGAGAGGCATTGTAGTCAAGAAAAAATCCAGACTTGTAGCTCAAGGCTACACTCAGGAAGACGGAATTGACTATGACGAAGTCTTTGCTCCTGTTGCCAGGCTGGAGGCCATCAGAATCTTCCTAGCATTTGCTGCACCTAAGAATTTCATGGTCTATCAAATGGATGTTAAGAGTGCCTTTCTGTATAGGAAGATTGGTGAAGAAGTATATGTCAAACAGCCTCTAGGCTTTGTTGATCCTGCACATCCTAACCAAGTGTTCAAACTAGACAAAGCTCTGTATGGCTTACATCAAGCCCCAAGAGTCTGGTATGAAACTTTGTCTGGATATCTACTAAGCGACAACTTCAAAAGAGATGCCATTGACCAGACCTTATTTATCAAAGATGAAGGGGGAGAAATCTTACTGGTACAAATCTACGTAGCTGATATCATCTTTGGATCAACAAGGAAGAAGTTGTGTAAAGACTTTGAGATCCTGATGCACTCAAAGTTTGAAATGAGTTCAATGGGTGAACTAAATTTGTTTCTGGGTCTCCAAGTTAAACAAGTTCCAAATGGAATCTTCATCAGCCAATCAAAATATGTCCAGAGCATTCTGGAAAGATTCAAGATGGCTGACTGCTCTGCTGCAAGAACCCCTATGCAAGTGCACCATCAGCTGACTCAAGACATTGATTAACATCAGTACCGTGCAATGATAGGGTCTCTCATGTATCTCACTGCCTCAAGGCCAGATATCATGTTTGCAGTATGTCTCTGTGCAAGATTCCAAGTAGCTCTAAAGATTTCACATCTTCAAGTTGTCAAGTGAATTTTTTAGATACCTAAAGGGAGCCCCAAGACTTGGGCTATGGTACTCTAAAAATGATAAGTTCAATCTATTGCATACACTGACAGTGATTATGGGGGATGCAACTTGAATAAAAAGTCCACATCAGGGGGATGTCAGTTTCTGGGAGGGAGACTAATTTCATGGCAGTGCAAGAAGCAAACATGTGTTTCAACTTCTACAGCAGAAGCATAATACATTGCAACTTCAAGTTGTTGTGCACAAGTCATCTGGATACAAAATCAAATGTTGGATTATGGGATGACTTTTATGGCAACTCCAATTCACATTGACAACATGAGTGCTATATCAATCACAAACAATCCGGTGCAGCACTCCAAGACAAAACACATTGACATCAGGTATCACTTCAAAAGAGATCAAGCTGAGAAAAAGAGAATTATAATAACCAAAGTTCATACCAATGAGCAATATGCTGATTTGTTTACAAAACCTTTTGATGAAGCTAGATTTAGATATTAAGTTGAATCTATTGGTATGATGAACTTTGATTAAAATATGTCTCAAAAATTTTGTTTTTGTAAATGTGTTTGTCTTTTGTTATAAATAAAAGTTATAAGTCAGCAGTATCCATTTCTTGCTGCTGACAGGTTTAATCATCAGCAGCAAAGATTTTGCCACTGAATTCTTTAAGTTATAAGTAGGAACAAGTTTCCTGAGGATCACTTTAAGGCTGTCAGCAGCAACATCCTTGCTGCATATTATTGCATCCATCAGCAGCAAAGAATTTGCCACTGACTGCTTTAAGTTATCAGCAGGAACAAGTTTCCAGCGGATAGCTTTAAGGCTGTCAGCAGCAACATCCTTGTTGCAGATCATTGCATCCATCAGCAGCAATTGAGTTTGCCGCTGACAGACTTAACCTTCCGCCGCAACCAAGCTTGCAGCGGATAGGCTTAACCATCCGTAGTAACCAACTTTACTGCTGATGGGTAAAAATAAGTCTTAATTAACTTTTACCCGGTGTAAAAATTACCTTCAGTCTTTACCATGAATGCTATAGTGTATTACAGCTGTAACAGTAAAAAGTGAATGAGGTTGTACTGTAAAAGTAAGTTTGATGTTTCCCTCTTATGCCGTTATAACTCAAATCAATTTCTCCATAACCTCTTCACATTCAATTTCAGCCTAACCCTCATCATTTACTCTCAAACCTCCATAAGCATTCAAAGCCTTCCATACTTAACCACCTTTCAAAACCTTCATCCTTCCCTCCAAACCCAAAAAATGGCAGAGGTAGACATAAACCGTCCTGATGATAAGTTTTCTCCATACGACAACCTCACAGCATACTTAATAAAAGGGAAGAAGTCCGAGGGGTTTGATGATATGATCGATTTTCTTTGTCGATCAAAGATAGATTTTGCCCTAACCGTCAACCCACCCATTTACATTCCTCACATGGAGGATTTTTGGAACACCGCCGTCTACTCTACCGAACAGGGGATTCCCCAAATCCAAGTCACGGTAGATGGCAAAGATATCACCATCTTTGAAGCTACTCTCCGCAAACACCTCAAGCTTCAAGATGAGGGGGCCGCCATTTCATACTCAAAAGAAGTCTATATGAGGACCTTTGTATCCATAGGGTACACTGGAAATCATAATGAGTACACAATAGAGAAGGCACTGATGGGCCCCCCATGGAAGTATCTATGCCACTCTCTGCTACAATGCATATCTCAGAAGACAAGTGGATGTCATCAAGTGAGCTCTGCACTTGCCTCTGCTGTTCACGGTATGGTTACTAGCTAAGGATTCAACTTTGCACATCTCATCTTTGAAGGTTTTAGATACAACCTTCAAGAGGGTGCAAAGCAGCAATTTTATATGTACCCAAGGTTCTTGAAGGAGGTTTTTAACAATGAATTAAAAGAGCTTTCAAAACCTGCAAAAATCTATCTTATGCTGGGTCATAAAACTAACCTTTTTCAAAGTATGAGAACTGTTTCCAAAAAGTTCTTAGGGGTCAATGTTCCATTGTTATCTACAATGATGAACATACAAAGTACCCAGGGTGACAGTTCAGCAATCCCAGCTGATACTGATCCCACACCCAACTCTTCACATCCTGAACAACAATCTGCTTTCACTGTTCGAACCCTTGTGCATACTACTAAGGATGCACCGTCACAGAAATTACCTACACCTATTTTGGATGTTATCATTCAACTAGAACAAAGGGCCCCAGTTACAGCAAAATATACTAGAAAGAGGAGCAAGAAGACTCCCTCTCTTCTTGTCTCAAAGGCCAAATCCCAACCTAAAAGCCCTCTTTCAAAATCCCAAAATTTTGATGAGAATATCAAAAGGGATAGCCACATCATTAGATAGACTTCCTTGGAAGCTTCTCTATTAGGATCAGGATCACATCCCGGATCCATAGAACAACCCACTGAGCCATTCCATTATCTTTCTTCTCTAAACTTAAGTGCAGAGGCACCTTGTGAAGATGATATACCTTCTCCAATAACCTCTATCTCAGAGGTATTGATTGACTTGGCTGCTAGTGCACCTAACCCAAGTTCTTCACCCAAGAAGGTTCACTCTGGAAGTACTGATAGAGTGAGTGTGGAAAGGGCTGTCACTACTCCTGGTACATCAACTGATCAGGAGGACAGTGATAACATCATTAAAACCCTAACCATGGCAACTCATAGTGAGGATGTTTCTTTTGAAACACTCTTCACTGAGAGGAATTCCAGGTGCTAAGAAAACCAGGGTGATGGGGATACAGAGGCTAGGCCTAAGGTCCCTTCTGGATCCAAGGATTCCACAACTGTGGATGAGGATAGAGTGAAACTTCATAACATGGAATTGACGGCCAGGGTGGAAATGCTAGAGGCCGAAGTGTCAAAACTAAGGCACCAACTCTCTACGCATGAAGCCCATCAATGCCCTCTAGTGACTACCCCCTCCCTTGTCTCAGTGGGCACTCAAATTGACCAGACTCTGTGCACTGATGCAACCAAAAAGGGGGAAATAGCTGTTGTGGAAGACGATGCTGACAGCATCGATGAATGGATATAAGAGCAGACAGCCTTTCAAAGTTCTCTATTCAGATCTGCTTTCGTTCAAGTTCATGACTTGCCAGACTCAGTAGATGAAGAGGAAGATATCACTAAGGATTGGAAGTTAGTTATCTAAGCTGTTGATGGGGTGTTAAAGAATGAAAGTCAAAATGAAGACACACCTTCATCATTCAGCATACTTCCCACCGCTGCAGCCATATCAAGACAGACTATTGCCTGTTAATTCACATTGTCTTCAAATAAGCTAGAATTTGACTCCATACTAGCTTGGGGGTATGATGGTTCAACTGAGAGATTCTGGATCGGAAAGGAGTTTAGTGGGGTAGAAGAGCTGAACTTGAATGCACTAAATCCACTCCAAGTGCTTGAACTGTACCTATCCATTTGCACCAACAACTCTACAGATCTCTCAACAGAAATTGCAATCGATAGGTTCTACGTCTTGATGGAGGATAATCTTCCCTAGTTTGAAAGGCTCTTAGAAGAAGGAAACAGGGTGCCTATCCTAAACACCATGCAGAATCTTCAACAACATCAGAACAAAGACTGGCTCCAAGACTTGCCTTGATTAGGAGCAGTGCCTTAACAGAAGAAGAAGTTCTATGTTGGAGAAGATTTCTCTACAACACAGTGGTCAGAGACTTGGAAGTGCTAGGATGGTCAAACACTGGGTCTTCTGACTTCACATTCTTCCTAAGTAATGGTTCATCTCTCTCAATCAACATCAATGATATCCTACTCTTAAATTCAGACTTCCTGCACAAGGTCTTCGAGCTCAGAACACACATATGCAATGTAAATTCCTTAGAGAGTCAAGCAATGATAAAAACCATCAAAGCTAAGCTTGAAAAGGAAGGACGACTTGCAATGGATGACTCCAACTCTGACTCAGACCTATCCTTTATTTCCTCTCCAACTTTAAGATTAAACACAGCAGAAGAATCCAGAAGAAGAGAAAAGGAAGAGATAAAGAAAGAATGGAAAGCAGTAACAGGTCTTGAATGGGAAGAAGAAGAAGAAAGTGTCCTTCCCTTGTCTATTCCACAAAATGCCAATGAAGCTGAAGCTGAGATCCCAATAGCATCTCTTACATCTACTGTTGTGGTCCATGAAGCTGAAGCAGAGGCATCCAGCAAAGACAAGGGGAAGAGACCTATGACAGAAGAAGATGAAGAAAGGTTATTAAAAGAGAATAAGGAAAGGGAGGAAAGAAGAAGAGGAGATGGCTGAATTAAGAAAAGTATAAGAAAGAAAAACAGTCATACTCCTTAGAGAATAACAGATCCAGCTCTATGCTAAGCAGCTAGATGATCTAAAAGTCAAGATTCCTGCAGCTTCTCAAATTCAAGAAGATGAAGCTCTAGCTCTTCAACTGCAGAAACAATTCAATAAAGAAGAAGAAAGAGAGAAGAAGAAAAAGGAAGAGGCTAAGTTCTGAATAACTGATTCTGAACTAGCCAAAGAAATGAGAGAGGAGTGGAATAGAGGCTCTGATTTCTCAAGGTGAGGATGCAGACTACCTTGAGAAACTATCAAATAAAGAAATCTACAGAGCCTTCATGGGTCAGCAAGGTCAATTGGCAATAAAGAAAAGGGCTGAAGAAGAAGAAGAAAAAGCCAAACATAAATCCAAGAAGACCATTGCCTTTAACAGAATAATCCATGAAGAAAGGAAGGTCATGATTGACTTCCTAAAGGCTAGAGGAGAGAGTGGAAAAAGGTTGGGTCCCATGAGTTTCATGAACCTGCAAGCTCTTTACTTTATAGTCAAGAAGGAAGAGGAAGAAAGACTGGGGAAGAAAGGCTCAAAGAAGAGGGAAATTAATCAAGAAGATGAAAGAAAACAAAAGAAGCCCAAGCCTTCTCCCTCATACACCACTTCCTCCATTCAACAACCTTCCACTCTCAATCCTAGACCTCCCTCCTCTCCACCCACAAAGTTCAAATCCTTCCACCCAGCTCCACCTCATCAGCAGACTTCCAAGAAGAAAACCAAACCTACCATCACACCAGAAGACTCAAGAGAAATAATTGTCTGGTTCTATAACAGTCAAGATAAATGGTTTGAATTTTTCAGGGGAAAGGAAGAACTGAAAAGATCAGTCTATAAATCTATTGATGAGGTACTGCAACTCCCAGACTCAGATCTAAGAAAAATGATGGAGTTGGGTGAAGCCCATAAGCCAGAGAATGAAGGTGGGAGACATATTTTGCTAGTGATCAAACATCACTTCAACCCTAGTAAACATGTAATCATTCATGCCAAACCTCTTCAAACCCATTCTCCATTCACCAGGTGGTTCTTCAAGGCTGATAACAACGAGTTTATCCTGATTGATGTTAAAGGATAGAAGATGATATGTTCAAGCAAGGCCATCTTCAAAATGCCAAGAAAAGACATAAAGACTCTATCTGAGCTTCCTCTAAACAATCCCAGCCAGGACCCAAGAGGCTATGAGGTAGAAATGATAGTCTACAACATGGAAAACCTTCAGCAGCAAAAGCAGTAAGAGCGTTTTAGTAGCATCAGTCTAGGGGGAGTTTGTAGAAATAAAGATTGATGGCTTCAAAATTCTCTAAGTATAAACTGTTGCAGATAAGCTTATCTGCAGCGGATACTTGTTCTTCTGCTGAAGAATAAATCTGCACGGATAGCCTTATCTGCTGAAGACCAAAGTTGCTGCTGATAGGCAAATCATCAGCAGCTGTGGATAGTTGTGTTTTGATGCTGATCAACAACATTGCTGCTGATAGCCATTCCCACTGAAGATCAAACGTTGCAGCTGACTGGCTTCGATAAAGAAACCATTACCACTGACAACTTTCTGCTGTAACACTGACACACTCGACGTAGAAAGAATGTTACTGGTGCAAGACAATAAAAGACAACAACGCTCTTCTTCCAAGGACTCAAGCAATGATGCCTAAGAAGAGGTTTGAGTAAAGATAACTTTTGTAGTTTTTATTGTCGTTAAATGTAGAATAGCTTCAATACAAGATCAACGGCTTGTGTTAGATCTGATCCTTAGAATCAAGGGTTTGTCTTGATTCTAAGTTACTATATAAGTAGTACTTAGAGTCATTGTATAAAGTGCTGCTTTTGCTTAAGAGTTTTCTCTGTAATCTTGTAATCATTGAAGCTTAAAACAAGTTGTATTTATCAGTATTCTTCTTGTTTACTTATTTACATTGCTTAGTTGTGATTGTTTCCACCAATCTCAACTAGAATAGAACCATCTTGTATTCACCGATCCTACACATACCCTCTATCCATCATCCATCATTCATTATCACCATCATCCATCACTTCCATTTATATCATTCACCGACCACCATTACCATGGGAAACTTAGACTGTTCGTAACTGTTGATCTACCTTGCTGTGGCTTTCATGTCTATGTGTTTGCCACGCATCAGGTGCGTTTTCCTGCCTTCTATCCAGAGTCTTAGTGAGTCAGTTGAGTCTTTAATTTTTAGTTTAAGGCAGTAACTTGTGTTAGTTTGATGTTTCGTGTATTGTGTGAGTTTGTTTTACAGGTATATATCATTCCATATGTACTCAATCTCCATTTGGATGGAGTTGATCCTGATATTAATGAGCAGCCTGACAGAGATGTGCAACCACGACCAAAATGCTATATGATGCACACAAGGATGAACGAAGTTGGACTTTCGAGAGCAAATACATTACCAACAAAGTTGATTCCTGTTTTATTTTTGCATTTTTATTCTTGAGTTGTGTCTTGCTTCACATTGAGGACAATGTATCTTTCAAGTGTGGGGATGTGAATCTCTAGTTTATCTTGTTTATAAAAATTCAAAAATATAAAAAAACTTTGAAAAATGTCCTTGGAAGTAACTGCATATACTTGGAAAATGATAGTACAACGGAATCTACTTGTTGAGTTTTAAATGATTTAAATAATAGAAAACGCGTGTAATCAGTGATGTTTTGGTAGATCGAGCCAATTTGAATAGCTTAAATAGCCTGTGAGTGTTACTTCGCATTAATCACTTAATTAAATCATGAAATCATGTGGGTACTCATCTTAGGTTGTCGGTAATACTGAAACTGTCAACATAGGATGATAGATACCACGTTAAGATAATATCTATTTGTTTTTGAAATTTTTGCCACACCACTCTCTTTTTATGAGAATAAATCCGAGTTTCAATGGCGGCCGCATCCATTATTTCATTATTCATTGAGCTTATTTGCTTAGAATACTGAGTTTTGCTTATGTGTTCCCTTCGGGATAGCCACTTGGAGAAAACACCCATAAGTATACTTATGTGCTTTATTGACTATAACTTAGTATATGTGTTACCCTCCGTGATAGTGACTTGATTGAAACAGCTCACGAAAGTTCAATTGCTTGAATTAATGCTCATTATCATCCATTCATTCCATGATTTCATATAAATTTCTTAAACAAATAAATCTTAGTTTAACATGGCGGGTGAAATCTATACGATTTGATCCTTGCCTAGACATGACCGTGAGACGGGATTAGGTAGAGCTGTAACTTCTGAGTGTGAGTCACATAGGTTGATTGATAACTGCATAAAATGGAATTAGAACACATAATGGGGGCTTGAAAGTTGATGTTTAGGTTTAATCAGACAGAAATACTGATTGTGGCGTTTTAACGCGTGAGTATGTGTGTGCTAATTGGTAATTGATTTTCGAGGACGAAAAAAGGTTAAGTGTGTGGATGTTTGATGTAGTGCGAAGCACACACGTTTATTCCTATTGTTTTTCAGTCGTTTTGATTAGTTTTATCTTTGTTTTGAGTCGTTTTTGTATACTATTGAGTCTTTGTCTTGTTTACAAGTGCTCGTGAAGATTACAAGTGAATATCCGAAGAAACCGATAAAAAGAGTGAAGCCTCGGAGTTTAAAGAAGAAAATGGTGTAAATTTTGCTCTCGCGGTTTGTGAGGATTCCTAAATGGGCAACCGACTAATTTGTTCCTCGCGGTACACGAGGAACCCGTGAACTTGTCTCGCGGTACGCAAGAGGTAGAAAAATCCGCAAAAACCCTAATTCGATAATTAAATAGATTTTGTATCCCATTCTTTGAGGAGTTCGATTATTCTGTCGTCTTGCGTTACACGAGAGGCAGAAGACCCTAGGGCGATTTTAGGCGATTGGAAGAGGAATCGAGTGAAAAGGGGAAAGCTTTGGAGTCCGTGTTTGTTTGATTTACATTTTCGGTTTCAAGTTCGTATGTTTCTTCTTGAATTCTATGTTTGAACTCATGTTTTGCTTAAATACGTCTGTTATGGTTGTTTTCAGTATGATTTTAGGCTAAAACATTGATACTTTCAGAAAGTTATGATTTTTATCGGTTTTGGATTTTAAATGATGGTTTATTGATTCTATAAAAGATCTTATGTTGATGATTATGATAAATCTATATGCTTAATTCTGTTTTGTGTTTGATTTCAATTCCGTGCGTTGATTATGGATGTCTTATAGTTTGATTAGTGTATCTAGGTCCTAGATCTGAGGGTTTGTGATTGTTTGTGTGGTTTGCTAGACATAGTGATCCATAGGAGGTGTGATTAAGTATATATTAGATATGAATATGTATCATGTCTCAATACCCGAGAAGTGAGAGATTGTCGTTTAGTCTTCGTCATTACGAATCCGAGTGTCAACTGTCTGAGAGGAAGTTGGTTTAGGTGTATAGTGATTGTTGCTATTATGAGTCATAGTTGTTATCTTGAGATTACCCCATGCATTCTTCGAATGTATTGTAGACGGTGAGACTGAAAGGTGATCTATCTTTCAGGTACTTTATCATTGTTGGAGAGGACGAAAGGTAATCCACTATCTGGTGAGTTATCACATCTTTAGGTTCCTTAGTTGGTGACACCCTGAGAGTGATTAGGGATCCACTAGGTAGTCTAGAGTTGTTTCTTTAGAAACCCAGATCCATCAAAGTTTCCAGAACCGGTAGAAGTTCTGCTTTGCAAGTAGGATTCCGACCTAGGTAGTGTTCTTCCCATCTCTGATATTACCTTAGTTTTTCATCTTGATAGCTTGAGTCGATCTTTAGTTTTTGCATTATTAGTAGTGTAGTCAACCCCCCATCAATCAATCTTTAGTCCGACTCAGAGTCTAGTATAGTTATAGTAGTGTCTCTAGGGTTCGATAACTCGGTTTACCATTAAGATGTGCTACACTCGATATGTCCACTTGCATGTCAGTGCGGTTTAGTCGAAGGGACTCCATTTATTACTTAGGCGTGTAGGTTAGGTTTGTTAGTTTTTATATAGACCATCTGGGCGACATCACAAAGGCATAACACTGTTTTTTTAAACCCTTTCGAGCCTTTATGCAAGATATGATCCTTAAGTCCTTCCCGGGTCGTTCTCCTTGGATGACCATTGTCTTATCGTTTGTCAAAGGAATCCGAATAGTCTTTTGATGATACACTATCTCTGCTTGGTGATGTGATAGCCAATCCATGCCAATAACAATGTCAAAGCTACCTAGTTCTATAGGGAGTAAGTCTAAGACGAATGAGTGATCTTCAAGAGTTTGGGTACAACCCTGGATTATGTTCCTAGCTTTAAGTAATTTGCCATTAGCTAGTTCTATGGTATAGGTATTTCGTAAGTCGCTAGAAGGTAGGTCAAGTAAAAGGTGTGAATTCAATTGACACAAAAGATTTATCGGCTCCAGTATCAAACAAAATGGATGCGTATTGATGATTTACAGGAAACATACCTATTATGATGTTTGGGTCCTGTTGGGCATCGTTGGCTTGCAACACAAATGCTCGTCATTGAGCTTCGTTCCCAGCATTTCATTGTCTTTGTGCAAGCTTCGGGCATGTGTTCCTCATGTGATTTGTGTTACCGCATTCGTAGCTTGCCCTGGTACCATTAAACTTGCAGACATTAGCCAAATGGCCAAACCTTTTGCACTTCGTGCATTGACTACAAACTCCATTATGGTGTAGTGAACACTTATTGCATTTGGGCAGTGGTCCACTGTAGGGATTTCTTTTAGGAACAACCGCTACAAAAGCTTTAGCGGTTTCGGGCTTTTTATCAGCACCAATCTTCTTCTTCTTATCCCACTCTCTCTTCTTAAATGAACCTTTCTTGGTCAGAACTCCAGACCTGGACATCTCATTAGTCAATTTCCTCATTAGCAGTATTGAAGCTTTCAGTGTGGTTGGTTCGTTTGAGGAACCATCTCACGTATCTGAGGATCAAGACCCAGATGTAGAGGTCAATCTTCTTCTCTTCAGTCGGTACCATGTGAGGTACTAGGCAAGATAGTTCATGAAATCCGCTAGTGTATGCTTGATGCTCTACACCCTCCATGGTTAATGTCACACCACAACTAACGACGGAATACGTCGGGCGGACATGGAGACTGTTCATGAGCACATGATCACACTAAAGTTTCATATGTTAATTAAATCCAAATTTCCATAACACTTGTTCAAACAAAACATGTACAAACATACAAAGGAAACAAGGTACACCAACAATGTTCAATTTATTATTTAACTAAGTCGTCAATCCTATGTGTAGCATCGTGTAAATGACCTCAAATGTTAGTACCTGAAACATGATGAAAACAAGGTCAACTAAAAATAGTTGGTGAGAATACATAGGTATTGATATCACAAATAGCTTCCAAGTGTTTATGTACAATTCTTATGAAACATGGTAAATAAGGCAATTATGGACAACCACTATAGTCAAACTGGGTGTACAATCAAACCTTGTGACTGAAGGGCATAACACTCAATGTTATCCTAATGTAGGGCATAAAACTTAATGTTATCCTAATGTAATGTCGGCAACAATCACCCTACCTGGTGGGTTTGTCAGACACCATTGATCTATCATTGTTAACAGTCGGTTTATACAAAGTTAATGATTGCACATGTATGTATGTAATGTAAAATGTAGGTTTAAACTCATAGTGTTCAAGCACAACGCACGAAGCACAAATTGCACACATGTTTATGAATGTAGAATTGTATAATGAATTTTTCAAATAGTTTTCAAAGAATCATGTTCCACCCCAAAGTATGTAAAAAAATATAAAAGGGGCTATGTAAACTCACCTTGGTATTGTGAGATAACTTGAACTAGGTCGTGAGAATGAGTGAACCGGTTTAATGATGCCCTAAATAATAATTATACATCTTTAATAAATAGAAATGATTGAAAGAAATTAGAATGAAATGATTTGGAAACTTAAGGTTTGGAACTAACGAGCAAAAGAGAAAAAAATAAAGGTTCAAATTCTAACGATACAAAGTTAAGTAGAGTGGTAATATATAGTAATCATACGAAATATAGTTTTTATTTATAAACGAGATTTTTAGGTGTCAAAAATAATTTGTAAATTTAAGTATCTAATAGTCATTTTGTTGGCATATTATAATATACTAATATTTATATGGATATTATTTGAAATAAATAAATTAGTTGTACGAGTTTAATACTTATGAAAATAAGATTAATCATTAAAAGAATCATTTAACCACTAGCACCATATTATTTGTGAAAGTATTACTATTCTGATGATAAAGATACTATTAAAATGGTTGATAAAATATGTGTTATTGTTAGGACATGTTTTGTAACTGTTGATAAAATTCTGTGTAAGTTCTAAGACAGGCGAACTTAACAAGTTCGCCTAAGCATCTTTAGGAGCGAACTTATTAAGTTCGCCTATGGTGCTGTGGGCATTTGTGTTTCCCTATAAATAGGTGTTTGCATGTCTTAGAGATCAGACCTTAGGAAAGACCTTAGACATCAGAAGTCAAGAACAGATCTGAGAGAGTTTGTAAATAGTGTTTGTGAGTGGAAATACAAAGCATTTATTTACCTCGTGTTGTTGATTGGTTACACGTAACACGTTGATCATGGATTCCGCACGTTATCACCGTGTCGTACCACGAGTCTAGAAGATCCGTCATAACCCATAGGGATCTATAACTGGTATCAGAGCTACGGCGCATAACCGAAGGACTAATAGCCTAATCGGTTCACAATTACTCATGATTTGGTGTTTAATTCCGCTTATTCATCAACGAGACGTTAAAAGAATGAGTTTTTACAGTGGAATATAGTCAAATTCGAAGTATTTTATGAGTTTGATAATTCCAGAGGTGTTAGAGCATGAAGAGATGATGTTTTTACCGCCAAAACAAGAAGATTCGACGTTTTTTGCTGAAACAACGCGTCAGGCGAACTTGTCTGTCTAATGGCGGTAACAGGCGAACTTGTTAAGTTAGCTGAAAGATGTTGTGGCGAACTTGTTTGTTCGTACTGTTTAAGCGAACTTGTTGAGTGTGTAAAAAAAATAGTAAAAAAATTTAAAAAATAAATAAAAATGAGAGATTTTTGGCGGGAAAATTTTCTTGTTCAATATTTTGAGGGAACTTCTATATGCTTGTTTTAGGCCATTTTTGATTAGACAGTAATTTTGGTTATTTTCGGGACCAGAATTCATATTTTTGGAGGGAAATGGTTTGCTGAAACAATGAGAGATTTTTGTTGGATGATGACTTCTGATTGAAGAATCTTATTGTTAAGGTATTCAAACCTGAAAATGTGGGCTACGAGTATCTGGGATACTTCTTTATTAGGGAATGAATACTGAAACACTTTGAACAAAAGGGTTGTTATCAACGAAAGGTCTCGGATTTGATTGTGAGGATATACTGTTTGGGTCTTTGCAAAGAAAAGAGGGACATAAAATGAAATATTATGTTTCTTTGCAAAATGGTTCAAGTGATCAAGATCGTCTAAACGATTCGACATGATTCGATTATGGTTTGATTTCTCATATGAGATCTGGGCGGAATCCCGATAGACAACCTTTTATGACTAGTAGGTGGTGTTAACCAGGAATGAAAATCAGATTGAAGACTGTTGGATTCACGATGATTACTACCAAATGTTTGTGTGGGACTTGGTCAAGTACGTTTGAAATGAAGTTGGTTATCTGGTTTTGAGTAGTTGAAGATGGAACCTTTATCATATGCCGGTTAAATAACAAACATCCTTCTGTTTCTGGTTTAACGCGAAAATGCTGGTGTCATGAAGGGGAAATCGGATATGAAAAACTTCGGGTTATCAGTTGAGTGGATAAAGTACGAGGCAAAGTCAAACACTTCTAGTGAAGATGAAAATCAAAGAAAAGAATGGTTTTTGCACACTATATTGGAGTTTTAGTTTGTTTTTCAAGTTGGGATTCTTGTCTTTGTGGAAGTTGATTAGTTTGATGCTGATTGTTGGAAATTCAGAATCTCTGTCTTATTTCAGTTTGTTTACTGATGTCTAAGAAGTATGGGCTAGATTCTTGAATCAATGCGGACGTGGTTACTGTTGAGAGGATGGACTACAATGAAAGGCATTGGATTAGTCGGTTTTCATGAAGTGGTCAAACAAAATTGTTATACAACGGATGCATCAGTTTGGAGGGAGTCTTTTGCCTTAAGATTGAAGCATTGCGGTTAAAGATCAAAGTGCAATTCCGAAGATCAAGTCTTACCAAGTAAAGTGAAGACCCAGGATCATTAGTCAAGAGGGAAGCACAGTTTGTGACCGGTGATTTATCAGTATTTGTTTAGAATTTTTTGTAACAGTTAAGAGGGATCCTGTTAGAGCATGTTTTTGTAACTGTAGCAAAAATTCTAAGTGTATGTGTAGCGAATATGTTAAGTTCGCCTAAGGGAAAGTTTGGGTGAACTTAACAAGCGAAATTACTAAGTTCGCCTATAGAATTATGGATGAACTTGTTAAGTTCGCTTGCAGACTCAGTTTCTCTATAAATAGGACATTAACTATTCATTTGTAGCAAGCAATGCTAGGGTTAGCATCCACAGAAAGGGAGTGAGTCTCTGTGAGAAGTGAGTCACCATCCCTAGGTAGAGCTCACATACGGATTGGAAATGGAGCTTAAACGAGAAGATGTGTACTCCTTCGGTCTTGTATTCGTATGACTTGATCGTTACTGAATAAAGATCGATTCTATTCATCTACGTCTTCTATGTTTCTGTATTTGATTGTTTGATTCGCTTGTGCTTCCGTCTCATACAAGGAATCATCGAGTAATTCGTTTGATCGTGTGCGTTCTGCTCGATTGAGGACGCCACAAGGACATAATGTCGTTCATGCAACCATTTGACAAGTTAAGGGGGAGTCTACAGGATAAGGGGAGTACATAATTGTGTTGGTGACAAAGGCAAAGGCATTTTGATTACATTCAATTATACTGGTTTGAGTTTCTAATTGATTGAAATGCTATATCATGAGTAACTAAGTAAATGATTTTTTCTTAAATTGTTTTCATGGAAGGTTTAATTTGCTTTCGAAAAGAATTTGGAAAACCCAAGAAAATTGAAAATTTTAAAATTGACATCATTTGAGCATGAGAAGAAATGATAGTACATTAGTAAATCTTCAGTCACACATGTCCTTTAGATTGACTGGTTGGCAGTTTATGTTTATTCAGTATATCTGAATTATATATGTTTTGATATATAGAACCAAAGACTGATGGCTACAAAATTCTCCAAGTACAAATGCTGCTGATCTCAGAGTTTGCTGCTGACCAACAATTTGCTGCGGACAAGCTTATCTGCTGCAGTTACTTGTTCTCCTGCTGAAGAACAAATCTGCTGCAGATAGCCTTATCTGCTGAAGACCAAAGTTGCTGCGGACACGCTTCTCAGCAGCATCAACACTTGATGCTGCTGACAGGCAAATCATTAGCAGCTCTGGATGTTTAGATCTTGCTGCTGATCAACATCTTTGCTGCTGACAGCCTTGTGCCTTGAAGACAAATCGTTGCAGCTGACGATCCATACCAAGCGTCGCTGACAACTTTCTGCAAAAGCAACTGACACACTCAAAGCAGAAGGAACCTCAATGGCACAACAAATGACGGACAACAATGCTCTTCTCCAAGCATGCAAGTAATGATGCATAAAGAAGACGCTTCAATAAAGTTAACTAGATATAGACAAAACGTGTAATAGTTAGCAAGATACAACAGATCAACGGTCCGTGTTAGATCTGATCCTTAGAATCAGGGGCTGTCTTGATTCTAAGTGAGTATAAATAATCTGTAAACACTTCATTGTATGTGTGCTTTTTGTGCTTCTTCACATAGTTTTCATTTGTAATCATTTATTCACAAAGCTTAATACAATAGTGATCTTACTAGTATTATTTCTGTCTGTTCGATTACATTTGTGTAGTTGTTATTGTTTCCGCCAATTTCAACTAAGAATACAACCATCTTGTAATTTCACGATCCTACAAGTGGTATCAGAGCTTTGGCTCAGATTAAACAAACTAACACTTGTTTAATCACTTCTGGTTCTATTCTAAACTCTCTCTCCTTCAAAAAGTCACCAAGAACAAAATGGCACAAAGCAACGGGTTTGAAGACATCGGCAGCATCAACCGACCACCAAGACTGGTGTCGGGAGAAGACTACGACATGTGAAAAAATCGCATGGAAAGTTTTTTCTGCTATCAAGAGTACGGAATGTGGAAATCCATCAGGGACGGACCCTACATTCCAATGGTGGCATCTGCTGACTCTGGAGGACCATCAGTTCCAAAGGATCCCTCCAAGTACTCAGAAGAGGATATAAAAAAGATGGAGGTAGACTTCAAGGCACTAGGAGCTATCCAAATGTGCCTTCCAAATGAAGTTTTTCATAACTTCAGAAGCTACAAAGCTGCCAAAGAGCTCTGGGAAGATCTTGAGAAAATGTTCGCTGGCTCGGAGGAAGTCAAAGAGAACAGAAGAGACATCCTGAAGCAGCAGTATGAAAACTTCGTCTGGAAAGAAGGTGAATCTCTAACTGTTTTATACAACAAATTTACCTATCTTGTAGGGGAGTTGTAGTGCTCAAAGGTGAAGCTAGAGAATGAAGATATTCTCAAGAAGTTCATCAGGTCTCTACCAAGCTGCTGGACACTTTACACAGTGTCAATCAGAAGAACGGAGAATCTGAAGACTCTCCAGATGACTGAGCTCTTTGGAATGCTAAAAACTTATGAGCTAGAGATGATTCAGGCAAAAGAAAGAAGCTCAAGCTACCAAACAGCCTCAACATCCACCACCACCTCCTCTGCACTCCATTCTGAACACTCGGGTCCTATTTCAAGTAACTACTATCCTCCCATCATCACCCAGCCTCAAACTCCAATCTCTCAAACAAACAGCTCACCATTTCTCCTAGAAGCTCCTCCTCAAACATCAACCTCTACTGCTTTTGTCTCTGAAAGCTCAAACAATATGTCCTTTATCAAGGAGGATCTGGAATGCTTTCTATAAGAGCAAAGAGGTTCTACTCTAGAACCGGAAGACTCATTCCAAGCAACAACTCCAACACCAGAGTTGGCTTGGATAAAAGCAAACTCAGATGTTACAACTGTAACCTACTGGGTCACTTTGCTAGAGAATGCAAGGCACCAAGAGCAAATCCAGTCACTTCTCAGTCAAGACAAGCTCACCAAGCCCAACCCAGACAACAGCATCAAGCTACTCCTCCAGTTCACACTGCAGCCTGTGCAACTGTTGGAACTTCTGAGTTCGACTGGAGCTTTCAATATGAAGAACTGTCTGTCAGCAATCAAGCTCTAATGGCAGACACTACAGAGATACCACCTCAGGTATTTGAACATCTTTGCTCTCAAGCCTGTATTGATAAAGTTTTGGGTTATAGAAAGCACAACCAAAACCTTATATATCAAAATGAAGAGTTTCATCAGATGAATCTGAGTTTAAAAAGGTTGAAAATACTTATAAAGAAAAGATTAATTGCCTTAAGAAAGAGATTTCATCGCTAAAACACGAACAAACTAATCTTGAAACTCAGATTGATGATCTACTGGTCAAACTAAAAGCTACCAGAGCTGAACTGGCAAAACAGAAAGTTCATGTTGAAAAATATGAATTTTCTTCCAAAAAGTTACAAAGACTTTTAGATATTCAAGTCCATGAGAAGGTAAAAACTGGACTTGGGTATAACAATGATCAGTATAATGTTGTTCCTCCTCCTGCTGACTATATTTCCATATACGAACCAAGCTTCAATGTTGAACATCTTGACACTGCAAACCAAAACCTTGATCCTTCAACGTATGAACCTCTCATCGAAGACTGCACTACCTCATCGAAATCTGAGTCAACTCACTCAGACCATGATGAAACCAGTGCAGTCCCATCTGAAGCTGTTCTGAATAGAGATGCAGTTCCTGCTGTTCCTCCAACTGTTATAGCCCCTGTACCATTCACGCATATCAAGATCAGCTATCCTCCATATGGAAGCAAGCTAGAAAAGGGACAGACATCGGAACCCACAAACCCCAAGCCTCAGCTCATGCCAATCACAAAGAAAAAGGTAATTGATGTATGTCGTAAGCCTGAAGAAAAAGTTCCATTTGTTCAAAGGACCTTAGAAGAAGCCACCTTTGAACATAACAAAGCTCATCCATGGAACTTCACGGATATGTTCCAAAGAAAGGACTATGTCTACCTTTCAAAAGACAAACTGGCAAAATCATGCTTTGTGTGTGGCAGATATAACCACACGGCCAGCACCTGCTTTCATTACCTGGAATATCAAAGACATTCAAAGCAGCATGCCTTTGAAAAGACTAACAAAAATAAGAATGTAAGAAGCTACGAAGACAAAGCAACAAAGTTCAAAAAGTCTCTATTTCCCTCAAAAGTGAAGCTGCCTAGATCTCAACAAACTTGCATCATTTGTGGTGAATCAGACCACTTTGCTGCAAACTGTAAGTTCAACCCATTCAACCAGATCCTTCATCAAGCTCCTCAAAGACAAAGGGTAAAGAAAGATCAGCATAGATCAGTTGTTAGTCCAGTTCAGCCCAAGAAAACAAAGCAGAAGCTTTCAGCAACAACCAAGTCTGCTGCTGATAAGCTAAAATCCTCCGCAACAAAATCTGCTACTGATAAGGCAAAGACATCAGCAGCAAAAGTGCCCACTGCTGATAAGGCAAAGACATCAGTAGCAAAAGTGCCCACTGCTGATAAGGCAAAATCCAAAGCAGCCAAATCATCTTCAAGCACTGTCATTGGTTCCATTGACTGCAAACATACTGAAAAGGATAAACTAACAACCATCTTTTTCAAGTCTGCAGACTCTTGGATTCATTCTACTAATTAGAAATATATCATGTGCAGTCACAAAAATAACACCTGGGTGGTAGACAGTGGGTGTTCCAGGCACATGACAGGCAACAGATCCATCCTCTCAAACTTCAGACATTTCAATGGAGGATATGTTGCCTTTGGAAGTGACTCAAAGGGAGGATCCATCACTGGACAAGGAACTGTGTCCAACGAAAGAATGAGCATTGACAAGGTCAACTATGTTAAAGAATTGGACTTCAATCTCATGAGTGTTTCCCAGGTCTGCGACCAAAAGCATTGGATGCTCTTCACAGATAAAGAATGTTTTGTACTGACTCCAGGCTTATCCACACCTCCTCCAGAAAGCATTCTATTAACTGCTCAGAGAAAAGAAAATCTCTATGTACTGGACATGAATGAAGTCACTCCATCTGGGAGTGTTTCCTGCTTTTTATCAAAGGCGTCAGTTGATGAATCAACTCTCTGGCATAGGAGATTAAGCCACGTTAATATCAAAACTATCAACAAATTGGTGAAGAATAATCTTGTCAGAGGGATTCCTAACAAAGAATTTCAGCTGGAAGACCACTGCATTGCATGCTTAAAGGGGAAACAACACAAAAGCTCTCACAAGCCCAAGACCTTGAATACAAATGACACTCCACTACAACTGCTGCATATGGATCTCTTTGGTCCTACGAATGTCATGTCAATGGGCAAGAAGTCGTACAGTCTGGTGATAACTGATGACTACACCAGATTCTCATGGGTATACTTCTTGAGAACTAAAGATGAAACTGCTGAAATTCTCAAATCCTACATTCTCAGGGTAGAGAATCAAAGTAATCAAAAGGTGAAGATCATCAGGTGTGATCAAGGCACAGAATTCAAGAACCTCACCTTGAACTCCTTCTGTGAAAGCAAGGGGATAGAAAGACAATACAACGCTCCAAGAACTCCTCAACAAAATGGAGTTGCTGAAAGAAGAAACAGAACTCTTATTGAGTCAGCAAGATCTATGTTGGCTGACTCAAAACTGCCACTCATATTTTGGGCAGAAGTAGTCAGCACAGCCTGTTATGCGCAAACTCGAGTTCTAATTGTCAAACCCCTCAACAAAACACCCTATGAACTTTGGTTTCAAAGAATTCCCTATATTGGGTTCCTAAAACCTTTTGGGTGTCCATGCACCATTCTCATCACACATGGGATCCTCCCTAAGTTTGGTGCCAAATCTGATGAAGGATATTTCGTAGGCTATTCCTCTCAATCAAAGGCCTATCGAGTATTCAATTCAAGAACAAGAATTGTTGAAGAATCAGCAAATGTGGAATGCAGAGAACACATTGTCTGTGAGCAGGGAAGAGGACCAAACTGGCTCTTTGACATAGACTTTTTCTCCTAAATATTTGAGCCTCTCACCTTCTCAAATATGGAGTCTATGTCTACACAATCTCCTGCCTCCACTTCATCCACTGACTACAGAATGGATTTTCCAAGATCTTCTCTCAGTCTGAGAAAACCATCAGTCGATCCTCCAGCAGTTGTGGAAGCAATTGAAGCAAGTGAAGCTGGAACAAGACTGTCTGACGTAACCAGCAGCAGCCTGTCTGATACTGAAATCGAAATGAAGACTCTTCGGTAAATGCTGTAAATGCTGATAATGCTATTGCTGAAAATATTGAACTGGACAATGCTGTTGAAGACTCTTCCACCTTGAATGAAGAGTCCCCTGATCAAAATCAAAGCAATCTGGAAGAAGGGATACAGCTGGAGGTGGTACCAGCACAGAGGATCCATAAAGAACATCCTCAAGAGAATATTATTGGCCAAATACACCAAGGAGTTCTCACAAGAAGCAAATCTCATGAGGCCAATATATGCTTGTTTTCATGTTTCCTATCTCAGGTGGAACCCAAGAAGATAGATGAAGCACTCAAACACAGCAGCTGGATTGAAGCAATGCAGGAAGAATTGCTGCAATTCAAGAGGCAGTATGTCTGGAAACTTGTTGATCTTCCACCAGGCAAATATGCCATCGGCACACGATGGGTTTTCAGGAACAAGCAAGACGAGAGAGGCATTGTAGTCAAAAACAAAGCTAGACTTGTAGCTCAGGGCTACACTCAGGAAGAAGGAATTGACTATGATGAAGTCTTTGCTCCTGTTGCCAGACTGGAGGCCATCAGAATCTTCCTGGCATATGATGTATCCAAGAATTTCACTGTCTATCAAATGGATGTAAAAAGTGCCTTTCTGTATGGGAAGATTGGTGAGGAAGTATTCGTCAAATAGCCTCTAGGCTTTGTAGATCCTGTACATCCTACTCAAGTGTTTAAACTAGACAAAGCTCTATATGGCCTACATCAGGCACCAAGGGCTTGGTATGAAACATTATCAGGATATCTACTAAGCAACAATTTCAAAAGAGGTGCCATACACCAGACCTTGTTTATCAAAGATGAAGGGGGAGAAATTTTACTAGTTCAAATTTATGTTGATGATATCATCTTTGGATCAACAAGGAAACAGCTGTGCAAAGACTTTGAGATTCTGATGCATTCAAAGTTTGAAATGAGTTCAATGGGTGAACTAAATTTCTTCTTGGGTCTACAAGTCAAACAGGTCCCAAATGGAATCTTCATCACCCAATCTAAATATGTAAAACGCATTTTGGAAAAATTCAAAATGGCTTACTGCTCTGCTGCAAGAACCCCTATGCAAGTTCATCATCAACTGACTCCAGACAAAGATGGCCAAGATACTGATCAACATCAGTACCGTGCAATGATAGGGTCTCTCATGTATCTCACAGCCTCAAGGCTAGATATCATGTTTGCAATATGTCTCTGCGCAAGATTTCAAGCAGCTCCAAAAGCTTCACATCTTCAGGCTGTCAAGAGAATCTTCAGATACCTAATGGGTGCCTCAAGACTTGGACTATGGTACTCAAAAAATGACATGTTTAATATGTATGCATACACTGACAGTGACTATGGGGGATGCAACTTGGACATAAAGTCCACTTCAGGGGGATGTCAGTTTCTGGAAGGGAGGTTGATTTCATGGCAGTGCAAGAAGCAAACATGTGTTTCAACTTCTACAGCTGAAGCAGAATACATTGCATCTTCAAGTTGCTGTGCACAAGTCATTTGGATACAAAATCAAATGTTGGACTATGGGATGAGCTTTATGGCAACTCCAATTCACATTGACAACATGAGCGCTATCTCAATCACAAACAATCCGGTGAAGCACTCAAAGACAAAGCACATTGACATCAGGTATCATTTCATAAGAGATCAAGCTGAGAAAAAGAGGATTATTCTAACCAAAGTTCATACAAATGAGCAATATGCTGATTTGTTTACAAAACCTTTTGATGAAGCCAGATTTAAATATCTATTTGAATCCATTGGTATGATGAACTTTGATTAAAATCTTTCTCTAAAATTTTTATTTAAAATGTGTTTTTTCTTATGTTGTAAATAAAAGCTACAAGTCAGCAGCACTTTTGTCCTTCCGCGGCTGACAGGTTTAATCATCAGAAGCAAAGGATTTGCCACTGTGTCACACCCCGCCAAGGCGGAAACGCGAGGCGTAATGTTCACTGGTTTTCGAAGCATATGATTACCGCAAACACATACATGATATTGGATACATAACCAAAGTTTAAATGTTTACATCCCAAAACATAACTTAGTTTTTACAAAGTTTAAGATTTCTCAAATATGACTCAAAACCATGAGTTATACAAGTGAAATCCTTCCAAAAGCTGTATCCTCATGTATGTAAGTAACCTACAATGCTAGCCTGGAGACCACGTTCATTTTCCTGAAAACATACTTAAAAATGTCAACACGAGGTTGGTGAGTTCACAAATTATTATAAAGAGTTATCATAAACCCAATGTTTAAATCTGATCCTTTTCACCTGATCACTTAAACCTGATCAGAACTCTTTGGTTTAAAACCTGATCACTTTAGCCTGATCAAAACCCTTTATTTAAACCTGATCACTTAAACCTGATCAGAACTCTTTGGTTTAAAACCTGATCACTTTAGCCTGATCAAAACCCTTTTGCATGTATTACCAATGAATATGAATACTAATCCGATCTATTGACCCCATTTGTAAGCTTGCAAGGAATACAAAATAGTATGTAATGTACGAGACCGTAACCAAACCCCGACCTTTTGTGCCTCCCCCTCGCCTTTTTGCGAGTAAGACAATATGCGGTCATTCGGCCATTTGGACTCCTGGTTAGCGCGACTAACCATGACCGGAGGCGTCACCCCCAATAGTACTATCCATATAATCCCGGGCTACAATAGCTAATGGTTACTAACTTATTCAGAGGACTTTAAGCGCTTTACTTTTCCCTCAATACACACATACGGTCAGATCATTAGTTCAATTCATTTACATACAAAAATCTTTTACAAGTATGTTTCCACCCCAAATCATTTCAAAAACTTTAGAAAAAGGGGGATTAGTGAAACTCACCTCGTCAGTATGACTGCTAGCAAACACTTGAATACCCGTAAACCCCGCTTATCCGTACCCTAAATACACAAGGATACCTTACATGTTAAGACTAACCGTCTTAAACACAAGTTGTTCACCCGCCTTAACGAATCCCGTTAAGTGCGTCTTTTTTTAATAAAACCGTGTTTTAATGTGACGACCCGTTTGGTGATTATTATTCCTAGTCTAGACGTTTTACTTATTTCCCGAGAAAATAATATATTTTCATATTGGTGACTTGATACGTTTGTCAAAAATAATTATTATTTTTGCAACATCATATAATATATTTATATTATATTTCGCGTATTACCATATAATTATTTCGTATCAATAATTATATAAAACTACAAATGTCGTTCAAGTATGTTCTAAGCATGCGAGTCGTCCTACGTGCACATAATCCATGTTAACACGTACTCATACAATTTACTCGTTTCGAACGACATTTATTAACGTGTTTACGTTCAACATGCATTTACTTATATCTATTTATGCACACAAATATAATCATGTTTTAACAATCCAACATATATTTAAACAAGTTTCTCGATAACATATGATTATTTATCCTTAAACCGAACGTCTTTATATTTCATTATTCGCGTCTACGTTCCATGTTATCAACAAGTTCTAAACATATATGTTTTCATTTATTTAGTCGTTTCATGTCTAGTTCCGAGTTAACAATTTCCCCGTTATTTATATTTATATATCATGACTTCTATATATATATATATATATATACATGAAATGTTTAACAACTTTTCAAATTTCGCCAGTTATAATCATACTCATACATTTATATACTTTTCATATAAACACATTTTCATACTTGACAATCTTTTCAAATTCACCAACTTAAACACATATCTATTTATATATGTTCCATACGATTTCACATATATACATACACATGTATCTCACTTTTTCACCAAGTATAATTTTATACTTTTATTCATCTATGATATATTATCATGATTATTCAAATAACAAAACCGTGTGCATATATTCATATTAACTTATCATTTTTATTTATGGATCCAACTATTTGATTATTACCAAATCATTTATCAAATCAAACACAAATATATCTATATATATATATATTTATTTCGATCCATATATATATATATATGCATGTATATTCTAGTCTCTATTTATATACATGAAATCATACACTAACACTTCTTGTTTCTTAATCAAGTCAAACATATAAATAAACATATGCATGTATATTTTCGATCAACATATATATATCTATGTATATTTTAGTTTTTCTCTACCTTTATCCTTGATATTAGCAGATTATATATCCATTCACTACATAAATAATCAAACCAACAAATATTACATTTCATCTTTAATAATTTCGACCCATTTATACATATTTATACAAACCCTAACTTTTATACTTTATAAAGTTAGATTTTTGGAGAAAACTCTCTTAATTTTTAAATCTCTTTGTTTATTAGGGTGAACAATATGCTTAGATCAAGAAAATAGGGATGGAATTAGAGTTTGGTGTCGGTTTCTTACCACTAGACAAGCTAGGTGGGGATTCGTTAGTAGAAAGTGATGGAGACTTGGTGCTCTAGCAAAACCGACCCCTTGAATCTTCAAGAATCCCTTGGATCTTCAAACCTCTAGCTAACTTTTCTAACTTAGTTCTTGAATTTTTGGTATGTGAATGTGTGTGCATGTGTGTGAGTATATCGTATGTATATATATATATATATATATATGGAGATGGAAGAATTGGAGTGTCATATACTTCATCATCATTACAATAGTACTTAGATGTGATCTTTAGCTAACTTCTTGGACAAAAGCGTATGTTCCTATGACACAACATGATGAGGAAAAGATGGGTTTAGGTGTGGTTTGGTGAATGGGTGGCCTTTAGGTAGGGTATACCCGGTAGGCGCTCCCGTGATCTAACACTCGGTGTTCGGATTTTTAAATGTCAAAAACCCTATATATTTTGTATCTTGATTATTTTTCAATAATCCACTAATTTAACACGTCATAGTTAATGTTTAACTACAATATATATATGCACTCGTAATAATAACTCGTCACCATGAACTGATATCGTTGTGTTCATTTTTAATAATCTTGTCACTAATATATATGTTTTTATATCAAAGCGTATTACTAGACTTTTCCGGAATAAAGATTTGTTAATCACCAACGACGTTCCTTGCGGGTTATAACCGTTTACTTCCTAGTAATTCTAAAAATTACTAAAGTATAATGTTTGTTCCTTTGCTAGACTCCATGACAAAACTATGTCAAAATAATAAACCAGGAAATATAATTAATGAACGTGCAATTATGAAATATGGATATTGACCTGGTATGCTGGGTGTCACATTCTCCCCATGTTAAAGAGAATTTCGTCCCGAAATTCAGTTGTTGTCCTTTTGACTTGGAGTGTTCGTGAACAAGAATGGGTACTTGGCTTTCATTTGATCTTCTCGTTCCCTCGTATACTCGGGGCCACGCTTTGAATTCCAACGTACCTTAACCAATTTAACACGGCTACGCCTTGTTTTCTGAACCTTCCAATCTGTAACTTCAATAGGTTCCTCAACGAAGTGCAGCTTGTCATCTATGTGAATTTCATCAGGCGGTATAATTAACGTCTCGTCTGATAAGAACTTCTTGAGATTGGACACATGAAACGTATCATGTACATTGCTTAGTTCCTGTGGCAACTTGAGCTTGTATGCTACAGAGCCACCCTAGCCAATATTTCAAATGGTCCAACGTACCTAGGGTTAAGCTTGCCACGGTTGCCAAATCTTGCAACTCCCTTCCATGGTGAGACCTTCAACATGACCCGGTCCCCAACTTGGAATTCTAATGGTCTTCGTCTGTTATCCGCGTAACTCTTTTGCCTGTCACGGGCGGCCTTCAGACGATCCTTGATTTTGAAAATCTTGTCAGTAGTTTCCTGAATAACCTCAGGACCAGTTAAATACTTGTCGCCAACCTCCGCCCAACATAGCGGTGAACGACACTTTCGACCATACAAAGCCTCAAACGGAGCGGCTTTGATGCTGGTGTGGTAACTGTTATTGTATGAAAACTCAGCTAGCGGCAAATGAGTATCCCAATTTCCACCGAAGTCGATTGCACACGCACGGAGCATATCCTCTAAGGTTTGAATGTTCTTTTCGCTTTGACCATCGGTTTGTGGGTGATATGCCGTGCTCATGTCAAGACGTGTGCCCGTGGCTTCTTGTAATGATTTCCAGATTCTAGACACGAATCTGCTGTCTCTATCAGAGATAATAGAAATTGGTACCCCATGCCTAGCCACAATTTCCTTGATATAAAGCTTTGCAAGTTTCTCGGTTTTATCCGTTTCTTTGATGGGTAGGAAATGAGCTGATTTTGTCAAACGATCGACAACTACCCATATCGTGTCATATCCGCTCAACGTCCTGGGCAACTTTGTAATGAAATCCATGGAAATTTGTTCCCATTTCCATTGAGGTATCTCGGGTTGTTGTAACAATCCCGATGGTTTCTGATGTTCTGCCTTTACCTTTGAACATGTAAGGCATTTACCGACATAAATGGCAATTTCTCCTTTCATGTTCGGTCATCAATAGTGTTCTTTCAAATCCTTATACATCTTATCCGAACCTGGGTGAATGGAGTACCTGGACTTGTGGGCTTCATCCATAACCAACTCCCGTAAGTTACCATAACATGGCACCCAAATTCTATTCATGAAGTATAAAGTATCATCTTACTTTGGTTCCAACTGCTTTATCATCCCTCGTAAAGCTTCATTCTGAATGTTTTCTTCTTTGATTGCCTCTTGTTGTGCCATCCGGATTTGAGTCGTGAGACTCGTATGAATTGTCAATCCTAGGGCACGAACACGAAGAGTTTTAACCCGTTCCTTACGACTCAAGGCATCTGCTACGACGTTTGCCTTACCAGGGTGATACTTGATATCACAGTCGTAATCATTCAGTAGCTCTACCCAACGGCGTTGTCTCATGTTGAGTTCTTTCTGGTTAAAGATGTGCTGGAGACTCTTGTGGTCTGTAAAGATAGTACATTTTGTACCGTATAAGTAATGTCTCCAAATCTTGAGTGCAAACACGACAGCACCCAATTCCAGATCGTGAGTCGTATAATTTTTCTCATGGACTTTCAGCTGTCTGGATGCATATGCTATGACTTTTTCTTTCTGCATCAACACACATCCCAGACCTTGGTGTGATGCGTCACAGTACACAATGAAATTGTCAGTCCCTTCGGGAAGGGATAGGATTGGTGCACTGCAAAGTTTCTGCTTCAGCAATTGAAAAGCTGATTCTTGTTTATCAGTCCAATCAAACTTTTTGTCCTTCTGAGTTAACATGGTCATAGGCAAAGCTATCTTTGAAAAATTCCCGATAAATCGCCTATAATAGCCTACCAAACCCAGAAATTGACGCACCTCAGTCGGAGGTCTTGGTGCTTCCCAGTTTTTGATAGCTTCAATCTTGGATGGATCTACGTGAATACCATTCTTATTGATGACGTGTCCGAGAAAGTGAACCTCTCGGATCCAAAACTCACACTTAGAGAATTTGGCGTAAAGCTTCTCATTCCTGAGTAGTTCCAAGATTAATTTCAAATGATGTTCATGTTCTTCCTTGGTTCGTGAATATATCAATATGTCATCGATAAACACAATCACGAATTTATCCAAGTACGGCTTGCACACGCGGTTCATGAGATCCATGAAAACAGCCGGTGCATTAGTCAAGCCAAATGGCATAACTAGGAACTCGTAGTGACCGTAACGAGTCCTAAAAGCCGTTTTTGGTATATCTTCTTCTTGAATTTTCAGTTGATGATACCCTGATCGTAGATCGATTTTAGAATAGAAACTGGAACCTTGAAGTTGATCAAACAAATCATCTATTCGAGGAAGAGGATACCGGTTTTTGATTGTCAGCTTGTTCAATTCCCGGTAATCAATACACATTCTAAAGGTTCCATCCTTTTTCTTTACAAACAGGACTGGAGCTCCCCATGGTGAGAAACTCGGTCTTATGAAACCTTTGTCAAGTAATTCTTGTAGTTGGCTTGACAGTTCCTGCATCTCGGAAGGGGCTAGACGATACGGAGATCGTGCAACTGGTGCAGCTCCTGGTACTAGGTCGATCCGGAACTCGACTTGCCTTGATGGTGGTAATCCAGGTAAGTCCTTGGGAAATACTTCAGAGTAATCCCTAACGATTGGTATGTCCTCGAGTCGACGTTCCTCGGGTTTCTTCTCGACGATGTGAGCTAGGAATGCACAATAACCCTTGCGTAGATACTTATGAGCTTTCATGCAGTTTATCATCTTCAACATCATTCTACACTTTTCGCCTTGAATTGAAAGAATTTCTCCGCTTGGTAGTGGGATACGTACAATCTTCTCGAAGCATACGATCTCGGCACGATTCTTTGATAACCAATCCATGCCAATAACAATATCAAAACTCCCTAGTTCGACGGGCAGAAGGTCTATACTGAATGTATGGTTTTCTAAACATAAAGTACAACCCTTAATGACCTCTCCGGTTTCTATTAATTTTCCATTTGCTAATTCAATTGTATAACTTTGATCTAGTTTGCTGGCCTTAATACATAGTAAGGATTTAAAATCATTCGACACAAAGCTCATATCCGCACCAGAATCAAAAAGTACAGAGGCATAGTGATTATTTATCGGGAACGTACCAGTGACGATGTTCGGGTCCTGGCGTGCGTCCCTTGAACCCATCACAAATGCCCTTCCTGGTGCCTGAGCGTTGTTCTGGTTCCTCCACTTGGGACAATCTTTCTTGAAGTGCTTCAGGTCACCACATATGAAACATCCCGGTTTAAATTTCCCCGTTTGGTTGTTAACTCGATAAGCTTGTGTGGTGTGACCAAACCTGTCGCACTTTCCACATTTGATACATTCACCGGTGTGCTGATTTTCGCACTTCTTACACCTCGGTAGGCCCCTATCATACTCCTTCCTTTCCATTGTGTTGGCTGCAAAAGCCTTCACAGTTCCTTGTTTCTTAAACCCTTGTTTTCCAGATTTATTACTTGAATTTCCCATCCATTTCCTTTTCTCCCCAGATCTACCTTCCTCGTTCTCCTTCCTTCTAAACACTCCATTACGCACTGCGTCATCCTTCAGTTTGAATGCTAAAGTTATGGCACTCTTGGCATCCATTGGATTAGATGATGTTACCATACTACGAATTTGAGGCGCAAGGCCCCACAGATATCTTTCCACACGCTTATGTTCTGGTGTGACCATATGAGGTACCAGAATTGCCAATTCATTAAAACGGTCGGTGTACCCCTCCACATCATCTTCGATCATTTGTAAGTTCCACATCTCAGTTTCAATCTTTTGCAATTCGTTTCGAGGACAATATTCCTCGATCATCATGTTTTTCAAGTCTTCCCAAGACAATTGATACGCTGTCTCTCTCCCCAAAGTCTTGACTTGTGAATTCCACCAGGTTAAAGCTTTATCAGTGAGTGTGCATGTAGAATACTTCACCATGCAGTCAGCGGTGCATTCACTAATATCAATCACTGATTCCATCTTTTCTACCCATCTCATTAGCCCAACTGCACCCTCGGTGCCATTGAAACTGCGAGGGTTGCAGGATAGGAAGGCCTTGTAGGTGCACTTCCTATTTGGAGCATCTGTAGAATCACAAGTCATAACGTCATTAATTCGGATCATGACTATGTGTTATGGCTTATTTATTTTATTACCTCCGGAACCTCCTGCCGTACCGCTACCTCCTGCTGTACCGCTACCTCCTGCACCTCCTCCGCCGGTACCGCTGCCGTTTCCTCCGCCACTATTTCGATTTGCTTCATACTGCTCCATGGCGGCAGCTACTCGCTGTGCTATGAGTTGTTCCACGTTTGAGGAAATCGTCTCGTTGTTGTCACTAGTAGTGTTACGGGGCGTCCTTCGCTTAGGTGCCATGACGTTCTTTCTAACATAACATTTAAAAAGAAACAACATTATATAATAATAATGATAGATCATGACATAAGGATACAACAACGTCAAACGTAAACAACCATCATCACAACATAAACCATCACATACATTGTTAAAACATACATAGTAAATTGTTCCAAAAGACAAGGATACAAAAGGGATGGGTTCACATGACCACATCAGTACTAAAGTTTTAAACTACATAACGTGCTACGGGCACAACCGGCCCGTAATAGGTCTAGAAATAGGCAAGCGTTCCTGTTGGAACGGTAGCTGAAGTTAGCATCTGCTCCACGCGTGCCTCAGCTAGAGTAGCCCGAAGTTCAGCATCTATCGCCCTCTGCTTGGCTACTTCTGCCCTCCGTTCGGCTGCGGCGGTCCTCCTCTCCATTTCCGCCAATCTCTTCTCGAACTCCATCATGTGGCTGGATGCATGCTGAAGGGACTGGTCGATTAATTTCTGATCCTCCGCCATCCCATTAATATTTTCCACTAAAGTTGGAAGAGTTTCCAAGTCCCTTCGGATGGACTTCACATTCATCTCCAAGAGATCAATCTCTATTCCTTGCTTACTGGTTCGGGACACAAGTAAAGGGATGGTGCATTCTGCGCACTCCCCGATGAGCGGCACTGGTTGTGATTCGCATGTCAGTCTGACAGAGTCACATGTCGCAGGGAGATCCTCCTCCACCCTCCACATTTGAACTACTTGGCAAAGCCATTCCCAGTATGATGCGTCGATCCTTGGTCCTCTGGGCATGGTCTCTCCGGTGGATTCAGCCATTGTTGTGTAAGACGTTTCCTAACTATGGAGTTTAAGTGGGGTTAGAGTGTGACATGGCGTGACTACAATATCCATATTACATGATGACTGGTTATGTAATGCTTATGCAATGAAAACGTTTTAGTGAGTCATTCAAATTATAGACTAGGTTCCATTTTAGACTCCTAGTTCGCTATAATCAATGGCTCTGATACCAAGTTCTGTCACACCCCGCCAAGGCGGAAACGCGAGGCGTAACGTTCACTGGTTTTCGAAGCATATGATTACCGCAAACACATACATGATATTGGATACATAACCAAAGTTTAAATGTTTACATCCCAAAACATAACTTAGTTTTTACAAAGTTTAAGATTTCTGAAATATGACTCAAAATCATGAGTTATACAAGTGAAATCCTTCGAAAAGCTGTATCCTCATGTATGTAAGTAACCTACATTTCTAGCCTGGAGACCACGTTCATTTTCCTGAAAACATACTTAAAAATGTCAACACGAGGTTGGTGAGTTCACAAATTATTATAAAGAGTTATCATAAACCCAATGTTTAAATCTGATCCTTTTCACCTGATCAAAACCCTTTATTTAAACCTGATCACTTAAACCTGATCAGAACTCTTTGGTTTAAAACCTGATCACTTTAGCCTGATCAAAACCCTTTATTTAAACCTGATCACATAAACCTGATCAGAACTCTTTGGTTTAAAACCTGATCACTTTAGCCTGATCAAAACCCTTTTGCATGTATTACCAATGAATATGAATACTAATCCGATCTATTGACCCCATTTGTAAGCTTGCAATGAATACAAAATAGTATGTAATGTACGAGACCGTAACCAAACCCCGACCTTTTGTGCCTCCCCCTCGCCTTTTTGCGAGTAAGACAATATGCGGTCATTCGGCCATTTGGACCCCTGGTTAGCGCGACTAACCATGACCGGAGGCGTCACCCCCAATAGTACTATCCATATAATCCCGGGCTACAATAGCTAATGGTTACTAACTTATTCAGAGGACTTTAAGCGCTTTACTTTTCCCTCAATACACACATACGGTCAGATCATTAGTTCAATTCATTTACATACAAAAGTCTTTTACAAGTATGTTTCCACCCCAAATCATTTCAAAAACTTTAGAAAAAGGGGGATTAGTGAAACTCACCTCGTCAGTATGACTGCTAGCAAAAACTTGAATACCCGTAAACCCCGCTTATCCGTACCCTAAATACACAAGGATACCTTACATGTTAAGACTAACCGTCTTAAACACAAGTTGTTCACCCGCCTTAACGAATCTCGTTAAGTGCGTCTTTGTTTAATAAAACCGTGTTTTAATGTGACGACCCGTTTGGTGATTATTATTCCTAGTCTAGACGCTTTACTTATTTCCCGAGAAAATAATATATTTTCATATTGGTGACTTGATACGTTTGTCAAAAATAATTATTTTTGCAACATCATATAATATATTTATATTATATTTCGCGTATTACCATATAATTATTTCGTATCAATAATTATATAAAACTACAAATGTCGTTCAAGTATGTTCTAAGCATGCGAGTCGTCCTACGTGCACATAATCCATGTTAACACGTACTCATACAATTTACTCGTTTCGAACGACATTTATAAATGTGTTTACGTTCAACATGCATTTACTTATATCTATTTATGCACACAAATATAATCATGTTTTAACAATCCAACATATATTTAAACAAGTTTCTCGATAACATATGATTATTTATCCTTAAACCGAACGTCTTTATATTTCATTATTCGCGTCTACGTTCCATGTTATCAACAAGTTCTAAACATATATGTTTTCATTTATTTAGTCGTTTCATGTCTAGTTCCGAGTTAACAATTTCCCCGTTATTTATATATATATATCATGACTTCTATATATATATATATACATGAAATGTTTAACAACTTTTCAAATTTCGCCAGTTATAATCATACTCATACATTTATATACTTTTCATATAAACACATTTTCATACTTGACAATCTTTTCAAATTCACCAACTTAAACACATATCTATTTATATATGTTCCATACGATTTCACATATATACATACACATGTATCTCACTTTTTCACCAAGTATAATTTTATACTTTTATTCATCTATGATTTATTATCATGATTATTCAAATAACAAAACCGTGTGCATATATTCATATTAACTTATCATTTTTATTTATGGATCCAACTACTTGATTATTACCAAATCATTTATCAAATCAAACACAAATATATCTATATATATATATATTTATTTCGATCCATATATATATATATATGCATGCATATTCTAGTCTCTATTTATATACATGAAATCATACACTAACATTTCTTGTTTCTTAATCAAGTCAAACATATAAATAAACATATGCATGTATATTTTCGATCAACATATATATATCTATGTATATTTTAGTTTTTCTCTACCTTTATCCTTGATATTACCGGATTATATATCCATTCACTACATAAATAATCAAACCAACAAATATTACATTTCATCTTTAATAATTTCGACCCATTTATACATATTTATACAAAACCCTAACTTTTATACTTTATAAAGTTAGATTTTTGGAGAAAACTCTCTTAATTTTTAAATCTCTTTGTTTATTAGGGTGAACAATATGCTTAGATCAAGAAAATAGGGATGGAATTAGAGTTTGGTGTCGGTTTCTTACCACTAGACAAGCTAGGTGGGGATTCGTTAGTAGAAAGTGATGGAGACTTGGGGATCTAGCAAAACCGACCCCTTGAATCTTCAAGAATCCCTTGGATCTTCAAACCTCTAGCTAACTTTTCTAACTTAGTTCTTGAATTTTTGGTATGTGAATGTGTGTGCATGTGTGTGAGTATATCGTATGTATATATATATATATATATATATATATATATATATATATGGAGATGGAAGAATTGGAGTGTCATATACTTCATCATCATTGCAATAGTACTTAGATGTGATCTTTAGCTAACTTCTTGGATAAAAGAGTATATTCCTATGACACAACATGATGAGGAAAAGATGGGTTTAGGTGTGGTGTGGTGAATGGGTGGCCTTTAGGTAGGGTATACCCGGTAGGCGCTCCCGTGATCTAACACTCGGTGTTCGGATTTTTAAATGTCAAAAACCCTATATATTTTGTATCTTGATTATTTTTCAATAATCCACTAATTTAACACGTCATAGTTAATGTTTAACTACAATATATATATGCATTCGTAATAATAACTCGTCACCATGAACTGATATCGTTGTGTTCATTTTTAATAATCTTGTCACCAATATATATGTTTTTATATCAAAGCGTATTACTAGACTTTTCCGGAATAAAGATTTGTTAATCACCAACGACGTTCCTTGCGGGTTATAACTGTTTACTTCCTAGTAATTCTAAAAATTACTAAAGTATAATATTTGTTCCTTTGCTAGACTCCATGACAAAACTATGTCAAAATAATAAACCAGGAAATATAATTAATGAACGTGCAATTATGAAATATGGATATTGACCTGGTATGCTGGGTGTCACACACTGACTGCCTTAAGTTATCAGTAGGAACAAGTTTCCTGCAGATAGCTTTAAAGTCATCAGCAACAACATCCTTGCTGAAGATCACTGAATCCATCAGCAGCAATTGAGTTTGCTGCTGACATACTTAACCTTCCGCAGCAACCAAGCTTGCAGCGGACATGCTTATCCATCCACAGCAACCAAGTTTGCATTACAGTTGTAACAATAAAAGGTAAATAAGGTTGTACGGTACAAGTCATTTTGCTTTTTCTCACCTCCGCCGTTATAAAAACAAAATCAAATTTCCTTCCACCTCTTCACCTTCCTCCGTAAACCAACATCACTTTCTCATGGAAGTCCCCACCAACCTCCACCCACCAGCATCACTTTCTCACGAGTCCCAACCAACCCTCACCCACCAACCTTCAAACCTTCCCTACATGGAAGTATCTCTAGAAATCAATCGGGTACACTGGAAATCAATATGGGTATACAGTAGAGAAGGCGCTGATAGGCCCTCCATGGAAGTATCTCTGTCACACTCTTCTCCAATGCATATCTCAGAAGAAAAGCAGATGGCATCAAGTAAGCTCCGCTCTTGCCACCACAGAGAAGAAGGACAAGGTGGAGAGTTGACTCCTTATGGATGTTGTAATCGGCTAAGGCTCTGCCGTCCTCGAGCTGTTTTCCGGCGAAGGTTAGACGTTGATGGTCTGATGGGATGCCTTCCTTGTCCTGGATCTTTGTCTTCACGTTGTCGATTGTGTCAAAGGATTCGACCTCAAACGTGACCGTCTTACCAGTTAGGGTTTTCACGAAGATCTGCATTTTTGCCGATTTGGAGTGATAAGATGAAGCTGTTTCCAAAAAGGTACTCATGGGTCAATGTTCCATTGTTATCTACAATGCCGAACATACAAAGTACCCCGGGTGACAGTTCAGCAATCCTAGCTGATACTGATCCCACACCCTCCACCTCACAACCTGAACAACAGTCTGCTTCTACCATTCGAACCCCTGTGCATACCACTAAGGATGCACAGGTACAAAAAAAAATCACTTCACCTCTTTTGGATGTTATCGTTCAACCGGAATACAGGGCTCCGGTTGCGACGACTAGGAAAAGGGGCAAGGAATCTCCTTCTCTTGCCTCAAAGGCCAAACCCAACCTAACAGCCCTCACTCAGAATCACAACATTCTGGTGAGAATATTATAAGGGACAGCCACATTTTTAGGGAGACTCCTTTGGATGTCTCTCTATTAGGATCAGGATCACTACCCGGATCCATAGAACAGCCCCCTGAGCCTTTCCTTTTTCTTTTGAACTTAAGTGTTGAGGAACCTGATCAAAATGATATACCTTCTCCAACTACTACTATCTTGGAGGTACTGATTGATCTTGCTTCCAACACACCCAACCCAAGTTCTTCTACCCTGAAGGACCACTCTAGGAGATATGAAAGAGTGGATGTGGAAGAGGCTGTCACTACTGCTGGTCCATCAAATGACCAGGAGGACAGTGACAACATTACTAAGACCTCAACCACGGCAACTCCTAATGAGGATGTTTCCTTGGAAACTCCCCTCACTGAGAGGAATCCCAGGTGCCAAGAAACCATGGGTGATGGGGATGAAGAGGCTAGGCCTTGTTGATGCACTTTCCTGTGACAACACTCTGGATAGAGTCTTAGTTTGTATTTCTAATGTCTGTAATTTGTCTTTGTATGTAAGAGTCGTTATGTAATAGTTTATCGAGTTGTATTTACTTTTACATAATGTATGTTGCATTTCTTCTAAGTGTTTTACGCACTTACATGTGCGTAGGAGAAAGCTCCTGCGTACTTGCTAAGTATGCAGGAAGACCCATTCGTACTTGCTAAGTACGCAAGAGCATTTGGTCCTGCGCACTTCAGGTTTGTATAAATAGGTTTGGTTCACAGAGGATAAGTACGCAGAACTCATATCTTAGACGAACTTAGTTTGTTAGGTACGCAATTTGTAATCTCTCTGTAACCGTCGAGTGTTTATAATAGAAAGAGCTTTTATTGTGACTCTCGTGTTTGGTTTACATTGTTTTAGTTAGACTCTCCTCCTAGTCACGGGTATTCCGCACCCGGTCCGACTAGTAGACCACTTGCATGCAACGATCCGACACACACGAAGGGACCTACAAGTTGTATCAGAGCATTGCTCTCGAATTCGAGTGTTGTAAGTGAGTTTGGAGACGTTTTTACTTAGTTTTATAAGCAAAAAGAGGTATTTTTGTTGATTTTTGTGATAAAAAAGGGGTAGCTCTTGAGCACTTTTTTAGAAGCAAAAATCTCTCAAAAACCAATTTTTGTTGTGTATTTGAGTTATTTAAGCATCAAAGGTTGGTTAGAAACAAGTTTCTGACCCTTTGGCTCATTTGCATTAATCATCAGGTCAAATTTTACCATCTCTGGCGATTTTCCAGTCACCGAAAAAGGTTGGTGAGAGTTGCTGAAAAGGTATCCTGCGTACTTACCATTTTTGGCAAAAAGTACAGTTTTCTACGTACTTACTAAATACGCAAGAGTTATCTCCTGCGTACTTACAAGTGCGCAAGACTGAACTTGTGCGAACTTAAGTTATATCATGCGTACTTAATCATTTCCTCTTGCGTACTTACAAGTACGCAAGAGTAAGTCTTAAATACGCAAGACTATTTCTCAAGTGCGCAAGGCCAATCCCAAGTGCGCAACTGTGTCTGATTTTTCTGAATTTTGACTAAGTGTTCACTATGTCAAACCTTCAGAATCTTGGAAACATGTTAAACTATGATAATGAGATCGGTACACCTCAAAAACCACCTAAGTTGCTAAACGTAAACGATTATTCCAATTGGAAGGCACGTTTCGAGCACTATATTTCGTATACCGACTCATCACTATGGATACCAATCCTTGAGGGATATAAGCATCCCACACACATCTATCTTGATGATGAATTGCCCAAGCCTATTTCTAAACTCGATGAGGAAGAAAAGAAAGCATATGATCGAGAGAAGAAGGCACTTGGTTCGATCACTATGGCATTAACTCGATAATTGTTCCACAGTTTCCAAGGGTATGACAATTCTAAGGATCTCTGGAAAGCTTTACAGAAGAGATTCGAAGGAAATAGTGACATCAAGAAGAGTAAGCGGGATCTTCTCAGGAAGCAGTATGAGTGCTTCAGATTCTTTGAAAATGAATCTTTAGATGACCTCATCTCTAGGTTCTATCATTTACAAACTGAGTTGAAGGCTTTTGACATCAAGTATCCAGCTGAAGAGATGGTGGAAAAGTTTATGGATGCTTTACCACCCAAATTTGAGATGTACACAACCCTGATGAGGGAAAATCCTAAATTCTATGAGTTGACAGTAGAGGAAGCAATAGGAAAGATTCAAGCTCATGAAATGAACTTGAAAAGAAAGGACAGCTCTGGAAGACCCCAGATACAAGACCCTTCTATGTATCATGGGACGACTTCCACATCCAAATCATCTGGATCTGGAATTGCCCTCTTCACTGGAAATCCTACTGAAGAAGATCACTCAACTGGGTGTGGTGGTCATGCTTGCTATGCTTCAGGATCAGGGTTGGGGTCTCATCATCAAATACCTCAAGAAATCCTCCTGCTACGTCTTCAGCTAACAACTAAGCTATAGCCAGAATAGCTGAAGATCATGTAGCATTATTCTCATCTTGTATGCTTGCATATGAAAACTTCATAGGTGGCAAGCTTACTGATCCAGAGACGATTGAAGAAGATTTTAATCAAGTGGATCCTGATGACATGGAGGACATGGATATTCAGTGGAATATGGCCATGCTTTTGAGGAGAGCCAAGCGTTTCCTGAACATAACAGGAAGAAAGTTTATTGGCGGGCATCCTAATGCCAAGGTCGGGTTTGACAAATCTAAGGCCAAATGCTACAAGTGTCTAAACTATGGACACTTTGCTTGTGAGTGTCAGAAAGACAGAGCACCTGCCTCTGGTTTTACCCGACCCAGCCAAGGAAACAGCCATGGCCAAAACAATCCAAACCACCACAATCAAAGCCAAGGTGGAACGTCCAATGCACTGGTAGCCCAATAGGACGACAGCTTTGATTGGGGCGTTCATCTTGAGGATGCCATCATCGCACAAACACAGGTTGGTCTCATGGCTGAGATCATGGAAATGATGGAAGCAGAGAGTAGGGAAGCTTCTATGGCTGACCCAAAAGAGTCTACTACTGCTACTACAGAGGAAGAGGAGGAAGCTGAAGGAAAGGAAGCTTTTGTAGCTGAGAAAGAGGAATCGACTGCTGTTGCTCTCATGGCCATTGGAGAAGCAACAAGTTCATCTCATGAGGTAGACTCTAATCCATTTTCTGTTGTTTCATGTTCTAAGTGTCTAGGGCTAAAACTTGAAAACTCTAAGCTCCAAGACAAAATCGAACCCCTAAGTATGGCAGCTCTAAACTATAAAGAAAACGAAAAACGTTTTAAAGAGTCTATTGAAACGTTGAAAAAGGAAAAACGTGAGTATTCTTTAAAAATGAGCGATCAACAGCTTCACTTGGATTTTGCTTATAAGGGGTTAGAAAAATGGAACAATGAAATCAACAAACTATAAAATGAGATCTTGCAGTTAAAATGCACAAATGAGAAGTTGAAAAACTCTCGCTTTGTGGTTGAACACTACGAATCTGTAGTGAGGAAAATGAATGGTCTAGGTCTTGGTACCAATGCCATTCCTCCACCAATCAGTGGGAAGTTTGTCAATGGATTATTAGACATTGATCTCACTTGTCTAGATGAGTCCACTGATAAGGATGATTCCCCTAAAAAGGATGAATCCTCAAGTAAGGCTAACTCCACATCTAGTGAGGAGTTTGTTACTGCTTCTGAAGATGGGTCGGTTAACTCTTGCCCTGAAGGAGTAGTATCTGAGGAGTTGTTGACTGAACAGATAGTCAAGAAAAACATTATCACTAATGGTGATAATTGCATCTTAACTGAACCTGATGTCATTGAATCAAATAATAAACTTAAGGTAATGCATTATGGGGGGTATAAAAACCTTAACCAAGTAAAGAAAGAGGCTTTTTCAGCTCACTTTGGGCTTGGTTACAAAGAAAATTTGGAAAAATACTATACTCCCAAAAATCAAACTGTTAAGGTTCAGACTGCTGTTCAGAAACCAACTCCTGCTGCTCATAATGCTGAGTTATCTAAGGCCAGATCTAATGAGCCTTACAAGAGAACTCATGTAGACAAGCGGAACTGTTTTCACTGTGGCTTGGTTGGTCATATTTTTGTGAACTGTCCTTCTAAGAACCAAGGGAAATGGCCTGTTGTTTCACAACCAGCTGTTATCCCCAGGTCGCCACCAGTTAAACCATCTCCCAAACATCCAAAGCAGAATGTGGTGAAACCACCAGTCCAACCGATGGCAAAGCCAAAGATCAAATCTGAGGCCAAACCATCTGTTGCAAGAAAGGTAAAGCAACCTGCTGTACCTCGTGTGTCTACATCTGGTAGTACACGTACTGGTGCGAAATCTGTGGCTAGACTCTCTAAGCCACAGAGAAGAAGAAGGAATAAGAGGTTGAGAAAGCTGGAACAACTGACTAAAGCTCAATCAGGTGAAGCTTCCACAAGTTCACGACTATGGTTGAGCCAAAGTCTCTTGTTCTGGTTAAGAATCGAAAGAGATCCTGGAACAAGAAAGTAAAAGGTTCTCAATCTCCTGTTCCCAATTCCTCCAAAGATTCACCAATTTTGAACAGTCATCATGACTGTGAGTTGAAAGAAGTAGTTTATTTTGAGAAAGACGGACGACCCAAGACCACAATGGCTTGGGTCTCCAAATCTAACTAATTCTTTTGTTAATCGTGCAGGGACGTCCGAAGGGTACTATCTCTAACCACTGGTATGTAGATAGTGGATGTTCCAGGCACATGACAGGAAACATGGCCCTGCTTCAAGATGTTAAACCAATCAGAGGCGGCTATGTGGCCTTTGCCGGAGAAAAAGGCGGCAGCATCACGTGTCAAGGCGTGGTTTCAAACGGTTGTGTCAGCTTTGACAATGTCAACTTCTGCGAGCAGCTGAAGCATAACCTGTTGAGTGTCTCCCAAATGTGTGATAAGGAGTACTCGGTGATGTTTGACAAGTCAGAATGCCTGATTCTCAAACCCGGTTTTGAGGTTCCCGAAGACTGGATTCTAATGAGAGCACCAAGAACGAATGACACATATCAGATCGATATGCGCGTCGCAACAACCACCTCATCAGTTGCTACTTGTTTGCTTACAAAAGCGACAGAGCTTGACTCTATCTTGTGGCATAGGAAACTCGGACATATTTCTTATCGTAAAATGAATCATCTTGTCCGAAACGGTTTGGTAACCGGGGTTCCTAAGCTGAGGTTTACCGTTGAAGATGACTGTATGACTTGTAAAAGGGCAAACAGCAACGGAAGTCTCACAAGCCCAACCTCCAAAACTCTATTGATACTCCTTTGGAGCTATTACACATGGATCTGTTTGGCCCCATAAGTATCAGGAGTATTGGAGGTAAGTCGTTCTGTCTAGTTGTAACTGATGATTTCTCACGTTTTTCTTGGGTGCATTTTTTAGGTACTAAAGACGAGACTGTTGATATTCTTCAATACTTGATCCTGAGCTTGGAATCTCTTTGCAAGCTGAAAGTTAGAAGGATAAGGAGCGACAATGGAACTGAGTTCAAGAATAATTTGATGGAGCTTTTCTGTCTCAAGAAAGGGATCCGTCACGAATTCAGCACGCCGTACACGCCTCAGCAGAATGGAGTTGCTGAATGGAAGAACAGAACACTGATTGAGACTGCAAGGACTATGCTGTCGGATGCAAAGCTTCCTGTCACTTTCTGGGCAGAAGCAGTTAATACAGCGTGTCACGTCTTAAACAGAGTTCTGGTAGTGAAGAGGCACAAGAAGACTTGTTATGAGTTGATCAACAATCGACTTCCCAATCTTGATTACCTAGTTCTTTTCGGTAGTCCTTGTTCCTTGTTGCTACAGTACAAAGACCGCCAGTCTAAGTTTCATGCAAAAGCAGTGGAAGGCATCTTCTTAGGATACGTTGCCAACTCGCCTTGCAAGAGAGTGTATAACATAGGAACTCGTACTGTCGAGGAATGGTTTGAAGTGGATTGTAGTAAACACAGCATTCCACCCGAACCAACAAGTCCAGCTTGGGGTTTTGATTATGATGCGCTATTCAAGTCCTTCAATCGCCCTGATATATCTGCAGATGACGCCGCAAATGTTTATGAATTATTGGGTGGCGGCGATGACTCCAGCTTCTCTACTCGTGCTACTGTACCGATTATAACTCCGGATTCCAATGCTGCATCTGCATCTGGAACTCGTGACAGTGATAACAATGAAGATGTTCTTGTCGTTGGAAATGACGCTCCAGCTAATCCTAACACAACTGTAGGAAATGAAGCTCCAGTTGATCCAATTAACATTGAATCTTCTTCCTCTAGAACACAGGAAATGGGGGAGTTAAGCACGAATCTTGATCCAGAAATTCAGGAACCGATTGTACCGGAGACGAGAGTGCATAGGAATCATCCAATCGACAACATTATTGGTGATCCTTATGCTGGTGTTCAGACTCGTCATCGAACCATCACTGAGAACACCAGTCTTTACACAGAGATACTTGACACTGTTGTCATGGAAACATGTCTGCATGCTGCATTCGTGTCCCAGTTAGAGCCGAAAAATGTGAAGGAGGCTCTCACTGACAACTGCTGGATTAAGGCGATGCAAGATGAATTGTCTCAATTCCAAAATTTGCACGTGTGGGATTTGGTTGACTTGCCAAAAGGCTTTCAGCCAATTGGAACCAGATAGGTGTTCAAATGCAAGACGGATGATCGTCATGTTGTTGTGAAGAACAAAGCAAGATTGGTTGTTTAGGGTTTTTATCAGCAAGAGGGCTTGGATTACACGGAAGTATATGCCCCAGTTGCTAGAATTGAAGCCATTCGACTGTTCTTGGCTTATGCCACATATGTCGGCTTCAAGGTCTATCAACTTGATGTGAATAGTGCTTTCCTATATGGTAAAGTTCATGAAGAAGTCTATGTCACTCAGCCTCCCGGTTTTGAAGATCCGCATAATATCAATAAAGTGTATAAGCTCGACAAAGCACTTTATGGTCTTCATCAAGCACCGCGGGCATGGTATGAGACATTATCTAAGCATTTACTGTCTAATGGTTTCGACCGTGGACAGATTGACTCGACTCTCTTCTTTAGGAAAGCAGGAGGTGACATTCTTCTTGTACAAGTATATGTCGACGACATCATTTTTGGGTCTACCAATGAAGGGATGTGTAGGGAATTCGAGCAGGTGATGAAGTCCAAATTTGAAATGAGTAATATGGGTGAATTGTCGTTCTTCCTGGGTCTGCAAGTCAGTCAAAGAGAGGATGGCATTTATCTACATCAAACTAAGTATGTGCAGGACATCTTATCAAAATACAAGATGAATGATAGCAGTACTTATGGAACACCTATCCCAGTCAATCATGGTCTGCATCCTGACAAAGATGGAAAGGATGTAGACAGCAGATTGTACCGTGGGATGATCGGATCACTTATGTATCTCACAGCTTCAAGACCCGATATAATGTTTGCTGTGTGCTGGTGCTCAAAGTTTCAGTCTCAACCGAAGGAGTCACATATGATAGTCGTGAAGAGAATTTTTAGATACCTGAAAGGGAAACCCCAATTAGGTCTTTGGTACTCTAAGCAGCAGTCATTCGACTTCAAAGCCTACACTGATTCAGATTATGGCGGTTGTAACCTTGACAGAAAGTCAACTTCTGGTGGATGTCAATTCTTAGGAGACAGACTGGTCTCCTGGCTGTGTAAGAAGCAGTCAACTGTTTCTGTCTCAACTTGTGAAGCAGAATACATTGCTGTAGTGAGCGGTTGTTCTCAGATACTGTGGATTCAGCAGCAGTTGAGAGACTACGACTTAAACTTCACTGGAACTCCTCTATTCATTGACAACAACGCCACCATGTCCATCAAAAATAACCCGGTGAAACATTCCAAAACTAAACACATAGAGATTCGCCATCATTTCATCCGTGATTGTGCTGAATAGCATTTAATTGAACTTGTAAAAGTTCACACGGATGACAATCTTGCTGACCTTTTCACAAAGGCATTTGATCGATCCCGTTTTGAGCACCTTGTCAACTTGATAGGAATGTTCAATCCTGAGTGAAAACTAAGTTTTCTTAACTCAATTCAATTCATGAAAGTTAAATTTTTAATTCTTTTAAATTTTCTGTATAATTCTTTTAGTTTTTAAAATATTTTACAAAAAAAAATAAAAAATAGAAAATGGAGAAAATTTCAAAGTTAACTTGAGAAAAAGAGGAAATGATAGTACATCAGAAATGATCTAAACACCATAGACTGCTCATATGGGAAATGATTGCGTCATGTTTACTTAATTGTTTAAATTATTATGTTTTTAATCTGTTTATTTACAAGTAATTTGAATTGTCAGTAGGCTGTATTCGTCTTTAAATCACTAGTAGTGTGGAAACAAAATCTAAATTACAACTGTGATTTGAACCCATGTTTGCAAGTGTGTGCGTAAAAGAATAGAAAAGATCATTATCAGATAAAGGATGTTAGATTTTGGTAATAATTTTCTTTTGAGATCAGTTTCGGGTTATGTCGTTAGCACAATTAATGCGGTTCATCTCACTGCCCATACTCACAAGTATGCAAGGAGAGATTGAATCAAGACATGTCTCTGCATTAACCGTTGAGCATGTATTCACCATTGAATCACTCTTGATTCATTGAAATCAAATCCAGATAAAAGTTGGATCCCCTTACCTTATTCAATCACCATATCTATTATCCTGAATCATCATTCCGATATTCAATGAAGAAAATCAAATGAAACCAAGACAACCGAATCACTCGATTCTGAATCTTATGATTCCTGATAATCCTTATGGATTCTGCTTGATTTTTCCTGTGCTAATAGATGTAGCTTCATTCTGAAAATCTAGAAAATCATTGGGAAAATCTTAGATGCCTTGAGATAGTGCAAGTTAGAATAGCATATCAGTGGGGTACACGTTGTATATCTTATAATTAATACCTTAATACACAAGAACATGATACAAAGATGCGTATAGTTTCAAATCTTATAATATTGTCAACTTGAATTACTTGTTTATGTGCTTATTACGTATGAATAAAGAGTAATACATGACATGATCCCATATTCTTTGATGTTTATTTTGTATCGTTTTTGCTAAAAGATAGCCTGATATGATCCTCTGCTCGTGTCTTTGATCAAAAATAGTTCGTGTAAATACTTGTATATATTTATCTAGAAAAGAACAAAAAGATTTTAAGTTTATGCATTGTTCAATTTTAATCAGAAAAAGCCAAAAATATTTTATGTTTAACCTTCATGAATTGTATTTGAAATCTCGTGATTGAATATTTCTTATCTTGTTCGTTCGTTGATTTGAAAAATCTTCATAATTCTAAGTTGGAAATTTGCGCACTTAAGGGATGTGCGTACTTGATAAGTTCGCACGAAGTAAGCCTTGCGTACTTAACAGTTAGTCTGCGCACTTGTAAATGCGCAAGAGTTAAGTCCTGCGTACTTGTAAGTACGCAAGAGTTAACTCGTGCGCACTTAACAAGTACGCACGACCGATGAGTGATGGGTATAAAAATGACACTTAGAATTTTTTCTGAGTTTCACACTTTCAAACCTAAGAGCTTCCCTTTGCAATTTTCTACTCAAAATCGATTGTGTCTAAACCATCTTTTCATCCCGTCTGTACTTTCATCATCTCATTACATCGCATTGGTGAGAATTTTGACCGATTCCATCCATAAAATCGTGACATTCGACCGATTTGTGACTTAGAAAACATTCGGTTAAAATCTTGAATTTTTGGGTAAAATTTGGGGTTGTTTGGGTAACTTATAGTGTGTTTCATGCAAATAGGAACCTTAATCGATTTTCTAATCACCCTTTGATCCTCGATTCGAGCCGTCGGTTGAAGTTTACTCGACAGTGGGTCGGCGACTATGTTAGGTCAAAAATTGGTGAAATGTTGGTAGTTTGTGGTGTTGATAATGGTCCCATAGGTTAGAATCCTTGATTCCGACCTAGTGGCGACATAATCAACCCGTTTTTTAAACGACCAATCAACTTCTGAATTTTGTTCTTAATTGTTGTTCTTGCGCACTTAAAACGCAAGAAGCAATTCCTGCGTACTTGTTAAGTACGCAAGAAGAAAAGGCTGCGCACTTACACCAACACTTAGAAACTTTTCTAAGTCTGAAATTTTTGTTCATTGAGTAACTACTACACCATGTCATGTTTGTTCATTTCCAATAACATACGTTGTTCTGATTTTGTTTTCTGTGTGTTTCTGCAGACTATGGCTCGGGCATTCACTAACGAATTCAACTTGTTAGCGAACACTCAACCTGAGTGGAAAGGGGCAGCTTTGTAATATCGGGAGATTATTGATTTTTTGAACTGATCAAGGATAAGTTATGCAATCTCAGCTGACCCAACAGTCTCAAGACCTTACTTGGAGCAATTCTGGGAGACGGCAGAGCACGACTGCACGGTATCCACTAATGTCATAAGGGCTACCATTGATGGTCGGGCTATTTCTTTCTCTAAGGATACAATAAGAAGGGTCATGCAGTTCGGAGACCTCGCTACCGACCCGACGTCCTATCCAGATTACTATGTGGATGGGTGTTGGAGGCATATAATGGGATATGTCGGAGCGAGGGACTATGCTTCTTACAAGAAGATGTGGGTATTGGATCACTGGCGGTATTTTGCCCAAATCATGATCGTGTGCATCTCGTCAAGAAAAGCGGGGAAAGATGCTATGGGTCATGACCTTGCAGCAGCCATGGTGGGCTTGTCTCTTAATAGGGGCTACAACTTCTCTCGCTACATCTTCAAAGCAATCAATGATCATATCAAACAGCAGAGAAGTTTAGGTTCCTATTGTACCCGAGGTTTGTGCAACTCTTGATTGATGATGCATTGCTAAACCTACGTGCTATCGGGGAGAGACTGCAAGTAAAACGGGTGGACAAGAGAGTATTTGCTCAGTTTCTAAAGCCAGGCAGCGTAGATCCTACCCCTGTGCATACTGAACTCTTTGGCCACCTGCTTAATGAAGCATATGTCGCACCAGAAGATTGGAATTGGTATAGTCCCAATTCGGCACCAGAGATGAGTGAGGATTCTGATGAACAACAACAAGAAGAGAATGAAAGTGATGGAGGTGGTGACGAAGGTGGTGATGTTGGTGCTGAGGAAGCCGATTCAGAAGCAACAGAATCAGATTCTTCTGATTCCGATGACGCACCATCCCAGGCACACCCGAGGAAATTGGCACAGGTAACCCTGCCTGCGTCGTCTTCTAAAAGAAAGCGACAAAGCTCGAGCAGCGAATATGAGCCGACTTCTGACTCTGACGATGCTCTACAAAGACAAAGGCAAGAGAGTGCCAACAAGAAGAGGGGCGATAGGCAAGAGGTTGCTATCCCCAGGGTTGTAGAGATCCCGAGTGGGCAGCAAGTACAAGCTGCGGTTGCCAGTCCGGAGTCAGAATCTACCCCACCAGCACAACAACTGTACAGAAGGAGGAGAAGGCCACTAGTACAAGGTAATGTGGCAGTCACGGCAGTCACAGAGGAGATTCCTGTGACGGTGACCCTCCCTACTCCAACCGTCCAGGTGACAGTGACTACTCCACTTCTCACGGAGTCAATCAACATCACCCCAACCATAACACCCACTCCCATCATTACATCCCCACACCCACCTCACACCACTGAGCCATCGGGTCAACCCTTCAACTATGGTGATTTCTCACAAGGGTTTGACTTTGACACAATCTTCTCCTCCCCCATCTATAATGTTGAAGCCTCATCGTCTAGGCATTCTGATCCGTATGAAGCAAGGATCAATGTCTTAGAGACCCAAGTTGCTGAACTGTTGAAGACCATTCAAAAGTCAAAGGAGGAGTCTGATGCTCAACAAGCACAGATCAATTCTCTGGCCGATGAAGTTAGGATTCTCCACAGCCAGAGAACAGGGACAAATGAGCAACTGAAGAATGTTATGGCACAGAATGAGCTGCTAATGAAAACCAATGAAATGATTCTAGGCCACAGAACTTCACTTGAGCTAAGGATGGACTTACAGAGAAAAGAGCACGAAGCGATGGTCAAATTAGTTGAAGAACTGACCAAGAATCTTGATGCTCAGGGGGAGAAAGGGAAAGAGAAAGAGAAGGAGAAAGAGAAAGAGAAAGAAAATAAATCCACTGGTGCTGAGCCTTGTCATCCAGTCGACTTGACTAAGGATGATGATAAAGACAAGGATCCTGAAGCCGGTCCTAGTAGAGGTGAGCACAAAGCTTTGGCAATTGTGCCCATCTCTTCTATTCCAATGGCTGAGGGGGAGTCTACTCAGCAAGAGGGTGGTGATACCTCTGGTGGTGGTGGTGATAAAGGGAAGTCAGTGGCTAAAGTACTCAAGGACTTATCTGATGATGTGATGACTGGAATGATGAAGATGAGGACGTAGTAATAGAGATTCCCAAGGGCGACGGGGAAGGAGAGTACGAGTTAGAGGATGGTGAGATCTTTGAAGTACCATCGCTCGAATCTCTGCTCGAAACAGGCTCAGTTGACATGGCAAGTAATGTTGAAGCTAAAACTGAAGCCTCCCCAGTCGACCCTACACCTGTGGACCCCGAGGCACCAAAAGATAAAGACATGCCTTTTGCATCATCTAAGGGTCCAGCTCCCGTGTGGCAAAAGACGTCCATCACAGATAAGCACGGAGCTACAGGTATGATCTTGGCTGTTAGGTTCGAGGAGGATAAGCAGCTGTTCGCCATCAAAAGATCTGGGGGGTTCAATACCTGAAACCAACCAGTGAGGCGTTCAACTCTTTGCTCAAGTACGACCTTGTGAACCTCGCAAACCACGACCTGCTAAGTCACTCGAGTCATGCAGTAGCAATGGGTTTGTGGGTAACACTACAGCGGGAAGCAAGATCAGGGAAATTCGAATACTTCAAGCCTCAAGTGCCCAGAAGAGTCAAGGATAAGCACGCTGTACATCCTGTGACTAAGAAGCACATAAAGAGATTGGTATACAAGCCAATGCGATGTGAAACTAAGATTCCCCTGAGCAAGTTACCTCAGGATATTAATGGTGACATGTGGTACTGGTACGTTGATCCAAAAACGGGCGAGGCTGTGGTTATGGGTAAAGGTAAGTCAGCAAGTGGAAACATGGTGCCAAAGGAAGTGATCGGGATATTTGATGAAGTCTGCTTCATCAACTTTTCTGTGAACGATCTGGAGGTACTAGCCGACAAGTACTGCATCCACACTGACGAATGGACAAAGCTTCTTTCTGCTAAATACGGCAAGTTGATCAAGTTCTGTCTTGATTACAAAAAGAAGATGGAAGCTAAGGAACCAGTGCTGTGAAGACTGAAGATTGAAGACTGAAGACGATGAAGATCCCGAGCTGTTGTCAAGGGGGAGTTTGTTGATGCACTTTCCTGTGACAACACTCTGGATAGAGTCTTAGTTTGTATTTCTAATGTCTGTAATTTGTCTTTGTATGTAAGAGTCGTTATGTAATAGTTTATCGAGTTGTATTTACTTTAACATAATGTATATTGCATTTCTTCTAAGTGTTTTGCGCACTTACATGTGCGTAGGAGAAAGCTCCTGCGTAGTTAGCAAGTACGCAGGAAGACCCATGCGTACTTGCTAAGTACGCAAGAGCATTTGGTCCTGCGCACTTGCTAAGTGCGCAGGCATCAGGTTTGTATAAATAGGTTTGGTTCACAGAGGATAAGTACGCAGAACTCATATCTTAGACGAACTCAGTTTGTTAAGTATGTAATTTGTAATCTCTCTGTAACCGTCGAGTGTTTATAATGGAAAGAGCTTTTATTGTGACTGTCGTGTTTGGTTTACTTTATTTTAGTTAGACTCTCCGCCTAGTCACGGGTATTCCGCACCCGGTCCGACTAGTAGACCACTAGCATGCAAAGATCCAACACACAAGAAGGGACCTACAGGCCTAAGGCCCCATCTGGATCCAAGGATTCCACAACTATGGATGAGGACAGACTGAAACTTCATATCTTGGAATTGACGGCCAGGGTGAATATGATAGAGGCACATCAATGGCCAACTTTTCTTACTCCCTCATTTGTATCAGTGGGCACCCAAACTGATGCACATTTGTCCACTGATGCAATCAAAAAGGGGGAGATGGTCCCAATGGAGAAAGAATCAAACAGCTTTGACGACTGCAGGCTGTATTTCAAAGTACAAGATGGCTGGTTTCGAAGCTTTTTCTTTTGGTTGAAAGGATAGTCAGAAATGTGCAAAAGCTTCAGCAACAAAGTCGATAAGAGAATTTTGGTAGCATCAGTCAAGGGGGAGTTTGTAGAACCAAAGACTGATGGCTACAAAATTCTCCAAGTACAAATGCTGCTGATCTTAGAGTTTGTTGCTGACCAACAATCTGTTGCGAACAAGCTTATCTGCTGCAGTTACTTGTTCTCCTGCTGAAGAACAAATCTGCTGCGGATAGCCTTATCTGCTGAAGACCAAAGTTGCTGCGGACAAGCTTCTCAGAAGCATCAACACTTGATGCTGCTGACAGGCAAATCATCAGCAGCTCTGGATGTTTAGATCTTGCTGCTGATCAACATCTTTGCTGCTGACAGCCTTGTGCCTTGAAGACAAATCGTTGCAGCTCACGATCCATACCAAGTGTCACTGACAACTTTCTGCAAAAGCAACTGACACACTCAAAGTAGAAGGAACCTCAATGGCACAACCAATGACGAACAACAATGCTCTTCTCCAAGCATGCAAGTAATGATGCATAAAGAAGACGCTTCAATAAAGTTAACTAGATATAGACAAAACGTGTAATAGTTAGCTAGATACAACAGATCAACGGTCCGTGTTAGATCTGATCCTTAGAATCAAGGGGCTGTCTTGATTCTAAGTGAGTATAAATAATCTGTAAACACTTCATTGTATGTGTGCTTTTTGTGCTTCTTCACAGAGTTTTCATTTGTAATCGTTTATTCACAAAGCTTAATACAACAGTGATCTTACTAGTATTCTTTCTGTCTGTTCGATTACATTTGTGTAGTTGTTATTGTTTCCGCCAATTTCAACTAAGAATACAACCATCTTGTAATTTCACGATCCTACATGATCTTAACTTGTCAATAGGCTAAAAGCGTCTTTGAACCATTAGTAGTGTGAAAACATAATTACATATGTTACAACTGTGATTTGAACCCATTTTATGCCTGGGTGTGTGTGTTGCAGTTATACTATCAGATAAAGAATATAAGATTTTAATAAGAATTGTCCTATGAGAACAGTTTCGGGTTATGTGCTTAGCACAATTTTTTCAGTTCACTTCACTGCCCATGCCCCGAAAAACATGCAATGTGATGTTGAACTAAGATATGTTTCTGACAACATCTGTTGGAACATATACTAGCCCTTGGATCATATTGATACTCTATCTTTACTGATTCCATTGAATACATAATCAAGATAATAGTTGGATCCAAGTACCTGAATCTTATGATTGCTCATATATAAGCCAAGACATTGAATCATTCGATTCTGAATCTCATTGATTCTATTACAATCCAATTTGGATTCTGCTATTCATGTGCTAAGTGATGTCTCCTCATTCTGGAAATTAGGATAATCTTTAGTAAAATCTTGTATGTCTTGAGATAGTTACAGTTAATTTTCTTTGGCATACTAGTGGGGTGCACGTTGTATTTCATATTTTTAGTTTCTTTCTTAACATCACAAGAAAGTGGGAATGAGATGCTTTTAGTTTCAACTCTTATAATATTGACAATTTAAAATTGTGTGTTATAGCTTGATCTTGTTTTCTTTGAATGTTTATCGCGTATCATAACATGCAATATGATAATTTTGAAAGGATATTAGCTTAATTGATCAAGGTTTGAAATAATAACATAGAATACCAAATTACCTTGATATACAGATTGTTTATCCAAGATGTGTGATTGATATATCAATTATACTGATATGATCTTCTTGCTCATGGTGTTCAACAAAAATATGTGATTTACAGTTTTACAGTTCATTTCATTTCAGTTTGTACAGGGAAAAACCAAAAATATTTTGTGTTTCTTGTGTTTGAAAAATCAAAAAGATTTTATTTTTTCAGCTTCCATGAAAATATTACTTGGTTGTTCTTCTTTGCAAAAACTGATAATTGCAGACAGAAGTTGACAATGGGTCATTCTCCCAAGTTTTCTTCTAGATAGAAAGAGAGAGTGTGCAGATGAACAAGACGAAGACTACAATATGTTTTATGATGATAATGAAGACTGGTGAAATCTTCTGAAGTTGTTGTGAAGGGGGAGTATGTTGGAGATATTCTGGGTACAACGAGCTTGAAGATTATATGTCTTAGTCTTAGAGTATTTGACTTGTAATTGATAGAATTGTTAGCAACAGTTAAGGGGGAGTCTGTTAGGAAATGTTTTGTAACTGTTGATAAAATTCTATGTAAGTTCTTAGATAGGCGAACTTAAGAAGTTCGCCTAAGCATCTTTAGGAGCGAACTTGTGCTGTGGGCATTTGTGTTTCCCTATAAATAGGTGTTTGCAAGTCTTAGAGATTAGACCTTAGGAAAGACCTTAGAGATCAGAAGTCAAGAACATATCTGAGAGAGTTTGTAAACAATGTTTGTGAGTGGAAATACAAAGCGTTTATTTATCTCGTGTTGTTGATTGGTTACACGTTACATGTTGATCTTGGATTCTGCACGTTATCACCGTGTCGTACCGCGAGTCTAGAAGATCCGTCATAACCCACAAGAACCGACAGTTATTAGTAACCCTAATAAAACCATATAGATTAAGTTGTTACTAGAACATTTGTAACCTGATAAATCGAATTTATGACATAACGAAACCCTTTTTTAAGTTATGCACATAATATAATAACGTTCATCCTGTTTCGAAATTTAAATTGGTAATGAAAAGAAAATATATATATTTAAGCATGATTAAAAGGTTTTTCTTTAGGAATCACTTAAAAATATAAATAAATACTTTTTATTTTATCAAAGATAATGATACAATTCTCATATTTATTTATTTATTTCCTTTTTTATACAAGCAAAGATATATATTTCAAAAAGAACTTAAGGCAAAAAAAAGGATTTCTTATAGAAGACTTGATTAATTAAATTTCATTTAGTTGGAAAATACAATTGATTTGGATTTTCTTATCAATATGTGTGAATAACTGGAAGTAAAGTCAAGTTAAACAAGAAAAACACAAAAAAATTGTGTCTGCAAGGGATAGATCCCGCGACCTCTTGTGTGGAGGTAAAGGATGTTAACCGGTTGATCTGCTATCTCAGTTTGTTTACTTAACAGAAAAAAACTTAAAAGAAACAACATGTACTGATTCCCCTTCATCCCTGCACAGCCCCATCGCATAACAGGTTCCAAAATCCCTAGTCCAATTCGATAACCTGAAGAAAAGAGGACAAGGATGTTAGCGACTAACAGGGGTGTTTCGTTACCTGAATTCAGCCTTATCTCGATCAGTAGGTTTGAGTGGTTCTCCCCTTGCGCCGATATCAAACCGAGAGAAGAAAAAATTGGATTTGGAGGTTCGAATTCGTGTAGAAAAATGATAGGAAATCATTTAGGACGAATAAACACGCGTATACCTTGTAACCGACGAGCGTGTGCGGGTTTTTGTGGCTTGAAATCTTGGGTTTTCAAACCCATGACCGTAACTCCCAAACTGGGTCAAAGGAATTGATTTTTCAATCAATTTGATTAATTACACGTTCCAAACGATCGCAAATGAGCAGGGAAACGGTTTGGGAGAATTTAAATCCCGAATTTACAGTGTATTAACGTGATTTAGTGCGAGGTTGACTTTTCAGAGTCAAAATTGGCTCTCCTGGTTGTTTCAAGGTTCAACAGAGGAAAGGGCTCAATATAAGCATAAAAGAGGGTTCAAAACCAACTTTATTTGATTTTTTTTTTATTCCAATTGTTTATAATGAATGTTTTTATAACTTTAATATAAATCCAATATTTATTTGTTTGATTATAATTGTTTATAAAGAAGTAAATTTTTTTAAAATTACAAATTTCACAAAATTTAATGTGTCATATTTAACCAAGAATGACTTTATAAAATCTTAGATATTATTTGTTTCATTACATTTATTTTATAAGGAAAGTTCCATTTATAAATGATTTGTTCAACAACATTAAATACTTGTAATTACATATATATATATATATATATATATAATTATAAATAAAAGAAAAATATATTTCTATAACGAGGATATAAGAACGTTATTTAAGATGTATAGGTTTTATATATTATCAAGAGTTGTATATTAGACTTATTTAGTGTTGTAAAAAAATGTATGTTTACAATGATAATATAAAAGATGTTATTACAAGGTTAAAACTCACATGGTTTATCTTGACATATATTTATTATCGTAGTGTTTATATACATACACACACACACACACATATATATATATATATATATATATATATTAGAGAATTAATATGTAAATGCAAGGTTGAAAATTTGAATTGATGCTTGTTAAAAATAAAAAAATAAAATATACTAGAAAATCATGGATGTTACAGTTAAATTCCAGAATTCCCCCTCCAATCATTGCATCTCATTCTTGGGACAGTACTCCTCTAGCAATAAAGCTTTCAATTCATCCCAAGCCATTGTTTGATAATATATATAGAGAAGAGTGTTTGCCAACTATCAAAGCTGCCTTAATATCTGTTGAAGGTAAGAGAGCGGAGAAATAAAGAGATAAAGTTATTGAGAAGAAGAAGAGGATTGAGAAAGAAAAGGAACCCGAAAGTGACGATGAAGAAGTTATCGGAAAAAGAAAAGCTAAAAGGAAAGTCATTGACCCTGAGGCTGGAAAGAAAGAGAAGCCAAAGTCTGGCATTGGTGGTGAAGGATTTATGAGAGCCGCTAGAGAAAGCTACGTCCGTCATCAACAAAGAAGTCTCTCGAGACACAAAACTCCTCCTCCCCACGGTATAACTGAAAAAGATATTGAAGCAGATCGTTTAGCCCGTGCCGCTCTGGATGCTGAAGGACCTCCTCTGTCCAGGCAAACAGAACACACTTCAGGAACAAGACACTCTCCACCAAAGACACAACAGAACCCTCCAACCGGTACTCCCAAAATATTGAAGACAATGGCCAGAAAGAAAACAAGGCCGGTGGGAAAACCTGTTCCTCCTCCTGTAAAAGAATCACTGGATCCTGAAATGCTTGAAAAGATTGGGATTGAAGCTGCCAAATTATTAAGATGGATGAAACGGCAGATTGAAGATTCAAGGAATAGAGAAGATGATCGATATGATGAAATCTATGAATTAAAAGAAACAATATCTAATCAAGCAAAATAAATCGAGAAGCTAAAACTTCAACTAAAGAATCAAACAACCTTTAGAAAGGATATGCAGACCAACATGAATGATATGGGAAAAGCCTTGGTCGTGTTGAAGAAAGGAGGATTTAATTTAACAAATGAAGTAAACAAGCTGCGAGAAAGACTGAATGAATGGCCTATGAATTTTGAGGATGTGTTTGATTTATTTGCTTTTAATAATGTGGTGATTTTTTATTTAGATCAAGAAGAAAAGGAAGAAGAGAAAGTGGAGAAATCATCTGATCCGGAACTAAGCACCGAGCTGCCAAAACCAAGGGATAATGATGATGAAGGACCTGATGGTACTGGACTGGGAGCAGGTGGTACAAGCTCTAGTGCCCCTGTCACCAAGACTGTTACTAATGAAGGTGTCAAGGCTAGTGATAATGTTGTTGCTTCCGATGTTCCAAAATCGGGAGTTACCAAGGACAAATATATGATTGAAGAGATGCCTGAGGAGTTTGTAGAAGAAGGAGAGAGGACGTGTTATGAAACTGTGTTTGGTGAGTCTATCAACTTTGATGACAATGAATCAATTGATAAAACTGAATGGTTCAAAGCTCTCAAGCCAATTCCTCGACGTCTTCATCAAAACAACGAAGTGCTATGCCATGCCTCCGACAGAAATATCATTTCATGGGCTTATGACGGGTTAAAGCAACTTTTCGTCATCAAACGAAGATTGGGGGAAATTCAGTATTTTCAAAATGAGGATAATCTTCAGTCTCTGCCATCTTGGGATATTTATCATTTGGAGAAACTAAACATGATCAATCACGGGAACCACTCTGAAGGTAACAACTTTGAGCAGTTGATCATCTATGAATGTCATAAACGGTTTCCAATTTTCAAGCCCTAACAACATAAAAGGAGAATGTCAAAGAAATAAATTGATCTGGTTACCAAGGGTACAAAGATTATCACTTATGTGAAGCCTGCTAATATGGTAAATATGGTCCTAATCCCTCTTGACGAGATGCCTGCCTTCATTTCATCAAGTGGTATTATGACAACCTCACTAGAGAGGTCGTGCTGTGTAGAGACGAAACTCTAGTAAATGACATTTGTGTGCTAGATCTGATGGATATGTTCTCTTTCTCAATTCCCGGCCTCGAGACCTTATTCAAGAGCAACATCATAATGGGTGCAGGTCACACAACTCAAGAGGAAGCTACCTTATTTGCTCGTGCTGCTACTCGAGCTTTGGAATTAAAGAAGAAAATGGCAGAAGTTAAAGCCAGCATTGAAGCTAAAGAAAAGGATGAAAAGCCCAAGGATCCAGAGGAGGGGAGGCCCAAGGATGACTAGAGCGTCAGGAATGCATGCAACGGTTTCGGGGGAAATTGTTGGAACCTAATAAACCATTGTATTCCTGATAAACTATAGCGGCTATTTTGTACTTATTGTAAAACTGGGTTTTTGGTCTGAGAGTCTCTAGGTCGGTTGCCAACCCACTCTCGCTGAATGTCAGAAATCTTCATGCCGACTCTTGCTATGATTCTATAAATAGTACACTAAAAACCTAGCAAATAAGAACTTTGATCGTACGTCGTTACTATAGTCAATTGTTAGCTGGTAGGAGGGGTTTGTGTAATATGTGATTATACAGGAGTTAATTTGTATTCAATATCAGTGGATGTTTATGAATCAATCTTGTTTGTGTTCATCTTGTATTTGCTCATCATCTTGATTTTCTTAGTTTTATCAACAATCAGCTTCATAATAGCTGATTTGTTGATTGTATCCTGTCTAGAATCATTGTAGCACTAGGCTCCTACTTCTAGGACCTACATAATTTGTAAGAAAAATATGGGAGGTTGAGTGTGTGTGTTTTGGGCCATAAATTGGGATGAGGGGTGGAGTGTATGGTGAGTTTTGTAGGTTATTCTTGTACAAGGGTTTACAAATGGTAGGTTTTTATAAAAATGAAGATGTTTTATAAATTTAGTCTTGCATAAGTGTTTATATATATGTATGGATGTTACATAAAATAGAAGGAAGGTGTGTATATATATATATAGTAATATAACAAAAGGTTTATAAAATGATTTACATAAAAGTCTTTATATCCAATTGACAAGGAATGGATGAATTAGGGTTTTTAATCATGTACATATGATATGGTTTTACATAAAATATAGATGGACATAGTTTGGGTAATAATCTCAGGTTTAATGGAATTAGTGTAGTGATTAGACATGTTTTAGTTAATTATACCAAGATTTGAGTGTAATTAAGTTGATTAGCATGGAATAAGACCAAATTAAGTTTATTACACTATGATTAGTGTATAACTAAGTAATTAGAGTAGGATTAGACATAGTTTAACCTATTATAGGTGATTTTATGTCATAGATCACAGTTTAGAGTCTTGAACTATCATATTTTCATGAAATTAGCATAAAATAGACGGTGCACATAGTTTGTTGACCTAGTTTGTTGTTAACTAATTATTAATGAATGCACATAGAATATTAAAGTATATGGATCATGTATGGACTTTAAACCTAAAAATTGGACAGCTGTCACAGTCTCTCCCAGTTAAGAGAATTTCGTCCTGAAATTTAACACTTATTATATTTGACTAACTCATCTTTGAACATGTGAGGGTATTTAAGCTTCATGTTGTCCACTCGTTCCTAGGTGTATTCTGGACATCGTTTAGAGTTCCATCTTACCTTGACTATCGGAATTCGGCTTCGTTTGAGCTTCTTTACTTCTCACTCCATAATCTCCACTGGTTCTTCGATGAAATGTAACTTGTTATCAATCTGAACCTCATCTAGAGGAATGTGTAAGGACTCATCAGCTAGGAATTTCTTTAAATTTGATACGTGGAATGTATCATGCACACTGCTGAGTTCTTGTGGCAGTTTGAGCTTGTAGGCCACAAGGCCAATCCTGTCGATGATTTCGGAAGGTCCGACATATGATGGGGCAAGTTTACCCTTTTTACCGAATCGGAATACTAATTTCCATGGTGATACCTTTAACATAACCTTGTCGCCCATATTAAACCCTAGAGGCTTTCGACGGTTGTCAGCATAAATTTTCTAACGGTCTCTGGCAGCTTTAATCCTTTCTTTTATTAGAGCGACCTTGTCGGTAGTCTCCTGTATGATCTCTGATCCTGTTATTTGACTGTCACCAATCTCAATCTAGCAGATAAGAGATCGAAACTTACGTCCATAAAGTGCTTCAAATGGTGCACACTTGATACTTGTGTGGTAGCAATTGTTATACGAAAATTCAATTAGGGGTAAGTGGGAGTCCTAACTTCCACCAAAGTCTACCACGCAAATTTGAAGCATATCTTCCAAATTCTGAATTGTTCTTTCGCTTTGACCATCAGTTTAGGGATGATATGCTATGCTTAGATCAACTCTTGTTCCCAGTGCTTTTTGTAAAAACTGCCAAAATCTTGAAGTAAAGCGTCCATCAAAACGTCCATCTCTATCAAATATAATGGAGGCAGACACTCCATGCGTGGTCACAACTTCTTCGATATACATTTTGGCCAGCTTTTCCATTTTGTAATCTTCTCGAATGGCTAGGAAATGATCTGATTTGGTTAGTATATCTACAATAACCCAGATAGAATCGTGGCCATTGGACGTCTTTGGTAGCTTTGTAATGAAATCCATAGATATCTGTTCCCACTTCCAATGGAAATCTCTGGTTGAGTCAATAAAACAGATGGTATTTGATTTTCAGCCTTGACATTTAGATAGGTTAGGCATTTGCTGACATACAAAGCTATATCTTTCTTCATGCCCGACCACCAATAGAACTCCTTGAGATCTTTATACATCTTTTCGGCTCCTGGATGAACAGAGTATTTGGACTTATGAGCCTCGTCCAAGATTAACTTTCTTAATTCATCAGATTGTGGAATCCACATTCTATCTTTAAAGTAGAGAACTTTATCGCACTTTGATTCCAATTGTTTCTCAGTGCCACAAAGGACTTTGATTCCAATTGTTTCTCGGTGCCACAAAGTAGCTCGTCCTTCAGTTCATTCTTTTGTACAACCTCTTGTTGTTCCTCAAGGATTTGTGCCTTTAAGCTGGTTTGCTCTGTCATCCCTAGTGCTCGTACTCGGATAGGTTTTACTCCCTCCTTGCGGCTTAGAGCGTCGGCCACAACGTTGGCCTTCCCTGGATGATATTGTATCTCATATTCATAATCATTCAACAACTCTACCCGTCTTCTTTGCCGCATATTCAATTCCTTTTGTTCAAAGATATATTGAAGGCTTCTTGTGATCGGTGTAGATCAAACACTTGGTACCATAAAGGTAGTGTCTCCAAATTTTTAATGCGAAAACCACCGCTCCTAGTTCCAGATCATGTGTGGTGTAATTATTTTTGTGTACTTTGAGTTGTCGTGCAGCATAAGCGATCACTTTATCCCTTCTCATTAGTACACAACCAAGACCTTGGTGTGATGCATCGCAGTACACCATGAAATTCTAAGTGCCTTCAGGTAGAGCTAGGATGGGTGCGTGACACAATGTCTGTTTGAGTAAAGAAAATGCTTCCTCTTGTCTCTAGTCAAATTTTCTATCCTTTTGAGTTAGCATGGTTAAAGGTTGGGCGATTTTGATAAATTCTTAATAAATCTCTAATAATACCCTGCTAAACCCAGAAATTGTCGGATCTTGGTGTGTGTCTTTGGAGCTTCCCACTGCTTCCCAGATTCAGTTTTGCTTGGATCAACATGAATACCCTTCTCATTAATCACGTGACCAAGAAATTGCACTTCTCTTAACCAGAACTCACACTTTGAAAATTTGTGTATAGCTTTTCTTTAGTGAGTAGTTCTAATATTAGTTTGAGATGTTGCTCATGATCTTCTTGATTCTTTGAGTAGATTAGGTTATCGTCGATGAATATGATCACGAACTTATCCAAATAGGGTTTGCAAACGCGATTCATCAGGTCGATGAATACTGCTGGTGCATTGGTTAACCCGAATGGCATTACTAATGCAGTCTTTGTTATGTAATTTTATTGAATCCTCAGTTGGTGATACCCAGACCTGAGATCGATCTTTGAGAAATAAGTAGATCCTTGTAGTTGGTCGAAAAGATCGTTGATCCTTGGAAGAGGATATCGATTTTTAATGGTTAGCTTATTAAGCTCTCGGCAATCAATGCACATTCCAAACGATTCGTCTTTCTCCTTGACGAATAGAACTAGTGCTCCCCAAGGTGAATAGCTTGGTTAGATAAATCCTTTCTCTAGGACTTCCTATAGTTGACTTGACAATTCTTGCATCTCCCATGGTGCTAGTCGATAGGGGGATTTAGCAACTGGTGTAGCTCCAGGTACTAAGTCGCTTTGAAATTTGATTCGTCGTACTAGAGGAAGTCTTGGTAAATCTTCAGGGGAATACTTTGGTGTAATCCTTGATAACAGGAATGTCTTTGATGCGTTTCTCGTCTCGTCTCTTCTCTACTACGTGAGCTAGAAAGGTATAACACCGTTTCTTTAAACACTTTCAAGCCTTTATGAAGGATATGATCCTTAAGTCCTTACCGGGTCGTTCTCCTTGGATGACCAATGTCTCATCGTTTGGCAAAGGAATCCGAATAATCTTTTAATGACACACTATCTCTGTTTGGTGATGTGATAGCCAATCCATGCTGATAACAATGTCAAAGCTTCCTAGTTCTATAGGGAGTAAGTCAAAGACGAATGAGTGATCTTCAAGAGTTAGGGTACAACCCTGGATTATGTTCCTAGCTTTGAATAATTTTCCATTAGCTAGTTCTATGGTATAGGTATTTTGTAAGTCGCTAGAAGGTAGGTCAAATAAAAGGTGCGAATTCAGTTGACACAAAAGATTTATCGGCTCCGGTATCAAAAAAATGGATGCGTAGTGATGATTTATGAGAAACGTACCCGTTACGACATTTGGGTCCTGTCGAGCCTCGTTGGCTGCCAACACAAATGCTCATCCTTGAGCATGCTTCCCATCATTTCCTTGTCTTTGTGCAAGCTTCGAGCAGGTGTTCCTCATGTGATTTGTGTTACCGCATTCGTAGCATGCCCTGGTACCATTGAACTTGCAGACATTAGCCAGATGGCCAAACCTTTTGCACTTCGTACATTGACTACAAACTCCATTATGGTGTAGTGGACAGTAGTTGCATTTGGGCAGTGGTCCACTATATGGCTTTATTTTTGGAACAACCACTACAAAAGCTTTAACGGTTTTGGGCTTTTTGTCAGCACCAATCTTCTTCTTCTTCTTAGCCCACTCTCTCTTCTTAAATGAACCTTTCTTGGTCAGAACCCCATACCTGACCATGTCATCAGTCAATTTCCCCACTAGCAGTTTTGAATATTTCATTGCGGTTGGTTCATTTGAGGAACCCTCACACGTATCTGAGGAGCAAGACCCCAGATATAGCGGTCAATCTTCTTCTCCTTCAGTCGGTACCATGTGAGGTACTAGGCAAGCAAGTTCATGAAATTTGCTGGTGTATGCTTGATGCTCTGTACCCTCCATGGTTAAATTCCAGAATTCTGATTCTAATCATTACATCTCATTCTTGGGACAGTACTCCTCTAGCAATAAAGCTTTCAATTCATCCCAAGACATTTGTCTAATTGCCTAGGTTTCCCGTGCTTGAGCTTGGGTATTCCACCATGTTAGAGCTGTGCCATAGAGAGAACAAACACCATACTTCACCTTATGGTTGTCGGCGCATTCACTGATGTTGATAACCGACTCCGACTTTTCAATACATTTAAGTATTCCAAGAGCTCCTTCATGTCCATGGAATTCCTTTGGCTTACAGGCACCAAAAGCTTTGTAGGAGCATCTTCTTCTAGCTCCATTTCCTGTACCTCATTCTCCCTCGTTTCGATGGCTCATGTCGCTATCGTTTCCATTGGAAGTATTTCCATTGCGTAAGGCGTTGCTAACTTGGGTAACTATGTCGGGTAGCACGTTATTTAGTTGTGTGAGCAGAGACTTGGGCCATTGTGGGATTTTCGTTGTTGCTATCGTTGGTGTTGTTGCGGTTTCACGTCTCTGAGGAATTTTCTAGATTCACATTTATGCTAATATTAATATGCAGGTATTATAGGCAATTATAAAAATGCTACATTATTCAATTAACATGGCACATAGTCATATAAGTTAATATATAGTTCTCGAAATACATAGTGCTTAATTCTTGAAATACATTGTACATAAATCTTGAAATACATAATTCATAACTGTTGAGATACAAAGAGTCCTACTATAGACGAGAGCATGTATGCTTGTCATCTAGTACATAATTTCAAGATAGGGTAGTAGGGGTTAGTCAAAGATTCCATCGAAATAAGGTACTGCAGAATCAGCGAAGCGAACACCATTAGCGTCATGATTGTGCCCCATTTGCGGTTCTGGTCTCGCGCCACCTGCGCTTCCTCTCATGCAGCTATGAGCTGATCCTTGCTAGCCATCTGGTCCTGCTCTAACAGCTCTACACACTCGGTGATACCCAAAATAGAGTAGTTATGTTTAGTCACGTGACTCCACACATACATTATCCTATTTGACAACTTCTCGCGCTCCTCCCCTTGTTCAGCCTTCTACTACTGGTACTCCTCCAAATAGTCGACATGCGCCTCAACTCTACGCGAGGGTTCTCCAGTCTCTTGGATGGATGGTGGGGACATCGGGCGACAACCTTCAAACTTCACTCTTTTACCAAGCAAGGTAGTCTTTCAGGCCATAGCTTTATTTCTTCGGCAAGGCGTCTCTGGGTTCCGGTTCCTCATGGTAGGTGGTGTAAGCTTCTTTTCGAAAGAAGCGTCATCAGATAACTATGCAGGGGATCCAGTCACTAGGTGAATGTTATCACCGCTTGGCTCATATCTTGACATCCGCACATGGCTTCCTCTCGAGTCAGAGGTCTCATTGCTGGTATGTGGTGGTGACTCAGGGACCTCTTAGGGTTCCTCATCGCTGCTCTCTGCCGGTAGAAATCCATTTCCGTACTCGCTCATGGTTAAGGTAGCTAACATATAAGAAGAAATGTGAGTGTGAATTATATATATGTACTAAGCTCTACATGTAATTCACGCTTATAGTTCTTAGAGCTTAAGGTTATAGTCTTGGTTTTCAAACGACCTAATTCTCTATAACCAATGGCTCTGATACCAACTTCTGTCGCACCCGTCTAAGGCGGAAACACGGCTTATGACAGTTGTATGGAAATCAAGAACACATTGTTTAATAAGAGAAACTTACTACGCATTCATCATTTCCAAAATAATAGTTTACATGATATATTGTTTCAAAATACAAATTGAGATTTCCTAATAAAAGCTATCCTAACAAAAGATTATGTTTTCTTAAAATCTCCATGTATATGTATGCCATGCACTTCTAATTCCTTCATGGGTTACCTGAAAAATAAGCTAAAAGCGGTCAGCTATAAAGCTGGTGAGTTTGTAGGTTGTCAGTAACAAGATAATATAAACATTTAGTCCGCAACTAAACATGATTACCTAGTATATTTGCCCATGCTTAATGCCTTATCACGTAACATTAATTCTTGTTTCTAGAATCGGAAATAAACATTCACCACGTTTTCTGCTATTTTAAATGCGTCACTCAGAAGGATGAATGGGGCGTCACCCCGATATATCTATCAATTTTTAACCGTCGACTTAGCAAAGTTAACTAGTTGCGTTTCCGGAAAAAGGGGACTTTAGAAGTGATAATATTTATAGTTCAACTCATGTTATATGATCAAATAGATAAGTGAATAGTCAATATAGTAAATAACTAAAATAGTTGAGCATATTTCCCCCAAAAGTTTAAGAGAAAACGGAGCTACGAAAACTCACCTAGTGATGATGAAAGTGAGATCTTGCAGTGGAAGGTCGGTCCTACTAGGGTCCTACAATGGTGGGACTCTATGAGTTTTATGGACTTTATTCTAGTTTAAGTTAGACTAAGGTATTTCTTTATACAATTATAGAGTGTTAGTTCTTGATTTCTTGTAAATTATATACTAACATGTGGCTGAAGCTTTTGCATGTGACTGACTATCCTTTCAACCTCATAGCCTCTTGGATCCTTGCTGGGATTGTTCAGTGGAAGTTCAGACAGAGTCTTGATGTCTTTGTGTGGCATTTTGTAGATTGCTTTGCTTGAACATCTCATCTGCTGTTTCTTTACATCAATCAGAGTGAACTCATCCAAATCAGCATTATAGGACCAACTTACAAATGGAGAGTGGGACTTGAGTGGTTTGATGTCAATGATCACATCTTTGCTTGGGTTGAAGTAGTGTTTGATTGCTAGCATAAGACGTTTCCCACTCTCGTTTGCAGGCTCATGAGCTTCACCTAGCTCCAGAATTCTGCCAAGATCTGAATCTGGTAGTTGCAGAACCTCACCAACAGACCTGTATGTAGATCTTCTTCTTTCAGTTCTCCCCCTGAAGATCTCAAACCTTTGATCCTGTGGATTGTAGGCCCATTCAACTATGTCTCTTGAGTCTTCAGGTTTAGATGAGGATTTGGGTTTCTTCAGGGGAGGCTGTTGATGAATGGGAGCTGGGTGGGATGATTTGGACTTGTTGGGTGGAGGAGTGGAAGGTTTGGGGAGGAGAGTGGAAGGATGATGGACTGAGGAAGAGGTAGGTGAGGGAGAAGGCTTGGGTTTCTTTGTCTTTGGTTTTTCTTCTTCTTTGATAAGTACCCTTTTCTTGGAGCCCTTCTTCCCTAGTCTTTCTTCCTCATCCTTTTTAACTTTGAAGTAGAGGGCTTGCAGGTTCATGAAATTCATGGGACCTAGCCTCTTTCCACTATCTCCTCTAGCCTTAAGGAAGTCAATCATGACCTTCCTTTCTTCATGGGTCCGTTTATTAAAGGCAATGGTCTTTTTGGACTGTTGTTTGGATTTTTCTTCTTCTTCAGCCTGTTTCTTCTTTGCCAACTGACCTTGCTGACCCATGAAGGCTCTGTAGACTTCTTTAGTTGATAGTTTCTCAAGGTAGTCTGCATCCTCACCTTGAGAGACTAGAGTCTTTACCCACTCCTCCCTCATTTCTTTAGCTAGTTCAGAATCGGTTATTCTGAACTTAGCTTCTTCTTTCTTCTTCTTCTTCTTCTCCAATTCTTCCTCTTCTCTATTGAATTGTTCCTGCAGTTGAAGAGCAAGAGCTGCATCTTCTTCAATCCGGTCAACTGCAGGAATCTTTCTTTTCAGTTCATCCAGCTGTTTAGCATACAGCTGGATGGTTTGTTCTCTTAGGAGAATGGCTGTTTTTCTTTCTTGAGCCTTTTTCATGTTAGCCATCTCCTCTTCTTCTCTTCTTCTTCTTTTCTCTTCCCTCTCTCTTTTCTCTTTAAGCAACCTCTCTTCATCTTCATCTGTCATGATTCCCTTTCCTTTGTTTACATTGGATGCCTCTGCTTCAGCTTCACTGATCACAACAGCAGATGATGATGCTGCTATTGGGATCTCTGCCTTGGCTTCATTGGCAAGTTGAGAAATTAACAAGGGACAGTCACTGTTTTCATCAAGTTGGTACTCAGGACCTTCTATTTCTCTCAGTTGATCCCTAAGTGAAGACCTTGTGCCAAATGCTACAGATGTGGCTTCAACTTGTGGAGTATCTGAGTTGGAGTCAGTATCAGAAGTTGACACAGACTCTTCCTGAGGAATCAGTCCTTCTTTTTCAAGATGGGCTTTGATGGTGACTATCATTGCCTGGCTCTCTAATGAGTTAATATTGCAGATGTTGGCTCTGACTGAGGGCAGATGGAGGATGTTCCTGGTGTTGATGGTGAGAGAGGTGCCGTTGCTTAGAAGGAAGGTATGGTCAAGGCACTTATTGCTTATCCATCCTAGCACATCTAAGTCCTTGACCATTAGTTTGTACAGGAGTCTTTTCAGGCTCAGAACTTCTTCTTCATTGAGAAGACTGCTCCTTGTGATTTGGAGATTGTTAGGAGACAGTCTTCTTTCTGTAGCCTGAGATGACTCAGGAGACTCTACCCGTTTTAGTTCTTTGATTAGTCTTATGAAGTTGGGTAGGTTGTCCTCTATCAAAGCATAGAACATGTCAATGAAAAGGTCTGCTGAGAGTTCTGATGAGTTGTTGATGCAGATGAGATCATATAGGTCAAGGATTTCAAATGGATGAATTAAATCCCAGTCTAGCTCTTCTACTCCGCTAAACTCCCGACCTTTCCAAAACCTCTCAGTTTTCCCATCGTACCCCCAAGCTAGTATAATGTCAAACTCTAGCTGTGTTGATGTTAGTGGGAAGTGGGGGGCATCTGCATGACTTATGATGGCTGCAAGTTCTGGGATGATGCTGAAGGATGTAGATGTTTCGTCTTGGTTGTTTTCATCCATCAGCACCTCATCTATAGCTCTGACAACTAGCTTCCAGTCTTCAGTATATTCTTCTTCATTGTCATCTGAGACTGGCAAGTCATGAACTTGGACAAAAGCTGGTCTGAATAGTGAGCTTTGAAGTACAACCTGCTCTTGAATCCAGTCGTCAAGACTGTCTGTATCTTCTTCCATAGAGACCATCTCCCCCTTTTTGGTTGCATCAGTAGACAGGTAAGCATCAGTTTGGGTGCCTACTAATACAAGAGAGGGAGTGGCTAAAGTTGGGCATTGATGGGCTTCATGCATAGACACTTGGTGTCTTAGTTTAGACACTTCATCCTCTAGCATAGCCACCCTGGTCGTCAATTCCAAGTTATGAAGTTTCAGTCTGTCCTCATCCACAGTTGTGGAATCCTTGGACCCAGATGGGGCCTTAGGCCTAGCCTCTTCATCCCCATCACCCATGGTTTCTTGGCGCCTGGGATTCCTCTCAGTGAGGGGAGTTTCCAAGGAAACATCCTCACCATGAGTTGCCGTGGTTGAGGTCTTAAAGATGTTGTCACTGTCCTCCTGGTCATTTGATGGACCAGCAGTAGTGACAGCCTCTTCCACATCCACTCTTTCATAACTCCGAGAGTGGACCTTCAGGGTAGATGAACTTGGGTTGGGTGTTTCAGAAGCAAGACCAATCAGTACCTCCTTGATAGTGGTAGTTGGAGAAGGTACATCACTTTGGTCAGGTTCCTCAACACTTAAGTCCAAAGAAGATAGGAATGGCTCAAAGGGCTATTCTATAGATCCGGGAAGTGATCCTAATCCTAATAGAGAGACTTTCGAAGGAGTCTCCCTAACAGTGTGGCTTTCCCTTATGATATTCTCACTAGAATGTTGTGATTCTGAGTGAGGGATGTTGGCTTGGGTTTGGGCCTTGGAGGCAAGAGAAGAAGGAGTTCTCTTGCTCCTCTTCCTTGTATATTTGGCTGCAACCGGGGCCCTGTGTTCCGGTTGAGCAATCAAACTGTGGGTGAGTAAAGTATGTGCCTGTACATCCTCAGTAGAATACACAGGGGTTCGATCAAGGGAAGCAACAGTTTGAGTTTGTGGCAGTGAGGTGGAGGGTGTGGGATCAGTATCAGCTGGGTTTGCTGAACTGTCACCCTGGGCACTTTGCGTGTTCAACATTGTAGACAACAATGGAACATCGGCCCCTGAGAACTTTGATGAAACTGTTCTCATGCTTTGAAAAATGTTGTTCTTATGTCCAAGCATCATGTAGATTCTTGCAGTTTTTGAAAGATCTTGGTGCTCAATGTTCAACACTTCCTGTAAGAATCTAGGGTACATGAAGAACTATGATTTCACCCCTTCTTGAAGGTTGTATCTCAAACCTTCAAGAATGAGGTGGGAAAAATTGAAACCCGCCCCAGTTATCATACCGTGAATTGCCGACGCAAGTCCGGAGCTAAGTTGGTTCCAGCCACTCCTCTTCTGGGATATGCATTGGAGAAGAGTTTGCAGAGATACTTCCATTTGGGACCCATGAGTGCCTTCTCTATCGTATAATCTGTTTGATTCCCAGTGTACCCGATGGATACAAAAGTCCTCATGTATACGTCTCTTGGGTAAGAGATGGCGTCCCCATCATCCTGAAGCTTGAGGTGTTGGCGGAGCTTTGCTTCAGTGATAATCATCTCCTTGCCATCTACTGTGCCTCTGATTTGGGGAGTGCCTTGGTCAGTAGAATACACGGCTGAGCTCCAAAAATCTTCCATGTGGGAAGTATGGATGGTTGGGTTGACTGTTAGGGCATGGTGGATTTTGGACTGACAAAGGAAGTCGATCATATCATCGAAACCTTCGGATTTCTTGCCCTTTATTAGGCATGCAGTGAGGTTGTGATATGGGGAAAACTTGTCGTTGGGGTTGTTTATGTCTGCGCCTGCCATTGTTATGGATTTGGAGGAAAGAGAGAAGGGTGTTTGAATGGTGGTTAATTGTGGAGGGCTTTGAATGCTGTGGGGACGGGAGAGAAAGTGATGGGAGATTAGAGTTTGAAATTGAATATGAAGAGGTTGTGGGAATGTTTGAAATTGATATATAACGGCAGACGAAGGAAAAAGCAACTTTACTTGTACAGTACAACCCTTTTCACTTTTCATTGTTACAGCTGTAAAACACTCGAGCAGTCATGGTAAAGACTGAGAGTAGTTTTTACCGCGGGTAAAGGTTAATGTAGACTTGTTTTACCCATCAGCAACAAACTTGATTGCTGCCGATGGTGAGCTATCCGCTGCAAACTTGGTTGCTGCGGATAGTGAAGTCTTTCAGCAGCAGATTTGGGTGCTGCTGACTGTTGTATTCATTCCGCAGCAAAAAGGTTGCTGCTGACCGCCTTAAAGCTGTCCGCAGGCAACTTGTTCCTGCTGATAACTTAAAGCGATCAGTGGCAAAGGCTTTGCTGCTGAAGCTTTAAACCTGTCGGCAGCTGAGAGGCAAAAATGCTGCTGACTTATAACTTTTTATTAAGAACAAAAACATAGACATATTTACAAGGAAAGATACAAAATTAGAGACATGTCTTATTCAAAGTTCATCATGCCAATTGATTCAACTAGATATCGAAATCTTGCTTCATCAAAAGGTTTAGTGAACAAATCAGCATATTGCTCATTTGTGTTAACCTTGGATAGGACAATTCTCTTTTTCTCAGCTTGATCCCTGATAAAGTGATACCTGATAAAGTGATACCTGATGTCGATGTGCTTAGTCTTGGAATGTTGCACTGGATTATTCGTGATAGAGATAGCACTCATGTTGTCAATGTTAATTGGAGTCTGCATGAAGGTCATTCCATAGTCAAGCATTTGATTTTGGATCCAGATGACCTGTGCACAGCAGCTTGAAGCTGCAATGTATTCTGCTTCAGCTGTTGAAGTAGAGATACAAGTTTGCTTTTTGCATTGCCATGAGATGAGCCTTCCTCCAAGAAATTGACATCCCCCAGATGTGGACTTTTTGTCCAAGTTACAACCCCCATAGTCACTGTCAGTGTAGGCATAGAGATTGACATTTCCATTCTTTGGATACCATAGCCCAAGTTTTGGAGCTCCCTTTAGGTATCTAAGGATCCTTTTGACAGCTTGAAGATGAGACACTTTTGGAGCTGCTTGAAATCTTGCGCAGAGACAAACTGCAAACATGATATCTGGTCTTGAGGCAGTGAGATACATGAGAGACCCTATCATTGCTCGGTACTGATGTTGATCAGTGTCTTGTCCTTCTTTATCCGGAGATAACTGATGGTGCACTTGCATAGGAGTTCTTGCAGCATAGCAGTCAGCCATTTTGAACCTCTCCAAGATGCTTTTGACATACTTGGATTGACTTATGAAGATTCCATTTGGTACCTGTTTGACTTGAAGTCCTAAAAAGAAATTTAGTTCACCCATTGAACTCATTTCAAATTTGGAATGCATCAGAACTTCAAAGTCTTTGCAGAGCTTCTTTCTTGTAGATCCAAAGATAATGTCATCAACATAAATCTGGACCAACAGAATTTCTCCCCCTTCATCTTTGATGAAAAGTGTCTGATCAATGGCCCCCCTTCTGAAGTTGTTGCTAAGTAGATATCCAGATAAAGTTTCATACCAGGCTCTTGGGGCTTGGTGTAAGCCATAGAGAGCTTTGTCCAGTTTTAAGACCTTATTTGGATGTGCAGGATCCACAAAGCCTGGAGGCTGTTTGACATAGACCTCTTCACCAATCTTGCCATACAAAAAGGCACTCTTCACATCCATTTGATAGACCATAAAGTTTTTGGATGCTGCATATGCCAGAAAGATTTTGATGGCTTCCAGACGGGCAACAGGAGCAAAGACTTCATCATAGTCAATGCCTTCTTTTTGAGTGTAGCCTTGAGCTACCAGTCTGGCTTTGTTCTTGGCCACGATGCCCCTTTCATCTTGCTTGTTTCTGAAGACCCATCTTGTTCCAATGGCTGTTTGACTAGGTGGAAGATCAACAAGCTTCCAAACATCTTGTCTTTTGAATTGCAGCAGTTCTTCCTGCATTGCTTCAATCCAGCTGTTGTGCTTGAGAGCTTCATCAATCTTCTTGGGTTCCACCTGAGATAGAAAGCAAGAGAACAAACAAATGTTGGCTTCATGAGACTTACTTCTTGTCTGGATACCTGTGTGGACTTGGCCAATGATGTTTTCCAGAGGATGCTCTTTGTTTATTCTCTGTGCTGGTATCACATCCAGTTGTATTCCCTCTTCAAGATTACTTTGGTTTAGATCAGGATTGTCTTCAGTTGTAAGGAGAGGAGCTTGGAGGTTCTGATCATTGTGTTCCACATTGTCAGCAGTATTAGCATCAGAGGCCTCTTCAGCATGGATTGAGGAGGCTTCATTAAAGATTTCTTGGTCAGAGAGATTTCTGCTTGTGGTGTTGGAAGTACCGGCTTCACTTGTACTGGCTTCAATAGCTTCTGCCACCGATGGAGGATCAATGGATGGCCTTTTCATCCTGATGTAGGGACTGGGAAAATCCAGTCTGTAGTCAGTAGAAGAGGAGGATGAGGCAGAAGATGTTGATTTTGAAGAAGAAAACTCCATATTTGAGAATATGAGAGGCTCAAATATCTGGGTGAAGGAGTCTATATCAAAGAGCCAGTTAGGACCTTTGCCATGTTCACAGACAACGTGTTCCCTGCATTCCACATTAGCAGATTCTTCCACAATCCGAGTCCTAGAATTGAACACTCGGTAGGCCTTTGATTGAGAGGAGTAACCCACAAAGTAACCTTCATCAGACTTTGCACCGAATTTAGGAAGAACTCCATGTGTGATGAGGATGGTACATGGACATCCAAAGGGCTTCAGGAAGCCAATGTAAGGAACTCTTTTGAGCCATAGTTCATAGGGTGTTTTCTGGAGAGGCTTAACAATAAGGACTCTATTCTGCACATAATAAGCTGTGCTTACTACTTTCGCCCAGAAAGTAAGGGGCAGCTTTGAGTCAGCCAGCATAGATCTTGCTAATTCAATCAGAGTCCTATTTCTTCTTTCAGCTACCCCATTTTGTTGAGGGGTTCCTGGGGCACTGTATTGCCTTTCAATGCCCTTGCTCTTACAGAAACTGTTCAAAGTGTGATTTTTGAACTCTGTTTCCTGATCACACCTTATGATCTTTACCTTCAGATTGCTTTGATTCTCTACCCTAAGAATATAGGATTTGAGAATCTCAGCAGTTTCATATTTTGTTCTTAGGAAGAAAACCCATGAGAATCTGGAGAAGTCATCAGTTATCACCAGACAGTAGGACTTTTTGCCCATTGACATGACATTCGTAGGACCAAAGACATCCATATGCAGTAGCTGGAGAGGGGTGTCATTTGTGTTCAATGTCTTGGGCTTGTGGGAACTCTTGTGTTGTTTTCCATTCAAGCAGGCAATGCAGTGATCGTCTAGCTGGAATTCTTTGTCAGGAAGCCCTCTGACAAGATTGTCCTTCACTAATTTATTGATTGTTTTGATGTTAACATGGCTTAACCTCCTGTGCCAGACAGCGGATTCATCAACTGATGCCTTTGACAGAAAACATGAAACACTACCAGATGGAGTGACTTCATTCATGTCAAGCACATATAAGTTGTCCTTTCTATGAGCAGTTAGGAGAATCTTCTCTGGAGGGGGTTTAGATAGGCCAGGAGCTAACACGAAACATTCTTTGTCAGTGAAGAGCATCCAATGCTTTTGATCACATACTTGGGAAACACTCATGAGATTGAAGTCAAGTTCTTTAACATAGTTGACTTTTTCAATACTCATCCTTTCATTGGACACAGTTCCTTGTCCAGTGATAGATCCACCATTTGAGTCACTCCCAAAGGCAACATATCCTCCATTGAAATGTCTGAAGTTAGAGAGGATGGACCTGTTTCCTGTCATGTGCCTGGAACAACCGCTATCTACCACCTAAGTATTGTGTTTATTGCCTAGCTGTCCCTGCACATGGAAGATATCTAATTAGTGGGAGGAACATTGTAGCATGCAGCATTGTAGAAAATCGTTGCTGATTTGCCATTGTCAGCATGCTTGCAGTTAATGGAACTAATAGTTATGCTTGGAGATTGTTTGGCCTTCCATTGCTGTGTTGGAGGTTTTCTAGCTTTCTTTACATTGTCGGCAGAAGATGTTGTTCCTGACAGTTCTGACTTATCCGCAGCCAATTTTGCTGCTGAAGGCTTTGCTGAATTTTTTGTTGCTGTTGAAGGCTTTGCCTGGGATCTTGCCTTATCAGCAGTGGACACTTTTGCTTTGTCAGCAGCGGATACTTTTGCTGCTGAAGGCTTTGCTTTTGGTTTCCTGGACTTTACTCTATCAGCAGCGATTTTGTTTGTTGCTGATGGGTTGAGCACAGATGAACGATTTGCAATCTGGTTAAAAGGGTTGAACTTACATGTTGCAGCAAAGTGGTTTGATTCCCCACATATGATGCAAGTTTGTTGAGGTTTCTGCATCTTCACTCTTTGAGGGGATAGAGATTCTCTGAACTTTGTTGCCTTTGCATCATAGCTTCTCACCTGTTTGTTTCTGTTTGTTTTCTCAAAGGCATGCTGCTTTGAGTTTCTTTGGTGTTCACGGTAGTGAAAGTAGGTGCTGGCAGTGTGATTGTATTTGCCACACACAAAGCAGGATAGTGCTATCTTGTCCCTGTGAAAGTCCACATAGTTCTTACTTTGAAACAAATCTTTGAAGTTCCAGGGATGAGCTTTGTTATGTTCAAAAGTGGCTTCTTCTAGTGTCTTTTGAACATATGGACCTTTTTCTCCAGGTGTATGAAAAATATCAAACACCTTTGGCTTTGACTGAGACTTGGGGTTGGTGAAACCTGATGTCTCTCCCTTTTCAATGTTTAGCTTTCTTCCATTTTGAGGATAGCTAATCTTGATTTGTTTGAATGGGATGGGAGTTGGAATAGTTGGAGTAACAACAGGACATTTAGTTTTGTTCAGAACAGCTTCAGAGATAGGAGCAGATGGGACTGCACTAGTTTCACAGTGGTCTGAGTAGGTTGACTCAGGTTCTAAAGAGGTGGAGCAGTCTTCCACAAAACATGCATCCATTGAAGGATCAAGGTTTCGGTTTGCCGTGTCAAGATTTGCAATATTGAAGCTTGGTTCGTGAATGGCAACATAGTCAGCAGGAGGAGGAACTGTCTTGTACTCGTCATTATGATATCCAAGTCCAATTTTTACCCTTTCATGGACTTGAATATCTAACAATCTTTGTAATTTTTTGGATGAAAATTCATATTTTTCAACATGAACTTTCTGTTCAGCCAGTTCAGCTCTGGTAGCTTTAAGTTTTACTAATAGATCATCAATCTGAGTTTCAAGATTGGTTTGTTCATGTTTTAATGAAGAAATCTCTTTCTTAAGGCAGTTAATCTTTTCTTTGTAACTGTCTTCGACCTTTTTGAATTCAGATTTCATTTGGTGAAACTCTTCATTTTGATCTATTAGATTTTGGTTATGCTTTCTATAACCTAAAACTTTGTCAATGCAAGCTTGAGAGCAAAGATGTTCAAATACCTGAGGTGGTATCTCTGCGTTGTCTGCCATAAGTGCTTGGTTGGAGGCAGGAACATCTTCATATTGAAAACTCCAGTCAAATTCTGTAGTTCCAACATTTGCACAGGCTGTAGTTTGTGCTGGAGGAGTTCCTTGCTGCTGCTGCTGCCTGGGCTGACCTTGGTAACCTTGTCTTTGATGGCTGGCACCCTGATTGGCTTTGGGTGCCTTGCACTCCCTAGCAAAGTGACCCATTTGGTTACAGTTGTAACATCGGATCTTGCTTTTATCAAGCCCAACTCTGGTGTTTGAGTTGTTGCTTGGAACTGATCTCCCGGTTCTAGAATAAAACCTTTTTGCTCTGAGGGAGAGCATGGCATATGAGTGCTGAATATCCATTTCTTTAAGATCATCTGGATGAAAGCATTCCAGATTCTCCTTTATGAAGTGCATGCTGCTTGAGTTGTCAGAGACAAAAGCAGTAGAGGTTGGCTATTGAGGAGGTGCCTCAAGAAGAAATGGTGATGAGTTGGATTGTGAAGCAGTTGGTGTTTGACGATGAGTAACAATGGGAGGATAGTAGTTGCTTGCACTAGGACCAGAATGATCAGAGTGAAACGCTGAGGTGTTGGTGGAGGAAGTGGTAGCTGATTGATAACTGGTGCTCCTTTCTTTAGCTTGAATCATTTCTAATTCATAGGTTTTGAGCATGCCAAAGAGCTCAGTCATCTGAAGAGTCTTCAGATTCTCTGTTCTTCTGATGGACACTGTATATAATGTCCAACAACTAGGAAGAGATCTTATGAACTTCTTGAGAATGTATTCATTCTCCAGCTTTACCTTGGAGCACTGCAGTTCTCCAACCAGGTACGTGTACATGTTATATAAAACTGTTAGTGACTCACCTTCCTTCCAGACGAAGTTTTCATACTGTTGCTTGAGAATGTCACGTCTGTTCTCCTTGACCTCCTCAGATCCAGCAAACATCTTTTCCAAGGCTCCCCATAACTCCTTTGCAGTTTTGTGAGCCTTGAAGTTGTGAAAAACTTCATTTGGAAGGCACATTTGGATAGCTCCTAATGCCTTGAAGTCCACCTCCATTTTCTTGATGTCTTCTTCAGAATACTTGGAGGGTTCCTTCGGAACTAGTGGTCCTCCAGAGTCAGCATAGGCCACCATGGGAACATAAGGTCCATCCCTTATGGATTTCCACATTCCGTATTCATGGTAGCAGAAGAAGCTTTCCATACAGTTCTTCCACATATCATAGTCCTCCCCAGACACCAACCTCGGTGGTCGGTTGATACTGCCGATGTCTTCAGATCCATGACTTTGTGCCATTTTGTTTTGTGTGACTTGATAAAGAATAGAGTTTTGAATAGAATCAGAAAGTGATTAAACAAATGTTAGTTTGTTTAATCTTGAGCCAAAGCTCTGATACTACTTGTAGGATCGTAAGATTACAAGGTGATTCTATTCTAGTTGATATTGGCGGAAACAATAGCAACCAACAAAGTAAACAAGTAAACAGCAAGAATACTGATAAATGCACTGTTGTATTACACTTCTGAGATTACAAGATTACAAGTAAAACTCTCTCAAGACACTATCAAAAAGCACTATAAAGGCACCCATTGTTTGAAGTGTTTACAAGATATATATAGTAACTTAGAATCAAGACAGACCCGTGATTCTAAGGATCAGATCTAACACAAGCCGTTGATCTTGTTTATTAATCTAAATTACACGCAAAGGCTAATCTAGATAACTTTACTGAAACGTCTTCTTAGGCATCATTGTTTGCATGCTTGGAAAAGCGCGTCATTATCTTTTATTGGTTGCACCAGTGAGGTTCCTTCTGCTTGGAGTAAGGCGGTTGCTTTTGCAGAAAGGTGTCAGAGGCGCTTCCCATGGATAGTCAGCTGCAACGTTTGGTCTTCAGAGAATAAAGCTATCAGCAGCAAGAGTGAGAATAATGCTGCTGATAAGCCTATCAGCAGCAACAAGTGTTGAATGCTGCTGATAAGCCTATCAGCAGCAACAAGTGTTGAATGTTGCTGATAAGCCTATCAGCAGCCATATGTGTTGAATGCTGCTGATAAGCCTATCAGCATCATTTGTACTTAGAATAATTTTGTAGCAATCAGTCTTTGGTTCTACACAGTGGGGTACACTTTGTATATCTTAAAATTAATACCTTAACACACAATAACGTGATAAAAAGATGCTTATGGTTTCAAATCATATAATATTGTCAACTTGAATTACTTGTTTATATGCTTATTACGTATGAATAAATTGTAATCCATGACATGATCCCATATTCTTTGACGTTTATCTTTTATCGTTTTTGCTACAATTTAGCCTGATATGATCCTCTGCTCGTTTCTTTCATAAAAAATGGCTTGTGTTTGCATTTGTGTATATCGTTACTCTGAAAAGATCAAAATGATTTTAAGTTTGTGTAAAGTTCAATTGTAATCAGAAAAGCCAAAAATATTTGTGTTTAACCTTCTTTAATTGACTTTGAATCCTCTTGATTGAATGTGCTTATCATGCTCGTTATTTGAGTTGACATCTTCATAATTTGAGTTGAAAGTTTGAGCACACAAGGGTCTCTGCGTACTTATTAAGTGCACATGAGGTAAACCCAACATACTTAACAAGTACGCAAGACTTAAGTCATGCGTACTTGGTAAGTACGCATGAGTTAAGTCTTGCGCACTTAACAAGTACGCACGACCAGTTTGTGTTGGGTATATACACATCAGTTAGAATTTTTATTGAGTTTCATTTCATTTCAAACGTATCTACTCTTTTGTATACCTCCTGCTCATTTTCACTCAAGATTTGTGTGTTCCTAAACGATTTTTTATCCCGATCTTCGTTTCATCTTCACTTTAATCATCTTTGGTGAGAATCTCAGTCCATTTCACCCATTAAATCTCCTACTATTGACAGATTCTTTGAAGGTTCTTGATAGTAAAACTTTGATCGATTGTGGTTGTTCTAAATGAAAATTAAGACCTACATCTAGTTATAAGTCACTCTTCGAAGCTTCTTGATTCCTACGTTGTCTGTATCAGGGTTTGATTTTGTCGTTGACCCCTTGTTTGACCGTAGGTTACCTTCGGACCAAGGACAGGTCAAAATTGACTAGTTTAGCAACTCATTGATGTTGATAGTGGGTCCATAGGTCATACTCATGTATTTCGACCTTGTGGTGACCTTATCCACGGCAATATCTTGATCTGTTGAATTTTTGGAGTTTGAAATTTGGCTAAGTGCAAGTTCTGGCGCACTTAACAAGTACGCAAGAAGTAGTTCATGCGTACATGCTAAGTACGCAAAAACTAACCCCTGCGTACTTGCTAAGAACGCAGGAAGGACACTTGTGAAAAAATTCTAAGTTTTAAATTCAGTTCATTATGTAATTGCTATATCAAGTCATGTTTGATTCATTTCCAATAATGCTTCTTGTTCTTATTGTGTTTATTGTTTGTTTTTGTGGTGATGGCTCATGCATTTACCAGCGAATTCAATCTGCTGGCTCTAACACAACCCGAGTGGAAGGGTGTTGCACTTCAATATAGGGAGATAGTCGATTTCCTGAACCGATCGAAGATCAGCTATGCCATCTCTGCTGATCCTATTGTCTCAAGACTGTATCTGGAGAAATTCTGGGAAATTGTTGATCATGACTGTACAGTAACCCCAAACGTCATTAGGGTTACTGTAGCAGGTCATGATATTGCTATTTCTGAAGACACCATCAGATGAGTACTACAGTTTAGGGACTTATCAACTGATCCAGTGAGCTACCCTGACTACTTCGTTGATGGATACTGGAGAAAAAGGATGGGGTATGTTGGTTCCATGGACTACTCTTCGTATAAGAAAATGTGGGTACTTGATCAGTGGCGTTACTTCACGCACGTCATGATCATGTGCCTGTCTGCTAGGAAGGCAGGAAAGGATGCCATGGGGCATGACTTGGCAGCTGCAATGGTTGCCCTCTCTCTTAACAAGGGTTACAACTTTTCAAAGTATATCTACAAGTCTATCACCGATCAGATCAATGCTGCTGATAGGTTTAGATTTCTTTTATACCCTCGGTTCTTCCAACTGTTGATTAATGATGATATACCCAATCTTCCTCAGATTGGAGAGAGACTACAAGTGAAGTGGGTGTCCAAGAGAGTTTTCTCACAGTTCTTAACGTCAGACAGTGTAGAACCTACCCCTGAGCATACTTCACTCTTTGACCACCTAATTAATGAAGCATATGTGGCCCATGCTGACTTCAAATGGTATAGTGTAGAGTCTGAGCCTGAACTCAGAACAACAGGAAGATGTTGGAGCATATTCTGGTGACAAAGAGCTTGAAGACATTATGTCTTAGTTAGAGTCTTTGACTTGTAATTGATAGAATTGTTAGCAACATTTAAAGGGGAGTCTGTTAGGACATGTTTTGTAACTGTTGATAAAATTCTGTGTAAGTTCATAGAGAGGCTAACTTAACAAGTTCGCCTGGTTTATTAGAGGCGAACTTGTTAGGTTCGCTTAGTCTATCTGAGGCAAACTTGTTAAGTTCGCTTAGCCTATTAGAGGCGAACTTCATAAGTTCGCCTAAGCATCTTTTAGGCGAACTTGTTAAGTTCGCCTGGTGCAGAACTGGTGCTTATAAATAGACAGTTTACAGAGTCTGTTAGATAAGATATCAGAGGAGACTAGAGAGAATTCTATGAATATTGTAACCTGATATTGTGGTGGAAATACAAAGAGTTTATTTACACCGTTGTTGTTGATTGAGTTACATAAGCACGTTGATCATGGATTCCGCACGTTATCACCGTGTCGTACCGCTAGTCTAGATGTCACACCCCGCCAAGGCGGAAACGCGAGGCACGACGTTCATGGTTTCCAAAGCACATGATTACCGCAAACACATACATGATAAATGGGTACATAAACAAGTTTAAAGTTTTACATTCCAAAATGTAAATTGAGTTTACAAAAAGTGAAGATTTCGCAAATATGACTCTGTTACAATGAGTTATACAAGAGAAATCCCCCAAAAATTGTATCCACCGTGCATGCATGTAATCTACATTGCTAACCTTGCGATCTCGTTCAATTTCCTGAAAAACATACTTAAAAATCGTCAACACGAGGTTGGTGAGTTCACAGGTTTAATCAATTTGTTCTTTGTAAAATTCAAATGTTCGTAAATAGTTTCAGTTGTATGTGATAAACAGAATAAGAAGTGTTTGACCCATTTGTAAACTAGCTAGGAATACAAATAATATGTTCATACATGAGGCGTAACCAAACCATGACATGTGTGAGCCCCTAATAAGCGTTATCAGGTTCTATGCGGCCATAAATCCTCCAGATTGTGGTTAGCGCGACTAACCATGACCGGGAGACGTCACTCTCCATAGTACTATTCATAGGACCCTAGGCTACAGTTAATGGTTACTACGTTGTTCCAGGGGACTTTATCGGCCTCCAATGTGTTGTTCTCATCCCATGTAAACATAAAGTCGTGTCTTATTCTCTTGTTATCCCATAAAATAGTTGAAGTATGTTCGTCCCCCAAATGTTAGAAAACAGTAAAAAGGGGCCGTGAAACTCACCTTGAGTTGTGTGTACTTGTAATGATACTTGCTGTAGTCAACCTTGACTATTCGTACCCTAGATATCAAGGGTAAATTGTGTTAAGACCGAACGTCTCATATTGCAAATTGTTCACCGACTTTGTAAATCTGGTTACTTTTGTTTAAATATCTTCTTAAATTTTCAACACTTGTTTTGTTATAAAAACAGATCTTTGTTACTGCCCAAAGGGGACTGACACAGGTATCGAAACTTCATAGTTTCGATTGGGCAATTGAGTGTCGAAACTTCCTAGTTTCGATTGTGTAGTTTGGTGTCGAAACTTCCTAGTTTCGATTGAGTAGTCAGGTATCGAAACAACCTAGTTTCGATTGAGTATTTGAGTGTCGAAACAACCTAGTTTCGATTGAGTAAAAGGTATCGAAACTACCTAGTTTCGATTGATCAACAGGTATCAAAACTCCTAGTTTCGATTGAGTTAACTGGTATCGAAACTACCTAGTTTCGATTACTGGACTTCTGTTTGACAGAATCAGTCCTGCATATTTATGTTTTAAAACTTGAATTTGACACACTTTTCTTGTTATCTTACTTGCGATTGAACATTTTGTATGCTTAGATACGGTTTTAAAGAAAATAAAGTGGATAGTACTGAGTTTTTACCATAAAACCGAGATGAAGATGATGAAAGAAAACAGAGAAGAGTCTTGAATCTTCTGTTAAACTTTCTTTAGAACACTTGAAATCTTCTTAAAATACCGAATTGATGGTAGTTTTTGTCTTAAAACTTAGCTTCGATTTGGAGAGAAATGGGGAAATTTCCGTAAGAAAATGAGAGAAAATAAAGGGTTTGTGAAAGTTTTGATTGAGGTGGTAAGGTTATATCTGAATTCTCACCAGTGGGAGATATGGGTTTTATGATAAAGAATTTGAATGTGAGGTAAATGGGGACGTGAGAATGGGGTGGGTTTTCTCTGGCTTCGGCCGAGAAAGTAAAGGGTAAGTGGGTTGGGTTTAATTAGTATAATAATTAGATTTAGGTATTAATATCAATTATAGTTTTAAAGGGGTAATTTAATTCGGTTTATACTGGTATGTGAACCGGTAACTCCTAGAATTACCAAAAATATAAAATGAGACAATGTTCAGTTTTTGTTAGACCTTAATGTCCTTGTTTGTGAAATTAAGTAAATCACAAAAATAATTATCATGTAAACTTGTTTATAATGTGTACGGATATTGACCTGAAATGTCGGGTGTCACATTCTCCCCTTGTTAAAAGAATTTCGTCCCGAAATTCAATTTGTGTCATCTTGAACTGGTGTATCCTTAAACAAGGATGGGTATTTTGTTTTCATTTGGTCCTCTCGTTCCCATGTATACTCAGGACCACGTTTTGGGTTCCAACGTACTTTAACCAGTTTGATCTGACTACGACTCAGCTTTTGAACTTTCCAATCTGTAATCTCAATTGGTTCCTCGATGAAATGAAGTTTATCATCAATGTGAATTTCATCTGGCGGTATGATCAAAGTCTCGTCTGATAGACACTTTTTGAGATTCGACACATGAAATGTATCGTGTACGTTGCTTAGTTCCTGTGGTAGCCTGAGTTTGTAGGCTACAGGGCCAACCCTAGCCAGTATTTCAACGGTCTAACGTATCTAGGGTTGAGCTTACCACGGTTACCAAACCTCGCAACGCCTTTCCATGGTGAGACTTTTAACATTACTCGGTCACCAATTTGAAATTCTAATGGTTTCCGTCTGTGGTCAGCATAGCTCTTTTGTCTATCTCGGGCCGCTTTTAGACGGTCCTTAATTTTGAAGATCTTATCAGTGGTTTCCTGAACAATCTCGGGGCCCGTCAAATGTTTTTCACCAACTTCTGCCCAACATAGCGGTGAGCGGCACTTACGACCATATAAAGCTTCAAACGGAGCTGCTTTAATGCTCGTGTGGTAGCTGTTATTATAGGAAAACTCTGTTAACGGTAAATGAGTATCCCAATTACCTTCGAAATCAATTACACACGCACGCAGCATATCCTCTAAAGTTTGGATAGTCCTTTCACTTTGACCGTCCGTTTGTGGGTGATATGCCGTGCTCATGTCAAGACGTGTGCCCATGGCTACTTGTAATGATTTCCAGATTCTAGACACGAATCTGCTGTCTCTATCAGAGATAATAGAAATTGGCACTCCATGCCTAGCCACAATTTCCTTGATATAAAGCTTTGCCAGTTTCTCGGTTTTATCCGTCTCTTTGATAGGTAGAAAATGAGCTGATTTTGTTAAACGGTCGACAATTACCCATATGGTATCATAACCACTGGACGTCTTGGGTAATTTCGTGATAAAATCCATAGAAATTTGTTCCCATTTCCATTGGGGAATTTCAGGTTGTTGTAACAAGCCAGACGGTTTTTGATGTTCGGCTTTTACTTTTGAACACGTTAAGCATTTACTGACATATGTGGCAATATCTCTTTTCATATTGGGCCACCAATATAATTCTTTTAGATCCTTATACATCTTATCTGAACCTGGGTGAATGGAGTACCTGGACTTGTGGGCTTCGTCCATAACTAACTCTCGTAAGTTACCAAAACATGGCACCCAAATTCAATTCATGAAGTATAAAGTGTCATCTGACTTAGACTCCAATTGCTTTATCATTCCTCGTAAAGCTTCATTCTGAATGTTTTCTTCTTTGATTGCCTCTTGTTGTGCCATCCGAATTTTAGTCGTGAGACTCGTATGAATTGTCAATTCTAGGGCACGAACACGGAGTGTTTTAACTCGTTCTTTATGACTTAAGGCGTCTGCTACAACATTGGCTTTCCCGGGATGGTACTTAATATTACAGTCATAGTCGTTTAGTAGTTCTACCCAACGACGTTGTCTCATGTTAAGTTCCTTTTGATCAAAGATATGTTGAAGACTCTTGTGATCGGTAAAGATAGTACATCTCGTACCGTAAAGGTAATGTCTCCAAATCTTGAGTGCAAACACAACTGCACCCAATTCCAAGTCGTGGGTCGTATAATTCTTTTCGTGCACTTTTAGTTGTCGTGAGGCATAGGCGATGACTTTGTCTCTTTGCATTAACACGCAACCAAGTCCTTGGTGTGATGCATCGCAGTATACAACAAAATTGCCAATTCCCTCAGGAAGGGATAAGATTGGTGCACTACACAGTTTCTGCTTCAGTAATTGGAAAGCTGACTCTTGTTTGTCACTCCAATCATACTTCTTTTCTTTCTGGGTTAATGTGGTTAAAGGCAGGGCTATTTTTGAAAAATTCTCGATGAATCGTCTGTAATAACCGGCCAAACCTAAAAATTGACGTACTTCTGTCGGAGTCTTTGGTGCTTCCCAGTTTTTGATTGCTTCAATTTTTGATGGATCAACGTGAATTCCTTCCTTGTTGATGACATGTCCAAGAAAATGCACTTCTCGGATCCAAAACTCACACTTAGAGAATTTAGCGTAAAGTTTCTCGTTTCTGAGTAGTTCTAAGATTAATTTCAGATGATGCTCATGATCCTCCTTGGTTCGTGAATATATCAATATGTTATCGATAAATACAATCACGAATTTATCCAAGTATGGCTTGCACACGCGGTTCATGAGATCCATGAAAACAGCTGGTGCGTTCGTCAAACCAAATGGCATGACTAGAAATTCGTAGTGGCCATATCGAGTCCTAAATGCTGTCTTTGGTACATCTTCTTCTTGGATTCTTATTTGATGATACCCCGAACGTAAATCGATCTTAGAGTAGAAGCTAGAACCTTGTAGTTGATCGAACAAATCGTCTATTCGAGGAAGTGGGTATCGGTTTTTGATTGTAAGCTTGTTTAATTCTCGGTAATCAATACACATCCTAAAGGTTCCATCCTTTTTCTTTACGAATAGGACCGGAGCTCCCCAAGGTGAGAAAATCGGTCTTATGAAACCTTTATCAAGCAACTCTTGGAGTTGATTTGATAATTCCTGCATTTCAGAAGGTGCTAATCGATATGGTGATCGCGCAACCGGGGCGGCTCCTGGTACCAAATCGATTCTGAATTCAACTTGCCTCGGTGGTGGTAAACCAGGTAAGTCTTCAGGAAAAACTTCAGGATAATCCTTAACGATTAGTATATCCTCAATTCGACGTTCCTCGGGTTTCTTCTCGACGACGTGAGCCAGGAATACGCAATAGCCTTCACGTAGATACCTACGAGCTTTCATGCAGTTTATCGTCCTTAATGTTACTCCACTCTTCTCACCTTGAATCGAAAGAATTTATCCGTTTGGGAGTGGGATTTGGACAATTTTCTCAAAACAAACAATCTCGGCATGATTCTTTGACAACCAATCCATGCCAATAACAACGTCAAAGCTTCCTAAGTCAACAGGTAACAGATCTATACTAAATGTGTGGTTTTTAAGACATAAGGTACAACCTTGAATGACCTCTCCGGTATTAATTAATTTTCCGTTTGCTAATTCAATTGTATACTTTTGTTCTAGTTTGCTGGGCTTAATACCGAGTAGGGACTTAAAATCATTTGACACAAAACTCAAATCAGCACCCGTATCAAAAAGTATAGAGGAATAGTGATTATTTATCGGGAACGTACCAGTGACAATATTCGGATCTTGTCGTGCGTCACCAGCTCCCATCACAAATGCTCTTCCACGGGCCTGATTATCGTTTCGGTTCTTCAACTTTGGACAGTCTTTTCTGAAGTGCTTTAGATCTCCACACTCAAAGCATCCATGATTCATCCTTTCCGTTCCTGGGTTGACTTTTCCTGCTACTTGATTTATCTTATTAGGGTTCGCATTACTCCTACAGTTATGGGCTAGGTGTCCACACTTTTTACATTTTCCACACTGGGTACACTTTCCATTGTGATGATATCCACACTTGTCACACCTTGGTCGTGCTCCAAGGTATCCATTTTGTTCCACAGTTTTGGCGACAAAGGCTTTCATAGTTTCAGGTCTCTTGTAAGTTTGATTCTTGTTTTGATTAATTGGTTTTCCAAACCATTTCCTCTTTTCCCCAGACCTCCCTTCTTCGGTCTCCTTCTTCTCAAACAAACCATCACGTACAACATTATCCCTCAGCTTGAAAGCTAGAGTTATGGCACTCTTGGCATCCATAGGGTTCGATGAAGTCACCAGACTTCGGATTTGAGGTGCGAGACCCCACAAGTATCTTTCAACCTTCTTGTATTCTGGGGTAACCATGTGTGGAACCAAGATTGCTAACTCATTGAATCGGTCAGTGTAGCCAGCAACATCATCTCCTATCATTTGTAAATTCCACATTTCAGATTCGATCTTTTGCAACTCATTTCGAGGACAGTATTCCTCGATCATCATGGCTTTTAGGTCTTCCCATGACAACTCATATGCTGTCTGCCTTCCCAAAGTCTTTACTTGTGAATTCCACCAAGTTAAAGCTTTATCAGTGAGTGAGCATGTAGAATACTTCACCATGCAGTCAGCGGTGCATTCACTAATATCAATCACCGATTCCATCTTTTCTATGCATCTCATTAGTCCCACTGCACCCTCGATGCCATTGAAGTTACGAGGCTTGCAAGATAGAAAGGCCTTGTAAGAGCACTTCCTAATTGGAGCATCTATAGAATTACAAGTCATAACGTCATTAATTTGGATCATGACTATGTGTTACGGCTTATTTATTCTATTACCTCCGGAAACTCCGGAACCTCCGGCTGTACCGCTACCTCCTGCACCTCCTCCACCGGTACCACTGCCGTTTCCTCCTCCACTGTTTCGGTTTGCTTCATACTGCTCCATAGCAGCAGCTACTCGCTGTGCTATGAGTTGTTCCACGTTTGGGGAAATCGCCTCGTTGTTGTCACCAGTGGTGTTACGGGTCGTCCTACGATTAGGTGCCATGACGTTCTTTCTAACATATCAATTAAGAAGAAACAACATTATATAAAAATAATGATAGATCATGACATAAGGATACAACAACATCAAACGAAAACAACCATCATTACAACATAAACCATTACATACATAGTCAAAACGTATATAGTACATTGTTCCAAAAGAAAAGGATACAAAAGGGATGGGTTCACATGACCTCATCAGTACTAAAGTTTTAAACTACATAATGTACTGTGGGCACAACCCGCCCATAATAGGTTTAAAGGAAGAAGTGAGAGTATAATCCAATCATCATGGCAAGTCCCGCCATGACAAAACTAGCTCTCGCCACAAATTCTGCAGCCAACGTCCTTTCTTCCAGCGCCTCCACCATGTCTCGGACCGTAACAGTGAACTGCCAGTCCATGTCAGCTCTCAAGTCTAGATAGTTTGTGGCACCCTGTATGTCTCGGGTGCGGTCCTCCAGAGTCTGAACTCGAGATCTGAGCCCTTGACGTAAGCGCATGGCTGCATCCCCATGTGCCCGAATATCATCTAGGAGATCATCAAGACGCTCTTCGTGCGTACGAGTGCGTGCTACTAATGTAGGCACTGTGAGCTCCATGGCTTCCCCAGTGTGGGGTAGGGGTATTGGGGAGTTGGAAGACTCTTCGAGCTCAAAGGTAGATGGGATGCTCTCCATCTCCCTCCATCGTGCTAGAGTACTGGGCATCCAACGGATGGTTCCCACAGTAGGGTGGTAACAGGGTCGTTTCCTAGATGGTTCCTCATTAGTCTCCAAGTCTTTCGGGTCACGGGCTGCCAAGTTTCTCTTGCACGGAAGTCAAAACTTTTTCCTAGCACTTTGCACCTTAACTGGTCCTCCGCTTTTCTTTCGGTAGGCGATAGGTGGTTCACCCAAGGCGAAATTAGGTGGTGTGGAGCTACGGGTTTGCACTCGATTTTTTGGGACGTGAGGCGGAAAGTTCCTCGTTTGATTCAGTGTCAGAGACGAGATCAGAATGTGAATGTGACGACATGCTTGTGACTACAATATCCATATGACAAAATGACTGGTTATGCAATGTTTACGCAACGAAAACGTTTTAGTGAGTCATTTAGATTATAGACTAGGTTCCATTGTAGACTCCTAGTTCGCTATAATCAATGGCTCTGATACCAAGTTCTGTCACACCCCGCCAAGGCAGAAACGCGAGGCACGACGTTCATGGTTTCCAAAGCACATGATTACCGCAAACACATACATGATAAATGGATACATAAACAAGTTTAAAGTTTTACATTCCAAAATGTAAATTGAGTTTACAAAAAGTGAAGATTTCACAAATATGACTCTATTACAATGAGTTATACAAGAGAAATCCCCCAAAAATTGTATCCACCGTGCATGCATGTAATCTACATTGCTAACCTTGCGATCTCGTTCAATTTCCTGAAAAACATACTTAAAAATCGTCAACACGAGGTTGGTGAGTTCACAGGTTTAATCAATTTGTTCTTTGTAAAATTCAATTGTTCGTAAATAGTTTCAGTTGTATGTGATAAACAGAATAAGAAGTGTTTGACCCATTTGTAAACTAGCTAGGAATACAAATAATATGTTCATACATGAGGCGTAACCAAACCATGACATGTGTGAGCCCCTAATAAGCGTTATCAGGTTCTATGCGGCCATAAATCCTCCAGATTGTGGTTAGCGCGACTAACCATGACCGGGTGACGTCACTCTCCATAGTACTATTCATAGGACCCTAGGCTACAGTTAATGGTTACTACGTTGTTCCAGGGGACTTTAGCGGCCTCCAATGTGTTGTTCTCATCCCATGTAAACATAAAGTCATGTCTTATTCTCTTGTTATCCCATAAAATAGTTGAAATATGTTCTTCCCCCAAATGTTAGAAAACAGTAAAAAGGGGCCGTGAAACTCACCTTGAGTTGTGTGTACTTGTAATGATACTTGTTGTAGTCAACCTTGACTATTCGTACCCTAGAAATCAAGGGTAAATTGTGTTAAGACCGAACGTCTCATATTGCAAATTGTTCACCGACTTTGTAAATCTGGTTACTTTTGTTTAAATTTCTTCTTAAATTTTCAACACTTGTTTTTTTATAAAAACATATCTTAGTTACTGCCCAAAGGGGACTGACACAGGTATCGAAACTTCATAGTTTCGATTGGGCAATTGAGTGTCGAAACTTCCTAGTTTCGATTGTGTAGTTTGGTGTCGAAACTTCCTAGTTGCGATTGAGTAGTCAGGTATCGAAACAACCTAGTTTTGATTGAGTATTTGAGTGTCGAAACAACCTAGTTTAGATTGAGTAGTTGTTATCGAAACAACCTAGTTTCGATTGAGTAAAAGGTATCGAAACTACCTAGTTTCGATTGATCAACAGGTATCAAAACTCCTAGTTTCGATTGAGTTAACTGGTATCGAAACTACCTAGTTTCGATTACTGGTCTTCTGTTTGACAGAATCAGTCCTGCATACTTATGTTTTAAAACTTGAATTTGACACACTTTTCTTGTTATCTTACTTGCGATTGAACATTTTGTATGCTTAGATACGGTTTTAAAGAAAATAAAGTGGATAGTACTGAGTTTTTACCTTAAAACCGAGATGAAGATGATGAAAGAAAATAGAGAAGAGTCTTGAATCTTCTGTTAAACTTTCTTTAGAACACTTGAAATCTTCTTAAAATACCGAATTGATGGTAGTTTTTGTCTTAAAACTTAGCTTCGATTTGGAGAGAAATGGGGAAATTTCCGTAAGAAAATGAGGGAAAATAAAGGGTTTGTGAAAGTTTTGATTGAGGTGGTAAGGTTATATCTGAATTCTCACCAGTGGGAGATATGGGTTTTATGATAAAGAATTTGAATGTGAGGTAAATGGGGACGTGAGAATGGGGTGGGTTTTCTCTGGCTTCGGCCGAGAAAGTCAAGGGTAAGTGGGTTGGGTTTAATTAGTATAATAATTAGATTTAGGTATTAATATCAATTATAGTTTTAAAGGGGTAATTTAATTCGGTTTATAATGGTATGTGAACCGGTAACTCCTAGAATTACCAAAAATATAAAATGAGACAATGTTCAGTTTTTGTTAGACCTTAATGTCCTTGTTTGTGAAATTAAGTAAATCACAAATATAATTATCATGTAAACTTGTTTATAATGTGTACGAATATTGACCTGAAATGTCGGGTGTCACACTAGAGATCCGTCACGCACCGAATTAGGGACCTACAAGTGGTATCAGAGCTTTTGCTCTTGATTAGCAAAAGATTCGTGGTGTTTTCATGTCCAATCTACATCAAATTTCAGAGATTTTGAAGATTTTTCATCTTTTTTTGTGTTCTTGATAAAAATGGAAGGTTTTTGATCATTTTGGATTGATTTTGGATTCTTTTGATGAAATTGTTCCGATAGAAGTGTTCCTAATCAGTTCCTACACATTCTTACGGTTCAATTTAATCAAATTCCATCAATTCAGCAAGATATGATAATTTTCGGAATTTTTGGTTCGTGTTTGGTTGAACAGCTGATGCTGGCGAACTTAGAGAGGCAAACTTAATAAGTTTGCTTGGTGCAGATTAGGCAAACTTAATCAGGCGAACTTAACAAGTTCGCTCGGGTCAAGTTCGCTTCGGGTCAAGTTCGGTCGGGTCAGTTTTAGGTGAATTTTGTCAGGCGAACTTATTAAGTTCGCTTAATATTAAAAAAAAAATACGAACTGTTCGAACCGAACTTTCCAGCTACAGTAATCTGATATGCACAAAAGTCTCAGTGGCATAGTTCCAATCTCATTATCATCATAAGAAATTGACATTTTGAAATTTGTGCAAAAAAATCCGAAAAAAAAATTTCCCGCCAAAATACTCTTTTTAAAAAATTTTGAAAATTCAAAATTTCAAAAATGATTCAAAACAAGCATATAAACATTCCCTCAAAAATTTGAACAAGAAGAATTTTTCTGTCAAAATACTCTTTTTAGGAAAGTGTTTTACAAAGTCCAAATGATAACCTGAAACTTAGGATGACGATGGTGAGCATAAAGTCGTTGATGCAACCATTTTACTAGTTGAGGGGGAGTCTACAGGACAGGGGGAGTACAGAACTGTGTTGGTGACAAAGGCAAAGACATTCAATTACAGGACTACATTGGTTTGAGTTTTTAATTGATTGACTTGCTTAATCCTGAGTAACCAAGTAAAATGTTTTTCTTAAAATGTTTTCATTGAAGATTTTATTTTCGTTTGTTTTAATTTCTTTGAAAAAGCCAAACAAATTGAAAAAAGTTAAAATCGTCATTACTTGAAGTTAAAGAAGAGATGATAGTACATCAGTAGATGTTCTTTCACACATGACCTTAGATTGACTGGTTGGTGCTTTATGTTAATATATCTGAATTATATGTTTTGATCTAAACTTTAGAGATTGCACAAATAGGAAATGATAGTGTTGTGTATGCATATAATTTGAATTGTCAGTAGACTAAAAGCGTCACTGAACCATTAGTAGTGTGAAAACATAATTGCATATGTTACAACTGTGATTTGAACCCATTTTATGCCTGAGTGTGTGTGTTAAAAGATCACAATCAGATAAAGAATATTAGCTTTTAATAAATATTTTCCTATCAGATCAGTTTCGGGTTATGTCCTTAGCACTATTCATTCAATTTGCTTCAGTGCCCATGTCCCGAAAAGCATGCAATTTGAAGTATAATCAAGATATGTACTTGACAACATCTGTCAAACATATACTAGCCCTTGGATCATATTGATAAATCATCTTTACTGATTCCATTGAATTCATAATCCAAATAACAGTTGGATCCACGTACCTGAATCTTATGATTCCACATATATAAGCCAAAAATTGAATCATTTGATTCTGAATCTCATTGATTCCTATACAATCCAATTTGGATTCTGTTATTCATGTGCTAAGTGATGTCTCTTCATTCTGGAAATTCGGATAATCTTTAGTAAAATCTCATATGTCTTGAAAATAATGCATTTACTTTCTGTTGGCATACTAGTGGGGTACACGTTGTATTTCATACTTAAATGGTATCTTAACTCACAAGAAAGTGGGAATGAGATGCTTTAGTTTCAAATCTTATAATATTGACAATTTGAATTTGTGTGTCATAGCCTGATCCTATTTTCTTTGAATGTTTATCGCGTATCATAACATGCAATATGAAAGTCTTGAAAATATAGAGTATGATAATCTTGAAAGATATTGGTTTGATTGGTCAAGGCTTGAAAGAATGACATAGGATACCATTTGATGTTATATGGATTTTATATCCAAGATGTGTGATTGATATATCATATATACTGATATGATCTTCTTACTCGTGATGTTCGACCAAAAAGATGTGATTTTGTATTATACATTTCAGTTTATATAGAGAAAAACCAAAAAGATTTTGTCATTCTTATGTTTGAAAAACCAAAAAGATTTTATTTTTCTAGTTTCCATGGAAATCTTAATTATTGGTTGTTCTCCTTTGCAAAAACTGAAAATTGCAGACAGAAGTTGACAAGGGGTCCTTCTCCCAAGTTTTCTTCTAGAAATAAAGAGAGAGTGTGCAGATGAACAAGACGAAGACTACAGTGTGTTTGATGATATATGAAGACGGATGACAATCTTCTGAAGCTGTTGTCAAGGGGGAGTATGTTGGAGCCTATTCTGGTGACAACGAGCTTGAAGATATTATGTCTTAGTCAGAGTCTTTGACTTGTAATTGATAGAATTGTTAGCAACAGTTAAAAGGGAGTCTGTTAGGACATGTTTTGTAACTGTTGATTTAGGCGAACTTAGGCGAACTTGTTAAGTTCGCCTGGTGCAGAACTGGTGCTTATAAATAGACAGTTTACAAAGTCTGTTAGATAAGATATCAGAGGAGACTAGAGAGAATTCTGTGAATCTTGTAACCTGATATTGTGGTGGAAATACAAAGAGTTTATTTACACCGTTGTTGTTGATTGAGTTACACGAGCACGTTGATCATGGATTCCGCACGTTATCACCGTGTCATACCGTGAGTCTAGAGATCCGTCATGCACCGAATTAGGGACCTACAGAAGAAGAGGAAATTGAATCTGAAGATGAGATATCTGAAGACGAAGGAAATGAAGAACAGGGAGTTGGAGGTGCTGAAGATTCCTACCCAGAATCGACCGAGTCAGATTTCATTGATTCTGATGATGCACCATCCCAGGCACACCCAAGAAGATTGACGAAGGTGACCATTCCCGAGTCATCTTCCCAGAGAAAGAGATAAGCGACTAGCAGTGAATACGAGCCGGATTCTAATTCGGACGCTGCTATACAGAGACGCAGAAGAGAAAGTATAAACAAGCAACGGAGGGATAGGCCGAACCAAGCCATCCTTCGTGTGGTAGAAGTCAATTCTCAGAGGCAAGCACGAGTAATGGCTGCGAGTACTAATTCCACTTCTACCTCACCTTCACAACAACTTTACACGCGATAGCGGAGGAGGCCACGTGTAACAACTGATGTGGCTAGCACTGCTATCACAGAGGAGGTTCCTATGATAGTGTCCCTACATGTGCAATATGTACTTATGGCGGTGACAACTCCAATTCTAACCGAGTCTGTCACCATCACCCCTTCTACCATCCAAACAACCACCATTCCTACCTCAATTCCCACAACCACTCTTCAACACATCAGTGAACCATTTCCTGAGTTAGATTTTACTCATGGATTTGATTTTGATGAAATCTTCACGTTCCAAACTCATTAAAAAGAAGCATCGTCTTCCAGGGGACCTGATCCTCGTGATACTCGGATCAATACCCTAGAGACTCAAGTCGCTAGTCTTCTTGAAACGCTATGGAAATCGAGAGAAGAATCTGACAAACAACAGGGGCAGATTAACTCTCCGATTGATGAGGTAGCCGCTCTAAAGAAACAGCGGGCGGCTGATGACAAGCAGCGTTTAGAGCATGACACTATGGTGAAATTGGTCTATGATATGGCCAAGACGCTTGCTACTCAGGGGGAGAGATTGAAGGAGCTGTTGGAAAAGCAATCACCCAAGCCTAGCAGTGTAGAGGCTTGTCACGTTGTTGACCTAACTAAGGGAGATGACCAGGACAACGATCCTGAAGCCGGACCGAGTGGAAGTGAGCAGCAATCGTCGGCTTTGGCGATTGTTCCCATTTCTGTCGTGCCTACGGCTGAGGGGGAGTCAACTCAGAGTGAAGGTGGAGGTGATGCTTCAGGTGGTAATAAAGGAAAGTCAGTGGCTGACGTTCTGAAAGATCTATCTGAAGATGTGTCGGATGATGTGATCCTATTCTTAGAGCCAGACTATTCCAAAGAAGCACAGATCGAAGCTCTCTGCAATCTGGAAAAGGGAGAGATCGACTCTGGTGACGACTAGGATAAGGAGGATGATGATGTTGTAATCAAAGTTCCAAAGGGCGACGAGGAAGGAGAGTATGAGTTCGAAGATGGTGAGATTTACGAAGTTCCATCCTTTGAAACTCATCTTGACACAGGTTCAGTAGAGCCTGCTAGTACGGTTGAGGCGTCGACTGAAACCTCCCCTGCCGACCCTACACCTGTGGATCCAGAGGCACAGAAAGACAAACATATGCCTGCAAGTTCATCGAAGGATCCGGCTCCTGTCTGTAAAAAGACATCAATCATAGTCAAACACGGAGCGACAGGGATGATCTTAGCTGTGAGGTTCGAGGAGGATAAGAAGTTGTTTGCAATCAAGCGAGCAGGGGGGGTTCAATACTTGAAACCAACCAGCGAAGCTTTAAAGTCCTTGCTAAGATACGACCTCGTGAACCTAGCAAACCAAGAGCTAATGTGTCACTCAAATCACGTAGTAGCGATGGGTTTGTGGCAGGTTCTACATCAAGAGGTAAGATCTGGGAAGTTTGAAATGTTTAAACCTCAAGTGCCCAAGCGAGTCAGGGACAAGAACGTTAGACTTCATGTGACTAATAAAATCTTAAAGAAACTTGTATACAAGCCAGTGCTATGTGAAACCAAGATTCCCCTGAGCAAGTTATCTCAAGATATCCTCGGTAACATATGGTACTGGTACGTAGATCCTAAATCGGGCGAGGCGGTGGTGATTGGAAAGGTGCGGTCCGAGAGTGGAAGCTTAGTGCCAAGGGAACTGATCAGAGTGTTTGATGAAGTCTGCTTCATAAACCTTTATGTGAAAGATCTGCAGGCGCTAGCTGACAAGTACTGCATGTACACGGATGAGTGGACAAAGTTCCTTGCTTCTAAATATGACAAGGTGATCAAGTTCTACCTTTACTACAAGAAGAAGATGGAAGCTAAAGCTGGGGAGCAGTGAATACCGAAGATAATCCAGAGCTGTTGTTAAGGGGGAGTTTGTTGAAGCACTTTTGTGTGACAAACACTCTAGATATTGTCTTAGCTTTTGTACTTGTCTTGTACGTATTAGTCTTTATATGGTAGTGTCTGTATGTATTAGGTATCGAGTTGTATTTACCATTGTATGTACTCGTTGTCTAATTTCTCTAAGTGTTTTGCGCACTTAGCATGTGCGCAGTACTTAGCAAGTACACAAGAACTCTCTGCGTACTTGTTAAGTACGCAGGAACAATTTGCCTTGCGCACTTGTTAAGTGCGCAGAGATCAGGTATAGTATAAATAGGCTAGGTTAACAGAAGTTATAAAAACACGGCATTTGCACTCAGTTGTATTCTCTCTGTAACCTTCAAGTTTATAATAGACGGTGTTTGAAGGTGTTTTCGTTGTCGGTTTACATTGTGTTACTTGATTTTCCACCTAGTCACGGGCATTCCGCACCCGGTCAGACTAGTCACACACCCACACGTAACTATCTGAGACACCCGGGGACCTACAGTCCCGGTTCGGGTAGAGAAGTCCGGTTTCTAGTCTTTCGATCCCAATACGCAAGATATAGTTCTAAGGTAAGGTTCTGACTAGTTCCTAATAACTTGGTTATTCCCACTAAGCTAGGAACTTGTGAATAAGTAATGTTATACTGACTTAGGATCTTGATCCAAGTCATTGTGCTAAAGCACGAAAGGATTGTTTGAAAGAGAAGGAAGTTAGAGGTGAGTTCTATGAGGCCATTTTTAAATGTTTTATTTAAATGTTTTGGGCCGGTACGCATGCTAAAAAGATTTAAATAAATGTTGTATACCTTGATTTAAATATTTGGGATAGCATTCATGTTGCAAGAGGTTATGTATAAAAGATGTTTAAATCTTAAAACTAAGTAACGGAATATTCATGAAATAGCAAAGAAGCGTTGGGTAACCATCTGGCCGGTATGTAGTTATCTGGCAAACAAAATGTTCTGTCTAAGGAAAGAGTGGTGTATAAATCCTTCCTGGACCCGTCAATCTTTCCTGGAAACATCTCTGTTGGAGATACTACTCTGGGAGGATAACCACCTTGTCTTCTTTAATATACCATGGAGAAACCTTTACGAGGATTTAGGATAAGGACTGGTTTTGAAAAGAATGGTTAGAATGGAAACTTGCCTTTTGGCATGATTTCACATTACAAAGATTATGGAAAGAAAATGGTTTTGACACGTAAAACGTTTTAGAAATTATCATGGTGTGCCCAGACAAGTAATGGTAGAGAAGTAAGGGTTTTACCTTGAATTGCAGAGGTATTCACATTTAATGTCTCAAAAAAGAGTAAAGATAAAGAGACAGAGTTTTTGGCATGTTTTTCTATGTCTAATATTTTGACCATATTAGTCTGTAAAGAAAGAAAGATTTTACCACTTCTCGCCAAATGCCACATGATATCTTGCAACTTAAGACGTAGAGATGTACTACACTTCTTTGTGGGATGTAGTATAGACACCTTGTGCAAGGGTATGCATAAGTGGTGATGACCACTTGGAGGTTAACGTGACCTCGGAAGGAAGATAAGTATGCAAGTTTAAAGTACTATATTTGGGCAAGAAGTTAATGTAATGTTTTGAATGCGTGTCATATAAATCCATTTATGAATGAGACAGAGGTCAAAGATATTTTGACTAAAACTTAGAACTCACCAACGTAAGCTAACAGATGTTTAAGCATGTGTATCACGTAAAGATGTAGCTTCCAGCAGTCAAGGCAGGGGGCTAGAATAGAGGCATCTGGCGGGCTATCTGGCATATTTGGCAACTGGCATTAACAATTGTTATGTTGTACTTTCTTTAAAATGTACATTAAACAAGTTATGATATAAAATAATATTTTAAATACTTCCGCTGTGTATGATCTCTGTTTACTATATGTTCACGAGTAAATCCGACAAGTGGCCGGCATCTCGGGTGATCCGGGATGTGAGTGTCACAAGTTGGTATCAGAGGTATAGTTTAAGAGATTTAGATACTTGCCCAATTATCTAGACTTAAACTAGGGTTAAGAGACAGTAAGAATGCCAATAGAGATGAAAGTATGAGTATTTTAGTAGGAAACATAATAGAAGGATAACTAGAGCACCGAAAGTGGCATAAATGATTAATATCATTGTGGCCACATTATTAATGATTACAATACACTTGTGTTCTAGCTATCAATCTATCATGCGATTACTAAAACACTCCATACCTTTTGTAGAAATGGTTGGTAGAGGCAGAAGAGGAGGAGGGATTAATCCCAATACTCCTCTAAGGCAGACGCGGTCCACTGCCATTGCTGAACTAGAAATAAGACATGTTGAGAGAGAAGAGCGGATAGAAGAACCTGTTATAGATCCTCAGCTTAAAAATCTTGTAGAATTGGCTGTTGCTAAAGCACTAGACATTGCTTTGCCAATATTATTAACAATCTTAGAGGAAAATAGAAAGAAGAATGATGAGACTCAAACGGCAGAAAAGCCAGATGATGAGGAGGATTTCGATTATGATTATGAATCTGATGATTCATATGAGGCAAGACCTCGAAAGAAAGGAAAGAAGGGATGTCCTTACAAGGCATTCAAAGATAGAAACCCTCATAAGTTTGAAGGAACAAAGGATGCCACCGTTACTCACCAGTGGATAAGGGAAATAGAGGAAGTAATCAAGATAAGTGAATGTAGAGACAATCAAAAGGTCAAGTATGCAACCCACTCGTTTGTTTCTGAAGCTTTGTGTTGGTGGGAAAACTTATTCATAGCTTTGGGAGATAAAGCTATTGACCGGATGACTTGGGAAGAGCTGAAGAGATTGCTGATAGAAGAGTTTTGTCCAGATAACGAGATGGACAAGCTCGAGAGAGATTTTCTTAGACTGAAAGCTGGTAGTATGACTCACCGAGAGTATACTACCAAGTTTAATAGAATGGCTTGTTTGGTACCCCACTCGATAACCCCGGAATCAGTACGCATCAAGCGGTACGTATAGGGTTTACCATCTAAGATACGGAGGTTAGTAAAGAGCCCTTTTTAAATGTTTTATTTAAATGTTTTGGGCTGGTACACATGCTAAAAAGATTTAAATAAATGTTGTATAACTTGATTTAAATATTTAGGATAGCATTCATGTTGCAAGAGGTTATGTATAAAGATGTTTAAATCTTAAAACTAAGTAATGAAATATTCATGAAATAGCAAAGAAGCGTTGGGTAACCATCCGACCGGTATGTAGTTATCTAGCAAACAAAATGTTATGTCTAAGAAAGAGTGGTGTATAAATCCCTCCTGGACCCGTCATTCTTTCCTAGAAACAACTCTGTTGGAGATACTACTTTGGGAGGATAACCACCTTGTCTTCTTTAATATACCATGGAGAAACCTTTACCAGGATTTAGGATAAGGACTTGTTTTGAAAAGAATGGTTAGATTGGAAACTTGCCTTTTGGCATGATTTCACATTACCAAGATTATGGAAAGAAACTGGTTTTGACATGTAAAACGTTTTAGAACTTATCATGGTGTGCCCAGATAAGTAATGGTAGACAAGTTAGGGTTTTACCTTGACTTGCAGAGGTCTTGACATTTAATGTCTTGACAAAGAGTAAAGATAAGGAGACGGAGTTTTTTGGCATGTTTTGCTATGTAAAATATTTTGACCATATTGGTCTATAAAGAAAGAAATATTTTTCCACGTCTGGCTAAGTGCCACATGATATCTTGAAACTTAAGACGTAGAGATGTACTACACTTCTTTGTGGGATGCAGTATAGACACCTTGTGCAAGGGTATGTATAAGTGGTGACGACCACTTGGAGGTTAACGTGACCTCGGAAGGAAGATAAGTGTGCAAGTTTAAAGTATTATGTTTGGGCAAGAAGTTAATGTAATGTTTTGAATGTGTGTCATATAGATCCATTTATGAATGAGACAGAGGTCAAAGATATTTTGACTAAAACTTAGAACTCATCAGCGTAAGCTAACAGATGTTTAAGCATGTGTATTAGGTAAAGATGTAGCTTCCAGCAGTCAAGGCAGGGGACTAGAATAGAGGCATCTGGCGGGCTATTTGGCATATTTGGCAACTAGCATTAAGAATAGTTATGTTGTACTTTCTTTAGAATGTACATTAAACAAGTTATGATATAAAATAATATTTTAAAGACTTTCGCTATGTATGATCTCTGTTTACTATATGTTCACGAGTAAATCCGACAAGTGGCTGGCATCTCGGGTGATCCGGGATGTGGGTGTCACAAGTTGGTATCAGAGCTATAGTTTAAGAGATTTAGATACTTGCCCAAGTATCTAGACTTAAACTAGGGTTAAGAGACAGTAAGAATGCCAATAAAGATGCCAGTCAAGATAGCCTTATGCCAAATAAAAAGAGAAAGGTATGAGTATTTTAGTAGGAAACATAATAGAAAGATAATCAGAGCACCGAAAGTGGCGTAAATGATTAATATCATTGTGGCCACAGTTATTAATGATTACAATACACTTGTGTGCAAGCTATCAATCTATCATGCGATTACTAAAACACTCCATATCTTTTGTAGAAATGGTTGGTAGAGGTAGAGGCAGAAGTGGAGGAAGGATTAATCCCAATACTACTCTAAGGCAGACGCGGTCCACAGCCAATGCTGAACTAGAAATATGGCATGTTGAGAGAGAAGAGCTGATAGAAGAACCTGTGATAGTTCCTCAGCTTAAAAATCTTGTTGACTTGGCTGTTGCCAAAGCACTAGACATGGCTTTGCCAATATTATTAACAATCTTAGAGGAAAATAGAAAGAAGAATGATGAGACTCAACCGGCAGAAAAGCCAGATGATGAGGAGGATTTCGATTATGATTATGAATCTGATGATTCATATGAGGCAAGACCTCAAAAGAAAGGAAAGAAGGGATGTCCTTACAAGGCATTCAAAGACAGAAACCCTCCTAAGTTTGAAGGAACAAAGGATGCCACCATTACTCACAGTGGATAAGGGAAATAGAGGAAGTAATCATGATTAGTGAATGTAGAGACAATCAAAAGGTCAAGTATGCAACCCACTCGTTTGTTTCTGAAGCTTTATGCTGGTGGGAAAACTTAGTCACAGCTTTGGGAGATAAAGCTATTGACCGGATGACTTGGAAAGAGCTAAAGAGATTGCTGATAGAAGAGTTTTGTCCAGATAACGAGATGGACAAGCTCGAGAGAGATTTTCTTAGACTGGAAGCTGGTAGTATGACTCAACGAGAGTATCCTACCAAGTTTAATAGAATGGCTCGTTTGGTACCCCACTTGATAACCCCTGTATCAGTACGCATCAAGCGGTACATACAGGGTTTACCATCAGAATTAAAGACTTTTCAGTCTGTCGTACAACTTGCTTCGACAATGTACGATGAAGTCTTCGGTTCCCGCCCCGTGGAATCAAATAGAAAATGGTCTAACATTTCTAAAAATCAGAACAAGAAGAATGGAGGAGGTGGCAAGAGACAGGAACAGGGTGGGGGTGCTAATAAATGCATTAAGTGCGGCATACTGCGTACTGTAGAATGCAAGTATGGGACTAGTACTTGCTACAGTTGTGGTAAGCCCGGACATATAGCCACTGATTCTCCAAGTAAACAGGGAATAAGGTGTTTCAAGTGCGGAGAACTTGGACACCAAATTATAGAATGCCTAACCCTTAAGCTTTCAACACGAGTAGTGATTAAAGATGGAAAGGAAAAGGAAGCCCCAAAGGCCAAGAGTAGGGCCTATACCTTAACGACAGAGGAGGCCAATGCACTTCTTGATGTAGTATTAGGTACATTTCTCATTAATAACGCACCTGCTACTGTGTTGTTCGACTCAGGAGCTAGTAGAAGTTTTGTATCTTTAGATTTCTATCCTTCATTAGCTAGACCTACTGTAAGATTAGCCAAAACTTTTGAAGTCGAAACGGCTATTGGGAAGACGATAGAGGTGGAAGAAGTCATTCAAGGTTGTTTCATCAATCTTGAAGGACGTATATTTCCCGTTAGACTATACCCAATGATCCTCGAAGGATTTAGTGTAGTCTTATGAATGGACCGGTTGGCAGCAAACGAAGCCTAGATCATTTACAAGAAGAAGGCTGTCCAAATGCAAACTCCGGACAGAAAATGAATTACAATACAAGGTGATAAATTAAGACCAGCCGTTAAAATTATTTCCATGATGAAGGCCATGAAGTTTATAAATCAAGGCAGTGAGACCTACCTGGTTTATGCTATTGATTCCAAAGTAAAAACTAAGGAATTAAAAGACGTGCCAGTAATCTGTGACTTTTCTGATGTATTCCCAAAAGAATTTCCAGGAATACCACCAGAGAGAGAAGTGGAGTTTAAAATCGACTTAGTTCCTGGTGCTAAGCCTGTAGCTAAGGCACCATATCGTTTAGCTCCATCAGAAATGAAGGAACTAATGTCACAACTACAAGAGTTTTTAGACAAAGATTTCATAAGACCGAGTATCTCGCCTTGGGGTGCGCCGGTTCTATTCGTAAGTTAGAAAGACGGTAGTATGCGTATGTGCATAGACTACCGAGAACTGAATAAGCTTACCATAAAGAACAAATATCCATTACCAAGGATCGATGACTTGTTCGATCAATTACTAGGAGTAAGTGGGTTCTGCAAAATCAATCTAAGGTCGGGATATCATCAATTGAAGGTTAGAGACGAAGAATAGCCTTCTGTACAAGATATGGACATTATGAGTTCTTAGTAATGTCATTTGGTCTGACTAATGCCCCTGCTGCATTCATGGACCTCTTGAATAGGGTTTTTCGACCAATGTTGGACCGATCTATGATTGTGTACATAGATGATATTCTAATCTACTCAAAGAATGAAGAAGATCATGCATGTCATCTCAAGGAAGTGCTGGAAACACATAGAAAAGAGAAATTATATGCAAAATTCTCTAAGTGTGCATTTTGGCTCCGAGAAGTCCAGTTCTTGGGTCATGTGATAAACGCGGAAGGAATTCTAATAGATCGTTCAAAGATAGAGGTAGTGATGAAATGGAACCCGCCAAAGACACCTACAGAGATACGCAGTTTCTTAGGTTTAGCTTGTTACTATGTAATGTTTATTCAAGATTTCTCCAAGATTGCAACCCCATTAACAAAACTCACGAAGAAGGAGATAAACTTTGTATGGGGAGTAGAGCAAGATAACGCTTTTCAAAAGCTAAAGGAGAAATTGACATAGACCCCGGTGTTGTCTATACAGGAAGGAAATGAAGATCTGGTAGTTTACTCTGATGCTTCGTATCAGGGACTGGGATGCGTACTCATGTAGAGAGGCAAGGTTATAGCCTATGCTTCACGGCAACTCAAACCCAATGAAGTTAACTACCCGACCCATGATTTAGAATTAGCTGTAGTAGTTTTTGCACTGAAAATATGGAGGCATTATAAATATGGAGTTAAGTGCACAATCTACACAGATTATAAAGGATTAAAGTATTTCTTTGAGCAAAAAGATCTGAATATGAGGCAGCGAAGATGGTTAAAGATGATAAAGGATTATGATTGTGAAATCCTATATCACCCAGGGAAAGCCAATGTAGTGGTAGATGCCCTAAGCCGTAAGGAAGAGCATCCTCCTATTAGGGTGAAGTCATATAAGTTAGTTGTAACTCATGACTTTATGACTCAGCTTAGGAATGTCCAGGTAGAAGAATTAAAAACAGAGAATGTTAAGAAGGAAAGTATGGCTAGACAATAGAAATACTTGGAAGAAAATGAGTATGAGGTTAAGATACGATTCGGCCATATGACGATACCACATATGGGTGAATTCAGAGTTAAATTTTTAGATGAAGCTCATAAATCTCGATATTCGATTCATCCGAGTACTACAAATATGTACCAAGATCTACGCCAAGATTATTGGTGGCCTGGTATGAAATTCGATTTCATGAAATATGTGGCTAAATGCTTGACTTGTTCTCAAGTCAAAGCAGAGCATCAGAAGCCTTATGGAAGATTACAGCCACTAGACATTCCAGAATGGAAATGGGAACATATCACTATGGACTTTATAACTAAGCTACCGAAAATAGCTAAACGTTATGATACCATATGGGTGATAGTTGATAGGCTAACTAAGAGTGCTCACTTTTTACCAATACGTGAGAATTACTCTTAAGAAAGGTTGGCAGAAGCATTTATCAAAGAAATTGTTTCACGGCATGGAGTGCCGGTTTCAATTGTATCTGACGAGACGCACGTTTTACGTCGCGTTTATGGAAAAAATTCCATGAAGAAATAGGAACTAAGTTATTGATTAGCACGGCATATCATCCTCAGACAGATGGTCAAAGTGAAAGAAAGATTCAAACACTTGAGGAAACGATGCGTGCTTGCATTATCGACTTCGGTGGAAGTTGGGTTAGTCATCTACCTTTGATAGAATTCTCGTATAATAATAGTTATCATGCAAGTATTGGCATGCCACCATACAAAATGTTATACGGAAGAAGATGTAGAACTCCCATCTGTTGGGGATAGGTTGGACAAAAAGAACTTGGAAGCAAATAAATTGTCCAAGCAACAGGTGTAAAGTTAGATCAGATTAGAGCTCGCCTAAAAGCCGCACAGGGCAGACATAAGTCTTATGCAGATAAAAGACGAAGGCCTATAGAATTTCAAGTTGGAGATTTTGTTCTGTTGAAAGTATCTCCATGGAAAGGAATCATTATATTTAGAAAGAGAGGAAAGTTAAGTCCAAGATTTATTGGACCATTTAAGTGTTGAAGCACTTTTGTTTGACAAACACTCTGGATAGAGTCTTAGTTTTGTACTTTCATTGTATGTATTTGTCTTTGTTTGTACGCGTCTGTATGTATTAGTTATCGAGTTGTATTTACTAATGCATATTGATTGTTGCTAAAATCTCTAAGTGTTTTGCGCACTTAGTAAGTGCGTTGGAATTAGTTCATGCGTACTTAGCAAGTACGCAAGAATACTCTGCGTACTTGCTAAGTACGCATGAGCAATTTTCCCTGCGCACTTGCTAAGTGCGTAGAGTTCAGGTCGTGTATAAATAGGATAGGTTGACAGTAGACAAGTACGCAGTCATATACGCAGACATTGTATACTCAGTATTTCTCTCTGTACCCTTCAAGTGTTTATAATAGACGAAAGTTTAAACTGATTCTATTGTCGGTTTACTTTGTGTTGTAAGACTCTCCACCTAGTCACGGGTATTCCGCACCCGGTCTGACTCAGGAACACACTTGCATGTGACGATCCGCCAAACCCGTTGGACATACAAGTGGTATCAGAGCATTGCTCTTGATTTCGAGTGTTGTGAGTGTGTTTGGAGAGTTTTCTAAAGAGATTTTACAAGCAAAAGTGGGTATTTTTGTTGATTTTTGTAATAAAATAGGGGTAGCTCTTGATTACTATTTTAGAAGCAAAAATCACTCAAAAACCGACTTTTGTTGTGTATTTGAGTGTTTTGAGCAACAAAGGTTGGTTAGAAACAAGTTTCTGACCCTTTGGGTCATATGTTTGTTCATCTGTCTGATTTTTGCCATCTCCGGTGAGTTTCCAGTGACCGGAATAGTTTGGTGAGAGTTGGTGAAAAGGTTATCTTCGTACTTACCTTATCTGGCAAAAAGTTCAGTCTTGCTGCGTACTTATCAAGTACGCAAGACTAATCTTTCTGCGTACTTAAGTTAACTCCTGCGTACTTATCTTCTACTCCTGCATACTTATCAAGTACGCAAGAGCAAATCATAAGTGCGCAAGACCTTTTCTCTAAGTGCGCAAGGCCAGTATCAAGTGCGCAAGTGTCTTTGACCTTTCTGAAATTTGACTAAGTGTTCTCCATGTCGAATCTTCAGAACCTCGGTAACCTTCTAAACTATGACAACGAGATTGGAATACCAAGTCATTGGGCTCTGGAATTGCCCTTTTCTCTGGAAACTCTCATGAGGAAGAAACAGTGAAGGCTTGTGGTGGTCATGCATGCTATTCAGCATCCGGATCAGGTTCTGGATATCATCAACAACATCCCTCAAGAAATCCTCCCGCTACATCTTCAGCTAACCAGTCAGCTATAGCCAAAATAGCTGAAGATCATGTAGCTTTATTTTCGTCATGTATGCTTGCCTATGAGAACATCATTGGTGGCAAGCATACAGATCCTGAAACAATTGAAGAAGATGTTAATCAAGTGGATCCAGATGACATGGAGGACATGGATATTCAGTGGAATATGGCCATGATATTGAGGAGAGCCAAGCGTTTCCTGAACAGAACAGGAAGAAAGTTCATTGGCGGGCACTCTAATGCCAAGGTTGGTTTTGACAAATCCAAGGCCAAGTGCTACAAGTGTCTAAAATATGGACACTTTTCTCGTGAATGTCAAAAAGACAGAGCACCGGCTTCGGGTTTCAGCAGACCTAGTCAAGGAAACAAACAAGGCTACGACAACTCAAACAACCACAATCAAAGCCAAAGTGGATCGTCCAATGCATTGGTAGCTCAACAGGACGAAAGCTTTGATTGGGGTGTTCATCTGGAGGATGCCATTATTGCACAAACTCAGGTTGGTCTCATGGCTAAGATTATGGAGATGATGGAAGCTGAGGAACGGGAAGCTTCTGTAGCTGACCGAGAACGACAAATGTTGTTGCCCTCATAGCTATCGGAGAGGCATCACATTCATCGAATGAGGTAGATTCTAATCCTTTTACTGGCATTTCTTGTTCCAAATTGTAACATCCATTATTTTTCTGGTGTTATTTTATCTTATTTTGTAAGATTATGACACTTCATTTCAATCCCGTACCTACCACATTGATTGTTATTTTAATGAGTATTAAATCAAAGTTTTCAACCTTACTTCAACATATTACTTTCTATTACATATATATATATATATATATATATATATATATATATATATATATATATATATATAACATATGTATAAGTATCCTCATAAATTTATATATGTATGAATTTAAAATCATGAACTTTAACCAAGCATTTACATCTTTTTAATTTGACCATTGTAAATATATATTGGTTTTACTAAATAAATAAATTATGCAACTTTTAATTTTATACAAGTGAAACCCCTTTTACCTTATAAAATACTATAATTAAAACAAATAATATTAGCATTCTTTTTAAAAAAAAAAAAAAAACCTCATAAAAACAATTTTTATAAACAAATGAAGTGGAGTTAAATCAAATAAATGTGGCCATGAACCCCAAATTGAACTTTACTTTTCCAATTTGTACTCATCCTTGACTTTGACCCCTTGCCTCGACGGTTGACTTCCAGAGTCAACAAACCACACCAAATCCATTCCAAATCCGACCAATTCAAAGCTGTGATGCCTACAATTCATGCAAGACGGTTACACAACATGAATTCAATGCATATAAAGAGCTAATTCAACAAGAATCGATGCCTAAGCCCAAATCTGAACCCCCACCGTCGACTTTGACTATCCCAGGGTCAAACATTGTCGATTTCAGTTTCAACCCACAAATTTAATCACGTTTAATGACCTTAAATCATGCATAATCGGTTATACGACTGTTTTGAATAGTTTTGATTACCCAATTACACGAATTCAATGAATTTGGATCAAAATCCCTACTGTAACCGTTCCTAATCATGACCCGCATCAATTTGAGCATTCCAATTGAAATCGAGCTATAAAACCCAACCCAAATCATGCGCGACACCCTTTCCCTACTCCATGAACTCTCAGATCCATTTCAAGCACCTCTAGAACACGAATCACAGCCGAAGAACACCAGACCTGTCAACCCAGCCGTACTCGATCATTTCTCAGCCATTCCAGGTAATTCATACACCATTAGAGTCGTCTTGATCTAGGTATTGAAAGCCCCATGAATCCAAGAGCGATCGATTGATCATTTGGGTTAATTCGTATGGCTAGGGTTCGGGCTATATGTATTGAGGAAAGGGGACGGGTTGGGTTAGCTATTAAAACCAATATGTTCCAAGACTTTATCACGGCAATCGCCCTGGTCTACCGGTTAGTACACTTGCTTTACAAAGAGAGGTCGCGGGTTCGAAACCAGCCCCGCACCTTTTTACCCTTTTACGCGCCCTGGACTCCGACTCCTTGCCATACCTGTTTAACACTAACTCGACTAGACTAAAACCACTATTAAACCACTGGTCTAGTGGTTTGGTTATTTGGCCTCCACCGAGCCCACCCGGGTTAGAGACCTAGGGGCTGCCCTTTTTGTTTCCTTTGTTTAAACATTGAGTTTTAATCTTAAAATCTTTACAAAAACTATTTTATAAAAACCTACGAAACTCAGAATTAATTTATGGATTCAAATTTCTAAGATTTCAAGTGTAACCATTTTATTAGGGCCAAAAACTAATAAACGTTTAGTTAATATATATATATATATATATATATATATATATATATAATCAAAACTATAGATATTTAGAATATAAATTGTACACGAACTTAATTATTTTTTTAAACTCTTTTCCTTGTTAAGAAACTTAATAACTTTTTACAATATATTTTATAAAACTTTAAACACATAATTCCCTCTTTTGTTAAAGAAACCAATTGTGACTTATTTAACTATTCGAATTAGAACTTTATATTTTAAAATTGGTTTAATTTATTTACGTCGTTAAACTATTTATTGTTTAAACCTTGGTTTAATTACTAAGTAATTAGCCCATGCCATTAATATTTTTTTTTCTAAATAAATAAATAAAAGGTTTATTTATTTATCCAATTAACCCTTTATTCAACTTTTTATCTTGCAAATTATTCTCTCATTTATTTACAAACAAGAGCAATTCCCTTACTTAATTATTTATAAAAGCACACCAATAAATTATTTACATATATACATTAATCCACATGTTTGCAAAACAAAAGGAACCCCATGTTCATACACTCATACCTTATACAATAAATTTTATAAGCACCATTTGAGACTCAAACAAGTACCCTCCTACTTGACCAAGACACACCCAACTCCCTCGCACATTAGAACCTCCCTTAAGTCTTGTGAACCCATTATTGATACATTTATACTATTAAACCATAGGTTAATCATGAGATTGGCTAAATCGTTTGTGCAACAACAACTTATTGTGTGAATTTCAGCCATTCATTTGCAAGGTGAGTATACATAGCCCCTTTTACTCTTTTACACTTTTGGGGTGAAACATGAACTCTATCAAATTACATGTTGTCACACCCTGAAATTCCACAGCGGGTTACCCGCGGGTTGTGACTGTCAAGGATCATCAGTCCCGGTCATTTCGAACGACCTCTAAATGGTTTTCGAAAAGACATCCCGTTTGAACATCATACACAAAAATTAAGTAATACAGAGTTTGAAAATGCGGAATGTAAAGTGCGGAAGCAATAATAATGTAGCAAAATACAGAAGCATAACAAATTAGGTTCCCATAAACCTAGCTTCTAATGAAAACATGATATGCGACTCCAGACATGCAGTCCTAGTCCGTGCGTGAATGCTTAGCGACCTGAGATAAACATGCTTAAAGTGTCAACACAAGGTTGGTGAGTTCACAGGTTTAAGTAACAGAAACAGAAATGAAAACAGTGTAACAGTACGCATGTATACTATTGATTCGATTGTTGATCAGACAATAAACATTAACTATATAAGCAACACCGAAACCGAAGCTCAACGAAGGAATGCAGAAACTAGCATTTTGCCTCTTACGTGCCCAGCACGCAATGGATTAGGTCAATTATGCACCCGTTAGACTCCCAGTCAGAGTTAGCGCGACTAACCCGGGTGGGGGTTGTTAAACCCAATAGTACTATTCATGAATCACCTCGCTTTGTGTAATAATTAACGGTTCGAATATGAGAGGACTTTATGTGCGGGAAATGCACCCACTTATATAAATTAAAGCGAAATCAAAGTAATTGTCATACGACTAAGTAAGAAAATGGTTTAGCATGTATCTCCCCCAAATGGAAAAGTAAGTAAAATGGGGCCGTGAAAACTCACCTGGAAATGCGGTGAATGAGAAATGAAAGCAACAAGAGAAATCGAGTAACTCCGGGTAACCGACCTAACCGAGCCCTAAGAATTAATAAGGCTATAAGGTCTATGAAAGTAAACATGGTTTATGTAACCACATTCATCCAAACGACTCAACGTTGAAAGGTTACATTGACGTTTTGAAAAAAGGTTTGACCAAAGTTGACCGAGGGTTGACCAAGGTTTGACCAAAGTTGACCGAGGTTTGACCGAGGTTTAACCAACTTTGACCAAGGTTTGACCAACTTTGACCAAGTTTGACTAATGTTGACCAATGTTGACTAATGTTGACCAATGTTGACCAATGTTGACTAATGTTGACCAATGTTGACCAATGTTGACTAATGTTGAAGTCATGCATAAACAACACACAAGTAACATATAAGTTGTAAACATGTAACACATAAGCATCATACAAGTTGTACATGTGTAACACCTAAGTAGCACATAAGTTATACATGTGTGACACATAAGGAACATACAAGTTGTACCTAAGTAATGTATAAGTAATACCTTGTGACATAACATGCTTGTTTCAATTAGTTGCATAAGAAATCAACATGTGACAAGTAATTTAACATTTGCACATCTTTATGGCACATTTCATATATGTCAACCATTCCTACACATAACTCATGTCATCATATTAATAACCTATTAGTATCAATTCAACACTTTTAAACAAGTAGCATAACATGTCATAGAAATTCCATAACTCTTATCATAACAAAGTTTCCATTTTTTGACAATTAGGGTTTTAGTGTACTTTAAGTGTCATGGCTCAACTAAATAAGTTACACATGAATTTATACTAGTGACATACCATAAACATGATTCTACACACAAACTTTCTATTCTAAGCAAAGTTGAAGTTCACAAATTAATAAAGTTTCCTTATTTAGCAAGGTTCACCAAAACACGTCATAACACAACTCCAGGTTACATATTCATGCATAAGTCATCTATTCATATGATAATGAAGCTATATAATCCATTTTAAACATTTATAACCTACACATACAAAATATGAACAAATAAAGTTTCCTTTTTAGGAAAGTGGTCCAAACGACCCTATTGCACATGTGTAATCTCAAATAACTCTTTTTACTACTTTAATATACATTATAGAACAATAATATCAAGTTTTTATCCATGAGAAACTCATAACACAAAATATGCAAAATTTAAAGTTTCCTTATATAGTAAGTTGTCCATAATCGAGGGTAAAACAACATTTCAACCAAAAAAATTTATATTTCCTATCTATTCTACTATTATGTGTACCATTTAAACTAACAAACATATCATACATCAAGTCTTGCAAAAATGCATCCAACAAAGTTTCTATAAATAGAAACGAGCAAATATCAACATAAACAAACATTTCAAACAATGAAAAGTGCATATATGCATCAACAACATCATTTCATGAAATCTTTTAGTTAAAAACAAGTATAATAACACTTTGACCATGGAAAATCGTTTGGATGGTTGGGGTACACCACATGGCCGAAAATAATGAAATAAATTGGTGAGAATGCTTACAAACTTTAAGTATGTTGTTGAAATGGATGTTTTGATGCTTGAATCTACTTGAAAACACTTGAGATGAGCTTGGAATTGGATGAACAAGTTTGAGAGAGTGGTGGCTAGGGTGGGGGGTTGGCGGCCGAGAAAAGAGAGAGGAGGGGGGGAGGGAGTGTTTAGGTTTAGGGTTTAAAATGGGAGTTAAGGGATTAAGGAGTTGTTTTAGTGGAGTGGGTTATGGGATTTTGAAGTCTTTTAAGGCTTTTTAAACCAAATGGGCTACTAATATGGGTTCTTAATGAAAATAGCTGAATTATTTAAGCCCAGTTATTAAAACCATCATTTATATAAACTTGAAATTAGTGTTGTTGGCACATAACGCGTATCCGCTTAAAAAGCGTTAAAACAAAAGATGCTCTAAAAATTCCGGAAAAATTCACATAAGCACGAAATATTAAATCACAGTATTACATATAATTTTTACACACCAAATATATTTCTAAATATTATTTCTAATATTCATGAATGTTCATGTGACAGGACGCGTGTGTGACCCGGTAATCCGCCCGATTACCGATGCATGAAATGAAATGAAACGAATGGACTTGTTATATGATATATGTACTTAATTACTCTATAATTAAGTATGATGCAAGTGTAATCACATGAATTCAGGTAATAGTCGGGTATGGATATTAACCTGAATTTGCCGGGTGTCACATACTCCCCTTGTTAAAAGGAATTTCGTCCCGAAATTCAGTTCGCGTCACTGATAGACGGTGTAGTTTTGAACAAGTGAGGGTATTTACGCTTGAATTGATCCTCGCGCTCCCAAGTGAACTCTGGTCCACGTCTAGAATTCCAACGAACCTTAACTATGGGAATGCGGCTTTGTTTTAACTGTTTGACCTCGCGGTCCATGATCTCGACTGGTTCTTCGACGAAGTGAAGCTGATCGTCTATTTGAATTTCCTCCAATGGTATGACTAGTGTCTCTTCTGACAAGCACTTCTTCAGATTTGACACGTGAAACACGTCATGAACGCCACTGAGGGTTTCCGGTAGGTTGAGTTTGTAGGCAACAGGACCGATCCTTTTCAGAATTTCGAAAGGTCCAATGTAACGAGGGTTAAGCTTTCCACGCTTGCCGAAACGTATCACTCCTTTCCATGGCGAGACTTTCAGTAGTACCTTGTCTCCCACTTGAAATTCTAACGGTTTGCGTCTCACGTCAGCATAACTCTTTTGACGATCACGCGCGGCCTTGATACGTTCGCGTATCTGTACAATCTTTTCCGTAGTTTCATGAATAATTTCTGGACCTGTGAGTTGGCTATCTCCCACTTCTGTCCAGCAAATCGGCGATCTACACTTTCGTCCATAAAGTGCTTCGAATGGTGCAGCCTTAATGCTAGTGTGGTAGCTGTTGTTGTATGAAAATTCGACCAACGGTAGATGGGCATCCCATCCGTTCCCAAAGTCAACCACACAAGCTCTGAGCATGTCTTCCAGGGTCTGGATGGTCCTTTCACTTTGACCGTCCGTCTGGGGATGGTATGCAGTACTCATATCTAGTCGAGTACCCAAGGCTTTCTGTAAGGATTGCCAGAATCGGGATGTGAATCGACTATCCCTATCTGAAATGATGGAGATTGGCACTCCATGTCTTGTGACTACTTCCTTCAAGTAAGTTCTGGTTAGTTTCTCCATCTTGTCCGTTTCTTTAATGGGAAGGAAGTGCGCAGATTTGGTTAGTCTGTCGACAATTACCCAGATTGTGTCACAGCCATTAGAGGCCCTGGGCAATTTCGTGATGAAGTCCATTGAAATTTGTTCCCACTTCCACTGTGGGATCTCTGGTTGTTGGAGTAATCCTGATGGTTTCTGATACTCCACCTTGACCTTAGCACAGGTCAAGCATTTACTGACGTAGGTAGCAATTTCGGCTTTCATGTTAGGCCACCAATAATGTTCCTTGAGGTCATGGTACATCTTGTCAGCACCGGGGTGGATCGAGTACCTGGACTTGTGTGCCTCGTCCATCACCAGATCCCTTAGATCCCCAAAACTTGGTACCCAAATCTCATCCATGAAATAACGGATGTCATCGGATTTGACCTCAAATTGCTTGTCCATACCACGTAGGGACTCATGGCATAGGTTTACCTCCTTGATTGCTTCGAGTTGGGCGTCGCGGATTTGCATGGGTAAGTTCGTGTGGATGGTCAACTGTAACGCCCGCACTCGTCGCGGTTTGGGTTGATCCTTCCTGCTCAAGGCATCAGCCACGACGTTTGCCTTTCCAGGATGGTAACGGATAGCGCAGTCGTAGTCGTTTAACAATTCGACCCATCGACGTTGCCTCATGTTAAGTTCCTTCTGATCGAAGATGTGTTGAAGGCTTTTGTGATCGGTGAAAATTGTGCACTTTGTGCCATACAAGTAGTGCCTCCAGATTTTGAGAGCAAATACTACCGCTCCCAGCTCCAAATCGTGGGTAGTGTAGTTTTTCTCGTGCACTTTCAGTTGTCGAGAAGCATAGGCTATGACCTTCTCCCTTTGCATTAACACGCACCCAAGCCCTTGATGTGACGCATCGCAGTACACCACGAAATCATCCGTTCCCTCTGGTAATGATAGGATTGGTGCGCTGCAAAGCTTCTGTTTGATTAATTGAAAAGCGGTTTCTGCCTTGTCATTCCATTCGTATTTCTTATCTTTGTGTGTCAGTGTGGTGAGGGGTTGGGCTATCTTAGAGAAATTTTCGATGAATCGTCGATAGTAGCCCGCAAGACCTAAGAACTGTCGCACCTCAGTCGGAGTCTTAGGTGCTTCCCAATTCTTAATCGCCTCGATTTTGGATGGGTCAACATGTATGCCTTTCTCGTTGACCACGTGTCCAAGGAACTGTACTTCGCGAATCCAGAAGTCGCATTTCGAGAACTTGGCGTACAGTTTCTCGGCTTTCAGTAACTCCATAATTAACTTCAAATGCTCGGCATGCTCCTCTTTGTTCTGTGAGTATATCAGGATATCATCTATGAACACAATCACAAACTTGTCCAAGTAGGGCTTGCACACTCGGTTCATGAGGTCCATGAATACTGCTGGTGCATTGGTTAACCCAAATGGCATGACCATGAACTCGTAGTGACCGTAACGAGTTCGGAAGGCGGTCTTTGGAATATCGTCTTCCTGAATCCTTAGCTGGTGGTATCCCGACCGTAGATCGATCTTTGAGTAATAGCTCGACCCTTGCAATTGATCGAACAGGTCATCGATCCTTGGTAGTGGATATCGGTTCTTGATAGTTACCTTGTTTAGTTCTCTGTAGTCGATACACATACGGAACGATCCGTCTTTCTTCTTAACGAACAAGACTGGTGCTCCCCAAGGCGAGAAGCTTGGTCTGATGAAGCCTTTGTCTAACAGTTCCTGTAATTGGTTAGACAACTCCTGCATTTCCGATGGCGCCAGTCGGTAAGGTGACCTCGCTATCGGAGCAGCTCCGGGTGTGAGATCAATCCGGAACTCGACTTGTCGCTGCGGTGGAAGTCCGGGCAAGTCGTCAGGAAATACTTCCGGATAGTCTCGGACGATCGGTATGTCTTTAATCTTCCTTTCTTCTTCTTTCTTTTCCGTTACGTGTGCTAGGATCGCGTGATAGCCCTTCCGCAAGTACTTTCGGGCTTTCATGCAGGTAATGATCCTTAACGTAGCACCACTCCGTTCTCCTTGAATGGTCAGTGTTCCTCCGTCCGACAGTGGGATGCGGACTATTTTCTCGTGACAAACGATTTCGGCTCGGTTCTTGGACAACCAGTCCATACCGACAACTATGTCGAAGCTTCCCAATGTTACTGGCAATAGGTCTATAGTGAAAGGGTGATCGGCTAGTGTTAAGACACAATCGGGAATTATTTGTTCTGTCTCTATTAGCTTACCATCTGCTAGCTCTACCGTGTATAAGTAATCTAAGGCGATGGGAGTAACACCAAGTAATGAGCTAACCTCAGTGGATACAAAACTCTTATCGGCACCCGTGTCAAATAAGATAGAAGCATAGCAGTTGTTTACGAGAAACGTACCAGTAACAATGTTGGGGTCTTGTCTAGCCTCGCCGGCTCCAATCACGAATGCTCTGCCCCGGGCATTTGTATTTCCAGGCTTCCGATTCTTTGGGCAGTCCTTGCGGAAATGTCCGGGATCACCGCACCCGAAACATCCGCGGTTTCCCCCGCCAGCCGGGGTTTGTTCGACTGATCGGCAGCTCTGGGCAGTGTGGCCAAAACGTTTACACTTCTGGCATCGAGAATCTTCACAAGTACCATTGTGGTGAAACTGGCACTTGTTGCACTTAGGTAGGGTTCCAGTGTATGTCCCTCTTGGCCTTTTATCCGGTTGGTTAGCCACAAACACCCTGGCCGGTTCCTGCTTCTTTTGGTTATTAGGCACATAAGGTTTAGCAGGAGCATTTTCCCACTTTCTCTTGTTGTCGAAGGTTTTCACAAAACTTTCTTTCTTGTTGAACAGTCCCTGGCGAACTGCCTGATCCGTGAGATTGTGAGCCAGTCTCACTGTGTTGTGGATAATTGTGGGCTCTGCAAAAGTAACCATGCTTTGTATTTGCGGTGCCAAACCCCAAATGTACCGCTCAATTCGTTTGTATTCCGGTGTAACCATATGCGGTAGTAGTCTTGCTAAGTCGTGGAACCTGGTGGTGTATCCCGCGATGTCAGCACCTTCCATCCTTATGTTCCAAAACTCTTGTTCCAACTTTTGGAGTTCGTTACGAGGACAGTACTCCTCTTTCAACATTTCCTTGAATTCCTCCCAAGGAATGGCGTTCGCATTATCCAGACCCAGAGTCTGGATGTATGAGTTCCACCAGGAGAGGGCTTGGCCCTCGAAAGTTCCAGCTCCGTACATGACCCTGTTCTCCATCGTGCATTGGCTCATGCTGAAGACCGATTCGATCTTCTCTATCCATCGTAGCAGTCCCACTGCTCCTTCCGTCCCGGTAAAGGTATGCGGCTTGCAATCCATAAAGGATTTGTAGGTGCAAGCCTTTGATCCATGCCCAGTTCCTGTGTGTCAATGATAGAGCGTAATTAGGTTAAATTTTCCCGAGGTAAGGCTATGTTACTTGCAGTATATACTATTTTCGGTTTGTACTATACCTCTGCTCTCGCCTTGGCCTCCCGACCCTCCGCTGGATCGATTGGCTTCGTGGTTAGCGAGTGCATCTGCCACGCGTTGGGCGATAAGGGCTTCAATTTGGGCGGTGGTCATGGAACTGGTGCCTTCTCCTGGGTTGCGGGGTGTCCTCCTTGGCGGCATGTTTCTTTATAATCATAATGATAACAAAGGTTAGATATTGCGTAATAAATAACAATCAGCACACGTGCATAAGGTAACACACAACAATCAACAACAAATCAACCATGCAATATAATCAAAAGACAACCACTTGATAAATAAGTTGTACCAAATACAAAGTATTTTCAGGAGTAAACACTCCTCCAAAACAAGTAATATCTCAAAAATATTGCGTGAGCACAGCCCGCTCACGATAGGCTAATCAATTGGGTGGTGTAACAGTACCACTCTGCAAGAAGGTAAAAAGTAACAAGGCACAGAGAATCATCAGAACCCTGGCGGGTTCCAACTCCTCTCTGACCGTGTTAGCCGTAAGCTCTGCCGCTAAGGCTGTAGAGTCAGCAAGTGAGGCTCGATGCTCGGCTACTGCCGCTCGCTGGTGTGCCATCCCCAACTGCTCCTCAGTCTGCTGGAGGCGGCTGGATAGTGCAGTGATCCTCTCCGTCTCTCTCTGGCGATCCTCAAGTAGTCCTGCTACCTGCTCCTGTAATGCCTGTAGTGCAGTCTCAGTAGCTGTGGCCCTCTGTTCTGCCTCCCGAGCCTTTTCTTCCGCGGCCTCGATCCGGTCTCGTACTATAAGTAGTGCCTGGTCTGTCAGTGCCAACTCATCCTGGAGAGATGATATGTCAGCGTCATGTAACCTGCTGCGCGTCGCAAGTATCGGTAGTACCTCCCGGGTAGGCCGGAGCCAATAGGGTGGTGGGTAGGATGGTCCAGATGACTCTCCTGTCGATGAGGTGTCTGACGATGCAACTCGGGCCCTTTTGGCCGATGGTCCAGCAATGTCGGGGGAATGAGCTGGTCGCTTCCCTTTGCGAATGTTCTTCTTTCGCGCTGTGAGTTTGGTTTTCGCTCCCACTGGTGCAAGTAAAGGTGATGGCGGCGTCGGGTCCGCCAGACGAGGTGGTGAAGGTAGTATGGAGCCGTCGTCGGACGATGAGTCCCCGTGTAGTACGGAGTAGGGCACCGTCTCGCCCGTGTCGCTCCCCTCGCCGGCGTCTCCGTCACCTCCGGGGGCTGGTGCGTCGTCTTCCTCCTCCTCTAGATCCTCCTCAGGATCCTCCTCAGGATCCTCCTCAGGATCCTCTTCAGAATCCAACTCCACAAGATCCACTGAATCATGTGTCTGTTCCTCATCCGTGGATGAGTGGGGTGATGAGGGTGGAGTGAATGGCTCCACTGATGATGATGGGGTAGCCGGTGTGTACTCCTCAGAGTCCGAGATCACAATGGGGTCCGATGAGGTCGACATCCTGTAACAAGTCAATATCCAGTAATCCATTGTATTCATGTATGAAAATGCATGTATGATGTGATGTAACTATGTGAGCCTACAGTTATAGTCTAAGTATACTAAATGCAACTTAGTTCTCTATAACCAGGGCTCTGATACCAATCTGTCACACCCTGAAATTCCACAGCGGGTTACCCGCGGGTTGTGACTGTCAAGGATCATCAGTCCCGGTCATTTCGAACGACCTCTAAATGGTTTTCGAAAAGACATCCCGTTTGAACATCATACACAAAAATTAAGTAATACAGAGTTTGAAAATGCGGAATGTAAAGTGCGGAAGCAATAATAATGTAGCAAAATACAGAAGCATAACAAATTAGGTTCCCATAAACCTAGCTTCTAATGAAAACATGATATGCGACTCCAGACATGCAGTCCTAGTCCGTGCGTGAATGCTTAGCGACCTGAGATAAACATGCTTAAAGTGTCAACACAAGGTTGGTGAGTTCACAGGTTTAAGTAACAGAAACAGAAATGAAAACAGTGTAACAGTACGCATGTATACTATTGATTCGATTGTTGATCAGACAATAAACATTAACTATATAAGCAACACCGAAACCGAAGCTCAACGAAGGAATGCAGAAACTAGCATTTTGCCTCTTACGTGCCCAGCACGCAATGGATTAGGTCAATTATGCACCCGTTAGACTCCCAGTCAGAGTTAGCGCGACTAACCCGGGTGGGGGTTGTTAAACCCAATAGTACTATTCATGAATCACCTCGCTTTGTGTAATAATTAACGGTTCGAATATGAGAGGACTTTATGTGCGGGAAATGCACCCACTTATATAAATTAAAGCGAAATCAAAGTAATTGTCATACGACTAAGTAAGAAAATGGTTTAGCATGTATCTCCCCCAAATGGAAAAGTAAGTAAAATGGGGCCGTGAAAACTCACCTGGAAATGCGGTGAATGAGAAATGAAAGCAACAAGAGAAATCGAGTAACTCCGGGTAACCGACCTAACCGAGCCCTAAGAATTAATAAGGCTATAAGGTCTATGAAAGTAAACATGGTTTATGTAACCACATTCATCCAAACGACTCAACGTTGAAAGGTTACATTGACGTTTTGAAAAAAGGTTTGACCAAAGTTGACCGAGGGTTGACCAAGGTTTGACCAAAGTTGACCGAGGTTTGACCGAGGTTTAACCAACTTTGACCAAGGTTTGACCAACTTTGACCAAGTTTGACTAATGTTGACCAATGTTGACTAATGTTGACCAATGTTGACCAATGTTGACTAATGTTGACCAATGTTGACCAATGTTGACTAATGTTGAAGTCATGCATAAACAACACACAAGTAACATATAAGTTGTAAACATGTAACACATAAGCATCATACAAGTTGTACATGTGTAACACCTAAGTAGCACATAAGTTATACATGTGTGACACATAAGGAACATACAAGTTGTACCTAAGTAATGTATAAGTAATACCTTGTGACATAACATGCTTGTTTCAATTAGTTGCATAAGAAATCAACATGTGACAAGTAATTTAACATTTGCACATCTTTATGGCACATTTCATATATGTCAACCATTCCTACACATAACTCATGTCATCATATTAATAACCTATTAGTATCAATTCAACACTTTTAAACAAGTAGCATAACATGTCATAGAAATTCCATAACTCTTATCATAACAAAGTTTCCATTTTTTGACAATTAGGGTTTTAGTGTACTTTAAGTGTCATGGCTCAACTAAATAAGTTACACATGAATTTATACTAGTGACATACCATAAACATGATTCTACACACAAACTTTCTATTCTAAGCAAAGTTGAAGTTCACAAATTAATAAAGTTTCCTTATTTAGCAAGGTTCACCAAAACACGTCATAACACAACTCCAGGTTACATATTCATGCATAAGTCATCTATTCATATGATAATGAAGCTATATAATCCATTTTAAACATTTATAACCTACACATACAAAATATGAACAAATAAAGTTTCCTTTTTAGGAAAGTGGTCCAAACGACCCTATTGCACATGTGTAATCTCAAATAACTCTTTTTACTACTTTAATATACATTATAGAACAATAATATCAAGTTTTTATCCATGAGAAACTCATAACACAAAATATGCAAAATTTAAAGTTTCCTTATATAGTAAGTTGTCCATAATCGAGGGTAAAACAACATTTCAACCAAAAAAATTTATATTTCCTATCTATTCTACTATTATGTGTACCATTTAAACTAACAAACATATCATACATCAAGTCTTGCAAAAATGCATCCAACAAAGTTTCTATAAATAGAAACGAGCAAATATCAACATAAACAAACATTTCAAACAATGAAAAGTGCATATATGCATCAACAACATCATTTCATGAAATCTTTTAGTTAAAAACAAGTATAATAACACTTTGACCATGGAAAATCGTTTGGATGGTTGGGGTACACCACATGGCCGAAAATAATGAAATAAATTGGTGAGAATGCTTACAAACTTTAAGTATGTTGTTGAAATGGATGTTTTGATGCTTGAATCACCTTGAATCTACTTGAAAACACTTGAGATGAGCTTGGAATTGGATGAACAAGTTTGAGAGAGTGGTGGCTAGGGTGGGGGGTTGGCGGCCGAGAAAAGAGAGAGGAGGGGGGGGAGGGAGTGTTTAGGTTTAGGGTTTAAAATGGGAGTTAAGGGATTAAGGAGTTGTTTTAGTGGAGTGGGTTATGGGATTTTGAAGTCTTTTAAGGCTTTTTAAACCAAATGGGCTACTAATATGGGTTCTTAATGAAAATAGCTGAATTATTTAAGCCCAGTTATTAAAACCATCATTTATATAAACTTGAAATTAGTGTTGTTGGCACATAACGCGTATCCGCTTAAAAAGCGTTAAAACAAAAGATGCTCTAAAAATTCCGGAAAAATTCACATAAGCACGAAATATTAAATCACAGTATTACATATAATTTTTACACACCAAATATATTTCTAAATATTATTTCTAATATTCATGAATGTTCATGTGACAGGACGCGTGTGTGACCCGGTAATCCGCCCGATTACCGATGCATGAAATGAAATGAAACGAATGGACTTGTTATATGATATATGTACTTAATTACTCTATAATTAAGTATGATGCAAGTGTAATCACATGAATTCAGGTAATAGTCGGGTATGGATATTAACCTGAATTTGCCGGGTGTCACACATGTTTACATTTACACAAACAACACAAGTACAAATCCTATTTACATTCATGTGTACAAATTTGAGCTTTATGCCCGAGTGCTATGTGTGCTAACTTTTGTATGCGATTATGTGCAATCATTAACTATTCAAACCGACGGTTTTCAATGATAGATCTATTGAGTCTAACAAACCCACCCAGATTGGGGTGATTGTTACCGACAACACAATTTGCATGCTAGTTACAAAGGTTTGATTGTACTTTGGTTACACAATAGTTGCTCCCCATAAAAGCCTTATTTTATCATGTTATGTAAGGATTTGTTTATTCTCATCTATATACTATCTATGTACAAACCTGTGTATGCTCACCAACTTTTTAGTTGACCTTATTTTATTCATGTTTCAGGTACAAAAGTGAATTGAACAAGCTTGCTACACTTAGGTTGTGGACCTAGATAATTGAAACTAATGAATTTGTTATGTATTTCAAATATTCTTGTACTGTTGTATTTGGAATTATGAATGGAAAATGTAACGTTTTAATATATTAAATTTTAGTCAAGCATGTTCTCATGAACAGTCTACATGTCCCGCCCCGACGTTTCCGTCGTCGGTTGGGGTGTGACAGATTGGTATCAGAGCCTTGGTTATAGGGAATTAGGTTATTAGACACTTTTGACCTAGACTATAACCTTAGGACACCCATACTATGCCATGCTATTACATGTTACATGATTACTTCTTATTTGAATATTTTACATGATATACTAAGTAATTACACTACATGATACAATACTTAATAGACTATGTGTCACACTACTTACTAACTTTTGTGATTATTTTCAATGCTATCTACATGCTACCTATTTGATTCATTTAATTGCTATCCTAAGTTTTAACACACACTTATACACACTTAGCTTTTCATGCACCCTTAATCTCACACACAAAATATCACCATCTCTTGTGATCAAAATCTAGACTATTGGGCCTAATTGGGCCTAATGCCCATTAATAATAAACAAAAAAAACCCACTTACCCTCCAAGAAGAAGAAGCCTACTACAATATATAAGCCTCACTTTTGGGCCTCAAAGCCCAGTCCACAACAATTCTCATCATGACCATGAGCCCAACAATAGTGTTACTAGTACATGAAGGCTGGAAGAGTGTGTAGACCGTGAGAGATTCTGGCTAAGGAAAGACAGGGTACTTAAGTGTGTCCTAGTGACCCACCCCTCTTTCCCGAGAATTCTCCTCATGGATGCACTACTTATAGGTCAAGTGTACTTCTAAAATACTATCGTTAAGACTCGGTGTTATGACTAGTCAAACTCTAAACCTATGAGAACTCCTATATTTAACCCTCAGTTACCCCCCCCACTAAGAGACCCGTATCTGGTGCCCGACCCATATCATCCTAACCCTTGGACAAGGCATACCATGGCACCCACTAGTGCCATGGGAGTTCCAATCGATGACATCCGCCAATATGTGAGGACCACAGAATTTGTGAGGCAAGGGATGGAACACGGGATAAGGCACGACTTGCAAGGACAAAGAATGGATAGCCTAGCAAACCAATTAGGGTACCAAAAGGAGTTAATTTACATCCTTGAAAAAGATATGCTTGAGAATCGCACGGAAACAGCTAGAGCTGAAGCCAGACCGGCTACCCGAGTGACCATAGCGGTGCTCGTCTTGGTGATTATCTTCTTTCTAGTGGAAAACTACCAGAGACGTTAGCAGAAATTTCTATCTACTGTCCTTAAATTTTCAGTTTGAGAACCACTTCCCCATGTTTTAAATAAATGTTTAACATTTCAGCATTTAATGAATCTTATATTTTTCAAACTCTAAGGTTATTATTCATTGATTTGACACGTTGAGTGTGAATTACACACATCATATTTTCATCAAAAATTTTCAAGTATCACCTTCTTCATTCAACACGATTTAGTACACTACCGAAAATCTCCTTCGTAAACAAATCACCCTATTAGATTTAAACAACCTCGTTATTTTCAAACCAAACGTTTATCAAACTTTTAGAGAGTATCAGAAATATAAAAAAAAAAATTTCATAAACATTTTCACTGTGTAAGGGAACTTAATACAACCTATTTTATAAAAATATTATTTCGAATTGATAAATAATTATGATTTTCCCCATTAAAGTAATTATTTCTAAACCTTGGCTAAATTAATATACGACTACTAGTTTAGCCAATAATTCCTCTTAAAAATATTCTCTAATTAATAATTGAAAATTTAAATTAAAAGATTTTTCCTATAAATTGTCTATTTATTTAGATTATTTAACTCAATAGTTTCATTACTTTATATATCTACAACCAAGAACAATTTACAAATTTCCTATTTTCAAACAAAGATCAATTATTTGTAAACACATTTCCCTGAGTGTTTTCAGAACCTACTCGTTACCTTTCACTTGCCGCTTCAAGAGACGATCCATACCGCGTAGATGTTAACCATCCCCACAAACCTCAACAAAATTTAAAGAGCTAAATCCTAACTACCACATTATACATGAACGCTAAACAACACGCTCCTCCACAACACTCGATCACATACAAAACTCGTTAGTATATGTTACACACGAAATCCAATAACTTACGTATACACGTTCACAAGATATACAACACGATCACATAATACATGAAGCTTAATTATTTTCAATGTACCTAATGCTACACTGATTTCATAATATATGAAACTTGATTAGTTGCAATACACGTTCTACTGGACTGATTATGTAATACATGAAACATAGTTGTTTGTAATATACATAATACTAGACGGATCACATGAATATGAAACTCATTTGGTTACAAAGTACATGATACTAAAAGTGTTTATATTACACATGAAAGTTTATTTGTTTACAAAATACATGAGTTGTTAACACCATACATGAAATTCATTTCCTACCATATCCATGAGAATACATTGTTTACATTACACATGAAAGCTTATTGATTTACAAAATACATGATGCTAAGCTTGCTCACATTATACATGAAATCTATTTGATCACAAGCTACATGACACTAGACATGAAACTTGAGTGCTACATTACACATGAAACTAAGTTGCTTACAAATTACACACAAATAATGGTCATACATTTTGTTCATCAAAGTTGAAAACCATATCACATTGAAGCTACTCGGTGTCTGACGTATTCTTGTTCAAACACAAGTAAGCTATGGAACTTTAAGTTATACTACCATATTACTCTTTAGTTGCTAACTGATCTGCCTACTTAAGGACATAGTTACTTTTTAGCAACTCTTATGTGAAAACAATAGACATGAACTGAGTGAAATTGTGCCCCTCTTGACCCGCACACAACGGGAGGATCTATACGGACCATGCGATGATTTGAGTAATTACGGGTGCACACGGAATTATAAAAATCAGCGCATGGAAAAACATAGTAAATTGTGTCGTGTGTTATGACCTAAAACTTATCATGATATGTAACAACGAAACTGATGTGATATGACAAGGGCATGGTGGATACGCCGATGGTACTTCTTATATATAAGTGCTTTATCATATTATCAAAGGTAGCGTTGTTCGTGTCGCGTGAAGTTTTGACCTAGACCAATGTTTGTAAACTCTCTTATCCACTGACAATACCTGAGCATATTAGATTACATCTAAAACAAACCCTAATTATCAAGTTCCTATCAAATCCATTCCAAGTAATGCATTTCACCTTTAGAATCCAAATTATTATTCGACAATCTCCTCCTTAAGTACATTTCAAAACTAAATTCATTATCATCATTCATATCCGACCTTGAGTATCAGGACTAAACCAAGTAACAGTTACACTCCCCAGAATCTAACAATCAAAACTCACCGAGAATCCAAACCCTCATCTTTTTCCTCATTCAGTAGCCTCCAACGGTTGAATTTCGGGACGAAATCCCCTCAACTTGGGGATACTGTAACATCCATTATTTTTCTGGTGTTATTTTATCTTATTTTGTAAGATTATGACACTTCATTTCAATCCCGTACCTACCACATTGATTGTTATTTTAATGAGTATTAATTCAAAGTTTTCAATCTTACTTCAACATATTACTTTCTATTACATATATATATATATATATATATATATATATAACATATGTATAAGTATCCTCATAAATTTATATATGTATGAATTTAAAATCATGAACTTTAACCAAGCATTTACATCTTTTTAATTTGACCATTGTAAATATATATTGGTTTTACTAAATAAATAAATTATGCAACTTTTAATTTTATACAAGTGAAACCCCTTTTACCTTATAAAATACTATAATTAAAACAAATAATATTAACTTTCGTTTTTTTTTAAAAAAAAAAAACCTCATAAAAACAATTTTTATAAACAAATGAAGTGGAGTTAAATCAAATAAATGTGGCCATGAACCCCAAATTGAACTTTAGTTTTCCAATTTGTACTCATCCTTGACTTTGACCCCTTGCCTCGACGGTTGACTTCCAGAGTCAACAAACCACACCAAATCCATTCCAAATCCGACCAATTCAAAGCTGTGATGCCTACAATTCATGCAAGACGGTTACACAACATGAATTCAATGCATATAAAGATCTAATTCAACAAGAATCGATACCTAAGCCCAAATCCGAACCCCCACCGTCGACTTTGACTATCCCAGGGTCAAACATTGTCGATTTCAGTTTCAACCCACAAATTTAATCACGTTTAATGACCTTAAATCATGCATAATCGGTTATACGACTGTTTTGAATAGTTTTGATTACCCAATTACACGAATTCAATGAATTTGGATCAAAATCCCTACTGTAACCGTTCATAATCATGACCCGCATCAATTCGAGCATTCCAATTGAAATCGAGCTATAAAACCCAACCCACATCATGCGCGACACCCTTTCCCTACTCCCTGAACTCTCAGATCCATTTCAAGCACCTCTAGAACACGAATCACAGCCGAAGAACACCAGACCTGTCAACCCAGCCGTACTCGATCATTTCTCAGCCATTCCAGGTAATTCATACACCATTAGAGTCGTCTTGATCTAGGTATTGAAAGCCCCATGAATCGAAGAGCGATCGATTGATCATTTGGGTTAATTCGTTTGGCTAGGGTTCGGGCTATATGTATTGAGGAAAGGGGACGGGTTGGGTTAGCTATTAAAACCAATATTTTCCAAGACCTTATCACGACAATCGCCCTGGTCTACCGGTTAGTACACTTGCGTTACAAAGAGAGGTCGCGGGTTCGAAACCAGCCCCGCACCTTTTTACCCTTTTACGCGCCCTGGACTCCGACTCCTTGCCATACCTGTTTAACACTAACCCGACTAGACTAAAACCACTATTAAACCACTGGTCTAGTGGTTTGGTTATTTGGCCTCCACCGAGCCCACCCGGGTTAGAGACCTAGGGGCTGCCCGTTTTGTTTCCTTTGTTTAAACATTGAGTTTTAATCTTAAAATCTTTATAAAAACTATTTTATAAAACCTACGAAACTCAGAATTAATTTATGGATTCAAATTTCTAAGATTTCAAGTGTAACCATTTTATTAGGGCCAAAAACTAATAAACGTTTAGTTAATATATATATATATATATATATATATAATCAAAACTATAAATATTTAGAATATAAATTGTACACGAACTTAATTATTTTTTTAAACTCTTTTCCTTGTTAAGAAACTTAATAACTTTTTACAATATATTTTATAAAACTTTAAACACATAATTCCCTCTTTTGTTAAAGAAACCAATTGTGACTTATTTAACTATTTGAATTAGAACTTTATATTTTAAAATTGGTTTAATTTATTTACGTCGTTAAACTATTTATTGTTTAAACCTTGGTTTAATTACTAAGTAATTAGCCCATGCCATTAATATTTTTTTTTTCTAAATAAATAAATAAAAGGTTTATTTATTTATCCAATTAACCCTTTATTCAACTTTTTATTTTGCAAATTATTCTCACATTTATTTACAAACAAGAGCAATTCCCTTACTTAATTATTTATAAAAGCACACCAATAAATTATTTATATATATACATTAATCCACATGTTTGCAAAACAAAAGGAACCCCATGTTCATACACTCATACCTTATACAATAAATTTTATAAGCACCATTTGAGACTCAAACAAGTACCCTCCTACTTGACCAAGAACACACCCAACTCCCTCGCACATTAGAACCTCCCTTAAGTCTTGTGAACCCATTATTGATACATTTATACTATTAAACCATAGGTTAATCATGAGATTGGCCAAATCGTTTGTGCAACAACAAATTATTGTGTGAATTTCAGCCACTCATTTGCAAGGTGAGTATACATAGCCCCTTTTACTCTTTTACACTTTTGGGGTGAAACATGAACTCTATCAAATTACATGTTTACATTTACACAAACAACACAAGTACAAATCCTATTTACATTCATGTGTACAAATTTGAGCTTTATGCCCGAGTGCTATGTGTGCTAACTTTTGTATGCGATTATGTGTAATCATTAACTATTCAAGCCGACGATTTTCAATGATAGATCTATTGAGTCTTTCAAACCCACCCAGATTGGGGTGATTGTTACCGACAACACAATTTGCATGCTAGTTACAAATGTTTGATTGTACTTTGGTTACACAATAGTTGCTCCCCATAAATGCCTTATTTTATCATGTTATGTAAGGATTTGTTTATTCACATCTATATACTATCTATGTACAAACCTGTGTAACGCTCACCAACTTTTTAGTTGACCTTATTTTATTCATGTTTCAGGTACAAAAGTGAATTGAACAAGCTTGCTACACTTAGGTTGTGGACCTAGATAATTGAAACTAATGAATTTGTTATGTATTTCAAATATTCTTGTACTGTTGTATTTGGAATTATGAATGGAAAATGTAACGTTTTAATATATTAAATTTTAGTCAAGCATGTGCTCATGAACAGTTTACATGTCCCGCCCCGACGTTTCCGCCGTCGGTTGGGGTGTGACACAAATGTCTAGGCTTAAAAATTGAAAACTCTAAGCTTCAAGACAAAGTCGAACCCCTTCGTATTGCAGCTTTAAGCTACAAAGAAAACGAAAAACGATTTAAAGATTCAATTGAAACGTTGAAGAAAGAAAAATGTGATTATTCACTTAAAATGAGCGATCAACAGCTTTACTTGGATATTGCATACAGGGGGTTAGAGAAAAGGAACAATGAGATCAACAAGATGCAAAATGAGATCTTGTAGTTGAAATGTACTAATCATAAGTTAAAAAATTCTCGTTTTGTGGTGGAACAGTATGAATCTGTAGTGAGATAAATGAATGGCTTACGACTGGGTACTAATGCCATTCCTCCACCAGTTAGCGGGAAATTTGTCAACGGCTTAGTAGACATTGATCTAACTTGCCTTGATGAGTCCTCAGGTAAGGATGATTCCCTTAACAAGGATGATTCCTCAAGTAAGGCCAACTCCACATCTAATGAGGAGTTCTTTACTGCTTCTGATGATGGGTCGGTTAACACCTGCCCTGAAGGAGTAGTATCTGAGGAGTTGTTATCTGAACAGAAAGTCAAGAAAAACATTCTCACTAATAGTGACAATTGTATTTTAACTGAACCCGATATCATTGAATCAAATGATAAATTATAGGTAATGCTTTATGGGGGGATAAAAATCTTAATCAAGTTAATAAAAAAGATTTTTCAGCTCACTATGGGCTTGGTTATAAAGAAAATTTGCAAAAATACTATACTCCCAAAAACCAATCTATATCAGGTTAAACTCCTGTTCACAAACCAACTCCTCCTGCTCATCATGCTGAGTCATCTAATGCCAGATCTAATGAGCCTTATAGGAGGACTTACACAGACAAGAGGACATGCTTTCACTGTGGTATGGTTGGTTACGTTATTGTGAACTAACCTTCTAAGAACGATGGGAAACGGCCAATTGTTTCACAACCGGCTATCATCCCTAAGTCACCACCAGTGAAGCATCCCAAAAGTCCAAAAGCAAGTATGGTGAAACCACCAGTAAAACCTATGGTAAAGCCAAAGATCACATCTGAGGCTAAACCATCTGTTTCAAGAAAGGAAAAGCATCCTGCTAAACCTTGTGTATCTACCTCTGGTAGTACACCTACTGGTGAGAAATCTGTGGTGAAACTCTCTAAACCAAAGAGAATGAGAAGGAACAAGAGGTTGAGAAAGCTTGAACAGCTGACTAAAATTGAATCAGGTGAAGCTTCCACTAGTTCACCTGTGGCTATTGAATCTAAGTCTACTGTTCCAGTTAAGAAACAGAAGAGATCCTGGAACAACAAAGAGAAAAATTCTCAATCTCCTAGTCCCAATTCTTCTAAAGATTCATCCATTTTTAACAGTCACGACTGTGAGTTAATTGAGGTTGTTTACTTTAAGAAAGACGGACGACCCAAGACCACTATGGCTTGGGTCTCCAAATCTAATTAATTATTTTTGTTACTCGTGCAGGGACATCCGAAGGGTACTATCTCTAACCGTTGGTATGTAGATAGTGGATGCTCCCGGCACATGATAGGCAACATGGCCTTGCTTCAAGACGTGAAACCATTCAGAGGCGGATATGTGGCCTTTGCTGGAGAGAAAGGCGGCAGTATCACGTGTCAAGGCGTGGTGTTAAATGGTTGTGTCAGCTTTGATAATGTCAACAACTGCGAGCAGCTGAAGCATAACTTGTTGAGTGTCTCCCAAATGTGCGACAAGGAGTACTCAGTGATGTTTGATAAGAATTAATGGTTGATGCTCAAACCTGGTTTTGAGGTTCCTGAAGATTGGATTCTGATGAGAGCGCCAAGGACAAACGACACCTATCAGATTGATATGAGCGTGGCAACATCCACCTCATCAGTTGCTACCTGTTTGCTTACCAAAGCGACAGAACTTGACTCGATCTTGTGGCATAGGAAACTCGAACATATTTCTTATCGTAAAATGAATCATCTTGTCCAAAACGGTTTGGTAACCTGTGTTCCTAAGCTGAGATTTACCGTTGCAGATGATTGTATGCCTTGTAAAAAGGGCAAACAGCAACGGAAGTTTCACAAGCCCAAGCTCCAAAACTCCATCGATACCCCTTTGGAGCTATTACATATGGATCTGTTTGGCCCCATAAGTATCAGGAGTATTGGAGGTAAGTCATTCTGTCTGGTTGTAACTGATGATTTCTCACGTTTTTCTTGGGTGCATTTTTTAGGTACGAAGGACGAAACTGTTGATATTCTTTAATACCTGATCCTGAGCTTGGAATCTCTGTGCAGGCTGAAGGTTAGAAGAATAAGGAGTGACAACGGAACTGAGTTCAAGAATAATTTGATGGAACTTTTATGTCTCAAGAAGGGTATCCGTCACGAATTTAATGCCCCGTACACACCTCAGCAGAATGGAGTCACAGAACGGAATAACATAACATTAATTGAGACTACAAGGACAATGCTGTCAGATGCGAAGCTTCCTGTCACTTTCTGGGCAGAAGCAGTTAATACAGCTTGTCAAGTCTTGAACAGAGTTCTGGTTGTGAAGAGGCACAATAAGACTTGTTATGAGTTGATCAACAATCGACTTCCCAATCTTGATTACCTAGTTCCCTTTGGTAGTCCATGTTCCTTGTTGCTACAGTATAAAGACCGCAAGTCTAAGTTTCATGAAAAAGCGATGGAAGGCATCTTCTTAGGATACGTTGCCAACTCGCCTTGCAAGAGAGTGTACAACATAGGAACTCGTACTGTCGAGGAGTGGTTTGAAGTGGATTTTAGTAAACACAGCATTCCACCAGAACCAACTGGTCCATGTTGGGGTTTTGATTATGATGCGCTATTCATGTCATTCAATCTTCCTGATTTGTCTTCAGTTGATGCCGCAAATGTATATGAATTATTGGGTGGCAGCGATGACTCCAGTTTCTCAACTCGTGCTACTGTACCGATTGTAACTCCTGATTCCAATGCTGCATCTACATCTGAACTCTTAATGGTGATAACAGTGAAGATGTTCACGTTGACGGAAATGATGCTCAAGCTAATCCTAACACTAGCGTAGGAAATGAAGCTCCAGCTGATCCAACTAACATTGATTTTTCTTCTTCTGGAACACATGATATGGGGGAGTTAAGCACGAACCTCGATTCAGAAATCCAGGAACCGAATGTACCAAAGTCGAGAGTGCATAAGAATCATCCAATTGACAACATTATTGGTGATCCTCATGCCGGTGTTCAAACTCATCATCGAACCATTGCTGAGAAAACTAGTCTCTACTCTGAGATAATTGACACTGGTGTCATGGCAACATGTCTGCATGCTGCATTCGTGTCCCAGTTAGAGCCAAATAATGTGAAAGAGGCTCTCGCTGACAACTGCTGGATTGAGGCAATGCAAGACGAACTGTCTCAATTCCAAAAGTTGCATGTGTGGGATTTGGTTGACTTGCCAAGGGGCGTACAACCAATTGGCACCAGATGGGTTTTCAAATGCAAGATGGATGATCGTCATGTTGTGGTGAAGAACAAAGCAAGGTTGGTTGTTCAGGGTTTTTATCAACAAGAGGGCTTGGATTACACAGAAGTATATGCCCCAGTTGCTAGACTTGAAGCCATTCGATTGTTTCTGGCTTATGCCTCATCTGTTGGCTTCAAGGTCTATCAACTTAATGTGAAGAGTGCTTTCCTCTATGGAAAAGTACATGAAGAGGTCTATGTCACTCAACCTCCCGGCTTTGAAGATCCGCATAATATCAATAAAGTGTACAAGCTCGACAAAGCACTTAATGGTCTTCATCAAGCACCTCGGGCATGGTATGAGACTTTATCTAAGCATCTACTGTCTAATGGTTTAGACCGTGGACAGATCGACTCGACCCTCTTCATACGGAAAGCAGGAGGTGATATTCTTCTTGTATAAGTGTATGTCGATGACATTATCTTCGGGTCTACAAATGAAGAGATGTGTAGGGAATTCGAACAGGTGCTGAAGTCCAAGTTTGAAATGAGTAACATGGGTGAACTGTCTTTCTTCCTGGGTCTGCAAGTCAGTCAAAAAGAGAATGGCATTTATCTGCATCAAACAAAGTATGTGTAGGGCATCTTGTCAAAATACAAGATAAATGATATCAGTACTTATGGCACACCTATCCCAGTTAATCATGGTCTGCATCCTGACAAAGATGGAAAGGATGTGAAATGCAAATTGTACAGTGGGATGATCGAATCTCTTATGTATCTCACAGCTTCAAGGCCAGATATAATGTTTGTTGTGTGCTTGTGCTCATGGTTTCAGTCACAACCGAAGGAGTCCCATATGATAGCTGTGAAGAGGATTTTCAGATACTTGAAAGGGAAACCCCGATTGGGTCTTTGGTACTCTAAGCAGCAGTCTTTTGACTTCAAAGCCTACACTAATTCAGATTATGGCGGTTGTAACCTTGATAGAAAGTCAACTTCTGGTGGATGTCAATTCTTAGGAGACAGACTGGTTTCCTAGAAGTGTAAGAAGCAGTCAACGGTTTACACGGATGACAATCTTGCTGACCCTTTCACTAAGGCGTTTGACCGATCCCGTTTTGAGCATCTTGTCAACTTGATAGGAATGTTCAATCCTAAGTGAAAACTTGTTTTTCTTAAATCAATTCAATTCATGAAAGTTAAATTTTATTTCTCTTAAAATTTATGTATAGTTCTTTTAATTTTCAAATATTTTACAAAACTTCAAACAAAATAGAAAATGGAGAAAATTTTCAAAGTAATCTTGAGAAAAGAGGAAATGATAGTACATCAGAAATGATCTAAACGCCATAGACTGCTCATATGGGAAATGATTGTGTCATGCTTATTTAATTGTTTAAATTGTTATGTTTTTAGTCTGCTTATTTACAAGTAATTTGAATTGTTAGTTGGCTGTAGGCATTTTTGAATCACTTGTAGTGTGGAAACTAAATCTAGACTACAACTGTGATTTGAACCCATGTATGCTAGTGTGTGTGCGTAAAAGAATGCAAAAGATCATTATCAGATAAAGGATGTTAGTTTTTGGCAATAATTTTCTTATGAGATCAGTTTCGGGTTATGTATTTAGCTCAATTAATGTTGTTCATCTCACTGCCCATACTCACAAGTATGCAATGAGAGATTGAATCAAGACATGTCTCTACATTAACCGTGGAGCGTGTATTCACCCTTGAATCACTCCTGATTCATTGAAATCAAATCCAGATAAAAGTTGGATTCCCCTACCCTAATACTCAAACACCATATTCATTATCCTTAATCATCATACTGATATTCACTGAAGAAATCAAATGAAACCAAGACAAATGAATCACTCGATTCTGAATCTTATGATTCCCGATAATCCTTAAGGATTCTGCTTGATTTTTCCTGTGCTAATTGATGTAGTTTCATTCTGAAAATTTAGAAAATAATTGGGGAAATCTTAGATGCCTTGAGATAGTGCAACTTACATTACTGTAGCATATCAGTGGGGTACACGCTGTATATCTTATAATTAATACCTTAACACACAAGAACGTGATACAAAGATGCTTATAGTTTCAAATCTTATAATATTGTCAACTTGAATTACTTGTTTATGTGCTTATTACATATGAATAAATAGTAATCCATGACATGATCCCATATTCTTTGATGTTTATATTGTATTGTTTTTGCTATATGTTAGCCTGATATGATCCTCTGCTCGGGTATTTGATCAAAAATAGTTTGTGTGAATATGTTCATATTTCAATCTTGAAAAGATCAAAAAGATTTTAAGTTTGTGTATAGTTCAATTTTATTCAGAAAAGCCAAAAATATTTGTGTTTAACCTTCTTGAATTGATCTTGAATCCTCTTGATTGAATGTTTTTTATCTTGTTCGTTATTTGACTTGAAATATTCATAATTTGAGCACACAGGGGTCTCTGTGTACTTGATAAGTGCGCATGAGGTAAACCCTGCATACTTAACAAGTACGCAAGACTTAAGTCATGCGTACTTAGTAAGTATGCAGGAGTTAAGTCCTACGCACTTAGCAAGTACGCAAGACCAATTTGGGGTGGGTATATATACAGGACTTAGAAACATTTCAGAATTTTATCACATTTAAATTATTTTCGCCTGTTAAATTCCCTCTGCCACTTTTACTCAAAAAACTTCGAGTGATCTTAACCGGTTTTTCATCCAGTTTCTAGTTCCATCATCGTATTACAATCACTTGGTGAGAATCTAAGGATATTCCATCCACAAAATCGCAACTTCTGGACCGATTCAGACTTTAAAATAGTTAGGGTTGAATCTTGATTTTTGAATAATTTTTTGGTTGTTTTGGTAACACACTATAATTAAAACTTGCTTAGAATCAATAATCGATCCTTATTCAGTCCTTAATCGTCCTAAATGTGTATTGATTTTGACCTTGGTTTTGATTTTGACCGTCGGTTCGTTGGTCGTCATTTAGGTCAAAATGTGACTAACGTAGCGGGTAATTGGTGTTGATATTGGTCCCATAGGCTATAATCATGTATTTCGACCTGGTGGTGACCATATTCCACATCAATTTTGATCATCTATTGAAAAAGTTAGATTTATGAAAAACTGAACAAGTGCGTTTCTTACGCACTTAACAAGTATGCAAGAAGTAATTCATGCGTACTTGTTAAGTACGCAAGAGCAAATCCCTGCGTACTTGCTAAGTACGCAGGACCAACACTTGTGAAATTTTCTAAGTCTGAAATTTCAGTTCAATGAGTAACTGCTATACTAAGTCATGTGTATTCAATTCCAATGAAACTTCTTGTTCTTATTATGTTTTCTGTTTGTTTTTGAAGTGATGGCTCGTGCGTTTACCAGTGAGTTCAATCTCCTAGCACATACAGAACCAAAATGGAAGGGTGCTACACTATAATACCGAGAGATAGTTGACTTCTGGAACCGTTCAATGATAAGCTATGCTATATCAGCAGACCCGATAGTATCAAGACTGTATCTGGAGCAGTTCTGGGAGACCGCGGAACATGACTACACAATAACCCCCAATGTTATACGGGCTACCGTGGCGGGTCATGACATCGCCTTTTCTGAGGACACAATTAGACGGGTCTTACAGTTCCGAGATGTCGCCACCGACCCAACAGCTTATCCTGACTACTTTGTGGATGGATGTTGGAGGCAGCGTATGGGATACGTCGGTGTAAGAGATTATACTTCATACAAGAAAATGTGGGTGCTCGATCAATGGAGATACTTTGCCCATGTCATGATCATCTGCATCTCTTCAAGAAAGGCAGGAAAGGATGCAATGGGTCATGATCTTGCAGCAGCCATGGTTGGCTTATCTCTCAACAGGGGTTACAACTTCTCAAGATACGTCTTCAAAGCCTTAAATGATCAGATATATACGGCTGAGATGTTTCGATTCCTGTTATACCCAAGGTTTGTGCAATTACTGATTGATGATGCGTTGCCAAATCTACCTGCTACTGGGGAGAGATTGCAAGTCAAGCGGGTGGACAAGAGGGTGTTTGCACAATTCTTAAAGCCAGGCAGTGTAGAACCAACCCCTGAGCACACCGCACTCTTTGGCCACCTGATAAATGAAGTGTATGTGGCACCGGATGACTGGAGATGGTTTAGCCACGACTCGGAGCCAGAACTAAGTGAACATTCTGACGAACAACAAGAAGAGGAGGATGTTGAAAGTGTGGATGAATCATCTGAAAGTGGAGACGAAGAAGTAGGTAATGATGGTGCTGAAGGATCCGACTCTGAAGAGAAAGAGTCTGATTCTAATGATGCACCATCATAGGCACACCCGAGAAGAATGATGAAGGTGACCCTTCTTGAGTCGTCTTTGAAGAGAAAGCGACAGTCAACAAGCAGTGAATACGAGCCAGATTCTGACTCTGACGCTGCTATTCAAAGACAAAGACGTGAAAGTGTAAACAAACGTAGGGGGGATAGGCAGCAACATGATATTCCCAGTGAGGTAGAGGTTAGTACTCAGCAGCAAGTACAAGTTTAGGCTAGAAGTACTGATTCAGCATCTACCCCACCCTCATAGCAACTATACCGGCGACAGCGGAGAAGGCCACAGGTACAACCTGATGTGGTGGTCACTTCTATCACAGGGGAGGTACCTGTGATAGTAACCCTCCATGTATCATCTGACCTTGTGATGGTGACAACTCCGATTCTTACAGAGTCAGTCACCATCACACCTTCCATCACTCCTACAACCATCATCACATCCATAATCCCTACTACCACCGTTGAACCTATCAGTCAACCCTACAACTATGGAGATTTTACTCAGGGGTTTGACTTTGATACTATCTTCTCACCCCCACTTCATAATGCTGAAGCGTCTACATCCAGACATCCTGATCCAAATGATGCAATGATAGAAACTCTGGAAACCCAAGTCGCTGCTCTACTTGAAACCGTTCGGAAATCAAAGGAGGAGTCTGAGGCTCAACAGGCTCAGATAAATTCGTTGGTGGACGAGATTACCATTCTGAGAAGCCAAAGGGCTGGGACGCAGGAGAGACTAGCTAATGTGATTGACCAGAACGAGCTACTGACCAAGACAAACAACATGATTCTGGGACACAGGTTGTCTCTTGAGCTTCGGTTTTACGCGCAACGAAAAGTGCATGAAATGGTGGTCAAGTTAGTTGCTGATCTGACCAAGAAGCTTGATGCTCAAAGGGAGAAAGAGAGAGAAAGAGAAAGAGAAAGAGAAAGAGAAGGAGAAAGAGAAAGAGAAAGAGAAAGAGAAAGAGAAAGAGAAGGAGAAGACATCCAAACCTACAGGTGATGAGCCTTGTCATCCTGTTGATTTGACAAGGGATGATGACAAAGACAAGGATCCTGAAGACTGTCCTAGTGGAAGTGAGCAACAAGCTTTGGCAATCGTGCCCATTTCTGCTATTCCAATGGCTGAGGGGGAGTCTACTCATCAGGAAGTTTGTGATACTTCTGGTGGTGATAAAGGAAAGTCAGCGGATGATGTTCTAAAGGATCTATCTAACGATGAGATCTTATACTTAGAGCCTGACTATTCCAAGGAAGCACAGATCGAGGCTCTCTACAATCTTGAAGAAGGAGAGATTGACTCTGGTGATGATTGGGATGAAGATGATGATGTAGTTATTGAAATTCCCAAGGGCGACGGTGAAGGCGAGTATGAGTTTGAAGATGGAGAGACCTTTGAAGTTCCATCCTTTGATCCATCCTTTGAATCTCAGCTCGACACTGGTTCAGTAGAGACTGCTAGTAATGCTGACGAATCGACTGAAGCCTCCCCAGCCGACCCTACACCTGTGGATCCAGAGGCACAGAAAGATAAAGATTTACCTGCTAGTTCATCAAAGGATCCTGCTCCAGTCTAGAAAAAGACTTTTATAATAGACAAACATCGAGCAACAGGGATGATCTTAGCTGTGAGGTTCGAGGACGATAAGCAGTTGTTCGCTATCAAGCGATCTGGGGGGTTCAATACTTGAAACCAACCAGTGAAGCTTTCAACTCCTTACCTAGATACGACCTCATGAACCTAGAAAACCGAGAGCTGCTGGGTCACTCAAATCATGCAGTAGCGATGGGTTTGTGGCGGGTTCTACAGCGTGAAGCAAGATCTGAGAAATTTGAAGTGTTTAAGCCTCAAGTGCCAAAGCGAGTCAAGGATAAAAATGCTAGACATCCTGTGACTAAGAAACGCTTAAAGAAACTGGTATACAAGCCAGTGCTATGTGAAACCAAGATTCCCCTGAGCAAGTTATCTCAGGATATCCTCGGTAACATATGGTACTGGTACGTAGATCCAAAACCGGGTGAGGCTGTGTTGATAGGAAAGGTATGGTCAGATAGTGGAAGCTTAGTGCCAAGGGAGCTGATAAGAGTATTTGATGAAGTCTGCTTCATTAACTTCTCTATTGAAGATCTGGAGGCACTAGCGGACAGGTATTGCATGCATACGGATGAATGGACGAAGTTCCTTGCTTCTAAATATGACAAGGTGATCAAGTTTTGCCTTGACAACAAGAAGAAGATGGAAGCTAAAGATGTAGAGCTGTGAAGACTGAGGATTGAAGACCGAAGATGATCCAGAGCTGTTATCAAGGGGGAGTTTGTTGAAGAACTTTTGTGTGACAAACACTCTGGATAGAGTCTTAGTTTTGTACTTTCATTGTATGTATTTGTCTTTGTTTGTAAGCGTCTGTATGTATTAGTTATCGAGTTGTATTTACTAATGCATATTGATTGTTGCTAAAATCTCAAAGTGTTTTGCGCACTTAGTAAGTGCACAGGAATTAGTTCCTGCGTACTTAGCAAGTACGCAAGAATACTCTGCGTACTTGCTAAGTACGCATGAGCAATTTGCCCTGCGCACTTGCTAAGTGCGCAGAGTTCAGGTCGTGTATAAATAAGATAGGTTGACAGTAGACAAGTACGCAGTCATATACGTAGACATTGTATACTCAGTATTTCTCTCTGTAACCTTCAAGTGTTTATAATAGACGAAAGTTTAAAGTGATTCTCTTGTCGGTTTACTTTGTTGTAAGACTCTCCACCTAGTCACGAGTATTCCGCACCCGGTCCGACTCAGGAACACATTTGCATTTGACGATCCGCCACACCCGAGGGACCTACATTAAGATTATAACTCAAGTAGGGAAAGTTGCTTATAGACTGGAATTGCCAGAAGAATTGAGTGGAATTCACTCGACATTTCATCTATCACACTTGCGAAAGTGTTTGGCAGATGAAACCTCTCATGTACCACTGAATGATATAGAGGTAGAAGAAAGATTAATTATTTTGAGATGCTAGTGGCTATACACGATTGGAAGGAAAAGAGATTACGAAATAAAGTAATCAAGCAAGTAAAAGTTCAGTGGCAACATCGAAAGGGATCTGAAGACACATGGGAGACAGAAGAAGAAATGAAGCAATCCTATCCCTACTTATTCGAGTATAGGTTTTAAGGACGAAACCTTTGTAAGGGGGTAGATTTGTAACACCTCAATTTTCAAAGAAATATAAGGATAAGGGCTGAAATGATCATTTGATAAACCCTAGGGGGTTAAAATGACATTATGTTAAAGTACAAGGGATTGTAATGCACCTGATTCAAAGTTCAGGGACTGAAAATGAAAATTTGGAACTTGGATAGGTGGCGGACCGCCACCAAAGAGATAGCGGTCCGCTACGTAGGGAGCAAGGGATTACTCAGGAGAAGCCACGTGCCAGGTGACTAAGCGTTGAAAACTGACGCGTGGAAGGCTGATAGCTGACCGTCATGGGGTCCTTAGCGGTCCGCCAGCCGCAATAATCCTTAGCGGTCCGTCACGATGAAGCATAGCGGTCCGCTACATGTGCCCCAATCCAGAATAAGCCGCCTCAAAAGGGTGGCGGACCGCCACCCTATGTCTTAGCGGTCCGCTACGGGTTGGACGATCAACCTATAAATAGTTGGACCTAGAGCTCGGTTTTAGTCACTTCCACACAACAAACACACATACAAAACACATAGTTAGCCTCGGTAAGCATGCCAAGGAGTCCCGGTTCGGGTAGAGAAGTCCGGTTTCCAGTCTTTCCATCATAATACGGAAGAGATAGTTCTAAGGTAAGGTTTCGACTAGTTCCTAATAGCTTGGTTATTCCCACTAAGCTAGGAATTTGTCAGTAATGTTATACTGACTTAGGATCTTGATCCAAGTCATTATGCTAAAGCACGAAAGGATTGTTTGAAAGAGAAGGAAGTTAGAGTAGAGTTATATGAGGCCCTTTTTAAATGTTTTGTTTTAATGTTTTGGGCCGGTACGCATGCTAGAAAGATTTACATAAATGCTATATACCTTGATTTAAATATTTGGGATAGCATTCATGTTGCAAGAGTTTATGTATAAAAGATGTTTAAATCTTAAAACTAAGTAGCGGAATATTCATGAAATAGCAAAGATGCGTTGGGTAAACATCCGACCGGTATGTAGTTATTTGGCAAACATAATGTTCTGTCTAAGGAAAGAGTGGTGTGTAATTCTATCAGGGACCAGTCATTCTTTCCTAGGAACATCTCTATTGGAGGTACTACTCTGGGAGGATAACCACCTTTTCTTCTTTAATATACCATGGAAAAACCTTTACGAGGATTTAGGATAAGGACTGGTTTTGAAAAGAATGGTTAGAATGCAAACTTGCCTTTTGGCATGATTTCACATTACAAAGATTATGGAAAGAAAATGATTTTGACACGTAAAACGTTTTAGAACTTATCATGGTGTGCCTAGATAAGTAATGGCAGAGAAGTTAGGGTTTTACCTTAACTTGCACGCACGTAAATATATAGGAGAAGGGCGAATCCCGTAACTCCTGACTCAAGGGCGGCAGGGTCTGAGAAAGAAGAATTCTGATTCTTTTAGCGCCTTCACCGGGCACTCATTAGAAGGAGGAGGCCCCCTAACTCCTAGAGGTCTTGACATTTAATGTCTTGACAAAGAGTAAAGAAAAAGAGACAAAGTTTTTGGCATGTTTTGCCATGTCAAATATTTTGACCATATTGGTCTGTAAATAAAGAAAGACTTTGCCACGTCTGGCCAAATGCCACATTATATCTTGCAACTTAAGACGTAGAGATGTACTACATTTCTTTGTGTGATGTAGTATAGACACCTTGTGCAAGGTTATGTATAAGTGGTGACGACCACTTGGAGGTTAACGTGACCTCGGAAGGAAGATAAGTATGTAAGTTTAAAGTATTATGTTTGGGCAAGAAGTTAATGTAATGTTTTGAATGCGTGTCATATAAATCCATTTATGAATGAGACAGAGGTTAAAGATATTTTGACTAAAACTTAGAACTCACCTGTGTAAGCTGACATATGTTTAAGCATGTGTATCAGGTAAAGATATAGCTTCCAGCAGTCAAGGAAGGGGGCTAGAATAGAGGCATCTGGCGGGCTATCTGGCATATTTGGAAACTGACATTAAGAATAGTTATTTTGTACTTTCTTTAAAATGTATATTAAACAAGTTATGATATAAAATAATATTTTAAAGACTTCCGTTATGTATGATCTCTATTTACTATATGTTCACGAGTAAATCCGACAAGTGGCCGGCATCTCGGGTGATCCGGGATGTGGGTGTCACAAGAGTGTCACACCCCAACTCGCAGCAGAAGACTTAAGCAAGTGTGGTGGAAACGGAAGTTGTTACCAATAAGCAAACACAACGTATAAAACCATGGATACATTATTTAACAGTAGATTACTTGTCAACATTACACATGATTATAAAAAGTGTTTAGTCACCAAAACCAAAGTTCAAAAACGACATTAAATGTTGACACTATGTCCCGACACGCGTATCCATGACACGGTAGTTTGCTACCGTAAAACCGACTTTCATTCCCCAATGCATGAGCTATTTACCTAAAAACATGCCAAGTAAAAAGTATGTCAACATAAAGTTGGTGAGTTCACAAGTTTTGTCAATATCATATAAATATACTTTTATATTTTAGGAAAAGGTACGTGACGATGTATCGTTATGCTAGTGAACAATCGAAAGTTTGCAAGGCCTCACGACTAGATCGAAACCAAGAGCCCATAATCAAATCCAAAACCAACGCCCGGAGACGCCTCAACATATAAAACTATCGTTACACAAGGACCATGGCACCTGGCCGGGGAGCGGGCTATCACACCCAATAGGTCTATCAATATATCCTGCGGTTCCTTCTACAGAAACTAATGATTATGAATGTGGGATCGAATTCCCCTGTGAGCGTATCTATCAAGAACTACTAAATAGCTACAGTACCTCAATGGCATCTAAGTTCACGTTCCACACACTATTACACTCATCACAAAACAAATTTACCTTTTCTAGCATGTTTCTCCCCTGATATTTGAAAGCGTAACAAACATTTTAAACATTTAAACAGGGGCCGTGAATACTCACCTTAATGTGTATGCTAGCAAAGAAAGATTATCCAAGGAAACGCCCGAGATACCCGCACCCTAGAGCCCAAGGGATACATTTAACGGTCATCCACAAGTCTACCAAGTACGTTTGTTCACCCAAACTACCAGACTTAGTTATGTTTCCTTTTTGAAAATAGTTTATCAAGACGATCCGTTGGTGACTCGATCAAGGTCAAATTATATTTTACTAAGTGTTAAATTAATCATTTTAACCAAAAATACATAGCACCATTGGTTTTATCCAAAACACAATTATTATTATTTTTATGGAAAATATATAATGACGTGAAAATACTCCACGGTACGATTTTTAATGCGTTTAACAGCACGATTCACATAATAGACTCGTATGCAACAAATTTACCAATAAACATACAAATGCATGAGATATGTCACTAAACATTTTTAAGCACACAAATAAAACAAAATGCATCTAAATCAACAATTTCACATACTTAGCCATTTTCATGCATTTATAGTAATTTCCACCAATTGTTATATTTTATTATTAAAAATATATAAGTATACGTATAATATTTTTTTCACAAAAATACTAAGTCTAGGGTTAATATGTATATGAAAATATATTTTTCTTACAAAACTATATTATTTGCGTATTTACCCGTTTTAAGTTTAACTTAATTTATACTAAATTATCCATGGTAAAACTCATTTTAACTATAATTTCATAAATTTACTAAACTTTGTAAACATTTACATTTACTTGTATATTTAACCGATTTACCGAAATTTAAAAGTAAGAACCGACACCTAGACATGCACTAAAATCCAAATTATGTTATAAACATTATTATAAGCCATATGAACTCATTTTTACATCAAATTTGCTATTTAGAAATTTATACCAAAAATAAGTATTTTTACTCGTTACAAGTACTGTTCTAAGCACTATTTACGCATTGTTTTTAAGGATTAACGTCCGTACTTATGCTCAAAAACTTTTGATAAGTTTTATTACATGTTTTTACCATAAATTATATGTTTAGGACTTGTTTTATTTCAAATTTACAAACCAGAGAGTTTGCATGTGTTTTAAGTGTCCAAAATCATCGAAATATGCGTATTTTGCTATATAATACTAATATATATGTATTAAGTCTTTTAGTCCTTAATCTATGAACATATTTTATGTATAATGTACTGATTTCTTTCACTCAATTCTATCCAGAATTTATCTTGAGCAAAACTCACTAATTTAGGTGTTTTTAACATGAAATATGGTGATTTTTAGACTTTAACATATATGTAACATCTCACCAATCCACTTTTTTTCATTTTTAGTTGTTAGATTACTTTTTAATACTTGTATAACACATGTTTTATGCATAAAATTTCGGATTTAAACTAAATGATTGCATGCAAGATTAAAGATTCAAAAAGTGCAATCATATGCCTAGTTTTCTTTAAATTATTTACTAATCCACATGCATGCTTCCAACAACTTTTTAATTTACTTTTTGTGACCAAAATACTCATTTACATCAGATTCAAATGATGATTTTTTTTGGAGAAAAATGAATATGAAGATCATCCATTTAAACAAGCAAAACATTTCAAAATCAAAACTCAATATGCGCATATGCATGCATGCATCTCACGAATTACACACACATTTACACACCCTTTTTAGCTTTGTTTTTAGTTGAAAAAACCCTTATTTTAAACATCTCCAAGAAAGATTTGGTGATGGGTGAACTATTCTTGTTTTAGAATTAACAAGAATAAAGATTAACAAATAAGAATAATGTGAATCAAAAGAGAGTTTTATACCCTTGAATGCTTGGAAAGAAGAAGATGGTGGACTTGTAAATGCCTCCAAAATCCAAGATGTGACTTGTTCTTGCTTCTAAGGCTTCAAACAACTTCACCAAGACAACACAACTTGAAAAATGGATGAAGATTCAAGCTTATTTGTCACACCCTGAAATTTCTCAGCGAGTTACCCGCGTGTTGTGACTGTCAAGGATCATCAGTCCCGGTCATTTCGAAAGACCTCTAAATGGTTTTCGAAAAGACTTTCCGTTTGAACATCATACAAAAATAAATAAGTAATATAGAGTTTGAAAATGCGGAAAGTAAAGTGCGGAAGCAAAAGTAAGGTAGCAAAATACAGGAGCATAGCAAATTTGGTTCCCATAAACCTAGCTTCTAAATGAAAACATGAAATGTGACTCCAGATACGCAATCCTAGTCCATGCGAGAATTCTTAGCGACCTGAGATAAACATTCTTAAAAGTGTCAACACATGGTTGGTGAGTTCACATGTTTAAGTAATAGAAATAGAATGAAAACAGGGTAACAGTACGTATGTATACTAGTGATTTGATTGTTGGTCAGACAATAAACATTAATTATATAAACAACACTGAAATCGAAGCTCAATGAAGGAATGTAGAAACTAGCATTTTGCCTCCTACGTGCCCAGCACACAATGGATTAGGTCAATTATGCACTTGTTTGACTCCCAGTCAGAGTTAGCGCGAATAACCCGGGTGGGGGTTGTTAAACCCAATAGTACTATTCATGAATCACCTCGCTTTGTGTAATAATTAACGGTTCGAATATGAGAGGAATTTATGTACGGGAAATACACCCACTTATATATATTAAAGCGAAATCAAAGTAATCATCATACGATTAAGTAAGAAAATAGTTTAGCATGTATCTCCCCCAAATAGAAAAGTAAGTAAAATGGGGCCGTGAAAACTCACCTGGGAATGAGGTGAATGAAGTATGAAAGCAACACGAGAAATCTAGCAACTCTGGATAACCGACCTAACCGAGCCCTAGGAATAGTAAGGCTATAAGGTCTATGAAAGTAAAAATGGTTTATGTAACCACATTCAACCAAACGACTCAACGTTCAAAGGTTACATTGACGTTTTGAAAAGGTTTGACCAAAGTTGACTGAGGTATGACCAACTTTGACTAATGTTGATCAATGTTGACTAATGTTGACCAATGTTGACTATTGTTGTCCAAGTTTGACTAATGTTGACCAATGTTGACCAATGTGACACAACGACCCGTTGGTGACATATGGTGAGAGCATGTTCAAGTAACACATAAGTAACACCTTATGGCATAACACCCATGTTTCAAGTAATTTCATAAGTAAGTAGCATTGATGCATATGTTCATAACATATATGGTAACACATAGTCTTAAGTAATTTCATAAGTAAGTAACACATACTAAGTAACATAGATGCATATGCTCATAACATAGATGGTAACATATAGTCTTAAGTAATTTCATAAGTAAGTAACACATACTAAGTAACATAGATGCATATGTTCGTAACATAGATGGTAACACATAGTCTTAAGTAATTTCATAAGTAAGTAACACATACTAACTAACATTGCATTTGTACATCCTTAGAACATATCCCATACATGTTAACAAATAATCCACATAAATCATGCTATTGTATTAGTCATCTAATAATACCATTTCAACCCATTTGAACAAACAACATATCATGACATTTTGGTACTATATATTCGTAACATGACAAAGTTTCCCTTTTTGGATAATTAGGGTTTTAGTACCCTCTAGGTGTCATAGCTCAACAAACAAACTATATATGAAATTATACTAATAATATGCTATTAACATGGTTTTACACATACACTTTCCATTTAAAGCAAAAATGAAGGTTCCAAACAAATAAAGTTCCCTTTATTAGCAAGGTCTCCCCAAATGGGTCATAGCAACACTTTAAATCACATATTCTTTCAATAATTATCTAAACATATGATAACAATGTTATTTAACCTATTTAGAACATTTATAGCATACACATACAAAATATGTTCAATTAAAGTTTCCTTTTTAGGAAAGTGGTCCAAACGACCTCCTACACATGTGCAACTTTCAATAACTCTTTCTAACACTTTAATAGATGTTATATAGCCATATTAGCATGCTTTCATCCATTAAAACACCATAACTCAAAATATGACAAATTAAAGTTTCCTTATATAGAAAGTCGACCATAACATAGTGTAACATATCATTTCAACCAAAACAATTCACATTTCTTACTTATTCTACTAATGCAAGCATCATTCCAACTTTCACACATACCATATACCTATTTATGCATAATCTCAACCAACAAAGTTTCTATAAATAGAAACGAGCAAATATCAACATAATCAAAATTTTCAAACCATAAAAATTTCAAATATGTGTCAACAACTCTTTTATTATGAAAACCTTTTGATAAAACATGGATTAAGACCCTTTGTTTAATCAGAGCTTTGGCTCAAGATTAAACAAACTAACATTTGTTTAATCACTTTCTGATTCTATTCAAAACTCTATTCTTGATCAAGTCACACAAAACAAAATGGCACAAAGTAATGGATCTGAAGACATCGGCAGTATCAACCGACCACCGAGGTTGGTGTCTGGGGATGACTATGATATGTGGAAGAACTGTATGGAAAGCTTCTTCTGCTACCAAGAATACGGAATGTGGAAATCCATAAGGGATGGACCTTATGTTCCCATGGTGGCCTATGCTGACTCCGGAGGACCACTAGTTCCGAAGGAACCCTCCAAGTATTCTGAAGAAGACATCAAGAAAATGGAGGTGGACTTCAAGGCATTAGGAGCTATCCAAATGTGCCTTCCAAATGAACTTTTTTCACAACTTCAGGGTTTACAAAACTGCAAAGGAGTTATGGGAAGCCTTGGAAAAGATGTTTGCTGGATCTGAGGAGGTCAAGGAGAACAGACGTGACATTCTCAAGCAACAGTATGAAAACTTCGTCTGGAAGGAAGGTGAGTCACTAACAGTTTCATATAACAGGTACACGTACCTGGTTGGAGAACTGCAGTGCTCCAAGGAAAAGCTGGAGAATGAAGACATTCTCAAGAAGTTCATAAGATCTCTTCCTAGTTGTTGGACATTATATACAGTGTCCATCAGAAGAACAGAGAGTCTGAAGACTCTTCAGATGACTGAGCTCTTTGGCTTGCTCAAAACCTATGAATTAGAAATGATTCAAGCTAAAGAAAGGAGCTCCAGTTATCAATCAGCTACCACTTCCTCCACCACCACCTCAGCGCTTCACTCTGATCATTCTGGTCCTAGTGCAAACAACTACTATCCTCCCATTGTTACTCATCCTCAAACACCAACTGCTTCACAATCCAACTCATCACCATTTCTTCTTGAGGCACCTCCTCAATAGCCAACCTCTACTGCTTTTGTCTCTGACAACTCAAGCAGCATGCACTTCATAAAGGAGGATCTGGAATGCTTTCATCCAGATGATCTTGAAGAAATGGATATTCAGCACTCATATGCCATGCTCTCCCTCAGAGCAAAAAGGTTTTATTCTAGAACCGGAAGATCAGTTCCAGGCAACAACTCAAACACCAGAGTTGGGCTTGATAAAAGCAAGATCCGATGTTACAACTGTAACCAAATGGGTCACTTTGCTAGGGAGTGCATGGCACCTAAAGCCAATCAGGGTGCCAGCCATCAAAGACAAGCTTACCAAGGTCAGCCCAGGCAGCAGCAGCAAGGAACTCCTCCAGCACAAACTGCAGCCTGTGCAAATGTTGGAACTACAGACTTTGACTGGAGTTTTCAATATGAAGATGTTCCTGCCTCCAACCAAGCACTTATGGCAGACAATGCAGAGATACCACCTCAGGTATTTGAACATCTTTGCTCTCAAGCTTGCATTGACAAAATTTTAGGTTATAGAAAGCATAACCAAAATCTGATAGATCAAAATGAAGAGTTTCATCAAATGAAGCCTGAATTCAAAAAGGTCAAAAATACTTACAAAGAAAAGATTAACTGCCTTAAGAAAGAGATTTCTTCATTAAAACATGAACAAACCAATCTTGAAACTCAGATTGATGATCTATTAGTAAAACTTAAAGCTACCAGAGCTGAACTGGCTGAACAGAAAGTTCATGTTGAAAAATATGAATTTTCATCTAAAAAGTTACAAAGATTGTTAGATATTCAAGTCCATGAAAAGGTAAAAACTGGACTTGGATATCATAATGACCAGTACAAGACAGTTCCTCCTCCTGCTGACTATGTTGCCATTTACGAACCAAGCTTCAATACTGCAAATCTTGACACGGCAAACCGAAACCTTGATCCTTCAATGGATGCATGTTTTGTGGAAGACTGCTCCACCTCTTCAGAACCTGAGTCAACCTGCTCAGACCACTGTGAAACTAGTGCAGTCCCATCTGCTCCTTTCTCTGAAGCTGTTCTGAACAAAACTGAATGTCCTGTTGTTACTCCAGCTATTCCAGCTCCCATCCCATTCAAACAAATCAAGATTAGCTATCCTCAAAATGGAAGAAAGCTAAACATTGAAAAGGGAGAGACATCAGGTTTCACCAACCCCAAGTCTCAGTCAAAGCCAAAGGTGTTTGATATTTTTCATGGACCTGGAGAAAAAGGTCCATATGTTCAAAAGACACTAGAAGAAGCCACTTTTGAACATAACAAAGCTCATCCCTGGAACTTCAAAGATTTGTTTCAAAGAAAGGACTATGTGCACTTTCACAGGGACAAGATAGCACTATCCTGCTTTGTGTGTGGCAAATACAATCACACTGCCAGCACCTGCTTTCACTACCGTGAACACCAAAGAAACTCAAAGCAGCATGCCTTTGAGAAAACAAACAGAAACAAACAGGTGAGAAGCTATGATGCAAAGGCAACAAAGTTCAGAGAATCTCTATCCCCTCAAAGAGTGAAGATGCAGAAACCTCAACAAACTTGGATCATATGTGGGGAATCAAACCACTTTGCTGCAACATGCAAGTTCAACCCTTTTAACCAGATTGCAAATCGTTCATCTGTGTTCAACCCATCAGCAGCAAACAAAATCGCTGCTGATAGAGTAAAGTCCAGGAAACCAAAGGCAAAGCCTTCAGCAGCAAAAGTCTCTGCTGCTGACAAAGCAAAATAAAAAACAACGGCATCAGCAGGAAAAGTATCTGCTGCTGACAAAGCAAAATCCAAAATAAAGCTTCCAGCAGCAAAAACTGCTATTGCTCCAGCAAAGCCTTCAGCAGCAAAATCGGCTGCGGATAAGCCAAAATTGTCAGCAACAACATCTTCTGCCGACAATGTAAAGAAAGCTAGAAAACCACCAACACAGCAATGGAAGGCCAAACAATCTCCAAGCATAACTATTGGTTCCATTAACTGCAAGCATGCTGACAATGGCAAATTAGCAACGATTTTCTACAATGTTGCATGCTACAATGTTCCTCCCACTAATTAGATATCTCCCATGTGCAGGGAGAGCCAGGCAATAAATACAATACTTGGGTGGTAGATAGCGGCTGTTCCAGGCACATGACAGGCAACAGGTCCATCCTCTCTAACTTCAGACATTTCAATGGAGGATATGTTGCCTTTGGGAGTGACTCAAAGGGTGGATCTATCACTGGACAAGGAACTGTGTCCAATGAAAGGATGAGTATGTTAAAGAACTTGACTTCAATCTCATGAGTGTTTCCCAAGTATGTGATCAAAAGCATTGGATGCTCTTCACTGACAAAGAATGTTTCGTGTTAGCTCCTGGCCTATCTAAACCCCCTCCAGAGAAGATTCTCCTAAATGCTCATAGAAAGGACAACTTATATGTGCTTGACATGAATGAAGTCACTCCATCTGGTAGTGTTTCATGTTTTCTGTCAAAGGCATCAGTTGATGAATCCGCTCTCTGGCACAGGAGGTTAAGCCATGTTAACATCAAAACAATCAATAAATTAGTGAAGGAAAATCTTGTCAGAGGGCTTCCTGACAAAGAATTCCAGCTAGACGATCACTGCATTTCCTGCTTGAAGGGAAAACAACACAAGAGTTCCCACAAGCCCAAGACATTGAACACAAATGACACCCCTCTCCAGCTACTGCATATGGATCTCTTTGGTCCTACAAATGTCATGTCAATGGGCAAAAAGTCCTAATGTCTGGTGATAACTGATGACTTCTCCAGATTCTCATGGGTATTCTTCCTAAGAACAAAAGATGAAACTGCTGAGATTCTCAAATCCTATATTCTTAGGGTAGAGAATCAAAGCAATCTGAAGGTAAAGATCATAAGGTGTGATCAGGGAACAGAGTTCAAAAATCACACTTTGAACAGTTTCTGTGAGAGCAAGGGCATTGAAAGGCAATACAGTGCTCCAAGAACCCCTCAACAAAATGGGGTTGCTGAAAGAAGAAATAGGACTCTGATTGAATCCTCAATCCATGCTGAAGAGGCCTCTGATGCTAATACTGCTGGCAATGTGGAACACAATGATCAGAACCTCCAAGCTCCTCTCCTCACAACTGAAGACAATCCTGATCTAAACCAAAGTAATCTTGAAGAGGGAATACGGCTGGATGTGATACCAGCATAGAGAATAAACAAAGAGCATCCTCTGGAAAACATCATTGGCCAAGTCCACACAGGTATCCAGACAAGAAGTAAGTCTCATGAAGCCAACATTTTTTTGTTCTCTTGCTTTCTATCTCAGGTGGAACCCAAGAAGATTGATGAAGCTCTCAAGCACAACAGCTAGATTGAAGCAATGCAGGAAGAATTGCTGCAATTCAAAAGACAAGATGTTTGGAAGCTTGTTGATCTTCCACCTGGTCAAACAACCATTGGAACAAGATGGGTCTTCAGAAACAAGCAAGATAAAAGGGGCATCGTGGTCAAGAACAAAGCCAGACTGGTAGCTCAAGGTTACACTCAAGAAGAAGGCATTGACTATGATGAAGTCTTTGCTCCTGTTGCCCATCTGGAAGCCATCAGAATCTTTCTGGCATATGCAGCATCCAAAAACTTTATGGTCTATCAAATGGATGTGAAGAGTGCCTTTTTGTATGGCAAGATTGGTGAAGAGGTCTATGTCAAACAGCCTCCAGGCTTTGTGGATCCTGCACATCCAAATAAGGTCTTAAAACTAGACAAAGCTCTCTATGGCTTACACCAAGCCCCATGAGCCTGGTATGAAACTTTATCTGGATATCTACTTAGCAACAACTTCAGAAGGGGGGCCATTGGTCAGACACTTTTCATCAAAGATGAAGGGGGAGAAATTTTGTTGGTCCAGATTTATGTTGATGACATTATCTTTGGATCTACAAGAAAGAAGCTCTGCAAAGACTTTGAAGTTCTGATGCATTCCAAATTTGAAATGAGTTCAATGGGTGAACTAAATTTCTTTTTAGGACTTCAAGTCAAACAGGTACCAAATGGAATCTTCATAAGTCAATCCAAGTATGTCAAAAGCATCTTGGAGAGGTTCAAAATGGCTGACTGCTCTGCTGCAAGAACTCCTATGCAAGTGCACCATCAATTATCTCCGGATAAAGAAGGACAAGACACTGATCAACATCAGTACCGAGCAATGATAGGGTCTCTCATGTATCTCACTGCCTCAAGACCAGATATCATGTTTGCAGTTTGTCTCTGCGCAAGATTTCAAGCAGCTCCAAAAGTGTCTCATCTTCAAGCTGTCAAAAGGATCCTTAGATACCTAAAGGGAGCTCCAAAACTTGGGCTATGGTATCCAATGGAAATGTCAATCTCTATGCCTACACTGACAGTGACTATGGGGGTTGTAACTTGGACAAAAAGTCCACATCTGGGGGATGTCAATTTCTTGGAGGAATGCTCATCTCATGGCAATGAAAAAAAGCAAACATGTGTCTCTACTTCAACAGCTGAAGCAGAATACATTGCAGCTTCAAGCTGCTGTGCATAGGTCATCTAGATCCAAAATCAAATGCTTGACTGTCACACCCCAACCGACGGCGGAAGACGTCGGGGCGGACGAGTAGACTGTTTAAAAGCACATGATCATTCTAAAGATTTCATATGTTATTTATTTCAATTTCAAGTAACATTGTTCAACAAGACAATAACAAAATGCACAAATACAATGGTCATGATTAATTTAATGACTAGGCCTTGTGCATCCTACGTGATATTCCATGCATATTACTTTCAATTATTTGCACCTGAAACATGATGAAAACAAAGGTCAACTAAAAAGTTGGTGAGTGTACACAGGTTTTGACACCACAGATAAGTTCAATGTTTTGAAATACAATTCATATGAAACATGGATTAATAAGACAATTATGGAGAACCACTATAGTTTAAACTGGGGGGCACAATCAAACCTTGTGACTGAGAGGCATAGCACGCATGCTATCCTTAAATGTGAGGCACAACCCGCAGGTTATCCTTTATGTACTCGGTAACAATCACCCTAACCGGGTGGGTTTGTCAGACACAATAGATCTATCACTGTATACCGTCGGCTTGTACGGAGCTAATGATTGTACTTGCACTTGCACAGAAAAATGTTTTAAATGTTAAAAAATGTAGTTTGCACAAATAGTGTTCAGGCATAAGGCTCAAATTGCACACATGTTCACAATGTTTTGAATTGTATAAAATTACACAGAGTTCAAAATGTTTTGTATTACGCAAGTTCAAAGAAATCATGTTTCACCCCAAAAGTATAAAAAAGGTAAGAAAAAGGGGCTATGTAAACTCACATTGATTTTTAGAGATTGAATGCACAAGAATGGTATGTTGTATAAGCAAAATAACCGCAAGGTTATCCTATGTTCAAATAATGTACACACGTATAAGCGTTGAGTTTCAAGGATGGATGTGATAAAGAGTTTAGGTTGGATTGGACGAGTTTTGATTAGGATCGAATGGGTATGAATATTTATATTTTGGAACAATAAGTTTGTGAAAAAATACGCGTTTTAATGTTTTGCAATTTAAATAAATAATTCAGTTTTTAAACAAATATTAAGTCGTGAAGTTTTGTACTAACTTGACCTTTTAAAATATATTAATAAAACGGTTTCTAGTGTTGGAAAGTGGTCGGGTGAAAGAATTTAGGTTTGTAGTGGTTTTAAATATTTAATTATATATATTTTTAAATAACTTATATTATTTTTAAGTTTCAAAAAGGTTTTTAATTAAGTTATTTATTTTTGATGGTTAGTCTTGGCTCAAAAAGTATTCCCGAGACTCGGGGGATTTATATAATGATTTTATAAATAAATTTGGTTTGAAAATTGGGTTCTAAAAATAGTTTAAAAATAAAAAAATGGACCCTGGGATCGAACCCGGGTCTTCGTTGTATCAGCCACACAACTCAACACTAGACCGGTGGCTCGGTTGTGGTAGAAGTGTGGTCGAGAAATTTTTAAGGCAGGGATATCAGGGGACCGGACGGCGCCAAAAGAAAGAAATAGGAATGAGGTGCGGGGCTGGGATCGAACCCGCGACCTCTTCCTTATCACACGAGTGCTTTAACCGTTTGACCTGGGCTAATGCCTTGTCAGTAACCCGCTGCTAGAAGTACTAAACCCATACCCCGCCCGCACCTTCTTCCCCGGCTAGAATTCGCGAACCCTAGCCACTCGATTCAGCTCGATTCGAGTTCGATTCTAGACCAGAGGATGGGGCTATTGTTCCCCATCAAAAACCAAACCTGTAGGTACAAACCTTACCTGATTTGGTTACGTATCGAGTGAGAAATGGTGGGGCGACCGTAGTTTTGGGTTTCGAACTCGCCGGAGTTTTTAGAGGTGCTTTCGACCGATTCGATGTTGTAGTTGGGTTAGGGTGAGTTCTTCGAAGGTTTAGGTTCCTATTTATAGGCTCAATTCATCGATTTAACGCATGATTAAAGGGAAGATCAAGAGGCGACGGTTTTCTCGGCCGATCGAGTTAGATTCGACGGTTTGAGTCGAAATCGGTTCGTTAACAGGCATTCAAAAGGTCGGCCGATCGTTTCTAGTCCATGAATCGGTATTTACTTGATCGATCTTACAGAATTCGAATGGATTTGAGATCAATTTGGCCTCGTTTGACTTTTTCCTAGTCAAAATTCGGGAATGGGTCAAGAACAACAAAAGGTTCAAGAATGGGGTTCAACTTGCATTTGAAAGGGTTCAAAGTTTCAAAAGGGTTCAAATGAGTCTACTTTTAATTTTGAATTGCAAGTTACTAATTATAAAGATAATTATTTAGACTTTATATCAAAGTCATGTAAAACTAATAAATCTTTTTGTTTTTTTTTTTTTATAAAGATTTAAACGTTTCAGACTTATTACTAACTTTAAATGTTATTTTCTTTTTAAATCATTATAAACGCTTAACTTTATAAACTTTTCATATTAAATGTTTATTAATTTATTAAAACTGATGAATTTTTATCCTTAAATTTTTTGTTTATAAATTGCATTTAAATTGAACGTTTTAAAATTAATAAACTTGTAAAACAATGTAATGTATATATTATTTATAGGAGATATATTTAAGTACTTTGTATATATACTTATATATATATAAAAAAATAAACGTTATCAGAACTGTAGTATACCAAGCTTTGTTTTGAGCATTGTTTACATTCGATTATTTGGGATTAAATCCTTAATCAAATGTTTGCACGTTTAGATGTTTGTAATAAATGTATTCATAGAATAAGTTCAAATAGTTCATGATTGATGTAATTGTACAATGTATAATGTGGGAAAAACCCTAAATGTTACAATGACTATGGAATGACCTTCATGCAGACTCCAATTCACATTGACAACATGAGTGCTATCTCTATCACGAATAATCCAGTGCAGCATTTCAAGACTAAGCACATCGACATCAGGTATCACTTTATCAGGGATCAAGCTGAGAAAAAGAGAATTGTCCTATCCAAGGTTCACACAAATGAGCAATATGCTGATTTGTTCACTAAACCTTTTGATGAAGCAAGATTTCGATATCTAGTTGAATCAATTGGCATGATGAACTTTGAATAAGACATGTCTCTAATTTTTTTATCTTTCCTTGTAAATATGTCTATGTTTTTGTTCTTAATAAAAGGTTATAGTCAGCAGCACTTTTTTCACTGCTGACAGATTTACTCTTCAGCAGCAAAGCCTTTGCCACTGATCGCTTTAAGTTATCAGCAGGAACAAGTTTCCTGCGGACAACTTTAAGGCGGTCAGCAGCAACCTTTTTGCTGCGGAATGAATATAACAGTCAGCAGCACCCAAATCTGCTGCTGAAAGAATTTACTATCCGCAGCAACCAAGTTTGCAGCGGATAGCTCACCATCGGCAGCAACCAAGTTTGATGATGATGGGTAAAACAAGTCTACATTAACTTTTACCCGAGGTAAAAACTACTCTCAGTCTTTACCATGACTGCTCGAGTGTTTTACAGCTGTAACAATGAAAAGTGAAACAGGTTGTACTGTACAAGTAAAGTTGCTTTTTCTTCGTCTGCCATTATATCACAATCTCAAATGTTCCCACAACCTCTTCACATTCAATTCAACCCTAATCTCCCATCACTTTCTCTCCCGTCCCCACAGCATTCAAAGCCCTCCATAATTAACCACCATTCAAACACCCTTCTCTCTTCCCTCCAAATCCATAACAATGTCAGGCGCAGACATAAACAACCCCAAAGACAAGTTTTCCCCATATCACAACCTCACTGCATACCTAATAAAGGGCAAGAAATCCGAAGGTTTCGATGATATGATCGACTTCCTTTGTCGGTCCAAAATCCACCATGCCTTAACAGTCAACCCAACCATCTATACTTCCCACATGGAAGAGTTTTGGAGCTCAGCCGTGTATTCTACTGACCAGGGCACTCCCCAAATCAGAGGCACAGTAGACGGCAAGGAGATGAATTTTTATCCTTAAATTTTTTGTTTATAAATTGCATTTAAATTGAACGTTTTAAAATTAATAAACTTGTAAAACAATGTAATGTATATATTATTTATAGGAGATATATTTAAGTACTTTGTATATATACTTATATATATAAAAAAAATAAACGTTATCAGAACTGTAGTATACCAAGCTTTGTTTTGAGCATTGTTTACATTCGATTATTTGGGATTAAATCCTTAATCAAATGTTTGCACGTTTAGATGTTTGTAATAAATGTATTCATAGAATAAGTTCAAATAGTTCATGATTGATGTAATTATACAATGTATAATGTGGGAAAAACCCTAAATGTTACAGTATCCCCTAGTTGAGGTAATTTCGTCCCGAAATTCAACTAGTCGAGGCTACCGAAACAGGGAACAGATGTGGGTACTTGAGCTTCATCTGATCTTCACGTTCCCAAGTGAACTCTGGGCCACGTTTAGATTCCCAGCGGACTTTTACAATTGGAATACGGCTGCGCTTGAGTTGCTTAATTTCACGATCCATGATTTCCACAGGTTTCTCAACAAAGTGCATGGTGTCATCAATACGCACTTCGTCAAGCGGAATGTGAAGATTCTCATCAGCTAAGCATTTCCTTAGGTTGGATACGTGAAACGTTGGATGCACGTTACTGAGTTCTTGAGGTAACCCGAGTTTGTAAGCAACTTTCCCAATCCGTTCAAGGATTTTGAATGGGCCTACATAACGAGGTGCTAACTTACCCTTCTTCCCGAAGCGAATCACGCCCTTCCAAGGAGACACCTTTAGAAGTACGAGATCCCCGACTTGAAATTCCAAGGGTTTTCGGCGCTTGTCGGCATAGCTCTTTTGCCGACTTCTCGCCACTCGAATGTTGTCACGGATTTGAATGATCTTGTCGGACGTTTCTTGTATCAGCTCGGGACCGGTGATTTGTGCTTCACCAATCTTGTTCCAACAGATGGGCGAACGACATTTGCGACCATAAAGGGCTTCGAAAGGAGCCATGTTGATGCTTGTATGGTAGCTGTTGTTATAGGAGAATTCGATCAAGGCTAAGTGAGAATCCGAACTACCACCAAAGTCAATGACACATGCCCGAAGCATGTCTTCAAGGGTTTGGATTGTTCGCTCGGTTTGTCCATCCGTTTGGGGATGGTAGGCCGTGCTTAAATCCAATCGTGTGCCAAGGGCAGTTTGGAGGGATTGCCAGAATCGAGAGGTGAACCGGGCATCTCGATCAGAAATTATGTTCAAAGGAGCACCATGACGACTTACAATTTCATCAATGTAAATCCGAGCTAATTTCTCAACTCGGTAGTCTTCACGGATTGGCAGGAAATGAGCTGATTTTGTAAGACGGTCAATGATTACCCATATGCTATCATAACCACTGGAGGTTCGAGGGAGTTTTGTAATGAAATCCATGGCTAGATTCTCCCACTTCCAAACGGGGATTTCTGGTTGTTCGAGTAATCCGGAAGGACGCTGATGTTCGGCTTTGACTTTTGAGCAAGTAAGACACTTTGCTACATAAAGAGCAACATCCTTCTTCATACCGGGCCACCAGTATTGCTGGTGAAGGTCCTTGTACATCTTATCCGCACCGGGATGTATAGAATAACGAGTTTTGTGAGCCTCGTTCATAAGGAATTGTAATATCTGTACTTTTCCGTTTACAATTTCCGGCCATTTGGCATTTATTGTAAACCCTAATTATCCATATTTAATAATATGTGAAAATTCTTAAATGAATTTCTTAAACTATGTGGCTAAAAACCATACTCAAACTATGTATTAGGGCTAATATTCATGGTATTTGAATAAAGTTCCCTAAACTATATAAAATTAAATCTCATAAATTATCTAAGTGTAAACAAAAATTGTACCTATTTAATTTGGAAAATCTTAATTGTGTTTGATTCAATTAAAACACAAAATTATATAAATTAAAATGATTCCTATAAAATTATTATGAATGTTTAAGAAATAATAAGATTTATTCCTAAATAAATCAAATAAATAAAGTTCAATTAAATAAATATTTTTAAAATAAATTTTTATAAAAATGTCTTTTTATCATTTTTTAAAGTAAATTAGTTAAACCCCCCTATCCATTTTGGACTTTATCTAGTATTTTGACATTAAAAGTCAACCATGCTGCCTTTTGACTCAGAAAAGTCAACCGGATCCAACCCGACTACCAAATCATCGATACATAGAATGCTACTGCCTATTGACCATTCGAAAGTGTTATATGATCATAACAGAATGCTCGTGAGGATCTAGTTGCATTTGAACGAATCAAATTGACCTAATTTGTCAAGTTTGACTTCATAGAGTCAAACCTAACAAGTTTCAGTTTCAATTCGCGGATTTAAACGCATTCAATGATCTCTGATCATGTATGAACGTTATATGAACGAATTCAAACCTCAATGATGAACCAATTTAATCCAATCATGACCAATTATCTCGAATCAATGGCCGCGACCGTTTCAAACGATTGAGAATCAATTCATGCGTTTGAGTTGAAATCGAATCCTTATATCAAGTCCTACACGTTCGCAACATACCTTTTTACACTTCCTGAGCTCTCAAATCCAACGCAAAACACCTCTGGATCGCGATCAAACTCCGAAGAACACTAGGCTTACGGTTTCAATCGATCTCATCCATCACGTAACCAAAACAGGTAATACTTGTGCCTTTAGTTTCGTTTTTGTACAAGGAACAAAAGCCCTATGACTTCGTTATCAATCGGTACACAATCGCGATCAATTTGAGGGTTAGGGTTGGGTCGGATGATTTGGGGAAGACGAAGGCATCGGGGCTGGGGGTTAAAAGTGTTTTGCACTGGAACTTAACAAGGCGTGAGCCCAGGTCCGGCGGTTAGAGCACTCTACCCTCACGGCTGAGGTCGCGGGTTCGAACCCACAACCCCGGTTCTTTTTCTTTTGCGCGTGTCTGGGCCCTGAAACCCGGTTCTCCCGCAGTTCCTGATTAACTTCCAATTAAACCAGCCTTATTACACTAAGGGTTGCTTGGTCTAGTGGTTGCGCGCCTTTTCCCCCTCCGAGCAGACCCGGGTTCGATCCCGTGGTTTGCATTTTTTTTAAAATCATTTTTTTAACACCTATTTCATTCATAACTAATTCATACTTTATCAGAAAATTGCAAATAAATAGTCCAAATTTTTGTAATAAAATTCTCTACTGTTTTATAAAATAAAAACAGAAAAACTTTCTGAGTTTATAAAATTATTTATTTAAAAGTCTAATTTTAAAACTTGGATTATTTATTTAATATTAGCAAACTTATTCCAAAAATCCTACAAAAATTAAAGAAACTTAATTTATATATTCTTAACGAAATATTAAGTTTCTGGAACTTTTAGACATTTTTACTAATTTTCACAAATTTAACTTGTAATTAAATCAATAGATTTATTGATTTAATTAAACTAAAAATAAATGAATTTTATAAAAATTCACTATTTAACAGAAAATATTCATATGATTTATATATAAATTATATTTATTTTTTTCACTACTTTCATTAATACATATAGTTAATAAAAGGATTTATTAATTAAATTTTCTAAATGAGTAATTAAATAAATAATTACTTAAAACATATTTAAATTACTAAACATAATAATTTAGTAATTTAAATACTTACATCTTAATTACATACCTTAAACTATAACCTAATTACATTTTCAAACCTTAAACTTTCCAAAGCCCTAATAATTTCCCAAATTCGAGAACACGAACGAACCTTAGCTTATTTCCTTTAAACTAAATGACTAAACTACAACTATAATAGGTTAATTGTGACCTACTTTGGGTTATATCTTTGGATCAAACTTAGCTTGGAAACTACTTACAAACCATGTGAGTTTTCATGCCCCTCTTTATACATTTTATCACTTTTGGGGTGAAACATGTTCCTATATAATTACACTTACACTATTGACAAATCTCACAACTTGAAACAAATTCCCTTATGTTAGACTTGTTTAATTGCATTATGTGGCTTATTTGTTGATTACACTAGTTCATATTATTAACTGTTTCGACAGCCTATGAATGGAATTAGTGGTACCATGTGGGTTAGCTACCCCATGCATTTCTTTGATCTAGGATGCATGTAATGAATTCTGAAACTGAAAAACTGTTAACTATATGTTGGACAATCTGAATTGGATAAATCTTAAAAGGAAGGTTTAATTTGGACTGTGTGTATATACAATAAGACTATAATGTATTACTTGTCTTAGCATGGAATTTGTACTTTATCTAAACTACTATATCTATATCTACCATGATTGCTCACCAACAATTCATTTTGTTGATAACTCTTATTTTAAACATGTTTCAGGTGCACCAAGTTCAAGCAACGCTTGATTCATGTTCAACACTTAGGCTTGGACTTAGAAATTTGAAATCTGATTTTATCTTGTTTGGAACTATGTTTTGTCTTGTTTATTTGAACTATTTGTAGCCTTTGAGGCACTTTTAATATTATTGAATAAAATTATGAAATTTTAATAGTTCCAAGTGCTACGAGCAATCTGGTCACAACTCGGGTCATACTCCGACGTGTTCCGCCGCCCGGTTGGGGTGTGACAGATTGGTATCAGAGCCTTGGTTATAGGGATTTAGGTTATTAGAAATCTTTAACCTAGACTATAACTTTAGGACCCTCTTTTAGTCTTGCATGATTAGGAACTTATGTGTTTATTTGTCAAATTCTAAATCTTTAACACAAATCTTACAAATCCTCAAAATTCTAAGACTTTACCCTATACTTCCATCAATATTCTTTTATATGAAATTCTTCAATGTTTTAAAATATTTTATAAAACTCCCTAGACTTTGTAAGTCTATCCAAGATCTCGTTAAGGTTTAAGACTTTGACAATGTTCAGAAACTCGTGCAATCTGGAAGGGTGAATGCCTGTATTCTGAGTTTCCTGTCTAGGCAAGCGTATTCGTACAAATCCAAATTACTGGACCTGTTACGCTTACCTGGGGATTCTCGGGATGAGTGTTCACTTATAGGCTAAAGCATGACTTTCTCAAATATTGTTGAAATCTTATTAACCTTGATATGTCCTAAGTAATTGTGAGGTAAAACCCAACCAACACAATTACTAACTATGTGTTTAAACTTAAGCCTATCTTTACTTTCAAAGCTTAACTCTTGAATATTATTATTCATCTCAAACTTGCATTTTACTTTATTTTCTTATAGAATGTCTGATCCCGTTGATACAAATCCGGCACTCACACAACAAATTGTTGATCGGATTGCTGCAATACTACCAGCTCTGTTTCAACATCGTGATCAAAGCTCTTCTAATAACAACAACAACAATGCTTGCAACTTCAAATACTTTAATTCGTGTTCACCACCAAAGTTTTCGGGTCATGAAGGAGCCACTGGACTACTCCAATGGTTTGAGGGCATTGAGAACACCTTCCTTAATGCTGGTGTTCCCGAGGCACTCAAGGTTCAATATGGCTCAAGCGTCTTTCAAAAGCGTGCACTAACTTGGTGGAACGGCGAGAAAACTACTCGCACCGTTCTTGTTGCTATGGCTCTTCCTTGGGCTGAATTCAAGGAACTCATGATCAATGAGTTCTGTCCTCGAAACGAAATGATGAAGATCGAGGAGGAATTTTGGACTCTCTCCCAAGATAGTGGTGACAATTCTGCTTATGTCACTCGTTTTTATGAGCTTTGTCTACTCGTTCCTCACCTAGTCGACACCTTGGCTAGGAAGATTGAGAAATTCTGCAAGGGACTCCCAATTCAAATCAGGAGTGCTGTTCTTAGTAGTAGACCTGCTACTATCGAAGAAGCTGTTCGTCTTTCAGCCACACTTACCGACACTTATGTCGATGCGGGAATCCTTCACCGCAAAGGAGGGAAGAAACCTGCTGTGGTTGCTGCTGTGACTTCTAAACCTGAACCTACTGGTAGAAACAGGAAGAGAAAGTCCAACCATAAACAAAATTATGGGACTGTTACACCTGCTCAACCTGTGAGCCAAGTAGCACCTGCTACTACTACTACCTTCAGTCCAACCAAGAAGGCTTATTCGGGGAGTTATCCTCAATGTGATATTTGCAAGTCTCACCATCTTCCCAATGCACCATGTTGGGTTTGCACAAAGTGCAAAAGATTGGGACATACTCAAGATCGTTGCCGAACCTCAAGCAACACTCAATCTCAAGTGCAAGGCCATAACGTGATACAAAACACACCATCCTTAACTGTTAAGGCTTGTTTCCAATGTGGAGATCCAAGTCACTTCAAGGATAAATGTCCGCTACTGGCCAATGCAATAAAAGCTTCAATCTCTGCTTCCAAAGGCCGAGTCTACACCATTACTGCTAGTCAAGCTCAAGCCGACAACGATGTTGTCAATGGTACGTATCTGATCAATAATCAATATGCTACTATTTTGTTTGATTCTGGTGCGGATAAAAGTTTCGTGTCCTTTGACTTTGAACCAATGCTTGCTAAGACTAGAACCCAACTAGACAAAACTTATAATGTAGAAGTAGCTAACGGGTAATCCGTTAAAGTTGACTCAATTATTGCAAACAATCAACTACAACTTAACGAACATACTTTCTCTATTGACTTAACTCCTATGCAACTTGGGAGTTTCGACGTGATCGTCGGCATGGATTGGTTATCCAAACATCGTGCTGAGATCGTTTGTGCCGACAAATTCATAAAGATTCCTCTGCCGTCTTGTGAAGTACTACACGTGTATGGAGAGAAACAACCCAAAGGCTTAAAACTGATGACTATAACAAAAGCTCAGAAGTACCTCAACAAGAATTATCCAGCTTTTCTAGCACATGTTGTGAAAGAGAAGGACAAGGGTAAACTCATGGCTGATATTCCTGTGATTAAGGACTTTGCTGAAGTATTTCCGGAAGACCTACCGGGAATTGCCCCTACACGACAAGTCGAGTTTCGTATCGACCTTGTGCCTGGTGCAACTCCTGTGGCAAGAGCACCATATCGTCTTGCACCATCTGAAATGCAAGAACTTGCTAGTCAACTTCAAGAACTCTCTGATAAAGGATTCATACGTCCTAGTTCCTCACCATGGGGAGCACCTGTCTTATTCGTCAAGAAGAAGGATGGATCTTTTAGGATGTGTATCGACTATCGGGAACTCAACAAATTGACTGTCAAGAATCGATACCCACTTCCAAGGATTGAAGATTTATTTGATCAACTCCAAGGAGCTTCTATTTTCTCAAAGATCGATCTTCGTTCGGGTTATCACCAACTACGTGTTAAGGAGGAAGACATTCCCAAAACAGCTTTTAGAACTCGCTATGGACACTACGAGTTTGTTGTCATGCCATTCGGTTTGACTAACGCACCTGCCGTGTTCATGGATTTGATGAATCGTGTTTGTCGACCTTATTTGGATAAATTCGTCATTGTCTTCATTGACGATATTCTTATCTACTCAAAATCTAAGCAAGAACATGAAGAACATCTTCGTTTAGTACTTGATCTTCTTAAACAGGAACAACTTTATGCTAAATTCTCCAAATGTGAATTCTGGCTAAAGGAAGTCCAATTCCTAGGTCATGTTATTAACGAGGCTGGGATTCATGTTGATCCTGCTAAAATTGAAGCTGTAAAGAATTGGATTGCTCCTAAAACACCAACAGAAATCCGTTCTTTTCTTGGACTAGCAGGATATTATCGACGCTTTATTTCTAACTTTTCCAAGATTGCTGTTCCTCTCACTGCCCTAACTCATAAGGGTAGGATCTTTGAATGGGGACAAGAGCAAGAAGAAGCGTTCCAAACTCTTAAAGAAAAATTGTGTCATGCTCCAGTCCTATCTCTTCCCGATGGCAGCGACGACTTCGTTGTTTTCTGTGATGCTTCAAAGCAAGGACTTGGATGCGTTCTCATGCAAAGGGGTAAGGTGATTGCTTATGCCTCAAGACAACTTAAGGTTCATGAAGATAACTACACCACTCACGACCTCGAACTTGGTGCGGTCGTGTTTGCTCTCAAAATTTGGAGACATTATCTCTATGGAACCAAATGTGAAATCTTTACCGATCACAAGAGTTTGCAACATATATTCAACCAAAAAGACTTAAACATGAGACAACGTCGTTGGATGGAACTGTTAAATGATTATGATTGCGAAATCAAATATCATCCAGGGAAAGCTAACGTGGTGGCTGATGCGTTAAGTCGGAAAGAATATCCTAACATATGTTGTGCTCTTATTTAATCGGATATCGAGACCAAAATTCTTAAAGCTCAACAAAAGGTTCTTTCCGAGGACAACATGCAAAAAGAATTGGGTTGTGAAGTTGAAAAACAATTGGAGACTCGACCCAATGGGTTACTACACTTCTTAAACCGCTTATGGGTTCCGGATCGGGATGATCTTCGTACTTTAATTTTTGACGAGTCTCACAAAACTCGTTATTCTATACACCCAGGAGCCGATAAAATGTACAAAGGCCTTCGCCAACACTATTGGTGGCCCGGCATGAAGAAAGATGTTGCCGTGTACGTTTCAAAATGTCTTACTTGTTCTAAGGTCAAGATAGAACATCAACGACCTTCGGGTTTGCTTGAACAACCCGAGATTCCAATGTGGAAATGGGAGTGTATTTCCATGGATTTTATCACCAAACTTCCAAGAACACCTCGAGGATTTGATAGCATTTGGGTAATCGTGGACCGACTCACGAAATCAGCTCATTTTCTCGCAATTCGTGATGATTGGGGAGCTGAGAAGTTGGCTCAAGTTTATTTGGATGAGATCGTTCGTCTACATGGCGTTCCTCTTAATATCATATCTGATCGTGATAGTCGTTTCACTTCCCGTTTTTGGGGATCTCTACAATCGTTCATGGGTACTCAATTGAATTTGAGTACAGCTTACCATCCCCAAACTGATGGTCAAACGGAAAGAACGATTCAAACTCTTGAAGATATGTTACGTGCTTGCGTCCTTGACTTTGGAGGCAATTGGGACAAATATCTTCCACTAGCTGAGTTTTCGTATAACAACAGCTACCATGCTAGTATCGAGATGGCACCTTTCAAAGCTTTATATGGTCGCCATTGTCGTTCTCCTCTTGGCTGGGATGAGGTCGGTGAAGCACAAATCACTGGTCCCGCTCTAGTCCAAGACACCACTGATCGAATCATCCAAGTTCGTGACAATCTTCGCTTGGCTCGGGAGAGACAAAAGAAGAATGCTGATATTCGTAGAAGACCTCTTGAATTCCAAGTTGGTGACATGGTTCTTTTAAAGGTATCACCTTGGAAAGGCGTTGTCCGGTTTGGGAAGAAAGGGAAATTCACACCGCGATACGTTGGACCTTTCAAAATCATCAAACGTATCGGGAAAGTTGCTTACGAGTTGGAATTACCCGACAAGCTTAGCAATGTACATCCCACGTTTCATGTATCTAACCTCAAGAAGTGTCTTGCCGAGGGAAACCTCCAAGTTCCTCTTGACGAAGTTCACATTGACGAGTCGATGCACTTCGTGGAAAAGCCTATTGAAATCATGGATCGAGAGATCAAACAACTTAAAAGAAGCCGAATTCCGATTGTGAAAGTACGTTGGCAATCTAAACGAGGACCCGAGTTCACTTGGGAACGTGAAGATCAAATGAAGGCCAAGTACCCACACCTGTTCACAAACTCCACTACTTAATTTCGGGACGAAATTTCCTAAAGTAGGGGAGACTGTAATATCTGTACTTTTCCGTTTACAATTTCCGGCCATTTGGCATTTATTGTAAACCCTAATTATCCATATTTAATAATATGTGAAAATTCTTAAATGAATTTCTTAAACTATGTGGCTAAAAACCATACTCAAACTATGTATTAGGGCTAATATTCATGGTATTTGAATAAAGTTCCCTAAACTATATAAAATTAAATCTCATAAATTATCTAAGTGTAAACAAAAATTGTACCTATTTAATTTGGAAAATCTTAATTGTGTTTGATTCAATTAAAACACAAAATTATATAAATTAAAATGATTCCTATAAAATTATTATGAATGTTTAAGAAATAATAAGATTTATTCCTAAATAAATCAAATAAATAAAGTTCAATTAAATAAATATTTTTAAAATAAAGTTTTATAAAAATGTCTTTTTATCATTTTTTAAAGTAAATTAGTTAAACCCCCCTATCCATTTTGGACTTTATCTAGTATTTTGACATTAAAAGTCAACCATGCTGCCTTTTGACTCAGAAAAGTCAACCGGATCCAACCCGACTACCAAATCATCGATACATAGAATGCTACTGCCTATTGACCATTCGAAAGTGTTATATGATCATAACAGAATGCTCGTGAGGATCTAGTTGCATTTGAACGAATCAAATTGACCTAATTTGTCAAGTTTGACTTCATAGAGTCAAACCTAACAAGTTTCAGTTTCAATTCGCGGATTTAAACGCATTCAATGATCTCTGATCATGTATGAACGTTATATGAACGAATTCAAACCTCAATGATGAACCAATTTAATCCAATCATGACCAATTATCTCGAATCAATGGCCGCGACCGTTTCAAACGATTGAGAATCAATTCATGCGTTTGAGTTGAAATCGAATCCTTATATCAAGTCCTACACGTTCGCAACATACCTTTTTACACTTCCTGAGCTCTCAAATCCAACGCAAAACACCTCTGGATCGCGATCAAACTCCGAAGAACACTAGGCTTACGGTTTCAATCGATCTCATCCATCACGTAACCAAAACAGGTAATGCTTGTGCCTTTAGTTTCGTTTTTGTACAAGGAACAAAAGCCCTATGACTTCGTTATCAATCGGTACACAATCGCGATCAATTTGAGGGTTAGGGTTGGGTCGGATGATTTGGGGAAGACGAAGGCATCGGGGCTGGGGGTTAAAAGTGTTTTGCACTGGAACTTAACAAGGCGTGAGCCCAGGTCCGGCGGTTAGAGCACTCTACCCTCACGGCTGAGGTCGCGGGTTCGAACCCACAACCCCGGTTCTTTTTCTTTTGCGCGTGTCTGGGCCCTGAAACCCGGTTCTCCCGCAGTTCCTGATTAACTTCCAATTAAACCAGCCTTATTACACTAAGGGTTGCTTGGTCTAGTGGTTGCGCGCCTTTTCCCCCTCCGAGCAGACCCGGGTTCGATCCCGTGGTTTGCATTTTTTTTAAAATCATTTTTTTAACACCTATTTCATTCATAACTAATTCATACTTTATCAGAAAATTGCAAATAAATAGTCCAAATTTTTGTAATAAAATTCTCTACTGTTTTATAAAATAAAAACAGAAAAACTTTCTGAGTTTATAAAATTATTTATTTAAAAGTCTAATTTTAAAACTTGGATTATTTATTTAATATTAGCAAACTTATTCCAAAAATCCTACAAAAATTAAAGAAACTTAATTTATATATTCTTAACGAAATATTAAGTTTCTGGAACTTTTAGACATTTTTACTAATTTTCACAAATTTAACTTGTAATTAAATCAATAGATTTATTGATTTAATTAAACTAAAAATAAATGAATTTTATAAAAATTCACTATTTAACAGAAAATATTCATATGATTTATATATAAATTATATTTATTTTTTTCACTACTTTCATTAATACATTTAGTTAATAAAAGGATTTATTAATTAAATTTTCTAAATGAGTAATTAAATAAATAATTACTTAAAACATATTTAAATTACTAAACATAATAATTTAGTAATTTAAATACTTACATCTTAATTACATACCTTAAACTATAACCTAATTACATTTTCAAACCTTAAACTTTCCAAAGCCCTAATAATTTCCCAAATTCGAGAACACGAACGAACCTTAGCTTATTTCCTTTAAACTAAATGACTAAACTACAACTATAATAGGTTAATTGTGACCTACTTTGGGTTATATCTTTGGATCAAACTTAGCTTGGAAACTACTTACAAACCATGTGAGTTTTCATGCCCCTCTTTATACATTTTATCACTTTTGGGGTGAAACATGTTCCTATATAATTACACTTACACTATTGACAAATCTCACAACTTGAAACAAATTCCCTTATGTTAGACTTGTTTAATTGCATTATGTGGCTTATTTGTTGATTACACTAGTTCATATTATTAACTGTTTCGACAGCCTATGAATGGAATTAGTGGTACCATGTGGGTTAGCTACCCCATGCATTTCTTTGATCTAGGATGCATGTAATGAATTCTGAAACTGAAAAACTGTTAACTATATGTTGGACAATCTGAATTGGATAAATCTTAAAAGGAAGGTTTAATTTGGACTGTGTGTATATACAATAAGACTATAATGTATTACTTGTCTTAGCATGGAATTTGTACTTTATCTAAACTACTATATCTATATCTACCATGATTGCTCACCAACAATTCATTTTGTTGATAACTCTTATTTTAAACATGTTTCAGGTGCACCAAGTTCAAGCAACGCTTGATTCATGTTCAACACTTAGGCTTGGACTTAGAAATTTGAAATCTGATTTTATCTTGTTTGGAACTATGTTTTGTCTTGTTTATTTGAACTATTTGTAGCCTTTGAGGCACTTTTAATATTATTGAATAAAATTATGAAATTTTAATAGTTCCAAGTGCTACGAGCAATCTGGTCACAACTCGGGTCATACTCCGACGTGTTCCGCCGCCCGGTTGGGGTGTGACAGATTGGTATCAGAGCCTTGGTTATAGGGATTTAGGTTATTAGAAATCTTTAACCTAGACTATAACTTTAGGACCCTCTTTTAGTCTTGCATGATTAGGAACTTATGTGTTTATTTGTCAAATTCTAAATCTTTAACACAAATCTTACAAATCCTCAAAATTCTAAGACTTTACCCTATACTTCCATCAATATTCTTTTATATGAAATTCTTCAATGTTTTAAAATATTTTATAAAACTCCCTAGACTTTGTAAGTCTATCCAAGATCTCGTTAAGGTTTAAGACTTTGACAATGTTCAGAAACTCGTGCAATCTGGAAGGGTGAATGCCTGTATTCTGAGTTTCCTGTCTAGGCAAGCGTATTCGTACAAATCCAAATTACTGGACCTGTTACGCTTACCTGGGGATTCTCGGGATGAGTGTTCACTTATAGGCTAAAGCATGACTTTCTCAAATATTGTTGAAATCTTATTAACCTTGATATGTCCTAAGTAATTGTGAGGTAAAACCCAACCAACACAATTACTAACTATGTGTTTAAACTTAAGCCTATCTTTACTTTCAAAGCTTAACTCTTGAATATTATTATTCATCTCAAACTTGCATTTTACTTTATTTTCTTATAGAATGTCTGATCCCGTTGATACAAATCCGGCACTCACACAACAAATTGTTGATCGGATTGCTGCAATACTACCAGCTCTGTTTCAACATCGTGATCAAAGCTCTTCTAATAACAACAACAACAATGCTTGCAACTTCAAATACTTTAATTCGTGTTCACCACCAAAGTTTTCGGGTCATGAAGGAGCCACTGGACTACTCCAATGGTTTGAGGGCATTGAGAACACCTTCCTTAATGCTGGTGTTCCCGAGGCACTCAAGGTTCAATATGGCTCAAGCGTCTTTCAAAAGCGTGCACTAACTTGGTGGAACGGCGAGAAAACTACTCGCACCGTTCTTGTTGCTATGGCTCTTCCTTGGGCTGAATTCAAGGAACTCATGATCAATGAGTTCTGTCCTCGAAACGAAATGATGAAGATCGAGGAGGAATTTTGGACTCTCTCCCAAGATAGTGGTGACAATTCTGCTTATGTCACTCGTTTTTATGAGCTTTGTCTACTCGTTCCTCACCTAGTCGACACCTTGGCTAGGAAGATTGAGAAATTCTGCAAGGGACTCCCAATTCAAATCAGGAGTGCTGTTCTTAGTAGTAGACCTGCTACTATCGAAGAAGCTGTTCGTCTTTCAGCCACACTTACCGACACTTATGTCGATGCGGGAATCCTTCACCGCAAAGGAGGGAAGAAACCTGCTGTGGTTGCTGCTGTGACTTCTAAACCTGAACCTACTGGTAGAAACAGGAAGAGAAAGTCCAACCATAAACAAAATTATGGGACTGTTACACCTGCTCAACCTGTGAGCCAAGTAGCACCTGCTACTACTACTACCTTCAGTCCAACCAAGAAGGCTTATTCGGGGAGTTATCCTCAATGTGATATTTGCAAGTCTCACCATCTTCCCAATGCACCATGTTGGGTTTGCACAAAGTGCAAAAGATTGGGACATACTCAAGATCGTTGCCGAACCTCAAGCAACACTCAATCTCAAGTGCAAGGCCATAACGTGATACAAAACACACCATCCTTAACTGTTAAGGCTTGTTTCCAATGTGGAGATCCAAGTCACTTCAAGGATAAATGTCCGCTACTGGCCAATGCAATAAAAGCTTCAATCTCTGCTTCCAAAGGCCGAGTCTACACCATTACTGCTAGTCAAGCTCAAGCCGACAACGATGTTGTCAATGGTACGTATCTGATCAATAATCAATATGCTACTATTTTGTTTGATTCTGGTGCGGATAAAAGTTTCGTGTCCTTTGACTTTGAACCAATGCTTGCTAAGACTAGAACCCAACTAGACAAAACTTATAATGTAGAAGTAGCTAACGGGAAATCCGTTAAAGTTGACTCAATTATTGCAAACAATCAACTACAACTTAACGAACATACTTTCTCTATTGACTTAACTCCTATGCAACTTGGGAGTTTCGACGTGATCGTCGGCATGGATTGGTTATCCAAACATCGTGCTGAGATCGTTTGTGCCGACAAATTCATAAAGATTCCTCTGCCGTCTTGTGAAGTACTACACGTGTATGGAGAGAAACAACCCAAAGGCTTAAAACTGATGACTATAACAAAAGCTCAGAAGTACCTCAACAAGAATTATCCAGCTTTTCTAGCACATGTTGTGAAAGAGAAGGACAAGGGTAAACTCATGGCTGATATTCCTGTGATTAAGGACTTTGCTGAAGTATTTCCGGAAGACCTACCGGGAATTGCCCCTACACGACAAGTCGAGTTTCGTATCGACCTTGTGCCTGGTGCAACTCCTGTGGCAAGAGCACCATATCGTCTTGCACCATCTGAAATGCAAGAACTTGCTAGTCAACTTCAAGAACTCTCTGATAAAGGATTCATACGTCCTAGTTCCTCACCATGGGGAGCACCTGTCTTATTCGTCAAGAAGAAGGATGGATCTTTTAGGATGTGTATCGACTATCGGGAACTCAACAAATTGACTGTCAAGAATCGATACCCACTTCCAAGGATTGAAGATTTATTTGATCAACTCCAAGGAGCTTCTATTTTCTCAAAGATCGATCTTCGTTCGGGTTATCACCAACTACGTGTTAAGGAGGAAGACATTCCCAAAACAGCTTTTAGAACTCGCTATGGACACTACGAGTTTGTTGTCATGCCATTCGGTTTGACTAACGCACCTGCCGTGTTCATGGATTTGATGAATCGTGTTTGTCGACCTTATTTGGATAAATTCGTCATTGTCTTCATTGACGATATTCTTATCTACTCAAAATCTAAGCAAGAACATGAAGAACATCTTCGTTTAGTACTTGATCTTCTTAAACAGGAACAACTTTATGCTAAATTCTCCAAATGTGAATTCTGGCTAAAGGAAGTCCAATTCCTAGGTCATGTTATTAACGAGGCTGGGATTCATGTTGATCCTGCTAAAATTGAAGCTGTAAAGAATTGGATTGCTCCTAAAACACCAACAGAAATCCGTTCTTTTCTTGGACTAGCAGGATATTATCGACGCTTTATTTCTAACTTTTCCAAGATTGCTGTTCCTCTCACTGCCCTAACTCATAAGGGTAGGATCTTTGAATGGGGACAAGAGCAAGAAGAAGCGTTCCAAACTCTTAAAGAAAAATTGTGTCATGCTCCAGTCCTATCTCTTCCCGATGGCAGCGACGACTTCGTTGTTTTCTGTGATGCTTCAAAGCAAGGACTTGGATGCGTTCTCATGCAAAGGGGTAAGGTGATTGCTTATGCCTCAAGACAACTTAAGGTTCATGAAGATAACTACACCACTCACGACCTCGAACTTGGTGCGGTCGTGTTTGCTCTCAAAATTTGGAGACATTATCTCTATGGAACCAAATGTGAAATCTTTACCGATCACAAGAGTTTGCAACATATATTCAACCAAAAAGACTTAAACATGAGACAACGTCGTTGGATGGAACTGTTAAATGATTATGATTGCGAAATCAAATATCATCCAGGGAAAGCTAACGTGGTGGCTGATGCGTTAAGTCGGAAAGAATATCCTAACATATGTTGTGCTCTTATTTAATCGGATATCGAGACCAAAATTCTTAAAGCTCAACAAAAGGTTCTTTCCGAGGACAACATGCAAAAAGAATTGGGTTGTGAAGTTGAAAAACAATTGGAGACTCGACCCAATGGGTTACTACACTTCTTAAACCGCTTATGGGTTCCGGATCGGGATGATCTTCGTACTTTAATTTTTGACGAGTCTCACAAAACTCGTTATTCTATACACCCAGGAGCCGATAAAATGTACAAAGGCCTTCGCCAACACTATTGGTGGCCCGGCATGAAGAAAGATGTTGCCGTGTACGTTTCAAAATGTCTTACTTGTTCTAAGGTCAAGATAGAACATCAACGACCTTCGGGTTTGCTTGAACAACCCGAGATTCCAATGTGGAAATGGGAGTGTATTTCCATGGATTTTATCACCAAACTTCCAAGAACACCTCGAGGATTTGATAGCATTTGGGTAATCGTGGACCGACTCACGAAATCAGCTCATTTTCTCGCAATTCGTGATGATTGGGGAGCTGAGAAGTTGGCTCAAGTTTATTTGGATGAGATCGTTCGTCTACATGGCGTTCCTCTTAATATCATATCTGATCGTGATAGTCGTTTCACTTCCCGTTTTTGGGGATCTCTACAATCGTTCATGGGTACTCAATTGAATTTGAGTACAGCTTACCATCCCCAAACTGATGGTCAAACGGAAAGAACGATTCAAACTCTTGAAGATATGTTACGTGCTTGCGTCCTTGACTTTGGAGGCAATTGGGACAAATATCTTCCACTAGCTGAGTTTTCGTATAACAACAGCTACCATGCTAGTATCGAGATGGCACCTTTCAAAGCTTTATATGGTCGCCATTGTCGTTCTCCTCTTGGCTGGGATGAGGTCGGTGAAGCACAAATCACTGGTCCCGCTCTAGTCCAAGACACCACTGATCGAATCATCCAAGTTCGTGACAATCTTCGCTTGGCTCGGGAGAGACAAAAGAAGAATGCTGATATTCGTAGAAGACCTCTTGAATTCCAAGTTGGTGACATGGTTCTTTTAAAGGTATCACCTTGGAAAGGCGTTGTCCGGTTTGGGAAGAAAGGGAAATTCACACCGCGATACGTTGGACCTTTCAAAATCATCAAACGTATCGGGAAAGTTGCTTACGAGTTGGAATTACCCGACAAGCTTAGCAATGTACATCCCACGTTTCATGTATCTAACCTCAAGAAGTGTCTTGCCGAGGGAAACCTCCAAGTTCCTCTTGACGAAGTTCACATTGACGAGTCGATGCACTTCGTGGAAAAGCCTATTGAAATCATGGATCGAGAGATCAAACAACTTAAAAGAAGCCGAATTCCGATTGTGAAAGTACGTTGGCAATCTAAACGAGGACCCGAGTTCACTTGGGAACGTGAAGATCAAATGAAGGCCAAGTACCCACACCTGTTCACAAACTCCACTACTTAATTTCGGGACGAAATTTCCTAAAGTAGGGGAGACTGTAATATCTGTACTTTTCCGTTTACAATTTCCGGCCATTTGGCATTTATTGTAAACCCTAATTATCCATATTTAATAATATGTGAAAATTCTTAAATGAATTTCTTAAACTATGTGGCTAAAAACCATACTCAAACTATGTATTAGGGCTAATATTCATGGTATTTGAATAAAGTTCCCTAAACTATATAAAATTAAATCTCATAAATTATCTAAGTGTAAACAAAAATTGTACCTATTTAATTTGGAAAATCTTAATTGTGTTTGATTCAATTAAAACACAAAATTATATAAATTAAAATGATTCCTATAAAATTATTATGAATGTTTAAGAAATAATAAGATTTATTCCTAAATAAATCAAATAAATAAAGTTCAATTAAATAAATATTTTTAAAATAAAGTTTTATAAAAATGTCTTTTTATCATTTTTTAAAGTAAATTAGTTAAACCCCCCTATCCATTTTGGACTTTATCTAGTATTTTGACATTAAAAGTCAACCATGCTGCCTTTTGACTCAGAAAAGTCAACCGGATCCAACCCGACTACCAAATCATCGATACATAGAATGCTACTGCCTATTGACCATTCGAAAGTGTTATATGATCATAACAGAATGCTCGTGAGGATCTAGTTGCATTTGAACGAATCAAATTGACCTAATTTGTCAAGTTTGACTTCATAGAGTCAAACCTAACAAGTTTCAGTTTCAATTCGCGGATTTAAACGCATTCAATGATCTCTGATCATGTATGAACGTTATATGAACGAATTCAAACCTCAATGATGAACCAATTTAATCCAATCATGACCAATTATCTCGAATCAATGGCCGCGACCGTTTCAAACGATTGAGAATCAATTCATGCGTTTGAGTTGAAATCGAATCCTTATATCAAGTCCTACACGTTCGCAACATACCTTTTTACACTTCCTGAGCTCTCAAATCCAACGCAAAACACCTCTGGATCGCGATCAAACTCCGAAGAACACTAGGCTTACGGTTTCAATCGATCTCATCCATCACGTAACCAAAACAGGTAATGCTTGTGCCTTTAGTTTCGTTTTTGTACAAGGAACAAAAGCCCTATGACTTCGTTATCAATCGGTACACAATCGCGATCAATTTGAGGGTTAGGGTTGGGTCGGATGATTTGGGGAAGACGAAGGCATCGGGGCTGGGGGTTAAAAGTGTTTTGCACTGGAACTTAACAAGGCGTGAGCCCAGGTCCGGCGGTTAGAGCACTCTACCCTCACGGCTGAGGTCGCGGGTTCGAACCCACAACCCCGGTTCTTTTTCTTTTGCGCGTGTCTGGGCCCTGAAACCCGGTTCTCCCGCAGTTCCTGATTAACTTCCAATTAAACCAGCCTTATTACACTAAGGGTTGCTTGGTCTAGTGGTTGCGCGCCTTTTCCCCCTCCGAGCAGACCCGGGTTCGATCCCGTGGTTTGCATTTTTTTTAAAATCATTTTTTTAACACCTATTTCATTCATAACTAATTCATACTTTATCAGAAAATTGCAAATAAATAGTCCAAATTTTTGTAATAAAATTCTCTACTGTTTTATAAAATAAAAACAGAAAAACTTTCTGAGTTTATAAAATTATTTATTTAAAAGTCTAATTTTAAAACTTGGATTATTTATTTAATATTAGCAAACTTATTCCAAAAATCCTACAAAAATTAAAGAAACTTAATTTATATATTCTTAACGAAATATTAAGTTTCTGGAACTTTTAGACATTTTTACTAATTTTCACAAATTTAACTTGTAATTAAATCAATAGATTTATTGATTTAATTAAACTAAAAATAAATGAATTTTATAAAAATTCACTATTTAACAGAAAATATTCATATGATTTATATATAAATTATATTTATTTTTTTCACTACTTTCATTAATACATTTAGTTAATAAAAGGATTTATTAATTAAATTTTCTAAATGAGTAATTAAATAAATAATTACTTAAAACATATTTAAATTACTAAACATAATAATTTAGTAATTTAAATACTTACATCTTAATTACATACCTTAAACTATAACCTAATTACATTTTCAAACCTTAAACTTTCCAAAGCCCTAATAATTTCCCAAATTCGAGAACACGAACGAACCTTAGCTTATTTCCTTTAAACTAAATGACTAAACTACAACTATAATAGGTTAATTGTGACCTACTTTGGGTTATATCTTTGGATCAAACTTAGCTTGGAAACTACTTACAAACCATGTGAGTTTTCATGCCCCTCTTTATACATTTTATCACTTTTGGGGTGAAACATGTTCCTATATAATTACACTTACACTATTGACAAATCTCACAACTTGAAACAAATTCCCTTATGTTAGACTTGTTTAATTGCATTATGTGGCTTATTTGTTGATTACACTAGTTCATATTATTAACTGTTTCGACAGCCTATGAATGGAATTAGTGGTACCATGTGGGTTAGCTACCCCATGCATTTCTTTGATCTAGGATGCATGTAATGAATTCTGAAACTGAAAAACTGTTAACTATATGTTGGACAATCTGAATTGGATAAATCTTAAAAGGAAGGTTTAATTTGGACTGTGTGTATATACAATAAGACTATAATGTATTACTTGTCTTAGCATGGAATTTGTACTTTATCTAAACTACTATATCTATATCTACCATGATTGCTCACCAACAATTCATTTTGTTGATAACTCTTATTTTAAACATGTTTCAGGTGCACCAAGTTCAAGCAACGCTTGATTCATGTTCAACACTTAGGCTTGGACTTAGAAATTTGAAATCTGATTTTATCTTGTTTGGAACTATGTTTTGTCTTGTTTATTTGAACTATTTGTAGCCTTTGAGGCACTTTTAATATTATTGAATAAAATTATGAAATTTTAATAGTTCCAAGTGCTACGAGCAATCTGGTCACAACTCGGGTCATACTCCGACGTGTTCCGCCGCCCGGTTGGGGTGTGACAGGAATGTACGGAGATCTTCACGATCGGGAACCCAGATACGATTCAAGAAGTATAGCAAGCCATTGGGTTTGGTTTCTAGTTGTAATTCAGCTCCACAAGTCATCTCGTCGTACATGTTACCTTCGGTAACCGAGACATGCTGAGCTTCAAGAATGCGGACTTGGATATCGGTTTGAATCTTGACACCATGAAGCATAATATGTTCTTTACGACTTAGTGCATCGGCTACGACATTCGCTTTACCGGGATGATAGCGAATCTCGCAGTCGTAGTCGTTAAGGAGTTCAACCCAGCGTCGCTGCCTCATGTTGAGTTCCTTTTGATTGAAGATGTGCTGGAGACTTTTGTGGTCAGTGAACACCACGCATTTTATGCCATAAAGATAATGTCTCCAAATCTTCAAGGCGAAGACGACTGCACCCAGTTCAAGGTCGTGCGTTGTGTAATTCTTTTCATGGACCTTAAGTTGTCTTGATGCGTAAGCGATCACCTTGCCTCGTTGCATAAGAACACAACCAAGACCTTGGTTCGATGCATCACAGTAGACAACTAGATCATCATTCCCATCAGGGAGAGTCAGAATAGGAGCATTGCACAGCTTCAGTTTGAGAGTTTGGAATGCTTCTTCTTGCTTTGGTCCCCACTCATAAGGCTTACCCTTATGTGTCAGTGCAGTGAGAGGGACAGCAATCTTGGAAAAGTTGGAGATGAATCGGCGGTAATAACCCGCTAATCCAAGGAATGAACGAACTTCAGTAGGGGTCTTTGGCGTACTCCAATTCTTCACGGCTTTGATTTTGGCAGGATCCACATGAATACCTTATTTATTGACGATATGACCTAAGAATTGGACCTCATCTAGCCAAAATTCACATTTGGAGAATTTGGCGTAGAGTTGTTCTTTCCTCAACAGGTCTAAAATCAATTTCAGGTGCTGCTCATGATCCGCTTTAGTCTTGGAGTAGATCAGAATGTCATCAATGAAGACGATCACGAATTTATCCAAGTATGGCTTACACACACGGTTCATGAGATCCATGAAAACCGCAGGTGCATTGGTCAGCCCAAAAGGCATAACCATAAACTCGTAATGACCGTACCTTGTACGAAAGGCGGTCTTTGGAATATCTTCGTCATGCACACAGAGTTGGTGATATCCGGACCTAAGATCGATCTTTGAGAAACAGGTTGAACCTTGAAGTTGGTCAAAGAGATCATCAATCTGAGGTAGGGGATAACGGTTCTTGATGGTAAGCTTGTTGAGTTCGCGGTAGTCAATGCACATCCGGAACGAACCATCTTTCTTTTTGACAAATAAGACTGGTGCACCCAAGGGAGAATGACTTGGACGGATGAAACCTTTGTCAGCAAGTTCTTGGAGCTGGCTTGCAATCTCTTGCATCTCCGAAGGTGCTAGTCTATACGGAGCTTTGGCTACAGGATTTGCTCCGGGTACAAGATCGATACGAAACTCCACTTGTCGTACGGGCGGTAGACCAGATAAATCTTCCGGGAATACTTCAGGGAAGTCTCGAATGATCGGAATGTCTTGGATCTCTTTCCCTTTGTCCTTCTTTTCCACAATGTGTGCCAGGAAGGATACGTATTTCTTCCGTAATTACTTCCGGGCCATGGTACAAGACATGAGTTTGAGTCCACTATGAGGCTTCTCACCGAAAATTTGCAGCGTGTCACCTGACGAAAGTGGAATACGAATGCATTTCTCAAAACAGATAACCTCAGCATGGTGGTTGGATAACCAATCCATCCCAATGATGATATCGAAGCTCCCCAGATGCATCGGTATGAGATTGACAGGAAAGATGTGTTCGTTAAGCTCGAGAGAACAGTCGCGGATGATGGCGTCAATTGTGATGGATTTCCCATCCGCTACTTCAACGGTAAAGGTCTTCTCTAGCTTATTTCGGGTTTTTGCAAGTAATGGTTCAAATTCATGAGATACAAAACTTCTATCGGCACCGGTATCGAATAAAATAGAAGCATACTGGCTATTAACGAGGAACGTACCATTAACAACATCGTTGTTAGCTTGGGCCTGGTTGGCGTTGATGTTGAAAGCTCGTCCACGGGCGCCGCCCTGATTTGCATTAGCCAGTCTTGGGCAACGGTCTCGGTAATGGTTCGGATCACCGCACTCATAGCAAGCGCGCCCATTAGCAATAGCTGGCACGGCTTGGTTGGCAGCCGGTGGATTGGCTCGGTTTCCAGGTTTGGCTTGGGCAGCAGGGGTTCCAGCTCGGCAAGTAGTAGCCACATGCCCATATTTCCCACAGTTAGTGCATAGACGGCACCGTAGATTTGGGTAATGGTGGTACTTGCAGATGTTGCATTGAGGATTGACACCCACGTATGCCCTTTGGTTCTGAGTCGCAGGGGCAACTTGAGTGATGGGAGCAGCAGGAGTAACAACCACAAAGTTTTTAGCCTTACGTTTCTTATTGCGGGAGGAAGATTCGGGCTTGTCTTCCTTGGCTGCTTCCGATGGGTTTACCTTATCAGTGTTCTTCTTTGCACCCTTTCTGGTCAGCGTGCCTGCTTTCACGTGGTTATCGGACAGTGTGGCAGCTAAGCGTATAGCGTCCTCGAGAGTGGCAGGGTTCCTGCCCAACACAGTATCCTGGATGGTCTTGGGTAGCCCTCCAATGTATTTTTCAATGCCCCGAGATAGAGGCGTGACCATATGTGGGACCAGAAGACTTAACTCGTGGAAACGAGTGGTGTAGACCAAGTTCTCACCACTGACTTGGGTAAGATCCCCAAATTCTGCTTCCAGCTTCTTCATCTCGTTGCGAGGACAGAACTCCTCGGTCATCAACCTCTTCACTTCAGCCCAAGGCAAAGCCATTGCCACGTCCACACCACGGTTCCTCTTCTCCCCGTTCCACCACGTGAGCGCCCGTTTCTGGAAGACGCTTGTGGCATAACGGACTCGAAGATTGTCCGGGCAGTCACTATTGAGAAAGGTGTTCTCAATACTTTCAAACCACTGAAGGAGGCCCGTGGCTCCTTCGGTGCCAAAGAACTTGATGGGATTGCACGAGTTGAAATGCTTGAAGGTGCATTGAGGCGGATTTGCACCATTACCACCACCAGTGGCACTTCCATTGCTGTTATTGTTGTTGTTGTTGTTTGCCTGAGTGAGTTGATTTACCAACTGCGTCAGGAGTGCAGCAATGTCATTGTTGTTGTTGTTGGTGGCGGTGGTGTTGGTGTTGGCACGACGAGGAGGCATGCTATAGAAGAGACAATGTAAAGATAAGAATGATTAGATTTGGATTGTACCTCATGAGTACTATGACTTATCAAGGTTATTTAAATTCATATAGTTTTAGGGAAGACGTGCTTTAGCCTATAAGTGAACACTCATCCCAGGAATTCCCAGGAAAGCATACGGGTCCTTCGGTTGATTAGGATTTATACGAAATGCTTTCCTAGACAGAAAACCCAGAATACAGGTGTCACCCTTCCAGATTGCACGTGTTCCTTACTAACCATTAGAGTTTAAGACCTTGACGATGTTTAAAGATTTTGATGATAACACAGGCATGCGTAATGAAAGTGAGTGTCTTAGAACAGAAGTACTAGCGAGTAATCTAATCAAGTAAAGTAGCACATACTAGGGGTTTCTTATGGTTATAGTCTAGGTTAAGGATTTCTAATAACCTAATTCCCTATAACCACGGCTCTGATACCAATCTGCCACACCCCAACCGACGGCGGAAGACGTCGGGGCGGACGAGTAGACTGTTCAAAAGCACATGATCATTCTAAAGATTTCATATGTTATTTATTTCAATTTCAAGTAACATTGTTCAACAAGACAATAACAAAATGCACAAATACAATGGTCATGATTAATTTAATGACTAGGCCTTGTGCATCCTACGTGATATTCCATGCATATTACTTTCAATTATTTGCACCTGAAACATGATGAAAACAAAGGTCAACTAAAAAGTTGGTGAGTGTACACAGGTTTTGACACCACAGATAAGTTCAATGTTTTGAAATACAATTCATATGAAACATGGATTAATAAGGCAATTATGGAGAACCACTATAGTTTAAACTGGGGCGCACAATCAAACCTTGTGACTGAGAGGCATAGCACGCATGCTATCCTTAAATGTGAGGCACAACCCGCAGGTTATCCTTTATGTACTCGGTAACAATCACCCTAACCGGGTGGGTTTGTCAGACACAATAGATCTATCACTGTATACCGTCGGCTTGTACGGAGCTAATGATTGTACTTGCACTTGCACAGAAAAATGTTTTAAATGTTAAAAAATGTAGTTTGCACAAATAGTGTTCAGGCTTAAGGATCAAATTGCACACATGTTCACAATGTTTTGAATTGTATAAAATTGCACAGAGTTCAAAATGTTTCGTATTACGCAAGTTCAAAGAAATCATGTTTCACCCCAAAAGTATAAAAAGGTAAGAAAAAGGGGCTATGTAAACTCACATTGATTTTTGGAGATTGAATGCACAAGAATGGTATGTTGTATAAGCAAAATAACCGCAAGGTTATCCTATGTTCAAATAATGTACACACGTATAAGCGTTGAGTTTCAAGGATGGATGTGATAAAGAGTTTAGGTTGGATTGGACGAGTTTCGATTAGGATCGAATGGGTATGAATATTTATATTTTGGAACAATAAGTTTGTGGAAAAATACGCGTTTTAATGTTTTGCAATTTAAATAAATAATTCAGTTTTTAAACAAATATTAAGTCGTGAAGTTTTGTACTAACTTGACCTTTTAAAATATATTAATAAAACGGTTTCTAGTGTTGGAAAGTGGTCGGGTGAAAGAATTTAGGTTTGTAGTGGTTTTAAATATTTAATTATATATATTTTTAAATAACTTATATTATTTTTAAGTTTCAAAAAGGTTTTTAATTAATTTATTTATTTTTGATGGTTAGTCTTGGCTCAAAAAGTATTCCCGAGACTCGGGGGATTTATATAATGATTTTATAAATAAATTTGGTTTGAAAATTGGGTTTTAAAAATAGTTTAAAAATAAAAAAATGGAGCCTGGGATCGAACCCGGGTCTTCGTTGTATCAGACGCACAACAACCACTAGACCGGTGGCTCGGTTGCGGTAGAAGTGTGGTCGATAAATTTTTAAGGCAGGGAGATCAGGGGACCGGACGGCGCCAAAAGAAAGAAAAAGGAATGAGGTGCGGGGCTGGGATCGAACCCACGACCTCTTCCTTATCACACGAGTGCTTTAACCGTTTGACCTGGGCTTATGCCTTGTCAGTAACCCGCTGCTAGAAGTACTAAACCCATACCCCGCCCGCACCTTCTTCCCCGGCTAGAATTCGCGAACCCTAGCCACTCGATTCAGCTCGATTCGAGTTCGATTCTAGACCAGAGGATGGGGCTATTGTTCCCCATCAAAAACCAAACCTGTAGGTACAAACCTTACCTGATTTGGTTACGTATCGAGTGAGAAATGGTGGGGCGACCGTAGTTTTGGGTTTCGAACTCGCCGGAGTTTTTAGAGGTGCTTTCGACCGATTCGATGTTGTAGTTGGGTTAGGGTGAGTTCTTCGAAGGTTTAGGTTCCTATTTATAGGCTCAATTCATCGATTTAACGCATGATTAAAGGGAAGATCAAGAGGCGACGGTTTTCTCGGCCGATCGAGTTAGATTCGACGGTTTGAGTCGAAATCGGTTCGTTAACAGGCATTCAAAAGGTCGGCCGATCGTTTCTAGTCCATGAATCGGTATTTACTTGATCGATCTTACAGAATTCGAATGGATTTGAGATCAATTTGGCCTCGTTTGACTTTTTCCTAGTCAAAATTCGGGAATGGGTCAAGAACAACAAAAGGTTCAAGAATGGGGTTCAACTTGCATTTGAAAGGGTTCAAAGTTTCAAAAGGGTTCAAATGAGTCTACTTTTAATTTTGAATTGCAAGTTACTAATTATAAAGATAATTATTTAGACTTTATATCAAAGTCATGTAAAACTAATAAATCTTTTTGTTTTTTTTTTTATAAAGATTTAAACGTTTCAGACTTATTACTAACTTTAAATGTTATTTTCTTTTTAAATCATTATAAACGCTTAACTTTATAAACTTTTCATATTAAATGTTTATTAATTTATTAAAACTGATGAATTTTTATCCTTAAATTTTTTGTTTATAAATTGCATTTAAATTGAACGTTTTAAAATTAATAAACTTGTAAAACAATGTAATGTATATATTATTTATAGGAGATATATTTAAGTACTTTGTATATATACTTATATATATAAAAAAAATAAACGTTATCAGAACTGTAGTATACCAAGCTTTGTTTTGAGCATTGTTTACATTCGATTATTTGGGATTAAATCCTTAATCAAATGTTTGCACGTTTAGATGTTTGTAATAAATGTATTCATAGAATAAGTTCAAATAGTTCATGATTGATGTAATTGTACAATGTATAATGTGGGAAAAACCCTAAATGTTACAATGACTATGGAATGACCTTCATGCAGACTCCAATTCACATTGACAACATGAGTGCTATCTCTATCACGAATAATCCAGTGCAGCATTCCAAGACTAAGCACATCGACATCAGGTATCACTTTATCAGGGATCAAGCTGAGAAAAAGAGAATTGTCCTATCCAAGGTTCACACAAATGAGCAATATGCTGATTTGTTCACTAAACCTTTTGATGAAGCAAGATTTCGATATCTAGTTGAATCAATTGGCATGATGAACTTTGAATAAGACATGTCTCTAATTTTTTTATCTTTCCTTGTAAATATGTCTATGTTTTTGTTCTTAATAAAAGGTTATAGTCAGCAGCACTTTTTTCACTACTGACAGATTTACTCTTCAGCAGCAAAGCCTTTGCCACTGATCGCTTTAAGTTATCAGCAGGAACAAGTTTCCTGCGGACAACTTTAAGGCGGTCAGCAGCAACCTTTTTGCTGCAGAATGAATATAACAGTCAGCAGCACCCAAATCTGCTGCTGAAAGACTTTACTATCCGCAGCAACCAAGTTTGCAGCGGATAGCTCACCATCGGCAGCAACCAAGTTTGATGCTGATGGGTAAAACAAGTCTACATTAACTTTTACCCGAGGTAAAAACTACTCTCAGTCTTTACCATGACTGCTCGAGTGTTTTACAGCTGTAACAATGAAAAGTGAAACAGGTTGTACTGTACAAGTAAAGTTGCTTTTTCTTCGTCTGCCGTTATATCACAATCTCAAACGTTCCCACAACCTCTTCACATTCAATTCAACCCTAATCTCCCATCACTTTCTCTCCCGTCCCCACAGCATTCAAAGCCCTCCATAATTAACCACCATTCAAACACCCTTCTCTCTTCCCTCCAAATCCATAACAATGTCAGGCGCAGACATAAACAACCCCAAAGACAAGTTTTCCCCATATCACAACCTCACTGCATACCTAATAAAGGGCAAGAAATCCGAAGGTTTCGATGATATGATCGACTTCCTTTGTCGGTCCAAAATCCACCATGCCTTAACAGTCAACCCAACCATCTATACTTCCCACATGGAAGAGTTTTGGAGCTCAGCCGTGTATTCTACTGACCAGGGCACTCCCCAAATCAGAGGCACAGTAGACGGCAAGGAGATGAATTTTTATCCTTAAATTTTTTGTTTATAAATTGCATTTAAATTGAACGTTTTAAAATTAATAAACTTGTAAAACAATGTAATGTATATATTATTTATAGGAGATATATTTAAGTACTTTGTATATATACTTATATATATAAAAAAAATAAACGTTATCAGAACTGTAGTATACCAAGCTTTGTTTTGAGCATTGTTTACATTCGATTATTTGGGATTAAATCCTTAATCAAATGTTTGCACGTTTAGATGTTTGTAATAAATGTATTCATAGAATAAGTTCAAATAGTTCATGATTGATGTAATTGTACAATGTATAATGTGGGAAAAACCCTAAATGTTACAATGACTATGGAATGACCTTCATGCAGACTCCAATTCACATTGACAACATGAGTGCTATCTCTATCACGAATAATCCAGTGCAGCATTCCAAGACTAAGCACATCGACATCAGGTATCACTTTATCAGGGATCAAGCTGAGAAAAAGAGAATTGTCCTATCCAAGGTTCACACAAATGAGCAATATGCTGATTTGTTCACTAAACCTTTTGATGAAGCAAGATTTCGATATCTAGTTGAATCAATTGGCATGATGAACTTTGAATAAGACATGTCTCTAATTTTTTTATCTTTCCTTGTAAATATGTCTATGTTTTTGTTCTTAATAAAAGGTTATAGTCAGCAGCACTTTTTTCACTACTGACAGATTTACTCTTCAGCAGCAAAGCCTTTGCCACTGATCGCTTTAAGTTATCAGCAGGAACAAGTTTCCTGCGGACAACTTTAAGGCGGTCAGCAGCAACCTTTTTGCTGCAGAATGAATATAACAGTCAGCAGCACCCAAATCTGCTGCTGAAAGACTTTACTATCCGCAGCAACCAAGTTTGCAGCGGATAGCTCACCATCGGCAGCAACCAAGTTTGATGCTGATGGGTAAAACAAGTCTACATTAACTTTTACCCGAGGTAAAAACTACTCTCAGTCTTTACCATGACTGCTCGAGTGTTTTACAGCTGTAACAATGAAAAGTGAAACAGGTTGTACTGTACAAGTAAAGTTGCTTTTTCTTCGTCTGCCGTTATATCACAATCTCAAACGTTCCCACAACCTCTTCACATTCAATTCAACCCTAATCTCCCATCACTTTCTCTCCCGTCCCCACAGCATTCAAAGCCCTCCATAATTAACCACCATTCAAACACCCTTCTCTCTTCCCTCCAAATCCATAACAATGTCAGGCGCAGACATAAACAACCCCAAAGACAAGTTTTCCCCATATCACAACCTCACTGCATACCTAATAAAGGGCAAGAAATCCGAAGGTTTCGATGATATGATCGACTTCCTTTGTCGGTCCAAAATCCACCATGCCTTAACAGTCAACCCAACCATCTATACTTCCCACATGGAAGAGTTTTGGAGCTCAGCCGTGTATTCTACTGACCAGGGAACTCCCCAAATCAGAGGCACAGTAGACGGCAAGGAGATGAATTTTTATCCTTAAATTTTTTGTTTATAAATTGCATTTAAATTGAACGTTTTAAAATTAATAAACTTGTAAAACAATGTAATGTATATATTATTTATAGGAGATATATTTAAGTACTTTGTATATATACTTATATATATAAAAAAAATAAACGTTATCAGAACTGTAGTATACCAAGCTTTGTTTTGAGCATTGTTTACATTCGATTATTTGGGATTAAATCCTTAATCAAATGTTTGCACGTTTAGATGTTTGTAATAAATGTATTCATAGAATAAGTTCAAATAGTTCATGATTGATGTAATTGTACAATGTATAATGTGGGAAAAACCCTAAATGTTACAATGACTATGGAATGACCTTCATGCAGACTCCAATTCACATTGACAACATGAGTGCTATCTCTATCACGAATAATCCAGTGCAGCATTCCAAGACTAAGCACATCGACATCAGGTATCACTTTATCAGGGATCAAGCTGAGAAAAAGAGAATTGTCCTATCCAAGGTTCACACAAATGAGCAATATGCTGATTTGTTCACTAAACCTTTTGATGAAGCAAGATTTCGATATCTAGTTGAATCAATTGGCATGATGAACTTTGAATAAGACATGTCTCTAATTTTTTTATCTTTCCTTGTAAATATGTCTATGTTTTTGTTCTTAATAAAAGGTTATAGTCAGCAGCACTTTTTTCACTGCTGACAGATTTACTCTTCAGCAGCAAAGCCTTTGCCACTGATCGCTTTAAGTTATCAGCAGGAACAAGTTTCCTGCGGACAACTTTAAGGCGGTCAGCAGCAACCTTTTTGCTGCAGAATGAATATAACAGTCAGCAGCACCCAAATCTGCTGCTGAAAGACTTTACTATCCGCAGCAACCAAGTTTGCAGCGGATAGCTCACCATCGGCAGCAACCAAGTTTGATGCTGATGGGTAAAACAAGTCTACATTAACTTTTACCCGAGGTAAAAACTACTCTCAGTCTTTACCATGACTGCTCGAGTGTTTTACAGCTGTAACAATGAAAAGTGAAACAGGTTGTACTGTACAAGTAAAGTTGCTTTTTCTTCGTCTGCCGTTATATCACAATCTCAAAAGTTCCCACAACCTCTTCACATTCAATTCAACCCTAATCTCCCATCACTTTCTCTCCCGTCCCCACAGCATTCAAAGCCCTCCATAATTAACCACCATTCAAACACCCTTCTCTCTTCCCTCCAAATCCATAACAATGTCAGGCGCAGACATAAACAACCCCAAAGACAAGTTTTCCCCATATCACAACCTCACTGCATACCTAATAAAGGGCAAGAAATCCGAAGGTTTCGATGATATGATCGACTTCCTTTGTCGGTCCAAAATCCACCATGCCTTAACAGTCAACCCAACCATCTATACTTCCCACATGGAAGAGTTTTGGAGCTCAGCCGTGTATTCTACTGACCAGGGCACTCCCCAAATCAGAGGCACAGTAGACGGCAAGGAGATGATTATCACTGAAGCAAAGCTCCGCCAACACCTCAAGCTTTAGGATGAAGGGGACGCCATCTTTTACCCAAGAGACGTATACATGAGGACCTTTGTATCCATAGGGTACGCTGGGAATCAAACAGAGTATACGATAGAGAAGGCACTCATGGGTCCCAAATGGAAGTATCTCTGTCACACTCTTCTCCAATGCATATCCCAGAAGAGGAGTGGCTGGAACCAACTTAGCTCCGAACTTGCGTCGGCAATTCACGGTATGATAACTGGGGCGGGTTTCAATTTTTCCCACCTCATTCTTGAAGGTTTGAGATACAACCTTCAAGAAGGGGTGAAATCACAGTTCTTCATGTACCCAAGATTCTTACAGGAAGTGTTCAACATTGAGCACCAAGATCTTTCAAAAACTGCAAGAATCTACATAATGCTGGGACATAAGAACAACATTTTTCAAAGCATGAGAACAGTTTCATCAAAGTTCTCAGGGGCCGATGTTCCATTGTTGTCTACAATGTTGAACACGCAAAGTGCCCAGGGTGACAGTTCAGTAAAACCAGCTGATACTGATCCCACACCCTCCACCTCACTGTCACAAACTCAAACTGCTGCTTCCCTTGATCGAACCCCTGTGCATTCTACTGAGGATGTACAGGCACATACTTTACTCACCCACAGTTTGATTGCTCAACCAGAACACAGGGCCCTAGTTGCAGCCAAATATACAAGGAAGAGGGGCAAGAGAACTCCTTCTTCTCTTGCCTCCAAAGCCCAAACCCAAGCCAACATCCCTCACTTAGAATCACAACATTCTAGTGAGAATATCATAAGGGAAAGCCACACTGTTAGGGAGACTCCTTCGGAAGTCTCTCTATTAGGATTAGGATCACTTCCCGGATCCATAGAACAGCCTTTTGAGCCATTCCTATCTTCTTTGGACTTAAGTGTTGAGGAACCTGACCAAAGTGATGTACCTTCTCCAACTACCACTATCAAGGAGGTACTGATTGGTCTTGCTTCCGAAACACCCAACCCAAGTTCTTCACCCTTGAAGGTCCACTCTAGGAGTAATGAAAGAGTGGATGTGGAAGAGGCTGTCACTACTACTGTTCTATCAAATTACCAGGAGGACAGTGACAACATCTTTAAGACCTCAACCACGACAACTCATGGTGAGGGTGTTTCCATGGAAACTCCCCTCACTGAGAGGAACCCAGGCGCCAAGAAACCACGGGTGATGGGGATGCTGAGGCTCGGCCTACGGCCCCATCTGGATCCAAGGATTCCACAAGTGTGGATGAGGACAGTCTGAAACTAAACAATTTGGAATTGACGACCAGGGTAGCTATGCTTGAGGCTGAAGTGTCCAAACTACGACACCAAGCCTTGATGCATGAAGCCCATCAATGCCCCTCCACGGCTTCTCCCTCTCTTGTCTCAGTGGGCACTCAAACAGATGCCTATTTGTTCACTGATGCAACCAAAATGGGGGAGAAAGTCCCTATGGAAGAAGACACTGAAAGTCTCGACAACTGGATTCAAGAGCAGGCTGCCTTCCAAAGTACTCTATTCAGACCAGCTTTTGTCCAAGTTCATGACTTGCCAGTCTCAGATGAAAATGAAGAAGAATCTACTGAAGACTGGAAGCTAGTTGTCAGAGCTATAGATGAGGTGCTGATGGATGAAAACAACCAAGACGAAACATCTACATCCTTCAGCATCATCCCAGAAGTTGCAGCCATCATAAGTCATGCAGCTGCCCCCCACTTCCCACTGACATCAACATAGCTAGAGTTTGACATTATACTAGCTTGGGGGTACGATGGGAAAACTACGAGGTTTTGGATAGGTCGGGAGTTTAGCGGAGTAGAAGAGCTAGACTGGGATTTAATTCATCCATTTGAAATCCTTGACCTATATGATCTTATCTGCATCAACAACTCATCAGACCTCTCAGCAGACCTTTCCATTGACATGTTCTATGCTTTGATGGAGGACAACCTACCCAACTTCATAAGACTAATCAAAGAACTAAAACGGGTAGAGTCTCCTGAGTCATCTCAGGCTGCAGAAAGAAGACTGTCTCCCAACAATCTCCAAATCACAAGGAGCAGTCTTCTCAATGAAGAAGAAGTTCTGAGCCTGAAAAGACTCCTGTACAAACTAATGGTCAAGGACTTAGATGTGCTAGGATGGATAAGCAATAAGTGCCTTGACCATACCTTCCTTCTAAGCAACGACACCTCTCTCACCATCAACACCAGGAACATCCTCCAGCTGCCCTCAGACTTCCTATTCAAGATCTTTCAGCTCAGAGCCAACATCTGCAATATTAACTCATTAGAGAGCCAGGCAATGATGGTCACCATCAAAGCCCATCTTGAAGAAGAAGGACTGATTCCTCAGGAAGAGTCTGTGTCAACTTCTGATACCAACTCCAACTCAGATACTCCACAAGTTGAAGCCACATCTGTAGCATTTGGCATAAGATCTTCACTTAGGGATCAACTGAGAGAAATAGAAGGTCCTGAGTACCAACTTGATGAAGACAGTGACCGTCCCTTGTCAATTTCTCAACTTGCCAATGAAGCCGAGGCAGAGATCCCAATAGCACAACAATCAGCTGTTTCTGTGATCAGTGAAGCCAGAGCAGAGGCATCCAATGTTAAAAATGGGAAGGGCATTATGACAGAAGAGGATGAAGAGAGGTTCCGAAAAGAAAAGAAGGAGAAAGAAGAAAGAAGAAGGAAAAGAGAAGAAGAAGAGATGGCTGAAGAGATGGCTCATAAACAAAGGCATCAAGAAAGAAAGGCAGCCATACTCCTAAGACAACAGACAATCCAGCTGTATGCCAAACAGCTGGATGAGATGAAAGTTAAAATCCATACAGGGTCTCAAGTTGAGGAAGATGAACAACTTGCCAGACAGCTGCAGGAACAGTTTGCAAAGGAAGTAGAAGAGGAGAATGAAAAGAAGAGGAAGGAAGATGCTAAGTTTAGAATCACTAATTCTAAATTAGCAAAAGAATTAAGGGAGGAGTGGATTGAAGCTCTGATCTCTCAAGGTGAGGATGCAGACTACCTTGAAAAACTTTCAAACAAAGAGATCTGCAGAGCCTTCATGGGTCAGCAGGGGGAATTGGCAAAGAAGAAGAAAGATGAAGAGAAAGAGAAAGCACAACAAAAGTCAAAGAAAGACATTGCCCTTAACCAAAGGAACCATGAAGAAAGGAAGGTGATGATTGACTTCCTTAAGGTAAGGGGAGAAAGTGGAAAAAGGTTAGGTCCCATGTCCTTCATGAACCTACAAGCCCTGTATACAAAAGTGAAAAAGGAAGAGGAAGAAAGACTGGGAAAGAGACCAGTCAAGAAACAAAGAACCTCTGCACCAGAAACTACTTCCACTTTCCAAACACCATCCACAAACATCCCCAAGCCTTCCTCTCCTCAACCCAAAAAGTTCAAAAAAATCCCACCCAGCTCCTTCTCATCAACAGCCACTCCTGAAGAAATCCAAACCCATATCCAAACCTGAAGACTCCAGAGAAATAGTCCAATGGTTTTACAGTATCCAAGATCAGTGGTTTGAAGTATTCAGGGGGAGAACTGAACGAAGAAGGTCAATTTACAAGTCTGTTGATGAAATTCTGCAATTGCCAGATTCAGATCTTGGCAGAATTTTGGAGCTAGGTGAAGCTCATAAGCCTGCAAATGAGAGTGGGAAACTTCTTGTGCTAGCAATCAAACACTACTTCAACCCTAGCAAAGATGTGATCATTGACATCAAACCACTCAAGTCCCATTCTCCATTTGTAAGTTGGTCCTATAATGCTGATTTGGATGAGTTCACCTTAACTGATATAAGGAAGGAGAAGATGAGATGTTCAAGCAAAACAATCTACAAAATGCCAAATAAAGACATCAAGACTCTGTCTGCACTTCCACTGAACAATCCCAACAAGGATCCAAGAGGCTATGAGGTTGAAAGGATAGTCAGCCACATGCAAAAGCTTCAGCAACAGAGGGACTAGAAGAATTTTGGTAGCATCAGTCTAGGGGGAGTTTGTAGAACCAAAGACTGATTGCTACAAAATTGTTCTAAGTACAACTGCTGCGGACAACACAAGATTGCTGCTGACCAAAACAGCTGCTGATACTTTGTCTGCTGCTGAAGACCAAAGTAGCTGCGGATAGGCTTATCAGCAGCATTCAACACATGTTGCTGCTGATAGGCATATCCTCAGCAGCTGCGGATAGATCAATCTTGCTGCTGGTCCTCATCTCTGTTGCGGATAGCTTTATTCTCTGAAGACCAAACGTTGCAGCTGACTATCCATGGGAAGCGCCTCTGACACCTTTCTGCAAAAGCAACTGTCACACTCCAAGCAGAAGGAACCTCACTGGTGCAACCAATAAAGGACAATGACGCTCTTCTCCAAGCATGCAAACAATGATGCCTAAGAAGACGTTTCAGTAAAGTTAACTAGATTAGCCTTTACGTGTAATTTAGATTAATAAACAAGATCAACGGCTTGTGTTAGATCTGATCCTTAGAATCAAGGGTCTGTCTTGATTCTAAGTTACTATATATATCTTGTAAACACTTCAAACACAGTGCTCTTTGATAGTGTCTTGATAGAGTTTTACTTGTAATCTTGTAATCTCAGAAGTCTAATACAACAGTGCATTTATCAGTATTCTTGTTGTTTACTTGTTTACTTTGTTGGTTGCTATTGTTTCCGCCAATATCAACTAGAATAGAATCACCTTGTAATCTTACGATCCTACAACATATGATAACAATGTTATTTAACCTATTTAGAACATTTATAGCATACACATACAAAATATGTTCAATTAAAGTTTCCTTTTTAGGAAAGTGGTCCAAACGACCTCCTACACATGTGCAACTTTCAATAACTCTTTCTAACACTTTAATAGATGTTATATAACCATATTAGCATGCTTTCATCCATTAAAACACCATAACTCAAAATATGACAAATTAAAGTTTCCTTATATAGAAAGTCGACCATAACATAGTGTAACATATCATTTCATCCAAAATAATTCACATTTCTTACTTATTCTACTAATGTAAGCATCATTCCAACTTTCACACATACCATATACCTATTTATGCATAATCTCAACCAACAAAGTTTCTATAAATAGAAACGAGCAAATATCAACATAATCAAAAATTTCAAACCATAAAAAGTTCAAATATGTGTCAACAACTCTTTTATTATGAAAACCTTTTGATAAAACATGGATTAAGACTCTTTTAACAAAGAAAATCCTTTGGATGGGTGGTGACCCACTTATGGCCGAAAATGGTGAAAAAGTATGGGTAGAAACTTACAAAATCCAAATATGTTGGATAAAAGATGGAGCTTCTTCAGTTGAACACCTTGGATTGCACCTTAGCACTCTTGAATTAGATGAACAAGATTTGGAAGTGGAGAGAGGGGGGAAGGCAAGTTGCAGCCGAAAATGGGGGTTTGGAGGCTAGGGTTTGTAAGAAAAGTGGTGGCTAAGGCTTAAGATGGTATTTATAAGGGGGCTCTAGGGTTTTGTGGGCTTGGGCTTTTGTTTTGCAACTCTTTGCGCCTTTTTATAAAAGATGAAGACATTTTAAAATATTTTACGTTAAAAAGATGAAATATATAATTTAAAATGCAAAACAATTTAAATTTGTAAAATCTCATTTGAAATTGTCGGTACATATCACGTATACGCTTTAAAAGCGTTAAAATAAAAGTTGCTCTAAAAATTCTAAAAAAATTCATATAAGCATTAAATATTAAATCACAGTATTACATATAATTTTTGCACACCAATTATATGTCTAAATAATATTTCTAAGATTCACCAACGTTCGTGTGACAGGACGCGTGTGTGACCCGGTAATTCGCCCGATTACCGATGCATGTAATGAAATGAAACGAATGGACTTGCTATATGAAATATGTACTTAATTACTCTATAATTAAGTATGATGCAAGTGTAATCATTTGAATTCAATTAATAGTTGGGTATGGATATTAACCTGAATTTGTAGGGTATCACATACTCCCCCTGTTAAAAGGAATTTCGTCCCGAAATTCAGTTCACGTCACTGGTAGACGGTGTAGTTCTGAACAAGTGAGGGTATTTACGCTTGAATTGATCGTCGTGCTCCCGAGTGAACTCTGGTCCGCGTCTAGAATTCCAACGAACCTTAACTATAGGGATACGACTTTGTTTCAGTTGTTTGACCTCACGGTCCATGATCTCGACTGGTTCCTCGATGAAGTGAAGCTGATCGTCTATTTGAATCTCCTCTAATGGTATGAGCAGTGTCTCGTCTGATAATCACTTCTTCAGATTCGAAACATGAAACACGTCATGAACACCCCTGAGGGTTTCGAGTAGGTTGAGTTTGTAAGCAACGGGACCAATCCTTTTCAGGATCTCGAAAGGTCCAATGTAGCGAGGGTTCAGTTTCCCACGCTTTCCGAAATGTATCACTCCTTTCCAGGGCGAGATGTTCAGTAGCACTTTGTCTCCCACTTGAAATTCTAATGGTTTGCGTCTCACATCAGCGTAACTCTTCTGACGATCACGCGCGGCCTTGATACGTTCACGTATCTGTACGATATTTTCTGTAATCTCATGAATAATTTCTAGAACTGTGAGCTGGCTATCTCCCACTTCTGTCCAGCAAATTGGCGATCTACACTTTCATCCATAAAGTGCTTCGAATGGTGCGGCTTTGATGCTAGTGTGGTAGCTATTGTTGTATGAAAATTCGACAAACGATAGATGGGCATCACAACCGTTTCCAAAGTCAACCACACAAGCTCTAAGCATGTCCTCCTGGGTATGGATGGTCCTTTCACTCTGATCGTCCGTTTGAGGATGGTATGAGTACTCATATCCAACCGAGTACCCAAGGCTTTTTGTAAAGATTGCCAGAATCGGGATGTGAATCGACTATCCCTATCTGGAATGATGGAGATTGGCACTCCATGTCTCACCACTACTTCCTTTAAGTAAATTCTGGTTAGCTTCTCCATCTTGTCTATTTCTTTAATGGGATGTAAGTGTGCAGATTTTGTTAGCCTGTCGACAATTACCCAGATTGTGTCACAACCGTTAGAGGCCCTAGTCAATTTCGTGATGAAGTCCATTGAAATTTGTTCCCACTTCCACTGTGGAATATCTGGTTGTTGGAGTAACCCTGATGGTTTCTAATACTCCACTTTGACCTTAGCACAGGTCAAGCATTTACTGATGTAGGTAGCAATTTCGGCTTTCATGTTAGGCCACCACTAGTTCTCCTTGCGTCATGGAACATTTTGTCAGCACCGGGGTGAATCGAGTACCTGGACTTGTGTGCTTCGTCCATCACTAGATCCCTTAGATTCTCAAAGTTCGGTAGCCAAATCCGATCCATGAAGTAACGAGTGTGATCGGATTTGACCTCAAATTGCTTGTCAATACCTCGTAAGGACTCATGGCATAGGTTCACCTCCTTGATTGCTTCGAGTTGAGCATCACGGATTTGTATGGGTAAATTCGTGTGGATGGTCAACTATAACACCCGTACTCGTCGCGGCTTAGGTTGTTCTTTCCTGCTCAAGGCATCAACAACGATGTTTGCCTTTCCAGGATGGTAACGGATGGCGCAGTCATAGTCGTTTAGCAATTCGACCCATCGACGCTGCCTTATGTTAAGCTCCTTCTGGTCGAAGATGTTTTGAAGGCTTTTGTGATCGGTGAAAATTATACATTTCGTGCCATACAGGTAGTGTCTCCAGATCTTGAGTGAGAATACTACCACTCCCAACACTAAGTCGTGGGTAGTGTAGTTTTTTTCGTGCAATTTCAGTTGTCGGGAAGCATAGGCAATGACCTTCTCTCTTTGCATCAACACACAGCCGAGTCCCTGATGGGACGCATCGTAGTACACCATAAAATCGTCTATTCCTTCCGGTAGTGACAGGATAGGTGCGCTGCAAAGTTTCTGTTTCAGTAACTTAAAAGCGGTTTCTGCCTTGTTGCTCCATTTGTATTTCTTATCCTTGTGCGTGAGACTAGGGAGGGGTTGGGCAATCTGTAAAGATAAAGACTGATGGCTACAAAGTTCTCTAAGGATAGATGCTGCGGAGTCTATAGTTTTGCTGACTTACAAGTTGCTGCAGATAAGGTATATGCTGCAGATAGTTAAGTTCTCCTGCTGATGAACTACTAGGCTGCGGATAGCCTTATCTGGTGAAGTCCAAAGTTGCTGCTGATAGGCTTCTCATCAGCATCAAACATTGATGCTGTTGATAAGCAAATCATCAGCATCTTTGACTTTATTACTGACACCTTTTGCTGCAACACTGACACACCTATCAGCAGAAGGAATGTTATTGGTGCAGATGATTAAAGATAAAGCTACTACTTCTGAAGTCTCCTGCAAAGATTCATAAGAAGACTTTTGACCTGATTCATACTGTTTGCTACATTTTGTCTTTTAGTTGTCTACCAATTGTAGTGTAACTTGTAACTGTCAAAGATCAACGGCTTGTGTTTGATCTGATCCTTAGAATCAAGGGTCTGTCTTGATTCTAAGTTCCTTTATATGTATTGTATCTTCTTATTGTACAAGTGTGTGCTTCCTTATAGTTTTCTCTATAACTTGTAAACCTTGAAGATAATACAATTTGCATTTATCAGTATTATCATTGTTTCTTGTTTACATTGCATAGCTGTGATTGTTTCCGCCAGTCTCAACTGAACAGAACTATCTTGTAAAACACCGATCCTACAAGTTTACAAATAATCTTGTGCAGTACTCCAAGACAAAACACATTGACATCATGTATCATTTTATTAGAGATCAAGTTGAGAAAAGAAGAATTATTTTAACCAAAGTTCATAGTAATGAGCAGTATGCTGACTTATTCACAAAAGCCTTTGATGAAGCTAGATTCAGATATCTAGTTGAATCCATTGGCATGATGAACTTTGATTAAATTCTTTCTCTAAAATCTTTAAAAATAAATGTGTCTGTCTTTCTCTTGTTGTAAATAAAGTCTTTTGAAAAATAAATGATCAGCAACAAACATTTTTGCTGCTGATGGGTTTAGTCCTCAACAGCAAAGAATTTGCCACTGACTGCTTTAAGTTATCAACAGGAATAAGTTTGCTGCGGATAGCTTTAAGGCAATCAGCAGCAACATCTTTGTTGCTGATAGACTTAACGTTCCGTGGCAACCAAGTTTGCTGCGGATGGGTAAAATGAGTTTACATTAACTTTTACCCGTTGTAAAAACTACTTTTAGTCTTTACCACGACTACTACAGTGCACTACAGCTGTAAAACAGTGAAAAGTAAATGAGTTGTACAGTACAAGCAAGCATAGCCTTCCCAACTCTTGCCGTTATAACAAAATTGAATTCCTACTTTCACCTCTTCACATTCAATTCCGACCTAACTTTCATATGTTCTCCCTCTCTCACAAGCATTCAAATCTTCTCCACACTTAACCAACTTTTAAAAGCTTCATCCTTCCCTCCAAACCTCACCAAAATGGCAAACGTTGACATCAATAACCCTAATAACAAGTTTTCAACTTACCACAATTTAACAGCATATCTTGTTAAGGGTAAGAAATCAGAAGGGTTCAATGATATGATCGACTTTCTGTGTCGGTCAAAAATACACTTTGCTCTGACTATCAGCCCCACAATCTACATACCCCATATGGAAGATTTCTAGAACTCTACCGTCTTCTCTACCTAACAGGGGACTCCCCAAATCAAATCAGAAGTGGACGGCAAGGATATCACTATTACAGAAGCTACACTCAGAAAACATCTCAAGCTTCAGGACGAGGGTACCGCCAACTCATACACCAAGAATGAGTACATGAGGACCTTTGTATCCATAGGGTACACTGGAAATCAAGAAGAATACACCATTGAGAAGGCGCTGATGGGTCCTCCATGAAAGTTTTTGTGCCACACTCTTCTGCAATGTATCTCACAGAAGAGGAGTGGATGGAATCAATTGAACTCTAGTCTTGCCTCTACTATTCATGGTATGATAACTAGGGAGGGGTTCAATTTTTCTCATTTGATATTTGAAGGTTTGAGATACAACCTTAAGGAATGAGCACGACAAGCTTTCTATATATACCCTAGATTCTTGCAGGAAGTTTTTAACCATGAATAAAAGATCTTTCAAAACCTGCAAGAGTCAACATGATTGGGGGACATAAAAATAATATTTTTAAAAGTATGAGAACTGTTTTAGGAAAGTTCTAAGGGGTCAATGTTCCATTGTTATCTACAATGATGAACATACAAAGTACCCAGGGTAACAGTTCAGTAGTCCCAGCTGATACTGATCCCACACCCTCCACTGCACAACGTGAACACACAACAGTCTCTTTTGTTCGAACCCCTATGCATCCTACTGAGGGTGCACAGGCACATAAAATACTTACACCCATTCTTAATGCCCAACTGTAACAAAGGGCCCAGTTGAGGTGAGCTATACAAGGAAAAGAAAGAAGAGCAAGAAAAGTCCTTCTATTCTTGGCTCAGAGTCCCAATCCCAACCCAAAAGCCCTCATCCACGGTCACAACAATCTGATGAGAATATCATAAGGGATAGCCACATAATTAGGGAAAATTCCTTGGAATAATCTCTATTAGGATCAGGATCACATCTCGGATCCATAGAACAACCCTCTGAGCCTTTTTATTTTGTTTCTTATCTGAACTTAAGTGCAGAGGCACCTAGTCAAGATGATATACCTTCTCCAACTGCCACTATCTCAAAGGTATTGATTGACTTGGCTGCCAATGTACCCATCCCAAGTTCATCACCCAAGAAGGTTCACCCTGGGAGTTCTGATAGAGTGAATGTGGATGAGGCTATCACTATTTCTGGTACATCAACTGACCAGGAGAACAGTCCCCAACCATGGCAACTCTTAGTGAAAATGTCTCTTTTGACACATTTTTCACTTAGAGGAATCCCAGGTGCCAAGAAAACCAGGGTAATGGGGATGCATAGGCTAGGCCTAAGGCCCCCATCTAGTTCCAAGGATTCCACATATGTGGATGAGGACAGTTTGAAACTTCAAAATATGGAAGTGACGGCTAGGGTGGCTATGCTAGAGGCTAAAGTGTCAAAACTAAGACACCAAGTTTCTGTGCATGAAACACATCAATGCCCAACATTGAATTCTCCTTCCCTTGTATCCGTGGGCACTCAAACAGACCCCTCCCTATGCACTAATGTAACCTAAAAGGGGGATAAAATTACAACTAAAGATGACACTGACAGCCTAGAGGATTGAATATAAGAGCAGGCAGCCTTTCAAAGAACACTATTTCAGCCTGCCTTTGTTCAAGTCCATGATCTGATGCCCCTCAGAGATGAAGAAGAAGAGGTCTTTGAAGAATGGAAGTTACTTGCCAGGGTTATAGATGAAGTATTCCCTGAGGAGATGGACTTTGAAAATGAAGATGAAGAAATGCCTCCTTCATTCCTTATATTTCCAGCTGCTGCAAATATATCAAGACAAATCATAGCCCTCGAATTCCCACTAACTGCACACAACTTGGAATTTGACTCTATTCTAGCATGGGGGTATGATGGCATCCTTAAAAGGATTCTGGATTGGCTGGGAATTTGCTGGAGTCAAAGAGGTTATCTTGGATAACCTAAATCTGTTTGAAATCCTGTCCCTGCACCTAACTGAAAGTGTTAACACTTCCAAGGACCTATCTGACAGGCTTGCCATTGAAAGATATCATGATATATGTGAAGATAAGATGCCTTGGTTTGAGAAGTTCCTTGAAGAAGCAAAAAGGGTGGCTTATCCAAGACTTGAGGATGTAGAAGCAGAGTCCTCAATAGCGGCAGAAGAAAGACATGAAAGGCAAAGCCAAAGAATGGAGCTGATAAGAAGTAGGGTCTTAACTGAAGAACAAGTCCTATGTTCAAGAAAATTCTTGTACAATGAGGTGGTTAGAGGACTGGAAGTTCATGGACGGTCGAGCACTGAGCCTTTAGGGGTTCAATTCTTTCTGTGTGATGATCTACATTCATAATCAACAATATCCATGAGATCCTACTGCTTAATCCAAACTTCCTTTGTAAGGTATTTGAACTCAGATCACACATCTGCAACATCAACTCCAAGAAAAGTCAAGCAATGATCAAAATTGTCAAAACCATTCTTGAGAAGGAGGGGTGGATTGCAAAGAATGAATCTGATTCAGACTTGTTCCTTCCCTCTTCTCCAACTGTCATCCTAAACACTTAAGAAGAATCTTCAAGAAAAGAGAAACAGAAGATTATGACAGAATGGAAGGCAGTAACTGGAGAAGAATGGGAAGAATGTTGTAGGTCTTGAACATATCCGAAAACACAAATCTGTGGAGAAATCTTCAAACAGTCCGGATCTAGAGGCGGAATCTCTGGATCCGGTATCACTCTCGAATCAGAAATGGTAGAGACGGGTGCGGGAATCACATACACGAACAGAAACATATGAAAATGAAAAGAACAGATAATTGAAAGCATAAAACGTATGATTCTTTGATTGATATGAAAATTAAAAGCTCGATCATACACTAACAATTAGTCTCACCCCAGGGTGAGCTCCCCCTAGGGTGGTGATTCCCTCTACAGACACACACTCCTCCTATGAGATAATCTGATATTTATAGGAGGCCAAGCACATGCGCCTTGTTTTCCAAGCCACCGCCCAATGGGCCTGAAAAACAGGTATCGAAACTACCTAGTTTCGATTGAACAAATGTTCAACCGAAACTAGTAGTTTCGATTGAACAAAAGTTCAACCGAAACTAGTAGTTTCGATTGAACAAAAATCCAACCGAAACTAGTAGTTTCGATACTGTAATTTCGATTGACAGCATCAGTCTCGAAATTATACCCAACAAATGTGGAGACGAAGAAATTGCCCCCCCCTTTGTCCTCTACTCAAATTGCCAATGAAGCTGAGGCTGAGGTCTCAATAGCAACTCCCACCTCTACTATTGTGATCTATGAAGCTGAAGCAGAGGCATCCAATAAAGACAAAGGGAAAGGAATCATGATAGAAGAACAAGAAAAGAAAATAAGGAGGTGGAAAGGAGAAGAAGAGAAAGAGAAGAAGAAGAGATGGCTGAACTTAAGAAAGCTCAAGAAAGAAAAGTTGCCATGCTATTCAAAGAACAACAGATCTAGTTGCAGGCAAGGCAACTGGATAGAACAAAAGTTTAAGTTGCTGCAGCTTCACAAATAACAAAAGATGAAGCCTTAGCCTGACAGCTGCAGGAACAATTAAATAAAGAAGATGAAGAGAGAGAAAGAGAGCAGAGGATGCCAAGTTCAGAATTAGTGATTCTGAACTTGCTAAAGAGATGAGGGAGGAGTGGATGGCAGTTCTGATTTCTCAAGGTGAGGATGTAGACTACCTTGAGAAATTATCCAATAAAGAAATCTGCAGGGCCTTCATGGGTCAATCTGGTGAACTGGCCAAGAAGAAGAGGGCTGAAGAAAAAGAAAAAGCCTGGATGAAATCTTGGAAAGCCATTGCCTTCAATGTTAGAACCCATGAAGAAAGGAAGGACATGATGGACTTCTTAAAGGTAAGAGGTGAGGGTGGAAAGAGGCTGGGTCCCATGAACTTCATGAACCTACAAGCCCTCTACATTAATGTTAAAAAGGAAGAAGAAGAGTGGCTGAAGAAGATAGGCTTTAAAAGAAGGGTAGACACTTATACAGAAGAAAGAAAACCAATGAAACCCAAGTCTACTCCTCAACCTCTCCTCCTTCTGTCCAACAACTTCCCTCTCACCCTCCTAGATCACTCTCGTCCGCTCCCAAAGAGTCCAAATCCTCCCACCCAGCTCCATCTCATCAACAACCTTCTAGAAAGAAAACTAAACCTCCTACCACATCTGAAGAATCAAGAAAAATTGTGATATGGTTTTACAGTGAACCATATCAGTGGTTTGAAGTGTTCAGGGGAAAGGCAGAGATGAAGAGATCAACATACAAGTCTGTAGATGAAGTGATGCAACTTCCAGACTTTGATTTAAGAAGAATGATGGAGCTAGGTGAATCTCATGACCCTCATAATGAAAGTGGGAGACATCTGTTGCTAATGATCAAACATCACTTCAACCCTAGCAAAGATGTTGTCATTAATGCTAAACATCTCCAATCCCACTTTCCAACTGTCAAATGGTCCTATAATGCTATCAAGGATGAATATACACTGATAGATGTCAAGGGACAAAAGTTGAGATGTTCAAGCAAGGCTATCTTCAGCATGCCAAGCAAAGACATAAATTCTCTATCTGAAATTCCTCTTGACAATCCAAGCAAGGATCCAAGAGGCTATGACACTGCAAGAATTATCCTGAACAGGCAAAAGATTCAGGAACAAAGACAGTAAGAGAAGTTTTGGTAGCATCAGTCTTGGGGGAGTTTGTAAAGATAAAGACTGATGGCAACAAAGTTCTCTAAGTATAGATGTTACGGACTCTACAATTTTGCTGACTTACAAGTTGCTGCAGATAAGGTATATGCTGCGGATAGTTAAGTTCTCCTGCTGATGAACTACTAGGCTACGGATAGCCTTATATACTGAAGTCCAAAGTTACTGCTGATAGGGTTCTCATCAGCATCAAACATGGATGCTGCTGATAGGCAAATCATCAGCAGCTTTGACCTTACTACTAACACCTTTTGCTGCAACACTGACACACCTATCAACAAAAGGAATGTTATTGGTGCAGATGATTAAAGACAAAGCTACTACTTCTGAAGTCTCCTGCTAAAATTCCTAAGAAGACTTTTGACCTGATTCATACTGTTTGATGCAGTTTGTCTTTTAGTTATCTACCAATTGTAGTGTAACTTGTAACTATCAAAGATCAACGGCTTGTGTTTGTTCTGATCCTTAGAATCAAGGGTTTGTCTTGATTCTAAGTTTCTTTATATGTATTGTATCTTCTTACTATACAAGTGTGTGCTTCCTTAGAGTTTTCTCTGTAACTTTTAAACCTTGAAGATTAATACAATTTGCATTTATCAGTATTATCATTCTTTCTTGTTTACATTTCATAGTTGTGATTGTTTCCGCCAATCAGAACCATCTTGTAAAACACCGATCGTACACTATCTTAGAGAAATTTTTGATGAATCGTCGATAATAGCCTGCAAGACCTAAGAAATGTTGCACCTCAGTCGGGGTCTTACGTGCCTCCTAATTCTTAATCGCCTCGATTTTGGATGGGTCAACATGTATGCCTTTCTCGTTGACCACGTGTCCAAGGAATTGTACTTCTCGAAACCAAAAGTCGCACTTCGAGAACTTGGCGTACAATTTCTCCTCCTTTAGTAACTCCATGATTAACTTCAGGTGCTCGGCATGCTCCTCCTTACTCCGTGATTATATCAGAATATCGTCTATGAACACAATCATAAACTTGTCCTAGTAGGGTTTGCACACTCGGTTCATGAGGTCCATGAATACCGCCGGCGCATTGGTTAACCCAAATGGCATGACCATGAACTCGTGGTGACAATAACGAGTTCGGAAATCGGTCTTTGCAACGTCCTCCTCCTGAATCCTTAGCTGATGGTATCCCGACCACAGATCGTTTTTCGAGTAATAGCTCGACCCTTGTAATTGATCGAACAGGTCATCGATCCTTGGTAGTGGATATCGGTTCTTGATCGACACCTTGTTCAGTTCTCGGCAGTCGATGCACATACGAAACGATCCTTCTTTCTTGTTACAAACAATACCGGTGCTCCCCAAGGCGAGAAGCTTGGTCTGATGAAACCTTTGTCTAACAGTTCCTGTAATTGGTTAGACAATACCTGCATTTCCGATGGTGCCAGTCGGTAAAGTGACGTTGCTATCAGAGCAGCTCCTTGTGTGAGATCAATCTGGAACTTGACATACCGTTGTAGTGGAAGTCCGGGAAAATCGTCAGGAAATACTTTCGGGTAATCTCGGACGATCGGTATATCTTCAATCTTCCGTTCTTCTCCTTTGATTTCTGACACATGCGCTAGGATCGCATGGCAACCCTTTCGCATGTACTTCCAGACCTTCATGCAGGTAATGATCCTTAGTGTGGTACCACTTCGTTCTCCTTGGATGGTCAGTGGTTCCCCGTCTGGTAATGGAATGTAGACAATCTTCTCATGACAAACAATTTCGGCTCGGTTCTTGGACAACCGGTCCATGCCGACAACTATGTCGAAACTTCCCAATGTTACCGGCAATAAGTCTATAGTGAAAGTGTGATCGGCTAACGTTAAGACACAACCGTGAATCACTTGTTCGGTCTCTATTAGTTTACTATCTACTAATTCTACCGTATATAGATAATCTAGAGCGATCAGAGTAATACCAAGTAATGAACTAAACTCATTGGATACAAAGCTTTTATCAGCACCCGTGTCAAACAAGATAGAAGCATAACAGTTGTTTACGAGAAACGTACTAGTAACAATGTCGGGGTCTTGTCTAGCCTCGCCGGCTACAATCACAAACGCCCTGCCCCGAGCATTCGTATTTCCAGGCTTCCGATTCTTTGGGTAGTCCTTGTGGAAATGTCCTTGAACTCTTCCCAAGGGATGGCGTTGGCATTGTCCAACCCCAGAATTTGGACATGAGAATTCCACCACGAGAAGGCCTGACCCTCGAAGTTCCTGCTCCATACATGACTCGGTTTTCTGGCGCGCAATGACTCATGCTGAAAACCGACTCGATCTTCTCAATCCATATGAGCAGTCCCACTGCTCCTTCCGCTCCAGTGAAGGTATGGGGCTTGCAATCCATGAAGGATTTGTAAGTGCATGCCTTATGCCTATTTTCGGTTCCTGTAAGTCAAGATAAAGTGCAGTTAGGTTTTATTTTTCCTGAGATAGGATTATATTACTAGTAGCATGTATGTTGCTTCTGGCATGCACTATACCTCCACTCTCGCCGTGACCTCCCAATCCTCCACTGGACCGATTGACTTCATGGTTGGCGATCGCGTCTGCCCCGCTTTGCGCGATGAGGGCCTCTATCTGAGCAGTGGTCATGGAGCTGGTACCTTGTCCTGAGTTGTGGTTTGTTCATCGTGGCGACATGTTTCTTTACAATCATAATGATAACAAAGGTTAGATATTGCGTAATAAATAACAATCAACACACATGCATAAGATAACACACAACAATCAACAACCAATCAACCATACAATATAATCCAAAGACAAACACTTGATAAATAAGTTATACAAAATACAAAGTATTTTCAGGAGCAAACACTCCTCCAAAACAAGTAACATCTCAAAAATATTGCGTGAGCACAGCCCGCTCATGATAGGCTAATCAACTGGAATGAGGAAAAGTACCACTCTACAAAGTGGTAAAAAGCAACAGGGGACAAAGAATCATCAGAACCCTGGCGGGCTCTAACTCTTCTCGAACCATGTTTGCCCCTGAGCTCTACTGCTTGGGTGGTAGAGTCAGCAAGTGAGGCTCTATGCTCTACTACTTCGGCCCTCTGATGGGCCATCCCCAACTGCTCTTTGGTCTTCTCTAAGTGGCTAGACAGGGTAGTGGTCCTAGTTGTCTCTCTCTAGCGATCCTCCAGCAAATCCGCTACCTGCCCCTGCAAGGTCTGAAGTGCGGTCTTTGTAGCTACGGCTCTCTGTTCTGCATCTTGAGCTTTCTCCTTAGCAGCCTCGATCCGGTCTCGCACTATCAAGAGTGCCTGGTCTGTCAAGGCAAGCTCGTCCTGAAGGGAATATATATCAGCATCATGCAACTTGCTATGCGTCGCAAGTATCGGTAGTACCTCCCTCGTAAGCCGGAGCCAATAGGGTGGTGGATAGGATGGTCCAGATGACTCTTTAGTGGATGTGATGTCAGGTAATGAAATCCGGGCCTTGTTGGCTGATGGCACTGCAATGTCAGATGAATGAATTGGTTGCTTCCCTAAATGGATGCTCTTCTTCCGAGCAGTGCGCTTGGTCTTTGCTCCTACAGGTGCCAACAATTGTGTCGGTGGCGCTGGGTCCGTCTAACGGGGAGGTGAAGGTAGTATAGATCCGTCATCGGATGACGAGTCCATGTGCCATACCGAAAAAGGCACTGACTTGCCTGAGTCACTCTCCTCGTCGGCATCTCCCTCGCCCCTATGCGCTGGTGCACCCTCGGTTTCCTCCTCGGGATCCTCCTCTGGGTCTGTCTCCTCGACTCCATCCGAGTCCTCCATAGTTTCCTCGTCACTATAAGAGTGTGGTGACAGGAGTGGGGTCAATGGCTTAGCCAGTGATGGTGGTGTAGCCGGAGTGTACTCCTCCTCCAGTCCGAGATCACAATGGGTCCGAAGATGTAGACATCCTGTAACAAGTGAATATCCAGTAATCCAATGTACTCATGTATGAAAATGCATGTATGATGTGATGTGAACTACGTGAGCCTATAGTTATTGTGTAAGCACACTAAATGCAACTTAGTTCTCTATAACCAGGGCTCTGATACCAATCTGTCACACCCTGAAATTTCACAGCGGGTTAACCGCGAGTTGTGACTATCAAGGATCATCAGTCCTGATCATTTTGAATAACCTCTAAATGGTTTTCAAAAAGACTTTCCGTTTGAACATCATTCAAAAATAAATAAGTAATACAGAGTTTGAAAATGCGGAAAGTGCGTAAGCAAAAGTAAGGTATCAAAATAAAGAAGCATAGCAAATTAGGTTCCCATAAACCTAGCTTCTAAATGAAAACATGAAATGTAACTCCAGATATGCAATCCTACTCCATACATGAATGCTTAGCGACCTGAGATAAACTTGCTTAAAAGTGTCAACACAAGGTTTGTGACAATCCGGACTTTTCCAGTTAACTCCGTTAACAAAATCCAGTTAAAACTAACCTAATTAACTTAACTCAAACTTCAGGGACTAATCCTGTCAATAATCCAAACCTAAACTCCAGGGACTAGTTATGTAATATCCCTAAAGTTGACTGTTAACTTTTAGAAAGTCAAAATCCCAGTTCTGTTGACTTTTGAGGTCAAACTAACAAGTTCTAACCTCAATCCTAACTACAGGGACCTTTCCTGCCATTTCCTAAACCCTAATTCATGAAAATTCAAGGATTAAACCCGTAATTTAACTAAAGATGATTTTTTGACTTCTGAAAGTCAAAATTCGTAATATTTAATCCAAATTCGAATCTTAAACCTTGAATTTGTTTGATTTTGAAACCGCTATACACGATCAGATCATTAACAAACTTAATCAATGCTTTAATCATCGCCATTATATCGAATTAAGTCCGAATAATGGACATTAAACCAAAACCGTCAACCTTATTGTTCTTATCAACCAAACCAGATAAATTCGATGTCACTCCATCAAATTGATCACCTGCACACGTTGAACGAGACCCTGTGAAGCTATTATACGCATCAATTTCACCGGAATCCCAACAGAAGTCGTCGGGAACCAAACCAGTCTTAGTCGACCACACTCGATTCGTCACCTATTCCGGTAATTATCTACACCTATAGCTTCATTTTTAACCGTAGAATGAAAGCCCTAAACCAATTAGGGCTTATAACACTGATTCGATCAAGAACAGATTCTAGGGTTCATCGTATGAACTTGGTAATCGAATCCTAACCTAGACTCTGTTTCAATTCAATTAAGTTACATGAAAAGCTTCGAAATCTTCCAATCTTTGAAAGCCCTCTGTTTATTCAACCTCATAATATCGAATTTATAATAATCTGGAAGTTAGGGTTTGTTTATAAACCAATTTGGGGGTTTTGATCTTAGGCTTAACCTCAATCGATATAAACCACATGGATAGTTTCGCAAGGTCTAAATCTATAATAGCCCTATGTTTTCAACAAATTTTAAAAGCGATTTTGATCAGATTGATTCTATGTTCATATCCAGGGTTTTCGACCCTTAATTCCGTAATAAAACGATTGAAAACTCGATCATTGTACAATTAAAACCCACCCCAGATTCACAATCACCCAATCAACAAAACCTCTTTGCTGTTTTGATCGATCATTATCGAAATCAATGGTTTTTAGCTGGGATCGATCGTGCATGTATTCGGGAAGGGGGACGCACGGGAGTTATTGGTTAAAACCAATTAGAACCGGATCCTAATGCGATGACCCTAGCGGGCGAGACTGGTTAAGTTTGTGTGTGGGAGAGACCCGGGTTCGAGTCTCTCCACACTGTTTTATTTTTTAAACATTTTTCTGGTATTATTTTAATATAAAAACCAAATCCTATAATATTATAGTATTATACAAATGTATTTTAGCTCGGGAAACAACCCGTAGGCTCGGGTTTGAATTTATTAACCTACTTTTATTATTATTTCCCCACTTTTAAAAATAATATATTTACCATGACTTAGTATAAAATAATATGTTTATATTGTTTCCAAACCGTGACTCATATTAATAAATAATATATATATATATATATATATATATATTATTTGGTATCGTTTTGTAACCTTGTATAACACTTGAAACTAAATAATAATATAATTAGTTATATTATTTACTCACATTTATCACGTTCATAAAAATAATATATTTATTATTTTGTATCACGAATGAGTAATTAGAATATCCTTTCGAAACTAAAAATAATATATTAAATTATATTATTTTCTTAATTTTTGTAAATGACAAAACGCTCGAATATATTATTATTTTTGTTGTCATTCGTCGCGTAACGTATATCTAATCTAATTACTAATTAAAGAATTCCTATTCTCGTGGACAGTTCGTCTACTCTCGGTTGCTAGAGCGTTTCGTTAGGACGCTTCTCATTCCGTGTCGTTGTCATAATTCCCATTTTATCCCTAATTTATGCGTTTATAATTTTAGGGCATTCGTAAGTCGATTGAGACTTACACACGTGGTTCCAACTTGTCCTTTGTGTGATACTACCTACAACGCAACGCAGGTGAGTTTTCATGGCCCCTTTTACTGTTTTAACTTGGGGGAGAAAACATGACTAAACAATTTTGGATTTTGTAATTCGTATGATATCAATGTTAAATGCTAAGCGTAACACGCTATCACAGAAAGTCCTCAACTAATATCGGACCGTTAATATGGATCTTAGCGAGGTAATATTTAGTAGTACGACTGGGTTTGACAAATCCCACCCGCGTTAGTCGCGCTAACTCGATTAGATATCGAACGGGTGAATTGTCAGCCTACTCACATCGCCAGTGTTGATAGACCTGGCAGGAGGCAATAAACAAACAGTCAGCTTCGGTTGCGAGCGCTTGAGCTGAACATGAACATAGGTTAGCTACCTATAGATACGTACTGAATGAACATAAATCCGGTAAACACTTATTTACGTATATTGAAACCTGTGGACTCACCAACCTCGTGTTGACATATTTTCTTACATGTTTTCTCAGGTCGCTAAGATAAGACACAGGTGCACGTTAGGGCATGCATGGGATTCAACTGCTTTGATTATAACTTATTCATGTTTGTTTGAATTATTCTATTGTACTTGTTTTGGTTGGATGTTTGGACTTTTTGGACTTTTGAACTTAGGTTTTAGGCGCGTGTATTTTGCGCATTTACTTTCTTTACGCTTCCGCATTGATACTCTGATTTAAATGATATTTTCATTTTGAGTCCCATGTAGAGTCGTTCAAAGTAACTAATGTCTGAGATCCTGGTTCGTCACTTCCTAAACGGTAAAACTCCGTTAGTTGAAATTGGGGGTGTGACAGATTGGTATCAGAGCCATTGGTTATAGAGAACTAGGATTGCATACAAGACTATAGCCTCACACATTAGTTTCATGTCATTTGGATGTTTGGCACTTATATGTATTGTTACAGGAACATGTCATCAACCCCACCTTCATCACCTAAGGCACCAAGACATAAGGCACCTATCCTATCATCCCCGAAGCCCAAAAGGCGCCGAACTACTTCCAGTGACTATTCAGTTGACCAAGGGGAAGCGAGCTGCGCGCAAGCAATGAATCCCGCTCGAAACTGGAACACATACCCACAAATGATCCAAAGATGGATCGAAATGGGAAATGTCCCATCAAAATATTAGATGTTGTATCTCCTTACTCATACTTGAATATTGTTTAATATGCGATATATTTCTCATTGTTTTTCATTTGTGATTGTGAAGAATCATGTCAGGGAGAGGACGCGGAGGCCGTGCCGGTGGTCGGGGTACCATTAACATGACGGCAGCAGAGCTAGCGGCACCGATAAATGATAGTGTGGCGGAGGCTCTAGCAGCACAGAATGCTGCAGGTAAATGCTTTAGCAATTGATAAATGATGTCAAACCATCTCTTAAAAAGCCTGCCCTAAACTCTATAATTCCAATCCTACTTTTATTTCTAAATCCAGGCCAGCAAAACCAACAACCCGCCTACACTTTCAAGGCATTCATGGATTGCAAGCCCCACGCCTTTAGTGGAGCTGAAGGAGCCGTTGGACTACTTCGTTGGTTTGAGAAGGTTGAATCGGTGATTGCCATGTGCAACTGCTCCGTGGCTAATCTAGTAAAGTTTGCCGCCGGAACTTTGGAGGGCCCGGCACTCACATGGTGGAACGCCCAGGTCCAAATGTTGGGTCTGGCCATGGCGAATGGACTCCCGTGGGAGGAATTTAAATCAATGATGAAGGAGGAATACTGTCCTCGCGATGATATCCAGAAGTTAGAGGGAGAGTTTTGGAACCTAAAGATGGAGGGTTCTGAAATTGAACTCTACACCACACGTTCCCATGAACTTGCTACTATGTGCCCGCATATGGTAACTCCTGATTACAAGAGAATTGAGCTTTACATTGGAGGTCTAGTGCCTCAAATACAAAGCATGGTTACTTCATCCAATCCTGCCACTATCCAACAAACTATCCGACTTGCCCATAAGTTAACCGACCAGGCGGTGACACAAGGGACTCTACCTCCGAGAGGTTCAGTTTCTAAACCCACCGACAATCACAAACGCAAGTTCGATCACCATTCCAACACCCACAACCACTCCAACCAACCCCAGTTTAATCAACCACAGCAGCAACAACAGCGTAGGTTTGAGCCTACTAAGAACATCAACCAGTCGACCTCTTCAGGTCAAAACTAGGGTGGTTACGCGGGGAAGTCTCCGAAGTGTAACAAGTGCAACTTCCACCACTTTGGGTTTTGCAATTATTGCCAGAGGTGTGGCAAAATAGGTCATGCTGCTAAGGACTGCAGGGGTGAGTTACAAGCTAAACAACCTTTTCAACAACCTGGATCCACAAGGGGTTGTTTTGAGTGCAGAAAGGAAGGGCACATTCGGAAGAATTGTCCTCAATTGAAGAAAGGGGGTAATGGAAACCACAACCCTAACCAGAATAACAATGGCAATGGTGGTAACAATGGTGCAAAGGGACGGGCCTTCGTACTAGGATCTGGAGAAGCCCGTTACGACCATAATGTGGTCACCGGTAAGTTTCTCTTAAATAATTACTTTGCTTCTGTCCTTTTTGACACTGGTGCTGATAGAAGTTTTATATCTAAGAAACTCAGTGGTATGATAAAAGGAACTCAAACTCTGTTAGAAGCTAAGTATACAATAGAGATAGCTGATGGCTAAATAATTGAGGCAACTCACATTCTTAAGGGATGTAAACTTGAGCTAGCTAGACATATATTTGATATCAATCTTATGTCAGTCACACTTGGTAGTTTTGATGTAAGTGTCGGCATGGATTGGTTATCTAAAAATAAGCCGAAATTATATGTCATGAGAAGATTGTTCGTATACCTCTCCCGAGTGGAGAAACCCTTTCCGTCCAAGGCGAAAGAGTTGGTGCAGTCATGGGCATCATATCTTTTATGAATGCATAAAAATGCCTTCGAAAGGAGCATACGGCTATTTTGGCTCTCCTTGCTGAGCAGCCCTCAGAAGAGAAGAAGATTGAAGATATTCCCATTGTGCGTGAATTTTTGGAAGTGTTTGCCGAGGATCTGCCTGGTCTGCCACCGCACCGTCAAGTTGAATTCCAAATTGATTTAGCACCCGGAGCAGCACCGATTGCTCGGGCACCTTATAGACTGGCACCCAGTGAATTACAAGAGTTGTCCACTCAATTACAAGATTTGTTAAATAAAGGTTTCATCCGACCTAGTTCATCGCCGTGGGGAGCTCCGGTACTATTTGTCAAGAAGAAGGACGGAACTTTCCGTATGTGTATCAATTACCCGGAGCTGAATAAAGTCACAATCAAGAACCGCTACCCTTTACCTCGCATAGATGACCTCTTTGATCAACTACAAGGATCAAGTTTCTATTCCAAAATAGATCTTAGGTCCGGCTACCATCAGTTAAGAGTCCGAGAAGAGGATATCTCTAAGACTGCATTCAGAACAAGGTACGGCCTTTACGAGTTTATGGTCATGCATTTCGGATTAACCAACGCACCCGCGGTATTCATGGACCTCATGAACCGTGTGTGTAAGCCTTACCTTGACCAATTTGTTATCGTTTTCATCGAAGACATCCTCATTTATTCCAAGAACAAGGAAGAACATGAGGAACATCTACCCCTAATTTTGGAATTACTTAAACAAGAGCAACTGTATGCTAAGTTTTCCAAATGTGAATTCTGGATTTGGGAAGTTCAGTTTCTAGGACATGTGGTTAACGAGAAAGGAATACATGTCGACTCATCAAAGATAGAAGCCATCAAGAATTGGGCAGCACCGACTACTCCGACTGAGGTGCGACAATTTCTGGGATTGGCTGGATATTACCGTCGATTCATCGAAGGATTTCAAAAATTGCTCAACCTCTCACTGGTTTAACTCAAAAGGGTAAAGTCTATAATTGGGGCGATAACCAAGAGTCAGCATTCCAACATCTTAAACAGAAACTCTATAATGCACCTATTTTAGCTCTTTCGGGAGGAACGGATGATTTTGTAGTGTATTGTGATGCATCTATTCAAGGTCTGGGTTGTGTCTTAATGCAACGAGAAAAGGTGCACGAGAGAAACTACACCACTCATGACTTAGAGTTGGGAGCCGTAGTCTTCGCACTTAAGATATGGAGACATTACTTGTACGGTACCAAATGCACCATCTACACCGATCACAAGAGTCTTCGGCACATGTTTGAGCAGAAAGAGTTGAACATGCGACAACGTCGTTGTGTCGAACTCTTAAACGATTATGACTGTGCGATCTGATACCACCCGGGAAAAGCTAATGTTGTAGCTGATGCCTTAAGTCAAAAAGAAACAAAACCCAAATGAGTTCGAGCATTACAGCTTACTATTCACTCCGGATTACGTGACAAAATCCGTAATGCTCAACTCGAAGCCCTAAAAGAAGAAAATCTACCGCCGGAAAGTATACGCGGTATGGAAGCACAACTTAAAGTCAAATCTGATGGTATTCGCTACTTCGCCGAGCGAATATAGGTTCCAATATTCGGAAACCTAAGGGAACTAGTTATGGATGAGTCTCATAAATCTCGTTACTCGATACATCGAGGTTCCAACAAAATGTACCATGATCTAAAGGTACTATATTGGTGGCCGAAGATAAAGGCCGATATAGCCACCTATGTTAGTAAGTGTCTGACTTGCGCGAAGGTCAACGTTGAATATAAAAAACCATCCGGTCTTCTGCAACAACCAGAAATTCCCATTTGGAAATGGGAACAAATATCCATGGACTTCATCACCAAATTACCACGAACTCCTACCGAATGTGACACCATCTGGGTAATTGTTGATCGATTAACAAAGTTTGCGCACTTGTTAGCAATCAAGGAAACCGACAAAATGGATAAGCTCACTCGTACTTACTTGAAAGAAATAGTCACTCGGCACGGGGTGCCAATCTCTATCATTTTGGATCGTGATGCACGATTCACTTCTCGTTTCTGGCAGTCGTTACATAAAGCCTTAGGCACGCGTCAAGATATGAGCACAACATACCATCCTCAAACTGATGGCCAAACAGAATGTACTATTCAAACGCTGGAGGACATGCTACGAGCTTGTGTGATCGATTTCGGTAACACTTGGGAGTCTCACTTACCGTTGGTGGAGTTCTCCTACAACAACAGTTATCACACTAGCATCAAGGCAGCTCCATTTGAAGCACTTTATGGACGGAAATGCCGTTCTCCTATTTGGTGGACCGAGGTTGGAGATAGCCAACTCACAGGTCCTGAACTCGTATTTGAAACTTCCGAAAAGATCGTTCAAATTAGAAACAGTATGGCGGCAGCTCGTGATCGTCAAAAGAGCTATGCCGACAAGCGTCGTAAACCCCTAGACTTTCAAATAGGTGACATGGTCTTACTCAAAGTCTCACCTTGGAAAGGTGTCATTCGTTTCGGGAAACGAGGCAAACTGAATCCTTGTTATGTTGGACCATTCAATATAATGAAGAGAATCGGACCAGTAGCGTATCAACAGGACCTACCTGAAGGACTTAGTGGTGTACACAACGTCTTTCACGTCACAAATTTAAAGAAATGCCTAGCAGACGAATCACTCGCAGTTCCTCTGGAGGAACTACACATTGATGAACAGTTACGTTTCATCGAAGAACCTGTGGAAATTATGGATAGGGAAGTTAAAACGTTTTGAAGCACAGTAAGATCCCTATTTTCAGAGTTCGTTGGAACTCGAAACGCGATCAACCCCTAATTGGAATTCACGTGGGAGCGCAAGGATCAGATGATGTGCAAATATCCTAATCTGTTCAAGCACTCCGTGTCAAATTCTTAAGTTACTATTTTAATTTTCGGGACGGAAATTCTTTCAATTAGGGGATGATGTGACATCCCGGGAAAATTTTTTTTTATTATTTAATTTTCGAGACAAAAATTCTTTCAACTAGGGGTTGATGTGACAATTCGGACTTTTCCAGTTAACTCTTTTAACAAAATCCAGTTAAAACTAACCTAATTAATTTAACTCAAACTTCTGGGACTAATCATGTCAATAATCCAAACCTAAACTCTAGGGACTAGTTATGTAATATCCCTAAAGTTGACTGTTGACTTTTAGAAAGTCAAAATCCCAGTTCTGTTGACTTTTGAGGTCAAACTAACAAGTTCTAACCTCAATCCTAACTACAGGGACCTTTCCTGCCATTTCCTAAACCCTAATTCATGAAAATTCAAGGATTAAACCCGTAATTTAACTAAAGATGATTTGTTGACTTCTGAAAGTCAAAATTCGTACTCTTTAATCCAAATTCGAATCTTAAACCTCGAATTTGTTTGATTTTGAAACCGCTATACACGATCAGATCATTAACAAACTTAATCAATGCTTTAATCATCGCCATTATATCTAATTAAGTGCGAATAGTGGACATTAAACCGAAACCGTCGACCTTATTGTTCTTATCAACCATACCAGATCAATTCGATGTCACTCCATCAAATTGATCACCTGCACACGTTGAACAAGACCCTGTGAAGCTATTATACGCATCAATTTCACCGGAATCCCAACAGAAGTCGTCGGGAACCAAACCAGTCATCATCGGCCTCGGTCTTAGTGGACCACACTCGATTTGTCACCTATTCCGGTAATTATCTACACCTATAGCTTCGTTTTTAACCGTAGAATGAAAGCCCTAAACCAATTAGGGCTTATAACATTGATTCGATCAAGAACAGATTCTAGGGTTCATCGTATGAACTTGGTAATCGAATCCTAACCTAGACTCTGTTTCAATTCAATTAAGTTACATGAAAAGCTTCGAAATCTTTCAATCTTTGAAAGCCCTCTGTTTATTCAACCTCATAATATCGAATTTATAATAATCTGGAAGTTAGGGTTTGTTTATAAACCAATTTGAGGGTTTTGATCTTAGGCTTAACCTCAATCCAATTAAACCACACGGATAGTTTCGCAAGGTCTAAATCTATAAAAGCACTAAGTTTTCAACAAATTTTAATAGTGATTTTGATCAGATTGATTCTATGTTCATATCCAGGGTTTTCGACCCTTAATTCCGTAATAAAACGATTGAAAACTCGATCATTGTACAATTAAAACCCACCCCAGATTCGCAATCACCCAATCAACAAAACCTCTTTGCTGGTTTGATCGATCATTATCGAAATCAACGGTTTTGAGTTGGGATCGATCGTGCATGTATTCGGGAAGGGGGACGCACGGGAGTTATTGGTTAAAACCAATTAGAACCGGATCCTAATGCGATGACCCTAGCGGGCGGGACTGGTTATGTTTGTGTGTGGGAGAGACCCGGGTTCGAGTCTCTCCACTCTGTTTTGTTTTTTAAACATTTTTCTGGTATTATTTTAATATACAAACCAAATCCTATAATATTATAGTATTATACAAATGTATTTTAGCTCGGGAAACAACCCGTAGGCTCGGGTTTGAATTTATTAACCTACTTTTATTATTATTTCCCCACTTTTAAAAATAATATATTTACCATGACTTAGTATAAAATAATATGTTTATATTGTTTCCAAACCGTGACTCATATTAATAAATAATATATATATATATATATATATATATTATTTGGTATCGTTTTGTAACCTTGTATAACACTTGAAACTAAATAATAATATAATTAGTTATATTATTTACTCACATTTATCACGTTCATAAAAATAATATATTTATTATATTGTACCACGAATGAGTAATTAGAATATCCTTTCGAAACTAAAAATAATATATTAAATTATATTATTTTCTTAATTTTTGTAAATGACAAAACGCTCGAATATATTATTATTTTTGTTGTCATTCGTCGCGTAACGTATATCTAATCTAATTACTAATTAAAGAATTCCTATTCTCGTGGACAGTTCGTCTACTCTCGGTTGCTAGAGCGTTTCGTTAGGACGCTTCTCATTCCGTGTCGTTGTCATAATTCCCATTTTATCCCTAATTTATGCGTTTATAATTTTAGGGCATTCGTAAGTCGATTGAGACTTACACACGTGGTTCCAACTTGTCCTTTGTGTGATACTACCTACAACGCAACGCAGGTGAGTTTTCATGGCCCCTTTTACTGTTTTAACTTGGGGTAGAAAACATGACTAAACAATTTTGGATTTTGTAATTCGTATGATATCAATGTTAAATGCTAAGCGTAACACGCTATCACAGAAAGTCCTCAACTAATATCGGACCGTTAATATGGATCTTAGCGAGGTAATATTTAGTAGTACGACTGGGTTTGACAAATCCCACCCGCGTTAGTCGCGCTAACTCGATTAGATATCGAACGGGTGAAATGTTAGCCTACTCACACCGCCAGTGTTGATAGACCTGGCAGGAGGCAATAAACAAATAGTCAGCTTCGGTTGCGAGCGCTTGAGCTGAACATGAACATAGGTTAGCTACCTATAGATACGTACTGAATGAACATAAATCCGGTAAACGCTTATTTAACTATGGGCATGCATGGGATTCAACTGCTTTGATTATAACTTATTCAAGTTTGTTTGAATTATTCTATTGTACTTGTTTTGGTTGGATGTTTGGACTTTTGAACTTTGGTTTTAGGCGCGTGTATTTTGCGCATTTACTATCTTTATGCTTCCGCATTGATACTCTGATTTAAATGATATTTTCATTTTGAGTCCCATGTAGAGTCGTTCAAAGTAACTAATGTCTGATATCCTGGTTCGTCACTTCCTAAACGGTAAAACTCCGTTAGTTGAAATTAGGGGTGTGACAAGGTTGGTGAGTTCACAGGTTTAAGTAACAGAAACATAATGAAAATAAGGTAACAGTACGTATGCATACTAGTGATTCGATTGTTGATCAGACAATAAACATTAATTATATAATCAACAGCAAAACCGAAGCTCAACGAAGGAATTCAAAAACTAGCATTTTGCCTCTTACGTGCCCAGCACGCAATGGATTAGGTCAATTATGCACCCGTTTGACTCCTAGTCAGAGTTTACGCGACTAACCCGGGTGGGGGTTGTTAAAACCAATAGTACTATTCATGAATCACCTCGCTTTGTGTAACAATTAACGGTTAGAATATGAGAGGACTTATGTGTGGGAAATGCACCCACTTATATATTTTAAAGCGAAATCAAAGTAATCATCATACGACTAAGTAAGAAAATGGTTTAGCATGTATCTTCCCCAAATGGAAAAGTAAGTAAAATAGGGCCATGAAAACTCACTTGGGAATGAGATGAATGATGTATGAAAGCAACACGAGAAATCTAGCAACTTTGGATAACCGACCTAACCGAGCCCTAGGAATAGTAAGGCTATAAGGTCTATGAAAGTAAACATGGTTTATGTAACCACATTCATCCAAACGACTCAACGTTGAAAGGTTACATTAACGTTATGAAAAGGTTTGACCAACTTTGACCAAGGTTTGACCAACTTTGACAAAGTTTGACTAATGTTGACCAATGTTGACTGATGTTGACTAATGTTTACCAAGTTTGACTAATGTTGACCAATGTTGACCAATGTGACACGACGACCCGTTGGTGACATATGGTGAGAGCATGTTCAAGTAACACATACGTAACACCTAATGACATAACATACATGTTTCAAGTAATTTCATAAGTAAGTAACTCATACTAAGTAACATAGATGCATATGTTCATAACATAGATGGTAACGCATAGTCTTAAGTAATTTCATAAGTAAGTAACATAGATGCATATGTTCATAACATAGATGGTAACACATAGTCTTAAGTAATTTCATAAGTAAGTAACACATACTAAGTAACGTAGATGCATATGTTCATAACATAGATGGTAACACATAGTCTTAAGTAATTTCATAAGTAACATATACTAAGTAACATAACATTTGTACATCCTTAGAACATATCCCATACATGTTAACAAATAATCCACATAAATCATGCTATTGTATTAGTCATCTAATAATATCATTTCAACCCATTTGAACAAACAACATATCATGACATTTTGGTACTATATATTCGTAACATGACAAAGTTTCCTTTTTTGAATAATTAGGGTTTTGGTACCCTCTAGGTGTCATAGCTCAACAAACAAACTATATATGAAATTATACTAATAATATGCTATTAACATGGTTCTACACATACACTTTCCATTTAAAGCAAAAATGAAGGTTACAAACCAATAAAGTTCCCTTTATTAGCAAGGTCTCCCCAAATGGGTCATAGCAACACTTTAAATCAAATATTCTTTCAATAATCATCTAAACATACGATAACAATGTTATTTAACCTATTTAGAACATTTATAGCATACACATACAAAATATGTTCAATTAAAGTTTCCTTTTTAGGAAAGTGGTCCAAACGACCTCCTACACATGTGCAACTTTCAATAACTCTTTCTAACACTTTAATAGATGTTATATAACCATATTAGCATGCTTTCATCCATTAAAAACCATAACTCAAAATATGACAAATTAAAGTTCTCTTATATAGTAAGTCGACCATAACGTATTGTAACATATCTTTTTAACAAAAAAAATCACATTTCCTACTTATTCTACTAATATAAGCATCATTCCAACTTTCACACATATAATATACCTATTTATGCAAAATCTCAACCAACAAAGTTTATATAAATAGAAACGAGCAAATATCAACATAATCAAACATTTCAAACTATAAAAAGTGCAAATATGTGTCAACGACTCTTTTATTATGAAAACCTTTTGATAAAACATGGATTAAGACCCTTTTAACAAAGAAATCGTTTGGATGGGTGGTGACCCAGTTATGGCCAAAAATGGTGAAAAAATATGGGTAGAAACTTACAAAATACAAGTATGTTGGATAAGAGATGGAGCTTCTTCACTTGAACACCTTGGATTGCACCTTAGCACTCTTGAATTAGATGAACAAGATTTGGAAGTGTAGAGAGGGGGGAAGGCAAGTTGCAGCCGAAAATGGGGGTTTGGGGGCTAGGGTTTGTAAGAAAAGTGGTGGCTAAGGCTTAAGATGGTATTTATAAGGGGGCTCTAGGGTTTTGTGGGCTTGGGCTTTTGTTTTGCAACTCTTTGAGCCTTTTTATAAAAGATGAAGACATTTTAAAATATTTTACGTTAAAAAGATGAAATATATAATTTAAAATGCAAAAAAATTTAAATTTGTAAAATCTCATTTGAAATTGTCGGTACATATCACGTATACGCTTTAAAAGCGTTAAAATAAAAGTTGCTCTAAAAATTCTAAAAAAATTCATATAAGCATTAAATATTAAATCACAGTATTACATATAATTTTTGCACACCAATTATATGTCTAAATATTATTTCTAAGATTCATCAACGTTCGTGTAACAGGACGCGTGTGTGACCCGGTAACCCGCCCGATTTCCGATGCATGTAATGAAATGAATGGACTTGCTATATAAAATGTGTACTTAATTACTCTTTAATTAAGTATGATGCAAGTGTAATCATATGAATTCTAGTAATGGTCGGGTATGGATATTAACCTGAATTTGTCGGGTATCACATTGTTCTTGATGAATGAAGATGAAAAACAAAAAGAAAGAGAGAGAGGGAGGGGATTTCGGCCAAAGGGAGAGAGAGAGAGGTGTGAGAAAGAGTAATGAGGGGTTTGAGTGTTTAATGGGAAAATTTCTTGGAAAGGTGGAGAGGTGGATATGTTTAATGATGATTTAAGTGCCATTTGTCTCTCCCATCATTAAATGGCTGATTTTTTGAATTAAAAAGGACTCCCCATGCTTAATTTTATAAAATATTAAGTTATGTGGGGGTTAAATCTGTATCGGGTATTTATCTCGGGTTTTATTTTACGTGATACATTAACAATAATTAGTAAAACATTAATAACTAATAATAATATTAGGTGCTAGTTGGTGTATTATGTCTAATTAATACGTAAGAACAAGGATACATTCCGTTACTTGGTGATTTATCGGACGAAAATCACCAATTATGATTTTTCTTTGTTAAATCAAAATTTTCACTTATAGAATATTATTTTAAGCTAAACCGAGCTTTTTGACCTTAATCCGGACTTTTGACTTTTACCGGTCGTCACCAACGTTCGTTTCGGACAGTTTACCGAATTTCGACACTGAAATTCTTAAAATTACCAAATGCAAGACCATGCATTTAAAAACACTTTTCTAGGCTTAAAATGACTTAAATAAATAAAAGTTACGTTTTTTAACTCATATATAACTGTTGTTTCACAAACGGTTATAGTACGGATAACACACTATCAATACAGATGATAACTTGGAAATCTATCGTATTTCACCGTCTCCCCTAGTTTAGGAAATTTCGTCCCGAAATTTAAACTGCTACGATCGTTTCGCTTCAACTAGAAACAAATGGGGATACTTCTTTCGAATCTGATCTTCACGTTCCCAAGTGAACTCCGGACCACGCTTGGAGTTCCACTTAACCTTCACTAACTTGATCCGACTCCGCCGAGGCTTATGAACTTCCAATCAGTTATCTTAACGGGTTCCTCGAAGAAGCGAAGATTTTCATCGATATGAACTTTTTCAGGCGACAACTCTAGTGTCTCATCAGACATACGCTTTTTCAAGTTAGAAACATGGAAAACATCATGCACACAACTGAACTATGACGGCAACTTCAATCGATAAGCAACCGGGCCAACTTGAGCTACAATCTCAAATGGTCCAACTTAGCAAGGGCTAAGCTTCCGTTGGTTGCCAAATCTAGTGACCCCTTTATAAGGTGAGACCTACAACAACACACGATCCCTAACTTGGAATTCTAACGATTTCATCTATTATCACCATAACTCTTGTGGCGATCCATGGCAACTTTCAATCTATCTTTTATTCGAAAGACCTTATCAATGGTTGTGACACCCAGCAAATTTCAGGTTGATATCCATACTCAACTAAGATACGTATTAAATTGTTATACATGCATCACACTTAATTTTATAGTAATTAAGTCCATTTCACACTTAGCAAGTCAATCCGTTTACACGTGTCGGTAATCCAAAATATTACCCTGTCAAACACGCATCCTACAGCACGACCGTTGGTGATAATTTAAAGCAAATACCTAGACATATAATCTGTGTGTGAATATTATATGTAACACTATGATTTAATTAATCATGCCTATATGAATTTTTCAATGATTTATGGAAATACTTTTATTTTCAGCAAAGTTCGGTAGACACGCAATGTGCACTATCTAGGTTCATAATTCTAAGCAGACACTTAGACATATATTTGGTGTGCAAAAATTACATGTGTTACTGTGATATGTTATTTTAAGACTCTGTGAATTTTTCGAGAATTTTATGAGAAACTTTCTGTTTTAACGCTGTCTGGCCAGTCTGCAATATTTACCGACATTTCCAAATAAAAATCTAAAAATTTTATATGTTAAACATACCAAAATGAGTCAAATTATTTTTAAATAATTTCGTTCATACCTATTCGGAATTTCCGTCAATAAATCGGGGACTATTTGTTTTCCACCACCCGTTACAAAAACCCCCAATATAAACCCCCACCAATCACCCCCATTCCACCATTTCACCATCTCTCTTTCTCCCTCTTTCTTTTCCTCTTGAGCCGAGATCACCACCACCACCATCTATCTTCACTTTTTTTGTTGTTTGATCTCCTTTCATCCAAAATCAAGTATCCAAGTGAAGATTATCAAGTTTGCAAGAGATTTCATCCACCATTCCATCACATTTTCAAGTTTGGTAAGATCAAAACCCACTTTTTCTCCATTTTCATCTTCATTTTCATATGAATATGCATCCAAATAAAACTCAATTTTATGAAACATTAACCATGGATTCCTAAAGGAAATGTGTTTTATACTCAAATGGTACATATTGTTGGTGACTTTGGACCTGGATTTTGTTCATAGGCTCGGTTTCCATTTAAGGAAACTTTATTATATGTGCATGTGCTAGATGATGAGATTTTGTTGATTTGATGATGGATTATGTTGAAATAATAGTTGTAGATGGATAATATGTGCAAACTTTGTTGTCAAAAGTGTTGGATGATACATGCATGCTCGGTTTTGCTATTTTAGGAAACTTTAATTTTGGGTTTCATGATAGATGCCATGTTTAGGGTGATTTGATGATGGAAAATGGCTAGATATGCATAAAGAATGGATAATATGGGAAGATTTGCTATCTAGAACTTTTGGTCATATGAGATTTAATGCTCGGTTCTATATATAATAACTTTAATTTTTGGGTTTTTGTTAAAAGAAGTTATGATGAGATTTGTTTGGTGGAAATGATGCATAAACACTAGATATAGAGATTGTATGATTTTTTTTCAGTAAAATCACATGTCCATGATGCTTTTAAGCTCGTTTTCTACTTTTAGAAACTTTATTTCTTGACATGTATGAAAACTTGATGTTTGGGTTTATTCAAAGCATGAAACTAGTGTAGTGAACATTATGGAAGAATGATTGACCAAAATGATGGATTAAAATGCATGTGTATGAGTTTTAGAACCCGATTTCTAAATAAGGAAACTTTATTTTTCCACAAGATGTGTTTGCAAGTTGTTAACATGATTAGAAGGTTTAAATGACTTAGTAACACTTAACTAAGTGCATTGTATGATTGTATGTCATGTTTATCCATGTACTTACCAATTTGACATGATCTCGCTATAATAGGAAACCTTACTAATCCGAAACTCGCATGGTTGTCTATTTTTAGCAAGTAAACCTTGGGATGTTCTATATAACATGCCTAATTCCATGTATGGGCATTAACTTTGCATAGTTGCCATGTTTAGGACACAAAACAAAACCTTACAATTAAGAAAACTTTAAATGTATCAAAAGTTGTGTTTCAAGATCTGAATTCCAATCGAATGTGCCAATGTGTTATTTGTTGGAGCATATTTTGGTGACAGCGAGCTTGAAGATTCTATGCCTTAGTCTTAGAGTCTTTGACTTGTAATTGATAGAATTGTTAGAAACAGTTAAGGGGGAGTCTGTTAGGACATGTTTTGTAACTGTTGATAAAATTCTATAAAAGTTCTTAGATAGGCGAACTTAACAAGTACACCTAAGCATCTTAAGGAGCGAACATGTTAAGTTCGCCTATGGTGCTGTGGGCATTTGTGTTTCCCTATAAATAGGTGTTTGCAAGTCTTAGACCTAAGACCTTAGGAGAGATTAGAAGTCAAGAACAGACCTGAGAGTCAGAGCTTGTAAACAGTGTTTGTGAGTGGAAATACAAAGCGTTTATTTAAAAAAAATGTATTTTGGCGAGAAATTTTTTTTTGGATATTTTCACAATATTTTCAAAATGTCAAATTCTTGCGATCCTAATGAGATTGGAACACAACCACCGAGGCTTTTGTGTATATCAGATTACTCTAGCTGGAAAGTCCGGTTCGATCAGTTCGTGTCAGACACTAATGAAAGTTTTTGGTTACCCATCTTGGAAGGATATAAGCATCCTACTTATCAGTTTATGGGATATTATGATGATCCTTTACCATTGACAACTCTTTCTAAAGTATAAAAGCGGAAGTATGATCAAGAGATAAAGACGCGTGCAACTTTACAAATGTCTTTACCAAAAGAAATCTTACATAGTCTCGGGAAGTGTCCAATTTCAAGAGATCTATGGGAAGCATTGAAGAAAAAGGGTGAAGCAAATTCTCAAGCATTTGTGGTCTTGATCAAAGAAGAATTAGAGAAGCAATGTGATTCTGAAAGTGATTCTTCTAAAGAATTAAGTGATAGTGAAAGTGTTCGTTCTGGGGAAAGCACTCAGTTTACAGAAAGTGATGGGATGACTGAAGAAACCTTCCAGACAGTTGAAAATGATATGAGTGAATCAGAAATTGATGCAAAACCTGTCAATGTTGAACAAAAGAGTGAAGCTGATGATGACGTATTCATGGCTCCTGGTGAATCTTCTAAAGAGGTAACAATTGAGGTAGTTTCTAATTCTGATTCTTTTTGTACTAACTGTGTTTCTGTGAAAGATAAGTTGGTTAGGGTTATGGATGACAACGTAAATCTCATTTGTGATATGAAATCGATGCACATGGTAAATCAGAAATTAAAAGATAATGAGCATGTGTGTATTGAAAGGATTGAATCATTGAAGAGAGACATCACTTCATTGACATTGAAGATAAAAGAGCAGGGATATCATCTGGATATGGCTTATGCTGTGACAACCCGACATTTCAGGTCAATATCCGTACACATTATAAACAAGTTTACGTTATAATTATTTTTGGTGATTTATTTAATTTCACAAACAAGGACTTTAGAGTCTAGCAAAGATCGTACATGGTCTCAATTTATACTTGGGTAATTCTAGGAATTACCGGTGCAAGTACCAGTACAAACCGACTAAGACGAACAATAGTGGATAAATTAAATATCCAGGCGTATACGTTTCGTTGGTCAATAACTTATTTTTAGAATAAATCATATAGTATACGTAAAAGTAAACTAACAAACTCTTTCGAAAACGCTATTGGGTAGAGTCACTTTTAGGTGTTTATACCTACAAATAATCACCTCAACGGATTATACAATCCAAGATTTCAATGTTTTTCTTTAACGAGCCATAAACTTGTTAAATTTATAATACCGTGAGAAAATAAACCAAATTAACTACCCCTTTTGAAACTCTAATCGATATTAAGTTACACTTAAATCAAATGGTTTGATTTATTTTAACCTCAAACCCACTTATTTGACTTCTCGGTCGAAGGGCAGAGGAAACCATCCCCAATCTCACATATTTTCAAATTAACCCATACTCCCACTTGCGAAAACTCAGAACATAACCATACTCCTTTCAATCAAAAACCTCACAATCCTCATTTTTTTCTCTCATTTTCATACGGCAAACTTCCAATTCTCTTCAAAATCGAAGCCGAGTTTTTAAGCGAAATCCTACCACAATCCAGTGTTTTAAGAAGAATTTTAAGAGTTTCTGCAAAAGAGTCAAGACCATTCTCTGTTTTCTTCATCATTTTCATCTCGGTTTTAAAGGTAAAAACTCGATATTTTTCATATTATGTTCTTTAAAACCGTAGCTAAACTTACATCTTATTTAAACGCAAGAAAGATAACAAGCAGAGTGTGTCGAATTCAAGTTTAAAACATAAAAATATGCAGGACTGATTCTGTGAAACAGAAGTCCAGTAATCGAAACTAGGAGTTTCGATTTAACTCAATCGAAACTAGGAGTTTCGATACCTGTTGATCCATCGAAACTAGGAGTTTCGATGCCTTTTTCTCAATCGAAACTAGGTAGTTTCGATAGCAAATACTCAATCGAAACTAGGTAGTTTCGATACCTTTTTCTCAATCGAAACTAGGTAGTTTCGATAGCAAATACTCAATCGAAACTAGGTAGTTTCGATACCTTTTTCTCAATCGAAACTAGGTAGTTTCGATGCCTTTTTCTCAATCGAAACTAGATTGTTTCGACTCCTAACCACTCCATCGAAACTAAGTAGTTTCGACACACATATGCCCAATCGAAACTAAGAAGTTTCGACACCTGTACAACAGTCCCATTTGGGCAGTAACTCAAAACTGTTTTTATAACAAAACAAGTGTTGAACAACTAAGGAGATATCCAAACAAAAACGACCAGATTTACAAGGTCGGTGAACAATTTACAATTAAGACGTTGGTCTTAACAACAATTTACCCTTGGTATCTAGGGTACGAATAGTCAAGGTTGACTACAACAAGTTTTATCACAAGTATATACACAAACTCAAGGTGAGTTTCACGGCCCCTTTCTTTTTACTGTTTTCTAATATTTGGGGGAAGAACATACTTCAACTATTTTATGGGATAACAAGAGAATAAGACACGACTTTATGTTTACATGGGATGAGAACAACACATTGGAGGCCGCTAAAGTCCCCTGGAACAACATAGTAACCATTAACTGTAGCCTAGGGTCCTATGAATAGTACTATGGAGAGTGACGTCTCCCGGTCATGGTTAGTCGCGCTAACCACAATCTGGAGGATTTATGGCCGCATAGAATCTGATAACGCTTAATAGGGGCTCACACATGTCATGGTTTGGTTACGCCTCATGTATGAACATATTATTTGTATTCCTAGCTAGTTTACAAATGGGTCAACAATTCTTATTCTGCTTATCTCATGCAACGGAATTATTTATGAACAAATGAAGTTTACAAAGAACAATTTGATTAAACCTGTGAACTCACCAACCTCGTGTTGACGATTTTAAGTATGTTTTTCAGGTAACTGAACGTGATTTCAAGGTTAGCAATATAGATTACATGCATGCACGATGGATACTACTCAAGGAGGATTTCCCTTGTATAACTCATTGAGTTGAGTCATATTTGTGAAATCTTAACTTTTTGTAAACTCAGATTATGTTTTGTAATGTAAAACATTAAACTTGTTAATGTATCCATTTATCATGTATGTGTTTGCGGTAATCATATGCTTTGGAAACCATGAACGTTGCGCCTCGCGTTTCCGCCTTGGCGGGGTGTGACAGAAACTGGTATCAGAGCCATTGATTATAGTGAACTAGGAATCTAAATTGGAACCTAGTCTATAATCTAAATGACTCACTAAAACGTTTTCATTGCATAAGCATTGCATGACCAGTCATTTTGTCATATGGATATTGTAGTCACAAGCATGTCGTCACATTCACATTCTGATCCCGTCTCTGACACTGAATCAAATGAGGAATTTTCCGCCTCACGTCCCAAAAATCAAGTACAAACCCGTAGCTCCACGCCACCTAAAGTCGCCTTGGGAAAACCTCCTATTGTCTACCGAAAGAAAAGCGAAGGACCAGTGAAGGTACAAAGCGCTAGAAAGAAGTTTCGACTTCCACACAAAAGGAATCTAGCAGCCCGTGACCCAGAAGACTTGGAGGCTGGTGAAGAACCACCTAGGCAAAGACCCTGCTACCACCCTACTGTGGGAACCATCCGTTGGATGCCTCGTACCCTGGCACGTTGGAGGGAGATGGAGAGCATTCCATCTACCTTTGAGCTTGGAGAGTCTTCTAACTCCCCAACACCCCTACCCCACACTGGGGAAGCCATAGAGCTCACTGTGCCTACCTTGGTAGCTCGCGTTCGTACGCATGAGGAGCGTCTTGATGATCTCCTAGATGATATTCGGGCACAGGGGGATGCAACCAGGCGCTTACGTCAAGGGCTCGGATCTCGAGTTCAGACTCTAGATGATCGCACCCGAAACATACAGGATGCCACTAACTATCTAGAGTTGAGAGCTGACATGGACTGGCAGTTCACAGTTACGGTCCGAGACATGGTGGAGGCTCTGGAAGAAAGGACGTTGGCTGCAGAATTTGTGGCGAGAGCTAGTTTTGTCATGGCAGGACTTGCCATGATGATTGGATTGTACTCTCACTTCTTCTTCTAAACCTATTGTGGGCGGGTTGTGCCCGTAGTACATTAAGTAGTTTAAAACTTTAGTACTGATGAGGTCATGTGAACCCATCTCTTTTGTATCCTTGTCTTTTGGAACAATGTACTATGAATGTTTTGACTATGTATGTAATGGTTTATGTTGTGATAATGGTTGTTTACACTTGACGTTGTTGTATCCTTATGTCATGAGCTATCATTATTGTCATATAATGTTGTTTCTTTTTAATTGATATGTTAGAAAGAACGTCATGGCACCTAAGCGTAGGACAACCCGTAACACTACTGGCGACAACAACGAGGCAATTTCCCCAAATGTGGAACAACTTATAGCACAACGAGTAGCTGCTGCCATGGAGCAGTATGAAGCCAATCGAAATAGTGGAGGAGGTGTAGGAGGTAGCGGTACAGCTGGAGGTTCTGGAGGTGCAGGAGGTAGCGGTACAGCTGGAGGTTCCGGAGGTAATAAAATAAATAAGCCATAACATATAGTCATGATTCGAATTAATGACGTTATGACTTGTAATTCTACAGATGCTCCAATTAGAAAGTGCTCCTACAAGACCTTTCTGTCTTGCAAACCCCGTAACTTCAATGGCACCGAGGGTGCAGTTGGACTAATGAGATGGATAGAGAAGATGGAATCGGTGATTGATATTAGTGAATGCACCGCTGACTGCATGGTGAAGTATTCTACATGCTCACTCACTGATAAAGCTTTAACCTGGTGGAATTCACAAGTAAAGACTTTGGGAAGGCAAACATCATATGAGTTGTCATGGGAAGACTTAAAAGCCATGATGATCGAGGAATACTGTCCTCGAAATGAGTTGCAAAAGATCGAATCTGAAATGTGGAATTTACAAATGACAGGAGATGATGTTGCTGGCTACACTGACCGATTCAATGAGTTAGCAATCTTGGTTCCACACATGGTTACCCCGGAGTACAAGAAGGTTGAAAGATATTTGTGGGGTCTCGCACCTCAAATCCGAAGTCTGGTGACTTCATCGAACCCTATGGATGCCAAGAGCGCCATAACTTTAGCTTTCAAGCTAAGGGATAATGCTGTACGTGATGGTTTGTTTGAGAAGAAGGAGACCGAAGGAGGGAAATCTGGAGAAAAGAGGAAATGGTTTGGAAAACCAATTAATCAAAACAAGAATCAAATTTACAAGAGACCTGAAACTATGAAAGCCTTTGTCGCCAACACTGTGGAACAAAAAGGATACCTTGGAGCACGACCAAGGTGTGACAATTGTGGATATCATCACAGTGGGAAGTGTACCCAATGTGGAAAATGTAAAAAGTATGGACATCTAGCCCTTGACTGTAGGAGCAATGCGAACCCTAACAAGATAAATCAAGTAGCAGGAAAAGTCAACCCAGGAACAGAAAGGATGAATCAAGGATGCTTTGAATGTGGAGATCCAAAGCACTTCAGAAAAGACTGTCCAAAGTTGAAGAACCGAAACGACAATCAGGCCCGTGGAAGAGCATTTGTGATGGGAGCTGGTGACGCACGACAAGATCCGAACATTGTCACTGGTACGTTCCCGATAAATAATCACTATGCCTCTATACTTTTCGATACGGGTGCTGATTTGAGTTTTGTGTCAAATGACTTTAAGTCCCTACTCGGTATTAAGCCCAGTAAACTAGACCAAAAGTATACAATTGAATTAGCGAACGGAAAATTAATTAATACCGAAGAAGTCATTCAGGGTTGTACCTTATGTCTTAAAAACCACACATTTAGTATAGATCTGTTACCTGTTGACTTAGGAAGCTTTGACGTTGTTATTGGCATGGATTGGTTGTCAAAGAATCATGCAGAGATTGTTTGTTTTGAGAAGATTGTCCAAATTCCACTCCCAAACGGCGAAGTTCTTTCGATTCAAGGTGAGAAGAGTGGAGTAGCGTTAAGGATGATAAACTGCATGAAAACTCGTAAGTACCTACGCAAAGGCTATTACGTATTCCTGGCTCACGTCGTCGAGAAGAAACCCGAGGAACGTCGACTTGAGGATATACCAATCGTTAAGGAATATCCTGAAGTTTTTCCTGAAGACTTACCTGGTTTACCACCACCTAGGCAAGTCGAATTTCGAATCGATTTGGTACTAGGAGCCGCCCCGGTTGCGCGATCACCATATCGATTAGCACCTTCTGAAATGCAGGAATTATCAAATCAACTTCAAGAGTTGCTTGATAAAGGTTTCATAAGAGCGAGTTTCTCACCTTGGGGAGCTCCGGTTCTATTTGTAAAGAAAAAGGATGGAACCTTTAGAATGTGTATAGATTACCGTGAATTAAACAAGCTTACAATCAAAAACCGATACCCACTACCTCGAATAGATGATTTGTTTGATCAACTACAAGGTTCTAGCTTCTACTCTAAGATCGATCTACGGTCAGGGTATCATCAACTAAGAATCCAAGAAGAAGATGTACCAAAGACAGCATTTAGGACTCGTTATGGTCACTACGAATTCCTAGTTATGCCATTTGGTTTGACAAACGCACCAGCTGTTTTCATGGATCTCATGAACCGCGTGTGCAAGCCATACTTGGATAAATTCGTGATTGTGTTTATCGATGACATATTAATATATTCACGAACCAAGGAGGATCATGAACATCATCTTAAATTAATCTTAGAACTACTCAGAAACGAGAAACTTTACGCTAAATTCTCTAAGTGTGAGTTTTGGATCCAAGAAGTGCATTTTCTTGGACATGTCATCAACAAGGAAGGAATTCACGTTGATCCATCTAAAATTGAAGCGATCAAAAACTGGGAAGCACCAAAGACTCCGACAGAAGTACGTCAATTTTTAGGTTTGGCCGGTTATTACAGACGATTCATCGAGAATTTTTCAAAAATAGCCTTGCCTTTAACCACATTAACCCAGAAAGAAAAGAAGTATGATTGGAGTGACAAACAGGAGTCAGCTTTCCAATTACTGAAACAGAAACTGTGTAGTGCACCAATCCTATCCCTTCCGGAGGGAATCGAAAATTTTGTCGTATACTGCGATGCATCACACCAAGGACTTGGTTGTGTGTTAATGCAAAGAGACAAAGTCATCGCATATGCCTCACGACAACTAAAAGTGCACGAAAAGAATTATACGACTCACGACTTGGAATTGGGTGCAGTTGTGTTTGCGCTCAAGATTTGGAGACATTATCTTTACGGTACAAGATGTACTATCTTTACTGATCACAAGAGTCTTCAACATATCTTTGATCAAAAGGAACTTAACATGAGACAACGTCGCTGGGTAGAACTACTAAACGATTATGATTGTGATATCAAGTACCATCCCGGGAAAGCCAATGTCGTAGCGGACGCTTTAAGTCGCAAAGAACGAGTTAAAACTCTTCGTGTTCGTGCCTTAGGATTGACAATTCATACGAATCTTACTACTCAAATTTGGATGGCACAACATGAGGCAATCAAAGAAGAAAACATTCAGAATGAAGCTTTACGAGGAATGATAAAGCAATTGGAGCCAAAGTCAGATGACACTTTATACTTCATGAATAGAATTTGGGTGACACGTTTTGGTAACTTACGGGAGTTAGTTATGGACGAAGCCCACAAGTCCAGGTACTCCATTCACCCAGGTTCAGATAAGATGTATAAGGATCTAAAAGAATTATATTGGTGGCCCAATATGAAAGGAGATATTGCCACATATGTCAGTAAATGCCTAACGTGTTCAAAAGTAAAAGCCGAACATCAGAAACCGTCTGGTTTACTACAGCAACCTGAAATTCCCCAATGGAAATGGGAACAAATTTCTATGGATTTCATCACAAAATTACCCAGGACTTCCAGTGGTTATGATACCATATGGGTTATTGTCGACCGATTAACAAAATCTGCTCACTTTCTGCCAATGAAAGAAACTGACAAAACCGAGAAACTTGCAAAGCTTTATATCAAGGAAATTGTGGCTAGGCATGGAGTGCCAATTTCTATTATATCGGATAGAGATAGCAGATTTGTGTCTAGAATCTGGAAATCATTACAAGAAGCCATGGGCACACGTCTTGACATGAGCACGGCATATCACCCACAAACAGATGGTCAAAGTGAACGGACTATCCAGACACTAGAAGATATGCTCCGTGCGTGTGTAATTGATTTCGGAGGAAATTGGGATACTCATTTACCATTAGCTGAGTTTTCCTACAATAACAGCTACCATACGAGCATTAAGGCAGCTCCGTTTGAAGCTTTATATGGTCGTAAATGCCGCTCACCGTTATGTTGGGCGGAAGTTGGTGAAAAACATTTGACAGGCCCTGAGATTGTCCAGGAAACCACTGATAAGATTTTCAAAATTAAGGACCGTTTGAAAGCGGCCCGAGATAGACAAAAGAGCTATGCTGACAACAGACGAAAACCATTAGAATTTCAAATTGGCGACCGAGTAATGTTAAAAGTCTCACCATGGAAAGGCGTTGCAAGGTTTGGTAACCGTGGTAAGCTCAACCCTAGATACGTTGGTCCGTTCGAAATACTGGCTAGGGTTGGCCCTGTAGCTTACAAACTCAAGCTACCACAGGAACTAAGCAACGTACACAATACATTTCATGTGTCAAATCTCAAAAAGTGTCTATCAGACGAGACTTTAATTATACCGCCTGATGAAATTCACATTGACGATAAACTTCATTTCATCGAGCAACCAATGGAGATATCAGATTGGAAGGTTCAAAAGCTGAGACGTAGTCGGATCAAACTGGTTAAAGTACGTTGGAACTCAAAGCGTGGTCCTGAGTATACATGGGAACGAGAGGACCAAATGAAAACAAAATACCCATCCTTGTTTGAGGATGCACCAGTTCAAGAGGACACAAATTGAATTTCGGGACGAAATTCTGTTAACATGGGGAGAATGTGACAACCCGACATTTCAGGTCAATATCCGTACACATTATAAACAAGTTTACGTTATAATTATTTTTGGTGATTTATTTAATTTCACAAACAAGGACTTTAGAGTCTAGCAAAGATCGTACATGGTCTCAATTTATACTTGGGTAATTCTAGGAATTACCGGTGCAAGTACCAGTACAAACCGACTAAGACGAACAATAGTGGATAAATTAAATATCCAGGCGTATACGTTTCGTTGGTCAATAACTTATTTTTAGAATAAATCATATAGTATACGTAAAAGTAAACTAACAAACTCTTTCGAAAACGCTATTGGGTAGAGTCACTTTTAGGTGTTTATACCTACAAATAATCACCTCAACGGATTATACAATCCAAGATTTCAATGTTTTTCTTTAACGAGCCATAAACTTGTTAAATTTATAATACCGTGAGAAAATAAACCAAATTAACTACCCCTTTTGAAACTCTAATCGATATTAAGTTACACTTAAATCAAATGGTTTGATTTATTTTAACCTCAAACCCACTTATTTGACTTCTCGGTCGAAGGGCAGAGGAAACCATCCCCAATCTCACATATTTTCAAATTAACCCATACTCCCACTTGCGAAAACTCAGAACATAACCATACTCCTTTCAATCAAAAACCTCACAATCCTCATTTTTTCTCTCATTTTCATACGGCAAACTTCCAATTCTCTTCAAAATCGAAGCCGAGTTTTTAAGCGAAATCCTACCACAATCCAGTGTTTTAAGAAGAATTTTAAGAGTTTCTGCAAAAGAGTCAAGACCATTCTCTGTTTTCTTCATCATTTTCATCTCGGTTTTAAAGGTAAAAACTCGATATTTTTCATATTATGTTCTTTAAAACCGTAGCTAAACTTACATCTTATTTAAACGCAAGAAAGATAACAAGCAGAGTGTGTCGAATTCAAGTTTAAAACATAAAAATATGCAGGACTGATTCTGTGAAACAGAAGTCCAGTAATCGAAACTAGGAGTTTCGATTTAACTCAATCGAAACTAGGAGTTTCGATACCTGTTGATCCATCGAAACTAGGAGTTTCGATGCCTTTTTCTCAATCGAAACTAGGTAGTTTCGATAGCAAATACTCAATCGAAACTAGGTAGTTTCGATACCTTTTTCTCAATCGAAACTAGGTAGTTTCGATAGCAAATACTCAATCAAAACTAGGTAGTTTCGATACCTTTTTCTCAATCGAAACTAGGTAGTTTCGATGCCTTTTTCTCAATCGAAACTAGATTGTTTCGACTCCTAACCACTCCATCGAAACTAAGTAGTTTCGACACACATATGCCCAATCGAAACTAAGAAGTTTCGACACCTGTACAACAGTCCCATTTGGGCAGTAACTCAAAACTGTTTTTATAACAAAACAAGTGTTGAACAACTAAGGAGATATCCAAACAAAAACGACCAGATTTACAAGGTCGGTGAACAATTTACAATTAAGACGTTGGTCTTAACAACAATTTACCCTTGGTATCTAGGGTACGAATAGTCAAGGTTGACTACAACAAGTTTTATCACAAGTATATACACAAACTCAAGGTGAGTTTCACGGCCCCTTTCTTTTTACTGTTTTCTAATATTTGGGGGAAGAACATACTTCAACTATTTTATGGGATAACAAGAGAATAAGACACGACTTTATGTTTACATGGGATGAGAACAACACATTGGAGGCCGCTAAAGTCCCCTGGAACAACATAGTAACCATTAACTGTAGCCTAGGGTCCTATGAATAGTACTATGGAGAGTGACGTCTCCCGGTCATGGTTAGTCGCGCTAACCACAATCTGGAGGATTTATGGCCGCATAGAATCTGATAACGCTTAATAGGGGCTCACACATGTCATGGTTTGGTTACGCCTCATGTATGAACATATTATTTGTATTCCTAGCTAGTTTACAAATGGGTCAACAATTCTTATTCTGCTTATCTCATGCAACGGAATTATTTATGAACAAATGAAGTTTACAAAGAACAATTTGATTAAACCTGTGAACTCACCAACCTCGTGTTGACGATTTTAAGTATGTTTTTCAGGTAACTGAACGTGATTTCAAGGTTAGCAATATAGATTACATGCATGCACGATGGATACTACTCAAGGAGGATTTCCCTTGTATAACTCATTGAGTTGAGTCATATTTGTGAAATCTTAACTTTTTGTAAACTCAGATTATGTTTTGTAATGTAAAACATTAAACTTGTTAATGTATCCATTTATCATGTATGTGTTTGCGGTAATCATATGCTTTGGAAACCATGAACGTTGCGCCTCGCGTTTCCGCCTTGGCGGGGTGTGACATATGCAGAGATTGAGAAAAGAAATACTGATCTTGCTGATAAAAATAAGGAACTTGCTAAATCTAAAGCAGAGGTGATCAGACTGCACAGAAAGTTAGAAAGCTTTGGAAATTCATCATTCTTACTGGGATATTATAATAATAATACTGAAGAAGGAAAGGGAACTAGTGGTATTGGTTATGTTCATCCACCATTCAATGGAAACTAGTCTGTGGCACCTGAGATTGTAAAAGATGAGGATCTAGATCCTAAGACTATGTTGAAGGTGAATCTAGTCACATGTGAAGATATGGGGTATGATGATGAGAGTGATGATGAATATTTTGATGAAGCTAAGGTATAGGGGATTCCGAAAGAGGTTAAGCAAGAAGAATCAAAGGATGTGAAGCAGAACCAAGAAGGTGTTGATTCTAAATCATCTAGAAATTATACATTTGGAAGTTTTTCAAACTCAATGAGAGTTTCATATGTCAGAGATTATAAGGAAAGGCGTACATATTTTCATTGCAGTGATATGGAACACATTGTGGTGAATTGTCCTTAAAAAAATAAAGAGAAGCGGCATGTATTTCCTGAAGGAGATGAAGCCTGAATCAAAACATGTTGCAAAATCTATAGTTCCTGAGAAAATAAAGCCAAAAGAAGTTCATGTAGGAGAATCTTCTTTAAGTGCATCTTGTCGCGTGAAGGTTCCTTATATGAGAGAATATCGTGAGATGAGATCTTGCTTTTATTGTGGTCTTGTGGGTCACATTAAGATCAATTGTCCTCACAACACTAAAGGTAACCAACACGTTACTCTAGAAAAGGTAAGAACTCCTTGTAAGCCTTATGTTAACCCAATTATGGTTAAACCTCGTGATACACCAAAGGGTAATTCAAAATCCGAGGTTAGGCTTTCTAGCCCTCAAAGACGGAGGAGAAACGGAAGATTCAGAAAACTTTTAGAACATCAAGAGCAGTCACAATCAAAACAATTATCAAATGACAGAGAATGTTCAAATACTTCACATTTTAAGCAAAAAGAACTTAATGAACAGAAGTATGTTTGGAAATCTAAAGTTTCTGTTTTGGATTCGTCAGAGCAATCACCAAAGATTGATGAGAGATTGTACTGTGAATGGAGTGAGGTCATTTATTTTGATACATATGGTCGACCCAGGACCACCATGGCTTGGGTCCCAATTTCAAATTAATGGTTCTTGTTAGATGTGCAGGATTAACCAAGAGGGACTTTTAATACCATTTGGGTTGTTAATAGTGGTTGTTCAGAGCACATGACAGGGAATGGCATCTGCAAGAGCAAAGACTTGTTTGATAATTGATAAATCTATTTGATTCAACGACTTGATGCCCAAGGGGAGAATATGTCACACACATCGTTTATTTTTTAAAGAGTTTGTCCAAAAGACAACTTGAAATTTAGGATGACGATGGTGAGCATAAATTCGTTGATGCAACCATTTGACAAGTTGAGGGGGGAGTTACAGGACAGGGGGAGTACATGATTGTGTTGGTGACAAAGGCAAAGGCATTCGATTACATTCGATTACACTAGTTTGAGTTTCTAATTGATTGAAATGCTACATCATGAGTAACCAAGTAAATGTTTTTCTTAAAATGTTTTCATGGAAGTTTTATTTTCTTTCAAAAAGTTTTAGAAAACCCAAACAAATTGACAAATTTAAAATCGACATCATTTGAGCATGAGAAGAAATGATAGTACATCAATAGACTTTTAGTCACACATGACCTTAGATTGACTGGTTTGTAGTTTATGTTTATTCAATATATCTGAATTATATATGTTTTGATCTAAACTTTAGAGACTGCACAAATAGGAGATGATAGTGTTGTGTATGCATATAATTTAGCAGTCAATAGGCTAAAATCGTCTTTGAACCACTAGTAGTGTGAAAACATAATTGCATATGTTACAACTATGATTTGAACCCATATTATGCCTGGGTGTGTGTGTTGCAATTATACTATCAGATAAAGAATATTTGCTTTTAATAAGGATTGTCCTATGAGAACCGTTTCAGGTTATGTCCTTAGCACATTTTTTCATTTCACTTCACTGCCCATGCCCCGAAAAACATGTAATGTGATGTTGAACTAAGATTTGTTTCTGACAAGTTGGAACGTATACTAGCACTTGAATCATATTGATACTCTATCTTTATTGATTCCATTGAACATATAATCCAGATAACAGTTGAATCCACGTACCTGAACCTTATGATTATATATATATATAAGCCAAGACATTGAATCATTCGATTCTGAATCTCATTGATTCCTTTACAATCCAATTTGGATTCTACTATTCATGTGCTAAGTGATGTCTCCTTATTTTGGAAATTATGAAAATCTTTAGTAAAATCTTGTATGTCTTGAGATAGTTGTAATTATTTTTCTTTGGCATACTAGTGGGGTACACGTTGAATTTCATACTTAAATGGTACCTTAACTCACAAGAGCGTGGGAATCGGATGTTTTTAGTTTCAACTCTTATAATATTGACAAATTAAATTTGTGTGTAATAGCCTGATCCTGTTTTCTTTGAAAGTTTATCGTGTATCAGTACATGCAATATATGAAAGTCTGAAAATTGGAGACTTGAAAGATAGGCATAGGATACCAAATTATCTTGATATACGGATTGTTTATCCAAGATGGGTGATTGATACATCGTGTATACTGATATGATCTTCTTGCTCATGGTGTTCAACAAAAATATGTGCTTTATTGTTTTACAGTTTATTTCATTTCAGTTTGTACTGAGAAAAACCAAAAAGATTTTGTGTTTCCTGTGTTTGAAAAACCAAAAAGATTTTATTTTTTTCAGCTTCCATGGAAATCTTAATTATTGGTTACTTGGTTTTTCTCCTTTGCAAAATTGAAATTTGCAGACAGAAGTTGACAAGGGGTCCTTCTCCCGAGTTTTCTTCTAGAAAGAGAGAGAGAGTGTGCAGATGAACAAGACGGAGACTACAATATGTTTCATGATGATAATGAAGACTGATGACAATCTTCTAAAGCTGTTGTCAAGGGGGAGTCTGTTGGAGCATATTCTGGTGGCAACGAGCTTGAAGATTCTATGTCTTAGTCTTAGAGTCTTTGACTTGTAATTGATAGAATTGTTAGCAACAGTTAAGGGGGAGTCTGTTAGGACATGTTTTATTAATGTTGATAAAATTCTATGTAAGTTCTTAGATTGGCGAACTTAACAAGTTGAGTCAAAGATGGAGTCTGAGACTCCAGCAGTTGAAGAGACCCGCGAGTGGGGCATCTGTGACATCGCCTACCCGCACCGATATCACCTTTACGGGCCACTAGTTCCGCATACCCCGATGAAGCGGGCACCACCCTCTCCTACGAGCACGCCTGTCCCTGAGGCCAAGTGCAAGAAATCAAGACTTGACATGAGAAAGTGGACGTTCGTTTCTGATACCTTGAGGGATTGGGCTAAGGAGGAAGGAGTACCTCCAATGACCGAGATCAGAGAGTCTTCACATGGACCACTCATCTTACCGATTACCGGGGAGCTGATCGAGCTTACGATCCCGACTCTGGTAGCCCGATGCAACCGATGCGATATACTGCTAAGGGATCTGCGATGGGAGAAGAAGAAGGTACGCGGCAACCTGAAGCAAGTGGAGCACCTTAAGAAGAAGGTTTTGTCCCTAGAAGGTCTAGGGAAAGAGACTGAGCAGAGGATTGAGCATGTGCCTGCGCAAGTGTCTGGGACCGCACTGCAGACCCTACAGTAGCAGGTGTCCCGACTAACGGAGGATAGCGAGCGGAATGCTACCAGGATTACCATTTTATCTGACCGAGTATCTGAGGCTGAGAGGCACCTGAGCCTCGAGAGACAGAGGATCACCGCGGCAGAGAAGAGAGCTACACTTGCTACCCAAGGGCCGTTGCAACAGAGCTATGTGCAAATGCAGTGGGGGAACAGCTAGAGGCTACTAGTACTCTTCCTGTGTTCTGTGCTGCTTTGCTCTCGGCCGCTGTGTGGAACGGCACATTTACCTGATCTATTTCATTTCCTATTCAGCCTATGGAAAGCAACAATGACGGCAACACAGATGGAGGCCCTGATTAACCAAAGATTAGCTGCAGCTGTTGCAGCCTTACCGAACAACCAGAGTGCAGGAGGACAAGGACAAAATGCCCCAGTATGCACCTACAAGCTTTTCCTTGACTGCAAACCGCTCTCTTTCAATGGGTGGGATGGAGCAGTTAACTTGGTATGATGGTTTGAGAAAGTAGAGTCTACTTTCGAGATGTGCAACTGTCAAAAAACTTCAAGGGTGAAATTCGTTGCTGGAACTTTTGAGGGACAGACCCTCACCTAGTGGAAATCCATTGTCCAAGCGATAGGCTTGGATGCAGCGAATGCTATGCCATGGGCATACATCAAGAATTTGTTAAGGGATGAAAACTGTACATGAAACGAGATCCAGGATCTTGAAGAAAAGTTTTGGAACCTGAAAATGAATGGACCGGATGTAGTGGATTACACGTCAAAATTTCATGATTTGGCAGGATTGTGTCCTCATATGGTAACACCTGAAGAGAAACGTATTGAGCGATATCATCTTCTGAACCTACAACAATCCAGCAAGCAACCCAATTGGCACACAACTTGACGTCCCAGGCCGTTCGTCAGGGACTCTTTGACAAACCTGCTGATAACAAGAGAAAGTGCGAAGGTAGTTCTTCAAGGTCATTTAATCTGCCGCCACCACCGAAAAGGCAAGAATCTACCCGAGCCTACACCCCAGGTCAAGCTGACAATAAGCCAAGGAGAGCTTACACGGTAACCCTACCAAAGTGCAATTGATGCAAGTTTCACCACAACGGAACTTGTGAGGAAGCAAGGTGCCAGAAGTACAAAAGGATTGGCCATTCGGCAAAGGATTGCAGGAAGAAAGGACCAGTTCCAAACACTGGAGCAATCCGTGCTTGTTTAACTTATTGGCAGAATGGACATTTTTCAAAGGATTGCCCAAGGAACAGGAAGCCAAGAAACAACAACAACAACGTCAAAGGGCGAGCTTTTATGATTGGAGAAGGAGACGCCAAACAGAACCCCGACACCGTCACGGGTACGTTCCTTCTAAACAACCATTATGCATCTATGTTATTTGATACTGGTGCTGAAAGAAGCTTCGTGTCTAATGAATTTAGTCCATTACTTGGCATCAAACCTACTGTGCTAGATAACAAGTGTACCGTAGAACTAGCTGACAGTAAATTAATCAAAGCCAACCACATTATTCCAAGCTGTGTTCTAGAATTAGCTAATCAATCCTTCAAAATTGATCTACTACCCGTTAAACTAGGAAATTTTGACGTGATTATCGATATATACTGGATGTCCAAGAATGGAGCGGAGATTGTATGCCGTGAAAAGATTATTAGATTACCCCGACCAGATGGAGAAACACTTGCAATTCAAGGAGAAAAGAGCGGGATTCCTCTGAATATCATCTCATGTATGAAAGCCCAGAAGTATCTACGGAAAGGATGCTATGCCATCTGAGCACATGTAACGGAAAACCGGACAGAAGAAAGGAAGGTCAAGGATATACCAGTTGTTCATGATTTTCCTGAAGTATTCCCTGAAGACTTACCGGGACTACCACTGATACCCCCTACCCAGAATAGACGATTTGTTCGACCAACTACAAGGATCGAGTTATTACTCCAAGATCGACTTACGGTCAGGGTACCATCAGCTGAGTATCCAAGAGGAGGACATACACAAGACGGCATTTCGAACTCGATATGCACACTACGAGTTTTTGGTTATGCCATTCTGTTTGACCAATGCACCCGCGGTGTTTATGAATCTTATGAACCGTGTGTGAAAACCCTACCTAGACAAGTTTGTTATTGTGTTCATTGATGACATCTTGATATATTCTCGCAGCGAGGAGGAACACGCTGAACATCTAAGACTCATTCTAGAGTTATTAAAAACTGAGAAGTTGTACGCTAAGTTTTCAAAGTGCAACTTCTGGATCTGAGAAGTGTATTTGCTAGGTCACGTGGTAAAGGAGATGGGCTTACACGTTGACCCAACCAAGATGGAAGCAATAAGAAACTGGTGAACACCTAAAACCGCAACCGAAATACGACAATTTTTGGGACTTGTCGGATACTACAGAAGGTTTATCGAAAACTTTTCAAAGATTGCAAAACCATTGACTGCATTGACATAGAAAGACGCGAAGTATGATTGGAATGAAAGAAGTAAGAAGTATTTTAGTTACTCAAGCAAAAACTTTGCAACGCTCCGATCTTAGCACTTCCTGAAGGAAACGACGACTTCGTTGTCTACTGCGATGCGTCACACCAAGGACTCGGTTGTGTACTGACGCAAGGAGAAAATTTTATCACATACGTTTTTGCACTCAAAATCTGGAGACACTACCTGTATTGTACCAAATGTACGATTTTCACCGACCACAAAAGTCTCCAACACATCTTTGATCAAAAGGAGTTGAACATGCGACAGCACAGATAGGTCGAATTGCTTAATGATTACTACTGCGCAATCCGTTACCATCCGGGAAAGGCAAACGTAGTTGCTGATGCCCTAAGTAGGAAAGAACAACTCAAACCACGTCAAGTGCGAGCATTAACCTAGAAAATCCACATGAATCTACCTATCTAGATATGTGACGGTCAACTCGTGGCACTCAAGGAGGAAAAATTGGAAAATGAAGGCCTACGAGGCATGGAGAAACTGTTTGAGATAAAATCCAATGATGTGCATTACTACATGGATCGGATATGGGTACCGAACCATGGGAACTTAAGAGAGTTAGAGGCCCATAAGTCGAGGTATTCAATTCACCCTGGTTCTGACAAAATGTACCAAAACCTCAAGACAAACTACTGTTGGCCAAACTTGAAATCCGAGATTGCCACATATGTCAAAAAATGTCTAACCTGCGCCAAGGTTATGACGGAATACCATAAACCATCGGGATTATTACAGCTGCCGGAAATTCCATAATGGATGTGGAATTTGGGGGTGTGACAGTGGTCTCTTGAATAATCTCAGCTCAAGTTAACTATTTTTCACTGACTTCCGCCGAGCACAACGGAGAACGACACTTCTAACCATACGACGCTTCAAACGGTGCATCCTTAATACTCGTGTGATAATTGTTGTTATAAGATAACTCAACTAACGGTAGATGAGTATCCCAGCGACCACCAAAATCAATAACATATGCACGAAGCATATCTTCAAGTGTCTCGGTGGTCCTCTTGCTCTAACCATCAGATTGTGGGTGATAAATAGTACTCATATCCAAACGAGTACCCAGAGCTTTCTGCAAAGACTTCCAAAACCTAGACGTGAATCAACCATCTCTATCGGAAATAATCGAAACAGGAACACCATGATGAGTAACAATTTCCTTCATATACAATCTTGCTAATTTCTCCGTCTTATCCGATTCCTTAATCGGAAGGAAATGAGCAAACTTTGTCAACCGTCGATAATTACCCAAATAGTGTCATAACCGCTAGACGTTCTGGGCAATTTTGTGATAAAGTCCATGGATATACATTCCCACTTCCACTGCGGGATTTCAGGTTGCTGCAAAAGTCCAGACGGCTTTTGATATTCCGCCTTCACTCTGGAGCAAGTTAGACACTTACTCACATATGTGTCAATTTCACCTTTCATGTTGGGCCACCAATAAAGCTTCTTCAGGTCTTTATACGTTTTATTCGATCCTGGATAGATCGAATACTTTGATTTGTGAGCTGTATCCAAAACTAGCTCATGAAGATTTCCAAAACGTGGCACTGAAACACTATCCATGAAATATAGAATTTCATCCATCTTTGGAATCAATTCCTTAACCATGTGACGCAAACCTTCGGCTTCAACATTCTCGGGCCTCAGAGCCTCAAGCTGTGCTTCCCAGATTTGAGTTGTAAGACTCGTTTGTATTGTTACTCCAAAGCACGAACTCGTAAAACTTTATCTCGAACCTTCCTGCTCAAACCATCCGCTACAACATTCGCCTTTCCCGGATGATAACGAATTTCGCAATCATAATCATTAAGCAACTCAACCCACCGGCGCTGCCTCATATTCAGATCTTTCTGATCAAAAATATGTTGGAGACTCTTGTGATATGTGAAGATCGTACACTTCGTACCGTAAAGGTAATGCCTCCAAATTTTGAGCGCAAAAACCACCGCTCCTAATTCCAAATCATGAGTGGTATAATTCTTCTCGTGGACCTTTAACTGACGCGAAGCATAGGCTATCACTTTGTCTTTCTGCATAAAAACACAACCAAGCCCTTGATGCGAAGCGTCACAATATACCACAAACCCATCGGTTCCTTCAGGAAGCGATAAAATAGGAGCACTAAACAACTTCTGCTTCAACAACTGAAAAGCGGCTTCTTGCTTTTCACTCCAATCAAACTTTCATTCCTTTTGAGTCAATAGTGTCAATGGCTACGCTATCTTGGAAAAGTTCTCAACAAATCTTCGACAACAACCAATAAAACCCAAGAACTGACGCACCTCCGTCGGAGACTCTTGCGCACCTCCGTCGGAGACTCTGGCGCACTCCAATTCTTGATTGCTTCAATTTTCGCGGGATCCACATGTATACCTTTCTCATTAATGACATGTCCAAGAAAATGAACTTCTTGGATCCAAAACTGACATTTAGAGAACTTGGCATACAACTTCTCATTCTTCAACAACTCCAAAATCAATCTCAAATGACGTTCATGATCTTCTTTACTCCTTGAATAAATGAGAATGTCGTCGATGAAAATGATAACAAATTTATACAAATATGGCTTGCAACCCTATTCATAAGATCCATGAAAACTGCTGGAGCATTCGTCAAACCGAACGGCATAACCAGAAACACATAATGCCCATAACGCGTTCTGAACGCGGCCTTCGGAACATCTTCCTCTACGACTCTCAGCTGATGATAACCTGAACGCAAATCAATCTTCAAATAATAACTCGAACCATGCAACTGATCGAACAAATCATCAATCCCCGGTAACAGATACCGATTCTTGATAGTGAGTTTGTTCAATTCCTAATAATCGATGCACATCCTCATAGATCCATCTTTCTTTTTAACAAAAAGAACTAGAGCTCCCCAAGGTGAGAAACTCGGTCTGACGAATCCTTTGTCCAATAATTCTTGCAACTGATTGGACAACTCCTGCATCTCTGACGGTGCCAATCGGTACGGCGCTTTAGTGATCGGCGCTGCACCAGGTACCAGATCGATCCGAAACTCGACATGTCTTGATGGTGGTAAACCAGGCAAATCTTCAGGAAAAACTTCCGAATACTCACGAACCACGGGTATTTCTTCAATCTTCGGTTCTTCAACCTTCGCATCGACAACACTAGCTAAGAATGGTGGATACCCTTTACACAAAAACTTTTGTGCCTTCATGACATTCACGAACTTCAAAGGCAATCTCTTCACTTCACCGCGAATAATTAGAACTTCACCGCTTGGAAGAGGGAGACGAACGATCATCTCATGACAAACAATTTCCGCACGGTTTTTGGATAGCCAATCCATACCGATAACAACATCAAAGCTACCGATCTCAACAGGTAAAAGATCAATGTCGAAAGAATGATCTTCAAACTTCAACGAACAGCCTCGAACAACTTCACAAGATTCGATAATCTTACCGTTTGCTAATTCTATACTATAGCCCTTATCTAACTTACTCGACTTTAAACCAATCAATGGCTCCAAGACTTTAGATACGAAACTTAGATAGGCTCCAGTATCAAATAAAATAGAAGCAAACTGATTATTGATAAGGAACATACCCGAGACCACACACGAGTCTTCCCTAGCCGCTCCTGCATTCATCTCGAAAGCACGACCTCTAGCATTCACTAGCTTCAACTTTGGGCAATCCTTCTTGAAATGACCCTTAGCACCACATTCGTAACACCCATGATGATTGGCTTTACAAGAATTACCCGCATTAAAATTTATCAGCATCTTAGATCTGCAAACCGGAACTTGATGCCCCTGTTTTCCGCATCTTTCGCAAACGGTTTTCCCACCAGAAGAACCAGATGCATTTGCAACATAAGCGTTACCGGAATTCTGATTTCTCTTATTCTTGAAACCAGAACGATTCTTGGGGAATCCCGAGTTCTTTCTTTTTCCATCAAAAGGGCTTCTTCTCAACGTCACCAAACTTTTCACCAGCCTCGACTGCTTTCTTGCCCGAATCACCATGTTTGGACCAAGTCCCCATACGAATTGCATCATCGATCAACGAGAATGCGAGAGTGATCGCGCTCTGCATAGTGGTAGGGTTTGATGAAGTAACCATACTGCGAATCTGAGGTGCGAGACCCTAAATATACCTCTCAATCCGAACGTACTCTGGCGTGACCATTCTGGGAACCAATCTAGCAAGCTTGTTAAACCAGGTGGTATAGTTACGAACATCTGACCAATCATCACATGATTCTAGAATGCAGCCTCAATTTTCTTCAACTCATTTCGTGGACAGTATTCACGCCATAACATATCCTTGAGATCGTTCTAGGAGAGACCATAAGCTGCATCCTCTCCCAAAGATTCTAGCTGAGTATTCCACCATGTTAATGCTTTGTCAGAAAACGAACTAACCGCATACTTAACCCGCTGCTCATTTGTACAACCACTGATCTTGATTACCTCTTCCATCTTCTCGATCCATCGGACGATATCCAAAGGACCTTCAGCACCAGAAAACGGACGTGGGCTACAAGATTGGAAGGTCTTGTACGTACATCCTTGCTGTTGCTGATTACCGTAAGCATTCGAATTAGCATTCTGTTGCGCGATAGCCACTGCAACATATTGCGCGAGTCAACTCCTATGAAATTGAGGGAAGTGGGGTTGAACAACTTGATCCGCCAGTCCTTGTTGTTGGTACCATAGATAATTTCTTCTATAATTAATAAAAGAAATTAGACAACATTATCAAAAAATTAATATTGATGCTGAGCCACATAAACCAAAAAGATATCAACTCCAACACAGTAATAACATAAGGGAAATTTCATTAATAATGATAACTTGTTTAATACACAAGCCAAAATGTGGTGAATTTATAAATCACCATAAAACAAGTTTAGAAAATTTCCAAGTGATACTACGACATAATCATCCAAAAGATACAACCATCAACTACATCAAAAGATCAAGTATCAAACACATCCATCCACTAATACAAAAAACAACCGGAAACGATCACCAGCAAGCTACATCGACCCGGCAGAAAGACCATTCTGCAGGATCAATGATATCACGATACCACACATACAAGAGTAAGCCTGGGTGAGATCCAGACTCACCGCCATGCCTGAAATCTATTGTTGGACTGCTAACAGTCCGACCTCAGTCACTCCTGCTCCGTCTTCCAAAGCCTTCAATCTCTGCCCAGTCGTCACTCCGACTACCTCCAAGTCGTTGATGCGAAAATGCCTCTTGTTCATCGCATCCTCCTCGAGTAGCCTTTCCTCATCCAACATCAGGAAATGACCGTAATGAGCATCCGAAACGTCATCTAGACACTCAACTTTACCCTTCAGAACCTGAACCAAGCTCTCCAACACCGCAATCCTAGACTCATATGCAGCGAATAGTCGCCGCATTGAATCATCCAAAACCATACCTCCACCTACCGCTGACGTACTCCCGGTCTCATGAACCGACCTCTCACTCACAACAATGCGCTTACCAACAGGCCTGGCAAGCACATCACCTACACACCCTACACTAGCTGCTCGCCCTGAACATCCCTCTTCCTCTTTCGGGTATACACCAAACTTATATCCTTAGAAGGTGAGGTGAGAGCACGGTCAACCGGTGCTGGTACCTCAACTACAGGAACAGGAACCTCAACAGCAGGTTCACACATGACAGGGGATGCTAGCCTATGTGCCCTAGACCTGATGGGGCGGGTTGGAGATGAGATGATCTCACTGTCATCGGGTATCCACCCACAATTCTCCCATTGGTTCCAAACACATGGGAGGCCTGTCTTAGAGTCTCTAATATAAAAACATCCAGATGGTAGGGGTACAGTCAGGTCAACATGCTCACTATCTGAGCTCAGGTCAACAATAGGGACGTAAGTAATAAAAGACATGATTTAAACACGCTCAAAAATCTATGTACGACTCAATGTAAATGCATGCGAAACTCGGAATGAAAACATTTTTTTTTAAAAATTATTAGTTATAGTCTAGATTTTTGAAAACATTTCACTAGTTCACTGTAACCGTCGGCTCTGATACCAACTTCTGTCACACCCCAACTCGCAGTGGAAGACTTAAGCAAGTGTAGTGGCAACGGAAGTCGTTACCCATAAGCAAACACAACGTATAAAACCATGGATACATTATTTAAAAGTAGATTAGTTGTCAACATTACACAAGATTATAAAAAGTGTTTAGTCACCAACACCAAAGTTCAAACACGACATTAAATGTTGACACTAGGTCCCGACACGCATATCTATGACACGGTAGTTTGCTACCATAAAACCGACTTTCATTCCCCAATGCATGAGCTATTTACCTGAAAAACATGCCAAGTTAAAAATATGTCTACATAAAGTTGGTGAGTTCACAGGTTTTTTCAATATCATATAAATATACTTTTATATTTTAGGAAAAAGGTACATGACGATGTAACGTTATGCTAGTGAACAATCGGAAGTTTGCAAGGCCTCACGACTAGATCGAAACCAAAAGCCCATAATCAAATCCAAAACCAACGCCCGAAGACGCCTCAACATATAAAACTCCCGTTACACAAGGACCATGACACCTGGCCGAGGAGCGGGCTGTCACGCCTAATAGATCTATCAATATATCCTGTGGTCCCTTCTATGGAGACAATGATTATGAATGTGGGACTGAATCCCCCTGAGAGCGTATCTACCAGGAACTACTAAATAGCTACCGTACCTCAATGCTACCTAAGTTCATATTCCATACAATGTTATACTCATCACAAAAAAATTTTACCTTTTCCGCCATGTTTCTCCCCCGATATTTGAAAATGTAACAAACATTTAAAACATTTAAATTGGGGCTGTGAATACTCACCTTAACGCGTATGCTAGCAAAGAAAGATTATCCAAGGAAACGCCCGAGATACCCGCACCCTAGAGCCTAAGGGATACATTTAACGGTCATCCACAAGTGTACCAAGTACGTTTGTTCATCCAAACTACCATACTTAGTTATGTTTCCCTTTTGAAAATAGTTTATCCAGACGATCCGTTGGTGACTCGATCAAGGTCAAATTATATTTTACTAAGTGTTAAATTAATCATTTTAACCAAAAATACCTAGCACCATTGGTTTTATCCAAAACACAATTATTATTATTTTTATGGAAAATATATAATGACGTGAAAATACTCCACGGTACGATTTTTAATTCGTTTAACACCACGATTCACATAACACACTCGTATGCAACAAATTTACCAATAAACATACAAATGCATGAGATATGTCACTAAACATTTTTAAGCACACAAATAAAACAAAATGCATCTATGTCAACAATTTCACATACTCGGCCATTTTCATGCATTTGTAGTAATTTCCACCAATTGTTATATTTTTATTATTAAAAATATAAAAGTATATGTATAGTATTTTATTCACAAAAATACTAAGTCTAGGGTTATGTTGGATCGGGATCTACCTTGATCCAATGATTCAACACATTAACCGAACCAAATCGTGCGGAATCCGATTTGATTGGCAATCCAATCTATGACACGGATCGGGTCGTAAGAAACGAGCGGATTAGACGACGAATCGAAGGTTTCTATCGACCCTTTGGTGTAGAGAAGTTGGATACAAGACCTGGAAACTCTCTAGAACAGAGATTCGACAATACAGATGCAGAGAGTTTGTGTGTTCTGTTCTTAGTCTTGTTCTACTCTGGACAGTATGTGTATATGTGTTGTGTATTCTATTCTGTTGTGTGCTCATGAAGTGAAAGTTATATATATAGTGCAGAGGCTATTCGTACGAATGAGCCATGTGAATGGACTCATTCGTGCGAATGAATCAGCAGAATGGTTCATTCGTAAGAATGAATCATCAGAATGTTTCATTCGTGCGAATGAGTCATTCTCATGACATATTCTAGTGAATGAATCATTCTCATGATCTATTCGCACGAATGGATCATTCTCATGATCCATTCGTGCGAATGGGCCTTTCAATAGCACGATTGATCAACGTTATCGATATTTATCAGATCATTTAATACACAGTCGTTATATATGAGTAAACATTAAGGATAAACATGTAATTTCATTAATACATCAAATAGTTACATTAAACATAGATGAAATACATATTACAAGGGATTAGGGACATAATATGCATCTACATACTCCCCCTTGGACCTAGATCCCTTCAAAATGACCTAACTAACATTAGTTGGTCTTCAACATCTCTTTTGAACGAGTTTTCCAGTTGACCCCGGCGTGTATGTTAAAAGCAAAGCATATACGTATCACCTTCACATACTGCAACGCCTGGTCTATATCTTCAACTTCAAAAAATGGCTGACACTTGTATAAAGTGGTAACATCTTGTTCAGACAAGTTGGTCAGCCACAACGGATCAAAGACCCTGATGGTCTCCCATGACCCTTCTTTACAAAGCACTATTACAGCTTCACCAGTACGCCCATCATAGTACCACCATTTGAACTGATCTGAGAAGTCCTGGATCATTTTCCTTAAAGGAATCTTCTTCATGATCGTTGGAGGTTTCCACTTTAATACAATTAGGGGCTTCTTGGTGATTGGATGAACCTTTTCCTTGTGAATGTAACGTGTAGGCATTTGTGGCTTGAAGTTCACCCAATTCTTCCGGTATTCATACTGTAATTGACGTTCAAACCATTCGGACAGACCGGAAGATTCGCTGTATAGAAGCTTTAGACGCGCCAATTGATTTACTTCAAATGCGGGCAGCGTCTTGAAGTCATGAGGATACCTGAAATATTGTATGCCCTTCTCTCTTTTTATAGCATAGTAGCTTAAGTCGTTGAAGTATGCCCAACTGATTATACGACCATCAGACTTGTGTCCTTTGAGTCGATAAACTTTAGTGTACTTGGTTGGAGGAGAGGGCTTTGAGTTCTTCTTTAGTTCAGCCATGTATTCCATCCACTGACTTTTACGTTCATTCAGCTCTTCAATGTCAAAAGTGGAGGGACAGGCTTCATCCTCTTTGTTGTCGATAATGCGGTTGACCTCCTCGTCGGACTGCTGAGTGAATAAGTCCGCGAAGGAGGGAAGATCATCACCATCTACTGATGTGTACTTTGGATATTCTTGATCAGTGATGTCTTCGACTTCAACCTCATCAACGTCTTCTAGTTCGTCAGAGGAGGGATAATCAGTTGTAGGAACAGATGCCTCTTCAGTAATGACTTCGTCGGGATTCATTTGAAATAGCTCGGCAATCTGTTCTTTTGACAAGCAGTGTACGATTTCCCCTTCCTCTTTATCATAAATCACTGAATGTTGGATGATCCCTTGCATGTCAAGCACATAAGTTAACTTTGAAGGTTGTTGCTTGAGAGGCATCACATCCAAAACTATTTTCACAAACAAACAAAGAATAAACAAAGAATAAACAAACAAAACTATTTTCACAAACAAACAAAGAATAAACATGTGAGACAACTTAAAACACTTAAAACAAAAACTATCAACCTTCAGTTCCCTTTTGTGTATCTGATGATGGGCCTACTGGTTTGTCTAATTTTTGCTTCGTGCGTGCCTCTGCTTCTGCTGTCTTTGAAGCACTTGATGCAGCACCAGCATTGGCACCATCATCCTTATCTTCGTCATTCTTGTCATCATCATCATCATCACTATCATCATCAACATCATCTTCACCATCATCATCATCATCATCATCACCATCATCACCATCATTTCGAGCACCCTCAATTCTAGGTGTCGTGTACCTTCTGCTTTCTAAGTCTTCCAACAGTCTCTTATTTTCCTCCTCTATCCTTTGTATTCTCTGAGCATGTGCATCAACAGTTTTAGAAAACTGTTGATTCTGGTTTGTAGCAGTGAGAAGGAGGGCTTGTTGATCATTGCATCTATTGGAAAGACTTGTAATGGCTTGGGCTTGTTCAGTATTTTGCAGAGTCAACTGACTGATCTGCGAGCCCTGAAGATCTAAACGCTTTGACTGTTCTTGATTTTGAGCCAGAAGCTGCAGTACCAAGCTGTTTAGAGTGATGATTTGATCGTTCAACGAAATAGTCGGCAATGATGTTGATGGCTCAGCTCGAGTAGTGGCTGGCTGTGATGTATGAGCAGTCGTGTAGATGGGAGGATGAATCGGAGGCACAGTTTGTGTCTGAGGCATGGATGTTGACATTGGAGCCTCAGACCTGGTGGCAGTTGCTGTTGTAGCAGAGGTGCTCTCCGTCCTTCTGACAAGTTTGAACTTTTGGCGTTTGGCCATTCTCTTCATTCTTCCTTTCTTGACTGGGGTAGATTGGGAAGGAGCAGCAGATACTTGTGGATAGTCAGGGACAAAGTCAGCATCCCTGACGTCATCATCATCAACCCTTGAGCTTCCTTGATCTGCTCCCCTCTTTCGTTTTGTGGCGACCAATCTTGCCCCTTGTTGACTGATTTCGAATTCATCTTCAGTTTCCTCAGAATCAGTAAACAGGACGGTGTCCAGGTTAACGTCTTCTAGGTTAGTTGGAAGGGATGAATCGATAGCAGTAACAGTAGGAGTGGTGGCAGCGGTAGATGGAACATTAGGAGCATTGCCACCACCTCCCTGACCATCTTGGTCGTCGTCATCTTGGTCGTCAGCTGGAGGCACAACAATATCCTCCCTGTCAGAATCACTATTATCGTGACGCCAATTTCTGTTTGCAGGTGCCACATAATCAGAATTTGCCAGATGTCCAATAAGGCGTTTATGTAGAGGCTTTGTTGGTCTTCCCCTATAAGTCTGTACCCGGTTTAGTGTGACATCAGTCATATGCTCCAGCCTTATCATGTCAATATCGGATCGTGGCAGTAGAGGAAGTTGGTCATCGATTATCATCTGTAAGAATCGGGGGTACATGAGATACGCATTGTCCCCTTTTAGCGAGATGTTTTCCTTCAGGTGTGTGAACACCATCTCTGAAAAGTTGAACGGTATGTTCAACACCAGTGCCACAAATGCGCTCTGTATTGTTTCGCGCATATCATCAAATCCGCCACGACGGGAACCGAGGCAGTGAAGAAGAACGTGTCCTAGATATTTATACTGGGGACAGAGGTTCGCCTTGTTGAGAACGCCTTCGACGACATTTCCGTCGTACTTTATTCTCATGAAGCATCCACGGACCAGATATTTATCCAGTGTCACTGGATCTTCAGGATGATCACCGAATTGACACAATCGGCGAATGTGAGAGGCAGATACAATAACCTCCTGTCCTGCAATCTTTCCCCGTATCACAGTTGGAGAAACTTCACAGTCTATTTCAGCTGTGGCCCAGAATTCCCGTTGATGAGAAGCATAGGGAGTGCAGATATAAGATATAGCATGGGCTATCCTGGATCAAGACAAGAACTCGATCATTCCAATAAGAACAACTGGAGCTCTGTGCTCCATAACGATCAGTCTGCAAACACAAAAACATGAAGCACATCAGATCAGTACATGCAAGATTTTGGAAATATGAACTTTTGGACCTTTTGGTTCATTCGTGTGAATGGATCATTCTGCCTATTCATTCGTGCGAATGAGTTTCATTCATATGAATGAGTATTCATTCGTGCGAATGAGTTTCATTCGTGTGAATGAGCGTTCATTCGTGTGAATGAGTTTCATTCATATGAATGAGTATTCATTCGTGCGAATGAGTTTCATTCGTGTGAATGAGCGTTCATTCGTGTGAATGAGCGTTCATTCGTGTGAATGAATGTTGTTCTCATTCGTACGAATGAACATGAAGAGTGTGTCCATTCGTATGACAGACGGGTCGCGATCCAATTTGTCCAAAAATCAACCAAGACTTGAAAAGATTTGCCGAAAAAGACACCAAAACACTCGACTATGGTTTTCAACCAGTATTTAGCATTTTAATCGGTTTATTAATTCATTTTTTACGTTTTTAAGTTTGGTTTTCGGTTTTGAGCCCTAAATCTAATCGAACATCCTCAAATCGTTATACATTTGATGAATACTTGTGGGGTTATACCTGTAAAATGAAATCAAATGATTAGATCGGTGATTAGACGGAGTTTTGTTCAAAATCAGAATTTCAATCAAACAGACGTGCGAATGCTTTCTGAAATGTGCGAATGAGACTGCACATGCGAATGAATGGCATATTTATAAGATGGCCTGGTTCATTCGTACGAATGGACCATTCTGGTCAGTCCATTCGTGCGAGTGGACCAGACTTGATTCATTCTGCCACTCATTCGTACGAATGGACCATTCTGGTCAGTCCATTCGTGTGAATGATCTATTCTCCTCATCCATGCGTACGAGTGAGCCATTCTGCTCATCCATTCGTACGAGTGAGCCATTCTTCTCATCCATTCGTACGAATGGGACAATCCCCTTATGCAAATTAAACTTTTCAGGTTAAATGGGATATCCGACCACATTGGTCTTGACAACAATTTGATTATGAAGTAATTTACATTTAATTATGAAGTGAGGGATCAATTATGAAGTTTTGGAATAGGTTAGGAAGTAAAGGAACGATTTGATCAATCAGTAAGTCAAGCGGTTTTCAAATTTGGTTGATAACAGTCGTTCGAGTCTTATCGAATAATCTAAAATTTAGAAAAATTAAAATCTTTTTGGATTTTTTTTTTTTTTTTTTTTTTTTTTTTTTTGAATATGTAATACTGAAAATAATATCAACAAGATATATACACACATGTCTTAGTAAGAATGATCCTTATGAGAAATCATACAGACTTAATGACTAATGATCTGAGACATTTTGAATTTTATAGATACAACTATACAATGGTATTTACACATCTTTTTGTGAGAAAGATCCGAACATGGGATCAGTACTAGACTCATAGCAATCATCAACATTGCAAATTATCTGAGCTTTAAGTACACTTAGTCAAAATGCGATCATTGATATGTTTGTCCATCATAAACTTATGCATACCTTTTCTCAACACTTACAAGATGATCTTGAAGGATTAAGTCCATTATCTGTGTATCCCACACTAGTTAAGAAATGACTTGAATTACTTTTCAAAACATGTTAATGTTTCAAATCAGCACAACTTACTTAACCAGTCATTATAAGTTCATGAGATCTCAGTTATTCCCTGTTACTTCTTTACTACACCAATTTTTTTTTTTTTTTTTTTTTTTTTTTTTTAGTATTCACAGTGACAGCCATCAGCTCATGGACGGCTTCAGCCAGGTATTTACAAGGCAATATGGCACGTATGCAGCTAACGGTGTTTGTGTTCATCCTATCCCATGGATGGCTTCAACCAGGCTGCAACCCGGTAATATGGCACATATACGGATTCGGATTCATACTTTTATTTTATTCTTAATCGCATGGACGGCTTCAGCCAGGTATTTACAAGGCAATATGGCACGTATACGACTTCGGAATCTAATTTTTTTAATTTTATAACTACTTTCTGATATCTCATTAAACCGATGATAACTGGTGTGCACAGAATGAGAAACACCTTCAGTTTCTATTGTTGATTTTCGTCAATCCTTTCACCATTATGTGACTCACAAGACAATATCTAATATGGTATAGATCAATCATCAATGGTCGAGATTCAGTAAGATAAGCCTATCAATGCATCACATGTCGACTTAGTGTGACTATTCACTATGACAATAAATGCAATGTGCTTTATACATATGGTTAGTGTGCCATCACTTCCCAAAGGTTGGATACGATTTCTCATTTTTGAGATTTTCAGATGTTTTTGGGTTTTAGACTGTACAAAAATGGAAAATCTTTTTTTTTTTTTTTTTTTTTTTACTTTACACAATATAGAAATCTTTTTGGAGTCTCAGATAACTAGCGTCTGTGTACTATCATTTTTCTCAGTGAGAGATCATTTTCTTACTGACATTTTCTCCCCCTAAAATTTCAAAATGAAAAATCTTTTTGAGTTTTTGAGATTTTTAATAAACGCAAGAAAGAAAATATATACATGAATGTAATTGATAAAAATTAGTTTAGATTAGGAACCCAAGCCTTTACGGTCTTGGATTTTCCAGACTCATCTACAACCGTACAATCCATCCATTGTCCTTGTGGACTTTTGGAACAACCACCTGACTTTGAAGTACCGTCGTCAGAAGCATCATCTGATTTTGCTTTCCACACATGTTCTTTGTGCAACGACTGTTTGTGGTAAACAGTAGATTGCTTAACGATTTGTACAGGTGTGGAACTCGAATCAGAGACCAACAAGTCATGCATCTTTTGTTTAACTTTCTTTTGATGCACTTGTTGTTGGGTAAAAGAGTTAGATTTTGACTTTAAAACCTTTTGTTTATTTTCTGGAAAATGGTTAACTCTTTTACTTGGCTTCTGAAGATAAGGACAGTTGACAACAACGTGTCCTTTTGTACCGCACTCAAAACAGTATCTCCGCTCAACCAACCTCGGAGATCTGTAATGATTTTCACTTTGGTGAGTTTTTGAACCACCAGCCTTAGCTTCTTTTTGTTCAGCTGAAGAGAGTGACTTGTTTGATTGAACAGACTCTCCAGCTTTAACAAAATTAACCTTTTTGATTGAGGCTTTGGTTACTTGACTCTTCTGATTAGAAGTAGTGGGATAAGATGGACGGCGATTGGTTTGTTTAATTTTAAAAACATTTTTAGAAGCTGATTTTGAAGTACCAATGCTGTCATTCTGTGGAGCAGACGAGATTTTATGTCCCAAACCACGAGTAGAGCATTCATCGTCGTCTTCATCCCACTCTTCTACCATTCCATCAACACACTGGGACTTCGAGGTCGAAGCACCATTATCGTTAACCTTTGGTTGACAAATTTTGTTTTCTGTTGGATCAACGACAAGAGGCGTTTTGACCTTAAAGTCAATGATTGGGTTATCATCAGGTGTGTTTACCATAGTATTCAACACCGGAGGAGGACAATTTTTATACCCCATCCCAGCATTTTTCTTTCCTGGACTCCGTGAAATCATGTAATCAAGAATGTAAGAAGAATTTGAATAACTTTTTAGCTTTTGATTTAAAGTTTCATAATCACATTCGACTAGCGCCAGCTTTCTCTTTGTTTCATCAATCGTGTTTAAATAAAAAGTGATGGCATTTTGTTTGTTGATAACACAGATTTCTAATTCATGAACTTGTCTGTTTAAAAGATCAATTTTGTTTTTGAAGGCAAGTTCGTTTCCCTTTAAAACACGGTTTGCTTCAAGACAAGCAGTTAAATCAGTAATTAAGTCTGTGTTGTGACTTTTAAGTGCCTCAACTTTCTTTTCAAGTTCATCACAAATTAAACACGGTTGAGATTTAGACTCACTTTCAAAACTGTCATAATTTACCTGAATGCCTGTGGATGTTTTTACCATAAAAGCACAGCTACAGGTAGATTCAGAAGAGGAATTGTTATCATCCACATCAGCTGTCGATTGACTTGCAGAGACGACAGATGATTTATCCTCATTCTCAGCTGTGAAGCCAGAACTGTTTTAAGATGTGTCGTCTTCATCCGATGAACTTTCTGAAGCAATCTCTTTATCAGCATCAGAATCTGATTCTTCATTGATTTCTACAGCCTTTGCCATGCAAGCTTTATCCCCTGAACTGACATCAGCTCCAAATTTAAAAGACCAGTCAACAGTCTCATCTGTTTGAACAACCATAGCTTTTGTTCCACTTGAAGTTCCTTTATCTTGTGCAAGAGTAACTGGAACAATGTTTGTTTCTGTATTTTGAGTTTGTGGCTTCGGTTGGCTTTGACGGTTGTTGAAAGGGTTACGGTTTCCAGTCTGTTTAGGCTTTTCACATTGCCTAGCAAAATGCCCTTTCTCACCACAGTTAAAACAAACAACAGCAGACAGATCAAAACCATAAGTAGTGTCTTTGTTCCCTTCGAGAGTTTTTCCTGTCCTTTTTACATAATCTCTCGCTCTTCTGACTGCACTTGCAAGAGCCCACATTATATCAATTCGATCCATTTCATCCTTATCAATCTGAGCATAGTCTTCTGCTGTCAGATGACTGTTTCCAACCTGTCCAGCAACAAGACTGTCATATGAATTGACAACGGTAGACAACAGAGCCATGTGTTCCTTGGCCACTTCGATAGTAACCTTGTCGAAGTTGTCTGTTTGCAATTTAATGGGGCTTGGTGGAGGAGTACTAGCAGTATTTCCCTGCTGTGGAACCGAGCTTGATGGAACTGAAGCATGAGCTGTTGAAGACTGGCTGGCTGAAACATTTGACATGTTTGATACAAACGCAGTCTGCAAAGGAGCATTTTGTTGAGTTGATGTAGAATAGTACAATGAAGGATCCTGAGCTTGTACACCTCTCTTTAACTTCCACTTATTCATCACCTCTTGTTCTCTCAATTTCTGAAGAAATTCATTGATGTCAATGGTTTCAAGAGTATTGTTCTTTTTGAGAACCATCAAGAATGAATCCCATTTTGGTGGTAGTGCATCTGCCATGCATTGAACCTTTTCTTCTTTCGTTGTTTTGACCCCATGGGCATGTAATTCACTCATCAAGTGATAGAATCTCTCAAATAGATCATCTAAGGACTCATTTCCAATATACATAAAATTATCAAATTCCTTCCGAATGGCCTTAGCATTGATAGCTTTCAACGAAGCATTTCCTTCGTGACGTTGTTCTAAGGCATCCCACAGAGATTTTGAAGATGTAAACAGCCTGAATTGATGAAATATTTCTCTTGACATGGCCTGAGATAGGATAGCATATGCCTTCTTTTCTAAGTCATAATCTTTTCTTTGTTGTTCGCTTAAAAGTGAAGCCAAAACAGGAGTTCCATCCTCACTCAACACTTTTTGATATCCATTCTCTATCATCATCCATAAGTTTGTATCAACTCCATTAATGTGTATCTCAAACCTGTTTTTCCAGTGATGATATTCGTCCATTGTCATGAGTTTTGGAGCCTTGTTAGCATTTCCAGCTTCATTATCGATTAATAACAAGTTTTGGATTTTGCTGTTCTGACTGGCAACAAAGGCTAAGTCCGACATGATAAAAAACGAAGTTTTTCGACACTTGGAAAAAATTCAGAAGAGATTTGTACGAATGGGTCTATTCGTGCGAATGGAATTTTCTATTCGTGCGACTGGAATTTTTTATTCGTGCGAATGGAATTTTCTATTCGTGCGACTGGAATTTTCTATTCGTGCGAATGGAATTTTCTATTCGTGCGACTGGAATTTCTATTCGTGCGATTGGAAGTTTGAACAAACGAGCGGGAGACTTGATCTATTCGTGCGAATGGTAGGAGCCATTCGTGCGAATAAAGTTCATCATAGTAGCCATTCGTACGACAGAGGGCAGTTTGACTTTTTTGCACCAAAAAGCACCAATGATTGAGCCTTTTATCAGATCTGGAATCTGAGATGATCAGATCACTCAGAAGCAATAATCACAAGATATGAACGTGGAAAAACAACGATCAAGTGATCTTTATAACATTCAAGAAGCTAGAAAAAGCAAGATCAAAAGCAAGATTAGATTTTCTATGTTGAATCTAGAGCACAATCAGGCTCTGATACCACTTTGTTGGATCGGGATCTACCTTGATCCAATGATTCAACACATTAACCGAACCAAATCGTGCGGAATCCGATTTGATTGGCAATCCAATCTATGACACGGATCGGGTCGTAAGAAACGAGCGGATTAGACGACGAATCGAAGGTTTCTATCGACCCTTTGGTGTAGAGAAGTTGGATACAAGACCTGGAAACTCTCTAGAACAGAGATTCGACAATACAGATGCAGAGATTTTGTGTGTTCTGTTCTTAGTCTTGTTCTACTCTGGACAGTATGTGTATATGTGTTGTGTATTCTATTCTGTTGTGTGCTCATGAAGTGAAAGTTATATATATAGTGCAGAGGCTATTCGTACGAATGAGCCATGTGAATGGACTCATTTGTGCGAATGAATCAGCAGAATGGTTCATTCGTAAGAATGAATCATCAGAATGTTTCATTCGTGCGAATGAGTCATTCTCATGACATATTCTAGTGAATGAATCATTCTCATGATCTATTCGCACGAATGGATCATTCTCATGATCCATTCGTGCGAATGGGCCTTTCAATAGCACGATTGATCAACGTTATCGATATTTATCAGATCATTTAATACACAGTCGTTATATATGAGTAAACATTAAGGATAAACATGTAATTTCATTAATACATCAAATAGTTACATTAAACATAGATGAAATACATATTACAAGGGATTAGGGACATAATATGCATCTACAGGTTAATATGTATATGAAAATATATTTTTCTTATAAAAATATATTATTTGCCTATTTACCCATTTTAAGTTCAACGGTTACCGTTTACGTGTTAAAACCGAAACGGTAACTTTTATTAAATGGTTATCAATTTTATTATACAAAACACTAATTTCACTTAATATATACTAAATTATCCATGATAAAACTCATTTTAACCATAATTTCATAAATTTACTAAACTTTGTAAACATTTACATTTACTTGTATATTTAACCGATTTACCGAATTTTAAAACTAAGAACCGACACCTAGACATGCACTAACATCTAAATTATATTATAAACATTATTATAAGTCATATGAACTTATTTTTACATCAAAGTTGCTGTTTAGAAATTTATACCAAAAATAAGTATTTTTAGACTTTAACATATATGTAACATGTCACCAATCCACTTTGTATCATTTGTAGTTGTTACATTACTTTTTAATACTTGTATAACACATTTTTTATGCATAAAATTTCAGATTTAAAATAAATGATTGCATGCAAGATTAAAGACTCAAAAAGTGCAATCATATGCCTAGTTTTCTTGAAATCATTTACTAATCCATATGCATGCTTCCAACAACTTTTTAATTTACTTTTTGTGACCAAAATACTCATGTATATCATATTCAAATGATGACTTTTGTTGGAGAAAAATGAATATGAAGATCATCCATTTAAACAAGCAAAACATTTCAAAATCAAAACTCAATATGCTCATATGCATGCATGCATCTCACGAATCACATACACATTTACACACCTTTTTTAGCATTTTTTTTAGTTGTAAAAATGTAGGTCCCTCGGGTGTGGTGGATCGTCACATGCAAGTGGGTCTACTAGTAGGACCGGGTGCGGAATGCCCGTGACTAGGTGGAGAGTCTTACGAAACAAAGTAAACCGACAAGATAATCACTATAAACGTTCGTCTATTATAAACACTTGAAGGTTACAGAGAGAAGTACTGAGATTACAATTTGCGTATTTGCTGAGTCTAGAATTGCGTACTTAACTACTGTCAACCATTCCTATTTATACATGACCTGATGCCTGCACACTTAGTAAGTGCGCAGGGCAATATGCTCATGCGTACTTAGCAAGTACGCAAAGGTATTCTTGTGTACTTGCTAAGTACGTAGGAGCTTTCTCCTGCGTACATACAAGTGCGCAAAACACTTAGAGAATTATGCAACATTTAATATGTAAAAGTAAATACAACTCGATAAACTAATACATAAAGACTCTTACATACAAAGACAGTTACAAACATTAAAGTACAAACTAAGACTCTATCTATCCAGAGTGTTTGTCACAGGAAAGTGCTTCAACAAACTCCCCCTTGACAACAGCTCTGGATAATCTTCAGTCTTCAGTCTTCACATCTTCGGTCTTCACAGCACTTGATCTTTAGCTTCCATCTTCTTCTTGTATTCAAGGAAGAACTTACTCACCTTGTCATATTTAGAATCAAGGAATTTTGTCCACTCGTCAGTATGCATGCAATACCTGTCTGCTAGTGCCTCCAGATCTTTCATAAAGAAGTTGAGGAAGCAGACTTCATCAAATACTCTGATTAGTTCCCTCGGCACTAAGCATCCACTTTCTGGCCTCACCTTTTCAATCACCACAGCCTCGGCCGTCTTCGGATCTATGTACCAGTACCACATGTCACCAAGGATATCCTGAGATAACTTACTCAGGGGAATCTTAGTTTTACATCGCACTGGCTTGTATACTAATTTCTTTAAGTGCTTCTTAGTCACATGATGTCTAGCGTTCTTATCCTTGACTCTCTTGGGCACTTGAGGCTTGAACACTTTGAATTTCCCAGATCTTGCTTCCCGCTGCAGAACCACCCACAAACCCATCGCCACTGCATGATTAGAATGACCCAGCAGCTCTCGGTTTGCTAGGTTCACAAGGTCGTATTTGGGTAAGGAGCTGAACATTTCACTGGTGGGTTTCAAGTATTGAACCCCCCCAGATCTTTTGATTGCGAACAACTGCTTATCCTCCTCGAACCTTACAGCCAAGATCATCCCTGTTGCTCCTTGTTTGTCTATTATAGACGTCTTTTGCCACACAGGAGCTGGACCTTTTGATGAAGTAGAAGGCATATCTTTTTCTTTCGGTGCCTCTGGGTCCATAGGTGTAGGGTCAACTGGGGAGGCTTCAGTCGAGCTTCCACATTACTAGCATGCTCGACTGAACCTGTGTCGAGCTGAGCTTCGAAGGATGGAAATTCAAAGATCTTTCCATCTTTTAACTCGTACTCTCCTTCCCCGTCACCCTTGGGAATTTCAATTACAACATCCTCATCATCATCATCCTAATCGTCACCAGAGTCGATCTCTCCTTCTTCTAGATTAAAGAGAGCATCGATCTGTGCTTCCTTGGAATAGTCAGGCTCTAGGTATAGGATCTTATCATCAGATAAGTCCTTAAGCACGTCAGCAACTGAATTTCCTTTCTCACCACCACCACCAGATGTATCACCACCTACTTGATGAGTAGACTCCCCCTGAGCCATTGGAATAGCAGAGATGGGCACAATTGCTAAAGCTTGGTGCTCACCTCCACTAGGTCCGGCTTCGGGATCCTTGTCTTTGTCGTCATCCTTAGTCAAGTCGATAGGATGATAAGGTTCATCACCAGTGGGTGTCTTTTCTTTCTCTTTCTCCTTCTCGTTCTCTTTCTCCCCCTGAGCATCAAGCTTCTTGGTCAGTTCGGTAATTAGTTTGACCATCGCTTCATGCTCTTTCCTCTGTACATCAAACCTCAGCTCCAAGGACGACCTGTGACCCAGAATCATTTCATTTGTCTTGATTAGGAGCTCGCTCTGGGCCATGACATTCTTCAGTCTTTCATCAGTCCCCGTTCTCTAGCTACGTAGGATTCTAACTTCGTCTACCAATGAATTAATCTGTGCTTGTTGAGCGTCAGACTCCTCCTTTGATTTCCGAATAGCTTCCAATAATCCAGCAACTTGGGTTTCCAGAACATCTATCCTTGCAGCATTCGGATAAGGATGTCTGGATGATGACGCCTCGGCATTGTGAATAGGGGAAGAGAAGATGGTATCGAAGTCAAACCCTTGTGTGAAATCTCCATAATTGAAGGGTTGACTTAGAGGATCAATGGTGGTTGTTGGGATTGAGGATGTGATGAGGGTTGTAGGTGTTATGGAAGGGGTGATGGTGACTGACTCCGTGAGAATTGGAGTAGTCACCGCCACCGTCAACGCCAAAACACTGCTTTACTTGTCCAATTTTGACCTAAATTAACACTCAGATGAAACGACGATCAACCGAGGTTCAAATGGCAAAATCAAAGACTAAAATGGATGATTAAGGGTCTAGCACGGGTTCTATACAATTTTTAGTTATTAAGTTTTATCAAAACAACCAATGATTTGTTCAAAACTGCGATTCAAACCCTAATCAATTTTACAGTCGAAATCGGTCCATACTAAGTGATTATGTGGATGGATTAAGCCTAGTTTCTCACCGATTGATTGTAATGAAATGATGAAACTCGCAACGGGACGGAAAATCGGTTTAGGAACACTTTAATTTTTGAGTAAAAGTCGGAGGGAATTTGAACCGATTTGAAAGTGATGAAACTCCGAAATTTTTCTAAGTCCAGTTTATATACCCCACGCAAAAAGGTTGTGCGTACTTAGCAAGTGTGCACGCTTCAACTCATGCGTACTTACAAGTGTGCAAGACTTAACTCTTACGTACTTGTTAAGTACGCAGGACTTATTTCATGCGCACTTACAAGTATGCACAAACCCTTAAGTGCGAAAACTTTCAACTCAAATTTATGAAGATTTTCAAATCAAATAACGAACAAGATAAAAGTATTCAATCAAGAGGATTCAAATACAATTCAGGAAGGTTAAACACAAATATTTTTGGCTTTTCGGAATAAAATTGAACTATGCATAAACTTAAAATCTTTTTGAACTTTTCTCATAGAAATATACAAGTATTCACACAAACTATTTTTGATCAAAGACACGAGCAGAGGATCATATCAGGCTATCTTTTAGCAAAAACGATACAATATAAACATCAAAGAATATGGGATCATGTCATGGATAACTCTTTATGCATACGTAATAAGCATATAAACAAGTAATTCAAGTTGACAACATTATAAGATTTGAAACTATATGCATCTTTGTATCACATTCTTGTGTATTAAGGTATTAATTATAAAATGTACAACGTGTACCCCACTGATATACCACAACAATATAAATTGCACTATCTCAAGGCATCTAAGATTTTCCCAATGATTTTCTAGATTTTCTAAATTTTCAGAATGAAGTTACAACAATTAGCACAGGAAAAATCAAGCAGAATCCATAAGGATTATCAAGAATCATAAGATTTAGAATCGAGTGATTCATTTGTCTTGGTTTCATTTGATTTTCTTCATTGAATATCGGTATGATTCAGGATAATGAGTATGGTGTTTGAATAAGGTAAGGGAATCCAACTTTTATCTGGATTTGATTTCAATGAATCACGAGTAATTCAAGGGTGAATACATGCTCAACGGTTAATGTAGAGACGTGTCTTGATTCAATCTCTCATTGCATACTTGTGAGTATGGGCAATGAGATGAACCGCATTAATTGTGCTAACGACATAACCCGAAACTGATCTCAAAAGAAAATTATTGCCAAAATTTTACATCCTTTATCTGATAATGATCTTTTCTATTCTTTTACGCACACACACTTGCAAACATGGGTTCAAATCACAGTTGTAATTTAGATTTAGTTTTCACACTACTAGTGATTCAAAGACGCATACAGCCTACTAGAAATTTAAATTACTTGTAAATAAGCAGATTAAAAAACATAATAATTTAAACATTTAGGTAAGCATGACGCAATCATTTCCCATATGAGCAGTCTATGACGTTTAGATCATTTATGATGTACTATCATTTCCTCTTTTCTCAAGTTAACTTTGAAATTTTCTCCATTTTCTATTTTATTTTTGATTTTGTAAAATATTTTAAAAACTAAAAGAACTATACAGAAAATTTAAAAGAAATAAAATTTAACTTGCATGAATTGAATTGATTTAAGAAAAATTAATTTTCACTCAGGATTGAACATTCCTATCAAGTTGACAAGATGCTCAAAACGGGATTGATCAAATGCCTTTGTGAAAAGGTCAGCAAGATTGTCATCCGTGTGAACTTTTACAAGTTCAAATAAATGCTTTTCAACACAATCACGGATGAAATGAAGGCGAATTTCTATATGTTTAGTTTTAGAATGTTTCACCGGGTTATTTGTGATGGACATGGTGGCATTGTTGTCAATGAATAAAGGAGTTCCAGTGAAGTTTAAGCCGTAGTCTCTCAATTGCTGCTGAATCCACAATATCTGAGAACAACCGCTCACCGCAGCAATGTATTCTGCTTAACAAGTTGAGACAGAAACCGTTGACTGCTTCTTGCACTGCCAGGAAACCAGTCTGTCTCCTAAGAATTGACATCCTCCAGAAGTTGACTTTCTGTCAAGGTTACAACCACCATAGTCTGAATCAGTGTAGGCTTTGAAGTCGAATGACTGCTCCTTAGAGTACCAAATACCCAATCGAGGTTTCCCTTTCAAGTATCTGAAAATTCTCTTCACGGCTATCATATGTGACTCCATCGGTTGAGACTGAAACCTTGAGCACAAGCACACAACAAACATTATATCGGGTCTTGAAGCTGTGTGATACATAAGTGATCCGATCATCCCATGGTACAATCTGCAATCCACATCCTTTCCATCTTTGTCAGGATGCAGACCATGATTGACTGGGATAGGTGTGCCATAAGTACTGCTATCATTCATCTTGTATTTATACAAGATGTCCTGCACATACTTTGTTTGATGTAGATAAATCCCATCCTCTCTTTGACTGACTTGCATACCCAGGAAGAATGACAATTCACCCATGTTACTCATTTCAAACTTGGACTTCATCACCTTTTCGAATTCCCTACACATCCCTTCATTGGTAGATCCAAAAATAATGTCGTCGACGTAGACTTGTACAAGAAGAATGTCACCTCCTGCTTTCCTAATGAAGAGGGTCGTGTCAATCTGTCCACGGTCGAAACCATTAGACAGTAAATGCTTAGATAATGTCTCATGCCATGCCCGCGGTGCTTGATGAAGACCATAAAGTGCTTTGTCGAGCTTATACACTTTATTGATATTATGCGGATCTTCAAAGCCGGGAGGTTGAGTGACATAGAACTCTTCATGAACTTTTCCATATAGGAAAGCACTCTTCACATCAAGTTGGTAGACCTTGAAGCCAACATATGTGGCATAAGCCAAGAACAGTCGAATGGCATCAATTCTAGCAACTGGGGCATATACTTCTATGTAATCCAAGCCCTCTTGTTGGTAAAAACCCTGAACAACCAATGTTGCTTTGTTCTTCACAACCACATGACGATCATCCTTCTTGCATTTGAACACCCATCTGGTTCCAATTGGCTGAAAGCCTTTTGGCAAGTCAACCAAATCCCACACGTGCAACTTTTGGAATTGAGACAATTCATCTTGCATCACCTCAATCCAGCAGTTGTCCGTCAGAGCCTCCTTCACATTCTTTGGCTCTAACTGGGATACGAATGCAGCATGCAGACATGTTTCCATGATACCAGTGTCAAGTATCTCCGAGTAAAGACTAGTGTTCTCTGCAATGGTTCGATGACGAGTTTGAACACCGGCATGAGGATCACCAATAATGTTGTCGATTGGATGATTCTTATGCACACTCGTCTTTGGTACATTCGGTTCCTGAATTTCTAAATCGAGATTTGTGCTTAACTCCCCCATTTTCTATGTTCCAGAAGAAGAAGATTCAATGTTAATTGGATCAGCTGGAGTTTCATTTCCTACAGTTATGTTAGGATTAGCTTGAGCGTCATCTCCATCAACATGAACATCTTCACTGTTATCACTGTCATGAGTTCCAGATGCAGATGCAGTATTGGAATCAGGAGTTACAATCGGTACAGTAGCACGAGTAGAGAAACTGGAGTCATCGTCGCCACCCAAAAATTCATAAATATTTGCGGCGTCAACTGCAGATAGATCAGGAAGATTGAATGGCTTGAATAGCGCATCATAATCAAAACCCCAAGCTGCACCTGTTGGTTCTGGTGGAATGCTGTGCTTACTACAATCCACTTCAAACCATTCCTCGACAGTACGAGTTCCTATATTGTACACTCTCTTGCAAGGAGAGTTGGCAACATATCCTAAGAAGATGCCTTCCACCGCTTTTGCATGAAACTTAGACTGGCGGTCTTTGTATTGTAGCAACAAGGAACACGGACTACCAAAAGGAGCTTGGTAATCAAGACTGGGAAGTCGATTGTTGATCAACTCGTAATAGGTCTTGTTGTGCCTCTTTACAACCAGAACTCTGTTTAAGATGTGACAAGCTGTATTAACTGCTTCTGCCCAGAAAGTGACATGAAGCTTTGCATCCGACAGCATAGTCCTTGCAGTCTCAATCAGTGTTCTGTTCTTCCGTTCTGCAACTCCATTCTGCTGCGGTGTGTACGGGGCGCTGAATTCATGACGGATCCCCTTCTTGAGATAGAAAAGTTCCATCAAATTATTCTTGAACTCAGTTCTGTTGTCACTCCTTATTCTTCTAACTTTAAGTTTGCAAAGAGGTTCCAAGCTCAGGATCAAGTATTAAAGAATATCAGCAGTCTCGTCCTTAGTACCTAAAAAATGCACCCAAGAAAAACGTGAGAAATCATCAGTTACAACCAGACAGAACGACTTACCTCCAATACTCCTGATACTTATGGGGCAAAACAGATCCATGTGTAATAGCTCCAAAGGGGTATCAATGGAGTTTTGGAGCTTGGGCTTGTGAGACTTCCGCTGCTGTTTGCCTTTTTTACAAGCCATACAGTCATATGCAATGGTAAATCTCTGCTTAGGAACCCCGGTTACCAAACCGTTTCAGACAAGATGGTTCATTTTATGATACGAATTATGTCCGAGTTTCCTATGCCACAAGATAGAGTCAAGTTCTGTCGCTTTGGTAACCAAACAGGTAGCAACTGATGAGGTGGTTGTTGCCACGCTCATATCAATCTGATAGGTGTCGTTTGTCCTTTGCGCTCTCATCAGGATCCAATCATCAGGAACTTCAAAACCAGGCTTGAGAATCAAGAATTCATTCTTATCAAACATCACCGAGTACTCCTTGTCGCACATTTGAGAGACACTCAGCAGGTTATGCTTCAGCTGCTCGCAAAAGTTGACATTGTCAAAACTGACACAACCATTTGATACCACGCCTTGACACGTGATACTGCCGCCTTTTCTCCAGCAAAGGCCACATAGCCGCCTCTGAATGGTTTCACGTCTTGAAGCAAGGCCATGTTTCCTGTCATGTGCCGGGAGCATCCACTATCTACATACCAGCGGTTAGAGATAGTACCCTTCGGACATCCCTGCACGAGTCACAAAAAGAATTAGTTAGATTTGGAGACCCAAGCCATAGTGGTCTTGGGTCGTCCATCCTTTTCAAAATAAACTACCTCTTTTAACTCACAGTCGTGATGACTGTTCGAAATGGATGAATCTTTAAAAGAATTAGGACTAGGAGATTAAGAATTTTTATTTTTGTTGTTCCAAGACATCTTTTGTTTCTTAACTGGAACAGTAGACTTCGGTTCAACAACAACAGGTGAACTTGTGGAAGCTTCACCTGATTGAACTGAAGTTAGCTGCTCTAGCTTTCTCAACCTCTTGTTCCTTCTCCTTCTCTGTGGCTTAGAGAGTTTCACCACAGGTTTCTCACCAGTACGTGTACTACCAGAGGTAGATACATAAGGTACAGCAGGTTGCTTTACCTTTGTTGAAACAGATGGTTTGGCCTCAGATTTGATTTTTGACTTTTCCATCGGTTTAACTGGTGGTTTCAGCACATTTTGTTTTGGACATTTGGGAGGTTTCACTGATGGCGACTTACGGATGACAGCCGGTTGTTAAACAATATGCCGTTTCCCTTGGTTCTTTGAAGGACAGTTCACAAGAATGTGACCAACCAAGCCACAGTGAAAGCAAGTCCTCTTGTCTGTGTAAGTTCTCATGTAAGGCTCATTAGATCTTGCATTAGATGACTCAGCCTTATGAGCAGGAGGAGTTGGTTTGTGAATAGGAGTTTGACCCGATACAGATTAGTTCTTGGGTGTATAGTATTTTTGCAAATTTCCTTTGTAACCAAGACCAAAGGGAGCTGAAAAAAACTCTTTCTTTACTTGATTAAGATTTTTATACCCCCCATAAAGCATTACCTTTAATTTATCATTAGATTCAATGATATCGGGTTCGGTTAGAATACAGTTATCACTATTAGTGAAAATGTTTTTCTTGACTGTTTGTTCAGATAACAACTCCTAAGATACTACTCCTTCAGGGCAAGTGTTAACCAACCCATCATCAGAAGCAGTAAAGAACTCCTCATCAGATGCGGAGTTGGCCTTACTTGAGGAATCATCCCTTTTAGAGGAGTCATCCTTTCCTGAGGACTCATCAAGACAAGTTAGATCAATGTCTACCAAGCTGTTGACAAACTTCCCGCTAACTGGTGGAGGAATGGCATTAGTACCCAACCCTAAGCCATTCATTTCCCTCACTACAGATTCGTAGTGTTCCACCACAAAATGAGAGTTTTTTAACTTCTCATTAGAACATTTCAACTGCAAGATCTCATTTTGCAGCTTGTTGATCTCATTGTCCCTTTTCTCTAACTCCTTGTATGCAATATCCAAGTGAAGCTGTTGATCGCTCATTGTAAGTGAATAATCCCGTTTTTCTTTCTTCAACGTTTCAATTGAATCTTTAAATCATTTTTCGTTTTCTTTGTAGCTTAAGGCTGCAATACGAAGGGGTTCGACTTTGTCTTGAAGCTTAGAGTTTTCAATTTTTAAGCCTAGACATTTGGAACAAGAAATTACAGAAAAAGGATTAGAATCTACCTCATTCGATGAACTTGTTGCCTCTCCAATAGCCATTAGGGCAACAGCAGTAGTACACTCTTCTAGGTCAGCCACAGAAGCTTCCTCTTCCTCAGCTTCCTTCTCCTTAGCTTCCTTTTTCTCAGCTTCCATCATCTCCATGATCTCAGCCATGAGACCAACCTGAGTTTGTGCAATGATGGCATCCTCCAGATGAACACCCCAATCAAAGTTGTCGTCCTGTTGAGCTACCAGTGCATTGGATGTTCCAGTTTGGATTTAATTGTGGTTGTTTGAGTTGTTGTAGCCATGGTTATTTCCATGGCTAGGTCTGGTGAAACCCGTGGCAGGTGCTCTGTCATTTTTACATTCACGAGCAAAGTGTCCATAGTTCAGACACTTGTAGCATTTGGCCTTGGATTTTTCAAAACCAACCTTGGCATTAGAATGCCCGCCAATGAACTTTCTTCTTGTTCTGTTCAGGAAACGCTTGGCACTCATCAATATCATGGCCATATTCCACTGAATATCCATGTCCTCCATGTCATCAGGATCCACTTAATTAAAATCTTCTTCAATCATCTCGGGATCTGTAAGCTTGCCACCTTTGAAGTTCTCGTAGGCCAGCATACAAGATGAAAATAGTGCTACATGATCTTCAGCTATTTTGGCTATAGCTGATTGGTTAGCTGAAGTTGTAGTGAGAGGATTTCTTGAGGTGTGTTGTTGATGAGATCCACAACCTGATCCAGATGCATAGCATGCATGACCACCACAACCGGTTGAGTGGTCTTCTTCTGTAGAGTTTCCAGAGAAAAGGGTAATTCCAGAGCCTGATGACTTGGTTGTAGAAGACGTCCCATGATACATAGAAGGGTCTTGTATCTGAGGTCTTCCTAAGCTCTCCTTCTTTCTTAGGTTCATGTTATGAGCTTGAACCTTTCCAATTGCCTCCTCCACTGTCATCTCATAGAATTTTGGATTCTCTCTCATCAAGGTTGTGTACATTTCAAACCTAGGTGGCAAAGCATCCAGAAACTTTTCCACCAACTCTCTCATCAAGGTTCTCTCTCATCAAGGTTCTGAATTCCAATCGAATGTGCAAATGTGTTATTAGACGATAATAGACAATTTCAAAGGAGGTTTGAATTCCATATTAGGATTTGAATGTTTAAGTCCAACGTGTCACCAACGGGTCGTCAAGTCAAAACATCTTTGAAACGTCAAAGTCACATTTCAAACAACTCTTTGGATGCATAGAGTTCATAGTCAAACATTTACAATACTTAGACCTTAAAGTCCTAAATGTTTCCTAGGACACGATAGGTCGTCTCAGTTAGCCAGGATTTTCTAAGACTTGCATATCATTACCGCTTTATCAGGTGAGTTCTCACAACCCTGTTTTACTCATTTTCCTTTTGGGGCGAGATACATGCTCAAGTACATTGTTCAAAAATAATATTTCCATGCTTACACGATTACATTTATTTTATAAGTTGTACTGGTGTGTACAAAGTTCTCTCAGAGTCAACCGTTAATTTTTCCACAAGCGAGGTGATCATGAACAGTACTGTTAGGTTTAACAACCCTTGCCCGGGTTATGTCACACCCCGACCGATGGCGGAATCATCGAGGCCGACAATGGAATGATTGTTCAAAAGCACATGATAACTAAAATGTTGCATAATTCATTAATTAAATTTAAAGACAACAAAGATCCAAATACAATACATTTCAAATAACCTAGTCTAGTTCAAAACATTGATTTATTTAACTAGGTCCATAGTTCTTAAGTGGAGGAATCTTCGGCAAGCAATCACATATCCAAACCTGAAACATTATTTAAATCAAGTGTCAACTAAAAAGTTGGTGAGTACATAGGTTTTGTAGTTCCGATAAGTAGTAGATAAAAACATTTTGCAACTCAATTGTTTATCTTGTTAAACATAGTATATATATGGTGTATCATTTATCTAATCACAATTCAAACCTTCATTGACGCGCTTGAACATAGCACAACAGCTAAGTCCGGTATGTTTGAATATAGTTACCCACTATATCCGGTATGTTTGAATATAACACGCGGCTATATCCGAGTATGCAGTAATAAACACCCTAACCGGGTGGGCTGGTCAGGCACAATAGATCTATTAATATTACTGTTGGTTTTCTTGTGTTTAAACTAAATGTATGTACACCCAAGATAATAAGCATATAGTCCACATGAATAACACATATAAACAAAGTGAGTAGCATGTATAATGTTTCACCCCAAAATGCGTAAAAATGTAAAATGGGGGCTATGTAACTCACCTGGCTAGCGGATGTTTTTAATCCATGAGGGTAGGTGATACGGATGTTGAAACCTAAGCACGATGGAATCCTATGTGGATAGATAAGTATTATTGTACGTTTTATATGTATGTGCGTATTCGTATTTAAATGTGTATAGGTTTTATAATAATATTTTCTTAATATTTGTTTGTATAAAATATGGTAGAAAAATGATAATGATTTTGTAAACTTTAACTTATAAAAATATATATTGTCAAAATATTACATTTTTAAATAAGTAGTTATTATGTATTTATAAAAGTTTCTATTTATTTATTTATATTATTATTATATGTATTTTTTGTAAGTTAAAAACTATTTAAAAATTTTATAAAAATATAGTGTTTACTATTTTATAAAAAATTGGGTGGGTTAAATATGTATAAAAATTTGCTTAATCGATTTTAAAATAAACGAACGAGTAAGCCGACTCGTTTTAGTTTTTATTGTATAAAAAGAATATTAAAATAAGTTAAAATAAATAAATAAAATAAAAACAGAATAAAAAGTTTGGGCCGAAGGCCAACCAGGATCGAACCCGCGACCTCAGGATCAAACACACACACGCATAACCAGCCGGGCTACTGCCCATCGCTGGTTATGTGTGTACCTGTTAATTTAAATACACAAGTGGGAAGTTGGTCGCTGGTCCTCGGCAACCGGCAAACCGTGTCCGAGGACACTGGTTTGCCCGGTAACTCATGGGCGATGGTCGCGATTTTGATTGGGGTAGTTTGACAAGCAATAACAGAAGGTAAAGGAACCAAATTGAGGCTTGAACCTGGTCGCGAAGGGTCTGGTCGGCAGAAGCTTAAATCCGAAAATGTCAAGAATGGGGATCGAGCTTCTGGATGGAATTAGCCTCTAAAACCTTGGTCACAGCTTCACTCAGAGACGACGAATGTAATGGTGTCTTCAATTTGAAGTGAGAGTGGGTGGAAGAGGGGTAGCGAGCTCGAGCAGGTCCGAAGATGGCTATTTATAGCCGAGCTCAAACCTTATGACCAAACGTGAAATTGAGTATGTCCAAACATTCGTCTGGACGAGACGAAGCTAACGAGCTATCAAGCATGCGTGGAGATTGACTGTCGGGCTCGAATTCGTGGCGTGGGTTCTCGGCCACCAACAGGATCAGACGATCCGTATGTTGGGGAGACCAATTGGTCGGGGGCTTTTGCTCATGTGGGGACGACGAGTTCAGGGATGCCTTTAGCGGCTGTCGAGGTGCAGGGAACAGGCTTGTCGGGGTGCCCGTCGGAAACTGGCTTGGACCACCGGACAAACGTGGGGGGTGATCGGAAAGTCGATTTGCAATTTGGCAGTTTCAGTCCCTGTAGTTTGATTTTGTTTTAATTCGACCCCTGAGATAATTACGGATGAATCCTTGTAGTTTGATTTGTACAGAAATAGTCCCTCAACAGATTTTATCTTAAAACCTTCTAGTTTGAAAATTTTCAAAACAACCCCTCAATTTTTATAAAAATAAATTTCTTTTAATTTCTTTTAATTTCAAATATATTTTATAAACTTATTTTATTATTATTATTATAAATAATTTTTATAAAAGTTATTTATCTTATTTAAATAGGTTATTTTATTAAATATGCAACCTTTAAACTTAAAATTTTATATAAGTTTTAAAACTTATAAAATTTTAATTAATTTAAATCCGTAAAATGAAAATACCTATTTGTATAAAACTAAATAAAACACTCGTATTTTATTTAATTTGAGAATGATTACACGATAATTATATTACAAGTGCGCGAATGAAAAATCCGAAATGTCACAGTCTCCCCATGTCAAAGGAATTTCGCCCGAAATTCAACTAGTGGAGGCTATGAAAAGAGATGTGGATACTTGGTCTTCATTTGGTCTTCACGTTCCCAAGTGAACTCGGGTCCACGTTTAGTCACCCAATGGACCTTGACAATGGGGATGCGGCTACGCTTGAGTTTCTTGACTTCTCGGTCCATGATTTCCACGGGTTTTTCAACAAAGTGCATTTTCTCGTCAATACGCACTTCATCAAGAGGGATGTGGAGATTTTCGTCGGCTAGACACTTTTTCAAATTAGATACATGAAAGGTCGGATGAACATTGTTGAGTTCTGAAGGAAGATCGAGTTTGTAGGCCACTTTTCCTACCCTTTCGAGTATCTTGAATGGACCCACATATCGAGGTGCAAGTTTTCCTTTCTTTCCAAATCGGACTACGCCTTTCCAAGGTGATACTTTTAGGAGAACCATATCCCCAACTTGAAATTCCAAGGGTTTTCGTCTTTTATCGGCATAGCTCTTTTGTCGACTCCTTGCTACCCGAATGTTGTCACGGATAAGAGAGATTTTATCGGTGGTCTCTTGGATAAGCTCGGGACCGGTGATTTGTGCTTCACCAATTTCGTTCCAACAAATCGGTGAACGACATTTCCGTCCATAAAGAGCTTCAAACGGTGCCATGTTAATACTTGTGTGGTAGCTGTTGTTGTAGGAAAATTCGATCAGTGGTAGGTGAGAATCCCAATTGCCACCAAAGTCAATAACACAAGCTCTAAGCATATCCTCGAGAGTTTGGATTGTTCGCTCGGTTTGTCCATCAGTTTGAGGATGGTAAGTCGTACTTAAGTCCAAACGAGTACCAAGCGCAGATTGTAATGATTGCCAAAATCGGGAAGTAAAACGCGAATCATGATCGGAGATGATGTTCAAAGGGATTCCGTGACGACTCACAATTTCATCAATGTAGATCCGAGCCAATTTCTCGATTCGATAGTCCTCACGAATAGGCAAGAAATGAGCAGACTTTGTAAGTCGGTCGATAATAACCCAGATACTATTGTGCCCACTAGAAGTGCGTGGGAGTTTGGTGATGAAGTCCATAGCAAGGTTCTCCCACTTCCACACGGGGATTTCAAGTTGTTCAAGGAGTCCGGAAGGCTTCTGGTGTTCGGCCTTCACTTTAGAACAAGTTAAGCATTTTGCCACAAAGAGGGCAATATCCTTTTTCATGTCGGGCCACCAATATTGCTGACGAAGACCCATGTACATCTTATCAGCTCCGGGATGTATCGAGTATCGAGTTTTGTGGGACTCGTTCATCAAAAATATACGAAGGTCGTCGCGATCGGGGACCCAGATACGGTCTAAGTAATATAATAGACCGTTGGCTTTGGTTTCTAGCAGGAGTTCTACACCACATGCCATCTCTTGATACATGTTTCCCTCGGTAACCGAGGTGTGTTGTGCTTTGAGAATACGGGCTTGGATATCGTTATGGATACAAACGCTATGAAGCATGATACGTTCTTTACGACTCAAGGCGTCGGCTACAACATTTGCTTTGCCGGGGTGGTAGCGAATCTCACAGTCGTAGTCGTTAAGAAGTTCAATCCATCGACGTTGCCTCATATTAAGCTCTTTTTGATTGAAAATATGCTGGAGGCTTTTGTGGTCGGTGTAAACCACGCATTTGGTGCCATAAAGATAATGTCTCCAAATTTTCAAGGCGAAAACGACAGCACCAAGCTCGAGATCATGGGTCGTATAGTTCTTCTCGTGGATTTTGAGCTGACGTGATGCGTATGCAATTACTTGGCCACGTTGCATAAGAACACATCCAAGACCTTGGTTGGATGCATCATAATAAACGACAAAGTCGTCATTTCCACTAGGAAGAGTTAGAATAGGAGCATTGCAGAGCTTGTGCTTGAGAGTTTGAAAAGCATCCTCTTGCTTGGGTCCCCACTCGTAAGGCTTACCTTTGTGAGTCAAGGCAGTGAGCGGGACCGCAATTTTGGAGAAATTTGAGATGAAGCGACGATAGTAACCCGCTACTCCAAGGAAGGAACGAATCTCGGTAGGAGTCTTAGGAGTACTCCAATTCTTTACCGCCTCGATCTTTGCCGGGTCCACATGAATTCCCTTATCGTTGACTATGTGTCCCAAAAATTGAACTTCTTTTAGCCAGAATTCACACCTGGAGAACTTGGCGTATAGTTGTTCTTTCTTCAAGAGTTCCAAAATCAAGCGAAGATGTTGTTCATGCTCCGCTTTCGTTTTAGAATAGATGAGAATGTCGTCAATGAAAACGATCACGAACTTGTCCAAATAAGGTTTGCATACACGATTCATGAGGTCCATGAAGACCGCAGGTTCATTAGTCAAACCGAATGGCATGACCATGAACTCGTAGTGACCATATCTAGTACGAAAGGCAGTCTTCGGAATGACTTCATCGAGAACACGAAGTTGATGGTATTCGGAACGAAGGTCAATCTTGGAGAAACATGTTGAACCTTGAAGTTGATCGAAAAGATCGTCGATACGGGGTAAAGGATAACGATTCTTAATTGTAAGCTTGTTGAGTTCACGATAATCGATGCACATTCGAAACGATCCATCCTTTTTCTTTATGAATAGCACGGGAGCGCCCCACGGTGAATGGCTTGGGCGGATGAATCGTTTGGATGAGAGTTCTTGTAATTGACTTGCGAGCTCTTGCATCTCGGAAGGTGCATGAAGATAGGGAGCTTTTGCCACGGGAGTTGCTCCGGGCACGAGGTCAATACGAAACTCTACTTGTCTAGGAGGAGGAAGGCTGGGTAAATCCTCGGGGAATACTTCGGGAAAGTCTCGAATGATCGGAATATCTTGCAATTTCTTACCCTTGTCTTTCGTGTCAACTACGTGGGCCAAGAAGGCAACACACTTTTTCCGTAGGTACTTTTGTGCCAATGTGCAAGACATGAGTTGAAGACCACGACATGGTTTTTCACCGAAAATAACTAACGTGTCGCCCGAAGGGAGAGGTATACGAATGCACTTTTCGTAGCAAATAACCTCGGCATGGTGCTTGGATAACCAGTCCATGCCAATTATAATATCGAAGCTTCCCAATTGCATTGGAAGAAGATCAACAGAGAATTCATGATTATTAAGCTCGAGATTGCAGTCGCGGATAACAGAATTTATAGTAATAGATTTTCCGTTTGCTATCTCCACGGAGTAAGAATTGTCAAGTTTCGTTCTTTGTTTATCAAGTCGAGATTCAAAGGTAAGAGACACAAAACTCCTATCGGCACAGGTATCAAATAAAATGGATACATAATGATTGTTTACGAGAAACGTACCGTTTATCACGTCGTTGTTTGCTTGAGCCTCATTAGGGTTTATATTAAACGCTCTTCCTTGAGGACCACCTTGATGATGAAGTTTTGGGCATTGGTCACATAAATGGTTTGGGTCTCCACATTCGTAACATGCCCGACCATTGAGAGGTGCCTGATAGATTGGACGGTTGGCTGGAGCAGCTTGATGGACGGGAGGACGGGTACGGCAAGTAGTGACTATGTGTCCATATTGTCCGCAGCTTGAACACAATCGGCATGGTAATTTGGCAGGATGATGGTACTTGCAGGTCTGGCATTGGGGATTTGGGCCCAGATAAGGTTTCGGGTTTTGACCCAAAGGGGCCACTTGAATAGCAGGTACAGCGGGAGTTACGGCTGCGAAGTTTCGACCCTTTCGTTTCTTGTTGCGGTTAGAAGACTCGGGTTTTACATCTTTGACGGCCGCAAGAGTAGAGACAACCTTCTTGGAACCCTTTCTTGTTAAGGTTCCGGCTTTGACATGGTTGTCGGATAGTGTAGCGGATAGACGGATAGCAGCTTCAAGTGTAGGAGGATTGCTTCCTAACACAGCATCTTGAATTTGCATAGGCAGCCGGCTATGTACTTTTCAATTTCACGAGCAAGGGGAGTGATCATATGAGGCACCAATAGGCTCAGCTCTTGAAATCGGGTGGTGTAAGCCAAATTATCCCCGCTGTCTTGGGCAAGATCCAAAAACTCAGTCTCGAGCTTCCTCATTTCATTTCGAGGAAAGAATTCATCAGTCATGGCTTTCTTCAGATCATCCCATGATAAAGATGTAGCAACCTCAACACCACGAGTGCGTTTCTCACCGTTCCACCAGGTAAGGGCTCTCTTTTGAAGTACACTTGTGGCATAGCGAACCCGAAGATTATCGGGACAGTCACTGTTTAGGAATGTGCTTTCCATGCTTTCAAACCATTGCAGTAGGCCGGTAGCACCTTCAGTCCCGAAGAATTTTGTAGGATTGCACGAGTTAAAGTGCTTAAACGTGCATTGAGGCGGGTTGGTACCACCATTTCCTTGGATGTTGTGAGACCCGTCACTGTTGTTATTGGCTTGGGTCATTTGCCCCACCAGCTGGGCAAGGAGAGTAGCAAGATCCGGGTTGGAAGTGCTAGAGTTTGCACGTCGAGGAGGCATTCTAACACCATAAGAAAAGACAATGATATTTTAGATAAGATGGATATATATGAGTTATAGTGGGAAATAATGTAAGCAGAAAAGCGGGATTCATCATGACGCGTGCCAGTGCATGTGTATTTATTCGAAGTTGATGGGGGAAATTAAGCCATCTATTCCGGATAGAACATGATGTTATAGATCATTATTTGCGTAATAGGAATTGCCGGGACTTTCTTGCACTACAAAACATTGTTCGGATCGTATCCTTGCGAATACATTGACTTATCAACGTTAAATAATTCCTCAAGACTTTCAAGGAGACATGCTTTAGCATATAGGTAAACACTCACTTCAGGAATTCCTAGGAAAGCATACGGGTCCGTTTATTTGGATTTATACGAAATGCTTTCCTAGACAGAAAACCCAATGTACAGGTGTAACCCTTCCAGATTGCACGTGTCCTTTACTGGTTTCAAGAAATTAAGTCGTTGACTAGATTTTCAAGATTTTAATAGACTTGAGAGTCTATGAGTATAAAATGTGTAGGAATGTTGCAATTAATATGGATTATAAAAGAGTATGGATAAGGATGGGTAGTGTATTTGTTTGCATAAGTTTGTTTGTCAAATGTGTATGTAAAGTATGTATCATGTATTTAAGCCTTGTATGTATAAGTCTCATGTACCAAACTTGAGAAAATTCAAATAATACCTAACTACAAATAATTCACATAACAATTAATCATTTAGCACATTACACATAAAAGGGAGTCCTAGGGTTATAGTCTAGGTCATTGTGTCTAATAACCTAATTCCCTATAACCATGGCTCTGATACCAATCTGTCACACCCCGACCGATGGCGGAATCATCGAGGCCGACAATGGAATGATTGTTCAAAAGCACATGATAACTAAAATGTTGCATAATTCATTAATTAAATTTAAAGACAACAAAGATCCAAATACAATACATTTCAAATAACCTAGTCTAGTTCAAAACATTGATTTATTTAACTAGGTCCATAGTTCTTAAGTGGAGGAATCTTCGGCAACCAATCACATATCCAAACCTGAAACATTATTTAAATCAAGTGTCAACTAAAAAGTTGGTGAGTACATAGGTTTTGTAGTTCAGATAACTAGTAGATAAAAACGTTTTGCAACTCAATTGTTTATCTTGTTAAACATAGTATATATATGGTGTATCATTTATCTAATCACAATTCAAACCTTCATTGACGCGCTTGAACATAGCACAACAGCTAAGTCCGGTATGTTTGAATATAGTTACCCACTATATCCGGTATGTTTGAATATAACACGCGGCTATATCCGAGTATGCAGTAATAAACACCCTAACCGGGTGGGCTGGTCAGGCACAATAGATCTATTAATATTACTGTTGGTTTTCTTGTGTTTAAACTAAATGAATGTACACCCAAGATAATAAGCATATAGTCCACATGAATAACACATATAAACAAAGTGAGTAGCATGTATAATGTTTCACCCCAAAATGCGTAAAAATGTAAAATGGGGGCTATGTAACTCACCTGGCTAGCGGATGTTTTTAATCCATGAGGGTAGGTGATACGGATGTTGAAACCTAAGCACGATGGAATCCTATGTGGATAGATAAGTATTATTGTACGTTTTATATGTATGTGCGTATTCGTATTTAAATGTGTATAGGTTTTATAATAATATTTTCTTAATATTTATTTGTATAAAATATGGTAGAAAAATGATAATGATTTTGTAAACTTTAACTTATAAAAATATATATTGTCAAAATATTACATTTTTAAATAAGTAGTTATTATGTATTTATAAAAGTTTCTATTTATTTATTTATATTATTATTATATGTATTTTTTGTAAGTTAAAAACTATTTAAAAATTTTATAAAAATATAGTGTTTACTATTTTATAAAAATTTGGGTGGGTTAAATATGTATAAACATTTGCTTAATCGATTTTAAAATAAACGAACGAGTAAGCCGACTCGTTTTAGTTTTTATTGTATAAAAATAATATTAAAATAAGTTAAAATAAATAAATAAAATAAAAACAGAATAAAAAGTTTGGGCCGAAGGCCAACCAGGATCGAACCCGCGACCTCAGGATCAAACACACACACGCATAACCAGTCGGGCTACTGCCCATCGCTGGTTATGTGTGTACCTGTTAATTTAAATACACAAGTGGGAAGTTGGTCGATGGTCCTCGGCAACCGGCAAACCGTGTCCGAGGACACTGGTTTGCCCGGTAACTCATGGGCGATGGTCGCGATTTTGATTGGGGTAGTTTGACAAGGGATAACAGAAGGTAAAGGAACCAAATTGAGGCTCGAACCTGGTCGCGAAGGGTCTGGTCGGCAGAAGCTTAAATCCGAAAATGTCAAGAATGGGGATCGAGCTTCTGGATGGAAGTAGCCTCTAAAACCTTGGTCACAGCTTCACTCAGAGACGACGAATGTAATGGTGTCTTCAATTTGAAGTGAGAGTGGGTGGAAGAGAGGTAGCGAGCTCGAGCAGGTCCCAAGATGGCTATTTATAGCCGAGCTCAAACCTTATGACCAAACGTGAAATTGAGTATGTCCAGACATTCTTCTGGACGAGACGAAGCTAACGAGCTATCAAGCATGCGTGGAGGTTGACTGTCGGGCTCGAATTCGTGGCGTGGGTTCTCGGCCACCAACAGGATCAGACGATCCGTATGTTGGGGAGACAAATTGGTCGGGGGCTTTTGCTCGCGTGGGAACGACGAGTTCAGGGATGCCTTTAGCGGCTGTCGAGGTGCAGGGAACAGGCTTGTCGGGGTGCTCGCCGAAAACTGGGTTGGACCGCCGGACAAACGTGGGGGTGACCGGAAAGTCGATTTGCAATTTGGCAGTTTCAGTCCCTGTAGTTTGATTTTGTTTTAATTCGACCCCTGAGATAATTACGGATGAATCCTTGTAGTTTGATTTGTACAGAAATAGTCCCTCAACAGATTTTATCTTAAAACCTTCTAGTTTGAAAATTTTCAAAACAACCCCTCAATTTTTATAAAAACAAATTTCTTTTAATTTATTTTAATTTCAAATATATTTTATAAACTTATTTTATTATTATTATTATAAATAATTTTTATAAAAGTTATTTATCTTATTTAAATAGGTTATTTTATTAAATATATAACATTTAAATTTAAAATTTTATATAAGTTTTAAAACTTATAAAATTTTAATTAATTTAAATCCGTAAAATGAAAATACCTATTTGTATAAAACTAAATAAAACACTCGTATTTTATTTAATTTGACAATGATTACACGATAATTATATTACAAGTGCGCGAATGAAAAATCCGAAATGTCACAGGTTAGTAGCGCTAACTTCTACTGGAGGTCGAAAGGGTACATAATTGACCTAATCCATCCATGTGCATGGCACAAAGAGGCGAACCACATCCTACAATTGAGCTTCGGTTGGCAGACTTATGATAATTTTTGGTTTTGTCTGATCAACAACGATTGTGTAGAGTACATATGTTTTTCCATGCATTTTCAACATATATTTTTCCATGCATTATCAATATATGATTTTCCAATACATTTCATGATATGATATCCATTACATTTAACCTGTGAACTCACCAACATTATGTTGACTCATTTTAGCATGTTTATATCAGGTTGTTGAATGCATAGGATATGTGGCCAGGATGCACCCACAGGAGTCACACACTATTCATGCATGACATCCTATTTTGACCAACGCTTTTAAATCATTTGTTAAGCGTTGTAAACTTTTAAACATTGCTTCCACACATTTACTTTGAATTTTATTAAACTTATTTTGGGTTTGTTCAATCCATGCATTTAAAACAGGTATTTTAAAAACCATTTAGTTGTTATTCAAAGTAATTTAATGGTAAAGATCCTCTCAAGTCACGCCCCTCGGGTATAGCCCGGATGTGGAATTTGGGGGTGTGGCAGACTGGTATCAGAGCCATTGGTTGCAGCGAACTAGGTTGCATATAGTGGACTCAGACTGTAAATGATGTCTTATTAGCATTTCACTTCCGCACGTACACTTAGTATTCTCATATACACTTAGAATCCTCACGTTGTGGTTAACCTACTACAGGAACATGTCAGCTACAAACAACCAATCGAGATTACGGACTCTGAGGATGAGTACGTGTACACGCCATCGACACCAGTGGACATTTCATCCGATGAGACACTAACGGAGTACCTTGTCTTCGACGACACCACCGTTGAGAAGTCGAGAGAAGAACTGACAGAGGACGATGAAGTTGAGTGAAAGATGGAGTCTGAAACTCCAACAGCTGAAGAGACCCACGAGTGGGGCATCTGTGACATCGCCTACCCGCACCTACATCGCCCCTACGGGCCACTAGTTCAGCATACCCCGATGAGAGGGCACCACCCTCTCCTACGAGCATGCCTGTCCCTGAGCCCAAGGGTAAGAAATCTAGACTTGACATGAGAAAGTGGACGTTTATTTCTAATACCTTGAGGGGTTAGGCTAAGGAGGAAGGAGTACCTCCTATGACCGATATCAGAGAGTCTTAACATGGACAACGCATCTTACCGATTAACGGGGAGCCGGTCGAGCGTACGATCCCGACTCTGGTAGCCTGATGCAACCTGGGTGATAGACTGCTAGGGGATCTGTGATGGGAGTAGAAGAAGGTACGCGGAAACCTAAAGCAAGTGGAGCACCTTAAGAAGAAGTTTCTGTCCCTAGAAGGTCTGGGTTAGATACTGAGCAGAGGATTGAGCATGTGCCTACACAAGTGTCCGGGACCGCACTGCAGACCCAATAGGAGCCGGTGTCCCGACTAACGGAGGATCACCAAAGGGATGCTGCCAGGATTACCATTTTATCTGACCGAGTATCTAAGGCTGAGAGGCACCTGAGCCTCAAGAAACAGAGGATCACCATGGCAGAGCAGAGAGCTACACTTCTACCCAGAGGGCCGTTGCATCAGAGCTCAGTGCAAATGCAGTGGGGGAACAGCTAGAGGCAACTAGTACTCTTGATGTGTTCTGTGCTGCTTTGCTCTCGTTCGCTATGCGGAACGGCACATTTACCTGATCTATTTCATTTCCTATTCAGCCTATGGAAAGCAACCATGACGACAGCACTGATGGAGGCCCTGTTTAACCAAAGAGTAGCTGCAGCTGTTACAGCCTTACCGAACAACCATAGTGCAGGAGGACAAGGAAAAAATCCCCCAGTACGCACCTACTATCTTTTCCTTAAGTGCAAACCGCTCTCTTTCAATGGGCGGGATGGAGCAGCTAACTTGGTATGATGGATTGAGAAAGTGGATTCTACTTTCGAGATGCACAACTGCACAAAAACTTCAAAGGTGAAATTCGCTACCGGAACTTTTGTGGGACAGGCCCTCACCTGGTGGAAATCCAATGTCTAAGCGATGTGCTTGGAAGCAGCGAATGCTATGCCATGGGTAGACTTCAAGAAGCTGTTAAGGTATGAGTACTGTACACGAAACGAGATCCAGGATCTTGATGAAAAGTTTTGGAACTTGAAAATGAATGGACCGGATGTGGTGGATTACACGTCGAAATTTCATGATTTGGCAGGATTGTGTCCTCATATGGTAACACCTGAAGAGAAGCGTATTGAGCATTATCTGTGGGGAACTGGCCCCGCAAATCCAGGGTATGGTATCATCTTCTGAACCTACAACAATCCAGCAAGCAACCCGATTGGCACATAACCTGACGTCCCAGGTTGTTTGTCAGGGACTCTTTAACAAACCTGCTGATAACAAGAGAAAATGCGAAGGTAGTTCTTTAAGGTCATTTAATCCGCCACCACCAAAGAAAAGGCAAGAAACTTTCTGAGCCTACACCCCAGGTCAAGCTGAAAATAAGCCAAGGAGAGCTTACACGGGAACCCTACCAAAGTGCATTTGATGCAACTTTCACCACAACGGCACTTGTGAGGAAGCAAGGTGCCAAAAGTGCAAATGGATTGGCCATTCCCCAGGGATTGCAGGATGAAAGGACCAGTTCCAAACACTAGAGCAACCCATGCTTGTTACACTTGTGGGCAGAATGGACATTTTTCAAAGGACTGCCCAAGGAATAGGAAGCCAGGAAACAACAACGCCAAAGGGAGAGCTTTTGTGATTGGAACAGGAGAAGCCAAACAGAACCCCGACACCGTCACGGGTACGTTCCTTCTAAACAACCATTATGCATCTATGTTATTTGATACTGGTGCTGAAAGAAGCTTCGTGTCTAATGAATTTAGTCCATTACTTAGCATCGAACCTACTGTGCTAGATAACGAGTGTACCGTAGAACTAGCTGACGGTAAATTAATCAAAACCAACCACATTATTCCAAGCTGTGTCCTAGAATTAGCGAATCATTCCTTTGAAATAGATCTACTACCCATTAAACTAGGAAATTTTGACGTATTTATCGGTATGTACTGGATGTCCAAGAATGGAGCGGAGATTGTATGCCGTGAAAAGATTATCAGATTACCCCTACCAGATGGAGAAACACTTGCAATTCAAGGAGAAAAGAGCGTCCTCTGAATATCATCTCATGTATGAAAGCCTATAAGTATCTACGAAAAGGATACTATGCCATCTTAGCACATGTAACGGAGAACCGGACAGAAGAAAGGAAGGTCGAGGTAATACCAGTTGTTCGTGATTTTCCTGAAGTATTCCGTGAAGACTTACCCATATTAACCCATCAAGAACCGATACCCCCTACCCAGAATAACGATTTGTTTGATCAACTACAAGGATCGAGTTATTACTCCAAGATCGACTTACGGTCAGGGTACCATCAGCTCAGAATCCAAGAGGAGGACATACACAAGACGGCATTCCGAACTCGATATGGACACTACAAGATTTTGGTAATGCCATTCGGTTTGACAAATGCACCCACGGTGTTTATGGATCTTATGAACCGTGTGTGCAAACCCTACCTAGACAAGTTTGTTATTATGTTCATTGACGACATCTTGATCTATTCTCGCAGCGGGGAGGAACACGCTGAACATCTAAGACTCATTCTTGAACTATTGAAAACCGAAAAGCTGTACGATAAGTTTTCAAAATGCGACTTCTGGATCCAAGAAGTGCATTTCCTAGGTCACGTGGTAAAATAGATAGGCTTACACGTTGACCTAACCAAGATTGAAGCGATAAGAAACTGGCGAACACCTAAAACCGCAACCGAAATACAATAATTTTTGGGACTTGTCAGATACTACAGAAGGTTTATCGAAAACTTTTCAAAGATTACGAAACCATTGACTGCTTTGACACGGAAAGACGTAAAGTATGATTGGAATGAAAGAACTTAAGAACCATTTCAGTTACTCAGGCATAAACTTTGTAGCGCACCGATCTTAGCACTACCAGAAGGAAAGGACGACTTCGTAGTCTACTACGATGCGTCACACCAAGGACTTGGTTGTGTACTGATGCAAAGAGAAAAGGTTATCGCATATGCTTCACGGCAATTCAAAGTGCACGAATAGAACTACACCACCCACGAGTGGTTTTTTGCACTCAAAATCTGGAGACACTACCTGTATGGTACCAAATGTACGATTTTTACCGACTACAAAAGTCTCCAACACATCTTTGTTCAAAAGGAGTTGAACATGCAACAGCTCAGATGGGTCGAATTGCTTAATGATTACGACTGTGTAATCCGTTACCATCCAGGAAAGGCAAACGTAGTTGCTGATGCCCTAAATAGGAAAGAATAACTCAAACCACGTCGTGTGTGAGCATTAACCTTGACAATCTACACGAATCTACCTGTCCAGATACGTGACGCTCAACTCGATGCACTCAAGGAGGAAAATTTGGAAAATGAAGGCCTACGAGGCATGGAGAAACTGTTTGAGATCAAATCCGATGTTGTGCGTTACTATATGGATCGGATATGAGTACCGAACCATGGGAACTTAAGAGACTTAGTGATGGATGAGGCATATAAGTTGAGGTATTCAATTCACCTTGGTACTGACAAAATGTACCAAGACCTCAAGACAAACTACTGGTGGCCAAACATGAAAGCCTAGATTTCTACATATGTCGAAAAATGTCAAACATGCGCCAAGGTTAAGACGGAATACCAGAAACCATCAGGATTATTACAGCAGCCGGAAATTCCACAACAGAAATGGAATTTAGGGGTGTGACAGTGGTCTCTTGAATAATCTCAACTCCTGTCAACTGTTTATCACTGACTTCCGCCCAGCACAATGGAGAGCGACACTTCCAACCATACAACGCTTCAAACCGTGCAACCTTAATACTCGTGTGATAATTGTTGTTATAAGAAAACTCAACTAACAGTAGATGAGTATCCCAGCTATCACCAAAATCAATAACACATGCACGAAGCATATCTTCAAGTGCCTGGATGGTCCTCTCGCTCTGACCATCAGATTGTGGGTGATAAGAAGTACTCATATCCAAACGAGTACTCAGAGCTTTCTACAATGACTGCCAAAACCTAGAAGTGAATCGACCATCTCTATCGGAAATAATCAAAACAGCAACACCATGACGAGCAACAGTTTCCTTCATATACTATCTTGCCAATTTCTCCGTCTTATCAGATTCCTTAATCGGAAGGAAATAAGCAAACTTTGTCAACCGATCGACAATTACCCAAATAGTGTCATAACCACTAGGCGTTCTGGGAAATTTCATGATAAAGTCCATGGAGATACATTCCCACTTTCACTGCGGGATTTCAGGTTGTTGCAAAAGTCCAGACGGCGTTTAATATTCCACTTTCACTCTGGAGCAAGTTAGACACTTACTCACATATTTGGCAATTTCACCTTTCATGTTGGGTGATGCGTAATGTTTTAATATGTAAAAATATAATAAATATATTTTTAGGATTGTTTCACGAGATCAGGTTTTAAATTTATAAAATGATAATTACTTTAACATAAAACACACACAATAAGCAAGTGTACCTATTGCAGCGTAATATAGTTTAGGTAAGAACCAAGTATCGAACCAACGGATATGGCCGAATTCCAATACTCAACTTTTGCTAACGTTTAGCCGATTTAATTAGTTAGTGAGTTTTCTGTGCTTGTGGAACAAGAAAGTAAATGACAGAAAAGTAAATGGCGATAAAGTAAATAGCAGAAAAGTAAAAACGTGTGTGAAGTGTGTAACAGAAATGTAGCGAACAGAATAGTAAATAACAGGAAAGTAAATAAATCGGAAATGATCAGGTTACGAATAGTATTGCTTTGGGTTTCGAATCCGCTTGGTGCGTGATAATGTTAAGTTGCCTAATCCAGCGATATGACTACTACAAATGTGTCACCCGGGTCACCGCTAGAGCCTCGTCCTCACGACATTTTATTTGCAAATTTAAAAGCTTTAACAAGTGGTAGTGCCTCCCGTTATGGACAACAATTACCCTCAACCCTTCGAATGGTCATCTCTGGGTTGGTTTAAGACATCGAACGTAAAATGCTTTGCATTAGAGTTAATATGTGAATATATTTTGCTCACTGGGAGAGGTTGCAACAATGGGACCAAGTATAAAGACGTACCGTTCCCAACATGAGTTCACCAATTCTTGGTCGCATAATAAGTTCGTATAAAGAAGTACGATCTTAATAGTGTTAACCAAGCCTTAGCTTATCATTATCTACTTGTATAAAGACGTACAAGCTTCAAGAGAAGTTTGATTAAAAAGGTTTTACACTTTAAAAATCAAGAACACTCACAAATATAAAGACGGATTTAAACAATAATAAAAGCCCATCAAAATGGTTGTTTTAAGGACGAATAGTTAAAAACATAAACATATCACTTGGATTAATACGTTAAACATGAACATGCACCAAACTTCATCTTCACCCTAGCAATACAAAGAGTCTAGCCATGAATGGCCATACTAACTAGCATAACGTTGAGTTTCGTAGGCTCCCCTACTACGAAAGAAGGAGGAAGAGCCCCTCTAGTCACTACTACTACACTCTAACTACGAAATAAGATTTCTCAGGTGTGTTCTTGGGGTGTATAAGGGATGCTTCAATGAAGAACCCAAGTCATCTATTTATAGGCCTCAAAATGAACAATGTACGGTCGTGCATTGGATTGCACAGGCGTGCAAACACCTCGGGAATCAAACAGGGTACAAAGGACAGTGTACTAGTGTCTAGGGAGGGCAGAAGGGGTTGCATGGCCGTGTAACCCTCTGCCTGCTCCCGAGGCTCGTCTTTTTGCTGCTGGTTGACTTGTATTGACCTGGTTTAACTTCTTGGGGATCAATGCTCGGGATTGGTCCTACAAAAGCTTGATTTCTTCATTTTTTAAGTTGGTTTTTGGTTTGTTTATCTTGAAGAACCGAATAACCTGCAATTGTGAAATATTAACGTTTTAAGTATCAATTGTAAGGTTATTAATCAATGAGTACCATAATATGGGGATTATTATGCATGTAAAACGTGTATAATTTAGGACATATCATAATACCCCACACTTAGACTTTGCTTGTCCTCAAGCAAACTCATGCATGATCATACCCATAACTAAAAACTTTACAAGGGAAATGGAACTCCAAGTAGTTGGAAATTCAGGGATAACTCTTGAGTTGCTTATTCTATTTTTGTATTTTTTTATGATGGAATCCACGACAAGCCTATTAGAACTTCAATTATGCATAAATTTTCACTACTCACAATGTTCACTCAACTCTAGGGTTATATATGTATGGATAATATAAGTTAAGTGGAACACTCAAGTTCGAATCGAATTATGCAGTGATCATAAGCTTGTATGTAAATCAAGTCTCCACCAATTAACTAAGTAGTATGCATGAATCAAGAGAACTTTAAAAGGGTTGTAATGTGGCTAAAATAAAAATAAAGGGTGAAGATGAAAATCTTTTTAGGTTTTTATGGATTTAAAAGGTTTGAAGGGCTGCAACTATCGTGAAACACACATCTACGGCTTCATGGCTTAAAATGGAAAGTACTAACATGTCCCTTTACAGTACTCGGATCATGAGGGTATAATTAATCCGAGGGCTCATTTATGGTCAGATTGCCAAGACCAAGATCTCTCATTAGTGCCAACTCTTTCCTTACTACGTAGTACACATTGATGCCTCTCCGTATGGAACTTTTGGCTTGTAGCCTAACCGCTCCAACTTTGATCAGATGCATGTACTCACTCTAGGAATGAGTTTGATTCTTGCTACATTTTCCATTGTGGCTCCAGTTGCCACACTTCACACATTTTTCGTATATTTTGGCTCTTCTTTTGGCGGCGCTTTTTGACAGGCCGCAGAATGGTGGTAGTTGTTCTTGCTTGCGCCACCGTTTTCTTACATCACTAGTGGATTTGAAAACTTTCTCTCGGAGTTCGGGCGGTAATTCAGGCTTTGTGAAATGAAGGCAGAAAAGAAAATTGAAATAAAAAGAATACATATCCAGCTCTTTAAGGTCTAACAGGTAAAAGACCAACTTATTCTCTTTTTTTTTAATCAAGACAAATTCTTCAATAACTCTCTTTCCTCAATTTCCTTGAAATAATATTTTCGTAAATTTCTTGCAGATAGTTCGGTTGTTTCTTCCTAATACATCCACCTTCTTATATATTAAAATTACTTTGAGTAAAATAGATTCTTTCCGAAGTTGCCTCAATGGTACTAAACTTGAAATAACGTCATAGGATAATTTTTCTATTTTGAAGACAGTTAGCCAATAACCGGTGTTTACGAAAAGCTGGTTGGGTGATAATTGTAGGTAGTAGAAAAGAAAAGGCTAAGGCTCAAAGGGCTATCTAAGCGGATTATATTTTTGGGATTTTTGGATTTAAGGATAAGGGTAATAAAGTCCTACGTGCCTCAATCACTTTCAAACTTCTACTAGTTCATGCTATTGATATGTATAAGTCACACAAGTTCTAATTATGCATAAAATTCAATCGAAAAACCCTCAGTAACGCCAAACGAAAGAGCATGCGAATAATTATATACTGCGCCAAGAATTTGATGCTGTGTAATAGGCTTGATTTTCCTCACATGGAAACAGATGGAATAGGGTTTAGCGAATCGTTATGCATAATATTCATTTATTTCTACTTGCCATGTATTCCTTTTACTTTATTAGGTGCGAACTCAAAGAGGTTTTAAAGTTTAAAATTTTAAAAAATTTTCGGGTTTGGCAAAAGGTAGGTTTTTGTAATGTTTTGGTCAAATGGGTAGAAAATCACAAGTTGAAATTTTACTGCTTTGAGGTTATAAGTAGTCCTGAATCTCTTAATTCCCCACCCCACACTTAAAACTGTGCATTGCCCTCAATAAACAAATGCATGTAATGAAATGCTATGCAGGAATTTAAATGCATGAAGTTTTAAGGGAAAAGAAACTGGTACTCCCCTGGTCAATTCGGTGTATAACCTAAGGCCAAAACTTATTGGTGTTGTCAACACTTTGCTTCAAAAACTTCATCGAATTTCACAGAAATTTGATTTTTTCCGATTCCTCAGGTTGTAGAGATGGAGTGTGATTCCTCAAAGAAGTAGAGAGACTATCTGGTGATGCTATTCTACCTGAAACATAAGGAAAAACATAAAAGCAGAATAGGAAAATAAAAGGTAGTAGTTAAGCTACTAAGTTCCTAGTATCGAGAGGGCATACCTGGGGCTGAAGTATGAGAAACTTAAATTTGAATAGTCAAACCTGAAATCCATGATTCTGCCGTATGAACTAACCTCTCAATTTATTCATGATCATCGGGTTGCCTCCCGGAAGCGCTACGTTTATTTAAGGGTCTTTAGCATGACCCGTACGTGTTTCATCAGTCCTACTCCTCTAGTGGAACCTCGTCCACTACTTGATCAATTGGTCCTTCGAGGTAACGCTTGACTCTGTAGCCGTTAACTTTGAAATTTTTCCAATCTGTTTGTAGAAGGCGGTGTTCTCCTGCAATGGATAGATCTAGGTTAACTGCTTTAAGCGCCTAGTATGCTTTATGCTCAATATCTATTGGCAGGTGACAGGCCTTTCCATAAACCATTCGGTAAGGAGTGGTTCTGATAGGTGTTTTGTAAGTCGTACGTGAGGCCTATAATCCATCTTCCAGTTTATTAGGCAAGTCTTTCCTGTTTGGACTGACAATTTTTTCCAAGATACGCTTGATTGCTCTGTTTGAAACTTCCACTTGTCCATTTGATAGGGGATGATAAGGTGTAGGCAGCTTATGGGTACAACCATATCGTTTAAGTGTCTTTTCCAGTTGTGAATTGCAGAAGTGTGTTCCTCTATCACTTATTAGAACTTTTGGTGTACCGAACCGTGTGAATAATCTTTTAAGAAATCGGATGACGACTCTTGCATCATTAGTTGGGAATGCTTGTGCTTCGACCCATTTTGACACGTAGTCAACTGCTACTAGGATGTATTGATTTCCGCGAGATGGAGGGAATGGTCCAACAAAGTCAATCCCCCAGACGTCGAATATCTCACAAACTTGGATGCTTGTCTGGGACATTTCTTCATGCTTTGAAATACTTCCTGACCTTTGACATGAGTCGCATTTGCTTATAAGCTTATGTGCGTCCTTGAAAATAGTTGGCCATAAAAATCCGGCCTCAAAAAATTTTCTTGTAGTATAATTGGCTCCATGATGCCCTCCTGTTGGTCCTTCGTGACATTGTTGTAATATCTCGTGTGCATCCTTCCCATGCACACATCGTCGCACTATTTGATCTTTACAAACACGGAATAGGTATGGATCTTCCCATAAATAGTGCTTGATATCTACAAAGAATTTCTTTCTTTCCTGAAATGTTAATCCTTTCACTAGTTCTCCGCTTGCTAAGAAATTTGCGATGTCTGCAAACCATGGGTATTCATTGATTTCTTGTACGTGCAGTATGTATTCATGAGGGAAACTATCATTTATATCAATCTTTTGATTTCCTTGAGTGGTTTCAAGTCGAGATAGATGATCTGCTGCCATATTCTCTGCTCCCTTTTTATCTTTTATCTCGATGTCAAACTCTTGTAGTAGGAGGATCCACCTAATTAACCTTGGTTTAGCGTCTTGCTTGTTAAAGAGATGTCTTAAGGCGGCATGGTCGGTGTAGACTATAGTTTTTTATAATACTAGGTATGAACGGAATTTATCAAAAGCGAAAACTACAGCTAGTAATTCCTTCTCAGTAGTAGTGTAATTTTCTTGAGCGTCATTTAAGGTTTTGCTTGCATAGTGAATTCGGTGAAAATGCTTTTCGCTTCGTTGACCTAAAACTGCTCCTACTGCGTAGTCCCTTGCATCGCACATGAGTTCGAAAAGTTTAGTCCAATCAGGTGCCGTCATGATAGGTGCATTGATGAGTTTCTTCTTGAGAGTTTCAAATGCTACTAAGCAATCGTCAGAGAATAGAAAGGGTCGATCTTTCTCCAACAATTGTGTCAAGGGTCTGGCGATTGATGAAAAATCCTTTATGAATCTCCTATAGAACCCTGCATGACCGAGGAAGCTTCTGATCACTTTTACTGAATTTGGCGGTGGAAGCATTGATATAGTTTCTACTTTGGCTTTGTAGACTTCAATACCATTCTTTGAAATTTTATGTCCTAATACTATTCCTTCTTTAACCATGAAATTGCACTTTTCCCAATTTGGTGCTACATTTGAATCTTCACATCTTGCTAGCATTTTTTCTAAGTTTTGTAGACAATGGTCGAAGGAGTTTCAAAAAACTGAGAAGTCATCCATAAATACTTCCATTGATTCTTCTATCATATCATCAAATATAGCGATTTGCACCGCTGGAATGTAGCAGGTGCATTGCATAGTCCAAATGGCATACGCCTATAAGCGAAGGTGCCATAGGGATAGGTAAATGTAGTCTTCTTCTGATCTTTAGGGGTAATAGGGATTTGAAAGTATCCCGAGAATCCATCGAGAAAGCAATAGAACATATTTCTGGATAGTCGCTCTAACATTTGGTCAATGAAGGGTAGTGTAAAATGATCTTTTCGGGTAGCTTCGTTAAACTTGCGATAATCGATACACACCCACCATCAAGTGACTGTACGGGTTGGTATTAGCTCATTTTTCTCATTTGTGATTACTGTTATACCCCCTTTTTTAGTACAACCTGAACTGGACTGACCCATGCTGAATCTGAAATAGGGTAGATTACTCCTGCGTCTAGTAACTTGATAACCTCATTTTTCACTACCTCTTGCATTTTTGGGTTTAGTCATCTTTGGTGTTGGACACTTGTTTTGTAATTTTCTTACATAAGTATCTTATGAGTGCAGAATGAGGGGCTAATTCCCTTAAGATCCATTAGCTTCCTGGCGATAGCTTTCTTGTATTTCTTCAAAACTTGTAGTAGTTTTTCTTTCTCGTTGTTTTTCAACCTGGAGGAAATAATTACTGGAAGCTTGGATTCTTCATCTAGGAAGGCGTATGATAAATCAGGCGAAAGTTCCTTTAGTTCAAGTGTAGGTGGTTCCTCGATAGACGGTTTTGCCTTCTCACTCTCATCTCTATCTTCCAACTCCTCAATGCCTGTTACTTCATCATTATGATGAGTGTGTTTTATCATAAATCCTTCGCAAACTAGATATTCTTCCTATTCCTCTACTGGCCATTCTTCTTCCTTTCCCAAGATGTCATGTATGTAATAACCTACTAGGTAGTCGAAATCGTCAAAAAGAAAGGCTAGATCGTCATGACCACTTGGTCGTTGCATAGCCTTCTTGAGACCGAATGTGATTCGTTCTTGTTGGATACTTAATGCCAATCTTCCTCCCCAGACGTCAATAAGGGTGAGGGCTGTATTGAGAAATGGTCTCCTGAGAATAAGAGGGCATCGCATTCCTCCTTTTATGTCGACTACCACAAAATCTATAGGGAAGAAAAATTCGTTAATCTTTATAAGTACGTCTTCAGCAATTCCCTTTGGATAGCGAACTGTCCAATTGATTAGGCATAGTTCTAATTTTGTTGGTTGAAGTTTCTTGAGTTTCATTTTGTCAAATATTGCGCTAGGTAAAATATTTACGCCTATATGTAGGTCAGCAATATTATTACCTTGGATTGAGTCGCTTATAAGACAGAAGATCATGAATTGGTCGGGAGGTTTTCTTCCTCTCATAATAGCTAAACATTCTTCATTCAACGTGATTTGCGGCTGTTCTTCCATTTTGCGTGAGCATGTATCTTATAGAGAAATAGTTCGTAGGGGAGATTTAGCTGGATTTGATTTAATAAAGACTGAAAGCTTTTAAACTGTTTTTCCAATCTTGGTGGTTCTAAGGTTTCTTGTATGATTTCAGCCCTTAATACATCATCTTCACCTGTATTCTCCGTGTTCCCCATGGGTATCATAGTTACTACATCTACATCTTGTTCTAGTGATGCTTGATTTACTTCGACACATAGTGGATGATCCAGAATTTCAGAAGGATCTTCATTTGGTTCCGTAGCGTAGAGTTTAATGATTTGACTCTTTATTTCCTCCAAATTACGAAACAATGTGTCTGGTTTCCAAGGATCTGGTTCATAGTAAGCACTGTCTGTGTTTACTGATGGAGGTGGTGAAGGAAATAAATCCTCAAATGATGATGGGTGGAGGTTTATCTCATGATCCATAGGGCGCCATACAAAGAGATAGCACTCCTCAATGTAGTGTGATCCCCCACAAAATTCGCACCATGAATCTGAGAAATTGTTGTCGAAGTTGAAGAATTCTTCTTCGGGAAAGTTTTCATTATAAGGATTCATGATGATATTTTTGTGTGATCTTTTTACTTTTAATAAGGCTAATCCGTTAACTTGATTTTTTCATGAAATCACCGTGTCCCCGGCAACGGAGCCAAAAATTTGATACGTAATGTTTTAATATGTAAAAATATAATAAATATATTTTTAGGATTGTTTCACGAGATCAGGTTTTAAATTTATAAAATGATAATTACTTTAACATAAAACACACACAATAGGCAAGTGTACCTATCGCAGCGTAATATAGTTTAGGTAAGAACCAAGTATCGAACCAACGGATATGGCCGAATTCCAATACTCAACTTTTGCTAACGTTTAGCCGATTTAATTAGTGAGTGAGTTTTGTGTGCTTGTGGAACAGGAAAGTAAACAACAGAAAAGTAAATGGCGATAAAGTAAATAGCAGAAAAGTAAAAACGTGTGTGAAGTGTGTAACAGAAATGTAGCGAACATAATAGTAAATAACAGGAAAGTAAATAAATCAGAAATGATCAGGTTACGAATAGTATTGCTTTGGGTTTCGAATCCGCTTGGTGCGTGATAATGTTAAGTTGCCTAATCCAGCGATATGACTACTACAAATGTGTGACCCGGGTCACCGCTAGAGCCTCGTCCTCACGACATTTTATTTGCAAATTTAAAAGCTTTAACAAGTGGTAGTGCCTCCCGTTATGGACAACAATTACCCTCAACCCTTCGAATGGTCATCTCTGGGTTGGTTTAAGACATCGAACGTAAAATGCTTTGCATTAGAGTTAATATGTGAATATATTTTGCTCACCGGGAGAGGTTGAAACAATGGGACCAAGTATAAAGACGTACCGTTCCCAACATGAGTTCACCAATTCTTGGTCGCATAATAAGTTCGTATAAAGAAGTACGATCTTAATAGTGTTAACCAAGCCTTAGCTTATCATTACCTACTTGTATAAAGATGTACAAGCTTCAAGAGAAGTTTGATTAAAAAGGTTTTACACTTTAAAAATCAAGAACACTCACAAATATAAAGACGGATTTAAACAATAATAAAAGCCCATCAAAATGGTTGTTTTAAGGACGAATAGTTAAAAACATAAACATATCACTTGGATTAATACGTTAAACATGAACATGCACCAAACTTCATCTTCACCCTAGCAATACAAAGAGTCTAGCCACGAATGGCCATACTACGGAACAAGGAGGAAGAGCCCCTCTACTCACTACTACTACACTCTAACTACGAAATAAGCTTTCTTAGGTCTGTTCTTGGGGTGTGTATGGGATGCTTCAATGAAGAACTCAAGCCATCTATTTATAGTCCACAAAATAAGCAATGCACGGCTCTGCATTGGATTGCACGGGCGTGCAAACACCTCGAAAATCAAACAGGGTACAAAGAAAAGTGTACCGGAGTCTGGGGAGGGCAGAAGGGCATTTCATGACCGTGCAATGGGTTGCACGACCGTGAAACCCTCTGCCTGCTCCCTAGGCTCATCTTTTAGCTACTGGTTGACTTGTGTTGACCTGGTTTGACTTCTTGGGGGACAATGCTCGGGTTTGGTCCTCCAAAAGCTTGATTTCTTCATGTTTTAAGCTGGTTTTTGGTTTGTTTATCTTGGAGCACCGAATAACCTGCAATTGTGAAATATTAATGTTTTAAGTATCAATTGTAAGGTTATTAATCAATTAGTACCATAATATGGGGATTATTATGCATGCAAAACATGTATAATTTAGGACATATCATTAAGCCACCAATAAAGCTTCTTCAGGTCTTTATACATTTTATCCGATCCTGGATGGGTCGAATACCTTGATTTGTGAGCTTCATCCAAAACCAGCTCATGAAGATTTCTAAAACGTGGCACCCAAACACGATCCATGAAATATAGAACTTCATCCGTCTGTGGAATCAATTCCTTAACCATGCAACGCAAACCTTCGGCTTCAACATTCTCTGGCCTCAGAGCCTCAAGTTGTGCTTCCCAGATTTGAGTTGTAAGACTCGTTTGTACGGTTAATCCCAAAGCACAAACTCGTAAAACTTTATCTCGAACCTTCCTGCTCAAAGCATCCGCTACAACATTCGCCTTGCCCGGATGATAACGAATTTCGCAATCATAATCATTAAGCAACTCAACCCACCGGCGCTGCCTCATATTCAGATCTTTCTGATGAAAAATATGTTGGAGACTCTTGTGATATGTGAAGATCGTACACTTCGTACCATAAAGGTAATGCCTCCAAATTTTGAGCGCAAAAACCACCGCTCCTAACTCTAAATATTCGAGAATAACCTGCCAAACCCAAGAACTGATGCACCTCCGTCGGAGATTTTGGCGTACTCCAATTCTTGATTGCTTCAATTTTCACGGGATCCACATGTATACATTTCTCATTAATGACATGTACAAGAAAATGAACTTCTCGGATCCAAAATCAGTCTCAAATGACGTTCATGATCTTCTTTACTCCTTGAATAGTTGAGAATGTCGTCAATGAAAACGATAACAAATTTATCCAAATAAGGCTTGCAAACCCTATTCATAAGATCTATGAAAACTGCTGGAGCATTCGTCAAACCGAACGGCATAACCAGAAACTCATAATGCCCATAACGCGTTCTGAACGCAGTCTTCAAAACATCTTCCTCTACGACTCTCATCTGATGATAACCTGAACGCAAATCAAACTTTGAAAAATAACTCGAACCATGCAACTGATCGAACAAATCATCAATCCTCGGTAACGGATACCGATTCTTGATAGTGAGTTTGTTCAATTCCCGATAATCGATGCACGTCCTTATAGATCCATCTTTCTTTTTAACGAATAGAACTAGAGCTCCCCAAGGTGAGAAACTCGGTCTGATGAATCCTTTGTCCAATAATTCTTGCAACTGATTGGACAACTCCTACATCTCTGACAGTGTCAATCGGTACGGCGCTTTAGCGATCGGTGCTGCACCAGGTACCATATCGATCCGAAACTCGACCTGTCTTGATGGTGGAAAGGCAAATCTTTAGGAAAAACTTCCGAATACTCACGAACCACGAGTATTTCTTCAATCTTCGGTTCTTCAACCTTCGCATTGACAACACTGGCTAAGAATGTTGGATACCCTTTACGCAAAAACTTTTGCGCCTTTATAACATTCACGAACTTCAAAGGCAATCTCTTCACTTCACCGCGAATAATTAGAACTTCACCGCTTGGAAGAGGGAGACAAACGATCTTCTCATGGCAAACAATTTTCGCGCGGTTTTTGGATAGCCAATCCATACCGACAACAACATCAAAACTACCGAGCTCAACAGGTAAAAGATTAATGTCGAAAGAATGATCTTCAAACTTCAATGAACAGCCTCGAATAACTTCACTAGATTCCCTAATGTTACCGTTTGCTAATTCTATACTATAACCCTTATCTAACTTAGTTGATTTTAAACCAAGCAATGGCTCCAAATCTTTAGATACGAAACTTAGATCGGCTCAAGTATCAAATAAAATAGAAGCAAACTGATTATTCATAAGGAACGTACCCGTGACCACAGACGAGTCTTCCCTAGCCTCTCCTGCATTCATCTCGAAAGCACGGCCTCTAGCATTCACTGGCTTCAACTTCGGGCAATCCTTCTTGAAATGACCCTCAGCACCACATTCATAACATCCACGACGATTGGCATTATCAGAATTACCCGCATTAAAATTTATCGGCATCTTAGATCTGCAAACCGGAGCTTGATGCCCCTATTTTCCACATCTTTCGCAAACGGTTTTCCCACCAGAAGAACAAGACGCGTTTGCAACATAAGCCGTACCGGAATTCTGATTTCTCTTCTTCTTGAAACCAGAACGATTCTTGGGGAATCCCGAGTTCTTCCTTTTTCCATCAAAGGGCTTGTTCTCAACGTCACCAAACTTTTCACCAGCCTCGACTGCTTTCTTGCATGAATCATCAAGTTTGGATCATGTCCCCATACGAACTGCATCATCGGTCAACGAGAACACGAGAGTGATCGCGCTCTGCATAGTGGTAGGGTTTGATGAAGTAACCATACTGCGAATCTGAGGTGCGAGACCCCAAATATACCTCTCAATCCGAACGTACTCTGGCGTGACCATTCTGGGAACCAATCTGGCAAGCTCATTAAACCAGGTGGTACAGGTATGAACATTTGACCAATCATCACATGATTCTAGAATTCAACCTCAGTTTTCTTAAACTCATTTCGCGGACAATATTCACTGAAATAACATATCCTTGATTTCGTTCCAGGAGAGACCGTAAGCTGCATCCTCTCCCAAATATTCCAGCTGAGTATTCCACCACGTTAACGCATCATCAGAAAACAAACTAACCGCATACTTAACCCACTGCTCATTTGTACAACCACTGATCTTGATTACAGCTTCCATCTTCTCGATCCATCGGACGATATCCAAAGGACCTTCAGCACCAGAAAACGGACGTGGGCATCAAGATTGGAAGGTCTTGTACGTATATCCTTGCTATTGCTGATTACCGCTGGCATTCCGATTAGCATTCTGTTACGCGATAGCCGCTCCAACATGTTGCGCAATAACCTAAGTCAACTCATCTGAAGTTGAGGGAAGTAGGGTTGAACCACTTGATCCGCCAGTCCTTGTTGCTGGTGCCATAGACAATTTCTTCTATAATGAATAAAAGAAATTAGACAACATTCTCAAAAAGTTAATATTGTCAATGCACGCAAACAATAAGAATATAAATAAACATCACAACATGCTGAGCCACATCAACAGAAAAGATATCAACTCCAACATAGTAATAACATAAGGCAAATTTCGTTAATAATGATAACTTGTTTAATACATAAGCCAAAATGTGATGAATTTATAAATCACCATAAAACAAGTTCAGAATTTTTCCAAGTCATACTACGACATCCAAAAGATACAACCATCAACTACATCAAAAGATCAAGTATCAAATACATCCATTCACTAATACCACAAACAACCGGAAACGATCACCAGCAAGCTACATCGTCCCAGTAGAAGGACCATTCTGCAAGATCGATGATATCACGGTAACACACATACAAGAGTAAGCCTAGGTGAGATACAGACTCATCGCCATGCCTGACATCTGATGTTGGAATGTTAACAGTCCGACCTTAATCACTCCTGCTCCATCCTCCAAAGCCTACAATCTATGCCCGGTCGTCACTCCGGCTACATCCAAGTCGTTGATGCGGAAATGCATCATGTTCATCGCATCCTCGTCGAGTAACCTTTCCTCATCCAACGTCAGGAAACGACCGTAATGAGCATCTGAAACGTCATCTAGACACTCAACTTTACTCTTCAGAACCCGAACCAAGCTCTCCAACTCCGCAATCCTAGACTCATGCGCACTAAATAGTCACCGCACTGAATCATCCAAAACCATACCTCCACCTGCCGCTGAAGTACTCCCGATCTCATGAACGGACCTATTACACACAACAATTCCTTTACCAACAGGCCTGGCAAGCACATCACCTACACACCCTGCTATGGCACCCTGCACTGTTTGCTCGCCCGGAACACCCTTCTTCCTCTTTCGGGTATACACCAACCTTATATCATTAGGAGGTGGGGTGAAAGCACGGTCAACCGGTGCTGGTACCTCAACAACAGGAACAGGAACCTCAACAACAGGTTCACACATGACAGGGGATGCTGGCCTATGTGCCGTAGACCTGATGGGGCGGGTAGGAGATGAGATGATCTCACTGTCATCGGGTATCCACCCACAATTCTCCTGTTGGTTCCAAACACATGGGAGGCCTGTCTTAGAGTCTCTAATATAAAAACATCCAGGTGGTAGGGGTACAGTCGGGTCAATAGGCTCACTATCTGAGCTCAGGTCAACAATAGGGATGGAAGTAGACATCTGTGACAAGAAAAGGTTATCCGTACTACAGTGGTCAGTTATGCACATTTTAATAAAAGACATGATTTAAAGACGCACAAAAATCTATGTACGACTCAATGCAAATGCATGTGACACTCGCAATGAAAACATTTTAAAAAAAAATTATTAGTTATAGTCCAGATTTTTGAAAACATTTCAATAGTTCACTATAACCGTCGGCTCTGATACCAACTTCTGTCACACCCCAACTCACAGCGGAAGATTTAAGCAAGTGTGGTGGCAACGGAAGTTGTTACCCTTAATCAAACACAACGTATAAAACCATGGATACATTATATAAAAGTATATTAGTTGTCAACATTACACAAGATTATAAAAAGTGTTTAGTCACCAAAACCAAACTTCAAACACGACATTAAATGTTGACACTAGGTCCCGACACGCGTATCCATGACACGGTAGTTTGCTATCATAAAACCGACTTTCATTCCCCAATGCCTGAGCTATTTACCTGAAAAACATGCCAAGTAAAAAATATGTCAACGTAAAGTTGGTGAATTCACAGGTTTTGTCAATATCATATAAATATACTTTTATATTTAGGAAAAGGTACGTGACAATGTATCGTAATGCTAGTGAATAATCAAAAGTTTGCAAGGCCTCACGACTAGATCGAAACTAAGAGCCCATAATCAAATCCAAAACCAACGCCCGAAGATGCCTCAACATATAAAACTCCCGTTACACAAGGACCATGACACCTGGCCGGGGAGCGGGCTGTCACGCCCAATAGATCTATCAATATATTTAGCGGTCCCTTCTACGGAGACTAATTATTATGAATGTGGGACTGAATCCCCCTGAGAGCGTATCTATCAGGAACTACTAAATAGCTACAGTACCTCAATGCCATCTAAGTTCACGTTCCACACACTGTTATACTCATCATAAAACAAATTTACCTTTTCCGGCATGTTTCTCCCCGATATTTGAAAACGTAACAAACATTTAAAACATTTAAATAGGGCCCGTGAATACTCACCTTAACGCGTATACTAGCAAAGAAAGATTATCGAAGGAAACACCCAAGATACGCGCAGCCTAGAGCTTAAGGGATACATTTAACAGTCATCCACAGGCCCGTCTTAGAGTCCTTTTTTAAAATAGTTTATCCAGACAATTCGTTTGTGACTCGATCAAGGTCAAATTATATTTTACTAAGTGTTAAATTAATCATTTTAACCAAAAATACCTAGCACCATTAGTTTTATCCAAAACACAAATATTATTATTTTTATGGAAAATATATAATGACGTGAAAATACTCCACGGTATGATTTTTAATGCGTTTAACATCACGATTAACATAACACACTCGTATGCAACAAATTTACCAATAAACATACAAATGCATGAGATATGTCACTAAACATTTTTTAGCACACAAATAAAACAAAATGCATATAAGTCAACAATTTCACATACTTAGCCATTTACATGCATTTATATTAATTTCCACCAATTGTTATATTTTTATTATTAAAAATATATAAGTATATGCATAGTATTTTATTCATAAAATACTAAGTCTAGGGTTATATGTATATGAAAATACATTTTTCTTACAAAAATATATTATTTGCATGTTTACCCATTTTAAGTTCAACGGTTACCGTTTACGCGTTAAAACCGAAACGGTAACTTTTATTAAACGGTTTTCAATTTTATTATACAAAACACTTATTTAAATTAATATATAATAAATTATCCACAGTAAAACTCATTTTAACTATAAGTTCATAAGTTTACTAAACTTTGTAAGCATTTACATGTACTTGTATATTTAACCGATTTACCGAATTTTAAAAGTAAGAACCGACACCTAGAAATGCACTAACATCCAAATTATGTTATAAACATTATTATAAGTCATATGAACTCATTTTTATATCAAATTTTCTGTTTAGAAATTTATACCAAAAATAAGTATTTTTACTCGTTACAAGTACCTTTCTAAGCACTATTTATGCATTGTTTTTAAGGATTAACGTCCGTACTTATGCTCAAACACTTTGATAAGTTTTATTACATGTTTTTACCATAAATTATATGTTTAGAACCTGTTTTATTTCAGATTTACAAACACAGAGAGTTTGCATGTGTTTAAGTGTCCAAAATCGTCGAAATATGTGTATTTTGCTATATAATACTAATATATATGTATTAAGTATTTTAATCCTTCATCCATGAACATATTTGTTGGTCCCCAGGTGTCTCGGATCATTATGTGTGGGTGTGTGACTAGTCGAACCGGGTGCGGAATACCCGTGACTAGGTGGAGAATCAAACAACACAAAGTAAATCGACAAAGAAATCACTTTAAAGTTCCTGCTATTATAAACTCGAATGATTACAGAGAGAGAAAATACGGAGTGCAAATGTCTGCGTACTTATCTTCTGTCAACCTATTCTTTTTATACAAAACCTGATCTCTACGCACTTAACAAGTGCGCAGGGTAAATTGTTCATGCGTACTTACGCAGAGTATTCTTGCGTACTTGCTAAGTACGCAGGAACTAATTCCTGTGCACATGCTAAGTGCGCAAAACACTTAGAGAATAATTACAAAAATGACATGCATTAGAAATTACAACTCGATAACTAATACATACAGACATTACAATACAAAGACAAAACATACAAGACAAGTACAATAAACTAAGACACTATCCAAAGTGTTTGTCACACAAAAGCGCTTCAACAAACTCCCCCTTGACAACATCTATGGATTGCCTTCGGTCTTCACTGCTCCCCAGCTTTAGCTTCCATCTTCTTCTTGTAGTCAAGACAGAACTTGATCACCTTGTCGTATTTAGAAGCAAGGAACTTTGTCCACTCGTCCGTGTACATGCAGTACTTGTCAGCTAGTGTCTCCAGATCTTTCAAAGAGAAGTTTATGAAGCATACTTCATCAAACACTCTGATCAGTTCCCTTGGCACTAAGCTTCCACTATCGGACCACACCTTTCCAATCACTACTGCCTCACCCGTTTTAGGATCTACGTACCAGTACCATATGTTACCGAGGATATCTTGAGATAACTTGCTAAAGGGAATCTTGGTTTCACATAGCACTGGCTTGTATACCAGTTTCTTTAAGCTTTTCTTAATCACAGGATGTCTAGCATTTTTGTCCTTGACTCGCTTGGGCACTTGAGGCTTAAACATTTCGAATTTCCAAGATCTTACCTCACGCTGTAGAACCTGCCACAAACCCATCGCTACTGCGTTATTTGAGTGACCCAGCAGGTCTCGGTTTACTAGGTTCACGAGGTCGTATCTTGGTAAGGAGTTGAAAGCTTCGATGGTTGGTTTCAACTATTGAACCCCCCCAGCTGATTTGATTGCAAACAACTTCTTATCCTCATTGAACCTCACAGCTAAGATCATCCCTGTCGCTCCGTGTTTGTATATGATTGAAGTCTTCTGCCATACCAGAGCCGGATCCTTTGATGAACTTTCAGGCATATGTTTGTCTTTTTTTGCCTCTGGATCCACAGGTGTAGGGTCGGTCGGGGAGGCTTCAGTCGACGCCTAAACAGTACTAGCAGGCTCGATTGAACCTGTGTCAAGATAAGATTCAAAGGACGGAACTTCAAAGATCTCTCCATCTTCAAGCTCATACTCTCCTTCCCCGTCGCCCTTGGGAACTGTTATCACCACATCATCATCTTCCTCATCCCAATCGTCACCAGAGTCGATCTCTCCTTCTTCAAGATTGCAGAGAGCCTCGATCTGTGCTTCTTTGGAATAGTCTGGCTCTAAGAATAAGATCGCATTATCCAACACGTCTTCAGATAGATCTTTCAGAACATCAGCCACAGTCTTTCCTTTGTTTCCACCTGAAGCATCACCACCTTCCTGGGGAGTCGGCCATTGGAACAGCAGAAATGGGCACTATCACCAAATCCTGTTGCTCACTTCCACTAGGACCGACTTCAGGATCCTTGTATTTGTCATCATCCTTTGTTAAATCAACCGGATGACAAGCTTCATCACCGGTAGATTTTGATGTCTTCTCCTTCTCTTTCTCTTTCTCCCCCTGAGCAGCAAGCTTCTTGGTCAGTTCAGCTACTAACTTGACCATCATTTCATGTTCTTTCCGCTGCATGTCAAAACGTCTAAGGACGTTCTGTGTCCCAGAATCATATTATTTGTTTTGATGAGTAGTTCATTCTGGGCCATCAAATTTGCAAGTCTCTCTTCAGTCCCAGTCCTCTGGATTCTTAGAATAGTAACTTCGTCCACCAACGAATTTATCTAAGCCTGTTGAGCCTCAAATTCTTCCTTTGAATTCCGAACGGTTTCAAGTAGACCAGCGACTTGTGTTTCCAAAGTGTCAATCCTGGCATCATTAGGATAAGGATTCCTTGACGTGGAGGCTTCAGCATTGTGGAAGGGAGATGAGAAGATCGTATCAAAGTTAAAACCCTGGGAAAAGTCTCCAAAGTTGTAGGGTTGACTGATAGGTTCAATGGTGGTAGTGGGGATTGATGATGGGATGGTGGTTGTAGGAGTGGTGGAAGGAGTTATGGTGACTGACTCGGTAAGAATCGGAGCAGTCACCGCCACTTGGACTGATGTTACAGGGAGGGACACTATCACAGGAACATCCTCTGTGATAGCAGTGACAGCCACATCAGGTGTAACCTGTGGCTTCCTCCACTGTCGTCGGTACTGCTGTTGTGATGGTGAGGTAGAAGCGGAATCAGTACTCGCAGCCGGTACATTTACTTGCATCTGAGCACTGACCTCTACCTCACGAAGGATAGCTTGTTGCGGCCTATCCCCCCATTGCTTATTGATACTTTCTCTCCTACGTCTTTGTATAGCAATGTCTGAATCAGAATCTGGTTTGTATTCACTGCTAGTCGATTGTCGCTTTCTCTTAGAAGATGACTCGGGAAGGGTTACCTTCGTCAGTCTTCTCGGGTGTGCCTGTGATGGTGCATCATTAGAATCAGATGAATCAGACTATGTATCTTAGGAGTCGGATTCTTCAGCACCATCATTACCCGCTTCTTCGTCTCCTCCTTCAGACAATTCATCCTCACTCTCAACTTCCTCTTCTTCTTGATGTTCATCACTGTGCTGACTGAGTTCTGGCTCAGACTCGGCACTATACCATCTTAAGTCAGTCGGGGCCACATATGCTTCATTGATCAGGTGGCCAAAGAGAGGAATGTGCTCAGGGGTAGGTTCTACACTGTCTGGCTTTAGAAATTGTGCAAACACTATCTTGTCCACCCGTTTGCTTGTAGTCTCTCTCCAATCGCCAATAGATTCGGTACAGCATCATTAATTAACAGCTGCACGAACCTAGGGTATAATAGATATCTAAACCTATCAGTAGCATTGATCTGATCGGTGATAGACTTGTAGATATACTTCGAGAAGTTATAACCCTTGTTGAGATAGAGGGCAACCATTGCGGCCGCCAAGTCATGCCCCATGGCATCCTTTCCAGCCTTTCCGGCAGATAGGCACATGATCATGATGTATGCGAAGTAACGCCAATGATCAAGTACCCACATCTTCTTGTATGAGGAATAGTCCATGGTACCGACATACCCCATCCTTTGTCTCCAGCATCCATCAACGAAGTAGTCAGGGTAACTCACTGGATCAGTGCATAAGTCCCTAAACTGTAGCACGCGTCTAATGGTATCTTCCGAAATAGAAATTTCATGACCCGCCACAGTAGCCCGAATGACATTAGGGGTTACCATGCAGTCATGATCCACTGTATCCCAGAACTGCTCCAGGTACGGTCTTGAGACAACAGGATCAACAGATATGGCATAGTTGAGCTTTGATCAATTCAGGAAGTCAAATATCTCCCTATACTGAAGTGCATCACCCTTCCACTCGGGTTGTGTTAAAGCCAGCAGATTGAATTCGCTGGTGAATGCACGAGCCATCATTGCAAGAACAAACAATAAACACAATAAGAACAAGAAGCATCATTGGAATGGATCAGACATGACAAGATATAGCAGCTACACAGTGAACTGAATTTCAGACTTAGAAATTTTTCACAAGTGTTCTTCCTGCGTACTTAGCAAGTACGCAGGGATTAGTTCTTTTGTACTTAGCAAGTAAGCATGAATTTTCTTACTTGTTAAGTGCGCAAGAACTTGCACTTAGCCAAATTTCAAAAAATCCAACATTCATCAGAGGAGAAGCATTTGTCACACCCCCAAATCCCACTAACGGAGTTTTACCGTTTTGGAAGGTGACACATCAGGATCTCAGTCATTAGTTACACGGAACTACTCTATATGAATTTAAATAAACCACTAATGCTGCTCATAGTCACGAGACAACAAAAGTTCAAGTTTGAAAACGTTGCGGAAGCGTAAACATAAACCAATGTAAGTAAAAGTAAGTTGCGCAAAACAAAGCGCCCAAAACCATGCAGTTTAAGTAAATAACGTAAATTCAATGTTCGATAGTGATAAGACTCCATGCATGCCCTATGCTCGTGCTTGGATACCTTAGTGACCTGAGAAAGACATGCTAGAAAGTGTCAACACAATGGTTGGTGAGTTCATAAAGTAATGTAAGTAAATCCAATTGTTTAACGCAAGCATCCCATGCTCAATGTTTGTCAGATAAAGTAATTATTGTTTACCGATAGATAGCTAGTCTAATGCATTGCTACTTTAAGTGTTCGCAACCGAAGCTGACTGTTTGTATGTTTGAATGCCTCCAGCCATGTCTACCGAACACTGGCTAATGTTTAGGCAAATTTTACACCCGTTGACCTCCAATCATAGTTAGTGCGACTAACTCGGGTGGGGCTTTGTCAAAACCCAGTAGTACTACTCAAAATCCCCTCGCTACTCCCCAATACTAACGGTTCGAAATGTAAGGACTTGTTTGGTATGTTTGTGCACTTTCAGTACGCAAGCGGTAAAACAGTAATACAAAATCCAAAATGTTTGAAATGTTTGAAAGCATGTTTTCTCCCCCAAAAAGGAAAACAAGTAAAAGTAGGGGTTATGAAACTCACCTGAGTGCGTATGCAAGTATGAAAGCTAAGAAGCAACTGCTGGACTTCTAACTGCCACCTATAACCGTAGTCTATAAGTGCGTGTTCGTGATGTTCGATATAGACCCATATATCCAAACAATGTTGTTGTTAAAGGTTTTAGAAAATAGTTTGCAAGTGCGACTCAAGTTTGACACGACGACCCGTTGGTGACACGTTTGTGTTTTAATGTTTGAGTTGCATACGAACACATAGCACACAATTGATCATACGATGGCACGTAGCAACAAATCCTATTTGTTCTAGAAAGATAGCATGTTTCCATTAATGGCAGGTTTCCATAATTAGTAAGTTTCTATAAATAGTAACCATGTTCGGGTTTCACATCATTGTTATCATATGCTTGCAGGTTCCAATTCAAGTAGCACATAGCAATCATCATATCCTACAACAATTCTATTCTACTTAGCATGTTTGACTTGGTTCCGATAAAGTTTCTATTTTTAGCAACCTATGATGAGCATGCGCGTTATATAATCATCAATCAAGTTTACACACATTATCATGTCATGTCAAGTACAAAACCATCATCAAGAAGCAATAGAATTCAAAACAAGTGAAAGATTGAAAAACTGAAAAACTAAATTATCTTTCTGTTAACAACGATCCCTCGCGGTACGCGATAGATGAGAGGATTCTCCCTCGCGGTACGCGAGAAGATTAAGAACTCGCCCAGGTTAGCTTGTCTCCCGCGGTACGCGAGAGATGTGACCTTAGTTCCTCGCGGTACGCGAGAAAACCAGAAACTAGGCCCGACTATTCTGTCCCTCGCGGTACGCGAACGAACTGTCCGATGTCTCTCGCGGTACGCGAGAGGGCCAAAAGTCAGCAAATTGTTTTAAACATTAGGGTTTAGCCGTTTCTCATGCAATACAACGATTTCATCAGTAAAGTTCTCGACTTTTATCATGTTCTACACTATTATAACATTACTAGTTTCATTATTCAACAATTAATCAATCAAATAACACTAGGGTTTAGCAAAACATCATAAATCAACAATATGTAACAAAAACCAATCAAGCTTGCAACTTTATTATAAAAATCATTATGTTTGGATGGTTTTAGGGTCTGATCTAACCATAAGAATCAAAAAGAAATCAAATCGGTCGAAACAACTTACGTGTGGATGTTAGAAACGCAAAGAGGATTCCGAATACGCGTCTAATTCCAAGTTTGAAGCTTGAATGATCGATCCTTGCTTGGTTGCAGGTTCAATTTCGTGAGAGAGGGTGAGAGAGAGAGAGAGAGACAGCGAGATTGAGAGAGAGAGTGATTTAGGTTAGAAACTTTTATAAAAATCTTTTTATAAATCTTGTACGGGCTTTTACTAACGGGTTTGGGTAATTACGGGCTTTTAATTTAACTTTAACTAATTAATAATTAAAACCCTTTAACTAATTTATTTTATAAAAATACAATCTTTATAAAATAGCAGATAAATAAGCAGTCCGGTAAATCTACGCGATTTAACGAAAATTTACGTAATTCACAGATAATTCACGTAGCACGTAAAAGCACATAATTTGTATTCATTATAAATTATTTATTGCTTGAATTTTTATTTATAGTTTATCACCAACGTTCCGGGTTCGACTCGTGTGTGCTCCGATGTGTGTGAACTAACTGACACATTTAATTAATCCTAATTAAATGCAATGTATGTGTGACGAACTAAGATAACTGAGTTTGTAACGAAAAATGTTTGAACTAACGAGGTTTGAGTTAACGGAGTTAACCTGAAAATGCCGGATGTCACATCATCCCCTTGTTGAAAGAATTTTCGTCCCGAAAATTAAGCGAAGTCGTTAAATTTCTGAAACAAAAGTTTGGGTTGTCACATCATCCCCTTGTTGAAAGAAATTTCGTCTCGAAATTTAGTTAGTACCTTTCGTGTTTGCCGTTGAATGTTTGAACAGGTGAGGATACTTTTTCATCATCTGATCCTCGCGTTCCCACGTGAACTCAGGTCCACGCTTCGAGTTCCAGCGAACTCTGACAATAGGTATCTTACTGCGCTTGAGGGTTTTGACCTCTCGGTCTATGATCTCAACTGGTTCCTCAACAAAACGTAGCTGTTCATCAATTTCCAACTCCTCGAGTGGAACTACAAGAGTCTCATCTGATAGGCACTTCTTTAGGTTTGAGACATGAAAGACATTATGCACCCCATTGAGTGTATCTGGCAGGTTCAACTGATATGCTACTGGACCAATCCTTTTCACTATCTCGAATGGTCCAACATAACGGGGGTTTAACTTTCCTCGTTTCCCAAAACGAATCACACCTTTCCAAGGTGAAACTTTTAATAAAACTTTGTCTCCCACTTGGAATTCTAGCGGTTTTCTACGCTTGTCTGCATAACTCTTTTGACGGTCACGCGCTGCCGCCATACGGTTTCGGATTTGCACGATTTTCTCTGAGGTTTCGTGCACAAGTTCAGGACCAGTAAGTTGACTATCTCCAACTTCAGCCCAACAAAGTGGTGATCTACACTTTCGTCCATACAAAGCCTCAAACGGTGCGGCTTTGATGCTAGTATGATAGCTGTTATTGTAAGAGAACTCCACTAAAGGCAAGTGAGTCTCCCAACTGTTACTAAAATCGATCACACAAGCTCGTAGCATATCTTCTAGGGTTTGAATGGTACGCTCACTCTGGCCATCTGTTTGAGGATGGTACGCTGTGCTCATATCCAGGCGCGTGCCTAGAGCTTTCTGCAGTGATTGCCAGAAGCGCGAAGTAAAACGAGCGTCTCTATCGGAGATGATTGAAACTGGCACTCCGTGCCGAGAGACTACTTCCTTCAGGTAAATGCGAGTTAACTTCTCCATTCTGTCTGTTTCTTTGATAGTAAGGAAGTGTGCGGACTTGGTCAGACGATCCACTATTACCCAAATTGTGTCACAACCGGTTGGAGTTCGGGGTAATTTGGTAATAAAGTCCATGGAAATTTGTTCCCATTTCCACATTGGAATCTCCGGTTGTTGAAGCAATCCGGATGGTTTTTGATACTCCACCTTAACTTTTGAACAAGTAAGACACTTGCTCACATAGGTGGCTATGTCGGATTTCATGTTTGGCCACCAATACAACACTTTCAGATCGTGGTACATTTTGTCAGATCCCGGGTGAACAGAGTATCGGGATTTGTGAGCTTCATCCATAACGAGCTCTCTCAGGTTTCCGTACACTGGAATCCATATTCGCTCTGCGAAGTAGCGAATACCATCGGATTTAACCTCTAGTTGTTTCTCCATACCACGGGTGGCTTCCAGAGTTAAGTTCTCTTCCTTTAGTGCTTCAAGTTGAGCATTGCGGATTTGTTCGGGTAATCCTGTATGAATAATGAGTTGCAACGCTCGAACTCGTCGGGGTTTAGTTTCCTTTCGGCTTAGGGCATCGGCTACCACGTTAGCTTTGCCCGGATGGTATTTGATTGCACAATCATAATCATTTAGAAGTTCGATCCAGCGACGCTGTCGCATGTTCAACTCTTTCTGCTCGAATATGTGCTGAAGACTCTTGTGATCGGTGTAAATGGTGCACTTGGTACCGTACAAGTAGTGTCTCCAGATTTTCAGTGCGAACACCACGGCTCCCAACTCCAAGTCGTGAGTCGTGTAGTTCTTCTCGTGGATTTTCAATTGTCGGGAAGCGTATGCGATAACTTTCTCACGTTGCATAAGCACACAACCGAGACCTTGGATCGATGCATCGCAATACACTATGAAATCATCGGTTCCTTCAGGTAGGGATAGGATGGGTGCGCTGCAAAGTTTCTGTTTCAAAAGTTGGAATGCTGATTCTTGGGTTTCGCTCCAGGTATAAGGTTTACCTTTTTGAGTTAAGGCGGTGAGGGGTTGAGCGAGCTTAGAAAATCCCTCGATAAACCGGCGGTAGTAGCCAGCCAATCCCAAAAATTGTCGCACCTCAGTCGGAGTTGTTGGTGCTGCCCAATTCTTAATGGCCTCTACTTTGGATGGGTCGACATGTATTCCCTTCTCGTTGACTACATGTCCAAGGAATTGAACCTCGCGAATCCAAAAATCGCATTTGGAAAACTTCGCGTATAGCTGCTCCTGCCTAAGCAGTTCAAGGATTAAGCGCAAATGTTCTTCGTGTTCTTCCTTACTCTTAGAATAGATAAGGATATCGTCAATGAATACAATAACGAATTGATCGAGGTAGGGCTTACACACACGGTTCATGAGGTCCATGAACACCGCGGGTGCGTTGGTTAATCCAAATGGCATGACCAAAAACTCGTAATGGCCGTACCGGGTTCTGAAAGCGGTTTTGGATATATCCTCATCACGAACTCGTAGCTGATGATATCCAGATCTTAGATCGATTTTTGAGTAAACACTCGACCCTTGAAGTTGGTCGAATAGATCGTCAATGCGGGGAAGTGGGTAGCGGTTCTTGATGGTTACCTTGTTCAACTCTCGGTAGTCAATACACATACGGAAAGTCCCATCTTTCTTTTTGACAAATAGGACTGGGGCTCCCCATGGTGATGAACTGGGTCGGATGAAACCCTTATCCAACAGTTCTTGCAACTGTGTGGACAACTCCTGCAGCTCACTTGGTGCAAGTCTATAAGGTGCTCTGGCAATAGGTGCTGCTCCGGGGGTTAGGTCAATCTGAAATTCGACCTGTCGATGGGGTGGAAGACCGGGTAAGTCATCAGGAAAGACTTCTGGGAAGTCGCGAACAATAGGGATATCTGCAATTTTCTTCTCCTCGGAAGGTTTGTCAACGACAAGGGCTAGTATCGCAGTATGACCCTTGCGTAGGCATTTCTGCGCTTTCATGTAAGATATGATGCCCACGACGGCACCACTCTTCTCGCCTTTCACAGAAAGAATCTCTCCACTAGGTAGAGGGATACGAACGATTTTGTCCCTACAGATGATTTCGGCTTGGTTTTTGGACAACCAATCCATGCCAACTATTATGTCGAAACTGCCAAGTGTAACTGGCATGAGATCGATGTCGAGTTTGTGACCAGATAGTCCCAACTTACACCCCTCGAGGATATGAGTTGCCTCGATTAGTTTACCGTCAGCTATTTCTATGGAATATTTGTGCTCTAACGGGGTTTTGGTCAGCTCTAAGTGTTTACTAAAGTTTTCGGAAATAAAGCTCCTATCGGCACCAGTATCAAAGAGAACAGAAGCAAAATGATCGTTTAAAGGAAACATACCAGTGACAACATTTTGATCTTTACGAGCTTCACTTGAACCAATTACGAAGGCCCGACCCTTCGCACCATTACCGTTGCCATTACCATTACCACCCTGATGGTTGCCGTTTCCGTTCCCATTACCAGCTTTCTTCAGTTGAGGGCAATCCCGCTTGTAGTGCCCTTCCTTGCCACACTCAAAACACCCTTTAGGCGCCTCACCAGTCGGTGCCTGTTTAGCTTGTAGATCCCCTCTACAATCCTTGGCCGAATGGCCCATCTTCCCGCACCTCTGGCAACGGTACCTGTCGCACGCCCCAGTATGATGAAAGTTGCATTTATTACACTTAGGGTACTTACCAGCATAAGATCCCTGATTCTGCTGAGCCGAGTTAGACTGTGAATGGCTCTTAGCAGGCTCGAACTTTCGTTGCTGATGATGCTGCTGTTGAGGCGGATTGGACTGAGAAGACTTGAAATGTGGACTTTCAAACTTACGCTTATTATCTGCCAGCTTAGAAAGTGCTCTCCTGGGAGGAAGTGTACCCTGTGCGACCGCCTGATCGGTCAACCTGTGAGCCAAACGGATGGTTTGCTGGATAGTGGTGGGGTTGGATGATGTCACCATACTCTGAATTTGAGGGACTAGACCCTCGATAAACCTCTCAATGCGCTTGTACACTGGAGTCACCATCTGTGGGCACAAAGTAGCTAGTTCATGAGAGCGGGTAGTGTAGGCTTCGATCTCTGACCCTTCCATCTTGAGGTTCCAGAACTCGACCTCAAGCTTCTGCACCTCATCGCGAGGGCAGTACTCCTCTGTTAACATAGTCTTGAACTCATTCCATGGCAAAGCATTTGCCATTTCTAGAGTCAGCATTTGTACCTGGGCGTTCCACCAGGTGAGGGCTGGACCCTCCAGTGTGCCAGATGCAAACTTCACCTGGTTGGCTTGTGGGCAGTTGCACATAGCAAAGACAGACTCTGTCTTCTCCATCCAGCGGAGTAGACCTACAGCTCCTTCAGCTCCACTAAAAGTGTGGGGCTTACAGTCCATAAATGTCTTATAAGTGCAGGCCTGTTGGTGGTTGTTCTGACCTGGATTAAATATAAAGAATGCGTTCAGGGACAAATAAGATTCGGAAGTGAGTTCAGAATGAATGTTGACTCGTTAAAGTCGACAGATGATAGATTTACCTCCATTCGGGTTGGCTGCCAAAGCCTCAGCCACACGCTCGTTAATCATAGCAGTAAACTCTGCTGGGGTCAGATTGATGCTACCACGCCCGGCGTTACGTCCACCTCTTCGTCCAGACATGTTCTTCACATTCACAAATACAAAATCATGAGCAAAAATACATCGCATATCATTGTCATACAAGTATAAGTAAATAACAGAAAATTAAACCACAACATCTAACATTTCAATAATAATACTTGATAAAATAAATTGTAAAGGCTACAAAGTACTTTCAATCAAACATCAAAATCCAGAAATATCTGTTGGATGGGAACAACCCTGCCCATCTAGGTTTAAATAAAAGCAAAATAACTCAAAAGATAGTCTATCAGTCATCATCACTGTCAACTGAAGTCACACCAGAAACAGTATCCTCATCCTCATCCTGTTCCTCATCATCACCCTGCTCTTCATCCTCACCCTGCTCCTCCTCCTGCTCAACCTCTGCAGCATTGGCAGCCTCAAGCTGCTCCTCCAGCTGCTCAATCCTAGCCTCTGCTGCCTCGAGGTTAAGGCGCTGGACGTTCACTTGATCTCGTAACTCATAGTATGCTGCTGCTAGTTGGTCTTGCACAGTGTTCAACCTTCCCTGGTTGTTAAGCAGCTTCTCCACTCTCTGGTCAGTCTTGTATCCACGCTGTAGTAGCCCGGTGATCTCACCAGCAGCCTCGCGCATGTTTCTGATCTCTCGGTCCATCTTAGCTACAAATGCAGCTAGAACCTGCTCAGGTGGATATCTCAACGGTGGCAAAGTTCGCGAAGTAGAAGAGGAAGAAGTAGGAATGTCAGCAGCAAGTGGAGGTGGAACCTGCTCCTCGCGGATCCAACTCCTAATCATGTCGGGATACCAATCCCAATGCTCCGTGTCGTCTCTAATACGCACATGGAATGGCTCGCCATACACTCTAGTATCATCAATGGGCGTCATCCTTCGCCTCTTTGGCTCGGGTGAAGGTACTGTTGGAACCTCGGGTTCCTGCTCGATCGGGGAATCTGGTGACTTGGGTGAATGAGACATTTCCTGTAGTGTGATGAGTCAGTGTACTGTATGAGTGTAAGTGTTGTGTAACTAATGCAAGTGTGTGGTTAAAGTCTAGAATGCAATGCAATTCCTAGTTCACTAAAACCAACCTGGCTCTGATACCAATCTGTCACACCCCCAAATCCCACTAACGGAGTTTTACCGTTTTGGAAGGTGACACATCAGGATCTCAGTCATTAGTTACACGGAACTACTCTATATGAATTTAAATAAACCACTAATGCTGCTCATAGTCACGAGACAACAAAAGTTCAAGTTTGAAAACGTTGCGGAAGCGTAAACATAAACCAATGTAAGTAAAAGTAAGTTGCGCAAAACAAAGCGCCCAAAACCATGCAGTTTAAGTAAATAACGTAAATTCAATGTTCGATAGTGATAAGACTCCATGCATGCCCTATGCTCATGCTTGGATACCTTAGTGACCTGAGAAAGACATGCTAGAAAGTGTCAACACAATGGTTGGTGAGTTCATAAAGTAATGTAAGTAAATCCAATTGTTTAACGCAAGCATCCCATGCTCAATGTTTGTCAGATAAAGTAATTATTGTTTACCGATAGATAGCTAGTCTAATGCATTGCTACTTTAAGTGTTCGCAACCGAAGCTGACTGTTTGTATGTTTGAATGCCTCCAGCCATGTCTACCGAACACTGGCTAATGTTTAGGCAAATTTTACACCCGTTGACCTCCAATCATAGTTAGTGCGACTAACTCGGGTGGGGCTTTGTCAAAACCCAGTAGTACTACTCAAAATCCCCTCGCTACTCCCCAATACTAACGGTTCGAAATGTAAGGACTTGTTTGGTATGTTTGTGCACTTTCAGTACGCAAGCGGTAAAACAGTAATACAAAATCCAAAATGTTTGAAATGTTTGAAAGCATGTTTTCTCCCCCAAAAAGGAAAACAAGTAAAAGTAGGGGTTATGAAACTCACCTGAGTGCGTATGCAAGTATGAAAGCTAAGAAGCAACTGCTGGACTTCTAACTGCCACCTATAACCGTAGTCTATAAGTGCGTGTTCGTGATGTTCGATATAGACCCATATATCCAAACAATGTTGTTGTTAAAGGTTTTAGAAAATAGTTTGCAAGTGCGACTCAAGTTTGACACGACGACCCGTTGGTGACACGTTTGTGTTTTAATGTTTGAGTTGCATACGAACACATAGCACACAATTGATCATACGATGGCACGTAGCAACAAATCCTATTTGTTCTAGAAAGATAGCATGTTTCCATTAATGGCAGGTTTCCATAATTAGTAAGTTTCTATAAATAGTAACCATGTTCGGGTTTCACATCATTGTTATCATATGCTTGCAGGTTTCAATTCAAGTAGCACATAGCAATCATCATATCCTACAACAATTCTATTCTACTTAGCATGTTTGACTTGGTTCCGATAAAGTTTCTATTTTTAGCAACCTATGATGAGCATGCGCGTTATATAATCATCAATCAAGTTTACACACATTATCATGTCATGTCAAGTACAAAACCATCATCAAGAAGCAATAGAATTCAAAACAAGTGAAAGATTGAAAAACTGAAAAACTAAATTATCTTTCTGTTAACAACGATCCCTCGCGGTACGCGATAGATGAGAGGATTCTCCCTCGCGGTACGCGAGAAGATTAGGAACTCGCCCAGGTTAGCTTGTCTCCCGCGGTACGCGAGAGATGTGACCTTAGTTCCTCGCGGTACGCGAGAAAACCAGAAACTAGGCCCGACTATTCTGTCCCTCGCGGTACGCGAACGAACTGTCCGATGTCTCTCGCGGTACGCGAGAGGGCCAAAAGTCAGCAAATTGTTTTAAACATTAGGGTTTAGCCGTTTCTCATGCAATACAACGATTTCATCAGTAAAGTTCTCGACTTTTATCATGTTCTACACTATTATAACATTACTAGTTTCATTATTCAACAATTAATCAATCAAATAACACTAGGGTTTAGCAAAACATCATAAATCAACAATATGTAACAAAAACCAATCAAGCTTGCAACTTTATTATAAAAATCATTATGTTTGGATGGTTTTAGGGTCTGATCTAACCATAAGAATCAAAAAGAAATCAAATCGGTCGAAACAACTTACGTGTGGATGTTAGAAACGCAAAGAGGATTCCGAATACGCGTCTAATTCCAAGTTTGAAGCTTGAATGATCGATCCTTGCTTGGTTGCAGGTTCAATTTCGTGAGAGAGGGTGAGAGAGAGAGAGAGACGGCGAGATTGAGAGAGAGAGTGATTTAGGTTAGAAACTTTTATAAAAATCTTTTTATAAATCTTGTACGGGCTTTTACTAACGGGTTTGGGTAATTACGGGCTTTTAATTTAACTTTAACTAATTAATAATTAAAACCCTTTAACTAATTTATTTTATAAAAATACAATCTTTATAAAATAGCAGATAAATAAGCAGTCCGGTAAATCTACGCGATTTAACGAAAATTTACGTAATTCACAGATAATTCACGTAGCACGTAAAAGCACATAATTTGTATTCATTATAAATTATTTATTGCTTGAATTTTTATTTATAGTTTATCACCAACGTTCCGGGTTCGACTCGTGTGTGCTCCGATGTGTGTGAACTAACTGACACATTTAATTAATCCTAATTAAATGCAATGTATGTGTGACGAACTAAGATAACTGAGTTTGTAACGAAAAATGTTTGAACTAACGAGGTTTGAGTTAACGGAGTTAACCTGAAAATGCCGGATGTCACAGCATTGATGTGGATTATGGTCACCATAAGGTCGAAATCCAAGATGATAACCTATGGAACCACTATCAACATCAATGAGCCGCTAAACTTAGCCAAATTTGACCTAGCCTTTGTCCGACGGTAATCTACTGTCAAACAAGGGATCAAAGTCTAAATCAAGAGGCGTTATGGATGATTAAGTAATAATTAGGCTTCGAAAGTGATTCTAAACATGTTTTGATCATAATGTGTTATAAAAACTACCAAAAAATGTCCTAAATCAAGATTCAAAAACCTAGATATTCAAAGTCTCAAATCTGTCCGTAACCAGGAGATTTAACGGATGAATTTCCTTAAGATTCTCAGCAAATGATGTTTATCTGTAGATGAAACAATGATCGGGATGAAAAAGCTCTTTGGAACACATGCAATTTTTGAGGAAAAAATGGGCAGAGGTATTCAACAGTGGTCGACGTTTGAATGAGAAAATTATAAAAAAAATCTAACACCTGTTTAAATACCCAGACTCATTAGGTCTTGCGCACTTGATAAGTGCACAAGAACTAACTCCTGCGTACTTAGTAAGTACGCATGACTTATGTCTTGTGCACTCGCTAAGTACGCAAGGTTTAACTCTTGCACACTTAACAAGTACGCAGAAACCATTGTTCACTCAAAATTTCAACTCAAATTATAAAGAAGTCAAACCGATTAACGAGCAAGATAAGAACATTCAATCAAGAGTATTCAAAATCAATTCAAGAAGGTTAAACACAAATTTTTTTTGCTTTTCTGATTAAAATTGAACTGTACACAAACTTAGAATCCTTTAGATCTTTTCAAGATAGAAATATACAAGTATATACAAACACTCTATTTTTGCTCAAAGACACGAGCAAAGGATCATATCAGGCGAAACTTTAGCAAAAATGATACAAGATAAACGTCAACGAATATGGTATCATGTCATGAATTATAATTTTTTCATACGTAATAAGCACATAAACAAGTAATTCAAGTTGGCAATATTATGATATTTGAAACCATAAGCATCTTTGTATCACGCTCTTGTGTGTTAAGGTATTAAGTTTAGGATATACAACGTGTACCCCACCGATATGCTACATAAATGTAACTTGCACTATCGCAAGGCATCTAAGATTTTTCCAAAGATTCTCAAATCTCCATAATGAAGTTACCTCGTTTAGCACAGAAAAATCAAGCAGAATCCATAAGGATTATCAAGAATCATAAGATTCAGAATTGAGTGATTCAGATGTCTTGATTTGATTGGATGTTCTTCTATGAATATCATATGATGATTCAGGTTAATAGATATGGAGTCTGAGTATTGGAGGTAAGTCATTCTGTCTAGTTGTAACTGATGATTCCTCACGTTTTTCTTAGGTGCATTTTTTAGGTACGAAGTACGAAACTACTGACATTCTTCAATACCTGATCCTGAGCTTAGAATCTCTGTGCAAGTTGAAGGTTAGAAGAATAAGGAATGACAAGGAAACTAAATTCAAGAATAATTTGATTGAACTTTTCTGTCTCAAGAAGGGGATCCGTCACGAATTTAGTGGCCCGTACACACCTTAGCATAATGGAGTCGCAGAACAGAAGAACAGAACCTTGATTGAGACTGCAAGGACAATGTTGTCAGATGCAAAGCTTCCTGTCACTTTCTGGGCAGAAGCAGTTAATACAGCTTGTCACGTCTTGAAAGAGTTCTGGTTGTGAACACAGCTTGTCACGTCTCGAACTTGTAGGTCCCCGGGTGTCTTGGATTGTTACGTGCGGGTGTGTGACTAGTCGGACCAGGTGTGGAATACCCGTGACTAGGTGGAGAATCAAACAACAAAAAAGTAAACCGACAAAGAAATCACTTTAAAGTTCCTTCTATTATAAACTCAAACGTTTATAGAGAGAAAATACTGAGTGTAAATGTCTGCGTACTTATCTTCTATCAACCTATTCTATTTATACAAAACCTGATCTCTGCGCACTTAACAAGACAGTTTGGTAAATTATTCATGCGTACTTAGCAAGTACGCCGAGTATTCTTACGTACTTGCTAAGTACGCAAGAACTAATTCCTGCGCACATGCTAAGTGCGCAAAACACTTAGAGAATAATTACAACAATGACATGCATTAGAAATTACAACTCGATAACTAATACATATAGACATTACAACACAAAGACAAAACATACAAGACAAGTACAATAAACTAAGACACTATCCAGAGTGTTTGTCACACAAAAGTGCTTCAACAATATTTTATGTATAAGGTACTGATTTCTTTCACTCAATTCTGTCCAGAATTTATCTTGAGCAAAACTCACTAATTTAGGTGTTTTTAACATGAAATATGGTGATTTTTAGACTTTAACATATATGTAACATGTCACCAATCCACTTTTTATCATTTGTAGTTGTCAAATTACTTTTTAATACTTGTATAACACATGTTTTATGCATAAACTTTCAGATTTAAAATAAATGATTACATGCAAGATTAAAGACTCAAAAAGTGCAATCATATGCCTAGTTTTCTTGAAATCATTTACTAATCCATATGCATGCTTTAAACAACTTTTTAATTTACTTTTTGTGACCAAAATACTCTTTACATCAGATTCAAATGATGACTTTTGTTAGAGAAAAATGAATATGAAGATCATCCATTTAAACAAGCAAAACATTTCAAAATCAAAACTCAATATGCACATATGCATGCATGCATCTCACGAATCACACACACATTTACACACCCTTTTTAGCTTTGTTTTTAGCTGTAAAAACCCTTATTTTAAACATCTCCAAGAAAGATTTGGTGATGGGTGAACTATTCTTGTTTTAGAATCAACAAGAATAAAGATGAACAAATAAGAATAATGTGAATAAAAAGAGAGTTTTATACCCTTGAATTCTTGGAAAGAAGAAGATGGTGGACTTGTAAATGCCTCCAAAATCCTAGATGTTCCTTGTTCTTGCTCCCAAGGCTTTAAATAACTTCACCAAGACAACACAACTTGAAAATTGGATGAAGATTCAAGCTTGTTCTTGATGAATGAAGATGAAAAACAAAAAGAAAGAGAGATAGGGAGGAGATTTCGGCCAAAGGGGGAGAGAGAGAGGTGTGAGAAAGAGTAAAGAGGGGTTTGAGTGTTTAATGGGAAAATTCGTGGAAAGGTGGTGAGGTGGATATGTTTAATGATGAGTTAAGTGCCATTTGTCTCTCCCATCATTAAATGGCCAATTTTTTTTTTAATTAAAAAGGCCCCCCATGCTTAATTTTATAAAATATTAAGTTATGTGGGGGTTAAATCTTGTACCGGGTATTTATCTCGGGTTTTATTTTACGCGATATATTAACAATAATTAGTAAAACATTAAAACCCGTCAAAATACATAAAATTAAATAACTAATAATAATATTAGGTGCTAGTTGATGTATTATGTCTAATTAATACGTAAGAACACAGAAACATTCCATTACCGGGTGATTTATCCGACGAAAATCACCAATTATGATTTTTCTTTGCTAAATCAAAATTTTCATTTATAGAATATTATTTTAAGCTAAACCTAGCTTTTTGACCTAAATCCGGACTTTTGACTTTTACTGGGTCGTCACCAACGTTCGTTTCAGACAGTTTACCGAATTTCGACACTGAAATTCCTAAAATTACCAAATGCAAGACCATGCATTTAAAAACACATTGCTAGGCTTAAAATGACTTAAATAAATAAAAGCCATGTTTATTAACCCATATATAACTGCTGTTTCACAAACGGTTACAGTACGGATAACACACTAACAGTACGGATGATAACCTGGAAATCTACCGGATATCACAGAGAGACCCCGGCTGGAACACGGAGTCTACGATGATGGTGACGCGCTACGGTGGTGGTCGCCGTTGGCGTATGCCGGCGGATGGGAAGTGGCTGGTGGTGAACGACGGACGCAAAGGGGAAGGGGCCGGTTACCTCGGTTTCTTGCGCAAGGAGGTGGAAGCGAAAAACTTGATTAGGGTTTAAGGTTAAGTTTAAATTTATAATCCCATTAATTACAAACTACACCCCTTGGAAATTAACTCTTAATTCCCTTGTAATTAACTGTTAATTACTTTTAATCCTTGCGCTTTACTAATTACAAATAATCAGTAAATCTTAACCGTTTAACGTTTAACCCTTAAACATTTAAACCTTTGCCTTTTAATTATTTCTCTAAATAATTATTCACCGAATTAACCGTTTAAATATGTATCTAAATATTTATTTACCGAATTATAAATATGTGTTTCGTGAACTATAATGTTTGCGACTAAACATTATTAATTTCTTCGTTGTCCAAAGTGAAAACTCTTCGGATCATAGCTCGATAGCAACGTTCATATTATCGATGATCAAACATCCTATATCCAACAATCTCCCACTTGGATGATTCATCAATTAATCATCTCAACGTAAACAGTGGTGAACGCCTAGCTACATCTCACTGCCCCTAGCAAGGTATGACTTATTACAATCGTCAACTATTTCTTTGTGTTCAAGTAACCCTTACTTAACCAAGTATTATAGTCATGGTAAACTTATCTACTTATCCTTTCTGTTTAGGGCATCCGTTGAACATGAGACATGGATACTAATCATTTCTCATATGTTGTTCATCCATTCTTGTTTTCGTCTCTAATTCAAACTGGTCTAAAGAAACTACACTTAGTTTGAGCGTTGCCATGAGTTTTACACCAGTTCGAATTAACGAGGGAGCTAGAATGTCTAATTCCTGTTCAACGGAGAACAGAATTCCTTTGGCCACATACAACTCCCACATAACTTCAGATTTATTACCAATCATACCCTTATTACTGCCTTTCACGAAACATCGGTAGATATGGTCAAAGAACAAACTTTAGCCAAAGTGGGTTCAAATATGTGCCTCGGGTCGAAGGACCGGACCGATAGATCTTACCATAATCAAAACTTCTTAAGACATCGATCCATGAAGATAGTTTTAAAAAAAGTTACGTTTGATATCATTCTCTAATGCGTATCTATGAATCATGGTTCTCAACACCTTGAGCTTTCACCCCGTGAACTAACCAACTATTCATAATAGTCATACATTCAGATTGATTCCCATAAATCTGATCGACTACGGACATTTAGAATTCAATATTCAAGGATACTAAAACGTATAAAATATCAAACATAATGCATTTAACCATTAAATTAAAATAAATAACCAGTGTAACTATAAAGTTCGAAAGCATCAAATAATAATTACAGATCAAACCCGCTGTCTAGCAAATCTAAGGCCTATCATATCAGCATGCTCCTCACGTTAAGCTTGAGGCATAGGCTTAGTGAACGGGTCAGCTAGATTCTGATCTGTGTGAACTTTGTTTAACACGATATCTCCCCAATATATCTCTAATATAATGAAATCTCCCGAGTATGTGCTTCGTGATGTGGTGCGACCTTGGTTCCTATGCCTGAACTATGGCACCAGTATAGGCACATGGTATCTCGATCAGTTTCTGAATGCTAGGCATCACATCGAGATCAACAATGAACTTTTTCATCCAAGCAGCCTCTTTTGCAGCATCTTAAGCGGCAATGTATTCTGACTCGGTGGTGGATTGAGCAACAATGATATGCTTGGTACTCTTCCATGTGATAGCTCCACCATTCATAATAAACACATATCCCCTTTTAGATCGAGAATCATCTCGATCCTTCTGGAAGCTTTCATCAGTATAACATTTAACTTCTAGTTCTTCTTCCAATCCTCCATACATCAAGAACATATCATTAGTCCTTCTCAAATACTTATGGGTGTTCTTCACAACTATCTAGTGACTCTCACTAGGATTCTTTTGATATCTACTTGTCATGCTTAACGCGTACAATACGTTGGGTCTCATACATAACATGGCATACATAATGGAAGCAATAGCAGAAGCATGTGGAACTCTTTCCATCTTATTCTTTTCCTTGTCCGACTGAAGGCACTGCTTATTGTTCAGTATGGTTCCGTTTGCCATGAGAAACGATCCCCTCTTGGAATCTTGCATTGAAAAACGTCGAATAACCTTATCAATATATGTACTTTGACTTAAACCTATAAGCCGCTTTGATCTATATCAATAGATCTTTATTCCCAGAATATAGGCGGCTTCGCCAAGATCTTTCATTAAGAAACATTTCCAATGAGTAGTATGTCATCTACATATAGAATCTGAAAAGTAATGAAGCTCCCACTTGCCTTCCTGTAAACACACTAAAATCTTCGTTTTTGACAAAACTAAACTCTTTGATTTTCTAGTCAAATCAAAGATTCCAGCTTCGAGACGCCTGTTTCAATCCATTAATGGATTTGTTCAACTTGCATACCTTATTAGGATTCTTTGGATTCTCAAAACCTTCCGGTTGAACCAAATAGACATCTTAAGTAAGGTGTCTGTTTAGGAACGCGGTCTTGACATCCATTTGCCATATCTCGTAGTCAAAATACGTAGAAATGGCAAGCAAGATCCTAATAGACCTAAGCATGACTACAAGCGAGAAGGTTTCCTCATAATCAATTCCTTTAGTCTTAGTAAATCCTTACTAGCCTAGCTTTGAAGGTTTGCACGTTTCCGTCCATGTCGATTTTCTCTCGAAAATCCACTTGCTTCCTACAGTCCAACACATGGGAGGAAACATTTAAGGATTTCTCGGAAAGGTAATTTAAATAAAAGGTGTTTTATTTAAAAGTAAAACGAGTTTTAAATTAAAATTATTTTATTTAAAACTAATTTAAATTAATTAAAGAGTTAATTAGTTTAAAATTTGGTTCGCGATTAACAAAAAATTTAGATTAAATAAGGTATTTAAACTTGGATCGTGTCGAGTGTTGAAAGGCATTTCACGAACTAAATAGTAAAATTGATTTTACTAAATTGCACGACTTGACTCATGATTCTAGTCGTCCAATACCTTTTTGACCCATATACGGTAATTTAAAAATTAAATCAAATCTCAAATTAAAATCGATATTTCTACGCCACCCTAAATTGTGAAACCTCAACTGATTTATCCGAACCCCCGGTGTTAGAGATTACCCTGCATCCGGGCCTACGGTTTCGGTTGATGGTAAAGCCGCGATTCCTGAGTCACTTAGGCCGGTTCTACAGTTTCAATTGAAGGGTAAATATAACCTAACGTTGTATTAAGTGCGCGTAGTTGGGGGAAACGTATCCAAGTTTGACACTACTCGTCTTGCCCCTCAAACCGAGAATTGTGTAGTTGACAAAATCGGTAGTCGTTACCTACCAACATAGCCATGCAAGTGGAGAGTGCTCAGCCATTCGCTGAGCAATGGTGATTCAGGATCTCATTCCAAATTATATATTTTTGCAATTGGGTCATAAATTTAATTAGGACATTAAGCATTAAAATACTAAAACGTTATTTTTGAGTTTTGTAGATGTCTAACGAATCTAATCCAAACTCCTCTTTCTCACTAAAGTCAATCCTTGAGAAGGATAAAATCAATAACTTTTACATCCCGAAAACCCATAAGTTAACTGATGCGTGTAAACTATATATATATATTTTTATAAGTGTTTTACACAATTAGTTTTAAAAAGGGTTTTCACCAAATACTAATCACACACACCGGGCAGTGTACCCGTCGGATAGCAATATAGTAAAGGTAAGAACCGGATATCAATCCGTGGACACGGTGGGATGCGATAATAAATAGGGACTAAGATTCAATCAAGTATGGGTAAAAGATGTTTAAGTTGATTTTTAATTAAACTACTATGTAAGAATATAAAACTAGACTAAAGTCACAAATCAAACAATCGAGGAGAAAATATCACTTCGGTGTCGAATCCATTTAGAATACATTCAATACATTCATAGAAACATGGAAAATACACGATACATAAATTGACTAAATTCTCGTCAAAGATATCTAATCAAATGACTATTCGGAAAGCTAGCATGAATTACATAAACCAACCACCTAAAGTCATACAATGAGGCTCACGTGTTTAATAATCATGTCAATGTTTATAAAGATTGAACTAGCTTCCGATTAAGGTACACTAATCCAACAACTAGTTGGAAAGATAATATGAACAACACACTATCCACCTCAAGTTGATTATTTTAGAAAACAATATGCATTTCTTCAACATACAATGTTCATATAAAGGTTATATAAATTAGGAGGATGTGTCAACAATTCCTAGATAAACATAATACTAAATATGACACATCATAACAAATGTTTTGTCTTTCCAAACATAAGCATAAGGTTACTCATACAAATATAATGATTCATAAACAAGACTTCATTCATCATTCCTAGTCAAATGCCATAAACTAGTATAATTACATACACCAATCCATGAATATAAGCATAAATCATAAGTTTTCCAACATAATATGACATACACAAATACAAGTCTTGTAAACAACTCAAAATACTTGAATACATAATTTCATCAAAGAATAATCATACGGTTGTCATAACATTAACACAATAATTGCCAATAATCCATGAATGTTGTCAAATTATCTAAACTTCATCTAAACCAAAGTGAACACGTGTTTTAGCTCATCATGAGCATCTAAATTACAAGTAAGCAGGGGAAAAATAGAGAGAAACATTATATGAAAACAAGAATCAAACCACTCCTCCAAGCCTAGATGTTGTTGTTGATGTATGGTGATCCTCTTGGTGTTGTATCCTCTCCAAGAATCTTGAAATAGGGCTGGAACAAAGAAAACTTGAGCTGGAACAGTAGGTTTCTCCCCTGGGTTGCTGAATGTCTGAATGAGAATTAAGTTCTGTTTAAATAGAAAAGGGGAGGCATGACCGTACCAGGAGAGAAGGCACGACCGTGCCTAGGACATGGACGCGATCGTGTCTATGTCTTTGCACGACCGTGTGACAGAGGTTTGACCGATCCGTAGCTTCCATTGGGTACCACTGATCGAGGACGTACGGCTGTTCAGACTCACGAGATGACACGCGACCGTGGGCGGCCAAGGCACGGTTGTGCCTTGGAATTTGGATTGGCGCGGTCGTGCAAGATGTGGGCGCAACCGTGCTTAGGGTTTTGGAGCTTGGCACAACCGTGCCAAATAGGGGCACGACCGTGCCTCCATCACACAAACCCTAAAACTTCACTTGTTTATCCTGAAATCTTCTTGTTTATTCACCAAGCTTCACAAAAACCTACAAAACAAGAAATGAAGCAAATAAGTGTCTAAACGTTGAATATAACCAAGAATTTATCGTTAAATGAGCGAAGTTTTGTGCCAAAAAGATGTGTAAATATTAACACATCAAACAACCCCACTCTTGAACATTGCTTGTCCTCAAGCAAGAAATCAAAATGAAACAAAACTTCCAATGACATTATGGATCAAATCGGGAAAACCGTAAGCATTAATAAACTTATAAAGGTTTGAAGAGATTTTCAAGAAATGTAAAATTAACTAAATGAAACCCAGTGAGCCCAATGACGTGATAACCGAATGAGCAAATGAATATGCCTTGGAAATCATTAGCATGCAACTTTATGCTTCTTACAATGTTCACACACACTCGGGAATATATATGATCATACAAGTAATGGAGTATGTATAGAACACTCAAATGCCAAGATAATGAATCATGCATAAATCATAAGCTTGCTAAAAGATCAAATCTCTACCAACTAACATTAAACAAAGCACAAATCAAGAGGGCTTTAAATGGGTTGTAACTTGGCAATGGTTAATGGTGAAGAAGTGGAATTTTAAAATGGCTAAATGGCTAAAAACCCGGCGGTTATGCTAACTCAAAAACTAAAACAACTCCTAATATGAAAAATAAACTAACTAATACTTTCGTATAGATAAGAGCTAACAACCGAATTATTTCCATATTTGCTCACAAAATTGCTCTAACCGGCTATAATTCACCTGATTTTGGTGATTTTTTATTTTTATTTTTTACTATTTCTTTTCTTTCTTTTGAAGGAAACTAAGTCAATATGCTTCTTTCCTTAGCTAAAAACTTCTCAAGCATTTAAAAATTACAGCAAAATAAAAGCTATAAAATTAACATTAGCCGACCGGATTTCTAACACGGGCGAAAAATAAATGAAAAGGCTAATGAAGGTTTAATGGCGGTGTAATGTGGGTAATTAAAGAAAAGAACAGGATAGGCTCAACGTGGCTAACTAGTGGATGTGTTCGGTTGAGGGAAAATAAAAATAAAACGTTAACAAAGTGGTTTATCCTAATGCCTCAATCATTTTTATGCAATATTTATGTTCATGATTTCGAAATGTATACTAAAAGCAAGTTCTAATAAGCATGAAACATCTGGCACACTCAAATCCGCAAAAACGAGAGCAAACAACGTCTAAAGCTATCAAGGCTCAAAAATAAACTCACGGAAACGGAAAGGAATGGGTATAAGCAAAAGGTTACATGCAATTCATTCGTTCAGCCCACTAAAACTCATGGTTATCACAAAAAATTGGGTTTGACTCGATGGAATTTCTATTTCAATTGCTTTCGAAAAATCAAACCTCTATTATTTACTAAAAATTGTGAATGCTAAACGGTTAACTTTTATTTTATTTTGGTGTTTTTCAATTTTATAAAACTGATTTAGTGTCAATAAAAATTATGAAGGAAGATTTTGCAAAAAATGAAGTGATAAAATGCTCAAAAGGACAAACATCGCGTGAATAAATTCCCACCCTACACTTAGAATCGTGCATTGCCCTCAATGTACAACAAAAAATAATGTAAAGCGAAGAATAAACACCCAACCCCACCCTTAGAAACATACATTGCCCTCAATGTATATAAAAACATGCAATGCAATGGAGTGTGAAGGGAGAACTGAAACTTCCCTCGTGTCGATCATTGTACACGCAAAAAGCCTACCCACAAAAATGACGTTCCACGATTCCAAGATCTAATCAAGACTAACCACATCAAACAGGATCAGTAACATCAAGCCAAAAGATAAACATAAATGTAAAGACAAATATATACAATAGTACATGGAAACAAAAGTACAAGGAAACAACAACAAACGCCGAAGCGTGTAATAAAAGTTTGTACAGTACAACAAAAGTACAACTCACAAAAGGTGATACCAAAACAGTGGAGGGCACTACTCCTCCATCTCAAAATCCTCAAGAGCAAGGCCGGCACCCTCCGCTCCATCTCCTCCGGGTGGTGATGGTGGTGGCTGATGCTGCGGTGGTGATGGTGGTGGCTGACGCTGCGGTGGTGATGGTGGTGGCTGATCGGGCTGCTGCCCTGGCTGCATAAAGAATGGAAGGGGAACCACGTATGGTGCCCCGCCAGCGGTAGCAGCGGCGCACTGGACCTCATACTGCCAGGCCCAGTAGCGCATGAATAAATCATGGGAGACGGTAACCGGAGGTGGTGGTGGAAGCGGAGGAGGTGGAGGAGCAATCGGAACCTCAAAATGGTGCTCGTGGTCCTGCTGAGCCGCATGCTCCTGATGGGCGGCGGCTATAGCCTCGGCCTCGGCCTGAACAACATCTGGATCAGGGCCCGGACGGTCTGGATCCCAAGTCCGTCCCCATCGATCAACCAATCTAATCCCTCCTGCTCCGCGACGAGCGACGTGCATGTTGTGCAATGTCTGCACGTTCATCATGACGGTCTCGGCCACAGGGGTCAGATCCCCTATCAAATCATCTGTCAGCAGCTGGAAGTGTCGCGCCAGCTTGGTCACGAAGTGACCCCCACAGATCGCGCTGGTGACGTTGCGACCCGAGCTGTTTACCAAGGACCCCGCGATAGAGTGCGCAAGATTGCAAGTGCGCGGGCGTACAAGGCAAAACAGATAAAATAACTCCCTTAAATTCACTACCGTCTCTCCCTGCCCTCGCCCAGATATAGAATAAACAATGCAGCGATGAAGAACACGGTGCAGAGGGTCCCGAAGGCTCGAAGCCTTGGTCAGACTCGGATCGTAAATCCTAAAACCAAACTCATACCAAAACTGGTCCTTATCCTCCTCTGTCGGAAACTCGGTGATACCGTCGGTGAATATCTCTGTCTGAAGCTCCTGCCTCATGTATAAACCTAAAAGTCTCCCAAACCGGGCAACCGACATCACGCGCCACTCCCCGCCTAATCTAAACCTAATCGTCTCGGGCTGCTCTAGGTCTATGCAAGGATAATCGAACTCATATGTGGAGAAAAACTCCATCACAAGCTCTATGTACTGGATAGCGAGGAACCTGAACAAACGGCGCCAGGGGGCGGTGACAAGATCGTTCCACCGGTCCCGCTGATAGATGGCGTCGATAGAAGCCGGCTCCAAACGGCGAGCAGCTAGAATCCGGCCTCTAGGGGGCCACAACACATCCAAACGAGCCTCGTACTCATGCTCGTTCATGTCAAACTTGAGGTACGGGTGGTCCCTATTGCCTGCCATCTGCAAGACAACAAAAAAGATGAAATCAGAACGGTTATGAAGACGCTAGATGGAATTATGAAGTTTCTGCCCAAAATTTATGAAGGGGCATGACCGTGCTAAAGAATAGGCACGACCGTGCCTAGGTCAAATTGGGAAACCCACGACCGCGCTTGGCCGACCACGGGCACACAAACAAGACAGACACGGCCGCGCCTGGTCTAGGCACGACCGCGCCAAGGCAAAACAAAAGAGCCACGACCGCGCCTTGAAATGGGCACGACCGCGGCAAGGACAAAATACAAGCCCACGGTCGCGCTGTGGCCGACCACGGGCAGTTCCAACAAAGGAAACATGGTCGCGCCAGGTCAGGGCACGACCGCGCTCAAGCAAACTCTACAGAACACGGTCGCGCTCATAAGAGGCACGACCGTGCTTTACCAAACCAAGTTTTCCTGGGATTCCAAAAGCCGAGCACGACCACGCCTGGTCATGAGCGCGACCATGCTCAACCCATTTTAGGGTTTTCAGAATTCAAAGATCACAATTTTTAGGACGATTATGAAGGGGCTTTTAGTACTACAACATTCAAGGAAGCAAGTAGGACCTAATTCTACGTATTAACAGATTTAAACATCTATAAATCGACAAAAATAAAAACAAAACGGAAAAACTAGGTTTATAACCACGAAACTAGAGAGAATAGGGGGCTCGGGGCGTACCTTAGATCGAAGAAATGAATGAGTAGACCGGAAATGGTGACGGGAAGAAAATCGTCGATGGGAGGGTTTCGTTCTGCTGGGAGGTTGTGGGGGGGGGGGGTTGGAAAAAATCTGCCGTTGAAAAGTAATTTAAATCGCCCCCAATAAGTGAGGCACGACCGCGCCAAGTGCTTAGGCACGACCGCGCCTAGGTTAGAGGCACGACCGCGCCTATAGGGAGGCACGACCGTGTCTACTGCCCAGCAGACATAAAACCCTGATTTTTTATGCAGCTTGTACCAAACCCGACTGCGATTCTTCCAAACTAAAATTGCTAAAAATTCAGAAGACATACCTGAGACATTCCAAACATTATCCCAAATCCGCTCGATCCAAAACACGTTCCGATCACCTAAACTCAAAAATAAATGGTAAAATCCTAAAAAAATTAAAATAAAAGTAAGAAGATAAAAATCAGACAAAATCTAAGAATTGTTACCGAAACAGGCTAAGTTTATTAACGAGTCGTTAGCTAGACTCAAGTCCCCGAATTCATTTGTCCTTGGGGTGGAGGTCAACTACCTCTAATGCCGGGTCAACCGGTCCGTCAATATATGGCTTAAGACGATGACCATTGACCTTGAAGATCCTCCTATCTTCATGTTCAATCTCGACGGTCCCATAAGGAAACACCTCCTTTACCGTGTAAGGACCCGTCCATCGGGACTTCAACTTCCTGGGAAACAAACGCAACCTAGAGTTGTAAAGCAACACACGACCACCCACTCAGAATTCCTTCTTGTCCATCAAGCGTCGGTCATGTAAACTCTTAGTGCGCTCCTTGTAGATCGTGGAGTTTGCATAGGCTTGATTCCTCAACTCATCAAGCTCATGAATCTGAGTGAACCGATTCTCACCCGCGCTCACCAAGTCAAGATTCACCGCCTTCAATGCCCAATAGGCCTTATGCTCCAACTCCACCGGAAGATGGCACGCCTTCCCATAGATCAACCTAAATGGTGTGGTACCAACTTATAGGCAGTCCGGAAGGCCCAAAGTGCATCATCTAACCTATCCGACCAATCCTTACGATTCTGACCAATCGTCTTCTCTAGAATCCGCTTTATGCCCCGGTTTGTGACCTCTACCTGTCCACTGGTCTGTGGATGGTAGGCTGTGGAGAATCTATGGTTCACACCATATCGTGATAGAGCATTCTCCAACTGGGTGTTGCAGAAGTGGGTCCCACGTTCACTGATAAGGGCTTTGGGGGCACCAAAGCGAGAGAACAGCTTCTTCAGAAATTGAACAACCACCCTAGCATCATTAGTAGGCAAGGCTTGAGCCTCGGCCCACTTAGAAACATAGTCAACAGTGACTAGGATATACCGGTTGCCACGAGAAGCTGGGAAAGGTCCCATAAAGTCAATACCTTAGACATAAAAAATCTCACAAATCTGGATGCTGTTCTGGGGCATCTCATTCCTTGACGAAATGTTGCTCGCCCTCTGGCAAGCATCACAAGCTCGGATCATCTCATGAGCGTCCCGGAAGATGGTAGGCCAGAAGAAACCAGCGTCAAAGACCTTCTTCGCGGTCAAGGTAGCTCCATGATCTCCACTTGTCGGGCCTGCGTGGCAGTGTCTATGCACCTGACGTGCCTGATCTCCAAAGACACACCTACGCACGATCTGATCAGCCTCGACTCGAAACAAATAGGGATCCTCCCAAAGATAGTGCTTCACATCCGCAAAGAACTTTCGCTTCTGCTGATGCGTTAAGCCCTTAATCACAATCCCACTAGCAAGAAAGTTTGCAAAATCAGCAAACCATGGACACTCCTCATCCTGTGTCTGTATGTGCATGAGAAACTCGTGGGGAAAATTGTCATTTATGGATGACCCCACAAGTTCAGATGAAGCTGAGCACTCAAGACGGGACAAGTGGTCCGCTGCGACATTTTTCGTGCCCTCAATGTCGAACTCCTGAAGCAGCAAAACCCACCGGATTAGCCGGGGTTTGGCATCCTGTTTGCTGAACCGGTGCCGAAGGGCTGCATGATCGGTGAATACAATGGTCTTTGATAGGACGAGATAAGACCGGAATTTATCGAAAGAAAAGACAACGGCTAGGAGCTCCTTCTGTGTCGTGGTGTAATGCTCCTGTGCGTCATTGGGCGTCTTGCTCACATAATAAATCGGGTGAAACTGCTTCTCTCTCCTCTGTCCTAAGACCGCCCCAACAGCGAAGTCACTCGCGTCACACATGATCTCAAATGGCAACTTCCAATCAGGAGCCACCATGATAGGGGCATTCACCAACTTCTCCTTTAACAAGTCGAATGCACTGAGGCACTCGTCGGAGAACACGAACTGGGCTTCCTTCTCAAGAAGCTGGGTCATCGGTCGGGCAATCTTAGAAAAATCTTTGATAAAACGCCTGTAAAAGCCCGCGTGACCAAGGAAGCTCCGAATAGATTTCACAGAGGTCGGAGGGGGCAGCTTAGATATGGTGTCAATCTTAGCTCTATCAACCTCAATCCCCGCACGTGAAACCTTGTGCCCAAGCACAATGCCCTCCTTCACCATGAAGTGGCATTTCTCCCAGTTCAACACCAAATTGGCCTCTTTACACCTAGCCAACATCCTTTCCAGATTCTCGAGGCAATGATCAAAGGAACTCCCAAACACAGAAAAGTCATCCATGAAAACTTCCATGGAGTCCTCAATCATATCATGGAAAATGGCCACCATGCAACGCTGGAAAGTTGCCGGAGCATTGCACAATCCAAAGGGCATCCGCCGATAAGCAAATATGCCATAGGGACATGTGAATGTCGTCTTCTCCTGATCCTCAGGAGCAATCGGGATCTGGAAGTAGCCTGAGAAGCCATCCAGGAAACAACAGAACATCTTTCCCGCTAATCTCTCCAACATCTGATCAATGAACGGGAGGGGAAAGTGATATTTCCGAGTAGCATCATTGAGTTTGCGGTAATCAATGCAAACTCTCCAACCGATGACTGTAGGAGTAGGAATCAGGTCATTCCTATCGTTGGTGATGACAGTCATGCCTCCCTTCTTAGGGACAACCTGAATCGGGCTAACCCAAGGAGAATCGGAGATGGGATAAATCAAACCAGCATCCAGTAACTTAATCACCTCCTTCTACACTACCTCCTGCATGTTCGGGTTCAACCTCCTCTGGTGCTGCACAGCGGGCTTGTAGTCATCCTCCATAAGGATCTTATGGGTACAGAAAGAGGGATTAATTCCCTTAATGTCCATAATCCTCCATGCAATAGCCTGCTTGTGCTGTTTCAGCACCTCCAGTAGCCTCTCCTTCTCATCACTCGTCAAATCAGAGGCGATAATGACAGGTAATCAAGACTCACCATCTAAAAAGGCATACTCCAAATGGCTCGGGAGCTCCTTAAGCTCAATAGGTGGTGGGTCCTCAATAGAAGGCCGCTCAATCAGCTCAGACTCTCTATCAACCATAGCAAAAACCGCTGAACACTGGGGAAACTCATAGCTAACCTGGCTATGCAACTGCTCATCAAACTGATCCTCACCAACTGGATCAAATATCTCCCCCCTACAATCTGGGTGTCCAGGGACTCCTCCTCAGCTGTGTCCTGGAGATGATCACTCACACAAGAATAAACAGCCTCAACAAAGTAGAGTGAATCATCCTGATTCTGGGTATGCTGCATGGATCTCCCTACATCAAAGGTCACTTCCTCTTCATCCACCCTTAGTGTAAGCCTCCCCGAATACACATCAATCAGGGCCTTGGCAGTGGCCAGGAACGGTCGACCTAGGATAATAGGAACATTCTTGTCCTCATCCATGTCCAGAATCACAAAGTCTACAGGAAACATAAAACGATCAACCTTAACCAACATATTCTCCACTACCCCTCGCGGATACTTGACCGAGCGATCGGCCAGCTGGATACTCATGCGTGTCGGTGTAGGTTCTCCCAACTCAAGCTTAGCAAACACCGCATATGGCATGAGGTTAATGCTAGCACCAAGGTCAGCTAAGGCGTTGCTAACCGACAAGCTACCTATCAAACAGGGGATAGTAAAACTCCTCGGATCTCGTCTCTTCTCCGGTAGCTTGTTCTGAATCACCGCCGGACACTCCTCATTCAGCGTCACCTGAGATAACTCCTCCAATTTCCTCTTATTCGTGAGGATATCCTTCAAGAATCTCGCATACTTAGGCATCTGAGTCAGAGCCTCCACGAATGGTAAGTTGATATGCAACTGCTTAAACAACCCTAGAAACTTACCATACTTCTCCTCCATCTTCTGGTTCTTCAATCTACCTGGGTATGGAATGGCGGGAGTATAATCTCTCACAGGCTCGCGAGGGCGCGATGTGCTCACCGATTTACCCCTCGGCGGTGTCTCATCAGGAATCTCAATCACAACCTCCTCCTTAGATGGCTCATGCACAGGAACCTGTGGATCCGGTCCTGTGTCTCTACCGCTCCTCAAAGTGATGGCCTTCACATGAGCATTGGGATTGGGCTCAGTGTTGCTAGGCAGGCCACCTGGCTATCTTTTAGAAAGAAGCTTCGCGATCTGCCCGACCTGGTTCTCTATGGTCTGATCAAAGCTTTCTGATTCCTCAACTCAGTCTCATGCGTGTGGAAACGCTCCTCCATGTACCGGTTCTGCTTCTCTGCCAACTGATTCTGACTCTCTGAGTTATCAAGTAGTCGTGCCCCCATGTCCTCCAAACTAGATTTACCCTCAGGTGCGGGTGGTGGACCGCTGCTAGAACCTTGGCCTTGAAACTGGCCCTGCTGAGGTCGAAACTGGGAACTCTGTCCCTGAGACTGTCGGGACTGATGCTGGAATGGGGGCGCTGAGTGAATCCGGGTGGTTGCTGGCTGCCAGACTTCCAACTGAAATTCGGGTGATTCCTCCACCCCGGATTATATGTGTTGCTGTAGGGATTATTCTGGGGGCGATTCTGGTTGGACATGAAATCAACCTGCTCGTGGGCCCCCTGATCCCCAACCTGACAAGCACTCGTGGGATACGCCCCCCCACAAAACTCACACAAGGACTGGGCCTTGTGGACGTGCATCTGATCAATCTTGGTGGAAAGTGCTTCCAGCTGGGCAGCTAAAGAGGTAATTCCATCCACGTGATGGACACCCTGCCTCTGGGTTCTCGTTCGGGGAGTATGCTGAGTGTAGCTCTTCGCTGCCACCTTCTCTAGCAAGTCATACGCCTCCTGGGTGTCTTTGTTCCAATATCTCCACCCGCATATGCATCAATCAGCTGCTTCCCGGTCATCTCCAGACCATTGTAAAAGGTCTCACACTGCTGCCACTTCAACAATCCATGGTGGGGAACTTTCCTCATCAGTTCCTTGAATCTCTCCCACGCCTCATAGATCGTCTCCCCGTCGTCCTGCTGGAAAGAAAGAATCCTAGCCCTCAACTTTGATGTTTTCTCCGGAGGGAAGTACTTTTCTAAGAATTTAGCAGCCATCTGGTCCCAAGTACTAATGGACTTAGGGGGAAGTGACAGTAACCAAGCCTTGGCTCGATCCCGTAAGGAAAACGGGAACAACCGGAGCCGAATAGCATCGTCGGTAGCGTCACGAATTTTGAAAGTGCCGCAAATCTCTAAGAAACCGGCCAAATGAGTATTAGGATCCTCGTGATCCTTGCCATCGAACTGACACATGTTCTGCACCATCTGTATAATGCATGATTTGATCTCGAACTGATGTGCTCCAACCGTCGGCCTATTGATGCTCGACTCCAAACCCTCAAGTGTCGGTTTGCCAAAATCCGAAAGCGTCCGACCCGCATTCTCGTTCGCCATCTCCTCTACCTCATCAACAACAACCTCGTCAACAACAACCTCGTCAAACTCGAGTAACCGGGCCACAAATCGGGAACGGGCTCGCAATCTCCGATGAAGATCACGCTCCGGCTCGGAAGACGGCTCAGGAACCTCCTCGGCGGGAGTTGAGAACATACACGATCTGCACGACAAGTTAGATTTAAATACGCGAACCTAGGACAAAGAAAACACAAGTTAGACAAAAATAAAAATAAAATAAAATAAAATAAAAATAAAATAAAAAAAATTTGAAATAAAATAAAGATAAAAGAAATAAAATGGGATAAAAACCAAGATATATATATATATATATATATATATATATATATATATATATATATATACAAATGAAGCTAAAAATAACAAGTAAAATGCGAAAAATATCTATACACACAAAATTGCAAATAACAATAAGAAAAACAAGATATTCACAAAAATATATATATTAAATGACTAAAAATTAATTTCAATCGTTCTCGCAAAACCGTGTCCCCGGCAACGGCGCCAAAAACTTGATGCGTGTAAACTATATATATATTTTTATAAGTGTTTTACACAATTAGTTTTAAAAGGGGTTTTCACCAAATACTAATCACACACACCGGGCAGTGTACCCGTCGGATAGCAATATAGTAAAGGTAAGAATCAGATATCAATCCGTGGACACGGTGGGATGCGATAATAAACAGGGACTAAGATTCAATCAAGTATGGGTAAAAGATGTTTAAGTTGATTTTTAATTAAACTGCTATGTAAGAATATAAAACTAGACTAAAGTCACAAATCAAGCAATCGAGGAGAAAATATCACTTCGGTGTCGAATCCATTTAAAATACATTCAATACATTCATAGAAACATGGCAAATACACGATACATCAATTGACTAAATTCTCGTCAAAGATATCTAATCAAATGACTATTCGAAAAACTAGAATGAATTACACAAACCAACCACCTAAAGTCATACAATGAGGCTCACGTGTTTAATAATCATGTCAATTTTTATAAAGATTGAACTAGCTTCCGATTAAGGTACACTAATCCAACAACTAGTTGGAAAGATAATATGAACAACACACTAACCACCTCAAGTTGATTAATTTAGACAACAATATGCATTTCTTCAACATACAATGTTCATATAAAGGTTATATAAATTAGGAGGATGTGTCAACAATTCCTAGATAAACATAATACTAAATATGACACATCATAACAAATGCTTTGTCTTTCCAAACATAAGCATAAGGTTACACATACAAATATAATGATTCATAAACAAGACTTCATTCACCATTCCTAGTCAAATGCCATAAACTAGTTTAATTACATACACCAATCCATGAATATAAGCATAAATCATAAGTTTTCCAACATAATATGACATACATAAATACAAGTCTTGTAAACAACTCAAAATACTTGAATACATAATTTCATCAAAGAATAATCATACGGTTGTCATAACATTAACACAATAATTGCCAATAATCCATGAATGTTGTCAAATGTATCTAAATTTCATCTAAACCAAAGTGAATAGGAGTTTTAGCTCATCATGAGCATCAAAATTACAAGTAAGAGAAACATGATATGAAAATAAGAATCAAACCACCCCTCTAAGCCTAGATGTTGTTGTTGATGTATGGTGATCCTCTTGGTGTTGTATCCTCTCCATGAATCTTGAAATAGGGCTGGAACAAAGAAAACTCGAGCTGGAACAGTAGGTTTCTCCCCTGGGTTGCTGAATGTCTGAATGAGAATTAAGTTCTGTTTAAATAGAAAAGGGGAGGCACGACCGTGCCAGGAGAGAAGGCACGACCGTGCCTAGGACATGGACGCGGTCGTGTCTAGGTCTTGGCACGACCGTGTGACAGAGGTTTGACCAATCCGTAGCTTCCATTGGGTACCACTGATCGAGGACGTACGGCTGTTCAGACTCACGAGATGACACGCGACCGTGGGCGGCCAAGGCACGGTTGTGCCTTGGAATTTGGCTTGGCGCGGTCGTGCCAGATGTGGGCGCGACCGTGCTTAGGGTTTTGGAGCTTGTCACGACCGTGCCACCATCACACAAACCCTAAAACTTCACTTGTTTATCCTGGAATCTTCTTGTTTATTCACCAAGCTTCACAAAAACCTACAAAACAAGAAATGAAGCAAATAAGTGTCTAAACGTTGAATATAACCAAGAATTGATCGTTAAATGAGCGAAGTTTTGTGCCAAAAAGATGTGTAAATATTAACACATCATTAACGGTTCGGGCTAATGGATAACCCTAATCCCTAAATGAGGTGGTTAGTAAAATTTTCATGTAAAGCTTGGTTGAACGATATTAAAAGAATAGGTTATCCATTTAACGTAGAGTCTGATATTGAAACGCACGATAGAGGAAACACATGGACCTGAGCGTATCATATAGTGGTATAAAAACTACATTAGCAAAAACCACATTAGCGCAAACCCTAGGGCCATTATTGACCCTAGTTGTGCGACGGTAAGGAGTACGATGCAAGGAGGAGGGGGATGCAAAGGAGAAAGCAGGCACCAAGAGGGCGGCCGGATGGGAGCAAACGGTGGTAGTCCGACGACGGTATTGAGCATGTGGCTTCCGAACTTTGAAAAGGTAATCCTTATTCGTGAGTTGTTATGATTATACCTTCATATGGGCTTGGTTCAATAGGGTTTCGGGTACGAGGATGGCTTGGTGATCGGAGGTGGTGGTACATAGTGATGGTGCGACAGGGCTGTGATGACCCGTTAGGGTTGGTGATGGACAGTCGAAGGAGAGAGAGATAGAGATAGAGATAGAGAGAGAGGGTGACGGGCTACGAGTGTACGATGAGGAGGTGGTGGTGAAGGCTGACGATGGCTGTTTCGGTGATGCCTCTCGGTAGTGGTTGTAGCAAGCGAAGGAGACGACGGTGAAATAGGGGTGGCCGACCACGGTGCTGATGGTGATTCACAGTGGTGGCTTCGATGGCTGTGGTGGTTATGTATGACGAACATGATGGTAGTAACCGGATACGACGGTGGAGGAAATGGAGATGGCACGACGGTGTGCGGTGATGGAGACGGAATACGACGTGCATGGTGATGCATAGTAGAGGAGACGGAGGATGACGGTGGTGGCCAGCTAGGGTTTTCATGGCACTTGTGCACGCATGGGAACCGGCTCGTGTACACATTGTTAGGACATAGTTGTGTGACAATAGTCCTTGTAATAAATTAAATCTTCTATGTCTTTATGTTTTTGTAATGTTTGCTTAAGTTTTGTTATAGGTAGGCGAACTTGCTAAGTTCGCCTGCATGGCTGTGAGTCTATAAATAGGAGTTTACATGTTAGTTTAAAAATGTCTGCAATTTGTGTTCAAGATTTTTAAACTCTGAGTTTGGTGGAAATCAAAGAGAATAGTATTTACATCTTGTGTTGATTCTAGTCTTTGTGAATGTCTTGTTTACACGATCTAGCGTACGTTGGATTCCGCGCTCTGTATGCTTAATATACGTCACGTCTCGAGTTAGATCCATAGAAGACCCGTGTGGACCTACATGTGGTATCCGAGCCTCGTGCTCATGATTTGTGATTGATTTGTGACGGTTTGTGTAAGATTTGACATCAAAAAGACTGAAGTTTTGATCATCTTTTTTTTCCATGGAATTTTCATGTTCTTGAGGAGAATTTGAGGCTGATTTCATCGAATTGGAGTAGTTTTTGAAGAAATTGATCCGTTAAAAGTGTTCCAATTCATATTATATTCAATCCTACGGTTTAATTTCATCAAATTCAATCAATTCAACAAGTTATGATGATTTTTGAGGTTTCAAGTTCGTGTTTTGGTTGAAGAATTCATCTTCCTGAGGTTTTTTTTGCTGAAACAGGCGAACTTAGCTTAAATTCAGTTATAGACGAACTTAAGAGATGAACTTAATCTAAGTTTTTTATTAAGCGAACTTATCAAGTTCGCTTGGCTCAAATTCGCTTAAGGAAAGATTTAGGCGAACTTATCAAGTTCGCTTGAGGGTAAACTTGTTTCAAATTCTGTTTTCTTGTGATGTTTTGCATATATTTGTCGTTATGCCTAACATGGTGAAGGTTACAAACATGTTCAACTATGACAATGAAATTAGTACTTCTCAGAAACCGCCAAAGTTGCTAAGTTTTGCTAATTATCCAAACTTCAAGGATCGTTTTGATCAATTTGTTTCATTCACTGATACCAATTTATGGATTCCTATTCTAGAAGGATATACTCATCCGACTTATTCATGGATGGATAGTGATAATGTTCAAAAGCCTGTATCTGCTTTAACAACTGAAGAAAGGCTTTTATTTAATCATGAAAAATAGGCAATGGTAAGTATTTCAATGTCACTACCAAAAGAAATTTATCGCAGTTTCAAGCAGTTTAAATCTTCTAAACAGTTATTGAGAAGCTTTACAGAAGAGATGTGAAGGTAGTTTGGATGTGAAGAAAAGCCATAAAGAATTATTGAAGAAACAGTTTTTAGTATTCAAACACTTTCAGAATGAGAATTTGGATGATCTGGCTAAGAGATTTTATCATATGCTGAGTGAATTAGCAAGTGCTAAGGTTGTTTATGAACCTGAAGAGATTAATGACAAGTTTCTGGAAGCGTTACCATCAAAATTTGATGTGTATACTGTTCTCATCAAAGAAAATGAAAAATATAAAACAACGTCACTTGAAGATGTTCTTAGAAAAATTCAATCTCATGATCTGAATTTAAAGAAAAAGGAAACTAATATGGAGCACATGCATGATCCATCAATGTATTTTGCCAAAACAGCTGGAAAATCTGGATAAGGAGTTGCTTTGTTTTCAGGAGATGGTCAAGATAACTCTAATGAAAATGGTTCTGGATGTTCTTATCAATCTGGTTTCTCTACTAATACATCAAATTCTGCTGGATCATAACCATTGAATTCAAATCATGTGACTCAAAGGGTAGCTGGAGATTATATGGCAATGTTTTCATATTTTATTGCTTCATATGAAAATTTTATTGGAGGAAAGATTAATGATCCAGAAGCAATTGAAGAAGATTATCGTCAAATTGATCTGGTTGATCTAGAAGAAATGCATATTCAGTGGAATATGGCAATGTTAATGAGACAAGCAAAGAATTTTCTTAAGAAGACTGGAAGGAAGTATATTGGATCAAACAACAGAACAAAAATGGGTTTTGACAAGACTAAAGTTCGATGTTACAACTGTCAAGAATATGGTCACTTTGCTAAAGAATGTAATAAGCCAAAAGTTGAGTTTGATTCTCAAACAAAGAACAACAATTATCAAAGTAACAGAAATCAACAAAGTTCAAGTGGTTCTGGAAATTCAGCAAATATTTCAACATCATCTGCATTGGTTGCTCAGGGAGATGATAACTATGACTGGGGAATTCATTTAGAAGATCTAGTTGGTGATATGAGTCAAGCGTTTGTGGCTGAAATTCATGCTAATGAGACATCTGCGTGATAGTGAAAGTTCAGGGAGTGAAGTCTACAGTCAGAATGATGAATCTTCTGAGAATGTCATTACAGGAGAAATTTCTGAAGAAACTGATACTGAAAGTGCTGATGAAGTTCATTCTGAAGAAAATGTGTCTACAACAAGTGTATTTGAGGATGAGATTTTGTTGACTAAAAGAGTACCTGAGATGACTGAAGAGATTCCAACTGCTAAAGACTTCGTGGCAGACATGTCAGATCCATCAAAGGTAAAAGATGTTATCTGTAATATATATTGTACTAGCTGTGTTTTGGTGAAGGACAAAATGATGAAAGTTATGGATGACAACACAAACTTGATTTGTGATATGAAATCAATGCACTCAGTGAATCAGAAATTAAAGGACAATGATAAGGTGTGTATTGATAGAATTGAATCACTCAAGAGAGACATTAATTCTCTAACTTTAAAAATTAAAGAACAAGCATATCGGTTGGATATGGCTTATGCTGAGATTGAAAAGAGAAATGAAATTGTTGCTAAGAAAAACAAAGAAATTTCAAATAAAGAAGCATAAGTGATCAGATTACATAGAAAACTAGAATGTTTTGGAAATTCATCACTATTGTTGGGATATTTCAATGATGTAGGATCGGTGAATACAAGATGGTTCTATTCTAGTTGAGATTGGCGGAAACAATCAAAACTAAGCAATGTAAACAAGAATAATACTGATAAATGCAATTTGTATTAAGCTTCAAAGATTACAAGATTACAGAGAAAACTCTTTTAGCAAAAGAAGCACTAGTATACAATGACTCTAAGTACTACTTATATAGTAACTTAGAATCAAGACAGACCCTTGATTCTAAGGATCAGATCTAACATAAGTCGCTGATCTTGTACTGAAGCTATTCTACATGTAGGAAGTGGTGTATGAGGGAGAGGGCTGCTGATGAGGAGGAGCTGGGTGGAAGGATTTAGACTTTGTGGGTGGAGAGGAGGGAGGTCTAGGATTGAGAGTGGAAGGTTGTTGAATGGAGGAAGTGGTGTATGAGGGAGAGGGCTTGTGTTTCTTTTGTTTCCTTTCATCTTCTTGATTAATTTCCCTTTTTTGAGCCTTTCTTCCCCAGTCTTTCTTCCTCTTCCTTCTTGACTTTAAAGTAAAGGGCTTGCAGGTTCATGAAACTCATGGGACCCAGCCTTTTTCCACTCTCTCCTCTAGCCTTTAGGAAGTCAATCATGACCTTCCTTTCTTCATGGGTTCTTCTGTTAAAGGCAATGGTCTTCTTGGATTTATGTTTGGATTTTTCTTCTTCTTCTTCAGCCCTTTTCTTAGTTGCCAATTGACCTTGCTGACCCATGAAGGCTCTGTAGATTTCTTTATTTGATAGTTTCTCAAAGTAGTCTGCATCCTCACCTTGAGAAATCAGAGCCTCTATCCACTCCTCTCTCATTTCTTTGGCTAGTTCAGAATCAGTTATTCTGAACTTAGCCTCTTCCTTTTTCTTCTTCTCTCTTTCTTCTTCTTCTTCTTTATTGAATTGTTCTTGCAGTTGAAGAGGTAGAGCTTCATCTTCTTGAATTTGAGAAGCTGCAGAAATCTTGACTTTCAGATCATCTAGATGCTTAGCATAGAGGTGGATCTGTTGTTCTCTAAGGAGTATGGTAGTTTTTCTTTCTTGTGCTTTTCTTAATTCAGTCATCTCCTCTTCTCCTCTTCTTCTTCTTTCCTCCTTTTCCTTCTTCTCTTTCAATAATCTTTCTTCATCTTCTTCTGTCATAGGTCTCTTCCCCTTGTCTTTGTTGGATGCCTCTGCTTCAGCTTCATGGACCACAACAGCAGATGTAAGAGATGCTGTTGGGATCTCAGCTTCAGCTTCATTGGCATTTTGTGGAATGGATAAGGGAAGGACACTTTCTTCATCTTCTTCCCATTCAAGACCTGTCACTGCTTCCCATTCTTTCTTCATCTTTTCCTTTTCTCTTCTTCTAGATTCTTCTACTGTGTTTAATCTGACAGTTGGAGTGGAAAGAAAGGATAGGTCTGAGTCAGAGTTGGAGTCATCCATTGCAAGTCGTCCTTCCTTTTCAAGTTTGGCTTTGATGGTTTTTATCATTGCTTGACTCTCTAAGGAATTTACATTGCATATGTGTGTTCTGAGCTTGAAGTCCTTGTGGAGGAAGTCTGAATTTAAGAGTAGGATCTCATTGATGTTGATTGAGAGAGATGACCCATTGCTTAGGAAGATGTAAAGTCAGAAGACCCAGTGTTTGACCATCCTAGCACTTCCAAGTCTCTGACCACTGTGTTGTAGAGAAATCTTCCCCAACATAGAACTTCTTTTGTTAAAGCACTGCTCCTTATCAAGGCAAGTCTTGGAGCCAGTATTTGTTCTGATGTTGTTGAAGATTCTACATGGTGTTTAGGATAGGCCACCCTGTTTGCTTCTTCTAAGAGCCTTTCAAACCAGAGAAGATTATCCTCCATCAAGACGTAGAACCTGTCAATTGCAAGTTCTGTTAAGAGATCTATAGAGTTGTTGGTGCAGCTGGATAGGTACAGTTCAAGCACTTAGAGTGGATTTAGTGCATTCCAGTTTAGCTCTTCTACCCCACTGAACTCCTTTTCGATCCAGAATCTCTCAGTTGAACCATCATACCACCAAGCTAGTATGGATTCAAATTCTAGCTTATTTGAAGACAGTGTGAATTGAGGAGCAATGGTCTGTCTTGATATGGCTGCAGCAGTGGGAAGTATGTTGAATGATGAAGGTGTGTCTTCACATTGACTTTCATTCTTTAACACCTCATCAACAGCTCGGACAACTAACTTCCAATTCCCAGTGATATCTTCTTCTTCATCTACTGAGTCTGGCAAGTCATGAACTTGAACGAAAGCAGGTCTGAATAGAGAACTTTGAAAGGCTGTCTGCTCTTGTATCCATTCGTCGAGGCTGTCAGCATCGTCTTCCACACCAACTATCTCCCCCTTTTTGGTTGCATCAGTGCACAGAGTTTGGTCAGTTTGAGTTCCCACTGAGACAAGGGAGGGAGTAGTCACTAGAGGGCATTGATGGGCTTCATGCATAGAGACTTGGTGCCTTAGTTTTGACACTTCGGCCTCTAGCATTTCCACACTGGCCGTCAATCCCAAGTTATGAAGTTTCAGTTTATCCTATCCACAGTTGTGGAATCCTTGGATCCAGATGGGGCCTTAGGCCTAGCCTCTGCATCCCCATCACCCTGGTTTTCTTGGCACATGGGATTCCTCTCAGTGAAGAGTGTTTCAAAGGAAACATCCTCACTGTGAGTTGCGGTAGTTAGGGTCTTAATGTTGTTATCACTGTCCTCCTGATCAGTTGATGTACCAGGAGTAGTGACAGCCCTTTCCACATTCACTCTATCAGTACTTCCAGAGTGAACCTTCTTGGGTGAAGAACTTGGGTTAGGTGCACTAGCAGCCAAGTCAATTAATACCTCTGAGATAGTGGTTGTTAGACAAGGTATATCATCTTAACAAGGTGCCTCTACACTTAAGTTCAGAGAAGAAAGATAATGGAATGGCTCAGTGGGTTGTTTTATGGATCCGGGATCTGATCCTGATCCTAATAGAGAAGCTTCCAAGGAAGTCTCTCTAATGACGTGGCTATTCCTTTTGATATTGTCATCAGAATTTTGGGATTCTGAATAAGGGCTTTTAGGTTGGGATTAGGCCTTTGAGACAAGAAGAGAAGGAGTCTTCTTGCTCCTCTTTCTAGTATATTTTGCTGAAATCGGGGCCCTTTGTTCCAGTTGAATGATAACATCCAAAACAGGTGTAAGTAATATTTGTGCCTGTGCATCCTTAGTAGTATGCACAGAGGTTCGAACAGTGGAAGCAGATTGTTGTTCAGGATGTGAAGAGGAGGGTGTGGGATCAGTATCAGCTGGGATTGTTGAACTGTCACCCTGGGTATTTTGTATGTTCATCATTGTAGATAACAATGGAACATTGACTGCTGAGAACTTTTTGGAAACAGTTCTCATACTTTAAAAATGTTACTTTTATGACCCAGCATAAGATAGATTTTTGCAGGTTTTGAAAGCTCTTTTAATTCATTGTTAAAAACCTCTTGCAAGAACCTTGGGTACACATAAAATTGCTGCTCTGCACCCTCTTGAAGGTAGTATCTTAAACCTTCAAAGATGTGATCTGCAAAGTTGAATCATTGGCCAGTAACCATACCGTGAACAGTAGAGGTAAGTGCAAAGCTCACTTGATGCCATCCACTTCACTTCTGAGATATGCATTATAGAAGAGTGTGGCATAGATACTTCCATGGGGGGGGGCCATCAGTGCTTTCTCTATTATGTACTCATTCTGATTTCTAGTGTACCCTATGGATACAAAGGTCCTCATATACACCTATTTTGAGTATGAAATGGCGGCCCCCTCGTCTTGAAGCTTGAGGTGTTTGCGGAGAGTTGCTTCAGAGATGGTGACATCTTTTCCATCTACCGTGGCTTGGATTTGGGGAATCCCCTGTTCGGTAGAGTAGACGGTGGTGTTCCAAAAATCCTCCATGTGAGGAATGAAAATGGGTGGGTTGTCGGTTAGGGCAAAATATATCTTTGCTCGACAAAGAAAATCGATCATATCATCGAACCCTCGAACTTCTTCCCTTTTATTAAGTATGATGTGAGGTTGTGGTATGGAGAAAACTTATCATCGGGACGGTTTATGTCTACCTCTGCCATTTGTTGGATTTGGAGGGAAGGATGAAGGTTTTGAAAGGTGGTTAAGTATGGAAGGCTTTGAATGCTTATGGAGGTTTGAGATAAAATGATGAGGGTTAGGTTGAAATTGAATGTGAAGAGGTTATAGAGAAATTGAATTGAGTTATAACGGCAGAGGATGTAAAAAGCAAACTTACTTGTACAGTACAACCTCATTCACTTTTTACTGTTACAGCTATAATACACTATAGCAGTCATGGTAAAGACTAAAGGTAATTTTTACAGCAGGTAAAAGTTAATTTAGACTTATTTTTACCCATCAGCAGCAAACTTGGTTACTGTGTATGGTTAAGCCTATCTGCTGCAAGCTTGGTTGCGGCGAATGGTTAAGTCTGTCAGCCGCAAACTCAATTGATGCTGATGGATACAATGATCTGCAGCAAGGATGTTGCTGCTGACAGCCTTAAAGCTATCCGCAGAAAACTTGTTCCTGCTGATAACTTAAAGCAGTCAGTGGCAAAAACTTTGCTGCTGATGGATGCAATAATCTGCAGCACGGATGTTGCTGCTGACAGCCTTAAAGCTATCCGTAGGAAACTTGTTCCTGTGGATAACTTAAAGCAGTCAGTGGCAAAATATTTGCTGCTGATGATTAAACCTGCCAGCAGCAAGAAATGGATGCTGCTGAGTTATAACTTTTAATTATAACAAAAGACAAACACATTTACAAAAACAAAATTTTAGAGACATATTTTAATCAAAGTTCATCATACCAATAGATTCAACTAAATATCTAAATCTAGTTTCATCAAAAGGTTTTGTAAACAAATAAGCATATTGCTTATTATTATGAACTTTGGTTAAAATAATTCTCTTTTTCTCAGCTTGATCTCTTATGAAGTGATACCTGATATCAATGTGTTTTGTCTTGGAGTGTTGCACCGGATTGTTTGTGATTGATATAGCACTCATGTTGTCAATGTGAATTGGAGTTGCCATGAAAGTCAACCCATAATCCAGCATTTGATTTTGTATCCAGATGACTTGTGCACAGCAACTTGAAGCTGCAATGTATTTCGCTTCTGCTGTAGAAGTTGAAACACATGTTTGCTTCTTGCACTGCCATGAAATCAGTCTCCCTCCCAGAAACTGACATCCCCCTGATGTGGACTTTTTACCCAAGTTGCATCCCCCATAATCTCTGTCAGTGTATGCATATAGATTGAACTTATCATTTTTAGAGTACAATAGCCTAAGTCTTGGGGCTCCCTTTAGGTATCTAAAAATTCTCTTGACAGCTTGAAGATGTGAAATCTTTTGATCTTCTTAGAATCTTGCACAGAGACATACTGTAAACAAGATATTTGGCCTTGAGGCAGTGAGATACATGAGAGACCCTCTCATTGCACGGTACTTATGTTGATCAGTGTCTTGACCATCTTTGTCTGCAGTCAGCTGATGGTGCACTTGCATAGGGGGTTCTTGCAGCAGAGCAGTCAGCCATCTTGAATCTTTCCAGAATGTGCTTGACATATTTGGATTGGCTGATGAAGACTCCATTTGGAACTTGTTTGACTTGCAGAGCAGTTAGCCATCTTCAATCTTTTCCTTGTAACCGTTTTTAACCTTTTTAAATTCATATTTCATTTGGTGAAATTCTTCATTTTGATCTATGAGATTCTGGTTATGTTTCCTGTAGCCAAGGACCTTATCAATACAAGCTTGAGTACACAGATTTTCATATACCTGAGGTGGTACCTCTGATGTGTCTACCACGAGATCTTGATTGTTGGCAGGAATATCCTCATCAGTCAAAGTCAGCTGTTCCAACAGCTCCACAAGCTGCAGTTTATGCAGGAGGAGTGGCCTGTTGCTATCTTGGTTGAGCTTGGTGAGCTTGTCTGGTATGAGCAGCAGCTGGGTTTGCCTTTGGTGCCTTGCATTCCCTAGCAAAATGACCAAGTTGGTTACAGTTGTAACACTTCAGTTTGCTTTTGTCCAAGCCAACCCTGGTGTTAGGTTTATTGATTGGAACAGGTCTTCCTATTCTTGAGTAGAACCTTTTTGCTCTTAGAGAGAGCATGGCATAGAAGTGATGTATATCCATTTACTCTAGATCATCTGGATGAAAACATTCCAGATCTTCCTTGATAAAGGACATATTGCTTGAGTTTTCAGAGGCAAAAGCAGCAGAGGTTGATGTTTGAGGTGGGGCTTCAAGAAGAAATGGTGAGTTGTTTGATTGAGAGGTTGGAGTTTGGGGATGAGTGACGATGGGAGGATAATAGTTGCTTGAACTAGGACCTGAGTGGTTGGAGTGGAGGGCAGAAGAGGTGGTGGTGGAAGTTGAGGCTGTTTGGTAGCTTAAGCTTCTTTCCTTGGCCTGAATCATCTCTAATTCATAGGTTTTTAGCATACCGAAAAGCTCAGTCATCTGAAGAGTCTTCAGATTTTCATTTCTTCTGATGGACACTGTGTAGAGTGTCTAGCAAATGGGTAGAGACCTGATGAACTTCTTGAGAATATCTTCATTCTCCAGCTTCACTTTTAAGCACTGCAGCTCACCTACAAGATAAGTATATCTGTTAAATAAAACAGTTTGAGACTCACCTTCCTTCCAGAGAAGTTTTCATATTGCTGCTTCAGGATGTCTCTTCTGTTTTCTTTTACTTCCTCTGAACCATCAAACATCTTCTCAAGAGCCTCCCATAGCTCCTTTGCAGTTTTGTATCCTCTGAAGTTGTGAAAAACTTCATTTGGTAAGCACATCTGGATGGCTCCCAAAGCCTTGAAATCTACCTCCATTTTCTTGATGTCTTCATCAGAGTATTTGGAGGATTCTTTAGGAACCAGGGTACCTCCGGAATCAGCGGATGCCACCATGGGTATGTATGGTCCATCTTTTATGGATTTCCACATCCCATATTCTTGATAGCAGAAGTAGCTTTCCATTCTGTTCTTCCACATATCATAGTCTTCTCCAGACACCAGTCTTGGTGGTCTGCTGATGCTTCTAGTGTCTTCAACTCCACTGTTTTGTGCCATTTTTTATTGGTGATAATGGGTGACTTTAGCAAAGAGATAGTTTTGAATAGAACCAGAGAATGATTAAACAAGTATGAGTTTTTTTAATCTGTGAACCAAAGCTCTGATACCACTTGTAGGATCGGTGAATACAAGATGGTTCTATTATAGTTGAGATTGGCAGAAACAATCACAACTAAGCAATGTAAATAAGTAAACAAGAAGAATACTGATAAATGCAATATGTATTAAGCTTCAAAGATTACAAGATTACAGAGAAAACTCTTTTAGCAAAAGAAGCACTAGTATACAATGACTCTAAGTACTACTTATATAGTAACTTAGAATCAAGACAGACCCTTGATTCTAAGGATGAGATCTAACACAAGCCGTTGATCTTGTATTGAAGCTATTCTACATGTAACGACAATAGAAACTACAAAAGTTATCTTTACTCAAACGTCTTCTTAGGCATCATTGCTTGAGTCCTTGGAAGAAGAGCGTCGTTGTCTTTTATTGTCTTGCACCAGTAATATTCTTTCTACGTGGAATGTGTCAGTGTTGCAGCAGAAAGTTGTCAGTGGTAATGGTTGCTTTAACGAAGCCAGACAGCTGCAACGTTTGATCTTTAGTGGGAATGGCTATCAGCAGCAATGTTGTTGATCAGCAGCAAGACACAACTGTCCATAGCTGCTGATGATTTTCCTATCAGCAGCAACTTTGGTCTTCAGCAGATAAGGCTATTCGCAGTAGATTTGTTCTTCAGCAGAAGAACAAGTATCCGCTGTAGATAAGCTTATCCGCAGCAGTTTGTACTTAGAGAATTTTGTAGCCATTAGTCTTTATTTCTACAAATGACAATGTTGATCCTGTTAAGAGAACAACTGGAATTGGATGTTCTCCTCCACCATTTAATGGGAATTATGTGTTGGAGCATATTGTGGTGACAACGAGCTTGAAGATATTATGTCTTAGTCTTAGAGTCTTTGACTTGTATTTGATAGAATTGTTAGCAACAGTTAAAGGGGAGTCTGTTAGGACATGTTTTGTAACTGTTGATAAAATTCTGTGCAAGTTCTGCTAGAGGTGAACTTAAATAGTTCGCCAAGCCTATCAGAGGCGAACTTATATATCATAGGCGAACTTAATAAGTTCGCTTAAGTCTATCAGAGGCGAACTTATTAAGTTCGCCTAGGTCTAACTGAGGCGAACTTGTTAAGTTTGCTTAGTCTGTTTCAGGCGAACTTAATAAGTTAGCTTACAGCAGGTTAGTTTTCTATATATATGTGTTTACAGAGTCATTAGATAGATGACTGATCAGAGAGAACCGAGAGATAGAATTGTCTGATTGAGTCTGTAAACCACTATGAATTGGAATATATTTGAGAAGTTTATTTACACGTGTTGTTTGAATTGTCGGTTAGTATACAAACGTTAACATGAAGGATCCCGCACTTCGTGTTATAGCAACGTCATATCACGAGTTCGATCAGTAGTTGAATTACCTGGACCTACAAGTGGTGTCAGAGCTTATGCTCTTGATTAGCAAAAGATTCGTGGTGTTTTCGTTTCCAATCAACATCAAAAATCTGAGATTTTGAAGCTTTTTCATCTTTTTGTGTTCTTGATAAAAATGGAGAATTTTTGACAAATTTGGATTGATTTTGGATGGTTTTGATGAAATTGATCCGATAGAAAGGTTCTAATTGAGAAAAATATACAATCCTACGGTTTGATTTTGTCTAATTCCTTCAAATCAGTGATTTATGATGAATTCAGTATGGTTCGTGTTCGCGATTTTGGTCTGAATCAGTTATTGATCTTGATTCTGTTACTGCAAGCGACCTTGCTGTTTGTTGTGCAGGCGAACTTAGGGAGGCGAACATAATAAGTTCGCTTGGTGAATATTAGGCGAACTTAATAAGTTCGCTTGGTGCAGAGTAGGTGAACTTAATCAGGCGAACTTAACAAGCAGGTGAACTTAGCTAGTCTTCTTAAAAAAAAAAAGTTATTTTGGCGGGAAATTTTTTCCGGATATTTTCGCAAAAATTTCAAAATGTCAATTTCATGTGATGATAATGAGATTGAAACTATGCCACCGAGACTTTTGTGCATATCAGATTTTCGTAGCTGGAAAGTCCGGTTCGAACAGTTCGCATCAGAAACTGATGAAAAATTTTGGACATCCATATTTGAAGGATATGTGCATCCTACTTATGACTATATGGGATATTATGATGTTCCTAAACCAGTGACAGCTCTTACTAAAGTATAAAAACAGAAGTTTGATCGAGAGATGAAGACGCGTGAAACTTTAACGATGTCTTTACCTAAAGAAATCGTTCATAGTCTCGGGAAGTGTCCAACTTCAAGAGATATATGGGAAGCATTGAAGAAAAAGGGTGAAGCAACTTCTCAAGCGTTTGAGGTCTTGATCAAAGAAGTATTGGAGAAGCCGAGTTATTCTCAAAGTGATTCTTCTACAGATTTAACTGATAGTGAGAGTATTCGTTCTGGTGAAAGTACTCAATCTACTGAGACTGATGTGATGAGTGAAGAAAGTTTTCAGACAGTTGAAGACGGTCTGAGTAAATTAGAAACTGATGCAGAGCCTGTCATTGTTGATCAAAAGAATGAAGCTGATGATGATGTTTTCATGGCTCCGGGTGCATCTTCTTCAGAAGAAAATGCTGGGTACTTTCTAACTCTGAAACGTTTTGTTCTAACTGTGTTTCAGTTAAGGATAAAATGATGAGGGTTATGGATGACAACGTCAACCTCATTTGTGATATGAAATCCATGCACACAGTAAATCAGAAATTAAAGGATAATGAGAATGTATGTATTGAGAGAATAGAATCACTGAAGAGAGATATAAGTTCTCTGACTTTGAAGATTAAAGAGTAGGCATATCACCTGGATATGTCCTTTGCAGAAATTGAGAAAAGAAATAATGATCTTGCTGAGAAAGATAAGGAACTAGCTGAATCTAAAGCAGAGGTGATTAGATTGCATAGAAAGTTAGAAAGCTTTGCAAATTCATCATTCTTATTAGGATATTATCATAATAATACTAAAGAGGGGAATGGAACTAGTGGTATTGGCTATGTTCCTCCACCATTCAGCGGAAATTATTCTGTAACACCTGAGATTATAAAAGATGAGGATTTAGATCCTAAGACTGTGTTGAAGGTGAATCCAGTCACAGGTAAAGATATGGTGTATTCTGATGAGAGTGATGATGAATATTTTAATGAAGCTAAGGTAGAGGGGATACCGAAAGAGATTAAGAAAGAAGACTCAAAGGTTGATTCTAATTCATCTGGAAATTATACATTTGGAAGTTCTTCAAATTCAAGGAGAGTTCCATATGTGAGAGATTATAAAGACAGGCGTACATGCTTTCATTGTAATGAGATAGGTCACATTGTGGTGAACTGTCCTTACAAAAATAAAGGAAAGAAGCATGTAGTTCCTAAGAAGGTGAAGCCTGAATCAAAACCTGTTGAGAAAAAGTTTGTTCCGTCTCAAACTCCAAAAGAAGTTCATGTAGGATAAGCTTCTTCAAGTGCATCTAATCGTGTGAAGATTCCTTATATGAGAGATTATCGTGAGACGAGATCTTGCTTTTTTACTGTGGTCTTGTGGGTCACATACAGATTGATTGTTCTCACAAAGCCAAAGGTAACCGACATGTTACTCCAGAAAAGGTAAGAACTCTTCGTAAGCCTTATGTTAACCCAAATGTAAACCTCGTGATATACCAAAGGGTATTTCAAAATCTGAGGTTAGGCTTTCTAGACCTCAAAGACGGAGGAGAAACAGAAGATTGAGAAAACTTTTAGAACAACAAGAGTTTTCACAATATACACAATTTTTAAGTGAAAGAAAATGTTCAAACACTTCACATTTTAAGCAAAAAGAACTTAATGAAAAGAAGTATGTTTGGAAATCTAAAGTTTCTGTTTCTGAATCGTCGGAACAATCTCCGAAAATCGATGAGAGATTCGATTGTGAATGGAGTGAGGTTTATTATTTTGATACAGATGGACGACCCATGACTACCATGGCTTGGATCCCAATTTCAAATTAATGTTTTTCTGTTAGTTGTGCAGGAGTTACCAAGAGGGACTATTAATACCATTTTGGTTGTTGATAGTGGTGGTTCTAAACACATGACAGGGAATGACATCTTCATGAGTAAAGAGTTATTGATAACTGAGAAATCTATTTGATTCAACGACTTGATGCTCAAGGGGGAGAATATGTCACACACAATGTTTTGGAAACAGTTGTACAAAGTCCAAATGATAACCTGAAACTTTGGATGACGATGGTGAGCATAAAGTCGTTGATGCAACCATTTGACTAGTTGAGGGGGAGTCTACAGGACAGGGGGAGTACAGAACTGTGTTGGTGACAGAGGCAATGACATTCAATTACAGGATTACATCGGTTTGAGTTTTTAAATTGATTGACTTGCTTAATCCTGGGTAACCAAGTAAAATGTTTTTTTTAAATGTTTTCATGGAAGGTTTATTTTCGTTTCTTTTACTTTCTTTAAAAAAAGATTTTGAAAAAGCCAAACAAATTGAAAAAGATAAAATCGACATTACTTGAAGTTAAAGAAGAGATGATAGTACATCAGTAGATGTTTTTTCACACATGACCTTAGATTGACTGGTTGGTGCTTTATGTTAATATATCTGAATTATATGTTTTGATCTAAACTTCAGAGACTACACAAATAGGAAATGATAGTGTTGTGTATGCATATAATTTGAATTGTCAGTAGAATAAAAGCGTCACTGAACCATTAGTAGTGTGAAAACATAATTGCATGTGTTACAACTGTGATTTGAACCCATGTTATGCATGGGTGTGTGTGTTAAAAGATCATTATCAGATAAAGAATGTTAGCTTTTAATAAAGATTTTCCTATGAGATCAGTTTCGGGTTATGTCCTTAGCACTATTCATTCGATTTGCTTCAGTGCCCATGTCCCGAAAAGCATGCAATTTGAAGTATAATCAAGATATGTACTTGACAACATCTGTCAAACATATACTAGCCCTTGGATCATATTGATAATTCATCTTTACTGATTCCATTGAATTCATAATCAAGATAACAGTTGGATCCACGTACCTGAATCTTATGATTCCACATATATAAGCCAAGACATTGAATCATTCGATTCTGAATCTCATTGATTCCTATACAATCCAATTTGGATTCTACTATTCATGTGCTAAGTGATGTCTCCTCATTCTGGAAATTCGGATAATCTTTAGTAAAATCTCATATGTCTTGAAGAAAGTGCATTTACTTTCTGTTGGCATACTAGTGGGGTACACGTTGTATTTCATACTTAAATGGTACCTTAACTCACAAGAAAGTGGGAATGAGATGCTTTAGTTTCAAATCTTATAATATTGACAATTTGAATTTGTGTGTCATAGCCTGATCCTATTTTCTTTGAATGTTTATCGCGTATCATAACATGTAATATAAAAGTCTTAAAAAGATAGAGTGTGATAATCTTGAAAGATATTGGTTTGATTGGTCAAGGCTTGAAAGAATGACATAGGATACCTTTTGATATTATATGGATTTCATATCCAAGATGTCACACCCCAACCGACGGCGGAAAACGTCGGGGCGTGAAGCTGTGCAGACTGTTCATAGCTCATGGTTGCTAAAGTTTGAATAATTTAAACATTCATTTTCATTACACGTAGCAAGTTCATACCATACAAGAACCAAATGTAGCGATTACAAAAATATAAATAGTTTAGATTAATTGCTAGGTCCAAATCCTATATGTAGCAGCTTGTAATACTTCAAACATTGTCACCTGAAACATGGTTAAAAACAAAGTCAACTAAAAAGTTGGTGAGAATACATAGGTTTTCGTGTCATGTAATAGAATATAGTGTCGTGTGCATACAATTCATACAAACATGGCAATTAAGGCATTTATGGAGAGATACCATCGTGTGACCTGGTAGTACAATCAAACCTTTGTAACTAGCATGCAAAACAAACGCGTGTTGGCAGTAACAGTCACCCTACCTGGGTGGGTTTGTCAGACTCAATAGATCTATCACTGTTTACTGTAGCCTATAAAATAGTTAATGATTGCACGTGAATAGCAAACTGCGTGTTGGTCTACACACCTAGTACTCAAGCACAAAGCTCAAAATTGTAACACATGATTGTAGGGTGGAATTGTATATTGTGTAGTTTGTAAACATAGTAAATAGAACGCATGTTCCACCCCAAAAGTTTGTAAATAGAGTAAAAGCGGGCTATGTAACTCACTTGTGTTGGAGCGTGTAGTTTGCACAGATCAACAAAAATACCAAGCGTGTTGTAGGTCGCTACGTTTGACCTATCGAATGAGGGTATAACACGTGTCACTGTTTGTGTTATTTTGTGTCTAAAGTGGGTTCGTTGGTGGTTTGTGTGTTTAGGGTTGGTTTTGGAATAATAAATTAGTAGCGATATATATATATATATATATTTATTTAAATAAAATTTAAATAAACGATATTTGTTTAAATCAAAATATATATTTGTATAAATAGTTTTATAAAAATGATTATATAAACTCATGATTTCATCGGTTTTGAAACTATCGGGAATTAATCGTTTTAAATTTCTAAATCAAAGATTTGGTTTATAAATGATTCCCGGGTCTTGGGATTTTATAACGTAACTTTTATAATTACATTTTGAAATTTTTTGCTAAAATATGTTAAATAGACTTTAAAACAGAAAAATAATTGATTCTGGTCAAGGAGCACGACCGTGCTCAAGTAGGGCACGACCGCGCTCGTTGCTGGGCGTGACCGTGGTGGTCTGAAACGCGCCCGTGGTCGAGTCAGAAGGTACTTCATAGGTTCTGGACATAGAGCACGACCGTGCTCGTATCTGGCACGACCGCGTCTAGTGTTTGTTTTTGATCAAGACTTGTTTGCTCGGTAAGCACGACCGGGCCACACCTGGGGCACGATTGTGCTTGGTCAGGCACGACCGCGCTCAGTGATGAGCGCGACCGTGTCGGGTCTTTTTCAGACACAATTCGATCGATTCTTATAATAAATGCTTCTGTATTCTTAGGGCTTTCATAGATTAGGTGCTTGCGAATGTATCTACATAGTTTGATTGTATTTATATCGTGTTTAAGTGGTAGTTTGAGTAAAAGTTTAGTTTTCGGCTCTTTGGTTCAAAATCGAATTGATTGTGTGATATAACTACGATTTAGTATAGGGCTTTCATCCTAGGGGTAGATACGAAGCTAAGGAAGTGTTACTTACTCGTTAACAATGGGCAATTTAATGCAGTCGGCTACGGGTCAAAGAGTCGAGCTTCTTGGCGATCGATTGGACTCCAGAGACTTGTTTGAGCGTCGAACGAGAGTTTTGGGAGACTGAGTGGGCTTATATGAAGGCGTAGAAATCGTGCAAGTTGCTTTATATCCACGAATTCGAGAGACTCGGTTGTGGTGTGAATGGGATTAAAAAAATTGTGCAAATTGGACGACATTTGATGCGTGTTTCAGACGGAATTCAGTGGAGTATGGTCTGACGCGTGAAGACCGGCTTTTCTCCATTTTAAATTTCGCGAATTCAGCGGGTATGGTATGATTTGACTTCTGCAGAGTCAAGTGGGTTCATCAGCACGACCGTGCCTACTTTAGGCGCGACCGTGCCTAGTCCTAGGCGCGACCGTGCTTGCCTAGTTTTGTAGTTTTTGAGTTTTGTCAGTTTTTTTGGTCCTCGGGGCTTGTGAGATAATGGTGTTTTTGTTTAATTTGTTATTGTAATAGAATAGTTTGTATATGTAACTGCATCGTAGTTTGTTTGTACACGAATCGAAACTGAAATGTGTTTGTTTATTGAAATCAAACGATTACATGATGAAAATCAGAAATGTTACAGTCTCCCCTTGTTGCGGGATTTCGTCCCGAAATTCAACTAGTTGAGGTTGCAGAATTGGTGAATAGGTGAGGATACTTGAGTTTCATTTGGTCTTTACGTTCCCAAGTAAACTCAGGACCGCGTTTTGAATCCCAATGGACTTTGACTATAGGGATGCGGCTGCGCTTGAGTTGTTTGATTTCACGATCCATGATTTCCACTGGTTTCTCGACGAAATGCATCGTTTCATCAATGCGCACGTCGTCAAGAGGTATGTGGAGGTTCTCATCAGCAAGACATTTCTTCAGGTTGGACACGTGGAAGGTTGGATGAACATTGTTGAGTGCTGGAGGTAGCTCAAGTTTGTAAGCCACTTTCCCGATTCTTTCAAGGATCTTGAACGGGCCTACGTAACGAGGTGCTAGCTTGCCTTTCTTTCCAAAGCGGATCACACCCTTCCAAGGGGATACTTTGAGAAGCACAAGGTCACCCACTTGGAATTCCAAGGGTTTTCGTCGCTTGTCGGCATAGCTCTTTTGTCGACTTCTCGCTACTCGGATGTTGTCACGGATTTGAAGGATTTTGTCGGATGATTCCTGAATTAACTCGGGACCGGTGATTTGTGCTTCACCAATCTCGTTCCAACAGATGGGAGAACGGCATTTGCGACCATAAAGAGCTTCGAATGGAGCCATGTTGATGCTGGTGTGGTAGCTGTTATTGTAGGAGAATTCAATAAGTGTCAAGTGTGAATCCCAATTGCCACCAAAGTCTATGACACAGGCTCTCAGCATGTCTTCGAGGGTTTGGATTGTTCGTTCAGTCTGGCCATCAGTTTGGGGATGGTAGGCTGTGCTTAAATCCAATCGTGTGCCAAGTGCCTTTTGCAGAGATTGCCAAAATCTGGAAGTGAAACGAGCATCTCTGTCGGAGATTATGTTCAAAGGTATACCGTGACGACTCACAATTTCGTTAATATAGATTCGGGCCAATTTCTCAACCCGATAGTCTTCACGGATGGGCAGGAAGTGTGCGGACTTTGTGAGACGGTCAATGATTACCCAAATGCTATCATAGCCGTTTGAAGTGCGGGGGAGTTTAGTAATGAAGTCCATGGCTAGATTTTCCCATTTCCACACGGGGATTTCCGGTTGTTCAAGTAAACCGGAAGGACATTGATGTTCGGCCTTGACTTTAGAGCAGGTTAGACATTTTGCAACATAGAGTGCAATGTCTTTCTTCATACCAGGCCACCAATATTGTGGTCGAAGATTGTGATACATTTTATCCGCACCGGGATGAATAGAATACCGAGACTTGTGTGCTTCAGTCATGAGGAATTCCCAGAGATCATTGCGATTGGGAACCCAAATACGATCCAAGAAATAAAGCAAGCCATTGTTTTTAGTTTCTAGTTGGAATTCAGCACCGCACGACATTTCCTCATACATATTGCCCTCGGTAATCGAGACGTGTTGAGCTGCTAGAATACGGGTTTGAATGTCGGAATGAATCTTGACACTTTGGAGCATGACGCATTCTTTACGGCTCAGCGCATCGGCTACAACATTAGCCTTGCCGGGATGATAACGAATCTCGCAAGCGTAGTCGTTGAGTAGTTCAACCCAACGTCGTTGCCTCATGTTGAGTTCTTTTTGATTGAAGATGTGTTGGAGGCTTTTGTGGTCGGTAAATACCACACATTTCGTGCCATATAGATAATGTCTCCAAATCTTCAAGGCAAATATGACTGCACCTAGCTCCAGATCGTGCGTCGTATAGTTCTTTTCATGGATCTTGAGTTGCCTCGATGCATAAGCGATTACCTTGCCTCGTTGCATGAGAACACAACCAAGGCCTAGGTTAGAGGCATCACAGTAGACGACTAGGTCATCGTTTCCTTCGGGAAGAGTCAGAATAGGAGCATCACATAACTTCTGTTTAAGAGTTTGGAAAGCTTCTTCTTGTTTCAGCCCCCATTCATAAGGTTTACCTTTATGTGTCAAGGCGGTGAGGGGAACAACAATATTGGAGAAATTGGAAATGAATCTTCGGTAATAACCCGCTAAACCAAGGAACGAACGAACCTCGGTAGGGGTTTGAGGAGCAGTCCAATTCTTGACAGCTTCGATCTTGGCAGGGTCGACATGTATTCCCTTTTTATTGACAACATGACCCAAAAATTGAACCTCCTTTAGCCAAAATTCACATTTGGATAACTTGGCGTATAATTGTTCGGTTCTCAGGAGATCCAAAATCAGTCTAAGGTGCTGTTCATGTTCTTCCTCAGTCTTGGAATAGATCAAGATGTCATCGATGAAAACGATCACGAATTTGTCAAGGTATGGTTTGCACATGCGGTTCATGAGATCCATAAAGACAGCAGGTACATTGGTCAACCCAAAAGGCATAACCGTGAACTCGTAATGACCATATCTTGTTCGGAAGGCGGTCTTTGGAATATCTTCTTCTCGGACACGCAGTTGGTGATAACCAGATCGAAGATCAATCTTCGAGAAACAAGTAGAACCTTGGAGTTGATCGAAGAGGTCGTCAATCCTAGGTAACGGGTAGCGGTTTTTTATTGTAAGCTTGTTGAGCTCTCGATAGTCAATACACATGCGGAATGAACCATCGTTCTTTTTAACAAACAAGACCGGTGCACCCCACGGTGAATGACTTGGCCGTATGAAACCTTTGTCAGCGAGTTCTTGAAGTTGACTTGCAAGTTCTTGCAATTCGAAAGGTGCAAGCCGGTATGGAGCTTTAGCCACAGGGTTTGCTCCGGGTATAAGATCGATTCGAAACTTTACTTCCCGAACAGGTGGAAGACCGGGTAAGACTTCGGGAAACTCCCGAATGATGGGAATATCTTCTATTCTTCTCTCCTTGTCTTCTTTTTGAATCAAATGAGCTAGGAAAACCATGCACTTCTTTCGAATGTATTTCTGGGCAGTTATGCATGACATCAGTTTGAGTCCTTTGCAAGGTTTCTCGCCAAAGACTTTCAATATGTCTCCCGGTGGAAGAGGTACTCGGATGTACTTTTCAAAGCACATGACCTCGACATGGTTTTTAGATAACCAATCCATGCCGATGATGACGTCAAAGCTTCCCAACGGCATTGGTATAAGGTTGACTGGAAACGTGTGACCATTGAGTTCTAGTGAGCAGTCATGAATGATGGAGTCAATAGTGATGGAGTTTCCATCCGCTACTTCAACGGTGAAGGTTTTCTCGAGTTTGGATCTTGTTTTTGCAAGTAAAGGTTCAAAGTTAAGTGACACAAAACTCTTATCGGCTCCGGTATCAAATAGTATAGATGCAAATTGTTTATTTACAAGAAACGTACCGTTGACCACATGATCGTTGGCTTGAGCTTCATTGGCGTTGATGTTGAAAGCACGTCCAAGAGCTCCGCCCTGATTATATTTCACAAGTTTTGGACATTGGTTCCGGAAGTGGTTCGGGTTGCCACATTCAAAGCAAGCCCGTCCATTTGCATTGATTGGAACCACTTGATTAGCTCCGGGTTGATTAACCGGGTTGGCTTGAGTAGTAAGTGCCTTTTGTCGGCAGATATTGGTCGTATGGCCAAGTTTCCCACAATGATTGCAAATGCGACATGGGATAGTTTGTGGGTGATGATAGTTGCAGTTGTTGCAGAGTGGGTAGGTACCTCCATAAGCTTTCTTGGCTGGATTTTGAGCTAAGGGTGCAACTTGATTAATTGGGGCGGCCGGAGTGACTACTGCAAAATTTTTAGCCTTTCTCTTCCTGGTGTTTCGATACTGTTCGTTTTGAACTTCTTTGACGTGAGTAGGAGGAGTTGTGGTGTCAGAAACTTTCTTGGCCCCCTTTTTGGTAAGAGTACCTGCTTTAACGTGATTATCGGTCAGTGTGGCAGCTAGACGAATAGCATCTTCTAGGTTTGCAGGATTTCTTCCCAGAACAGTGTCCTGGATTTGTCTCGGTAGGCCACCGATATATTTTTCAATACACCTAGACAAAGGTGTAACCATGTGAGGTACCAGCATGCTCAGTTCGTGAAAACGGTTGGTGTACGCCAAGCTTTCACCGCTATCTTGGGTAAGATCCCAAAATTCCGCTTCCAGTTTCTTCATCTCATTTCGAGGACAGAATTCCCCGGTCATGATCCTTTTCAGCTCATCCCATGGCAGAGCCATTGCTACTTCTACTCCCCTTGTTCTCTTTTCCCCATTCCACTAGGTTAGTGCCCGTTTTTGAAAGACACTAGTGGCATGGCGAACACGCAGATTGTCCGGACAGTCACTATTGAGGAAGGTGCCCTCAATATTTTCGAACCATTGAAGGAGTACCGTGGCTCCTTCGGTACCATAAAATTTCAGGGGATTGCAAGAGTTGAAATGCTTGAAGATACATTGTGGCGGGTTGGCACCACCGCCACCACCAGTATTAGCACTACCACTGGCGTTCCCATTGTTGTTGTTATTGGCTTGAGTTAGTTGAGTTACTAGCTGAGTGAGGAGAGCAGCAAGGTCGGTATTATTGTTGTTGTTGGCATTGCCGGTATTGGTGTTGGTGCTATTGTTGGCGTTGTCGGTGTTGTTGCGGTTGATGTTACGACGAGGAGGCATTCTATAAAAAGAGAATGATACAAAAGTGTTGTGAGAATTTATAAAAATCCATTGAAATTTAGGATAGGAGGAATAATAACATATTTATTTCATAGTTCGGATTGTTTTCAAGTAATCACATTTCTACTTGAACACAATGACATATTAAGGTTAATTAGACTTATATAATTTTCAAGGATACGTGCTTTAGCCTATAGGTAAACACTCATCCCGGGAATTCCCAGGAAAGCATACGGATCCCTCGGTTGATTGGGATTTATATGAAATGCTTACCTAGACAGAAAACCCAGAATACAGGTGTCACCCTTCCAGATTGCACATGTCCTTTAATAATTAACAGAGTCTAAAACCTTAACGGGTATATAAAAATATTTTTGATAGACTAATGTCTACGAGTATGAGTTTTTCCACAAGTTATGGCGATGATGACATAGAAGCAGTTAAGGAGGATATGCGGCTTAGGATACGGGTATGGATACGATTTATTTAATTTATTATTTACGCATGCTTATTAAGTCATGTAGTCTAAACAATTTAAGTATCAAATAACTAACACATAAAGCATGTGACGTATAGCAAATAGCACGTATCACATAAAACATGTAACATGGCATTGTTGGGTGTCCTAAAGTTATAGTCTAGGTCAATAGTGTCTAATAACCTAATTCCCTATAACCAAGGCTCTGATACCAATCTGTCACACCCCAACCGACGACGGAAAACGTCGGGGCGTGAAGCTGTGCAGACTGTTCATAGCTCATGGTTGCTAAAGTTTGAATAATTTAAACATTCATTTTCATTACACGTAGCAAGTTCATACCATACAAGAACCAAATGTAGCGATTACAAAATATAAATAGTTTAGATTAATTGCTAGGTCCAAATCCTATATGTAGCAGCTTGTAATACTTCAAACATTGTTACCTGAAACATGGTTAAAAACAAAGTCAACTAAAAAGTTGGTGAGAATACATAGGTTTTCGTGTCATGTAATAGAATATAGTGTCGTGTGCATACAATTCATACAAACATGGCAATTAAGGCATTTATGGAGAGATACCATCGTGTGACCTGGTAGTACAATCAAACCTTTGTAACTAGCATGCAAAACAAACGCGTGTTGACAGTAACAGTCACCCTACCTGGGTGGGTTTGTCAGACTCAATAGATCTATCACTGTTTACTGTAGCCTATAAAATAGTTAATGATTGCACGTGAATAGCAAACTGCGTGTTGGTCTACACACCTAGTACTCAAGCACAAAGCTCAAAATTGTAACACATGACCGTGCCTACTTTAGGCGCGACCGTGCTTAGGTCTGCAGGCGCGACCGTGCCTAGTCCTAGGCGCGACCGTGCCTAGTCCTAGGCGCGACCGTGCTTGCCTAGTTTTGTAGTTTTTGAGTTTTGTCAGTTTTTTTGGTCCTCGGGGCTTGTGAGATAATGGTGTTTTTGTTTAATTTGTTATTGTAATAGAATAGTTTGTATATGTAACTGCATCATAGTTTGTTTGTACACGAATCGAAACTGAAATGTGTTTGTTTATGGAAATCAAACGATTACATGATGAAAATCAGAAATGTTACACAAGATGTGTGATTAATGCATTGCTTTTACTGATATGATCTTCTTACTCGTGATGTTCGACCAAAAAGACGTGATTTTGTATTTTACATTTCAGTTTGTACAGAGAAAAACCAAAAAGATTTTGTGTTTCTTATGTTTGAAAAACCAAAAAGATTTTATTTTTCCAGCTTCCATGGAAATCTTAATTGTTGGTTATTCTTGGTTGTTCTCCTTTGCAAAAACTGAATATTGCAGATAGAAGTTGACAAGGGGTCCTTCTCCCAAGTTTTCTTCTAGATAAAAAGAGAATGTGTAGATGAACAAGACGAAGACTACAACTTGTTTGATGATATATGAAGACAGATGACAATCTTCTGAAGCTGTTGTCAAGGGGGAGTCTGTTGGAGCATATTGTGGTGACAACGAGCTTAAAGATATTATGTCTTAGTCTTAGAGTCTTTGACTTGTATTTGATAGAATTGTTAGCAACAGTTAAAGGGGAGTCTGTTAGGACATGTTTTGTAACTGTTGATAAAATTCTGTGCAAGTTCTGCTAGAGGCGAACTTAAATAGTTCGCCTAGCCTATCAGAGGCGAACTTATTAAGTTCGCCTAGTATATCAGAGGCGAACTTCATAAGTTCGCTTAAGTCTATCAGAGGCGAAGTTCACTTAGTCTGTTAGAGGCGAACTTAATAAGTTCGCCTGGTGCAGAACTGGTGCCTATAAATAGAGTTTCAGAGTCTGTGAAATAGAACACAACAGAACGGTGAGACATAGACGATATCAGAGTAGACGAGAGAGAATTCTTGTAACCTGATATTGGTGGAATACAAAGAGTTTATTTACACCGTTTTTGTTGATTGAGTTACACGAGCACGTTGATCATGGATTACGCACGTTATCACCGTGTCGTACCACGAGTCTAGAGATCCGTCACGCACCGAATTAGGGACCTACAAGTATATGTGATTTCAGTTTATACAGAGAAAAACCAAAAATATGTGATTTCGGTTTATTCAGATAAAAGTCAAAATTATGTGTTTCCGTCTGTATAGATAAAACTCAAAAAGATTTTGATTTTTCTTTTCCATGAAAATTCTAAACTTTTATTAAAATTGTTCGGGATTGGATCGATTACAAGGTGCTGACGAAAGTTCAATACTTGAAAGGTTGAATTTAGAAAATTTTGTTCAAGGCTAAAGTAATTGGATATTATGTTCGTTTGATCAGTGAAGCGAACTTAATATGTTCGCCCGAGAATAGTGAAACGAACTTAATCTGATTGTGGTGAAGGGAACTTTTCTGTGGTGAAGAGAACTTATCTTGTTCGCCGAAGGCTTGTTAAGCGAACTTAACAAGTTCGCCTAATTAAGCGAACTTAATGGGTTTAAGGATCTAGAACAGGCGAACTTGTCACTTTCATCGTCTTCCTCAGATTAGGCGAACTTGACCAAAATTTTCAAAATTTTAAATTGGTGGTGTTGTCGCTGTTTACTGGTTGACTTTTACTCCAAATTGAATTGCGAATCTAACAAAGGTATTTTCGTTGAATTTCATCCGGTCAATTGTGTGTATTTGATGATTTTGGTCTCGGTTGTACGTCATACTGTTCGAAGACAGATTTTGACCTAATTTTTGACCGAAATATAAAATTGATCATCATATTTGGTTGTAAAATGGTATTCGACTGATTTTATATGCTTATTTCATGATTTTCTATCGATTTTCCAAGGTTTTAAAATTCTGTGTTTGAATTTGAAACGTCTCAGGTTCAGCCGAACTTGTTCCAAGCGAACTTGTCAGGCGAACTTAAGTTCGCCTCTTGCACTACTAAGCGAACTTATTAAGTTCGCCTAGGGGACAGAAGTGAAATGGACTTGTGAATTTTTTTGTTGAAAATTTGTTGAAAATTTTTAAAATTTTTTTTTTGTTTGTGTGTATTATTATATGTGTGTTTCATATATGTGTAAGTGTACTAATGTTTGTTGTGTTGTCCGATATTTTCATAGATGGTTCGTCGTGTCGAATATAAGCATAATCAAGTGGCGTTGTTAGATCCTAATATGCCAGAAGCAGTTCATTTTCAAGGCATCATAAATTTTCTGAATCGATCACGACTGCATGTTGCCTTATCTGCGGATCCCTATATCAGCTTGGTGTATATACAGCAATTCTGGGATACGGTACATCAAGATATTGACGTGGAACCGCATGTACTTCGTGCAACAGTAAACAATACCGAGATTGCAATTTCTGAAGAGACGATTCGTACTGCTCTTGATTTAGGTGGAAATGCTGACGATCCAATATCTTATCCTAACACTCTTATTATGGGTTGTTTTCAACGAATGGGTTATCGTGGACGACAGAATGATACCCAAGCTCGGAAAGGTGGATTAGTGGGTGAATGGAGGTATTTCATGCATGTGATTATTCAATGCATCTCTCCACGAAAAGATGGTACTGATGGATTGAAGATGGCTCTTCAAACAGCTATGGTGGCCTTAACATTGAATAAACAATTCAATTTTCCTCTTTATTTTTATCGGGGGATGTTAATGCAAATCAATCTAGCTGAAGGTCAAGGTTTCATGATGTATCCTCGATTTATTCAAATGATACTCAATCATCTTATTCCGGATCTTCCACAACATGCTATAAGATTAAATTTGACTTCGATGTCAAAACGTATTTTTACCGACTGTACGAAGGTAAAACAGCAAAATGCTGCATTGATTCCAGTCAATACTCCACTGTTTGGACACTTAATCAATCCTGATTATGTTGCACCACCTAATGACAGCTGGTTTCTTCCTGATGAACTTGGCGTCAATGTTCAACCACAACAACAACAGCAACAACCACAACAACCCGCACAACATCAACAGATACCAGTTCCACAAATACAAGTTCCTATACAACCTTAAATTCCTATTCCTGAACAAGTTCCTATTCCACAAGTTGCAGTTGATATTCCTATTCAGGAACCAGTTCAAGAAGAGGTCGTTCATGACCCTGATCACGATCTAGGAATGAACATGGATGATTTCGTTGATGATGCTGTGAACTCGCCCGTTCATGAACAAGAAGGGAATGTGGTGATAGAAGCTGAGTCTAGTTCCAGCTCAAGTGATACGATATCATCTGATGATGACAGCACTGATTCTGATGAATCTAGGGATTTTTCTCCAGGTCATTAAGAACGGTTGGCTGCTATTCCACTGGCTAATGCTGGAAAACGCATTAAATCTCAAGCCAGACGACCAAGACGAAAGTCTGTTCGGGATCCTCCTTCCGGATCAGTACTTGGTAAAAGATCTTTGGTCGATGAGAGTTCTGACATTGATAGTGACTTTACTCCAGATCCTACACGGCAAAAGTTAATGTCTGCGTCGATTGCTGCTGCAAAATCTTCTCAAGGAGTCGAGGATGCTAATTTTGTTGCTTCTCTGATAATTACTCCTCCAAGATCTAAGGATCCATCTCCAGTTCAAACTCATGTTCCTCCTGTTATTCCTACTACTTCAAGTCCTTCTATTCCACAATCAACAGCTGGTCCGTCAAAGCCTTCTGATTCTGACAGGATTACTTTTCTTGAATCTCAAGTGCTTTCTCTACAAACACAAGTAAACTCTCTTGTGTCTATTGATTCACAACGGCAGCTGGTGATTCAGACTCAAGCTCAACAGATTGCTGATATGCAAGCATTAGTTTCCAAACTCGTTCAGTGTCTTGACGCTCAGGGGGAGTTGAGGATACCTGATACTTGTCACACAGAGTCAATTCAAAGACGTGATGATGAAGACAATGATCCTGTTGGAAATATTAAGGGTGATCGTCAATACACTGACGCTAATCCTATATCTAGAGTTCAGGGGGAGTCGACATCACAATCACTTGAAGGAAACAAAGACAAAGATACTACTGGTATTATTGACGAAGAAATTCTGTTATTAGAATTCTTTCAAGATTCAGAAGAAGAGGAAGCTGAAAAGATTGAATGTATTGATGACATTGACGATTTATTCAATGACATGGAAGATGATATGTCAGATACTGAGATAGAAGAAGGAGAAATAGTAGAGATTGAAATAGAGAAAGATAAAGACAGTGTCACTTATGAAGGCTGTGATGGTCGTAAGGTGCCGTATAACTTCATCCAGGATGATGTTATTCCTGAATTCACCTATGAAGGAGTAACAGATTCTATGGACTCTGTTGAAGACGTCACACTGCCTAATGATACAGCTGATTCAAAGATGGATACTGATGATGAGACAAGTCAATCCAATAAAGGTGCTAAAAATGAAACTACTCACACTGAGTCTCCGAAGATTAATGAAGAACCTGTGATGTACAGAGATACATGGATGACACGAGAACAGTGGAGAGAAGTTGTAAAGAGTTGGATGAAGGTGCTACCCAAGTCTCCAGCACAACCTGCTCAGAAAGAGAAATATGTGAATAAAGAGCAGTGTGTAGGAAGGATCATAAGTTGGTTCTATGATGGTGAATCAAAATTATTTGCAATCAAACGATCTGACGGTGTTCAATACTTAAAGCCGAGGATCAAATATTTCAATACCTTGCCGAGGTGTGAAATAAATGGTCTAGCTTCAAAGCCACTCATAAATAGATCGAAGAATGGTTTGGCTGATGTGATAGCAAACCTGATAAAGAAAGAAGGTAGTTCGGGTAAGTATGAACGGCTGAAACCACAGAAGGGAAAGAGAGTGAAGAACACAGATCCAAAGAATGGGAAAGTAACCTGGAGATACAAGTATAAACCAGTACGTGCTATTCACAAGATACCATTAAAGAATATTTCTCAAGACTTTCTTGGGAATATGAAATGGTGGTATGTTGATGTTAATACTGGTGAAGCAAAGATTGAAGATAAAGATAATAAGGTCATTGTGTGTTTCTATGACGCATTGAATCTTATTAATTTTTCAAAGAAAGATCAGAGAACACTAAGAAAGAATGAGATCATGTACACTGATGAATGGAGAGAACAAGGTCTACAGTACAAATAAGTTTTGGAGATATGCAGAAGATATGGAGTGCATGCTGGCAGCAGACTACCAGATAATTGGAAGAGTAAAAGTTAAAGACTGAAGACAGAAGATCAAGCTATTGTCAAGGGGGAGTCTATTAGGACATAGATTTGTAATGATAAAAGCTTGTAATAGTTAGATTTTATGTCTTTATGTTTTTGATATGTAAATTTATAAAGTTGCTAAGTGTTTTTACTAGTGATCCTAGAGGCGAACTTGTTAAGTTCGCCTGGTCTATCAGAGGCGAACTTAATAAGTTCGCCTAGGTCTAACTGAGGCGAACTTGTTAAGTTCGCTTAGTCTGTTTCAGGCGAACTTAATAAGTTCGCTTACAGCAGGTTAGTTTTCTATATATGTGTTTACAGAGTCATTAGACAGAGAACTGATCAGAGAGAACCGAGAGATAGAATTGTCTGATTGAGTCTGTAAACCACTGTGAATTGGAATATATTTGAGAAGTTTATTTACGCGTGTTGTTTGAATTGTCGGTTAGTATACAAACGTTAACATGAAGGATTCCGCACTTCGTGTTATAGCAACATCATATCACGAGTTCGATCAGTAGTTGAGTTACCTGGACCTACATTATGCTGTAGAACCAGAAATCATTACTGAATAAGATATTGATCCAAATACAGTGTTAAAGATAAATCCAGTCACAGGGGAAGAAATGGTATATGAGTCTGATAGTGATGATGAGATATTTGATGCTCAGAAAATTGATGGTGTTCCTAAAGATGTGAAGTTTGTTGAACCAAAAGTGGTAAAACAAGCCATAAGAGATCGATGTATTCTTACAGAGCCCGATGAAGTTGAACATCCAACTATTTCACCAATTTTATCTAAAGTGGTTTTATTAGTGCTGGTGATATCAAGAATGAAGTTTCAAAAGTTGAAAATAAATCAACAAGTGATTTCATTAAGCAAAAAGTGAATATGGCCAAAACCAAAGACAGTAAATTGTCAGTTTCAAAAACTTATGTTGGTGAATCATCTAGAAAGATGTATGTTCCAAAGAAACAAGGAGGTAGTAAGGCTAGATCTACTGAAGGTTATTCATCAGGAAGTCCCTCAACTTCAACAAGGGTTCCTTACATTAGAAAATACAAGGATAAGAGAGTTTGCTTTTATTGTAATGAAGTAGGACATATAGTGCTATACTGTCCTTACAAAAACAAAGAGAAGAATTTTCTTATTTAAGAAAAGGTGACACCTACTGTTGGTCATGGTCAATCAAGAGTAGTGAAGATTCTGCAAAAACCGAATGGGGGAAGCCTACTTCTGACAATGTGAAGAAACTATTTGTCAAAGAAAATTTTCCTAAGCAGCATGTTACTAAATCGTTTGGGTTTAAGAAAGAGATGACACAGCATATTCATGATAGATTTTTGATTCTAAACCAGAGTTTGTGCAATCTGGTGTTAGAAACAATGTTATTTTTCATAAGGTTGTTGAGAATCCTAAAGTTGGATTCACAAAGAATTTACAACCTGAAGTTAAACTTTCCAGACCTCAAAGGCGAAGAAGGAACAGACGATTAAGAAAACTTTTGAAAAATGATCATTTTGTCTAAATTTCAAAATCAATCAATTTTTGATAAGAAAAAGAATGTTTCAAAATTCAAAAGGTCTGGTTCTGATTTGCCTAAATCACCAAGGGTAGATGATAATAGAGATTATGAATTGATTGAGGTTGTTTATTTTGATGCTAATGGAAGACCCAAGACCACAATGGCTTGGGTCCCCATTTCTAACTGATTTCATTTGTTTGTGTAGGGTCAACCAAGGAAGACTATCAACAACAAATGGTATGTTGATAGTGGTTGCTCCCAACATATGATAGGAAACATTCGTTTGCTTGAAGATATTATTAAAATTGATGGAGGTTATGTCAGTTTTGCTGGTAATAAAGGCGGATACATAACAGGTCAAGGAACGTTAAAGAATGAAAATGTGAAGTTTCAGAAAGTCAATTATGTTGAGCAACTCGAACATAATCTACTCAGTGTATCTCAAGTGTGTGATATGAAGTTTTCATTTCATTTTAATGATGTTGAATGCTATATTCTAAAGCCGGGATTTGACATACCTGAAGAATGGATTCTGATGAAGGCTCCGAGAAGAAATGACACTTATGTTTTAGACATGAGTGTTGCTACAACAACGGATTCAATTCCTACATGTTTACTCTCAAGAGTATCTGAATCTGACTCTATTCTTTGGTATCGGAAGCTAACTCATATCAACTTCAAAAAAATGAATTATTTGGTGAAGAATGATTTGGTATCTAGTATTCCAAAAATGAAATTTGTTGTGCCTGATGACTGCAATCCTTTCAAGAAGGGCAAGCAACACAGGAAGTCTCACAAATCCAAGAAACATAATTCTATTGTCACTCCTTTGGAGTTACTGCATATGGATTTGTTCGGACCGATAAGTATTCGAAGCATTGGAGGTAAATCGTACTGTCTGGTGGTAACGGATGACTTCTCGATATTTTCATGGGTTAATTTTTTGGCCACAAAGTCTGAAATGGTAGAGACAGTTCAATACTTAATTCTTGGGTTGGAGAATATTTTGAATCAGAAAGTCAGGCGTATCAGAAGTGAAAATGGCAGTGAATTTAAGAATGGCAAGATGGGACTCTTTTGTTTACAAAATGGTATACATCATGAATTTAGCGCGCCATATGTTCCTCAACAAAACGGTGTTGCTGAGCGAAAGAACAGAACTCTGATTGAGGCAGCCAGAACAATGTTGGCGGATTCTAAGCTACCGGTTACTTTTTAGGCAGAAGCTGTGAATACGGCATGCCATGTCCTGAATTGTGTTTTGACCGTCAAGGGACACAACAAGACGTGTTATGAGTTGTTAAATGGTCGAAAGCCTAATTTGAATTATCTTCTTCCTTTTGGGAATCCGTGTACTCTTTTGAAGATCCGGGATGTTTCTACCAAGTTTAGCGAAAAGGCGATCGAAGGAATTTTTCTGGGTTATGTTGCCAATTCGTTGAATAAAAGAGTGTATAACAAAGAAACACGACAGATTCAAGAATGGTTTAATATCGATTGTTCTAATCAATCTATTCCCAGAAGGCAGTTGGTCCAGAGTGGGCGTTTGATTATGACAGCTTGTTCAAGTCTTTTAACTTTTCTCCTGACTTATCTGATGAAGAAGTTGCATTATTATACAATTAATGTCAAGGTGACCAAGATTGTGGTTTAATTCCAAAACCAATGGTTCCATATTCTGTTCCATCATCATCAGCTCATCCTAATCCAAATGCTACATCTAATTGGGAACTCACGAGACTGATAGTGAGGATGATGAAGAAATTTTTTAGGATTCTTCGGCAGATCCATTAATTGTTGATGACTCATCCATCACTACACATGTTCAGGGGGAGATTTCTACACATTTAGATTCAGAGATACCAGTTGATCAATCTTCTCAATCAGATAGTTATCAAGTTGATATTTTACCTGTTCCGGAGGTGGCTTCCATAAAAGAACTCAAAGATCATTCGGTGAAGAATATCATTGGGAATTTGCAAGATGGAGTTCAAACTCGTTCATTAACTAAAAATACTTGTTTATATTCATACATTAGAGATACTGGAGTAATTGATGTTTGCTTGCATTCTTGTTTTATTTCTCAGGTAGTACCTAAGAATGTGGAGATGGTTTTACAAGACAACAACTGGAGAGAAGCATTGCACGAAGAGCTTGCTCAATTTGATAAGCTAAAGGTGTGGAATTTAGTTGATTTACCAAAAGGAATGTATCCGATTGGCACCAAGTGGGTTTACAAATGTAAAAAATATGATCATGGTGTCGTGGTACGGAACAAAGCAAGATTGGTCGTACATGGCTTTAATCAACAGGAGGGTATTGATTATACTGAGCTGTACGCACCTGTGGCACGGTTAGAAGAAATTCGTTTGTTTTTAGCTTTTGCTTCGTTCAAAGGTTTCAAGGTTTATCAACTAGATGTCAAAAGTGCTTTCTTGTATGGCAAGGTGAAAGAGGAAGTTTATGTTTGTCAACCACCGGGGTTTGAGGATCCAATGTATCCTACAAAAGTGTTCAAACTAGATAAGGCTCTTTATGGTCTTCATCAAGCACCCCATGCGTGGTATGAAACGTTGTCGCAACAACTTTTGGACAATGGTTTCGATCGTGGTCAAATTGATTACACCTTGTTCATAAAGAAATCAGGGGGGTTACCTGATGGTTCAGATCTACGTGGATGATATTATATTTGGCTCAAAAAACGAAGAGTTATGCAAAGAGTTTGAGAGTGTTATGAAATTTAAGTTTGAAATGTCCGCTATGGGAGAGTTGTCGTTCTTTTTAGGATTACAAGTTAATCAAAAAGAGGATGGTTTCTTTATTCATCAGTCCAAATACGTGAAAAACATTTTGAGCCGGTTCAAAATGGAAGACTGTTCCCCATATGACACTCCGATTTCGATAAATCATAAGATAAATCTAGATCCGGAAGGAAAGGATATTGACAGCCGCTTGTATAGGGCAATGATTGGATCTCTCATGTACCAAACTACATCCAGGCTAGATATAATGTTTGCCGTGTGTCTCTGTTCTAGATTTCAAGCAAAACCAAAAGAATCACATCTGATTGCAGTCAAACGTATTTTTCGGTACTTGAAGGGGAAACCGAGATTAGGTTTATGGTTTCCGCATGGTTCTAATTTTGAATTTAATGCATATACTGACTCAGATTTTGGAGGTTGTTGTTTGAACAGGAAATCTACAACAAGAGGTTGCCAATTTCTGGGTAATCGTCTTGTGTCATGGCAATGTAAAAAGCAGACTATTGTCTCAATTTCAATATGTGAAGCAGAATACATCGCTGCTGCAAGTTGTTGTTCACAAATTCTGTGGATTCAGCAACAATTAGGAGAATATGATTTGAATTTCACTTGCACCCACATGTTCATTGATAATAATGCCACAATGTCTATAACAAATAATCCAGTTAAGCACAGTAAAACAAAGCACATTGAAATCAGATATCATTTTATTCGTGATTGTGCATATAAAAAGTTGATTGAGGTGGTGAAAGTTCATACTGATGACAATCTTGCAGATTTGTTCACCAAGGCATTTGATCGTACAAGGTTTGAATTTCTGATAAAGATGATTGGTATGATCAATCCCGAATAATTTTTTTTTTAAATTCTCATAGAGGTTTATTTTTCTGTTTTCTTTTATTTCTACATTTCAATTTACTGTCAAAATTTTATTATATATAAAAAGTTCAAACAAATTGAAAATTTTAAAATTGACATCATTTGAGCATGAAAAGAAATGATAGTACATCAGTAGATATTCATTCACACATGACCATAGATTGACAGGTTGGTAGTTTGTGTTTATTCAATATATCTGAATTATATATGTTTTGACTTAAACTTCAGAGACTGCACAAATAGGAGATGATAGTGTTGTGTATACATATAATTTAGCTTGTCAATAGGCTAAAAGCGTCTTTGAACCATTAGTAGTGTGAAAACATAATTACATATGTTGCAACTGTGATTTGAACCCACTTTATGCCTGGGTGTGTGTTAAAAGATCATTATCAGATATAGAATATGAGGCTTAAAATGTTTCATGAGACCAGTATCGAACTATATTGATTAGCACAATTTATCTGTTCACTTCACTGTCCATGCCCCGAAAAACATGCAATGTGATGTTGAACTAAGATATGTTTCTGACAACATCTGTTGGAACATATGCTAGCCCTTGGATCATATTGATACATCATCTTTACTGATGCCATTGAATTCATAATCCAGATAATAGTTGGATTCACGTACCTGAATCTTATTATTCCACATATATAAGCCAAGACATTGAATCATTCTGATTCCTTATATCCTTCGGGATCTGTTTCTTTTCCTATGCTAATTAAGATAGTTTCATCCTGGAGATTGATATTATATTTGCATAAGTCTTATATGTCTTGAAGATAATGCAATTTACTTTCTATTAGCATACTAGTGGGGTACATGTTGTATTTCATACTTAAATGGTACCTTAACTCACAAGAAAGTGGGAATGAGATGCTTTTAGTTTCAAATCTTATAATATTGACAATTTAAATTTGTGTGTCATAGCTTGATCCTGTTTTTCTTTGAATGTTTATCGTGTACCATTACATGCAATATACGAAAGTCTGAAAAATATAGAGTTTGATAATCTTGAAAGATATTGGTTTGATTGGTCAAGACTTGAAAGAATGGCATAGGATACCAATTATTTTGTTATGCGGATTATATATCCAAGATGTGTGATTGATGTCATATATACTGATATGATCTTCTTGCTCATGGTGTTCAACAAAAATATGTTCTTTATTGTTCTTTTTCAGTTTGTTCAAAGAAAAACCAAAAATATGTGTTTTTGTTTGTATAGATAAAATTGAAAAAGATTTTCTTTCATGCTTCCGTGAGAATTCCAAATCTTTTTAACAAAAAGGTTCGGGATTGGATAGGATACAGGTTCCAGGTGATTGCCAAGGAAAATTGAGAGCGAGAAGTATTGAAAGTTGATTGTTCAAAAGTTCAAAATTTCTCTAAGTGTGGAGAAGAAGCAAACTTATCTTGTTCGCCTAGGTTAAGTTCGCCTGGTAAGCGAACTTAATAAGTTCGCCTAGTAAGCGAACTTAAGGATGAACCTTATATTAGTTATCTGAAGCGAACTTGTTCATATTCTCATAACATTTGTCTGTGGCTACTAAACCAAGACGTAAGTCTGTTCGGGGTCTTCCTCCTGGAACAGTATTTAGCAAAAGATCTTTAAGAGATTAATCGTCTTCTGAATCTGATTATGTTCCTACTCCAAAGTCACAGAAGTTATTGTCTACTTCTATGACTGCTGTTGCAATTGCTCGAGTAGCTGATGACTTGGATTTTGTGGATTCTTTGATCATATATCCACATCCGTCTCAGTCTACTTCACCCCATGGTACTCTTGCTCCAGTTCCTCAGCCTACTTCTTCACAAGCTGGTCCGTCTAGTTCCTCGAAGGATGCTAAAATTGATGCTCTATGTAGGTCCCGGGAGCCTCGTCGCGCAGCGGAAATACACGGATCTGTTCTGTGATTTGTGTGGGAACCAAGAAGAACATAGAGAAACACGAACATAAACAAAAGATGATGAAAAGATACGTAATCCATAACAACGAAGTCATCTCACATTACATACCGAAGAAGTACACATCTCTCGTCTACGCTCACGGTCCGGGGGCGGGAGAGCTCATCCCGCCCGAACACCTCTCGACCTAGTTCCAGAAGATCCACCTACAAATGAAGACAAGTCTTCTATTTATAGGGGAAGGAACACTACAAGTGTACTTGTCTAAGTACGCAGGGTTTGGTCATGCGTACTTGACAAGTACGCAGGACCAAACTGGTGTGCAGGCTAAATACTCAGGAACACCCTCCTGCATACTAGCCACGTACACCGATACATAGAATTTTATCTATAGTTACAAAAACATGCTTCAACAAACTCCATCTTAACTATAGCATCAAATTCTATCTATCACTAACACTGATATGCATCAGTTTACAAAGAATGTCCTAACAGACTCCCTTTAAACTAATGACATCAAGTTTCTTCTGGCGAGACTTGATCTTCTGGCATTCCACTTGAGATCTTCAAATCTTCAAACTTCAGTCTTCAGTTGCCGAGGGATGACAAACCCGACTCCCTCTTAACTGTAGCTTTCATTGTAGACCAAACCAAGTGCTTCAATAGGAATTCCAGTAAGATAAACTTAAGTCTTCAACCAGATGTGTCCAACTCTATCTTGTATCTTCATGACTTAACCAAACTCCCGAAGATGTTCATTTCCAATTCCCCCTTTCAACGTAAGCTTCTCCTGACTAGACCAGAAACAAGGGAACGTTTCCTATCCCGTCGGCAAATGATAAAAGGTTCCATCTTCATCTAATAATCCAACGGATATCCAGCTTCATCCTGAAAACACTTGATAGAATCAAACACAAAATCATGCTCAGCAGTGATCACCTTATATCCAAAGTCCAACATTCTTCAATTAGATCTTCATTCCTGGTTCACACATCCTAATCTGTATACATTCACAGCGGTGAAGTTCCATAATTAGGTTGTCTATCTGGATTCCGCCGGGATCCCAAATGAGAAATCCCATCATAATTGAATCACATCAAATCTTGATCACATGCTTGACCAATGAGCACGAAAAATATAGTTTACACGAGAAATCACGTTTGATGATACATCCCCCCATTTCTCTGTAACTATGACGAGCTTCATCATCACTTCACTCAAATCCTCAAAAAGCACAACTAGCCAACTCCAGGATTTTATTCTTTTATTCCTTTGCAAAGATCCAAAACATCAAATCCTTGGGTTCAAGTTGTTCCAGTATTCATCCCCTATTAAAGAAGTATCCCGGATACTCGTAGCCTACATATTCAGGTTTGAATACTTAAACAAGATGATTCTCTTTCCAAAAGACTCAAAGTGGCCACATCTTCACAAATAGAATGAGACCTTTAGCCGATGACGACGCAATTGCTCCCATTAGTTCAACATTCATACCCTATTAAATAAGTATTCCGGATACCCGTAGCCTACATTTTCAGGTATGGACACTTAAACAATGTATGAAAAGTGGTATCATCCAACAAAAATCTTGTCCATGATTCGCCAAGCCACATCGTATATAAATTCTGGCCCGAAAAAACCAAAATTACTATCTTCTCAAAAATGGCCCGAAACACGCGTACAAATGATCCCTAAAAAATTTGGACAAGGAAAGTTTTCCCACCAAAAAGGTGTTCATGCGTACTTAGTAAATACGCACATAAAGGGTGTTCATGGGTATTTAGTAAATACGCAAAGCCAAGTACCCATGTGTACTTGTTAAGTGCGCAGAAAAATGCTCTTACGTACTTAGCTAAGTATGCAGGTCACTTCTCATTCGTACTTACTAAGTACGCAGGGCTAACCCATGCGTACTTAGCAAGTACGCAGAAAAGGTGATTCTGCGTACCTGTTTAGTACAACAGTGTTCTTGACGGATCTTGAGGAGAATGCTCGAAAAGTGATGGATCTGAGAAATTGATGCTTCCAAAAGCTTAGAAATCATCATCTAACAAACCCTTAGCCCTCCAAACACCAAATGAAGTGATAACAAACTTGATTTTAAGTATTTTAGGTCTGAAAAAGTACGAACTCATATGAACACAGATCTGCTCAAAACCATAAAAAATCAAATCTGGAACACAAATCAACGAACACCAAGGCTCTGATACCACTTGTAGGTCCCGGGAGCCTGGTCGCGTAACGGAGATAACACGGACTTGTTCTATGATTTGTATGGGAACCAAGAAACAAAGCAGAGAAACAAAAACAAAGACAAAAGATAATGAAATAATACGTAATCCATAACATAGAAGTCATCCCATATTACAGACTACATACCGAAGGAGCACACATCTCTCATCTAAGCTCACGGTCCAGGGGTCGGGAGAGCTCGTCCTGACCCGGACACCTCTCAACCTTGTTCCAGAAGTTCCACCTACAAATGAAGACAAGTCTTTTATTTATAGGGGAAGGAACACTACCTGCGTACTTGTCTAAGTACGCAGGGTTTGGTCATGCGTACTTGACAAGTACGCAAGGGAAAAGCCTTGCGTACTTACTAAGTACGCAAGACCAAAATGGTGTGCAGGCTAAGTACTCAGGAACACCCTCCTGCGTGCTAGCCACGTACACCGATGCATAGAATTTTATCTATAGTTACAAAAACATGCTTCTACACTCTACAAGGCAAAGTCTCTTGCCTAGAAGCTCAAGTTGTGGGTATTCAAGGTCAAGTAGATGTATTAAGGGCAAATGATTTTCAGAGTGAACAAACTTTTAAATCTCAAAGCAAGCAGATCTCTGAGATGCAGATTCTTGTTTCATAATTGATAGAGCATACTGACGCTCAGGGGGAGATGCCTGTAGTAATTAAAGATGCTTGTCATACAGAGGCCGTTCAAAGAAATGATAATAAAGATAATGATCCCAGTGGAAATAAGGGTGATCGTCAATACACCGATGTTGCTCTGATATCTTAGTTTCAGGGGGAGTCTACTTAAAATCTAGTTGAAGCTTCTGGTGATAAAGTTACAGGAGAGAATGAAGAGGTTTTACTTCTAGAATTCTTTAAAGATGATTTTGATTTGGATGAAGCTGAAAAGATAGATTGCATAGATGAGTTATTTAATGATTAAGAAGATGAAGATAATGACTCAGAGATAGAAGAAGGAGAGATAGTAGAAGTGGAGATTACCAAAGATACAACAAGTTTGATGTATGAAGGGTGTGATGGTCTAAATGTGCCTTTTGACTTCATTCTAGATGATGTTATTCCTGAAGTAACTTCTGATGGAATGGCTGATTCTATGGACTCTACTGAAGATGCCACAATGCCTGATCCTAACTCAGATAATGCTCAGTCAAAGACTACTGAACAACCTGTGATGTATAGAGATATAGGTATGACTAAAGAAAAATGGTTAGAGATGGTAAAAAGCTGGAAGAAAGTGTTACCCAAGTCACCATCACCACCTGCCCTGAAGGAAAAATATGTGAATAAAGAAAGATGTGTTGGTAGAATTATCAGTTAGTTCTTTGATGAAGAAATCAATCTGTTTGCCTTAAAGAGATCTGATGGTGTTCAATATCTGAAACCAAGACTTAGGTATTTTAATACTTTGCCTAGATGTGAGCTGAATGGTTTGGTAACTAAATCCTTAATCAACAATTCAAAGAATGGTGTTGCTGATGCTATTGCAAGGTTGGTTAGATTAGAAGGTAGTTCAGGAAAATATGATAAGCTGAAACCACAGAAGGGCAAGAGAGTAAAGACTACTGATTCTAAAACTGGTAAAGTGATTTGAGGTTACAAGTTTAAACCAGTCAAAGTTGTAAAGAGTATACCTTTGAAGAAAATACCACAAGTTTGTCTGGGAAATATGAAGTGGTGGTATGTAGATGTGAACACTGGAGAGGCTAAGATTGAAGATCAAGACAATAAGATTATAACTCATTTCTATGATGCTATGAATCTTATTAACTTCTCAAAGAAAGACCAGCACATGTTAAAGAGGAAAGAGATTATGTTTACAAGTGAATGGCGTAAACAGGGTTTACAGTATAAGAGAGTACTGGAGATTTACATCAAACATGGAGTGTGTGTAGGGAGTAAACTACCAGAGAATTGGAAGAGCTCAACCTGAAGACAGATGATCAAGCTATTGTCAAGGGGGAGTCTGTTAGGACATAGTTGTGTGACAATAGGCCTTGTAATAGATTAGATCTTCTACGTCTTTATGTTTTTGTAATGTTTGCTTAAGTTTTGTTATAGGCGAATAGGCCTAGTTTAGACGAACTTGTTAAATTCGCATGCATGGCTATGAGTCTATAAATAGGAGTTTACATATTAGTTTAAAAAGGTCTGCAATTTGAGTTCAAGATTTGTAAACTCTGAGTTTTGGTGGAAATCATAGAGAATAGTATTTACATCTTGTGTTAATTCTAGCCTTTGTGAATGTCTTGTTTACACGATCAAGCGTACCTTGGATTCCGCACTCCGTATGCTTGATACACGTCACGTCTCTAGTTAAATCCACAGAAGACCCGTGTAGACCTACACACATATTCTAAGAGGGTCATGAACGGTCCGACCCGTGTACCCGTGGAGCTAGGGTTTGATGAGTGAAATGACGAGTGGTTGAGACGAAGTGTGGGGTTTGTGTTATACATTCTTCAACGTACGATTAGGAAGTTTTCTGATCATGTGATCATATGTTTGACAGGTTCAGGTTTGTGCGTGAACGAACAGGTTGCAGCACATGAGTTAGATCTTCATAACAAGTGAGTTTCTAATCCCCTTTTTACTTATTTTTAGGGCTATTGTACATACTTACACATTTTACGGTATAAATACATGTGTTACGAGAAATAGGTTAAGCCATTGAATTTTACGAGTCAACGCTATCCTTTTAAAAATAAATCTAAGGGTCAGTGTGGTGTCCCTAGGTTGTGTGGGTTAGGTGTCGGTATGTCACTATTGTGTCGGGTGATGACTCTTTTGGGATAAGTCAGAGGTTGTGTCTAGATGTTATGTGGGTATGTCTAGGGTATGTGCTTGGTTATGCACGTAAATAATTGGTGTAAGGACGGTGAGTTGTAGTACATGTCTATGTAGTGTCATGTGTATATAACTTGTTGTTTGGTGTGCTAGCATCAATGTTCGCGTAATACGATCAACAATGATGTGAAGGAATCGGTCCTTTGGATGTTGTCACCATGTGGGGGACGTAGCAGTCAACATATGGGTGATGAGCCAGTCATCTTGGATGACGAGGTTGTCACCATGTGGGTTGTCACACCCCGCCAAGGCGGAAGTACGGGATGTAACCGGTATATCACATTGGACACAAGTACAAGAGAAACTAAAAGAAAAAATTGTGCACTACATTGAACCATACTACATGCTTCTATCAAAAGTACAAAAACAAAAATCCAAAATCAGTACAATGTGTCTAAAATGCCTTACTACAACAAAGTACATATTCAAAACTAAAAACAATAATTCTAATCCAAAAGCGAGCCCTCATAAAATTCTCTTTTTCAATTATGTTTACCTGAAAGCATGTTTCAAAAACGGGTCAACTATATAAATAGTTAGTGAGTTCGCAAGTTTTGCAACTCTATAAAAAGTTTCTAACAAAAATCCAAAGTGATCAAAAATCCATTGATCGAGTACACATGTATTAGACTACATATTACCATGAGCCGCAATTAAAGTCTCGACGAAATAAAATTAAAGTACCCCGTACGGAAGTCTAATGCAAACAACCGTCAAAAAAGTGGCTAACTTTGCGCCCAAATGACCCTGCAAGTCTGGTTGGCGTGACCAAACCATGAGCGGGGGTGTCAACCCAAGTAGTACTACCCAAAATTCTCAACGGCTACGCTCAGCTAATTGATTGCCCAAAATGGGGGACTTTAAGGCATTAAAAAAAATAACTTCTGTATCAATGTATCATGTAACATGTGACTAAAAAAATAAAGAAATAGCTTTCACCCAAAAGCAGTAAACAGTAAGCAAAGTGGGGCCGCGAAACTCACCTGAAAAGTGCGACGAGTACTGCGTCACAGACGACAAAATACTGGAAAAACCCAAGTCCTAATCGGGTCCTACTGGTCAAGTGGACACAAATGATGCATTCAGGACTTCTAAAGGTTATGACCAAGTCAATAAAACAAAAAGAGCCTATGTAATCGGTTGCATACCCAAAACCCGTGCATACGCGTACGAACTGTTAGAAATTGTAAAACCGGCTTTTATATAAATTTGTGACCTTAAAACCTTAAGTTTTCGATTTTAATAAAGAACATCAGTAGTTATAAAGTCATATATAATAAAATCTCAAGTCACGGTTTCGTTTGATCAAAAACGCGATAACGCGCATAAAGTCCGGTTTACGGTTTGGAAATCCGATCCGTCCGGAATTAGGGTTTTAGTGTGATATTAGCACCCAATTTAAAAGTCCAAATTTATGTTTTTAATGTGATCATGCTTCTGTCCAAAATCCCCTAAAACTTTTTATAAAAACAATTTTGTACAAAAATTTTAAAAAATAGTAACTTTTTATAACGTTTTAGTGGACTAAAATTTCAAAACCATACTTAGACATAAATTTACTGCTTGAAACTTTCACCAATTGATCATATACGTAAATAAAAATTTCTAACCAATTTTGATAATTTTTCTATATCTAGATTATTTATTATGAATATAATATTATTAAAAATTAACAAATTCAGGGAAAATGGTTAGACTTCACCAAAGTTTTTCTAAATTAGTTTTAGTTCCATATAAGATTCTATTGAAAGTTTCAAGTCCTAATGCAGTCAAGAAGTATATGATCCCAAATTCAATCTTTAAAAGTTCATAAATACCAAACACATACTTAGACGACTCCAATTTTCACGAATTTTGGACAGGAGTCAAGGTTTATCATATACTATTTACTGACCAAATTCCAGAATTTTCCAATACTTAGAGGTATTTTTCCAAATTTTCATGTATTAAACTTGTAGGAATTTTAATAAATAATCTATAAAGAGTTTGGTTACCAAAATTTCCAGATCTCACTTTTTATATAAATACTACTGCTTTAAAATAAATTTGAGTGTTAGATCATATTTTTAGAAAAATCCATCAAAACAATTGCGTATAAAAATAAATATATTAGTTCCATTATTTGTTACACGTGAACCGGGGTTGGGTTTATAACCTAATAACCACTCAAAATACCAAATATATCAATAATAAATATTTTCGAATTCAATTTCCAACCAATGGCTCCTAAAACTATTCTAACATAAAATAAAGCTCAACGGGTAAAGTTTATACATTCCGTAAAAATGGTTAGCGTACGCGGAACCTCCAGTATTTCACAAGATATATGAACCAAAAACACCATTAGGATCATTTTTATCTCCCGAGCATTTCCACATACTCAAAATTGACATGCAATGTCGTTTCGATTTCCATGCAACCCGATCAATTTCCTGTTTTCGATCCCAGAAACTGTTACAATTTGTTCGTATTCAAAAATATACTTCCCAACATCTGATAGGAATTTGCTTCTGTGAAAACATTCATATATGTGTTAAAAAAACTACTGTCCAAAAATCGTCACGATCCAACGGTCGGATCTCCGGGGATCGACGATTCTTTGAGACCCAGCTTTTCAAATCCAAAAATCCGATCAGTCACATATGAGGTTATGAAAATCATACCTAGAGAGCTCTGATCAATAATTACTCTGGTTGGGTTGTGCATCTATGTGTTGCCAACATTATATCCAAAATTCATGCCTTTCTAACGGTCGGATTTCCGGGTATCGTCCGATCTTTGAGACTTTGCATGCAACAACATTTTGGACAGATTCTATTTTAACCTTTTTAATGAACTTAAGCAAGAACTTAGACAAATCTGAGCTTACCATTGCGTTCATAGCATCGAGAAATGGTTCCATGGGAAAAACCGCATCTCCGGCCGCCTTCGCCACCACCGGAACACCGCGGACCGCCGTCGGCCACCACCGGACCACCGTCGGACCACCACCACCACCTGAATTCTCTGCCCTCTCTCTCTAATGTTTTCTCTAAATTTTGCAAATGAGGAAGTGGGGTGAGATTGGGGTATTTATAGCCCCCGTGGTCTCCGATCGTGTGTTGGTTTTTCGCTTAATCGAACCCGATAAAAATATAAGCATTATTTTACCCAAAAATAACTTATTATAATTTATTATTTTCCCTCGAGTCCTTGTGTCTCGTAAATATATATCCTTTCGGATTTAAATTAAAATTTTAAGAAACCGCTCGACTCGGGTGTTAACGCGTATAAACTAGAACTTGATCAAATTTTTGACATAATAACACCCAAATAAATCTTGATATTATTTATCGTTCTCCAACGAGTTCTTTTCGTTTAAAAGTATATTTCAACATAATAATAATACTATTATTATTATACGAACTCGTCGAACGTAGGTGTTGACCGTAAAAGTCGCGGTTGTCACATTCTCCCCCAGTTAAAAGAATTTCGTCCCGAAGTTCAACCGTTATAATAGTTGACAAGTTCTTTTTCGTAACTTTATTCATGTACGATAATCAAGGGAAATCTAGTTTCCTAGATATAGCTGGGAGATTTAAGAATCACAGAGAGTAGGTTACACCTACTTAGGCTCAAAAGCAAATTGAATAATCATTAGAGAAAATCCTTTGAATTTCAAAGAATCTATAGATAATTGTTTCACCCAATCGGTCAAAAGGTACATTGCTGGTGTTATTCCGAAGATTAAGAAATCCGCCATAGGATCGATATACACAGGTATACAAAGTTGGTATAAATCTAGAATGATATTATGTTACAAAATCCTGGTGATTTAGTATCCTTTTATAGACAAGGAAGAGTATCATTCTGCTTGGTTTTATTGAGGAATACTGTCACACCCTCGCCAAGGCGGAAACGCGAGGCGTGACGTTCAATGGTTTCCAAAGCATATGATTACCGCAAACACATACATGATAAATGGATACATAAACAAGATTAAGATTATACATTACAAAAACATAATCTGAGTTTACAAAAAGTTAAGATTTCACAAATATGACTCAATTCAATGAGTTATACAAGGGAAATCCTCCTTGAGTAGTATCCATCGTGCATGCATGTAATCTACATTGCTAACCTTGCAGTCATCATTCAATTTCCTGAAAAACATACTTGAAAACGTCAACACGAGGTTGGTGAGTTCACAGGTTTAATCAAATAGTTCTTGGTAAAACTCAGTTGTTCATAAATCGTTTCAGTTGTATGTGATAAACAGAATAAGAATTGTTGACCCATTTGTAAACTAGCTAGGAATACAAATAATATGTTCATACATGAGGCGTAACCAAACCATGACAATTGTACACGCCCTTAATTTCGTTATCCGGTTCTATGCGGCCATAAATCCTCCAGATTGTGGTTAGCGCGACTAACCATGACCGGGAGACGTCACTCTCCATAGTACTATTCATAGGACCCTAGGCTACAGTTAATGGTTACTACGTTGTTCCAGGGGACTTTTCCGGCCTCAAATTGTTGTTCTCATCTCATGTAAACATACAAGTCGTGTCTTATTCTCTTGTTATCCCATAAAATAATTGTAAGTATGTTTCCCCCCCAAATATTGAAAACAGTAAAAAAGGGCCGTGAAACTCACCTTGAGTTTGTGTATACTTGTAATAAAACTTGTTGTAGTCAACCTTGACTATTCGTACCATAGATACCAAGGGTAAATTGAGTTAAGACCAAACGTCTTAATTGTAAATTGTTCACCGACTTTGTAAATCTGATTGTTTTTGTTTGAATATCTCCTTAGTTGTTCAACACATGTTTTGTTATAAAATAGTTTTGAGTTACTGCCCAAATGGGACTGTTGTACAGGTGTCGAAACTTCTTAGTTTCGATTGGACAAATGTGCATCGAAACTACTTAGTTTCGATGGAGTAGTCAGGTGTCGAAACTTCATAGTTTCGATTGAGTAAACTGGGTATCGAAAGAACCTAGTTTCGATTGTGTAGTTGTTGTCGAAACTACCTAGTTTCGATTGAGTAAAAGGTATCGAAACTCCTAGTTTCGATTGACCAATAGGTATCAAAACTCCTAGTTTCGATTGAGCGACAGGTATCGAAACTCCTAGTTTCGATTACTGGACTTCTGTTTGACAGAATCAGTCCTGCATATTTTGTTTTAAAACTTGAATTTGACACACTTTTCTTGTTATCCTACTTGCGTTTGAACATTTTGCATGTTTGGCTCCGGTTTTTAAGAAAATAATATGAAAATATCGAGTTTTTTACCTTAAAAACAGTGGCGATGATGATGAGAGAAAACAAAGATGATCTTGAATCTTTTGCTGAATTTTCTTTAGAAATACTTGAATTCCTTCTTCAAATACCGAAATAAAGAGAATTTAACCTTGAAACTTGACTTTGATTTTGAAGATAAATGGGAAGTTTTCCGTATGAAAATGAGAGAAAAATGAGAATTGTGAGGAAAGTGATTGAAATTGGTATGGGTTTTATCTGAGTTTTTCTCAGTTATGGCATGGGACGAGTGAAGGGGGGGTGTCTTTTCTGAATTCCGGCCAAGAAGTCAAAGATGACTTGAGTGTTAATAATTAGTTTTAAATATTAGTTTATTAATGGTATTAATATCAATTAGTGTTTTAAGGGGTAATTTAATTCGGTTTAGGTTCTCCACGGTATTATAAATTTATTCTAAAAATAATTTATTGACCAACTTAAAATTTGTGTAATATATATATACGCCTGGATATTTAATTTATCCACTATTGTTCGTCTTAGTCGGTTTGTACTGGTACTTGCACCGGTAATTCCTAGAATTACCCAAGTATAAATTGAGACCATGTACGATCTTTGCTAGACTCTAAAGTCCTTGTTTGTGAAATTAAATAAATCACAAAAATAATTATAATGTAAACTTGTTTATAATGTGTACGGATATTGACCTGAAATGTCGGGTTGTCACATTCTCCCCTTGTTAACAGAATTTCGTCCCGAAATTCAATTTGTGTCATCTTGAACTGGTGTATCCTTAAACAAGGATGGGTATTTTGTTTTCATTTGGTCCTCTCGTTCCCATGTATACTCAGGACCACGCTTTGAGTTCCAACGTACTTTAACTAGTTTGATCCGACTACGTCTCAGCTTTTGAACCTTCCAATCTGAAATCTCAATCGGTTCCTCAATGAAGTGAAGTTTATCATCAATGTGAATCTCGTCAGGTGGTATAATTAGCGTCTCGTCCGATAAACAATTCTTGAGATTTGATACATGAAACGTATCATGTATATTGCTTAGTTCTTGTGACAACTTGAGCTTGTAAGCTACAGGGCCAACCCTAGCCAGTATTTCAAACGGACCAACGTATCTAGGGTTGAGCTTACCACGGTTACCAAACCTTACAACGCCTTTCCATGGTGAGACTTTTAACATTACTCGGTCACCAATTTGAAATTCTAATGGTTTCCGTCGATTATCAGCATAGCTCTTTTGTCTATCTCGGGCCGCTTTCAAACAGTCCTTAATTTTGAAAATCTTATCAGTGGTTTCCTGGACAATCTCAGGGCCTGTCAAATGTTTTTCACCAACTTCCGCCCAACATAACGGTGAGCGGCATTTACGACCATATAAAGCTTCAAACGGAGCTGCTTTAATGCTTGTGTGGTAGCTGTTATTATAGGAAAACTCTGCTAACGGTAAATGAGTATCCCAATTTCCTCCGAAATCAATTACACACGCACGTAGCATATCCTCTAAAGTTTGAATGGTCCTTTCGCTTTGACCATCTGTTTGTGGGTGATATGCCGTGCTCATGTCAAGACGTGTGCCCATGGCTTCTTGTAATGATTTCCAGATTCTAGACACGAATCTGCTGTCTCTATCAGAGATAATAGAAATTGGCACTCCATGCCTAGCCACAATTTCCTTGATGTAAAGCTTTGCAAGTTTCTCGGTTTTATCCGTCTCTTTGATAGGTAGAAAATGAGCTGATTTTGTTAAACGGTCGACAATTACCCATATGGTATCATAACCACCGGACGTCTTGGGTAACTTCGTGATGAAATCCATAGAAATCTGTTCCCATTTCCATTGAGGTATCTCGGGTTGTTGTAACAATCCCGACGGTTTCTGATGTTCTGCCTTTACCTTTGAACATGTCAGGCATTTACCGACATAAATAGCAATTTCTCCTTTCATGTTCGGCCACCAATAGTGTTCTTTCAGATCCTTATACATCTTATCTGAACCTGGGTGAATGGAGTACCGGGACTTATGGGCTTCATCCATAACCAACTCCCGTAAGTTACCAATACATGGTACCCAAATTCTATTCATGAAGTATAAAGTATCATCTGACTTTGGTTCCAACTGTCTTATCATTCCTCGTAAAGCTTCATTATGAATGTTTTCCTCTTTGCTTGCCTCTTGTTGTGCCATCCGGATTTGAGTCGTGAGACTCGTATGAATTGTCAATCCTAGGGCACGAACACGAAGAGTTTTAACTCGTTCCTTGCGACTTAAGGCATCTGCTACGACGTTTGCCTTACCCGGGTGATACTTGATATCACAGTCGTAATCATTCAGTAGTTCTACCCAACGACGTTGTCTCATGTTGAGTTCCTTTTGATCGAAGATATGTTGAAGACTCTTGTGATCAGTAAAGATAGTGCATCTTGTACCGTAAAGGTAATGTCTCCAAATCTTGAGTGCAAATACAACTGCGCCCAATTCCAAGTCATGGGTCGTATAATTCTTTTCGTGCACTTTTATTTGTCGTGAGGCATATGCGATGACTTTGTATTTTTGCATTAACACACAACCAAGTCCTTGGTGTGATGCATCGCAGTATACGACAAAATTGTCGATTCCCTCAGGAAGGGATAAGATCGGTGCACTACACAGCTTCTGCTTCAGCAATTGAAAAGCTGACTCTTGCTTGTCACTCCAATCAAACTTCTTTTCTTTCTGGGTTAATGTGGTTAAAGGCAGGGCTATTTTTGAAAAATTCTCAATGAAACGCCTGTAATAGCCTGCCAAACCCAGAAATTGACGCACTTCAGTCGGAGTTCTTGGTGCTTCCCAGTTTTTGATAGCTTCAATCTTGGATGGGTCTACGTGAATACCATTCTTATTGATGACGTGTCCGAGAAAGTGAACCTCTCGGATCCAAAACTCACACTTCGAGAATTTAGCGTAAAGTTTCTCGTTGCTGAGTAACTCCAAGATTAATTTCAGGTGATGTTCATGATCCTCCTTGGTTCGTGAATATATTAATATGTCATCAATAAATACTATCACGAATTTATCCAAGTATGGTTTGCACACTCGGTTCATGAGATCCATAAAAACCGCTGGTGCATTTGTCAAACCAAACGGCATAACTAGAAATTCGTAGTGGCCATATCGAGTCCTAAATGCTGTCTTTGGTACATCTTCTTCTTGGATTCTTAATTGATGATACCCTGAACGTAGATCAATTTTTGAATAGAAGCTAGAACCTTGTAGTTGATCGAACAAATCATCTATTCGAGGAAGTGGGTATCGGTTTTTGATTGTAAGCTTGTTTAATTCTCGGTAATCTATACACATCCTAAAGGTTCCATCCTTTTTCTTTACGAATAGGACCGGGGCTCCCCAAGGTGAGAAACTCGGTCTTATGAAACCTTTATCAAGCAACTCTTGTAGTTGATTTGATAATTCTTGCATTTCAGAAGGTGCTAATCGATACAGCGATCGCGCAATCGGTGCGGATCCTGGTACCAAATCGATTCGGAATTCGACTTGCCTCGGTGGTGGTAATCCAGGTAAGTCTTCAGGAAAAACTTCGGGGTAATCCCTAGCGATTGGAATATCTTCAAGTCGACGTTCCTTGGGTTTCTTTTCGACGACGTGAGCCAGAAACACGCAATAGCCTTTACGTAAATACTTACGAGCCTTCATACAGTTTATCATTCTCAAAGCCACTCCACTCTTCTCACCTTGAATAGAAAGAACTTCTCCGTTCAGGAGTGGAATATGAACAATCTTCTCAAAACAAATAATCTCGGCGTGATTCTTCGACAACCAATCCATACCAATAACAACGTCAAAACTTCCTAAGTCAACAGGTAATAGGTCTATACTAAATGTATGGTTCTCGAAACATAGGGTACAACCTTGAATGACCTCTCCGGTTTTAATTAATTTTCCGTTTGCTAGTTCAATTGTATAATTGTGGTCTAGTTTACTGGGCTTAATACCGAGTAGGGACTTAAAGTCATTTGACACAAAACTCAAATCAGCACCCGTATCGAAAAGTATAGAGGCATAGTGATTATTTATCGGGAACGTACCAGTGACAATGTTCGGATCTTGTCGTGCGTCACCGGCTCCCATCACAAATGCTCTTCCACGGGCCTGATTGTCGTTTCGGTTCTTCAACTTTGGACAGTCTTTCTTGAAGTGCTTTGGATCTCCACATTCAAAGCATCCCTGATTCATCCTCCCTGTTCCTGGGTTGCCCTTTCCTGTTACTTGATTTGTCTTATTAGAGTTTGCATTGCTCCAACAGTTATGGGCTATATGCCCATACTTTTTACATTTTCCACATTGGGTACACCTTCCACTGTGATGATATCCACACTTGTCACACCTTGGTAGTGCTCCAAGGTATCCATTTTGTTCCACAGTGTTGGCGACAAAGGCTTTCATAGTTTCAGGTCTCTTGTAACTTTGATTCCTGTTTTGATTACTTGGTTTTCCAAACCATTTCCTCTTTTCTCCAGATTTTCCTTCTTCGGTCTCCTTCTTTCCAAACAAACCATCACGCACATCATTATCCCTTAGCTTGAATGCTAGAGTTATAGCGCTCTTGGCATCCATAGGGTTCGATGAAGTTACCATGCTTCGTATTTGCGGTGCGAGACCCCACAAGTATCTTTCAACCTTCTTGTATTCTGGGGTGACCATGTGTGGAACCAAGATTGCTAACTCATTGAATCGGTCAGTGTAACTAGCAACATCATCTCCTATCATTTGTAAATTCCACATTTCAGATTCGATCTTTTGCAACTCATTTCGTGGACAGTATTCCTCGATCATCATGGCTTTTAGGTCTTCCCATGACAACTCATATGCTGTCTGCCTTCCCAAAGTCTTTACTTGTGAATTCCACCAAGTTAAAGCTTTATCAGTGAGTGAGCATGTAGAATACTTCACCATGCAGTCAGCAGTGCATTCACTGATATCAATCACTGATTCCATCTTCTCTATCCATCTCATTAACCCAACTGCACCCTCGGTGCCATTGAAGTTACGGGGTTTGCAAGATAGAAAGGCCTTGTAGGAGCACTTTCTATTTGGAGCATCTGTAGAATTACAAGTCATAACATCAATAATTCGGATCATGACCATGTGTTACGGCTTATTTATTCTATTACCTCCGGAACCTCCGGAACCTCCAGCTGTACCGCTTCCTCCTGCACCTCCTGCACCGGTACCACTGCCGTTTCCTCCTCCACTATTTCGATTCGTCTCATATTGTTGCATGGCAGCAGCTACTCGCTGTGCTATGAGTTGTTCCACATTTGGAGAAATTGTCTCGTTGTTGTCTCCAGTAGTGTTACGGGGTGTGCTACGCTTTGGTGCCATGACGTTCTTTCTAACACATCAATTAAAAAGAAATAACATTATATGACAATAATGATAGCACATGGCATAAGGATACGACAACATCAAAACATAAACCATTATATACATAGTTAAAACATTAATAGTACATTGTTCCCAAAAGAAACGGATACAAAAGTGATGGGTTCTCATGACCTCATCAGTACTAAAGTTTTAAACTACATAATGTACCATGGGCACAACCCGCCCATAATAGGTTTAGAAGAAGAAGTGAGAGTACAATCCAATCATTATGGCAAGTCCTGCCATGACAAAGCTTGCTCTCGCCACAAATTCTGCAGCCAAAGTCCTTTCTTCCAGCGCCTCCACCATGTCTCGGACAGTGACAAGGAACTGCCAGTCTATGTCAGCTCTCAACTCTAGATAGTTAGTGGCATCCTGTATGTCTCGGGTGCGGTCATCTAGAGTCTGAACTCGAGATCCGAGTCCTTGGTGTGATCGCGTGGCTGCATCCCCATGTGCCCGAATGTCATCTAGGAGATCATCAAGACGCTCTTCGTGCGTACGAACTCGAGCTACCAAGGTAGGCATAGTGAGCTCTATGGCTTCCCCAGTGTAGGGTAGGGGTGTTGGGGAGTTAGAAGACTCTCCAAGCTCAAAGATAGATGGGATGCTCTCCATCTCCCTCCATCGTGCCAGGGTACGTGGCATCCAACGGATAGTTCCCACAGTCGGGTGGTAGCTGGGTCGTTGCTTAGGTGGCTCCTTATCAGTCTCCAAGTCCTTCGGGTCACGGGCTGCCAGTTTTCTTTTGTGCGGAAGTCTAACACTCTTCCTAGCACTTTGTACCCTAATGGGTCCTCCGTTTTTCTTTTGGTAGACTATAGGTGGTTCTCCTAAAGCAACATTGGGTGGTGTGGAGCTGCGGGTTTGCACTCGATTTTTGGAGCGTGCGGCGAAAAGTTCCTCGTTTGATTCAGTATCAGAGACGGGATCAGAATGTGAATGTGACGACATGCTTGTGACTACAATATCCATATGACAAAATGACTGGTTATACAATGCTTATGCAGTGAAAACGTTTTAGTGAGTCATTTAGATTATAGACTAGGTTCCAATTTAGATTCCTAGTTCGCTATAATCAATGGCTCTGATACCTATTTCTGTCACACCCTCGCCAAGGCGGAAACGCGAGGCGTGACGTTCAATGGTTTCCAAAGCATATGATTACCGCAAACACATACATGATAAATGGATACATAAACAAGATTAAGATTATACATTACAAAAACATAATCTGAGTTTACAAAAAGTTAAGATTTCACAAATATGACTCAATTCAATGAGTTATACAAGGGAAATCCTCCTTGAGTAGTATCCATCGTGCATGCATGTAATCTACATTGCTAACCTTGCAGTCATCATTCAATTTCCTGAAAAACATACTTGAAAACGTCAACACGAGGTTGGTGAGTTCACAGGTTTAATCAAATAGTTCTTGGTAAAACTCAGTTGTTCATAAATCGTTTCAGTTGTATGTGATAAACAGAATAAGAATTGTTGACCCATTTGTAAACTAGCTAGGAATACAAATAATATGTTCATACATGAGGCGTAACCAAACCATGACAATTGTACACGCCCTTAATTTCGTTATCCGGTTCTATGCGGCCATAAATCCTCCAGATTGTGGTTAGCGCGACTAACCATGACCGGGAGACGTCACTCTCCATAGTACTATTCATAGGACCCTAGGCTACAGTTAATGGTTACTACGTTGTTCCAGGGGACTTTTCCGGCCTCAAATTGTTGTTCTCATCTCATGTAAACATACAAGTCGTGTCTTATTCTCTTGTTATCCCATAAAATAATTGTAAGTATGTTTTCCCCCCAAATATTGAAAACAGTAAAAAAGGGCCGTGAAACTCACCTTGAGTTTGTGTATACTTGTAATAAAACTTGTTGTAGTCAACCTTGACTATTCGTACCCTAGATACCAAGGGTAAATTGAGTTAAGACCAAACGTCTTAATTGTAAATTGTTCACCGACTTTGTAAATCTGATTGTTTTTATTTGAATATCTCCTTAGTTGTTCAACACATGTTTTGTTATAAAATAGTTTTGAGTTACTACCCAAATGGGACTGTTGTACAGGTGTCGAAACTTCTTAGTTTCGATTGGACAAATGTGCATCGAAACTACTTAGTTTCGATGGAGTAGTCAGGAGTCGAAACTTCATAGTTTCGATTGAGTAAACTGGGTATCGAAACAACCTAGTTTCGATTGTGTAGTTGTTGTCGAAACTACCTAGTTTCGATTGAGTAAAAGGTATCGAAACTCCTAGTTTCGATTGACCAATAGGTATCAAAACTCCTAGTTTCGATTGAGCGACAGGTATCGAAACTCCTAGTTTCGATTACTGGACTTCTGTTTGACAGAATCAGTCCTGCATATTTTGTTTTAAAACTTGAATTTGACACACTTTTCTTGTTATCTTACTTGCATTTGAACATTTTGCTTGTTTGGCTCCGGTTTTTAAGAAAATAATATGAAAATATCGAGTTTTTTACCTTAAAAACAGTGGCGATGATGATGAGAGAAAACAAAGATGATCTTGAATCTTTTGCTGAATTTTCTTTAGAAATACTTGAATTCCTTCTTCAAATACCGAAATAAAGAGAATTTCACCTTGAAACTTGACTTTGATTTTGAAGATAAATGAGAAGTTTTCCGTATGAAAATGAGAGAAAAATGAGAATTGTGAGGAAAGTGATTGAAAGTGGTATGGGTTTTATCTGAGTTTTTCTCAGTTATGGCATGGGACGAGTGAAGGGGGGGTGTCTTTTCTGAATTCCGGCCGAGAAGTCAAAGATGACTTGAGTGTTAATAATAAGTTTTAAATATTAGTTTATTAATGGTATTAATATCAATTAGTGTTTTAAGGGGTAATTTAATTCGGTTTAGGTTCTCCACGGTATTATAAATTTATTCTAAAAATAATTTATTGACCAACTTAAAATTTGTGTAATATATATATACGCCTGGATATTTAATTTATCCACTATTGTTCGTCTTAGTCGGTTTGTACTGGTACTTGCACCGGTAATTCCTAGAATTACCCAAGTATAAATTGAGACCATGTACGATCTTTGCTAGACTCTAAAGTCCTTGTTTGTGAAATTAAATAAATCACAAAAATAATTATAATGTAAACTTGTTTATAATGTGTACGGATATTGACCTGAAATGTCGGGTTGTCACAAATACTATTATAAATAGTAACCATAAAATTATAGTAGGAGAGGTGCTATCAAGATCCAAAGTGTCGGTAGTCTCAACACGACTCATTGGGAATAAAACGTGTCACATTGTTAACCAATACTATCGGTTATGAAGGATGATTATACCATGCATTTAGAATACAGAGATATAACACCTCATTAAAATAAAAGTTGTCGTCAATACGAACTTCCTTAGGTGGTATTACGGATTCATTGGCTAAACACTTTTTGAGACTCGATATGCGATAAGCATCATATATACCTTTAAGCTCCTGAAGTAGTTTCAGTTTGTACACAACAAGACCAATCAAATGATTATTACTAACCTCAGCACATAACAAAATGGTGATCAATATTTGTGCTAAAACAAAGCTTCCAATCGCGCTCATTTAATGCTAGTGTAAGGAAATCGGACCAAAGGTAAAAGAGTATCCAAATTACCACCAAATTCTATCACACAAGCCCTGAGCATATCCTCCAAGGTATGAGTAGTTCGATAACATAGACCGTCAGTTTGAGGATAGTAAGCGGTGCTCATATCTAAGCGCGTTCTCAAAGCTTTCTGTAGTGTCTGCCAGAAATGGGATGTAAAGCGACTATCCCTATCGGATATAAAGGAAACAGGCACTCCATGCCTTGCTATAATTATACAGTCGAGCTAGCTTTTCTGTCTAGAAGTCCTCTCAGATAATTAGGAAATGTGCAGAGTTCGTTAATTGGTTAACAATGTCCCAAAATGAATCATAGCCGCCCAATGTTATAGGTAGGCCTAGTAACGAAATCTATTGAAATTTGTTCCCACATCCCTTTGTCGAATCTCGGGTTGTTGTATGTACTTATTGTTAGTAATAGTAATTACTCATAAAGGTCAGTACATTGTTGCGTCATAAGGCGACACAACATGATTGGTGTGTATACAACATAACTGTAAAAGTAGATTCAAGGGAATTTTGAAAATCCACATAACAAAAGGACGAGATTCACACTTCTTGTACTAGAATTGAAGAATGATGATTAGTCTTTAGAGAATGAATTAATAATGAGAACTCCAGGCTTAAAGCTTTACAAAGCAAGTATATAATGAGTACCAGTATGATTGTACCAAACTCGAGTCGTGAAACCAAAGATTAACAAACAAAGGAGATTATACTAGGATTATGTCGAGATAAATTTGCTAAGAGTCAAATTTACTCAATCATATCAAGTGTTATAGGAAATGAGTCATCATCATAAAATAGATGTCAGCGATGACCCTTGCTATGAAACCTCACCACAAAGCATTAGGATTCGGTACTAATTCGCATGTTAGTCTCGATATAATATAACCATGTTTGGTGATTTTCAATTAAAGGTTGATATACCTATTGTTGAAAGTCAGCAATGGGCTATATAATAATCAAGTCACCACAAGATCTAGATAGAAAAAATGACTAAAGATCAAGAATTATCTAATCTGGTAGATTAGTTAAAAGACTAGGTGCATGTTCAATAGTTGGACATTGAATTGACAACCACCAGAAGTCGAATTTGGTTAACGGTCAGAAATGGAATTCTGAAATTTTAACAAGAAGCCCATATTAAAAAGATGGTCTACTCCTCACATCGAGTCAGCCAAATTTGATAGGATAACATTAGACGTCTACATCTTTCTTGATGTGTATTGAAATGATTCGGAAGTAATTCGCTATTCATCTATATGAGGAAATAAACAATCACGTTGTGGAAATAATCTCATAAAAATAGTGTCCCTCGAAAATGATTATGAGCTTGCTAACCCACAAAATGGGTAGACTTAGATGTAATATCATTGTCAATTTAGCATGGGTTTTGATTCTCATAAAGTAGACGTCATAAAATAGGAGAGGATCAAGTAAAACTTCAGGAATTTGCCAAATATGAGGACGTCATGCTCATAGGTCCCTTAAAGATAATGCAATCCCAAGCGGATCTTCAAGAGAGCAGAGTCAACTATGATTCATTCTTTGTTCCTCTTCCTGGTAGCGTACAGTTTTAATTGGATAAGAATCGTAGAACACATAAATAAATTCAAAATTGCCCTCCTATAATTTTAGGACACATATTTCAAACGATAAGCTTTTCAAATTTCAACATAGGTTCTCGCTTTTCCATTAAAGTCGGTGGAAATGGACCATAAGGTTTCAGAGTTTGTCCTTAGATCTCGTGTTGAAGAAGTTCGAATTGATTATCTGCCAATAACTGGTAGTACAGTATACTTGCAACTTCCTTGGCTTTCGAACGGTACCACTATGACTTACCATTTCGTATTTCACCCATGATGGTTATATACTTAAAATCCTTTGTATAAGGGTTTAAGCCATAAAGTTGATTGTATGAGTGCTTAAATGTCATAGATTCGTATTTCCTCAAGCACATGTTAAGAAGTTGTTTTTAAACAGTAGTTGCTCTAAGGCATTCTAATTACAGAAGGTTGAGAATAAGGGATGCGTATACGTCTCTACCTAGTTGGAAATCAGAAAGTCAATAAACAAAATGACATTTGAGGGAGAGCAAGTACAAAAAGGATATGAGACTATCATATTCGGATCTATAAGAACAATATACGCAGAGTAACAAATAGGGATAATCACCATAAATAAACCTTGAATGATGACTAATAAAATTTTCGGTACATAAAGAATCATTCCAACATAAAGTTTCATTTTCTCCATCAAAATGATTTTCAAAAAGGGCATTAATTTCATATAAGGTTGCTACTCACCAAATCAAGCATGAAGAGTCATGGTTGATTTAAGTCCAACATAGAATTGAAGTTTAAGTTTTCCAAAATATTCTAAGTGTTGGAATCTACTAAGGATGAACAAATCTAGCCAGGATGAACAAATCCTAGTCAGGATGAACAAATCTAGTCAGGATGAACAAATTCTAGTCATGATGAACAAATTCAAGTCAGGATGAACAAATCTACTCAGGATGAACAAATTTACCAGTGTCTCGATTTTGTTCCAGATGCACGAAACAACTACTCCTAGCGTGAATAACTACTCGTGAGTAAAGTGGGTTTCTTGCTCAGATCCGATCCTACAAAGATGGTCTATAAGGGGAGTCAGAAATGTTGAGGTCGGGTTCACGCTAGACCGAGGATCATTCACATGCGTGGATGGAAAAATAACAAAATTGAAACGAGAAAATCTTTAGCTCGACCTCTAAGCAGTACTTTGCAAATAGTTTCCACATCCGGTCCAAATACCGAGGTTAAATCATCTGAGAATAGATCTCTTCAGTGTCTTGGTCTAAATTGTTGTGCAAAAGAAATCTCGATAATAGTTTTGGATCCATTACGTTTCAAAGAAAAAAGAGACGATATAAATTCCCATGTCACCTGAGGTAGCCCATCGCATCATTCGATGTCTTCGGCTCAACCCTAAGGTTACGATAGTTTTGATCAGTATTCGAATGACTGGGAATCGGGACTAGAAATACATATTAATCATGAACATTAACTCAGACAGTAAGACTCACTAGAGTTCTCATGCACTGCAGATTATGATTACGTGTGCACCCGTAATGATAATTTACTTTGAATGGTCCCTACAGTGTTTCCTCTATCCCAAGCTCTCAGCAAAAAAAGGAACTGAAATGTTCATTGGATCACGTCTTCGTGTTGTTCTATCTGATCAGTTTTAAATATTTGTGTAGAAGCATGTTTTGTAACTATAGATTAAATTCTATGTATCGGTGTACGTGGCTAGTACGCGGGAGGGTGTTCTTGAGTACTTAGCCCGCACACCAGTTTGGTCCTGCGAACTTAGTAAGTAGGTAAGGCTTTTGCCTTGTGTACTTGTCAAGTACGCATGACCAAACCATGCGTACTTAGTAAGTACGCAAGGCTTTTGCCTTGCGTACTTGTCAAGTACGCAGGAAGTGTTCCTTCGCCTATAAATAGAAGACTTGTCTTCATTTGTAGGTGGAACTCTGGAACAGGTTGTCCGGGTCGGGAAGAGCTCTCCCGACCCCTAGACCGTGAGCTTAGATGAGAGATGTGTGTTCCTTCGGTATGTAGTCTGTAATACGGGATGACTTCTTTGTTATGGATTACGTTTCGTTTCATCGTCTTTTATCTGTGTTCATGTTCTCTGTCTCGTTTCTTTGTTCCCACACAAATCACAGAACAGATCGTGTTATTATCCGCTGCGCGACGAGGCTCCCGGGACCTACAAGTGGTATCAGAGCACTTGCTCTTGAATTCGAGTGTTGTAAGTGAGTTTGGAGACGTTTTTACTGAGTTTTACAAGCAAAGAGAGGTCATTTTGTTGATTTTTGTGATAAAAAAGGGGTAGCTCTTGAGCACTTTTTTAGAAGCAAAAATCTCTCAAAAAAACCGATTTTTGTTGTGTATTTGTGTGTTCTGAGCATCATAGGTTGGTTAGAAACTTGTTTATGATCCTTTGGCTCAATTGCATTGATCATCAGACCATTTTTTACCATCTCCGGTGAGTTTTAGGTCACCGGAAAAGTTTGGTGAGAGTTGCTGGAAAGGTGTCCTGCGTACTTACCATTTTTGGTAAAAAGTACAGTTTTCTGCGAACTTGCTAAATACGCAAGAGTTATCTCCTGCGTACTTACAAGTGCGCAAGACTGAACTGCGAACTTAAGACTTATCCTGCGTACTTAACAATTTACTCCTGCGTACTTACAAGTACGCAAGGGCAAATATTAAATACGCAAGACCATTCATAACTGCGCAAGGCCAATACTAAGTGCGCAATAGCTACTGACTCTTCTGATTTTTGACCAAGTGTTCACCATGTCAAATCTTCAGAATCTTAGCAGTATGTTAAATTATGATAATGAAATCGGTACTCCACAGAAACCTCCCAAGTTGCTCAATGTAAACGATTATTCCAATTGGAAAGCCCGCTTTGAGCACTATATTTCATACACCGATTCATCGTTATGGATACCTATTCTTGAGGGATATAAGCATCCAACACACTTGTATCTTGATGAAAACGTACCTAAGCCTATCTCTAAGCTGGATGCAGAAGAAAAGAAAATTTATGATCGAGAGAAGAAGGCATTGGGTTCAATCACTATGTCATTAACTCGGGATTTGTTCCACAGTTTCCGAGGATATGAATCTTCTAAGGATCTTTGGAAAGCTTTACAGAAAAGATTCGAAGGAAATAGTGACATCAAGAAAAGCAAGAGGGATCTGCTCCGGAAGCAATACGAGTGCTTCAGATTTATAGAAAATGAATCTTTAGATGATCTTATCTCTAGATTCTATCACCTACAAACGGAGTTGAAATCGTTTGAGCTTAAATATCCAGAAGAGGAAATGGTGGAAAAGTTTTTGGATGCTCTGCCACCGAGATATGAGATGTATACAACCCTGATGAGGGAAAGTTCAAAGTTCTACGAGATGACAGTAGATGAGGCAGTCGGTAAGATTTAGGCTCATAACATGAATCTTATAAAAAGGGAGAATTCTGGAAGACCTCAGATACAGGACCCTTCCATGTATCACGGGACGACTTCCACGTCAATGTCTTCCGGCTCTGGGATTGCACTCTATACTGGGAAATCCATTGAAGAAGACCACTCTATTGGTTGTGGTGGTCATGCATGTTATGCATCAGGATCAGGGTTTGGATCTCATCAACAAAACTCAAAGACTCCTCAGAATACGTGCTCAGCCAACCAGTCAGCTATTGCCAAGATAGCTGAAGATCATGTAGCACTATTCTCATCTTGCATGCTGGCATATGAGAATTTCATTGGTGGAAAGCTAACGGATCCTGAGACTATTGAAGAGGACTTCAATCAAGTGGATCCTGATGATATTGAAGACATGGATATTCAGTGGAATATGGCCATGTTACTGAGGAGGGCCAAGCGTTTCCTGAACAGAACAGGAAGAAAGTATATTGGCGGGCATTCTAATGCCAAGGTTGGATTTGACAAATCCAAGGCCAAGTGCTACAAGTGTCAAAACTATGGACACTTTGCTCGTGAATGTCAAAAGGACAGAGCACCGGCCTCTGGTTTCACCAGACCTAGCCAGGGAAACAGCCATGGCCAAAACAACCAAAGCCACCACAATCATACCCAAAGTAATCAGTCCAATGCACTGGTCGCACAGAATGACGAAAATTTTGATTAGGGTGTGCATCTAGAAGACGCCATCATTGCTCAAGCACAGGTTGGTCTCATGGCAGAAATCATGGAGCTGATGGAGGCCGAGAGGAAGAAAGCTGAAGAAGAGGAATCTTCTGAATCTGAAGGAGCGGAATCTTCTGAATCTGAAGAAGAGGAAGCTTCTGTAGCTGATGAAAAGGAGTCTACCACTGCTGTCGCTCTCATGGCAATTGGAGAAGGACAAAGTTCATCATCTGAGGTAGATTCTAACCCTTTCTCCGTTGCTTCTTGTTCTAAATGTTTAGGGCTAAAAAATGAAATTTCTGATCTCCAAGACATAATTGAACCCCTAAAGTTGGCAGCTAAAAATTACAAAATGAATGAATCACGTTTTAAAGAATCAGTTGAAATGCTACAGAACGAAAAACAAGACTATTCTTTAAAAATAAGCGACCAACAGGTTCATTTGGACATTGCGTATAGGGCTTTGGAAAAGAAGAACAATGAAATTAACAAACTGCAAAATGAGATCTTGCAGCTCAAATTCACTAACGAAAATTGAAGAACTCTCGCTTCGTGGTGGAACACTACGAATCCGTGGTGAGAAAAATGAATGGCCTAGGACTTGGTACCAATGCCATTCCTCCACCAATAAGTGGGCAGTTTGTCAATAGCTTGATAGACATTGATCTCACTTGTCTAGATGAGCCCTCCGATAAGGATGATTCCCCTAAGAAGGATGAATCCTCAAGTAAGGCTAACTCCACATCTAGTGAGGAGTATGTTACTGCTTCTGAGGATGGGTCGGTTAACACGTGCCCTGAAGGAGTAGTATCTAAGGAGTTGTTGACTGAACAGAAAGTCCAGAAAAACATTTTCACTAATGGTGATAATTGCATTTTAACTGAACCTGATATCATTGAAACAAATGATAAACTTAAGGGAATGCTTTACCAAGGTTTTAAAAATATTAACCAAGCTAAGAAAGAGGCTTTTTCAAATCATTATGGGCTTGGTTACAAAGAAAATTTGCAAAAGTATTATACCCCCAAACCTCAAACTGTAAATGTTCAGACTTCTGTTCATAAACCTACTCTTCCTTCTCATAATGGTGAGTTTTCTAAGGTCAGAACTAAAGAGCCTTACAAGAGAACTTATGTAGACAGGAGGAACTGTTTTCACTGTGGCGTGGTTGGTCACATTGTAGTGAACTGTCCTTCTAAGAACCAAGGGAAACGGCATGTTGTTTCACAGCCTGCTGTTATCCCCAGGTCGCCACCAGTGAAACCATCTGCCAAAAGTCCTAAGCAAAATGTGGTGAAACCACCAGTGCAACCGATAGCTAAGCCAAAGATCAAATTTGAGGCCAAGCCATCTGTTGTAAGAAAGGTAAAGCAACCTGCTGTACCTCGTGTGTCTACATCTAGTAGTACACGCACTGGTGAGAAACCTGTGGCTAGACTCTCTAAGCCACAGAGAAGAAGAAGGAATAAGAGGTTGAAAAAGCTGGAACAACTTACTAAAGCTCAATCGGGTGAAGCTTCCACAAGTTCACCGGCTGTGATTGAACCAAAGTCTCCTGTTCTGGTTAAGATTCAAAAGAGATCCTGGAACAAGAAAGTTAAAAATTCTGAATCTCCTGTTCCCAATTCCTCCAAAGATTCACCAACTTTGGACAGTCATCATGACTGTGAGTTGAAAGAAGTAGTTTATTTTGAGAAGGATGGACGACCCAAGACCACAATGGCTTGGGTCTCCAAATCTAACTAATTCTTTTGTTACTCGTGCAGGGACGTCCGAAGGGTACTATCTCTAACCGCTGGTATGTAGATAGTGGATGCTCCCGGCACATGACAGGAAACATGGCCTTGCTTCAAGACGTTAAACCATTTAGAGGCGGCTATGTGGCCTTTGCCGGAGAAAAAGGCGGCAGTATCACGTGTCAAGGCGTGGTTTCGAACGGTTGTGTTAGCTTTGACGATGTCAACTTCTGCGAGCAGCTGAAGCATAACCTGTTGAGTGTCTCACAAATGTGTGACAAGGAGTACTCAGTGATGTTTGACAAGTCAGAATGTCTGATTCTCAAACCCGGTTTCAAAGTTCCTGATGACTGGATTCTGATGAGAGCACCAAGAACAAACGACACTTATCAGATTGATATGAGCGTGGCAAAAACCACCTCATCAGTTGCTACTTGTTTGCTTATAAAAGCGACAGAGCTTGACTCCATCTTGTGGCATAGGAAACTCGGACATATTTCTTATCGTAAAATGAATCATCTTGTCCGAAACGGTTTGGTAACCGGGGTTCCTAAGCTGAGATTTACCGTTGCAGATGACTGTATGCCTTGTAAAAAGGGCAAACAGCAACGGAAGTCTCACAAGCCCAAGCTCCAAAACTCTATTGATACCCCTTTGGAGCTATTACACATGGATCTGTTTGGCCCCATAAGTATCAGGAGTATTGGAGGTAAGTCGTTCTGTCTAGTTGTAACTGATGATTTCTCACGTTTTTCTTGGGTGCATTTTTTAGGTACAAAAGATGAGACTGCTGATATTCTTCAATACTTGATCCTGAGCTTGGAATCTCTTTGCAAGCTGAAAGTTAGAAGAATAAGGAGTGACAACGGAACTGAGTTCAAGAATAATTTGATGGAACTTTTCTGTCTCAAGAAAGGGATCCGTCACGAATTCAGCGCGTCGTACACGCCTCAGCAGAATGGAGTTGCTGAACGGAAGAACAGAACACTGATTGAGACTGCAAGGACTATGCTGTCGGATGCAAAGCTTCCTGTCACATTCTGGGCAGAAGCAGTTAATACAGCTTGTCACGTCTTAAACAGAGTTTTGGTGGTGAAAAGACACAACAAGACTTGTTACGAGTTGATCAACAATCGACTTCCCAATCTTGATTACCTAGTTCCTTTTGGTAGTCCTTGTTCCTTGTTGCTACAGTACAAAGATCGCCAGTCTAAGTTTCATGCAAAAGCGGTGGAAGGCATTTTCTTAGGATATGTTGCCAACTCGCCTTGCAAGAGAGTGTACAACATAGGAACTCGTACTGTCGAGGAATGGTTCGAAGTGGATTGTAGTAAACACAACATTCCACCAGAACCAAAAGGTCCAGCTTGGGGTTTTGATTATGATGCGCTATTCAAGTCATTCAATCTTCCTGATTTATCTGCAGAAGATGCCACAAATGTTTATAATCTACTGAATGGCGGCAGTTTTTCGACTCGTGCTACTGTACCAATTATAACTCCGGATTCCAATGTTGCATCTGCATCTGGAACTCATGACAGTGATAACAGTGAAAGTGTTCATGTTGTTGGAGATGACGCTGAAACCAATCCTAACACAACTGTAGGAAATGAAGCTCCAGCTAATCCAATTAACATTGAATCTTCCTCTGCTGAAACACAGGAAATGGGGGAGTTAAGCACAAATCTAGATCCAGAAATTCAAGAACCAATTGTACCGGAGACGAGAGTGCATAGAAATCATCCAATCGACAACATTATTGGTGATCCTTATGCCGGTGTTCAGACTCGTCATAGAACCATCACAGAGAACACCAGTCTTTACACAGAGATATTTGACACTGGTGTCATGGAAACATGTCTGCATGCTGCATTCGTGTCCCAGATAGAGCCGAAGAATGTGAAGGAGGCTCTCACTGACAACTGCTGGATTGAGGCTATGCAAGATGAATTGTTACAATTCCAAAAGTTGCATGTATGGGATTTGGTTGACTTGCCAAAAGGCTTTCAGCCAATTGGAACTAGATGGGTGTTCAAATGCAAGACGGATGATCGTCATGTAGTTGTGAAGAACAAGGCAAGATTGGTTGTTCAGGGTTTTTATCAACATGAGGGCTTGGATTACACGGAAGTATATGCCCCAGTTGCTAGAATTGAGGCCATTCGACTGTTCTTTGCTTATGCCACATATGTCGGCTTCAAGGTCTACCAACTTGATGTGAAGAGTGCTTTCCTTTATGGTAAAGTTCATGAAGAAGTCTATGTCACTCAACCTCCCGGTTTTGAAGATCCGCATAATATCAATAAAGTGTACAAGCTCGACAAAGCACTTTATGGTCTTCATCAAGCACCGCGGGCATGGTATGAGACACTATCAAAGCATTTACTGTCTAATGGTTTCGACCGTGGACAGATTGACTCGACTCTCTTCATAAGGAAAGCAGGAGGTGACATTCTTCTTGTGCAAGTATATGTCGACGACATCATTTTCGGGTCGACCAATGAAGGGATGTGTAGGGAATTCGAGAAGGTGATGAAGTCCAAGTTTGAAATGAGCAATATGGGTGAACTGTCGTTCTTCCTGGGTCTGCAAGTCAGTCAAAGAGAGGATGGCATTTATCTACATCAAACTAAGTACGTGCAGGACATCTTGTCAAAATACAAGATGAGTGATAGCACTACTTATGGCACACCAATCCCAGTCAATCATGGTTTGCATCCTGACAAAGATGGGAAGGATGTAGACAGCAGGTTGTACCGTGGGATGATCGGATCACTTATGTATCTCACAGCTTCAAGACCCGATATTATGTTTGCTGTATGCTTGTGCTCAAGGTTTCAGTCTCAACCGAAGGAGTCACATATGATAGCCGTGAAGAGGATTTTCAGATACCTGAAAGGGAAACCCCGATTAGGTCTTTGGTACTCTAAGCAGCAGTCATTTGACTTCAAAGCCTACACTGATTCAGATTATGGCGGTTGTAACCTTGACAGAAAGTCAACTTCTGGCGGATGTCAATTCTTGGGAGACAGACTGGTCTCCTGGCAGTGCAAGAAGCAGTCAACGGTTTCTGTCTCAACTTGTGAAGCAGAATACATTGCTGCAGCTAGCGGTTGTTCTCAGATATTGTGGATTCAGCAGCAATTGCGAGACTACGGCTTGAACTTCACTGGAACTCCTTTATTCATTGACAACAATGCCACCATGTCCATCACAAATAACCCGGTGAAACATTCCAAAACTAAGCATATTGAAATTCGCCATCATTTCATCCGTGATTGTGCTGAAAAGCATTTAATTGAACTTGTAAAGGTTCACACGGAATGCAATCTTGCTGACCTTTTCACAAAGGCGTTTGATCGGTCCCGTTTTGAGCATCTTGTCAACTTGATAGGAATGTTCAATCCCGAGTGAAAATTAATTTTCTTAAATCAATTCAATTCATGGAAGTTAAAAAGGTTTATTTCTTTTAAATTTTCTGTATAGTTCTCTTAGTTTAAAATAGTTTACAAAAACCAAAAACAAAATAGAAAATGGAGAAAATTTCAAAAGAATCACTTGAGAAACGAGGATATGATAGTACATCTGAAATGATTTAACCATCATAGATTGCTCATATGGGAAATGATTGTGTCATGTTTACTTAATTGCTTTTAAATTATTATGTTTTTAATCTGTTTATTTACAAGTAATTTGAATTGTCAGTAGGCTGTACGCGTCTTTGAATCACTAGTAGTGTGGAAACTAAATCTAAATTACAACTGTGATTTGAACCCATGTTTGCAAGTGTGTGTGTGTAAAAGAATAGAAAAGATCATTATCAGATAAAAGATGTTAGATTTTGACAATAATTTTCTTTTGAGATCAGTTTCGGGTTATGTTGTTAGCACAATTAATGCGGTTCATCTCACTGCCCATACTCACAAGTATGCAAGGAGAGATTGAATCAAGACATGTCTCTACATCAACCGTTGAGCATGTATTCACCCTTGAATCATTCCTGGTTCATTGAAATCAAATCCAGATAAAAGTTGGATCCCCTTACCTTATAATCAAACACCATATTCCTTATCCCGAATCATCATACCGATATTCAAAGAAGAAAATCATATGAAACCAAGACAATTGAATCACTCGATTCTGAATCTTATGATTCTTGATAATCCTCGTGGATTCTGCTTGATTTTTCTGTGCTAATTGATGTAACTTCATTCTGAAAATTAAGAATATCATTGGAAAAATCTTAGATGCCTTGAGATAGTGCAAAATATCATAGCATTTATGTGGGGTACACGTTGTATATTTTATAATTAATAACTTAATACACAAGAACATGATACAAAGATGCGTATAGTTTCAAATCTTATAATATTGTCAACTTGATTTACTTGTTTATGTGCTTATTACGTAAGACTAAAGAGTAATACATGACATGATCCCATATTCTTTGATGTTTATATTGTATCGTTTTTGCTATAAGTTAGCCTGATATGATCCTCTGCTCGTGTCTTTGATATAAAAAAAAATAAATAAAAAAAAATAAAAATAGCTTGTGTGAATACTTGTACATATCTATTTTGAAAAGAACAAAAAGATTTTAAGTTTATGCATTGTTTAAGTTTAATTCAGAAAAGGCCAAAAATATTTTATGTTTAACCTTCATGAATTGTATTTGAATCCTCCCGATTGAATATTTTTATCTTGTTCGTCATTTGACTTGAAAATCTTCATAATTCTGAGTTGAAAATTGCGCACTTAAAGTTTCTACGCACTTGTCAAGTACGCACGAAGTAAGACTTGCGCACTTAGCAAGTACGCAAGAAGTTAATTCCTGCGTACTTGTTAAGTACGCAAGAGTTAATTCGTGCGCACTTAGCAAGTACGCACGAACATTATTAGTGGGGTATAAGTTCAACACTTAGAAAAATTTTCAGGTTTACTCATTCAAACCGAAATTTTCCCCCTGTGATTATTCTCTCAAAATCGAGTGTGTTCAAACCCGTTTTTCATCCCGTCCACTTTATCATCTTCGTATTTCATCCCTTTGGTGAGAATCTAAGCCGATTCCATCCATAGATTCGTGTTTATTGGACCGATTTTTGACCTAGAAAATTTTAGATTAATGTCGACAAATTTTGGGTTAATTTTGGGGTTGTTTGGGTAACTAATGTCACTAACAAGTTATTAGCTTGCCTAATCGATCGTATATTTTCCCTTTGGTCATCGATTGATCCGACGGGTTGAAGTTGAAACGTCAGTGGGTCGTTCGACGACCTAGGTCAAAAATTGATCGTGTCTTAGTGGTTAATGGTGTTGTTAATGGTACCATAGGTTCGAATCCCTGATTCCGACCTAGTGGCTACCTAATCAACCCGCATTTTGAACGAATTTAAATCTTTGAAATTTCTGCTAAGGGTTGTTCTTGCGCACTTAGCAAGTACGCAAGAAGTAATTCCTGCGTACTTGTTAAGTACGCAAGAGTAAAATCCTGCGCACTTGCTAAGTGCGCAGGACCAACACTTAGAAAATTTTTCAAAGTCTGAAATTTTTTTACAAAGTGTTACTACTATTCTAAGTCATGTGAGTCTACTTCCATTGTTATTAATTGATCTAATCATGTTTCCTGTGTGTGTTTGCAGATAATGGCTCGTGCATTCACTGACGAATTCAATCTGTTGGCGCACACTGAACCAGAATGGAAAGGGGCAGCCTTACAATATAGAGAGATTGTGGACTTTCTGAACAGATCCAAAATAAGTTATGCAATCTCGGCTAATCCAACAGTCTCAAGACCATACTTAGAACAATTCTGGGAGACTGCAGAGCACGATTGCACAGTATCCCCTAACGTCATAAGGGCTACTGTTGATGGTCGGGCTATTGCAATCTCTGAAGAGACAATCAGACGAGTACTGCAGTTCAGAGACCTTGCCACCGACCCGACATCCTATCCAGATTACTACGTGGATGGGTGTTGGAGGCAGAGAATGGGATATGTCGGGGCAAGGGACTATGCTTCTTACAAGAAGATGTGGGTATTAGATCAGTGGCGCTACTTTGCCCACGTCATGATCATGTGCATCTCGTCCAGGAAAGCAGGGAAAGATGCCATGGGTCATGACCTTGCAGCAGCCATGGTGGGCTTGTCTCTCAATAGGGGCTACAACTTCTCCCGCTTCATTTTCAAAGCAATCAATGATCAGATCAATACAGCGGAGAGGTTTAGGTTCCTTTTATACCCGAGGTTTGTGCAACTTTTGATCGATGATGCGTTGCCAAACCTGCGTGCGATCGGGGAGAGACTGCAAGTGAAGAGGGTGGACAAGAGAGTTTTTGCACAGTTTCTAAAGCCAGGCAGTGTAGATCCTACCCCTGAGCGCACTGAACTCTTTGGCCACCTATTGAATGAAGCATACGTCGCTCCGGAGGACTGGAACTGGTATAGTCCCAACTCGGGACCAGAGATGAGTGATCACTCTGATGAAGAACAAGATGAAGAGAATGAGGATGATGAAGGTAATGATGAGGGTAATGATGAAGGTGGTGTTGGTGGTGCTGAGGAATCCGATTCGGAGGCTACAGAATCAGATTCTTCTGATTCCGATGATGCACCATCACAGGCACATCCGAGGAGACAGGCACAGGTAACCCAGCCTGCGTCATCTTCAAAAAGAAAGAGACAAAGCTCCAGCAGCGAATATGAACCGGATTCCGACTCCGACGCTGCTTTACAAAGACAGAGGCATGAGAGCACCAACAAGAAAAGGGACGATAGGCAAGAGGTTGCCATCCCCAGGGTTGAAGAGATTCCAACTGTGCAACCAGTACAAGTTGAGGCTGCCATTCCAGAATCTACCATGCCAGCACGGCAACTGTTTCGCAGGAGGAGAAGGCCACTGGTACAAGCAGATGTGGCAGTCACGGCGGTCACAGAGGTGATTCTTGTGACGGTGACCCTCCCTATTCCAACCGTCCAGGTGACGGTGACTGCTCCACTTCTCACGGAGTCAGTCACAGTCACCCCAACCATAACACCCACTCACATCATACCATCCCCAACCCCAACACCCACCAAAGAGCCGTCCATCAACCCTTCAACTACGGTGATTTCTCACAGGGGTTCGACTTTGACACAATCTTCTCTTCCCCCATCCAAAACGCCGAAGCATCATCATCTAGGCATCCGGATCCAAATGAAGCTAGGATCGATGTGCTAGAAACCCAAGTTGCTGGCTTGTTGAAGACTATTCAAACGTCAAAGGAGGAGTCTGATGCTCAACAAGCACAGATTAATTCCCTGGCCGATGAAGTTAGGATTCTCCACAGCCAGAGAACAGGGACAAATGAGCAATTGAAGAATGTCATGGCACAGAATGAACTGTTAATGAAGACTAACGAAATGATTCTAGGCCACAGAACTTCACTTGAGCTGAGGATGGACTTGCAGAGAAAGGAGCACGCAGCGATGGTCAAATTAGTTGGTAAACTGACCGCGAAGCTAGGTGCTCAGGGGGAGAAGGAGAAAGAGAAAGACAAAGAAAAGAAATCCACCGGTGCCGAGTCTTGTCATCCAGTCGATCTGACTAAGGATGATGATAAAGACAAGGATCCTGAAGTCGGTCCTAGTGGAGGTGAGTACCTAGCTTTGGCGATTGTGCCCATCTCTTCTGTTCCATTGGCTGAGGGGGAGTCTACTCAGCAAGAGGGTGGTGATACCTCAGGTGGTGGTGGCGGAGATAAAGGGAAGTCAGCGGCTGACGTGCTCAAGGACTTATCTGATGATGAGATCCTTTATTTAGAGCCTGACTATTCCAAAGAGGCACAAATCGATGCTCTCCTTAATCTGGAAGAAGGAGAGATCGACTCTGGTGATGATTGGAATGATGATGATGATGATGTGATAATCGAGATTCCCAAGGGCGACGGGGATCTAGAGTATGAGTTAGAGGATGGTGAGATCTTTGAAATACCATCGCTCGAATCTCTGATCGAAACAGACACAGGCTCAGTTGATACAGCAAGTAATGTTGAAGCTACAACTGATGCCCCCCCCGGTCGACCCTATACCTGTGGACCCCGAGGCACAAAAAGAGAAAGACATGCCTTCTGCATCTACAAAAGGTCCAGCTCCAGTATGGCAAAAGACGTCTATCAAAGACAAGTATGGAGCGACAGGTATGATCTTAGCTGTCAGGTTTGAGGAGGACAAGCAGTTGTTCGCCATCAAAAGATCTGGAGGGGTTCAATACTTGAAACCAACCAGTGAGGCGTTCAACTCTTTGCCCAGGTACGACCTAGTTAACCTTGCAAACCGTGACCTGCTGAATCATTCGAATCATGCAGTAGCAATGGGTTTGTGGAGTATACTACAGCGTGAAGCAAGATCGGGAAAGTATGAGTATCTCATGTAGGTCCCTTCGCGTGTGTCGGATCGTCACATGCAAGTGGTCTACTAGTCAAACCGGGTGCGGAATACCCGTGACTAGGTGGAGAGTCTTACTAAACAAAGTAAACCGAACACAAGAGTCACAACAAACGTTCTTTGTATTATAAACACTCGACGGTTACAGAATGTGCGTACTTAGCAAAACTGAGTTCGACTCAACTACTGGTTCTGCGTACTTATCATCTGTCAACCTATCCTATTTATACAGACCTGAAGCCTGCGCACTTAGCAAGTGCGCAGGACCAAATGCTCTTGCGTACTTAGCAAGTACGCATAGGTCTTCTTGCGTACTTGATAAGTACGCAGGAGCTTTCTCCTGCGCACATACAAGTGCGCAAAACACTTGGAAGAAATCAACAAAACATTAAGTAAAAGTAAATACAACTCGATAAACTTTTACATAATGACTCTTACATACAAAGACAAAATACAGACATTAGACATACACACCTAGACTCTATCCAGAGTGTTGTCACAGGAAAGTGCATCAACAAACTCCCCCTTAACAACAGCTCGGGATCTTCATCGTCTTCAGTCTTCAATCTTCTGTCTTCACAGCACTGCTTCCTTAGCTTCTATCTTCTTTTTGTAATCAAGACAGAACTTGATTAACTTATCGTATTTGGCCGAGAGAAGCTTTGTCCATTTGTCAGTGTGGATGCAGAATTTGTCTGCTAGTACCTCCAGATCGTTCACAGAGAAATTGATGAAGCAGACTTCATCAAAAACCCTGATCACTTCCTTTGGCACTATATTTCCACTATCTGACTTACCTTTACCCATGATCACAGCCTCGCCCGTTTTTGGATCAACGTACCAGTACCACATGTCACCAAGAATATCCTGAGGTAACTTGCTCAGGGGAATCTTAGTTTCACATCGCACTGGCTTGTATACCAATCTCTTTAACGGCTTCTTAGTCACAGGATGCACAGCGTGCTTATCCTTGACTCTTCTGGGCACCTGAGGCTTGAGATGTTGATGCACTTTCCTGTGACAACACTCTGGATAGAGTCTAGGTGTGTATGTCTAATGTCTGTATTTTGTCTTTGTATGTAAGAGTCATTATGTAAAAGTTTATCGAGTTGTATTTACTTTTACTTAATGTTTTGTTGATTTCTTCCAAGTGTTTTGCGCACTTGTATGTGCGTAGGAGAAAGCTCCTGCGTACTTATCAAGTACGCAAGAAGACCTATGCGTACTTGCTAAGTACGCAAGAGCATTTGGTCCTGCGCACTTGCTAAGTGCGCAGGCTTCAGGTCTGTATAAATAGGATAGGTTGACAGATGATAAGTACGCAGAACCAGTAGTTGAGTCGAACTCAGTTTTGCTAAGTACGCACATTCTGTAACCGTCGAGTGTTTATAATACAAAGAACGTTTGTTGTGACTCTTGTGTTCGGTTTACTTTGTTTAGTAAGACTCTCCACCTAGTCACGGGTATTCCGCACCCGGTTTGACTAGTAGACCACTTGCATGTGACGATCCGACACACGCGAAGGGACCTACAAGTGGTATCAGAGCCTCGGTGTTCGTTGATTTGTGTTCCAGTTTCGATTTTTTAGGGTTTTGAGCAAAACGAGTTCGTAACCTAAAATCCTTAAAATCGAGTTTGTTATCACTTCATTTGGTGTTTGGAAGGCTAAGGGTTTGTTAGATGATGTTTTCGAAGCTTTTGGAAGCATTAATTTCTCAGATCCGTCACTTTTCGAGCATTCTCCTCAAGATCCGTCAAGAACACTGCTGTACTGAACAAGTACGCAGAATCACCTTTTCTGCGTATTTTCTAAGTACGCATGGGTTAGCCCTGCGTACTTAGTAAGTACGCATGAGAAGTGACCTGCGTACTTAGCTAAGTACGCAAGAGCATTTCTCTGCGCACTTAGCAAGTACGCATGAGTACTTGGCTTTGCGAACTTACTAAATACGCAGCAACACCCTACATATGCGTATTTACTAAGTACGCATTGACTAGCCTCTGGGATTAAAAAAAAAAAAAAAAAAAAAAAAAAATTTTGGCGGGAAAACCTTTCTTGTCCAAAATTTTGTGTGATCATTTGTACGCGTGTTTCGGCCCATTCTTGAGAAGATAGTGATTTTGGTTTTTCCGGACCAGAATTTGTATATGATGTGGCTTGGCGAAACACGAACGAGATTTTTGTTGGATGATACCACTTGTCATACATTGTTTAAGGGTCCATACCTGAAAATGTAGGTTAAGAGTATCCGGGATACTTATTTAATAGGGTATGAATGCTGAACTAATGGGAGCATTTGGGTCGTCATCGGCTAAAGGTCTCGTTCTATTTGTGAAGATGTGGCTGCTTTGGGTCTTTCGGAAAAAGAATCATCTTGTTTAGGTATTCAAACCTGAATATGTAGGCTACGAGTGTCCTCGGATACTTCTTTAATAGGGGATGAATACTGGAACAACTTGAACCCAAGGATTTGCTGTTTTGGATCTTTGCAAAGGAATAAAGAATAAAATTCTGGAGTTGGCTAGTTGTGCTTTTTGAAGATTTGAGTGAAGTGGTGATGAAGCTGGTCATAGTTTACAGAGAAATGAGGGGGATAATATCTAGTATTCATGAGACATTAAAGAGGTGGTGGAAAAGCCGTTGGTACTTCCTATATATATACCTCTTTGACGTAACATGGATCTCAACCGTGATTTCTCGTGTAAACTATATTTATCGTGTTTGATTCTATCATGTGTCTTCAAGATGAAGCTGGATATTCGTTGGATTATTAGTTGAAGATGGAACCTTTTATCATTGGCCGATGGGATAGGAAACATACCCTTGTTTCTGGTCTAGTCAGATGGAGCTTAACCTGAAAGGGGATATTGGAAATGAACGTCTTCGGGAATTTGGTTGACTCGTGAGGATACAGGATAGAGTTGGACACATCTGGTTGAAGACTTAAGTTTATCTTACTGGAATTCCTATGGGAGCAGATTAGTTTGATGCAGGTTATTGGAAACTCAAACTCTCTATCATATGCCAGCTGATTTGGAGCTGTCTTAGTCTACTATTGTTACCTGTTTAGGAAGACATTGTAAGACTCAGAAGTCTAAGTCAGGGTGGAGGTTTCTACTGCTGAGAGGATGAACTACAATGAGTTGTGTTGGGTTAGTTGGTTCTTATTGAAGCACTTGGTTTGGTCTACAATGAAAGCTACAGTTAGAGGAAGTCGGGTTTGTCATCACTCGGCAACTGAAGACTGAAGTTTGAAGATTTGAAGATCTCAAGTGGAATGCCAGAAGATCAAGTCTCGCCAGAAGACACGTGATGTCATTAGTTTAGAGGGAGTCTGTTAGGACATTCTTTGTAAACTGATGATTATCAGTGTTAGTGATAGATAGAATTTGATGCTATAGTTAAGAGGGAGTTTGTAGAAGCATGTTTTGTAACTATAGATTAAATTCTATGTATCGGTGTACGTGGCTAGTACGCGGGAGGGTGTTCCTGAGTACTTAGCCCGCACACCAGTTTGGTCCTGCGTACTTAGTAAGTACGCAAGGCTTTTGCCTTGCGTACTTGTCAAGTACGCATGACCAAACCATGCGTACTTAGTAAGTACGCAAGGCTTTTGCCTTGCGTACTTGTCAAGTACGCAGGAAGTGTTCCTTCGCCAATAAATAGAAGACTTGTCTTCATTTGTAGGTGGAACTCTGGAACAGGTTGTCCGGGTCGGGAAGAGCTTTCCCGACCCCTAGACCGTGAGCTTAGATGAGACATGTGTGTTCCTTCGGTATGTAGTCTGTAATACGGGATGACTTCTTTGTTATGGATTACGTTTCGTTTCATCGTCTTTTATCTGTGTTCATGTTCTCTGTCTCGTTTCTTTGTTCCCACACAAATCACAGAACAGATCGTGTTATTATCCGCTGCGCGACGAGGCTCCCGGGACCTACAATTTGTACCAATACTCATGGATCTGCAGACTAAGGCTGTTGTTGGATGGAGATAATGATAGAGGGGCACAACCAGCGTCCTCTAATAAAAGAAAAAGTGTGCGGTGGAAGTCAGGCGGTAATAATAGGGCAGAGATCCCCAAATCAGAGTCGAGCAAGTCATTCTACAAATTTGTACATATACGTGGATCCAATGATCCAACAAAACAAAACAAAGTCAATGGGTCTCCTAACCCGTGGAGTTCTCTCCCGTTTAGTCCTGGTTTTCCACCTCAGGTTCCCTTTAGATCGAGCAACTCTGTCTGCCATATCTCATGGTGAAAGTTCTAGCCATCCAATCCAGCAGATCACGAAAGGAATTATATACCGCACAAAGTGAAAAAAATAGATGTCAAATAAGAAAGCCGACTCCAGAACTGGAGTATATGCAGCTGCGGTGTAGGTACAAGTACAGCTCGAGGTAACACCTAGACCGGTGACTACTATCGTCATCACCCGAGTTCAACTCATAACTCGATCCACCAGGCTTAATATGCCGAATCTCTGTCATCCTCGGCTCGTAATCAGATTTGTGATATTCTGAGGGGTCCTCCTTACTAGTAACCATGACCAAAAGCGATGGATATGGACTACCGCAAACATAACCAGAATCATCAAAAGAGTATGCATAGTGTTGTGATGACGACATGTTTATGACGAAGCAATGCGTAGTAGATAAGCAAAAGGTAGTATGCAATGCACACATAATTCCTAAGGTTCAATGCAATAAACTTAGAGTTATAGTGTAGGTCTAGTGTCAAGTAAACCTAATTCTCTATAACCAGTGCTCTGATACCAAGTCTGTCACACCCCGCCAAGGCGGAAGTACGGGATGTAACCGGTATATCGCATTGAACACAAGTACAAGGGAAACTAAAAGGAAAAATTGTGCACTACGTTGAAGCATACTACATGTTTCTATCAAAAGTACAAAAACAAAAATCCAAAATCAGTACAATGTGTCTAAAATGTCTTACTACAACCAAACTACATATTCAAAACTAAAAACAATAATTCTAATCCAAAACCGAGCCCTCATAAAAATCTCTTTTTCAATTTAGTTTACCTAAAAGCATGTTTCGAAAACGGGTCAACTATATAAATAGTTGGTGAGTTCGCAGGTTTTGCGACTCTATAAAAGTTTCTGATAAAAATCCAAAGTGATCAAAAATCCATTGATCGAGTACACATGTATTAGACTACATATTACCATGAGCCGCAATCAAATCATCGACGAAATAAAATTAAAGTACCCTATACGGAATTCTAATGCAAACAACCGCCAAAAAAGTCGCTAACTTTTCACCCAAATGACCCTACAAGTCTGGTTGGCGCGACCAAACCATGACCGGGGGTGTCAACCCAAGTAGTACTACCCAAAATTCTCAATGGCTACGCTCAGCTAATTGATTGCCTAAAATTGGGGACTTTAAGGCATTAAAAAAATAACTCATGTATCAATGTATCATGTAACATGTGACTAAAAATAAATAAAGAAACAACTTTCCCCGAAAAACAGTAAACAGTAAGTAAAGTGGGGCAGCGAAACTCACCTGAAAAGTGCGGCGAGTACTGCGTCACAGACGACAAAATACTGGAAAAATTCAAGTCCAAATCGGGTCCTACTGGTCAAGTGGACACAAACGATGTATTCATGACTCCTAAAGGTTGTGACCAAGTCAACAAAACAAATAGTGGCTATGTAATCGGTTGCATACCCAAAACAAGTGCATACGCGTACGAACTGTTAGAAATTGTAAAACCGGCTTTTATATAAATTCCTGACCTTAAAACCTTAAGTTTTAGATTTTAATAAAGAAAATCAGTAGTTTTAAAGTCATTATTAATAAAATCTCAATTCGTGGTTTCGTTTAATCAAAAACGCGGTTACGCGCGTAAAGTCCGGTTTACGGTTTGGAAATCTGATCCGTCCGGAATTAGGGTTTTAGTGTGATATTAGCACCCAATTTAAAAGTCCAAATTTATGTTTTTAATGTGATCATGCTTCTGTCCAAAATCCCCTAAAACTTTTTATAAAAACAATTTTATACAAAAATTTCAAAAAATAGCAACTTTTTATAACATTTTAATGGACCAAAGTTTTAAAACCATACTTAGACATAAATTTACTGCTTGAAACATTCACCATTTGATCATATACATAAATAAAATTTTCTGACGATTTTTGATAATTTGATGATATCTATATTATTTATTATGAATATAATATTGTTAAAATTTAACAAATTCGGGAAAAATAGTTAGACTTGTCCAACTTTCACCGACGTTTTACCAAATTAGTTTTAGGTCTATATGAGATTCTATTAAAAGTTTGAAGTCCTAATGTTGTCCAGAAGTATATGATCCCAAATTCAATCGTTAAAATTTCATAAATACCAAACACCTACTTAGAAAACTTCAATTTTTACGAATTTTTGACAGGACTCAAGTTTTATCATATAATAATTACTGACCGAATTACATAATTTTCCAATACTCAAAGGTATTTTTCCTAATTTTCATGTATTAAACTTGTAGGAATTTTAATAAATAATCTATAAAGAGTTTGGTTACCAAAATTTTCAGATCTCACTTTTAATATAAATACTACTGTTTAAAATTATATTTGAGCATTAGATCACATTTTTAGAAAAATCCATCAAAACAATTGTTGTATAAAAATAAATATATTAGTTCCATTATTTGTTTCACGTGAACCGGGGTTGGGTTTATAACCTAATAACTTCTCTTCCCTCTCTCTCTCTCTCTAACTTTTTCTCTAAATTTTCCAAATGAGAAAGTGGGGTGAGATTGGGGTATTTATAGCCCCCATGGTCTCCGATTGCGTGTTGGTTTTTCGTTTAAACGAACCCAATAAAAATATAAGCGTTATTTTACCCAAAAATAAATTATTATAATTTATTATTTTCTCTCGAGTCCTTGCATCTCGTAAATATATATCCTTTCGGATTTAAATTAAAATTTTACGAAACCGCTCGACTCGGGTGTTAACGTGTTTAAACCCGAACTTGATCAAATTTTTGACATAATAACACCCAAATAAATCTTGATATTATTTATCGTTCTCCAACGAGTTCTTTTCATTTAAAAGTATATTTCAACATAATGATACTATTATTATTATACGAACTCGTCGAACGTAGGTGTTGACCGTAAAAGTCGCGGTTGTCACATGGGTGGTCTGGCAGTCATCGTTTACTTGACGTGTCAGTCACCATGTGGTGACGGGGTAGTAACTATGTGTTGTGATGAATGTCGACAGACTCGGCATGTAGTGTCGCGTGTGCATTGATGGGCCCTGTGGGAGTAAAATTGAGACCCGGATCTGAGAGGATGAATATTCCGACGGGGATAACCCTGACGAGGGTGATGATGACGAGACAGGTGAAACCCTTCAAATTTATGTCTCGTGTGTGTGATTTATTGTATGTTAAATTTTGTTTGGACTTAGTGATAAGGCAATAATGTGATAGTAATATTAGCTTGGGTGCTTAATATTGATGGTCGTGATGTCGGGTTTATGACGGGGATGTTAGTAGACCTCGTGTGAGTCTTCTCTAGGGCTTTTCAGGTCTATGGTTGGCATGGGTTTGTGGTTTCGTAAGTTCGATCCAAATCAGAGAGACTTACAGGTTGTGGTTATGGGATGAGTCAGGGTTGGTTGGACCCTCAGGAGAGTTGTAAGGTTTTAGGTAATATGAGTTACCAATGGGAAGGGACAATTATTTTATAACTAAGGAGAAGGTTTGAGTTTTAATAAATGACGTTTACAATGAGAAGATTTCTTTTTAAGATAAACTGTTAGAACTCACTCAGTGTAGCTGAATTTGTATGTACGTTAGACTATTTTGCAGGCGAATCCGTGTAACGATGTATCTTGGCTTTGGGAGCGTGCTACTCGAGTCGGTGTGAATGCATTCATACGGTAACGTATAGAAAAATAAACGGTTTTTAAATATGAATACCATTTTGAGTTAAGACTTCCGCTGTTTTTTTAAAAGAGTACAATGTGATGTAATTCAACTATAGGGTGCCCGGTTTGGGCCTTACAACAACTCCATCTTCATGGATTGGCATCGTAACATGAAAGTTGTTATCAGGGCAGAGAACAAGCTGTATGTTCTTGAAGAACCAATTCCAGAACGGGCATTGCTCGTAAGACCTGGGATAAACACGTGGATGATTCCATCAAGGTCTCTTGCTTAATGCTAGCATCCATGATACCAGAACTTTAAAAGAATCTGGTTGATATGCCAGCATACGACATGATCAGCCAGCTACAGGAAATGTTCCAGCAGCAAGCTCGTCATGAGCACGTTGAAGTGATGAGATCAATTATCAGTTGTCGTATGCAGGAATGTTCCTTGGTCATCACTCACGTGTTGAAGATGAAGGGTTACATTGATCACTTAGCACGTCTTGACTCTCCCTTAAGCAATGAGATCCTCAAGTCACTACCTAAGTCATACAACCATTTCACCTTGAACTATAATATGATTGCTTGAGACAAGACCATCCCGGAGTTGCATATGAGGCTCAAAACAGTCTAGATGAACATACTGACTTAAACAAGTCTGATCCAGTGTTGATGATCAAGGAGGGTCGAGTTAGGAAATCTGAAGCTAAAGGTAAAGGCAAGAAGAGTTTCAAGGTTAAAGGCAAAGGCAAGGCTATTGCCAAGAAACCTCTGAAGGATGTCAAATGCTTTCATTGTGATGAAGCTGGACACTTGAAGAGAAATTGCCCCAAATATATAGCTGAGCTGAAACAGAAAAAGACTTCTGGAGGACAGTCCTCATGTATATTCGTTATTTAGATCATTTTTTTGTCTAGCAAATCTTGGGTGTTTGACACTATATGTTGTTTTCACATTTGTAATGATTTGCAGGGACTAAGGAAGGTTAGGAAGTTGAAACATGGCGACTTGGAGCTCCATGTTGGCAATGGACAAAAAGTTGCAGTGAAGGTCGTAGGAGAATATGTTCTTTTACTTCCTAGTGGCGTTGAACTTTTGAACAATGTTTGCTACATACCTAGTTTATCTAGGAATATTGTTTCGCTTTCTGCTTTTTGTGAAAAAGGATTTGAATATGCTTTTAATGGTGATTTTATTTCAGCATATTTGAATGGTTTGTTTTATTTTACTGCAAAGCCACATAATGTAATCTAGGAGATTGAAGTCCATAACAATAACGCATTATACAACATCTCCTCTAAACGTACGAAATTAGATTTCAATGACATTGTCAACTAGGACACATAAACAAGAATCGCATTAAGAAGCTCCAAACTGCATGAATTTTGAATTCTACCGACCAAGAGTCTTTTGATGAATGTGAATCTTGTTTAAGTGGCAAGTTGACTAAAACTCCTTTTTTCTGGCATTGGTCAAAGAGCTAAGGATCTGTTAGGACTCATGCATACTGATGTATGTGGAACATTCAGAACAATGTCTAGGAATTGAGAGAGATACTTCGTCACATTTACTGATGACTTCAGTAGATATGGTTATGTTTATCTTATAAAGCATAAACATGAAACGTTTGAAATGTTCAAAAAATACTAGAACGAAGTACATAATCAACTGGGTAAAATGATTAAGATGCTTCGATCAGATCGAGGTGGAGAATATCTTAGACTAGAGTTTGACGAACATCTAAAGAAACGTGGGATCATTTCATAACTTACTCCACCTAGAACGCCACAACATAATGGTGTGTCTGAAAGGAGAAACCAAACTCTATTAGATATGGTTTGATCTATGATGTGTCGTACAAACTTCCCACACTCCTTTTAGAGTTTTGCTCTTGAGACAGCCACAAGAATAATTAATCTAGCTCCAACAAAGAAGGTGGACAAGACGCCTTATGAGTTATGGCATCGGGAGAAACCCAAAGTGTCCTACCTTAATGTCTGGGGATGTAATGCCTATGTTACGAGTGAATCAACGGATAAACTGAATCCCCGTGGCGATAAAGTTTTTTCATCGGATACCCTAAAACAACTGGTTACTACTTCTACAATCCTACTGAAAACCGGGTTTTCATAAAACACAGAACTACCCTCTTGGAGAAGGAATTGTTTGCGAGAGGGATTGGAAAACTACGTGGATCTATAAGAAGTCCGAGAGCCACAAGTAACCGAACCCCAAGTTGAAACTACTGATCAAGATAAGATTGTTAAAATTGAATATGAAAGAGTTCAAGATTCAACTGTAACACAAAGCATTCGCTGAAGTACGAGGGATCATTATGAACCCGACCGGTACATCGGGATTCACGAAAATGACGAAATCCTTATGAATGATTAGGCTGGGCCTACTAGTTACAAGTCTACAATTTTAGATTCTGAATCTAAGAAATGGCTAGAAGCCATGAGTGCCGAGATTTAATCCATGTATGACAACCATGTACGGGACTTGATTGTGTTAAAACGTTTAATAAAATTTTACGGTTTAATTATTATCCTAAATAATGTCAACACCCACAAACAAATAAAACAAATAAATCAAGCCAATAGTAAAAGTTGTTCGGTTTCGTTCGAGCCATTAAACGAAAACCCAACCGGTCTAAATGACAAACAAAATAACCAATCTTTTCTTCTCCCACTTAGTCCAATATCTCCATCTTCGTGTCCCGATTGTCTCCGTCTTTGGTCTTCAAATATTTGATTTACAATTTATTTACATTTTCAATAAATAAGAAATAAAATAATCCAAACTATTACATCGGGTTCCAAATAACCCGTAAAAAAATACAAAGATAATATACACTAAAAACACACAACCATGGGACACTAGTGCTCAATTTAATAACCCAATCATCCATAAACGAAAAAGGTTTGATCCTTTTGTCAAACAAAAGTTTTGACAAATAAAACAAAGATCGAATAAAAGCAACTATGTGTAAACGCGCGTAAAGTTGGCTTTGATACCACTGTTGGGATTCCATGTACCGGTTTTAATTTTTAAAACAGTTTTAATAAATCATATTAATTTACAAATCAGATTTGCAATGGCGGAAGCGTTTGTACATGTTTAACGGTTCTAACCCGGAATCCCGTCAGTAATCCGATTACACGCATAAAGACAATAAATTAAATCCAACCATAGCGGGTTAAATATTATACCTTCGACGATTCCCGGAAGATTCACACCTTAAATCAATGAACGTCTCACTAGTGACTTGTTCACGAAAACCCGTAATCAACGAATCACGACTCATGGGTTTTCTGCGCAAAAACGATCCACGTAACGAACCGGCTCGCGACGAAGGAGAGACCCTGGCTAGAACACGGCGTCTACGACGGTGGTGACGCGCTGCGGTGGCGGCCATCAGCGGCGTACGGTGGCGGCTGGGAGGTGGCCGGCCGTGAACGGCGGACGCAAAGGGTTAATTCGGTGGATATTTAGAGCAACATTTAAACATGGTGTCATGTATGTTCTTCGTTGACAACACCCTTGCATCTGTACTTTTTTATTCTGGCGCAAGTAAAAGTTTTATAGCCTCTACATTTTGTGATTGATTAAAATGCACAATTAACAAAGTAGAACGGGCCTTTAGCATAGAACTACTGTGGATAAAACGTTGAAAGTAATAGAAGTCATAGATAATTTCCTTCTAAGATTAGGTGGCCATAGATTCGCCGCTAGGTTATTCGTAGTGGCCTTGGGAGGATTTGATTTGGTATTGGAATGGAGTGGCTTGTTGCCAATGAGGCGCAGTATGTAAACGAAAGGTGATTCATCTCAAGGCTCCCGATGGTAGCTAAGTTATCATTTATGGGGATAGGGATATCCCGATGCCAAACTTCATTTTGATGATCAAGGCAGAAAGTTGAATGAGGCGCGGATGCGAGGCCAACCTCGCTTATGTGATTGAGGAAAGGAAGAAAGTTACAGAACTGAATGATGTACCCGTGGTGTTCAACATTCTAGAGTTGTTCCTAGAGGACTTGCCTGGGTGCCACTTGATCGGGAGATAGAGTTCTAGATTGATTTGATAGCAGGTGCCCAGCCCGTTGCCAAGGCACCGTACCGACTAGCTCCGTCGGAGATGAAAGTTTTGATGACAAAATTGAAAGAACTTCTTGACAAAGGCTTCATCAGACCGAGCATTTCACCTTAGGGTACGCCGATTTTTTTTTGTGAAGAAGAAAGATAGCTTTATAAGGACGTGCATCGATTACAGAGAGCTAATTAAGTGTGCAATGAAGAACAAATACCTGCTACCCAGGATTGTTGATCTGTTCGACCAGCTGCAAGGCGCAAGTTGGTTCTCTAAGATTGATCTGCGGTCGGGGTATCATCAGTTGAAGGTTAGGGAAGAAGACAAACCGAAAATCGCGTTTCGCACACGGTACGGACACTAAGTGTTCCTCGTAAAGTCCTTCAGATTGACAAACGCCCCAGCAGCGTACATGGATTTGGTGAACAGAGTGTGTCGTCCAATGTTGGATCGGTCGGTAATAGTATTCATAGATTATATCCTCATCTAATCAAAGAGTGAATGCGATCACGCCTGTCATCTGCGGGAAGTACTAGAAACTCTTAAGAGGGAAGATTTGTATGCTAACTTCTCCAAATGCATGTTCTGGCTTAGGAAAGTTCAATTCCTAGGTCACGTTATCAACACGAACAACATTATGGTTGATCCGGCAAAGATTACGATAGTGAAAGAATGGGACATTCCGAAAACGCCGACCGAAATACGGATTTTTCTGGGATTGGCAGGTTATTATCGGAGATTCATACATGATTTCTCGAGAATAGCCTCGCCTCTAACGAATCTGACCAGTAAAGAAGTAAAATATGAATGGGGTCCAGTTCAGGCAAATGCTTTTGAAGAATTGAAGAAGAGATTGACCCAAACACCAGTCTTGGCCCTGCCCTATGGTAATGAAGACTTAACGTTTATTTTGATGCCTCGAATCAAGGTTTGTGATGTGTGTTGATACAACGAGGAAAGGTGATCACGTATGCGTCACAGAAATCAAAGACTCATGAAGTTAACTACCCGAATCATGATTTAGAGCTTGCGGTGGTTGTCTTCACACTAAAGATCTGGAGGCATTACCTTTGTAGGTCCACTCGTCTCTCCTATGGATCAAACTCGAGACATGACGTAACAAGAACACGTAGTGCGGAATCCAACTGTGTCAATGACTGTGTATATGAAACAACTCTAACAATGACAATCACACACAATGTAAATAATCACTCTTTCAATAGCAACAGAACATAGAGTTTACAGAATGTCAAGTTCCAAAAAGCTCTCTAAAACTGAACAAGTAAACATCTATATATAGACAAGCGTTCTGCCACAGGCAAACTTAACAAGTTCGCCTAAACTAGGCCTTTAAGTTCGCCTATTGCAGAACTTAACTAAAACATAGACATATCAGATCTAAACTATTACAAGGCCTATTGTCACACTTCTATGTCCTAACAGACTCCCCCTTGACAATACCTTGATCTTTTGTCTTCATGTTGAGCTCTTCCACATCTCCGGTAATTTGCTCACTGCGTATACTCCATGTTTCACACAAATCTCCAACACCATTTATATTGTAATCCTTGTTCACGCCATTCACTTGTAAACATAATCTCTTTTCTTTTCAGCATCAGTTGGTCTTTCTTTGAGAAGTTTATAAGATTCATAGCATCATAGAAACAAGCTATGACCTTATTATCTTGATCTTAAATTCTTGCTTCACCAGAGTTCACATCCACATACCACCACTTCATATTACCCAGACAGTCTTGTGGTATTTTCCTCAAAGGTATATTCTTCACTACCTTGACTAGTTTGAGCATGTAATTCCAATTCACCTTACAAGTTTTAGGATCAACGCTCTTTATTCTCTTCCCCTTTTGTGGTTTAAGCTTTTCATACTTTCCAGAACCACCTTCCATCCTTATTAATTTTGCAATCACATCAGCAATATCATGCTTAGATCTATCGATTAAACCCTTTGTTGCCACACCATTCATCTCACATCTTGGTAAAGTATTGAAGTACCTAACTCTTGGCTTCAAATATTGCACACCATCAGATCTCTTTAAAGCAAAAAATATTAATTTCTTCATCAAAGAACCAACTTATTATCCTCCCAGCACATCTATCTTTGTTCACATACTTTTCCTTAAGAATAGGTGGTGACGATGAAACAGGTAATATTTTCTTCCAACTTTTTACCAACTCTAGCCATTTCTCTTTAGTCATGCCTGTATCCCTATACATCACAGGCTCTTCAGTTGTCTTAGTCTTAATAGTGTCAGAATTAGAATCAGGCTTTGTGACATATTCAGTAGAGTCCATAGAGTCAGTCATTCCATCAGAAGTGACTTCAGGAATAATATCATCTTGGATGAAATCAAAAGGCACATTAAGACCATCACATCCTTCATACGTCAACCTTGTTATATCTTTTGTAATATCCAATTCAACTATCTCTCCTTTTCTATCTCTGAGTTATTCATTTCATCTTCTAAATCATCAAACAACTCATCTAGACCATCTAAACAGTCTATCTTTTCTTCTTCATCAAGATTAGAATCTTCTCTAAAGAATTCTAGAAGCAATACCTCTTCATTTTGTCCTGTACTTTTATCACCAAAAGCTTCAACTTGATTTGAAGTAAACTCCCCCTGAAACTGAGATACCGGAGCAACGTCAGAGTATTGACGATCACCCTTGTTCCCACTGGTATCATTATCTTCATTGTCATTTCTTTGAACTACCTCTGTATGACAAGCATCTTTAACCACTACATGCATCTCCCCCTGAGCGTCAATACGCTCTATTAACTATGAAACAAGAATCTGCATCTCAGACATTTGTTTGCTTTGAGATTGGAGAACTTGTTCTCTCTGAAAATCATTAGCTCTTAATACATCTACTTGATCTTGAAGACCCACAACTTGAGCTTCTAGGCAAGAGACTTTATCTTGTAGAGCAACAATCTTAGCATCCTTTGATGTAGACGGACCAGCTTGTGAAGAAATATGAGGATGAATTGGAGTAGGAGTAACTTGTGGAGAAGTAGTCTGAGACGGTTGTGGTGATATAATCAGTTATTCCACAAAATCCACATCATCAGCTACTTGAGTACGAGCAGCAGCTATAGATACAGACATTAGTTTCTTTGATTTTGGAGAATGGATATACTCAGAATCAGACGACGATTCATCCCGTAATGTTCTTTTACAAAGTACTGTACTAGGAGGAGGACCTCGAGCAGACTTGCGTCTTGGTTTCTTTATCTTTCTTGTATTTACAGACTTCATTCTTTTCCCAGCATTTGCCACCGGAATGTTAGCAAGTCTGTCAAAATGATCTGAGCTAAAATCTTTAGTAGCTTCCGAATCTGTATCAGACTCATTAACATTAGTAGGTTCAGAAGAACTCGTGCTAGTATCATTGACATTTCCCTCTTAATCCTGTGGAGGAGAGTGTATTTGTTCTTCTTCAATGTTATGCACATTATCCTCATGTTGATCATCATGATCATCAGCTTGAACCTCATCATGAACCTCCACATTTGGTTCTATTACATTCTCTTGAACTAGTTCTTGAACCTATTGTTGTTGTACTTGAGGTTGCTGTTGCTGTTGTTGATGTTGTTGTTGTTGTTGTTGTTGCTGTTGTTGCTGCTCTTCGTCCGGATTAATCCAATTATCATGAGGTGGTGCAACATAATCAGGATTAATTATGTGCCCAAATAATGGTGTAGGAACTAGGATCAGTGCCGGATTCTGCTGCTTAACAGTGTTACAATGAGTAAAAATCCTCTTTGTCATTGGGGTGAGAGTAAGACGGTGTGGTTGTTGAGGTAGGTTTGGAATTAGATGATTCAAAATCATTTGAAAAAACCTAGGGTACATCAGAAAGCCTTGACCTTCTGGCGGTGTAATTTGTGCAACGATCTCTTTATAGAAATAATGTGCAAAGTTGAAGCCTCTATTAAGAGTGAGAGCTACCATGGCTGATTGTAAAGAAGTCTTCAACCCTTCAGATCTAGCTTTCCTCGATGATAAACACTGTATAAGTACATGTATAAAGTACCTCCATTGACCCACTAAACCACCTTTCCGTGCTTGAGTATCATTAGTTCTACCACTGTAACCAATCCTTTAAAAACATCCCATAATCAATTGAGACGGTAACCCCAATGGTTCTTCATTATTACCTCCAAGATGCAAAGCTTGTTGGATAGTGTCAACAGATATTGCCACTTCAGTGTTATTGACAGTAGCTTTAATCACATTTGGATCAACAGTGCAATCATGTTGTGCTGTATCCCAGAATTGTTGAATATAAATCAGGCTAACGTGGGGATTAGCAGATAAAGCAACACTGATTCGTGATCTATTTAGAAAATTTATGATTTCACGGTAGTTCACGGCTTCATACATATTTGGATCTAATAATGCCACCTGGTTATGCTTATATTCCACTCTACGATCCATCTGTATACAGCAATGATGAAATAGCAAAGTCACAAACATATTAAAACAATATAGAAGAAAAATTTTAACAAAAAAATTTAAAGAAAATTTTTTTTTGCCAAGTGAAAACACTACTGCATACTGAGGCGAACTTAATAAGTTCGCTTAGAGTTGCAAGAGGCGAACTTATTAAGTTCGTCTGAGCAAGTTCGCTCCAAGCACTTAACACATATAAAAAATCCAACATGTCCAATCGATGAAATCCGAAGCAATTATGCACCCAATTTTTTACTATACCTACCGATACAACATAATAAACCTTCAATTTCAACCACCACAACACCTCTATAATAGGCAAACAGATATGACACAAGAAAAACCTAAGTTCAGATCTAAAACATGATCAATGTGAACAATTTAACTGTTAAAAGACCGTCAATCTACTTTGGTTTGAAGCGCAAACACTTTAATATCAAAAGATTAACACACAACAACTGATTCTTCAACCACAGAAATCAAACAGAACAAGTTTGTAACATTTCTGATTTTTAGCATTCATATTTCAATTCAATGTAATGCAATTTTGAATTCAATACTCGTGCACTGTCTTATTGTTTTTCTTACTGTAAACTAAACGCAAGGATTCGATACAAATTCGCAAGTTTTACACAATTATATACATTTAAACACTATGCAAGAAACTATTTAATTCAAACTTATCAAACCTGAAAAGTCAAGGACTAAAGTTGAAAATTTATCAAGAAACCCTAATTAGCACGGTCGTGCTTCGTCCGGGCACGGTCGCGCCAAGTGGCTCGGCACGATCGCGCGACAGGTCCTGGAACGATCGCGCCCGGTTCCTAAGCACGGTCGCGCCTATATTGGCACGGTCGCGCCTGCGTAACAGTCGAAATGTAAATGTAGTTTCAAAACGCCCAATCGTTCGAATTCAAAACAATTATACGTTTTATTTTCATTAACCAAGAAAATAACACTATCAATCATTCCCTTTACTACCAATTAATCCTGAAATCGTTCAGCCTCAAAGAATTATCTCCCAAGACCACAAATCCTCTCTACAATCCGAATACTCCCGAACAATCCACCTCTATACGATATACAATCCTCTCTGGAACACCCGAAGCCATTGAAGCAGTCGGAATCGCAGCAGAAGTCGCCGGAGGTCAAGCTTGGCGACGCCGGAACTTCCTTCTACCGATCTCTATCAATTCTCTACGGTTTTGGGTAATTGAAACATTCCTCTCATTCGTTTCAGTCGATATATCAAAAGCCCCATGTTAATCTGGGCTTCCATTAAAGAAATCATCCTGAACCGAAATTCTTATTTTAATAAAAATGAATTAATCGAATCCATTCTTAAACACGATTTACATACAATTAACTTATATGAAAAGACTAGTAACAACTCAATAATCAAAAGCCCTAACAGTTTCAGCATTTAAAATACAAGAATTTGTCAATTCGTGTCTGATTTGGAAGAGACACGGTCACGATAATCATCTAGCGCGGCCGTGCCTCATGTAGCGCGGTCGTGCCGACTAGTAGCGCGGTCGTGTCCTCCTGTCCAGACCTAGTCATGCCCTCTGGGCTAATCTCTGTTGTGTCTAAGAATCATAGACACGACCGTGCCGAGCCTAGGCATGGTCGTGCATGTTGACTTGTCTAGTTTGTGCCCTCTGTTGATCAACCCGGTCGCACCCCGACTAGCGCGGTCGCGCCCGTGGCTTGAGCACGATCGTGCCCCTCAGAGGCACGGTCGTGTGTGAGTCAGATTTTTGGCAGAATTATAAATTTTATATTTTTCAATCAGTAATGTTTCAGATTTTATAAAAAATGTGTTTTAATTATTTAAAAAGGATTAAAAGTTTGATCTTGGAATAAATATTATTTATTTTAAGTTATAAAAATTAAATTTATATTTATTGTAAAAGCTTACACATAAATGACATTTTAAATGTCTAGGTTACAAATTTTTTTTTAAATGAATAAGATAATGACTATTTATTTAATTCATGTTTAAACAAAATCAATTATTTATTTATTTTCATAAGCAATAATTTTATACCTTACTTAATTATTTATTCAAACTCAAACCTTAATCAAAATGTTTTGATAATATTCATTTTAAACTTTATATTTTATTCAACACATCCAAGTTCAAATCAATAACATTTTACTCAAGTCCAAACCATCATTTAACTTACACTTTTGTGCACACTATTTGATACAACATACATTACTCTTTAGGTTAAATTGTGCACTCGAGGATCTTTATTTTTCTATCTATTATCCTTGTTAGCTACACCTCCTTATCAAGTGAGTATTTCATAGCCCCTTTTACTCTTTTACACTTTTGGGGTGAAACATGAACATTATTCAAATTACACATTACATTTACACAAACAACACAAAGTACAAATCCTACTTACATTCATGTGTGCAATTTGAGCTTTATGCCCGAGTGCTAGGTGTGCTAACCTTTGTATGCGATTATGTGCAATCATTAACTATACAAGCCGACGGTTTTCAATGATAGATCTATTGAGTCTGACAAACCCACCCAGGTGCGCGGTGATTGAAACCGACAACACAATTTTTGCATGCTAGTTACAAAGGTTTGGTTGTACATGGTTACACAATAGCTGCTCCTCATAAATGCCTTATTTTATCATGTTTTGTAAAGGATTTGTTTTCAACTATATGCTATCTATATACAACTGTGTTATACTCACCAACTTTTTAGTTGACTTTATTTTATTCGTGTTTCAGGCCCTAATATGTGAGAATGATTCAAGACGTGCTCAATATAGGATTTGGACTTAGCAATTTAAATCAAGAATTCTATGAGTTGTTTATGTTTCTTTGTTTGAATTTGATTTGTACTTGGATTATTTGAAATGGAAATTTGACTTTAATATATTTCAATTTAGTCAACCATGTGCTATGAACAGTCTACATGTCCCGCACCGATGATTCCGCCATCGGTCGGGGTGTGACAAAGTTCGCTCAAAACATGCGTAAGTTCGCTCAGATTTGAAATTTGTTAAAGGAACAAGTTCGCCTGAACTTATATATATACACTATCACTAAGTTTGCTTACCAGGCGAACTTGGTAAGTTCGCTTAATCTCAAACACTAAGAGAATTTTTGAAATTTCATCCTTTTCAAGCATCAACTTTCAAACACCGATCCTTTTGTCTTCCACCTGAAACATGTATTTGATCCAATCCCGAACATAAAAAAATAAAACATTAAAATTTTCATTGAAGCCAGAAAGAAAATCTTTTTAGATTTTTGAAAGTAATTGAAACCAGTGAAATTTAAAACCTAACCCCGTTAACTATTCCGTTAAGTTTCATATTAAAAACTTAACCCTGTTAATCAAATCTAACCCCAAGAACTAATTCAGTCACAATATCATCTCAAAACTACAAGGACTAGGACTGTATTTGATTGACTTTCTAAGTCAAAATTGAGAATTTTGTGTTCAGTTGACTTTTAAAAGTCAAACCCGTAACCAAATCAACTCAAATCCGTATATTTCGATCATGCCTGTTGAAATTCATAACTGAAATCAAATTCAATATTAATCACGATCATCATGAAGCTTTTAATCCGGGTATTGAATCGAATTAATATTAATAATACGAATTTATCTCGTAACCATCGACTTCATGTCAAATGCAATCAAATCCACCATTTTCCGTATACCAATTCGTGAATTGAAGCTCTGCACACGATAGACGCAACTCTCTGGAGCGTTTACACACATCATTTCCACTTTAATCGAAGCCGGAGTCGCGAGAGAGCAACCGCGCGCGAAGTCGGAGCCAAGTTACTCGACCTCTGTCAATTCGTGCGTTATTCTGGTAATTCACTACTCCTGTAGTTTCGTCTCAATCTCTAGAACAATAGCCCTAACCTAATTGGGGCTATATCTATCGAATCTAACACAACCTTAATCTAAGGTTCATCACAAAACCGATTTGGGGGGTTCCGACCCAACAAATAATCTCAATCGAATTAACCTACATCAACAGTTTCGAAATCTTATGTAAAATAAAAACCCTCTATCAATTTCAAGTTATAGCATCGAATTGTGTTTGAACGGTAAATTAGGGTTTATCTTTGATTCGATTTAGGGGCTTTAATCTTAGGCTTAACCTTAATGCAATTAAACTATATCATTAGTTTCGAAATCTTCTTTTTAGTAAAAGCCCCATGATTTCAGGAATATTTAACATACAAATCGGTCAATTTGATTCGTAGTTCATATCTAGGGTTCGGTTTCTAAAAACGAGAATTTAACGGATTTAAACTTGTTATTTTTTAAATTAAAACTATCCTCAAACTCGATTTCCATTGACAATCAAAACCCCTCTGCCCAATTACTTGATCGCGGCCGAAATCAACACAATCGGACTGGGTTTGGCTTCGGCTCTCGCAAGAAAGGGGAGTCACAGGATTTTCTGATTAAAACCTTTCCTACTCGGGTTTGGTTGCGATGGCCCTAGCGGGTGGATTGGTTGAGTCTGTATGCTTATGGGGAGGAGACCCGGGTTCGAACCCTCCTCCCCTGTTTTCTTTTTAAATATTTATTTTAATGATATTTGAATATTTAAATCAATTGTTATATTATTATAATATCATATTAAAGTGTTTTAGCCCTGGAAAACCACCCGTGGGCTCGGGTTAAATTTCATAACCCATCTTTAGTATAAATTCTCACTTTTTAAATACTATGTTTATATTATTTTTAAACCGTGACTTCGAACAAAATAATATATTTATATTTTTTTAACCCGTAACTTCTAGTATAAAATAATATATATTTTATATTATTTTGCCTCGTTTATTTACCTCGTGTAACGTTTTAAATTATTTAATAATATAAAATGTTATATTATTTTCACACGTCTAATTACTGGAATAAAAATAATATATTATTATTTTACCACACAAATAGTTATCGTACTAACTATGCAAGTTTAAAAATAATATAATAATATTATTTTTCTAGACTACTATTTAATGACGAAAACGCTCGAATATAATTGTTATATATTATTCGTCATAAAACGTATTCATCCTAACTAAGAATTATCATTCCCGTGGATATGTCCGTTTACTCGAAATCATTAGGACGTTTCTTTAGGACGTTCAATCTTCCGCGTTGTCGTCGCATATTCTCGTTAAGTCCCTAACTGTTATATTATAATGCTAGGACATTTGTGAGCCGTGTTAGGCCACCGCTTGAGATTTTAATCTCGTACTTGTGTGATTTTCTACCTTCGCAATCTGGTGAGTTTTCACGGCCCCTTTTTACTGCTTTTAAACTGGGGGAGAAAACATGATACAACTCTTTTAATTTTTGTACTTCATTTTATATCAATTGTTATGACTATGCGTAAACTCTATCATGAAAGTCCTCACATCGAACCGTTTAAATATGAATATAGCGAGGTATGTTGGGTAGTACTACTGGGTTTGACAAACCTCACCCGCGTTAGTCGCGCTAACACGATTGGATATCGAACGGGTGCAATATTGACCTAAACGTGCACCGTGGTTGATAGACCTGGTGGGAGGCAATACAAACAGTCAGTTTACGGTTGCGAGCGTAATAGCAAACAATGAACATGGGTTAGCTACTCATTTGGTATATATGTTGATTGTACAATAAATCTGGTAAACGTTTATTTATATATTGAAACCTGTGAACTCACCAACCTCGTGTTGACACTTTTTCTTACATGTTTTCTCAGGACGCTAAGCTAAGACACAGGTACACGTTAGGGCATGCATGGGATTCAACTGCTTTGCTTTGTGTCTATTTATGTTGATTGAATTATTTTAATGTACTTTGTTTGGTTGGACGTTTGGACTTTTGGACTTTGGTTTTGGGCGCGTGTATTTTGCGCATTTACTTTCTTTACGCTTCCGCATTGATACTCTGATTTAAAAGATATTTTCATTTTGAGTCCCATGTAGAGTCATTCAATGTAACTAGTGTCTGAGATCCTGGTTTGTCACTTCCCAAACGGTAATACCCCGTTAGTTGAAATTGGGGGTGTGACAGATTGGTATCAGAGCCATTGGTTATAGAGAACTAGGATTGCATACTAGACTATAGCCTCACACATTAGTTACATGTCATTTGAGTTACATGTCACTTGGATGTTTGGCACTTATACAAATTGTTGCAGGATCATGTCGTCAACACCACCTCCATCACCTAACGCATCAGGGTATAAAGCACCTGTACCCTCATCCCCGGAGCCCAAAAGGCGCCGGACTACCTCAATTGAGCAAGGCGAACTGAGCAACGCACGGGCATTGGAGTATGCTCTCAATTGGGATATGTACCCCCATATGATCCAAAGGTGGATCAAAATGGGAGATGTTCCATCACCGTACTTTGCATCCACATCTTCATCGCCTACACTGCCTAGCTTACCATGTACCATGGAACAAGCCTTCGCAGCATTTGTGTCCTATATGTTAAAGGAATTAAGTTTTGTACAAGATGCCACCGAGGAGATACCTAAACTCCTGGAGAATGGAAAACAAGTGGAAAAGAATAGGGTAGGAATAGAAGATTTGACTACCGAACTAGCTGCAACGGATCATGTCCACAAACTTTTAGTGAATCGTGTAGCATACCTAGAGACGAGGGCTGACATTATGGATGATGATATGCAAGGAGTTCTGGAGAGATTAGCTGCTATGGAAGCTCAGCTACATGTGGCTAACCACACTGCTGAAGGCCTTCAAGAGAGGGTGACTCACTTGGAAGCCCAACTGCAAGCGGCCCTACACCCGGAAGACATTCCAGTATCTGACGATGAGGAGGAACCCTTTGAGGAAGAGCTCTTTGAGGAGGAGCCCTTCGAGGAGGAACCCTTAGAGGGGGAACCAGCTGAGGAAGAGCCAATGGAGATTGATGATGCACAGTCATATGTCTCTTCTGATGACGAGGATATTTGAGGATCTTCCTATTCTATCTTCCTTTTCATGTTTGTTTTTTCTTATGTTATTTCCCTTTTCAAACCTAGATGGGTAAGGTTGTTCCCATCCAATAAAAGCATGAGAAGTTTAATATTTGAGTTATTTATTTTGTAGCCTTACAATTTATTTAATCTTCAAAATATTAGATGTTGTATTTCCTTACCCGTACCTGAATAATGTTTAATATGCGATATATTTCTCATTGTTTTCATTTGTGTTTGTGAAGAAATATGTTTGGGAGAGGACGAGGAGGCCGTACCGATGGTCGTGGTACCATCAACATGACGGCAGCAGAACTAGCAGCTTTGATAAACAGTGTGGCAGAGGCCCTAGCAGCACAGAATGCTGCAGGTAAATGCTTTCAACTATTGACTAGTAGTGTCAATCCCTTTTTCCTAAGAATATCTTTCTAAACTCTATAATTCCAATTCAATTCGTATTTCTAAATCCAGGCCAGCAAAATCAACAGCCAGCCTGCACTTTCAAGGCATTCATGGACTGCAAGCCCCACACCTTTAGTGGAGCTGAAGGAGCAGTTGGATTACTTCGCTGGTTTGAGAAGGTTGAATCAGTAATAGCCATGTGCAACTGCCCCGTGGCTAACCAAGTGAAATTTGCTGCTGGAACTTTGGAAGGCCCGGCCCTAACATGGTGGAATGCCCAAGTTCAAATGTTGGGACTAGCAATGGCAAATGGACTCCCGTGGGAGGAATTTAAAACCATGATGAAAGAAGAATACTGTCCACGAGCTGAAATTCAAAAGCTAGAAGGAGAGTTCTGGAACCTTAAGATGGAGGGTTCAGAAATTGAACTCTACACCACCCGTTCGCACGAACTTGCCACCATGTGCCCACATATGGTGACTCCGGATTACAAACGGATTGAACTATACATTGGAGGTTTGGTACCTCAGATTCAAAGCATGGTGACCTCATCCAACCCTACCACCATCCAACAGACCATCAGACTTGCTCATAAATTGACCGATCAGGTAGTGACACAGGGAACTTTACCTCCAAGAGGTTCGGTTTCTAAACCTACCGACAACAATAAGCGCAAGTTCGACCATCACTCCCACTCACACAACCACTCAAATTCTAAAGGATCCCAACCCAATCAACCTCAGCACCAACAACAGCGAAAGTTTGAGCATGCTAGAAACTTTAATCAAACGACCTCATCAGGTCCGAATCAAGGGGAATATGCTGGGAGGTACCCCAAGTGCAACAAATGCGGCTATCACCACACGGGCACTTGTGACCGACAACGTTGCCAGCGTTGTGGTAAAATGGGCCACGCTGCAAAGGACTGTAGAGTTGCACTCCCGAACAAACAACCATTTCAATCACAGGGATTCACGAGGGGATGTTTTCAGTGCGGTAAAGAGGGGCACATTCAAAGGAATTGTCCTCAGTTGAAAAAGGGTGGAAATGGTAATAGCAGTGGTAGTGGTAACGTTAATAACCAGGGCAACAATGGTAACAACCCCAATCAAAACAACAATGGTGGGAATAACGGTAATAACGGTGGTAATGGAGGAAATGGGGCGAAAGGAAGAGCTTTTGTACTGGGATCCGGAGAGGCTCGCTACGATCATAACGTGGTCACCGGTAAATTTCTCTTAAATAATTACTTTGCTTCTGTCCTTTTTGACACTGGTGCTGATAGGAGTTTTATATCTAAGAAACTTAGTGATATGATAAAAGGAACTCCAACTCTGTTAGAAGCTAAGTATGTGATAGAGATAGCTGACGGTCAAATAATTGAGGCAACTCACATACTTAAAGGATGTAAACTTGATCTAGCTAGCCATATTCTAGATATCGACCTTATGCCGGTCACACTTGGTAGTTTTGATGTAATCGTCGGCATGGATTGGTTGTCTAGAAACCAAGCGGAAATCATTTGTCATGAGAAAATCATTCGCATACCCCTCCCGAGTGGAGAAATTCTTTCAGTCCAGGGCGAAAGAGTTGGTACTGTCATGGGCATTATATCCTTCATGAAAGCACAAAAATGTCTTCGAAAGGGACATACGACCATTTTGGCCCTTGTTGCTGAACAGCCGTCAGAAGAGAAGAAGATCGAAGATATTCCCGTTGTGCGTGAATTTTTGGAAGTATTTCCCGAGGATCTGCCCGGTCTGCCACCACACCGTCAGGTTGAATTCCAAATTGACCTAGCACCCGGAGCAGCACCGATTGCTCGGGCACCTTATCGATTAGCACCCAGTGAATTGCAGGAACTGTCCACTCAGTTGCAAGACTTATTGGATAAAGGTTTCATCCGACCTAGTTCATCACCGTGGGGAGCTCCGGTATTATTTGTCAAGAAGAAGGACGGTACGTTCCGTATGTGTATTGACTACCAGGAGCTAAATAAAGTTACAATCAAGAACCGCTACCCGTTACCTCGTATTGATGACCTTTTGACCAACTCCAAGGATCAAGTTTCTATTCCAAAATAGATCTTAGGTCCGGCTATCATCAGTTAAGGGTCCGAGAAGAAGATATCTCTAAGACTGCATTCAGAACGAGGTACGGCCATTACGAATTTATGGTCATGCCTTTCGGTTTAACCAACGCACCTGCGGTATTCATGGACCTCATGAACCGTGTGTGTAAGCCTTACCTTGACCAGTTTGTTATCGTTTTCATCGATGATATCCTTATTTATTCCAAGAACGAGGAAGAACATGAGGAACATCTGCGTCTAATTTTGGAACTACTTAAGCAAGAGCAACTTTATGCTAAGTTTTCCAAATGTGAATTTTGGATTCGAGAGGTTCAATTTCCAAATGTGAATTACCTTGACCAGTTTGTTATCGTTTTCATCGATGACATCCTTATTTATTCCAAGAACGAGGAAGAACATGAGGAACATCTGCGTCTAATTTTGGAACTACTTAAGCAAGAGCAACTTTATGCTAAGTTTTCCAAATGTGAATTTTGGATTCGAGAGGTTCAATTTCTAGGGCATGTGGTAAATGAAAAAGGGATACATGTCGACCCATCCAAAATAGAAGCCATCAAGAATTGGGCAGCACCGACGACTCCGACTGAGGTGCGACAATTTCTGGGATTGGCTGGATATTACCGTCGTTTTATCGAAGGATTTTCAAAGATTGCACAACCTCTCACCGCCCTAACTCAAAAAGGAAAAGCCTATAATTGGGGCGATAACCAAGAATCAGCTTTCCAGCATCTCAAACAGAAACTTTGCAGTGCACCTATTTTAGCTCTTCCGGAAGCAACCGATGATTTTGTGGTGTATTGTGATGCATCCATTCAAGGCCTGGGTTGTGTCTTAGTGCAACGCGAAAAGGTAATCGCATACGCTTCACGCCAGTTAAAGGTTCACGAGAAAAACTACACCACTCATGACCTAGAGTTGGGAGCAGTAGTTTTTGCACTTAAGATATGGAGACATTACTTGTACGGTACCAAATGCACCATCTACACCGACCACAAGAGCCTCCAGCATATCTTCGAGCAGAAGGAGTTGAACATGCGACAACGTCGTTGGGTTGAACTTTTAAATGATTACGACTGTGCGATCCGGTATCATCCGGGTAAAGCTAACGTTGTGGCTGATGCACTAAGCCGAAAGGAAACGAAACCTAAACGAGTTCAAGCGTTACAACTCACTATTCACCCTGGATTGCCTGACAGAATCCGTAGTGCTCAACTTGAAGCCTTGAAAAAAGATAACCTACCGTTAGAAGGTACACGCGGCATGGAAGCACAACTTGAAGTAAAATCTGACGGAATTCGTTACTTTGTCGAACGAATATGGGTTCCAGTGTTCGAAAATTTAAGGGAACTAGTCATGGATGAAGCTCATAAGTCTCGTTACTCCATTCATCCGGATTCCGATAAAATGTACCATGATCTGAAAGTACTATATTGGTGGCCAAAGATGAAGGCCGATATAGCCACTTATGTTAGTAAGTGTCTGACCTGCGCGAAGGTCAAAGTTGAATACCAAAAACCGTCCGGTCTCCTGCAACAACCTGAAATTCCCATGTGGAAATGGGAACAATTATCCATGGACTTCATTACCAAATTACCCCGAACCCCTACCGGATGTGATACTATATGGGTAATTGTGGATCGCCTAACAAAATCTGTTCACTTTCTAGCAATCAAAGAAACTGACAAAATGGATAAACTCACTCGAGTATACTTGAAAGAAGTGGTCTCTCGGCACGGAGTGCCAATCTCTATTATTTCGGATCGTGATGCACGATTCACTTCCCGTTTCTGGCAATCATTGCATAAAGCATTAGGCACGCGTCTAGATATGAGCACAGCATACCATCCTCAAACTGATGGCCAAACTGAACGTACTATTCAAACTCTGGAGGACATGCTACGAGCTTGTGTGATCGATTTCGGTAACACTTGGGAGTCTCACCTACCATTGGTGGAGTTCTCCTACAACAACAGTTATCACACTAGCATCAAGGCAGCTCCATTTGAAGCACTTTATGGACGGAAATGCCGTTCTCCCATTTGTTGGACCGAGGTTGGGGATAGCCAACTCACAGGTCCTGAACTTGTATTTGAAACTTCCGAAAAGATCGTTCAAATTAGAAACCGTATGGCGGCAGCTCGTGATCGTCAAAAGAGCTATGCCGACAAGCGTCGTAAACCTTTGGAATTTCAAATAGGTGACATGGTTTTACTCAAAGTCTCACCTTGGAAAGGTATCATTCGTTTCGAGAAACGAGGAAAACTGAATCCTCGGTATGTTGGACCTTTCAAAATATTAAAGAGAATCGGACCAGTCGCGTACCAGCTGGACCTACCTGAAAGACTTAGTGGTGTGCACAACGTCTTTCACGTCTCAAATTTAAAGAAATGCCTAGCAGATGAATCACTCGCAGTTCCGCTGGAGGAACTACATGTTGATGAACAGTTACGTTTCGTCGAAAAACCTGTGGAAATTATGGATAGGGAAGTCAAATCGTTAAAGCGCAGCAAAATCCCTATTGTTAGAGTCCGTTGGAACTCGAAACGCGGACCGGAATTCACGTGGGAGCGCGAGGATCAGATGATGCGCAAATATCCTAATCTGTTCAAGCACTCCGCGTCAAATTCTTAAGGTACTATTTTAATTTTCGGGACGAAAATTCTTTCAACTAGGAGATGATGTGATATCCGGGAAATTTTTTTTTATTTATTTAATTTTCGGGACGAAAATTCTTTCAACTAGGGGATGATGTGACAACCCGACTTTTCGGGTTAACTCAGTTAGCAAATTCCGTTAACTTGCTGTTAAAAACCTAACCCCGTTAACTATTCCGTTAAGTTTCATATTAAAAACTTAACCCTGTTAATCAAATCTAACCCCAAGGACTAATTCGGTCACAATATCATCTCAAAACTACAAGGACTAGGACTGTAATTACCCTAAACCTATTTGATTGACTTTCTAAGTCAAAATTGAGAATTTTGTGTTCAGTTGACTTTTAAAAGTCAAACCCGTAACCAAATCAACTCAAATCCGTATATTTCGATCATGCCTGTTGAAATTCATAACCGAAATCAAATTCAATATTAATCACGATCATCATGAGGCTTTTAATCCGGGTATTGAATCGAATTAATATTAATAATACGAATTTATCTCGTAACCGTCGACTTCATGTCAAATGCAATCAAATCCACCATTTTCCGTATACCAATTCGTGAATTGAAGCTCTGCACACGATAGACGCAACTCTCTGGAGCGTTTACACACATCATTTCCACTGTAATCGAAGCCGGAGTCGCGAGAGAGCAACTGCGCGCGAAGTCGGAGCCAAGTTACTCGACCTCTGTCAATTCGGGCGTTATTCTGGTAATTCACTACTCCTGTAGTTTCGTCTCAATCTCTAGAACAATAGCCCTAACCTAATTGGGGCTATATCTATCGAATCTAACACAACCTTAATCTAGGGTTCATCACAAAACCGATTTGGGGGATTCCGACCCAACAACTAATCTCAATCGAATTAACCTACATCAACAGTTTCGAAATCTTGTGTAAAATAAAAACCCTCTATCAATTTCAAGTTATAGCATCGAATTGTGTTTGAACGGTAAATTAGGGTTTATCTTTGATTCGATTTAGGGGTTTTAATCTTAGGCTTAACCTTAATGCAATTAAACTATATCATTAGTTTCGAAATCTTCTTTTTAGTAAAAGCCCCATGATTTCAGGAATATTTAAAATACAAATCGGTCAATTTGATTCGTAGTTCATATCTAGGGTTCGGTTTCTAAAAACGAGAATTTAACGGATTTAAACTTGTTATTTTTGAAATTAAAACTATCCTCAAACTCGATTTCCATTGACAATCAAAACCCCTCTGCCCTATTACTTGATCGCGGCCGAAATCAACACAATCGGACTGGGTTTGGCTTCGGCTCTCGCAAGAAAGGGGAGTCACAGGATTTTCTGATTAAAACCTTTCCTACTCGGGTTTGGTTGCGATGGCCCTAGCGGGTGGATTGGTTGAGTCTGTATGCTTATGGGGAGGAGACCCGGGTTCGAACCCTCCTCCCCTATTTTCTTTTTAAATATTTATTTTAATGATATTTGAATATTTAAATCAATTGTTATATTATTATAATATCATATTAAAGTGTTTTAGCCCGGGAAAACCACCCGTGGGCTCGGGTTAAATTTCATAACCCATCTTTAGTATAAATTCTCACTTTTTAAATACTATGTTTATATTATTTTTAAACCGCGACTTCGAACAAAATAATATATTTATATTTTTTTAACCCGTAACTTCTAGTATAAAATAATATATATTTTATATTATTTTGCCTCGTTTATTTACCTCGTGTAACGTTTTAAATTATTTAATAATATAAAATGTTATATTATTTTCACACGTCTAATTACAGGAATAAAAATAATATATTATTATTTTACCACACAAATAGTTATCGTACTAACTATGCAAGTTTAAAAATAATATAATAATATTATTTTTCTAGACTACTATTTAATGACGAAAACGCTCGAATATAATTGTTATATATTATTTGTCATAAAACGTATTCATCCTAACTAAGAATTCTCATTCCCGTGGATATGTCCGTTTACTCGAAATCATTAGGACGTTTCTTTAGGACGTTCAATCTTCCGCGTTATCGTCGCATATTCTCGTTAAGTCCCTAACTGTTATATTATAATGCTAGGATATTTGTGAGCCGTGTTAGGCCACCGCTTGAGATTTTAATATCGTACTTGTGTGATTTTCTACCTTCGCAATCTGGTGAGTTTTCACGGCCCCTTTTTACTGCTTTTAAACTGGGGGAGAAAACATGATACAACTCTTTTGATTTTTGTACTTCATTTTATATCAATTGTTATGACTATGCGTAAACTCTATCATGAAAGTCCTCACATCGAACCGTTTAAATATGAATATAGCGAGGTATGTTGGGTAGTACTACTGGGTTTGACAAACCTCACCCGCGTTAGTCTCGCTAACACGATTGGATATCGAACGGGTGCAATATTGACCTAAACGTGCACCGTGGTTGATAGACCTGGTGGGAGGCAATACAAACAGTCAGTTTACGGTTGCGAGCGTAATAGCAAACAATGAACATGGGTTAGCTACTCATTTGGTATATATGTTGATTGTACAATAAATCTGGTAAACATTTATTTATATATTGAAACCTGTGAACTCACCAACCTCGTGTTGACACTTTTTCTTACATGTTTTCTCAGGACGCTAAGCTAAGACACAGGTGCACGTTAGGGCATGCATGGGATTCAACTGCTTTGCTTTGTGTCTATTTATGTTGATTGAATTATTTTAATGTACTTTGTTTGGTTGGACGTTTGGACTTTGGTTTTGGGCGCGTGTATTTTGCGCATTTACTTTCTTTACGCTTCCGCATTGATACTCTGATTTAAAAGATATTTTCATTTTGAGTCCCATGTAGAGTCGTTCAATGTAACTAGTGTCTGAGATTCCTGGTTTGTCACTTCCCAAACGGTAATACCCCGTTAGTTGAAATTGGGGGTGTGACATTTTGGATTTTATCTATACAAATAGAAACATATATTTTTGGATTTTATCTATACAAACAGAAACACATATTTTTGTTCGAACATCATGAGTAAGAAGATCATATCAGTAAACGAGAAATCAGTCACACAATCTAATTAGATCTATGGGTAACCTATGATACATATTCTCCTACTTCACTGTCGACTATCTTACAAACTTTTCAGATCATATGCTTTTCAATTGATACACTTAGCCTTGAAATGATACGCGATAAATTTCAAATTAAACAAGATCATATCATAAAATGCTCAAATATTCACACCGAATTTGCAATATACAGCATGTAAATCTAGGTTGTCAATATTATAGAATTTAAAACTATGAGCATTTTTCTTACATGTTCTTGTGAATTAAAGTACCAATTTGATGAACAACAATGTGCACCCCACATATATGCCAACAGAAATATAAACTTGCATTATCTTTAAGACATATGAAACTTATGCAAAGACAATATCAATCTCCAGGATGAAAACTATCTCAATTAGCACAGGAAAAGAAACAGATCCCGAAGGATATCAGGAATCAAAATGATTCAAATGCTTGGTTTTGGATGTATATCATGATTGAGTGTAATAGAAGAACTCTTCAGTGGAATGAAGGATTAAAAAATCGATTGATTCAATAAAATAGGGTAATGTGGTCCAACTGTTATCTGGATATTCAATGGAATCAAGATATTGATCCAAGGGCGAGTATATGTTCCAACAGATGTTGTCAGAAACATATCTTAGTTCAAAATCACATTGCATGTTTTTCGAGGCATGTGTAGTGAAGTGAACTAAAAAATTGTGCTAATCAATATAGTTCGATACTGGTCTCATGAATCACTTTAAACCTCATATTCTTTATCTGATAATGATCTTTTAACGCACACACCTAGGCATAAAATGGGTTCAAGTCACAATTGCTATCAAGAATCATTATGTTTTCACACTACTAATGGTCCAAAAACGCTTCTAGTCTACTGACAATCTAAATTACATACACATATCCAAATTAAACATAAAATCATTTTCAAGATTAGAGCATTTATGACACTATCATTTCTTGTTCATGCAGACTTTGAAATTTAGATCAAATCAAATGAACACAAATACAAATTATAATATCAAATCAACAAGTGATCTATGGTCATGTGTGATAGATTTTCAACTAATGTACAATCATCTCTTCTATAACTTCGAATGATGTCGATTTTTATTTTTTTCATTTTGTTTGGAATTTTTAAAAATAACAACTTTTTGACTAGAAAGTAAAGTGCAGAAATTAGTAAAACAAAAAAAATTAAAATAAAATCTTCCATGAAAATTATTTTTGAAAACCTTTTATTCAGGATTGATCATACCAATCATTTTTACCAGAAATTCAAACCTAGTTCGATCAAATGCCTTGGTGAAGAGGTCAGCAAAATTGTCATCAGTGTGTACCTTCACTAGTTCAATCAACCTCTTATCTGCATAATCACGAATAAAATGATATCTTATTTCAATGTGCTTAGTTTTATTGTGCTTAACAGGATTGTTAGTAATGGACCTTGTGGCATTGTTATCTAGGAACATAGGGGTGCAAGTAAAATTCAAACCGTAGTCTCTTAATTGTTGCTGGATCCACAAAATTTGGGAACAACAACTTGAAGCTACGATATATTCTGCTTCACATGTTGATATGGAAACTATGGTTTGCTTTTTACACTGCCATGAAACAAGCCGATTACCCAGAAATTGGCAACCTCCTGTCGTAGATTTCTTGTCCAAACAACAACCTCCAAAATCTGAGTCAGTATAAGCATTAAATTCAAAATTAGAACCATGCGAAAACCATAATCCTATTCTTGGTTTTCCTTTCAGGTACCGGAAAATACGTTTGACTACAATCAAATGAGATTCCTTTGGTTTTGCTTGAAATATGGAATAGAGACACACAACAAACATTATATCTGGTCTTGATGCGGTTAAGTACATGAGAGATCCAATCATTACCCTGTATAATCGACTGTCAATATCCTTTCCTTTCGGATCTGGATTCATCTTGTGATTTACAGGAATTGGAGTATCATATGGGGTACAATCTTCCATCTTGAACCGGCTCAAGATGTCTTTCACGTACTTAGACTGATGAATAAAGAAACCATCCTCTTTTTGATTAACTTTCAATCCTAAAAAGAACGATAAATCTCCCATAGCGGACACTTCGAACTTCAATTTCATAACACTCTCAAACTCTTTACATAACTCTTCGTTTGTTGAACCAAATATAATATCATCCACGTAGATCTGAACCATCAGGTAATCTCCCCTGCTTTCTTGATGAACAAGTTTGAATCAATTTGACCTCGATCGAAACCATTGTCCAAAAGATGCTGCGACAATGTTTCATACCACGCACGGGGTGTTTGATGTAGACCATAAAGAGCCTTATCTAACTTGAATACTCGTGAAGGATACAATGGATCCTCAAATCCTGGTGGTTGACACACATACACTTCTTCTTTAACCTTTCCAAACAAGAAAGCACTTTTGACATCCAATTGATATACCTTAAATCATTTGAATGACACAAATGCTAGAAACAAACGAATTGCTTCAAATCGTGCAATAGGTGCGTACACCTCAGTATAATCTATACCTTCTTGTTGATTGAATCCTTGAACAACCAATCTTGCTTTGTTCCTCACTATGACACCACGATCATCCTTTTTACATGTAAAAACCCATTTGGTGCCTATTGGATACATGCCCTTTGGAAGATCAACCAAATTCCACACCTTTAGCTTATCAAACTGTGCAAGCTCTTCTTTCATCGCTTCAATCCAGTTGTTATCTTGTAACGCCATCTTCACATTTTTCGATTCGATCTGAGAAATAAAACAAGAATATAAGCAAACATCAAGTACTCCAGTATCCCTAATGCTAGAATATAAACAAGTATTTTCCGATGAAGAACGAGTTTGGACTCCATCCAGCAGATTCCCAATGATATTTGTCACCGGGTGATCTTTCAATTATTTTATGGAAGCCACCTCAGGAACAGGTAGAAAATCACTTGAGTAGTTTCCTTTTGAGAAAGAACATTTTGAGTAACTGGTATCACAGAATCCTGAAAAAGTGCTTCATCATCTTCACTCTTAGACTCATTAGTTCCCAAAGTAGATGGTACATTCAGATCAGGGTTAGATGAGGATGAAACGGATAATGGAACCGTTGATCTTGGTAGAAAACTGTAATCTTGGTCACCATGACCGGACTCATCTAACAATGCAACTTCTTCAGCAGATAAATCAGAAGTAAAATTGAAAGACTTGAATAAGCAATCATAATCAAATGCCCACTTTAGACCAACCGTCTTCTAGGGAATAGATCGATTAGAACAATCGATGTTGAACCATTCTTCGATCTGTCGTGTTTCCTTGTTATACACTCGTTTATTCAATGAATTGGTAACAAAGCCCAGAAAAATTCCTCCGACCGCCTTTTCGCTAAACTTGGTAGAAACATCCTTGATCTGTAGAAGAGTACACGGATTCCCAAAAGGAAGAAGATAATTTAAATTAGGCTTTCGATTGTTTAATAATTCATAACAAGTCTTGTTGTGACGCTTCACAGTCAGAACATGATTCAAGACATGGCATGCCGTATTCACAGCTTCGGCCCAAAAAGTAACCGGTAGCTTAGAATCCGCCAACATTGTTCTTGCTGCCTCAATCAGAGTTCTATTCTTTCGCTCAGCAACACCATTTTGTTGAGGAACATATGGCGCACTAAACTCATGATGAATTCCCTTTTGTAAGCAAAAGAAACCCATCTTGCTATTCTTGAACTCGCTGCCATTGTCACTTCTAATACACCTGACTTTCTACTTACAAAGATTTTCCAAACCAAGAGTCAAGTATTGAACTGTCTCAGTTGTTTCAGCCTTGGTTGCTAAGAACTTAACCCAAGAGAATCTTGAAAAATCATCCGTTATTACCAAACAATACGATTTTCCTCCAATGCTACGAATACTTATAGGCCCAAACAAATCCATATGAAGTAGCTCTAGAGGAATAACAATAGAATTTTGTTTCTTAGATTTGTGGGACTTTCTTTGCTGCTTGCCCTTCTTGCAAGGAATACAGTCATCAGGCAAAGACAATTTCATTTTTGGAATACCAGTAACCAAATCATTCTTCACTAAGTAATTCATTTTTCTGAACTTGATGTGAGCTAGCTTACGATGCCAAAGAATAGAATCAAATTCAGATTCTTTCGAGAGTAAACATGTAGGAATCGAATCCATTGTTGTAGCTATACTCATGTCCAAGACATAAGTGTCATTTCTTCTCGGAGCTTTCATCAGAATCCATTCTTCAGGTTTCACAAATCCCGGCTTCCAAATGTAACATTCAGAATCATTGAAATGGAAAGCAAACTTCTTGTCGCACACTTGGGATACGCTAAGGAGATTGTGCTCGAGTTGCTTAACATAATTGACTTTCTCAAACTTCATCTTTTCATTCTTCAGCGTTCCTTAGCCTGTTATGTAACCACCTTTATTCCCATCAAAGGCGACATAACCTCCATCAATTTTAATAACATCTTCAAGCAAATGAATATTTCCTATCATATGTCGGGAGCAACCACTATCCACCTACCAAGTATTGTTGATAGTCCTCCTTGGTTGACCGTACACAAACAAAGGAAATTAGTTAGAAACAAGGACCCAGTCCATTGTGGTCTTGGGTCTACCATTAGCATCAAAATAAACAACTTCAAGCAATTTACAATCTCTATTATCATCCACCATTCGTGATTTAGGCAAATCAGAATCAGACATCCTGGATTGTGAAACATTTTTTTTCTTATCAAAATTTGATTGATTTTGAAATCCAGATTCAGATTGATCAGTTTCTAAAAGTTTTCTTAACCGTCTGTTCCTTGAATGTGCTCCATATTATATTGAAGGATCTTGACCAGATTTTTAGCAAAGTATATTGAAGGATCTTGAATGTGCTCCATATTAGTTTCCTTCTTCTTCAAATTTAAGTCATGAGATTATATCTTTCCCAACACATCTTCAAGAGACATATTTTTGTAATTGTCATTCTCTTTGAATAGAACTGAATACACATCAAACTTTGATGGTAAAGCTTCTAAGAACTTGTCATTTATCTCTTCAGGTTCATAAACAACCTTGGCACTTGCTAACTTACTCAGTAAATGATAAAATCTTGTTGCTAGGTCATCCAGAGATTCATTTTGAAAATGTTTAAATACCAAGAATTTCTTTTTCAATAACTCCTTTCGACTTTTCTTCACATCCAGACTTCCTTCACGTCGTTTTTGTAAAGCTTCCCATAACTGCTTGGAAGATTTAAACTGTTTGAAGCTGTGATAAATCTCTTTTGGTAATGAAAAAGAAATGCTCGCCATTGCCTTCTTTTCACGATCAAATAACAGTTTTTCTTCAGTTGTTAATGCAGATATAGGCTTAGGAACATTATCACTATCCATCCATGACTAAGTCGGATGAGTATATCCTTCCAGAAAAAGGAATCCATAAACTTGTATCAGTGAATGACACGAACCGATCAAAACGATCCTTACAGTTTGAATAATCAGCAAGACTTAGCAGCTTTGGTGGTTTCGGAGAAGTACCAATCTCATTGTCATAGTTGAACATGTTTGTAACCTGCACCATGTTAGCCATAACAAAAAAATACGCAAATATCACAAGTAAAAACAAAGGTTTAGAACAAAAATACCCTGAGGCGAACTTGATAAGTTCGCTTCACACCCTTCAAGCGAACTTGATCCAAGCAAACTTGATAAGTTCGCTTAACCAAGAATTTACACTAAGTTGGCCTAATAAGTTCGCCTGTAACTGATTTCTTGATTAAGTTCGCCTGTTTCAGCTGAACAAACTTAGGAAGAAGAACTCTTCAGCCAAAACACGAACCAGAACCTCCAAAAATCATCAAAAGTTGTTGAATTTATGAAATTTGATGAAATTGAACCGTAGGATTGAATATTATATGAAATAGAACACTTTTAATGGAACAATTTCTTCAAAAACAATTCCAAATTGATGAATTCAGATCCAAAAGCATCTCAAGAACTTGAAAACTCCATGAATATGAAAAATATGCAAAAGTCAATCGTTTTTGTGTCAAATCATATGCAATTCGTCACAAATCAATCACAAAATCACGAGCAAGACCTCTTATACCACTTGTAGGTCCACTCATCTCTCCTATGGATCAAACTTGAGACATGACGTAACAAGAACACGGAGTGCGGAATCCAACCGTGTCAATGATTGTGTATATGAGACAACTCTAACAATGACAATCACACACAATGTAAATAATCACTCTTTCAATAGCATCAGAACATAGAGTTTACAGAATGTCAAGTACCAAAAAGCTCTCTAAAACTGAACAAGTAAACATCAATATATAGACAAGCGTTCTACCACAGGCGAACTTAACAAGTTCGCCTAAACTAGGCCTAGGCGTACTTATTAAGTTCGCCTATTGCAAAACTTAACTAAAACATTACAAAAAATAGACATATCAGATCTAAACTATTACAAGGCCTATTGTCACACTTCTATGTCCTAACAACTTTACGGGGTTAAGTGCACCAACTACTCCGATCACGAGAGTCTGATGTATTTATTCAAACAGAAGGAGTTGAACATGAGACAAAGGCGATGGTTGGAGCTGTTATGTAAGGCCCCTATCCCGGGTAACCTCACTTGTTGGATTTACTCATAAACATAGTCATAAAATACTGATATTATATTAAAAACATTCGTCATCCAATTACATAATCATAACAGCGGAAGTCTTTACAATTAAAACATAACATTGTTTGAAGACATATAAAACAAAAGAGATGTCAGTCTCGTGCCGGGTAACGTCCACGCCATCGCACGACCTCATCTTCCTTTACCGGAAATGTATACTAAAAGTCAGCTAACGCTGGTGAGTTCTAGTTTAATGCAATTAGGTATAAACATTCTTTTCTTTATAAGTATGCATAATTATATATATATACTTATATAAGTATACATTGACTTGAATTGCTTCTCATTTATCATTCTTCGCAAATACATATAGATATATATTCACATCATTGGTCTCATTTATTTTCATAACTTTTGCTTCTCTTTCTTCTTTATTTTGTGATTACATATATATATGCATTCACCTTTTCTTTTCTTTACTTTACATTCATGGGTAATACTCTTAAGGGTGATCAACCCGTCTTTTGGTTGCGAAGGTCACAAAGACAATCGTCGCGGTCCATCGTCATGGCCCACCTATACTTACAACCGTCCGGCAACAAGTGTCGTCCGTCATTTTATTCTTACAACCGTCCGGCAACCTTTGTCCGTCCGTCATGACTTACAACCGTCCTACCGTCGTAGGCCGTAATTCGCCCGTCTACCCGAATGTATCCGTTTCCCATGCGACTATTATTTATACAACCGTTCTACTATAAGATGCCAATTTTTATTAGACCATCCGTTAATAACTTTAGTACGTCCTAGCTGATGAAGGAACGCACTTGTGGCATTCGTACGTCCTAGCTGATGAAGGAACGCACTTGTCCCGGTTGTACGATAGTCACGTGGTCGTCCGTCTACCGAAGTAGCCGTTATCATCGAAGCGTCCATAACGTTTTCTTATTCTTGGCAAGCAATATATACATGGATATAAAGCAAGATTTCTTCTTTACACGTTATGTCATACTTTCGTTCATTCTTTAAAAATCATACGTTTCATTCTTTATTCATAATTCTATTTCGTGTAAAGATATATATATATATATATATATATATTTGTATACCACGTATGATCACATTGACATTCATAACTGTTATTCATTTAGTGTATACATTTCAGCCCCAAAACATTTAATAAGGTTTGCACATAACATAGAAAGGGGGCACATAGAACTCACCTGATGAGTAGTTTCTGAAATACACTAAGCTGGCTACTGAGCGTCACTAATGTCACTCACGATCTGTATAATAAAATTATACTCGTAAGGTAGTGCTCCTAGATGACATTAGACATTACTATGCTTGAACTTAGTAGTTTCGATGGATTTGTTTTATCGAAACTTGGTAGTTTCGATAGGTTGCTTCTGTCGTGTCACACCCCGACCGATGGCGGAATCATCGGGGCGGGACATGTAAGATTGTTCATAGCACATGGTTGACTAAATTGAAATATATTAAAGTTAAATTTCCATTACAAATAATCCAAGTACAAACCAAATTCAAACATGAAACATAAAACAACTCATAAAGTTCTTGATTTAAATTGCTAAGTCCAAATCCTATGTTGAACACGTCTTGAATCATTCTCACATATTGGAGCCTGAAACATGAATAAAATAAAGTCAACTAAAAAGTTGGTGAGTATAACACAGTTGTAAATAGATAGCATATAGTTGAATACAAATCCTTTACAAAACATGATAAAATAAGGCATTTATGGGGAGCAGCTATTGTGTAACCATGTACAACCAAACCTTGTAACTAGCATGCAAAAATTGTGTTGTCGGTTTCAATCACCGCGCACCATGGGTGGGTTTGTCAGACTCAAATTATCTATCATTGAAAACCGTCGACTTGTATAGTTAATGATTGCACATAATCGCATACAAAGGTTAGCACAACTAGCACTCGGGCACAAAGCTCAAATTTTGCACACATGTATGTAAGTAGGATTTTTGCACTTGTGTTGTTTGCGTAAATGTAAATGTGTAATGTGTAATGTGTATAGAGTTCATGTTCTACCCCAAAAGTGTAAAAGAGTAAAAAGGGGTTATGAATACTCACTTGGTATGGAAGTGTAGCTAACAAAGATTATAGATAGCAAATATGATCCTCGAAATGCACAATTTAACCTAAAGAGTAATGTGTATTGAATCAAATAGATGCATAAAGTTTAAGTCTAAAATGAAAGTTGAATTTGTGTATAAAACTATTGATTTGTATTTAAAAAGTATTGAATAAAATATATAGAGTTTGAAGTAAAATATTTTTGAAACAATTTGATTAGGTTTGAATTGAATAATTGAATAAATATATAATTATAGTTTATGAAATAATGTAAATATTAATTGTAATTAAGTATAAATAAATAAATGATTTTGATTTAAAATGTAAATTAAATAAATAATCATTATCTTATTTATTTATAAATTTTTGTAACTTAATTATTTAAAATATCATTTAAGTGTAAGATAATAAATATAAATTTAATTTTTCATAAACTTTTAAATAAATTATTTTTATGCCAAGATTAAACTTTTAATCCATTTTTAAATACAGAAAACATATTTTTATAAAATCGAAACTAGACCAGTCAACAGGCACGACCGTGCCTTGGCCCGACACGGTCGTGTCTATGATCTTTAGACACAACAGAGACTAGCCCAGAGGGCATGACAAGGTCTGGACATAAGGACACGACCGCGCCGCTATTCGACACGGCCGCGCTACATGAGGCACGGCCGCGCTAGATGATTAGCGCGACCGTGTCTCTTCCAAATCAGACACGAATTGCCAAATTCTTGTATTTTAAACGCTGGAATTGTTAGGGATTTTGATTAATGGGTTATTACGAGTCTTTTCATATAACTTAATTGCATGTACATCGTGTTTAAGCAGGGATTCGATTAAATCATTTTTTTATAAAACATGAGTTCTGATTCAGATCGATTTCTATAATGGAAGTCCAAATTGAGTAGGGGCTTTTGATACTGATACTGAAATGAATGAATTAAAGGTTTAAGTTACCCTGACCGGTAGCGAATCGATGGATATTGGTAGAGAGGAAATTCCGGCGACGGCGAGATTGAGTTCCGGTGATCCTTGTTGCACTCCGGCCAATCCAGTCAGTCCAGAACTTCTCAGGAGGGACGAGTGACACGAATATCTTGCTTGCTTGAGAGAATACGGATTGCAGGAGAGAATTTCTTGATTTTCTTGAAAAGCTTTGAGAGAGAAATTTCGAGATTGGTAATATGAAACTGAGGCGTTTGAATAATTTGGAAAGCAATAATACGTTTGTTAAGGGAAAAGAAACGGATGGATGTTACGGATTCGAACGATCGGGTAATTAAAGTTGCAGTTACGTTTCAGCTGTTTCACCGGCGCGACCGTGCCTAAATATGGCACGACCGTGCCTAGGCACCAGGCGCGATCGTTCCAAAGCAGGTCGCGCGACAGTGCCAAAGCACTTGGCGCGACCGTGCTAGGACGAAGCACGACCGTGCTAGACTAGGGTTTCTTGACATTTTTCCACTTTAGTCCTTGACTTTTCAGGTTTGATGAGTTTGAATAAAATAGTTTCTTGTATAGTGTTTAAATGTATATAATCGAGTAAAACTTGCGAATTTGTATAGAATCATTGCATTTAATTTACTGCGAGAAAATAATGAGACATTTCACGGGTATTGAGTTTGAAATTGCATTACATTGAATTGAAATAGGAATACTAAAAATCAGAAATGTTACAGTCTCCCCATGTTGAGAGAATTTCGTCCCGAAATTTAGCTAGAGGATACAACATTATTAGTAAAAAGATGAGGGTACTTGAGCTTCATTTGGTCCTCTCGCTCCCAAGTGAACTCAGGACCACGCTTAGATTCCCAACGAATTTTGATAATAGGAATGCGACTTCGCTTGAGCTGTTTGACTTCACGATCCATAATTTCCACCGGCTTCTCAACGAAGTGCATCGTTTCATCAATGCGCACATCGTTAAGTGGTATATGGAGATTTTCATCAGCGAGACACTTCTTCAGATTAGATATATGAAATGTAGGATGCACATTGCCAAGAGATGGGGGTAACTCGAGCTTGTAGGCCACTTTCCCAATCCTTTCAAGGATCTTGAATGGACCAACATAACGAGGTGCTAACTTGCCTTTCTTTCCAAAACGGATCACGCCCTTCCATGGAGACACCTTAAGAAGAACAAGGTCACCGACTTGGAATTCCAAGGGTTTTCGACGTTTGTCGGCATAACTCTTTTGTCGACTCCTCGCTACTCGAATATTGTCACGGATTTGAATAATCTTGTCGGATGTTTCTTGAATTAACTCGGGACCGGTGATTTGTGCTTCACCAATCTCGTTCCAACAGATAGGAGAACGACACTTGCGACCATAGAGAGCTTCGAATGGAGCCATGTTGATACTTGTGTGGTAGCTATTGTTGTAAGAAAACTCAATGAGGGATAGATGTGAATCCCAATTGCCACCAAAATCGATTACGCAAGCCCTAAGCATGTCTTCAAGTGTTTGGATTGTTCACTCGGTTTGACCATCAGTTTCGGGATGGTAAGCCGTGCTCAAATCCAATCGTGTGCCAAGAGCAGTTTGGAGAGATTGCCAAAATCGAGAAGTGAACCGGGCATCTCGATCAGATATTATGTTCAAGGGAACACCATGACGGCTCACAATTTCGTCGATGTAAATTCGGGCTAGTTTCTCGACCCGATAGTCTTCACGGATAGGCAAGAAATGAGCAGATTTGGTGAGTCGATCAACGATCACCCAAATACTATCATAACCACTCGAGGTGCGAAGGAGTTTGGTAATAAAATCCATAGCTAGATTCTCCCATTTCCACACGAGAATTTCTGGTTGTTCGAGTAAACCAGATGGACGTTGATGTTCGGCTTTGACTATTGAACAGGTTAAGCATTTGGCCACATAAAGAACAATGTCTTTCTTCATACAGGGCCACCAATAAAGTTGGCGAAGATCTTGTTACATTTTATCCGCACCAGGATGAATAGAATAACGAGTCTTATGAGCCTCGTTCATGAGAAATATACGGAGATCGTCGCGATCGGGAACCCAAATACGGTTCAAGTAATAGAGCAAGCCATTGGGTTTTGATTCAAGAAGGAGTTCAACACCACATGACATTTCTTCGTACATATTACCCTCGGTTACCGAGACGTGTTGAGCTTCTAAGATACGGGTTTGAATATCGGTTTGAATACGGGCACAATGAAGCATAATATGGTCCTTTCGACTCAAAGCATCGGCTACAACATTCGCTTTGCCGGGATGGTAACGAATCTCACAGTCATAGTCGTTAAGGAGTTCGACCCAACGTCGTTGCCTCATATTGAGTTCTTTTTGGTTGAAAATATGTTGGAGACTTTTGTGGTCGGTGAACACCACACATTTCGTGCCATATAGGTAATGTCTCCAAATCTTTAACGCGAATACGACCGCACCCAACTCGAGATCGTGCGTCGTATAATTCTTCTCATGAACTTTGAGTTGCCTTAATGCATAAGCGATTACTTTGCCTCGTTGCATGAGAACACAACCAAAACCTTGGTTAGAAGCATCACAATAGACAACTAAATCATCATTTCCATCAGGGAGAGTCAATATGGGAGCATTGCACAACTTTTGCTTGAGGGTTTGGAAAGCTTCTTCTTGTTTCGGTCCCCATTCATAAGTCTTACCCTTGTGGGTCAAAGCGGTAAGAGGGACAGCAATCTTTGAGAAGTTTGAGATGAAACGACAATAATAACCCGCAAGACTAAGAAATGAACGAACTTCGGTAGGAGTCTTCGGGGCATTCCAATTCTTAATCGTTTCAATCTTAGTAGGATCAACATGAATTCCCTTGTCATTGACAATATGCCCAAGAAATTGAACTTCCTTTAGCCAAAATTCACATTTGGAGAATTTGGCATATAGTTGTTCTTTTCTCAAGAGGTCCAAAACCAATCTAAGGTGTTGTTCATGATCGGCTTTAGTCTTGGAATAGATTAAGATATCGTCAATGAAGACGATCACGAATTTATCAAGGTACAGTTTGCACACACGATTCATGAGATCCATGAAAGCTGTGGGTGCATTGGTTAACCCGAAAGGCATAACCATGAACTCGTAATGACCATACCTTGTTCAAAAAGCAGTCTTGGGAATGTCATCTTCTTGAACACGGAGCTGATGATAACCGGATCGAAGATCAATCTTCGAGAAACAAGTAGAACCTTGAAGTTGATCAAAGAGATCATCGATTCTAGGCAAAGGATAATGGTTCTTGATAGTAAGCTTATTAAGTTCGCGGTAGTCAATACACATGCGAAATGATCCATCCTTCTTTTTAACAAATAAGACGGGTGCGCCCCACGGTGAATGACTTGGGCGAATGAAACCTTTGTCGGAGAGCTCTTAAAGTTGACTTGCAAGCTCTTGCATTTCGGAAGGTGCAAGACGATAAGGAGCTCTAGCAACGGGGTTAGCTCCATGTATAAGATCAATACGGAACTCTACTTGACGAACGGGAGGAAGACCGGATAAATCCTTAGGAAAAACTTCGGGAAAATCCCGAATGATCGGAATGTCTTGGATACTCTTCTCCTTGACATCCTTTTGAACAATATGAGCTAAGAAAGCAATGTACTTCTTTCGTAAGTACTTTTGAGCGGTAGTACACGACATCAACTTAAGTCCCTTGCAATGCTTTTCACCAAAAACTCTCAAGGTTTCTCCCGATGGTAGCGGAATTTGGATACACTTTTCAAAGCAAATGACTTCGGCATGATGATTTGATAGCCAATCCATACCTATGATAATATCAAAGCTTCCTAGTGGCATTGGAACAAGGTTGATTGGAAATGTGTGATCATTAAGTTCTAAAGAGCAATCATAGATAATGGACTCAATTGTAATGGAGTCACCATTTGCTACTTCAACGGTAAATGTTTTCTCTAATTGGGACCGAGTCTTTGCAAGTAAAGGTTCAAAATTAAGTGACACAAAACTTTTATCGGCTCCGGTATCGAATAAAATGGAGGCATATTGACTATTAACAAGAAACGTACCATTGACCACGTCATTGTTGGCTTGAGCTTCGTTAGCGTTTATGTTGAACGCACGCCCACGAGCTCCACCTTGTCTAGCATTTGCAAGTCTTGGACATTGATCACGAAAATGGTTCGGGTCACCACACTCATAGCAAGCACGCCCATTAGCAATGGCGGGAGCACCTTGATTAGCCACTTGAGGTACAGTTCGGTTTGGAGGGTTGACTTGGCCCGCAAGAGCTTTGGTCCTACAAACACTAACCGTATGAACATATCTCCCACAATAAGTACAAAGGCGACATGGGATGTTTTGGGGATGATGGTAGTTGCAGGTGGCACAAAGTGGGTAGATTCCAACATAGGGCTTTTTAGCCGGCGCTTGAACCATAGGTGCAGCTTGGTTGATGGGAACAGCAGGAGTAACCACAGCAAAATTTCTAACCTTCCTCTTTCTATTATTACGAGAGGGCTTGGTTGTGGTTTCTTTGTTGTGAGTAGGAGGGGTTACGGTTTCAGAAAATTTCTTAGTACCCTTCTTAGTAAGTGTTCCCGCTTTCACATGGTTATTAGTTAAGGTAGCGGATAGACGAATAGCATCCTCCAGAGTAGCAGGATTTCTACCTAAGACAGTATCTTGGATTTGTCTTGGTAGCCCACCAATATACTTCTCGATACAACGGGACAAAGGAGTGACCATGTGGGGCACTAGAAGACTCAACTCATGGAACCGAGTTGTATATGCTAAGCTTTCCCCACTATCTTGGGCAAGATCCCAAAATTCAGCTTTTAACTTTTTCACTTCATTTCGAGGACAGAACTCCTCGGTCATGAGCCTTTTGACCTCATCCCAAGGTAAGGCCATAGCTACATCAACACCCCTATTCCTTTTCTCCCCATTCCACCATGTAAGTGCCCGTTTTTGTAGGACACTTGTAGCATGACGAACACGGAGGTTGTCGGGACAATCACTATTGAAAAAGGTATTCTCAATGCTTTCGAACCATTGAAGGAGTCCAGTAGCTCCTTCGATACCATAGAACTTTAGGGGATTGCAAGAGTTGAAGTGCTTGAAGGTGCATTGAGGTGGATTGTTACCACCATTTCCACCATTATTACCACTATTGCTTCCATTTCCACCATTGTTGCCATTGGTGGCACCATTGGCTTGGGTGAGTTGTGTCACCAATTGGGTAAGAATAGCAGCAATGTCGGTGTTGGCGTTGGTTGCGGGAGCACGACGAGGAGGCATTCTATAGATTTTCACAAGACAAGAAAGATTGTAAGAACTTATGAGATTTGATAGGGTTTAATAGAATGAGATAACAAAATAAAATAGATATTTTTAGTTTGGATTGTACTCAAAAGTGACAAATCACTTGAATACCATGACATATTAAGGTTAATTAAACTTATAAAATTTTTCAAGAAGACATGCTTTAGCCTATAAGTAAACACTCATCTCGGGAATTCCCAGGAAAGCATACGGGTCCCTCGGTTGATTGGGATTTATGCGAAATGCTTTCCTAGACAGAAAACCCAAAATACAGGTGTCACCCTTCCAGATTGCACGTGTCCTCAAATAATTTAACAAGTTTAAAAACCTTAACGAAGAAATAAAAATTTTAAAGATTTTTGCTTCAAGAATTTTCCACATGCTTAGAAAGGATAAAGATAGAAAGAAGATAGAATTATTATGAGGTTTTAGAACATAGGGAAGGATATTATTTATTCAAGAAGATCCTAATGAGTCATTAATTTCTAACAAGTAAGGTATCAAATATAGTAATAATTAATCATGGTGAGCATGTAGCACATAGCATGTAAAACATAGCACAAAATCATGAAATATAGCATAAGTGGGTGTCCTAAAGTTATAGTCTAGGTCAAGGTGTCTAATAACCTAATTCCCTATAACCAAGGCTCTGATACCAATCTGTCACACCCCGACCGATGGCGGAATCATCGGGGCGGGACATGTAAGATTGTTCATATCACATGGTTGAATAAATTGAAATATATTAAAGTTAAATTTCCATTACAAATAATCCAAGTACAAACCAAATTCAAACATGAAACATAAAACAACTCATAAAGTTCTTGATTTAAATTGCTAAGTCCAAATCCTATGTTGAACACGTCTTGAATCATTCTCACATATTGGGGCCTAAAACATGAATAAAATAAAGTCAACTAAAAAGTTGGTGAGTATAACACAGTTGTAAATAGATAGCATATAGTTGAAAACAAATCCTTTACAAAACATGATAAAATAAGGCATTTATGGGGAGCAGCTATTGTATAACCATGTACAACCAAACCTTGTAACTAGCATGCAAAAATCGTGTTGTCGGTTTCAATCACCGCGCACCATGGGTGGGTTTGTCAGACTTAATAGATCTATCATTGAAAACCGTCGGCTTGTATAGTTAATGATTGCACATAATCGCATACAAAGGTTAGCACAACTAGCACTCGGGCACAAAGCTCAAATTTTGCACACATGTATGTAAGTAGGATTTTTGCACTTGTGTTGTTTGCGTAAATGTTAATGTGTAATGTGTAACGTGTATAGAGTTCATGTTCCACCCCAAAAGTGTAAAAGAGTAAAAAAGGGTTATGAATACTCACTTGGTATGGAAGTGTAGCTAACAAAGATTATAGATAGCAAATATGATCCTCGAAATGCACAATTTAACCTAAAGAGTAATGTGTATTGAATCAAATAGATGCATAAAGTTTAAGTCTAAAATGAAAGTTGAATTTGTGTATAAAACTATTGATTTGTATTTAAAAAGTATTGAATAAAATATATAGAGTTTGAAGTAAAATATTTTTGAAACAATTTGATTAGGTTTGAATTGAATAATTGAATAAATATATAATTATAGTTTATGAAATAATGTAAATATTAATTGTAATTAAGTATAAATAAATAAATGATTTTGATTTAAAATGTAAATTAAATAAATAATCATTATCTTATTTATTTATAAATTTTTGTAACTTAATTATTTAAAATATCATTTAAGTGTAAGATAATAAATATAAATTTAATTTTTCATAAACTTTTAAATAAATTATATTTATGCCAAGATTAAACTTTTAATCCATTTTTAAATACAGAAAACATATTTTTATAAAATCGAAACTAGACCAGTCAACAGGCACGACCGTGCCTAGGCTATTCGATTAGCGTGCCGCGCCGCTATTCGACAGAAGGACACGACCGCGCCGCTATTCGACACGACCGCGCTACATGAGGCACGGCCGCGCTAGATGATTAGCGCGACCGTGTCTCTTCCAAATCAGACACGAATTGACAAATTCTTGTATTTTAAACGCTGGAATTGTTAGGGATTTTGATTAATGGGTTATTACGAGTCTTTTCATATAACTTAATTGCATGTACATCGTGTTTAAGCAGGGATTCGATTAAATCATTTTTTTATAAAACATGAGTTCTGATTCAGATCGATTTCTATAATGGAAGTCCAAATTGAATAGGGGCTTTTGATACTGATACTGAAATGAATGAATTAAAGGTTTAAGTTACCCTGACCGGTAGCGAATCGATGGATATTGGTAGAGAGGAAATTCTGGCGACGGCGAGATTGAGTTCCGGTGATCCTTGTTGCACTCCTGCCAATCCAGTCAGTCCAGAACTTCTCAGGAGGGACGAGTGACACGAATATCTTGCTTGCTTGAGAGAATACGGATTGCAGGAGAGAATTTCTTGATTTTCTTGAAAAGCTTTGAGAGAGAAATTTCGAGATTGGTAATATGAAACTGAGGCGTTTGAATAATTTGGAAAGCAATAATACGTTTGTTAAGGGAAAAGAAACGGATGGATGTTACGGATTCGAACGATCGGGTAATTAAAGTTACAGTTACGTTTCAGCTGTTTCACAGGCGCGACCGTTCCTAAATATGGCACGACCGTGCCTAGGCACCGGGCGCGATCGTTCCAAAGCAGGTCGCGCGACCGTGCCAAAGCACTTGGCGCGACCGTGCTAGGACGAAGCACGACCGTGCTAGACTAGGGTTTCTTGACATTTTTCCACTTTAGTCCTTGACTTTTCAGGTTTGATGAGTTTGAATAAAATAGTTTCTTGTATAGTGTTTAAATGTATATAATCGAGTAAAACTTGCGAATTTGTATAGAATCATTGCATTTAATTTACGGCGAGAAAATAATGAGACATTTCACGGGTATTGAGTTTGAAATCGCATTACATTGAATTGAAATAGGAATACTAAAAATCAGAAATGTTACATGTCGAAACTTGGTAGTTTCGATAGGTTGCTTCTGTCAAAACTTGGTAGTTTCGATAGGTTGCTTTTGTCGAAACTTGGTAGTTTCGATACGTTGCTTCTTTCGATTCTTGGTAGTTTCGATAAGTAACTTAGGTGTAATCATAGCTTCGGATCGTGGGCTTATATTGAAACTATGGTAGTTACGATGGGTATGCATATATCGAAACTGAGTAGTTTCGATGGGTCTGCACATATTGAAACTACTGCACATATCGAAACTAAGTAGTTTCGATGGGTCTGCACATATCGAAACTAAGTAGTTTCGATGGGTCTGCACATCGTCTTCCCCAAAAATCTGAAGTTTTTACATGCAAGTCTGATCGAGTCAATATCTAAATTTTTCTTTGATCACAACGTTCGTTTTTCATTCTAGATGCTATACCTAAGTTCACTTTCAAGTTTCATCCGCAAAATCGTTATCTTTTTAGCCAAAACCCAAAACTTCCCAAAAACGAACAAAAACTCATAATGTGGTCGAATCGTTACCTGGATTGTAATTCTGATTCGGAGGTTTTGCTCACGGGCTCAGCTGTAACGTTCTCCTCCAATCTCGTGACGATCCGTCGACTTTCTCTCTAGACCCGAGCTTTCCTTTCTCTCTCTAGAAGCTGCGTGAGTGTGGAATGAGCATGGAAGAGGGCTGCCTTGCCTTATATATATACCTGGGCTTCCCTCGGCCCATTGAAGCCGAGCCCAAGCCCGCTCCCTTTTGTTTAAATATTCTGACTAAATCACCGGTCTCGCTATATTTATTCGTTTTTTTTTTTGGGATGTTACAAGTCTACCCTCCTTAAAGAGGTTTCGTCCTCGAAACTGTTCATACGTTAAACAATTGAGTGTATAGTCCCCTCATCTCATCTTCTTTTTCCCACGTAGCTTCTGACCCTTTTCTGTGCTTCCATTGTATCTTGACTAACGGTATCGACTTATTGCGTAGTCGTTTCTCAGCTCGGTCAAGAATGGCTATCGCTTCCTCTACATAATTTAGACTGTTATCCACTTCGATCTCATCGTAAGGTATGTGAGCTGTGTCGTCAGCTAGGCACTTGCGTAAGTGCGACACGTGAAACGTAGGGTGTATCCCACTAAGCTCAACGGGTAGGTCGAGTCTGTAAGCAACTTGACCCACTCTTGCTAGAATCTTGAAAGGTCCGACAAACCTTGGGCTTAGTTTGCCATGCTTTCTGAATCGGATGATTCCTTTCCATGGTGATACCTTTAACAGTACCATGTCCCCTACTTGAAACTCTAAATCCCTTCTTCTCTTATCCGCGTATGATTTCTGTCTGTCTTTTGCAGCTTTCATTCGAGCTTTGATTTGATCAAATTTCTCAGAAATAGCTTTGACCACTTCGAGACTTGCAAAATCCTTCTGTCCAATTTCCCCCCAACAAACTGGGGTCCTACATCTCCTTCCATACAACATTTCAAATGACGGCATACCAATCGTTGAATGATAGCTATTGTTATATGAGAATTCTGCCAATGGTAGATGGCTGTCCCAGCTCCCACCGAAGTCAATGGTACAGGCTCGGAGCATGTCCTCCAAGGTCTGAATGGTCCTTTCAGATTGGCCATCGGTTTGAGGGTGGTAAGCGGTGCTGATGTTCAGTCTAGTGCCCATCGATTCACTGAATTTCTTCCAAAACCTTGACGTGAATCTAGTATCCCTGTCGGACACAATCGACAGCGACATACCATGTCTGCTCACAATTTCCTTGATAAATATTTCTGCTAGCTTTTCAGAAGAAGAAGTTTCTCGTATTGGCAAGAAGTGAGCACTCTTTGTCAAGCGGTCGACGATCACCCAAATGGTATCATTGCCTTTAGCTGTTCGCAGTAGCTTGGTAATGAAGTCCATCGTGATTTCCTCCCACTTCCATTCCGGTATTGGTAGAGGTTGCATTTTACCGCATGGTTTCTAGTGCTCGGCCTTAACTAGAGAACACGTTAGGCACTTGCTCACGTATTCTGTCACATCATTCTTCATGCCTGGCCACCAGTATTCTTTCTTCAAGTCTTGATACATTTTGTTTGTCCCGGGGTGGATAGAATAACAAGACTTATGGGCCTCATCGAGTATTTTGTCTCTAAGCTCGCCAATCTTAGGTATCCACATCCAGCCAAACCTAGTTCGTACTCCGTATGCATTTGCATCTAAGTTCCCTTGTTGTCCTACTATTCTTTCCCGTTTCACATTTCTTTCTAACAATGCTTCATCTTGTGCCTTTGATATTTCACCCATCAAGTCTGGTGTTATAATCAACTGACACGCTTTGATCCGGATAGGTGTCGATTCTTCCTTTATACTTAAAGCGTCAGCCACTACGTTTGCCTTGCCTGGATGGTACAATATCTCACAGTCATAGTCTTTCAGTAGCTCTAACCATCTCCTTTGTCTCATGTTTAATTCCTTTTGTTCGAAAAAGTACTTCAGGCTTTTGTGATCAGAGTAAATGGTGCATTTAAATCCATACAGATAGTGTCTCCATATTTTCAACACGAAAACTACTGCTGCTAATTCTAGATCGTGTGTTGGGTAGTTAACCTCATGAATCTTTAGTTGCCACGATGCATAAGTAATTACTTTCCTCGTTGCATGAGTACGCACCCTAAACCATGCCCTGAAGCGTCAGAGTAGACTACCAAGTCTTCATTTCCCTCAGGTAGTGTTAAGACTGGAGCCTGGGTTAATCGTGCCTTAAGTTCCTCAAACGCGTTGTTTGGGGTTTGACCCCATTCATATTTCACTTCCTTCCGTGTTAGTTTAGTTAGTGGCGAGGCTATCCTTGAGAAATCTTGAATGAACCTTCGATAGTAGCCTGCCAATCCCAGAAAACTTCGTATCTCTGTTGGTGTCTTTGGGACGTTCCATTCCTTTACTGTCTCGATCTTTGCAGGATCTACCATGATTCCGTTTGGGTTTATTACGTGACCTAGGAATTGTACGCGCATTTGGAGAATTTTGCGTACAACTTTTCCTGCTTTAGCACCTCCAGAACCTCCCTTAGGTGACAGTGGTGATCACCCTCGCTTTTCGAATATACCAGTATGTCGTCTATAAAAACTATCAATGATCGATCCAACATGGGTCGACATACTCTATTCAACAAATCCATAAACGCTGCTGGTGCGTTGGTCAATCCGAAAGACATCACGAGAAACTCATAATGCCCATAACGCGTGCGAAACGCGGTCTTTGGTACGTCTTCCCCTCTTACTTTCAACTGATGGTAACCCGACCTAAGATCGATCTTTGAGAACCAACTCGCACCTTGCAGTTGATCAAAAAGGTCATCTATTCTAAGTAGTGGATATTTGTTCTTTACTGTCCTCTTGTTCAGTTCACGGTAGTCAATGCACATGCGCACGACCTCATCTTCCTTTACCTGAAATGTATACTAAAAGTCAGCTAACGCTGGTGAGTTCTAGTTTAATGCAATAAGGTATAAACATTCTTTTCTTTATAAGTATGCATAATTATATATATATACTTATATAAGTACACATTGACTTGAATTGCTTCTCATTTATCATTCTTCGCAAATACATATAGATATATATTCACATCATTGGTCTCATTTATTTTCATAACTTTTGCTTCTCTTTCTTCTTTATTTTGTGATTACATATATATATGCATTCACCTTTTCTTTTCTTTACTTTACATTCATGGGTAATACTCTTAAGGGTGATCAACCCGTCTTTTGGTTGCGAAGGTCACAAAGACAATCGCCGCGGTCCATCGTCATGGCCCACCTATACTTACAACCGTCCGGCAACAAGTGCCGTCCGTCATTTTATTCTTACAACCGTCCGGCAACCTTTGTCCGTCCGTCATGACTTACAACCATCCTACCGTCGTAGGCCGTAATTCGCCCGTCTACCCGAAGGTATCTGTTTCCCATGCGACTATTATTTATACAACCGTTCTACTATAAGATGCCAATTTTTCTTATACCGTCCGTTAATAACTTTAGTACGTCCTAGCTGATGAAGGAACGCACTTGTGGCATTCGTACGTCCTAGCTGATGAAGGAACGCACTTGTCCCGGTTGTACGATAGTCACGTGGCCGTCCGTCTAGCGAAGTAGCCGTTATCATCGAAGCGTCCATAACGTTTTCTTATTCTTGGCAAGCAATATATACATGGATATAAAGCAAGATTTCTTCTTTACACGTTATGTCATACTTTCGTTCATTCTTTAAAAATCATACGTTTCATTCTTTATTCTTAATTCTATTTCATGTAAAGATATATATATATATATATATATATATATGTATACCACGTATGATCACATTGACATTCATAACTGTTATTCATTTAGTGTATACATTTCAGCCCCAAAACATTTAATAAGGTTTGCACATAACATAGAAAGGGGGCACATAGAACTCACCTGATGAGTAGTTTCTGAAATACACTAAGCTGGCTACTGAGCGTCACTAATGTCACTCACGATCTGTATAATAAAGTCATACTCATAAGGTAGTGCTCCTAGATGACATTAGACATTACTATGCTTGAACTTAGTAGTTTCGATGGATTTGTTTTATCGAAACTTGGTAGTTTCGATAGGTTGCTTCTGTCGAAACTTGGTAGTTTCGATAGGTTGCTTCTGTCGAAACTTGGTAGTTTCGATAGGTTGCTTCTGTCGAAACTTGGTAGTTTCGATTGGTTTCTTCTGTCGAAACTTGGTAGTTTCGATAGGTTGCTTCTGTCGAAACTTGGTAGTTTTGATAAGTAACTTAGGTGCAATCTTAGCTTCGGATCGTGGGCTTATATCGACACTATGGTAGTTTCGATGGGTATGCATATATTGAAACTGAGTAGTTTCGATGGGTCTGCACATATCGAAACTACTGCACATATCGAAACTAAGTAGTTTCGATGGGTCTGCACATATCGAAACTAAGTAGTTTCGATGGGTCTGCACATCGTCTTCCCAAAAAATCTGAAGTTTTTGCATGCAAGTCTGATCGAGTCAATATCTAAATTTTTCTTTGATCACAACGTTCGTTTTTCATTCTAGATGGTATACCTAAGTTCACTTTCAAGTTTCATCTGCAAAATCCTTATCTTTTTAGCTAAAACCCGAAACTTCCCAAAACGAACAAAAACTCATAATGTGGTCGAATCGTTACCTGGATTGTAATTCTGATTCGGAGGTTTTGCTCACGGGCTCAGCTGTAACGTGCTCCTCCAATCTCGTGATGATCCGTCGACTTTCTCTCTCTAGACCCGAGCTTTCCTTTCTCTCTCTAGAAGCTGCGTGAGTGTGTAATGAGCAGGGAAGAGGGCTGCCTTGCCTTATATATATACCTGGGCTTCCCTCGGCCCATTGAAGCCGAGCCCAAGCCCGCTCCCTTTTGTTTAAATATTCCGACTAAATCACCGGTCTCGCTATATTTATTCGTTTTTTTTTTTGGGATGTTACATGTTAAAGGATTATGATTGCGCGATCTTGTACCACCCAGGGAAGGAGAACGTGGTGGCTGACACTGACAGTCCCTGGGGGTCTCTTGTACTCAGATCTACAACAATCACTATTGATTATTCGCGTAGAGACGGAAGCCAGTGCAAGTCAATCAATTAACAAAACAAAAACAGAAACATAAGATGAAACATAAACGATCTTTTATTAATACAACCGTCATTACAGACTGAAGGAGTTTACATCTATCTCATTTAAGCTCATTTCCAACCCTAGGTGAGGTCCCCTAGTGTCGGTGACCCACACCACACTCAGAGATTCTCTATTCTAGAGAATACTTCTGAAATTCTTTCTAAGCTTGACTAAAACAGAACATTCTAGTCCTATTTATATGTGAATGTGAATCAACGGGTCTAAGAGAAACTAAGCTATCAGTTTCACCTTACATGCTTAAGCGAAACTGACTAGTTACGCTTGAACTAGTCTAACCGATACTACCTCATTTTGCTTAGAGAATTGTCGCCACATTCACAAATCTTCATTAATAGACTCCCCTTTAAATTTGCGCTTTGATTAATTCGTAGAAATTAGGGAAATCCCATTAATAACCTTTTCTATTTGGAAAACAACATTTTGTTTACAATAATGCCACCGGGATTTTTATAACCCTTAATTTAAGTAGATGGAAGGCCAAGATCTTTTCCTATATTTTTTAGGATAACAACACTTTGTACCGAAACCACCCTATATATATACACACATATATATAGCGAAAGTATAACTTGAAAACCCACTTGAGTTGAGAAAACTCTTGAAAACCGTATATAAAAAATCAAAAAATATACACACGTAATATAAGTTATTATATACATGCACCATAACAAAAAATTAAAAAAAATTGTCTAACATGTTGTTACGTACATTTTAAAAAATATTACACATCGAAATGGTACACTGTAGCTCTCAATGTGTAACATATACGGTAGCCATTTTTTTGGTTACTAGGAAGATAAAAATATATATTATGTATGAGAAAAAGAAAAAAAATTATTGTTACACATGGTTTTCATGTGTTTTCTAAACTCAAGTGAGTTTTCTAAACTCAAGTGAGTTGTCATATTAACCATCATCTATATATATATATATATATATATATATATATAGGGGACGGTTACACTAAGAAGTGTTTTTTGCTAAGAAATACTAAGAAGTGCGTCAAACGAACTCCGATTGAGCTCATTCCAGCGGCATTGGAACCGTCTCATCGAACCCTAACCCGGACCCAAAAACCTAAACCCCCTCAACCCGCACCCCCAAAAAACTAAACCCCCCTCCAACTCTACCCCGAAAAGCCTAAAACCACCACCCCCACCCACCCCTAAAAACTTAAACCCCCCACCCCCACCCTAAAAAAACCTAAACCATAAAATCTAAACCTTAAAAGCTAAACCATAAGACTAAAACCCTAAAATTCAAACGTAAAATCTAAACCTGAAGAGCTAAACCCTAAAATCTAAGATGATAGAGTTCGACGAGACGGTTCCAACGCCGCTGAAATTAGCTCAATCGGAGTTCGTTTGATATCGTTTCTTAAGATTTTTGTCATTTCTTAGATTTCTTAGCGAAAAACTACTTCTTATTTGATTCTCCCCCTATATATATATATATATATATATATATATATGTGTGTGTGTGTGTGTGTGAGAGAGTTCAATTCTTAACACTAAATATTGCGAGAACACACAGAACAAAACGAATCACTCGCTTTTTCAATTTTAAAAAGTTTTAAAATATAAGAGAATGATATAAATGTAATCTATTTTCGATTTTCATGAAATTCAAACAAAAAAATATGAACAAATTTCGTTTATATACATACTTACACATGTGTAATTCATGTGTAGGTTTTTTTCCTACACATAACCTACATATGTGTAGGAAACTTTTATATATATAAAAATAAAAAACTACTTTAATGGTTTTTTATGTACATAAACATAAATATTTGTATGTAAGAAGTATAAAATTTTATACCATTGATCAAAAAATTAATCAATTTAGGTTTGTTCGCTCTATTCTCGCATAATTTCTTTGTTTTGGAATGAACTTCTCTCTCTCTATATATATACACACACATACACACACACACACACACACACATATATATATATATATATATATATATATATATATATATATATATATATATTCTAAGAAACCTAAGAAACTGGGTCAAACGAACTCCGATTGAACTAATTACAGCGGCGTTGGAACCGCCTCGTCGAAATAAAGCCTAGAGCTAAACCCTAAAACATAAAGCTAAACCCTTAAAACTAAAGACTAAAGCTAAACCCTAAAGCTAAACCCTAAAAGCAAAACCCAAAAACCTAACCACCCCACCCCCCAAAAACCTAAACCTACCCACCCCTCACCCCCCCCCCCCAAAACGTAAATCCCCCCAATCCCCCATCCCCAAAAACCTAAACCCCACTTGTCACACCCCCAATTTCAACTAACGGAGTTTTACCGTTTGAGAAGTGATAAACCAGGATCTCAGTCATTAGTTACATTGAACGACTCTACATGGGACTCAAATGAAAATATCATAACAATCAGAGTTTAATGCGGAAGCGTAAAGAAAAGTAAATGCGCAAAACACACGCGTCCAAAAAGTCCAAAAGTCCAAACCAAACACAATTGAAAATAGTCCAAACAATTTAATAAAACAACAATCAATAGAAGAATCCCATGCATGTCCTAACGTGCACCTGTGCCTTATCTTAGCGACCTGAGATAAACATGTAAGAAAAGATGTCAACACGAGGTTGGTGAGTTCACAGGTTTCAGTATATAAATAAACGTTTACAAGATTATTGATCATTCAATATGTATCTATTGGTAGCTAACCTATGTTCATGTTTAACGTAAGCGCTCGCAACTGAAGCTGACTGTTTGTTTATTTGCCTCCTGCCAGGTCTATCAACCCCGACGATATGAGTAGGCTAACATTTCACCCGTTCGATCTCCAATCGAGTTAGCGCGACTAATGCGGGTGGGATTTGTCAAACCCAATAGTAGTACTAAACATTACCTCGCTAAGATCCATATTAACGGTTCGATGTGTGTTGAGGACTTTCAGTGATAGCGTGTTACGCTTAGTTTTAACATTGTTAACACATGAATACAATATTCCAAAAATAGATTGCGACATGTTTTCTCCCCCATAGATAAAACAGTAAAAGGGGCCGTGAAAACTCACCTGAGTTGCGGAGGTAGTAATCACACAAGTACGAGGTTGGAATCTCAAACGTTAGCCTGAAACGGCTCACGGATGCCCTAGAATTACAACATAACAATTAGGGATAAAATGGGAATTGTGACAATGACACGGAATGAGAAACGTCCTAAAGAAACGCTCTAATAATCAAGAGTAGACGAACGTGTCCACGGGAATAGGAATTCTTTAATTAATAATTAAGATATATATACGTTACGCGACGAATGACAAAATAATATATAATAAATATATTCAAGTGTTTTTTCGTTAACTAGAAGTCTAGGAAAATAATATATTTTTTTATATTATTTTTAAGTTTAGCGAAGTAACGTAAACAATTAACTTGCGTGACAAAAATAATACTTTATTATTTTTATTCGAGGGTGTAACGAGTGTAAATAATACGAATAACTATATTATTTAAAACTTTGAAATGCTACAAAATGTTCATGAACGTGATGAAAATAATATATATATAAATATATTCTTTTTAGTTAGAGTTTTGGGTTGAAAATAATATAAATATTATTTTAGAAATGAGTTTTTTATAATAAATATGGTTTACAAACCAAATCCGAGCCTACGGGTGGTTTCCCGGGCAAAAACACATTAATATAATATTATAATAATATAGGGTTTGGTTTTTAATAATTAAATATTACCAAAAATGCCTCAAAAATAAAATGTGGGAGCCCGGCCTCGAACCCGGGTCTCTTCCACACACGCACACAGTCCTAACCAATCCCGCCCGCTAGGGTATCGCGTTAGATACCGGTTCCAATTGGTTTTAACAATCAACTCTCGTGGGTTCTTCTCCCCCACTCAAGCCACGCCAAACCAGTCCCGATTCCTTCGATTTCGATTACGATAGATCCAATATTCAAAGGGGTTTTGTTTAATGGATTCAAGCGAACCTGTGGTCGATTTTAATTGTAAAAACAACAGGTTTAAGATCGATTCTTTACAAAAGTTAACACCGAAACCCTAGACATGAACTCAAAATCACACTGAACGAATTTGATGTTAGAAACAGTTGAAATCATGGGGCTTTTAGTCGTTAAAACATTGCGAATCTATGGATGTGGTTTAATTTCATTAAGGATGTGTTCAAGATCAAAAGCCCCAAAACCGATTAAGAACAAACCCTAGTTATCGGATCTTACACAATTCGATGATGTTTTATTCAATAAACATAGGGATTTTACTATACAGAGGATTGCGAAGCTAATCATGTATATTAATTGGATTTTAAACAGGTCAGGAGTAGAGTTCGATTAAACTGAAATTGTATGAACCCTAGCTTACGGATTATTATCAAATCGATGTTAAACATTTAAATTAACATAGGGCTATTATTAAACAGGAGATTGCGAGTCTGGTGATACAAGTTAATTGGATTTAAAACAGGTTTAGAGTAGGATTCGATTAAAACCTGTAAGAGTAAGAACCCTTGAATCTGTTCTTGTTTAATTCGATAATGTAAGCCCTGTTAATGATAGGGCTTATGTTCTATGGATAGAAACGAAACTAAGGCTGTAAACAATTACCAGAATGAATATAGAAATGATGGTGTACGACTAAGTGGAATTCTGACTCGCGCAAGCTTGGTCTCCGGCGACTCCGGATTCAACTCCGGTGAAATTGACGGGTGGTATTGCTTCTGAAATGTCCGTCGCGTGTGTGCAGAGGGTTGATTTGTGAAGATGATAACAGAAACGAATGAATTTGATAAGGATATGATAATGGTCGACGGTTTTGGACTTAATTCCCATAATTGAGTTTAATGTTGGAATAAAGTTGCGATTAAGGTGTCAATGATGGTCGTTAATGGAGTGATCGTGCATATCAGTTACAGAATCAGACGAATTTCGGTTATGGAATTCAAATTTGATCAAAGGCTTGCGAGTTTGACTTTTGAAAGTCAACAAGACTTATTCCTCTTTAATTTTGACTTTGAGAGTCAACGAATCCGGTTTTCAAGCTTGACAGGATTAGTCCCTGGAATTCTAGATCAATTTCTGACAGAAACAGTCCCTGAGGTTTAATATTGAGTTAACTCGGTTAGGTTTTAACAGAATATTTAACGGAATTCTTAACGGGATTATCTTGAAAAGTCGGATTGTCACACCACTTCCACAACCACCCCCCAAAAACCAAAAAGTTAAATCCTGCCACCCCCCAAAAATCTCGACGAGCCGGTTTTAACGCCACTAGAATGAGCTCAATCAGAGTTCGTTTGGCCCGGTTTCGGTTAAAAAAAAAATCATTTGTTAGGTTTTTTAGCGAAAATTCACTTCTTGTTTGAACCCCCCCTATATATATATATATCTATATATATATATATACATATATATATATATATACATACATATATAGGATTGTGTTAACCCAAAAAAAAACCCGCAAAAATCGATCCAATCATTATTTTTTTTTTAGTAAGATTATTACACGAATTCAACGCCATGTTCATTTTAGATTTTTGTAAATTTTCTAGTGTAAGGGGAGTTTACACCGGTGTAAGTTTTTACAGAACATATACTTTTTTAAAATTTACACCGATGTAAGCTCCCCCTTACACTAGTGTAAACTCCCATTACACTTGCAAATTTAGTAAAATACAAAAAAGAACATGACGTTTAATTCGTGTAATAATGTTATTAAAAAATGATAAATGGTTTGATTTTTGCAGGGTTTTTTTGGGTTAACACAATAACAAAGGTTTTTGATTGGATCCTTACCCTATATATTTATAGTGGTGGAGGCCCCATAACCCTATCCTCCAACACCAAATTTCCCCATTCACAACTTCATCATCTTCACATTTCTAGAGAGAGAATGAGACAGAATCTAGAGAGAAAAAGCTTCAAGGTCTTCATACGAGCTATCATTTTAATCTCAGATCGTTGATGGATCATTGGGAAACCTCGAGGAGAAGAATCACGCAAGTACAGGTTAGAATCGTCCTCATATATGAGTTTATGTTTAAAAAGTGGGTTTTAGGGTTTCATGGGGTTTTATACACAAAGGTCGAATTTTTACTTGTTAAAGGTCGATTAAAGCTTAGATCTAGCTTTGTGGAAGCTAGATAAACATTTTGGATGTAAAAAAGTTGTAGTATTAGAGAAAAAAATGGGCATGAAACATGAAGGCGTTCTTCACGCGACACTAAGTGGCGACACTGTTTCTTGGGGTGACACTAGTCTGGAAGACGAAGCGTAGTCCCCAAGAAATGCCATTTATTTGCGACACTAAGTAGTGTTTCCATCCTATCTGGCGACACTATACGCAGACGACACTAAGACAGACAACACAAAGTCTAGAACGCAGGTTCTGGCGACACTATAGGGGACACTAGCTAAAAAGTTGACCTACTTCACGTGTTTACTTCGTACAGATTTCCATAGAGACCCGTCCATTCGATATTGGTCAGTGATAGTGTAAGGCCCCAAACCCGAGAGGCCTCACGTATTGGATTTACTTATCAACACATAGAACTTAAACATAAGACTTTCATTAACACGGCGGAAACGATTTAACACTTCAACATACGCAGCGGAAATACATAACTTGTCTGATACGAATTTAAACTTGTCTTAAACAACTGAAACATAAACATAAACATAAACGGGATGCCAAATGTTGATCTTCGGATAACTCTTCTCGCCAAGCCAAGCATCCTCATCCATCAATAGCCACCTACACTTAATTGATATGCATACTAAAAATCAGCAACGCTGAGTGAGTTCTAACGTTTACTTTAAATCAATTTACACAAAAGATTTACTATTACGTGCATACTGCACTTAAGGCCAAAACTTTATGTATTCTACTTTTCAAAAGTGTTTTAAAACATATAATAAACAACCTTCAATTCCTCTTTACTGTTCCGCCCCTATGGCTAACATCCATGAACCGACAAGTACGCTTATCCGTCAATTCCCTTGTCACTACTGTATCGCCCCCATGGCTCACGTCCATGTACTGACGAGTACCTGGTCAATACCCCCATGGCCAACGGACATGAACCGACAATACGCTGGTCAATACCCCCATGATCAATGACCATGAACCGACAATACCGCTTAACACTACGGGGAGGTTGCGTGGACCTCCCGAGCAACCGTCGTCACTCATCCCAGTTGTACAACAGTTAGCGAACCACCAAGGTTCTTACTAACGGGTAGAACCCATATCTAACAACTTGTACAAGTAACATCTGTCCCAAGGACCTTTACAAGCTGGTACACATTCCCGATGGAAACCTGTTCACTTTACTGTAAGCCACCATATTACTTGAACCCATTGCTATCACCACCAATATTAATAGCCTCCACCATCCCGAACCGCCAACATTAACGTGCTCACTACTGTTGCCGGAGTCTATGGCAGAAGCTTACTGCTCATCGTCGTCTTCCCGTTCACCTCTTATAGGTCCTCCTCCATCCCGAATCACCATCACTCGCCATCAACTACTCATAGTAGCCTCCGCTACCACCGTTCTCCTCCCATTGTTGTAAAACTCAGCAGTAATCATCATCACCGTTCTCCTCACACAGCCACCACCGCTGTCGGCTCCATACCACCACCACCAGGCCGCTATCAGCCACTATAACCTCCCACTTCCATCCCCATACAAACCCTAATCATCGTCAATCTTTTCTCCCACAACCTCTAAGCCGTCGCGACCGAACCCACTTGCTAACACCGTCTCTTTCCACCTCGTTTTCGACTAACCGGTAACCAATGAAGCTGCCATGCTTCTTGTGAGTTTACTCCTCATGAAAATCGAATGAAGGATACACAAGGAATGGACGATTCTTTTTTATTTTATTTTTAGGGCTTAAGGAGGTGAGGATGGTGCAAGGTCTTGAAGTGCAAGCGATGGAGAGGAAGAATGAAATTGAATGGGGGGTGGGTGGTGGCTGATAAGGAAAGAAATGAGATTTAGGTTTTTAATATTTTTCATGTAGCCCCCTCAACTTTGTTAAATTGAAATTTCAGCTTTCAACTTAATACAGTTGTTACTTTACCGTACCGTAACTTCGTCCTTGGCGACTTTAGACTTAAGCGATATCCCGCGTTCTAACTTATAGGGAATTTAGGATGTTACACGTCTACCCTCCTTACAACAGGTTTCGTTCTCGAAACCTGCCATAAGCTATACTGATAGCAGATCACAAAATGGGTGGCATAAATCGTAGCTTTTCGAGGCAGCTTGGTCATGAAGGCCATTGTGATTAGCTATCATTGAGAGTCTAACCGGGGCAAATCTCTAATTCTGAGGCGTCTAAGTTAATGGGGCTAACTACTAGGTAAGGGTTAATAACTTTAGTTTGCCATAACATAGATAAGAGTTGGTAACGTACTTCCCTAAAATATACGAAGCAAGGAATTTAATTTCATCATGCTAGGGAATAGATAGAACACAATAAGTAAGTTAAGATGTTAATATACACTGGCCATCTGCAATTAACATTTACTTCACTTCTCGTTTTCTAATTATTCACTTTCATGATTCCACTAAAGCCTTTATTTTTACCTTGACACTCTAAACATGGAAAGAAAACTTTACTTACTACACGCTTCTGATGCTTTGGCTTGAGTTACCCGTTACTAGCATCCGCTACTTGGTCCCAATATTAGTTTAAGTCTGGACATCGAGGATGTCCAAATCTCTCAAACTATGGCTCTGATACCAACTTGTAAGGCCCCAAACCCGAGAGGCCTCACATATTGGATTTACTCATCAACACATAGAACTTAAACATATGACTTTCATTAACACATCAGAAATGATTTAACACTTCAACATACGCAGCGGAAATACATAACACGTCTAAACATAACTTGTCTAATACGAATTTAAACTTGTCTTAAACAACTGAAACATAAACATAAATGGGATGCTAGATGCTGATCTTCGGGTAACTCTTCTCGCCAAGCCAAGAATCCTCATCCATCAATAGCCACTTACAATTAACTGATATGCATATTAAAAAGCAGCAACGCTGAGTGAGTTCTAACGTTTACTTTAAATCAATTTATACAAAAGATTTACTATTACGTACATACTGCCCTTAAGGCCAAAACTTTACGTACTTTACTTTTCAAAAGTGTTTTAAAACATATAATAAACATCCGTCAATTCCTCTCTACTGTTCTACCCCCATAGCTAACATCCATGAACCGACAAGTATGCTTATACGTCAATTCCCTTGTCACAACTGTACCGCCCCCATGGCTCACGTCCATGAACCGACGAGTACCTGGTCAATACTCCCATGGCCAACGGCCATGAACCGAAAATACCCTGGTCAATGCCCCCATGATCAATGACCATGAACCGACAATACTGCTTAACACTATAGGGAGGTTGTGTGGACCTCCCGAGCAACCATCGTCACTCATCCCAGTTGTACAACCGTTAGCGAACCACCAAGGTTCTTACTAATGGGTAGAACACATATCTGACATCTTGTACAAGTAACATCTGTCCCAAGGACCTTTACAAGCTGGTACACATTCCCGAAGGAAAGCTGTTCACTTTACTATTCATAAAACTTTCTATAAATCTTGTTCATAACTTTCATATATAATATGTCTTTGTTTATGTATATAAAATATAGTAAATGCTTGCCATAAAATATCGTTACTTTACTGAAAACATACTAATACATATATCATGCTTTTGTTTATGTATATAAAAATATAGTAAACGCTTGCCATGAAAAAACTTTACTTCACTAAAATAGTTTATCACATATCACGCCTTTGTTTATGTATATGAAAATATAGTAAACGCTTGCCATGAAATATCTTTACCTTACTCAAAATATACTTCTGCCTCTTTTAAACTTTACATTAAAACATAGCTTTCACTTTGTTTATTAATATATAAAATATAAGAACCACTTTACACTAAGTATGCACACCACCCCTAAAGATGGCAAAAAGGGGATTAGAACTCACCTGACATGCTAGCCTCAAGTGTTCTCTACTGCACAAACTATGTCACGCACAATCTGGATAATTCATTCATATACGTTAAGATAATTGTCCTAACTGACACTACACGTTTCTATCTTTAGGGTTTGGCGAACTTAGGCAAGTTCGCCATTCATAGCTTAGGCGAACATGGTAAGTTCGCTACTTAGGTTTAGCGAACATAAGGCTAAGTTCGCCACTTTGACTTAGGCGAACTTCTAGTAAGTTTGCCTCCTTGACTTATCTAACATGGGGTAAGTTCGCTTCATTTGCATTAGGCGACATGCTAAGTTCGCCACTTGGCTTCAGGCGAACATCCTAGATTCGCCTGAACTGGGCCTTTTCCCAAACAAACCCAAACCGTAATGAGGACATCTAGGTAATATATACCTTTTTTATTCTAACGAAAATCGGACGGAGTCCCGTTTGTTTTTGGTCTAAACCCGACAATTCTGGTTGTTTATTACCATCTCAAATCATTCAAAAATAATCCATAACAATTGTGTTTTAATTACTAGCATTGATAACCATCTTTCTAAACGTCTATCAAGTGGCATTTATTAAAAATAATTAATCTTTGTTAGTTTTTATTTGTCATAAATATATTCATTACACATCATCCTCAACACGGTATTTATATTATTATTCTATGGTTTAAGAGATATACCTTCTCGAACACGGTTCCAAGGACACGAACCAGTAATGTACCTGAACTTTGACGCGAACCCCTCTTTTTGATTAGGCCCATAACTAGACCGATCGGACTCCGAGTCGAGTGATCCGAAAGCCTACGGTCTCGTTTCACTTGCGGTTACCTTTTTCAAGCAACACCGTTGTCGTCTATACTTTGCGAAAACACCACCATCTCCACTACCATGAGCCACCACTAACCACCATCATGTCCTTCACCGTGGTCTACCTCTAGCCACCACCGTGAGCCACCATATTACTTGAACCCATTGCTGTCACCACGAACATTAATAGCCTCCACCATCCCGAACTGCCAACATTAACGTGCTCACTGCTGTTGCCGGAGTCTATGGCAGCAGCTTACTGCTCATCGTCGACTTCCCGTTCACCTCCTATAGGTCCTCCTCCATCCCGAATCACCATCACTCGCCATCAACTACTCACAGCAGCCTCCGCTACCACCGTTCTCCTCCCATTATTATGAAACTCAGTCGTAATCATCATCACCGTTCTCCTCACGCAGCCACCACCGCCGTCGGCTCCATACCACCACCACCAGGCCGCTATCAGCCACTATAACCTCCCACTGCCATCCCCATACAAACCCTAATCATCGTCGAGCTTTCCACCCATAACCTCTCAGCCGTCGCGACTAAACCCACCTACTAACACCGTCTCTTTCCACCTCGTTTTCGACTAACCGGTAACCAATGAAGCTGCCATGCTTCTTTGAGTTTACTCCTCATGAAAATCGAATGAAGGGTACACAGGGAATGGGCGATTATTTTTGTTTTATATTTAGGGCTTAAGGAGGTGAGGATGGTGCAAGGTCTTGAGCTGCAAGCGATGGAGAGGAAGAAAGAAATCGAATGGGGGCGGGGGTGGCGGCTGATAAGGAAAGAAATGAGATTTAGGTTTTTAATATTTTTCATGTAACCCCCCTCAACTTTGTTAAATTGAAATTTCAGCCTTCAACTTAATATAGTTTTTATTTTACCGTACCGTAACTTCATCCTTGGAGACTTTAGACTTAAGCGATATCCCGCGTTCTAACTTATAGGGAATTTGGGATGTTACAGATAGTAGCACTGGTGAGTTCTTTTTGCCCTTTTTCCTATCGTTTTGGGCTGGCATGCATACTAATAGAAAGTATTTTGAAAGGCAATGTATTGTTTTATAAAAAATATATTTTTATAAAAGAAACACAGTTAAACTATCTGTGAAATAAATGTTTTAAAGAAAGTAAAGAACGAAAGTAAAGAAAGGTAAAGGAGCTGCATTTGTGTGGCTTGAAAGTGATAGTAACAGATGCCATATTATATGCTTATGTGTTAATATATGTTATTTGTCTATGTGAAATGTGTTTAATGGAATTATAATATATGTTGTAGTATACTTGCATAGTAGTGTAAAGTAGAAAGCCCTGCAGACAAGCAAAGTAGAAGTCTCACCCCGAGGAGTGAGCAGGCAAAGTAGAAAGTCTCACCCTGAGGTGTGAGTAGGCAAAGGAGTTTTACCCTGAGGTGTAAGCGAGGAAGTCCCACCCTAGGGTGTGGGCACAGCAAAGTAAAAGTCTTACCATGAGGTATAAGCAAGAAAAAGGGAACTTGTCTTCGGACAATGATCCATATGTGATAGTTAACATATGTGATAGTCACTTGTCATGTACGAGTAAAATGTAAAGTTTGAAAGAGTAAAGGAGGACACCTAAACAATTTTCGTGACGAAGACACGGAAGATTTGAATGTCATAAACATTCTAAGGATCAATGAGTAGACGAACGTGTCTACGGAATTATATTTCTTAATATAATAATTAAGATTAATGTGTTACGTGTCGAACGTTAATAACGAATAATATTAAATGAATAAATAAATTCGTACGCTTACCATTTAAAATGGTTTAGAAAAATAATATAAATATATATATATTATTTTAAGTGGTATGATTAACAAAATAATCATTTGTGTGGAAAAATAATAAATATATTATTTTTATTCGATATAATAAACGTGAGTAAATAATATAAACAAATATATTATTAATTAGTTTAAAACATTATACGAGGTAATTAAACGATGCGAAATAATATAAATATATATTATTTTATAATAGGAGTTGCGGGTTGAAAATAATATAAATATATTATTTTATATGAAGTTGAGGTTTGATAATAATATAAATATATTATAATTAAAAGTGGGTATTTTCAATGAATAAGGGTTACAACCAAACCCGAGTCTACGGGTGGTTTACGAGGTTAAAACACATTATACATTAATATAATAATATAGGGGGGATTTTTATATTAAAATAACACTTAAAAATTGACTTACAAATAAAAACGGGTGGAGGGACTCGAACCCGGGTCTCCTCCCCCACACCCAAACGTCCTAACCATCCAAGTCCGCTAGGGTATCGCATCAGAATCGGATTCCGAATTGCTTTAACATTGAACTCCAGTGAGTTCTTCCCCCTTACGCGAAACCGAACCAAAACATCTCCAAAACCAACCAATTCGACCATGATTTATCATAAAATCATAGGGGTTTTGTTTATCGAATGATTTCGAGCCTGTGGGTTCAATTAATTGCAAAATCGTTAGGTTTAGGTTAGCTAATATCCTGTTCGTTCATTAGAAACCCTGGGTTATGAACACAGGATCGAATATGTCGAATTTGATATTAAAGTTGGTTGGGATCATGGGGCTTTCAACAAGCAAGGCATTGCGAGTTTAATCCTGTGATTTTAATTTGATTAAGGTGGTGTTTGGATTAGGGTTCGATCGAACCGAAAACATAAGAACCCTATGTATAGGTTTGTGTTTAATCAGTGTTATGAATCCAAATTAGATTAGGGCTTTCATTGAGTATGGGATTATGAAACTAACCATATGATTTAATTGGATTTAAACTGAATCTAAGATCAAAACCCCCAAACCGGTTTTGAACGAACCCTAGGTTCTAGATTTTGATCGATTTGATGTTGTAAGACCAAATAATCATAGGGCTTTCAATCTAGAGACATAAACGAATCTAATAGTGTAGGAATTTACCGTATTAGTGTTCGAATTGAGTGTGGTCAGCTAAAACCAATGTCGAGGAGGGCAGCTTTGATTCCCGATGACTTCTACTGGGATTTTGATGAAGTTGATGCTTACAGAAGCTTCACAAAGTCTCGATTATCTAGTACAGATGATCAAGTCGTGAATTGGTATAGGTATCCGTAGAGACCTCGTTGGGACCTACATGTGTGTGTCGCTCCACCATGTTCTATCGATGTGGGATGATAGGGCACTAATCGCGAGACTGTAAAGGTAACGCAAAGTGACAGAACTATGGCATGTTTGGGCACGCAACCAAGGATTGTAGGAAAACCAAACAGTCTGATTCGGGAAAATAGAAGGAACAGGAACAGCCCAAGGCAAGGACCCTGTCACACCCCGACCGATGGCGGAATCATCGAGGCGGACAATGTGATGTTTGTTCAAAAGCACATGATAACTAAAGGTTGCATAATTCATTAATTAAATTTAAAGACAACAAGTTCCAAATAAAATACATTTCAAATAACCTAGTCTAGTTCAAAACATTAATTTATTTAACTAGGTCCATAGTTCCTAAGTGGAGAGATCTTCGGCAAGCAGTCACATATCCAAACCTGAAACATTATTTAAAACAAGTGTCAACTAAAAAGTTGGTGAGTACATAGGTTTAGTATTTCCTGTAAATAGTGGTTGTAAATCGTTTTGCAACTCATTGTTTATATTATTAAACATAGCATATGATGTATCATTTATTTAATCACAATTCAAACCGAGTTTGACGCGCTTGAACAGAGCACAACAGCTAAGTCCGGTATGTTTGAATATAGTTACCCACTATATCCGATATGTTTGAATATAACCCGCGGTTATATCCGAGTATGCAGTAATAAACACCCTAACCGGGTGGGCTGGTCAGGCACAATAGATCTATCAATATTACAGTTGGTTGTCTTGTGTTTAAATGTATGTACATCCAAAGAATAAGCATATAGTCTCATGTATAACACGTATAAACAATGTGAGTAGCATGTATAATGTTTCACCCCAAAACGTACAAAAATGTAAAATATGGGCTATGTAACTCACCTTGCAAGCGGGTATTTTCCACGCGTGTAGGTGATAAGTACGTGAAAGCCTAAGCACGTTGATACCCTAAGTAGACAAATGGGTATTATTGTATGCGTATTGGTGTGTATTTGTATTTAAATGTATGTGGGCTTTAATATAATTCTTCCTTAATATTTATTTATATAATGTATGGAAATAAAATGTTAATGGGTTTTTGTAAAACTTTAACTTATAAGAATACATATATATATTGTTTTATACAAGTATTATTATATTTAATGTATTTATAATGATAACAGATAAAGAAAAGTCTTTATTTAAACTTTATTTAAACAGGCTTATTAAAAACATTGCTAGGTTTATATAAAAATGGGATATTTTAGATATTAAATGTATTTTAATAAGTTTATAAAAATGTTATAAGATTTATAAAAATATAGGACATTTTATACATATAAAAATGTATTTAAATAATATTACAAGACTTATAAAAATATGGGGTGTCTTATATATATAAAAATGTAATTAAATAATATTACAAGATTTATAAAAATGTGGGATGTTTTATATATAAAAATCTAATTTAATAATATTACAAGATTTATAAAAATAATGAAATAGGTTATAGATAAAAAGAGTGTGAAATCGGTTTCAAAATAAACGAACGAGTTAACCGACTCGTATTGGTTTTTTTATTGTATAAATATGGTATTAAAATATGGTGGGATAATTAAATAAACTAAATTATATTTTTAAAACAGAAAATAGAAAAAAAAATGGGTTGGGCCGTAGGCCACCCGGATCGAACCCGCGACCTGCGACACCAACACACACACGCATAACCAGCCGGGCTACTGCCCATCGCTGGTTATGTGTGTGTCGTTTAATTGATAAACACACAACCAGTGTTGGTCGTTGGTTCTCGGCAATCCAACAAACCATGTCCGAGGACTTGGGTTTGTCCGGAAACTGTCGTGCGAACGCCTAGATTTTGATCCGAATTGCTTACCAGGGATAAGTAGAAGACAGGGGAATCGATTTGAGGTTCGAACCGAGTTGCAACACGCCTGGTCGGCACAGGTTTGAAATCCAAAAAAGTCAAAGTTGGAAATCGATCTTCCGGATGAAATTAGTCCTTAATATCTTGGTCACAGCTTCACTCAGGGACGGCGAATGTGATGTCGTCTTCAATTTGAGGTGAGAGTGGGTGGAAGAGGGGTAGCGAGCTCGGGCAGGGCCGACAATGGTCATTTATAGGCGAGCTTAATTCCTATGCTCAAACGTGCAATTAAGCACGTTCCGACATTATTCTGGACGAAACGAAACTAACCCGACATCCAACAGGCGTGGAGGTGGCCTGTCGGGCACGAATTTGTGCGTGGGTTTCTCGGCCACCAACAGGATCAGACGATCCGTATGTTGGGGAGGCCAATTGGTCGAGGGTTCTTGTTCGCATGGGCAAGACGAATTCAGAGACACCTTTGTCGGCTGTCGAGGTGCAGGGAACAGGTGTGTCGAGATGTCGCCGGAAAAACGCTTGGACCGCCGGACAAACGAGGGTGGTGACCGGAAATGCGAATTGGGGATTGGCAACTTTGGTCCCTGGAGTTTGTTTTTGTTTTAATTTAGTCCCTGAATTAATTACGGATGAGTCCCTGAGGTTTGGTTTGTCCAGAAATAGCCCCTCAACAGATTTCTGTTTTAAAACCCTCTAGTTTGATTAATTACAAAACGAACCCTAAACTTTTTATTAAATAAATAAATTTAATTTCTTTTAAATCTATTTATATTTTATAAATTTATTTTCATTATTATTATTAATAATAATTTTTATAAAAGCTATTTATCTCATTTAAATAGGTTATTTCATTGAATGTGCAACTTTTAATTTAGAATTTTTATATAAAATTTTATATAAGTTTAAAACTTATAAAATTTTAATTGTTTTAAATCCATAAAATAATATATATATATTTTGTACAAAATTAAATAAAAACACTCGCATTTCATTCAATAGAAAAATGATTACATGATAAATATAACACAAGTGCGAGAACGAAAAATCCGAAACGTCACAGTCTCCCCATGTTAGAGGAATTTCGTCCCGAAATTCAACTAGTGGAGGCTATGAAAAGAGATGCGGATACTTGGTCTTCATTTGGTCTTCATGTTCCCAAGTGAACTCGGGTCCACGTTTAGATTCCCAACGGACCTTGACAATGGGGATGCGGCTACGCTTGAGTTTCTTGACTTCTCGGTCCATGATTTCCACGGGTTTCTCAACAAAGTGCAACCTCTCGTCAATGCGCACTTCATCAAGAGGGATGTGGAGATTCTCGTCGGCTAGACACTTTTTCAAATTAGATACATGGAAAGTCGGATGAACGTTGATGAGTTCAGAAGGGAGGTCAAGTTTGTAGGCCACTTTTCCTACCCACTCGAGTATCTTGAATGGGCCCACATATCGAGGTGCAAGTTTTCCTTTCTTTCCAAATCGGACTACGCCTTTCCAAGGTGATACCTTTAGAAGAACCATATCTCCAACTTGAAATTCCAAGGGTTTTCGTCGTTTATCGGCATAGCTCTTTTGTCGACTCCTTGCTACTCGAATGTTGTCACGGATGAGAGAGACTTTATCGGTGGTCTCTTGGATAAGCTCGGGACCGGTGATTTGTGCTTCACCAATTTCGTTCCAACAAATCGGTGAACGACATTTTCGTCCATAAAGAGCTTCAAACGGTGCCATGTTAATACTTGTGTGGTAGCTGTTGTTGTAGGAAAATTCGATCAGCTGTAGGTGAGAATCCCAATTGCCACCAAAGTCAATGACACAAGCCCTAAGCATATCCTCGAGAGTTTGGATTGTTCGCTCGGTTTGTCCATCAGTTTGAGGATGGTAAGCCGTACTTAAATCCAAACGAGTACCAAGCGTAGATTGCAATGATTGCCAGAATCGGGAAGTAAAACGCGAATCACGATCGGAGATGATGTTCAAAGGGATCCCGTGACGACTTACGATCTCATCAATGTAGATCCGAGCCAATTTCTCGACTCGATAGTCCTCACGAATAGGCAAGAAATGAGCTGACTTTGTTAGTCGGTCGATAATAACCCAGATACTATCGTGCCCACTAGAAGTGCGTGGGAGTTTGGTGATGAAATCCATGGCAAGGTTCTCCCACTTCCACACGGGAATTTCAGGTTGTTCGAGGAGTCCGGAAGGTTTTTGATGTTCGGCCTTCACCTTAGAACAGGTTAGGCATTTTGCCACAAAGAGGGCAATATCCTTTTTCATGCCGGGCCACCAATATTGATGACGGAGACCCATGTACATCTTATCAGCTCCGGGATGTACTGAATAACGAGTTTTGTGGGACTCGTTCATCAAAAATATACGAAGATCATCGCGATCGGGAACCCAGATACGGTCCAAGTAATACAATAGGCCGTTGGCATTGGTTTCTAGCAAGATTTCTACACCACATGCCATTTCTTGATACATGTTTCCCTTGGTAACCGAGGTGTGTTGTGCTTGGAGAATGCGGGCTTGAATATCATTATGAATACGAACACTATGAAGCATGATACGTTCTTTACGACTCAAGGCGTCGGCTACAACATTTGCTTTGCCGGGGTGGTAGCGAATCTCGCAGTCGTAGTCGTTAAGAAGTTCGACCCAACGTCGTTGCCTCATATTAAGCTCTTTTTGATTGAAAATATGTTGGAGACTTTTGTGGTCGGTGAAAACCACGCATTTGGTGCCATATAAATAGTGTCTCCAAATTTTCAAGGCGAAAACGACAGCACCAAGCTCAAGATCATGGGTCGTATAGTTTTTCTCATGAATTTTGAGTTGACGTGATGCATATGCAATTACTTGGCCACGTTGCATAAGAACGCAACCAAGACCTTGGTTGGATGCATCACAATAAACGACAAAGTCGTCATTACCATTAGGGAGGGTTAGAATAGGAGCATTGCAGAGCTTGTGCTTGAGAGTTTGAAAAGCTCCTTCTTGCTTGGGTCCCCACTCGTAAGATTTACCCTTGTGAGTCAAGGCAGTGAGTGGAACCGCAATCTTGGAGAAATTTGAGATGAAACGACGATAGTAACCTGCTAGTCCAAGGAATGAACGATACTCGGTAGGAGTCTTCGGTGTACTCCAATTCTTTACCGCCTCGATCTTTGCCGGGTCCACATGAATTCCTTTATCGTTGACTATGTGTCCCAAAAATTGAACCTCTTTAAGCCAGAATTCACACTTGGAGAATTTGGCGTATAGTTGTTCTTTCTTCAAGAGTTCCAAAATCAAACGAAGATGTTGTTCATGTTCCGCTTTCGTTTTAGAATAGATGAGAATGTCGTCAATGAAAACGATCACAAACTTGTCCAAATAAGGTTTGCATACACGGTTCATGAGGTCCATGAAGACCGCAGGTGCATTAGTCAAACCGAATGGCATGACCATAAACTCGTAGTGACCATATCTAGTCCGAAAGGCAGCCTTTGGAATGTCTTCATCGAGAACACGAAGTTGATGGTATCCGGAACGAAGGTCAATCTTGGAGAAACATGTTGAACCTTGAAGCTGATCGAAAAGATCGTCGATATGGGGTAAAGGGTATCGGTTCTTAATTGTAAGCTTGTTGAGTTCACGATAATCGATGCACATTCGAAATGATCCATCCTTTTTCTTTACAAACAGCATGGGAGCACCCCAAGGTGAATGGCTCGGGCGGATGAATCCTTTGGAAGAGAGTTCTTGTAATTGACTTGCAAGCTCTTGCATCTCGGAAGGTGCAAGACGATAGGGGGCTTTTGCCACGGGGGTTGCCCCGGGCACAAGGTCGATACGAAACTCCACTTGTCTAGTGGGAGGAAGACCAGGTAAATCCTCGGGGAATACCTCGGGGAAATCTCGGATGATTGGAATGTCTTGCAATTTCTTACCCTTGTCTTTCGTGTCAACTATGTGGGCCAAGAACGCAACGTACTTTTTCCGCAAGCACTTTTGTGCCAATGTGCAAGACATGATTTGAAGACCACGACACGGTTTTTCACCGAAAATAACTAACGTGTCTCCCGAAAGGAGAGGTATACGAATGCACTTTTCGTAGCAAATAACCTCGGCATGGTGCTTGGATAACCAGTCCATGCCAATTATAATATCGAAGCTTCCCAATTGCATTGGAAGGAGATCAACAGAGAATTCATGATTATTAAGCTCGAGATTGCAGTTGCGGATAACAGAGTTTATAGCAATAGATTTCCCGTTTGCTATCTCCACGGAATAGGGGTTGTCAAGTTTCGTTCTTTGTTTAGCAAGTCGAGATTCAAAGGTAAGAGACACGAAACTCCTATCGGCACCAGTATCAAATAAAATGGATGCATAATGATTGTTTATGAGAAACGTACCGTTTATCACGTCGTTGTTTGCTTGTGCCTCATTAGCGTTTATATTAAACGCTCGTCCTTGGGGACCACCTTGATGATGAAGTTTTGGGCATCGGTCACGGAAGTGGTTTGGGTCTCCACATTCGTAACATGCCCGACCATTGAAAGGTGCCGGATAGACGGGACGGTTGGCAGGAGCAGCTTGATGGACGGGAGGACGGGTACGGCAGGTAGTGACCACATATCCATATCTCCCGCAGCTTGAGCACAATCAACATGGTAGATTGGCAAGATGATGGTATTTGCAGGTCTGGCATTGGGGATTCGGGCCCTGATAAATTTTTGGGTTTTGACCCAAAGGGGCCGCTTGAATAGCAGGTACAACGGGAGTTACGGCTGCGAAGTTTCGACCCTTACGTTTCTTGTTGCGGTTAGAAGACTCGGGTTTCACATCTTTGACTGCCGCAAGAGTAGACACAACCTTCTTGGAACCCTTTCTTGTTAAGGTTCCGGCTTTGACATGGTTGTCGGATAATGTAGCAGATAGGCGGATAGCAGCTTCAAGAGTAGGAGGATTGCTTCCTAGCACAGCATCTTGAATTTGCATAGGCAGGCCGCCTATGTACTTTTCAATTCCCAGAGTAAGGGGAGTGATCATGTGAGGCACCAACAGACTTAGTTCTTGGAACCGGGTGGTGTAAGCCAGATTATCCCCGCTGTCTTGGGCAAGATCCCAAAATTCAGCCTCGAGCTTCCTCATTTCATTCCGAGGATAGAATTCATCAGTCATGGCCTTCTTCAGATCATCCCATGATAAGGATGTTGCAACCTCAGCACCACGAGTGTGTTTCTCACCGTTCCACCAGGTGAGGGCTCTCTTTTGGAGTACACTTGTAGCATAACGAACCCGAAGATTATCGGGACAGTCGCTGTTTAGGAATGTGCTTTCCATGCTTTCAAACCATTGGAGTAGGCCGGTAGCACCTTCAGTCCCGAAGAATTTAGTAGGATTGCACAAGTTAAAGTGCTTAAACGTGCAATGAGGCGGGTTGGTACCACCGTTTCCTTGGATGTTGTGAGACCCGTCACTGTTGTTATTTGCTTGGGTCATTTGCCCTACTAGCTGGGCAAGGAGCGTAGCAAGATTCGGGTTGGAAGTGCTAGAGTTTGCACGTCGAGGAGGCATTCTAACACCATAAGAAAGACAATGATATTTTAGATAAGACGGATAAATATGAGTTATAAAGGGAAATAATGTAAGCAGAAATACGAGATTTATCATGACGCGTGCCAGTGCATGCGTATTTATTCTAAGTTGATAGGGGAAACTAAGTCATCTTTTCCGGGTAGGACATGATGTTATAGATCATTATTTGCATAATAGGAATTGCCGGGACTTGCATACATTACAAATCGTTATTACGTGTGCACCCGTAATAATGATTTGTTTTGCATGTTTGTCTAGTTCTTCCTATCTTGCTATAATATCCCCAAATTTTAAGTTTAAGTTCGGATTGTATCCTTGCGAATACATTGACTTATCAACGTTAATTAATTTCCCGAAACTTTCAAAGAGACATGCTTTAGCCTATAGGTAAACACTCACTTCAGGAATTCCCAGGAAAGCATACGGGTCCGTTTATTTGGATTTATACGAAATGCTTTCCTAGACAGAAAACCCAATGTACAGGTGTCACCCTTCCAGATTGCACGTGTCCTTTACTAGTCTCAAGAAATTAAGTCGTTGACGAGATTTTCAAGATTTTTGATAGACTTGAGAGTCTATGAGTATAAAATGTGTAGGAGTGTTGCAATTTATAAGGACTAGGAAAGAGTATGGATAAGGATGGGTAGTGTATTTGTTTGCATAAATGTGTTGATCAAATGTGTATGTAAAGTATGTATCATGTATCAAAGTCTTGTATGTATGTGTATAAGTCTCATGTACCAAACTCGGGAAAATTCAAACAATTCCTAACTACAAATAATTCACATAGCAATTAATCATTTAGCACATAACACATAAAAGGGAATCCTAGGGTTATAGTCTAGGTCATTGTGTCTAATAACCTAATTCCCTATAACCATGGCTCTGATACCAATCTGTCACACCCCGACCGATGGCGGAATCATCGAGGCGGACAATGTGATGATTGTTCAAAAGCACATGATAACTAAAGGTTGCATAATTCATTAATTAAATTTAAAGACAACAAGTTCCAAATACAATACATTTCAAATAACCTAGTCTAGTTCAAAACATTAATTTATTTAACTAGGTCCATAGTTCCTAAATGGAGAGATCTTCGGCAAGCAGTCACATATCCAAACCTGAAACATTATTTAAATCAAGTGTCAACTAAAAAGTTGGTGAGTACATAGGTTTAGTATTTCCTGTAAATAATGGTTGTAAATCGTTTTGCAACTCATTGTTTATATTATTAATAATAGCATATGATGTATCATTTATTTAATCACAATTCAAACCGAGTTTGACGCGCTTGAACAGAGCACAACAGCTAAGTCCGGTATGTTTGAATATAGTTACCCACTATATCCGATATGTTTGAATATAACCCGCGGTTATATCCGAGTATGCAGTAATAAACACCCTAACCGGGTGGGCTGGTCAGGCACAATAGATCTATCAATATTACAGTTGGTTGTCTTGTGTTTAAATGTATGTACATCCAAAGAATAAGCATATAGTCTCATGTATAACACGTATAAACAATGTGAGTAGCATGTATAATGTTTCACCCCAAAACGTACAAAAATGTAAAATAGGGGCTATGTAACTCACCTTGCAAGCGGGTATTTTCCACGCGTGTAGGTGATAAGTACGTGGAAGCCTAAGCACGTTGATACCCTATGTAGACAAATGGGTATTATTGTATGCGTATTGGTGTGTATTTGTATTTAAATGTATGTGGGCTTTAATATAATTCTTCCTTAATATTTATTTGTATAATGTATGGAAATAAAATGTTAATGGTTTTTGTAAAACTTTAACTTATAAGAATACATATATATATATTGTTTTATACAAGTATTATTATATTTAATGTATTTATAATGATAACAGATAAAGAAAAGTCTTTATTTAAACTTTATTTAAACAGGCTTATTAAAAACATTGCTAGGTTTATATAAAAATCGGATATTTTAGATATTAAATGTATTTTAATAAGTTTATAAAAATGTTATAAGATTTATAAAAATATAGGACATTTTATACATATAAAAATGTATTTAAATAATATTACAAGACTTATAAAAATATGGGGTGTCTTATATATATAAAAATGTAATTAAATAATATTACAAGATTTATAAAAATGTGGGATGTTTTATATATAAAAATCTAATTTAATAATATTACAAGATTTATAAAAATAATGAAATAGGTTATAGATAAAAAGAGTGTGAAATCGGTTTCAAAATAAACGAACGAGTTAACCGACTCGTATTGGTTTTTTTATTGTATACATATGGTATTAAAATATGGTCGGATAATTAAATAAACTAAATTATATTTTTAAAACAGAAAATAGAAAAAAAAAATGGGTTGGGCCGTAGGCCACCCGGATCGAACCCGCGACCTGTGACACCAACACACACACGCATAACCAGCCGGGCTACTGCCCATCGCTGGTTATGTGTGTGTCGTTTAATTGATAAACACACAACCAGTGTTGGTCGTTGGTTCTCGGCAATCCAACAAACCATGTCCGAGGACTTGGGTTTGTCCAGAAACTGTCGTGCGACCGCCTAGATTTTGATCCGAATTGCTTACCAGGGATAAGTAGAAGACAGGGGAATCGATTTGAGGTTCGAACCGAGTTGCAACACGCCTGGTCGGCACAGGTTTGAAGTCCGAAAAAGTCAAAGATGGAAATCGATCTTCCGGATGAAATTAGTCCTTAATATCTTGGTCACAGCTTCACTCAGGGACGGCGAATGTGATGTCGTCTTCAATTTGAGGTGAGAGTGGGTGGAAGAGGGGTAGCGAGCTCGGGCAGGGCCGACAATGGTCATTTATAGGCGAGCTTAATTCCTATGCTCAAACGTGCAATTGAGCACGTTCCGTCATTATTCTGGACGAGACGAAACTAACCCGACATCCAACAGGCGTGGAGGTGGCCTGTCGGGCACGAATTTGTGCGTGGGTTTCTCGGCCACCAACAGGATCAGACGATCCGTATGTTGGGGAGGCCAATTGGTCGAGGGTTCTTGTTCGCATGGGCAAGACGAATTCAGAGACACCTTTGTCGGCTGTCGAGGTGCAGGGAACAGGTGTGTCGAGATGTCGCCGGAAAAACGCTTGGACCGCCGGACAAACGAGGGTGGTGACCGGAAATGCGAATTGGGGATTGGCAACTTTGGTCCCTGGAGTTTGTTTTTGTTTTAATTTAGTCCCTGAATTAATTATGGATTAGTCCCTGAGGTTTGGTTTGTCCAGAAACAGCCCCTCAACAGATTTCTGTTTTAAAACTCTCTAGTTTGATTAATTACAAAACGGACCCTAAACTTTTTATTCAATAAATTAAGTTAATTTCTTTTAAATCTATTTATATTTTATAAATTTATTTTCATTATTATTATTAATAATAATTTTTATAAAAGCTATTTATCTCATTTAAATAGGTTATTTCATTGAATGTGCAACTTTTAATTTAGAATTTTTATATAAAATTTTATATAAGTTTAAAACTTATAAAATTTTAATTGTTTTAAATCCATAAAATAATATATATATATATATATATATATATATATTTTGTACAAAATTAAATAAAAACACTCGCATTTCATTCAATAGAAAAATGATTACATGATAAATATAATACAAGTGCGAGAACGAAAAATCCGAAACGTCACCGACCCGAACCTATGCTTTAACTGAGGAAGAAGCCAAGGGGAACCCTGATGTTGTGTCAGGTACGTTCCTATTTAACGATAAACCTGCTGCAATTTTATTTGATTCTGGTGCTAGTAAAAAATTTATATGTAATACCTTTAGCCGCAAACTAAACTGCACAGTTAGCAACATTGTAAGGGCCTTTAGTGTAGAAACTGTTGTTGGAAGAAACTCGGTACTTTTCCAAATGACTAACGATTGCATGATAGAAATAGAGGGCCATAAGTTTCCTTCTAGATTATTGTAGGTCCCGGGAGCCTCGTCACGCAGCGGAGATACACGGACCTGTTCTATGATTTGTGTGGGAACCAAGAAAATGAAGAAGAGAAACACGAACAAAGACAACAGACAATGAAACGACACATAATCCATAACATAGAAGTCATCCCGTATTACAGACTACATACCGAAGGAGCACACATTTCTCATCTAAGCTCATGGTCTAGGGGTCGGGAGAGCTCGTCCCGACCCGGACACCTCTCGACCTTGTTCCAGAGTTCCAACTACAAATGAAGACAAGTCTTCTATTTATAGGGGAAGGAACATTACCTGCGTACTTGACAAGTACGCAAGGCAAAAGTCTTGCGTACTTACTAAGTATGCATGGTTTGGTCATGCGTACTTGACAAGTACACAGGACTAAACTGGTGTGCAGGCTAAGTACTCAGGAACACCCTCCTACGCACTAGCCACGTACACCGATACATAGAATTTAATCTATAGTTACAAAAACATGCTTCTACAATTATTCCTTCTGACCTTAGGAGGATTCGATATAGTATTGGGCATTGATTGGCTAGCTGCCAGCGAAGCACAAATTGTATCTAAATGAAAGATGATCAATCTCAAAGCTACTGACAGCAGCCTGAATACGGTTTATGGTGATTGGAATTGCATGATGCCAAACGTTATCTCAATGATTAAGGTCGAAAGTTACATGACGTGCGGTTGCGAAGCTTATCTGCCGTATGTTATCAATGATAGAATGAAATCCAAGGAACTCAAAGATGTGCCCGTGGGGTGCAACTTTCCAGAAGTGTTCCCAAAGGACCTACATGGCATGCCACCCGATCGGGAGAGAGAATTTCAAATTGACTTATTGTCAGGAGCCTAGCTCGTTGCCAAAGCACCTTACTAATTGGCTCCGTCGGAAATGAAAGAATTGATGTCTCAACTGGAAGTAATCACTGAGAAAGGATTTATTAGGCCGAGCATCTCACCATGGGGCACTCCGGTACTATTTTTAAAGAAGAAAGACGGTAGCATGCACATGTGCATCGATTACCGAGAGCGGAACAAATGAACGGTTAAGAATAAATACCCACTATCGAGAATAAACGACCTCTTTGACTAGTTACAACGTGCGCAATGGTTTTCAAAGATCTATTTTAGGTTGGGATACCATCAATTGAAAGTAAGAGAAGAAGACATACCAAAAACTGCGTTTCGCACGCGGTATGAACATTTCGAGTTCCTCGTCATGTCATTCGGTCTAACCAATGCCCCTGTGGCATTTACGGATTTAATGAATAGAGTGTGCCGACCAATGTTGGACCGATCAATGATAGTTGTCACACCCCCAAATTCCACAAACGGAGTTTTACCGTTTGGAAGGTGACAAACCAGGATCTCAGACATCAGTTGCATCAAACAACACTATATGGGACATAAATGAAATATCATAAAGTTCAGAGTTAAATGCGGAAGCGGTTTATGTCAGATAGTTAATGCGCAAAACAAACGCACCTAAGTTTGGTTTAATAAAACAAATGAATTGTTTTAAATGTTTGCATGATAATGTAAAGACAGCAGGACTCCATGCATGTCCTAGGTGTGCAACCTGTGCCTTAGCGACCTGAGAAACATGTAAGAAAACACGAGGATGGTGAGTTCACAGGTATCAAGTTTACAATAAGAGAGTGTTTGCCAGATTATGTACATTCAATATGCATATCTATAGGTAGCTAGCCTATGTTCATGTTTTACTAAAGCACTCGCAACCGAAGATGATTGTTTGTGTATTTGCCTCCTGCCAGGTCTATCAACTCTGGCAAATGTGAGTAGGCTAACATTTCACCCGTTCGATCTCCAATCGAGTTAGCGCGACTAACGCGGGTGGGATTTGTCAAACCCAATAGTACTACTAAACTTTACCTCGCTAAGATCCATATTAACGGTTCGATGTATGATGAGGACTTTCTGTGATAGTGTGTCACGCTTAGCCTCAACAGTAATAACATATGAATTACAATAATCTAAAATAGTTGTGTCATGTTTTCTCCCCTAACGGGAAAAACATGTAACATAATGTTTCTCTGCGTACCTGTTTCTCCCCCACGGGGAAAACAAGTAAAAGTATGATAGTTGGTGTTCATGTTTGTTTCTCCTCAACAGGAAAACAAGTAAAATATGTTTGTGTGTAAGCATGTTTCTCCCCCAATAGTAAAACAAGTAAAAAGGGGCCGTGAAGCTCACCTGCGTTGCGTTTTAAGTAGTATCACACAAGTAAGAGATTTGGAACCTCAAATGTTAGCCTTCACGGCTTACGAATGCCCTAGTATTATAAACACATAAGTTAGGGACATATGGGATTTTGTGACGACGACACGGAAGATTTGAATATCATAAACATTCTAAGGATCAATGACTAGACGAATGTGTCTACGGAATTATATTTCTTAATATAATAATTAAGATTAATGTGTTACGTGTCGAACGTTAATAACGAATAATATTAAATGAATAAATAAATTCGTACGCTTACCATTTAAAATGGTTTAGGAAAATAATATAAATATATATATTATTTTAATTAATATGATTAACAAAATAATCATTTGTGTGGAAAAATAATAAATATATTATTTTTATTCGATATAATAAACGTGAGTAAATAATATAAACAAATATATTATTAATTAGTTTAAAACGTTATACGAGGTAATTAAATGAGGTGAAATAATATAAATATATATATATTATTTTATAATAGGAGTTGCGGGTTGAAAATAATATAAATATATTATTTTATATGAAGTTGAGGTTTGAAAATAATATAAATATATTATAATTAAAAGTGGGTATTTTCAATGAATAAGGGTTACAACCAAACCCGAGTCTACAGGTGGTTTACGAGGTTAAAACACATTATACATTAATATAATAATATAGGGGGGGTTTTATATTAAAATAACACTTAAAAATAAAAATGGATGGAGGGACTCGAACCCGGGTCTCCTCCCCCACACCCAAACGTCCTGACCATCCAAGCCCGCTAGGGTATCGCATCAGAATCGGATTCCGAATGGCTTTAACGTAGAACTCCAGTAAGTTCTTCCCCCTTACGTGAAACCGAACCAAAACATCTCCAAAACCAACCAATTCGACCACGATTGATCATAAAATCATAAGGGTTTTGTTTATCGAATGATTTCGAGCCTGTGGGTTCAATTAATTGCAAAATCGTTAGGTTTAGGTTAACTAATATTCTGTTCGTTCATTAGAAACCCTAGGTTATGAACACAGGATCGAATATGCCGAATTTGATATTAAAGTTGGTTGGGATCATGGGGCTTTCAACAAGCAAGGCATTGCGAGTTTAATCCTGTGATTTAATTTGATTAAGATGGTGTTTGGATTAGGGTTCGATCTAACCGAAAACATAAGAACCCTATGTATAGGTTTGTGTTTAAATCAGTGTTATGAATCCAAATTAGATTAGGGCTTTCATTGAGTATGGGATTACGAAACTAACCATATGATTTAATTGGATTTAAACTGAATCTAAGATCAAAACCCCCAAACCGGTTTTGAACGAACCCCAGGTTCTAGATTTGGATCGATTTGATGTTGTAAGCCCAAATAATCATAGGGCTTTCAATCTAGATACACAAACGAATCTAATAGTGTAGGAATTTACCGGATTAGTGTTCGAATTGAGTGTGGTCGGCTAAAATCGATGCCGAGGATGGCAGCTTTGATTCCCGGTGACTTCTGCTGGGATTTCGATGAAGTTGATGCTTACAGAAGCTTCACAAAGTCTCGATTATCGAGTGCAGATGATCAAGTCATGAATTGGTATACGAATTCAACAAGTTCGATAGTATATGCTCATGAAGTCGATGGGTACGGGTTTAGTTCCCATTATTGAGTTTTAATTAGATAATGATAGTGTTTTATTCGGTAGTTAAAGGCCGTTAATGTCATAATTCCTGTGAATTCAGTTACAATTTCACATAGAAACGATCGCGGGGCTTGATTTTGAGCAAAGTCACACGGTTTGACTTTCAAAAGTCAAACACAATCAATAATGGGTTAAAATCAGGTTTAGTCCCTGTGGTTTTATGTTCTTAAGTTTAGAACTTGGCAGGAATAGTCCCTAAAGTTTGAATTGGGTTAACTAGGTTGCGGACTTGTTAGTTTGACTAACAAAAATTCAACAGAATGGGTTTTGACTAATTTTATTACTAGTCCTTGTAGTTTTAAGTTTAGATAATGACAAAATTAGTCCCTAAGGTTTGAGTTAAGTTAACTAGGTTAACTTTAACTGGATTTGGTTAACGGAGTTAACCTGAAAAGTTTGGATTGTCACATCATCCCCTAGTTGAAAGAATTTTCGTCCTGAAAATTAGAATAATAAAAAAAATTTCTAGGGTGTCACATCATCCCCTAGTTGAAAGAATTTTCGTCCCGAAAACTAGAATAGTACTTTAAGTGTATGACGTGGAGTGCTTAAACATATGAAGATGCTTGCGTATCATCTGGTCCTCGCACTCCCATGTGAACTTTGGTCCGTGTTTCGAGTTTCAACGAACTCTGACAATAGGGATTTTACTACCTTTGAGCGTTTTGACTTCCCTATCCATGATTTCTACCGGTTCTTTGATGAAACGCAATTTCTCATCGATGTGCAGTTCCTCAAGGGGAACAACGAGTGTCTCGTCTGCTCGAAATTCCTTTAGGTTCAAGACATGAAAGACATCGTGTACACCACTCAGTCCTTCAGGTAGGTCCAGTTGGTACGCTACTGGGCCAATTCTCTTCACTATCTTGAATTTTCCAACATAACGAGGATTCAGTTTGCCTCATTTCCCGAAGCGAATTACATCTTTCCAAGACTTTCAATAGGACCATATCATCTACTTGAAACTCTAAGGGTTTACGACGCTTGTCGTCATAGCACTTTTGACGATAACGAGCTGCTGCCATACGGTTTCGGATTTGAACGATCTTTTTAGAAGTTTCAAACACAAGTTCAGGACCTGTAAGTCTCCTATCCCCAACTTCAGCCCAACAGATAGGAGATTGGCATTTACATCCGTACAATACCTCGAATGGTGCTGCTTAACTGTTAATGTAGAAGAACCCCACTAAAGGAAAGTGAGTTTCCCAATTGTTACCGAAACTAATTACATAAGCCCGTAGCATGTCCTCAAGAGTTTGAATAGTACGTTTTGTTTAGCCATATATTTAAGGATGGTATGACGTGCTCATATCTAGACGCGTGTGTAAAGCGTTTTGTAAAGATTTCCAGAAATGTGAGGTGAATCGTGCGTCACGATCCGAGATAAATGAAATTGGCACCTCGTGCCGAGAGAAGACTTCCTTAAGATAAATACGAGTAAGCTTTTCCATCTTATCAGTCTCTCTGATTGCTAGAAAGTAAGCGGATTTAGTCAGACGATCGACGATTACCCAGATGATGTCACATCCGCTAGGAGTTCTGGGCAATTTGTTGATAAAATCCATAGAGATTTGTTCCCATTTCCACATAGGAATCTCCAGTTGTTGTAGTAAGCCAGGAGGCTTTTGGTATTCTATTTTGACCTTTGCGCAAGTTAGGCACTTGCTAACATAGGCGGCTATATCAGTCTTCATCCTGGGCCACCAATATAGCACCTTTAGGTCATGATACATTTGACTAGAACCAGGATGAATAGAATAGCGAGATTTGAGAAATTCATCCATTTCAAGTTCTCTTAAGTTCCCGTGCTTTGCAACCCATATTCGTTCAGCGAAGTAGCGAATACCGTCAGATTTGACCTCGAGTTGTGCTTCCATACCGCATGTACCTTCCAACGGTAGGTTTTCCTCTTTTAGGGTTTCAAGTTGAACACTATGGATTTTGTCAGGTAATTCGTGGTGGATAGTGAGTTGTAATGCTCGAACTCGTCTGGGCTTAATTTCGTTTCAGCTTAGGGTATCGGCTATTACGTTAGCCTTGCCCGGATGATACTTGATAGCACAGTCATAGTCGTTCAAAGGTTCGAACCAATGACGTTGTCAGATGTTCAACTCTTTTTGTTCGAAGATGTACTGAAGACTCTAGTGATCGGTGTAGACAGTGCATTAGGTACCGTACAAGTAATGTCTCCAGATTTTCAGTGCAAATACTACAGCTCCCAATTCCAAATCATGGGTTGTGTAGTTTTTCTAATGAATTTTCAGTTATCGGGAAGTATATGCGATAACCTTCTCGCGTTGCATTAGTACACAACTGAGACCTTGAATGGAGGCATCACAATACACTACGAAGTCATCCGTTCCCTCGGGAAGATATAGGATGGGTGCACTGTAAGGTTTCTGCTTAAGGAGTTGGAATGATGACTCCTGGGTGTTGCCCCAAATATAAGCTTTTCCCTTATGGGTTAAAGCAGTGAGAGGTTGGGAGATCTTGGAGAATCCCTTGATGAATCGACGATAATAGCCAGCCAATCCCAGAAATTGTCGCATTTCTGTTGAAGTCGTCAGTGACGCCCAATCATTGATGGCTTCTATTTTAGATGGGTCGACGTGTATTCCGTTCTCGTTAACTACATGTCCTAACAACTATACTTCACGAATCCAGAATTCGCACTTAGAGAATTTGGCATACAATCGCTCTTGTTTCAGCAATTCAAGGATTAAGCGTAGGTGTTCCTCATGTTCTTCCTTATTATTGGAATAGATAAGGATGTTATCATTGAAAAACGATGACGAAATGATCAAGGTAGGTTTAAACACACGGTTCATGAGGTCTATGAACACTGCGGGTGCGTTGGTACGAGGTAGAGGGTAATGATTCCTGATAATTACTTTGTTCAGCTCACGGTAATCGATGCACATACGGAAAGTTCCATCTTTCTTCCTGACGAATAAGATCGGAGCTCCCCATGGCGATGAGCTAAGTCTGATAAATCTCTTATCTAACAACTCTGGCAGTTGTGTAGATAACTGTTGTAACTCACTAGGTACAAGTATGTACGGTGCCCGAGAAATCGGCGCTGCTCCGGGTGCTAGGTCGATTTGGAATTCTATTTGATGGTGAGGTGAAAGACCAGGCAGGTATTTAGGAATTACTTCCGGGAAGTTACGAACGATCGGAATGTCATCAATCTTCTTTTCTTCGGATCGTTGCCCGGTGACAAGAGCCAGTATAGCAGTATGCCCTTTACGTAAGCACTTATGTGCTTTCATGAAGGATATGATGCCTACGACAGCACCAATCCTTTCACCTTGGACAGAAGGGTTTCTCCACTCAGGAGAGGAATGCGAACGATTTTGTCACGAAAAATGATTTCGGCTAGTTCTTAGATAACCAATCCATACCGACAGTCATGTCAAAACTGCCAAGTGTGACTGACATGGGGTCAATGTCAAGCTTATGACTAGCTAATCCGAGTTTACATCCTATAAGAACGTGAGTCGCTTCGATTATCTGACCGTCTGCTATCTCTATGGTATACCTAAATTCTGATAGAGTTGGAGTACGACCGCACCAACATGAAGTTTGTGAAGTCATGCTGAGACTTCTAGTGAGACCTGCGCTTATAAGGTAAGCATCGGTCATCGCAAAGGCTAAGGGAAAAGGTTCACATGCAAGGAAGAAAATTTCCATGAAGTATAGATTCTAGTAGTATAAGGGATAGGATATCCGTTTAAGTAATCGCGTTCAACTGATGGTCAGTTAGATTAAATACCCGTTTTCCAATGTTATTGGAATAACTGGATATGCTGGGGTATGAATCAAATTACACCAAGGATTAGTCACCGGATGAGGTAACAAGGTCAAATGGAATCTATTGTTGGATTGTAAGGAATAGCGTGTTAGTTTTGGAAGGACTTCCCAAATTCCGCTTACATAGTTGGAGTCGGTGGATTTACCATGAGGTTCTACTAGAGTTTCAGTCGAGATGGTTTCATTGATCAAGTCTGGATGAGAGTTTAAGTTCACTAAGGCTCTTACATGAGTGAAATCAAATGATGGATCCCATGGATGATAGTTTAGTGTGTTCGTAAATACCTTCAACATGATTGTCGCGTCTATCAATTGTTAAACAGGTTTAACAATACCAACTAGTCGTTGAGCGGGTCACGAGAATTTCTACTGTCAATGGAAATATAAGTATGTAGATCATAGAGTATTACCATTTATCCACACACTAGGTTTCACCAGGACTTACATGCACCTCAAATTACTATTACGTGTGCACAATACGAGAGTCCAATCCAGTGGATTGTACATGGGAACATGTAACAAACATGTACATGAAATGCGACTTCGAGAAATGAAACTAATTCATGAATACAAGTTACAAGAAGCAGCAAAGTAGCCGTCCTTTTAACTTCGTCAAGATAGGGTTTGAGTATGCATTGAGCAATGCGTTCTCAGATTTGTGGTCAATCTATTCTCAACAGAATATCGACCAAAGAAGCGAGCCCATGGCTCGAGAAAGTGATGACATCAACTTGTCAATAGATTCTGTAATAATGCGTGTAACGGTCTGCCTTCAGTCGGCGTATTGTTGCTAGTGGTTACAGTAGGGACTCGCCTCTGGCGATCCCAATTCCCAAAGAGATATGCGTTAGTGCTGAGTGTCGTCCATAACATGGATCTGAGAAAGCCCACCATACCCAACGGGTGATGGTGATGTAAGTGACTCCTCCGAAGGCTCCGTCTCGTTGCCCTCGAACGGGAGTGGATGCTGTTTTGATGATCCCTCGAGTGTTGCCACTGGGAATGATTATGCAATGCAAATGATGTGTCCCTTGCCAACTGAGGGTGATACGGATGGTATTTACATGCCTGCACTGCAATCTATGTATACATGCTGTATATATCAGGTATAAGTGTCTGTGTCGTGTAACTAATGTGTGAGGTTATAGTCTAGTATGCGATCCTAGTTCTCTATAACCAAGTGCTCTGATACCAATCTGTCACACCCCCAAATTCCACAAATGGAGTTTTACCGTTTAGAAGGTGACAAACCAGGATATCAGACATCAGTTACATCAAACGACACTATATGGGACATAAATGAAATATCATAAAGTTCGGAGTTAAATGCGGAAGCGGTTTTTGTCAGATAGTTAATGCGCAAAACAAACGCACCTAAGTTTAGTTTAATAAAACAAATGAATTGTTTTAAATGTTTGCATGATAATGTAAAGACAGTAGGACTCCATGCATGTCCTAGGTGTGTAACCTGTGCCTTAGCAACCTGAGAAACATGTAAAAAAAAGTGTCAACACGAGGTTGGTGAGTTCACAGGTTCCAAGTTTACAATAAGAGAGTGTTTGCCAGATTATGTACATTCAATATGCATATCTATAGGTAGCTAGCCTATGTTCATGTTTTACTAAAGCGCTCACAACCGAAGCTGACTGTTTGTGTATTTGCCTCCTGCCAAGTCTATCAACTCTGGCAAATGTGAGTAGGCTAACATTTAACCGTTCGATCTCCAATCGAGTTAGCGCGACTAACGCGGGTGGGATTTGTCAAACCCAGTAGTACTACTAAACATTACCTCGCTAAGATCCATATTAACGGTTCGATGTATGATGAGGACTTTCTGTGATAGTGTGTCACGCTTAGCCTCAACAGTAATAACATATGAATTACAATAATCTAAAATAGTTGTGTCATGTTTTCTCCCCCAACGGGAAAAACATGTAACATAATGTTTGTCTGCGTACCTGTTTCTCCCCCACGGGGAAAACAAGTAAAAGTATGATAGTTGGTGTTCATGTTTGTTTCTCCTCAACAGGAAAACAAGTAAAATATGTTTGTGTGTAAGCATGTTTCTCCCCCAATAGTAAAACAAGTAAAAAGGGGCCGTGAAACTCACCTGCTTACGAATGCCCTAGTATTATAAACACATAAGTTAGGGACATATGGGATTTCGTGACGACGACACGGAAGATTTGAATGTCATAAACATTCTAAGGATCAATGAGTAGACGAACGTGTCTACGGAATTATATTTCTTAATATAATAATTAAGATTAATGTGTTACGTGTCGAACGTTAATAACGAATAATATTAAATGAATAAATAAATTCGTACGCTTACCATTTAAAATGGTTTAGGAAAATAATATAAATATATATATATATATATATATTATTTTAAGTGGTATGATTAACAAAATAATCATTTGTGTGGAAAAATAATAAATATATTATTTTTATTCGATATAATAAACGTGAGTAAATAATATAAACAAATATATTATTAATTAGTTTAAAACATTATACGAGGTAATTAAACGATGCGAAATAATATAAATATATATTATTTTATAATAGGAGTTGCGGGTTGAAAATAATGTAAATATATTATTTTGTATGAAGTTGAGGTTTGAAAATAATATAAATATATTATAATTAAAAGTGGGTATTTTCAATGAATAAGGGTTACAACCAAACTCGAGTCTACGGGTGGTTTACGGTGTTAAAACACATTATACATTAATATAATAATATAGGGGGGGATTTTTATATTAAAATAACACTTAAAAATTGACTTAAAAAATAAAAACGGGTGGAGGGACTCGAACCCGGGTCTCCTCCCCCATACCCAAACGTCCTGACCATCCAAGCCCGCTAGGGTATCGCATCAGAATCGGATTCCGAATGGCTTTAACATAGAACTCCAGTGAGTTCTTCCCCCTTACGCGAAACCGAACCAAAACATCTCCAAAACCAACCAATTCGACAACGATTGATCATAAAATCATAGGGGTTTTGTTTATCGAATGATTTCGAGCCTGTGGGTTCAATTAATTGCAAAATCGTTAGGTTTAGGTTAGCTAATATCCTGTTCGTTCATTAGAAACCCTGGGTTATGAACACAGGATCGAATATGTCGAATTTGATATTAAAGTTGGTTGGGATCATGGGGCTTTCAACAAACAAGGCATTGCGAGTTTAATCCTGTGATTTAATTTGATTAAGGTGGTGATTGGATTAGGGTTCGATCGAACCGAAAACATAAGAACCCTAGGTATAGGTTTGTGTTTAAATCAGTGTTATGAATCCAAATTAGATTAGGGTTTTCATTGAGTATGGGATTACGAAACTAACCATATGATTTAATATGATTTAAACTGAATCTAAGATCAAAACCCCCAAGTCGGTTTTGAACGAACCCTAGGTTCTAGATTTTGATCGATTTGATGTTGTAAGCCCAAATAATCATAGGGCTTTCAATCTAGAGACACAAACGAATCTAATAGTGTAGGAATTTACCGGATTAGTGTTCGAATTGAGTGTGGTCGGCTAAAACCGATGCCGAGGATGGCAGCTTTGATTCCCGATGACTTCTGATGGGATTTCGATGAAGTTGATGCTTACAGAAGCTTTACAAAGTCTCGATTATCGAGTGCAGATGATCAAGTCGTGAATTGGTATACGAATTCGATAGTATATGCTCATGAAGTCGACGGGTACGGGTTTAATTCCCATTATTGAGTTTTAATTAGATAATGATAGTGTTTTATTCGGTAGTTAAAGGTCGTTAATGTCATAATTCCTGTGAATTCAGTTACAATTTCACATAGAAACGATCGCGGGGCTTGATTTTGAGCAAAGTCACATGGTTTGACTTTCAAAAGTCAAACACAATCAATAATGGGTTAAAATCAGGTTTAGTCCCTGTGGTTTTATGTTCTTAAGTTTAGAACTTGGCAGGAATAGTCCCTAAAGTTTGAATTGGGTTAACTAGGTTGCGGACTTGTTAGTTTGACTAACAAAAGGTCAACAGAATGGGTTTTGACTAATTTTATTATTAGTCCTTGTAGTTTTAAGTTTAGATAATGACATAATTAGTCCCTAAGGTTTGAGTTAAGTTAACTAGGTTAACTTTAACTGGATTTGGTTAACGGAGTTAACCTGAAAAGTTCGGATTGTCACAATAGTTTTCATAAATGAAGTCCTCATCTATTCAAATAACGAAGGTGATCACCACTGTCACCTAAGGGAAGTATTAGAGGTACTGAAGCAGGAAAAGTTATACGCAAAATTCTCCAAATATGCGTTCTGGCTTAGGGAAGTACAATTCCTAGGTCATGTTATAATCCCAAACGGCATCATGGTAGATCCTGCAAAGATCATAACAGTGAAAGAATGTAACATCCCCAAGACACCAACAGAGATACGAAGTTTTCTGGGATTAGCAGGTTACTATCGAAGATTCATTTAGGATTTCTCGAGAATAGCGTCGCCACTGACAAAGTTAACGCGTAAAGAAGTAAAGTTTGAATGGGGTCCAACCCAAAACAACGTGTTTGAATAATGAAAGACACGATTAACCCAAGCTCCAGTCTTGACCTTACCCGAGGGAAACGAAGACCTAGTAGTTTACTCTGACGCTTCGGGTCAGGGACTGGGTTGTGTACTTATGCAACGAGGAAAGATGATCTCTTATGCCTCACAACAACTAAAGGTTCACGAAGTTAACTACCCGACTCACGATCTAGAGTTGTCGGTTGTAGTTTTCGCATTAAAGATTTGGAGGCACTACCTGTACGGAGTTAACTGCATAATTTACTCCGATCATAAAAGCCTGAAGTACTTCTTCGAGCAGAATGAGTTGAACATGAGACAAAGAAGGTGGTTAAAACTACTAAAGGATTACGATTGTGAGATACTATATCACCCAGGCAAGGCAAACGTAGTGGCTGACGCCTTGAGTTGAAAGGAACAATCGACACCTATCCGGATTAAAGCATGCCAACTAATTATAACTCCAGATAGCAAAAGTACAAGGGGAGGCTCTGTTAGAAAAGAATGTGAAACGAGAAAGAATAGTAGGTCAATAAGCGAATCTGGGAACTAATGCATACGGTGTAAGAACTCGGTTTGACCAAATGTGGATACCCTAGATTGGTGAACTTAGAACCAAAATCCTTGATAAGGCCCATAAGTCTCGCTACTCTATCCACCCCGGGACGAACAAAATGTATCAGGATTTTAAGAAGGAATACTGGTGGCCCGGCATGAAGAATGATGTGACTAAGTATATGAGCAAGTGCCTGACTTGTTCACTAGTAAAGGCCATCAGAAACCATGCGGAAAAATGCAACCTTTGTCGATACCAGAATGGTAGTGGGAGGAGATCACGATGGACTTCATTACAAAGTTACTGCCAACTAAAGGCAATAATACTATTTGGGTGATCATCAACCGCTAGACAAAAGTTGTTCACTTCTTACCGATATATGAAGCTTTTTAATCTGAGAAGTTAGCAGAATTATTTATCAATGAAAAAGTAAGCAGACACGGTATGCCATTAACAATTATGTCTGATAGAGACACTCGGTTCACGTCGAGATTTTGGAAGAAGTTCAATGAAACAATGCGTAATAGACTAAACATCAGCACCGCTTACCACCCTCAAACGGATGGTCAATCCGAGAAAACCATTTAGACCTTGGAGGACATGCTCCGGGCCTGTACCATTGATTTCGGTGGGACCTGGGATAACCATTTCCCATTGGTGGAATTTTCATATAACAACAGCTATCACTCAACTATTGGCATGCGGCCATTCGATATGATGTACGGAAGAAGATGTAGAACCCCGGTTTGTTGGGGAGAGATCGGACAGAAAGACTTTACAAGTCTCGAAATGGTCAAAGCTACACCAGATAAATTTAAACAGATCAAAGCTCACTTGAAAGCCACTAAAGACAGGCATAAGTCATATGCGGACAAGAGAAGAAGAGAGTTAGAATTTCAAGTTAGAGACATGGTACTGTTAAAAGTGTCACCTTAGAAAGGAATCATCCAATTCAGGAAAAAAAGCAAACTGAGTCCAAGGTTTGTCGGGCCTTTCAAAATCCTAGCAAGAGTTGGTCAAGTTGCTTACCGACTAGACCTGGCCAATGAACTTAGTGAAATTCATCCTACATTCCATGCGCCGCACTTACGCAAATGTCTAATCGACGACATGGCTCACATACCATACGACGACATTCAAGTAGACAACAGTTTAAACTGTGTAGAAGAACCAATAGCTATTATTGACTGAGCTGAGAAACGGCTACGCAACAAATCAATTCCTTTAGTCAAAGTTCAATGGAAACACAAAAAATGGTCAGAAGCTACTTGGGAAAAAGAGGACGAGATGAAAGACCTATACCCGTAGTTTCTTACCTTATAGTAGGTTTCGAGGAAGAGACCTCCATAAGGAGGGTAGACTTGTAACATCCCTAAATATGGAAGACACGAATAAATGTAATAAAGGTCAAGAATTATAACATAAAATGGATGGAAGGTTAAGGACTTGGCCATGGTCCCAAGAACAAGGGGGAAAGTCCATCTAATATCAGCAGCCCTCAAACCCCTTCCTCACTTGTCACCATTTTCGAAAATCCTAAAGAGAGAAAGAGAGATCGGGCTAGAGAGAGAAACCGAAAGGTGGAGGCTAAAAGGCTCGGGAATTGACACTCTTGATCTCAGCAACGTGTAGCAACGATAACCGGACACCAAAAGGTAATCATCTAGCTCAGATCTGAGTTTTTGTGCATTTTGGGTTTCGGGTTAAAAACGATAAAAGATTAAGTTTTTAGTATGAAACTTAAAACAAATCATAGATTTAGGCTCATGGATGAAAATAGAACGTTTTGAACGAAAAATTATGAAGCTTGAACAACTTGAAATCAGAGACCAGATCTAGGGTTTCTTGGTGGGGAAGATGATCACGCATGTGAACTTATCAAGCTCGCTACAGCATGTTTGCCCAGACTAAGAAAGTGAACTTAACGTATGTTCGCCTAAGCCAAAGTTAGCGAACTTCCATACATTCGCCTAATGTCTAAGTAACGAACTTATCATGTTTGCTTAAGCTAAAAGTGGCAATCTTATCACATCTTCGCCTAGTTCAATGAAGCAAACTTATCATGTTCACTTTAGCTAAAAGTGGCAAACTTACCTAAGTTCGCCAAACCCTAAATGTAGAAACATCTAGTTTCGTATAGGTTCATTATCTTATCTTGTATGACTTGATTATACAGATTGTGTGTGACCTTAGCAACGCTCGCTGACCAGCTTGTATACTTCAGGAACCCGCTCATTGTAGAAGCATGTTTTAGTAACTATAGATTAAATTCTATGTATTGGTGTACTAGGCTAGTACGCAAGAGGGTGTTCCTGCGTACTTAACTTGTTCACCAGTTGGTCTTGTGTACTTAGTAAGTACGCAAGGCTTTTGCCTTGCGTACTTAGCAAGTACGCATGACCAAACCATGCGTACTTAGCCAAGTACGTAGGTAGTGTTCCTGCCCCTATAAATAGAAGACTTGTCTTCATTTATAGGTGGAACTTCTGGAACAAGGTTGAGAGGTGTCCGGGTCGGGACGAGCTCTCCCGACCCCTGGACCGTGAGCGTAGATGAGAGATGTGTGCTCCTTCGGTATGTAGTTTGTAATACGGGATGACTTCTATGTTATGGATTACGTATCATTTCACTATCTTTTGTCTTTGTTCCTGTTTCGCTGCTTCATTTTCTTTGTCCCCACACAAATCATAGAACAGGTCCGTGTATCTCCGTTGCGTGACGAGGCTCCCGGGACCTAGACTCATCAGCTGAGTTCTATGTGCCCCCTATGTGTTATGTGCAAATGTTTTCCAATGTTTCGGGGCTGGAGTGTATACATGCAAATGAATGAATGTTATGAATGCTAATATGACCATACGTGTTATATGAAAGTAAATGATGAACAAAGAATGAAGCGAAAGTTTACAAAGATATGAAATGAATGAATGACATAACGTAAATGAATGAAATCTTGCTTTATATTTATATATATTGCATGTTATGAATGTATGTAAACGTTATGGATGGAAATACGGACTACTTCGGTAGGACGGTACGATGATGACGGCTACTACGGTGATGGACGACCATGTGACTATTGTGCAGACGGTATGTTAAAATCTAGAAAGGTAGACTAAATACGGACTACTACGGTAGAACGGAGGCCCTTAATAGAAGCACCGGTGCATAAATTGTCTGTATGGGAAATGGATGCCTTAGGGCAGACGAGCGAAAGGACGGACTACGACGGTAGACACGGTATGACGGATGGCCAAAGGTTTGCCGGACGGTAATGAAGGATGGACTATTTCGGTAGACACGATATGAATTACAGCCTACGGGACAGAGCGTCTTTCTTTGTGACTTACACAATCAATGGTTGGTTGATCACACTTTTGTGTATGACCAATGAATGTTCAATCAAAGTAATGATATATGCATATACGCATACTAATGTGTATAGTCATTGTATGTTCAATGAAAACAATGTGTGTGTGTATATATATATATACACACAAATGGTACAAACGAATGACTGATGTTATACCTAATTGCTTTAAACTAGAACTCACCAGCGTTAGCTGACTTTTAGTATGCACTTCAGGTAACAAGAGGAGTATGCACTTTAGTATGCAAAGGCGTTAACTTTTAGTATGCACTTTAGTATGCAAAGGCGTGAAGGCTACCTGACCCAAGACTGACATCATGTTTATTTTCTTATGTGTTAAGACAATGTTTCTTTTAATGTTAAGACTTCCGCTGGTCATGTAACAGAATGATGTATGCTTCCGCTAAAATTACATGTTTTAATTTATGTTTAGTATTCTAATAACTATCTTTATGAGTAAATCCAACAAGTGAGGCCTCCCGGGTTACATGAGGCCTTACATTGTAACGTGTATGTAACTCGTCGCCTTCCCTCGAAATTCTTTGTTTGCTCAACAAAACACATAAAATATGAGTTAAGCATAACCATTATAGGTTTACAATGATACATCACACAAAAGATGAAGAACAAGATGATTAAAAAACCAAATATACAGTTTACATACTTAACTTACAAAATTTTACGAAACGAATATCATCTACTCTTGTTACGTATATGAAACACTTTTGTTACGTATATGTAAGCGGTGTTACATACATGTAACACTATGTGCTACATATACTTCACTTGTATTGGTATTCAAAGGCGAACCGACAGCGGGAGTCGAGTATTTAATCTTGGGAGGGAAAGTTATATTTCTTTAAAATATATTTATAAGCAAATACAACTAATTTAAGAATGTAATTTGTTAGGTTCGAGCTTCATAAAGTAGCTTTGGAGGGGGTTACGCATTCCGACTTTCCAAAGGAGTTACACGACATTGGGGTGTCTGACAATAGCACTACCAGTCAACAGGATAATCTAATTCAGAATAAAAAAATCCATGGAAATATCAACGTACTTGAGACCCCGTAAGGATTCCAAGGATTATTAGGAGCAATTGTCCGACAGTATCCATTGTTCAGTTACGAAACACTAATGCCCCTAACAAAGGGTTGGTACTAGTAATCATAACCAACCTTACAAAATATAACATTAATTAACAAATGACAACAGCCTAATTAACACCTCGAATAAGAACGATTATCCATTTTTATTTTATTTTTTACTTTTGACTTTTCAAACAAAACCCCTTTTTCAACTTTGTATCCCAGTTAGACAATAGCAAGGGTTTAGTAAGGAATCCGTGTCCATGGTTCGATACTTGGTTCTTACCAAGACTATACTACGCTGCGATAGATTCACTTGCCCATTTTGCATTTATTTAGTTGAAGTAATTATCATTTTAATTTATAAATTTAAAACCTGACTTTGTGTAACTCTAAACCAAATATATATATATATATATATATATATATATATATATATATGATTAATACGTAAAACACGCAACAAGTTTTTGGCGCTATTGCCGGGGACACGGTAATTTTGCTAAAGATATAAGCTGTTGTACTGACTATTTCTATTTACTCTTTGTTTTCTTTCTGCTCTATTTTTTCCTTTTATTTTATTTTCATCTTTATTTTCTCTTTGTTTTATTTAAAATTTATTTTCTCTTTTTATTTTAATTTTTCTCACTTTTACTCTCTTTTACTTTGGTGCTCGTGTTCGTTTTGTTTGTTCTTTGTAGTAGATTTCATGGAGCGTGCCTACGAGGGTTATTGTGGAGAATACTGGGATGATTATAAGTACCACCACTTGTCTGATTCTTCCACCACTTGCCCTAGACTGAGTTATATGGGGCCGAGTCTGGTCTAAGACTCGTTAAATAAACGTGACGCTTCCGGGAGGCAACGTGATGATAAATAAATTGAGAAGTTGGTGCATATGGTAGATTACATGATTCTCAGGTTTGTCTTAAAAGTTTAAGTTTCTCGTACTTCCGCCACCAGGTATGCCTTCTCGATACTAAGACTTTGTAGTTTTTATTTTCCGTTTTATGTTTTTCTTTGAGTGCTTGATAGCTTTTATTGGTAAAGGATGATTTTTAAGTTTTTATGGGTTCCAACATCACATTCGATATCAAGTATTGACCTGGAATGTACCAGTTTCTGTTCCCTTAAAACTCACATGCATATAACTACATGCATAGCAGTCCATTACATGCATTAGTACATTGAGGGCAATGTACAGTTTTAAGTGTGAGGTGGGGAATTGAAATTCAGAACTAGCTTGAATCCTCATGCAGTAAAACTAAACTTGTGATTATTATCTACCATTTGGCTAAAACTTGATTTTTACCTAAAACTTTGTTTTTCTCTAAAACCCTAATTTTTTTTTCAAAAATCTTAAAAAGAAATTAAACTTTTTGAGCTCGCGCTTAAATAAACTAAAACGAATTAATGGATACATGGCAAGTAGAAACAAATGATATTATGCATAATAAAAACACTAAACCCTATACCATCTGTTTTTCATGTAAGATTAATTTGAGCCTTATCCAGCATATTATCATACATAATTACTCATATGCTCTTTCGTTTGGTATATTGAATGTTTTCGAATGATTTTATGCATAATTAGAACTTGTATGGATTATACATATCGAGACCATGAACAAATAGTTGTATGAAAACGATTGAGGCATTTAGGATTAACGCATTTTATTAGCCTTTTATTTTCCTTTCTGTAGGATCAAAAACACTGACTTGGTGAAGAATCAAGATGAAAAACAATAGAGATGAACACACAAAGAATCAAAGATTTAACAATGAATTCCTTTCAAATATATTTGCAAATGATGAAATACAATGAAACCCCAAATCCTTTTACATGTATGCTCTCCTTAAACCATAATCATCCTTTACTATTTGTAGCCTAATGACAATTTAGGCTAATTACATTTAAGTCCCTAAAGAGTAACAAAATATTAAGTCTATCATTAACAAAAATAATAAATATATTTTGCCTAAACAAAATATATTTATATAACCGGAACACCTTTGATGATCACAACTTGAGCTCCATATGTCAATCTTTCATCCGAACTTCTCGTGTTGATTTTGTCTCGTTGACTTTGACCATGTTGACTTTGACCAAGTTGACTTTGACTTTTTGACTTGATAACATTAGACTACCGATTTAGACCCAACAATCTCCCCCTTAGGCTAATGTTATCAGATTCTTAAATCAGCTTCAGAACCGTCAATCTATGCATATAGTGATCTTCAATTTGGTAAGCTTCAGTCTTAATTTCAAGACCCAACAATATCCCCCTAGACTGATGCTTTCCAAATTTTCTTTATTGATGAACTTGATTCTGACAAACTCCCCCTTTTTGTATGCATCATCTTGTCAAACAGGAACAAACTTTTCCAACTCTCCTTTTTGAGTGATATAGAAGATATAGGAGGAGGATTCCTAACTCGGTATCTTCTACAAACTTGAGGAAGCAGGTGCTTTGGACTGGTGTCTTGATCAATTGATAAACAACCATCATTGTAGCAAATAGACGAGGAAACCTGTTCGCAATCACAAACACAACTCCGAATTTCCTTTAGACAATTTCAACTTACAGACAAAACCGGATTCATCTGTAGTGTGCAATCAAGTGAGTATCTCAAACGTTTTGAGACACAGTCAAAGTGATATGGAAGACTTCAAAAAGAAATAAGAAATAAAAATGAATGAACACAATTAAAAATATTTTTGCCCCCTCCCTTTTTTAAGAACTTCCAACCTTTGAGATGTAGAGATGACCTGATACTAGATCATACTGATTCAACATGTCTATGCACACTTCAAATTTCATTCGGATAGCCATGACTCAAGAACGATTGCAGGTGTGTTTGTCCTTTTAAATCCATGCACCATTCTTTCAACATACATTTGGCTATTGTTTATCCTATTTTGGTAAGATTTAGATGAAATTAGTAGCCCCACTCTTGTCAAGAATAACCCACCCATCCTCATGGTCTTTTGAGTTTGATGATGAGAACTTCAGGTATATGCCATCGCATAATCAGAGAAGATGATCATCAGGAATCCTAGGATATAGCTATTTGAGCATTAACTAGTATGGGTCTGTGAACTGTTCAAGGAATCTTTAAAATGATTTTGGTTCAGATACATAGCACGACGGACTTACATGTTCTGATTATTGAAATAAGCTGGACTTACTTGGACTTTGGACTTACAAGCCATGTTTTTGTCAAGAAACCCTATTTTTGTCAAGAAACCCTTACAACAGTCACAAGAACCCAAAAGAGAAAAATATTTACATATATAATATGTACACACTAACATTGTGTATCTTTTGATTTGAATCCTAATGCACGACATTAACATTGTGTGTCTTTTGCTCAAGAGTTTCTGCTTTGTAGATCGATTCAGTACTAAGATGCACAACATTTGTGTCTTTTGCAGTCGCACGTCATTGCGTGTCTTTTATTTAACTAATGCACGTCATTGCGTGTCTTTTTGAGCTTTTGCTTTTCTTTTGTATATATATATATATAATAACTCGCAACCCCTTTGTGACGGGAGTATAGTTATGTGCAATCCTGAACAAGATGGGTATCCACTTTTTCATTCGATTGTTATGTTTATCATCAAGATGCAGTTTACTTGTCTAAAGTGTTGGATCTACCGACACATCCTAGCTTGAAGCCGTAATGTCCTTCAGATCCTATCCACATGAAGACACAATCAAATCAGTTCCTATCATTTCTCGTATCAAATTACAACCATTTTGCAATCAACACCAAGCAACAGTCAATTAATACGACTATATACAAACCAACAAAAACAGAAATTTACTAAAAACGAAGTCCTCCGCATCATGCAAACAAAGAGTGTGAAAGATGTCATCAAGAAAAATGAGTGTGTCATGGGAATGTTGATCGTGCAACCGAATTAAATATCATACCCAAACCTACGAGTTTTCCTTTCAAACTAGTACTTGGAACAACCACTGTTAATAACCGGTGTTACTAACAGGCCTCCTAGGCTGTTCCTACACTCATGAACAAGTCAGTTAGAGAGTGGAATGTTGGGATTCAGTGTTGATCAGATTGATTTTTATCAAAAACGGGTTTTGACAGAGAAATTAATTAATTCAGTTAATTAATAAATACGCAGCGGAAAATAAAATCATAACCTATTTAACAGCACTGACAAACCAAATAGGATCTGGTTATGAACACGCTAACACAAAATTAACAATTAATCTACTGATGAGATTAATTATACTTTAGTGGTTAATAAATAACCGATCGAGACACCGAGGTACAACGAACCGATGCTAGATCACGAACTGAAAGGAGAGAGAACGGGGACCCCGGGGCTGGCCGGAAACGGGACAGCAGCGGCAACTCGGGTTGTTTAGATGGTTGCCGAAAACCTCAAAAGGGAACAAAAAAAACCCTTTTTCTTCTTAATTGGAGTTCACCTTGGAAACAATTAATACGACTGTTTTTTTGGATGGTTTTTTTTTTGTCGCAGAACATATTAAAAGATTATAATTATATAATAATTATAAACCCTAATAATTGTTTCCGGGCCCTGTAACGAACCAAAATCCGGGTTTCGTTTTCAAATAAATAAATAAATATTTCTAATTAATATTATGGTGAAAATAATATTTTAGAAATAAGTTGAAACAAGCGGGTTTCAAGTTATTAACGGGTTATACTAGTTTTTAACTAGTTATGAAAAGATATGGGTGAATTGGAAGTGGAAGGACCTAAAGTGTAAATTGATAAAAATCTGCCATATTTGACATTAGAAGTCAAAATTGGGTTTATTTTGGTTGTTTGGTCGTTCAAGAGAAAAGGAGAAAAGGAGAATTCAAAATTGGAAGCTAAATCGTGCGTTTGAGGCTTGATTCGTGAAGGTTTTGGCTCACACAATACCTTCCTAACATCAAGTGAGTGATTATCTTCCTTTTTAATTCACCTTTGATGTGTTCTTGTTGGGTTTTGTTAAAAACCCGAAATTATGGTTGCATGTGGTAAAATGGTGTTAGATTATTGATAATCTAGCTAAACTAAAGGTGTAGGAAGGTGATAAACATCCTAGAACCCTTTGATTTTGATTATGAGAAGTTAGGGTTCATATGGTGAAAATTGGGGGTGTTTGGATCATAATACTCAAATGGTGAATTAATGAAGATTAAGTGTTTTTAAGGTGTTAGACACTTGAACAAACACCAAATTAACTTAATAATAATTTTTGAAAGAAGAATTAGTGTTAAGATTAAATTAATGAAACTCAAGTGGGTGAGTTTGTGGTGAAAGAGGGTGTTTGGATATGGAAATAACCCAAACGGGTCAATTTGGGTTGAAAATGGAAATTTGGGTGGTAAACTCAATTGTATGTGTTTTGAATGAATGATTAGATTACTAAACTAGGTGTGTATGTTTAGGTAATCAAATTTCGGGTTTAGAAGGCGGAAAGGAGTCGTCTAACCCAAAAGGTAAGTGCCTATGCACTTACTTAGTATTGATGATAAATGGTAATATTTGTGAATTATGTGTTATGTGATTGTGTACATACTTGTGATATGATAAATTGTGAATGATTTAGTATATACAATGAATGAATGTAGTTATAGTGTTAAGCTATAATGGAAATGGATCGTGTGTTGATCATAAAGGAAACGGGGATAAATGAGTTTTATGCAAGGTTGTATGTATAATGTGTAAAGTTGCATAATTTGTTATGTGGTATGAATGAGCATGAAATTGTATGCATAATTGAAGGAATGTAGTTATAGTATTTATACTATAATGGATATATTGATATGGAGTTATGGTCTATGAACCATAATGGATAGAATGGATATGGAGTTATGGTCTATGAACCATAATGGATAGAATGGATATGGAGTTATGGTCTAAGTACCATAATGGATAGATTAGTTATGGAGTTATGATCTCGTATCCTTTGGGATATGAAGTTGTGGCCTACGTGCCATAATGGAAATGGAAAAGTGATAATGAAATGATGAAAGTAACTTGTAGGTGATATACAAGTGTATGAAATCCTTAATTGACCAAATGGGTGTTAACGGGTCAAATGGGTGTTAACGGGTCAAATAGGTGAAAAGGGTGACAACAAGTTGTAAATACTTGTTGGTTATGTTTATCTCATTACTAATGGTGATATGTTTATATGGTTGTAGGAAAGGCTCCGAAGTAGTCCAAGTCAAGTCCAAGGCGTGAAGGGTTCTCGTATGCATTTTAGTATTTTGGGGATTTTTGGGAAAATCCTCGTAGATGGATGTAAATTTGATACACAATTGATGTTTTAGTGTATTTACTTGTTGTTGATGTGTTTTTGGTCATAACCCAAGTGTTGGGAATTTTAATGTTTTGAAGGTTTGAAAAATGTTGGATATTTGGTTAAGTGCTGAAACCTGCAGAAAAAAAAACTGAAACTTTCTGTGAAAAAGGGTCCCTCGCGGGCCGCGACGGGGGTGGCTTGTATTAGTCGCGGTACGCGACTGGTAAAAAAAAAAATTCCTAGGTTTAAGACTTCCGCGCGTTAAAGTTTTGTTTTTAAAAGTGGTGTGTTTCAACTTGGTATCAGAGCAATGGTTTGAGGGATTTGGTGTGTGAGACACTAAACTCAAACCGGATGCTCTTGATATGGAGGAATGATACGAGAATCCAAGAAGGACTTGACTAAGACTCGGAGCTTGCGGAAATGAAAGGTTAGTAATGATTTGATAAAATGATAATATATATATATGGTGTATGTATATATGTATGACGAATGTTGTTAAGGTGTTATGTGTGCCGAAACTTGTTTTGTGACTTGTTATACGGAGATGGTAATTACAATTGGGCATGGCGTACTATTAAACATGTCTGGCCAATATGTTTAATAAGACGAAATGTGCAAGAGACTTTATGATAACCATATAACAATGAACATTTGCAAGGATTAGGTGAAGGTGGTTATATATGTATGTATGTATATAGGTAGGTATATATATACTTAATACATATAATAGTGAATGTGTAATGGATACCTAGGGTATTGAAAGTGAAAGGGTATTAAGGTGATTGTGGTTCATTTTCTCAGTTTAGAGATGGCAGAAGATGCAAGTAATGAACCATTGGATCCAAGAATCCAAGATATGATAAAAGAAGAAGTGGCTAAGGACTTCGAGCAAGCTACAACCTTGTTAATGGAAGAAATGAGAGGGGCTATCAAGCTTACCCTCGAAGACGTGTTAAAGGAGAAGGAAAGGGTGCCACAGGGTTGTACCCTAAAAGAGTTTATGGTAATTAAGCCCAAGGAATATGACGGGCAAGTGGACCCGATTCTGAGCCACAGGTGGGTTGTGGATATGGAGTCTAATTTTGAGACTACTAAATGTAAGCCCGAGGATAGGGTGATGTTCAGTGTGCCTTTGTTGACTGGAAGGGCAAAGGAGTGGTTGTTGAATCTCCGCAAGGAGAGGGGTGTTTTGGGTGTGACCTCCATGTCTTGGGAGGAGTTTAAGGCGGCTTTTCTGAAGTATCATTGCCCGCAAGCCGCAGTTGATAGAATGACTGAGGAGTTTCTCCTCACGAGGCAAAAGAATGAGTCAATAGATGAATTGGCTGGAGCTTTCTTTGATCGCGCCAAGTTCTGTCCGGACGTGGTGTCGACCGAGAAGGCGAAGATTGACAGATTTTATGCTATGTTGACTGTGGAATTCAGAGATAGCATATCTCCATCTTCTTTCACCACGCTTGTGGATTTGATAAACAGGTGTCGGGAAAGGGAAGTGGAGTTGAGGAGGCAAGAAGCTAGAGGAGAGAAGAGGAAAAGGGAAATTGTGGATCAAGTGGTGAGCAAGATAAAGGGCGGGAGCCCTAGTAAGAAGCCTTTTACCAAGTTCTCTTCTCGAGGATGCAAAGTTTGTGGGAAGGAGCACTATGGGGATTGTAAGAAGGGAACGTCGAATTGTTACAAGTGTGGGAAGCCGGGGCATATGGCAAATCAGTGTCCAAGCCAGATTCGTATATGTTATAATTGTTACAAGCCAGGACACCTTAGGGCGGATTGCCCTGATTTGAAGCAAGGTGGAAGCGAGAGAAAAGTTGAGATACCCAGGCCTAAGGGTAGAGCTTTCCACATATCTGCGGAGGAAGCAAAGAACAACTCGGAGGTGGTGTCAGGTACATTCAAGATTAACTCATTACCTGCACTAGTTCTATTTGATTCGGGGGCTAGTCGTTCGTTTGTGTCTTTGAAATTTGTTAAGCATTCTTCTTTTGTAAGTAGCAAGTTAGATGAACCCTTAGAAATCGAAGCGGCTAATGATAAGAGTTTCCTTGTCTTTGACATTTTTAGAGATTGTAAGTTGAGAGCGAGGGGTGAAACTTTCTTTATTGATTTGATTCCTTTGGCTATGGGAGATTTTGATGTTATTGTGGGGATGGATTGGTTGTCAAAGAATAAGGCGAGTATTTTATGTGGACCGAAGGCGATCCAACTTGTTTCCCCGTCGGGAGAGTCCATCTACATAGAAGGTGATAAAAAGGGTAAAGTAAGGTTGTGCACTTATGTGAAGGCGACCAAGTACATGGCGCGTGGGTGCAAGGCGTACATGGCTTGTGTCGCGGATGTGAATGAAAGAGTAAAGGAGATTCACGATGTACCGGTCGTGAACCAATTCGTAGATATGTTTCCTGACGAGTTACCGGGGATTCCGCCGGATAGGGAGATAGAGTTTGGAATTGATTTGATACCGGGTGCTAAGCCGGTAGCTAAAGCGCCTTATAGATTGGCACCGCCAGAAATGAAAGAACTCATGGAGCAAATACAAGAATTTCTTGACAAGGGTTTTATACGCCCAAGTGTTTCACCTTGGGGTGCGCCCGTTCTCTTCGTCAAAAAGAAGGATGGGAGCATGAGGATGTGTATGGATTACCGGGAGTTGAACAAGTTGACCGTGAAGAATAGGTACCCATTGCCTAGGATTGACGATCTTTTCGACCAATTGCAAAGGGCGTCATGGTTTTCTAAGATTGACTTGAAGTCCGGGTATCATCAGTTGAAAGTGAAGGAAGAGGATGTTCATAAGACAGCTTTTCGCACTCGTTACGGTCACTATGAGTTTACGGTTATGCCTTTCGGTTTGACCAACGCACCTGCGTTTTTCATGGATCTCATGAACCGGGTGTGTAGACCGTTCCTTGATCGTTCGGTCATTGTGTTTATTGACGATCTTCTCATCTATTCAAGGAGCAAGGGTGATCACGCTTGTCATTTGCGTGAGATTCTTGAAGTCTTGCAAAAGGAGAAGCTTTATGCTAAATTCTCCAAGTGCGCATTTTGGTTGCGCGAGATCCAATTCTTGGGTCATGTGATTAATGAAAGAGGAATTACCGTTGATCCATCCAAGATTATAGCTGTTAAAGAATGGTCATCACCGAAGACGCCTTCGGAGATTAGAAGTTTCTTGGGGTTAGCGGGTTATTATCGGAGGTTCATCGAAAACTTCTCTCGGATTGCTTTGCCGATGACGAAGTTGACTCATAAGGAGACAAAGTTTGTTTGGAGTCCCGAGCAAGAATCTGCCTTTCAACTCTTGAAAGAAAAGTTGACTAAGGCGCCTGTTTTATCCTTGCCGGACGGGACCGAGGATTTTGTTGTTTATTCGGATGCCTCGCATTCGGGGTTGGGGTGTGTTTTGATGCAAAGGGGGAAAGTGATTGCCTATGCATCTAGGCAATTAAAGACTCACGAGGTGAATTACCCAACCCATGATTTAAAGCTTGCAGCCGTGGTTTTCGCGCTCAAGATTTGGAGGCATTATTTGTATGGTGCTAAGTGTACGATCTACACGGATCACAAAAGTCTCAAATATTTCTTTGACCAAAAGGACCTCAATATGAGGCAAAGACGGTGGCTTGAATTGGTTAAGGATTATGATTGTGAGATACTTTATCATCCGGGTAAAGCGAATGTTGTGGCCGATGCGCTTAGTAGGAAGTCAAATCATTCACCTATCAAGGTGAAGTCATTTAAGATGACAATTTCATCATCTCTTATTGATGAAATCCGGGAGGCCCAAGTGTTAGCACTTGGTGGTGACTTGAAGAAGGAACGGATGATTTCTTATGTTGATAAGCTTGGTGAAAATAGCATGGGTTTGAAGACATGCTTTGATAGAATTTGGATACCTAGGTTGTCAAGTGTCTTGACAACTATTCTTGACGAGGCGCATAAATCCAAATATTCTATCCATCCGGGGGCCACGAAGATGTTTTATGATTTGAGGTGTCATTTTTGGTGGCCGGGTTTGAGGCGTGATATTGTTAAGTATGTGGAGAAGTGTCTCACATGCTTAAGGGTTAAGGCGGAGCATCAAAAGCCGTATGGAAAGCTTCAACCGCTTGAAATACCGCTTTGGAAATGGGAAAATATAACCATGGATTTGATCACTAAACTACCAAAAACTCGAAAGGGTTATGATGCGATATGGGTAGTAGTGGATCGGTTGACGAAGAGTGCACATTTCCTTCCTATAAAGGAAACATATTCTTCGGATAGATTGGCGGAAATGTATGTGAAGGAAATTGTGTCACGTCATGGTGTGCCAGTGTCGATTATATCGGATCGTGATACGAGATTCACTTCTCGTTTTTGGAAGAAATTCCATGAGGATATGGGGACAAGGTTGAACCTCAGCACCGCTTTTCATCCACAAACGGATGGGTAAAGCGAGCGTACGATTCAAACGCTCGAGGATATGTTGCGAGCGTGTGCCTTGGATTTTGGAGATAGTTGGGACGACCATTTACCGTTAGCGGAATTCTCTTACAACAATAGTTACCATTCTAGTATTGGTATGCCGCCTTTTGAGGCATTGTATGGGAGAAAGTGTCGAACACCCGTGTGTTGGGGTGAGATTGGTCAACGGGAGCTTGGTAGTGCCGAAGTGGTCAAGGAAACTAATGATAGTATTGACCAAATTAGAGCACGCTTGAAGGCGGCTCAAGATCGCCAAAAGTCTTATGCGGATAATAGGAAGCGGGCGATTGAGTTTCAAGTGGGGGACTTTGTGCTTTTGAAAGTCTCTCCTTGGAAAGGGGTGATACGGTTTAGGAAACGGGGGAAGTTAAGTCCTCGTTTCATCGGGCCGTTTAAGGTGATAGCAAAGGTGGGTACGGTAGCTTATCGTTTGGAGCTACCGGAGGGACTAAGTAGACTTCATAACACATTTCATGTGTCTCATTTGCGGAAGTGTTTGGCGGATGAATCTACTTTTGTCCCTTTGGACGATATCGAATTGGATGAAAAGTTGAATTATGTTGAGGAACCGGTGGCAATCTTGGATAGAAAAGTGAAGCGTTTGCGCAATAAAGAGATTAGCCAAGTTTTGGTGAGGTGGAAACATAGAAAGGGAGTGGATTTGACTTGGGAAACCGAGGAAGAAATGCTTAAATATTATCCGAACCTTTTTATGTGAAGTCGGGTTTCGGGGACGAAACCCAAATAAGGGGAGGTAATTTCTAACGAACCAAAATCCGGGTTTCGTTTTCAAATAAATAAATAAATATTTCTAATTAATATTATGGTGAAAATAATATTTTAGAAATAAGTTGAAACAAGCGGGTTTCAAGTTATTAACGGGTTATACTAGTTTTTAACTAGTTATGAAAAGATATGGGTGAATTGGAAGTGGAAGGACCTAAAGTGTAAATTGGTAAAAATCTGCCATATTTGACATTAGAAGTCAAAATTGGGTTTATTTTGGTTGTTTGGTCGTTCAAGAGAAAAGGAGAAAAGGAGAATTCAAAATTGGAAGCTAAATCGTGCGTTTGAGGCTTGATTCGTGAAGGTTTTGGCTCACACAATACCTTCCTAACATCAAGTGAGTGATTATCTTCCTTTTTAATTCACCTTTGATGTGTTCTTGTTGGGTTTTGTTAAAAACCCGAAATTATGGTTGCATGTGGTAAAATGGTGTTAGATTATTGATAATCTAGCTAAACTAAAGGTGTAGGAAGGTGATAAACATCCTAGAACCCTTTGATTTTGATTATGAGAAGTTAGGGTTCATATGGTGAAAATTGGGGGTGTTTGGATCATAATACTCAAATGGTGAATTAATGAAGATTAAGTGTTTTTAAGGTGTTAGACACTTGAACAAACACCAAATTAACTTAATAATAATTTTTTAAAGAAGAATTAGTGTTAAGATTAAATTAATGAAACTCAAGTGGGTGAGTTTGTGGTGAAAGAGGGTGTTTGGATATGGAAATAACCCAAACGGGTCAATTTGGGTTGAAAATGGAAATTTGGGTGGTAAACTCAATTGTATGTGTTTTGAATGAATGATTAGATTACTAAACTAGGTGTGTATGTTTAGGTAATCAAATTTCGGGTTTAGAAGGCGGAAAGGAGTCGTCTAACCCAAAAGGTAAGTGCCTATGCACTTACTTAGTATTGATGATAAATGGTAAATTTTGTGAATTATGTGTTATGTGATTGTGTACATACTTGTGATATGATAAATTGTGAATGATTTAGTATGTACAATGAATGAATGTAGTTATAGTGTTAAGCTATAATGGAAATGGATCGTGTGTTGATCATAAATGAAACGGGGATAAATGAGTTTTATGCAAGGTTGTATGTATAATGTGTAAAGTTGCATAATTTGTTATGTGGTATGAATGAGCATGAAATTGTATGCATAATTGAAGGAATGTAGTTATAGTATTTATACTATAATGGATATATTGATATGGAGTTATGGTCTATGAACCATAATGGATAGAATGGATATGGAGTTATGGTCTATGAACCATAATGGATAGAATGGATATGGAGTTATGGTCTAAGTACCATAATGGATAGATTAGTTATGGAGTTATGATCTCGTATCCTTTGGGATATGAAGTTGTGGCCTACGTGCCATAATGGAAATGGAAAAGTGATAATGAAATGATGAAAGTAACTTGTAGGTGATATACAAGTGTATGAAATCCTTAATTGACCAAATGGGTGTTAACGGGTCAAATGGGTGTTAACGGGTCAAATGGGTGAAAAGGGTGATAACAAGTTGTAAATACTTGTTGGTTATGTTTATCTCATTACTAATGGTGATATGTTTATATGGTTGTAGGAAAGGCTCCGAAGTAGTCCAAGTCAAGTCCAAGGCGTGAAGGGTTCTCGTATGCATTTTAGTATTTTGGGGATTTTTGGGAAAACCCTCGTAGATGGATGTAAATTTGATACACAATTGATGTTTTAGTGTATTTACTTGTTGTTGATGTGTTTTTGGTCAAAACCCAAGTGTTGGGAATTTTAATGTTTTGAAGGTTTGAAAAATGTTGGATATTTGGTTAAGTGCTGAAACCTGCAGAAAAAAAAAACTGAAACTTTCTGTGAAAAAGGGTCCCTCGCGGGCCGCGACGGGGGTGGCTTGTATTAGTCGCGGTACGCGACTGGTAAAAAAAAAAAATTCCTGGGTTTAAGACTTCCGCGCGTTAAAGTTTTGTTTTTAAAAATGGTGTGTTTCAGGCCCATAGTCCAATACGAGATGCAAAAGCCCGAACCCATTTAATTGTTTTAATGAAAGATCAAAATAATATATATACAATTATTATTTATAAACTAGTATAAATAATAATTCACGTCTAACAAATATATATAAAATATATCGTCTCGCTAACAGTTCGTAATTACCAGTTAAGCAGGTTAAGTGGATTTAATGTTCGTTGCCCTAGGTGTAACTTTTACGGGTCATAGCTCGGTCAGCCGCGTTGTCCATCGTGTCGGTCCATAAAATCCAACAATCTCCCACTTGGACGATCCACGATAAATCAACGCAAACAGTCAGCGGCGCTCTAGCTGCACATGGCAGTCCCTAACAAGGTATGACGCTTTAAAGTCATTAACCAAATATCTCGGTGTTAGTAACAGCTAACTAAAGCAAGATAATAGACTTATGGAAATAGTTGTCATTCATCCTTTCCGTATAAAACATCAATTGAATCAATGAGACACGGATTTAGTTCATTCTCATATGGCGTTCAATTATTATTGTTCTCGATCAAGAATCAAAGTGGTCCAATCAAACACACAGTAAGTTTGGGTAAGGCCTTACACTTCACCAGTTTGAATCAACGAGGGCGCCACGATACCTATCTGTTACATATAATGTAAGTGTACAGAATCCCTTATTGACTACATACAACTCCCAATGAACTTCAGAACTATTCCTAATCAAAGTCTTCATGACTGGCAGTTACGCGATAGCGTTTGACAGTGATTAAAGAATGGTTCTTGGTAAACGGCAGTTCTAGTACGTATCTCAGGTCAGAGGATACTAATGAGTATACCAATAGTAAAACATCTTATAACAAAGATCCATGAAGATGATTTGATGCGAGTTACATCCAACGTCATTCAAAATGAGGCCTGTGAAGTTCGGAGTCAACTCCTTGAGCCGAAGTTCAGAATAGTCTTAATTCAGAGACGTTCCCACGAGTCTGATCGACTACGGATAATTAAGAATACAAGATTCATGGATTAAACGTATTAAAATCGAACACAGTTATAAGAATTCAGAATTGCATTTAAATCAGTAAACCAAAAGAATTCAAAAGTACAACTGTTTAAATGTTCGCACATTCAAAATACTAAATCAAAACATATCACTAGCAAATCTAAGACCAATAGCATCTCTGTGAATATCATGCTTGTCCTGAGTCATGGGCTTAGTAAACGGGTCCGCTAGGTTTTGATCTGTGTCTACTTTACTTATCACGACATCTCCACGTTCCATAATTTCCCATATATAGTGGAACTTCCTTTGAATGTGCTTGGCTTTGTGATGAGATCTGGGCTCTTTGGCTTGAGCTATAACACCTGTGTTATCACAAAGTATCTCGATTGGTTGGCGAATACTCGGAACCACATCGTGGTCAGTAATGAATTTCTTCATCCAAGCAGCTTCCTTAGCAGCATATGATGCGGCTATATACTCAGATTCGGTGGTTGAATCCGCCACTACACTCTGCTTGGAGCTTTTCCATGAGACAGCTCCTCCATTAAGAGTGAATACGAAACCCGACTGTGAGCGATAGTCATCTTGGTCAGTTTGAAAGCTAGCATCAGTGTAACACCGTACAGTGAGCTCCTCTTTCACTACTCCAAATATTAAAAACATGTCTTTGGTCCTTCTTAAGTACCTCGGGATGTTCTTGACTGCAGTCCAATGGACAATGCCAGGACTTTGCTGGAAAAGGCTGGACATGCTTAAAGCATACGAGACGTCAGGTCTAGTGCACAACATAGCATACATGATAGAACCAATCGCTGAGGCATATGGAATTGATTCCATTTCCTTAATTTCAATGTCCGTGGAAGGAGATTGTGATTTGTTCAACACAGTGCCTTTAGTCATCGGAACACCTCCTTTCTTGAAGTTTTCCATCCTAAAGCGTGTCATCATTTTATCTATGTAATTACTCTGACTTTGCCCTAGAAGCCGCTTAGATCTATCTCTGTAGATCTTGATTCCTAGAATGTAAGCAGCTTCTCCAAGATCCTTCATTGCAAAACAAGATCCTAACCATTGTTTGACTTTATCAAGCACAGGGATGTTGTTTCTAATGATCAGTATATCATCCACATACAAGATGAGAAATGATATAGTGCTCCCACTAGCCTTTCTGTAAACACAAGGCTCATCTTCATTCTTGACAAAACCAAATTCTTTGATTTTCTGATCAAAATGAAGATTCCAGCTTCGAGATGCCTGTTTAAGTCCATAAATGGACTTATTCAGTTTGCAGACCCTACTAGGATACTTTGGATCAACAAAACTGTCAGGCTGAACCATATAGACATCTTCAGAGAGATGTCCATTAAGAAAAGCGGTTTTGACATCCATTTGCCATATCTCATAATCATGGTACGCGGCTATGGCAAGCAGTATCCTGATCGATTTGATCATAGCAACGGGTGAGAAAGTTTCATCATAGTCAATACCTTGAGTTTGAGTGAAACCCTTTGCAACTAGCCGTGCTTTATAGGTTTGTACATTACCATGCATGTCGGTTTTTCTTTTGAAAATCCATTTGCTCCCTATTGCCCGAGAACCGGGGGTAGTTCAATCAAGTCCCAGACCTGATTATCACGCATAGATTGCATCTCGGCGTTCATGGCTTCAAGCCATTTCTCGGATTCAGGATCCGAGATAGCAGATTTGTAGTTTGTAGGTTCGTCATTTGACTCAGCTACTAACAGGACTTCAGAAGTTTCAAGATGCCATAGGTATCTATTGGGTTCTTTACGAGACCTGCTACTTCTGCGAACGCTTGTGTTTATGTCTGATTCATCAGCAACAACGTCTTGTTGATCAGACGCTCCGACTTCCTCAGCGGTTGTTTGTGTTTCTCGAATTTCTTCAAGACCCATAATATTATTTCCGGTTCCTCAATTTAGAAGATATTCCTCGAGAAAGCGTCCTTTCCTTTTGATGGAAATCAATGTTTGCAACAGGATGATAGAAATAATATCCGCTTTTGTTGTAGTAACCGACGAAAACAACTTTTTCGCCTTTGGGATCGAGCTTGTCATCAGAATCGCTGGTGACATATGCATCACATGCTCATACTCTAAGGTAAGACAAATTGGGTTTAGACCCGTGCCATATCTCATATGGGGTTTTGTCCACCTTCTTAGTCGGTGCCAGATTTACAAGGTGGGCGGCGGTCATAAGAGCATAACTCCAGAAGGAGTGAGGCAAGTTAGTTCTACACATCATCGATCGAACCATATTAAGTAGGGTTCGATTTCTCTCTCGCTCACGCCATTAAGTTGGGGTGTGCCAGGAGGAGTGGGCAGAGAAATAAATCCGTGCTCCTTCAGATGATTAAGAAATTCTAAGCTGAGATACTCGCCACCTCGATCTGATCGAAGTGTCTTGATAGATTTATCGAGTTGTTTCTCTACTTCGTTTTGAAACTCTTTGAACTTTTCAAATGTTTCATGCTTGTGTTTCATAAGATAGACATAAGCATATCGACTATAATCGTCAATAAATGATACGAAGTATCTTTCATGATTTCTAGACATGGTTCTGAAAGGGCCACACACATCAGTGTGTATAAGGCCTAGCAGATCCTTGGCTCGTTTACCAACATGGGTGAAGGGGTCCTTTGTAAGTTTGCCAGCTAAACAAGACTCGCAATTATCAAATGAGTCATGTCCGGTAGGTTCAAGAATTCCCTCGGATTGAAGTGTTTTAATGCGTGCCTTACTTATGTGGCCAAGTCGACAATGCCATAAAAAAGTATCATTAATGCCAGATTTGATACGTTTAGAAAGATTATATATGTTATTGTCAGTTTGAACGTCAATCTCATAAATACCGTTTTGAGGTTTAGCCTCAAAATAAAAGATATCATTTAAGTAGGCAGAAATAGCAATACCATTAAAAACGTACTTAAATCCTTGTTCAAACAATAAAGAAACTGAAATAATGTTTCTGGTTAAACCAGGTGCAAACAAACAATTGTTCAAAACAACCACAAGGCCAGAAGGACATGAGAGATGATATGTTCCAGTTGCAAGAACTGGTACTCTTTTCCCATCACCAACGATGAGTTCCATGTCGCCTTGTTTCAGCTTCCTCTAACTTTTAGGCTCCTGCAAGACATTAATGATGTGGTATCCACATCCAGTATCAAATACCCATGTGTTGCTATTAACAGTAAAAATTTCAATAACATAAATGAGAATACCTGAAGAGGTGCCCTCACCACTGGCCCTCTGCAGCTTCAGCTTGGCTAGATATTCAGGACAGTTACGTTTCTAGTGTCCCATTTTGTTGCATTCAAAGCATTGGTGCTCATCAGGAGGGGGTGCTTTTGAAGCTTTCTTGTTATTGTTGGTGGCAGGCTTGGCAGCAACATTAACCTTCTTCTTTCCTTTGCTATTATAACCTCTTTTCTTGGGGTTAGGTTTTTTAACACCAGCAGATCTGACCATCAGAACTTGATTTTTCTTTCCTTGGATATTTATCTTGGCCGTTTTTAGCATACCATGTAGCTCGACCATTGTCTTCTCCAAGCCATTCATGTTGAAATTCATCACGAATTGAGCATAGGAGCTTGGGAGAGAGTTTAAGATGAAATCAGTAGCCATGTCATCCTTCATGGGATATCCAAGTTTGTTCATCTGGTCGATGTACCCTTTCATCTTAAGTACATGAACACTAACAGGCGTGCCCTCTTGCATCGTGCAGCGAATGAGCTGAGACATGGTTTCATAGCGTTCTTGTCGGGCTTGTTTCAGGAACATGTCCTTAAGTTGCTCAATCATGTCAAAGGCATCCAGGTCCTCCATGCTCTTTTGGAGCTCACGGGACATGCAGGCTAGCATAAGGCAGGCCACCTCAGTGGCATCATCTCTTTGTTTTTCCCAGGCCTTACGAGTGACAGCCGTGTTACCATCGGGTGCCTCAGGGACTGGTGCATCGAGAACATAGAGCTTCTTGGCCATCTTGAGAACTATTCTCAGATTGCATTGCCACGAGAGAAAGTTGGTGTTATCCAGCTTTTCATTCTCAAGGATAAACTTGAGAGCGAAGGAGTTATTAGTATTATTATTTTCAGTAGACATCTGTCAAGATAAGCAAAGAGAATAAATTAGTATAAAGAAAGTGAAAAATCCTTATTAATTTATGACCCAATTACAGAAATTAGAATAAGGAGTGAGAATCTAGCTAAATCAGTCACTAATGGTAGCTGTGGCATACAACATTAGTAAGTGGGTAACTAGACTGACAATTAGTGTCAATTGTGGAAAGATTCACAACTCTCATGTATGAGGCCGCTAAGACAAGACATGTCTATGCATTGATACGTTTTGCCTCATCTATACCCACTTTTAATCTCTTGACAACTGGGGCATGTAAAAATAGAGAAAAGTAATAGTCGTCCTAAAATAGGTACTTGCGGAAGGGCCGGATGTGTCAACGAAACCCTTGCGCCTTGGAAGGATAAACTACGCATCCAGTGCGGTGCTGTGGCTCCAAACACCGATGTTTCGTTTTATGCTCCAAGTGTTCCTTATAATAGGATGGCATAGACCATTGGTTTTAAATATGGGTTCCAATTTTAGTGTTTACCGAATAGGGGTCAAACACAACGAATGATTAAATCATACGTGTGTTGTAAAAGCCAGTTTTACTATTTAAAGTCATGACAAATTTGATGAACCCTTTCATCTCTCAGAACACTTAATTTTAAATAACCTATTAAAACTAAGTTTTTCGCGACTTGAATAACCAGTTAATAGTTGAAAACTATTAAGTTATAAGTTTTGAAATTAAATTTAGTTTAAATTGCAAAACTTTAGCGGTTATTTATTTTATAAAAACAAGTCAGTTGTTAATTTTTATAAAATTCTACAAGTTGTAAAATTAGAACTTGTGGTGACAGATTGTGACATTTTAAAACTCCTTTTAAAACGTTTGGTGTTTGGTTGGTTTATAATAATTTTAAGTTATAAAAAATTAAAAGCAACCATAAAGCAAATAAATATGTAAATCTTATAGGGCCAAGTTTGTTTGATCTTGCTAAAGCCAGTTAGCAAGACCAAACGGGTCACGGGGTCCACAAAATTAAAACAACCACGAGGATAGACTTCCGTGCATCTAGTCGTCTCGGATGACTCCCACTGACTCCATGATTCCTGTTGCGTCTTCAGATTTGTCTTCAGGTTTTTATTACATTACATAAAATTAAAAAGTCTATTCTATTACAACTTTGAGCCATCAAAAGTGTGCCAAAACCATAAAACCAAAAACTGAATAATAAACACAAACAACTCAATCACATGGGTCGGGCCAGATTTATATATTCAACACAATCACATACGGGCAATATATTTGGTCAAATAAAAAATCGACCAAATTAATAAATAAAAAATGCCCCAAAAACAGATCAGATCAGAAATTCAAGATAGTTAAAGTTTGTGATTAATCTAACCGATGAAACCAGACCGGTTTTGATTTGCGTGTTATAACCCAGGCTCTAATACCACCGTTGGGATTCAGTGGTGATCAGATTGACTTTTTATCAAAAACGGGTTTTGACAGAGAAATTAATTAATTCAGTTAATTAATAAATACGCAGCGGAAAATAAAATCATAACCTATTTAACAGCACTGACAAACCGAATAGGATCTGGTTATGAACACGCAAACACAAATTAACAATTAATCTACTTATGAGATTAATTATACCTCAGTGGTTAATAAATAACTGATCGAGACACCGAGGTACAACGAACCGATGCTAGATCACGAACTGAAAGGCGAGAGAACGGGGACTCCGGGGCTGGCCGGAAACGGGACAGCGGCGGCAGCTCGGGTTGTTTAAATGGTTGCCGAAAACCCCAAAAGGGAACAAAAAAAAACCCTTTTTCTTCTTAATTGGAGTTCACCTTGGAAACAATTAATACGACTGTTTTTTTGGATGGTTTTTTTTTTTCGCAGAACATATTAAAATATTGTAATTATATAATAATTATAAACCCTAATAATTGTTTCCGGGCCCATAGTCCAATACGATATGCAAAAGCCCGAACCCATTTAATTATTTTAATAAAATATTAAAACAATATATATACAATTATTATTTATAAACTAATATAAATAATAATTCACGTCTAACGAATATATATAAAATATATCGTCTCGCTAACAGTTCGTAATTACCAGTTAAGCAGGTTAAGTGAATTTAATGTTCGTTGCCCTAGGTGTAACTCTTACGGGTCATAGCTCGGTCAGTCGCGTTGTCCATCGGGTCGGTCCATAAAATCCAACATGGAACCCAAGTCATCGTAGTCTTGGGGTGTCGCTTAGCATCAAAATAAGTAACCCCCTGCTATACCATATCTTTAGCCTCATTAATTTCCTTCTCAATTTTTGATTTCATTTTCCAAACCAATGTAGGTTTACAAGTTTTAGTTTTGAAAGATTTGAAGTTTGAGACAATGTTCTGTTTTAATTTAGAGGCAAATGATTTTGGTACATAAGTCTGATTGACTTTTGAAGGTTTTGGAGATTTAGAAACGGGAGCATAAGAGTACCTGGGATAATCTTTCTTTGACTTGATCTTTGAATTATGTGAAACCGGCTTCACATATGGAGATCTGGATGAGTAGTTCTTCATCTGGTTATTCAAAGAGTTGTTCCTTATAGACTTTAATCCAGAGAAGCAATTCTTGTTGCCTTTATCGTCTAAAGAGTTGTTCCTTATAGACTTTAATCCAGAGAAGCAATTCTTGTTGCCTTTATCGTCTGAACCATGCCTTTTTGAACTAGATGAATTGGTCTTGTCAACTTGCTTGCAATGTTTGACCACATACCCTTCTTTACCACATTTGAAACAAACTTTGAATGGTTTCTTGAACTTTGCAGCTTTTTTTGTTTCTTCAACTCTTTTGTTCTTCAGTCTTTCAGCAACTATATCCATATTCCAGGGACTTGGCGGTTTCTCGGTTGTATGAATGTGGATGGCATCTACTTTCTCAATCTTTGGTTCAACAGAACTATCATCATCTTGCAAGATTACCCCTTGTTGGTCAAGAATGTTGTTGACTTCATCATTTGACAGATTAGCAGGATATAGCACATAATGAGAAGCGATATCACTTGAACCTACAGACTCATCATTCTTGGAAACTTTTGGTCTTTCTTTATGGGTATCAAGACTTTGATGTTGTATTGTACCTTCCTTCATGAACTTGATAGGAATAAAATCTTTTGCAACATGTACAATTTGATCAAAACAGTTCTTTGAGACAGGAGAAGTAGGCTTACAGTCAGTAGTTTAAGAAATATCACTATTAATCAAATCCTTGTTACTAATACCAAGACTAGTAGTAATATTATCAACCACACGAGCTTTACCAGCCTTCACAATCTTGCTTACATCTGCACTAGAGTCACTAGTCTCCACAATACTCATACAAGGATTGACCAGATCATTCAAAGGATGAGGTGATGGAATAGGGTTGTAATGACCCTCTGTAGGAGGATGAAACAGTTTTCTCTCAAAATCATTTGAATCCAAGTACCCAACCCCTTTCTTCACAAATCCCGGCTTTTGTTGACAATTAAGCATGGTATCATGTACCTTTTTACTTAAATTCCATTTGTCAATGATGATTTGTAATTTGACGGTTTCACTTCTTGAAGAGGTTAATTTTTCAGTAAAATCACTGATTAAAAACTCTTTTTAATATACAAATTCTTTTAGGGTTTGGATTTCTTGTTGAGCTTTATTCAAACTGATTTTGAGAGCCACCTCACTTTTCTTGATTTGATTAAGGAGACTAAAAGCATCGTCCTTCTCACGAATTATAAGTTTGTTCAAGGTACGATAATGAATGATCATATCGACACAATCAGGAGAGCATAAAACGGGATTTTATCTTTGGCAGAATCAGCTCTGCAGCAGTCTTTCTGCAAATGCAACCATGGTTTGAGCTTCCAGAGCCATCAATTTGAGTTCCATCACAAGCACTCACTGGAGAGTCAACTCGATCCACTGAGCCGGAACTAGAGCAATCATTCTTCACATCATAAGCATTGTTCTTAGCAACACACTTGGCATTCTCAATCTTGATATTAGCATTCTGCTTCATACTTCCCTCACAATCAATTACTTGACTTTCAGTTCCTTGAATAGCACACTGCTTCAGCTAAGCGACTGGTCCGATTGAATCGGTGTTGGTGATGATCTTTCTAAGAACCTTTTTCTTTTCTTCTTCAACAGAGCTGGCTTCCATACCCTGCAGAGTGAATTGTGTTGACGAGGTATTTGATAATCTTTGTTGTTGATTAATGGATGGTGTAGAAACCATTGCAGGAATAACTCCTGAGAAACTTCCAGGATTGCTTGATGCAGTAGGAACAATGAATGTTGCATTTGTTAGTTCCATACTCTTGCTATACCCAATCTGGTTCATCTGTCGCTTCTCGATATTCATTTCAAAAGATCTAGCAATTTGAGCTGAACAAATTCTGGCAAACCCGATTCAGATCACATTAAAAATATAATCTGAATTACTCTGAATACCCGAAAGACAAACTCAAACAAAAAAAATGATTTGTGAATAAGCCGCGCCTCAACCCGAACCTTTTCGTCCTAATCTGTGTCAACCCGTATCACAATTAAACCACTGGAAATTAAACCTGAACAAACTAATTCAAACCGAAACGGTTTCTGTATCACCCAAAACCTTCTCGTTTCAACCCGAACACCCTTTCGAATTATATATGAATCCAACCGGTGCACTTTTGAATCAAATCCGAGGAACCCGACAACAATCCGAATCACCTTAATCTTTTCGAATCAACCATAACAAATTCAGAATCTCCCGCAAAAAAAATTCATTTCTCCAAAATTACTTCGAAATTTCTAAATCCAATTTTGAAGTTTAAAGATATATCTGATTCAAACTCATGTTATTATCCAATTTGGTTTTTCAAACTCATGAGTTATCCACTCAAAATTCATTTTAACGTGTGGTCCAAATAAGAATAGTGGCACAATTTGATAATTTCTTTGCAAACTAGAACTTGGAACACAAAAATAAAATGAACTCATGTCCCAACTTTAGTCCAAACGTCCCACATTCCACGTGATTTCTCAAAATCCATGACGTAAATTTCATGTGATCTTTGGGCTCCAAAGAGATATTCACCAGCCCATGCTTCATTATTTATTCATCTGGCCCAAAACAAATTGTTTAAAATGTCCGTATGCCAAAGAAGCAATTTGCGGATGTCAGCAAAAGCTAAATCCTCGGACTTCAAAATGAGATTTCAACCGGATTTCAAAAAGAATTCACCGGACTTCAAATAAAATAAATTATCATCGTACTTCTCGGTTGTCAAATCTTATAAAATGGATTTCAAAAGTTTATGCTCAGTTGACCTTTTCCAGTATCCTGTCTCTCTTTTAACGCAGAACACCCACACAAACCCTAAAATACATACACAGCCGCCAACAATTATCTTCTAGATCTGTTCTCCGATGGGTAAATCGGTAACTGTGACGTGTTTGTACGGTGGGTGTTTACGGTGGGGCGATGATGGCACGGTGGTGCAAGTGACGGAGGAGGTGACGGGGTCGTACGTGGTGGTGAATGGTTGAGTTGTAGACGGCTGAAGTGGTGGAGATGGAGTTGGCGACAGGGATGGCGTACGACGTGGTGGTGAAGATGGTCGGTGGAGAAGGGTGGTTGATGGTGGAGCAAGTTCGGAGGTGGTGATTGAACGGAGGTGGTGGGAGTGGAGGTGGTACGGTTTCTGGAGATAGGTTTTTTGGAGGTGGTGCTTCTCACTCTACTCTCTCTCTAAAGAAAATCCTAAAGTCGGCCGGAACAGTCGGTCGGAACAGTAGGCCGGAGAGACCACCGCAGACTGAAGAGTCGACCGGAGGGTGAACTTGCTCAAGAGTCGCGGGGAACAGCGAGAGTCGGCCGGAGAATAGCCGGATGAAGATCTGAAGCTTGTCAAGCACATCAAGAACACACACTGTGTGTGAGAGAAACACCTTAAAAATCAAGTTTTCTTTCAAAAATCTTGTAGAAATCAGTTGTGGATGAGAAATATATCGTAAAAAGGCTTGAAATCTAGAAGAAAACAACTAGATTTGATGAATATTTGAAATCGGATCTAGTTTCTCTCTCTAGAACACCCACCATATTTATTTTCTCTCTCTAAAATTTGCATCTCTCTAGAATTTATTTAAATTTTCAACCAAATCAGATCTAAAATATGAAGACATGGCTTTGATACCAATTTGTAGAATCAAAACACTGATTTTGTAAACAATAGAGATGAACACACATAGAATCAAAGATTTAACAATAAATTTATTTTCAATAGATTAGCAAATGATGAAATACAATTAAATCTCAAATAACTCTTATGTGTGCCCTCTTTAAACCCTAATCATCCTTTGCTATAAATCTAATGACAATTTAGATTAATTACATTTAAGTCTCTAAAAAATAACAAAATATTAAGTTTATCATCAACAAAAATAATAAATGTATTTTGCCTAAACAAAATATATTTATATAACCGGAATGTCTTTGTTGATCATAACTTGAGCTCCATATGTTAATCCGTCGTCCGAACTTCTCGTGTTGATGTTGACTTTGACCATTTTGACTTTGACCAAGTTGACTTTGACATTTTGAGTTGATAACATTAGACTAGTGTTCTGCTAGGGCCGATGCTCTCTCGGTTTTGAACCAATCGAGTCTGTTTGAGTCTTTCGTCTTTGTTATTTTCATTTTCTTAGTTGTAATATGGATAATTTCATTCTTCTCATTCGAGTAAACAAGAGACAACATATACCCACTCTCCTTAAGTGTTGGATCACTTCCATACATTGTCTAAGGGTTAATGCAGTCACTTGTATGGTCATTTGTGGCTAGTACTCTTGCGTTACTTGGGTTGGTTGAACTTTGTCTATATACAAATGATGGTGCTAGCAACGGCCGAGTTAGTATAGGTTTAATATTATGGGTTGATTGAAGCTTTGGGTATTCAACGAGTCATTTGAGTCCTAGCTGGACCTTTTGGGTTGTGTCGGTATAAATTTACTTCACTTGTATTGGTATTCAAGGGCGAACCGACAGCGGGAGTCGAGTATTTAATCTTGGGAGGGAAAGTTATATTTCTTTAAAATATATTTATAAGCAAATACAACTAATTTAAGAAAGCAGTTTGTTAGGTTCGAGCTTCATAAAGTAGATTTGGAGGGGGTTGCGCATGCCAGCTTTCCAAATGAGTTACACGACATTAGGGTGTCTGACAACAGCACTACCAGTCAATTGGATAATCTATATCCGAATAATAATCCATGGAAATACCGACGGACTTAAGACCCCGTAAGGATTCCAAGGATTATTAGGAGCAATTGTGTAACACCCAGTATTTCAGGTCGAAAACTATATTTATTTTAGCACGTCCATAGTTCATAATTCCTGAATCATATTTTTGACAAAAGTATTGTCAAGTAGTCTAGCAAATGAACTCACATTATATTTTAGTAATTTTTAGAATTACTAAGTAATAAACAATTATAAATCGCAAGGAACGGCCGTTGGTGATTAACAAAATTTTATTTAAATAAAGTCTAGTGACGCGTTATAATATAAAAACTTGACGTCTAAATGTTTATTACATGACGTTAAGTTATTTTATAGGTGTATACATGTTTATTATTATTAAAATATTAACTATGTCGGGTTTAACTAGTAGATTATTAAACTAGTCAAGATACAAAATATATAAAGTTATTCGATCATAAAAGTCATACACCGAATATTAGATCACGGGATCACCTACCGGGTATACACTACCTAAATACCATCTAGTAATCATCGTAATAATTACTTGATTTGACAAGACCCAAACGCCCCCATGCTTAGTAACGATGGCCGAAATATGTGAGGGCCACCCTCATGTCCTCACCCATCAAATCGTCATGATTATGTTGTAAGAGTCTTGTCTAATCAACCTAATCGTCATGATGATGTTGTAAGAGTCTTGTCTAATCAACCAAATCGTCATGATTATGTTGTAAGAGTCTTGTCTAATCAACCTAATCGTCATGATGATGTTGTAAGATTCTTGTCTAATCAACCAAATCGTCATGATGATGTTGTAAGAGTCTTGTCTAATCAACCAAATCGTCATGATGATGTTGTAAGAGTCTTGTCTAATCAACATAATCGTCATGATTATGTTGTAAGAGTCTTGTCTAATCAACCAAATCGTCATGATTATGTTGTAAGTGATATGTCAAATCAAGTCTTTTTCATGCACATATCAAATCCTCTTTTCTTACATCATTACCTGGTAATGATGACGATGGAACAACACACCATCTTTATGTTTCTCTCTATATATATAGACATACACACACATATGCACACTCAAAAAAATCAAAGAACACAAAAAGTCTAGAGAGTTTGAGTTAGAGTTTGGAGATTCAAGGAAGATTTGGAGCTAGGAGTCGGGTTTTAGTAGCAAAACGAGCATCTATCATCTTCTACTAGTAAATCTTCACCTAGCTTTGACTAGTGGTATGAATCCGTCATGAACCTTTCTTTTCATCTTCATGTTCTTGTTGAAAAGATGTTGTTCACAAAAAAAAACAAAGAGTTTTTAACGATTAAAAGAGTCTTTATGAAGCCTAACCTTATTAAGTTTAAAAATAAGGGTTTTGGTATAAAAATGTATATATGGGTCGAAAATAATAAAAGTACATGTATCAATTGTGGTTTTGATCATTTTATGATAAGTTGTTTTTAATCACATGATATTATGATTTAAAAACAAGGAAAACTAAAATATGCATACTTATATTTATAGGCCTAGATATGCAAACAGATATGTATACATGTTTGATTTGATTAATGATTTGAAGATGATCAAGTAGATGGATACATGTATAAGGAATGTAATCTATATAAATATCTATGAATAGATATTCTTGTGTGAGCATTTGATGATAAAAGTGAAAGATTAAGTTGAGAAGTATGGTTAATACTTGGATAAGTGAAATATATGTATGCATGTTTAGAAACAGGACTATACATATATATAAGTGGGTGCGTGATCCTAAGTTATAGAACTTGGAAAAATTAGAAACAACATGCATGTATATATATATATATGTGTGTGTGTGTGTGTGTGTGTGTGTGAACGATGGAAAAATTGTTAACTCGGAATGAGTAATGAAATAGTTAAATGATGGAAATCAAGTTATATGTATGTATGAAAACACGATTATGATTATTATCTTAAAAATGAAAATATTAGATAACATGAAACTTGTATGTTGAAAGGTGGTTATACTCGTATGCAAATATTAGTAAAAATAAATGCATGACGAACGTAAACAAACTAATAAATGCCGTTCGAAACAAGTATTTGCATGTGGAGGTGTTAACGTGGTTTATACGCACGTAGGATAAATAACATGCATAGAATATACTTGAACGATATTTGTGATTTTATATAATTATTTTTAAGAAATAATTATATTTTTATATGCGAACGATAATATGAATATATTATGAGCCGATGCAAAAATAATATTTATTTTTGGTACACCTAACAAGTCACCAATATGGAAACATGATATTTTCTCGAAAATATATAAGCGTCTAGACTAGAATAATAATCACCAACGAGTCGTCATATGAAAACATTGTTTTTCTAAACAAAGTAATACTTAACGGGATTCGTTAAGTCGGGTGAACAACTTGCATTTAAGACGGGTAGTCTTAACACATTAGCCCCTTGTGTGATGGATAGACAGGAACTTCTAGCACACTATTATTTGCTAGGATTTAATCGGACACAAGGTGAGTTCACGACCTCCTTTTATCTTTTTAATGTTTTGTAAACGCCGGGGGAGAAACATGCTTACTTAATATGTGTTTGAAAACATGAACACTCTAGTTTAACTCCTTGTGAGTTTCACTGTCCCCTTTTTCTAAGTTTTGAAATGTTTTGGGAAGGAAACATACTTGTAACTATTTTTATATATAAATGAATGAACAAAGACCAGACCGTTATGTGTGCATTGAGGAAACAATTATAGAGCTCGTAAAGTGCCCTGACTTTGTAACCATTAGCTATGGACTTAGCCTGGGATTCTATGGATAGTACTATTGGGGGTGACGCCCCCGGTCATGGTTAGTCGCGCTAGCCAGGGGTCCACATGGCCGAATGACCGCATATTGTCTTAACATATTCTCGTGGTTTAAAGAGGGAGGGGTATACACTGTTTTCATGGTTTGGTTACGGTTTCATGTACGAACATAGATATTTGTAAGCCTAGCTAGCTTACGAATGGATCAATAACATTTGTTTCGTTTATCATATGCGTTTACAATTATTTGTACTTATTTATGACGGTTAAGTCATGGATACGTTTTCGGGTAAAATTACCTATTTTATGACGGTTAAGTCATGGATACGTTTTCGGGTAAAATTACCTATTTTATGACGGTTAAGTTATGGATACGTTTTCGGGTGAAAACTATTCATTTTATGACGGTTAAGTCATGGATACGTTTTCGGGTAAAATTACATATTTTATGACGGTTAAGTCATGGATATGTTTTTACGTAAAATTACTTATTTTATGATGGTTAAGTCATGGATACGTTTTCGGGTGAAAACTACTCATTTTATGACTGTTAAGTCATGGATACATTTTCAGGTGAAAACTATTTAGTTTTATGACGGTAAAGTCATGTACATGATTTCGGGAAAAACTACTTGCACTGATATAACTAACTCTGTGAACTCACCAACATTTGTGTTGACACTTTCAAGTATGTTTCTCAGGTAACCCTTAGCCATGGCGCGGTTGGAATATGCTAGCTATGTTGGATCAGTTCCGAGTAGCTGGAAGGACATAGCATAGCAAGTCTCAAGTCTATCGTTGGTCTTAAAGAACTTAGATCATTGTATTACTTAGTTTTAGTAATTGTATATGTAATCAAGTCTTAGAAATCACTATTACAGCTTCCGCTATCGTGTAATGAACCAATCGTTGCAACCTTTATTAATTTATTTATTAAGTAAATAAATTTGGGGGTGTGACAGATTGGTATCAGAGCAATGGTTTTAGCGAATTAGGTTTCCTTAGTGACACCTAGGCTCTAACCGGACTCATTTAGGGACCAAGATTTCTAAGACTTGCATCACACGAAGAACACCCAAGACTTGAGTATAGAAATTCCAACCGTTGTCGAACAACTTGTGTAGACTATTAATGTATGAGTTACACTAGGGTATCATTAGCTACACTAATACCTAATATGATTACATGGCTCATGTAATGAACGCTTCGCACGACAAATAGACACCTATGATGTTTCTCAACAAAGTGTCACTGTTCGGATTACGAATCAATGATAACGGGTACTCAGCACACTATAACCCTAGAAGATCGAGTTACGAGCTGAACTTGAGAAACGACGGTAGTAATCTCCAGTTACCGATCTTGGTATCACAACATGCTGAATCGGTACTAGAACTTGTACCTATACCTACACCACACCTACAACTACTCCAACCGTGGATGCAACTTTCTTTCTGACGTATGTGCGGTATAAATACTCTAATTCATGAGTTGCCGGATTGAATGACTAGACTTTCGCCATGACATATGGCAGACAGGATTGCCCAGACAGAAGGGAATCCGAGGTGGATAAGCAGGACTAAATGGGAGAAAACTCCAAGGGTCAGGAGACCCAGACATTTATCAGGATCATGTGGATCCATATGTACATACAGACTTGGAGCATGAGTTGCTCGACACTGATTTGAGGATCTCTGCCCTACACATAGTGCCTGACTTCCATATACATTTTATTTTTGAGAGACACTAGTGGTGCCTCTCTACCATTAACCCCATCCTGCAACATCCATATTCGGCAGATTCACGAGTATTGGTACAAATAAATTAAGGGTAATCCGGTAGAACAATATACACTCCTGCACAAGTGTGCAAACACGATCTAATGATCATTTCAAATCCTTTTTGACTAAGAAGCTTGGGATAGAAGAAACACTACAGGGATCATGCAAAGTAAATTATCATTACGGGTGCACACGTAATTATAATTTGCAGTGCATGGGAACTTTAGTGAGTCTTGTTGTCCAAGCTAATGATCAACCCAAGTTCTCGGTCACTTGATTAAGGATTGGATCTTAAAAAATCGGACTTCTCAATTAGGTGTTCACAAAGCATTCTCCTAGTTTTGGAGGAACGAGAGAAATTCAAATTGAATTCAACAAATCCTTTCGCACATTTATTGTTTGAGATTCTACTTGTCAGGAAGGCTTCAAATTGAGCGTTACCACAACTAACACTTAAAATAATTGCACAATTATTATGTGTCACACCCCCAATTTCAACTAACGTAGTTTTACCGTTTGGGAAGTGACGAACCAGGATCTCAGACATTAGTTACTTTGAACGACTCTACATGGGACTCAAAATGAAAATATCTTTTAAATCAGAGTATCAATGCGGAAACGTAAGAAAGTAAATGCGCAAAATACACGCGCCCAAAACCAAAGTTCAAAAGTCCAAAAAGTCCAAACCTCCAATCAAAAGCAAGTACAATAGAATAATTCAAACAAACATAAATAGTTATAATCAAAGCAGTTGAATCCCATGCATGCCCTAACGTGCACCTGTGTCTTAGCTTAGTGACCTGAGAAAACATGTAAGAAAATATGTCAACACGAGGTTGGTGAGTCCACAGGTTTCAATATATGTAAATAAGCGTTTACCGGATTTATGTTCATTCAGTACGTATCTATAGGTAGCTAACCTATGTTCATGTTCAGCTTAAGCGCTCACAACCGAAGCTGACTGTTTGTTTATTGCCTCCTGCCAGGTCTATCAATACAGGCGGTGTGAGTAGGCTAACATTTCACCCGTTCGATATCTAATCGAGTTAGCGCGACTAATGCGGGTGGGATTTGTCAAACCCAGTAGTACTATTAAATATTACCTCGCTAAGATCCATATTAACGGTCCGATATTAGTTGAGGACTTTCTGTGATAGTGTGTTACGCTTAGCATTTAACATTGATATCATACGAATTAAAAATCCAAAATTGTTTAGTCATGTTTTCTCCCCCAAGTTAAAACAGTAAAAGGGGCCGTGAAAACTTACCTGTTTTGCGTTGAAGGTAGTTTCACCCTAGAGGTAAGTTGGAACCACGAGTGTAAGTCTCAAAAGACCTACGGATGTCCTAAAATTATAAACACATAAATTAGGGATGATAATGGGAATTGTGACAGTGACACGGAAAGAAGCGTCTTAAAGAACCGCTCTAATATTCAAGAGTGGACGAAAGTGTCCACAGAGTTAGGGATTACTTTACGCGACAAATGACAAAAATAATAATAAATAAAATCGGGTGTTTTGTCATTCATGAAAATTGAGAAGATAAATATATATATATATATATATATATATATATACGAGTAAATAATATAACTAATTATATTATTATTTAGTCTCAATCGATACACGATGTTATAAAATGATTCGAAATAATATAAATATATATTATTTAATAATACGGGTCACAGTTTGAAAATAATATAAACGTATTATTTTATACGAATTTACGGCTTAAAAATAATATAAGCATATTATTTTTACTTGATAATAATAACAATATATTATTTATAAAAGTGGGTAAAATTTATAAAAATATGTTAATAATTCAAACTCAAGCCTACGGGCTGTTTCCCGAGTTAAAACACATTTACATAGTAATATAATATTATAAAGTTTGATTTTTATTAATTTAATATATCAGAAATTGCTCAAAAAAATAGATGTGGGAGCCCAGCCTCGAACCCGGGTCTCTCCCACACACGCACAAGTCATTAACCAGTCCCGCCCGCTAGGGTATCGCGATTGATACCCGGGTTAAATTATTTTAACATCCATGTTCAAGTGGTTCTTATTCCCAAACCCATTCATGATCGGAACTCAGCACTGATCCGTCGATTCAGGTGATAACCGATTGAAACAGTAGAGGGGTTTTGATACCCTAGGAATCGCGAACCTCAGCATGGTATTAATTTCAAAAACGGCAGGGTTTAGGTCGATTAATAACTGAAAATTGGTTCGAAACTCTGGTTTGATAAGTTAGAATTGAATCGAAGTATTCTGATAATAAAAATTGATAAAATCATAGGGCTTTTGACAAAAACAACATTGCGAATCTGATGATGTGGTTTAATTGCATTAATTTTGTGTTAAAGATCGAAAACCCCACATTGTTTACAGGATGAACCCTAATTACTGGATCATGATCAATTCGATAATGGAAGCCCGATATTTCATAGGGCTTTCATTCTACAAACGATTACGAGTCTAATGATGTGATTGAATTTGATTTAAATACGGTTTAGAGTTGAATTTGACAATCTGGTTTCATAAGAACCCTAGATTACGGGTTACAACAATTTGTATAATAAAACATCGAATTGACAGAGGGCTTTCAATGAAAATGGTATTGCGAATCCAACTGTATAGGTTAATTGTATTTTGATTAGGTCTAGACTAGGGTTCGATTAAACCGGTCAGTGATGAACCTTAGATTATTGATTTCGATCGAATTGATAATGTAAGCCCTAATTGAGTTAGGGCTTTCATTTAAGAGATGAAAACGAAGCTGATGATGTATCTAGTTAACTGAATTGATGTCGGGACGGTGGAGGTCGACTAAAACAGGTCCGACGATGACTGGTTCGATTTCCGGTGGCTTTTGCTATGAATCCTATCAACTTGACGAGTACAAAAGGTTTCAGAGAGACTCGATTTAGGTGTGCAGTGTGTTGGTTTGCCAATTGGTAACCGATTACAGTTCAATTCGATTGAATAAGACATAGAGTCGACGGTTATGGTTTAACACCCATTAATTCAGTTTAAATTCAGTGTAATGGTGATGATTAAGTTATAATTAAGTTCGTTAAGAGTCTGATTGTATACACCAGTTATGAATTTTGGTATATCATTTAGCATGAATGCGAATTTGAATCAAAATGTCACGGGTTTGACTTTAAAAGTCAACAAGAACCAAAACTTCCTGATTTTGACTTTGAGGAGTCAATTGATTTGATTTTGCATATTCACACAACTATTCCTTGTTGTTTTAAGTTTGATTCGTGACTGAATCAGTCCCTGGGATTAGATTTAGTTAATTAAGTTAAGATTTAACTGGATTTAGTTAGCGAGGTTAAGTTTTTAACAGAAAACTTAACAGAATTGTTAACAGAGTTAACATAAAAGTCGAATTGTCACATCATCCCCTAGTTGAAAGAATTTTCGTCCCGAAAATTAGAATAAATAAATAAAATTTTTGGGGTGTCACATCATCCCTTAGTTGAAAGAATTTTCGTCCCGAAAATTAAATAGTACCTTAAGAATTTGACGCGGAGTGCTTGAAAAGATTAGGATATTTGCGCATCATCTGATCCTCGCACTCCCATGTGAATTCCGGTCCGCGTTTCGAGTTCCAGCTGATTGTAACAATAGGGATTTTACTGTGCTTTAATGCTTTGACTTCCCTATCCATAATTTCCACGGGTTCTTCGATGAAACACAGTTGTTCATCAATGTGTAGTTCCTCAAGAGGAACCGCGAGAGACTCGTCTGCTAGACATTTCTTCAAATTTGAGACGTGAAAGACGTTGTGTACACCACTAAGTCTTTTAGGTAGGTCCAGTTGATACGCTACTGGTCTGGTTCTCTTCATTATCTTAAATGGTCCAACATAACGAGGATTCAGTTTGCCTCGTTTCCCGAAACGAATGACACCTTTCCAAGGTGAGACTTTGAGTAAGACCATGTCACCTACTTGAAACTCCAAAGGTTTACGACGCTTATCGACATAGCTCTTTTGACGATCATGAGCTGCCGCCATACGGTTTCTAATTTGGACGATCTTTTTGGAAGTTTCAAATACAAGTTCAGGACCTGTGAGTTGGCTATCTCCAACCTCGGTCCAACAAATGGGAGAACGACATTTCCGTCCATAAAGTGCTTCAAATGGAGCTGCCTTGACGCTAGTGTGATAGCTGTTGTTGTAGGAGAACTCCACCAACGGTAGGTGAGACTCCCAAGTGTTACCGAAATCGATCACACAAGCTCGTAGCATGTCCTCCAGAGTTTGGATAGTACGTTCAGTTTGGCCATCAGTTTGAGGATGGTATGCTGTGCTCATATCTAGACGCGTGCCTAAGGCCTTATGTAACGACTGCCAGAAACGAGAAGTGAATCGTGCATCACGATCCGAAATAATAGAGATTGGCACCCCGTGCCGAGAGACTATTTCTTTCAGGTAAGTACGAGTAAGTTTATCCATTTTGTCGGTCTCTTTGATTGCTAAGAAGTGATGAAGTCCATGGATATTTGTTCCCATTTCCACATGGGGATTTCTGGTTGTTGCAGAAGACCGGATGGTTTTTGATATTCAACTTTGACCTTCGCGCAAGTCAGACACTTACTAACATAGGTGGCTATATCGGCTTTCATCTTCGGCCACCAATATAGTATCTTTAGATCATGATACATTTTGTCGGAACCTGGATGAATAGAGTAACGAGATTTATGAGACTCATCCATAACTATTTCCCTTAGGTTTTCGAATACTGGAACCCATATTCGCTCGGCAAAGTAGCGAATACCGTCAGATTTGACTTCAAGTTGTGCTTCCAGACCGCGCGTACTTTCCAACGGTAGATTTTCTTCTTTTAGGACTTCGAGTTGAGCACTACGGATTTTATCAGGTAATCCGGGGTGAATAGTAAGTTGTAATGCTCGAACTCGTTTGGGTTTCGTTTCCTTTCGACTCAGGGCATCAGCTACAACATTAGCTTTACCCGGGTGATATCGGATCGCACAGTCATAATCGTTTAAGAGTTCGACCCAACGACGTTGTCACATGTTCAACTCTTTCTGCTCGAAGATGTGCTGAAGACTCTTGTGATCGGTGTAGATGGTGCATTTGGTACCGTACATGTAATGTCTCCATATCTTAAGAGCGAAGACTACGGCTCCCAACTCTAAGTCATGAGTGGTGTAGTTTCTCTCATGGACATTTAGTTGACGTGAAGCGTATGCGATTACTTTTTCACGTTGCATTAAGACACAACCCAGACCTTGAATAGATGCATCACAATACACTACAAAATCATCAGTTCCTTCCGGAAGTGCTAGAATAGGTGCACTGCAGAGTTTCTTTTTAAGATGTTGGAATGCTGACTCTTGGTTATCGCCCCAATTATAGGCTTTACCCTTTTGAGTTAAAGCAGTGAGAGGTTGAGCAATTTTTGAAAATCCTTCGATGAATCGACGGTAATATCCAGCCAATCCCAGAAATTGTCGCACCTCAGTCGGAGTCTTCGGTACTGCCCAATTCTTGATGGCTTCTATTTTGGATGGGTCGACATGTATCCCTTTCTCGTTAACCATATGCCCTAGAAACTGAACTTCCCGGATCCAAAATTCACACATGGAAACTTAGCATACAGTTGTTCTCGCTTAAGTAGTTCCAAAATTAGGTGTAGATGTTCCTAATGTTCCTCCTTGTTCTTGGAATAAATGAGGATGTCGTCGATGAAAACGATAACAAATTGGTTAAGGTAAGGCTTACACACGGTTCATGAGATCCATGAATACCGCAGGTGCGTTGGTTAACCCGAAAGGCATGACCATAAATTCGTAATGGTCGTACCTCGTTCTGAATGCTGTCTTTGAGATATCCTCTTTTCGGACTCTTAACTGATGGTAGCCAGACCTAAGATCTATCTTGGAATAGAGACTTGATCCTTGGAGATCAAAGAGGTCATCTATGCGAGGTAAAGGGTAGCGGTTCTTGATTGTGACTTTATTCAGCTCCCGGTAGTCAATACACATACGGAAAGTTCCGTCCTTCTTCTTGACAAATAGTACCGGAGCTCCCCACGGTGATGAACTAGGTCGGATAAAACCTTTATCCAACAAATCTTGCAATTGAGTGGACAGTTCTTGCAATTCACTGGGTGCCAGTCTGTAAGGTGCCCGAGCAATCGGTGCTGCTCTGGGTGCTAAATCAATTTGGAATTCAACTTGACGGTGCGGTGGCAAACCGGGCAGATCCTCGGTAAACACTTCCAAAAATTCACGCACGACGGGAATATCTTCAATCTTCTTCTCTTCTGAGGACTGCTCAGCAACGAGAGCCAAAATATCCGTATGCCCCTTTCGAAGGCATTTTTATGCTTTCATGAAAGATATGATGCCCATGACTGCACCAACTCTTTCGCCTTGGACGGAAAAGGTTTCTTCATTCGGGAGAGGTATACGAACAATCTTCTCACGAAAGATAATTTCGGATTGGTTTTTAGATAACCAATCCATGTCGACAATTATATCAAACTACCAAGTATGACCGGCATAAGGTCGATATCAAATATATGTGTAGCTAGCTCAAGTTTACATCCCTTGAGAATGTGAGTTGCCTCAATTATTTGGCCGTCAGCTATCTCTATTGTATACTTAGCTTCTAATAGAGATGAAGTTCCTTTTATCATATTACTAAACTTCTTAGATATAAAACTTCTATCAGCACCAGTGTCAAAAAGGACAGAAGCAAAGTAATTATTTACGAGGAACTTACCGGTGACCACATTATGGTCGTAACGGGCTTCTCCAGATCCTAGTATGAAGGCTCGTCCCTTCGCACCATTTCCTCCACCATTTCCATTGTTACCACCATTGCCATTGTTATTATGGTTAGGGTTGTGGTTTCCATTACCATCTTTCTTCAATTGAGGACAATTCTTCCGAATATGCCCTTCCTTTCCGCACTCAAAGCAACTCCTTGTGGATCCCGGTTGTTGAAAAGGTTGTTTAGTTTGTAACTCACCCCTGCAGTCCTTAGCAGCATGACCTATTTTGCCGCACCTCTGGCAATGATTGCAGAACCCAAAGTGGTGGAAGTTACACTTGTTACACTTGGAAGTTACACTTGTTACACTTCGGAGACTTCCCCGCCTAACCACCCTGGTTTTGACCTGAAGAGGTCGACTGGTTGAAGTTCTTAGTAGGCTCAAACCTACGCTGTTGCTGCTGTTGCTGCTGCTGCGGTTGGTTAAACTGGGGTTAGTTGGGTTGGGGTCCTTTGGAGTGGGAGTTGGAGTGGTTGTGGGTGTTGGAATGGTGATCGAACTTACGTTTGTGATTGTCAGTGGGTTTAGCAACTGAACCTCTCGGAGGTAGGGTCCCTTGTGTCACCGCTTGGTCGGTTAACTTATGCGCAAGTCGGATGGTTTGTTGGATAGTGGCAAGATTGGATGAAGTAACCATGCTTTGTATTTGAGGCACTAGACCTCCAATGTAAAGCTCAATTCTTTTGTAATCAGGAGTTACCATATGCAGGCACATAGTAGCCAGTTCATGGGAACGTGTGGTGTAGAGTTCAATTTCAGAACCCTCCATCTTTAGGTTCCAAAATTCTCCCTCTAACTTCTGGATCTCATCGCGAGGACAGTATTCCTCCTTCATCATTGATTTAAATTCCTCCCACGGGAGTCCGTTCGCCATGGCCAGACCCAACATTTGGACCTGGGCGTTCTACCATGTGAGTGCCGGGCACTCCAAAGTTCCGGCGAAAAACTTTACCTGATTAGCCACGGGGCAGTTGCACATGGCAATCACCGATTCAACCTTCTCAAACCAACGAAGTAGTCCAATGGTTCCTTCAGCTCCACTAAAGGCGTGGGGCTTGCAATCCATGAATGCCTTGAAAGTGCAGGCTGGTTGTTGGTTTTGTTGATTTTGCTGGCCTGGATTTAAAAATACAATAGAATTGGAATTATAGAATTTAGGGAAGGCTTTTTAAGAGATGGATTGACATCATTAGTCAATAGCTAAAGCAGTTACCTGCAGCATTCTGTGCTGCCAGAGCCTCCGCCACACTATCATTTATCAGTGCTGCTAGCTCTGCTGCCATCATGTTAATGGTACCACGACCACCGGCACGGCCTCCGCGTCCTCTCCCTGACATGATTCTTCACAATCACAAATTAAAACAATGAGAAATATATCGCATATTAAACATCATTCAGGTATGAGTAAGGAGATACAACATCTAATATTTTGAAAATTAAATAAATTGTAAGGCTACAAAATAAATAACTCAAATATTAAACTTCTCATGCTTTTATTGGATGGGAACAACCTTACCCATCTAGGTTTGAAAAGAGAAATAACATAGGCAAAAGCAAACATGAAAAGGAAGATAGAATAGGAAGATCATCAAGCATCTTCGTCATCAAAAGAAACATACGATATGGCATCGTCTATCTCTACTGGTTCCTCCTCCACGTGCTACTCCTCGAAAGACTCTTCTTCAAAAGGTTCCTCCTCGCCATCAGAAAGTGGAATCTCTTCAGGAAATAAAGCGGCTTGCAGTTGGGCTTCCAAGTGGGTCACCCTCTCTTGAAGACCTTCAGCAGTGTGGTTTGCTACATGTAGCTGAGCTTCCATAGCAGCCAATCTCTCCAGAACTCCTTCCATATCATCGTTCATAGTGTCGGCCCTCGTCTCCAGATGTGCCACACGATCCACTAAAAGGTTATGGACATGGTCCATTGCAGCTAGTTCGGTAGTCAAGAGTTCTATTCCTACCTTATTCTCCTCTATTTGAGGTCCATTCTTCAGAAGGTTAGGTATCTCCTTGGTAGCATCTTGCACAATACTTAGTTCCTTCGACATATAAGATACGAAGGTTGCGAAAGCTTGTTCCATAGTGCATGGCAAGCTAGGTAGTAGGGATGATGAGGATGCAGAACCGAAGTAGGGTGATGGAACATTTCCCATTTCGATCCACCTTTGGATCATTTACGGGTATACGTTCCAATTGAGAGTATAATCCATAGCTCGTGCGCTACTCGGTTCACCTTGTTCAACTGAATGGTCACTGGAAGTAGTCCGGCGCCTTTTGGGCTCCGACGATGGTAGGATAGGTGCCTTATGTCCTAGTGCCTTAGGTGATGGAGGTGGGGTTGACGACATGTTCCTGTAACAATACTTATAAGTACCAAACATTCAAATGACATGTAACTAATGTGTGAGGCTATAGTCTAGTATGCAATCCTAGTTCTCTATAACCAATGTCTCTGATACCAATCTGTCACACCCCCAATTTCAACTAACGGAGTTTTACCGTTTGGGAAGTGACGAACCAGGATCTCAGACATTAGTTACTTTGAACGACTCTACATGGGACTCAAAATGAAAATATCTTTTAAATCGGAATATCAATGCGGAAACGTAAGAAAGTAAATGCGCAAAATACACGCGCCCAAAACCAAAGTTCAAAAGTCCAAAAAGTCCAAACGTCCAATCAAAAGCAAGTACAATAGAATAATTCAAACAAACATAAATAGTTATAATCAAAGCAGTTGAATCCCATCCATGCCCTAACGTGCACCTGTGTCTTAGCTTAGCGACCTGAGAAAACATGTAAGAAAATATGTCAACACGAGGTTGGTGAGTCCACAGGTTTCAATATATGTAAATAATCGTTTACCGGATTTATGTTCATTCAGTACGTATGTATAGGTAGCTAACCTATGTTCATGTTCAGCTCAAGCGCTCGCAACCGAAGCTGACTGTTTGTTTATTGCCTCCGGCCAGGTCTATCAACACTGGCGGTGTGAGTAGGCTAACATTTCACCCGTTCGATATCTAATCGAGTTAGCGCGACTAACGCGGGTGGGATTTGTCAAACCCAGTAGTACTACTAAATATTACCTCGCTAAGATCCATATTAACGATCCGATAATAGTTGAGGACTTTCCGTGATAGCGTGTTACGCTTAGCATTTAACATTGATATCATTCGAATTAAAAATCCAAAATTGTTTAGTCATGTTTTCTCCCCCAAGTTAAAACAGTAAAAGGGGCCGTGAAAACTCACCTGCTTTGCGTTGAAGGTAGTTTCACCCTATAGGTAAGTTGGAACCACGAGTGTAAGTCTCAAAAGACCTACGAATGTCCTAAAATTATAAACACATAAATTAGTGATGATAATGGGAATTGTGACAGTGACACGTAAAGAAGCGTCTTAAAGAACCGCTCTAATATTCAAGAGTGGACGAAAGTGTCCACGGAGTTAGGGATTACTTTACGCGAAGAATGACAGAAATAATAATAAATAAAATCGGGTGTTTTGTCATTCTTGAAAATTGAGAAGATAAATATATATATATATACGAGTAAATAATATAACTAATTATATTATTATTTAGTCTCAATCTATACACGATGTTATAAAATGATTCGAAATAATATAAATTAATATTATTTAATAATACGGGTCACAGTTTGAAAATAATATAAACGTATTATTTTATACGAATTTACGGTTTAAAAATAATATAAACATATTATTTTTACTTGATAATAATAACAATATATTATTTATAAAAGTGGGTATAATTTATAAAAATATGTTAATAATTCAAACACGACCCTACGGGCTGTTTCCCGGGTTAAAACACATTTACATAGTAATATAATATTATAAAGTTTGATTTTTATTAATTTAATATATCAGAAATTGCTCAAAAAAATAGATGTGGGAGCCCGGCCTCGAACCCGGGTCTCTCCCACACACGCACAAGTCATTAGCCAGTCCCGCCCGCTAGGGTATCGCGATTGATACCCGGGTTAAATTATTTTAACATCCATGTTCAAGTGGTTCTCGTTCCCAAACCCATTCATGATCGGAACTCAGCACTGATCCGTCGATTCCGGTGATAACCGATTGAAACAGTAGAGGGGTTTTAATACCCTAGGAATCGCGAACCTGAGCATGGTTTTAATTTCAAAAACGGCAGGGTTTAGGTCGATTAATGACTGAAAATTGGTTCGAAACTCTGGTTTGATAAGTTAGAATTGAATCGAAGTATTCTGATAATAAAAATTGATAAAATCATAGGGCTTTTGACAAAAACAACATTGCGAATCTGATGATGTGGTTTAATTGCATTAATTTTGTGTTAAAGATCGAAAACCCCACATTGTTTACAGGATGAACCCTAATTACTGGATCATGATCAATTCGATAATGGAAGCCCGATATTTCATAGGGCTTTCACTCTACACACGATTACGAGTCTAATGATGTTATTGAATTTGATTTAAATATGGTTTAGAGTTGAATTTGACAATCTGGTTTCATAAGAACCCTAGATTACGGGTTACAACAATTTATATAATAAAACATCGAATTGACAGAGGGCTTTCAATGAAAATGGTATTGCGAATCCAACTGTATAGGTTAATTGTATTTTGATTGGGTCTAGACTAGGGTTCAATTAAACCGGTCAGTGATGAACCCTAGATTATTGATTTCGATCGAATTGATAATGTAAGCCCTAATTGAGTTAGGGCTTTCATTTAAGAGATGAAAACGAAGCTGATGATGTATCTAGTTAACTGAATTGATGTCGGGACGGTGGAGGTCGACTAAAACAGGTCCGACGGTGGAGGTCGACTAAAACAGGTTTCAGAGAGACTCGATTTAGGTGTGCAGTGTGTTGGTTTGCCAATTGGTAACCGATTACAGTTCAATTCGATTGAATAAGACATAGAGTCGACGGTTATGGTTTAACACCCATTAATTCAGTTTAAATTCAGTGTAATGGTGATGATTAAGTTATAATTAAGTTCGTTAAGAGTCTGATTGTATACACCAGTTATGAATTTTGGTATATCATTTAGCATGAATGCGAATTTGAATCAAAATGTCACGGGTTTGACTTTAAAAGTCAACAAGAACCAAAACTTCCTGATTTTGACTTTGAGGAGTCAATTGATTTGATTTTGCATATTCACACAACTAATCCTGGTTGTTTTAAGTTTGATTCGTGACTGAATCAGTCCCTGGGATTAGATTTAGTTAATTAAGTTAAGGTTTAACTGGATTTAGTTAGTGAGGTTAAGTTTTTAACAGAAAACTTAACGGAATTGTTAACGGAGTTAACACAAAAGTCGAATTGTCACATTATGAGAGATTATAGCATAATATCAGGATCCATCATACAGTTCAGTCTCACAATTGCTTGAAAGTTACGCCGGGAGTGATATGCACTAATGGGGCAAAAGATTATTCTGACCCGCATACACATGGCACCTATGGGATATTGTGGAAGCTCGACATGAGTCAAGTAGGTAATCTGACATTTTAGGTTATTGGTCAAACAGGGTTGTTCTCACAACCTTTGACATTCGGTACACCTTTAAGTCTGACTATTCTCTCGGTGATGAACAAGCCGTGATTTATTCTCAAGCGAATGCCAAAGAAACCTAAGTGTGGACTAACGACTATTGACGCAATAACAGAAGGACGACGTACAAAACTCTTAAAGGAGTCCCAAATGTGGAATTTCTTACTAATATCATTAGCTCATGATATGCATAAGGGACGAAAGCATGAGTTGTTCACCACAGACCACTGTCTACAAGGATTCGAGAAGGATAATTTGATACCCTTTGTACCCGCACTTTCCCAAAGATCGTCTTGTTGAATGGATCCTAGTTTTCAGCCTAGAGGAGAGGCGTGGTCACCTCTCTCACTCCCAATCTATTGTTAAGACATGACTTCTTAACGCAGGCTCAGGAAAATACAAAATTTTGATGTTTAACACTCATTACCTCAATGTTATGACCTGAGTCCTTGTACTAAGGACTTCAGGCTAGGGCCGGTAAGAGTGGAATACGTAATGGTAAGTCACCAAAGTACCATTCGAACGCTAGGGAAGTGCAGACACACTATATGACTAGTAGTTGGCGATCAACCCTTTCTGCCAACTTAATGGGTTGACAAACCCATAGCCCATTTTGGGGAAAACACTAATTCGATGAGACCATTCTCACAGTATCGCTGTTCATTTTCTCACCTAAATGGAATGTGAATATTCAAAACAAACATAGAACTTCGTATGGCTTACATACTTTGAGAGTATGGTGGTCAAGCCATGAGTTTACATATTAGGAAGTTACAACCCAAAGGCTGGTGGTACAAGCAAAGAGTAAAGTGGTGATTAGACTCGAACTTTGCTAGTAAGAGCACACATGGAACCCTGAAATATAAAATCCACTATGACCCATTTTAATGGAAGATCCTAGAAAACACAAAACCTGAAATAAGAATAAAGTCTTAGTCCGAGAAAATGCTTTCGAAAAGCGTAAGAGGGACAAACATAAAGTTTCGTTTCCATATTGTATCATTACTACACGATCTTCAACTGAAACTTGAATATCTCGTCGAGTAATTCTTTTCTAAGATCTATAGAGATCGGGCTATTGTGCATTATAGTCCGTAGATGAATAGAGAGTATGTGTCAGCATACACTCAAGATTCTTAGGCACTATTTCTATCATTATCAGGAATGAGTATCACATAACCCCACCATATTGAGGGTAATCAAATATGGGGTTTCTTGCATAGTTAATATCTATAGTCGGAGAAGTATTAGCCTTGTTTTTGAATACCGACCACCAAGTAAATGGAAATCAAACAATTGAAGCCTAAGTTGGATGATACAGACAGAATTTAGGTACCAAGTACCGGTAACCTATGTGTGTGGTTATGGATGAAGTCCATAAGCCCTAGTACTCCGTTCATCCAGAATCGAATAAAACACATAAGGATCTCGAGGAACTCCATTATGTGGCCAAACATAAAAGAAGAACTTGCTATCTATGTTGGGAGATACTAAGCAGTAAAAGCAGAATGTTAGGAATCACCTGAGTAATCACAACAACCGAAGATTCCTCAATAAAAATGGGAACAGATTCACATGGATATCATTACAAAACTACCCAGAACGTCTAGCGGTTATGATACTATATGGGTAATCGTCGATCGTTTAACGAAATCAGCTCATTTTCTACTCATCAAAGAAACGGATAAAACTGAGAAACTTGCAAGGCTTTATATCAAGGAAATTGTGGCTCGGCATGGAGTGCCAAATTCAATTATCTCTAATAGAGACAGCAGATTCGTGTTTAGAATCTGGCAATCATTACAAGAAGCCTTGGGTACACGTATTGACATGAGTACGACATACCACCCACAAACAAATGGTCAAATTGAAAGGACCATTCAAATTTTAGAGGATATGCTCCGTGCGTGTGCAATTGATTTTGGAGGAAATTGGGATACTCATTTGCCGTTGGCTGAGTTTTCATATAATAACAGTTACCATACCAGCATCAAAGCCGCTCCGTTTGAGGCTTTGTATGGTTGAAAGTGTCGTTCACCGCTATGTTGGGTGGAGGTTGGTGACAAGCATTTAACTGGTCCTGAGGTTATTCAGGAAATCATTGACAAGATTTTCAAAATCAAGGATCGTCTGAAGGCCGGCCGTGACAGGCAAAAGAGTTACGCGGATAACAGACGTAGACCATTAGAATTCCAAGCTGGGGACCGGGTCATATTGAGGGTCTCACCTTGGAAAGAGTTGGAAGGTTTGGCAACCATGGCAAGCTTGACCCTAGGTACATTGGACCATTTGAAATATGGGCTAGGGTTGGCCCTGTAGCATACAAGCTCAAGTTGCCACAAGAACTAAGCAATGTACATGATACGTTTCATGTGTCGAATCTCAAGAAGTGCTTATCAGACGAGACATTAATTATACCGCTTTACATAGACGACAAATTGCACTTCGTTGAGGAACCCATTGAAGTCACATATTGGAAAGTTCAGAAAACAAGGCGTAGCCGTATTGAATTGGTTAAGATACGTTAGGACTCGAAGCGTGACCCTGAGAATACATGGGAACACGAAGATCAAATAAAAATCGAGTACCAGACCTTGTAAACAAATACACCAATTCAAGATAACATCAACTGAATTTCGGGACGAAATTCTTTTTAACATGGGGAGAATGTGACACCCAGTATTTTAGGTCAAAAATTATATTTATTTTAGCACGTCCATAGTTCATAATTCCTGAATCATTATTTTGACAAAAGTATTGTCAAGTAGTCTAGCAAAGGAACTCACATTATATTTTAGTAATTTTTAGAATTACCAAGGAATAAACAATTATAAACCGCAAAGAACGTCCGTTGGTGATTAACAAGATTTTATTTAAATAAAGTCTAGTGACACGTTATAATATAAAAACTTAAATTGGTGACTAAACTTTAAAAAGTTGACGTCTAAATGTTTATTACATGCCGTTAAGTTATTTTTTAGGTGTATACATGTTTATTATAATTAAAATATTAACTATGTTGGGTTTAACTAGTAGATTATTAAAACTAGTCAAGATACAAAATACATAAATTTATTCGATCATAAAAAGTCATACACCGAGTATTAGATCACGGGATCACCTACCGGATCTACACTATCTAAATACTATCTAGTAATCATTGTAATAATTACTTGATTTGACAAGACCCAAACCCCCCATGCTTAGTAATGATGGCCGAAATATGTGGGGGCCACCCACATCTCCTCACCCATCAAATCGTCATGATGATGTTGTAAGAGTCTTGTCTAATCAACCTAATCGTCATGATGAAGTTGTAAGAGTCATGTCTAATCAACCAAATCGTCATGATGATGTTGTAAGAGTCTTGTCTAATCAACCTAATCGTCATGATGATGTTGTAAGAGTCGTGTCTAATCAACCAAATCGTCATGATGATGTTGTAAGAGTCTTGTCTAATCAACCAAATCGTCATGATGATGTTGTAAGAGTATTGTCTAATCAACCTAATCGTCATGACGATGTTGTAAGAGTCTTATCTAATCAACCAAATTGTCATGATAATGTTGTAAGTGATACGTCAAATCAAGTCTTTTTCATGCACACATCAAATACACTTTTCTTCCATCATTACCTGGTAATGATGATGATGGAAAAACACACCATCTTTATCTTTCTCTCTCTATATATATAGACATACACACACATATGCACACTCAAAAAAATCCAAGAACACAAAAAGTCTAGAGAGTTTGAGTTAGAGTTTGGAGATTCAAGGAAGATTTGGAGCTAGGAGTCGGGTTTTAGTAGCAAAACGAGCATCTATCATCTTCTACTAGTAAATCTTCACCTAGCTTTGACTAGTGGTATGAATCCGTCATGAACCTTTCTTTTCATCTTCATGTTCTTGTTGAAAACATGTTGTTCACCAAGAAAAACAAAGGATTTTTAACGATTAAATGAGTCTTTATGAAGCCTAACCTTATTAAGTTTAAAAATAAGGGTTTTGGTATATGGGTCGAAAATAATAAAAGTACGTGTATCAATTGTGGTTTTGATCATTTTATGTTAAGTTATTATTAATCACATGATATTAAGATTTAAAAACAAGGAAAATTAAAATATGTATACCTATATTTATAGGCCTAGATATGCAAACAAATATGTATACATGTTTGATTTGATTAATGATTTGAAGATGATCAAGTAGATGGATACATGTATAAGGAATGTAATCTATATATATATATATATATATATATATCTATGAATAGATATTCTTGTGTGAGCATTTGATAATAAAAGGGAAAGATTAAGTTGAGAAGTATGGTTAATACTTGGATAAGTGAAATATATGTATGAATGTTTAGAAACGGGACTATACATATATATAAGTGGGTGCATGATCCTAAGTTGTAGAACTTGGAAAAATTAGAAACAACATGCATGTATATATATATATATATATATATATATATATGTGTGTGTGTGTGTGTGTGTGAACGATGGAAAAATTGTTAACACGGAATGAGTAATGAAATAGTTAAATGATGGAAATCAAGTTATATGTATGTATGGAAACACGATTATGATTATTATCTTGAAAATGAAAATATTAGATAACATGAAACTTGTATGTTGAAAGGTGGTTATACTCGTATGCATATATTAGTAAAAATAAATGCATGACGAACGTAAACAAACTAATAAATGTCGTTCGAAACAAGTATTTGCATGTGGAGGTGTTAACGTGGTTTATACGCACGTAGGATAAATAACATGCATAGAATATACTTGAACGATATTTGTGATTTTATATAATTATTTTTAAGAAATAATTATATGTTTATATGCGAACGATAATATGAATATAGCATACGCAAGTGGAAAGTTCAAAGTCGTCCAATCAACCATTGACGCTGAAATCAATGCGTGTATCAATTCCCTGGAAAAACTAAAAATCTACTACCTTGATAAGAAAGAAATAACCCTCAGGACAGACTGCCAAGCAATAATAAGCTTCTATAATAAAACAAACAGCAACAAAGCCTCGAGGGTCAGGTGGCTAAAGTTTTCTGACATTATCACCGGAACAGGAGTAACCATTAATATGGAACACATTGATGGTAAAAATAATGTCTTAGCCGACTCACTATCAAGAATGGTGAAACTTTGTTTTACAGGATGTACAGAACAAGAGGCAGAAGTCTTGAAGAAGGGTCTAGCAGCGATGGGGGAAATATTCGAAGAAAATGTGAAGTCAAGCAACGAGAAGAATGGCTACGAAGAAATAATCCAGATTTCCAGCTGCTGCCAAAAATTTATAAAGGACAATTCTCTTTTGAAGAACCAGGTGCTCTGTACAGACACTATCAAATCAGAGCCAACACCACCCCAATCCCCCTTGAAGAATCAAGTATCTACGCAGGAGTCGCCCAACAATACGAAAGAGAAGCCGCCAAACAAGCCATCAGAACTATGCGACACCTCCAGGCAGTTTTGGACTTCAAAGCCCAAGTCTGTCTTGCAAAGTCCTCAGCAGATAACTATTGGGGAGACCATTGACCCAATGTTAAGAAACAAAATCAGCAAGCCCGAAAGCTCCTATCAGAACTTGAGGCCCTATGCAACGAGTTGGGCCAAGTCCCAATCTAAGCCGAAAATAATACCCTGGAATAGGTGTCCAGGAGCCAACGCATGGAATGAAGAAATCGCTAGACGACAACAACTTCATAATAGAAGCATGAAATACAATCAGGCACTATGGCTGATTGACGAAAATTAGGGACCACCACTATCCATGCCACGATATTGCAAATTATAGGAAGCATACGTAAGGGATGACGTTTTTCTCAATTATATGGTTTGCTTAAATGGCCGACAACTTTAGGTGTGTTTGGTTGTCTGCATCAATAATTGCTTCAATATCTTTCCAGATATTGTCTTAAAGCATGGTAGGGTCTGTATTATTGTATTGTGGTGTATTATTTTGTGTCTATCGTCAGGGATGACGTCTGTTGATCATTATTGATCTCAGACATATCCTTCCTATATATAGGTGTGTTTTGTAAAAAAGGAAGACACACTCTTCCAACCAACCAACCTTGTAACCAAAAACCTTGAAGTTTATAAACAAGTTTCCGCTGTTTAAAGTAATCTTTCTTTCCCTGAATTTTGTATTTCAGTTTTACTTTGTACTGATACAGAACTAATTTGATCCAATTTATTGGGGCAAATTCCTTTTGGTATCAGAGCTTTAAAACAAAGCTCTATGGAAGGCTGACTTCCTTATTCAGGGTAAGGGGAAAAGGGTTTGATCAAAATCTTTTTTTTAAAACTATCAGTAGTAACGAAGCATCTTTTCTGAATCCCCTTAGCAAAAGGAGGAGTATCTAAAAACATTGCCAGAAGGGCATTTACGTTAGAGAAAACTGAGTTAAGGGATCATTCTGGTATTGCTAGATTGGTCTTAAAAGATGCTTAAATTATGACTGATCGCTTTGAAAAATCAATAAAAGACTGGTACGATCATTCCCGAACCTCAAACCTTGAATTTATAAACCCTTTGAAAAACCAAAATCAAAGTATCTCTGAGTTAGAAAACAATATTTCCTGTATTTTTGATAGACTATCCTTGTTTGCAAAAATCTCAATCAAAAACTTTCACAAAATAAATAGCCACCTTGAAAGCCTTGAAAAACGACTAGAAAAGTGTGAGGAAATCCAAAGAAAAACCCAGAGTGAAATTAGAAAGGACCTTCAGCAGATTTCTTCAGAAATCCACAAATCCAAACCACTTACAGAAAAACAAGTACTTTCCTTAGTAAACGAGATAGCACAGCAGCCAAAGCTCGTTGAAGAACAGGCCCTAAGACTGTCAGAAGACCTGAATAGCAAAGTACAAAAGGTCGAAGAACTCTTACACGAAGTCAAGGGACTCATCATCGGATGAGCTTGGCCAACCAGAAGGCCAGCATATCTTATCAAGAAGCAGTAGAAGCAACAGAAGAAATCGAAACACCAGCGCTAGGTTTCATAAGGCCATCTGATTACAAGACCGGAGCAACATTGCTAAGTTCAGCAATAATCAAGCAAAACAATACCCTCCTATATCTCTTAATAACACAAGCCCAAAAGCTTGAAGAGATAAAAGAAGAAATCGAAAAGCTCAAAAGAAACTTAACGACTCTAGAAAAAAGAGAAAGCACTCCACTAAACCTAGAAGATTCAATCGAAAGCCTCACAAAAAGGATATACAGCCTATCATTAACAAAGAAGAACCCAGTAGGAGGAAAACAAGGGCCAATCTACGTATTTAAAGATCCTAACAAAATCTTCAAGGAGGAATACGAGAAGGAGCTCCAGCCAAAAAGAAGGATATGAGTTTTGGAAGGATGCCTAGTGTTTTGGGAAGATCGGCGACTACCCAAACACAAACTGATCTCCCCACCCAGGAAGATCAAATCAGAGGCTACAGAACAAATGCAAGAAGAATGTATAACTTGAACCAAGCCGTACGAAGCAGGCTTGGAAGAAGATATCGAAGGAATCTGGAAACAGAGCTGGACCCAGATCGGTAGCTGGAGGTTTCTAGACAAAGAAGGGCGGAGTTGGTACCGGCGGAGGTACTGTACGGGAGTAATAGCCAAACAGTAAGACATCGTGTCTACCAACATTACTCAGAACAACGTATACTGAGCATAGAAGAAAATCAAACGGACCTAAGACTTTGCAACCGTCAAAGCTATCAAAGTCTTAGAGAATCAGGCATGCAACACATCCATCTAGGCATGTTTATGATACGAATTCACATGATGCACAGACGGGGTGCAGGCACAACAGCCCTTATTGTCTTAAGGGATACAAGATGGGGCGATGATAGACAAATAATTGGAACAATGGAAGTAGACCTTTCGGCAGGAACTCAATTAGTCTATATGGTACCTGACATGGTACTAAGTATAGACGACTTCCATAATCACATTCAGATAGCCATACAAACACATGGCTACAGTGACTGGCAAGTGGGAGAAAGCAACCTACTGGTAACATTAGGACTAGTGGGAAGAATCTCCAACACCAGCTATACAGGCTTCCAATATAATGTGGAAAACGTTGTAGATCACTTAGCCACTAATGGAATTACCGCAATCCCCGGAGAAAGACGAAACATTGATGACCTTGAGGGCATGAGCTGGAACCTCAGGCCTGCACCACTCACCATGATCCGAATTCCAGCAAGGGTGGAAGTAAACCAAAGGCTAGACAGATCTACTAGCCTCAGGTTTAGGTCTTACCGAAACAACCCTCAACCTCCAAGGTTTTCCGTAGATAGCCATGATAGAGAGGTCCAAGCCAATCTATCGGAAGACGAAGAACAATTCGTAGGGATATGTATCCAGGAAAGAGAAATACATAATCCCTATGACATATGTTTCTGTTCGGTATGCCTGAGTGAAGCCAAAAGAGTAGAGGAAGAACCACTAAACGAGGCAAAAAGAGGGAACAAGCCAAATAAAAGCAGAAGAAGAAGCTATGAAAGATGGTCAACTTTAGGAGAGCATTCAGGAAAATGGGACTATTACGTCCGGTATGACAGCCCTAAAGAAACAACACCAATTGACCAAATAATAGCTACGGGATGGGATGAATACGAGGATGACCCCTGGAGAGATGATCTTGAAGAAGGGACTGTTCAAATCAAGGAAGAAGACACAGAACAGTCAGACAAAGAATTCACAGAAAAGATAGAAATGATCCAGATGATCGTATCCCCTCCCCAAGAGGAAGAAGAACACTATGCTTTTCCCACAATTGAGAGCATAGGAGAAGAAGCCATAAAACAAGACGAAGAAGACCTGGACTACCCAAGAGTTCGGGAAATAAGAAGAATGATAAAGGAGACCAAGGAAGGAGGATATACGCCTCCCGCCGTTCACCAAGAACAACATATCTTCCCTAGCACATCCGAAGGGGCAAGCGGCGTTTACAACCCCCTCCAGATCAAGTTATGGGACCCCCAGTATACCCACCGGCAAGAGGAAACGTTCCTCAAAGTAGCTACAACCTGGGCTACCCAAACTATGCCAGGGAAAGTGATTTCAATGGAGATTATGGCAGATATCATAGCTCCCAGTGGACGCTGCCACCTGCACTAACAGACTCAGGGGCCATGCTCGTGTTACCAGCAGACCCAGGTCTGTGGTCAGATGTTTTAGCAAGATGGGAGTCGATTACAATAAATTGACTAAATGACACCATATGGGCAAATAACAAGGCTAAACTAATGTTTATGGAAAATCTCCTAGGAGAAAACGAGAAAAAGATGTGGCAGCAATGGCGAACAGCGTTCCCAGAGGCATATGAGGCGTTGGAAACAATGGCAGACGATCCTCAGAATATAACCTCCCAAATAAGGCAAATAACTATCATGGAAGATTCCTACCGAGGATCAACAGAGGAACAAGACAGGGCATATAGAAGCCTTGAAAGAATTACATGTGAAGACACTAAGGATTTGTGGAAATTCCTGAATGAATTCAGGATCCTAGCAAGCAAATCTGGAAGACTATTTTTCCCAGCAACAACTGACAAATTCTTCACAAAGCTCCCCATGACTCTATCTAAGAAAATAGAAGAAGCCTTCAGAAATAAGTATCCGGGACTGACTGCAGGAGTACTACCTGCAATTAAGTTCACGCACACTTATATTACGGAAATGTGTACTGAAGCAGCCCTGCAAAAGGAACTTAGAGACCTATCTCTTTGTTCTTCCATACCCATACCAGGCTACTACGACAGGCAAAGGAAGAAATATGGGATAAGGAAGTCCAGGACCTATAAAGGAAAACCACATGAAAAAACGCATGTAAAGGTTTTCAAAAGAAAATACAGAGAAGACAGGGGAAGGGTTAGCAAGTGTAAATGTTACATTTGCGGAAAAGAAGGACACTTTGCCAGGGACTGCAACAGCAAAACGGGTAATATGGCTAGGAGAGCTGTAGTAGACAACCTGGACCTAAAGGAAGATTGGGACATTGTCTCAGCAGATATGAGCGACCACGACACCATATACAGCATCTCGGAAGGAGAAGGGGGCGCTACAGAAATGAACATCGAGGCAATGATAGAAGAATCACCTCTGGAAGAATACTGCTTCATGTTCCACCAAAGCCATGAGGAAATACACAAAAGAGTATAGGAAGCAGTATCCTGGAAGCCAAGGATGGAACTACCCAAAGGGAGCAAGGAGTGTGAACACAAGTGGCAGGAAAACCAGGTTACCAGCCACAGCATATGCCATTTCTGCGGAATAGCAACAACAGAAATATCACGATTACACTGCCCTGAGTGCAGACTCACGACATGTGCATTATGCGCACTCCATTACCTAAAAATAAAAATTGAGGTGAAAAGATCAAAAGGATCCGAAGTGGTTGTTCCAGATGATGAAACACAACAACCAAATTCCATCTGGAAACTACTGGCCCAAAAGGACAATGATTGGAAGCAAGCCATAAGGGATCAAGCAAAAGAAGAGGCCCTATGGCAAATAAAAGAAAAGGAGCTAAAGGCCCAAATCAATGAAAAAGATAAGAAGGCCCAAGAAGAAAGCCAAAAGTGGGCCGAAGAAAGACAATCCTTGTATAAAGACATAGATGATTTGCTAACAATTCAGCAGCAAATGAAAGACCAATGGAAGGAAGAGAAGGCTAAGCTCGAAGCCCTCCTGGGATTAAGAAGGCCGTCCAGGGTATGGATTCTTCTTCCATGGCAACTTGATGAAATCCAGACTTCAGATCAAACTTTGAGAATATCTTTGCATTCCCGATTCTTTTTAGCAGGGTGTTTATTCCGGGAAGGGAATACTGGTCTTTGTATGTATTGTCATTGAGTGTTCTGTAGTTGAACACCATTCTCTCCTTTCCCTTTATTTCCTTCCCCATTGCTGGGTCAATCATAGTTCCAGAGTTGACAATCATTGCCATTGTTCTGTGCCTGCTTCTACTTGGTCTGATAACCTTTAACTTCAAGAGTGCTTCTATGTGTTTTTTTAAAGGAAGCTTCTAATGTAGGAGTTACGTGCTTTAACGGTTTGTCTTATATTGTGATATCCGGATTTATGATATCCAGCTTACAAGTCTCTCCGTTCTTTTTCCAATGTTTCAAGGGTTCTTCACCAATGTAGCCCTGCTGCTTTAGTTCTTTTAAGATTGGTATAAACCTTTCTTTCAGGTTTTCAGCATCTATTTATTTTTGGTACACCTAACAAGTCACCAATATGGAAACATAATATTTTCTTGGAAAATATATAAGCGTCTAGACTAGAATAATAATCACCAACAAGTCATCACATGAAAACACTTTTTTTCTAAACAAAGGCGTACTTAACGGGATTCGTTAAGTCGGTGAACAACTTGCATTTAAGACGAGTAGACTTAACACATTAGTACCCTTGTGTGATTAGGGTAAGGATAGACAGGGACTTCTAGCACACTATTATTTGCTAGGATTTCATCGGACACAAGGTGAGTTCACGACCCCCTTTTATCTTTTTACTGTTTTGTAAACGTCGGGGGAGAAACATACTTACTTAACATGTTTTGAAAACATGAATACTCTGGTTTAACTCCTTGTGAGTTCACTTTCCCCTTTTTCTAAGTTTTGAAATGTTTTAGGGAGGAAATATACTTGTAACTATTTTTATATATAAATGAATAAACAAATACCAGACCGTTATGTGTGCATTGAGGAAACAATTATAGAGCTCGTGAAGTCCCCTGAAACAAACATACTTTGTAACCATTAACTATGGACTTAGCCTAGGATTCTATGGATAGTACTATTGGGGGTGACGCCCCGGTCATGGTTAGTCGCGCTAGCCAGGGGTCCACATGGCCGAATGACCGCATATTGTCTTAACATATTCTTGTGGTTTAACGAAGGAGGGGCATACACTATTGTCATGGTTTGATTACGGTTTCATGTACGAACATAGGTATTTGTAAGCCTAGCTAGCTTACGAATGGATTAATAACACTTGTTTCGTTTATCATATGCGTTTACAATTATTTGTACTTATTTATGACGTTTAAGTCATGGATACGTTTTCGGGTAAAATTACCTATTTTATGACTGTTAAGTCATGAAAACGTTTTTTAGTAAAATTACCTATTTTATGACGGTTAAGTCATGGATACGTTTTCGGGTGAAAACTACTCATTTTACAACGGTTAAGTCATGGATACGTTTTCGGGTAAAATTACCTATTTATGACGGTTAGTCATGGATACGTTTTCAGGTAAAATTACCTATTTTATAACGGTTAAGTCATGGATACGTTTTCGGGTGAAAAATACTCATTTTATGATTGTTAAGTCATGGATACATTTTCAGGTTAAAACTATTTAGTTTTATGACGGTAAAGTCATGTACATGATTTCGGTAAAAACTACTTGCACTGATATAACTAACTATGTGAACTCACCAACATTTGTGTTGACACTTTCAAGTATGTTTCTCAGGTAACCCTTAGCCATGGCGCCGTTGGAATATGCTAGCTATGTTGGATCAGTTCCCAGTAGCTGGAAGGACATAGCATATCAAGTCTCAAGTCTATCGTTGGTCTTAAAGAACTTACATCATTGTATTACTTAGTTTTAGTAATTGTATATATAATCAAGTCTTAGAAATCACTATTACAGCTTCCTGTAGCGTGTAATGAACAAATTGTTGCAACCTTTATTTATTTATTAAGTAAATAAATTTGGGGGTGTGACAAATTGGCCGACCGTATCCACTGTTCCGTTACAAAATACTAATGCCCCTAACAAAGGGTTGGTACTAGTAATCATAACCAACCTTACAAAAATATAACATTAATTAACAAATGACAACGGCCTAATTAACACCTCGAATAAGAACGATTGTCCATTTCCGTTTCCATTTTTATTTTCTTTTTACTTCTGACTTTTCAAACAAAACCCATTTTACAACTTTTTATCTCAGTCAGACAATAGCGAGGGTTGAGTAAGGAATCCATGTCCATGGTTCGATATTTTGTTCTTACCCAGACTATACTACGCTTCGATATGTTCACTTGCATATTGTGCATGTATTTAGTTGTAGTAATTATCATTTTTATTTATAATTTTAAAACCTGATTTTGTGTAACTCTAAACCGAATAATAAAAATATATATTATATCACTTGCATTTGACATTAAGTTTGTGGTGTCGTTACCAGGGATATATATATATATATATATATATATAGTATAAAGTTTCGCTAAAAAGTAAAAAAAATGTAAAAAGTATAAAAAGTCGTTTAAAACGTTCATAACCGGCTCATACGAACTCCGATTTTACTCATTTCGGCGGCGTTGGAACCGTCTCTTCGAACTATACGACCTTAGCTTGTAGGGTTTAGTTTTTACCTTAGGATTTAGCCTTAGGGTTTAGCTTTTAGTATTTAGGCTTTGGGGGGTGGGGGTTTTAGGTTTTTGGGGGTGGGGGTTAGGTTTTGGGGGGGGGGGGGGGGTTGGGTTGGAGGTTTAGGCTTTTGGGGGGTGGTGGTGTTTTTATACGACTTTTTTGGCTTTTTAGGGTTTTTTTGTTAGGATTTAGGTTTTTGGGGTGGGGGTTTTAGGTTTTTCGGGGTGGGGGTTAGGTTTTGGGGGGGTGGGGTGGTAGTTTTAGGCTTTTGGGGGTGGTGGTGGGGGTTTTTAAAAGACTTTTTACACTTTTTAAACTTTGTAGAATAACCCACCCCTATTTATATATATATATATATATATATATATATATAACACGCATCAATTACATACAACAAACACATAGCTACTGGGAGATCTCACTTGTTAAGTTAGGATTTAAAAGGTTAATACTAAACAACTATATGTATATACCCCAACACTAACGACTCATGTTAATTTGAGCTTAGGAACTTGATGATCAGTTTATTTATTCCATCCACAAATTATAGTTTATTGTTCATTATATGTAAGGCCTCAAACCCGGGAGATCTCACTTGTTGGGTTTACTCATGAACATAGTTATCAAACACTGACATTTTAATTAAAACATTCAACATAGCGGAAGCGTACATCATTCGGTTACATAAACAAAGGAAGTCTTAACGTTTAAAATAAACATTGTTTTAACACATAAGGAATTTAAATAGGATGCCAGTCTTGTGTCAGGGTAGCATTCATGCCTTCGGCCATCATTTCTTTTTATTACCTGAAGTGCATACTAAAAGTCAACTAACGCTTGTGAGTTCTAGTTAAAGGCAATTAGGTATAAACATCGTTCCTTTATAAGCATATATATATACACATATATAAATACACATTAACATTTAATTTGCCTTCATTTTTCATTCATTGTAAGTACATATAAATATATGTACACATCTTTGCTTTCATTGCAAATTCATTGAACATAAACATAAGGCCCGTCATAGTTTGCATAAGTCACAAAGACAGATGCTCCGTCCTACCGTCGTAGTCCGTCCTCCATGATCGCCCGGATTCCTTTGACTGTCCGTCATGCTATACCATCTGGATTCCTTCGGCCGTCCGTCTAAAACCGTTCTACCATTGTAGACCGTCATATTCGCCTGTCTGCCCTAAGACATCTGTTTCCCACCCGAACTATATATACAGTCATGCATCGATTGAGGGACTGACTCTACCGTAGTAGCCTTAGTTTAGTCTAACTTTCTAGACTTTTATTTCTGGTTGCATAATAGTCGAGTGGTCGTTCGTCTACCGAATTAGCAGTTATAATTTGTAGAAACAAAGACTGATGGCTACAAAATTCTAAGTACAAATACAGCTGATCTCACAGTTTGCTGCTGATCAACAAACTGCTGCGGACAAGCTTATCTGCTGCGGATACTTGTTCTCCTGCTGAAGAACAAATCTGCTGCGGATAGCTTTACCTGCTGAAGACCAATGTTGCTGCTGATAGGCTTATCAGCAGCATCATTCTCATTCTTGCTGCTGATAGCTATGTTCCTTGAAGACAAATCGTCGCAGCTGACTATCCATGCTAAGCGTCACTAACAATTTTCTGCAAAAGCAACTGACACACTCAAAGCAGAAGGAACCTCAATGGCACAACCAATGAAACTAAGCAATGCTCTTCTCCAGACATGCAAGCAATGATGCATAAAGAAGACGCTTCAATAAAGTTAGCTAGTTTAGCTTTAATGTGTATTGTTAGTTTCTGTATAAGAGATCAATGGTCTGTGTTTGATCTGATCCTTAGAATCAAGGGTCTGTCCTGATTTTAAGTTAGTATAAATACTGTGTAAACACTTCATTATAAGTGTGCTTTTCGAATTAGAGTTTTCACTTGTAATCGTTTATTCACTAAGCTTAATACAACAGTGTTCTTATCAGTATTCTTTCTGTCTACTCGATTGTAATTGTGTAGTTGTTATTGTTTCCGCCAATCTCAACTAAGAACAGAACCATCTTGTAATTTCACGATCCTACAAGTGGTATCAGAGCAGCTTCTGCCGCTGAAGAATACACAAGAGCTCTATGGTACAAATCTGTAATTTCAGATTCTCTGTTTTTAGCCTCAGTTGATGAATCAGCTCTCTGGCACAAGAGATTAAGTCATGTTAATATCAAAACCATTAACAAATTGGTGAAGAATAATCTTGTCAGAGGGATTCCTGACAAAGAATTTCAGCTGGAAGATCACTGCATAGCATGTCTAAAGGGGAAGCAACACAAGAGTTCTCATAAGCCCAAGACCCTGAACTCAAATGACACTCCACTGCAACTGTTGCATATGGATCTTTTCGGTCCTACAAATGTCATGTCTATGGGCAAAAAGTCATACTGTCTGGTGATAACAGATGACTACACCAAATTCTCATGGGTATTCTTCTTGAGAACCAAAGATGAAACTGCTGAAATTCTCAAAACCTACATTCCCAGGGTAGAGAATTAAAGCAATCAAAAGGTGAAGATCATAAGGTGTGGCCAGGGCACAGAATTCAAAAACCACACCTTGAATTGATGATACTGTGTAAACACTCCTCAACAAAATGGAGTTGCTGAAAGAAGAAACAGAACTCTTATTGAGTCAGCCCGATCTATGCTGGCCGACTCTAAACTGCCACTCACATTCTGGGCAGAAGCGGTTAGCACAGCCTGCTATGTGCAAAACCGAGTTCTAATTGTCAAACCCTTCAACAAGACACCCTATGAACTATGGTTCCAAAGAATTCCCTACATTGGGTTTCTAAAACCTTTTGGGTGTCCATGCACAATTCTCATCACACATGGGATTCTTCCTAAGTTTGGTGCAAAATCTGATGAAGGATATTTCGTAGGCTATTCCTCTTAATCAAAGGCCTATAGAGTATTCAACTCAAGAACAAGAATTGTAGAAGAATCTGCAAATGTGGAATGCAGAGAACACATTGTCTGTGAGCAGGGAAAAGGACCAAACTGGCTCTTTGACATAGATTCTTTCTCTCGGATATTTGAGCCTCTCACCTTCTCAAACATGGAGTCTACGTCTACACAATCTCCTGCCTCCACTTCATCCACTGACTACAGAATAGATTTTCCCAAATCTTCTCTCACTCTGAGAAAACCATCAGCTGATCCTCCAGCAGTTGTGGAAGCAATTGAAGCAAGTGAAGCAGGAACAAGACTGTCTGACGTAACCAGCAGCAGCCTATCCGATACTGACAATCTAAATGAAGACTCTTCGGTACATGCTGTAAATGCTGATAATGCTATTGCTAAAAATATTGAACTGGACAATGCTGTTGAAGACTCTTCCACCTTGAATGAAGAGTCCCCTGATCAAAATCAAAGCAATCTGGAAGAAGGGATACAGCTGGAGGTGGTACCAGCACAGAGGATCCACAAAGAACATCCTCAAGAGAATATTATTAGCCAAATACACCAAGGAGTTCTCACAAGAAGCAAATCTCATGAGGCCAATATATGCTTGTTTTCATGTTTCCTATCCCAGGTGGAACCCAAGAAGATAGATGAAGCACTCAAACACAGCAGCTGGATTGAAGCAATGCAGGAAGAATTACTGCAATTCAAGAGGTAGGATGTCTGGAAACTTGTTGATCTTCCACCAGGCAAATATGCCAGCGGCACATGATGGGTCTTCAGGAACAAGCAAGACGATAGAGGCATTGTAGTAAAAAACAAAGCCAGACTTGTAGCTCAGGGCTACACTTAGGAATAAGGAATTGACTATGATGAAGTCTTTGCTCCCGTTGCCAGACTAGAGGCCATCAGAATCTTCCTGGCATATGCTGCATCCAAGAACTTCACTGTATATCAAATGGATGTAAAAAGTGCCTTTCTGTATGGGAAGATTGGTGAGGAAGTATACGTCAAACAGCCTCCAGGCTTTATAGATCCCGCACATCCTACTCAAGTATTCAAACTAGACAAAACTCTATATGGCCTACATCAGGCACCAAGAGCCTGGTGTGAAACCTTATCAGGATATCTACTAAGCAACAATTTCAGAAGAGGTGCCATTGACCAGACCTTGTTTATCAAAGATGAAGGGGGAGAAATCTTACTAGTTCAAATTTATGTTGATGATATCATCTTTGGATCAACAAGGAAACAACTGTGCAAAGACTTTGAGATTCTGATGCACTCAAAGTTTGAAATGAGTTCAATGGGTGAACTCAATTTCTTTTTGGGTCTACAAGTTAAACAGGTCCCAAATGGAATCTTCATCAGCCAATCCAAATATGTAAAAAGCATTTTGGAAAGATTTAAAATGGCTGACTGCTCTGCTGCAAGAACCCCTATGCAAGTTCATCATCAACTGACTCCAGACAAAGATGGTTAAGATACTGATCAACATCAGTACCGTGCAATGATAGGGTCTCTCATGTATCTCACTGCCTCAAGGCCAGATATCATGTTTGCAGTATGTCTCTGTGCACGATTTCAAGTAGCTTCAAAAGCTTCACATCTTCAGGCTGTCAAGAGAATCTTTAGATACCTAAAGGGTGCCTCAAGACTTGGACTATGGTACTCAAAAAATGACATGTTTAATCTGTATGCATACACTGACAGTGACTATGGGGGATGCAACTTAGATAAAAAGTCCACTTCAGGAGGATGTCAGTTTCTGGGAGGAAGGTTAATTTCATGGCAGTGCAAGAAGCAAACATGTGTTTCAACTTCTATAGCTGAAGCAGAATACATTGCAGCTTCAAGTTGCTGTGCACAAGTAATTTGGATACAAAATCAAATGTTGGACTATGGGATGAATTTTATGGCAACTCCAATTCACATTGACAACATGAGTGCTATCTCAATCACAAACAATCCAGTGAAGCACTCAAAGACAAAGCACATTGACATCAGGTATCATTTCATTAGAGATCAAGCTGAGAAAAAGAGAATTATTCTAACCAAAGTTCATACAAATGAGCAATATGCTGATTTGTTTACAAAACCTTTTGATGAAGCCAGATTTAAATATTTAGTTGAATCCATTGGTATGATGAACTTTGATTAAAATCTTTCTCTAAAAATTTCTATTTTAAAATGTGTTTTGTCTTATGTTGTAAATAAAAGTTATAAGTCAGCAGCACTTTTGCTTTTCAGCTGCTGACAGGTTTAATATTCAGCAGCAAAGGATTTGCCACTGACTGCCTTAAGTTATCAACAGGAACAAGTTTTCCTACGGATAACTTTAAGGCCATCAGCAGCAACATCCCTGCTGCAGATCATTGCATCTATCAGTAGCAATTAAGTTTGCTGCTGACAGACTTAACCTTCCGCAGCAACCAAGCTTGCAGCGGACAGGCTTATCCATCCACAGCAACCAAGTTTGCTGCTGATGGGTAAATTTAAGTCCAAATTAACTTGTACCCGTTGTAAAAGAAATCAACGTCAGTCTTTACCATGACTGCCTCGGTGCATTACAGCTGTAACAATAAAAGGTAAATAAGGTTGTACGGTACAAGTCATTTTGCTTTTTCTCACCTCTGCTGTTATAAAAACAAAATCAAATTTCCCTACCAACCCTTCACCTTTAGCATCACTTTCTCACAAGTCCCAACCAACCCTCATCCACCAACCTTCAAACCTTCCATCCATGGAAGGATCTCTGGAAATCAATCAGGTACACTGGAAATCAAAATAGGTATACAGTAGAGAAAACGCCGATGGGCCCTCCATGGAAGTATCTCTGTCACACTCTTCTCCAATGCATATCTCAGAAGAAAAGCAAATGGCATCAAGTAAACTCCGCTCTTGCCACCACAAAGAAGAAGGACAAGGTGGAGAGTTGACTCCTTCTGGATGTTGTAATCGGCTAAGGCTCTGCCGTCCTCGAGCTGTTTTTCGGCGAAGATTAGACGCTGCTGGTCTGACGGGATGCCTTCCTTGTCCTGGATCTTTGCCTTCACGTTGTCGATTGTGTCAAAGGATTCGACCTCAAACGTGATCGTCTTACCAGTTAGAGTTTTCACGAAGATCTGCATTTTCGCCGATTTGGAGTGATAAGATGAAGCTGTTTCCAAAAAAAAGGTACTCAGGGGTCAATGTTCCATTGTTATCTATAATGCCGAACATACAAAGTACCCCGGGTGACAGTTCAGCAATCCCAGCTGATACTGATCCCACACCCTCCACCTCACAACTTGAATAACAGTCTGCTTCTACTATTCGAACCCCTGTGCATACCACTAAGGATGCACAGGTACAAAAAAAAATCACTTCACCTCTTTTGGATGTTATCGATCAACCGGAATACAGGGTCCCGGTTGAAACAACTAGAAAAAGGGGCAAGAGAACTCCTTCTTCTCTTGCCTCCAAGGCCCAAACCCTAACCTAACAGCCCTCACTCAGAATCACAACATTCTAGTGAGAATATCATAAGGGACAACCACATTATTAGGGAGACTTCTTTGGATGTCTCTCTATTAGGATCAGGATCACTTCTCGGATCCATAGAACAGCCCCCCTGAGCCTTTCCTTTTTCTTGTGAACTTAAGTGTTGAGGAACCTGATCAAAATGATGTTCCTTCTCCAACTACTACTATCTCGGAGGTACTGATTGATCTTGCTTCTAACACACCCAAACCCAAGTTCGTCTACCCTGAAGGTACACTCTAGGAGTTATGAAAGAGTGGATGTGGAAGAGGCAGTCACTACTGCTAGTCCATCAAATGACCAGGAGGACAGTGAAAACATTGCTAAGACCTCAACCACGGCAACTCACAGTGAGGATGTTTCCTTAGAAACTCCCTTCACTGAGAGGAATCCCAGGTGCCAAGAAACCATGGGTGATGGGGATGAAGAGGCCAGGCCTAAAGCCCCATCTGGATCCAAGGATTCCACAGCTGTGGATGAGGACAGACTGTAACTTCATATCTTGAAATTAACGGCGAGGATGGTCATGCTAGAGGCTGAGTGTCGAAACTAAGACACCAAGTCTCTATGCATGAAGCTCATAAATTCCAAACTTTTCCTACTCTCTCCCTTGTATCAGTAGGCACCCAAACTGACACTTATTCGTCCACTGATGCACCCAAAAAGGGGGAGATGGTCCCAATGGAGGATATAAGGTTGAAAGGATAGTCAGAAACATGCAAAAGCTTCAGCAACGAAGACAGTAAGAGAATTTTGGCAGCATCAGTCTAGGGGGAGTTTGTAGAAACAAAGACTGATGGCTACAAAATTCTAAGTACAAATACAGCTGATCTCATAGTTTGCTGCTGATCAACAAACTGCTGCGGACAAGCTTATCTGCTGCGGATACTTGTTCTCCTGCTGAAGAACAAATCTGCTGCGGATAGCTTTACCTGCTGAAGACCAATGTTGCTGCTGATAGGCTTATCAGCAGCATCATTCTCATTCTTGCTGCTGATAGCTATGTTCTTTGAAGACAAATCGTCGCAGCTGACTATCCATGCCAAGCGTCACTGACAACTTTCTGCAAAAGCAACTGACACACTCAAAGCAGAAGGAACCTCAATGGCACAACTAATGAAACTAAGCAATGCTCTTCTCCAGACATGCAAGCAATGATGCATAAAGAAGACGCTTCAATAAAGTTAGCTAGTTTAGCTTTAACATGTATTGTTAGTTTCTGTATAAGAGATCAACGGTCTGTGTTCGATCTGATCCTTAGAATCAAGGGTCTGTCTTGATTCTAAGTTAGTATAAATACTGTGTAAACACTTCATTGTAAGTGTGCTTTTCGAATTAGAGTTTTCACTTGTAATCGTTTATTCACTAAGCTTAATACAATAGTGTTCTTATCAGTATTCTTTCTGTCTACTCGATTGTAATTGTGTAGTTGTTATTGTTTCCGCCAATCTCAACTAAGAACAGAACCATCTTGTAATTTCACGATCCTACATAATTGTTTCCGTCCATAAAGTTTATTCATACATGTCAAGCAATATATATGTATATAAAGCAAGATTTTATTCTTATACGTTATGTCATACTTTCATTTCAATGTTCATAAACATACTTGTCTTTCTTATATTTATCATGCATTATTATATAGCATGTATGTCAATATATATAACATTCATTCATATCATGTATACATTTAAGCGCCAAAACATTTTAAATGATTTGCACGTAACACATAGGGGCACAGAGAACTCACCTGATGTGCGGTTCCTGAAGTATACTAGCTGGTTACTGAGCGTCATTAAGGTCACACACAATCTGTATATTTAAGTCATACAAGATAAGATAATGCACCTAAACGACACTAGACGTTTCTATACTTAAGTTCGCCACTTTTAGCAAGTTCGCTACTTAGACATTTAGTCAAATATATAGTAAGTTTGCTAACTTTGGTTTCACCGAACTTGTGGTAAGTTCGCTAACATTAGCTTAGGCGAACTTGTGGTAAGTTCGCTTACTTCTCTGAGCGAACATGCATTAGCGAACTTGATAAGTTCGCTTAAATGGTTCCAGGAGAACTTATCAAGTTCGCCTCATCTTCATCAACCAAAACCCTAGATCTGGCCAACTTTTTTTGATCGAACAAGCTTTGAACTTTTTACATTCAAAACGTTTCATTTTCATCCATGAGCTCAAATCTATGGTTTGTTTCAAGTTTTATACGTAAAAACTTAACCTTTAATCGTTTTTAACCTGAAACCCCAAAAGTTATAAAAACTCATATTTGGGCAAGATGGTTACCTCTTTTCGCTTCCTTCTCGTTGCTAGACGTTCTAGAGACGATGAGTAACAATTTTTGAGACTTTGAGCTTGATCAACGAGCTTTCTCTCTCTAGCACGGTTTCTCTCTCTAAAAGTGGCGCAACAAAGGGAAATGAGGAGGGTTGTGGTGGGGTTGCTGATTAGAAGAGCCTCCCCTTGTTCTCGGCCCATGGGCCGGCCAAAGGCCAAGCCCGTATGCTTCTTTTTCCACATCGTTTTATTAGTCCTGATCCTTTTTTTTCATTTATTCATGTTTATTTAATTTAGGGATCTTACATTATATTTATATATCATTCATTTTGTTTGTTCAACAAACACATTATAACAAAGTGTATATATATACACCTAATGTGATGGCTGCTAACTGCATGATTGGTGTAGTTTGTTACTCATTTAACTAGACGAAGACAACGTTCCAAGTTCATCTTTTTCAATCTTATTTCAAATCTGATAATGTTTCATAGTCGTCTGAACCGAATCAAAATCTCATTAAAAGTCACAGAATCCAATAATAAACACATGGTGTACCGGTTGCGTATGAACTAAACGAAAGCAGTTCAAATGTTACATGGTATGCGACTCAAAAGACGCTCGATTCATGAAAGCGCGTCGAAGCGGAGGCGACAACAGTTGTTGTGTGTATCGTCAGCGTTCGTACAATCGTTCCTCACTAACCGATCAATCTAACGAATTAGATGGTTGGTTCGTAAGGCGGCAGCAATTGCGAGGTCGATCTTGTGTTTTTGATTTTTGAATCCTATATAAGATACGATTGGTGTTCATTTATTTTTGATTCATTCTGGTTTTTTAATGAAATACAATTATGATGGATTATGAGGGAGAGAGGGATTTAGTTTAAAACAAATAAATTGGTAGTAAATTTTCCAAAACACCCTTTATTATTATTTAAAAGCAAATAAATTCTAAATTATTTGATTGGTTTAAAGTGGTTTTCATGATTTTCACATAAAATGTTGGTTATCATTTGAACCCTTTCATATATATATATATATATATATATATATATATATATATATATATATATATATATATATATAGGGTTATGATCAAATAAGAATTTATAAATACTTGAGAACTCGTCAAAATATTAGTTAAAACCATTTTTCTTTGTTTTCACTACCTTTATTATTAAAATAAAACATAAAAAATGATTTATCTCTCCAATTAATTCATCTATTCTTTCTAAATTATTCTTAAGAAAATTTAAACACACATGTAAATGGTTAACACTTACACATGTGTAAGTGGTAAACTTACACATGTGTAGATTTTTTTTAATAAATAAATACATGTAAATGTACATACATAAATTCATTTTTTTATATTGTATTCTAATAATAAAGGTAGTAAAAATTAAAAAAATGGTTTTGATTGATTTTTTGTTGAGTTCTCAAAATATTTAAGAGTTCTCAAATGATCTATTCTATATATATATATATATATATATATATTATATGGGATGAGTAAAATGAAAACTCACTTGAGTTGAAAAAAGTCACGAAAAGTGATAAAATTGAATGTAAAATCCATCCAATATTACATATGTAAAAGAGGGTTTAGTGAGTTTTTCCAACTCAAGTGAGTTTTTATTATAATCACCCCATATATATATATATATATATATATATATATATATATATATATATATATATACTAGGTTAGGTACCCGTGTATTACACGGGCTGAAGTATTAAAATTATATAAGTAATAATTATATAAACAAACAAAATATAAAAGAAATATCATATTTTATTAAAATTTGACAAAGTCAAATTACATTTATAATTCATAAACATATAAATAATCAAAAATCTTAAAATATTTCCTTTTAGACAACATTTGATGTTTGATTTGTGATTTTACCAATCTTTATCTAATATTAGTAATTTTACTCCATCTCTACTTTTAATAGCGCTACATACAACTGTCCATAGGTGAAAATCGGATGCTTTAAATACAAGCCAACTCTCGATAGTAATTATCCTTGGCTTTTATTAATCGTTATTGCAAAACATACTGATACTAGAAACTGTCTCAGACAAAACTTGAAAGGAATTTTCTCAGCTAATGAACTCAACATACAAATAATTAATGAGCAAACTCAATGCAAATGCAGATACTTTTGTGTTTAAGAAAGAAGGGGCTGGAAGAAAATTCTAAATAATTCAATTTACATGAATGCCTAAAATAATCATCGTGTTGAGGTTGTTTGTTGGGAATTCTAAATAAACGAAAAAGAAATATAAAAGTAGTGATTTATAAAATTGAATTATTATTTATATATTCTTTTGTTTGGTGGTAATGTGGTAAACAATCAATAAATTATACTTCATAAGAACATTTTAAGTCCACGTTTTTATATCTTTTAAAAAGCTTCATAAAAAACAATGTAAAAATAGAATCCAGAAAATGGAAGGACATCCCAAGATTCTGCAAAAATTTAAAACAAATAGCATAGTAGGTCAGTGATATTAACCTAATTACCTGTCAGTTTTACGGTCTGTATATCAGCATGATCAATGTCAAGTCCCAAGTCCTACAAACACATTGTGAGTTGGTTCATCAAGTATCTCTGCCTTTTATACATGTGATGCAGTTCTTGAAGCTGGAACATTACAAAAAGTCACATTTCTTATGCAAATAGATTATGCCTAATGATTGGTGAGGAGGTACCAGAAAGATATGCGTAACCTAACCATGTTTTTGTTCAGAACCTAACCATGTATTCAAAAAAGTATTTTCAAGAAAGTATTTTCAAGAATGTCACATTTTTTAATGCGTCAAGTCAGAACGGGTCGGGTAAAAAGATCATATTAAATCATTGCAAATAAAAAATAAAATTAGAATGTATTCGGACAAAAAAGAATTACATTATTCTATAAAAAAACTACCTATTTTTTCCCAAAAGACTTTTACCGCATCTAATGAAATGGATAGAAATGGAACCTGATCTCAAGTTTTTGAGAATTTAAAACAATAGCATTACTAAAACTGCTGTACATTATTTAGAAGTTAATGAATACTAAACCTACCGAGGCATTTTAAAAACCTAAATTAGCTTTCAATTTTAGCTGACGCAGTAGTGATTCAATTTAAAAAGGTTTCTAACAGTTCTATATAATTTTTAGTCTTTCAAATTCGAAATAAGTAGATACACAGCCCAGCTTAAAGGCTTGGCTTCTTGGAAAAAGTAACTAATTTTTTTTAAAAATGTGTATTTTTTTCGAATTTATTAGACTTTAAAGTTTTATTTTTATTTTTCATTAAGATTTAGTAGGAGTCTCCAAATATATATTAAATGTGTTAAGTGGGATTTTTTGTTGAAAACATGCTGGCCGGTGCCTTCACCACCTGCAGCCTACAACCATCACCGGCCACTGCTTCCTTCTACTGGCACTATCAGAGCCACCACCACACCATAGCCACATGAACCCTCCCTGTCTGAAATTATCACTAAATATTTATTTCAGGATCATGAACATTTTGATTTAGGTATGAAAGAATTTTGAAAGTATGCAATCATCTAAACTAATTTCAATGTATTTTTTTTCTATTTTTTTTTTTTGTATTTATGCAAAGGTACGGGTACATACATGTTGAATGTTATAAAAGGATTGTACATGCCGAGATATTATGTGATTTTCATTGCAGACTCCTTGTTAAAAGATGACGCAATTTCATTCCAAAAAGTGGCATCATTGACCTGACCGCTATTGATACGAAAATTTGTTAGTATACGATGTAATGGTTAAGACAAAGTTTTTCATGTATTAAAGAAAGGATTACCTTGTATCTTGCAGTGTCACTCTGGCTATCCTTATGTTTGGTTTATTGTCGACATCCGTTATGCTATGAACATGGCCAATGTAGTTTGCAAGAAATTTAGAGATTAAAACAAAAACCTGTGGAAACAAACACATCTGAACATGATATATGGTCAAACAGTAGTCAAAATTGCAACTTATATCCTTCAAATTAAAACATTTTAATGTGATAATAAGAACCATTTGTATTGTAAAATTGAAACAAATACCTCTAAATTTTGATTGTATCATAGACTAAAACCTAAACATCTGGAAACAAACACATCTACACATGACATAAAGTCAAACAATAGTCAAAATTGCAATTTAAAAATATGCCGTTAAAAAAATATCAAAAATTGCAATTTATTTTGTCAGCTATTATAAAAATGAAATCATTCTTGTATGACATTCGGAATCAAACACAACTGTAATGATCAGAGTGATTATTAAGATGAATGCTCGATTAAAAAACAGTAAATCATTAATAACGAAATAGAAAGGCATGAATGAAAATTTGACCTGAGTAAAAGCATCAGGATCATCACGGAACAAACCCCAAACCCGTATCTAAAGGCGGTTTTGAAAGATTTTCAGGATTGTTCAAAAGAATAAGTTTGAAATCTTCTAGACAAGCAACGAACGTGTTACGTGTCTTTTGGGTTTTTCATACTTTGCATTGTGTGGGGGTCATATGGGTTGTTTTCTGTTTATTTGAGGGTTATATTTATAACTCTAGTTTTTATATATTGAATGAATCGTAACCTACTGGGGGTGATCCAGAAGTTAAGTCAATTACCCTCTATCTCTTAGCATTCTCTTCTTCCTCACGGGTCCAACCCTATCAAGGGTATCAGAGCCGTTCTTTCCTTGGAACAGACTCAATTTCTATCGACACCTCACTGTGATTCACGGTGATCAACGGGCAAGAATCAAGCAACAATGGCGATATCAGCAGAAATGGATTTGGTACGAGCATTAGAGGAAAGAAGCCGATCTTTGGAAGAATTGAAAGCAATGGCGTACAAATTCATGATGCGACAAGAGCATATGATGAAGATAATGGATTCGTTATGGTTGAATCAGAACCAAATAGCAAACATTGTAGCTGTAATGGACCAGATAGGATCAAATCAGACTACAAATCAAACTGCGACACTAGACTTGGAGGTGAGTACTTATGTTCCCCAACCAAAATTTAGTTCCATGAGTGATGTTGAAGGGCAGTTTGGATCACTTTCTCCTTCTAGATCCACGAAAACTGAGTGTGTCCCTAAGGTGTTCGATGAAATGCCTGAAGGATGTGAAGGTGAAACAAATGCAAGTATGGCTGTTGATTCAAAAGATGGTGAAAAAAAGGTTGAAACAAATCAAGAAGGAACACTTTTAAATGGTGATGACAAAACTGTGGATTCATCATTTGTTGTTGAGCTTAAAGGTTCACAAATTGAAGTCGGGGATGATTTGAACATGATGGAAACTCAAGATATTAGGAATGATTTGAACATGATGGAAACTCAAGATATTAGGAATGATTTGAAGAGGTGGAAACTCAAGATATCACAAAAGGTAGTACACAAGTTATGACATCTTCTGCGCTTCTTGCCACATTGCATATTTCATATATAGAATTAAGTGATGCTGCAAATGAGGATTTGGAAGAAGCATTGAAAGATATGACCATCGATGAGGCTACTCATCATATTCTAGTTAAAGAAAAAATGTTATCTTCAAAATGATGGCATTGATGCATTTATGGCATAGATGGAAAGCTAAACTGTTGTGACAGTTGTTTAGAATAAGATAATAAAAAACAACAAGCTCTCGATTAGAAATGCCGATGCTATACCGCACAAACAAGTAAGAGGGAGTTTTTGGATGAGATGAAGTTAAGGGTTCTGATTAGGGGTGTTCAAAAGTATCCTTATCCGAAACCGAACCCGAAATATCCGAAATTCCGAATCCGAATTATCCAAAAATTCGGATATCCGAATTTTTGGATTCGGATTCGGATAGCATTTTTCAAAAAGTTCGGATATTCGGATATCCGAATATCCGAATATATATATATATATATATATATATATATATATATATATATATATATATATATATATATTAAGATATCTTTGCTATAATGTGTTATGAATACAATATATATAAAGTATATGACTTTTATGTTATGTGTTTAGCTCTCTTGTTTTTTTTAAATAAAACGTATTCGCGTCGTAATTTTGAATTTTTTTTTGGCCAAATTTATATATTGTTTCATAAAAAGTGTTATAAATACAATATATATGAAGTATATAGTTTTTTATATTATGTGTTTAGCGTTCTTATTTTTTTAAAAACTAAAACGTAATCGCGTCGTAATATCGTAAATTACACAAAAATTAGTTTTGTAATTATTTCATAAATATGATGTTTATTTAGTATATTTAATATATTTAGATTTTAATTAAAAAAATATATTTAAGTTAAAAAAACCGGATATCCGTTTCACTATCCGAAAATTTTGGATATCCAATTTTCGGATATCCGACTTTGAACACCCCTAGTTCTGAGTTTACTAAACTTACTTTTTGAGGGCAAAAAGTGGGTTAAGGGAGGAGTATTGTTACGTGTCTTTTGGGTTTTTCTTATTTTGCATTGTGTGGGGTCATATGGGTTGTTTTCTGTTTATTTGAGGGTTATATTTGTAACTCTTGTTTTTATATATTTAATGAATCGTAACCTACCTGGGGTGATCCAGAAGTTAAGTCAATTACTCTCTATCTCTTAGCATTCTCTTCTTTCTCACGGGTCTAACCCTATCAGAACGCGTCTGGTAGATTAGACATCAAATCAATGGAGATGATTCATCAGCAAAAAAATCTGAGACTGAATTGAACTGCCTAAACACTTGATTAGGGTTAGAAGAAAGATGCGATAATTTAAAGGAACGTGAGAGGTAAAGGCTGCAAAATGGTTTTCCAATTAGGGTTTCTTCGATTTTGAAAATGGGTCATAGACACAGGGTCATAGGATCCGCGTCTTATAGAAAAGTGGGCCATGAGTTTAGGCGGGAAATTTAGACCCCCTCATTGATTGACAAGTGTCCCCAAATATTTTTATTTATTAGATAGTATATATATATATATATATATATTGTAAAAGGATCGTTAAAAGATGAGTATCTTTACAAAATAAGTAAATTTTACAAAATTATAAACCGCCGAGTTTACATAAAGGCAAATTAAAACCAGTCCAAATCATCCATAGCCTTTAAAACGCCTTAACACGGCAAACACGGGCATTGTTGGGTGGACCAAGGTTCCCTTTACTAGAAAACCACTAGTTTACATTTTAACTTGTTTTAACCCCTTTTTCAAATCCTTTTAAAACATAATTACGAGACATTCATAACTGGAGAGATCGATTGCCATAATCCAATACCTATTAGGCTTTTAGCCTGTCATTGATAAACTTTAAAATAAACTATTAAATACTTACTTGAGGGGATCTTATCCTTCAAAGAGATATACTTTAAAACTTCTGGATTTTTATTTATGATTACAGAGTACAAAGTAGGAAAGAAGAAAGGGGCTTGTTTTCAGTGTGCCCTTTACAAACATAAAACCTTCTATATATAGAGAAGGGAAAGAAACTAAATTATTACAAAATTATAGAAGTGGGACCTCTTTCTTTATAAAAGGAACGGTCCATAATAAAAGTAAACATTATTTGAATCCATTATTTTTGATTAATAATGTTGAGCACTATTCGAAACATTATTTGAATCAATTATTTTTTATCAGTAATGTTAAACATTATTTGGGGGATAGGATTTGGTTCAAGAAGACTTTTTAGGCTTTATCTCCGTCTTCTCTTTTCCTTTTTCTATCTGGGAAGATTCTCCCTGTTGCCTTGATTTTTTATATTGTTAAACAATTCTTCAAACACCAAGTCTACATCAAAGTTTTTTTAGCTCTTCATCAGTAGGTTGAGCTTCTCCGGCTAAACAAGAAAATTGATTGTCATCCTGATCATTGAAAGACATGGACATTGTCTTTGTAGAATCTCCTTTTTTCATTTGGAAATGTTTCTGAAGATCCTTTTTTACCATATATGACAGAAGGATTTCTGCCTTAGAGCTGGAAGGCTTGTTGATAAGAAGCCTATTTGAGATACGTTCAAAAGGGGAAGGAAGTTCCCTTTGTTGCTTCATTGCAATCTTTTATTTATAGAGACTGATATCCTGTCCATGGATCATTTTTGTAGAACCATCAATCTGGATCATTTTGGAGCAGAACTTAGTATAACAAGTTCTTTTGAGACATGGGAAATTTTCCCTTTGAGTATACCATGTGGTTGGTTTCCATTTCCATATCCACGGGATAGAAAATTCTATAAAAAAATATAGAGAAACTATTCCTTCAAAGCATGTTTTATTAAAATCTGCCTCAATTAAGTCAGGAGAGACAGACACCCATTCAGAATATAATCATTTGAAGGGTTCTGGAAGAATTAAAACTGATGGTCCATATAATGAGAACCATTTTTTGAACCAACAAGGTATGTCTTGTTTAGCAATGTCACCATTAATCTTGATGAACCACGAATGCTTCTTTTTGTGTTTTCATATAATAACACATTTTCAAAACTTTGGATATAATCCCAGTAATCATATTTGATTAACTGTTTTGTTTCAGAATACATAAATTCCTTTTTGTTGAAGCACTTTCCTGTGACAAACACTCTGGATAGATAGAGTCTTAGTCCTAGGTTGTTTTGTCTTGTTTGTAATTGTCTTTGTATGTAAGAATCTTTATGTATTAGTTTATCGAGTTGTATTTACTTTTACATATTGATTGTTGCAGAATTCTCCAAGTGTTTTGCGCACTTGTAAGTGCGCAGGAGAAAGCTCCTGCGTACTTAGCAAGTACGCAAGAACAACTCTGCATAAGCAAGAGCATTTTGCCCTACGCACTTGCTAAGTGCGCAGGCATCAGGTCCTGTATAAATAGGATAGGTTAACAGAATTTAAGTACGCAGGCTTTAGTGCAAATACACAAATTGTAATTTCAGTGCTTTTCTCTGTAACCTTCAAGTGTTTATAATACAAAGAACGTTTAAAGTGTTTTCTCTTGTCAGTTTACTTTGTTTAGCTAGACTCTCCACCTAGTCACGGGCATTCCGCACCGGTCCGACTAGTAGACCCACTTGCATGTGACGATCCGCCACACCCGAGGGACCTACAAGTGGTATCAGAGCCTCGGTGTTCGTTGATTTGTGTTCCAGTTTCGGGTTTTAGGTTTTTTTGAGCAGATCTGAGATATAAAAGTCGCTACTTTATCTTGCAAAAATCCTCAAATCTGAGTTTGTTATCACTTCATTTGTTGTTTGGAAGGCCGAGGGTTTGTTAGAAGATGATTTCTAAGCTTTTGGAAGCATCAATTTATCAGATCCGTCACTTTTCGAGCATTCTCCTCAAGATCCGTCAAGAACGCTGCTACTTTTTGATAAGTACGCAAATTCAGCTTTTCTGCGTACTTACTAAGTACGCATGGGTTTGTCCTGCGTACTTACTAAGCACGCAAGAGAAGTTGTCCTGCGTACTTGTTAAGTACGCATGAGTATTTGACTCTGCGTACTTAGCATGTACGCATGGTTGTCTTTACGAACTTATCAAATACGCATGAGCACTTGGCTTTGCGTATTTACTAAATACGCATGAGCACCCTTTTATGTGCGTATTTACTAAGTACGCATGAACTAGCCTCTGGGATTAAAAAAAAAGTTTTTTTGGCGGGAAAACTTTTCTTGGCCAAAATTTTGTGTGATCATTTGTACGCGTGTTTCGGCCCATTCTTGAGAAGATAGTAATTTTAGTTTTTCCGGACCAGAATTTGTATACGATGTGGCTTGGCGAAACACGAACGAGATTTTTGTTGGATGATACCACTTGTCATACATTGTTTAAGGGTCCATACCTGAAAATGTAGGCTACGAGTATCCGGGATACTTATTTAATAGGGTATGAATGTTGAACTAATGGGAGCAATTGGGTCGTCATCGGCTAAAGGTCTCGTTCTATTTGTGAAGATGTGGCTGCTTTGGGTCTTTTGGAAAGAGAATCATCTTGTTTAGGTATTCAAACCTGAATATGTAGGCTACGAGTATCTGGGATACTTATTTAATAGGGGATGAATACTGGAACAACTTGAACCCAAGGATTTGCTGTTTTGGATCTTTGCAAAGGAATAAAAGAATAAAATCCTGGAGTTGGCTAGTTGTGTTTTTTAAGGATTTGAGTGAAGTGATGATGAAGCTTGTCATAGTTTACAGAGAAATGAGGGGGATAAAATCTAGTATTCATGAGACATTAAAGAGGTGGTGGAAAAGCCGTTAGTACTTCCTATATATATACCTCTTTGACGTAACATGGATCTCAACCGTGATTTCTCGTATAAACTATATTTTTCGTGTTTGATTCTATCGTGTGTCTTCAAGATGAAGCTGGATATTCGTTGGATTATTAGTTGAATATGGAACCTTTTATCATTGGCCGATGGGATAGTAAACATACCCTTGTTTCTGGTCTAGTCAGATGGAGCTTAAACTGAAAGGGGATATTGGAAATGAACATCTTCGGGAATTTGGTTGACTCGTGAAGATACAGGATAGAGTTGGACACATCTGGTTGAAGACTTAAGTTTATCTTACTGGAATTCCTATGGGAGCTGATTAGTTTGATGCAGGTTATTGGAAACTCAAACTCTCTATCATATGCCAGCTGATTTGGAGTTGTCTTAGTCTACTATTGTTACCTGGTTAGGAAGACATTGTCTGACTTAGAATCCTAAGTCAGGGTGGAGGTTGCTATTGCTGAGAGGATGAACTACAATGATTTGTGTTGGGTTAGTTGGTTCTTATTGAAGCACTTGGTTTGGTCTACAATGAAAGCTACAGTTATGAGGGAGTCGGGTTTGTCATCACTCGGCAACTGAAGACTGAAGTTTGAAGTAAGTTGAATGCCAGAAGATCAAGTCTCGCCAGAAGACACGTGATGTCATTATTTTCGAGGGAGTCTGTTAGGACATTCTTTGTAAACTGATGATTATCAGTGTTAGTGATAGATAGAATTTGATGCTATAGTTAAGAGGGAGTTTGTAGAAGCATGTTTTGTAACTATAGATTAAATTCTATGTATCGGTGTACGTGGCTAGTACATAGGAGGGTGTTCCTGAGTACTTAGCCCGCACACCAGTTTGGTCCTGCGTACTTAGTAAGTACGCAAGGCTTTTGCCTTGCGTACTTGTCAAGTACGCATGACCAAACCATGCGTACTTAGTAAGTACGCAAGGCTTTTGCCTTGCGTACTTAGTGTTTCTTCCCCAATAAATAGAAGACTTGTCTTCATTTGTAGGTGGAACTCTGGAATAAGGTTGAGAGATGTCCGGGTCGGGAAGAGCTCTCCCGACCCCTGGACCGTGAGCTTAGATGAGAGATGTGTGTTCCTTCGGTATGTAGTCTGTAATACGGGATGACTTCTTTGTTATGGATTATGTTTCGTTTCATTATCTTTTATCTTTGTTCGTGTTTTCTCTGTCTCGTTTCTTTGTTCCCACACAAATCACAAAACAGATCCGTGTTATTTCCGCTGCGCGACGAGGCTCCCGTGACCTACACTTTTATTTTAGGGTACTTAGACCCCATCTCTCTCGAGAGATGATCTGCCGGATATAAATTTTACTGAAATTAAAAATATCCAGCCTATCATTTGCAGAAAAATGTCTTATTTCTGTTGTTTCTGATGTTTTTAAAACATTCTTAGCATATTGCCGAGTCTTATAGGAGGTTACAGCATATGATGCTGGTTCCAAATATTTGGACATTAGGATCCAAGGATTATCAAAATATTTTAGGTCCTTTTGATCCAAAAGAATTATTTTCTTTTGCCTGTCAGTCATAATATATGACTCCTCCTCTTCTTCTTCTTCTTCTTCTGTAGTCATTACTGAGGCATAAGGAGGGTTGGAAATATTTTTCTCCTGTTCTGCTTTTATAAGCTCTTGAATTTTTCCGTATAACGGATAATTCTTGGACACCTGAATATCCTCTATAGAGGAACTTTTTGAAGCAATATTTGCTGACACTAACTTTTTGTTTCCGAATTGGGCTAGTATGAGGCCCTGGGATCTTCCTCGACCCCTTGAGTTTCCACGACCTCTTAGGCCGGTTCCTCTTGGAATCATCCTGAAAACAAAATTATTATCCACAAGAGATTATTACTTTTTGTATTTCAAGAACCTTTATTTGCTCCTTATAGTCATTAATATTTTTATTATATTGTCCTATCCTCTTTGCCTTATCATAAGGATGTTGAGAATAATCATTTTGCATATAGGCGATATATTTCAATCCTGACTTGTCGATGATAGATATTTATCTTTCTTATTAAATTAGCATTAACTTTACCAAGGGGGCCTTTATTCATTAAGATATTCCCTGGTAAGAAAACCAGGAAGACAATTGCCAGTTCCTTTTTTATATATTATTTCAAAATCAAAAGGAGCTAAATGAGATTACCATCTGACAAACATTTGTTTGGAGACATCATGTTTAAAATATTTATTAAACATAAACTTTGTAGCTTGACAATCAGTCTTTATGACGAATTTCTTATTATATAAATCGTCTTGGAATTTTAAGATACATTTCAAAATTGCAAGAACTTCTTTTGCAATGGTTGCATAATTTTGCTGACTTTTAAACCATTTCCAGAATAAAATCTAACAAGTTATTCTTGTTTTGTTTAAGGATTGATTTGTTTTAAAATTCCCCCATAGCCTTTGTCAGAGGCATCTGTTTCTACAACTTTATCCCAATCAGGATTCGTTAGGGTTAAACAAGGAAGTTTAGAAACTTTTACTTTACTTTAATAATGGCCTTGGTATGATTATCATTCCAAGGTTCTGGATTCTTCTTTAGTCTATCATATAGAATAGCTGAATCTTTTGCTAGACCCTGATAGTAAGGGGCTACATAATTAAGACTTCCTAGAAATCTCTGTAGTTGGGTTTTATCAGTAATTTTATCAGGAAATTTTGAAGCAAAATCTATGCTTCTGCTTATAGGGATTATTTTCCCATTTTGTCACACCCGTAACACAGGAAAGTCATTTAACCAGAGTAGTACCTCCAACAGATATGTTCCCAGGTAAGAGCGACGGGTCTAGGAGAGATTTATACACCGCAATTTCCTAGACAGAACATTCCGTTCGTCAGATAACTACATACCGGTTGAAGGTCGCCTTCTAGTTACTGTGATGTTGATACCAAAAACACACAACGGAAGACTTAACATCATAACTTATTTCATTTCATAACATAACGTTTGTACAATAGGGACTGACTGGCAAAATACAACATAAACAACTCTGGACTTATAGTTCACGAAGAATCATGCCATCCACTCAGGCCTTATGGTCACCCCAGGACCTGCCCTCAGTCATCCCTATATCCAACATTTGTACATCCTCTGGAATGCCAACTACCAGCTAGGGTTCACCTGTGCTCAAAAACATTTGAAAACTTTTGGATCAGCATAACGCTGGTGAGTTCACAAACAAAATCATATTTACGGATACAGGGATGAAGGCCCCGCACGGGTCTTACAACCATCCCTTCCAATCCATCACCCAGTAACCTCTGCTTTACTCGGGTTCTGAGTCTACAACGTACATATATACAGAGACCTTACAGCTCGCTGGTCCCATATGTAACATCCCGAAAATCCGTAAGCGAATAGTTCAGATAAGTGGACTAACCAAAATCTTTATTTAATGTCCCGGTTAGCAGGGATTGCCACATAACACATGATTCAACGAGGATATAAGGGCCGGCTAACCGTTTAAGGGGGTTTATATATCACATACGCAACAAACCTAGCCATTCGGATAGGGAGAGTGCGACGGCAACGAGGAGACGGGAGAAGGGAGAGGTCGGCAACAGGAGGTTCCGGCGAAGCACGATACATTAAGGTAGACCTTGAATCTATTCTTTTACTCTTTGTTCCATGATGGAAGGTTATTCGACGAAGCACGATACGTTAAGGTAAACCTCGAATCATCATCATCGTTCTCCTCACGCAGCCACAACCGTCATCGGCTCCATACCACCACCACCAGGCCGCTATCAGCCACTATAACCTCCCGCTGCCATCCCCATACAAACCCTAATCATCGTCGAGCTTTCTTCCCACAGCCTCTCAGCCGTCGCGATTAAACCCACCTGCTAACACCGTCTCTTTCCACCTCGTTTTTGACTAACCGATAACCAATGAAGCTGCCATGCTTCTTGTGAGTTTACTCCTCATGAAAATCGAATGAAGGGTACACAGGGAATGAACGATTCTTTCTGTTTTATATTTAGGGCTTAAGGAGGTGAGGATGGTGCAAGGTCTTGAGCTGCAAGCGATCGAGAGGAAGAAAGAAATCGAATGGGGGCGGGGGTGGCGGCTGATAAGGAAAGAAATGAGATTTAGGTTTTTAATATTATTCATGTAACCCCCCTCAACTTTGTTAAATTGAAATTTCAGCCTTCAACTTAATATAGTTGTTATTTTACTGTACCGTAACTTCGTCCTTGGCGACTTTAGACTTAAGCATATCCCGCGTTCTAACTTATAGGGAATTTGGGATGTTACAGATAGTAGCACTGGTGAGTTCTTTTTGCCCTTTTCCTATCGTTTTGGGCTGGCATGCATCCTAACAGAAAGTATTTTGAAAGGCAATGTATTGTTTTATAAAAATTATATTTTTATAAAAGAAACACAGTTAAACTATCTGTGAAATAAATGTTTTAAATAAAGTAAAGAACGAAAGTAAAGAAAGGTAAATGAGCGGCATTTGTGCGGCTTGAAAGTGATAGTAACAGATGCCATATTATATGCTTATGTGTTAATATATGTTATTTGTCTATGTGATATGTGTTTAATGGAATTATACTATATGTTGCAGTATAATTGCATAGTAGTGTAAAATAGAAAGCCGTGCAGACAAGCAAAGTAGAAGTCTCACCCCGAGGAGTGAGCAGGCAAAGTAGAAAGTCTCACCCTAAGGTGTGAGTAGGCAAAGGAGTTTTACCCTGAGGTGTAAGCGAGAAAGTCCCACCCTAGGGTGTGGGCACAGCAAAGTAAAAGTCTTACCCTGAGGTATAAGCGAGAAAAAGGGATCTTGTCTTCGGACAATGATCCATATGTGATAGTTAACATATGTGATAGTCACTTGTCATGTACGAGTGAAATGTAAAGTTTGAAAGAGTAAAGGAGGACACCTAAACAATTTTCCTATAAAGTAAAGTTTTAATGTGTTAGGACATGTTTTTGTGACAACTGCTTTGTAATAGTTAGGTCTTTGTATTTGTCTTTACTGTTCTTATGTTTTGTTAAGTTTTTTAATTGGCGAACTTGCCAAGTTCGCCTAAGCTAAGTTTTGGCGAACTTAGCAAGTTCGCCTGTGGGTTAGTTTGTTAGCCTATATATAGTATTTACGTGTTTGAGTTTTAAAACACTCAAGTTTGAGAGCAATACAAGCAGAAGTTTATTTACATCTTGTGTCTATTGTTCTACTTGTTGTCATCATTACGTGAACATGCATGCGTTGGATTTCGCACTCCGTGTGTGTGTCGTGTCACTCGTCTAGACAGTTCCGTAGAGACCTCATTGGGACCTACATATGGTATCATAGCTTTTGCTGATGATCGAGATCGACTTGTGACATTTTGTTATTTGACATCAAAAGATTGAGTTTTTACAGAAGATTTCATATTCATGGAGTTTTTGAGTTCTTGAGTTGATTTTTGGGCTGATTTGATCGAATGTGGAGTGATTTTGAAGAAATTGACCCGTCTAAAGTGTTCTAAATCATCATCTACACATTTCTACGAACCAAATTTATCAAATTCCTTCAAATTTACAAGAAATGGTGATTTTCAGAAGTGTTGGTTCGTGTTTGGGCTGAATTTCTTCTTCCTGAGATTTCAGCTGATAAAGGCGAACTTACAAGATTCAGTTACAGGCGAACTTAGAATATTCGCTTGATTCTTGTTTAGGCGAACTAATCAAGTTCGCCTGGACAGATTCGCTTGGTATTGGTAAGGAGCGGACTTAGCAAGTTCGCTTGGAGTAAAACTTGTTCAATTTTAACTGTTTTTACTTGTTATGGCTAATATGGTGCAGGTAACGAACATGTTTAACTATGATAACGAGATAGGGATACCACAGAAACCACCAAAGCTTATGAGTCTAGCTCGAACTGGAAATATGGATTCGATCAGTTTGTCTCATTTACTGACACTAGCTTGTGGATTCCTATTCTTAAAGGCTATAAGCATCCCACTTACTCGTTTATGGGAAAGAATGACTTACCAAAGATGGTTTCTGGATTGACAGCCAAGGAGAAAATATTATTTGACAGAGAAAAGAAGGCGATGGCGAGTATCACGATGTCTTTACCAAAAGAAATTTTTCATGGGTTCAAATAGTTCAGAACATCTAAAGACTTATGGGAAGGTCTACAGAAATGATGTGAAGGCAATGTGGATGTTCGAAATAGCAGGAAAGAACTATTAAAGAAGCAATTTTAGGTATTCGAGCATATTCAGAATGAATCGTTGGATGAGCTGGTGACAAGATTCTATCATTTGCTTAGTGAACTTGTGAGTGCTGAGGTTGTGTATGAAACTGAAGAAATCAATGATAAGTTCCTAGATGCGTTACCATCTAAATTTGATGTTTATTCTGTGCTGATCAAAGAGAATGCAAAGTACAAGACAATGTCATTAGAGGATGTGCTTGGGAAGATACAATCTCATGATTTGAATTTAAAGAAAAAGGAGACAAATATGTAGCACATTCAAGATCCAGCTATGTATTTTGCTAAAGCACCTTCTAAATCTGGAACCGGGGTTGCTTTATTCTCAGGAGATGGTTAAGAGTGTAATGTTGAGAATTCTTTTGGATGTTCATATTAATCTGGTTTTTCTGCAACAACTTCAAACTCATCTAGATCTCAATCAAGTGGTTCTCATCATGTGAGTCAGAGAGTAGCACAAGGTGACGACATTTATGACTGGGGTCTTCATTTGGAGGATCAGGTTGGTGCTGTGAGTCAAGCTTTTGTTGCTGAAATCCATACAAGTGAATCTTCAGAGGATAATGGTTCTAGCAGTTCGAGTGAGGAAGACAGTTCAGCAAATGAAACTGAAAATCAAATTGGAGAAGCTGAAGCTAGTATTTCTGAAGCAAACAATTCTGAAGATAGTATTTCTATAACAAGTGCTTCCGAGGATGAGATTGTTTTGAAGGCAAGAGAACCTGAGATGAAAGAAGATATTCCTACAGCAAAGGAGCATGTATTCATGGTTGATACATCAAATTCTACAAAGGTAAAATATGTTCTCTATGAAATATTTTGTTCTAACTGTATTTCTGTGAAGGATAAAATGATGAGGGTAATGGATGATAACACAAACCTCATTTGTTATATGAAATCGATGCATACGGTAAATCAAACCTTGAAGGATAATGAGAAATTCTTCATGGAAAGGATTGAATCATTGAAGAGGGATATAACTTCTCTTACTTTGAAGATCAAATAGAACGCGTATCATCTGGATATGTCTTATGTTGAGATTGAGAAAAGAAATAGTGATCTTGCTAAGAAAAACAAGGAGCTTGCTGAATCTGAGACTTAGGTTCTTAGATTGAACAGAAAATTAGAGGGTTTTGGAAATTCATCATTTTTACTGGGTTATTATAATGATAACATTGATGAACGGAAGAAAATTGAGGGTATTGGTTTTGTACCTCCACCGTTTAATGAGAATTACTCAGATGAACCTGAAATAGTGAAGGATGAGGATTTAGATCCTAAAACTGTATTGAAAGTGAATTCTGTCACTAGGGAAGATATGGTCTATGATGAAGAAAGTGATGATGAATTATTTTATGAATCCAAAGTTGAAGGAGTTCCTAAAGAGATTAAGATTGAGGAACCGAAGGTTGTTAAGCAAGTTACTCGAGATCGATGCATATTGACCGAACCTGATGTGTGTGAACAACCAAAACCAGTGTTTGTTAAAGGTGTTAACTTCAACAATGAGGATTCTAAGATTTCAAAGATCTCAACACTGGACTTTGTGAAAGAGAAAATCAATTTAGAAAAATCACCGGTTGTTCATGTTTCATCGTCAAAGGTTTATGTTAGTGAATCATCAAGAAAAGTTTATGTTCCAAAGCAGCAAGATGTTGTTGATACTCAATCTTCTGAAGTTTACACATCTGGAAGTTCTTCAATTTAGAGAAGGGTTCCATATGTCAGGGAATATAAGGAAAGGCGTACATGTTATGTGTGCCTCTGTTCCATATTTCAAGCAAAACCGAAAGAATCACATCTGATTGTAGTAAAAAGGATATTCCGGTACCTGAAAGGGAAACCAAGATTAGGATTATGGTTCCCGCATGGTTCTAATTTTGAATTTATTGCATATACTGACTCAGATTTCGGAGGTTGTTGTTTGCAAAGGAAGTCTACTACAGGAGGTTGCCAGTTTCTTGGTAATCGGCTTATATCGTGGCATTGTAAGAAGCAGACTATGAGTGTCGTTTTCCTCCTTGTTGGTTTAACCTAACCTGATTAACCCGGTTTCGATTAACCCAAAACCCGAAAATAATAAATAGATAGTCAAACTTCTATAAAAATTTATTAGAAATCAATTTTAGATAACACTTACGTGTATGTAATGTTTATCTTTCGGGACAAGATATGTTTTTCTAGGTATGCTTGAATTATGTACACTGCTTACTAGAAAATCACTCAATAATTATAACAAATCTCCTTACATATGCGAATCCGTCGCGAAGCGCGAGAAGTTTAACGCATAAAATCTCCTAGACTGTTTTTAATGCATATAATCTCCTAGACCCTTCTATGCATAAAATGAATTATTATTAAAATAATATATTTTTGTGATAAAATTTGATACACTTTTTATCTTTTAAAAATTGAAGAATTTGAACAAAAGGTCTTCCGGATCAACCCAACCTGACCCTTTTCAACCGTAGAAAAACAAACCGTATAACCTGAACCCTTTATACTAAAACATTTAAGAGCTTTAAAGTTGTTTTTAGAAGCGCATAACAACTTTCTTTTATATTATAAAAGCATAAATTAAATATGACAATATATATTCTCTTAACTATGGTAATATTTAATATAAATTAGCAACGTGTATCAACAGAAACCGGACGCCAAGAGGTAGCTATCTAGCTCAAATCTGAATTTTTGTGCATTTTGGGATTCGGGTTAAAAATGAGAAAAGATTGAGTTTTTACGTATGAAACTTAAAACAAATCATAGATTTAGGCACATGGATGAAAATAGAACGTTTCGAACGTAAAAAGTCCGAAGCTTGAACAACTTGAAATCGGATACCATATCTAGGGTTTCTTTGTAGGGAAAATGATCGCACATGCGAACTTATCAAGTTCGCCTGGCACCATTCTGGCAAACTTAACAAGTTCGTTATAGCATGTTCGCCCAAACTAAGATAGCAAACTTACGGTATGTTCGCCTAAGCCAAAGTTAGCGTAATCACCAATATGTGTATGACCAATGAATGTTCAATGAAAGTAATAATATATGCATATACGCATATTAATGTATATAGTCAATGTATATTCAATGAAGAGAATGTTATATATATATATATATATATATATACACAAATGGTACAAACGAATGACTGATGTTATACCTAATTGTTTTAAACTAGAACTCACCAGCGTTAGCTGACTTTTAGTATGCACTTCAGGTAACAAGAGGAAGGGACAGGAAAAGGCGTGAAGGCTACCTGACCCAAGATCGACATCCTGTTTATTTGCTTATGTGTTAAGACAATGTTTCTTTTAATGTTAAGACTTCTGTTGTTCATGTAACCGAATGATGTATGCTTCCGCTACAATTGCATGTTTTAATTTAAGTTCAGTATTCTAATGACTATGTTTATGAGTAAATCCAACAAGTGAGGCCTCCCGGGTTACATGAGGCCTTACAAGTTGGTATCAGAGCAATAGTTTGAGAAATTCAGACATCCCTAAATGTCTGGACTCAAGCTGATAATGGGGCCATTGCAGGGATGTCACTACGGGTAGCCAACGCCAACTCCATCACAGTAAGTAAGTAACAAGGTTAATGCATGTAGCTTAGGGTAGATGCCTTAACTTAGAATACATAGTATTTAATGTCACCACTGATGTGAAGTGTTTTGAACCCGAAAAGCAAAGCAAATTATTAATCACAAATCGCTCACTGTAATTAACAATTTACCTTGCTCGTAATGTTTTAAACTATGATTTGAAGGAATGACATTGATGTTTTCCCTTTTACTTATCAGGAATTTTAGAAAATTATGGCCGGTAGAGGAGGAACTGGACGTCGTGGCGGTCGCACCAGACGACGCGGTAGGCCACCATTGAACCAAGCACATTACGAGGAAGAAAGTGTGCACGTGGATCATGAGGATAGCGTGCACGAGACCAATGTGACTCCACTAGAAGATGGAAATGTCAGACCTTTTCAACTGGAACCCTAGGTTAGGGATGCTATTATCCGATAGGTGGTACTTACTCTGAAAGACGTACTGCCTGACCTACTGACTGAGGCACTAAAGAAGAGTAAGCAAGAGAAAGATGAGAATCCTGACAAAAAAGTTTATGACAGTGATGAGGATGAGGTGAAAGTGGGACAGACTACGCGTGGTTGCACCTACAAAGGTTTCAAAGACTGTGACCCGCCCAAGTTTGACGGGAAGAAAGACTATGTGGATATATTTGAATGGATCGAGAAAATGAATGGAGTGATTAGCATAAGTGAATGTCGAGCTGACCAGGCGATTAAGTTTGTTGCTTATTCTTTCACCAACGAGGCACTGAGTTGTTGGAGGGTTATCCAAAGGTCAAAATCACCAAATGCTTTAAAGAGGATGACCTGGGATGACCTTAAGGCACCGATTATCAAGAAGTTCTGCCCACAGAACGAAATTGACCGAGTGGAGAATGAGTTCCTGAACTTCAAGGCTGGCAACATGACTCATTGCTAGTACACTTCCTGATTCAATGAATTAGCTCAACCGGTACCCCATCTGGTGGAGACTAAAGAAAGGTTGATCAAATACTATTCTAAGGGCTTGCCTCAAAGGGTCCGCATTCATGTGAAAGCTAACCTACCCACGACCATCAAGTCTATAGTTAATCTGAGTGGGATCGTCTTTGACGACTATACTAACAAGGCCCTGGCACCCGAGGCACCAAAACGAAAGTGGGAGAACCCATCTAGGGGTACTAGAAAGGGAAATCATGCAATAGATGTCAAGAAGCCAAGAACCGAGGAGAATAAAACTTGCACGAAGTGCGGGAAACAACACCGTGGCGAGTGTCGAGCCGGCTCCACCATGTGCTATCGATGTGGGAAGATAGGGCACTAATTGAGAGACTGTAAAGGTAACGCAAAGTGACATAACTATGGAATGTTTGGGCACGCAACCAAGGATTGCAGGAAAACCAGACAGTCTGGTTCGGGAAAATAGAAGAAGCAGGAACAGCCCAAGGCAAGGACCCGAACCTATGCTTTAACTGAGGAAGAAGACAAGGGGAACCCTGATGTTATGTCAGGTACGTTCCTAGTTAACGATGAACATGCTGCAATTTTATTTGATTCTGGTGCTAGTAAAAACTTTATATGTAATACCTTTAGCCGCAAACTAAGCTGCATAGTTAGCAACATTGTAAGGGCCTTTAGTGTAGAAACTGTTGTTGGAAGAAACTCGGTACTTTTCCAAATGACTAACGATTGCATGATAGAAATAGAGGGCCATAAGTTTCCTTTTAGATTATTCCTTCTGACCTTAGGAGGATTTGATATAGTATTGGGCATGGATTGGCTAGCTGCCAACGAAGCACAAATTGTATCTAAATGAAAGATGATCCATCTCAAAGCTACTGACGGCAGCCCGATTATGGTTTATGGTGATTGGAATTGCACGATGCCAAACGTTATCTCAATGATTAAGGCCGAAAGTTACATGGCGTGCAGTTGCGAAGCTTATCTGCCGTATGTTATCAATGATAGAATGAAATCCAAGGAACTCACAGATGTACCCGTGGGGTGCAACTTTCCAGAAGTGTTCCCAAAGGACCTACATGACATGCCACCCGATCGAGAGAGAGAATTTCAAATTGACTTATTGCCATGAGCCTAGCCCGTTGCCAAAGAACCTTACTAATTGGCTTCGTCAGAAATGAAAGAATTAATGTCTCAACTGGAAGTACTCACTAAGAAAGGATTTATTAGGCCGAGCATCTCACCATGGGGCACTCCGGTACTATTTTTAAAGAAGAAAGACAGTAGCATGCACATGTGTTGTAGGATCGTAAGATTACAAGGTGATTCTATTCTAGTTGATATTGGCGGAAACAATAGCAACCAACAAAGTAAACAAGTAAACAGCAAGAATACTGATAAATGCACTGTTGTATTAGACTTCTGAGATTACAAGATTACAAGTAAAACTCTATCAAGACACTATCAAAAAGCACTACGAAGGCACACCTTGTTTGAAGTGTTTACAGGATATACATAGTAACTTAGAATCAAGACAGACCCTTGATTCTATGGATCAGATCTAACACAAGCCGTTGATCTTGTTTATTAATCTAAATTACACGTAAAGGCTGATCTAGTTAACTTTACTGAAACGTCTTCTTAGGCATCATTGTTTGAATGCTTGGAGAAGAGCGTCATTGTCCTTTATTGGTTGCACCAGTGAGGTTCCTTCTGCTTAGAGTGTGGCAGTTGCTTTTGCAGAAAGGTGTCAGAGGCGCTTCTCATGGATAGTCAGCTGCAACGTTTGGTCTTCAGAGAATAAAGCTATCAACAGCAGAGATGAGGACCAGCAGCAAGATTGATCTATCTGCAGCTGCTGAGGATATGCCTATCAGCAGCAACATGTATTGAATGCTGCTGATAAGCCTATCCGCAGCTACTTTGGTCTTCAGCAACAGACAAAGTATCAGCAGCTGTTTTGGTCAGCAGCAATCTTGTGTTGTCCGCAGCAGTTGTACTTAGAACAATTTTGTAGCAATCAGTCTTTGGTTCTACATGTGCATCGATTACCGAGAGCTGAACAAATGAACGATTAAGAATAAATACCCACTACCGAGAAGAAACGACCTCTTTGACCAGTTACAACGTGCGCAGTGGTTTTCAAAGATCGATTTTAGGTTGGGATATCATCAATTGAAAGTAAGAGAAGAAGACGTAGCAAAAACCGCGTTTCGCACACGCTATGGACATTTCGTGTAACATTTCTGGTTTTTATCTTCTTTATTTACAATTCAATGTAAAACAATTCGATTCCAATTTTAGTGCAACGCTTTAAATTTATTCGTGCCAACAACTAAACCCTAATAAACAATACAAATTTCAATTTAATTTAGTGCAATATATATATATATACATATAAACGCTTGTTTGACTTTTAAAGTCAAACAAGGCCAAATTCTTCAAAATTCAAGCCCGATATCGACTCCTGTGGATTGACATCTCGTATTCAAGCAATAATCGAGCAAACCCAAGCCCATACAACAAGCCAATTCAACTGATTAAGCGGCCAATTCAAAATTCAAACGAGTTTGACTTAAGATAGTCAAACCCGTATCAATATCCACTCAATTCGAAGAATTAACGCGTCTCAATCCCTCAAACCACTCATAAGATAACCACGCACGTACCTAGGCTGCTATCAGGACCTAATTCATCCCCAATTCAGTGGATTATCGCGTAAACGGTCGCCACGACCTTTCCGATCAATTTGAAAATCGAATTAACTTATACGGATGAAATTAATCAAATTAAAACACTCCCCTACTCTCGTAATCAACCACACAAACTCTCTCATCCTTCAATCGAACCGCACATCACCGCAGAAAGCCAATCGAGCACCAAGATCACCCTTGCTGTCTTGCTAGTCGTCGGCCTTCAAAACCTAACCATATTAAGTAAGAATTACATCATTTGATTCGTTTTTATCCATATATCGAAAGCCCCTTATCAGTTTGCAGAAACCAATTCGAATCGGATGAGATTTCTGTAAATCCTTAAGCCCTGTTCTTGCGAATTAAAAAGGGGATTTCGATTTGTTCTAGTTAGATTATTTATGTATTCGGACTTCATGTTATACCAGCAAAACCACTCGGTCCAACTGGTTAAGTCATTGCACCATTGGACCGAGTGACGTGGGTTCGAAACCTACAAACCAAGACTTTTTCTTCGCGTATAACCGAACCAAACCAAACCCGGTCCTCTGTTGTGTTCGGGTTAACATCAAATCGACCCGCGTTTATACAAGAAATAGCATCCCGGCCTAGTGGTTTACTCCCTTGACTCATACAGAACAGACCCGGGTTCGAACCCCCAGGTCTGTTATAATTTTTTTAAACCGTTACAAGGCTCCAAAATAATAAAAAAAATTATTTTTATAAAACCAACGTTTATTAAAACAGAATAAAACCAGATTTACAATTTTTGCATAAAAAGTTATATTTTTTATATATAATTGCTAATTATCCAATTTAAATTACATATTTTTGGAATAATTCATTTAGCAAATATTATAAATATTACGGCAACGCTTCCTAAATGCTTCTTGCAAGGTTTTATAAAATGTAAATTATATATGTAAAACTAATAAAACTATATTTAAATATATATAGTTTTATATGTTTAAATAACTCATATAAATATTTAGTTAAATTTATTTATTTAAAATACCCATTTCAAATGATAAATAAATAAATAAATTTATTTATTATTTATATAAATTACTTTTACAAACACACTTAGAGTTCGAATTATATTTAAGATTATTATTGTGACCAAATATCCATACCTCTTTATAAATAAATAAATAAAGTAAAAAGTATTTATTTAATCCTAAATATAAATTGAACACTATTAAACTAAATAAATGAATAATAATTATTTAAGTTATTTAGTTATTCAAACATAAACCCTAATTAAAATAATATTAACTATTTATTTCAAAAACTTTCAACACTTTTTCAAGTACAAATCATGAATCCCTACGTTTTTATACAACCCTTCGTACACGCATCCGATTAAACCCTAGACTTAGACCTAAACTATCGTGCACATTGTTAATTTAATATATTACACTTTTACTCTAGGTTAACTTGTGTGGATTACAAGGATCACTTAGCTACCTAGTCTGTTGAGCTAGTTACATCCTTTGAATCAAGTGAGTATTACATAGCCCCTTTTACTCTTTTACACTTTTGGGGTGAAACATGAACGCTATACACACAACTATTTACACTTACACAAACTACACAAAACACAAATCCTATTTACATTCATGTGTGCAAAATTTGAGCTTTATATTTGAGTGTTATACGTGTTGACTATTTGTGTGCAATTTCATGTGCAATCATTAACGATATAAGCCGACGATTAACAATGATAGATCTATTGAGTCTGACAAACCCACCCAGATTGGGGTGATTGTTACCGACAACACAATTTTTGCATGCTAGTTACAAAGGTTTGATTGTACTTTGGTTACACATTAGTTACTCCCCATAAATGCCTTATTTATTCATGATATGTAAGGATTTGGTCTTTCACATTTATATACTATCTATATACAAACCTGTGTATGCTCACCAACTTTTTATTTGACATTATTTTATTCATGTTTCAGGTGATAATGTGTGAGTTTGATCAAGACATGCTACACATAGGCTTTGGACTTAGTTAAATTTAAATAAAGGATGTTATGTATTTCATTCACGTACTTGTTTTAAATTTGATTGTGTTTTGGTTGTTTGAAATGAAATTTAATGATTTAAAATATTGCAATCTAGTCAACCTTGTGCTCATGAACAGTCTACATGTCCCGCCCCGACGTATTCCATCGTCGGTTGGGGTGTGACAGATTGGTATCACAGCCTTGGTTATAGGGAACTAGGTTATTAGACACTCTTGACCTAGACTATAACTTTAGGACACCCACTTATGTTATGCTTCATGATTATGTGATATATGCTACATGCTATGTGTTACATGCTTACTATGTTAGTTATTATTTCATTTGATGCTTTACTTGTTAAAAATACATGACTTAATAAACTATACTTAAATAATAAATTAAATAAAAATATCCCTACTCCTACCCTAAGCCTCATAACCTTCTTACCTGTTTCTCTGTCATCACCATCATAGCATGTGGAAACTTCATGGATTTAAATCTATAAAATTTCTTTATTTCTTCGGTAAGGTTTTAAACTTTGTTAATTATTAGAGGACACGTGCAATCTAGAAAGGTGACACCTGTATTCTGGGTTTTCTGTCTAGGAAAGCATTTCGTATAAATCCCAGTCAACCGAGGGACCCGTATGCTTTCCTGGGAATTCTCGGGATGAGTGTTTACTTATAGGCTAAAGCACGTCTCCTTGAAAGTTATATAAGTTTAATTAACCTTAATGTGTCATAGTATTCAAGTGATTATGTCACTATTTGAGTACAATCCAAACTATGGTTAATCATTTTAATTATTTTCTTATCCTTTTAAATCCAAGCAACTCTCACAAGTTCTCATATTATTTCTTGTCTTGTGAAATCTGTAGAATGCCTCCCCGCCGTGCTGCCGTGACCAACAACAACACCGATATCGCTGCTATCCTTGCACAACTTGTAACTCAACTCACTCAAGCTAATGGAGCCACCAATGTTAACCATGGAACTAATGGTGGTGGTGGTGGTGCCAACCCACCAGAATGCACCTTCAAGCACTTCAATTCATGTAATCCTCTTAAGTTCTATGGTACCGAGGGAGCCACAGGACTCCTGCAATGGTTCGAAAGCATTGAGGGCACCTTCCTTAATAGTGACTGCCCTGATAACCTTCGTGTTCGTCATGCCACAAGTGTCTTTCAAAAACGGGAACTCACGTGGTGGAATGGGGAAAAGAGAACTAGAGGCATGGAAACAGCAATGGCCTTACTGTGGGATGAGGTTAAGAGACTAATGACCGAAGAGTTCTGTCCTCGGAACAAGGTGAAGAAACTGGAAGCTGAGTTTTGGGATCTTGCCCAAGACAGTGGTGAGAGTCTGGCTTATACAACTCGGTTCCATGAGTTGAGTCTCCTTGTGCCCCATATGGTCACACCTTTGTCCCGCTGCATTGAGAAGTACATTGGTGGATTGCTTAGGCAGATTCAGGATACAGTCTTAGGGAGAAATCCCGCAACACTCGAAGATGCTATCCGACTATCTGCTACTTTAACCGAAAACCAGGTGAAAGCAGGGACTCTTACTAGAAAAGGCACCAAGAAAGTTCCCGACACCACAACCCCTCCTACACACAACAAAGAAGCCAAAACTGAACCGTACCACAATAATAAGAAGATAAAGGCTAAGAATTATGCTATGGTCACTCCTGCTACCCCTGTTAACCAAGTTGCCCCCATGGCTCAAGCACCAGCCAAGAAGCCATATGTTAGGGTCTACCCACTCTGTACCACCTGCAATTATCACCACCTCCAGAACATCCCCTGCCACCTTTGCACCCATTGTGGAAAATACGGCCATACGGTCAAAGTTTGTAGAGCCAAGGCACTTGCAGGTCAAGTCAACCCACCAACCCGAACCAACCAGCAAGTGGCTAATCAAGGTGTCCGCGCTATTGCAAATGGGCGTGCTTGTTATGAATGTGGCAACCCGAATCATTTCCGTGATAAGTGCCCGAAGCTTATCAATGCTAGGCAAGGCGAAGCTCGTGGGCGTGCTTTCAACATAAACGCCAATGAAGCTCAGGCCAACAATGATGTGGTCAACGGTACGTTTCTTGTTAATAGTCAATATGCCTCCATTTTATTTGATACCGGTGCAGATAAGAGTTTTGTGTCACATAACTTTGAACCCTTACTAGCTAAAACACGATCCAAATTAGAGAAAACCTTCACCGTAGAAATAGCAAATGGTGACTCGCTTACAGTTGACTCCATTATTCATGACTGCTCTCTAGAACTCAATGATCATACATTTCCAATCAACCTCGTACCAATGCCACTGAGAAGTTTTGACATCATCATAGGCATGGATTGGCTGTCGAATCACTATGCCGAGGTCATCTGTTTTGAGTAGTGCATCCGAATACCTTTACCGTCGGGAGAAACGTTAAGAGTCTTTGGTGAAAAGCCTTGCAAAGGACTCAAGCTGATGTCATGCACTACTGCTCAAAAGTACTTACGAAAGAAATACGTGGCCTTCTTAGCTCATGTTGTTCAAAAGGATGTCAAAGAGAAGAGTATTCAAGACATCCCCGTCATTCGGGATTTTCCCGAAGTATTCCCCGAAGACTTATCCGGCCTTCCACCCGTCCGACAAGTAGAATTTTGCATTGATCTTGTGCCCGGAGCTAACCCCGTGGCTAGAGCTCCATATCGTCTTGCACCTTCCGAAATGCAAGAACTTGCAAGCCAACTCCAAGAGCTCTCCGACAAGGGCTTCATCCGTCCAAGTCATTCACCGTGGGTGCACCTGTCTTATTCGTCAAGAAGAAGGATGGATCATTCCGCATGTGTATTAACTACCGAGAACTCAACAAGCTTACCATCAAGAACCGTTATCCTTTACCTAGAATTGATGATCTCTTTGATCAACTTCAAGGTTCCACTTGTTTCTCGAAGATTGACCTTCGATCTGGTTATCACCAACTCCGTGTGCAAGAGGAAGATATTGTAGGTCCCTTCGTGTGTGTCGGATCGTCACATGCAAGTGGTCTACTAGTCAAACTGGGTTGCGAAATACCCGTGACTAGGTGGAGAGTCTTACTAAACAAAGTAAACCAAACACGAGAGTCACAATAAACGTTCTTTGTATTATAAACACTCGACGGTTACAGAGAGAATACAAGCTGCGTACTTAGCAAAACTGAGTTTGTCTAAACAAATGGTTCTGCGTACTTAGCTTCTGTGAACCTATCCTATTTATACTGACCTGATGCCTGCACACTTAGCAAGTGCGCAGGACCAATTGCTCTTGCGTACTTAACAAGTACGCAGAGGTGTTCTTGCGTACTTGCTAAGTACGAAGGAGCTTTCTCCTGCGCACTTGTAAGTGCGCAAAACACTTAGCAGAAAAACAACATACATTATGTAAAAGTAAATACAACTCGATAAACTATTACATAATGACTCTTACATACAAAGACAAGTTACAAACATTAGAAATACAAACTAAGACTCTATCCAGAGTGTTGTCACAGGAAAGTGCATCAACAAACTCCCCCTTGACAACAGCTCGGGATCTTCATCGTCTTCAGTCTTCATTCTTCAGTCTTCACAGCACTTGTTCCTTAGCTTCCATCTTCTTCTTGTAATCAAGGCAAAACTTGATTAACTTGTCGTATTTGGCCGAGAGAAGCTTTGTCCATTCGTCAGTGTGGATGCAGAACTTGTCTGCTACTACCTCCAGATCTTTCACAGAGAAATTGATGAAGCAAACTTCATCGAAAACCCTGATCACTTCCTTTGGCACTGTGTTTCCACTATCTGACTTACCTTTACCCATAACCACAGCCTCGCCCGTTTTTGGATCAACGTACCAGTACCACATGTCACCAAGAATATCCTGAGGTAACTTGCTCAGGGGAATCTTAGTTTCACATCGCACTGGCTTGTATACCAATCTCTTAAGGGTTTCTTAGTCACAGGATGCACAGCGTGCTTATCCTTGACTCTTCTGGGCACCTGAGGCTTGAGGTATTCAAATTTCCATGATCTTGCTTCCCACTGTAGTGTAACCCACAAACCCATTGCTACTTCATTACTCGAGTAACTCAGCAGGTCGCGGTTTGCGAGGTTCACAAGGTCGTACTTGGGCAAAGAGTTGAACGCCTCACTGGTGGGTTTCAAGTATTGAACTCCCCCAGATCTTTTGATGGCGAACAACTGTTTGTCCTCCTCAAACCTAACATCCAAGATCATACCTGTCGCTCTGTGCTTGTCTGTGATAGACGTCTTTTGCCACACGGGAGCTGGACCCTTTGTAGATATAGAAGGCATGTCTTTCTCTTTTGGTGCCTCGGGGTCCACAGGTGTAGGGTCGACTGGGGAGGCTTCAGTTGTAGCTTCAACATTACTTGCCATGTCAACTGAGCCTGTGTCTGTTTCGAGCAGAGATTCGAGCGATGGTATTTCAAAGATCTCACCATCCTCTAACTCGTACTCTAGTTCCCCGTCGCCCTTGGGAATCTCGATTATCACATCATCATCATCATCGTTCCATTCATCACCAGAGTCGATCTCTCCTTCTTCCAGATTAAGGAGAGCATCGATCTGTGCTTTTTTAGAATAGTCAGGCTCGAGATAGAGAATCTCATCAGCCCTGACTTCCCTTTATCTCCACCACCACCACCTGAGGTATCACCACCCTCTTGCTGAGTAGACTCCCCCTCAGCCAATGGAACAGAAGAGATGGGCACAATCGCCAAAGCTAGGTGCTCACCTCCACTAGGACCGACTTCAGGATCCTTGTCTTTATCATCATCCTTAGTCAGATCGACTGGATGACAAGACTCGGCACCGGTGGATTTCTTTTCTTTGTCTTTCTCTTTCTCTTTCTCTTTCTCTTTCTCTGTCTCCTTCTCTTTCTCTGTCTCCTTCTCTTTCTCTGTCTCCTTCTCTTTCTCTGTCTCCTTCTCTTTCTCTGTCTCCTTCTCCCCCTGAGCACCGAGCTTCTTGGTCAGTTCTTCAACTAATTTGACTATCGCTTCGTGCTCTTTTCTCTGCAAGTCCATCCTCAGCTCAAGGGAAGTTCTGTGGCCTAGAATCATTTCGTTAGTCTTCATTAACAGTTCATTCTGTGCCATGACATTCTTCAATTGCTTATTTGTCCCTGTTCTCTGGCTGTGGAGAATCCTAACTTCATCGGCCAGGGAATTAATCTGTGCTTGTTGAGCATCAGACTCCTCCTTTGACTTTTGAATGGTCTTCAACAGTTCAGCAACTTGGGTCTCTAGCACATCGATCCTTGCATCATTCGGATCAGGATGCCTAGAGGATGAGGCTTCGGCATTATGTGTGGGAGAGGAGAAGATTGTGTCAAAGTCAAACCCTTGTGAGAAATCACCATAGTTGAAGGGTTGACCTGACGGCTCTTTGGTAGGTGTTGGAATTGGGGATGTAATGATGGGAGTTATGGTTGGGGTGACGGTGACTGACTCCGTGAGAATTGGAGTAGTCACTGTCACCTGGACAGTTGGAGTAGGGAGGGTCACCGTCACAGGAATCTCCTCTGTGACCGCCGTAACTGCCACATCTGCTTGTACTAGTGGCCTTCTCCTCCGTCTATACAGTTGCTGTTCTGATGGGGTAGATTCTAACTCTGGTCTGGCAGCTTCAACCTGTACTGGCTGCACAGTTGGAATCTCTTCAACCCTGGGGATAGCAACCTTTTGCCGATCGCCCCTTTCCTTGTTAGCACTCTCATGCCTCTGTCTTTGTAGAGCAGCGTCAGAGTCAGAATCCGGCTCATATTCACTGCTCGAGCTTTGTCGCTTTCTTTTTGAAGACGACGCAGGCAGGGTAACCTGTGCCAACCTCCTCGGATGTACCTGTGATGGTGCGTCATCGGAATAAGAAGAATCTGATTCTGTTGCCTCCGAATCAGATTCCTCAGCACCACCAACACCACCTTCATCATCACCTTCATCATCCTCATTCTCTTGTTCTTCATCAGAGTGATCACTCATCTCTGGTCCCGAGTTGGGACTATACCAGTTCCAGTCCTCCGGAGCGATGTATGCTTCATTAATCAGGTGGCCGAAGAGTTCAGTATGCTCATGGGTAGGTTCTACACTGCCTGGCTTTAGAAACTGTGCAAAGACTCTCTTGTCCACCCGTTTTACCTGCAGTCTCTCCCCGATAGCACGTAGGTTTGGCAGTGCATCATCGATCAGTAGTTGCACAAACCTCGGGTACAAAAGGAACCTGAACCTCTCTATTGTATTTATCTGGTCATTTAGTGCTTTGAAAATATAGCGAGAGAAGTTATAGCCCCGATTGAGAAACAGGCCCACCATGGCCGCTGCTAGGTCATGACCCATGGCATCTTTCCCCGCTTTCCTGGATGAGATGCACACGATCATGATGTGGGCAAAATAACACCATTGATCCAATACTCACACCTTCTTGTAAGAAGCATAGTCCCTTGCCCCGACATACCCCATTCTATGCCTCCAACACCCATCCACGTAGTAATCTGGATAGGATGTCGGGTCGGTAGCAAGGTCTCCGAACCGCAGTACTCTCCTGATTGTATCTTCAGAGAATGCAATTGCCCGACCCTCAACGGTTTCCCTTATGACATTAGGGGACACCGTGCAATCGTGCTCTGCAGTCTCCCAGAATTGCTCCAGGTAAGGTCTTGAGACTGTTGGGTTTGCTGAGATTGCAAAACTTATTCTGGATCTGTTAAGAAAATCCACAATCTCCCTGTACTGCAAGGCTACGCCTTTCCATTCTGGTTCGGTGTTAGCCACTAGGTTGAATTCGTCAGTGAATGCACGAGCCATAGCCTGCAAACACACACAGAAGACATATTCAGAACAACCTATAACATTGGAAGTAGACACACATGACACAGTATAGTAGTTTACACTTTGAAAAATTTTTCAGACTTAGAAAAAATTTCTAAGTGTTGGTCCTGCGCACTTAGCAAGTGCGCAGGTTTTTCCTCTTGCGTACTTAACAAGTACGCAAGAATTACTTCTTGCGTACTTGCTAAGTGCGCAAGAACAACCCTTAGCAAAAACTTTTTCAGAAATTTTGAAAATAATACAGATTGCACAAAATTGGGTCGAATAGGTCACCAATCAGTCGGAACCAAGGATTCTAACTTACGGGACCATTCTCGACACCAAAAACTACCAACACTAGCACCAAGTTTGACCTAGCCAGTCTCTCGATCCAATGACGGTTCAGTTTCAACCGAAGGATCAAATCGAGGACCAGAAAGATGATTATAGGATCGATTAAGCTATCTATTAGCATGTTAATGATAATAAGTTACCCAAACAATCCCATTTCCCAAAAACTTTATCGGATTTAACCAAAAAAAAAATTTCTATGTCAAATCGGTCCAAAAGTTATGAATCTACGGTTGGAATTGCCCTAGATTCTTACCAATGAGATGTAATACGATGATGAAAGTATTGACGGGATGAAAAGAGGGTTTGAACACACTCGATTTTGAGAGAAAAATTGCAGAGGGGAAAAAAATTAGGTTTGAAAGCGTAAAACCTGAAAATTTTCTAAGTGTCGGATTTATACCCCTCCGAAATTGTTCGTGCGTACTTGTTAAGTGCGCACGAATTAACTCTTGCGTACTTAACAAGTGCGCAAGGCTTAACTCTTGCGTACTTGCTAAGTGCGCAAGTTTTACTTCGTGCGTACTTTGCTAAGTGCGCAGAAACCTTAAGTCGCAACTTTTCAACTCAGAATTTATGAAGATTTTCAAGTCAAATAACGAACAAGATAAAACTATTCAACCAAGAGGATTCAAATACAATTCATGAAGGTTAAACATAAAATATTTTTTGGATTTTTCTGATTAAACTTGAACAATGCATAAACTTAAAAACTTAAAATCTTTTTGTGCTTTTCAAGATAGATATATACAATCATTTACACAAGCTATTTTTGATCAAAGACACGAGCAAAGGATCATATCAGGCTATCTTTTAGCAAAAACGATACAAAATAAACATCAAAGAATATGGGATCATGTCATGTATTACTTTTTATTCATACGTAATAAGCACATAAACAAGTAATTCAAGTTGACAATATTATAAGATTTGAAACTGTACGCATCTTTGTATCATGTTCTTGTGTATTAAGGTATTAATTATAAGATATACAACGTGTACCCCACTGAGATGCTATGATATTTTGCACTATCTTCAAGGCATCTAAGATTATTTTCAATTATTTTCTTAATTTTCAGAATGAAGTTACATCAATTAGCACAGAAAAATCAAGCAGAATCCTTAAGGATTATCAGGAATCATAAGATTCTGAATCGATTGATTCGTTTGTCTTGGTTTCATGTGATCTTCTTCTTTGAATATCGGTATGATGATTCGGGATAATGAACATGGTGTTTGATTATACGGTAAGGGGATCCAACTTTTATCTGGATTTGATTTCAATGAACCAGGAATGATTCAAGGGTGTATACATGCTCAACGGTTAATGTAGAGACATGTCTTGATTCAATCTCTCCTTGCATACTTGTGAGTATGGGCAGTGAGATGAACCGCATTAATTGTGCTAACAACATAACCCGAAACTGATCTCAAAAGAAAATTATTGTCAAAATCTAACATCCTTTATCTGATAGTGATCTTTTCTAATCTTTTACTCACACACGCTTGCAAACATGGGTTCAAATCACAGTTGTAATTTAGATTTAGTTTCCACACTACTAGTGATTCAAAGACGCATACAGCCTACTGGCAATTCAAATTACTTGTAAATAAACAGATTAAAAACATAATTATTTGAAACAGATAAGTAAGCATGACGCAATCATTTCCCATATGAGCAGTCTATGAAGTTTAGATCATTTCTGATGTACTATCATTTCCTCTTTTCTCAAGTTAACTTTGAAATTTTCTCCATTTTCTATTTTGTTTTTGATTTTTGTAAAATATTTTAAAACTAAAAGAACTATACAGAAAATTTAAAGGAATAAAAAATTTAACTTCCATGAATTGAATTGAGTTAAGAAAACTTAGTTTTCACTCAGGATTGAACATTCCTATCAAGTTGACAAGATGCTCAAAACGGGATCGATCAAATGCCTTTGTGAAAAGGTCAGCAAGATTGTCATCCGTGTGAACCTTTACAAGTTCAATTAAATGCTTTTCAGCACAGTCACGGATGAAATGATGGCGAATCTCTGTATTTTAGTTTTGGAATGTTTCACCGGGTTATTTGTGATGGACATGGTGGCATTGTTGTCAATGAATATAGGAGTTCTAGTGAAGTTTAAGCCGTAGTCTCTCAACTGCTGCTGAATCCACAGTATCTGAGAACAACCGCTCGCTGCAGCAATGTATTCTGCTTCACAAGTTGAGACAGAAACCGTTGACTGCCAGGAGACCAGTCTGTCTCCTAAGAATTGACATCCACCAGAAGTTGACTTTCTGTCAAGGTTACAACCGCCATAATCTGAATCAGTGTAGGCTTTGAAGTCGAATGACTGCTGCTTAGAGTACCAAAGACCTAATCGGGGTTTCCCTTTCAGATATCTGAAAATTCTCTTCACATCTATCATATGTGACTCCTTCGGTTGAGACTGAAACCTTGAGCACAAACATACAGCAAACATTATATCGGGTCTTGAAGCTGTGAGATACATAAGTGATCCGATCATCCCACGGTACAACCTGCTGTCCACATCCTTTCCATCTCTGTCGGGATGCAAACCATGATTGACTGGGATTGGTGTGCCATAAGTAGTGCTATCACTCATCTTGTATTTTTACAAGATGTCCTGCACGTACTTAGTTTGATGTAGATAAATTCCATTCTCTCTTTGACTGACTTGCAGACCTAGAAAGAATGACAGTTCACCCATATTGCTCATTTCAAACTTGGACTTCATCACCTTCTCGAATTCCCTACACATCCCTTCATTGGTCGACCCAAAGATAATGTCTTCGACATATACTTGCACAAGAAGAATGTCACCTCCTGCTTTCCGTATGAAGAGAGTCGAGTCAATCTGTCCACGGTCAAAACCATTAGACAGTAAATGCTTAGATAATGTCTCATACCATGCCCGCGGTGCTTGATGAAGACCATAAAGTGCTTTGTCGAGTTTGTACACTTTATTGATATTATGCGGATCTTCAAAACCGGGAGGTTGAGTGACATAGACTTCTTCATGCACCTTACCATAAAGGAAAGCACTCTTCACATCAAGTTGATAGACCTTGAAGCCGACATATGTGGCATAAGCCAAGAACAGTCGAATGGCCTCAATTCTAGCAACTGGGGCATATACCTCATTGTAATCCAAGCCCTCTTGTTGATAAAAACACTGAACAACCAATCTTGCTTTGTTCTTCACAACAACATGACGATCGTCCATCTTACATTTGAACACCCATCTGGTACCAATTGGCTGAAAGCCTTTTGGCAAGTCAACTAAATCCCACACGTGCAACTTTTGGAATTGAGACAGTTCATCTTGCATCGCCTCAATCCAGCAGTTGTCAGTGAGAGCCTCCTTCACATTCTTCGGCTCTAACTGGGACACAAATGCATCATGCAGACATGTTTCCATGACACCAGTGTCAAATATCTCTGTGTAAAGACTGGTGTTCTCAGTGATGGTTCTATGACGAGTCTGAACACCGGCATAAGGATCACCAATAATGTTGTCGATTGGATGATTCCTATGCACCCTCGTCTCCGGTACAATCGGTTCTTGAATTTCTGGATCTAGATTCGTGCTTAACTCCCCCATTTCCTGTGTTCCAGAGGAAGAAGATTCAATGTTAATTGGATCAGCTGGAGCTTCATTTCCTATAATTGTGTTAGGATTGGCTTGAGCATCATTTCCAACAACATGAACACCTTCGCTGTTATCACTGTCATGAGTTCCAGATGCAGATGCAGCATTGGAATCAGGAGTTATAATTGGTACAGTAGCACGAGTAGAAAAACTTGAGTCATTGTCGCCACGCAATAAATCATAGACATTTGCGGCGTCTTCATCAGATAAGTCAGGAAGATTGAAAGACTTGAATAGCGCATCATAATCAAAACCCCAAGCTGGACCTTTTGGTTCTGGTGGAGTGCTGTGTTTACTACAGTCCACTTCAAACCATTCCTCGACAGTACGAGTTCCTATGTTGTACACTCTCTTGCAGGGCGAATTGGCAACATATCCTAAGAAGATGCCTTCCACCGCTTTCGCATGAAATTTAGACTGACGGTCTTTATACTGTAGCAACAAGGAACAAGGACTACCAAAAGGAACTAGGTAATCAAGATTGGGAAGCCGATTGTTGATCAACTCATAACATGTCTTGTTGTGCCTTTTCACAACCAGAACCCTGTTTAAGACGTGACAAGCTGTATTAACTACTTCTGCCCAGAAAGTGACAGGAAGCTTTGCATCTGACAGCATAGTCCTTGCAGTCTCGATCAGTGTTCTGTTCTTCCGTTCAGCCACTCCATTCTGCTGAGGTGTGTACGGCGCGCTGAATTCGTGACGGATCCCTCTCTTGAGACAGAAAAGTTCCATCAAATTATTCTTGAACTAAGTTCCGTTGTCACTCCTTATTCTTCTATCTTTCAGCTTGCAAAGAGATTCCAAGCTCAGGATCAGGTATTGAAGAATATCAGCAGTCTCGTCTTTTGTACCTAAAAAATGCACCCAAGAAAAACGTGAGAAATCATCAGTTACAACTAGACAGAACGACTTACCTCCAATACTCCTGATACTTATGGGTGCATACAGATCCATGTGTAATAGCTCCAAAGGGGTATCAATAGAGTTTTGGAGCTTGGGCTTGTGAGACTTCCGTTGCTGTTTGCCCTTTTTACACGGCATACAGTCATCTGCAACGGTAAACCTCAACTTAGGAACCCCGGTTACCAAACCGTTTCGGACAAGATGATTCATTTTACGATAAGAAATATGTCCAAGTTTCCTATGCCACAAGATGGAGTCAAGTTCTGTCGCTTTTGTAAGCAAACAAGTAGCAATTGATGAGGTGGTCTTTACCACGCTCATATCGATCTGATAAGTGTCGTTTGATCTTGGTGCTCTCATCAGAATCCAGTCTTCGGGAACCTCAAAACCAGGTTTGAGAATCAGGCATTCAGATTTGTCAAACATCACCGAGTACTCCTTGTCACACATTTGGGAGACACTCAACAGGTTATGCTTCAGCTGCTCGCAGAAGTTGACATTGTCAAAGCTGACACAACCGTTCGAAACCACGCCTTGACACGTGATACTGCCACCTTTTTCTCCGGCAAAGGCCACATAGCCTCCTCTGAATGGTTTAACGTCTTGAAGCAAGGCCATGTTTCCTGTCATGTGCCGGGAGCATCCACTATCTACATACCAACGGTTAGAGATAGTACCCTTCGGACGTCCCTGCACGAGTAACAAAAGAATTAGTTAGATTTGGAGACCCAAGCCATTGTGGTCTTGGGTCGTCCATCCTTCTCAAAATAAACTACTTCTTTCAACTCACAGTCATGATGACTGTTCAAAATTGGTGAATCTTTGGATGAATTTAGAACAGGAGATTGAGAACCTTTAACTTTCTTGTTCCAGGATCTCTTTTGATTCTTAACCAGAACAGTAGACTTTGGCTCAACCACAGCCGGTGAACTTGTGGAAGCTTCACCTGATTGAGTCTTAGTCAGCTGTTCCAGCTTTCTCAACCTCTTATTCCTTCTTCTTCTTTGTGGCTTAGAGAGTCTAGCCACAGATTTCTCACCAGTGCGTGTACTACCAGATGTAGACACACGAGGTACAACAGGTTGCTTTACCTTTCTTGCAACAGATGGTTTGGCCTCCGATTTAATCTTCGGTTTTCCCATGGGTTGTACTGGTGGTTTCACCACATTTTGCTTTGGACTTTTGGGAGATGGTTTCACTGGTGGCGACCTGGAGATAACAGCAGGCTGTGAAACAACATGCTGTTTCCCTTGGTTCTTAGAAGGATAGTTCACAACAATGTGCCCAACCAAGCCACAGTGAAAACAGTTCCTCTTGTCTACATAGGTTCTCTTGTAAGGCTCATTAAATCTGGCCTTAGAAAACTCTCCATTATGAGCAGGAGGAGTTGGTTTATGAACAGAAGTCTGACCTTTTTCAGTTTGGTTTTTGGGGGTATAATACTTTTGCAAATTCTCTTTGTAACCAAGCCCATAATGAGCTGAAAAAGCCTCTTTTTATAACCCCCGTAAAGCATTACCTTAAGTTTATCATTTGTTTCAATGATATCAGGTTCAGTTAGAATACAGTTATCACTATTAGTGATAATGTTTTTGTGGACTTTCTGTTCAGTCAACAACTCCTCAGAGACTACTCCTTCAGGGCAAGTGTCAATCGACCCATCTTCAGAAGCAGTAACATACTCCTCACTAGATGTGGAGTTAGCCTTACTTGAGGATTCATCCTTTTTAGGGGAATCATCCTTATCAGAGGACTCATCTAGACAGGTGAGATCAATGTCTATCAAGCTATTGACAAACTTCCCACTTATTGGTGGAGGAATGGCATTAGTACCAAGACCTATACCCTTCATTTTCCTCACTACTGATTCGTAGTGCTCCACCACAAAGAGAGAGTTTTTCAACTTCTCATTTGTACATTTTAACTGCAGGATCTCATTTTGCTGTTTGTTGATTTCATTGTTCCGTTTTTCTAACCCCCTATACGCAATATCCAAGTGAACTTGTTGCTCACTTATTTGTAAAGAATATTCACATTTTTCCCTTTTTAACGTTTCAACAGACTCTTTAAAACGTTTTTCGTTTGCTTTGTAATTATGAGCTGCCATAGTTAGGGGTTCGAGTTTGTCTTGGAGCTTAGAAATTTCATGCTTTAGCTCTAGACACTTAGAACAAGAAATAACAAAGAAAGGGTTAGAATCTACCTCAGATGATGAACTCTGTTGTCACACCCCAACCGGCGGCGGAAACGTCGGGGCGTGAAGCGTGCAGACTGTTCATAGCTCATGGTTTGCTAAGGTTGAAATAATTAAACATGCAGTTTTCATTGAAATCAAACAACAATCCAACTAGTACACGAAACATAACAAAATACATAACAATGTTTATTTTAGAGCCTTTTTAACTAGGTCCTCAAACTAGGTGGAAGCAACTTGTAATCATCTCAATTGTTAGCACCTGAAACATGATTTAAAAACAAGGGTCAACTAAAGAGTTGGTGAGCATACATAAGTTTTGACATACAAATAAAAGTTCAAAACTGTTTATACAATTCCTTGATTCACATGGTATATAAGACAAATATGGAGAATCTATAGTTATACTAGGTGCACAATCAAACCTTGTGACTGAGGCATAACACGCAGGTTACCCTAATGTAAAGTCGGTAACAAACACCCTACCCGGGTGGGTTTGTCAGACTCAATAGTACTATCCTTGTTTACCGTTGGCTTGTACAGAGTTAATGATTTGCACGAGTTGCGTCATGTATGTATAGTAATGACTCATAGCATTCAAGCATATTGCACAAATAATTCATGTAATCGAGTAAGAATTGTACTATGAAAGAGTTGCAATTTGTTTAATGTAAATCATGTCCACCCCAAAGGTGAAAAAGAGTAAAAGTGGGGTTACGTAGACTCACATGTGTTGGAGAGTGTAGATTGCACAACCAAGTAAATGTTAAGTGTTTGTGGGTCACGGAGCTTGACCTATCGAGTAAATGTATGACGTGTATTAATGCGGTGTATAAGGTTTAAAGTAACTATAGTGTTTCAGTGTATTGCAAGCGTAAGGATTTGCACTAATGAATTGTATCGTTTAGTTACGTAATTAAAATATAAGGTAGTGTGGTATGTATATTTAATTGAATGTAATATAAACAAACGAATTCGTTTTATCTACTTATTTTAGAAAACGTCACAAAATATAAAGTAGTTTATATTTATATAAGTTTTATTTGATGTAACTAGGATTTATACAATTGGTTTATAAAAGTCTTTTTCATAATAAAGTGTTTTATAAAATCTTGTTATAACTTTTTATAAATTTAGAAATTTTAAATGAAAATGTATTTTCAAATGGTAAGAATCGGTTTAAAACAATTTAATCGATGAAAATAATTGTTGTGCTTAATAATGGTGAGATTCTGTTTAAACAGTTAAGTTTATAACATAAGTTTTATAAAAATCATCAAATCTGAGAAACTGTAAAGATTCAGTTCTGACTGAGCACGACCGTGCTCATCAACGGCACGACCGCGCTCGCCTCCGGGCGTGACCGTGGAGGTCTGGAGCGCGCCCGTGGTCTAGTCAGAAGGCTACAGAGGTTCTGGTCATGGAGCACGACCGTGTTTGTGTCCGGCACGACCGCGCCTAGTGTTTGTTTTTGGTCAGGACTTGTTTGCTCGGTAAGCACGACTGGGCCTTACTCGGACCACGACTGTGCTTGGTCAGGCACGACCGCGCTCAGTGATGAGCGCGACCGTGTCGGGTCTTTTCCAGACATAATTCGATCGATTCTTATATTAAAAGCTTCTGTATTCTTAGGGCTTTCACTTAGTGGTTGCTTTCGAAGCTATTTACATAGTTTAATTGTATTTATATCGTGTTTAAGTGGTAGTTCGACTAAAAGTGTAGTTTCGACTTTTTAGGTTCAAAATCGGATCGATCGCGTATTTTTACTACGAATTGACATAGGGCTTTCTTGGTAGAGGTAGATATGAAGCTAGAGACATATTACTTACTTGTTTAAATCGGGCAATTTAATGCAGTCGGCTACAAGTCGTGAGGTCGGGTTTCTCGGCGATCGATCGGACGACAGAGGTTGTATGCGAGTCGATTGAATGCTCCGAGAGGGTGCATGTGAAGGTGTAGGGGGCATTGGATTCTCCTTATAACGTCAAATTTGCGAATTCATGATTGTGGTGGGAGTGGGTAGTTGATGATTGAAATAGGTCGATTGGAGTACGAAATTGGAGACGTGTTTCAGATGGTGTACAGTTGCGTATGGTCGGACGCGTGAAATCCGGCCTTAACGCGATTTGATTCGACGAGCATGGACCACTGACTGACTCTGCGGAGTCACGTGGTTTCAGCAGCGCGACCGTGTCTGTATTAGGCACGACCGTGCTTTGACTCTAGGCGCGACCGTGCTTGTATCTAGGCACGATCGTGTTTGACACTTTTTATCGTTTTTGAGTTTTTGTCAATTTTGGTCCACGAGGTTTGTGAGATAATGGCGTTATTGTAACATAATGTATTGTATGTGTAATTGCATTACAGTTGTTGCACGCGAATTGAAATTGGAATACTCGTTTATTGCATCGAAACGTTTACATGGTAAAAACCAGAAATGTTACAGTCTCCCCATGTTGAGGGGATTTCGTCCCGAAATTCAACTAGTTGAGGCTGCTGCATCGGTGAAGAGGTGAGGATACTTGAGTTTCATTTGGTCTTCACGTTCCCATGTAAACTCGGGACCACGTTTAGAATCCCAACGGACTTTGACTATAGGAATGCGGCTGCGTTTGAGTTGCTTAATCTCACGGTCCATGATTTCCACCGGTTTCTCGACAAAGTGCATCGTTTCATCAATGCGCACGTCGTCAAGAGGTATGTGGAGGTTCTCATCAGCAAGACATTTCTTCAGGTTGGACACGTGGAAGGTTGGATGAACATTGTTGTGTGCTGGAGGTAGCTCAAGTTTGTAAGCCACTTTCTCGATTCTTTCAAGGATCTTGAACGGGCCTACGTAACGAGGTGCTAGCTTGCCTTTCTTTCCAAAGAGGATCACACCCTTCCAAGGGGATACTTTGAGAAGCACAAGGTCACCCACTTGGAATTCCAAGGGTTTTCGTCGCTTGTCGGCATAGCTCTTTTGTCGACTTCTCGCTACTCGGATGTTGTCATGGATTTGAAGGATTTTGTCTGATGTTTCCTGAATTAACTCGGGACCGGTGATTTGTGCTTCACCAATCTCGTTCCAACAGATGGGAGAACGGCATTTGCGACCATAAAGAGCTTCGAATGGAGCCATGTTGATGCTGGTGTGGTAGCTGTTATTGTAGGAGAATTCAATAAGTGTCAAGTGTGAATCCCAATTGCCACCAAAGTCTATGACACAGGCTCTCAGCATGTCTTCGAGCGTTTGGATTGTTCGTTCAGTCTGGCCATCAGTTTGGGGATGGTAGGCTGTGCTTAAATCCAATCGTGTGCCAAGTGCCTTTTGCAGAGATTGCCAAAATCTGGAAGTGAAACGAGCATCTCTGTCGGAGATTATGTTCAAAGGTATACCGTGTCGACTCACAATTTCGTCAATATAGATTCGGGCCAATTTCTCAACCCGATAGTCTTCACGGATGGGCAGGAAGTGTGCGGACTTTGTGAGACGGTCGATGATTACCCAAATGCTATCATAGCCGTTTGAAGTACGGGGGAGTTTAGTAATGAAGTCCATGGCTAGATTTTCCCATTTCCACACGGGGATTTCCGGTTGTTCAAGTAAGCCGGAAGGACGTTGATGTTCGGCTTTGACTTTAGAGCAGGTTAGACATTTTGCAATATAGAGTGCAATGTCTTTCTTCATACCAGGCCACCAATATTGTGATACATTTTATCCGCACCAGGATGGATAGAATACCGAGACTTGTGTGCTTCAGTCATGAGGAATTCTCGGAGATCATTGCGATTGGGAACCCAAATACGATCCAAGAAATAAAGCAAGCCATTGTTTTTAGTCTCTAGTTGGAATTCAGCACCACACGACATTTCCTCATACATATTGCCCTCGGTAATCGAGACGTGTTGAGCTGCTAGAATACGGGTTTGAATGTCGGAATGAATCTTGACACTTTGGAGCATGACACGTTCTTTACGGCTCAGCGCATCGGCTACCACGTTTGCCTTGCCGGGATGATAACGGATCTCGCAATCGTAATCATTGAGGAGTTCAACCCAACGTCGTTGCCTCATGTTGAGTTCTTTTTGGTTGAAGATGTGTTGGAGGCTTTTGTGGTCGGTGAATACCACACATTTTGTGCCATATAGATAATGTCTCCAAATCTTCAAGGCAAATATGACTGCACCCAACTCCAAATCGTACGTCGTATAGTTTTTCTCGTGGATCTTGAGTTGCCTCGATGCATAAGCGATTACCTTGCCTCGTTGCATGAGAACACAACCAAGGCCTAGGTTAGAGGCATCACAGTAGACGACTAGATCATCGTTTCCTTCGGGAAGAGTCAGAATAGGAGCATCACATAACTTCTGTTTAAGAGTTTGGAAAGCTTCTTCTTGTTTCGGTCCCCATACATAAGGTTTACTTTTATGCGTCAAGGCGGTGAGGGGAACAGCAATCTTGGAGAAATTGGAAATGAATCTTCGGTAATAACCCGCTAAACCAAGGAACGAACGAACCTCGGTAGGGGTTTGAGGAGCACTCCAATTCTTGACAGCTTCGATCTTGGCAGGGTCGACATGTATTCCCTTTTTATTGACAACATGACCCAAAAATTGAACCTCCTTTAGCCAAAATTCACATTTGGAGAACTTGGCGTATAATTGTTCGGTTCTCAGGAGATCCAAAATCAGTCTAAGGTGCTGTTCATGTTCTTCCTCAGTCTTGGAATAGATCAAGATGTCATCGATGAAAACAATCACGAATTTGTCAAGGTATGGTTTGCACATGCGGTTCATGAGATCCATAAAGACAGCAGGTGCATTGGTCAACCCAAAAGGCATAACCGTGAACTCGTAATGACCATATCTTGTTCGGAAGGCGGTCTTTGGAATATCTTCTTCTCGGACACGCAGTTGGTGATAACCAGATCGAAGATCAATCTTCGAGAAACAAGTAGAACCTTGGAGTTGATCGAAGAGGTCGTCAATCCTAGGTAACGGGTAGCGGTTTTTGATTGTAAGCTTGTTGAGCTCTCGATAGTCAATACACATGCGGAATGAACCATCCTTCTTTTTAACAAACAAGACTGGTGCACCCCACGGTGAATGACTTGGCCGTATGAAACCTTTGTCAGCGAGTTCTTGAAGTTGACTTGCAAGTTCTTGCAATTCGGAAGGTGCAAGCCGGTATGGAGCTTTAGCCACAGGGTTTGCTCCGGGTATAAGATCGATTCGAAACTTTACTTCCCGAACAGGTGGAAGGCCAGGCAAGTCATCGGGAAAGACTTCGGGAAACTCCCGAATGATGGGAATATCTTCTATTCTTTCCTTGTCTTCTTTTTGGATTACATGAGCTAGGAAAACCATGCACTTCTTTCGTATGTATTTCTGGGTGGCGATGCAGGACATCAGTTTGAGTCCTTTGCAAGGTTTCTCGCCAAAGACTTTCAATATGTCTCCCGATGGAAGAGGTATTCGGATGTATTTTTCAAAACACATGACTTCGGCGTGGTTTTTAGACAACCAATCCATGCCGATGATGACGTCAAAACTCCCTAATGGCATTGGTATTAGGTTGACTGGAAATGTGTGACCATCGAGTTCTAGTGAGCAGTCATGGACAATGGAGTCAATAGTGATGGGATTTCCATCCGCTACTTCAACGGTGAAGGTTTTCTCTAGTTTGGATCGTGTTTTTGCAAGTAAAGGTTCAAAGTTAAGGGACACAAAACTCTTATCGGCTCCGGTATCAAATAGTATAGAAGCATATTGGTTATTCATAAGAAACGTACCGTTGACCACATGATCGCTGGCATGAGCCTCGTTGGCGTTGATGTTGAAGGCACGCCCACGAGCTCCGCCTTGAGTATTGTTCACAAGTTTTGGACATCGGTCTCGGAAGTGGTTTGGGTCGCCACACTCGAAGCAAGCATGCCCATTACCAATAGCTGGAACTGCTGGATTAGCCCCGTTTCCCCGGTTGACTTGATTACCAGTTGGATTACTTCTGCAGGTGTTAGCTACATGTCCATATCTTCCACAGCTGGCACATAGGCGGCAGGGTACATTTGGGAAATGGTGATAATTGCAGGTGTTGCACAACGGATTGTTTCCCACATATTGTTTCTTGACGTGGTTCTGAGCCATAGGAGCAACTTGGTTGACTGGGGCAGCCGGAGTGATCACGGCATAGTTCTTAGCTTTCCTCTTCCTCGTGTTGTGGTTCGGTTCGGCTTTGACCTCCTTGACATGACCAGGAGGTGTTGTGGTGTCAGAAACTTTCTTGGCCCCCTTTCTGGTAAGAGTACCTGCTTTAACGTGATTATCAGTCAAAGTAGCAGCCAGACGAATAGCATCCTCCAGGCTAGCAGGATTTCTTCCCAAAACAGTGTCCTGGATTTGTCTCGGTAGGCCACCGATATTTTTTTCAATACACCTAGACAAAGGCGTAACCATGTGAGGTACCAGCATGCTCAGTTCGTGAAAACGGTTGGTGTATGCTAAGCTTTCACCACTATCTTGGGTAAGATCCCAAAATTCTGCTTCCAGCTTTTTCATTTCGTTCCGAGGACAGAATTCCTCGGTCATGATCCTTTTTAGCTCGTCCCATGGCAGAGCCATTGCTACTTCTACTCCCCTTGTTCTCTTCTCCCCATTCCACCAGGTTAGTGCCCGTTTTTGGAAGACACTAGTGGCATGGCGGACTCGCAGATTGTCCGGACAGTCACTATTGAGGAAGGTGCCCTCAATATTTTCGAACCATTGAAGGAGTCCCGTGGCCCCTTCGGTACCATAAAATTTCAGGGGATTGCAAGAGTTGAAATGCTTGAAGGTACATTGTGGCGGGTTGGCACCACCGCCACCACCAGTATTAGCACTACCACTGGCGTTCCCATTGTTGTTGTTATTGGCTTGAGTTAGTTAGAGTTACTAGCTGAGTGAGGAGAGCAGCAAGGTCAGTATTATTGTTGTTGTTGGCATTGCCGGTATTGGTGTTGGTGCTATTGTTGGCGTTGTCGGTGTTGTTGCGGTTGATGTTACGAGGAGGAGGCATTCTATAAAAAGAGAATGATACAAAAGTGTTGTGAGAATTTAAAAAAAATCCGTTGAAATTTAGGATAGGTGGAATAATAACACATTTATTTCATAGTTCGGATTGTTTTCAAGTAATCACATTTCTACTTGAACACAATGACATATTAAGGTTAATTAGACTTATATAATTTTCAAGGAGACGTGCTTTAGCCTATAGGTAAACACTCATCCCGGGAATTCCCAGGAAAGCATACGGATCCCTCGGTTGATTGGGATTTATATGAAATGCTTTCCTAGACAGAAAACCCAGAATACAGGTGTCACCCTTCCAGATTGCACATGTCCTTTAATAATTAACAGAGTCTAAAACCTTAACGGGTATATATAAATATTTTTGATAGACTAGTGTCTACGAGTATGAGTTTTTCCACAAGTTATGGCGATGATGACATAGAAGCAGTTAAGGAGGATACGCGGCTTAGGATACGGGTATGGATACGATTTATTTAATTTATTATTTACGTATGCTTATTAAGTCGTGTAGTCTAAACATTTTAAGTATCAAATAACTAACACATAAAGCATGTGACATATAGCAAATAGCACGTATCACATAAAACATGTAGCATGGCATTGTTGGGTGTCCTAAAGTTATAGTCTAGGTCAATGGTGTCTAATAACCTAATTCCCTATAACCAAGGCTCTGATACCAATCTGTCACACCCCAACCGGCGGCGGAAACGTCAGGGCGTGAAGCGTGCAGACTGTTCATAGCTCATGGTTTGCTAAGGTTGAAATAATTAAACATGCAGTTTTCATTGAAATCAAACAACAATCCAACTAGTACACGAAACATAACAAAATACATAACAATGTTTATTTTAGAGCCTTTTTAACTAGGTCCTCAAACTAGGTGGAAGCAACTTGTAATTATCTCAATTGTTAGCACCTGAAACATGATTTAAAAACAAGGGTCAACTAAAGAGTTGGTGAGCATACATAAGTTTTGACATACAAATAAAAGTTCAAAACTGTTTATACAATTCCTTGATTCACATGGTATATAAGACAAATATGGAGAATCTATAGTTATACTAGGTGCACAATCAAACCTTGTGACTGAGGCATAACACGCAGGTTACCCTAATGTAAAGTCGGTAACAAACACCCTACCCGGGTGGGTTTGTCAGACTCAATAGTACTATCCTTGTTTACCGTTGGCTTGTACAGAGTTAATGATTTGCACGAGTTGCGTCATGTATGTATAGTAATGACTCATAGCATTCAAGCATATTGCACAAATAATTCATGTAATCGAGTAAGAATTGTACTATGAAAGAGTTGCAATTTGTTTAATGTAAATCATGTCCACCCCAAAGGTGAAAAAGAGTAAAAGTGGGGTTACGTAGACTCACATGTGTTGGAGAGTGTAGATTGCACAACCAAGTAAATGTTAAGTGTTTGTGGGTCACGGAGCTTGACCTATCGAGTAAATGTATGACGTGTATTAATGCGGTGTATAAGGTTTAAAGTAACTATAGTGTTTCAGTGTATTGCAAGCGTAAGGATTTGCACTAATGAATTGTATCGTTTAGTTACGTAATTAAAATATAAGGTAGTGTGGTATGTATATTTAATTGAATGTAATATAAACAAACGAATTCGTTTTATCTACTTATTTTAGAAAACGTCACAAAATATAAAGTAGTTTATATTTATATAAGTTTTATTTGATGTAACTAGGATTTATACAATTGGTTTATAAAAGTCTTTTTCATAATAAAGTGTTTTATAAAATCTTGTTATAACTTTTTATAAATTTAGAAATTTTAAATGAAAATGTATTTTCAAATGGTAAGAATCGGTTTAAAACAATTTAATCGATGAAAATAATTGTTGTGCTTAATAATGGTGAGATTCTGTTTAAACAGTTAAGTTTATAACATAAGTTTTATAAAAATCATCAAATCTGAGAAACTGTAAAGATTCAGTTCTGACTGAGCACGACCGTGCTCATCAACGGCACGACCGCGCTCGCCTCCGGGCGTGACCGTGGTGGTCTGGAGCGCGCCCGTGGTCTAGTCAGAAGGCTACAGAGGTTCTGGTCATGGAGCACGACCGTGTTCGTGTCCGGCACGACCGCGCCTAGTGTTTGTTTTTGGTCAGGACTTGTTTGCTCGGTAAGCACGACTGGGCCTTACTCGGACCACGACTGTGCTTGGTCAGGCACGACCGCGCTCAGTGATGAGCGCGACCGTGTCGGGTCTTTTCCAGACATAATTCGATCGATTCTTATATTAAAAGCTTCTGTATTCTTAGGGCTTTCACTTAGTGGTTGCTTTCGAAGCTATTTACATAGTTTAATTGTATTTATATCGTGTTTAAGTGGTAGTTCGACTAAAAGTGTAGTTTCGACTTTTTAGGTTCAAAATCGGATCGATCGCGTATTTTTACTACGAATTGACATAGGGCTTTCGTGGTAGAGGTAGATACGAAGCTAGAGACATATTACTTACTTGTTTAAATCGGGCAATTTAATGCAGTCGGCTACAAGTCGTGAGGTCGGGTTTCTCGACGATCGATCGGACGACAGAGGTTGTATGCGAGTCGATTGAATGCTCCGAGAGGGTGCATGTGAAGGTGTAGGGGGCATTGGATTCTCCTTATAACGTCAAATTTGCAAATTCATGATTGTGGTGGGAGTGGGTAGTTGATGATTGAAATAGGTCGATTGGAGTACGAAATTGGAGACGTGTTTCAGATGGTGTACAGTTGCGTATGGTCGGACGCGTGAAATCCGGCCTTAACGCGATTTGATTCGACGAGCATGGACCACTGACTGACTCTGCGGAGTCACGTGGTTTCAGCAGCGCGACCGTGTCTGTATTAGGCACGACCGTGCTTTGACTCTAGGCGCGACCGTGCTTGTATCTAGGCACGATCGTGTTTGACACTTTTTATCGTTTTTGAGTTTTTGTCAATTTTGGTCCACGAGGTTTGTGAGATAATGGCGTTATTGTAACATAATGTATTGTATGTGTAATTGCATTACAGTTGTTGCACGCGAATTGAAATTGGAATACTCGTTTATTGCATCGAAACGTTTACATGGTAAAAACCAGAAATGTTACATCTGTGCTTCTCCAATGCCCATGAGAGCAACGGCAGTGGTAGACTCCTTTTCAACAGCTACAGAAGCTTCCTTCTCCTCTGCTTCTTTTCTCTCAGCCTCGATCAGCTCCATGATCTCAGCCATGAGACCAACCTGTGTTTGAGCAATGATGGCGTCCTCTAGATGAACACCCTAATCAAAATTTTCGTCATGCTGAGCTACCAGTGCATTTGACGAACCACCTTGGTGTTGATTGTGGTGGCTAGTGTTGTTGTGGCCGTGGCTGTTTCCCTGGCTAGGTCTGGTGAAACCAGAGGCCGGTGCTCGGTCTTTTTGACACTCACGAGCAAAGTGTCCATAGTTCAGACACTTGTAGCATTTGGCCTTGGATTTATCAAATCCAACCTTAGCATTAGAATGTCCACCAATGAACTTTCTTCCTGTTCTGTTCAGGAAACGCTTGGCCCTCCTAAAAAGCATGGCCATATTCCATTGAATATCCATGTCCTCAATATCATCAGGATCCACTTGGTTAAAGTCTTCTTCAATAGTTTCGGGATCCGTTAGCTTGCCGCCTATGAAATTCTCATACGCAAGCATACATGATGAAAACAATGCTACGTGATCTTCAGCTATTTTGGCTATTGCAGAATGGTTAGCTGAAGACGTAGCTGGAGGATTTCTTGAGGTGTGTTGATGATTGGTTCCCAACCCTGATCCGGATGCATAACAAGCATGACCACCACACCCATTTGAGTGGTCTTCTTCATTAGAGTGTCCAGTAAAGAGGGCAATTCCAGAGCCCGATGATTTTGAAGTGGAAGTCGTCCCATGATACATGGAAGGGTCCTGTATCTGAGGTCTTCCTGAGCTCTCCTTCTTCATAAGATTCATGTTATGAGCTTGAATCTTACCAATAGCCTCATCTACTGTTAACTCATAGAATTTAGGATTTTCCCTCATCAGGGTTGTATACATCTCAAACTTTGGTGGCAATGCATCAAGAAATTTTTCCACCAGTTCTTCATCGGGATATTTCAGTTCAAAAGCTTTCAACTCCGTTTGTAAATGATAGAATCTAGAGATGAGATCATCTAACGATTCATTTTCCATGAAATTGAAGCATTCATACTGCTTCCGGATAAGATCCTGCTTACTCTTCTTAATGTCACTGTTCCCCTCAAATCTTTTCTGAAGTGCTTTCCAAAGATCCTTGGAGGTGTCATAGCCTCAGAAACTGTGAAACAATTCCCGAGTTAATGACATAGTGATTGAGCCAAGAGCCTTCTTTTCCCGATCATAAGCTTTCTTTTGTTCTTCATCAAGCTTAGAGATGGGCTTTGGCACCTCTTCATCAAGATAGATGTGTGTGGGATGCTTATATCCCTCAAGGATTGGTATCCATAATGATGAGTCGGTGTATGAAATGTAGTGCTCAAAACGCGCCTTCCAATTCGAATAATCGTTTACATTTAATAGTTTAGGCGGTGTACCGATCTCATTATCATAATTTAACATGTTTCCAAGATTCTGAAGGTTCGACATAGTGAATTACTTGGTCAAAAAGTCAGACACTGTTGCGCACTTGGTTTTGGCCTTGCGCACTTGAGAAATGGTCTTGCGTAGTTAAGATTTGCTCTTGCGTACTTGATAAGTACGCAGGAGGAAATATTAAGTACGCAGGATATAACTTAAGTTCGCACAAGTTTAGTCTTGCGCACTTGTAAGTACGCAGGAGATAACTCTTGCGTAGTTAGTAAGTACGCAGAAAACTGTACTTTTTACCAAAAATGGTAAGTACGCAGGACACCCTTTTCAGCTACTCTCACCAAACTTTTTCGGTCACCTGAAACTCGCCGGAGATAGTGAAAAATAGGCTGATGATCAATGCAATCGAGCCAAAGGATCAGAAACAAGTTTCTAACCAAACTTTGATGCTCAAAACACACAAATACACAACAAAAATCGGTTTTTGAGAGATTTTTGCTTCTAAAAAAGTGCTCAAGAGCTACCCTTTTTTATCACAAAAATCAACAAAAATACATCTTTTTGCTTGTAAAACTCAGTAAAACGTCTCCAAACTCACTTACAACACTCGAATTCAAGAGCAATGCTCTGATACCACTTGTAGGTCCCTTCGTGGGTGTCGGATCGTCACATGCAAGTGGTCTACTAGTCAAACCGGGTTGCGGAATACCCGTGACTAGGTGGAGAGTCTTACTAAACAACGTAAACCAAACACGAGAGTCACAATAAACGTTCTTTGTATTATAAACACTCGACGGTTACAGAGAGAATACAAGCTGCGTACTTAGCAAAACTGAGTTCGTCTAAACAAATGGTTCTGCGTACTTAGCTTCTGTTAACCTATCCTATTTATACTGACATGATGCCTGCGCACTTAGCAAGTGCGCAGGACCAATTGCTCTTGCATACTTAACAAGTACGTAGAGGTGTTCTTGCGTGCTTGCTAAGTACGCAGGAGCTTTCTCCTGCGCACTTGTAAGTGCGCAAAACACTTAGCAGAAAAACAACATACATTATGTAAAAGTAAATACAACTCGATAAACTATTACATAATGACTCTTACATACAAAGACAAATTACAGACATTAGAAATACAAACTAAGACTCTATCCAGAGTGTTGTCACAGGAAAGTGCATCAACAGATATTCCAAAGACTGCCTTCCGAACAAGATACGGTCACTACAAATTCATGGTTATGCCTTTTGGGTTAACCAATGCACCCGCGGTTTTCATGGACCTCATGAATCGTGTGTGCAAACCATATCTTGACAAATTTGTGATCGTCTTCGTTGACGATATCTTAATCTACTCCAAGACTAAAGCCTATCATGAGCAACACCTTAGGTTGGTTTTGGATCTATTGAGGAAAGAGCAACTATATGTCAAGTTCTCCAAATGTGAATTTTGGCTAAAAGAGGTTCAATTCCTAGGTCATATCGTCAATGAAAAGGGTATCCATGTTGACCCTGCTAAGATCGAAGCTGTTAAGAATTGGAATACCCCTAAGACCCCCACCGAAGTTCGTTCATTCCTTGGTCTTGCGGAATATTATCATCATTTCATCTCAAATTTATCTAAGATTGCTGTCCCCCTCACTGCTTTGACACACAAGGGTAAACCTTATGAATGGGGACCAAAGCAAGAAGAAGCTTTCCAAACTCTCAAGCAAAAGTTGTGCAATGCTCCTATACTGACTCTCCCTGATGGGAATGATGATCTAGTTGTCTATTGTGATGCCTCCAACCAAGGTCTTGGTTGTGTTCTCATGCAACGAGGCAAGGTGATCGCTTATGCATCAAGACAACTTAAGATTCATGAGAAGAATTATACGACGCACGATCTCGAGTTGGGTGCGGTCGTATTCGCATTGAAGATTTGGAGACATTACCTCTATGACACAAAATGTGTGGTGTTCACCGACTACAAGAGCCTCCAACATATCTTCAACCAAAAAGAACTCAATATGAGGCAACGACGTTGGGTTGAACTCCTTAACGACTATGACTGTGAGATTCGCTACCATCCCGGCAAAGCGAATGTTGTAGCCGATGCTTTGAGTCGTAAGGACCATGTAATGCTTCATTGTGTCCGAATTCAAACCGACATTCAGAATCATATCCTAGGAGCTCAACACGTCTCAGTCACCGAGGGTAACATGTACGAGGAAATGTCGTGTGGTGTTGAACTCCAACTTAAATCTAAACCCGATGGCTTGCTTTACTATTTGAACCGTATTTGGGTCCTTGATCGCGATGATCTCCGTGCATTTCTCATGAACGTGGCTCACAAGACTCGTTATTCTATTCATCCTGGTGCAGATAAAATGTACCCAGACCTTCGCCCACAATACCGGTGGCCCGGTATGAAGAAAGACATTGCTCTCTGTGTTGCCAAATGCCTAACTTGCTCCAAAGTCAAAGCCGAGCACCAACGTCCTTTCGGTTTGCTTGAACAACCAGAAATTCCCGTATGGAAATGGGAGAATTTAGCTATGGACTTCATTACCAAACTCCCTCGCACCTCAAGTGGTTATGATAGCATTTGGGTGATCATTGACCGCCTCACAAAATCTGCTCATTTCTTGCCTATACGTGAAGACTATTGGGTTGAGAAATTGGCCCGAATTTACATTGACAAAATTGTGAGTCGTCACGGTGTTCCACTAAACATAATCTCCGATAGAGATGCTCGTTTCACCTCCCGTTTCTGGCAATCCCTCCAAACTGCTCTTGGCACGCGACTGGATTTGAGCACGGCTTACCATCCCCAAACTGATGGTCAGACTGAACGAACAATCCAGACTCTGGAGGATATGCTTAGGACTTGTGTAATTGATTTTGGTGGCAATTGGGATTCACATATATCCCTAATTGAGTTCTCTTACAACAATAGCTACCACTCAAGTATCGACATGGCTCCATTTGAAGCTCTCTATGGTCGTAAGTGTCGTTCTCCTATCTGCTAAAACGAGATTGGTGAAGCACAAATCACCGGTCCCGAGCTAATCCAAGAAACATCCGATAAGATCCTTCAAATCCGTGACAACATTCGAGTAGCGAGGAGTCGGCAAAAGAGTTATGACGACAAACGTCGAAAACCCTTGGAATTCCAAGTCGGTGACCTTGTTCTTCTAAAGGTGTCTCCATGGAAGGGTGTAATCCATTTTGGAAGGAAAGGCAAGTTAGCACCTCGCTATGTGGGCCCATTCAAGATCCTTTAAAGGATTGGGAAAGTGGCTTACAAACTCTAGTTACCTCAATCACTTGGAAATGTGCATCCTACATTTCATGTGTCTAATCTAAAGAAATGTCTTGCTGATGAGAATCTCCATATACCTATTGACGATGTGCGCATTGACGAAACGATGCACTTCGTTGAGAGACCGGTAGAGATCATGGGTCGTGAAGTCAAGCAACTCAAGCGAAGCCGTATCCCTATTGTCAAAGTTCGTTGGGAATATAAGCGTGGACCTGAGTTCACTTGGGAACGCGAGGACCAAATGAGGCTCAAGTACCGCACCTCTTTGCTGATTCAGTCGCCTCAACTAGCTAAATTTCGGGACGAAATTCCCTCAACAAGGGGATACTGTAACATTTCTGGTTTTTATCTTCTTTATTTACAATTCAATGTAAAACAATTCAATTCCAATTTTAGTGCAACGCTTTAAATTTATTCGTGCCAACAACTAAACCCTAATAAAGAATTCAAATTTCAATTTAATTTAGTGCAAAAATATATATATATATATATATATATATACATATACATATAAACGCTTGATTGACTTTTAAAAGTCAAACATGGCCAAATTCATCAAAATTCAAGCCCGATATCGACTCCTGTGGATTGACATCTCGTATTCAAGCAATAATTGAGCAAACCCAAGCCCACACAACAAGCCAATTCAACTGATTAAGCGGCCAATTCAAAATTCAAACGAGTTTGAGTTAATATAGTCAAACCCGTATCAATCTCTACTCAATTCGAAGAATTAACGCGTCTCAATCCCTCAAACCACTCATAAGATAACCACGCAAGTACCTAGGCCGCTATCAGGACCCAATTCATCCCCAATTCAGTGGATTTTCGCGTAAACGGTCGCCACGACCTTTCCGGTCAATTTGAAAATCGAATTAACTTATACGAATGAAATTAATCAAATTAAAACACTCCCCTACTCTCGTAATCAACCACACAAACTCTCTCATCCTTCAATCGAACCGCATATCACCGTAGAAAGCCAATCGAGCACCAAGATCACCCTTGCTGTCTTGCTAGTCGTCGGTCTTCAAAACCTAACCATATCAAGTAAGAATTACATCATTTGATTCGTTTTTATCCATATATCGAAAGCCCCTTATCAGTTTGCAGAAACCAATTCGAATCGGATGAAATTTCTATAAATCCCTAAGCCATGTTCTTGCGAATTAAAAAGGGGATTTCGATTTGTTCTAGTTAGATTATTTATGTATTCGGACTTCATGTTATACCAGCGAAACCACTCGGTCCAACTGGTTAAGTCATTGCACCATTGGACCGAGTGGCGTGGGTTCGAAACCCACAAACCAAGACTTTTTCTTCGCGTATAACCGAACCAAACCCGGTCCTCTGTTGTGTTCGGGTTAACATCAAATCGACCCGCGTTTATACAAGAAATAGCATCACGGCCCTGTGGTTTACTCCCTTGACTCATACAGAACAGACCCGGGTTCGAACCCCTAGGTCTGTTATAATTTTTTTAAACCGTTACAAGGCTCCAAAAAAATTAAAAAAATTATTTTTATAAAACCAACGTTTATTAAAACAAAATAAAACCAGATTTACAATTTTTGCATAAAAAGTTATATTTTTTATATATAATTGCTAATTATCCAATTTAAATTACATATTTTTGGAATAATTCATTTAGCAAATATTATAAATGTTACGACAACGCTTCCTAAATGCTTCTTGCAAGGTTTTATAAAATGTAAATTATATATGTAAAACTAATAAAACTACATTTAAATATATATAGTTTTAAAAGTTTAAATAACTCATATAAATTTTTAATTAAATTTATTTATTTAAAATACCCATTTCAAATGATAAATAAATAAATAAATTTATTTATTATTTATATAAATTACTTTTACAAACACACTTAGAGTTCGATTTATATTTAAGATTATTATTGTGACCAAATATCCATACCTCTTTATAAATAAATAAATAAAGTAAAAAGTATTTATTTAATCCTAAATATAAATTGAACACTATTAAACTAAATAAATAAATAATAATTATTTAAGTTATTTAGTTATTCAAACATAAACCCTAATTAAAATAATATTAACTATTTATTTCAAAAACTTTCAACACTTTTTCAAGTACAAATCATGAATCCCTACGCTTTCACACAACCCTTCGTACACGCATCCGATTAAACCCTAGACTTAGACCTAAACTATCGTGCACATTGTTAATTTAATATATTACACTTTTACTCTAGGTTAACTTGTATGGATTACAAGGATCACTTAGCTACCTAGTCTGTTGAGCTAGTTACATCCTTTGAATCAAGTGAGTATTACATAGCCCCTTTTACTCTTTTAAACTTTTGGGGTGAAACATGAACGCTATACACACAACTATTTACACTTACACAAACTACACAAAACACAAATCCTATTTACATTCATGTGTGCAAAATTTTAGCTTTATGTTTGAGTGATATACGTGTTGACTATTTGTGTGCAATTTCATGTGCAATCATTAACGATATAAGCCGACGGTTAACAATGATAGATCTATTGAGTCTGACAAACCCACCCAGATTGGGGTGATTGTTACCGACAACACAATTTTTGCATGCTAGTTACAAAGGTTTGATTGTACGTTGGTTACACATTAGTTACTCCCCATAAATTCCTTATTTATTCATGATATGTAAGGATTTGGTCTTTCACATTTATATACTATCTATATACAAACCTGTGTATGCTCACCAACTTTTTAGTTGACATTATTTTATTCATGTTTCAGGTGATAATGTGTGAGTTTGATCAAGACATGCTACACATAGGCTTTGGACTTATTTAAATTTAAATAATGGATGTTATGTATTTCATTCACGTACTTGTTTTAAATTTGATTGTGTTTTGGTTGTTTGAAATGAAATTTGATGATTTAAAATATTGCAATCTAGTCAACCTTGTGCTCATGAACAGTCTACATGTCCCGCCCCGACGTATTCCGCCGTCGGTTGGGGTGTGACATTTCGAGTTCCTCGTCATGTCATTCGGTCTAACCAATGCCCCTACGGCATTTACGGATTTAATGAATAGAGTGTGCCGACCAATGTTGGACCGATCAATGATAGTTTTCATAGATGACGTTCTCATCTATTCAAATAACGAAGGTGATCACCACTGTCACCTAAGGGAAGTATTAGAGGTACTGAAGCAGGAAAAGTTATATGCAAAATTCTCCAAATGCGCGTTCTGGCTTAGGGAAGTACAATTCCTAGGTCATGTTATAATCCCAAACGGCATCATGGTAGATCCTGCAAAGATCATAATAGTGAAAGAATGTAACATCCTGAAGACACCAACAGAGATACAAAGTTTTATGGGATTAGCAGGTTACTATCGAAGATTTATTCAGGATTTCTCGAGAATAGCGTCGCCACTGACAAGGTTAACGCGTAAAGAAGTAAAGTTTGAATGGGGTCCAACCCAAAACAACGTGTTTGAATAATGAAAGACACGATTAACCCAAGCTCCAGTCTTGACCTTACCCGAGGGAAACGAAGACCTGGTAGTTTACTCTGACGCTTCGGGTCAGGGACTGGGTTGTGTACTTATGCAACGAGGAAAGATGATCTCTTATGCCTCACAACAACTAAAGGTTCACGAAGTTAACTACCCGACTCACGATCTAGAATTATCGGTTGTAGTTTTCGCATTAAAGATTTGGAGGCACTACCTGTACGGAGTTAACTGCACAACTTACTCCGATCATAAAAGCCTGAAGTACTTCTTCGAGCAGAATGAGTTGAACATGAGACAAAGAAGGTGGTTAGGACTACTAAAGGATTACGATTGTGAGATACTATATCACCCAGGCAAGGAAAACGTAGTGGCTGACGCCTTGAGTCGAAAGGAACAATCGCCACCTATTCGGATTAAAGCATGCCAACTAATTATAACTCTGGATAGCAAAAGTACAAGGGGAGGCTCTGTTAGAAAGGAATGTGAAACGAGAAAGAATAGTAGGTCAATAAGCGAATCTGGGAACTAATGCATACGGTGTAAGAACCCGGTTTGACCAAATGTGGATACCCAAGATTGGTGAACTTAGAACCAAAATCCTTGATAAGGCCCATAAGTCTCGCTACTCTATCCACCCCGGGACGAACAAAATGTATCAGGATTTTAAGAAGGAATACTGGTGGCCCGACATGAAGAATGATGTGACTGTGTATATGAGCAAGTGCCTGACTTGTTCACTAGTAAAGGCCAGGCATCAGAAACCATGCGAAAAAATGCAACCTTTGTCGATACGAGAATGGTAGTGGGAGGAGATCACGATGGACTTCATTACAAAGTTACTGCCAACTAAAGGCAATAATACTATTTGGGTGATCATCAACCGCTAGACAAAAGTTGTTCACTTCTTACCGATATGTGAAGCTTTTTCATCTGAGAAGTTAGCAGAATTATTTATCAATGAAATAGTAAGCAGACATGGTATGCCATTAACAATTATGTTTGATAGAGACACTCGGTTCACGTCGAGATTTTGGAAGAAGTTCAATGAAACAATGCGTAATAGACTAAAAATCAGCACCGCTTACCACCCTCAAACGGATGGCCAATCCGAGAGAACCATTTAGACCTTGGAGGACATGCTCCGGGCCTGTACCATTGATTTCAGTGGGACCTGGGACAACCATTTCCCATTGGCATAATTTTCATATAACAACAGCTATCACTCAATTATTGGCATGCCGCCATTTGAGATGATGTACGAAAGAAGATGTAGAACCCCGGTTTGTTGAGGAGAGATTGGACATAAAGACTTTACAAGTCTCAAAATGGTCAAAGCTACATCCGAGAAATTTAAACAGATCAAAGCTCACTTGAAAGCCACTAAAGACATGCATAAGTCATATGCGGACAAGAGAAGAAGAGATTTACAATTTCAAGTTGGAGACATGGTACTGTTAAAAGTGTCACCTTAGAAAGGAATCATCCAATTCAAGAAAAAAAGCAAACCGAGTCCAAGGTTTGTCGGGCCTTTCAAAATCCTAGCAAGAGTTGGTCAAGTTGCTTACCGACTAGACCTGGCCAATGAACTTAGTGGAATTCACCCTACATTCCATGTGCCGCACTTACGCAAATGTCTAATCGATGACACGGCTCACATACCATACGATGACATTCAAGTAGACAATAGTTTAAACTGTGTAGAAGAACCAATAGCTATTATTGACCGAGCTGAGAAACGGCTACGCAACAAATCAATTCCTTTAGTCAAAGTTCAATGGAAACACAGAAAATGGTCAGAAGCTACTTGGGAAAAAGGGGACGAGATGAAAGACCTATACCCATAGTTTCTTACCTTATAGTAGGTTTCGAGGACGAAACCTCCATAAGGAAGGTACACTTGTAACATCCTAAATATGGAAAACACGAATAAATGTAATAAAGGTCAGGAATTATAACATAAAATGGATGGAAGGTTAAGGGCTTGGCCATGGGCCCAAGAACAAGGGGGAAAGTCCATCTAATATCATCAGCCCTCAAACCTCTTCCTCACTTGTGACCATTTTTGAAAATCCTAAAGAGAGAAAGAGAGATCGGGTTAGAGAGAGAAACCAAAAGGTGGAGGCTAAAAGGCTCGGGAATTGACACTCTTGATCTCAGCAACACGTAGCAACAGAAACCGGACGCCAAAAGGTAATCATCTAGCTCAGATATGAGTTTTTGTGCATTTTGGGTTTCGGGTTAAAAACGAGAAAAGATTAAGTTTTTAGTATGAAACTTAAAACAAATCATAGATTTAGGCTCATGGATGAAAATAAAACGTTTTGAACGTAAAAAGTATGAAGCTTGAACAACTTGAAATCAGAGACCAGATCTAGGGTTTCTTGGTGGGGAAGATGATCACGTAGGTGAACTTATCAAGTTCGCTATAGCATGTTTGCCCAGACTAAGATAGCGAACTTAAAGTATGTTCGCCTAAGCCAAAGTTAGCGAACTTCCATACATTCGCCTAATGTCTAAGTAACGAACTTATCATGTTCGCTTAAGCCAAAAGTGGCAATCTTATCACATCTTCGCCTAGTTCAATGAAGCAAACTTATCATGTTCGCTTAAGCTAAAAGTGGCGAACTTACCTAAGTTCGCCAAACCCTAAATGTAGAAACATCTAGTGTCGTATAGGTTCATTATCTTATCTTGTATGACTTGATTATACAGATTGTGTGTGACCTTAGCAACGCTCGCTGACCAGCTAGTATACTTCAGGAACCCGCTCATTGTAGAAGCATGTTTTAGTAACTATATATTAAATTCTATTTATTGGTGTACTAGGCTAGTACGCAGGAGGGTGTTCCTGCGTACTTAGCTTGTTCACCAGTTGGTCCTGTGTACTTAGTAAGTACGCAAGGCTTTTTCCTTGCGTACTTAGCAAGTACGCATGACCAAACCCTGCGTACTTAGCCAAGTACGCAGGTAGTGTTCCTGCCCCTATAAATAGAAGACTTGTCTTCATTTATAGGTGGAACTTCGGGAACAAGGTTGAGAGGTGTCCAGGTCGGGACGAGCTCTCCCGACCCCTGGACCGTGAGCGTAGATGAGAGATGTGTGCTCCTTCGGTATGTAGTCTGTAATACGGGATGACTTCTATGTTATGGATTACGTATCGTTTCATTATCTTTTGTCTTTGTTCTTGTTTCTCTGCTTCATTTTCTTTGTTCCCACACAAATCACAACATGTCCGTGTATCTCCGTTGCGCGACGAGGCTCCCGGGACTTACACTCATCAGGTGAGTTCTATGTGCCCCCTATGTGTTATGTGCAAATGTTTTCCAACGTTTCGGGGCTGGAGTGTATATATGCAAATGAATGAATGTTATAAATGCTAATATGACCATACGTGTTATATGAAAGTAAATGATGAACAAAGAATGAAGCGAATGTTTACAAAGATATGAAATGAATGAATGACATAACGTAAATGAATGAAATCTTGCTTTATATTTATATATATTGCATGTTATGAATGTATGTAAACGTTATGGATGGAAATACGACTACTTCGGTAGGACGATACGATGATGACGGCTACCACGGTGACGGACGACCATGTGACTATTGTGCAGACGGTATGTTAAAATCTAGAAAGGTAGACTAAATACGGACTACTACGGTAGGACGGAGGCCCTTAATAGAAGCACTGGTGCATAAATTTTCCATATGGGAAATGGATGCCTTAGGGCAGACGAGCGAAAGGACGGACTACGACGGTAGAAACGGTATGACTGATGGCCAAAGGTTTGCCGGACGGTAATGAAGGACGGACTATTTCGGTAGACACAGTATGAATTACAGCCTACGATGGTAGGACAGAGCGTCTTTCTTTGTGACTTACGCAATCAGTGGCTGGCTGATCACACTTTTGTGTATGACCAATGAATGTTCAATGAAAGTAATGATATATGCATATACGCATACTAATGTGTATAGTCATTGTATGTTCAATGAAAACAATGTGTATATATATATACACACAAATGGTACAAACGAATGATTGATGTTATACCTAATTGCTTTAAACTAGAACTCACCAGCGTTAGCCGACTTTTAGTATGCACTTCAGGTAACAAGAGGAGTATGCACTTCAGGTAACAAGAGGAGTATGCACTTTAGTATGCAAAGGCGTTAACTTTTAGTATACACTTTAGTATGCAAAGGCGTGAAGGCTACCTGACCCAAGACTGGCATCCTGTTTATTTTCTTATGTGTTAAGACAATGTTTCTTTTAATGTTAAGACTTCCGTTAGTCATGTAACTGAATGATGTATGCTTTCGCTAAAATTACATGTTTTAATTTATGTTTAGTATTCTAATAAGTATGTTTATGAGTAAATCCAACAAGTGAGGCCTCCCGGGTTACATGAGGCCTTACATTGTAACGTGTATGTAACACGTCGCCTTCCCTCGAAATTCTTTGTTTGCTCAACAAAACACATAAAAGATGAGTTAAGCATAACCATTATAGGTTTACAATGATACATCACACAAAAGATGAAGAACAATATGATTGAAAAATCAAATATACAGTTTACAAACTTAACTTACAAAATTTTACGAAACGAATATCATCTACTCTTGTTACGTATATGAAACACTTATTGTTACGTATATGTAAGCGGTGTTACATACATGTAACACTATGTGCTACATATACTTCAATTGTATTGGTATTCAAGGGCGAACCGACAGCGGGAGTCGACTATTTAATCTTGGGAAGGAAAGTTATATTTCTTTTAAATATATTTATAAGCAAATACAACTAATTTAAGAAAGTAATTTGTTAGGTTCGAGCTTCATAAAGTAGCTTTGGAGGGGGTTGCGCATTCCGACTTTCCAAAGGAGTTACACGACATTGGGGTGTCTGACAACAGCACTACCAGTCAACAGGATAATCTAAGTCAGAATAAAAAATCCATGGAAATATCGACGGACTTGAGACCCCGTAAGGATTCCAAGGATTATTAGGAGCAATTGGCCGACCGTATCCATTGTTCCGTTGCGAAATACTAATGCCCCTAACAAAGGGTTAGTACTAGTAATCATAACCAAACTTACAAAATATAACATTAATTAACAAATGACAACGGCCTAATTAACACCTCGAATAAGAACGATTATCCATTTTTATTTTCTTTTTTACTTTTGACTTTTCAAACAAAACCCCTTTTTCAACTTTGTATCCCAGTTAGACAATAGCAAGGGTTTAGTAAGGAATTCGTGTCCATGGTTCGATACTTGGTTCTTACCAAGACTATACTACGCTGCGATAGATTCACTTGCCTATTTTGCGTTTATTTAGTTGAAGTAATTATCATTTTAATTTATAAATTTAAAACCTGATTTTGTGTAAATCTAAACCAAATAATAAAAATATATATTATATCACTTGCATTTGATATCAAGTTTGTGGTGTCGTTACGAGGGATATTATATATATATATATATATATATATATATATATATATATATATATGATTAATACATAAAACACGCAACAAGTTTTTGGCGCCATTGCCGGGGACACGGTAATTTTGCGAAAGATATAAGCCGTTGTACTGACTATTTCTATTTACTCTTTGTTTTCTTTCTGCTTTATTTTTCCCTTTATTTTTATTTTCATCTTTATTTTCTCTTTGTTTTATTTCAAATTTATTTTCTCTTTTTATTTTAATTTTTCTCACTTTTACTCTCTTTTACTTTGGTGCTCGTGTTCGTTTTGTTTATTCTTTGTAGTAGCTTTCATGGAGCGTGCCTACGAGAGTTATTGTGGAAAATATTGGGATGATTATAAGTACTACCACTTGTCTGATTCTTCCACCACTTGCCCTAGACTGAGTTATATGGGGCCGAGTCTGATCTAAGACTCGTTAAATAAACGTGACGCTTCCGGGAGGCAATGTGATAATAAATAAATTGAGAAGTTGATGCATATGGTAGATTACATGATTCTCAGGTTTGTCTTAAAAGTTTAACTTTCTCGTACTTCCGCCACCAGGTATGCCTTCTCGATACTAGGACTTTATAGTTTTTATTTTCCGTTTTATGTTTTTCTTTGAGTGCTTGATAGCTTTTATTGGTAAACGATGATTTTTAAGTTTTTATGGGTTCCAACATCACATTCGATATCAAGTCTTGACCTGGATAGTACCAGTTTCGGTTCCCTTAAAACTCACATGCATATAACTACATGCATAGCAGTCCATTAAATGCATTAGTACATTGAGGGCAATGTACAGTTTTAAGTGTGAGGTGGGGAATTGAAATTCAGAACTAGCTTGATTCCTCATGCAGTAAAACTAAACTTGTGATTATTATCTACCATTTGGCTAAAACTTGATTTTTACCTAAAACTTTATTTTTCTCTAAAACCCTTATTTCTTTTTTCAAAAATCTTAAAAAGAAATTTAACCTTTTGAGCTCGCGCTTAAATAAACTAAAAGGAATGAATGGAAACATGGCAAGTAGAAACAAATGATATTATGCATAATAAAAACACTAAACCCTATACCATCTGTTTTTCATGTAAGATTAATTTGAGCCTTATCCAGCATATTATCATACATAATTATTCACATGCTCTTTCGTTTGGTATATTGAGTGTTTTCAAACGATTTTATGCATAATTAGAACTTGTATAGCTTATACATATCGAGACCATGAATAAATAGTTGTATGAAAATGATTGAGGCATTTAGGATTAACGCATTTTATTAGCCTTTTATTTTCCTTTCTGTAGGATCAAAAACACTGACTTGGTGAAGAATCAAGATGAAAAACAATAGAGATGAACACACAAAGAATCAAATATTTAACAATGAATTCCTTTCCAATATATTTGAAAATGATGAAATACAATGAAACCCCAAATCACTCTTATATGTATGCTCTCCTTAAACCATAATCATCCTTTACTATTTATAGCCTAATGATAATTTAGGCTAATTACATTTAAGTCCCTAAAGAGTAACAAAATATTAAGTTTATCATCAACAAAAATAATAAATATATTTTGCCTAAACAAAATATATTTATATAACCGGAACACCTTTGATGATTACAACTTGAGCTCCATATGTCAATCTGTCATCCGAACTTCTCGTGTTGACTGTCTCGTTGACTTTGACCATGTTGACTTTGACCAAGTTGACTTTGACTTTTTGACTTGATAACATTAGACTACCGATTTAGACCCAACAATCTCCCCCTTAGGCTAATGTTATCAGATTCTTAAATCAGCTTCAGAACCGTCAATCTATGCATGTAATGATCTTCAGTTTGGTAAGCTTTAGTCTCAATTTCAAGACCCAACAATCTCCCCCTAGACTGATGCTTTCAAAATTTGCTTTATTGATGAACTTGATTCTGACAAACTCCCCCTTTTTGTATGCATCATCTTGTCAGACAGGAACAAACTTTTCCAACTCTCCTTTTTGAGTGATATTGAAGATATAGGAGGAGGATTCCTAACTCGGTATCTTCTGCAAACTTGAGGAAGCAGGTGCTTTGGACTGGTATCTTGCTTAATTGATAAACGGCCATCATTGTAGCAAATAGACGAGGACACCTGTTCACAATCACAAACACAACTCCGAATTTCCTTTAGACAATTTCAACTTACAGACAAAACCGGATTCATCTGTAGTGTGCAATCAAGTGAGTATCTCAAACGTTTGGAGACACAGTCAAAGTGATATGGAAGACTTCAAAAAGAAACAAGAAATAAAAACGAATGAACACAATTCAAAATATTTTTGCCCCCATCCCTTTTTAAGAACTTCCAACCTTTGAGATGTAGAGATGACCTGATACTAGATCATACTAATTCAACCTGTCAATGCACACTTCAAATTTCTTCCGGATAGCCACGACTCAAGAACGATTGCAGGTGTGTTTGTCCTTTTAAATCCATGCACCATTCTTTCAACATACATTCGGCGATTGTTTATCCTGTTTTGGTAAGATTTAGATGAAATTAGTGGCCCCACTCTTGTCAGGAATAACCCACCCATCCTCATGGTCTTTTGAGTTTGATGATGAGAGCTTCAGGTATATGCCATCGCATAATCAGAGAAGATGATCATCAGGAATCCTAGGATATAGCTATTTGAGCATTAACTAGCACGGGTCTGTGAACTGTTCAAGGAATAATTAAAATGATTTTGGTTCAGAGACATAGCACGACGGACTTACATGTTCTGATTATTGAAATAAGCTGGACTTACTTGGACTTTGGACTTACAAGTCATGTTTTTGTCAAGAAACCCTTACAACAGTCACAAGAACCCAAAAGAGAAAAATATTTACATATATAATATGTACACACTAACATTGTGTATCTTTTGATTTGAATCATAATGCACGACATTAACATTGTGTGTCTTTTGCTCAATAGTTTCTGCTTTGTAGATCGATTCAGTACTAAGATGCACAACATTTGTGTCTTTTGCAGTCGCACGTCATTGCGTGTCTTTTATTTACCTAATGCACGTCATTGCGTGTCTTTTTGAGCTTTTGCTCTTCTTTTGTATATATATATATAATAACTCGCAACCCCTTTGTGACGGGAGTATAGTTATGTGCAATCCTGAACAAGATGGGTATCCACTTTTTCATTCGATCGTTATGTTTATCATCAAGTATGCAGTTTACTTGTCTAAAGTGTTGGATCTACCGACACATCCTAGCTTGAAGCCGTAACGTCCTTCAGATCCTATCCACATGAAGACGAAATCAAATCAGTTCCTATCATTTCTCGTATCAAATTACAACCATTTTGCAATCAGCACCAAGCAACAGTCAATTAATACGACCATATACAAACCAACAAAAACAGAACTTACTAAAAACGAAGTCCTCCGCATCAGGCAAACAAAGAGTGTGAAATATGTCATCAAGAAAAATGAGTGTGTCATGGGAGTGTTTATCGTGCAACCGAATTAAATATCATACCCAAACCTGCGAGTTTTCCTTTCAAACTAGTACTTGGAACAACCACTGTCAATAACCGGTGTTACTAACAGGCCTCCTAGGCTGTTCCTACACTCATGAACAAGTCAGTTAGAGAGTGGAACCCAAGCCATCGTAGTCTTGGGGTGTCCCTTAGCATCAAAATAAGTAACCTACTGATATACCATATCTTTAGCCTCATTAATTTCCTTCTCAATTTTTGATTTGATTTTCCAAACCAGTGTAGGTATTTTAGTTTTGAAAGATTTGAAGTTTGAGACAATGTTGTGTTTTAATTTAGAGGCAAATGATTTTGGTACATAAGTCTGATTGACTTTTGAAGGTTTTGGAGATTTAGAAACGGGAGCATAAGAGTACCTGGGAGAATCTTTCTTTGACTTGATCTTTGAATTATGTGAAACCGGCTTCACATATGGAGATCTGGATGAGTAGTTCTTCATCTGGTTATTCAAAGAGTTGTTCCTTATAGACTTTAATCCAGAGAAGCAATTCTTGTTGCCTTTATCGTCTAAACCATGCCTTTTTGAACTAGATGAACTGGTCTTGTCAACTTGCTTGAAATGTTTGACCACATACCCTTCTTTACCACATTTGAAACAAACTTTGAATGGTTTCTTGAACTTTGCAGCTTTTGTTGTTTCTTCAACTCTTTTGTTCTTCAGTCTTTCAGCAACTATATCCATATTCCAGGGACTTGGCGGTTTCTCGGTTGCATGAATGTGGATGGCATCTACTTTCTCAATCGTTGGTTCAACAGAACTATCATCATCTTGCAAGATTACCCCTTGTTGGTCAAGAATGTTGTTGACTTCGTCATTTGACAGATTAGCAGGATATAGCACATAATGAGAAGCGATATCACTTGAACCTATAGAATCATCATTCTTGGAAACTTTTGGTCTTTCTTTATGAGTATCAAGACTTTGATGTTGTATTGTACCTTCCTTCATGAACTTGATAGGAATAAAATCTTTTACAACATGTACAATTTGATCAAAACAGTTCTTTGAGACAGGAGAAGTAGGCTTGCAGTCAGTAGTTTGAGAAATATCACTATTAATCAAATCCTTGTTACTAATACCAAGACTAGTAGTAATATTATCAACCTCACGAACTTTACCAGTCTTCACAATCTTGCTTACATCTGCACTAGAGTCACTAGTCTCCACAATACTCATACAAGGATTGATCAGATCATTCAAAGGATGAGGTGACGGAATAGGGTTGTAATGACTCTTTGTAGGAGGATGAAACAGTTTTCTCTCAAAATCATTTGAATCCAAGTACCTAACCCCTTTCTTCACAAATCCGGGCTTTTGTTGACAATTAAGCATGGTATCATGTACTTTTTTACTTAAATTCCATTTGTCAATGATGATTTGTAATTTGACGGTTTCACTTCTTGAAGAAGTTAATTTTTCAGTAAAATAAGTGATTAAAAACTCTTTTTAATATACAAATTCTTTTAGGGTTTGGATTTCTTGTTGAGCTTTATTCAAACTGATTTTGAGAGCCACCTCACTTTTCTTGATTTGATTAAGGAGACTAAAAGCATCGTCCGTCTCACGAATTATAAGTTTGTTCAAGGTACGATAATGAATGATCATATCGACACAATCAGGAGAGCATAAATGGGATTTTACCTTTGGCAGAATCAGCTCTGCAACAGTCTTTCTGCAAATGCAACCATGGTTTGAGCTTCCAGAGCCATCAATTTGAGTTCCATCACAAGCACTCACTGGAGAGTCAACTCGATCCACTGAGCCGGAACTAGAGCAATCATTCTTCACATCATAAGCATTGTTCTTAGCAACACACTTGGCATTCTCAATCTTGATATTAGCATTCTGCTTCATACTTCCCTCACAATCAATTACTTGACTTTCAGTTCCTTGAATAGCACACTGTTTCAGCTAAGCGACTGGTCCGATTGAATCGGTGTTGGTGATGATCTTTCTAAGAACCTTCTTCTTTTCTTCTTCAACAGAGCTGGCTTCCATACCCTGCACAGTGAATTGTGTTGACGGGGTATTTGATAATCTTTGTTGTTGATTAATGGATGGTGTAGAAACCATTGCAGGAATAACTCCTGAGAAACTTCCAGGATTGCTTGATGCAGTAGGAACAATGAATGTTGCATTTCTTAGTTCCATACTCTTGCTGTACCCAATCCGGTTCATCTGTCGCTTCTCGATATCCATTTCAAAAGATCTAGCGATTTGAGCTGAACAAATTCTGGCAAACCCGATTCAGATCACATTAAAAATATAATCTGAATTACTCTGAATACCCGAAAGACAAACTCAAACAACAAAAAATGATTTGTGAATAAGCCGCGCCTCAACCCGAACCTTTTCGTCCTAATCTGTGTCAACCCGTATCACAATTAAACCACTAGAAATTAAACTTGAACAAACTAATTCAAACCGAAACGGTTTTTGTATCACCCAAAACCTTCTCATTTCAACCCGAACACCCTTTCGAATTATATATGAATCCAACCGGTGCACTTTTGAATCAAATCCGAGTAACCCGACAACAATCCGAATCACCTTAATCTTTTCGAATCAACCATAACAAATTCAGAATCTCCCGCAAAAAAAATTCATTTCTCCAAAATTACTTCGAAATTTCTAAATCCAATTTTGAAGTTTAAAGATATATCTGATTCAAACTCATGTTATTATCTAATTTGGTTTTTCAAACTCATGAGTAGAGGTGCACAAAAAAACCGGTTTGGAAATCCAAACCGGTTCGGAACCGGAAACCGAACCGTCCAAGAACCGGTTTTTTGTGAACCGGTTTCAAACCGGTAGGAACCGCCGGTTTACAACCGGTTTAAGACATTTTCGCGATGAACGGTTTAAGACCGGTTTTTTTTTAACCGGTTTGACGAACCGGTTTGGTAAACCGGTTTAACGGTCACAAAATCGAACTAGCCGTTGGAAAACGGCTATATAGCCGTTAGAACCAATTTTTGACCGTTTTTTCACCCATTTTAACCCCCAAACACATTATAAATAGGTAGTGGGTGTTTTGGTTAAATCACACTTCTTAAACCCGCTCTCTACACTCTCGTTTGTAAAAAAACGCTCTAAAACGCTCAAAAAACGCTATGGCAGGTTCTTCAAGTTTTGGCGTTTCCTCTTCCGAAGTTAGCGTTGTGAAAATCATACCAACAACGAGGAACCCCGCAATTTGGTCAAACTACGATCTATGTGAGATGTCTAACGGGTTGGAACGTGCTCGTTGCAAAAATTGTGGTGGGTTTTTTAAAAAGGAATCAAACTCAACTCTAAAAACTCATATAGAAAAATCTTGCCCGAGTTTGAAGAAAATTTCGGGTGAGAGTCAAGCATCTATGACAAGCGAGGGTGGAATTTGGAACTTCGATCCAAATATTGTTCGAGATAGAATGGCGAAATTAGTTATTCAAAGAGGTTTGCCGTTCAACCACTTCGACAACCCGCTCACGACGAGGATGATTCAAGAAGCCCTTCAACCACGTTATCATCAAGTAAGTCGTAGTACTCTTAGACGTGATTGTCTAAAAATGTGGAAAAAAAGCAAAAAAAGAATTAATTTTAGGTTTTGAAAAATTGGAAACCGGTGTGAACTTAACCACCGACGTTTGGTCGGCTCCACATGGTATTCCCGACTCATATATTTGCGTTACCGTTCGATGGGTTGATCCCAATACGTGGCAAATGATGAAACGTACAATCGCGTTTGAGATGTTTGAATATCCGCACACGGGTCAAAATTTATTTCACCTTTTAGATGGTGTGATAACCGATTTTAAATTACAAAATAAATTATTTTCAATATCTTTTGATAATGCCTCAAATAATACAAATGCGGTTCAAAAGTTAATATTAAAATATAATCCGATTTGCAACGGCGTTTTTTTCCATAGTGGATGTATTGCACACATCATCAACTTAGCCGTGCAAGACGGGCTTGCGGTTGAACCCGTTATTGAATTAAGTAATGCATTTCGAGTCATGCTTAAAGACGTTTTTAGTAGTAGTAAAAAAAGAAACCATGAATATATTAGATTATGTAACGATACGGGTTTGATTTGCTTAGGTCCCAATTGGGACCTCCCAACAAGATGGAATTCAACTTATAAAATGTTTCATAGTGCTATACGTCAAAAAGATACTTTAAAATTTTTTCATGATATGCTTTCCTCAAAACCGCGTCGTAAAATTCAAAATTTTCCGTCTACGAGTTGGGACATTCTTGAAAATATAACCGAATTGCTCGAAGTTTTCAAAACCGCCACTACTTTTTTATCCGGGGTTTATTACCCCACAAGTCCCTTGGCTCTTAAACAAATATTTCTAATGTGTAACAAATTAGCCGAACTTGAAAATAAAAATACTCTTTTTACGAGAATGATAAAACCGATGAAAGAAAAATTTGTTAAATATTTTAAAGAAATGCCTCCGGTTATAACTTATGCCGCCGCATTAAACCCTACAATTAATGTTTACGGTGTTGAAACCTTGATTGATAAAATAACTTACGATTTGGATTTGAATGATGAAGATATTCATTTTTCAACCGTAACAAAAACTTATTTTAACAAATGTTTGCAAGATTTGTTTGATATTTATTTACATAAATATGGTACAACACAAACCCCACATGATACGATGGGCGCGGGAGCATCAAGTAGTAGCTCGAGGAATGTGAACTTAAATTTGTATAACGAAATGAGAAATGAATTTAGTAAACGGGCTAGAGGATCCACCCCGAGTAGCGAACTCGGAAGGTATACGGGAACAAACTTTTTATCATTTATGAGTCCGGATGTTTTTGAGGACTTTGATATTTTGGCGTGGTGGAAAGGAAACGAATCTACTTTTCCGGTCCTTTCCGCCATGGCCCGTGATTTACTAACCTTCCAAGCTTCCACGGTAGCTTCGGAATCCGTTTTTTCTCTTAGTGGCAGGGTTTTATCTATTCGAAGAACTAGACTCACACTCGCGGCAATGAAAATGTGCATTTGCTTGAAAGACCATTTGGATGCAGTAGATAGGAGACAAGATAAGAGTTCGCTTGAAGACGAAATTGAAGTTGAAGAATTCATACACGACTCTGAGTTCAACCAAGGATTGGCGAGCCCACTTACAAATGAAGAACTCGCCGAAGATGATAGACTACGAGGATCCACTAGTAACTCCGAGAATGACGGCGAAAATTAAACAAAAAAACTCCAAAAAAAAAAATATTATTTTTTTGTCGAATTGTAATCTTTAATTTTGTAATGTTTTGTGATTTCCGAACTCCTACAATATGAATAAACGTTGAACTTTATGCTTTTATTTGTTAAATATTTATTTTAAAATTTTTTTTTTTTAATAAAACCGGTTTAAACCGGTTCACCAACCCGAACCGGTCCAGAACCGAACTGAACCGGTTCAACAGGTTCGAGATTTTATATATGATAAACCGGTTTAACCCGAACCGGTTTTAGTCAAAACCGGTTTAACAATTGCGTTGTCCAAACCGGTTCGGTTTAAAAACCCGGTTTGTGCACCTCTACTCATGAGTTATCCACTCAAAATTCATTTTAACGTGTGGTACAAATAAGAATAGTGGCACAATTTGATAATTTCTTTGCAAACTAGAACTTGGAACACAAAAATAAAATGAACTCATGTCCCAACTTTAGTCCAAACGTCCCACATTCCACGTGATTTCTCAAAATCCATGACGTAAGTTTCATGTGATCTTTGGGCTCCAAAGAGATATTCACCAGCCCATGCTTCATTATTTATTCATCTGGCCCAAAACAAATTGTTTAAAATGTCCGTATGCCAAAGAAGCAATTTGCGGATGTCAGCTAAAAGCTAAATCCTCGGACTTCAAAATGAGATTTCAACCGGACTTCAAAAAGAATTCACCGGACTTCAAATAAAATAAATTATCATCGTACTTCTCGGTTGTCAAATCTTATAAAATGGATTTCAAAAGTTTATGCTGAGTTGACCTTTTCCATTATCCTGTCTCTCTTTTAACGCAGAACACCCACACAAACCCTAAAATACATACACAGCCGCCAACAATTATCTTCTAGATCTGTTCTCCGATGGGTAAATCGGTAACTGTGACGTGTTTGTACGGTGGGTGTTTACGGTGGGGCGATGATGGCACGGTGGTGCAAGTGACGGAGGAGGTGACGGGGTCGTACGTGGTGGTGAATGGTTGAGTTGTAGACGGCTGAAGTGGTGGAGATGGAGTTGGCGACAGGGATGGCGTACGACGTGGTGGTGAAGATGGTCGGTGGAGAAGGGTGGTTGATGGTGGAGCAAGTTCGGAGGTGGTGATTGAACGGAGGTGGTTGGAGTGGAGGTGGTACGGTTTCTGGAGATAGGTTTTTTGGAGGTGGTGCTTCTCACTCTACTCCCTCTCTAAAGAAAATCCTAAAGTCGGCCGGAACAGTCGGTCGGAACAGTAGGCCGGAGAGACCACCGCAGACTGAAGAGTCGACCGGAGGGTGAACTTGCTCAAGAGTCGCGGGGAACATCGAGAGTCGGCCGGAGAATAGCCGGATGAAGATCTGAAGCTTGTCAAGCACATCAAGAACACACACTGTGTGTGAGAGAAACACCTTAAAAATCAAGTTTTCTTTCAAAAATCTTGTAGAAATCAGTTGTGGATGAGAAATATATCGTAAAAAGGCTTGAAATCTAGAAGAAAACAACTAGATTTGATGAATATTTGAAATCGGATCTAGTTTCTCTCTCTAGAACACCCACCATATTTATTTTCTCTCTCTAAAATTTGCATCTCTCTAGAATTTATTTAAATTTTCAACCAAATCAGATCTAAAATATGAACACATGGCTTTGATACCAATTTGTAGAATCAAAACACTGATTTTGTAAACAATAGAGATGAACACACATAGAATCAAAGATTTAACAATAAATTTATTTTCAATAGATTAGCAAATAATGAAATACAATAAAATCTCAAATAACTCTTATGTGTGCACTCTTTAAACCCTAATCATCCTTTGCTATAAATCTAATGACAATTTAGACTAATTACATTTAAGTCTCTAAAAAATAACAAAATATTAAGTCTATCATCAACAAAAATAATAAATGCATTTTGCCTAAACAAAATATATTTATACAACCGGAACGCCTTTGCTGATCATAACTTGAGCTCCATATGTTAATCCGTCGTCCGAACTTCTCGTGTTGATGTTGACTTTGACCATGTTGACTTTGACTTTGACCAAGTTGACTTTGACATTTTGAGTTGATAACATTAGACTAGTGCTCTGCTAGGGCCGATGCTCTCTCGGTTTTGAACCAATCGAGTTTGTTTGAGTCTTTCGTCTTTGTTATTTTCATTTTCTTAGTTGTAATATGGATAATTTCATTCTTCTCATTCGAGTAAACAAGAGACAACCTATACCCACTCTCCTTTAGTGTTGGATCACTTCCACACATTATCTAAGGGTTAATGCAGTCACTTGTATGGTCATTTGTGGCTAGTACTCTTGCGTTACTTATGATGGTGCTAGCAACGGCCGAGTTAGTATAGGTTTAATATTATGGGTTGATTGAAGCTTTGTGTATTCAACGAGTCATTTGAGTCCTAGCTGGACCTTTTGGGTTGTGTCGGTATAATTTTACTTCACTTGTATTGGTATTCAAGGGCGAACCGACAGCGGGAGTCGAGTATTTAATCTTGGGAGGGAAAGTTATATTTCTTTAAAATATATTTATAAGCAAATACAACTAATTTAAGAAAGCAGTTTGTTAGGTTCGAGCTTCATAAAGTAGATTTGAAGGGGGTTGCGCATGCCAGCTTTCCAAATGAGTTACACGACATTGGGGTGTCTGACAACAGCACTACCAGTCAACAGGATAATCTAAATCCGAATAATAATCCATGGAAATACCGACGGACTTAAGACCCCGTAAGGATTCCAAGGATTATTAGGAGCAATTGTGTAACACCCAGTATTTCAGGTCGAAAACTATATTTATTTTAGCACGTCCATAGTTCATAATTCCTGAATCATTATTTTGACAAAAGTATTGTCAAGTAGTCTAGCAAATGAACTCACATTATATTTTAGTAATTTTTAGAATTACTAAGTAATAAACAATTATAAATCGCAAAGAACGTCCGTTGGTGATTAACAAAATTTTATTTAAATAAAGTCTAGTGACGCGTTATAATATAAAAACTTAAATATTGATGACTAAACTTTAAAAAGTTGACGTCTAAATGTTTATTACATGAGGTTAAGTTACTTTTTAGGTGTATGCATGTTTATTATAATTAAAATATTAACTATGTCGGGTTTAACTAGTAGATTATTAAAACTAGTCAAGATACAAAATATATAAAGTTATTCGATCATAAAAAGTCATACACCAAATATTAGATCACGGGATCACCTACCGGGTATACACTACCTAAATACCATATAGTAATCATCGTAATAATTACTTGATTTGACAAGTCCCAAACCCCCCATGCTTAGTAATGATGGCTGAAATATGTGAGGGCCACCCCCATGTCCTCACCCATCAAATCGTCATGATGATGTTGTAAGAGTCTTGTCTAATCAACCTAATCGTCATGATGATATTGTAAGAGTCTTGTCTAATCAACCAAATCGTCATGATTATGTTGTAAGAGTCTTGTCTAATCAACCTAATCGTCATGATGATGTTGTAAGAGTCTTGTCTAATCAACCAAATCGTCATGATGATGTTGTAAGAGTCTTGTCTAATCAACCAAATCGTTATGATGATGTTGTAAAAGTCTTGTCTAATCAACCTAATCGTCATGATGATGTTGTAAGAGTCTTGTCTAATCAACAAAATCGTCATGATTATGTTATAAGTGATACGTCAAATCAAGCCTTTTTCATGCACACATCAAATCCTCTTTTCTTACATCATTACCTAGTAATGATGACGATGGAACAATACACCATCTTTATGTTTCTCTCTCTATATATATAGACATACACACACATATGCACACTAATAAAAATCCAAGAACACAAAAAGTCTAGAGAGTTTGAGTTAGAGTTTGGAGATTCAAGGAAGATTTAGAGCTAGGAGTCGGGTTTTAGTAGCAAAACGAGCATCTATCATCTTCTAGTAGTAAATCTTCACCTAGCTTTGACTAGTGGTATGAATCCGTCATGAACCTTTCTTTTCATCTTCATGTTCTTGTTGAAAAGATGTTGTTCACAAAAAAAAACAAAGGATTTTTAACGATTAAAAGAGTCTTTATGAAGCCTAACCTTATTTAGTTTAAAAATAAGGGTTTTGGTATAAAAATGTATATATGGGTCAAAAATAATAAAAGTACATGTATCAATTGTGGTTTTGATCATTTTATGATAAGTTGTTATTCACATGATATTAAGATTTAAAAACAAGAAAAACTAAAATATGAATACCTACATTTATAGGCCTAGATATGCAAACAGATATGTATACATGTTTGATTTGATTAATGATTTGAAAATAATCAAGTAGATGGATACATGTATAAGGAATGTAATCTGTATAAATATCTATGAATAGATATTCTTGTGTGAGCATTTGATGATAAAAGTGAAAGATTAAGTTGAGAAGTATGGTTAATACTTGGATAAGTGAAATATATGTATGCATTTTTAGAAACATGACTATACATATATATAAGTGGGTGCATGATCCTAAGTTGTAGAACTTGGAAAAATTAGAAACAACATGATATATATATATATATATATATATATATATGGAAGTCCTGATATATATATATATATATAAATATATATATATATATATATATATAAATATATATATATATATATAAATATATATATATATATATGTGTGTGTGTGTGTGTGTGAACGATGGAAAAATTGTTAACTCGGAATGAGTAATGAAATAGTTAAATGATGGAAATCAAGTTATATGTATGTATTGTCACACCCCGACCGAAGGCGGAATCATCGAGGCGGACAATAGAATGATTGTTCAAAAGCACATGATAGCTAAAAGGTTGCATAATTCATTAATTAAATTTAAAGACAACAAGATCCAAATACGATACATTCCAAATAACCTAGTCTAGTTCAAAACATTGATTTATTTAACTAGGTCCATAGTCCTTAAGTGGAGAAATCTTCGGCAAGTAGTCACATATCCAAACCTGAAACATTATTTAAATCAAGTGTCAACTAAAAAGTTGGTGAGTACATAGGTTTAGTAATTCCGAAAAATAGTAGTTGTAAATCGTTTTGCAACTCATTGTTTATCTTGTTAAACATAGTATGTATGATGTACCATTTATTTAATCACAATTCAAACCGAGTTTGACGCGCTTGAACAGAGCACAACAGCTAAGTCCGGTATGTTTGAATATAGTTACCCACTATATCCGATATGATTGAATATAACACGCGGTTATATCCGAGTATGCAGTAATAAACACTCTAACCGGGTGGGCTGGTCAGGCACAATAGATCTATCAATATTACAGTTGGTTGTCTTGTGTTTAAATGTATGTACATCCAAAGAATAAGCATATAGTCTCATGTATAACACGTACAAACAATGTGAGTAGCATGTATAATGTTTCACCCCAAAACGTATAAAAATGTAAAATAGGGGCTATGTAACTCACCTTGCATGCGGGTATTTTTTCACGCGTGTAGGTGATAAGTATGTGGAAGCCTAAGCACGTTGATACCCTATGTAGATAAATGGGTATCATTGTATGTTTACATGTGCGTATTAGTATTTAATTGTGTATAGGTTTATGATAGCATTTCTCAGTGTTATCTGCATAAAAGTTGGTCCAGATTTACTTGAAATTACTGATTTGATCGAAACTGCTTTATAGTTGTGACAGGTATCGATACTATGTTCAGTCGAAACTACTAGTTTCGATTGACCATTTATAAGTGATATTCAGGCTGTCGAAACTACCATCTATCGAAACTACTAGTTTCGATTGATCATTTATAAGTGATATTCAGGCTGTCGAAACTACCTTTTATCGAAACTACTAGTTTCGATTGATCATTTATAAGTGATACACAGGCTGTCGAAACTACCATCTATCGAAACTATTAGTTTCGATTGACCATTTACTCAATCGAAACTAAGTAGTTTCGATGGCCCAGACTTTAGCAATTAAAACAGTAATTCTTTTAGAACATTAGTTTGTCTGGTAATTGATGGTTTTGGAGTCGTAACTTCGATTGGTTCGGTTTGTCTTATGATAACAGAAAGTAAAGAACAAAGTTGAGGATTCTTACGTGGTCGCAAAGGGTCGAACGGCAAGAATGGGAATTTAAGCTTCGGGATGGAATTGGGCTCTAAGACTCTGGTCACAGCTTCACTCAGAGGCGATGAACACAATGCCGTCTTCAATTTGCAGTGAGAGTGGGTGAAAAAGGGGTCGCGAGCTCGAGCAGGTCCGACTATGGCTATTTATAGCCGAGCTTGATTTCTTTGTTAAAACGTGCAATTGGGCATGTTCCGACACTAGTCTGGACGAGACGAAACTACCCAGACATTCAACATGCGTGGGGGTGGTCTGTCGGGCGCGAATTCGAAAGTGGGTTTCTCGGCCACCAACAGGATCGGACGATCCTTATGTTGGGGAGACCAATTGGTCGGGGCCTTTTGTTCGCGTGGAGAAGACGAGCTCAGGGATGCCTGTAGCGGCTGTCGAGGTGCAGGGGACAGCCCTGTCGGGGGTTCGCCGGAAAATGGCTTTACCCGCCGGACCAACGAAGGTGGTGACCGGATAAACGATTTGAGAATTGGCAGTTTTAGTCCCTGGAGTTTGGTTTGACTTAAATTAGCCCTTGAAATAAATACGGATGGGTCCTTGTAGTTTAAATTGTCCAGAAACAGTCCCTCCACCGATTTCGGTTTCAAAGCCTTCTAGTTTGATTAATTACAAAACAACCCCTGAACTTTTATTTAAATAAATTAATTTAATTTCTTTTAAATCAAATTAATTTAAAAATGTTTTTATAACTTATTTTATTCTTTATTATTATAAATAATTTTTATAAAATTTATTTATCTTATTTAAATAGGTTATTTTATTAAATATACAACTTTTTAACTTTAGATATTTATATAAAACTTTATATTAATTTTAAAGTTTATAAAATTCTAATTAGTTTAAATCCGTAAAATAAAATACCTTTTTGTATAAAACCAAATAAAACTCTTACGCTTTATTAAAATAGAGAATGATTACACGATAATTATAATACAAGTGCGAGAACGAAAAATCCGAAACGTCACAGTCTCCCCATGTTAGAGGAATTTCGCCCCGAAATTCAACTAGTGGGGGCTATGAAAAGAGATGCGGATACTTGGTCTTCATTTGTTCTTCACGTTCCCAAGTGAACTCGGGTCCACGTTTAGATTCCCAACGTACCTTGACAATAGGGATGCGACTACGCTTGAGTTTCTTAACTTCTCGGTCCATGATTTCCACGGGTTTCTCAACAAAGTGCATTTTCTCGTCAATGTGCACTTCATCAAGAGGGATGTGGAGATTCTCGTCGGCTAGACACTTTTTCAAATTAGATACATGAAAAGTCGGATGAACGTTGATGAGTTCTGAAGGAAGATCGAGTTTGTAGGCCACTTTTCCTACCCTTTCGAGTATCTTGAATGAACCCACATATCGAGGTGCAAGTTTTCCTTTCTTTCCAAATCGGACTACGCCTTTCCAAGGTGATACCTTTAGAAGAACCATATCTCCAACTTGAAATTCCAAGGGTTTTCGTCGCTTGTCGGCATAGCTCTTTTGCCGACTCCTTGTTACTCGAATGTTGTCACGAATAAGAAAGATTTTATCGGTGGTCTCTTGGATAAGTTCGGGACCGGTGATTTGTGCTTCACCAATTTCGTTCCAACAAATCGGTGAACGACATTTTCGTCCATAAAGAGCTTCAAACGGCGCCATGTTAATACTTGTGTGGTAGCTGTTGTTGTAGGAAAATTCGATCAGTGGTAGGTGAGAATTCCAATTGCCACCAAAGTCAATGACACAAGCTCTAAGCATATCCTCGAGAGTTTGGATTGTTCGCTCGGTTTGTCCATCAGTTTGAGGATGGTAAGCCGTACTTAAATCCAAACGAGTACCAAGTGCTGATTGCAATGATTGCCAAAATCGGGAAGTAAAACGCGAGTCACGATCAGAGATGATGTTCAAAGGGATTCTGTGACGACTTACGATCTCATCAATGTAGATCCGAGCCAATTTCTCGACTCGATAGTCCTCACGAATAGGCAAGAAATGAGCAGACTTTGTAAGTCGGTCGATAATAACCCAGATACTATCGTGCCTACTAGAAGTGCGTGGGAGTTTGGTGATGAAATCCATAGCAAGGTTCTCCCACTTCCACACGGGAATTTCAGGTTGTTCGAGGAGACCGGAAGGCTTCTGGTGTTCGGCCTTCACTTTAGAACAAGTTAGGCATTTTGCCACAAAGAGGGCAATATCCTTTTTCATGCCGGGCCACCAATATTGCTGACGGAGACCCATGTACATCTTATCAGCTCCGGGATATACCGAATATCGAGTTTTGTGGGACTCGTTCATAAAAAATATACGAAGATCGTCGCGATCGGGAACCCAGATACGGTCCAAGTAATACAATAGACCGTTGGCTTTGGTTTCTAGCAAGAGTTCTACGCCACATACCATCTCTTGATACATGTTTCCCTCGGTACCCGTGGTGTGTTGTGCTTTGAGAATACGGGCTTGGATATCGTTATGAATATGAACACTATGAAGCATGATACGTTCTTTACGACTCAAGGCGTCGTCTACAACGTTTGCTTTGCCGGGGTGGTAGCGGATCTCGCAGTCGTAGTCGTTTAGAAGTTCAACCCATCGTCGTTGCCTCATATTAAGCTCTTTTTGATTGAAAATATGTTGGAGACTTTTGTGGTCGGTGAAAACCACGCATTTGGTGCCATATAGATAGTGTCTCCAAATTTTCAAGGCGAAAACGACAGCACCAAGCTCGAGATCATGGGTCGTATAGTTCTTCTCATGGATTTTGAGCTGACGTGATGCGTATGCAATTACTTGGCCACGTTGCATTAGAACACAACCAAGACCTTGGTTGGATGCATCACAATAAACGACAAAGTCGTCATTACCACTAGGAAGAGTTAGAATAGGAGCATTGCAGAGCTTGTTGAGAGTTTGAAAAGCTTCCTCTTGCTTGGGTCCCCACTCGTAGTGCTTACCTTTGTGAGTCAAGGCAGTGAGCGGGACCGAAATCTTGGAGAAATTTGAGATGAAACGACGATAGTAACCTGCTAGTCCAAGGAATGAACGAATCTCGGTAGGAGTCTTAGGAGTACTCCAATTCTTTATCGCCTTGATCTTTGCCGGGTCCACATGAATTCCCTATCGTTGACTATGTGCCCCAAAAATTGAAATTCCTTTAGCCAGAATTCACACTTGGAGAACTTGGCGTATAGTTGTTCTTTCTTCAAGAGTTCCAAAATCAAACGAAGATGTTGTTCATGCTCCGCTTTCGTTTTAGAATAGATGAGAATGTCGTCAATGAGAACGATCACGAACTTGTCCAAATAAGGTTTGCATACACGGTTCATAAGGTCCATGAAGACTGCAGGTGCATTAGTCAAACCGAAGGGCATGACCATGAACTCGTAATGACCATATCTAGTCCGAAAGGCAGTCTTCGGAATGTCTTCCTCCAGAACACGAAGTTGATGGTACCCGGAACGAAGGTCAATCTTGGAGAAGCATGTTGAACCATGAAGCTGATCGAAAAGATCGTCGATACGGGGTAAAGGATAACGGTTCTTAATTGTAAGCTTGTTGAGTTCACGATAATCGATGCACATTCGAAACGATCCATCCTTTTTCTTTACGAACAGTACGGGAGCACCCCAAGGTGAATGGCTCGGGCGGATGAATCCTCTGGATGAGAGTTCTTGTAATTGACTTGCAAGCTCTTGCATCTCGGAAGGTGCAAGACGATAAGGGGGCTTTTGCCACGGGAGTTGCCCCGGCCACAAGGTCGATACGAAACTCCACTTGTCTAGGGGGAGGAAGACCAGGTAAATCCTTGGGGAATACCTCGGGAAAATCTCGGATGATTGGAATGTCTTGCAATTTCTTACCCTTGTCTTTCGTGTCAACTATGTGGGCCAAGAAGGCAACGTACTTTTTCCGCAAGTACTTTTGTGCCAATGTGCAAGACATGATTTGAAGACCACGACATGGTTTTTCACTGAACATAACTATCGTGTCGCCCGAAGAGAGAGGTATACGAATACACTTTTCGTAGCAAATAACCTCGGCATGGTGCTTGGATAACCAGTACATGCCAATTATAATATCGAAGCTTCCCAATTGCATTGGAAGGAGATCAACAGAGAATTTGTGTTTATTAAGCTCGAGATTGCAGTCACGGATAACAGAATTTATAGTAATAGATTTTCCGTTTGCTATCTCCACGGAATAAGAATTGTCAAGTTTCGTTCTTTGTTTAGCAAGTCAAGATTCAAAGGTAAGAGATACAAAACTCCTATCGGCACTGGTATCAAATAAAACGGATGCATAATGATTGTTTACGAGAAACGTACCGTTTATCACGTCGTTGTTGGCTTGAGCCTCATTAGCGTTTATGTTAAACGCTCATCCTTGAGGACCACCTTGATGGTGAAGTTTTGGGCATCGGTCACGGAAATGGTTTGGGTCTCCACATTCGTAACATGCCCGACCATGGAGAGGTGCCGGATAGATTGGGCGATTGGCTGGAGCAGCTTGATGGACGGGAGGACGAGTACGACAAGTAGTGACCACGTGTCCATATCGTCCGCAGCTTGAACACAATCAGCATGGTAGGTTGGCAGGATGATGGTACTTGCAGGTCTGGCATTGGGGATTCGGGCCCTGATAAGTTTTTGGGTTTTAACCCAAAGGGGCCGCTTGAATAGCAGGCACAGTGGGAGTTATGGCTGCGAAGTTTCGACCCTTTCGTTTCTTGTTGCGGTTAGAAGACTCAGGTTTTACATCCTTGACGGCCGCAAGAGTAGAAACAACCTTCTTGGAACCCTTTCTTGATAAGGTTCCGGCTTTGACATGGTTGTCGGATAGTGTAGCAGATAGACGAATAGCAGCTTCAAGTGTAGGAGGATTGCTTCCTAACACAGCATCTTGAATTTGCATAGGCAGCCCGCCTATGTATTTTTCAATTCCCCGAGCAAGGGGAGTGATCATATGAGGCACCAGCAGACTTAGCTTTTGAAACCCGGTGGTGTAGGCCAGATTTTCCCCGCTGTCTTGGGCAAGATCCCAAAACTCAGCCTCGAGCTTCCTCATTTCATTCCGAGGACAGAATTCATCAGTCATGGCCTTCTTCAGATCATCCCATGATAAGGATGTACTAACCTCAGCCCCACGAGTGCGTTTCTCGCCGTTCCACCAGGTGAGGGCTCTCTTTTGAAGTACACTTGTGGCATAGCGAACCCGAAGATTATCGGGACAGTCACTGTTTAGGAATGTGCTTTCCATTCTTTCAAACCATTGTAGTAGGCCAGTAGCACCTTCAGTCCCAAAAAATTTTGTAGGATTGCACGAGTTAAAGTGCTTAAACGTGCATTGGGGCGGATTGGTACCACCGTTTCCTTGGATGTTGTGAGACCCATCACTGTTGTTATTGGCTTGGGTCATTTGCCCCACCAGTTGGGCAAGGAGAGTAGCAAGATCCGAGTTGGAAGTGCTAGAGTTTGCACGTCGAGGAGGCATTCTAACATCATAAGAAAAGACAATGATATTTTAGATAAGATGGATATATATGAGTTATAGTGGGAAATAATGTAAGCAGAAAAGCGGGATTAATCATGACGCGTGCCAGTGCATGTGTATTTATTCAAAGTTGACGGGGGAAACTAAGCCATCTATTCCGGATAGAACATGATGTTATAGATCATTATTCGCGTAATAGGAATTGCCGGGACTTGCATGCATTACAAATCGTTATTACGTGTGCACCCGTAATAATGATTTGCTTTGCATGTTCGTCTTGTCCTTCCTATCTTGCTATAATGTCCCCAAATTTTGAGTTTAAGTTCGGATCGTATCCCTGCGAATACATTGACTTATCAACGTTAAATAATTCCTCAAAACTTTCAAAGAGACATGCTTTAGCCTATAGGTAAACACTCACTTCAGGAATTCCCAGGAAAGCATACGGGTCCGTTTATTTGGATTTATACGAAATGCTTTCCTAGACTGAAAACCCAATATACAGGTGTCACCCTTCCAGATTGCACGTGTCCTTTACTGGATTTAATAAATTAAGTCGTTGACGAGATTTTCAAGATTTTAATAGAATTGAGAGTTTATGTGCATAAAATGTGTAGGAATGTTGCAATTAATATGGATTAGGAAAGAGTATGGATAAGGATGGGTAGGGTATTTGTTTGCATAAATTCGTTTGTCAAATATGTATGTAAAGTATGTATCATGTATCAAAGTCTTGTATGTATGTGTATAAGTCTCATGTACCAAACTCGGGAAAATTCAAGGAATACCTAACTACAAATAATTCACATAGCAATTTATCATTTAGCACATAACACATAAAAGGGAGTCCTAGGGTTATAGTCTAGGTCATTGTGTCTAATAACCTAATTCCCTATAACCATGGCTCTGATACCAATCTGTCACACCCCGACCGATGGCGGAATCATCGAGGCGGACAATAGAATGATTGTTCAAAAGCACATGATAGCTAAAAGGTTGCATAATTCATTAATTAAATTTAAAGACAACAAGATCCAAATACGATACATTCCAAATAACCTAGTCTAGTTCAAAACATTGATTTATTTAACTAGGTTCATAGTCCTTAAGTGGAGAAATCTTCGGCAAGTAGTCACATATCCAAACCTGAAACATTATTTAAATCAAGTGTCAACTAAAAAGTTGGTGAGTACATAGGTTTAGTAATTCCGATAAATAGTAGTTGTAAATCGTTTTGCAACTCATTGTTTATCTTGTTAAACATAGTATGTATGATGTACCATTTATTTAATCACAATTCAAACCGAGTTTGACGCGCTTGAACAGAGCACAACAGCTAAGTCCGGTATGTTTGAATATAGTTACCCACTATATCCAATATGATTGAATATAACACGCGGTTATATCCGAGTATGCAGTAATAAACACCCTAACCGGGTGGGCTGGTCAGGCACAATAGATCTATCAATATTACAGTTGGTTGTCTTGTGTTTAAATGTATGTACATCCAAAGAATAAGCATATAGTCTCATGTATAACATGTACAAACAATGTGAGTAGAATGTATAATGTTTCACCCCAAAACGTATAAAAATGTAAAATAGGGGCTATGTAACTCACCTTGCAAGCGGGTATTTTTCCACGCGTGTAGGTGATAAGTATGTGGAAGCCTAAGCACGTGGATACCCTATGTAGATAAATGGGTATCATTGTATGTTTACATGTGCGTATTAGTATTTAATTGTGTATAGGTTTATGATAGCATTTCTCAGTGTTATCTGCATAAAAGTTGGTCCAGATTTACTTGAAATTACTGATTTGATCGAAACTGCTTTATAGTTATGACAGGTATCGAAACTATGTTCAGTCGAAACTACTAGTTTCGGTTGACCATTTATAAGTGATATTCAGGCTGTCGAAACTACCGTCTATCAAAACTACTAGTTTCGGTTGATCATTTATAAGTGATATTCAGGCTGTCGAAACTACCTTTTATCGAAACTACTAGTTTCGATTGATCATTTATAAGTGATACACAGGCTGTCGAAACTACCATCTATCGAAACTATTAGTTTCGATTGACCATTTACTCAATCGAAACTAAGTAGTTTCGATGGCCCAGACTTTAGCAATTAAAACAGTAATTCTTTTAGAACATTAGTTTGTCTGGTAATTGATGGTTTTGGAGTCGTAACTTCGATTGGTTCGGTTTGTCTTATGATAGCAGAAAGTAAAGAACAAAGTTGAGGATTCTTACGTGGTCGCAACGGGTCGAACGGCAGAGCTTTTAATCCGAGAATATCAAGAATGGGAATTTAAGCTTCGGGATGGAATTGGGCTCTAAGACTCTGGTCACAGCTTCACTCAGAGGCGATGAACACAATGACGTCTTCAATTTGCAGTGAGAGTGGGTGAAAAAGGGGTCGCGAGCTCGAGCAGGTCCGACTATGGCTATTTATAGCCGAGCTTGATTTCTTTGTTAAAACGTGCAATTGGGCATGTTCCGACACTAGTCTGGATGAGACGAAACTACCCAGACATTCAACATACGTGGGGGTGGTCTGTCGGGCGCGAATTCGAAAGTGGGTTTCTCGGCCACCAACAGGATCAGACGATCCTTATGTTGGGGAGACCAATTGGTCGGGGCCTTTTGTTCGCGTGGAGAAGACGAGCTCAGGGATGCCTGTAGCGGCTGTCGAGGTGCAGGGGACAGCCCTGTCGGGGGTTCGCCGGAAAATGGCTTTACCCGCCGGACCAACGAAGGGGGTGACCGGATAAACGATTTGGGAATTGGCAGTTTTAGTCCCTGGAGTTTGGTTTGACTTAAATTAGCCCTTGAAATAAATACGGATGGGTCCTTGTAGTTTAAATTGTCCAGAAACAGCCGCTCCACCGATTTTGGTTTTAAAGCCTTCTAGTTTGATTAATTACAAAACAACCCCTGAACTTTTATTTAAATAAATTAATTTAATTTCTTTTAAATTAAATTAATTTAAAAATGTTTTTATAACTTATTTTATTCTTTATTATTATAAATAATTTTTATAAAAGGTATTTATCTTATTTAAATAGGTTATTTTATTAAATATACAACTTTTTAACTTTAGATATTTATATAAAACTTTATATTAATTTTAAAGTTTATAAAATTCTAATTAGTTTAAATCCGTAAAATAAAATACCTTTTTGTATAAAACCAAATAAAACTCTTACGCTTTATTAAAATAGAGAATGATTACACGATAATTATAATACAATTGCGAGAACGAAAAATCCGAAACGTCACATGTATGGAAACACGATTATGATTATTATCTTAAAAATGAAAATATTAGATAACATGAAACTTGTATGTTGAAAGGTGGTTATACTCGTATGAAAATATTACGTAAACAAAATAATAAATGCCGTTCGTAACAAGTATTTGCATGTGGAGGTGTTAACGTGGTTTATACGCACGTAGGATAAATAACATGCATTGAATATACTTGAACGATATTTGTGATTTTATATAATTATTTTTAAGAAATAATTATATGTTTATATGCGAACGATAATATGAATATATTATGAGCCGATGCAAAAATAATATTTATTTTTGGTATACCTAACAAGTCACCAATATGGAAACTTAATATTTTCTCGAAAATATATAAGCGTCTAGACTAGAATAATAATCACCAACCAGTCGTCACATAAAAACACTGTTTTTCTAAACAAAGACATACTTAACGGGATTCTTTAAGTCGGGTGAACAACTTGCATTTAAGACGGGTAGTCTTAACACGTTAGCCCCTTGTGTGATTAGGGTACGGATAGACAGGAACTTCTAGCACACTATTATTTGCTAGGATTTCATCGGACACAAAGTGAGTTCACGACCCCCTTTTATCTTTTTACTGTTTTGTAAACGCCGGGGGAGAAACATGCTTACTTAATATGTGTTTGAAAACATGAACACTCTGGTTTAACTCCTTATGAGTTTCACTGTCCCCTTTTTCTACGTTTTGAAATGTTTTGGTGAGGAAACATACACTTGTAACTATTTTTATATATAAATGAATGAACAAAGATCAGCCCGTTATGTGTGCATTGAGGAAACAATTATAGAGCTCGTAAAGTCACCTGAAACAAACACACTTTGTAACCATTAGCTATGGATTAGCCTGGAATTCTATGGATAGTAATATTGAGGGTGACGTCCCCGGTCATGGTTAGTCGCGCTAGCCAGGGGTCCACATGGCCGAATGACCGCATATTGTCTTAACATATTCTCGTGGTTTAACGAGGGAGGGGCATACACTGTTTTCATGGTTTGGTTACGGTTTCATGTACGAACATAGGTATTTGTAAGCCTAGCTAGCTTACGAATGGATCAATAACACTTGTTTCGTTTATCATATGCGTTTACAATTATTTGTACTTATTTATGACGGTTAAGTCATGGATACGTTTTCGGGTAAAATTACCTATTTTATGACGGTTAAGTCATGGATACGTTTTTAGGGAAAATTACCTATTTTATGACGGTTAAGTCATGGATACGTTTTCGGGTGAAAACTACTCATTTTATGACGGTTAAGTCATGGATACGTTTTCGGGTAAAATTACCTATTTTATGACGGTTAAGTCATGGATGCGTTTTTAGGTAAAATTACCTATTTTATGACGGTTAAGTCATGGATACGTTTTCGGGTGAAAACTACTCATTTTATGACTGTTAAGTAATGGATACACTTTCAGGTGAACACTATTTAGTTTTATGACGGTAAAGTCATGTACATGATTTCGGGAAAAACTACTTGCACTGATATAACTAACTCTGTGAAATCACCAACCTTTGTGTTGACACTTTCAAGTATGTTTCTCAGGTAATCCTTAGCCATGGCGCGGTTGGAATAGGCTAGATATGTTGGATCAGTTCCTAGTAGCTGGAAGGACATAGAATATCAAGTCTCAAGTCTATCGTTGATCTCGAAGAACTTAGATCATTGTATTACTTAGTTTTAGTAATTGTATATGTAATCAAGTCTAAGAAATCAATATTACAGCTTCCGCTATCGTGTAATGAACCAATCGTTGCAACCTTTATTTATTTATTAAGTAAATAAATTTGGGGGTGTGACAGATTGGTATCAGAGCAATGGTTTTAGCGAATTAGGTTTCCTTAGTGACACCTAGGCTCTAACCGGACTCATTTAGGGACCAAGATTTCTTAGACTTGCATCACACGAAGAACACCCAATACTTGAGTATAGAAATTCCAGCCGCTGCCGAACAACTTGTGTAGACTATTAGTGTATGGAGTTACACTAGGGTATCATTAGCTACACTAATACTTAATAGGATTACATGGCTCATGTAATGAACGCTTAGCACGTACAAATAGACACCTACGATGTTTCTCAACAAAGTGTCACTGTTCGGATTACGAATAAAGGATAACGGGTACTCAGCACACTATAACCCTGGAAGATCGAGTTACGAGCAGAACTTGGGCAACGACGGTAGTAATCTCCAGTTACCGATCTTGGTATCCCAACATGCTGAATCCGTACTAGAACATGTACCTATACCTACACCACACCTACAACTACTCCAACCGTGGATGCAGCTTTCTTTCTGAGGTATGTGCGGTATAAATATTCTAATTCATGAGTTATCGGATCGAATGACTAGACTTTCGCCATGAGATATGGCAGAAAGGATTACCCAGATAGAAGGGAATCCGAGGTGGATAAGCAAGACTAAATGGGAGAGAACTCCAAGGGTCAGGAGACCCAGACATTTATCAGGATCATGTGGATCCATACGTACATACAGACTTGGAGCATGAGTTGCTCGACACTGATCTGAGGATCTCAGCCTATACATAGTGCCTGACTTCCATATACATTTTAATTTTGAGAGACACTGGTGGTGCCTCTCTACCATTAACCCCATCCGGCAACAGCCATATTCGGCAGATTCACGAGTATTGGTACAAATAAATTAAGGGTAATCCGGTAGAACAATATACACTCCTGCACAAGTGTGCAAACACGATCTAATGATCATTTCAAATCCTTTTTCACTAAGAAGCTTGGGATAGAAAAAACATTACAGGGATCATGCAAATTAAATTATCATTACGGGTGCACACGTAATTATAATTTGCAGTGCATGGGAACTTTAGTGAGTCTTGCTGTCCAAGCTAATGATCAACCCAAGTTCTCGGTCACTTGATTAAGGATTGGATCTTAAAAAATCGGACTTCTCAATTAGGTGTTCACAAATGTCACACCCCGACCGATGGCGGAATCATCGGGGCGGGACATGTAGACTGTTAATAAGCACAAGGTTAACTAAATTGAAATATATTAATTCTCAAATTCCATTACAAACATTCAATCAAAAGCAATTCCAAGAAAAGAAACATAATTGAAATACATAAGTTCTTTATTTATTTTAACTAAGTCCAAGCCTATATGTAGCACATCTTGATCAATCTCACATATTAGGACATGAAACATGAATAAAATAAAGTCAACTAAAAAGTTGGTGAGTATAACACAGGTTTGTATATAGATAGCATATAGTTGTAAAACAAATCCTTACATAACATGATAAATAAGGCATTTATGGGGAGCAGCTATTGTGTAACCAAGTACAATCAAACCTTTGTAACTAGCATGCAAATTGTGTTGTCGGTATCAATCACCCCAATCTGGGTGGGTTTGTCAGACTTAATAGATCTATCATTGAAAACCGTCGGCTTGAACAGTTAATGATTGCACATAATCGCATACAAAGGTTAGCACACCTAGCACTCGGGCATAAAGCTCAAATTGCACACATGAATGTAAATAGGATTTGTACTTGTGTTGTTTGTGTAAATGTAAACATGTAATTTGAATAGTGTTCATGTTTCACCCCAAAAATGTAAAAGAGTAAAAGGGGCTATGTATACTCACTTGGTTTGAAGGCGTAGCTAACAAAGATACTAGATAGAATAAAGATCCTTGAAATGCACAAGTTAACCTAAAGTGTAATGTATATGGTATTAATAGTGTGCACAAAAGTTTAAGTCTAAAGTTGCATTTGGACTTGTGTAAAAAGTCATTGATTTGTAATTGAAAGTATTGAATAAAATATAAGATTTGAAAGAATATTTTTAGAATATTTTGATTAAGATTTGAGTTTGAATAATTAAATAAGTAATGTAAATGATTATTGTTTATGAAAACATTGTAAGTATTAATTATAATTTAGTATACATATTTAATTGTTTTTGTTTAAATATAAATGAAATAAATAATCATTTATTTATTTATAATATATGTAACGTAAGCATTAAAATACTTTTTAAAGTTTAACAATAAATGTAAATTAAATTTTATAAACTTTAAATAAATAATTTTCTATTTATTACAAGACTAAATATTTGATCTTTCTAAATAGGATTAAATGCATTTTTATAAAAATCAACTATTTTTATTTTGCAATTTAATCAGAATATTTATTGTTTGAAAAATATATAAAATTATAATTCTGCCAAAAATTTAACTCACACACGACCGTGCCTGGGAAGGGCACGATCGTGCTCGAACCACGGGCGCGACCATGCTAGCCAGGGCGTGACCGTGTTGATCAAACAAAGGCTTAACTAACTAAATCATAGACACGATCGTGCCTGGACTAAATCATTAGGCACGACCGTGCCTTGGCCAGGCACGATCGTGTCTATGATTCTAAGACACGACTGAGATTAGCCAAAGGGCATGATTGGGTCTGGACAGGAGGACACGACCGCGCTGGTAACCAGCACGACCGCGTCTCATTAGGCACGACCGCGCTAGATGATTAGCGCGACCGCGTCTGTTCCAAATCAGGAACGAATTGACTAATTCTTATAATAACATGGTTGGAAATCATAGGGCTTTCACCCATTAGATTATTTCAAGTCTTTTTGCATAAATTAATTGGATTTAAAACGTGTCTAGAGTCGGATTCGATTAAATCATTTTTGAACGAAAACTAGATTCGGGTTTAAGATAATTTCCATATTAGAAGCCCAAATTAACATGGGGCTTTTAATCTAAACACTAAATCGATAGAGGACAAGGTTTCAATTACCCGGAATAATGGCGAATTGATAGCGAACGGTAGAAAGGAGTTCCGGCGTCGGCGAGCTTGGTTTCCGGTGCTCCTTGCTGCGATTCCGGCTGTCTCAAGGCTTTCGAGAGTTTCTGAGAAGGTCGATGGAGCGTTTGGTTGGGGAAATTTCACTCTAGGATAGAATAATCGATGTTCAAGGGAGAGGATTTTCAAATTAGGAGGTTTTGATTTTCTGGAATCGGTTTTCTGATGTTAATGGTTACAATTGATATTATTCGTTTCTTTGTTAATGAAAGTGAAACGTATATCGGTTATGAGACTCAACGATCTCGCGTTTAAAACTGATTTTACGTTTTAACTGGTACTAGGCGCGACCGTGCCAAAGCACTCGGCGCGACCGTGCCAAAACGAGGCGCGACCGTGCCTATTAGGGTATCTTGCTATTTTTTCAACATCAGACCTTGTAACTTTAGTCTCTTGCCATATTTGTATAATTAGATACTTATGTATTGTTTTAACAGGATATAACCGAGTAAAATTTGCGGGTTTGCATTGAAATATAGTATTAAATTGATGGTACGAAAAGAAACAAAATAGTGCACTAGAATTGAGTTTGAAATGTATTACATTGAATTGAAAATACCGATACTAAAAATTAGAAATGTTACAACAAAGCATTCTCCTAGTTTTGGAGGAACGAGAGAAATTCAAATTGAATTCAACCAATCCTTTCGCACATTTATTGTTTGAGATTCTACTTGTTAGGAAGGCTTCAAATTGAGCGTTACCACAACTAACACTTACAATAATTGCACAATTATTGTGAGAGATTATAGCGTAATATCAGGATCCATCATACAGTTCAGTCTCACAATTGCTTAAAAGTTACGCCAGGAGTGATATGCACTAATGGGCAAAAGATTATTCTGACCCGCATACACATGGCACCTATGGGATATTGTGGAAGCTCGACATGAGTCAAGTAGGTAATCTGACGTTTTAGGTTATTGGTCAAACAGGGTTGTTCTCACAACCTTTGACATTCAGTACACCTTTAAGTCTGACTATTCTTTTGGTGATGAACAAGCCGTGATTTATTCTCAAGGGAATGCCAAAGAAACCTAAGTGTGGACTAACGACTATTGACGCAATAACAGAAGGACGACGTACAAAACTCTTCAAGGAGTCCCAAATGCGGAATTTCTTGCTAATCTCATTAGCTCATGATATGCATAAGGGACGAAAGCATGAGTTGTTTACAACAGACCACTGTCCACAAGGATTCGAGAAGGATAGTTTGATACCCTTTGTACCCGCACTTTCCCAAAGATCGTCTTGTTGAATGGATCCTAGTTTTCAGCCTAGAGGAGAGGCGTGGTCACCTCTCTCACTCCCAGTTTTCTATAAATAAGGAGCTTTAGGGCATCTATTGTTAAGAAATGACTTCTTAACGCAGGCTCAGGAAAATACAAAATTTTGATGTTTAACACTCATTACCTCAATGTTATGACCTGAGTTCTTGTACTAAGGACTTCATGCTAGGGCCAGTAAGAGTGGAATACGTAATGGTAAGTCACCAAAGTACCATTCGAACGCTAGGGAAGTGTAGACACACTATATGACTAGTAGTTGGCCATCAACCCTTTCTGCCAACTTAATGGGTTGACAAACCCATAGCCCATTTTGGGGAAAGCACTAATTCGATGAGACCATTCTCACAGTATTGCTGTTCATTTTCTCACCTAAATGGAATGTGAATATTCAAAACAAACATAGAACTTCGTATGGCTTACATACTTTGAGAGTATGGTGGTCAAGCCATGAGTTTACATATTAGGAAGTTACAACCCAAAGGCTGGTGGTACAAGCAAAGAGTAAAGTGGTGATTAGACTCGAACTTTGCTAGTAAGAGCACACAGGGAACCTTGATATATTAAATACACTATGACCCATTTTAATGGAAGATCCTAGAAAACACAAAACCTGAAATAAGAATAAAGTCTTAGTCCGAGAAAATGCTTTCGAAAAGCATAAGAGGGACAAACATAAAGTTTCGTTTCCATATTTTATCATTACTACACGATCTTCAACTGAAACTTGAATATCTCGTCGAGTAATTCTTTTTTAAGATCTATAGAGATCGGGCTATTGTGCATCATAGTGTGTAGATGAATAGAGAGTATGTGTCAGCATACACTCAAGATTCTCAGGCACTATTTCTATCATTATCAGGAATGAGTATCACATAACCCCACCATATTGAGGGTAATCAAATATGGGGTTCTTGCACAGTTAATATCTATAGTTAGAGAAGTATTCGCCTTGTTTTGGAATACTGACCACCAAGTAAATGGAAATCAAACAATTGATGCCTAAGTTGGATGATACAGATAGAATTTAGGTACCAAGTACCGGTAACCTATGTCTGTGGTTATGGATGAAGTCCATAAGCCCTAGTACTCCGTTCATCCGGAATCGAATAAAACACATAAGGATCCCGAGGAACTCCATTATGTGGCCAAAGATGAAAGGAAAAATTGCTATCTATGTTGGGAGATACCAAGCAGTAAAAGCAGAATGTTAGGAATCACCTGAGTAATCATAACAACCGAAGATTCCTCAATGAAAATGGGAACAGATTCACATGGATATCATTACAAAACTACCCTGAACGTCTAGCGGTTATGATACTATATGGGTAATCGTCGATCGTTTGATGAAATCAGCTCATTTTCTACCCATCAAAGAAACGGATAAAACTGAGAAACTTGCAAGGCTTTATATCAAGGAAATTGTGGCTCGGCATGGAGTGACAAATTCAATTATCTCTAATAGAGACATCAGATTCATGTCTAGAATCTGGCAATCATTACAAGAAGCCTTGGGTACACGTATTGACATGAGTACGACATACCACCCACAAACAAATTGTCAAATTGAAAGGACCATTCAAATTTTAGAGGATATGCTCCGTGCGTGTGCAATTAATTTCGTAGGAAATTGGGATACTCATTTGCCGTTGGCTGAGTTTTCATATAATAACAGTTACCATACCAGCATCAAAGCCGCTCCGTTTGAGGCTTTGTATGGTTGAAAGTGCCGTTCACCGCTATGTTGGGTGGAGGTTGGCGACAAGCATTTAACTGGTCCTGAGGTTATTCAGGAAATCATTGACAAGATTTTCAAAATCAAGGATCGTCTGAAGGCCGGCCGTGACAGGAAAAAGAGTTACGAGGATAACAGACGTAGACCATTAGAATTCCATGCTGGGGACCAGGTCATATTGAAGGTCTCACCTTGGAAAAGAGTTGTAAGGTTTGGCAACCATGGCAAGCTTAACCCTAGGTACATTGGACCATTTGAAATATTGGCTAGGGTTGGCCCTGTAGCATACAAGCTCAAGTTGCCACAAGAACTAAGCAATGTACATGAAACGTTTCATGTGTCGAATCTCAAGAAGTGCTTATCAGACGAGACATTAATTATACCGCTTCACATAGACGACAAATTGCACTTCGTTGAGGAACCCATTGAAGTCACAGATTGGAAAGTTCAGAAAACAAGGCGTAGCCGTATTGAATTGGTTAAGATACGTTAGGACTCGAAGCGTGACCCTGAGAATACATGGGAACACGAAGTTCAAATAAAAATCGAGTACCAGACCTTGTAAACAAATACACCAATTCAAGATAACATCAACTACATTTTGGGACGAAATTCTTTTTAACATGGGGAGAATGTGACACCCAGTATTTCAGGTCGAAAACTATATTTATTTTAGCACGTCCATAGTTCATAACTCCTGAATCATTATTTTGACAAAAGTATTGTCAAGTAGTCTAACAAAGGAACTCACATTATATTTTAGTAATTTTTAGAATTACTAAGGAATAAACAATTATAGACCACAAGGAACGTCCGTTGGTGATTAACAAGATTTTATTTAAATAAAGTCTAGTGACACGTTATAATATAAAAACTTAAATATTGGTGGCTAAACTTTAAAAAGTTGACGTCTAAATGTTTATTACATGACGTTAAGTTATTTTTTAGGTGTATACATGTTTATTATAATTAAAATATCAACTATGTCGGGTTTAACTAGTAGATTATTAAAACTAGTCAAGATACAAAATATATAAAGTTATTCGATCATAAAAAGTCATACACCGAGTATTATATCACATGATCACCTACCGGGTATACACTACCTAAATACCATCTAGTAATCATTGTAATAATTACTTGATTTGACAAGACCCAAACCCCCCCCCATGCTAAGTAATGATGGCCGAAAGATGTGGGGGACACCCACATCTCCTCACCCATCAAATCGTCATGATGATGTTGTAAGAGTCTTGTCTAATCAACCTAATCGTCATGATGATGTTGTAAGAGTCTTGTCTAATCAACCTAATCGTCATGATGATGTTGTAAGAGTCTTGTCTAATCAACCTAATCCTCATGATGATGTTGTAAGAGTCTTGTCTAATCAACCAAATCTTCATGATGATGTTGTAAGAGTCTTGTCTAATCAACCAAATCGTCATGATGATGTTGTAAGAGTATTGTCTAATCAACGTAATCGTCATGATGATGTTGTAAGAGTCTTGTCTAATCAATCAAATTGTCATGGTAATGTTGTAAGTGATACGTCAAATCAAGCCTTTTTCATGTACACATCAAATACACTTTTCTTCCATCATTACCTGGTAATGATGACGATGGAACAACACACCATCTTTATCTTTCTCCCTATATATATATAGACATACACACATATGCACACTCAAAAAATCCAAGAACACAAAAAGTCTAGAGAGTTTGAGTTAGAGTTTGGATATTCAAGGAAGATTTGGAGCTAGGAGTCGGGTTTTAGTAGCAAAACGAGCATCTATCATCTTCTACTAGTAAATCTTCACCTAGCTTTGACTAGTGGTATGAATCCGTCATGAACCTTTCTTTTCATCTTCATGTTCTTGTTGAAAACATGTTGTTCACCAAGAAAAACAAAGGATTTTTAATGATTAAAAGAGTCTTTATGAAGCCTAACCTTATTAAGTTTAAAAATAAGGGTTTTGGAATAAAAATGTATATATGGGTCGAAAATAATAAAAGTACATGTATCAATTGTGGTTTTGATCATTTTATGTTAAGTTATTATTAATCACATGATATTAAGATTTAAAAACAAGAAAAATTAAAATATGTATACCTATATTTATAGGCCTAGATATGCAAACAGATATGTATACATGTTTGATTTGATTAATGATTTGAAGATGATCAAGTAGATGGATACATGTATAAGGAATGTAATCTGTATATATATCTATGAATAGATATTCTTGTGTGAGCATTTGATGATAAAAGGGAAAGATTAAGTTGAGAAGTATGGTTAATACTTGGATAAGTGAAAGTATGAATGTTTAGAAACAGGACTATACATATATATAAGTGGGTCCATGATCCTAAGTTGTAGAACTTGAAAAAATTAGAAACAACATGCATGTAAATATATATATATATATGGAAGTCCTGATATATATATATATATATATGTATATATATATATATATGTGTGTGTGTGTGTGAACGATAGAAAAATTGTTAACACGGAATGAGTAATGAAATAGTTAAATGATGGAAATCAAGTTATATGTATGTATGGAAACACGATTATGATTATTATCTTGAAAATAAAAATATTAGATAACATGAAACTTGTATATTGAAAGGTGGTTATACTCGTATGCATATATTAGTAAAAATAAGTGCATGACGAACGTAAACAAACTAATAAATGCCGTTCGAAACAAGTATTTGCATGTGGAGGTGTTAACGTGGTTTATACGCACGTAGGATAAATAACATGCATAGAATACTCTTGAACGATATTTGTGATTTTATATAATTATTTTTAAGAAATAATTATATGTTTATATGCGAACGATAATATTAATATATTATGAGCCGATGCAAAAATAATATTTATATTTGGTACACCTAACAAGTCACCAATATGGAAACATAATATTTTCTTGGAAAATATATAAGCGTCTAGACTAGAATAATAATCACCAACAAGTCGTCACATGAAAACACTGTTTTTCTAAACAAAGGCGTACTTAACGGGATTCGTTAAGTCGGTGAACAACTTGCATTTAAGACGGGTAGTCTTAACACGTTAGTACCCTTGTGTGATTAGGGTACGGATAGACAGGAACTTCTAGCACACTATTATTTGCTAGGATTTCATCGGACACAAGGTGAGTTCACGACCCCCTTTTATTTTTTTACTGTTTTGTAAACGTCGGGGGAGAAACATACTTACTTAATATGTTTTGAAAACATGAATACTCTGGTTTAACTCCTTGTGAGTTTCACTATCCCCTTTTTCTAAGTTTTGAAATGTTTTGGGGAGGAAACATACTTGTAACTATTTTTATAAATGAATGAACATGTAGGTCCCTCGGGTGTGGCGGATCATCACATGCAAGTGGGTCTACTAGTAGGACCGGGTGCGGAATGCCCGTGACTAGGCGGAGAGTCTAGCTAAACAAAGTAAACCAACAAGAGAAAACATTTTAAACGTTCTTTGTATTATAAACACTTGAAGGTTACAGAGAAAAGCACTGAGATTACAATCTGCGTATTTGCGTCTATGTCTGCGTACTTAACTTATGTCAACCTATCCTATTTATACAAGACCTGATGCCTGCGCACTTAGCAAGTGCGCAGGGCAAAATGCTCTTGCGTACTTAGCAAGTACGCAAAGTTACTCTTGCGTACTTGCCAAGTACTCAGGAGCTTTCTCCTGCGCACTTACAAGTGCGCAAAACACTTGGAGAATTTTGCAACAATCAATATGTAAAAGTAAATACAACTCGATAAACTAATACATAAAGACTCTTACATACAAAGACAATTACAAACAAAACAATACAACCTAAGACTAATACTCTATCTATCCAGAGTGTTTGTCACAGGAAAGTGCTTCAAGAAACTCCCCCTTGACAACAGCTCTGGATAATCTTCAGTCTTCGGTCTTCACATCTTCAGTCTTCACATCACTTGATCTTTAGCTTCCATCTTCTTCTTGTAATCAAGGCATAACTTAATCACCTTGTCATATTTAGAAGCAAGGATCTTTGTCCACTCATCCGTGTAGACGTAATAACGTTCTGCTAGTACCTCTAGATCTTTCACAGAAAAGTTGATGAAGCAGACTTCATAAAATATTCTGATCAGTTCCTTTGGCACTATGTTCCCGCTCTCTGAACGTCCCTTACCCATGATCACAACCTCGCCCGTCTTTGGATCTACGTACCAGTACCACATGTCACCAAGAATATCCTGAGATAACTTGCTCAGGGGAATCTTAGTTTCACATCGCACTGGCTTGTATACCAATTTCTTTAAGTGCTTCTTAGTCACAGGATTTATAGCGTGCTTATCCTTGACTCTCTTGGGGACTTGAGGCTTGAACATCTCGAACTTCCCTGATCTTGCTTCTCGCTGCAGAACCACCCACAAACCCATCGCCACTGCGTGATTGGAATGACCCAGCAGCTCTCGGTTTGCTAGGTTCACAAGGTCGTATTTGGGTAAGGAGCTGAACGCTTCACTGGTGGGTTTCAAGTATTGAACCCCGCCAGATCTTTTGATAGCGAACAGCTGCTTATCCTCCTCGAACCTTACAGCCAAGATCATCCCTGTTGCTCCATGTTTGTCTATTATAGACATCTTTTGCCACACAGGAGCTGGACCCTTTGATGAAGTAGAAGGCATGTCTGTTTCTTTCGGTGCCTCTGGGTCCACAGGTGCAGGGTCAACTAGGGAGGCTTCAGTCGAGGCTTCTACATTACTAGCCTGCTCGACTGAACCTGTGTCGAGCGGAGCGTCGAAGGATGGAAATTCAAAGATTTCTCCATCTTCTAGCTCGTACTCTCCTTCCCCGTCACCCTTGGGAATTTCGATCACAACGTCTTCATCATCATCATCATCATCATCCCAATCGTCACCAGAGTCGATCTCTCCTTCTTCTAGATTGAAGAGAGCATCGATCTGTGCTTCTTTGGAATAGTCAGGCTCTAAATATAGGATCTCATCATCAGATAAGTCCTTAAGTACTTCAGCCACTGACTTTCCTTTCTCACCACCACCACCACCAGAGGTATCACCACCCTCTTGATGAGTCGACTCCCCCTGAGCCAATGGAACAGCAGAGATGGGCACGATTGCAAAAGCTTGGTGCTCACCTCCACTAGGACCGGCTTCGGGATCCTTATCCTTGTCTTCATCCTTAGTCAAGTCGACAGGATGACACGCCTCATCACCAGTAGACCTCTTTTCCTTCTCTTTATCCTTCTCCCCCTGAGCATCAAGCTTCTTGGTCAGATCAGCAATCAACTTGACCATCAGCTCATGCTCCTTCCTTTGAGCGTCAAACCTCAGCTCCAAGGACGACCCGTGACCCAGAAGCATTTCATTTGTCTTGATTAGGAGCTCGTTCTGGGCCATGACGCTCTTCAGTCGTTCCTTAGTCCCCGTTCTCTGGCTACGAAGGATTTTAACTTCGTCTACCAAAGAATTGATCTGTGCTTGTTGAGCGTCAGACTCCTCCTTAGATTTCTGAATAGTCTCCAGTAGGTCAGCAACTTGGGTTTCCAGAACATCTATCCTTGCATCATTTGGATAAGGATGTCTGGATGAGGAAGCCTCGGCATTATGAGTAGGGGAGGAGAATATGGTATCAAAGTCAAACCCTTGTGTGAAGTCTCCATAGTTGAAGGGTTGACTTGGAGGCTCAATGGTGGTGGTTGGGATGGAAGATGTGACGAGAGATGTAGGGGTAATGGTAGGGGTGATGGTGACTGACTCCGTGAGAATTGGAGTAGTCACCGCCACCTGAACAGTAGTGGTAGGGAGGGTCACTATCATAGGGATCTTCGCTGTGATTGAAGTGACGGCCACTTCACTTTGCACCTGCGGCCTCCTCCTCATACGGTAAAGCTGCTATGAAGGTGGGGTGGAGGCTGAATCTAGACTAGCAGCTGACACTTGTACTTGCTGCTGAGCCTCCACCACACTGGGGATAGAAGGCTGTTGCCTATCGCCCCTGTTCTTGTGAATGCTTTCCCTTATTTGTCTTTGTATAGCAGCGTCAGAGTCAGAGTCTGGCTCGTATTCGCTGCTAGAGGAATGTCGCTTTCTCTTGGAGGACGACTCAGGTAGGGTTACCTTAGCCGTTCTCCTCGGGTGTACCTGCGACGGTGCATCATCGGAATCGGAAGAATCTGACTCAGTCGCTTCCGAGTTGGATCCCTCAGCACCATCATTTCCTCCTTCGTCGTCTCCATCATCAGACGAACCATCATCACTTTCCATTTCCTCCTGTTGTTCGTCGGAGTGTTCACTCAATTCCGGCTCTGAGTCGTGACTGTACCATCTCTAGTCACCTGGGGCCACATATGCTTCATTGATGAGGTGGCCAAAGAGTTCTGTATGCACAGGGGTAGGATCTACACTGCATGGCTTTAGGAATTCGGCGAATACTCTTTTGTCTACCCTCTTTACTTGCAGTCTCTCCCCTATAGCAAGAAGGTTTGGCAACGCGTCATTAATCAGAAGTTGCACAAACCGAGGGTATAACAAGAACCGAAACCTCTCCGCTGTGTTGATCTGGTCATTGATGGCCTTAAATATGTAGCAGGAGAAGTTGTAGCCCTTGTTGAGAGAAAGGCCGACCATGGCTGCTGCAAGGTCATGACCCATGGCATCTTTCCCAGCTTTCCTTGATGAGATGCATATGATCATGACGTGGGCGAAATATCTCCATTGGTCTAACACCCACATCTTTTTGTATGAAGCATAGTCCCTAGCACCGACATAGCCCATTCTTTGTCTCCAACAGCCGTCCACAAAGTAGTCTGGATAAGCTGTCGGGTCGGTTGCGAGATCTCTGAATTGAAGGACCCTTCGTATAGTATCTTCAGAGAAAGCAATAGCATGACCAGCAACGATAGCCCTTATAACGTTGGGGGTTACCGTGCAGTCGTGCTCTACAGTCTCCCAAAACTGCTCGAGGTAGGGTCTTGACACGATCGGGTCAGCAGAAATGGCGTAGCTGATTCTTGAACGGTTCAAGAAATCAATTATGTCTCTGTACTGCAATGCTGCGCCCTTCCACTCAGGTTCAGTGTTAGCTAACAGGTTGAATTCATTAGTAAACGCTCGAGCCATGATCTGCAAAAACACACAGAAAACAGAATCAGAACAACATGTATCATTGGAAATGAATAAACATGGCTCAGTATAGCAGTTACTCTTTGAACTGAATTTCAGACTTAGGAATTTTTGCCAACTGTTGGTCCTGCGTACTTAGCAAGTACGCAGGGGTTTCCTCTTGCGTACTTAACAAGTACGCATGAAGTGCTTCTTGCGTACTTGTTAAATGCGCAGGAAACGCACTTGGTGGAAAAATTCAGAGGTTTGAAATTCAACCAATGTTCAAAAATTGGTGTGTATTGGGTCACCACTAGGTCGGAATAGAAGATTCTACCTTATGGGACCAATATCAACACCAAGTACCTGCTAATCTTGACCTATTTTGTTCTAACAGTCGACCGTAGCAACCGTCGGTTCAAATTCGAACCCAAAGTCAAAATCAAAGACTCGAATGGACGATTAAAGGTTGATTAGTGATCGATTAATGATTATTAACAAGTTTTAATTATTAGGTATTACCCAAACAACCCAAAAATTATCTAAAAATATCGAACAAAAACCTAAGATAATCGGTCCAAAATCAAGATTTTTGTGGATGGATTAAGCCTAAAATCTCACCAAATCGATGTAATGAAGTGACGAAACTAGCAATGGGATGAAAAATCGGATTGAAACATTTGAATTTTCGAGTGAAAGTCGGAGGGAATATGAACCGGTTTGAAAGTGATAAGGTTCTGAAAATTTTCTAAGTCCGGTTTATATACCCCACGCAAAAAGGTCGTGCGTACTTAGCAAGTGCGCACGTTTTAACTCGTGCGCAAGACTTAACTCTTGCGTACTTACAAGTGCGCAAGACTTAACTCTTGCATACTTATTAAGTACGCAGGGCTTACTTCATGCGCACTTACAAGTACGCACAAAACCTTAAGTGCGCAAACTTTCAACTCAAATTTATGAAGTTTATCAAGTCAAATAACGAACAAGTTAAAAATATTCAACCAAGAGGATTCAAATACAATTCAGGAAGGTTAAACACAAATATTTTTTGCTTTTCTGAATAAAATTGAACTATGCATAAACTTAAAATCTTTTTGAACTTTTCTAATAACAATATACAAGTATTCACACAAACTATTTTTGATCAAAGACACGAGCAGAGGATCATATCAGGCTCTCTTTTAGCAAAAATGATACAACATAAACATCAAAGAATATGGGATAATGTCATGGATTACTATTTATTCATACGTAATAAGCACATAAACAAGTAATTCAAGTTAACAATATTATAAGAGTTGAAACTATAAGCATCTTTGTATCACGTTCTTGTGTATTAAGGTATTAATTATAAGATATACAACGTGTACCCCACTGATATGCTACAATAATGTAAATTGCATTATCTCAAGGCATCTAAGATTTTCCCAATGATTTTCTAAATTTTCAGAATGAAGTTACATCTATTAGCACAGGAAAAATCAAGCAAAATCCATAAGGATTATCAGGAATCATAAGATTCAGAATCGAGTGATTCATTTGTCTTGGTTTCATTTGATTTTCTTCATTGAATATCGGTATGATGATTCAGGATAATATATATGGTGTTTGAGTTTTAAGGTAAGGGGATCCAACCTTTATCTGGATTTGATTTCAATGAATCAGGAGTGATTCAAGGGTGAATACATGCTCAACGGCTAATGTAGAGACATGTCTTGATTCAATCTCTCCTTGCATACTTGTGAGTATGGGCAGTGAGATGAACCGCATTAATTGTGCTAACAACATAACCCGAAACTGACACCAAAAGAAAATTATTGCCAAAATCTAGCATCATTTATCTGATAATGATCTTTTCTATTCTTTTACGCACACACACTTGCAAACATGGGTTCAAATCACAAATGTAATTTAGATTTAGTTTCCACACTACGAGTGATTCAAAGACGCGTACAGCCTACTGACAATTCAAATTACTTGTAAATAAGCATATTAAAAACATAATAATTTAAACAATTAAGTAAGCATGACGCAATCATTTCCCATATGAGCAGTGTGTGACGTTTAGATCATTTCTGATGTACTATCATTTTCTTTTTTCTCAAGTTAACATTGAAATTTTCTTCATTTTCTATTTTGTTTTTGATTTTGTAAAATATTTTGAAAATTAAAAGAACTATACAAAAAATTTAAAAGAAATACAGTTTAACTTCCATGAATTGAATTGATTTAAGAAAAATTAATTTTCACTCAGGATTGAACATTCCTATCAAGTTGACAAGATGCTCAAAACGGGATCGATCAAATGCCTTTGTGAAAAGGTCAGCAAGATTGTCATCCGTGTGAACTTTTACAAGTTCAGTTAAATGCTTTTCAGCACAATCACGGATGAAATGATGGCGAATCTCTATATGTTTAGTTTTGGAATGTTTCACCGGGTTATTTGTGATGGACATGGTGGCATTGTTGTCAATGAATAGAGGAGTTCCAGTGAAGTTCAAGACGTAGTCTCTCAATTGTTGTTGAATCCATAATATCTGAGAACAACCGCTCGCTGCAGCAATGTATTCTGCTTCACAAGTTGAGACAGAAACCGTTGACTGCTTCTTGCACTGCCCGGAGACCAGTCTGACTCCTAAGAATTGACATCCACCAGAAGTTGACTTTCTGTCAAGGTTACAACCGCCATAATCTGAATCAGTGTAGGCTTTGAAGTCGAATGACTGCTGCTTAGAGTACCAAAGACCTAATCGGGGTTTCCCTTTCAGGTATCTGAAAATTCTCTTCACGGCTATCATATGTAACTCCTTCGGTTGAGACTGAAACCTTGAGCACAAGCACACAACAAACATTATATCGGGTCTTGAAGCTGTGAGATACATAAGTGATCCGATCATCCCACGGTACAATCTGCTATCTATATCCTTTCCATCTTTGTCAGGATGCAGACCATGATTGACTGGGATAGGTGTGCCATAAGTACTGATATCATTCATCTTGTATTTTGACAAGATGTCCTGCACATACTTGGTTTGATGGAGGTAAATTCCATCCTCTCTTTGACTGACTTGTAGACCCAGGAAGAACGACAGTTCACCCATATTACTCATTTCAAATTTGGACTTCATCACCTGCTCGAATTCCCTACACATCCCTTCATTGGTAGATCCAAAGATAATGTCGTCGACGTATACTTGTACAAGAAGATTGTCACCTCCTGCTTTCCTAATGAAGAGAGGTCGAGCCAATCTGTCCACGGTCAAAACCATTAGACAGTAAATGCTTAGATAATGTCTCATACCATGCCCGCGGTGCTTGATGAAGACCATAAAGTGCTTTGTCGAGCTTATACACTTTATTGATATTATGCGGATCTTCAAAACCGGGAGGTTGAGTGACATAGACCTCTTCATGAACTTTACCATAAAGGAAAGCACTCTTCACATCAAGTTGATAGACCTTGAAGCCGACATATGTGGCATAAGCCAAGAACAGTCGAATGGCCTCAATTCTAGCAACTGGGGCATATACTTCCGTGTAATCCAAGCCCTCTTGCTGATAAAAACCCTGAACAACCAATCTTGCTTTGTTCTTCACAACAACATGATGATCATCCGTCTTGCATTTGAACACCCATCTGGTTCCAATTGGCTGAAAGCCTTTTGGCAAGTCAACCAAATCCCACACGTGCAACTTTTGGAATTGAGACAGTTCATCTTGCATCGCCTCAATCCAGCAGTTGTCAGTTAGAGCCTCCTTCACATTCTTCGGCTCTAACTGGGACACGAATGCAGCATGCAGACATGTTTCCATGACACCAGTGTCAAGTATCTCTGTGTAAAGACTGGTGTTCTCAGTGATGGTTCGATGACGAGTCTGAACACGGCATAAGGATCACCAATAATGTTGTCGATTGGATGATTCCTATGCACTCTCGTCTCCGGTACAACCGGTTCTTGAATTTATGGATCAAGATTCGTGCTTAACTCCCCATTTCCTGTGTTCCAGAGGAAGAAGATTCAATGTTAATTGGATCAGCTGGAGCTTCATTTCCTACAGTTCTGTTAGGATTAGCTTGAGCGTCATCTCCAACAACAAGAACATCTTCACTGTTATCACTGTCATGAGTTCCAGATGCAGATACAGCATTGGAATCAGGAGTTATAATCGGTACAGTAGCACGAGTAGAGAAGCTGGAGTCATTGTCGCCACCCAATAATTCATAAACATTTGCGGCGTCAACTGCAGATAGATCAGGAAGATTGAATGACTTGAATAGCGCATCATAATCAAAACCCCAAGCTGGACCTGTTGGTTCGGGTGGAATGCTGTATTTACTACAATCCACTTCAAACCATTCCTCGACAGTACGAGTTCCTATGTTGTACACTCTCTAGCAAGGCGAGTTGGCAACGTATCCTAAGAAGATGCCTTCCACCGCTTTTGCATGAAACTTAGACTGGCGGTCTTTGTACTGTAGCAACAAGGAACAGGGACTACCAAAAGGAACTAGGTAATCAAGATTGGGAAGTCGATTGTTGATCAACTCGTAACAAGTCTTGTTGTGCCTCTTCACAACTAGAACTCTGTTTAAGACGTGACAAGTTGTATTAACGGCTTCTGCCCAGAATGTGACAGGAAGCTTTGCATCCGACAGCATAGTCCTTGCAGTCTCAATCAGTGTTCTGTTCTTCCGTTCAGCAACTCCATTCTGCTGAGGCGTGTACGGCGCGCTGAATTCGTGACAGATCCCTTTCTTGAGACAGAAAAGCTCCATCAAATTATTCTTGAACTTAGTTCCGTTGTCACTCCTTATTCTTCTAACTTTCAGTTTGCAAAGAGATTCCAAGCTTAGGATCAAGTATTGAAGAATATCAGCAGTCTCGTCTTTAGTACCTAAAAAATGCACCCAAGAAAAACGTGAGAAATCATCAGTTACTACTAGACAGAACGACTTACCTCCAATACTCCTAATACTTATGGGGCCACACAGATCCATGTGTAATAGCTCCAAAGGGGTATCAATAGAGTTTTGGAGCTTGGGCTTGTGAGACTTCCGTTGCTGTTTGCCCTTTTTATAAGGCATACAGTCATCTGCACCGGTAAATCTCAGCTTAGGAACCCCGGTTACCAAACCGTTTCGGACAAGATGATTCATTTTACGATACGAAATATGTCCGAGTTTTCTATGCCACAAGATGGAGTCGAGCTCTGTCGCTTTAGTAAGCAAACATGTAGCAACTGATGAGGTGGTTGTTGCCACGCTCATATCGATCCGATAGGTGTCATTTGTTCTTGGCGCTCTCATCAGGATCCATTCTTCGGGAACTTCAAAACCAGGTTTGAGAATCAGGCATTCTGACTTGTCAAACATTACCGAGTACTCCTTATCACACATTTGGGAGACACTCAACAAGTTATGCTTCAGCTGCTCGCAGAAGTTGACATTGTCAAAGCTGACACAACCGTTCGAAACCACGCCTTGACACGTGATGCTGCCGCCTTTTTCTCCGGCAAAGGCCACATAGCCGCCTCTGAATGGTTTAACATCTTGAAGCAGGGCCATGTTTCCTGTCATGTGCCGGGAGCATCCACTATCTACATACCAGCGGTTAGAGATAGTACCATTCGGACGTCCCTACACGAGTCACAAAAGAATTAGTTTGATTTGGAGACCCAAGCCATTATGGTCTTGGGTCTTCCATCCTTTTCAAAATAAACTACTTCCGTTAACTCACAGTCATGATGACTGTTCAAAATTGATGAATCTTCAGAAGAAATAGAACTAGGAGATTGAGAAGTTTTGGATTTGGTAGTCCAGGATCTCTTCTGTTTCTTAACCGGAACAGGAGACTTTGGTTCAACAACAGTATGTGAACTTGTGGAAGCTTCACCTGATTGAACTGAAGTCAGCTGTTCCAGCTTTCTCTACCTCTTGTTTCTTCTTCTTCTTCTTCTTCTTCTTCTTCTCTGTGGCTTTGAGAGTTTCGCCACAGGTTTCTCACCAGTATGTGTACTACCAGATGTAGATACACAAGGTACAGCATGTTGCGTTACCTTTCTTGTAACAGATGGTTTAGCTTCAGACTTTATCTTAGGCTTTACCATCGGTTTGACTGGTGGTTTCACCACATTTTGTTTTGGATTTTTGGGAGCTTTCACTGATGGCGACCTAGGGATAACAGCTGGTTATGGAACAACATGCTGTTTCCCTTGGTTCTTAGAAGGACAGTTCACAATAATGTGACCAACCAAGCCATAGTGAAAACAATTCCTCTTGTCTACATTAGTTCTCTTGTAAGGCTCATTAGATCTGGCCTTAGATAACTCAGCATTATGAGAAGGAGGAGTTGGTTTATGAACATTAGTCTGAACCTTTACAGTTTGGTTTTTGGGGGTATAGTATTTTTCTAAATTTTCTTTATACCCAAGCCCATAATGAGCTGAAAAAGCTTCTTTCTTTGCTTGGTTAAGACTTTTATACCCCCCATAAAGCATTACCTTTAGATTATCATTTGTTTCAATGATATCGGGTTCAGTTAAAATGCAATTATCACCATTAGTGATAACGTTTTTCTTTACCTTTTGTTCAGTGAACAACTCCTCAGATACTGCTCCTTCAGGGTAAGTGTCAACCGACCCATCTTCAGAAGCAGTAACAAACTCCTCACTAGATGTGGAGTTAGCCTTACTTGAGGATTCATCCTTTTTAGGGGAATCATCCTTATCAGAGGACTCATCTAGACAAGTGAGATCAATGTCTATTAAGCTATTGACAAACTTCCCGCTCACTGGTGGAGGAATGGCATTAGTACCCAGCCCTAACCCATTCATTTGTCTCACTACAGATTCATAGTGTTCCACCACAAAGCGAGAGTTTTTCAACTTCTCATTAGTGCATTTTAACTGCAAGATCTCATTTTGCAGTTTGTTGATTTCATTGTTCCGTTTTTCTAACCCCCTGTATGCAACATCTAAGTGAAGCCGTTGATCACTTATTTTTAAGGAATATTCACATTTTTCTTTTTTCAACGTTTCAATAGAATCTTTAAAACGTTTTTCATTTTCTTTGTAGTTTAGAGCTGTCATACTTAGGGGTTCGATTTTGTCTTGGAGCCTAGAATTTTCAAGTTTTAGCCCTAGACATTTAGAACATGAAATAACAGAAAAAGGGTTAGAATCTACCTCAGAAGATGAACTTGTTGCTTCTCCAATGGCCATGAGAGCAACATCAGTAGTAGATTCCTCTTCATCAGCTACAGGAGCTTCCATATCTTCAGCTTCCTTCACCTCCTCTGTAGCAGCAGTTGTAGATTCTTCTAGGTCAGCCATAGAAGCTTCCCTTTTCTCTGCTTCCATCATCTCCATGATCTCTACCATGAGACCAACCTGGGTTTGTACGATGATGGTATCCTCAAGATGAACACCCCAATCAAAGCTTTCGTCCTGTTGGGCTACCAGTGCATTGGACGTTTCAGCTTGGCTTTGATTGTGGTGGTTTGAGTTGTTGTGGCCATGGCTGTTTCCTTGGCTGGGTCGGGTAAAACCAGAGGCAGGTGCTCTGTCTTTCTGACACTCACGAGCAAAGTGTCCGTAGTTTAGACACTTGTAGCATTTGGCCTTAGATTTGTCAAACCCGACCTTGGCATTAGGATGCCCGCCAATAATTTTCCTCATGTTATGTTCAGGAAACGCTTGGCTCTCCTCAATAGCATGGCCATATTCCATTGAATATCCATGTCCTCCATGTCATCAGGATCCACTTGATTAAAATCTTCTTCAATCGTCTCTGGATCAGTAAGCTTGCGACCTATGAAATTTTCATATGCAAGCATACAAGATGAGAATAGTGCTACATGATCTTCAGCTATTCTGGTTATAGCTGATTGGTTAGCTGAATACGTAGCAGGAGGATTTCTTGAGGTATGTTGATGATGAGATCCCAACCCTGATCTAGATGCATAACATGCATGACCACCACACCCAGTTGAGTGGTCTTCTTCAGTAGGGTTTTCAGTGAAGAGGGAAATTCCAGAGCCCGATGACTTGGATGTAGAAGTCATCCCATGATACATATAAGGGTCTTGTATCTGGGGTCTTCCTGAGCTCTCCTTTCTTCTTAGGTTCATGTCATGAGCTTGAACCTTTCCTATTGCCTCCTCTACTGTCAACTCATAGAATTTAGGATTTTCCCTCATCAGGGTTGTGTACATCTCAAATTTGGGTGGTAAAGCATCCAAAAATTTTTCCACCATTTCTTCATCTGGATACCCGAGTTCAAAAGCCTTCAACTCAGTCTGTAAATGATAGAATCTAGAGATGAGGTCATCTAAAGATTCGTTCTCAAAAAATCTGAAGCACTCGTACTGCTTCCTGAGAAGATCCCGCTTACTCTTCTTGATGTCACTATTTCCTTCGAATCTCTTCTGTAAAGCTTTCCAGAGATCCTTAGAATTGTCATACCCTCGGAAACTATGGAACACCCGAGTTAATGCCATAGTGATCGAACCAAGTGCCTTCTTTTCATGATCATAAGCTTTCTTTTCTTCGTCAGAAAGCTTAGAGATAGGTTTAGGCATGGTTTCATCAAGATAGATGTGTGTGGGATGCTTATATCCCTCAAGGATTGGTATCCATAGTGATGAGTCGGTATAAGAAATGTAGTGCTCGAAACGTGCTTTCCAATTAGAATAATCGTTCACGTTTAGCAACTTTGGTGGTTTCTGTGGTGTACCGATCTCATTATCATAATGTAACAGGTTTCCCAAATTCTGAAGATTCGACATAGTGAACACTTGGTCAAATTTCAGAAAAATCAGACACAGTTGCGCACTTGATTTTTGGCCTTGCGCACTTGAGAAATGGTCTTGCGTATTTAGATTTGCTCTTGCTTACTTGTAAGTACGCAGGAGTAAATAATAAGTACGCATGATATAACTTAAGTTCGCACAAGATTAGTCTTGCGTACTTGTAAGTACGCAGGAGATAAGTCTTGCGTATTTAGTAAGTACACACAAAACTGTACTTTTTGCCAGAAATGGTAAGTACGCAGGATACCTTTTCAGTAACTTTCACCAAACTTTTCCGGTCACCTGAAACTCGCCGGAGATGGTAAAAATTGGTCTGATGATCAATGCAAATGAGCCAAAGGGTCATAAACTTGTTTCTAACCATCCTTTGATGCTCAAAACACTCAAATACACAACAAAAATTAGTTTTTGAGTGATTTTTGCTTCTAAAATAGTGCTCAAGAGCTACCCCTATTTTATCACAAAAATCAACAAAAATACCTCTTTTTGCTTGTAAAAACTCGGTAGAAACTCTCCAAACTCACTCACAACACTCGAAATCAGGAGCAGTGCTCTGATACCACTTGTAGGTCCCTCGGGTGTGGCGGATCGTCACATGCAAGTGGGTCTACTAGTCGGACCGGGTGCGGAATGCCCGTGACTAGGCGGAGAGTCTAGCTAAACAAAGTAAACCGGAAAGAGAAAACACTTTAAACGTTATTTGTATTATAAACACTTGAAGGTTACAGAGAAAAGCACTGAGATTACAATCTGCGTATTTGCGTCTATGTCTGTGTACTTAACTTCTGTCAACCTATCCTATTTATACAAGACCTGATGCCTGCGCACTTAGCAAGTGCGAAGGGCAAAATGCTCTTGCGTACTTAGCAAGTACGCGAAGTTACTCTTGCGTACTTGCCAAGTACGCAGGAGCTTTCTCCTGCGCACTTACAAGTGCGCAAAACACTTGGAGAATTTTGCAACAATAAATATGTAAAAGTAAATACAACTCGATAAATTAATACATAAAGACTCTTACATACAAAGACAATTACAAAAAAAACAATACAACCTAAGACTAAGACTCTATCTATCCAGAGTGTTTGTCACAGGAAAGTGCTTCAACAGAAAAAATACCAGACCGTTATTTGTGCATTGAGGAAACAATTATAGAGCTCGTAAAGTCCCCTGAAACAAACATACTGTGTAACCATTAGCTATGGACTTAGCTTAGGATTCTATGGATAGTACTATTGGGGGTGACGCCCCCGATCATGGTTAGTCGCGCTAGCCAGGGGTCCACATGGCCGAATGACCGCATATTGTCTTAACATATTCTTGTGGTTTAACGAAGGAGGGGCATACACTGTTGTCATGGTTTGGTTACGGTTTCATGTACGAACATAGGTATTTGTAAGCCTAGCTAGATTACGAATAGATCAATAACACTTGTTTCGTTTATCATATGCGTTTACAATTATTTGTACTTATTTATGACGGTTAACTCATGGATACGTTTTCGGGTAAAATTACCTATTTTATGACGGTTAATTCATGGATACGTTTTTAGGGAAAATTACCTATTTTATGACGGTTAAGTCATGGATACGTTTTCGGGTGAAAACTACTCATTTTATGACGGTTAAGTCATGGATACGTTTTCGGGTAAAATTACCTATTTTATGACGGTTAAGTCATGAATACGTTTTTAGGTAAAATTACCTATTTTATGACGGTTAAGTCATGGATACGTTTTTGGGTGAAAACTACTCATTTTATGACTGTTAAGTAATGGATACATTTTCAGGTGAAAACTATTTAGTTTTATGATGGTAAAGTCATGTACATGATTTCGGGAGAAACTACTTGCATTGGTATAACTAACTCTGTGAAATCACCAACCTTTGTGTTGACACTTTCAAGTATGTTTCTCAGGTAACCCTTAGCCATGGCGCGGTTGGAATATGCTAGCTATGTTGGATCAGTTCCCAGTAGCTGGAAGGACATAGCATATCAAGTCTCAAGTCTATCGTTGATCTTAAAGAACTTAGATCATTGTATTACTTAGTTTTAGTAATTGTATATGTAATCAAGTCTTAGAAATCACTATTACAGCTTCCTCTAGCGTGTAATGAACCAATCGTTGCAACCTTTATTTATTTATTAAGTAAATAAATTTGGGGGTTTGACAAATTGGTCGACCGTATGCACTGTTCCGTTACGAAATACTAATGCTCCTAACAAAGGGTTGGTACTAGTAATCATAACCAACCTTACAAAAATATAACATTAATTAACAAATGACAACGGCCTAATTAACACCTCGAATAAGAACGATTGTCCATTTTTCAACTTTTTATCTCAGTCAGACAATAGCGAGGGTTGAGTAAAGAATCCGTGTCCATGGTTCGATACTTTGTTCTTACCCAGACTATACTACGCTTCGATAGGTTCACTTGCATATTGTGCATGTATTTAGTTGTAGTAATTATCATTTTTATTTATAATTTTAAAACCTGATTTTGTGTAACTCTAAACCGAATAATAAAAATATATATTATATCACTTGCATTTGACATTAAGTTTGTGGTGTCGTTACCAGGGATATATATATATATATATATTAAATAAAAGATTCTGAAAATGGTATCAGAGCCAAGTGCTCTTAAAATAAAAAGTTTGTTCAAGTTTGACTGTGCAGATCAACACTTTCTCATATTCATTCAAAATGAATATTCTGAAGAGCAACGATACTGTTAAAAACAATATTGAAGAGGAATATGAAATTCCTCATAATCTTTATTTATTAAATAAATGGACTATTCCAAAAATGGAACATAAACTAATTTATAAGTTAGGAATTTTTTAAAAATTAGGATTGAAACAAGTTGTAAAAACAACAGAAGAAACATTTTCTTTAAATAAAGAAGACATGGTAATTAAACTATTGTCAAATAAAGATTTAAATAAATATAAGAAGGACTATAAATTCCTTCATATAGGTTTAGTGCAGATAGCATTCAAACCTTTGACCTTAGAAGGTCTTCCAGAAAGCTTTGTAGCAGTCTCTAAGAGATGCTAAAAATCTTGACTGGAAACAATCTCTAATAGGGATTGTCCAAACTAGTCTGGCTCATGGACCAGTCTATTTTAATGTTTATCCAAATTTACAATTATATTTATCAGATGTTAATATATCAGACGCTTTAACTTTAAACGTTAAAACTCATGGTTATAACTATGCTCCAGGTTCAGAGGTTATCTGTATCTGTTATAGGATATATTATAAACCTTTATACACTTTAAATCCTCAGTGTAGAATGGTCGATAAACCATTAAATGAAACAATAGTAATAGAAACTAATTTTGGTAAGTCTAATATAACTACCAGAAGAAAGATAAAATGAGAAGAAATTAACTTTCCAGAAAACTGGATCCTTGATAAGGCTACAACATCTCAACAATATGTTGATAATAACCCTTTAGAAATTATACAATCTAAAGAAGGAACTGTCCAAATCCAATTTGAACAGATTAGAAACACTTCTTCTATACCTAGATCTTTATCTTCTAGGTCTTTGTCCTCTCGACAACATATATCTCCTTTAGGATATACTGTTAGAAGCCCTTCTAGAGCTTCAACTTCAAGAGTTAGGGAAACTTTCCCTGCAACAGAAACATTTAATAGATTAAGGATAAATCCTTACAATATAGTCCAAGGAGTCCAAGTAGATCCGGAATTAACTGAATCAGAGGTCGAATTTGTTTAATGGATTTTAAAGAAAAAATATATTTTAATCCGGGATCTCCGGTTAGAAAAGAAACTAATAAAGAATTTCAATTGCCAAAATGAGAATTATTTAGAAATTGGTTTTTTAATAATTTTAAAGAAACCGAAGTAAACTTATTTAAATAAGAATATTATAAAGATTTAATTATAAAAAATGAGATTATACTATTTATTCTTTGGTTTATAGAAAAATACACGAGAAGTATTATTTCCGTTATTGAAAGAGAATTCATTATTAAAGGAGAAAAATTAATTTCTAATGTTTTTCCTCCTACTCAATCTTTTAAAATTGAAAAAGATAATGAAGTAAGGTATTATCTAACCTTTCAAAAATTATTTGAAGGGGATATTTTACCTATCACGATTTCTCAAATAAATGATTTAATTAAACAGCAAAATTATACAAATTTATATTTAATAATCCTAGGAGAACAAATCCAGGATTTGTCTGCTAAAATGGATAGGATAATATCCCACTTAAAAGAGAAAAGTATATCTGCCAAACCAGCTTCTCTTCAAGAAAAAATTGCTACTCCTAGTATACAACTTCCTCCGGAAGTCACAGATTTTAAATTAAAATCTAAGGATAGTCTTGTAGCAACTTTAAATGAGACAATGAGCACTTTAAAGAGTCTTAAAATAAGTACTCTAACAGATTTCTCTGAAGAAAATTACCAAGAGGAAATTAGAGATCAAATCTCCAAACTTTATGTAATATCCGGGAATTTCCGACCTAACTCTTTCTAAACTTATGCACGTATTATTTATTTGAAACTTGAAATTTTATTAAAATTATTTTTCTTAAATAATAAATATTGATTTAGTTGAAAATATATGAGACTTATACATGCATGTATGTTAAAATTCTTAAAACCTTAAGACTTATATAGATAATATAATTAACTTATTATGAATGTTTAAACTTATAAACTAATAAACCTATAGAATATTTTATAAAATTTTAAAATAATAAAACTTATGAAACTTTAGAGGGATTCTATAAAAATAAAACATATTTATTTATTTTATAAAGTCCAGGGACCAAACTGTAATTCCTGAAACTCATTTTAAGCTTAAAAAGACATTTTTGACATGAAGTGATAATAGTTAAAACTTTCAGGGACTAAAGTTGCAATTCGCCTCAAACTTCCCGTTTGAAATCAGTCCCCGGTTCGAAACCCCCCCGAGCCCGATTTCAAATGCTTTTCGTTCCAAATCACGTTCCAGGCTAGATTCAACGAACCTCGAGCTTCGCCTCGAGCGTGCGACCGAAACCCAATGACATTCAATGTCCAATTTCAAATTAAACGGCCGCGTGATTCGAACTTTAACTCGTTTCATCAACCTAGAACTCCTCAACCGTTTTGGCATTTAATGATAAAATCGACTATAAATATTAGTCGAAGGATCTCAACGAAATCACACCTCAACTCACTAAACACCCAATTTCTTCAAATCATACCTACAATCACCGTTTAGATCCGTGGTCAGTCGCGAAGGAAGCTCGACTCGTTCTTCCTCATTCCTTCATCATTTCAGGTAATTCTTAGGTCCATCAAGGTTGTTTTCGTGAGTGGATCAGAAGCCCTCTGTTTTATTTCATAAACAGAGGGTAATTCGAGTCGAATTCAAGGATTGAAAAGTTAGGGTTCATACGAATTTGGGACTAGATTGAGGTTGTGTTTATAAATTTATTTTTCCTGTTTTAACACTAACAAGGCCCGTAGTCGGGTGGTTAGTGGTGCGTGTGTATTCGGGTGAACCGGGCAGGGACCCGAGTTCGAACCCAGTAAACCGAGTTTTAGCATTTGATTTCTTTTTATGCTTTTTACTCATATTTAACATTTATAATTATTTTTATAAATTCTGTAAAGTTTTTATAAACATAAAAACGAATTTTATTTACACTTTTTGTATTCTGAGATATTTTAATTAATTAAATTTAGTTAAACTTGTAATAATAAATTCTTTAAAAATAGTTTTTTTTTAAACACTTGAAAACTATAAAAATACTTATAAACTTTATAAAACTTACACTATATCAGAAACGAATTGGAATTTAATTTGTTATATTTTTATTCTTAAATAAACAGATTTATTTAAAAACTTTAAATCAATCATTTAATTTTTATTAAAACAGAAAATTTATATAAACATTTATAAAATCAGAAAAGTTTATAGATTTATTTAAAAATCAGAAACTTATAATATTATAAATTTATACACTTTATAAATTTATATAAACATAAATCTATTTGTTTATATAAAAGGAGAGAAATAATTATTCCTTATTTATTTCCTAAATAATTATAATGTTATAAACTTTATAAAAACTAAATGAAAACTTTAAACATTTATGAACTTGTAAAACTTTATTTAAACATTTATAAACTTATAAATGAATAGAAACTCTATTTAAAAACCTATTAAACTTATGGTTTTCTTTTAGACTTTAAAAATATTTATAAACTTATAATTAAGACATAACCATATTCTATTTAATATCTTATAAACTTATGAGTGTTATTATTCATTTAAACGTATTTATATTACGAATTAATTTATATTATAAATACTTAATACTTAGAAACTTAATCAAATCTCAAATGATTTATGTTGATTAAATAAGTAATTATTCTTGTAAATGATTTATTTCTAAATACTTAGAAAACTATTTCGATTATTTTTACCTAGCGTGTAAAATTTATAATTGTGAAACTTTTAAATAATTATTTTAATTAATAATTATTCTAATCTATAAATCTATTAAACTTTGACATTCAAGTCTTGTATCATTCCTTCAAAACCTTCATTTTAAACTTAATTTAAAACTTTATAAACACAATCAATCCCACCTCCTACTTGGAACCCTAGTCGATCTTGAAATCCTAGATCCTTACCATAGACTTATAGGATCATACTTAAATCTTTAAACTTGCATACTTAGGCTTATCGTGAGGATATTCTCCCTCCAAGTCTTGCAAATACTTATCCGTGTCGGATACTATTCATCATCCAAGTGAGTATACTTAGCCCCTTTTTCCTTTTATGCTTTTGGGGTGAAACATGTTCACAATTCTTAAACTTATACAATTCTTGTAAACTATGACTATGTGTTTATTCTTAATGTTAAACTTGAGACTTGTATGCTTAGATTAAACTTAAAACTAGCACATTCATTAGCTTTGATCAAGCCGATAGTAACAATGATAGATCTATTGCATTTGACCAATCCACCTTGATTGATTGACCCCTTCGGGGGGGAGCCCTTGGTGTTTGTTACTACATTAAACTTTAAACTTGAGACTTATAAGGGTAACCTGCGGGTTATGCCTAAACTTGGTTGGAGGGTTGATGTGCACAATGTCTAACATGCTTGTTTTCTCATACTCACATTATAGAATGCATGAATCATAATGAATTGTAATACTTTTCAAATACTTGTTAAACTGTGTCAAAACCTTTGTATCTCACCAACTATTTTGTAGTTGACAGACTCTTTCACATGTTTCAGGTTCTACAACATGAGGCTTACTTGTGATCACATAGGATGCTTGGACCTAGAATGCTTAATCAATTAGACTTGTATTCCTGCTATGTATTTGATTTTATTCTTTGTATTGAACTTTTGAATCTATTTATTAATGAAATATTAAAACTTTAATAGTCAACCTTGTGCTATTGAACAACCGCGTCCGCCCCGACGTATAATCCACCGTCGGTTGGGGTGTGACAGATTGGTATCAGAGTCTTGGTTATAGGGAATTAGGTTATTAGACACATGACCTAGACTATAACTTAGGAGACCCAAACATGAGTTATCTCATGTCCCTTACTAGGAACTTTCTCCTCATTCTATTCTTAATTCTTATACATGAACGCTTGGAGATTCTACGATTCTACTTACCTACGTGCTGCAAGAGTCTACCACATCGAGGACACGTTCTTAGGCTTTAAGTCTAAGCCACCACTAAACTCTCGTCAAGAATATTTAAGTTCTAGATAATGTGTGAGAACTTGTGCGGACCGGAAGGGTGGATACCTGTATTTTGGGAAATTCTGTCAAGGAAAGCATTTCGTATAAATCCAAATCAACCGTTGGACCCGTATGCTTTCCTGGGAATTCTTGGGATGAGTATCAACTTATAGGAATGCATGACTTCTCTAAACATTAGTGAGGTTAGATCTCTCTTGATATGTCAAAGTACTTACTTAGTGATATGCACTAAATAAGTACTATCTCAAATATTATACACTTCATAAATTCATGATTCAAAAAAAACTTTCCTCTATAACCTTTATTATATGATTCTTAAGTCCCGTCTTGTCACATGACAGCATGCTTACTCGTCATGACCTAAAGGAGTTACCTCCAAGAAGAAATTCTTACGAGACTATACTTAAAGACTATATACATAAACTTATATTTATACAGATACTACCCAATAAGCTTCATGATCGTTGTAATACAACCCTTAAAACTATGTATTACCCTACAAATTCTTCTACAAAACTTCACTATTTTATAAATATGACACCTAAGAGGTAACCCTTGTATTTTTGCCTTACCTCCTTAGCACTTAACCAAGTTTCATTTGGTAACTAACTCAAAACTTTTGTTACACTTTTATACATCTCAAAACTTTCATGCGTCCTTAAACTTCATGACCATTGTAATACCAACACATTTAAAACCATGTATTATCCTACAAGTCCTTTTACAAACTTCATTACTTTATAAACTTGAGAAACTCTTGTGTTTTCATTTTACCACTCAAAACTTCATTTGATGATTTACTCAAAGTTTGTCACACTTCTCAAAAACTTTCATTACATCTTTAAAACTTACACATCACCGTTTCTTGTAAACAAAACTTAACGTCTTTTAAATCTAAAGTACCTTAACAAAGAAGTTCGTGACCTAAGTAATTTCCTTGTAGAGGAAGAAGCCTACCATAGAATAAACAAGCTCCACGTTTAAGACTCTAAAGCCACAATAAACGTCGACATAGTACCATAAACCCAAACATCGGTGACAATAACTAAAAAGTTATAGACTCACGAGGAAATTCTGGCTATGGAAATAGGGTACATAAGTGAGTCCTCGTGACCCACCCCTTCTTCCGGGAATTCTCTTCATTAGCCCATCAACTTCAAGCCAAAAACCGTTTTAAATAGTACTGTGATGACTCAGTATTATGAATAAAAACCTTTTTGAATGCATTTAATCAATTTACTTACAAACTTCTTCCTATTCTCTTCTCTTGCTAGGTAATGGACTCACACTCACACTCTTCGCCAATGTACCGCCCAAGAGGGGAGTACAACCGCGAAGAGAACAGCGAGTCACCGGTGTACCAGCCAAGTCCCTACCCTATTGCTAGGGCAAGAGCTGAACTCAACACCAACTAGATCAGAAACCCTAGGACCTCACCACCGAGGAGTCCTTATCAAGCATCTCATCTTCACCACCGGTTCTCATCACCATCCAGGGACCCATATCTAGCACCTACCCCTACCCTAAGGGCTAGGCATGTCGGAGTACCTGCCATGGCAATGGGAATCCCGGTGTCTAACATTCCTAGGTTTCTGGAAACCGAAGAATTCATGAGGAGGGAGATAGAGCATAGGGCATGGCACAACCTGTTAAACCAAAGGATCAACGACCTGGCCGATCAAATCTGGATCCAGGAAGAAAAGATCGTAACTTTGGAAGAAGACAGGGAAATCCTTGAGCACCGCACCGAGACCACTAGGGCAGAGGCTAGGTTTGCCATCCGAGTAACCATAGCAGTACTTGTGGTAGTACTAACCTGTTTCTTGGTGGAGAGCTACCTAAGGCGTGCATGAAGCCTCAATTTCTATTAAATTTTAAATTTTGTCTTATGTAAGGGCTAGAAGCCCAAATTTTGAAACATCTAAATGGAAACTATTTTGAAATTTCATCTTGTCATCATTTACTAGTTTAATTTTCCTTTCATCATTGTAAACTTAACACACCTACCCAAACACTTTCGTCAAAAGCAACTTACGTTAGTACTTGAAATAATTAACAACGTTGCATTAAACTATAAAAATCTTAAGTGACACGTGTACCTGAGGAATAAATCTCGAACAAATCTTCAAATTCGTAAGCACTTTTTAAAAAACAACCCGACTTACGAATCATTACCCTAAACAACCATGACCCTTACTTCTTGTATAGACTTAACACTTGTAAACTTGACCAACTTTTCGCTTGACAATCACACCTATCTTTATAAATCTTACTCGTACTACTTATCGATGCCTAACTCGTCGTTTTTGAACATCTTAATTACATTCTATACAAAAGAAAACTATACTTTCCGTTATGAATCAAGATAAATCATTTGTAAACACACTATCATAAACCTTATCGAAACTTCTCCCGTCACCCTATGCTTGGAGACTTTCCTCATTCAACTCTTGTCACGTAAAAGACTTACTAAAAATCACAATGGGGACTAAAAGCTTAAATACACGTTGCTAAAACATTAAACTTCGTATACACAACTATGAGGTCAGAGACTTTTGAGTCATGTAAAACTTGTACAAATACTCAATCCCGTGTTCTTAAAACTAAACATGATCAATAAAGGATCATGTAAGGCTTAAAACTGAAACTTGAAACTCAACTGACTTATCCTATTTTCAAACTTATACTTGGATTCTTAGTCTTGAAAACTTTGTGTGTCCATCTTAACCAAACCCTATAAGACTTGATAAACGTACATTCTGTATGTACGAGAGAAACTTTACTCTTGATACTAGACACTAGCAGGAAGGAGGACATTACTCTCTTTAGCAGAGTACATCCCCTAACTCCTTACAAAACCAAACATCAGAAATCCACCTACTCTTCTGGACAACTCGAATCTTCCGTGAGAAAGCGTATAACGGTAATCCTGTTGCAAACGATGTCCCACACCTCTCTTAATTACTAGAGTATTTAGATAACCGCTTTATACTCAAAACATAATCGTATACTCCTATACACTGAAGCTAAACTAAGAGACTTTAAGCTATTCTATGTTTGACGTATTCTTGTTCAAACACAATTTAAACTATTCTATGTTTGACGTATTCTTGTTCAAACACAATTTGAGCTACCCCATGTTTGACGTATTCTTGTTCAAACATGATGAACGTATGAGACTTTAAACTACTCCATGTTTGACGTATTCTTGTTCAAACATGATGAACGTATGAGACTTTAAACTACTCCATGTTTGACGTATGCTTGTTCAAACATGATGAACGTATGAGACTTTTAAACTACTCAAGGTTTGATGTATTCTTGATCAAACACGAGGAAAGTGTAAAGACTTTAAACTACTCCATGTTTGACGTATGCTTGTTCAAACATGATGAACGTATGAGACTTTTAAACTACTCAAGGTTTGATGGATTCTTGATCAAACACAAGGAAAGTATAAAGACCTTAAACTACTCAATGATTGAGGTATTCTTATTCAATCACGAGGAAACTTTGAAACTCTAAACCTTGTCGCATTCTTTAATCATTGGATGACGTTTCTCTCTGAGGGACTCGTTAACCAATGATCACTCTTATGTGGAAACTTTAGTCATGTGTTAAACAAATTCTTATACTCTTTCTTGATCCACACACAAACAGAAGGACCTATGCGGACTATGCGACGATTTAAATGCTTGCGGGTGCACACGTAAGTATGAAAATCAACGTATGGGAAGGCATAGTAAACTCTGTCGTGTTCTATGATCTAAGACTTACCGTAAAAGGTAGCCACGGAACTTAGGTACCGTAGCAATCCTTAGACGTATTAGTCTACAAACTCAAATTCTTGAACTATCATCGAATCCATCCTGAGTGATGCATCACACTTTAAATCTTGAATGAAAGTTCATCGGTTATTCTCTCAAAATACATTTCTGAAGATAAATCTTCTTATATTTCAATGAAACTATATGCTTCTTAGGGAAGCTCTTGGCAACCTTAGGCTTTGAAAACTTAGAAACTCAAGCAAAATCTTATTCCTATAGATACTTTCCCTTTAAGAAATCTAAACGTAACCCAGGGTTACTTGGGAACGTAAAGTATCTTTCTCATTATCCTTGTGCGTATAAGAGACTTGAATTCTGAACTAAGCCATTCTATTTTTAAATTTCGGGACGAAATTTCCTAAAGTAGGGGAGACTGTAATATCCGGGAATTTCCGACCTAACTCTTTCTAAACTTATGCACGTATTATTTATTTGAAACTTGAAATTTTATTAAAATTATTTTTCTTAAATAATAAATATTGATTTAGTTGAAAATATATGAGACTTATACATGCATTTCTGTTAAAATTCTTAAAACCTTAAGACTTATATAGATAATATAATTAACTTATTATGAATGTTTAAACTTATAAACTAATAAACCTATAGAATATTTTATAAAATTTTAAAATAATAAAACTTATGAAACTTTAGAGGGATTCTATAAAAATAAAACATATTTATTTATTTTATAAAGTCCAGGGACCAAACTGTAATTCCTGAAACTCATTTTAAGCTTAAAAAGACATTTTTGACATGAAGTGATAATAGTTAAAACTTTCAGGGACTAAAGTTGCAATTCGCCTCAAACTTCCCGTTTGAAATCAGTCCCCGGTTCGAAACCCCCCCGAGCCCGATTTCAATTGCTTTTCGTTCCAAATCACGTTCCAGGCCAGATTCAACGAACCTCGAGCTTCGCCTCGAGCGTGCGACCGAAACCCAATGACATTCAATGTCCAATTTCAAATTAAACGGCCGCGTGATTCGAACTTTAACTCGTTTCATCAACCGAGAACTCCTCAACCGTTTTGGCAATTAATGATAAAATCGACTATAAATATTAGTCCAAGGATCTCAACGAAATCACACCTCAACTCACTAAACACCCAATTTCTTCAAATCATACCTGCAATCACCGTTTAGATCCGTGGTCAGTCGCGAAGGAAGCTCGACTCGTTCTCCCTCATTCCTTCATCATTTCAGGTAATTCTTAGGTCCATCATGGTTGTTTTCGTGAGTGGATCAGAAGCCCTCTGTTTTATTTCATAAACAGAGGGTAATTCGAGTCGAATTCAAGGATTGAAAAGTTAGTTGTAGTAATTATCATTTTTATTTATAATTTTAAAACCTGATTTTGTATAACTCTAAACCGAATAATAAAAATATATATTATATCACTTGCATTTGACATTAAGTTTGTGGTGTCGTTACCAGGGATATATATATATATATATATTAAATAAAAGATTCTGAAAATGGTATCAGAGCCAAGTGCTCTTAAAATAAAAAGTTTGTTCAAGTTTGACTGTGCAGATCAACACTTTCTCATATTCATTCAAAATGAATATTCTGAAGAGCAACGATACTGTTAAAAACAATATTGAAGAGGAATATGAAATTCTTCATAATCTTTATTTATTAAATAAATGGACTATTCCAAAAATGGAACATAAACTAATTTATAAATTTGGAATTTTTTAAAAATTAGTATTGAAACAAGTTGTAAAAACAACTGAAGAAACATTTTCTTTAAATAAAGAAGACATGGTAATTAAACTATTGTCAAATAAAGATTTAAATAAATATAAGAAGGACTATAAATTCCTTCATATAGGTTTAGTGCAGATAGCATTCAAACCTTTGACCTTAGAAGGTCTTCCAGAAAGCTTTGTAGCAGCTCTAAGAGATGCGAAAAATCTTGACTGGAAACAATCTCTAATAGGGATTGTCCAAACTAGTCTGGCTCATGGACCAGTCAATTTTAATGTTTATCCAAATTTACAATTATATTTATCAGATGTTAATATATCAGACGCTTTAACTTTAAACGTTAAAACTCATGGTTACAACATATATCTCCTCTAGGATATACTGTTAGAAGCCCTTCTAGAGCTTCAACTTCAAGAGTTAGGGAAACTTTCCCTGTAACAGAAACATTTAATAGATTAAGGATAAATCCTTACAATATTGTCCAAGGAGTCCAAGTAGATCCGGAATTAACCGAATCAGAAGTCGAATTTGTTTAATGGATTTTAAAGAAAAAATATATTTTAATCCGGGATCTCCGGTTAGAAAAGAAATTAATAAAGAATTTCAATTGCCAAAATGAGAATTATTTAGAAATTGGTTTTTTAATAATTTTAAAGAAACCGAAGTAAACTTATTTAAATAAGAATATTATAAAGATTTAATTATAAAAAATGAGATTATACCATTTATTCTTTGGTTTATAGAAAAATACACGGGAAGTATTATTTCCGTTATTGAAAGAGAATTCAATATTAAAGGAGAAAAATTAATTTCTAATTTTTTTCCTCCTACTCAATCTTTTAAAATTGAAAAAGATAATGAAGTAAGGTATTATCTAACCTTTCAAAAATTATTTGAAGGGGATATTTTACTTATCACGATTTCTCATATAAATGATTTAATTAAACAGCAAAATTATACAAATTTATATTTAATAATCCTAGGAGAACAAATCCAGGATTTGTCTGCTAAAATGGATAGGATAATATTCCACTTAAAAGAGAAAAGTATATCTGCCAAACCAGCTTCTCTTCAAGAAAAAATTGCTACTCCTAGTATACAACTTCCTCCGGAAGTCACAGATTTTAAATTAAAATCTAAGGATAGTCTTGTAGCAACTTTAAATGAGACAATGAGCACACTAAAGAGTCTTAAAATAAGTACTCTAACAGATTTCTCTGAAGAAAATTACCAAGAGGAAATTAGAGATCAAATCTCCAAACTTTCTGTAATATCCGGGAATTTCTGACCTAACTCTTTCTAAACTTATGCACGTATTATTTATTTGAAACTTGAAATTTTATTAAAATTATTTTTCTTAAATAATAAATATTGATTTAGTTGAAAATATATGAGACTTATACATGCATGTATGTTAAAATTCTTAAAACCTTAAGACTTATATAGATAATATAATTAACTTATTATGAATGTTTAAACTTATAAACTAATAAACCTATAGAATATTTTATAAAATTTTAAAATAATAAAACTTATGAAACTTTAGAGGGATTCTATAAAAATAAAACATATTTATTTATTTTATAAAGTCCAGGGACCAAACTGTAATTCCTGAAACTCATTTTAAGCTTAAAAAGACATTTTTGACATGAAGTGATAATAGTTAAAACTTTCAGGGACTAAAGTTGCAATTCGCCTCAAACTTCCCGTTTGAAATCAGTCCCCGGTTCGAACCCCCCCCCCTCCCGAGCCCGATTTCAATTGCTTTTCGTTCCAAATCACGTTCCAGGCCAGATTCAACGAACCTCGAGCTTCGCCTCGAGCTTTTCGTTCCAATACTTATAAACTTTATAAAACTTACACTATATCAGAAACGAATTGGAATTTAATTTGTTATATTTTTATTCGAAAATAAACAGATTTATTTAAAAAGTTTAAATCAATCATTTAATTTTTATTAAAACAAAAAATTTATATAAACATTTATAAAATCAGAAAAGTTTATAGATTTATTTAAAAATCAGAAACTTATAAATTTATAAATTTATACACTTTATAAATTTATATAAACATAAATCTATTTGTTTATATAAAAGGAGAGAAATAATTATTCTTTATTTATTTCTTAAATAATTATAAAGTTATAAACTTTATAAAAACTAAATGAAAACTTTAAACATTTATGAACTTGTAAAACTTTATTTAAACACTTATAAACTTATAAATTAATAGAAACTCTATTTAAAAACCTATTAAACTTATGGTTTTCTTTTAAACTTTAAAAATATTTATAAACTTATAATTAAGACATAACCATATTCTATTTAATATCTTATAAACTTATGAGTGTTATTATTCATTTAAACGTATTTATATTACGAATTAATTTATATTATAAATACTTAATACTTAGAAACTTAATCAAATCTCAAATGATTTATGTTGATTAAATAAGTAATTATTCTTTTAAATGATTTATTTCTAAATACTTAGAAAACTATTTCGATTATTTTTACCTAGCGTGTAAAATTTATAATTGTGAAACTTTTAAATAATTATTTTAATTAATAATTATTCTAATCTATAAATCTATTAAACTTTGACATTCAAGTCTTGTATCATTCCTTCAAAACCTTCATTTTAAACTTAATTTAAAACTTTATAAACACAATCAATCCCACCTCCCACTTGGAACCCTAGTCGATCTTGAAATCCTAGATCCTTACCATAGACTTATAGGATCATACTTAAATCTTTAAACTTGCATACTTAGGCTTATCGTGAGGATATTCTCCCTCCAAGTCTTGCAAATACTTATCCGTGTCGGATACTATTCATCATCCAAGTGAGTATACTTAGCCCCTTTTTCCTTTTATGCTTTTGGGGTGAAACATGTTCACAATTCTTAAACTTATACAATTCTTGTAAACTATGACTATGTGTTTATTCTTAATGTTAAACTTGAGACTTGTATGCTTAGATTAAACTTAAAACTAGCACATTCATTAGCTTTGATCAAGCCGATAGTAACAATGATAGATCTATTGCATTTGACCAATCCACCTTGATTGATTGACCCCTTCGGGGGGGGAGCCCTTGGTGTTTGTTACTACATTAAACTTTAAACTTGAGACTTATAAGGGTAACCTGCGGGTTATGCCTAAACTTGGTTGGAGGGTTGATGTGCACAATGTCTAACATGCTTGTTTTCTCATACTCACATTATAGAATGCATGAATCATAGTGAATTGTAATATGTAACATCCCAAATAATGACAAGACAAATAGAAAAGGGAAATAAAGTGGGCTTGGCCAAAATTTCGGCCCATGGGCCGAAAAGAAAAGGGGGAAACCCCATTACAAAACAGCAGCTTCAACCCAAACCCCTCTCATTTCATCTTCCTGCGCAAGAATACTAGAGAGAGAGAGAGAGAGCGATCGGCTTGTGAAGAAAACCGCAAGGAGAAGACTCAAGGGCTCGGGAATCATCCGACTCCACCATTTCAACGCATAGCAACAGGAATCGGGCCTGTTGAGGTAAGCATCGCCTCTGATTATGAGTCTTTGCATGTCTCGGGTTTAAATCAAATAAAGATACGATTTTTGCATACGAAACTTGAAACAAATCACGTATTTGAACTCAAGAACGATAAAGGAAGGTGCTTAACGTAAAATGCTCAAGGTTTAATCGATTGGAAATAAGTTGGCTGGAGCAAGGTTCTGGTCAGGGAAGATGCAGACCCATGACTCGAAACTATAGTTTCGATACATAAAGACCCGTCGAAACTACTCTAGTTTCGATAGTCATGTTTGACTCGAAACTATCTAGTTTCGATAGCAGCCAATGACTCGAAACTACCATAGTTTCGATAGGAACTCAGGACTCGAAACTACCTAGTTTCGAGTGTCACCTTGAACCTAAACTAAGATTTTTCATAAGTTAATGACTCGAAACTACCATAGTTTCGATAGGATCTCATGACTCGAAACTACCTAGTTTCGATAGAAGGATTATGACTCGAAACTACCTAGTTTCGAGTGTAAGACCATAGCTCGAAACTACCATAGTTTCGATGCGACCCACCTCCCGAAACTACTGAGTTCAAGCATAGTAATGTCTAGTGTCATCTAGGAGCACCATCTTATGTGTATGACTTTATTATACAGATCGTGAGTGACATTAGTGAAGCCCAGTAGCCAGCTTAGTGTATTACAGAAACTACTCATCAGGTGAGTTCTATGTGCCCCTTTTTATGTTATGTGCAAATGTTTTCAAATGTTTTGGGGCTGAAGTGTATACACTAAGTGAATAAAGTTTATGAATGTTAATGTGATCATATGTGTTATACAAGTATATATATATATACCTATACACGAAAGAGAAATTATGAATAAAGAATGAAAAGCATGATTATAAAGAATGAACGAAAGTATAACACAAAATGAAAGAATGAAATCCTGCTTTATATCCATGTATATATTGCTTGCAAAGAATGAAATGAATGAATGTCATAACATATAAGAATGAAATCCTGCTTTATATCCATGTATATATTGCTTGCCAAGTACAGAAAATGTTATGGACGCTTCGATGATAACGGCTACTTCGGTAGACGGACGACCATGTGACTATTTTACAACCGGGACAAGTGCGTTCCTTCATCAGCTAGGACGTACGAATGCCATTAAAGGACGGTCGAAGCAATTGGCATATTATAGTAGAACGGTTGTATAAATAATAGTCGCATGGGAAACGGATACCTTCGGGTAGACGGGCGAATTACGGCCTACGACGGTAGGACGGTTGTAAGTCATGACGGACGGACAAAGGTTGCCGGACGGTTGTAAGAATAAAATGACGGACGGCACTTGTTGCCGGACGGTTGTAAGTATAGGTGGGCCATGACGATGGACCACGGCGATTGTCTTTGTGACATTCGTAAACAAATGACGGGTTGATCACCCTTACAGAGTATGACCCATGAATGTAAATAAAGAAAGAAAAAGGGTGAATGCATATATATATTTATGTATGAAATCACCAAAAATACAGAAAAGGAAATACAGAAAAGAAAGATGAAAGAAAGGCAAAAGTTATGAATACGTATTTATATGAATGATCATACAGTAATGCATACTTATACCTATAAAGAAAAGAATGTTTACAGTAAATTGCATTAAACTAGAACTCACCAGCGTTAGCTGACTTTTAGTATACATTTCAGGTAAAGGAAGAAAAGGTCGTGCGATGGCGTGAAGGTTACCCGGCACAAGACTGACATCCCACTTTTGTTTGTTAAGACAATGTTGTGTTTTTAATTATTAAGACTTCCGCTGTTATGTAATGTAATTGAATGAAGAATGTTTTAAATTTAAGTTCAGTATTTATGGCTATGTTTATGAGTAAATCCAACAAGTGAGGTCACCCGGGAAAGGGGCCTTACAAGTTGGTATCAAAGCAATAGTTTGAGAGATTTAGACATCCCTAAATGTCTAGACTCAAGCTGATAATGGGACCAACGCACGGATGTCAGTCTGGGTAGCCGACGCCAACGCCAGTGCAGTAAGTAAGTCATAAAGTTAATGCCTATAGTTAGGGATAGATACCTTAACTTAGAACGCTTAGATGTCAATGTCACTACTGATGTGAAGAGTTTCGAACCCGAAAAGCAAAGCAAATTATTAATCACAAACCGGTCACTGTAATTAAGAATTTACCTTGCTCGTACTGTTCCAAACTATGATCTGAAGAAATGACATTGATGTATTCCCTTTTTAACTATCAGGAAATTAAGAACTATGGCTGGTGGAGGAAGAACAGGACCTCGAGGCGGTCGCACTGGCCGACGAGGTAGACCTCCGTTGAACCCAAGATTTGAAGAAGAAGAGAGTGTGCACGCAGAGCACACCGAAAGTGTGCACGAAACAGAAGTGACCCCAATTATGAACGACAGTCCAGGGCCCATACAGTTGGAACCTGAAGTCAGGGATGCTATTGCCCGTGAAGTTGTGCTCACTTTGAAAAAGGTATTGCCTGATCTACTATCCGAGGCAATAAAGAAAAGTAAGGAGGAGGATGAAGGAGACAATGAAGAGAAAGTATATGACAGTGATGGGGATGAAATAAAGATTGGATCGAGCAATCGTGGGTGCACTTACAAAGGTTTCAAGGACGGAGACCCACCCAAGTTCGATGGGAGCAAAGATTCAGTGGCAACGCTTGAATGGATTGAGAGGATGAGTGCTGTAATCAACATCAGCGAGTGTCGACCAGACCAGGCTGTTAAATATGTTGCTCATTCTTTCACCAACGAAGCCTTAGGTTGGTGGAGGAACATTCAGAGGACAAAGTCCCCAAACGCTCTTGCAAGAATGACATGGGAAGAACTGAAAAAGCTGGTAATTCAAAAGTTCTGTCCCCAGAACGAAATTGATCGAGTGGAAAATGAATTCCTAAACCTTAAAGCTGGCAACAAGACACACCGCCAGTATACTTCTAGATTCAATGAGTTGGCACAGCTGGTACCCCACCTGGTGGAGACAGAAGAGCGAATGATCAAGTATTATGTGAAGGGCCTACCTCAAAGGGTCCGTGTCCACGTGAAAGCCAACCTACCCTCGACCTTCGAGTCGGTAGTGAATCTGAGCGGAATCGTCTACGACGATTATGCCAATGAGGACCCACCAACAGAAACCCAAAAGAGAAAGTGGGAGAACCCGTCTAGAGGCACCGGAAGAGGGAACGTAATAACTGAAAATAAGAAACCAAGGTCGGACAAATATGAAACCTGCAAGAAATGCGGAAGGCAACATTTTGGCGAGTGCCGGGTCGGCTCCACCACATGTTACAGGTGTGGGAAGGCGGGGCACTACTCTCGTGACTGCTTGAGAGACACTAAATGCCAAGTATGTGGACTGTTTGGTCACCTGGCTAAGGATTGCAGAAAAGCCAGACAATCTGGTTCGGGAAAAGAAAAGGAACAGGAACAACCAAAGACTAGGACTCGAGCTTACGCCCTGACTGAGGAGGAAGCAAGGGGAAATCCTGATGTTGTGTCAGGTACGTTCCTAGTTAATGATGAACGTGCGGCTATATTATTTGACTCGGGTGCTAGTAAAAGCTTTATATCAAATGCCTTTAGTCGAAAACTGAATTGCACTATCAACACAGTAGTAAAGGCCTTTAGTGTACAAACTGCCGTTGGTAAAAATTCGGCAGTATTCCAAGTAACAGAGGATTGCATAATAGAAATAGAGGGTCATAAATTTCCTTCTAGATTATTCCTTCTCACCTTAGGAGGATTCGATATAGTATTGGGTATGGATTGGCTAGCTGCCAACGAAGCTCAAATCATATGTAAACGTAAGAGGATACACCTCAAAGGTCCTAGCGGCAGTCCAATTACGGTTTATGGGGATTGGAATTGCACAATGCCGAACGTCATCTCGATGATTAAGGCCGAAAGTTACATGAGGCGCGGCTGCGAAGCTTATCTGGCATATGTTATAGATGATAGAGTGAAAACGAAAGAACTCAAGAATGTACCCGTGGTGTGCAATTTTCCGGAAGTATTCCCTGAGGATCTACCTGGGTTGCCACCCGATCGGGAAATAGAATTTCAGATTGATTTACTGCCAGGAGCTGAGTCCGTTGCCAAAGCCCCCTACCGATTGGCTCCGTCAGAAATGAAGGAATTGATGTCCCAACTAGAGGAACTAACCGAGAAAGGATTTATTAGGCCGAGCATCTCACCATGGGGCGCTCCGGTACTATTTGTAAAGAAGAAGGACGGCAGTATGCGCATGTGTATCGACTACCGCGAATTGAACAAGAGAACAGTAAAGAACAAATACCCACTGCCTAGAATAGACGACCTTTTTGATCAACTGCAAGGCGCGAGTTGGTTCTCAAAGATTGATCTCAGGTCGGGTTACCATCAATTGAAAGTAAGAGAGAAGGATGTACCGAAAACTGCGTTTCGTACACGTTACGGGCATTATGAATTTCTTGTGATGTCCTTCGGACTAACCAACGCACCAGCAGCATTTATGGATTTAATGAACAGAGTATGCCGACCCATGTTGGATCGATCAGTAATAGTTTTTATAGATGACATCCTCATATATTCAAAGAATGAAGGTGATCACCACTGTCACCTAAGAGAAGTATTGGAGGTGCTAAAGCAGGAAAAGTTGTACGCAAAATTCTCCAAATGCGCGTTCTGGCTTAGGGAAGTCCAATTCCTAGGTCATGTAATAAACCCAAACGGCATCATGGTGGATCCTGCAAAGATCGAGACAGTAAAGGAATGGAACATCCCAAAGACACCAACAGAGATACGAAGCTTTCTAGGGTTGGCAGGCTACTATCGAAGGTTTATCCAAGATTTCTCAAGAATTGCCTCGCCGCTAACCAAACTGACACGGAAGGAAGTAAAGTATGAATGGGGTCCAACCCAAAACACCGCGTTTGAGGAACTTAAGACACGATTAACTCAAGCTCCAGTATTAACGCTACCTGAGGGAAATAAAGACTTAGTAGTCTACTCTGACGCTTCAGGGCAAGGTTTAGGGTGCGTACTCATGCAACGAGGAAAGGTAATTGCTTATGCATCGCGGCAACTAAAGGTTCATGAAGTTAACTACCCAACACATGATCTAGAATTAGCAGCAGTAGTTTTCGCGTTGAAAATATGGAGACACTACTTGTATGGAGTTAAATGCACCATCTACTCCGATCACAAAAGCTTGAAATACTTTTTCGAACAAAAGGAACTAAACATGAGGCAAAGAAGATGGTTAGAGCTACTGAAAGACTATGACTGTGAGATATTGTACCATCCAGGCAAGGCAAACGTAGTGGCTGACGCTTTAAGTAGAAAGGAAGAATCGGCACCTATCCGGATCAAAGCGTGTCAGTTAATTATAACGCCAGACTTAATGGGTGAAATATCAAGGGCACAAGATGAAGCATTGTTAGAAAGAAATGTGAAACGGGAAAGAATAGTAGGACAACAAGGGAACTTAGATGCGAATGCATACGGAGTACGAACTAGGTTTGGCCGGATGTGGATACCTAAGATTGGTGAGCTTAGAGCCAAAATACTCGATGAGGCCCATAAGTCTCGCTATTCTATCCACCCCGGGACAAACAAAATGTATCAAGACTTGAAGAAAGAATACTGGTGGCCTGGCATGAAGAATGATGTGACAGAATACGTGAGCAAGTGCCTAACGTGTTCTCTAGTTAAGGCCGAGCACCAGAAACCATGCGGTAAAATGCAACCTTTACCAATACCGGAATGGAAGTGGGAAGAGATCACAATGGACTTCATTACCAAGCTACCGCGAACAGCTAAAGGCAATGATACCATTTGGGTGATCGTCGACCGCTTGACAAAGAGTGCTCACTTCTTGCCAATACGAGAAACTTCTTCTTCTGAAAAGCTAGCAGAAGTATTTATCAAGGAAATTGTGAGCAGACATGGTATGCCGCTGTCGATTGTGTCTGACAGGGATACTAGATTCACGTCAAGGTTTTGGAAGAAATTCAATGAAGCAATGGGCACTAGACTGAACATCAGCACCGCTTACCACCCCCAAACCGATGGACAATCGGAAAGGACCATTCAGACCTTGGAGGACATGCTCCGGGCCTGTATCATTGACTTCGGTGGGAGTTGGGACAGCCATCTACCATTGGCAGAATTTTCATATAACAACAGCTATCACTCGACTATTGGCATGCCGCCATTTGAAATGTTGTATGGGAGGAAATGTAGGACCCCGGTTTGTTGGGGGGAAATTGGGCAGAAGGATTTTGCAAGTCTCGAAGTGGTCAAAGCTACTTCTGAGAAATTTGATCAAATCAAGGCTCGTATGAAAGCCGCAAAAGACAGACAGAAATCATACGCGGATAAGAGAAGGAGGGATTTAGAGTTTCAAGTAGGGGACATGGTACTGTTGAAAGTATCACCGTGGAAAGGAATCATTCGGTTCAGAAAGCGTGGCAAACTAAGTCCAAGGTTTGTCGGACCTTTCAAGATTGTAGCAAGAGTGGGTCAAGTTGCTTACAGACTCGACCTACCCGTCGAGCTTAGTGGAATACACCCTACATTCCACGTGTCGCACTTACGCAAGTGCCTAGCTGACGACACAGCTCACATACCTTACGACGAGATCGAAGTGGATAACAGTCTAAATTATGTAGAGGAACCAATAGCCATTCTTGACCGAGCTGAGAAACGATTACGCAATAAGTCGATTCCTTTAGTCAAAATACAATGGAAACACAGAAAGGGGTCCGAGGCTACTTGGGAGAAAGAAGACGAGATGAAGGAACTGTATCCCCAGTTGTTTAACGTGTAACAGGTTTCGAGGACGAAACCTCATTAAGGAGGGTAGACTTGTAACATCCCAAATAATGACAAGACAAATAGAAAAGGGAAATAAAGTGGGCTTGGCCAAAATTTCGGCCCATGGGCCGAAAAGAAAAGGGGGAAACCCCATTACAAAACAGCAGCTTCAACCCAAACCCCTCTCATTTCATCTTCCTGCGCAAGAATACTAGAGAGAGAGAGAGAGAGCGATCGGCTTGTGAAGAAAACCGCAAGGAGAAGACTCAAGGGCTCGGGAATCATCCGACTCCACCATTTCAACGCATAGCAACAGGAATCGGGCCTGTTGAGGTAAGCATCGCCTCTGATTATGAGTCTTTGCATGTCTCGGGTTTAAATCAAATAAAGATACGATTTTTGCATACGAAACTTGAAACAAATCACGTATTTGAACTCAAGAACGATAAAGGAAGGTGCTTAACGTAAAATGCTCAAGGTTTAATCGATTGGAAATAAGTTGGCTGGAGCAAGGTTCTGGTCAGGGAAGATGCAGACCCATGACTCGAAACTATAGTTTCGATACATAAAGACCCGTCGAAACTACTCTAGTTTCGATAGTCATGTTTGACTCGAAACTATCTAGTTTCGATAGCAGCCAATGACTCGAAACTACCATAGTTTCGATAGGAACTCAGGACTCGAAACTACCTAGTTTCGAGTGTCACCTTGAACCTAAACTAAGATTTTTCATAAGTTAATGACTCGAAACTACCATAGTTTCGATAGGATCTCATGACTCGAAACTACCTAGTTTCGATAGAAGGATTATGACTCGAAACTACCTAGTTTCGAGTGTAAGACCATAGCTCGAAACTACCATAGTTTCGATGCGACCCACCTCCCGAAACTACTGAGTTCAAGCATAGTAATGTCTAGTGTCATCTAGGAGCACCATCTTATGTGTATGACTTTATTATACAGATCGTGAGTGACATTAGTGAAGCCCAGTAGCCAGCTTAGTGTATTACAGAAACTACTCATCAGGTGAGTTCTATGTGCCCCTTTTTATGTTATGTGCAAATGTTTTCAAATGTTTTGGGGCTGAAGTGTATACACTAAGTGAATAAAGTTTATGAATGTTAATGTGATCATATGTGTTATACAAGTATATATATATATACCTATACACGAAAGAGAAATTATGAATAAAGAATGAAAAGCATGATTATAAAGAATGAACGAAAGTATAACACAAAATGAAAGAATGAAATCCTGCTTTATATCCATGTATATATTGCTTGCAAAGAATGAAATGAATGAATGTCATAACATATAAGAATGAAATCCTGCTTTATATCCATGTATATATTGCTTGCCAAGTACAGAAAATGTTATGGACGCTTCGATGATAACGGCTACTTCGGTAGACGGACGACCATGTGACTATTTTACAACCGGGACAAGTGCGTTCCTTCATCAGCTAGGACGTACGAATGCCATTAAAGGACGGTCGAAGCAATTGGCATATTATAGTAGAACGGTTGTATAAATAATAGTCGCATGGGAAACGGATACCTTCGGGTAGACGGGCGAATTACGGCCTACGACGGTAGGACGGTTGTAAGTCATGACGGACGGACAAAGGTTGCCGGACGGTTGTAAGAATAAAATGACGGACGGCACTTGTTGCCGGACGGTTGTAAGTATAGGTGGGCCATGACGATGGACCACGGCGATTGTCTTTGTGACATTCGTAAACAAATGACGGGTTGATCACCCTTACAGAGTATGACCCATGAATGTAAATAAAGAAAGAAAAAGGGTGAATGCATATATATATTTATGTATGAAATCACCAAAAATACAGAAAAGGAAATACAGAAAAGAAAGATGAAAGAAAGGCAAAAGTTATGAATACGTATTTATATGAATGATCATACAGTAATGCATACTTATACCTATAAAGAAAAGAATGTTTACAGTAAATTGCATTAAACTAGAACTCACCAGCGTTAGCTGACTTTTAGTATACATTTCAGGTAAAGGAAGAAAAGGTCGTGCGATGGCGTGAAGGTTACCCGGCACAAGACTGACATCCCACTTTTGTTTGTTAAGACAATGTTGTGTTTTTAATTATTAAGACTTCCGCTGTTATGTAATGTAATTGAATGAAGAATGTTTTAAATTTAAGTTCAGTATTTATGGCTATGTTTATGAGTAAATCCAACAAGTGAGGTCACCCGGGAAAGGGGCCTTACAAGTTGGTATCAGAGCAATAGTTTGAGAGATTTAGACATCCCTAAATGTCTAGACTCAAGCTGATAATGGGACCAACGCACGGATGTCAGTCTGGGTAGCCGACGCCAACGCCAGTGCAGTAAGTAAGTCATAAAGTTAATGCCTATAGTTAGGGATAGATACCTTAACTTAGAACGCTTAGATGTCAATGTCACTACTGATGTGAAGAGTTTCGAACCCGAAAAGCAAAGCAAATTATTAATCACAAACCGGTCACTGTAATTAAGAATTTACCTTGCTCGTACTGTTCCAAACTATGATCTGAAGAAATGACATTGATGTATTCCCTTTTTAACTATCAGGAAATTAAGAACTATGGCTGGTGGAGGAAGAACAGGACCTCGAGGCGGTCGCACTGGCCGACGAGGTAGACCTCCGTTGAACCCAAGATTTGAAGAAGAAGAGAGTGTGCACGCAGAGCACACCGAAAGTGTGCACGAAACAGAAGTGACCCCAATTATGAACGACAGTCCAGGGCCCATACAGTTGGAACCTGAAGTCAGGGATGCTATTGCCCGTGAAGTTGTGCTCACTTTGAAAAAGGTATTGCCTGATCTACTATCCGAGGCAATAAAGAAAAGTAAGGAGGAGGATGAAGGAGACAATGAAGAGAAAGTATATGACAGTGATGGGGATGAAATAAAGATTGGATCGAGCAATCGTGGGTGCACTTACAAAGGTTTCAAGGACGGAGACCCACCCAAGTTCGATGGGAGCAAAGATTCAGTGGCAACGCTTGAATGGATTGAGAGGATGAGTGCTGTAATCAACATCAGCGAGTGTCGACCAGACCAGGCTGTTAAATATGTTGCTCATTCTTTCACCAACGAAGCCTTAGGTTGGTGGAGGAACATTCAGAGGACAAAGTCCCCAAACGCTCTTGCAAGAATGACATGGGAAGAACTGAAAAAGCTGGTAATTCAAAAGTTCTGTCCCCAGAATGAAATTGATCGAGTGGAAAATGAATTCCTAAACCTTAAAGCTGGCAACAAGACACACCGCCAGTATACTTCTAGATTCAATGAGTTGGCACAGCTGGTACCCCACCTGGTGGAGACAGAAGAGCGAATGATCAAGTATTATGTGAAGGGCCTACCTCAAAGGGTCCGTGTCCACGTGAAAGCCAACCTACCCTCGACCTTCGAGTCGGTAGTGAATCTGAGCGGAATCGTCTACGACGATTATGCCAATGAGGACCCACCAACAGAAACCCAAAAGAGAAAGTGGGAGAACCCGTCTAGAGGCACCGGAAGAGGGAACGTAATAACTGAAAATAAGAAACCAAGGTCGGACAAATATGAAACCTGCAAGAAATGCGGAAGGCAACATTTTGGCGAGTGCCGGGTCGGCTCCACCACATGTTACAGGTGTGGGAAGGCGGGGCACTACTCTCGTGACTGCTTGAGAGACACTAAATGCCAAGTATGTGGACTGTTTGGTCACCTGGCTAAGGATTGCAGAAAAGCCAGACAATCTGGTTCGGGAAAAGAAAAGGAACAGGAACAACCAAAGACTAGGACTCGAGCTTACGCCCTGACTGAGGAGGAAGCAAGGGGAAATCCTGATGTTGTGTCAGGTACGTTCCTAGTTAATGATGAACGTGCGGCTATATTATTTGACTCGGGTGCTAGTAAAAGCTTTATATCAAATGCCTTTAGTCGAAAACTGAATTGCACTATCAACACAGTAGTAAAGGCCTTTAGTGTACAAACTGCCGTTGGTAAAAATTCGGCAGTATTCCAAGTAACAGAGGATTGCATAATAGAAATAGAGGGTCATAAATTTCCTTCTAGATTATTCCTTCTCACCTTAGGAGGATTCGATATAGTATTGGGTATGGATTGGCTAGCTGCCAACGAAGCTCAAATCATATGTAAACGTAAGAGGATACACCTCAAAGGTCCTAGCGGCAGTCCAATTACGGTTTATGGGGATTGGAATTGCACAATGCCGAACGTCATCTCGATGATTAAGGCCGAAAGTTACATGAGGCGCGGCTGCGAAGCTTATCTGGCATATGTTATAGATGATAGAGTGAAAACGAAAGAACTCAAGAATGTACCCGTGGTGTGCAATTTTCCGGAAGTATTCCCTGAGGATCTACCTGGGTTGCCACCCGATCGGGAAATATAATTTCAGATTGATTTACTGCCAGGAGCTGAGTCCGTTGCCAAAGCCCCCTACCGATTGGCTCCGTCAGAAATGAAGGAATTGATGTCCCAACTAGAGGAACTAACCGAGAAAGGATTTATTAGGCCGAGCATCTCACCATGGGGCGCTCCGGTACTATTTGTAAAGAAGAAGGACGGCAGTATGCGCATGTGTATCGACTACCGCGAATTGAACAAGAGAACAGTAAAGAACAAATACCCACTGCCTAGAATAGACGACCTTTTTGATCAACTGCAAGGCGCGAGTTGGTTCTCAAAGATTGATCTCAGGTCGGGTTACCATCAATTGAAAGTAAGAGAGAAGGATGTACCGAAAACTGCGTTTCGTACACGTTACGGGCATTATGAATTTCTTGTGATGTCCTTCGGACTAACCAACGCACCAGCAGCATTTATGGATTTAATGAACAGAGTATGCCGACCCATGTTGGATCGATCAGTAATAGTTTTTATAGATGACATCCTCATATATTCAAAGAATGAAGGTGATCACCACTGTCACCTAAGAGAAGTATTGGAGGTGCTAAAGCAGGAAAAGTTGTACGCAAAATTCTCCAAATGCGCGTTCTGGCTTAGGGAAGTCCAATTCCTAGGTCATGTAATAAACCCAAACGGCATCATGGTGGATCCTGCAAAGATCGAGACAGTAAAGGAATGGAACATCCCAAAGACACCAACAGAGATACGAAGCTTTCTAGGGTTGGCAGGCTACTATCGAAGGTTTATCCAAGATTTCTCAAGAATTGCCTCGCCGCTAACCAAACTGACACGGAAGGAAGTAAAGTATGAATGGGGTCCAACCCAAAACACCGCGTTTGAGGAACTTAAGACACGATTAACTCAAGCTCCAGTATTAACGCTACCTGAGGGAAATAAAGACTTAGTAGTCTACTCTGACGCTTCAGGGCAAGGTTTAGGGTGCGTACTCATGCAACGAGGAAAGGTAATTGCTTATGCATCGCGGCAACTAAAGGTTCATGAAGTTAACTACCCAACACATGATCTAGAATTAGCAGCAGTAGTTTTCGCGTTGAAAATATGGAGACACTACTTGTATGGAGTTAAATGCACCATCTACTCCGATCACAAAAGCTTGAAATACTTTTTCGAACAAAAGGAACTAAACATGAGGCAAAGAAGATGGTTAGAGCTACTGAAAGACTATGACTGTGAGATATTGTACCATCCAGGCAAGGCAAACGTAGTGGCTGACGCTTTAAGTAGAAAGGAAGAATCGGCACCTATCCGGATCAAAGCGTGTCAGTTAATTATAACGCCAGACTTAATGGGTGAAATATCAAGGGCACAAGATGAAGCATTGTTAGAAAGAAATGTGAAACGGGAAAGAATAGTAGGACAACAAGGGAACTTAGATGCGAATGCATACGGAGTACGAACTAGGTTTGGCCGGATGTGGATACCTAAGATTGGTGAGCTTAGAGCCAAAATACTCGATGAGGCCCATAAGTCTCGCTATTCTATCCACCCCGGGACAAACAAAATGTATCAAGACTTGAAGAAAGAATACTGGTGGCCTGGCATGAAGAATGATGTGACAGAATACGTGAGCAAGTGCCTAACGTGTTCTCTAGTTAAGGCCGAGCACCAGAAACCATGCGGTAAAATGCAACCTTTACCAATACCGGAATGGAAGTGGGAAGAGATCACAATGGACTTCATTACCAAGCTACCGCGAACAGCTAAAGGCAATGATACCATTTGGGTGATCGTCGACCGCTTGACAAAGAGTGCTCACTTCTTGCCAATACGAGAAACTTCTTCTTCTGAAAAGCTAGCAGAAGTATTTATCAAGGAAATTGTGAGCAGACATGGTATGCCGCTGTCGATTGTGTCTGACAGGGATACTAGATTCACGTCAAGGTTTTGGAAGAAATTCAATGAAGCAATGGGCACTAGACTGAACATCAGCACCGCTTACCACCCCCAAACCGATGGACAATCGGAAAGGACCATTCAGACCTTGGAGGACATGCTCCGGGCCTGTATCATTGACTTCGGTGGGAGTTGGGACAGCCATCTACCATTGGCAGAATTTTCATATAACAACAGCTATCACTCGACTATTGGCATGCCGCCATTTGAAATGTTGTATGGGAGGAAATGTAGGACCCCGGTTTGTTGGGGGGAAATTGGGCAGAAGGATTTTGCAAGTCTCGAAGTGGTCAAAGCTACTTCTGAGAAATTTGATCAAATCAAGGCTCGTATGAAAGCCGCAAAAGACAGACAGAAATCATATGCGGATAAGAGAAGGAGGGATTTAGAGTTTCAAGTAGGGGACATGGTACTGTTGAAAGTATCACCGTGGAAAGGAATCATTCGGTTCAGAAAGCGTGGCAAACTAAGTCCAAGGTTTGTCGGACCTTTCAAGATTGTAGCAAGAGTGGGTCAAGTTGCTTACAGACTCGACCTACCCGTCGAGCTTAGTGGAATACACCCTACATTCCACGTGTCGCACTTACGCAAGTGCCTAGCTGACGACACAGCTCACATACCTTACGACGAGATCGAAGTGGATAACAGTCTAAATTATGTAGAGGAACCAATAGCCATTCTTGACCGAGCTGAGAAACGATTACGCAATAAGTCGATTCCTTTAGTCAAAATACAATGGAAACACAGAAAGGGGTCCGAGGCTACTTGGGAGAAAGAAGACGAGATGAAGGAACTGTATCCCCAGTTGTTTAACGTGTAACAGGTTTCGAGGACGAAACCTCATTAAGGAGGGTAGACTTGTAACATCCCAAATAATGACAAGACAAATAGAAAAGGGAAATAAAGTGGGCTTGGCCAAAATTTCGGCCCATGGGCCGAAAAGAAAAGGGGGAAACCCCATTACAAAACAGCAGCTTCAACCCAAACCCCTCTCATTTCATCTTCCTGCGCAAGAATACTAGAGAGAGAGAGAGAGCGATCGGCTTGTGAAGAAAACCGCAAGGAGAAGACTCAAGGGCTCGGGAATCATCCGACTCCACCATTTCAACGCATAGCAACAGGAATCGGGCCTGTTGAGGTAAGCATCGCCTCTGATTATGAGTCTTTGCATGTCTCGGGTTTAAATCAAATAAAGATACGATTTTTGCATACGAAACTTGAAACAAATCACGTATTTGAACTCAAGAACGATAAAGGAAGGTGCTTAACGTAAAATGCTCAAGGTTTAATCGATTGGAAATAAGTTGGCTGGAGCAAGGTTCTGGTCAGGGAAGATGCAGACCCATGACTCGAAACTATAGTTTCGATACATAAAGACCCGTCGAAACTACTCTAGTTTCGATAGTCATGTTTGACTCGAAACTATCTAGTTTCGATAGCAGCCAATGACTCGAAACTACCATAGTTTCGATAGGAACTCAGGACTCGAAACTACCTAGTTTCGAGTGTCACCTTGAACCTAAACTAAGATTTTTCATAAGTTAATGACTCGAAACTACCATAGTTTCGATAGGATCTCATGACTCGAAACTACCTAGTTTCGATAGAAGGATTATGACTCGAAACTACCTAGTTTCGAGTGTAAGACCATAGCTCGAAACTACCATAGTTTCGATGCGACCCACCTCCCGAAACTACTGAGTTCAAGCATAGTAATGTCTAGTGTCATCTAGGAGCACCATCTTATGTGTATGACTTTATTATACAGATCGTGAGTGACATTAGTGAAGCCCAGTAGCCAGCTTAGTGTATTACAGAAACTACTCATCAGGTGAGTTCTATGTGCCCCTTTTTATGTTATGTGCAAATGTTTTCAAATGTTTTGGGGCTGAAGTGTATACACTAAGTGAATAAAGTTTATGAATGTTAATGTGATCATATGTGTTATACAAGTATATATATATATACCTATACACGAAAGAGAAATTATGAATAAAGAATGAAAAGCATGATTATAAAGAATGAACGAAAGTATAACACAAAATGAAAGAATGAAATCCTGCTTTATATCCATGTATATATTGCTTGCAAAGAATGAAATGAATGAATGTCATAACATATAAGAATGAAATCCTGCTTTATATCCATGTATATATTGCTTGCCAAGTACAGAAAATGTTATGGACGCTTCGATGATAACGGCTACTTCGGTAGACGGACGACCATGTGACTATTTTACAACCGGGACAAGTGCGTTCCTTCATCAGCTAGGACGTACGAATGCCATTAAAGGACGGTCGAAGCAATTGGCATATTATAGTAGAACGGTTGTATAAATAATAGTCGCATGGGAAACGGATACCTTCGGGTAGACGGGCGAATTACGGCCTACGACGGTAGGACGGTTGTAAGTCATGACGGACGGACAAAGGTTGCCGGACGGTTGTAAGAATAAAATGACGGACGGCACTTGTTGCCGGACGGTTGTAAGTATCGGTGGGCCATGACGATGGACCACGGCGATTGTCTTTGTGACATTCGTAAACAAATGACGGGTTGATCACCCTTACAGAGTATGACCCATGAATGTAAATAAAGAAAGAAAAAGGGTGAATGCATATATATATTTATGTATGAAATCACCAAAAATACAGAAAAGGAAATACAGAAAAGAAAGATGAAAGAAAGGCAAAAGTTATGAATACGTATTTATATGAATGATCATACAGTAATGCATACTTATACCTATAAAGAAAAGAATGTTTACAGTAAATTGCATTAAACTAGAACTCACCAGCGTTAGCTGACTTTTAGTATACATTTCAGGTAAAGGAAGAAAAGGTCGTGCGATGGCGTGAAGGTTACCCGGCACAAGACTGACATCCCACTTTTGTTTGTTAAGACAATGTTGTGTTTTTAATTATTAAGACTTCCGCTGTTATGTAATGTAATTGAATGAAGAATGTTTTAAATTTAAGTTCAGTATTTATGGCTATGTTTATGAGTAAATCCAACAAGTGAGGTCACCCGGGAAAGGGGCCTTACATAATACTTTTCAAATACTTGTTAAACTGTGTCAAAACCTTTGTATCTCACCAACTATTTTGTAGTTGACAGACTCTTTCACATGTTTCAGGTTCTACAACATGAGGCTTACTTGTGATCACATAGGATGCTTGGACCTAAAATGCTTAATCAAATAGACTTGTATTCCTGCTATATATTTGATTTTATTCTTTGTATTGAACCTTTGAATCTATTTATTAATAAAATATTAAAACTTTAATAGCCAACCTTGTGCTATTGAACAACCGCGTCCGCCCCGACGTATAATCCGCCGTCAGTTGGGGTGTGACACTTTCTAAGTGGGCAGATAAGCCTACTCAGAGAAAATATTATTATCATAGACCTATCCCACAAGATGTCCTTATAGAAGAACAAGAGTATATAGTAAATAACTCTTACAGTGGGAAAATGACCTATGAATGGAACATCGATGGTCAATCAGAAGGACAAATATATAATATTGTCCATAGATTTCTTATGTATAGTACAATTTATAAAAATAATAATAACTCAGTAAAAACCATAGCTAACATGATAATATCAGGTTTTACTGGCCAACTTAAAGGTTGGTGGGACAATTATTTATCCCAACCAGATAAGGATAAAATCCTTAATAGCGTTAAACAAGAAGAAGGTGCTAGTACCAGCAATACTGAAAGTAATGCTGTATACACCCTTATAGTAAATATTATAGAACACTTTACTGGAAGATGGTTTGAAGATTCTGAAAATATTAGAACTCTTCTCCAGAATTTAAGATGTAGAACTCTAACATCTTTTAGATGGTAGAAGGATACCTTCTTATGTAGAGTCATGGAACTCCCCGAGGCTAATAGTTCTCATTGGAAATCAAAATGTATAGATGGTCTTCCCCATTTATTTGTTGAAAGAATAAAGAGCAAATTAAGGATAGATGGAGTCATAAATTATGACAACTATACTTATGGTAAACTCATAGGCACATGTGTTCAAGAAGGTATAAGCCTATTCAATGAGATAAAACTTAATCAACAGATTAAGAAACATTCCCTAAATGAGAAAAAAAACAATTAGGAGATTTCTGTGGTCAATTTGGCATAGAAAATAAGCCTGATAAGACTATGGATACTAGGAAAAGAAATTCTTCTCCAAAAAAATATCATAAAAGAAAAATATATAGGAAAGAAGAAAAACCTTATAAAAGAAAAAAATATAAGGAAAGAAAAGAATTTCCTAATGAATTTAAAAAAATTATAAAGTGTAGAAAATGTGGCAAATTAGGCCACAAGGCAAAAACTTGTTGGGTTCGAAAGAAACTTAACAAAATAGAAGATAGAGAATTAAGAGATAAGATTAATGAAGTCTTATTACATGACAGTTTTGAAGAAACTGATTCTGAGCAATTTTCCTCAGAAGAAGAAAATATAAATATTTTAAAATATGAAAGTTTTGATTCCTCTGAATCAGAGGAAGATCATTGTCCAGCAAACTGTAAAAAAGATTGCTGCAAAAACCCTTCTGAAATGCCAGAAGAAGAACTTTATCAAATTATTTCTCAATTTTAAAATATGAAAATTAATGTTTTAAGCAACGAGATTTTAGATCTCTTAAAAGTCATAACTGATCCTCAAATAAAAGAAAAATTGATTTCTGAATACTTAAATCAACAAAGGAATGAGGAAGCTTCTTCCTCAAATAATCCTCAACAGGATTTAAAACTTTTTTCTCTAGTTGAATTAAAAAGACAACTAGCTCATAGAAATCAAACTTCTAGACCCGTTAATATACAGGATTTAAAAATTGAAATTGATAACCTAAAAGTTGATATCAAAATTCTTCAAAAGGATAATAGGAACCTAGAAGAAAGAATTTTTAAGCTTGAGATTCCTCAGAATAAAACCTCCGAAGAAATCCCTCATAATAGTCAAGGAGGATTTTTAGAAAGTATTGTAGATATTATAACTACACAAAAATGGAATATTAAAATAAAACTTCTCATAGAAGATAGTTTTTTCATAACTGTTACAGCACTAGTTGATAGTGGTTCTGATCTAAACTGTATCCAGGAAGGAATTATTCCAACTAGATACTTTCATAAAACCTCCCATAACTTAAGTTCTGCGGGAAGAGAAAAATTAAAAATTGAATATAAAATACCACAGGCTCATATTTGTCACAATGAAACTTGTATTCCTACTAGTTTTATTCTAGTTAAAAACCTTACTAGTCAAGTTATACTTGGAACCCTTTTTTTAAACAAAATATTTCCTTTAAAGAATATTGATAATAAAGTGATAACTGGATTTTTTCATAATAAAGGAATATATTTTTCATTTGTTACAAATCTTTTTTCTAGGACTTTGAATAATGTAAAAAAATCTCTTTTACAAGCAAAAATAAATCAAATTGATTTCCTACAAAAAGAAATATTTTCTTTAAATATTCAGGACAGAATAAATAATCCGAAATTATAAAATAAGAACAAATTAATTAATAATCAATTTACGTTACAAATATGTAATGATCATCCAAATGCCTTTTGAAATAGAAAGAAACATATTGTTTCACTCCCTTATGAAGATGATTTTAATGATAGTAAAATCACCACTAAGGCTAGACCTTGTCAAATGAATTTCGAATACATGGAATTATGCAAATAAGAGATAAAATCTCTTCTTGACAAAAACTTAATTAGGAGATCAAAATCCCCCTGGTCTTGTACTGCTTTTTATGTTAATAAACATTCTGAAAAAGAAAGAGGTATTCCTAGATTAGTTATAAACTACAAACCTCTAAAAAAATTGGTATCCTATACCTAATAAAAAAGATTTATTAGATAAATTGTATAATGCCATAATATTTTCAAAATTTGACTTAAAATCTGGATACTGGCAAATTCAGATAAATGAAAAAGATAGGTATAAAACTGCTTTTGCAGTACCTACGGGCATTATGAATGGAACGTTATGCCTTTTGGGTTGAAAAATGCCCCGTCAGAATTCCAAAATATTATGAATGATATCTTTATTCCTTTTGGTGACTTCATAATAGTCTACATAGATGATATCCTTGTATTTTCTAAAGATATTGAAACTAATTTTAAACATCTTGATATATTCAAAAATATAATTATAAAAAACGGTTTAGTCATTTCCAGACAAAAAATGATGCTTTTCCAAACCAAAATAAGATTTTTGGGTCATAATATTGAAACAGAAAATATTATTCCTATCAACAGAAGTATTGAATTCGGGTCAAAATTTCCAGATGAAATTTATGACAAAACTCAACTTCAAATATTCTTAGGAAGTTTAAATTATATTCTTCCCTATCATAAAAATCTAGCAGAGGATACTGCCATTTTATATGAAAGGTTAAAAAAGAATCCTCAACCTTGGTCAGAAAATCATACTAAGGCCATTCGAAAGATTAAGCAAAAGGTTCAAAAGCTTCTTTGCTTAATGATAACAAACCCAGATTGGGAAAAAAATTATTGAAACAGATGCCTCTGATATAGGCTATGGAGGAATCTTAAAACAAATTTCTCCATTAAACAAACAAGAAAGTCTGGTACGATTCCATTCAGGAAAATGGAATAATAGTCCGAAGAACTATGCTACTATTGCAAAAGAAATTCTAGCAATAGTAAAATGTGTTTTAAAATTTCAAGATAATTTATACAATCAAAAATTTATTATAAAAACAGATTATCAAGCGGCTAAATTTATGTTCGCTAAGGACTTCAAACATGATGTTTCAAAACAAATGTTTGCTAGATGGAAGACTCATTTAGCCCCTTTTTATTTTGAAATTATTCATAAAAAGGGTAGTGATATTAGTCTCCCTGATTTTCTTACCAGATAATACTTGAATTAATGGCTCATTCTAGAGGACCAATTAAAAGAACTCTCCTAGAAATTCAGGAGATGATAGATGAACGCACTCTTCAGATTAATAATCAAGAAGTAGCGAAAGAAAACATCCTTGAAAATAATTTTTTAACTTCACAAACAAAAAGAAAAATGATTGAAAACATTAATATTCATATTTCTTTTTGTAGATTTAAAATTTGTTTATTAGAACAACAAAAGAAAATTATCTCATGTGGATAAACTTTTCAGAAATGATTCCTTGGGAACAAGGAAGAAGAGGAAGAGGAAGAGGAAGATCCTCTTATAGAGGAAGAGGTAATCAGAATCCAAGGGTTATATCCCAAATTGGAAGCCGAAAGCTTATAACTGAAAACATCGCTTCATCATCTGGATCTTCTTCACAACCAGATAATATCCTTTATAAGGAATTCTTGGCCTATAAAGCCTCAAAAGAAGAATCTAATAAAGATTCTGAATCATCAGCATCATATGTTAGAACTATTTCTAATGAAGCAGAAGATGATATCACAAAGTCCACATAAAGAAGTCATACTTCTTCTAGAAAGTAAGGACATCAAATGGAAAGATAATCCATGGTTGTTAATAAACAGATACATGGACACAGGATTCTATCCTATGGAGGCTTATAAGCCCAGATATTTCTATGGGCAAATTCTTAAAAAAGAAAATTGCGAAATAGAACACTATCATACTGGTCAACCTAATGTTTATAACTTCAGTAAAATAGTGGTGAAGCAGATTATATCTGTAGAAACATGGGGACCTTCTCCATTAAAAGAAAGGGAGCTTATACATCCCCAAACCAAAGCCCCAATTCGTTATAACTATTGGGACTATAAAAATGCTTTTTATAAAACATTTTTATATGAGAACTCGAAACAAAAGCATTCGTGGTTTATAAAAATATGTTCTCATGTTTACGGACAGGAAATTCCAGTCTGGTTTTATAAATGGTGGCAATCATTTGGCCCTTCAGTGAAAATTCTCCCTGATGTATTTAAGACCCTTTATACTCAATGGGTGGAAGTCTCTCCAGTTCTAATTGTTAGGACATGTTTTGTAACTATTGATAAAATTCTGTGTAAGTTCTGCTAGAGGCGAACTTAATAAGTTCGCCTAGCCTATCAGAGGCGAACTTATTAAGTTCGCCTAGTATATCAGAGGCGAACTTATTAAGTTCGCTTAGCCTATTAGAGGCCTAAGCATCTTTCAGGCGAACTTGGTGCAGAACAGTAGTTTATAAATAGACAGAACAGTGTCAGTTAGAGTTTAGTGAGATAGAGATATCAGGAGGAACTGATAAGAGAAATACTGAATTCTTGTAAACTGATATCTTGGTGGAAATACAAAGCGTTTATTTACACCGTTGTTGTTGATTGAGTTACACGAGCACGTTGATCATGGATTCTGCACGTTATCACCGTGTCGTACCGCGAGTCTAGAGATCCGTCACGCACCGAATTAAGGACCTACAAGTGGTATCAGAGCAATTGCTCTTGATTAGCAGCAGATTCGTGGTGTTTTCGTGTCCAATCAACATCAAAATTCAGAGAATTTGAAGGATTTTTCATCTTTTTCGTGTTCTTGATAAAAATGGAAGATTTTTGATCAATTTGGATTGATTTTGGATTGGTTTGAAGAAATTGATCCGATAGGATTGTTCCTAATCAGTTTCTACACAATCATACGATTCAGAATTGCTTAATTCCTTCATTTTGATCAGAAATCATGATTTTCAGCCGAGTTTGTTCGTGTTTGGGTTTCTGAGTTTGTTTCAGCTGTTTTAGGCGAACTTGCTGTTTGTTGTGCAGGAGTTACCAAGAGGGACTATTAATACCATTTTGGTTGTTGATAGTAGTGGTTCATAGCACATGACATGGAATGACATCTGCATGAGTAAAGAGTTGTTGATAACTGAGAATCTATTTGATTCAACGACTTGATGCTCAAGGGGGAGAATATGTCACACACAATGTTTTGGAAACAGTTTTACAAAGTCCAAATGATAACCTGAAACTTAGGATGACAATGGTGAGCATAAAGTCGTTGATGCAACCATTTGACTAGTTGAGGGGGGAGTCTACAGGACAGGGGGAGTACAGAACTGTGTTGGTAACAGAGGCAATGACATTCAATTACAGCATTACATCGGTTTGAGTTTTTAATTGATTGAATTGCTTAATCCCGAGTAACCAAGTAAAATATTTTTCTTAAAATGTTTTCATGGAAGGTTTATTTTCGTTTGTTTTACGTTCTTTGAAAAAGATTTTGAAAAAGCCAAACAAATTGAAAAAGTTAAAATTGACATTACTTGAAGTTAAAGAAGAGATGATAGTACATCAGTAGATGTTCTTTCACACATGACCTTAGATTGACTGGTTGGTGCTTTATGTTAATATATCTGAATTATATGGTTTGATCTAAACTTCAGAGACTGCACAAATAGGAAATGATAGTGTTTTGTATGCATATAATTTGAATTGTCAGTAGACTAAAAGCGTCACTAAACCATTAGTAGTGTGAAAACATAATTTCATATGTTACAACTGTGATTTGAACCCATTTTATGCCTGGGTGTGTGCGTTAAAAGATCACTATCAGATAAAGAATATTAGCTTTTAATAAAGATTTTCCTATGAGATCAGTTTCGGGTTATGTCCTTAGCACTATTCATTTGATTTGCTTCAGTGCCCATGTCCAGAAAAGCATGCAATTTGAAGTATAATCAAGATATGTACTTGACAACATCTGTCAAACATATACTAGCCCTTGGATCATATTGATAAATCATCTTTACTGATTCCATTGAATTCATAATCCAGATAACAGTTGGATCCACGCACCTGAATCTTATGATTCCACATATATAAGCCAAGACATTTAATCATTCGATTCTGAATCTCATTGATTCCTATACAATCCAATTTGGATTCTGCTATTCATGTGCTAAGTGATGTCTCCTCATTCTGGAAATTCGGATAATCTTTAGTAAAATCTTATATGTCTTGAAGATAGTGCATTTAATTTCTGTTGGCATACTAGTGGGGTACATGTTGTATTTCATACTTAAATGGTACCTTAACTCACAAGAAAGTGGAAATGAGATGCTTTAGTTTCAAATCTTATAATATTGACAATTTGAATTTGTGTGTCATAACCTGATCCTATTTTCTTTGAATGTTTATCGCGTATTATAACATGCAATATGAAAGTCTTTAAAAGATAGAGTGTGATAATCTTGAAAGAATGACATAGGATACCATTTGATATTATATGGATTTTATATCCAAGATGTGTGATTGATATATCATATATACTGATATGATCTTCTTACTCGTGATGTTCGACAAAAAGATATGATTTTGTAGCTTACATTTCAGTTTATACAAAGAAAAACCAAAAAGATTTTATCTTTCTTATGTTTTGAAAAACCAAAAAGATTTTTTTTTTTTAGCTTCCATGGGAATCTTAATTGTTGGTTATTCTTGGTTGTTCTCCTTTGCAAAAACTGAATATTGCAGACAGAAGTTGACAAGGGGTCCTTCTCCCAAGTTTTCTTCTAGAAATAAAGAGAGAGTGTGCAGATGAACAAGACGAAGACTACAGTGTGTTTGATGATATATGAAGACTAATGACAATCTTCTGAAGTTGTTGTCAAGGGGGAGTCTGTTGGAGCATATTCTGGTAACAACGAGCTTGAAGATATTATGTCTTAGTCTTAGAGTCTTTGACTTGTAATTGATAGAATTGTTAGCAACAGTTAAAGGGGAGTCTGTTAGGACATGTTTTGTAACTGTTGATAAAATTCTATGTAAGTTCTACTAGAGGCGAACTTAATAAGTTCGCCTAGCCTATCAGAATCAGAGGCGAACTTATTAAGTTCGCTTAGCCTAGTAGAGGCGAACTTATCATCTTTTAGGCGAACTTGTTAAGTTCTCCTGGTGCAGAACAGTAGTTTATAAATAGACAAAACAGAGTCAGTTAGAGTTTAGTGAGATAGAGATATCAGGAGGAACTGATCAGAGAAATACTGAATTCTTGTAAACTGATATCTTGGTGGAAATACAAAGCGTTTATTTACACAGTTGTTGTTGATTGAGTTACACGAGCACGTTGATCATGGATTCTGCACGTTATCACCGTGTCGTACCGCGAGTCTAGAGATCCGTCACGCACTGAATTAGGGTCCAGTAGGATGATAATTTTATCAAGAATATGCCTGTTTCACATTTTTATATTGAATTTAGTATTCCATGGATATGGAAATGGTCTCCAGAGGTCGATTATGACGACCAAAATATTCTTTGCATTCAAAGAACCTTTTTCACAAAATTCTGGAAAAAGATGACCCTAAAAAACATTGATGGTGTCATAGAAAGTTTCGATACTATTGAAAAAATAAAAAAAAGACTATTGCTGACTACAAGAATCAGCAAAACAACAATCCTCATAAGAAAGCTCCTAGTCCCTTCAGACACATTGTCAGAAGAATCCAAACTCTCAAAGGTACTGATAATATCAGCAACAAATAAATCATGGATATCAATCTTTCAGAAATGAAGAAAGATATGATGAAGAATCTAAGAAAAGAAGGAAGAAAAGAAGGACCCTCTCCTTCAACAATGTCCACATCTTCCCAAACTGAAGAAGACAAAGACCCAATCCTTCTAGAAGGACAGGATATTGATCCTGTAGATGAATATTATATCAACAACGTCCTTGAAGAATACAAGCAAGCAGTCATCCCAGAAGAATCTTCAGGGAAGCTCAAAGGCAAGGACCACAATAGGCCCCACAACACGTTCTTACAAAAGCAGACTCCAATAATAGGTGGAGTGGAAGACAAAATCATGCATTCTGGCATAATAATGGCCAGACACTATTTACGTTTAGAAAAGCTAGCAAAACAATTGCTATATTACTGTTCTCTTTTTGACAAATTTGTCATGTAGGACCCATGAAGGGACCATTGTATGTTTATCTTTTCTTTTTCCCCGACTATATAAGGGGACTCTTATGTATTGAAAAAATCATCCCGGAGAACATCTCAACTACTCTCTCTCTCTCTCTTGTACACATTTCTTAAATAATATTTGAAGTTTGAAGTTAGAAGCTTGGTGAAACGCCCCAGAATTACTTGTAAAATTTTAATTATTTAATTTCTTATTTTATGATTGCCTCTTTTAGAGGCTAAGTCTTTAAGTGTTGATATGCCATGATAACTTGAACACTAAAAAAAATATTATTTTAAGATGAGGTTAGTAAAGGTCAGACCATAAAAAGCCTTTGCGCCCATTCTGGCATTGGGGGCTACAAGGTCCCCAAGAATTCAACCATCACCTTATAATTATACTCTGTTCTTAACCTGTCTAAATTCTATTTGAAAACATTTTCAATTTTATACTTTTTTTTAGTGTTCAAGTTATCATGACATATCAACACTTAAAGACTTAGCCTTTGAAAGAGGCAATCATGAAATAAGAAATTAAATAATTAAAATTTTACCAGTAATTCTGGGGCGTTTCACCAAGCTTCTAACTTCAAACTTCAAATATTATTTAAGAAATGTGTACAAGAGAGAGAGAGAGAGTAGTGGAGATGTTCTCCGGGATGATTTTTTCAATACATAAGAGTCCCCTTATATAGGCGGGGAAAAAAGAAAAGATAAACATACAATGGTCCCTTCATGGGTCCTACATGACAAATTTTTCAAAAATAGAACAGTAATATAGCAATTATTTTGCTAGCTTTTCTAAAACTAAATAGTGTCCGGCCATTATTATGCCAGAATGCATGATTTTGTCTTCCACTCCACCTATTATTGGAGTCTGCTTTTGTAAGAACGTGTTGTGGGGCCTATTGTGGTCCCTTGCCTTTGAGCTTCCCTGAAGATTCTTCTGGGATGAATGCTTGCTTGTATTCTGCAAGGACGTTGTTGATATAATCTTCATGTACAGGATCAGTATCATGCCCTTCTTCAAGGATTGGGTCTTCGTCTTCTTCAGTTTGGGAAGATGTGGACATTGTTGAAGGAGATGCTCGTTCTTTTCTTCCTTCTTTTCTTAGATTCTTCATCATATCTTTCTTCATTTCTGAAAGATAGAAATCCATGATTTCTTTGTTGCTGATATTATCATTACCTTTGAGAGTTTGGATTCTTCTGACAATGTGTCTGAAGGGACTAGGAGCTTCCTTATGAGGATTGTTGTTTTGCTGATTCGTGTAGTCAGCAATAGTCTTTTTTTATTTTTTTGATAGTATCGAAACTTTCTATGACACCATCAATGTTTTTTAGGGTCATCTTTTTCCAGAATTTTATGAAAAAGGTTCTTTGAATGCAAAGAATATTTTGGTCATCATAATCGACCTCTGGAGACCATTTCCATATCCATGGAATACTAAATTCAATATAAAAATGTGAAACATGCATATTCTTGATAAAATTATCATCCTGCTGGGCCTCTATTAGAACTGGAGAGACTTCCACCGATTGAGTATAAAGGGTCTTAAATAAACCAGTGAGAATTTTCACCGAAGGGCCAAATGATTGCCACCATTTATAAAACCAGACTGGAATTTCCTGTCTGTAAACATGAGAACATATTTTTATAAACCACGAATGCTTTTGTTTCGGGTTCTCATATAAAAATGTTTTATAAAAAGCATTTTTATAGTCCCAATAGTTATAACGAATTGAGGCTTTGGTATGGGGATGTATAAGCTCCCTTTCTTTTAATGGAGAAGTTCCCCATGTTTCTACAGATATAATCTGCTTCACCACTATTTTACTGAAGTTATAAACATCAGGTTGACCAGTATGATAGTGTTCTATTTCGTAATTTTCTTTTTTAAGAATTTTCTCATAGAAATATTTGGGCTTATAAGCCTCCATAGGATAGAATCCTGTGTCCATGTATCTGTTTATTATCAACCATGGATTATCTTTCCATTTGATGTCCTTACTTTCTAAAAGAAGTATGACTTCTTTATGTGGACTTTGAGCCCAGTTTGTGATATCATCTTATGTTTCATTAGAAACAGTTCTAGCATATGATGCTGATGATTCAGAATTTTTATTAGATTCTTCTTTTGAGGCTTTATAGGCCAAGAGTTCCTTATAAAGGATATTATCTGGTTGTGAAGAAGATCCAGATGATGAAGCGATGTTTTCAGCTATAATCTTTCGGCTTCCAATTTGGGATATAACCCTTGGATTCTGATTACCTCTTTCTCTATAAGAGGATCTTCCTCTTCCTCTTCTTCCTTGTTCCTAAGGAATCATTTCTGAAAAGTTTATCCACATGAGATAATTTTCTTTTGTTGTTCTAATAAACAAATTTTAAATCTACAAAAAGAAATATGAATATTAATGTTTTCAATCATTTTTCTTTTTGTTTGTGAAGTTAAAAAATTATTTTCAAGGATGTCTTCTTTCGCTACTTCTTGATTATTAATCTGAAGAGTGCGTTCTTCTATCATCTCCTGAATTTCTAGGAGAGTTCTTTTAATTGGTCCTCTAGAATGAGCCATTAATTCAAGTATTCTCTGGTAAGAAAATCAGGGAGACTATTATCACTACCCTTTTTATAAATAATTTCAAAATCAAAAGGGGCTAAATGAGACTGCCATCTAGCAAACATTTGTTTTGAAACATCATATTTGAAGTCCTTAGCGAACATAAATTTAGCCGCTTGGCAATCTGTTTTTGTAATAAATTTTTGATTGTATAAATCATCTTGAAATTTTAAAACACATTTTACTATTGCTAGAATTTCTTTTGCAATAGTAGCATAGTTCTTCTGGCTATTATTCCATTTTCCTGAATGGGATCGTACCAGACTTTCTTGTTTGTTTAATGGAGAAATTTGTTTTAAGATTCTTCCATAGCCTATATCAGAGGCATCTGTTTCAATAATCTTTTCCCAATCTGGGTTTGTTATCATTAAGCAAGGAAGATTTTGAACCTTTTGTTTAATCTTTCGAATGGCCTTAGTATGATTTTCTGACCAAGGTTGAGGATTCTTTTTTAACCTTTCATATAAAATGACAGTATCCTCTGCTAGATTTTTATAATAGGGAAGAATATAATTTAAACTTCCTAAGAATATTTGAAGTTGAGTTTTGTCATAAATTTCATCCGGAAATTTTGACCCGAATTCAATACTTCTGTTGATAGGAATAATATTTCTTGTTTCAATATTATGACCCAAAAATCTTATTTTGGTTTGGAAAAGCATCATTTTTTGTGTGGAAATGACTAAACCGTTTTTTATAATTATATTTTTGAATATATCAAGATGTTTAAAATGAGTTTCAATATCTTTAGAAAATACAAGGATATCATCTATGTAGACTATTATGAAGTCACTAAAAGGAATAAAGATATCATTCATAATATTTTGGAATTCTGACGGGGCATTTTTCAACCCAAAAGGCATAACGTTCCATTCATAATGGCACGTAGGTACTGCAAAAGCAGTTTTATACCTTTCTTTTTCATTTATCTGAATTTATCAGTATCCAGATTTTAAGTCAAAATTTAAAAATATTATGGCATTATACAATTTATCTAATAAATCTTTTTTATTAGGTATAGGATACCTAATCCATTTTAAATTTTTATTTAGCGGTTTGTAGTTTATAACTAATATAGGAATACCTCTTTCTTTTTCAGAATGTTTATTAACATAAAAATCAGTACAAGACCATGGGGATTTTGATCTCCTAATTAAGTTTTTTGTGACAATCCGGATTTTTCAGTTAATTCCGTTAACTATTCCGTTAAGTTTCTTATGAAAAACTTAACCCCGTTAATCAAATCTAACCACAAGGACTAATTCGATCACAAAATCAACTCAAAACTGCAGGGACTAGTTGTGTAAATATGCCAAATCAAATTGTTGACTCCCCAAAGTCAAAAATCGGACCAATGCAATTTTGTTTGACTTTTTGAAGTCAAACTCGTGTAAATCTAAGCAAAAACTGAAATTACAAATCGATTCGACATAAATTGGAAGCGTTGGCACTCAATTGTTATCTTTAACGGCCTTAATCATCAAGTAAATCATCCATCATTAACACATTAATCGAATTAATGACGAATTATTTCGTAACCGTCGAAACCAATCCTAAATGATCAAATTCGTTCTTGTCAGTCGAAATTCTTACGAATTACACACCCACGTACTTCAATCGAATCCTTCTAAACCTCCTGAATACTCCAATTTCGTCGGAGACGCGGCTGAACTTGCTGAAGATCAAACACGTCGAAGACGGAACCCGTTCTAGTCGATCTCGGTCAATTCGCATCTGTTTCTGGTAATTAAACACATCCTCACTTTCGTTTTCATTCATAGATGGAAAGCACTATGTCAATTAGGGCTTACAACATCAATTATATCAAGAACCCGATTCTAGATTTCATATAAATACGGTTTAATAGAATCCTAATCTAAACACAATCTTAATTCAATTAATTGGTATGGTTAGAATCGAAAACAGTAACTCTTTGAAAACCCTATGATTAATTGGAATTATATTATCGAATGGATCATGAACCATAACCTAGGGTTCATATAAAACCAGTATAATCGAACCCTGCTTTAGACTCAGTATAAATTCAATTAAAATGTTTCATTAGCTTCGCAATTCTCTACTCAATGAAAGACCTATATCAATTTAATCACAGAACATCGAATTTTTCATGATCCAGATTCTGGGGTTTGTTCTTACGATAATTTGGGGGTTTTGATTCTAGAATCAGTCTTAATCTAATTAAACTATTCATACACATTCGCAAGCCTCTAATGAGTAAAAACCCCATAAATCCAACTGTTTTCATCATTGAATTCGATCAAATCAAAACCGTGTTCATAAGCTAGGGTTCAGCCCATTTTTCTGTAAATTAACGGCCTTAAACACGATGTTTTTGAAATTAAACTCACCCATAGTTTCGCAAACCCTCATTGAACAAAACCCCTATATTCCTATGTTTAATCGAATTCGAAATCGTGGGTATTTGGATAGTTTTGATCGCGGGTGTGTTTGGGGAGGGATACCACAAGTAGTGGTATCATAAAACTGTTTCAGTCCGGAATCTAACGCGATAGCCTAGCGGCCGGACTGGTTAAAACGATGTGTCTGTGTGGGAGAGACCCGGGTTCGAGGCCAGGCTCCCACATTTTTTTTTAAAACGATTTTCTGGAATATTAAATTAATAAAAATCAAACCTTTTAATATTATATCATTATATAAATGGGTTTTAAACCGGAAAACAACCCATAGGCTCGGGATTTAAATATTTTGTTTATTTTTATAAATTATAACTATTTTTATAAATTGTGCACTTTTATTATTAATAAGTAAAAGAAAAAAAAATATATTTATATTATTTTTTTTTAACCGTAAACGCGTGTAAAATAATATGTTTATATTATTTTCGAATTGTGACTCGTATTATTAAATAATATATATTTATATTATTTCAAATCATTTTATATAATACCGTGAACCAATCAAGACTAAATAATAATTACTTATGTTAACCACTCGTATATATATATATATATATATTATTTACGTCGTTCATCGCGTAAAGTAATTCTTAAACCTGTGGACACGTTCGTCCACTCTCGTTTGTTAGAACGGTTCTTTAAGACGTTCTTTCCTTGTCACGGTCAAAATTCCCTTTGTCGTTCCTAATTTATATATTTATAATTTTAGGACATTCGTAAGTCTTTTGAGACTTACACTCGTGGTTTCCAAACTTACTTCTAGTGTGAACTACCTTCAACGCCAAGCAGGTGAGTTTTCACGGCCCCTTTTTACTGCTTTTAAACTGGGGGAGAAAACATGATACAAACTCTTTTTGATTTATGTACTTCATTTTATATCAATTGTTATGACTATGCGTAAACTCTATCATGAAAGTCCTCACATCGAACCGTTTAAATATGAATATAGCGAGGTATGTTGGGTAGTACTACTGGGTTTGACAAACCTCACCCGCGTTAGTCGCGCTAACTCGATTGGATATCGAACGGGTGCAATATTAACCTAAACGTGCACCGTGGTTGATAGACCTGGTGGGAGGCAATACAAACAGTCAGTTTACGGTTGTGAGCGTAATAGCAAACATGAACATGGGTTAGCTACTCATTGGTATATATATGTTGATTGTACAATAAATCTGGTAAACGTTTATTTATATATTGAAACCTGTGAACTCACCAACCTCGTGTTGACACTTTTTCTTACATGTTTTCTCAGGACGCTAAGCTAAGACACAGGTGCATGTTAGGGCATGCATGGGATTCAACTGCTTTGCTTTGTGCCTATTTATATTGATTGAATTATTTTAATGTACTTTGTTTGGTTGGACGTTTGGACTTTTGGACTTTGGTTTTGGGCGCGTGTATTTTGCGCATTTACTTTCTTTACGCTTCCGCATTGATACTCTGATTTAAAAGATATTTTCATTTTGAGTCCCATGTAGAGTCGTTCAATGTAACTAGTGTCTGAGATCATGGTTTGTCACTTCCCAAACGGTAATACTCCGTTAGTTGAAATTGGGGGTATGACAGATTGGTATCAGAGCCATTGGTTAAAGAGAACTAGGATTGCATACTAGACTATAGCCTCACACATTAGTTACATGTCATTTGAGTTACATGTCATTTGGATGTTTGGCACTTATACAAATTGTTACAGGATCATGTCGTCAACACCACCTCCATCACCTAACGCGTCAGGGCATAAGGCACTTGTACCCTCATCCCCGGAGCACAAAAGGCGCCAGACTACCTCAATTGAGCAAGGCGAACCGAGCAACGCACGAGCATTGGAGTATGCTCTCAATTGGGATATGTACCCACATATGATCCAAAGGTGGATCGAAATGGGAGATGTTCCATCACCGTACTTTGCATCCACATCTTCATCGTCTACACTGCCTAGCTTACCATGTACCATGGAACAAGCCTTCGCAGCATTTGTGTCCTATATGTTAAAGGAATTAAGTTTTGTACAAGATGCCACCGAGGAGATACCTAAACTCCTGGAGAATGGAACACAAGTGGAAAAGAATAGGGTAGGAATAGAAGATTTGACTACCGAACTAGCTGCAACGGACCATGTCCACAACCTTTTAGTGAATCGTGTAGCACACCTAGAAACGAGGGCTGACATTATGGATGATGATATGCAAGGAGTTCTGGAGAGGTTAGCTGCTATGGAAGCTCAGCTACATGTGGCTAACCACACTGCTGAAGGCCTTCAAGAGAGGGTGACTCACTTGGAAGCCCAACTGCAAGCGGCCCTACACCCGAAAGACATTCCAGTATCTGACGATGAGGAGGAACCCTTTGAGGAAGAGCTCTTTGAGGAGGAGCCCTTCGAGGAGGAACCCTTAGAGGGGGAACCAGCTGAGGAAGAGCCAGTGGAGATTGATGATGCACAGTCATATGTCTCTTCTGATGACGAGGATATTTGAGGATCTTCCTATTCTATCTTCCTTTTCATGTTTGTTTTTGCTTATGTTATTTCCCTTTTCAAACCTAGATGGGTAAGGTTGTTCCCATCCAATAAAAGCATGAGAAGTTTAATATTTGAGTTATTTATTTTGTAGCCTTACAATTTATTTAATTTTCAAAATATTAGATGTTGTAATTCCTTACCCGTACCTGAATAATGTTTAATATGCGATATATTTCTCATTGTTTTCATTTGTGATTGTAAGAAATATGTCTGGGAGAGGACGAGGAGGCCGTGCCGGTGGTCGTGGCACCATCAACATGACGGCAGCAGAACTAGCAGCTTTGATAAACAATAGTGTGGCAGAGGCCCTAGCAGCACAGAATGCTGCAGGTAAATGCTTTAACTATTGACTAGTAGTGTCAATTCCTCCCCCTAAGAACATCTTTCTAAACTCTATAATTCTAAATCAATTCGTATTTCTAAATCCAGGCCAGCAAAATCAACAGCCAGCCTGCACTTTCAAGGCATTCATGGACTGCAAGCCCCACACCTTTAGTGGAGCTGAAGGAGCAGTTGGATTACTTCGCTGGTTTGAGAAGGTTGAATCAGTAATAGCCATGTGCAACTGCCCCGTGGCTAACCAAGTGAAATTTGCTGCTGGAACTTTGGAAGGCCCGGCCCTAACATGGTGGAATGCCCAAGTTCAAATGTTGGGACTAGCAATGGCAAATGGACTCTCGTGGGAGGAATTCAAAACCATGATGAAAGAAGAATACTGTCCACGAGATGAAATTCAAAAGCTAGAAGGAGAGTTCTGGAACCTTAAGATGGAGGGTTCAGAAATTGAACTCTACACCACCCGTTCGCACGAACTTGCCACCATGTGCCCACATATGGTGACTCCGGATTATAAACGGATTGAACTATACATTGGAGGTTTGGTACCTCAGATTCAAAGCATGGTAACCTCATCCAACCCTACCACCATCCAACAGACCATCAGACTTGCTCATAAATTGACCGATCAAGCAGTGACACAGGGAACTTTACCTTCAAGAGGTTCGGTTTCTAAACCCACCGACAACAATAAGCGCAAGTTCGACCATCACTCCCACTCACACAACCACTCAAATTCTAAAGGATCCCAACCCAATCAACCTCAGCACCAACAACAGCAAAAGTTTGATCATGCTAGAAACTTTAATCAAACGACATCATCAGGTCCGAATCAAGGGGAATATGCTGGGAGGTACCCCAAGTGCAACAAATGCGGCTATCACCACACGGGCACTTGTGACTGACAACGTTGCCAGCGTTGTGGTAAAATGGGCCACGCTGCAAAGGACGGTAGAGTTGCACTCCCGAACAAACAACCATTTCAATCACAGGGATTCACGAGGGGATGTTTTCAGTGCGGTAAAGAGGGGCACATTCAAAGGAATTGTCCTCAGTCGAAAAAGGGTGGAAATGGTAATGGTAGTGGTAGTGGTAACGGTAATAACCAGGGCAACAATGGTAACAACCCCAATCAAAACAACAATGGTGGGAATAACGGTAATAACGGTGGTAATGGAGGAAATGGGGTGAAAGGAAGAGCTTTTGTACTGGGATCCGGAGAGGCTCGCTACGATCATAACGTGGTCACCGGTAAATTTCTCTTAAATAATTACTTTGCTTCTGTCCTTTTTGACACTGGTGCCGATAGGAGTTTTATATCTAAGAAACTTAGTGATATGATAAAAGGAACTCCAACTCTGTTAGAAGCTAAGTATGTAATAGAGATAGCTGACGGCCAAATAATTGAAGCAACCCATATTCTTAAGGGTTGTAAGCTTGATCTAGCTAGCCATATTCTAGATATCGACCTTATGCCGGTCACACTTGGTAGTTTTGATGTAATCGTCGGCATGGATTGGTTGTCTAGAAACCAAGCGGAAATCATTTGTCATGAGAAAATCGTTCGCATACCCCTCCCGAGTGGAGAAATTCTTTCAGTTCAGGGCGAAAGGGTTGGTACTGTCATGGGTATCATATCCTTCATGAAAGCACAAAAATGTCTTCGGAAGGGGCATACGGCCATTTTGGCCCTTGTTGCTGAACAGCCGTCAGAAGAGAAGAAGATCGAAGATATTCCCGTTGTGCGTAAATTTTTGGAAGTATTTCCCGAGGATCTGCCCGGTCTGCCACCACACCGTCAGGTTGAATTCCAAATTGACCTAGCACCCGGAGCAGCACCGATTGCTCGGGCACCTTATCGATTAGCACCCAGTGAATTGCAGGAACTGTCCACTCAGTTGCAAGACTTATTGGATAAAGGTTTCATCCGACCTAGTTCATCACCGTGGGGAGCTCCGGTATTATTTGTCAAGAAGAAGGACGGTACGTTCCGTATGTGTATTGATTACCGGGAGCTGAATAAAGTCACAATCAAGAACCGCTACCCTTTACCTCGTATTGATGACCTTTTTGATCAACTCCAAGGATCAAGTTTCTATTCCAAAATAGATCTTAGGTCCGGCTATCATCAGTTAAGAGTCCGAGAAGAAGATATCTCTAAAACTGCATTCAGGACAAGGTATGGCCATTACGAATTTATGGTCATGCCTTTCGGTTTAACCAACGCACCCGCGGTATTCATGGACCTCATGAACCGTGTGTGTAAGCCTTACCTTGACCAGTTTGTTATCGTTTTCATCGATGACATCCTTATTTATTCCAAGAACGAGGAAGAACATGAAGAACATCTGCGTCTAATTTTGGAACTACTTAAACAAGAGCAACTTTATGCTAAGTTTTCCAAACGTGAATTTAGGATTCGAGAGGTTCAATTTCTAGGGCATGTGGTAAATGAAAAAGGGATACATGTCGACCCGTCCAAAATAGAAGCCATCAAGAATTGGGCAGCACCGACGACTCCGACTGAGGTGCGACAATTTCTGGGATTGGCTGGATATTACCGTCGTTTTATCGAAGGATTTTCAAAGATTGCGCAACCTCTCACCGCCCTAACTCAAAAAGGAAAAGCCTATAATTGGGGCGATAACCAAGAATCAGCTTTCCAACACCTCAAACAGAAACTTTGCAGTGCACCTATTTTAGCTCTTCCGGAGGGAACCGATGATTTTGTGGTGTATTGTGATGCATCTATTCAAGGTCTGGGTTGTGTCTTAATGCAACACGAAAAGGTAATCGCATACGCTTCACGTCAGTTAAAGGTTCACGAGAAAAACTACACCACTCATGACCTAGAGTTGGGAGCAGTAGTTTTTGCACTTAAGATATGGAGACATTACTTGTACGGTACCAAATGCACCATCTACACCGACCACAAGAGCCTCCAGCATATCTTCGAGCAGAAGGAGTTAAACATGCGACAACGTCGTTGGGTTGAACTTTTAAATGATTACGACTGTGCGATCCGGTATCATCCGGGTAAAGCTAACGTTGTGGCTGATGCACTAAGCCGAAAGGAAACGAAACCCAAACGAGTTCGAGCGTTACAACTTACTATCCACCCTGGGTTGCCTGACAGAATCCGTAATGCTCAACTTGAAGCCTTGAAATAAGATAACCTACCGTTAGAAGGTACACGCAGCATGGAAGCACAACTTGAAGTAAAATCTGACGGAATTCGTTACTTTGTCGAACGAATATGGGTTCCAGTGTTCAGAAATTTAAGGGAACTAATCATGGATGAAGCTCATAAATCTCGTTACTCCATTCATCCGGGTTCCGATAAAATGTACCATGATCTAAAAGTACTATATTGGTGGCCGAAGATGAAGGCCGATATAGCCACTTATGTTAGTAAGTGTCTGACCTGCGCGAAGGTCAAAGTTGAATACCAAAAACCGTCCGGTCTCCTGCAACAACCTGAAATTCCCATGTGGAAATGGGAACAAATATCCATGGACTTCATTACCAAATTACCCGAACTCCTACCGGATGTGATACTATATGGGTAATTGTTGATCGCCTAACAAAATCTGCCCACTTCTTAGCCATCAAAGAAACTGACAAAATGGATAAACTCACTCGAATATACTTGAAAGAAGTAGTCTCTCGGCACGGGGTGCCTATCTCTATCATTTTGGATCGCGATGCACGGTTCACTTCCCGTTTCTGGCAATCGTTGCATAAAGCATTAGGCACGCGTCTAGATATGAGCACAGCATACCATCCTCAAACTGATGGCCAAACTGAACGTACTATCCAAACTCTGGAGGACATGCTACGAGCTTGTGTGATCGATTTCGGTAACACTTGGGAGTCTCACCTACCATTGATGGAGTTCTCCGACAACAACAGTTATCACACTAGCATCAAGGCAGCTCCATTTGAAGCACTTTATGGACGGAAATGCCGTTCTCCCATTTGTTGGACCGAGGTTGGGGATAGCCAACTCACAGGTCCTGAACTTGTATTTGAAACTTCCGAAAAGATCGTTCAAATTAGAAACCGTATGGCGGCAGCTCATGATCGTCAAAAGAGCTATGCCGACAAGCGTCGTAAACCATTGGAATTTCAAGTAGGTGACATGGTCTTACTCAAAGTTTCACCTTGGAAAGGTGTCATTCGTTTCGGAAAACGAGGTAAACTGAATCCTCGTTATGTTGGACCTTTCAAAATATTAAAGAGAATCGGACCAGTCGCGTATCAACTGGACCTACCTGAAAGTCTTAGTGGTGTACACAACGTCTTTCACGTCTCAAATTTAAAGAAATGCCTGGCAGACGAATCACTCGCAGTTCCTCTGGAGGAACTACATGTTGATGAACAATTACGTTTCATCGAAGAACCTGTCGAAATTATGGATAGGGAAATAAAAACGTTAAAGCGCAGCAAAATCCCCATTGTTAGAGTCCGTTGGAACTCGAAACGCGGACCGGAATTTACGTGGGAGCGCGAGGATCAGATGATGCGCAAATATCCTAATCTGTTCAACCACTCCACGTCAAACTCTTAAGGTACTATTTTAATTTTCGGGACGAAAATTCTTTCAACTAGGGAATGATATGAAGCCCCAGAAAAAAAAATTTGTTATTTTAATTTTCGGGACGAAAATTCTTTCAACTAGGGAATGATGTGACATTCCGGATTTTTCAGTTAATTCCGTTAACTATTCCGTTAAGTTTCTTATGAAAAACTTAACCCCGTTAATCAAATCTAACCACAAGGACTAATTCGGTCACAAAATCAACTTAAAACTGCAGGGACTAGTTGTGTAAATATGCCAAATCAAATTGTTGACTCCCCAAAGTCAAAAATCGGACCAATGCAATTCTGTTTGACTTTTTGAAGTCAAACTCGTGTAAATCTAAGCAAAAACTGAAATTGCAAATCGATTCGACAGAAATTGGAAGCGTTGGCACTCAATTGTTATCTTTAACGGCCTTAATCATCAATTAAATCATCCATCATTAACACATTAATCGAATTAATGACGAATTATTTCGTAACCGTCGAAACCAATCCTAAATCGATCAAATTCGTTCTTGTCAGTTGAAATTCTTACGAATTACACACCCACGTACTTCAATCGAATCCTTCTAAACCTCCTGAATACTCCAATTTCGTCGGAGACGCGGCTGAACTTGCTGAAGATCAAACACGTCGAAGACGGAACCCGTTCTAGTCGATCTCGGTCAATTCGCATCTGTTTCTGGTAATTAAACACATCCTCACTTTCGTTTTCATTCATAGATGGAAAGCCCTATGTCAATTAGGGCTTACAACATCAATTATATCAAGAACCCGATTCTAGGGTTCATATAAATACGGTTTAATCGAATCCTAATCTAAACACAATCTTAATTCAATTAATTGGTATGGTTAGAATCGAAAACTGTAACTCTTTGAAAACCCTATGATTAATTGGAATTATATTATCGAATGGATCATGAACCATAACCTAGGGTTCATATAAAACCAGTATAATCGAACCCTGCTTTAGACTCAGTATAAATTCAATTAAAATGTTTCATTAGCTTCGCAATTCTCTACTCAATGAAAGACCTATATCAATTTAATCACAGAACATCGAATTTTTCATGATCCAGATTCTAGGGTTTGTTCTTACGATAATTTGGGGGTTTTGATTCTACAATCAGTCTTAATCTAATTAAACTATTCATACACATTCGCAAGCCTCTAATGAGTAAAAACCCCATAAATCCAACTGTTTTCATCATCGAATTCGATCAAATCAAAACCGTGTTCATAAGCTAGGGTTCGGCCCATTTTTCTGTAAATTAACGGCCTTAAACACGATGTTTTTGAAATTAAACTCACCCATAGTTTCGCAAACCCTCGTTGAACAAAACCCCTATATTCCTATGTTTAATCGAAGTCGAAATCGTGGGTATTGGGATAGTTTTGATCGCGGGTGTGTTTGGGGAGGGATACCACAAGTAGTGGTATCATAAAACTGTTTCAGTCTGGAATCTAACGCGATAGCCTAGCAGCCGGACTGGTTAAAACGATGTGTCTGTGTGGGAGAGACCCGGGTTCGAGGCCGGGCTCCCACATTTTTTTTTAAAACGATTTTCTGGAATATTAAATTAATAAAAATCAAACCTTTTAATATTATATCATTATATAAATGGGTTTTAAACCGGAAAACAACCCATAGGCTCGGGATTTAAATATTTTGTTTATTTTTATAAATTATAACTATTTTTATAAATTGTGCACTTTTATTATTAATAAGTAAAAGAAAAAAATAAAATAAAATAAAATAATATATTTATATTATTTTTTTTAACCGTAAACGCGTGTAAAATAATATGTTTATATTATTTTCGAATTGTGACTCGTATTATTAAATAATATATATTTATATTATTTCAAATCATTTTATATAATACCGTGAACCAATCAAGACTAAATAATAATTACTTATGTTAACCACTCGTATATATATATATATATATATATATATATATATATATATATATATATATATATATATATATATATATATATATATATATTATTTACGTCGTTCATCGCGTAAAGTAATTCCTAAACCTATGGACACGTTCGTCCACTCTCGTTTGTTAGAACGGTTCTTTAAGACGTTCTTTCCTTGTCACGGTCAAAATTCCGTTTGTCGTTCCTAATTTATATATTTATAATTTTAGGACATTCGTAAGTCTTTTGAGACTTACACTCGTGGTTTCCAAACTTACTTCTAGTGTGAACTACCTTCAACGCCAAGCAGGTGAGTTTTCACGGCCCCTTTTTACTGCTTTTAAACTGGGGGAGAAAACATGATACAAACTCTTTTTGATTTATGTACTTCATTTTATATCAATTGTTATGACTATGCGTAAACTCTATCATGAAAGTCCTCACATCGAACCGTTTAAATATGAATATAGCGAGGTATGTTGGGTAGTACTACTGGGTTTGACAAACCTCACCCGCGTTAGTCGCGCTAACTCGATTGGATATCGAACGGGTGCAATATTGACCTAAACGTGCACCGTGGTTGATAGACCTGGTGGGAGGCAATACAAACAGTCAGTTTACGGTTGCGAGCGTAATAGCAAACATGAACATGGGTTAGCTACTCATTGGTATATATATGTTGATTGTACAATAAATCTGGTAAACGTTTATTTATATATTGAAACCTGTGAACTCACCAACCTCGTGTTGACACTTTTTCTTACATGTTTTCTCAGGACGCTAAGCTAAGACACAGGTGCACGTTAGGGCATGCATGGGATTCAACAGCTTTGCTTTGTGTCTATTTATATTGATTGAATTATTTTAATGTACTTTGTTTGGTTGGACGTTTGGACTTTTGGACTTTGGTTTTGGGCGCGTGTATTTTACGCATTTACTTTCTTTACGCTTCCGCATTGATACTCTGATTTAAAAGATATTTTCATTTTGAGTCCCATGTAGAGTCGTTCAATGTAACTAGTGTCTGAGATCGTGGTTTGTCACTTCCCAAACGGTAATACTCCGTTAGTTGAAATTGGGGTGTGACATTTTTGTCAAGAAGAGATTTTATCTCTTGTTTGCATAATTCTATGTATTCGGAATTCATTTGACAAGGTCTAGCCTTAGTAGTGATTTTACTATCATTAAAATCATCTTCATAAGGGAGTGAAACAATATGTTTCTTTCTATCCCAAAAGGCATTTGGATGATCATTACATATTTGTAACGTAAATTGATTATTAATTAATTTGATCTTATTTTGTAATTTCGGATTATTTATTCTGTCCTGAATATTTAAAGAAAATATTTCTTTTTGTAGGAAATCAATTTGATTTATTTTTGTTTGTAAAAGAGATTTTTAACATTATTCAAAGTCCTAGAAAAATGATTTGTTATAAATGGAAAATATATTTCTTTATTCTGGAAAAAATCCAGTTATCCCTTTATTATCAATATTCTTTAAAGGAAATATTTTGTTTAAAAAAGGGGTTCCAAGTATATTTAACTATAGGATATTTAACTAGAATAAAACTAGTAAGAATACAAGTTTCATTGTGACAAATATGAGCCTGTGGTATTTTATATTCAATTTTTAATTTTTCTCCTCCCGCAGAACTTAAATTATGGGAGGTTTTATGAAAGTATCTAGTTGGAATAATTCCTTCCTGGATACAGTTTAGATCAGAACAACTATCAACTAGTGCTGTAATAGTTATGAAAAAACTATCTCCTATGAGAAGTTTTATTTTAATATTCCATTTTTGTGTAGTTATAATATCTACAATACTTTCTAAAACTCCTCCTTGACTATTATGAGGGATTTCTTCGGAGGTTTTATTATGAGGAATCTCAAGCTTAAAAATTCTTTCTACTAGGTTCCTATTATCCTTTTGAAGAATTTTGATATCAACTTTTAGGTTATCAATTTCAATTTTTAATCCTGTATATTAACGGGTCTAGAAGTTTGATTTCTATGAGCTAGTTGTCTTTTTAATTCAACTAGAGAAAAAAGTTTTAAATCCTGTTGAGGATTATTTGAGGAAGAAGCTTCCTCATTCCTTTGTTGATTTAAGTATTTAGAAATCAAATTTTCTTTTATTTGAGGATCAGTTTTGACTTTTAAGAGATCTAAAATCTCGTTGCTTAAAATATTAATTTCCATATTTTGAAATTGAGAAATAATTTGATAAAGTTCTTTTTCTGACATTTCAGAAGGGTTTTTGCAGCAATCTTTTTTACAGTTTGTTTGACAATGATCTTCCTCTGATTCAGAGGAATCAAAACTTTCATATTTTAAAATATTTAGATTTTCTTCTTCTGAGGAAAATTGCTCAGAATCAGTTTCTTCAAAACTGTCATGTAATAAGACTTCATTAATCTTATCTCTTAATTCTCTATCTTCTATTTTGTTAAGTTTCTTTCGAACCCAACAAGTTTTTGCATTGTGGCCTAATTTGCCACATTTTCTACACTTTATAATTTTTTAAAATTTATTAGGAAATTCTTTTCTTTCCTTATATTTTTTTTTCTTTTATAAGGCTTTTCTTCTTTCCTATATTTTTTTATTTTATGATATTTTTTTGGAGAAGAATTTCTTTTCCTCGTATCCATAGTCTTATCAGCCTTATTTTCTATGCCAAATTGTCTACAAAAATCTCCTAATTGTTTTTTCTTATTTAGGGAATGTTTCTTAATCTGTTGATTAAGTTTTATCTCATTGCATAGGCTTATAGCTTCTTGAACACAAGTGCCTATGAGTTTACTATAAGTATAGTTATCATAATTTATGACTCCATCTATCCTTAATTTGCTCTTTATTCTTTCAGCAAATAAATGGGGAAGACCATCTATAAATTTTGATTTCCAATGAGAACTATTAGCCTCGATGAGTTCCATGACTCTGCATAAGAAGGTATCCTTATACCATCTAAAAGATGTTAGAGTTCTACATCTTAAATTCTGGAGAAGAGTTCTAATATTTTCAGAATCTTCAAACCATCTTCCAGTAAAGTGTTCTATAATATTTACTATAAGGGTGTATACAGCATTACTTTCGGTATTGCTGGTACTAGCGCCTTCTTCTTGTTTAACGCTATTAAGGATTTTATCCTTTTCTGGTTGGGATAAATAATTGTCCCACCAACCTTTAAGTTGGCCAGTAAAACCTGATATTATCATGTTAGCTATGGTTTTTACTGAGTTTGGAGATTTGATCTCTAATTTCCTCTTGGTAATTTTCTTCAGAGAAATCTGTTAGAGTACTTATTTTAAGACTCTTTAGAGCGCTCATTGTCTCATTTAAAGTTGCTACAAGACTATCCTTAGATTTTAATTTAAAATCTGTGACTTCCGGAGGAAGTTGTATACTAGGAGTAGCAATTTTTTCTTGAAGAGAAGCTGGTTTGGCAGATATACTTTTATCTTTTAAGTGGGATATTATCCTATCCATTTTAGCAGACAAATCCTGGATTTGTTCTCCTATGATTATTAAATATAAATTTGTATAATTTTGCTGTTTAATTAAATCATTTATATGAGAAATCGTGATAGGTAAAATATCTACTTCTGATAATTTTTGAAAGGTTAGATAATACCTTACTTCATTATCTTTTTCAATTTTAAAAGATTGAGTAGGAGGAAAAACATTAGAAATTAATTTTTCTCCTTTAATAATGAATTCTCTTTCAATAACGGAAATAATACTTCCCGTGTATTTTTCTATAAACCAAAGAATAAAAGGTATAATCTCATTTTTTATAATTAAATCTTTATAATATTCTTCTTTAAATAAGTTTACTTTGGTTTCTTTAAAATTATTAAAAAACCAATTTCTAAATAATTCTCATTTTGGCAATTGAAATTCTTTATTAATTTCTTTTCTAACCGGAGATCCCGGATTAAAATCTATTTTTTCTTTAAAATCCATTAAACAAATTCGACTTCTGATTCGGTTAATTCCGGATTTACTTGGACTCCTTGGACTATATTGTAAGGATTTATCCTTAATCTATTAAATGTTTCTGTTGCAGGGAAATTTTCCCTAACTCTTGAAGTTGAAGCTCTAGAAGGGCTTCTAATAGTATATCCCAGAGAAGATATATGTTGTCGAGAGGACAAAGACCTAAAAGATAAAGATCTAGGTATAGAAGAAGTGTTTCTAATCTGTTCAAATTGGATTTGGACAGTTCCTTCTTCAGATTGTATAATTTCTAAAGGGTTATTATCAACATACTGTTGAGATGTTGTAGCCTTATCAAGGATCCAGTTTTCTGGAAAGTTAATTTCTTCTAATTTTATCTTTCTTCTGGTAGTTATATTAGACTTACCAAAATTAGTTTCTATTACTATTGTTTCATTTAATGGTTTATCGACCATTCTACACTGAGGATTTAAAGTGTATAAAGGTTTATAATATATACAGATAACCTATAAACCTGGAGAATAGTTATAACCATGAGTTTTAACGTTTAAAGTTAAAGCGTCTGATATATTAACATTTGATAAAGATAATTGTAAATTTGGATAAACATTAAAATAGACTGGTCCATGAGCCAGACTAGTTTGGACAATCCCTATTAGAGATTGTTTCCAGTCAAGATTTCTAGCATCTCTTAGAGCTGCTACAAAGCTTTCTGGAAGACCTTCTAAGGTCAAAGGTTTGAATGCTATCTGCACTAAACCTATATGAAGGAATTTATAATCCTTCTTATATTTATGTAAATCTTTATTTGACAATAGTTTAATTACCATGTCTTCTTTATATAAAGAAAATGTTTCTTCAGTTGTTTTTACAACTTGTTTCAATCCTAATTTTTCAAAAGTTTCTAATTTATAAATTAGTTTATGTTCCATTTTTGGAATAGTCTATTTATTTAATAAATCAAGATTATGAGGAATATATATATATATATATATATATATATATATATAGTATAAGGTTTCGCTAAAAAGTAAAAAAAATGTAAAAAGTCGTTTAAAACGTTCATAACCGGCTCATACGAACTCTGATTTTACTCATTTCGGCGGCGTTGGAACCGTCTCGTCGAACTATACGATCTTAGCTTGTAGGGTTTAGTTTTTACCTTAGGATTTAACCTTAGGGGTTTAGCTTTTAGTAATTAAGCTTTGGGGGGTGGATGTGGGGGTTTTAGGTTTTTGGGGGTGGGGTGGGGTGGGGGTTGGGTTGGAGGTTTAGGCTTTTGGGGGGTGGTGGTGGTGTTTTTATACGAATTTTTCGGCTTTTTACGGTTTTTTTTGTTATGATTTAGATTTTTTGGGGTGGGGGTGGGGGTTTTAGGTTTTTCGGGGTGGGGATTAGGTTTTGAGGGGGGGGGGGTGTGGTGGTTTTAGGCTTTTGAGGGTGGTGGTGGGGTTTTTAAAATACTTTTTACACTTTTTAAACTTTGTAGAATAACCATCCCATATTTATATATATATATATATATATATATATATATATATATATATATAACACGCATCAATTACATACAACAAACACATAGCTACTGGTATTAGTTAAGTTAGGATTTAAAAGGTTAATACTAAACAACTATATGTATATACCCTAACACTAACGACTCATGTTAATTTGAGCTTAGGAACTTGATGATTAGTTATTTATTACATCCACAAATTCTAGTTTATTGTTCATTATATGTAGGGGTGCAAACGAGCCGAGCCGAGCCCGAGCTTGACTAGGCTCGAGCTCGGCTCGTTTAACTTACTGTGAGCTCGAGCTCGGCTCGATTCGAGCTCTAATTTTGAAGCTCGGGCTCGGCTCGTTGGTAGCTTTACAAGCTCGAGCTCGGCTCGGGCTCGGCTCGTTTATTATATATTAATTAATTTATATATATTTATAATTATTTTTATATAAATTTTATTATAGTTTTTATATATAACATAATACATATTATTTAATTATATTTATCTTAATTTTATATATACTAATTATTATTATTATTTTATAAATATATATTAAATATATTAAAAACATTATATAAATAAAAGGCTCGTTAAGGCTCGCGAGCCGGCTCGAGCTCGATAAGTGAAGCTCGGGCTCGGGCTCGTTTAATAAACAAGCTTATTCTTGCTCGAGCTCGTTTAAGCTCGGCTCGTTTCGAGCTTTTTAACGAGCCGATCTCGAGTAGCTCACGAGCAGCTCGGCTCGTTTGCACCCCTAATTATATGTAAGGTCTCAAACCCGGGAGATCTCACTTGTTGAGTTTACTCATGAACATAGTTATCAAACACTGACATTTTAATTAAAACATTCAACATAGCGGAAGCTTACGTCATTCGCTTACATAAACAAAGGAAGTCTTAACGTTTAAAATAAACATTGTTTTAACACATAAGGAATTTAAACAGGATGTTTAAAATAAACATTGCGTCAGGGTAGCATTCATGCCTTCGGCCATCATTTCTTCTTATTACCTGAAGTACATACTAAAAGTCAACTAACCCTTGTGAGTTCTAGTTAAAGGCAATTAGGTATAAACATCGTTCCTTTATAAGCATATATATATATATATATATATGTACATATATAAATACACATTAACATTTGATTTGCCTTCATTTTTCATTCATTGTAAGTACATATAAATATATGTACACATCTTTGCTTTCATTGCACATTCATTGAACATAAACATAAGGCCCGTCATAGTTTGCATAAGTCACAAAGACAGATGCTCCGTCCTACCATTGTAGTCCGTCCTCCATGATCGTCCGGATTCCTTCGACTGTCCGTCATGCTATACCATCCGGATTCCTTTGGTCGTCCGTCTAAAACCGTTCTACCGTCGTAGACCGTCATATTCGCCTGTCTGCCCTTAGACATCTGTTTCCCACCCGAATTATATATACAATCATGCATCGATTGAGGGACTGACTCTACCGTAGTAGCCTTAGTTTACTCTAACTTTCTAGACTTTTATTTCTAGCTGCATATTAGTCGAGTGGTCGTTCGTCTACCGAATTAGCCGTTATAATCGTTTCCGTCCATAACGTGTATTCATACATGTCAAGCAATATATATGTATATAAAGCAAGATTTCATTCTTATACATTATGTAAGGCCCCAAACCCGGGAGGCCTCACTTGTTGGATTTACTCATTCACAGACAGTTCTTAAACATGAATATCAAATAACGCAGCGGAAAATTTCATTCAAGCATAACGTCATCATTGTTCATACATGCGGAAGCATAAACATTGTTTAAAACATAAATACATCATAACTAAACATAACGGGATGCCAGTCTTCATAGTCAGTCGGGTAACTCCTCTCGCTAGCCAAGCATCACCGTCCATCCTCATAACCTGCCTTAACCTGAATGTGCATACTAAAAAGTCAGCTATGCTGGTGAGTTCTAGTTTTAACATAAAACTTTAACTTCAAATAATTTGCCAAAAACATAACTTCATACTTCATTTAATAAAAAGCATACGTAAAATAATGCAATAACAAAACAAAACACTTCTAAAACATAAGTCAACGAACATATCGAATCTGCGCCATCTCGTAACCGTCAATTTCATACGTTACATACTGGTTGAATAAACTAAGGATCACCACCACTAGGCCCATCGTCACCGTACTGTCCTTCGGGTGAGGAACTCCTAGGGCCCGATACTTAGGTCATCCAACCCTTCAAGCACGGCGTCCCAAAGGATAGCGCGTACCAAACTTCAAGCACTGCACCCCGTAGGGCGCAAGTACCAAACTTCAAGCACGACTACCCCGTAAGGTAAATCGTACCAAACTTCAAGGATCACGATAATCCCCTTGACGACCGTCATCGCCCCAGTTGTACAATAGTTGGCCAGCCACAGAGGCCCCTAAAAGGTAAAGGCCCATAACATCCTTCCCATCCCTTAACCTTCATTCCCTAAGGAATATTGGCAGATTCGTTCGTTTGTGACTTTCATAAACCTTCGCTTCTTTTACTTCAAAAACTTCAGTTAAAGCATTCGTACGTTTTATTAAAAACATTCATTCATTCATAAACTTCATTTGGCAAAATATTTCATAAACACTTCCTTCATAACCTTTCCTTCTAAAACATCACTCATAAACATCATTTTATAAAACGTTACATACAACCTTCATAAACATCGTTTTATAAAATCGTTACATCGTTACGTATGCACACCAGCCCAAAAACATTATTAAAACATTTAAAAGAGGGCTTCTAGAACTCACCTGATAAGCAGTTTTGAAATACTCTTAGCTGGTTACTGCGCGTCACTAATGTCACTCACGATATGTTATAATAAAGCCATACTTGTAAGGTAGTGCTCCTAAATGACACTAGACATCCCTATGCTTAAACCTAGTAGTTTCGATGGATTTGCACCTATCGAAACTAGGTAGTTTCGATGGGTCTGCACATATCGAAACTAGGTAGTTTCGATGGGTCTGCACATATCGAAACTAGGTAGTTTCGATGGAGTCTGCACATATCGAAACTAGGTAGTTTCGATGGAGTCTGCACATATCGAAACTAGTAGTTTCGATGGGGTCTGCACAAATTGTTTTCCCAAAAATCTGAAGCTTTTGCATGCGAGTCTGATCGAGTCAGTATCTCAACTTTTCTTACATCAAAACGTTCGGTTTGCTTTCTAGATTCTATACCTAAGCTCATTTTCAAGTTCCATCCGCAAAATCGTTGCCTTTTTAGCCAAAACCCGAAAATCCCAAAAACGAACAAAAACTCAGATTTAGGCAAGATCCTTACCTGTATCGAGATTCTGATCCGGAGGTTCTTCTCACGAGCTTAGCAGTAACGTGCTCCCTCAATTCCGGGATGATCCGTCAACTTTCTCTCTCTAGACCCGAGCTCTCCTTTCTCTCTCTAGAAGTTGCGTGAGTGGGGAATGAGCAGAGAAGAGGGCTGCCCTGCCTCTTATATAGCTGGGCTTCCCTCGGCCCATTGAAGCCAAGCCCAAGCCCGCTCCCTTTTGTTTAAATATTCCGACTAAATCACCGGTCTCGCTATATTTATTCGTTTTATTATTTTTGGGATGTTACAAGTCTACCCTCCTTACAATAGGTTTCGTCCCCGAAACCTATCATAAGTCAAATAGTTGAGGGTACGACTCCCTCATTTCTGTCTCCATTTCCCAAGTGGCTTCCGATCCCTTTCGATGTTTCCATTGGACTTTAACCAATTGGATAACTTTATTACGTAAACGTCTCTCCTTTCGATCTAGGATGGCCACGGGTTCTTCGATGTAGTTAAGGCTATTGTCTACCTCGATGTCAGTAAGTGGTATGTGAGCCAATTCATCCGCCAAACACTTTCGCAAGTGTGATACATGGAAGGTAGGATGAATTCCCTTTAACTCATCAGGCAACTCTAACCGATAAGCGACTTCACCAACCCGTGCCATTATCCTGAACGGCCCGACAAACCTCGGACTTAACTTTCCTCTCTTCCTGAATCGTATGATTCCCTTCCAGGGTGACACTTTCAACATTACTCTGTCCCCAACATCAAACTCAATAGGCCTTCGCCGTTTATCCGCGTAGGATTTTTGACGATCTTGTGCGGCCTTCATTCGTGCTTTGACTTGGTCAAACCTTTCCGACGTTTCCCTTATTACTTCCAGACTCCCTAATTCCTTCTGTCCAATCTCGCCCCAACAAACCGGGGTTCTGCATCTTCGCCCATACAACATTTCGTAAGGCGGCATGCCTATCGTCGTGTGATAACTATTGTTGTAGGAGAATTCGGCTAATGGCATATGACTGTCCCAACTGCCGCCAAAATCAATAATACAAGCACGAAGCATATCCTCCAATGTCTGAATGGTCCTTTCGGACTGACCATCCGTTTGCGGGTGGTATGCCGTACTGATATTAAGTCTCGTGCCCATCGCCTCGTGAAATCTTTTCCAGAACCTCGATGTGAATCGTGTGTCCCGGTCAGATACGATCGTCAAAGGCATCCCATGCCGTGCTACTACTTCGTTAATAAACACCTCTGCTAACCTTTTCGACGAGAACGTCTCGCGAATAGGTAGGAAATGAGCACTCTTTGTTAAACGGTCCACAATTACCCAAATGGTGTCATGACCTTTAGCTGTGCGAGGTAGCTTGGTTATGAAGTCCATGGTAATGTGTTCCCACTTCCATTCTGGTACATCAAGTGGTTGAATCTTTCCATACGGTTTCTGGTGCTCGGCCTTTACTTGTGAGCAAGTCAAGCACTTGCTTACATACTTCATCACTTCACGTTTCATTCCAGGCCACCAGTATTCCTTTCTCAGATCTTGGTACATTTTATTGGTACCGGGATGGATAGAGTAGCGAGACTTATGAGCCACATCCAAGATTTTGGTCCTAAGTTCGCCACCCATAGGTATCCATATCTGTCCAAAACGTGTCCTAACACCAAGGGTGTTATATTCCAACTTGTCCTGTTGGCCAACCATCCTTTCCTTCTTCATGTTTTCCTCCTTAAGCGCCTCATCTTGAGCCTTTTCAATTTCTCTCATCACATCCGATGTTACAACCAACTGGCAAGCTTTCACTCTAATAGGAGTAGGCACATCCTTTCGGCTTAGAGCGTCAGCCACCACGTTTGCCTTTCCAGGGTGGTATATGATTTCACAGTCATAATCTTTTAGGAGTTCTAACCATCGTCTCTGTCTCATATTAAGCTCTCTTTGTTCGAAGAAGTACTTCAAACTTTTGTGGTCAGAGTAAATAGTAAACTTCACCCCGTACAGGTAGTGCCTCCAGATTTTTAATGCGAATACGACAGCAGCAAGTTCCAAATCGTGGGTTGGATAATTAGCTTCGTGAATCTTCAACTGTCGTGATGCATACGCGATCACTCTCCCGCGTTGCATCAACACGCATCCCAATCCCTGACCCGAAGCATCAGAGTACACCACTAGGTCTTCATTGCCCTCGGGAAGGGCCAAGACTGGAGCCTGGGTTAGCCTCTTCTTTAATTCCTTAAACGCCTCATCTTGGGTCGAACCCCATTCATACTTAACCTCTTTCCGAGTCAACTTTGTCAACGGCGAAGCTATTTTTGAGAAATCCTAGATGAATCTCCGATAGTAGCATGCCAATCCCAAGAAACTGCGGATTTCAGTTGGCGTCTTAGGAACATTCCATTCCTTTACCGTCACTATCTTTGCTGGGTCAACCATAATGCCGTTCGGGTTAATGATGTGACCTAGGAATTGGACTTCCCTAAGCCAGAACGCGCATTTGGAGAACTTAGCATACAACTTTTCCTTCTTCAGAGCTTCCACAACCTCCTTCAAGTGACACGCGTGATCACCCTCATTCTTGGAGTAGATGAGGATATCATCGATGAACACGATTACCGATCGATCCAGCATTGGTCGACAAACCCTATTCATCAAATCCATGAACGCTGCGGGAGCGTTCGTCAATCCGAAAGACATTACGCGGAACTCGAAATGCCCATAACGCGTGCGAAATGCGGTTTTCGGTATGTCTTCTTCTCTCACCTTCAACTGATGGTACCCGGACCGAAGGTCGATTTTTGAGAACCAACTTGCGCCTTGCAATTGATCGAATAGGTCGTCGATCCTTGGTAAAGGGTACTTGTTCTTCACCGTACGTTTATTCAACTCGCGATAATCAATACACATTCTCATCGAACCGTCTTTCTTCTTCACAAATAACACCGGAGCACCCCACGACGAGATGCTCGGTTGGATAAATCCCTTTTTAAGTAACTCGTCTAGTTGTGCCATTAACTCTTTCATCGCCACTGGTGCTAGTCGATATGGAGCCTTAGCCACGGGCTGGGCATCTGGTACTAAGTCGATTCGAAATTCGATCTCCCTGTCGGGTGGTATCCCAGGCAAATCCTCTGGAAACACCTCCGGGTACTCGCGTACCACGGGTACATCGTCTAGTTCCTTCACTTCCTTACACTCGTCAATTACATACACCAGATAAGCCTCGCATCCGCGCCTCAAGTAATCTGTTGCCTTAATCATCGAGATGACGTTTGGCATTGGGGTGTCACGATCTCCAAGAACCTCGACTTTGCTACCATCCAGAGCCTTGAGTCGGATTATCTTTCGTTTACATATAATTTGTGCTTCATTGGCAGTTAGCCAATCCATTCCTAACACGACATCGAACCCACCCAAAACCATGACAAACAACCTGACGGGAAATCTATGGCCTTCTATTTTTATCGTGGAATTGTCGACTACATTAGTCACCCTCGCAGTTCTGCCCTCAGCGGTTTCTACGCTAAAGGCCCTTTCTAGTTTACTGACAGTGTACTTCACTCGTTTACAAAAAGTCGCAGATATAAAACTCTTACTTGCACCCGAATCAAATAACACAGAAACAAAGGTGTTGTCAAGGACGAACATACCTGACGCCACATCGGGGTCTGCCCTGGCTTGGTCTTGCGTCAGCGCGTATGCACGAGTCTTTGCCCGGGGCCTCTCTTCTTTCCTCTCCGGGCCTTTCCCTTTCCCGGCTTCACCCATCCTGGGCTTGGTGCATTCCCGACTCATATGACCATTTTCCCCACAATTGTAGCATTTGTAGCCTTGAGGGCATTCACGGGAGTAATTTCCGGTCTTGCCGCATTTAAAGCACAGATTCGATCCTAACCGGCATTCACCCGCATGTCTTACCCCACAATTCCCACAGACTGTCGTCTCGCCTACCCTGGCCTGCTTGTCCCGAGCCCCAAACAACTTCCACCCGATCGTTTAGCGGGAAAACTCAACTTTTTCTTAGGCTCTTCAATGGCAATGACATTCAGCGCCAGATCATCAAATACCACGCCGCTCAGTTCTACTACCGAATCATAGGTAGTAGGGGCGTTTGCCTTAACAAAGGTGCGGACTTGGTCCGGTAGCCCTTGAATGTAGCATGCAATCTTTCTTTCTTTAGTCGTAACAAGATGTGGCACCAGACGTGCCAGTTCATTGAATCGGGTTGTGTACTGCCAGTGCGTCATGCTCCCGGCCTTCAAACCCAGAAATTCCCTCTCTACCTTCTCAATCTCGTTCTTTGGGCAGAAATTCTTTATCACCAAAGTTTTCAAGTCAGCCCACATCATCGCATCCACAACCTCGCTCCCTTTTGCTTGACGTACACCTTCCCACCAATGGGATGCTTCCTCCCTCAAGGAGTTAGCAGCAAATTTCACAACTTGATCCGTTCGACATTCGCTCAGACGAATGGCAGCCTCCATACGAATTACCCAATCAAAAGCAGCCACCGCGTCCTTCTTCCCAGTCAAGACCGGTGGGTCACATGCCTTAAAGGACTTATAGTCGCAACCACGGTTAAGCGGTGCGTTAATTGCCTTAGTGTTCGGGGTACCAACTGCCGTGTTGGACCCACCCGTCTCGTTAACCTTCTTCATCGCTTCAGCTAACAGACCTGGCAGAGAAGCCTTCATCAACTCGGAGAACTCTCGAGCTATAGCTGCCCTCACTTCTGGTTCAAAAGTGAAAGGTTGTTCTTCAACCTGTGTCTGCTCAGCTTCATGCACACTAACCGCCGGTTCAGTGTGAACACTTCCTTCTTCACTATACTCTTGGCGCGCAGGGGTCCTGCCACGCCCACCATTTCGGCCACCGGTACGGCCACCACGCCTTCCGTTTCCTCTCCTTGCCATTTCTTTCTATAAGACAAGAAATCCAATGTCATCACGCTAGTTAACAAATAAAATTCAATAAGTACTGTAAGATGTTAATATACACTGGCCATCTGCAATTAACCATTACACTACCTTTCAATTTCTATTTGACCACCTTTGTGATTTCATCAGAACACAAGTCCTTTCCTAACCCTTTCTAAGGCATACTACATACACATACTCTACTTTTCATACCTGATGCTATGAGTTACCCGTACTGGCATCCGCTTTCGGTCCCATTCACAGTTTAAGTTCAGACACTGGGAGTGTCTGAATCTCTCAAACTATTGCTCTGATACCAACTTGTAAGGCCCCAAACCCGGGAGGCCTCACTTATTGGATTTACTCATTCACAGACAGTTCTTAAACATGAATATCAAATAACGCAGCGGAAAATTTCATTCAAGCATAACGTCATCATTGTTCATACATGCGGAAGCATAAACATTGTTTAAAACATAAATACATCATAACTAAACATAACGGGATGCCAGTCTTCATAGTCAGTCAGGTAACTCCTCTCGCTAGCCAAGCATCACCGTCCATCCTCATAACCTGCCTTAACCTGAATGTGCATACTAAAAAGTCAGCTATGCTGGTGAGTTCTAGTTTTAACATAAAACTTTAACTTCAAATAATTTGCCAAAAACATAACTTCATACTTCATTTAATAAAAAGCATACGTAAAATAATGCAATAACAAAACATAACACTTCTAAAACATAAGTCAACGAACATATCGAATCTGCGCCATCTCGTAACCGTCAATTTCATACGTTACATACTGGTTGAATAAACTAAGGATCACCACCACTAGGCCCATCGTCACCGTACTGTCCTTCGGGTGAGGAACTCCTAGGGCCCGATACTTAGGTCATCCAACCCTTCAAGCACGGCGTCCCAAAGGATAGCGCGTACCAAACTTCAAGCACTGCACCCCGTAGGGCGCAAGTACCAAACTTCAAGCACGACTACCCCGTAAGGTAAATCGTACCAAACTTCAAGGATCACGATAATCCCCTTGACGACCGTCATCACCCCAGTTGTACAACAGTTGGCCAGCCACAGATGCCCCTAAAAGGTAAAGGCCCATAACATCCTTCCCATCCCTTAACCTTCATTCCCTAAGGAATATTGGCAGATTCGTTCGTTTGTGACTTTCATAAACCTTCGCTTCTTTTACTTCAAAAACTTCAGTTAAAGCATTCGTACGTTTTATTAAAAACATTCAATCATTCATTAACACACTTCATAAACTTCTTTTTGCAAAATATTTCATAAACACTTCCTTCATAACCTTTCCTTCTAAAACATCACTCATAAACATCATTTTATAAAACGTTACATACAACCTTCATAAACATCATTTTATAAAATCGTTACATCGTTACGTATGCACACCAGCCCAAAAACATTATTAAAACATTTAAAAGAGGGCTTCTAGAACTCACCTGATAAGCAGTTTTGAAATACTCTTAGCTGGTTACTGCGCGTCACTAATGTCACTCACGATCTGTTATAATAAAGCCATACTTGTAAGGTAGTGCTCCTAAATGACACTAGACATCCCTATGCTTAAACCTAATAGTTTCGATGGATTTGCACCTATCAAAACTAGGTAGTTTCGATGGGTCTGCACATATCGAAACTAGGTAGTTTCGATGGGTCTGCACATATCGAAACTAGGTAGTTTCGATGGAGTCTGCACATATCGAAACTAGGTAGTTTCGATGGAGTCTGCACATATCGAAACTAGTAGTTTCAATGGGGTCTGCACAGATTGTCTTCCCAAAAATCTGAAGCTTTTACATGCGAGTCTGATCGAGTCAGTATCTCAACTTTTCTTAGATCAAAACGTTCGGTTTTCATTCTAGATGCTATACCTAAGCTCATTTTCAAGTTCCATCCGCAAAATCGTTGCCTTTTTAGCCAAAACCCGAAAATCCCAAAAACGAACAAAAACTCAGATTTAGGCAAGATCCTTACCTGTATCGAGATTCTGATCCGGAGGTTCTTCTCACGAGCTTAGCAGTAACGTGCTCCCTTAATTCCGGGATGATCCGTCAACTTTCTCTCTCTAGACCCGAGCTCTCCTTTCTCTCTCTAGAAGTTGCGTGAGTGGGGAATGAGCAGAGAAGAGGGCTGCCCTGCCTCTTATATAGCTGGGCTTCCCTCGGCCCATTGAAGCCAAGCCCAAGCCCGCTCCCTTTTGTTTAAATATTCCGACTAAATCACCGGTCTCGCTATATTTATTCGTTTTATTATTTTTTGGATGTTACACATTATGTCATACATTCATTTCAATGTTCATAAACATACTTGTCTTTCTTATATTTATCATGCATTATTATATAACACGTATGTCAATATATATAACACTCATTCATATCATGTATACATTTCAGCGCCAAAACATTTTAAATGATTTGCACGTAACACATAGGGGGAACATAGAACTCACCTGATGAGCGGTTCCTGAAGTATACTAGCTGGTTACTGAGTGTCATTAAGGTCACACATAATCTGTATAGTTAAGTCATACAAGATAAGATAATGCACCTAAACGACACTAGACGTTTCTATGCTTAGAGTTTGGCGAACTTAAGTAAGTTCGTCACTTTTGGCCTAAGCGAACTTGTCAAGTGCGCTACTTAGACATTTAGTCGAATATATAGTAAGTTTGCTAACTTTGGTTTCGGCGAACTTGTGGTAAGTTCGCTAACATTAGCTTAGGCGAACTTGTGGTAAGTTCGCTTACTTGTCTAAGCGAACATGCATTAGCGAACTTGATAAGTTCGCTTAAATGGTTCCAGGAGAACTTATCAAGTTCGCCTCATCTTCATCAACCAAAACCCTAGATCTGGCCAACTTTTTCTGATCGAACAAGCTTTGAACTTTTTACATTCAAAATGTTTCATTTTCATCCATGAGCTCAAATCTATGCTTTGTTTCAAGTTTATTACGTAAAAACTTAATCTTTAATCGTTTTTAACCTGAAACCCCAAAAGTTATAAAAACTCATATTTGGGCAAGATGGTTACCTCTTTTCGCTTCCTTCTCGTTGCCAGACGTTCTAGAGACGATGAGTAACAATTTCTGAGACTTTGAGCTTGTTCAACGAGCTTTCTCTCTCTAGCATGGTTTCTCTCTCTAAAAGTAGCGCAACAAAGGGAAACGAGGAGGGTTGTAGTGAGGTTGCTGATTAGAAGAGCCTCCCCTTTGTTCTCGGCCCATGGGCCGGCCAAAGGCCAAGCCCGTGTGCTTCTTTTTCCACCTCATTTTATTAGTCCTGATCCTTTTTTTCATTTATTCATATTTATTTAATTTAGGGATCTTACATTATATTTATATATCATTCATTTTGTTTGTTCAACAAACACATTATAACAAAGTGTATATATATACACCTAATGTGATGGCTGCAAACTGCATGATTGGTGTAGTTTGTTACTCATTTAACTAGACGAAGGCAACGTTCCATGTTCATCTTTTTCAATCTTATTTCAAATCTGATAATGTTTCATAGTCGTCGGAACCGAATCAAAATCTCATTAAAAGTCACAGAATCCAATAATAAACACATGGTGTACCGGTTGCGTATGAACTAAACGAAAGCAGTTCAAATGTTACCTGGTATGCGACTCAAAAGATGCTAGATTAGTGCAAGCGCGTCGAAGCGGAGGCGACAACAGTTGTTGTGTGTATCGTCAGCGTTCGTACAATCGTTCCTCACTAACCGATCAAACTAACGAATTAGATGCTTGGTTCGTAAGGCGGCGGCAATTGCGAGGTCGATCTTGTGTTTTTGATTTTTGAATCCTATATAAGATACGATTGGTGTTCTTTTATTTTTGATTCATTCTGGTTTTTTAATGAAATACAATTATGATGGATTATGAGGGAGAGAGGGATTTAGTTTAAAACAAATAAATACCATAAATAAATTGGTAGTAAATTTACCAAAACACCCTTTATTATTATTTAAAAGCAAATAAATTCTAAATTATTTGATTGGTTTAAAGTGGTTTTCATGATTTTTACATAAAATGTTGGTTATCATTTGAACCATTTCATATATATATATATATATATAAATATATATATATATTTATATATATATATACATATAAATATATAGGGTACATAAAAAATGATTTATCTCTCTAATTAATTCATCTATTCTTTCTAAATTATTCTTAAGAAAATTTAAACACATATGTAAATGGTAACACTTACACATGTGTAAGTGGTAAATTTACACATGTGTAGATTTTTTTTAATAAATAAATACATGTAAATTTACATAAATAAATTCATTTTTTTATGTTGTATTCTAATAATAAAGGTAGTAAAAATTTAAAAATGATTTTGATTGATTTTTTGACGAGTTCTTACGAGTTCTCAAAATATTTAAGAGTTCTCAAATGATCCATTCCATATATATATATAGATATATATGTGGGATGAGTAAAATGAAAGCCCACTTGAGTTGAAAAAACCCTCGAAACCCCCAAATTCCACTAACGGAGTTTTACCGTTTGGAATGTGACACACCAGGATCCCAGTCATTAGTTACATCAAACGACACTATATGGGACTTAAAAGTCATAACATAAATGCTCAGAGTTAATGCGGAAGCGTAAACGTTAATATAAAATTTAAAGTAGTTACACGTAACAAGCGTCAATCAATAAAATTAAGTAAATTGTTTATCATGTTTGAAATGAATGAAATGACAGTAGGACTATATGCATGTCCTAAGTGTGCAACCTGTGCCAAAGCGACCTGAGAAACATGTAAGAAACAGTTTCAACACGAGGTTGGTGAGTTCACAGGTTTCAAGTTTGTAATAAGAGAGTGTTTGCCAGATTATGTACATTCAATATGCATATCAATAGGTAGCTAGCCTATGTTCATGTCTTACTAAAGCGCTCGCAACCGAAGCTGACTGTGTTTGTATGCCTCCCGCCAGGTCTATCAACTCTGGCAAATGTGAATAGGCTAACATTTCACCCGTTCGATATCCAATCGATTTAGCGCGACTAACGCGGGTGGGATTTGTCAAACCCAGTAGTACTACTAAACATTACCTCGCTAAGATCCATATTAACGGTCCGATATAAGATGAGGACTTTCTGTGATAGTGTGTTACACTAAGCCTCAACAGTGATATCATATAAAGTACCATAATCAAATAGTTGCGTCATGTTTTCTCCCCCAACGGGAAAAACATGTAAAATAATATTTGCTTGCGTGCCTGTTTCTCCCCCACGGGGAAAACAAGTAAAAGTATGATAGTTGGTGTTCATGTTTGTTTCTTCCTCAACAGGAAAACAAGTAAAATACGTTTGTGTGTAAGCATGTTTCTCCCCCAATAGTAAAACAAGTAAAAAGGGGCCGTGAAACTCACCTGCTTGGCGTTGAAGGTAGTTTCACACTATAAATAAGTTGGAACCACGAGTGTAAGTCTCAAAAGACCTACGAATGTCCTAAAATTATAAACACATAAATTAGGAATGATAATGGGAATTGTGACTGTGACACGGAAGGAACGTTTTAAAAGAACCGCTCCAATAAACGAGAGTGGACGAACGTGTCCACGGGTTTAGGAATTACTTTACGCGACGAACGACATAAATAATAATATATATATACGAGTGGATAATATAATTAGTTATATTATTATTTAGTCTCGATTGATTTACGGCGTTATAAAATGATTTGAAATAATATATATTATTTAATAATATGGGTCACAATTTGAGAATAATATAAACATATTATTTTACACGAGTTTACGGCTTAAAAATAATATAAATATATTTTTTTTACTTATTAATAATAATAATGTATAAATTATAAAAGTGGGTATAATTTATAAAAATAAACTAATATTTCAAACCCTAGCATACGAGTTGTTTTCCGGGTTAAAACCCATTTATATAATAATACAATATTAAAAGGTTTGATTTTTATTAATTTAATAATCCAGAAAAATGTTTTAAAAATAATTGTGGGAGCCCGGTCTCGAACCCGGGTCTCTCCCACACACACACATCGCTCTAACCAGTCCCGCCCGTTAGTGTATCGCAACCAAGTCCAGTTCGAATTTCTTTTAACATCCAAGCCGGACGTGATTTAATTCCCCATAGGTACCCAGATCAAATCCCGTCCCATACACCATGAATTCGATTGTGATTTGCCAAAGTATCGAGGGGGTTTTGTTAATCGGGGTATAACGAATCTAGGGTTGGATTCAATTGAAAAACAATCAAGTTTTAATTCGTTAATTTCTGATTCGAAAAGTTGAAACCCTAGTTTAAGAACACAAATCAAATCCGTTGATTCTGATATTAACAGTGGCTGAATTCATGGGGCTTTCAAAGAGTGATGGATTGCGAACCTATCCCCATAAATTAATTGAATTGAGATTGTGCCGAGGTTAGAGTTTGATTAACCAGTCTCGACGAAAAACCCTCATTATCCGTTAGTTATGAAATCGATGATAAATGTTCAAATTAGGATGGGGCTTTTAAAGTGTAACTGATTACGAAACTAACCATATAGTTCAATTTCATTTTGAATACTCCTAGGTTCGAAATCCCCAAATTGAATAAGGACGAACCCTAGAATTTGGGTTATGAAAAATTCGATGTTAGAATGTTAAATTGATAAAGGGTTTTCATTCTGAGAGTTGTTGCGAATCTACAGGTGTGAACTGATTTGATTAAGAACACATTTAGGATAGGGTTCGATTAAACTGGTTTCTTATGAACCCTAGAAATCAGTTCATGATTAAATAGATAATGTAAGCCCTAATTAGGTTAGGGCTTTCATTCTACAGACTGAAACGAATCAACGGAATGCCTCAATTACCCGATTGGATGTCGGATTGATAGAGCCCGACTGAAACTGAGTCCGACGACGGCTGTAGTGTTCTCCGGCAATGTCTGTTGCTTCTCCGACTAATCTGGTTTATGCGAAAACTTCAGGGGGTTCGTTAAGTGATTGCAGCGTCTCAATTCGAGAAGGAAATACAGGGATTTGCCGGATTTGATGATAATCGAATATGGGGTCGACGGTTACGAAACGAACGGCCATATTTTGATTAATTCGCTAATAATGGATGATTTAATTGATGATTAAGGTCGTTAAAGATAAAAATCGAGCGATAACGGTTTCAATTTTCACATAATTGATTTGCAATTTCGGATTTGATTGAATTTCTACGAGTTTGACTTCAAAAAGTCAAACAGAATTAAATTGATTTGATTTTGACTTTGGGGAGTCAATAATTCATGTATTGAGACTTGGCAGGACTAGTCCCTGCATTTCTGAGTTGGATTTGTGACAGAAACAGTCCCTGGGGTTAGATTTGGTTAACGGGGTTAAGTTTTTAATAGGAAACTTAACGGAAGAGTTAACGGGGTTAACCTAAAAAGTCGGATTGTCACATTTATTATTAAAATACAACATAAAAAATGATTTATCTCTCTAATTAATTCATCTATTCTTTCTAAATTATTCTTAAGAAAATTTAAACACATATGTAAATGGTAACACTTACACATGTGTAAGTGGTAAATTTACACATGTGTAGATTTTTTTTAATAAATAAATACATGTAAATTTACATACATAAATTCATTTTTTTATGTTGTATTCTAATAATAAATGTAGTAAAAATTTAAAAATGATTTTGATTGGTTTTTTGACAAGTTCTTACGAGTTCTCAAAATATTTAAGAGTTCTCAAATGATCCATTCCATATATATATATATATATAGATATATATGTGGGATGAGTAAAATGAAAGCCCACTTGAGTTGAAAAAACCCACGAAAAGTGATAAAATTAAATGTAAAATCCATCCAAAATTACATATGTAAAAGAAGGTTTAGTGAGTTTTTTCAATTCAAGTGAGTTTTTATTATAATCACCCCATATATATATATACTAGGTTAGGTACCCGTGTATTACACGGGCTGAAGTATTAAAATTATCTAAGTAATAACTATATAAACAAACAAAATATAAAAGAAATATCATATTTTATTAAAATTTGACAAAGTCAAATTACATTTATAATTCATAAACATATAAATAATCAAAAATCTTTAAATATTTCCTTTTAGACAACATTTGATGTTTGATTTGTGATTTTACCAATCTTTATCTAATATTAGTAATTTTACTCCATCTCTACTTTTAATAGCGCTACATACAACTGTCCATAGGTGAAAATTGGATGCTTTAAATACAAGCCAACTCTCGATAGTAATTATCCTTGGCTTTTATTAATCGTTATTGCAAAACATACTGATACTAGAAACTGTCTCAGACAAAACTTGAAAGGAATTTTCTCAGCTAATGAACTCAACATACAAATAATTAATGAGCAAACTCAATGCAAATGCAGATACTTTTGTGTTTAAGAAAGAAGGGGCTGGAAGAAAATTCTAAATAATTCAATTTACATGAATGCCTAAAATAATCATCGTGTTGAGGTTGTTTGTTGGGAATTCTAAATAAACGAAAAAGAAATATAAAAGTAGTGATTTATAAAATTGAATTATTATTTATATATTCTTTTGTTTGGTGGTAATGTGGTAAACAATCAATAAATTATACTTCATAAGAACATTTTAAGTCCACGTTTTTATATCTTTTAAAAAGCTTCATAAAAAACAATGTAAAAATAGAATCCAGAAAATGGAAGGACATCCCAAGATTCTGCAAAAATTTAAAACAAATAGCATAGTAGGTCAGTGATATTAGACCTAATTACCTGTCAGTTTTACGGTCTGTATATCAGCATGATCAATGTCAAGTCCCAAGTCCTACAAACACATTGTGAGTTGGTTCATCAAGTATCTCTGCCTTTTATACATGTGATGCAGTTCTTGAAGCTGGAACATTACAAAAAGTCACATTTCTTATGCAAATAGATTATGCCTAATGATTGGTGAGGAGGTACCAGAAAGATATGCGTAACCTAACCATGTTTTTGTTCAGAACCTAACCATGTATTCAAAAAAGTATTTTCAAGAAAGTATTTTCAAGAATGTCACATTTTTTAATGCGTCAAGTCAGAACGGGTCGGGTAAAAAGATCATATTAAATCATTGCAAATAAAAAATAAAATTAGAATGTATTCGGACAAAAAAGAATTACATTATTCTATAAAAAAACTACCTATTTTTTCCCAAAAGACTTTTACCGCATCTAATGAAATGGATAGAAATGGAACCTGATCTCAAGTTTTTGAGAATTTAAAACAATAGCATTACTAAAACTGCTGTACATTATTTAGAAGTTAATGAATACTAAACCTACCGAGGCATTTTAAAAACCTAAATTAGCTTTCAATTTTAGCTGACGCAGTAGTGATTCAATTTAAAAAGGTTTCTAACAGTTCTATATAATTTTTAGTCTTTCAAATTCGAAATAAGTAGATACACAGCCCAGCTTAAAGGCTTGGCTTCTTGGAAAAAGTAACTAATTTTTTTTAAAAATGTGTATTTTTTTCGAATTTATTAGACTTTAAAGTTTTATTTTTATTTTTCATTAAGATTTAGTAGGAGTCTCCAAATATATATTAAATGTGTTAAGTGGGATTTTTTGTTGAAAACATGCTGGCCGGTGCCTTCACCACCTGCAGCCTACAACCATCACCGGCCACTGCTTCCTTCTACTGGCACTATCAGAGCCACCACCACACCATAGCCACATGAACCCTCCCTGTCTGAAATTATCACTAAATATTTATTTCAGGATCATGAACATTTTGATTTAGGTATGAAAGAATTTTGAAAGTATGCAATCATCTAAACTAATTTCAATGTATTTTTTTTCTATTTTTTTTTTTGTATTTATGCAAAGGTACGGGTACATACATGTTGAATGTTATAAAAGGATTGTACATGCCGAGATATTATGTGATTTTCATTGCAGACTCCTTGTTAAAAGATGACGCAATTTCATTCCAAAAAGTGGCATCATTGACCTGACCGCTATTGATACGAAAATTTGTTAGTATACGATGTAATGGTTAAGACAAAGTTTTTCATGTATTAAAGAAAGGATTACCTTGTATCTTGCAGTGTCACTCTGGCTATCCTTATGTTTGGTTTATTGTCGACATCCGTTATGCTATGAACATGGCCAATGTAGTTTGCAAGAAATTTAGAGATTAAAACAAAAACCTGTGGAAACAAACACATCTGAACATGATATATGGTCAAACAGTAGTCAAAATTGCAACTTATATCCTTCAAATTAAAACATTTTAATGTGATAATAAGAACCATTTGTATTGTAAAATTGAAACAAATACCTCTAAATTTTGATTGTATCATAGACTAAAACCTAAACATCTGGAAACAAACACATCTACACATGACATAAAGTCAAACAATAGTCAAAATTGCAATTTAAAAATATGCCGTTAAAAAAATATCAAAAATTGCAATTTATTTTGTCAGCTATTATAAAAATGAAATCATTCTTGTATGACATTCGGAATCAAACACAACTGTAATGATCAGAGTGATTATTAAGATGAATGCTCGATTAAAAAACAGTAAATCATTAATAACGAAATAGAAAGGCATGAATGAAAATTTGACCTGAGTAAAAGCATCAGGATCATCACGGAACAAACCCCAAACCCGTATCTAAAGGCGGTTTTGAAAGATTTTCAGGATTGTTCAAAAGAATAAGTTTGAAATCTTCTAGACAAGCAACGAACGTGTTACGTGTCTTTTGGGTTTTTCATACTTTGCATTGTGTGGGGGTCATATGGGTTGTTTTCTGTTTATTTGAGGGTTATATTTGTAACTCTAGTTTTTATATATTGAATGAATCGTAGCCTACTGGGGTGATCCAGAAGTTAAGTCAATTACCCTCTACATCTTAGCATTCTCTTCTTCCTCACGGGTCCAACCCTATCAAGGGTATCAGAGCCGTTCTTTCCTTGGAACAGACTCAATTTCTATCGACATCTCACTGTGATTCACGGTGATCAACAGGCAAGAATCAAGCAACAATGGCGATATCAGCAGAAGTGGATTTGGTACGAGCATTAGAGGAAAGAAGCCGATCTTTGGAAGAATTGAAAGCAATGGCGTACAAACTCATGATGCGACAAGAGCATATGATGAAGATAATGGATTCGTTATGGTTGAATCAGAACCAAATAGCAAACATTGTAGCTGTAATGGACCAGATAGGATCAAATCAGACTACAAATCAGACTACAAATCAAACTGCGACAGTAGACTTGGAGGTGAGTACTTATGTTCCCCAACCAAAATTTAGTTCCATGAGTGATGTTGAAGGGCATTTTGGATCACTTTCTCCTTCTAGATCCACAAAAACTGAGCGTGTCCCTAAGGTGTTCGATGAAATGCCTGAAGGATTTGAAGGTGAAACAAATGCAAGTATGGCTGTTGATTCAAAGGATGGTGAAAAAAAGGTTGAAACAAATCAAGAAGGAACACTTTTAAATGGTGATGATAAAACTGTGGATTCATCATTTGTTGTTGAGCTTAAAGGTACACAAGGTTCACAAATTGAAGTCGGGGATGATTTGAACATGATGGAAACTCAAGATATTAGGAATGATTTGAAGAGCGTGGAAACTCAAGATATCACAAAAGGTAGTACACAGGTGACATCTTCTGTGCTTCTTGCCACATTGCATATTTCATATATAGAATTAAGTGATGCTGCAAATGAGGATTTGGAAGAAGCATTGAAAGATATGACCATCGATGAGGCTACTCATCATATTCTAGTTAAAGAAAAAAAAATTTATCTTCAAAATGATGGCATTGATGCATTTATGGCATAGATGGAAAGCTAAACTGTTGTGACAGTTGTTTAGAATAAGAGAATAAAAAACAACAAGCTCTCGATTAGAAAGGCCGATGCTATACCGCACAAACAAGTAAGAGGGAGTTTTTGGATGAGATGAAGTTAAGGGTTATGAGTAGGGGTGTTCAAAAGTATCCTTATCCGAAACCGAACCCGAAATATCCGAATCCGAATTATCCAAAAATTCGGATATCCGAATTTTTGGATTCGGATTCAGATAACATTTTTCAAAAAGTTCGGATATTCGGATATCCGAAATATATATATATATATATATATATATATATATATATATATATATATTAAGATATCTTTCCTAGAATGTGTTATGAATACAATATATATAAAGTGTATGGCTTTTATGTTTTGTGTTTTGCTCTCTTATTTTTTTAAAAAATAAAACGTATTCGCGTCGTAATTTTGAATTTTTTTTGGCCAAATTTATATATTGTTTCATAAAAAGTGTTATAAATACAATATATATGAAGTATATGGTTTTTTATATTATGTGTTTAGCGTTCTTATTTTTTTAAAAACTAAAACGTAATCGCGTCGTAATATCGTAAATTACACAAAAATTGGTTTTTTAATTATTTCATAAATATGATGTTTATTTAGTATATTTTATATATTTAGATTTTAATTAAAAAAATATATTTAAGTTAAAAAAAAACCGGATATCCGTTTCTCTATCCGAATCCGAATCCAAAATTTTGGATTCGGATACGGATAGTGAAATCCACTATCCGAAAATTTCGGATATTCGAAATTCGGATATCCGAATTTTCGGATATCCGACTTTGAACACCCCTAGTTCTGAGTTTACTAAACTTACTTTTTCAGGGCAAAAAGTGGGTTAGAGGAGGAGTATTGTTACGTGTCTTTTGGGTTTTTCATATTTTGCATTGTGTGGGGTCATATGGGTTGTTTTCTGTTTATTTGAGGGTTATATTTGTAACTCTAGTTTTTATATATTTAATGAATCGTAACCTACCTGGGGTGATCCAGAAGTTAAGTCAATTACTCTCTATCTCTTAGCATTCTCTTCTTTCTCACGGGTCCAACCCTATCAGAACGCGTCTGGTAGATTAGACATCAAATCAATGGAGATGATTCATCAGCAAAAAATCTGAGAGTGAACTGAACTGCTTAAACACTTGATTAGGGTTAGAAGAAAGATGCGATAATTTAAAGGAACGTGAGAGGTAAAGGCTGCAAAATGGTTTTCCAATTAGGGTTTCTTCGATTTTGAAAATGGGTCATAGAAAATGGGTCATAGACAAAGGGTCATAGGATCCGCGTCTTATAGAAAAGTGGGCCATGAGTTTAGGCGGGAAATTTAGACCCCCTCATTGATTGACAAGTGTCCCCAAATATTTTTATTTATTATATAGTATATATCTATTGTAAAAGGATCGTTAAAAGATGAGTATCTTTACAAAATTATAAACCGTCGAGTTTACATAAAGGCAAATTAAAACCAGTCCAAATCATCCATAGCCTTTAAAACACCTTAACACAGCAAACATGGGCATTGCTGGGCGGACCAAGGTTCCCTTTACTAGAAAACCGCCAGTTTACATTTTAACTTGTTTTAACTCCTTTTTCAAATCCTTTTAAAACATAATTTCGAGACATTCATAACTGGAGAGATCGATTGCCATAATCCAATACCTATTAGGCTTTTAGCCTATCATTGATAAACTTTAAAATAAACTATTAAATACTTACTTGAGGGGATCTTATCCTTCAAAGAGATATACTTTAAAACTTCTGGATTTTTATTTATGATTACAGAGTACAAAGTAGGAAAGAAGAGAGGGGCTTGTTTTCAGCGTGCCCTTTACAAACATAAAACCTTCTATATATAGAGAAGGGAAAGAAACTAAACTATTACAAAATTATAGAAGTGGGACCTCTTTCTTTATAAAAGGAACGGTCCATAATAAAAGTAAACATTATTTGAATCCATTATTTTTGATCAATAATGTTGAGTACTATTCGAAACATTATTTGAATCAATTATTTTTTATCAATAATGTTAAACATTATTTGGGGGATAGGGTTTGGTTCAAGAAGACTTTTTAGGCTTTATCTCCGTCTTCTCTTTTCCTTTTTCTATCTGGGAAGATTCTCCCTGTTGCCTTGATTTTTTATATTGTTAAACAATTCTTCAAACACCAAGTCTACATCAAAGTTTTTTTAGCTCTTCATCAGTAGGTTGAGCTTCTCCAGCTAAACAAGAAAATTGATTGTCATCCTGATCTGTGACGTTTCGGATTTTTCGTTCTCGCACTTGTATTATATTTATCATGCAATCATTTTCTATTAAATGAAATGCGAGTGTTCTTATTTAATTTTGTACAAAATATATATATTTTATTTTATAATAATTAAAATTTTATAAGTTTTTTTTAAACTTATATAAAATTTTATATAAAAATCTAGATTTAAAAGTTGCATAACCCATTTAAATAATACAAATAATCTTTTTATAAAAGTTATTTATAATAATAATAATGAAAATAAATTTATAAAATATAAATAGATTTAAAAGAAATTTAAATTAATTTAATAAAAAGTTTAGGGGTTGTTTAGTAATTAATCAAACTAGAAGGTTTTAGAATTGAAATCTGTTGAGGGACCATTCCTGGACAAAGCAAACTAAAAGGGTTAATCCGAAGTTATTCCAGGGACTAAATTTAAGTCAAACCAAACTTCAGGGACTAAAACTACCAATACCCGATTCGTTTATCCGGTCACCCCCAACCTTGGTCCGGCGGTCCAAGGCTTTCTCCGGCGAACACCCCGACAGGGCTGTTCCCTACACCTCAAAAGCCGACAAAAGCTTCTCTGGCCTCGTCGTCCCCACGCGAGCAAAAGCCCTCGACAAATTTGTCGATTAAACATAGGGATCGACTGATTCTGTTGGTGGCCGAAAAACCCACGATCGAATTCGCGCTCGACAGGCCACCTCCACGCGTGTCAATGGTCTGGTTAGCTTCGTCTCATTCAGAACAATGTCAGTACATGCCCAATTGCACGTTCTAGCATAGAAATCGAGCTCGCCTATAAATGACCATTGTCGGCCCTGTACGAGCTCGCTACCATCCTTCCCCCTGCTCTCACTCCAAATTGAGAATTTCATCACTTTCGTCTTCCCTGAGAGAAGCTGTGACCAAGAATTCAGGAGCTGAGTCCATCCAGAAGTTTGATTCCCGTTTTGGACATTTACGGTTCAAGGCTTCTGCCGTCCAGGCCCTTCGCGACCAAGTTCGAACCTCATTTCGGTTCCATTAGCTTCTGTTATCATCAGGTAAACAATCCCAGTCGAAAGCACGACATTCGTACGAGAGTTACCGGGCAAACCCAGTGTCCTCGGACACGGTTTGCCGGTCACCGAGGACCAGCGACCAACTCTTCCTTTGTGTACTTAAATTTTTCGATACACACATAACCAGCGATGGGCGGTAGCCCGGCTGGTTATGCGTGTGTGTGTGCGAGTTACAGGTCGCGGATTCGAATCCGGTTGGCCTTCGGCCCATTTTTTTTACTTCTGTTTTCATTCTATTTATTTTATTTAATTAACCTAACTTATTTTAATACCATTTTTATACAATAAATACTAAAACGAGTCGGTTTACTCGTTCGTTTATTTTAAAATCGATTAAACTATATTTTTATAAACCATCCCATTTTTTTTATATAAACTAATTAAAATACATTATAATATATAAAATGTCCTATTTTTATAAACCGGGTAATATTTTTATAAACTTATTAAAATACGTTATAATATACAAAATGTCCCACTTTTATAAACTTTGTATCATTTTTATAAAACTTATCAAAATACCTTTTCACATATACAATGTCCCACCTTTATAAGTCTTGCAATATTTTTTTAATAAACTTGTTAAAACAAATTTTAATATATATATAATATATGATTAGTCAAATAAAGAATTTTCTTTTATTTGTTATTGTTATATATAAATGCGTTAAACTTAATAAATATTTGTTTAAAACAATATATATATATATATATATATATATTTTTATGAGTTAAAGTTCTACAAAACCTTTATCATTTTCTACCCTATTTTATACAAATAATTATTAAGGATATTATTATAAAACCTATACTCATTAAATACGAATACGCTCATAAACATACAATAATACTTATCCATCCACATAGGGCTTCATCGTGCCTAGGTTTCAACATCCTTATCACCCGCACTCATGGATTAACATATCCGCTAGCCAGGTGAGTTACATAGCCCCTATTTTACACTTTTATACATTTTGGGGTGAAACATTATACATGCTACTCACATTGTTTATACGCGTTATACATGAGACTATATGCTTATTCTTTGGATGTACATACATTTAAACACAAGACAACCAACTATAATATTGATAGATCTATTGTGCCTGACCAGCCCACCCGGTTAGGGTGTTTATTACTACATACTCGGATATGACCGCATGTTATATTCAAACATATCGGATATAGTGGGTAACTATATTCAAACATACCGGACTTACCTGTTGTGCTCTGTTCAAGCGTGTCAAACTCGGTTTGAATTGTGATTAAATAAATGATACATCATACATACTGTGTTTAACAAAATAAACAATGAGTTGTAAAACGATTTACAACTACTATTTACAGGAAATACTAAACCTATGTACTCACCAACTTTTTAGTTGACACTTGATTTAAATAATGTTTTAGGTTTGGATATGTGACTGCTTGTCGAAGATCTCTCCACTTAGGAACTATAGACCTAGTTAAATAAATTAATGTTTTGAACTAGACTAGGTTATTTGAAATGTATTGTATTTGGAACTTGTTACTTTTAAATTTAATTAATGAATTATGAAACCTTTAGTTATCATGTGCTTTTGAACAATCATCACATTGTCCGCCTCGATGATTCCGCCATCGGTCGGGGTGTGACAGATTGGTATCAGAGCCATGGTTATATGGAATTAGGTTATTAGACACAATGACCTAGACTATAACCCTAGGACTCCCTTTTATGTGTTATGTGCTAAATGATAAATTGCTATGTGAATTATTTGTAGTTAGGTATTATTTGAAAATTTTCCGAGTGTGGTACATGAGACTTATACACATACATACAAGACTTTGATACATGATACATACTTTACATACATATTTGACAAACAAACTTATGCAAACAAATACACTACCCATCCCTATTAATACTCTTTCCTAATCCGTATTAATTACAACAATTCCCACACGTTTTATGCTCATAGACTCTCAAAATCTTGAAAATCTCGTCAACAACTTAATTTCTTGAGACCAGTAAAGGACACGTGCAATCTGGAAGGGTGACACCTGTACATTGGGTTTTCTGTCTAGGAAAGCATTTCGTATAAATCCAAATAAACGGACCCGTATGCTTTCCTGGGAAATTCCTGAAGTGAGTGTTTACCTATAGGCTAAAGCATGTCTCTTTGAAAGTTTCGGGAAATTAATTAACGTTGATAAGTCAATGTATTCGCAAGGATACAATCCGAACTTAAACTTAAAATTTGGGGACATTATAGCAAGATAGGAAGAACTAGACAAACATGTAAAATAAATCATTATTACGGGTGCACATGTAATAACGATTTGTAATGCATGCAAGTCCCGGCAATTCCTATTATGCAAATAATGATCTATAACATAATGTCCTACCCGGAAAAGATGACTTAGTTTCCCCAATCAACTTAGAATAAATACACGTGCACTGGCACGCGTCATGATAAATCTCGTATTTCTGCTTATATTATTTCCCGCTACAACTCATATTTATCCGTCTTATCTAAAATATCATTGTCTTTTCTTATGGTGTTAGAATGCCTCCTCGACGTGCAAACTCTAGTACTTCTAACCCGGATCTTGCTACTCTCCTTGCCCAGCTAGTAGGGCAAATGACCCAAGCAAATAACAACAGTGATAGGTCTCACAACATCCAAGGAAACGGTGGTACCAACCCGCCTCATTGCACGTTTAAGCACTTTAACTCATACACCCTACTAAATTCTTCGGGACTGAAGGTGTTGCCGGACTACTCCAATGGTTTGAAAGCATGGAAAGCACATTCCTAAACAGCGACCGTCCCGATAATCTTCGGGTTCGTTATGCCACAAGTGTACTCCAAAAGAGAGCCCTCACCTGGTGGAACAGTGAAAAACGCACTCGTGGTGCTGAGGTTGCTACATCCTTATAATGGGATGATCTGAAGAAGGCCATGACTGATGAATTCTGTCCTCGGAATGAAATGAGGAAGCTCGAGGCTGAATTTTGGGATCTTGCCCAAGACAGCGGTGATAATCTGGCTTACACCACCCGGTTTCAAGAGCTAAGTTTGCTGGTGCCTCATATGATCACTCCCCTTGCTCGGGGAAATGAAAAATACATAGGCGGCCTGCCTATGCAAATTCAAGATGCTGTGCTAGGAAGCAATCCTCATACTCTTGAAGCTGCTATCCGTCTATCTGCTACACTATCCGACAACCATGTCAAAGCCAGAACCTTAACAAGAAAGGGTTCCAAGAAGGTCGTGTCTACTCTTGCGGCCGTCAAAGATGTGAAACCCGAGTCTTCTAACCGCAACAAGAAACCTAAGGGTCGAAACTTCGCAGCCATAACTCCCGCTGTACCTGCTATTCAAGCGGCCCCTTTGGGTCAAAACCCGAAAACTTATCAGGGCCCGAATCCCCAATGCCAGACCTGCAAGTACCATCATCCTGCCAATCTACCATGCCGTTTGTGCTTAAGCTGCGGACGATATGGACATGTGGTCACTACTTGCCGTACCCGTACTCCCGTCCATCAAGCTGCTCCAGCCAACCGTCCCGTCTATCCGGCACCTCCCAATGGCCGGGCATGTTACGAATGTGGAGATCCAAACCATTTCCGTGACCGATGCCCAAAACTTCATCATCAAGGTGGTCCTCAAGGACGAGCGTTTAACATAAACGCTAATGAGGCTCAAGCAAACAACGACGTGATAAACGGTACGTTTCTCATAAACAATCATTATGCATCCATTTTATTCGATACCGGTGCCGATAGGAGTTTTGTATCTCTTACCTTTGAATCTCGACTTGCTAAACAAAGAACGAAACTTGACAATTCTTATTCCGTGGAGATAGCAAACGGAAAATCTATTACTATAAATTCTGTTATCCGCAACTGCAACCTCGAGCTTAATAATCATGAATTCTCTGTTAATCTCCTTCCAATGCAATTGGGAAGCTTTGATATTATAATTGGCATGGACTGGTTATCCAAGCACCATGCCGAGGTTATTTGCTACGATAAGTGTATTCGTATACCACTCTCTTCGGGCGACACGTTAGTTATTTTCGGTGAAAAACCGTGTCGTGGTCTTCAAATCATGTCTTGCACATTGGCACAAAAGTACTTGCAGAAAAAGTACGTTGCATTCTTGGCCCACATAGTTGACACGAAAGACAAGGGTAAGAAATTGCAGGACATTCCAATCATCCGAGATTTTCCCGAGGTATTCCCCGAGGATTTACCTGGTCTTCCTCCCACTAGACAAGTGGAGTTTCGTATCGACCTTGTGCCCGGGGCAACTCCCGTGGCAAAAGCCCCCTATCGTCTTGCACCTTTCGAGATGCAAGAGCTTGCAAGTCAATTACAAGAACTCTCATCCAAAGGATTCATCCGCCTGAGCCATTCACCTTGGGGTGCTCCCGTGCTGTTTGTAAAGAAAAAGGATGGATCATTTCGAATGTGCATCGATTATCGTGAACTCAACAAACTTACAATTAAGAACCGATACCCTTTACCCCGTATCGACGACCTTTTCGATCAGCTTCAAGGTTCAACATGTTTCTCCAAGATTGACCTTCGTTCCGGATACCATCAACTTCGTGTTCTCGATGAAGACATTCCGAAGACTGCCTTCCGGACTAGATATGGTCACTACGAGTTCATGGTCATGCCATTCGGTTTGACTAATGCACCTGCGGTCTTCATGGACCTCATGAACCGTGTATGCAAACCTTATTTGGACAAGTTCGTGATCGTTTTCATTGACGACATTCTCATCTACTCTAAAACAAAAGCAGAGCATGAACAACATCTCCGTTTGATTTTGGAACTCTTGAAGAAAGAACAACTATACGCCAAGTTCTCCAAGTGTGAATTCTGGCTAAAGGAAGTTCAATTTTTAGGACACATAGTCAACGATAAGGGAATTCATGTAGACCCGGCAAAGATCGAGGCGGTAAAGAATTGGAGTACTCCTAAGACTCCTACCGAGATTCGTTCATTCCTTGGACTAGCAGGTTACTATCGTCGCTTCATCTCAAATTTCTCCAAGACTGCGGTTCCGCTCACTGCCTTGACTCACAAAGGTAAATCTTACGAGTGGGGACCCAAGCAAGAGGAAGCTTTTCAAACTCTCAAGCACAAGCTCTGCAATGCTCCTATTCTAACTCTTCCTAGTGGTAATGACGACTTTGTCGTTTATTGTGATGCATCCAACCAAGGTCTTGGTTGTGTTCTAATGCAACGTGGCCAAGTAATTGCATACGCATCACGTCAGCTAAAAATCCACGAGAAGAACTATACGACCCATGATCTCGAGCTTGGTGCTGTCGTCTTTGCCTTGAAAATTTGGAGACACTATTTATATGGTACCAAATGCATGGTTTTCACCGACAACAAAAGTCTCCAACATATTTTCAATCAAAAAGAGCTTAATATGAGGCAACGACGATGGGTCGAACTTCTTAACGACTACGACTGCGAGATTCGCTATCACCCCGGCAAAGCAAATGTTGTAGCCGACGCTTTGAGCCGTAAAGAACGTATCATGCTTCATAGTGTTCGTATTCATAATGATATCCAAGCCCGCATTCTCCAAGCACAACACACCTCGGTTACCGAGGGAAACATGTATCAAGAAATGGCATGTGGTGTAGAACTCTTGCTAGAAACCAAAGCCAATGGCCTATTGTATTACTTGGGTCGTATCTGGATTCCCTATCGCGACGATCTTCGTATGTTTTTGATGAATGAATCCCATAAGACTCGATATTCGGTACATCCTGGAGCTGATAAGATGTACATGGGCCTTCGTCAGCAATATTGGTGGCCCGACATGAAAAAGGATATTGCCCTCTTTGTGGCAAAATGCCTAACTTGTTCTAAAGTAAAAGCCGAACACCAAAAGCCTTCCGGACTCCTCGAACAACCTGAAATTCCCGTATGGAAGTGGGAGAACCTTGCTATGGATTTCATCACCAAACTTCCACGCACTTCTAGTGGGCACGATAGTATCTGGGTTATTATCGACCGACTTACAAAGTCAGCTCATTTCTTGCCCATTCGCGAGGACTATCGAGTCGAGAAATTGGCTCAGATTTACATTGATGAGATCGTAAGTCGTCACGGAATCCCTTTGAACATCATCTCCGATCGTGATTCGCGTTTTACTTCCCGATTTTGGCAGTCATTACAATCAGCACTTGGTACTCGTTTGGATTTAAGTACGGCTTACCATCCTCAAACTGATGGACAAACCGAACGAACAATCCAAACTCTTGAGGATATGCTTAGAGCTTGTGTTATTGACTTTGGTGGCAATTGGAATTCTCACCTACCACTGATCGAATTTTCCTACAACAACAGCTACCACACAAGTATTAACATGGCACCGTTTGAAGCTCTTTATGGACGAAAATGTCGTTCATCGATTTGTTGGAACGAAATTGGTGAAGCACAAATCACCGGTCCCGAGCTTATCCAAGAGACCACCGACAAATTTTTTCTTATTCGTGACAACATTCGAGTGGCAAGGAGTCGGCAAAAGAGCTATGCCGGTAAAAGACGAAAACCCTTGGAATTTCAAGTTGGGGTTATGGTTCTCCTAAAGGTATCACCTTGGAAGGGCGTAGTCCGATTTGGAAAGAAAGGAAAACTTGCACCTCGATATGTGGGTCCCTTCAAGATACTCGAAAGGGTAGGAAAAGTGGCCTACAAACTCGATCTTCCTTCAGAACTCATCAACGTTCATCCGACTTTCCATGTATCTAATTTGAAAAAGTGTCTAGCCGACGAGAATCTCCACATCCCTCTTGATGAAGTGCGCATTGACGAAAGGATGCACTTTGTTGAGAAACCCGTGGAAATCATGGACCAAAAAGTCAAGAAACTCAAGCGTAGCCGCATCCCCATTGTCAAGGTCCGTTGGGAATCTAAACGTGGACCCGAGTTCACTTGGGAACGTGAAGACAAAATGAAGACCAAGTATCCACATCTCTTTTCATAGCCTCCACTAGTTGAATTTCGGGGCGAAATTCCTCTAACATGGGGAGACTGTGACGTTTCGGAATTTTCGTTCTCGCACTTGTATTATATTTATCATGTAATCATTTTCTATTAAATGAAATGCGAGTGTTCTTATTTAATTTTGTACAAAATATATATATATTTTATTTTATAATAATTAAAATTTTATAAGTTTTTTTTAAACTTATATAAAATTTTATATGAAAATCTAGATTTAAAAGTTGCATAACCCATTTAAATAAAACAAATAATCTTTTTATAAAAGTTATTTATAATAATAATAATGAAAATAAATTTATAAAATATAAATAGATTTAAAAGAAATTTAAATTAATTTAATAAAAAGTTTAGGGGTTGTTTAGTAATTAATCAAACTAGAAGGTTTTAGAATTGAAATCTGTTGAGGGACCATTCCTGGACAAAGCAAACTAAAAGGGTTAATCCGAAGTTATTCCAGGGACTAAATTTAAGTCAAACCAAACTTCAGGGACTAAAACTGCCAATACCCGATTCGTTTATCCGGTCACCCCCAACCTTGGTCCGGCGGTCCAAGGCTTTCTCCGGCGAACACCCCGACAGGGCTGTTCCCTACACCTCAACAGCCGACAAAAGCTTCTCTGGCCTCGTCGTCCCCACGCGCGCAAAAGACCTCGACAAATTTGTCTATTAAACATAGGGATCGACTGATCCTGTTGGTGGCCGAAAAACCCACGATCGAATTCGCGCTCGACAGGCCACCTCCACGCGTGTCGATGGTCTGGTTAGCTTCGTCTCGTTCAGAACAATGTCGGTACATGCCCAATTGCACGTTCTAGCATAGAAATCGAGCTCGCCTATAAATGACCATTGTCGGCCGTGTACGAGCTCGCTACCATCCTTCCCCCTGCTCTCACTCCAAATTGAGAATTTCATCACTTTCGTCTTCCCTGAGAGAAGCTATGACCAAGAATTCAGGAGCTGAGTCCATCCAGAAGTTTGATTCCCGTTTTGGACATTTACGGTTCAAGGCTTCTGCCGTCCAGGCCCTTCGCGACCAAGTTCGAACCTTATTTCGGTTCCATTAGCTTCTGTTATCATCAGGTAAACAATCCCAGTCGAAAGCACGGCATTCGCACGAGAGTTACCGGGCAAACCCAGTGTCCTCGGACACGGTTTGCCGGTCACCGAGGACCAGCGACCAACTCTTCCTTTGTGTACTTAAATTTTTCGATACACACATAACCAGCGATGGGCAGTAGCCCGGCTGGTTATGCGTGTGTGTGTGCGAGTTACAGGTCGCGGGTTCGAATCCGGTTGGCCTTCAGCCCATTTTTTTTACTTCTGTTTTCATTCTATTTATTTTATTTAATTAACCTAACTTATTTTAATACCATTTTTATACAATAAATACTAAAACTAGTCGGTTTACTCGTTCGTTTATTTTAAAATCGATTAAACTATATTTTTATAAACCATCCCATTTTTTTTATATAAACTTATTAAAATACATTATAATATATAAAATGTCCTATTTTTATAAACCGGGTAATATTTTTATAAAATTATTAAAATACATTATAATATACAAAATGTCCCACTTTTATAAACTTTGTAACATTTTTATAAAACTTATCAAAATACCTTTTCACATATACAATGTCCCACCTTTATAAGTCTTGCAATATTTTTTTAATAAACTTGTTAAAACAAATTTTAATATATATATAATATATGATTAGTCAAATAAAGAATTTTCTTTTATTTGTTATTGTTATATATAAATGCGTTAAACTTAATAAATATTTGTTTAAAACAATATATATATATATATATATATATATATATATATATATTTTTATGAGTTAAAGTTCTACAAAACCGTTATCATTTTCTACCCTATTTTATACAAATAATTACTAAGGATATTATTATAAAACCTATACTCATTAAATACGAATACGCTCATAAACATACAATAATACTTATCCATCCACATAGGGCTTCATCATGCCTAGGTTTCAACATCCTTATCACCCGCACTCGTGGATTAACATATCCGCTAGCCAGGTGAGTTACATAGCCCCTATTTTACACTTTTATACATTTTGGGGTGAAACATTATACATGCTACTCACATTGTTTATACGCGTTATACATGAGACTATATGCTTATTCTTTGGATGTACATACATTTAAACACAAGACAACCAACTATAATATTGATAGATCTATTGTGCCTGACCAGCCCACCCGGTTAGGGTGTTTATTACTACATACTCGGATATGACCGCGTGTTATATTCAAACATATCGGATATAGTGGGTAACTATATTCAAACATACCGGACTTAGCTGTTGTGCTCTGTTCAAGCGTGTCAAACTCGGTTTGAATTGTGATTAAATAAATGATACATCATACATACTGTGTTTAACAAAATAAACAATGAGTTGCAAAACGATTTACAACTACTATTTACAGGAAATACTAAACCTATGTACTCACCAACTTTTTAGTTGACACTTGATTTAAATAATGTTTCAGGTTTGGATATGTGACTGCTTGCCGAAGATCTCTCCACTTAGGAACTATGGACCTAGTTAAATAAATTAATGTTTTGAACTAGACTAGGTTATTTGAAATGTATTGTATTTGGAACTTGTTACTTTTAAATTTAATTAATGAATTATGAAACCTTTAGTTATCATGTGCTTTTGAACAATCATCACATTGTCCGCCTCGATGATTCCGCCATCGGTCGGGGTGTGACAGATTGGTATCAGAGCCATGGTTATAGGGAATTAGGTTATTAGACACAATGACCTAGACTATAACCCTAGGACTCCCTTTTATGTGTTATGTGCTAAATGATAAATTGCTATGTGAATTATTTGTAGTTAGGTATTATTTGAAAATTTTCCGAGTGTGGTACATGAGACTTATACACATACATACAAGACTTTGATACATGATACATACTTTACATACATATTTGACAAACAAACTTATGCAAACAAATACACTACCCATCCCTATTAATACTCTTTCCTAATCCGTATTAATTACAACAATTCCCACACGTTTTATGCTCATAGACTCTCAAAATCTTGAAAATCTCGTCAACAACTTAATTTCTTGAGACCAGTAAAGGACACGTGCAATCTGGAAGGGTGACACCTGTACATTGGGTTTTCTGTCTAGGAAAGCATTTCGTATAAATCCAAATAAACGGACCCGTATGCTTTCCTGGGAAATTCCTGAAGTGAGTGTTTACCTATAGGCTAAAGCATGTCTCTTTGAAAGTTTCGGGAAATTAATTAACGTTGATAAGTCAATGTATTCGCAAGGATACAATCCGAACTTAAACTTAAAATTTGGGGACATTATAGCAAGATAGGAAGAACTAGACAAACATGTAAAATAAATCATTATTACGGGTGCACATGTAATAACGATTTGTAATGCATGCAAGTCCCGGCAATTCCTATTATGCAAATAATGATCTATAACATCATGTCCTACCCGGAAAAGATGACTTAGTTTCCCCTATCAACTTAGAATAAATACACGTGCACTGGCACGCGTCATGATAAATCTCGTATTTCTGCTTATATTATTTCCCGCTACAACTCATATTTATCCGTCTTATCTAAAATATCATTGTCTTTTCTTATGGTGTTAGAATGCCTCCTCGACGTGCAAACTCTAGTATTTCCAACCCGGATCTTGCTACTCTCCTTGCCCAGCTAGTAGGGCAAATGACCCAAGCAAATAACAATAGTGATGGGTCTCACAACATCCAAGGAAACGGTGGTACCAACCCGCCTCATTGCACGTTTAAGCACTTTAACTCGTGCAACCCTACTAAATTCTTCGGGACTGAAGGTGCTACCGGCCTACTCCAATGGTTTGAAAGCATGGAAAGCACATTCCTAAACAGCGACCGTCCCGATAATCTTCGGGTTCGTTATGCCACAAGTGTACTCCAAAAGAGAGCCCTCACCTGGTGGAACGGTGAAAAACGCACTCGTGGTGCTGAGGTTGCTACATCCTTATAATGGGATGATCTGAAGAAGGCCATGACTGATGAATTCTGTCCTCGGAATGAAATGAGGAAGCTCGAGGCTGAATTTTGGGATCTTGCCCAAGACAGCGGTGATAATCTGGCTTACACCACCCGGTTTCAAGAGCTAAGTTTGCTGGTGCCTCATATGATCACTCCCCTTGCTCGGGGAAATGAAAAATACATAGGCGGCCTGCCTATGCAAATTCAAGATGCTGTGCTAGGAAGCAATCCTCATACTCTTGAAGCTGCTATCCGTCTATCTGCTACACTATCCGACAACCATGTCAAAGCCAGAACATTAACAAGAAAGGGTTCCAAGAAGGTCGTGTCTACTCTTGCGGCCGTCAAAGATGTGAAACCCGAGTCTTCTAACCGCAACAAGAAACCTAAGGGTCGAAACTTCGCAGCCGTAACTCCCGCTGTACCTGCTATTCAAGCGGCCCCTTTGGGTCAAAACCCGAAAACTTATCAGGGCCCGAATCCCCAATGCCAGACCTGCAAGTACCATCATCCTGCCAATCTACCATGCCGATTGTGCTTAAGCTGCGGACGATATGGACATGTGGTCACTACTTGCCGTACCCGTACTCCCGTCCATCAAGCTGCTCCAGCCAACCGTCCCGTCTATCCGGCACCTCCCAATGGCCGGGCATGTTACGAATGTGGAGATCCAAACCATTTCCGTGACCGATGCCCAAAACTTCATCATCAAGGTGGTCCTCAAGGACGAGCGTTTAACATAAACGCTAATGAGGCTCAAGCAAACAACGACGTGATAAACGGTACGTTTCTCATAAACAATCATTATGCATCCATTTTATTCGATACCGGTGCCGATAGGAGTTTTGTATCTCTTACCTTTGAATCTCGACTTGCTAAACAAAGAACGAAACTTGACAATTCTTATTCCGTGGAGATAGCAAACGGAAAATCTATTACTATAAATTCTGTTATCCGCAACTGCAACCTCGAGCTTAATAATCATGAATTCTCTGTTAATCTCCTTCCAATGCAATTGGGAAGCTTTGATATTATAATTGGCATGGACTGGTTATCCAAGCACCATGCCGAGGTTATTTGCTACGATAAGTGTATTCGTATACCACTCTCTTCGGGCGACACGTTAGTTATTTTCGGTGAAAAACCGTGTCGTGGTCTTCAAATCATGTCTTGCACATTGGCACAAAAGTACTTGCGGAAAAAGTACGTTGCATTCTTGGCCCACATAGTTGACTGAAAGACAAGGGTAAGAAATTGCAAGACATTCCAATCATCCGAGATTTTCCCGAGGTATTCCCCGAGGATTTACCTGGTCTTCCTCCCACTAGACAAGTGGAGTTTCGTATCGACCTTGTGCCCGGGGCAACTCCCGTGGCAAAAGCCCCCTATCGTCTTGCACCTTCCGAGATGCAAGAGCTTGCAAGTCAATTACAAGAACTCTCATCCAAAGGATTCATCCGCCCGAGCCATTCACCTTGGGGTGCTCCCGTGCTGTTTGTAAAGAAAAAGGATGGATCATTTCGAATGTGCATCGATTATCGTGAACTCAACAAACTTACAATTAAGAACCGATACCCTTTACCCCGTATCGACGACCTTTTCGATCAGCTTCAAGGTTCAACATGTTTCTCCAAGATTGACCTTCGTTCCGGATACCATCAACTTCGTGTTCTCGATGAAGACATTCCGAAGACTGCCTTCCGGACTAGATATGGTCACTACGAGTTCATGGTCATGCCATTCGGTTTGACTAATGCACCTGCAGTCTTCATGGACCTCATGAACCGTGTATGCAAACCTTATTTGGACAAGTTCGTGATCGTTTTCATTGACGACATTCTCATCTACTCTAAAACAAAAGCAGAGCATGAACAACATCTCCGTTTGATTTTGGAACTCTTGAAGAAAGAACAACTATACGCCAAGTTCTCCAAGTGTGAATTCTGGCTAAAGGAAGTTCAATTTTTAGGACACATAGTCAACGATAAGGGAATTCATGTGGACCCGGCAAAGATCGAGGCGGTAAAGAATTGGAGTACTCCTAAGACTCCTACCGAGATTCGTTCATTCCTTGGACTAGCAGGTTACTATCGTCGCTTCATCTCAAATTTCTCCAAGACTGCGGTTCCGCTCACTGCCTTGACTCACAAAGGTAAATCTTACGAGTGGGGACCCAAGCAAGAGGAAGCTTTTCAAACTCTCAAGCACAAGCTCTGCAATGCTCCTATTCTAACTCTTCCTAGTGGTAATGACGACTTTGTCGTTTATTGTGATGCATCCAACCAAGGTCTTGGTTGTGTTCTAATGCAACGTGGCCAAGTAATTGCATACGCATCACGTCAGCTAAAAATCCACGAGAAGAACTATACGACCCATGATCTCGAGCTTGGTGCTGTCGTCTTTGCCTTGAAAATTTGGAGACACTATTTATATGGTACCAAATGCATGGTTTCACCGACAACAAAAGTCTCCAACATATTTTCAATCAAAAAGAGCTTAATATGAGGCAACGACGATGTGTCGAACTTCTTAACGACTACGACTGCGAGATTCGCTATCACCCCGGCAAAGCAAATGTTGTAGCCGACGCTTTGAGCCGTAAAGAACGTATCATGCTTCATAGTGTTCGTATTCATAATGATATCCAAGCCCGCATTCTCCAAGCACAACACACCTCGGTTACCGAGGGAAACATGTATCAAGAAATGGCATGTGGTGTAGAACTCTTGCTAGAAACCAAAGCCAATGGCCTATTGTATTACTTGGGTCGTATCTGGATTCCCTATCGCGACGATCTTCGTATGTTTTTGATGAATGAATCCCATAAGACTCGATATTCGGTACATCCTGGAGCTGATAAGATGTACATGGGCCTTCGTCAGCAATATTGGTGGCCCGACATGAAAAAGGATATTGCCCTCTTTGTGGCAAAATGCCTAACTTGTTCTAAAGTAAAAGCCGAACACCAAAAGCCTTCCGGACTCCTCGAACAACCTGAAATTCCCGTATGGAAGTGGGAGAACCTTGCTATGGATTTCATCACCAAACTTCCACGCACTTCTAGTGGGCACGATAGTATCTGGGTTATTATCGACCGACTTACAAAGTCAGCTCATTTCTTGCCCATTCGCGAGGACTATCGAGTCGAGAAATTGGCTCAGATTTACATTGATGAGATCGTAAGTCGTCACGGAATCCCTTTGAACATCATCTCCGATCGTGATTCGCGTTTTACTTCCCGATTTTGGCAGTCATTACAATCAGCACTTGGTACTCGTTTGGATTTAAGTACGGCTTACCATCCTCAAACTGATGGACAAACCGAACGAACAATCCAAACTCTTGAGGATATGCTTAGAGCTTGTGTTATTGACTTTGGTGGCAATTGGAATTCTCACCTACCACTGATCGAATTTTCCTACAACAACAGCTACCACACAAGTATTAACATGGCACCGTTTGAAGCTCTTTATGGACGAAAATGTCGTTCATCGATTTGTTGGAACGAAATTGGTGAAGCACAAATCACCGGTCCCGAGCTTATCCAAGAGACCACCGACAAATTTTTTCTTATTCGTGACAACATTCGAGTGGCAAGGAGTCGGCAAAAGAGCTATGCCGGTAAAAGACGAAAACCCTTGGAATTTCAAGTTGGGGTTATGGTTCTCCTAAAGGTATCACCTTGGAAGGGCGTAGTCCGATTTGGAAAGAAAGGAAAACTTGCACCTCGATATGTGGGTCCCTTCAAGATACTCGAAAGGGTAGGAAAAGTGGCCTACAAACTCGATCTTCCTTCAGAACTCATCAACGTTCATCCGACTTTCCATGTATCTAATTTGAAAAAGTGTCTAGCCGACGAGAATCTCCACATCCCTCTTGATGAAGTGCGCATTGACGAAATGATGCACTTTGTTGAGAAACCCGTGGAAATCATGGACCAAAAAGTCAAGAAACTCAAGCGTAGCCGCATCCCCATTGTCAAGGTCCGTTGGGAATCTAAACGTGGACCCGAGTTCACTTGGGAACGTGAAGACAAAATGAAGACCAAGTATCCACATCTCTTTTCATAGCCTCCACTAGTTGAATTTCGGGGCGAAATTCCTCTAACATAGGGAGACTGTGACGTTTCAGATTTTTCGTTCTCGCACTTGTATTATATTTATCATGTAATCATTTTCTATTAAATGAAATGCGAGTGTTCTTATTTAATTTTGTACAAAATATATATATATTTTATTTTATAATAATTAAAATTTTATAAGTTTTTTTTAAACTTATATAAAATTTTATATGAAAATCTAGATTTAAAAGTTGCATAACCCATTTAAATAATACAAATAATCTTTTTATAAAAGTTATTTATAATAATAATAATGAAAATAAATTTATAAAATATAAATAGATTTAAAAGAAATTTAAATTAATTTAATAAAAAGTTTAGGGGTTGTTTAGTAATTAATCAAACTAGAAGGTTTTAGAATTGAAATCTGTTGAGGGACCATTCCTGGACAAAGCAAACTAAAAGGGTTAATCCGAAGTTATTCCAGGGACTAAATTTAAGTCAAACCAAACTTCAGGGACTAAAACTGCCAATACCCGATTCGTTTATCCGGTCACCCCCAACCTTGGTCCGGCGGTCCAAGGCTTTCTCCGGCGAACACCCCGACAGGGCTGTTCCCTACACCTCAACAGCCGACAAAAGCTTCTCTGGCCTCGTCGTCCCCACGCGCGCAAAAGCCCTCGACAAATTTGTCTATTAAACATAGGGATCGACTGATCCTGTTGGTGGCCAAAAAACCCACGACCGAATTCGCGCTCGACAGGCCACCTCCACGCGTGTCGATGGTCTGGTTAGCTTCGTCTCGTTCAGAACAATGTCGGTACATGCCCAATTGCACGTTCTAGCATAGAAATCGAGCTCGCCTATAAATGACCATTGTCGGCCGTGTACGAGCTCGCTACCATCCTTCCCCCTGCTCTCACTCCAAATTGAGAATTTCATCACTTTCGTCTTCCCTGAGAGAAGCTATGACCAAGAATTCAGGAGCTGAGTCCATCCAGAAGTTTGATTCCCGTTTTGGACATTTACGGTTCAAGGCTTCTGCCGTCCAGGCCCTTCGCGACCAAGTTCGAACCTTATTTCGGTTCCATTAGCTTCTGTTATCATCAGGTAAACAATCCCAGTCGAAAGCACGGCATTCGCACGAGAGTTACCGGGCAAACCCAGTGTCCTCGGACTCGGTTTGCCGGTCACCGAGGACCAGCGACCAACTCTTCCTTTGTGTACTTAAATTTTTCGATACACACATAACCAGCGATGGGCAGTAGCCCGGCTGGTTATGCGTGTGTGTGTGCGAGTTACAGGTCGCGGGTTCGAATCCGGTTGGCCTTCAGCCCATTTTTTTTACTTCTGTTTTCATTCTATTTATTTTATTTAATTAACCTAACTTATTTTAATACCATTTTTATACAATAAATACTAAAACGAGTCGGTTTACTCGTTCGTTTATTTTAAAATCGATTAAACTATATTTTTATAAACCATCCCATTTTTTTTATATAAACTTATTAAAATACATTATAATATATAAAATGTCCTATTTTTATAAACCGGGTAATATTTTTATAAAATTATTAAAATACATTATAATATACAAAATGTCCCACTTTTATAAACTTTGTAACATTTTTATAAAACTTATCAAAATACCTTTTCACATATACAATGTCCCACCTTTATAAGTCTTGCAATATTTTTTTAATAAACTTGTTAAAACAAATTTTAATATATATATAATATATGATTAGTCAAATAAAGAATTTTCTTTTATTTGTTATTGTTATATATAAATGCTTTAAACTTAATAAATATTTGTTTAAAACAATATATATATATATATATATATATATATATATTTTTATGAGTTAAAGTTCTACAAAACCGTTATCATTTTCTACCCTATTTTATACAAATAATTACTAAGGATATTATTATAAAACCTATACTCATTAAATACGAATACGCTCATAAACATACAATAATACTTATCCATCCACATAGGGCTTCATCGTGCCTAGGTTTCAACATCCTTATCACCCGCACTCGTGGATTAACATATCCGCTAGCCAGGTGAGTTACATAGCCCCTATTTTACACTTTTATACATTTTGGGGTGAAACATTATACATGCTACTCACATTGTTTATACGCGTTATACATGAGACTATATGCTTATTCTTTGGATGTACATACATTTAAACACAAGACAACCAACTATAATATTGATAGATCTATTGTGCCTGACCAGCCCACCCGGTTAGGGTGTTTATTACTACATACTCGGATATGACCGCGTGTTATATTCAAACATATCGGATATAGTGGGTAACTATATTCAAACATACCGGACTTAGCTGTTGTGCTCTGTTCAAGCGTGTCAAACTCGGTTTGAATTGTGATTAAATAAATGATACATCATACATACTGTGTTTAACAAAATAAACAATGAGTTGCAAAACGATTTACAACTACTATTTACAGGAAATACTAAACCTATGTACTCACCAACTTTTTAGTTGACACTTGATTTAAATAATGTTTCAGGTTTGGATATGTGACTGCTTGCCGAAGATCTCTCCACTTAGGAACTATGGACCTAGTTAAATAAATTAATGTTTTGAACTAGACTAGGTTATTTGAAATGTATTGTATTTGGAACTTGTTACTTTTAAATTTAATTAATGAATTATGAAACCTTTAGTTATCATGTGCTTTTGAACAATCATCACATTGTCCGCCTCGATGATTCCGCCATCGGTCGGGGTGTGACAGATTGGTATCAGAGCCATGGTTATAGGGAATTAGGTTATTAGACACAATGACCTAGACTATAACCCTAGGACTCCCTTTTATGTGTTATGTGCTAAATGATAAATTGCTATGTGAATTATTTGTAGTTAGGTATTATTTGAAAATTTTCCGAGTGTGGTACATGAGACTTATACACATACATACAAGACCTTGATACATGATACATACTTTACATACATATTTGACAAACAAACTTATGCAAACAAATACACTACCCATCCCTATTAATACTCTTTCCTAATCCGTATTAATTACAACAATTCCCACACGTTTTATGCTCATAGACTCTCAAAATCTTGAAAATCTCGTCAACAACTTAATTTCTTGAGACCAGTAAAGGACACGTGCAATCTGGAAGGGTGATACCTGTACATTGGGTTTTCTGTCTAGGAAAGCATTTCGTATAAATCCAAATAAACGGACCCGTATGCTTTCCTGGGAAATTCCTGAAGTGAGTGTTTACCTATAGGCTAAAGCATGTCTCTTTGAAAGTTTCGGGAAATTAATTAACGTTGATAAGTCAATGTATTCGCAAGGATACAATCCGAACTTAAACTTAAAATTTGGGGACATTATAGCAAGATAGGAAGAACTAGACAAACATGTAAAATAAATCATTATTACGGGTGCACATGTAATAACGATTTGTAATGCATGCAAGTCCCGGCAATTCCTATTATGCAAATAATGATCTATAACATCATGTCCTACCCGGAAAAGATGACTTAGTTTCCCCTATCAACTTAGAATAAATACACGTGCACTGGCACGCGTCATGATAAATCTCGTATTTCTGCTTATATTATTTCCCGCTACAACTCATATTTATCCGTCTTATCTAAAATATCATTGTCTTTTCTTATGGTGTTAGAATGCCTCCTCGACGTGCAAACTCTAGTACTTCTAACCCGGATCTTGCTACTCTCCTTGCCCAGCTAGTAGGGCAAATGACCCAAGCAAATAACAATAGTGATGGGTCTCACAACATCCAAGGAAACGGTGGTACCAACCCGCCTCATTGCACGTTTAAGCACTTTAACTCGTGCAACCCTACTAAATTCTTCGGGACTGAAGGTGCTACCGGCCTACTCCAATGGTTTGAAAGCATGGAAAGCACATTCCTAAACAGCGACCGTCCCGATAATCTTCGGGTTCGTTATGCCACAAGTGTACTCCAAAAGAGAGCCCTCACCTGGTGGAACGGTGAAAAACGCACTCGTGGTGCTGAGGTTGCTACATCCTTATAATGGGATGATCTGAAGAAGGCCATGACTGATGAATTCTGTCCTCGGAATGAAATGAGGAAGCTCGAGGCTGAATTTTGGGATCTTGCCCAAGACAGCGGTGATAATCTGGCTTACACCACCCGGTTTCAAGAGCTAAGTTTGCTGGTGCCTCATATGATCACTCCCCTTGCTCGGGGAAATGAAAAATACATAGGCGGCCTGCCTATGCAAATTCAAGATGCTGTGCTAGGAAGCAATCCTCATACTCTTGAAGCTGCTATCCGTCTATCTGCTACACTATCCGACAACCATGTCAAAGCCAGAACATTAACAAGAAAGGGTTCCAAGAAGGTCGTGTCTACTCTTGCGGCCGTCAAAGATGTGAAACCCGAGTCTTCTAACCGCAACAAGAAACCTAAGGGTCGAAACTTCGCAGCCGTAACTCCCGCTGTACCTGCTATTCAAGCGGCCCCTTTGGGTCAAAACCCGAAAACTTATCAGGGCCCGAATCCCCAATGCCAGACCTGCAAGTACCATCATCCTGCCAATCTACCATGCCGATTGTGCTTAAGCTGCGGACGATATGGACATGTGGTCACTACTTGCCGTACCCGTACTCCCGTCCATCAAGCTGCTCCAGCCAACCGTCCCGTCTATCCGGCACCTCCCAATGGCCGGGCATGTTACGAATGTGGAGATCCAAACCATTTCCGTGACCGATGCCCAAAACTTCATCATCAAGGTGGTCCTCAAGGACGAGCGTTTAACATAAACGCTAATGAGGCTCAAGAAAACAACGACGTGATAAACGGTACGTTTCTCATAAACAATCATTATGCATCCATTTTATTCGATACCGGTGCCGATAGGAGTTTTGTATCTCTTACCTTTGAATCTCGACTTGCTAAACAAAGAACGAAACTTGACAATTCTTATTCCGTGGAGATAGCAAACGGAAAATCTATTACTATAAATTCTGTTATCCGCAACTGCAACCTCGAGCTTAATAATCATGAATTCTCTGTTAATCTCCTTCCAATGCAATTGGGAAGCTTTGATATTATAATTGGCATGGACTGGTTATCCAAGCACCATGCCGAGGTTATTTGCTACGATAAGTGTATTCGTATACCACTCTCTTCGGGCGACACGTTAGTTATTTTCGGTGAAAAACCGTGTCGTGGTCTTCAAATCATGTCTTGCACATTGGCACAAAAGTACTTGCGGAAAAAGTACGTTGCATTCTTGGCCCACATAGTTGACACGAAAGACAAGGGTAAGAAATTGCAAGACATTCCAATCATCCGAGATTTTCCCGAGGTATTCCCCGAGGATTTACCTGGTCTTCCTCCCACTAGACAAGTGGAGTTTCGTATCGACCTTGTGCCCGTGGCAACTCCCGTGGCAAAAGCCCCCTATCGTCTTGCACCTTCCGAGATGCAAGAGCTTGCAAGTCAATTACAAGAACTCTCATCCAAAGGATTCATCCGCCCGAGCCATTCACCTTGGGGTGCTCCCGTGCTGTTTGTAAAGAAAAAGGATGGATCATTTCGAATGTGCATCGATTATCGTGAACTCAACAAACTTACAATTAAGAACCGATACCTTTTACCCCGTATCGACGACCTTTTCGATCAGCTTCAAGGTTCAACATGTTTCTCCAAGATTGACCTTCGTTCCGGATACCATCAACTTCGTGTTCTCGATGAAGACATTCCGAAGACTGCCTTCCGGACTAGATATGGTCACTACGAGTTCATGGTCATGCCATTCGGTTTGACTAATGCACCTGCAGTCTTCATGGACCTCATGAACCGTGTATGCAAACCTTATTTGGACAAGTTCGTGATCGTTTTCATTGACGACATTCTCATCTACTCTAAAACAAAAGCAGAGCATGAACAACATCTCCGTTTGATTTTGGAACTCTTGAAGAAAGAACAACTATACGCCAAGTTCTCCAAGTGTGAATTCTGGCTAAAGGAAGTTCAATTTTTAGGACACATAGTCAACGATAAGGGAATTCATGTGGACCCGGCAAAGATCGAGGCGGTAAAGAATTGGAGTACTCCTAAGACTCCTACCGAGATTCGTTCATTCCTTGGACTAGCAGGTTACTATCGTCGCTTCATCTCAAATTTCTCCAAGACTGCGGTTCCGCTCACTGCCTTGACTCACAAAGGTAAATCTTACGAGTGGGGACCCAAGCAAGAGGAAGCTTTTCAAACTCTCAAGCACAAGCTCTGCAATGCTCCTATTCTAACTCTTCCTAGTGGTAATGACGACTTTGTCGTTTATTGTGATGCATCCAACCAAGGTCTTGGTTGTGTTCTAATGCAACGTGGCCAAGTAATTGCATACGCATCACGTCAGCTAAAAATCCACGAGAAGAACTATACGACCCATGATCTCGAGCTTGGTGCTGTCGTCTTTGCCTTGAAAATTTGGAGACACTATTTATATGGTACCAAATGCATGGTTTTCACTGACAACAAAAGTCTCCAACATATTTTCAATCAAAAAGAGCTTAATATGAGGCAACGACGATGGGTCGAACTTCTTAACGACTACGACTGCGAGATTCGCTATCACCCCGGCAAAGCAAATGTTGTAGCCGACGCTTTGAGCCGTAAAGAACGTATCATGCTTCATAGTGTTCGTATTCATAATGATATCCAAGCCCGCATTCTCCAAGCACAACACACCTCGGTTACCGAGGGAAACATGTATCAAGAAATGGCATGTGGTGTAGAACTCTTGCTAGAAACCAAAGCCAATGGCCTATTGTATTACTTGGGTCGTATCTGGATTCCCTATCGCGACGATCTTCGTATGTTTTTGATGAATGAATCCCATAAGACTCGATATTCGGTACATCCTGGAGCTGATAAGATGTACATGGGCCTTCGTCAGCAATATTGGTGGCCCGACATGAAAAAGGATATTGCCCTCTTTGTGGCAAAATGCCTAACTTGTTCTAAAGTAAAAGCCGAACACCAAAAGCCTTCCGGACTCCTCGAACAACCTGAAATTCCCGTATGGAAGTGGGAGAACCTTGCTATGGATTTCATCACCAAACTTCCACGCACTTCTAGTGGGCACGATAGTATCTGGGTTATTATCGACCGACTTACAAAGTCAGCTCATTTCTTGCCCATTCGCGAGGACTATCGAGTCGAGAAATTGGCTCAGATTTACATTGATGAGATCGTAAGTCGTCACGGAATCCCTTTGAACATCATCTCCGATCGTGATTCGCGTTTTACTTCCCGATTTTGGCAGTCATTACAATCAGCACTTGGTACTCGTTTGGATTTAAGTACGGCTTACCATCCTCAAACTGATGGACAAACCGAACGAACAATCCAAACTCTTGAGGATATGCTTAGAGCTTGTGTTATTGACTTTGGTGGCAATTGGAATTCTCACCTACCACTGATCGAATTTTCCTACAACAACAGCTACCACACAAGTATTAACATGGCACCGTTTGAAGCTCTTTATGGACGAAAATGTCGTTCATCGATTTGTTGGAACGAAATTGGTGAAGCACAAATCACCGGTCCCGAGCTTATCCAAGAGACCACCGACAAATTTTTTCTTATTCGTGACAACATTCGAGTGGCAAGGAGTCGGCAAAAGAGCTATGCCGGTAAAAGACGAAAACCCTTGGAATTTCAAGTTGGGGTTATGGTTCTCCTAAAGGTATCACCTTGGAAGGGCGTAGTCCGATTTGGAAAGAAAGGAAAACTTGCACCTCGATATGTGGGTCCCTTCAAGATACTCGAAAGGGTAGGAAAAGTGGCCTACAAACTCGATCTTCCTTCAGAACTCATCAACGTTCATCCGACTTTCCATGTATCTAATTTGAAAAAGTGTCTAGCCGACGAGAATCTCCACATCCCTCTTGATGAAGTGCGCATTGACGAAAGGATGCACTTTGTTGAGAAACCCGTGGAAATCATGGACCAAAAAGTCAAGAAACTCAAGCGTAGCCGCATCCCCATTGTCAAGGTCCGTTGGGAATCTAAACGTGGACCCGAGTTCACTTGGGAACGTGAAGACAAAATGAAGACCAAGTATCCACATCTCTTTTCATAGCCTCCACTAGTTGAATTTCGGGGCGAAATTCCTCTAACATGGTGAGACTGTGACGTTTCGGATTTTTCGTTCTCGCACTTGTATTATATTTATCATGTAATCATTTTCTATTAAATGAAATGCGAGTGTTCTTATTTAATTTTGTACAAAATATATATATATTTTATTTATAATAATTAAAATTTTATAAGTTTTTTTTAAACTTATATAAAATTTTATATGAAAATCTAGATTTAAAAGTTGCATAACCCATTTAAATAATACAAATAATCTTTTTATAAAAGTTATTTATAATAATAATAATGAAAATAAATTTATAAAATATAAATAGATTTAAAAGAAATTTAAATTAATTTAATAAAAAGTTTAGGGGTTGTTTAGTAATTAATCAAACTAGAAGGTTTTAGAATTGAAATCTGTTGAGGGACCATTCCTGGACAAAGCAAACTAAAAGGGTTAATCCGAAGTTATTCTAGGGACTAAATTTAAGTCAAACCAAACTTCAGGGACTAAAACTGCCAATACCCGATTCGTTTATCCGGTCACCCCCAACCTTGGTCCGGCGGTCCAAGGCTTTCTCCGGCGAACACCCCGACAGGGCTGTTCCCTACACCTCAACAGCCGACAAAAGCTTCTCTGGCCTCGTCGTCCCCACGCGCGCAAAAGCCCTCGACAAATTTGTCTATTAAACATAGGGATCGACTGATCCTGTTGGTGGCCGAAAAACCCACGATCGAATTCGCGCTCGACAGGCCACCTCCACGCGTGTCGATGGTCTGGTTAGCTTCGTCTCGTTCAGAACAATGTCGATACATGCCCAATTGCACGTTCTAGCATAGAAATCGAGCTCGCCTATAAATGACCATTGTCGGCCGTGTACGAGCTCGCTACCATCCTTCCCCCTGCTCTCACTCCAAATTGAGAATTTCATCACTTTCGTCTTCCCTGAGAGAAGCTGTGACCAAGAATTCAGGAGCTGAGTCCATCCAGAAGTTTGATTCCCGTTTTGGACATTTACAGTTCAAGGCTTCTGCCGTCCAGGCCCTTCGCGACCAAGTTCGAACCTTATTTCGGTTCCATTAGCTTCTGTTATCATCAGGTAAACAATCCCAGTCGAAAGCACGACATTCGCACGAGAGTTACCGGGCAAACCCAGTGTCCTCGGACACGGTTTGCCGGTCACCGAGGACCAGCGACCAACTCTTCCTTTGTGTACTTAAATTTTTCGATACACACATAACCAGCGATGGGCAGTAGCCCGGCTGGTTATGCGTGTGTGTGTGCGAGTTACAGGTCGCGGGTTCGAATCCGGTTGGCCTTCAGCCCATTTTTTTTACTTCTGTTTTCATTCTATTTATTTTATTTAATTAACCTAACTTATTTTAATACCATTTTTATACAATAAATACTAAAACGAGTCGGTTTACTCGTTCGTTTATTTTAAAATCGATTAAACTATATTTTTATAAACCATCCCATTTTTTTTATATAAACTTATTAAAATACATTATAATATATAAAATGTCCTATTTTTATAAACCGGGTAATATTTTTATAAAATTATTAAAATACATTATAATATACAAAATGACCCACTTTTATAAACTTTGTAACATTTTTATAAAACTTATCAAAATACCTTTTCACATATACAATGTCCCACCTTTATAAGTCTTGCAATATTTTTTTAATAAACTTGTTAAAACAAATTTTAATATATATATAATATATGATTAGTCAAATAAAGAATTTTCTTTTATTTGTTATTGTTATATATAAATGCGTTAAACTTAATAAATATTTGTTTAAAACAATATATATATATATATTTTTATGAGTTAAAGTTCTACAAAACCGTTATCATTTTCTACCCTATTTTATACAAATAATTATTAAGGATATTATTATAAAACCTATACTCATTAAATACGAATACGCTCATAAACATACAATAATACTTATCCATCCACATAGGGCTTCATCGTGCCTAGGTTTCAACATCCTTATCACCCGCACTCGTGGATTAACATATCCGCTAGCCAGGTGAGTTACATAGCCCCTATTTTACACTTTTATACATTTTGGGGTGAAACATTATACATGCTACTCACATTGTTTATACGTGTTATACATGAGACTATATGCTTATTCTTTGGATGTACATACATTTAAACACAAGACAACCAACTGTAATATTGATAGATCTATTGTGCCTGACCAGCCCACCCGGTTAGGGTGTTTATTACTACATACTCGGATATGACCGCGTGTTATATTCAAACATATCGGATATAGTGGGTAACTATATTCAAACATACCAGACTTAGCTGTTGTGCTCTGTTCAAGCGTGTCAAACTCGGTTTGAATTGTGATTAAATAAATGATACATCATACATACTGTGTTTAACAAAATAAACAATGAGTTGCAAAACGATTTACAACTACTATTTACAGGAAATACTAAACCTATGTACTCACCAACTTTTTAGTTGACACTTGATTTAAATAATGTTTCAGGTTTGGATATGTGACTGCTTGCCGAAGATCTCTCCACTTAGGAACTATGGACCTAGTTAAATAAATTAATGTTTTGAACTAGACTAGGTTATTTGAAATGTATTGTATTTGGAACTTGTTACTTTTAAATTTAATTAATGAATTATGAAACCTTTAGTTATCATGTGCTTTTGAACAATCATCACATTGTCGGCCTCGATGATTCCGCCATCGGTCGGGGTGTGACATGATCATTGGAAGACATGGACATTGTCTTTGTAGAATCTCCTTTTTTCATTTGGAAATGTTTCTGAAGATCCTTTTTTACCATATATGACATAAAGATTTCTGCCTTAGAGCTGGAAGGCTTGTTGATAAGAAGCCTATTTGAGATACGTTCAAAAGGGGAAGGAAGTTCCCTTTGTTGCTTCATTGCAATCTTTTGTTTATAGAGTCTGATTTTTTCTGTGATTATATTCACAGTATCCTGTCCATGGATCATTTTTGTAGAACCATCAATTTGGATCATTTTGGACCAGAACTTAGTATAACAAGTTCTTTTGAGACATGGGAAATTTTCCCTTTGAGTATACCATGTGGTTGGTTTCCATTTCCGTATCCACGGGATAGAAAATTCTATAAAATATATAGAGAAGCTATTCCTTCAAACCATGTTTTATTAAAATCTGCCTCAATTAAGTCAGGAGAGACAGACACCCATTCAGAATATAAGCATTTGAAGGGTTCTAGAAGAATTAAAACTGATGGTCCATATAATGAGAACCATTTTTTGAACCAACAAGGTATGTCTTGTTTAGCAATGTCACCATTAATCTTGATGAACCACGAATGCTTCTTTTTGTATTTTCATATAATAACACATTTTCAAAACTTTGGATATAATCCCAGTAATCATATTTGATTAACTGTTTTGTTTCGGAATATATAAATTCCTTTTATTTTAGGGTACTTAGACCCCATCTCTCGGGAGAGATGATCTGCCGGATATAAATTTTACTGAAATTAAAAATATCCAGCCTATCATTTGCAGAAAAATGTCTTATTTATGTTGTTTATGATGTTTTTAAAACATTCTTAGCATATTGCCGAGTCTTATAGGAGGTTGCAGCATATGATGCTGGTTCCAAATATTTGGACATTAGGATCCAAGGATTATCAAAATATTTTAGGTCCTTTTGATCCAAAAGAATTATTTTCTTTTGCCTGTCAGTCATAATATATGACTCCTCCTCATCTTCTTCTTCTGTAGTCATTACTGAGGCATAAGGAGGGTTAGAAATATTTTTCTCATGTACTGCTTTTATAAGCTCTTGAATTTTTCCGTATAACGGATCATTCTTAGACACCTGAATATCCTCTATAAAGGAACTTTTCGAAGCAATATTTGCTAACACTAACTTTTTGTTTCCGAATTGGGCTAGTATGAGGCCCTGGGATCTTCCTTGACCCCTTGAGTTTCCACGACCTCTTGGGCCGGTTCCTCTCGGAATCATCCTGAAAACAAAATTATTATCCGCAAGAGATTATTACCTTTTGTATTTCAAGAACCTTTATTTGCTCCTTATAGTCATTAATATTTTTATTATATTGTCCTATCCTCTTTGCCTTATCATAAGGATGTCGAGAATAATCATTTTGCATGCAAGCGATATATTTCAATCCTGACTTGTCGATGATAGATATTTATCTTTCTTATTAAATTAGCATTAACTTTACCAAGGGGGCCTTTATTCATTAAGATATTCACTGGTAAGAAAACCAGGAAGACAATTGTCCGTTCCTTTTTTATATATTATTTCAAAATCAAAAGAAGCTAAATGAGATTGCCATCTGACAAAAGTTTTTTTGGAGACATCATGTTTAAAATATTTATTAAACATAAACTTTGAAGCTTGACAATCAGTCTTTATGACGAATTTCTTATTATATAAATCGTCTTGGAATTTTAAGATACATTTCAAAATTGCAAGAACTTTTTTTGCAATGGTTGCATAATTTTGCTGACTTTTAGACCATTTCCAGAATAAAATCTAACAAGTTATTCTTGTTTTGTTTGGGGATTGATTTGTTTTAAAATTCCCCCATAGCCTTTGTCAGAGGCATCTGTTTCTACAACTTTATCCCAATCAGGATTCGTTAGGGTTAAACAAGGAAGTTTAGAAATCTTTTACTTTACTTTAATAATGGCCTTGGTATGATTATCATTCCAAGGTTCTGGATTCTTCTTTAATCTATCATATAGAATAGCTGAATCTTTTGCTAGATCCTGATAGTAAGGAGCTACATAATTAAGACTTCCTAGAAATCTCTCTAGCTAGGTTTTATCAGTAATTTTATCAGGAAATTTTGAAGCAAAATATATGCTTCTGCTTATAGGGATTATTTTCCCCTTTTGTCACACCCGTAACACAGGAAAGTCATTTAACCAGAGTAGTACCTCCAACAGATATGTTCCCAGGTAAGAGAGACGGGTCTAGGATAGATTTATACACCGCTCTTTCCTAGACAGAACATTCTGTTCGTCAGATAACTACATACCGGTTGAAGGTCGCCTTCTAGTTACTGTGACGTTGATACCAAAAACACACAGTGGAAGACTTAACATCATAATTTATTTCATTTCATGACATAATGTTTGTACAATAGGGACTGACTGGCAAAATACAACATAAACAACTCTGGACTTATAGCTCACGAAGAATCATGCCATCCACTCAGGCCTTATGGTCACCCAAGGATCTGCCCTCAGTCATCCCTATATCCAACATCTGTACATCCTCAGGAATGCCAACTACCAGCTAGGGTTCACCTGTGCTCAAAAACATTTGAAAACATTTTGGATCAGCATAACGCTGGTGAGTTCATAAACAAAATTATATTTACGGTTATCTTTGATATAGGGATGAAGGCCCCGCACGGGTCTTACAACCATCTCCTCCAATCCATCACCCAGTAACCTCTGCTTTACTCGGGTTATGAGTCTACAACATACATATATACAGAGACCTTACGGTGCGCTGGTCCCATATGTAACATCCCGAAAATCCGTAAGCGAATAGTTCGGATAAGTGGACTAACCCAAATCTTTATTTAATGTCCCGGTTAGCAGGGATTGCCACATAACACATGATTCAACGAGGATATAAGGGCCGGCTAACCATTTAATGTCTAGTTTGGGAATAAAGTGTACGAGTCGGTTCTAGAGGGACCCGATTGAAACTTAGGGGGGTTTATATATCACCTACGCAACAAACCCTAGCCATTCGGCTAGGGAGAGTGCGACGGCAGCGAGGAGATGGGAGAAGGGAGAGGTCGGCAACGGGAGGTTCCGGTGAAGCACGATACGTTAAGGTAAACCTCGAATCTATTCTTTTACTCTTTGTTCCATGATGGAAGGTTATTCAGCTTGTGGTTAGAACCATGTGTAGTATTTAACGTTTGGGGAGTAGGGAAGACGGTAGATCGACGGGAATGCTCGGGAGGCTACTCTGTTATGGGTGACGAGCGACGTGGTGGTGGTTTCGGGTCAGCAGGGAGCGAGGACGATAGTGAGGAGTGGTGACGGCAGTCATGGTGGCTGCTGGGGCGGTAGTCCACGGCGGTGAGCGACAGTGACGATACCCGGTGTCCAAGAATGTCGGCTATGATGGAGATGCACGGCGGCGGACGGTGGCGTGATGGTGGAAGTAGAGTTCCATCATGAAAAAAAAGAAAGGGAACCCAGCTAGGTTTTTCGTGAATAGAAGGGTGACAGGGGCACAAGATTTAGTACGAGACGACGGAACGTAATGGTGGTTCATGGTGGTGATGTACGATGGTGGTGGTTCACGGGAACAAGCGAGAAAGAGGATGGTGATGGGTAGGGCTTTGCATGGCATGTTTTACATACATGCATGAAAACCCGATTCGAATACACGAATTACGTGGGGCTTGGGTTTGCATGGTGGGCACGTGCAGGCATGAAAGCCTGTCTAAAGTACGAGTGCGAGTGGAGCTGAGGGCGCGGTGAACTGATATGTCGGACATGGAGATGAGTATCGGGGTTCCATTATATTGTTATACGTTATCCGGCATAAGTTTTATACGTATCCCGATCATACGATCATACATTTGACAGGTTTGGGTTTTTGAGCGTGGACGGACGAGTTGCGGGGCAAGGACTAAGACTCAGAATAACTGGTGAGTTTCTATTCCCCTCTTTTAAATGTTTTTAACGTTTTTGGGGCTATCGTACATACTTACTAGAGATGTTTAACATATTAAACGTGTTAAGAGTTTTGGGTTTTAACCCGAGGTGTTTCTCTTATGACTTCTCCTACTTGAAATCGCCCTAAATTCCTCAACTTTTCATCTGGAAATTGATCCTCTCACTCTAGAATCGACCCTAACCTTTTAAACCTTGAAAATAGGTAAAAAGGCCCGTAACTGGGTGTTCTTGCGTACCGCGAGGCCCAGGGAACAAGCCCCTAGCGTATCGCGAGGGACAAAAGAGTCGCAAAAATTTCCTGAAGCTAGTTGCCTCGCCTACTGCGAAGGGGAGAGGCTTCATGTCTCGCGTACCGCGAGAGGTATACATTGATAGAAAGTTTTGATCTTTTCATCTTTTCTCCTCGATTGCTCGTGCCTTCATCATTCTTGATCGTTTTAGCTCCAAACTCTCCCAATTGCCTATACAACAAGATAAAACTAAGTACTTACTATAACCGACTCAAAACTACTCTAAAACATACGAAAAGGCTACTAAATACACATGAATACTAGGTGTGCTTTGCAACACATCAAACATCCCCACACTTAACCTTTTTTTGACCTTGAAAAAGATCATTTAGTGATGTTTTCTCTAAGTTGGTATCCCAGAGGTAAAACATAAGCAAAACTTAAATTCTAAATAATAAGGTCATGACATATGGAATTATGGATGCGGGCGCCACCGAAACTCGGATTTATTCTCATAAAAAGAGAGTGGTGTGCCAAGAAATTTCAAAAACCTCTAAATTTTAACTTAACATGGTACCTATCACCCTATGTTGACAGTTTCAGTATTACCATTTACCCTAAGATGATTACCCACAAGATTTCATGATTTAATTATCCTCAACAACACGCACATGATATTTAAGCTTTTAAGTTGGCTGGGTCTACCAAAACATCACAAATTATACACGTTTTCTATTATTTATTTCATTTAAATTCAACAAGAATTTCCAGTTATACCTATCATCTTCCATTTTGATTGCAAAAACTCTAATTCAAAGGACAGTTTTTGAACTTTTTTTTTAATTTTGAATTTTTTTTTATTTTTGTATATTAAAACACCTAAACAAACTAAGATAGACGTAGTCTCCCATCCCCACACTTGAAACGTACATGTCCCCAATGTGAACCGAGAAACAATGGAAAAAAAACAAAGACTCAAAATAGACAAAAATAGTAAAGTGGAAACGACTTTGCTGGTAATGATAGCGATCGTCTTGGCCAGCTTCGCTCTTCCACTTGTGCAGCCTTATAGCATTTCCTTCGCGGCTGCACACACGACTCTGTAGAGTTGCCCTTTACGCAAATATAAGATTTGAATCAACCCCACCCGATTGGAGATTGAGTACGGACGGAGCGATCTATACCTGGACAATTAAACTCACTGCAAACCCAAACAATATTAAACTGGCTCAAAGTACAGACTCAAAATAAAACTTATACAAACTGTACACTTGGGTTCTAACCCGAATAGCAAACCTATTAAGGAGGCTTCTCCTTTATGCCGCCCCCATCCGACCCGTTTAATATGATTTGTCTACCACCGATTTGACACATTTCGATGGCAGACCTTAAATTGGTTTTGAAAAATCTAAATGGGTCGGACCACCAATATTTGAAGTTACCTGGGCCAAACCTGATACGTGATGTATAATGAAGGAGACGGTCGGCTTTATTCTGTGGTAGAAAATTATGCAGCTTATGCGGATGTCTCTTCACTCTCAATTTGGCCCTATTCTCATTCTTTCTTCTCTTCCCCGTGGTGCCTTTTGTTGTTGTGGCTTTTTACCCTCGGCTTCATCCACGGGTCTTTTCTTCTTGCTCTTTCTGGTGCAACGTGGTGGGTCTGACACCAGCTCCTCTCGTGGTTCTTTGGTGACCTCATCTGCTTGCACCTCTTCTTCCATCCCCACACTTGGCTCTTGATGCAGTAGATCTTCGAGTAGTTTTAGATCGCCAAGTGGGTTGAACTCTTCTTCCATAGGAGTTGGCAGGTCCTTCAATTCATCACTGAACTCATCCTCCCAGGATGGGACCTGCGCCTTTTCTACCATCTCTTCCTCAAACTCATGTAGTTCTTCTTCGCAACACTCGTCTTCGCTTTCTAGATCCTGTATCACATTATACTTAAAGAACAAGCGTAAGGTATCAAAGGTATTAGAAGAGTTGAGCTCGTCACCCAGAAATTTAAGATTTTCAAAAATAGGCTCAATTAGATCGGGTTCTGAATACTTACCTGGACCATAACCCACCGTGTCATCCGAGGACTCTTCTACCTCTGCTTTATGATCATCACTGAAGAAGTCATCCTCGATGGGCTCTGGCCCGCAGCTCCATGGTGTATAAACCGAAGGTGGGTCTGGTGCAGAGTATTGTGGACTCGTGAGTTACACCTCTTCCGTTAACATCTCCAGTTCTGGAGCTGCTTCTTCTCTTGCTAGCTCATCCATTAGCCTCCCAGTTTATTCTAGAAAGTACACTTGCTTAGCCTTACTTATAAGGTGCCACCAAGTGCTCATGATCTCCTGCCCTTTCCTTTGCTTTTCCTTGATCGATTCTTCGACCTGTATTTACTGCACCGACTCAATCTAACAAGACAAGCGTAAAGTATCACGTGGGATTGCATGAGCTTGCAAGGAATCGGTATAGAATTCATCACCAATGAGATCAAGGTCAGAAGACATACCTAGAGGTGGGACTTGTGCTTCACCTTCTGTCACTGTAATTGGCACCTCGTCCATTATTGCCTGGATGTCCTTATCGATCATAAACCACACGCTCCAGTTTCTTCGGCCTATGTGATCCAATGTGCGCGATTATTGCATGGATGTCCTTATCATACTGCTCATTTGACTCTTTACACTAGGCATTCAACTCCTCTTGAGTTCTATATCCATCATACAGCTGTGCTTGCGGATATTGATTACCATAATAGTCTGTGGAGTACCCCGATGAATCTGGACACTCTTGAGAGTAGTGGGGACCTCCACAGATCTCGCACCATACATTCACATAATGATCCGTTTGAGCTAATCGGCGTCCTTGATAGCTGTTCCCGTAGTAACGCTCCATATAGATCACTGCAATGGACACTCAAACAAAAAGGGACCACGAGCACCAGATAAAAGTAAAAAATAAATAAATATGAAAAATACTATGCTAGGAAAATAAACAAATATTTACAAAGACTCACTAAAAACAAAGAAAAAACGCTGACACTAGACACTCTACGACTCAAAACACAAATGCGACCAATTAACCAGTTAAGGTCAATCAAAGTTAGATACGCTATCGCCTAAGTATCCCCGACAACGGCACCAAAAATTTGATGTGTTCGGAACGGTCTATAAAAACTAATATAAATCCCTAACCTGGACACTCTAGTTTTAAATTTATAAACCTAGACTCAACCTAATACTAGACCACATAACAGGAAAATGTACCTATCAATGCAGTAAAATCTAATGAAAGTCCAGATATCGAACCCACGAGACACTAGTGACAACTATACCTAGACTCTGACTCAACTAACTAAACTTAATTATATTGGGGGGGGATTTGTGTTGAACTGCGATTAAACTAATGGACTCTCTAACTAACGACAACCAAATATAAAGCACAAGACTTTAGATGGACTCATGAATGGGGAAAGCACTACCTAGAGTCTGAATCATATGCATGTACCTTGGAACTCTCTCGGATACGGAAACTACGATGGAACTAGGCTCTTAGAATACGTCACACATAGACAACCTAGTGGATCTCAGATCTTTCTCCGGATGTGACCAAAGAAGAAACCCTAAGGGACGTGTAAAACTCACCGGTTAGTCATATCACATCTCAGCTATCTCCAACAACACTAAAGTACTTGCTAGACATATTACCTCTCAGTATCACTATCTAAATACACCTTTCAGTGCAAGGAGTAACTTGAATCCTCTCGATAAGACACGGAATAACAACGATGCTAAGAAACCCTACGGAAACCTCCTTTTAGAGCAATTGACCTAAGAAACCTAACACCAAATATTACCTGACTATTTCTCACCTCTCAGCTATCGAAATAGGAAGAATACCTAACCCTAAAAGACCCTCAATCATTGTTCCTGTGGATACGACGTCAGTAAACCATAAACGAATCACATGCGCACAACTAGTGACCTAATAGGCATCTATACATGAAAGACATTCACAAAGACACATATGGAACATTAAACCAATCATCAATCAAGACTAGATACGCACACACACATCAAATCAATAGAAAACAAGTTCTTTACTTTATTGTTAATCCATCAACAAGAAACCGAAACCCGAAAGAAATTCAATTAACAATGCATAATCATCAACAATCTAGGTAGCTATGGAAGTCTAGCCAATAATCATCATCAAAAACAGTAAACAAATTTCAATATCCAGAATCATGATACAAGTTAGATAAATCAAAGAACAAGATGAGAAGCATAAACCGAAAAGATGGTATTCCAATCCATCCACGCATCCAACGCTTCAATTCTTGATCCCTTATGACTTCTCCCACTTGAAATCGCCCAAAAGTCCTCAACTTTTCGTCTGGAAATCGATCCTCTCACCCTAGAAATGACCTCAACGTTTTAAACCTTGAAAATAGGCAAAAAGGCCCGTAACAGGGTGTTCTCGCGTACCGCTAGGACCAGGGAACAAGCCCCTCGTGTACCGCGAGGGACAAAAGAATGGCAAAAATTTCCTAAAGCTAGTTGCCTCGCGTACCGCGAAGGGGAGAGGCTTCATGTCTCGTGTACCGCGAGAGGTATACATTGAAAGAAAGTTTTGATCTTTTCATCGTTTCTCCTCGATTGCTCGTGCCTTCACCATTCTTGATCGTTTTAGCTCCAAACTCTCCCGATTACCTATACAAAAAGACACAACTAAGTACTAACTATAACCGACTCTAAAAACGTACGAAAATGCTACTAAATACATGGGAAAACTAGGTGTGCTTTGCAACACATCACCAACTTTTCTCGGTGAAAGACATTGGATGATAACGTGCATAAAATATCTCCACTGTCCAACTAATCCTCCTTTTTCGAGCTAGTGAATTATTAGCCTTTCCACGCTATCCCATCCTATGAAAGCAACCCATAATAAGAGTATTCGGTAGCATCATGGATCTGTATTTGCATCACCAAAACCTAAATCATCTCTGATTATTTGAACTGATATCGCCAAGTCTTGATTATTAACTGTTGCCCTAATCACATTCGGTTACACCTCATAGTCATGAACCGCTCTGGCGTAGAATTATTGTACGTATTGAACACTGATATGCCGAAAATTATACATGTTTTGCATGCATAATAACCCTATATTTATGGTACTAACTGAACAAAGTCTAATCACTCTTTTAATAAAAATAAAAGGTATTTAAGTTTGATGTCTCAAACCAACTCGGCGATAGGATCAAAGAGTTGAGGGTAAGGTTGTCCCTAGCTGGGATTCCTACCATTTTATTCTAAAGAACAAAATCCGTGAACCAAATGCTGTGAGAATGAGGCTCTAGCGGTGTAACGTTCACACATTTGTATTAGTCATACCATCGGATTATTTAACATAACATTATCATATACCGAGTGGATTCGAATCCCAAAGCAATACTTGTCATGACCTGATCATTCTCGAGCAATTTACTTTCCTGCTATTTACTATTCTATTATTTACATTTCTGTTACACACTTCACGCGCATTTTTACTTTTCTGTTATTTACATTTCTGTTACACACTTCAAGCACATTTTTACTTTTCTGTAATTTACTTTACCGTCATTTACTTTTCTGTCATTTACTTTCCTACTTCACAAGCACACAAAACCCACTCACTAATTAAACCAGCTAAACGATAACAAACGTTGAGTATTGGATCTCGACCGTGTCCATTGGTTCGATACTTGGTTCTTACCTAAACTATATTACGCTGCGATATGTACACTTGCCTATTGTGTGTGTTTTAAGTTTGAGTATTTATCATTTTATAAATTTAAAACCTCATCTCTTTAAATCGTTTCTAAAACAAATATATATTTATGTATATATATATATATATATATATATATATATATATATATATACATACTTATAACACAACGTTATCAAGTTTTTCCATTTCCGGGGACATGGTGATTTCAAGAAAGATTCGAGTTAACGAATTAGCCTTTCTACCTTTACATTTTCCATCTGTTTTTTTTCTATTACCTTTGTTGTAGGTAGTGTATTATCCATAGCTCTACTTCTGGTTTATATCAACCTTTAGCAAAGCCCGAAAGATTCTTTCACCACCAATTACTTGAAAACCGTACTAGAAGAATGGCCGTAGAAAACCTCACTATTTTCGACTTTGCAAGACCGTCACTTGAAGCTTTGGTGTCTAGCATCACAAGGCCGACAGTTGACGCTAACAACTTTGAGATCAAATCACATGTCATTCATATGAGCAACTACATGGGATGATCTAGCTTAGAAATTCCTCTCGAAAAACTTCCCGCCAGCAAAAACTGCAAAATTGAGAAACGATATTACCACTTTCGTCCAGGAAGATGGTGAGTCACTATATGAAGCATGGGAACATTTCAAGGACATGTTGAGGAAATGCCTTCACCATGGGCTAGAAGTTTGGCTACATGTATCATCATTTTACAATGGGTTGCACAATCAAGCTCGTCAGACACTCGACACTACTGTAGGTGGTATTTTTGGAAACAAGAGACCACAGGAAGCTTACAAACTAATTGAAGAAATAACTATGAACAACTATCAATGGTACAATCCGAGAAGTAATGGGAAGGTGTTCACTCTATTGATACTATCACTTCACTCAGCTCAAGTAGATGCCCCCACCACTCGACCCAATCAAATTAGTAAAGTTAAGTTAAATGCTGAAACTACCGGAGAAACAAAAGGAACCGCTATGGATGTTGAGCAAGTTGACTTTATCGAAACTCATCTCCTGCAAAACAACACCTACAGCAACACTTACTATCCCGGATGGAGGAACCATCCGAATTTCAGCTAGAAGGATTACAACAACCAAGGACAATATGGTTTTGGACAACAACAATTTCAACAAAGACAACCTCAGAACTTTCAGCCACATCAACAATTTCAAGGAATTAAGAAGCCAAGTAATGGGCTGAGCTTAGATGTCACACCCGTAACACATGACAATCATCTTACCAGAGTAGTACCTCCAACAGAGATGTTCCCAAGAAAGAACGACGGGTCTAGAAGAGATTTATACACCGCTCTTTCCATAGACAGAATATTCTGCTTGCCAGATAAATACATACTGGTCAGAAGGTCACCTTCTAGTTACTGTGACGTTGATACCAAAAACACACAGCGAAAGCTAGGCCATAAACCTCTTTCATAAACAACTAAACTGTTTTACATCATGAACCATACTTCTATTACAAACTTGGGTGAAGATGAAGTTTGGTGTATGTTAATGTTTAACTTTTTAATCCAATGGTATGTTTATGTTCTTTAGTCATTCATTCTTAAAACCATCTTCATGATGGAGTTTTTATTATTACTTGATTTAGTCTTTTACACTTGTGAGTGTTCTGGATTTAAAGTGTAAGATCGTAAAACCTTTTTAGTCAAACTTTTCTTGAAAATTGTACGTCTTTATACAAGCTGATTTTAATAAGCCAAAGCTTGGTTAATATTAATAAGATCGTACGTCTTTATACGAGCTTGTTAAGCAACCAAGAGTTGGTGAACTCACGTTGGGAACGGTACGTAAAGATACATTGTCCCATTTTTAAACCACCTCCCGGTGAACAAAGTCTAATCCCTCTTTTAATAAAAATAAAAGGTATTTAAGTTTGATGTCTCAAACCAACTCGACGATAGGATCAAAGAGTTGAGGGTAACGTTGTCCCTAGCTGGGATCCCTACCATTTTATTCTAAAGAACATAATCCGTGAACCAAATGCTGTGAGAATGAGGCTCTACCGGTGTACCGTTCACACATTTGTATTAGTCATACCATCGGATTAGTTAACATAACATTATCATATACCGAGTGCATTCGAAGCCCAAGCAATACTTGTCATGACCTGATCATTCTCGAGCAATTTACTTTCCTGCTATTTACTATTCTGTTATTTACATTTCTGTTACACACTTCACGCGCATTTTTACTTTTCTGTTATTTACATTTCTGTTACACACTTCAAGCACATTTTTACTTTTCTGTTATTCAAATTTCTGTTACACACTTCACGCACATTTTTACTTTTCTGTTATTTACTTTACCGTCATTTACTGTCATTTACTTTCCTACTTCACAAGCACACAAAACCCACTCACTAATTAAACCAGATAAACGATAACAAACGTTGAGTATTGGAACTCGACCGTGTCCATTGGTTCGATACTTGGTTTTTACCTAAACTATATTACGCTGCGATAGATACAGTTGCCTATTGTGTGTGTTATAAGTTTGAGTATTTATCATTTTATAAATTTAAAACCTGATCACTTGAAACCGTTTCTAAAACAAATATATATTTATGTATATATATATATATACATACTTATAACACAACGTTATCAAGTTTTTGGCCCCGTTTCCGGGGACACGGTGATTTCAAGAAAGATTCGAGTTAACGAATTAGCCTTTTTACCTTAACATTTTCCATCTGTTTTTTTTCTGTTACCTTTGTTGTAGGTAGTGTATTATCCATAGCTCTACTTCTGGTTTATATCAACCTTTAGCAGAGCCCGAAAGATTATTTCACCGCCAATTACTTGAAAACCGTACTAGAAGAATGGCCGTAAGAAAACCTCACTATTTCCGACTTTACAAGACCGTCACTTGAAGCTTTGGGGTCTAGCATCACAAGGCCAAAAGTTAATGCTAACAACTTTGAGATCAAATTGCATGTCATTCATACGATCCAATCATCATGCACATTCCATGGATACCCCGATGAGGATCTACATGCCCACATTGCAAAATTCCTCAAAATTTGTGACACTTTCAAACTGAACGGAGTTTCGAATGATGCTTTTTGACTCTGAATGTTTCCTTTCTCTTTATGGGAACGAGCTAAGGCACGGCTAAAATCTCTTCCTACCGGGTCAATTACTATATGGGATGATCTAGCTCAGAAATTCCTCTCGAAAAACTTCCCGCCAGTAAAAACTGCAAAATTGAGAAACGTGTGACACCTCTGAAAATTTTTTATTATTTTAATTTTTGGGACGAAAATTCTTTCAACTAGGGGATGATGTGACAATCCGGACTTTTCAGTTTAACTTCGTTATTTAAATCCAGTTAAAGTTAACCTAATTAACTCAATTCAAACTTCAGGGATTGTTTCTGTCATTTCTTCAAACCCTAACTACAAGGACTAATTATATAATTAACCTAAACCTAATTCTATTTGACTTTGTAAATTCAAAATCCAAATATTTAAGCCATGTTGACTTTTACAAGTTAACTAACCTTGCATATAACCTAATTACAAACTCAAGGACCAGTTCTGACAATTTCTGAACTTGTATTCATGATATCAGAGGGACCAATTATGTAATTATCTCAAATTTGATTTTTGTTTGACTTTCTAAAGTCAAACTCGCGATTTCATCCAAATTCGAATCCTATAATCGTTTTCAGTTGGAACTGAAACTAGTATCGCATGAATAAGGTCATTAGCAGCCTTAACTACCAACATAAATCATCATCATTAGCGAATTAATTAGATTGATAGCCAAATATGGCATAACCGTCGACATGATCACAATAGACATCAAATTCGTTTAAATCCTATGTTAATTATGCAATTGAACACCCTGCATACTTAAATCAAACAACTGCGAAGCTCCTGTACGCATCAGTTTCATCGGAGAATCAGCAGAAGTCGCCGGAATCTAAACTGCAGGCCGTCGGCACCCAGTGTAGTCGATTACCATCAATCTGTCAACGTTTCTGGTAACTAATTGCATCCTTAGTTTCGTTTGAGTTAGTTAATTGAAAGCCCTATGAGTATTGGGGCTCATATCATCAATTTGACAGAAACCGAACCGGTTTACTCGATCACTACCTTAGACCCTGTTTTAATCCAATTAACTTGTATCATCAGACTCGAAATCTTCTGTTTAATAAAAACCCTATGTTAATTTAATGGAAAAACATCGAATTAGTCATCATCTTGATTCTAGGGTTCTTGAGAAAACGTTTTAATCAAACTCAAACCTAAATACGATTTAAATCCAATTAACTTATACGAGTAGTTTCGCAAACTCATTTAAATAAAAAACCCTATGATTCTATCAACTTCTAATATCAGAATCGTTCGATTCGATTTCTTGTTCTTGTGCTAGGGTTCGTTCATAATAAATTTGGGGGTTTTGATCTGGACGATGATTTCAATGAAATTAAAGCATATAGTCAGATTCGAAATGTTCTAATCAGTAAAAGCCCCATGTTTTTATCAAACTTTAACATCGAAGTTGTCCGATTTGATTTAAAGTTCAATCTAGGGTTACGGCTTTTCAACCTCCGATTAAACGATCCAAACCCAATCGATTTTTGCAATTAACTTTCACTACAAGTCAGTCTTAGGCCGGTTAACAAAACCCCTGTGTCTTTCAGTCCAAGCAGAATCGATCGAGGGGTTTTGGGAGTGATTTTGACTTCGGTTCGTATGATGGGGGAAGAACTCGCTGCCAAGTATGATTAAAACCATTTCGCAAGCATACCAGTCGCGATACCATAGCGGGCGGGACTGGTTAAAGCTGTGTGCGTGTGTAGGAGAGACCCGGGTTCGAGACCGGGCTCCCACATTTTATTTTTGAAGCCTTTTTCTTGTATTATTTTAATATAAAAATCAAACCCTATAATATTATATTATTATATAAATGAGTTTTACCCCGAGAAACAACCCGTAGTCTCGGGTTTGAATTATTAACATTTTTTTATATTATTCCCACTTTTATAAATAAAATATTTATATTATTATCAAACAAGAATAATATGTTTATATTATTTTCAAACCGTAATTTGTATAAAATAATATATTTATATTATTTTCAACCCGTGACTAATGTTATTAAATAATATATATTTATATTATTTCGTATTGTTTTATACCTCGTGTGACGTTTTAAACTGTTTAATAATATAATTGTTATATTATTTACCCACGTTTATACATTTGATTAAAAATAATATATTTATTATTTTTCCACGCAAATGATTATTTAGTTAATCCGACGAGCCTAAAAATAATATATTAAATTGTATTATTTTTCTAACTTTTGTAAACAACGTTAGCGTACGCAATTAATTATTTATTTAATATTATTCGTTAATAACGTTCGACTCGTAACACTTTGATCCTTAGTTAGTATGTTAAAGAAATATATACATATTTCCGTAGACACGTTCGTCTACTCTTTAATCCTTAGAATGCGTTAAGACGTTCAATCTTCTGTGTCGTCGTCACAAATCCCAACTTGTTCCTAATTTATGTGTTTATAACTTTAGGGCATACGTAAGCCGTTGCAGGCTAACGCTCGAGATTCCAAATCTTGCATTTGTGTGATAATATCTACTACGCAACGCAGGTGAGTTTCACAGCCCCTTTTACTTTTTTTATTTGGGGGAGAAAACATGTCACAACCCTTTTTGGGTTATTGTAATTTATATGACATCACTGTTGAGGCTAAGCGTAACACACTATCATGAAAAGTCCTCACACACATCGGACCGTTAATATGGTATGAACGAGGTAATTTTGGTAGTACTACTGGGTTTGACAAACCCCACCCGCGTTAGTCGCGCTAACTCGATTAGAGGTCGAACGGGTGTTATATTGACCTTAACACATTAGTCAGAGTTGATAGACCTGGCTGGAGGCAAACAAACAAACACGCTGTCAGTTTCGGTTGCGAGCGCTTTAGCAAAACATGAATATAGGCATGCAACCTATTGATATATATATTGAATGTACATAATCCGCAAACGATTTAATTGAAATGATTGAAACCTGTGAACTCACCAACCTAGTGTTGACTCGTTTTCCTACATGTTTTCTCAGGTTGGCACTCATGATCACGTTAAGTCATGCATGTGTCTTGGACTTCAATATAAATAATTATCTATTGAATAATCTTTATGTTTTGTTTGTATATGGATTTGGGCGCGTTGTTTTGCGCATTTATTTTTGTTTAACGATTCCGCTTATACACTCTGAACCTTGATCTTTTATGTTATTACATTTCAAGTCCCATATAGTGTCGTTTGAAGTAACTGATGTCTGAGATCCTGGTACGTCACCTTCCAAAACGGTAAAACTCCGTTAGTGGGATTTGGGGGTGTGACAGATTGGTATCAGAGACATTGGTTATAGAGAACTAGGACTGCATTCTAGACTATAGCCACACACATTAGTTACTTGGCATAGACACTTACTCCTTATGTTTCAGGAAATTATGTCTACACCACCATCTTCACCACCGACCATTCAGGAACATGCCATTCCTGCCATTGCATCACCGAAACCCAAGAGGTGTAGGCTTGAGCCCATTGATAACTCTATTGTGTACGGAGAGCCCGTGCATATCCAGAATGGGAGTGACTGGGATTGGTACCCCGGTTAACTGAGCAAATGGGTTAGACAGGAACGAGTTCCATCACCGTACTTTGGAGCTTCATCATCATCAGGACCACGTTTACCATTGCTACCTTGTCACTTAGAGCAAGCCTTTGCAGCATTTGTAGCAACTATGGATCGAGAGATCCAGAATATGAGAGACGCAGCAGGAGCGATCACAGGTCTGTTAAGAGGGGAGAAACAAACGTATCACAGGATGGATCTGCTAGTAGCAGAACTGGCAGGCACTGACCGCTTGCATAATGCATTAGTGGACGAGGTAAGGGCGTTGCAGGCTAGAGTGAATGTACTCAAGGAGGCTGAGGTAGAATCTCAGGAAAGAATTGGAGAGTTAGAGATACAACTTGCAGCTGCTTTAGAGCCAGCTGAAGTACCCGACCTTGAGCCTGAGGATGAGCCCGAGGAAGTAGAGGAGGATGATGCTGAGTCAGTCATCTCATCCGTCGGCAGTGGAGCTTGAAATTCCATTCTATTCTATCTTATCTTATTTTGTCATTTCTTTATGTTTTAAATAAAAACCTAAATGGGTAAGGATGTTCCCCTTCCAATAAAATCTTAGTGAACTGTTTGCGTTGAGTTATTTATTCTATGGCCTTATGATTTAAGTTAGCCTTGTACTATAATCATAAACCTGCATGTCTTTACACATCTCCTTCTGTTTGCTTACACTTGAGTGATGTCAATATGCGATGTATTTACTCATTTCTTGTGTTTGTGAATATGAAGAATCATGGCCGGACGTGGACGTGGCGGTCGCAATGGTGGTCGTGGAAATATAAACCTGACACCGGCCGAACTGGCTGCGTTAATTAATGACAGTGTTGCTGAAGCCTTAGCAGCACACATTGCAGGGCAAGCGAACCATCCACAGAACAATCAGCATGTCTGTACCTTCAAGACATTTATGGACTGCAAGCCCCACACGTTCAGTGGAGCTGAGGGAGCTGTCGGATTACTCCGATGGTTTGAAAATATTGAATCTGTGTTCTCCATGTGTAAGCACATATATTTATTCCTTTTATTTTGTGCGTCTTTAATTAGTTTTGTGTTTGTTTTGAGTCATTTTAATGTACATTTGAATCTTTGTCTTGTTTGCAGGTGCTCGTATGAATTACAAATGAATATATGAAGAAACCGAGCAAGAGAACGAATACGGAAGAAAGTCCAGGGATCAAAAGTGAAAAATGAAGAAAATAGGTCCTTCGCGGTACACGAAGAGTGGAGACCAAGAACCTCGCGGTACGCGAGGTAATCCAGAAGTGGCACGACTATTTTGTTCCTCGCGGTACGCGAGAGAGCTATTTTCTGAGAAAAAAACCCTAATTTTAATTTAAATAGATTTTGATAGCCATTATGAGGGGAGTTCGCATCTTAGCCGTCCAGAGAGAGTTCTAGGACGATTTTGGGAGAGGAGAAGCCAATTGAAGAGGAAATCTTGCATCTTTGTATCCCAGATTTGTAGTTTTACGTAATCGGTTTGCAAGATTGGATTTTTATCTTTGATTTGGATGTTTGATACCATGATTGTGTTTAATACTTCTGTTTTAGTTGTTTTGAGTATGATCTTAGGCTAAAACATTGATATTGCCTAGGTCATATGATGAATACTTGTTAAAGTTTGGATTTTTATCGGTTTTTGGATTCAATTAATGGACTAGTGATTTTGTAAGCAATCTTTGAGTTTTTAATTGTGATGTCTTTGCATGTTTAGATCTGATCTTGTGTTTGATTTCAATTCCCTAAGTTGATTGTGGTTGTCTTCCAGTTTGATATGCGTATCTATGTCATAGATCTTAGGGTTTGCGATTGTGAGTGGTTTGCTAGACGTAGTGACCATAGGGATTGTGATTGATTACTGATTAGAATTAAATGTTCTTCCTAGTTCAATACCCTAGAGGTGAGAATTAGCCGTTTGGTGTTTGTCACTAGGAATCCGAGAGTAAGCTGTCTGATAGGAAGCCGGTATTAGGTGGCTAGTGATTGTTGCTATTCGTGTTATAGTTATTATCTTAAGAATACCCCATGCATTCTTCGAGTGTATTAGTGGACGGTGAGACTGAGAGGTAATCTGTCCTGTGGGTACTTTATCATAGTTGGAAATACCTGAGAAGTGATACAATAATCTGGTGAGTTAGTACATCTTTAGGTTCCTGAGTTAGTACATCTTTAGGTTCCTTAGTTGGTGACACCCTGAGAGTGATTAGGGATCCACTAGGCTGTCTAGAGTTGTTTCTTTAGAAACCCAGATCCATTATAATTTCCATACCCGATAGAAGTTGTGCTTTGCAAGTAGGATTCCGACCTAGGTGATATTCTTCCCATTCTTGATATTACCTTTGTCCTTTGTCTGCTTAGTTGAGTCGACCTTAGTTTATTGCATTCATTAGTTAATCTTTAGTGTAGTAAACCCCCCAAACCAAATCAATCTTTAGTCCGTGTCAGAGTCTAGTATAGTTATACGGTGTCTCTAGGGTTCGATAACTTGGTTTACCGTTAAGCTGCGCTACACTCGATAGGTACAGTTGCCTGTCTGTGCAGTTTAGTTGAAGGTACTCCTTTTATTACTTAGGAGTCTAGGTTAGGTTTTGTTATTATTTTAATAGACCGTCTAGGCAACATCAAAAGACAACCTCAGAACTTTCCTCCTCGTCAACAATTTCAAGGAACTAAGAAGACAAGTAATGGGTTGAGCTTAGATGTCACACCCGTAACACATGACAGTCATCTAACCAGAGTATTACCTCCTACAGAGATGTTCCCAGGAAATAACGACGGGTCTAGAAGAGATTTATACACCGCTCTTTCCTTAGACAGAACATTCTGTTTGCTAGATAAATACATACTGGTCAGAAGGTCGCCTTCTAGTTACTGTGATGTTGATACCAAAAACACACAGCCAGGCTATAAACCGCTTTCATTAACAACTAAATTTTTTTACATCATGAACCATACTTCTATTACAAACTTAACCATCCGGCAGGACTTATAGCTCTTCCAAGCGTGCCTTCATTTATTAAAGTATTTTATTAACAACCATCCATAGCTATCATCTATCTGGAATGCCACCTGCTAACCTGTCTAAAAAGATTAGCAAATAACTGGGTCAACATAAGTTGGTGAGTTCACTTTTAAAATCATTTGGTTTCGAAATCAGGGTTCAAAATGATATATGTTAGCAACAACTAACAATCTTCTTCTAATAGCGACAACTATTGGATTTCATAAACATTATGAGGTTTACAATCTTTGAATTAATCTGTATCACAGCTAGATAACAAGCATTTCCATCATCAGCCCTATAACTGAAACAGATGGTAACCTGACCATACTGTCCAAACTGGACAATAGTCTACTGTCGAAACTGAACAATAGACTGCCCCGAAACTGAAGGCTTGGTCGACACAGGAATTACAATCATGATAGACCCCACCACATGAAATCTTTTATCTGACGCATTGATAATAATTCAAGGTAATTGGTCTTAGAATATCATTTCCACAATTCTTATTCAAATCTGGTTTCATATAAAATCATTTGATATCTTTCTTTGCCCTAAACATATTTTAAAAGTATTAAAAATTGGGCATCGTAACATCTCATGGAAAACATCTTTATAAAACCAATCTCATTTCATAATCAAAACCTGTTGGAACCTAATAGTCCATAGAAATCAATTAGGTTTTAGAAGTATTAACTTCAGAGTTTTCGTTCGAAAACTTTATGTTTTCGGTCGGAAAATGTTTTTGGTCGAAAACATTTTTCGATCAAGAAGATTTCGATCGAAAACTCTAGTATAAATAGTTGTGTCTTTTGTATTTCAAGTAACTTTCTCATTTTGTTCTGTGAATTTTATAATTAATCAAAAGAATCTTTGTGTGTTTCTGCTGTTAATACTTGATTACATTACTTGATTAACGAAGATAATTATCATAAAGTATGCATTTGGTGTGATTGATAGTATCGAGATTGCTCATCTTTGATTTGTTCATTTTGGTGTGGATTTGATTTTGAAATTGTTTCCGCCAATTCAGAGAGTGATTGAAGACTTTATCCTTGAATATCAGCAGATCTGAGGTAATCACAAGTGGTATCAGAGCTGTTGGTTAATAGCTCTTGGTATTCACGAAGATTTTAAGTCAAATCTGATCAAATTGAAGTAATTTGGGTGCCATTGTTGCTGATTTGAAGCTAGTTTTGATGGAGATGAAGTTTGCATCAAGTTTGAAGACTTGATTCTTTACTCGGATCATCACAGAAATTTTTTGGTCAATTGAAGTGTTCTTCTGTTGAAATGTCCGAAAAGTTTGTTTGAAGTAGCCGAAAACTCTGTTTGATGAAATGGAAAAGGATTTTGTTCGAAACGTATTGTCCAAAATTTCATCTGTTCGAAATATTATGACTTTTCGATCGAAAAGTATTGTACTAATTTTTTGACCGAAAAGTTATAAGTTGGAAAATTTTCTGATTTAGACCAAGTTTCAAATTATAAGTAAAGAATGGCTGGAAAGGTATACGATACTGAGAGGGTTATTGGGAAATCACCACCGATGCTGAAATCAATATCAGAAATTTCAAATTGGAAGATAATGTTGAAGGCTTATTTCAAGTTTACTATACACACACTTTGGGAATCAATTGTAAAAGGTCCTCACATTCCTAAGACTTCAAATGCTGATGGGTTAGTCCCGATTGCTGATCCTGATCTTTATTCAAAGGAAGATAAGAAGTTAATCGAAAGGGATAACAGAGCATTGGGTTCTATTATTCTAGCACTTCTGACTGAGTTGTATTTGAATTTCGAGCAACATGAACCTGCTCAGGGTCTGTGGAACGCTTTGTGCTTAAGATTTGAAGGTAATGCAGCTCTTTAGGAAAGCATAACTGATCTTCTACGGAAGCAATATAACATGTTTAGTTATAAAAAGAATGAGACTCTCAGTGAGCAGGTGACTAGGTTTACAACCATGATCAACAGGTTGAGAAAAATGGGAGTAAAATTTGAAGAGTATGAACTAGGAAAGAAGCTGTTAGACTCACTGCCAGATTGCTGGAGCATACCTTGTATTCTAATCAAGAACACAACTCCAGATCTGAAGAGTAAAACAGTTGATGATATTATCTGTTTACTCGAGTCTTAGGAATTAGATGCAAAGAAGAGAGAACTGAACAACAAAGATAAATAAAATAACTCAAGTTCAACAAATGCAGCTTTATTTTCTTGAAGTAGTGAAGGAAATAGTGGAACAAAACCTGAGAAAAACAAAGGTTGTTATGAACACTCCTCTGGTGAGAAAGTCAAGTCATCTAGACAAATCCCTGAAGATCAGATTGCTTTGTTTGGAGCTTTTATGACCAGCTATGATGCACTGGTGACAGGAAAGTTACAACCAGCCGTGCATGATGTAGAAGATCTTGTTCAGATCAATCTTGATGATTTGGAATATATGGACTTGCAATGGCAGATGGCCATGATAGCTGTAAGGGCTAAAAAGTATTTGCAGAAGGTTAGGAATGATAAGTTGCAATTTGGTAAAAAGGTTGGTTTTGACAAAGCTAAACTCAGGTGCTACAACTGTCAACAGCTTGGTCACTTTGCTCGTGAGTGTACCAAGGACAAGAAAAAGAAGGTTGAGGGAAGCGGGGTTAAGCTGGTGGAAACGATTGATGAATCTGATAAGTCAAAGAAGGCTCCAACTGCACTCATGTCCAAACAAACGAGTAATTGTGAATGGGAGGATGAGATCGAGGATGCTGAGGATGAAATGGATGAAGCCTTGATGGCTGAAATTGAAGATTCAATGAAACCATCTGATATTGCAAGTGACTGTGTGCTCAAAACCGATTCTAAAGAAAAGGGCAAAGCTGCTGTTTCTGATGAAACTTCATCTGAGAATGAGGGAAATTCTAAAAATAAATTTGATATATGTTCCTCATTGTGTGTAGATCAAATGCAAAACTATCATGCAGCAACTGAAAATGATAAACTAAAAAGAGTAAACAAAGAATTGAAACAAAATGAAGTAAATTTTACAAGAAAAATTAAAGCATTATTGAAAGATAATGTAACATTTAAAGAATATTTGGATAAAAAGGACGTTTTAATCAAAGATCTTTCAAAAAAACTTATAAAATCTGAAACTGATTTAATAAAAGAAAGGGTAATTGTTTCTAAGTGGAAGATGCAACAAAATGTATTTGATGAATGTGTAAGCAAACATAGAACTGTTTATATCAAAGACGGGTTGGATTACAACAAGGTTCCACATCATGAGAATTTTGTACCTTTTCCTGAACCGCATGAATCGAATGAATTGATGAATGTCAGAAATTCTAACTTTCATGATATGTATATTAGTGCAGATATAAACTCAGGATGTGTGGATGATGAAAATAAACTTGATGGAGTGAAAAGTTTTTCAGCTTTCAATAAACAGTGCACTAGGGAGTTTATTAGGGATTGTAAATAGTATCTAGATGTTGACTGTAATCTAGATAAATTTGTTTCAATTTCTAGTTTAAATATTGATGCAAAAAATATTAATGCTTCTGATTCTGATTTTGATATTTCTTATGTTTCTGCATGTTCTACTAACGGTTGTGTTGAGTTTGATTGTGTGTCTGAAGTGTCATCAACATCTACTTTCTTTGATAAAGTGGTGCATACAACTAGAGATTATGTCCCACTTAATAAACTCTCTAGTCTAGTTGGTGATGTGGTCTTAGATGAGTTTGGAAATCCTCTGATTCAAGAGTATGATGTGTCAAGTGAGAGACCAAAGAAAAATAATGTCATAGCACCAGAGAATCATATTCTTACCAGTGAGACAGAGAACAATAAAGTTGTCAAAGTTAAAGTGAGCGTACCAACAAATGTCCAAAGAAAGTCTTGGTGTGTCAAAGGCAAAACCATTGATGTCAAAGACAAGTTTATTGATGTCAAAGATAACTCTATTCAAATCAAAGAACAATTAAGAAAGAAAAGTTGTGGCCTAAAGAGTTAAGTAGGCGAGCGTTCAAAGTCAAAGTCAAAGTCAAAGTCAAAGTCAAAGCCTAAGAGCTACAATTGCTTTGTATGTGGTCAGGTTGGTCATGTTGTGAGAAATTGCAAACACAACTCTAGTGAGTCAAGGTTCACAAAGAACAAAGCGAAAGTTAAGAGCAACGTTATTCGGCATTTCAAGCGAGCGTTTGAGAATGACAGTGTGTCAGAGTCCGGAGTGATACAAAGATACAGTCGTGATTACTTGCTTTCTAGAAATTGTCATGCTTTATATTCTAATGTTTGCCGTGATTATGTGCTACCAAAGTTTGAGGATAAATATGTCCCAAAAGGTTCACAATATGTGAAGAAATTTAACCAACCAATCTATTTTGCTAAATAAAAAATTACTATGAAATATGCGAAAAATGTTGGTTATGTTTGGAAAGTTAAAAATGAACAATCTTCACATATGGTTGGAATAAAGAAAAATATAAAATTGATAAAATTGAAAGAACAAGATGTTAAAGATGTTAAGACTGTAAAAGGTAAAAGTCAGCCCGGGTCAAAGATGACCAGGGTACCTGTTTATTATTAATTGTGTCTTGAATGTCCAGAGTTTAACCGGGAGGACTATTAATAATGCTTGGCATGTTGATAGCGGTTGCTCAAGGCACATGACTGGACAAAGAAAAATTCTTTTCATTGAATCTGAGTATACTTCCTCCTCGAGCTGTTGTTCACAAGTTATCTGGATTCAACATCAAATGCTATATTTTGGAGTAAATTTCATGGAAACTCTGATTTATTGTGACAACGAGGCAGTGCTCGGAATAGTAAAAATTCCCATTCAGCATTCCAAAACAAAGCACTTTGCGATCAGGTTACATTTCATTCATGACTGTTTTGAGAATGGGTTGATTAAAGGGGTCCATGTCGATACCTTAGAGCAAAAAGCCGATATTTTTACAAAAGCTTTTTCAACGGATTGGTTTAACTCTTTGGTTGAGATGTTGTGGATGATTTCTTTTTAAAAAATAAAAAAATAATAAATAAAAAAGGGTTTTTTTTTAATAATAAATAGTCCATTTTTGAACTGAAAGAGCTTAGAAATCTGTTCCTCAAAAAGATTTTCTTTTAAATGTTAAAATTGTGTTGTGTATGCTTTATATATGTGTTAGCTTAATGAATGTTTGTTCTCATAAGTGATATAAATAGTAAATAAAGTCACATCATAATTTTAGGGGGAGAATAACAGAAAAAGAAAATTTGTGTGTCTGAATGAAAAATAAAAAAAAAGAAAATTTGTGTGTCTGAATGACGTATATATAGGAAATGATAGTACAACTGTGTGTTGAGCTTATGCATGAATTGGATATGATGGTGACTTCATTTACAATTTTTGATATGCTGGTAGGCTCTGCATATGTAAATTAGGCGATATTTGTGTGATTAACTAAATCACAATCTTAGTATTATCCTCATCGAATATCGGTACTTTCATTCTTCGAATGCTAAGTAAATCCATACATACCATGAGACTAGGATCTTGATGGGTTTTTAGCATAATTTGTTTACTCTATTGACTATACCTGTCAAATATATGATTTAGAGTTAAACATTTTTATACAGCTGATGGTTCTGGTGGAAATCTCGGATGGAAATCAGAAAGTCAGTCTGTCTCGCCCTTTGAATCATTCGTGATTTCAATTGACATATCCAATACCCTATGGATATCCGCATACCCGAATCTCATATGAATCAAACTGATTCAGTGTTCGTTCCATCAGAAACCAATATATATGAATCAAAAGGATTCACATCAAATCCATCTGGATTATTTTCCTATGCTAAAAACGCTACCCTCATGTTGGTGATTGGATTATGCTTTGGTGAAACTTTGTGTTGCGTACTGGCTTAATCCATCTCGATGTTTGGATACACTTTGTATTGATAAATCTTACCTTAAATGTCACACAGTATCTGCTGAAATATGATGTTTGAGTTTAAGCTGAAAATTATACTGGCAATCAAGGTTGAACTGTTTAGATCTTGATTTGATATGCAGTGTAGTTAAGACAATATACATTTATGATCCTATGTCATTTCAGTTCATTAAAAGAAAATAAAAAGTTGGAATAAGATTGTTAAAATTATTAAAAATAAATTAGAACAGGTCTTAATGATGTTAAAATGGACTTAAAAAAAATTGGTTTGAAAATTTTCAAAATTTATCATGCTTGGAATTTTCGGTCGAAATCTCTTGACCGAAAATATATCATCTGAAATAGTTTTCAATCGAAAAGTCATGACTGAAGTTTTCGGTCAAGATTTGAAAAGTCTATATTCAAATTTTTTGATTGAAAAGATTTTTCCCACTCGTATTTTCTCGAGACCGTATTGTTTCAAAATTAATCGTGTTTTACAAGTGTTGAAGTTTCATACGAAAAAGTGGTCGATAGTGACGTCATTTAGATTCTCAGTGTTTTTCGATCATCCAGGTATGTTCTCGTGATTCATAGAGGTTGATCGGTTAGATCCAAAGCCTTAGTTTACGGTTGAATTTTTGAATTATTGAATTGCCCGAAATCTTAGATGAATGGATCGAAAAGTAATTTGAATAGATCGAAAAGTGTTTTTGATCGAAAAGTGTTTTCGATCGAAAAGTATAATTGATTTATTATTGAAAGTTTTCGATTGAAAAGAAGTGGTTTTTGGTTCATTAGTTTTTTATCGAAAAAAAAATGTTTAATGAAAGTTTTTGATTGAAAAGGTAAAATTCTGAAGAGTTTCCGATCGAAATGTTCAAGGTAATTTTCAGAAATGGTTTTAAATGTTTTCGATTGAAAAAGGTTGTATATATAATGTGGTTTTCGATCGAAATGTCAAAAGTTAAAAGATTTTTCAGAAATTATCTAACTTGTTGTTTCTTGTTATAGACATGAACAGATTAAAATTTGAGCCTAAGCACAACATATGTGCCTGTTTAACAACGAGTACAAAGAAAGCACGGGGTTATGAAGAAATTTTGCGATTTCTAACCAAGTCAAGAATTAACACTGCAATATCTACACAAGTTTGTATAATTGAAAAACATGTTAGAGACTTTTGGGACAATGTGGAGAATAAGAATGTGAATAAAGAAATCTGGATTGAAAGCTCGATGGGAGGAAACAAGATTAAAGTAACTGAGCAAGTGATTAGAGAGGTGCTGAACTTCAAAGACGCAGCTGATTTTCCCTACAAAATCAATCACATTGCAATCTCAGGGATAATTCTGAGTATGGGATATGAAGGAACGTTTCTAAGAAGACAGGTGAACAAAACTATGTTTGCAAAACATTGGAGATACCTTGTCCATGTATTAATTCATTGTATGAGTCCCAGAACATCTGCTTTTGATCAAATAGGTGAAGTATTCAGCAGAGCGTTAGTGTGTCTGGCAACTCATAGAAGATTCAATTTTTCAAGAATGATATTCGAGGCAATGATTAGTAACTTCGTGGGACCAAGTCAAAACTACAAGTTTCTAATGTACCCAAGATTTGTACAAATGATTATTAATACACTGCTGCTGAATCTGGAAAACGATGGTGTTGAACTGCCTTTGAATTTAATGAAAGAAGTAATCTTCAGCAGCATGAATAATGTGAGGAAGACAAGCAAATTTAGTGGTACTGTGACACCACTATTTCCTAATATGCTTGAAGAAAATCCTGATCTAGATTTTACTATTGAAGATGAAATCAATGACTTAATGGCAAATGATATAGAAGATGGAGTTGATAGTGACAATGATGAAACTGACCAAGTGCAGAATAATGACCAGGGAAATGATAATGATCAAGGTCATGGTGGTGGTCAAGTAAATGTTATTCAACAGGAAGGTCAAGTTCAAGTTGAAGAACATGATATGATTTTTGAAGAAAACAGAGTTCCTGAAGTAAATGAAGAAGTTGCTGAACCATTACTGAGTCACACAGAAAAATTTATTGCTGAAGCTGACGATCTCTTAAGCGTGAACATTGAAGTGTTAGAAATCAATGATGCACAGTTAATTGCCACAACAACAACCCCATCAAAGAAAAGAAAAGAACTTGAACAAACAAAGACCGTACCTTCTAGACCTCCTCCGTCTAAGGGTATTGTATTTACTGATCCAGAATTACAGAAGAAAAAGAAAACTACAACAAGACTTGATAAAGGCAAGGGTAAAGCTAAAGAGGTACCAGAGAAGCATAAGTCCAAAAGATCTAGAGGTTATGAGTTGGTTGATGAAGAGTTTCTTAACTATGCAACCAGGGAAACTACAGATGTTGTTAGTCAATTGAAGACTCAGATCTCAAACTTGCAAGGTAGAGAAGCTACTAATTCTAGAGAGATCAGAGAGTTGAAAATTGAAAGTACTAAACAAAAGGGTGTAATAGCTCAACAGCAACAACAGATTGATCAACTTCAAAAGATGGTACATGATTTAATAGCTCTTACGGGTGTTCAAATTGGTACAAACCTAGCAGAGAATGTTGAAGAGGTTTATAGTCCAGCAACCACTGAAACAATTCCTTCTACTAGTGAACAAGTTCAAACTCCAGGTTTTGAAGCAACTATGTATGAAGACAACATGTTATTTGATGTTGATATGCTTCTCAATGATGAAGGTGAAGGATTGGAGAAAATTAATGAGAACCAAGAAGAGACGGAGCAGGAAGAAGAAGAAGAAGATGATGAAGAAGTGGTGATCACTGGTGAATGAAAAGATGATAACAATTCTTCAGATGACAATGATAATAGTGGTGGTACTGGTGGTGTTGGTGGAAGTGGAAAAACAATTGAAGGTGCTGAACAAGAAACTCCAACCAACACTGAATACAAAAAGTATGAATATAAACAACAGTAGACGTATGTTGAAGAAGATGGTTCAGTGATTGGTAAATTGGATAAGCTTGTAGATGAAAGAGAGCCATTTACTGTTCTTGAAGATATTGAATCACCATTAAAAGGTCAAAGACTTCAAAGATTGACAAGAGTACTTGGTGGACAGTGACTGAGAAGCCATCCATTGTAGAAAAGCTTACACAGACAATAAAGAGTCCAGAACAAGCGTTAACTGGTGAAATATTAGCATGGATGTATGATGATGAAAAGAATATGTATGTAATAAAGAGATGTGATGGGAATATACAGTATTTTGACATAAGTTCAAAGTTAAATGCATTGCCTTACTGGGATATTCGAGAGCTAGGTCACCTGAAGATGATCAATGCATCGAACAATTCATTTGCTGCTAATTTTGAAGAATTTTTAAAGAGAGAGTGTGGAAAAGCTAAATTTGAAAAGTTCAAACCACAGGTGCCTGAATGCAGAAAGTTGAAAAGAAATGATAAAGACGACAAAAGAAGGTTTAGATACATTGTGAAGCCTGTTGATACAGTTTCAACTGTTTACATTCCAGCACGTAAAGAGACATTCATTAAAAGCTTCAAGAAGTGGGTGTATGATAGCAAAACACATGAAGCTGTGATTATACATGATCATTTACCAGAAGTCAGAGTTTTTGATCCAGTGGATTTGTTTAGCTTTTCTGATGATGATCTAAATATTTTGTACAAGAATCCTATTAGATGTGATATGAGCACGAATATTAAAACTGAAGCAAAGTTGTATATGAGAGTCGTGGCTCGATGTTTGTCAAGAAGACATGAAGCCGAAGTGATCAAGAAGAGACTTGCTGCTCTGGATACTAAGAAGCTAAGTGTTAAAGTCAAAACCAAGCCTGCAAAAGACAACTTTTGAAGAATTGATGTTCTGTGGACTAGGGGGAGATTGTTGGAACCTAATAGTCCATAGAAATCAATTAGGTTTTAGAATTATTAACTTCAGAGTTTTCGGTCAAAAACTTTATGTTTTCGGTCGAAAACATTTTTCGATCAAGAAGATTTCGATCGAAAACTCTAGTATAAATAGTAGTGTCTTTTGTATTTCAAGTAACTTTCTCATTTTGTACTATGATATTTACAATTTAATCAAAATAATCTTTGTGTGTTTCTGCTGTTAATACTTGATTACATTAATTGATTAACGAAGATAATCATCATGAAATATGCATTTGGTGTGATTGATAGTATCGAGATTGCTCATCTTTGATTTGTTCATTTTGGTGTGGATTTGATTTCTAAATTGTTTCTGCAAATTCAGAGAGTGATTGAAGACTTTATCCTTGAATATCAGCAGATATGAGGGAATCACAAAACCATTTATAAAATATTTCCTAGTTAGATGAACTCACCTCGACAATATCTCAACTCGTATAACTGCAATGAATACCTCGTACAATATCCTAGATCATAATAACAATACTTAAATAAACATATTTAGCTTAATGATAAGTGCCAAGTCATAGAAAACCATTCAGAACCTTACTTCGGAACTACCTACGGGTATTTGCGGACGAAAAGCTAGAAACCGGACTTATGAACGCGTATCGGCATTTTGGCACAATTCCTTAGACTAATTGTGTGTGTTGGAAGGTTTTTGGTGTGTGAAAATGGCTGAGCTCGAGCCATCTATTTATAGGGTGAAAATGGGCTCATATCGGACCGACATATGGGAGCATATCGGTCCGACATCCTTTATGTCGGTTTATTTGCGTAGCGCACACATATCAGACCGACATCTAAAACCATATCGGTCCGACTTGGGGCTGAGTCATCAGACACGCGTCTGATTCTCATGATTTCCTTCCTCCCTACATGTCGGACCGACATTCTCTGAGATGTCGGTCCGACATCGATCAAATTCTAAAATTCTTCATTTTAACCGTTGATCTTTGGTATATTTGCAATTCAACCCCCGGACTTCAATTCCTGACATCTTTAGCCATTATATTCTATAAGAATTTTCGAGGTGTTACAAATCTCCCCTCCTTAAAGAGGTTTCGTCCTCGAAACTGGTAAATCTTAATTCCTCAGTATAACTACTTAATTTACATAACTAATAAATAAGTCCTTTCATTCGTTCCGGTAGTACTCACCTAATTATCTTGTATGATGTTAGGGCAATCACTCTTGAAATGCCCAGTTTCCTTGCAGTTGTGGCAATATCTTGATATGTGCCCTGTTTGATTACACCGGTTACATTCAATTCCTTGAGCATCTTTTCCAAAGTTATCTACTTCTTTTCTTGGGATTTTGTTATCAGTGGGTTCATAGGTTGTATTTTCCAGGCTTCTTTTGTTGGCCACTTCCTAAGCTTCTATCTCATTATACATTACCGCACGAAGTTGTACTACCGAATCAATATTTGCCGATGCAGTAGTCTTTACTAAGGTTTGAACTTTCGGTGGTAATCCATGCACATAAAATTTAATTCTCCTAGATTCACGAGTCACCAAATGTGGTATCAGCTTGGCCATCTCATTGAATTTGCTGGTATATTCTTGGTGGCTGAGGTTTCCTGTTTCAAATCGATAAAACTCTGACCTAATCTTGTCCACTGCATTCCGTGGACAATATCTACTAACTATAAGTTCCTTCAAGTCCTCCCATTTCATCCTATCCGTATATTCCTCTCCTTTAGTCTGCTTGACCGACTCCCACCAGTCAAGTGCATCTTCCTCGAACGAATGTGAAGCAAATTTGACGGCTTGATCGGGTCCGCACTCTCTCATTTTGATTACGGCGTCCATAGAATTTATCCATTGCATGGCTGCTGATGTGTGAATTTTGATATAGTTAAATATTATATAATAATATTTAGAGATTATGGTTCCACGGGATCAGGTTTTAAATTTATAAAATGATAATTACTTTAACTTAAAAACACAAAATAGGCAAGTGTACCTATCGCAACGTAATATAGTTTAGGTATGAACCAAGTATCGAACCAATGGACATGGTCGAATTCCAATACTCAAATTTTATTAACGTTTAGCCGGTTTAATTAGTGAGTGAGTTTTGTGTGCTTTTGGAACATGAAAGTAAATGACAGAAAAGTAAATGGCGGTAAAGTAAATAGTAGAAAAGTAAAAAACATGCGTGAAGTGTGTAATAGAAATGTAATAAACAGAATAATAAATAACAGGAAAGTAAATATTTCAGAAATGATCAGGTTACAAATAGTATTGCTTTAGGTTTCTAATCTGCTTGGTACGTGATAATGTTAAGTTGACTAATCCAGTGATATGACTACTAGAAATGTGTGACCCGGGTCACCGCTAGAGCCTCGTCCTCACGAAATTTGATTTGCAAATTTAAAAGATTTAACAAGTGGTAGTGCCTCCCATTAAGGAGAACAATTACCCTTAACCCTTTGAATGGTCATCTCCGGGTTGGTTTAAGACATCGAACGTAAAATGCTTTGTATTAGAGTTAAATAGGTAGATTATATTTTGTTCACCGGGAGGCAGTGTAACAATGAGACCAAGTTTAAAGACGTACCGTTCCCAACATGAGTTCACCAATTCTTGGTTGCATAATAAGTTCGTATAAAGACGTACGACCTTAATAGTGTTAACCAAGTCTTGGCTTATCAATCTCTAGTTGTATAAACACGTACAAGCTTCAAGAGAAGTTTGATTAAAAGGTTTTACACTTTAAAAATCAAGAACACTCACAAATATAAGACGGACATAGACAATAATAAAAGCCCACAAAAATGGTGGTTTTAAGGACGAATGGTTAAAGACATAAACACATCACTTGGATTAATACGTTAAACATTAACATGCACCAAACTTCATCTTCACCCTAGCAATACAAAGAGTTTAGCCACGAATGGCCATACTAACTAGCATAACACTGAGTCTTGTAGGCTCCCCTATTGCGGAACAAGGAGGAAGAGCCCCTCTACTCACTACTCTCTACTCTAAACTATGAAATAAGCTCTCTCTGGTGTGTTCTTCAGATATGGATAGGTGTGTTTAATGAAGAACTCAACCCATCTATTTATAGGCCTCAAAATGAGCAATGCACGGTCGTGCATTAGATTGCACGGGCGTGCAAACACCTCGGGAATCAAACAGGGTACAAATGGCAGTGTACTTGAGCCTTGGAAAGCAAGACAGGCAATGCACGACCGTGCATGGCATTGCACGGCCGTGCAAACCCCTGCCTGCTCTCAAGGCTTGTCTTTTAGCCACTTGTTGACTTATGTTGACCTGGTTTGACTTCTTGGGGGTCAATGCTCGGGTTTGGTCCTCCAAAAGCTTGATTTCTTCATGTTTTAAGCTGGTTTTTGCTTTGTTTATCTTGGAGCACCGAATAACCTACAATTGTGAAATATTAACGTTTTAAGTATCAATTGCAAGGTTATTAATCAATTAGTCCCATAACATGGGGATTATTATGCATGCAAAACATGTATAATTTAGGACATATCATAATACCCCACACTTAGACTTTGCTTGTCCTTAAGCAAACTCATGCACGATCATACCCATAACTGTAGGTCCAGATTTCTCTTATAAATCACTGATTTGATCAATTACACACACACACAGGCGGAAACTGTGTGTATGGTGGTGAAACAGATGATGGAAACAATGTTGGTGAAGATAACCGGCTAACCACACTATGAATCAACACGCAAATGGTATGAAAATGTAAGAACACAGTGCATAAACAACTACAAATTGTATTGATTCAAGAACAATGTGAAAGAGAAGGTTCAGGGTTACAACCGCTACTCACACCCTAAACATTCTCAAACTAGACTATTTATAGTAGTGACAGGTATCGAAACTATGTTCAATCGAAACTACTAGTTTCGATTGACCATTTACAAGTGATACACAGAACTGTCGAAACTACCATCTATCGAAACTACTAGTTTCGATTGAACAAGCTCAATCGAAACTAAGTAGTTTCGACGGCCCAGACTTAGCTAATAAAGCAGTAAATTACAGAAAACTGAAATTACATTTAATGAAATGACAGAAAGTAAACTAGTCTAAAATTGTTTAAATATACAATAAATTGACAACAGCTTATACAAAAGATATGACTCTACAATCTCCCCCTAAGCTGTTGCATTACTGTCTTCAGCTCTTCATCAAGCAGCTGGTCCTTCAGTTGTCCTCGGGATGAATGGTTTAACATGGAGAGATACAACTCTTTGGTAGGCCTTGGCATCAGCTTCATCTTCATCACTGTATGCCTGAATGTGATTCTGGAATAGTACCTCCAGATCTTCAGGCTGAAATTTCAACAACTCCATAGGTTCAAAGATAGTGATGTCTTCCTTGCCCTCACACTCTATTACTGCACTGCCAATGATTGGGTCATAGTACCACTTTTTGAAAGTTTGTAGCTGGACAGGTACAAATTTTGGAATGCTGATGGTCTTGTGAGTTTGGGCAGGCTTGTACCTCAAGAACACATATGGCTTGTTAGTCTTAGGATGAAACCTTGTATTTGAGATTTTCTTTTGAGTTTTCCTAGGCTTCATACCCTTGAAATCATTATTGACTTGAGAATGCAGAAATTTCTCAAAGTCATAAGCCATCATAACCTTCCCAGGGTTTGGAAGCGAAAGTTTGGCTAAATCCCTGAGGTCATAGAAAGGAAGGGTCTGGAAGTCAGTCATATTTTTAAAGTGCTGAACTCCCCCTCTATATCTTCTGATAATAAAGAGCTTCCTTTCTGCATCATACTTCCAGCCAATTGGAGGCTTCTTTAGTTCCTGATGCTCAGCTATCCATTCGTAAGTTTTAGGAGTTTCTCCCTGAATAATTTTCCTAAACCAAGATTTTCTTGAAATTGGAGGTTTAGGTGCAACAGAAGGTGGATCTTGTGCTTGTAACGAACCAAAATCCGGGTTTCGTTTTCAAATAAATAAATAAATATATCTAATTAATATTATGGTGAAAATAATATTTTAGAAATAAGTTGAAACAAGCGGGTTTCAAGTTATTAACGGGTTATACTAGTTTTTAACTAGTTATGAAAAGATATGGGTGAATTGGAAGTGGAAGGACCTAAAGTGTAAATTGGTAAAAATCTGCCATATTTGACATTAGAAGTCAAAATTAGGTTTATTTTGGTTGTTTGGTCGTTCAAGAGAAAAAGGAGAAAAGGAGAATTCAAAATTGGAAGCTAAATCGTGCGTTTGAGGTTTGATTCGTGAAGGTTTTGGCTCACACAATACCTTCCTAACATCAAGTGAGTGATTATCTTCCTTTTTAATTCACCTTTGATGTGTTCTTGTTGGGTTTTGTTAAAAACCCGAAATTATGGTTGCATGTGGTAAAATGGTGTTAGATTATTGATAATCTAGATAAACTAAAGGTGTAGGAAGGTGATAAACATCCTAGAACCCTTTGATTTTGATTATGAGAAGTTAGGGTTCATATGGTGAAAATTGGGGGTGTTTGGATCATAATACTCAAATGGTGAATTAATGAAGATTAAGTGTTTTTAAGATGTTAGACACTTGAACAAACACCAAATTAACTTAATAATAATTTTTGAAAGAAGAATTAGTGTTAAGATTAAGTTAATGAAACTCAAGTAGGTGAGTTTGTGGTGAAAAAGGGTGTTTGGTTATGAGGATAACCCAAACGGGTCAATTTGGGTTGAAATTGGGAAATTGAGTTGTGAACTCAATTGTAATGAAATTTTGGTATATGTTAGATTACTAAACTAGGCGAATGTGTTTAGGTAATCAAATTGCAAAGCTTGAGAGCGGTGCGGGATCTTCTAACCCGAAAGGTAAGTGCCTATGCACTTACTTAGTATTGATGATAAATGGTGAATTTTGTGAATTATGTGTTATGTGATTGTGTACATACTTGTGATATGATAAATTGTGAATGATTTAGTATGTACAATGAATGAATGTAGTTATAGTGTTAAGCTATAATGGAAATGGATCATGTGTTGATCATAAATGAAATGGGGATAAATGAGTTTTATGCAAGGTTGTATGTATAATATGTAAAGTTGCATAATTGGTTATGTGGTATGAATGAGCATGAAATTGTATGCATAATTGAATGAATGTAGTTATAGTATTTATACTATAATGGATATGTTGATATGGAGTTATGGTCTATGAACCATAATGGATAGAATGGATATGGAGTTATGGTCTAAGTACCATAATGGATAGATTAGTATTGGAGTTATGATCTCGTATCCTATGGGATATGAAGTTATGGCCTACGTGCTATAATGGAAATGGAAAAGCGATAATGAAATGAGGAAAGTAACTTGTAGGTGATATACAAGTGTATGAAATCCTTAATTGATCAAATGGGTGTTAACGGGTCAAATGGGTGAAAGGTGTGAAAACAAGTTGTAATCACTTGTTTGTTATGTTTAACACATTACAATGGTAATATGTTGATGAAATGCTAAAGTATGGAACTCTAATAGACCAAATAGATGCAAACGGGTCAAATGGGTGAAAAGAGTGAAAACAAGTTGTAAATACTTGTTGGTTATGTTTATCTCATTACTAATGGTGATATGTTTATATGGTTGTAGGAAAGGCTCCGAAGTAGTCCAAGTCAAGTCCAAGGCGTGAAGAGTTCTCGTATGCACTTTTGGTATTTTAAGGATTTTCGTAAAATCCATGTAAAGTGGTGTAATTTGGCACAAAAGTTATATTTTGGTGTAATCATATGTTGTCATGATGTTTTTGGTCAAAAACCCATCTGTTGGGTGAATTTGTTGTCTTGTATTTTGGAAAAAGATGGAAATTTGGCTAAGTATGAAACCTGCAGAAAAACTGGAAACTTTCTGTGAAAACAAGTCCCTCGCAGGGCGCGAGGGAGGTGGCGTATGTTTCTCGCGGGACGCGAGAGGTTAAAAAAAAAAAAAAAAAAAATTTCCTGGGATTTAGACTTCCGCGCGTTAAAGTTTTGTTTTTAAAAGTAGTATGTTTTAACTTGGTATCAGAGCAATGGTTTGAGGGATTTGGTGTGGTGGCACCAAACTCAAACCGGATGCTCTTGATATGGGGGAAAATGATACGAGAATCCACGAAGGACTTGACTAAGACTCGGAGCTTGCGGAAATGAAAGGTTAGTAATGATTTGATAAAATGATAATATATATATATGGTGTATGTATATATGTATGACGAATGTTGTTAAGGTGTTATGTGTGCCGAAACTTGTTTTATGACTTGTTATATGGAGATGGTAATTACAATTGGGCATGGCGTACTATTAAACATGTCTGGCCAATATGTTTAATAAGACGAAATGTGTAAGAGACTTTATGATAACCATATAACAATGAACATTTGCAAGGATTAGGTGAATGTGGTTATATATGTATGTATGTATATAGGTAGGTATATATATACTTAATACATATAATGGTGAATGTGTAATGGATACCTAGGGTATTGAAAGTGAAAGGGTATTAAGGTGATTGTGGTTCATTTTCTCAGTTTAGAGATGGCAGAAGATGCAAGTAATGAACCATTGGATCCAAGAATCCAAGATATGATAAAAGAAGAAGTGGCTAAGGCCTTCGAGCAAGTTACAACCTTGTTAATGGAAGAAATGAGAGGGGCTATCAAGCTTACCCTCGAAGACGTGTTAAAGGAGAAGGAAAGGGTGCCACAGGGTTGTACCCTAAAAGAGTTTATGGTAATTAAGCCCAAGGAATATAACGGGCAAGTGGACCCGATTCTGAGCCACAGGTGGATTGTGGATATGGAGTCTAATTTTGAGACTACTAAATGTAAGCCCGAGGATAGGGTGATGTTCAGTGTGCCTTTGTTGACTGGAAGGGCAAAGGAGTGGTTGTTGAATCTCCGCAAGGAGAGGGGTGTTTTGGGTGTGACCTCCATGTCTTGGGAGGAGTTTAAGGCGGCTTTTCTGAAGTATCATTGCCCGCAAGCCGCAGTTGATAGAATGACTGAGGAGTTTCTCCTCATGAGGCAAAAGAATGAGTCAATAGATGAGTTGGCTGGAGCTTTCTTTGATCGCGCCAAGTTCTGTCCGGACGTGGTGTCGACCGAGAAGGCGAAGATTGACAGATTTTATGCTATGTTGACTGTGGAATTCAGAGATAGCATATCTCCATCTTCTTTCACCACGCTTGTGGATTTGATAAACAGGTGTCGGGAAAGGGAAGTGGAGTTGAGGAGGCAAGAAGCTAGAGGAGAGAAGAGGAAAAGGGAAATTGTAGAACAAGTGGTGAGCAAGATAAAGGGCGGGAGCCCTAGTAAGAAGCCTTTTACCAAGTTCTCTTCTCGAGGATGCAAAGTTTGTGGGAAGGAGCACTATGGGGATTGTAAGAAGGGAACGTCGAATTGTTACAAGTGTGGGAAGCCGGGGCATATGGCAAATCAGTGTCCAAGCCAGATTCGTATATGTTATAATTGTTACAAGCCAGGACACCTTAGGGCGGATTGCCCGGATTTGAAACAAGGTGGAAGCGAGAGAAAAGTTGAGATACCCAGGCCTAAGGGTAGAGCTTTCCACATATCTGCGGAGGAAGCAAAGAACAACTCGGAGGTGGTGTCAGGTACATTCAAGATTAACTCATTACCTGCACTAGTTCTATTTGATTCGGGGGCTAGTCGTTCGTTTGTGTCTTTGAAATTTGTTAAGCATTCTTCTTTTGTAAGTAGCAAGTTAGATGAACCCTTAGAAATCGAAGCGGCTAATGATAAGAGTTTCCTTGTCTTTGACATTTTTAGAGATTGTAAGTTGAGAGCGGGGGGCGAAACTTTCTTTATTGATTTGATTCCTTTGGCTATGGGAGATTTTGATGTTATTGTGGGGATGGATTGGTTGTCAAAGAATAAGGCGAGTATTTTATGTGGACCGAAGGCGATCCAACTTGTTTCCCCGTCGGGAGAGTCCATCTACATAGAAGGTGATAAAAAGGGTAAAGTAAGGTTGTGCACTTATGTGAAGGCGACCAAGTACATGGCGCGTGGGTGCAAGGCGTTCATGGCTTGTGTCGCGGATGTGAATGAAAGAGTAAAGGAGATTCACGATGTACCGGTCGTGAACCAATTCGTAGATGTGTTTCCTGACGAGTTACTGGGGATTCCGCCGGATAGGGAGATAGAGTTTGGAATTGATTTGATACCGGGTGCTAAGCCGGTAGCTAAAGCGCCTTATAGATTGGCACCGCCAGAAATGAAAGAACTCATGGAGCAATTACAAGAATTTCTTGACAAGGGTTTTATACGCCCAAGTGTTTCACCTTGGGGTGCGCCCGTTCTCTTCGTCAAAAAGAAGGATGCGAGCATGAGGATGTGTATGGATTACCGGGAGTTGAACAAGTTGACCGTGAAGAATAGGTACCCATTGCCTAGGATTGACGATCTTTTCGACCAATTGCAAGGGGCGTCATGGTTTTCTAAGATTGACTTGAAGTCCGGGTATCATCAGTTGAAAGTGAAGGAAGAGGATGTTCATAAGACAGCTTTTCGCACTCGTTACGGTCACTATGAGTTTACGGTTATGCCTTTCGGTTTGACCAACGCACCTGCGTTTTTCATGGATCTCATGAACCGGGTGTGTAGACCGTTCCTTGATCGTTCGGTCATTGTGTTTATTGACGATCTTCTCATCTATTCAAGGAACAAGGGTGATCACGCTTGTCATTTGCGTGAGATTCTTGAAGTCTTGCAAAAGGAGAAGCTTTATGCTAAATTCTCCAAGTGCGCATTTTGGTTGCGCGAGATCCAATTCTTGGGTCATGTGATTAATGAAAGAGGAATTACCGTTGATCCATCCAAGATTATAGCTGTTAAAGAATGGTCATCACCGAAGACGCCTTCGGAGATTAGAAGTTTCTTGGGGTTAGCGGGTTATTATCGGAGGTTCATCGAAAACTTCTCTCGGATTGCTTTGCCGATGACGAAGTTGACTCGTAAGGAGACAAAGTTTGTTTGGAGTCCCGAGCAAGAATCTGCCTTTCAACTCTTGAAAGAAAAGTTGACTAAGGCGCCTGTTTTATCCTTGCCGGACGGGACCGAGGATTTTGTTGTTTATTCGGATGCCTCACATTCGGGGTTAGGGAGTGTTTTGATGTAAAGGGGGAAAGTGATTGCCTATGCATCTAGGCAATTAAAGACTCACGAGGTGAATTACCCAACCCATGATTTAGAGCTTGCAGCCGTGGTTTTCGCGCTCAAGATTTTGAGGCATTATTAGTATGGTGCTAAGTGTACGATCTACACGGATCACAAAAGTCTCAAATATTTCTTTGACCAAAAGGACCTCAATATGAGGCAAAGATGGTGGCTTGAATTGGTTAAGGATTATGATTGTGAGATACTTTATCATCCGGGTAAAGCGAATGTTGTGGCGGATGCACTTAGTAGGAAGTCAAATCGTTCACCTATCAAGGTGAAGTCATTTAAGATGACAATTTCATCATCTCTTATTGATGAAATCCGGGAGGCCCAAGTGTTAGCACTTGGTGGTGACTTGAAGAAGGAACGGATGATTTCTTATGTTGATAAGCTTGGTGAAAATAGCATGGGTTTGAAGACATGCTTTGATAGAATTTAGATACCTAGGTTGTCAAGTGTCTTGACAACTATTCTTGACGAGGCGCATAAATCCAAATATTCTATCCATCCGGGGGTCACGAAGATGTTTTATGATTTGAGGTGTCATTTTTGGTGGCCGGGTATGAGGAGTGATATTGTTAAGTATGTGGAGAGGTGTCTCACATGCTTAAGGGTTAAGGCGGAGCATCAAAAGCCGTATGGAAAGCTTCAACCGCTTGAAATACCGCTTTGGAAATGGGAAAATATAACCATGGATTTGATCACTAAACTACCAAAGACTCGAAAGGGTTATGATGCGATATGGGTAGTAGTGGATCGGTTGACGAAGAGTGCACATTTCCTTCCTATAAAGGAAACGTATTCTTCGGATAGATTGGCGGAAATGTATGTGAAGGAAATTGTGTCACGTCATGGTGTGCCGGTGTCGATTATATCGGATCGTGATACGAGATTGGAAGAAATTTCATGAGGATATGGGGACTAGATTGAATCTTAGCACCGCTTATCATCCACAAACGGATGGTCAAAGCGAGCGAACGATTCAAACGCTCGAGGATATGTTGCGAGCGTGTGCCTTGGATTTTGGTGGTAGTTGGGACGACCATTTACCGTTGACGGAATTCTCTTACAACAATAGTTACCATTCTAGTATTGGTATGCCGCCTTTTGAGGCATTGTATGGGAGAAAGTGTCGAACACCCGTGTGTTGCGGTGAGATTGGTCAACGGGAGCTTGGTAGTGTCGAAGTGGTCAAGGAAACTAATGATAGTATTGACCAAATTAGAGCACGCTTGAAGGCGGCTCAAGATCGCCAAAAGTCTTATGCGGATAATAGGAAGCGGGCGATTGAGTTTCAAGTGGGGGACTTTGTGCTTTTGAAAGTCTCTCCTTGGAAAGGGGTGATACGGTTTAGGAAACGGGGGAAGTTAAGTCCTCGTTTCATCGGGCCGTTTAAGGTGATAGCAAAGGTGGGTACGGAAGCTTATCGTTTGGAGCTACCGGAGGGACTAAGTAGACTTCATAACACATTTCATGTGTCTCATTTGCGGAAGTGTTTGGCGGATGAATCTACTTTTGTCCCTTTGGACGATATCGAATTGGATGAAAAGTTGAATTATGTTGAGGAACCGGTGGCAATCTTGGATAGAAAAGTGAAGCGTTTGCGCAATAAAGAGATTAGCCAAGTTTTGGTGAGGTGGAAACATAGAAAGGGAGCGGAAATGACTTGGGAAACCGAGGAAGAAATGCTTAAACATTATCCGAACCTTTTTATGTGAAGTCGGGTTTCGGGGACGAAACCCAAATAAGGGGAGGTGATTTGTAACGAACCAAAATCCGGGTTTCGTTTTCAAATAAATAAATAAATATTTCTAATTAATATTATGGTGAAAATAATATTTTAGAAATAAGTTGAAACAAGCGGGTTTCAAGTTATTAACGGGTTATACTAGTTTTTAACTAGTTATGAAAAGATATGGGTGAATTGGAAGTGGAAGGACCTAAAGTGTAAATTAGTAAAAATCTGCCATATTTGACATTAGAAGTCAAAATTGGGTTTATTTTGGTTGTTTGGTCGTTCAAGAGAAAAGGAGAAAAGGAGAATTCAAAATTGGAAGCTAAATCGTGCGTTTGAGGCTTGATTCGTGAAGGTTTTGGCTCACACAATACCTTCCTAACATCAAGTGAGTGATTATCTTCCTTTTTAATTCACCTTTGATGTGTTCTTGTTGGGTTTTGTTAAAAACCCGAAATTATGGTTGCATGTGGTAAAATGGTGTTAGATTATTGATAATCTAGCTAAACTAAAGGTGTAGGAAGGTGATAAACATCCTAGAACCCTTTGATTTTGATTATGAGAAGTTAGGGTTCATATGGTGAAAATTGGGGGTGTTTGGATCATAATACTCAAATGGTGAATTAATGAAGATTAAGTGTTTTTAAGATGTTAGACACTTGAACAAACACCAAATTAACTTAATAATAATTTTTGAAAGAAGAATTGGTGTTAAGATTAAGTTAATGAAACTCAAGTAGGTGAGTTTGTGGTGAAAAAGGGTGTTTGGTTATGAGGATAACCCAAACGGGTCAATTTGGGTTGAAATTGGGAAATTGAGTTGTGAACTCAATTGTAATGAAATTTTGGTATATGTTAGATTACTAAACTAGGCGAATGTGTTTAGGTAATCAAATTGCAAAGCTTGAGAGCGGTGCGGGATCTTCTAACCCGAAAGGTAAGTGCCTATGCACTTACTTAGTATTGATGATAAATGGTGAATTTTGTGAATTATGTGTTATGTGATTGTGTACATACTTGTGATATGATAAATTGTGAATGATTTAGTATGTACAATGAATGAATGTAGTTATAGTGTTAAGCTATAATGGAAATGGATCATGTGTTGATCATAAATGAAACGGGGATAAATGAGTTTTATGCAAGGTTGTATGTATAATATGTAAAGTTGCATAATTTGTTATGTGGTATGAATGAGCATGAAATTGTATGCATAATTGAATGAATGTAGTTATAGTATTTATACTATAATGGATATGTTGATATGGAGTTATGGTCTATGAACCATAATGGATAGAATGGATATGGAGTTATGGTCTATGAACCATAATGGATAGAATGGATATGGATTTATGGTCTAAGTACCATAATGGATAGATTAGTATTGGAGTTATGATCTCGTATCCTATGGGATATGAAGTTATGGCCTACGTGCTATAATGGAAATGGAAAAGCGATAATGAAATGAGGAAAGTAACTTGTAGGTGATATACAAGTGTATGAAATCCTTAATTAATCAAATGGGTGTTAACGGGTCAAATGGGTGAAAGGTGTGAAAACAAGTTGTAATCACTTGTTTGTTATGTTTAACACATTACAATGGTAATATGTTGATGAAATGCTAAAGTATGGAACTCTAATAGACCAAATAGATGCAAACGGGTCAAATGGGTGAAAAGAGTGAAAACAAGTTGTAAATACTTGTTGGTTATGTTTATCTCATTACTAATGGTGATATGTTTATATGGTTGTAGGAAAGGCTCCGAAGTAGTCCAAGTCAAGTCCAAGGCGTGAAGAGTTCTCGTATGCACTTTTGGTATTTTAAGGATTTTCGTAAAATCCATGTAATGTGGTGTAATTTGGCACAAAAGTTATATTTTGGTGTAATCATATGTTGTCATGATGTTTTTGGTCAAAAACCCATGTGTTGGGTGAATTTGTTGTCTTGTATTTTGGAAAAAGATGGAAATTTGGCTAAGTATGAAACCTGCAGAAAAACTGGAAACTTTCTGTGAAAACAGGTCCCTCGCGGGGCGCGAGGGAGGTGGCCTATGTTTCTCGCGGGACGCGAGAGGTAAAAAATAAAAAAAAAATAAAAAAAAAAAATTTTCCTGGGATTTAGACTTCCGCGCGTTAAAGTTTTGTTTTTAAAAGTGGTATGTTTTAGTGCTAGACTTGATTCAGAGACTGTAGTGGTTGGTTCAGGAGTGACTGTCTTGATAAGATTAACCTGAACATCTTCTTCGCCTTTTTCTTCATCAGACAAGGTTTGAATTTCCTCTCCTTCTTCTGTGAAGTATCTGGTTCTCTCAGTCTCTTTTTCCTCGGTGGTCAGAATTTCTAGATAAAGATCATTATACCTATAGTTTTCAATTTCATCTAAAAGGGCATTCGGCTCGTCATCAGATGGGATGTCTTCTTCATCCAGAATCACGGTCTCTATCTCAGTAGAGGTCCCTTTCCCTTTCTTCCTTGCATCTCTTCTCTCACTTGCTGAGGGAAGGTCTAATTCTGGTTCTTCAACCTTGACTTCAACTGCCTTCTTTGTCTTCTCAGCATGGCCAGCAAAGATAGTTAGTGCAGACTCTGGATTACTCACAAGGGCAGGAGATGAGGGTTCAACTACAGATGTGGTCTCCCCCTGAGCTGTTGAAGTGGTTGGTTGTTGTTGCACAAGTTTTATCAATGAGGCTTTGAGCTGCTCCATCGCTTCAGCTAAATCCTTGAATTCTTCTTTTTGCTTTAAGATTAGTCTCTGTTGTGTTTCAAGTTGAGTTTGTTGAATCTCAATCTAGGTATGTAAACCCCCAACTTCTAGCTTCAGGTCTTTAACCTCTTCCTGGACATCATGCAAATTAGATTTTAAGCCTTCAATTTCTTCATCTTTCTTTTGAATCTTATCCTGCATTTTCTTCAATTCAAGGCTTAAAGTTTTAACTCTTGGTACAGGAGAGGTTTAATCATGAGGTGGTGATGTGGGAGTAGTATGGATGGGTGATTGTTGTGGAGATGGTAGTGGAGTTGGTTGTGGAGTGGGTTGTGGAGTGGGCTGTGGAGTGGGTTGTGGAGTAGGTTGTGGAGATTGTTCTGGAGTTGGTTGTGGAGTAACTAATAGAGAATCTGACGAGGATAACAAATCTTCCAATCCAGTCTTGATTTTCTTTGCCCTAGGCTATTCTTCCTCAAAATCAGAAACTGACTCCACTTGCCGTTTAGAGGAAGATGCAAGATGCTTTGTTCTATCATCTGAATCAGACTTGTAGTAGTCAGATCCATAAATTCCTGCATCCAGAGTTCCACTTGATTCTGCAACTTCCTCCTCAGCTTCATGCATACCAGCTTCAACATTAACTGCTGGCTCTTGAATTAACTGTATTTGTTCAACAAAAGGAGCCTCTATCACAGGCTCAATGATGGGTTGTTCTTCTTCTTGAACATTAGGAATGTTTATCTCAATCTCAGCTTCATCAAGAGGTTGATTACCTTGATCTTGTTCAACTTCCATCTCTTCTTCATCAGATGATAAGATCTCTTCTTCTAGATCAGGGTCAATATCAGGAATGAATTCTTCTTCTTCACCAATAATATGACCAAACAGGGGAACATTAGCTATAGCCCTGTTGGTTCTCTTGTTGGTACTCCTCATATAGCTGAGAGTCTTGGCAATCATATGGTCGAACACAAAGGTGTTCCCACCTTGTTGAAGCTCAGGATGAAGATGATTGATGATAATCTGTAGGAATCTTGGATATGCCAGAAATTTCTCCTTCACGGCTCCTGTCAGGTTGTCCTTTAACTGTCTGAAGATGAAGCCAGAAAAATTTTAATCTCTTCCCTTGACTAACCCCAAAAGTGCTGAGCCCAGAGTGATGTTTGCTGAATCAAAACCTCCTTTTCTGATTGATAGGCAGTGAATAAACACGTGCACTATGTATCTCCAGTGGCTTGGTAAGGAGTTCTTGATTATCTGACCACTTTTGAATTCTCTTGGATGACCCAATCTTCTAAAACATTCTTTAACATAGAAGACTGGAAATTCAATGTGTGCATCTGGATTGTCATTAAACTGCAGCACCTCTCTAACTGTAGCTTCAGAAAATAAGACTTCTTGGCCAAGCACAGTTGCTCTGATGTGCTCCACATTTTCAACTGTGATGATCTCTGCAGTCTCCCAAAATTCTCTTATAGATGTCTCAAACACCGGCAGGTTGTTGCTGATGGCAAAGCTGATGTTGGAGTTTGCCAGGAAGTTTAAGACACGAATGAGCTCTGCAGCTTTTGGATCATTGGCATTAAGGAATGCACAGACATTGTGTCTTTTTACGAATAAGAGATCCATACCTGTAAAATTCATCAGTTTTGCACAATAAGTAAAGTTTCTGAATATACTTAATCGAAACAAGATTTACCAACACTTAGAAAAATTTTGAAGTCCTTACTGTCGAAACAACTAGTTTCGATTTGAGATGAACTTGGTTAATTTAACAAACAACTTTATCGAAACAAGTAGTTTCAATAGAGGCTATAAGCTTTGATCAATAGTTAGAAAATTTTTGAAATCAACACTGTCGAAACAACTAGTTTCGATGTAGATGAACTTATCGAAACTATCTAGTTTCGATCAGAGATACTAGGGCAAGTTTGGGTGTCGAAACTAGTAGTTTCGATTGAAAACCTTTTGAGAAATTTTTGAAAGTGTTGAACCCCTTTATCGAAACTACTTGGTTTTGAAATCCAAACTCCTTTGATTCATGATACTCAGACTAATATAAACAATTTAAAGAAGGGTTTAGAGTGGCCCGTAAGTGACAGAACTTCATCTTACCAAATGTGAGACTGTTTTCTGCAAGAATACACAATAATCGTGAGTTCTAAGATGATAAAGATGTTTGCAAACCCAGATAAGCACAAAAAACAACTTATATTATGAAGATTTAGTCGAACAAATTTTAAATTTTGAAACCCTTGGTCTGCCGATTTGCAAAAATCATCCAATGAAGTAGTGAGACGATACCTGATGATGGAGACGATTGGTGACAACGGAGGAAAATCAGGTGATTAACGCTGATATCTTGCAACTCAGACCGATGGCTTGAGAGATTTTGCGAATGACAGAGAAGGCGAAGAGGGTTTGAAAAAGACGAGTGAAAAACAGTATGAAGGGAGGGATTGATTATGAAGGCTTTTAATTTTCGTAAGACAAAGGACAAAAATGCCCCTGTCGAAACAACTAGTTTCGATAGGGCAAACTAGTTTCGATATGAACAGTTAGTTTCGATAGTTCAAAGTAGTTTCGATATGCACAAAGTAGTTTCGATATGTCAAAGTAGTTTCGATATGCACAAAGTAGTTTCGATATGTCAAAGTAGTTTCGATAGTTCAAAGAACAAAAATAAGACTAACATATATATACTGTTAAAACAAACTTACTATAGAAACGAAATTATACACAAGATATTTACACTTATCTTCTTGAAAAAATCCAACATGAGATCAGATCTGGTCAGTCTCTTGAAATACTTCCTTTTGCAATTCACTACTGTGAGTCCCTGAAGATAGCTGATATTTGTGCAAAGTAAACCCGAACATTTGTTTGTACTAAGATTTCATGTGATTAAAAGGTACCATTTAAGCAATATACAAGGTGTACCCCACATATTAAAATAAAATGATTTTGAAAACCTATCAATCCTCAAGAAATACCCATCTTCATCCTATCATCTCTTTCTGATTAACCAAGGTACCGTCTTAGTAATGTCAAAGTACCACCAAAATAAAATAAGATATCCAAGTGGATTTAGAAAATTAAAATAAAATATATCCAAGTAGATATTAAAAAGGTACGAGCATTCTAGATCTTTGCGTAAGCAAAACAGAAGAAGTCGTAAAATTATCCAAGCGGATAGAAAAATGTTGAACACCCGAGATCTTTGCGTAAGCAAAACAGACGGGGTCAAATCATCCAAGTGGATGGGAAAAGGATGAACACCCGAGATCTTTGCGTAAGCAAAACATACGGGGTCATCGGTGGTAAATATCGTTATATTGACGGTCACTTGGCGTATGAATAGGAATCCAATACGTAAGCCTGTATCTGATTGAATTGGTTTTCTTAGATATAAAAATGGGTTAGATGTTTCAATAATGGGTTCAAACACACAAGTATGAGATATATATATTAGGTTTTCACACTACTTACAAGTTTTAACCATATGTCGGGCCTACCAGCTACACCTCAGTAAACACCATCGCTTTTGGTCTATTCCATGTCCAAGAGATGAGATCAGACACTATCATTTCTCAAAGGTCAGATTCAATTTTTTTTGTGTTTTTCTGCAATTCAAAACACTTGAAGATTATATATACACAGCAATTCTTTTCAATATTAAAATATTATATTTCTTCCCTGTAAAATTCATCAGTTTAAGATTTAGTCGAACAAATTTTAAATTTTGAAACCCTTGGTCTGCCGATTTGCAAAAATCATCCAATGAAGTAGTGAGACGATACCTGATGATGGAGACGATTGGTGACAACGGAGGAAAATCAGGTGATTAACGCTGATATCTTGCAACTCAGACCGATGGCTTGAGAGATTTTGCGAATGACAGAGAAGGCGAAGAGGGTTTGAAAAAGACGAGTGAAAAACAGTATGAAGGGAGGGATTGATTATGAAGGCTTTTAATTTTCGTAAGACAAAGGACAAAAATGACCCTGTCGAAACAACTAGTTTCGATAGGGCAAACTAGTTTCGATATGAACAGTTAGTTTCGATAGTTCAAAGTAGTTTCGATATGCACAAAGTAGTTTCGATATGTCAAAGTAGTTTCGATATGCACAAAGTAGTTTCGATATGTCAAAGTAGTTTCGATAGTTCAAAGAACAAAAATAAGACTAACATATATATACTGTTAAAACAAACTTACTATAGAAACGAAATTATACACAAGATATTTACACTTATCTTCTTGAAAAAATCCAACATGAGATCAGATCTGGTCAGTCTCTTGAAATACTTCCTTTTGCAATTCACTACTGTGAGTCCCTGAAGATAGCTGATATTTGTGCAAAGTAAACCCGAACATTTGTTTGTACTAAGATTTCATGTGATTAAAAGGTACCATTTAAGCAATATACAAGGTGTACCCCACATATTAAAATAAAATGATTTTGAAAACCTATCAATCCTCAAGAAATACCCATCTTCATCCTATCATCTCTTTCTGATTAACCAAGGTACCGTCTTAGTAATGTCAAAGTACCACCAAAATAAAATAAGATATCCAAGTGGATTTAGAAAATTAAAATAAAATATATCCAAGTAGATATTAAAAAGGTACGAGCATTCTAGATCTTTGCGTAAGCAAAACAGAAGAAGTCGTAAAATTATCCAAGCGGATAGAAAAATGTTGAACACCCGAGATCTTTGCGTAAGCAAAACAGACGGGGTCAAATCATCCAAGTGGATGGGAAAAGGATGAACACCCGAGATCTTTGCGTAAGCAAAACATACGGGGTCATCGGTGGTAAATATCGTTATATTGACGGTCACTTGGCGTATGAATAGGAATCCAATACGTAAGCCTGTATCTGATTGAATTGGTTTTCTTAGATATAAAAATGGGTTAGATGTTTCAATAATGGGTTCAAACACACAAGTATGAGATATATATATTAGGTTTTCACACTACTTACAAGTTTTAACCATATGTCGGGCCTACCAGCTACACCTCAGTAAACACCATCGCTTTTGGTCTATTCCATGTCCAAGAGATGAGATCAGACACTATCATTTCTCAAAGGTCAGATTCAATTTTTTTTGTGTTTTTCTGCAATTCAAAACACTTGAACATCAGTGTTGTCACACAGAATGGGTGTCTCATGGAATGTGATCCCATAGTCAAGCATCTGATGGTGTATCCATATGACTTGGGAACAATAGAGGGCTGCGGCAATGTATTCGGCTTCGGCGGTGGATTGGGAAACGGTGGATTGTTTCTTACATTGCCATGAGACAAGGCGTTTGCCAAGGAATTGACAACCTCCAGAAGTGGATTTTCGGTCTAAGTTGCAACCCCCGTAGTCTGAATCTGAATAAGCCACAAGATCAAATAAGTCAGTTTTAGGATACCACAGACCCAATTTTAGCTTATACTTTAAATATCTTAAAATACGTTTGACAGCAGATAAATGAGAGAGTTTAGGATTAGCCTGAAAACGTGCACACAAGCACACTGCAAACATGATGTCGGGTCTGCTTGCTATGAGATACATGAGAGAGCCTATCATAGAGCGATAGAGATGTTGATCAACGCTTTCACCATCCACATCAGGAGTCAAACAATGACGAACTTCCACAGGAGTTTTTACAGGGTGGGAATCAGCCATTTTGAACTTGGTCAAAATTTCTTTCACGTATTTTTCTTGATGGATAAGGATTCCTGACTCAGACTGATCAACTTGTAGTCCCAAAAAGAACTTCATTTCTCCCATGGAGCTCATTTCAAACTTAGATCTCATCACTTCCTCAAATTCTTTGCAAAGAAGGGGATTTGTAGATCCAAAAATTATATCATCCACATAAATTTGCACCATGATTGTATCCTTTTCATCCTTCTGTTTGAACAAAGTTTGGTCAATTGCTCCTCGTGTGAAACCATTCTTAAGCAGATGCTTTGATAAAGTTTCATACCACGCACGAGCTGCTTGGTGAAGACCGTACAATGCTTTGTCTAACTTATAAACACGGTCTGGAAAATTAGGATCAATGAAACCCGGCGGCTGCTTGACATAAACTTCCTCTTGAACTTTGCCATATAAAAATGCGCTTTTGACATCCATTTGATGAACGGTGAAGTCCATGTAGGCTGCATAGGCGAGAAACATTCGGATGGCTTCCAAGCGAGCAACTGGTGCAAAGACTTCCTCATAGTCAATCCCTTCTTCTTGATAGAAACCTTGAACCATCAGACGAGATTTATTTCGAATCACAGTGCCGCCTTCATCCTTTTTGTTGCAAAAAACCCAACGAGTGCCGATTGTAACTTTGTTCTTGGGAAGATCTACCAAATTCCACACATGCAGCTTTGAGAATTGCTGTAGCTCTTCCTGCATTGCTTCCACCCAGCTGTTTTCTGGTAGAGCTGCTTTGATGTTCTTTGGTTTAGCTTGAGAAATGAAGCAAGAAAACATGTTGTTTTCATATGCTTCACAGGCACTTCGGGTACTAACACCCACATTGAGTGGTCCAATGATGTTATTGGTGGGATGAATCTTGTGAATTCGCAGTTGAGGAATTTCATCTTCTTCCACGACTTCTTCCAAATTGGTAAGATTTTCAGCAGGAGGATCGGCAATATCATTAATAGGATATTCAGCAGGTGATTGTGGTGCAACATCTACTATTGGAATGGAGATGTCTTCAACAGTTTCACTTGTTACACCAGAACCGGAAGACTCCATATCATATTCAGCATTTGCAACCACAGGAATTTCAACCTGAGCAGATGAGGAAGAGCCTTGATCATTTATGTTCCCTAGATTGTTCACAGAGAAGTAAGGATTAGCATGAGTTGATTCAATAGAGAAATCAGGAAGATTAAATGACTTAAAAACTGAATCAACGTCAAAAAGCCAATTGGGACCGTCTCCTGCGTCCGTATGATTGTTTTCATGCCAATTGATATCAATGGACTCCGTCACTATCCTTTTCTTCTTATAGTAGACACGAAAAGCACATTGATTGGATGAGTAACCAACAAAATAGCATTCATCAGCTTTGGCTTCAAACTTGTTGAGCTGATCTGAAGTGTTCTGCATTATGCACACACACCTAAATTTTCTGAAGAAATCGATAACTGGCTTGCGCTTGTACATGATCTCATAAGGTGTCTTGTTGCAACTTTAGTGATAAGAACCTGATTTTGCACAAAACATGAAGTGTTGACCGCCTCAGCCCAGAAAGTCACAGGAAGCTTAGAGTCAACAATCATAGTTCGTGCAGCTTCAATTAAAGTGCGGTTTCTTCTTTCAGCTACACCGTTTTGTTGAGGAGTACGAGGTGCACTAAATTGTCGAGAAATTCCTTTGCTTTCACAGAAGGAATCAAGAGTTGCATTTTTGAATTCTGTTCCATGATCGCTGCGGATAGTCTTCACACTTAGATTGAAGAGGTTCTCAATTTGAAGCAGATAGGTTTTTAAAATCTCTAGCGTCTCATCTTTCTTAGCTAAGAAAAACACCCAAGTGAATCGAGAAAAATCATCTGTTACCACCAGACAGTATGACTTTCGTCCAAGACTCATGACACTCACCGAACCAAAAAGATCCATGTGAAGCAATTAGAGAGGAGAGTCAATGGAATTGGTGGTTTTAGGCTTATGTGAAGATTTGTGCTGTTTTCCCTTGGAACATGAGATACAGTGTTCCATAGGAGTGAAATCTTTGAGAGGTAATCCAGTGACTAGGTTGCCTCGAACCAGTCGGTTCATTGTTTTGAAATTGACATGTCCCAACCTCTTATGCCACAGGAAAGATTCATCTTCGGAAGCCTTTGAGAGAAAACACGATTCAATGCCCGATGGGTTGTTCATATCCAAGCTATATGTGTTGTATCTTCTGGGAGCACGCATGAGAATAAGTTCTTCCGGAATCACCACTCCCGGCTTCAAGATAAGACATTCTTTTGAATTGAATAAAGCACAAAAGTCCTTGTCACAAATCTGTGAAACACTCATCAGATTGTATTTCAACTGAGGAACAAAGTTGACAAATTCCAGACTATTTACTCCATTTGATACTGTTCCTTATCCTTCAATCTTTCCTCCTCTTGGGTTTCCAGCAAAAGCAACATACTCTCCATCAATTTGATGATAATCTTGCAGCAAGTTAAAGTGCCCAGTCATATGTCTTGAACATCCACTATCTACATGCCGGATGTTATCGCCGGGTCTTCTTGATTGACCCTATACACAACGAACCATTTATACGTTTTGACCAAAATTGTTTCAATCAAGAGATTTTAATGTCAGGATATGACATCTCATTGGAATCAGAATTACAACTATCCTTTGATGAAGCGCGGTCATCAAATAGAACATTATTTTTAATTTTAAATAATTTTTTAGCATTTTTAATTCTTTTACGCCTAGATTTCCTACTGTGAGAAGACTTAGGCAACACATATGAATTTAATGAACTTTTGAAAGGCGATTCTTCATTAGAATTTGTGGTTGTCAATTTACAACTTTTTGAAACATGATTTGAGGCGCCACAACTAAAACAAACGTTTTCACAAGATATCTTAGCCTGATAATAGTTATCACAAGATGAAGATGATTGTGATGTTGAGGAATCTGAACATGAGACGGTTCTCTCATCAATAACTTTGTCTTGAAGACGATGTGCTTCCTTTAATCTGAAAAAGTCCATGTTGCTCATGGTTTCACGTGGTACATCATTCACAATAATTCATGCACTTTTAAACTTGGTAACACATGGCATAACATTCAAAGATTTAGGAACAAAAGGCAAAACATTTTTAAATTTAGAAACATCACATCCCAAACCGGTATGCTCAGCAGGCATAGAATCAAAATACAAGTTTTTAACGTGTTCACAAATATTTGGTTTTGACACGGACATATTATTACATTCATCCGACTCAAGTTCTTTTAAAATAGTTCTATCATTAGTACTCTTATCACAATCATCTTCGGAATTTACACAATTTGATTCTGTACATGAAGCAAAACTGTCAGAATCGGAGGACGTAATATAATCATCAGGAGATAATGTACAAACAAAAAATGTGGAAACATGTGGAGTTGACATATAAGCAAATCTCCCTGATTTAGAATAAGGAGGTGGATGAGAGTTATACCCAAGACCCTCTGTGCCTTTTCTATTAAATTGTTTATCGATTATCCCAAACAGAATTTTCTGATCCATATCCATGTGATGAACTTGTAATTTGGCTTTTTCTGCCTTTTGGACTCTTTCACTTAAGATCGTATTATTAATGGTTTGAGTATTGAGTTGCACAATTAAAGAGCGATTTTCACCAGAAATGTCACGAATTTTCTTTAAGTAAAGTTTCTCATTTTTGGCCACAGAGTCATACATCACCTTAATGTGATCTCGTTCAACAATCAAGGCTTGATTGATGAATATGTATTTTTGAATTTCATTCAAGCAAGATCTAGAATTACACAGTTTAGAAATAACCTCAGCAGGCACAGCAGTGAGATCCTCAGCAGGTTCAATCATGACACACTTGCTCTTGTCCTCCACATCAGCCATCAAGGCTTTATCAGCAGCTTCCTCAGCTTGTTCTCCCCAATGATAGTGTACATCAGCTTGACACACAAGAGCTGTGGAACTTGAAGATGTGTTTATCTTTGGAGGATTGACAGCTTGTTTTCCAGAGGAAATCTTCTTTTCTTGCTGATCCTTGGAGGACGGCTCCTTGCAGTTTCTGGCAAAGTGACCCAGCTGCTCACAATTGTAGCATCTCACCTTCTTGATATCAAACCCAAGTGTCTTTCCCTGCTTGAATCTGTCTATGCCAGTCCTTTTGATGAATCTTTTGGCTCTTAAGGTTAACATAGCCATGCACCAATCAATGTCCATTTTTCCAAATCATCAGGATTAATCTGCTCCAAGTCATCAGGATGAAAGCTAACCGGTGTTAGATTTCCAGAAATTAGTGCATCATAGCACAACATGAAGGCAGTCATGATTGGGACATAGTCATCAGGAATCATGGTGACAGTCTTTTGAGGAACAAAGGAGCTGGTAGAATTAATTACAGCAGCTGAAGGAGGGACATCAGTCTGAAAGTATGGACTACCGGAAGAGCTAGATCCAGCAATAAGAGCTGTGTTTCCAGACTCATTTGACGGGATGACTGCTCCCTTCTTAATCTCAATTTCATAAGATTCAAGAATGCTATAGACTTCCTGTTGAGACAGAGCACTCAGATTCTCAGTCTTTTTTATCATGATTCGATACATATTCCATTCCTTAGGAAGAGAATCTAGGAGTTTCTTGTTTAGATCAAGAGTAGGGTACTCAACTCCCATTACTTTCAACCTTGATACAATGCTTGAGAAACGGTTGATCAAATCAGACATTGATTCTCCCTTTACACTGCTGAACATCTCATATTGTTTCTTGATCAGATCTCTTTTGCTTTCCCTGACATCCTCACTTCCCTCATATCTTGTGCACAATGCAACCCATAAGTCTTTGGCAGTTGTGTACTCAGCAAAGATGTTGAAAATATCCATAGGAAGAGCCATGGAAATAGTCCCGTAGGCCTTGTTGTCTCGAGAAATCAAGGTAAGATCTTTCTCATCATACTCAGATACTAACTTAGGACGTTGAACATCAGTAGTGGTAGTTACGGGCTTGTGGGGACCATCGGTGATAGAACTCAACAATGTATAATCGTGAAATTGAAAGAAAAGCTTCAACTTTTTAGTCCAGTCATCAAAATCTCTTGTGGACACAAGAGCAGGTGGTCTATTTCCCCCAGAAGGTTCTATTGAACTTGAAGTGGCCATAATATTCGGAATCGAAACTAAACAGAAACTAGTTTCGATAGGACAACTTTTATCGAAACAACTAGTTTCGATAGGACAAATTTTATCGAAACAACTAGTTTCGATAGGACAACTTTTATCGACACAACTAGTTTCGATAAGACAACTTTTATCGAAACAACTAGTTTCGATACTGAAAAATTCACAGACAAGTTTCGATAACCACAGTTTCTATATAAGACAAAAAATCTAGTTTCGATAGTACCTTCTCCGACAAAACGTAGACAAGAAGTTTCGATGAACAACAAAAATCAGAAACTGTCCCCAGTAGTTTCGATGCCTTCTTCTCCAAGCTCAGAAATACTCCATTGATGATAAGCTCCAGAAATCAATAGATCAGAAAAGACAAACCAATCCAGCAAAAACCTTCGTCTAACAGTCCAGATCACAAACCAACCTTCGATGTTGAAAATACGAGCAAAACCTTTGGAAATCGATGAAACAGTAGCCGTCAATCAATAAAACAGTACTTCCGAGAATAGATGTGCAAAAACCCAAAATAAGTTTCGAATATCCTCACAAACAACTAGAATCGATCAATAAACCTGATAACACTCAAAAACACTAGAGCATAAAGCTCTGATACCAATTGTAGGTCTAGATTTCTCTTATAAATAACTGATTTGATCGATTACACACACACACAGGCGGAAACTGTGTGTATGGTGGTGAAACAGATGATGGAAACAGTGTTGGTGAAGATAACCGACTAACCACACTATGAATCAACACGCAAATGATATGAAAATGTAAGAACACAATGCATAAACGACTGCAAATTGTATTGATTCAAGAACAATGTGAAAGAGAAGGTTCAGGGTTACAGCCGCTACTCACACCCTAAACATTCTCAAACTAGGCTATTTATAGTAGTGACAGGTATCGAAACTATGTTCAGTCGAAACTACTAGTTTCGATTGACCATTTACAAGTGATACACAGAACTGTCGAAACTATCATCTATTGAAACTACTAGTTTCGATTGAACAAGCTCAATCGAAACTAAGTAGTTTCGATGGCCTAGACTTAGCTAATAAAGCAGTAAATCACAGAAAACTGAAATTACATTTAATGAAATGACAGAAAGTAAACTAGTCTAAAATTGTTTAAATATACAATAAATAACAACAGCTTATACAAAAGATATGACTCTACAATAACTAAAAATTTTACAAGGGAAATGAGACTCCAAGTAGTTGGAATTTCCGGGATAACCCTTGATTTGCTTATTCTATTTTTGTATTTTTCTTTGATGGAATCCATGACAAGCCTACTAGAACTTCAATTATGCATAACTTTCACTCCTCACAATGTTCAATCAACTCTAGGGTTATATATGTATGGATAATGTCAGTTAAGTGGAACACTCAAGTTCGAATCGAAATATGCAATGCTCACAAGCTTGTATGCGAATCAAATATCCACCAATTAACTAAGTAGTATGCATGAATCAAGAGGACATTAAAAGGATTGTAATGTGGCTAAAATAAAAATAAAGGGGTGAAGATTAAAATCTTTTTGGGTTTTTTGGGATTTAAAAGGTTTTAAAGGCTGCAGCTATCGTGAAACTCACAGCTATAGCTTCATGGCTTAAAATGGAAAATACTAACAGGTCCCTTTAAAGTACTCGGATCATGAGGGTATAACTAATCCGAGGGCTCGTTTATGGTCAGATTTCCAAGACCAAGATCTCTCATTAGTGCCACCTCTTTCCGTACTACGTAGTACACATTGCTGCCTCTCCGTATGGAACTTTCGGCTTGTAGCCTAACAGCTCCAACTTTGATCAGATGTGTATACTCACTTTGGGAATGAGTTTGATTCTTGCTACATTTTCCATCGTGGCTCTAGTTGCCACACTTCACACATTTTTCTTATCTTTTTGCTCTTCTATTGGCAGCACTTTTTGACAGTCCGCAGAATGGTGGCAGTTGTTCTTGCTTGCGTCACCGTTTTATTACATTACTAGTTTCTTTGAAATCTTTCTCTCAGAGTTCAGGCGGTAATTCAGGCTTTGCGAAATGAAGGCAGAAAAGCAAATTAAAATCAAAGTAATGCATATCCAGCTCTTTAAGGTCTAACCGGTAAAAGACCAACTTCTTTCTTTTTCTTTTCTCCTTTTTCTTTATATATATATATATTTATTTTTTTTGTAGGAAGACAATTTCTTCAATAATTCTTTTTTCTCAATTTCTTTGAAATAATATTTCCAAAAATTCCTTGCAGATAGTTCGGTTGTTTCTTCCTAATACATTCACCTTCTTGTATATTCCAATTCCTTTGAGTGAAACAGATTCTTTCCAAAGTTGCCTTAATGGTAATAAACTTGAAATAACGGCATAGGATAATTTTTCGCATTTTGAAAACAGTTAGCTAATAACCGGTGTTTATGAAAAGCTGGTTGGGTGATAATTATAGGTAGTAGAAAGGAAAAGGCTAAGGCTCAAAGGGCTATCTAAGCAGATTATATTTTTGGGATTTTTGGATTTAAGGATAAGGGTAATAAAGTTCTAGGTGCCTCAATCAATTTCATACTTCTACTAGTTCATGGTCTTGATATGTATAAGTCACACAAGTTCTAATTATGCATAAAATTCAATCGAAAAACACTTAGTAATGCCAAATGCAAGAGCATGCGAATAATTATATATTGCGTCAAAAATTTGAGGCTATGTAATAGGATTGATTTTCCTCACATGAAAACGGATGGGATAGGGTTTTAGCGAATCGTTATGCATAATATTCATTTGTTTCTACTTGCCATGTATTCATTTTATTTAATTTGATGCGAACTCAAAGAGGTTTTAAATATTAGGGTTTAAAATTTTGAAAATTTTCCAGATTTTACAAAAGGTAGGTTTTTGTACAAATTTAGTCAAAGGAGTAGAAATACACAAGTTGAAATTTTACTACTTTGAGGTTACAAGTAGTCCTGAATATCTTAATTCCCCACCCCACACTTAAAACTGTGCATTGCCCTCAATGTACAAATGCATGTAAGGAAATGCTATGCAAGAATTTAAATGCATGAAGTTTTAAGGGAAAAGAAACTGGTACTGCCCCGGTCAATTCGGTGTATAACCTAAGGCTAAAACTTATTGCTGCTGTCAGGTTGAGCCTATCATCTGCTTGTCAATACGTTGCTTCAAATACTTCATCGAATTTCAAAGAAATTTGATGTTGTTTTTGATTCCTCGGGTTGCAGAGATGGAGTGTGATTCCTCAAAGAAGTAGAGAGACTATCTGATGATGCTGTTCTACTTGACACATAAAGGAAAACATAAAAGCAGACAAGGAAAATAAAAGGTAGTAGTTAAGCTACTAAGGTCCTACTATCGAGAAGGCATACCTGGGGGCTGAAGTAAAAGAAACTTTAAATTTGGAAAAACTAAACCTGAGATCCATGCTTTTTGCCGTATGCACTAACTTCTCAATTTATTTATGATCATCGGGTTGCCTCCCGAAGGCGCCAAGTTTATTTAAGGGTCGTTGGCCAGACCCATATGTGCTTCATGAATTTCCAATTTAGTGCTTGTGGTTGAATAATCAGTCAAATGGGTGGCTTGTAATATGGATTGTGACACCCAGTATTTTAGGTCAAAAGCCATATTTATGATTTCACGTTCAAAATTTATATTTCCTGGTTTATTGTTTGACAAAGTATTGTCAAGGAGTCTAGCAAAGAAACTCACATTATATTTTAGTAATTTTTAGAATTACTAAGGAATAAACAATTATAACCCGCAAGGAACGTCCGTTGGTGATTAACAAGATTTTATTTAAATAAAGTCTAGTGACGCGTTATAATATAAACACTTAAATATTGGTGACTAAACTTAAAAAAAAAGTTGACGTCTAAATGTTTATTACAAGACGTTAAGTTACTTTTTTGTTGTTTACATGTTTATTATAATTAAAATATTAATTATGTCTGGTTTAACTAGTAGATTATTAAAATTAGTCAAGATACAAAATATATAAAGTTATTCGATCATAAAAAGTCATACACTGGGTATTAGATCACGGGATCACCTACTGGGTATACACTACCTAAATACTATCTAGTAATCATTGTAATAACTACTTGATTTGACAAGACCCAACCCCCCATGCTTAATAATGATGGCCGAAATATGTGGGGGCCACCCACATGTCCTCACCCATCCCATCATCATGATGATATTGTAAGAGTCTTGTCTAGTCAACCATCCCATCATCGTGATAATGTTGTAAGAGTCTTGTCTAATCAACCAAATCGTCATGATGATGTTTTAAGAGTCTTGTCTAATCAACCAAAATCGTCATGATGATGTTGTAAGAGTCTTGTCTAATCAACCAAATCGTCATGATGATGTTGTAAGAGTCTTGTCTACTCAACCATTCATCATGATGATGTGTAAGAGTCTTGTCTTTCAACCATTTTTCATGCACACATAAAATCCTCTCTTCTTCCATCATTACCTGGTAATGATGACGATAGAACAACACACCATCTTTATCTTTCTCTCTATATATATAGACATACACACACATATTCACACACTTGCACACTAAAAAAAAAAATCCAAGAACACAAAAAGTGTAGAGAGTTTGAGTTAGAGTTTGGAGATTCAAGGAAGATTTGGAACTAGGAGTTGTGTTTTAGTAGCAAAACGAGCATCTATCATCCTCTACTAGTAAATCTTCACCTAGCTTTGACTAGTGGTATGAATACGTCATGAACCTTTCTTTTCATCTTCATGTTCTTGTTTTTGGTACACCTAACAAGTCACCAATATTTATGAATATCTTATGAGCCGATGCAAAAATAATATTTATTTTTGGTACACCTAACAAGTCACCAATATGGAAACATAATATTTTCTAAGAATATATAAGCTTCTAGACTAGAATAGTAATCACCAACGAGTCGTCACATGAAAACACTGTTTTTCTAAACAATGTCGTACTTAACGGGATTCGTTAAGTCGGGTGAACAAGTTGCATTTAAGACGGGTAGTCTTAACACATTAGTACCCTTGTGTGATTAGGGTACGGATAGACAGTAACTTCTAGCACACTGTTATTTGCTAGGATTTCATCGGACACAAGGGTTCACGACCCCCTTTTTGCTTTTTAATGTTTTGTAAACTGCGGGGGAGAAACATACTTACATATTATGTATTACATTATTTTTTAATACATTTGGAAACATTGTTGTTTTATACATCTGAGAAAACATTGCAAACATTTTTATATGATACCAAGGAAACAAGACACTACCATTATGTTGTACATGAGGAACAATTATAGAGCTCGTAAAGTCCCCTGAAAAAAAAAACACACTTTGTAACCATTAGCTATGGACTTAGCCTGAGATTCTCTGGATAGTACTATTAGGGGTGACGCCCCCGGTCATGGTTAGTCGCGTTAGCCAGGGGTCCACATGGCCGAATGACCGCATATTGTCTTATTCTCGTGGTTTAGCGAGGGAGGGACATTCATTTTTCATGGTTTGGTTACAGTTTCATGTACGAACATAGGTATTTTAAGCCTAGCTAGCTTACGAATGGATCAATAACACTTGTTTCGTTTATCATATGCGTTTGGAATTATTTGTACTTATTTATGATAGTAATGTCATGGGCAATGTTTTCGGGTGAAAACTACTTATTTTATGACGGTTAAGTCATAGATACATTTTCGGGTGAAAACTACTTATTTTATGACGGTTAAGTCATAGATAGGTTTTCGGGTGAAAGCTACTTACTTTATGACGGTTAAGTCATAGATACATTTTCGGGTGAAAACTGCTTACTTTATGACGGTTAACTCATGGATACGTTTTCGGGTGAAAACCACTTATTTTATGACGGTTAAGTCTTTGATACGTTTTGGGTGAAAACTACTTATTATATGACGGTTAAGTCATAGATACGTTTTCAGGTGAAAACTACATACTTTATGATGGTTAAGTCATGGATACGTTTTTGGGGGAAAACTACTTATTTTATGACGGTTAAGTCATGGATACGTTTTCGGAGAAAACTACTTATTTTATGACGGTTAAGTCATGGATACGTTTTCAGGGAAAACTACTTATTTTATGACGGTTAAGTCATGTATATGTTTTCTGGGAAAACTAGTTATTTTTAGGACAGTTAAGTCATGTATACATTTACAGGGAAAACTACTTATTTTATGACGGTTAAGTCATGGATACATTTTTGGGAAAACTACTTATTATTTATGACGGTTAAGTCATGCATAGTTTTTCGGGGAAAACTACTTAGTTTTATGACGGTTAAGTCATGTACATGTTTTCGGGAAAAAAACTATTAGCACTGATATAACTAACTCTGTGAACTCACCAACCTTTGTGTTGACACTTTCAAGTATGTTTCTTAGGTAACCCTTAGCCATGGCGTGGTTGGATTAGGCTAGCTATGTTGGATCAGTTCCCAGTAGCTGGAAGGACATAGAATATCAAGTCTCAAGTCTATCATTGATCTAGAAGAACTTATATCATTGTATTACTTAGTTTTAGTAATTGTATATGTAATCAAGTCTTAGAAATCACTATTACTGCTTCCGCTATCGTGTAATGAACCAATCGTTGCAACCTTTATTTATTTATTAAGTAAATAAATTTGGGGGTGTGACATAGATAGGTTCATCCAACCCATTCGATAGCCATGCGTACAATAATAAGCTGATCCAGTAATTAGTGGACTCCATCCTGGACCAGCTAGACAGAGAAAAACAGGGTAAAAAGTGTTCAAACTTGAAATGGTCATAACTTGAGCTACGTTTGGAGTTAGAGGGCCCCTGACCAGGGGACTGAAAGGTTTCGACGAGCCGGATCAATTGGCAAATGCTGTAGGCGGTTTGTCCCAGTGGTCCGAACAAAATTCCCCCATTAAGTGGCGCAATTTCATAAATCAAAGATTTTCCCAAATTTTCTAATTTTTATACTTTCAACTTTTTAGTGCTAAAACGGGTGAATCATTGATTTATATATTTTCAAAGTCTATTTATAGTTTTAATTTTTGTTTGGATGGATCGATTTGAAATTTTGAAAATTTTTATGAACCTGCCAAATTTAGAATGCTCTATAGAAGAGCACCTAAAGAAAATGGTGTAATTAAATCACGCTGTTAGGAAATAGTTTGTAATGACAAAAGCTTGTAATAGTTTAGATCTTATGTCTTTATGTTTTTGTTATGTAAAAGTCACTAAGTGTTTATGCAAGTTTACCTAGAGGCGAACTTGTTAAGTTCGCCTGGTCTAACAGAGGCGAACTTAATAAGCTCGCTTAAATCTATAAGAGGCGAACTTTTTAAGTTCGCTTAATCTGTTAGAGGCGAACTTAATAAGTTCGCCTATATCAGGTCAGTCTTCTATATATAGGAGATTTCAGCAGAAACATATGAGATAACAGACTAGAAAAAGAACAGAACAGAACAAAGAATTATCGAATTAGTCTGATTGAGTCTGTAAATTTACTGTGATTTGGAATACAATTGTGAAGGTTATTTACTTGATTGTCTACATTGTCTTTTGTGCGTATAAACGTTGATTCGTTGGATTCCGCACTTCGAGTTAACGTCACGTCTTATCACGAGAACGATCTGTAGAAGTGCCATGAGGACCTACAAGTGGTATCAGAGCTTATGCTCGTGATTCTTGTTGATTCTAGACGGTTTTATATGCAAATTGACATGAAATTCGTCATTTTTGAGTTTTTCATTTCCATGGAGTTTTTCAACATTGATTCAGATCTTATTTTGTGTTTTTGAAGAGGATTTTGATAAAATTGATCCGATAGAAAGCTTCTAATTGACAAATTACACAATCATCGGTCCAATTTTGATTAATTCCTTCAAATAAGTGATTAATGATGATTTCAGTATGTTTCTTGTTCGCGAATTTGGTCTGAAGTGTTCTTGATCTTAATTCTGTTACTGCAAGCGAACTTACTGATTAGTGTGCAGGCGAACTTGTCAAGTTCGCTTCTCACTGATTTAAGCGAACTTAAGCAGATTTCAAGTTTCTGGTTTAAGCGAGGCGAACTTATTATCTTCGCCTAAGGGTAAAGGGAGTTCAACACATGGAAATTTTTCAGGAAAAATGGCAAATATGGTTCAAGTAACGAATATGTTCAATTATGACAATGAGATCGATACATCTCAAAAACCTCCGAAGTTGTTAAATCTTGCTGATTACTCAAATTGGAAAGATCGGTTCGACCAGTTCGTATCTTTTACCGATACCAGTCTGTGGATTCCGATTTTAGAAGGATATACGCATCCGACTTATTCGTGGATGGGACAGGATGATGTTCCAAAACCGGTGTCAACGTTAACGACTGAAGAGAAGTTGCTATTTGACAGAGAAAAGAAAGCGATGGCTAGTATTTCGATGTCTCTTTCGAAGGAAATATATCACGGTTTCAAACAGTTCAAGTCTTCTCAACAACTGTGGGAAGCATTACAGAAAATGTGTGAAGGAAGTTTGGATGTGAAGAAGAGTAGAAAGGAGCTAATAAAGAAGCAGTTCTTGGTCTTTAAACATTTTCAAAACGAATCCTTGGATGATCTTGCTACAAGATTCTATCATCTTCTTAGTGAACTGGCAAGTGCGTCTGTGGTGTATGAGACTGAGGAAATCAATGATAAATTCTTGGAGGCTTTACCATCAAAATTTGATGTGTACATGGTTTTAATCAAAGAGAATATTAAGTACAAAACCATGTCTCTTGAAGAAGTTCTAGGGAAGATTCAGTCGCAAGACATGAATATGAAGAAGAAAGAGACTAACTTGGAGCATATCCAGGATCCCTCAATGTATTTTGCCAAATCTACTAGTAAAACTTGTACTGGAGTGGCATTCTTTTCTGGTGATGCTCAAGATTCTTCAAATGATCAGTGTTCTGGAGTTCCGATTCATTCTGGTCATTCAAGCCATTCTGGATTTTCTGCGACTACAGCTTCTACTTCATCTGGATCTCATTTGAATCAGAAGGTTGCTGATGATTATCTTGCTATGTTTTCCTCATTCATGGCATCATATGAGAATTTTATTGTAGGTAAAATACATGATCCTAAGGTTATAGAATAAGATTTCAGACAGATTGACCCTGTTGATCTAGAAGAAATGAATATCCAATGGAATATGGCCATGTTGATGCGTCAAGCTAAAGATTTCTTGAACAAAATTGGCAGAAAATATATTGGCTAAAATAGTCGATCTCGCATGGGTTTTGATAAAAGCAAAGTTCGGTGTTACAACTGTCAAGAATATGGTCACTTTGTTAAGGAATGTGTGAAGCCAAAGGTCGAGTTTGATTCTCAAAAGAAGCAGCCTAATTTTCAGCATAATAGGAATCAGTCACATGGTTCATCTGGTAATATAAATCATGCATCTGCTTTATCGGCATTGGTTGCTCAGAACGACGAAAACTATGACTGGGGCATTCATCCGGGAGACTTGGTGGGTGTTGTGAGTCAGATTTTTGTAGCAGAAATTCATTCTGAAAAACCAGAGGAGTCGACTGATGATGAAAGTTCTAGTGATGATTGTTGTGATGGTGACAGTGTTCCGAGCGTTGATGAAGAAATAGAACAAGTGCAGAATATTGAATCTGATGCTGCATCAGGTGTTGCTGAGGAGGATATTGTTCTTACTCAAAATGCTTCTGATGGTGCTGATTCAGAAAATATTCCCATTGCCAAAGTATTCATGGAAGACATGTCTGATCCGTCTAAGGTAAAAGACTCTGTTTGTCATATTTACTGTTCTAACTGCATTATTGTTAAAGATAAACTGCAAAAGGTCATGGATGATAACACAAATTTGATTTGTGATATGAAATCGATGCATTCAGTTAACCAGAAACTGAAAGATAATGATAAATTGGTCATCGATAGAATTGAGTCTTTGAAAAGAGACTTAAATTCTCTGGGGTTGAAATATAAAGAGCAAGGTTATCATCTAGATATGGCTTATGCTGAGATAGAAAAACGTAATGAAGTTGTTGCTCAAAAGAATAAAGAAATATATGACAAAGAGTCTGAAATGATCAAACTTCATAGAAAGATGGAAAAATTTGAAAATTCTTCTGTTGTTTTAGATTATTTTAACTCAAATGTTGATCCTACTAAGCGTGTTGCTGGTATTGGATTCATTCCTCCACCATTTAATGCAAATTATGTGGTTGAACCTGAAATCATTCATGAAGAGGAGATAGATCAAAAAACTGTGTTAAAAGTGAATCCGGTAACTGGGGAGGATATGGTTTATGAGTCTGATTCTGAAGATGAGATGTTTGATGAGAAGAAGGTTGAAGGCATTCCAAAAGAAGTTAAAATTGATGAACCAACTGTTGCAAAAGTTGTTACCCATGATAGATGCATTTTGACTGAACCTGATGAGGTGAAGGTTGTTACCCCTAAGCTTTCTCCAATTTTACAGTCAAGTGGGTTTGTTGCTGCTGGTCATCAAAAGGTGCATTCATCAAAGGTGCCTACACAAGTGTATATTCCAAAGAAGACAGTAAACTGTTCTGGAAAATCTTCTGAAGCTTATTCTTCTGATGGCTCCTCACATTCAAAGAATTCTTCTTACTTTAGAACTTTTAAAGAAAGAAGAGTTTGCTTTCATTGCAACGAAGTTGGTCACATTCTAATCAATTGTCCTTATAAAAACAAGGGCAAATTGAAGACCATTCCTTCACAACCAAAAGTGGTGAAGATTCTGAAAAGAACAGATGAGAGAAAGTCATCATTTAGTTTTGAGCAAAATATGTCCTGTAGATCTTTTGTTAAATCCTCTGGATTTAAACAGCAGGATAAATTGAAATCTAAAACATTAGTGTGTCAAGAGAAACCTGAGATTCCTCATGTTGGAATTTTAAGGGATTCTTAATCTAAAGTAAAATTATCTAGACCACAAAGGAGAAGATGAAATTGAAAATTGAAGAAAATTTTGGAAACATCTGAATCTTATAATAATATATCAAATAATGTTTTTCAAAACAATCAAAAGTTGTCTCCTTTGAAAAAGTCTGTAGGTAAAACTTCTATTCCAAAGGTTGATGATAACATTGATTGTGAATTACTAGAAGTTGTTTATTTTGATCAATCTGGACGACCCAAGACCACAATGGCTTGGATTCCTATTTCTATTGATTTTCTTTGTTTATGTGGGGACAACCAAGGAGGACTATCAACAATACATGGTATGTGGATAGAGATTGCTCTCGACATATGACAGGGAATATCAAATTGCTTGAAGATGTTAAAAAGATTGATGGAGGTTATGTCGCTTTTGCGGGGAATAAAGGCGGGTACATAACTGGACAAGGAACTTTAAAGAATGATAAAATCAAATTTGAGAAGGTGAATTACGTGGAGCAGCTTGAACACAATCTTTTGAGTGTATCACAAGTTTGTGACAAGAAGTTTTCGTTCCATTTTAATGATGCTGAGTGTTATATTCTGAAACCTGGTTTTGTTATTCCTGACGAATGGATTCTCATGAAGGCCCCGAGGAGAAATGACACGTATGTCCTTGACATGAATGTTGCTACTACAACTGATTCAATTCCTACATGTTTACTCTCCAAAGCGTCGGAATCAGATTCTATTATGTGGCACAGGAAGCTAGCACACATCAACTATCGGAAGATGAACTACATTGTTAAGAATGATCTGGTTCTTGGTATTTCGGAGATGAAATTCTCAGTTCCTGATGATTGTATTCCGTGCAAGAAGGGGAAACAAACGAAGAAATCACACAAATCTAAATCGACAAATTCTATCGTAACTCCTTTGGAGCTGCTGCATATAGATTTGTTCGGTCCGATTAGTATCAGGAGCATTGGTGGAAAATCATACTGTTTGGTAGTAACGGATGATTTCTCTAGATTTTCATGGGTTAAGTTTCTTTCTACTAAAGCCGAAACCACTGAGTTGGTACAATACTTAATCCTGGGTTTCGAGAATTTGTTAAATCTGAAGTTCAAAAGAATTAGGAGTGACATTGGCAGCGAATTTAAGAATAGCAAAATAGGCTTATTCTGTCTACAAAAGGAAATTCATCATGAATTCAGTGCGCCATATGTTCCTCAACAAAACGGTGTTGCTGAGCGAAAGAACAGGACGCTGGTTGAAACAGCACGCACAATGCTTGTAGATTCTAAGCTTCCAGTTACTTTTTGGGCTGAAGCTGTGAATACTGCGTGTCACGTTTTGAACAGAGTCTTGACCGTCAAGCGACACAACAAGACTTGCTACGAGTTGCTGAATAATCGAAAGCCGAATCCGGATTATTTACTACCCTTTGGTAATCCTTGCACCTTGTTGAAAGTTTGAGATGTCCCAACAAAATTCAGTGCGAAGGCTATTGAAGGGATTTTTCTGGGGTATGTTGCCAATTCGACTACCAAGAGGGTTTATAACAAAGAGACGCGCCAAGTTGAAGAATGGTTTCATATTGACTGTTCAAATCGATCTTTACCACAAATGGCGATTGGACCAGATTGGGCCTTTGATTATGAATCCTTATTCAAGTCTTTTCATTTACCTTCTGATATTTCTCCTGATGAAGCTGCTGTTCTCTATGATTCATGTCAGGATGCACAGCACAATGGCTTTCTACCAAATGCAGTTCCACATTCATCGGTTCCATCGACTTCTGCTCCCGATCCTAATGTTGCTTCTTGTTCAGGACCACAAGATTCAGAGAGTGAGGAAGACAATGCTATTTTTTCAAGATTCTTCTGCTGATCCTTTGTTGGGTGATGATTCATTACCTTCGACACATGATTCGGGGGAGATTCCTACAAATTTAGACTCGGAAATTCCAATTAATCATGGTTTATCTTATCAATCTGATACAACTCGTGTTGAAGTGTTACAGGTTCCTGAGGTCGCTTCCATCAAGGAACTCAAAGATCATCCAGTGACGAATATAATCGGAAATTTGCAGGATGGAGTGAAAACACGTTCTCTTGTTGACAATACTTGTTTGTATACATGTATTAAAGATTCTGGTGTTCTTGATGATTTCTCACATTCATGATTTATTTCTCAGGTCGAACCCAAAAATGTTGAAATGGCTTTAAATGATAACAACTGGATAGAGGCTATGCAGGAAGAACTTGCTCAGTTTGACAAACTTAAGGTTTGGAATCTTGTATCCGATTGGTACTAAATGGGTGTTTAAATGTAAGAAAGACGATCGAGGTGTCGTGGTAAGAAACAAGGCAAGATTAGTTGTCCAGGGCTTCAATCAACAAGAGGGAATTGATTACACCGAGGTTTATGCGCCTGTTGCGAGACTTGAAGCGATACGGCTGTTTCTAGCTTTTGCTTCCTATAAAGGTTTTAAGGTGTTTCAATTGGATGTGAAAAGTGCATTTTTATATGGAAAGGTTAAGGAGGAAGTCTATGTTTGTCAGTCACCGGGGTTTGAAGATTCACTTCATCCGAATATAGTTTTCAAGCTTGACAAGGCCCTCTATTGTCTTCATCAGGCTCCTCGAGCGTGGTATGAAACATTGTCCGCACATCTTTTGGCAAATGATTTTGTTCGTGGCAAGATTGACTCGACCTTATTCATAAAGAAATCAGGGGGAGATTACCTACTGGTGCAGATATATGTGGACGATATTATTTTTGTCTCAACAAATGAAGGGTTATGCAAAGATTTTGAGAGTGTAATGAAGTCAAAGTTTGAAATGTCTGCTATGGGAGAGTTATCGTTTTTCTTAGGTTTACAAGTAAATCAAAAGGAAGATGGTTTCTTTATTCATCAGTCCAAGTATGTCAAAGACATCTTGAGCCGTTTCAAGATGGAGGACTGTACCCCATATGATACTCCTATTTCGGTCAATCATAAGCTGAATTCAGACTCGGATGGAAAAGATGTGGATTGTCGACTTTACAGAGCAATGATTGGATCTCTCATGTACTTAACCGCTTCAAGGCCAGATATAATGTTCGTTGTGTGCATCTGTTCCAGATTCCAGGCAAAACCAAAAGAATCTCACTTAATAGCTGTAAAAAGAATCTTTCGTTATTTGAAAGGAAAACAAAGATTGAGACTATGGTATCCACATGGTTCTAACTTTGATTTCAATGCTTATACTGATTCTGATTTTGGTGGTTGTTGTTTGGACAGGAAATCTACAACAGGTGGTTGCCAGTTCTTGGGTAATCGATTTGTTTCCTGGCAATGCAAAAAGCAAACCACAGTGTGCATTTCTACATGCGAAGCAGAATACATCGCTGCTGCAAGTTGTTGTTCACAGATCCTGTGGATACAACAGCAATTAAGAGATTACGGTTTGAATTTCACAGGAACCCCTATGCTTATTGATAATAATGCTACAATGTCTATAAGTAATAATCCTGTTAAGCATAGTAAAACAAAGCACATTGAGATTAGATATCATTTTATTCATGATTGTGCAGAGAAAAGGTTGATTGAGCTGGTAAAGTTACACACTGATGATAATTTTGCTGATTTGTTTACCAAGGCATTTGATCGTACCAGGTTTGAATTTCTAATCAAAATGATAGGTATGATCAATCCCGAATAAAAGTTTTTCAAAATCAGATTTTCTTGGAAAATTTTGTTTTTAATTTCTTTTATTGCTTTATTACATTTCTACATTTTAAATTTTCAGTCAAAAAGTTTTTAATTTATAAAAAGTCAAAACAAATTGAAAAATATAAAATTTGACATCATTTGAGTTTAGAGAAGAAATGATAGTTCATTTCACACGACGTTAGTAGACCTTTGATATATGATTGATTAAACCGAGTTGATTTGATCTAAATTTCAAAGTCTGCATAAATGAGAAATGATAGTGTTGTGCATGCTCTAATCTTGGTAATTTGTTTTCAAATTTGTGTATGAGTTTTGAAACTTGAATTGTCAATAGACTAAAAGCGTTTTGAAACTAATTGTAGTGTGAAAACTAAATATAATATGATTACATCTGTGATTTGAATCCATTATATGCCTGGGTTTGTGTGTAAAAGATCATTATCAGATAAAGAATATATGGTTTTAAAGAATTTCATGAGACCAATATCGAATTATATCTTTATCACAAATCTATTTCAGTTCACATTACTGCCCATGCCCCGAAAAACATGCAATGTTTTGTTGAACTAAGATATGCTTTCAAAATCTGTTGAAACATATATTCGTCGTTGGATCAGTTAGATACATTATCTAATCTGACTCCATTGAAACTTGTCCAGATAACAGTTGGATCCTCATACCTGAATCTGTTGATTCTCATTATACAACCAATTCATTAGAATCTTCTGATTCTGAATCATCATGATTCTCATATCCTTTGGGATCTGCTTCTATGCTTGTGCTAAATGAGATAATTTCATCTTGGAAATTGATCAAATCTTAACATAAACTGTATATGTCTTGAAGATAGTGCAAATTATATTTCTGTTTGGCATATATGTGGGGTACACGATGTGTTTCATCAAAATGGTACTAATTCACATGAATTTGGAGAATAAACGCTTATAGTTTCAAATCATATAATATTGACAAATTTAAGAATTCATGCTTTATATTTCAAATTCGGTATAAATAAAAGAGCATTTCATAACCTGATCTTATTTACTTTGAAATTTATCGCGTATCATTTCAAATATTATTCAAATTGAATGAGTTTCATATACTGGAAAAGATACATAAATACAAGATGAGATGGATTGTTTCATATCATATGTTACCCTTGGTTATTGCTAAAATGTGTGATGAACTACTCGGATACTGATATGATCTTCTTACTCATGATGTTCATTCAAAAATATGTGTTTCCGTTTGTACAGATAAAAATCCAAAAATATGTGTTTCCGTTTGTACAGATAAAAATCCAAAAATATGTGTTTCCGTTTGTACAGATAAAAATCCAAAAATATGTGTTTTCGTTTGTATAGATAAAATTCAAAAAGATTTTGTTTTTTATTTTCCATGAAAATTCTAAACTTTTATTAAAATTGTTCGGGATTGGATCAGATACATGATGCTGACGAAAGTTCAAGACTTGAAAGGTTGAAGCTGGTAAAATTTTGTTCAAGGCAAAAGTGAATAGATATTATGTTCGCCTGTGTACAGTGAAGCGATCTTAATATGTTCGCCCAAGAACAGTGAAGCGAACTTAATATGTTTGCCTGTGGATGGTGAAGCGAACTTAGCATGTTCGGCGAAGGCTTGTTAAGCGAATTTAACAAGTTCGCCTAAATAAGCGAACTTAATGTGTATAAGGCTCTTGGCCAAGCGAACTTATCAGTCATCGTCTTCATTGAACAAGCGAACTTATCTGAAATTTTTTTCGAAATTTTTAATCTGTGTTGTTGGAATTGTTTGCCGATTCCATTATATTCGAAATTGAATTGCGGTTCTTTCCAAGGAAATTTTTGGTGTTTTTCGTCTGTTAAATCATGCAAATTTTGAAGTTTTATTCTCGGATTTCATCGCGATTTTGAATCGACTGTTTTGACCTAATTTTTTTTTGGAAATATAAAATTGATCATTATAATTGGTTGCTTAGTGATAATCGACCGATGTACATTGCTTATTTCATGATTTTAACTCGATTTGCTGAATTTTGAAATTCTGTGTTTAGTATTTGAATCGTCACAAGTTCAGGCGAACTTGTTCCAAGCGAATTTGTTCGAAGCGAACTTGTCCAGGCGAACTTAATAAGTTCGCCTCTTGCAACACTAAGCGAACTTATTAAGTTCGCCTAGGGGTCATAGGGCATTTGGACTTGTGAATTTTTTGTGTGTTAGAAAATTTAAAAAAAAAATTTTTTGAAAAAAATTAATTTTTTTTTGTTCGTGTTTGTTATTTTTTTTAATGTGATTGTTGTCCGAATGTTTTCAGATGGCTCGACGTGTAAAATATAAACATAACCAGGTGGCATGGTTAGATTCTAACATGTCAGAGGCCGTCAATTTTCAAGGAATAATCGGATTTCTGAACCGTTCGCGTCTCCATACTGCTTTATATGCTGATCCTTACATCAGTCTGGTATACATACATCAATTTTGGGATACAGTTCATCAGGATACGGATGTAGAGCCTCATGTTCTTCGTGCCACTGTAAATAATACTGAAATTGCCATATCTGAAGAAACAATTCGTGCTGCTCTTGCTTTTGGTGGTAATGTTGAAGATCCGTTGTCGTATCCGGGCACTCTTATTATAGGTTGTTTTCAAAGAATGGGTTATCGTGGGAGACAGAATGATACACAAGCTCGTAAAGGTGGTTTAGTCGGTGAATGGAGATACTTCATGCATGTAATTATTCAATGCATCTCACCTCGTAAAGCTGGAACTGATGGCTTAAAGATGGCTCTTCAAACTGCAATGGTGGCTTTAACGTTGAATAAGCGATTCAATTTTGCAGTTTACTTCTATCGGGAGATGGTCATGCAAATTAATCCTGCTGAAGGTCAATGATTTTTGATGTATCCTCGCTTTATTTAAATGATTCAAAATCATCTTATTCCGGATCTTCCACAACATCCTATAAGATTAACTTTGACTCCAATGTCAAAACGTATCTTTATTGATTGCACGAAGGTGAAACAGTAGAATGCCGCATTGATACCGGTTAATACTCCTTTATTTGGTCACTTAATCAATCCTGATTATGTTGCACCACCGAATGACAACTGGTTTCATCCTGATGAAATTGCTCAGATGTAAGGTCCAAATGTTCAACAACAGCAACCACAACAACAACAAGTTCAAGTTCCTGTACAACAACAAGCTCAAGTTCCTGTACAACAACAAGCTCAAGTTCCTGTACAACCACAAATTCCTATTCCTGAACAAGTTCAAATTCCACAAGTTGAGGTTGAAATACCTATTCATGAACCAGTTCAAGAAGAGGTCGTTCATGCACATGAACAAGACCTAGGAATGACCATGGATGATTTCGTTGATGACGCTGTGAACTCGCCCATTCATGAAGCTGAAGGGAATGTGGTGACAGATGATGAATCTAGTTCAAGCTCAAGTGATACGATCTTACTCGTTACTAAAAGCACTGACTCTGATGTATCTAGGGATTTTTCCTCAGATCATTATGAGCGGTTAGATACTATTCCACTGGCTAATGCTGGAAAACACATTAAATCTCAAGCCAGACGACCAAGAAGAAAGTCTGTTCGGGGATCCTCCTTCCGGATTAGTACTTGGAAAAAGATCCTTGGTTGATGAGAGTACTGATTCTGATAGTGACTTCAATCCATATCCAAACCAGTTCCGCCCGCTAGGGTTTCGCAAACAAACCCGAGATCAATTACATTTAACATCCTGATCGAAAGTGATTTCCCTCCCCACATGCACCTAGATCGAATCCCGTCCCATACGCCATGAATTCGATCGTGACTGGTTTCAAGATCATAGGGGTTTTGCTCGCCTAAGGATTGCAAGTCTGAGGTTAGGTTTAATTGTAAAAATCGCTAAGTTTTTGATAGTTAAAAACCAGTTTGAAAAGATGAGACTTAGACTTAAAAACGTGGAATCAATTTGATAAAATCAGATGATGTTAGAGGCTGAATTCATGGGGCTATTACAGAGCATTAGATTCCGATTCTATCGATGTATTTTAATTATATTGAGGTTAAACTTTGAATGGTGTTCGATTAAACCCAAAATGTGATGAACCCTAGAATCGGTTCATCACTGATTCGATGTTATATCTTCGAATTAGCATAGGTTTTCAAAGGATGGATGATGGAGAGTCTATCCATGAAGTTTAATTGAATTTAGATTGAGTCTAAGATAGAGTTCGCTCAAAACGTGAACCTATGAACTCTAGGTTCTGGATTTTGTAAAATTGGATGATGTTTGATTCAATTAACATGGGCTTTCATCAAACTGAAAATTTCGAAACTAACAGTATGATTTAATTGAATTGAAAACGAGTCTTGAACTAAAAGCCCCAAATCCGATTTCTTATGAACCCTAGAATCTGTTTATGATAAAATCGATAATGTAAGCCCTAATTAGGTTAGGGCTTTCATTCTACAGCATAAAACGAATCAAAGGAATGCTTCATTTACTCGATTGGATGTCGGATTGATAGTGCTCGACTAAAACTGAGTTCGACGACTGCGGGTTTGATCTTTGGTGATTCTGGTTGCTTCTCCGGCGCGACTGATGTATGCAAATTCTTCTGAGGGACTCGAACAAGATAGCAGGTGTGTGATTTGTGAGGGGAATACAGGAATTAGGCGAATTCGGTGGTCGATTAGGATGAGGTCGACGGTTATGGATTTAATTTCCATTATTTGAGTTTAATTTGATTAATGCCTACGATTAAAGCTCAATGATGAACGATTATGGCATTTAAGTGTTAATCAATTACTGAATTCGATCCATTTCGGTTATCAATCGAGAATTGGAACTCAAGAATTCGCGATTTTGACTTCTAAAAGTCAACAGAAGCCAAAATTGCTAATTTTGACTTTTGGGAGTCAACTAAATTAGTTTAGCATATTCACACAACTAGTCCCTGTAGTTTTGAGTATAATTTGTGACAGAATCAGTCCCTGGGTTTAGATTTAGTTAACGAGGTTAAGTTTTTAACAGAAAACTTAACGGAATAGTTAACGGAGTTAACCTAAAAAGTCGAATTATCACATCATCCTCTAGTTGAAAGAATTTTCGTCCCGAAAATTAGAAAAATAAAAAAAATTTCCAGGGTGTCACATCATCCCATAGTTGAAAGAATTTTTGTCCCGAAAATTAAATAGTACCTTAAGAAATTGACGCGGAGTGCTTGAACATATTAGGATATTTGCGCATCATCTGAACCTCGCGCTCCCAAGTGAATTCCGGTCCGCGTTTCCAGTTCCAACAGATTCTAACAATTGGGATTTTACTGTGCTTTAACGTTTTTACTTCCCTGTCCATGATTTCCACGGGTTCTTCGATAAAACGCAGCTATTCATCAATGTGTAGTTCCTCGAGAGGAACCGCGAGAGACTTGTCTGCTAGACATTTCTTCAAATTTGAGACGTGAAAGACGTTGTGTACACCACTCAGTCCATCAGGTAAGTCCAGTTGATACGCTACTGGTCCGATTCTCTTCATTATTTTAAATGGTCCAACATAACGAGGATTCAGCTTGCCTCGTTTCCCGAAACGAATGACACCTTTCCAAGGTGAGACTTTGAGTAAGACCATGTCACCTATTTGAAACTCTAAAGGTTTACGACGTTTGTTGGCATAGCTCTTTTGATGATCACGAGCTGCCGCCATACGGTTTATAATTTGAACGATCTTTTCGGAAGTTTCAAATACAAGTTCAGGACCTGTGAGTTGGCTATCTCCAAACTCAGTACAACAAATAGGAGAACGGCATTTCCGTCCATAAAGTGCTTCAAATGGAGCTGCCTTGATGCTACTGTGATAGCTGTTGTTGTAGGAGAACTCCACCAACGGTAGGTGAGACTCCCAAGTGTTACCGAAATCAATCACACAAGCTCTTGGCATGTCCTCCAGAGTTTGGATTGTACGTTCCGTTTGGCCATCAGTTTGAGGATGGTATGATGTGCTCATATCTAGACGTGTGCCTAAGGCCTTATGTAACGACTACCAGAAACGAGAAGTGAATCGTGCATCACGATCCGAAATAATAGAGATTGGCACCCCGTGCCGAGAGACTATTTCTTCAGGTAAGTACGAGTAAGTTTCTCCATTTTGTCGGTCTCTTTGATTGCTAAGAAATGAGCGAACTTTGTTAATCGATCAACGATTACCCATATGTTATCACATCCGGTAGGGGTTCGTGGTAATTTGGTGATGAAGTCCATGGATATTTGTTCCCATTTCCACATGGGGATTTCTGGTTGTTGCAGAAGACCGAATGGTTTTTGAAATTTAACTTTGAACTTCGCGCAAGTCAGACACTTACTAACATGGGTGGCTATATTGGCTTTCATCTTCGGCCACCAATATAGTATCTTTAGATCATGATACATTTTGTCGGAACCTGGATGAATAGAGTAACGAGATTTATGAGACTCATCCATGACTAGTTCCTTTAGGTTCCCGAATACTGGAACCCATATTCGCTCGGTAAAGTAGCGAATACCATTAGATTTGACTTCAAGTTATGCTTCCATACCGCGTGTACCTTCCGGCGGTAGATTTTCTTCTTTTAGGGCTTCGAGTTGAGCACTACGGATTTTGTCAGGTAATCTGGGGTGAATAGTAAGCTGTAATGCTCGAACTCATTTGGGTTTTGTTTCTTTTTGACTTAGGGCATCAGCTACACCATTAGCTTTACCAGGGTGATATCGGATCGCACAGTCATAATCGTTTAAGAGTTCGACACAACGACGTTGTCGTATGTTCAACTCTTTCTTCTCGAAGATGTGCTGATGACTCTTGTGATCGGTGTAGATGGTGTATTTGGTACCGTACAAGTAATGTCTCGATATCTTAAGTGCGAAGACTACAGCTCCCAACTCTAAGTCGTGAGTGGTGTAGTTTCTCTCGTGGACCTTTAGTTGTCGTGAAGCGTATGCGATCACCTTTTTGCATTGCATTAAGACACAACCCAGACCTTGAATAGATGCATCACAATACACTACAAAATCATCGGTTCCTTCTGGAAGAGCTAGAATAGGTGCACTGCATAGTTTCGGTTTAAGATGTTGGAATGCTGACTCCTGGTTGTCGCCCCAATTATAGGATTTACCCTTTTGATGGTAATACCCAGCCAATCCTAGAAATTGTCGCACCTCAGTCGGAGTCATCGGTGCTGCCCAATTCTTGATGGCTTCTATCTTTGATGGGTCGGCATGTATTCCTTTCTCGTTAACCACATGTCCTAGAAACTGAACTTCCCGGATCCAGAAATCACACTTGGAAAACTTAGCATACAGTTGCTCTCGCTTAAGTAATTCAAAAATTAGGCGTAGATGTTCCTCATGTTCTTCCATATTCTTAGAATAAATGAGGATGTCGTCGATGAAAACGATAACGAATTGGTCAAGGTAAGACTCACACACACGGTTCATGAGATCCATGAATACCGCAGGTGCGTTGGTTAACCCGAAAGGCATGACCATAAATTCGTAATGGTCGTACCTTGTTCTGAATGCAGTCTTTGAGATATCTTCTTCTGGGACTCTTAACTGATGGTAACCGGACCTAAGATCTATTTTGGAATAGAAACTTGATCCTTCGAGTTGATCAAAGAGGTCATCTATGTGAGGTAAAGGGTAGCGGTTCTTGATTGTGACTTTATTCAGCTCCCGGTAATCAATACACATACAGAAATTTCCGTCCTTCCTCTTGACAAATAGTACCGTAGCTCCCCACGGTGATGGACTACGTTGGATGAAACCTTTATCCAACAAATCTTGCAATTGAGTGGACAGTTCTTGCAATTCACTGGGTGCCAGTCTGTAAAGTGCCCGAGCAATCGGTGCTGCTCCGGGTGCTAAATCAATTTGGAATTCAACTTGACGGTGCGGTGGCAAACCGGGCAGATCCTCGGGAAACACTTCCAAAAATTCACGCACGACGGGAATATCTTCAATTTTCTTCTCTTCGGAGGACTGCTCAGCAACGAGAGCCAAAATAGTCGTATGCCCCTTTCGAAGGCATTTTTGTGCTTTCATGAAAGATATGATGCCCATGACTGCACCAACTCTTTCTCCTTGGACAGAAAGGGTTTCTCCATTTGGGAGAGGTATACGAACAATCTTCTCATGACAGATAATTTTGGATTGGTTTTTAGATAACCAATCCATGCCGACAATTATATCAAAACTACCAAGTATGACCGACATAAGGTCGATATCAAATATATGTGTAGCTAGCTCAATTTTACATCCCTTAAGAATGTGAGTTACCTCAATTATTTGACCGTCAGCTATCTCTATTGGATACTTATCTTCTAATAGAGATGAAGTTCCTTTTATCATATTACTAAATTTCTTAGATATAAAACTTCTATCAGCACCGGTGTCAAAAAGGACAGAAGCAAAGTAATTATTTTCGAGGAACTTACCGGTGATCACATTATGGTCGTAACGGGCTTCTCCAGATCCTAGTACGAAGGCTCGTCCCTTCGCACCATTTCCTCCACCATTTCCATTGTTACCACCATTGCCATTGTTATTCTGATTAGGGTTGTGGTTTCCGTTACCTCCTTTCTTCAATTGAGGACAATTCTTTCGAATATGCCCTTCCTTTCCGCACTCAAAGCAACCCCTTGTGGATCCCGGTTGTTGGAAAGGTTGTTTAGTTTGTAACTCACCCCTACAGTCCTTAGCAGCATGACCTATTTTGCCGCACCTCTGGCAACGATTGCAGAACCCAAAGTGGTGGAAGTTACACTTGTTACACCTCGGAGACTTCCCCGCGTAACCACCCTGGTTTTGACCTGAAGAGGTCGACTGGTTGAAGTTCTTAGTAGGCTCAAACCTACGCTATTGCTGTTGTTGCGGTTGGTTAAACTGGGGTTGGTTGGGTTGGGGTCCTTTGGAGTGGGAGTTGGAGTGGTTGTGGGTGTTGAAATGGTGATCGAACTTGCATTTGTGATTGTCGGTGGGTTTAGCAACTGAACCTCTCGGAGGTAGGGTTCCTTGTGTCACCGCTTGGTCGGTTAACTTATGCGCAAGTCGAATGGGTTGTTGGATAGTGGTAGGATTGGATGAAGTAACCATGCTTTGTATTTGAGGCACTAGACCTCCAATGTAAAGCTCAATTCTTTTTTAATCAGGGGTTATCATATGCGGGCACATAGTAGCCAGCTCATGGGAACGGGTGGTGTAGAGTTCAATTTCAGAACCCTCCATATTTAAGTTCCAAAACTCTCCCTCTAACTTCTGGATCTCATCGCGAGGACAGTATTCCTCCTTCATCATTGCTTTAAATTCCTCCCACGGGAGTCCATTCGCCATGGCCAGACCCAACATTTGGACCTGGGCATTCCACCATGTGAGTGCCGGGCCTTCTAAAGTTCCGACGGCAAACTTCACTTGATTAGCCATGGGGCAGTTACACATAGCAATTACTGATTCAATCTTCTCAAACCAACGAAGTAGTCCAACGGCTCCTTCAGCTCCACTAAAGGCGTGGGGCTTGCAATCCATGAATGCCTTGAAAGTGCAGGCTGGTTGTTGGTTTTGCTGATTTTGCTGGCCTGGATTTAGAAATAAAAAAAATAGGATTGGAATTATAGAGTTTAGAAAGATGTTTTTAGGAGAATGATTGACATCATTAGTCAATAGCTAAAGCATTTACCTGCAGCATTCTGTGCTGCTAGAGCCTCTGCCACACTATCGTTTATCAGTGCGCTAGCTCTGCTGCCGTTATGTTAATGGTACCACGACCACCGGCACGGCCTCCGCGTCCTCTCCCTGACATGATTTTTCACAATCACAAAAGATAAATAATGAGAAATATATCGCATATTAAACATTATTCAGGTACGAGCAAGAAGATACAACATCTAATATTTTGAAAATTAAATAAATTGTAGGGCTATAAAATAAATAACTCAAATATTAAACTTCTCATGCTTTTATTGGATGGGAACAACCTTACCCATCTAGGTTTGAAAAGAGAAATAACATAAGCAAAAGCAAACAAGAAAAGGAAGATAGAATAGGAAGATCATCAAGCATATTCGCCATCAGAAGAAACATACGATTGTGCATCGTCTGTCTCTACTGGTTTCTCCTCCACGGGCTCCTCTTCGAAAGGCTCTTCTTCAAAAGGTTCATCCTCAAAAGGTTCCTCCTCGCCATCAGAATGTGGAATCTCTTCAGGAAATGGCTTGCAGTTGGGCTTCCAAGTGGGTCACCCTCTCTTAAAGACCTTCAGCAGTGTGGTTTGCTACGTGTAGCTGAGCTTCCATAGCAGCTGAGCTCTCCAGAACTCCTTCTATATCATTGTCCATAGTGTCAGCCCTCGTCTCCAGATGTGCCACATGATCCACTAAAAGGTTATGGACATGGTCCGTTGTAGCTAGTTCGGTAGTCAAGAGTTCTATTCCTACCTTATTCTCATCTATTTGAGGTCCATTTTTCAGAAGGTTAGGTATCTCCTTGGTAGCATCTTGCACAATACTTAGTTCCTTCGACATATAAGATACGAAGGCTGCGAAAGCTTGTTCCATAGTGCATGACAAGCTAGGTAGTATGGATGATGAGGATGTAGAATCGATGTAGGGTGATGGGACATTTCCCATTTCGATCCACCTTTGGATCATTTGCGGGTATACGTTCCAATTGAGAGTATAATCCATTGCTCGTGCGCTACTCGGTTCACCTTGGTCAACTGAATGGTCACTGGAAGTAGTCTGGCGCCTTTTGGGCTCCGAGGATGGTAGGATAGGTGCCTTATGTCCTAGTGCCTTAGGTGATGGAGGTGGGGTTGACGACATGTTCCTGTAACAATATATATAAGTGCCAAACATTCAAATGACATGTAACTAATGTGTGAGGCTATAGTCTAGTATGCAATCCTAGTTCTCTATAACCAATGTCTCTAATATCAATCTGTCACACCCCCAATTTCAACTAACGGAGTTTTACCATTTGGGAAGTGACGAACAAGGATCTTAGACATTAGTTACTTTGAACGACTCTACGTGGGACTCAAATGAAAATACCATTCAAATCAGAGTATCAATGCGGAAGCATAAAGAAAGTAAATGCACAAAATACACGCGCCCAAAACCAATGTCCAAAAGTCCTAAAAAGTCCAAACATCCCATCAAAACAAGTACAATAGGATAACTCAAGTAAATATAATTAAATCAAAATCAAGCAGTTGAATCCCATGCATGCCCTAACGTGCACCTGTGTCTTAGCTTAGCGACCTGAGAAAACATGTAAAAATATGTCAACACGAGGTTGGTGAGTCCACAGGTTTCAATATAAGTAAATAAGCGTTTACCGGATTTAAGTTCATTCAGTACGTATCTATAGGTAGGTAACCTAAGTTCATGTTCAGCTCAAGCCTCGCAACCGAAGCTGACTGTTTGTTTATTGCCTCTTGCCAGGTCTATCAACACTGGCGGTGTGAGTAGGCTAACATTTCACCCATTCGATATCTAATCGAGTTAGCGCGACTAACGCGGGTGGGATTTGTCAAACTGTAAGGCCCCTTTCCCAGGTAACCTCACTTATTGGATTTACTCATAAACATGGTCATAATCACTGAGCTTAAATTTAAAGCATTCGAATTCATTCATTACATAACGTAACATGACATGTCTTAACAGCGGAAGTCTTTTAAAATTAAGTACATAACATTTGTCTTAACATATATAATTATGGGATGTCAGTCTTGTGCGGGGTAACCTTCACGCCTTCGCACGACCCTTCCTTTCTGTACCTGAAATGTATACTAAAAGTCAGCTAACGCTGGTGACTTATAGTTTAAAACTATTAAGTATGATCATTCTTTTCTTTATAAGTATACATAATTATATACATACATTTCTACAAATACGTATTCATAGCTTTTACTTTTCTTTCTTCATTCTTATGTGATTACATAGATATGTATTAACCTTTTCTTTCCTTAACTTTCACTGGTCATACACATAAGGGTGATCAACCCATCTTACGGTACGTATATCACAAAGACATACGCCCTTGAGCTACCGTCGTAGCCCTTTTACTCGTCCGGTCCTAGAAACTGTCCGCCTTAACTTTGGTCCGGCCAACCTTCGGCCGTCCTTCTTACCCGTCCTACCGTCGTAGTCCGTCATATTTGCCCGTCTGCCCTAAGGCATCCATTTCCCACGCGAACTATTGTTTATGCAACCGTTATACTATTTTAGCATTTACCTCGACCGCCCTTTTATGCTTTTGGTACATCCTAGCTTGCGAAGGATGTATCTTTACCGGTTGCAAAATAGTCACGTGGTCGTCCGTCTATAGAAGTAGCCATTAGCTTCGTTTCCGTCCATAACATATACATACATTCATAACATAAAATATAAATAATTATAAAGCAAGATTTCGTTTATTTACGTTATGCCATTCTTTCCTTCATTCTTTGTAAACATACGTTTCATTCTTTGTTCTTAATTCATTCTTTTATATATATATATATATAAAATATATATTAGTACATCACATATGATCACATTAGCATTAATATCATTTATTCATTTAGTGTATACATTTCAGCCCTAAGACATTTAATAAGGTTTGCACATAACATAGAAGGGGGCACATAGAACTCACCTGATAAGCTTCTCTAAGTTGTCCTTAACAAAGGTCCAACAACGTCACTTCCGATCTGGATTAGGTAGTTAAATACACATTAGACCCAACCCCGACTCTAATGGTTAAATCATTCTAAACTTACTGACTTTACTTAACTAGCATGCTGCCTGCGCACTTGCTAAGTGCGCAAGACCATACTCATGCGCACTTGACAAGTGCGCAGAGAATACTTCTTGCGCACTTGGTAAGTACGCAGGATCTTCCTCCTGCGTACTTGGTAAGTACGCAGGAAGTCCTTCTTACGCACTTGGTAAGTACGCAATACCTGGTTCCTGGACCAAAAATCTGAAATTCTTGCATGCTAACCCGATCATGCCAATCTTACAATTTTCTTTGATGAAAACGTGTGGTTTTCCATCTAGATGCTAGTTCTAGGCTTATTATCAGGTTTCATCCATAAAAACGTCTCCTATTTAGCTAAAACCCGAGAAATCCAAAAACAAACAAAAACTCAGATTATGGTTGAATGACCTGGATTGGAACTCTGATTCGGAGGTTTTGCTCACAAGCTCAGCTGTAACGTGCTCCTTCAATCTCGTGTCGATCCGTCGACTTTCTCTCTCTAGGCCCGAGCTCTCCTTTCTCTCTCTAGGATGGTGAAATGAAGGTGAAGTGGAGAAAGTGGGCTGCCTTGCCCCTTATATACCTGGGCTTCCATCGGCCCGTTGGAGCCGAGCCCAAGCCCATCCGTTCTTATTTCGTTTTATGACATTTAAATCTCTATCGTATTATTAATTACTTATTTACTATTTTTGGGATGTTACAAGTCTACCCTCCTTAAAGAGGTTTCGTCCTCGAAACTGCTTATACGTTAAAGAATTGAGGGTATAGTCCCCTCATATCGTCTTCTTTTTCCCACGTAGCTTCTGACTCTTTTCTGTGCTTCCAGTGTATTTTGACTAGTGGAATCGACTTATTGCGTAGTCGTTTTTCAGGTCTGTCAAGGATCGCTATCGGTTCCTCTACATAATTTAGACTGTTATCTACTTCGATCTCGTCGTAAGGTATGTGAGCTGTGTCGTCAGCTAGGAACTTGTGTAAGTGCGACACGTGGAACGTAGGTTGTATTCCACTAAGCTCAACAGGTAGGTCGAGTCTGTAAGCAACTTGACTCACTCTCGCTAAAATCTTGAAAGGTCCGACAAACCTTGGACTTAATTTGCCACGTCTTCTGAATCGAATGATTCCTTTCCATGGTGATACCTTTAACAGTACCATGTCCCCCACTCGAAACTCTAAATCCCTTCTTCTCTTATCCGCGTATGATTTCTGTCTGTCTTTTGCAGCTTTCATTTGAGCCTTGATTTGATCAAATTTCTCGGAAGTAGCTTTGACCACTTCGAGACTTGCAAAATCCTTTTGTCAAATTTCCCCCCAACAAACCGGGGTCCTACATTTCCTCCCATACTACATTTCAAATGACGGCATGCCAATAGTCGAGTGATAGCTGTTGTTATATGAAAATTCTGCCAATGGTAGACGGCTGTCCCAGCTCCCACCGAAGTCAATGATACAGGCCCAGAGCATGTCCTCCAAGGTCTGAATGATACTTTCTGATTGTCCATCGGTTTGGGGGTGGTAAGTGGTGCTGATGTTCATTCTAGTGCCCATTGCTTCATTGAATTTCTTCCAAAACCTTGACGTGAATCTAGTATCCCTGTCGGACACAATCGACAGCGGCATACCATGTCTGCTCACAATTTCCTTGATAAATATTTCTGCTAGTCTTTATGACGAAGAAGTCTCACGTATTGGTAAGAAGTTAGCACTTTTTGTCAAGCGGTTGACGATCACCCAAATGGTATCATTGCCTTTAGCTGTTCGCGGTAGCTTGGTAATGAAGTCCATCGTGATCTCCTCCCACTTCCATTCCGGTGTTGGTAATGGTTGCATTTTACCGCATGGTTTCTGGTGCTCGACCTTAACTAGTGAACACGTCAAGCACTTGTTCACGTACTTAGTCACATCATTCTTCATGCCCGGCCACCAGTACTCTTTCTTCAAGTATTGATACATTTTGTTTGTCCCGGGGTGGATAGAATAACGAGACTTATAGGCCTCATCGAGTATTTTGGCTCTAAGCTCGCCAATCTTAAGTATCCACATCCGGCCAAACCTAGTTCGTACACCATATGCATTTGCATCTAAATTCCCTTGTTGCCCTACTATTCTTTCCCGTTTTATATTTCTTTCTGATAGCGCTTCATCTTGTGCATTTAATATTTCACTCATCAAATCTGGTGTTATAACCAGCCGACACGCTTTGATCCGTATAGGTTCCGATTCTTCCTTTCTGCTTAAAGCGTCAGCCACCACGTTTGCCTTGCCTGGATGGTACAATATCTCACAGTCATAGTCCTTCAGTAGCTCTAACCACCTTCTTTGTCTCATGTTTAATTCCTTTTGCTCGAAAAAGTACTTCAGGCTTTTGTGATCGGAGTAAATGGTGCATTTGACTCCATACTGATAGTGCCTCCATATTTTCAACGCAAAAACTACTGCTGCTAACTCTAGATCATGTGTTGGGTAGTTAACCTCGTGAATCTTTAGTTTTCGCGAGGCGTAAGCAATTACCTTTCCTCGTTGCATAAGTACGCAACCTAAACCCTGCCTCGAAGCGTTAGAGTAGACTACCAAGTCCTTATTTCCCTCAAGTAGAGTTAATATTAGAGCTTGGGTTAGTCGTGCCTTAATTTCTTCAAACGCGTTGTTTTGGGTTTGACCCCATTCATACTTCACTTCCTTCCGTGTCAACTTAGTTAGTGGCAAGGCTATTCTTGAAAAATCTTGAATGAATCTTCGATAGTAGCTTGCCAATCCCAGAAAACTTCGTATCTCAGTTGGTGTCTTTGGGATGTTCCATTCCTTTACTGTCTCGATCTTTGAAGGATCCACCATGATTCCGTTTGGGTTTATTACATGACCTAGGAATTGGACTTCCCTAAGCCAGAACGCGCATTTGGAGAATTTTGCGTACAAATTTTCCTGCTTTAGCACCTCGAGAACCTCTCTTAGGTGACAGTGGTGATCACCCTCGCTTTTCGAATATACCAGTATATCGTCTATAAAAACTATCACTGATCGATCCAACATTGGTCGACATACTCTATTCATCAAATCCATGAACGATGTTGGTGCGTTGGTCAATCCGAAGGACATCACGAGAAACTCATAATGCCCATAACGCGTGCGAAACGCGGTCTTTGGTACGTCTTCTTCCCTTACTTTCAACTGATGGTAACCCGACCTAAGATCGAGCTTTGAGAACCAACTCGCACCTTGCAGTTGATCAAAAAGGTCGTCTATTCTAGGCAGTGGGTATTTGTTCTTTACTGTCCTCTTGTTCAACTCGCGGTAGTCAATGCACATGCGCATGCTACCGTCCTTCTTCTTTACAAATAGTACCGGAGCGCCCCACGGTGAGATGCTCGGTCTAATAAATCCTTTTTCTGTTAGTTCCTCTAGTTGAGACATCAATTCTTTCATTTCTGACGGAGCCAATCGGTAGGGGGCTTTGGCAACGGGCTCAGCTCCTGGCAATAAGTCAATTTGAAATTCTATTTCTTGATCGGGTGGTAACCCAGGTAGATCCTCAGGGAATACTTCCGGAAAGTTGCACACCACGGGCACATTCTTGAGTTCATTCGTTTTCATTCTATCATCAATAACATATGCCAAATAAGCTTCGCAACCGCACCTCATGTAACTTTTGGCCTTGATCATCGAGATGATGTTCGGCATCGTGCAATTCCAATCCCCACAAACCGTAATTGGACTGCCGCTAGGAGCTTTGAGGTGTATCCTCTTACGTTTACATATGATTTGAGTTTCGTTGGCAGCTAGCCAATCCATACCCAATACTATATCGAATCCTCCTAGGTAAGAAGGAATAATCTAGAAGGGAACTTATGACCCTCTATTTCTATGATGCAATCCTCTGTTACTTGAAATACTGTCGAATTTTTACCAACGGCAGTTTGTACGCTAAAGGCCTTTACTATGGTGTTGATAGTGCAACCTAGTTTACGACTAAATGCATTGGATATAAAACTTTTACTAGCACCAGAGTCAAATAAAATAGCAGCATGTTCATCGTTAACTAGGAACGTACCTGACACAACATCAGGGTTTCCCCTTGCTTCCTCCTCAGTTAGGGCGTAGGCTCGAGTCCTAGCCTGCGGCTGTTCCTTTTCCCTCTCTTTTCCCGAACCAGATTGGCCGGACTTCCGGCAGTTCTTTGTCAGATGTCCAAACAATCCACATACTTGGCACTTGACGTTTCTTACACATTCTCGAGAGAAGTGCCCCGACTTCCCGCACTTATAGCATGTGGTAATGCCGATTTTACATTCGCCAAGATGTTGCCTTCCACATTTCTTGCATGTTTCATATTCATCCGACCTTGGCTTCTTAGTTTCAGTTGTTACGTTCCCTCTTCCGGTGCCTCTAGACGGGTTCTCCCACTTTCTCTTTTGGGTCTCTGTTGGTGGGTCCTCATTGGCATAATCGTCGTAGACGATTCCGCTCAGATTCACTACCGACTCGAAGGTCGAGGGTAGGTTAGCTTTTACATAAACACGGACCCGTTGTGGCAATCACTTAACATAGTACTTGATCAAACGATCTTCAGTTTCCACCAGGTGTGGTACTAGTTGAGCTAGTTCATTGAACCTTGATGTATACTGGCGATGAGTCTTGTTGCCAGCCTTGAAGTTCAGGAACTCGTTCTCCACACGATCGATCTCATTCTGTGGGCAGAACTTTTGAATTATGAGCTTTTTCAAGTCTTCCCACGTCATCTTGTTGATAGCATTGGGTGACTTAGTTCTTTGAATGTTCCTCCACCAACTTAGTGCTTCGTTGGTGAAAGAATGAGCAACGTACTTAACAACTTGGTCTGGTCGACACTCGCTGATGTTGATGACATCGTTCATCCTCTCGACCCACTCGAGGGTGGCCACCGAGTCCTTGTTCCCGTCAAATTTGGGTGGGTCTCTGTCCTTGAAACCTTTATAAGTGCACCCCCTATTACTTGATCACATCTTTATTTCATCACCGTCGCTGTCATATACTTTTTCCTCGTGGTTACCTTCGTCGTCTTCCTTGATTTTCTTTAAGGCTTCAGACAGCAAGTCAGGCAACACATTCTTTAAAGTGAGCACGACCTCATGGGCAATAGCATCTCTGACCTCGGGTTCTAACTGTAGAGATCCTTGATGGTCGCCCCCAGTTGGGGTGACATTAGTTTAGTGCACGCTTTCTGTGTTTTCCGTGTGCACATCCTCTTCTTCTTGATGTCTTGGATTCAGTGGAGGCCTACCGACTCGGCCAGTGCGACCGCCTCGGCGTCCTGTTCTTCATCCTCCAGCCATAGTTCTTAGTTTCCTGATGGTCATAAAGGGAATACATCAATGTCATTTTCTTCAGATCATAGTTTGGAACAGTACGAGCAAGGTAAATTTTTAATTACAGTGACCGGTTTGTGATTACTAATTTACATTTCTTTTCGGGTTCAAAACTCTTCAAATCGGTTGTGACATTGACATCTATTTGTTCTAAGTTAAGGTATCTATTCTTATCCAAGTGTATTAACTCTAGTACTTACTTACCGTGCTAGTGTTGGCGTTGGTTACCCAAGACTGACATCCGTGCGTTGGTCCCTTAATCAGTTTGAGTACAGACATTTAGGGATGTCTGAATCTCTCAAACTATTGCTCTGATACCAACTTGTAAGGCCCCTTTCCTAGGTAACCTCACTTGTTAACATTTGTCTTAACATATATAATTATGGGATGTCAGTCTTGTGCTGGGTAACCTTCACGCCTTCGCACGACCCTTCCTTTCTGTACCTGAAATGTATACTAAAAGTCAGCTAACGCTGGTGAGTTCTAGTTTAAAACTATTAAGTATGATCATTCTTTTCTTTATAAGTATACATAATTATATACATACATTTCTACAAATACGTATTCATAGCTTTTACTTTTCTTTCTTCATTCTTATGTGATTACATAGATATGTATTAACCTTTTCTTTCCTTAACTTTCACTGGTCATACACATAAGGGTGATCAACCCATCTTACGGTACGTATATCACAAAGACATACGCCCTTGAGCTACCGTCGTAGTCCTTTTACTCGTCCGGTCCTAGAAACCGTCCGCCTTAACTTTGGTCCGGCCAACCTTCGGCCGTCCTTCTTACCCGTCCTACCGTCGTAGTCCGTCATATTCGCCCGTCTGCCCTAAGGCATCCGTTTCCCACGCGAACTATTGTTTATGCAACCGTTATACTATTTTAGCATTTACTTCGACCGCCCTTTTATGCTTTTTGTACGTCCTAGCTTGCGAAGGACGTATCTTTCCCGGTTCCAAAATAGTCACGTGGTCGTCCATCTACAGTTGTAGCCGTTAGCTTCGTTTCCATCCATAACGTATACATACATTCATAACATGCAATATAAATAATTATAAAGCAAGATTTCGTTTATTTACTTTATGCCATTCTTTCCTTCATTCTTTGTAAACATACGTTTCATTCTTTGTTCATAATTCATTCTCTTATATATATATATATATAATATATATTAATACATCACTTATGATTACATTAGCATTAATATCATTTATTCATTTAGTGTATACATTTCAGCCCCAAGACATTTAATAAGGTTTGCACATAACATAGAAGGGGGCACATAGAACTCACCTGATAAGCTTCTCTAAGTTGTCCTAAACAAAGGTCCAACAACGTCACTTCCGATCTAGATTAGGTAGTTAAATACACATTAGACCCAACCCCGACTCTAATGGTTAAATCATTCTAAACTTACTGACTTTACTTAACCAGCCTGCTGCCTGCTGTCTGCTGCCTGCACACTTGCTAAGTGCGCAGGACCATACTCATGCGCACTTGACAAGTGCGCAGAGAATACTTCTTGCGCACTTGGTAAGTACGCAGGATCTTCCTCCTGCGTACTTGCTAAGTATGCAGGAAGTCCTTCTTGCGCGCTTGGTAAGTACGCAATACCTGGTTCCTAGACCAAAAATCCGAAATTCTTGCATGCTAACCCGATCATGCCAATCTTACAATTTTCTTTGATGAAAACGTGCGGTTTTCCTTCTAGATGCAAGTTCTGGGCTTATTATCATGTTTCATCCATAAAAACGTCTCCTATTTAGCTGAAACCCGAGAAACCTAAAAACGAACAAAAACTCACATTATGGTTGAATCGTTACCTAGATTGGAACTCTTATTCGGAGGTTTTGCTCACGAGCTCAGCTGTAACGTGCTCCTTCAATCTCGTGTCGATCCGTCTACTTTCTCTCTCTAGGCCCGAGCTCTCCTTTCTCTCTCTAGGATGGTGAAATGAAGGTGATGTGGAGAAAGTGGGTTGCGTTGCCCCTTATATACCTGGGCTTCCATCGGCCCGTTGGAGCCGAGCCCAAGCCCATCCGTTCTTATTTCGTTTTATGACGTTTAAATCGCTATCGTATTATTAATTACTTATTTACTATTTTTGGGATGTTACACAAACCCAGTTGTACTACTAAATATTAGCTCGCTAAGATCCATATTAACGGTCTGATATTAGTTGAGGACTTTCTGTGATAGCGTGTTACGCTTAGCATTTAACATTGATAAAATACGAATTAAAAATCCAAAATTGTTTAGTCATGTTTTCTCCCCCAAGTTAAAACAGTAAAAGGGGCCGTGAAAACTCACCTGCTTTGCGTTGAAGGTAGTTTCACCCTAGTGGTAAGTTGGAACCACGAGTGTAAGTCTCAAAAGACCTACGAATGTCCTAAAATTATAAACACATAAATTAAGAATGATAATGGGAATTGTGACAGTGACACGGAAAGAAGCGTCTTAAAGAACCGTTCTAATATTCAAGAGTGGACGAAAGTGTCCACGGAGTTAGGGATTACTTTATGCGACGAATGACAGAAATAATAAATAAAATCGGGTGTTTTGTCATTCATGAAAATTGAGAAGATATATATATATATATATATATATTTATATACGAGTAAATAATATAACTAATTATATTGTTATTTAGTCTCAATCGATACACGATGTTATAAAATGATTCGAAATAATATAAATATTTATTATTTAATAATACGGGTCACAGTTTGAAAATAATATAAACGTATTATTTTATACGAATTTATGGCTTAAAAATAATATAAACATATTATTTTTACTTGATAATTAAATCAATATATTATTTATAAAAGTGGGTATAATTTATAAAGATAAGTTAATAATTCAAACCCGAGCCTACGGGCTGTTTCCCGGGTTAAAACACAGTTATGTAATAATATAATATTATAGGGTTTGAATTTCATTAATTAAATATCACCAGAAAAAGTTCAAAAATTATTTGTGGGAGCCCGGTCTCGAACCCGGGTCCCTCCCACACGCACACACTGACCAAACCAGTTCCGCCCGCTAGGGTTTCGCAAAAAAACCCGAGATCAATTACATTTAACATCCTGATCGAAAGTGATTTCCCTCCCCACATGCACCCAGATCGAATCCCGTCCCATACGCCATGAATTCGATCGCGACTGGTTTCAAGATCATAGGGGTTTTGCTCGCCTATGGATTGCGAGTCTGAGGTTAGGTTTAATTGTAAAAATCGCTATGTTTTTTATAGTTAAAAACCAGTTTGAAAAGCCGAGACTTAGACTTAAAAACGTGGAATAAATTTGATAAAATCAGATGATGTTAGAGGCTGAATTCATGGGGCTATTACCGAGAATTAGATTCCAATTCTATCCATGTATTTTAATTATATTGAGGTTAAACTTTGACTGGTGTTCGATAAAACCCAAAATGTGATGAACCCTAGAATCGGTTCATCACTGATTCGATGTTATATTCTCGAATTAGCATAGGGTTTTCAAAGGATGGATGATGGCGAGTCTATCCATGAAGTTTAATTGAATTTATATTGAGTCTAAGATAGAGTTCGCTCAAAACGTGAACCTATGAACCCTAGATTCTGGATATTGTAAAATTGGATGATGTTTGATTCAATTAACATGGGGCTTTCATCAAACTGAAAATTTCAAAACTAACAGTATGATTTAATTGAATTGAAAACGAGTCTAGAATTAAAAGCCCCAAATCTGATTTCTTATGAACCCTAGAATCTGTTTATGATAAAATCGATAATGTAAGCCATAATTAGGATAGGGCTTTCATTCTACAGCATAAAACGAATCAAAGGAATGCTTCAATTACCCGATTGGATGTCGGATTGATAGTGCTCGACTAAAACTGAGTTCAACGACTACGGGTTTGATCTTTGGTGATTCTGGTTGCTTCTCCGGCGCGACTGATGTAGGAAAATTCTTCTGAGGGACTCGAACAAGATAGCAGGTGTGTGATTTGTGAGGGGAATACAGGAATTAGGCGAATTCAGTGGTCGATTAGGATGAGGTCGACGGTTATGGATTTAATTTCCATTATTTGAGTTTAATTTGATTAATGCCTATGATTAAAGCTCAATGATGAACGATTATGGCATTTAAGTGTTAATCAATTATAGAATTCGATCCATTTCGGTTATCAATCGAGAATTGGAACTCAAGAAGTCGCGATTTTGACTTCTAAAAGTCAACAGAAGCCAAAATTGTTAATTTTGACTTTGGGAAGTCAACTAAATTAGTTTAGCATATTTACACAACTAGTCCCTGCAGTTTTGAGTTGAATTTGTGACAGAATCAGTCCCTGGGGTTCGATTTAGTTAACGAGGTTAAGTTTTTAACAGAAAACTTAACGGAATAGTTAACGGAATTAACCTAAAAAGTCGAATTGTCACATCAAAGCTCCAGAATGATCTTCCAAAAGGTTTGATTTCTTGGTGTTTTTGACTGGTTTTAGCTTTGTTTATCTCAGGACATCGAATAACCTGCAATTATGAAATATTAACGTTTTAAGTATTAATTGCAAGGTTATTATTCAATTAGTACCATAATATGGGGATTATTATGCATGCAAAACATGTATAATTTAGGGCATATCATAATACCTGATGTAATGCAAAGCACACATCTTTTTTTCTAATTGTTTTAGTTAGTTTTAATTAGTTTTATATTCGTTTTGAGTCGTTTCTGTATACTATTGAGTCGTTGATGTGTTTACATGTGCTCGAGTTGAATAAAAGTGAATATCCGAAGAAACCGAGCAAGAGAATGAAGCCTAAGAATCAAAAGTGAAAAATGGTGAATTTCTTGCCTTCGTGGTACGCGATGAACAGAAGACCAGTCCTCGCTATAAGTAATCCCTAAGCGGCTTTTAAATCAAATTGTAATGCCATTAGGAAAGGAGATTGATTATTCTGCCGTCTAGAGAGAGTCCAGGGGCGATTTTGGGAGTAGGAAGAGGAATTGAAGAGCAAAGATCAGAACTTTGGATTCCTGGTTCATTGTATCAGCGGTTTAGGTTTTCAAGTTTGAATCTTTGTGTTTGATTTCTGTGTTTGATACTATGTTTTGCTTAATTACTTTTGTCATGGATGTTTTGAGTATGATCGTAGGCTAAAACCTTGATACTGCCTAGGTTATGATGAATACCTGTTAAAGTTTCAGTTTTTATCAGTTTTGGAACTGTTTGAATGGATTAATGATTTTTGTAAAGATCTTGAGTTAATAATCATGATGATCATGTATGCTTGATTACGGTTTTGTGTTAATTAATGTTCCGCATGTTATCTTGTTGAATGTCTTTCATTAATAGATGCATGTTTAGGTTATTTGCTTATAGCTTGTGACCGTGATGGTATTGCTAGACGTAGTGATCTATAGGAGTGTTAGTTTACCAGCTACTAGATCGAGTGTTCATCCTATCTCAATACCCCAGAAGTGAGAGATAGTCGAGTAGTCTTTGGTATTAGGATTTGAGTGAATTGTCTGAAAGGAAATTCCCTTAGGTGATTTCGAGTCATAGCTGTTATCTTGAGATTACCCCATGCATTCTTCGAATGTATTGTGGACAGTGAGACTGAAAGGTGATCTGTCTTTTGGGTACATTATCATAGTTGGAGAGACCGAAAGGTAATCCACTATCTGGTGAGTTATTACACCTTTAGGATCCTTAGTTGGTGACACATTGAGAGTGATTAGGGATCCACTAGGTAGTTTAGAGTTGTTTCCTTAGAAACCCAGATCCATCATAGTTTCCAGAACCGGTAGAAGTTGTACTTTACAAGTAGGATTCTGACCTAGGTGGTATTCTTCCCATTCCTGATATTTCCTTAGTGCTTTATGTAGGTCCCCTCGGGTTCTCAATGGATCTAACTCGAGACGTGACGTGTATCAAACACACGGAGTGTGAAATTCAACCGTGTGCATGATTGTGTATATGAGACAATATCAAGACTAGAATCAACAAAAGATGTAAATAATATTCTCTTTGATTTCCACCAAACTCAGAGTTTACAGAACTTGAATACAAATTGCAAAGCTTAAGAAACTAACATGTAAACTCCTATTTATAGAATCACACAGCCATGCAGGCGAACTTAACAAGTTCGCCTAAACTAGGCCTAGGCGAACTTGTTAAGTTCGCCTAATACAAAACTTAACCAATTCATAGAAAACATAAAGACATAAAAGATCTAATCAATTACAAGGCCTATTGTCACAAAAATATGTCCTAACAGACTCCCCCTTGACAATAGCTTGATCATCTGTCTTCATGTTGAACTCTTCCAATTCTCTGATAGTTTACTCCCTGCACACACTCCATGTCTGATGCAAATCTCCAAGACTCTCTTATACTACAAACCCTACTCACGCCATTCACCAGTAAACATAATCTCTTTTCTCTTTAACATGTGCTGATCTTTCTTTGAGAAGTTAATAAGATTCATAGCATTATAGAAACAAGCTATAACCTTATTGTCTTTATCTTCAATCTTAGCCTCTACAGTGTTCACATATACATACCACCATTTCATATTACCCAGACAATCTTGTGGTATTTTCTTCAAAGGTATCTTCTTTACAACTTTGACTGGTTTAAACTTGTAACTCCAAATCAATTTACCAGTTTTAGAGTCCGTACTCTTTACTCTCTTGCCCTTCTGTGGTTTCAGCTTCTCATATTTCCCTGAACTACCTTCTAATCTAATCAACCTTGCTATAGCATCAGCAATACCATTATTTGAAATGTTGATTAAGGATTTAGTTGCCAAACCATTCAGCTAACATCTAGGCAAAGTATTAAAATACCTAAGTCTTGGTTGCAAATATTGAACACCATCAGATCTCTTTAAGGAAAACAGATTGATTTCTTCATCAAAGAACCAATTAATAATTCTACCAACACACCTTTCTTTATTTACATATTTTTCTTTCAGAATAGTTGGTGATGATGACTCAGGTAACACTTTCTTCCAGCTTTTTACCAATTCTAACTATTTTTCCTTCGTCATACATGTATCCCTATATATCACAGGTTCTTCAGTTGTCTTTGACTGAGCATTATCTGAGTTAGAATCAGGCATTGTGACATCTTTAGTAGAGTCCATAGAGTCAACAATTCCATTAGAAGTTACTTTAGGAATAACATCCTCTAGGATGAAGTCAAAAGGCACATTAAGACCATCACACCCTTCATACATTAAACTTGTTGTATCTTTGGTAATCTCCACTTCTACAATTTCTCCTTCTTCTATCTCTGAGTTATTTTCTTCATCTTCTAAGTCATCAAACAACTCATCTATATCATCTAAGAAGTCTATCTTTTCAGCTTCATCCAAATCAGATTCATCTTTAAAGAATTCTAGAAGCAAAATCTTTTCATTCCCTCATGTAACTTTATCACCTGAAGCTTCAACTTGAATTAATGTAGAATCCCCCTGAAACTGAGATACCGGAGCAACGTCAGAGTATTGACGATCACCCTTGTTCATCCTTTCTATGAATTACCTCCGTATGACAAGTATCCTTAACTATGACAGGCATCTCCCCCTGAGCGTCAATACGCTCTATCAATTGTGAGATTAGAATTTGCATCTCAGAGATCTGCTTTCTTTGATATTGAAGAGTTTGTTCTCTCTGAAAATCATTTGCCCTTAATACATCGACTTGACCTTGAAGACCCACAACTTGCGCTTCTAGGCAAGAGACTTTGCCTTGTAGAGAAACAACTATAGCATCCTTTGATGAACTAGGCGGACCAGCTTGTGAAGACGTATGTGGAGGAACTGGAGCTGAAGTACGTTGAGGTGAAGTAGACTGAGACAGATGTGGAGATATAAGCAAAGAATCCAGAAAATCCAAGTCATCAGTTACTCGAGTAGTTGCAGCAGTAGTCATGGAAGAAGATAACAGATTCTGTGACTTTGGAGTAGGAATATAATCAGAATCTGAAGAAGATTCATCTCTTAACGATCTTTTACCAAGTGCTGTTCCAGGAGGTAGACCCGCACAGACTTGCGTCTTGGTTTAGTAGCCACCGACTTTAGTCGTTTTCCAGCATTTTCCAATGGAATACTAGCAAGTTTAGAATAATGATCTGGATCAAAATCCTGTGTAGCTTCAAAGTCAGTCTCAGAATTATCATAATTAGCTTTTTTAGAGGAACTTGAACTAGTTTCATTTACAATTCCTTCTTAATTAACTTGGGGATAATTTACTTGTGCTTCTTCATTCACATTCTCATTTTCAACATTATGAACTTCCGGTATATCAACATGAACCTCCTCATGAACCTCCAAATTAGGTTCTATGACATTCACTTGATCAACATCTTGAACTTGTACATGAATTTGTTCTGGTTGTTCTTCAGGTGCAACTTGTTGTGGTTGAGGTTGCTATTGAACTTGCGGTTGCGGTTGTTATTGTTGTTCTTCTTCTTCTGGATGAATCCAATTATCATTTGGAGGAGCAACATAATCAGGATTAATAATATGCCCAACCAAATGAGTTGGGACAGGTATCAATGCTGGATTTTGTTGCTTGATGTTGTTACAATCAGTGAAAATCCTTTTAGTCATTAGAGTAAGAGTAAGATGCTGTTGTAACTGAGGTAAATTAGGTATAAGATGATTCAGAATCATATGAAGACACCTATGGTACAAAAGAAACCCTTGACCAGCAGGTGGAGTAATCTGGGCCACTAACTCCTTATAAAAATAGCGAGGAAAGTTGAACCCTCTGTTTAAAGTAAGAGCCACCATTGCAGATTGTATTGAGGTCTTCAAACCATCAGTACCAGATTTCCTAGGAGATAGACATTGAATAATAACATGCATAAAGTATCTCCATTGTCCTACTAGACCACCCTTCCTTGCTTGAGTATCATTTGCTCGTCCTCTGTAACCCATTCTTTGAAAACAACCCATAATCAATGTAGATGGTAACCCTAGAGGTTCTTCATCATTACCTCCAAGATGTAAGGCCTGAAGAATAGTGTCAACAGATATTGCTACTTCAATGTTGATGAAAATAGCTCTAATAACATTCGGATCCACAGTACAATCATGTTGTGCTGTATCCCAGAACTGTTGAATGTAATTCAAGCTGATGTAGGGATTTACAGAAACAGCAACGCTAATCCTTGATCTATTTAGAACGTTAATGATTTCCCGGTAATTCACCGCTTCAGATAAATTTGGATCCACCAACGCCACTTGGTTATGTTTATATTCAACTCGACGATCTATCTGTAAAAATGACATAGCAAAACCACACACAAAACATGCTAAAACACGATACAAACAAAAAAATGAAAAAAAAAATACACAAAAAAATTGCTAAGTCAAAATCATTTATGTCCCCTGAAGCTTCAACTTATTAAGTTCGCTTAGAGTTGGAAGAGGCGAACTTAATAAGTTTGCTTGAGCAAGTTCGCTCCAAGCTTAGAAAACCATCAGAAATAAAAAAATCCTTTCAATCGAAGAAATCTGATGTTAAAAACGAACACAACTTCATCGTAACACCTCAATGATCCTTTAGCAATCATCAATTTCAAGCATAACACATATTATATCAAGGTTTAGATCCACCATAGTAGTAGCGACATAAACCATAACCTAGATCTTAAAACAGCTTGAATCGATCAATTTGATGGATAAAAGACCATGATTCTACCTTGGATTGATGCGCAATGCCTTGAATATCCAGAAAATAGAAACAACAACACAAACCCAGACACTTCAATCACATAAGAAACAAGTTCGCTTAAAACGAAATAAGTTCGCTTCAGCCAAGTTTTCAGAGAACATGAACAAGTTCACTTCCTTCAAACAATATAAGCTACAAGACTTAAGTTCGCTTACCAGGCGAACTTAACCTAGGTGAACACCATAAGTTCGCTTCTTCTCCACACTTAACGAAATTTTTTGAACTTTTGAACTTTCAACTTTCTATACTTCTCTCTCTCAATTTTCCTTGTCAATCACCAGGAACCTGTTATCCGATCCAATCCGAACCTTTTTTTTTAAATTGGACTTCTCACAGAAGCATGACGGAAAATCTTTTTGGATTTTATCTATACAAACTTGAAAATACATATTTTTGGTTTTTTCTCGGTACAAACTGAAATGAACTAAACTGTAAAGCAATAAAGAACATATTTTTGTTGAATACCATGAGCAAGAAGATCATATCAGTATAAATGATATATCAATCACACATCTTGGATAAACAATCCGTATATCAAGGTAATTGGTATCCTATGCCATTCTTTCAAGTCTCCATTGTTCAGACTTTCATATATTGCATGTAATGATACGCGATAAACATTCAAAGAAAACAGGATCAGGCTATGACACGCAAATTTAAATTGTCAATATTATAAGATTTGAAACTAAAAGCATCTCATTCCCACTTTCTTGTGAGTTAATGTACCATTTAAGTATGAAATACAACGTGTACCCCACTAGTATACCAACAGAAAGTAAATTGCACTATCTTCAAGACATATGAGATTTATGCAAAGATAATATCAATCTCTAGGATGAAACTATCTCAATTAGCACATGAAAAGAAAACAGACCCCGAAGAATATAAGGAATTAGAATGATTCAATGTCTTGGCTTATATATGTGGAATCATAAGGTTCGGGTACATGGATCCAACTGTTATCTAGATTATGAATTCAATGGAATCAGTAAAGATGATGTATCAATATGATCCAAGGGCGAGTATATGTTCCAACAGATGTTGTCAGAAACATATCTTAGTTCAACATAACATTGCATGTTTTTCGAGGCATAGACAGTGAAGTGAACTGAAAAAAATGTGCTAATGAATATAGTTCGATACTGGTCTTATGAAACACTTTAAGCCTCATATTCTATATCTGATAATGATCTTTTAACACACACACCCAGGCATAAATGGGTTCAAATCACAGTTGCAACATATGCAATTATGTTTTAACACTACTAATGGTTCAAAGACGCTTTTAGCCTATTGACAAGCTAAATTATATGCATACACAACACTATCATCTCCTATTTGTGCAGTCTTTGAAGTTTAGATCAAAACATATATAATTCATATATATTGAATAAAAATAAATCACCAACCAGTCAATTTATGGTCATGTGTGAATGAATATCTACTGATGTACTATCATTTCTTCTCATGCTCTAATGATGTTAATTTTAAAATTTTTCAATTTGTTTGGGCTTTTTATAAATAACAAACTTTTTGACGGTAAATTGAAATGCAGAAATGAAAGAAAACAGTTAAAAAATAGGAAAAAATAAACCTCCATGAGAATTATTTTGAGCAGATTAATTATTCGGGATTGATCATACCAATCATCTTTATCAGAAATTCAAACCTTCTACGATCAAATGTTTTGGTAAACAAATCTGCAAGATTGTCATCGGTATAAACTTTCACCAGCTCAATCAACTTTTTTTCTGCATAATCACGAATAAAATGATTTCTTATTTCAATGTACTTTGTTTTACTGTGCTTAACTGGATTATTGGTTATAGACATTGTGGCATTATTATAAATGAACATGGGGGTGCAAGTGAAATTCAAACCATAGTCTCTTAATTGTTGTTGAATCCACAAGATTTGTGAATAACAACTTACATCATCGATGTATTCTGCTTCACATGTTGAAATTGAGGCAGTAGTTTGCTTTTTACATTGCCGTGACACAAGATGATTACCTAGAAATTGGCAACCTCCTGTTGTAGATTTCCTGTCCAAACAACCTCCAAAATTTGAGTCAGTATATGCATTAAATTCAAAATTAGAACCATGTGGAAACCATAATCCTAATATCGGTTTCCCTTTCAGGTACCAAAAAATACGTTTGACTGCAATCAGATGTGATTCCTTTGGTTTTGCTTGAAATCTGGAACAAAGACACACGGAAAACATTATATCTGGCTGTGATGCGGTTAAGTACATGAGAGAACCAATCATTGCTCTGTACAATCGACAGCCAATATCCTTTCCTTTCGGATTTGGATTCATCTTGTGATTTACAGGAATCAGAGTGTCATATGGGGTACAGTCTTCCATTTTGAACCGGCTCAAAATGTCTTTCACGTATTTAGACTAATGTATAAAGAAACCATCCTCTTTTTGATTAACTTGTAATCATAAAAAGAACGACAACTCTCCCATAGCTGACATTTCAAATTTTGATTTCATGACGTTCTCAAACTCCTTGCATAACTCTTCTTCTGTTGAGCCAAAAATAATATCGTTCACATATATCTGAACCATCAGGTAATTTCCCCCAGCTTTCTTGATAAACAAGGTTGAATCAATTTGACCACGAACGAAACCATTGTCCAAAATATGTTGTGACAATGTTTCATACCTCGCACGGGGTGCTTGATGAAGACCGTAAAGAGCCTTATCTAGCTTGAACACTTTTGATGGATACAATGGATCCTCAAACCCTGGTAGTTGACACACAAAAACTTTCTCTTTCACCTAGCCATACAAGAAAGCACTTTTGACATCCAGTTGATAAACCTTGAAACCTTTGAATGATGCAAAAGCTAAAAACAAATGAATTGGTTCCAACCTTTCTACAGGTGCGTACACCTCAGTATAATCAATTCCTTCTTGTTGATTAAAGCCCTGTACTACCAATCTTGCTTTGTTCCTTACCACAACACCACGATCATCCTTTTTACATTTGTAAACCCACTTGGTGCCAATCGGATACATTCCCTTTGGTAGATCAACTAAATTCCACACCTTTAGCTTATCAAATTGATCAAACTTTTCCTGCATTGTGTAACATTTCTGATTTTACTATCTTTATTTTCAATTCAATGTAACACATTTCAATTCCAAAATCTAGTACACTTGTTTATTCTATTCGTACCAACAATTAAACACTAGGTTCCAATGCAAATTCACGAGTTTTACACGAGTATACATTATTAGAATCCTATATGTATGGATATATTTATGTAAATATCAAACAAATGCATACTCACATATATACTTTTATCCAATTAACAAGGAATTACTCGTTTGCTTGAACCCCAAACCATTTGAACCTTAATTTGGAACCCCACACTCTCAAATTTTGACTTTGAAACCTCAATTTTGACTTTCCTTGATCCGGTTGACTTTCAAAAGTCAAAGTGGCCAAACCGTGATAATCCAAGGCTGCCATCGATGGATTATTGTTTGAGTTGGACTCCACATGCTTACCCAAACAAGAATCGACCAAGTCCCGGCCCAAACATCAAGCAAATTCAACCGATTACGCAGTCAATTCAAATTCAAAAGAATTTGACTTCGCATAGTCAAACCTGTATCAATCTCCGATCGATTTGTGTAATTAACGTGTATTGGATCCCGCAAATCACGCGCAGACCAGTCCCTCATGTATTCAACACCTTAACATGACTCGATTCATCCCCAATTAATCGAATTAACGCGTAATCAGCCCCATGACAGTTACGGTCAAATCCAAACCCAATCGTGTAAGTTAGATGAAATCAATTCAATTCAACGACACACAGACCTTCGCCTGGTCCCTTACAACCTTTCTGAACCGATAATCGCCTCTCATTTCGTCTCTGGAATCCTGTCGATCATGAAGAACAATCGGAGCAAACCTGTAGCCGCCCGCATTCGTGCCCAAACCAAATCAGGTGAGATTACACTCGTTCGATTCGTTTTTGATTCCTTGTCAAAATCCCTATACCAATTCGTGTTAACAAAACTAATCGCGACCGATTGGGGCTAGGGTTCATGGCGGGTAGGATTGGATTTGAATTTTGGTTTGTTTAATATCATGTTTTAATAAATTAGGATCTGTAATTATTCAGCAAAACCACTTGGTCCGGCCGGCAAGTCACTGCGCCGCCGAACCAGGTGGTGTGGGTTCGAAACCCATAAACACCGGACCTTTTTGCGAAAGCCTCAAACCCAAACCTGGTTCCCATGTAGACCCGTGTTAATACATTTAGGAACCATTCTATTACACGGGAGTGTCCCCTGGTCTAGTGGTGCTTGCGCGCTATCCATACAGAAACCACCCAGGTTCGAACCGGGTGGTCTGCGTTATTTTTTAAAAGCAGTTTTAAAACTACAAAAAATTTATAAAAAAATATTTTTATAAACCTTGCAATATTTATAACAGAATAAAACCAGAATTTATACTTTTCAATATAAATTCAGATTTATTTTGAATTTAATTGTTAAACTTGTATATTAAATTTTTAAAACAAAAATTCAAATATTCAAATTAATTTCTAAATAAAAACAATTAATTTTATAAATTTTATAAAATATTAACTTTATTTAAAACGATCAAATATTTATTTCTAAATGATAAATAAATAAATAAAAGTTATTTATTATAACGTGCAAAGTTAAATGTATAACCCTACACATAGATATTATTTACACAACTCCGTGTTTACGCATCTTTATAAATAAATAAATGAGGTAAAAATTATTTACTAAATTTATATTTAATATAATACGCCCGCTATTTTTTTCTTGTATTTTTAAATGATTAAATTACATGCCTTTATAAATAAATAAATAAAGTAACAATTATTTATTTAATTCATATTTAAACAAAATTGGTTATTTAGGCGATACTTAAATAAACCGAATAATTACATTAGTTTGTAACTATATTAATTAAATAATAATTTGGTTTAATTATTCAAATTCAAACACTAATTTAAAAATATTTTAAACTATTTATTTCAAATTGTTTTCATTTTATTCAACACCTACACAACCCTTTTTCATAATTCGACATGAACTCATTATATAATTCCTTATACTCACATCCATTGAAACCCTAGACTTTGATTTAGACATTTTTTCTTAATTCATGTTCACACGCAATACACTTTAGGTTAACATTGTGCGTTAGAAGGATCACGTTACTACCTAGTCTCTCGTGTTAGCTACACCTTTGAAATAAGTGAATATTACATAGACCTTTTTACTCTTTTTGGGGTGAATCATGAACTCTATACAAACAATTGCTTACATTTACACAAACTACACAAACACAATTCCTCTTTACATTCATGTGTGCAAATTTGAGCTTTATGTTTGAGTGCTAGGTGTGTTAACTTTTGCGTGCAATTTATGTGCAATCATTAACTATTCAAGCCGACGGTTAACAATGATAGATCTATTGAGTCTGACAAACCCACCCAGATTGGGGTGATTGTTACCGACAACACAATTTGCATGCTAGTTAGAAAGGTTTGATTGTACTTTAGTTACACAATAGTTGCTCCCCATAAATGCCTTATTTTATCATGTTATGTAAGGATTTGACTATTTACATCTATACACTATTTTATGATTAAACCTGTGTATGCTCACCAACTTTTTAGTTGACCTTATTTTATTCATGTTTTAGGTGCTAATGTGTGATTTTGATCAACACTTGCTACACATAAGTTTTGGACCTAGTTAATTTTAAATAAAGGATTATGTATTTCATATTATGTACTTGGTTTGATTTTGTTTTGTCTTGAATGTTTGAAATGAATTTAAGTGATTAATATATTTCAATTTAGTCAACCTTGTGCTCATGAACAGTCTACACGTCCTGCCCCGACGTTTCCGCCATCGGTTGGGGTGTGACAGATTGCTTCTATCCAGTTATTGTCATGTAAAGCCATCTTGTTGGAACCTAGTAGTCCATCGAATTCAAGTTTCTATTTTGATATATGTCCAAGTGTAAAGTTTTAGACCGGAAAATTTATCGATCGAAATCTTTTTCGGACGATCAGAGTTTTCGGACGAAATCTTATTTCTATATATAAGTCTTGTATTTGAAAGCTAGATAGAACTTGCACTTGTATCTGATGTGTATCTCTGATTCAAAATAGTGTTTTACTGATTGTACTGATTCTCGAAGTGAATATAAGATGATGTTTTATGATTATCTCAGTTTGATGTCATATTATCTTAGATTCGTTGTTTGATTTGTCGGTTTTCGATCTGAGAGTCTCTTGGATTGATTTCGCCTTTCCAGGAGATTGTTCGTTATTGTGTTGTTTGGAATATTGCAGATCAAGGGGATTCACAAGTGATATCAGAGCTTTCAGTTGAAGTTCTAGATATTTCAAGCTTTTTCAAGTATTTTCTTTGATTGAAGATCGATTAGAGTGTATTTTACTGCCATTATTGAGTTTTCTGATCAAATTTTCATGGAGATGACTAATGGGATTGAGTTTGGAGGTTGATTTCATAGTCGGATCAGTTGCAGGTGCGGTTTGAAAGTGCTGAGTTTGAAGTGTCCGAAATCTTTGTTGAAGGAGCCGAAATCTGTTTCGTCCGAAATCTCATCCGAAAAGTTGATTTGGTCTGAAATCTCTTCATCAGAAATCTATTGTCCGAAATATCAAAGTTTTTGATCGAAAAGTCTGATCAAAAAAGTTTTCGTTCGAAATCTCTAGAGTTGTGAAAAATTCAGAATTTGATACTTTGTGTTTGTTCAATGGCTGGTAAGGTTTATGATACTGAGAGAGTTGGGGGAAAGTCACCACCGATGCTGAAGTCAATATTAGAGTTTTCCAACTGGAAGATTATGATGAAAGCATATTTCAAGTTCACTGAGCATACTCTATGGGAGTCAATTGCAAAAGGTCCTCATATACCCAAAACTGCGAATGCCGATGGGATAGTTCCTATTGCAGATCCTGATTTGTATTCCGAGGAAGAGAAGAAGCTGATTGAGAGAGATAACAGAGCTTTGGGATCAATCATCTTTGCTCTTCCAACTAAATTGTATCTCAATTTTGAACAGCATGAGACAGCTCAAGGATTGTGGAATGCATTGTGTTTAAGGTTTGAGGGAAATGAAGCACTGCAAGGGAGCCGAACTGATCTTCTATTAAAGCAGTATAATATGTTTAGTTACAAAAACAATGAAACCCTGAGTGAACAGGTTACAAGGTTCACTACAATGATTAACAGACTAAGGAAGATGGGTGTCAAGTTTGAGGGGTATGATTTGGGAAAGAAGCTGCTGGATTCACTACCAGATTGCTGGAGCATACCATGTATGATGATCAAAAATACTACTCCAGATTTGAAGAACAAGTTACTTGATGATATTATCTGCTTGCTTGAGTCATATGAGCTGGATGCAAAGAAACGTGAGTTGAATAATCCAGACAAGCTAAATAGTTCGGGTTCAGCCAATGCAGCTCTGTTTTTGGAACAAGTGATGGAAGCAGTGGTTTTAAGTCTGAAAAGGGTAAGGGTTGTTGTGAGCATTCTTCTGAAGAAAAGGTTAAGACAACTGGTCAGATTCTTGAGGATCAAATTGCCTTATTTGTAGCCTTTATGAGTAGCTATGATGCTTTGGTAACTGGCAAACTTCAACCGGCTGTGCATGATGTCAAAGATCTTGTGCAAATAAATCCAGACGATCTTGATTACATGGATTTACAATGGCAAATGTCCATGATTGCTGTTAGAGCAAAGAAGTATTTTTAAAAGGTTAGAAAAGACAAGCTCCAGTTTGGTAAGAGAGTTGGTTTTGACAAAGCAAAACTCCAATGTTATAACTGCCAACAACTTGGACACTTTGCTTGTGAGTGTACAAAAGATAAGAAAATTAAATTTGAAGGTAGTGGAGTGAAGCTAGTAGAGATGATTGAGGAGAATGAGAAGTCTAAGAAAGCTCCAACTGCTCTTATGTCAAAACAACTAAGTAGTTGTTAGTGGGATGATGAAATTGAAAATGCTGAGAATGAGTTTGATGAAGCCCTGATGGCTGAAATAGAAGTCTCAAAGAAAACAGCTGAAGTTGCAAGTGATTATGTTTTGAAATCTGATGACAAAGGCTAAGCAGCAGTTTCTGTAGGTCCAGATTTCTCTTGAAATCACTGATATGATCGATTACACACACACATGCAGAAACTGTGTGTATGGTGGTGAAACAGGTAATAGAAACAGTGTTGGTGAACCAGCTAACCACAGTTTGAATCAACAATCAAAAGGTATGAAAATGTATGAACACAGTGAATAAACAACCGCAGATTGTATTGATTCAAGCAAAATGTGAAAGAGAAGGTTCAGGGTTACAGCCGCTACTCACACCCTAAACAATCTCAAACTAGGCTATTTATTGTAGTGACAGGTATCGAAACTATGGTCAATCGAAACTACTAGTTTCGATTGAGCATTTACAATTGATACACCGACTGTCGAAACTACCATCAATCGAAACTACTAGTTTCGATTGAACAGACTCAATCGAAACTAAGTAGTTTCGATGGCCCAGACTTAACTAATTACAGAAAACTGAAATTACAATAATGAAATGACAGAAAGTAAACTAGTCTAAAATTGTTTAAACATACAATAAATGACAACAGCTTATACAAAATATATGACTCTACAATCTCCCCCTAAGCTGTTGCATTACTGTCTTCAGCTCTTCATCAAGCAGCTGGTCCTTCAGATGTCTTTGGGATGAAAGGTTTGACATGGAGAGATACAATTCTTTGATAGGCTTTGGCATCAGCTTCATCTTCATCACTATAAGCCAGAATGTGATTCTGGAATAGCACCTCCAGATCTTCAGGTTGAAATTTCAGCAGCTCCATTGGATCAAAGATGGTGATGTCTTCCTTGCCCTCACATTCAATAACTGCACTGCCAATGACTGGGTTATAGAACCACTTTCTGAAAGTTTGTAGCTGGACAGGTACAGATTTTGGAAGAGTGATAGTCTTATGTGTTTGGGCAGGCTTGTATCTTAGGAACACATATGGCTTTTTAGTCTTAGGATGAAACCTAGTCTTTGAGATCTTCTTCTGAGTTTTCCTAGGCTTCATTCCTTTGAAATCATTGTTGACTTGAGAATGCAGAAACCTCTCAAAGTCATAAGCCATCATGACCTTCCCAGGGTTTTGAAGTGGAAGTTTTGCTAAATCCCTGAGGTCATAAAAAGGAAGGGTCTGGAAGTCAGTCATGTTCTTGAAGTGCTGAACTCCCCCTCTATATCGTCTGATTATAAAGAGCTTCCTTTCAGCATCGTATTTCCATCCAATTGGAGGCCTTTTCAGTTCTTGATGCTCGGCTATCCACTCATAAGTTTGAGGAGTCTCTTCTGGAATGATCTTTTTAAACCAAGACTTCCTTGAAATAGGAGGTTCAGGTGCAGTTGAAGGTTGATCTTGAGTTGGAATTGACTCAGAGATTGGAATGGTTGGTTCAGGAATGATAGTCTTGATGAGATTAATTTGAACATCTTCTTCATCTGATATGGTTTGAATTTCATCTCCTTCTTCTATAAAATATCGAGTTCGTTCAGTTTCTTTCTCTTCGGTAGTTAGAATTTCTGGATGAAGGTCATTGTATCCAAAGTTGTCAATCTCATCTAGAAGAACATTCAGCTCATCATCCGATGGGATGTCTTCTTCATCCAGAATCACTGTTTCAATATTAGCCATAGCTCCCTCCCTCTCTTCCTTGCTTCTCTTCTTTCATGAGCTGAGGGAAGGACAGACTCTGTTTCTTCAACCTTTACTTCAACAGACTCCTTTGTCATGGCACCGTGGCCAGTATACACGGTTGATGCAGATTCTGGATCAGTGACAAAGGCAGGAGACGATGGTTCAAGTTCAGATGTAGTCTCCCCCTGAGCCTTTGAAGTGGTTGGCTGTTGTGGAGTAGGTTTGTTGACAGAGTCTTTGAGCTGCTTAACTATTTCAGCTAAGGCTTTAAAGTCTTCTTGTTGCCTTATGATTAGTCTTTGTTGAGTTTTCAGCTGAGTCTGCTGACTATCTATTTGAGTATGTAAGCCCCCAACCTCCAGCTTCAAGTCTTTGACTTCCTCCTTAACTTCTTTTAGCTTAGACTTCAAGCCGTCAATCTCTGTATCTTTCTTTTGAAGATTGTCTTGAAGTTTCTTTATTTCAAGACTTAGAGTCTTTACTCTCGGTACAGGAGAGGTTGAATCATGGTGTGGAGATGCAGGAGGTGTATGGATGGGTGATTGTTGTGGAGATGTAGGAGGTGTAGGGATAGGTAATTGTTGTGGAGATGTAGGAGGTGTAGGGATAGGTAATTGTTGTGGAGATGTAGGAGGTGTATGGATGGGAGATTGTTGTGGAGTAGGATGAGGAGATGGTTCTGGAGTGGTGAATGAAGACTCTGACGAGGATGACAAATCCTCCAATCCAGTCTTTATCTTTTTAGCCCTAGGCTCCTCCTCTTCAAAATCAGATCCTGACTCAATTTGTCTTTTTGAGGAAGATGCAAGTTGCTCTATTCTTTCATCTGAATCAGACTTGTAATAGTCTGATCCATAAATTCCTGCATCTAGAGTCCCACTTGACTCTGCCACTTCTTCTTCATTCTCCTGTAAGCCAGCTTCAACATTTACTGTTGGCTCTTGAACTATCTGTATTTCTTCAACAAAAGGAGCCTCTATCACAGGCTCAATTACATGTTGCTCTTCTTCTTGAACAATAGGTATGTCTACCTCAATCTCAGCTTTATCAATAGGTGGATTACCTTGATTTTGTTCAGCTTCCAGCTCTTCTTCATCTGATGATAAGTTTTCTTCTTCAAGATCAGGATCAATGTCAGGGATAAACTCTTCTTCTTCTCCAATGATATGTCCGAACAGGGGAACGTCGGCTATCGCCCGGTTGGTCCTTTTGTTGGTACTTTTTATGTAGCTGAGTGTTTTAGCTATCATATTATCAAACACAAAGGTGTTTCCACCTTGTTGAAGCTCAGGAAGAAGATGATTAATGATAATTTGTAGAAATCTAGGATATGCTAGAAACTTCTCCTTCACTGCTCCAGTTAAGTTATCCTTTAGCTGAGTGAATATGAAACCAGAAAAGTTGTAGTCTCTTCCCTTTATTAATCCCAAAATACCTGATCCCAGAGTACTGTTAGCTGAATCAAAACCCCCTTCCCTTATTGATAGGCAGTGAATAAACACATGCACTATATATCTCCAATGGCTTGGTAAGGAGTTCTTGATTATCTGACCACTCTTGAACTCATCAGGATGACCCATTCTTCTGAAGCATTCTTTCACATAGTAGATTGGAAAATCAAAGGGTGCTTCTAGATTGTCATTTAACTGCAGTACCTCTCTCACTGTGTCTTTAGAAAATAATACTTCTTGGCCATGTACAATTGCTCTAATGTGCTGCACATTATCAACTGTGATTATCTCTGCAGTTTCTCAAAATTGTCTAATAGTTGCCTCAAACACCGGCAGGTTGTGGCTTATGGCAAAACTTATGTTGGAGTTTGCCAGAAAGTTTAAGACCGGAATGAACTCAGCAGCTTTCGGATCATTGCTATTAAGGAATGCACAGACATTGTGCCTTTTCACGAATATGAGATCCATACCTGTAAAATTCATCAGTTTTGCACAATAAGTAAAGGTTCTGAATATGGTCAATCGAAACAAGATATTTCAAAACTTAGAAAAAATTAGAAATCCTTACTGTCGAAACTAAGTAGTTTCGATAGAGATGAACTTATCGAAACTAACTAGTTTCGATAGAAGCAATAAGCTTTGATCAACACTTATAAAATTTCTGAAATCAACACTGTCGAAACTAAGTAGTTTCGATAGAGATGAACTTATCGAAACTAAGTAGTTTCGATAGAGGCAATAAGCTTTGATCAACACTTATAAAATTTCTGAAATCAACACTGTCGAAACTAAGTAGTTTCGATAGAGATGAACTTATCGAAAAAATTAGTTTCGATAGAGAAAAACTTATCGAAACAAGTAGTTTCGATAGAGAAAAACTTATCGAAACAATTAGTTTCGATAGAGAAATTAGGTCAAGTTTGGGTGTCGAAACCAGTAGTTTCGATTAAAAATTTTGAGAAATTTTTTAAAGAGTTGAACTCTTTTATCGAAACTACTTGGTTTTGAAACCCAAACCCCTTTTGATTCACTATACTCAGACTAAAATAAACAGTTTAATGAAGGGTTTAGAGCGGCCTGTAAATGACGGAATGTCATCTTACCAAATGCGAGACTGTTATCTGCAATAAAACACAATAATCGTGAGTTCTAAGATGATAAAGATGTTTGCAAACACAGATAAGCACACAACGACTGTTATTATGAAGATTCAGTCGAACAAATTTGAACTTTTGAAACCCTAGGTCTGTTGATTCGCAAGAATCATTCAAATGAAATAGTGAGACGTTACCTGATGATGAAGACAATGGTGACAACGGGGGTAATCAGGTGATTAACCCTGATAATTTGCAACTCAGACCAAGGCTTGAGAAATTTTGTGTGTGTCGGAGAAGATGAAAAGGTTTGCGAAAAAGACGAGTGAAGAAGATATGAAGGGAGGGATTTATTTATGAAGGCTTTTAAATTGCGAGGAACAAAAGACAAAAATGCCCCTGTTGAAACAACTAGTTTCGATAGGGCAAACTAGTTTCGATATGAACATAGTAGTTTCGATATTTCAAAATAGTTTCGATATGTACAAAGTAGTTTCGATAGGGCAAAGTAGTTTCGATATGAACATAGTAGTTTCGATATGTCAAAGTAGTTTCGATATGAACATAGTAGTTTCGATATGTCTAAATAGTTTCGATATGTACAAAGTAACAGAAATAAGACTAACATATATATACAAGATATTTACACTTTTCTTCTTTGAAAAAGATCAAACATGAGATCAGATCTGGTCAGTCTCTTGAAACACTTCCTTTTGCAATTAACTATTGTGAGTCCCTGAAGATAGCTGATATTTGTGCAAAGTAAACCCGAACATTTGTTTGTATTTTGATTTCATGTGATTAAACGGTACCATTTAAACACTATACAAGGTGTACCCCACATATTAAAATAAAATGATTTTGAAAACCTATCAATCCTCAAGAAGTACCCATCTTCATCCTATCATCTCTTTCTAATTAACCAAGGTACCGTCTTAGTAATGTCAAAGTACCACCAACATAAAATAAGATATCCAAGTGGATTTAGAAAATTAAAATAAAAATATCCAAGTAGATATTAAAAAGGTACGAGCATTCAAGATCTTTGCGTAAGCAAAACAGAAGAAGTCGTAAAATTATCCAAGCGGATAGAAAAATGTTGAACACCCGAGATCTTTGCGTAAGGAAAACAGACAGGGTCAAATCATCCAAGTGGATGGGAAAATGATGAGCACCCGAGATCTTTGCGTAAGCAAAACATACGGGGTCATCGGTGGTAAATATCGTTATATTGACGGTCACTTGGCGTATGAATAGGAATCCAATACGTAGGCCTGTATCTGATTGAATTGGTTTTCTTAGATATAAAAATGGGTTAGATGTTTCAATAATGGGTTCAAACACACAAGTATGAGATAAATTTAGAGTTTTCACACTACTTACAAGTTTTAACCATATGTCGGGCCTACCAGCTATACCTCAGTAAACACCATCGCTTTTGGTCCATTCCATGTCCAAGAGATGAGATCAGACACTATCATTTCTCAAAGGTCAGATTCAATTCTTCCTGCAACTCAAAACCACTTGTAAGATTATATACACAGCAATTCTTTTCAATATAATATTTCTCCCCCAAAAGATTTGCGTAAAAATTGTTCATAAAAATAAAATCTTTTTGGAATTTTCTTTGACAAGTAAACAGAATAAAAAATAAAAAAATAAAAATAAAAATACTATTCACACAATTTACTGAAAGTTGATCATTCCAAGCATCTCCACCAGTTGGGCGAATCTGGTAGAGTCTAAAGCCTTTGTGAAGATGTCTGTGGTTTGTTTGTGAGTTTTGACTTCAACAATTTGAATATACTTCTTTTCAACACAGTCACGGATAAAGTGATGTTTGATTTCAATGTGTTTGGTTTTGGAATGCTGAACGGGGTTTTTGGTGATATGAGGAACGACGGTGTTGTCACACAGAATGGGTGTCTCATGGAATGTGATCCCATAGTCAAGCATCTGATGGTGTATCCATCTGACTTGGGAACAACAGAGGGCTGCGGCAATGTATTCGGCTTCGGCGGTGGATTGGGAAACGGTGGACTGTTTCTTACATTGCCATGAGACAAGGCGGTTGCCAAGGAATTGACAACCTCCAGAAGTGGATTTTCGATCTAAGTTGCAACCCCCGTAGTCTGAGTCTGAATAAGCCACAAGATCAAACAAGTCAGTTTTAGGATACCACAGACCCAATTTTGGCTTATATTTTAAATATCTCAAAATACGTTTTACAGCAGATAAATAGAGAGTTTAGGATTAGCCTGAAAACGTGCACATAAGCACACTGCAAACATGATGTCTGGTCTACTGGCCGTGAGATACATGAGCGAGCCTATCATAGAGCGATATAGATGCTGATCAACGCTCTCACCATCAACATCAGGAGTCAAACAATGACGAACTTCCACAAGAGTTTTTACAGGATGGGAATCAGCCATTTTGAACTTGGTCAAAATTTCTTTTACGTATTTTTCTTGATGGATAAGGATTCCTGACTCAGACTGATCAACTTGTAGTCCCAAAAAGAACTTCATTTCCCCCATGGAGCTCATCTCAAACTTAGATCGCATCACTTCTTCAAATTCTTTGCAGAGACGGGGATTTGTAGAACCAAAAATGATATCATCCACATAAATTTGCACCATGATTGTATCATTTTCCTCCTTCCGTTTGAACAAAGTTTGGTCAATTGCTCCTCGTGTGAAACCATTCTCAAGCAGATGCTTTGATAAAGTTTCATACCACGCACGAGGTGCTTGGTGAAGACCGTACAATGCTTTGTCTAACTTGTAAACACGGTCTGGAAAATTAGGATCAATGAAACCCGGCGGCTGCTTGACATATACTTCTTCTTGAACTTTGCCATACAAAAATGCGCTTTTGACATCCATTTGATGGACGGTGAAGGCCATGTAGGCTGCATAGGCGAGAAACATTCTGATGGCTTCCAAACGAGCCACTGGTGGAAAGACTTCCTCATAATCAATCCCTTCTTCTTGATAGAAACCTTGAACCACAAGACGAGCTTTATTTCGAATCACAGTGCCGCCTTCATCCTTTTTGTTGCGAAAGACCCAACGAGTACTGATTGGAACTTTGTTCTTGGGTAGATCCACCAAATTCCACACATGTAACTTTGAGAATTGCTGTAGCTCTTCTTGCATTGCTTCCACCTAGCTGTTTTCTAGTAGTGCTGCTTTAATGTTCTTTGGTTCAGTTTGAGAGATGAAGCAGGAAAACATGCTGTTTTCAAATGCTTCACAGGCACTTCGGGTACTAACACCCACATTGAGAGGTCCAATGATGTTATTGGTGAGATGAATCGTGTGATTTCGCAGTTGAGGAATTTCATCTTCTTCCACGACTTCTTCCAAATTGGTATGATTTTCTGCAGGAGGATCGGCAATATCATTAATAGGATCTTCAGCAGGTGATTGTGCTGCAACATCTACTATTGGAATGGAGTTGTCTTCAACAGTTTCACTTGTTGCACCAGAACCGGAAGACTCCATATCAGATTCAGCATTTGCAATCACAAGAATTTCAACCTGAGCAGATGAAGAACCTTGATCATTTAAGATCCCTAAATTGTTCACAAAAAAATAAGGATTAACATGAGTTGAGTCAATTGAGAAATCAGGAAGATTAAATGATTTAAAAACTGAATTGACGTCAAATAGCCAATTGGGACCGTCTCCTGCGTCCGTGTGATTATTTTCATGCCAATTGATATCAATGGACTCCAGCACTATTCTTTTCTGCTTATGATAGACACGAAAAGCACGTTGATTGGAGGAATAACCAACAAAATAACATTCATCAGCTTTGGCTTCAAACTTGTTGAGCTGATCTGAAGTGTTCAGCATCGTGCACACACACCCAAATTTTCTGAAGAAATTAATAACTGGCTTGCGCTTGTACATGATCTCATATGGTGTCTTGTTGCAACTTTTAGTGATAAGGACCCGATTTTGCACGAAACATGCAGTGTTGACCGCCTCAGCCCAGAAAGTCACAGGAAGCTTAGAGTCAACAATCATAGTTCGTGCAGCTTCAATTAAGGTGCGGTTTCTCCTTTCAGCTACACCGTTTTGTTGAGGAGTACGAGGTGCACTAAATTGATGAGAAATTCCTTTGCTTTCACAGAAGGAATCAAGAGTTGCATTCTTAAATTCTGTTCCATGATCGCTGCGGATAGTCTTCACACTTAAACTGAAGAGGTTTTCAATTTGAAGCAGATAGGTCTTTAAAATCTCTGGCGTCTCATCCTTCTTAGCTAAGAAAAACACCCAAGTGAATCGAGAAAATTCATCTGTTACCACCAGACAGTATGACTTTCGTCCAAGACTCATGACACTCACTGGACCAAAGAGATCCATGTGAAGCAATTGGAGAGGAGAGTCAATGGAATTGGTGGTTTTAGGCTTATGTGAAGATTTGTGTTGTTTTCCCTTGGAACATGAAATACAGTGTTCCATAGGAGTGAAATCTTTGAGAGGTAATCCAGTGACTAGGTTGCCTCGAACCAGTCGGTTCATTGTTTTGAAATTGACATGTCCCAACCTCTTATGCCACATGAAAGATTCGTCTTCGGAAGCCTTTGAGAGAAAACACGATTCAATTCCCGATGGGTTGTTCATATCTAATCTGTATGTGTTGTATCTTCTGGGAGCACGCATGAGAATAAGTTCTTTCAGAATCACCACTCCCGGCTTTAAGATAAGACATTCTTTTGAATTGAATAAAGCACAAAAGTCCTTGTCAAAAATCTGTGAAACACTCATCAGATTGTATTTTAACTGAGGAACATAGTTGACAAATTCCAAACTATTTACTCCATTTGATATTGTTCCTTGTCCTTCAATCTTTCCTCCTCTTGGGTTTCCAGCAAAAGCAACATACTCTCCATCAATCTGATGATAATCTTGCAGCAAGTTAATGTGCCCAGTCATATGCCTTGAACATCCACTATCTACATGCCAGATGTTATCGCCGGTTCTTCTTGATTGACTCTATACACAACGAACCATTTATACGTTTTGACAAAAATGTTTCAATCAAGAGATTTTAGTGTCAGGATATGACATCTCATTGGAATCAGAAGTACAACCATCCTTTGATGAAGCACGGTCATCAAATAGAACATTATTTTTAATTTTCCAAGTTCGTTTTAAATAATTTTTAGCATTTTTAATTCTTTTACGCCTAGATTTTCTACTGTGAGAAGAGTTAGGCAACACATATGAATTTAATGAACTTTGGGAAGGTGATTCTTCATTAAAATTTGCGGTTGTCAATTTACAACTCTTTGAAACATGATTTGAGGCACCACAACTAAAATAAACGTTTTTACAAGATATCTTAGCCTGATAATAATCATCACAAGATGAAGATGATTGTGATGTTGAGGAATCTGAACATGAGACGGTTCTCTCATCAATAACTTTGTCTTGAAGACGATGTGCTTCCTTTAATCTGAAAAATTCCATGTTGCTCATGGTTTCACGTGGTACATCATTCACAATAATTCCTGCACTTTTAAATTTTGTAACACATGACATAACATTCAAAGATTTAGGAACAAAAGGCAAGGCATTTTGAAATTTAGAAACATCACATCCCAAACTATGCTCAGCAGGCATAGAATCAAAATACAAGTTTTTAACGTGTTCACAAATATTTGGTTTTGACACGGACATATTATTACATTCATCCGACTCAAGTTCTTTTAAAATAGTTCTATCATTAGCACTCTTTTCACAATCATCTTCGGACTTTACACAATTTAACTCTGCACAAGAAGCAAAACTGTCAGAATTAGAGGATGTAATATAATCATCAGGAGATAATGTGCAAACAAAAGGTGTGGAAACATGTGGAGTAGGCATATCAGCAAATCTCCCTGATTTAGAATAAGGAGGTGGATGAGAGTTATACCCAAGACCTTCTATGCCTTTTCTATTAAATTGTTTATCAATTATTCCAAACAAAATTTTCTAATCCATATCCATGTGGTTAACCTGTAATTTGGCTTTTTCTGCCTTTTGGACTCTTTCAGTTAAAATCGTATTGTTAATAGTTTGAGTATTGAGTTGTACAATTAAAGAACGATTTTCATCAGAAATGTCACGAATTTTCTTTAAGTAAAGTTTCTCATTTTTGGCCACAGAGTCATACATCACCTTAATGTGATTTCGTTCATCAATCAAGGCTTGATTGATGAATCTGTATTTTTGAATTTCATTTAAGCAAGATCTAGAATCACAAAGTTTAGAAATAACCGCAGCAGGCACAGCAGTGAGATCCTCAGCTGGTTCAATCATGACACGCTTGCCATTTTCCTCCACATCAGCCATCAAGGCTTTATCAGCAGCTTCCTCAGCTTGTTCTCCCCAATGATAATGTCCATCAGCTTAGCACACAAGAGCTGTGGAGCTTGAAGATGTGTTTGTCTTTGGAGGATTGGCAGCTTGTTTTCCATAGGAGATCTTCTTTTCTTGCTGATCCTTGGAGGATGGTTCCTTGCAGTTTCTGGCAAAGTGACCCAGCTGATCACAATTGTAGCATCTCACCTTCTTGATATCAAACCCAAGTGTCTTTCCCTGCTTGAATCTGTCTATGCCAGTTCTTTTGATGAATCTTTTGGCTCTTAAGGTCAACATTGCCATGCACCAATCAATGTCCATTTTCTCCAAATCATCATGATTAATCTGCTCCAAGTCATCCGGTTGAAAGCTAACCGGTGTTAGATTTCCAGAGATCAGTGCATCATAGCACGACATGAAAGCAGTCATGATTGGGACATATTCATCAGGAATCATGGTGATAGTCTTTTGAGGAGCAGAGGAGCTGGTAGACTTAATTGCAGCAGCTGAAGGAGGAACATCAGTCTGAAAGTATGGGCTACCGGATGAGCTTGATCCAGCAATGAGAGCTGTGTTTCTAGACTGATTAGATGGGGTGACTGCTCCCTTCTTAATCTCAATTTCATAAGATTCAAGAATACTATAGACTTCCTGTTGAGACAGAGCACTCAGATTCTCAGTCTTTTTGATCATGATTCGATACATATTCCATTCCTCAGGAAGAGAGTCTAGAAGTTTCTTGTTTAGATCAAGAGTAGGGTACTCAACTCCCATTACCTTCAACCTTGATACAATGCTTGAGAAACGGTTGATCAAATCAGATATTGATTCTCCCCTTACACTGCTGAACATCGCATATTGTTTCTTGATCAGATCTCTTTTGCTTTCCCTGACATCCTCATTTCCCTCATATCTTGTGCACAGTGCAGCCCATAAGTCTTTGGCAGTTGTGTACTCAGCAAAGATGTTGAAAATATCCATAGGAAGAGCCATGGCAATAGTCCCGTAGGCCTTGTTGTCTCGGGCAATCAAGGCAAGATCTTTCTCATCATACTCAGACACTAACTTACGATGTTGAACATCAGCAGTGGTAGTTACGGGCTTGTGGGGACCATCGGTGATAGAATTCAACAGTGTATAATCATGAAATTGAAAGAAAAGCTTCATTTTTTTAGTCTAGTCATCAAAATCTCTTGTGGACACAAGAACAGGTGGTCTATTTCCCCCAGAATGTTCTGTTGAACTTGAAGTGGCCATAATATTTTGAATCGAAACTAAAACAGTAACTAGTTTCGATAGGTCAACTTCTATTGAAACAACTAGTTTCGATAAGACAACTTTTATCGAAACAACTAGTTTCGATAGGACTAGTTTCGATAGACCAACTATTATCGAAACAACTAGTTTCGATAAAACAAATTTTATCGAAACAACTTTAATCGAAACAACTAGTTTCGATACTGAAAATTTCACAGACTAGTTTCGATAACCACAGTTTCTATAAGAGACAAAAATCTAATTTCAACAATACCTTCTCCCGACAAAACGTAGACAAGAAATTTCGATGATCAATAGAAATCAGAAATTGTTCCCCGTAGTTTCGATGCCTTCTTCTCCAAAACAGAAATACTCCATTGATGAAAAGCTCCAGAAATCAAAGGTGCAGAAATAACAAACCAATCCAGCGAAAACCTTCGTCTAACTGTCCTGATCACGAATCCAACCTCCGATTCCGAAAATACGAGCAAAAACCCTTGAAAAATGATGAAACAGTACATAGAGAATAAATGTGCAAAAACCCAAAATAAGCAATGAAAACCCTCGGTAATCACCTAGAATCGATCAATAACCTGATAACACTCAAAAACACTAGAGCTAAAGCTCTGATACCAATTGTAGGTCCAGATTTCTCTTGAAATCACTGATATGATCGATTACACACACACACAGGCGGAAACTGTGTGTATGGTGGTGAAACAGGTAATAGAAACAGTGTTGGTGAAGATAACCAGCTAACCATAGTTTGAATCAACAATCAAAAGGTATGAAAATGTATGAACACAGTGAATAAACAACTGCAGATTGTATTGATTCATGCAAAATGTGAAAGAGAAGGTTCAGGGTTACAGCCGCTACTCACACCCTAAACAATCTCAAACTAGGCTATTTATTGTAGTGACAGGTATCGAAACTATGGTCAATCGAAACTACTAGTTTCGATTGAGCATTTACAATTGATACACCGACTGTCGAAACTACCATCAATCGAAACTACTAGTTTTGATTGAACAGACTCAATCGAAACTAAGTAGTTTCGATGGCCCAGACTTAACTAATTACAGAAAACTGAAATTACAATAATGAAATGACAGAAAGTAAACTAGTCTAAAATTGTTTAAACATACAATAAATGACAACAGCTTATACAAAATATATGACTCTACAGTTTCTACTTCTAAGGAAACTTCATCTGATAGTGAGGTATCTTTTGATGATGATTCACTCATATGTTCTTTTGACTATATTGAGAAAATGCAGAATTATCATGCAGCAAACACATTCTTGATTGCTGAAAATGATAAATTAAAAAGGGTAAATAAGGAAATAAAACAGAATGAGGTCATCTACACCAGAAAAATCAATGGTTTGTTAAAAGATAACATGAATTTTAAATAATACTTAAACAAAAAGGATGTATTAATCAAGGATCTTACAGACAAACTTATTGCTGCCTAATCCGATCTTATAAAGGAAAGGGTTTTGATTTCTAAATGGGGTATGCAAAGAAAATTTTTTAATAATTGTGTTGATAATCAAAGAAGTTATTAAAGATGGTGTTGGTTACTAAGCGGTACTTCATTCTGATCATTTCGAACCGTTTCCTGAACCTTATGTTTCAAATGATCTACTTAGAGATGATAACTCTAATTTTCATGACTCATATGTTAGTGCCGCAAATAACACATTTCATGTAGATGAGAAGGTTTCAGTTGATGATGTGAGGAGTTTTAATGAATTCAATAAAGTGTGTATGACAGAGACAATAAGGGATTGTAGACAATTTGTGGTTGATACATGTATTGCAAAGAAGTTTGTTAAGTCACGTGCTAATAATGTTTTTGATGATGTACACAGTCTTTCAGATTCTGATAGTTCATATGTTTCTGCTTGTTCTACTAACTCTGTGTGTGATGTTTCTGATTGTGTGTCTGAGGGTTCTTCTGATTCTACTTTCTTCGATAAAGTGGTGCACACAGCGAGAGAGTATATTCCAATTCACAAAATGTCATGTCTACCCAAAGATGTCGTGTAAGATGAATTTAGAAATCCATTGATACAAGATTATGATTTTTCTCATGAGAGGCCAAAGAAAAATGATTTCATAGCTACTGAAAATCACATTCTGAGAAGTGAAAGGGAAAATGTGAAGCCTGTACAAATTAAAATCAGTACACCAACAAAGAGTCAAAATGTTTGTGGAAGGTCAAATCAAATGAATGTCAAAGGCAAATCATATGATATCAAAGACAAGTTCATTGACGTCAAAGATAAGCCCGTTCAAAGTAAAGAAAAGTCAGAGTTCAAAAGAGTGTGAGAAAGGAAAATCCGTGTTTGAAGTAGGCAAATGTTTAAAGTCAAAGTCAAAGTTTAGAAGTCAAAATTGTTTCACTTGTGGGCCAGTTGGACATTTTGCTAGAAATTGCAAACACAAGTCAAGTGAGTCAAAGGTCAAAGGATACAATACAAGAACAAAAACAAAATCAACAAGTGGTTTAAGAAAGCATTTATGAACGACAGTGTGTTTGTGTCCGGAGTGAATCTTCGTTACTGTCGCGATTACTTGCTTTCTAAAGATCATAGTGAATTTTATTCTAATGCTTGTCATGATTATGTACTACCTAATTTTGTGAAAAAAAAGGTCCAAAATAGTCCAATATATGTGAAAAAGTCAACCAAACCAAGCTATTTTGCTAAAGAAAAATTTAATAAGAAATATGGAAAAGATGTTGGTTGTTTTTGGAAAATTAAAAATGAACAAATATCACATAATGTTAGAGCAAAGAATGTCAAGAATTAGAAGGAACAAGTTGTTGTGACTAAGAATGTAAAAAGTCCAAGTCAGCCTGGGTCAAAGATGATCTGGGTACCTATTTCTCATTAAGTTGTATTGAAAATGTGCAGAGTAAATCCAGGAGGACTATTAATAATGTTTGGCATGTTGATAGCAGTTGCTCAAGACACATGACTGGACAAAGAGATATCTTAAACAATTTCAGATCTTTTGATGGTGGTTTCGTTGCGTTTGCTGGAAATAAAAAGGGTTGAAAGATCACTCGACAGGGAACAGTTTCAAATGATTTAATAACTCTTGAAAAGGTTAATTACGTGTCACAATTGGAGTTTAATCTTCTTAGTGTGTCGCAAGTGTGTGATAAGGACATACCGGTTCACTTTACTACATAAGAATGCTTGTTTTTAAAGCTAAGACTGGTAATTCCTGAAGAAATGATTTCGATGCGTGCTCCAAGAAAGTTTAATACTTATGTGGTAGATATGAATGACCATTCAACACCAGTAAGCATATCTTGCTTGTTATCAAAAGCCACAGGCTCAGAATCATATTTGTGGTATCGAAGAATGGGTCATGTGAATCTGAAAAACATGAACAATTTGGTTTATAAAGATATGGTGTGAGGTTTACCCAGAAAGGAATTTATAATTCAAGAAAGTTCATGTGCAAAAGGAAAACAACAAAAGAAATCCCATCCGAAAAAGACAGTGACAATGTTTACTCGACCTTTATTTTTTATTCATATGGGTTTATTTGGTCATGTTAGAGTAAAGTGTATTGCGAAGAAATCCTACTGTCTTGTTATCCCGATGATTTTTCAAGATTCCCCTGGGTGTTCTTCCTTGCAACAAAGGATGAAACACCCGAAACAATCATCGAATTTATAAAGCGAATTGAAAACATCTGTGATAGCAAAGTGTCAATTATTCGCAGTGCTAATGGAACAGAGTTTAAGAATAAACTGATAAATTTGAGTTGTGCAGAAAAAGGCATAACTCATCAATTTAGTGCAGCAAGAACTCCGCAAAAAAATGGAGTGGCTGAAAGAAAGAACAGAACTTTAATTGAAGCTGCTCGTACAATGCTCGTGGATTCAAAATTGCCCATTATTTTCGGGGCTGAAGCAGTAAACATAAAATGTTATGTGTTGAATAGAGTTCTCATGGTGAAACAACATACAAAGACTTCATACGAGTTGTTTTTCAGAAGAAAGTCGTATATCAAGTTTTTTAGAGTATTTGGATGTTCGTGCACGCTTCGAAATACACAAGATTCTTTGCCAAAGTTTGCTGCAGTTGGAGATGAATGTTATTTCTTGGGATACTCATCTTATCAAAAGGCTTTTAGAGTTTATAATAAAAGAACAAAGACTGTTCAGGAATCGTATTATGTGGAGTGGCAAGAGTAAACTATTTCTCCTGAGCAAAATGGGCCAGAATGGTTCTTTGACGCGGATATAATTTTCAAAACTATTGATCAACAATCTTTATCTGATTCTGATGCTACAAGTTCTTCAAATACAGTTGATGAGTTGGTAACAAGGATTGATCAAAATGTTAACAATTTCTTGGTTGGTCCACAAAAAGTAATGATTCAAAGTGAAAACTCTGGAGATGTTACTAAATCTACACAAAGACAAGAAGAGTAACTTGAAATTTCAACTACAAATGATGAAACTGAAGTACAGGTTCCTGTTACTAATGATGAACCATTTGTTTCTGAAGATCAGCTAGAAGTTTCCAATGTTTAAGCTGAGAATGATTGTCAATCAAACTCTTCAAATGTTTCAAATGACCAATCACCAGAGTTAAATGACACTAGTATGCCAGAATCAGTTCAGGTTGAAGAAATTCCAATTCACAGAATTCATTCATCTCATCCTGGTGAGAATATTATTAGATCTATTGAAGGTGTGAAAATAAGAAGCCAAACCAGAAACATTAATGTATGTCTATATTCGTGCTTTTTATCACAAGAAGAACCAAAGAATATAACAATCGTACTTCAAGATTCAAATTGGATTGAAGCGATGCAAGAAGAGTTACTTCAATTTAAGAAGCTAAATGTGTGGCATCTTGTTGATCTTCCAGAAGGTAAGTACCTGATCGGTACAAAATGGGTTTTTTGAAACAAAAATATGATCGTGGCATTGTTGTTCGAAACAAAGCTCGACTTGTTGTACAAGGATTCTATCAGGAAGAAGGGTTGGATTATGATGATGTTTTTCCTCCTGTTGCCCGAATTGAAGCTATTCGTATCTTTCTAGCCTACGCTTCATTCATGAAGTTTAAGGTTTATCAAATGGATGTGAAGATTGCATTTCTTTATGGGGTTGTAAAAGAAGAAGTATATGTCAATCAACCGCCTGGTTTTGAAGATCCTGATAATCCATTCCAGGTTTACAAACTCGATAATGAATTGTATGGTTTGCATCAAGTACCTCGTGCGTGGTATGAAACCTTGTCAACTCATCTTACAACAAATGGCTTCGTTCGTGGTACAATTGACAAGACTTTGTTTATGAAGAACATTGATTCTGATCTGTTGATAGTTCAAGTATATGTTGATGATATTATCTATGGATCAACAAATGAAAATTTGTATCGTGAGTTTGAAACAGTCATGAAACTCAAATTTGAAGTGAGTCTTATGGGTGAAATGCAATTTTTTCTTGGATTGCAGGTGTAACAATCTGATGCTGGATTACTCATTCACCAAGCAAAATATGTTAAAGACATTCTTATAAAATTCAACATGAGTGATTGTAAATCGGCTTCCACTCCCATTGCTCCTCATGAATCCCTCACTGTAGATTTATCTGGTGTTGCTGTTAATCAAAAGATGTACCGTTCCATGATTGGTTCATTGATATATCTGACAACTAGTAGACCCGACATCATGTTTGCAGTTTTGTTCTTGTGCTCGATATCTTAAGGGTCGAGTTAATCTTGGTCTTTGGTATCCATATGATTCTGATTTTCAATTTTATGCTTATACTGACAGTGATTATGGTGGTTATAACTTAGACAGGAAATCTACATCTGGAGGTTGTCAATTTTTGGGGGAGCGGCTAATATCGTGGCAATGTAAGAAACAGACAAATGTGTCAACTTCAATTGCAGAGGCAGAATACACAACTGCGTCTAGCTGTTGTTCATAAGTAATTTGGATTCAACATCAACTGTTGGGCTTTGAAATTAATCTCTTGGAAACCCCAATTTACTGTGACAATGAGGTAGTGCTAGGCATCGAGAAAAATCCAATTCAGCACTAAAAAACAAAGCATATCGCCATCAGGTTACATTTTATTTGCGATTGCTTTGATAATGGTTTAATTAAGGTGGTCCACATTCATACCTTAGAGCAAAAAGCCGACATTTTTACAAAAGCTTTTTCAATAGACTGGTTTAACTCTCTGGTAGAAATGTTGGGGATGATTTCTTTCTGATTAAAAAAAATAAATAGATATAAAAATAAAACAAAATAAAAAAATTGTTTAATAAAGTCCGTTATTTTAATTGAAAGACCGTATATGTTAGTCAAAAAGATTTTATTTTAGTGATAAAATTGAGGTTTGTTTTTTTTGTGTTTTAGTGGTTTAAATAAATTGCATCACAATTTTAGGGGGAGAATAAAAGAAAATAAAAAGTTTTTTTGCTGAAAATGAAAAAGAAAATACATGAATGAAATATTTGTGATGTTTATATATGTTGAAGGTTGTTTCAAGTGAATTTGTGCTAAAAATATGTGACTGATTGACCTAAATATAGGAAATAATAGTATATTTGTGCATTGAGCTTACGCATGAATTGGATATGATGGTGATATAGGTTACAATTATTGATATGTTCGTAGGCTCTGCATATATAAATTAGGCGATATTTGTGTGATTAACTAAATTGCAATCTTTTTGTTTTACTCACATCGAATATCGGTACTTTAATCATTCGAATGCAAAGTGAATCTAGTCATACCATGAGACCAGGATCTTGATGAGTTATTAGCACAATTTGTTTGCTCTATTAACTATATCCGTCGAATATATGATTTAGAGTTAAACACCTTCATACAGCTGATGGTTCTGGTGAAAATCTCGGATGGAAACCAGGAAGTCAGTATGTTTCGCCCTTTGAATCATTCGTCATTTCAATTGACATATCCAATATCTTACGGATATCCGCATACCCGAATCATTCATGATTCTTCATATATACTCTTCACAACTCATATGAATAAATATGATTCCATACTATCTCAGAAACCAAGATAATGAATCAAAATGATTCTGAATCAATATGATTCCAATCAAATCCACTAGGATTATTTTTCCTGTGCTAAGAACGCTACCTTCATGCTGGAGATTGGATCATGATCTGGTGAAATTTTATGTTGATTCTCAGTTCTTTCCATATTGATTGTGGGGTACACATTGTATTGATTAATCTTACCTTAACTGTCACACATTATCTGCTAAAACATGATGCATGTGTTTATATGGATTAATATACTGGCAATAAATGTTGAACTTAGTAGATCCTGACTTGATATGAAGTGTGATTAAGACAGTGTGCATTTATGATCTTATATCAATTCAGTTTATCAACATGTGAAAAGACTAGATTTTCTGAAAAAGTTTATGTGTGTGTGTTTTGTTTTAGTATTTTGTATGAAGTAGTTGTTTTTTTTATAGTTGAAAGTATTAAAAAAATTTGGAACAGGTCTTAATGATATCAAGATTGGACAAAGAAAAATAAATTAAAAAATTTCACAAGTAAAAAGTTTTGTCCCAAATCTTTTGTCTGAAATTGTTTTCGATCGAAAAATCGTATGCGAAAAGTCTTTTCGTCCGAAATCTCAAAAGGTATATATATGTACTTTTCGATCGAAATCAGTTCACCACCATTGTATGAGCTTTCGAGCCGGTTTTCTATTTTTTTCATGTTTAGTGTTTTTGTGCGAAATCTTCGAGCAAAGTTGAAAGGGTTTTCAGGGTAAAGTTTCCGACATTAAGGTAAGTTTTTCTGGATCCTTAGAGTAGGATTAGATAGATCCATGGCCTTAGAATTTAAATAATTATGAATGGTCCAAAAACTTGTATGAATTGTCCGAAATCTTTGATGAATTGATCGAAATCTTTCTCGGATGGAAATGAAGAGTCTCCAACTGATCTGTCCGAAAAGGTTTGCAATCGAAATTGTTTTCGATCAGGTCTTATGTGAGTTTCCGTACGAAAACCTTGGAGTTGAAATTTTTTGTAAAGAAATTGTTTTCGTTCGAAAAAGGTGTTTTACAAGAGTTTTCGAGCAGGAGTTTTAGATCGAAAAAGTTTTTGGATAATAGTTTTCGATCGAAATCTTTGGAGTTAGCAAATTTTAAATTTTACCTGATTTGTGTTACTTGTATTGAACATATATGAACAGGTTAAAGTTTGACGCAAGGCACAACATCTGTGCGTGTTTGACTACTAGCATAAGAAAATGAAGGGATTATGAAGAAATAGTTCGGTTTCTGAACAAATCAAGAATTCTAACAGCCATATCAACACAAGTTACTGTTTATGAAAATCAAATTCGAGAATTCTGGAATATTTTTGAATATAAGCATGTTAACAATGAGATCTGGATAGAAAGTACAGTTGGTGGAAAGAAGATTAAGATTACTGAACAAGTTGTAAGAGAGGTTCTTATGTTCAGAGACAATGTCAGTTTTCCATACAGAATAAGCTACACACGTGTGATGCAGATAATCAAAGAAATGGGTTATGAAGGATAATTTCCAAGAAGGCAAGTGACAAAGACTTTATTAGGGAAACAGTGGAGGTACTTAGTACATGTATTCATTCATTGCCTTGGACCGAGAACAGGAGCGTTTGATCAAATTGGTGAAGTGTTTAGTAGAGCTCTGGTTTTTCTGACAACTCATCGTAGATTCAATTTGTCAAGGATGATCTTTAAAGTTATGATTAATAATTTTGTGGGTCCAAGACATAACAACAAGTTTCTACTATATTCGAGATTCTTACAGATGATAATCAATACATTGTTGCCAGATCTTCCTAATGATGGGGTTGAGCTACCATTGGATCAAATGACAGAAACAGTTTTCAGTAGCATGAACACCATAAGGAAGAAAAGCATGTTTACTAGGACAGTGACACCTTTGTTTCCAAGCATTATTGAAGAGAATCCTGATCCTGAGTTTTGTGTAGAAGATGAATTGAATGATATTCAAGGTAGTGAAGTAGAGGATAACGATGGTAATGATAATGATGATGAAGGAGGTGATGATGATGATGATGATGAAGGTGGTGATCGGAATGTAGTTCAAAACAAACATGAAGATGTTCAAGCACATGTGATTTTTCCTGAAGTTATTTCAGAGATAGTGGTCGAGAAAGAAAATGTTGATGAACCAGTTAAAGAAACAGAGAGAGTTCAAGAAAATGAAAGTGTTGAAACACCAGAAGTTCCAGCAACCGCAAATGAAACTCCAATAAAAAGGAAAGCTACTGAATCTGAAAAGGACGTGCTATCACACCCCGACCGATGGCGGAATCATCGAGGCGGACGCTAAATGATTGTTCATAAGCGCATGATCTGCTAAGGTTGCATAATTCATTAATAAGATTTAAATATCAAATATTCCATTACAATTCAAGTTATAACACCCTATTCTAGAATATTACACATAATTATTTCACTAGGTCCAAAAGCCTTATGTGTAGCACCTTCAACACATAGTCACACAATCACATATCTTCACCTGAAACGTAATCCAAAACAAGTGTCAACTACGAGAGTTGGTGAGTTTACAAATGATTGAATATAATAAAAGTTTAATTAAAAACGTTTATACAATTCTTGGTTTGATATGGTAAGATACGGCATGATGTGGAGAATTCACTATGTATATACCAATCGTAAGTATGTAAATATAAGCATATAGGTTTAACGTGATAGGCATGGAATCAAGACTATGTGGGTCACACACAGTTTAAAACCACCCTAAAAGTATCCAAAGCATGCAAGTATGTATAAGCACAAAGGTCTAACGTGATAGGCATGGAATCAGGACTATGTGGGTCACACACAGTTTAAAAACCACCCTAAAAGTATCCATAGCATAACAAGTGACCATGCAAAAAAGCAAAATAATCTACGCACGTAAACACAAGTTGAATTGTATGTAAGTATGCACAGATTACGTCTCACCCCAAAATGTATAAAAATGTAAATAGGGGATATGTAACTCACCTTGCAAGCGGGTATTTTTCCACGCGTGTAGGTGATAAAGATGTTGAAGTCTAAGCATGTTGAAACCCTATGTAGATAAATGGGTATTATTGTATGTTTACATGCGCGTATTAGTATTTAATTGTGTATAGGTTTATAATAACATTTCTTAGTGTTATTTGCACAAAAGTTGGTCCAGATTTACTTGAAATTACTGATTTGATCGAAACTGTTTATAGTTGTGACAGGTATTGAAACTGTGTTCAACCGAAACTACTAGTTTCGATTGACCATTTACAAGTTACAGAGAACTGTCGAAACTACTATCTATCGAAACTACTAGTTTCGATTGATCATTTATAAGTGATACACAGGCTGTCGAAACTACCATCTATCAAAACTACTAGTTTCGATTGATCACTTATAAGTGATACACAGGCTGTCGAAACTACCATCTATCGAAACTACTAGTTTCGATTGACCATTTACTCAATCGAAACTAAGTAGTTTCGATGGCCCAGACTTTAGAAAATAAAACAGTAATTTTTCAGAACAATAGTTTCTCCGGTAATCGATGGTTTGGAGTCGTGACTTCGATTGGTTCAGCTTGCCTTATGATAATAGAAGGTAAAGAAACGAAGTTGAGGATTCTTACGTGGTCGCAAAGGGACCGGACGGCAGATTCTTAAATCCGAGAATGTCCAGAATGAGAATCGAGCTTCTGGATGGGATTAGCCTCTACAACCTTGGTCACAGCTTCACACAGAGATGGCGATTGTAATGATGCCTTCAATTTGGAGTGAGATTGGGTGGAAGAGGGGTAGCGAGCTCGTGCAGGTCCGTCTATGGCTATTTATAGCCGAGTTCGTTTCTTGTAACAAAGCGTGCAATTGGGCACGTCCCGACACTCGTCTGGACGAGACGAAGCTAACGAGCTATTAAATACGCGTGGGGGTTGACTGTCGGGCTCGAATTCGAGGCGTGGGTTCTCGGCCACCAACAAGATCAGGCGATTCGTATGTTGGGGAGACCAATTGGTCGGGGCCTTTTGTTCGCATGGAGAAGACGAGCTCAGGGACTTCTGTAGTGGCTGTCGAGGTGCAGGGAACAGCCCTGTCGGGGTGTTCGCCGGAAACTATCTCGGACCGCCGGACAATGTAGGGGATAACCGGATTTACGAAAAGGGTTTTGGCAGATTTAGTCCCTGAAGTTTGGCTTTGATTTAATTTAGTCCCTGAGATAATTACGGATGGGTCCTTATAGTTTGGTTTGTCCATGTTTAGTCCTTTAACCGGTTTTTTACTTAAAACCTTCTAGTTTAAAAAATTTCAAAACAACCCCTTAACTTTTATAAAAATAATTAGTTTAATTTCTTTTAAATTTTTAAATATATTTTATAAACTTATATTATTATTATTGTTATAAATAATTTTTATAAAAGTTAGTTATCTTATTTAAATAGGTTATTTTATTAAATATGAAACTTTTAAATTAAAATTTTATATAAGTTTAAAACGTATTTATTTTTTTTAATTATCTTAAATCCAATAAATAAAAATAAATATATATTTTGTACAAAATTAAACAAAACACTTGCATTTCATTTAGTTGAAAATGATTACATGATATATATTACAAATGGGTGAATAAAAATCCGGAATGTCACAGTCTCCCCATGTTAAAGGAATTTCGCCCCGAAATTAGATTTACGAAGGTTATGGAAGCGGGAAAAAGACGCCAATGGACTTAGAATGGAATTACTCACCGTAGAAAGATTCAGCGGGGAAATAGCGTATGATAACGGATGACGGCGCTAATTCGAGTCGAGTTGTCAATTAGTTGCTCTAATAGTATAATGAGATTTATGCATACAATTTTTCATACAACGCATGAATGTAAACTACTAGAAACCAGATTTAACAATATTGGTGCCAATCACCTTGTGACATGGCATTTTCCTTTAAAACTCCACCCCACGGGTGTTCATATTTTCAAATTTTGCAAAAACATTTTCAAAAACCGGTCCTCCTCCTAGTACTTATGCATGGTTTATACTCGTTATATCAAGTGGGTTTATGTATAGGGTGTACCAGCGGCTAACTCACCACCCCTTTGATATACCAGGGATTCCCCGTGCATAATTACTAGGATTTAGATCATTTTAATTAAATCACCTTTCTCAATTGAAAATTGTACAATGAAATGCATACAATTTGTAAACGTTATCACGTCTATGAGTGGTTTTTTAGCACAAATATGTCTAACAATTCAAGAACCGATCCTCTTCCTAGTACTTATGCATGGTTTATACTCGTTATATCAAGTGGGTTTATGTATAGGGTGTACCAGCGGCTAACCCACCACCCCTTTGATATACCGGGGATTCCCCGTGCATAATTACTAAGATTTAGAACTTCAACAATTCAAGTAAACTTTAACAGAGCTAGCAAGTTGTATGACTGAATTTAAACATAATAGGTTTGTTTCACAAAAGTATATGAATGAGATGAATGGTGAAAGCATAGTTGTTATATGCAATCATGGATTATAGAATTCATAGCCATGGATTTCCCATCTGCTATTACCCTATTATAAGAGTTATCAAGTTCGGCTTGTTGTTTAGCAAATAGTTGGTTAAAAATAAGAGACACAATTTTCATTGGCATGAGTATTGAATAAAACGGATGTATAAAGATAGTGAATAAAAGAGCGCACCGATGACAATGTCGTCATAAGTTGGAGCCTCAATAGCATCTATATTAAATGCTTGTCCATGAGGAATAACTTGAATTTGAAGTCTCGGACATTGGTTTCGAAAGTGGTTTGGATCTCCACATTCGTAACAGGCTCGTCCATAGGTGATAGTGAGAGGCACTTGGTGATTGCCTTGAGTAGTTTGCTTAATGATAGTGCGAGCACGGCAAGTAGTAACAACGTGTCCATAGCATCCACACCTTGAGCATAGACGGCATGCAGCATGCGGGGCATGGTGATACTTGCAAGTAGGGCATTGGGGAAATGAACCTACATAATTTCTCATAATTTGACCCGCAGGAGTAACTTGGGTCACAGGCACGGCAAGAGTGATGGCCGCAAAGTTTTGGGCCTTGCGCTTCCTATCATGATGGGAAGATTCGGGTTCTTCATCTTTGTCGGACACGGAAATAGCAGCTTTGTCGACCACTTTCTTGGTACCCTTCCTAGATAAGGTACCCGCTTTGACGTGATTGTCAGTCAACACAGCAGATAAACGGATAGCGTCTTCGAGAGTGGAGGGATTACTTCCCAATACGGTGTCTTGGATCGGCATAGGCAGTCCACCTATGTATTTTTTGATTCCCCGTGCTAAGGGAGTAACCATGTAGGGCACGAGCATACTTAGCTCTTGAAAACGAGTGGCGTAAGCCAAATTCTCTCCGCTATCTTGGGTGAGATCCCAAAATTTAGCTTCGAGCTTCCTCATTTCATTGAGAGGACAGAACTCGTCCGTCATAAGTCGTTTCATTTCATCCCAAGACAAGGACATAGCAGATTCGTTGCCTCGAGTACGTTTCTCACCATTCAACTAGGTGAGTGCTCGTTTTTGGAAGGCGCTGTCAGTATAACGGACTTTGAGGTTGTCGGGACAATCGCTGTTTAGGAAAGTACTCTCCATACTTTCAAACCATTGAAGAAGGCCAGTAGCACCTTCCGTCCCGAAGAATTTGGTGGGGTTGCAAGAATTGAAATACTTGAATGTGCAGTATGGTGGGTTTGCACCATTCCCTTACGTGTTAGACACATTGCTGTTGTTGTTAGCTTGGATCAGTTGACCTACTAGTTGGGTAAGTAATGTAGCAAGGTCGGTGTTGGAGTTGCTAGAGTTAGCATTAACCGCGCGACGGGGAGGCATTCTATAAAATACCACAAGAAAAGACAAGAATTTATGAGACTTCGGATAAAATGGGCATGTATGTGCCACAGTTGGTAGACTGTTCACAATAATGCAAGCAGGAACGCGAGATGACACTCATCATGTCGCGTGATAATGTATGTTTGTTCTGACTAAAACTGATCACATAATTCATTCAAAATTTATAACACTAAAGGATAGGGGAAATAAGCCATGAAATCTATTCCTGGGAGGATATGATAACATAGATCATTATTCGCGCGATAGGAATGGCCGGGATTCGCATGCACTACAAATTGTTATTACGTGTGCACCCGTAATAATGATTTGTTTTGCATGTTCGTCTAGTTCTTCCTATGTTGCTATAATGTCCCCAACTTTTGAGTTTAGGTTCGGATCGTATTCTTGCGAATACAATGACTTATCAACGTTAAGTAATTCCTCAAAACTTTCAAGGAGACATGCTTTAGCCTATAGGTAAACACTCACTTCAGGAATTCCCAGGAAAGCATACGGGTCCGTTTATTTGGATTTATACGAAATGCTTTCCTAGACAGAAAACCCGATGTACAGGTGTCACCCTTCCAGATTGCATGTGTCCTTTACTGGTTTCAAGAAATTAAGTCGTTGACGAGATTTTCAAGATTTTAATAGACTTGAGAGTCTATGAGTATAAAATGTGTAGGAATGTTGCAATTAATTAGGAAAGAGTATGGGTAAGGATGGGTAGTGTATTTGTTTGCATAAGTTTTGTTGTCAAATGTGTATGTAAAGTATGTATCATGTATTAAAGCCTTGTATGTATGTGTATAAGTCTCATGTACCAAACTTGGGAAAATTCAAATTGTACCTAACTACAAATAATTCACATAGCAATTAATCATTTAGCACATAACACATAAAAGGGAGTCCTAGGGTTATAGTCTAGGTCATTGTGTCTAATAACCTAATTCCCTATAACCATGGCTCTGATACCAATCTGTCACACCCCGACCGATGGCGGAATCTTCGAGGCGGACGCTAAATGATTGTTCATAAGCACATGATCTGCTAAGGTTGCATAATTCATTAATAAGATTTAAATATCAAATATTCCATTACAATTCAAGTTATAACACCATATTCTAGAATATTACACATAATTATTTTACTAGGTCCAAAAGCCTTATGTGTAGCACCTTCAACACATAGTCACACAATCACATATCTTCACCTGAAACGTAATCCAAAACAAGTGTCAACTATGAGAGTTGGTGAGTTTACATATGATTGAATATAATAAAAGTTTAATTAAAAACGTTTATACAATTCTTAGTTTGACATGGTAAGATACGGCATGATGTGGAGAATTCACTATGTATATACCAATCGTAAGTATGTAAATATAAGCATATAGGTTTAACGTGATAGGCTTGGAATCAAGACTATGTGGGTCACACACAGTTTAAAACCACCCTAAAAGTATCCAAAGCATGCAAGTATGTATAAGCACAAAGGTCTAACGTGATAGGAATGGAATCAAGACTATGTGGGTCAAACACAGTTTAAAAACCACCCTAAAAGTATCCATAGCATAACAAGTGACCATGCACAAAAGCACAATAATCTACGCACGTAAACACAAGTTGAATTGTATGTAAGTATGCACAGATTACGTCTCACCCCAAAATGTATAAAAATGTTAATAGGGGATATGTAACTCACCTTGCAAGCGGGTATTTTTCCACGCGTGTAGGTGATAAAGATGTTGAAGTCTAAGCACGTTGAAACCCTATGTAGATAAATGGGTATTATTGTATTTTTACATGCGCGTATTAGTATTTAATTGTGTATAGGTTTATAATAACATTTCTTAGTGTTATTTGCACAAAAGTTGGTCCAGATTTACTTGAAATTACTGATTTGATCGAAACTGTTTATAGTTGTGACAGGTATCGAAACTGTGTTCAACCGAAACTACTTGTTTAGATTGACCATTTACAAGTTACACAGAACTGTCGAAACTACTATCTATCGAAACTACTAGTTTCGATTGATCATTTATAAGTGATACACAGGCTATCGAAACTACCATCTATCGAAACTACTAGTTTCGATTGATCATTTATAAGTGATACACAGGCTGTCGAAACTACCATCTATCGAAACTACTAGTTTCAATTGACCATTTACTCAATCGAAACTAAGTAGTTTCGATGGCCCAGACTTTAGAAAATAAAACAGTATTTTTTCAGAACAATAGTTTGTCCGGTAATCGATGGTTTGGAGTCGTGACTTCGATTGGTTCAGCTTGCCTTGTGATAACAGAAGGTAAAGAAACGAAGTTGAGGATTCTTACGTGGTCGCAAAGGGACCGGACAGCAGAGTCTTAAATCCGAGAATGTCCAGAATGAGAATCGAGCTTCTGGATGGGATTAGCCTCTACAACCTTGGTCACAGCTTCACACAGAGATAGCGATTGTAATGGTGCCTTCAATTTGGAGTGAGATTGGGTGGAAGAGGGGTAGCGAGCTCGTGCAGGTCCGTCTATGACTATTTATAGCGGAGTTCGTTTCGTGTAACAAAGCGTGCAATTGGGCACGTCCCGACACTCATCTGGACGAGACTAAGCTAACGAGCTATTAAATACGCGTGGGGGTTGACTGTCGGGCTCGAATTCGAGGCGTGGGTTCTCGGCCACCAACAAGATCAGGCAATTCGTATGTTGGGGAGACCAATTGGTCGGGGCCTTTTGTTCGCATGGAGAAGACGAGCTCAGGGACGTCTGTAGCGGCTGTCGAGGTGCAGGGAACAGCCCTGTCGGGGTGTTCGCCGGAAACTATCTCGGACCGCCGGACAATGTAGGGGATAACCGGATTTGTGAAAAGGGTTTTGGCAGATTTAGTCCCTGAAGTTTGGCTTTGATTTAATTTAGTCCCTGAGATAATTACGGATGGGTCCTTATAGTTTGGTTTGTCCATGTTTAGTCCTTTAACCGGTTTTTTACTTAAAACCTTCTAGTTTAAAAAGTTTCAAAACAACCCTTTAACTTTTATAAAAATAATTAGTTTAATTTCTTTTAAATTTTTAAATATATTTTATAAACTTATATTATTATTATTGTTATAAATAATTTTTATAAAAGTTAGTTATCTTATTTAAATAGGTTATTTTATTAAATATGAAACTTTTAAATTAAAATTTTATATAAGTTTAAAACGTATTTATTTTTTTTTAATTATCTTAAATCCAATAAATAAAAATAAATATATATTTTGTACAAAATTAAACAAAACACTTGCATTTCATTTAGTTGAAAATGATTACATGATATATATTACAAATGGGTGAATAAAAATCCGGAATGTCACACGTGCCTTCTTGTCCTCCTCCGTCTAAAGGTATCGTAATTAAAGAACCAGAACAAAAGAGATTGAAGACTATGGCACAGAGGTACTCAGGAAAGGGAAAGGGTAAAGAAGTTCTAGATCCTGTTAAACAAAAGGCTTATAAAGATTACCAATTGATGGATGAAGAGTTTCTAAACTTTACTACTCAAGAAACTACAAATATTATAAGTCAATTGAAGATTCAAGTTTCAAATCTTCAAAGCAGAGAAACTTCAAATGAAAGAGAAATTAGGGAGTTAAAGACAAGTGATTCCAAGAAACAAAAGCAGCTTGATGAGCAACAAGTACAAATAGATAATTTGAAAAGCATTGTGCACGATCTTGTCAAACGTCTTGGAATGTTTGTTTCAATTCCGAAGGTCACTAGTCAACCCATGCAAGAGAATAAAGAGCAACAAGAACCTTCAACATTGAATCATTCACAACATAGTGAATTTCCAATTAAAGGAGCTAATCTTTTTGGTTCACAAGATATGTTTGATGTTGATTCACTTATTAATCAACAAGGTGAAGGAATGGAGGTAGGAGATGAAGATAAGGAGAAGGAAGAAGATGAAAAAGAGTAAGATGAAGACGTTATTATTACAGATATCAAGAAAAATGATGCAAATCCATCTGACGATGATGACGGCAGTAGAGATGGATCTGGAGTTGGTGGCAGTGGAGCAAATAATGAAGAGTCAAGTGATGACAAAGATTCTAATGCAATTTATGAGAAACATGAATATGAGGAAAAACAAACGTATGTTGAATGTGACGGGAATGTAGTTGGAAGATTGGATAAAGTGGTAGATGAGAGAATCCCTTTTGATGAATTATTTGAAGAGAGTGAAACAGATGAAGCTCAAAAGGATTCTACGGTAAAGAAAGCTTCTTATGATAAAAGCTCGTGGTGGAAAATTAATGAAAAACCGTCAACTGTTGAAAGAATTACACAAAGAATAAGGAATCCAAGAAAGGCTTTGACTGGATTGATCTTGGGTTTGAAATTTGATAATGATACGAAGATGTATGTGATCAAAAGGGTTGCTGGTGATATTCAATATTTTGATACATGTCATAAGTTACAGACACTACCAAGATGGGATATAAGAGATCTGAGTCGTTTGAAGATGATTAATGAATCAAACAATACTCGAGCTTATGATTTTGAAGTACTTCTCATGAATCAATGTAATCAAGATAGTTTTACATCATTTCAGCCTCAAATTCCTATACGTAGAAAAATCAAGAAGAAATATAGAATAAATGAGAAGATCAAGTAGAAATACATAGTCAAACCAGCTGATACTGTGACAGCTGTGTATATACCTGAAAGAAGAGAGAGCTTCATCAAGGATTTTGATAAGTGGTTTTATGATTCTTCATCACATGAAGCTGTTATTCAACAGAGGGGACTTCCTGAAGTCATAATCTTTGATCCGATGGATCTATTCAGTTTGTCAGATGAAGATCTAAAGATTTTTTGTTATAACACGATTCAGTGTGATATGAGCTTGATGATAAAGAACGAAACAAAATTGTATATTAGAGTGGTGTCTCGTTGTTTGTCTCTAAGAGCCAAAGCTAGACTGATCAAGAAAAGGTTACGGGATCTGGATTCAAAGAAAGTAAAGCTTGAAAAGAAGCCAGATACAGACAAGACATAGAACTTGGGATTCAATGGACTAGGGGGAGATTGTTGGAACCTAGTAGTCCATCGAATTCAGGTTTCTATTTTGATATATGTCCTAGTGTAAAGTTTTCGACCGAAAACTTTATCGATCGAAATAGATATCAATTGAAATCTTTTTCGGACGATTAGAGTTTTGGGACAAAATCTTATTTCTATATATAAGTCTTGTATTTGAAAGCTAGATAGAACTTGAACTTGTATCTGATGTGTATCTCTTATTCAAAATAGTGTTTTACTGATTGTACTGATTCTCGAAGTGAATATAAGATGATGTTTTGTGATTATCTCAGTTTGATGGCATATTATCTTAGATTCGTTGTTTGATTTGTCGGTTTTCGATCTTAGAGTCTCTTGGATTGATTCCGCCTTTCCAGGAGATTGTTCATTATTGTGTTGCTTGGAATATTGTAGATCAAGGGGATTCACACATCTCCTCATTTTTCAGTTCTATCTGAGAAATAAAACAAGAATGTAAGCAAACATCAATTACTCCAGTATCTCTAATGTATGAATATAAACAAGTATTTTCAGTTAAAGAACGAGTTTGAACTCCATCTTGCAAATTCCAAATGATATTCGTCACCGGATGATCTTTGAGTTCTTTTATGGAAGCCACCTCGGGAACAAGTAAAATATCAACTTGAGAAATATCTGTTTGAGAAGATTGATTAACTTGTATCTCTGAATCTAAATTTGTAGAAATCTCCCCATGAACATGTGTAGTATTGGATAAATCATCAACAATTAAAGGATCTGCCAAAGAATCCTGAAAAATTTCTTCATCATCCCCACTATCATTCTCGTGAGTTCCCGAACTAGATGCAACATTAGGATCAAGGTGAACTAATGATGATGGAACGGAATATGGAACCATTGATGTTGGAGTTAACCCACAATCTTGGTCACCATGACATGAATTGTATAGTAAAGCAACTTCTTCATCAGATAAGTCAGCAGCAAAGTTAAACGACTTGAACAAGCTGTCATAATCAAATGCCCACTCTGGACTAACCGCCTTATGGGGAATAGATCGATTAGAGCAATCAATTTGATACCATTCTTCGAACTGTCGTGTTTCCTTGTTATACACTCTTTTATTCAATGAATTGGAAGCATATCCTAGAAAAATTCCTTCAATCGCCTTTTCGCTAAACTTGGTAGAAACATCCTTGATCTTCAGAAGAGTGCACGGATTTCCAAAAGGAAGAAGATAATTCAGATTAGGCCTTCGACCATTTAACAACTTATAACACGTCTTGTTGTGTCGCTTGATGGTCAGAACTCGATTCAGGACATGGCATGTCGTATTCACAGCTTCGCCCCAAAAGGTAACCGGTAGCTTAGAATCCGCCAACATTGTTCTAGCTGCCTCAATTAGAGTTCTGTTCTTTCGTTCAGCAACACCATTTTGTTGAGGAACATATGGCGCGCTAAATGCATGATGTATACCCTTTTGTAAACAAAAAAGTCCCATCTTACTATTTTTAAATTCACTGCGATTGTCACTTCTGATACGCCTGACTCTTTGATTCAAAAGATTCTCCAACCCAAGAATTAAGTATTGAACTGTCTCTGATGTTTCAGACATTATTGCCAAAAACTTAACCCATGAGAATCTTGAGAAGTCATCCGTTACCACCAGACAGTACGATTTACCTCCAATGCTTCGAATACTTATCGGTCCGAACAAATCCATATGAAGTAACTCCAAAGGAGTGACAATAGAATTTTGTTTCTTGGATTTGTGAGACTTCCTGTGTTGCTTGCCCTTCTTGCAAGGAATGCAGTCATCAGGCACAGCAAATTTCATTTTTGGGATACAAGAAACCAAATCATTCTTCACAAGATAATTCATTTATCTGAAATTTATGTGTGCAGGCTTCCTATGCCAAAGAATAGAATCAGGTTCAGATGCTTTAGAGAGTAAACATGTCATAATAGAATCCGTTGTTGTAGCAACACTCATGTATAAAACATATGTGTCATTTCTTCTTGGAGCCTTCATCGGAATCCATTCTTCAGTTATTTCAAATCCCGGCTTCAGAATATAACATTCAACATCATTAAAATGAAATGAAAACTTCTTGTCACACACTTGAGATACACTGAGTAGATTATGTTCGAGTTGCTCAACATAATTGACTTTCTCAAACTTCACCTTTTCATTCTTTAAAGTTCCTTGACCTGTTATGTACCCACCTTTATTACTAGCAAAGTCGACATAACCTCCATCAATTTTAATAACATCTTCAAGCAAACGAATGTTTCCTGTCATATGTCGAGAGCAACCACTATCCACATACCATTTGTTTATGATAGTCTTCCTTGGTTAACCCTACACAAACAAAGGAAATCAGTTAGAAATGGGGACCCAAGCCAATATGGTCTTGGGTCTACCATTAGCATCAAAATAAATGATGTCATCTAGACGGTCTATATAAACTATAATAAAAACCTAACCTAGTCTCCTAAGTAATAATAGGAATACCTATGAACTAAACCGCACTTACAGGAAAGTGTACCTATCGAGTGTAGCACAGCTTAACGGTAAACCGAGTTATCAAACCCTAGAGACACTCTGACTAAAGATTAAACTGGTTTAGGGGGTTTTACTACACTAAAGATTAACTAAGAATGCATCGAACAAAGAACGACTCAGCTATCAAGAACAAGATCTAAGGTGAAATAAGAAGATGTGAAGAATACTACCTAGGTCGGAATCCTACTTGCAAAGTATAACTTCTATCTGTTCTGGAAACTGTGATGGATCTGGGTTTCTAAAGATGACAACTAAAGACTACCTAGTGGATCCCTAATGACTCTTAGGGTGTCACCAACTAAGCTACCTAAAGATGTACTCAACTCACCAGATTGTTGGATCCCTTCTCGGGTATTTCCAACTATGATAAAGTACCCTAATATACAGATTGTAGCACATGGAGTGTGAGTTTCTCATCAAAGACATCAATCATCGCATTGGCGGTACGTAGGAACGGGTGTCCTAGGATGAGTGGGACTTTATCATCCACTTCCATGTCTAGAATAACAAAATCCATGGGGAATACAAACTTGCCTACTTTCACTAAAAGATTTTCCACAATTCCCCATGGATACTTGACTAAGCGTTCAGCCAAGGAAATGCTCATGCGTGTCGGCTGCAGTTCACCAAGATCTAGCCACATATAGATAGAATACGACATCAGGTTGATGATAGAACCCAGATCAGCCAACGTGTAGTGTAAGGGAAAGCCGCCAAACAGACACGGGATCGTTAAACGACCCGAATCTCCCAATTTCTTGGGCAGCTTGTTCTACACCACAGCAGAACATTGCTCACTAAGTGAGACTTTAGAGATTCCCTCCAGCTTCTTCTAGTTGGAAAGAGGATCTTTGAGGAACTGGCCATACTTAGGCATATGCTGGAGGACCTCTATGAATGGGAGATTGACCTTGAGTTGTTTAAACATATCAAGGATGGTACCATATTCCCTAGCGTTCTTATATGGCAGTACAAGCGCTGGGTAAGGAATACGACTCAAGTCAACCCTGGTGGACTTCATCTCCACCCCTTCTTCTTCTCCACTGCCCTTTCGGCAAGCTTCTCCTCTACTATCTCCTCATCCACCGGTTCTTCCTCTTTGACAACCGGTGGGCTCTCCTTCTCTTCGGCCCTATGACTTCTTGTGGGCACAACTTTTAACCCGGGCTCCTCTATCCTCCTAGCATCGATCTCAGCAAATCGAGCTCTCTAGTCTACCTTATTCCCTTCTTCTACCGAAGGTATGCCATACTCATTGGAGTGGGAGTCATCCTCTACAACCTCTTTCTTCTCCACAATCCTAACTGACACGGCCATCACTAAAGCATTGGAGCCTGAAGATTGACCTCCTTGTCTACCCTTCAGGCTCTGGGCGATGTCTCCTACCATGCGCTGCAAGTCCTGGAATGCCGACTGCTGATTCTTCAAGAGAGTGTTGTGGCTATCTAGTCTTTGCCTCATATCCTTGTCTTGCTGGACTAGGGGGGCAAGCAGTTGAGTTTGATTCTCGAGCATTTCTTCCATCTTCCTTGTATTGACACTGCTTCCCGAGCTCGCTCCTCCTTGCTGATGCCGGCGGCTATTAAACCCATGCGGGTTATTTCCAGATCTCCATCCCGAGCCAAATGAATTATTGTAGTTATATCCCGGTTCTGGTATTGGTTGCCAGCAAAACTCACGTGCTCCTGATTATTAACTTGGTAGTCCCTGGTGTCATGGCCTCTCCTACACACTTGACACCGTTGAGCACTGAGCTTCAGCTCCTTGATCTCGTTAGCCATTGAGGCAAGTGCAGCAGCCACGCTAGAATCAGGAGTGACCTGATCCACACCTCTAGGAGAAGAGGTAGCTGCCCTAGCACTAGGAATGGAAGTCCTAGTAGATAGATACTGTTGTTCGGCTTGTGCGAAGCTCTCGAACATTTCCTTGCACTCATCTGGCTCGAGTCTCTCCATGGCATGGCCTTCTGCAGCTGTATTGAACATTTGCTGCTTCTCGAAGGTGAAACCATTGTAGAACTTCTCCACTAGCGCCGGTCAAAAACACCATGTTGGGGACTTCGGCTCAACAGCGTGTTGAACCGCTCCCCGGCCATGTGATAGTGCTCGTCGGGATCCATCCGGAAGGAGTGGATCTGATCTCTAAGGCGAGCGGCCCTCGAATGTGGATAATACTTCTTGAAGAACTTGGCTTCGAGATCATCCCATGTGGTGATTGAGTTGTCTGGGAGATTTTCTAGCCAAGTAGATGCACGACAATACATGGAGAATGGGAAGAGACGCAAGTAGATTGCGTCCTTAGATACACCCATGAGATTGAAAGTATCATTTATGCGCGCAAAGCGGGACGCATGTCCGGGTGCATCCTCATCCTCGAGGACATGGAATTTGGTGGCATGAGTGATCGTACTCATGACATGTTATGGGATCTGCCAAGAATTGGTGTTCGGTATAGTGCGCCATGTGATCGAAGATCTCGCTCCCGTGACCCCATCACTAGCCCTCTGGTGTACTGTACGCCTCGCTGCTGGGTCAGCATCGCCCATTTGTGGAAAAGGGATTAGGCTAGTAGGACGTACCTGGGTGCTGTACAATGCTTTCAAACGCTCCCGGAAGTCGCGGGTGCGCTCGTGTAGCTCTCGCTCGGGCTCTAGGAAAGCTGAATAAGGTGGTGATCCCTGCGAGCGAGTATGGTGCATAAATGTTGAAGCACTTTCCTGTGACAATACTCTGGATAGAGTCTTAGTTTGTATTTTCATGTCTGTAATTGTCTTTGTATGTAAGTGTCTTTGTGTATTAGTTTATCGAGTTGTATTTACTTTTACATATTGAATGTTGCATTTCTTTCTAAGTGTTTTGCGCACTTACATGTGCGCAGGAGAAAGCTCCTGCGTACTTAGCAAGTACGCAAGAATACCTTTGCGTACTTGTTAAGTACGCAAGAGCAATTTGCCCTGCGCACTTGCTAAGTGCGCAGGCATCAGGTCAGGTATAAATAGGATAGGTTGACAGAAGTTAAGTACGCAGACACGATAGCAAATACGCAGATTGTAAATTCAGTGCTTTTCTCTGCAACCTTCAAGTGTTTATAATACAAAGAACATTTAAAGTGTTTTCTCTGGTCGGTTTACTTTGTTTAGCAAGACTCTCCACCTAGTCACGTGCATTCCGCACCCGGTCCGACTAGTAGACCCACTTGCATGTGACGATCCGCCACACCCGAGGGACCTACAAGTGGTATCAGAGCACCAGCTCCTGATTTCGAGTGTTGTGAGTGTGTTTGGAGAGTTTTTACAAGCAAAAGGAGGTATTTTTGGTGATTTTTGTGACAAAATAAGGGTAGCTCTTGAGCACTATTTTAGAAACAAAAATCACTTAAAAAACTGACTTTTGATGTGTATTTGAGTGTTTTGAGCATCAAAGGTTGGTTAGAAACAAGTTTCTGACCCTTTGGCTCATTTGCATTGATCATCAGACCAATTTTTACCATATCCGGCGAGTTTCAGGTGACCGGAAAAGTTTGGTGAAAGTTGCTGAAAAGGTATCCTGCGTACTTACCATTTTTGGCAAAAAGTATAGTTTTGTGCGTACTTACTAAATACGCAAGACTTATCTCCTGCGTACTTATAAGTGCGCAAGACTAAACTTGTGCGAACTTAAGTTATATCCTGCGTACTTACATCTACTCATGCGTACTTACAAGTACGCAAGAGGAAATCTAAATACGCAAGACCATTTCTCAAGTGCGCAAGGCCAAAACCAAGTGCGCAACTGTCTGACTTTTCTAAAATTTGACTAAGTGTTCACTATGTCGAATCTTCAGAATCTTGGAAACCTACTGAATTATGATAATGAGATCGGTACACCACAGAAACCACCAAAGTTGCTGAACGTGAACGATTATTCTAATTGGAAAGCACGTTTTGAGCACTACATTTCATATACCGACTCATCATTATGGATACCAATCCTGGAGGGATATAAGCATCCTACACACATCTATCTTGATGAGGTGATGCCAAAGCCTATCTCTAAGCTTGATGATGAAGAAAAGAAAGCTTATGATCGAGAAAAGAAGGCTCTTGGTTCGATCACTATGGCATTAACACGGGAATTCTTCCACAGTTTCCGAGGGTATGACAATTCTAAGGATCTCTGGAAAGCTTTATAGAAGAGATTCGAAGAAAATAGTGACATCAAGAAGAGCAAGCGGGATCTTCTCAGGAAGCAGTATGAGTGCTTCAGATTCTTTGAAAACGAATCTTTAGATGACCTCATCTCTAGGTTCTATCATTTACAGACTGAGTTGAAGCCTTTTGAACTCAGGTATCCGGATGAAGAGATGGTGGAAAATTTTTTGGATGCTTTACCCCCCAAATTTGAGATGTACACAACCTTGATGAGGGAAAATCCTAAATTCTATGAGCTGACAGTTGAGGAGGCAATAGGAGAGGTTCAAGCTCATGGCATGAACCTAAGAAGAAAGGAGAGCTCTGGTAGACCCCAGATACAAGACCCTTCTATGTATCACGGGACGACTTCTACATCCAAGTCATCGGGCTCTGGAATTGCCCTCTTCACTGGAAATCCTACTGAAGAAGACCACTCAACTGGTGTGGTGGTCATGCTTGCTATGCTTCAAGATCAGGGTTGGGATCTCATCATCAAAATACCTCAAGAAATCCTCCTGCTACGTCTTCAGCTAACAACTCAGCCATAGCCAGAATAGCTGAAGATCATGTAGCGCTATTCTCATCTTGCATCCTTGCATATGAAAACTTCATAGGTGGCAAGCTTACTGATCCAGAGACGATTGAAGAATATTTTAATCAAGTGGATCCTGATGACATGGAGGACATGGATATTCAATGGAATATGGCCATGCTATTGAGGAGAGCCAAGCGTTTCCTGAACAGAATAGGAAGAAAGTTTATTGGCGGGCATCCTAATGCCAAGGTTGGGTTTGACAAATCCAAGGCCAAATGCTACAAGTGTCTGAACTATGGACACTTTGCTCGTGAGTGTCAGAAAGACAGAGCACCTGCCTCTGGTTTCACCCGACCCAGCTAAGGAAACAGCCATGGCCACAACAATCCAAACCACCACAATCAAAGCCAAGGTGGAACGTCCAATGCACTGGTAGCACAACAGGACGATAGCTTTGACTGGGGTGTTCATCTTGAGGATGCCATCATCGCACAAACCCAGGTTGGTCTCATGGCTGAGATCATGGAGATGATGGTAGCAGAGAAAAGGGAAGCTTCTATGGCTGACCTAGAAGAATCTACAACTGCTGCTACAGAGGAGGTGAAGGAAGCTGAAGAAATGGAAGCTCGTGTAGCTGATGAAGAGGAATCGACCACTGCTGTTGCTCTCATGGCCATTGGAGAAGCAACAAGTTCATCGTCTGAGGTAGATTCTAACCCTTTCTCTGTTATTTCATGTTCTAAATGTCAAGGGCTAAAACTGGAAAATTCTAGGCTCCGAGACAAAATCGAACCCCTAAGTTTGGCAGCTCTAAACTATAAAGAAAATGAAAAACGTTTTAAAGATTCTATTGAAACGTTAAAAAAGGAAAAATATGAATATTCTTTAAAAATAAGTGATCAACAGCTTCACTTAGATGTTGCATACAGGGGGTTAGAAAAACGGAACAATGAAATCAACAAACTGCAAAATGAGATCTTGCAGTTAAAATGCACTAATGAGAAGTTGAAAAACTCTCGCTTTGTGGTGGAACACTATGAGTCTGTGGTGAGACAACTGAATGGGTTAGGTTTGGGTACTAATGCCATTCCTCCACCAGTGAGCGGGAAGTTTCTCAATAGCTTAATAGACATTGATCTCACTTGTCTAGATGAGTCCTCTGATAAGGATGATTCCCCTAAAAAGGATGAATCCTCAAGTAAGGCTAACTCCACATCTAGTGAGGAGTTTGTTACTGCTTCTGAAGACGGGTCGGTTAACTCTTGCCCTGAAGGAGTAGTATCTGAGGAGTTGTTGACTAAACAAAAGGTAAAGAAAAACGTTATCACTAATGGTGATAACTGTATTTTAACTGAACCTGACATCATTGAAACAAATGATAAACTAAAGGTAATGCTTTACGGGGGGGTATAAAAGTCTTAACCAAGTAAAGAAAGAGGCTTTTTCAGCTCACTATGGGCTTGGGCATAAAGAAAATTTGAAAAAATATTATACTCCTAAAAACCAAGCTGGTAAGGTTCAGACTAATGTTCATAAACCAACTCATCCTTCTCATAATGCTGAGTTATCTAAGGCCAGATCTAATGAGCCTTACTAGAGAACTTATGTAGACATGAGGAACTGTTTTCACTGTGGCTTGGTTGGTCACATCTTTGTGAACTGTCCTTCTAAGAACCAAGGGACACGGCCTGTTGTTTCACAACCAACTGTTATCCCCAGGTCGCCACCAGTGAAACCATCTCCCAAACATCCAAAGCAAAATGTGGTGAAACCACCAGTCAAACCGATGGTAAAGCCTAAGAATATATCTGAAGCTAAACCATATGTTCCAAGAAAGGTAATGCAACCTGCTGTACCTCGTGTATCTACCTCTGGTAGTACACGTACTGGTGAGAAACCTGTGGCAAGACTCTCTAAGCCACAGAGGAGGAGACGGAACAAGAGGTTGAGAAAGCTTGAACAGCTGACTTCAGTTCAATCAGGTGAAGCTTCCACAAGTTCACCTTCTGTAGTTGAACCAAAGTCTCCTGTTTCGGTTAAGAAACAGAAGAGATCCTGGACTGCCAAATCCAAAACTTCTCAATCACCTAGTTCTATTTCTTTTAAAGATTCATCAATTTTGAACAGTCATCATGACTGTGAGTTAAAGGAAGTAGTTTATTTTGAAAAGGATGGATGACCCAAGACCACAATGGCTTGGGTATCCAAAACTAACTAATTCTTTTGTGACTCGTGCAGGGACGTCCGAAGGGTACTATCTCTAACCGCTAGTATGTAGATAGTGGATGTTCCAGGCACATGACAGGAAACATGGCCCTGCTTTAAGACGTTAAACCATTCAGAGGCGGCTATGTGGCCTTTGTCGGAGAAAAAGGCGGCAGCATCACGTGTCAAGGCGTGGTTTCGAACGGTTGTGTCAGCTTTGACAATGTCAACTTCTGCGAGTAGCTGAAGCATATCCTGTTGAGTGTCTCCCAAATGTGTGATAAGAAGTACTCGGTGATGTTTGACAAGTCAGAATGCCTGATTCTCAAACCCGGTTTTGAAGTTTCGGAAGATTGGATCCTGATAAGAGCGCCAAGAACAAACGACACCTATCAGATCGATATGAGCGTGGCAACAACCACCTCATCAGTTGCTACTTGTTTGCTTACCAAAGCGACAGAGCTTGACTCTATCTTGTGGCATAGGAAACTCAGACATATTTCGTATCGTAAAATGAATCATCTTGTCCGAAACGGTTTGGTAACCGGGGTTCCTAAGCTGAGGTTTACCGTTGCAGATGATTGTATGCCTTGTAAAAAGGGCAAACATCAACGGAAGTCTCACAAGCCCAAGCTCCAAAACTCTATTGATACCCCTTTGGATCTATTACACATGGATCTGTTTGGCCCCATAAGTATCAGGAGTATTGGAGGTAAGTCGTTCTGTCTAGTAGTAACTAATGATTTCTCATGTTTTTCTTGGGTGCATTTTTTAGGTACTAAAGACTAGACTGCTGATATTCTTCAATTTTTGATCCTGATCTTGGAATCTCTTTGCAAGCTGAAAGTTAGAAGAATTAGGAGTGGCAACGGAACTGAGTTCAAGACTAATTTGATGGAGCTTTTCTGTCTCAAGAAAGGGATCTGTCACAAATTTAGCGCGCCATACACGCCTCAGTAGAATGGAGTTGTTGAACGGAAGAACAGAACACTGATTGAGACTGCAAGGACTATGCTGTCGGATGCAAAGCTTCCTGTCACTTTCTGGGCAGAAGCCGTTAATACAGCTTGTCACGTCTTAAACAGAGTTCTGGTTGTGAAGAGGCACAACAAGACTTGTTACGAGTTGATCAACAATCGACTTCCCAATCTTGATTACCTAGTTCCTTTTGGTAGTCCTTGTTCCTTGTTGCTACAGTACAAAGACCGCCAGTCTAATTTTCATGCAACAGCAGTGGAAGGCATCTTCTTAGGATACGTTGCCAACTCGCCTTGCAAGAGAGTGTACAACATAAGAACTCGTACTGTCGAGGAATGGTTTGAAGTGGATTGTAGTAAACACAGCATTCCACCCGAACCAACAGGTCCAGCTTGGGGTTTTGATTATGATGCGCTATTCAAGTCATTCAATCTTCCTGATTTATCTGCAGTTGACGCCGCAAACGTTTATGAATTATTGGGTGGCGGTGATGACTCCAGCTTCTCTACTCGTGATACTGTACCAATTATAACTCCTGATTCCAATGCTGCATCTGCATCTGGAACTCATGACAGTGATTACAGTGAAGATGTTCTTGTTGTTGGAGATGACGCTCAAGCCAATCCTAACACAACTGTAGGAAATGAAGTTCCAGCTGATCCAATTAACATTGAATCTTCTTCCTCTGGAACACAGGAAATGGGGGAGTTAAGCACGAATCTTGATCCAGAAATTCAGGAACCGATTGTACCGGAGACGAGAGTGCATAGGAATCATCCAATCGACAACATTATTGGTGATCCTTATGCCGGTGTTCAGACTCGTCATCGAATCATCACTGAGAACACCAGTCTTTACACAGAGATATTTGACACTGGTGTCATGGAAACATGCCTGCATGCTGCATTCGTGTCCCAGTTAGAGCCGAAGAATGTGAAGGAGGCTCTCACTGAAAACTGCTGGATTGAGGCGATGCAAGATGAATTGTCTCAATTCCAAAAGTTGCACGTGTGGGATTTGCTTGAGTTGCCAAAAGGCTTTCAGCCAATTGGAACCAGATGGGTGTTCAAGTGCAAGACGGATGATCGTCATGTTGTTGTGAAGAACAAAGCAAGATTGGTTGTTCAGGGTTTTTATCAGCAAGAGGGCTTGGATTACACGGAAGTATATGCCCCAGTTGCTAGAATTGAAGCCATTCGACTGTTCTTGGCTTATGCCACATATGTCGGCTTCAAGGTCTATCAACTTGATGTGAAGAGTTCTTTCCTTTACGGTAAAGTTCATGAAGAAGTCTATGTCACTCAACCTCCCGGTTTTGAAGATCCGCATAATATCAATAAAGTGTATAAGCTCGACAAAGCACTTTATGGTCTTCATCAAGCATCGCGGGCATGGTATGAGACATTATCTAAGCATTTACTGTCTAATGGTTTCGACCGTGGACAGATTGACTCGACCCTCTTCATTAGGAAAGCAGGAGGTGACATTCTTCTTGTACAAGTATACGTCGACGACATTTATCTACATCCTGACAAAGTGATGAAGTCCAAATTTGAAAAGATTAATATGGGTGAATTGTCGTTCTTCCTGGGTCTGCATGTCAGTCAAAGAAAGGATGGCATTTATCTACATCAAACTACAGGACATCTTATCAAAATACAAGATGAATGATAACAGTACTTATGGAACACCTATCCCAGTCAATCATGGTCTGCATCCTGACAAAGATGGAAAGGATGTAGACAGCAGATTGTACAGTGGGATGATCGGATCACTTATGTATCTCACAGCTTCAAGACCCGATATAATGTTTGCTGTGTGCTTGTTCTCAAGGTTTCAGTACCTGAAAGGGAAACCCCGATTAGGTCTTTGGTACACTAAGCAGCAGTAATTCGACTTCAAAGCCTACACTGATTCAGATTATGGCGGCTGTAACCTTGACAGAAAGTCCACTTCCGGTGGATGTCAATTCTTAGGAGACTGACTGGTCTCCTGGCAGTGTAAGAAGCAGTCAACGGTTTCTGTCTCAACTTGTGAAGCAGAATACATTGTTGCAGCGAGCGGTTGTTCTCAGATACTGTGGATTCAGCAGCAGTTGAGAGACTACGGCTTAAACTTCACTAGAACTCCTCTATTCATTGACAACAATGCCACAATGTCTATCACAAATAACCCGTGAAACATTCCAAAACTAAACATATAGAGATTCGCCATCATTTCATCTGTGATTGTGCTGAAAAGCATTTAATTGAACTTGTAAAAGTTCACACGGATGAAAATCTTGCTGACCTTTTCACAAAGGCATTTGATCGATCCCGTTTTGAGCATCTTGTCAACTTGATAGGAATGTTCAATCCTGAGTGAAAATTAATTTTTCTTAATTCAATTCAATTCATGGAAGTTGAACTTTATTTCTTTTTAAATTTTCTGTATAGTTCTTTTAAGTTTCAAAATATTTTACAAAAACAAAAAAAATAGAAAATGGAGAAAATTTCAATGTTAACTTGAGAAAAGAGGAAATGATAGTACATCAGAAATGATCTAAACGTCACAGACTGCTCAGATGGGAAATGATTGCGTCATGCTTACTTAATTATTTAACTTATTATGTTTTTAATCTGCTTATTTACGAGTAATTTAAATTGCTAGTAGGCTGTATACGTCTTTGAATCACTAGTAGTGTGGAAACTAAATCTAAATTACAAATGCGATTTGAACCCATGTTTGCAAGTGTGTGTGCGTAAAAGAATAGAAAAGATCATTATCAGATATAGGATGTTAGATTTTGGCAATAATTTTCTTTTGAGGTCAGTATCGGGTTATGTCGTTAGCACAATTAATGCGTTTCATATCACTGCCCATACTCACAAGTAAGCAAGGAGTGATTGAATCATGACACGTCTCTACATTAACCGTTGAGCATGTATTCACCCTTGAATCATTCCTGATTCATTGAAATCAAATCCAGATAAAAGTTGGATCCCCTTAACTTATTCAATCACCATATATATTATCCTGAATCATCATTTCAATATTCAATGAATAAAATCAAACGAAACCAAGACAACTGAATCACTCGATTCTGAATCTCATGATTCCTGATAATCCTTATGGATTCTGCTTGATTTTTCCTGTGCTAATGGATGTAACTTCATTCTGAAAATTTAGAAAATCGTTGGGAAAATCTTAGATGCCTTGAGATAATGCAATTTACATTAGTATAGCATATCAGTGGGGTACACATTGTATATCTTATAATTAATACCTTAATACACAAGAATGTGATACAAAGATGCATATAGTTTCAAATCTTATAATATTGTCAACTTGAATTACTTGTCTATATGCTTATTACGTATGAATAAATAGTAATCCATGACATGATCCCATATTCTTTGATGTTTATTTTGTATCCTTTTTTTGCTAAAAGATAGTCTGATATGATCCTCTGCTCGTGTCTTTGATCAAAAATAGTTTGTGTGAATACTTGTATATTTCTATGAGAAAAGATCAAAAACATTTTAAGTTTATGCATAGTTCAACTTTATTCAGAAAAGCCAAAAATATTTGTGTTTAACCTTCCTGAATTGTATTTGAAACCTTGTGATTGAACATTTTTATCTTCTTCGTTATTTGACTTGAAATCTTCATAATTTGAATTGAAAGTGTGCGCACATAAGGGTCTCTGCGTACTTGATAAGTGCGCATGAGGTAAACCCTGCATACTTAACAAGTACGCAAGACTTAAGTCATGCGTACTTAGTAAGTACGCAGGAGTTAAGTCCTGCGCACTTAGTAAGTACGCCCGACCAATATGTGTTGGGTATAAATACAGGGCTTAGAAATTTTTTTTAGAGATTATCACTTTCAAACCGTTTCTCCTGTGATATTCCCTCCGACCATTTTCCTCAAAAATTTTGAGTGTTCCAACCGGATTCTTCGTCCCGCTCATTGTTTAATCATCATCTAACATTTACTTGGTGAGAATCTCGGTCCGTATCATCCACTAAATCACATGTTTTTGACCGATTCATCGACGGTTTAAGTGTGAAATTATTAACCTATTTTGGTGTTCTAAATGCAAATTAAGACCTAAAACTTGTTAATAATCACTAATCGAAACCTATTGACACATAATTTGTCCTTAACATGGTTCGATTTTGCCCTTGAACCTTGATTGCCCACTGGTTCAACTGGGTCGTCATCTAGGTCAAAACAATTTGACGGGTTTAGCGGTTAGTTGCGGTGGATAGTGGGCTCATAGGTCTTAATCAAGTATTTCGACCTTGTGGTGACCATAATCCACGACAATGCCTCTCTTCTGATTGACAGTTGAACGTTCTGGAATTTTGACCAAGTGTGTTTCCTGCGCACTTAACAAGTACGCACGAAGCACTTCATGCGTACTTGTTAAGTACGCAAGAACAAACTCCTGCGTACTTGCTAAGTACGCAGGACCAACACTTAGCAAAAATTCCTAAGTCTGAAATTTAGTTCAAAGAGTAACTGCTATACTGAGTCTTTGTTATTCATTTCCAATGATACGTGTTGTTCTGATTGTGCTTTCTGTGTGATTTTGCAGATTATGGCTCGGGCGTTTACTAACGAATTCAACCTGTTAGCGAACACTCAACCCGAATGGAAAGGTGCAGCATTGCAATATAGGGAGATAGTTGACTTCTTGAACCGCTCAATAGTCAGCTATGATATCTCAGCTGACCCGACCGTGTCAAGACCTTACTTGGAACAATTCTGGGAGACGGCGGAGCACGACCGCACGGTAACCCCCAATGTCATAAGGGCTACCGTTGCTGGTCAGGCTATCGATTTTTCTGAAGATACCATAAGAAGGGTCCTGCAGTTCAGAGACCTTGCTACCGACCCGACAGCCTATCCAGACTACTTTGTGGATGGGTGTTGGAGGCAAAGAATGGGATACATCGGAGCAAGGGACTATGCTTCTTATAAAAAGATGTGGGTATTAGACCAATGGCGGTATTTCGCCCACGTCATGATCGTGTGCACCTCATCAAGGAAAGCTGGTAAAGATGCCATGGGTCATGACCTTGCAGCAGCCATGGTGGGCTTGTCTCTTATTAAGGGCTACAACTTCTCGCGCTACATCTTCAAAGCAATCAATGACCAGATCAACACAGCGGAGAAGTTTAGATTCTTATTGTACCCTAGGTTTGTGAAACTCTTGATCGATGACGCATTGCCAAACCTTCCTGCTATAGGGGAGAGACTGCAAGTCAAGCGGGTGGACAAAAGAGTATTTGCTCAATTTCTGAAGCCAGGCAGTGTAGAACCTACTCCTGTGCACACAGAACTCTTTGGCCACCTTCTAAATGAAGCATATGTGGCACCTGAAGATTGAAGACGATAAAGATCCCTAGCTGTTATCAAGGGGGAGTTTGTTGAAGCACTTTCCTGTGACAACACTCTGGATAGAGTCTTAGTTTGTATTTTCATGTCTGTAATTGTCTTTGTATGTAAGTGTCTTTATGTATTAGTTTATCGAGTTGTATTTACTTTTACATATTGAATGTTGCTTTTCTTTCTAAGTGTTTTGCGCACTTACATTTGTGCAGGAGAAAGCTCCTGCGTACTTAGCAAGTACGCAAGAATACCTTTGCGTACTTGTTAAGTACGCAAGAGCAATTTGCCCTGCGCACTTACTAAGTGCGCATGAATCAGGTCAGGTATAAATAGGATAGGTTGACAGAAGTTAAGTACTTAGACAAGAACGCAAATTGTAAATTCAGTGCTTTTCTCTGTAACCTTCAAGTGTTTATAATACAAAGAACTTTTAAAGTGTTTTTTCTTGTCGGTTTACTTTGTTTAGCAAAACTCTCCACCTAGTCATGGGCATTCCGCACCCGGTCCAACTAGTAGACCCACTTGCATGTGACGATCCGCCACACCCGAGGGACCTACAATAAACAGAAAGACTCTAGAAGGAAATAGAACAAAGACTCAAAGACACACAGAAAGACTCGATTCTAAATTAGACACTCAGATAAGACTCACTAGTAGCACAGAAGACAAGTAGCACACAAGACTCAATAGAAAACAAAACAAACCAAAAATCACTAAAAGAACTAGTCAAAGCTAATATTGTTATTGCCAAATGTCCCCGGTAACGGCACCAAAAAATTGATGTCGTCTAGACAGTCTATATAAAGTATAATAAAAACCTAACATAGACTCCTAAGTAATAATAGGAATACATATGAACTAAACCGCACTAACAAGCAAGTGTACCTATCGAGTGTAGCACAGCTTAACGGTAAACCGAGTTATCGAACCCTAGAGACACTGTATAACTATACTAGACTCTGACTTGTACTAAAGATTAAATTGGTTTGGGGGGTTTTACTACACTAAAGATTAACTAAGAATGCAGCGAACTAAGAACGACTTAGCTATCAAGAACAAGATCTAAGGTGAAATCAGAAGATGGGAAGAATATTACCTAGGTCGGAATCCTACATGCAAAGTACAACTTCTACCAGTTCTAGAAATTGTGATGGATCTGGGTTTCTAAATATGACAACTAAAGACTACCTAGGGGATCCCTGATCACTCTCAGGGTGCCACCAACTAAGCTACCTAAAGATGTACTCAACTCACCTGATTGTTGGATCACCTCTCAAGTATTTCCAACTATCATAAAGTACCCTAATATACAGATTAGCTCTCAGTCTCTCCATCTACCAATACACTCGAAGAATGCACGGGGTAATCCCAGGATAAAAACTATGACACAAATAGCAAAAATCACTAGACACCTAATACCGGCTTCCTCTCAGACTGCTGACACTCAGATTCCTAATGATGAACACTGAACGACTAATTCTCACCTCTTGGGTATTGAACTAGGATGCACACTCAATTCAAATCATCAATCAATCACAATCCCTATGGTCACTACGTCTAGCAAACCACTCACAATCACATACCCTAAGATCTATGACATAGACACGCAGATCAAGCTGGCAGACAACCACAATCAACATAGGGGGTTATAATCAACCACACAATCAGACATGAGCATACATATTCATTACAATTATTAACTAAAAGATTGATTACAAAATCATTAGTCCATTTAAAATAACCAAAACCGATAAAAAGCAATACTTTAACATGTATTCATCATGTGACCCAGGCAGTATAAGAGTTTTAGCCAAAGATCATACTCAAAACAACTAAAACAGAAGTATTAAGCAAGAACATGGTATCAAACAATCAAATCAAAGATAAAAATCAAAGCTTGAAACCTAGAACGCTAGAATTAATGAACCCGGAAGCAAAGTCTTCAACTTTCGACCTCTAATCTCTTCTCCAGCCTCAAAATCGCCTCTGGAACTCTTCTTAGACGGCTGGTTGTGAACTCTCTAACCTAATCTCAATCAAAAACTATTTAAAATCGATTTCTCTTTTTTCTCGAAATTTCCATCTCTCGCGTACCGCGAGGGACTGAGCTTGGGTTCCTCGCGTACCGCGAGGAACAAATTAGTCGGGGCCGCTTCTGCTTTTCCTCGCGTATCATGAGGCATTTGTCTGTCTCTCTCGCGTACCGTGAAAGACAAAAATTTCATCTTTTTAACTTCTGATCCCCCGACTTTCTTCTCTTGCTCGTTTTCTTCCTATATTCCCTTATAATCTTCACGAGCACCTACAAATATAACAAAGACTAAAATGTACATTAAAACGACTCAAAACAAATACAAAACTAAGTAAAAACGCACAAAACACTAGGAATAAAGATGTGTGCTTTGCACTGCATCAATAAACAACTTCAAGCAATTCACAATCTCTATTATCATCAACCCTTGGTGATTTAGGCAAGTCAGAGTCGGACATTTTGGATTTTGAAACATTCTTTTTCTTATCAAAAATTGATTGATTATGAAATTCAGATTCAAATTGAAAATATTCTAAAAGTTTTCTTAACTGCCTATTCCTTCTTTTCCTTTGAGGTCTTGAAAGTTAGACCTTAGGTTGTGAATTCTTTGTGAATCAAACTTTAGGATTCTCAACAAACTTATGAAAAACAACATTGTTTCTAACATCAGATTGGACAAAATCTGGTTTAGAATCAAAAAATTTATCATGAACATGTTGTGTTATCTCTCTCTTAAACCCAAATGGTTTAGTAACATGCTGCTTAGGCAAATTTTCCTTGACAGATTGTTTCATCACATTATCATATGTAGGATTTCCCACATTCGGTCTTTGCAGAATATTTACTACTCTTGATTAACCATAAACAACAGCTGGTGTAACTTTCTCTGAAATAAGAAAATTCTTCTCTTTGTTCTTGTAAGGACAATATAACACGATATGCCCCACTTCATTACAATGAAAGCAAACTCCCTTATCCTTGTATTATTTGATATAAGGAACCCTTGTTGAAGTTGAGGAACTTCCTGATGAATAACCTTCAGTAGATTTAGCATGACTACCTCCGTGTTTCTTTGGAACATACATCTTTCTGGATGTTTCACCAACATAATTCTTTGAAACTGGATACTGACTGTCTTTGGTTTTTGCCACATTCACCTTTTGTTTAATCAAATCACTTGTTGATTTATTTTCAACTTTTGAAACTTCCTTCTTGATATCACCATCACTTATAAAACCACTTTTAGATAATATTGGTGAAATAGTTGATTATTCAACTTCATCGGGCTCTGTAAGAATACATCGATCTCTTGTGACTTGTTTTACCACTTTTGGTTCATCATTCTTCACATCTTTAGGAACACCATCAATTTTCTGATCATCAAATGTCTCATCGTCACTATCAGAATCATATACCATTTCTTCCCCTGTGATTGGATTAATCTTTAAAACTGTCTTTGGATCAATATCCTCTTCAGTAAATGATCTCTGGTTCTACAACATAATTTCCATTAAATGGTGGAGGAGCAAAACTAATTCCAGTTGTTCTCTTAATAGGATCATCATTGTCATTGAAATACCCCAACAATAGTGATGAATTTCCAAAACTTTCCAGTTTTCTATGTAATCTGATCACCTCTTTTTCTTTGTCGGAATATACTTTGTTTTTCTCAGTAACAATTTGATTCCTCTTTTCAATCTCAGGATAAGCCATATCCAAACGATATGCTTGTTCCTTAATCTTCAAAGTTAGAGAATTAATGTCTATTTTGAGTGATTCAAGTCTGTCAATACACAACTTAGCATTCTCCTTTAATTTCTGATTCACTGAGTGCATCGTTTTCATATCACAGATCAAATTTGTGTTATCATCCATGACTTTCATCATTTTGTCCTTCACCAAAACACAGTTAGAACAATATATATTATAGATGTCACACCCCAACCGATGGCGGAATACTTCGGGGCGGACGTGTAGACTGTTCATAAGCACATGATCAAGCTAAAGTTTCATATATTAATTACATCAAGATTTCGTTACATAAGTTCATTCAACAACCAAAATCAAATACATCAACATGTTCTAGTTCTTTGTTCACTAATTTCAATTCCTATATGTTGTGTCTTGCATATGATCGCGTACACTAGTACCTGAAACATGATGAAAACAGGGTCAACTAAAAATAGTTGGTGAACATACATAGGTTTTGACACCACAGGTAATATCAAGAGTTTGTGTACAATTCATATGATACATAGATTAATAAGGCAATTATGGAGAACCACTATTGTTTAAACTGGGCGCACAATCAAACCTTGTAGTGTTTTAAACTCCCAATGTTCTTGAGGTTTTATATGGATGGTTAATGCCTACGCGAAAGGATTAATCTCCTTGAAGTGCCTAGTATGTTCGTATATTTTCGAAGGTGCAAGATAATGAGAAGGTTTTGTAGGTGTTTAGAGTGGCGTGCTTATGAATAATTGATTTGTGCTTTTTGTTTGTAAACAGACGAGTAATTGTGACTTATGATTGTTTGTAATTTTATAAAATAGTGAAAATAATAAGTTGAATAACTAGATAAACAAATGATTAAATAAAACCCTTTTTTTTAATTTTAATTATCATGAATAGAATGTTTCAAAGGAAAATAATGGCTAAATCATTTAATAATTGAGCCAAGATTTAATAATAATTAATTTAACGGAGTAAAAGTCATAATTAATTATTAATTAAGATAATGTTTTTTTATAAAAGAAGTTGTATTAAGTTTCCTTACAAGGTGAAAATGTTTATAGAAAATTTATATTCCAGATAATATTTATAAACTAAGGGTTTGATAAAGGTTTTGCTTTGTTTGAAACAAATAACGATGATGTTTGATTTAGATAATAAAATGATCTGTTTACAAAGAAGACTTAGGTACGTGTACTAAAGTGCAATGAATGAAAATATGGTGCTTGGGTGATGTTGATAAAAATATGACGGATGTATTTTATACTCGTAATACTAAATCAACGAATAATGGCATTCAAGTTGTAAGATAAAACTTATCATTGAATGATTAAATGATGAATACTTATTCCAAACATAAAGAAGTGGTTCTCAAACTGAAATTTCAAGGACAAGAAATAGAAAAATCCAGCTAACGCCTCAGGTAGCTTTCCACTAGGAAGCAGATGAGCACCAAGACGAACATGGCTATGGTTACTCGGATAGCAAACCGGGCATCATCTCTAGCTGCTTCTGTGCGTGTGTCAAATATCTCCCAGTCTCCTTCCATCATGTCAATGTGGGTACCTAGATTTGAAATCATGTCTTCCTGGTACCGTACTTGACCCAAAAGGCTGTCTATTCGTTGCCCTAGCAGGTCGTGCCTTATCCCATGCACCATCCCTTGTCTCATGAATTCTACAGTACTCACATACTGGTGGGTGGCATCAACTGGGACTCCTATAGCACTGTTGGGTGCCATGGCTTGTCTTGCTCTTGGTTTCGGGTGGTATGGGTCAGGTGCTAAGTAGGGGTCTCTCAGAGGGGATGGCAGTTGGTTGTGTCGATGAGGTGCCTGATAAGGATCTGATTATGGGGGTGGTTCAGATGTTCGGAGCCTCAGGTCGTTGCTCCTAAACCAATCCACTCTCATGTCGAACATGAATCTAACAGTTGGGGTTGTCGGTGTCTGATGGTCTGGTGATGGTGATCCGATGTCTTCTTCCTGTTCAGACTCTGTCTTGGGATAGTACATCGGGGAGGGAGGTGAGTAGGAGTCCATGTCTAGCTGTAGAGTAAGATATTGTAAGTGATAAAACATACTATATGTTAGGTACATAAGTTTTCATGACTTCAGAGTTTGACTAGTCATAACACCGAGTTTTCACAATAGTACGTTAGAAGTAACATTTGACTTATAAGTAGTGTGCCCACGAAGAGAATTCCAAGGAAAGAGGGGTGGGTCACAAGGGACACACTTAAGTACCAGTCTTTCCTTAGTCAGAATCTCCTATGGTTCTACACTCGCTCTTCCAGCCATTATGTACTAATAACACTATTGTTTGGGCTCATGGTCATGATGAGAAATCAATTCGGACTGGGCCTTGAAGCCCAAGGGTTTAAGTCTTGTTCACAATTGATGATGGTGACATAGTTCCTAGTGTGTAAGAATGAGGGTGTAGGAAGTCTTCGAATAGAATAAGTGTATTGTAAAGCTTAGAATGACATTTAATGGAGTCAAATAGATAGCATGAATTCAAACAGTGTGACAAATAATGTATTACATGAATAGCAATTCTTTTGTAAACATGTAAGTTATCAAGCAACGTAGCACATAAAATAACATAAATTGTGTCATGCATTGTAATACCTAAGATAATATGTAGGATAATCACATGAGGGGGTATCCTAAGGTTATAGACTAGGTTATTGGTTTCTAATAACCTAATTCCCTATAACCATGGCTCTGATACCAATCTGTTATACCCCAACCGACGGCGGAATACGTCGGGGCGGACGTGTAGACTGTTCATAAGCACATGATCAAGCTAAAGTTTCATATATTAATTACATCAAGATTTCGTTACATAAGTTCATTCAACAACCAAAATGAAATACATCAACATATTTTAGTTCTTTGTTCACTAAGTTCAATTCCTATATGTTGTATCTTGCATATGATCTCGTACACTAGTACCTGAAACATGATGAAAACAGGGTCAACTAAAAATAGTTGGTGAGCATGCATAGGTTTTGAAACCACAAGTAATATCAACAGTTTGTACAATTCATATGATACATGGATTAATAAGGCAATTATGGAGAACCACTATTGTTTAAACTGGGCGTACAATCAAACCTTGTGACTGATAGGCATAACATAACAGTTATCCTTAAGTGTGTTCGGCAACAAACACCCTAACCGGGTGGGTTGGTCAGACACAATAGATCTATCATTGTATACCGTCGGCTTGTACAAAGTTAATGAATGCACTTGCACTATGCACAAAAAGTATGTATATGTTTTTTGCACAAATAGTGTTCAAGCATAATGCACAAATTGCACACATGATCATAATGTTTAAATTGTAGTAATTGCAAATAGTTTGAATGTAATCATGTTTCACCCCTACGTATGCCCTAGAATTATAAGCATAATAGTTAGGGATACATTGGGATTTTGTGACGACGACACGGAAGATTTGAACGTCCTAGAACATACTTAGGATCAACGAGTAGACGAACTTGTTCACGGGAATAAAGATTTCTTAATATAATAATTATTAAGAGAAATACGTTTCGTGTCTAACGTTTCTAATTACAATAATATTAATAAATAAATATTCGTGTGGTTGTACCATTTAAATCATGGCTAGGAAAATAATATAACTATATATATTATTTTTAAGTTCGTAGGATTAATAAAATAATTATTTATGTGGCAAGAATAATAAATATATTTATTTTTATTCGGGGATATAAACGTGGGTAAATAATATAAATAATTATATTATTTACAAGTTTGAAGAGTTTACACAGTGTTTATTAATGTGGTGAAAATAATATATAAATATGTTCTTTTTTTATCGGAGTCATTGGTTGAAAACAATATAAATATATTATTTTAAAAGTGGCAAATAATATTAAAAATGGGTTATAAAACAAAACCCAAGCTTACGGTTGATTTTCGAGGCTAAAACATTGTAATATATTAATATAATAATATAGGAATTGATTTTTTTTATAAAAGTCATATAATGGAAAAGCCCCCAAAAAAAGATTCAGGAGACCGGACTCGAACCCGGGTCTCCTGCGTGAGAGTCAAGTGCATTAACCAACTCCACCCGCTAGGGTTATCGCGATATATTCAGATTCAAAATGGTTTTAACACGCAACTCACTGTGCTCATCCTCTTTCGTGCGACCGGAACCCAAACTCAATATCTAATCCAACGAATCTGATAACGATTGACCAAGGATTCATAGGGGTTTTGTTATTTAGGTTATTGCGAATCTGTGAAAGAATTTAATTGGAAAATCATTAGGTTTAGGCTCGTTTAATTTCTGTTTTTAGAAACCGAAAACCCTAGGTTCTAACCACAAATCAAAATGATTAAATCCGATATTATAAGTTGTTGGATTTATAGGGTTTTCAAAGAGTTAGTGGTTGCGTATCTATTCATATAATTTAATAGGATTGAGATAAAGTCTTGGCTAGTGTTCGATTAACCCGAATATACGATTGAGACGAGTCTGAGGATGTGCTTTATTTCTTTAATCGAGATCGAATTGATAGGGTTCGACTAAACCGAAATCGTATGAACCCTAGATACTGGTTCATGTTAAATTCGATAATGTAAGCCCAAATTAGGATATGGCTTTTGTTATAGAGACTGTAACGAAAGTAGTGATGTGATCAATTACCAGAATGGAATATGAATTGAAGGTGCTCGACCAAATTACGGGTTTGGCCTCCGACGACTCCGACTTTGATTCCGATCGAATTGAGTTGTACAAAAGTTCCAGGGATGCTCGATTAAGGTGCGCAGGGTGTTTACTTGTGAGTTAGTAATTATGTGTGCAAAGCACACATGCATTTCTGTCCTATTTGGGGTCATTTTTTGTATAGTTTTAGAGTCATATTGAGTCGTTTATAGTTAGTATTGATTTGTGTCATGGTTTGTAGGTAATCGGGTGAGTTTGGAGCTTACACAATCAAGTATGGTGAAGGCCCGAGCGAACGAGGCGAAACAAGAAAAGGATGAAACTTTCTGTCAACGAGAGTGCCTCACGGTACACGAGTCAGTAGGGCCTTCCCCCTCGTGGTACGCTAGGGGTGGGTTTTTGTCACCCGACTAACTTGTCTTTCGCGGTACGCGAGAGACTTGGCTAATGGTTCTCGCGGTACGCGGAAGGACCATATTCACGATTTTCTCCTAATTTCTAGGTATAGAATATTTGGTTCGTTTCTAGGGTTAGGTGGACGATTCCAGACGAAAAGTTGGGAGCTTTTTTGGTGATTCTAAGTGGAAGATTTGGATTGAAGGTGAGATAGGGTCGTTTTTGTCATCCGATTCTCGTTATCTTTCTTTGTTCTATTTTTCCAGAATTGATACAATGATTTATGTGTTTGATTCTTCTGTCTTGATGTTATTGACCATGATGATTGGCTAGACTTTCATAGCTGCCTAGGTTTTGATGATTATGTTTTGTTAATCGGATTGATTTTGGATTTTGGATATTTGTTGATGGATTAACGTTACAGTAAAGAACTTGGTTTTGTTTAATTAGATGTATCTGCGTATTTGATCTTGATATATGATCTATTGATTGTTCCATATGCTGCTTTGTGAATGTCTTTCATGTATGGTTGCGTACTAGGTTACTAGCTGTGTGCATGTGATTAGTTTATGGTCTACTGACGTCGTATCTATAGGAACATCGATTGCGAGTCTGTTAGGGTTGAGTATTCTGCCTGCTTCAATAGCTGAAAGGTGCGAAGTTGTCGGGTAATCTTTGGTGTTAGGGTTTTAGGTTAACTGCTCTAAAAGGAGGGTTTCCTAGGTTGTCTTAGTGTCATTGTTATTCCGTGTCTAGTTATGTGAATTCAAGTTACTCCTTACACTGAAAGGTGTATTGAGATAGTGAGACTGAGAGGTAATCTGTCTAGCAAGTACTTTAGTGTTGTTGGAGATAGCTGAGAGGTGATTCGACTAACTGGTGAGTTTCACACGTCCCTTAGGTTTCCTTTTAGGTCACACCCGGAGAATGATCCGGGATCCACTAGGTTGTTTAAGTGTGTCGTATTCTAAGAGCCCGGTTCCATCATAGTTTTCGAATCCGAGAGATTTCCAAGGTACATGCATAGGATTCAAAGTCTAGGTAGTGCTTTCCCCATTTGTGAGTTGTCTAAAGTCTTTTGCTTTATGTTTGGTTTCGTTAGTTAGAAAGTTCCATTTGGTTATAACACAAAATCTTCCCCAATATAATTCAGTTTAGTTAGTTGAGTCATAGTCTAGATAGAGTTGTCGCTAGTGTCTCGTGGGTTCGATATCCGGACTTCATTTGACTTTGCTACATTGGTCGGTACACTTGCCGGTTGTGTGGTCTAGTATTAGGTTGAGTCTAGATTTATAAATTTAAAGCTAGAGTGTCTAGGTTAGGTTTTATAGTTAGTTTTTATAGACCGTCCAGCACACATCAGTAATAGAAATTTGTCGAATTCGATTGTTTTACTTAGTGGGTCGACGGTTTTGACTTAAAAGCTCATAATTGTGTTTAAATCCAAATCAATGATGTTGTTAATGATGGCCAATTGCTTAATCGTGCATTATCAGTTACAAACTCGGACGAATTGATGTTTGGAAATCGAATTTGGATCAAAGGAGTTGGAGGTTTGCTTGTAAAGTCAACAGGTCCTTGTGGTTTCTTGTGTTAAGTTTTGGGAATTCGGAAAATTTAGTCTTTAGGGTTTGGATTGAGTTAACTTGATTAGGAACTCTTTAGTTTGACTTATCAAAAGTCAACAGGAATACAATTCTTCAATCTTGACTTTCAAAGTCAATCAGAATTAGGTTTCTCCTAATTTTCTCTACTAGTCCTTGTAGTTTTAGTTGGGATGATGACAGAATTAGGCCATGAGTTTGTCCTTGTAGTTTCAGTTAGGATAATGACAGAATTAGTCCCTGAGTTTTGAGTTAAGTTATTTAGGTTAACTTTAACTGGATTTGGTTAACGGAGTTAACCAAAAAGTCTGGATTGTCACAACAGATAACATCTTTTACCTTTGATGGATCAAACATGTCTGCCATGAAGACTTTAGCAGTTGGAATCTCTTCAGTCATCTCAGGTACTCTTTTTGTCAACAAAATATCATCTTCATATACACTTGTTGTAGATACATTTTCTTCAGAATGAACTTCACCAGCACTTTCAATATCAATTTCTTTAGAAATTTCTCCTGCGATGACATTCTCAGAAGATTTATCATTCTGACTCTCTACTTCACTTCCTGAACTTTCACTATCACTTGAACTATCATCCCCAGATATCTCATCAGTGTGAATTTCAGCCACAAAAGCTTGACTCGTAGCACCAACTAGATATTCTAGATGAATTCCCCAGTCATAGTTATCATCTCCTTGGGCAACCAAAGCAGATGATGTTGAAGCATTTGCTGAATTTCCAGAACCACTGGAACTTTGTTGATTTCTATTACTTTGATAATTGTTGTTCTTCTTTTGAGAGTCAAACTCAACTTTTGGTTTATTACATTCTTTAGCAAAGTGGCCATATTCTTGACAGTTGTAACATCGAACTTTAGTCTTGTGAAAACCCATTCTTGTTCTGCTGTTTGATTCGATGTACTTCCTTCCAGTCTTCTTAAGAAAATCCTTTGCTTGTCTCATCAACATTGCCATATTCCACTGAATATTCATTTCTTCTAGATCAACCGGATCAATTTGACGATAATCTTCTTCAATTGCTTCTGGATCATGAATCTTTCCACCAATAAAATTTTCATACGAAGCAATAAAAGATGAAAACATTGCCATATAATCTTCAGCTACCCTTTGATTTAGATGATGTGAATTCAATGGTTGTGATCCAGAAGTGTTTGATGTAGTTGTAGAGAAACCAGATTGATAAGAACATCCAGAACTATTATCATTCGAGTTATCTTGACCATCTCCTGAAAAGAAAGCAACTCCTGATCCAAATTTTCAAGATGTTTTTGCAAAATACATTGACGGATCTTGCATGTGCTCCATATTGGTTTCCTTTTTATTTAAGTTCAGATCATGAGATTAATTTTTTCCAAGAACATCGATAAGTGACATTGTTTTATATTTTTCATTTTCTTTGATAAGGACAGTATACACATCAAATTTTGATGGTACATCTTCCAGAAACTTGTCATTAATCTCTTCAGGTTCATAGACCACCTTTGCACTTGCTAATTCACTCAGCAAATGATAAAATCTTGTAGCCAGATCATCCAAATTTTCATTCTGAAAGCGTTTGAATACCAAAAACTCTTTCTTAAGTAATTCTATATGACTTTTCTTCACATCCAAACTACCTTCACATATCTTCTATAAAGCTTCCCATAACTGCATGGAAGTTTTAAACTCCTTGAAACTGTGATAAATTTCTTTTTGTAGTGACATTGAAATGCTCGCCATTTCATTCTTTTCACGATCTAATAACAGCTTTTCTTCTGTTGTTAAAGCAGATACAGGCTTTGGAACATTGTCATTATCCATCCATGAATAAGTCAGATGAGTATATCCTTCTAGAATAGGAATCCATAATCTGGTACCCGTGAATGAAACAAATTGATTAAAATGATCCTTCCGGTTCGGATAATCAGCAAGACTTAGCAACTTTGGCGGTGTCTATGAAGTACCAATTTCATTGTCATAGTTGAACATGTTTGTAACCTGCACCATGTTAGCCATAACAACAAATATATGGAAAATATCACAAGAAAACAAAATTGAAACAAGTTTTCCCACAAGTGAACTTGATAAGTTCGCCTAAAACTTTTCATAAGCGAACTTGTGCCAAGAGAACTTGATAAGTTCCTCCAAACAAAAACTTAGACTAAGTTCGCCGGTAACAAAATTTGAGATAAGTTCACCTGTTTCAGCTAAAAACTCTCAGGAAGATGATTTCTTCAACCAAAACACGAACTTAAAACCTCAAAAATCATCATAACTTGCTGAATTGATTGAATTTGATGAAATTAGACCGTAGGATTGAATATAATATGAATTAGAACACTTTGAACAGATCAATTTCTTCAAAAACAACTCCAAATTGATGAAATCAGCCTCAAAATCTTTTCAAGAACTTGAAACTTCATGGAAATGAAAGAGGATCAAAAATTCAGTCTTATTGGTGTCAAATCATACACAAACCGTCACAAATCAATCTCAAATCAGGAGCACGATTCTCTGATACCTCATGTAGGTCTCCTCGGGTTCTCAATGGATCTAACTCGAGACGTGACGTGTATCAAACACATGGAGTGTGGAATCCAACTGTATGCATGATTGTGCATATGAGACAATATCAAGACTAGAATCAACACAAGATGTAAATAATATTCTCTTTGATTTCCACCGAACTCAGAGTTTACAAAACTTGAATACAAATTTCAAAGCTTAAAAAACAAACATGTAAACTCCTATTTCTAGACTCACATAGCCATGTAAACTAGGCCTAGGAGAACTTGTTAAGTTCGCCTAATACAAAACTTAACCAATTCATACAAAACATAAAGACATAAAAGATCTAATCAATTAGAAGGCATATTGTCACAAAACTATGTCCTAACACTTTACCTTGATAGCTAGATTTGACCATGTTTTTTGCATTAGTAGTCTAATCATTAGTGTAGTAAACCCCCAATCAATCAATCTTTAGTCCGAGTCAGAGTCTAGTATAGTTATCATAGTGTCTCTAGGGTTCGATAACTCGGTTTACCATTAAGGTGTGCTATACTCGATAGGTACACTTTCCTGTCTGTGTAGTTTAGTTCGAAGGTACTCCATTTATTACTTTGGAGTCTAGGTTGAGTTTTGTTATTTATTTTATAGACCGTATGGATGACATCAAGTTTTTGGCGCCGTTGCCGAGGATACCTGGCAATAGCAATATTAACTTTGACTAGTTCTTTGTTTGATTTTTGGTTTAATTCTTTTGAGTCTTACTTGTGTGCTTGTCTTCCGTGCTATCTGAGTGTCTAACTTAGGATAGAGTCTTTTTGTCTTTGAGTCTTTGTTCCTTTTTCTTTCTTTTGTGTCTTTCTGTTTATGCACCAAACTCGTTCACAGGGATCACCACCATATTCAGTTTTCCCAGAGCCCGAACGAGAGCTACACGAGCGCACCCGCGACTTTCGGGAACGTTTGAAGCAACTGTGCAAAAATCAGGTACGTCCTACTAGCCCAATTCCTTTTCCACGAATGGGCGACGCTGACCCACCAGCGAGACGTACAGTACACTAGAGGGCCAGTGATGGGGTCACCGGAGTGAGATCTTCGATCTCCCACCCCGCTATTCCTAATAAAAATACATGGCAGATCCCATCACATGTCTTGAGTATGATCCCTCATGCCACTCAGACTCATGTCCTCGAGGATGAGGATGCACCCGGACATGTGTCCCGCTTCGCGCGCATATGTGATACATTCAATATCATGGGTGTGTCTAAGGACACAATCTACTTGCGCCTCTTTCCATTCTCGCTCTTAGGGGGTGAATCTACTTGGCTTGACACCCTCCCTGACAATTCTATCACCACTTGGGAGGATATTCAAGCCAAGTTCTATAAAAAGTACTATACACCTTCTAAGGCCGCTCGCCTTCAGGATCAAATCCATTCCTTATGGATGGATCCTGACGAGCCATATCACATGGCCTGAGAGATGTTCAACAAGTTGTTAAGCCGATGTCCCCAGCATGGTATATCAGACTGGGCGATAGTGGAGAAGTTCTATAATGGCCTAACCTTAGAGAAGCATCAGATGTTCAATACAGATGCGGGAGGCCATAACATGGACAAACTCGAGCCTACTGAGTGCGAGGAGATGTTCGAGAGCTTCGCTCTCGCCGAACAACAGCGGCCATCTACTAGGACATCCATTCCTAGTGCCAGAGCATCCACCACTTCAGAGTCATAAAGTAAAACCATTGAAAAGGTGTACATTGCCATATTATGAAACTGTTTTCCTCGAAAAAATATGTTGACCTCATAGTCATAAAGTGAGTCATTTTTCTAATGAAAACAGGTGATGACCTCATTGTCATAAAACGAGTAGTTTTCCCAATGAAACATATCCAATTGTACGCAAATTGTTCCGAGTGTATATGATAACAAAACAAGTATTGTTGATCCATTCGTATGCTTGCTAGGCTTACAATATTATGTTCATGCATGAGCCATAACCAAACCATAATTGGTGAATGCCCCCTCCCTCGCTCCTTACGAGTATGTGTTAAGACAATATGCGGCCATTCGACCCTTCAAGTCGTCGATTAGCACGACTAAACATGACCGGGGGCGTCACCCCCAATAGTACTATCCATAGAATCCCATGCTATAAAGCTAATGGTTATAAAGTTGGTGATGTTTAGGGGACTTTACGAGCTCTATAATTGTTCCCTCCTGCAAACATAATGGTCGTGTATTGTTTTCTTGTTATCATATAAAAATGTTTGTAAGTGTGTTCCATGTTTTTCTCAAGTGTATCAAACATTGATTTTTCATGCTTTCAAATATGTAAGAAACTATGTTGTAAAAGTATGTTTCTCCCCCGATATTTACAAAACATTAAAAGCTAAAAAGGGGCCGTGAACTCACCCGATAACGTGTCAGGAACACTAATGTCCTTTTTATAGCAGTGAAAACCAATGTCCACGTGATAGTCACGGGTTACGTCCTATTCGAGTCCAACGATACCTGTAGGTACTTAATGAGTTTTATAGACTAACCCTAATAATGTAAAGCGAGTCTAAACTCGTATTGAGTTACCACGCTCGTGGTTGAGTCATGTTGTCGACTTACGATTGCTGATAGTTATTTATGTTCCAGTAGTTACGTTCAAACGTAATAGTTTATCATTTGTATGACTCTTAATATAATGTGCACCACCCTGTGTTTTTGTAACACCATGAGATTTCCCGTAGAAATTATAGGCTAAAAGTGTCAAAAGATAAAGTTCAAGGGTTGAACTTTAAGTTCTCCAAAGAGAGAGGATAAAAATTGAAAAATTTGAAATGGGATATCGGATCGATATCCTAATCCATATCGGTCCGATATGTGTAGAAGAAGGAGTGAACCAGGTGACGACACGTGTCCTGTGACTCAGCCCTAAGTTTTGACGCGTGTTTGATGACTCAGCCCCAAGTCGGACATATATGTTTTTACATGTCAGTCCGATATGCTTTTCATGTCGGTCCGATATGTGGAAGTCGGACCAATATGGTTTTATGTCGGTCCGACGTGTGTGTGCTACGTGAAATAAGCTGCCATAAGGGATGTCGGACCGAGATGCTCCTATATGTTGGTGTGACATGAGTCCAAAGTTGCCCTATAAATAGGTTTTGAATACCAGAGCTTTTGAGACATCAAACACACACAAAAATACACTCAAACATACACACTTAGCCTAGGGATCCATGCCAAAGTGCCGGTACGTGTTCGGAAGTCCACTTTCAAACTTTTCGTCCACAAAATAGCCGTAGATAGTTCCGAGGTAAGATTCTTACTAGTTCACTATGACTTGGTTATTTACCATTGAGCTAGATATATTTATTTAAGTATTGTTATTATGATCTAGGATATTGTACGAAGTATTGATTTTAGATATACGAGTGGAGATATTGTCGAGGTTAGTTCATCTAACTGGGAAATATTTTATAAATGGTTTTGATTATGAAATGAGATTTGTTTTATAAAGTTGTTTTCCTTGAAATGTTATGATGCCCAATTTTTAATACTTTTAAAATATGTTTTGCGAAAAGAAAGGTATCAAATGATTTTATGTGAAACTAGATTTGAATATGAATTGTGGAAACGATATTTTGAGACGAAGTACCTTGAATTATTATCAATGCGTTAGATAAAAGCTTTCATGTGGTGGGGTATATCCTGATTGTATTTCCTATGTCGACCAGTCCTTCAGTTTCGGGGCGGTCTACTGTTCAGTTTCGGCAGTAGACTATTGTCCAGTGTGGACAGTAGGGTCAAGTTGTCATCTGTTTCAGTTATAGGGAAGATGATGGAATGCTTGTTACCTAGTTGTGATAAAGATTAATTCAAGATATTGTGAACCCATAAATGTTTGTGTAATTCAATAGTAGTCGCTATCGGAAGATGATCGTTAGTTGTTGCTAACCGATATCATTTTGAACCCTAATTTCGAAACCAAATGATTTAAAAAGTGAACTCACCAACTTATGTTGACCCAGTTATTTTCTAATCTTTTAGAGAGGTTAGCATACGGCATTCTAGATAGATAATAGCTATGGATGAATGTTGATTGAAAACTCTGATAAGTGAAGGCACGCTTGGAAGAACTATAAGTCCTGCTGGATAATTATGTTTGTACTAGAAGTTTGGTTTATGTTGTAAAACAGTCTAGTTATGAAATATATTATGGTTTAGCTTCCGCTGTGTGTTTTTGGTATCAATGTCACAGTAACTAAAAGGCGACCTTCTGACCGGTATGTAGTTATCTAACGAACGGAATGTTCTGTCCAAGGAAAGGACGGTGTATAAATCTCTCCTAGACGCGTCATTCTTTCCTGGGAACATCTCTATTGGAGTTACTAATCTGGTTAGATGACTGTCCTGTGTTACGGGTGTGTTAGTTTTATAATATACACGTGTTAATATGTGAGTGTATATATATATAAAATTTTGAAATATAACTGTTTAGTTTGTGTATCTCGTCAATAAATGTTAGGGCTCTTGTACGACATACTTAGATCTATATTTGTGTATATAAATATACATATACATATATATATGTGTGTGTGTGTGTGTGTGTTCAGATCTAAATATTATTTTATAAAATAATTATTTGGTTTTGTATAAAGTATGATGGTCTCTAGTTATACACATTTATACAAGTATGTTTATATATATTCAAAAGTATATATTTGACTCGATATATGTACATATTTATCTCAACATGTAACTTGTGTATTAATCATTGATATTGAATAAGCCTTTGTTTAGTCGATCACATTATAAATTGATTTGTATAAGTTTCAAAAATGTTAAAACATAATATCCCAGATACGAGTTGAACTTGATATAGTTGTTAACCAACATACTTAAATAATAAATATCAACGGCTTTTATATACGAATATTTTGTAAATTTTTAAACGACCCAAGTAATGTTTATTATTCGTTTATATATGCAATGATCATTAGTCTCATAACGTCGCTGTGTCACTTACTATGTGTTCATGATTAAATTTCTTCCTCAATTAACATATATAATTTGAAGAAAACCTCTTGCAATAACACATTAATGCGACTAGAATCGTTAATATTTAATGTTAGTTTAATATTTATCTTTATTGTTGACGAATCGCTTAGGCCTCAACGCGTTTTAATCGTACACGCGCGTTTAACTTTTGTAATAAATAAATATAATCGTTTTTGCGTGCGTTTATACCTTTACACTCACTCGGTTTGTATACGCGGACCCGTTTCACTCATGTTCACCAGATCTATTTGGTTTGACTTGCGTTGACCAACATTGGCCAAGTTTGACCGAGGTCCGGGGCGTCATTTCCTGTCCAAAAGCACATGATTTATACTCGGGAATGAAACCCGGACACCAAAATCATTATATCTATAACACATCTCAACAGATCTAGACGGGAAATGACGAATCTTCAAAATTTACCCTAATTAGTGAGACTAACTTTGTGTATCACAGATCAAAGCTGGAGACGAGTATGCAAGCTTAGACCTACGGCTGAGCCATCGCTGGAATCTCCTTTGCCCGAGAAACGGGAGTAGTCGAATAGTGCTTCTCGACACCGGAACTTTAACCGGAAAGATGAAAAGTGAAACCGGAACTAGAACAGGCCTGGACCTGTAACCACCCGTCCCGCCATCACCATGGTTATCGGATTTTGAACGTTCACCGGGTAAACGAGGTTGGCCAGAAAAGCGGGCTACCAACTTTCTCCTTCTCCGTCTTCCGCCAGCGCAGCCATCGTCTTCTTCTCTGTCCTCCGCCAGCGCCGCCGTCATCTTCGTGGTTTAATGACCACCACCGCCCCCACCGATCGTCGTCGTTCTGCCGGAGGGGTCTTCGTCGCCACCTAGGTGACCTGCCGGAACGCCGGCCGGAGCTGGGGCTCCTCCTCTCTACAATCCCTCTCTCTCTAGAGATGTGTGTGTGGGGGGGGGGGTTAAAATGAGGAGAAATAAGGGATGAGCACTATTTATATCTAGGGTTTTTACAATGTTTAACCCGCAGAACGAACCTGTCTCGTCCCATTTCTACGTTAGATCGTCTCGTGTTTTCTGCATAACTTTTAAATGTGGGCAATAATAATTAAGATTAATTATAATAAATGGTCATTACGATAATTCTGTTCATGTTATTTTCCCTGAGATGTTGTTGCTAACTAACGTGTGTTTAACGCGGCTCTCTGTGACGTACGCGTATATTGCGCAAAAATTGTCAGGTAATCTTTAGAAAAAACAAGTCGTTAATGGGCCTAGCCCATTTGTGGTGAATTAACTATCGAGGTTATTGACCCTAATTCAGGGTTGTCACATTGTGACAGGATTCACATCAAAGATGTTTGGTAGTCTCTTTCCTCTTTATGGTTTAAGCTTCACAAACTTTCCCGACCAGGCTTCGGTTCTAATTATCCTCTAGATATGTTCAGCAATTCCATTATTCGATCTGTTAAATAAAGGCTTCATTGCAATACCATTTAGTTCACATCTCGGTAATGAATTGAAGTAATTCAACCTCAGCTTCAGGTACTGTACACCATCCGCTCTATTCAATGCAAATAACTTCAACTCTTCGTCAAATAACCAACTGGTGATCCTTCCAACACAGTTGTCTTTATTCACATATTTTGCTTTTAGAACAAACATTGGTGGAGTTGACGGTTTCTCCTTCCACCAAGTTTTCTACATCTCTAGACACTTCTTTTTCGTCATTCAAGTATTCTTATATAACTCATCAGTATTGGCTTCAAAAATAGGAACTTCAACAGGAGACTTTGGCTTATCAACTTCACGTTCAATGACTTCTTCAGATTGATCAAGTTCTACTTTCATTTCAAATACTTCAACATTCTTTATGAAATCAAATGTGAACACTAAGTCATCAGTTCCTTCATATGTTGTTTCATTCATGTCTTTCTCAAACTCTGTTTCCATGTTCTCTAAATCACTTTCAACAGAAACATCATCATCAACAGTAACATCATCCAACTCTAATAGACATTCCAAATTTCAGCATTCTTAGGGTTAGAATCCTCAAATATTGATTATTCTAACACCTCAGAAGCTTCAGAAGCTTTCCATTTATCAGCTGTTTTATCAGACACATCATGAACAGTTGTAGATGCTGACTCCCCTGAACATGTGTACTTGGTTTTCCACCAGCGTCTTGGTGCTCACCACTTCCACCTGCCTCTGGGTCATCATCATTATTGTGCTTTGATAGGTTAATTGTGTGACATTCTTCAGTGACCTTACGACTAATCTCCCCCTGAGCATCAAGACGCTTAAGTAATTGGTTAACCAGAATTTGTAATTCCAGTACTTGTCGTCCGTTCAGAATGATTTCTTTTTGTTGTAGGTCAATGATGTTCTGCTGAGCTAACAGTCTCTGGGCATTATCCTTGCAAGCCTTGACTTGAAAATCATCATTTGCTTTAAGCGTGTCAATTTGGCCCTACAACCCAACCACCTTAGCTTCAAGTCTTGCAACTTTAGCCTCTAGATCTTGAATCTTAGCATAGTTGTCTTCAGGTTGGACTGGTTGGGAAGAGGAATCTGGAGGAACATATTTTCCTTTATTGAGTGTATCCAGAACCTCTTGAAATTGAGCCTTAGTAACACTAGGTGTTACTTGTGGTGTGGAGGACTTGGATGGTGTCGGTGTTACAATCAAAGAGTCTGCAAAGACATGAGCTTCACTCATAATTACAGCTCTTGATTTCTTAAATTTTTTTCTTACTTTAGAAGAATCTGGAACGAAGTATGTGTCATCAGAATCTTTGTCTCTGGGTTGTCTCTTACCTAAAGATGACGAGGGAGGAGGACCCCGTGCCGACTTTCTCCTTGCCATAGTTTTCTTACGACCAACAGGAACCGCTCTCGAAACTTTGGCCAAATTATCATAATGGTCAGGCCCAAAGTCCTGCTCGGAATCTATGCCTTCAGAATCATTTTATGAGGCTTCGCCTTCATGGACTACCAAATCTGGTATAACATCATCATTCACATTCTCTTGTATATTTCTATTACCTTCAGGCTCATGTTGTTGCTGTTAAATTGCTTCAACATGAGGTGGAGAGTCTATATGTAGCAAATCAGGTCCCTTAACTTGTTGAATATCGGGTTATGCATGTTGTTGTGATGGTTGAGCTTTAACTTGAGCTTATTCTTGTTAGACTTATTGTTGTGGAACTTGTTCTTGTTGTTAAGCATGGACTTGTTGTTGTTGTGGAGGAGCTAGAACTTGTTGTGCTTGAACTGCAACTTCATTATCATTTATCCAATGGTCATTGGGAGGATCAACATATGCAGGGTTGATGATGTGACCAAATAATGCAGTTGGTATAAGAATCAAGTCCAGATTCCTCTGTTTGACCTTCTGGCAGTCCATAAATATACACTTGTGCATGGGAGCAATGTGGAGTATCTGTCCAACTGGAGGTAAGTTTGGAATCAAATGATTTATGATGATTTGAATAAATCTCAAAAACATCAAAAATCTCTGATCCTCCTTGGGTGTGATCTGTGCAACAAGCTCACGGTATATGTATAACGAGAAATTGAATCCCTTGTTGAGAGTTAAAGCAACCATAGCGGATTGTAGAGCAGCCTTTAGTCCATTAGAGCTAGCTGATGTGTTCGGAACGATCTATAAAAACTAATATAAAAACCTAAACAAGACAATCTAGCTTTAATTTTATAAATCTAGACTCAACCTAATACTAGACCACACAACAGGCAAGTGTATCTATCAATGCAGTAAAGTCTAATGAAAGCCCAGATATCGAACCCACGAGACACTAGTGACAAATATACCTAGACTCTGACTCAACTAACTAAACTTAACTACAATGGGGGGATTTGTGTTGAACTATGATTAAACTAATGGACTCTCTAACTAACGACAATCAAATATAAAGCACAAGACTTTAGACGGACTCACGAATGGGGAAAGCACTACCTAGACTCTGAATCCTATGCATGTACCTTGGAACTCTCTAGGATACGGAAACTATGATGGAACCGGGCTCTTAGAATACGACAAACATAGACAACCTAGTGGATCTCAGATCATTCTCCGGGTGTGACCAAAGAGGCAACCCTAAGGGACGTGTAAAACTCACCGGTGAGTCGGATCACCTCTAAGCTATATCCAACAACACTAAAGTACTTGCTAGATGATGTCGCCCAGATGGTCTATAAAAATATAATAAAAACCTAACCTAGAATCCTAAGTAATAATAGGAATACCTATGAACTAAACCGCACTGACAGGCAAATGTACCTATCGAGTGTAGCACAACTTAACAGTAAACCGAGTTATCGAACCCTAGAGACACTGTATAACTATACTAGACTTTGACTCGGACTAAAGATTGATTTGGTTTGGGGAGTTACTACACTACTATTTAAACTAATGAATGCAGAAAACTAAGATCCACTCAACTAACCAGACAAAGGAGAAAGGTAATATCAAGAATGGGAAGAATATCACCTAGGTCGGAATCATACATGCAAAGCACAACTTCTATCGGTAATGGAAACTATAATGGATCTAGGATTCTAAGGAAACAACTCTAGACAGCCTAGTGGATCCCTAATCACCCTCAGGGTGTCACCAACTAAGGAACCTAAAGATGTACTAACTCACCAGATTGTTGGATCACTTCTCAGATATTTCCAACTATGATAAAGTACCCTAATAGACGGATTACCTCTCAGTCTCTCCGTCCACCAACACACTCGAAGAATGCACCGGGTAATCTCAAGATAACAACTATGACACGAATAGTAACAATCACTAGACACCTAATATCGGCTTCCTCTCAGACAGCTGACACTCGGATTCCTAATGACGAAGACTAAACGACTAATTCTCACTTCTCGGGTATTGAACTAGGATGCACACTCAATTCAAATCAGCAATCAATCACAATCCCTATGGTCACAACGTCTAGCAAACGACTCACAATTACAAACCCTAAGATCTATGAAATAGACACGCATATCAAACTGGCAGACAATCACAATCAACGTAGGGAATTAAAATCAAACACAAGATTCGATCTAAACATTCAATTTCATCACAATAATTAACTCAAGATCGCTTACAAAATCATTAGTCCATTAATTGAATCCAAAAACCGATAAAAATTGAAACTTTAACAAGTATTCATTATTAACCTAGGCAATATCAAAGTTCTAGCCTAGAATCATGCTTAAACAACCAAAACAGAAGTAATAAACAAGATTCATGGTATCAAACATCACAAATCAAAGGTAAAAATCAAATCTTGTAAACCGAATACGTAAAACTCTCGGAATACAAAGATGCAAGCTTTCCTCTTCAATTGGCTTCTCCAGCCTTAATATCGCCTCTAAATCCTTCTCTGGATGGCAAAAGATCGAACTCCTCAAAGAATGGGAATAAAAATCTATATAAAATCGAAATTAGTTTTCTCGGATTTCTGTTCCCTCGCGTACCGCGATAGAAATGGATAGGTTCGTCGCGTACCGCGAAACTTCCCTGCTCTTCTCTCGCGTACCGCGAAAGACCTAAATTTCAAATTTTATTCTTTTGTTCTTTCGGCTTTCATTCTCTTGCTCGATTTCTTCACATATTCACTTGTAATCTTCACGAGCACCTGCAAACATACAATAGACTCAAATACAGACTTAACCGAATAAAAACAAACACAAAACTAATCAAATACGCACAAAAACCTAGGATTAAAGATGTGTGCTTTGCACTACATCAAACATCCCCATGCTTAACCTTTTTTCGTTCTCAAAAAAGCTGCAAATGGAATCATAACTCTGATCCAGCTTAACAAACATCAATTACCAGTTAGCAAAACATACTCACGCGTTAAAAAGCAGTAATCAGTATTTTGGTCCGATTAAACCCAAGCACCAACTTTCAAGCCCCTGTAATGTGTTATAATTCCATTTACCAAGCATATCAATCAATCCACACTCAGAAGTTACAGCTCTACCTAATCTCGTCTCATAGTTATGTCTAGGCACGGATCAAACCATATAGATTTACCCTACCATGTTAAACTAAAATTTACAGGTTTTTAGAAATCAGATGAAATATGACTGAATGGATGATAATGAGCATTATTAAGCAAATTAACTTTCGTCTAGAGGCGTTTCAACCAAGTCACTATCCCGGAAGGTAACACATAGACTAAGTCATATCAATGAAGCACATAAGAATCAACCCAATGGTGTTTCAATCAGGGTGGAACCCGACGTGTGACACGTAGGCGAAACATAGATTTCAATCAAATAAGCTCAAGAATTATGGGATATGGTTGCGGGCGCCACCGAAACTCGGATATATTTTCATAAAAAGAGAGTGGTGTGCCAAGAAATTTCAAAAACCTCTAAATTTTAACTAAACGTGGTACCTATCAACCTAAATTAACAGTTTCAGTATTACCGACACCCTAAGATGAAAACCCGCAAGATATCATGATTTTATTTCCAATTATTAATCTTATTTAACACAAACATGATATTTAAGCTTTACTAGCTAGCTGGGTCTACCAAAACATCACTAATTAAACACGTTTTCAGTTATTTATTCATTTAAACTCACAACTAGATCAAGTTGTACTATTATTTCCCAAGAATATGCAATTATTTCCAAGGACATTTTTTCAAAATTTTTTAATTTTTTATATTTTTGAATTTTTATAAACAAGACAAACTAGCTAACTAGACACTCACATCCCAACACTTGAAAGACACAATGTCCTCGATGTGAAGCAAGACACGACTAAAAATAAAAATGCAAAAATAAACAAATAAATAGGAACGACTTAGCTGGTAATCATATATGCAAACAAATGTGCAACTTCGTTCTTCCATGTATGCACCGTATAGCATTTCGGTCGCGGTTGCACAAACGACTGTCGGGTTGCCTTTACAAATTGTATATAAGTTATAATCAATCCTGCCTGAATGAAGATTGAGTACGAGTAGAATGACAAAACCTACAAAATTAACCTGACAACAAACCCGCAACATTAAACTGACTCAAATTAAAATAAAGAATCGACTGACTCACTAAGAATTAAAGACTCAAGATAGATAGAAGCAGAAAAACATACTCGATAGGTGGCAAACACATAGACATGTAAGCCACAGAAAGGTAGGTTATCGGTCACGAACGGTTTCAAGTTTCACATGGTAGTGGTGGTGGGATGGTATGAATGGTAATGGATGGTAGATGATCCATGGTAGATGAAGAATGGTGGTGTAGTGGATGATGGGTGGTGGTGGGTGGTGGTGGATGGTTAGTAGTGGTGAATGACGGTGTGCGGTGAGGGATACCATGGAAAACAAGGAAGAAATGCACTTCCAGGGGTGCCCCGCGTACCGCGAAGAATAGGCGGCCACTCCTCGCGTACCGCGAGGGAGTGGCATTTAAGCCGGCAATGTCTTTTGTCTCTCGCGTACCGCGAGAAACCTCAAACACACCCACGCGTACCGCGAGGGACCCCTGGTGACAGAAAGTTAAGGGGGTTTTTATACTTAGAAAATTTTTCACCCCTTAACTTCTTCTCACCCAAATTCCAATAGAAACCTATTCCAAGCATAAAAACCAATGTAAAAATACATGGAACTTCGTTCCTGATGATTTCCTTTTCTGAATCGAACATGAATCCCTACATAATCTGACACAAACCAAACACATACCGAGAAACACCGAAAAGGACACGGACACAGACCAAGTAAAGCACACAAACTCTACATACCGGGCATTTGCCCGAGACTCAAACAAGCATATAAGGAGGCTTCTCCTTGATCCTAACCTGCACCGCCTTCATCCTACGTGGCCTACTGATCCTCCAACTCTTCAACATCCTCATACTCCTATCAAACAGTGGACCTATATCACTCAGGTCCTTCCACCAAAGCTTATACCAACCCGGTCCGAAGATGATACGCATCAAATTTCCTAGCAGCTTCTTACCCCTCGAGGTCCCACACTTGGGGTTTGCATTGCCCTAAACTCACATGGATCTTTCAACACACGGGTTCTCTTACGAGGTGGCCTAGACTTAGGGGTACTAGAATTATGCCTCGGCTCAGGAATTCTCCCCTTAGAATAAGCAATTATGGTGGGCAAAGGCTCGGGTAACGGTATTTCTAAGGATGTGACTTCTAAGCCTCCACCAGGATCTCTGGGATCCTCTACAACCTCCACTACTTTCCCCACACTTGGGGTTTTACCTATGATTTCTTCGAATTCTGCCATCATCTCCAGCAGATCATCAGGCACCTCATCGTCGTAATTGTCCGGCTCATCTAACAATCCTTCTAACTCTACCGCCCACTCAGATGGTTCTTCTAAATTAGTGGCGGGTTCACCTACTTCTATCTCTGGATCAGAGTCCCAATGGTTATCTGTGAAGGCCTCAAGCATGGACACGACGTGGCTATGCTTGCTAACATCCCTCTCAGACTTAGCAGTATCGAATGTGATCATCTCATCCCCTACACGGAGTGTGAGTTTCCCGTCAAAGACATCGATCAGCGCCTTGGCGATGCGTAGGAACGGGCGTCCTAGGATGAGTGGAACTCTATCATCCATTTCCATGTCCAGAATGATGAAATCCACGGGGAAGACAAACTTACCTACTTTCACTAACAGATTCTCTACAATTCCCCGTGGATACTTGACTGAGCGGTCAGCCAAGGAAATGCTCATGCTCGTCGACTACAGTTCACCTAGGTCCAACTGTCTATAGATAAAAGATGGCATCAGATTGATGCTAGCACCTAGGTCGGCCAACCCGTGGTGCGAAGGCAAACTGCCTAGGAGACACGGGATCGTGAAACGACCCGAATATCCCAGTTTCTTGGGTAGCTTGTTCTGTACCACAGCATAACATTGCTCACTAAGTGAGACTTTAGAGATCCCTCCTAGTTTCTTCTTGTTGGAAAAAAGATCTTTAAGGAACTTGCCATACTTAGACATATGCTGGAGGACCTCTATGAATGGGAGATTGACCTTGAGTTGTCTAAACATATCAAGGAAAGTACCGTATTCCCTAGCGTTCTTACATGGCAGAACGCACGCTGGGTAAGGAATACGACTCATGTCAACCCCAGCGGACTTCATCTCCACCCCCTTCTTCTTCTGCACTGCCCTCTCGGCAGGCTTCTCCATATCTATCTCTTCATCCACCAGCTCTTCTTATTCTACAACCGGTGGGATCTCCTTCTCTTATGCGCTATGACTTCTTGTCGACACAGATTTCAACTTGGGCTCCTCTACCATGCTAACTTCGATCTCAGCAAATCGAGCTGTCAAGTCTACCTTGTTCACTTCCTCTACTGAAGCTATGCCATACTTAATGGAGTGGGAGTCATCCTCTTCAACCTCCCTTATCTCCACACTCCTAACTGACACGGCCATCACTGAAGCATTTGGTACCGAAGATGGGCCTCCTTGTCTACCCTTCAGGCTCTGAGCGACGTCTCCTACCATGTGTTGCAAATCCTGGAATGCCGACTGCTGATTTTTCAATAGAGTGTCGTGGCTATCGAGTCTTTTCCTCGTGTCCTTGTCTTACTGGACTAAGTGGGCAAGCAGTTGTGTTTGATTCTCAAGCATCTCTTTGATCTTTCTTGTATTGACACTACTTCCCGATCTCGCTCCAGCCTCTCCTCCTCCATATTGCTGCTGGCGACCATTAAACCCAGGCGGGTTATTTCCAGATCTCTATCTCGAGCCATAAGTATTGATGTTATTATACCCTCGGTTCTGGTACTGGTTGCCGGCATAGCTCACATGCTCCTGATTATTTACGGGGCAATCTCGGTTGTCGTGGCCTCCCCTACACACTTGACACTGCTGAGCACTGAGCTTCAGCTCCTTAATCTCGTTAGCCATTTAGGCAAGTGCAGCAGCCACGCTAGTGTCCGGAGTGACCTGATGCACACCTCTAGGAGAAGAGGCTGGTGCTCTAGCAGTATGAATGGAATTCCTAACAAAATGTGGATGCTGTTGTTCGGCTTGAGCGAAGCTCTCGAACATTTCCTCTCACTCATCAGGCTCGAGTCTCTCCATGATATGGCCTCCCGCAGCTGTGTTGAACATTTGCTGCTTCTCGAAAGTGAGGCCATTATAGAACTTCTCCACCGGCGCCCAGCCTGAAAGACCGTGCGGAGAGCATCGGCTCAACATCGTGTTGAACCTCTCCCAGGCCATGTGATAGGGCTCGTCGGGGTCCATCCGGAATGAATGGATTTGGTCCCTTAGGCGAGCGGCCTTGGAAGATGGATAGTACTTCTTGAAGAACTTGGCTTCAAGATCCTCCCATGAGGTGATAGAATTGTCTAGGAGAGTGTCGAGCCATGTAGATGCACGCCTAGAGAGGGAGAATGGGAAGAGACACAAGTAGAAAGCGTCCTTAGACACACCCATGATATTAAATGTATCACATATTCGCGCGAAGCGGGACAAATGCCCGGGTGCATCCTCATCCTCGAGGCCATGGAATTGAGTGGCATGAGTGATCGTACTCATGACATGTGATGGGATCTTCCAAGAATTGGTGTTCGATATAGTGGGGCGTGTGATCGAATTAGTGACGGGGTCACGGGTCCTCTGGTGTACTGTACGCCTCGCTGGTCAGCGTCGCCCATTTGTGGAAAGGGGATTGGGCTAGAAGGACGTACCTGGATGCTGCACAATGCTTTTAAACACTCCCAAAAGTCGCGGGTGCGCTCGTGTAGCTCTCACTTGGGCTCTAGGAAAGCTAAATAAGGTGGTGATCCCTGCAAGCGAGTATGGTGCATAAACAGAAAGACTATAGTAGAAACAAAACAAAGACTCAAAGACACATAGAAAGACTCGATTCTAAATTAGACACTCAGATAAGACTCACTAGTAGCATAGAAGACAAGTAGCACACAAGACTCAACAGAAAAAAAAACAAACCAAAAATCACTAAAAGAACTAGTCAAAGCTAATATTGCTATTGCCAAGTGTCCCCGACAACGGCGTCAAAAACTTGATGTCGCCCAGACGGTCTATAAAACTATAATAAAAACCTAACCTAGACTCCTAAGTAATAATAGGAATACCTATGAACTAAACCGCACTGACAGCCAAGTGTACCTATCGAGTGTAGCACATCTTAACGGTAAACCGAGTTATCGAACCCTAGAGACATTGTATAACTATACTAGACTCTGACTCAGACTAAAGATTGATTTACTTTGGGGGGTTTACTACACTACTATTTAAACTAATAAATGCAGAAAACTAAGATCGACTCAACTAACCAGAAAAAGGAAAAATGTAATATCAAGAATGGGAAGAATATCACCTAGGTCGGAATCCAACTTGGAAAGCACAACTTCTATCGGTTATGGAAACTATAATGGATATGAGTTTCTAAGAAAACAACTTTAGACAGCCTATTGGATCCCTAATCACTCTCAGGGTGTCACCAACTAAGGAACCTAAAAATGTACTAACTCACTAGATTGTTGGATCACTTCTCAGGTATTTCTAACTATGATAAAGTACCCTAATAGACGGATTACCTCTCAGTCTCTCCGTCCACCAATAGACTCGAAGAATGCACGGGGTAATCTCAAGATAACAACTATGACACGAATAGCAACAATCACTAGACACCTAATATCGGCTTCCTCTCAGACAGCTGACACTCGACTCCTAATGAGGAAGTCTAAACGATTAATTCTCACCTCTCGGGTATTGAACTAGGATGCACACTCAATTCAAATCAACAATCAATCACAATCCCTACGGTCACTACGTCTAGCAAACCACTCACAATCACAAACCCTAAGATCTATGACATAGACACGCAGATCAAACTGGCAGACAACCACAATCAACGCAAGGAATTGAAATCAAACACAAGATCAGATCTAAACATGCAATAACATCACAATAATCCACTCAAGATCGCTTACAAAATCATTAGTCCATTAATTGAATCCAAAAACCGATAAAAATCGCTTACAAAATCATTAGTATTCATCATTTACCTTGGCAATATCAAAGTTCTAGCCAAGAATGCTTAAACAACCAAGACAGAAGTAATAAACAAGATTCATGGTATCTAACATTGCAAATCAAAGGTAAAAATCCAATCTTGTAAACCGAATACGTAAAACTACAAACCCGGAATACAAAGATGCAAGCTTTCCTCTTCAATTTGCTTCTCCAACCTCAAAATCGCCTCTAAACCCTTCTCTGGACGGAAAAAGATCAAACTCCTCTAAGAATGGGCATAAAAATCTATTTAGAATCGAAATTAGGGTTTTTCTCGGATTTATGTTCCCTCGCGTATCGCGAAAGAAATGGATAGGTTCCTAACGTACCGCAAGGAACAAAATAGTCGGGCGCGTTTGTGGATGTACCATGATCTAAAGATGCTATATTGGTGGCCAAAGATGAAGGCCGATATAGCCACCTATGTGAGCAAGTGCCTCACTTGCGCAAAGGTCAAAGTAGAATATCAAAAGCCTTTTGGTTTACTTCGGCAATTAGAGATTACCATATGGAAATGGGAGCAAAATATCTATGGACTTTAGCACCAGATTGCCCTAAACTCCTAGCGGATGTGACACCATCTGGGTAATCGTCGATCGTTTGAACCATTTCTTAGCAATCAAAGAGACTGACAAAATGGAGAAAGCTTACTCGTATATATTTGAAAGAAGTAGCCTCTCGGCACGGAGTGCCAATTTCTATCATTTAGGACCGTGATGCACGATTCACCTCACGTTGCTGGCAATCTTTACATAAGGCTTTAGGCACGTGTCTAGATATGAGCACAGCTTACCATTCTCAAGCATATGGATAGACGAAACGTACAATTCAAACTCTGGAGGATATGCTACGAACTTGTGTGATTGATTTCGGTAACACTTGGGAGTCTCACCTACCGCTGGTGGAGTTCTCCTACAATAACAGTTATCGCACTAGTATCAAAGAAGCTCCATTTGAGGCTTTATATGGAAGGAAATGCCGCTCTTCTACTTGTTGGGCCGAGGTTGGGGATAGTCAACTTAGGGGTACTGAAATCATATTTAAAACTTCAAAAACGATGGTTCAAATTAAAAACAGTATGGCGGAAGCTCGTGATCGTCAAAAGAGCTATGCCGATAAGCGTCATAAACCGTTAGAGTTTCAAGTAAGCGACATGGTCTTATTAAAGGTCTCACTTTTGAAAGGTGTAATTCGTTTTGAGAAACGAGGCAAGCTAAATCCTCATTATGTTGGACCGTTCAATATAGTGAAGAGAATTGGCCAAGTAGCGTATCAACTGGACCTATCTGAAGGACTTAGTGGTGCACACAACGTTTTCATATCTCAAACTTGAAGAAATGTCTAGCAGATGAGGCACTCGTTGTTCCTCTGGAGGAACTGCAAACCGATGAACAGTTGCGTTTCATCGCAGAACCGATAGAAATCGGGGATAAGGAAGTCAAAACGCTCAAACATGGTAAAATCTCTATTGTCAGAGTTCATTGGAACTCGAAACGCGGACCGAAGTTCACATGGGAGCGCGAGGATCAGATGACGCGCAAGTATCCTCATCTGTTCAAGCAATCCACGTCTAACTCTTAAGGTACTATTCTAATTTTCGGGACGAAAATTCTTTCAACTAGGGGATGATGTAACACCCAGAAAAATTTTATTTTATTTTAATTTTCAAGACGAAAATTCTTTCAACTAGGGGATGATGTGACATCCGACAAATTTACATTAACTTCATTAACCCAAATCCAGTTATTTCTTAACTCAGTTAAAAACCACAAGGACTATTTCTGCCATAATCCCAAACTCAAACACATGAAAGTTCATGGACTAATTATATAATTAGCCAAAACTCAATCTTTTGACTTCTGAAAGTCAAAATCAAGTCCCCTTTGATCCATTTCAATTCGTATAACCTCAAAGCGGTTCAAATTAGCGACGGTTATGGCTTGCATTGATGAGCTCGACCTCATCATAATCATTTCCATAAATTTTAACGTCCCTCATGATTGTAATTTAACCGCATTTATCCCATTTAACAGAAACCGGCAAACTTGTTACTAGACACTATCGATTCGATCATTTGATTCATTATTCTCGAAAGCAAACACCCTACACACCTAAACCTAGTCTCCCAGAAGCATTTACACACATGAATTTGATCATAGTTAAATCCGGAGTCGCCGGAGGCCGGAGGCGTCGAAGTCGGAACCCTAGTTGGTCGGACGCTATCAATTCGATACCCAAACAGGTAATCAAACATTTCCCCATACTCTTTTCAATGTCTAGATTGAAAGCCCCATCAAATCCAGGGCTTATAACATCGAATTGGCGATGAACCAATTCTAGGGTTCATCACACTACGAGTTTAATCGAACACTGATCTAGACTTAATCTTAATTAAATTAAGCCACAGGGATAGTTTCCAAGAAGTAATCTTATAGAATTCGGTCAATTTGATTTTGGGTTCATGAACTAGGGTTTCGGTTTTTAAAAATAGAATTAACGAACTTAAATACGATGATTTTGAAATTAAACTTAACCACATGTTCGCTATAACCCGAGTAACAAAACCCCTATACTACCTTGCTCGATCGTGGTCGAAATCATGTGTTTTGGGACTGATTCTTGGATCGGATCACGCAAAGGGGAAGAACACAGTAACTTGGTATGTTAAAACGAATCGGATCCTGGTCTTGTTGCGAATACCCTCGCGGGTGGACTGGTTAAGACTGAGTGTTGGTGTGGGGAGACCCGGGTTCGAACCTTACCAGCAGCTTTTATTATTGTAGCCTCTTTTTTAGTATTATTTTAAAACAAAATCATTTCCTATATTATTATGTTAATATTTTTCAGCCTCGGAAACCATCCGTACGCTCGGGATTGATTTTATAACCCATTTTTAATATTATTTCACACTTTTATAATAATATGTTTACATTATTATTTAACCTATAACCCCGAACGAAATAATATATTCATATTATTCTCAAACCGTAATTCAAATTAAAAATAATATATTTATATATTATTTTCGCCACATTGTGTAACATTTCAAAAAAATAAATAATGTATTTATTTATATTATTATCCACGTTATTATGATCCGGATACAATAATAGTTTTACTGTTTTGTCACAAAATTTAATTATCGTGTTATATCTCTAAGTTTAAAATAATATAATAATTTATATTATTTTCCTAGACATTATTAAATGGCGAAAACACACGAACATATTTTATAAAATATTGTTATTTGTAATTAGAAACGTTTGACACGAAACGCGTATATTTTAATTATTATATTAAGAAATCCTTATTCTCGTGGACAAGTTCGTCTAATCATTGATCCTAAGTATATTTTAGGACGTTCGATTTTTTCCGTGTCGTTGTCACAAACTCTTACGCGTTCCTAACTGTCACATCTTATTCTAAGGCATTCATAGATTGTCCGCGTGCAATCCATTTGTGGTTGGTGTTGCATCCTTGTGTGGTCTTAATTTCTACGCTCTACTCAAACTCAGGTGAGTTTCACGGCCCCATTTTACTTGTTTTCCTATTGGAGAGAAACATGCATACTCACAAACAATATTTTAATTGTTTTCCCGTTGGGAGAAACATGCATACACACAAACATTATTTTATTTGTATTCCCGTTGGGGAGAAACATGCATACACACAAACAATATTTTACTTGTTTTCCCGTTCGGGATGAACATGCATACAAACGAATATCATTTTACTTGTTTTTCCGTTGGGGAGAAACATGCGTAAAAACAATCATTATATTACTTTTTTCCCATTGGGGAGAAACATGCATACGAACAGGGATTCGTTACTTGTCTCCCAGCCAGGGAGAGACATACACTCGGACATGGATCACATAGTATTTCATTACCACTTGTATACCTAAGTACAAACATAACATGCAAAGTCCTTACACACTCGGAACGTTAATATATAGAGTATAGCGAGGAAATTTGAGTAGTACTATTGGGTTTAACAAACCCCAACCGGGTTAGTCGCGCAAACTTGATTGGAGGTCTAACATGTGTAAATTGTCCTAAACACTTGTCATTGTTAATGTTAGCAATGGCGAAAGGCATCTCAAACATAAACAGTCAGCTTCAGTTGCGGACACTTAGAGTAACTTGTACATTGTCTAGCTAGCAATAGGTGTGACTTACGTATGTGGATCCTGCAAGCACACAAACAGTTTATTTACTTGTAAACCTGTGAACTCACCAACCTTGTGTTGGCACTTTTTCTTACATGTTTCTCAGGTCGCTAAGGCACAGTTTCTCAGGTCGTTAAGGCACAGGTTACACACTTAGAATATGCATGGAGTCCTACTATCATTTCATCCTCATGCAAACATACAAAACAATTTACTTGCTTTATTAAACTAAACTTGGGCGCGCTTGTTTTGCGCATTTATTTTCTTATTTAAACGCTTCCGCATTAACTCAGAAATTTTTTGATATTACATTTTAAGTCACATATAGTGTCGTTTGACGTAACTAATGACTGAGATCCTAGTTTGTCACACGTCAAACGATAAAACATCGTTAGTGGAATTTGGGGGTGTGAGAGATACGACGTTAGTAAACCATAAATGAATCACATGCACACAGCTAGTGACCTAATATGCATCTATACATGAAATACATTCACAAAGACACATATGGAACATTCAACCAATTATCAATCAAGACTAGATACACACATACATCAAATCAATCGAAAACAAGTTCTTTACTTTATTGTTAATCCATCAACAAGAAATTGAAACCCAAGAGAAATGCAATTAATAAAGCATAATCATCAACAATCTAGGTAGCTATGAGAGTCTAGCCAACAATAATCATCAAAAACAGTAAACAAAGTTCAATATCCAGAATCATGATGCAAGATAGATAAATCAAAGAACAAAGATGAGAAGCATAAACCGGAAAGTTGGTATTCCAATCAATCCACGCATCCAACACTTCAATTCTTGATCCCTTATGACTTCTCCCACTTGAAATCGCCCTAAAGTCCTCAACTTTTCATCTGGAAATCAATCCTCTCACCCTAGAAACGACCCCAATGTTTTAAACCTTGAAAATAGGAAAAAAAAAAAAAAAAGGCCCGTAACAGGGTGTTCTCGCGTACCGTAAGGCCCAGGGAACAAGCCCCTCGCGTACGTCGAGGGAAAAGAGTCGCAAAAATTTCCTGAAGCTAGTTGCCTCGCCTACCGCGAAGGGGAGAGGCTCCATGTCTCGCGTACCGCGAGAGGTATACATTGATAGAAAGTTTTGATCTTTTCATTGTTTCTCCTCGATTGCTCGTGCCTTCATCATTCTTGATCGTTTTAGCTCCAAACTCTCATGATTTCCTATACAAAAAGACACAAATAAGTACTGACTATAACCGACTCAAAATGACTCTAAAAACGTACGAAAAGGCTACTAAATACACATGAATACGAGGTGTGCTTTGCAACACATCAAACATCCCCACACTTAACCTTTTTTCGTCCTTGAAAAAGATCTCTGCAATGGAATTACAACTGGAAATTATGCTTTAACAATCTTATTAATTTATTAGCATAAATATAATAACGCGTTAAAATATAACAATCGATGTTTCTGTCCGATTAAACCCAAACACCAACTATCAAGTCCCCGATTGTGTTCTTATTTCTACATTACACGGCACATCAATCAATCTACAGATATCACACTCACGAGCTACAACTCTACCTAATCCCGCCTCACGGTCATGTTTAGGCCTGGGTTAAACCGTATAGATTTCCCCCACCACGTTAAACTAAGATTTACAGGTTTTTAGAAACTAAGATGAATTTCAAAATGAATGGATGAAAATGAGCATTAAATTAAGCAAATGAACTTTCTTCTAGAGGCGTTTCAACCAAGTAACTATCCCGAAGGGTAACACATAGACTACAGTTCTAACAATTAAGCACTTAAGATCACTTAGTGGTGTTTTCTCCAAGTTGCTATCCCAGAGGGTAAAACATAAGCAAAATTTAAATTCAAAATAATAAGCTCATGACATATGGAATTATGGATGTAGGCGCCGCCGAAACTCGGATTTATTCTCATAAAAAGAGAGTGGTGTGCCAAGAAATTTCAAAAATCTCTAAATTTTAACTTAACGTGGTACCTTTCACACTATATTGACAGTTTCAGTATTACCATTTACCCTAAGATGATCACCCACAAGATTTCATGATTTAATTCATTTAATTATCCTCAACAACATGCACAAGATATTTAAGCTTTTAAGTTGGCAGGGTCTACCAAAACATCACAAAATATACGCATTTTCTATTATTTATTTCATTTAAATTGAACAAGAATTTCCAGTTATACCAATCATCTTCCATTTTGATTACAAAAACTCAAATTCAAAGGACATTTTTAGAAAAAAATTTAATTTTTTTATTTTTGTATATTAAAACACCTAAACAAACTAAGATAGGCGTAATCTCCCATCCCCACACTTGAAATGCACATGTCCCCAATGTGAACCGAGAAACTACGGAAAAAAAAAGACTCAAAATAGACAAAAATAGTAAAGTGGAAACGACTTAGCTAATAATGATAGCGACCGTCTTGGCCAGCTTCGCTCTTCCACTTGTGCAGCCGTATACCATTTCCTTCGTCGTTGCACACACGACGCTGTAGGCTTTCCCTTTACGCAAATATAAGATTAGAATCGACCACACCCGAATCGAGATTGAGTAAGGACGAGGCGATCTATACCTGCACAATTAAACTCACAGGAAACCCAAACAGTATTAAACTGACTCAAAGTACATACTAAATATAAAACACTCGGGTTCAAACCCGAGTAGCAAACCTATTAAGGAGGCTTCTCCTTTATGCCGCCCCCATCTGGCCTGTTTAATATGATTTGTCTACCACCAATTTGACACATTCCGATGGCAGACCTTAAATTGGTTTTGAAAAATCTAAATGGGTCGGACCACCAGTATTTGAACTTACCTGGGCCAAACCTGATATGTGATGTATAGTGAAGGAGACGGTCGGCTTTATTCTATGATAGAACATTGTGTAGCTTCTGCGGCTGTCTCTTCATTCTCAATCTGGCCCTATTCTCATACTTTCTTTTTGTTCCCCATGGTGCCTTTTGTTGTTGTGGCTTTTTACCCTCGGCTTCATCCACGGGTCTTTTCTTCTTTCTCTTTCTGGTGCTACGTGGTGGGTCTGACACCAGCTCCTCTCGTGGTTCATTGGTGACCTCATCCGCTTGCACCTCTTCTTCCATCCCCACACTTAGCTCTTGATGCAGTAGATCTTTGAGTAGTTTTAGATCGCCAAGTCGGTCGAACTCTTCTTCCATATGAGTTGGCAGGTCCTTCAATTCGTCACTGAACTCATCCTCCCAGGATGGGACCTGTGCCTTTTCTACCATTTCCTCCTCAAACTCATCTAGTCCCTCTTCACAACACTCGTCTTCGCTTTCTAGATACTGCATCACATTATACTCAAATAACAAGCGTAAGGTATCAAAGGTATTAGAAGAGTTGAGATCGTCACCCAAAAATTTAAGATTTTCAAAAATAGGCTCAATTAGATCGGGTTCCGAACACTTACCTGGACCATCACCCACAGTGTCATCCGAGGACTCTTCTACCTTTGCTTCATCATAACCACTGAAGATGTCATCCTCGATGGGCTCTAGCCCGCAGCTCCGTGGTGTATAAACCGAAGGTGGGTCTGGTGCAGAGTATTGTGGACTCATGGGTTGCACCTCTTCCTTTAACATCTCCTTCTCTTGCTAGCTCATCCATTAGCCTCGCATTTTCTTCCAGAAAGTGAGTTGCTCAGCCTTACTTATAAGGTGCCATAGAGTGCTCATGATCTCCTGAACTTTCCATTGATTTTCCTTGATTGTTTCTTCAACCTGTATTTCTTGCACCGACTCAATCTCACAAGACAAGCGTAAAGTATCACGTGGGACTTCATGAGCTTGCAAGGAATCGGTATAGAATTCGTCACCAATGAGATCAAGGTCAGAAGACATACATAGAGGTGGGACTTATGCTTCACCTTCTGTCACTGTAATTGGCACTTCGTCCATTATTGCCTCCAGTTCTTGAGCTTCCATAATCACTTCCCCTTCACTATCATAAACAACATGCTCCAGTTTCTTTGGCCGATGTGATCCAATGCGCGCGATTATTTTCCTGGATATCCTTCTCATACTTCTCATTTGCCTCTTTACACTAGTCATTCAACTACTCTTGAGTTCTATATCCATCATACGGATGTGCTTGCGGATATTGATTACCATAATAGTCTGTGGAGTACCTCCACAGACCTTACACCACACATTAACGTAATGATCCCTTTGAGCTAATCGACGTCCTTGATAGCTATTCCCGTAGTAATGCTCCATATAGATCACTACAATGGACACTCAAACAAAAACGGATCACGAGCACTAGATAAAAGTAAAAAATAAATAAATATGAAAACTACTAAGCTAGGAAAATAAACAAATATTTACAAAGACTCACTAAAAACAAAGAAAAAACACAGACACTAGACACTCTACGACTCAAAACACAAATGCGACCAATTAATCAGTTAAGGTCAATCAAAGTTAGATACGCTGTCGCCTAAGTATCCCCGACAACGGCACCAAAAATTTGATGTGTTCGGAACGGTCTATAAAAACTAACATAAAAACCTAACCTGGACACTCTAGTTTCAAATTTATGAACCTAGACTCAACCTAATACTAGACCACACAACAGGAAGGTGTACCTATCAATGCAGTAAAGTCTAATGAAAGTCTGGATATCAAACCCACGAGACACTAGTGACAACTATACCAGACTCTGACTCAACTAACTAAACTTAATTATATTGGGGGGGCATTTGTGTTGAACTGCATTTAAACTAATGGACTCTCTAACTAACGACAACCACATATAAAGCATAAGACTTTAGATGGACTCACGAATGGGGAAAGAACTACCTAGAGTCTGAATCATATGCATGTACCTTGGAACTCTCTCGGATACGAAAACTATGATGGAACCGGGCTCTTAGAATACATCACACATAGACAACATAGTGGATCTCAGATCATTATTTGGTTGTGACGAAAGAGGAAACCCTAAGGGACGTGTAAAACTTACCGGTTAGTCGGATCACCTCTCAGCTATCTCCAACAACACTAAAGTACTCGCTAGAAATATTACCTCTCAGTATCACTATCTCAATACACCTTTCAGTGCAAGGAGTAACTTTAATCCTCTCGATAAGACACGGAATAACAACGATGCTAAGAAACCCTACGGAAACCTCCTTTAAAAGCAATTGACCTAAGAAACCTAACACCAAATATTTCCCGACTATTTCTCATCTCTCAGCTATCGAAATAGGAAGAATACCTAACCCTAAAAGACCCTCAATCAATGTTCCTGTGGATACGACGTCAGTAAACCATAAACGAATCACATGCACACAGCTAGTGACCTAATAGGCATCTATACTTGAAAGACATTCACAAAGACACATATGGAACATTTAACCAATCATCAATCAAGACTAGATACACACACACATCAAATAAATAGAAAACAAGTTCTTTACTTTATTGTTAATCCATCAACAAGAAACCGAAGCCCGAAAGAAATTCAATTAACAATGCATAATCATCAACAATCTAGGTAGCTATGAAAGTCTAGCCAACAATCATCATCAAAAACAGTAAACAAAGTTCAAAATCCAGAATCATGATGCAAGTTAGATAAATCAAAGAACAAAGATGAGAAGCATAAACCGAAAAGATGGTATTCCAATCAATCCACGCATCCAACACTTCAATTCTTGATCCCTTATGACTTCTCCCACTTGAAATCGCCCTAAAGTCCTCAACTTTTCATCTGGAAATCAATCCTCTCACCCTAGAAACGACCCCAATGTTTTAAACCTTGAAAATAGGAAAAAAAAAAAAAGGCCCGTAACAGGGTGTTCTCGCGTACCGTAAGGCCCAGGGAACAAGCCCCTCGCGTACGTCGAGGGAAAAGAGTCGCAAAAATTTCCTGAAGCTAGTTGCCTCCCGTACCGCGAAGGGGAGAGGCTCCATGTCTCGCGTACCGCAAGAGGTATACATTGACAGAAAATTTTGATCTTTTCGTCGTTTCTCCTCGATTGCTCGTGCCTTCACCATTCTTGATCGTTTTAGCTCCAAACTCTCCCAATTACCTATACAACAAGACACAACTAAGTACTGACTATAACCGACTCTAAAAACGTATGAAAATGCTACTAAATACACAGGAACACGAGGTGTGCTTTGCAACACATCACCAGCCTCTCTCGGTGAAAGACATTGAATGATGACGTGCATAAAATACCTCCACTGTCCAACTAATCCTCCTTCTCGATCCTGTGAATTATTAACCTTTCTACGGTATCCCATCCTATGAAAGCAACCCATAATAAGAGTATTCGGTAGCATCATGGATCTGTATTTGCATCACCAAAACCTAAATCATCTCTGATTGTTTGAACTATTATCGCCAAGTCTTGATTATTAACTGTTTCCCTAATCACATTCGGTTCCACCTCGCAGTCATGAACGGCTCCGGCGCAGAATTCTTGTACGTATTGAACACTGATATGCCCTAAATTATACATGTTTTACATGCATTATAATCCCCACATTTATGGTACTAACTGAACAAAAGCGTTGCAATTGATACATAAAACGTTTATATTTCATAATTACCGGTTAAACGGTGTTCCATAAGAAACAAAGTAAAAACTACTCAAAAACATCAAGAAATCAAGCTTTTGGAAGGATCATTCCCGAGCATTGACCCCCCCAAGAAGTCAACCAAGGTCAATAGTAGTCAAACAAGCAGCAAATATACAAAACAAGGAGCAGGGAGGGGATACACGGTCGAGCATCCCAATGCATGGGCGTGCATTGCCCCAACTTGCTCCCCAAGCTTCCTAGTACCCTTCCATTTGTACCATTTGATTCTCGATGTGTTTGCATGCCCGTGCAAACCACAGCATGGCTGTCCATTGCTCATTTTGAGGGCTATAAATAAATGGATTGGGTTCTTCATTCTACACACCTCAAGACAGATAGAATACACTTATATTAGTCTGTTTCAGTACTCTTAGAGTAGTAGTAGAGAGTAGAGGGCTCTTCCGCTATGTTCGCAATAGGGAGCCTATGAAACAAAGCATTATCCTAGTTCGTATGGCCATTCGTGGCTAAACCCTTTGTATTGCTTGGGTGAAGATGAATTTTGGTGTATATTAATGTTTAACTTATTAATCCAATGGTATGTTTATTTTCTTTAGTCATTCATTCTTAAAACCATCTTCATGATGGACTTTTTATTATTACTTGATTTTGGTGTATATTTCTGTTACACATTCACACACATTTTTACTTTTCTATTATTTACTTTACCGTAATTCACTTTTCTGTCATTTACTTTCCTACTTCACAAGCACACAAAACCCACTCACTAATTAAACTGGCTAAACGATAACAAACGTTCAGTATTGGAACTCGACCGTGTCCATTGGTTCGATACTTGGTTCTTACCTACACTATATTACGTTGCGGTAGGTACACTTGCCTATTGTGTGTGTTTTAAGTTTGAGTATTTATCATTTTATAAATTTAAAACCTGATCTCTTGAAACCGTTTCTAAAACAAATATATATTTTTATATATACTTATAACACAACGTTATCATGTTTTTGGCCCCGTTGCCGAGGACATGGTGATTTCAAGAAAGATTCGAGTTAACGAATTAGCCTTTTTACCTTAACATTATCCATCTATTTTTTTCTGTTACGTTTGTCATAGGTAGTGTATTATCCATAGCTCTACTACTGGTTTATATCAACCTTTAGCAAAGCCCGAAAGATTTTTTCACCGCCAATTACTTGAAAACCGTACTAGAAGAATGGCCGTAGAAAACCTCACTATTTCCGACTTTCCAATACCGTCACTTGAAGCTTTGGGGTCTAGCATCACAAGGCCGACAGTTGACGATAACAACTCTGAGATCAAATCGCATGTCATTCATATGATCCAATCATCATGCACATTCCATGGATTACCCGATTAAGATCCACATGCCCACATTGCAAAATTCCTTCAAATTTGTGACACTTTGAAACTAAACGGAGTTTCGAACGACGCTATTCTACTCTGAATGTTTCATTTCTCTTTAGGGGAACGAGCTAAGTCACGGCTAAAATCTCTTCCTACGGGGTCAATCATTACATGGGATGATCTAGCTCAGAAATTCCTCTCGAAAAACTTCCCGCCAACAAAACTTAGAAACGATATTACCACTTTCGTCCAGGAAGATGGTGAGTCACTATATGAAGCATGGGAACGTTTCAAGGGCGTGTTGAGAAAATGCCCTCACCATGGGCTATAATTTTGGCTACAGGTATCATCATTCTACAATGTGTTGCACAAACAAGCTAGTCAAATACTTGACACTACTGTAGGTGGTATTTTTGGAAAAAAGAAACCACAGGAAGCATACAACCTAATTGAAGAAATAACTATGAACAACTATCAATGGTATAATCTGACAAGTAATAGGGGAGCTAGGCAAGGTGTTCACTCTGTTGATACTGTCACTTCACTCTCTGCTTAAGTAGATGCCCCCACCACTCGACCCAATCAAATTAGCAAGGGCAAGGTAAATGCTGAAACTACTGGAGAAACAAAAAGGAACAGCTATGGATGTTGAGCAAGTTGACTTTATCGAAACTCATCGCCTCAAAATCATCCCCTACAACAACACTTACTATCCCGGATGGAGGAACCATCAGAATTTCAGCTAGAAGGATAACAATAACCAAGGACAATCTAGTTTTGGACAACAACAATTTCAACAAAGACAACCTCAGAACTTTCAGCCTCGTCAACAATTTTAAGGAACAAAGAAGCCAAGTAATGGGTTGAGCTTAGATGGCACACTTGTAACACATGACAGTCATCTAACCACAGAAGTACCTCCAACAGAGATGTTCCGAGGAAAGAACGACGGGTAAGAGCTTTATACACCGCTCTTTCCTTAGAGAGAATATTCTGCTTGCCAGATAAATACATATTGGTCAGAAGGTCGCCTTCTAGTTACTATGACGTTGATACCAAAGACACACACCGAAAGCTAGGCCAAAAACCTCTTTCATTAACAACTAAACTATTTTACATCATGAACCATACTTCTATTACAAACTTGGGTGAAGATGAAGTTTGGTGTATATTAATGTTTAACTTATTAATCTAATGGTATGTTTACGTTCTTTAGTCATTCATTCTTAAAACCATCTTCATGACGGACTTTTTCTTATTACTTGATTTAGTCTTTACACTTGTGAGTGTTATGGATTTTAAAGTGTAAGACCGTAAAACCTTTTTAGTTAAACTTTTCTTGAAAATTGTACGTCTTTATACAAGCTGATTTTGATAAATCAAAGCTTAGTTAATATTAATAAGATCGTACGTCTTTATACGAGATTGTTAAGCAACCAAAAGTTGGTGAACACACGTTGGGAACAGTAATGTTACACTCCCTCCCGATGAACAAAGTCTAATGACTCTTTTAATAAAAATAAAAGGTATTTAAGTTTGACGTCTCAAACCAACTCGGTGATAGGATCAAAGAGTTGAGGGTAACGTTGTCCCTAGCTGGGATTCCTACCATTTTATTCTAAAGAACATAATCCGTGAACCAAATCTTTTGAGAATGAGGCTCTAGTAGTGTACCATTCACACATTTATATTAGTCATACCATCGGATTAGTTAACATAACATTATCATATACCGAGTGGATTCGAAGCCCAAAGCAATACTTGTCATGACCTGATTATTCTTGAGCAATTTACTTTCCTGTTATTTACTATTCCGTTATTTACATTTTTGTTACACACTTAATGCACATTTTTACTTTTCTGTTATTTACTTTACCGTCATTTACTTTTCTGTCATTTACTTTCCTACTTCACAAGCACACAAAACCCACTCACTAATTAAACCGGCTAAATGATAACAAACGTTGAGTATTGGAACTCGACCGTGTCCATTAGTTCGATACTTGGTTCTTACCTAAACTATATTACGCTGCGATAGGTACACTTGCCTATTGTGTGTGTTTTAAGTGTGAGTATTTATCATTTTATAAATTTAAAACTTGATCTCTTGAAACCATTCCTAAAAAAATATACGTATATTTAAATATATACTTATAACACAACGTTATCATGTTTTTGGCCCCGTTGACGGGGACACGGTGATTTCAAGAAAGATTCGGGTTAACGAATTAGGCTTTTTACCATAACATTGTCCATCAGTTTTTTTTTTCTGTTCCGTTTGTCGTAGGTAGTGTATTATCCATAGCTCTACTTCTGGTTTATATCAACCTTTAGTAGATCCCGAAAGATTCTTTCACAGCCAATTACTTGAAAACCGTACTAGAAGAATGGGGTATAGCATCACAAGGCCGACAGTTGACGCTAACAACTTTGAGATCAAATCGCATGTCATTCATATGATACAATCATCATGCACATTCCATGGATTACCCGATAAAGTTCCACATGCCCACATTGCAAAATTCCTCATAATTTGTGACACTTTCAAACTGAACGGAGTTTCGAATGACGCTATTCGACTCTCATTGTTTCCTTTCTCTTTAAGGGAACGAGCTAAGGCACAGCTAAAATCTCTTCCTACCGGGTCAATCACTACATGGGATTATCTAGCTCAGAAATTCCTCTCAAAAAACTTTCCGCTAGCAAAAACTGCAAAATTGAGAAACAATATTACCATTTTCGTCCAGGAAGATGGTGAGTCACTGTATGAAGCATGGGAACGTTTCAAGGACATGTTGAGGAAATGCCCTCACCATGGGATAGAAATTTGGCTACATGTATGATCATTCTATAATAGGTTGCACAATCAAGCTCGTCAGACACTTGACACAACTGTAGGTGGTATTTTTGGAAACAAGATACCACAGGAAGCTTACAACCTAATTGAAGAAATAACTATGAACAACTGTCAATGGTATAATCCGAGAAGTAATAGGGGAGCCAAGCAAGGTGTTCACTCTGTTGATACTGTCACTTCACTCTCTGCTCAAGTAGATGCCTCCACCACTCGACCAAATCAAATTAGTAAAGGGCAAGGTAAATGCTGAAACTACTGGAGAAACAAAAGGAACCGCTATGGATGTTGAGCAAGTTGACTTTATCGAAACTCATCGCCTGCAAAACAACACTTACTATCCCGGATGGAGGAACCATCCGAATTTCAGCTAGAAGGATAACAACAACCAAGGACAATCTGGTTTTGGACAACAACAATTTCAACAAAGACAACCTCAGAACATTCAGCCTCGTCAACAATTTCAAGGAACCAAGAAGCCAAGTAATGGGTTAAGCATAGATGTCCCACCCGTAACACATGACAGTCATCTAACCAGATTAGTACCTCCAACAGAGATGTTCACAGGAAAGAACGGCAGGTCTAGAAGAGATTTATACACCGCTCTTTCCTTGGACAGAATATTCTGCTTGCTAGATAAATACATACTGGTCAGAAGGTCACCTTCTAGTTACTGTGACGTTGATACCAAAAACACACACCGAAAGCTAGGCCATAAACCTCTTTCATTAACAACTAAATTGTTTTACATCATGAACCATACTTCTATTACAAACTTGGGTGAAGATGAAGTTTGGTGTATGTTAATGTTTAACTTATTAATCCAATGCTATGTTTATGTTCTTTAGTCATTCATTCTTAAAACTATCTTCATGATGGAGCTTTTATTAATACTTGATTTAGTCTTTACACTTGTAGTGTTCTGGATTTTAATGTGTAAGACCGTAAAACCTTTTTTGTCAAACTTTTCATGAAAATTGTACGTCTTTATACAAGCTGATTTTGATAAGCCAAAGCTTGGTTAATATTTAAAAGATCGTACGTCTTTATACGAGATTGTTAAGCAACCAAGAGTTGGTGAACTCACGTTGGGAACGGTACGTAAAGATACATGGTCCCATTGTTACACCGTCTCCCGGTGAACAAAGTCTAATCACTCTTTTAATAAAAATAAAAGGTATTTATGTTTGACGTCTCAAACCAACTCGGCGATAGGATCAAAGGGTTGAGGGTAACGTTGTCCCTAGGTGGGATTCCTACCATTTTATTCTAAAGAACATAATTCGTGAATCAATACTAGTCATTACCTGATCAATTTCGAGCAATTTACATTCCTGCTATTTACTATTCTGTTATTTACATTTCTGTTACACACTTCACGCACATTTTTACTTTTCTGTTATTTACTTTACCGTCATTTACTTTTCTGTCATTTACTTTTCTACTTCACAAGCACACAAAACCCACTCACTAATTAAACCGACTAAATGATAACAAACGTTGAGTATTGGAAGTCGATCGTGTCCATTGGTTCGATACTTGGTTCTTACCTAAACTATATTAAGCTGCGGTATGTAGACTTGCCTATTTTGTTTGTTTTAAGTTTGAGTATTTTTATCATTTTAGAAATTTAAAACCTGATCTCTTGAAACCGTTTTCTTAAACAAATATATATATATATATATATATATGTATATATATATATACTTATAACACAATGTTATCAAGTTTTTGGCGCCGTTGCCGGAGACACGTTGATTTCAAGAAAAATTCGAGTTAACGGATTAGCCTTTTTACCTTAACATTTTCCATCTGTTTTTTTTTCTGTTAGGTTTGTTGCAGGTAGTGTATTATCCATTGCTCTATTCTGGTTTATATCAACCTTTAGCAGAGCCCGAAAGATTCTTTCACCGCCAATTACTTGAAACCCGTACTAGAAGAATGGCCGTAGAAAACGTCACTATTTATGACTTTTCTAGATCGTCACTTGAAGCTTTGGGGTCTAGCATCACAAGGCCGGCAGTTGACGCTAACAACTTTGAGATCAAATCGCTTGTCATTCATATGATCCAATCATCATCCACATTCCATGGATTACCCGATAAAGATCCACATACCCACATTGCAAAATTCCTCGAAATTTGTGACACTTTCAAACTGAATGGAGTATCGAATGACGCCATTCGACTTTGAATGTTTCATTTCCTTTTAAGGGAACTAACTAAGGCATGGCTAGACTCTCTTCCTACCGGGTCAATCACTAAATGGGATGATCTAGCTCAGAAATTCCTCTCGAAATACTTCCCTCTAGCAAAAACTGCAAAATTGAGAAACCATTTTGCCACTTTCATTCAGGAAGATGGTGAGTCACAATATGAAGCATGGGAACATTTCAAGGACATGATGAGGAAAGCCTTCACCATGGGCTAGAATTTTGGCTAGATGTATCATCATTCAACGATGAGTTACACAATCATGCTCGTCAGACACTCGACGCTACTACAGGTGGTATATTTGGAAACAATAGACCACAGGAAGCTTACAACCTAATTGAAGAAGTAACTATGAACAACTATCAATGGTATAATCCGAGAAGTAATGGGGGAGCCAGGCAAGATGTTCACTTTGTTGATACTGTCACTTCACACTCTGCTCAAGTAGATGCCCCCACCACTCGACTCAATCAAGTTAACTGTAACATCCATGATTTTCTAGTATTATCCTATTTCATTTTAAACAATAATGACACTTCACTTTTAATCCCGTAATTGTTCAACACAATGAGTCACATTAAGCACTATTTTAACATGTATCAATACAAAAAAAATTTAATATTGCAGTTAACATATCATTTTCTAATACATATATAACATAGGTATGTATAAATATATAGACATATATATATATATACTTTGGTATATTGTATAAATTAAAGATAAAGCTTATAAATTTGTTACATCTTTTCATATAATTATACATGTATAAATGTTACTAAATAAACAATTTACACACCTGGTAATTTTATAAAAAAAGGGATTTATCCCTTTATAAAGTAAATATAATTTGTAGGTCCGTTCGTGTGTGTCGGATCGTTGCATGCAAGTGGTCTACTAGTCGGACCGGGTGCAGAATACCCGTGACTAGGCAGAGAGTCTAACTAAAACAAAGTAAACCAACACGAGAGTCACAATAAAAACTCTTTCTATTATAAACACTCGACGGTTACAGAGAGATTACAAATTGCGTACTTAACAAACTGAGTTCGTCTAAGATATGAGTTCTGCGTACTTATCCTCTGTGAACCAAACCTATTTATACATACCTGATGCCTGCGCACTTAGAAAATGCGCAGGACCAAATGCTCTTGCGTACTTAGCAAGTACGCATGGGTCTTCTTGCATACTTGCTAAGTACGCAGGAGCTTTCTCCTGCGCACATGTAAGTGCGCAAAACACTTAGAAGAAATGCAACATACACTATGTAAAAGTAAATACAACTCGATAAACTATTACATAACGACTTTTACATACAAAGACAAATTACAGACATTAGAAATACAAACTAAGACTCTATCCAGAGTGTTGTCACAGGAAAGTGCATCAACAAACTCCCCCTTGACAACAGCTCGGGATCTTCATCGTCTTCAGTCTTCAATCTTCAGTCTTCACAGAACTGGTTCCTTAGCTTCCATCTTCTTTTTGTAATCAAGACAGAACTTGATCAACTTGTCGTATTTGGCAGAAAGAAGCTTTGTCCAATCATCAGTGTGGATGCAATACTTGTCGGCTAGTACCTCCAGATCGTTCACAGAAAAGTTGATGAAATAGACTTCATCAAATATCCTGATCACTTCCATTGGCACCATGTTTCCACTTGCTGACTTACCTTTACCCATAACCACAGCCTCGCCCATTTTTGGATCAACGTACCACTACCGCATGTCACCAAGAATATCCCGAGATAACTTGCTCAGGGGAATCTTAATTTCACATTGCACTGGCTTGTATACCAATTTCTTTATATGCTTCTTAGTCACAGGATGTACATCGTGCTTATCCTTGACTCTTCTGGGCACTTGAGGCTTGAAATATTCAAATTTCCCTGATCTTGCTTCCCGCTGTAGTGTTACCCACAAACCCATTGCTACTGCATGACTCGAGTGACTCAGCTGGTCATGGTTTGCGAGGTTCACAAGGTCGTACTTGGGCAAAGAGTTGAACGCCTCACTGGTTGGTTTCAAGTATGAACCCCCTAGATCTTTTGATGGCGAACAGCTGCTTGTCCTCCTCGAACCTAACAGCCAAGATCATACCTGTAGCTCCGTGGTTGTCTGTGATGGACGTCCTTTGCCACACGGGAGCTGGACCCTTAGATGATGCAGAAGGCATGTCTTTATCTTTTGGTGCCTCGGGGTCCACAGGTGTAGGGTCGACTGGGAAGGCTTCAGTTGTAGCTTCAACATTACTTGCTATGTCAACTGAGCCTGTTTCGAGCAGAGATTCGAGCGATGGTACTTCAAAGATCTCACCATCCTCTAACTCGTACTCTCCTTCCCCGTCTCCCTTGGGAATCTCTATTACCACATATTCATCTTCATCATTCCAGTCATCACCAGAGTCGATCTCTCCTTCTTCTAGATTGAAGAGAGCATCGATCTGTACTTCTTTAGAATAGTCAGGCTCTAGATATAGGATCTCATCATCAGATAATTCCTTAAGTACTTCAGCCACTGACTTCCCTTTATCACCACCACCACCAGATGTATCACCACCCTCTTGCTGAGTAGACTCCCCCTCAGCCATTGAAATAGAAGAGATGGGCACAATCGCCAAAGCTTGGTGCTCACCTCCACTAGGACCGGCTTCAGGATCCTTGTCTTTATCATCATCCTTAGTCAAGTCGACTGGATGGCAAGGCTCAGCACCAGTGGATTTATTTTCTTTCTCTTTCTCTTTCTCCTTCTCTTTCTCTTTCCCTTTCTCCCCCTGAGCATCAAGCTTCTTGGTCAGTTCTTCAACTAATTTGACCATCGCTTCGTGCTCTTTTCTCTGTAAATCCATCCTTAGCTCAAGTGAAGTTCTGTGGCCTAGAATCATTTCATTGGTTTTCATCAGCAACTCGTTCTGTGCCATAATATTCTTCAGTTGCTCATTTGTCCCTGTTCTCTGGCTGTGGAGAATCCTAACTTCATCGGCCAGGGAATTAATCTGTGCTTATGGAGCATCAGACTCCTCCTTTGACTTTTGAATGGTCTTCAACAGTTCAGCAACTTGGGTCTCTAAGACATTGATCCTTGCATCATACGGATCAGAATGCCTAGATGATGAGGCTTCAGCATTATGGATGGGGGAGGAGAAGATTGTGTCAAAGTCAAACCCTTGTGAGAAATCACCATAGTTGAAGGGTTGACCTGACGGCTCAGTGGTGTGAGGTGGGTGTGGGGATGTAATGATAGGAGTGGGTGTTATGGTTGGGGTGATGGTGACTGACTCCGTGAGAAGTGGAGTAGTCACCGTCACCTGGACGGTTGGAGTAGGGAGGGTCAACGTCACAGGAATCTCCTCTGTGACCTCCGTGACTGCCACATTACCTTGTACTAGTGGCCTCCTCCTCCATCTGTACAGTTGTTGTGCCGGTGGGGTAGATTCTGACTCTGGACTGTCAGCTGCAGGTTGTACTTGCTGCACAGTCGGGATCTCTACAACCCTGGGGATACCAACCTTTTGCCTATCACCCTTTTCTTGTTGGCACTCTCTTGCCTTTGTCTTTGTAGAGCAGCGTCAGAGTCAGAAGTCGGCTCATATTCATTGCTCGAGCTTTGTCGCTTTCTTTTAGAAGACGACGCAGGCAGGGTTACCTGTGCCGTTTTCCTCGGGTGTGCCTGGGATGGTGCGTCATCGGAATCAGAAGAATCTGATTCTGTTGCTTCTGAATTGGATTCCTCAGCACCACCTTCGTCATCACCTCCATCACTTTCATTCTCTTCTTCTTGTTGTTCATCAGAATCATCACTCATCTCTGGTGCCGAATTAGGACTATACCAATTCCAATCTTCTTGTGCGACATATGCTTTATTAAGCAGGTGGCCAAAGAGTTCAATATGCACTGGGGTAGGATCTACACTGCCTGGCTTTAGAAACTGAGCAAATACTCTCTTGTCCACTCGTTTTACTTGCAGTCTCTCCTCGATAGCACGTAGGTTTGGCAATGCATCATCAATCAAAAGTTGCACAAACCTCGGGTACAATAGGAACCTAAACTTCTCTGCTGTATTGATCTGATCATTGATTGCTTTGAAGATGTAGCGAGAGAAGTTGTAGCCCCTATTAAGAGACAAGCCCACCATGGCTGCTGCAAGGTCATGACCCATGGCATCTTTCCCCGCTTTTCTTGACGAGATGCACACGATCATGATGTGGGCAAAATACCGCCATTGATCCAAAACCCACATCTTCTTGTAAGAAGCATAGTCCCTCGCTCCGACATATCCCATTCTATGCCTCCAACATCCATCCACATAGTAATCTGGATAGGATGTCGGGTCGGTAGCGAGGTCTCCGAACTGCAGGACCCTTCTTATTGTATCCTCAGAGAAAGCAATAGCCCGACAATCAACGGTAGCCCTTATGACATTAGGGGATACCGTGCAGTCGTGCTCTGCCGTCTCCCAGAATTGCTCCAAGTAAGGTCTTGAGACTGTTGGGTCAGCTGAGATTGCATAACTTATTCTTGATCGGTTCAAAAAATCAATGATCTGCCGATACTGCAAAGCTGCCCTTTTCCACTCAGGTTGAGTGTTCGCTAACAAGTTGAATTCATCAGTGAATGACCGAGCCATAGTCTGCAGAAACACACAGAAAACACAATCAGAACAACGTATATTATTGAAGATGAACAAACAAGACACGGTATAGTAGGTACACTATGAACAAACATTTCAGACTTGAAAATTTTTCTAAGTGTTGGTCCTGCGCACTTAGCAAGTGCGCAGGCTTTTCCTCTTGCGTACTTAACAAGTACGCAGGAATTGCTTCTTGCGTACTTGCTAAGGGCGCAAGAACAACACTTGGCAAAAATTTCAGAATAAGATGACAGATTGCTCAAATACCGGGTCAAGTAGGTCGCCACTAGGTCAGAATCGAGGATTCGAACTTATGGGACCATTATTAACACCAGTAACTACCAAACCAAGACCAATTTCGACTTAAAAACGTCGCCCAATCCCACTGTCGATTAAGATTCCACCGACGACTAGAATCGAGGACGAAATGGACGAATATGGAGTCGATTAAGAATCCTATTAGCATAGAAATGTCAATAAGTTACCCAAACAACCCCAATTTTACCCAAAATATTTTGGATTTATCCTAAAAATTTCTAAGTCACGAATCGGTCCAATGTCATGATTTTATGAATGGAAATCGCCTAGATTCTCACCAATGAGATGAAATGAGATGATGAAACTATAGACGGGATGAAAAGATGGTTTAGACACACTTGATTTTGAGTTAAATTTGCAGAGGGAAAAAGATCGACTTGAAACTGAAAAGTTTTTCTATGTGTCACTTTTATACCCCTCACTTATCGGTCGTGCGTACTTGTTAAGTGCGCACGAGTTAACTCTTGCGTACTTACAAGTACGCAGGAATTAACTCTTGCGCAGTTACAAGTGCGCAAGACTAACTCTTGCGTACTTGCTAAGTGCGCAAGGTTTACTTCGTGCGTACTTGACAAGTACGCACAAGCCTTAAGTGCGCAAATTTGAAACTCAGATTTATGAAGATTTTCAAGTCAAATAACGAACAAGATAAAAAATATTCAATCACGAGGTTTCAAATACAATTCATGAAGGTTAAACATAAAATATTTTTGGCTTTTTCTGATTAAACTTGAACAATGCATAAACTTAAAATTTTTTTTTTCTTTTCTAGATAGATATAAACAAGTATTCACACCAACTATTTTTGATCAAAGACACAAGCAGAGGATCATATCAGGCTATCTTTTAGCAAAAATGATACAAAATAACCATCAAAGAATATGGGATCATGTCATGGATTACTCTTTATTCATACGTAATAAGCACATAAACAAGTAATTCAAGTTGAAAATATTATAAGATTTGAAACTATACGCATCTTTGTATCATGTTCTTTTGTATTAAGGTATTAATTATAAGATATACAAGGTGCACCCCACTGAAATGCTATTTTAACTTGCACTATCTCAAGGCATCTAAGATTTTCCCAATGATTTTCTAGATTTTCAGAATGAAGCTACATCTATTAGCACATGAAAAAATCAAGCAGAATCCATAAGGATTATCAGGAATCATAAAATTCAGAATCGAGTGATTCAGTTGTCTTGGTTTCATTTGATTTTCTTCATTGAATATCGGAATGATAATTCGGGATAATATATATGGTGATTGAATAAGGTAAGGGGATCCAACTTTTAAATGGATTTGATTTCAATGAATCAGGAGCGATTCAAGGGTGAATACATGCTCAACGGTTAATGTAGAGACATGTCTTGATTCAATCTCTCCTTGCATACTTGTGAGTATGGGCAGTGAGATGAACTGCATTAATTGTGCTAACGACATAACCCGAAACTGATCTCAAAAGAAAATTATTGCCAAAATCTAACATCCTTTATCTGATAATGATCTTTTCTATTCTTTTACGCACACACACTTGCAAACATGGGTTCAAATCACGGTTGTAATTTAGATTTAGTTTCCACACTACTAGTGATTCAAAGACGCATACAGCCTACTGACAATTCAAATTACTTGTAAATAAACAGATTAAAAACATAATAATTTAAACAATTAAGTAAACATGACGCAATCATTTCCCATATGAGCAGTCTATGACGTTTAGATCATTTCTGATGTACTATCATTTCCTCTTTTTCTCAAGTTAACTTTGAAATTTTCTCCATTTTCTATTTTGTTTTGATTTTTGTAAAATATTTTAAAAACTAAAAAAAATATTTTAAAAACTAAAAAAAATATTTTAAAAACTAAAAGAACTATACAGAAAATTTAAAAGAATTAAAAATTTAACTTCCATGAATTGAATTGAGTTAAGAAAACTTAGTTTTCACTCAGGATTGAACATTCCTATCAAGTTAACAAGATGGTCAAAACGGGATCGATCAAATGCCTTTGTGAAAAGGTCAGCAAGATTGTTATCTGTGTGAACTTTTACAAGTTCAATTAAATGCTTTTCAGCACAGTCACGGATGAAATGATGGCGAATCTCTATATGTTTAGTTTTGGAATGTTTCACCGGGTTATTTGTGATGGACATGGTGGCATTGTTGTCAATGAATAGAGGAGTTCCAGTGAAGTTTAAGCCGTAGTCTCTCAACTGCTGCTGAATCCACAGTATCTGAGAACAACCGCTCGCTGCATCAATGTATTATGCTTCACAAGTTGAGACAGAAACCGTTGACTGCTTCTTACACTGCCAGGAGACCATTCTGTCTCCTAAGAATTGACATCCACCAGAAGTTGACTTTCTGTCAAGGTTACAACCGCCATAATCTGAATCAGTGTAGGCTTTGAAGTCGAATGACTGCTGCTTAGAGTACCAAAGACCTAATCGGGGTTTCCCTTTCAGGTATCTGAAAATTCTCTTCACGGCTATCATATGTGACTCCTTCGGTTGAGACTGAAACCTTGAGCACAAACATACAGCAAACATTATATCGGGTCTTGAAGCTGTGAGATACATAAGTGATCCGATCATCCCACGGTACAATCTACTGTCTACATCCTTTCCATCTTTGTCAGGATGCAGACCATGATTGACTGGGATAGGTGTGCCATAAGTATTGCTATCATTCATCTTGTATTTTGATAAGATGTCCTACACATACTTAGTTTGATGTAGATAAATGCCATCCTCTCTTTGACTGACTTGCAGGCCCAGGAAGACCGACAATTCACCCATATTACTCATTTCAAATTTGGACTTCATCACCTGCTCGAATTCCCTACACATCCCTTCATTGGTAGACACAAAAATGATGTCGTCGACATATACTTGTACAAGAAGAATGTCACCTCCTGCTTTCCTAATAAAGAGAGTCGAGTCAATCTGTCCACGGTCGAAACCATTAGACAGTAAATGCTTAAATAATGTCTCATACAATGCCCGCGGTGCTTGATGAAGACCATAAAGTGCTTTGTCGAGCTTATACACTTTATTGATATTATACGAATCTTCAAAACTGGGAGGCTGAGTGACATAGACTTCTTCATGAACTTTACCATATAGGAAAGCACTCTTCACATCAAGTTGATAGACCTTGAAGCCGACATATGTGGCATAAGCCAAGAACAGTCAAATGGCTTCAATTCTAGCAACTGGGGCATATACTTCCGTGTAATCCAAGCCCTCTTGCTGATAAAAACCTTGAACAACCAATCTTGCTTTGTTCTTCACAACAACATGACGATCATCCGTCTTGCATTTGAACACCCATCTGGTTCCAATTGGCTGAAAACCTTTTGGCAAATCGACCAAATCCCACACGTGCAACTTTTGGAATTGAGATAATTCATCTTGCATCGCCTCAATCCAGCAGTTGTCTGTGAGAGCCTCCTTCACATTCTTCGGCTCTAACTGGGACACGAATGCAGCATGCAAACATGTTTCCATGACACCAATGTCAAGTACCTCTGTGTAAAGACTGGTGTTCTCAGTGATGGTTCGATGACGAGTCTGAACTCCGGCATAAGGATCACCAATAATGTTGTCGATTGGATGATTCCTATGCACTCTCGTCTCTGGTACAATCGGTTCCTGAATTTCTGGATTAAGATTCGTGCTTAACTCCCCCATTTCCTGTGTTCCAGAGGAATAAGATTCAATGTTAATTGGATCAGCTGGAGCTTCATTTCCTACAGTTGTGTTAGGATTAGCTAGAGCGTCATCTCCAACGACAAGAACATCTTCACTGTTATCACTGTCATGAGTTCTAGATGCAGATGCAGCATTGGAATCAGGAGTTACAATCGGTACAGTAGCACGAGTAGAGAAGTTGGAGTCATCGCTGCCACCCAATAATTCATAAACATTTGCGGCATCGTCTGCAGATATATCAGGAATATTGAATGACTTGAATAGCGCATCATAATCAAAACCCCAAGCTGGACCTGTTGGTTCGGGTGGAATGCTGTGTTTACTACAATCCACTTCAAACCATTCCTCGACAGTACGAGTTCCTATGTTGTACACTCTCTTACAAGGCGAGTTGGCAACGTATCCTAAGAAGATGCCTTCCACCGCTTTTGCATGAAACTTAGACTGGCGGTCTTTGTACTGTAGCAACAAGGAACAAGGACTACCGAAAGGAATTAGGTAATCAAGATTGGGAAGTCGATTTTTGATCAACTCGTAACAAGTCTTGTTGTGCCTCTTCACTACCAGGACTCTGTTTAAGACGTGACACGCTGTATTAACTGCTTCTGCCCAGAAAGTGACAGGAAGCTTTGCATCCGACAACATAGTCCTTGCGGTCTCAATCAGTGTTCTGTTCTTCCGTTCAGCAACTCCATTCTGCTGAGGCGTGTACGACGCGCTGAATTCGTGACGGATCCCTTTCTTGAGACAGAAAAGCTCCATCAAATTATTCTTGAACTCAGTTCCGTTGTCGCTCCTTATCCTTCTAACTTTCAGCTTGCAAAGAGATTCCAAGCTCAGGATCAAGTATTGAAGAATATCAGCAGTCTCGTCTTTAGTACCTAAAAAATGCACCCAAGAAAAACGTGAGAAATCATCAGTTACAACTAGACAGAACGACTTACCTCCAATACTCCTGATACTTATGGGGACAAACAGATCCATGTGTAATAGCTCCAAAGGGGTATCAATAGAGTTTTGGAGCCTGGGCTTGTGAGACTTCCACTGCTGTTTGCCCTTTTTACAAGGCATACAGTCATCTGCAACGGTAAATCTCAGCTTAGGAACCCTGGTTACCAAACCGTTTCAGATAAGATGATTCATTTTACGATACGAAATATGTCTGAGTTTCCTATGCCACAAGATAGAGTCAAGCTCTGTTGCTTTTGTAAGCAAACAAGTAGCAACTGATGAGGTGGTTGTTGCCACGCTCATATCGATCTGATAGGTGTCGTTTGTTCTTGGCGCTCTCATCAGAATCCAGTCTTCGGGAACCTCAAAACCGGGTTTGAGAATCGGGCATTCTGACTTGTCAAACATCACCGAGTACTCCTTATCACACATTTGGGAGACACTCAACAGGTTATGCTTCAGCTGCTCACAGAAGTTCACATTGTCAAAGCTGACACAACCGTTTGAAACCACGCCTTGACACGTGATGCTGCCGCCTTTTTCTCTAGCAAAGGCCACATAGCCGCCTCTGAATGGTTTAACGTCTTGAAGCAGGGCCATGTTTCCTGTCATCTGCCTGGAACATCCACTATCTACATACCAGCGGTTAGAGATAGTACCCTTCGGACGTCCCTGCACGAGTAACAAAAGAATTAGTTAGATTTGGAGACCCAAGCCATTGTGGTCTTGGGTCGTCCGTCTTTCTCAAAATAAACTACTTCTTTCAACTCACAATCATGATGACTGTTCAAAATTGGTGAATCTTTGAATGATTTGGGAACAGGAGATTGAGAACCTTTTACTTTCTTGTTCCAGGATCTCTTTTGATTCTTAACTAGAACAGGAGACTTTGGCTCAACCACGGCCAGTGAACTTGTGGAAGCTTCACCTGATTGAGCTTTAGTCAACTGTTCTAGCTTTCTCAACCTCTTATTCCTTCTTCTTCTTTGTGGCTTAGAGAGTCTAGCCACAAATTTCTCACCTGTACGTGTACTACCAGATGTAGACACACGAGGTACAGCAGTTTGCTTTACCTTTCTTGCAACAGATGGTTTGGCCTCAGATTTGATCTTTGGCTTTGCCATCGGTTGGACTGGTGGTTTCACCACATTTTGCTTTGGATGTTTGGGAGATGGTTTCACTGGTGGCGACCTGGGGATAACAGCTGGTTGTGAAACAACAGGCCGTTTCCCTTGGTTCTTAGAAGGACAGTTCACAAAAATGTGACCAACCAAGCCACAATTAAAATAATTCCTCTTGTCTACATAAGTTCTCTTGTAAGGCTTATTAGATCTGGCCTTAGATAACTCAGCATTATGAGCAGGAGGAGTTGGTTTCTGAACAGCTGTCTGAACCTTAACAATTTGATTTTTGGGAGTATAGTATTTTTCCAAATTTTCTTTGTGACCAAGCCCAAAGTGAGCTGAAAAATCCTGTTTCTTTACTTGGTTAAGGTTTTTATACCAATTTTCTTATAGGTCCCTTCATGTGTGTCGGATCGTTGCATGCAAGTGGTCTACTAGTCGGACCGGGTGCGGAATACCCGTGACTAGGCGGAGAGTCTAACTAAAACAAAGTAAATCAACACGAGAGTCACAATAAAAGCTCTTTCTATTATAAACACTCGACGGTTACAGAGAGATTACAAATTGCGTACTTAACAAACTGAGTTCGTCTAAGATATGAGTTCTGCGTACTTATCCTCTGTGAACCAAACCTATTTATACATACCTGATGCCTGCGCACTTAGCAAGTGCACAGGACCAAATGCTCATGCGTACTTAGCAAGTACGCATGGGTCTTCCTGCGTACTTGCTAAGTACGCACGAGCTTTCTCCTGCGCACATGTAAGTGCGCAAAACACTTAGAAGAAATGCAACATACACTATGTAAAAGTAAATACAACTCGATAAACTATTACATAACGACTCTTACATACAAAGACAAATTACAGACATTAGAAATACAAACTAAGACTCTATCCAGAGTGTTGTCACAGGAAAGTGCATCAACATAATTTAACAAATATTGTTCATTTTTATAAATCTTATAAAAACAATTTTAAAAATAAATAATATATATATTTTAGTTTGAACCCCGGAACTCAAATGGACTCAAGTTTGACTCTAGAAAATCAAACGCGCTCAAATCTCATTCTAAATTGCTTGAATCCGCGTCCAAACTTTCTCTTTTTGGATCCAAATCATTCGTTACGGATTAATGATCCCATATCATGTTTCAATTTGTCCGACTTGGACCGACATCAAAGGATTTGAAAAACCATTTTAGCATTACCGAAAATGAGAAATTCGTGTTTAATTCCAGAAATCAAGCCCGTAATTCCTGTCAATTAACAACTGTAAACGCGTCCACATCAAACCCTTTATATATCTAACTCGTTCACGAATCAAATCACACTTAAACTCGAAGTTTCTCTACGTTTTTTTTACCTCTGTCGCGACCTACATAATGGGATTAGAGCCTCTCAATTTCAGTCGACATCAGGTAATCTCTTCTCCCTGTTATCGCTCACCATCTGGTTTAATTAAAAAAAACAAAGAAATCGATTTTAGGGTTGAGGCTATGGCTGGGTTACGACCTGTGTTTGCAGGGAAGAAGAGTTATGGGATGTTTTGGGTTATAACGATTCCCATTTAAATGGTTTAACAAAAACAATCTTGGTTTGGTGGTAAGGCTCTTCTGTGTCATGTAACAGGTCGCGGGTTCAAACCCTACAGACCCCCTTTCTCTTTATTTTCCTTTGCTGCTTGATTCTTTAAACTAACACACACATACACAATTTTGTATACATTTATAATGTATTGTGGTAAGGTTCAAGGTAATAAAAAAACACTTTTATAAATTCGCAAGTGTTATATTTAATATCCTTGATAAATAAAAAGTAATTAAATATATATATGTTTATAAACAAAAAAAACCTTTAAAACGTTATGCTCTATAATAGGTTATTGATAATACGATTTTATTAGCCTTCAATAAAATAAATTTTAACAATTGTCTTATTAACATATTTATCATATTAACACTTTCATAAATATTATGATTCTTTAACTTGATAAATAACTATATTACTATTCACATAATTTATTTATTGTGAGATTCCATGAGCACTTCGGTACAAAGCTCTCACACTCAAATCCCGTTGAACCTTAGACTTTGCCTTTGACTTTTGTACATATTATTGATTGTTTCATATAATTCACTCTAGGTTAACTTTGTGATTAGCAAATCACTTGTGCATCCTATTGCTCGTGTTATCTATACAACTATTACAGGTGAGTTTACATAGCCCCTTTTTACACTATTTACATTTTTGGGGTGGAACGAGAATACAAATATACAATGTTTGCAAACTACACAATACAATTCCACCCGACATTCATGTGTGCAATTTGAGCCTTATGTTTGAGTACTAGGTGTGTTAACTACATTTTGTGTGCAATTTACATGTGTAATCATTAACTATACAAGCCGACTGTTAAAAATGATAGATCTATTGAGTCTGACAAACCCACCCAGATTGGGGTGATTGTTACCGACAACACAATTTGCATGCTAGTTACAAAGGTTTGATTGTACTTTGGTTACATAATAGTAGCTCCCCATAAATGCCTTATTTTATCATGATATGTAAGGATTTTTTTATTCACGTCTATATACTAACTATGTACAAACCTGTGTATGCTCACCAACTTTTAATTGACCTTATTTTATTCATGTTTCAGGTGCTAACGTGTGATTTTGATCAAGACTTGCTACACATAAGTTTTGGACCTAGTTAATTTTAATTAAAGGACGATTTGTATTTCACTTATGTACTAGTTGAATTTGGTTTGTGTTTGTTTGATTTGGAATGAAATTTAATGATTAACATATTACAATTTAGTCAACCTTGAGCTCATTAACAGTCTACATGTCCCGCCCCGACGTATTCCGTCGTCGGTTGGGGTGTGACAGATTGATATCAGAGCCTTGGTTATAGGGAATTAGGTTATTAGACACTCTTGACCTAGACTATAACCATAGGACACCCATACAATGCCATGCTACTACATGCTACATGATTATTTCTTATGTGAATATTTTTACATGTTATACTATATAAATACATCATATGATACAATACTTAATAGTCTATGTGTCACATTACCTTCCAACTTTTGTCTCCTATTCGTTGCTACCTATTTGACTTATTGAAAGTGCTATCCTAAGTTTCCACACACACTCATACACACTTAGTTCTTCATGCACCCTTAAACTCACACATATAATGTCACCACCTCTTGTGATCTAAATCTAAACTACTGGGACTAAAGCCCATTAATAATAAACTAGAAGCTCACTTACCCTCCAAGAAGAAGGAGCCTACTACAACATATAAGCCTCACTTTCGGTCCTCAAAGCCCAGTCCACAACAATTCTCATCATGACCATGAGCCCAACAATAGTGTTATTAATACATGATGGCTGGAAGAGTGTGTAGGCCCATGAGGGATTCTGGCTAAGGGAAGATAGGGAACTTAAGTGTGTCCTAGTGACCCATCCCTCTTTCCTAGGAATCCTCCTCAGGGATGCATTGCTTATAGGTCAATTGTATTTCTAAAATACTGTTGTGAAAGCTCGGTGTCATGACTAGTCAAACTCTAAACCTATGAGAACTCCTATATTTAACACTCAATATTTTATTATCACTTACAACCTTTTCATTGTTTCCTATTAGACATGGACTTCTACTCTCCTTCTTCCCCGGTATACCGTCCCGGAGAAGAGTCTGATTGGGAAGAAGACATCGGGACACCCGTGCATCGGTCAACAACACCCCCAGCTGCTAGACCAAGGTTTGATGTTAGGGCAGATTGGATTAGGAACACCGGCCCAAGACTTCGAACATCTGGATCACCCGTACCCAGGAACCCGTATCAGACACCCCATCTCCGCAATCAGTTACCACCCCCACTAAGAGACCCATATCTATTGCCCGACCCGTACCATCCTAACCCTTGGGTAAGGCATACCACGGCACCCACTAGTGTTATGAGAATTCCAACCAATGACATTCACCAATATGTAAGGACCTCAGAATTTGAGAGGGAAAGGATGGAGCAGGGGGTAATGCATGACTTGCAAGGACAAAGAATGGATAGCCTAGCAAACCAATTAGGGTACCAAAAGGAGTTAATCTTCATCCTCGAAACAGAAATACTGGAGCATCGCACGGAGACAGATAAAGCTGAAGCCAGATCGGCTACCCGAGTGACCATAGCGGTACTCGTGTTGGGAATTATTCTCCTTCTAGTGGAAAGCTACAAGAGACGTTAACAAAATTATTTTTCCATTATTTATTGTCTTCAAATTTTCAGTTTGAGAACCATTTCCCTATGTTTTGAGTAATGTTTAACATTTCAGCATTTAATCAATTTTATATATTCCAACTCTAAAATTACTATTCATTGATTTGACCCGTTGAGTGTGAATTACACCCATCATATTTCCATCAAAATTCCTCAAGTATCACCTCCTTCATTCAATACGATTTAGTACACTACCGACAATCTTCATCGTAAACAAATCACCCTAATATTTGATTTAACCAACCTCGTTATTTTGTTCAAACAAAACGTTTATCAAACTTTTAGATAGTATCAGAAATATGAATTTTCTATAAACATTTTCATCTTGTGAGAAAACTCAATACAACCTGTTTTATAGAAACATCATTTCAAATTGATAAATAAGTATGATTTTCCTCATTAATGTAATTATTTCAAAAACCTGGCTAAATTGATGTACAACTACTTGATTAGCCAATAATTTCTCTTAAAAATATTCTCCTTATAATAAATGAAAATTTAAAAAGTTTTTCCTTTAAACTGACTATTTATTTAAATTATGTAACTCAATGGTTTCACTACTTTATATATCTACAACCAAGAACAATTTACCACTTTCTATTTTCAAACAAAGATTGGTATTTGTAAACACATTTCCCTGAATGTTTTCAGAACCTTCTCGTTATCTTTCACTTACCACTTCAAGAGACGACCCATTTCGTGTAAACGATTAACCATCCCTTCAAACCTCAACGAGATTTAAAGACCTAGAACCTAACTACCACATCCTACACGAACATAAACCAACACGCTGCTCCGCAACACCTGATCACATGCAAAACTCGTTAGTATATGTCACACAAAATTCAATAACTTATGTATGCACGTTCACAAGATACACATCACGATAACATAATACATGAAACTAGTTTATTTGCAAATCACAATTTACTAGATTGATCACATAACACATGAAACCAGTTTATTTTCAATATACATGATACATAACAATTGTTTGCGTGGTACAAAATACTAGATTGACTACACTGAACATGATGCTAAGTTGTCAACACCATACATGAACTTCATTTCCTACAATACACATGACACTATGTTGTTTACATTACACATGAGAGCTTATTGATTTACAAAATACATGATGCTAAGTTGTTAACACCATACATGAAATTCATTTCTTACAATACACATGATACTATGTTGTTTACATTACACATGAGAGCTTATTGATTTACAAAATACATGATGCTAAATTGTTCACGTTACACATGAAACCTATTTGATTACAAGCTACATGACTCTAGATCACACATAAAACTTGGATGTTACATTATACACGAAACTAAATTGCTTACAATTGTTGCAATTAATTGATTTCTTTATACACAAGGCATGGTCATACGCTTTGTTCACCAAAGTTGAAAACCATAACTCATTGAAGCTACTCGGCGTTTGACGTATTCTTGTTCAAACATGAGTAAACTATGGAACTTTAAGTTATACTACCTTATTACTCTTTAGTTGCTAACTGGCCTGCCTACTTAAGTACACAGTTACTTCTTAGCAACTCATATGTGAAAACAATAGACATGAACTATGTGAATTTGTGCCCTTTTTAACTCACACACAACAGAAGGATCTATACGGACCATGCGGTGATTCGAGTAATTACGGGTGCACACGTAATTATAAAAATCAACGCATGGAAAACATAGTGAATTTTATCGTGTGTTATGACCTAAAACCTATCGTGATATATAACAATGAAGCTAATGTGATATGACAAGGGCATGGTGGATACGCCGATGGTACTTCCTATATATAAGTGCTCTATCATATTATCAGAAGTAGCGTTGTTCGTGTCACGTGAAGTTTTGACCTAGACCAATGTTTGAGTAACCTCTTATCCACTGATAATTATTGAGCATATTAGACTACATCTTTAACAAACCTGTGCCATCAGATCCATTTCAAGTAATGCATTTCACCTTTAGAATCCAAATTTTTATTCGAAAGTTTTTCTCCTTAAGTTCATTTCAAAAACTAAATCCACTATCATCATTCATGCCTGACTTTGAGGAGCAGACCTGAACCTTGTTATTTGTTATACTCCTCAAGCTGACAATCAAAACTCGTGAAGAATCCAAACTCATCTCTTTTCTTTTCCGATTCAGTAGCCTCCACTAGTTGAATTTCGGGACGAAATCCCCTCAACTTGGGGATACTGTAACATCCATGATTTTCTGGTATTATCCTATTTTATTTTAAACAATAACGACACTTCACTTTTAATCCCGTAATTGTTCAACACAATGAGTCACATTAAGCACTATTTTAACATGTATCAATACAAAAAAAAAAATTTAATATTGCAGTTAACATATCATTTTCTAATACATATATAACATAGGTATGTATAAATATATAAACATATATATATATACTTTGGTATATTGTATAATTAAAGATAAAGCTTATAAATTTGTTACATCTTTTCATATAATTATACATGTATAAATGTTACTAAATAAACAATTTACACACCTGGTAATTTTATAAAAAATGGGATTTATCCCTTTATAAAGTAATTATAATTTCACAGATATTGTTTGTTTTTATAAATCTTATAAAAACAATTTTAAAAATAAATAATATACATATATTTTAGTTTGAACCCCGGAACTCAAATGGACTAAAGTTTGACTCTAAAAAGTCAAACGTGCTCAAATCTCCTTCTAAATTGCTTGAATCTGCGTCCAAACTTTCCCTTTTTGGATCCAAATCATTCGTTATGGATTAATGATCCCGTATCATGTTTCAATTTGACCGACTTGGAACGACACCAAAGGATTTGAAAAACCATTTTAGCATTAGCGAAAATGAGGAATTCGTGTTTAATTCCAGAAATCAAGCCCTTAATTCCTGTCAATTAACATCTGTAAACGCGTCCACATCAAACCCTTTATATATCTAACTCGTTCACGAATCAAATCACACTTAAACTCGAAGTTTCTCTGCGTATTTTTTACCTCTGTCGCGACCTACATAAGGGGATTAGAGCCTCTCGATTTCAGCCGACTTCAGGTAATCTCTTCTCCCTGTTATCGCTCATCATCTGGTTTAATTAAAAAAAACAAAGAAATCGATTTGAGGGTTGAGGCTATGGCTGGGTTACGACCTGTGTTTGCAGGGAAGAAGGGTTATGGGATGTTTTGGGTTATAACGATTCCCATTTAAATGGTTTAACAAAAACAATCTTGGTTTGGTGGTAAGGCTCTTCTGTGTCATGTAACAGGTCGCGGGTTCAAACCCTGCAGACCCCCTTTCTTTTTATTTTCCTTTGCTGCTTGATTCTTTAAACTAACACACACATACACAATTTTGTATACATTTATAATGTATTGTGGTAAGGTTCAAGGTAATAAAAAAATCTTTTATAAATTCGCAAGTGTTATATTTAATATTCTTGATAAATAAAAAGTAATTAAATATATATATGTTTATAAACAAAAAAAAAAAAAACCTTTAAAATGTTATGCTCTATAATAGGTTATTGATAATACGATTTTATTAGCCTTCAATAAAATAAATTTTAACAATTGTCTTATTAACATATTTATCATATTAACACTTTCATAAATATTCTTTAACTTGATAAATAACTATATTACAATTCACATAATTTATTTATTGTGAGATTCCATGAGCACTTTGGTACAAAGCTCTCACACTCAAATCCCGTTGAACCTTAGACTTTGCCTTTGACTTTTGTACATATTATTGATTGTTTCATATAATTCACTCTAGGTTAACTTTGTGATTAGCAAATCACTTGTGCATCTTATTGCTCGTGTTATCTATACAACTATTACAGGTGAGTTTACATAGCCCCTTTTTACACTATTTACATTTTTGGGGTTGAACATGAATACAAATATACAATGTTTGCAAACTACACAATACAATTCCACCCTACATTCATGTGTGAAATTTGAGCCTTATGTTTGAGTACTAGGTGTGTTAACTACATTTTGTGTGCAATTTACATGTGCAATCATTAACTATACAAGCCGACGGTTGACAATGATCGATCTATTGAGTCTGACAAACCCACCTAGATTGGGGTGATTGTTACCGACAACACAATTTGCATGGTAGTTACAAAGGTTTGATTGTACTTTGGTTACACAATAGTAGCTCCCCAAAAATGCCTTATTTTATCATGATATGTAAGGATTTGTTTATTCACGTCTATATACAAACTATGTACAAACCTGTGTATGCTCACCAACTTTTTAGTTGACCTTATTTTATTCATGTTTCAGGTGCTAACGTGTGATTTTGATCAAGACTTGCTACACATAAGTTTTGGACCTAGTTAATTTTAATTAAAGGACGATTTGTATTTCACTTATGTACTAGTTGAATTTGGTTTGTGTTTGTTTGATTTGGAATGAAATTTAATGATTAACATATTACAATTTAGTCAACTTTGAGCTCATTAACAGTCTACATGTCCCGCCCCGACGTATTCCGTCGTCGGTTGGGGTGTGACATTAACAAGGGCAAGGTAAATGCTGAAACTACTGAAGAAACAAAAGGAACCGCTATGGATGTTGAGCAAGTTGACTCTATCGAAACTCATCGCCTGCAAAACAACCCCTACAGCAACACTTACAATCCCGGATGGAGGAACCATTCGAATTTCAGTTAAAATGATAACAACAACCATGGACAATCTGGTTTTGGACAACAACAATTTCAACAAAGACAACCTCAGAACTTTCAGCCTCGCCAACAATATCAAGGAACTAAGAAGCCAAGTAAAGGGTTGAGCTTAGATGTCACACCCGTAACATAGGACAATCATCTAACCAGAGTATTGCCTCCAACAGAGATGTTCTCAGTAAAGAACGACAGGTCTAGAAGAGATTTGTACACTGCTCTTTCCCTAGACAGAACATTCTTTTTGCCAGATAAATACATACTGGTCAGATGGTCGCCTTCTAGTTACTGTGACGTTGATACCAAAAACACACAACGGAAGCTAGGCTATAAACCTCTTTCATCAACAACTAAACTGTTTTACATCATGAACCATGCTTCTATTACAAACTTAACTATCCGACAGGACTTATAGCTCTTCCAAGCGTGCCTTCATTTATTAGAGTATTTTATTAACAACCATCCGTAGATATCATCTATCTGGAATGCCATCTGCAAACCTGTCTAAAACTATTAGCAAATAAATGGGTCAACATAAGTTGGTGAGTTCACTTTTAAAATCATTTGGTTTCGAAATCCGGGTTCAAAATGATATCTGTTAGCAACAACTAACAATCTTCTTCCAATAGCGACAACTATTAGATTTCATAAACATTCTAAGGTTTACAATCTTTGAATTAATCTGTATCACAGCTAGATAACAAGCATTTCCATCATCTACCCTATAACTGAACTAGATGGCAACCTGACCATACTGTCCAAACTGGACAATAGTCTACTGCCGAAACTGAACAATAGACCGCCCCGAAACTGAAGGCTTGGTCGACACATGAATTACAATCATGATAGACCCCACCACATGAAATTTTTTATCTGACGTATTGATAATAATTCAAGGTACTTGGTCTCAGAATATCGTTTCCACAATTCGTATTCAAATTTGGTTTCACATAAAGTCATTTGATATCTTTCTTTGCCCAAAACATATTTTAAAATTATTAAAAATTGGGCATCATAACATATCATGAAAACATCTTTATAAAACCAATCTCATTTCATAATCAAAACCATTTATAAAATATTTCCAAGTTAGATGAACTCACCTCGACAATATCTCAACTCGTATAACTGCAATCAATACCTCGTACAATATCCTAGATCATAATAACAATACTTAATTAAACGTATTTAGCTTTATGATAAGTGTCAAGTCATAGAAAACCGTTCAGAACCTTACCTCGGAACTATCTACGGGTATTTACGGACGAAAAGCTAGAAACCGGACTTTCGAACGCGTACCGGCATTTTGGCACAATTCCCTAGACTAAGTGTGTGTGTGTGTTGGAAGGTGTTTTGGCGTGTGAAAATGGATGAGCTCGAGCCATCTATTTATAGGGTGAAAATGAGCTCATATCAGACCGACATATGGGAGCATATCGGTCCGACATCCTCTATGTCGGTTTATTTGCGTAGCGCACACATATCGGATTGACATCTAAAACCATATCGGTCCGACATCCACATGTCGGACCGAGTTGTAAAAACATATCGGTCCAGATTGGGGCCAAGTCATCAGACACGCGTCTGATTCTCATGATTTCCTTCCTCCCTACATGTCGGACCGACATGGTCTGAGATGTCGATCCGACCTTAATCAAATTCCAAAATTCTTCATTTTAACCCTTGATATTTGGTATATTTGTAATTCAACCCCCGGGCTTCAATTCCTGACAACTTTAGCCTTATATTCTATAAGAATTTTTTAGGAGTTATAAATCTCCCCTCCTTAAAGAGGTTTCGTCATCGAAACTGGTAAATCTTAATTCCTCAGTATAACTACTTAATTTACATAACTAATAAATAAGTCCTTTCATTCGTTCAGGTAGTACTCACCTAATTATCTTGTATGATGTTAGGGCAATCACTCTTGAAATGCCCAGTTTCCTTGTAGTTGTGGCATCTAATCTTGGGGCAATATCTTGATATGTGCCCTGTTTGTTTACACCGGTTACATTAAATTCCTTGAGCATCTATTCCCATGCTATCTACTTGACTTCTTAGGATTTTTTTATCTGTGGGTTCATAGGTTGTATTTTCCAAGCTTTTCTTGTTGGCCACCTCCTAAGCTTCTATCTCATCATACATTACTGCACGAAGTTGTACTGCTAAATCAATAGTTGTCGATGCAGTAGTCTTTACTAAGGTTTGAACTTTCGGTGGTAATCCATGCACATAACATTTAATTCTCCTAGATTCAGGAATCGCTGTAAGGCCCCTTTTACCGGGTGACCTCACTTGTTGGAATTACTCATAAACATACTCATCAATACTGAACTATTAATTAGAAGCCTTCAAACACAGCGAAAGCATTCATCATTCGAGTACATAAACAACGGAAGTCTTAGTATTTAAACATAAGATAACATTGTCTTAACATAAATCAAAGTGGGATGTCAGTCTAATGCCAGATAGACATCACGCCTTCGCACGACCCTTACTCTTGTTACCTGAAATTTATACTAAAAGTTAGCCATCACGCCTTCATACACCCCAACCGACGGCGGAAACGTCGGGGTGGGACATGTAGACTGTTCATAAGCTCATGGTTTACTAAAGTTGTGATAATTAAACAATAACTTTCATTTAATAGCTCAAGTAATCAAGTACAACTCTTACAAGAATAAAAACACATGAATAACTTTATTAAATTTAAAACTAGGTCCTCAATCCTAAGTGAAGCGACTTGAAATCTTAACTCAAACACTGTACCTGAAACATGATAAAATGAGAGGGTCAACTATAAATAGTTGGTGAGCATACAAAGGTTTTGACACCACAAGTAAAGTTCAAATGTTTTGTGTACAATTCATATGATGCATGGTTTATAAAGCATTTATGGAGAATCTAAGTTAAGCCAGATGCACATATGGAACTTAGTAATTGAAGGCATAACAACACATGTTATCCTAATGTAGGGCATAACAACACATTTTATCCTCATGTAAATGTAGGGCATAACAACACATGTTATCCTAATGTAGGGCATAACAACACATGTTATCCTAATGTAGGACCTAACAACACATTTTAGCCTGAAGTAATGTATTTGTGTTTACACGTGTATATCATGTATATGTAGCCTTAACAATTAGCATTCAAGCATAAAGCACAAATAAACACATATGATCATATTGTAGAATTGTACGTGTGTAATTGCAAATAGTATTTAAATGTATTCATGTTTCACCCCAAATATGTAAATAAAAAAAAGGGGGTATGTAAACTCACCTTGATATTGTGACCTATACTTGAACTAGATCGTGAGGACAAGTGAACCGGATCAACGATGCCCTAATTAATAAGATACGTTATTTATCATATGGAAATGATTACAGGACTAGGAATGGAATGATTTGGACATTAAGATTTGGAACAAACGAACGAACGAGAGAATATTAAAGATTCGAATTTTAACGATACTAAATAAATTACATGAAATAATGTTTTATAAATTTTTATTTATAAAAGAGATTTAGGTGTCAACAATTAAGACAAAGCTAAAAGTGATAAGATGAAATATTATAATAATATTTATAAGGCTATTATTTAAAATAAGTAAATAAATGTGAATATGTATTACTATTATTTATAAAAAATTTGATTTAGTAAGATTATTTATTTAACAAGAACTATCATTTTGCTACATATTTGTTAATTGTGAAAGTATTATAATATGATAAATATGTAAATGAAACGATTATTAGGAATTATAATATTAGTAACACTAATAAAATGGGTTTATTAATAAAATGTCGTTTTTAAAGGTTTATTGTAAACATAGTTCTATACGATCGTTTCATAATTTTAAAAGTTACAAAATAGAGTTTAGGAAATACACAATTAACGTTAGTCGTGTTTTTGAAACACATAGTGGTAAGGAAAGTAATATATATTTGAACATAAAGATGCTCATATACTGCTTGTGATATCCAAAACGTTTTTAAAAATGATTAAACACAATTATGAACACTATTTTTTTTATTTAAAAGGAGTATTAATTATAAACATTTGGACATTTATAACAAGAATTTTCTTATTAACCATGACACAATAATAATTATAATTTATAAATATACATGTGTGTGTGAGAAATGAAAGTAAAACAACAAAAAAAAAAAAAAAAAAAAAGGCAGAGGCCTGTCGGGTTTAGAACCCGAGACCTTGCACAAGGATGTGTAAAGGTTTAAACGGTTGGTCTAGGGTACATGCCTTGATATGTATTAGGAAAACAAACCTAAAAATAACAAATACAACTTCATCTACTTCCTTGCCCAGCCCCCAAATCGCAGACCAGAACCTTTTAAACCCTAAACCCAAACTGATTACAAGGATAACAAGATCAGAGATGTGAAAACGGGGAGAAGACGGATACCTCAAGTATTCAATTAGGACCAGAAAGAAGCCAATAATGCCGTCGTTTGAGAGGCTCTCCCACCTCCTGCTCCGATCGAACCGAGAGAAAAGAAGGTGAAATTAGGGGTGGTTTCGAGTGAAACGGGTCATGGGGATTTATAGGAAGGTTATTCACGCGTTTAACATCTTGATTAGGACGAGATTTGCGTAATTGGGACTCGATTTATGGGTTTGAAAAACCCACGACCGTGAGGCGCGCTAGGTACCAAAAATGGATGGATTTGACAGAGGTTTTCAAATTAAATGTTTGTTTCCTTTTTGCCATTCATCCCTAAATGATTTAGGATCACAATTGGTGGATTAAAATTTTGAAATTGAAGGAAATCGATGATTGGAGCTTGGGTTTGACTTTTAGAGTCAAATTAGTTTTTTTTTGTTTCATGGGTCAAGACAAGAAGGAGGGTTCAAATTAAGGTTTAGAGGGGGTTCAATGCCCTTGAGGGAGTTCAAATGCAAAATAGGGGTTCAAATGAAATAAATGGGTTCAAATGAAATAAATGGGTCCAAGGTCCAATACTTTCGATAAATCATCATTTAATTATGAAATTTACTTTATAAAACTATTAAAACTTAATATATATATATATATATATATATATCATTATTTATTTTTATTATCACCTTTTATAAAAATAAAATCTCACTTTATAGACTTAAATTGATTATAAATACACATAAAGGGGTAAATGTCATTCTTATGAGATTACGACATGGTTTATTTAACAAAATCAAATACACATGTATATTCTTATAAGTAAATACTCTTATATATATATGATGAGGTGTACTGCGCGATGAGTTTTATTTTAAATATTATAATAGAGTAGATATATTTACAAATATACAAATATGTGTTATACATAATAATAGCATTTAATATGTAAGAAAAAAACAAGGTTTAAATTTTGAATTGACTTATAAATTAATGTGACACATTGTGTGGGGCAAGTACGGGATGAAAATGGATTGTTATCGTTGTGTAATAATAAAATAAAATGATACCCGAAAACCATGGATGCTACAGTATCACCAAGTTGAGGGAATTTCGTCCTGAAATTCAACTGGTTGAGGCTACTGAAATCAACAAAGAGATGTGGGTATTCGAGCTTCATTTGATCCTCACTTCCCCATGTGAACTCAGGTTCACGTTTAGATTCCCAATGAACTTTGACTGTTGGTTTGGGGAGTATGATTGATAATAAGATTTAAGTATGATACTCAAAGTCGGGCATGAAAGATGATAGTGGATTTAGTTTGAAGAAAATTGAGGAGAAAACCGTCAAAAAATATTTTGGACTCCAGAGATTGAATGTATCGATGAGAATTTGCTGATCAATACTTGTTTAGAATATAGTCTAATATGTTCAATAAATGTCACTAGAAAGAGGTTTCACAAACATTGGTCAATGTCAAAATAACATAAAACTTCACGTGACACGAACAACACTACTTCTGACAATATGACAGGAACACTTATATATAGGAAGTATCAGCGGCGTATCCACCATGTCCTTACCATATCACATTAGTTTTTGTTATTATGTACCACGATAGGTTTCGTGTCATAACACACGACATAATTTGCTATGTTTTCCATACGCTGATATTTATAATTACGTGTGCACCCGTAATTATCCAAATCGTTGCATGGTCCACATAGTTCATCCCATTGTGTGTGGGGTCCTGGGGGTAACACAAAAACACCTAATTCGTAACTATTGCTTTCACGTATGTGTTGCTAACAATAACTATGTCCATAGATAGTAGCCAATCAGGTACTAAAGAGTAATAAAGTGGCATAATTTAGGGTTCCATAGCTTCCTCATGTTTGAACAAGAATACGTCAAACCCTGAGTAGCTTTCATGGGTAGGGTGAATAATCATGCCTTGTGTATGATGTACTTAGTCAATTGCAACAATGTAAACGATCTAATTCCGTGTATAATGTAAACACTCATGTTTCCTATATGATCTAGTGTTAGGCATGTTGTAAGCAAATAGGTTTCATGTATAGTGTGAACAATTTGGTATCATGTATAAGCAAATATGTATAATGTGATCGCTCTAGTATTATGTATTTTATGAAGGTGTATTGAGTCTCATGCGTATCGAAAACTATCGGATTTTGTAGGCGATCGGGTGTGTTACTTGGCGTTCATGCACAATGTGGGTAGATGAGTTTTAACTTTTAAATTCTTTAGTGCTTATATGGACGGTTAATGGCGAAACGATTCACTTTCTGAAGTTGGCTAGCAAGCTCAAGTTTATAGGGACAAACCGTAGTAGGTGTAAATAGTTCCGACAATGACAAAAATAACATAAAGGATTACAATGCATATTTTATTCTAGACTAGATCCCTATTCGACTCCATCTTGCACTAGCTTCAATTGGTTTCATCTACTGCCTCGGCATTGACTTGAGTTTCGTTAGTGTTTATGTTGAAGGCACGCCCACGAGCACCACCTTGGTTTGCATTGGCTATCGTTGGGCATTGGTTTTTGAAGTGGTTTGGATTACCACATTCATAACAAGCACGCCCATTAGTAATGGCTGGTACAACTTGACTGGCAACTTGGTGACTGGCTCGGTTCCCTTGGTGGGTTTGACTAACATGTGATCTGGATTGACAAGTGTTCGCTACATGACCATACCTTCCACAATTGGCACATAGACGGCATGGCATGTTTGGGAAGTGGTGATAGTTGCACGTGTTGCACAGAGGGTTGTTGCCTGCATATGGTTTCTTATTATGGTTTTGGGCTAGGGGAGCTACTTGGTTGATTGGTACAGCAGGGGTAATGACAGCAAAGTTACGTTTCTTATTGAAGTGAGGTGGTTTGGGTTTGTCTTCCTTAGAAGGTTCAGAAGGGGCTGTTGAGTCAGTGACTTTCTTTGTGCCTTTCCTTGTTAGTGTACCCGCCTTCACATGGTTATCGGTTAATGTGGCAGCTAAGCGGATAGCGTCTTCAAGAGTGGCTGGATTTCTTCCTAAGACTGTATCTTGGATTTTTGTGGGTAGACCACATATGTACTTCTCAATACCCCGAGTCAGTGGAGTAACCATGTGGGGTACCAGAAGACTTAACTCATGGAAACGAGTTGTGTAAGCTAAATTTTCACCACTGTCTTGGGAAAGATCCCAAAACTCAGCCTCCAACTTCTTCATTTCATTACGAGGACAAAATTCCTCGGTCATGAGTCTCTTAACTTCATCCCATTACAAGGCCATGGTCACATCCACACCCCGGTTTCTCTTCTCACCATTCCACCAAGTGAGCGCCCGTTTCTGGAAGACGCTGGTGGCATAGCGAACCCGGAGATGGTCAGGGCAATCACTGTTGAGAAAAGTGCTTTCAATTCTTTCAAACCATTGAAGGAGGCCCGTAGCCCCTTCGGTACCATAGAACTTGACGGGGTTGCATGAGTTAAAGTGTTTGAAAGTGCATTGGGTTGGGTTGGGTTGGCACCACCACCACCATTAGTTCCATGGGTGCCACTAATGGCTCCATTAGCTTGGGTGAGTTGAGTTACAAGTTGTGCAAGGATAGCAGCAATGTTGGTGTTGTTGTTGGTCACGGTAGCACGACGGGGAGGCATTCTACAGATTTACACAAGACAAGAAAAGATGTAAGAACTTATGAAGGTTGATCGAATTTAAAAAGGGGACAAGATAATAGATGAAGTAGTAAATCATAGTTTGGATTGTACTCGAGTAGTGACATAATCAGTTGAATACTATGACACATTAAGGTTAATAAGCTCATATAACTTTCAAGGAGACATGCTTTAGCCTATAACTAAACACTCATCCCGGGAATTCCCAGGAAAGAATACGGATCCCTCGGTTGATTGAGATTTATATGAAATGCTTTCCTAGACAGAAAACCCAGAATACAGGTGTCACTCTTCCAGATTGCACATGTCCTCTACTAGTTAACAAGGTTTAAAACCCTGACGAGGTGTAAAAATAAGTTTTATGACGTCCCACATGCTATGATGATGATGGTTTTAGGGAATGATTGAGGCTTATGGTAAGGGAAAAGGTATTATTATTTTGGATTTATTGTTTAGATAACTCTTAGCAAGAAACGGGGCCTAGCAATTAATCATGTAGCACATAGCATGTAGCATATCATATAATCATAGAACATGGCAATAATTGGTGTCCTAAGGTTATAGTCTAGGTCAAAGGTGTCTAATAACCTAATTCCCTATAACCAAGGCTCTGATACCAATCTGTCACACCCCAACCGACGGCGGAAACGTCGGGGCGGGACATGTAGACTGTTCATAAGCTAATGGTTTAGTAAAGTTGTGATAATTAAACAATAACTTTCATTTCACAGCTCAAGTAATCAAGTACAACTCTTACAAGAATAAAAACACATGAATAACTTTATTAAATTTAAAACTAGGTCCTCAATCCTAAGTGAAGCGACTTGAAATCTTAACTCAAACACTGTACCTGAAACATGATAAAATGAGAGGGTCAACTATAAATAATTGGTGAGCATACATAGGTTTTGACACCACAAGTAAAGTTCAAATGTTTTGTGTACAATTCATATGATGCATGGTTTATAAAGCATTTATGGAGAATCTAAGTTAAGCCAGATGCACATATGGAACTTAGTAATTGAAGGCATAACAACACATGTTATCCTAATGTAGGGCATCACAACACATGTTATCCTGAGGTAAATGTAGGGCATAACAACACATGTTATCCTAATGTAGGGCATAACAACACATGTTATCCTAATGTAGGGCCTAACAACACATGTTAGCCTGAAGTAATGTATTTGTGTTTGCACGTGTATATCATGTATATGTAGCCTTAACAATTAGCATTCAAGCATAAAGCACAAATAAACACATATGATCATATTGTAGAATTGTACGTGTGTAATTGCAAATAGTATTTGAATGTAATCATGTTTCACCCCAAATATGTAAAAACAAAAAAAGGGGGTATGTAAACTCACCTTGATATTATGACCTATACTTGAACTAGATCGTGAGGACAAGTGAACCGGATCAACGATGCCCTAATTAATAAGATACGTTATTTATCATATGGAAACGATTACAGGAATAGGAATGGAATGATTTGGACATTAAGATTTGGAACGAATGAACGAACGATAGAATATTAAAGATTCGAATTTTAACGATACTAAACAAATTACATGAAATAATGTTTTATAAATTTTTATTTATAAAAGAGATTTAGGTGTCAACAATTAAGACAAAGCTAAAAGTGATATGATGAAATATTATAATAATATTTATAAGGCTATTATTTAAAATAAGTAAATAAATGTGAATATGTATTATTATTATTTATGAAAAATTCAATTTAGTAAGATTATTTATTTAACTAGAACCATCATTTTGCTACATATTTGTTAATTGTGATAGTATTATAATATGATAAATATGTAAATGAAAAGATTATTAAGAATTATTATATTGGTAACACTAATAAAATGGCTTTATTAAGAAAATGTCGTTTTTAAAGGTTTATGTTAAACATAGTTCTATACGATCGTTTCATAATTTTAAAAGTTACAAAATAGAGTTTAGGAAATACACACTTAACGTTTGTCATGTTTTTGAAACACATAGTGGTAAGGAAAATAATATATATTTGAACATAAAGATGCTCATATACTGCTTGTGATATCCAAAACGTTTTTAAAAATGATTAAACACAATTATGAACACTATTTTTTTTATTTAAAAGGAGTATTAATTATAAACATTTGGACATTTATAACAAGAATTTGCTTATTAACCACGACACAATAATAATTATAATTTATAAATATACATGTGTGTGTGAGAAATGAAAGTAAAACAACAAAAACAAAAAAAAGAAAAAGGCAGAGGCCTGTCGGGTTTAGAACCCGAGACCTTGCACAAGGATGTGTAAAGCTTTAAACGGTTGGTCTAGGGTAAATGCCTTGATATGTATTAGGAAAACAAACCTAAAAATAACAAATACGACTTCATCTACTTCCTTGCCCAGCCCCTAAATCGCAGACCAGAACCTTTTAAACCCTAAACCCAAACTGATTACAAGGATAACAAGATCAGAGGTGTGAAAACGGGGAGAAGAGGGATACCTGAAGTATTCAATTAGAACCAGAAAGAAGCCAATAATGCCGTCGGTTGAGAGGCTCTCCCACTTCCTGCGCCGATCGAACCGAGAGAAAAGAAGGTGAAATTAGGGGTGGTTTCGAGTGAAACGGGTCATGGGGATTTATAGGAAGTTTATTCACGCCTTTAACATCTTGATTGGGACGAGATTTGCGTAATTGGGACTCGATTGATGGGTTTGAAAAACCCACGACCGTGAGGCGCGCTAGGTACCAAAAATGGATGGATTTGACAGAGGTTTTCAAATTAAATGTTTGTTTCCTTTTTGCCATTCGTCCCTAAATGATTTAGGATCACAATTGGCGGATTAAAATTTTGAAATTGAAGGAAATCGATGATTGGAGCTTGGGTTTGACTTTTAGAGTCAAATTAGTTTTTTTTTGTTTCATGGGTCAAGACAAGAAGGAGGGTTCAAATTAAGGTTTAGAGTGTTGTTCAATGCCCTTGAGGGGGTTCAAATGCAAAAGAGGGGTTCAAATGAAATAAAAGGGTTCAAATGAAATAAATGGGTCCAAGGTCCAATACTTTCGATAAATCATCATTTAATTATGAAATTTACTTTATAAAACTATTAAAACTTAATATATATATATCATTATTTATTTTTATCATCACCTTTTATAAAAATAAAATCTCACTTTATAGACATAAATTGATTGTAAATACACATAAAGGGGTAAATTTCATTCTTATGAAACTACAACATGGTTTATTTAAGAAAATCAAATACATATGTATATTCTTATCAGTAAATACTCTTATATATATATGATGAGGTGTACTGCGCGATGAGTTTTATTTTAAATATTATAATTGAGTAGATATATTTACAAATATACAAATATGTGTTATACATAATAATAGCATTTAATATGTAAGAAAAAAACAAGGTTTAATTTTTGAATTGACTTATAAATTAATGTGACACATTGTGTGGGGCAAGTACGGGATGAAAATGGATTGTTATCATTGTGTAATAATAAAATAAAATGATACCCGAAAACCATGGATGTTACATACAGTGTCTACCGAAGTAGTCCGTCCTTCATTACCGTCCGACAACCTCTGGTTGTCTGTCTACCGTGTCTACCATCGTAGTCCGTCCTTTCGCCCATCTGCCCGAAGGCATCCGTGTCCCATGCGAACTATTATTCATGCAACTGTTCTACTTATCATTGATAAGGCATTTGTTTCGATCGTCCATTGATTGCCTTTCATATGTCCTAGCTAATGAAGGAACGTATATATCCCGGTTGCATGATAGTCACATGGTCGTCCGTCTACCGTATTAGCCGTTAGCATCGAAACGTCCATAACATTCACATATATTCATAACATGCAGTATATAGTATATATATAAAGCATGATTTCATACTTTTGTGTTATATCATACTTTCATTCATAATTCATAACATACTTGCTATGTTTCTTTGTTCATAAGCATATCTGTCATACATATAACTATCATGCATTGCCATACAACACATCACATAACATTCATTCATATCATGTATACACTTCAGCCCCAAAATCATTTAAAATTATTTGCACGTAACACGTAGGGGGCACATAGAACTCACCTGATGAGTGGTTTATGTAATACACTTGGCCGGTTACAGAGCGTCACTAAGGTCACTCACAATCTGTATAATAAAGTCATACACATAAAGTGGTGCTCCAAGATGACATTAGACATTACTATGCTTGAACCAAGTAGTTTCGGGTCATGGGTTTATATCGAAACTATGGTAGTTTCGATAAGTAACTTATGTAAAATCTTAGTAGTTTCGGGTCATGGGTTTATATCGAAACTATAGAAGTTTCGATAAATAACTTATGTAAAATCTTAGTAGTTTCGGGTCATGGATTTATATAAAAACTATTGTAGTTTCGATAACTAACTTATGTAAAATCTTAGTAGTTTCGAGGGGGTGAATATATCGAAACTAGGTAGTTTCGATGGATTTACCTATATCGAAACTAGAAGTTCTGATGCTTCAGTCTTCTTCCCGACCAGAACCCTAGATCTGGAAATTTATTTCTAGTTGATCAAGCCTTGAACTTTATACGTTCAAAACGTTCCTTTTTCATTCATGAGCACAAATATGTGATTTGTTTCAAGTTTTATTTGTAAAAACCATGTCTTTATGCGACTTAAACCCGAATCCTTAAAATGTGTAAAAACTTAGATTTAGAGGTGATGCTTACCTCTTGAAGTTCGGTTCCCGTTGCTATACGTTGCTGTGATGAAGACGAACGATTCTTGAGCCTTTGAGCTGCTTTCCCCGCTTTCTCTCACTAGAGCCAGTCTCTCTCTCTCACTCTAGAAACTTACGAATGTGGTGGAAATGAGGGGGAGGGGTTGGTGGCTGCTGATTAGAAGGGTTTCCCTACATATTTCGGGCCCATGGGCCGAACCTTGGCCAAGCCCACCTTGCTTTTCTTTTATTTGTTTTCTATTTATTCGGGATGTTACAGTCACCAAATGTGGTACCAGCTTGGCCATCTCATTGAATTTGCTGGTATATTCTTGGTGGCTGAGTTTTCCTGCTTCAAATCGATGAAACTCTGACCTAATCATGTCCGCTGCATTCTGTGGACAGTATCTACTAACTATCAGTGCCTTCAAGTCCTCCCATTTCATCCTATCCGTATATTTCTCTCCTTTAGTCTGCTTGACTGACTCCCACCAGTCAAGTGCATCATCCTTGAACGAATGTGCAGCAAATTTGACTACTTGATCGGGTCTGCCCTCACTCATTATGATTACGACGTCCATAGAAGTTATCCTTGCATGGCTGCTGATGTGTGAATTTTGATGTAGTTAAATATTATATAACAATATTTAGAGATTACGGTTTAACGAGATCAGGTTTTAAAATTATAAAATGATAATTACTTTAACTTAAAAACACACAATAGGCAAGTGTACCTATCGCAGCGTAATATAGTTTAGGTAAAAATCAAGTATCGAACCAACGAACACGGTCAAATTCCAATACTCAACTTTTATTAACGTTTAGCTGGTTTAATTAGTGAGTGAGTTTTGTCTGCTTGTGGAACAGGAAAGTAAATGACAGAAAAGTAAATGGCGGTAAAGTAAATAGCAGAAAAGTAAATGACAGTAAAGTAAATAGGAGAAAAGTAAAAACATGTGTGAAGTGTGTAACAGAAATGTAACGAACAGAATAATAAATAACAGGAAAGTAAATATGTCAGAAATGATCAGGTTACGAATAGTATTGCTTTAGGTTTAGAATCCGCTTGGTACGTGATAATGTTAAGTTGACTAATCCAGTGATATGACTAGTACAAATGTGTGACCCGCATCACCGCTAGAGCCTCATCCTCACGACATTTGATTTGCAAATTTAAAAGCTTTAACAAGTGGTAGTGCCTCCCGTTAAGGACAACAATTACCCTCAACCCTTCGAATGGTCATCTCCGGGTTGGTTTAAGACATCGAACGTAAAATGCTTTGTATTATAGTTAAATAGGTGATTATATTTTGCTCACCAGGAGGCGGTGTAACAATGGGACCAATTATAAAGGCGTACCGTTCCCAACATGAGTTCACCATTTCTTGGTTGCATAATAAGTTTGTATAAAGACGTACGACCTTAATAGTGTTAACCAAGCCTTGGCTTATCAATCTGTACTTGTATAAAGGCGTACAAGCTTCAAGAGAAGTTTGATTAAAAAGGTTTTACACTTTAAAAATCAAGAACAATAAAAAATATAAAGACGGATTTAGACAATAATAAAAGCCCACCAAAATGGTGGTTTTAAGGATGAATGGTTAAAGACATAAACACATCACTTGGATTAATACGTTAAACATTAACATGCACCAAACTTCATCTTTACCCTAGCAATACAAAGAGTCTAGCCACGAATGGCCATACTAACTAGCATAACAATGAGTTTTGTAGGCTCCCCTATTGCGGAACAAGGAGCAAGAGCCCCTCTACGCACTACTCTCTACTCTAAACTACGAAATAAGATCTCTCTGATGTGTTCTTGAGGTATGGATTGGTGTGTTTAATGAAGAACTCAAGCCATCTATTTATAGTCCTTAAAATATGCAATGCACGGCCGTGCATTGGATTGCACGGGCGTGCAAACAACTCAGGAATCAAACAGAGTACAAATGGCAGTGTACTGGAGCCTTGGAGAGCAAGACAGGCAATGCACGGCCGTGCTGCCTGCTCTCCACGCTTGTCTTTTAGCTGCTTGTTGAATTATGGTGACCTGGTTTGACTTCTTAGGGGTCAATGCTCGGGTTTGGTCCTCCAAAAGCTTGATTTCTTCATGTTTTAAGTTGGTTTTTTGCTTTGTTTATCTTGGAGCATCGAATAACCTGCCATTGTGAAATATTAATGTTTTACGTATCAATTTCAAGGTTATTAATCAATTAGTACCATGATATGGGGATTATTATGTATACAAAACATGTATAATTTAGTACATATCAGCTGCAATAGCATTTTCTTGTCGTTGAAAGGCTTAAGGTGACAATCACTAAAGTTCTTGTAAGTACATCCTTGGTACTTATCTCCTATGCTTTGATTTGTAATCACAACAGTCTCGGTGGTTCGGGTAACACCGTTATTATTTCCTACAGGGTCAGTATGGATAGTATCTTCGGCTTGTGGGTTTGCACCACTGGCTCCTTCATTCCTATTCCTTTGATTACTGGAACCCATCCTCCTTTAGAAAGAATCATCAATGATCTGAGGCAAGGTTGCTTGGATCACTTTTGTGACCTCAGATGCCACCGCTCCTTGAAATTGGGATTCTGTCATAATCACCTCCTCTCTATGTCGGTCAGGTTCAACATTAACATTTGCTTCTACATTTGGGTCAATATTCGTCGTGTCATGGGTACGAGACCTAGTATTTGGAGTCCTACCCCTACCACCTCCTCATCCTTTACTTCTTCCAGCCATTTAGTATCTATATGTATAGATGTATGATATCAGAATTCATTTAACCGGTGATAATCCAGAAAATCATAAATTAAAAACATTTGATCATGAATGTAATTAATTCTCTGTTTCTTTGGTATTACCCGTTATTGGTCATAGTGATTTTCAACATCCATTCTCCTATGGCATTATCCTACGGCCTTCCAGACTAATCTCAGAGTCCTATTTTATGTCTAGATACAAACTTCCTATTAGTATCTAAATTCCTTAAACTGAGGCTCCAATACCAACGTTTCGCTTGCTAGATAACTACGTACTAGTCAGAAGGCCGCCTTCTAGTTCCTGTGACGTTGATACCAAAAACACACAACGGAAGCTAAGCCATAAACCTCTTTCATTAACAACTAAACTGCTTTACATCATGAATCATACTTCTATTACAAACTTAACCGTCCGGCACGACTTATAGCTCTTCCAAGCGTGCCTTCATTTACCAGAGTATTTTATTAACAACCATCCATAGCTATCATCAATCTGGAATGCCATCTGCTAACCTGTCTAAAATTATTAGTAAATAACTTGATCAACATAAATTGTTGAGTTCACTTTTAAAATCATTTGGTTTCAAAATCAGGGTTCAAAATGATATATGTTAGCAACAACTAATAATCTTCTTCCAATAGCGACAACTATTGGATTTCATAAACATTCTGAGGTTTACAATCATCCTTGAATTAATATGTATCACAACTAGATAAGAAGCATTTCCATCATTTGCCATATAACTGAAACAGATGGCAACCTGACCATACTGTCCAAACTAGACAATAGTCTACTGCTGAAACTGAACAGTAGACCGCCATGAAACTGAAGGCTTTGTCGACACAGGAATTACAATCATGATATACCCCACCACATGAAAGCTTTTATCTGACGCATTGATAATAATTCCAGGTACTTGGTCTCAAAATATCGTTTCCACAATTAGTATTCAAATCTGGTTTCACATAAAATCATTTGATATCATTCTTTGCCAAAAACATATTTTAAAAGTATTAAAAATTGGGCATCATAACATCTCATGGAAAACATCTTTATAAAACCAACCTCATTTCATAATCAAAACCATTTATAAAATATTTCCGACTTCGATGAACTCACCTCGACAATATCTCAACTTGTAAAACTGCAATCAATACCTCGTATAATATCGTAGATCATAATAAAAATACTTAAATAAACGTATCTAGCTTAATGATAAGAGCTAACTAGTATAAAACCGTTCAGAACCTTACCTCGGAACTATCTACGGCTATTTGCAGACGAAAAGCTAAAAACCGGACATCCGAACGCGTACCGACATTTTGGCACAATTCCCTAGATTAAGTGTGTTTTGGAAGGTGTTTTGGTTTGTGAAAATGGTTGAGCTCGAGCCATCTATTTATAGGGTGAAAATGGGCTCATGTCGGTTTATCTGCGTAGCGCACACATATCGGACCGACATCTAAAACCATATCGGTCCAACATCCGCATGTCGGACCGAGTTGTAAAAGCATATCGGTCCGACTTGGGGATGAGTCATCACACACGCGTCTGGTTTTCATGAGTTCCTTCCTCCCTACATGTCGGACCGACATGGTCTGAGATGTCGGTCCGGCATCGATCAAATTCCAAAATTCTTCATTTTTAACCCTTGATCTTTGGTATATTTGCAAATCAACCCATGGACTTCAATTCCTGACCTCTTTAGCCCTTATATTCTATATGAATTTTCGAGGTGTTACATTAGAGGACGCGGTAACTAAGTTGATATCTAGTTTCGAAAGTCAAGCCCTCTTAGCTGATGCTCGTCACAAACAATACGAGGAGAAGTTTAGTCTTCACGAAGCTAAATTCCGAACACAGAAAGCATCTCTTCAGTCCATAGAAGCACAACTAGAACAGATTGAAAAACTTCTATCTGAGAGACAGCCAGGATGTCTTCCATGCAACACTCAAACTAATCCAAAAGAAGAGGAGGAAGAAGTTCAACTGCCACCGCCAGAGGAGATATTCACTAGAGTTCCATTTCGCCCACCTACCATGGAATCAAACACACAAGAGTTACTATCAAAAGAAACTTCACAAATCATTCTAGTGAACACCCATGTTAAAACTTTATCAAGAGCTAAGGTGTGCACTCCTGAGATTGTGCCACAAACTGAAGGAGCAAAGAGAACTTTTAAGCCATACATACCTTACCCAGGAAGATTGGTATAGCAACGGACTGATGAACAGTATGAGAAATTCAAAGAGCTCTTAAGACAAATCCATGTCAACTTACCTTTCCTAGATATCATACAACAAATGCCAAAGTATGGATGTTTCTTGAAGGATTTTCTAACTAACAAAAGAAACATGGAATAAGCAGTTAAAAGAACTAATGAATGGGTCGCTCTCATTGAACGATGCCTTCTAAAGAAACTTTTCGATCCCGGAAAATTTTTTTTACCATGTTCTATCGGACCACTACCACTAACATTCGCACTCGCTGATCTGGGACCAAGGGTAAACGTAACGCCTTACCACATGTTTAGAAAACTGAAAATTGGACATCCTAGACCTGCTAATGCAACTATTGAACTTGTTGATGGCACTATCAAGTCTCCTATGGGAGTTATTGAGTATTTACTAGTAAAAGTCGGCAAGTTTATCTTCCCTGCCGACTTCATGGTTTTAGAAATGGGGCCCGACTACTCTGTACCTTTGATTTTGGGTCGGCCATTCTTATCTACTGTTAGATCAGTCATCGACGTGAACGAATGTATTCTGACACTTCGTGTTGGAAAACAATCAGTAACCTACAACATCGGAGGTAACGAATGTTTATCCAATGATCCCTTTGAAATTACACATTTTATTGATACTAATCTGGACTACCAACTGAAGAAAGCTAAAGAAATCAACAAAGGAAAGAAACTCGACCTTGGAAAGGACCTCAACAACACTAACTGGATTGATAACTACTGGGGCCAGCAGCCAAAATTAACAAGGAAAAGGACTTTGAATGAAGGAATGGGAGATACAGGGGAAATCCAAAGCCCCCGCCGGAAAATAGACTGATGAAGCACGTACGGGTCTGACAAACGACCCTTAAATAAACGTGGCACTTTCAGGAGGTGACTCGATGATCATGAATAAATTAATAAGTTGGTGCATACGGCAGAACACATGCACCTCATGTTTGGTTTTCCAAGTTTAAGTTTCTCATACTTCAGCCTCTAGGTATGCATTCTCGATACTATGACCTTAGTAGCTTAACTACTACCTTTTATTTCCCGTTTCCATTTTATGTTTTTCTTTATGTGTCAAGTGGCATAACATCACCAAGTAGTCTCTCTATTTCTTTAAGGAGTTTTGCTCCACAACTACAAGCTTAGGCGCCGACAAACCACATAAAGTTTGTGAGAGATTTGATGAAGTTTCTAGCATAACATTGACAACAGTCACAAGCATTGGCCATAGGTTATACACCGAATTGACCGGGGGAGTACCAGTTTCTTTTCCCTTAAAACTTCACGCATTTAAATTCTTGCATAGCACTTCATTACATGCATTTGTACATTGAGGACAATGTACATTTTTAAGTGTGGGGTGGGAAATTGAGATTCAAGACAAACTTGTTTTCTCAAAGCAGTAAAATGAACTCATGATTTTCTACCGATTTGACTAAAACCTTATTTTCTCCAAAACTTATTTTCTTTAAAACCCTTAAAATTCTGAAAAATTTGAAATACCTTAAAAAGAATTAAAACCTCTTTGAATTCGAGCTTAAATAAACTAAAAGGAATAAATGGAAACATGTCAACTAGAAACAAATGGATATTATGCATAATAAATCACTAAACCCTATTCCATCCGTTTTCATGTGAGAATAATCCGAGCCTTTCACGAGCATTACTATCATAATTATTCGCATGCTCTTTCGTTTGGTATACTGAGTATTTTTCGATCGAATTTTATGTATAATTAAAACTTGTATGACTTATACATATAAAGACCATGAACTAGTAATTGTATGGAAATGATTGAGGCACCTAGGACTTTATCACCCTAACTATTTACTCAGCCCACATACTAAAAATATTCACCTATTTAGTCCCTTTGAGCCTTAGTCTTTTCTTTTCTATTACCCATTTATCCACATACCAGCTTCGTAAACACCGGTTATTGTCTAATTATCTTCAAGATGGGGAATCATTAGTTTATCTTGTTTCGTTATTTCAAGTATGCAATCGTTAAGATAATTCGGAAAGAATCACACTCAAGGAATTGAAGTACACAAAAGAAAGTGTATGTATTAGGAAGAAACAACCGAACGATCTACAAGGAAAGATATTGGAAAATATTTCAAGAAAATTGAGGAGAAGGATTTATTGAAGAATCGTTCTCGATGTTTATGTTAAAAAAAATAGTTGGTCTTTTACCGGTTAGACATAAAAGAGCTAGATACGTATTCTTTTGATTTTCATTTGCTTTCTTGTATTCATTTCACAAATCCTGGATTACTCCCCGAACTTCAAGAAAAAGTGTTTGAACCAACATTCGATGCAAGAAAACAGCGGCACAAGCAAGAACAATTATCACCATTCCGCGGCTTGTCAAAAAGCGTCGTAAAATGAAGAGCAAAAAGATATGGCAAATGTGTAAAATGTGGTAACTAGACCCACGATGGAAAATGCAGCAAGAATCAGACTTATTCCCAACATGAGTATACGCATCTGATCAAAGTAGGTGCTATTAGGTTACAAGCCGAAAGAACTATATGGAAAGGCAGCAATGTGTACTACATAGTGAGGGAAGAGTTGAACATGATAAGAAGTATCAGTCTTGGCAATCTGACCATAAACGAGCCCTCAGATTTGTTATACCATCATTATATGAGTACTGTAGAGGGATCCACTAGTATTTTAAAATCTTAAGCCAAGAAGCCTTAGCTGATTGTCCTACATTAGCTGCGGCCTTTAAAACATTTTAAACCTCTAAAAAACCCAAAAATATTTTCATTTTCACCCTTTATTTATTTTAGCTATATTACATCCCTTTTAAGTCCTCTTGATTCATGCATGTTACTTAGTTAGTTGGTGGAGACTTGATTTGCATACAACTTATAACCATGGCATAATTCGATTCAAACTTAAGTGTTCTGCTTGACTTACATTATTCATATATACAACCCGAGAGTTGAGTGAATATTGTGAGGAGTGAAGGAATATGCATAATTAAAGTTCTAGTAGGCTTGTCATGGATTTCATCATCCTAAAAATAGAAAAACACAAAAATAGAATAAGCGACTCATGAGTTATCCAAAGTTTCCATTTACTTGGAGCTTCCTTTCCTTTCGTAAGTTTTTACTTATGGGTATGATCATGCATGAGTTTTCTTGAGTACAAGCAAAGTTTAAGTGTGGGGTGTTATGATATGCCCTAAATTATACATGTTTTTAATGCATAATAATCCCCATATTATGGTACTAACTGAACAAAAGCCTTGCAATTGATACTTAAAACGTTTATATTTCACAATTGCAGGTTAAACGACGTTCCAAAAGAAACAAAGAAAAAACTACTCAAAAATATCAAGAAATCAAGATTTTGGAAGGATCATTCCTGAGCATTGACCCCCTAAGAAGTAAACCAAGGTCAACAATAGTCAATCAAGCAGCAAAAAGACAAAACAAGGAACAGGGAGGGGAAGCACGACCGTGCATCCCAATACACGGGCGTGCATTGCCCTAACTTGCTCCCTAAGCTTCCTAGTACACTGCCATTTGTACCATTTGATTCCCAAGATGTTTGCACGCCGGTGCAAACCAATGCACGGTCATGCATTTCTCAATTTGAGGCTTATAAATAGATGGCTTGGGTTCTTCATTCTATACGCCCGCGCAAACCAATGCACCGATTTGTGTATGTTAATGTTTAACTTATTAATCTAATCGTATGTTTATATTCTTTAGTCATTCTTTCTTAAAACCATCTTCATGATGGACTTTTTATTATTAATTGATTTAGTCTTTAGCTGGGAGTCCTACCATTTTATTCTAAAGAACATAATTCATGAACCAAATGTTGTGAGAATGTGGCTCTAGTGGTTTACCATTAACACATTTGTATTAGTCATACCATCGGATTAGTTGCATAACATTATCATATACCAAGTGATTCGAAGCCCACAGCAATACTCGCCGTGACTTGATCATTCTCGAACTATTTACTTTCCTTTTATTTACTATTTTGGTATTTACATTTCTGTTACACACTTTACCCACATTTTTACTTTTTAGTTATTTACTTTTCTGTCATTTGCTTTTTTGCTTCACAAGCACACAAAACGCACTCACTAATTAAACCGGCTAAACGATTACAAACGTTGAGTATTGGAACTCGACCTTGTCCATTGGATTGATACTTGGTTCTTACCTAAATTATATTACACTGCGATAGGTACAATTACCTATTGTGTGTGTTTTAAGTTTGAGAATTTATCATTTTATAAATTTAATACATGATCTCGTGAAACCGTTTCTAAAACAAATATATATATATATATATATATATATATATTTATATATATATTTATATGTATATATACTTATAACACAACGCTTTCAAGCACTGATCACCAGAGATTGCACGGTGAATTCTCGACCGGTTCAAGAAATTAATGATCTGTTGATAATTCGTGGCTTCAGACAATGCCAGATTCAACAACGCGGTCTAATTATGCTTTGCTTCAAAACGACGATCCATTATCTGTAAAAAAAACAAGAATAACATATAATAGAAGCAACATTCGATGCAAGAAAACAGTGGCACAAGCAAGACAATTATTACCATTCTGCGGCTTGTCAAAAAGCGCCGCCAAAAGAAGAGCCAAAAGATATGGACAATGTGTAAAATGTGGTAACTAGACCCATGATGGAAAATGCAGTAAGAATCAGACTTATTCCTAACATGAGTATACGCATCTGATCAAAGTAGGTGCTATTAGGTTACAAGTCGAAAGAACCATACGGAAAGGCAGCAATGTGTAATACGCAGTGAGGGAAGAGTTGAACATGCTAAGAAGTATCAGTCTTGGCAATCTGACCATAAACGATCCCTCAGATTAGTTATACCATCAATATATGAGTATTGTAGAGGGATCCACTAGTATTTTCCAATCTTAAGCCAAAAAGCCTTAACCGATTGTCCTACATTAGCTGCAGCCTTTAAAACCTTTAAAACCTCTAAAAAAACCCAAAAAGATTTTCATCTTCACCCTTTATTTATTTTAGCTATATTACAACCCTTTTAAGTCCTCTTGATTCATGCATGTTACTTAGTTAGTTGGTGGAGACTTGATTTGCATACAAGCTTATAACCATGGCATAATTCGATTCAAACTTAAGTGTTCTGCTTGACTTACATTATTCATATATACAACCCGAGAGTTGAGTGAATATTGTGAGGAATGAAGGAATATGCATAATTAAAGTTCCAGTAGGCTTGTCATGGATTTCATCATCGTAAAAATATAAAAACACAAAAATAGAATAAGCGACTCATGAGTTATCCAAAGTTTCCATTTACTTGGAGCTTCCTTTCCTTTCGTAAGTTTTTACTTATGGGTAAGATCATGAATGAGTTTTCTTTAGTACAAGCAAATTTTAAGCGTGGGGTGTTATGATATGCCCTAAATATACATGTTTTTAATGCATAATAATCCCCATATTATGGTACTAACTGAACAAAATCCTTGCAGTTGACACTTAAAACGTTTATATTTCACAATTGCAGGTTAAACGATGTTCCAAAGGAAACAAAGCAAAAAATACTCAAAAACATCAAGAAATCAAGCTTTTGGAAGAATCATTCCCGTGCATTGACCCCCCAAGATGTAAACCAAGGTTAATAATAGTCAAACAAGCGGCAAAAAGAAAAAAACAAGGAACAGGGAAGGGATGCACAACCGTACATCCCAATACACGGGCGTGCATTGCCCCAACTTGCTCCCTAAGTTTCCTAGTACCCTGCCATTTGTACCATTTGATTCCCGAGATGTTTGAACGCCGGTGCAAACCAATGCACGGTCATGCATTGCTCATTTTGAGGCCTATAAATAGATGGCTTATGTTCTTCATTCTATACGCCCATGCATACCAATGCACGGTTTTGTGTATGTTAATGTTTAACTTATTAATCTAATGGTATGTTTATATTCTTTAGTCATTCATTCTTAAAACCATCTTCATGATGGACTTTTTATTATTACTTGATTTAGTCTTTAGCTGGGAGTCCTACCATTTTATTCTAAAGAACATAACTCGTGAATCAAATGTTGTGAGAATGAGGCTCTAGTGGTGTACCATTCACACATTTGTATTCATCATACCATCGGATTAGTTACATAACATTATCATATACCATGTGATTCGAAGCCCACAGCAATACTCGTCGTGACCTGCTCATTCTCGAACTATTTACTTTCCTTTTATTTACTATTTTGTTATTTACATTTCTGTTACACACTTTACGCACATTTTTACTTTTATCTTATTTACTTTACTGTCATTTACTGTGTCATTTACTTTTTTGCTTCACAAGCACACAAAACCCACTCACTAATTAAACCGGCTAAACGATAACAATTGTTGAGTATTGGAACTCGACCTTGTCCATTGGATCGATACTTGGTTCTTACCTAAATTATATTACGCTGTGATAGGTACAATTGCCTATTGTGTGTGTTTTAAGTTTGAGTATTTATCATTTTATAAATTTAATACATGACCTCGTGATACCGTTTGTAAAACAAATATATATATATATATATATATATATATATATATATATATATATATATATATATATATATTGTTGAAGCACTTTCCTGTGACAAACACTCTGGATAGATAGAGTCTTAGTCTTAGGTTGTTTTGTCTTGTTTGTAATTGTCTATGTATGTAAGAGTCTTTATGTATTAGTTTATCAAGTTGTATTTACTTTTACATATTGAATGTTGCAAAATTCTCTAAGTGTTTTGCGCACTTGTAAGTGTGCAGGAGAAACTCCTGCGTACTTGGCAAGTACGCAAGAGCATTTTAGTGCGTATGCATTAGGTCTTGTATAAATATGATAGGTTGACAGAAGTTAAGTACGCAGGCATTATAGCAAATACGCAGATTGTAACCTCAGTGCTTTTCTCTCTAACCTTCAAGTGTTTATAATACAAAGAACGTTTAAAGTGTTTTCTCTTGTCGGTTTACTTTGTTTAGTTTGACTCTTCGCCTAGTCATGGGTATTCCGCACCCGGTCCGACTAGTAGACCCACTTGCATGTGACGATCCGCCACACCCGAGGGACCTACAAGTGGTATCAGAGCTTTGCTCCTGATTTCGAGTGTTGTGAGTGAGTTTGGAGAGTTTCTGTCGAGTTTTTACAAGCAAAAAGAGGTATTTTTGTTGATTTTTGTGATAAAATAGGGGTAGCTCTTGAGCAATATTTTAGAAGCAAAAATCAATCAAAAACTGATTTTTGTTGTGTATTTGAGTGTTTTGAGCATCAAAGGTTGGTTAGAAACAAGCTTCTGACCTTTTGGATCATTTGCATTGATCATCAGTTCAATTTTTACCATCTCCGGCGACTTTTAGGTGACCGGAATAGTTAGGTGAAAGTTGCTGAAAAGGTATCCTGCGTACTTACCATTTCTGGCAAAAAGTACAGTTTTGTGCGTACTTACTAAATACGCAAGACTTATCTCCTGCGTACTTACAAGGACGCAAGACTGATCTTGTGCGAACTTAAGTTATATCCTGCGTACTTATTATTTACTCCTGTGTACTTACAAGTACGCAAGGGCAAATCTAAATACGCAAGACCATTTCTCAAGTGCGCAATGCTAAAAATCAAGTGCGCAACTGTGTCTGATTTTTCTGAAATTTGACTAAGTGTTCACTATGTCGAATCTTCAGAATTTGGGAAACCTGTTAAATTATGATAATGAGATCGGTACACCACAGAAACCACCAAAGTTGCTGAACGTGAACGATTATTCTAATTGGAAAGCACGTTTTGAGTACTACATTTCTTATACCGACTCATCGCTATGGATACCAATCCTTGAGGGATATAAGCATCCCACACACATCTATCTTGATGAAACCATGCCCAAACCTATCTCTAAGCTTTCTGACGAAGAATAGAAAGCTTATGATCATGAAAATAAGGCACTTGGTTCGATCACTATGGCATTAACTCGGGAATTGTTCCACATTTTTCGAGGTTATGACAATTCCAAGGATCTTTGGAAAGCTTTACAGAAAAGATTCGAAGGAAATAGTGATATCAAGAAGAGTAAGAGGGATCTTCTCAGGAAGCAGTATGAGTGCTTCAGATTTTTAGAGAACGAATCTTTAGATGACCTCATCTCTAGATTCTATCATTTACAGACTGAGTTGAAGGCTTTTGAACTCAGGTATCCAGATGAAGAGATGGTGGAAAATTTTTTGGATGCTTTACCACCCAAATTTGAGATGTACACAACCCTAATGAGGGAAAATCCTAAATTCTATGAGTTGACAGTAGAGGAGGCAATAGGAAAGGTTCAAGCTCATGACATGAACCTAAGAAGAAAGGAGAGCTCAGGAAGACCCCAGATACAAGACCCTTCTATGTATCATGGGACGACTTCTACATCCAAGTCATCGGGCTCTGGAATTGCCCTCTTCACTGGAAACCCTACTGAAGAAGACCACTCAACTGGTTGTGGTGGTCATGCATGCTATGCATCTGGATCAGGGTTGGGGTCTCATCATCAAAATACCTCAAGAAATCCTCCTGCTATGTCTTCAGCTAACCAATCAGCTATAGGCAGAATAGCTGAAGATCATGTAGCACTATTCTCATCTTGTATGCTTGCGCATGAGAATTTCATTGGTGGCAAGCTTACTGATCCCGAGACGATTGAAGAAGATTTTAATCAAGTGGATCCTGATGACATGGAGGACATGGATATTCAATGGAATATGGCCATGCAATTGAGGAGAGCCAAGCGCTTCTTGAACAGAACAGGAAGAAAGTTTATTGGCGGGCACCTAATGCCAAGGTCAGGTTTGAAAAATCTAAGGCCAAATGGTACAAGTGTCTGAACTATGGACACTTTGCTCATGAGTGTCAGAAAGACAGAGCACATGCCTCTAGTTTTACCCAATCCAGCCAAGGAAACAGCCATGGCCACAACAACTCAAACCACCACAATCAAAGCCAAGCTAGAACGTCCAATGCACTGGTAGCCCAACATGACGAAAGCTTTGATTGGGGTGTTCATCTTGAGGATGCCATCATCGCACAAACACAGGTTGGTCTCATGGCTGAGATCATGGAGATGATGGAAGCGGAGAAAAGGGAAGCTTCTATGGCTGACCTAGAAGAGTCTACTGCTGCTACAGAGGAAGCTGAAGAAAAGGAAGCTTCTGTAGCTGAGAATGAGGAATTGACTACTGTTGTTGCTCTCATGGCCATTGGAGAAGCAACAAGTTCATCTTCTGAGGTAGATTCTAATCCTTTCTCTGTTATTTCATGTTCTAAATGTCTAGGGCTTAAACTTTAAAATTCTAGGCTCCAAGACAAAATCGAACCCCTAAGCATGGCAGCTCTAAACTATAAAGAAAATGAAAAACGTTTTAAAGATTCTATTGAAACGTTGAAAAAAGAAAAATATGAATATTCTTTAAAAATAAGTGATCAACAGCTTCACTTAGATGTTGCATACAGGGGGTTGGAAAAACGGAAAAATGAAATCAACAAACTGCAAAATGAGATCTTGCAGTTAAAATGTGCTAATGAGAAGTTGAAAAACTCTCGCTTTGTGGTGGAACACTACGAATCTGTAGTGAGACAAATGAATGGGTTAGGGCTGGGTACTAATGCCATTCATCCACCAATGAGCGGGAAGTTTGTTAATAGCTTAATAGACATTGATCGCACTTGTCTAGATGAGTCCTCTGATAAGGATGATTCCCCTAAAAAGGATGAATCCTCAAGTAAGGCTAACTCCACATCTAGTGAGGAGTTCGTTACTGCTTCTGAAGACAGGTCGGTTAACTCTTGCCCTGAAGGAGTAGTATCTGAGGAGTTGTTGACTGAACAGAAAGTAAAGAAAAACGTTATCACTAATAGTGATAATTGCATTTTAACTGAACCCGATAGCATTGAAACAAATGAGAATCTAAAGGTAATGCTTTATGGGGGTTATAAAAGTCTTAACCAAGCAAAGAAAGAAGCTTTTTCAGCTCATTATGGGCTTAGGTATAAAGAAAATTTGGAAAAATATTATACTCCCAAAAACCAAACTGGAAAGGTTTAGACTCCTGTTCATAAACCAACTCCTCCTGCTCATAATGCTGAGTTATCTAAGGCCAGATCTAATGAGCCTTACAAGAGAACTTATGTAGACAAGAGGAACTGTTTTCATTGTGGCTTGGTTGGTCACATTCTTGTGAACTGTCCTTCGAAGAATCAAGGGAAACGGCCTGTTGTTTCATAACCAGCTGTTATCCCCAGGTCGCCATTAGTGAAAACTCCCAAACATCCAAAGCAAAATGTTGTGAAACCACCAGTCAAACCGATGGTAAAGCCTAAGATCAAATCTGAAGCTAAACCATCTGTTTCAAGAAAGGTAACGCAACCTGCTGTACCTTGTGTACCTACCTTTGGTAGTACATGTACTGGTGAGAAACCTGTGGCGAGACTTTCTAAGCCACAGAGAAGAAGAAGAAGAAACAAGAGGTTGAGAAAGCTTGAACAGCTGACTTCAGTTCAATCAGGTGAAGCTTCCACAAGTTCACCTGCTGTAGTTGAACCAAAGTCTCATGTTCCGGTTAAGAAACAAAAGAGATCCTGGACTGCCAAATCCAAAACTTCTCAATCTCCTAGTTCTATTTCTTCTAAAGATTCATCAATTTTGAACAGTCATCATGACTGTGAGTTAGAGGAAGTAGTTTAGTTTGAAAAGGATGGACGACCGAAAACCACAATGGCTTGGGTCTCCAAATCTAACTAATTCTTTTGTGACTCATGCAGGGACGTCCGAAGGGTACTATCTCTAACCGCTGGTATGTAGATAGTGGATGCTCCCGGCACATGACAGGAAACATGGCCCTGTTTCAAGAAGTTAAACCATTCAGAGGCGGCTATGTGGCCTTTTCCGGAGAAAAAGGCGGCAGCATCACCTGTCAAGGCGTGGTTTCGAACGGTTGTGTCAGCTTTGACAATGTTAACTTCTGCGAGCAGCTGAAGCATAAGCTGTTGAGTGTCTCCCAAATGTGTGATAAGGAGTACATGGTGATGTTTGACAAGTCAGAATGCCTGATTCTCAAACCTGGTTCTGAAGTTTCGGAAGACTGTATCCTGATGAGAGCGCCAAGAACAAACGACATCTATCAGATCGATATGAGCGTGGCAACAACCACCTCATCAGTTGCTACCTGTTTGCTTACAAAAGCGACAGAGCTTGACTCCATCTTGTGGCATAGGAAACTTGGACATATTTCGTATCGTAAAATGAATCATCTTGTCCGAAACGGTTTGGTAACCGGGGTTCCTAAGCTGAGATTTACCGTTGCAGATGACTGTATGCCTTGTAAAAAGGGCAAACAGCAACGGAAGTCTCACAAGCCCAAGCTCCAAAACTCTATTGATACCCCTTTGGAGCTATTACACATGGATCTGTTTGGCCCCATAAGTATCAGGAGTATTGGAGGTAAGTGGTCTGTCTAGTAGTAACTGATGATTTCTCACGTTTTTCTTAGGTGCATTTTTTAGGTACTAAAGAGGAGACTGCTGATATTCTTCAATACTTGATCCTGAGCTTGGAATCTCTTTGCAAGCTGAAAGTTAAAAGGATAAGGAGTGACAACGGAACTGAGTTCAAGAATAATTTGAAGGAGCTTTTCTGTCTCAAGAAAGGGATCCGTCACGAATTCAGCACGCCGTACACGCCTCAGCAGAATGGAGTTGCTGAACGGACCAACAGAACACTGATTGAGACTGCAAGGACAATGCTGTCAGATGCAAAGCTTCCTGTCACTTTCTGGGAAGAAGCCGTTAATACAGCTTGTCACGTCTTAAACAAAGTTCTGGTTGTGAAGAGGCACAACAAGACTTGTTATGAGTTGATCAACAATCGACTTCCCAATCTTGATTACCTAGTTCCTTTTGGTAGTACCTGTTCCTTGTTGCTACAGTACAAAGACCGCCAGTCTAAGTTTCATGCAAAAGCAGTGGAAGGCATCTTCTTAGGATATGTTGCCAACTCGCCTTGCAAGAGAGTGTACAACATAGGAACTCGTACTGTCAAGGAATGGTTTGAAGTGGATTGCAGTAAACACAGCATTCCACCCGAACCAACAGGTCCAGCTTGGGGTTTTGATTATGACGCGCTATTCAAGTCACTCAATCTTCCTGATCTATCTGCAGTTGAAGCCGCAAATGTTTATGAATTATTGGGTGGCGACAATGACTCCAGCTTCTCTACTCGTGCTACTGTACCGATTGTAACTCTTGATTCTAATGCTGCATCTGCATCTGGAACTCATGATAGTGATAACAGTGAAGATGTTCTTGTTGTTGGAGATGACGCTCAAGCTAATCCTAACACAACTGTAGGAAATGAAGCTCTAGCTGATCCAATTAACATTGAATCTTCTTCCTCTGGAACATAGGAAATGGGGGAGTTAAGCACGAATCTTGATCCAGAAATTCAGGAACCGATTGTACCGGAGATGAGAGTGCATAGGAATCATCCAATTGAAAACATTATTGGTGATCCATATGCCGGTGTTCAGACTCGTCATCGAACCATCACTGAGAACACCAGTCTTTACACAGAGATACTTAACACTGGTGTCATCGAAACATGTCTGCATGCTGCATTCGTGTCCCAGTTAGAGCCGAAGAATGTGAAGGAGGCTCTCACTGACAACTGCTGGATTGAGGCGATGCAAGATGAATTGTCTCAATTCCAAAAGTTGCACGTGTGGGATTTGGTTGACTTGCCAAAAGGCTTTCAGCCAATTGGATCCAGATGGGTGTTCAAATGCAAGACGGATGATCGTTATGTGGTAGTGAAGAACAAAGCAAGGTTGGTTGTTCAGGGTTTTTACCAACAAGAGGGCTTAGATTACATGGAAGTATATGCCCCAGTTGCTAGAATTGAGGCCATTCGACTATTCTTGGCTTATGCCACATATGTCGGCTTCAAGGTCTATCAACTTGATGTGAAGAATGCTTTCCTTTATGGTAAAGTTCATGAAGAGGTCTATGTCACTCAACCTCCCGGCTTTGAAGACCCGCATAATATCAATAAAGTGTATAAGCTCTACAAAGCACTTTATGGTCTTCATCAAGCACTGCGGGCATGGTATGAGACATTATCTAAGCATTTACTGTCTAATGGTTTCGACCGTGGAAAGATTGACTCGACTCTCTTCATTAGGAAAGCAGGAGGTGACATTGTTCTTGTACAAGTATACGTCGACGAAATTATCTTTGGATCTACCAATGAAGGGATGTGTAGGGAATTCGAGCAGGTGATGAAATCCAAGTTTGAAATGAGTAATATGGGTGAATTGTCGTTCTTCCTGGGTCTACAACTCAGTCAAAGAGAGGATGGCATTTACCAACATCAAACCAAGTATGTGCAGGACATCTTGTCAAAATACAAGATGAATGATAGCAGTACTTATGGCACACCTATCCCAGTCAATCATGGTCTGCATCCTGAAAAAGATGGAAAGGATGTAGATAGCAGATTGTACCGTGGGATGATCAGATCACTTATGGATCTCACAGCTTCAAGACTCGATATAATGTTTACTGTGTGCTTGTGCTCAAGGTTTCAGTCTTAACCGAAGGAGTCACATATGATAGCCGTGAAGAGAATTTTCAGATACGTGAAAGGGAAACCCTGATTAGGTCTTTGGTACTCTAAGCAGCAGTCATTCGACTTCAAAGCCTACACTGATTCAGATTATGGCGGTTGTAACCTTGACAGAAAGTCAACTTCTGGTGGATGTCAATTCTTAGGAGACAGACTGGTCTCCTGGCAGTGCAAGAAGCAGTCAACGGTTTCTGTCTCAACTTGTGAAGCAGAATACATTGCTGCAGCGAGCGGTTGTTCTCAGATATTGTGGATTCAGCAGCAATTGAGAGACTACGGCTTGAACTTCACTGGAACTCCTCTATTCATTGACAACAATGCCACCATGTCCATCACAAATAAACCGGTGAAACATTCCAAAACTAAACATATAGAGATTCGCCATCATTTCATCTGTGATTGTGCTGAAAAGCATTTAATTGAACTTGTAAAAGTTCACACGGATGACAATCTTGCTGACCTTTTCACAAAGGCATTTGATCGATCCCGTTTTGAGCATCTTGTCAACTTGATAGGAATGTTCAATCCTGAGTGAAAATTAATTTTTCTTAAATCAATTCAATTCATGGAAGTTAAACTTTATTTCTTTTAAATTTTCTGTGTAGTTCTTTTAATTTTCAAAATATTTTACAAAATCAAAAACAAAATAGAAAATGAAGAAAATTTCAAAGTTAACTTGAGAAAAGAGGAAATGATAGTACATCAGAAATGATCTAAACGTCACAGATTGCTCATATGTGAAATGATTGCGTCATGCTTGCTTAATTGTCTAAATTATTGTGTTTTTAATCTGCTTATTTACAAGTAATTTAAATTGTCAGTAGGCTGTATGCGTCTTTGAATTACTAGTAGTGTAGAAACTAAATCTAAATTACAACCGTGATTTGAACCCATGTTTGCAAGTGTGTGTGCGTAAAAGAATAGAAAAGATCATTATCAGATAAAGGATGTTAGATTTTGGCAATAATTTTCTTTTAAGGTCAGTTTCGTGTTATGTCGTTAGCACAATTAATGCGGTTCATCTCACTTCCCATACTCACAAGTATGCAAGGAGAGATTGAATCAAGACATGTCTCTACATTAACCGTTGAGCATGTATTCACCCTTGAATCACTCCTGATTCATTGAAATCAAATCCAGATAAAAGTTGGATCCCCTTACTTTAAAACTCAAACACCATATATATTATCCTGAATCATCATACCGATATTCAATGAAGAAAATCAAATGAAACCAAGACAAATGAATCACTCGATTCTGAAAATCCTTATGGATTCTGCTTGATTTTTCCTGTGCTAATAGATGTAACTTCATTCTAAAAATTTAGAAAATCATTGGGAAAATCTTAGATGCCTTGAGATAATGCAATTTACATTATTGTAGCATATCAGTGGGGTACACGTTGTATATCTTATAATTAACACCTTAATACACAAGAACGTGATACAAAGATGCTTATAGTTTCAAATCTTATAATATTGTCAACTTGAATTACTTGTTTATGTGCTTATTACATATGAATAAATAGTAATCCATGACATGATCTCGTATTCTTTGATGTTTATATTGTATCATTTTTGCTAAAAGATAGCCTGATATGATCATCTGCTCGTGTCTTTGATCAAAAATAGTTTGTGTGAATACTTGTATATTTTTATTAGAAAAGATCAAAAAGATTTGAAGTTTATGCATAGTTCAATTTTATTCAGAAAAGCCAAAAATATTTGTGTTTAACCTTCCTGAATTGTATTTGGATCCTCTTGATTGAATATTTTTAACTTGTTCGTTATTTGACTTGAAAAACTTCATAAATTTGAGTTGAAAGTTTGCGCACTTAAGGGTTTGTGCGTACTTGTAAGTGCGCATGAAGTAAGCCCTGCGTAGTTAATAAGTACGCAAGAGTTAAGTCTTGCGCACTTGTAAGTACGCAAGAGTTAAGTCTTGCGCACTTGTAAGTACGCACGAGTTAAAACGTGCACACTTGCTAAGTACGCACGACATTTAGTCTGGGGTATAAATGGGGGACTTAGAAAATTTCTGATTTTTTCGTCGCATTCAAACGGACTTTTCCCTCTGCAAATTTTTACTCAAAATCCAAGTGTACTTAATCCGATTTTTCGTCCAACTACAAGTTTCATCATCTCATAACATCGATTTGGTGAGATTTTAGGCTTAATCCATCCACGAAATCGTGACATTGGACCGATTCATTGACTAAGAAAATCTAGGTTCATTCCGTGATTTTTAGGGCAAATTGCGGGTTGTTTGGGTAAATTATTATCATTAAAACTTGATTTTAAACAATAATCGACCCTTAATCGTCCATTCTAGTCTTCGATTTTGACCTTGTGCTTGAAGTTGAACCGAAAGTGGTTTGGTCAACCATTTTAGGTCAAAATTGGTCATGTATAGTAGTATTTGGTGTTGTTGTTGGTCCCATAGGTTAGAATCATTGATTCCGACCTAGTGGTGACCTAATACACACCAATTTTTGAACATTTGTTGAATTTCAAATTCTGGAATTTTTCACCAAGTACGTTTCCTGCGCACTTAACAAGTACGCAAGAAGCACTTCATGCGTACTTGTTAAGTACGCAAGACGAAACTCCTGCGTACTTGCTAAGTACGCAGGACCAACACTTGGCAAAAATTCCTAAGTCTGAAATTCAGTTCAAAGAGTAACTGCTATACTGAGTCGTGTTTATTCATTTCCAATGATACATGTTGTTCTGATTCTGTTTTCTGTGTGTGTTTGCAGATCATGGCTCGGGCGTTTACTAACGAATTCAACCTGTTAGCTAACACTGAACCAGAGTGGAAGGGTGCAGCATTGCAGTACAAAGACATAGTTGATTTCTTGAACCGTTCAAGAATCAGCTACGCCATTTCTGCTGACCCGATCGTGTCAAGACCCTACCTCGAGCAGTTTTGGTAGACTGCAGAGCACGACTGCACAGTAACCCCCAACATTATAAGGGTTACCGTTGCTGGTCATGCTACTGATTTCTCTGAAGATACTTTAAGAATGGTCCTTCAATTCATAGATCTCGTAACCGACCCGACAGCCTATCCAAACTACTTTGTGGACGGCTGTTGGAGACAAAGAATGGGCTCTGTCGGTGCGAGGGACTATGCTTCATACAAGAAGATGTGGGTGTTAGACCAATGGAGATACTTCGCCCACGTCATGATCATGTGCATCTCATCAAGGAAAGCTGGGAAGATGCCATGGGTCATGACCTTGCAGCAGCCATGGTCGGCCATTCTCTCAATAAGGGCTACAACTTCTCCCGCTACATCTTTAAGGCCATCAATGACCAGATCAACACAGCGGAGAGGTTTCGGTTCTTGTTATACCATCGGCTTGTGCAACTTCTGATTAATGACGCGTTGCCAAACCTTCCTGCTATAGGGGAGAGACTGCAAGTAAAGAGGGTGGACAAAAGAGTATTCGCCTAATTCCTAAAGCCAGGCAGTGTAAATCCTACCCCTGTGCATACAGAACTCTTTAGCCACCTCATCAATGAAGCATATGTGGCCCTAGGTGAATAGAGATGGTACAGTCACGACTCGGAGCCGGAATTGAGTGAACACTCCGACGAGCAACAGGAACAACAAGGGGAAAAAAAGGAGAATGATGATGGATCGTAGGATGATGGAGACAACGAAGGAGGAAATGATGGTGCTGAGGGATCCGACTCGGAAGCGACTGAGTCAGATTCTTCCGATTCCGATGATGCACCGTCGCTGGTACACCCGAGGAGAACGGCTAAGGTAACCCTACCTGAGTTGTCCTCCAAGAGAAAGTGACAGTCGTCTAGCAGCGAATACGAGCCAGACTCTGACTCTGACGCTGCTATACAAAGACAAAGAAGAGAAAGCATTCACAAGAACAGGGGCGATAGGCAACAGCCTTCTATCCCCAGTGTGGTGGAGGCTCAGCAGCAAGTACAAGTGTCAGCTGCTAGTCCGGATTCAGCCTCCACCCCACCTTCACAGTGGCTTTACCGTAGGAGGAGGTGGAGGCCACAGGTGCAACGTGAAGTGGCCGTCACTACAATCATAGAGGTGATTCCTGTGATAGTGACCCTCCCTACCACTACTGTTCAGGTGGCGGTGACTACTCCAATTCTCACGGAGTCAGTCACCATCACCCCTACCATTACCCCTACAACACTCATCACATCCTCAATCCCAACCACCACCACTGAGCCTTTAAGTCAACCCTTCAATTATAGAGACTTCACACAAGGGTTTGACTTTGATACCATATTCTCCTCCCCCATTCACAATGCCGAGGCTTCCTCATCTAGACATCCTGATCCGAATGATGCAAGGATAGATGTTCTGGAAACCCAAGTTGCTGGGTTACTGGAGACTATTCGGAAATCAAAGGAGGAGTCTGACGCTCAACAAGCACAGATTAATTCTTTGGTAGACGAAGTCAGAATCCTTCGTAGCCAGAGAACGGGGAATGAGGAATGACTGAAGAATGTCATGGCCCAGAACGAGCTCCTAATCAAGACAAATGAAATGCTTCTGGGTCACGGGTCGTCCTTGGAACTGAGGTTTTACACTCAAAGGAAGGAGCATGAGCTGATGGTCAAGCTGATTGCTGATCTGACCAAGAAGCTTGATGCTTAGGGGAGAAGGACAAAGAGAAAGAGAAAGAAAAGAGGTCTACTGGTGATGAGGTGTGTCATCCTGTCTACTTGACTAAGGATGACGACAAAGACAAGGATCCCAAAGCCGGTCCTAGTGGAGGTGAGCACCAAGCTTTAGCAATCGTGCCCATCTCTGCTGTTCCAATGGCTCAGGGGAGTCTACTCATCAAGTGGGTGGTGATACCTCTGGTGGTGGTGGTGGTGGTGATAAAAGAAAGTTGATGGCTGAAGTGCTTAAGGACTTATCTGATGATGAGATCCTATACCTAGAGCCTAACTATTCCAACAAAGCACAGATCGATGTTCTCTTTAATCTGGAAGAAGGAGAGATCGACTCTGGTGATGATTGGGATGATGATGACGAGGACGTTGTAATCGAAATTCCCAAGGGTGACGGGGAAGGAGAGTACGAGTTAGAAGATGGAGAAATCTTTGAATTTCTATCCTTCGAAGCTCCGCTCGATACAGGTTCAGTCGAGCAGGCTAGTAATGTAGAAGCCTCGACTGAAGCCTCCCCAGTTGACCCTACACCTGTGGACCCAGAGGCACCGAAACAAACAGACATGCCTTCTACTTCATCAAAGGGTCCAGCTCCTGTGTGGCAAAAGACGTCTATAATAGACAAACACGGAGCAACAGGGATGATCTTGGCTGTAAGGTTCGAGGAGGATAAACAGTTGTTCGCAATCAAACGATCTGGCGGGGTTCAATACTTGAAACCTACCAGTGAAGCGTTCAGCTCCTTATCCAAATACAACCTTGTGAACCTAGCAAACCGAGAGCTGCTGGGTCATTCCAATCACGCAGTGGCGATGGGTTTGTGGGTGGTTCTGCAGCGAGAAGCGAGATCTGGGAAATTCGAGATGTTCAAGCCTCAAGTGCCCAAGAGAGTAAAGGATAAGCATGCTATACATCCTATGACTAATAAGCACTTAAAGAAATTGGTATACAAGCCAGTGCGATGTGAAACTAAGATTCCCCTGAGCAAGTTATCTCAGGATATTCTTAGTGACATGTGGTACTGGTACGTAGATCCAAAGATGGGCGAGGCTGTGATCATGGGTAAAGGACGTTCAGAGAGTGGGAACATAGTGCCAAAAGAACTGATCAGAATATTTGATGAAGTCTGCTTCATCAACTTTTCTGTGAAAGATCTGGAGGCACTAGCAGACAGGTATTGCGTCTACACAGATGAATGGACAAAGCTCCTTGCTTCTAAATACGACAAGGTGATTATGTTCTGCCTTGAATACAAGAAGAAGATGGAAGCTAAAGATCAAGTGCTGTGAAGACTGAAGATGTGAAGACCGAAGACTGAAGATTATCCAGAGATGTTGTCAAGGGGGAGTTTGTTGAAGCACTTTCCTGTGACAAACACTCTGGATAGATAGAGTCTTAGTCTTAGGTTGTTTTGTCTTGTTTGTAATTGTCTTTGTATGTAAGAGTCTTTATGTATTAGTTTATCAAGTTGTATTTACTTTTACATATTGAATGTTGCAAAATTCTCTAAGTCTTTTGCGCACTTGTAAGTGCGCAGGAGAAAGCTCCTGCGTACTTGGCAAGTACGCAAGAGTAACTTTGCGTACTTGCTAAGTACGCAAGAGCATTTTGCCCTGCGCACTTGCTAAGTGCGCAGGCATCAGGCCTTGTATAAATAGGATAGGTTGACAGAAGTTAAGTACGCAGGCATTATAGCAAATACGCAGATTGTAACCTCAGTGCTTTTGTAACATCCTTGATTTTCCGACTCTATTTTAACTAATTTTAACTAATAAAATAACAACAAGACATTGAATCATATACTTGTTCAAACCTACACATCATTAATCGTTAGCCGATCGTATTCAATTCAAGGATTTAGAACTCATAATCAAGTGGTAACACCTCTTAGAGTTAATCCCGTTAGTAATCCCGTTAGGAGTTCTGTTAAATCCTAACCAAGCTAATTCTGTCAAAGCTGAAGTTACAAGGGCTGATTTTGTAAATAACCAAAAACCCTAGTAGGCACGGTCGCGCCACGTTTTGGCACGGTCGCGCCTCGTCTGGCACGGTCGCGCCACGTTTTGGCACTGTCGTGCCTCGTGTGGCACGGTCGCGCCTCTTATAGGCACGATCGCGCCTCACATCAGTTGAAACGTAAATGCAGCCTTTAATCGCAAGACCATTCGATTTCGTAACCATTTCTCGTATTAACAGACCCAATTAAGAGTTTAATCATTTTAATTATAACAAATAAACCCATTTTGGTCGATCCCTCTCCTAAAACTATCTATATCCACCATGTGACCAGCGATTCCATCGTTTTTATTGTAATCCTCTCAAACAAACACACAAACACATCATTCGATCCTCCTTAAAACTTCAGAACACATTGAGTTAGCCGGAGTTGCAGCAGAAAGCACCGGAGACCACACCCGTCATAGCCGGAACTCGTCCCCACCGTAGGCCATCAATTCATCGTCTCACAGGGTAATTGAAACTTTCAAAACTATCTATTTATGCTATAGATCAAAAGCCCTAATCCAATTTAGACTCTCAATATCGAAACTTACTCGAACCCGATCCTAAGTTTCATTTAAAAATGGTTTAATCGAATCCAACTTTAAACATGTTTTAAACACAATTAATCTACACCAACAGACTCGTACTAACCTTGTGAATGAAAGCCCTATACATTCCAGCACTATCAATATAAGAATCAATCAATTCGTTCATGTTTTGAAAGAGACACGGTCTCGCTAATCATCTAGCGTGGTCGTGCCTTGGGAGATGCGGTCGTGTCGACTTCTAGCGCGGTCGTGCTCCTGCTCAGACCCAGTCATGCTTGTTGGCTAGACTTGATCGTACCCCAGAAGCATAGACACGGTCGTGCCTATCGAAGGCACGGCCGTGCCTAGTGGTTTGGCTAGTTGTCCTCTGTTTGACCAACACGGTCGCGCCCTGTCTAGAACGGTCGCGCCCGCCCTAGCATGATCGTGCCCTACCCTAGGCACGGTCGTGTGTGTTGGCAGAATGTTTATAATCTTTTATATTTCTAAACAATTAGTATTTCAGATTAATTTCTAAAATAAAAATAATTGAATTTATAAAAATCTGTATTATTTTTATTTAGAAAAGATCAAATATTTAATCTTAAAATAAATGGAAATTATTTAAAGTTCAACATTTAATTTATAAACCCTACACCTAAATAATATTTTAATGTCTAAATTACATCATATAAATAAATGAATAAGGTAATAATTATTTATTTGATTTATAATTAAACAAAAACATTTATTTAGTTATACTTAATTACATCTAACACTTACATTATTTTCTGTAGGTCCAGGTAACTCAACTACTGATCGAACTCGTGATATGACGTTTCTATAACACGAAGTGCGGAATCCTTCGTATTAACGTTTGTATACTAATCGACAATCCAAACAAAACGCGTAAATAAACTTCTCGTTATATTCCAAATCACTGTGGTTACAGACTCAATCAGACAAGTTTTTCTCTTCTTGGATCTACTCACTAATGACTCTGTAACACACATATATATAGAAACACACCTGCTGTAAGCGAACTTAGTTAAGTTCGCCTGAAACAGACTAAGCGAACTTAACAAGTTCGCCTCAGTTAGACCTAAGCGAACTTATTAAGTTCGCCTCTGATAGACCAGGCGAACTTAACAAGTTCGCCTCTAGGCATACTTGTAAAAACACTTAGCAACTTTTTACAATTACTTAACAAAACATAAAGACATAAAAACTAACTATTACAAGCTTTTGTCATTACAAATCTATGTCCTAACAGACTCCCCCTTGACAATAGCTTGATCTTCTGTCTTCAGTCTTTATCTTGAACTCTTCCAGTTATCTGGTAGTCTGCTTCCAGCATGCACACCGTATCTTCTACATATCTCCAAAACTCTTTTGTACTGTAGACCTTGTTCTCTCCATTCATCAGTATACATGATCTCATTCTTTCGCAGTGTCCTTCGATCTTTCTTTGAAAAGTTAATAAGATTCATTGCGTCATAGAAACACACAATGACCTTATTATCTTTATCTTCAACCCTTGCTTCACCATTATTAACATCAACATACCACCATTTCATATTCCCAAGAAAGTCTTGAGGAATATTCTTTAATGGTATCTTGTGTATAGCACGCACTGGTCTATACTTGTATCTCCAGGTTACTTTCCCAGTCTTAGGATCTGTAATCTTCACTCTCTTTCCCTTCTGTGGTTTCAGCCGTTCATACTTACCCGAACTACCTTCTTTCTTTATCAGGTTTGCTATCACATCAGCCAAACCATTCTTCGATCTATTTATGAGTGGCTTTGAAGCTAGACCATTTATTTCACACCTCGGCAAGGTATTGAAATATTTGATCCTTGGCTTTAAGTATTGAACACCATCAGATCGTTTGATTACAAACAATTTTGATTCACCATCATAGAACCAACTTATGATCCTTCCTACACACTGCTCTTTATTCACATATTTCTCTTTCTGAGCAGGTTGTGCTGGAGACTTGGGTAGCACCTTCGTCCAACTGTTTACAACTTCTCTCCACTTTTCTCGTGTCATTCCTGTATCTCTAAACATCACAGGTTCTTCATTAATCTTCGGAGACTCAGTGTGAGTAGTTTCAGTTTCAGCACCCTTATTGAATTGAAGATTATCATCATCAGTATCCATCTTTGACTCTGCTGTATCATCAGGCAATGTGACGTCTTCAATAGAGTCCATAGAGTCAGTTATTCCGTCATAAGAGAACTCAGGAACAACATCCTCTTGGATGAAGTTATACGGCACCTTAAGACCGTCACAACCTTCATAGGTAACACTGTCTTTATCTTTTTCTATTTCAATCTCCACTATTTCTCCTTCTTCTATCTCAGTGTCTGACATATCATCTTCCATGTCATTGAATAAATCGTCAATGTCATCAAGACATTCAATCTTTTCAGCATCCTCTTCTTCTGAATCTTGAAAGAATTCTAATAACAGAATTTCTTCGTCATTAGTACCCGAAGTATCTTTGTCCTTGTTTCCTTCAAGAGATTGTGATGTCGACTCCCCCTAAACTCTAGATATAGGATTAGCGTCAGTGTATTGACGATCACCCTCAATATTTCCAGCAGGATCATTGTCTTCATCATTACGTCTTTGAATTGACTCTGTGTGACAAGTATCAGGTATCCTCAACCCCCCCTGAGCGTCAAGACGCTGAACGAGTTTGGACACTAATGCTTGCATATCAGCAATCTGTTGAGCTTGAGTCTGAATCACCAGCTGCCGTTGAGAATCAATAGAAACAAGTGAGTTAACTTGTGTTTGTAGTGACAGCACTTGAGATTCAAGGAAAGTAATCTTGTCAGAATCAGAAGGCTTTGACGGACCAGCTGTGGATTGTGGAATAGAAGGACTTGAAGTAGTAGGAATCTCTGGAGGAACAAGAGTATGAACTAGAGATGGATCCTTAGATCGGGGAGGAGTAATGATCAGAGAAGCAACAAAATTAGCATCTTCAACCCCTTGAGAAGATCTTGCAGCAGCAATGGACGCAGACATTAATTTTTGACGTGAAGGATCTGGATTAAAGTCACTGTCAGTGTCAGAACTCTCATCTACCAACGATCTTTTTCCAAGTACTGATCCGGAAGGAGGATCCCGAACAGACTTGCGTCGTGGTCGTCTGGCTTGAGATTTAATGCGTTTTCCAGCATTAGCCAGTGGAATAGCAGCCAACCGTTCATAATGACCTGGAGAAAAATCCCTAGACTCATCAGAATCAGTGCTGTCATCATCAGATGATGAAGTATCACTTGAACTGGAACTAGACTCAGCGTCTATCACCACATTCCCTTCTTGTTCATGAATGGGCGAGTTCACAGCTTCATCAACAAAATCATCCATGTTCATACCTAGATCTTGATTAGGATCATGAACGACCTCTTCTTGAACTGGTTCCTGAATCAGAATATTGACTGCAGCTTGTGGAATAGGAACTTGTTCAGGAATAGAAATTTGAGGTTGTATAGGAACTTGTATTTGTGGTTGTTGGGCAGGTTGTTGTGGTTGTTGCTGTTGTTGTTGTGCTGGAATGTTAACTCCTTGAGCTTGAGCAAGTTCATTAGGATGAAACCAATTATCATTAGGTGGTGCAACATAATCAGGATTGATTAAGAGCCCAAACAGTGGAGTATTAACTGGAATCAACGCAGCATTTTGTTGTTTCACCTTTGTACAATCTGTAAAGATACGTTTTGACATCGGAGTCAAAGTCAATCTTATGGCATGTTGTGGAAGATCCGGAATAAGATGATTGAGTATCATTTGAATGAATCGTGGATACATCAAGAAACCTTGACCGTCAGCCGGATTTATCTGCATTACCATCTCCCGATAAAAATAAAGCGGAAAATTGAATCTTTTATTCAAAGTTAAGGCCACCATTGCTGTTTGAAGTGCCATCTGTACCAGCTTTTCGCGGAGAGATACGTTGTATAATCACATGCATAAAGTATCTCCATTCACCTACTAGTCCACCTTTCCTAGCTTGTGTATCATTTGGTCGTCCACGATAACCCATCCTTTGAAAACATCCCATAATAAGAGTGTTAGGATAAGAGATTGGATCTTCAGCATTTCCTCCTAAATCAAGAGCAGCACGAATCGTCTCTTCGGAAATTGCAATCTCGATATTATTGACTGTTGCACGAAGGACATGTGGTTCCACATCGATATCTTGATGTACCGTATCCCAGAATTGTTGGATGTACACCAAGCTAATAAAAGGATCCGCAGATAATGCAACATGTAGTCTTGATCGATTCAGAAAATTGATAGTGCCCTGAAAATGAACCGCTTCTGGCAAATTAGGATCTAACAACGCCATTTGATTATGCTTATATTCGACACGTCGAGCCATCTGTGAAAAATTTCGGACAACACAACAAACATTAGAAGACTAACACATATATGAAACAACAAACAAAACAAAAAAAATCAAACAACAAAAAATCTTAAAGAAATTTCAAACAAAAACAACAAAAAAAAATTTTAAACAAAAAAAAAATCACAAGACCTTTTCACTACTGACCCCTAGGCGAACTTAATAAGTTCGCTTAGTAGTGCAAGAGGCGAACTTATTAAGTTCGCCTGACAAGTTCTCTTCGAACAAGTTCGCTTGGAACCTGAGACGTTTCAAATTCAAACACAGAATTTTAAATTTCCAGCAAATCGATATCAAATCATGAAATAAGCATATCCAAACAATCTAATATCACATTATGACCAAAAACGATGAGCAATTTGATATCTCGGTCAAAACTTAGGTCAAAATCGTCCTTGAAACAATCCGACAAAACCCGAGACTCAAAACCTTCGAATACACTCAATTTAGCGGATGAAATCCAACGAAAATACCTTTGTTAGATTTGCACGTCAGTTTCGATCAAGATGCAACCAGAAATTAGCACTTACAACACAGATTAAAATTTTTGAGAATTTGGAACAAGTTCGCCTAAATTCTGAGTAAAACGATGAACATGATAAGTTCGCTTGATTCAACCCTTATTCGGATTAAATTCGCTTGATTAGGCAAACTTGTTAAGTTCGCTTAACAAGCCTTCGGCGAACAAGATAAGTTCGCTTCACCCCAGACTGTAGAATAAGTTCGCTTCACTGATTTAAGCGAACATATTAAGTTCGCTTCACTGTACACAGGTGAACTTAATTACTGTTCAACCGTTTTGCCTTGAACACAAATATTACCAACTTCAACCTTTCAAATCTCGAACTTCCGTCAACAACACATATTTGATTCAATCCCGAACAATTTTAATAAAAGTTTAGAATTTTCATGGAAAATAAAAATCAAAATCTTTTTGAATTTTATCTAAACAGACGGAAACACATATTTTTGATTTTTCTCTGTACAAACAGAATCACATATTTTTGATTTTTACTTTTACCTGATAAAACTGAAATCACATATTTTTGGTTTTTACTTTTACCTGAATAAACTGAAATCACATATTTTTGGTTTTTACTTTTACCTGAATAAACTGAAATCACATATTTTTGGTTTGTACATCATGAGCAAGAAGATCATATCAGTATTCAATTAATTCATCACACATATTATCAATATCAAAGGGTAACCTATAGTAAGAGACCATTCAAATCAATTTTGTGCATTTTGCATCTTTTTCATTTTGAAACTCATTCAATTTGAATAATATTTGAAATGATACGCGATAAATTTCAAAGTAAATAAGATCAGGTTATAAAATGCTCTTATATTTATACCGAATTTGAAATATAAAGCCTGAATTCTGAAAATTGTCAATATTATATTATTTGAAACTATAAGCGTTTATTCTCCAAATTCATGTGATTTAGTACCATTTAGATGATAAACATTGTGTACCCCACATATATGCCAAATAGAAAATAAATGCACTATCTTCAAGACATATATAAGATTTTACTAAAGATTATCCGAATATTCAGAATGAGGAGACATCACTTAGCACATGAATAGCAGAATCCCAATTGGATTGTAAATGAATTAATGAGATTCAGAATCGAATGATTTAATGTTTTGGCTTATATATGTGGAATCATAAGATTCGGGTACGTGGATCCAACTGTTATCTGGATTATGAATTCAATGGAATCAGTAAAGATGATATATCAATATGATCCAAGGGCTAATATATGTTTGACAGATGTTGTCAAGGACATATCTTGATTATACTTCAAATTGCATGCTTTTCGGGACATGGGCACTGAAGCAAATCGAATGAATAGTGCTAAGGACATAACCCGAAACTGATCTCATAGGAAAATCCTTATTAAAAGCTAATATTCTTTATCTGATAGTGATCTTTTAACACACACACCCAGGCATATAATGGATTTAAAGCACATATGTAATCATATTCTATTTAATTTTCACACTACTATTAGTTTCAAAATGCTTTTAGCCTATTGACAATTTAAGTTTCAAATTTTATACACAAATTATAAAACAAATTATCAACAATAGAGCATTTACAACACTATCATTTCTTATTTATGCAGACTTTGAAAATTTAGATCAGATCAACATATTTTAATCATTCATAAATCAAGGTCTACTAAGGTCGTGTGAAATAAACTAATCACTGATGTACTATCATTTCTTATCTAACCTCAAATGATGTCAAATTTTATATTTTTCAATTTGTTTTAACTTTTTATAATTTAGACTTTTTGACTGAAAATGTAATTGCAAAAATGTAATAAAGCAATAAAAGAACCTAAAAGAAAATTTTTCCATGAAATTCTGATTTTTGAAAAACTGTTATTCGGGATTGATCATACCAATCATTTTCATCAAGAATTCAAACCTGGTACGATCAAATGCCTTAGTAAACAAATCAGCAAAATTATCTTCAGTGTGTACCTTGACCAGCTCAATCAACCTTTTCTCTGCACAATCACGTATAAAATGATATCGAATTTCGATGTGCTTAGTTTTACTATGTTTAACAGGATTATTCGTTATAGACATAGTAGCATTGTTATCAATAAACATGGGGGTTTCTGTGAAATTCAAACCGTAATCTCTCAATTGTTGTTGTATCCACAGGATTTGTGAACAGCAACTTGCAGCAGCAATGTATTCTGCTTCGCATGTAGAAATTGAGACTGTGGTTTGCTTTTTGCATTGCCAAGATACAAGTCGATTTCCTAAGAATTGGCAACCACCTGTTGTAGATTTCCTGTCCAGACAACAACCACCAAAATCAGAATCAGTATAAGCAATGAAATCAAAGTTAGAACCATGAGGATACCATAGCCCTAAACGTTGTTTTCCTTTTAAATACCGAAAGATTCTTTTCACAGCAATTAAATGAGATTCTTTTGGCTTTGCCTGAAATCTGGAACAGATACACACGGCGAACATTATATCCGGCCTTGAAGCAGTTAAGTACATGAGGGATCCAATCATAGCTCTGTAAAGTCGACAATCTACATCTTTTCCTTCCGGGTCAGAATTTAACTTATGATTGACCGGAATTGGAGTATCGTATGAAGTACAGTCCTCCATCTTGAACCGGCTCAAGATGTCTTTAACATACTTGGACTGATGAATAAAGAAACCATCTTCCTTTTGATTTACTTGTAAACCTAAGAAAAACGATAACTCTCCCATTGTAGACATTTCAAATTTCGACTTCATAACACCCTCAAAGTCTTTGCACAACCCTTCATTTGTCGAGCCAAATATAATATCATCAACATAAATCTGTACCAGTAGGTAATCTCCCCCTGATTTCTTTATGAATAAGGTCGAGTCTATCTTTCCACGAACAAAGTAATTCGCCAAAAGATGTGTAGATAAAGTCTCATACCACGCACGAGGAGCCTGATGAAGACCATAGAGGGCCTTATCTAGCTTGAAAACCATGTTCGGATTCAGTGGATCTTCAAACCCTAGTGGCTGACACACATAGACTTCCTCCTTGACCTTTCCATATAAAAATGCACTCTTGACGTCTAATTGAAACACCTTAAAACCTTTAAAGGAAGCAAAAGCTAGAAATAGCCGTATAGCTTCAAGCCTTGCAACCGGCGCATAAACTTCGGTGTAATCAATTCCTTCTTGTTGATTGAAGCCCTGGACAACTAATCTTGCCTTATTGCGTACCACGACACCTCGATCGTCCTTTTTACATTTAAAAACCCATTTTGTTCCTATCGGATACGCACCTTTCGGAAGATCAACCAGATTCCAAACCTTAAGTTTGTTAAATTGAGCAAGTTCTTCCTGCATAGCTTCTATCCAGTTATTGTCATTTAAAGCCATTTCTACATTCTTGGGTTCAACCTGTGAAATAAAGCAAGAATGTGAGCAATCATCAAGAACACCAGAATCTTTAATGCAAGTATACAAACAAGTATTGTCAACAAGAGAACGAGTTTTCACTCCATCCTGTAAATTTCCAATTATATTTGTTACTGGATGATCTTTGTGTTCCTTGATGGATGCGACCTCAGGAACCGGCAACACATCAACTTGAGTAGAATCAGATTGATAAGAATAATCTTGAGGAATTGGAATTTCCGAGTCTAAATTTGTTGGAATCTCCCCCTGAGCCTGTGTCGAAGGTAAAGGATCATCACTCAACAACGGATCAGCAGAAGAATCTTGAAAAATAGCATTATCCTCCTCACTCTCTGAATCTTGTGGTCCTGAACAAGAAGCAACATTTGGATCTGGAGCAGAAGTAGATGGAATCGAAGAATTGGGAACTGCATTTGGTAGAAATCCATTGTGCTGAGCATCTTGACAAGAATCATAGATAACAGCAGCATCTTCATCAGAAATGTCAGAAGGTAAATGGAAAGACTTGAATAAGTTTTCATAATCAAATGCCCAATCCGGACCAATCGCCATTTGTGGTAAAGACCGATTTGAACAGTCAATATGGAACCATTCTTCAACTTGGCGTGTCTCTTTATTATAAACCCTCTTGGTTGTTGAATTTGCCACATACCCCAGAAAAATCCCTTCAATAGCCTTTGCACTAAATTTTGTTGGGACATCTCGAAACTTCAGTAGGGTACACGGATTACCAAAAGGTAGTAAGTAGTCCAGATTCGGCTTTCGATTGTTTAGCAAGTCTTGTTATATCGCTTTACGGTCAAGACCCTGTTCAAAACATGACACGCAGTATTCATAGCTTCAGCCCAAAAGGTGACTGGAAGCTTAAAATCTGCAAGCATCGTGCGAGCTGTTTCGACCAACGTCCCGTTCTTTCGTTCAGCGACACTGTTTTGCTGAGGAACATATGGCGCACTGAATTCATGATGAATTCCTTTTTGTAGACAGAATAAGCCCATTTTGCTATTCTTAAATTCGCTGCCATTGTCACTCCTAATTCTTCTGACTTTCAGATTGAATAAATTTTCCAAACCCAGGATTAAGTATTGTACCAACTCAGTGGTTTCAGCTTTAGAAGAAAGAAACTTAACCCATGAAAATCTGGAGTAATCATTAGTTACGACCAAATAATACGATTTCCCACCAATGCTCCTAATACTTATAGGACCGAACAAATCCATATGCAGTAACTCCAAAGGAGTTACGATAGAATTCGTCGACTTCGATTTGTGAGATTTCTTTCTTTGCTTCCCCTTCTTGCACGGAATACAATCATCAGGAACTGAGAATTTCATTTTCGGAATACCAAGTACAAGATCATTCCTAACAATGTAATTCATCTTCCTGTAGTTTATGTGAGCTAGCTTCCTATGCCACAATATTGAATCAGATTCCGACGCCTTGGAGAGTAAACATGTTGGAATTGAATCCGTTGTAGTGGCGACACTCATGTCAAGGACATACGTGTCATTTCTCCTTGGAGCCTTCATGAGAATCCATTCATCAGGAAATACAAAACCCGGTTTCAGAATATAACATTCATGATCGTTGAAATGGAACGAAAACTTCTTGTCACAGACTTGTGATACGCTTAAAAGATTATGTTCCAGCTGCACAACATAATTCACCTTTTCAAATTTGACTTTGTCATTCTTTAATGTTCCCTGGCCTGTTATGTACCCGCCTTTATTACCCGCAAAAGCGACATAACCACCATCAATTTTAATCACATCCTCAAGCAATCTAACATTCCCTGTCATATGTCGAGAGCAACCACTATCCACATACCATGTATTGTTGATAGTCCTCCTTGGTTGTCCCTACATAAACAACGAGAATTAGTTAGAAAGTGGAACCCAAGCCATCGTGGTCTTGGGTCGTCCGGATTGATCAAAATAAACAACTTCTTGTAATGTACAATTAATTTTATCATTCAATTTTGGAACAGATATTTGACAATCAGACCTTTTCAAAGAAGAACCATTTTTATTATTTTGAAAAACATTATGTGATATATTATTGTCAGATTCAGATGTTTCCAAAATCTTCTTAAATTTTCTGTTTCTTCTTCTTCTTTGAGGTCTAGACAATTTAACCTCCTGAAAAGTATCTTTTGAAATCCCAACTTTTGGAATCTCAAGATTTTCTCTGCATACAAAAGATTTAGTATGCAATGTATTTTGTTGTTTAATTCCATGAGAATTAACAAAAGATCGTCCAGTCATATCTTTATCCAAACAAGAAGACGATTTTCCTTCATCTTTTCTTTTCAGAATTTTCACCACTCTTGGTCGTGAAGGAACAGTCTTCATTTTACCATTGTTCTTGGATGGACAATTAATCAAAATATGACCAGGCTCATTGCAATGAAAACACACTCGTCTTTCTTGAAAACTTCTGAAATACGATGTTTTCTTTGAATTTGAAGAACCATCAGAAGAAGAAGCTTCAAATGAATGTCCAGAACAATTTACCGGCTTCTAAGAAACATAAGTCTGTTTTGGCACAGTTGAAGAATTCACCTTTTGAAAACCAGCCGCAACAAACCCACTTGACTGTAATATTGGAGAAAGTTTAGTTGGAACCACTTTCACCTCTTCAGGTTCTGTCAAGATGCACCTATCCCGAGTAACATTCTTCATAACCTTTGGTTCCTCAATTTTCACTTCTCTCGGAATGCCTTCAACCTTTGAATCATCAAACACTTCATCCTCTGTATCAGAATCATACACCATGTCTTCACCCGTCACTGGATTCACTTTTAATACTGTCTTGGGATCAATCTCCTCTTCATGAATAATTTCAGGCTCAACCACATAATTTGCATTGAACGGAGGAGGAACAAAACCAATACCAGCAACCCTTTTTGTGGGATCAGCATTAGCATTAAAATAATCCAACACTACAGATGAATTCTCAAACTGTTCCAACTTTCTATGTAACTTTATCACCTCAGATTCTTTTTCAGAAATCTCCTTGTTCTTTTGAGCAACTACTTCATTTCGTTTTCAATTTCAGCATAAGCCATGTCTAGATGATAACCCTGCTCTTTGTATTTTAACCCAAGAGAATTTAAATCTCTTTTCAAAGACTCAATTCTATCAATGCATAGTTTATCATTATCTTTCAGTTTTTGATTAACTAAATGCATTGATTTCATGTCACAAATCAAATTTGTGTTATCATCCATGACTTTTTGAAGTTTATCTTTAACAGAAATGCAATTAGAACAAAATATATGACAGACAGAGTCTTTTACCTTAGTCGGGTCAGACATGTCTGCCATGAATACTTTGGCAATCGGAATGTTCTCTGAATCTTCACCAACTGACGCATTTTCTGTAAGAACAATTTCTTCCTCATCAACCCCTGTCACAGCATCAGAATCAATACTTTTCTCTCTGTCTTCCTCATCATCAACACTTGGAACACTATCACCATCACATGAATCATCACTAGAACTTTCATCATCAGTAGACTCTTCTGGTTTTTCTGAATGAATTTATGCAACAAAATCCTGACTCACAGCACCCACCAAATCTTCCAGATGAATGCCCCAATCATAGTTTTCATCATTTTGAGCAACTAAAGCTGATGATGCAGATGCATGATTTGTATTTCCAGAAGGACCATGATTTTGATTACCAGATGAACCATGTGGCTGATTCCTATTATGCTGAAAGTTAGATTGCTTCTTTTGAGAATCAAATTCCACCTTTGGCTTAACACACTCCTTAGCAAAGTGACCATACTCTTGGCAATTGTAACACCTAACTTTGCTCTTATCAAAACCCATACGCGATCGACTATTTGAACCAATATATTTTCTGCCAGTTCTCTTCAAAAAATCTTTAGCTTGTCGCATTAACATGGCCATATTCCATTGGATATTCATTTCTTCCAGATCAACAGGTTCAATCTGTCTAAAATCTTCTTCTATTATCTCAGGATCATGTATTTTTCCTCCAATGAAATTTTCATATGATGCCATGAATGAAGAAAACATAGCCAGATAATCATCAGCAACTTTCTGATTCACATGAGATCCAGATGATGTTGAAGCAGTAGTAGCAGAAAATCCAGAATGGCTTGTATGACCAGAATAGATTGGAACTCCAGAACACTGATCATTTAAAGACTCTTGAGCATCACCAGAAAAGAATGCCACTCCAGCACCAGATTTACCAACAGATTTGGCAAAATACATCGAGGGATCCTGGATATGTTCCATATTAGTCTCTTTCTTTTTCATATTCATGTCATGTGACTGAATCTTTCCTATTACTTCTTCAAGAGACATGGTTTTGTACTTAACATTTTCTTTGATCAAAACCGTATACACATCAAAATTTGATGGTAAAGCCTCCAAGAATTTATCATTGATTTCCTCAGTCTCATAAACCACAGATGCACTAGCCAGTTCACTAAGAAGATAATAGAATCTTGTAGCAAGATCATTCAAAGATTCATTCTGAAAATGTTTAAAAACTAGAAACTGCTTCTTTAGTAACTCTTTTCTACTTTTCTTCACATCTAAACTCCCTTCACACCTTTTCTGTAGGGCTTCCCACAGTTGTTGAGAAGACTTGAACTGTTTAAAACTGTGATAAATTTCCTTTGGTAGAGACATTGAAATGCTAGCCATTGCTTTCTTTTCTCGATCAAATAACAGCTTCTCTTCAGTAGTTAAAGCTGACACTGGTTTTGGAACATCATCTTTTCCCATCCATGAATAAGTAGGGTGTGTATATCCTTCCAAAATTGGAATCCACAAACTAGTATCGGTAAAAGATACGAATTGGTCAAACCGATCTTTCCAATTTGAATAATCAGCTAGATTCAGCAACTTCGGAGGTTTTTGAGATGTACCTATCTCATTGACATAATTGAACATGTTTGTGACTTGAACCATATTTGCCATGTTAAAAATTTTCTGAAAAATTTCTAAGTATTGAACTGTTTTACCCTCAGGCGAACTTAATAAGTTCGCTTTAGTGAGTACTAAGCGAACTTGAGATCAGGCGAACAAGACAAGTTCACTTAAGGAGGAAATCTGGTAAGTTCGCTTAACAACTAAGTTCGCTTGAAATGTGAGAAGCGAACTTAATAAGTTCGCTTGCTAAGTTCGCCTGCACAGGAACTCAGCAAGTTCGCTTAAACTGCTGTAACAGATTCAAAAGCATCTTCGTTCAAACACGAACCAAAAACTTCAAAATTCATGATTTCTCAGCGAATTAATGGAATTTAAGGAAATTGAACCGTAGGATTATGAATTTTATCAAATAGAACAGTTCTATCGGACTAATTTCGTCAAAAACACTTCCAAAATCACGAATTCAGCAGAGAAACGATCTTCAAGAACTTGAAAAACTCCATTGTTGCAGAAACTTCAAAAATGTTGAATTTCTTGTCAAATTGTACACAAAAACCGTCACTAATCACCGAGAATCGTACTTAATTCACGAGCATAAGCTCTGATACCACTTGTAGGTCCAGGTAACTCAACTACTGATCGAACTCGTGATATGACGTTTCTATAACACGAAGTGCGGAATCCTTCGTATTAACGTTTGTATACTAATCGACAATCTAAACAACACGCGTAAATAAACTTCTCGTTATATTCCAAATCACTGTGGTTACAGACTCAATCAGACAAGTTTTTCTCTTCTTGGATCTACTCACTAATGACTCTGTAACACACATATATATATAGAAACACACCTACTGTAAGCGAACTTAGTTAAGTTCGCCTGAAACAGACTAAGCGAACTTAACAAGTTCGCCTCAGTTAGACATAAGCGAACTTATTAAGTACGCCTCTGATAGACCAGGCGAACTTAACAAGTTCGCCTCTAGGCATACTTGTAAAAACACTTAGCATCTTTTTACAATTACTTAACAAAACATAAAGACATAAAAACTAACTATTACAAGCTTTTGTCATTACAAATCTATGTCCTCACATTTTCATAAATAGTAATTATTTAATTATTCCAAACTCAAACCTTATTCAAAAATGTTCTAAAAATATTCATTTCAAATCTTACATTTTATACAATACTCTCAAGTACCAATCACTAACTTTATCCAATTTAACTTTAGATATAGACTTAGACTATTGTGCATTATTAATGCAATATACATTACACTCTAGGTTAACATTGTGCAATACAAGGATGACATTACTATCTAGCATCTCGTGTTAGCTACGCCTTCGAATCAAGTGAGTATACATAGCCCCTTTTACTCTTTTACATTTTTGGGGTGAAACATGAACATTATTCAAATTACATGTTTACATTTACACGAACAACACAAGTACAAATCCTATTTACATTCATGTGTGCAATTTGAGCTTTATGCCCGAGTGCTATGTGTGCTAACTTTTGTGAACACTTATGTGCAATCATTAACTATTCAAGCCGACGGTTTTCAATGATAGATCTATTGAGCCTGACAAACCCACCCAGATTGGGGTGATTGATACCGACAACACAATTTTGCATGCTAGTTACAAAGGTTTGATTGTACTTGGTTACACAATAGCTGCTCCCCATAAATGCCTTATTTATCATGTTATGTAAGGATTTGTTTTACAAACTATATGCTATCTATATATACAAACCTGTGTTATACTCACCAACTTTTTAGTTGACCTTATTTTATTCATGTTTCAGGTGTTTTCAAATGAGTAAATCAAGACATGCTACACATAGGCTTTGAACCTAGTTAATCTTAATTCAAAAACAAATTGTATTTCATTATGTACTTTGAAATTAATTCATGATTGTTTGGATGTAAATGGATTTAACATATTACAATTTAGTCAAACTTGAGCTCATGAACAGTCTACATGTCTCACCCCGATGATTCCACCATCGGTTGGGGTGTGACAGATTGGTATCAGAGCCTTGGTTATAGGGAACTAGGTTATTAGACACCCTGGGTGTGACAGATTGGTATCAGAGCCTTGGTTATAGGGAACTAGGTTATTAGACACCCTTGACCTAGACTATAACTTTAGGACACCCATACAATGCCATGCTACTACATGTTACATTATTAGTTCTTGTGTAAATATTTTTACATGCTATCATAAGTATTTACACTACGTGATACAATACATAATGACTTATGTGTCACACTACTTGATAACTTTTGTGCTTACACTCATTACTATCTACATGCTATATGATTATTTTTTTATGTGAATATTCTTACATGTTATACTATATAACTACATCATATGATACAATACTTAATAATCTATGTATCACATTACCTGCCAACTTTCTCCCCTGTTCATTTCTACCTATTTAATTTATTTAAAAGTGCTATCCTAAGTTTCCACACCCACTCATGCACACTTAGTTATTCATGCACCCCTAAACTCACATACATAATACCACACCTCTTGTGAACAACAAATTTTAAGCTATTAGGCCTAATGTCCATCAATAATAAACTAAGCAGTCAATCTATCCTCCAAGAAGCAAAAGCCCACTGAAATGCATAAACCTTACTTTCGGACCACAAGGCCCAGTTCACAACAATTCTCATCATGACGATGAGCCCAACAATAGTGTTATTAAGACATGATGGCTGGAAGAGTGTGTAGGCCCATGAGGGATTCTGGCTAAGGAAAGATAGGGTACTTAAGTGTGTCCTAGTGACCCACCACTCTTTCCTGGGAATTCTCCTCAGGGATACACTACTTATAGGTCAAGTGTACTCCTAAAATACTATTGTGAAGACTCGGTGTTATGACTAGTCAAACTCTAAACCTATGAGAACTCCTATGTTGACACTCAGTATTTATTTATCGCTTACAACCTTTCCATTGTTTTCCTACTAAGCATGGACTCCTACTCTCCTACCTCCCCGGTATGTCGTCCCGAAGAAGAGTCTGATTGGGAAGAAGACACCAGATCACCCGTACATTGATCACCAACACCCGCAGCTGCTAGACCAAGGTTTGATGTAAGGGTAGATTGGATTAGGAACACCGGCCCAAGTCTTCGAACACCTGGATCAGCCGCGCCCAGAAACCCGTATCAGACACCCATCCCCACAATCAACTACCACTCCCACTAAGAGACCCATATCTAATGCCCGACCCGTATTACTCTAATCCTTGAGTAGGGCATATCTTGGCACTCACTAGTACTATCGAATTTCCAATCAATGACACGCACCAATATGTAAGGACCTCAGAATTTGAGAGGCAAAGAATGGAGCAAGGATTAATGCACGACTTGCAAGGACAAGGAATGAATAGCCTATTAAACCAATTAGGGTACCAAAAGGAATTAATCTCCATCCTCGAAGCGGTGCTCGCCTTGGGAATTATTCTCCTTCTAGTGGAAAGCTACAGGAGGCGTTAACAGGATTATTTTTCTTATTTATTTCAGTTTGAGAACCATTTCCCTGTGTTTTGAATACGTTTCTGCATTTCTGAATTTTATATTTTCCAAAGTTATTATTCATAAATTCAATACGTTGAGTGTGAATTACACCCATCATATTTTCATCAAAATTTCTCAAGTATCACCTTCTTCATTCAATACGATTTAGTGCACTACCAACAATCTCCTTCATAAACAAATCATCCTATTGTTCGACTTAAACAAAACCTCGTTATCTTGTTCAAACAAAATGTTTATCAAACTTTTAGATAGTATCAAAAACATAAATTTTCCATAAAACTTTCCACCTGATAAGGAAAGTTAATAGAACCGATTCTATAAAAATATATATATATATATATATTATTTCGAATTGATAAATAATTATGGTTTTCCTCGTTTAAGTAAATATTTCTAAACCCTGGCTAAATTAATATACGACTAATTGTTTAGCCAATAATTTCGCTTAAAAATATTCTCTTATTAAATAGCTGAAAATTCAAATTAAAAGATTTTCCCATAAATTGTTTATTTATTTGAATTATGTGACTCAATGGATTCACTACGTTATATATCTACAATCAAGGACGACTTACCACTTTCAAATTTCAAACAAAGATCTGTATTTGTAAACACATTTCCCCGAACGTTTTCAGAACTTTCTCATTACCTTTCACTTGTCGCTTCAAGAGACGATCCATACCGCATAGACGTTAACCCTATCCATCAACCTTAATGAGAATTAAGAGCTAGAACCTAACTACCACATTATACAAGAACGCCAAACAACCCGCTCGTCTGCAACGCTCAACCACATACAAAACCCGTTAGTATACAACACACTCGAAGTTCAATAAGTTACACATGCACGTTCACAATATACCCAACGCAACCACATGGTGCATGAAACCCAATTAATATCAATATACCCAATGCTACCCAAATTACATAATACATGAAACTAGTTTGCTTACAAATCACAATTTACTGGATTGATCACATAACACACGAAACATGCTTAATTGCAATACACATGCTACTAGATTGATCACATAATACACGAAACTTAGTTGGTTGCAATATACATGACACATAACCATTGTTTGTTTGATACATAACCCTAGAGTGACCACATTAACATGAAACTCATTTGGTTAGAAAGGGCATCATACTAAACTGTGCACATTATGCAATATACATGATACTAAACTGTTTATATTACAAATGATACTATATTGTTTACATTACACGTGAGAGCTCGTTGATTTACAAAATACATAATGCTAGCTGTTCATGCTACACAAGAGACTTGTGTGTTTACTTTATACATGAAACGAAATTGCTTACAATTATTACAATTGATTGATTACATTATACACAAGATATGGTCATGCACTTTGTTCACCAAAGTTGAAGACCATAATACATGGAAACGACTCGGGGTTTGACGTATTCTTGTTCAAACACGAGCAAACTAAGAAACTTTAAGTTATTCTACTTTACTACTCTCTAGTCGTGAACTTACCTGCTTAAGGACATAGTTACTTGTTAGCGACTTTTATGTGAAAACAATGGACATGGACGGAGTGAAATTGTGCCCCTTGAACCGCACATAACGGAATGACCTATACGGACCATGCGATGATTTAAGTAATTAAGGGTGCACACGGAATTATGAAAATCAGCGTATGGAAAGCATAGTGAAATTTTGTCGTGTGTTGTGACCTAAAACTTATCATGATATGTAACAACGAAACTAATGTGATATGACAAGGGCATGGTGGATACGCCGATGGTACTTCCTATATATAAGTGTCCTATAATATTATCAGAAGTAACGTTGCTCGTGTCACGTGAAGTTTTGACCTAGACCAATGTTTATGAAATCTTTTACCCGTGGACAAATTTAAAGTATATTATACTACATCTTACACAAACCCTAATTATCAAGATTCCATCAAATTCATTCCAAATAATGCATCTCACATTTAGAATTCAGAATTATTATTCGACAATCTCCTCCTTAAATTCATTTCAAAACAAAATTCATTATCACCCTTCATATTCAACTTTAAGTATCAGGCCTAAGCCATGTCAAGGGTTACACTCCCCAGAATACAACAATCAAAACTCACCGAGAACCCAAAACTCCCACCTGTTTCTTGATTTTTAATAGCCTCCATTAGTTAAATTTCGGGACGAAATTCCCTTAACATGGGGAGACTGTAACATCCTTGATTTTCCGACCCTATTTTAACTTATTTTAACTAATAAAATAACAACACGACATTGAATCATATACTTTTTCAAACCTACACCTCTTTAATCGTTAGCGGATCGTATTCAATCCAAGGATTTAGAACTCATAATCAAGTGGTAACACCTCTTAGAGTTAATCCAGTTAGTAATCCCGTTAGGTGTTCTGTTAAATCCTAACCAAGCTAATTCTGTCAAAGTTGAAGTTACAAGGGCTGATTTTGTAAATAACCAGAAACCCTAGTAGGCACGGTCGCGCCACGTTTTGGCACTGTCGCGCCTCGTTTGGCACGGTCGCGCAACGTTTTGGTACGGTCGCGCCTCGTGTGGCAAGGTCGCGCCTCACATCAGTTGAAACGTAAATGCAGCCTTTAATCGCAAGACCATTCGATTTCGTAACCGTTTCTCGTATTAACAGACCCAATTAAGAGTTTAATCATTTTAATTATAACAAATAAACCCATTTTGGTCGATCCCTCTCCTAAAACTATCTATATCCTCCATGTAACCAGCGATTCCATCGTTTTTATTGCAATCCTCTCAAACAAACACACAAACACATCATTCGATCCTCCCTAAAACTTCAGAACACATTGAGTTAGCCGGAGTTGCAGCAGAAAGCACCGGAGACCACACCCGTCATAGCCGGAACTCGTCCCCACCGTAGGCCATCAATTCATCGTCTCACAGGGTAATTGAAACTTTCAAAACTATCTATTTATTCTATAGATCAAAAGCCCTAATCCAATTTAGACTCTCAATATCGAAATTTACTCGAACCCGATCCTAAGTTTCATTTAAAAATGGTTTAATCGAATCCAACTTTAAACATGTTTTAAACACAATTAATCTACACCAACAGACTCGTACTAACCTTGTGAATGAAAGCCCTATACATTCCAGCACTATCAATATAAGAATCAATCAATTCGTTACTGTTTTGAAAGAGACACGGTCGCGCTAATCATCTAGCACAGTCGTGCCTCGGGAGACGCGGTCGTGTCGACTTCTAGCGCGGTCGTGCCTCCTGCTCAGACCCAGTCATGCTAGTTGGATAGACTTGATTGTACCCCAGAAGCATAGACACGGTCGTGCCTATCGAAGGCACGGTCGTGCCTATCGAAGGCACGATCATGCCTAGTGGTTTGGCTAGTTGTCCTCTGTTTGACCAACACGGTCGCGCCATGTCTAGAACGGTCGCGCCCGCCCTAGCATGATCGTGCCCTACCCTAGGCACGGTCGTGTGTGTTGGCAGAATGTTTATAATCTTTTATATTTCTAAACAATTAGTATTTCAGATTAATTTCTAAAATAAAAATAATTGAATTTATAAAAATCTGTATTGTTTTTATTTAGAAAAGATCAAATATTTAATCTTAAAATAAATGGAAATTATTTAAAGTTCAACATTTAATTTATAAACCCTACACCTAAATAATATTTTAATGCCTAAATTACATCATATAAATAAATGAATAAGGTAATAATTATTTATTTGATTTATAATTAAACAAAAATATTTATTTATTTATACTTAATTACATCTAACACTTACATTATTTTCATAAACAGTAATTATTTAATTATTCCAAACTCAAACCTTATTCAAAAATGTTCTAAAAATATTCATTTCAAATCTTTCATTTTATACAATACTTTCAAGTACCAATCACTAACTTTATCCAATTTAACTTTAGATATAGACTTACACTATTGTGCATTATTAATGCAATATACATTACACTCTAGGTTAACATTGTGCAATACAAGGATCACATTACTATCTAGTATCTCGTGTTAGCTACGCTTTCGAATCAAGTGAGTATACATAGCCCCTTTTACTCTTTTACATTTTGGGGTGAAACATGAACACTATTCAAATTACATGTTTACATTTACACGAACAACACAAGTACAAATCCTATTTACATTCATGTGTGCAATTTGAGCTTTATGCCCGAGTGCTATGTGTGCTAACTTTTGTGAACACTTATGTGCAATCATTAACTATTCAAGCCGACAGTTTTCAATGATAGATCTATTGAGTCTGACAAACCCACCCAGATTGGGGTGATTGATACCGACAACACAATTTTGCATATTGTACTTGGTTACACAATAGCTGCTCCCCATAAATGTCTTATTTATCATGTTATGTAAGGATTTGTTTTACAAACTATATGCTATCTATATACAAACATGTGTTATACTCATCAACTTTTTAGTTGACCTTATTTTATTCATGTTTCAGGTGTTTTCATATGAGTTGATCAAGACATGCTACACATTGGCTTTGGACCTAGTTAATCTTAATTCATTATGTACTTTGAACTTGATTCATGATTGTTTGGATGTAAATGTATTTAACATATTACAATTTAGTCAACCTTGAGATCATGAACAGTCTACATGTCGCACCCCGATGATTCCGCCATCGGTTGGGGTGTGACAGCTTTTCTTTGTAACCTTCAAGTATTTATAATACAAAGAACGTTTAAAAGTGTTTTCTCTTGTCGGTTTACTTTGTTTAGTTTGACTCTCTGCCTAGTCACGGGTATTCCGCACCCGGTCCGACTAGTAGACCCACTTGCATGTGACGATCCGCCACACCCGAGTGACCTACATATATATACTTATAACACAACGCTTTAAAGCACTGATCACCAGATATTGCACGGTGAATTCTTGACTGGTTCAAGAAATTAATGATCTGTTGATAATTCGCGGCTTCAGACAATGCCGGATTCAACAACACAATGTAATTATGCTTTGCTTCAAAACGACGGTCCATTATCCGTAAAACACAAGAATAACATACAATAGAAGCACGGTTAGACATGAGAATCAGGACAAAAAAGACAAAAAAATTTCAAACTTCAAAAAAATTTTTTGAAAAATGCTAAGTATGGAATGCCCCTTTACCCTAAGGAAAACTCAATATCTTCGCCTATAAGTCCCTAAGGAGAACTTAACAAGTTCGCCTAGATCAATATCAGGCGAACATAACATGTTCGCTTGAACATGTTCGCCTGCATGAAGCAAATTCTTAGTTTGTAATTCCAATGGTTCCACTACAATTCAATCCATCCGACATGTTCAGATAACACCGATAAAGCCTTTTCCATGTTCAGTTTCAAATTCCAACGGGCCAAAAAGTCAAAGTGAATAAGTATTCAGTCGAAACCCTAGATCCATCTGAAAAACACAAAATTACTCATTAAAAACAAGTAATTTACTCACCAAACTGGTCACAATCAAATGTAGAATCGAAATGAAATGAAAATTTTCATTCCTAACACATGAATCAGTTGAAATCAACAGAATAAGACAAGTTCGCTTGTATCGCCTGTATGTTCTCTTCAGTAAGTTCGCACAAGGTAAGTTCGCTCAAATGAGGATAAAAGACCAAGTTCACTCCATTGTTGTTTATATACACAACCCAACAAGTTTGCTTACCTGGAGAACTTAATAAGTTCACCTGATTAAACCTAGCGAACTTAACAAGTTTGCTAAAATATCCAACACTTAGAAAATTCTTCAACTTTCAAATTCCATGCCATCCGACAATTCCTCCAACTTCAACCATGTTTGTGATAAAATCCCAAGTATTTAAAAATAAGATTTTAATGGGAGTCGAGAAATAAAATGTTTTTGGAATTTTTCAAATGACCAAACTTCAATAAAACGAAAATGTTTTTGGTTTTTCGAACTTTATACTAAAACACACCGAAAATCTTTTTGATTTTGTAAAAGCAATAAAGCAAACAATATAAAATCTTTTTTTGCTTTTATCTGTACAAAGTGAACTGTAAAATACAAAATCACATATTTTTTGTTGAACATCACGATTAAGAAGATCACATCAGTCTATCTGATGAATCAAACACACATTCTGGATATAAAATCCCGATCATATCTATTGGTAACGTATGAAATTCTTTCAAGTCTCGATCAATCAAACAAGCTACGTTTCATGAATCAACTTAGCATAACATGTAATGATATGTGATAAGCTTCAAAGAAAATGAGATCAGGCCATGACATACTACTTATTCAGTTACCGAATTTGTAATACACAAAATGTCAATCTAAGTTGTCTGTAAGGCCCCAACCCGGGCACCCTACAGATAGTTCTCATAATGGGTTATTCCCTTAAAAATTTTCATTTTAGATATATTAAACTACAGCGGAAGTCTTTCTAAAAACATTAATTACCATTTAATGTCATTAAGTTACCTCACGAATGCTTGCACTCCAACCCGAGTAGCACCGCTCCCAAGCCAAGATATGTCAACGCAACGCTTACCTACAAAACAATCTATCATAAACACAAAGTTAGCTACCCTGAGTGAGTTCTAATAGTTTAGGTTAATTAAAAGCCAACTCATCTAAAAAATTATTTAAACTTTGCTCAGGACCCACGGTCCTTTAAAAATAGGTCCACAATTCATTAACCAATGGGTAACCCTTGTTATCACCCGATATCCCATAATAGCTCATTTCCCAAGACTCGTCCCATAATAATTAATAATCCTCCAGTCTCAATGACATATGTCGAACCTACCTACACTAATAACTCATGTTCAAGTACATGTATTGTGACAACCTAACTGACGGCGGAATACGTCGTGGCGGACGTGTGGACTGTTCATAAGCACATTATCATACTAAAGTTGCATATTTCATTAAACTCAAATTCATAACAATTGTTTCATCAGAACAAAGGCAAACAGGAAACAAGGTACTTCAAACAAAGTTTAATTATTTAACTAGGTCTTGCAATTTCCTACGTGATGATCTTGAACACAACTCTCAATTAATAGCACCTGAAACACGATAAAAACAGAGTCAACTAAATAGTTGGTGAGAATACATAGGTTTTAGCACAACAAGTGTTATCAAAATTTTATGTACAACTTATATGATACATGGATTAATAAGGCAATTATGGAGAACCACTATTGTTTAAACTGGGCGCACAATCAAACATTGTGACTGATAGGCATAACACGCAGGTTATCCTTAAGTGTTTTCGGCAACAATCACCCTAACCGGGTGGGTTGGTCAGACTCAATAGATCTATCATTGTTTACCATCGGCTTGTACTGAGTTAATGACTGCACTTGCACTATGCACAAAAGTATGTAAATGTTGTTTGCACAAATAGTGTTCAGGCATAAGGAACAAATTGCACACATGAACATATGGTTTGAATTGTAATATTTGCAAATGGTTTGAATGTAATCATGTTTCACTCCAAAGAATGTAAAAGTGAAAAAGGGGCTATGTAAACTCACATTTATATTGAGGAGGGTTGAACTTGCAACTTGAAGTTATAAAATCAAAGATACCCTAAGTTAAATAAGATACGTCATTTATCATATGAAAACGATTAGAAGAAACAAGAACGGAATGATTTGGGACATAGGGTTTTGGAATGGACGGATGGTTGGGAAAACGATTAAGGGTTATAAATGTAGTTTTATAAATATTATTTATAAAAAGGGATTTAGGTGTCAACAATAATTATTAATTTCAAATTTAATATAGTTAATATATCATTAAAAGAATTAAGTAGAAATAGTCGTTACGATGAAATATTACAATATGGTATAATTGAAATAATAAATTAGTTATTCGAATTATTATTTATGAAAATTAAATCATAATATTTCTAAAAGTAGTAATAATATGATTAAAACAATTATTAACGTTCATGATATTAATAACGCAACCAAGTATTAGTATCATATTGTAGATCATGTTGTTTTTTAAAGTTTTAGGTAAATTTATATAAAACCTTTTCATGTAGAAAAATTGTGATGTTATAAACACGCCCACTTCATAATTCTAAAAGTCACATATGTAACGATCGGGTATATGAAAACATTAACCTTTGCCTCGTTTTGAAATATATATATATATATATATATACATAGTGATAATAAAATAATAAAGCTCGTATTTTAATTGTGATAATAAAAAATTTGCTATTTATAAAAATTAATAGTATAATTTTTATTTAGTTAGAATGTTAATGATTTTCGTTGAACATGTATAAAGGATTTGTTTATAACAAGATCTTGTGTCAATATATATCTATATAAATATATATGAGAGTATCAAGGAGTGAAACAAGTAAAATAACAAAAAAGAAGCAAAAAGGGGCCACTGCCAGTTCTAGAACTCACGACATGGTGTGTGTGAGGTGAAGCATTTTGTAACATCCCAAAAATAAGATGACGATTAAAATAACAGAATAAACGAACAAGGCATGACGGGCCTTGCCGGATGGGATGGCGGGCTAGAAGGGACGAACATAGGGGAGCCTCCCCTATAAATAGCCTAAGTCACCACCCTTTCTCTCATTTGCAACATCTAGAGAGAAACCGTAGAGAGAGAAAGTTGGCGGATTGACCCGAGATTTCAGCAAAGAGTTGCTCCATAGCTTGCGAGAAGAACCTCTGGATCAGAAGCTCGATACAAGTAACGATCTAGCCTAGATCTGAGTTTTGTTCGTTTTGGGGTTTTTCGGGTTTTGGGTGAAAAGGTAACATTTTTACAGATGAAACTGGAAGTAAAACATAGATTTGAGTTTCTTAATGAAAAGCAAACTTTTTGAATGTAAACAAGTTCGGGATCTTGACGTGATCAGACCCGAATGCGAAAGTTAGGGTTTTTACGGTGAAGCAGATCATGCGTACTTATCAAGTACGAATAAAGAGGATCCGGCATACTTATCAAGTACGCATGTAGAGGATCCTGCGTACTTATCAAGTACGCATGAAAAGGGTCCTGCGTACTTATCAAGTACGCATGAAGCAAAGTTTGCGAACTTATTAAGTACGCAAGAACAAGGCCCTGCGCACTTGCTAAGTGCGCAGGCATCAGGCTGTTTAGGTAAAGTCAGTATGATTAGAAGGTTAAACCGTTAGAGTCGGGATTTGGTCTGATGTGTATTTAACTAATCAATTCAGATCGGAAGTGACGTTGTGGGACCTTTGTTTAGGACAACCCAGATTAGCTTATCAGGTGAGTTCTAGAAGCCTTTTTTTAAATGTTTTAATTAAATGTTTTTGAGCTGGTGTGCATACATACAAAATGATGTTTATGAAATGATGTTTACGATATGATGTTTACAAAATGATGTTTACGAGATGATGTTTATGAAATGTTTTTCCAAATGAAGTTTACGAAAGGTTTACGAAAAAGATGATGTTTTGTTTAATAAAAGGTATGAATACTTTAACTAAAATGAGGTAAAATTTTTATGAAAGTCACGAATGAACGAATCTGCCAGGAGTTCCTATGGGAGCTAGGGTATGTATGTATGTATGTATTGGCCTTACCCTTACGTGGGGCCTTTGTGGCTGGCTAACAGTTGTACAACTGGTTGATGATGGGGTGACGACGGTCACCCATGGGATTACCGGGATCCCGATGGAAGGTACTATTCCTTGTGGGGAAATAGTGCCTATGTTATGTTCTGTCTTCCTAGAGGTAACGAGCCTTAGGAGATATATGTTTGTTCCACCTAGAGGTAACGAGCCTTAGGAGACCTGGTGACGGATGACTAAGAGGTAACGAGCCTTAACTTCATTCGCTGGTATGCAATGTATGGAATTGACGATTATGAGAAGGCAAAGATTCGGTTCATGTTGACCCATGTTATGATGATGTTTTGATGATGTTATGTTATTGCATGTTTTACGTACGCTTTTGTTAAATAAATAAATGTTATGTTTTTGGCAAAATGTTTATGTTAAGGTTTTATGTAAAGCTAGAACTCACTAGCGTAGCTGACTTTTTAGTATGCACATTCAGGTTAAGGGCAGGTTATGATGATGGACGGTGTGCTTGGCAAGCGAGAAGAGTTACCCGGATGATATGAAGACTGGCATCCCGTTGTGATTAGTTTATGTTATGTTTATCTATTAGACTATGTTACGCTTCCGCATATTGAACTATGTTATGAGATTGTTTGAATGAAATTTTCCGCTGCGTTATTTTGATATTCAGGTTAAGAACTGTCTGTGAATGAGTAAATCCAACAAGTGAGGCCTCCCAGGTTTGGGGCCTTACAAGTTGGTATCAGGGCAATAGTTTAAGAGATTCGGACACTCCCAGTATCTGAACTTAAACTGTGAATGGGACCAAAAGCGGATGCCAGTACGGGTAACTCGAGCCACAGCATCAGGTATGAAGGTAGTATATATTTACATGTATAGTATGACTTAGAAAGGGTTAGGTAAGGACTTGTATTCTGATGGAATCACAAAGGTGGTCAAATAGAAATCGAAAGGTAGTGTAATAGTTAATTGCATATGGCTAGTGTATATTAACATCTTACAGTGCTTGTTGAATTCTTTTTGTTAACTAGCGTGATGACATTGGATTCCTTGTCTTAAAGAACGAAATGGCAAGAAGAGGAAACGGAAGGCATGGCGGGGGTCGTACCGGTGGTCGTAACGGTGGGTGCGACAGGACCCCTGCATGCCAAGAGTACAGTGAAGAAGGAAGTGTTATCACTGAGCCAGAAGTTAGTATGCACGGGACTGAGCCGACTCATGTCGAAGAACAACAATTCACTTTTGAACTGGAAGTGAGAGCAGCTCTGGCACGCGAGTTCACTGAGTTGATGAAGGTTTCTTTGCCAAGACTGTTGGCAGAAGCGTTAAAGAAGGCTAGTGAGACGGGTGGGTCTAACACGGCGGTTGGTACCCCGAACACTAAGGCAATCAACGCACCGCTTAACCGTGGTTGCGACTATAAGTCCTTCAAGGCATGTGATCTGACGGTTCTCACTGGAAAGAAAGACGCGGTGACTACGTTTGAATGGGTGATCCGTATGGAAGCTGCCATTCGTCTGAACGAGTGTCGAGCGAATCAAGTTGTAAAATTCGCTGCTAACTTCTTGAGAGAGGAAGCATCCAATTGGTGGGAAGGTGTACGTCAAGCCAAGGGGGACGAGGCTGTGGATGCAATGATGTGGACTGATTTGAAAACTTTGGTGATCAAGAATTTCTGTCCAAGGAATGAGATCGAAAAGGTAGAAAGGGAATTTCTGGGGATTAAGGCCGGGAGCATGACGCACCAGCAGTACACCACATGATTCAATGAAATGGCATGTCTGGTGCCACATCTTGTCATGTCTGAGGAAAGAAAGATTGCCTGCTACTTTCAAGGGCTGCCGGACCAGGTCCGCACCGTTGCCTTTGAAGAGCCTAAGAAGAAGCTGATTTTCCTCGCTAAGCGATCGGCTGGGAATTTGTTTGGGGCTCGGGACAAACAGGTCAGGGTAGGCGAGACGACAGTCTGTGGAAAATGTGGGGTAAGACATACGGGTGAATGTTGGCTAGGGACAAATCTGTGCTACAAATGTGGCAAGACTGGGCACTACTCCCGTGAATGCATGCAAGGAATTAAATGCTTTAATTGAGGTGAAAGCGGCCACATGAGCCGTGAATGCACCAAACCAAGAATGGGTGAAGCGGGAAAAGGGAAAGGCCCCAAGAAGAAAGAAGAGAGGCTCCGAGCAAAGACTCGTGCGTACGCACTAACGCAAGAACAAGTCAGGGCAGACCCCGAAGTGGCGTCAGGTACGTTCATCCTTGACAACACTTTTGTTTCTGTGTTATTTGTTTCGGGTGCCAGTAAGAGTTTTATATCTGTGACTTTTTATAAACAAGTGAAGTACACTGTCAGTAAGCTAGAAAGGGCTTTCAGCGTAGAAACCACTGAGGGTAGAACTGCGAGAGTGACTGTTGTAGTTGACAACTCCACGATAAAAATAGAAGGTTATAGGTTCCCTGTCAGATTGTTTGTTATGGTTTTGGGTGGGTTTGATGTCGTGTTGGGTATGGATTGGTTAACTGCCAACGAAGCACAAATCATATGTAAACGAAAGATAATCCGACTTAAGGCTCCGGATGGTAGCAAAGTCGATATTTTTGTAGATAGTGACCCCCCGATGCCAAACGTCATCTCGATGATTAAGGAAACAAATTACTTGAGGCGCGGATGCGGGACTTACCTGGTGTACGTAATTGACAAGTGTAAGGAAGTGAAAGAACTAGAGGATGTACCCGTGGTACGCGAGTCCCCGGAGGTGTTTCCACAGGATTTGCCTGGGATACCACCCGACAGAGAGATTGAGTTCCGAATCGACTTAGTACGAGATGCCCAGCCTGTGGCTAAGGCTCCATATCGACTAGCACCAGTGGAGATGAAAGAACTTATGGCCTAATTAGACGAACTACTTGAGAAGGGATTTATACAACCGAGCATCTCGCCTTGGGGTGCTCCGGTGTTGTTTGTGAAGAAGAAGGATGGTTCGATGAGAATGTGTATTGATTATCACGAGTTGAACAAACGAACGGTGAAGAACAAGTACCCTTTACCAAGAATCGACGACCTGTTTGATCAATTGCAAGGCGCAAGTTAGTTCTCAAAAATCGACCTTCAATCCGGGTACCATCAGTTGAAGGTGAGGGAAGAAGACACACCGAAAACTGCATTTTGCATGGGTTATGGACATTTCGAGTTCCACGTAATGTCTTTCGGATTGACGAACACCCCAGCAGCGTTCATGGATTTGATGAATAGGGTGTGTCGACCGATGCTGGACCGATTGTAGGTCCCTCGGGTGTGGCGGATCGTCACATGCAAGTGGGTCTATTAGTCGGACCGGGTGCGGAATACCCGTGACTAGGCGGAGAGTCAAACTAAACAAAGTAAACCGACAAGAGAAAACACTTTTAAACGTTCTTTGTATTATAAACACTTGAAGGTTACAGAGAGAAGCACTGAGATTACAATTTGCGTATTTGCTATTATGTCTGCGTACTTAACTTCTGTCAACCTATCCTATTTATACAAGACCTGATGCAAGCGCACTTAGCAAGTGCGCAGGGCAAAATGCTCTTGCGTACTTAGCAAGTACGCAAAGTTAGTCTTGCGTACTTGCCAAGTACGCAGGAGCTTTCTCCTGCGCACTTACAAGTGCGCAAAACACTTAGAGAATTTTGCAACATTCAATATGTAAAAGTAAATACAACTCGATAAACTAATACCTAAAGACTCTTACATACAAAGACAATTACAAACAAGAAAATACAAACTAAGGCTCTATCCAGAGTGTTTGTCACAGGAAAGTGCTTCAACAAACTCCCCCTTGACAACAGCTCTGGATAATCATCAGTCTTTAGTCTTCACATCTTCAGTCATCACAGCACTTGATCTTTAGCTTCCATCTTCTTCTTGTATTCAAGGCAGAACTTAATCACCTTGTCATATTTAGAAGCAAGGAGCTTTGTCCATTCATCGGTGTAGACACAATACCTGTCTGCTAGTGCCTCCAGATCTTTCCCAGAAAAGTTGATAAAGCAGACTTCATCAAATATTCTGATAAGTTCCTTTGCACTATGTTCCCACTCTCTGCACGTACCTTCCCCATGATCACAGCCTCGCCCGTCTTTGGATCTACGTACCAGTACCACATGTCACCAAGAATATCCTGAGATAACTTGCTCAGGGGAATCTTAGTTTCACATCGCACTGGCTTGTATACCAATTTCTTTAAGTGCTTCTTAGTCACAGGATGTATAGCGTGCTTATCCTTGACTCTATTGGGCACTTGAGGCTTGAACATCTCGAATTTCCCAGATCTTGCTTCTCGCTGCAGAACCACCCACAAACCCATCGCCACTGTGTGATTGGAATGACCCAGTAGCTCTCGGTTTGCTAGGTTCACAAGGTCGTATTTGGGTAAGGAGCTGAACGCTTCACTAGTGGGTTTCAAGTATTGAACCCCGCCAGATCTTTTGGTTACGAACAGCTGCTTATCCTCCTCGAACCTTACAGCCAAGATCATCCCTGTTGCTCCGTGTTTGTCTATTATAGACTTCTTTTGCCACACAGGAGCTGGACCCTTTGATGAAGTAAAAGGCATATCTGTTTCTTTCGGTGCCTCTGGGTCCACAGGTGTAGGGTTAACTGGGAGGCTTCAGTCGAGGCTTCCACATTACCACCATGCTCGACTAAACCTATGTCGAGCGGAGCTTCGAAGGATAGAAATTCAAAGATCTCACCATCCTCTAACTCGTACTATCCTTCCCCGTCATCCTTGGGAATCTCGATAACAACGTTCTCATAATCATCATCCCAATCGTCACCAGAGTCGATCTCTCCTTCTTCTAGATTAAAGAGAGCATCAATCTGTGCTTCTTTGGAATAGTCAGGCTCTAGATATAGGATCTCATCATCATATAAGTCCTTAAGTACTTCAGCCACTGACTTTTCTTTGCCACCACCAGCACCACCAGAGGTATCACCACCCTCTTGATGAGTAGACTCCCCCTGAGCCATTGGAACAGCAGAGATGGGCACGATTGCTAAAGCTTGGTGCTCACCTACACTAGGACCGGCTTCGGGATCCTTGTCTTTGTCGTCATCCTTTGTCAAGTCAAAAGGATGACAAGCCTCATCACCAGTAGTCCTCTTTTCTTTCTCTTTCTCTTTCTCTTTCTCCTTCTCCCCTTGAGCATCAAGCTTCTTGGTCAGATCAGCAATCAGTTTGACCATCAGCTCATGCTCCTTCCTTTGAGTATCAAACCTCAGCTCCAAGGACGTCCTATGAGCCAGAATCATTTCATTCGTCTTGATTCGTTCTGGGCCATGACGTTCTTCAATCTTTCATCAGTCCCCGTTCTTTGGCTACGAAGGATTCTGACTTCGTCTACCAAAGAATTGATCTGTGCTTGTTGAGCGTCAGACTCCTCCTTTGATTTCCGAATTGTCTCCAGTAGTTCAGCAACTTGGGTTTCCAGAACATCTATCCTTGCGTCATTCGGATCAGGATGTCTGGATGATGACGCCTCGGCATTATGAATAGGGGAGGAGAATATGGTATCAAAGTCAAACCCTTGTGTGAAATCTCCATAATTGAAGGGTTGACTTAAAGGCTCAGTGGTGGTTGGGATTGAGGATGTGATGGGTGTTGTAGGGGTAATGGTAGGGGTGATGGTGACTGACTCCGTGAGAATTGGAGTAGTCACCGCCACCTGAGTAGTTGTGGTAGGGAGGGTTACTATCACAGGAATCACCTATGTGATTGTAGTGACGGCCACTTCACGTTGCACCGGTGGCCTCCTCCTCCTACGGTATAGCTACTGTGAAGGTGGGGTGGAGGCTGAATCAGGACTAGCAGCTGACACTTGTACTTGCTGCTGAGCCTCCACCTCACTGGGGATAGCAGGTTGTTGCCTATCGCCCCTATTCTTGTGAATGCTTTCCCGTCTTTGTCTTTGTATAGCAGCGCCAGAGTCAGAATCTGGCTCGTATTCGCTGCTAGAAGACTGTCGCTTTCTCTTGGAGGACGACTCGGGTAGGGTTACCTTAGCCGTTCTCCTCGGGTGTACCTGTGACGGTGTATCATCGGAATCAGAAGAATCTGACTCAGTCGCTTCTGAGTCGGATCCCTCAGCACCATCATTTCCTCCTTCGTCATCACCATCATCAGACGATCCATCATCACTCTCCATTTCCTCTTGTTGTTGTTGCTATTGTTCTTCGGAGTGTTCACTTAATTCAGGCTCCGAGTCGTGACTGTACCATCTCCAGTCACATGGGGCCACATATGCTTCATTGATGAGGTGGCCAAAGAGTTCTGTATGCTCAGGGGTAGGATCTACACTGCCTGGCTTTAGGAATTGTGCGAATACTCTTTTGTCCACCCTCTTTACTTGCAGTCTCTCCACTATAGCAGGTAGGTTTGGCAATGTGTCATTAATCAAAAGTGGCACAAACCTAGGGTATAATAAGAACCTAAACCTCTCCGCTGTGTTGATCTGGTCATTGATGGCTTTGAAAATGTGGTGGGAGAAGTTGTAGCCCTTATTGAGAGAAAGGCCGACCATGGCTGCTGCAAGGTCATGACCCATGGGATCTTTTCCAACTTTCCTTGATGAGATGCACATGATCATAACGTGGTCGAAGTATCTCCATTGGTCTAACACCCACATCTTCTTGTACGAAGCATAGTCGCACCGATATAGCCCATTCTTTGTCTCCAACAGCCGTCCACAAAGTAGTCCGGAAAGGCTGTCGGGTCGGTCGAGAGATCTCTGAATTGAAGGACCCTTCTTATAGTATCTTCAGAGAAAGCAATAGCATGACCAGCAACGGTAGCGCTTATAACGTTGGGGGTTACCGTACAATCGTGCTCCGCAGTCTCCCAAAACTGCTCAAGATAGGGTCTTGACACGATCGGGTCAGCAGAAATGGCGTAGCTGATTCTTGAACGGTTCAAGAAATCAATTATGTCTCTGTACTGCAATGCTGCACCCTTCCATTCTGGTTCAGTGTTAGCTAACAGGTTGAATTCGTTAGTAAACGTCTGAGCCATGATCTGCAAAAACACACATAAAGCAGAATCAAAACAACACGTATCATTGGAAATGGATAAACATGACACAGTATAGCAGTTACTCTTTGAACTGAAATTTCAGACTTAGAATTTTTTGCCAAGTGTTGGTCCTGCGCAATTAGCAAGTACGCAGGATTTTCCTGATGCGTACTTAACAAGTACGCATGAAGTGCTTCTTGCGTACTTGTTAAGTGCGCAGGAAAAGCACTTGGTGAAAAATTCCAGAAGTTTGAAATTCAACTGAATTGCAAAAATCGGTGTTTATTGGGTCGCCACTAGGTCGGAATCAAAGATTCTACCCTACGGGATCAATATCAACACCAAGACACTGCTATACAAGACCAATTTTGACCTAACAGTCGAATTACGACACTGTCGGTTCAACTTCAACCACAGGGACAAAATCAAAGACTAAAAAGGACGATTAAGGGTCGATTAAGTTATCTAATCATGTTTTAATGATAAGAGGTTACCCATACAACCCAAAAATTGCCCAAAAATCACGGAATAAACCTAGATTTTTCTAAGTCATTAATCGGTCCAAAGTCACGATTTTTGTGGATGGAATGAGTCTGGATTCTCACCAAATCGATGTTATAGGATGATGAAACTTGTAATGGGACGAAAAATCGGATTGGATAACACAAATTTTTGAGTAAGTTTGCAGAGGGAAAAAGTCAGTTTGAATGTGATGAAAAACTCTGAAAATTTCGAAGTCCCCCTTTTATACTCAACACTAAAAGGCCGTGCGTACTTAGCAAGTGCGCACGTTTTAACTCTTGCATACTTACAAGTGCGCAAGACTTTAACTCTTGCGTACTTACAAGTGCGCAAGACTTAACTCTTGCGTACTTGTTAAGTACGCAGGGCTTACTTCATGCGCACTTACAAGTACGCACAAACCCTTAAGTGCGCAAACTTTCAACTCAAATTTATGAAGTTTTTCAAGTCAAATAACGAACAAGATAAAAAATATTCAATCAGGAGGATTCAAATACAATTCAGGAAGGTTAAACACAAATATTTTTTTGGCTTTTTTGAATAAAATTGAACTATGCATAAACTTAAAATCTTTTTGATCTTTTCTAATAAAAATATACAAGTATTCACACAAACTATTTTTGATCAAAGACACGAGCAAAGGATCATATCAGGCTATCTTTAGCAAAAACGATACAATATAAACATCAAAGAATATGGGATCATGTCATGAATTACTATTTATTCATACGTAATAAGCACATAAACCAGTAATTCAAGTTGACAATATTATAAAATGTTTATAGAAAATTTATATTCCAGATAATATTTATAAACCAAGGGTATGACAAAGGTTTTGCTTGAACGAGAAAATGATGTTAATAAAATAGTTAGTTTACAAAGAAAGATTTAGGTATGTGTACTAAATTGTAATAAATAAAATGATGGTGTTTAGATTGTACTCATTTGGTATCATAACCAAATGGTTACTTTGACAAATCAAAGTGATTCAAATTCTTATACTTTCAAGAATACATGCTTTAGCCTATAGGTGAACACTCACTTCGGGAATTCCCATAAAAGTATACGGATCCTTCGGTTGATTTGGATTTATATGCAATACTTTTCTAGACAGAAGACCCATAGTACATGCATTCACCCTTCCGGATTGCACATGTTCTTTACTAATTTTCAAAACTCAAAACTCTGGCGTGATTTTAAAATTTTTAATAGGCTTTAGGCCTAAGAGTTAAAATTTTGTTCACAAATGATGATGGTAACATAATTCTCAATGTATAAGAGTGAAGGTGTATAAAGGCTTACATATGAATAAGTGTGTGGTAAGACTTAGGATAGCATTTAATGGGATCAAATAGGTAGCATGTAATCAAACAGTGTGGTAAACAAAGTATTACAAAGAGAGCAATTTTATAAGCATGTGAGTTATCAAGTAGTGTAGCACATAAAGTATCATGTATTGTATCAGCGATGTAATACCTAGGATAACATGTAAGATAATCACACAAGGTTGTCGTAAGGTTATAGACTAGGTTAATGGTTTCTAATAACCTAATTCCTTATAACCATGGCTCTGATACCAATCTGTCACACCCCAACCGATGGCGGAATACGTCGGGGTGGACGTGAAGACTGTTCATAAGCACATGATCATACTAAAGTTGCATATTTCATTAAACTCAAATTCATAACAATTGTTTCATCAGAACAAAGGCAAACAGGAAACAAGGTACTTCAAACAAAGTTTAATTATTTAACTAGGTCTTGCAATTTCCTACGTGATGAATCTTGAACACAACTCTCAATTATTAGCACCTGAAACACGATGAAAACAGAGTCAACTAAGTATTTGGTGAGAATACATAGGTTTTAGCACAACAATTGTTATCAAAAGTTTTATGTACAATTCATATGATACATGGATTAATAAGGCAATTATGGAGAACCACTATTGTTTAAACTGGGCACACAATAAAACATTGTGACTGATAGGCATAACACACAGGTTATCCTTAAGTGTTTTCGGTAACAATCACCCTAACCGGGTGGGTTGGTCAGACTCAATAGATCTATCATTGTTTACCGTCGGCTTGTACTGAGTTAATGACTGCACTTGCACTATGCACAAAAGTATGTAAATGTTGTTTGCACAAATAGTGTTCAGGCATAAGGCACAAATTGTACACATGATCATAAGGTTTTAATTGTAATATTTGCAAATAGTTTGAATGTAATCATGTTTCACCCCAAAAAATATAATAGTAAAAAATGGGCTATGTAAACTCACATTGATATTGAGGAGGGTTGAACTTGCAACTTGAAGTAATAAAATCAAAGATACCCTAAGTTAAATAAGATACGTCATTTATCATATGGAAACGATTAGAAGAAACAAGAACGGAATGATTTGGGACATATGGTTTTGGAATGGACGGATGGTTGGGAAAACGATTAAGGGTTATAAATGTAGTTTTATAAATATTATTTATAAAAAGGGATTTAGGTGTCAACAATATTTATTAATTTTAAATTTAATATATCAATATCTCATTAAAACAATTAAGTAGAAATAGTCGTTACGATGGAATATTACAATATGGTATAATTGAAATAATAAATTAGTTATTCGAATAATTATTTATGAAAATCAAATCACAATATTTGTGAAAGTAGTAATAATATGATTAAATAAATTATTAATGTTCATGATATTAGTAACGCAACCAAGTATTAATATCATATTGTAGATGATGTTGTTTTTTAATGTTTTAGGTAAATTTATATAAAACCTTTTCATGTAGAAAAATTGTGACGTTATAAACACGGCCACTTCATAATTCTAAAAGTCACATATGTAACGATGGGGTATATGAAAACATTAACCTTTTCCTCGTTTTGATATATATATATACACACACATATAGTGATAATAAAATAATGAAGCTCGTATTTTAATTGTGAAAATAAAAAATTTGCTATTTATAAAAATTAATAGTATACTTTTTATTTAGTTAGAATGTTAATGATTTTCCTTGAACATGTATAAAGGATTTGTTTATAACAAGATCTGGTGTCAATATATATCTATATAAATATATATATGAGAGTATCAAGGAATGAAACAAGTGAAATAACAAAAAAGAAGCAAAAAGGGGTCATTGCCAGGTCTAGAACTCGCGACCTGGTGTGTGTGAGGCGAAGCTTTTAACCATTAGATCTGGGCTTAAAGCCTTGTCAAGTATCAGGAACACAATTTTAAAAAGAAAAGTTCCCAGCCTATGATTTCTCCGATACAACCATCGTAACCCAGTCCCCATATGAGCCCTAATTCCCAAACGATTTCAACATAACATGTAACACCCAAATTGAGGGGAGATCAGAAGGGTACCTGATGCAACGACTCGGACCTGAAGAAGCTAGTATTGCCGACGATTAAAGAGGCTTCTCCTCTTCCCTACGCAGATCAAGTCGAGAGAGCTAGAAGCAAAAGAAAAAAATCGGGTTTGGGGTGGTGTTGTCTAAAATCGTGATTAGCTATACTCAAGGTGTGATTATAACGTGTAAAAACAGTCGCAAGATCGAAAGAGGGTGGAATTTGGACCAGATTAAATGGTTAAAACCCATTGCCGTAATCCCCCATCAATGGGTGTTAAAGAACTTAAATTTTTTTTCCAATCAACATGAATGATTGCAAATCCATAACTGTTGCCAATGAGTAAGAAACGGATTGAGCAGGTTTAAAGCATTGATTTCATAGTGCTTGAGTGGATTAAATGTTGATTTTGATTTCTCAAAGTCCAAATTGGTTGAAGGTTGTTCCAAGGTGTAAAGTGAGGAATGGGGGGGGGGGGGGGGGGGGGTTTTTTCAATGACTAAAGATGAGATAATTGGGGGTTCAAAACTAAATTTTTATTTATTTTAAATCCTTTTTAGTTAATTTTAAAATTGGTTTTATAGAATTTAAAAAAAAAAATTAATTATTATATTTTTGGTCATAAATATTCATAAAGCTATAAATTTCCATTTTTGAAAAATTTACACATTGTGTAAATACTTTATTTAAGAACGTTAAATATATATATTTTTACATGTATAAAAGTAAATACATAAATCTATAAAGATGTAAGTACATAATTACAGATTCATAATTTTTTCTTTTGATTTGTTTATAATAACAAAGTATATATATATATATATATACTTTATTTAAGAACGTTAAATATATATATTTTTACATGTATAAAAGTAAATACATAAATCTATAAAGATGTAAGTACATAATTACAGATTCATAATTTTTTCTTTTGATTTGTTTATAATAACAAAGTATATATATATATATATATATATATATATATATATACCCCTAAAAAATATACATACATATGTTATATATATATATATATATCTAATAGTGAGCACGTTAAAGTAAGGTTGAAACTTCAAATTAAGGCACGTTAAATTAATAATTAGTGTGGTAAGCTGTGTTGAAAAAGGTACGGGCTTGGAATGGACTGTCGTTACAGTATAAAATAAAATAAAGTAATAACAGAAAATCATGGATGTTACATGTATTAACTCGACACTTGGTTAACACAACAATCCCCTAGACACCAAGGCCCTTACAAGTCAACTGACATAATCGTTATGAACATCACATCACAATCCTGGCACCATAGCCCATCTAACTCTACTCAGCACATCAATACTATCTCAAGCACAATAAATATAACTCATCACACACACACACACACATATATATATATATATATATATATATATATATATATATATATATATATATTTAGAATTTAAATAACTCTCTCACACACACACACACATACATATATACATACTTATATGTTTATAAAAAGAGTGGAAATTAAACAAATATTTTCATGTGGTTTATTAATAATATATTGTCATATATTTATAATTAATCATATTTATACATCCACATGTTTATATAAAGGAGTGAAACTACATAATGTAAATTAACTTCTTAAATAAATGAACTAAATATATATGTATGTAGATATATTAGGTTGTATATATCTATAGTGACGTTATAATATGAATGTATAATTAATATAACACATTGAAATGATCTAGAACTGAAATTAAAATGATATTATTGCACAACTCAAAGCATGAGAAATTCATGAATGTTACAGTATCCCCTAGTTACGGGAATTTCGTCCCGAAATTCAAATAGTTGAAGCTAGTGCATCTGGAAATAGGTGTGGGTATTTGAGATTCATCTGATCCTCACGTTCCCATGTAAACTTTGGGCCACGTTTAGATTCCCAACAGACTTTGACATATGGAATACAGCTTCACTTGAGTTGCTTTATCTCACGATCCATAATCTCCACGAGTTTTTCAACAAAGTGCATAGTGTCATCAATGTGCACTTCGTCAAGCGGAATGTGAAGATTCTCGTAAGCTAAGCATTTCTTTAGGTTGGATACACGGAATGTAGGATGCACATTGCCAAGTGCTGGAAGTAACTTGAGTTTGTAAGCCACTTTCCCAATCATTTCAAGGATCTTGAACGGACCCACATAGCGAGGTGCTAGCTTACTCTTTTTCCTAAAACAAACCACGCTCTTCGAAGGAGACACCTTTAGAAGTACAAGGTCACCGATTTGGAATTCCAAAGGTTTTCGTCGTTGGTCGACATAGCTCTTTTGCCTACTCCTCGCTAGTCGAATGTTGTCACGGATTTGAATGATCTTGTCGGATGTTTCTTGTATCAACTCGGGACCGGTGATTTGTGTTTCACCAATCTCGTTCCAATAGATAGGTGAAGGGCATTTGGGACCATAAAGAGCTTCAAAAGCAGCCATGTTGATGCTCGTATGGTAGCTGTTGTTGTATGAGAATTCAATCAAGGGTAGGTGAGAGTACCAATTGCCACCAAAGTCAATGACACATGCCCTAAGCATTTACTCAAGAGTATGGATTATTCATTCAGTTTGACCATCAGTGTGAGGATGGTAAGCCGTACTTAAATCCAATTGTGTGCCAAGGGCAGTTTGCAGGGATTGCAAGAATCGGGAGGTGAATCGGGCATCTTGATCATAAATTATATTTAAAGGAACACCGTGACGACTTACAATTTCGTCAAAGAAAATTCGAGCTAATTTCTCAACTCGATATTCTTCACGGATTAGCAAAAAGTGAGCTGATTTGGTGAGATGGTCAATGATCACCCATATACTATCATGGCCACTTGAGCTGCGAGGGAGTTTGGTGATAAAATCCATGGCTAGATTCTCCCATTTCCACACGGGGATTTCCGGTTGTCCAAGTAATCCGGAATGACGTTTCTGTTCGGCTTTGACCTTTGAACAAGTAAGACATTTTGCTACATAAAGGGCAATGTCTTTCTTCATACCGGGCCACCAATATTGCAAGTGAAGCTCTTTGTACATTTTATCCGCTCCGAGATGTATGGAATAACGTGTTTTGTGTGCCTCGTTCATAATAAATGTACATAGATCGTCACGATCGGGAACCCAGATACGATCTAAGAAATAAAGTAAGCCATTGGGTTTGGTTTCCAATTGAAGTTCAACTCCACATGACATTTCATCGTACATGTTACCCTCGGTGACCGAGACGTGTTGAGCTTCAAGAATACGGATTTGGATGTCGGTTTGAATCTTAACACTATGAAGCATAATGTGCTCTTTACGATTTAATGCATCAGCTACGACATTCGCCTTGCCGGGATGGTTACAAATCTCGCAATCGTAGTCGTTAAGAAGTTTAACCCAACATCGCTGTCTCATGTTGAGTTCCTTTTGATTGAAGATATGCTGGAGGCTCTTGTGGTTGGTAAACACCACACATTTGGTGCCATAAAGGTAATTCCTCAAAATTTTTAATGCAAAAACGACCGCACCCAACTCCAGATCCTGCGTCGTATAATTCTTCTCGTGGATCTTAAGTTGTCTCAATGCATAAGCGATCACTTTGCCTCGTTGCATAAGAACTCAACCAAGACCTTGGTTTGATGCATCACAGTAGACAACAAGATCATCATTCCTATCAGGGAGGGTTAGAATAGGGGCATTGCACAACTTCTGTTTGAGAGTTTGAAAAGCTTCTTCTTGCTTTGGTCCCCACTCATAAGGTTTACGCTTATGTGTCAAAGCATTGAGAGGGACAACAATCTTGGAAAAGTTGGAGATGAATCGACGATAATAACCCGTTAGACCAAGGAATGAACGAACTTCGGTAGGAGTTTTAGGCGTACTCCAATTCTTTACGTCTTATATCTTAGCAGGATCCACATGAATTTCATTCTCGTTGATAATATAACCCAAGATTTGAACCTCATTCAACCAAAATTCACACTTGGAGAATTTGGCATAGAGCTGTTCTTTCTTCAAAAGGTCTAAAATCAATCTAAGATGTTGCTCATGATCTACTTTAGTCTTTGAGTAGATCAAGATGTCGTCAATGAAAAAGATTACGAATTTGTCTAAGTAGGGTTTGCATACACGGTTCATGAGGTCCATGAAAATCACGGGTGAATTGGTTAAACCAAAAGGCATAACCATAAATTCGTAGTGACCGTACCTCGTACAAAAGGCAGTCTTCAGAATATCTTCTTCATGCATACGAAGTTGATGATAACCGGATCAAAGATCAATCTTTGAGAAGTATGTTGAACATTGAAGTTGGTCAAAGAGATCGTCAATCCTCGGTAATGGATAACGGTTCTTGATGGTAAGTGTGTTAAGTTCACGATAGTCAAGGCACATCCGGAATGAACTGTCTTTCTTTTTGACGAACAAGACAGGAGCACCCCAGGGTGAATGACTTGGATAGAGGAAACCTTTATCAGCAAGTTCTTGGAGTTGACTTGCAAGTTCTTGCATCTCTGAAGGTACGAGTCGGTATGGAGCTTTGGCTACGGGATTAGCTCCAGGTACAAGGTCGATACGAAACTCCACTTGACGAACGGGAGGCAACAAGATTGATCTTCAGTAAATACCTTGGGAAAATATCGAATGATCGGAATGTCTTGAATTTCTTTCCCCTTGTCCTTCTTTTCAACAACATGTGCTAGGAAGGATAGATACTTCTTTCGTAAGTACCTTTGGGCCATGGTGCAAGACATAAGTCTGAGTCCACTATTAGGATTCTCACCAAAGATTCGAAACCTGTCGCCCGATGGAAGAGGAATTCGAATGCACTTCTCAAAACAAATGACTTCGGCATGGTGGTTGGATAACCAGTCCATACGTATAATGACGTCGAAGCTTCCCAATTGCATTGGTATGAGGCTGACAGAAAAGGTGTGTTCGTTAAGCTCAAGAGAACAATCACGGAAAATAGAGTCAATAGTGATGGGATTTCCATCCGCTACCTCAACAGTAAATGTTTTCTCTAACTTAGTTCGTGTTTTTGCAAGTAATGGTTCAAATTTTTGCGATACAAAACTCCTATCGGCACCGGTATCAAATAAAATAGAAGCATATTGGTTATTGACAAGAAACGTACCATTAACAACATTGTTGTTAGCTTGTGCTTGATTGGTGTTTATGTTGATGGCACACCCACGAGCACCACTTTGATTTGAACTAACCAATCTTGGGCAACGGTCCCAGAAGTGGTTTGGGTCATCACACTCATAGCAAGGGCGCCCATTAGCAATCGCCGGTACAACCTGGTTGGCAGCTGGCGGATTGACTCGGTTTCCTGGATTGACTTGGGCAACTAGGGGCCTAGATCGGCAAGTGTTGGCCACATGGCCCTACTTTCCATAACTTACACATAGGCGGCACGCATAGTCGGGTAATGATGATACTTGCAGGTGTTGCATTAGGGATTGACGCCCACATATGGTCTCCTGTCTAGATTCTGGGCTACGGCAAAGTTCTTAGCCTTGCGCTTCGTATTGTTGAAGGAAGGTTCGGGCTTGTCTACCTTGGTCATTTCAGATGGGGTTACCTGGTCATTGGTCTTCTTTGCACCCTTTCTAGTCAACGTGCCTGCCTTCACGTGATTTTCGGTTAACGTGGCGGCTAGACATATAGCGTCTTAAAGAGTAGCGGGATTTCTTCCCAACAATGTATCTTGGATTTTCATTGACAGGACACCTATGTACTTCTCAATACCCCAAGATAGTGGTGTGACCATGTGCGGCACCAGGAGGCTCAACTCATGGAAACGAGTTGTGTAGACTAGGTTTTCACCACTGTCTTGGGTAAGATCCCAAAACTCGGCTTACAGTTTCTTCATCTCATTCCGAGGACAAAACTCATCGGTCATCAGCCTCTTCACATCATTCCATGGCAGAGCCATTGCCACATCAATACCTCGAGTCTGTTTCTCACCGTTCCACCAGGTGAGCGCCCGCTTTTGAAACACGCTCGTAGCATAACAGACTCAAAGATTTTTAGGGCAGTCACTATTGAGAAAGGTATTCTCAATGCTTTCGAACCATTGGAGGAGTCCAGTAGCTCCCTCGGTTCCATAGAACTTGATAGGGTTGCAGGAATTGAAGTGCTTGAAGGTGCATTGGGGTGGATTGGCACCACCACCACCACCATTTTTGTTAGCACTCCCACTGTTAGTACCACCATTGTTCTTGTTTGCTTGTGTGAGTTGATCCACAAGTTGGGTAAGGAGAGCAACAAGGTCATTGTTGTTGTTGTTGTTGGTCTAGTTGGCACGACGGAGAGGCATGGTATAGAATAAACAAAACAAGAAGAAGGATGAGAATTCATGAGGAATTCTTGGATAAAGGTAAGAGATAAACAAGCACAAATAATCATAATTGTATTGTACTCCTTTGGTAACATAACCATTTGAGTACTACGACATATCAAGGTTATTTAAACTCATATAATTTTCCAGAAGACGTGCTTTAGCCTATAAGTAAACACTCATCCCGGGAATTCCCAGGAAGGCATACGGATCCTTCGGTTGATTTGGATTTATATGAAATGTTTTCCTAGCAAGAAAACCCATAATACAGGTGTCACCCTTCCAGATTGCACGTGTTCTCTAATAACTAAAAAGTTTAAAACCTTGACGAGGTTTAAGAATTTTAACAGACTTGTGTCTATGAGTATGACGTCCCACATGCGGAGATGATGATGACATAGAAGAAGGTAAGGAGGATGAGAGACTTACGATAGGGATACTAGTAGTATTTAGTTTGTCATTTAGGGTAGAGCCTAGTAAGTCATGTAATCTAACAAGCAGGGCATCAAGTAGGTTAACACATAGCATGTAGCATGTAGCATGTAGCATGGCATAAGGTGGGTGTCCTAAGGTTATAGTCTAGGTTATGGGTTTCTAATAACCTAATTCGCTATAACCATGTCTCTGATACCAATCTGTCACACCCCAACCGACGGCGGAATACGTCGGGGCGGGACATGTAGACTGTTCATAAGCACATGATCAAACTGAAGTTTCATATTTCATTAATTCAAATTCCAAAAAAAAAAAACAATTGTTTCAAACAAACATAGACAAACAAGGAAATAAAGTACTTCAACGAAATTCAATTGTATTATTTAACTAAGTCTGCAAATCCTATGTGAAGCACCTTGAACATGATTCTCAATTATTAGCACCTGAAACTTGATGAAAACAAAGTCAACTAAAATAGTTGGTGAGCATACAAAGATTTTGGCACAACAAGTGTTATCAAGAGTTTTTTGTACAATTCATATGAAACATGTTTTAATAAGGCAATTATAGAGAACCACTATAGTTAAAACTGGGACGCACAATCAAACCTTGTGACTGATAGGCATAACACTCAAATGTTATCCTTAAGTGATGTCGGCAACAATCACCCTACTTGGGTGGATTGGTCAGATGCAATAGATCTATCATTGTTACCGTCGGCTTGTACAGAGTTAATGATATCACTTGCACTATGCACTAAAGTATGTTAATCTAGTTTGAAACTCATAGTGTTCAAGCATAAGGCACAAAGTGCGCACATGATCATAATGATTGAATTTTATAAATTTGCAAATAGTTTGAATGTAATCATGTTTCACCCCAACGATGTAAAAATGAAAAAGGGGCTATGTAAACTCACATTGAATTATGTAGCTTGAAAATCACACGAACGAGTAGTTGCACAAGTAACTAGCTAACCACAAGGTTAACGTATGTTTGAATAATATATATGTATCAAGGGTACGCTCAAGAGACTAATGTATAAAGGAATTGGGCTTGGTTGGGTGAGTGTGCATTTGTTTGTTGTAAATAGTATGTTTTGAATATACGTATTTATGGATTGAATAAGTGGTTATATTCTATTTAATTTGAATAAGTAGATAATTGGATTTAATAAATTCTATTTCTGAGCCTTGGGGTTTTTATAAAATAATTTTTGTAAAGAACTTTGGGTTATACATATGTTTTAAAAATGATTTAAAAATAAAAACTGACCACGGGACTCGAACTTGGGTCTATTCGGTGAAGGACAAGGGAACTAACCACTGGACCAGTGGTTCGGTAGTGGTAGTATGGCTTGCTTAATTGTTTTAAGCAGGTGGAGCAGTGGATCCGGGTTCCATGCACGCAAAAAGGGGAAATGAGGTGCGGTGTAACATCTATTATTTTTCGATATTATTATTATCTTTTTCCCATACAATAATGACAACCCATTTCAACTCCGCACTTGTTAAAACACAATATGTCACGCTAATTATCATTTAGTTTTTATACATGTATCAACTCAAATTTTCAACATTGCATTTACAAATTTTTATCTATTATATATATATAACATATGTGGGTATATTTATATAGATATGTTTAAATACTTTGTATGATAGTTAAATATATATATATATATATATAATGTATGAGCTTTAATGTTGTAACTTTTATGTATATATATATACAATTATTTATAAATATAAATATAATTTTATATTTACATATTCATATTAACTAAACATTTAAACAATTTTGTAAGTTAAATAAAAATGGAAATTTATTTCCTTTATAACTATTAGTAAATAAACAAATAATAATTAGGGTTATATAAAAGTTATAAAAACAATTTTTTTAAATAAAGTTAAAACAAATAAAAAGGTTTAAATCAATTAAGAGATTAAACCCCCAATTATTCAACATTTGAACCCCCTCTCTTTACACTTGAACCCTTTGGAACCTCCTTTTGGACCCTAAACCAGATTCAAACGCGGTTTGACTTCGAAAAGTTAAACCGCGTAAAACCTCTCCTAATTCCATCTAATCCACAATCAAAAGCTTCTATTTTTGGATTCAAATCAATCATGACTAATTATTGACCACGTATCAAGCTTCAATTTGAAATATTGGAACCGAATTCGTTGAGATTTGAACATCATTTGGGTAACTCGCGTGAATGGTGATTTCTCGCTCAATCCCGCTAATCAAGCCCCAAAAACACGTTTTCATGTTTGATTTCTCTAGCTGTTAACGCGTCCCAAACACCCTATATATATCCCTAACCGGATACAACTCGAATCACCTCCAATTTCATCTCTTTTCTCTCTCGGGTTGATATCGGCGCAAGGGGAGAACCACTCAAACCTACTGATCGATTCAAGGCCGGATTCAGGTAAAGAAAACCCCCCTGTTAACCGCACATGCGTCTTCTGTTTAAACCATTTTGGGTTTTAAGGTTAAATGGGGTTGGTTTGCATCTGCTGTTGGGGAAGATGATCATAGTGGCCCTGTAACATAAAAACCAAATGTTTCAGTGACTAACCAATAAGCAGTGTATGGGCTACTAGTTAAAACAAACGCTCAAAAAAGGGACAGGTCGCGGGTTCGACCCGGCCTGCCCTCCGTTTTTTGTATTTCTTTGTTGTTGCCTTTTTGCTACTAATATACACACACTCAATTATATGTAACATTTATAAACATTTATTGTTAAGGTTTGGTTAAATCCCTTTATAGATTTCAAGGCTATTAATTTATTTTCTTTATAAGTAAAAGTAATCATATATATATATATATATATATATATATATATATATATATATATATATTTTGCTCAATTGTTTCCAAAAGAAATAAAGAAGAATTATAAATTTATTTTATGTTATAACGTTATAAATTTCATCAATAAAAAAAGGGTTTATATTATACCTAAACCTTTTAAACGACTTAATGTATAATATATTAGTAACAATATTATTAGTGTTACTAAGAATTATAATCATTTGTTTACATAATTATCACATTACTAACATTTTCACAATTAACATAAAATTTGTAGCAAAAATAAATTATGATTTCTAGTTATTTAAATTAATTACCTTCTTCACTTATAATTCATTGAGAGTTTAAATTCTTATATATATATATATTTATATATATACATATATATTTTACACTCCCCCTTTTAAAAGACACAAAATTCTAATTAAATAAATAAAAGAAATGAATTTATCTATTTAATCTATTTATTCATTTTAGTACAACCCTAAGCCAAATATTATTTTGTTTAATTCTTATAATTTGACTTTATATATTAAACTTTTATACAAATACAAACATCAATCTACATGCATCCGTTACATGAAATGACCCCACTCTTTGTAAGAGTCCACACCTATCAAAACCCGATGAACATTAGATCTTGCCTTAGACTTCGTGCATATTATTAATTCAAATCCATATGTTTCACACTAGGTTAACTTTGAGATTTGCAAAATTACTTGTGCTACCTTTTGCTCGTGATATCCACAAAACCAATACAAGTGAGTTTACATAGCCTCTTTTTCTTATTTACATATTTGGGGTGAAACATGATTACATTCAAATACTATTTGCAATTACAACGTACAATTATATAATATGATCATATGTGTTTATTTGTGCTTTATGCTTGAATGCTAATTATTAAGGCTGCATATACATGATATACACGTGCAAACACAAATACATTACTTCAGGCTAACATGTGTTGTTATTCCCTACATTAGGATAACATGTGTTGTTATGCCCTACATTAGGATAACATGTGTTGTTATACCCTTCAATTTCAAAGTTTCATTTGTGCATTTCGCTTAACTTAGATTCTCCATAAATGTTTTATAAACCATGCATCATATGAATTGTACACAAAACATTTGAACTTTACTTATGGTGTCAAAACCTATGTATGCTCACCAACTATTTATAGTTGACCCTCTCATTTTATCATGTTTCAGGTATAGTTGTTTGAGTTAAGATTCAAGCTACTTCACTTAGGGTTGAGGACCTAGTCTTAAATTTTAATAAGGAGATTCATGTATTCTTAAATTCTTGTAAATGATGTAAATGATTACTTGAGTTATGAAATGAAATTTACTGTTTAATTATTACAACTTTATCTAACCATGAGCTTATTAACAGTCAACATGTCCCGCCCCGACGTTTCCGCCGTAAGTTGGGGTGTGACATGCTGGGTTGGACTCGAACGCGCGACCTCAGTCCTGTGTGCCAAACGTTTTAACCGGTGGACAAGGGCAAGTGCCTTAGTTATTATCCGTAGCATCAACTGAAGCGAATGCTTTGCTTCCGAGGCAGCAAAGATGGTGATACGTGGACTTTGGAGAAACATCGGGAACTGGTGAAGATGACACTAGTGTTGAGTGTATGTACATACTTAAGGGGCGTATCGGACGCATGATAATGATTCAAATAAGTGTCTTGGGAAAGACACGTTGTGACTAAAGAGACGAAAGGAGCTTTGCACAAGCTCTTGGAAACCATCAGAGAAAGACATACATAATACCTTTTACTAGCAAGGCAGTGGTGCCTGAGTTTGAGAAAATCATCACATGATGGTGATAAGGGTATGAGGCGAAAGGTATAGAAGAATGACGAATGTTCCTTTTCAGGAAAATCAAGAAGCCTTACTTGGGGAGACGATCGTGGGAACGATGAGATCATCAAGGTTATACAAAGAGCGACGACATGGATGTCGTGGTCAAATAAGGAAGACGAAATAAGTAAGCAGGTAATTGATGATGTGAGCCATAGAAGTGAAAATTTGAGAACGAGTAATAAGGGAATATGTATATGAAATCTACATGTCCTAAAGTTGAGAACGGGCAAAGGAGAGAACTACTTTGAACATCATGGATGGTGGCCGTGTTGAAAGGTAATCACCTTGATGAGTTGTGCGAGAGAAGGGGGTAGCACCAAAGGATTTTGGGTGTACCAATTGTACCGACATATAATTCGAGGATGAATCTCTTTTAGGAGGGGTAGACTTTTAACATCCCAATAATCCGTCTAACTAACGGATGAGGTTAATGAGGGAACATAATCTATGTCGATCAACTTCGACTATAATGTAACATCCATAACTTTCCGACAATATTTTTTTATTTTATTTATTTATTATTATTTCAATGGTATACAATAACGACACTCCATTTTTGTCCGACACGATTTGACACGTTAAGTAATAAAGTGTATAAACTCAAGACATTGCACCCTTACAATAACATACCGTATTCTATTATATATGTATAACACATGAAAGCATATTTACATGAATACATATATATACTCTATTATAACAATCGAGCTTTGAATCATGTATCTACATTTTGTATATATTTGAGTACGATAAATAAATCATTTATACAATTTTGTAAAAATTATAAGAATAGAAACATTTTTCTTTTATAAAATAATTACAATTAATCAAATAATATTTAAACTTTTATAAACATGTTAGAGATCATTTTATAAATGATTTAAGGTAACTTTAAAAAAATGGAGATTGTTTTGAACCCATTAATTTTAGTTGAACCTTTTTCCATGACAAATGAAACCCCCCCCCCCCCCTTCATGAACCCAATTTGAGCCCCTTTGTCTTAGATTTGGACCATTTGACTTCAGAAAGTCAACAAGAGGAAAATCCATCTAAACAGTTCCAAATCACGCGAGGTTTACTCTATTGGATTGTGCCTACACAATATGGGATCAGTCCCGCAAGTCAAGTGCACCACATCGATGAACCAAATCACGAATTGAACCCAGTGTGATCCCATTCGCTGATGTTGACTTTTTCAGGTCAAACAGTCAGCAAATTCGATCCAAACAATTAGAATTCGAAGCTGTTAATGCACGAAACTCATGCCAAGACGTTATGCAACCAATACTAAATGTCAATGATGAACTAATTTAATCGAATTTAAGCTTATTAACCCTTAATCAATCCCGTAACCGACATCCTTAAACCCACTACTAATTAGTACTAATCGAACGAAATCAGACCATGTAACCTGATCGAATGAAATCGCACCATCCTCTATAATCTCCCTGAAGCCTCAAAACCACTTCGAATCAACCCTGGAACGCAATTAAGGCCGAAGAACTCGACCACAGAAGCCATAGCCGAGCGCCACCATCCCGCAACCGTTTCATGTGATTCTTGTACTTTTGAATTCGTCTTAACCCAAGGAACGAAAGCCCTATGGTTCCGAGTTCAATCGGAGCTTAATCGGACCAATCTTAGGGCTAGGGTTTATGGGATGCATTTTGGGATGAAGGTGGGTTTTGGTTTGAATAATAAAACTAAATAGTTTCTATTTCCTTGCAAAGAACTAGCCATGGTCTAGTGGTTAGCAACCTTGGCTCCCTCAGAACCCACTCGGGTTCGAATCCCAGCCCCTCCTTTTCTTTTTGTTTAAACGAATTTTGATTGTTTTACTACAAGAACTAATGTTGTAATTTCTGAAATAAATTCAATAGATCTTTTAAATGTAAATCGTATCTCTTATAAAAAAAACGAAGAATATAAACAAATGTTTTACTCCTTTTAATTTATTAAAGACATTTTAGAAATTTTAAAATTCTTAAATAAATGATATAGAAAAGGATTATTTAACTAGATCTAATTATATTGTTTCATTTATAAAAATTGTAATGTTATAAAACAAACTTTAAATAATTGACTAAACGTTACAGATCTTTTCTCAAAACCTATAAATAATTTTAGCAAAGAATAATTATTTAGAACAATAAAACATTATGAAATAATTTAAATAATTATTTGTAAGTGAATGATTATACAAATTCATTAATTTCATTTAAAACTTACTAGTACAAATTTAACACCTCTTTTGTCATTTTAGTAAAGGAGAGTATTTAGGTAACCTAGATGATTATTTTAATTAAATGAGACAATTATTTAGACCTTTATTAATCCATAAGCTATTTACTAATCACTTTTAAGAGTAACTATTTAAATAAATTCAACACATTAATATTATTATAAACATTGTAAAATTAATTAGAGATCCTAATAAATCCTAATTAATAAACTAGTTCTATTATTTCGATACTCGTGATAAATATATACCATCCTACAAAACTCGTACAAACCTCATATCTTGTCCCAAAACCTATGAAACCCTAGAATCTCAAAATTTCTTATCCCCTTTAGTCACACATTGAGTCTGGAATACAATTATCTATGTAGGTTGATTGTGAGAAATTCCTCACGAAGCCTATTCCTCATATCAAATTCATAACATTACTAGCTTCGTTACATGTGAGTTTACATAGCCCCTTTTTACTGTTTTTGTTTTTGGGGTGAAACATGTTATCAATTTTATTTATTTAAACAATTCAATATCTATGTTCTTGTGCTTGATCTTTATGCTTTATCTTTGAACTACTTGGTGACCATTGCATGTGTTTCATGCTAGTACATTCATTAACTTGTAGCCCAAGCCTAAGGTAGTACCTAACATGATCATTTATATGGGAAACTGAACCTATAACTTACCACAAGACCTTGGCGGGTTTTGTTGGGTATCAACTATAACTTGGAGTATCCACTTGCTCCCTTTTTCAAAATGGCAATCAGTGGGATTGCGTATCTAGTTTTCTATTATCAGGCTTGAATTGTACGCTTGGAATCTTGTATGTTCTCACATATAGGCTTTAGACATGCGTTGAACATATTGAATTATAAACTTGTACTTAACTTTTGTTTGGTGTCAAAACCTATGTTACTCACCAACTACTTGTAGTTGATATTTACTCACATGTTTCAGGTGCACCAGTTTGAGGACACTACTTGATCACTTAGGACTTTGGACCTAGCTTTAGTAAAGATTAAATTCAAATTATGTTATGTTTTGAACGTTTCGTTTTCCATTTCCTATGTAACGGATGCTTTTAAGTTGATGAATAAATATTGTCATTTAATAATAGATGATCATGTGCTTATGAACAACCGCGTCAGCCCCGGCGTATAATCCGCCGCCGGCCGGGGTGTGACATATAACGGTTCCACGTGGAGTTTGGTTTATCGAACTCAAGGTACCCGGTTAGCGTTTTTGCAAAGGTTAGAGATGGAAACGCGCCAAACAAATTAGGAGGGACCCAGGAGAAACAATAATAGGTTTAAATACCCTCTTTGCCCCTAGGCTTACTGTGGACGGTAGCAACGGGAAAAAGAAACGACCGGGAAGAGGGTGTCGGAGGTTTCGAGCAGTGTACGACTGCGGTCTACAGCGGCAACTTGCTAAAGGTACTCCACTACGAGTAAGGTAACTCCCGTATTTTCATCCTTTGATTCATGTATCTGTTTTTGCGTAAGAACCCGACTAGGGTTTGGTTTCGTGTCTGTGTGCGTCGCCGGAAAGAGGAGCAGCGGAGGAGATCAGCTGAAAGAAGGATGGGGACAGGCTGGGATGGTGGTGGCCGACTGTGTCGGTGGTGACGGTGCTTACTGGTGGTGACCGACGGCCGAGCGAGGGAAAAGAGAAAGAGAGGAAGAGAGAGGGAGAGAGTTGGTGATGGGTGAAGGTGGTAGTGGCTATGGGGACAGCCGTGCACGACGAAGGGGGAGCAGTGGTGGTACCCGGTGGCCACTACAGTCAGACGTGGTAGTGATTCACTGCGTCAAACGGTGGGGGTGACGGTGGTTCTGACGTGCCCTCTTGAAAGAGGGAACCGACTAGGGTTTTCGTGTGGCAAGAAGGTGGATGGGACTCGATAATTGCATGAGAAGGCGGATCATGACAATGGAACACGGCGGGAGGTACACAGTGGCGAAACCTGGTGGTGGTGGTCCACGGGAACGAGCGAGGAAGAGGACGGGGACAGGTTACACCTGACTAGGGTTTTTGGTGAGCCTAGGGCTTGCATGGTGTGGTCTAGATGTGCATGGGAAGCTCGGTTCATGTACGTGTGACCTACGAGACTAAGGCCTTACATGGCACGTGAACGTGCATGCATGCAGTTCCAGACGGGTCTAGGGTAACCCAGTTTGGACGGATACATGAATTAGGGTTTTTGCAAAGATGAAAAAATTTATGAATGAGACGAGTATCGGGAATATTTATACTTATACGTAATTGACATATGTGTTGGAACCTAAGAAACCGTTGTATTCCTGATAACTATAGGGGCTATAGTGTATCTTTTTGTAAACTAGGTGTTTTGGTCAAGAGTTGCTAAGTCGGTTGCCGGCCGACTGTTGACAGTCGGCAATCTTCATAGCGACTCTCTCTATGTTTCATATAAATAGATGACCAAAAACCTAGTTAACTAGCTCTTGATTCACCCGTTGTTACTAGAGCCAATTAGTGAGCCAGTAGGACGTTGTGTTTGATTATCTTTGTAATTCCAGGTGCTTATCCCTAATCGTTCTTTGTGGATCTAATAGAATCAAGCATTTTATGTTCTTGTTTGTAATTTCTCTTCATCTTATGTTTCTTATGATCATCAACAAATCAGCTTGTCCATAGCTGGATTGTTGATTGTTTCTTGTTTAGAATCATTCTAGCATAGGGACCCTATCGTTAGGACTTCTCAATTGGTATCAGAGCCTTAGTGCTCTTGATTTTAGTGCAAAACTTGAGGTTTTATGTGTTTTCAAAAATTCTGTATTTCATCCAAATCTGAGTTAGATATGTTTCAAGTTCAGAAATTGGTATGGAAATTTGGTCAGAAACTTGTTTTTGAGAAGCTTGATTGATCTAGTTTGCATTTTGGCTTAGATCTGAGCGTTTTTGGTTTGTTTTTGTGAGTTTTCAAGAAAAATGGTATGAGTCTGTTCATGAGCCGACTGTCCAAAGCCGACTCTCTTGCTTGAGCCGACTGTCGCTTGATCGGGCCGATTGTCCAGGCTGACTCTCTGTTTGTGCTGTCGATTCTCTAGTAAACGTAAGTTAACACTCACTTGAGTGAGGGCCGACTCTCTTGGGTCGACTCTGTATGTGAGTTTTTCAAGGTGAGGGTCGCTACTCACTTTCTTCAGTCGACTCTCTTGAGCCGAGTCTCTCTTTAGTCCAGCCGCCTCTTGAGCGACTCTATCTGCTTCTCTGATACACAATTCCAACAAAAAAAAGTATTTTCGAGAAATTTTCTTAGATGAATTTTTTAGTTGATATTGCGAAGAACAGGAGGTTTATTATCCAAAAACTTGGAAACAACATTTTGGATTTTTTGTGTTTTCGATAATATTGGATCGGGAGCTGATTAGAATATTCAAAGAACGTCTTTTATCGTCTTCTGAATAGTTGAAGATCGCGTTGCCATACGTGGGAGCTCATCCATGTTTAAAATGATCAGGATTATGTGATTTAACATCAATCAATTAGGTTTGAATACTAATCTTAGTCGTAAATGGAAGGTTTTCAGAATGAATGAGAACCGAATTGAAGATTGTTGGATTATGAGATGATCATAATGAGCCCTGTCTGACTGAGTCAAAGAAGTTTGTGATAAAACCAGTTACTCGGAGTTGATTACTGAAGATTGAACCTTTATCCTAGCCTATTACAAGATTATCCTAATGAAGAGATACATGACTTTGACTGAAATATATAGGGGAGCTAAACTTTCGGGGGAGATCAACAATGAAAGACTTTTGGTTATCGACGTAATCATGAAGTTATGAGACAGTGTCAGATATAGACCCCCCCGAAGTCACAAAAAAATTTTCGGGGGAGAGGGGAAGGAGAAGGAGAGAGAAAGGATGAGGCAATGGATTATCTACTTCTAAGAAGACGTTTGATGATCTTTGGATATAATTGATAAAGTCATTCTTAGGTGGAGATTGTTGGGTCTAGTGTGAGAATGATGTTAATCAATTAACACGATCATGATACGTTTAGGTTCGCCTAGCAACTGTCAGGGAGTCGGTTGAAGATGACCTAGCGACTCTTAGAGAGTCGGCTGAAACCAGCCAAGCGACTCTCAGAGTGTCGCTAGCGACTCTCATACCCGTTTTCATATGCGAACCTAAATTTCTCGTGATCGCATTAATTGATTAACATCATTCTCACACTAGACTGAACAATATCCCCTTGATAATGACGTTATCAATTATATCCAAAGATCGTCAAACGCCTTCTTAGCAGTAGATAATCTTAGCAATTGATAGCCGACTCTCATCCAAGTATTGATTGTTGATTCTTTTAACGCAAGTTCAAAATCGTGCCCGACTGTTATCAGTCTTCTACTGGCCGATTTTTAGATTACCTCATAAAGAACTGCTGACTGTTTCCCTTTTTCAGCCGACTCTCACCGAGTCTAACTGTAGACTCTCTCTTGATCAGGGCAGAATCTTTCCCATGATCTAGTCGACTCTCTGTTTTGTGGTCAAATAATTTGGACGACTCTTCTTCAGCCGATTGTCAAGATTAGATAGCGACTCTCAGTGCAAGATTGATTTTTTATTTTATTTTATCGACTCTCATAGGGAAATACACTTTTTGAGCCGACACTCCTCTGTTGACCAACTCTTTTATTGTTTATTCTTGTACATTTTTCTGTATCTTCCCCTACTTAACTAAATTTGTGATTAATTACTAATTATCTGAGTTCATTATGTTACAGAATATGGATGACAATCATCTTGCTAGCGATAACAGGCACAACATGGCAATATCCTTTCTCAAATCAATGCCTGAGGAATTCTATGATGTAGTTAGATGGATTCTTTGCAGCAAGATTGCATATGCAATCTCTTATAATGAAGAGTCTACAGAGATCTGATCAGGAATTCTGGATTAATGCTAAATATAAAGTCCACTTTGTTAACAAGAAGCCTCACTTGAGATCCATTGTTTCTCGGAAGGAAGTTCTGATCTATGAAGGTACCGTTAGAAATGCACTGCAACTAGATGATGATAGACGGTACCCAAGAGTTATCAATGAAGACGAGGAAAGAAACAGATTCGTACAAGAACTGGGTTATGAAGGAACCTTCAGAAAGAATGAGATTCAAAAGAGATTTTTGTCAAGGGATTGGAAAGTTATCATGTACGTCTTCATACATTCTCTATCTCACAGAAAGGGAGGGTATGACGCTCTAAGTGTGAATTGGGGAGCTATTCTGCTAAAGATCTGCAAGGAAGAAAAATTCAATCTATCTTATCACATCTTACCAGATAATCAACTAAGCAAAAGATAACAAGTGGTTACTTTATCCTCGTTTTATTCAAGTGATCCTCAACTATATTCTTAAAGATTTGACACCTTGTGGTCATCCCATGACCTTTGCAAAAGTAGAATCTCGCATTTACACACATGTGCTGAGGGTGTATGAGAAATTCTCTGGGAAGTCGACTCTGATGTTTGATAATATGTATCGGGAAGAACGTTTACCAACACTGCTCTTAAAGCTATCAAGGAAAAGAAAGCAGAAAAGGAAAAGATTGTTGAAAAAAAGAAGAGAATTGAGAAAGAAAAAGAACCTACTAGTGATGATGAAGAGGTTATCAGAAAAAGAAAAGCTAAAGGGAAAGCCATCGAACCTTAAGCTGGAAAGAAAAAGAAACAAAAGCCAGGAGGTGATGGTGAAGGTTTCATGAAAGCCGCTAGAGATAGTTATATGCGTCACCACAGAGAAGTCCATCAAGACTTAAAATTCCTCCTCCCCACGGTATCACTGAAGAAGACATTGAGGCAGATCATTTAGCCCGTGCAAATCTAAATGCCGGAGGACCTCCTCCGTCCAGGCAAACAGAGGGCACGTCAAGTTCAAGACACTCTCCACCAAGGACTCAACAAGACCCTCTAACCGGTACTCCTAAAAGATTGAAGTCAATAGCCAAAAGGAAGTCTAGGCCAATTGGAAAACCTGTTCCTCCTCCTATCAAAGAATCTCTGGTTCCTGAATTACTTAAAAATGTTAGGATTGAGGCTACTCAGTTACTTAGATGGATTAAAGGGCAGATTGAAGCCTTAAAGAGTAGAGAAGATGATAGAGAAAGCTACAATCAAGATATTGAATTTTCAACTAGAAAATCATATATCTCTAAACAAAAAGATGCAAATCAACATGAATGATATGGGTAAGGCCATAATGGTGTTAAAGAAAGGTGGCTTCAACCTGACAAAGGAGGTCAATAGGTTACGAGAATGTTTGAATGAAGATCCTCTTATTTTTTATCATATCTTTGACTTATCCATCTTCGATGATGTGATTATTTTTTATGTAGATCAAGATGAGATGGAAGAATAGAAAAACGAAAAGCCAGCGGATCCAGAACCACAGAAATACCAAAGAACAAAAAGGATGATGACGATGAAGGACATTATGGCACTGGCTTGGGAGCGGGCGGTAAAAGCTCTAATGCTCCTGTCACCCAGAGAACAAGTGATGAATGTAGCAAATACATTAATGATGCCAGTGCATCTGATATTCCTGAATCAGGAATAGTCGAGGATGACGTTATGATTGGAAGAGATGATGAGGATAAGATCCCAGAAGTATTCATGGAAGAAGGTGAAGAACAGAGGACCAATTATGAAACTATTTTTGGAGAAACCATCAACTTAACTGATGATGAAACTCTTAACAAGTCTGATTGGTTCAAAGTTCTAAAGCCAATCCTTCGCCCCCTCCATCAAAACATTGAGGTACTTCGAAGAGCATCTGACAGAAAGATTATATCATGGCCTTTTGATGGGTTGAAGCATTTGTTTGTTATCAAAAGAAGAATGGGAGAAATTCAGTATTTTCAGGATGAACACGATCTTCAAACCCTTCTAACCTGGGATATCTATGCACTGAAGAAGCTGATTATGATTAATCATGGCAATCACTCAGAAGGCACTAACGTTGAAAGATGATTATCTTTAGGTCCACATGACTCATCTGCAGATGATCTCGTGACAGGACGTCTCGATAACACGGAGTGCGGAATCCTACCGTGTTAACGTATGTATACGAATTGACAATAGAAACAGCAGGTAAATAAACTTCTCTTTGTATTCCACAAAACACAGAGTTTACAAATTCACATAATACAATCATTCAAGCCCTTTAGAACAGAAACTGTAAACATCTATATATAGACACAAACCTGCTATAGGCGAACTTAACAAGTTCGCCCCTAAAGATGCTTAGGCGAACTTGTTAAGTCCGTCTCTCTATGAACTTACACAGAATTTTATCAACAGTTACACAAGATGTCCTAACAGAATCCCCTTTAACTATTGCTAACAATTCTATCAATTACAAGTCAAAGACTCTATGACTAAGACATAATATCTTCAAGCTCGTTGTCACCAGAATATGCTCCAACAGACTCCCCTTTGATAACATCTTTAGAAGATTGTCATCCGTCTTCATATATCATCAAACACACCGTAGTCTTCGTCTTGTTCATCTACACACTCTCTCTTTATTTCTAGAAGAAAACTTGGGAGAAGGACCTCTTGTCAACTTCTGTCTATAATTTTCCGTTTATGCAAAGGAGAACAAACAAGAATAACCAACAATTAAGATTTCCATGGAAGCTGGAAAAATAAATTTTTTTTGATTTTTCAAACATAAGAAACACAAAATCTTTTTGGTTTTTCTTTGTACAAACTAAAATGTAAAATACAAAATCACTTCTTTTTGGTCGAACATCACGAGTAAGAAGATCATATCAGTATATATTAGATATCAATCACACATCTTGGATATAAAATCCATATAATATCAAATGGTATCCTATGTCATTCTTTCAAGCCTTGACCATTCAAACCAATATATTTCAAGATTATCACACCCTATCTTTTCAAGACTTTCATATTGCATGTTATGATACACGATAAACATTCAAAGAAAATAGGATCATGCTATGACACACAAATTCAAATTGTCAATATTTTAAGATTTAAAACTAAAACATCTCATTCCCACTTTCTTGTGAGTTAAGGTACCATTTATGTATGAAATACAACGTGTACCCCACTAGTATGCCAACAGAAAGTAATGTGACAATCCGACTTTTCAAGTTAATTCCGTTAGTGACCCCGTTAAATATTCTGTTAAATCCTAACCAAGTTAACCCAAATTCTAAGGCCAAGGAATCATTGCTGTCAAAGCTGAAGTTGCAGGGACTAGTTTTGTAAATATCTAGAAATACTAGTAGGCACGGTCGCGCCTTGTTTTGGCACGGTCGCGCCAAGTGTCCTGGCACGGTCGTGCCTCTTGTTGGCAAAGTCGCGCCTCTGGTCAGTTGAAACATAAAACGCAGCCTTTAATCGCAAATCCGTTCGAGTATCAACTTGGTAACGTAAAATCTTTAATGGCAATCATCATTGAGACTAAATCATTTGCATTACGTTCGAATTAATTCCATTATGATCATTCATCTTGAAACCATCGAAACCCATCCCCATTACGAACCAATTCGACTAAATTCTTCCAGTAACCTCTCGATCGAGCACCTACACACGTTAGACGAGTCTCCCAGAAGCTTCAGAATATACCAATTTGGTCGAAAGAGTGGCCGGAAACACCAAGGACCAAACCCGTCGCCGTCGGACTGAGTCTAACCGTACGCTATCAATCAATCATCTATTCTGGTAATCAAACTCATCCTTAGCTTCGTTTCAATCTTCTAATCAAAAGCCCTATCATATTTCGGGCTTGCATTATTGAATTTAACTCAATCAGAAACCTAGGGTTCATACACTTTCGGGTTAATCGAATACTAATCTAGACATGTTGTTAATTCAATTAAAATACATGGTTATGTTCGAAATTCTTTGTTTATCAAAAGCCCCATGATTTTCAACGTTAACATTATAAGATTTAATCGATTTGATTATGAAATTATTCAGACACGATCGCGTTAATCGGCAAGGGCGGTCGTGCCTATCCAAGCACAGTCGTGCCCCGTACCCAACCTGGTCGTGCCTGCAAACCAGACAAGGTCATGCCTAGAAAACCCTAGACACGGTCGTGCCTGACACAAGCACGGTCGTGCCTGATGACCAGACTTTGTTGTGTCTTCTGTTTGATCAACACGGTTCCGCCCTGACCAGCTGGGTCACGCCCGTGTCCTGAACACGGTCGTGCCTTGTCTTAGGCGCAGTCGTGTGTGAGAAAGCCTTTTGTCAGAATGTTTGAATAATATTTATATTTTCAAAACAATAATTATTATATTATATTAATATGTTTCAAAGCCAAAAAACCACCCATAGACTCGGGTTTATTCTTGTAACTCGTATCCGTTATTTAAAACTCGTTTATAAAATAATATATTATTTTCAATCCTTGAACTCAATTAGAAACGATATATATATATTTTATTATTATTTGTCACTCGTCACAAACCGTAGTTTTCCTTAATTGTATAATTCAAGAATCTTATATTCTCGTGGACACATTCGTCTACTCTTGGTCATAAGAACGTTACTTTTAGGAAGTTCCTTATTCCGTGTCGTCGTCAAAAATCCATCTTGTCCCCAATTTGTATGTTGATAATTTTAGGGCATACGTAATTCGTTTGAGACTTACACTCGTGGTTCCAACTTGTCTCTTGTGTGATACTACCTACAGCGCAATCAGGTGAGTTTTCACGGCCCCTTTTATTGTTTTAACTTGGGGGAGAAAACATGATTAACTATTTTTGAGATTTTGTAAATTCGTATTTTATCAATGTTAAAGCTAAGCGTAACACGCTATCACAGAAAGTCCTCATCTTATATCGGACCGTTAATATGGATCTTAGCAAGGTAATATTTAGTAGTACTACTGGGTTTGACAAATCCCACCCGTGTTAGTCGCGCTAACTCGATTAGAGATCGAACCGGTGAAATGTTAGCATACTCACACCGCCAGTGTTGATAGACCTGGCAAGAGGAAAATAAACAAACAGTCAGCTTCGGTTGCAAGCGCTTGAGTTAAACATGAACATAGGTTAGCTACCTATAGATACATATTGAATGAACAAAAATCTGGTAAACGCTTATTTACATATATTGAAACGTGTGAACTCACCAACCTCGTGTTGACATATTTTCTTACATGTTTTCTCAGGTCGCTAAAATAAGACACAGGTGCACATTAGGGCATGCATGGGATACAACTATTTTGATTATGGCTTATTTATGCTTGTTTGGATTATTTTGTATTTTACTAGGTTTGGTTGGACGTTTTGGACTTTTGGACTTTTGTTTTGGGCACGTGTGTTTTGCGCATTTACTTTCTTTACGTTTCTGCATTGAAACTCTGATTATTATGATATTTTCATTTGAGTCCCATGTAGAGTCATTCAAAGTAACTAATGTCTGAGATCCTGGTTCGTCACTCCGCAAATGGTAAAACTCCGTTAGTTGAAATTGGGGGAGTGAGAGATTGGTATCAGAGCCATTGGTTATAGAGAACTAGGATTACATACTAGACTATAGTCTCACACATTAGTTACATGTCATTTGGATGTTTGGCACTTATACATATTGTTATAGGAACATGTCATCAACTCCACCTCCATCACCTAAGGCACCCGGACATAAGGCACCTATCCTATCATCCCCGGAGCCCAAAAGGCGCCGGACTAGTTCCAGTGACTACTCAGTTAACCAGGGGGAAACAAGCAGCGCGCAAGCAATGAATCATGCTCGCAATTGGAACGCATACCCGCAAATGATCCAAAGATGGATCGAAATGGGAAATGTCCCATCACCTTACTTTGGTTCAACTACCTCATCATCTACATTACCTAGCTTGCCATGCACTATGGAACAAGCTTTTGCAGCCTTTGTATTCTACATGTCTAGGGAGTTGAGTATTGTGAAAGATGCTACTGACAAAATACCTAACATTCTGAAGAGAGAGCCTCAAATAGAGGAGAATAAGGTAGGGATAGAGCTTTTGACTGCTGAACTAGCAGTAACGGATCAAGTCCATAACGTCTTGGTGGATCGGGTGACACATTTGGAGACGAGGGTAGACACCTCGGATTTTGAGGTAGGAGGGATTCTAGAGAGGGTGGCTAATCTGGATGGCCAACTGCAAGCAGCAAACCATGCTGCCGAAGGACTCCAAGAAAGAGTAACTCACTTGGAAGCCCAACTACAAGCAGCCCTATTTCTTAAGGAGATTCCACTTTCTGATGACGAGGAGGAGCCCTTTGAGGAAGAGCCCTTTGAGGAAGAGCCCTTCGAGGAGGAGCCCTTGGAGGAGGAACCGATGGAGATGGACGATGCATAATCGTATGTTTCTTCCGATGACGAAGATGTTTGATGATCTCCCTATTCTATCTTCCTTTTCATGCCTATTTTTGCTTATTTTATTTCTCTTTTCAAACCTAGATGGGTAAGGTTGTTCCTATTCAATAAAAGCATGAGAAGTTTAATGTTTGAGTTATTTATTTTGTAGCCTTACAATTTAATTAATTTTCAAAATATTAGATGTTGTATTTCTTTACTCATACATAAATAATGTTTAATATGCGATATATTTCTCATTGTTTTGTATTTGTGAATGTGAAGAATCATGTCAGGAAGAGGACGTGGAGGTCGTGCTGGTGGCCGAGGTACCATTAACATGATGGCAGCGGAGCTAGCGGCACTAATTAATGATAGTGTGGCGAAGGCTCTAGCAGAAACAGAATGCTGCAGGTAAATGCTTTAGCTATTGACTAATGATGTTAAATCATCTCTTAAAAAGCATGTCCTAAACTCTATAATCCCAATCCTATATTGTTTCTAACTCCAGGTCCACAAAACCCGCAACCAGTCTGCACCTTCAAGGCATTCATGGATTGTAAGCCCCACGCCTTTAGTGAAGCTGAAGGAGCCGTTGGACTACTTCGTTGGTTTGAGAAGGTAGAATCAGTGATTGCCATGTGCAACTGCCCAGTGGCTAATCAAGTCAAGTTCGCCGCTGGAACTTTGGAGGGCCCGGCTCTCACATGGTGGAACGCCCAGGTCCAGATGTTGGGTCTGGCCATGGCAAATGGGCTCCCATGGGAGGAGTTTAAATCAATGATGAAGGAGGAATACTGTCCTTGCGATGAAATTTAGAAGTTAGAGGGAGAGTTCTGGAACCTAAAGATAGAGGGTTCTGAAATTGAACTCTATACCACGCGTTCACATGAACTTGCTACTATGTGCCCGCATATGGTGACCCCTGATTACAAGAGAATTGAACTATATATTGGAGGTCTAGTTCCTCAAATACAAAGCATGGTTACTTCATCCAATCCTACCACTATTCAGCAGATTATCCGACTTACCCATAAGTTAACCGATCAGGAGGTGACTCAAGGGACTCTACCTCCGAGAGGTTCGGTCTCTAAATCCACCGATAATCATCAACCCAAGTCTGACCACCACTCCAATAACCACTCCAACTCTCACTCCAAAGGACCCCAGCCCAACCAACCCCAGTTTAATCAACCACAGCAGCAGCAGCGTAGGTTTGAGTCTGCTAAGAACTCCAACCAGTCGACCTCTTCACGTCAAAACCAGGGTGGTTACGCAGGAAAATCTCCTAAGTGTAACCAGTGCAACTTCCATCACTTCGGGTTTTGCAATAGTTGTCAGCGATGTGGCAAAATAGGTCATACTGCCAAAGATTGTAGGGGTGAATTGCATGCTAAACAACCTTTTCAACAACCTGGATCCACAAGGGGTTGTTTTGAGTGCGGAAAGGAGGGACATATCCGGAAGAATTGTCCTCAATTGAAGAAAGGGGGTAATGGAAACCACAACCCTAACCAGAATAACAATGGCAATGGTGGTAACAACGGCAATGGTGGAGGAAATGGTGCGAAGGGACGAGCCTTCGTGCTAGGATCTGGAGAAGCTCGTTATAATCATAATGTGGTCACCGGTAAGTTCCTCTTAAATAAATACTTGGCTTCTATACTTTTTGACACCGGTGCTGATAGGAGTTTTATATCTAAGAAACTTAGTGATATGATAAAAGGAACTCCAACTTTGTTAGAAGCTAAGTATATAATAGAGATAGTTGATGGCCAAATAATTGAAGCAACTCACATTCTTAAGGGATGTAAGCTTGAGCTAGATAGACATATACTTAATATCGACCTTATGCCGGTCACACTTGGTAGTTTTGATGTAATTGTCGGCATGGATTGGCTATCTAAAAACCAAGATGAAATTATCTGTCATGAGAAGATTGTTCGTATTCCTCTCCCGAATGGAGAAGCCCTCTCCGTTCAGGGCAAAAAAGTTGGTGCAGTCATGGGCATCATATCTTGTATGAAAGCACAAAAATGCCTTCTAAAGGGGCGTACGGCTATTTTGGCTCTCGTTGCTGAGCAGCCATCAGAAGAGAAGAAGATTGATGATATTCCCATCGTTCATGAATTTTTGAAAGTATTTCCCGAGGATCTGCCTGGTCTGCCACCGCACTGTCAAGTTGAATTCCAACTCGATCTAGCTCCCGGAGCGGCACCGATCGCTCGGGCACCTTATAGGTTAGCACCTAGTGAATTACAAGAGTTGTCCACTCAATTGCAAGATTTGTTGGATAAAGGTTTCATCCGACCTAGTTCATCGCTGTGGGGAGCTCCGGTACTATTTGTCAAGAAGAAGGACGGGACTTTCCGTATGTGTATTGACTACCGTGAGCTGAATAAAGTCACAATCAAGAATCGCTACCCTTTGCCTCGTATAGATGACCTCTTTGATCAACTCCAAGGATCAAGTTTCTATTCCAAAATAGATCTTAGGCCCGGTTACCATCAGTTAAGAGTTCGAGAAGAGGATATCTCTAAGACTGCATTCAGGACAAGGTACGGCCATTACGAGTTTATGATCATGCCTTTCGGATTAACCAACGCACCTGCGGTATTCATGGACCTCATGAACCGTGTGTGTAAGCCGTATCTTGACCAATTTGTCATCGTGTTCATCGACGACATCCTCATTTATTCCAAGAACAAGGAAGAACATGAGGAACATCTACACCTAATTTTGGAATTACTTAAGCAAGAGCAACTGTATGCTAAGTTTTCCAAGTGTGAATTCTGGATCCGGGAAGTTCAGTTTCTAGGGCATGTGGTTAACGAGAATGGAATACATGTTGACCCATCAAAGATAGAAGCCATCAAGATTTGGGCAGCACCGACGACCCCGACTGAGGTGTGACAATTTCTGGGATTGGCTGGTTATTACCGTCGATTCATTGAGGGATTCTCAAAAATTGCACAACCTCTCACTGCGTTAACTCAAAAGGGTAAAGCCTATAACTGGGGCGATAACCAAGAGTCAGCATTCCAACATCTTAAACAGAAACTTTGCAGTGTACCTATTCTAGCTCTTCCGGAAGGAACTGATGATTTTGTGGAATATTGTGACGCGTCTATTCAGGGTCTAGGTTGGGTGTTAATGCAACGAGAAAAGGTGATCGCGTATGCTTCGCGTCAACTAAAGGTTCACGAGAAAAACTACACCACTCATGACTTAGAGTTGGGAGCTGAGTTTTCGCACATAAGATATGGAGACATTACTTGTACGGTACCAAATGCACCATCTACACCGATCACAAGAGTCTTCAGCACATCTTCGAGGAGAAAGAGTTAAACATGCGACAGAGTCATTGGGTCGAGCTCTTAAATGATTATGACTGTGCGATCCGGTACCACCCGGGTAAAGCTAACGTTGTAGCTGATGCCCTAAGTCGAAAGGAAATGAAACCCAAACGAGTTTGAGCATTATAGCTTACTATTCACCCCGGATTACCTGACAAAATCCGTAGTGCTCAACTCGAAGCCCTAAAAGAGGAAAACCTACCGCTGGAAGGTACACGCGGTATGGAAGCACAACTTGAAGTCAAATCTGACGGTATTCGCTACTTCATCGAGCGAATATGGATTCTAGTATTTGGAAATTTAAAAGAACTAGTCATGGATGAGGCTCATAAATCTCGTTACTCTATACATCCAGGTTCCGACAAGATGTACCATGATCTAAAGGTGCTATATTGGTGGCCGAAGATGAAGGCCGATATAGCCACCTATGTGAGTAAGTGTCTGACTAGCGCAAAGGTAAAACTTGAATATCAAAAGCCATCCGGTCTTCTCCAACAACCAGAATTCCCATGTGGAAATGGGAACAAATATCCATGGACTTCATCACCAAATTACCACGAACTCCTACCGGATGTGATACCATTTGGGTAGTTGTTGATCGATTAACAAAGTCCGCTCACTTCTTAGCAATCAAGGAAACCGATAAAATGTACAAGCTTACTCGTATTTATTTGAAGCACTTTATGGACAGAAATGTCGTTCTCCTATTTGTTGGGCCGATGTTGGGGATAGTCAACTTACAGGTCCTGAATTCGTACTTGAAACTTCTGAAAAAATCGTTCAAATTAGAAACCGTATGGCAGCAGCTCGTGATCGTCAAAAGAGCTATACCGATAAGCGTCGTAAACCATTAGAATTTCAAGTAGGGGATATGGTCTTATTAAAAGTCTCACCTTAGAAGGGTGTCATTCGTTTTGGGAAACGAGGCAAACTGAATCCTCATTATGTTGGACCATTCAAGATAGTAAAGAGAATTGGCCCAGTCGCGTATCAACTGGACCTGCCGGAAGGACATAGTAGTGTACACGATGTCTTTCACATCTCAAATTTAACGAAATGTCTAGCAGACGAGTCTCTCGCGATTCCTCTTGAGGAACTACACATTGATGAACAGTTACGTTTCATCGAAGAACCCGTGGAAATTATGGATAGGGAAGTCAAAACGTTAAAGCACAGTAAAATCCCTATTGTCATAGTTCGTTGGAACTCGAAACGCGGACCAGAATTCACGTGGGATGCGAGGATCAGATGATGCGCAAATATCCTAATCTGTTCATGCACTCCATGTCGAACTCTTAAGGTACTATTTAATTTTCGGGACGAAAATTTTTTCAACTAGGGGAAGATGTGACAATCCGACTTTTCAAGTTAATTCCGTTAGTGACCCCGTTAAATATTCTGTTAAATCCTAACCAAGTTAACCCAAATTCCAAGGCCAAGGAATCATTGCTGTCAAAGCTGAAGTTGAAGGGACTAGTTTTGTAAATATCTAGAAATCCTAGTAGGCACGGTCGCGCCTTGTTTTGGCACGGTCGCGCCAAGTGTCCTGGCACGGTCGTGCCTCTTGTTGGCATGGTCGCGCCTCTTGTCAGTTGAAACGTAAAACGCAGCCTTTAATCGCAAATCCGTTCGAGTATCAACTTGGTAACGTAAAATCTTTAATGGCAATCATCATTGAGACTTAATCATTTGCATTACGTTCGAATTAATTCCATTATGATCATTCATCTTGAAACCGTCGAAACCCATCCCCATTACGAACCAATTCGACTAAATTCGTCCAGTAACCTGTCGATCGAGCACCTACACACGTTAGACGAGTCTCCCAGAAGCTTCAGAATATACCAATTTGGTCGAAAGAGTGGCTGGAAACACCAAGGACCAAACCCGTCGCCATCGGACTGAGTTCTAACCGTACGCTATCAATCAATCATCTATTCTGGTAATCAAACTCATCCATAGCTTCGTTTCAATCTTCTAATCAAAAGCCCTATCATATTTCGGGCTTGCATTATTGAATTTAACTCAATCAGAAACCTGGGGTTCATACACTTTCGGTTTAATCGAATACTAATCTAGACATGTTGTTAATTCAATTAAAATACATGGTTATGTTCGAAATTCTATGTTTATCAAAAGCCCCATGATTTCCAACGTTACATTATAAGATTTAATCGATTTGATTATGAAATTATCCAGACACGGTCGAGCTAATCGGCATGTGCGGTCGTGCCTATCGGAGCACAGTCGTGCCCCGTACCCGACCTGGTCGTGCCTGCAAGCCAGACAAGGTCATGCCTAGAAAACCCTAGACACGGTCGTACCTGATGATCAGACTTTGTTGTGTCTTCTGTTTGATCAACACGGTCGCGCCCGTGTCCTGAACATGGTCGTGCCTTGTCTTAGGCGCGGTCGTGTGTGAGAAAGCCTTTTGTCAGAATGTTTGATTAATATTTATATTTTCAAAACAATAATTATTATATTATATTAATATGTTTCAAAGCCGAAAAACCTCCCATAGACACGGGTTTATTCTTGTAACTCGTACCCGTTATTTAAAACTCGTTTATAAAATAATATATTATTTTCAATCCTTGAACTCAATTAGAAACGATATATATATATTTTATGATTATTTGTCACTCGTCACAAACCGTAGTTTTCCTTAATTGTATAATTCAAGAATCTTGTATTCTCGTGGACACATTCGTCTACTCAAGGTCATAAGAACGTTACTTTTAGGAAGTTCCTTATTCCGTGTCGTCGTCACAAATCCCATCTTGTCCCTAATTTGTGTGTTGATAATTTTAGGGCATACGTAAGTCGTTTGAGACTTACACTCGTGGTTCCAACTTGTCTCTTGTGTGATACTACCTACAGCGCAATCAGGTGAGTTTTCACGGCCCCTTTTTATTCTTTTAACTTGGGGGAGAAAACATGACTAACTATTTTTGAGATTTTGTAAATTCGTATGTTATCAATGTTAAAGCTAAGCGTAACACGCTATCACAGAAAGTCCTCATCTTATATCGGACTGTTAATATGGATCTTAGCTAGGTAATATTTAGTAGTACTACTGGGTTTGACAAATCCCACCCGCGTTAGTCACGCTAACTCGAATAGAGATCGAACGGGTGAAATGTAGAACCAAAGACTGATTGCTTCTAAATTATTCTAAGTACAAATGTTGCTGATAGGCTTATCAGTAGCATTCAACACATGTTGCTGCTAATAGGCTTATCAGCAGCATTCAACACATTTTGCTGCTGATAGGCTTATCAGCAGCATTCAACACTTGTTGCTGCTGATAGGCTTATCAGCAGCATCAATCTCATTCTTGCTGCTAATAGCGTGTTCCTTGAAGACAAATCGTTGCAGCTGACTATCCATGCCAAGCGTCACTGACAACTTTCTGCAAAAGCGACTGACACACTGAAAGCAGAAGGAACCTCAATGGTGCAACCAATGACGGACGACAATGCTCTTCTCCAGACATGCAAGCAATAATGCATAAAGAAGACGCTTCAATAAAGTTAACTAGATATAGACAAAACGTGTAATAGTTAGCTATATTCATCAGATCAACGGTCTGTGTTAGATCTGATACTTAGAATCAAGGGTCTGTCCTGATTCTAAGTTAGTATAAATACTGTGTAAACACTTCATTGTAAGTGTGCTTCTTCACTGAGTTTTCATATGTAATCGTTTATTCACAAAGCTTAATACAACAGTGTTCTTATCAGTATTCATTCTGTTTACTCGATTATACTTGTGTAGTTGTTATTGTTTCCGCCAATCTCAACTAAGAACAGAACCATCTTGTACTTTCACGATCCTACAAGTGGTATCAGAGCTTTGGCTCAGATTAAACAAACTCACACTTGTTTAATCACTTCTGGTTCTATTCTGAACTCTCCCTCTTTGATCAAGTCACCCAAAATCACGAAACAAAAATGGCACAAAGCAATGGTTTTGAAGACATCGGCAGCATCAACCGACCACCAAGATTGGTGTCTGGAGAAGACTACGACATGTGGAAAAATCGCATGGAAAGTTTTTTCTGCTATCAGGAGTACGGAATGTGGAAATCCATCAGGGATGGACCCTACATTCCCATGGTGGCATCTGCTGACTCTGGAGGATCATCAGTTCCAAAGGATCCCTCCAAGTCCTCAGAAGAGGATATAAAAAAGATGGAGGTGGACTTCAAGGCACTAGGAGCTATCCAAATATGCCTTCCAAATGAATTTTTTCATAACTTCAGAAGTTACAAAACCGCCAAAGAGCTCTGGGAGGCTCTTGAGAAGATGTTTGCTGGCTCAGAAGAAGTCAAAGAAAACAGAAGGGACATCTTGAAGCAGCAGTACGAAAACTTCGTCTAGAAGGAAGGTGAGTCCCTAACGGTTTTATATAACATATTTACTTATCTTGTAGGGATGCTGCAGTGCTCAAAGGTAAAACTGGAGAATGATGATATTCTCAAAAAGTTCATCAGGTCTTTACCTAGCTGTTGGACACTCTACACGGTGTCCATTAGAAGAACAGAGAATCTAAAGACTCTCCAAATGACTGAGCTCTTGGGTATGCTGAAGACTTATGAGCTAGAGATGATTCAGGCAAAAGAACGAAGCTCAAGCTACCAAACAGCTTCAACATCCACCACCACCTCTTCTGCTTTTCAATCTGAGCACTCAGGTCCTAGTACTAGCAACTACTATCCTCCCATAGTCACACATCCTCAAACCCCTACCTCTAAAACAAACACATCTCCATTTATTCTTGAAGCTCCTTCTCAAGCCTCAACCTCCGCTGCTTTTGTTTCTGAATACTCAAGCAACATGTACTTTATCAAGGAGGATCTTGAGTGCTTCCATCCAGATGATCTAGAAGAAGTGGATATACAGCACTCCTATGCCATGCTCTCTATAAGAGCAAAAAGGTTCTACTCTAGAATCGGAAGACCCATTCCAAGCAACAGCTCCAACACCAGAGTTGGCTTAGATAAAAGTAAGTTGAGATGTTACAACTATAACCAACTGGGTCATTTTGCTAGAGAATGCAAGGCACCTAGGGCAAACCCTGCTGAGGATCGAACAAGACAAAGCCAATCTAGCCAACCTAGACAACAGCAACAAACTACTCCTCCAGCTCAAACTGCAGCTTGTGCAATTGTTGGAACATCTGACCTTGTCTGGAGCTTCCAGTATGAAGATCTGCCTGCTAACAACCAAGCTCTTATGGCAGACACAACTGAGATACCGCCTCAGGTATATGAACATCTATGTTCCCAAGCCTGTATTGATAAGGTTTTAGGCTACAGAAAGCATAATCAAAACCTCATAGATCAAAATGAAGAGTTTCATAAAATGAAATCTGAATTCAAAAAGGTCGAAGACAGTTACAAAGAAAAAATTAACTGCCTAAAGAAAGAGATTTCATCATTAAAACATGAACAAACCAATCTTGAAACTCAGATTGATGATCTACCGACCAGATTAAAAGCTACCAGAGCAGAATTAGCAGAACAAAAAGTTCATGTCGACAAATATGAATTTGCTTCCAAAAAGCTGCAAAGACTTTTGGATGCTCAAATTCAAGAAAAGGTAAAAACTTGTCTGGGGTATCATGCTGAACAATATCAAGTCGTTGCACCTCCTGCTGACTACGTTGCCATCCATGAACCAAGCTTCAATCTTGCAAATCTTGATATGGCCAACAGAAATCTTGATCCTTCTAAGGATGAACCTTTGGTACAAGAATGCACTACCTCATCAGAGTCTGATTCAACTTGCTCAGACTCCACTGAAATAAGTGAAGCTTCATATTTGGTACAAGAATCCACTACTTCATCTCCTCCTGCCCCTAAAGTCATTCTGACTAAATATGAAGTCCCCATTATCCATTCAGCACCAGTACCAGCCATTTCAGTACCAGTTCCTACACCATTCAAACAAATCAAAATTAGCTATCCTCCAAAAGGTAGGAAGCTAAATACTGAAAAGGGCCAGTTCTAATCTTCAATCCAGCCAAGGAAGGTGTTTGAATGCGCCTGGAGAAAGGGTTCCATATGTTCAAAAGACATTGGAAGAAGCTACTTTTGAGCACAACAAAGCTCACCCTTGAAATTTCAAAGACCTTTTCAAAAGAAAGGATTATGTGTATCTTTAAAGGGATAAACTGGCAAAATCATGTTTTGTCTGTGGAAAATATAACCACACTGCCAGCACCTGCTTCTACTACCTTTAGCAGCAAAGAAACCTTAAGCAACATGCTTTTGAGAAGACAAAGAAGAACAAACAGGTAAGAAGTTTTGAAGCTAAGACAAAACCTCGACAATCTTGCATCATCTATGGAGAATCAGACCACTTTGCTGCAAATTGTAAGTCTAATCCTTTCAATCAGATTCTTCTTTCAACCCCAGTTATACAAAAGCCTATCAGTAAGGTGAATAAGGATAAGCATACATCTGTTTCTAAGCCATCAGCAGCCAAAATAACTGCTGCTGATCGAGTAAAACCCAAGCAACCAAAAGGAAAGCCTTCAGCAGCAACAAAGTCTGCAGCTGCTCAAGTAAAACCATCAGCAGCAACAAAATCTACTGCTGATAAGCCAAAATCCTTAGATACAACGTCTACTGCTGAAAAGACAAACATAGCTGAAAAACCACCAACTCAACAATGGAAGGTAAAGAAACCACCAAGCATCATGATCGGTTCAGTTGAGTGCGTCTATCCTTTGTTGTAAATATGTCTGTCTTATGTTGTAAATAAAAGTTATAACTCATTAGCATCCTTTTGGCTGCTGACAGGTCTGATCTTCAGCAGCAAAGAATTTGCCCCTAACCGCCTTAAGTTATCAGAAGGAATAAGTTTCCTGCGGATAGCTTTAAGGCTGTCAGCAGCAACATCCTTGCTGCAGATCATTGCATCTATCAGCAGCAATTAAGTTTGTTGCTGACAAACTTAACCTTCCGCAGCAACCAAAGTTGCAGCGGACATGCTTATTCATCCACAGCAACAGAGTTTGCCGCTGATGGGTAAACTTAAGTTCAAATTAACCTTTACCCGCTGTAAAAGAAATTAACGTCAGTCTTTACCATGACTGCCTCGGTGTATTACAGCTGTAACAATAAAAGTAAATAAGGTTGTACTGTACAAGTCATTTTTCTTTTACTCTCCTCTGCCGTTATAAGAACAAATCAAATTTTCTTTACCACCTCTTCACATTCAATTCAACCCTAAGTCCCCACCACATTCAAAGCTCTCCATATTCTCCATATTCTCAAGTTTCCACCATACTCAAACCATCCCTCAAAAATCAAACGGCTATGGCAGATATCAACAACCCAGATGACAAGTTTTCCCCATACCATAACCTAACAACATACCTCACCAAAGGAAATAAATCCGAAGGATTTGACGATATGATCGATTTCTTATGTGGATCAAAGATCTACTTTGCCCTCACCACCAACCCTACCATATATATCCCTCATATGGAGGATTTCTGGAGTACCGCCGTCTACTCTACCGAACATGGGATTCCCTAAATCAAAGCCAAAGTAGACGGCAAGGATATCACCATCTTGGAAGCCATACTCAGAAAATATCTTAAGCTTCAAGATGAGGGAGCAGTGATCTCATACTCGAAGGACGAATATATGAGGACCTTTGTCTCCATTGGATACACTGGAAATCAGACCGAGTATACGATCGAGAAGGCGCTGATGGGCCCTCCATGGAAGTATCTCTGCCACACTCTTCTCCAATGCATATCTCAGAAGAGGAGTGGATGGCATCAGGTGAGCTCTGCACTTGCCTTCGCCTTCCATGGTATGGTCACTAACCAAGGCTTCAACTTTGCACACCTCATCTTTGAGGGTTTGAGATATAACCTTCAAGAGGGTGCAAAGCAGCAATTCTTTATGTACCCAAGATTCTTGCATGAAATTTTCAATCAAGAACTAAAAGAACTTTCAAAACCTACAAGAATCTACATCATGTTGGGTCATAAAAATAACATTTTTCAAAGTATGAGGACTGTTTCAAAAAAGTTCTCGGGGGTCAATGTTCCATTGTTATCTACAATGCTGATCATGCAAAGAACCCCGGGTGACAGTTCAGCAATCCCAGCTGATACTGATCCCACACCCTCCACCTCACATCCTGAACAACAATGTGCTTCTACCATTCGAACCCCTGTGCATACTACTAAGGATGCACAGGCACAAAAATTACTTACACCTCTTTTGGATGTTATCGTTCAACCGGAACACAGGGCCCCGGTTGCAACGACATATACTAGTAAAAGTGGCAAGAGAACTCCTTCTTCTCTTGCCTCCAAGGCCCAAACCCAACCTAACAGCCCTCACTCAGAATCACAACATTCTGGTGAGAATATCATAAGGGAAAGCCACATTATTAGGGAGAATTCTTTGGATGTCTCTCTATTAGGATCAGGATCACTTCCCGGATCTGTAGAACAGCCCCCTGAGCCCTTCCTTTCTCTTCTGAACTTAAGTGCTGAAGAACCTGATCAAGATGATGTACCTTCTCCAACTACCACTATCTAGGAGGTACTGATTGATCTTGCTTCCAACACACCCAACCCAAGTTCTTCTACCCTGAAGGAACACTCTAGGAGTTATGAAAGAGTGGATGTGGAAGAGGCTGTCACTACTGCTGGTCCATCAAATGACCAGGAGGATAGTGACAACATTGCTAAGACCTCAACCATGGCAACTCACAGTGAGGATGCTTCCTTGGAAACTCCCCTCACTGAGAGGAATCCCAGGCGCCAAGAAACCATGGGTGATGGGGATGAAGAAGCTAGGCCTAAGGCCCCATCTGGATCCAAGGATTCCACAACTGTGGATGAGGACAGACTAAAACTTCATAACCTGGAATTGACGGCCAGGGTGGCTATGCTAGAGGCTGAAGTGTCCAAACTAAGACACCAAGTCTCTATGCATAAAGCCCATCAACGCCCAACTGTATATTCTCCCTCTCTTGTATCAGTGGGCACCTAAACTGATGCTTATTTGTCCACTGATGCAACCAAAAAGGGGGAGATGGTCCCATTGTAAGAAGACACAGACAGTCTTGACGACTGGATTTAAGAGAAAGCTGTTTTTCAAAGTACACTTTTCAAGCCAGCTTTTGTACAGGTCCATGACTTGCCAGCTTCAGATAACGAAGAAGAAGAAACAACTGAAGACTGGAAGTTAGTCGTCAGGGCTGTTGATGAGGTGCTGGATGAAGCTGAAGACAAAGAACAAAAATATACAGCTTTCAGCATCCTCCCTGAATTAGCAGCCATCATAAGTCAATCCATTACCCCCCAACTCTTTCAAACTTCACAGAAGCTAGAATTTGACTCCATTCTAGCTTGGGGTATGATGGATCAGCTGAGAGATTTTGGATTGGATGGGAGTTTAGTGGAGTAGAAGAGCTAAACTGGAACTCTCTCAATTCCCTCAAAGTCCTACAACTGTATTTAACTAACTGCATCAACACTTCATCAGATCTCTCAGCAGAACTTGACATTGGCAGGTTCTATGACTTGATGGAGGATAATCTACCCAGCTTCGAAAGACTCATACAAACAGCAAAACGGGTAGCTTATCCTGAATCTTCGGCAGCAGCAGAAATAAGACTGACTCCTAGAAGACTTGAAATTATAAGGAGCAGTCTTCTCACAAAAGAAGAAGTTTACTGCTTAAGAAGATTTCTGTACTCCTTCATTATCAAAGACTTAGATGTGCTGGGATGGCTAAGCACTAAGTCTCTTGACCACACCTTCTTACTGAGCAACGGCTCCTCTCACACCATCAACACGAGGAACATCCTGTCACTTCCTACAGACTTTATCTACAAGATCTTTCAACTCAGGGAAAATATCTGCAATGTCAACTCCCTTGAAAGCCAGGCAATGATAGCTACTGTCAGAGCCCATCTTGAACAAGAAGGAAGAATTACTGAGGAAGTATATGTGTCAAACTCTGACACTGATACTGACTTAGCTTCCCCTCGAGTAGACATCTTTGCTGCAACATATGAGTCAAGATCAACTATCAAAGAAATGTTGAAAGAATTCACAGGTCCTGAGTGCAAAACGGATGAAACCAATGACTTTCCCCTGTTCACCTCTCAATGTGCCAATGAAGCTGAGGCTGAGATCCCAATATCAGCACCATCATCTGTTGTTGTGGTCAGTGAAGCCAAAGCAGAGGCATCCAATATAAACAAGGGAAAGGGAATTATGACATATGAAGATGAAGAGAGATTGCTAAAAGAGTAAAGAGAGAGGGAAGAGAAGAGAAGAAGAAGAAGAGAAGAAGAGGAGATGACTGACATTAAAAAGGCTCAAGAAAGAAAAACAACCATTCTCCTCAGAGAACAAACCATCCAGCTGTATGTTAGACAGCTGGATGAACTGAAAAGAAAGATTCCTACAGTTGACCAGATTGAAGAAGATGCAGCTCTTGCTCTTCAACTGCAGGAACAATTTAACAGAGAAGAAGAAGAAAGAAGAAGCTAAGTTCAGAATAACCGATTCTGAACTAGCCAAAGAAATGAGGGAGGAGTCGGTAAAGGCTCTAGTTTCTCAAGGTGAGGATGCAGACTACCTTGAGAAACTATCAAATAAAGAATTCTACAGAGCCTTCATGGGTCAGCAAGGTCAATTGGCAAAGAAGAAACAGGCTAAAGAAGAAGAAAAAGCCACACAAAAGTCCAAAAAGACCATTGCCTTTAATAAACGGACCCATGAAGAAAGGAAGGTCATGATTGACTTCCTTAAGGCTAGAGGAGAGAATGGAAAGAGGCTAGGTCCCATGAACTTCATGAACCTGCAAGCCATCTACTTCAAAGTCAAGAAGGATGAGGAAGAAAGATTGGGGAAGAAGGGCTCCAAGAAAAGGGTACTTATTCAGGAAGAAGAAGAAACAAAAGCAAAGAAACCCAAGCCTTCTTCCTCACCTACCTCTTCCTCAGTCCAACAACCTTCCACTCTCCTCCCCAAACCTTCCACTCCTCCACCCAAAAAGTCCAAACCATTCCACCCAGCTCCCACTCATCAACAGCCTCCCTTGAAGAAATCCAAACCCACACCTAAACCAGAAGACTCAAGAGACATAGTTGATTGGGTCTATAATCCACAGGATCAAAGGTTTGAGATCTTCAGGGGGAGAACTGAAAGAAGAAGATCTATCCACAGATCTGTTGATGAAGTTATGCAATTGCCAGATTCAGATCATGGCAGAATTTTGGAGCTGAGTAAAGCTCATGAGCCTGCAAATGAGGGTGGGAAACTTCTTGTGCTAGCCATCAAACACTACTTCAACCCTAGCAAAGATGTGATCATTGACATCAAACCACTCAAGTCCCACTCTCCATTTGTAAGTTGGTCATATAATGCTGATTTGGACGAGTTCACTTTAACTGATGTAAGGAAGCAGAAGATGAGATGTTCAAGCAAAACAATCTACAAAATGCCACATAAAGACATCAAGACTCTGTCTACACTTCCACTGAACAATCCCATCAAGGATCCAAGAGGCTATGAAGTTGAAAGGATAGTCAGCCACATGCAAAAGCTTCAGAAGCAAGGTGATTAGAAGAATTTTGGTCGCATCAGTCTAGGGGGAGTTTGTAGAACCAAAGACTGATTGCTTCTAAATTATTCTAAGTACAAATGTTGCTGATAGGCTTATCAGTAGCATTCAACACATGTTGCTGCTAATAGGCTTATCAGCAGCATTCAACACATTTTGCTGCTGATAGGCTTATCAACAGCATTCAACACTTGTTGCTGCTGATAGGCTTATCAGCAACATCATTCTCATTCTTGCTGCTAATAGCGTGTTCCTTGAAGACAAATCGTTGCAGCTGACTATCCATGCCAAGCGTCACTGACAACTCTCTGCAAAAGCGACTGACACACTGAAAGCAGAAGGAACCTCAATGGTGCAACCAATGACGGACAACAATGCTCTTCTCCAGACATGCAAGCAATAATGCATAAAGAAGATGCTTCAATAAAGTTAACTAGATATAGACAAAACGTGTAATAGTTAGCTATATTCATCAGATCAACGGTCTGTGTTAGATCTGATACTTAGAATCAAGGGTCTGTCCTGATTCTAAGTTAGTATAAATACTGTGTAAACACTTCATTGTAAGTGTGCTTCTTCACTGAGTTTTCATATGTAATCGTTTATTCACAAAGCTTAATACAACAGTGTTCTTATTAGTATTCATTCTGTTTACTCGATTATACTTGTGTAGGTGTTATTGTTTCCGCCAATCTCAACTAAGAACAGAACCATCTTGTACTTTCACGATCCTACAAGTGGTATCAGAGCTTTGGCTCAGATTAAACAAACTCACACTTGTTTAATCACTTCTGGTTCTATTCTGAACTCTCCCTCTTTGATCAAGTCACCCAAAATCACGAAACAAAAATGGCACAAAGCAATGGTTTTGAAGACATTGGCAGCATCAACCGACCACCAAGATTGGTGTCTGGAGAAGACTACGACATGTGGAAAAATCGCATGGAAAGTTTTTTCTGCTATCAGGAGTACGGAATGTGGAAATCCATCAGGGATGGACCCTACATTCCCATGGTGGCATATGCTGACTCTGGAGGACCATCAGTTCCAAAGGATCCCTCCAAGTCCTCAGAAGAGGATATAAAAAAGATAGAGGTGGACTTCAAGGCACTAGGAGCTATCCAAATATGTCTTCCAAATGAAGTTTTTCATAACTTCAGAAGTTACAAAACCGCCAAAGAGCTCTGGGAGGCTCTTGAGAAGATGTTTGCTGGCTCAGAAGAAGTCAAAGAAAACAGAAGGGACATCTTGAAGCAGCAGTACGAAAACTTCGTCTAGAAGGAAGGTGAGTCCCTAACGGTTTTATATAACATATTTACTTATCTTGTAGGGATGCTGTAGTGCTCAAAGCTGAAACTGGAGAATGAGGATATTCTCAAAAAGTTCATCTGGTCTTTACCTAGCTGTTGGACACTCTACACGGTGTCCATTAGAAGAACAGAGAATCTAAAGACTCTCCAAATGACTGAGCTCTTGGGTATGCTGAAGACTTATGAGCTAGAGATGATTCAGGCAAAAGAACGAAGCTCAAGCAACCAAACAGCTTCAACATCCACCACCACCTCTTCTGCTTTTCAATCTGAGCACTCCGGTCCTAGTACTAGCAACTACTATCCTCCCATAGTCACACATCCTCAAACCCCTACCTCTAAAACAAACACATCACCATTTCTTCTTGAAGCTCCTTCTCAAGCCTCAACCTCCGCTGCTTTTGTTTCTGAATACTCAAGCAACATGTACTTTATCAAGGAGGATCTTGAGTGCTTCCATCCAGATGATCTAGAAGAAGTGGATATACAGCACTCCTATGCCATGCTCTCTATAAGAGCAAAAAGGTTATACTCTAGAACCGGAAGACCCATTCCAAGCAACAGCTCCAACACCAGAGTTGGCTTAGATAAAAGTAAATTGAGATGTTACAACTATAACCAACTGGGTCATTTTGCTAGACAATGCAAGGCACCTAGGGCAAACCCTGCTGAGGATCGAACAAGACAAATCCAATCTAGCCAACCTAGACAACAGCAACAAGCTACTCCTCCAGCTCAAACTGCAGCTTGTGCAGCTGTTGGAACATCTGATTTTGACTGGAGCTTCCAGTATGAAGATCTGCCTGCTAACAACCAAGCTCTTATGGCAGACACAACTGAGATACCGCATCAGGTATATGAATATCTATGTTCCCAAGCCTGTATTGATAAGGTTTTAGGCTACAGAAAGCATAATCAAAACATCATAGATCAAAATGAAGAGTTTCATCAAATGAAATATGAATTCTAAAAGGTCGAAGACAGTTACAAAGAAAAAATTAACTGCGTAAAGAAAGAGATTTCATCATTAAAACATGAACAAACCAATCTTGAAACTCAGATTGATAATCTACTGGCCAGATTAAAAGCTACTAGAGCAGAATTGGCAAAACAAAAGTTCATGTCGACAAATATGAATTTGCTTCCAACAACCAGAAATTCCCATGTGGAAATGGGAACAAATATCCATGGACTTCATCACCAAATTACCACGAAATCCTACCGGATGTGATACCATTTGGGTAGTTGTTGATCGATTAACAAAGTCCGCTCACTTCTTAGCAATCAAGGAAACCGATAAAATGTACAAGCTTACTCGTATTTACTTGAAAGAAGTAGTCTCTCGGCACGGGGTGCCAGTATCTATCATTTCAGATCGTGATGCACGATTCACTTCTCGTTTCTGGCAGTCGTTACACAAAGCCTTAGGCACACGTCTAGATATGAGCACAGCATACCATCCTCAAACTGATGGCCAGACAGAACGTACTATTCAAACGCTGGAGGACATTCTACGAACTTGTGTGATTGATTTCCGTAACACTTGGGAGTCTCACCTACCATTGGTGGAGTTTTCCTATAACAACAGTTATCACACTAGCATCAAGGCATTTCCATTTGAAGCACTTTATGGACAGAAATGTCGTTCTCCAATTTGTTGGGCCGAGGTTGGGGATAGTCAACTTACAGGTCCTGAACTCGTACTTGAAACTTCTGAGAAAATCGTTCAAATTAGAAACCATATGGCAACAGCTCGTGATCGTCAAAAGAGCTATGCCGATAAGCGTCGTAAACCGTTAGAATTTCAAGTAGGGGATATGGTCTTTTTAAAAGTCTCACCTTGGAAGGGTGTCATTCGTTTTGGGAAACGTGGCAAACTGAATCCTCGTTATGTTGGACCATTCAAGATAGTAAAGAGAATTGGCCCAGTCGCGTATCAACTGGACCTGCCGGAAGGACTTAGTAGTGTACACGATGTCTTTCACATCTCAAATTTGAAGAAATGTCTAGCAGACGAGTCTCTCGCGGTTCCTCTTAAGGAACTACACATTGATGAACAGTTACGTTTCATCGAAGAACCCGTGGAAATTATGGATAGGGAAGTCAAAATGTTAAAGCACAGTAAAATCCCTATTGTCATAGTTCGTTGGAACTCGAAACGCGGACTGGAATTCACGTGGGAATGTGAGGATCAGATGATGCGCAAATATCCTAATCTGTTCAAGCACTCCACGTCGAACTCTTAAGATACTATTTAATTTTCGGGACGAAAATTCTTTCAACTAGAGGATGATGTGACAATCCGACTTTTCAAGTTAATTCCGTTAGTGACCCCGTTAAATATTCTGTTAAATCCTAACCAAGTTAACCCAAATTCCAAGGCCAAGGAATCATTGCTGTCAAAGCTGAAGTTGCAGGGACTAGTTTTGTAAATATCTAGAAATCCTAGTAGGCACGGTCGCGCCTTGTATTGGCACGGTCGCGCCAAGTGTCCTGGCACGGTCGTGCCTCTTGTTGGCATGGTCGCGCCTCTTGTCAGTTGAAACGTAAAACGCAGCCTTTAATCGTAAATCCGTTCGAGTATCAACTTGGTAACGTAAAATCTTTAATGGCAATCATCATTGAGACTTATCCATTTGCATTACGTTCGAATTAATTCCATTATGATCATTCATCTTGAAACCGTCGAAACCCATCCCCATTACGAACCAATTCGACTAAATTCGTCCAGTAACCTCTCGATCGAGCACCTACACACGTTAGACGAGTCTCCCAGAAGCTTCAGAATATACCAATTTGGTCGAAAGAGTGGCTGGAAACACCAATAACCAAACCCGTCGCCGTCGGACTGAGTTCTAACCGTACGCTATCAATCAATCATCTATTCTGGTAATCAAACTCATCCTTCGTTTCAATCTGCTAATCAAAAGCCCTATCATATTTCGGGCTTGCATTATTGAATTTAACTCAATCAGAAACCTAGGGTTCATACACTTTCGGTTTTAATCGAATACTAATCTAGACATGTTGTTAATTCAATTAAAATACATGGTTATGTTCGAAATTCTTTGTTTATCAAAAGCCCCATGATTTCCAACATTAACATTATAAGATTTAATCGATTTGATTATGAAATTATTCAGACACGGTCGCGCTAATCGGCAAGCGCGGTCGTGCCTATCGGAGCACAGTCGTGCCCCGTGCCCGACCTGGTCGTACCTGCAAGCCAGAAAAGGTCATGCCTAGAAAACCCTAGACACGGTCGTGCCTGATGACCAGACTTTGTTGTGTCTTCTGTTTGATCAACACGGTCGCGCCCGTGTCCTGAACACGGTCGTGCCTTGTCTTAGGCGCGGTCGTGTGTGAGAAAGCCTTTTGTCAGAATGTTTGATTAATATTTATATTTTCAAAACAATAATTATTATATTATATTAATATGTTTCAAAGCCGGAAAACCACCCATAGACTCAGGTTTATTCTTGTAACTTGTACCCGTTATTTAAAACTCATTTATAAAATAATATATTATTTTCAATCCTTGAACTCAATTAGAAACGATATATATATATTTTATTATTATTTGTCACTCGTCACAAACCGTAGTTTTCCTTAATTGTATAATTCAAGAATCTTGTATTCTCGTGGACACATTCGTCTACTCATGGTCATAAGAACGTTACTTTTAGGAAGTTCCTTATTCCGTGTCGTCATCACAAATCCCATATTGTCCCTAATTTGTGTGTTGATAATTTTAGGGCATACGTAAGTCGTTTGAGACTTACACTCGTGGTTCCAACTTGTCTCTTGTGTGATACTACCTACAGCGCAATCAGGTGAGTTTTCACGGCCCCTTTTTATTGTTTTAACTTGGGGGAGAAAACATGACTAACTATTTTTGAGATTTTGTAAATTCGTATGTTATCAATGTTAAAGCTAAGCGTAACACGCTATCACAGAAAGTCCTCATCTTATATCGGACCGTTAATATGGATCTTAGCGAGGTAATATTTAGTAGTACTACTGGGTTTGACAAATCCCACCCGCGTTAGTCGCGCTAACTCGATTAGAGATCGAATGGGTGAAATGTTAGCCTACTCACACCGCCAGTGTTGATAGACCTGGCAAGAGGCAAATAAACAAACAGTCAGCTTCGGTTGCGAGAGCTTGAGTTAAACATGAACATAGGTTAGCTACCTATAGATACATATTGAATGAACATAAATCTGGTAAACGCTTATTTACATATATTGAAACCTGTGAACTTACCAACCTCGTGTTGACATATTTTCTTACATGTTTTCTCAGGTCGCTAAGATAAGACATAGGTGCACATTAGGGCATGCATGGGATTCAATTATTTTGATTATGGATTATTTATGCTTGTTTGGATTAATTTGTATTGTACTTGGTTTGGTTGGACGTTTTGGACTTTTGGACTTTTGTTTTGGGCGCGTGTGTTTTGGGCATTTACTTTCTTTACGCTTCCGCATTGAAACTCTAATTATTATGATATTTTCATTTGAGTCCCATGTAGAGTCATTCAAAGTAACTAATGTCTGAGATCCTGGTTCGTCACTCCCTAAACGGTAAAACTCCGTTAGTTAAAATTGGGGGTGTGACAAGTAAATGCACTATCTTCATGACATATGATATTTTACTAAAGATTATCCGAATTTCCAGAATGAGGAGACATCACTTAGCACATGAATAGCAGAATCCAAATTAGATTGTATAGGAATCAATATGATTCAGAATCGAATGATTCAATGTTTTGGCTTATATATGTGGAATCATAAGATTCAGGTACGTGGATCCAACTATTATCTGGATTATGAATTTGTAGAACCAAAGACTGATTGCCACCAAATTATTTTAAGTACAAATGCTGCTGATAGGCTTATCAGCAGCATTCAACACATATGGCTGTTGATAGGCTTATCAGCAGCATTCATCACATATGGCTGCTGATAGGCTTATCAGCAGCATTCAACACTTGTTGCTGCTGATAGGCTTATCAGCAACGTTCAACACAAGTTGCTGCTGATAGGCTTATCAGCAACATTATTCTTATCTCTGCTGCTGATAGCTTTATTCACTGAAGACCAAACGTTGCAGCTGACTACCCATGTGAAGCGCCTCTGACACCTTTCTGCAAAAGCAACTGCCACACTCCAAGCAGAAGGAACCTCAGTGGTGCAACCAATAAAGGACAATGACGCGCGTCTCCAAGCATGCAAACATGATGCCTAAGAAGACGTTTCAGTAAAGTTATTTAGATTAGCCTTTGCGTGTAATTTAGATTAATAAACAAGATCAACGACTTGTGTTAGATCTGATCCTTAGAATCAAGGGTCTGTCTTGATTCTAAGTTACTATAAATACTGTGTAAACACTTCATAGTAAGTGTGTCTTTCATGTGCCTTCACAGTGCTTTTTGATAGAGTTTTACTTGTACTCTTGTAATCTCAAGTTTAATACAACAGTGCATTTATCAGTATTCTTGCTGCTTACTTGTTTACTTTGTTGGTTGCTATTGTTTCCGCCAATATCAACTAGAATAGAATCACCTTGTAATCTTACGATCCTACAAGTGGTGTCAGAGCTTTGGCTCAAGATTAAACAAACTAACATTTGTTTAATCACTTTCTGATTCTATTCAAAACTCTATTCTTGATCAAGTCACACAAAACAAAATGGCACAAAGTCATGGATCTGAAGACATCGGCAGTATCAATCGACCACCGAGGTTGGTGTCTGGGGAGGACTATGATATGTGGAAGAACCGTATGGAAAGCTTCTTCTGCTACCATGAATACGGAATGTGGAAATCCATAAGGGATGGACCTTATGTTCCCATGGTGGCCTCTGCTGACTCCGGAGGACCACTAGTTCCTAAGGAACCCTCCAAGTATTCTAAAGAAGACATCAAGAAAATGGAAGTGGACTTCAAGGCATTAGGAGCTATCCAAATGTGCCTTCCAAATGAAGTTTTTCACAATTTCAAGGCTCACAAAACTGCAAAGGAATTATGGGGAGCCCTGGAAAAGATGTTTGATGGGTCTGAGGAGGTCAAGGAGAACAGACGTGACATTCTCAAGCAACAGTATGAAAACTTCGTCTGGAAAGAAGGTGAGTCACTAACAGTTTTATATAACAGGTACACGTACCTGGTTGGAGAACTGCAGTGCTCCAAGGTAAAGCTGGAGAATGAAGACATTCTCAAAAAGTTCATAAGATCTCTTCCTAGTTGTTGGACATTATATACAGTGTCCATCAGAAGAACAGAGAATCTGAAGACTCTTCAGATGACTGAGCTCTTTGACATGCTCAAAACCTATGAATTAGAAATGATTCAAGCTAAAGAAAGGAGCTCCAGTTATCAATCAGCTACCACTTCCTCCACCACCACCTCAGCGCTTCACTCTGATCATTCTGGTCCTAGTGCAAGCAACTACTATCCTCCCATTGTTACTCATCCTTAAACACCAACTGCTTCACAATCCAACTCATCACCATTTCTTCTTGAGGCACCTCCTCAACAGCCAACCTCTACTGCTTTTGTCTCTGACAACTCAAGCAGCATGTACTTCATAAAGGAGGATCTGGAATGCTTTAATCCAGATGATCTTGAAGAAATGGATATTCAGCACTCATATGCCATGCTCTCCCTCAGAGCAAAAAGGTTTTATTCTAGAACCGGGAGATCAGTTCCAAGCAACAACTCAAACACCAGAGTTGGGCTTGATAAAAGAAAGATCCGATGTTACAACTGTAACCAAACGGGTCACTTTGCTAGGGAGTGCAAGGCACCTAAAGCCAATCAGGGTGCAAGCCATCAAAGACAAGCTTACCAAGGTCAGCCCAAGCACCAGCAGCAGCAAGGAACTCATCCAGCACAAACTGCAGCCTGTGTAAATGTTGGAACTTCAGACTTTGACTGGAGTTTTCAATATGAAGATGTTCCTGCCTCCAACCAAGCACTTATGGCAGACAATGCAGAGATACCACCTCAGGTATTTGAACATCTTTGCTCTCAAGCTTGCATTGACAAAGATTTAGGTTATAGAAAGCACAACCAAAATCTGATAGATCAAAATGAAGAGTTTCATCAAATGAAGTCTGAATTCAAAAAGGTCGAAGATACTTACAAAGAAAAAATTAACTGCCTTAAGAAAGAGATTTCTTCATTAAAACATGAACAAACCAATCTAGAAACTCAGATTGATGATCTATTAGTAAAACTTAAAGCTACCAGAGCTGAACTGGCTGAACAGAAAGTTCATGTTGAAAAATATGAATTTTCATCTAAAAAGTTACAAAGATTGTTAGATATTCAAGTCCATGAAAGGGTAAAAACTGGACTTGGATATCATAATGACGAGTACCAGACAGTTCCTCCTCCTGCTGATTATGTTGCCATTCACCAACCAAGCTTTAATACTGCAAACCTTGACATGGCAAACCGAAACCTTGATACTTCAATGGATGCATGTTTTGTGGAAGACTGCTCCACCTCTTCAGAATCTGAGTCAACCTGCTCAGACCACTGTAAAACTAGTGCAGTCCCATCTGCTCCTTTCTCTGAAGCCGGTTGTCATGTTGTTACTCCAACCATTCCAGATCCCATCCCATTCAAACAAATCAAGATTAGCTATCCTCCAGGTGGAAGAAAGCTAATCATTGAAAAGGGAGAGACATCAGGTTTCACCAACCCCAAATCTCAGTCAAAGTCAAAGGCGTTTGATATTTCTCATACACCTGGAGAAAAAGGTCCATATGTTCAAAGGACACTAGAAGAAGCCACCTTTGAACATAACAAAGCTCATCCCTGGAACTTCAAAGATTTGTTTCAAAATAAGAACTATGTGGACTCTCACAGGGACAAGATAGCAGTATCATGCTTTGTGTGTGGCAAATACAATCACACTGCCAGCACCTGCTTTCACTACCGTGAACACCAAAGAAACTCAAAGCAGCATGCCTTTGAGAAAACAAACAGAAACAAACAGGTGAGAAGCTATGATGCAAAGGCAACAAAGTTCAGAGAATCTCTATCCCCTCAAAGAGTGAAGATGCAGAAACCTCAACAAACTTGCATCATATGTGGGGAATCAAACCACTGCAACATGCAAGTTCAACCCTTTTAACCAAGTTGCAAATCGTTCATCTGTGTTCAACCCATCAGCAGCAAACAAAATCGCTGCTAATAGAGTAAAGTCCAGGAAACCAAAGGCAAAGCCTTCAGCAGCAAAAGTCTCTGCTACTGACAAAGCACAATAAAAAAAAACGGCATCAGTAGCAAAAGTATGTGCTGCTGACAAAGCAAAATCCAAAACAAAGCTTCCAGCAGCAAAAACTACTACTGCTCCAGCAAAGCCTTCAGCAGCAAAATCAGCTGCGAATAAGCCAGAATTGTCAGCAACAACATCTTCTGCCGACAATGTAAAGAAAGCTAGAAAACCACCAGCACAGCAATGGAGGGCCAAACAATCTCCAAGCATAACAAATGGTTCCATTGACTGCAAGCTTGCTGAAAATGGAAAATTAGCAACGATTATCTACAATGCTGCAAGCTACAATGTTCCTCCCACTAATTAGATATTTCCCATGTGCAGGGACAGCCAGGCAACAAACATAATACTTGGGTGGTAGATAGTGGCTGTTCTAGGCACATGACAGGCAACAGGTCCATCCTCTCCAACTTCAGACATTTCAATGGAGGATATGTTGCCTTTGGGAGTGACTCAAAAGCTGGATCTATCACTGGACAAGGAACTGTGTCCAATGAAAGGATGAGTATTGAAAGAGTCAACTATGTTAAAGAACTTGACTTCAATCTCATGAGTGTTTCCCAAGTATGTGATCAAAAGCATTGGATGCTCTTCACTGACAAAGAATGTTTCGTGTTAGCTCCTGACCTATCTAAACCCCCTCCAGAGAAGATTCTCCTAACTGCTAATAGAAATGACAACTTATATGTGCTTGACATGAATGAAGTCACTCCCTCTGGTAGTGTTTCATGTTTTTTGTCAAATGCATCAGTTGATGAATCCGCTCTCTGGCACAGGAGGTTAAGCCATGTTAACATCAAAACAATCAATAAATTAGTGAAGGACAATCTTGTCAGAGGGCTTCCTGACAAAGAATTCCAGCTAGATGATCACTGCATTGCCTGCTTAAAGGGAAAACAACACAAGAGTTCCCACAAGCCCAAGACAATGAACACAAATGACACTCCTCTCCAGCTACTGCATATGGATCTCTTTGGTCCTACGAATGTCATGTCAATAGGCAAAAAGTCATACTGTCTGGTGATAACTGATGACTTCTCCAGATTCTCATGGGTATTCTTCCTAAGAACAAAAGATGAAACTGCTGAGATTCTCAAATCCTATATTCTTAGGGTAGAGAATCAAAGCAATCTGAAGGTAAAGATCATCAGGTGTGATCAAGGAACAGAGTTCAAAAATCACACTTTGAACAGTTTCTGTGAGAGCAAGGGCATTGAAAGGCAATACAGTGCTCCAAGAACCCCTCAACAAAATGGGGTTGCTGAAAGAAGAAATAGGACTCTGATTGAATCAGCAAGATCTATGCTGGCTGACTCAAAGTTGCCCCTTACTTTCTGGGCGGAAGCAGTAAGCACAGCTTGTTATGTGCAGAATAGAGTCCTTATTGTTAAGCCTCTCCAGAAAACACCCTATGAACTATGGCTCAAAAGAGTTCCCTACATTGGCTTCCTGAAGCCCTTTAGATGTCCATGTACCATACTCATCACACATGGAGTTCTTCCTAAATTCGGTGCAAAGTCTGATGAAGGTTACTTTGTAGGTTACTCCTCTCAATCAAAGGCCTAATGAGTTTTCAATTCTAGGACTCGGATTGTGGAAGAATCTGCTAATGTGGAATGCAGGCAACACGTTGTCTGTGAACAGGGTAAAGGTCCTAACTGGCTCGTTGATATAGACTCCTTCACCCAGATATTTGAGCCTCTCACATTCTCAAATATGGAGTTTTCTCCTTCAAAATCAACATCTTCTGCCTCAACCTCCTCTTCTGACTACAGACTGGATTTTCCCAGTCCCTACATCAAGATGAAAAGGCCATCTATTGATCCTCCATCAGTGACAGAAGCTATTGAAGCCAGTACAGGTGAAGCCGGTACTTCTAACACCACAAGCAGCAATCTCTCTGACCAAGAAATCTTTAATGAAGCCTCCTTAATCCATGCTGAAGAGGCCTCTGATGCTAATACTGCTGACACTGTGGAACACAATGATCAGAACCTCCAGGCTCCTCTCCTCCCAACTGAAGACAATCCTGATCTAAACCAAAGTAATCTAGAAGAGGGAATAAGGCTGGATGTGATACCCGCACAGAGAATAAACAAAGATCATCCTCTGGAAAACATCATTGGCCAAATCCACACAGGTATCCAGACAAGAAGTAAGTCTCATGAAGCCAACATTTGTTTGTTCTCTTGCTTTCTATCTCAGGTGGAACCCAAGAAGATTGATGAAGCTCTCAAGCACAACAGCTGGATTGAAGTAATGCAGGAAGAATTGCTGCAATTCAAAAGACAAGATGTTTGGAAGCTTGTTGATCTCCCACCTGGTCAAACAGCCATTGGAACAAGATGGGTCTTCAGAAACAAGCAAGACGAAAGGGGCATCGTGGTCAAGAACATAGCCAGACTGGTAGCTCAAGGCTACACTCAAGAAGAAGGCATTGACTATGATGAAGTCTTTGCTCCTGTTGCCCGTCTGGAAGCCATCAGAATCTTTCTGGCATATGCAGCATCCAAAAATTTATGATCTATCAAATGGATGTGAAGAGTGCCTTTTTGTATGGGAAGATTGGTGAAGAAGTCTATGTCAAACAGCCTCCAGGCTTTGTGGATCCTGCACATCCAAATAAGGTCTTCAAACTGGACAAAGCTCTCTATGGCTTACACCAAGCCCCAAGAGCCTGGTATGAAACCTTATCTGGATATCTACTTAGCAACAACTTCAGAAGGGGGGCCATTGATCAGACATTATTCATCAAAGATGAAGGGGGAGAAATTTTGTTGGTCCAGATTTATGTTGATGACATTAACTTTGGATCTACAAGAAAGAAGCTCTGCAAAGACTTTGAAGTTCTGATGCATTCCAAATTTGAAATGAGTTCAATGGGTGAACTAAATTTCTTTTTAGGACTTCAAGTCAAACAGGTACCAAATGGAATCTTCATAAGTCAATCCAAGTATGTCAAAAGCATCTTGGAGAGGTTCAAAATGACTGACTGCTCTGCTGCAAGGACTCCTATGCAAGTGCACCATCAATTATCTCCGGATAAAGAAGGACAAGACACTGATCAACATCAGTACCGAGCAATGATAGGGTCTCTCATGTACCTCACTGCCTCAAGACCATATATCATGTTTGCAGTTTGTCTCTGCGCAAGATTTCAAGCAGCTCCAAAAGTGTCTCATCTTCAAGCTGTCAAAAGGATCCGTAGATACCTAAAGGGAGCCCCAAAACTTGGGCTATGGTATCCAAAGAATGGAAATGTAAATCTCTATGCCTACACTGACAGTGACTATGGGGGTTGTAACTTGGACAAAAAGTCCACATCTAGGGGATGTCAATTTCTTGGAGGAAGGCTCATCTCATGGCAATGCAAAAAGCAAACATGTGTCTCTACTTCAACAGCTGAAGCAGAATACATTGCAGCTTCAAGCTGCTGTGCACTGGTCATCTGGATCCAAAATCAAATGCTTGACTATGGAATGACCTTCATGCAGACTCCAATTCACATTGACAACATGAGTGCTATCTCTATCACGAATAATCCAGTGCAGCATTTCAAGACTAAGCACATCGACATCAGGTATCACTTTATCAGGGATCAAGCTGAGAAAAAGAGAATTGTCCTATCCAAGGTTCACACAAATGAGCAATATGCTGATTTGTTCACTAAACCTTTTGATGAAGCAAGATTTCGATATATAGTTGAATCAATTGGCATGATGAACTTTGAATAAGACATGTCTCTAATTTTTATCTTTACTTGTAAATATGTCTATGTTTTTGTTCTTAATAAAAGGTTATAGTCAGCAGCACTTTTTCACTGCTGACAGATTTACTCTTCAGCAGCAAAGCCTATGCCACTGATCGCTTTAAGTTATTAGCAGGAACAAGTTTCCTACGGATAGCTTTAAGGCGGTCAGCAACGACCTTTTTGCTGCGGAATGAATACAACAGTCAGCAGCTACCAAATCTGCTGCTGAAAGACTTAACTATCCGCAGCAACCAAGTTTGCAGCGGATAGCTCACCATCAGCAGCAACCAAGTTTGCTGCTGATGGGTAAAACATGTCTACATTAACTTTTACCCGCTGTAAAAGTAAATATCGTCAGTCTTCACCATGACTGCTCGAGTGGTTTACAGCTGTAACAATGAAAAGTGAAACAGGTTGTACTGTACAAGTGAAGTTGCTTTTTCTTCATCTGACGTTATATCACAATCTCAAACGTTCCCACCACCTCTTCATTTTCAATTTCAAACCCTAACCTCCCATCACTTTCTCTCCCGTCCCCACAACATTCAAAGCCCTCCATAATCAACCACCATTCAAACACCCTTCTCCCTTCCCTCCAAATCTATAACAATGGCAGGCGCAGACATAAACAACCCCAACGACAAGTTTTCCCCATATCACAACCTCACTGCATACCTAATAAAGGGCAAGAAATCAGAAGGTTTCGATGATATGATCGACTTCCTTTGTCGGTCCAAAATCCTCCATGCCCTAACAGTCAACCCAACCATCTACACTTCCCACATGGAAGATTTTTGGAGCTCAGCCGTGTATTCTACTGAACAGGGCACTCCCCAAATCAGAGGCACAGTAGACGGCAAGGAGATGATTATCACTGAAGCAAAGCTCCGCCAACACCTCAAGCTTCAGGATGAAGGGGATGCCATCTCTTACCAACGAGACGTATACATGAGGACCTTTGTATCCATAGGGTACACTGGGAATCAAGCAGAGTATACGATAGAAAAGGCACTCATGGGTCCCAAATGGAAGTATCTCTGCCACACTCTTCTCCAATGCATATCCCAAAAGAGGAGTGGCTGGAACCAGCTTAGCTCCGGACTCGCGTCGGCAATTCACTGTATGATAACTAGGGAGGGTTTCAATTTTTCTCACCTCATTCTTGAAGGTTTGCGCTACAACCTTCAAGAAGGGGTGAAATCACAGTTCTTCATGTACCCAAGATTCTTGCAGGAAGTGTTCAACATTGAGCACCAAGATCTTTCAAAAACTGCAAGAATCTACTCAATTCTGGGACATAAGAACAACATTTTTCAAAGCATGAGAACAGTTTCATCAAAGTTCTCAGGGGCCGATGTTCCATTGTTGTCTACAATGTTGAACACGCAAAGTGCCCAGGATGACAGTTCAGCAAACCTAGCTGATACTGATCCCACACCCTCCACCTCACTCCCACAAACTCAAACTACTGTTTCCCTTGATCGAACCCCTGTGCATTCTACTGAGGATGCACAGGCACATACATTACTCACCCACAGTTTGATTGCTCAACCGGAACACAGGGTCCCGGTTGCAGCCAAGTATACAAGGAAGAGGGGTAAGAGAACTCCTTCTTCTCTTGCCTCCAAGGCCCAAACCCAAGCTAACATCCCTCACTCAGAATCACAACATTCTAGTGAGAATATCATAAGGGAAAGCCATATTGTTAGGGAGACTCCTTCGGAAGTCTCTCTATTAGGATTAGGATCACTTCCCGGATCCATAGAACAAGCCCTCTACTTCAAAGTTAAAAAGGATGAGGAAGAAAGACTAGGGAAGAAGGGATCCAAGAAAAGGGTACTTATCAAAGAAGAAGAAACCCAAGCCTTCTCCCTCACCTACCTCTTCCTCAGTCCATCATCCTTCCACTCTCCTCCCCAAACCTTCCACTCCTCCACCCAACAAGTCCAAATCATCCCTCCCAGCTCCCACTCATCAACAGCCTCCCTTGAAGAAATCCAAACCCTCATCTGAACCTGAAGACTCAAGAGACATAGTTGAATTGGTCTACAATCCACAGGGTCAAAGGTTTGAGATCTCCAGGGGGAGAACTGAAAGAAGAAGATCTACATACAGGTCTGTTGATGAGGTTCTGCAACTACCAGATTCAGACCTACGAAGAATTTGGGAGCTGGGTGAAGCTCATGAGCCTGCAAATGAGAGTGGGAAACGTCTTGTGCTAGCAATCAAACACTACTTCAACCCTAGCAAAGATGTGATCATTAACATCAAACCACTCAAGTCTCACTCTCTATTTGTATCTTGGTCCTACAATGCTGATTTGGATGAGTTCACTCTGATTGGTGTAAAGAAGCAGCAGATGAGATGTTCAAGCAAAGCAATCTACAAAATGCCACACAAAGACATCAAGACTCTGTCTGAACGTCCACTGAACAATCCCAGCAAGGATCCAAGAGGCTATGAGGTTGAAAGGATAGTCAGCCACATGCAAAAGCTTCAGCAGCAAAGTGATTAGAAGAATTTTGGTTGCATCAGTCTAGGGGGAGTTTGTAGGACCAAAGACTGATTGCCACCAAATTATTCTAAGTACAAATGCTGCTGATAGGCTTATCAGCAGCATTCAACACATATGGCTGCTGATAAGCTTATCAGCAGCATTAATCACATATGGCTGCTGATAGGCTTATCAGCAGCATTCAACACTTGTTGCTGCTGATAGGCTTATCAGCAGCGTTCAACACAAGTTGCTGCTGATAGGCTTATCAGCAACATTATTCTCATCTCTGCTGCTGATAGCTTTATTCACTGAAGACCAAACGTTGCAGCTGACTACCCTTGTGAAGCGCCTCTGACACCTTTCTGCAAAAGCAACTGCCACACTCCAAGCAGAAGGAACCTCAGTGGTGCAACCAATAAAGGACAATGGCGCGCGTCTCCAAGCATGCAAACAATGATGCCTAAGAAGACGTTTCAGTAAAGTTATCTAGATTAGCCTTTGCGTGTAATTTAGATTAATAAACAAGATCAACGGCTTGTGTTAGATCTGATCCTTAGAATCAAGGGTCTGTCTTGATTCTAAGTTACTATAAATACTGTGCAAACACTTCATAGTAAGTGTGTCTTTCATGTGCTTTTCGTGTGCCTTCACAGTGCTTTTTGATAGAGTTTTACTTGTACTCTTGTAATCTCAAGTTTAATACAACAGTGCATTTATCAGTATTCTTACTGCTTACTTGTTTACTTTGTTGGTTGCTATTGTTTCCGCCAATATCAACTAGAATAGAATGACCTTGTAATCTTACGATCCTACAGAATTCAATGGAATCAATAAAGATGATTTATCAATATGATCCAAGGGCTAGTATATGTTTGACAGATGTTGTCAAGTACATATCTTGATTATACTTCAAATTGCATGCTTTTCGGGACATGGGCACTGAAGCAAATCGAATGAATAGTGCTAAGAACATAACCCGAAACTGATCTCGTAGGACAATCTTTATTAAAAACTAATGTTCTTTATCTGATAGTGATCTTTTAACACATACACCCAGACATAAAATGGGTTCAAATCACAGTTGTAACATATGCAATTATGTTTTCACACTACTAATGGTTCAGTGACGCTTTTAGTCTATTGACAATTCAAATTATATACATACACAACACTATCATTTCCTATTTGTGTAGTCTCTGAAGTTTAGATCAAAACATATAATTCAGATATATTAACATAAAGCACCAACCAGTTAATCTAAGGTTATGTGTGAAAGAACATCTACTGATGTACTATCATCTCTTCTTTAACTTCAAGTAATGTCGATTTTATCATTTTCAATTTGTTTGGCTTTTTCAAAATCTTTATGAAAGAAAGTAAAATAAACGAAAATAAAATCTTCCTTGAAAACATTTTAAGAAAAACATTTTACTTGGTTACTTGGAATTAAGCAATTCAATCAATTAAAAACTCAAACCGATGTAATCCTGTAATTGAATGCCTTTTCCTTTGTCACCAACACAATTATGTACTCCCTCTATCCTGTAGACTCCCCATTAACTAGTCAAATGACCCCCTCTCAACTTGTCAAATTGTTGCATCAACGACTTTATGCTCACCATCGTCATCCTAAGTTTCAGGTTGTCCTTTGGACTTTGTAAAACTCTTTCCATTTTGGACTTTGTAAAAATCTTTCCAAAACATTGTTTGTGACATATTCTCCCATTGAGCATCAAGTCGTTGAATCAAATAGATTTACCAACTTCTGGAAAGACTCATTGCTCTTGCAGATGTCATTCCCTGTCATATGCTATGAATAACCACTATCAACAAACCAAATGTTATTAATAGTCCCTCTTGGTTAATCCTACACAACTAACAAGAAAACATTAATTTGAAATTGGGACCCAAGCCATGGTAGTCATGGGTCATCCATCTGTATCAAAATAATAAACCTCACTCCATTCACAATCGAATCTCTCATCGATTTTCGGTGATTGCTCCGACGGGTCAGAAACAGAAACTTTAGATTTCCAAACATACTTCTGTTCATTAAGTTCTTTTTGCATAAAATGTGAAGTGTTTGAACACACTTGTTCATTTAAAAAATGTTTAGAATGTTAAAGCTGTTGTTGATCTAAAAGTTTTCTCAATCTTCTGTTTCTCCTCCGTCTTTGAGGTCTAGAAAGCCTAACCTCAGATTTTGAATTACCCTTTGGTGTATCACGAGGTTTAACCACATTTGGGTTAACATAAGGCTTACCATGAGTTCTTACCTTTTATGGAGTAACATGTCGGTTACCTTTGGCGTTTTGAGGACAAGTAATCCGAATGTGACCCACAAGACCACAATAAAAGCAAGATCTCGTCTCACGATATTCTCTCATATAAGGAATCTTCACACGTTAAGATGCACTTGAAGAAGATTCGCCTATATGAACTTCTTTTGGAGTTTGAGACTGAACAAACTTTTTCTCAACAGGTTTTAATTCAGGCTTCATCTTCTCAGGAACTACATGCTTCTTCCCTTTATTTTTGTAAGGACATTTCACAACAATGTGACCCATCTCATTACAATGAAAGCATGTACGCCTGTCTTTATAATCTCTGACATATGGAACTCTCCTTGAATTTGAAGAACGTCCAAATGTATTATTTCCAGATGAATTAAAATCAACCTTTGAGTCTTCTTTCTTAACCTCATTCGATATCCCCTCTACCTTAGCTTCATCAAAATATTCATCATCACTCTCATCAGAATACACCATATCTTCACATGTTACATGATTCACTTTCAACACAGTCTTAGGATCTAAATCCTCATCTTTTATAATCTCAGGTGTAACAGAATAATTTCCATTGAATGGTGGAGGAACATAATAAATACCACTAGTTCCCTTCCCTTTATCTGTATTATTAAAATATCCCAGTAAGAATGATGAATTTTAAAAGCTTTCTAACTTTCTGTGTAAGGTGATCACCTCTGCTTTAGATTCAGCTAGTTCCTTATCTTTCTCAGCAAGATCATTATTTCGTTTCTCAATTTCTGTAAAGGACATATCCAGGTGATATGCCTGCTCTTTGATCTTCAAAGTCAGAGAACTTATATCCCTCTTCAGTGATTCTATCCTTTCAACACACACATTCACATTATCCTTTAATTTCTGGGTTACCGTGTGCATCGATTTCATATCACAAATGAGGTTGATGTTATCATCCATAACCCTCATCATTTTATCCTTCACTGAAATACATTTACAACAAAACGTTTCAGAGTTAGAAACTACCGTATCCTTTTCTTCTAAAGAAGATGCACTAGGAGCCATGAATACATCATCAGCTTCACCCTTTTGAGCAACAATGACAGGCTCTGTATCAATTTCTGATTCACTCAGATCATCTTCAATTGTCTGAAAGCTTTCTTCAGTCATCACATCAGTCTCAGTAGATTGAGTACTTTCACCAGAAAGAATACTCTCACTATCACTTATCTCTGCAGAAGAATCACTTTGAGAATAACTCGGCTTCTACAATACTTCTTTGATCAAGACCACGGACGCTTGAGAAGTTGCTTCACCCTTTTTTCAACGCTTCCCATAGATCTGTTGAAGTTGGACACTTCGCGAGACTATGAATGATTTCTTTTGGTAAAGACATCGTTAAAACTTCACACGTTTTCATCTCTTGATCAAACTTTTGCTTTTCTACTTTAGTAAGAGCTGTCACTGGTTTAGGAATATTATAATATCCCATGAAGTCATAAGTAGGATGCACATATCCTTCAAATATGGGTGTCCAAAAATTTTCATCAGTGTCTGATACGAACTGTTCGAACCGGACTTTGCAGCTACGGTAATCTGATATGCACAAAAGCCTTGGTGGCATAGTTCCAATCTCATTATCATCACATGTAATTGACATTTTGAAATTTTAGCTAAAATATCCGGAAAAAATTTCCCGCCAAAATACTCTTTTTAAAAAATTTAAAAAATTATTCAAAACAAGTATTTTTTTTAAGAACACTAGCGAACTAGATAAGTTCGCCTGAAATTAGTTCGTCTGATACTGCCTGAGCAAACTTAATAAGTTTGCCTGAACTTCACTGAGCGAACAAGACCACCAGCGAACTTGATAAGTTCGCCTAATCAATAAGTTCGCCTAAACTGAGTGAAGCGAACTTGATAAGTTCACCTACTAAGTTCGCTTGTTACAGAGTCTCAGCAAGTTTGCCTGCTTCAGCTGTAACAAACTCAGGAATATCTTCAACCCAAACACGAACTAATCAGCACCTAAAATCATCATTTCTCACTAATTAGATGGAATTTGAAGAAATTGGACCGTAGGAATTGGTATTTTATGAATTAGAACAGTTCTAACGGATTAATTTCACCAAAATCCACTTCAAACTCACGAATTCAACAACAATTTCAACTTCAAGAACTTGAAAACCCCATGGATACAAAAACTTGTAAAAATGATAAATTTATTGTCAAATTGTACACAAAAATCGTCTCTAATCACTAAGAATCAGAAACAAATCACGAGCAAAAGCTCTGATACCACTTGTAGGTCCACATGACTCATCTGCAGATCGATCTCGTGATAGGACGTCTCGTTAACACGGAGTGCGGAATCCTACCGTGTTAACGTATGTATACGAATTGACAATTGAAACAGTAGGTAAATAAACTTCTCTTTGTATTCCACAAAACACAGAGTTTACAAATTCATAGAATATAATCGTTCAAGCCCCTCTAGAACAGAAAATGTAAACATAACTTAACAAGTTCGCTCCTAAAGATGCTTAGGCGAACTTGTTAAGTTCGCCTATCTATGAACTTACACAGAATTTTATCAACAGTTACAAAACATGTCCTGTAGAAAAAAAGACAGATGGCTACAAAATTCTCTAAGTACAAATGCTGCTGATCTCAAAGATTGCTGCAGATCGACAAAGTTGTAGCTGATAGGCCTTATCTGCTGCTGACCAAAGTTGCAACTGATAGGCTTTATCCGCTGCTGACCATAACTGCAGCTGATATGCCTTATCTGCTGCTGACCAAAGTTGCAGCTGATAGGCCTTATCCAATGAAGATCAAAGTTGCAGCTGATAGCCTTCTCACTGAAGATCAAACGTTGCAGCTGACTGTTCTTGATAAAGCAACCAATACCACTGACAACTTTCTATAGCTACACTGACACACTCCACGCAGAAAGAATGTCATTGGTACAGGAAAATAAAAGACAACAACGCTCTTCTCCAAGCATGCAAACAATGATTCCTTAGAAGACGTTTGAATAAAGTTAACTAGCATAGTTATTATTATTGTCTGTATATGTAGAATAGCTTCAATACAAGATCAACGGTCTGTGTTAGATCTGATCCTTAGAATCAAAGGTCTGTCTTGATTCTAAGTTACTATATAAGTATTACTTAGATTCATTGTAAAAGCACTTTTCTGCTTAAGAGTTTTCTCTATAATCTTGTAACACTTGAAGCTTAATACAAATTGCATTTATCAGTATTCTTCTTGTCTACTTGTTTACTTTGATTAAGTTGTGATTGTTTCCGCCAATCTCAACTATAATAGAACCATCTTGTATTTACCGATCCTACAAGTGGTAAATACAGGAAGAGTTGCTGCAATTCAAGAGGCAGGATGTCTGGAAACTTGCTGATCTTCCACCAGGTCAATATGTTATTGGCACACGATGAGTTTTCAGGAACAAGCAAGATGAGAGAGGCACTGTAGTAAAAAATAAAGCCAGACTTGTAGCTCAAGGCTACACTCAGGATGAAGGAATTGACTATGGTGAAGTCTTTACTCCTGTTGCCAGGCTGGAGGCCATCAGAATCTTCCTGGCATATGCTGCTTCCAAGAATTTCACTGTCTATCAAATGGATGTAAAGAGTGCCTTTCTGTATGGAAAGATTGATGAGGAAGTATACGTCAAACAGCCTCCAGGATTTGTAGATCCTGCACATCCTACTCAAGTGTTTAAACTAGACAAAGCTCTGTATGGCTTACATCAAGCACCAAGAGCCTGGTATGAAACTTTGTTAGGATATCTACTAAGCAACAACTTCAGAAGGGGTGCTATTGACAAGACCTTGTTTATCAAAGATGAAGGGGGAGAAATCTTACTAGTTCAAATCTATGTTGATGATATCATCTTTGGATCAACAAGGAAAAAGCTGTGCAAAGACTTTGAGATTTTGATGCACTCAAAGTTTGAAATGAGTTCAATGGGTGAACTAAATTTCTTCTTGGGTCTACAAGTCAAACAATTCCCAAATGGATTCTTCATCAGCCAATCCAAATATGTAAAGAGCATTTTAGAAAGATTCAAGATGGCTGACTGCTCAGCTGCAAGAACCCCTATGCAAGTGCACCATCAGCAGACACTAGACAAAGATAGCCAAGACACTGATCAACATCAATACCGTGCAATGATAGGGTCTCTCATGTATCTCACTGCCTCAAGGCCAGATATCATGTTTGCAGTATGTCTCTGTGCATCATTTCAAGCAGCTCCAAAGGTTTCTCATCTTCAAGCTGTAAAGAGAATTATTAGATACCTAAAAGGAGCCCCAAGACTTGGGCTTTGGTACTCTAAAAATGACAAGTTCAATCTGTATGCATATACTGATAGTGATTATGGGGGATGCAACTAGTACAAAAAGTCCACATCAGGGGGATGTCAGTTTCTGGGAGGAAGACTGATTTCATGGCAGTGCAAGAAGCAAACCTGTGTTTCAACTTCTACAGCTGAAGCAGAATACATTGCAGCTTCAAGTTGTTGTGCACAAGTCATCTGGATACAAAATCAGATGCTGGATTATGGGATGACTTTCATGGCAACTCCAATTCACGTTGACAACATGAGTGCTATATCAATCACAAACAATTCAGTGCAGCACTCCAAGACAAAGCACATTAACATCAGGTATCATTTCATAAGAGATCAAGCTGAGAAAAAGAGGATTATTTTAACCAAAGTTCACACAAATGAGCAATATGCTGATTTGTTTACAAAACCTTTTGATGAAGCTAGATTTAGATATTTAGTTGAATCCATTGGTATAATGAACTTTGATTAAAATCTATCTCTAAAATTCTTTTTTAAAAAATGTGTTTTGTCTTTTGTTGTAAATAAAAGTTATAAGTCAACATCATTTTTGTCCTTCAGCTGCTGACAGGTTTAATATTCAGCAGCAAAGGATTTGTCACCGACTGCCTTAAGTTATCAGCAGGAACAAGTTTCATACGGATAGCTTTAAGGCTGTCAGCAGCAACATCCTTGCTGCAGATCATTGAATCCATCAGCAGCAATTGAGTTCGCTGCTGACAGACTTAACCTTCCGCAGCAACCAAGCTTGCAGCGGACAGACTTATTCATCCACAGCAACCAAGTTTGCTGCTGGTGGGTAAATTTAAGTCCAAATTAACTTTTACCAACTGTAAAAATTAACGTCAGTCTTTACCATGACTGCCTCGGTGTATTACAGCTGTAACAGTAAAAGGTGAATAAGGTTGTACTGTACAAGTCATTTTGCTTTTTCCCTCCTCTGCCGTTATAAGAACAAATTAAATTTCCTTATCACCTCTTCACATTCAATTTCACCCTAAACCCACATCACTTTCTCTCAAGTCCCCACCACATTCAAAGCCTTCCATCCTTAAAAAAATCAAAGCCTTCCATCCTTAAAACATTCAAAGACTTCCATCCTTAAAACATACACCTGTTTTGGATCTTATCGTTCAACTGGAACAAAGGGCCCCAGTTGCAACAACATACACTAGAAAAAGGAGCAAGAAGACTCTTTCTCTTCTTGTCTCAAAGGCCCAAACCCAACCTCTAAGCCCTCATTCAGAATCCCAACATTCTGATGAGAATACCAAAAGGGATAGCCACAACACTAGAGAGACTTCCTTGGAAGCCTCTCTATTAGGATCAGGATCACATCCCAGATCCATAGAGCAACCCCCTGAGCCATTCCATTATTTCTCTTCTCTGAACCTAAGTGCAGAGGCACCTGGTCAAGATGATATACCTTCTCCAACAACCACTATATCGAAGGTATTGATTGACTTGGCTGCTGTGCACCCAACCTAGGTTCATCACCCAAGAAGGTTCACTCTGGTAGTATTGATAGAGTGAATGTGGAAAGGGCTATCACTATTCCTGGTACATCAACTGCCCAGGAGGACAGTGATAACATAGCTAAGACCCTAACCACGACAACTCCCAGTGAGGATGTTTCCTGTGAAACACTCTTCACTGAGAGGAATCCCAGGAGCCAAGAAAACCAGGGTGACCCATCTAGCTCCAAGGATTCCACAACTGTGGATGAGGACAGACTGAAACTTCATAACTTGGAATTGACGGCCAGGGTGGCAATGCTAGAGGCTGAACTGTCCAAACTAAGACACCAAGTCTCTATGCATGAAGCCCATCAATGCCCAACTGTGCCTACTCCATCTCTTGTATCAGTGGGAACTCAAACAGATATATTCCTTTTCACTGATGCAACCAAAAAGGGGGAGGTGGTTACTAAGGAAGATGATGCTGACAGCCTTGAAGATTGGATACAAGAGCAGACTGTGTTTCAAAGTTCCCTATACAAACCTGCTTTTGTTCAAATCCATGACTTGCCAGACTCAGTAGATGAAGAAGAAGATGTCACTGAGGATTGGAAGTTAGTTGATCGAGCTGTTGATGAGGTGCTATAAGAAGAAACTCTCCATGAAGACACACCTCCATCATTCAGCCTTCTTCCTGAAGCTGCATCCATAATAAGTCATTCATCTACCCCCAACTCTTCCTAACTTCAAAGAACCTAGAATTTGACTCCATTCTAGCTTGGGGGTATGATAAAATAGCTGAGAGATTCTGGATTTGATGGGAGTTTAGTGGAGTAGAAGAGCTAAACTGGAACTCTCTTAATACCCTCCAAGTTCTCAATCTGTATCTGACAAAATGTGTCAACACTTCATTAGATCTCTCAGCAGAACTTGCAATCAGTAGGTTCTACGACTTAATGGAGGATAACATGCCTTGGTTTGAAAGACTACTAAAAGAAGCAAACAGGACGGCTTATCCTGAATCTTCACCAGCAGCAGAACAAAGACCGGCTCCGAGAAGACTTGACATAATCAAGAGCAGTACTTTAACTGAAGAAGAGGTTATCTGCTGGAGAAGATTCCTGTACAACATAATGGTTAGGGATGTAGAAGTGCAAGGATGGATAAGCACTAACTCCCATGACTTCACCTTCTTCCTGAGCAATGGATCCTCTCTCTCAATCAACATCAAAGAGATCTTTCCTACCTTCAGCTTTCCTGTACAAAGTCTTTGAGCTCAGATCACTCATCTTCAATGTCAACTCCTTAGAAAGTCAAGAAATGATCAAAATCATCAAGGCTTCTCTTTATATGGAGGAATCTGGATATGACTCAGACCTATCCTTTCTCTCTTCTCCAACAGTTAGACTAAACACAGAAGAAGAATCAAAGAGAATAGACAAGGAAAAGATGAAAGAAGCATGAAAATAAGATGAAGAAAGTTCCCTTCCCTTGTCCATTCCCCAACATGCCAATGAAGCTGAAGCTGAGATCTCAACAACAACTACTACACCTACTGTTGTGGTCCATGAAGCTGAAGCATAGGCATCCAACAAAGATAAGGGAAAGGGACTAATGACCAAAGAAGATGAAGAACGAATTGAGAAGGAGAAGAAAGAAAAGGAGGATAAAAGGAGAAGAAGATAAGAATAGGAGATGTCTGAACTAAAGAAAGCTCAAGACAGACTCACAGCCATTCTCCTAAGAGAACAACAGATCCAGCTGTATGCAAAACAGCTGGATGATCTGAAAGTAAAAATTCCTGCAGTTTATCAAATTGAAGAAGATGAAGCTCTTTCTCTTCAACTACAGGAACAATTCGACAAAGAAGAAGAAGAGATAGAGAAGAAGAAGAAGAAGAAGGAAGAGGCTAAGTTCATAATAACTTATTCTGAACTAGCCAAAGAAATGAGAGAGGAATGGGTAAAGGCTCGGGTTTCTCAAGGTGAGGATGTAGACTACCATGAGAAACTATCAAATAAAGAAATCTACATAGTCTTCATGGGTCAGCAGGGTCAATTGACAAACAAGAAAAAGGCTGAAGAAGAAGAAAAAGCCAAACAAAAGTTTAAGAAGACCATTGCCTTTAACCAAAGATCCCATGAAGAAAGGAAGATCATGATTGACTTCCTTAAGGCTAGAGGAGAGAGTGGAGAGAGGATGGGTCCCATGAACTTCATGAACCTGTAAGCCCTCTACCTTAAAGTTAAAAGGGTTGAGGAAGAAAGACTGGGGAGGAAAGGCTCCAAGAAGAGGGTAATCATTCAAGAAGAAGAAAGGAAAACAAAGAAACCCAAGCCTTCTCCCTCACCTAACACTTCCTCAATCCAACAATCTTCCACTCTCCATCCTAGACCTCCCTCCTCTCCACCCTCAAAGTCCAAATCCTCACACCCATCTCATACTCATCAACAACCTCCCAAAAAGAAAAACAAACCTACTTCCAAACCAGAAGACTCAAGATAAATAATCAGATGGTCATATGTGGCACTTCTGATTTTCAATACTTGTACTCATTCTAGACTTATCAATGAAAATCCGCATGACATTTCATTTTACTTGAAATCCTATTCAGACGTTGTTACAATACTAGTTCACATGTGAAACATTACGTTTATGCTTGATTTCAAAGACTTATACTTATCTGTGATTGATTCATGGATCGCACGTAGACTTAATTGATCTTTATGACACATTAAATACACATGAACCACCTCCATACATTTCAAACATGTTCTTACAACCCATTCAATGTGAATTGATGCTTAAAAGTACAAGTTAGTACTTTCGTACGATCGTTCGCCTTTTAAACCGTCGTTAACTACGTACCGTCCACGACCGACAAATCGTTTAACATGTCATTAATTTATGTTTTAAATGTTTAAAATATTCATTTCTTTAATTAAAAAAAAGTTTGTTTGCAAAACTTTCCTTAAATAAATCCTGAAATTCGAAAAACGATCAAAAATTCCTTAAAAAAAGTTTGTTTTCTCGCCCACCGATCGCCAACTACTATATGCGAATAACGTAACTTTAACTTAAATGTTTTTAGCTAAACATACTCTTTTTGTTATGACAATCAACTTTAATGTTGAAAACATTTGCCAATTTCGCTTAGAAATGCTTAAAATCGCAATTTTCGAATGCGCGCACTCAACCGGATCAAGCTAGGACCCAACCCACCTACTCTTGGACCTAGCCCAAGCAAGAAATCACAAAAAACCCAGCCCCATTGAGGAAAATTTCGCAAATTTGAGGGCCCTAAAACCCTAAATTGCTTTCCAAGACATTCCATATTTACACCCCTTCAACCATTAGTATAAATAGGAGGCTTAGGATCTTGTTTTCTTTGCTAATTCTCCCTCAAACACTCCCAACCCCTCCTAAGTTGTGAAATCCCTTCCCAACCTTGAATATTTCAAAAATCCCTTAGAGGATTCCAAGAGTTTGAAGATCAAACAAGTAAGTAACCCTCCGAAGTTGAATACCGTCTTTTTATTTTATTCTTTCTTCATCCCCTCAATCTTTTTCTATTTTCTATCCATGATCACTTGATCATGTGAAACCTCAGCCCTAAAAACCATCTAATAATCTTAATCAAACTAATAAATCAAGCTAATATCACCAACTAACAAACAAAGGATCCCGTTTGCAATGGCGGCTATGCCGTCGCATTCTGCGAATTCTCTAGACAACTATTGCAAAAGTGGCTCTGCCGATGCTTTAGTATGTTCTTGCTAACTTAAAACATGTTATTTATTCTATATTATCACTTATATGAACTCACACGCTAATTAAATATAGAATCCGCTTGCTCGTGTCGGCTATGCCGATTGTATTATGTGATTCTCCAAAACGCTTCTGTGAATATCATGGCTAGACCGGTGACACGGGATGTTTTGGATTACCTAATCTGATTATATTATGTATTATAATAACATAATAACATTCGTCTAATTTTTGTTTGCGCGTTCGGTAATCTTAAAACCCAAAACGAACCACTTAAGTGCAACCATTGATTTTGGACAGAAACTGTGCTTAATTTAACTGAGCGTAACTTGACTATAATTAATCTAAACTGAGCAAACTCAATTTCCATGACATAGTTCGTCGAATTTCCTTTCCAACCATAATTGGATCGTTTTCTAATTCAAAAGTATGACTCTGTAGTAGCCAAAACGGGACAGAAACCTTTTTCAGTAACTTCTGTTTTGTTGGACTATTTTGGCTATGATCCGAGTCTCAAATGGAAAAACTTTCTAAGCGAAACTTCTTCGGAACGACTTAAACTAATTCCCTGTAAAATTTCATAATTTTTAGACATCGTTTGATATTTTTAACAATCCCGTTTCTGTTCAGCTACTTTGCTGTCCAAATCTGAAAATCAACTAAAACTCTATTTTTGCAACTAATTCTTAATCTTATGACCCGAACCGCCTATCTAACACTCGTAACCATCGAACCTACCCTAAAACTGGTTTATTTATTTGTTTAGGGTCTGGTCCGTGATTCATCTCGTTTATTCGTTCAAGTTTCTTATCTCGTCTAGCTTTCAAGGTGAGACTTCATATCCCCACTTTATTCAAATCGTTTTGGGGGAAACATGTACGCGTTGGCACGTATTAAAACACATTTTCAAACAATTCTAAAACAAACAAATCATATATATATGTGAGTAAATGAACACAACATGATAAACGTTAAACTTGCAAATCCTTAACTTGAAACTTTCAAGCCAACGGTAGTACAGATATGGGCCATAGGATGGAAACTGCATATACTTTATGTACAACTTTTGGTTGGACATCTTATTCGTTATCAGTGCAACTTGCGAGTTGTACCACTTATTCATTACTCATCATTTTAGGTTGGATTTGCTAATCATGTGTTTGTTTTATTACGTGCTATATGATGATCTTGGAATATGAATTGTCACATTTGCCAAACTTATACTTTTATTAAACCTGTGATTTCGCATCAACTATTTTTAGTTGACACTTGTTTTTCGTACATGTTTAAGGTGATTAAGCTCGTGATAGGTCAAGTCAATATCACATAGGATTTTCCTAGATATCAATTGAAGAATCTTATTTTAAGTTGCTTGTCTTTTGAACATGTTATCTGTTTGGTTTAATTCGAAACTTATGTAATTGGGATTTTTTTTAATATTATGAAACTTTAATAGTAAATGTCTTTATTCCATTGTGTTCTTTTGTCAATTAAGTTGCACCCGTGGTTAAGATGCACGGTTGGGGTGTGACAGATTGGTATCAGAGCCGTGGTTATAGAGAATTAGGCAACCATTTGGCCTAGACTATAACCTAAGCTCCCCTTTGAAAGTTATATGGTTATGTGATTCTAACCCACTAACTCTCTTATCTTTAGTATGTCATCGTACTCTGCTGACATCTCTAGCAATTCAAGCCTTATTTCCGATGATGGGTCCCAAAGCCCAATTAGCTGGAGTAGGCTAATCTCACCACGATCATCTTTCTCTGGAAGCCTGCTACCCTCGAAACATAAAGTCAAGCCCGAGTTAATCTCCGATGCGACAAGCCGGCCTGCACCGAAGCCTGAAGTAATCAACATATCAAGTGATTCGGAATCCGAAGACCAAGAGAGCCATGTTGGAACCACTTCTGAGGCACAACTCCCGTTCAAGAAAAGAAAGCTGACTTGTGAAGCTGAATCCAACTCTTGGGCAAGGCCCAATCCATAATGTTCTCATCAAAATCAAAGGCTTGGATAGTGATACTAGAGACACGTGTAATCTGGAAGGGTGAGCGCCTGTACACTGGGGGGTCTTGTCAAAGGAAAGTGAGGCACGTTCGTTACGAGTCGCACTTACCTGGGGACCCTTGGAGTGAGTGCTCACTTATAGGCTAAAACACGTCTCACTAGTATCATTCATCCGAATCTTGAATTTTGACTAGTCAGTTTTGTGTTTATATTTCATTTGTAATTCGACATATATGTTTTAAATATATGTTTTATTTATCTTGTAAGACATTAATATTAATGAATGAGTGATTTTATTTATAAATATTGTCACTTTTAATTCTTGAATGTCTATCCTAACTACCGACTTATGATTTCTTTTTCGTAGAATGCCTCCTCGTCGTGATCCTGATAACACCGTGGCTAACACCAGTGAAGCCTCCGCCGAAACCACCGCCATAGCCACCCTGCTCACTCAACAACTTGCTGCGGTCTTACCCACTATTGTCACTCAAATCAACAACTCCACCGGAGGATCTAGTGGGAGTGTTTGTACTTTCAAGCACTTCAACTCTTGTAACCCACACAAGTACCTTGGATGTGAAGGTGCGACAGGGCTATTGCAATGGTTTGAAGGCATGGAGAACACATTTGAGATGAGTGACTGCCCCGATGAACTTAAGGTAAAATATGCTTCAAGTGCCTTCCAAAGGAGGGCACTGACTTGGTGGAATGCTGAAAAGAAAATTCGGGGTAGGGAAGGAGCTCTTGCTATGACTTGGGATAAGCTCAAGGAAATTATGATCGAGGAGTTCTGTCCTAGCAATGAGATGAAGAAGTTAGATATTGAGTTGTGGGACCTTACCCAGGATAGTGGGGAGAGTGAGGCGTACACCACACGCTTTCATGAACTATGCATCCTAGTCCCTCATCTGGTTACACCCTTGGCCCGAATGATTGATCGTTATATTGGAGGCCTTTCGCCTCAAATTCGGGGTACTGTCATGGGTAGTAGCCCATCAACACTTGAAGCTGCTATTCGTTTATCTGCGTCCTTAACGAACGATCTAGTTAAGTCTGGAGTTCTATTCAGGAAAGGTGACAAGAGAGTTAAGGAGGAAGTGGCGAAAAAGCCTGAGTATCGCCACAAGAAGCAAAAGACCTCTAAAAGCTTTGCCATGGTTACCCCAGCTGTTCCTATTTCCCAAGTAGCACCTAGACATGCACCTGGCAGGAAGCCATATAGTGGACCTCACCCGCTGTGTGCAAGGTGTCAATACCATCACCCTACTACTGTTCAATGTCGTTCGTGCACTAAATGTGGAAGGCTTGGTCATTTTGCTAACGCTTGTCGCGTAGCTGAAAAGGCTGCTACTACCCAAACTGCCACTCCTGCCATCATCAATGGTAGGGCCTGTTATGAATGTGGTGCTCCTGATCACTACAAAAACCAATGCCCGAAGCTCAACAACAATAACCGAGGTGCACGTGCTCGCACTTTTGCCATAGGAGCAACCGAGGCCAGAAATGACAATGCCGTGGTTACTGGTACGTTTCTCATCAATAATCGTTATGCCTCTATCTTATTTGATACCGGAGCGGATAAAAGCTTTGTCTCCTTAGAATTTGAACCTTTACTTAAAACTTGTCGTACCGCTCTTGAACATTCTTATACTATAGAAATAGCTGATGGGAAACTAACTGTTGTGCATTCCGTTGTCCGAGGTTGTGCTCTAACTCTCAACGATCACACATTCTCTATCGACCTGATTCCCATCACTCTTGGGAGTTTTGATATCATCGTGGGAATGGATTGGCTATCCCACAATCATGCGAAAATCAACTGTTTGGAGAAACTCATTCGTATCCCTCTACCATCCGGTGAGACCTTGAAAATCTTTGGAGAGAAACCTTGCAAAGGTTTGAAATTCATCTCCTGCATGAAGGCACGTAGATATTTAAGGAAGCAATACTATGCTTTCTTGGCACATGTGGTCGAGAAATCTGAAGAAAAGAAATTACAAGATATACCGATCATCCGAGATTTTTCGGAAGTATTCCCTGATGACTTGCATGGACTCCCTCCAACTCGACAAGTTGAATTTCGGATTGATCTTTTACCGGGATCTAACCCCATTGCCAAATCTCCGTACCGCCTAGCCCCTTCTAAGATGCAAGAACTATCTAGCCAACTGCAAGAGCTGCTGGACAAGGGATTCATTAGACCGAGCTTCTCACCTTGGGGAGCTCCGGTTCTCTTTGTCAAGAAGAAGGATGGGTCCTTCCGCATGTGCATCGACTACCGTGAACTAAACAAGCTTACCATCAAGAATCGTTACCCGCTACCTAGGATCGATGACCTTTTCGATCAACTGCAAGGAGCAACTTGTTTCTCGAAGATTGACCTCCGATCTGGGTATCATCAACTCCGAGTCCATGAAGAGGACATTCCCAAAACTGCTTTTAGAACTCGTTATGGACACTACGAGTTCATGGTTATGCCTTTTGGGTTAACCAATGCGAGGTGTTCATGGACCTCATGAACCGTGTCTGCAAACCCTACCTAGATCAATTTGTCATTGTCTTCATCGATGACATCTTGATCTACTCCCGAACCAAAGAGGATCATACAACCCACCTTAAGCTGATTTTGGAACTCTTGAAGAAGGAACAACTTTATGCTAAATTCTCCAAGTGTGAATTCTGGCTTAGAGAAATTCATTTCTTGCGTCACGTGATCAACAACCAGGGTATACACGTCAATCCAGCCAAAGTCATCGCTATCAAGAATTAGAGTACACCATCCACACCCTCTGAGATCCGTTCGTTTCTGGGTTTGGCGGGTTATTATCGAAGATTCATCCCGAACTTTTCGAAGATTGCCCTGCCTCTCACTACATTAACTCAGAAAAATAAGCCTTTCGTCTAGGAGCAAAAGCAAGAAGATGTGTTCCAAACTCTTAAGCAGAAATTGTGCAACTCCCCTATTCTAAGTCTTCCCGATGGCAATGATGATTTCATTGTATACTGTGATGCCTCAAACCAAGGTCTTGGTTGTGTGTTGATGCAACGAGACAAGGTCATAGCCTATGCATCCAGACAACTCAAGGTTCACGAAAAGAACTACACCACTCATGACCTTGAGTTGGGTGCGGTGGTCTTTGCTTTGAAAATCTGGAGACATTATCTCTACGGCACTAAATGTGTGGTTTTTACTGATCACAAGAGCCTTCAACATATTCTGAACTAGAAAGAACTCAACATGAGGCAGCGACGTTGGGTTGAATTACTTAGTGACTACGATTGCAAAATTCGTTACCACCCGGGGAAAGCTAATGTGGTGGCTGACGCCCTTAGCCGTAAGGACCAAATCAAACCCACCCGTGTGCGAGCCATGGGAATGTTGGTCCAAACCAGTCTCAAAGATAAGATCCTCCTAGCTCAAAAACAAGTTGTTGCAAATGATGAGTTGAAGAAGGATTTGGATTGTGGTGTCGAAAAGCACTTGGAACCCAAACCCGATGATCTCCTTTACTTCATGAGTCGAATTTGGATCCCCGACTCAAGTGAGCTCCGAACCCTTATCCTTGATGAAGCACACAAATCCCGTTATTCTGTTCATCCCGGTGCTGATAAGATGTATCACGACTTGAAAGAGTTTTATTGGTGGCCAGGAATGAAGAAAGACATCGCCCTCTATGTAGGGAAGTGTCTTACTTGCTCTAAAGTTAAAGCTGAGCACCAGAAACCATCTGGTCTTCTCCAACAACCCGAAATCCCACAATGGAAATGGGAGCAAATTTCCATGGACTTCATCACTAAGCTTCCGCGAACCTCTAGTGGTCATGACCCCATCTGGGTCATTGTTGACCGCTTAACTAAATCCGCTCATTTTCTCCCAATCCGTGAGGACTACAAAATGGAGAAGCTTTCCAGACTCTATATCAATGAGGTCGTGACACGTCACGGTGTCCCTCTATCCATTATCTCCGACCGTGATAGCCGTTTTACCTCCCGATTCTGGCAATCTTTACAGAAAGCTTTGGGAACTCGTTTGAACCTTAGCACGGCTTACCATCCCCAGACTGATGGTTAAAGTGAAAGGACCATACGGACCTTGGAAGACATGCTCCGTTCTTGTGTGATTGACTTTGGAGGAAGTTGGGATCAACACTTGCCACTCATCGAATTCTCTTACAACAATAGTTACCATACGAGCATCAAGTGCGCCCCTTTTGAGGCTCTATATGGTAGAAAGTGTCGATCTCCGGTGTGTTGGAGCGAGATCGGAGACGCTCAAATCACCGGTCCCGAACTCATTCAAGAAACCACCGACAAGATACTTCAAATTCAAGAAAGACTCAAGGCCTCTCGCGATCGTCAAAAGAGTTATGCTGACAACTGTAGGAAGCCCCTTGAATTTCAAGTCGGTGATAGAGTCTTACTCAAGGTTTCCCCCTGGAAAGGTGTTGTCCGATTTGGGAAGAAGGGAAAGCTAGCCCCTAGGTTCGTTGGGCCATTCGAAATTCTTGAAAGGATTGGCCCAGTAGCCTATAGACTCAAGCTACCAACCGAACTTTGTAACGTTCATGACGTTTTTCATGTATCAAACCTTAAAAGGTGCCTTGCTGATGACACACTTCAAGTTCCTCTGGATGATGTTCGTATCGACAACTCTATGCATTTCGTCGAAAAGCCCGTTGAAATCATGGACCATGAAGTCAAGCAACTCAAGCGTAGCCGCATCCCTATCGTGAAAGTTCGTTGGGAAGCCAAGCATGGTCCTGAGTTCACCTGGGAACGTGAAGACCAAATGAAACATAAGTATCCTCATCTCTTTCTAGACCCTACAGCCTCTACTAGTTGAATTTCGGGGATGAAATTCTTTTAACTAGGGGAGACTGTGACACTTCTGATTTTCACTACTTGTACTCATTCTAGACTTATCAATGAAAATCCTCATGACATTTCATTTTACTTGAAATCCTATTCAGACGTTGTTACAATACTAGTTCACATGTGAAACATTACGTTTATGCTTGATTTCAAAGACTTATACTTATCTGTGATTGATTCATGGATCGCACGTAGACTTAATTGATCTTTATGACACATTAAACACATGAACCACCCCCATACATCTGAAACATGTTCTTACAACCCATTCAATGTGAATTGATGCTTAAAAGTACTAGTTACTACTTTCATGCGATCGTTCGCCTTTTAAACCGTCGTTAACTACGTACCGTCCACGACCGACAAATCGTTTAACATGACATTAATTTATGTTTTAAATGTTTAAAATATTCATTTCTTTAATTAAAACAAAGTTTGTTTGCAAAACTTTCCTTAAATAAATCCTGAAATTCGAAAAACGATCAAAAAGTCCGTTTTCTCGCCCACCGGTAGCCAACTACTATACGCGAATAACGTAACTTTAACTTAAATGTTTTTAGCTAAGCATACACTTTTTGTTATGACAATCAACTTTAATGTTGAAAACATTTGCCAATTTCGCTTAGAAATGCTTAAAATCGCAATTTTCGAATGCGCGCACTCAACCGGATCAAGCTAGGACCCAACCCACCTACTCTTGGACCTAGCCCAAGCAATAAATCACAAAAAACCCAGCCCCATTGAGGAAAATTTCACAGATTTGAGGGCCCTAAAACCCTAAATTGCTTTCCAAGACATTCCATATTTACACCCCTTCAACCATTAGTATAAATAGGAGGCTTAGGATCTTGTTTTCTTTGCTAATTCTCCCTCAAACACTCCCAACCCCTCCTAAGTTGTGAAATCCCTTCCCAACCTTGAATATTTTGAAAATCCCTTAGAGGATTCCAAGAGTTTGAAGATCAAACAAGTAAGTAACCCTCCGAAGTTGAATACCGTCTTTTTATTTTATTCTTTCTTCATCCCCTCAATCATTTTATATTTTCTATCCATGATCACTTGATCATGTGAAACCTCAGCCCTAAAAACCCTCTAATAATCTTAATCAAACTAATAAATCAAGCTAACATCACCAACTAACAAACAAAGGATCACGTTTGCAATGGCGGCTATGCCGTCGCATTCTGCGAATCCTCAAGACAACTATTACAAAAGTGGCTCTGCCGATGCTTTAGTATGTTCTTTCTAACTTAAAACATGTTATTTATTCTATATTATCACTTATATGAACTCACACGCTAATTAAATATAGAATCCGCTTGCTCGTGTCGGCTATGCCGATTGCATTCTGTGATTCTCCAAAACGCTTCAGTGAATATCATGGCTAGACCGGTGACACGGGACGTTTTGGCTAACCTAATCTGATTATATTATGTATTATAATAACATAATAACATTCTTCTAATTTTTATTTGCGCGTTCGGTAATCTTAAAACCCTAAACGGACCACTTAAGTGCAACCATTAATTTTGGACAGAAACTGTGCTGAATTTAACTGAGCATAACTTGACCATAATTAATCTAAAATGAGCAAACTCAATTTCCACGACGTATTTCGTCGAATTTACTTTCCAACCATAATTGGATCGTTTTCTAATTCAAAAGTATGACTCCGTAGTAGCCAAAACGGGACAGAAACTTTTTTCAGTACCTTCTGTCTTGTTGGACTATTTTGGTTATGATCCGAGTCTCAAATGGAAAAACTTTCTAAACGAAACTTCTTCGGAACGACTTAAACTAATTCCCTGTAAAATTTAATAATTTTTAGACGTCGTTTGATATTTTTAACAATCCCGTTTCTGTTCAGCTACTTTGCTGTCCAAATCTGAAAATCAACTAAAACTCTATTTTTGCAACTAATTCTTAATCTTATGACCCGAACCTCCTATCTAACACTCGTAACCATCGAACCTACCCTAAAACTGGTTTATTTATTTGTTTAGGGTCTGGTCCGTGATTCATCTCGTCTATTCGTTCAAGTTTCTTATCTCGTCTAGCTTTCAAGGTGAGACTTCATAGCCCCACTTTATTCAAATCGTTTTGGGGGAAACATGTACGCGTTGGCACGTATTAAAACACATTTTCAAACAATTCTAAAACAAACGAATCATATATGTATGTAAGTAAATGAACACAACATGATAAACGTTAAACTTGCAAATCCTTAACTTGAAACTTTCACGGTTGGGGTGTGACATCATACAGCTCTCAAGACAAATGGTTTGAAGTTTTCAAGGAAAGGACAGAAGTTAAAAGATCAATTTATAAATCTGTTGATGAGGTACTACAGCTTCCAGGTTCTGATGTAAGAATAATGATGGAGCTGGGTGAAGCCAATGAGCCTGAGAATGAAGATGGGAGACATCTGCTGCTGCCAATCAAACATCACTTCAACCCCAGCAAAGATGAAATACTTGATATCAAACCTCTCCAATCCCACTCTACTACAATGCTGAAAAAGATGAGTTCAAATTGACAGATGTTAAAGGACAGAAAATGAGGTGTTCAAGCAAAGCTATCTTTAAAATGGCCAGCAAAGACATCAAGACTCTATCTGAACTTCCTCTTAACAATCCCAGCAAGGACCAGAGAGGATATGAGGTTGAAAGAATTGTCAGCCACATGCAAAAGCTTCAGCAACAAAAGCAGTAAGAGAGTTTTGGTAGCATCACTATAGGGGGAGTTTGTAGAAATAAAGACTGATGGCTACAAAATTCTCTAAGTACAAATGTTGCTGATCTCAAAGATTGCTGCGGATCGACAAAGTTGTAGCTGATAGGCTTTATCAGCTACTGACGAAAACTGCAGCTGATAGGCCTTATCTGCTGCTGACCAAAGTTGTAGCTGATAGGCTTTATCCGCTGCTGACCAAAACTGCAGCTAATATACCTTATCTGCTGCTGACCAAAGTTGCAGCTGATAGGCCTTATCCACTAAAGATCAAAGTTGCAGCTGATAGCCTTCTCACTGAAGATCAAACGTTGCAGCTGACTGTTCTTGATAAAGCAACCAATACCACTGACAACTTTCTGCTGCTACACTGACACACTCCACGCAGAAAGAATGTCATTGGTACAAGACAATAAAAGACAACAACGCTCTTCTCCAAGCATGCAAACAATGATGCCTCAGAAGACGTTTGAATAAAGTTAACCAGCATAGTTATTATTATTGTACGTATATGTAGAATAGCTTCAATACAAGATCAACGGTCTGTGTTAGATCTGATCCTTAGAATCAAGGGTCTGTCTTGATTCTAAGTTACTATATAAGTAGTACTTAGATTCATTGTAAAAGCACTTTTCTACTTAAGAGTTTTCTCTGTAATCTTGTAACACTTGAAGCTTAATACCAATTGCATTTATCAGTATTCTTCTTGTTTACTTTGATTAAGTTGTGACTATTTCCGCCAATCTCAACTGTAATAGAACCATTTTGTATTTAATCATCCTACATGTCCTAACAGACTCCCCTTTAACTGTTGCTAACAATTCTATCAATTACAAGTCAAAGACTTTAAGACTAAGACATAATATCTTCAAGCTCGTTGTCACCAGAATATGCTCCAACATTATCTCCGAGTGTCACAAACGATTCCCGATGTTCAAGCCACAACAACCAAAACAATTTCAAAGAAAGAAGTGGATACGGTAACCAAACTTCCAAAGACTATCATGCATGTTCAACCGGTAAAAGTTGTGAAAAGAGTTTTAATTCCTCTAGAAAGAAAGACATGCCTTCATCACTTTGTGAAATGGTACTATGATAATCTCACAGGAGAATCTGTGATCTGCAGAAATGGGACTCCATTGAATGATATTCGTGTGCTTGATCCAATGGACATGTTCTCCTTCTCAATTCCTGATCTCAAAACTTTGTTCAATAGAAACATAAGAAGGGGTGCATGTCATGCAACTGAAGAGGAAGCAACGTTATTTGCTCGTGCCGCCACCCGAGCTTTGGAATTAAAGAAGAAAATGACTGAACTAAAAGCCATTATCGAAGCTTAAGAACAGGATGTTCATCCCAAGGATCCAGAGGGGGAGAGGCTCATAGAAGAATGAAGAATTAGGAGTGCAACGATTTCGGGGGAAATTGTTGGAACCTAAGAAATCGTTGTACTCCTGATAACTATATGGGCTATAGTGTATCTTTTTGTAAACTAGGTGTTTTGGTCAAGAGTCGCAAAGTCGGTTGCCGGCCGACTGTTGACAGTAGGCAATCTTCATGGCGACTCTCTATGTTTCCTATAAATAGATGACCAAAAACCTAGTTAACTAGCTCTTGATTCACCCGTTGTTACTATAGTCAATTAGTGAGCCGGTAGGAGGTTATGTTTGATTATCTTTGTAATTCCAGGTTCTTATCTGTAATCGTTCTTTGTGGATCTAATAGAATCAATCATTTTAAGTTCTTTTTGTAATTGCTCTTCATCTTGTGTTTCTTATGATCATCAACAAATCAGCTTGTCCATAGCTGGATTGTTGATTGTTTCCTGGTTAGAATCATTCTAGCACAGGGACCCTATCGATAGGACCTACAACATGTCTAGGATGTACTCTGACTATGTGATCATACGTTGACAGGTTCAGGTTTCGTGCGAGGAGACCGTTACAGTGGAAGAGTTAGACATTTTAATGTTTTTGGGGCTATCGTACATACTTGCAAGAGGTGTTTGTTATATTAAATGAATTAAGAGTTTGGGTATAACCCGAGGTGTTTTATAAACTAAACCTTTCATTAATTATTCGGAGAGTCTACGTGGTGTCAGTGTAATTATGGGAGTTGGGGTTATGAGAGTTATTGATATGCGTGTTATGCTATGAATTAGTCGGGGTGAGTCGGGAATTGAGTTAAACCTGTGAAGGTTATATAAGGAGAGTAAGCATGGGAACCCGTATGTGGTTCATTGACGAGTCATGTAAATGCTAGTAGACTGTTGTGGTTTATGTGCTTGATGTTGTGTCGTTGTCCTTGTGGCACGAAGAGTATTGTGTTTGCATCATTGTCTCTGTGACACGAAAAATGGGATTGTCGAAGACTAAGTCTTTCAGGAGGTCACCAAAGGTGACAATGTCTAACAGGACAATGATGACCTCGAGGGGTGTCGAACGCCCTGACGAGGGTGTACAGTGATGAGGTATGTGTGTTGTGTGCATATATATGTGTTAACTTGCATACAAGTGTTGAGTTATGTTTATTGTTCATGGGAAAATATTAATGTGATGTCTAGATGATATTAATGTGGTGAGTAGAGTTAGATTGACCGTTATGTCAAGATGAGGACCTTGTGTTATAACTGTTGTGTCCGTTGGTTTGTGAGAGTCTTGGTTAGGGTTGTTAAGTCGGTGTCTAGAAGGTGGTTGAGATAACCCGTGTGTGGTTAATATGTGTGGTAAACTTTGAGTTATCGGAGTCGTAAGCTCAATCCATGTCGGAGAGACTAACTGTCACACCCCAACCGACGGCAGAATCATCGGGGCGGGACATATAGATTGTTCATGAGCACAAGGTTGACTAAATTGTAATATATTAAACATCAATTTCATTTCAAATAATCCAAACACAACCAAATCCAAGAAAGAACATAATTGCAATACATAAAATCCTTTATTCAATTAACTAAGTCCCAAAGCCTATGTGAAGCAAATCTTGATCAAATCACACATTAGTACCTGAAACATGAATAAAATAAGGTCAACTAAAAAGTTGGTGAGCATACATAGGTTTGTATATAGATAGCATATAGTTTGTAAATGAACAAATCCTTACATATCATGATAAAATAAGGTATTTATGGGGAGTAGCTATTGTGTAACCAAGTACAATCAAACCTTTGTAACTAGCATGCAAATATTGTGTTGTCGGTAACAATCACCCTACCTGGGTGGGTTTGTCAGACTCAATAGATCTATCATTGTAAACCGTCGGCTTGAATAGTTAATGAATGCACATAAATCGCACACAAAAGTTAGCACAACTAGCACTCGGGCATAAAGCTCAAATTGCACACATGAATGTAAAGGGGATTTGTATTTGTGTAGTTTGTGTAAATGTAAGCAATAGTATTGTATAATGTTCATGTTCCACCCCAAAAAGTGTAAAAGAGTAAAAGGGGCTATGTAATTCTCACATTGGTTTGAAGACGTAGCTAACACGAGGTACTAGATAGAAACGGGGTCCTCGTAATGCACAACGTTAACCTAGAGTGTAATATGTATTGAATCAATAGTGTGCACAATAGTCTATGTCTAAGTCTAAGGTTAAATTGGATGTATGTATAAGGAATTTGAAGTTGTAGGTGTTAGTGGTTTGTACTTGAGTGGTGTTGTATAAAATTTGAGTTCGAAATAACTAAATAATAAAATTATTATTCGTTTACCAAGTTATAAAAATAATGTAAGTATTAGGGGTAATTAAGTATAACCTAAACAATTAGCTTTTGTTTAATTGCAAATTAAATAAATAATTGTAATCTTATTTATTTATTTATAAAATATGTAACTTAGTCATTTAGTTATGAAAATGTATTAAATGTTTTATAATAATATAAATTTCTTTACTTTATTTTCATAAAGATGTTTAAATAAATTGTGTAAATAATGATTAAGTGTAGGGTTTAACAATTAATATAGATTAAAATTTGTAAGTTTTAAATAAATAATTTCTATTTATTTTAGAATAGAAATTTGATCTTTTTAAATAATATTAATATAATTTTTCATAAAATCAATTCTTTTTATTTAAAAATTAATTTGAAATACTTATTGTTTTTAAAATATGGAAATAATTATTCTGCCAAGAATTTTCTCACACACACGACCGTGCCTGGGACAGGGCACGATCGTGCTAGTACCACGGGCGCGACCGTGATAGTCAGGGACGCGACCGTGTTGACCAATACAGAGAATATAGCTAAGCTGTTCACTAGGCACGACCGTGTCTGGGCCAGACACGACCGTGTCTAGGGTTTTGAGGCACGACCAAGTCTAGCCAAGGGCATGACCGGGTCTGAGTATAGGAGGCACGATCGCGCCTTAAATGAAGCACGACCGCGCTATACGATTAACGCGACCGTGTCTGTTCCAAAACAGATTCAATTTGACTAATTCTTATATTGTTAATGTTGGAATTCATGGGGCTTTCATGTATAGGGTTGTTACGAGTCTATTGGGATATATTAATTGTAATTTAAAACGTGTTCAAAGTAGAGTTCGATTGAAACATTTTGAACGAAAACATAGGTTCGGGTTTGTGACGATTTTCATATTGTAAGCCCAAATTAGATTAGTTTGATTTATAGACTAAAACGTAAGTGTGAGAGGTTTCAATTACCCGGAAGGACGACAAATTGATAGTGTTCGGTAGAGAGAAATGCCGGCGACGACGGGTTCGGTTTCCGGCGCCTTCTTCTGTAATTTCGACTGACTCAGTGTTTCCAGAAGCCTTAGAGAGGATCGATAGTATGTTGGCTTGGAAGAATTTTAATCAAATTGGTGAATTCAGTGATTTCGTGAGAGAATTTGGTGTTTATGAGATAATTCGACGAAAATAAGTTCACTGGTTGTAATGGTGATGATTAAAGCGTTTAATGGAGTTTGTTAATGACGAAAACGTGTAGAACGGTTATGAAACCGAACATTCCTGTGATTAAAGGTTGCATTTATGTTTCAACTGCTGAGAGGCGCGACCGTGTCCATTTAAGGCGCGATCGTGCCTAGGCACCGGACACGATCGTTCCAAAGCTGGTCGCGCGACCGTGCCAAAGCACTTGGCGCGACCGCGCCAGAACGAGGCGCGACCGTGCCTATTAGGGTTTCTTGTTACTTTTTCAACATCAGACCTTGTAACTTTAGTGTTTGACATATTTGTATAAATAGATACTTATGTAGTGTTTAGTAGGTTATAACCGAGTAAAATTTGTGGATTTACATTGAAATATAGTATTTAATTGATGTATGAGTAGAACAAAACAGTGCACTAGAATTGGATTTGAAATGCATTACATTGAATCGAAATATGGATACTAAAAATCAGAAATGTTACAGTCTCCCCATGTTGAGGGAATTTCGTCAAATTTAACTAGTGGAAGCGACGGCATCGGTGAAGAGATGGGGGTACTTGAGCTTCATTTGGTCCTCTCGTTCCCAAGTAAACTCAGGACCACGTTTAGATTCCCAAAGAACTTTGACAATAGTAATACGGCTTCGCTTGAGCTGCTTGATTTCACGATCCATGATTTCTACTGGTCTCTCAATAAACTGCATCGTTTCGTCAATGTGCACGTCGTCAAGAGGTGTGTGAAGATTCTCATCAGCAAGACATTTCTTCAGATTAGACACGTGAAAAGTAGGATGTACATTCCCAAGTGATGGAGGTAAGTCGAGTTTGTAAGCCACTTTCCCAATCCTTTCAAGGATCTTAAATGGACCTACATAGGGAGGTGATAATTTGCCTTTCTATCCAAAACGGATCACACCCTTCCACGGAGACACCTTTAGAAGAACAAGGTCACCGACTTGGAATTCCAAGGGTTTTCGTCGTTTGTCGGCATAACTCTTTTGCCGACTTCTCGCTACTCGAATGTTGTCGCGGATTTGGATAATCTTGTCGGATGTTTCTTGAATTAGCTCGGGACTGGTGATTTGTGCTTCACCAATTTCGTTCCAACAGATAGGAGAACGACACTTGCGACCATAGAGAGCTTCAAATGGAGCCATGTTGATACTCGTGTGGTAGCTATTATTGTAAGAGAACTCGATTAGAGATAGATGTGAATCCCAATTGCCACCAAAATCAATTACACAAGCTCTAAGCATATCTTCAAGAGTTTGGATTGTTCGCTCGGTCTGACCATCAGTTTGAGGATAGTAGGCCGTGCTCAAATCCAATCGTGTACCAAGTGCAGTTTGGAGAGATTGCCAAAAGCGAGAGGTGAACCGAGCATCTCTATCGGAGATTATGTTTAAGGGAACACCGTGACGGCTCACAATTTCATCAATGTAAATTTGGGCTAGTTTCTCAACCCGATAGTCTTCACGGATAGGTAAGAAATGAGCAGATTTGGTGAGACGGTCAATAATCACCCAAATGCTATCATAACCACTTGAGGTGCGAGGGACTTTGTTAATGAAATCCATAGCTAAGTTCTCCCATTTCCATACGGGGATTTCCGGTTGTTCAAGTAATCCGGAAGGACGTTGGTGTTCGGCTTTGACCTTGGAGCACGTTAGACATTTGGCAACATAGAGAGCAATGTCTTTCTTCATATCGGGCCACCAATATTGTTGGCGAAGATCTTGGTACATTTTATCCGCACGAGGATGAATAGAATAAAGAGTCTTGTGAGCCTCGTTCATAAGAAATGTACGGAGATCATCGCGATCGAGAACCCAAATACGGTTCAAGTAATAAAGTAAGTCATTGGGTTTTGATTCAAGCTGAAGTTCAACACCACACGACATTTCCTCGTACATGTTACCCTCGGTGACTGAGACGTGTTGAGCTTCTAAGATGCGATTTTGAATGTCGGTTTGAATTCGAACACATTGAAGCATGACATGGTCCTTTCGACTCAAAGCGTCGGCTACAACATTCGCTTTGCCGGGATGGTAACGAATCTCGCAGTCATAGTCGTTAAGGAGTTCAACCCAACGTCGTTGTCTCATATTGAGTTATTTTTGGTTGAAGATGTGTTGGAGACTTTTGTGGTCGGTGAACACCACGCATTTCGTGCCATAGAGGTAATGTCTCCAAATCTTCAGTGCAAATACAACCGCACCCAATTCGAGATCGTGCGTTGTATAATTCTTCTCATGAATCTTAAGTTGCCTCGATGCATAAGTGATTACTTTGCCTCGTTGCATGAGTACACAACCGAGGCCTTGGTTGGAAGCATCACAGTAGACAACTAGATCGTCATTCCCATCAGGGAGAGTCAAAATAGGAGCATTGCACAACTTTTGCTTGAGGGTTTGGAAAGCTTCTTCTTGCTTTGGTCCCCATTCATAAGTTTTACTCTTGTGGGTCAAATCGGTAAGAGGGACAGCAATCTTAGAGAAATTTGAGATGAAACGACGATAATATCCCACAAGACCAAGAGTTGAACGAACTTCGGTGGGGGTCTTCGGGGCATTCCAATTCTTAACTGCTTCGATCTTAGAGGGTCAACATGAATACCCTTGTCGTTGACGATATGACCAAGAAATTGAACTTCCTTTAGCTAAAATTCACATTTGGAGAATTTGGCATATAGTTGTTCCTTCCTCAAGATATCCAAAACCAGTCTAAGATGTTGCTCATGGTCGGCTTTTGTCTTGGAGTAGATTAAGATATCTTCAATGAAGACGATCACAAATTTATCAAGGTACAGTTTGCACACGCGATTCATAAGGTCCATGAAAACCGCGGGTGCATTGTTTAGTCCAAAAGGCATGACCATGAACTCGTAGTGACCATACCTTGTTCGGAAGGCAGTCTTTGGAATATCTTCCTCTTGTACACGGAGTTGATGATAACCAGATCGAAGATCAATTTTTGAGAAGCAGGTCGAACCTTGAAGTTGATCAAAGAGGTCATCAGTTCTAGGAAAAGGGTAACGGTTCTTGATGGTAAGCTTGTTGAGTTCGCGGTAGTCAATACACATGTGGAATAATCCATCATTCTTTTTGACAAACAAGACGGGTGCACCCCATGGTGAATGACTTGGACGAATGAATCCCTTGTCGGAAAGCTCTTGGAGTTGACTTGCAAGTTCTTGCATTTCAGAAGGTGCAAGACGGTATGGAGCTCTAGCCATGTGGTTAGCTCCGGGCACAAGATCAATGCGAAATTCTACTTGTCGAACGGGTGGAAGACCGGATAGATCTTCGGGAAATACTTTGGGAAAATCCCGAATGATGGGAATGTCTTGGATACTCTTCTCTTTGACATCCTTTTGAACAATATGAGCTAAGAAGGCCACGTACTTCTTTCGTAAGTACTTTTGGGCGGTAGTGCATGACATTAACTTTAGTCCCTTGCAAGGCTTTTCACCAAAGACTCTTAACGTTTCTCCTGATGGTAGAGGTATTCGGATGCACTTCTCAAAACAGATGACTTCGGCATGATGATTTGATAGCCAATCCATGACTATGATGATATCAAAACTTCCTAGTGGCATTGGTACAAGATTGATTGGAAATGTATGTTCATTAAGTTCTAGAGAGCAATAATAGATAACAGACTCAATTGTAAGCGAATCACCATTTGCTACTTTGACAGTGAAGGTTTTCTCTAATTGGGATCGTGTCTTTGCAAGTAAGGGTTCAAAATTTAGTGACACAAAACTTTTATCGGCACCAGTATCAAATAAAATGGAGGCATATTGACTATTAACAAGGAACGTACCGTTGACCACATCATTGTTAGCTTGAGCTTCATTGGCGTTTATATTGAAAGCACGCCCACGAGCTCCACCTTGTCTAGCATTGATCAACCTTGGGCACTGATCACGGAAGAGATTTGGGTTACCACATTCAAAACATGCACGCCCATTTGCTATAGCAGGAACACCTTGATTAGCCACTTGCTGATTGGTTCTGGTTGGTGGGTTGACCTGACCCGCAAGTGCTTTGGCCCTACACACATTAACCGTATGGCCATATTTCCCACAATAAGTGCAAAGGCGACATGGGATGCTTTGGGGATGATGATAGTTGCATGTGGCACAAAGCGGGTAGATCCCAACATATGGCTTTTTGGCTGGTGCTTGAACCATAGGTGCTGCTTGATTAACAGGAATAGCAGGAGTGACCATAGCATAGTTTCTAGCCTTTCTTTTCTTATTATGTCGGGAGGGTTCAGTTGTGGCTTCTTTGTTGTGGGTGGAAGAAGTTGCAGTGTCAGAGACTTCTTTGTGCCCTTTTTAGTAAGGTCCCCGCCTTCACATGGTTATCGGTTAAGGTAGCGGATAAACGGATAGCATCTTCAAGTGTTGCGGGATTCCTCCCTAGGACAGTATCTTGAATTTGCCTAGGTAATCCACCAATATATTTTTCAATGCAGCGGGATAAAGGTGTGACCATGTGGGCACGAGGAGACTCAACTCATGGAACCGAGTTGTATATGCCAAGTTTTTGCCACTATCTTGGGCAAGATCCCAAAATTCGGTTTCAAGTTTCTTTACTTCATTTTGAGGACAGAATTCCTCAGTCATTAGCCTTTTAACCTCATCCCAAGGTAAGGCCATTGCTACATCCACACCCCTATTCCTCTTTTCCCCATCCCACCACGTGAGTGCCTGTTTTTGTAAGACACTTGTGGCATGACGAACACGAAGGTTATCGGGGCAGTCTCTATTGAGAAAGGTATTCTCAATACTTTCGAACCATTGAAGAAGTCCAGTAGCTCCTTCAGTACCATAAAACTTGAGGGGATTACATGAGTTGAAATGCTTGAAGGTGCATTGAGATGGGTTGGCACCACCATTTCCACCATTACCACCATTTGCCCCATGGTTACCATTGGTGGCACCATTAGCTCGAGTGAGTTGAGTTACGAGTTGTGCAAGGATGGTAGCGATGTCGGTGTCGGTGTTGGTGTTGGCCACGGGAGCACGACGGGGAGGCATTCTACAGATTTTCACAAGACAAGAAAAGATTTAAGAATTTATGAATGTTGTTTGGGTTTAAAAGGATAAGATAACAAATAAAATTGTAATTTATAGTTGGGAGTGTACTCAAATAGTGATATAACCACTTTAATGCCATGACACATTAAGGTTAATTAAACTCATATCGTTTTCAAGGAGACATGCTTTAGCCTATAAGTAAACACTCATCCCGGGAATTCCCAGGAAAGCATACGGTTCCCTCGGTTGATTGGGATTTATGCGAAATGCTTTCCTAGACAAAAAACCCAGAATACAGGTGTCATCCTTCCAGATTGCATGTGTCCTCAAATAATTAACAAAGTTTAAAAACCTTAAAGAGGGTATAAAAAGATTTTTATAGTTTTAGATCCATAAAGTTTCCACATGCTAAGAAGATGTTGATAGAGAAGTAGATAAGAATATTAAGAGGTTTTAGGGTATAGGTAGGGATATTGTTTATTTAATTATTATTTAAGCATAGTCTAATAAGTCATGAATTTTTAACAAGTAAGGCATCAAAAATGAAATAATAACTAATCATAGAAAACATGTAACACATAGCATGTAACACATAACATGTAGCACATATCACATAATCATGAAGCATGACATAAGTGGGTGTCCTAAAGTTATAGTCTTGGTCAATGGTGTCTAATAACCTAGTTCCCTATAACCAAGGCTCTGATACCAATCTGTCACACCCCAACCGATGGTGGAATCAACGGGGCGGGACATATAGACTGTTCATGAGCACAAGGTTGACTAAATTGTAATATATTAAACATCAATTTCATTTCAAATAATCCAAACACAACCAAATCCAAGAAAGAACATAATTGCAATACATAAAATCCTTTATTCAATTAACTAAGTCCCAAAGCCAATGTGAAGCAAATCTTGATCAAATCACACATTAGTACCTGAAACATGAATAAAATAAGGTCAACTAAAAAGTTGGTGAGCATACATAGGTTTGTATATAGATAGCATATAGTTTGTAAATGAACAAATCCTTACATATCATGATAAAATAAGGCATTTATGGGGAGTAGCTATTGTGTAACCAAGTACAATCAAACCTTTGTAACTAGCATGCAAAAATTGTGTTGTCGGTAATAATCACCGTACTTGGGTGGGTTTGTCAGACTCAATAGATCTATCATTGTAAACCGTCGGCTTGAATAGTTAATGATTACACATAAATCGCACACAAAAGTTAGCACAACTAGCACTCGGGCATAAAGCTCAAATTGCACACATGAATGTAAAGGGGATTTGTATTTGTGTAGTTTGTGTAAATGTAAGCAATAGTATTGTATAATGTTCACGTTCCACCCCAAAAAGTGTAAAAGAGTAAAAGGGGCTATGTAATACTCACATTGGTTTGAAGACGTAGCTAACACGAGGTACTAGATAGAAACGGGGTCCTCGTAATGCACAACGTTAACCTAGAGTGTAATATGTATTGAATCAATAGTGTGCACAATAGTCTATGTCTAAGTCTAAGGTTAAATTGGATGTGTGTATAAGGAATTTGAAGTTGTAGGTGTTAGTGGGTTGTACTTGAGTGGTGTTGTATAAAATTTGAGTTCGGAATAACTAAAAAATAAAATAATAAAATTATTATTTGTTTACCTAGTTATAAAAATAATGTAAGTATTAGGTGTAATTAAGTATAACCTAAACAATTAGTTTTTGTTTAAATACAAATTAAATAAATAATTGTAATCTTATTTATTTATTTATAAAATTTGTAACTTAGTCATTTAGTTATGAAAATATATTAAATGTTTTATATTAAATATAAACTTCTTTACTTTATTTTCATAAAGATGTTTAAATAAATTGTGTAAATAATGATTAAGTGTAGGGTTTAACAATAAATATAGATTAAATTTTGTAAGTTTTAAATAAATAATTTCTATTTATTTTAGAATAGAAATTTGATATTTTTAAATAATGTTAATATAAATTTTCATAAAATCAATTCTTTTTATTTAAAAATTAATTTGAAATACTTATTGTTTTTAAAATATGGAAATAATTATTCTGCCAAGAATTTTCTCACACACACGACCGTGCCTGGGACAGGGCACGATCGTGCTAGAACCACGGGCGTGACCGTGCTAGTCAGGGACGCGACCGTGTTGACCAATACAGAGAATATAGCTAAGCTATTCACTAGGCACGACCGTGTCTAGGATTTTGAGGCACGACCAAGTCTAGCCAAGGGCATGAGCGGGTCTGAGTGTGGGAGGCACGATCGCGCTGTTATTTGGCGCGATCGTGTCTCATGAAGCATGACCGCGCTATACGATTAGTGCGACCGTGTCTGTTCCAAAACAGATTCAATTTGACTAATTCTTATATTGTTAATGTTGGAATTCATGGGCTTTCATCTGTAGGGTTGTTACGAGTCTATTGGGATCTATTAATTGTAATTTAAAACGTGTTCAAAGTAGAGTTCGATTGAAACATTTTGAATGAAAACATAGGTTCGGGTTCGTGACAATTTTCATATTCTAAGCCCAAATTAGATTAGGGCTTCTGATTTATAGACTAAAACGTAAGTGTGAGAGGTTTCAATTACCCGGAAGGACGACGAATTGATAGTGTTCGGTAGAGAGAAATTCCGGCGACGACGGGTTCGGTTTTCGGCGCCTTCTTCTGTAATTCCGACTGACTCAGTGTTTCCGGAAGCCTTAGAGAGGATCGATAGTATGTTGGCTTGGAAGAATTGTAATCAAATTGGTGAATTCGGTGATTTCGTGCGAGAATTCGGTGTTTATGAGATAATTCGACGAAAATAAGTTCATTTGTTGTAATGGTGATGATTAAAGCGTTTAATGGAGTTTGTTAATGACGAAAACGTGTAGAACGGTTATGAAACCGAACGTTCCTGTGATTAAAGGGTGCATTTACCTTTCAACTACTGAGAGTCATGACCGTGTCCATTTGAGGCGCGATCGTGCCTAGGCACCGGACACGATCGTTCCAAAGCTGGTCGCGCAACCGTGCCAAAGCACTTGGCGCGACCGTGCCAGAACGAGGCGCCACCATGCCTATTAGGGTTTCTTGTTACTTTTTCAACATCAGACCTTGTAACTTTAGTCTTTGACATATTTGTATAAATAGATACTTAGGTAGTGTTTAGTAGGTTATAACCGAGTAAAATTTGCGGATTTACATTGAAATATAGTATTTAATTGATGTATGAGTAGAACAAAATAGTGCACTAGGATTGGATTTGAAATGCATTACATTGAATCGAAATATGGATACTAAAAATCAGAAATATTACACTAACTGGGTTAAAATGGTGGGTTGATTCTAGGGTGTGGAATGCTCTAGGATATTGTACGCTAACATGGTTATCTATATGAGGATAATTTACAAAACTATTTTTATAAAGACCTGAGGATCTTGAGTTACGATAAATATTAATTGAGATGAGTTAGCTTTTGTTTAAATTAAATCATTAGAACTGACTCAGCGTAGCTGACTTTGTGTGTACGTTAGATTGTGTTGCAAGTGAGCTTTGAGATCGGCGTATCTTGGCTTGAAAGCGGTGCTACTCGGATTGGTGTGTAGGTATTCGTGAGGTAAACTTAATGACGATAATGATATTAAATAGTAATTATTGTTTTATAAAGACTTTTGTTGTAGTTTGATTAATAACACGAGTATTTTAAAGAGAATAACCAGTTATGAGAACCAACTATAGGATGCCCGGGTTGGGGTCTTACATTTGTATGTCCCACCGGGTTCTCTACAGATCTATCTAGATGCTTGACATGACACGCGTATGGAGTGCGGAATCCAATGTATGCATGTTCACATAGTGATGACAATAAGTAGAACGATAGACATAAGATGTAAATAACCTCTTATTGTATTGCTCTCTCAATATCAGTGTTTACAAATGATCAGTCATTAAACTGTTTTAAAAACTCAAACATGCAAACACTATATATAGGGAAGTAAATACCCACAGGTGAACTGGTCAAGTTCGCCACACCTATGTTCGCCAATTACAAAACTTATGACTTAACCAAAACATTACAACTTTAAACACAATACAAAGACCAAAACTAATTGTCAAAAAACATGTCCTAACAGACTCCCCCTTGACAATAGCTCAGTCTTTGGTCTTCAAGTTCTCTTCAATTCTCTGGCAAATTGCTTTCGGCATGAACCCCTTGATTGATACATACGTGCACCACCCGCTTGTACTGCATTTCCTCCTCCTTCCATTCACTGGTATACATAATTTCCTTCCTTCTAAGTGTCTACTGATCTTTCCTTGAAAAGTTGATAAGATTCATAGCGTCAAAGAATTGAGCTAGAATCTTTCCATCTTTGTCTTTGATCACAGCTTCACCAGTATTCACATCCACATACCACCACTTCATATTTCTAATAAAGTATTATGGATATTTCTTCAATGGGATGAGCTTTAAACGACTTGAACTTATATCTTCAAATGTGCTTCATTGTAAGCGAATCCACATCACCAAATCTTATCACTATCTTCCCATTATGTGGCTTTCCTTTCATACTTCCCAGACGTTCCTTCTATTTTGATAAGCTTGGCTATGTCTTCAACAATTCCATCTCTCGATCTGTTAATCAATGGCTTTGTTGCAAGACCGTTCATTTCACATATCGGTAGAGAATTGAAATACTTGAGCTTTGGCTTTAAGTACTGAACTCCATCTGTCCTCTTGATCGTAAACAATTTTATCTCTTTCTCATAAAACAAACTCGGTATTCTTCCAACGCAATGTTCTTCATTCACAAACTTGGCTTTTTACACAGGTTTAGGTGGAATTACAGGCATCACCTTCTTCCAGCTTCTTACCATCTCTAGCCACTTCTTTTTAGTCATACTAGTATCCTTGTATAACACTGGTGTCACTTCCTCTTGAACTTTTGGAGCAGTAGTGCTCGGGGAATAAGGCTTTGTGACCTCAGGTTCTGTATCAGTATTCAATGACTCTGGAATTCCCTCTGAGTTATCTTCAGGAATTACATTGTCTTTAATAAAGTCTAATAGAAAATTCAATCCATCACACCCTTCATACATTGTTGTAGCTCTATCTCCAGTTCAACTCTCACCCTCTTCAAGCTCAGACAAATCATCTTCAACTACATCAACTTCAATTATCTCATCGAAATCTAGTAAACGTTTTAACCTGTCTGCTTCTTAAACATCAGAATCTTTGAAAAATGAATCATCCAACATATCGAATGCTTCAACATTAGTTTCTTTATCAGTATTCTTATCACTTGGCTGGCTCTTCAATATTTGATGTCGACTCCCCCTGAGCCTGTGATGTCAGGTTTACCTCAGTGTATTCACGCTCACCCTTGTCACCTGCGTTAGGTTCATCATCTTCATCATTATTTCTTTTTACATCTATTATGTGACAAGCATCTTTATCTTTACCAGTGATCTCTCCCTGAGCGTCAAGATGCTCCATTAACTATGATACAAGAATTTACATCTCAGCTAATTGTCGTTTATGAAGTTGAAGCTGTTGTTGCCTCTATAAGTCATTAGCTTGCAAGATATCCACTTGTCCTTGTAAACCAGCCACTTGGGCTTCCAAGCAAGTAACCTTAGACTCCAAGACCTTAATATTTTCATCTTTATATTCAGATGAAGGTTCTACTGGTTTAGTAGACCTGGGAGGCACAAATTTCCCTTTATCAAGGGTTGCTATCACTTCTTGAACTATAGAATCAGGCACGGCTGGTGTAGCTTGAGGGGTAGTTGTAGTGGATGGAGTAGGAGTTAGAATAAAAGAGTCAGCAAACTCTAGATCATGATTCACTTCAGTCCTTGCCTTAGCAAACTTGTTCCTTGCCATAGGAGAATCCGGCACATAGTCAGAATCGAAAGTTTCATCACGTAACGTCCTATTACCAAGAGTAGCACTGGGAGGAGGACCCCTTGCTGACTTCCGACGAGGAATAGATTTCTCTCTACACTTTGGTGGTGGAATTCTAGGGTCTTTGGCCAACTGAGCATAGGCCCAGGGCTAAAATCAGGTTCATGTTCAGTTTCTTCAGAATCAACTGATGTCTCACCATCATGTACTTCATTATCAGCAACTGCACTACTTGAACTATCTGTTTCTGTAGATTTAGCTTGAACTTGCTCGACCTAGGTTGGAGGAGAAGGAATATTATCATTCAAAGGTTCATTCTACACATTCTCTACTTCCTCATTCTCAGCCTCTACATTCATTTCAATATGCTCTTGCACATTCTCTTGAATAACCTCAACATCATTCTGTTAAATCACTTGAGCGGGTGCTCAAGCTGTTGTCGTTGTTGTACTTGCGGTTTTTCTGGTGCATGTTGTTGTTGCGGTTGTTGTGCTGGTACTTGTTATTGTTGTGGTTGCTATTCAGGAGCCTGTTCATCAGTATTAATCAAGTGGTTTTTCGGTGGTACAACATAATCAGGGTTGATTATGTGCCACAATAATGTTGTAGGAACTGGAATCCACGCTGGATTTTGTTGTTTGACATGTTGACAATCAACAAAGATGCGCTTGTGCATCGGGGTTAAAGTAAGACGTTGCGCCACATGTGGTAGGTTCTATATAAGATGGTTTATAATCACTTGTAGAAACCTTGGATACATCAGAAACCCTTGACCTTCCGGTGGGGTAATCAGGGCAACTAATTCCTTGTAGATGAAGAGAAAAGTTGAAGCCCTTATGCAACGTCAAAGCTACTATAACAGATTGTAGTGACGCCTTCAACCTATCAGTAGCAGCTTTCCTTGGCGACAAACATTGAATAATGACGTGCATGAAATACCTCAATTGCCCTACTAAGCCCCCTTTCCTGGCTTGAGAATCATTCGGCTTTCCTTGATATCCCATTAGGCGGAAACACCTAGTGATTAAGGTGTTTGGGAACATGATCGGGTCAGTATCTTCACCTCCTAAACTCAAAGCATCCCTAATAGTCTTCACTGAAACAACAATATATTGGTTGTTCACTTTCGCACGAATAACATTTGGAACAACTGTGCAGTAGTGTTCGACAGAATCCCAGAAATCTTGTATATTGAAGACTGATAACAGGATTGGCAGAAAGTGCAACATGTAGCCTCAAACGATAATCCGACATTAAGAAGTGCCACTTGGTTATGCTTGTATTCAACACGACGAGCCATACCTGCACACGTAATGATCAAACTTTGCACGAAAAATGAAACGAGAAAAATAACTAAGACAAATCAAAGTTAAAAAAAAATTCACAAGAAAAATGCCAAGTCCAAGTCAGTACTAGCCCTACAGGTGAACATACTAAGTTCGCTTAGTACTCACTGGGGCGAACAAGACAAGTTCGCTTAACACAATACACTTAGCCTTCAAAGGTACAAGCGAACTTAACAAGTTCAACTATTCATTTCAAAATCAACTAAGGTAAAACTGGTAGGATTATGATGAAATGAATCAACAATCAGCCTCGCAACACATTGATTAACAACATACAACCAACAATTTCAAGTCTAAAAGTCTCAAAACCTCTAAACAGTCGAGTTCAGTGAGTCGGCCAAACAAAGCCCTAAGTACGACTGTTCTAACTGATTGAATGGATAAACGCATGAAATTCTACCTCAGATCAATGCACAATTAGTTATAGAACAACAAATAATCACTCAAATCTCTCAGTAACACACAACAATCGAGAATTAAGTACCAAGGCACAAGTTCGCCAAAGCCGCTGATAAGTTCATAAAACACAAGTTCGGTAGAAATTTTGAGGTAAACAGATAACCTCGCCTTCACTGTACTGTTTATACTAAAACCTTCAAGTTCGCTTCTCTAGGCGAACTTAAAAAGTTCCCCCCCCCCGGGCGAACATGTCCAAGCGAACATAACAAGTTCGCTCCTATTCAATACTTCAACCGATCATTCTCTCTTCCAACTGTCAACCTGTCAGTGATGCAATCCCGAGTATTTAAAAATAACCGAGATTTTCACGAAAACAAGAAAGAAAATCCTATAGGAATTTTCAATAAAACGAACCTTTTAAAAAAGACGAACATATTTTTGAATTTTTGAACTTTATGCTAAAACACACCGAAAATATTTTTGGTTTTTGTAAAGAAATAAAGCAGTAACAAAGTAAATCTTTTTGGATTTTCAAACAAAGAAACACAAAATCTTTTTGATTTTTATCTGTACAAACTGAAATTCAAACACTGAAACACATATTTTTGTTCAAACATCATGAGTAAGAAGATCATATCAATGTATCTGATAAATCAATCACGCATACATAATATTAAATCCCTAATCAGCTCTAAGGGAAACCTATGACACTGTCATTTCACTAACCATAGATTTTCAAACACACAACTTTTGATATTTTCAGACTTATTCAATAAATCTTTTTAAGACAAACAAACTGCATGAATTGATACGCGATAAGCTTCAAAGAAAAACAAGATCAGATCATGACTAACTTGATTATTCACACCGAATTTGCAATATACAGCATGTAAACCTAGGTTGTCAGTATTATGGAATTTGAAACTACAAGTGTTTTTCTCCCACGTTAAATTATATGAAAACAACATGCACCCCACAAATATGATAACAGAAATTTAAATTTGCATTATCTTCAAGACATATAAGACTCGGAGAAAGATTAGATCAATCACCAAGTTGAAATTATATCAGTTAGCACAGGAAAAAGAAGTAGAACCCGAGGGATTATAATGAATCAGAATGATTCAGAAACAAGTGATTCATATAGCTTGGTTTGGATGAAGTATCATGATTCATGTTAACAGAAGAATCTTCAACAATATGATTAAATAAGGATCAGTTGATTCAATGATTCAGGGTAAATTGATCCAACTGTTATCTGGATGTATTCAATGAAATCAACATGTTGATCCAAGGGATATCATATGAATTAACAGATGGAATCACATGCTTTTCGGGACATGGTCATGAAGTGAACCAAAAAATTGTTGTAGATGCACCTTCGTGACAGGCACTCTGGATTCTTTTCTAAGCTTTTTTTTATCTACATTTCAGTCTTTATGTTTATGTATGTATTTGTATTTGCCTGTTGATCAAGTTGTAATTTACTTTTGTCTGAACTTGTAATGTTTGATGTATTTTAGTTGTATATAGACTTTAGGCACTAAACAAATACGCATGGAAATGATTCCTGCGTATTTGTCATGTACCGAAAGATGACCATGTGTTCTTAGGTAAGTAAGCATGAAGTTTATTCATGCGTACTTACAAGTACGCATGTCCATGGTCTATATATAGTTAAGTCTGTTTTAAAATTTCATACGGATGTAATCTCACACACAAGTACGCACCTAGCAAGTCAGAAGTCATTTCTCAGTGCCTGTACTTGTGTTTGTAAACAGTTTGCTACAATAGACCGAGTATTTTGAGTACGAGTGTTTCTTATTGTCATGTTTACATTTGTCGTATTACTTTGTTCCACCTAGTCACGAGGATTCTTCACTCTTGTTGACTAGGCTACACGCCTACACGATCACGATCCGACACACACCCACCTAGGACCTAAAAGTGGTATCAGAGCCATACGCTCTTGTTTTTGAGTGTTGTGAGTGTGTTAGGAACACTTTCGGACAAAGTGTTGTACTGATTACACGTCCATTGAATCTACATTGGTGATTTCAGAACCTTGTTCATATACTTGTTCATCTCTAAGAATCCCAAACATTCGTCTTGGTGGTGTTGTTGTTTGGATGATCCATTCATCAAAAGCTCATTACAATCAAGAACATGATTCATTAATCATACCACATTGATCATACATAACAACCAATTCAGATCACTATTTGATCAGACAAGTGGATGCACTTGTTCAAAAATTGACTTTGCTTACTGATTCGTGCGTACTTATCAATCCTGCGTACTTGACAATCCTGCGTACTTATCAACTTATACATACTTAGACAAGTACGCAAGGCCATAATTGGTGCATAGTTATTTTGGTCATACGCACTTACTAAGTACGCAGGCTAAATTTTGTTCATGCGTATTTAACAAATACGCAAGACAAGATTCATATACGCAAGTTGGATTGAATTCTAAATCTTTGAGTAAGTTCTACACAATGTCAAACCTTTAGAACATCAGCAGCATGTTGAATTATGACAATGAAATAGGTACTCCACAAAAACCACCAAAGTTGTTGAATGTGAATGACTATTCCAACTGGAAAGCACGTTTCATACACAAATTCCAACATGTGGATACCCATTTTAGAAGGGTATAAACAGCCAACACAGAATTTCTTGGTGAGACCCAACCTAAACCAATTTATAGGCTTGAAGTAGATGAAAATAAGGCTTATGACTTAGAGAAGAAAGCACATGGTTCATTAACCATGGCACTGACACGTGACTTATTTCACAGCTTCAGAGGTTACGACACGTCAAAATATGTTTGGATAGCTTTACAGAAACGATTTGAGAGTAACTGTGATGTCAAAAAGAGTAAGAGAGAGCTGCTGAGGAAATAGTATGAATGTTTCAGATACTTGGAGAATGAATCCATTGATGAACTTATCTCCAGATTCTATCATCTAAAGACTGAACTAAATTCTTATGAATTAAAATATCAATATGATGAACTTGTGGAAAATTTTTTTGATGCTTTACCAACAAAATTTGACATGTACACAACATTACTAAGAGAAAATCCTAAGTTCTATGAAATGACTTTTGACAAAGCAATAGGAAAGGTTCAAGCACATGACATGAACTTAAGAAAGAAAGAAACCACTAGTAGACCTCTATTTCAAGAGCCGTCAATGTACTTTGGAACCTCTTCCACAGCAAAAACATCTGGCTCAGGAATTGCCTTATTCTCAGGGAATACTACTCATGATGAGGAGAGTTCTAAAATTTGTGGTGGTCCTACATGTTTTGCTGTATCTGGGTGTGGTTCATTTCATCAACATTCCTCAAGAAGCCCCACCTCTACATTATCAACTCATCAAAGTGCTATAGCCAAGATCGCTGAAGATCATGTAGCCTTATTCTTTTCATGTATGCTTGCCTAAGAAAACTTTATCGGGGGAAAGCTTATAGATCCGCAGACCATTGAAGAAGATTTTAACCTAGTAGATCCTGATGATATGGAAGATATGGATATTCAATGGAATATGGCTATGATCTTGAGAAGGGCGAAGCGCTTTTTGAACAGAATCGGAAAAAAGTTCATTGGTGGTCACTCAAATGCAAAAGTCGGGTTTGACATGTCAAAGGCCAAATGTTACAAATGTCTGAACTATGGCCAATTTGCAAGAGAATGTCAGAAGGATAAAGCACCAGCCTCAGGTTTTGCTCGACCAAGTCCATGAAGCAACCAGAATTATAACAACCCGAACAACCGTAGTCAAAATCAAAGAGCATCGTCAAATGCACTGGTAGTTCAAAAGGATGACAGCTTTGACTGGGGAGTTCATCTGGAAGATGCTATAGTTTCACAAACTCAGCTTGGGTTGATGGCATAAATCGGTGAAATGATGAAAGCTGAAGAAAGAGAAGCAGCCACGGCTAACCAACAAGAATCTGCACTCGCTCTTATGGCAATCAGAGAAGCGACCAGTTCTTCAAAAAGTGAAGTAGATTCTAATTCTTTTATTGTTGTTTCTTGTGCTACCTGTTTAATCTTAAAAGGTGAGAATTATCGAACCCATGATCAACTCGAACCTCTACGTAGAGCAGCTCTAAACTATTAAGAAAATGAAAAATGTTTTAACGATTCTATTGAAAATCTTAAAAAAGATAAACAAGATTTTTCAATTAAAATCAGCGAACAACGATTTCATTTAGATGTTGCCTACAAAGAGTTAGAGAAAAACAATGTCGAAATAGCCAAACTACAGAATGAGATTCTAAAGTTAAGTGGACAACTTGAAAAATTGAAAAATTCTCGTTTTGAGATGGAACACTACGAGTCTGTCATACAACAAGTGAATAACAAAGGTTTAGGTACTAATGGCATTCCCCCACCTATTAACGGCAAGTTTGTCAATGGGGCAGTCGACATTGATTTGTCCTTTTTAGATGAGTCTTCTGGTAAGGGTAATTCATCTTCTAATGAAGAGTTCTATTCCGATGAATGTTCTGAGGATAACAAAGTCGAGTGTGTTGTTTCAGAGGAGTTGCTTGATGAACCCACTACTGACAAAAACTTTGTCACTGACTGTGACAATTGCATTTTAACAGAGCCTGATATGATTGAATCAAATGATAAATTAAAAATGATGCTTTATGGGGGTTTTAAAACCATAAAGCAAGCAAATAAAGAAACATTTGCAAACAAATTGGGAAAGAATTTTCAAGAAAACATTGATAAAAATTTTACTCCCAAAAATCAATCTACATTAGGTCATGCTCAACCAGTTGTTCATCAAACCAATCCTGTTACTCATCAGAATAACTCGTCAACATCCAAAACCAGAAAGCCTTAGAGTAAAACATTTAAAGAAAGAAGGACTTGCTCTCACTGTTGTACATTCGATCACATTCTTATGAATCGTCCAAACAAAATTCAGGAGAAACGACCAGTTGTCTCACAACAGGCTAAATACCCTATGAAACCATCAGTGAAGAAATCTAAGGGTCCCGTTCCAAAATTGGTGAAACCACCAGTCAAGCATATGGTTAAGCCAAAACCCGTGGTTGCACCATCTGCTTTGAAACGGAATAAGCAACATGTTGTTCCTGGTGTAACTACCTTGGGTAGTACACAATCTGGTGAAAATCCTGAGGTGGAACTCTCAAGGCCACAGAGGAGGAGACGGAATAAGATATTAACAAAATGTGAACAACAGCTAGCTGGCAGTCAACCGGGTGAAGTTTGTAATAGATCACCTGTTGTTGATAATAACAAGCCTACTGTTCATAAGAAACAAGTTTGGAGAAAGAAACTCAAAAGTCCTCAGCTCTCTAATTCTGATTCTCCAAAAGAGTTACCCATTTTTTACCGACACGATTGCGTGTTAATAGAAGTTGTATAGTTTGAGAAGAATGGACAACCCAAGACCACAATGGCTTGGGTCTCCAAATCTAATTAATTTCTTTTGACTTATGCAGGGACATCCGTAGGGACCTATTACAAACCATTGGTATGTTGACAGTGGATGCTCCCGGCACATGACATGCAACATGGCACTGCTTCAAGATGTTAAACCATTTAGAGGCGACTATGTGGCCTTTGCAGGAGAAAAGGGCGGAAGTATAACCAGTCAAGGCATAGTATCAAATGGATGTACTAGCTTCAACAATGTCAACTACTGCGAACAGCTCAAGCATAATCTGTTAAGCGTATCACAAATGTGTGACAAGGACAAGGAAAACGACAACGACACGTCTGAATGCCAAATTCTCAAACCAGGCTTTGAGATTCTGAAAGAATTGATTCTAATGCGAGCACCAAGAACAAATGATACATATCAAATCGATATGAGTGTGGCAAAAACCAAAACATCTGTTGCTACTTGTTTACTATCTAAGCAACATAGTGTGACTCAATCTTGTGGCACGGGAAACTTGGACACATTTCCTTTAGAAAAATGAATTACCTTGTCCAACAAGGTTCAATAACCGGGGTTCCTAAATTGAGATTTTCAGTTGCAGATGACTGTATGCCTTGCAAAAAGGGCAAACAGTAACGAAAATATCACAAGCCCAAGACCCAAAACTCAATTGATACCCCTTTAGAGCTATTACACATGGATTTATTTAGCCCCATAAGTATTAAGAGTATTGGGGGAAAGTCACACTGTCTTGTTATTACTGATGATTACTCATATTTGTCTTGGGTTCATTTTCTATATACAAAGGACGAGACTGCTAAGATTCTTCAATATCTTTTTCTAAGCTTGGAAAACTTAGAAAGTTGAAGGTCAGAAGAATCAGAAGTGAAAACGGCACAGAGTTCAAGAATAACATGATGGAGCTTTTCTGTCTCAAGAAGGGTATTCGTCAACAGTTCAGCGCGCCGTATACACCAAAGTAGAATGGAGTGGCACAACAGAAGAACAGATCTCTAATAGAAACGACACAGACTATTGATGTGTGTTTTTATATGTAGATAAAAATGCAAATATATATATAACCTTGGCAACAACGCCAAAAACATGATGGCGTGTTTTTAGTAGTAATAAATATATTATATTTAGAGCTACAAAAAATCAGGTTTTAAATTTATAAATTTAAATGATAATTACTTCAACTAAATACACACACAATAGGCAAGTGTACCTATCGCAACGTAGTATAGTCTAGGTAAGAACAAAGTATCGAACCATGGACACGGATCCCGTACTCAACCCTCGCTATTGTCTGACTAGGATAATAAGTTGGAAAATGGGTTTCCTTTTAAAAGGAAAATAAAAAGATGAGAAATGTAATTAGAAGTATTATCCCGTTTAAGGTTTTACTCTAGTTGTTATCCCTTGTTAATTAATGAAATATTTAGAGTAAGGTTGGTCATAGTTACCGGTACTAACCCTTTCAATAGGGGAGTTAGCATTTCATAACGGAACAGTGGATATGGTCGGCCAACTGTTCCTTAATGAATATAACGGACCCTAAACGGGGTCTCAAGTTCGTCGGTATCTCATAATTCATTATTCGGACTAAAATTATCCAATGACTGACGTACGTCATGTTTTGTAACTTCATTTGGAAGGTCGGAATGCGCAACTCTCTCCAAACCTACTTTATGAATGCTTGGACCAAACAAATTATGTTATTAAATAGTTGTCTTTATTTATAATAACATTTTAAATAAACAAGACTTTCATTCTCAAGACCAAACATGGCTCCCGCTAGAAGTCCTCTCCAAGCCGATACGAGAGAAGTAAAGAATTACCGACACAAACAGCCCGATCTGTCTAGGGCTCAAACGGCCTGCAGAATACCCAAACCTCCAATCAACCCATAATATTAAATCTATACTAACTGGTCGTGATAACACCAAGATTTGTATATATAGCGTACAAACATCGAATAAGCTTCCCAAACAAGAAGTCTTGCTTAAGTAACTCACAAGATTTAAGATTATTAGATTGGTTTAAAGATCACTTATTCTTGTCTTTTTAAGATAAATCACAGTAAGGACTTTGAAAACATAACATAGTAAAAATACTTCAATAATTAATTAAAGTTCAACCAACTCGAGCAACACAAGAGAACTAGTCATGAATGACCATACATTTGACTCCACTAACCCTTAGATAATGTGTAGAAGTATTCCAACACCAAGGGAGAGCGGGTATAGAATTCCTCTTGTTTTACTCGAACGAGAAGAATCGATTCATATTACAAGACTTTAAAAAGGTAATAAACAAAGAAAAGCTAAATGGACCAAAACCGAGAGAGTTTCGGCTCTTAGCAGAGCACTAAGGCCTTCACACCTATTGGTAATGGACACCTAAAACACTAGAATGAGCTTGCTATTTATTGGCAAAGATTATTCACGGGCGTGCAAAGTACCCATTTCTTTCACGTGCGGAATCTGGCAGTATAGGAGAGTACAGGGAGGCAAAATAGGGGATGCACGACCGTGCAAGGCAATGCATGGTCATGCATTGCCTTGTTATGCTCCCTGTTGACTTTTTGGGTTCCAGTTTTGACCTTCTATTTTTGGTTTTGTTCAATTGGCCCGCGAATGTTGATTCTACCTTGATTTTGACTGTTTTCTTCTTGTTTTTGTAAATCCGGGTCAATTATCCTATCGGAACACAAATGAGTGGATTAGCCATCAATTATTATCATATTATCTCTAATTGTGATGATTTCGGGGATAATTATGCGTACAAAACATGTATAATTTACGTTATATCATAATACCCCACATTTAAACTTTGCTTGTCCTCAAGCAAACTCATGCATGATTATACCCGTAGAAGTAAGGTATTGATATAAGGTTAATCCAAAGCTGTTATCACAAATGGTTGAATGGCCTTCTTAAAAACATTGATTTGGTGGTCATACCTTTTGATTGTTTCTCCACAATAAGGTAGCAAGCCTAACATATTCGATTGAACTATGATTATGCACAAAATTACGGTCTCACAAATGTCCACTCAACACTCGGGTTAAATATATGGATATAGTAAGTTAAGGAGAACAGTCAATGCTATAATTAATGCTTTCATAATCATAGTCATGTATAGAAAACAAATCTCCATCATTTGACATAGAATATGTGAATAAATCAAGAGGGCTTTTCAACTAAAAAGGGTTAAAAGAAAAAAGGCTAATTTATCGGGTTTAATGTTTCTGAGATGTGGGTTTAGAAATGAAAAGGTTTAGGCTCAAAGGGGCTAACTAGGGGATAACGTTTAGGGTAGATAAAGGAAAAGAAAATGGGTTAATCCTAATGCCTCAATCATTTTCATGCATTCTTTTAGTCCATGATCTTGAAATGTATATTTTACACAAGTTATAACAGGCAAAGCAATAATTAGCATTCACTCTAACAAACGAAATGAGCATGCGATAATCAACGACGACAAAAACTTGATGTGTTCGTGATAATGCTCTGATAGGTTCAAATCTATCACATGGTAACGGAAAGTAAAGGGTAATAAAGTAAAAATGTGCGTAAACTTATTTCTTTCTTTCTATTGTGCTTCCTAATCTTCCCTGTTTGTTTCCTTGATTCACTTCAACGGTATTTCAAATTGCTGTTTTTATAAGCTCGTTTATGCCAAATGATTTTTAAGACATTGCTTTAAGATTAATTTGGAAAATATTTTTATTACTTCTATACATAAATTTTGATTTCACGAATTGGGTATTTGTTAATCATGCAATTGTAATACCTAAGACAAGATTAGTAAGTCAAAATATCAACGGGGTTCCACCCCACACTTAGTTTCTGACAATATGAATGTATGCAATATGATATGTGTCTTGAATAATAAGAGTGTGGTGAACTAATACTCCCCTGATGAGATGTAATTGCCGCGTGTGTAATTGATTCTCATCACTGCCTAGATCGTATTTCCGGGCATGAACCAAAATCTGTATCACCTGTAATGCTATGCAAAGCTCAACACATAAAGTAAGTACTAAAAGGAAAAAAAATTAAACTAATATTCTCTTAACAAAGCGCCCGAATAAGGTCGGTGGCAGTGCCACCATGTCAACGGTTGCTCCAGTAACCGGTAAACTTGGTGCTGTGTCTAGTAAACCAATGTCAAAAGCCAAGAACCACAAACTATATAAACAAAAGGAAGAGAGAGCTGCTACTGATATGGAGGGCGAGGCCACTGCTGGTATGGGCCAGGAGTCTGCTGATGTGGTTGGTGAGCATACGGGTCCTGTAGATGATCGTAAAAATCCTGCCGCATGCCGTCCATAGTATACCCTAGCTGACCCATATGGATCATCAAATCTAGCATAGAGGGATCCGCGGTGGTGTGGTAAATAGGCGGTATCCCATGCTGTTCTCCTTGCCCCCTCCTACCTCTCGGTGTCCTTCCCCTGCATCATCATCTGATTCTTCAACTACCCCTGTTCAGATGTTACCTTTATGATTTATTAGCCGATAGACTCTATTAATTTTATTCAACATTCCCATACGGATTAGCATCTGGCTATCAACAATGGTGACTGGAAGGTTCATCTCAAGTAGAGTCCCAAGGCAAGCAGGAGTTAAAAGTCCCATGTTGGAGGCCAAACGAGTGATGAAAGGCCCTCTAAACACATGGCTTGAAGAACAATATCCTGAAGCTCTAGTGAAAAATTTGGCTAAACTGTAGGCTAAGTTGCAGTCAACCTGATCAATGAGACAGTGAAGGTGAAAGAGGTTCCTATGGCTTGCCACCCGTGTGCTGTCCTCTCTTCCTCCCAGGGTAAGGACTATAAATCTGTGAAGGTATAAGTGGAGCGGGTGTTTCAGTTTGGTGCTTTTTTGACGGTGTGGGTCGAATGGTCCAAACCAAATCCTTCTCCATAATATGGATGCCTCACCTTCACCAAACTCATTGTGGCACTCAGTGAATATTGTCTGAGTAATCTTTCTATGCCTATACATACCCATCCTCATCCTAAATTGGGCCTATGACATCTCATGCCAATGCCTGGCCATCCTGAATCTAACATAATCAGGCAACTCCAAACTAATTACTTGCCTCGCAAATGAGAATGAGGCCAAGAAGTCCAAGGTCAACTCATAATAAGTAGTGTCTCGGATAGCAAAGAACCTTTCCCATGGTTTAGTTATGAGTTCAACACATAGATTTAGCAGCTCGATTTCCTCCAAAGTGGTGTAGCAAATAGTCTTGTGGATGCCAAAGTCCTGTCCTAGAAGTTCCCGAAGCTTATGATAGGATTCCACTTCTATAGCATCATCTGGGTCAAACAATAGCCAAGAATGCAATTCAAACTTTCCTTGTGGCGTTGGGTGAGGGTGGTAGGGTAATGGTGGTGATGGTGGAGAAGGTGGAGATCCATTGCCTCCGAACGTAGTTGGGGACGGGGTAGATCGGGATGACTCCGCCACGCTCTATAATCACCAAAAGAAAAGAATTAGTTCATAGAAACAATACTGATTCATCATATATATATTTTAACGGCGCCAAAAACTTGATGGCGTGTAATGTTCGATGCATATTGGTGCCAAAAACCTGATAAGAATCATGTTTTTATAAAAATATAAATGTATATAATTTTTGGACAACACAAGTGGAACATAATTTCGTGCATGGTTATGGCACGGTTATGTTTCTCAGGTCCCCAAATGGTCAAAAGCAATCAATCAAAAAGGCGCAAATTCGAACGGTCTAATATGACTACCGAAATAGATGGTCAAAATGTTGACTTTTGAAAAGCAAACCTGCCAAAATTCTTGATCTAATTCAGCTAATCAACAATTTCCCACCAACTATGTTAAAACCTAAACACATTCAAACAAGATTCATGCTTCAATTTGTAATTCCATGTTCAAGAACTCTAAGTCAAAATTCGTAAACTCATCCATACAAATCAAACAACTCCTACCCAAACAGGGCTAAAATGAGTTACATTATGATCCTACCTAGTCAAGTATGCATCTAGATCAAGTATTTAGTTCATATTCAATCATATTTAAACCAAAGTTCAAAACGAAACCCAAGCCTTATTTGAACAAGATTAGCCACACTTGAAGCATAAATCACACTCAAATTGACAATGGACAAGTTCACATACATCGGGGAAGAGATTGGAAGCAAAAATCAATAGAAACCGTGAGAAATCGGGGGTTTTGGAGCGATTTTGGCCGAAATCGAGCATTTTCGGAGTTGGGGGTTTTGAGGAAAATGAGTTTTCTGCAATTTTAACACATGTCGTGCATTGGGTTACACGGCCGTGCAATGCCCCCTGTTGACCAATTTGACTTTTTTTTTACTAAAAATAGTAGTCATAAAATTTAAATAATTTTTTTTCATTAGATTAATCAAAAATAATTTAGATTTTATTAAAGTACTAAATGGTTTAAAAATATTAAAATAAATTGGTCAAGAGAGATTGTCACCATCAAAAATCCCGATTATACGTTAGAAAACTTACCTTGATTATCGGCATCCAATTTCAAAGTATCGAGCCTGTCATCATCTAAGATAAAGAAGAATGTAAAATCTAAACACATAAAACCGCTCAAAAGTGTTACGCCTATTCATAAAATGCTTTCGAATGTCGGCACTTGTATCCGTTCATTTTTCTTAGCAATAATTCCTGGGTTGCGATCCCTGAGAGTTCCTGCAAAGTTAGATTTGCTAGAACAAGCACCAAAACAAAAAAATAGTAAAATAAAAATAAAAGGAAAATAAAGTAGAAATAAAACAAAAATAAAATAGAAATAAATAGTCAGTCCAACGACTTATATATTTTGCAGAATTACCGTGGCCCCGGCAACGGCGCCAAAAACTTGATGTGTGTTTTTATATGTAGATAAAAATGCAAATATATATATATATAACACTGGCAACAACGGCAAAGACATGATGGCGTGTTTTTAGTAGTATTAAATATATTCTATTTAGAGTACACAAAATCAAGTTTTAAATTTATAAATTAAAATGATAATTACTTCAACTAAATACACACACAATAGGCAAGTGTACCTATCGCAACGTAGTATAGTACGGGTAAGAACCAAGTATCGAACCATGCACACGGATCCCGTACTCAACCCTCGCAATTGTCTGACTAGGATAATAAGTCGAAAAATGGGTTTTCTTTTAAAAGGAAAATAAAAAGATGAGAAATGTAATTAGAAGTATTATCCCATTTAATGTGTTACTCTAGTTGTTATCCCTTGTTAATTAATGATATATTTAGACTAAGGTTGGTCTTAGTTACTAGTACTAACCCTTTCGATAGGGGAGTTAGCATTTCGTAACGGAACAGTGGATACGGTCGGCCAACTGTTCCTTAATGAATATAACGGACCCTAAACGGGGTCTCAACTAAGATTATCCAATGAATGACGTACGTCATGTCTTGTGACTTCCTTTGGAAAGTCGGAATGCGCAACTCCCTCCAAATCTAATTTACGAACACTCGGACCTAACAAATTATGTTCTTAAATAGTTGTCTTTACTTATAATATTATTTTAAATAAATAAGACTTTCATTCTCAAGACCTAACACCATTGCTCCCGCTAGAAGTCTTCTGCAAGCCGATACGGGAGAGGTAAAGAATTACCGACACAAACCGCTCGGTCTGTTTAGGACTCAAATGGCCTGCTGAATACCCAAACCTCCAATCAACCCATAATATTAAACCTATACTTACTCGTCGTGATAGCACCAAGATTTGTAGATAGACTGTATAAACATCGAATAAGCTTCCTAAACAAGAAGTCTTGCTTAAGTAACTCACAAGATTTAAGATTATTAGATTGGTTTAAAGATCACTTATTCTTGTCTTTTTAAGTAAATCATAGTAAGGACTTTAAAAACATAACATACTAAAATACTTCATTAATTACTTAAAGTTCAACCAACTCGAGCAACACAAGAGAACTAGTCATGAATGACCATACAAATGACTCCACTAACCCTTAGATAATGTGTGGAAGTATTCCAACACCAAGGGAGAGCGGGTATAGAATGCCTCTTGTTTTACTCGAACGAGAAGAACCGTTTCATATTACAAGACTTTTAAAAGGATATAATCAAAGAAAAGCTAAACGGACCAAAACCGAGCACTAAGGCCTTCATACCTCTTGGTAATGGACATCTAAAACACTAGAATGAGCTTGTTGTTTATAGGCAAAGATTTTGGCAATGCACGGTCGTGCATTGGATTGCACGGGCGTGCAAAGTACCCATTTCTTTCACGTGCGGAATATGGCAGTACAGGAGAGTAAAGGGAGGCAAAACTGGGGATGCACGACAGTGCAAGGCAATGCACAGCCGTGCATTTGCCTTGTTTTGCTCCCTGTTGACTCTTTGAGTTCCAGATTTGACATTCTGCGTCCGGTTTCGTTCAATTGGCCCCCGAATGCTGGTTTTACCTTGATTTTGAGTGTTTTCTTCATGTTTTTGTAAATCCGGGTCAATTATCCTATCGGAACACAAATGAGTGGATTATGCATCAATTATTATCATATTATCTCTAATTATGATGATTTCGGGGATAATTATGCGTGCAAAACATGTATAATTTACGTCATTACAACTATGCTGGTAGATGCCAAACTACCAATTACTTTTTGGGCTGAAGCAGTAAATACAACATATCATACTTTGAATAAAGTACTTGTGGTGAAACGTCACAACAAAACCTGTTATGAGTCAATCAACAACCATCCACCAAACCTGAACTACTTAATTCCTTTTGGTAGTCCATGTTCTTTGTTGTTACAATCCAAATATCGTAAATCAAAATTTCATGAGAAAGCAACGGAAGGAATCTTTCTTGGAAATGTTGTCAATTCTCCTTGCAAGAGGGTTTACAACAAAGAAACTCGCTCAGTAGAAGAATGGTTTAAGGTGGATTGCAATAAACATGGCATTCCACCAGAACCAACTGGTCCAGCATGGGGTTTTGATTATGATACTCTTTTCAAATCTTTCAATATTCCGGATTTATCTACTGAAGATGCTGCCATACTATATGAAAATTGAAGTGGAAACGATCACTCCACATTCTCAACAAGGTCCATTGTACCTATTCCTTCCAGTGATTCTAATGCATCATCTGCATCATGAACACTTGATATTAACACTGAAGAAGACACAAACGTTGACGGAAATGATGCTCGAGCTGATTCTGACATTTTAGAAGGAGAAGCACAAGTTGATCCTATCAATATTTATTATTCAAATTCTCAAAATGTGGAGGAAGTTAGTACGAATCTTGTTCAGTTATCCAAAAACAGGACATACTAGAAACAAGGGTGCATCAGAATCATCCAATTGACATCATCATTGGTGATCCTGATGCTGGAGTTCAAACTCGGAGTCGAACAATTACTGAAAACATTAGTCTGTACGCAGAGATATTTGATACAGGTATCATGGATAAATGCTTGCATGTTGCATTTGTATCCAAAATGGAGCCAAAGAACGTGAAAGCGACTCTCATAGACAACTGCTAGATTGAGGCTATGCAAGATGAATTGTCTCAATTCGATAAGTTGCATGTATGGGATTTGGTTGATTTGCCAAAAGGAGTACACCCTATTCGTACTAGATGGGTGTTCAAATGTAAACTGACGATCGACATGTTGTGATAAAAAACAAGGCATGGCTAGTTGTACAGGGTTTTTATCAACAAGAGGGTTTGGATTACACCGAGGTGTATGCCCCAGTTGCTAGAATTGAAGCAATCAGATTATTCTTGGCTTATGCCTCATATGTTGGCTTCAAGGTCTATCAACTTGACGTGAAGAGTGCTTTCATATACTGTAAAGTCCATGAAGAAGTCTATGTCACTCAACCACCTGGATTTGAAGATTCACAGTTCCCTAATAAAGTGTACATATTGGATAAAGCACTTTATGGTCTTCATCAAGCACCTAGGGCATGGTATGAGACGTTATCCAAGCATCTACTGTCTAATGTTTTCGATCGAGGACAGATAGATTCGACGCTCTTTATAAGGAAAGCAGAAGGTGATATTCTTTTGGTACCAGTATATGTGGACGATATCATTTCCGGGTCAACAAATGAAGAAATGTGCAGAGAATTTGAAACGGTGATGAAGTCTAAGTTCGAGATGAGCAACATGGGTGAACTATCATTTTCTTAGGATCGCAAGTCAATCACAGGGAAGATGGCATTTAACTACATCATACTAAGTATGTACACAACATCTTGGAAAAACACAAGATGAATGACTGTTCTACTTATTGCACACCGATCCCAGTCAACCACAGGCTAATTCCAGACAAGGACGGCAAGGTCATAGATTGCAAATTATATTGTGGAATGATTGGTTCTCTAATGTACTTAACAGCATCAAGACCTGATATTAATTTAGTTGTATGCTTGTGTTCTAGGTTTCAATCACAGCCGAAGGAATCACATTTGATTGCTGTGAAAAGGATATTCAGATATCTAAAAGGGAAACCCCAATTAACTCTCTGGTATCCCAAGCATTGGTCATTTGATTTCAAAGCATACACCGATTCAGACTACGGTGGTTGTAACCTAGACAGAAAATCAACTTATGGTGGATGTCAATTTCTGGGATATAGGCTTGTCTCCTGGCAGTGTAAAAAGCAATCGACGGTTTCTGTATCAACTTGTGAAGCCGAATACATTGCTGCTGCCAGCTGTTGTTCTCAAATCTTATAACTGCAACAACAACTCAGAGTCTATGGCCTGAATTACACTGGAACTCCGATGATCATTGACAACAATGCTACCATGTCTATCACGAATAAACCGGTGAAACATTCTAAAACTAAGCATATTGAAATTTGTCACCACTTTATCCGTGATTGTGCTGAAAAGCATTTAATTGAACTTGTAAAAGTTCATACGGATAACAATTATGCTGACCTTTTTAGAAAAGCCTTTGATCGTTCAAGATTTGAACATCTCGTCAAAATGATGGGAATGTTTAATCCTGAGTGAAAAACCATTTTCAAAACAAAATGTCTCCTGGATGTTAAATTTATTTCTTTTAACAATTTTCTGTGCAGTTCGTTTATCTTTGAAAAAAATCAGAAAAAGCCAAACAAAATATAAAACTATCAAAAATTTCAAAGTCATTTGAAGTTAAGAGGAAATGATAGTACATCAGTAAATGATCTAAATTTATTAGACTGCATGATTGGTAAATGATAGCATCATGAGTACTTAAACTTTTTATAAATTATCTTTTAATTTGAATTGTCGGTAGGCTAGAAGAATTCATTAAATCATTAGTAGTGTGAAAATCAAAATATCTTTACTAAAACTGTGATTTGAACCCATGTTATGCTGAGTGTGTGCGTAAAAGACTAATAAAAGATCATTATTAGAAATAGAATGTAAGATTTTGGCTACAATTATCTTTTGAGACCAGTCTCGGGTTATGTTTTTAGCACAATTTTTTTGTTCTCTTCACTGCGCATAGTCACAAGTATGCAATGGGAAATTGAGCTAAGATATGTCTTGACAATAACCGTTAAGCATATACTACTCCCTTGAATCACATATGTTCCATTGAAGATATCCAGATAATAGTTGGATCCCCTTACCCAAATCTTTGGATTCCATATCTTTTAGCCTGAACCATTACAAATATTTACTGAAAATAAACCTCACAAACCAAGACAAACGAATCAATCGATTCTGAATCTTATGATTGTTGATAATCATTATGGATTCTACTTGATTTTTATGTGCTAAACGATGTAACTTCAACCTGGAGATTCTGATAATCCTTGGGAATATCTTAAGATGTCTTGAGATAATGCATTTACTTTCTACAAACATAACCATGTGGTACATGTTGTAGAACATTAAATGGTACCTTAACTCACACGAACAGGATCCAAGAATGCTTCTAGTTTTAAACCTTATAATATTGACAACTTGAATTAACATGATATGTATTTCAAATTGTTTTTAAGCAAGTATGTCATGATATGATCCCAATTTCTTTGAAATTTATCTTGTATCATTTGTGCTACATGTTTTAGCATAATATGATCCTCTGCTCATGAGTTAAACAAAAAAGAATTTCACTGTTAGTATTTTGTTATTCAGTATTTTACCATCAGAAAACCTACAAAAAGATTTTCAAGCGTGTTTTAGCTTAAATTTTTAAAAAGGCAAAAAGATTTTAAGCACAACTATTTCAAAATTCATAGAAAAACCAAAAATATTTTTATTACTTCCAGAAACATCTTTGTTACACTTAGAATTGAATGTATCTATCAAGTTCGTCTTCAAATAATTCATAAACAATCTTTGAGTTAAAATTCGAGCATGTTTTAGGTCATGCGTACTTAAGCAAGTACGCACAACTTAAGACATACGTACTTGATAAGTACGCATACCTTAACTCAAGCGTACTTATCAAGTACGCATGGTAATGGTCGTGCACACTTAGACAAGTACGCAGTGTATGAAGTGAAGGGTATATATAACCGCAACATGCATTTACTCCACATTCAAACACTTCATACTTCAGACTACTATCCCTGCTCATTTTGCTCGAAAATCCTTATGTTACAAACCGTTTTCAATCACATATTTAGTTTCAATCACATTTGGTGAGAATATCAACACAATTTGTCCACTAAATCTTCTAAAATTGAGCAAAATTCGGTGTTCTTGAGACTATGGTTTGATGACAAAATTTTGGATTCATTAACTTGTTTGCATGTGAAATTGAGTACCAAACCAAGTTTCTAATCATCAATCTAAGTCGTTTACACAAAATTTATCACTTTAATCAGTTAAATTTGGATTTTTGATCTTGTGTTTGAACCAAGGGTTGCGTCGGACCCTGTTTGATCCAAATGAGACTTGTGTTGCTTGATAATAGTATTGACCAAAGTCACCTTGTGTTCCTACCATCTTTTCGACTCCCTGAGAACAAGAATTGTAAATAATTAACACCGGCTTGATAATTTTGAGACATAGCAAACTTGGCAAAATACGACTCGTGCGACTTACAAGTACACATGAACATGTGTGCATACGTACTTGATAAGTACGCAAGACCACTTTTGGGCGTGCGTACTTACTTAAGTATGCATGAAAAGCTAAGTTTTAAATTTGTCTAAGTATAGGATCGCCTATGTGTGTCAACAATAGTTTGATTATTGTAGTTCTTATTCTTTGATCTTTAACTGCTCTAATATTGTTTAACTGTGTTCATTGCAAGTATGGCTAGACGTGCGTACACGGACGAGTTCAACATGTTGGCACTAACCGAACCAGAATGGAAAGGTGCTGCTGTCAACTATCAAGAGATTGTAACATTTCTGAATCACTTGAAGCTTACATATGCAATCTCAGCAAATCTGATAGTCTCTCGACCATATATTGAACAATTATGGGAAAAAACTGAACTGGATTGCAGAGTTACTCAAAATGTGATTAGAGCTACAATGGCAAATCAACAAATAGCTATTTCTGAGGCCATAATCCATCAGGTTTTACAGTTCCATGACCAAGCTATAGATCCCACTGTTTATGTTGGTTATGTTATTGATCTCTGTTGGAAGCAACGGGTGGGCTATGTTGGCAGGATTTACTACCCATCGTACAAGAAGGGATGGCTTTTAGATCAGTTGAGATACTTTGCCCACATCATGATTATGTGCATTTCTGCATGAAAAGCTAGCAAAGACGCAATGGGACACGGTATTTCATCTGCCATGGTTAGTCTATCATTAAACAAAGGATACAATTTCTCATGATACATCTACAATTCCATGCTTGAACAGATTAATGCAACGATTTAGGTTTCTCTTGTATCCGCTATTTGCCCATCTACTTATCAATCAATTTCAGCCAAACCTTCCATAGATAGGACAGTGGTTACAAGTGAAACGAGTGCAAAAAAGGGTATTCGTTCAATTCATGAAGGCTGGAACTGAAGAACCCATTCCTGTACATGGACCTCTGTTTAGCCACTTAATATATGAAGCTTACATTGCTCCTACTGATGCTTGATGGTACATCATCAATTCTAAACCCGAAGCCACTGAACACTCAGATGAGGAACAACAGGAAGAAGAGGAGGTTGAACACCACGTTGACGTGATTCTAGTGATGGTGATAGCGATAATGAAGACAGTGATGATGATAATGGTGATAGTGTGGAGGCAACGGACTTAGAACGAAGTGAATCTGACTCATCCAACTCCGATGATGCACCCGATCAAGCACATCCACGAAGGAATGTTCAGGGGTCCCTTCTTGAATCATCCTCCAAACATCAAAGAAAACATAGTTCGGATAGCGCATTTCAACTCGTTGATGAAAGCTCAGAAAGTGAGGCAGAACCGGCGCATGTGGTAGAACGAAGAAATAAATTTAGATATGATCATCCATTGAATGTTGTCAAGGAGCAAATCACTGTCCGTCTTGAAACACAAAGGTGTTCTGGAGAACCAACACAATTGTAAAGCTGGCAAAAAACGTCGGACAATTTCACCTGTAATTGTTCCTGCAAATACAAGAGGCGACTCCATTAATAGACTCTCTTCCTGCCATCACAATTCCAATCTCAACTGAAACCCTACCCACAATGGCTGAGTCCATTATTGTGGCAACAACAGCAGCACCGAATGTCATTCCAACAACATCCCTTGAAGTATCTGTAACTGCTAGCACCTTACCCCCTATGACTCACTCAATAGAGTTTGGTTATATGGGTCATCACTTTGAGCTTTCTGAACTTTTTGTAACACCCCAATTTTCGAGGATATAATACTAGAGGGACTAAGGTTACAATTAAGTAAAAGTTTAAGGGGTTAGAAAGTGAATAAATTTAAGTACCAAGGATTAGAAATGTAATTGGTTCAAAGTTCAAGGGTTAAAAATGAACATTTTAAAAATGGACAGATGTCGGACCGACATCAGTAGAGATATCGGTCCGATATGTAGGGAGCAAGGAATCACTAAGGAGGTGAAACGTGTCGGGTGAATAATCACTGAAGTCTGATGCGTGGAAGGTCGATAGAGGACCAACATGGGATCTACTGTGGTCCGCTAGCCGCAATAACCCATATCGGACCGAAACGACCAAACATAGCGGTCCGCTATGTGTCCACCAAGGAAATTAAGCCGCCTCAATGGATGTCAGACCGACATCCATATGTATAACAGTTCGACATGGACCCATCGACCAGCCTATAAATAGATAGAGCTTGTGAACGTTTTTAGAGCATCTCACCCACCAAAACACACTCTCAAACACACACTTAACCTAGAAGTGCGTGCCAAGAAGCTCGGTTTGCATAGAGAAGTTCGGTTTTTAGTTTTTAGTCTGCAATAAGCCGTAGATAGTTCTGAGGTAAGGTTTATGGTTTAGCCTTCCCCTATATGTATTCGATATTAACGTCACAGTAATCAGAGGGTAACCTTCTGACCAGTATGTAGTTATCTGACAAACAAGATGTTCTGTCTAAGGAAAGAGTGGTGTATAAATCCCTCCTGGACCCATCATTCTCTCCTGGGAACATTTTGTTGGAAAGATAATCACCCTAGGTTATAGAATGTGACAATTGTGAGTTGGTTATCATTAGTTATTATCACTAAGCTAAGTTATAATATTATTACAATCTAGGGTTATGAGCTAAGTAGATTGTGTGGTTATAGTCCATGTAAGGATATTGCACGAAAAAAGATAAACGCTAGAGGTGAGTTCTATGAAGCCCTCTTTTAAATATTTTAAATGTTTTGGGCTCGTACAGATGCTATGCAATGTTTTACATGAACATGATAATCCTTTAAATGATTGGGGATAGTGTCTATGTTATTGCAAAAGTTTTGAGAAGAGTTTATATGAATACCATTAAGTCTTGATTTAAATAAATGGGACGGGTATCCATATTAATAGTACAGAGTATTCACGAAGTATCAAAGGGGTGGTGGGTACGCTGCCGATACACCCTATATATAAACCTCTTTGGTAATTCATGGGGAAATCGTTATAAGGTTTAAGTGAAGGGCTGGCTTTGGTAGAGTAACTTGGAAACAGAAACATGTTTTGGCATTGATTTGCAATAATAAACATTGAGAAGAGAATGGTTTTTTCATACAAATCCTTTTAGAACTAATCATGATTTATCATGATAAGATATTAGAGAAATAAATCTAAGACCTTATACTCCTAGATAGGTATGTTTACGGTGTATCGAATGAGTGGTGGATACGCCGCTGGTACTTTCCATATATAAACTCATTCAATATAACGTAAACAATCCTATACAAGTGTCTTAGGGTAAGGCTTGATTTTCAGTGTTGGTTTAAATACCTCGACAGAAAACGGTCTTAACAAATGTTGTTTTGACATAGAAAGAATGTTTTGACCACGAAGGTCTGTAAGAGAAGATTTTACCAGGTTTGGCTTAATGTCATAATTTAACTAGTAAAAGTTATGGGTGAGAATTATAATCAGGACCTTAAACCCATAAGCAAACGAGTTTACGATGTATAGAATATGTGGTGGATACGCTGCTGGTACTTCCTATATATAAGCTTATTCTATGCAACGTAAATGAACTTGATTACGATTTAGGGTAATGACTATAATGTAATACAAGATTCCCGATCTGTGGACGCAGTGCCATTCGGGAAAGATAAGAAAGAATCTTTTGTTTTAGAACTTATTATGGTATGCCATGATATGAAATGGGAGAGAGGTCTTGGTTATACCTTGACCGAATAGAGGTCTAGAGATTTATTGCCTTGACAAAGAGAAAGAGATAGACTTTTGTCATGCTTGCCATGTCAAATATTTTAAACCGTAATGGTCTGTAGAGAAACGAGTTTTTGCCACTTTGGCATAATATGTCACGCATTCCCTGAGGGTAGAACGAGTCTTGGAACTAAGTTTAATCCTTGTGATTAATCATACGAAGAGCCATGGTAATAAATGACCGAGAGGGTCTTATATTACCATCAGAACAACATAGGCAGTGTCTTTGTGGCCTGTCAATGGAAGGGTTGTACAATTCATGAGTAGAGGAGTGGTGACAACCACTCAAGGGGTGAACGTGACCTCTGTAGAGAAAGTCTAATAATGGGTGTATACTCATAAAAAAACTAAATGGAGAGATACTTTAAGACATGCACTGACAAGGAAGAGTCTAGACTCTAATTACTTGTGTACATGGTTCGTTCGGAATATATTGAATAGGTGGTAGATACCTCGCTGGTACTTCCTATATATAAACCTATTTGAATATATTGGGGATTGTCCTGGACATGGGTTTTAGGGGATAGGCAGGGTTTTAGGGGATAGGCAGGGTTTTAGACGAAAGATTAAAAGTCTTTTTAAACTCCGGTTTTTAAATCAAAAAAACTTATTTTATGAAAGATTTAATAATCCATATTTTATGCTTTATATAATGTTACGGGAAGGCAAGGGATTAGTATGATGTTTTGAAATGTTTAAAAGTGATTTAAAACCTAGAACTCACCAGCGTTAGCTAATACACTTGAGCATGTGTATTCAGGGAAAGAGTATAGCCTTAAGCAAGAATAGGAAAGGCATCGAAGCAGGCTATCTATTGTGGAGAAAACTGGCTTAGGTTCAATACAATTCTGTAAATAAGTTTTAGTTTGTACATACTTGGCTTATATAAACAAAAAGTTTTGAAGTTTCCGCTGCATTTCGATCTCTGATATACTATATGTTCATAAGGAAATCCGACAAGTGACCGACATTCCGAGCCAAGCGGGATGTGGGTGTCACAAGTTGGTATCAGAGCAATAGTTTAAGAGATTTAGATACTTGCCCAAAGTATCTAGACTTAGACTACAATCTTGAGGACCAGAAGAATAGCAATAGAATGCCAGTAAAGATAGCCTGATGCTACAGGATAGAGGAAGATATAAATGAATGGGATGAGGAAAGAGAGGATATTATAATTGAATGAAGCTATGGGATGGTGATTGTGTATATGAATTGGAAGATGGGGAGATCTTTGAAGCTCCTACAAAAAATGAACTAGTTAAACATGAAGTTACCTTTGTTAGTGTTGAGGCAACAACAACTGAGGCCTCCCAAACGAACCCCCTTCTTGAAGCAAGTGACAACAACAGCTCTTGGAGGCAAGTTCCTCAAGAGTGGTTTAAAAAACCATAGCCAGCCGCCTGGTTCAAATCACAGTATACTAATAAGCATGGCACGGCTGGAATGATCTTGTCTGTACGGTTTGAAGATGATAAAGGTCTATTTGCCATTAAATGAACTGGAGGTGTTCAATACCTCAAATCGACAACTAAAGCCTTTAATTCATTGCCCAAATATAACCTGGTTAACTTGGTAAACATAGAACTCATCAAAGAAACCTCTTTTGCCGTAGTCAAAGGTGTATAGCAGACATTGTAGAAGGAAGGTCACTCTTGGAAGTTTGAATTTTTCAAGCCTCAAATGCCGAGGCGTGTCAAAGACAAAGCATAGAGACATCCTTTAACACACATGTTCTTAAAAAAGCTTGTCAATAAACCGGTACAGTGTGAGACTCACATACCTTTGTGGAAAATTCTTTAGAAAGTGTTGGGGAACTTATGGTACTGGTACGTACACCCAGTAACCGGCGAGGCTGTTATGATTGAGAAGCTAAGTTTGAAGGAGATAGTCAGGGTGTTTGATGAAATTTGCTTCATCAACTTTTCGGTTAGAGATCTGGAGGTGTTGGTGGACAAATACTGTATACATACGTATGAATGGACGAAGCTGCTAGCTACCCACTACAACAAGCTAGTCAAATTCTGTTTTGACTACAAGTCAGGATAGGGTGGTAGAGGTTAAGCTAGAGGTTTTTGAAAAGACTGAAGATATCAAGAGCTGTTGTCAAGGTGGATTCTGTAGAAGCACCTTTGTGACAAGCACTCTGGATTCTATGCCGAAGCTTTTGTTTATCTACATTTCAATCTTTATGTTTGTATATGTATTTGTATTTGTCTGTTGATCGAGTTGTAATTTACTTTTGTTTGAACTTGTAATGTTTGATGTATTTCAGTTGTATGTACACTTTAGGTACTAAACAAATACACATGGAAATGATTCCTGCGTATTTGTCATCTACCCAAAGATGACAATGCGTACTTAGGTAAGTACGCATGAAGTTTGTTCATGCGTACTTACAAGTACGCATGGCCATGTTTTGTTTTCACATTTCATACGGATGTAATCTCACACACAAGTACGCACCTAGCAAGTCAGAAGTCATTTCTAAGTGTCTGTACTTGTGTTTGTGTAGGTCCCTCGGGTGTGGCAGATTGTCACATGCAAGTGGGTCTACTAGTCGGACCAGGTGCGGAATGCCCGTGACTAGGTGGAGAGTCTTGCTAAACAAAGTAAACCGACAAGAGAAAACACTTTAAACGTTCTTTGTATTATAAACACTTGAAGGTTACAGAGAAAAGCACTGAATTTACAATCTGCGTATTTGCTATAATGTCTGCCTACTTAACTTCTGTCAACCTATCCTATTTATACCTGACCTGATGCCTTCGCACTTAGCAAGTGCGCAGGGAAAAATGCTCTTGCATACTTAACAAGTACGCAAAGGTATTCTTCCGTACTTGCTAAGTACGCAGGAGCTTCCTCCTGCGCACATGTAAGTGCGCAAAACACTTAGAAAGAAATGCAACATTCAATATGTAAAAGTAAATACAACTCGATAAACTAATACATAAAGACTCTTACATACAAAGACAATTACAGACATGAAAATACAAACTAAGACTCTATCCAGAGTGTTGTCATAGGAAAGTGCTTCAACAAACTCCCCCTTGACAACAGCTCGGGATCGTCTTCAGTCTTCAATCTTCAGTCTTCACAGCTTCAGTCTTTAGCTTCCATCTTCTTCTTGTAATCAAGGCAGAACTTAATCACCTTGTCATATTTAGAAGCAAGGAGCTTTTTCCACTCATCCGTGTAGACGCAGTAGCGTTCTGCTAGTACCTCCAGATCCTTCACAAAAAAGTTGATGAAGCAGACTTCATCAAAGATTCTGATTAGTTCCTTTGGCACTATGTTCCCGCTCTCTGAACGTCCTTTACCCATGATCACAGCCTCGCCCGCTTTTGCATCTACGTACCAGTAGCACATGTCACCAAGAATATCCTGAGATAACTTGCTTAGGGGAATCTTAGTTTCATATCGCACTGGCTTGTATACCAATTTCTTTAAGTGCTTCTTAGTCACAGGATGTAAAGCGTGCTTATCCTTGACTCTCTTAGGCACCTGAGGCTTGAACATTTCAAAGTTCCCAGATCTTGCTTCACGCTGCAGAATCACCCACAAACCCATCGCCACTGCGTGATTGGAATGACCCAGCAGCTCTCGGTTTGCTAGGTTCACCAGGTCGTATTTGGGCAAGGAGCTGAACACTTCACTGGTGGGTTTCAAGTATTGAACCCCACCAGATCTTTTGATGGCGAACAGTTGCTCGTCCTCCTCGAACCTTACAGCCAAGATCATCCCTGTTGCTCCGTGCTTGTCTATGATAGACGTCTTTTGCCACACCGGAGCTGGACCCTTTGAACTAGTAGAAGGCATATCTGTCTCTTTTGGTGCCTCTGGGTCCACAGGTTCAGGGTCAACTGGGGAGGCTTCAGTCGAGGCTTCTACATTACTAGCCTGCTCGACTGAACCTGTGTCAAGCGGAGCGTCGAAAGATGGAAATTCAAAGATCTCTCCATCTTCTAGCTTGTACTCTCCTTCGCCGTCACCCTTGGGAATCTCTATCACCACGTCTCCATCATCATCATTCCAGTCATCACCAGAGTCGATCTCTCCTTCTTCCAGATTAAGGAGAGCATCGATCTGTGCTTCCTTGGAATAGTCAGGCTCAAGATAAAGGATCTCATCATCAGATAAGTTCTTGAGCACATCGGCAGCTGACTTCCCTTTATCACCACCACCACTAGAGGTATCACCACCCTCTTGCTGAGTAGACTCCCCCTCAGCCATTGGAATAGCAGAGATGGGCATAATTGCCAAAGCTTGGTGCTCACCTCCACTAGGACCGGCTTCAGGATCCTTGTCTTTATCGTCATCCTTAGTCAAGTAGACAGGATGACAAGGCTCAGCACCAGTGGATTTCTTTTTTTTTTCTCTTTCTCTTTCTCCTTCTCCTTCTCTTTCTCTTTCTCCGTCTCTTTCTCCCCCTGAGCATCAAGCTTCTTGGTCAGTTCTGTAACTAATTTGACCATCGCTTCGTGCTCTTTTCTTTGTAAATCCAGCCTTAGCTCAAGTGACGTTCTGTGGCATAGAATCATTTCATTTGTCTTCATTAATAGCTCATTCTGTGCCATTACGTTCTTCAGTCGCTCATTAGTCCCCGTTCTCTGGCTATGTAGAATCCTAACTTCATCGGCCAGTGAATTAATCTGTGCTTGTTGAGCATCAGATTCCTCCTTTGACTTCTGAATAGTCTTTAGCAGTCCAGCAACTTGGGTTTCTAGCACATCGATCCTTGCCTCATTCGGATCAGGATGCCCAGACGATGACGCTTCGGCATTATGGATAGGGGAGGAGAAGATGGTACCAAAGTCAAACCCTTGTGAGAAATCTTCATAAGTGAAGGGTTGACTTGGAGGATCAATGGTGGGTGTTGGGATTTGGGATGAGATGATGGGAGTAGGTGTTATGGTAGGGGTGATGGTGACAGACTCCGTAACAATTGGAGTAGTCACCACCACCTGAACGGATGTAGTAGGGAGGGTCACCGTCACAGGAACCTCCTCTGTGACTGTCGCGACTGCCACGTCAGCTTGAACTTGTGGCCTTCTCCTCCTTCGGTGCAATTGCTGTTCTGGTGGGGTAGAGGCTGAATCTGGACTGGCAGCTGGAACTTGTACTTGCTGCATAGTCGGGACCTCTACTACCCTGGGGAGAGCAACCTCTTGCCTATCTCCCCTGTTCTTATGAATGCTTTCCTTTCTTTGTCTTTGTATAGCAGCGTCAGAGTCAGAAGTTGGCTCATATTCGCTGCTTGAGCTTTGTCGCTTTCTTTTGGAGGACGACTCAGGTAGGGTTACCTTAGCCGTTCTCCGTAGGGTTACCTTAGCCGTTCTCCGTGGGTGTACCAGTGATGGTGCGTCATCGGAATCAGAAGAATCTGATTCTGTTGCTTCTGAATCGGATTCCTCAGCACCACCATCACCGCCTTCGTCGTCTCCACCCTCAGACGATCCATCATCACTTTCCATTTCCTCCTGTTGTTGTTCCTGTTGCTCATCGGAGTGTTCACTCTTTTCAGGCTTCGAGTCGTGGCTGTACCATCTCCAGTCTTCAGGTGCCACATATGCTTCATTTATAAGGTGGCCAAAGAGTTCTGTGCGCACAGGGGTAGGTTCTACACTGCCTGGTTTCAGGAATTGAGCAAATACTCTTTTGTCCACCCGCTTGACTTGCAGTCTCTCCCCTATAGCAGGAAGGTTTGGCAACGTGTCATTGATCAAGAGTTGCACAAACCTAGGGTACAATAAGAATCTAAACTTCTCCGTTGTGTTGATCTGGTCATTGATTGCTTTGAAAATGTAGCGCGAGAAGTTGTAGCCCCTATTAGGAGACAAGCCCACCATGGCTGCTGCAAGGTCATGACCCATGGCATCTTTACCAGCTTTCCTTGACGAGATGCACACTGTCACACCCCAACCGACGATGGAAACGTCGGGGCGGGACATATAGACTGTTCATGAGCACAAGGTTTACTATATTGAAATATTTTAAATCATAACTTCATTTCAAATAAGCAAACACAATCAAGTTCAAACAAACACGAAAATAAATGCATAATATTCTTTATTCAATTTTTAACTAAGTCCATGTCCTACGTGTAGCATATCTTGATCAACTCACACGTTATCACCTAAAACATGAATAAAATAATGTCAACTAAATAGTTGGTGAGCATACATAGGTTTGTATATAGATAGTGTATAAATATGAATAAGCAAATCCTTACATGTCATGATAAATAAGGCATTTATGGGGAGCAGCTATTGTGTAACTAAAGTACAATCAAACCTTTGTAACTAGCATGCAAATTGTGTTGTCGGTAACAATCACCCCAATCTGGGTGGGTTTGTCAGACTCAATAGATCTATCATTGTTAACCGTCGGCTTAATTAGTTAATGATTGCACAAAATTGCACATAAAAGTTAACACACCTAGCACTCAAACATAAAGCTCAAATTTGCACACATGAATGTAATTAGGATTCGTGTTTGTGTAGTTTGTGTAAATGTAAACTATTATTTGTATATAATTCATGAATCACCCCAAAAAGTGTAAAAGAGAAAAGGGGCTATGTAATACTCACATGGATCAAGGGTGTAGCTAGAACGCAAGACTAGGTAGTAAAACGATCCTTGTAACGCACCACGTTAACCTAGTGTGTAATGTATATTGAGTTAATAGCGCGTACAAAAGTCTATGTCTAAGTCTAGGGTTCAACGGGTTTTACTGTATGTAGCTTTGTATAAAAAGTTTATGTTATTTCCTGTAAAGGCATGTTATGTTTGTATAAGGATTTAAGGTATGTATGAACTTAATAGTCGTTGAGGTAGGGTTGGATTTAAATAAATTAAATAATTTTATTTATTCCATAGTAAAAATATGTTAACATATATATAGGGTGTAAATATATATATACATATGTTTAGAAAAAGAATTCCTACTTATGTGAATAGTGTTTAATTTAAATAAATAAATAAAATAACTAATTTCATCTATTTAAATAATTTAAATAAATAAATAATTTTTATTTATTTGTAAAAAAAAATATGATAAAATTTATGGATTGTAAATATATGTTTAGAAAAGAATTTCTACTTTATTTATTTATTTATCTATAAGGATATGTATATGGTGTTAATATATGAAATTAATAGTAAGGTTTTTGCAGCCATTTCCCCCACCGCACATCTGGGCCCCTATTCTCTACCTTTTGTTTGAACTCAAAACCGACTTCATCCTTTCACAACACGAACTGCCGCCGCCACCCTCGATTTCATCCTTTTTCTGTTTCTCCGGCGGTGCTTCGTGCGTGCAAGACCTAAAGACGTTCAGCAGAGCGAAGGTGGACGGAAGTCAACCCTACAACCCCCGCTTCGTTGAAGAGGTTTTCAAAGGTCGAAGAGCTGGCATCATTAAAGCCCTAAACTTCTATCAGCAGTGTGACCCTGGGCTTGATTTTGCAAGACCAAAAGTAGAAACAAAAAACGCTATAGGGCTTTATTTTGGGGCCGAACACCAGCACGTCAAACCAAAATCAAAAACCCAAACCTGATTCATAGTCGAACACCACCACCATCAAAACCGATTGATCGATTTTCATCTTCTAGGGCTTGATTTTGCAAGACTAAAATAGGAAACACAAAGCTCTGGGGCTTATTTGAACACCACCACCGTCAAACCAAAAGCAAAACCCCATACCTGATTCATAGTCGAACACCACCACCGTCAAACCCGATTCATCGATTTTTCATCTTCTAGGGCTTGATTTTGGGGAGGTGTAAGTGACGAACCCTAGATTCTCATTTTGGGGGTTTTCACTTTTGGGTTCATTGAAGTAAAGAAGAAGCATATTCTAACCATTTTAAGGAGTAAAGATCAACTAAATCATCCTCATCGCTGCACCGTCGTCTGAAATCAGCCCCGCCGCACCACGATTATCGCCACTGCTGCGAGTCCGATTCAAGACTAGGAGGAGACCTGCGGTCTAAAACCCTAGTTCTACTGACGGTGATACCAAGGTGGAATAGGAAGGAGTACCCGAACTTGGGCGCAATTGGGTTAGTTCGTTCCAACTCCTTTATTTCTGTCCGTTTTACCTTCTTGTTACACGAATTGCATGCTTAGGCATTCTTGGTCTGGGTTAGGAGGACCAACAATTGTTCTTGATTCACAGGGAGAGACATACCCTATTTTTTGTTTTGACTGTTGCATATACGTGTTGCATCTGTTTGATTAATGAGCAATTTGTCTATTCTATTTGCTTAACTTTGGTTAAAATAAAAATAAATATTCTATTTGCTTAACTGTGGTTAAAATAAAAATAAATACATCTTGTGTATTATTTCAAACATAGACGGTAGGTGGAATAATGTCTCCTTGAGATCATGTTCAGGGGAGAGGGGTGCATCTAGTGCTAACCATAAGGGGTATAGGTTACGTTTGGCATCTTGGAATGTAGGAAGCCTAACTAGTAAGTTGTTAGAGTTAGTAGACGTGCTTAGAAAACATAGGATTCAGGTAGCTTGCCTTCAGGAGACTAGGTGGAAGGGTCAAAAGGGGGGGTGGTGAGTGTAATGGCTACAAACTGTTGCATTCTGGTTGCGATGGAACAAAAAATGGGGTGGGTTTTCTAGTTGCTAAAGAACTGCACGGTAATGTGGTGGAAGTGAAAAGATATAATGATAGGATCATGGTGTTGAGAGTAGTACTTGGTGAGGAAGTTGTGGCAATTGTTAGCGCTTATGCACCACATGTAGGTCTAGGAGACCAAGAAAGGAGGGATTTTTGGGGTAGTTTAGACGGAGTAATGAGGTCATTACCTAGACAGGAGAAAATATGCTTAGGAGGTGTTTTTAATGGTCACGTTGGTAAGGAGAGTGATGGTTTTCCGATGGTTCATGGAGGTTTTGGTTATGGTGTTAGAAACGATAATGGTAGGGAGCTTCTTGACTTTGCGCTTGCGCATGATCTTGGTATTATAAACACGTTCTTTATAAAGAGGGAATCACATTTGATTACTTTTAGTAGCGGGGGGCGCAACACGCAGATCGACTATTTCCTGATGAGACAAGGGGATCGCAATTGGTGGAAGGATTGCAAGGTAATTCCAGGAGAGTCAGTAGCGACCCAACATCGTCTGTTGGTGGCCGATTTTACCTTGAGAAAAAGGGTGGCGGAGAGGAGAAGAAAAAATAAACCAAGGATCAGATGGGGGAATTTGAAGGACGAAAACATCAATTTGTTTAAAGATAAAGTCATGGTGATGAACACAAATACTAAGGATGGCGACACAAACCAGATGTGGCTTGCTATGGCAACCACTGTTACGCAGGCAGCAAAGGAAACCCTCGGAGTCACATTAGGAGAAACAAGAGGACATCAGGAGTCTTGGTGGTGGAATGAGGAGGTGCGGAGCAAGATAAAGGACAAGCAACAACGCTTTAAAGAGATGTTGCAGTGCAGTAATGGAGAGGAGATAATGACACTACGGGAGAACTATAGACAGGCAAAGAGGGAAGCTAAAAAGGCAGTGAGTGAGGCAAAGAATTTTGCCTATGAAACGATGTATAGAAAACTAGACACCAAGGAAGGGGAGCATCATATGTTTAAGATTGCCAAAAATAGGGAGCGTAGGAGACAAGATCTTGGGGTCATGAAGTTTATCAAGGAAGATGATGGAAGAGTTTTGGTAAAGGGACGAGACATCAAACTGAGATGGCAAAACTATTTCTACACCCTTTTCAACAGTTGTAGACCAAGTCTAGCCATAACGGAGAATCCCACTACTCAATCCAGTCAATGAAATAATTGTTATTGTCGAAATATCACACAGGAAGAAGTGAGGAGTGCTCTTAAGAAGATGGGAAGAGCTAAGGCAGTCGGTCCAGACAACATACCCATTGAAGCGTGGAAGTGTATGGGAGAGGAAGGCGTTCAGTGGTTGACAAGACTGTTCAACAATATCTTCAAAATCGGGAAGATGCCAGATTAGTGGAGGCGTAGTGTCTTAGTACCCCTATATAAAAACAAAGGAGATGCTCAATGTTGTGCTAACTACAGGGGGATTAAGCTCCTATGTCATACAATGAAATTATGGGAAAGAGTTATAGATACAAGGATTAGACGAGAAACCCAGGTTACAGCAAACCAATTAGGGTTCATGCCAGGCCGGTCCACTACGGAGGCGATACACATTTTAAGAAGATTAATGGAAAAGTACAGAGAGAAGAAACATGATTTACATATGGTGTTCATCGATCTTGAAAAGGCGTACGATAGTGTGCCTAGAAGATTGATATGGGAAAGTCTGGAGGGAAGAGGGATCCCTAGTAAATATATTGAGGCAATTAGGGATATGTATCATGAGGCTAAGACATGCGTCCGAGCACCGGTGGGGGATACAGACTTTTTTCCGGTGGAAGTGGGAGTTCACCAGGGGTCGGCACTAAGCCCCTTTCTCTTTGCAGTAGTTTTGGATGAGTTGTCAAAGTCGATTCAAGATGCAATTCCATGGTGCATGCTTTTTGCTGATGATATCGTGTTGATTGCAGAAAGTAAAGAGACATTGAACAACAGACTAGAGGAATGGGGAACAGTCTTAGAGCACAAAGGTTTGAAGATAAGCCGATCTAAAACCGAGTACCTTCACTGCAACTTTAGTGGTGCAAACGTCGACGAGGAGACCCAGATTTCTATTGAAGGTGGGGTTGTCCCTAAGACACTGAAGTTCAAGTATCTAGGATCTGTCATCCAGAGTAACGGGGACATCGACAATGATGTAGTCCATCGGGTGCAGGCTGGTTGGTGTAAATGGAGAGCGGCCTCAGGTGTTTTGTGCCACAAGAGGTTCCCAATAGGGTTAAAGGGTAAATTTTATAGGGTAGCAGTTCGCCCAGCGATGCTATATGGAACCGATTGTTGGGCCATCAAGAAGACACAAGCTCGAAAAATGGATGTAGCTGAGATGAGGATGTTGAGGTGGATGTGTGGACACACAAGAAAGGACCGAATAAGAAACGAAGTTGTTCGGAAGAGATTGGGAGTCACATGTATCTCAGATAAGATAAGAGAAGGAAGATTGAGATGGTTTGGACATGTCAAGAGGAGACAGAGCACAGATCCAGTGAGAACGGTGGAAACTCTTGTTGTAGAGGGGAAAAGGAGCAGGGGGAGACCGAAATTAACGTGGGATGAGAGGATTAGGCTTGATTTGCTAGATTTACACCTCTCAGAGGACATGATCAATGATAGGATTTCATGGAGACGTCGTATTAGGGTTTTAGGATGAGTGACCCGTTGTGTGGGAGAGTAGAGTTGTTTAGCAAAGATTTTTGCGTATGTCTTGTTTCTTGTAGGTGTGTTGTGTTTCTTGTGACTAATATACTCTAGTCATACACTGCTAATTGTTAGATTACTGTTAGATTTATTTTACTTTATTACTCATTAATTTTATTTATATTTTTATCTTTTTCTTTCCCATGGAGCCGGGGGTCTAAACGGGAGCATCCTCTCTATCCCTTGGGATAGGGGTAAGGTTTGCCCTCATTACACCCTCCCCAGACCCTACTAATAGCGTTAGCTATGTGTGGGATTATACTGGGTACGTTTGGTATATGAAATTAATAGTAATTATATATTTTTAGTGTAGATTAAAATGAATAAATTTATTTGTCTATTTATCACTTTAAAAAGAAATATTTATTTGTTTTTAAATAACGTTAAAATTTTATAAACCTTATAAATTTGGTTTTTAATGGGAGATATTTTATAAAACAAATATCTTATTTGGAAATTAATTTCCTTAAATTATCAAAAAAAATCTAATTATTTTTTTTTGTTTTTAAATGATTAATATACGATTTTTAACAATAATATTCGTAATAAAATGGATTTATATTGAAAATTGGCAATTTCGGTTTTATTCTGTTCAAAATGTTGCAAGGTTTATAAAAATAATTTTTATAAAACTTTTGGAGTTGTTAAAATTGATTTTAAAAATATATTAGGCCACCCGGCTCGAACCCGGGTGGTCTCTGTGTGGTTTGATGCTGCTACCACTGGACCGGGGGAGATATTCGTTGAGTAAAGCCGGCCTAAGGTTGTATTAACTCAGAGAGGATAGGGGGTCGGGTCTGGTTCAAGGGAAACGCGCAAAAAGGGCATGGGTCGTGGGTTTCGAACCCACGCCACTCGGTTCGATGGTGCAGTTACTTAACCAATCGGACCGAGTGGTTTCGCTGGTTAACAAGGGATCCCAATTAGATATAACACCACGCAGTCCACATCCCCCTGGTTGCGAAAAAGAATAAGAACCCTAACTCAAAATCGAACCCGATAGGTTTGGTTAACATAAATTGGTAAAGGGTTTATGATTGGGACTCAACTACGAATTAAACGAGATAAATCTTACCTGTTTTGGTGAAGAAACGAGTGAGAAAGACTGGTTCAAACCTTCGGCTGTTTTTGATGATCGATAGAGTTCTAGAGGTGTATTGACGATCGATTGGTGATTGGGAGAGTTTCAGAGGGATTGTGTGATGGTGTGTGTTGAATTAATTCGTTCAATTCTATCTTAAAAGCACGATTCAGTTACGTGTTTGAAGTTGATAGCTAATCGACGGGTTTACGCGTCAATCCGGCCGATTCGGAATGAATTGGGTCCTGATAGCGGCCTAGGTACGTGCGTGATTATCTTATGAGTGGTTTGAGGGATTGAGACGCGTAAATTCTTCGAATTGAGTGGAGATTGACACGGGTTTGACTATCTTAAGTCAAACTCGTTTGAATTTTGAATTGGCCGCTTAATTAGTTGAATTGGCTTGTTGTATGGGCTTGGGTTTGCTCGATTATTGCTTGAATACGAGATGTCAATCCACAAGAGTTGATATCGGGCTTGAATTTTGATGAATTTGGCCCTGGTTGACTTTTAAAAGTCAAACATGCGATTTTTGTTTTGACTTTGATTAATTCTCATGATTTTAAGGTTTAAATCAAGTTGTTTCGGTTCAAACCATTGTGTAGACTCACTTGTAAATCGTGTGATTGTATGCACTTGTGAAATGTATCAATGTATGTATATGTTTAGATACTTATATATATATATATATATAAATGAATTTACACGTTGCATTAGAATTGGAATTGAATTGCTTTACATTGAATTGAAAATAAAGAAGATAAAAACAAGAAATGTTACACACACGATCATGACGTGGGCGAAATACCGCCATTGGTCTAATACCCACATCTTTTTATAAGAAGCATAGTCCCTTGCTCCGACGTATCCCATTCTTTGCCTCCAACACCCATCCACAAAGTAGTCTGGATAGGCTGTCGGGTCTGTAGCAAGGTCTCTGAACTGCAGGACCCTTCTTATGGTATCTTCAGAAAAAGCGATAGCCTGACCAGCAATGGTTGCCCTTATGACATTGGGGGTTACCGTGCAGTCATGCTCCGCCGTCTCCCGGAATTGTTCCACAGTTTCCAAGGGTATGCTAATTCTAAGGATCTCTGGAAAGCTTTACAGAAGAGATTCGAAGGAAATAGTGGCATTAGGATGCCCGCCAATAAACTTTCTTCCTGTTCTGTTCAGGAAACGCTTGGCTCTCCTCAATAGCATGGCCATATTCCATTGAATATCCATGTCCTCCATGTCATCAGGATCCACTTGATTAAAATATTCTTCAATCGTCTCTGGATCAGTAAGCTTGCCACCTATGAAGTTTTCATATGCAAGCATGCAAGATGAGAATAGCGCTACATGATCTTCAGCTATTCTGGCTATAGCTAAGTTGTTAGCTGAAGACGTAGCAGGAGGATTTCTTGAGGTATTTTGATGATGAGATCCCAACCCTGATCCTGAAGCATAGCAAGCATGACCACCACACCCAGTTGAGTGGTCTTCTTCAGTAGGATTTCCAGTGAAGAGGGCAATTCCAGAGCCTGATGACTTGGATGTAGAAGTCGTCCCGTGATACATAGAAGGGTCTTGTATCTAGAGTCTACCAGAGCTCTCCTTTCTTCTTTGGTTCATGTCATGAGCTTAAACCTTTCCTATTGCCTCCTCAACTGTCAGCTCATAGAATTTAGGATTTTCCCTCATCAGCGTTGTGTACATCTCAAATTTGGGTGGTAAAGCGTCCAAAAACTTTTCCACCATCTCTTCATCCGGATACCTGAGTTCAAAAGCCTTCAACTCAGTCTGTAAATGATAGAACCTAGAGATAAGGTCATCTAAAGATTCATTGTCAAAAAATCTGAAGCACTCATACTGCTTCCTGAGAAGATCCCGCTTACTCTTCTTGAAATCACTATTTCCTTCGAATCTCTTCTGTAAAGCTTTCCAGAGATCCTTAGAATTGTCATACCCTCGAAAACTGTGGAACAATTCCCGAGTTAATGCCATAGTGATCGAATCAAGAGCCTTCTTTTCTCGATCATAAGCTTTCTTTTCTTCATCAAGCTTAGAGATAGGCTTTGGCATCACCTCATCAAGATAGATGTGTGTGGGATGCTTATATCCCTCAAGGATTGGTATCCATAATGATGAGCCGGCATATGAAATGTAGTGCTCGAAACGTGCTTTCCAATTAGAATAATCGTTCATGTTCAGCAACTTTGGTGGTTTATGTGGTGTACCGATCTCATTATCATAATTCAGCAGGTTTCTAAGATTCTGAAGATTCGACATAGTGAACACTTAGTCAAATTTCAGAAAAGTCAGACAGTTGCGCACTTGGTTTTGGCCTTGCGCACTTGAGAAATGGTCTTGCGTACTTGTAAGTACGCAGGAGTAGATGTAAGTACGCAGGATATAACTTAAGTTCGGACAAGTTCAGTCTTGCGCACTTATAAGTACGCAGGAGATAAGTCTTGCGTATTTAGTAAGTACGCACAAAACTGTACTTTTTGCCAAAAATGGTAAGTACGCAGGATACCTTTTCACCAACTTTCACCCAACTTTTCCGGTCACCTGAAACTCGCCGGAGATGGTAAAAATTGGTCTGATGATCAATGCAAATGAGCCAAAGGGGGTCAGAAACTTGTTTCTAACCAACGTTTGATGCTCAAAACACTCAAATACACAACAAAAATCAGTTTTTTTAAGTGATTTTTGTTTCTAAAATAGTGCTCAAGAGCTACCCCTATTTTATCACAAAAATCACCAAAAATACCTCTTTTTGCTTGTAAAAACTCTCCAAACTCACTCACAACACTCGAAATCAGGAGCAGAGCTCTGATACCACTTGTAGGTCCCTCGGATGTGGCGGATCGTCACAAGCAAGTGGGTGTACTAGTTGGACCGGGTGCGGAATGCCCGTGACTAGGTGGAGAGTCTTGCTAAACAAAGTAAACCGACAAGAGAAAACACTTTAAACGTTCTTTGTATTATAAACACTTGAAGATTACAGAGAAAAGCACTGAATTTACAATCTACGTATTTGCTATAATGTCTGCCTACTTAACTTCTGTCAACCTATCCTATTTATACCTGACCTGATGCCTGCGCACTTAGCAAGTGCGTAGGGTAAAATGCTCTTGCGTACTTGCTAAGTACGCAGGAGGTTCCTCCTGCGCACATGTAAGTGCGCAAAACACTTAGAAAGAAATGCAAAATTCAATATGTAAAAGTAAATACAACTCGATAAACTAATGCATAAAGACTCTTACATACAAAGACAATTACCGACATGAAAATACAAACTAAGACTCTATCCAGAGTGTTTTCACAGGAAAGTGCTTCAACAGTTTGTAAACAGTTTGCTTTAATAGACCGAGTATTTTGACTACGAGTGTTTCTTATTGTCATGTTTAAATTTGTTGTATTACTTTGTTCCACCTAGTCATGAGGATTCCACACTCTTGTTGACTAGGCTACACACCCACACGATCACGATCCGACACACACCCACCATCATCACGATCTGACACACACCCACCGGGGACCTATAATTGTGATAACGATATAATCCGATACTGGTATCATGAAATTCTTAAAGCCTTATATTCTATATCTGATAACAATATTTTAACACACACACCCGGCATACTATGGGTTCAAATCATAGGTCTGACATAGTTAATTATGTTTTCACCCTACTAATGGTCCAAAAACACTTCTAGCCTACTAACAATTTAAATTACATACACATATCTAAATTAAAGATTGTATAGATTTTCAAATTAAAGCAGTCATGAAGCTATCATTTTTTGTTTGTATAACCTTAGAAGCTTAGATCAAAACATATAATCACATACACAATACGAAACAGTTACCAAATGGTCAATCTATGGTCACATGTGAAAGATTATCTACTGATGTACTATCATTTCTTCTCTGACTTCAAATGATGTCGATTTTAAAATTTTAAATTTGTTTGGAATTTTTGTAAATAACATTTTTTTGACAGGAAACTAAATGCATGAAAGTAATAAAGTAGTAATAAAGCAATAAAAACTAAAACTAGCTGAAAGAAATAAAATAAAAATAAACGCTATCATGAAAATAATTTTGAAAATATTTTACTCAGTATTGATCATTCCGATCATTTTTACCAAGAACTCAAAGCAGGTCTGATCAAAAGCTTTGGCGAACAAATCTACAAAGTTATCATCAGTATCAAGTTTAACAAGCTCAATTAAGTTTTTATTAGAACAGTCACGAATGAAATGATGTCTTATCTCTATGTGCTTTGGTTTACCGTGCTTAACAGGATTATTAGTGACGGACATGGTGGCATTATTATCAACAAGCACACGGGTGCATGTAAAATTCAAACCGTAATCTCTTAATTATTGTTGTATCCAAAGAATATGTGAACAGCAACTGCAAGCTGCAATGTACTCCGCTTCGCATGTAGTGATTGAGACTATGGTCTAATTCTTACACTGCCACGATACAAGACGATTACCCAGAACTGGCAACCTCCTGTAGTACTTTTCCTGTCCGAACAACAACATCCAAAATCTGAGTCAGTATATGCAATAAATTCAAAGTTAGATCCATGAAGGAACCATAACCCTATTCTCGGTTTCCCTTTCAGGTACCGGAATATTCTTTTTACTGCAATCAGATGACTCCCACAAATTTTGATTTCATGACTCCCACAAATTCCTTGCAAAATTCTACATTTGTTGACCTAAATATTATATCGTCCACATAAATCTGCACCATCGGGTAATCTCCCCCTGCTATATTTATGAATAAGGTGGAGTCGATCTGGCCACTAGTGAAATCATTCCTCAAAAGATGCTGAGACAACGTCTCATACCAAGCTCTGGGTGCCTGATGAAGTCCATATAATGCTTTATCCAGTTTGAACACATGCGAAGGATACAATGGATCTTCAAAGCCGGGTGGCAGACAAACATAGACCTCCTCTTTCACCTTACCATAAAGGAAAACACTATTCACATCAAGTTGATACACCTTAAAACCTTTGTAGGATGCAAAAGCTAGAAACAATCGAATCGCTTCCAACCACGCAATAGGGGCATAAACTTTGGTGTAATCAATCCCTTCCTGTTGATTGAATCCTTGCACAACCAACCTTCCCTTATTTCTCACCACTACTCCTCTATAATCCTTTTTGCATTTGAACACCCACTTTGTTCCTATTGGATAAACCCCTCTATCGGATAAACTCCTCTATAATCCTTTTTGCATACAAGGTTAGCTACGCTGAGTGAGTTCCAATAGTTTAATTTAAACAAAAACCAACTCGTCTGATTTATTGTTTATCTCTACTCAAGACCCTCTGGTCTTTATAAATAGTGTTTTCATTTATTAACAGATATATAACCCCCGTTATCTTACAATATCCCAAAGGATTCACCACACCAGACTCACCCCACTATTTTAACCCAGTAAGTCTCTCCGACATAGATCGAACTTACCTTTCCTGACAAATCAGAGTTTACCACACATATTAACCACACGCTGCTTATCTTAAACCATCCTCTAGACACCGACTTACTAGTCCTAACCAGGACTCTCATAACCCGACTTACTCAATAGTTGTACACAATGTACTCAGCCCGACACAACGGTCAATCTAACTCGACACACCATGTAGATTCCATCTATTTATCACATCAATATCAATTCATACACAATTAATACAACTCATCACTTGCTCGCAATTTAACATATATATATTTGCACACAAACACATACCTCGTCATTGCACCCTCGTCGGGGTTATCCCCGTCGGGATAATCGTCATAAGCTCCGCTATACCTAGCCACCACACAGTGACTATATCATCTACCATACGGTGACTGACACGTCACACGTAAAATGATGACCCCGAAGGAATCCGTCCTCCACATTACTATTAGCCGTACACACGGACAACAATGCAAGCACACAAAGCAACTCATATCTACACCTGACACTACCTGGACATGTAGTATGACTCATCACCATTTGCGGATCACGTACATGTATAATCCAACACTTATTTAGACGTATCCTCATAACGTCTAGACACATTATCCATCTCCTTATGAATAGGTATTTATACGACACTTAATCAACAAAATGACTTCTTGTCTGTATACACTATGGACACCACATAAACCCATGCACACACGGTATCCGCCGTGTCACGAGGACAACAACACCATACACAACATCAAACACATGACGCATAACAACATACTAACATCTACCCGACTCGTTAAGGAACCACGTACGGGTTCCCATTCTAAATATTCTTATATAACCATTAAAGGTTTAACTAAATTCCCGACTCATCCCACTAACTCATAAGATGACACACATAGATTATCACAACTCTTGTTCACCCATCGTAGGGATCCCATAACGACCCTTAGCTTCATTATTATATAATGGTCTCATAAAACACTTCAAGTTAATTCATATATCGTAATACGTTCGTTCAATAAAACATGTGAGCATGTACAATAGCCCCAAAACAGTAAAACGTTTAAAAGAGGGCATTAGAAACTCACCGGTTATACTGAGTCTCAGTCCTTGCTCTACACCCGCCCTTCCACGCTGGAATTCCAAACCTTGCAAAACGCGTGATCGCATGATCAGAACACGTTCTAATCATACGTTTTATATCTTATTAATAAAATACCCTTGATACTCTGTCTACTGTGCTCATCATATCATACTTATGAAACCCTAGTTTCACATGTTCACATGATCTGGACCGTCCATGACTCACTTGGAACCCGCATAGCCGCACCAAGCTTCATCCCACGCATGCACATCCCAGACCATGCAAACCCTAACTCCTTGAACATGTATGTGCACATGTCGGGTTCCCCGCTCGCATTCAAACCATGCACAAGGGGAAACCCTAGTCGGGTTCACTACCTTTGTTACATGCGTCCGCCCATGCTCCACTGTCCCCGACGTCCGGTTATCATCATCGTATACAGCTAACCAAAAAATCCATCCCTCACTGCCTTGCACCTCGCTAACCCGTCCTAGACTGTCTCCATCACGCACCATTACCGTGACCGTGCCCCTACATGGCTGTCACCCCCACCGTTCTACACCTCTTGCCACCACAACGTTACCGCCACGACTGTCATGGCCGTTGCCGAACACCACTCCGTGACACTCCTCCTTCTTTGGCTTCACCCACCATCGCTAGCATTCTCACCGATTATCACCACCATTTGCACAACGTCCACAGTCCTATTGTTGGCATCCCTTTCATCCTCCGTGAATACTGCCACAGTCGGCCACCCCTTCTCGTATGTCTCTCCCACCGGTCACCACAACCATGGCCAAAAACCCTATCCGGGTTTCCATGCTCATCGGATACAAGACTAATAACGGATAGGTTTAGAGGTATACCTTACGTGCGAAGCTCTTCCCCTGCTCGTCGCCGCCATAGAACCGCCGCGAGACCAGCTTACCCTGCTTGTCTCTCCCCCTCTGTTAGTTGCCGTCGAACACCCCATAGGCCGAATGGCCTAGGGTTTCCCCTTAAATTCTTATTTAAAGCTCTCGTGGTTTACATCCGGGTCCCCGTACTTCCCTTATCGTGCACTTCAGACTTGAACTGATTTTTTTCTGGCTTACCGGGTCATTTAATTCCTGTTAATCTAGCTTCACTCAGCGACCCATGCCAACCGTGCCATTTATTAGAAATTCAGGTTACCCTTTAACCCGACCCATTAGCTATTCTGGTTTTAGGGGTGTTACTTGTCTATCCCCCTTAAAAGAGGATTCATCCTCAAATCCTATGTCGGCACCAACCAACACTACTCACCCTTCTGATCCAACTGATGCATCCAACTCAGTTGGTGACATTCATTCACTTTCACATATAACATCCTTGTCTTCTTACCCTACCACTCGACCACCATCCCTGGTGTTCGAAGATGTTTTCTCCATCTCACGCTTCTAACTTTGGGACTCGTAGGTTTCACCTACACATTCCCTCATCTCTCGTCTTCCTAGCCCTTAGTCAGACGGCTTGATTTCCAACTCTCGCTATCCTGGCACTTGCTAGAAGTTGCCTTCCGTGATTGCCTTGATTACTAATCCTTTCACTAAGCATTCATTGTCATTGCCCTTGATAATACATCGTTGCTCTTACCGTTCTTATCAACATCGTACGTATCATATCTAGTACTACGTAGCACAACACTACCAATTGTTCGCTCACTAGTCACATTTCATTTCCGCTCACTTACCTCCCTCATATTTGTTTCATCAGCCAAACACTTGCTTTACTTGAATGCTCCACAGGAGCTCACTTTAAGCTAGCCTTAAATTTACAGCGTAGGCATCTCCTTCCCAGCCACTTAAGTATAATCCTGCATTTTCCTCTCCTAAGTTTCACTTTCCTCATGGTTGCTCTACCATTACCAAGCGATCACCGACCGCATCTCATTTATCACGTGTGAATATGAAGTTCATCTGCTCATAAGCCTCGGCTAGTCATCGTTTCGCTCAGGGAAAAGCATCCCTAATCATCTGGTGTCTCATTAAGACTGAATTCTTCATATAGAACGTGTCCCATGAAGGTCCTTTATCATCTTGTTAACTTCTTGTTGATGTCTTCAGCATCCTCACCTTCCTCTCATCATAATTGTCTCTAGTCAAGTGTCCACGTAAACGCCTTCGTCATCTACTCTCACAGCTCCGCCTATCGGCTTCGTGCTCTGAATTCCCAAGATATGAGCATAGGCATCTCATAAGAGCACCTCACTGGTCACCTAGAAAGACGTAAAAACTCCTTGCATCACCTCGATGTATCAGCATCGAGAGAATCATCAAGATAGAAAAACCATACTTGAGCACACTAACCATCCGTCCTATGCACGACTAAGCGTGTACTACAAGGACACACACTGACACACATAACTACATAACACACATTGTTCTACACATGTACTAGTAACTCAACCTTCTATCTCGCACAAAGTGCACATACACAACTAACTAGATCGGGGTAAATCTACACGCATATAATATGACCTCGTCATTTATAGACACACAAGTATATCATGTTGTTTGGCCCAATGGCACGAGCAAACAAGATCTCCCGCCTGACTGTCGTCAGACACAATAACCTGTTGACAAACGTCAACACCATATCAAGCTTACACTTGATCTCCCACCTGACTAATGCTAGACACAATATAAAGCTTACGCTTGATCTCCCACCACGACTATTAAGTACGTGACACAATTAACTCATACTCATAAGCAACTCAATTAACGACATACAAGTTTATTCACCAAACTCTCTCATACCCTTAAGCACCAAAACATTTACCTCGCGAAGATCTATGCCTTAAGATATAAAGACATTCAATATCATTGTAAGGCCAAACACACCCCTTACACTTCACACATCACCTAAGCATAACACATAGGTGACACTATCTTAAGACCGTAGACGCACACAAGTAAACCAAACTCAGGTCTACACAGTCCTACTCATATAGTCAAATCAACCAAGCCCTAGCATCATATAAAAGATTGCATTCAGGTGTGAACTCATGTTGTTCAAAGGTAATCACAAAATCAAATAATTAACACTGCATCACCAATAGCAAGATATCACACATGCAACTATCACTTATCATACCCAAATCATCTCGTCGTATAACCCGCATTCCATGTCAAAATCAAATAGTCAATACTTGAAATAATCATCACACCACGTAGACGTCTAATCACTCAAAATGTTAAATCACCCCACAATATCTCGTGAAAACCGTCACGTCTAAAAGTCATCTAGAAGTTCAACGTCTTAACCAATGCTCGCAAGATTACCATGGGACCACATTAGGTGTATCTGCTGTGTCCTCCTTTAGTTCTTCCTCATCGGACTCCGTGTAAATCACCGGGTCGTCTTGAATTAAAGCTCTCTTAGCTGACGCACATGGTCGATCTTTCAGCCATACAGGTCCACATCCAGGAGGGAAATCGCGTACTGCCGACATGGCCCTCCTTTTCCATCCTGTCACTCTGGTCTCAGCACCACACGGGATGCTACCATCCTCATCTCTAGTCACACTTGACGTGGGAAGCACTAGCACCACTATTATGTCTCTTTCCTTCTCGCCTACAGCAGCCGCCTGTTTGTCCTGACGGTCTGCTCCTACCCCAGCCGGAGCTCGCCGTCTGACAGATCTTGTACGCTTTGTCTTAGCCATCAGTACCTGCACAAGATAGAATGTTGGAGTGATTACTATGGGTGTCAAGTTCAGAATATGAGAGTAATCATAGACTGATAAATCACGGTTATCAAATGCAATTTCGTGGTCCACATTACTGCTCGGATTCTAAACCTTCCCCATCATATCACACAAGCTTTCTATCTTTCACACACCCCGAATGCACATGCATCCCACACAACTCACATAGAACCACACAATAATCTAGCAAGTCATCATCTAATCACAGTTTCACACCATTCAAGGTTATACACAAAATTACTAAATCATTTCGACACACCAAACTATCTCACATAGTTACAACTAATGCTATTCCACATTACTCAACTCACACTATAGTCTCATTCAATCACACCACACAACCTCAAGTTGTTCTACATAATACTACAACACATATAGCACTACATGATCCCACACGGAACCATAAATCATCTACTCACACCGATTACTTTACCTAGTGTAACACTACACAATTGGTAAATAATAATTACTACTTAACTCGAAATACGTACCTCTTGGCTCGCGGTTACTTGTGGTGACATTCATCTCACCCTCATCCCAATTTTAGTTTAATTTAAGACATTTTATTTGTTTAAAAACACCAGTTTTCTCTTAAACCACAGCTCTGATACCAACTTGTAAGGCCCCAAAACCAGGCACCCTACAATTGGTTCTCATAACGGGTTATTCTCTTGAAAACACTCATATTTATATATATTAAACTACAGTGGAAGTTTTTCTAAAAAAATTAATTACTGTTTAATGTCTTTAAGTTACCACACGAATGCTTGCGCACCAACCCGAGTAGTCCCGCTCTCAAGCCAAGATACCTTGTCTAGCAGACTAACCTACAAAACAATCTAACGTACATACAAAGTCAGATACGCTGAGTGAGTTCAAATAGTTTAATTTAAACAAAAGTCAACTCGTCTGATTTATTGTTTATCTCTACTCTAGACCCTTTGGTCTTTATAAATAGTTGTGTCATTTATTAACAGATAGATAACCCCCGTTATCTTACGATATCCTAAAGGATTCACCACACCAGACTCACCCCACTATTTTAACCTATAAAGTCTCTCCGACATAGATCGAACTTACCTTTCCTGATAACTCAAAGTTTACCACACATATTAACCACACACTGCTTATCTCAACCATCCTCTAGACAAGTCCTAACCAGGACTCTCATAACCCGACTGACTCAACAGTTGTACACAATGTATTCAGCCTGACACAACATTCAATCTAACTCGACACACCACGTAGATTCCATATATTTATCACATCAATATCATTTCACACACAATTAATACAACTCATCACTTGCATGCAATTTAACTTATATATATTTGCACATAAACACATACCTCGTCACTGCACCCTCGTCAGGGTTATCCCCGTCGGAATAATCATCATAAGATCCGCTATACCCTTGTTACAGGACCCCGCCGCTAAACATAGCGACACCCTCATCATCTATGATGATTAACCAGCCACCACACGGTGACTATATCATCTACCATACGGTGACTAACACGTCACACGTACAATAATGACCCCGAATGACTCCGTCCTCCACATCACTATTAGCCATAAACACGGACAACAATGCAAGCACACTAAGCAACTCATATCTACACATGACACTACCTGGACATGTACTACGATTCATCACCATTTACGGATCACATAAATGTGTAATCTAACACTAACTTAGACGTATCCTCATAATGTCTAGACACATTATCCATCTCCTTACTAATAGGAATTTATACGACACACAATCACCATACTGACTTCTAGTCTGTATACACTATGGACACCACATAAACCCATGCACACACGGTACCCGCCATGTCACGAGGACAACGACTCCATACACAACATCAAACACATGACGCATAACAACATACTAACATCTACCCGACTCGTTAATGAACCACGTACGAGTTCGCATTCTAACTCTTATAACCATTACATGTTTAACTAAATTCCCGACTCATCCCACTAACTCCTAAGATGACACACACATATCATCACAACTCTTGTTCACCCATCCTAGGGATCCCATAACGACCCTTAGCTTCATTATTACATAATGGTCTCATAAAACACTTCAAGTTAATTCATAACCCGTAATACGTTCGTTCAATAAAACATGTGAGTGTGTACGATAGCCCCAAAACAGTAAAATGTTTAAAATAGGGCATTAAAAACATGGAAAACACGTGATTGCACCCGCCCTTCAACGACATAGATGGCAAACGGTTATACTGAGTCTCAGTCCTTGCTCTGCACCCGCCCTTCAACGCTCGAATTCCAAACCTGGCAAACGCATGATTGCATGATTTGAACATGTTCTAAGCATACATGGTATATCGTATAAATAAAATTACCTCGATACTCGGTCTACTTTGCTCGTCATATCATACTTATGAAAACCTAGTTTCACATGATCACAAGATCCGGACCGTCCATGACTCACTTGGAACCCGCATACCTGCACCAAGATTCATCCCATGCATGCACATCCCAGACCATGCAAACCCTAACTCCTCTAACACGTACGTGCACATGTCAGGTTCCCCGCTCGCATGCAAACCATGCACAAGGGGAAAACCCTAGCCAGGTTCACTACCTTTGTTGCATGCGCCTACCCATGCTCCACTGTCCCCGACTTCCACCGCCATCCGGTCATCTTCATCGTATACGGCTAACTAAGCAAAGCCATCCCTCACTGCCATGCACCTCGCCAACGCCTCCTAGACTGTCGCCTTCGCGCACCATTACCATGACCGTGCCCCTACACGGCTACCACCCCCGCCGTTCTACACCTCTTGCCACCATAACGTTACCGCCACGGCTGTCATGGCAGTTGCCGAACACCACTCCATGTCAATCCTCCTTCTCCGACTTCACCCACCATCGCTAGCATTATCACCGATTATCACCACCATTTGCACAACATCCACAGTACTATTGTCGGCATCCCTTTCGTCCTCCATGAATACTGCCACAGTCGGCCACCCCTTCTCGTCTGTCACTCCCACCAGTCACCACAACCATGGCCGAAAACCCTAGCCGGGTTTCCATGCTCATCGGATACAAGACTAATAACGGATAGGTTTAGAGGTATACCTTACGTGCGAGGTTCTCCCCCTGCTCGTTGCCGCCGTAGAACCGCCACGAGACCACCTTGCTCTGCTTCTCTCCCCCGGGTCTCTCTTAGTTGCCGTCGAACACCCCCTAGGCCGAATGGCCTAGGGTTTCCCCTTAAATTCTTATTTAAATCTTTCGTGGTTTACATCCGGGTCCCTGTACTTCACTTATCGTGCGCTTCAAACTTGAACTAATCATTTTCCGGCTTACCGGGCCATTTAATTCTTGTTAATCTAGCTTCACTCAACGACTCATGCCAACCATGCCGTTTATTAGAAATTCAGGTTACCCGTTAACCTGACCCATTAGCTATTCTGGTTTTAGGGGTGTTACATGCAAGCCAAGTTCTTGAAAAAGTACTATCCACCTTCTATGCCTCCCCGTCTGAGGGACCAGATTCACCCTTTCCGCATGAACCCTGACGAGCTTTACCATATGGCTTGGGAGCGTTTTAACATACTACTGAGAAGATGCCCCCAACATAGCCTTTCTGATTGGGCACTCGTAAATAAATTCTATAATGGCCTAACTTTCGAGAAGCAAAAAATGTTTAATACTGCTGCAGGAGGCAATATCATGGATAAGAAGGAGCTGAGTGAGTCTGGGGAGATGTTTGGGAGCTTTGCTTTAGCCTAGCAATAGCAGCCTTCTACTAGGAATTCCATTCCTAGTGCTAGGACTCCCACTTTATATGTTAATGGTGTACATCAGGTCACACTTGATACTAGTGTGGCTGCTGCACTCGAGGCTATGGCTAAGGAAGTCAAAGATTTGAAGATGAGTGCTTGGAAATGCGAGGTGTGTAGAGGAGGTAAGGACACCATATACTGTCCTGTGAATGTCCAGGAGTAGGTGTACTTCTTGGGAAATCAACTTGGGATGGAGAAACCACCCCGTCTTTAGTTGGAGATCTGGCAGGAACCCACCTGGGTTTCAATCCCGCCAGAATCAGCTCGGTACAGCAGATGGGGGTGCTAGTTTGGACAATATTGAAAGTGAGAATAAGATAGAGGAGATTTTAACTACCCATACTCAGATGCTCACTCAGTTGGTGGGTAGAGATAAGGAGACTCAACAGAAGTTGAAGGAGCATGATACTTTGTTGAGGAATCAGCAGTCTGTATTCTTAGATTTGTAGCAAACAGTGGGAGATACTATGATGCAGCTGACTAACAGGCAGGGAGGTTCTTTTTCGGGTGGTACTGAGACCAACCCGAAGACCACATTGAAGGCGGTGAGTGGAAAAGGAGGAGAGAAGGACCACCACCGGTGGATGATGATGAAAAGCCGGTGGATGAGGAGACCCCTCGAGGGGCGCATGAGAGGCGAGTCCCAACAAGTACCGCGCCCAACATTAGTCTCCGGTAGAGAAAGTAGTAAAGGAGAAAAGTGAGGGGAAGAAGAAGATCCCCAATGTTGATCTAGCTCGTCTTATGCAACAGAAATATGCTAAGGATTATGAACACTTTCTGAAGTTGTTTAAACAGCTCAAAATCAATCTTCCATTCGTTGAAGCACTCCATCATATGCCTAAATATGATAAATTCCTTAAAGATCTTCTATCTAACATGAAGAAGCTGGAGGAGCTTGCAACAGTCACTCTAAATGAAAGATGTTCTGCGGTGGTCTAGAACAAGATGTCACAGAAAATACAAGATTCGGGAATCTTCACGATCCCGTGTCTGTTTGGCAGCTCTACTATGCACCACGCGTTAGCCGATCTCGGTGCTAGCATCAACCTGATGCCATACTCTCTCTTTGAGAGGCTAGGCCTTAGAGATCCGGTTCCGACGCACATGAGCATATCTCTGGCCGATCGTTCGGTCAAATATCCACAGGGAATGGTGGAGAACCTATTAGTCATAGTTGACAAATTTGTTTTCCCCGTGGACTTCTAATTCTTGATATGGAGGTCGATGATATAGTCCCACTCATCTTGGGACGCCCCTTCTTGCGCACGGCTAAGGCATTAATCGATGTCTTTGATAGTAAGATCACACTTCGTGTGGGGGATGAAAAATTCACCTTTGATGACATGAAATCGATGAAGAACTCGAGTGGTTAGGACGATTCTGTGTTCTTTCTTGACACCTTCATATCTCACATGGATCATTGTCTTGACTATGTGTTGTGGAGCTGATCTGCTAAATACACAACACATGGGTGAGGAGAACAAGACGGTTGAGTCTGATGTTCCCCCGGAGCACTATCCGAGCCATCTGGCTAGTAAGCCTCCCGAGTACCTAGAGGTGTTTGAGGTCATTGAGAGTACCGAGGAGGAGAAGAAACCCTTGGTTGAGGCACCACCGTCCCTTGAGCTTAAGGAGCTACCCTCACACATAGAGTATGCTTTCTTGGATGGTGAGGCCGGTTTACCCTTCCTTATCTCTGTTGCATTGACGGAGGAGGAGAATGAGAGGCTGATTGATGTGTTGAAGACACATAAATAGGCCATTGCGTGGAAACTCATGGATATAAAGGGCATCAACCCTACCTTTTGCACGCATAGGATACTCAAGGAGGATGAGCATTAGCCTTTTGTTCAACCCTAATATGTCTGATGTGGTGAAGAAGGAGGTTCTTAAACTCCTTGATGTTGGATTAATATATCCTATCTCTGATTTCACATGGGTGAGCCCAGTTCAGGTTGTCCCGAAGAAGGGTGGGATGACAGTTGTGATGAATGGGAAGAATGAGTTGATTCCCACTAGGACAGTCACAGGTTGGCGAGTTTGTATCGATTATAGGAGACTGAATGATGCCACGAGGAAGGATCACTTCCCTCTTCCTTTTATTGACTAGTTTCTTGAGTGCCTATCAGGGCAGCAGTTCTACTGTTTCCTTGACGGCTTCTCGGGTTATTTCTAGATTCCCATTGCACCGGAGGATCAGGAGAAGACCACATTTACATGCCTATACGGTACCTTCGCGTACCGGCGTATGCCATTTGGGTTATGTAACACTCCAACTACCTTCTAGAGATGTATGGTGGCGATCTTTCAGGATATGATCGAGACTTCCATGGAGGTTTTCATGTATGACTTTTCCATTTTTGGGAGTTCTTTTGATCATTGTTTGTAGAATTTGGAGAAGATGACATTGAGACGAAGTTGATGTGAATTGGGAGAAGTGTCACTTCATGGTGACTGAGGGTATTGTGCTTGGGCACAAAATTTCACGTGCCGATATTGAAATGGACCTAGCTAAGATTGAGAGGATCAGTAAGCTTTGACCACCGACTAGCGTGAAATCTGTTCATAGTTTCTTGGGCCATGCGGGTTTCTTTCATCACTTCTTAAATTTTCAAAGATTATCCGGCCCATGACACGCCTTCTTGACAAAAACGTCCAGTTTGAGTTTGATGCAGACTGTCTTAAGGCGTTTGAGTTCTTGAAGGAGCAGTTGGTTTGTGCTCCCATCTTGATAGCACCCGACTAGAGGTTACCCTTTGAGCTAATGTGTGATGCTAGTGATTTTGCAGTCAGGGTTGTTCTCGGCTAAAGGAGAGATAAGCACCTCCATCCGATTTACTACGCGAGTAAGACCCTCAATGATGCTCAAGAGAATTACATGACTACCAAGAAGGAGCTATTGGTTATAGTCTTCGCGTTTGATAAATTCTGATCCTATTTAGTGCTATCTAAGACCATCGTTTATACTGATCATGCGACATTGAGATACCTGTTCGCAAAGAAAGATGCCAAACCTAGATTGATTCGATGGATTCTCCTACTTTCCAAGTTTGATATTGAGATCAAGGATAAGAAGGGAGCGGAGAATGTGGCGGCTGACCATTTGTCACAGTTAGAGGATCCGGGTAGAGAGGAGATCCGGGAAGAGGCTATAAGGGATACATTTCCCCATGAGTCGTTGATGATGTTGAGTTTAGGACCAGACAAGGAGCCGGTATTCTATTTGAGTGCTTTGGAGCAAGGTTTTCCATGGTTTTCTGACATAGCAAATTTCTTGGTAGACGGCTTAGTGGTTAAGGGCATGGCATCCCAACAGAGGCGGAAATTCTTTGCCGATGCCAACCACTACATTTGGGATGCTCAATATATGTTTCGAGTGGGAGCTGGTACAGTGTTAAGGAGATGTGTGAGTAATGAGGATGGAGTAGAGATCCTGAAATACTATCATGAGGGTTTGACGGGAGGTCATAATGGGCCCTCTTACACAGCCAAGATGGTGTTCGATTATGGTTTTTATTGGCCAACAGTGTTTAAGGATGCGCATGAGCTAGTGAGACGGTGTGACGCGTGTTAATGCACTGGTAATATCTCATCCCGAAATGAGATGCCGCAAAACCCTATCCAAGTAGTTGAAGTGGTTGATATTTGTGGTATTGACTTCATGGGTCTGTTTCCTTTATCACGAGGGAATCGGTACAATTTCGTGGCGATAGACTACGTTTCTATGTGGGTTGAAGCGCAAGCTTTACCCACCAATGACGTCCGAGTAGTGGTGGTATTCTTAAAGAGGTTGTTTTGTAGGTTTGGGACCCCCAAAGCCCTGATCAGTGATAGAGGCATGCATTTCTACAATGCCCAGATGGAGAAGGCATTATCACGCTATGGGGTCACCCATTGGTTGTCGACTGCCTATCATCCACAGACTAGCTGTCAAATAGAGAATGCAAATCGGGGAGTGAAGAGGATATTGGAGAAAACTGTCGGGAGAAATCAAAAAGATTGGTCCGAAAAGTTAGATGACGTGCTTTGGGCTTTTAGAACAGCTTTCAAAACACCTATTGGGACCACACCTTTAGGATGGTTTATGGGAAGGCATGTCATTTACCGGTGGAATTAGAACATAAGGCATACTGGGCCTCAAGTGTCAAGAAGCATGTTTCTTCAATTGCATGAGTTAGAATAGTTGAAGGACGATGCGTATGCGAGATCATGGAGTTACAAAGAGCGCACGAAGGCGTTGCATGATCGTCGTTTGAAGAGTGTGAAGGATTTTCAGTGTGGGGATAGAGTGTTGGTTTATAACTTTCGGTTAAAACTATTCCCGGGAAAGCTTAAATCCAGATGTGGAGAAATATCCATTCGCGAAAATCCAGATGGGGAGAAACTCTCGGTTAAAACTATTCCCAGGAAAGCATAACAGAAGTTCACCCCTTCGCGCCACACGAAGGGGAGAAATATCCATTCGCGACACGCGAAAAGCTTAGATTTTCAGGAAAAAAAAATAAGTTTCAATTTAGCTTCTTTTCCCCAAATCCCCACCACCGATTGCCACTACCATCAACCCTCCAACCGACTAACATCACCACCGCCATTACATCGGACATCACCACTCCAAATCACCATCCCATACCATCCACCTACCACCATCACACCACTGTCGCACCACCACCATCATTCCCTCACCACTACAGCCACTCCATCACCACCTGTTATACCAATATTCCGACCACCATCACCCGACCCACATCACCATCTCAGGGAAACACCACCACTGATTTTCACTACTACAGCTCCTTCAAAGCATCACTGATTAAAGTCCAGGGACCTCTAGGGTTGATTCTTACTCGATTCACCATCCAATCACTTCCATTGTCGCTGATCAGGTATCGTTCCCTATTACACTTGGTCGGTCGAGTCGTTTAGTGTGAAATTTGAGTCAAGTATATAGTGTAGACTCTGTTTAGCTTAGATATTGGTTGAGTCATTTCGTACATGCAAAATCTTGTTACTCGACTCTGGTTATGGGTAACAGGGGGCACTCGGGAATTGATTGGATTGAAATATATAATGCCTCGAGTTTTAATTGATTTGATCATGGGCTTGGTTTATGTTTTTCGACACTTAGATGATGCATATATTCATGAATTGGATCTTGTTGGGTTTGCATATGTAGGTGTGTAGGTCCCCGGGTGTCTCGGATCTAACTCGTGTGGGTGTGTTACTAGTCTAACAAGGTGGGGAATCCCTGAGACTAGATGGAATGAAATCGACAAGCTAATCAACAACAAACACAAGTAACAAAATACTCCGTCTATTATCAACAACAACCAATTACAAGGTGCTTTCCAAGAATTCTGGAAGTTTACAATGAAAGCGTACTTAGAGAACAATGTGACCGGCTATTTATACTAACAGACATGATGCCTGCGTACAAGCTAAGTACGCAGGACCTACTTCCTACATACAAGCTAAGTACGCAAGACAACCCATGAGTACAAGCTAAGTACGCAGGAACAACCTCATGCGTACTTGCTTAGTACGCACAAGACTAACTTGACTGAAAACGACTAAGTACAAGAACAAGTTTAAACAAACATGATTACAACTCGATGAAACAAATACAACAGAGACTTAATACAACAAACATACAGAAGACATAATCACAAGTACAATCTTCAGAGTGCCTATCACCGGAAATGCATTAACAGACTCCCCCTTGACAACAGCTCTAGAGATGTCTTCAGTATCTACAGGTCATCAGCTCGAGATTCGCTTCCCATCCTTCTTTCGTAGTCAAAGAAAAACTTGACCAACATATTGTACCTGGAAGCCAGAAGCTTTGTCCATTCTTCTGTGCTGATGCATTACCTGTCTTGTAAAACCTTCAAGTCGTTCATAGAAAAATTGATGAAGCAGATTTCATCAAAAACCCCGATCAACTCCCTCGGTTCCACTCCCAGTGTCTTGGAAACCGTCTTCTCCACAAACACCGCCTCGCCTGTTATTGGAACAACAAACCAATACCACATGCTTCCCAAAATGTCTTGAGGAATCTTCCTCAAAGGTATCTTGGTCTCACATAACACCGACTTATAAACCAACTTTTTCACAAATTTGTTAGTCACAAGATCTCTGCAGGTCTTATCCTTGAATCTCTTAGGCATCTGCGGGTTAAACACCTCAAAGTTCCCCGACATTCCGTCCCTCTGAAGTACTTCCCACAAGCCTCTAGCAACAACATTTGAGGTTTCACCAAGAAGTTCTCTTTGTGCCAAGTTTACCAGGTCGTATTTGGGCAATGAGTTGAACGCCTCACTGGTTGGCTTCAAATATTTAACCCCGCCAGAATGCTTAATGGTAAACAAACCCATCTCCTCTTCAAAGCGAATAGAAAGAATCATTCATGCAGCTCCGTGCTTGTCTGTGTAGTGAGACTTTTGCCAAGCAGGAGGCTTACTCTTCTTGAACCACTCCTGAGGAAGCTTGCATGTCCAGGTGTCAGACGTGTCAGCAGGAATTGGTTCAGCAGGGGAGGCTACCGTTGAGGTTGTTGCACCACTAGCCTCAGCAACTTCAGACTCAACTGTGCCTTCATCAAACTCAAAGAAAGGAGATATCTCCATCCTCCAACTCAGAAACACCCTCCCCCGAACCCTTCGGGAACTTAACCACAACAACCTCCTCAATCTCAGCAAGGACGTCAATTCTCTCAGCAGTAGAATAATCAGGCTCAAGTAATAGAATAGCATTATTTCAAAGCTCTTCTAGTACCTCAGCCATTGATTTTCTTTTACCATCTCCTCCGAAACCTCCACCACTAACACCTGTAGACACCCCCTGAGACATAGGCACCGCAGATAGCGGGGCAACAGATAAAGCTTGATGCTCACCACCACTCGGACCAGCCTTGGGATCCTTGTCTTCTTCATCATCACCTGTTAGATCAACCTGATGACAAGCATCTTTAGTGTCAGATCACTGCTTCTCCCCCTGAGCAGCAAGCTTCCTAGACAATTCTTCTACAGGGCAGCCATCTTCTGATGTTCTACTCGTTGAATGACAAGTCTTACCTCAATTGATTTCCCATTTTGCTCTTCCAAGGTCCTTAGCTGCTCTTGGGTTCCAACCCACTGGTGTCTTAGATGAGTACATTCATCAACCAAAGAGTTAATCCGAGTTTGTTCAGTCTTAGACTCATTCTTTTGATTGCTAACATTCCCTAATAGTGAAGCAACATGTGCTTCAAGATAAGTAATCCGAGCATCTCTAGGATCAGGATCCCTAGATTTTGATGCCTCACCAGTCTCATGAATGGGAGATGCGAAGATATCAGCAATGTCAAATCCTTGAGTAAAATCTCCAAAGGCGATAGGCTGAGAGATGGGATGAACTGTAGTAACAGGAAGTGTTGCAACTTAAGAAGTTGTTGGTGTGGCAATAATAGACTCCGTCAAGATGGGGACAGTACTCACCAACACTTCACCAGAAGTTAATGGAAGAGAAACTATCTCAGGAACCTCCTCTGAGACAGATGAAGCCACAACAATAGTCAACCGTTGCCTTTTCCTTTGATATAACTGTGATGGGACAACAAAACCTCTTTGAGCCAGGAGACGGGCATTCAAATCACTCAACACTATCTCCCAAGGCCTATCAGACTTGAATTTCCGCCTTCTTTCTGTCTCTTGTTGTCTAGAAGCTTCAATCTCTGGATCATCTTCACCGGGTTGATACTGACTATCAGAACTCTCTTCTCTTTGTCGTTTGGATGATGGTCCAGGAAGGGGATCCTTAACAAATCTTCTTGGATGTGCCAGATCTGGTGCGTCATCGGAATCAGACGAATCAGATTCAGTCCTTTCTGAATCGGATTCCTCAGCACCTTCTCCTTCACCTTCTTTTTCTCCACTCCTCCTTCTTCCTCACTTTCAGAACCACCCACATGCTCTTCTTCTTCATGTACTTCCTCATGTTGTTCTTCATAAGAATGTTCTTCCTCACTTGCTTCAGGCTCTGACTCAACACTATACCAACGATCATTATGCGGTGCCACATATGCTTCATTGATAAGGTGACCAAAGAGAGGTGTATGCATGGTTATAGGCTCTTTAGTTCCCGCATTCATGAAATTGGCAAACACCCTCTTGTCAACCTTCTTCACTTGACGTCTCTAACCAATCTGAGGTAGATTAGGCGGGAAAGGATTGATCAGCAGTTGAACGAACCGAGGATACAACAGAAACCTGAACTTCTCAGTCGCATTAATCTGATCCACCATGGATCTATATACACAACGAGAGAAGTTGTACCCCTTGTTTCAGTGATAATCCAAAAATAGCTGATGCCAAATCATGTCCCATGGCATCCTTCCCCGCTTCCCGTGCAGAAATACACATGATCATATTGTGCGTGAAGTAACGCCACTGATCTAGCACCCACTTCTACATGTAAGAAGCATAATCCTCTCTTCCAACATACCCCATCCTTTGTCTCCAACACCCATCAATCACATAATCCGGATAAGCAACCAGATCTTCAGCTCGGTCTTCAAACTGCAATACCGTCCTAATGATGTCTTCAGAGATTGCAATCTCTTGTCCTGCAACAGTCGCCCGAATAACATTTGATGTAACTATGCAATCATGATTAGCTGTCTCCCATAATTGCTCTAAGTAGGGTCTTGATACACCATGATCAACCGAAGTAGTATAGGCAATCTTCGATCTATATAGGAAGGTAACTATCTCCTAGTAATTGACCGCTGCCCTTCCCATTCAGGATTAGTAAATGGCAGTAGGTTGAATTCATTGGTAAATACACGAGCCATACCTGCAAGAACACACAAAGCACAAGATAAGAACAGATACGATCATTAGAATTAAGCATATATCCATTGGGATAACTAGAACACACAACTCATAAATTTCAGACTTAGAAAAATATCAAAGTTTCCCTTCTTGTGTACTAGGCTAGTACGCATGAAGACACCTACATACAAACGCAGAAGCTTGTTCTTACGTACTTAGCAAGTACATAGGAACTGGTACTTGGACATTTTTCAAAATCACAAAAATCATGAATCTGTGAATTAGGTCTAAGTTTTGGTCACCATGATGTGGAAAACACTAATAGAGCCTAATAGGACCAAAAACAAGACTAATAACGAGTTAAAGCACATTCAATTTGACCCAAACCCGAGGCCGACGCAAGTTACGGCTGTCCAGGGATCAAAAACACCAAATCAAACGTTTTAAGGACAAATTTTGTTACAATTAGAGTAGTATGATGATTATAAACTAGCATTGAGTGTCAATTTCACTTCAAAACACCAAACAATCCAAGAACATTAGTCATCAAAACGCTAGTTCTCAAGAACACAAATCTGTCATAAACGAAAGATTTAACGGATGAATCAAGCTGTAAATCTCACCAAATGAAGTTAGGATGATTCTAAACTAGACATGGAACGAAAATCGGTTTAGGAACACACGAAATTTTGAGTGAAATGAGAAGAAGTGTAGTCTGAGCGTATGAACGAGTGTAAAGAAAACTTGAACTGATGAAATATGGTTAACACCAGCTTATATACCCACACACAACATGTCTTGAGAACCTAGCTAAGTGCGCAGGAAGTAATTCCTCCGCACTTAGTAAGTACGCTTGACCAAGGCTTCTTACTAGGCTAAGTACCTAGGAATTCCTTCTTGCGTACTTAGCTAAGTACGCAGGAACCGTAGCCAGCTCAAAACGTAACTCAAATTATGAAGTAAATCAGATCAAAAGGCATAACATATAAGATTGTTCAATCCTAAGTTGTTCAAAGATATTCCAGGGAAGTTAATACTAAAATCCTTCTTTTTTTTTTTGGTTTTTCTAAAGATTGATAAACTGTACTTAAAATCTTTTTGTATTTTTTAAAGTTTAAACTAAATAAACCAAAAATATTTTTATCTTTTTTCTGAATAATAGAAAATATATACAAGATACAGATTAGAATGTACAGGAATATTTACAGTTACCTTCTTTTAGGTCAAAGTAATGAGCAGAGGATCATATTAGACTAATATATAGCAAAAATGATACAAGATAAACTTCAAATAGAATGGGATCATGTCATGACTTACTAGTTATTCAATTACATAATTTGCAATACACCACATGTCAATTTAAGTTGTCAATATTATAAGATTTGAAAGTACAAGCGTTTTAGTACCACGTTCTTGTGAGTTAAGGTAACTTTTAAGATATACAACGTGTACCCCACAATTATGCTAACATAAATAAACTTGCATTATCTCAAGACATCTAAGATTTTCTCAAGGATTATCCTAATTTCCATAATGAAGTTTGATCGATGTGTCAAGGTCAATCAAAAACAATATTAAAAAGTACTATTTAGCTACCTTAGACTTAAATTAAAGAGGGAAGTAGGGTTATCGAATCCACGGGGAATCAATGGAAAGAAAACTTGATTTAGTTTAGTAATTTCTTTTAATTAAATACAGATTAAATAAAGTGTAACTCCCTCTAAACTTCAGGTTCTAGGTTTATGCAAAACTCAGTTGTTCAATTGTACACCACATAGACATAGTGTTGGAAAATCAGTTGAAACAGTAATTGAAGACAGGTTGTTGTCAGCTAACCTATAAAACCAGTTTCGTCACCAACCAGTATAATCCAGTTACCCAATTTATCAAAGCCAAGTTACCCCCTATAGTCACCCAACCCTGCTACTAGGTTTTATCATCAACCGAACAAGATTGTAAACGAGAAAACTCAAAGCACAAACATAAATTGTTTAAATCAACTAATACATCAATCTAATCAGTTATTGTTAGAAACTAATAAGATCCAAAACATAAACAAACTGAATCAAACACAAAAACTTATACGAACTATCCACCGGGAGGAAGCCACACGCAGCTTAGCCGCGCTTGTTTGTAAGACACAAGAGCATATCTTCAATTGATGATCTGAAATGATCTCTGCCTCTGAAAATCACCCTAGCCTTCTCCAAATTGGCCTGATTGAAAGATGATTGCGAATTAGGGTTGGATTTTGCTTTAATTGGGAATTAGGGTTTTTTTCCTGTTTCGCAGGCCCTTCGCGTACCGCAAGAATTTAAGGCCTTTCCTTCGCGTACCGCGAAGGACAATTTAGTCGGGCAGGTTTCTTCAGTTACTCGCTTATCGCGAGAGTACTTCCCAAGGTCTTCGCGTACCGTGAAAGACCAAAATCACAAGAAACTGACTTTTGACATTTGCACCCCCTGTACTTTTGTGCCTTCTCGATTATATCTCGTTATCCGCTCAATTAGCACTTAAAACCTGTAATAGACACAACTACAAATGCCACATACAACCCAACTCAAAGTAAAAATTAAAACTACTAAAACTATACAAAACCGACTCTTAAACACGTGATATTTGACCCTACATCACATCCCCACACTTAACCTTTTGTGTCCCGAAAAAGAATTATGCAATGGAATCATAATCGGAAAACTTGCTATCTACACTTTCATTTTACACAGCACAAATATAATAACGCGTTAATCATTACAATCGGTATTTTTGTCTAGTTAAACCCAACCACCGACTCTCGGGCCCCCGATTATGTGATCTAATATATTACATATTACCAAGCAACAGACTATGTAGGTCCCGGGAGCCTCGTCGCGCAGCGGATATACACGGACCTATTATGTGATTTGTGTGGGAGCCAAGAAACGAGACAGAGAAAACATGAATAAAGACAAAAGACAATGAAATGACACGTAATCCATAACATAGAAGTCATCCCGTATTACAAACTACATACCGAAGGAGCACACATCTCTCATCTAAGCTCACGGTCCAGGGGTCAGGAGAGCTCGTCCCGACCCAGACACCTCTCAACCTAGTTCCAGAGTTCCACCTACAAATGAAGACAACTTTTCTATTTATAGGGGAAGGGACATTACCTGCGTACTTGTCTAAGTACGCAGGGTTTGGTCATGCGTACTTACTAAGTACGCAGGACCAAACTGGTGTGCAAGCTAAGTACTCAGGAACACCCTCCTGCGTACTAGCCACGTACACCGATACATAGAATTTAATCTATAGCTACTAAATATGCTTCTACAAACTCCCTCTTAACTATAGCATCAAATTCTATCTATCTCTAACACTGATATACATCAGTTTACAAAGAATGTCCTAACAAACTCCTTCTAAACTAATGACATCACGTGTCTTCTGGCGAGACTTGATCTTCTAGCGTTCCACTTGAGATCTTCAAATCTACAAACTTCAGTCTTCAGTTGCCGAGTGATGACAAACCCGACTCCCTCTAACTGTAGCTTTCATTGTAGACCAAACCAAGTTCTTCAATAAGACCCAACTTAAGTCTTCAACCAGATGTGTCCAACTCTATCTTGTATCTTAACGAGTCAACCAAGTTCCCGAAGATGTTCATTTCCAATTTCTCCTTTCAGTTTAAGCTACATCTGACTAGACTAGAAACAAGGGTATGTTTCCTATCCCATCGACCAATGATAAAAGGTTCCATCTTCAACTAATAATCCAACTGATATCCAGCTTCATCTTGAAAACACTTCATAGAATCAAACACAAAATCATGCTCAGCAGTGATCACCTTATATCCAAAGTCCATCATTCTTCAATTAGATCTTCATTCCTGGTTTACACCTCCTAATCTGTATACGTTCACCGCGGTGAAGTTCCATAACTAGGTTGTCTATCTAGATTCCGCCCAGATCCCAAATGAGGAATCCCATCATAATTGAATCATATCAAATCTTGAACACAGGCATGACCAATGAGCACGAAAAATATAGTTTACACGAGAAATCATAGTTGAGATCCATGTTACGTCAAAGAGGTGTATATATAGGAAGTACCAACGGCTTTTCCACCACCTCTTTATTGTCTCATGAATACTAGATTTTATCCCCCTCATTTCTCTGTAAACTATGACCAGCTTCATCATCACTTCACTCAATTCCTCAAAAAACACAACTAGCCAACTCCAGGATTTTATTCTTTTATTCCTTTGCAAAGATCCAAAACAGCAAATCCTTGGGTTCAAGTTGTTTCAGTATTCATCTCCTGTTAAAGAAGTATCTCGGATACTCGTAGCCTACATATTCAGGTTTGAATACCTAAACAAGATGATTCTCTTTCCAAAAGACCCAAAGCAGCCACATCTTCACAAATAGAACGAGACCTTTAGCCGATGACGACCCAATTGCTCCCATTAGTTCAGCATTCATACTCTTAGCCTACATTTTGAAGTATGGACCCTTAAACAATGTATGACAAGTGGTATCATCCAACAAAAATCTCGTCCGTGTTTTGCCAAGCCACATAGTATACAAATTCTAGTCCGGAAAAACCAAAATTACTATCTTCTCAAAAATGGCCCGAAACACGCATACAAATGATCACTAAAAATTTTGGCCAAGAAAAGTTTTTTTTTCTTTTATTATTTTTATTTGAATCCCAGATGCTAGTTCATGCGTACTTAGTAAATACGCACATAAAGGGTGCTCAAGCGTATTTAGTAAATACGCAAAGCCAAGTGCTCATGTGTATTTGATAAGTTCGCAAAGACAACCATACGTACATGCTAAGTACGTAGAGTCAAATACTAATGCGTACTTAACAAGTACGCAGGACAACTTCTCTTGCGTACTTAGTAAGTACGCAGGGCAAAACCCATGCGTACTTAGTAAGTACGCAGAAAAGCTGAATTTGCGTACTTATCAAAAAGTAACAGCGTTCTTGACGGATTTTGAGGAGAATGCTCAAAAAAAGATGGATCTGAGAAATTGTTGCTTCCAAAGGCTTAGAAAACATAATATAACAAACCCTTAGCCTTCCATACACCAAATGAAGTGATAACAAACTCGGATTTAAGGATTTTTGGTAAAAAAGTAAGAACTCATATCTGCTCCAAAAACCCTAAAACACGAAACTGGAACACAAATCAGCGAACACCGAGGCTCTGATACCACTTGTAGGTCCCGGGAGCCTCGTCGTGCAGCGGATATACACGGATCTGTTCTGTGATTTGTGTGGGAACCAAGAAACGAGACAGAGAAAACACGAACAAAGACAAAAGACAATGAAACGACACGTAATCCATAACATAAAAGTCATCCCATATTACAGACTACATACCGAAGGAGCACACATCTCTCATCTAAGCTCACGGTCTAGAGGTCTGGAGAGCTCGTCCCTACCCGCAGACCTCTAAACCTAGTTCCAGAGTTCCACCTACAAATGAAGACAAGTCTTATATTTATAGGGGAAGGAACATTACCTGCGTACTTGTCTAAGTACGCAGGGTTTGGTCATGCGTACTTGACAAGTACGCAAGGCAAAAGCCTTGCGTACTTACTAAGTACGCAGGACCAAACTGGTGTGCAAGCTAAGTACTTAGGAACACCCTCCTGCGTACTAGCCACGTACACTGATACATAGAATTTAATCTATAGTTACAAAACATGCTTCTACAGGCTATCTATGGGTCTCACACTTAGGAAGCTATGACTCAGCCTAATCCCATCTCAAAGTATATCAAGGCCCAGGTTAAACCATATAGATTTTCCCACCACTATAAACACTAACTTAGAAGTTTTGAAAATCAATGATCTATGGATCGATGGATGAATGATGAGACCTTTCATTAACTTATGAATAACCTTAACCATTAGTGTTTCAACCAAGTCACTATCCCGATGGATAACACACAGGCTTCAGTTTTTAGCAATAAAGTACATAAACTCAACTTAGAAGCGTTTAAACCAGGTTGCCATCCAAGAAGATAACACATAAGTCAAACTTAGCCATCTTTGATTGATCACAAGAGAATCTGCCCATGGGCGTTTCAACAAAGCTTGTAACCCGGAGGGTAACACGTAGGCATAACTCAAGTTCTCACATCAATTAATTAAGCTCATGTATGGTGGATTATGGAATGCGGGTGCCACCAACTTTCGGATTTATTTTCTTAAAAAGAGAGCGTTGTGCCAAATAATTTTAAAAACTTATAAATGTTTGCTTATAGTGGTACCTATCTCCCTATATTGACAGTTTTGACATTACCTTCACCTCTAAGATTAGAACCCACAAGATATCTTGAATTAATTATCCAGTTAAACCTACATACACTATCAGGATGTTTAAACTCTTTAAGTCGGCTGGGCCTAACAAAACGTTACAAATTATACGCGTTTGTTATTTTATTATTCATTTTTTTCATTCCACATGCACGGTTTCCAAATCTACCAATCATTTTCCACGTATTTGCAAAAATTCTGATCAAGGGACATTTTTGAAATTTTTAAATTTTTTATGAATTTTTGATTTTTTATGACTCAAAATATAGACTCAAACTCAAAATACAGACTCTAATACAGACCTGGACTATGGTCTCCCCTCCCCACACTTAAATTCGACATTGTCCTCAATGTAGGAAGAGCAACTCTAAAATGAAAGAAAAATACAAAAATTAAGAAAAACTTAGCTGATAAGACGATCGTATAGCATTTCATTCGCGATCGCGTGCCACGTATACAAGTGGGCTGCATGGTACAAAAGAATCAAGCAAAAGTCGGAAATCACCACCCCAATGGAGATTGAGTACGAGCGCCAAACCTGCTGCAAAAATAAACTCCAAACAACCCACAACCGTCATACTAACTTAATATACAGACTCAATTATAAAAATAAAAGACCCGACGGACTGACACGACTCAAAATTACAAAAATAAAATATTACAAAAATAAACCCTAATTTAGGGCCTTTGCGTACCGCGAAAAACTTGGGGAGATGCTTCGCGTACCGCGTGTAAGGCCCCAAACCCGGGAGGCCTCACTTGTTGGATTTACTCATTCACAAGTGTAGGTCCACATGACTCATCTGCAGATCGATCTCGTGACAGGACGTCTCGATAACACGGAGTGCGGAATCCTACCGTGTTAATGTTTGTATACGAATTGACAATAGAAACAACGGGTAAATAAACTTCTCTTTGTATTCCACAAAACACAGATTCACAGAATACAGTCATTCAAGCCCCTTCTGCTCTCTTTTGAGCAGAATCTGTAAAAACTTATTTATAGACACAGGCTCTATAATAGGCGAACTTAACAAATTCGCTTCTAAAGATGCTTAGGCGAACTTGTTATGTTCCCCTCTCTATGAACTTGTACAATATTCCTTAGGCGAACTTAACAAGTTTGCTCCTAAAGATGCTTAGGCGACTTTGTTAAGTTCGCCTCTCTATGAACTTATACAGAATTTTATCAACAGCTACAAAACATGTCCTAACAGACTCCCGTTTAACGGTTGCTAACAATTCTATCAATTACAAGTCAAACACTCTAAGACTAAGACATAATATCTTCAAGCTCGCTGTCACCAGAATATGCTCCAACAAAAAATAGTTCTTAGACTTTGAATATCAAAATAACGCAGCAGAATCATTCATTCAACATAATTAAAACTTATTCAAACATACGGAAGCGTAACATTTTATTAAACATAAAACATAACATAAATGAAACATAACGGGATGCCAATCTTCATATCATCTGGGTAACTCATCAGGCCGCCCAGCATCACCGTCCATCATCATAACCTGCCCTTAACCTGAATGTGCGTACTAAAAGTCAGCTACGCTGGTGAATTCTAGCATTACATAAACTTTAACATTTACATTTTCCAAAAACATAATGTAGGTCCCTTCGTGTGTGTCGAATCGTTTCATGCAAGTGGTCTACTAGTCGGACCAGGTGCGGAATACCCGTGACTATCCTGCGCACATGTAAGTGCGCAAAACACTTAGAAGAAATGCAACATACACTATGTAAAAGTAAATACAACTCGATAAACTATTACATAACGACTCTTACATACAAAGACAAATTACAGACATTAGAAATACAAACTAAGACTCTATCCAGAGTGTTGTCACAGGAAAGTGCATCAACAAACTCCCCCTTGACAACAGCTCGGGATCTTCATCGTCTTCAGTCTTCAATCTTCAGTCTTCACAGCACTGGTCCCTTAGCTTCCATCTTCTTCTTGTAATCAAGACAGTACTTAATCACCTTGTCATATTTAGAAGAAAGGAGTTTTGTCCATTCGTCCGTGTGGACACAGTAGCGTTCCGCTAGTACCTCCAGATCTCTCACAGAAAAGTTGATGAAGCAGACTTCATCAAAGATTCTGATCAGTTCTTTTGGTACTGTGTTCCCACTCTTGGAACGAACCTTTCCCATGATCACAGCCTCGCCCGGTTTTGGATCGACATACCAGTACCACATGTCATCAAGAATATCCTGAGATAACTTGCTCAAGGGAATCTTAGTTTCACATTGCACTGGCTTGTATACCAATCTTTTTATGTGCTTCTTAGTCACAGGATGTACAGCGTGCTTATCCTTGACTCTTTTGGGCACTTGAGGCTTGAAGTATTCAAATTTCCCTGATCTTGCTTCCCGCTGTAGTGTTACCCACAAACCCATTGCTACTGCATGACTCGAGTGACTCAGCAGGTCGCGGTTTGCGAGGTTCACAAGGTCGTACTTGGGCAAAGAGTTAAATGCCTCACTGGTTGGTTTCAAGTATTGAACCCCCCAGATCTTTTGATGGCGAACAACTGTTTGTCCTCCTCGAACCTAACAGCCAAGATCATACCTGTAGCTCCGTGCTTGTCTGTGATGGACGTCTTTTGCCACACGGGAGCTGGACCCTTAGATGATGCAGAAGGCATGTCTTTATCATTTGGTGCCTCGGGGTCCACAGGTGTAGGGTCGACTGGGGAGGCTTCAGTTGTAGCTTCAACATTACTTGCCATGTCAACTGAGCCTGTGTCGAACAGAGATTCGAGCAATGATACTTCAAAGATCTCACCATCCTCTAACTCGTACTCTCCTTCCCCGTCGCCCTTGGGAATCTCTATCACCACATCCTCATTTTCATCATTCCAGTCATCACCAGAGTCGATCTCTCCTTCTTCTAGATTGAAGAGAGCATCGATCTGTGCTTCTTTAGAGTAGTCAGGCTCTAGATATAGGATCTCATCATCAGATAAGTCCTTAAGTACTTCAGCCACTGACTTCCCTTTATCACCACCACCAGATGTATCACCACCCTCTTGATGAGTAGACTCCCCCTCAGCCATTGGAACAGAAGAGATGGGCACAATCGCCAAAGCTTGGTGCTCACCTCCACTAGGACCGGCTTCAGGATCCTTGTCTTTATCATCATCCTTAGTCAAGTCGACTGGATGACAAGGCTCAGCACCAGTGGATTTATGTTCTTTCTCTTTCTCTTTCTCTTTTTCTTTTTCTTTTTCTTTTTCTTTCTCCCCCTGAGCACCAAGCTTCTTGGTCAGTTCTTCAACTAATTTGACCATCGCTTCGTGCTCTTTTCTCTGCAAATCCATCCTTAGCTCAAGTGAAGTTCTGTGGCCTAGAATCATTTCATTGGTTTTCATCAGCAGCTCGTTTTGTGCCATAACATTCTTCAGTTGCTCATTTGTCCCTGTTCTCTGGCTGTGGAGAATCCTAACTTCATCGGCCAGGGAATTAATCTGTGCTTGTTGAGCATCAGACTCATCCTTTGACTTTTGAATGGTCTTCAACAGTTCAACAACTTGGGTTTCTAGGATATTGATCCTTGCATCATACGGATCAGAATGCCTAGATGATGAGGCTTCAGCATTATGGACGGGGGAGGAGAAGATTGTGTCAAAGTCAAACCCTTGTGAGAAATCACCAAAGTTGAAGGGTTGACCTGACGGCTCAGTGGTGTGAGGTGGGTGTGGGGATGTAATGATGGGAGTGGGTGTTATGGTTGGGGTGATGGTGACTGACTCCATGAGAAGTGGAGTAGTCACTGTCACCTGGACGGATGTTGTAGGGAGGGTCACCGTCACAGGAACCTCCTCTGTGACTGTCGTGACTGCCACATCAGCTTGAACTTGTGGCCTTCTCCTCCTTCGGTACAATTGCTGTTCTGGTGGGGTAGAGGCTGAATCTGGACTGGCAGCTGGAACTTGTACTTGCTGCACAGTCGGGACCTCTATTACCCTGGTGATAGCAACCTCTTGCCTATCTCCTCTGTTCTTATGAACACGCTCTCGTCTTTGTCTTTGTAGAGCAGCGTCAGAGTCAGATGTTGGCTCATAATCGATGCTCGAGCTTTGTCGCTTCCTTTTGGAGGACGACTCAGGTAGGGTTACCTGTGCCGATCTCCTGGGGTGTGCCTGTGATGGTGCGTCATCGGAATCAGAAGAATCTGATTATGTTGCTTCTGAATAGGATTCCTCAGCACCACCATCACCGCCTTCGTCGTCTCCATCCTCAGACGAGCTATCATCACTATCATTTTCCTCATGGTGTTGTTCTTGTTGCTCATCGGAGTGTTCACTCATGTCAGGTTCCGAGTCGTGGCTATACCATCTCCAGTCTTCAGGTGCCATATATGCTTCATTTAGAAGGTGGCAAAAGAGTTCTGTGTGCACAGGGGTAGGTTCTACACTACCTGGCTTCAGAAATTGAGCAAATACTCTTTTGTCTACCCGCTTGACTTGCAGTCTCTCCGCTATAGTAGGAAGGTTTGGCAACGCGTCATTTATCAAAAGTTGCACAAACCGAGGGTATAACAAGAACCAAAACCTCTCCGCTGTGTTGATTTGGTCATTGATGGCCTTAAAGATGTAGCGGGAGAAGTTGTAGCCCTTGTTGAGAGAAAGGCCGACCATGGCTGCTGCAAGGTCATGACCCATGGCATCTTTCCTAGCTTTCCTAGACGAGATGCACACGATCATGACGTGGGCGAAATACCGCCATTGGTCTAATACCCACATCTTTTTATAAGAAGCATAGTCCCTTGCTCCGACGTATCCAATTCGTTGCCTCCAACACCCATCCACAAAGTAGTCTGGATAGGCTGTCGGGTCGGTAGCAAGGTCTCTGAACTGCAGGACCCTTCAAATGGTATCTTCAAAAAATGCGATAGCTTGACCTGCAACGATAGCCCTAATGACATTGGGGGATACCGTGCAGTCGTGCTCCGCCGTCTCCCAGAATTGTTCGAGATAGGGTCTTGACACGATAGGGTCAGCAGAAATGGCGTAGGTGATTCTTGAACGGTTCAAGAAATCAACTATGTCTCTGTACTGCAACGCTGCACCCTTCCATTCTGGTTCAGTGTTAGCTAACAGGTTGAATTCGTTAGAAAACGCCGAGCCATGATCTGCAAAAACATACAAAAAACATAATCAGAACAACACGTATCATTGGAAATGGATAAACATGACTCAGTATAGCAGTTACTCAATGAAGTGAATTTCAGACTTAGGAAATTTTGCTAAGTGATGGTCCTGCGTACTTAGCAAGTACGCAGGAGTTTGTTCTTGCGTACTTAACAAGTACGCAAGAATTACTTCTTGCGTACTTGTCAAGTGCGCAAGACTTGTACTTAGCCAAAATTCCAGAAGTCTCAATTTCAAACAGAAGTGTGGCATTGCCGTGGATTATGGTCACCACAAGGTCGAAATACTTGATTAAGACCTATGGGACCACTATCCACCTCAAGTAACTGCTAAACTCGTCAATTTTATGACCTAGATGACGACCCAGTGGAAACAACGGTCAATCGAGGGTCAAGGCCAAAATAAAACCATGTTAAGGACAAATTCGAAGTCAATAGGTTTCGATTAGTGATTATTAACAAGTTTTAGGTCTTAATTTGTATTTAGAGCACCGAAATCGTTCAATAATTTCACACTCAAAACCGTCGATGAATCGGTCAAAAACTTGGGATTTAATGGATGATACGGACCGAGATTCTCACCAAGTAAATGTTTGATGATGATTAAACAATGAGTGGGACGAAAAATCCGGTTGGAACACTCGAAATTTTTTGAGAAAGATGGTCGGAGGGAATATCACAGGAGAAAACGATTTGAAAGTGATAAACCCTAAAAAATTTTCTAAGTCCTGTATTTATACCCAACACATATTGGTCGTGCGTACTTACTAAGTGCGTAGGACTTAACTCTTGCGTACTTACTAAGTACGCATGACTTAAGTCTTGCGTACTTGTTAAGTACGCAGGGTTTACCTCATGCGCACTTATCTAGTACGCAGAGACCCTTATGTGCGCACACTTTCAACTCAAATTATGAAGATTTTAAGTTAAATAACGAACAAGATATAAGCGTTCAATCAAGAGGATTCAAAATCAATTCAAGAAGGTTAAGTACAAATATTTTTGGCTTTTCTGAATAAAGTTGAACTATGCATAAACTTAAAATATTTTTGATCTTTTCTCATAGAAATATACAAGTATTCACACAAACTATTTTTGATCAAAGACACGAGCAGAGGATCATATCAGGCTGTCTTTTAGCGAAAACGATACAGAATAAATATCAAAGAATATGGGATCATGTCATGGATTACTATTTATTCATACGTAATAAGCGTATAGACAAGTAATTCAAGTTGACAATATTATAACATTTGAAACTATAAGCATCTTTGTATCACATTCTTGTGTATTAAGGTATTATTTATAAGATATACAACGTGTACCCCACTGATATGCTATTCTAACTTGCACTATCTCAAGGCATCTAAGATTTTTCCAATGATTTTCTAAATTTTCAGAATGAAGCTACATCTATTAGCACAGGAAAAATCAAGCAGAATCTATAAGGATTATCAGGAATCATAAGATTCAGAATCTAGTGATTCATTTGTCTTGGTTTCATGTGATTTTCTTCTTTGAATATTGGGATGATGATTCAGGAAAATAGATATGGTGTTTGATTATCAGGTAAGGGGATCCAACTTTTATCTGGATTTGATTTCAATGAATCAGGAGTGATTCAAGGGTGAATACATGCTCAACGGTTAATGTAGAGACATGTCTTGATTCAATCTCTCCTTGCATACTTGTGAGTATGGGTAGTGAGATGAACCGCATTAATTGTGCTAACGACATAACCCGAAACTGATCTCAAAAGAAAATTATTGCCAAAATCTAACATCCTTTATCTGATAATGATCTTTCCTATTCTTATACGCACACACGCTTGCAAACATGGGTTCAAATCACGGTTGTAATTTAGATTTAGTTTCCACACTACTAGTGATTCAAAGACGCATACAGCCTACTGACAATTCAAATTACTTGTAAATAAACAGATTAAAAACAGATGAATTTAAACAATTAAGTAAACATGACGCAATCATTTCCCATATGAGCAGTCTATGGTGTTTAGATCATTTCTGATGTACTATCATTTCTTCTTTTCTCAAGTCAACTTTGAAACTTTCTCCATTTTCTATTTTGTTTTTGGTTTTTGTCAAATATTTTAAAGACTAAAAGAACTATACAGAATATTTAAAAGAATTAAAAATTTAACTTTCATGAATTGAATTGAGTTAAGAAAACTTAGTTTTCACTCAGGATTGAACATTCCTATCAAGTTGACAAGATGCTCAAAACGGGATCGATCAAATGCCTTTGTGAAAAGGTCAGCAAGATTGTCATCCGTGTGAACTTTTACAAGCTCAATTAAATGCTTTTCAGCACAGTCACGGATGAAATGATGGCGAATCTCTATATGTTTAGTTTTGGAATGTTTCACCGGGTTATTTGTGATGGACATGGTGGCATTGTTGTCAATGAATAGAGGAGTTCCAGTGAAGTTTAAGCCGTAGCCTCTCAACGGTTGCTGAATCCACAGTATCTGAGAACAGCTGCTCGCTGCAGCAATGTATTATGCTTCACAAGTTGAGACAGAAACTGTTGACTGCTTCTTACACTGCTAGGAGACCAGTCTGTCTCCTAAGAATTGACATCCACCAGAAGTTGACTTTCTTTCAAGGTTACAACTGCCATAATCTGAATCAGTGTAGGCTTTGAAGTCGAATGACTGCTGCTTAGAGTACCAAAGACCTAATCGGGGTTTCCCTTTCACGTATCTAAAAATTCTCTTCACGGCTATCATATGTGACTCCTTCGGTTGAGACTGAAACCTTGAGCACAAACATAAAGAAAACATTATATCGGGTCTTGAAGCTGTGAGATACATAAGTGATCCGATCATCCCACGGTACAATCTGCTGTCTACATCCTTTCCATCTTTGTCAGGATGCAAACCATGATTGACTGGGATAGGTGTTCCATAAGTACTGCTATCATTTATCTTGTATTTTGATAAGATGTCCTGCACATACTTAGTTTTATGTAGATAAATGCCATCCTCTCTTTGACTGACTTGCAGACCCAGGAAGAACGACAATTCACCCATATTACTCATTTCAAATTTGGACTTCATCACCTGCTCGAATTCCCTACACATCCCTTCATTGGTAGACCCAAAAATGATGTCGTCGACATATACTTGTACAAGAAGAATGTCACCTCCTGATTTCCTAATGAAGAGAGTCGAGTCAATCTGTCCACGGTCGAAACCATTAGACATTAAATGCTTAGATAATGTCTCATACCATGCCCGTGGTGCTTGATGAAGACCATAAAGTGCTTTATCGAGCTTATACACTTTATTGATATTATGCGGATCTTCAAAACCGGGAGGCTGAGTGACATAGACTTCTTCATGAACTTTACCATAAAGGAAAGCACTCTTCACATCAAGTTGATAGACCTTGAAGCCGACATATGTGACATAAGCCAAGAACAGTCGAATGGCCTTAATTCCAGCAACTGGGGCATATACTTCCGTGTAATCCAAGCCCTCTTGCTGATAAAAACCCTGAACAACCAATCTTGCTTTGTTCTTCACAACAACATGACGATCATCCATCTTACATTTGAACACCCATCTGGTTCCAATTGGCTGAAAGCCTTTTCGCAAGTCAACCAAATCCCACACGTGCAACTTTCGGAATTGAGACAATTCATCTTGCATCGCCTCAATCCAGCAGTTGTCAGTGAGAGCCTCCTTCACATTCTTCGGCTCTAACTGGGACACGAATGCAGCATGTAGACATGTTTCCATAACACGAGTGTCAAGTATCTCTGTGTAAAGACTGGTGTTCTCAGTGATGGTTCGATGACGAGTCTGAACGCCGGCATAAGGATCACCAATAATGTTGTCAATTGGATGATTCCTATGCACTCTCGTCTCTGGTACAGTCGGTTCTTGAATTTCTGGATTAAGATTCGTGCTTAACTCCCCCATTTCCTGTGTTCCAGAAGAAGAAGATTCAATGTTAATTGGATCAGCTGGAGCTTCATTTCCTACAGTTGTGTTAGGATTGGCTTGAGCGTCATCTCCAACAACAAGAACATCTTCACTGTTATCACTGTCATAAGTTCCAGATGTAGATGCAGCATTAGAATCAGGAGTTACAATCGGTACAGCAGCACGAGTAGAGAAGCTGGAGTCGTCGCCGCCACCAAATAATTCATAAACATTTGCGGCGTCATCTGCAGATATATTAGGAAGGTTGAATGACTTGAATAGCGCATCATAATCAAAACCCCAAGCTGGACCTGTTGGTTCGGGTGGAATGCTGTGTTTACTACAATCCACTTCAAACCATTCCTCGACAGTACGAGTTCCTATGTTGTACACTCTCTTGCAAGGCGAGTTGGCAACGTATCCTAAGAAGATGCCTTCCACTGCTTTTGCATGAAACTTAGACTGGCGGTCTTTGTACTATAGCAACAAGGAACAAGGACTACCAAAAGGAACTAGGTAATCAAGATTGGGAAGTCAATTGTTGATCAACTCGTAAGAAGTCTTGTTGTGCCTCTTCACTACCCGAACTCTGTTTAAGACGTGACACGCTGTATTAACTGCTTCTGCCCAGAAAGTGACAGGAAGCTATACATCCGACAGCATAGTCCTTGCAGTCTCAATCAGTGTTATGTTCTTCCGTTCAGCAACTCCATTCTGCTGAGGCGTGTATGGCGCGCTGAATTCGTGACGGATCCCTTTCTTGAGACAGAAAAGCTCCATTAAATTATTCTTGAACTCAGTTCTGTTGTCGCTCCTTATCCTTCTAACTTTTAGCTTGCAAAGAGATTCCAAGCTCAGGATCAAGTATTGAAGGATATCAGCAGTCTCGTCTTTAGTACCTAAAAAATGCACCCAAGAAAAACGTGAGAAATCATCAGTTACAACCAGACATAACGACTTACCTCCAATACTCCTGATACTTATGGGGCCAAAGAGATCCATGTGTAATAGCTCCAAAGGGGTATCAATAGAGTTTTGGAGCTTGGGCTTGTGAGACTTCCGTTGCTGTTTGCCCTTCTTACAAGGCATACAGTCATCTGCAACGGTAAACCTCAGCTTAGGAACCCCGGTTACCAAACCGTTTCGGACAAGATGATTCATTTTAGGATATGAAATATGTCCAAGTTTCCTATGCCACAAGATAGAGTCAAGTTCTGTTGCTTTTGTAAGCAAACAAGTAGCAACTGATGAGGTGGTTGTAGGAACGCTCATATCGATCTGATATGTGTCATTCGTTCGTGGTGCTCTCATCAGAATCCAGTCTTCAGGAACCTCAAAACCAGGTTTGAGAATCAGGCATTCTGACTTATCAAACATCACCAAGTACTCCTTATCACACATTTGGAAGACACTCAACAAGTTATGCTTCAGCTGCTCGCAGAAGTTGACATTTTCAAAGCTGACACAACCGTTTGAAACCACGCCTTGACACGTGATGCTGCCTCCTTTTTCTCCGGCAAAGGCCACATAGCCGCCTCTGAATGGTTTAACGTCTTGAAGCAGGGCCATGTTTCCTGTCATGTGCCTGGAACATCCACTATCTATATACCAGCGGTTAGAGATAGTACCCTTCGGACGTCCCTGCACGAGTAACAAAAAAGAATTAGTTAGATTTGGAGACCCAAGCCATTGTGGTCTTGGGTCGTCCGTCAACTCACAGTCATGATGACTGTTCAAAATTGGTGAATCTTTGGAGGATTTGGGAACAGGAGATTGAGAACCTTTTACTTTCTTGTTCCAGGATCTCTTTTGATTCTTAACCAGAACAGGAGAGTTTGGCTCAACAACAGCCGGTGAACTTGTGGAAGCTTCACCTGATTGAGCTTTAGTCAGCTGTTCCAGCTTTCTCAACCTGTTATTCCTTCTTCTTCTATGTGGCTTAGATACTCTAGCCACAGATTTCTCACCAGTACGTGTACTACCAGATGTAGATACACGAGGTACAGCAGGTTGCTTTACTATTCTTGCCACAGATGGTTTGGCCTCAGATTTGATCTTTGGCTTTGCCATTGGTTGGACTGGTGGTTTCACCACATTTTGTTTTGGATGTTTTGGAGATGGTTTCACTGGTGGCGACCAGGGAATAACAGCTGGTTGTGAAACAACAGGCCGTTTCCCTTTGTTCTTAGAAGGACAGTTCACAAAAATGTGACCAACCAAGCCACAGTGAAAACAGTTCCTCTTGTCTACATAAGTTCTCTTGTAAGGCTCAATGGATCTGGCCTTAGAAAACTCTCCATTATGAGCAGGAGGAGTTGGTTTCTGAACAGCAGTCTGAACCTTAGCAATTTGATTTTTGGGAGTATAGTATTTTTCCAAATTTTCTTTGTAACCAAGACCAAAGTGAGCTGAAAAAGCCTCTTTCTTTACTTGGTTAAGATTTTTATACCCCCCATAAAGCATTACCTTAAGTTTATCATTTGATTCAATGATATCAGGTTCAGTTAAAATGCAATTATCACCATTAGTGATAATGTTTTTCTTGACTTTCTATCCAGTCAATAACTCCTCAGATACTACTCCTTCAGGGCAAAAGTTAACCGACCCATCTTTAGAAGCAGTAACAAACTCCTCACTAGATATGGAGTTAGCCTTACTTGAGGATTCATCCTTCTTAGGGGAATCATCCTTATTAGAGGACTCATCTAGACAAGTGAGATCAATGTCTATTAAGCTATTGACAAACTTCCCGCTCACTGGTGGAAGAATGGCATTGGTACCAAGACCTAGACCATTCATTTTCCTCACTACAGATTCGTAGTGTTCCACCACAAAGCGAGAGTTCTTCAACTTCTCATTAGTGCATTTTAACTGCAAGATCTCATTTTACAGCTTGTTGATTTCATTGTTCCGTTTTTCTAACCCCTTATAAGCAATATCCAAGTGAAGTTGTTGATCGCTCTTTTTTAAAGAATACTCACGTTTTTCCTTTGTCAATGTGTCAATAGATTCTTTAAAACGTTTTTCGTTTTCTTTATAGTTTAGAGCTGCCATACTTAGGGGTTCGATTTTGTCTTGGAGCTTAGAGTTTTCAAGTTTTAGCCCTAGACACACAGAAAATGAAACAACAGAAAAAGGATTAGAGTCTACCTCATGAGATGAACTTGTTGCTTCTCCAATGGCCATGAGAGCAACAGCAGTCGATTCCTCTTTCTCAGCTACCGAAGCTTCCTTTCCTTCAGCTTCCTCCTCTTCCTCTGTAGCAGCAATATTAGACTCTTTTGGGTCAGCAATAGAAGCTTCCCTTCTCTCTGCTTCCATCATTTCCATGATCTCAGCCATGAGACCAACCTGTGTTTGTGCGATGATGGCATCCTCAAGATGAATACCCCAATCAAAGCTGTCGTCCTGTTGGGCTACTAGTGCGTTGGACGTTCCACTTTGGCTTTGATTGTGGTGGTTTGGATTGTTTTGGCCATGGCTGTTTCCTTGGCTGGGTCAGGTAAAACCAGAGGCAGGTGCTCTGTCGTTCCGACACTCACGAGCAAAGTGTCCATAGTTCATACACTTGTAGCATTTGGTCTTAGATTTGTCAAACCCGACCTTGGCATTAGGATGCCCGCCAATAAACTTTCTTCCTGTTCTGTTCAGGAAACGCTTGGCTCTCCTCAAAAGCATGGCCATATTCCATTGAATATCCATGTCCTCCATGTCATCAGGATCCACTTGATTAAAATCTTCTTCAATCGTCTCTGGATCAGTAAGCTTGCCACCTATGAAATTTTCATATGTAAGCATACAAGATGAGAATAAAGCTACATGATCTTCAGCTATTCTGGCTATAGCTGAGTTGTTAGCTGAAGATGTAGCAGGAGGATTTCTTGAGGTATTTTGATGATGAGACCCCAACCCTGATCCTGAAGCATAGCAAGCATGACCACCACATCCAGTGGAGTGGTCTTCTTCAGTAGGATTTCCAGTGAAGAGGGCAATTCCAAAGCCAGATGACTTGGATTTAGAAGTCGTCACATGATACATAGAAGGGTCTTGTATCTGGGGTCTTCCAGAGCTCTCCTTTCTCTTCAAGTTCATTTCATGAGCTTGAATCTTTCCTATTGCTTCCTCTACTGTCAACTCATAGAATTTAGGATTTTCCCTCATCAGGGTTGTGTACATCTCAAATTTGGGTGGTAAAGCATCCAAAAACTTTTCCACCATCTCTTCATCTGGATACTTGAGGTCAAAAGCATTCAACTCAGTCTGTAAATGATAGAACCTAGAGATGAGGTCATCTAAAGATTCGTTCCCAAAGAATCTGAAGCACTCATACTGCTTCCTGAGAAGATCCCGCTTACTCTTCTTGATGTCACTATTTCCTTCGAATCTCTTCTGTAAGGCTTTCCAGAGATCCTTATAATTGTCATACCCTCGGAAACTGTGGAACAATTCCCGAGTTAATGCCATAGTGATCGAACCAAGTGCCTTCTTTTCTCGATCATAAGCTTTCTTTTCTTCATCAGAAAGCTTATAGATAGGCTTGGGCAATTCATCATCAAGATAGATGTGTGTGGGATGCTTATATCCCTCAAGTATTGGTATCCATAATGATGAGTCGGTATATGAAATGTAGTGCTCAAAACGTGCTTTCCAATTAGAATAATCGTTCACGTTCAGCAACTTTGGTGGTTTCTGTGGTGTACCGATCTCATTATCATAATTCAGCAGGTTTCCAAGATTCTGAAGATTCGACATAGTGAACACTTAGTCCAATTTCAGAAAAGTCAGACACAGTTGCGCACTTGGTTTTGGCCTTGCGCACTTGAGAAATGGTCCTGCGTATTTAGATTTCCTCTTGCGTACTTGTAAATACGCAGGAGTAAATGTAAGTACGCAGGATATAACTTAAGTTCGCACAAGTTCAATCTTGCGCACTTGTAAGTACGCAGGAGATAACTCTTACGTATTTAGTAAGTACGCAGAAGACTGTACTTTTTGCCAAAAATGGTAAGTACGCAGGATACCTTTTCAGCAACTCTCACCAACATTTTCCGGTGACCTGAAAATCACCGGAGATGGTAAAAATTGTTCTGATGATTAATGCAAATGAGCCAAAGGGTCAGAAACTTGTTTCTAACTAACCTTGATGCTCAAATAACTCAAATACACAACAAAAATTGGTTTTTGAGAGATTTTTGCTTCTAAAAAAGTGCTCAAGAGCTACCCCTTTTTTTATCATAAAAATCAACAAAAATACCTCTTTATGCTTGTAAAACTCAGTAAAAACGTCTCCAAACTCACTTACAACACTCGAATTCAAGAGCAATGATCTGATACCACTTGTAGGTCCCTTCGTGTGTGTCTGATCGTTGCATGCAAGTGGTCTACTAGTCGGACCAGGTGCGGAATACCCGTGACTAGGCGGAGAGTCTAACTAAAACAAAGTAAACCAACACGAGAGTCACAATAAAATCTATTTCTATTATAAACACTCGACGGTTACAGAGAGAATACAAATTGCGTACTTAACAAACTGAGTTCGTCTAAGATATGAGTTCTGCGTACTTATCCTCTGTGAACCAAACCTATTTATACAGACCTGATGCCTGCGCACTTAGCAAGTGCGCATGACCAAATGCTCTTGCGTACTTAGCAAGTACGCATGGGTCTTCCTGCGTACTTGCTAAGTACACAGGAGCTTTCTCCTGCGCACATGTAAGTGCGCAAAACACTTAGAAGAAATGCAACATACACTATGTAAAAGTAAATACAACTCGATAAACTATTACATAACGACTCTTACATACAAAGACAAATTACAGACATTAGAAATACAAACTAAGACACTATCAAGAGTGTTGTCACAGGAAAGTGCATCAACACATAACATTCATTCATTTAATAAAAACCGTACATAAAAACATGCAATAACTTAACATCATAAAAACCGCGTAATCATATCATCATAACATAAATCAACATGAACCGAATCTGCGCCTTCTCGTAACCGTCAATTCCATACATCGCATACTGGCAGAGAAACCCTGAGGCACGACACCACTAGGCACTTCAACACCGTACATTACCTGCAGGAGGAGAAACCTAGGGCCCGATACCCCAAAGCCGTTCAACACCAGAACCTTAGGAACGGTACCACAAGGATACACGCACCTTCACCGTCGTCACCCCTTTATCCTCCCAGTTGTACCACAGTTGGCCAGCCACGAAGACCCCTAAAAGGTAAGTCCCATAACATACATGCATACCTTACTTCCCGAAAGCACTCGTGGCAGATTTGTTCATTTTGTGACTTTTATAAAAATAACTGTTACCGCCTTTACATCATTTCAGTTAAAGCATTCGTACATTTTATTATAAAAATTTCATCATTAAACCGTTCATAAACCGTTCATAAACCTCTTTGGCAAAACACTTCATAAACACATTTCAACTTTCCTTTCGTAAACATCATTTCATAAAACATCATTTCGTTAAACATTATTTCGTAAGTATGCACACCAGCCCAAAACATTAATAAAACATTTAAAAGAGGGCTCTAGAACTCACCTGATAAGCTAATCTGGGTTGTCCTAAACAAAGGTCCAACAACGTCACTTCCGATCTGAATTGATTAGTTATATACACATCAGACCTAATCCCGACTCTAACGGTTTAACCATTATGAATTAGGCGACTATACTGACTTTACTAACCAGCCTGATGCATGCGCACTTAGTAAGTGCGCAGGGCCTTGTTTTCGCGTACTTAATAAGTGCGTAGACTTCGTTTCATGCGTACTTGATAAGTATGCAGGCTTTGCTTCATGCATACTTGATAAGTACGCGGGACCTTCTTCTTGCGTACTTGATAAGTACGCAGAACCTTCTTCTTGCGTACTTGATAAGTACGCAGGACCTGATTCCCCGCAAAAACCCTAACTTTCGCATACGGATCTGATCACGTCAAGATCCCGAACTTGTTTACATTCAAAATGTTTGCTTTTCGTTTAAGAACTCAAATCTATGTTTTTCTTCCAGATTCATCTGTAAAAACATTACCTTTTCATCCAAAACCCAAAAAACCAAAAACGAACAAAAACTCAGATCAAGGCCAGATCGTTACCTGTATCGAGCTTCTGATTCGGAGGTTCTTCTAACGAGCTCTGGAGCAACACACTTCTTCAATCTCAGGTCAATCCGCCAACTTTCTCTCTCTACGGTTTCTCTCTCTAGATGTTGCAAATGAGAGAAAGGGTGGTGACTTAGGCTATATATAGGGGGACACTCCCCTATGTTCGCCCCTTCTAGCACGCCGGCCCATCCGGCCCGACCCGTCATGCCTCGTTCGTTTATTCCGTTCGTTCTCGCATTCTAACCCATTATTATAACTGTCGTTTTATTTTTAGGATGTTACAAGTCTACCCCTTACAATTGGTTTCATCCCCGAAACCTATACAAGTCAAATAGTTGAGGGTAAGACTCCCTCATTTCTGCTCCATTTCCCAAGTAGATTCCGATCCCTTTCGATGCTTCCATTAGACTTTAACCAATTGAATAATCTTGTTACGCCAACGCTTCTCCTTTATGTCTAAGATGGCCATGGGTTCTTCGATGTAGTTAAGGCTGTTGTCGACCTCGATGTCAGTAATTGGTACGTGAGCCTATTCATCCACCAAACACTTTCACAAGTGTGATACATGGAAGGTTGGATGAATCCCACTTAACACATCAGGCAACTCTAACCGATAAGCGACTTCACCAACCCGTGCTATTATCCTGAATGGTCCGACAAACCTCGGACTTAACTTTCCTCTCTTTCTGAATCGTATGATTCCCTTCTAGGGTGACAATTTCAACATTACTGTGTCCCCAAGATCAACCTCATTCGTGCTTTGATTTGATCAAATCTTTCCGACGTTTCTCTTACGACTTCAATACTTCCTAATTCTTTATGTCCAATCTCACCCCAACAAACCGAGGTCCTGCATCTTCTCCCATACAACATTTCATACGGCGGCATGCCTATCATCGTGTGATGACTATTTTTGTAGGAGAATTCGACTAACGGCAGATGATTGCCCCAACTGCAGCCAAAATCGATGATACAAGCATGAAGCATATCTTCCAATGTCTGAATGGTCCTTTCGGACTGACCATCAATTTTTGGGTGGTATGCCGTGCGAACGTTGAGTCTCGTACCCATCGCCTCATGAAATATTTTCCAGAACCTCGATGTGAATCGTGTGTCCCGGTCAGATACGATCGTCAAAGGCATCCCATGTCGTGCTACTACTTCGTTAATAAATACTTTCGCTAACCTTTCCGACGAGAACGTCTCGCGAATAAGTAGGAAATGAGCACTCTTCGTTAAACGGTCCACAATTACCCAAATGGTGTCATGACCTTTAGATGTGCGAGGTAGCTTGGTTATGAAGTTCATGGTAATGTGTTCCCACTTCCATTCCGGTATATCAAGTGGTTGAATATTTCCATACGGTTTCTGGTGTTCGGCCTTTACTTGTGATCTAGTCAAGCACTTGCTTACATACTTTGTCACCTCATGTTTCATTCCAGGCCACCAGTATTCTTTCCTCAGATCTTGGTACATTTTATTGCTACCAGGATAGATAGAGTACTGATACTTATGAGCCTCATCCAGGATTTTGGTTCTAAGCTCGCCACCCATAGTTATCCATACCCGCCCAAAACGTGTCCTAACACCAAGGGTGTTATATTCCAACTTGTCCTATTGGCCAACCATTCTTTCCTTCTTTATGTTTTCTTCCTTAAGTGCTTCATCTTGAGCTCTTTCAATTTCCCTCATCACATCTGATGTTACCACCAACTGGCAAGCTTTCACTCTAATAGGAGCAGGCACATCCTTTCGGCTTAGAGCGTCAGCCACCACGTTTGCCTTTCCAGGATGGTATATGACTTCACAGTCACAGTCTTTCAATAGTTCCAACCATCATCTCTGCCTCATATTAAGTTCCCTTTGTTCGAAGAAGTACTTCAAACTTTTGTGGTCAGAGTAAATGGTAAACTTCACCCCGTAAAGGTAGTGCCTCAAGATTTTCAATGCGAATACAACAACATCAAGTTCCAAATCGTGAGTCAGATAATTAGCTTCGTGAATCTTCATCTGCCGTGACGCATACGTGATCACTCTCCCGCGTTGCATCAACACGCATCCCAATCCCTGAACCGAAGTGTCAAAGTATACCACTAAGTCTTCATTGCCCTCGGGAAGGGCTAAGAATGGAGCTTTGGTTAGATTTCCTTCAATTCCTTAAACGCCTCATCCTGGGTCGAACCTCATTCGTAGTTTACCTCCTTCCGAGTCAACTTTGTCAACGGCGAAACTATTTTTGAGAAATCCTGGATGAATCTCCGATAGTAGCCTGACAGTCCCAAGAAACTAAGGATTTTAGTTGGCGTCTTATGAATATTCCATTCCCTTACCGTCATTATCTTTGCTGGGTCAACCATAATGTCGTTCGGGTTAATGACGTGACCTAGGAATTGGACTTCCCTAGGCCAGAACGCGCATTTCGAGAACTTAGCATACAACCTTTCCTTCTTCAGAGCCTCCAACACCTCCTTTAAGTGACATGCATGATCACCCTCATTCTTGGAGTAGATGAGGATATCATCGATGAACACAATTACCGATCGGTCCAGCATCGGTTGACACACCATATTCATCAAATCCATGAACGTTGCGGGGGCGTTCGCTAATCCGAAAGACATTACGCGGAACTCGAAATGTCCATAACGCGTGCGAAATGCAGTTTTCGATATGTCTTCTTCCCTCACCTTCAACTGATGGTACCCGGATCGAAGGTCGATTTTTGAGAACCAACTTGCGCCTTGCAATTGATCGAACATGTCATCGATCCTTGGTAAAGGGTACTTGTTCTTCACCGTTTGTTTGTTCAACTCGCGATAATCAATACACATTCTCATCGAACCATCCTTCTTCTTCACAAAAAACCCTGGAGCACCCCAAGTCGAGATGCTCGGTTGTATAAATCCCTTCTAAAGTAGTTTGTCTAATTGGGCCATAAATTCTTTCATCTCCACTGGTGCTAGTCGATATGGAGCCTTAGCCACGGGGTGGGCATCTAGTACTAAGTAGATTCGGAACTCAATCTCTCTGTCGGGTAGTATCCCAGGCAAACTCTCTTGAAACACCTCTGGGTACTCGCGTACCACGGGTACATCGTCTAGTTCCTTCACTTCCTTACACTTGTCAATTACGTACACCAGATAAGCCTCGCATCCGCGCCTTAAGTAATTTGTTGCCTTAATCATCGAGATGACGTTTGGCATCGGGGCGTCACGATCTCCAAAAATCTCGACTTTGCTGCCATCCGAAGCCTTGAGTCGAAATATATTTCGTTTACATATGATTTGTGCTTCGTTGGCAATTAACCAATCCATACCCAACACAACATCAAACCCTCCCAAAACCATAACAAACAATCTGACAGGGAACCTATGACCTTTTATTTTTATCGTAGAGTTGTCAACTACATCGGTAACTCTCGCAGTTCTACCCTCAGCGGTTTCTACGCTAAAGGCCCTTTCTAGCTTACTGACAGTGTACATCACTCGTTTACAAAATGTTGTAGATATAAAACTCTTACTGGCACCCGAATCAAATAACACTGGCTTTGTCTTGCGTCAGTGCGTACGCTCGGGTCCTTGTCCGGATCTTTCATCCTTCTTTTCGGTGTTCTTCCCTTCCCAGTTTCCCCCATTCTTGGATTTGTGCAGTCCCTACTCAGATGCCTGGTTCCCCCGCGGTTATAGCACTTGTAGAACTGGGGACATTCACGTGAGTAGTGTCTAGTTTTGCCACACTTGAAGCATAGATTGGATCCCAGTCTGCACTCCCCCATATGCTCCTTACCACACATATTACACATCACTATCTCCTCCACCCGAGCCCTCTTATCACGAGCCCTAGACATCTTTCCACCTGTTCGTTTGTTTTGGAAGCTCGGTTTCTTTTTGGGTTCCTCAATGGCAACATCATTTAGTGCCAGGTCATCATACAGTACACCATTGAGTTCCACCACCAAATCATAGGTGCTAGGGGTGTTTGCTTTTATGAAAGTACGAACCTTATCTGGCAAACCTTAGATGTAGCAAGCAATCTTTCTCTCCTCAGTCGTGATCAGATGCGGCACCAGACGTACCAATTCATTGTATCTGTTAGTGTATTGCCGATGTGTTTTACTTCCGGCTTTAAATCCCAAAAACTCTCTTTCCACCTTCTCGATTTCATTCCTCGAGTAGAAGTTTTTAATCACCAATGTTTCAAATCATTCCACAGCATTGCGTCAACCATCTCGTCCCCCTTAGCTTGACGTACACCTTCCCACCAATGGGATGCTTCCTCTCTCAAGGAGTTAGCAGCAAATTTTAGAACTTGATTTGCTCGACACTCGCTCAGACGGATGGCGGCTTCCATACGTATCACCAAGTCAAAAGTAGCCACCGCGTCCTTCTTCCCAGTAAGGACCGGTGGGTCACATGCCTTAAAGGACTTATAGTTGCAACCACGGTTAAGCGGTACGTTGATTGCCTCAGTGTTTGGGGTACCAACCACCGTGTTAGACCCACCCATCTCAATAGCCTTCTTTAACACTTCTGCCAACACTCCTTGCAAGGAAACCTTCATCAACTCAGTGAACACGCGTGCTAGAGTCGCTCTCAGTTGTTCTTCGACATGAGTCAGCTCAGTTCCGTGCATACTAACTTCTGGCTCAGTGTGAACACTTCCTTCTACACTGTACTCTTGGCGTGCAGGGGTCCTGCCGCACCCACCGCTACGACCACCGGTATGGCCCCCACCACGCCTTCCGTTTCCTCTCCTTACCATTTCGTTCTATAAGATAAGGAATCCAATGTCATCACGCTAGTTAACAAATAGAATTCAACAAGCACTGTAAGATGTTAATATACACTGGCAATTTGCAATTAACCATTACACTACCTTTCGATTTTTATTTGACCACCTTTGTGATTCCATCAGAACACAAGTCCTTACCTAACTCTTTCGAAGGCATACTATACATGTAAATATATACTACCTTCATACCTGATGCTGTGGCACGAGTTACCCGTACTGGCATCCGCTTTCGATCCCTTTCACAGTTTAAGTTCAGACACTGTGAGTGTACGAATCTCGCAAACTATTGCTCTGATACCAACTTGTAAGGCCCCAATCCCGGGAGGCCTCACTTGTTGGATTTACTCATTCACAAACAGTTCTTAGACTTTGAATATCAAAATAACGCATCGGAATCATTCATTCAACATAATTAAAACTTGTTCAAACATGAGGAAGCGTAACATTTTCTTAAACATAAAACATAACTTAAATGAAACAATACGGGATGCCAATCTTCATATCATCTGGCTAACTCATCAAGCCGCCCAGCATCACCGTCCATCATCATAACCTGCCCTTAACATGAATGTGCATACTAAAAGTCAGCTACACTGGCGAGTTCTAGCATTATATAAACTTTAACATTTACATTTGCCAAAAACATAGCATTCATTCATTTAATAAAAACCATACGTATAAACACGCAATAACTTAACGTCATCAAAACCTCATAATCATATGATCATAACATAAATCAACATGAACCGAATCAGCGCCTTCTCGTAACCGTCAATTCCATACATCACATACTAGAGGAGAAACCCCGAGGCACGCCACCACTAGGCCCTTCAACACCATACATTACCTGCAGGCGGAGAAACCCAGGGCCCGATACCCCAAAGCCGTTCAACACCAGAACCTTAGGAACGGTACCACAAGGATACACGCACCTTCACCTTAAGCACGGCGTCCCAAAGGATAGCACGTACCTTCACCTTAAGAACTGTTCCCTCGTAGGGAATAGTACCTTCAATAAGGATCCCAGTAATCCCATGGTCACCGTCGTCACCCCTTTATCCACCCAGTTGTACAATAGTTGGCCAGCAACGATGGCCCCTAAAAGGTAAGGCACATAACATACATGCATACCATAGTTCCCGAAAGAACTCGTGGCAGATTCGTTTATTTTGTGACTTTTATAAAAATAACCGTTACCGCCTTTACATCATTTCAGTTAAAGCATTCGTACGTTTTATTATAAAACATTTCATCATTAAACCGTTCGTAAACCATTTATAAACCTCTTTGGCAAAACACTTCATAAACACATATCAACTTTCCTTTCGTAAACATCATTTCATAAAACATCATTTCGTTAAACATCATTTCGTAAGTATGAACACCAGCCCAAAACATTAATAAAACATTTAAAAGAGGGCTCTAGAACTCACCTGATAAGCTAATCTGGGTTGTCCTAAACAAAGGTCCAACAATATACCTAATCCCGACTTTAACGGTTTAACCATTCTGAATTAGGCGACTATACTGACTTTACTAACCAGCCTGATGCTTGAGCACTTAGCAAGTGCGTAGGGCCTTGTTCTTGCATACTTAATAAGTGCGCAGACTTCGTTTCATGCGTACTTGATAAGTACGCAGGATTTATGTCACACCCCCAATTTCAACTAACGGAATTTTACCGTTTGGGAAGTGACGAACCAGGATCTCAGACATTAGTTACTTTGAACGACTCTACATGGGACTCAAAATGAAAATATCTTTTAAATCAGAGTATCAATGCGGAAGCGTAAAGAAAGTAAATGCGCAAAATACACGCGCCCAAAATCAAAGTCCAAAAGTCTCAAAAGTTCAAACGTCCAAGCCAAACAAAGTACAATAGAAAAATTCAACCAAACATAAATAGACACAAAGTAGTTGAATCCCATGCATGCCCTAACGTGCACCTGTGTCTTAGCTTAGCGTCCTGAGAAAACATGTAAAGAAAAGTGTCAACACAAGGTTGGTGAGTTCACAGGTTTCAATTAAATACATAAGCGTTTACCAGATTTACGATCATTCAATATGTATCTATAGGTAGCTAACCTATGTTCATGTTTAGCTCAAGTGCTCGCAACCGAAACTGACTGTTTGTTTATTGCCTCCTGCCAGGTCTATCAATACTGGCCATGTGAGTAGGCTAACATTTCACCCGTTCGATATCCAATCGAGTTAGCGCTACTAACGCGGGTGGGATTTGTCAAACCCAATAGTACTACTAAACATTTCCTCGCTACGATCCATATTAACGGTTCGAGATAAGATGAGGACTTTCTGTGATAGCATGTTACACTTAGCATTAACATTGATAGCATATGAAATACAAAATCTCAAAATCAGTTTAAGCATGTTTTCTCCCCCAAGTTAAAACAGTAAAAAGGGGCCGTGAAAACTCACCTGCTTGGCGTTGAAGGTAGTTTCACACTAGAAGTAAGTTGGAACCACGAGTGTAAGTCTCAAAAGACTTACGAATTTCCTAAAATTATAAACATATAAATTAGGAACGATAATGGGAATTGTGACTGTGACACGGAAACGAGGAACGTCCTAAAAGAACCGCTCTAATAAACGAGAGTGGACGAACGCGTCCACGGGTTTAGGAATGACTTTACGTGACGAACGACATAAATAATAATATATATATACGAGTGGATAATATAATTAGTTATATTATTATTTAGTCTCGATTGATTTACGGCGTTATAAAATGACTTGAAATAATATAAATATATATTATTTAATAATACGGGTCACAATTTGAGAATAATATAAACATATTATTTTACACGAGTTTACGGCTTAAAAATAATATAAATATATTATTTTTACTTGTTAATACTAATAATATATTATTTATAAAAGTGGGTATAATTTATAAAAACAAACTAATATTTTAGAGCTTACGGGTTGTTTTCCGGGTTAAAACCCATTTATATAATAATACAATATTAAAAGGTTTGATTTTTATTAATTTAATAATCCAGAAAAATGTTTTAAAAATAATTGTGGGAGCCTGGTCTCGAACCCAGGTCTCTCCCACACACACACATCGCTCTAACCAGTCCCGGCCGCTAGGCTAACGCAAACAAATCCAGTTCGAATTTCTTTTAACATCCAAGCCGGACGTGATTTAATTTCCCATAGGTACCCAGATCAAATCCCGTCCCATACACCATGAATTCGATTGTGATTTGCCAAAGTATCGAGGGGGTTTCGTTAATCGGGGTATAGCGAATCTAGGGACCCATTTAATTTGAAAATCATTGGTTTTAAGATCGATAATTTACAGGAAAAGGGATCGTAACCCTAGTTTCGGAACTCAAATTGATTTGAAGTATTCTGATAGTAAAAATTGATAAAGTCATAGGGCTTTTGACAAAAACAACATTGTGAATCTAATGATGTGGTTTAATTGCATTAATTTTGTGTTAAAGATCGAAAACCCCAAATTGTTTACGGATGAACCCTAATTACTGGATCATGATCGATTCGAAAATGGAATGCTAAATTGATAAAGGGTTTTTACTCCGTGAGTCGTTGCGAATCTACAGATGTGAATTGATTGGATTAATAATACGTTTAGAATAGGGTTCGATTAATTCTGAATCGAATGAACCCTAGATTCTTGATCATAATCAATTCGATCATGTAAGCCCCAAATAACATAGAGCTTTTGATCTAGACGTCGAGGTGAGTCTGTGGATATGATTAATTTCAGTTTTCATTATCGGATTGATGGGATTTGATTAAACAGCATTGATATGAACCCTAGGTTCTTGATTTCGATCGGATTGATGTTGTAAGCCCTGATAATGATAGGGCTTTCAATGATTAGACAAAAACGAAGGTGAAGGTTTAGATAATTACCAGAATAGAGTTCGAATTGATGTCCCCCGACTAAAACAGTTGTCGACTTGCGTGGGTTTGGTCTCCGGCGATGTCTACTTCATCTCCGACAAATCTGGTTTGTGTGAAAACTTCAGGGGGTTCGTTAAGTGATTGCAGCGTCTCAATTCGAGAAGGGAATACAGGGATTTGCCGGATTTGATGATAATTGAATATGGGGTCGACGGTTACGAAACGAACGGCCATTTTTGGTTAATTCGTATGTAATGTAGGTGATTAAGGCTCAATGATGGCCGAGACTGCTAATAATGTCCGTAGTAATTAAGAGTTCCATCGAATTTCGGTTATAATCCGCGAATTGGAAAATCAAAGAGTTGAATTTTGACTTCTAAAGTCAACTGAAGACAAATTGGTCAATTTTGACTTTGGGGAGTCAATTTATTCAGTTTGGTATAATTACACAATTAGTCCTTGCAGTTTTCAGTTAACATTGTGACCGAATTAGTCCTTGGGGTTAGATTTGATTAACGGTGTTAAGTCTTTAATAAGAAACTTAACGGAATAGTTAATGGAATTAACTGAAAAGTCCGGATTGTCACACTTTACTTCATGAGTACTTGATAAGTACGCAGGACCTTCATCTTGCGTAATTGATAAGTATGCAGAACCTTCTTCTTGCGTACTTGATAAGTACACAGGACCAGCTTCTTGCGTACTTGATAAGTACGCAGGACCTGCTTCCCCGCAAAAACCCTAACTTTCGCATGCGGATATGATCACGTCAAGATCCTGAACTTTTTACATTCAAAACGTTTGATTTTCGTTTAAGAATTCAAATCTATGTTTTTCTTCTAGTTTCATCCGTAAAAACGTTAGCTTTTCATCCAAAACCCAAAAAACGAACAAAAACTCAGATCTAGGCCAAATCGTTACCTGTATCGAGCTTCTGATTCGGAGGTTCTTCTCACGAGCACTGGAGCCACACACCTCTTCAATCTCGGGTCGATCCGCCAACTTTCTCTCTCTACGATTTATCTCTCTAGATGTTGCAAATGAGAGAAAGGGTGGTGACTTAGGCTATATATAGGGGGAGACTCCCCTATGTTCACCTCTTTTAGCACGTCGGCCCACCCGGCCCAGTCCGTCATGCCTCGTTCATTTATTTCGTTCGTTCTCGCATTCTAACCCGTTATTATAACTGTCATTTTATTTTTGGGATGTTACACTGCGAGACTTTGAAATTTGTCCGGCCCTTGACTTTTCTTCTTCGCGTGTCGCGAGAGATGGAGGGAAGTCCTTCGTGTACCGCGAGGACATGGTGTTCATAGAAAGTTTATTGCATTTTTTTACTTAGAAAATTTTTTATACCAAAAATCAAAACTTGTTCAACTCCTCCAAAACTCGCGCATGCACCCAATTGCACCCCTCGTGCATGATCACCCATGTGAGTTCCCATACAAAAACACGCAAAATGAAAATAAAAACCTAACTTACTTTAGTATGAATCGTGGTTGCATTTAGCATATGCAACAAGCCTTTTAAACCCCTCGGTAGCCCAAGTGGACGAGTTTAGTCTCGTGCGGGTTTCTAGAGAACACACCCACAACATTCATTTAACTAGACCTAAAAATACACAAACTAACCTTAGGCTGCCTCCCAAGAGCGCTAAGTTTAACGTCTTCAGCCAGACGCGGTGTACCTTACTGATGTCATGGTGGTCAGGGGGGATGTTTGCAATCCTCCTTCCCCGCACTTACATTCCGCTCATCATCAAATTCTCTCCAGACTTTCACAAACAAGGCAAAAAATTCTTGCTCTGCATCTGGAACTTGAAATTTCTCCCCTTTCCGCTTCCTTTTCCTGGCCCTATTCTTCCTTCCATTATCCGATGTCTCAATTTCCTGCTTCTCAGCTGACCTGACAAACATAACACCGTCTTTCTTTTCTGTATGATTCACCTTTTAAGGTGAATCACACTTGTTAACATTTAGGTTTGACAAGTTTGAAAATATTTTTAACATTCGTCTTCTGAGCCCTAAATCTCATTCTCACCGTTCCCTCATCACAGTTAATAGTTGCCCGAACAGTGGCCAATAACGGTCTACCCAAAATAACAATTGGTTGTGTGTTATTGACACAATCCAAGTCCAAAAAGTCCACTGGGTAGTAAAACTCCCGTACCTTCACATTAACATCCTTTACAATCCCCCGAGGATGTGTGGGAGTCTGATCAGGCAACATCACAGTGGTGTGGACTCTCTATAATGGACCAAAATCATGTTGATCGTACAGACTCCCTGGTATTATACTCACAGATGGTCCAAGATCTAGCAACACTCTATCCAGTTTAATTTAACCTATTTGTATTGAAATTATAGGTGCCCCTAGTTCTTGGAGTTTTAGGGGAAGGGTAACCATAAACACGGCGTTCACACTAGCACTTAACTTAACTTGTTCTGGACATTTGTGCTGTCGTTTTTGGGTACTCAAACCTTTCAGAAACTCAACATTATCAGGATCTTGTTTAAGCGTATTTAAAAATGGTAAATTGATTTTACGCTTTTCAAACTTTTCCCATCGTTCATCATGTGTTGGATCCTTTTCTTTTAAAATTGGTTTGATTAACGCAGAAGAAAATGGATTTTTCAGCGATTTATTCACATTTTCAGTTTTTTGTTTATCCTATGAAATTAAATCCTAATTAGGGTCAGACTTAGACTCACTATGCTACACCACTCTCTCTACAACATATGGGCCTGTTTGTGGGTTCCCCTGATTCTGCTAGTCATCCTGATAATTGCTTTGACCAGGTTAACCTCTCAGGTGGTAGCCTGGATTATAATTCTCCTGATAACTTCGATAATCAGGACTACCACCATGTTGATTGTACCCTTGAACGTTCTGGTTCATCTGATCATGAGAATCATAGTGCGGGTAGTTGGAAGGTCTCCTGTTATTTTCTTCACGCATTGGGCAGTCCTAAGCCTAGTGGCTAGTGTTTCCAAAGCACATGCACAGCTCATAATAATCCTAACCATCATCATAATCCCCGTCCATGACAACCCTTCACAATTAACACACCCAAGTAGTAAAAAAATTGGATTCTTGTTTTTATTAAAGAAACAAGCTAAACTAAAATAAAAACTAAGCGCACCGATTCCCGGTAACGGCGCCATTTTGATCGATGGGTCAAGTTCAATAAAAAACAATATTAAAAACTACTCCTTAGCTACCTTAGACTGTAGACAGGGAAGTAGGGTTGTCGAATACACAGGGAATCAATGGAAAGAAAACTTGATTTTGTTTAGTAATTTATTTTAATTAAATGCAGATTAAATAAAGATATAACTCCCTCCAAACTTCAGGTTCTAGGTTTATGCAAAACTCAGTTGTTCAATTGGAGATCATATATACATAGTGTTGGAAAATCAGTTGAAACAGTAATTGAATACAGGTTGTTGTCAGCTAACCTATACAATCGGTTTCGTCACAAACCAGTATAATCCAATTACCCAATTTATCAGTGCCATGTTACCCCCTTTAGTCACCCAACCCTGCTAGTAGATTTTATCATCAATCGAACAAGATTGTAAACGAGAAAACTCAAAGCACAAACATAAATTGTTTAAATCAACCAATACATCAATCTAATCAGTTATTTTCAGAAACTAATATGATCCAAAACATAAACAAATTGAATCAAACATAAAGACCAATACGAACCATCCGCCAGGAGGAAACCACACGCAGCTTAGTAGTGCATGTTTGTTAGACACACGCGCATAGCTTCAATTGATGATCTGGAATGATCTCTGCCTCTGAAAATCGCCCTAGCCTTCTCCAAATTCTTCTGATTGAAAGATGATTGCGAATTAGGGTTGGATTTTGCTTTAATTGGGAATTAGGGTTTTTTTCCTGTTTCGCAGGCCTTTCGCGTACCGCGAGAATTTAAGGCCAGTCATTCGCATACCAGGAAGGACAACTTAGTCGGGCGGGTTTATTCAGTTCCTCGCGTATCATGATAGTTCTTCCCAAGGTCTTCGCGTAGTCTGAAAGACCAAAATCACAAGAAATTGATTTTTGACATTTTCACCCCCTGTACTTTCATGCCCTCTCGATTACATCTCGTTATCCGCTCATTTAGCACTTTAAATCTGTAGTAGACAAAACTACAAATACCACATAAAACCCGACTCAAAGTAGAAATTAAAACTCCTAAAACTATACAAAGCTGACTCTTAAACACGGGATATTTGACCCTATATCAAAGTTACATCGTTTAGCAAAGGAAAATGAAGCAGATTCATAAGATTCATAATTGATTGATTCATTTATCTTGGTTTGATAGGATTTCTTCAGTGAATATTTATGATGATTCAAGTTAATAAGTATGGAATCTGAGGATTTGGGTATGTAGATCCAACTGTTATCTGGATTTGTCTTCAATGGAATCAGATGTGATCCAAGGGGTAGCTTATGCTTGACGGATGTTGACAAGACATATTTTAGTTCAAATTCAAATTGCATGCTTGACAGGACATGGGAAATGAAGAGAACCAAAAAATTGTGCTAAAGACATAACCCAAAACTGGTCTCATAGGATAAAACTAGCCAAAATCTTACATTTTTTATCTGATAATGATTTTATATACACACACACCCGGCATAATATGGGTTCAAATCACAGTTGTAATATAAGATATTAAGTTTTCACACTACTGATGATACAAAAATGCTTCTAGCCTACTGACAAGTCAAATTACTTGCTGATATTCAAATTTAAGCTAGATAGAACAGTTAAAAACTTAAGTAGTCATGACGCAATCATTTCCCAATCGTGCAGTCTGAGAAGTTTAGATCATTTACTGATGTGCTATCATTTCCTCTTTTCTTCAAATGACTTTCGATTTTTCATAATTTTCTAATTTGTTTGGATTTTTGATATTTTTGAAAGAGAAAGCACTGTACAAAAATTTAACTTCCAAGAGAAAGGATTTTTGATATTTTTGAAAGATAAAGGACTTTGCATATAGGCCAGTGTTTTCAGTGATAGTTCTATGACGAGTCTGAACGCCAGGATCAGGATGACCAATAATGGTATCAATTAGATGATTCTTATACACTCTCGTCTATGGTACAAAAGGTTTCTGGATATCTGACTTGATATTTGTACTTATCTTCCCCACATCATGGTACTCAAAGAAGATTCAATACTAATAGGATCCACTAATGTAGCTTCCCCTTCAACATGATTATCCTCTTCATTGTCACTTTCATAAGTCCCAGATGCAGATGAGGCATTAGGATTAGGGGTAGGAATAGGTACAGTGGATATTGGAGAAAAAATGGAGTCATCGCCACCGCTACAAAACTGATACAGCTTGGCGGCATCTTCGGCAGACAGATTGGGAGGAAGTTTGAAAGACTTGAATAGAGTATCATAGTCAAAACCCCAAGCTAGACATGTTGGTTCTGGTGGAGTGCTGTGTTTGCTGCAATCCACTTCAAACCACTCTTCAACTGAACAAGTCTCTTTATTGTACACCCTTTTGCATGGAGAGTTGGTAACATGTCCTAAGAAGATGCCTTCCGCTGCTTTTTCATGAAATTTTGATTTTCGATCTATGGATTATAACAATAAGGAACATGGACTACCAAATGGAACTAAGTATTCTAGGTTGGGAGGTCGATTGTTGATCAACTCATAGCAAGTCTTGTTGTGACACTTCACAACTAGAACTCGATTCAAATCGTTACAAGCTGTATTCACTGCCTCAGCCCAGACGGTAATCGGCATCTTCGCATCTGACAGCATAGTCCGAGCTGTTTCAATAAAAGTTCTATTGTTCCTTTCTGCTACTCCATTCTGATGTGGTGTATACGGCGCACTAAACTCATGACGAATACCCTTCTTCAAGCAGAAAAGCTCCATCACATTGTTCTTGAACTCTGTGTCGTTTTCACTTCTAATTCTTCTAACCTTCAGCTTGCATAAAATTTCCAGATTTAGGATCAGGTATTGAAGAATCTAAGCAGTCTCATCCTTTGTACCTAAAAAGTGAACCCAAGAAAAATGTGAGAAATCATCAGTTATAACTAGACAGTATGACTGTCACACCCCCAATTTCAACTAACGGAGTTTTACCATTTTGGGAAGTGACAAACCAGTATCTCATTCATTAGTTACATCGAATGACTCTACATGGGACTAAAATGAAAATATCATATTAATCAGAGTTTAATGCAGAAGCGTAAAGAAAAGTAAATGCGCAAAACACATGCGCCCAAAAAGTCCAAAAGTCCAAACCAAACATTATTCAAAACAAAGTCCAAACAATTTAATAAAACATGAATCAATAGGAGAATCCCATGCATGTCCTATATGTGCACCTGTGCCTTATCTTAGCGACCTGAGAAAACATGTAAGAAAAGATGTCAACACGAGGTTGGTGAGTTCACAGGTTTCAGTATATAAATAAACGTTTACCTGATTATTGATCATTCAATATGTATCTATAGGTAGCTAACCTATGTTCATGTTTTACTTAAGCGCTCACAACTAAAGCTGACTAATTGTTTATTTGCCTCTTGCCAGGTCTATCAACCCCGAATATGTGAGTAGGCTAACATTTCACCCGTTCGATCTCCAATCGAGTTAGCGCGACTAACGCGGGTGGGATTTGTCAAAGCCAGTAGTACTACTAAACATTACCTCGCTAAGATCCATATTAATGGTTCGATGTGCGTTGAGGACTTTCAGTGATAGCGTGTTACGCTTAGCTTTAACATTGATAACATATGAATACAATATTCCAAAAATAGTTTGCGACATGTTTTCTCCCCCAAGATAACACAGTAAAAGGGGCCGTGAAAACTCACCTGAACGGTGTAGGTAGTAATCACACAAGTACGAGGTTGAAACCACGAGTGGTAGCCTGACACGGCTCACGGATGACCTAGAATTAAAACATAATCATTAGGGATAAGGATGGGAATTGTGACGAGGACACGGAAGATTGAACGTCCTAAGGAAATGCTCTAATAATTAAGAGTAGACGAACATGTCAACGGAAATGAGAATCCTTAATTAATAAATATGTTAGACATGTTACGCGACGAATGACAAAATAACAATATATATAATGAATATATTCAAGCGTCTTCGTCATTAAATAGTGATCTAGAAAATAATAATTATATTATTTTTATAAAGATTATATAAACGAGGGAAATAATATAACTAATTATATTATTTATTGTAGAACCAAAGACTGATTGCTACAAAATTGTTCTAAGTACAACTGATGCGGACAACACAAGATTGCTGCTGACCAAAACAGCTTCTGATACTTTGTCTGCTGCTGAAGACCAAAGTAGCTACGGATAGGCTTATCAGCAGCATTCAACACATGTTGCTGCTGATAGGCATATCCTCAACAGCTGCGGACAGATCAATCTTGCTGCTGGTCCTCATCTCTGCTGCTGATAGCTTTATTCTCTGAAGACCAAACGTTGTAGCTGACTATCCATGCGAAGCGCCTCTGACACCTTTCTGCAAAAGCAACTGCCACACTCCAAGCAGAAGGAACCTCACTGGTGCAACCAATAAAGGACAATGACGCTCTTCCCCGAGCATGGAAACAATGATGAATAAAGTAAACGCTTCAATAAAGTTAGCTAGTTTAGCTTTAACGTGTATTATTAGCTTTTGTATAAAAGATCAACGGTCTGTGTTCGATCTGATCCTTAGAATCAAGGGTCTGTCTTGATTCTAAGTTAGTATAAATACTGTGTAAACACTTCATTGTAAGTGTGCTTCTTCACTGAGTTTTCAGTTGTAATCGTTTATTCACAAAAGATTAATACAAAAGTGTTCTTATCAGTATTCTTTCTGTGTACTCGATTGTAATTGTGTAGTTGTTATTGTTTCCGCCAATCTCAACTAAGAACAGAACCATCTTGTAATTTTACGATCCTACAAGTGGTATCAGAGCTTTGGCTCAGATTAAACAAACTAACACTTGTTTAATCACTTTTGGTTCTATTCTAAACTCTCTCTCCTTCAGAAAGTCACCAAGAACAAAAATGGCACAAAGCAACGGGCTTGAAGACATCCTGAAGCAGCAGTATGAAAACTTCGTCTGGAAGGAAGGTGAGTCTCTAACTGTTTCATACAACAGATTTACCTATCTTGTAGGGGAGCTGCAGTGCTCAAAGGTGAAGCTAGAGAATGAAGATATTCTCAAAAAGTTCATCAGGTCTTTACCTAGCTGTTGGACACTCTACACGGTGTCCATTAGAAGAACTGAGAATTTGAAGACTCTCCAAATGACTGAGCTCTTCGGTATGCTATAAACCTATGAGCTAGAGATGATTCAGGCAAAAGAAAGAAGCTCAAGCTACCAAACAGCCTCAACATCCACCACCACCTCCTCTGCCCTCCATTCTGAGCACTCGGGTCCTAGTTCAAGTAACTACTATCCTCCCATCATCACCCATTCTGGAGAGTTCGACTGTAGCGTTCAATATGAAGAACTGCCGGTCAACAATCAAGCTCTAATGGCAGACACTACAGAGATACCACCTCAGGTATTTGAACATCTTTGCTCTCAAGCCTGTATTGATAAAGTTTTGGGTTATAGAAAGCACAACCAAAACCTCATAGATCAAAATGAAGAGTTTCATCAGATGAAATCCGAGTTCAAAAAGGTTGAAAATACTTATAAAGAAATGGTTAACTGCCTTAAGAAAGAGATTTCATCGCTAAAACACGAACAAACTAATCTTGAAACTCAGATTGATGATCTACTGGTCAAACTAAAAGCTACGAGAGCTGAACTGGCAGAACAGAAAGTTCATGTTGAAAACTATGAATTTTCCTCCAAAAAGTTACAAAGACTTTTAGATATTCAAGTACATGAGAAGGTAAAGACTGGACTTGGGTATAACAATGATCAGTACAAATCTGTTCCTCCTCCTGCTGACTATGTTGCCATTTACGAACCAAGCTTCAATACTGCAAATCTTAACACGGCAAACCGAAACCTTGATCCTTCAATGGATGCATGTTTTGTGGAAGACTGCTCCACCTCTTCAGAACCTGAGTCAACCTGCTCAGACCACTGTGAAACTAGTGCAGTCCCATCTGCTCCTTTCTCTGAAGCTGTTCTGAACAAAACTGAATGTCCTGTTGTTACTCCAGCTATTCCAGCTCCCATCCCATTCAAACAAATCAAGATTAGCTATCCTCAAAATGGAAGAAAGCTAAACATTGAAAAGGGAGAGACATCAGGTTTCACCAACCCCAAGTCTCAGTCAAAGCCAAAGGTGTTTGATATTTTTCATGCACCTGGAGAAAAGGGTTCCATATGTTCAAAAGACATTGGAAGAAGCTACATTTGAGCACAACAAAGCTCACCCTTGGAACTTCAAAGACCTTTTCAAAAGAAAGGATTATGTGTATCTTTCAAGGGATAAACTGGCAAAATCATGTTTTGTCTATGGAAAATATAACCACACTGTCAGCACCTGCTTCTACTACCTACAGCAGCAAAGAAACCTCAAGCAACATGCTTTTGAGAAGACAAAGAAGAACAAACAGGTAAGAAGTTTTGAAGCTAAGACAACTCAATTCAGAAAATCTCTTTCTCCACCAAAGGAGCAGTTGTCAAAACCTCAACAATCTTGCATCATCTGTGGAGAATCAGACCACTTTGCTGCAAACTGTAAGTTTAACCCTTTCAACCAGATTCTTCATCAAGCCCCTCAAAGACAAAGGGTAAAGAAGGATCAACATACATCGGTTGTTAGTCCAGTTAAGCCCAAGAAAACGAAGCAGAAGCTTTCAGCAGCAACCAAATCTGCTGCTGATAAGCTAACAAAGTCCGTAGCAAAATCTGCTGCTGATAAGGCAAAGCTATCAGCAGTAAAAGTGTCCACTGCTGAGAAGGAAAGATCCAAGGCAAAGCCTTCAACAGCAACAAAGTCTGCAGCTGCTCAAGTAAAATCATCAGATACAACGTCTGCTGCTGAAAAGGCAAAGAGAGCTGGAAAACCACCAACTCAATAATGGAAGGCAAAGAAACCACCAAGCATCATCATCGGTTCAGTTGAGTACATCTATCATTTGATGTAAATATGTCTGTCTTATGTTGTAAATAAAAGTTATAAGTCAGCATCATTTTTGCCTCTCAGCTGCTGACAGGTTTAAATTTTCATCAGCAAAGGATTTGCCACTGACTGCCTTAAATTATCAGCAGGAACAAGTTTTCTGCGAATAGATTTAAGGCCATCAGCAGTAACATCCCTGTTGCAGATCATTGCATCTATCAGTAGCAATTAAGTTTGCTGCTGACAGACTTAACCTTCCGCAGCAACTTTGGTTGCTGCGGACAGGCTTATCCATCGGCAGCAACTAAGTTTGCTGCTGATGGGTAAAACAAGTCTACATTAACTTTTACCCGAGGTAAAAACTACTCTCAGTCTTTACCATGACTGCTCGAGTGTTTTACAGCTGTAACAATGAAAAGTGAAACAGGTTGTACTTTACAAGTAAAGTTGCTTTTTCTTCGTCTGCCGTTATATCGCAATCTCAAACGTTCCCACAACCTCTTCATATTCAATTTCAAACCTATCTCCCATCACTTTCTCTCCCATCCCCACAGCATTCAAAGCCCTCCATAATTAACCACCATTCAAACACCCTTCTCTCTTCCCTCCAAATCCATAACAATGGCAGGCGCAGACATAAACAACCCCAATGACAAGTTTTCCCCATATCACAACCTCACTGCATACCTAATAAAGGGCAATAAATCCGAAGGTTTCGATGATATGATCGACTTCCTTTGTCGGTCCAAAATCCACCATGCCTTAACAGTCAACCCAACCATCTATACTTCCCACATGGAAGAGTTTTGGAGCTCAGCCGTGTATTCTACTGACCAGGGCACTCCCCAAATCAGAGGCACAGTAGACGGCAAGGAGATGATTATCACTGAAGCAAAGCTCCACCAACACCTCAAGCTTCAGGATGAAGGGGACGACATCTCTTACCCAAGAGACGTATACATGAGGACCTTTGTATCCATAGGGTACGCTAGGAATCAAACAGAGTATACGATAGAGAAGGCACTCATGGGTCCCAAATGGAAGTATCTCTACCACACTCTTCTCCAATGTATATCCCAGAAGAGGAGTGGCTGGAACCAACTTAGCTCCGGACTTGCGTCGGCAATTCACGGTATGATAACTGGGGCGGGTTTCAATTTTTCCCACCTCATTCTTGAAGGTTTGAGATACAACCTTCAAGAAGGGGTGAAATCACAGTTCTTCATGTACCCAAGATTCTTGTAGGAAGTGTTCAACATTGAGCACCAAGATCTTTCAAAAACTGCAACAATCTACATAATGCTGGGACATAAGAACAACATTTTTCAAAGCATGAGAACAGTTTCATCAAAGTTCTCAGCGGCCGATGTTCCATTTTTGTCTACAATGTTGAACACGCAAAGTGCCCAGGGTGACAGTTCAGCAAACCCAGCTGATACTGATCCCACACCCTCCACCTCACTTCCACAAACTCAAACTGCTGCTTCCCTTGATCGAACCCCTGTGCATTCTACTGAGGTTGTACAGGCACATACTTTACTCACCCACAGTTTGATTGCTCAACCGAAACACAGGGCCCAGGTTGTAGCCAAATATACAAGGAAGAGGGGCAAGAGAACTCCTTCTTCTCTTGCCTCCAAGGCCCAAACCCAAGCCAACATCCCTCACTCAAAATCACAACATTCTAGTGAGAATATCATAAGGGAAAGCCACACTGTTAGGGAGACTCCTTCAGAAGTTTCTCTATTAGGATTAGGATCACTTCCCAGATCCATAGAACAGCCCTTTGAGCCATTACTATCTTCTTTGGACTTAAGTGTTGAGGAACCTGACCAAAGTGATGTACCTTCTCCAACTACCACTATCAAGGAGGTACTGATTGGTCTTGCTTCCGAAACACCCAACCCAATTTCTTCACCCTTGAAGGTCCACTCTAGGAATAATGAAAGAGTGGATGTGGAAGAGGCTGTCACTACTGCTGGTTCATTAAATGACCAGGAGGACAGTAACAACATCTTTAAGACCTCAACCACGGCAACTCATGGTGAGGGTGTTTCCTTAGAAACTCCCCTCACTGAGAGGAATCCCAGGCACCAAGAAACCACGGGTGATGGGGATGCTGAGGCTCGGCCTACGGCCCCATCTAGGTCCAAGGATTCCACAACTGTGGATGAGGACAGTCTGAAACTAAACAATTTGGAATTGACAGCCAGGGTGGCTATGCTTGAGGCTGAAGTGTCCAAACTACGACACCAAGCCTTGATGCATGAAGCCTATCAATGCCCCTCCACGGCTTCTCCCTCTCTTGTCTCAGTGGGCACTCAAACAGATGCCTATTTGTTCACTGATGCAACCAAATTAGGGGAGAAAGTCCCTATGGAAGAAGACACTGAAAGTCTCGACAACTGGATTCAAGAGCAGGCTGCCTTCCAAAGTACTCTATTCAGACCAGCTTTTGTCCAAGTTCATGACTTGCCAGTCTCAGATGACAATGAAGAAGAATCTACTGAAGACTGGAAGCTAGTTGTCAGAGCTATAGATGAGGTGCTGATGGATGAAAACAACCAAGACGAAACATCTACATCCTTCAGCATCATCCCAGAGGTTGCAGCCATCATAAGTCATGCAGCTGCCCCCCACTTCCCACTGACATCAACACAGCTAGAGTTTGACATTATACTAGCTTGGGGGTACGATGGGAAAACTGAGAGGTTTTGGATAGGTCGGGAGTTTAGCGGAGTAGAAGAGCTAGACTGGGATTTAATTCATCCATTTGAAATCCTTAATCTATATGATCTTATCTGCATCAACAACTCATCAGACCTCTCAGCAGACCTTTCCATTGACATGTTCTATGCTTTGATGGAGGACAACCTACCCAACTGCATAATACTAATCAAAGAACTAAAACGGGTAGAGTCTCCTGAGTCATCTCAGGCTGCAGAAAGAAGACTGTCTCCCAACAATCTCCAAATCACAAGGAGCAGTCTTCTCAATGAAGAAGAAGTTCTGAGCCTGAAAAGACTCCTGTACAAACTAATGGTCAAGGACTTAGATGTGCTAGGATGGATAATCAATAAGTGCCTTGACCATACCTTCCTTCTAAGCAACGGCACCTCTCTCACCATCAACACCAGGAACATCCTCCAGCTGCCCTCAGACTTCCTATTCAAGATCTTTCAGCTCAGAGCCAACATCTGCAATATTAACTCATTAGAGAGCCAGGCAATGATGGTCACCATCAAAGCCCATCTTGAAGAACAAGGACTGATTCCTCAGGAAGAGTCTGTGTCAACTTCTGATACTAACTCCAACTCAGATACTCCACAAGTTGAAGCCACATCTGTAGCATTTGGCACAAGATCTTCACTTAGGGATCAACTGAGAGAAATAGAAGGTCCTGAGTACCAACTTGATGAAGACAGTAACCGTCTCTTGTCAATTTCTCAACTTGCCAATGAAGCCGAGGCAGAGATCCCAACAGCACAACAATCAGCTGTTTCTGTGATCAGTGAAGCCCGAGCAGAGGCATCCAATGTTAATAAAGGGAAGGGCATTATGACAGAAGAGGATGAAGAGAGGTTGCGAAAAGAAAAGAAGGAGAAAGAAGAAAGAAGAAGGAAAAGAGAAGAAGAAGAGATGGTTGAAGAGATGGCTCATAAACAAAGGCATCAAGAAAGAAAGGCAGCCATACTCCTAAGACAACAAACAATCCAGCTGTACGCCAAACAGCTGGATAAGATGAAAGTTAAAATCCATACAGGGTCTCAAGTTGAGGAAGATGAACAACTTGCCAGACAGCTGCAGGAATAGTTTGCAAAGGAAGTAGAAGAGGAGAATGAAAAGAAGAGGAAGGAAGATGCTAAGTTTAGAATCACTGATTCTAAATTAGAAAAAGAATTAAGGGAGGAGTGGACTGAAGCTCTGATCTCTCAAGGTGAGGATGCAGACTACCTTGAAAAACTTTCAAACAAAGAGATCTACAGAGCCTTCATGGGTCAGCAGGGGGAATTGGCAAAGAAGAAGAAAGATGAAGAGAAAGAGAAAGCACGACAAAAGTCAAAGAAAGCCATTGCCCTTAACCAAAGGACCCATGAAGAAAGGAAGGTGATGATTGACTTCCTTAAGGTAAGGGGAGAAAGTGGAAAAAGGTTAGGTCCCATGTCCTTCATGAACCTACAAGCCCTGTATACAAAAGTGAAAAAGGAAGAGAAGAAAGACTGGGAAAGAGACCAGTCAAGAAACAAAAAACCTCTGCACCAGAAACTACTTCCACTTTCCAAACACCATCTACAAACTTCCCCAAGCCTTCCTCTCCTCAACCCAAAAAGTTCAAAACATCCCACCCAGCTCCTTCTCATCAACAGCCACTCCTGAAGAAATCCAAACCCATATCCAAACCTGAAGACTCCAGAGAAATAGTCTAGTGGTTTTACAGTACCCAAAATCAGTGGTTTGAAGTATTCAGGGGGAGAACTGAACGAAGAAGGTCGATTTACAAGCCTGTTGATGAGGTTCTACAACTTCCAGATTCAGATCTCAAGAGAATCATGGAGCTGGGTGAAGAAATCATACCTGCAAATGATGGCGGGAAACATCTTGTGCTGGTGATCAAACATCACTTCAACACCAGCAAAGATGCAGTCTTAGATGTTACACCTCTACAATCCTACTATCCATTTGCACGATGGTCCTACAATGCTGAGAAGAATGAGTTCACCATCACAAATGTCAAGGGTCACCAGATGAGATGTTCAAGTAAGGCAATCTTCAAAATGCCAAGTAAGGACATCAAGACTCTGTCTGAACTTCCTCTTGACAACCCCAGCAAGGATCCTTGAGGGTATGAAATAGCAAGGATAGTCGACCACATGAAAAAGCTTTATCAACAGAGGGACTAGAAGAATTTTGGTAGCATCAGTCTAGGGGGAGTTTGTAGAACCAAAGACTGATTGCTACAAAATTGTTCTAAGTACAACTGCTGCGGACAACACAAGATTGCTGCTGACCAAAACACCTTCTGATACTTTGTCTGCTGCTGAAGACCAAAGTAGCTGCGGATAGGCTTATCAGCAGCATTCAACACATGTTGCTGCTGATAGGCATATCCTCAACAGCTGCGGACAGATCAATCTTGCTGCTGGTCCTCATCTCTGCTGCTGATAGCTTTATTCTCTGAAGACCAAACGTTGCAGCTGACTATCCATGCGAAGCGCCTTTGACACCTTTCTGCAAAAGCAACTGCCACACTCCAAGCAGAAGGAACCTCACTGGTGCAACCAATAAAGGACAATGACGCTCTTCCCCGAGCATGGAAACAATGATGAATAAAGTAAACGCTTCAACAAAGTTAGCTAGTTTAGCTTTAACGTGTATTATTAGCTTTTGTATAAAAGATCAACGGTCTGTGTTCGATCTGATCCTTAGAATCAAGGGTCTGTCTTGATTCTAAGTTAGTATAAATACTGTGTAAACACTTCATTGTAAGTGTGCTTCTTCACTGAGTTTTCAGTTGTAATCGTTTATTCACAAAAGATTAATACAAAAGTGTTCTTATCAGTATTCTATCTGTGTACTCGATTGTAATTGTGTAGTTGTTATTGTTTCCGCCAATCTCAACTAAGAACAGAACCATCTTGTAATTTTTCGATCCTACATTTATAAATTCGGAGTATTACGCAACGTTAGTTAAAGTGACGAAAATAATATATAATAATATTATTATTTTTTTATAGTGGTAAATAATATTAAAACGGTCACAAAACTAAACCCGAACATAAATATGTACACAATTGTTTACGCGTTTTTAAATAATAATTTTGATAATAATAAGTTAATATTATTTCAAATATAATTTTAATACTCCAAAACGAATCATAAAATAAATCTTGACACTACGAAAGTTTTTCCGGATTAAAAACGTTTTAATATGTTATTATATTACCATAGGAATTTGTTTTGCAAAGAATAAACAAACAACAAGTCCCTAAAAAATTATTACAAGAGACCGGATTCGAATCCGAGTCTCCTGTCTGCAATTCATGAGTATTAACCAAGTCCGCCCGCTACGGATTCGCTTACTGATCCGGAGAGAAACAGTTTTAATCAAGAACACCCGAGAGCCCTTCCCCTATACCAGATCATGATTGGTCCCAGTCCAAAACCCACGAAGCTGATCGCGATTTAACAAGGTGGCATATGGGTTTTGCAAATTGAGTGATTACGAATCTGAGGTGAAAGTTAATTGCAAAAACAACAGGTTTAAGGTCTCAAATTGCTCGCTTAAAATCCGAGCCCTAGTTATATGGACACCGATTTAAATTCTTCAAATTAGATGATATAAAAGATCAAAACCATAGGGCTTTTGTTAATAAGGACATTTCGAATATGTTTGTGTGGTTTAGTTTCATTTACGCTGAGTCTAAGATCAAAAGCCCCAAATCAACTAAGAACAAACCCTAGATTACGGATCATGATCAATTCGATGACATGAGCCCTGGATTTCATAGTGCTTTCAATCCAGACGTAGAGACGACTCTAAGGATGTGTTCAATTTCATTATTTGATATCGAATTGTTAGGGTTCGACTAAAACGTTTTCTTACAAACCCTAGAATGTTGGTTTCGATCGATTTGATGTTATGAGCCCTAATTAACATAGGGCTTTCATTCAATAGATAAAAACGAAGCTACAGGTGCAAGTGGTTACCAGAATAGATGACAAATTGAAGGTGTTCGAGTAGAACCGATGTCGACGATGACTGTTATGTTCTCCGGTGTTCTCTGTTGCTTCTCAGATTGAATTGCCGTAAGAAACAGCTTCAAAGGCATTCGTTTAGAGTGCGTACATGATCAATTCAGGGAGTGATAACCGAATTGGTCGGATTTGGTTGATAATGGACCAAGGGGTCGACGGTTTCGACATAAACACCCATAATTGGGTTTAACTCACACGATTATTGCTCATTAATGATCCCATAATGGGTGATAATAGCATTAAAGTGAATTTCCGTTACCATTTCAAACGAATTTCGGTTATAGATTGAGTTTGGATTCTAGGATTAGCGAATTTTGACTTTAGAAAGTCAAAATAATCGAGTTTAGGTTAATTACTGTTAGGACATAGTTTATAATGACAAAAGCTTTGTAATAGTTTAGATCTAATGTCTTTATGTTTTTGTATGTAATGTTCTAAGTGTTTATACAAGTATTGCTAGAGGCGAACTTGTCAATTTCGCCTAGTCTAACAGAGGCGAACTTGTTAAGTTCGCTTAGTCTATCTGAGACGAACTTGTTAAGTTCACTTAGTCTGTTAGAGGCGAACTTGTTAACTTCGCCTAATATAGATCAGATGTCTATATATAGATGTTTACAGAGTTAGCAGTAGTAACTTGAACAGAACGTAGAACAGAAGTGATCTAATTGTCTTATTGAGTCTGTAACTCTATGATTGTTGGAATACAAGCTTGAACGCTATTTACGTGATTGTTTCTATTGTCTTTTGTGTATACAATTGTTGATTCAGTTGGATTCCGCACTCCGCGTTAACAATACGTCTTATCACGAGAACGATCCGTAGAAGAGCCATGTGGACCTACAAGTGGTATCAGAGCTTATGCTCGTGATTCTTGGTGATTCGAGACGGTTTTGTACGCAAATTGACAAGAAATTGATCATCTTTGAAATTTTCATTTCCATGGAGTTTTCAAGCTTATTTTGCTTCTGATTTGGTGTTTTTGAAGTGGATTTTGAAGAAATTGATCTGATAGAAAGGTTCTAATTGAGAAAATACACAATCGTAAGGTTTAATTTTGTCTATTTCCTTCAAATCAGTGAATTATGAAGATATTTGGTGAAATTGGGTTCGTGTTTTTGGGTTGAAGCTGTTCTTGATTTTTGATTCTTCTGAAGCAAGCAAACTTGCTGAATCTGTGTGTAGGCGTACTTATCAGGCGAACTTGTAAAATTCACTTCTCTCAAATTAGGCGAACTTAATTTTTAGGCGAACTTAATCAGATTTCTAGATTCTGGTTTAAGCGAACTTATTAAGTTCGCTTAATATCAAATTCGCTTGGGTGTATCTGAAGCGAACTTACTATCTTCGCCTAAGGGTAGTGTGCGTTCAACACTTGAATTTTTTTTTTGGAAAATGGCAAATATGGTTCAAGTAACTAATATTTTCAATTATGATAATGAGATTGGTACATCTCAGAAACCGTCGAAATTGTTAAATCTTGCTGATTATTCTAATTGGAAAGATTGGTTTGATCAGTTCGTATCCTTTACCGATACCAGTCTATGGATTCCAATCTTAGAAGGTTATACGCATCCGACTTACTCGTGGATGGGAAAGGATGATGTTCCAAATCCGGTGTCTGCGTTACCACAGACGAAAAGTTATTGTTTGATCGGGAAAAGAAAGCGATGGCGAGTATTTCGATGTCTCTTCCGAAGGAAATATATCACAGTTTTAAACAACTCAAGTCTTCTCAACAACTGTGGGAAGCATTACAGAAAATATGTGAAGGTAGTTTGGATGAAAAGAAGAGTAGAAAAGAGCTACTGAAGAAGCAATTCTTGGTTTTCAAGCACTTTCAAAATGAATCCTTGGATGATCTTGCTATAAGATTTTATCATCTGCTGAGTGAATTGTCGAGTGCTTCTGTGGTGTATGAGACTGAAGAGATTAACGATAAGTTCTTGGAGGCATTACAATCTAAGTTTGATGTGTATACAGTTTTAATAAAAGAGAATATGAAGTATAAATCAATGTCTCTGGAAGAGGTTCTTGGAAAGATTCAATTTCATGATATGAATATGAAGAAGAAGGAGACTAATATGGAACATATACAAGATCCTTCAATGTATTTTGCCAAGACTTCTGGTCAAACTGGTACATGGGTTGCATTTTTTTCAGGTGATGCTCAAGATACGTCTAATGATCAGTGTTCTGAAGTTCCTCTTCATTCTGGTTATTCTAGTCATTCTGGTTTCTCTGCAACTATAGCGTCTTCATCGTCTGGAACTCACAATATGAATCAAAAGGTTGCTGATGATTATTTGGCTATGTTTTCCTCATTCATGGCGTCGTATGAAATTTTATTGGAGGGAAAATTCATGATCCTGAGGTTATTGAAGAAGATTTCAGACAGATTGATCCTGTTGATCTGGAAGAAATGAACATCCAATTGAATATGGCTATGTTGATGTGTCAAGCAAAGGATTTCTTTAAAAAGACTGGAAGAAAGTATATTGGCTCTAATAGTCGATCACGCATGGGATTTGATAAAACCAAAGTGCGTTGCTATAACTGTCAAGAGTATGGTCACTTTGCTAAAGAATGTGTGAAACCAAAAGTTGAGTTTGATTCTCAGAAGAAGCCAAATAACTTTCAGCATAATCATAATTAGTCACATGGTGCATCAGGTAATTCTAATCATACATCTACATGATGCTTTGGTTGCTCAGAACGATGATAACTATGATTGGGGTATTCATCTGGAAGATTTGGTGGGTACGGTAAGTCAAGCATTTGTAGCAGAGATTCATTCTGAAAAATTCGAAGAGTCGATTGATGATGATAGTTTGAGTGATGGTGAAAGTGTGTCGAGCGTTGATGAAGAGATAGAACAAGTGCAGAATATTGATTCTGATAATGCATCAGGTGTTGCTGAAGATGATATTGTTCTAACACAAAATGCTTCAGATGGTGCTGATTCAAAGAGTATTCCAATTGCCAAAGTTTTCATGGCAGACATGTCTGATCCGTCAAAGGTAAAAGACTTTGTTTGTCATATTTAATGTTCTAACTGTATTACTGTAAAAGATAAATTGCAAAAGGTCATGGATGATAACACAAACTTTATTTGTGATATGAAATCGATGCATTCAGTTAATCAGAAACTGAAAGATAATGATAAATTGTGCATCGATAGAATTGAGTCTTTGAAAAGTGACTTAAATTCTCTGAGGTTGAAAAATAAAGAACAAGCTTATCATCTAGATATAGCTTATGCTGAGATAGAAAAAAGAAATGAAGTTGTTGTTCAAAAGAATAAAGAGATTTATGAAAAAGAGTCTGAGGTGATCAAACTTCATAGAAAGCTGGAAAAGTTTGAAAATTCTTCTGTAGTATTGGATTATTTTAATGCTAATGTTGATCCTACTAAGAGAGTTGCTGGGATTGGATTTGTTCCTCCTCCATTTAATGCAAATTATGTGGTTGAACCTGAAATCATACATGAAGAGGAAATAGATCCAAAAACAGTGTTGAAAGTCAATCCGGTAACTGGTGAGGATATGGTTTATGAGTCTGATTCTGAAGATGAGGTATTTGATGAGAAGAAGGTTGAAGGTATTCCAAAAGAGGTGAAACTTGATGAACCAACAGTTGTAAAAACTTTTACTCGTGATAGATGCATTCTGACTAAACCTGACGAGGTGAAAGTTATTACACCTAAGCATTCTCCAATTTTACAGTCAAGTGGGTTTGTTGCTGCCGGTCATCAAAAGATGCTTTCATCAAAAGTACCTACACAGGTTTATGTTCCAAAGAAGCAAGTAAAGTGTTCTGTGAAATCTTTTGAAGCTTACTCATCTGATAGTTCCTCAAACTCAAGAAAAAACCCCTTATTTTAGAACTCATCAAGAGAGAAGAGTTTGTTTTCACTGCAATGAAGCTGGTCATATTCTGATAAAGTGTCCTTATAAGAACCAGGGCAAATTGAAGACTGCTCCTTTACAATCAAAAGTGGTGCAAATTCTGAAAAGAATAGATGAGGGAAAGTGGACTTTTATTGTCAAGAACAATATGCTTGGTCGATCTTTTGTTAAATCTTCTGGATTTAAACAGCAGGATAAATTGAATTCTAAATCATTCGTTTGTCAAGAGAAATTTGAGATTCCACATGTTGAAATTTCAAAAGATTCTCCACCTGAAGTTAAACTGTCTAGACCACAAAGGAGAAGACGAAACAGAAAATTGAAGAAACTTTTGGAAACTTCTGAATCTGATAATTATATATCAAACAATGTTTTTCCAATTAAGCATAATGTGTCTTCTTTGAAAAAGTCTAAGTGTGAAACTTCTGTTCCAAAGGTTAATGATAACATTGATTGTGAATTACTTGAAGTTATTTATTTTGATCAATCTGGACGACCCAAGACCACAATGGCTTGGGTTCCAGTTTCTAACTGATTTTCTTTTTTTATGTAGGGACAACCAAGGAGGACTATCAACAATACATGGTATGTGGATAGTGGTTGCTCTCGACATATGACAGGGAATATTCGGTTGCTTGAAGATGTCAAAAATATTGATGGAGGTTATGTCGCTTTGCGGGTAATAAAGGCGGGTACATAACTGGTCAAGGTACTTTAAAGAATGACAAAGTCAAATTTGAGAAGGTGAATTATGTGGAGCAGCTTGAACACAATCTTTTGAGTGTATCACAAGTTTGTGAGAAGAAGTTTTCGTTCCATTTCAATGATGCTGAGTGTTATATCTTGAAACCGGGCTTCGTTATTCTTGACGAATGGATTCTCATGAAGGATCCGAGGAGAAATGGCACGTATGTCCTTGACATGTGTGTCGCTACTACAACGGATTCAATTCCTACATGTTTACTCTCCAAGGCGTCGGAATCAGATTCTATTTTGTGGCACAGGAAGCTAGCTCACATCAACTATCGAAAGATGAACTATATTGTTAAGAATGATCTGGTTCTTGGTATTCTGAAGATGAAATTCTCTATTCCTGATGATTGTATTCCTTGCAAGAAGGGGAAACAACGAAAGAAATCACACAAATCTAAATCGAAGAATTCTATCGTAACTCCTTTGGAGCTGCTGCATATGGATTTGTTCGGTCCGATTAGTATCAGGAGCATTGGTGGAAAATCGTACTGTTTGGTAGTAACGGATGATTTCTCTAGATTTTCATGGGTTAAGTTTCTTTCTTCTAAAGCTGAAACCACTGAGTTGGTACAATACTTCATCCTGGGTTTGGAGAATTTTTTCAATCTGAAGGTCAAAAGAATTAGGAGTGACAATGGCAGCGAGTTTAAGAATAGAAAGATGGGCTTATTCTGTCTACAAAAGGGAATTCATCATGAATTCAGTGCGCCATAAGTTCCTCAACAAAATGGTGTTGCTGAACGAAAGAACAGGACATTGGTTGAAACGGCATGCACAATGCTTGCAGATTCTAAGCTTCCATTTACTTTTTGGGCTGAGGCTGTGAATACAGCGTGTCACATTTTGAACAGGGTCTTGACCGTCAAGCAACACAACAAGACATGCTACGAGTTAATCGAAAGCCGAATCTGGAATATTTACTACCTTTTGGTAAACCTTGCACCCTATTGAAAGTTAGAGATGTCCCAACCAAGTTCAGTGCTATGGCTATTGAAGGGGTTTTTCTGGGGTATGTTGCAAATTCTACTACCAAGAGGGTTTATAACAAAGAGACGCGCCAAGTTGAAGAATGGTTCCATATTGACTCTTCAACTCGGTCTTTACCTCAAATGGCAATTGGACCAGATTGGGCATTTAACTATGAAAATTTATTCAAGTATTTTCATTTACCTTCTGATATTTCTCCTAAAGAAGCTGATGTTCTCTATGATTCATGTCAGGATGTACAGCACAATGGTTTTCTACCAAATGCAGTTCAAAATTCATCGATTCCATCTACTGCTGCTCCCGATCCTAATGTTGCTTCTTGTTCAGGACCACAAGATTCTGAGAGTGAGGAAGACAATGCTATCTTTCAAGATTCTTCTACTGATCCTTTGTTGGGTGATGATCCATTACCTTTGACACAGTCTCAGGGGGAGATTCCTACAAATTTATACTCGGAAATTTCAATTAATCAACATTTTTCTTATCAATCTGATACAACTCAAGTTGAAGTATTGCCAGTTCCTGAGGTCATATCAATCAAGGAACTCAAAGATCATCCGGTGACGAATATAATAGGAAATTTGCATGATGGAGTGAAAACACGTTCTATTATTGACAATACTTGTTTGTATACATGTATTAAAGATTCTGGTGTTCTTGATGATTGCTCACATTCATGTTTTATTTCTCAGGTCGAACCAAAGAATGTTGAAATGGCTTTAAATGATAACAATTGGATAAAGGCCATGCAGGAAGAACTTGCTCAGTTTGACAAACGCAAAGTTTGGAATCTTGTAGATCTTCCGAAGGGTATGTATCCAATTGGTACAAAATGGGTGTTTAAACGTAAGAAAGACGATCGAGGTGTCGTGGTAAGAAATAAGGCAAGATTAGTTGTCCAGGGTTTCAATCAACAAGAGGGAATTGATTACACCGAGGTTTATGCTCCTATTGCGAGGCTTAAAGCTATAAGGCTATTTCTGGCTTTTTCTTCTTAAAAAGGTTTTAAGGTGTTTCAATTGGACATGAAAAGTGCTTTTTTATATGGAAAGGTCAAGGAGGAAGTTTATGTTTGTCAGCCGCTGGGGTTTGAAGATCCACTTAATCCGAATATGGTTTTCAAGCTTGATAAGGCCCTCTATGGTCTTCATCAGGCTCCTCGTGCGTGGTATGAAACGTTGTCTACACATCTTTTGGCAAATGATTTTGTTCGTGGCAAGATTGACTCGACCTTATTCATAAAGAAATCAGGGGGAGATTACCTACTGGTGCAGATATATGTGGACGATATTATTTTTGGCTCTACGAATGAAGGGTTGTGCAAAGATTTTGAGAGTGTTATGAAGTCGAAGTTTGAAATGTCAGCTATGGGAGATTTATCATTTTTCCTAGGTTTACAAGTAAATCAAAAGGAAGATGGTTTCTTTATTCATCACTCCAAGTACGTCAAAGACATCTTGAGCCAGTTCAAGATGGAGGACTGTACCCCATATGATACTCCGATTCCGGTCAATCATAAGTTGAATTCTGACCCGGATGGAAAAGATACTGATTGTCGACTTTACAGGGCAATGATTGGATCTCTCATGTACTTAATCGCTTCAAGGCCAGATATAATGTTCGTTGTGTGTATTTGTTCCAGATTCCAGGCAAAACCAAAAGAATCTCACTTGATAGCTGTAAAAAGAATCTTTCGTTATTTGAAAGGAAAACAAAGATTGGGACTATGGTATCCACATGGTTCTAACTTTGATTTCAATGCTTACACTGATTCTGATTTTGGTGGTCGTTGTTTGGACAGGAAATCTACAACAGGTGGTTGCCAGTTCTTGGGTAATCGACTTGTTTCCTGGCAATGAAAAAAGCAAACCACAGTCTCCATTTCTACATGCGAAGCAAAATACATCGCTGCTGCAAGTTGTTGTTCACAGATTTTGTGGATACAACATCAATTAAGAGATTACGGTTTGAATTTTACAGGAACCCCTATGTTTATTGATAATAATGCTACAATGTCTATAACTAATAATCCTGTTATGCACAGTAAAACAAAGCACATTGAGATTAGATATCATTTTATTCGTGATTGTGTAGAGAAAAGGTTGATTGAGCTGGTAAAGGTTCACACTGATGATAATTTTGCTGATTTGTTTACCAAGGCATTTGATCATATCAGGTTTGAGATTCTTATCAAAATGATAGGTATGATCAATCCCGAATAAAAGTTTTGCAAAATCAGATTTTCATGGAAAATTTTGTTTTTAATTTCTTTTATTGCTTTATTACATTTCTGCATTTTAAATTTTCAGTCAAAAAGTTCTTAATTTATAAAAAGTCAAAACAAAGTGAAAAATATAAAATTTGACATCATTTGAAGTTAGAGAAGAAATGATAGTACATCAGTAATTAGTTCATTTCACACGACCTTAGTAGACCTTTGATAAATGATTGTTTAAAGTAATTTGATTTGATCTAAACTTCAAAGTCTGCATAAATGAGAAATGATAGTGTTGTGAATGCTCTAATCTTGATAATCTATTTTTAAATTTGTGTATGAGTTTTGAAACTTGAATTGTCAATAGACTAGAAGCGTTTTGAAACTAATAGTAGTGTGAAAATTAAATATGATATGATTACATCTGTGATTTAAATCCATTATATGCCTGGGTGTGTGTGTAAAAGATCATTATAAGATAAAGAATATATGGTTTTAAAGAATTTCATGAGACCAATATCGAATTATATCTTTAGTACAAATCTATTTCAGTTCACTTCACTGCCCATGTTCCAAAAAACATGCAATGTGTTGTTGAATTAAGATATGCTTTCAAACAACATCTGTTGAAACATATATTCGCCCTTGGATCAGTTAGATACATCATCTAGTCTGACTCCATTGAAACTTATCCAGATAATAGCTGGATCATCATACCTGAATCTGTTGATTCTCATTATACAGCCAATTCATTAGAATCTTCTGATTCTGAATCATCATGATTCTTATATCCTTTGGGATCTGCTTTTCTATACTTGTGCTAAAAGAGATAATTTCCTCTTGGAAATTGATCTAATCTTAAAATAAATTGTATATGTCTTGAAAATAGTGCAATTTATTTTTCTGTTTGGCATATATGTGGGGTACACGCTGTTTTTCATCTAAATAGTACTAAATCACATGAATTTGGAGAATAAACGCTTATAGTTTCAAATAATATAATATTGATAAATTTAAGAATTCATGCTTTATATTACAAATTCGGTATGAATAATTGAGCATTTCATAACCTGATCTTATTTACTTTAAAATTTATCGCGTATCATTTCAAATATTATTCAAATTGATTGATTTATAAATACTGAAAAGAGTATGTAAAAATGAAAAAGATGCATAGTGCACAATAATGAGTTGGATTGTTTCATATAATTGGTTACCCTTGGTTATTGCTAAAATGTGTGATGAACTACTCGGATACTGATATGATTTTCTTACTCATGATGTTAATTCAAAAATATGTGATTTCAGTTTATTCAGATAAAAATTCAAAAATATGTGATTTCAGTTTGTATAGTTAAAAATCCAAAAAATATATATATATGTGATTCCGTTTGTATAGATAAAATTCAAAAAAGATTTTGTTTTTTATTTTCAATGAAAATTCTAAGCTTTTATTAAAATGTTTGGGATTGGATCGGATACATGCTGTTGACGAAAGTTCAAGAAATGACGTGTTGAAAGTTGGAAAATTTTTCAAGGCAAAAGGTTGAGGAGAACTTAATAAGTTCGCTTGGTTGGGGTGAAGCGAACTTAATATGTTCACCTGAGGTTGGTGAAGCAAACTTAATATGTTCGCCTGGGGCTTGTTAAGCGACTTAACAAGTTCTCCTAATTAAGCGAACTTAATGTGTATAAGGATTTTTGTCCAGGCGAACTTAGTCACTTTGTCTTCTCAGAAACGTTAGGCGAACTTATCCGTGTTGAGCGAATTTAAAAATTTTCAAAATCAGTGTGTTGTTGGATTATTTAACTGGTACATTTCTATTCGGATTTGAATTGCGATCTTTCCTAAGGTAGTTTTATAGTTTTTCATTCGTTGAATCGTGAGATATTAGGACTTTTCTTTACGGTTTTCGTAAATCTTTTAACGTCAGGCATTTTTGACCTAATTGATGCTATATCTGTATTAAATCTAGAAATTGAGTCTTGTATTTGTTTCGTGAGTACTAGTCGAAGTCACATTTATGGTAAATTTCTGGTTACAACATCAATTTGACAATATTTGATTTCTGTTTGGAGTTTGAAACGACAGACAGGTTCAGGCAAACTTGTTCAAGCGAACTTGTCTAAGAGAACTTATTAAGTTCGCCTCTTGTAACATTAAGCGAACTTATTAAGTTCGCCTGGGGGCTCTGAGGGATTTTGAACTTGTGAATTTTTTTTTTGTTTGAAATTTAAAAAAAAATAAAAAATTTTGTTTGTTACAAATTCTTTTTGTTATTTGTTTTTTTATTATATGTCTAATGTGCTTGTTGTCCAAATACTTTTCAGATGGCTCGTCGTGTAGAATACAAACATAACCATGTGGCACTGTTAGATCCTAACATGTCGGAGGCCGTTAATTTTCAAGGAATTATTGAGTTCTTAAGTCGTTCACGTCTCAGTGTAGCATTATCTGCAGATCCATACATCAGCTTGGTGTATATTCAGTAATTTTGGGACACAGTACATCAAGATACAAACGTCGAACCACATGTTCTTCGTGCTACTGTGAACAATACGGAGATTACCATATCGTCAGAGACTATTCATGCTGCTCTTGCTCTAGGTGGTGCTGCTGATGATCCTAAGTCATATCCTGGTACATTGATTATGGGATGCTTTCAGAGGATGGGTTACCGTGGAAAACCTAATGATACACAAGCTCGTAAGGGTGGTTTGGTTGGTGAATGGAGGTACTTCATGCATGTGATTATCCAATGCCTATCTCCTCGTAAAGCTGGTACAGATGGATTAAAGATTGCTCTACAAGCTGCAATGGTGGCTTTGACCTTGAACAAACGGTTCAATTTTGCTCTTTACATTTATCGGGAATTGGTTATGCAAATAACTCCTGCTGAAGGTCAAGGATTTCTTATGTATCCTCGGTTCATCCAAATGATTCTGAATCATCTTATTCCTGATCTCCCACCGCATCCTATTCTTTTAACATTGACTCCGATGTCAAAGAGAATTTTTACAGATTGCACTAAGGTAAAACAACAGAATGCAGCGTTGATTCCTGTTCATACTCCATTATTTGGTCACTTAATCAATCCTGTTTATGTTGAACCACTAAATGACAACTGGTTTCATCCTGAAGAATTGGCTTAAGGACATGGTTAGAATGTACAACAACCACAACAACCTCAACAACAACATGTTCTAGTACAACAACCAATTCCTATTCAAGAACAAGTTCCTATTCAACAAGCTCAAGTTGATATACCTGTTAATGAACCTGTTCAAGAAGAGGTCGTTCAAGAACATGAACAAGACCTAGGGATCAATATGGATGACTTTGTTGATGATGCTGTCAACTCACCCATTCATGAAGCTGAAGGGAATGTGGTGACAGAGAATGATTCTAGTTCTAGCTCAAGTTAAACAATTTTACCTTTGTCTGAATAAACTGACTCTGATGCGTCTAGAGATTTTTGCTCAGATCATTATGAGAGGTTAGCTGAAATACCATTGGCAAATGCTGGCAAACGTATTAAATCTCAAGCCAAAAGACAAAGACGGAAGTCTGTTCGGGATCCTCCTTCCAGATCAGTACTTGGAAAATGAACATTGGTGGATGAGAGTTCTAATACTGATAGTGATTTCAATCTGGATCCTAAAGCTCATAAGCTTATGTCTGCTTCAATTGCTGCTGCTAATTCTTCACAGGGTGTTGAGGATGCTACCTTTGTTGCTTCCTTAATAGTTACACCTCCAAGGTATAAAGATTCATCTCCTGATATGACTCCTATTCCTCCAGTGATTACTCCAAGTCCTTCGGTTCCTCAACCTTCGACTGTTCCGTCAAAGCCTTCTGATTCTGAGAGGATTACTTTCCTTGAATCTCAAGTGCTTACTTTACAAACTCAGGTGGATACTCTTGTATCTACTGATTCTCAAAGACAGTTGGTGATTCAGACTCAAGCCAAGCAGATTGCTGACATGCAAGCATTGGTATCCGAAATTGTTGAGCGTCTTGACGCTTAGGGGGAGTTAAGGATCCATGATACGTGTCACACTGAGTCCATTCAAAGAATGGATGATGAAGACAATGATCCTACTGGAAATGCTGAGGGTGATCGTCAATACGCTGACGTTAATCCTATATCTACAGTTCAGGGGGAGTCGACATCTCAAACAATTGAAGGAAACAAGGATGCTTCTGGAGTTAATGAAGAAGTTTTGCTATTGGAATTCTTTGCGGATTCTGAAGAGGAAGAAGCTGAGAAGATAGAATGTCTGGATGACATTGATGAATTATTCAATGACATTGAAGATGATATGTCTGATAATGAAGTGGAAGAAGGAGAGACAGTGGAGATACAGATAGAGAAAAATAAAGATACTGTTACTTATGAAGGCAGTGATGGTCTTAATGTTCCTTATAACTTCATCCAAAATGATGTTATTCCTGAGTTTACTTATGAAGGAGTAACAGATTCTATGGACTCTATTGAAGATATCACTGTGCCTGAAGATACTGTTGAATCCAAGATGGATACTGATGATGGGAATGTTCAATCCAATATAGATGCTGAAGCTGATACTACTCACACTGTGTCTCCTAAGGTGAATGAAGTACTTGTGATGTACAGAAATACATGGATGGCTAGAGAACAGTGGAGAGAAGTTGTGAATAGCTGGATGAAGGTACTACCCAAGTCTCAAGCACAACCTGCTTAGAAAGAAAAATATTTGAATAAAGAGAGGTGTGTTAGAAGAATCATAAGTTGGTTTCATGATAATGAAACAAAATTATTTGCTATTAAAAGATCTGATGGTGTTCAGTACTTAAAGCCGAGGATCAAATATTTCAATACCTTGCCAAGGTGTGAAATGAATGGTCTAGCTTCAAAACTACTTTTTAATAGATCTATGTTTGGTTTAGATGATGTGATTGCTAATCTGATCAAGAGAGAAGGTGGTTCGGGAAAGTATGAAAAACTAAAGCCTCAGAAAGGAAAGAGAGTGAGGATAATAGATCAAAAGACTGGGAAAGTGACCTGGAAGTACAAGTTCAAACCAGTACGTGATGTACTCAAGATACCGTTGAAGAAGATTCCTCAAGATTTTCTTGGGAATACGAAATGGTGGTATGTTGATGTTAATACTGGTGAAGCAAGGATTGAAGACAAAGATAATAAGGTCATTGTATATTTCTATGATGTAATGAATCTTATCAATTTTTCAAAGAAAGATCAGAGAACGTTGAGAAAGAATGAAATCATGTTCACTGATGAGTGGAAAGAACAAGGATTGCAGTACAAGAGAGTGTTGGAGATATGTAGAAGATATGGAGTGCATGCAGGCAGCAGACTACCGGATAATTGGAAAAGCTCATCATAAAGACTGAAGACTGAAGATCAAGCTATTGTCAAGGGGGAGTCTGTTAGGACATAGTTTGTAATGACAAAAGCTTTGTAATAGTTTAGATCTAATGTATTTACGTTTTTTTATGTAATGTTCTACGTGTTTATACATGTATTGCTAGAGGCGAACTTGTCAAGTTCGCCTAGTCTAACAGAGGCGAACTTGTTAAGTTCGCTTAGTCTATCTGAGGCGAACTTGTTAAGTTCGCTTAGTCAGTTAGAGGCGAACTTGTTAAGTTCACCTAATATAGATCAGATGTCTATATATAGATGTTTACAGAGTCAACAGTAGTAACTTGAACAGGGCGTAGAACATAAGTGATCTAATTGTTTGATTGAGTCTGTAAACTCTATGATTGCTGGAATACAAGCTTGAATGTTATTTACATGATTGTTTCTATTGTCTTTTGTGTATACAATTGTTGATTCGGTTGGATTCCGCACTCCGCGTTAACAATACGTCTTATCACGAGAACGATCCGTAGAAGAGCCATGTGGACCTACAATTACATAGTTAGTCCTTGAAATTTTTGTATTGAAGTTTGAGTTTAGACAGGATTGGTCCTTGAAGTTAAAAACTTGTTAAGTACATGGTTAGTTGACTTTTAAAAGTCAATAGAATTGGGAATGTTTAGAAAATGCCATAAATGATCTCTTGAGTTTGAATTTAAATTAACTGAGTTAAGACTTAACTGGATTTGCTAACGGGTTAATCCTAAAAGTCCGGATTGTCACATCCGTTAATATGGATCTTAGCGAGGTAATGTTTAGTAGTACTACTGGGTTTGACAAATCCCACCCGCATTAGTCGCGCTAACTCGGTTGGAGATCGAATGGGTGAAATGTTAGCCTACTCACATCGTCGGGGTTGATAGACCTGGTAGATGGCAAATAAACAAACAGTCAGCTTCGGTTGCAAGTGCTTAAGTAAAACATGAACATAGGTTAGCTACCTATAGATACATATTGAATGATCAATAATCTGGTAAACGTTTATTTATATACTGAAACCTGTGAACTCACCAACCTCGTGTTGACATCTTTTCTTACATGTTTTCTCAGGTCGCTAAGATAAGGCACAGGTGCACATATAGGACATACATGGGATCTCCTATTGATTGATGTTTTATTAAATTGTTTGGACATTGTTATTAATTATGTTTGGTTTGGACTTTTGGACTTTTTGGGCGCGTGTGTTTTGCGCATTTACTTTTCTTTACGCTTCCACATTAAACTCTGATTAATATGATATTTTCCTTTGAGTCCCATGTAGAGTCGTTCGATGTAACTAATGACTGAGATCCTGCTTTGTCACTTCCCAAAACGGTAACACTCCATTAGTTGAAATTGGGTGTGTGACAGATTGGTATCAGAGCCATTGGTTATAGAGACATAGGATTGCATACTAGACTATAACCTCACACATTAGTTACAAGTCATAAACATTTGGATGTTTGGCACTTATGTATTACGTTACAGGATCATGTCGTCAACCCCACCACCATCACCTAAGGCACCTATCTTATCATCCCCGGAGCCCAAAAGGCGTCGGACTAGTTCTAGTGACAACTCGGTGGAACAGGGTGAACCAAGTAATGCACAAGCAAGGAACACGATACTTAATTGGAGTGCATATCCGAAGATGATCCAAAGGTGGATCGAGATGGGAAATGTTCCATCACCCTACATTGGTTCTACTTCCTCATCCTCTACTTTGCCTAGCTTGCTATGCACCATGGAACAAGCTTTTGCAGATTTTGTGTTTATCATAACTAAGGAGTTAAAGGAGATGAAGGAGTCCACTGATGAGATACCCGATATTCTAGAACGAGAGCCACAAATGGAAGAAAACAAGGAGCAAATAGAGCATGCGACCGTTGAACTAGCAGCAACGGATCAGGTCCATAACCTTTTGGTGGATTGAGTTACACATTTGGAGACGAGGGAACACCTCGGACCAGGATGTAGGAGGGATTCTGGAGAGAGTGACTCATCTGGAAGCCCAACTATTAGTAGCTGACCATGCTGCTGAAGGACTTCAGGAGAGAGTGACCACTTAGAAGCCCAACTACAAGCAGCCCTATTTCCAGAGGACATTCCACTTTCGGACGAAGAGGAGGAGCCCTTAGAGGAGGAGCCACCCGAGGAGGAACCGGTGGAGATCGACGATACACAATCATACATTTCTTCCGATGACGAGGATGCTTGATGATCTTTCTATCCTATCTTTCTTTTTTCAATCATGCTTCGTTTATGTTATTTCTCTTTTCAAACCTAGATGGGTAAGGTTGTTCCCATTCAATAAAAGCATGAGAAGTTTAATGTTTGAGTTATTTATTTTGTAGCCTTACAATTTATTTAGTTTTCAAAATGTTAGGTGTTGTATTTCCATACTTGTACATAAATAATGTTTAATATGCGATATATTTCTCATTGTTTTGTATTTATGAATGTGAAGAATCATGTAAGGAAGAGGACGTGGAGGTCGTGCTTGTGGCCGAGGTACCATTAACGTGACAGCAGCAGAGCTGGCAACACTAATCAACGATAGTGTGGCAGAGGCTCTAGCAGCACAGAATGTTGTAGGTAAATTCTTTATCTATTGACTAGTGAGGTCAATTCATCTCTTAAATCGCCTTTCCAAAGCCCTGTAATCCCAATCCTATATTATTTCTAAATCCAGGCCAGCAAATCCAGTAGAATCAGCAACCAGCATGCGCGTTCAAGATATTTATGGACTGTAAGCCCCACTACTTTAGTGGAGCCGAAGGAGCTGTCGGACTACTCCGGTGGTTTGAAAAAGTAGAATCGGTGATTGCCATGTGCAACTGCCCAGTGGCCAATCAGGTCAAGTTCGCCGCTGGAATTTTGGAGGGCCCGGCTCTCACGTGGTGGAACGCTCAGGTCCAGATGTTTGGTATGGCCATGGCAAATGGACTCCAGTGGGAGGAGTTTAACACGATGATGAAGGAGGAGTACTGTCCTCGCAATGAAATTCAGAATTTGGAAGGTGAATTTTGGAACCTGAAAATGGAAGGTTCTGAAATTGAGCTGAATACCACTCGCTCCCATGAGCTTGCTACCATGTGCCCACATATGGTGACTTTGGACTACAAAAGGATTGAGCTGTATATATTGGAGGTCTAGTGCCACAGATTCAAAGTATGGTTACTTCGTCCAACCCTACCACCATCCAGCAGACGATCAGACTAGCCCACAAGCTAACCGATTAGGCGGTGACTCAAGGGACTTTACACCCTAGGGGCTTGGTCTCTAAATCCACCGACAATCATAAACGCAAGTTTGATCACCACTCCAACTCCCACTCCTGCTCCAAAGGACCCCAACCCAACCAACCCCAGCAGCAGCAGCGAAAGTTTAAGCATGCTAAGAACTTTAACCAGACAACCTTTTCAAGTAAAAATCTGGGTGGTTATGCGGGAAAATCTTCTAAGTGTAACAAGTGAAACTTCCATCACTTCGAGGTATGCAGCCGTTGTCAGCGGTGTGGAAAAATAGGTTATGCTACCAAAGATTGTAGGGGTGAGTTGCAAGCCAAGCAGCCTTTTCAACAGCCTGGGTCTATAAAGGGTTGTTTCGAGTGTGGGAAGGAGGGACATTTTAGGAAGAATTGTCCTCAGTTAAAGAAGGGAGGTAATGGAAACCACAACCCTAATCAGAATAACAACAATGGTAACAACAACGGTAATAACGGAGGGAATGGTGCGAAGGGACGAGCCTTCGTGCTAGGATGTGGAGAAGCTCGTTATGATCATAATGTGGTCACCGGTAAGTGTTAGGACATGTTTTGTAACTGTTGATAAAATTCTGTGTAAGTTCTGCTAGAGGAGAACTTAACAAGTTCGCCTAGCCTATCAGAGGCGAACTTATTAAGTTCGCCTAGTATATCAGAGGCGAACTTATTAAGTTCGCTTAGCCTATCAGAGGCGAACTTAACGCTTAAGTCTATCAGAGGCGAACTTATTAAGTTCACTTAGTCTGTTTGAGGCGAACTTATGGTGCAGAACTGGTGCTTATAAATAGACAGAACAGAGTGTGTGAGACAGAAGAGAGGATATCAGAGAGACTGAGAGAAATTCTGTAATCTTGTAATCTGATATCTTGGTGGAATACAAAGAGTTTATTTAAACGGTTGTTGTTGATTGAGTTACACGAGCACGTTGATCATGGATTCCACACGTTATCACCGTGTCGTACCGCGAGTCTAGAGATCCGTCACGCACCGAATTAGGGACCTACAACTGGTATCAGAGCAATTGCTCTTGATTAGCAGATGATTCGTGGTGTTTTCATGTCCAATCAACATCAAATTTCAGAGATTTTGAAGATTTTTCATCTTTTTTTTGTTCTTGATAAAAATGAAGAATTTTTGATCATTTTTGCTTGATTTTGGATTCATTTGATGAAATTGATCCGATAGAAGTGTTCCTAATCAGTTACTACACATTCCTACGGTTCAATTTAATCAAATTCCATCAATTTAGCAAGAAATCATGATTTTCGGAATTTTTGGTTCGTGTTTGGGTTGAACAGCTGAACCAGGCGAACTTAGTAGGCGAACATAATAAGTTTGCTTCACTCAGTATTCGGCGAACTTAATAAGTTCACTTGGTGAAGATCATGCGAACTTAACAAGTTCGCTTCGGTCAAGTTCGCTTCGGGTCAAGTTCGCTTCTCAGTGAAGTTCAGGCGAACTTATTAAGTTCGCTTGTACAGTATCAGGCGAACTTATCTGTTTGCTAGTGTTCTTAAAAAAAAAAGAGTATTTTGGCGGGAAATTTCTTCTTGTCCAATTTTTTTAAGGAAAGTTTATATGCTTGTTTTGAATCATTTTTTAAATTTTGAATTTTTTTTAAAAAGAGTATTTTGGAGGGAAATTTTTTCCGGATATTTTCGCAAAAATTTCAAAATGTCAATTTCATGTGATGATAATGAGATTGGAACTGTGCCACCGAGACTTTTGTGCATATCAGATTTTCGTACCTGGAAAGTTCGGTTCGAACAGTTCGTATCAGAAACTGATGAAAACTTTTGGACATTCATATTTGAAGGATATGTGCATCCTACTTATGACTATATGGGATATTATGATGTTCCTAAACCAGTGACAGCTCTTAGTAAACTAGAAAAGCAGAAGTTTGATCGAGAGATCAAGACGCATGAAACTTTAATGTTGTCTTTACCTAAAGAAATCATTCATAGTCTCGGGAAGTGTCCAACTTCAAGAGATCTATGGGAAGCTTTGAATAAAAAGGGTGAAGCTACTTCTCAAGCGTTTGTGGTCTTGATCAAAGAAGTATTAGAGAAGAAGAGAGATTCTCAAAGTGATTCTTCTACTGAGTTAAGTGACAGTGAGAGTATTAGATCAGGTGAAAGTACTCAGTCAACCGAGAGTGATGTAGAGACTGAAGTAAGCTTCTAGACAGTTGAAGATAATCTGAGTGAATTAGAAACTGATGCAGAGCCTGTCATTGTTGAACAAAAGAGTGAAGCTGATGATGATGTTTTCATGGCTCCTGGTGCATCTTCTTCAGAAGTAAAACCTGAGGTATTTTCTAACTCTAAAACGTTTTGTTCTAACTGTGTTTCAGTTAAGGATAAAATGATGAGGGTTATGGATGACAACGTAAACCTCATTTGTGAGATGAAATCCATGCACACGGTAAATCAGAAATTAAAAAAAATAATGAGAATCTGTGTATTGAGAGAATAGAATCACTAAAGAGGGATATAAGTTCTCTGACTTTCAAGATCAAAGAGCAGGCATATCACCTGGATATGTCCTTTGCAGAAATTGAGAAAAGAAATAATGATCTTATTGAGAAAGATAAGGAACTAGTTGAATCTAAAGCAGAGGTTATCAGATTACATAGAAAGTTCGAAAGCTTTGGAAATTCATCATTCTTATTAGGATATTATAATGAGAATACTGAAGAGGGGAAGGGAACTAGTGGTATTGGCTATGTTCCTCCACCATTCAACAAAAATTATTCTGTTACACCTGAGATTATAAATGATGAGGATTTAGATCCTAAGACTGTGTTGAAGGTGAATCCAGTCACAGGTGAAGATATGGTGTATTCTGATGAGAGTGATGATGAATATTTTGATAAAGCTAAGGTAGAGGGGATACCAAAAGAGGTTAAGAAATAAGACTTAAAGGTTGATTCTAATTCATCTAGAAATTATACATTTTGAAGTTCTTCAAATTCAAGGAGAGTGCCATATGTTAGAGATTATAAAGACAGGCGTACATGTTTTCATTGTAATGAGATAGGACACATTGTGGTGAACCGTCCTTACAAAAATAAAGGAAAGAAGCATGTAGTTCCTGAGAAGATGAAGCCTGAATCAAAACCTATTGCAAAATCTGGCGTTCCAGAGAAAATAAAGCAAAAAGAAGTTCATGTAGGAGAATCTTCTTCAAGTGCATCTTATCGTGTGAAGATTCCTTATATGAGAGAATATAGTGAGACGAGATCTTGTTTTTCTTGTGGTCTTGTGGGTCATATTCGGATTGCGTGTCCTCACAAAGACAAAGGTAACCGACATGTTACTCCAGAAAAGGTAAGAACTCCTGGTAAGCCTCGTGTTAACCCAAATGTGGTTAAACCTCGTGATATACCAAAGGGTAATTCAAAATCCGAGGTTAGGCTTTCTAGACCTCAAAGACGGAGGAGAAACAGAAGATTGAGAAAACTTTTAGAATAACAAGAGTTTTCACAATCAAATCAATTTTCAAATGAAAGAAAATGTTCAAACACTTCACATTTTAAGCAAAAAGAACTTAATGAACAGAAGTATGTTTGGAAATCTAAAGTTTCTGTTTCTGACTCGTCGGATCAATCTTCGAAAATCGATGAGAGATTCGATTGTGAATGGAGTGAGGTTTATTATTTTGATACAGATGGACGACCCATGACTACCATGGCTTGGGTCCCAATTTCAAATTAATGTTTCTTGTTAGTTGTGTAGGATTAACCAAGAGGGACTATTAATACCATTTTGGTTGTTGAAAGTGGTGGTTCTAAGCACATGACAGGGAATGACATCTGCATGAGTAACGAGTTGTTGATAACTGAGTAATCTATTTGATTCAACGACTTGATTCTCAAGGGGGAGAATATGTCACACACAATGTTTTGGAAACAGTTTTACAAAGTTCAAATGATAACCTGAAACTTTGAATGACAATGGTGAGCATAAAGTCATTGATGCAACCATTTGACTTATTGAGGGGGAGTCTACAGGACAGGGGTAGTACAGAACTGTGTCGGTGACAGAGGCAATGACATTCAATTACAGGATTACATTGGTTTGAGTTTTTTAATTGATTGAATTGCTTAATCCTGAGTAACCAAGTAAAATGTTTTTCTTAAAATGTTTTCATGGAAGATGTTATTTTCTTTTGTTTTACTTTCTTTGAAAAAGATTTTGAAAAAGCCAAACAAATTGAAAAAGATAAAATCGACATTACTTGAAGTTAAAGAAGAGATGATAGTACATCAGTAGATGTTCTTTCACACATGACCTTAGATTGACTGGTTGGTGCTTTATGTTAATATATCTGAAGTATATGTTTTAATCTAAACTTTAGAGACTGCACAAATAGGAAATGATAGTGTTATGTATGCATATAATTTAAATTATCAGTAGACTAAAAGCGTCACTGAACCATTAGTAGTGTGAAAACATAATTGCATATGTTACAACTGTGATTTGAACCCATTTTATGCTTGGGTGTGTGTGTTAAAAGATCACTATCAGATAAAGTATATTAGCTTTTAATAAAGATTTTCCTATGAGATCAGTTTAGGGTTTTTTCCTTAGCACTATTCATTCGATTTGCTTCCGTGCCCATGTCCCGAAAAGCATGCAATTTGAAGTATAATCAAGATATGTACTTGACAACATCTGTCAAACATATACTAGCCCTTGGATCATATTGATAAATCATCTTTACTGATCCCATTGAATTCATAATCCAGATAACAGTTGGATCCACGTACCTGAATCTTATGATTCCACACAAATAAGCCAAAACATTGAATCATTCGATTCTGAATCTCATTGATTCCTATACAATCCAATTTGGATTCTGCTATTCATGTGCTAAGTGATGTCTCCTCATTCTGAATATTCGGATAATCTTTAGTAAAATCTCATGTCTTGAAGATAGTGCATTACTTTATGTTGGCATACTAGTGGGGTACACGTTTTATTTCATACTTAAATGGTACCTTAACTCACAAGAAAGTGGGTACGAGATGCTTTAGTTTCAAATCTTATAATATTGACAATTTGAATTTGTGTGTCATAGCTTGATCCTATTTTCTTTGAATGTTTATCGAGTATCATAACATGAAATATGAAAGTCTTGAAAAGATAGAGTGTGAAAATCTTGAAAGATATTGGTTTGATTGGTCAAGGCTTGAAAGAATGACATAGGATACCATTTGATATTATATGGATTTCATATCCAAAATGTGTGATAGATTCATCATATATACTGATATGATCTTCTTACTCATGATGTTCGAACAAAAAGATGTGATTTTGTATTTTACATTTCAGTTTATACAAAGAAAAACCAAAAAGATTTTGTCTTTCTTATGTTTGAAAAACCAAAAAGATTTTATTTTTCTTGCTTCCATGGAAATCTTAATTGTTGGTTATTCTTGGTTCTTCTCCTTTGCAAAAACTGAAAATTGCAGACATAAGTTGACAAGGGGTCCTTCTCCCAAGTTTTATGTCTTAGCCTTAGAGTCTTTGACTTGTAATTGATAGAATTGTTAGCAACAGTTAAAGGGGAGTCTGTTAGGACATGTTTTGTAACTGTTGATAAAATTCTGTGTAAGTTCTGCTAGAGGCGAACTTAACAAGTTCGCCTAGCCTATCAGAGGCGAACTTATTAAGTTCGCCTAGTATATCAGAGGCGAAATTATTAAGTTCGCTTTGCCTATCAGAGGCGAACTTAATAAGTTCGCTTAAGTCTATCAGAGGCGAACTTATTAAGTTCGCTTAGTCTGTTAGAGGCGAACTTAATAAGTTCGCCTGGTGCAGAACTGGTGCTTATAAATAGACAGAACAGAGTGTGTGAGACAGAAGAGAGGATATCAGAGAGACTGAGAGAAATTCTGTAATCTTGTAATCTGATATCTTGGTGGAATACAAAGAGTATATTTACACGGTTGTTGTTGATTGAGTTACACGAGCACGTTGATCATGGATTCCGCACGTTATCACCGTGTCGTACCGCGAGTCTAGAGATCCGTCACGCACCGAATTAGGGACCTACAGTAAGTTTCTCTTAAATAATTACTTTGCTTCTGTCCTTTTTGACACTGATGCTTATAGGAGTTTTATATCTAAGAAACTTAGTGATATGATAAAGTGAACTTCAACTCTGTTAGAAGCTAAGTATATAATAGAGATAGTTGTTGGCCAAATAATTGAAGCAACCCATATTCTTAAGGGTTGTAAGCTTGAACTAGCTAGTCATATACTTGATATCGACCTTATGCCGGTAACACTTGGTAGTTTTGATGTAATTGTCGGCATGTATTGGTTATCTAAAAACCAAGCTGAAATCATCTGTCGTGAGAAAATTGTTCGCATTCCTCTCCTAAGTGGAGAAACCCTTTTCGTTCAGGGTGAAAAGGTTGGTGCAGTCATGGGCATCATATCCTTTATGAAAGCACAGAAATGCCTTCGAAAAGGGCATACTGCTATTTTGGCTCTCGTTGCTGAGCAGCCATCAGAAAAGAAGAAGATTGATGATATTCCCATCATTAGTGAATTTCTAGAAGTATTTCTCGAGGATTTTCCTGGTCTGCCACCACACCGTCAAGTTGAATTTCAAATCGAACTAGCACCCGGAGCGGCACCGATTGCTCGGGCACCTTATAGACTAGGACCTAGTGAATTGCAAGAGCAGTCCACTCAGTTACAATAATTGTTGGATAAAGGTTTCATCCGACCTAGCTCATCGCCATGGGGAGCTCCAGTTCTGTTTGTCAAGAAGAAGGACGGGGCTTTCCGTATGTGTATTGACTACCGTGAACTGAATAAAGTGACAATGAAGAATCGTTATCCTCTGCCCCGTATAGATGATCTCTTTGATCAACTCCAAGGATCAAGTTTCTATTCCAAGATAGACCTTAGGTCCGGTTACCATCAATTGAGAGTCCGAGATGAAGATATCTCTAAGACTGCTTTCAGGACAAGGTATGGCCACTATGAGTTTATGGTCATGCCTTTCGGATTAACCAACACACCTGCGGTATTCATGGACCTCGTGAACCGTGTGTGTAAACCATACCTTAATAAATTTATCATCGTTTTCATCGACGACATTCTCATTTATTCCAAGAACAAGGAGGAACATGAGGAACATCTACGTTTAATCCTAGAATTACTTAAAATAGAACAGTTGTATGCTAAGTTTTCCAAGTGTGAATTCTTGATCCGGGAAGTTCAATTCTTAGGACATGTGCTTAACGAGAAGGGAATACATGTCGATCCATAAAAGATAGAAGCCATCAAGAATTGGGTAGCACCGACAACTCTGACTGAGGTACGACAATTTCTGGGATTGGCTGGTTATTATCGGCGATTCATCGAGGGATTCTCTAAGATTTCACAACCTCTCACTGCCTTAAATCAAAAGGGTAAAGCCTACAACTGGGGCGATAACCAGGAGACAGTGTTCCAGCTCCTTAAACAGAAACTTTGAAGTGCACCCATTCTAGCTCTTCCAGAAGGAATGGATGATTTTGTGGTGCATTGTGACGCATCCATTCAGGGTCTGGGTTGTGTTCTAATGCAACGAGAAAAGGTGATCACATATGCTTCGCGTCAACTAAAGGTTCACGAGAAAAACTACACCACTCATGATCTAGATTTGGGAGTTGTAGTTTTCGCACTTAAGATATGCAGACACTACTTGTACGGTACCAAGTGCACTATCTACACTGAACACAAGAGTCTTCAGCACATCTTCGAGCAGAAAGAGTTGAACTAGAGACAGCGTCGTTGGGTCGAGCTCTTGAATGATTATGACTGTGCGATCTGGTATCATCCGGGTAAGGCTAATGTTGTAGCTGATGCCCTAAGTAGAAAGGAAACCAAGCCCAAACGAGTTCGAGCACTACAGCTTAATATTCACCCCGGATTACCTGACAAAATCCGTAGTGCGCAACTTGTAGCTCTGAAAGAGGAAAACCTACCGCTGGAAGGTACACGCGGTATGGAAGCACAACTCGAGGTCAAATCTGATGGTATTCGCTACTTCGCCGAGAAAATATGGGTTCCAGTATTCGAGAACTAAAGAGAACTAGTCATGGACGAAGCTCATAAATCCCGTTACTCTATTCATCCAGGTTCCGACAAGATGTATCGTGACCTAAACCAAAGATGAAGGCCGATATAGCCACCTATGTGAGCAAGTGCCTGACTTGCACGAAGGTCAAAGTTGAATATCAAAAGCCTTCTGGTCTTCTCCAACAACCAGAGATTCCCATGTGGAAATGGGAGCAGATATCCATGGACTTTATCATAAAATTGCCACGAACTCCTACCAGATGTGATACCATTTGGGTAATAGTCGATCGTTTAACAAAGTCCGCTCACTTCTTAGCAATCAAAGAAACCGACAAAATGGATAAGCTTACTCGTATTTACTTGAAAGAAGTAGTCTCACGTCACCTCTTGTTTCGGATCGTGATCGTGATGCACCATTCACCTCTCGTTTATGGCAATCGTTACATAAAGCTTTAGGCACGTGTCTAGATATGAGCACAACATACCATCCTCAAACTGATGGCCAGATAGAGCATACTATTCAAACTCTAGAGGATATGCTATGAGCATGTGTGATTGACTTCGGTAACACCTGGGAGTCTCACCTACCGTTGGTGGAGTTCTCCTACAACAACAGTTATCACACTAGAATCAAGGCAGCTCCATTTGAAGCATTATATGGATGGAAATGTTGTTCTCCTATTTGTTGGGCCGAGGTTGGGGATAGTCAACTTACAGGTCCTGAACTCGTACTTGAAACTTCTGAGAAAATTGTTCAAATTACAAACCGTATGGCAACAGCTCGTGATTGTCAAAAGAGCTATGCCGACAAGCTTCGTAAACCGTTAGAATTTCAAGTAGGGGATATGGTTTTGTTAAAAGTCTCACCTTGGAAGGGTGTCATTCGTTTTGGGAAACAGGGTAAACTAAATCCTCGTTATGTTGGACCATTCAAGATAGTGAAAAGGATTGGTCCACTAGCGTATCAACTGGACCTACCTAAATGACTTAGTGGTGTACACAACGTCTTTCACGTCTCAAACTTGAAGAAACGTCTGGCAGACGAGTCACTCGCGGTTCCTCTTGAGGAACTACACATTGATGAACAGTTGCGTTTCATCGAAGAACATGTCGAAATTATGGATAGGGAGATTAAAACGCTTAAGCGTAATAAAATCCCTATTGTCAGAGTCCGCTGGAATCCGAAACGCGGACCGAAATTCACATGGGAGCGTGAGGATCAAATGATGCGCAAATATCCTAATCTGTTCAAACACTCCACGTCAAACTCTTAAGATACTATTTTAATGTTCGGGACGAAAATTCTTTCAACTAGGGGATGATGTGACATCCAAAAAAAAAATAAAAATAAAAAAAATTATTTATATTTCGGGACGAAAATTTTTTCAACTAGGAGATGATGTGACAATCCGGAGTTTTAGGATTAACCCCGTTATCAAATCCAGTTAAGTCTTAACTCAGTTAATTTAAATTCAAACTCCAGTGATCATTTATGGCATTTTCTAAACATTCCCTATTCTGTTGACTTTTAAAAGTCAACGAACCATGTACTTAACTCGTTTTTAACTTCAAGGACCAATCCTGCCTAAACTCAAACTTCAATACATAAATTTCAAGGACTAACTATGTAATTAACCTAAACTCGATTATTTTGACTTTCCAAAGTCAAAATTCGCTAATCCTTAAATCCAAACTCAATCTATAACCGAAATTCACTTAATGCTATTATCGCCCATTATGGGATCATTACTGAGCAATAATCATGCGAGTTAAACCCAATTATGGGTGTTTATGTCGAAGCCGTCGACCCCTCGGTCCATTATCTACCAAATCCGACCAATTCGGTTATCACTCCCTCAATTGATCATCAACGCATTCTAAACGAACGCCTCTGAAGTTGTTTCTTATGGCAATTCATTCGGAGAAGCAACACAGAACACCGGAGACCATAACAATCATCGTCGGCATCGGTTCTACTCGAACACCTTCAATTTGTCATCTATTCTGGTAACCACTTGCACCTGTAGCTTCGTTTTTATCCATTGAATGAAAGCCCTATGTTAATTGGGGCTCATAACATCAAATCAATCGAAACCCACATTCTAGGGTTCGTAAGAAAACGTTGTAGTCGAACCCTAAAAATTCGATATCAAATAATGAAATTGAACACATCCTTAGAGTCGTCTCTGCGTCTGGATTGAAAGCCCTATGAAATCTATGGCTCATGTCATCGAATTGATCATGATCCGTAATCTTGGGTTTGTTCTTAGTTGATTTGGGGCTTTTGATCTTAGACTCAGCGTAAATGAAATTAAACCACATAAACATATTCGAAATGTCCTGATTAACAAAAGCCCTATGGTTTTGATCTTTTATATCATCTAATTTGACGAATTTAAATCGGTGTTCATAAAACTAGGGCTCGGATTTTAAGCAAGCAATTTGAGACCTTAAACCTGTTGTTTTTGCAATTAACTTTCACCTCAGATTCGTAATCACTCGATTTGCAAAACCCATATGCCACCTCGTTAAATCGCGATCAGATTCGTGGGTTTTGTACTGGGACCGATCGCGATCGGGTATAGGGGAAAGGGCTCTCGGGTGTTCTTGATTAAAACTGTTTCTGTCCGGATCTGTATGCGAATCCCTAGCGGGCGGACTTGGTTAATACTCATGACTCGCACACAGGAGACCCCGGTTCTAATCCGGTCTCATGTGATAATTTTTTAGGGACTTGTTGCTTGTTTATTCTTTGCAAAACAAATTCCTATGGTAATATAATAACATATTAAAACGTTTTTAATCCGGAAAAACTTTCGTACTGTCAAGATTTATTTTATGATTCGTTTTAGAGTGTTATAATTATGTTAGAAATAATATTAACTTATTATTATTATCAGAATTATTATTTAAAAACGCGCAAACAATTCTGTATATATTTATGTTCGGGTTTAGTTTTGTGACCGTTTTAATATTATTTCCCACTATAAAAAAATACTAATATATTTATATATTATTTTAGTCACTTTAACGAGCGTTGCGTAATATCCGAATTTATAAATGATATAATTAGTTATATTATTTCCCTCGTTTATATAATCTCCATAAAAATAATATATTTATTATTTTTGCCAGATAAATGATTACCGTATTAATTCTACGAGTTTAAAAATAATATAAATATTATTTTCTATATCACTATTTAATGACGAAGACGCTTGAATATATTCATTTATATATATATATATATATATATATATATATATATATATATATATATATATATTGTTGTTTTGTCATTCGTCGCGTAACATATCTATCATATTTATTAATTAAGGAATCTCATTTCCGTGGACATGTTCGTCTACTCTTAATCAATAGAGTGTTTCCTTAGGACGTTCAATCTTCCGTGTCCTCGTCATAATTCATATCTTTATCCCTAATGGTTATGTTTTAATTCTAGGGCATCCGTGAGCCGTGTCAGGCTAACACTCGTGGTTTCAAACTCGTACTTGTGTGATTACTACCTACGCCGTTCAGGTGAGTTTTCACAGCCCCTTTTACTGTTTTATCTTGGGAGAGAAAACATGTCGCAAACTATATTTGGAATATTGTATTCTTATGTTATCAATGTTAAAGCTAAGCGTAACACGCTATCACTGAAAGTCCTCAACACACATCGAACCGTTAATATGGATCTTAGCGAGGTAATGTTTAGTAGTACTACTGAGTTTGACAAATCCCACCCGCGTTAGTCGCGCTAACTGGATTGGAGATCGAACGGGTGAAATGTTAGCCTACTCACGTCGTAGGGGTTGATAGATCTGGAAGGAGGCAAATAAACAAACAGTCAGCTTCGGTTGCGAGCGCTTAAGTAAAACATGAACATAGGTTAGCTACCTATAGATACATATTGAATGATCAATAATCTGGTAAACATTTATTTATATACTGAAACCTGTGAACTCACCAACCTCGTGTTGACATCTTTTCTTACATGTTTTCTCAGGTCGCTTAGATAAGGCACAGGTGCACATATAGGACATGCATGGGATTCTCTTATAGATTGATGTTTTATTAAATTGTTTGGACTTTGTTTTTAATTATGTTTGGTTTGGACTTTTGGACTCTTTGGGTGCGTGTGTTTTATGCATTTACTTTTCTTTACGCTTCCGCATTAAACTCTGATTAATATGATATTTTCATTTGAGTCCCATGTAGAGTTGTTTGATATAACCAATGACTGAGATCCTGGTTTGTCACTTCCCAAAACGGTAAAACTCCGTTAGTTGAAATTGGGGGTGTGACAATGACTTACCTCAACTACTCCTGATACTTATAGGGCCAAACAAATCCATGTGTATGTGCTCCAAAGGGGTATCAATAGAGTTTTGGGTCTTGGACTTGTGAGATTTTCGGTGTTGTTTGCCTTTTTCACAAGGCACACAGTCATCTGCCACCGAAAAACTCAGCTTAGGAACACCGGAAACTAGACCATTTCCAACAAGATGATTCATTTTTCTATAAGAAATATATCTGAGTTTCCTATGCCACAAGATTGAGTCAATTTCTGTCACTTTTGTAAGCAAACAAGTAGCAACTGATGTGGTCTCATATCAATCTAATAAGTGTCGTTTGTTCTTGGCGCTCTCATCAGAATCTATTCTTCAGGAACCACAAAACTAGGTTTGACAACCAGGCATTCTGACTCATCAAACATTATCGAGTACTCCTTGTCACATATTTGGGAGACACTCAATAGGTTGTGCTTCAGCTGTTCACAGTAGTTGACGTTGTCGAAGCTTATACAACCGTTCGATACCATGCCTTGGATTGTGATACTTCCACCTTTTTCACTTGCAAAGGCCACATAGCCAACTCTGAATGGTTTAACATCTTTAAGCAGGGCAATGTTGCCTGTCTTGTGCCGGGATTATCCACTATCAACATACCAGCGGTTAGCGATAGTCCCCTTTGGACGTCCCTACATTAGTCAAATGAATTAGTTAGATTTGGAGACCCAAGCCATGGTGGTCTTGGGTCGTCCATTCTTCTCAAAATAAACTACTTCAATCTACTCACAATCATGATTATTCAAAATTGGTGACCCTTATTTAATCTACTCCATTCTTCTCAAAATAAACTACTTCAATCTTCTCAAAATAAACTCCATTTTCAGTAAACTTTTGTTCAAGTTTTTTTAACCGCTTATTCAATCTTCTCCTTTGTGGTTTGGAGAGCTTCACCACAGGTTTTTCACCAAGTTATGCACTACTAGATGTAGATGCACCAGGACTAGCATGCTGCCTATCCTATTTCTTAGCAGATAGTCCAACCACAGGCTTCGCTTGTGGCTTTACCAGTTGCTTGACTGGTGGTTTCACCACTTTTGGAATCCGATTGTTCTCTTCCTTCACTTGTGGTGTCTTAGGAGCTTTAGCTTGTTGTGAAACAACTGCCCTCTTCTCCTAATTCTTGTCAGGGCAGTTCACAAAAATGTGACCTGCTGTACCATAGTGAAAACAAGTTCTTCTCTCCTTGTGCTATCTCTTGTAAGGCTCCTTGACTTGTGATGTGGAGGCTTCATTGTGATGAACTCCCGTAGGAGTTTGATGAACAACAGCTTGTGCCTGAACCGATGCCGCTTGACTCTTAGGCAGATAATTTCTTTTAAGGTTCTCTTAAAAACTCTTACTAAGTTTGTAAGCAAAATTTTCTTTCTTTTCTTGCTTAATGGGAATGAAGGCACCATAAAGTATGTTTTTCAGTTTGTCATTAGATTCAACTACATCAGGTTCAGTCATGATGCAGTTATCACGATCAGTGATAATGTCTTTCTGTATCTTAGGTTCGTCACATAAGTTGTCACACCCCTAAATTTATTAACTTAATAAATAAATGAAGGTTGCAACGATTGGTTCATTACACAATAGCGGAAGCAGTAATAGTGATTTCTAAGACTTGGTTACATATACAATTACTAAAACTAAGTAATACAATGATCTAAGTTCTTCTAGATCAATGTTTGACTTGAGACTTGCTATTCTATGTCCTTCCAGCTACAAGGAATTAATCCAGCATAGCTAGCCTATTCCAACCGCGCCATGGTTAAGGGTTACCTGAGAAACATACTGGAAAGTGACAACACAAAGGTTGGTGAGTTCACAGAGTTAGTTATACCAGTGCTAGCAGTTTTTCCCGAAATCACGTACATGACTTTACCGTCACAAAACTAAGTAGTTTTCCCCAAAAAACTATACATGACTTAACCGTTATAAATAATAAGTAGTTTTCCCCAAAAACGTATATATGACTTAACCGTCATAAAATAAGTAGTTTTCCCCGAAAACGTATCCATGACTTAACCGTCATAAAGTAAGTAGTTTTCACCCAAAAACGTATCCATAACTTAACCGTCATAAAATAAGTAGTTTTCACCCGAAAACATATCCATGACTTAACCGTCATAAAATAAGTAGTTTTCACCCGAAAACGTATCCATGACTTAACCGTCATAAAATAAGTAGATTTCACCCGAAAACGTATCCATGACTTAACCGTCATACAATAAGTAGTTTTCACCCGAAAACGTATCCATGACTTAACCGTCATAAAATAAGTAGCTTTCACCCGAAAACATTGCCCATTACATTACCGTCATAAATAAGTACAAATAATTCTAAACGGATATGATAAACGAAACAAGTGTTATTGAGCCATTCGTAAGCTAGATAGGCTTACAAATACCTGTGTTCGTACATGAAACCGTAACCAAACCATGACAAATGAATGCCCCTCCCTCGCTAAACCACGAGAATAAGAAAATATGCGGTCATTCAGCCATGTGGACCCCCGGTTAGAGCGACTAACCATGACCGGGGACGTCACCCCCAATAGTACTATCCATAAAATCCCAGGCTAAGACCATAGCTAATGGTTACAAAAAGTGTTAATCCAGGGACTTTAAGCGCTATATTGTTCCTCATGTACAACATAATGTTAGTGTCTTGTTTCCTTGTTATCATATAAAATGTTTGCAATGTTTTCTCAACAATATTTCCAAATGTATTACACAATAATGTAATACATAAGATGTAAATATGTCTCACCCCCCCCCCCCCCCCGAAGTTTAAAAAGCGAAAAGGGGGCCGTGAACTCACCTTGTGTCCGATGAAATCCTAGCAAATAAAAGTGTGCTAAAAGTTCCTGTATATCCGTACCCTAATCAAACAAGTGTACTAATGTGTTAATACTACCCGTCTTAATAGCAAGTTGTTCACCCAACTTAACTAATCCCGTTAAGTACGTCTTTGTTTAGAAAAATAGTGTTTTCAAGTGACGACTCGTTGGTGACTATTATTCCAGTCTATATGCTTATATATTTTCCAAGAAAATATTATGTTTCCATATTGGTGACTTGTTAGGTGTACCAAAAATAAATACTATTTTTGCATCGACTCATAATATATTCATATTATCATTCGCATATAAACATATAACTATTTCTTACGAATAGTTATATAAAACCACAAATATCGTCCAAGTATAATCTAAGCATGTCAAATATCCTACGTACGTATAAACCTCGTTAACACGTCCACATGAAAATACTTATTCCGAACGACATTTATTACTTTGTTTACATTCGCCATGCATTTATTTATACTAATATCTACATACGAGTATTCCAACAATTCAACATATGCTTAAATATGTTTCACAATAACATGTGGTCATTTATTTTTAATCGAACGTCTTTAATCTCATTCACATAAATTTGCCTATGATTATTCCATCATGATATATGCATATATGATTCTTATGATTATCAAATGTCTTAAACATTTTAATCATAACAAGCTTCATATTCAACACTTAACTATAATTTACAAGTTCCAAATTCTTTAAGTGTTTTCTTTTATTTTCATGCTAATAATTATAATTATGCACCCATATATATATATATATATATATATATATATATATATATATATATATATATATATTTTGATTGCCATATATATATAATAATCTAAGTTACCAACTTTAAACATACGCATATTTATAAATCTAAATCATGATTATATATATGTATATATATTTTACACTTTTCATCAAGCATTAACCATGCTTTTTAGATTATAAATCTTGCTTTTCACTTTTCACTTAACACCTAAATCTTATTATCACATGTTCAAAACATCAAGATATACATATATATACTAATTTCGACCATATGTATACGTTTATACAAAATCATAGCTTTCAACTTAATAAAATTAATCTTTATAAAACTCTTTATTCTTTTGAATCCTTTATTTTCATGGTGAACAACGAGCTTCAAACTAGAAAATAAGAGATGACGATAAAGATTGTGTCGGTTTCATACCACTAGACAAAGCTAGGTGAAGAACAACGAGTAGAAGATTATAGATGCACGTTTTGCTACAAAAACCTGACTCCTAGCTCCAAATCTTCCTTGAATCTCCAAACTCTAACTCAAACTCTCTATTATTTGCTCTAGAATTTTTGAATGTGTAAGTGTGTGCATATGTGTGTGTATGTTGATATATATATAGAGAAAGATGGAGATGAAGTGTCGTTCCATCATAATCATTACAAATCCTAGTACTCAAGTGTTGATTTGACAACTTAAGGACTTGATTAGACAAGACTCTTACAACATCATCATTACAAATCCTAGTACTCGAGTGTTGATTTGACAACTTAAGGACTTGATTAGACAAGACTCTTACAACATCATCATTAAAAATCCTAGTACTCGAGTGTTGATTGGACAACTTAAGAACTTGATTAGACAAGACTTTTACAACATCATCATTACGATCTGATGGCTTTCCAAGTGGGTAGTGATGTGTTCTAAAACAAATATGTTTATGGAGTTGTTTTTGACCAGTTTTACCTGATTTTATAAGCAAATATCTTAAGAAATTGGTACTTAATGAAACTATTGTTGAATTTGCAGGTTTACATGATAAACTAAAGAATTATACTGAAGAAACGGAGCCGGAGAGAGACAAAAGAAAAAAAGTTGGAAATTATACTCTACGCGACACATGAAGAGTGAGCACCAGAAGTTCGCGATAAGCGAAGATCTCCAGAACCGGGCCCGACTAAATTGGCCTCCGCGACACGCGAAGGGCCGAAAAGCCGCAAATCCCTAGTTTTTGATTATTTAAAGATTTGAGCGGCCATTATTCAAGGGGTTCGATTGTTTTGCGGCTGTGGACGACCAGAGAGAGTTCAAGGACAAGTTTGGAGCTTCAGGATCACTTGGATTACTTGTGGGGATTGCTATTCGGTTTGCAATTCGCGTTTTCATCATTCGGTTTCTTCTATTCACATTTGTTTCAAATTCTAAACATGTTTCCAGTATTTTGTGGCTTGTTTCTTGGTATTATGAGTAGCTAAACTCATAGCTACCAAGATTAGGATGAATATTGATATGTTTGATTATTATCGAGTTTTAATCGATCGTATGACGGATATCAGTGTAAAGATTCTTGGTTTATTTCTTATGAATGTGTTTGAGTATTGATTTGCTTCTGATCTTGCATGAATTTGTTGCTCTTGGGGTTTTGCTTGAATACTTTGTGTGTTTTGGGTGAGATTTCGGGTTTCTGGGTCATTTGCTTTGTGTTTGCGATCTAGACGATTAGACCAATCGTTGTATCAGGTTTGTGTGGTCCTAAAAGTCAGTGTTTTACCAATCTTGAATCTGAGAGGAGATAGTTGTCGGGTTGTCTTGTGGTTTTTCGGTTTGGGTAGCAATTGCACGAGAGTGGGTTGCCCGAGTCGTCTTTATCAACATGCAATTTCGTGTCATAAACAGTATTTTGGGAGTTTACTCCTTGATCTTAGGTCTGTCTAGGACAGTCTCTGAGTATAGGAAGGTTGAGACCGAGAGGTGAAACCGTTGTTGAGTACGTGGTATTCTAGGTTTTGGTGAGTCCGAGATGAAATCCAATTCCTTACCGGTGAGCTTATCCGACCCTTAGGATATTTAAGGTGTGTAGGTGAGTCCGAGAGGAGATCCTACATGTTTTAGTGATTCCCGAGTCAGTATATCTTTAGAACCGATGTCATACAGTCGGTTGTCCCGAAAGCAGTTGAGTCAGTCAATAGGATTCCTGGTCTAAGTAGTGTTTGTCCCATATTTGGTCTTCGTCTGAGTTCTAGAGTGTTTGATTTTTCTAGTGTCGTTTATTTGTCTGTAACCTTTAGTATCTTGTCTGTCTTTGAGTCGAGTCAGTATTTAGTTGCTTTATTCTAAATTGCATGTCATAAAAGTTAGATAGAATCATCTTGTGTGTTACATCGGTTAGGAGTCAATAAAGGTTCAGTATCGAGGGCCGCCGCCTTTTGTGTCCACGGTTCGATAACTCATGCTTACTTTCTTTACTACGCGCGACAGGTACACTTTCCATAAGAGTGTGATTTAGTCGTGAGTCCATTTCTGAATTAAAACTTGGTAAAGTAATTTATAATATCACGCATCAAGTTTTTGGCGCCATTGCCGGGGACACTTTTAGGCGACTTCGAGAACGACCCGAGTTGGGGGTCTGACCACTATTTGTTAACTATTTGTGCTACTTGTTTGTTTAGTATTTTACCATTTTTCACATCTATTTTATCTATTTTTTTTTCCTAGTTAACATACTATCTTTATTTTCTACATTTACTTTTCTTTTTGCAGTGTATGAAACATATTCGCCGCATCTGTTCCACATGATCTGCTGAGTATACTATTCTAGTCGAGCCCGAGCATTTGTTTCGAAAGAAACCTGTTGAAGAGACCGTTGAAACATCTTCTGAAGAAATGGGCGAGCCACCAGCACGAAGGATTGTTTCTGATTACGCCAAGTCGACCGACGGTGGCATGCGTTCTAGCATCACTCAGCCTACTGTAGAGGCTAACTCGTGGCAGTTTCCATCTAATGTCAAGAGCACTATCACCACTAATGTGCAATTCCATGGGAACTCGCATGAGAACCCACACTCCCATCTCACTAGATTCAGTAGGGTCTGTGACACTTTCCGCCTCAATGGCGTCACTAGGGACGTAAAACTGTTGCGTCTATTCCCATTCAGTTTAGCAGATAAAGCAGCCACTCGGCTTGAGCCCTAACCCAATGGTTCCATCACCACTTGGGCTGCTATGAAGGACAAATTTCTTGCTAAATACTACCCCCCTTCTATGGTTGCTCACCACAAGAGTTTGATCCATGCTTTTAAGCAGCAGCAGGGGGAGAGTTTTCACGACGCGTGGGAGCGATTTAAAGGGTTGTGTAATGATTGCCCGCGTCATGGTATAGAGGATTGGTGTTTGGCTGAGATGTTTTACAATGGTTGTTCCATTGCTAGTAGAGGACAGATAGATACAGTTGCAGGGGGAACATGATGACGAGTAAGACCCCTGATGAGTGCTTTAACCTCTTCGAGGATATTGCTATGACTAGTTACTAGAGCCCACATTCTGAGAGTTCATAGAGAGGGGTTATGCATGTTGATTCAAATACAACCTTGGCAGTGAAGATAGAGGCATTAGCTAGGATAGTGAAAGATTTGCAGGTGAAGTCGGATAGGAGCTGCGAGATCTGTAAGGGAGGACAGAACACTGTTGATTGCCAGATGACCTAGGAGCAGGTTGAATACATATGAAATCAAAACCGTAACAGCTTGTACGGTAGTTCTGGTAGGAGAAATAATTTTGGGCCTAATTAGAAGGTAACCCAAACCAGAATTTATTCCAGAATTCAGGTCAGGGAAGTGGGGAGAAGAAGGACCGCTTAGAGGAGATGATGGCTCAGTTTCTGAAGCGTGATGATAGGCGGCAACACGAGAATGCTGCGAAGTTTAAGGAGCATGACACGATGATCCAGAGCCAAGGAGTGGCGTGGCTTAGTGTGGAGAGGCATGTCGGAGAGATAGCTGAGATGCTGAAGAGTAGGAAGGAGGGTAGTCTGCCTAGTAATACTGATGCAAACCCTAGTCACTCATGGTAGTTCGCGAAGGCAGTGACTTCTAGGAGCGACCGAGGTGCCGAGACTCCGAGACCGGTGGATGATGAGGATGAACCGGTCGATGAGGAGAATGAGATGGAGGCAAATCCTTGCAAGGTGCAAGAGAGGTGAAGCCCAGCAACTACAGCACAGCTAGAGGATACCGCTAGGATGGCGATTGAGACGCCTGTGAGAGAGTATAAGCCCCTACTTCCATATCCCGGTAGGCTTAGAAAGGAAAAGGAGGACGGTCACTAACAGAATTTCCTCAGCATGCTACGACAGCTACACATTAACATCCCATTTGTTGAGGCTCTGTCTAGTACGCCCAAGTATGCAAAGTACCTTAAGGACATGTTGACTAACAAAACTAAACTTGAGGCACTTTCCACTGTGGTGATGAATTAACGGTGTTCTACGGTTATAGAACCCAGGCTTCCACAGAAGATGAAGAATCCAGGGAGTTTCACTATCCCTTGTGTTATTGGTGGGTTATCTGTCGACGACGCTCTTGCTGACCTAGGTTCTAGCATCAACCTGATGTCCTACTCTGTTTTTAAGAAGCTAGGCCTAGGAGAACCACAACCGACGTGGATGAGTCTTCAGCTTGCCGACCGATCGGTTAAGTATTCGCGTGGTTTTGTTGAGAATATGTTGGTTAGGGTTGACAAGTTCATCTTCCCTGTGGACTTTGTCATATTGGATATGGACGAAGACGAGCATGCCCCTATTATTTTGGGGCGTCCATTCCTAGCTACCGCTGACGAGATGACAGATGTTTTTAGCGGTAAGCTGACCCTTGGTGTGAATGATGAGACGATGACATTTGACGTGAATAAGTCCATGAAGCATCCGAGCAGTCAGGATGATACACTATACTTCATAGAGTCGATCATGTCAAATGTGGAGATTTCTTAAGCGATATCTGTGGGAGAGATGCGTCTAATACACAAATCCTGGTTAGAGAGAATGGCGATATTGAGATGACAGTAGCAACCATTGATGAGAGTTCGAGTCCTCCAGAGAGTGAGACTGCCTAGGATCCCACTGTATTCGTGGACATTGAGAGGAGTGAGCCCATAGAGAGGCCGTCTGTTGAGATCCCATCGTCCTCCTTAGAGCATAAGGAGTTACCGTCGCATCTAGAGTATGCTTTCCTGGATGATGAGAGGAAGCTTCCACTGATTTTTGCGACGAATTTGACGGGAGATGAGAAGGAGAGACTGACTGGCGTGTTGGAGGCACATAAGCATGCGATCGCGTGGAAGTTGATGGATATCAAGGGTATAAACCCTTACTTTTGCACGCATAAGATCTTGATGGAGGATGATTTTAAGCCAGTTGTGCTAGGGTAGCGAAGACCGAACCCCAAGATGCAGGAGGTAGTGAAGAAGGAGGTGCTGAAGTTGTTAGATGCAGGGCTAATCTACCCCATATCTGATTCTGCATGGGTTAGTCCAGTGCAGGTTGTCCCCAAGAAAGGGGGGATGACTGTTATGGTGAATGAGAGGAATGAGCTGATTCCGACACGGACACTTACAGGTTGGAGAGTGTGCATAGAATACAAGAGGCTGAACGACACGACTAGGAAGGATCATTTCCAACTTCCATTTATTAATCAGATGCTGGAGCGTCTGGCGGGACAGCAGTTCTATTACTTTCTCGATGGCTTCTCTAGTTATTTCCAGGTCCGTATTGCACCCGAGGACCAGGAGAAGACCACTATCACGTGCCCCTATGGTACCATTGCTTATCGTTGCATGCCCTTCGGGCTATGCAACGCTCCAGCTACCTTCCAGCGCTATATAATTGCTATCTTTCATGACATTGTCGAAGACTTTATGGAGGTCTTTGTGGATGATTTCTCTGTTTTTGGGAGCTCTTTCGACCACTGCTTGAGGAATTTAGAGAGACTGTTGGCACGATGTGAGGAGACAAATTTGATGCTGAATTGGGAGAAGTGCCACTTTATGGTGAGAGAGTGCATAGTGCTAGGGCACAAGATATCACATGTAGGCATAGAGGTGGATAGAGCTAAAGTGGAGACGATCTCTAAACTTCCACCGCCGACATGTGTTAGAGCGATTAGGAGTTTTCTTGGCCACGCCGGCTTCTACCGGCGATTCATTCGCGATTTCTATAAGATAGCAAGGTCGATGACTCAGTTGTTGGAGAAGGATGTGCCCTTCATTTTTTCTGATGAGTGTTTAAGGGCATTTAAGTTGTTGAAGAGCAAGTTGGTTGATGCCCCCATCATGGTAGCCCGGATTGGTCACTTCCATTCGAGTTGATGTGCGATGCGAGCGATTTCGCATTAGGGGCGGTTTTAGGACAGCGGAAGGACAAACTCTTCCATCCCATTTACTATGCTAGCCGGACCTTGAATGATGCTCAAGTGCACTTGTGAGGCCCCAAACCCGGGAGGCCCCACTTGTTGGAATTACTCATTCACAAACAGTTCTTAAACATGAATATCAAATAACGCAGCGGAAAATTTCATTTAAACATAACTTAATCGTTGTTCATACATGCGGAAGCGTAAACATAGTTTAAAACATATTTACATCATAACTAAACATAACGGGATGCCAGTCTTCAAAGCAGTCGGGTAACTCTTCATCTCTAGCCAAGCATCACCGTCCATCCTCAGAACCTACCTTAACCTGAATGTGTACACTTAAAAACGTCAGCTACGCTGGTGAGTTCTAGTTTTCGTTCGTTTTAAGAAATGGTTCATCATTCAAACATTCAATAGGGTTTAACATTCGTATAAGAAAACAGGGCCTTTCATTCGTAAACCTTCGCATATTTAAACACAATCATTTGTTTAAAATATTAACATTCATTTAAGTCATACATTATTATCTAAATCTGTATCGTTACGCGTCTCTATGTCCCCGTAGGAACCTTTAATGTTGTGGGCAACCGTTACGTATCGCCGTCATTGCCACAACCATACCATTACGTTGGGTCAACCGTTACGTATCGCCGTCATTTCCCAACCCTTCAATGCGTGGGGTCAACCGTTACGTATCGCCGTCATTGCCCAACATGCATCTTTCCTTTGGAAATCAACCGTTACGTATCGCCGTCATTGATTTCCCATTTCCTCCTTCGCTTAGGATGATCGTCATCACCCGAGTAACCGTCGTTACTCCCTTTACCAGTTGTACAACATCAAAACCATTGACATGCCACAAAGACATTGCCCATGTTGTTCTTGTGGTAACTATGGCTCACTGTCCATAATCTACCACAAGGCTGGGAATCACATTCCCAGACTTCATTCGTCAATTCCATTCATTCGACAGATTAGATTTGTAATGACTTCTTTAAAACATTTGCCCCTTTTTGTTTTCTTTTCATAAAACCTTTCCTTCACTTTCAAAACCCTTTACCTTTTCATTAAACCATTTCTTTATAACATTCGTTCGTAAGCATTTCGTTCATAAACTTTCTTTCCATAAACCCTTCGTTCCAAATCATTTCCTTTCGTAAACGTAGTTTCATAAACATCATTTTATAAAACATCATTTCATAAAACATCATTTCATACGTGTACACACCAGCCCGAAAACATTATATAAAAACATTTAAAAGAGGGCTTCTAGAACTCACCTTATAAGCTAGTCTCGGTTGTCCTAATCAAGGGTCCAACCACGTCACTTCCGATCTGAATTGAGTAGTTACATACACATCAGATCATTACCGACTCTAACGGTTTAACCATTCTAGACATACTAATCTCTACTCAACAGCCTGATGTCTGCGCACTTAGCAAGTGCGCAGACCCTGCCTCCTGCGCACTTAGCAAGTGCGCAGGTCCTTCCTCCTGCGCACTTAGCAAGTGCGCAGGTTCCTCCTCCTGCGCACTTAGCAAGTGCGCAGGACCTGCTCCGTGCGCACTTAGCAAGTGCGCACGACCTGTTCTTCGCGAAAAACCCTAACTTTCGCATTCGGTCTGATCATGTAAAGATCCTGAACATGTTGCATCCAAAACGTTCGTTTTCCATTAAGGAATTCGATTCTATGATTATCTTTCAGTTTCATCCACAAAAACGTCCGATTTTCACCCAAGACCCGAAAACCCAAAAACGAACTAAAAACTCAGATTTAGGTCGGATCGTTACCTGAATCGAGCTTCTGATCCGGAGGTTCTTCTCACGAGTGCAAGAGACACGAGCGGGTGCAATCTTGTGCGATTCTGACACTTTCTCTCTCTACGAGTTTCTCTCTCTAGAATTTGCAAATGAGAGAAACATGTGGTGACCTTGGCTATTTATAGGGGAGACCTCCCCAAGCCCGGTTCGTGACTGACCCGGCCCGACTTCGGCCCGCTTGAACTCGTTAACTTTATTTCTCGACATTTTGGGATGTTACAAGTCTACCCCCCTTATAATAGGTTTCGTCCCCGAAACCTATCACAAGTCAAATAATTGAGGGTACGACTCCCTCATCTCCGCCTCCGTTTCCCATGTAGCCTCCGATCCCTTTCGGTGCCTCCATTGGACTTTAACCAATGGAATAACTTTATTACGCAAACGCTTTTCCTTTCGGTCTAAGATAGCCACGGGTTCTTCGATGTAATTAAGGCTGTTGTCGACCTCGATGTCAGTAAGTGGTACGTGAGCCGATTCATCCGCCAAACACTTTCTCAAGTGTGATACATGGAAGGTAGGATGAATCCCACTTAACTCATCAGGCAACTCCAACCGATAAGCGACTTCACCAACCCGTGCCATTATCCTGAACGGTCCGACAAACCTCGGACTTAACTTTCCTCTCTTTCTGAATCGAATGATTCCCTTCCAGGGGGACACTTTCAACATTACTCTGTCCCCAACATCAAACTCGATAGGCCTTCGTCGTCTATCCGCATAGGATTTCTGACGATCTTGTGCGGCCTTCATTCGTGCTTTGATCTGATCAAACCTTTCTGATGTTTCTTTTATAACTTCAAGACTTCCCAATTCCTTCTGTCCAATCTCACCCCAACAAACCGGGGTTCTACATCTTCTCCCATACAACATTTCGTAAGGCGGCATGCCTATCGTCGTGTGATGACTATTGTTGTAGGAGAACTCGGCTAATGGCAGATGGCTGTCCCAACTGCCACCGAAGTCAATAATACAAGCACGGAGCATATCCTCCAATGTCTGAATGGTCCTTTCGGACTGACCATCCGTTTGTGGGTGGTATGCCGTGCTGATATTCAGCCTCGTGCCCATCGACTCGTGAAATCTTTTCCAGAACCTCGATGTGAATCGTGTGTCCCGGTCAGATACGATCGTCAAGGGCATCCCATGCCGCGCTACTACTTCGTTGATAAATACCTCTGCTAACCTTTCTGACGAGAACGCCTCGCGAATAGGTAGGAAATGAGCACTCTTCGTTAAACGGTCCACAATTACCCAAATGGCGTCATGACCTTTAGCTGTGCGAGGTAGCTTAGTTATGAAGTCCATGGTAATGTGTTCCCACTTCCATTCTGGTATGTCAAGTGGTTGAATCTTTCCATACGGTTTCTGGTGTTCAGCCTTTACTTGCGAGCAAGTCAAGCACTTGCTTACATACTTCGTCACATCACATTTCATTCCAGGCCACCAATATTCCCTCTTCAGATCTTGGTACATTTTATTGGTACCGGGATGGATAGAGTAACGAGACTTATGAGCCTCATCCAAGATTTTGCTCCTAAGTTCGCCACCCATAGGTATCCATATCCGTCCATAACGCGTTCTAACACCGAGGGTGTTATATTCCAACTTGTCCCGTTGGCCAACCATCCTTTCTTTCTTTATATTTTCTTCCTTCAAAGCTTCATCTTGAGCTCTCTCAATTTCTCTCATCACATCCGATGTTACCACCAACTGGCAAGCTTTCACTCTAATAGGAGTAGGCACATCCTTTCGGCTTAGAGCGTCAGCCACCACGTTTGCCTTTCCAGGATGGTACATTATTTCACAGTCATAGTCCTTCAGGAGTTCCAACCATCTCCTCTGCCTCATATTAAGCTCCTTTTGTTCGAAGAAGTACTTCAAACTTTTGTGGTCGGAGTAAATAGTAAACTTTACCCCGTACAGGTAGTGCCTCCATATTTTCAATGCAAATACGACAGCAGCAAGTTCCAAATCGTGAGTCGGATAGTTGACTTCGTGAACTTTCAACTGCCGCGACGCATATGCAATCACTCTACCGCGTTGCATCAACACACACCCTAATCCCTGACCCGACGCGTCAGAGTATACCACCAGGTCTTCACTGCCCTCGGGAAGGGCCAAGACTGGAGCTTGTGTTAGCTTCTCTTTCAATTCCTTAAACGCCTCATCCTGGGTCGAACCCCATTCGTACTTTACTTCTTTCCGAGTCAACTTTGTCAATGGCGAAGCTATTTTCGAGAAATCCTGGATGAATCTCCGATAGTAGCCCGCCAATCCTAAGAAACTGCGGATTTCAGTTGGCGTGTTAGGAGTGTCCCATTCACTTACCGTTACTATCTTTGCTGGGTCAACCATAATGCCGTTCGGGCCAATGACGTGACCTAGGAATTGGACTTCCCTAAGCCAGAACGCACATTTGGAGAATTTAGCATACAACTTCTCCTTCTTTAGAGCTTCCAACACTTCCTTCAAGTGACACGCGTGATCACCCTCATTCTTGGAGTAGATAAGGATGTCATCGATGAACACTATTACCGATCGATCCAGCATCGGTCGACACACCCTATTCATTAAATCCATGAACGCTGCGGGGGCGTTCGTCAATCCGAAAGACATTACGCGGAACTCGAAATGTCCATAACGCGTGCGAAATGCAGTTTTCGGTATGTCTTCTTCCCTCACCTTCAACTGATGGTACCCGGACCGAAGGTCGATTTTCGAAAACCAACTTGCGCCTTGCAACTGGTCGAACAGGTCATCGATCCTTGGTAAAGGGTACTTGTTCTTCACCGTTCGTTTATTCAACTCGCGATAATCGATACACATTCTCATCGAACCATCTTTCTTCTTTACAAACAATACCGGAGCACCCCACGGCGAGATGCTCGGTTGGATAAATCCTTTCTCAAGTAACTCGTCTAGTTGGACCATAAGTTCCTTCATTTCCACTGGTGCTAGTCGATATGGAGCTTTAGCCACGGGCTGGGCATCTGGTACTAAGTCAATTCGGAACTCAATTTCTCTATCGCGTGGTATCCCAGGCAAATCCTCTGGAAACACCTCCGGGTACTCGCGTACCACGGGTACATCGTCTAGTTCCTTCACTTCCTTACACTTATCAATTACATATACCAGATAAGCCTCGCATCCGCGCCTCAAGTAATTCGTTGCCTTAATCATTGAGATGACGTTTGGCATCGGGGCGTCACGATCTCCAAAGACTTCGACTTTGCTACCATCCGGAGCCTTGAGTTGGATTATCTTTCGTTTACATATGATTTGTGCTTCGTTGGTAGTTAACCAATCCATACCCAGCACGACATCGAACCCTCCCAAAACCATAACAAACAATCTGACAGGGAACCTATGTCCTTCTATTTTTATTGTGGAGTTGTCAACTACATCGGTCACTCTCGCAGTTCTACCCTCTGCGGTTTCTACGCTAAAGGCCCTTTCTAACTTACTAGCAGCGTACTTCATTCTCTTACAAAAAGACGCAAATATAAAACTCTTACCGGCACCCGAATCAAATAACACAGAAACAAGAGTGTTGTCAAGGACGAATGTACCTGACGCCACATCGGGATTCGCCCTGGCTTGTTCTTGCGTCAGTGCGTACGCACGAGTCTTTGCACGAGATCCTTCTCCCTTCTTTTCCGGGCCCTTTCCCTTCCCGGTTTCCCCCATCCTGGGCTTGGTACATTCTCGGCTCATATGGCCGAATTCCCCACAGTTATAGCATTTGTAGCCTTGCGGGCATTCTCGAGAGTAGTGCCCGGTCTTGCCACACTTATAGCACAAGCTAGATCCTAGTCTGCATTCACCTACATGCTCCCTTCCACACTTCTTACAAACAGTCGGCTCACCCACCCGAGCCCTCTTATCACGAGACACAAACATCTTTCCCCCAGTTCGCTTGTTTGAGAAGCTCGGTCTCTTCTTTTGCTCTTCAACGGCAACAGCATTCAGTGCCAGATCGTCAAACACCACGCCGCTTAGCTCTACTGCCGAATCATAGGTAGTAGGGGCGTTTGCCTTAACATAGGTGCGGACCTGGTCCGGCAACCCTTGAATATAACAGGCAATCTTTCTCTCTTCTGTAGTGACAAGGTGTGGCACCAGACGTGCCAGTTCATTAAATCGGGTTGTGTATTGCCGGTGCGTCATGTTCCCGGCCTTCAAACCCAGAAATTCCCTCTCTACCTTTTCAATCTCGTTCCTTGGGCAGAAATTCTTGATTACCAAAGTTTTCAAGTCAGCCCACATCATCGCATCCACAATCTCGCTCCCTTTAGCTTGACGTACACCTTCCCACCAGTGGGATGCTTCCTCCCTCAAGGAGTTAGCAGCAAACTTCACTACTTGATTAGCTCGACACTCGCTCAGACGGATGGCGGCTTCCATACGTATTACCCAATCAAAAGTAGCTACCGCGTCCTTCTTCCCAGTGAGTATCGGCGGGTCACATGCCTTAAAGGACTTATATTCACATCCGCGAGCAGGCGGTGCATTGTCGGTCTCATTGTTCTGAGCACCAATTGCCGCGCTAGACCCACCCGCCCCATTGACCTGCTTCAACGCTTCAGCCAACAGACCTGGCAGAGAATTCTTCATCAATTCTGTGAATTCTCTAGCTATTGCTGCTCTCACTTCTGGTTCAAAAGTGAAAGGTTGCTCTTCAACCTGTGTCTGCTCAGCTTCATGCACACTAACCGCCGGTTCAGTGTGAACACTTCCTTCTTCACTGTGTTCTTGGCGCGCAGGAATCCTGCCACGCCCACCATTTCGACCGCCGGTACGACCACCGGTACGGCCACCACGCCTTCCGTTCCCTCTCCTTGCCATTTCGTTCTATTAGACAAGAAATCCAATGTCATCACGCTAGTTAACAAATAAAATTCAATAAGTACTGTAAGATGTTAATATACACTGGCCATCTGTAATTAACCATTACACTACCTTTCGATTTCTATTTGACCACCTTTGTGATTCCATCAGAACACAAGTCCTTTCCTAACTCTTTCTAAGGCATACTATATACGTAAATATATACTACCTTCATATCTGATGCTGTGGCTCGAGTTACCCGTAGTGGCATCCGCTTTCGGTCCCATTCAAAGTTTAAGTTCAGACACTGGGGGTGTCCGAATCTCTCAAACTATTGCTCTGATACCAACTTGTGAGGCCCCAAACCCGGGAGGCCCCACTTGTTGGAATTACTCATTCACAAACAGTTCTTAAACATGAATATCAAATAACGCAGCGGAAAATTTCATTTAAACATAACTTAATCGTTGTTCATACATGCGGAAGCGTAAACATAGTTTAAAACATATTTACATCATAACTAAACATAACGGGATGCCAGTCTTCAAAGCAGTCGGGTAACTCTTCATCTCTAGCCAAGCATCACCGTCCATCCTCAGAACCTACCTTAACCTGAATGTGTACACTTAAAAACGTCAGCTACGCTGGTGAGTTCTAGTTTTCGTTCGTTTTAAGAAATGGTTCATCATTCAAACATTCAATAGGGTTTAACATTCGTATAAGAAAACAGGGCCTTTCATTCGTAAACCTTCGCATATTTAAACACAATCATTTGTTTAAAATATTAACATTCATTTAAGTCATACATTATTATCTAAATCTGTATCGTTACGCGTCTCTATGTCCCCGTAGGAACCTTTAATGTTGTGGGCAACCGTTACGTATCGCCGTCATTGCCACAACCATACCACTACGTTGGGTCAACCGTTACGTATCGCCGTCATTGCCCAACCCTTCAATGCGTGGGGTCAACCGTTACGTATCGCCGTCATTGCCCAACACGCATCTTTCCTTTGGAAATCAACCGTTACGTATCGCCGTCATTGATTTCCCATTACCTCGTTCGCTTAGGATGATCGTCATCACCCGAGTAACCGTCGTTACTCCCTTTACCAGTTGTACAACATCAAAACCATTGACATGCCACAAAGACATTGCCCATGTTGTTCTTGTGGTAACTATGGCTCACTGTCCATAATCTACCACAAGGCTGGGAATCACATTCCCAGACTTCATTCGTCAATTCCATTCATTTGACAGATTAGATTTGTAATGACTTCTTTAAAACATTTGCCCCTTTTTGTTTTCTTTTCATAAAACCTTTCCTTCACTTTCAAAACCCTTTACCTTTTCATTAAACCATTTCTTTATAACATTCGTTCGTAAGCATTTCGTTCATAAACTTTCTTTCCATAAACCCTTCGTTCCAAATCATTTCCTTTCGTAAACGTAGTTTCATAAACATCATTTTATAAAACATCATTTCATAAAACATCATTTCATACGTGTACACACCAGCCCGAAAACATTATATAAAAACATTTAAAAGAGGGCTTCTAGAACTCACCTTATAAGCTAGTCTCGGTTGTCCTAATCAAGGGTCCAACCACGTCACTTCCGATCTGAATTGAGTAGTTACATACACATCAGATCATTACCGACTCTAACGGTTTAACCATTCTAGACATACTAATCTCCACTCAACAGCCTGATGTCTGCGCACTTAGCAAGTGCGCAGACCCTGCCTCCTGCGCACTTAGCAAGTGCGCAGGTCCTTCCTCCTGCGCACTTAGCAAGTGCGCAGGTTCCTCCTCCTGCGCACTTAGCAAGTGCGCAGGACCTGCTCCGTGCGCACTTAGCAAGTGCGCACGACCTGTTCTTCGCGAAAAACCCTAACTTTCGCATTCGGTCTGATCATGTAAAGATCCCGAACATGTTGCATCCAAAACGTTCGTTTTCCATTAAGGAATTCGATTCTATGATTATCTTTCAGTTTCATCCACAAAAACGTCCGATTTTCACCCAAGACCCGAAAACCCAAAAACGAACTAAAAACTCAGATTTAGGTCGGATCGTTACCTGAATCGAGCTTCTGATCCGGAGGTTCTTCTCACGAGTGCAAGAGACACGAGCGGGTGCAATCTTGTGCGATTCCGACACTTTCTCTCTCTATGGGTTTCTCTCTCTAGAATTTGCAAATGAGAGAAACATGTGGTGACCTTGGCTATTTATAGGGGAGACCTCCCCAAGCCCGGTTCGCGACTGACCCGACCCGACTTCGGCCCGCTTGAACTCGTTAACTTTATTTCTTGACATTTTGGGATGTTACAGCACTACACCACCACGGAGAAGGAGTTGTTGGCCGTGGTGTTTGCATTCGATAAATTCAGGTCCTATCTTGTGTTGTCCAAAACCATCGTGTACACAGACCTAGCAGCAGTGAGATATCTCTTCAGCAAGCAGGACGCTAAGCCCCGCCTTATTCGTTGGATCCTGTTGCTGCAAGAGTTTGATATAGAGATTAGAGATAAGAAGGGGGCAGAAAATGTGGCAGTCGATCAATTGTCACGATTAGAGGGTACTGAGAGTGGACACACGGGAGTCCAGATTGATAATCAGTTTCCTATGGAGAGTTTGACGAAAGTGACTGTGAGTGAGGATGATTGCCCTTGGTTCGCGAACATTGCGAACTACCTTGTTGATGGCATCTTGATAAAGGGCATGACTCACCAGCAGAAGAAGAAATTCTTCACAGATATTCGGCACTACATTTGGGAGGATCCACAACTGTTTAGAGTAGTAGTAGATCAGGTGATTAGGAGATGTGTAGCCAAGAGTGAGGTCGAGAGCATTTTGAGGCAGTGTCACGAGGGTCCCACTGGAGGTCATAATGGGGCCAGCTACACAGCTAAGAGGGTATTTGATTCAGGTTTTTATTTGCCAACGATATTTAAGGATGCTCACGCGTTTGTTAGGAGATGTGATGCATGCCAGAGGACAGGGAACATCTCTTCGAGGAATGAGATGCCATAGAACCCCATCCAGATTGTTGATGTGTTTGATTTCTGGGGGGTTGACTTTATGGGAACGTTCACTTCATCTCGAGGAAATAAGAGCATACTCGTCATAGTGGATTACGTTTCGAAGTGGGTGGACGCCGAATCTCTACCCACGAATGATACGAGAGTAGTTGTAAGGTTCTTGAGGAAGTTGTTTGCTAGATTTGGTGTGCCAAAGGCACTGATTAGCGGTAGAGGTACCCACTTCTGCAATGAGAAGATAGAGAAAACCTTGCAAAGATATGGGGTCACCCATCGACTTGCAATGACTTATCATCCGCAGACAAGTGGGCAGGTAGAGGTTAGCAACATCGGGATTAAACGGATTCTGGAGAAAACGGTTGGGTCGAATAGGAAGGATTGGGCATATAAGCTAAATGATGCACTATGGGCTTTCGGTACGACATTCAGGACACCTATCAGTTCCACACCATTTAGGTTGATTTATGGGAAAGCGTGTCATCTGCCGGTTGAGTTAGAGCATCGTTCATTTTAGACCCTCCAAGGAGGGGAAGAACCGGATGTACGAGTTGCATGAGTTAGAGGAGCTGAGGGATCATGCATATGCATGATCATATGATGATAAGTTGAGGACTAAAGAGCTGCATGATCGCCACATAAATGGTAGTAAGGAATTTGAGGTTGGAGATTGAGTGCTATTGTTTAATTCCCGGTTGAGGCTTTTCCCGAGAAAGTTGAGATCTCGATGGTCGGGCCCGTTCACAGTCATTCAGGTTTTTTCTTACGGGACGATAGAGATAGAGGGAGAAGATGGAGCGAAGTTCAAAGTAAATGGGCATAAATTGAAGCACTATATCACTGGCCCGGTTCCGGAACGCTCAGTTGAGGCGGTGCACCTCGACCCGCCACAGAACTAAGTGTGAGGATGAGTCAGGCTAACGACTCGATAAACCAAGCGCTTCCGGGAGGCAACCCGAGTTGTATTTCTCATCTGTTTTTGGTGTTTGTGTCTGTCTGTGTTGTGTCTTGCAGGGATTCGTGCGTGATTCAGCGGGGAAAATCATCAGGAATGCAGTCCTAGGTATTCTTACAGATGTTTTTATAGTGGACAGGTTTTTATTGGAATTGGGGTAAAAAGGTTTTGGGGCCAAAAGTTTTCTATGTATAAAAAAATGAATTAACTTTCTGTGATAAACACCCCTTCGGGGCACGCGAAATCTGGAGAATCGATCTTTGCGACACGCGAGGATGCATTATTTACGCCGGCCTAAACCCACCTCCTCGCGACACGCGAGGAGTGTCCATTGAATCTTCACGACACGCGAACCTTCCCTAGACTTGCCTTTTTCCTTATTTTCCAGGGTTTTGCACCACCATTCATCACCATCACCCAATACCATCTCATCCATCATCACCATATCATCTACCATTATCCACTACCATGGGAAGCTCAGAGCCATTCATGACCGACGATCCACCTCGCCACATATCAGGTGTGTTCCCCACGTATCAGGTACGTATCCTGGCATTCCATCTTGAGTCTTAGCCAGTCCGTAGAGTCTTTTATTTTAACTTGAGTCTGTAACATGAGTCAGTTTAAAGTTGCGGGTTGGTTTGAGTTTTATTTTGTAGGTATTGATCGCTCCGTCCGTACTCAATCTCCATTCGGGCGGAGTTGATCTTAATCTGATCTTTGTGTAAAGGTAACCCGACATGAAGTGTGCATCCTCGACCAAAATGCTATACGGTGCACAAATGGAAGAACAACGTTGGACATTTCAGTGCCTATACATTACCAGCTAAGTCATTTTCTGTTTATTTTTGTCTTTTTATTTTTGGTTGTTTCTTGTTTCACATTGAGGAAAATGTGTCTTTCAAGTGTGAGGATGGGAGACTGTTGAGTCTTAGGTTTATCTTTCTTTAAAAATAATTAAAAAAAGAGAGTTGTTTGGTTTTGCAAGTCCCGAGTGCTTCACATAATATACTTTTACCCGGGTATACAAAAGACCTGTTTTTGTGCAATGTAAATCAAGAGTTTTAAGTGGGTCGGTTGTGGGTTTGCGTTTCCCTAACGAGGTATTCTCCAAGTATTTGGGATTAAGTGTATTCAACTAGTCGTTTTTTTTTCAGTAATAAAATAATTTGGGATGCTTAGGAAAGTTTAGCAGACTAGACGGTTTTGACTGTGCATGACTTGTATCGGTAACCCGATTCCACACATTCAGTGAGATTTGAGCCTTTTCATATTCATTTATATTCACTGCTTTTTGTTTGATGTGTGTTTACCTGCATGATTTGTTTGGATTAGAACTTTATTATCTTGATACATTTTGAGACCCTAGGTTTAGACGGCACACATAAATGATCTAAGGCATTAGGATTCAACCCTTTGTATTTAGCCCTTTTTCATCTGATTTCCCTACCCGAACATTATCCCTTACTGAACCCAGTTTGAACCTTTATCCCTTTCATTTGTTTAACCCACATATTACACCTTGAGCCTTCTAGCTTTTTTTTTATTTTTAACCCGTGTTATTAATCCGTTTCGAGTTAGTCTTGTTAATATGTGTGTGTTTTAGCAATATAGCTTATATAAAAAAAAATAGTCAGAAGAATATGTGTGAAGATCAAAGATCCTCAAATGTTTAGTTATGTTTGTTTGTTCATGCTTAGCTTGACTAGTCCCGGATTAGTTTCACCTTAGCCACTTTTATACCCTTTATCTGTACCTAAACCCTAACCTTACATTAGAACCCAGGAAGACCTTGTTGATCTATGTGTTTGTCTTCACATTCGGGTGGAGATTTGATTGATTCTCAGGCATATGCCTTAAACATTTCATTGGCAGGTCTGAGAGTTAGAATAGGAGCCGGCACATCTTTTGCTAGTCACAGAAATAGACTAAGTGGAGAGAACTCTTGTGAGGGGTACGAGTTGTGCACATTTATAGTTTGAAAGAATGTGAGTCTTGATTAGGTGTGCCCATGTTTTTCAAAAAGTTAGGTCCCATCTAGACTGGTTGAAGTGTAAATCTTTTGACCGTTGTAAAACTTGGGGAGTCATTCGTTGTTATTGGATTTCGTGATCTGCTTCTGACCTTAACTTGAGAATTTTGGTATTTGTGTGATTACTTGGTTGGATGTACTGCTTTGGGCTTTGCTTAAGGACAAACAAAGTTCAAGTGTGAGAATGTTTGATATGTTCTAAAACACATATGTTTATGGAGTTGTTTTTGACCAGTTTTACCCAGTTTTATTAGCAAATATCTTAAGAAATTGGTACTTAATGAAATTATTGTTGAATTTGCAGGTTTACATGATAAACCAAAGAATTATACTGAAGAAACGGAGCCGTAGAGAGACAAAAGAAAAAAGTTAGAAATTATACTCTTCGCGACACGCGAAGAGTGAGCTCCAGAAGTTCGCGACACGCGAAGATATCCATAACCGGGCCTGACTAAATTGGCCTTCACGACACGCGAAGGGCCGGGTAGACATTTTCGCGACACGCGAAGGGCCAAAAAGCCGCAAAACCCTAGTTTTCGATTATTTAAAGATTTGAGCGGCCATTATTCAAGGGGTTCGATTGTTTTGCAGATGTGGACGACCAGAGAGACTTCAAGGACAAGTTTGGAGCTTCAGGATCACTTAGATTTGTTGTGGGGATTGCTATTCGGTTTGCAATTCGCGTTTTCATCATTCGGTTTCTTCTATTTACATTTGTTTCGAATTCTCAACACGTTTCTAGTATTTTGTGACTTGTTTCCCGGTATTATGAGTAGCTAAACTCATAGCTACCTAGATTAGGATGAATATTGATATGTTTTGATTATTTTTTAGTTTTAATCGATCGTATGACGTATATCAGTGTAAAGATTCTTGATTTATTGCTTATGAAAGTGTTTGAGTACTGATCTGCTTTTTGATCTTGCATGAATTTGTTGCTCTTGGGGTCTTGCTTGAATACTTTGTGTGTTTTGGGTGAGATTTCGGGTTTCTGGGTCATTTGCTTTGTGTTTGTGATCTAGACGATTAGGCCAATCATTGTAGCAGGTTTGTGTGGTCATAAAATTCAGTGTTTTAGCAATCTTGAGTCCGAGAGAAGATAGTTTGTCGGGTTGTCTAGTGGTTTGTCGGTTTGGGTAGCAATTGCACGAGAGTGGGTTGTCCGAGTCGTCTTTATCATCTTGCAATTTCGTGTCATAAACAGTATTTTGGGAGTTTACTCCTTGCTCTTAGAGCATGGGGTATACCGTTGTGATTGTGGTGTAGTGTGATAATAAAGTGCACGCCACGTGGTGCCACGTCACTATCCTCATTATCACACCGTCCATCACTTGGCAAGGGGTATACCTATGTGATTGTGATGGTGTGATAATTAAATGTTTTTTTTTATTTAAATATACCAAAAAAATTAACTCTATATCACTTTAACCACCCCCACCCATCTGTATGTTCATCCACTCCACCCCCAAACCCCCAAATAGATTGTCTTCCCCGCCGATCTCATCGGAACCACCTTAACCTACACTCCTCCTCCTCCTCCTACAATTAGCCATATCAAGGAACCAAACTACCACAAAAACAACGATCGCTCTTGTCTTCTAATCACCGTATCCAAGCAACCCCCAATATAATCGAAGCACATCCGACGACAACAAACGGCCGGCGACGACGGTAAAAATCATTTTTCTTAGCAAAACAAAACAAATCGATTAAGAGGTACCATTAGATCTCCACTTTTCTTCCCTTCCATCCTCATCTTCTCAGTTTGGTACAATTCCTACTGCGCTTGGTACAACCACCCAAACCAAAAACAAGACTAAACTCATCAAACCCATTACTGCAAATTCCACCAAAATCCATAAATTTCAAGAAAAGCTCTCATGTTCTCCCGTGAAAAAAAGCATGCGAATGGTTCACGGCGTAAAAATTTTTTTGAGGGGGCGGTGTGGTGTGTGGTTCACAGTGTGATTAGTTAGTCCACGTAGGATCACGCCTTGGATCACACGGGTATACCGGATGGCCTTAGGTCTGTCTAGGGTAGTCTCTGAGTATAAGACGGTTGAGACTGAGAGGTGAAACCGTTGTTGAGTACATGGTATTCTAGGTTTTGGAGAGTCCGAGAGGAAATCCAATTCCTTTCTGGTGAGCTTAATCTGACACTTAGGATACTTGAGGTGTGTTGGTGAGTCCGAGAGGAGATCCTACATGTTTTAGTGATTCACGAGTCAGTCTATCTTTAGAACCGGTGTCATACAGTCGGTTGTCCCGAAAGCAGTTGAGTCAGTCAATAGGATTCCTGGTCTAGGTAGTATTTGTCCCATATTTGGTCTTCGTCTGAGTTCTAGTGTGTTTGATCTTTCTAGTGTCGTTTATTTGTCTGTAACCTTTAGTATTTTGTCTGTCTTTGAGTCGAGTCAGTATTTAGTTGCTTTATTCTAAATTACATGTCCTAAAAGTATTAAATAGAATCATCTTGTGTGTTACATCGGTTAGGAGTCAATAAAGGTTCAGTATCGAGGGTCGCAGCCTTTTGTATCCATGGTTCTATAACTCGGGCTTACTGTCTTTACTACGCGCGACCGGTACACTTGTCGTAAGCATGTGAATTAGTCGGTAGTCCATTTTTGAATTAAAACTTGGTAAAGTAATTTATATATATAATATCACGCATTAGGTAGCCCCACTTGGACTATTTCGGCCAAAACTAGGGGGTAGGGTAGGGGGTTAGGTGTTGTCACTTCAAAGGTAATTATTTCACTGTCTAGGTACACGGTATTTAAGTAGTGTATACCCGGTATATGATCCCGTGATCTAATACCCGGTGTATAACCCTTTTATGATTAAAAACTTATATATATTGTGTACCTTGATTAGTTTTAATAGCCTACTAGTTAAACCCGACGTAGTTATTACTTAACTAATACATATACGTTTTCACATAAAAATAACTTAACGTCGTGTAATAACCATTTAGAAGTCATATTTTAAGAGTTTAGTCACCAATATTTAAGTTTTAATATTATAAAGCGTCACTAGTCTTTATTTAAATAAAATCTTGTTAATCACCAACGGACGTTCCTTGCGGGTTATAATTGTTTATTCCTTAGTAATTCTAAAAATTACTAAAATATAATGTGAGTTCCTTTGCTAGACTCCTTGACAATACTTTGTCAAATAATAAACCACGAAATATAAATTAGAGTAAATTACACATATTGTCCTTTATTTATACTAAAAATTACACTATGTGTCCTTTTACTTCAATAAGTACACCACAGGTCCTTTTATTACATACTTTTATACATCCTATGTCCTTTACACTAACATCCATCCAATTTCCTGGTTAAGTCACCCCATGTGCCTCTCACGTGAGGGGCAAAAAAGTCATTTCACTTGGCTTGTCCATATATCCTTTTTTCACCAGACACCATCACCATGTCATCCTCACCCCTAATTCCACCACCACCAAACACTCTATTCTCTCCGGCGATCCCTGCTGAGACGCCATCCACCATGTCGGATCTAAATCTGGCACTAGTTTATCCCTCTCTGACCTCCGGTTCATGCAACGTCTTGGCACCGGAGACATCGCAACATCCTTCTGTTTATAAACCCCCCTGTAAACCCTGCTGTGTCTCCCCGTAGCACTCCATTCCGACTCTCCTTCTTCTTCACTTCCATTCGCCTTTATCTCACCTCCAGACGACACTCAATACATCGACCACGACACCACTCGCTTGTACTCCCCGAGTGATAGCCTCCTCTCCAGCTTCCCATTGTTCGAAATTCGCTTGAACCAGTTCAATTTCTTTATCGATTAATCAATTTTTTTCTCAAATTAACTCAATCTACATTCGATAATTGATTATTTTGTATCCGATTTGACCTAAATAGAGTATAGCAAAAAGTCCGATTGATTTACGGATGTGTAAAACTGTAAAAGTGAGGAGATTAGATATGCATAGATATCCGTGCAAGCCTGAAGATACGGAAATGAAAGAAGAAGAAGAAGAGAGAAATACGGTTGACGGGTGGAGTGTTTCACCCACAGATACACATAGTCATTGTAACCATCATAACGTGTGAAGATCCACTTCAAAGGAGACCAGAGGGTATTGCCGTTGATAGCGAATGGGGGTGGATGAGACTAGAGCTGTAATGCAAGCTTTGGACTTCAATTCCCCAAAATTGATGTAAGAATCATCACTGATTTTGACTTGGGTTCCTCCTTGTACACAGAATTTAGTCATTTCAGGTATGCTTATAAGATTAGGTTGATGCCTTAAACAGATCTTAACCATAGGCAGGTTGAAGGTGGACGTAGGGTGATGGGAGTTGCGGTTATACATTTTGAGGTAGATGCTATGAACAGATGTTGGTAAGGTGGAAGATGATGGGGTGGGGCCTGGGTGTTTCAAGTGGGGCCCATCATGTGAAAGATTAAAAAACAAATTTATAGATGAAATGACTATTTTGCCCATCATGTGAGTGGCACATGATGGGATTTAACGAAGTGGATGGGGGTTAGTGTAAAGGACATAGGATGTATAAAAGTATGTAATAAAAGGACCTGTGGTGTACTTATTAAAATCAAAGGACACAAAGTGTAATTTGTACTATAAATAAAGAACAATATGTGTAATTAACTCTATAAATTATAAACGTGAAATCATGAATATGCCTTTTGACATGAAATACTAGGTGTAACATTCTCCCCATGTTAAAGAGAATTTCGTCCTAAAATTCAGTTGTTGTTATCTTGACTTGGAGTGTTCATGAACAAGGGTGGGGTACTTGGCTTTCATTTAATATTCTCATTCCCTAGTATACTCGGGGCCACGCTTTGAATTCCAAAGTACCTTAACCAATTTAGCACGGCTACGCCTTGTTTTTTGAACTTTCCAATCTGTGACTTCAATGGATTCCTCAACGAAGTGCAGCTTGTCGTCTATGAGAATCTCATCAAGCGATATAATTAACGTCTCATCTGATAAGCACTTCTTGAAATTTGACACAAGAAACGTATCATGTACGTCGCTTAGTTCTTGTGGCAACTTGAGCTTGTATGCTACAGGGGCAACTCTCGCCCGTATTTCAAACGGTCTCCATTATCTATGATTATGTTTGCTACAATTTCCAAACCTGGCAATTCCTTTCCAAGACGGGACTTTTAACAAAATTTGGTCTCCATCTTGGAATTCTAGTGGCTTTCGTTCGTTGTTACTAAACTCTTTTATCTGTCTTGAGCGGTTTTCAGACGATCTTTAGCTTTGAAGATCTTGTCAATGGTTTCCTAACCAATTTCAGGACCAGTCATATGCTTTTCATCAAGCTCCGCCCAACATGGCGATGAACAACATTTACAACCATATAAAGCCTCAACAGAGCGGCTTTAATGCTAGTATTGTCACACCCCAACCGACGACGAAAACGTCGGGGCGGGACATGAAGACTGTTCATGAGCACATGGTTGACTATGTTGTAATATATTAATGCATCAAATTTCATTTCAAGTTCAAACGAAACCAAATTCAACAATTATAAGAAATGGAAATACATAACGAGTTCTTTTATTTTAATAGCTAGGTCCACAACTTAAGTGTAGCAAATTTGATCAATCTCAAGCATTCGTACCTGAAACATGGTTAAAACAATGTCAACTAAAAAGTTGATGAGCATACATAGGTTTTGACTCTAAATATTATCATTGTGTTGTGTTCATACAATCCATACAAATCATGGTTAATAAGACAAATATGGAGAGTTACTATTGTGAAACCAAATTGTACAATCAAACCTTTTTAACTAGTATGCAAAAACCAAAATGTGTTGTCAGTAACAATCACCATACCTGGGTGGGTTTGTCAGACTCAATAGATCTATCATTGTTTATCGTCGGCTTGTATAGTTAATGATTGCACAGGTAAATTCACACACAAAGTAGTTTACACACCTAGTACTCAAACATAAGGCTCAAATCTGTGCACATGAATGTAGGGTGGAATTGTATTGTGTAATTTGTAACATTGTATAATTGAAACTCATGTTCCACCCCAAAATGTAAATAATATAAAAAGGGGATATGTAAACTCACTTGTATCAAAGATGTAGATAGAACGGGAAAATAGATAGCACAAATGATTTCCAAATCACAAGATTAACCTAAAGTTGGATTCATATGAATTTGAATTAGTAGCACACACAAAGTCTAATGTAGAGTCTAGGATTTTCAATGAGAGTGGGTATAGGGTCTTGTACAATTAGTTAGTGTCATAACATGAAAAGGAATGTGTATTTGTTTAAGTTTTTAAAAGCTTCAAAAGTAAGTGTAAGGTTTATGATTTAATTAATAAAAGATTTAGAGTTTAATTTGAATAACTTCTTAATTTAAATAAATAAATTACTTTTATTTATTCATTTAGAAAAGTAGTGTGGGATTTAAATAAGTTTATTTTATTTATTTATTTATGAACATGTGTCAAAAATATAGTGTATTTATATATATTAGTATATAATTAAGAATATTATGGATTATTAATGTAAAAGATAGTCATTTCAAACATTTTATGTTTTAATAAAATAGTATGTCTTTTTTTATAAATTAAACTGAAAAAAAATGATTTTAAAATAAATGGCGCCCACCCGGATCGAACCCGGGTGGGTTTTGTGTGTGCACCTGGTATTAGCGCTAGACCAAGGGACATTACTCGTGACACAGAACATGTCCGGTAATTATTAACATGGTTATACAGTGGATCCGGGTCTGATTTTATGGTTTGCGAAAAAAGGAAAACGAATGTACGGGTTTCAAACCCGCGCCACCTGGTTAAATGGCGCAATGTCTTAACCAGTTGAGCCAGGTGGTTTCGCTGGTCTAAAGGGTTCCACTAATTTAAATAGAAGACATGGTTTCTAGCCCCAAATCAGATTAGGGCTCAAAATGCGTTTCAACCCTAGATTCAAATTGGGTTTGATACCCTCTGTCATATGGAATTGACAGAGGGCAATTGTTGGCCATGTTAACACGAAGTTATAGACATATTACTTACTTGATTTGGTCGAGAAATGAAGGTTTTCGGCTATGAGCTTAGTCCAGAAGTGCTTGGTAGCAGATCAGGGAGCAAAGGTGAAAAACAGATGCGAATAATGGTTTAGAGAGTTTGATATAGGGTGTGTGAAGGTGTATGAACGTTTTAATTCGTTTAATTCTATCTCAAATAGCCGATTCGATAATAGAGGGCAAGTGACAGCTGTTGGAAATCAAATTGCACGTAATTTGGTTAATTCTTGGTGAATTGGGTTGCGAATGTGGTCGGTATTCATACAAGGATTGATTGAACGTGATTTGCTGGGTCTAACAAGCGTTAATTTCTTGATTTGGAAAGGATTTGATCACGGTTTGACTTTGCGAAATCAATCCTTTCAAAATTCGAATTCTGCCCCTCAAAATGGTCTAACGTGGGCTGTCACCAGAGCTTGAAATGAGTTGTTATACAATTAGGTAACCGTGTAAAGTCCAATTCGACTGGGGTTGATGAAAATCAGTCTCGAATTAGTAGTGGTTTTGAACTGTTTGACCTTCCAAAGTCAAAATAGGTGATATTTATGAATGGGGTCAAAATTAAATGTTAAGGGTCAAATTGGGGTCAAGATGGTCAAATCCAGAATGTGGGGGTTCAAATTGAGAGTTCAAATTGTAAATATTTATATGTACATATTTATAAAGTGATTTTTATTTAAAACTTTATAAATTTTATAATTAAACAAATTGTGAAATGTTTTAGTATAAAAATGAAAATAACTTTCATTTACATAATTTTCGTATGAAACAATATATATATATAAATTAAATATATATAAAAAATATATTAACTTAATTTAAAATGTGTGTGTATGTGTAAAAATTTGAGATTGTATTTGAATGAGATCTTGGATTATAATGTTTGCATAGATAATACAAAGTATTGAAATATAATTGGAATTGAGAGGTTGTTTATTGCACTAAGACAAATACAAGAAAAATCATAAATGTTACAGTATCCCCATTTTGAGGGAATTTTGTCCCGAAATTCAACTAGTTGAGGCTACTGAATCAGCAAAGAGGTGTGGATACTTGAGCTTCATTTGATCCTCACGTTCCCAAGTAAACTCTGGACCGCGTTTAGAGTCCCAATGAACTTTGACAATAGGAATTCGGCTTCGTTTGAGTTGTTTTATCTCACGATCCATAACCTCTACCGGTTTCTCAACGAAGTGCATCGTGTCATCAATGCGCACATCGTCAAGAGGTATGTGGAGATTTTCATCTGTAAGACATTTCTTCAGATTAGATACGTGAAATGTAGGATGCACATTGCCAAGTGATGGAGGTAACTCGAGTTTGTAAGCCACGTTCCCAATCCTTTCAAGGATTTTGAACGGACCCACATAGCGAGGTGCTTGTTTGCCTTTCTTCCCAAAATGGATCACACCCTTCCAAGGGGACACCTTTAGAAGTACAAAATCGCCGACCTGGAATTCCAAGGGTTTTCGTCGTTTGTTGGCATAGCTCTTTTGTCGACTCCTCGCTACTCGAATGTTGTCACAGATTTGTATGATCTTGTCGGAGGTTTCTTGGATTAACTCGGGACCGGTGATTTGTGCTTCACCAATCTCGTTCCCGCGGATAGGAGAATGACACTTACGACCATAGAGAGCTTCAAATGCAGCCACGTCGATACTTGTGTGGTAGCTATTGTTGTAAGAGAACTCAATAAGTGATAAATGTGAATCCCAGTTGCCATCAAAATGAATAACATAAGCTCTAAGCATGTCCTTGAGAGTTTGGATTGTTCGTTCGGTCTGACCCTCAGTTTAGGGATGGTAAGTCGTGCTCAAGTTCAATCGTGTACCAAGAGCAGTTTGGAGGGATTGCCAAAATCGGGAGGTGAAACGAGCATATCTATCAGAGATTAAGTTTAATGGAACACCGTGACGACTCACAGTTTCGTCAATGTAGATTTGGGCCAATTTCTTAGCCCCGTAGTTTTCACTGATGGGTAAGAAATGAACTGATTTGGTGAGTCGGTCAATGATCACCCAAATGCTATCATAACCTCTTGAAGTGCGAGGGAGTTTGGTAATGAAGTCCATGGCTAGGTTCTCCCATTTTCACATGGAAATTTTCGGTTGTTCAAGCAAATCGGAAGGACGTTGATGTTCGGCATTGACTTTTTAGCAAGTTAGACATTTTGCAACATAGAGTGCAATGTCTTTCTTCATACCGGGCCACCAATATTGTTGGCGAAGCTCTTGGTACATCTTATCCGCAACGGGATGAATAGAATAACGATTCTTGTGAGCCTCGTTCATGATAAATGCATGGAGATCATCACAATCGGGAACCCAAATATGATTCAAGTAGTAGAGAAGACCATTGGGTTTGGATTCAAGTTGAAGTTCAACACCACACGACATTTCCTCGTACATGTAACCCTCGGTGGCCGAGACGTGTTGAGCTTTCTAGGATACGATTATGAATGTCGGTTTGAATTCTGACATAATGAAGTATGACATGATCCTTATGACTCAAGGCATCGGCTACAACATTCGCCTTGCCGGGATGGTAACGAATCTCACTGTCGTAGTCGTTAAGAAGTTCAACCCAACGCGGTTGCCTTATGTTGATTTCTTTCTGGTTGAAGATGTGTTGGAGACTCTTGTGGTCGGTGAACACTACACATTTCGTGCCATAAAGATAATGTCTCCAAATCGTTAATGTGAATACGACCGCACCCAACTCAAGATCGTGCGTCGTATAATTCTTCTCATGGATCTTGAGTTGTCTTGATGCATAAGCGATCATCTTGCCTCGTTGCATGAGAACACAATCGAGACCTTGGTTTGATGCATCATAATAAACAACTAGATCATCATTGCCATCAGGAAGAGTGAGAATAGGAGCATTGCATAACTTTTGCTTTAGGATTTGAAAGACTTCTTCCTATTTCGGTCCCCACTCATAAGGTTTACCTTTGTGGGTTAAGGCGGTGAGAGGAACGACAATCTTAGAGAAGTTTGAGATGAACCGTCGGTAATAACCCGCCAGTCTAAGAAATGAGTAAACTTCAGTAAGAGATTTAGGGGCACTCCAATTTTTAACAGTTTCAATCTTTGCAGGATCAACATGAATTCCCTTATCATTAACAACATGACCTAAGAATTGAACTTCCTTTAGCCAAAATTCACACTTGGAGAATTTGGCAAATAGTTGCTCTTTCCTCAAAAGGTCTAGAATCAATCTAAGTTGTTGCTTATGATCCGTCCTAGTCTTGGAGTAGATCAGGATGTTGTTAATGAAGACGATCATGAATATATCAAGGTACGGTTTGCACACGCGGTTCATGAGGTCCATGAAAACAGCGGGTGCAATGGTTAGCCCGAATGGCATAACCCTAAATATGTAATGACCGTATCTTGTTCGGAAGGCGGTCTTTGGAATATCTTCCTCTTGCACACGGAGTTGGTGATAACCGGATCGAAGATCAATCTTCGAGAAGCAGGTAGAACCTTGGAGTTAATTAAAGAGATCATCAATCCTAGGCAAAGGGTAACGGTTTTTTATGGTAATCTTGTTGAGCTCACGGTAGTCAATACACATGCGGAATGATCCATCCTTCTTCTTGACAAATAAGACGGGTGCACCCCACGGTGAATGACTTGGACGAATGAAGCCTTTGTCGGAGAGTTGTTGAAGTTAGCTTGCATTTCAGAATGTGCGAGTAGGTATGAAGCTTTAGCCACGGCGTTAGCTCTGGGCACAAGATCAATGCGAAATTCCACTTGTCGAATGGGAGGAAGACCGGATAGATCTTTGGGGAATACTTCGGGAAAATCTTGAATGATGGGGATGTCTTGAACACTCCTCTCTTTGTCATCCTTTTGAACAATATGAGCTAAGAATGCCACATACTTCTTTAGTAAGTACTTTTGGGCTGTAGTGCACGACATTAGCTTGAGACCTTTACAAGGTTTTTCACCAAATATTCTCAACGTGTCACCCGATGGCAGAGGCATTCGGATACATTTCTCAAAACATATGACTTCGGCATGGTGACTTGACAACCAATCCATGCCTATGATGTTGTCAAAACTCCATAATTGCATCGGTACGAGGTTGACTGGAAACTGTGTTCATTGATTTCTAGGGAGCAGTCAGAGATGATGGAGTCGATTGTGATGGAGTTACCATCCGCTACCTCAACGGTGAATGTTTTCTCTAGTTTGGATCGTGTTTTTGCAAATAAAGGTTCAAAGTTAACTGACACAAAACTCTTATCAGCTCCGGTGTCAAATAGTATAGATTCATATTGTTTATTGACAAGAAACGTACCATTGACCACAACATTGTTCGCCTGAGTTTCATTGGCATTTATGATGAATGCACTCCCACGAGGCCCGCCCTGGTTAGCATTGACAAGCCTTGGGCATTGGTTACGGAAATGGTTCGGGTTGCCACATTCAAAGCAAGCACGTCCATTTGCAATGGCTGGGACCACTTGATTAGCCACTTGTTGGTTGGTATGTGCCTTGGCTCGACAAATATTGGTTGGTATGTGCCTTGGCTCGACAAATATTGGTTGTATGGCCATGTTTCCCATAGTGGTTGCAAATGCGGCAGGGAATGTTTTGTGGGTGATGATAGTTGAATGTGTTGCAAAGTGGGTAACTGCCCCCATAAGGTTTCTTGGCAGGATTTTGAGCCATGGGTGCAACTTTGTTAATTGGAGCAACCGGAGTGAGCACAGCGTAGTTTTTAGTCTTTCTCTTCCTATTGTCATGGTAGGGTTCAATTTTGACTTCTTTGATGTGTGCCGGGGGTGTTGTGGTGTCGGGAACTTTCTTTGCACCTTTCCTTGTTAACGTACTCGCCTTAACATGATTATCAGTTAATGTGGCAGACAGGCGGATAGCATCTTCAAGGGTAGCAGGATTTCTTCCTAGAACAGTATCCTGAATTTGTCTGGGCAGACCACCGATGTACTGTTCGATGCACCGGGACAGTGGTGTGACCATATGGGGCACAAGAAGACTCAACTCATGGACGCGAGTTGTGTAGGCCAACGTTCACCACTGTCTTGGGCAAGATCCCAAAACTCAGCCTCTAGTTTCTTTATCTCATTTCGAGGACAGAACTTCTCGGTCATGAGCCTTTTTAACTCATCCCACGGTAAGGCCATTGTCGTATCCATACCTCTAGTCCTTTTCTCACCATTCCACCATTTGAGCGCATGTTTCTGGAAAACATTGGTGGCATGACGAACACGGAGGTTGTCAGGACATTCACTATTGAGGAAGGTGCCCTCAATACTTTCTGTTGGAGCATATTCTGGTGACAACGAGCTTGAAGATATTATATCTTAGTCTTAGAGTCTTTGACTTGTAATTGATAGAATTGTTAGAAACAGTTAAAGGGGGAGTCTGTTAGGACATGTTTTGTAACTATTGATAAAATTCTGTATAAGTTCATAGAGAGGCGAACTTGTAATCTTTAGGAGCGAACTTGTTAAGTTCGCCTAAGGAATATTGTACAAGTTCATAGAGAGGCGAACTTAACAAGTTCGCCTAAGCATCTTTAGAAGCGAACTTGTTAAGTTTGCCTATAGCAGGTTTGTGTCTATAAATAGAAGTTTACATATTCTGTTTAGAAGTAAAGAAAAGTGAGCAGAAGGATTTGAACGAGTGTATTCTGTGAATCTTGTAAACTCTGTGTTTTGTGACATACAAAGAGAAATTTATTTACCTACTATTTCTATTGTCAATTCGTATACAAACGTTAACACGGTAGGATTCCGCACTCCGTGTTATCGAGACGTCATGTCACGAGATAGATCTGCAGGTAAGAACTCCTGGTAAGCCTTTTGTTAACCCAAATGTGGTTAAACATCAAGATTGAGAAAACTTTTAGAACTACAAGAGCTTTCACAATCTAAACATTTTTTAAATGAACAAGAGTGTTCAAACACTTCACATTTTAAGCAAAAATAACTTAATGAACAGAAGTATGTTTGGAAATCTAAAGTTTCTGTTTCTGACTCGTCAGAGCAATCATCGAAAATCGATGCGAGATTCGATTGTGAATGGAGTGCAGTTTATTATTTTGATACAGATGGACGACCAATGACTACCATGGCTTGGGTCCCAATTTCAAATTAATGTTTCTTGTTAGATGTGCAGGATTAACCAAGAGGGACTATTAATAACATTTGGTTTGTTGATAGTGGTTGTTCATAGCACATGATAGGGAATGATATCTGCAAGAGTAAAGAGTTGTTGATAACTGAGAATCTATTTGATTCAACGAATTGATGCTCAAGGGGGAGAATATGTCACACACAATGTTTTGGAAAGAGTTTTACAAAATCCAAATGATAACCTGAAACTAAGGATGACAATGGTGAGCATAAAGTCATTGATGCAACCATTTTACTAGTTGAGAGGGAGTCTATAGGATAGGGGGAGTACAGAACTGTGTTGGTGACAGAGGCAATGACATTCAATTACATTACATTGGTTGGTTTGAGTTTTTAATTGATTGACTTTCTTAATCCCATGTAACCAAGTAAAATTTTTTCATAAAATGTTTTCATAAAAGGTTTATTTTCTTTTGTTTTACTTTCTTTCATAAAGATTTTGAAAAAGCCAAACAAATTTAAAAGGATAAAATCGACATTACTTGAAGTTAAAGAAGAGATGATAGTACATCAGTAGATGTTTAGTCACACATGACCTTAGTTGGCCTTTATGATTGCTTATCTTTTATAAATGTTTTGATCAGAACTTCTTAGACTGCACAGTATGGGAAATGATAGCTTCATAACTGCTTATGCTTAAAACAAATTGATGCTTGATGCTTATATTTTAATTTGGATACTAGCATGTAGTCTGAATTGTCGATAGGCTATGAGTATCTTTGGTCCATTAGTAGTGTGACAACATAATGATCTTTGAGACAACTTTGATTTGAACCCATTGTATGTCGGGTGTGTGTAAAAGATCATTATCAGATAAAGAATATAAGATCTAAAGTACTTCATGAGACTAGTATCGGTTATGTCGTTAAACACAATTTTTCAGTTCACTTCACTTTCCATGGCCCGAAAAACATGCAACGTGAAGTTGGACTAAGATATGTTTCTTACAACATCTGTTGGAACATATACTAGCCCTTGGATCAATTATCTTGATTCCATTGAATATATCCAGATAACAATTGGATCACGCTACCCTATGTCATTTAATCAATCGATTATGTTGAAGAATTCTATTGGTACAATCCTTCTGTTACTATGAATCACGATACTTCATCCAAACCAAGACATTTGAATCATTCGATTCTGAATCATTCTGATTCTCTGCTTGATATTTTCCTGTGTTTATCGGTATAATTCATCCTGGAGATTGAATATTATCTTGCAATGATCTTATATGTCTTGAAGATAGTGCACATTTAAATTTATGTTGGCATATTTGTGGCTTACACGTTGTATTACAAAATAAATGGTACCTTAATTCACAAGAACATGGGACAAAGATACTGATGGTTTCAATTCTTATAATATTGACAACTTAGATTGACATGTTATGTGTTACAAATTTATATGTAATTTATATTATAAGCATGTTATGATCTGATCCTATCTTCTTTGAAGTTCTTCGCATATCATTACATGTTTTGGTTGAAGCATAAAAGATTTGATCTTATCTGATATAAGAAATGATGAATCTGGATAGGATACCCTTAGAATGTTTAGGGATGTTTATCCAAAATGTGTGACTGATGCATTGTTTTTACTTATATGATCTTCTTACTCGTGATGTTCGACCAAAAAGATGTGATTTTATATTTTACATTTCAGTTTATATAGAGAAAAACCAAAAAGATTTTGTCTTTCTTATGTTTGAAAAACCAAAAAGATTTTATTATTCCAGCTTCCATGGAAATCTTAATTGTTGGTTATTCTTGGTTGTTCTCCTTTGCAAAAACTGAATATTGCAGACAGATGTTGACAAGGGGTCCTTCTCCCAAGTTTTCTTCTAGATAGAAAGAGAAAGTGCAGATGCACAAGACGAAGACTACAGTGTGTTTGATGATATATGAAGACGGATGACAATCGTCTAAAGCTGTTGTCAAGGGGGAGTCTGTTGGAGCATATTCTGGTGACAACGAGCTTGAAGATATTATGTCTTAGTCTTAGAGTCTTTGACTTGTAATTGATAGAATTGTTAGCAACAGTTAAAGGGGAGTCTGTTAAGACATGTTTTGTAACTTTTGATAAAATTCTGTATAAGTTCATAGAGAGGCGAACTTAACAAGTTCGCCTAAGCATCTTTAGGAGCGAACTTGTTAAGTTCGTCTAAGGAATATTGTACAAGTTCGTAGGGAGGCGAACTTAACAAGTTCGCCTAAGCATCTTTTGAAGCAAACTTGTAAAGTTCGCCTATAGCAGGTTTGTGTCTATAAATAGAAGTTTACAGATTCTGTTCAGAAGTAAAAAAAGAGAGCAGAGGGATTTGAACGAGTGTATTATGTGAATCTTGTAAACTCTGTGTTTTGTGGAATACAAAGAGAAGTTTATTTACCTGTTGTTTCTATTGTCAATTCGTATACAAATGTTAACACAGTAGGACTCCGCACTCTGTGTTATCGAGATGTCCTGTCACGAGATCGATCTGAGATGAGTCATGTGGACCTACACTTTCAAACCATTGAAGGAGTCCCGTGGCTCCTTCGGTGCCACAGAATTTGAGGGGATTACACGAATTGAAATGCTTGAAGGTGCATTGTGGTGGGTTGGAACCACCACCACTTCCACGATTAGCACTACCAGTGGTGCCTCCATGGGTGTTGTTGTTGACTTGGGTAAGTGTCACACCCCCAAAATCCACTAATGGAGTTTTACCGTTAGGAATGTGACACACCAGGATCTCAGTCATTAGTTACATCAAACGACACTATATGGGACTTGAAATGTCATAACATAAAAGTTCAGAGTTAAATGCGGAAGCGTAAACGTTAATAGGAAATCAAAAGTAATTACATGCAACAAGCGTCAATTAATGTAAATAAGTAAAACTGTTTAAAATGAATGATATGACAGTAGGACTCCATGCATGTCCTAAGTGTGCAACCTGTGCCAAAGCGACCTGAGAAACATGTAAGAAAAAGTGTCAACACGAGGTTGGTGAGTTCACAGGTTTCAAGTATGTAATAAAAGAGTGTTTGCCAGATTATGTACATTCAATATGCATATCTATAAGTAGCTAGCCTATGTTCATGTTTTACTAAAGCGCTCGCAACCGAAGCTGACTGTTTGTGTATTTGCTTCCTCCCAGGTCTATCAACTCTGGCAAATGTGAGTAGGCTAACATTTCACCCGTTCGATCTCCAATCGAGTTAGCGCGACTAACGCGGGTGGGATTTGTCAAACCCAGTAGTACTACTAAATATTACCTCGCTAAGATCCATATTAACGGTCTGATATAAGATGAGGACTTTCTATGATAGCATGTTACGCTTAGGTTTAACATCGATAACATACGAATTACAAAATCTCAAAATGGTTTAATCATGTTTTCTCCCCCAAGTTAAAACAGTAAGAGAGGGGCCGTGAAAACTCACCTGCGTTGCGTAGTAGGTAGTATCACACAAGTATGAGATTTAGAACCTCAAGTGTTAGCCTGCACGGCTTACGTATGCCCTAGAATTATAAACACATAAGTTAGGGATATATGGGATTTGTGACGACGACACGGAAGATTTGAATGTCCTAAAACATGTGTAGGACCAACGAGTAGACGAATGTGTCCATGGGAATGAGGATTTCTTAGTTTAATAATTAAGGCAAATGTGTTCATGTCATATGCCTCCAATTACGAATAAATATTCGTGTGGTTGTACTATTTAATAATGATCTTAAGAAAATAATATATCACATTATATTATTTTAAGTTTGAAGAAACATAGTACAATAACCAATTACGTGGTCAAAATAATAAATAAATATTACTTTTATTCGAGGTTAATAAACGAGGGTAAATAATATAAATAGTTATATTATTTATAAGTTTGAAACATCTTACAATGTTTATAAACGTGGTATAATAATATAAGAATGTATTATTTTTAATTGAGGTCACGGGGTTAAAAATAATATAAATATATCATTTTATTTGGAATGGTGGTTATAAAATAATATACATATATTATTTTAGAAGTGGAGATAATATTAAATAGGTCATAAAACCAAACTCGAACCTACGGGTAGTTTCCAGGCTCAAAATGTATTAATATATTAATATAATATTATGGGGAAAAATTTTATCAAAAGAATATCGTTGAAAAAGTCCCAAAAAAATAATTGCAGGAGACCGGTTTCGAACCCGGGTCTCCTGCGTGTATGCCTTGTGAATTAACCAGTCCAAGCTCTAGGGCAATCGCAACAAGACCGAATTAAAAATGTTTTTAACATTCAAGCCCCTATGTTCTTCCCCTTTGCGAAACCCGAATCAAAATCCATCCCAATTCCATCGAGTTTTATCACAATTATCCAAAATAACAAAGGGGATTTGTTCATTAGATTCATACGAAACTGTGGTGAGGTTTAATTGTAAAATAAACAAGTTTAGGATTGTTTAGTTACGTTTTTATAAATCGAAACCCTAGTTTAAGAACACGGAATCGATTTGATTAATTCTTGTAATAATAGTTGTTGAATTCATGGGGCTTTCAATAAACTAAGAATTGCGAATCTAACCATGTGGATTAATTGTATTGAGATCAAGTCTAGACCGGATTTCGATTAAATCGAATACGGGATGAACCTAGAATTGGTTCGTCACCAATTCGATCTTATAAGCCACCAAAAGGTTAGGGCTTATGATCTAGGAATGGAAACGAAACTAATGGTGAATTCAATTACCTGAAACGATGTCGGAATGGTGGAGATCGACTAAAACTCAACCGCTGCCTCGACGGGTTGCTCTCCGGCGCTTCTCCGGTCAAATTGGAATACGTAAAAGCTTGACAGAGGTTCGACTAGCATTCTCAGAGTGATTGGTTTCGAAATTGATAGACCAATTGATTGAATTGATGAGTGTTCGTAATGGGTTCGACGGTTTGGATTACAAGGACATAATTCGCAATGATTAACAGTGTTAATCGTTTAGAAACGGCTCGATAATGGTCGAATTCAATAGTGCTTTACGTTACAATCCCTAATTCGAGCAGTTAGGAGGTTAATGTCGCGAATTTGGATCAAGGATAAGAAGAGTTTAACTTCCAAGAGTCAACAGAATCAAAATGCTCTTGATTTTAACTATAAAAGTCAACATATTGGTTTTAGGGTAATTACATCTTTAGTCCCTATAGTTTTATGTGTAATAGGGTTTGAATAATAGCATAATTGGCCCCTGAGATTTCTAATTGAGTTAACTAAGTTAGCTGGAATTTGCCGGGTGTCACATCATCCCTTAGTTGAAAGAATTTTCGTCCCGAAAATTAAAAATAAAAAAAATTCGGATGTCACATCATCCCTTAGTTGAAAGAATTTTCGTCCCGAAAATTAAAATAGTATCTTAAGAGTTTGTCGTGGAGTGCTTGAATAGATGAGAATACTCGCGCATCATCTGATCCACACGCTCCCACGTGCATTCCGGTGTGCGTTTCGAGATCCAACGGACTCTGACAATAGGGATTTTACTGCGTTTTAATGTTTTGACTTCCCTATCCATAATTTCCACGGGTTCTTCGATGAACGCAACTATTCATCAATGTGTAGTTCCTCGAGAGGAACTGCGAGTGATTCGTCTGTTAGACATTTCTTCAAATTTGAGATGTGAAAGACGTTGTGTACACCACTAAGTCCTTCAGGTAGGTCCGGTTGGTATGCTACTGGACCAATTCTCTTCACTATCTTGAATGGTCCAACATAACGAGGATTCAGCTTGCCTCGTTTCCCAAAATGAATGACACCCTTCCAAGGCGAGACTTTTAACAAGACCATATCCCCTACTTGAAATTCTAACGGTTTACGACGCTTATCGGCACAGCTCTTTTGACGGTCACGAGCTGCTGCCATACGGTTTCTAACTTGAATGATTTTCTTAGAAGTTTTAAGTACGAGTTTGGGACCTGTAAGTTGACTATCCCCAACCTCGGCCCAACAATTAGGAGAACGGCATTTCCGTCCATATAATGCTTCAAATGGAGCTGCCTTGATACTAGTGTGATAACTGTTGTTGTAGGAGAATTCCACCAACGGTAGGTGAGACTCCCAGGTGTTACCAAAGTCAATCACACAAGCTCGTAGCATATCCTCCAGAGTTTGTATAGTACGCTCTGTCTGACCATCAGTTTGAGGATGGTATGATGTGCTCATATCTAGACGCGTGCCTAAAGCTTTATGCAACGATTACTAGAAACGAGAGGTGAATCGTGCATCACGATCCGAAATGATAGAGATTGGCAGCCCGTGTCGAGAGACTACTTCTTTCAAGTAAATACGAGTAAATTTTTTTTCCATTTTGTCAGTTTCTCTGATTGCTAAGAAGTGAGCGGATTTAGTTAGACAATCGACGATCACCCAGATGGTGTCGCATCCGCTAGGAGTTCGGGGCAACTTGGTGATAAAATTTAAAGAGATTTGCTCCCATTTACACATATGAATCTCTGGTTGTTAAAGTAGACCAGAAGGCTTTTGGTATCCCACCTTGACCTTTGAGCAGGTCAGGTACTTTGTCACATAGGTGGCTATATCGGCTTTCATCTTCGGCCACCAATATAGCACCTTTTAGGTCTTGGTACATCTTGTCGAAACTAGGATGAATAGAGTATCAAGATTTATGAGCTTCATCCATAACCAGTTCCCTTTAGTTCCTGTACACTGGAACCCATATTCGCTCTACGAAGTAGCGAATACCGTCAGATTTGACCTCGAGTTGTGCTTCCATACCGCGTGTACCTTCCAGCGATAGGTTTTCCTCTTTTAGGGATTCAAGTTGAGCACTACGGATTTTGTCAGGTAATTCGTGGTGGATAGTGAGTTGTAATGCTCGAACTTGTCTGGGCTTAATTTCTTTTCGGCTCAGGGCATCGGCTACTATGTTAGCCTTGCCCGTATGATACTTGATAGCGCAATCATAGTCGTTCAAAGGTTCGAACTAATGACGTTGTCGGATGTTCAACTCTTTTTGTTCAAAGATGTGCTGAAGACTCTTGTGGTCGGTGTAGACAGTGCATTAGGTACCGTACAAGTAATGTCTCCATATCCTTAGTGCAAATGCCATGGCTCCCAATTCTAAGTCGTGAGTCGTGTAGTTCATCTCGTGGATTTTCAGTTGAAGAGAAGCGTATGCGATGACCTTCCTGTGCTGCATCAGCACACAACCAAGACCTTGAATGGATGCATCACAATACACCACAAAATCATCCGTTCCCTCTAGAAGAGATAGGATTTGGTGCACTGCAGAGTTTCTATTTCAGAAGTTGGAACGCTGACTCCTGGGTGTCACCCCAGTTATAGGGTTTACCCTTTTGAGTTAGGGCAGTGAGAGGTTGAGCGATCTTCGAGAATCCCTTGATGAATCGACGGTAGTAGCCAGCCAATCCCAGAAATTGTCGCACCTCTGTCGGAGTCGTTGGTGCCGCCCAATTCTTGATGGCTTCTATTTTAGCTGGATCGACATGTACTCGCGTCTCATTGACTATATGTCCTAAGAATTGTAACACGCGAATCCAGAATTCGCACTTGGAAAGTTCAGCATATACTTGCTCTTGCTTCAGTAATTTGATAATCAAATGAAGGTGTTCCTCATGTTCGTCCCTATTCTTGGAATAGATAAGGATGCCATCAATGAAAACAATGACGAACTGGTCAAGGTACGGTTTACACACACGGTTCACGAGATCCATGAATACTGCGGGTGTATTGGTCAATCCGAAGGGCATGACCATGAATTCGTAGTGACCATACCTAGTTCTGAATGCCGTCCTTGAGATGCCATCGTCTCGAACTCTCAGTTGATGATAACCGAATCTAAGATATATCTTGGAATAGAAGCTTGATCCCTGGAGTTGATCAAACAAATCATCGATGCGGGGTAAAGGATGACGACCCTTGTTGGTTACTTTATTAAGTTCACGGTAGTTGATGCACATGCGGAAGGTCCCGTCCTTCTTCTTGACAAATAGGACTGGAGCTCCCTATGGCGATGAGCTAGGTCTAATGAAACCTTTATCCAACAACTGTTGTATTTGTGTGGATAGCTCTTGCAATTCACTAGGTGCAAGTCTACAGGGTGCTCGAGCGATCGGTGTCGCTCCGGGTGCTAGGTCGATTTGGAATTCTATTTGACGGTGAGGTGAAAGACCAGGCATGTATTCAGGAATTACTTCCGGGAAGTTACGAACGATCGGAATGTCATCAATCTTCTTTTCTTCGGATGGTTGCCCGGTGACAAGAGCCAGAATAGCAGTATGCCCTTTACGTAAGCAATTATGTGCTTTCATGAAGGATATGATGCCTACGACATCACCAATCCTTTCGCCTTGGACAGAAGGGTTTCTCCACTCGGGAGAGGAATGCGAACAATTTTGTCACGACAAATGATTTCGGCTATTTCTTAAATAACCAATCCATACCGACAATCATGTCAAAACTGCCAAGTGTGACTGACATGGGGTCAATGTCAAGCTTATGACTAGATAATCCGAGTTTACATCCTATAAGAACGTGAGTCGCTTCGATTATCTGACTGTATGCTATCTCTATGGTATACCTAAAGTCTTATTGAGTTAGAGTACGACCGCACCAACATGAAGTTTGTGAAGTCATGCTGAGACTTCTAGTGAACCCTGCGCTTATAAGGTAAGCATCGGTCAACGCGAGGGCTAAGGGAAAAGGTTCACATGCAAGGAAGAAAATTTCCATGAAGTATAGATTCTAGTAGTATAAGGGATAGGATATCCGTTTAAGTAATCGCGTTCAACTGATGGTCAGGTAGATTAAATACCCGTTTTCCAATGTCATTGGAATAACTGGATATGCTGGGGTATGAATCAAATTAGACCAAGGATTAGTCACAGGATGAGGTAATAAGTTCAAATGGGATCTATTGTTGGAGTGTAAGGAATAACGTGTTAGCATAAAAAGAATTCCTCAAATTCTGTGTACATAGTTGGAGTCGGTGGTTTTACTCTGAGGTTCTACTAGAGTTTCACTCTAGGTGGTTCCATTGATTAAGTTTGAATGAGGGTCTTAAGTTCACTAAGGCTCTTACATGAGTGAAATCAAATGATGGATCCTATGGATGATAGTTCAGTGTGTTCGTAAATACCTTCAACATGATTGTCACGTCTATCAACTGTTAAACAGGATTAACGATACCAACTAGTCGTTGAGCGGGTCACGAGAATTTCTACTACCAATGGAAATATAAGTATGTAGATCACAGATTAGGACCATTTATCCACGCACTAGGTTTCACCAGGTCTTACATGCACCTCAAATTATTATTACGTGTGCACCCGTAATGATAATTTGCTTTACATGCTCACCCTTGTTCTCCCTGTCCTGTGTCATAATGTCCTTTAGGTTATATTGTTGAGTACATAGTGTTGTCAGATATGATAAGTCATCGAAAAGCTTAGTCATAAACTATACTTTGATCAATTAGAACTCATATCGGGATGAGTAGTCGAGGATGCTTTGCTCCGAGTATTCACTCGAGTTGAAACACAATACAGGAGTCCAATACAGCGGATTGTAAATGAGAACATGTAACAAACATGTACATGAAATGCGACTTCGAGAAATGAAACTAATTCATGAATACAAGTTACAGGAAGCAGCAAGGTAGTCGTCCTTTCAACTTAGTCAAGATATGTCACACCCTGCCAAGGCGGAAATGCGAGGCGTAACATTCATGGTTTCCAAAGCATATGATTACCGCAAACACATACATGTAATTGGATACATAATCGAGTTTAAAATATTTACATCACAAAATATCAACTTGAGTTTACAAAAGTTTAAGATTTTGCAAATATGACTCAAAACCATGAGTTATACGAGAGAAATCCTCCAAAAGTCGTATCCGTATGCATGCATGTAATCCTACATTGCTAACCTGAAGACCGCGTTCAATTTCCTGAAAACATACTTAAAAATGTCAACACGAGGTTGGTGAGTTCAGAAGTTATTATCAACAGTCATCATAAACCCAATGTTTACACCTGATCATTTTCCGATCAAAACTCTTTGTATGTATTACCAATGAATCCGAATACTAATCCGATCAATTGACCCCATTTGTAAACTTGCAAGGAATACAAAACAGTATGTAATGTACGAGACCGTAACCAAACCCCAACTTTCTGTGCCTCCCCTCGCCTTTCTGCGAGTTAAGACAATATGCGGTCATTCGGCCATTTGGACCACTGATTAGCGCGACTAATCATGACCGGAGGCGTCACCCCCAATAGTACTATCCATAAAATCCCGGGCTAAGTCCATAGTTAATGGTTACTAATTTTTATTTAGAGGACTTTAAGCGCTTTATTTTTCCCTCAATACACACATACGGTCAGATCATTAGTTCATTCATTTACATACGAAAATTCTTTACAAGTATGTTTCCACCCCAAAACATTTCAAAACCAGAAAAAGGGGTTAGTGAAACTCACCTCAACAGAAGTATATGCTAGCAAATATTTGAATAAAAGCAAACCCGCCTATCCGTATCCTAATTACACAAGGATACTATACACGTTAAGACTACCCGTCTTAAACGCAAGTTGTTCACCCGACTTAACTATTCCTGTTAAGTACGTCTTTGTTTATCTAAAACAATGTTTTCTTGTGACGACTCGTTGGTGATTATTATTCCAGTCTAGACGCTTTACTTATTTTCCAGAAAAATATTATATTTCCATATTGGTGACTTGTTACGTTTGTCAAAAATAAATACTATTTTTGCAACATCTTATAATATATTTATATTATAGTCCATGTATCATCATATAATTATTTCCTATCAATAATTATATAAAACCACAAATATCGTTCAAGTATATTTATGCATGTTTATTATCCTACGTACGTATAAACTACGTTAACACATCCATATGCAAGTATTTATGTTCCGAACGACATTTATCAACTTGTGTAGTTTCATCATACATTCATATTTTTACCAACACATGCATACAAGTATCTCGACAATCTACATACATTTAAATATGCTCCATGATAACATATGAACTTTTATCTTTTTAACCGGGCGTCTTTAATTTCATGCGCATAATTTTGTTTATGATTATCCCATCATAATATATGCCTATATGACTCTTATATTTACTAATGTCCTAGACATTAAATCATACCAATATTTCATGTCAAATACATAACTACAACTTACAATTTCCCAATTCTTAAAGTATGTAACATTTTTCATGGCATATTTTCAAGACATGAATATATTTATTATTTTATGTTTATATACCTTTGATCATACAACTACATGAATATACCCATTTATCCCGATTTCTATATGCATTTATACACATCTACAACTTAACCTTATGATCATGTACATTTCTCTATTATCATTACAAGACATGTTTTATATTACTAACTACACATTATCTTGCAATTTTCGGCCAAGCATGCATATATATAAACAAGTCTTTGTTTTTATATCTCTAATGTTTACTTTGTGATACACTAATCATGCTCTTTATTTTAAATCTCATATTTTATCATCAAATAATCAAAACACAAAATGTATATGTAAACCTACACATTTTCGGCCCATATATATATATATATATATATATATATATATATATATATATATATATATATGTATATATATATATATATATGTATATGTATATGTATATATTTATGCAAAATCTTAGTGTCTAACTTAATAAACTTAAATTTTATAAAAACTCTTTAAGTCTTTAAATCTTTTTATTGTTATGGTGAACAACGAGCTTTGAACTAAAATATAAACAAAAATAAAGTGTAGTATCGGGTTCATACCGCTAGACAAGCTAGGAGACGAACAACGAGTAGAAAGATGGTAGAGGCTCGTGATGTTACAAAACCAGACTTCTTAACTCCAAGACTTCCTTGAATCTCCAACTCTAACTCAAGTGCTCTATTTTCTAGTTTTTGGTTGTGAAAGATGCAAAGTGATTATGTGTGTGCATATGTCGATATATATGGGAGAAAAGAGTTTGAGTGTAGTATGGAACTATCTAAAATCATTACAAAGTATGTTGGAAAAGATGGATTTGACTCTTGGATGAAAAAGAGTAAAGTGGGCAATTGTATGTGTAGGTATCGATTTATATATATATGGACAAGGAGTTGGGTTGAGTGTTCACTACACTATCATCATCACATGGCATGGGAAATTAGATGGATTGAATTTTTCACTTGAATGAGAGTGGTGCACATGACACCATGACACCAAGTATGGTACATGAAAAGTTTGATGGTGAAAGTGGGTGGCCCCACTTGTGGTCAGCCGAGAGGTGAAAATAAAAGGGGTTTAGGACTTGTCAATTTATAGTTGTAATATAAATATTAGTTAGGTAGATTTTTAGGTAGTGTATATCCGGTAAGTGATCCGGTGATTTAATATCCGGTGTAGAACTTTTACCGATCTATTAACTTTATATATTTTTTTGTGTTGTTTGACTAGTCTCAATAGTTTACTAGTTAAACCCGTCTTAGTTATTATTTTAACTATAATGTATATGTATACATATAAAATAACATAGAGTCATGTAACAATTATTTATGTGTCAACTTTTTATAAAAGTTAGTCACCAATCTTTATGTTTTTATACTCAAACATGTCTCTAGACTTTTATGGAATAACATTCTTTTTAATCACCAATGACCGTATCTTGCGGTTTATGACTGCTTACTTTTTCTAGTAATTCTTTAAAATTTACTAGACATGGAATAAACTCCTTTGCTAGACTCCTTGACTTTACTTAGTCAAAATGAACCTTCAGGAAATATATACTATGAACGTGTATTTATGAAATATAAATATTGACCTGAAATGCTGGGTGTCACATTCTCCCCATGTTACAGAGAATTTCGTCCCGAAATTCAGTTCTTGTCATTCTGACTTGGAGTGTTTGTAAACAAGGACGGGTACTTGGATTTCATTTTATCTTCCCGCTCCCACGTATACTCGGGGCCGCGCTTTGAATTCCAACGTACCTTGACCAGCTTAACACGGCTGCGCCTTGTTCTCTGAACCTTCCAATCTGTGACTTCCATAGGTTCCTCAATGAAGTGCAACTTGTCGTCTATGTGAATCTCATCAGGCGGTATAATTAACGTCTCGTCTGATAAACACTTCTTGAGATTTGATACATGAAACGTATCGTGTATATTGCTTAGTTCTTGTGGCAACTTGAGCTTGTAAGCTACAGGGCCAACCCTAGCCAATATTTCAAACGGTCCAACGTACCTAGGGTTAAGCTTGCCACGGTTGCCAAATCTTGCAACTCCTTTCCAAGGTGAGACCTTTAACATGACTTTGTCTCCCACTTGGAATTCTAAAGGTCTTTGTCTGTTATCCGCGTAACTCTTTTGTCTGTCACGGGCGGACTTCAGACGATCCTTGATTTTGAAAATCTTTTCTGTGGTCTCTTGAATAACTTCAGGACCAGTTAAGTACTTGTCGCCAACTTCCGCCCAACATAGCGGTGAACGACATTTTCGACCGTACAAAGCCTCAAACGGAGCGGCTTTGATGCTGGTGTGGTAACTGTTATTGTATGAAAACTCGGCCAGCGGCAAATGAGTATCCCAATTTCCACCGAAATCAATTGCACACGCACAGAGCATATCCTCTAAAGTTTGAATGGTCCTTTCACTTTGACCATCTGTTTGTGGGTGATATGCCGTGCTCATGTCAAGACGTGTGCCCATGGCTTCTTGTAATGATTTCCAGATTCTAGACACGAATCTGTTGTCTCTATCAGAGATAATAGAAATTGGCACTCCATGCCTAGCCACAATTTCCTTGATATAAAGCTTTGCAAGTTTCTCGGTTTTATCCGTCTCTTTGATGGGTAGAAAATGAGCTGATTTCGTCAAACGATCGACGATTACCCATATAGTGTCATACCCGCTCGACATCTTGGGTAACTTTGTAATGAAATCCATTGAAATCTGTTCCCATTTCCATTGAGGTATCTCGGGTTGTTGTAACAATCCCGACGGTTTCTGATGTTCTGCCTTTACCTTTGAACATGTCAGGCATTTACCGACATAAATAGCAATTTCTCCTTTCATGTTCGGCCACCAGTAGAGTTCTTTCAGATCCTTATACATTTTATCCAAACCTGGGTGAATGGAGTACCTGGACTTGTGGGCTTCGTCCATAACCAACTCCCGTAAGTTACCAAAACATGGCACCCAAATTCTATTCATGAAGTATAAAGTACCATCTGACTTTGGTTCCAACTGCTTTATCATTTGTTGAAGCACTTTCCTATGACAACACTCTGGATAGAGTCTTAGTTTGTATTTTCATGTATGTAATTGTCTTTGTACGTAAGAGTCTTTATGTATTAGTTTATCGAGTTGTCTTTACTTTTACATATTGAATGTTGCATTTCTTTCCAAGGGTTTTGCGCACTTACATGTGCGCAGGAGAAAGCTCCTGCGTACTTAGCAAGTACGCAAGAATACCTTTGTGTACTTGTTACGTACGCAAGAGCATTTTGCCTTGCGCACTTGCTAAGTGCGCAGGCATCAGGTCAGGTATAAGTAGGATAGGTTGACAGAAGTTAAGTACGCAGTCACAGTAGCAAATACGCAGATTGTAACCTCAGTGCTTTTCTCTGTAACCTTCAAGTGTTTATAATACAAAGAACGTTTAAAGTGTTTTCTCTTGTCGGTTTACTTTGTTTACCTAGACTCTCCACCTAGTCACGGGCATTCCGCACCCGGTCCGACTAGTAGACCCACTTGCATGTGACGATCTGCCACACCCGAGAGACCTACAAGTGGTATCAGAGCGATTGCTCCTGATTTTAAGTGTTGTGAGTGAGTTTGGAGAGTTTTTACAAGCAAAAAGAGGTATTTTTGTTGATTTTTATTATAAAATAGGGGTAGCTCTTGAGCACTATTTTAGAAGAAAAAATCACTCAAAAACTTATTTTTGTTGTGTATTTGAGTGTTTTGAGCATCAAAGGTTGGCTAGAAACAAGTTTCTGACCCTTTGGCTCATTTGCATTGATCATCAGACGAATTTTTACCATCTCCGACGAGTTTCAGGTGACCGGAAAAGTTTGGTGAAAGTTGCTGAAAAGGTATCCTGCGTACTTACCATTTCTGGCAAAAAGTACAGTTTTGTGCGTACTTACTAAATACACAAGACTTATCTCCTGCGTACTTATAAGTACGCAAGACTGAACTTGTGCGAACTTAAGTTATATCCTGCGTACTTACATTTACTCCTGCGTACTTACAAGTACGCAAGAGGAAATCTAAATACGCAAGACTGTTTCTCAAGTGCGCAAGGCCAAAATCAAGTGCGCAACTGTGTCTGACTTGTCTGAAATTTGACTAAGTGTTCACTATGTCGAATCTTTAGAATCTTGGAAACCTGCTGAATTATGATAATGAGATCGGTACACCACAGAAACCACCAAAGTTGCTGAACTTGAACGATTATTCCAATTGGAAAGCACGTTTTGAGCACTACCTTTCGTATACCGACTCGTCACTATGGATACCAATCCTTGAGGGATATAAGCATCCCACACACATCTATCTTGATGAAACCATGCCCAAGCCTATCTCTAAACTCGACGAAGAAGAAAAGAAAGCTTATGATCGTGAAAAGAAGGCACTTGGTTCGATCACTATGGCATTAACTCGGGAATTGTTCCACAATTTCCGAGGGTATGACAATTTTAAGGATCTCTGGAAAGCTCTACAGAAGAGATTCTAAGGAAATAGTGACATCAAGAAGAGTAAGCGGGATCTTCTCAGGAAGCAGTATGAGTGCTTCGGTTTTTTTGAGAACGAATCTTTAGATGATCTCATCTCTAGGTTCTATCATTTACAGACTGAGTTGAAGGCTTTTGAACTCAAGTATCCAGCTGAAGAGATGGTGGAAAAGTTTTTGGATGCTTTACCACCCAAATTTGAGATGTACACAACCCTGATGAGGGAAAATCCTAAATTCTATGAGCTGACAGTTGAAGAGGCAATAGGAAAGGTTCAAGCTCATGACATGAACCTAAGAAGAAAGGAGAGGTCTGGAAGACCCCAGATACAAGACCCTTCTATGTATCATGGGACGACTTCTACATCCAAGTCATCGAGCTCTGGAATTTCCCTCTTCACTGGAAATCCTACTGAAGAAGACCACTCAACTAGGTGTGGTGGTCATGCTTGCTATGCTTCAGGATCAGGGTTGGGGTCTCATCATCAAAATACCTCAAGAAATCCTCCTGCTACGTCTTCAGTTAATAACTCAGCTATAGCCAGAATAGCTGAAGATCATGTAGCACTATTCTCATCTTGTATGCTTGCATATGAAAATTTCATAGGTGGCAAGCTAACTGATCCAGAGACGATTGAAGAAGATTTTAATCAAGTGGATCCTGATGATATGGAGGACATGGATATTCAATGGAATATGGCCATGTTATTGAGGAGAGCCAAGAGTTTCCTAAACAGTACAGGAAGAAAGTTTATTGGCGGGCATCCTAATGCCAAGGTCGGGTTTGACAAATCTAAGGCCAAATGCTACAAGTGTCTGAACTATGGACACTTTGCTCGTGAGTGTCAGAAAGACAGAGCACCTGCCTCTGGTTTTACCCGACCCAGCCATGGCCACAACAATCCAAACCACCACAATCAAAGCCAAAGTGGAACGTCCAATGCACTGGTAGCACAACAGGACGACAGCTTTGACTAGGGTGTTCATCTTGAGGATGCCATCATCGCACAAACCCAGGTTGGTCTCATGGCTGAGATCATGGAGATGATGGAATCAGAGAAAGGGAAGCTTATATGGCTGACCTAGAAGAATCTACAACTGCTGCTATAGAGGAGGTGAAGGAAGCTGAAGAAATGGAAGCACCTGTAGCTTATGTAGAGGAATCGACCACTGCTGTTGCTCTCATGGCCATTGGAGAAGCAACAAGTTCGTCTTCTGGAGTAGATTCTAACCCTTTCTCTGTTATTTCATGTTCTAAATGTCAAGGGCTAAAACTGGAAAATTCTAGGCTCCAGGACAAAATCGAACCCCTAAGTTTGGCAGCACTAAACTATAAAGAAAATGAAAAACGTTTTAAAGATTCTATTGAAATGTTAAAAAAGGAAAAATCTGAATATTCTTTAAAAATAAGTGATCAACAGCTTCACTTAGATGTTGCATACAGGGGGTTAGAAAAACGGAACAATGAAATCAAGAAACTGCAAAATGAGATCTTGCAGTTAAAATGCACTAATGAGAAGTTGAAAAACTCTCGCTTTGTGGTGGAACACTACGAGTCTGTGGTGAGACAACTGAATGGGTTAGATTTGGGTACTAATGCCATTCCTCCACCAGTGAGCGGGAAGTTTGCCAATAGCTTAATAGACATTGATCTCACTTGTCTAGATGAGTCCTCTGATAAGGATGATTCCTCTAAAAAGGATAAACCCTCAAGTAAGGCTAACTCCACATCTAGTGAGGAGTTTGTTACTGCCTCTGAAGACGGGTCGGTTAACTCTTGCCCTGAAGGAGTAGTATCTGAGGAGTTGTTGACTGAACAAAAGGTAAAGAAAAACGTTATCACTAATGGTGATAACTGCATTTTAACTGAACCCGACATCATTGAAACAAATGATAAACTAAAGGTAATGCTTTATGGTGGGTATAAAAGTCTTAACCAGGTAAAGAAAGAGGCTTTTTCAGCTCACTATGGGCTTGGGTATAAAGAAAATTTGGAAAAATATTATACTCCCAAAACCAAACTGGTAAGGTTCAGACTAATGTTCATAAACCAACTCCTCCTTCTCATAATGCTGAGTTATCTAAGGCCAGATCTAATGAGCCTTACAAGAGAACCTATGTAGACAAGAGGAACTGTTTTCACTGTGGCTTGGTTGGTCACATTTTTGTGAACTGTCCTTCTAAGAACCAAGGGAAACGGCCTGTTGTTTCACAACCAGCTGTTATCCCCAGGTCGCCACCAGTGAAACCATCTCCCAAACATCCAAAGCAAAATGTGGTGAAACCACCAGTTAAACCGATGGTAAAGCCTAAGATCATATCTGAAGCTAAACAATCTATTCCAATAAAGGTAACGCAACCTGCTGTACCTCGTGTATCTACCTCTGGTAGTACACGTACTGGTGAGAAACCTGTGGCAAGACTCTAAGCCACAGAGGAGGAGACGGAACAAGAGGTTGAGAAAGCTTGTACAGCTGACTTCAGTTCAATCAGGTGAAACTTCCACAAGTTCACCTGCTGTAGTTGAACCAAAGTCTCCTGTTTCGGTTAAGAAACAGAAGAGATCCTGGACTGCCAAATCCAAAACTTCTCAATCTCCTAGTTCTATTTATTCTAAAGATTCATCAATTTTGAACAGTCATCATGACTGTGAGTTAAAGGAAGTAGTTTATTTTGAAAAGGATGGATGACCCAAGACCACAATGGCTTGGGTCTCCAAAACTAACTAATTCTTTTGTGACTCGTGCAGAGACGTCCGAAGGGTACTATCTCTAACTGCTGGTATGTAGATAGTGGATGTTCCAGGCACATGACAGGAAACATGGCCCTGCTTCAAGACATTAAACCATTCAGAGGCGGCTATGTGGCCTTTGCCGGAGAAAAAGGCGGCAGCATCACGTGTCAAGCGTGGTTTCGAACGGTTGTGTCAGCTTTGACAATGTCAACTTCTGCGAGCAGCTGAAGCATAACCTGTTGAGTGTCTCCCAAATGTGTGATAAGGAGTACTCGGTGATGTTTGACAAGTCAGAATGCCTAATTCTCAAACCCGGTTTTGAAGTTCCAGAAGATTGGATCCTAATGAGAGCGCCAAGAACAAACGACACCTATCAGATCGATATGAGCGTGGCAACAACCACCTCATCAGTTCCTACATGTTTGCTTTCTAAAGCGACAGAGCTCGACTCCATCTTGTGGCATAGGAAACTCGGACATATTTCGTATCGTAAAATGAATCATCTTGTCCGAAACGGTTTGGTAACCGGGGTTCCTAAGCTGAGGTTTATCGTTGCTGATGACTGTATGCCTTGTAAAAAGGGCAACAGCAACGGAAGTCTCACAAGCCCAAGCTCCAACACTCTATTAATACCCCTTTGGAGCTATTACACATGGATCTGTTTGGCCCCATAAGTATCAGGAGTATTGGAGGTAAGTCGTTCTGTCTGGTTGTAACTGATGATTACTCACGTTTTTCTTGGGTGCATTTTTTAGGTACTAAAGACGAGACTGCTGATATTCTTCAATACTTGATCCTGATCTTGGAATCTCTTGGCAAGCTGAAAGTTAGAAGGATAAGGAGTGACAACGGAACTTAGTTCAAGAATAATTTGATGGAGCTTTTCTGTCTCAAGAAAGGGATCCGTCATGAATTCAGCGCGCCGTACACGCCTCAGCAGAATGGAGTTGCTAAATGGAAGAACAGAACACTGATTGAGACTGCAAGGACTATGTTGTCGGATGCAAAGCTTCCTGTCACTTTCTGGGCAGAAGCCGTTAATACAGCTTGTCACGACTTAAACAGAGTTCTGGTTGTGAAAAGGCACAACAAGACTTGTTACGAGTTGATCAACAATCGACTTCCGAATCTTGATTACCCAGTTCCTTTTGGTAGTCCTTGTTCCTTGTTGCTACAGTACAAAGACCGCCAGTCTAAGTTTCATGCAAAAGCGGTGGAAGGCATCTTCTTAGGATACGTTGCCAACTCGCCTTGCAAGAGAGTGTACAACATAGGAACTCGTATTATCGAGGAATGGTTTGAAGTGGATTGTAGTAAACACAGCATTCCACCCGAACCAACAGGTCCAGCTTGGGGTTTTGATTATGATGCGCTATTCAAGTCATTCAAACTTCCTGATTTATCTGCAGAAGACGTCGCAAATGTTTATGAGTTATTTGGTGGCGGCGATGACTCCAGTTTTTCCACTCGTGCTACTGTACCAATTATAACTCCAGATTCCAATGCTGCATCTGCATCTGGAACTCATGACGGTGATAACAGTGAAGATGTTCTTGTCATTGGAGATGACGCTCCAGCTAATCCTAACACAACTGTAGGAAATGAAGCTCCAGCTGATCCAATTAACATTGAATCTTCTTCCTCTGGAACACAGGAAATGGGGGAGTTAAGCACGAATCTTGATCCAGAAATTCAGGAACCGATTGTACCAGAGACGAGAGTGCATAGGAATCATCCAATCGACAACATTATTGGTGATCCTTATGCAGGTGTTCAGACTCGTCATCGAACCATCACTGAGAACACCAGTCTTTACACAGAGATATTTGACACTGGTGTCATGGAAACATGTCTGCATGCTGCATTCGTGTCCCAGTTAGAGCCGAAGAATGTGAAAGAGGCTCTCACTGACAACTGCTGGATTGAGGCGATTCAAGATGAATTGTCTCAATTCCAAAAGTTGCACGTGTGGGATTTGGTTGAATTGTCAAAGGGATTTCAACCAATTGGAACCAGATGGGTGTTCAAATGCAAGACGGATGATCGTCATGTTGTTGTGAAGAACAAAGCAAGATTGGTTGTTCAGGGTTTTTATTAGCAAGAGGGCTTGGATTACACGGAAGTATATGCCCCAGTTGCTAGAATTGAGGCCATTCGACTGTTCTTGGCTTATGCCACATATGTCGGCTTCAAGGTCTATCAACTTGATGTGAAGAGTGCTTTCCTTTATGGTAAAGTTCATGAAGAGGTCCATGTCACTCAACCTCCCGCCTTTGAAGATCCGCATAATATCAATAAAGTGTACAAGCTCGACAAAGCACTTTATGGTCTTCATCAAGCACCGCGGGCATGGTATGAGACATTGTCTAAGCATTTACTGTCTAATGGTTTCGACCGTGGACAGATTGACTCGACTCTCTTCATTAGGAAAGCAGGAGGTGACATTCTTCTTGTACAAGTATACGTCGACGACATTATATTTGGATCTACCAATGAAGGAATGTGTAGGTAATTCGAGCAGGTGATGAAGTCCAAATTTGAAATGAGTAATATGGGTGAATTGTCGTTCTTTCTGGGCCTGCAAGTCAGTCAAAGAGAGGATGGCATTTATCTACATCAAACTAAGTATGTGTAGAACATCTTGTCAAAATACAAAATGAATGATAGCAGTACTTATGGCACACCTATCCCAGTCAATCATGGTCTGCATCCTGACAAAGATGGAAAGGATGTAGACAGCAGATTGTACCGTGGGATGATCGGATCACTTATGTATCTCACAGCTTCAAGACCCGATATAATGTTTGCTGTGTGCTTGTGCTCAAGGTTTCAGTCTCAACCGAAGGAGTCACATATGACAGCCGTGAAGAGAATTTTCAGATACCTGAAAGGGAAACCCTGATTAGGTCTTTGGTACTCTAAGCAACAGTCATTCGACTTCAAAGCCTACACTGATTCAGATTTTGGCGGTTGTAACCTTGACAGAAAGTCAACTTCTGGTGGATGTCAATTCTTAGGAGACAGACTGGTCTCCTGGCAGTGTAAGAAGCAGTCAACGGTTTCTGTCTCAACTTGTGAAGCAGAATACATCGCTGCAGCGAGCGGTTGTTCTCAGATACTGTGGATTCAGCAGCAGTTGAGAGACTACGGCTTAAACTTCACTGGAACTCCTCTATTCATTGACAACAATGCCACAATGTCCATCGCAAATAACCCAGTGAAACATTCCAAAACTAAACATATAGAGATTCTCCATCACTTCATCCGTGATTGTGCTGAAAAGCATTTAATTGAACTTGTAAAAGTTCACACGGATGACAATCTTGCTGACCTTTTCACAAAGGCATTTGATCGATCCCGTTTTGAGCATCTTGTCAACTTGATAGGAATGTTCAATCCTGAGTGAAAATTAATTTTTCTGAATTCAATTCAATTCATGGAAGTTAAACTTTATTTCTTTTTAAATTTTCTATATAGTTCTTTAAAGTTTTAAAATATTTTACAAAAAAAAAAACAAAAATAGAAAATGAAGAAAATTTCAAAGTTAACTTGAGAAAAGAGGAAATGATAGTACATCAGAAACGATCTAAACGTCATAGACTGCTCATATGGGAAATGATTGCGTCATGCTTACTTAATTGTTTAACTTATTATGTTTTTAATCTGCTTATTTACAAGTTATTTAAATTGTCAGTAGGCTGTATGCGTCTTTGAATCACTAGTAGTGTGGAAAATAAATCTAAATTACAACTGTGATTTGAACCCATGTTTGCAAGTGTGTGTGCGTAAAAGAATAGAAAAGATCATTATCAGATATAGGATGTTAGATTTTGGTAATAATTTTCTTTTGAGGTCAGTTTCGGGTTATGTCGTTAGCACAATTAATGCGGTTCATCTCACTGCCCATACTCACAAGTATGCAAGGAGAGATTGAATCAAGACATGTCTCTACATTACTCGTTGAGCATGTATTCACCCTTGAATCATTCCTGATTCATTGAAATCAAATCCAGATAAAAGTTGGATCCCCTTACCTTATTCAATCACCATATATATTATCCTGAATCATCATTCCAATATTCAATGTAGAAAATCATATGAAACCAAGACAACTGAATCACTCGATTCTGAATCTTATTATTCCTGATAATCCTTATGGATTCTGCTTGATTTTTCCTGTGCTAATAGATGTAACTTCATTATGAAAATTTAGAAAATCATTGGGAAAATCTTAGATGCCTTGAGATAATGCAATTTATATTAGTATAGCATATCAGTGGGGTACACGTTGTATATCTTATAAATAATACCTTAATACATATGAATGTGATACAAAGATGCTTATAGTTTCAAATCTTATAATATTGTCAACTTGAATTACTTGTCTATATGCTTATTACGTATGAATAAATAGTAATCCATGACATGATCCCATATTCTTTTATGTTTATTTTGTATCGTTTTTGCTAAAAGATAGCCTGATATGATCCTCTGCTCGTGTCTTTGATCAAAAATAGTTTGTGTGAATACTTGTATATTTCTATGAGAAAAGATCAAAAATATTTTAAGTTTATGCATAGTTCAACTTTATTCAGAAAAGCCAAAAATATTTGTGTTTAACCTTCCTGAATTGATTTTGAATCCTCTTGATTGAACGATTTTATCTTGTTCATTATTTGACTTAAAATCTTCATAATTTGAGTTGAAAGTGTGCGCACATAAGGGTCTCTGCGTACTTGATAAGTGCGCATGAGGTAAACCCTGCGTACTTAACAAGTACGCAAGACTTAAGTCATGCGTACTTGGTAAGTACGCAGGAGTTAAGTCCTGCGCACTTAGTAAGTTCGCACGACCAATATGTGTTGGGTATAAATACAGGACTTAGAAATTTTTTTAGAGTTTATCACTTTCAAACCTTTTCTCCTATGATATTCCCTCCGACCATTTTCCTCAAAAATTTCGAGTGTTCCAACCGGATTTTTCGTCCCGCTCATTGTTTAATCATCATCTAACATTTACTTAGTGAGAATCTCGGTCCGTATCATCCATTAAATCCCACGTTTTTGACTGATTCATCGACGGTTTTGAGTGTGAAATTATTGACCTATTTTGGTGTTCTAAATGCAAATTAAGACCTAAAACTTGTTATTAATCACTAATCGAAACCTATTGACTCATAATTTGTCCTTAACATGGTTCAATTTGCCCTTGACCCTTGATTGCCCACTGGTTCAACTGGGTCGTCATCTAGGTCAACAATTTGGCGGGCTTAGCGGTTAGTTACGGTGAATAGTGGTCCCATAGGTCTTAATCAAGTATTTCGACCTTGTGGTGACCATAATCCACGGCAATGCCTCTCTTCTGAGTGAAAGTTGAGATTTCTGGAATTTTGGCTAAGTGCAAGTCTTGCGAACTTAACAAGTACGCAAGAAGTAATTCCTGCGTACTTGTTAAGTACGCAAGAACAAACTACTGCGTACTTGCTAAGTACGCAGGACCAACACTTAGCAAAAATTCCTAAGTCTGAAATTCACTTCATTGAGTAACTGCTATACTGGGTCATGTTTATCCATTTCCAATGATACATGTTGTTCTGATTATGTTTTCTGTGTGTTTTTGCAGATCATGGCTCGAGCGTTTACTAACGAATTCAACCTGTTAGCTAACACTGAACCAGAATGGAAGGGTGCAGCGTTGCAATACAGAGACATAGTTGATTTCTTGAACCGTTCAAGAATCAGCTACGCCATTTCTGCTGACCCAATCGTGTTAAGACCCTATCTCGAACAATTCTGGGAGACGACGGAGCACGACTGCATGGTATCCCCCAATGTCATTAGGGCTACCATTGCAGGTCAGGCTATCGCTTTTTCTGAAGATTCCATAAGAAGGGTCCTGCAGTTCAGAGACCTTGCTACCGACCCGACAGCCTATCCAGACTACTTTGTGGATGGCTGTTGGAGACAAAGAATGGGATACGTCGAAGCGTGGGACTATGCTTCTTATAAAAAGATGTGGGTATTAGACCAATGGCGGTATTTCGCCCACGTCATGATCGTGTGCATCTTGTCTAGGAAAGCTGGGAAAGATGCCATGGGTCATGACCTTGCAGCGGCCATGGTCGGCCTTTCTCTCAACAAGGGCTACAACTTCTCCCGCTACATCTTTAAGGCCATCAATTACCAGATCAACACAGCGGAGAGGTTTCGGTTCTTGTTATACCCTCGGTTTGTGCAACTTTTGATAAATGACGCGTTGCCAAACCTTCTTGCTATTGGGGAGAGACTACAAGTCAAGCGGGTGGACAAAAGAGTATTTGCTCAATTTCTGAAGCCAGGCAGTGTAGAACCTACCCCTGTGCATACAGAACTCTTTGGCCACCTTCTAAATGAAGCATATGTGGCACCTGAAGACTGAAGATGGTACAGCCACGACTCGGAGCCTGAAATGAGTGAACACTCCGATGAGCAACAGGAACAACAACAGGAGGATATGGAAAGTGATGATGGATCGTCTGAGAATGGAGACGACGAAGGCGGTGATGGTGGTGCTGAGGAATCCAATTCAGAAGCAACAGAATCAGATTCTTCTGATTCCGATGACGCACCATCACAGGCACACCCCAGGAGATCGGCACAGGTAACCCTACCTGAGTCGTCCTCCAAAAGGAAGCGACAAAGCTCGAGCAGCGATTATGAGCCAACATCTGACTCTGACGCTGCTCTACAAAGACAAAGACGAGAGTGTGTTCATAAGAACAGAGGAGATAGGCAAGAGGTTGCTATCCCCAGTGTGGTAGAGGCCCCAGCTCAGCAGCAAGTACAAGTTTCAGCTGCCAGTCCGGATTCAGCCTCTACCCCACCTTCACAGCGGTTATACCGTAGGAGGAGAAGACCACAAGTTCAAGCTGACGTGGTAGTCACGGCAGTCACAGAGGAGGTTCCTGTGACGATGACCCTCCCTACAACATCAGTCCAGGTGGCAGTGACTACTCCAATTATCACGGAGTCTGTCACTATCACCCATACCATAACACCCACTCCCATCATCTCATCCCAAATCCTAACACCCACCATTGATCCTCCAAGTCAACCCTTCACTTATGAAGATTTCTCACAAGGGTTTGACTTTGGAACCATCTTCTCCTCCCCTATCCATAATGCCGAAGCATCATCGTCTAGGCATCCTGATCCGAATGAGGCAAGGATCGATGTGCTAGAAACCCAAGTTGCTGGACTGCTGAAGACTATTCAGAAGTCAAAGGAGGAATCTGATGCTCAACAAGCACAGATTAATTCACTGGCCGATGAAGTTAGGATTCTACATAGCCAGAGAACGGGGACTAATGAGCAACTGAAGAACGTAATGGCACAGAATGAGTTATTAATGAAGACAAATGAAATGATTCTAGGCCACAGAACGTCACTTGAGCTAAGGCTGGATTTACAAAGAAAAGAGCACGAAGCGATGGTCAAATTAGTTGCATAACTGACCAAGAAGCTTGATGCTTAGGGGGAGAAAGAGAAGGAGAAAGAAAATGAGAAGGAGAAGGAGAAGGAGAAAGAGAAAGAAAAGAAATCCACTGGTGTTGAGCCTTGTCATCCAGTCGACTTGACTAAGGATGATGATAAAGACAAGGATCCTGAAGCCGGTCCTAATGGAGGTGAGCACCAACCTTTGGAAATTGTGCCCATCTCTGCTATTCCAATGGCTGAGGGGGAGTCTACTCAGCAAGAGGGTGGTGATACCTCTGGTGGTGGTGGTGATAAAGGGAAGTCAGCAGCCGAGGTACTAAAAGACTTATCTGATGATGAGATCCTTTATCTTGAGCCTGACTATTCCAAGGAAGCACAGATCGATGCTCTCTTTAATCTGGAAGAAGGAGAGGTCGACTCTGGTGATTACTGGAATGATGATGATGAAGACGTGGTGATAGAGATTCCCAAGGGTGACGGGGAAGGAGAGTACGAGCTAGAAGATGGAGAGATCTTTGAAGTTCCATCCTTCGACGCTCCGCTCGACACAGGTTCAGTCGAGCAGGCTAAAAATGTAGAAGCCTCGACTGAAGCCTCCCCGGTTGACCTTGAACCTGTGGACCCAGAGGCACCGAAAGAAACAGACATGCCTTCTACCTCATCAAAGGGTCCAGCTCCTGTGTGGCAAAAGACGTCTATCATAGACAAGCACGGAGCAACAGGAATGATCTTAGCTGTAAGGTTCGAGGAGGACAAGCAGTTGTTCGCTATCAAAAGATCTGGGGGGTTCAATACTTGAAACCCACCAGTGAAGCGTTCAGCTCCTTACCCAAATACGACCTTGTGAACCTAGCAAACCGAGAGCTACTGGGTAAGTGTAATCATGCAGTAGCGATGGGTTTGTAGGTGGTTCTGCAGCGTGAAGCAAGATCTGGGAACTTTGAAATGTTCAAGCCTCAGGTGCCCAAGAGAGTCAGGGATAAGAAGCACTTAAAGAAATTGGTATACAAGCCAGTGCGATGTGAAACTAAGATTCCCCTGAGCAAGTTATCTCAGGATATTCTTGGTGACATGTGGTACTGGTACGTAGATCCAAAGACGGGCGAGGTTGTGATTATGGGAAAGTGACGTTCCGAAAGTGGGAACATAGTGCCAAAAGAACTGATCAGAATATTTGATGAAGTCTGCTTCATCAACTTTTCTGTAAAAGATCTGGAGGTACTAGCTGATAGGTATTGTGTCCACACGGACGAATGGACAAAGCTCCTTGCTTCTAAATATGACAAGGTGATCAAGTTCTGCCTTGAATACAAGAAGAAGATGGAAGATAAGGATGGAAAGCTGTGAAGAGTGAAGACTGAAGATTGAAGATTGAAGACTGAAGACGATGAAGATCCCGAGCTGTTGTCAAGGGGGAGTTTGTTGAAGCACTTTCCTGTGACAACACTCTGGATAGAGTCTTAGTTTGTATTTTCATGTCTGTAATTGTCTTTGTATGTAAGAGTCTTTATGTATTAGTTTATCGAGTTGTATTTACTTTTACATATTCAATGTTGCATTTCTTTCCAAGTGTTTTGCACACTTACATGTGCGCAAGAGAAAGCTCCTGCGTACTTAGCAAGTACGCAAGAATACCTTTGCGTACTTGTTAAGTACGCAAGAGCATTTTGCCCTGCCCACTTGCTAAGTGCGCAGGCATCAGGTCAGGTATAAGTAGGATAGGTTGACAAAAGTTAAGTACGCAGTCACAGTAGCAAATACGCAGATTGTAACCTCAGTGCTTTTCTCTGTAACCTTCAAGTGTTTATAATACAAAGAACGTTTAAAGTGTTTTCTCTTGTCGGTTTACTTTGTTTAGCTAGATTCTCCACCTAGTCACGGGCATTCCGCACCCGGTCCGACTAGTAGACCCACTTGCATGTGACGATCCGCCACACCCGAGGGACCTACCTCATTCCCCGTAAAGCTTCATTCTGAATGTTTTCTTCTTTGATTGCCTCTTGTTGAGCCATCCGGATTTGAGTCATGAGACTCGTATGAATTGTCAATCCTAAGGCACGAACACGGAGAGTTTTAACCCGTTCCTTACGACTCAAGGCATCTGCTACGACGTTTGCCTTACCAGGGTGATACTTGATATCACAGTCGTAATCATTCAGCAGCTCTATCCAACGACGTTGCTTCATATTGAGTTCTTTCTAATTAAAGATGTGCTGGAGACTCTTGTGGTCCGTAAAGATAGTACATTTTGTACCGTATAAGTAATGTCTCCAAATTTTGAGTGCAAACACGACAGCACCCAATTCCAGATCGTGAGTCGTATAGTTTTTCTCATGGACTTTCCGCTGCCTGGATGCATACGCTATGACTTTTTCTCTCTGCATCAACACACATCCCAGACCTTGGTGTGATGCATCGTAGTACACGATGAAATTGCCAGTTCCTTCGGAAAGGGATAGGATTAGTGCTCTGCAAAGCTTCTGCTTCAACAATTGAAAAGCTGATTCTTGTTTATCAGTCCAATCAAACTTTTTGTCCTTCTGAGTTAACGTGGTCAAAGGCAAGGCTATCTTTGAAAAATTCACGATAAATCGCCTGTAATAGCCTGCCAAACCCAGAAATTGACCCACCTCAGTCGGAGTTCTTGGTGCTTCCCAGTTTTTGATAGCTTCAATCTTGGATGGATCCACATGGATACCCTTCTTATTGATGACATGTCCGAGAAAGTGAACCTCTCGGATCCAAAACTCACACTTAGAGAATTTGGCATAAAGCTTCTCATTCCTGAGTAGTTCCAAGATTAATTCCAAATGATGTTCATGTTCCTCCTTGGTTTGTGAATATATTAATATGTCATCGATAAACACAATCATGAATTTATCCAAGTATGGCTTGCACACGCTGTTCATGAGATCCATGAAAACGACCGGTGCATTAGTCAAGCCAAATGGCATAACTAGGAACTCGTAGTGACCGTAACGAGTCCTAAAAGCCGTTTTTGGTATATCTTCTTCCTGAATTTTCAGTTGATACCCTGATCGTAGATCAATTTTAGAATAGAAAGTGGAACCTTGAAGTTGATCAAACAAATCATCTATTCGAGGAAGAGAATACCGATTTTTGATTGTCAGTTTGTTTAATTCCCGGTAATCTATGCACATCCTAAAGGTTCCATCCTTTTTCTTTACAAACAGGACAGGAGCTCCCCATGGTGAGAAACTCGGTGTTATGAAACCTTTGTCAAGTAATTCTTGTAGTTGGCTTGACAGTTCCTGCATCTCGGAAAGGGCTAGACGATACGGAGATCGTGCAACCGGTGAGGCTCCTGGTACTAGGTCGATCCGGAACTCGACCTGTCTTGATGGTGGTAATCCTGGTAAGTCCTCGGGAAATACTTTAGAGTAATCCCTAACGATTGGTATCTCCTTGAGTCGACATTCCTCGGGTTTTTTCTCGACAATGTGAGCCAGGAATGCACAATAACCCTTGCGTAGATACTTATGAGCTTTCATGCAGTTTATCGTCTTCAACATCGTTCTACACCTTTCGCCTTGAATTGAAAGAATTTCTCCGCTTGGTAGTGGGATACGTACAATCTTCTTGAAGCATACGATCTCGGCACGATTCTTTGATAACCAATCCATGCCAATAACAATATCAAAACTCCCTAGTTCGACGGGTAGAAGGTCTATACTGAATGTATGGTTTTCTAAACATAAAGTACAATCCCTAATGACCTCTCCGGTTTCTATTAATTTCCTATTTGCTAATTCAATTGTATAACTTTGATCTAGTTTGCTGGCCTTAATACCGAGTAAGGATTTAAAATCATTCGACACAAAGCTCATATCCGCACCCGAATCAAAAAGTACAGAGGCATAGTGATTATTTATCGGGAACGTACCAGTGACGATGTTCGGGTCCTGGCGTGTGTCCCTTGCACCCATCATAAATGCCCTCCCTGGTGCCTGAGCGTTATTCAGATTCTTCCACTTGGGAAAATCCCTCTTGAAGTGCTTCGGATCGCCACAAACAAAACATCCCGGTTTATTCTTCCACATTCGGTTATTAACTCGACAAGCTTGTGTGGTGTGACCAAACTTGTCACATTTTCCACACTTGGTGCACCCATTGGCATGATGATTTCCGCACTTCTTACATCTCGGTAGGCCCCTATCATACTCCTTCCTTTTCCATTGTGTTGGCTGCAAAAGCCTTCACAGTTCCTTGTTTCTTAAACCCTTGTTTTCCAGATTTGTTACTTGAATTTCCCATCCATTTCCTTTTCTCCCCAGATCTACCTTCCTTGTTCTCCTTCCTCACAAACAATCCATTACGTACCGCATCATCACTTAGCTTGAATGCTAAAGTTATAGCACTCTTGGCATCTATTGGATTAGATGATGTTACCATACTACGAATTTGAGGCGCAAGGCACCACAGATACCTTTCCACGCGCTTATGTTCTGGTGTGACCATATGCGGTACTAGAATCACCAATTCATTGAAACAGTCGGTGTACCCCACCACATCATCTCCGATCATCTGTAGGTTCCACATCTCAGTTTCAATCTTTTGCAATTCGTTTCGAGGACAATATTCCTCAATCATCATGTTTTTCAAGTCTTCCCAAGACAATTCATACGCTGTCACTCTCCCCAAGGTCTTCATTTGGGTATTCCACCAAATTAAAGCTTTATCAGTGAGCGTACATGTAGAATACTTCATCATGCAGTCAGCGGTGCATTCACTAATATCAATTACCGACTCCATCTTTTCTATCCATCTCATTAGCCCCACTGCACCCTCTGTGCCATTGAAACTACGGGGGTTGCAGGATAGGAAGGCTTTATAGTTGCACCTCCTGCTTGGAGCATCTGTAGGGTCATAAGTCACTATTTTAATAACGCTATTAATCTAGATCATGACTACGTGTTACGGCTGTGATTATTTATCTATTACCTCCGGAACCTCCGGCTGTGCCGCTACCTCCTGCACCTCCTCCGCCGGTACTGCTACCATTTCCTCCGCCACTATTTCGATTTTCTTCATACTGCTCCATGGCGGCAGCTACTCGCTGTGCTATGAGTTGTTCCACGTTTGGGGAAATTGTCTCGTTGTTGTCACCAGTAGTGTCATGGGGCGTCCTTCGTTTAGGTGCCATGGTTTTCTTTCTAACATAACATTTAAAAAGAAACAATATTATATAATAATAATAATGATATAACATGACATAAGGGTACAACAACATCCAACGTAAACAACCATCATCACAACATAAACCATCACATACATAGTTAAAACATACATAGTACATTGTTCCAAAAGACAAGGATACAAAAGGGATGGGTTCACATGACCACATCAGTACCAAAGTTTTAAACTACATAATGTGTTACGGGCACAACCCGCCCGTAATAGGTCTAAAAGTAGAAGTGGGAGTACAACCCAATCATCATGGCAAATCCCGTCATGACAAGGCTAGCCCTAGCCACAAAATCTGCAGCCAAAGTCCTCTCTTCCAGCGCCTCCACGCTGTCTCGGACCGTGATAGTCAACTGCCAATCCATATCAGCTCTCATCTCTAGATAGTCAGTGGCATCCTGTATACCTCGGGTGCTGTCCTCCAGAGTCTGCACTCGAGATCCGAGCCCTTGACGTAGTCATGTGGCTGCATCTCTATGTGCTTGGATATCATCTAGGAGGTCATCAAGACGCTCCTCGTGCGTATAAACACGTGCTACCAATGTAGGCACTGTGAGCTCCATGGCTTCCCTAGTGTGGGGTAGGGGTGTTGGGGAGTTGGAGGACTCCCCGAGCTCAAAGGTAGAGGGGATGCTCTCCATCTCCCTCCATCGTGCCAGTGTACGGGGCATCCAGTTGATAGTCCCCATAGTAGGGTGGTAGCAGGTTCGTTGCCTAGGTGGTTCCTCATCAGTTTCCAAGTCTTCCGGATCACGGGCTGCCAGAGTCCTCTTGCGTGGCAATAGAACCTTCTTCTTAGCACTCTTTACCATAACTGGTCCTCCACTTTTCTTTCGGTAGACGATAGGTGGTTCTCCCAGGGCGACATTGGGTGGTGTGGAGCTGCGGACTTGCACTCGACCTCTGGGGCATGCGACGGGAAGTTCATCATTGGATTCAGAGGCAGAGACGGGGTCAGAGTGTGATGATATACTTGTGACTACAATATCCATATGACATGATGAATGGTTATGCAATGCTTATACAATGAAAACGTTCTAGTGGGTCATTTAAATTATAGACTAGGTTCCATTTTAGACTCCTAGTTCGCTATAATCAATGGCTCTGATACCAAGTTCTGTCACACCCCGCCAAGGCGGAAACGCGAGGCGTAACATTCATGGTTTCCAAAGCATATGATTACCGCAAACACATACATGTAATTGGATACATAATCGAGTTTAAAATATTTACATCACAAAATATCAACTTGAGTTTACAAAAGTTTAAGATTTCGCAAATATGACTCAAAACCATGAGTTATACGAGAGAAATCCTCCAAAAGTCGTATCCGCATGCATGCATGTAATCCTACATTGCTAACCTGAAGACCACGTTCAATTTCCTAAAAATATACTTAAAAATGTCAACACGAGGTTGGTGAGTTCACAAGTTATTATCAAGAGTCATCATAAACCCAATGTTTACACCTGATCATTTTCCGATCAAAACTCTTTGTATGTATTACCAATGAATCTGAATACTAATCCGATCAATTGACCCCATTTGTAAACTTGCAAGGAATACAAAACAGTATGTAATGTACGAGACCGTAACCAAACCCAACTTTATGTGCCTCCCCTCGCCTTTCTGCGAGTTAAGACAATATGCAGTCATTCGGCCATTTGGACCCATGATTAGCACGACTAATCATGACCGGAGGCGTCACCCCCAATAGTACTATCCATAAAATCCCGGGCTAAGTCCATAGTTAATGGTTACTAATTTTTATTTAGAGGACTTTAAGCGCTTTATTTTTCCCTCAATACACACATACGGTCAGATCATTAGTTCATTCATTTACATACGAAAATTCTTTACAAGTATGTTTCCACCCCAAAACATTTCAAAACCAGAAAAAGGGGTTAGTGAAACTCACCTCAACAGAAGTATATGTTAGCAAATATTTGAATAAAAGAAGACCCGCCTATCCGTATCCTAATTACACAAGGATACTATACACGTTAAGACTACCCGTCTTAAATGCAAGTTGTTCACCCGACTTAACTATTCCTGTTAAGTACGTCTTTATTTATCTAAAACAATGTTTTCTTGTGATGACTCGTTGGTGATTATTATTCCAGTCTAGACGCTTTACTTATTTTCCGGAAAAATATTATATTTCCATATTGGTGACTTGTTACGTTTGTCAAAAATAAATACTATTTTTGCAACATCTTATAATATATTTATATTATAGTCCATGTATCATCATATAATTATTTGCTATCAATAATTATATAAAACCACAAATATCGTTCAAGTATATTTATGCATGTTTATTATCCTACGTACGTATAAACTACGTTAACACATCCATATGCAAGTATTTATGTTCCGAACGACATTTATCAACTTGTGTAGTTTCATCATGCATTCATATTTTTACCAACACATGCATACAAGTATCTCGACAATCTACATACATTTAAATATGCTCCATGATAACATATGAACTTTTATCTTTTTAACCGGACGTCTTTAATTTCATGCGCTTAATTTTGTTTATGATTATCCCATCATAATATATGTCTATATGACTCTTATATTTACTAATGTCCTAGACATTAAATCATACCAATATTTCATGTCAAATATATAACTACAACTTACAATTTCCCAATTCTTAAAGTATGTAACATTTTTCGTGGCATATTTTCAAGACATGAATATATTTATTATTTTATGTTTATATACCTTTGATCATACAACTACATGAATATACCCATTTATCCGAATTTCTATATGCATTTATACACATCTACAACTTAACCTTATGATCATGTACATTTCTCTATTATCATTACAAGACATGTTTTATATTACTAACTACACATTATCTTGCAATTTTCGGCCAATCATGCATATATATAAACAAGTCTTAGTTTTTATATCTCTAATGTTTAATTTGTGATACACTAATCATGCTCTTTATTTTAAATCTCACATTTTATCATCAAATAATCAAAACACAAAATGTATATGTAAACCTACACATTTTCGGCCCATATATATATATATGTATATATTTATGCAAAATCTTAGTGTCTAACTTAATAAACTTAAATTTTATAAAAACTCTTTAAGTCTTTAAATCTTTTTATTGTTATGGTGAACAACGAGCTTTTAACTAAAATATAAACGAAAATAAAGTGTGGTATCGGGTTCATACCGCTAGACAAGCTAGGAGACGAACAACGAGTAGAAAGATGGTAGAGGCTCGTGATGTTACAAAACCCGACTTCTTAACTCCAAGACTTCCTTGAATCTCCAACTCTAACTCAAGTGCTCTATTTTCTAGTTCTTGGTTGTGAAAGATGCAAAGTGATTATGTGTGTGCATATGTTGATATATATGGGAGAAAAGAGTTTGAGTGTAGTATGGAACTATCTAAAATCATTACAAAGTATGTTGGAAAAGATGAATTTGACTCTTGGATGAAAAAGAGTAAAGTGGGCAATTGTATGTGTAGGTATCGATTTATATATATATGGACAAAGAGTTGGGTTGAGTGTTCACTACACTATCATCATCACATGGCATGGGAAATTAGATGGATTGAATTTTTTTGGTTAGATTTCACTTGAATGAGAGTGGTGCACATGACACCATGACACCAAGTATGGTACATGAAAAGTTTGATGGTGAAAGTGGGTGGCCCCACTTGTGGTCAGCCGAGAGGTGAAAATAAAAGGGGTTTAGGACTTGTCAATTTATAGTTGTAATATAAATATTAGTTAGGTAGATTTTTAGGTAGTGTATACCCGGTAAGTGATCCGGTGATTTAATATCCGGTGTAGAACTTTTACCGATCTATTAACTTTATATATTTTTTTGTGTTGTTTGACTAGTCTCAATAGTTTACTAGTTAAACCAGTCTTAGTTATTATTTTAACTATAATGTATATGTATACACATAAAATAACATAGAGTCATGTAACAATTATTTATGTGTCAACTTTTTATAAAAGTTAGTCACCAATCTTTATGTTTTTATACGCAAACATGTCTATAGACTTTTCTGGAATAACATTCTTTTTAATCACCAACGACCGTATCTTGCGGTTTATGACTGCTTACTTTTTCTAGTAATTCTTTAAAATTTACTAGACATGGAATAAACTCTTATGCTAGACTCCTTGACTTTACTTAGTCAAAATGAACCTTCAGGAAATATATACTATGAACGTGTATTTATGAAATATAGATATTGACCTGAAATGCTGGGTGTCACAAGATAGGTTTTGAGTATGCAATGAGCAATGCGTTCTCAGATTTGTGGTCAATCTATTCTCAACAGAATATCGACCAAAGAAGTGAGCCCATGGCTCGGGAAAGTGATGACATCTACGTGTCAATAGATTCTGCAATAATGCGTGTAACGGTCTGCCTTCAGTCGGCGTATCGTTGCTAGTGGTTACAGTAGGGACTCGCCTCCGACGATCCCAATTCCCAAAGAGTAATGAGTTAGTGCTGAGTGTCGTCCATAACATGGACCTGATAAAGCCCACCATACCCAACGGGTGATGGTGATGTAAGTGACTCCTCCAAAGGCTCCGTCTCGTTGCCCTCGGACGGGAGTGGATGCTGTTCTGATGATCCGCCGAGTGTTGCCACTGGGAATGATGATGCAATGCAAATGATGTGTCCCTTGCCAACTGAGGGTGATACGGATGGTATTAACATGCCTACACTGCAATGTATGTATAGGTGCTATATGTATTAGGTATAAGTGTCCGTGCCGTGTAACTAATGTGTGAGGTTATAGTCTAGTATGTGATAGTTCTCTATGACCAATAGCTCTGATACCAATCTGTCACACCCCCAAAATCCACTAACGGAGTTTTACCGTTAGGAATGTGACACACCAGGATCTCAGTCATTAGTTACAACAAACGACACTATATGGGACTTGAAATGTCATAACATAAAAGTTCAGAGTTAAATGCGGAAGCATAAACGTTAATAGGAAATCAAAAGTAATTACATGCAACAAGCGTCAATTAATGTAAATAAGTAAAACTGTTTAAAATGAATGATATGACAGTAGGACTCCATGCATGTCCTAAGTGTGCAACCTGTGCCAAAGCGACCAGAGAAACATGTAAGAAAAAGTGCCAACACGAGGTTGGTGATTTCACAAGTTTCAAGTTTGTAATAAGAGAGTGTTTGCCAGATTATGTACATTCAATATGCATATCCATAGGTAGCTAGCCTATGTTCATGTTTTACTAAAGCGCTCGCAACCGAAGCAGACTGTTTGTGTATTTGCATCCTGCCAGGTCTATCAAATCTGGCAAATGTGAGTAGGCTAACATTTCACCCATTCGATCTCCAATCGAGTTAGCGTGACTAACGCGGGTGGGATTTTTCAAACCCAGTAGTACTACTAAATATTACCTCGCTAAGATCCATATTAACGATCCGGTATAAGATGAGGACTTTCTGTGATAGCATGTTACGCATAGCTTTAACATCGATAACATACGAATTACAAATCTCAAAATGGTTTAATCATGTTTTCTCCCCCAAGTTAAAACAGTAAAAAAGGGGCGGTGAAAACTCACCTGCGTTGCGTAGTAAGTAGTATCACATAAGTATGAGATTTAGAACATCAAGTGTTAGCCTGCACGGCTTACGTATGCCCTAGAATTATAAACACATAAGTTAGGGATATAAGGGATTTGTGACGACGGCACGGAAGATTTGAATGTACTAAAACATGTGCAGGACCAACGAGTAGACGAACGTGTCCACGGGAATGAGGATTTCTTAGTTTAATAATTAAGGCAAATGTGTTCATGTCATACGCCTCCAATTACGAATAAATATTCGTGTGGTTGTACTATTTAATAATGTAAGGCCTCTTTCCCGGGTAACCTCACTTGTTGGATTTACACATAAACATAGTCATAAATACTGAACTTAAATTTGAAACATTCGAGAGTGGCGAAAACAAACATCATTCAAATACATAACATAACAGGGGAAGTCTTAACAATTAAAAACACAACATTTTTAATTAACAATCAAGAGTGGGATGTCAGTCGCTTGCCGGGTAACCATCACGCTTTCGCACGACTCTTCCTTTCTATACCAGAAATGTATACTAAAAGTCAGCTAACGCTGGTGAGTTCTAGTTTAAAATGATTAAGTATGATCATTCTTTTCTTTATAAGTATACATAATTATATACATACATTTATATAAATACGTATTCATAGCTTTTGCTTTTCTTTCTTCATTCTTATGTGATTACATAGACATGCATTCACCTTTACTTTCCTTAACATTCATTGGTCATATACATAAGGGTGATCAACCCGTCTTTTACTGCGTATATCACAAAGACATATGCCCTTCAGCTACCGTCGTAGCCCTTTTACTCGTCCGATCCTAGAAACCGTCCGCCTTAACTTTCATATCATTTATATCATTTATTCATTTAGTGTATACATTTCAGCCCCAAAACATTTAATAAGGTTTGCACATAACATAGAAGGGGCACATAGAACTTACCTGATAAGCTAGTCTCGGTTGTCCTAAACAAAGGTCCAACAATGTCACGTACGATCTGAATTAGGTAGTTAAATGCACATCAGACCCAATCCCGACTCTAACGGTTTAATCATACTGAATTAGGCGAACATACTGACTTCACTATCTAGCCTGATGCCTGCTACCTGCGCACTTAGTAAGTGTGCAGAGCCTTGCTCATGCGTACTTGACAAGTGCGTAGAGAGTTCTTCTTCCGTACTTGGTAAGTACGCATGATCCTTCTCCTGCGTACTTGGCAAGTACGCAGGACGTCCTTCTTGCGTACTTGATAAGTACGCAGTACCTGTTTCCTGGACAAAAATCCGAAATTCTTGCATGCTAACCCGATCATGTCAATCTTACAATTTACTTTGATCAAAACGTGCGGTTTTCATTCTAGATGCTAATTCTAAGCTTATTATCAGGTTTCATCCATAAAAACGTCTCCTATTTAGCTAAAACCCGAGAAACACCAAAATGAACAAAAACTCAGATTATGGTCGAATCGTTACCTGGATTGGAATTCTGATTCGGAGGTTTTGCTCATGAGCTCAGCAGTAACGTGCTCCTTCAATTTCGGGTCGATCCGTCACTTTCTCTCTCTAGGCCCGAGCTCTCCTTTCTCTCTCTAGGTTGCAAGTTGTGGTGGAAATGAGAGTTCTAGTGCTGTCTTGACCCTTATATACCTGGGCTTCGCTCAGCCCGTTGGAGCCGAGCCTAAGCCCATCCATTTTTCTTTCATTTTTTACGATTACATCTCTATCGCGTTATTATTTACTCACTTACTATTTTTGGGATGTTACAAGTCTACCCTCCTTAAAGAGGTTTCGTCCTCGAAACCGTTTATTCATTAAACAATTAAGGGTATAGTCCCCTCATCTCTTCTTCTTTCCCATGTAGCTTCTGACCCTTTTTTGTGCTTCCATTGTACTTTGACTAAAGGAATCGACTTATTGCGTAGTCGTTTCTCAGCTCGGTCAAGAATGGCTATCGGTTCCTCTACATAATTTAGACTGTTATCCACTTCGATCTCGTCGTAAGGTATGTGAGCTGTGTCGTCGGCTAGGCACTTGCGTAAGTGTGACACGTGGAACGTAGGGTGTATTCCACTAAGCTCAACGGGTAGGTCGAGTCTGTGAGCAACTTGACCCACTCTCGCTAAAATCTTGAAAGGTCCGACAAACCTTGGACTTAGTTTGCCACGTTTTCTGAATCCGGTGATTCCTTTCCATGGTGACACCTTTAACAGTACCATATCCCCTACTTGAAACTCTAAATCCCTTCTTCTCTTATCCGTGTATGACTTTTGTCTCTCCTTTGTGGCTTTTATTCGAGCCTTGATTTGATCAAATTTCTCGGAAGTAGCTTTGACCACTTCGAGACTTGCAAAATCCTTCTGTCCAATTTCCCCCCAACAAACCAGAGTCCTGCATCTCCTTCCATACAACATTTCGAATTGCGGCATGCCAATAGTTGAGTGATAGCTGTTGTTATATGAAAATTCTGCCAATGGTAGATGGCTGTCCCAGCTCCCACCGAAGTCAATTATACAGGCCCGGAGCATGTCCTCCAAGGTCTGAATGGTCCTTTCCGATTTTCCATCGGTTTGGGGGTGGTAAGCGGTGCTGTTGTTCAGCCTAGTGCCCATTGCTTCGTTCAGTTTCTTCCAAAACCTTGACGTGAATCTAGTATCCCTGTCGGACACAATCGACAGCGGCATACCATGTCTGCTCACAACTTCCTTGATAAATATTTCTGCTAGTCTTTCTGACGAAGAAGTCTCACGTATTGGCAAGAAGTGAGCACTTTTAGTCAAGCGGTCGACGATCACCCAAATGGTATCATTGCCTTTAGCTGTTCGTGGTAGCTTTGTAATGAAGTCCATCGTGATCTCCTCCCACTTCCATTCCGGTATTGGTAAAGGTTGCATTTTACCACATGGTTTCTGGTGCTCGGCCTTAACTAGTGAACACGTTAAGCACTTGTTCACGTACTCAGTCACATCATTCTTCATGCCGGGCCACCAGTACTCTTTCTTCAAGTCTTGATACATTTTGTTTGTCCCAGGGTGGATAGAATAGCGAGACTTATGGGCCTCATCGAGTATTTTGGCTCTAAGCTCGTCAATCTTAGGTATCCACATTCGGCCAAACCTAGTTCGTACACCGTATGCATTTGCATCCAAATTCCCTTGTTGTCCTACAATTCTTTCCCGTTTTATATTTCTTTCTAATAGTGCTTCATCTTGTGCCTTTGATATTTCACTCATCAAATCTGGTGTTATAATCAGCTGACACACTTTGATCCGTATTGGTTCCGATTCTTCCTTTCTGCTTAAAGCGTCAGCCACCATGTTTGCCTTGCCTGGATGGTACAATATCTCACAGTCGTAGTCTTTCAGTAGCTCTAACCACCTCCTTTGCCTCATGTTTAATTCCTTTTGCCCGAAAAAGTACTTCAGGCTTTTGTGATCTGAGTAGATGGTGCATTTAACTCCATACAGATAGTGCCTCCATATTTTTAACGTGAAAACTACTGCTGCTAACTCTAGATCATGTGTTGGGTAGTTAACCTCGTGAATCTTTAGTTGTCGCGAGGTGTAAGCAATTACCTTTCCTCGTTGCATAAGTACGCAACCTAAACCCTGACCCGAAGCGTCAGAGTACATTACCAAGTCTTCATTTCCCTCTAGTAGTGCCAAGACTGGAGCTTGGGTTAATCGTGCCTTAAGTTCCTCAAACGCGTTGTCTTGGGTTGGACCCCATTCATATTTCACTTCCTTCCGTGTCAACTTAATTAGTGCCGAGGCTATTCTTGAAAAATCTTGAATGAACCTTCGATAGTAGCTTGCCAATCCTAGAAAACTTCGTATCTCTGTTGGTGTCTTTGGGATATTCCATTCCTTTACTGTCTCGATCTTTGCAGGATCCACCATGATTCCGTGTGGGTTTATTACATGACCTAGGAATTGGACTTCCCTAAGCCAGAACGCGCATTTGGAGAATTTTGCGTACAACTTTTCCTGCTTTAGCACCTCCAGAACCTCTCTTAGGTGGCAGTGGTGATCACCCTCGCATTTAGAATATACCAGTATGTCGTCTATAAAAACTATCACTGATCGATCCAACATGGGTCGACATACTCTATTCATCAAATCCATGAACGCTGCTGGTGAGTTGGTCAATCCGAAGGACATCACGTGAAACTCATAATGTCCATAACGCGTGTGAAACGCGGTCTTTAGTACATCTTCTTCTCTTACTTTCAACTGATGGCAACCTGACCTAAGATCGATCTTTGAAAACCAACTCGCACCTTGCAGTTGATTGAAAAGGTCGTCAATTCTAGAGTGGGCATTTGTTTTTTACTGTCCTCTTGTTCAACTCGCGGTAGTCAATGCACATGCGCATGCTGCCGTCCTTCTTCTTTACAAATAGTACCGGAGCGCCCCATGGTGAAATGCTCGGTCTAATAAATCCTTTTTCTGTTAGTTCCTCTAGTTGAGACATCAATTCTTTCATTTCTGATGGAGCCAATCGGTAGGGGCTTTGGCAACGGGCTCAGCTCCTGGCAGTAAGTCAATCTGAAATTCTATTTCCCGATCGGGTGGCAACCCATGTAGGTCCTCAGGGAATACTTCTGGAAAGTTGCACACCACGGGTACATTCTTGAGTTCTTTCGTTTTCATTCTATCGTCAATAACATACGCTAGATAAGCTTCGCAACCGCGCCTCATGTAACCTTTGGCCTTGATCATCGAAATGACGTCTGGCATCATGCAATTCCAATCCCTGTAAACCGTAATTGGACTGCCGCTAGGAGCTTTGAGGTGTATCCTCTTACGTTTACATATGATTTGAGCTTTGTTGGCAGCTAGCCAATCCATACCCAATACTATATCGAATCCTCCTAAGGTGAGAAGAAATAATCTAGAAGGAAACTTATGGCCCTCTATTTCTATGATGCAATCCTCTGTTACTTGGAATACTACTGAATTTTTACCAACAGTAGTTTGTATGCTAAAGGCCTTTACTATGGTGTTGATAGTGCAATCTAGTTTACGACTAAATGCATTGGATATAAAACTTTTACTAGCACCAGAGTCAAATAAAATAGTAGCATGTTCATTATTAACTAGGAACGTACCTGACACAACATCAGGATTTCCCCTTGCTTCCTCCTCAGTTAGGGCGTAGGCTCGAGTCCTACCCTGCGGCTGTTCCTTTTCCCTCTCTTTTCCTGAACCAGATTGGCCGACCTTCCTGCAGTTCTTTGTCAGATGCCTAAACAATCCACATACTTGACACTTGACGTTTTTTACGCATTATCGGGAGAAGTGACCCGGCTTCCCGCACTTATAGCATGTGGTGGTGCCGATTCAACACTCGCCAAGATGTTGCCTTCCACATTTCCTGCAAGTTTCATATTCATCCGACCTTGGTTTCTTAACTTCAGTGGCTACATTCCCTTTTTCGGTGCCTCTAGACGGGTTCTCCCACTTTCTCTTTTGTGTCTCAGGTGTCGGGTCCTCATTGGCATAATCGTCGTAGACTATTCCGCTCAGATTCACTACTGACTCGAAGGTCGAGGGTAGGTTAGCTTTCACATGGACCCGGACCCTTTGCGGCAGACCCTTGACATAGTATTTGATCAAACGGTCTTCAGTTTCCACCAAGTGTGGTACCAGTTGGGCCAGCTCGTTGAATCTTGAGGTATAGTGGCGATGAGTCTTGTTGCCAGCCTTGAAGTTTAGGAACTCATTTTCCACACGATCAATCTCGTTCTGTGGGCAGAACTTTTGGATTATGAGCTTCTTCAGGTCTTCCCATGTCATTCTAGCGAGAGCGTTTGGCGACTTTGTTCTCTGAATGTTTCTCCACCAACCTAGTGCTTCATTGGTGAAAGAATGAGTAACATATTTAACCGCCTGGTTCGGTCGACACTCGCTGATGTTGATTACAGCGTTCATCCTCTCAATCCATTCGAACGTAGCCACCGAATCCTTGTTACCATTAAACTTGGGTGGTTCTCCATCCTTGAAACCTTTGTTAGTACACCCACGATTGTTTGATCTCACATTCACTTCATCCCCATCACTGTCATACACTTTCTCTTCATGGTCTCCTTCATCCTCCTCTCTACTTTTCTTTAGTGCCTCGGATAGTAGACCAGGCAATACTTTCTTCAGAGTGAGTACCACTTCGCGGGCAATAGCATCCCTGACCTCTGGTTCTAACTGTAAAGTGATTGTTGTCCCTAGTTGGGGTCACCTCTGTTTCGTGCACACTCTCAGTGTGTTCTACATGCACACTCTCTTCCTCTTCATGTCTTTGATTCAATGGAGGTCTACCAACTCGGCCAGTGCAACCGCCTCGGCGTCCTGTTCTTCCTCCCCCAGCCATAATTCCTAGTTTCCTGATAGTTATAAAGGGAATACATCAATGTCATTTCTTCAGATCATAGTTTGGAACAGTACGAGCAAGGTAAATTTTTAATTAAAGTGACCGGCTTGTGATTACTAATTTACATTGCTTTTCGGGTTCAAAACTCTTCAAATCGGTTGTGACATTGACATCTATTTGTTCTAAGTTAAGGTATCTATTCTTATCCCAGTGTGTTAACTTTAGTACTTACTTACCGTGCTGACATTGGCGTTGGTTACCCATACTGACATCCGTGCATTGGTCCCATAATCAGCTTGAGTCCAGATATTTAGGGATGTCTGAATCTCTCAAACTATTGCTCTGATACCAACTTGTAAGGCCCCTTTCCCAGGTAACCTCACTTGTTGGATTTACACATAAACATAGTCATAACTACTTAACTTAAATTTGAAACATTCGAGAGTGGCGAAAACACACATCATTCAAATACATAACATAACAGTGGAAGTCTTAACAATTAAAAACACAACATTTTAATTAACAATCAAGAGTGGGATGTCAGTCGCTTGCCGGGTAACCATCACGCCTTCGCATGACTCTTCCTTTCTGTACCTGAAATGTATATTAAAAGTCAGCTAACGCTGGTGAGTTCTAGTTTAAAACGATTAAGTATGATCATTCTTTTCTTTATAAGTATATATAATTATATACATACATTTATATAAATACGTATTCATAGCTTTTGCTTTTCTTTCTTCATTCTTATGTGATTACATAGACATGCATTCACCTTTACTTTCCTTAACATTCATTGGTCATACACATAAGGGTGATCAACCCGTCTTTTACTGCGTATATCACAAAGACATACGCCCTTAAGCTACCGTCGTAGCCCTTTTACTCGTCCGGTCCTAGAAACTGTCTGCCTTAACTTTCGTCCGGCCAACCTTCGGCCGTCCTTCTTAACTGTCCTACCGTCGTAGTTCGTCATATTCGCCCGTCTGCCCTAAGGCATCCGTTTCCCACGCGAACTATTGTTTATGCAACCGTAATACTATTTTAGCATTTACTTCGACCGCCCATTAATGCCTTTTGTACGTCCTAGCTTGCGAAGGAACGTATCTTTCCCGGTTGCAAAATAGTCGCGTTGTCGTCCGTCTACAGAAGCAGCCGTTAGCTTCGTTTCCGTCCATAACGTATACATACATTCATAACATGCAATATAAATAATTATCAAGCAAGATTTCATTTATTTACGTTATGCCATTCTTTCATTCATTCTTTGTAAACATACGTTTCATTCTTTGTTCATAATTCATTCTCATATATATATAAATATATATTAGTATATCACGTATGATCACATTAGCATTCATATCATTTATTCTTTTAGTGTATACATTTCAGCCCCAAAACATTTAATAAGGTTTGCACATAACATAGAAGGGGGCACATAGAACTCACCTGATAAGCTAGTCTTGGTTGTCCTAAACAAAGGTCCAACAACGTCACGTACGATCTGAATTAGGTAGTTAAATGCACATCAGACCCAATCCCGACTCTAACGGTTTAATCATATTGAATTAGGCGAACATACTGACTTCACTATCTAGCCTGATGCCTGCTGCCTGCGCACTTAGTAAGTGCGCAGAGCCTTGCTCATGCGTACTTGACAAGTGCGTAGAGAGTTCTTCTTACGTACTTGGTAAGTACGCATGATCCTTCTCCTGCGTACTTGGCAAGTATGTAGGACGTCCTTCTTGCGTACTTGATAAGTACGCAGTACCTGTTTCCTTGACAAAAATCCGAAATTCTTGCATGCTAACCCGATCATGTCAATCTTACAATTTTCTTTGATCAAAACATGCGGTTTTCATTCTAGATGCTAATTCTAAGCTTATTATTAGGTTTCATCCATAAAAACGTCTCCTATTTAGCTAAAACCCGAGAAACCCCAAAATGAACAAAACTCAGATTATGGTCGAATCGTTACCTGGATTGAAATTCTGATTCAGAGGTTTTGCTCACGAGCTCAGCAGTAACGTGCTCCTTCAATTTCGGGTCGATCCGTCACTTTCTCTCTAGGCCCGAGCTCTCCTTTCTCTCTCTAGGTTGCAAGTTGTGGTGGAAATGAGAGTTCTAGTGCTGTCTTGACCCTTATATACCTGGGCTTCGCTCAACCCGTTGGAGCCGAGCCTAAGCTCATCCATTTTTCTTTCGTTTTTGACGATTACATCTCTATCGCGTTATTATTTACTCACTTACTATTTTTTCGATGTTACAAATAATGATCTTAAGAAAATAATATATCACATTATATTATTTTAAGTTTGAAGAAACATAGTACAATAACCAATTACGTGGTCAAAATAATATATAAATATTACTTTTATTCGAGGTTAATAAACGAGGGTAAATAATATAAATAGTTATATTATTTATAAGTTTGAAACATCTTACAATGTTTATAAACGTGGTATAATAATATAAGAATGTATTATTTTTAATTGAGGTCACGGGGTTAAATATAATAATATAAATATATCATTTTATTTGGAATGGTGGTTATAAAATAATATACATATATTATTTTAGAAGTGGAGATAATATTAAATAGGTCATAAAACCAAACCCGAACCTACGGGTAGTTTCCAAGCTCAAAATGTATTAATATATTAATATAATATTATGGGGAAAAATTTTATCAAAAGAATATCGTTGAAAAAGTCCCAAAAAAATAATTGCAGGAGACCGGTTTCGAACCCGGGTCTCCTGCGTGTATGCCTTGTGAATTAACCAGTCCAGGCTCTAGGGCAATCGCAACAAGACCGAATTAAAAATGTTTTTAACATTCAGGCCCCTATGTTCTTCCCCTTTGCGAAACCCAAATTAAAATCCATCCCAATTCCATCGATTTTTATCGCGATTATCCAAAATAACAAAGGGGATTTGTTCATTAGATTCATACGAAACTGTGGTGAGGTTTATTTGTAAAATAAACAAGTTTAGGATTGTTTAATTACGTTTTTATAAATCGAAACCCTAGTTTAAGAACATGGAATCGATTTGATTAATTCTTGTAATAATAGTTGTTGAATTCATGGGGCTTTAAATAAACAAAGAATTGCGAATCTAACCATGTAGATTAATTGTATTGAGATCAAGTCTAGACCGGATTTCGATTAAAACGAATACGGGATGAACCCTAGAATTGGTTCGTCACCAATTCGATCTTATAAGCCACCAAAAGGTTAGGGCTTATGATCTAGGAATGGAAACGAAACTAATGGTGAATTCAATTACCTGAAACGATGTCGGAATGGTGGAGATCGACTAAAACTCAACCGCGGCCTCGACGGGTTGCTCTCCGACGCTTCTCCGATCAAATTGGAATACGTAAAAGCTTGACAGAGGTTCGACTAGCATTCTCAGAGCGATTGGTTTCGAAATTGATAGACCAATTGATTGAATTGATGAGTGTTCGTAATGGGTTCGACGGTTTGGATTACAAGGACATAATTCGCAATGATTAACAGTGTTAATCGTTTAGAAACGGCTCGATAATGGTCGAATTCAATAGTGCTTTACGTTACAATCCCTAATTCGAGCAGTTAGGAGGTTAATGTCGCGAATTTGGATCAAGGATAAGAAGAGTTTGACTTCCAAGAGTCAACAAAATCAAAATGCTCTTGATTTTGACTATAAAAGTCAACATATTGGTTTTAGGTTAATTACATCTTTAGTCCCTATAGTTTTATGTGTAATAGGGTTTGAATAATAGCAGAATTGGCCCCTGAGGTTTCTAATTGAGTTAACTAAGTTAGCTGGAATTTGTCGGGTGTCACAGTAAGCTGGGTCACACGTTGTGTGAGGAGAGCAGCAAGTTCATTGTTATTGTTGTTGTTGTTGTTGGCACGACGGGGAGGCATTCTACAGATTTAAACAACACAATGAGAGATGTGAGAATTTATTAAAATTTCTTGTATCAAACAAGAGGATAAATAAATATAAGTAGTTTATAGTTCGGATTGTACTCAAATAGTAGCATAACCACTTGAATACTATGACATATTAAGGTTAATTAAACTCATATAACTATCAAGGAGACGTGCTTTAGCATATAAGTAAACACTCATCCCGGGAATTCCCAGGAAAGCATACGGATCCCTCGGTTGATTGGGATTTATATGAAATGTTTTCCTAGACTTAAAACCCAGAATACAGGTGTCACCCTTCCAGATTGCACGTGTCTTGAAATAATTAACAAAGTCTAAAACCTTAACGGGGTGTAAAGAAAATTTAATAGACTAATGTCTATGAGTATGATGTTCCACAAGCTATGATGATGATGACATAGAAGCAGGCAAGAAGTATATGAGGCTTAGGATATGGGTAGGGATATTGTTTATTTAGTTTATTATTTAGATGTAACCTAATAAGTCATGAATTCTAACAATTAAGGTATCAAATATGCTAACACATAAAATAATAAGCATGTAACACATAGCATGTAACACATATTACATAGTCATAGAGCATCGCATAGATGGGTGTCCTAAGGTTATAGTCTAGGTCAAGGGTGTCTAATAACCTAATTCCCTATAACCAAGGCTCTGATACCAATTTGTCACACCCCAACCGACGGCGGAAACGTCAGGGCGAGACATGAAGACTGTTCATGAGCACATGGTTGACTATATTGTAATATACTAATGCATCAAATTTCATTTCAAGTTCAAACCAAACCAAATTCAACAATTACAAGAAATGGAAATACATAACGAGTTCTTTTATTTTAATAACTAGGTCCACAACTTAAGTGTAGCAAACTTGATCAATCTCATACATTCGTACCTGAAACATGGTTAAAACAATATCAACTTAAACGTTGGTGAGCATACATAGGTTTTGATTCTAAATAGTATCATTGTGTAGTGTGCATACAATCCATACAAATCATGGTTAATAAGACAAATATGGAGAGTTACTATTGTGAAACCAATTTGTACAATCAAACCTATGTAACTAGCATGCAAAAACCAAAATGTGTTGTCGGTAACAATCACCCTAACTGGGTGGGTTTGTCAGACTCAATAGATCTATCATTGTTTATCGTCGGCTTGTATAGTTAATGATTGTACATGTAAATTTGCACACAAAGTAGTTTACACACCTAGTACTCAAACATAAGGCTCAAATTTGTACACATGAATGTATGGTGGAATTGTATTATGTAATTTGTAACATTGTATAATTGAAACTCATGTTCCATCCCAAAATGTAAATAATGTAAAAAGGGCAATGTAAACTCACATGTATCAAAGATGTAGATAGCACGGAAAAATAGATAGCACAAATGATTTCCAAATCACAAGATTAACCTAACGTTGGATTCAAATGAATTTGAATTAGTAGCATGCACAAAGTCTAATGTAGAGTCTAGGATTTTAAATGAGAGTGAGTATAGGGTCTTGTACAATTAGTTAGTGTCATAACATGAAAAGGAATGTGTATTTGTTTAAGTTTGCATAAGATCTTCAAAATTAAGAGTAAGGTATATGATTTAATTAATAAAAGATTTAGAGTTTAATTTGAATAACTTCTTAATTTAAATAAATAAATTTATTTTATTTATTTATTTAAAAAAATAGTGTGAGATTTAAATAAGTTTATTTTATTTATTTATTTATAAAAGTGCATCAAAAATATAGTGTAATTATATATCTATAACATATAATAAAAGAAAACATTGGTCGAGCGCATCCATTTGTGTGTTTTCCCTCTCATTGCCCATGGGTCAACACGCGGACCCTAAATCTAAAAGGTCAGACCCGTTTCTTCAATAACACATCCTAGCCTCTGTTTCGTTTCATTTTTCCTCTTTCTTCTTCACCCTCCAAACCCTAACGCCGAAACTCATCCTGAACAACCTATTATATCCAACCGATTGATCGTTAAATCAATTTCCATTAGCTCTAATCTTTCCACTGATTAAAGGAATTACGTTTGATTTGGCTTTAAATATTTGAATCAGCGCTAATGCAAAAAAGGTGCTCGTGAAAACAATGAATACTTCTGTGGGGAATACTGCTATAGCATAAGAGATGTTCGTGATAACCGTGATTGTTTCAATGGTGATTGCTTTGCTGCAGAAGATGACCTGAGATGTTTCATTAATCTGTCGCCACGTCATTTGATGATTGTTGGGGCTAGGGTTCCGAAAAAGGTACAAAGAATTAATTTTAGTTTTTCATTTTGGTGAATAACCATTCAAGTTTTTTTTTGTTACTTTCTCAAGTTTCCGTTTACACGTTTTTTGTTGAAATGATTGTTCAATATATCAGAACTGATATGGTAATTAATTGATTAGATTAGATATTTTAATTTGATGGCCAATTATCCGATTCTAGATGTGTGTTTTGAAAATGGTGGTGTAGAATTTGGTGGAATATCGGGATGCTAATGTTATTGTGTAAATTGCAATGTATATTATAGTATAGAGAATTTTGGTTTTTGCATTTGTTTTGAGGCCTGCAAAATAAACTAAGTCATTTGACTGTGATTTAGAAGAAATTGACTTATTTTTCTAGTTGATTTTGTTTTCAGTCGGGTCAATGCTCCCACAAATTTGATTCTAATTAGAAGTCAATGAATAATTTTATTTGATTTCTACAAACTTAGTCAATGATCCAATTAAGGTTTGATTTCTGTAAATTTAGTTCTAATTAAAAAATTAATAGTTTTGTTTCATAATATTATATGATATGTAAGTTTACTTAATATGTGTGTTGTTTGCTAGAACAGATATGAGGCGTTTTGTTTGATAATATTAAAAATTAATAAGTGGCAGGTGATCTGTTGAAGACTTGAAGCAGTACCGGGAGAAGTTCCGTGGCGGGACATTTGCTACCACATGGAGTTACTTAAGAGAGTCGATGAATACATATCTCTCTCAGCCCAATCCCGTGACTGCCAGGTGGGAAGGCGAAGACCATTTACGTGATCCTAAATTCCTGTTGGATGCTTTCCGGGTAACTATCAAATTTGGCCTATGCTTTTGACAAATTATCAAAATTTGTCAAAAAAAGTCAATGTTTTAGCTTTTGAATATTAATATGATGAGATTAATGTTACTACTCCTTCATCTCCCAAAAGTTTCAATGTTTTTACTTTTTTAAATATTAGAACCACAAAAGTTGTATTATCTGGTTGTTTTAGGAGATACGTGGCGATATTTTGATCATGGGTTAAATTTGGTATAAGATCATATTTACCCGACAAAAAAACACAATATCAAATATACTCATTTAAAAATTCAGACATTTATGCTGTTCTCTTTTAAAATCTCAGTCATTATTTTAGAAAACTACAATTTACTCTCAAATACAGAGGATATTTATCTTTGTATTCTTATTATCCTGAAAAGATCTAACATCTTTTACTTAAACTACCTGCCTTGTGGACTTAGCTTTATTAGTGAGTTGGTTAAGGTATGTCTTTCAGGATGGTTATATATTTTCTAATTAAATTACAATTTTCATCATGGTCAAATCTTTTGCTTTTTAAGTTGACTGTATTGTAATTTATCCAATTGCAGGACTTTTGCTGATGTTGGTGTACCACTACCAATAATGGGAATTGGCCATGCTATTGAAATTCCAACTGCAGTAAGGTTGTTGGGCTTCAAGTGGATGATATTGATAGATCAATGAGGTGATAAATTGATGCAAATATATTATTTGTCCACTAATGCGTACTTTACAATTTTGCATTTTTAAAATTTAGAGATGGCAATATTAACCCATTTGATCAAATCAAGAAATTAGCTTAAAAGGAAATGGGGCAAGTGTCTTGGCTTATTTCAAAAGTTGCATAAACTGTATTTTTTATAGCATATACCTGAATTGTTTTCAGATTTTTTTGTCATTAATGTGTAGACATATAGAGTCATGGTATTCTATATTTTGAATTCCTCTACAGTGTTCCTTCCTCTGAAGCAAAAGAACACTCTGACACAAATAGAAGGTAATGCAATTTTTAAACAAATGGATTTAGTGACTGTAAATTAGAAAAATGAAGGGGTTGTATTACATGTCAAGACCTGTATTTCGTACGGGTCAAATGGGTTGGGTTGAGTTGACCCGAAATATTTGATCAATTGGCACTTTTAGTCTTTCAAAATAACTAATTTTCATTTTCATTGGGTCCTTACTATCACTATCAGGTGTTGTCTTCTATCGGTGGTTGGACCGAATCTTATACTCAATTTGTTTTTCCTAATCCTTGCCAACACACACCTCTTGAAAAGCTGGATAAAAAACATTTTGCAAAAGGTCTATTAAGTTAGGCATTAATTGCTTTGATCTGAGACGGACCTTAAATTTAAAAACAGCTAGCACATAGTGTTGGATCTAGAATTTGGCTTTTATTTTGGTTGATTTTATAATTTTGTGCTCTATAGCTTTCATCTTATGAAGTATAACTTATCTAGCTTAATGTTATATGAGTCGATTGATTTGCATGCCATTCTTTGTTGTTGATAGGTTTGGTTGAAACTGACCCAGAGGGTGCACCCTCGGTTTTGCTGAAGTAGTTCAGATGGAGCCACAGAAAGCAGAATGGTTAAGTAGAGTGGTGATTTTATAACCGTTTCTTCTTTCAATATGTGGAACTAAATTACTAATTATATATAACAAGATCCCAATGTTATGAATACTGCATGACTTCTAATATTGAAACAACATATGATTTAGAATTATTAACATAGCTCTAGCTTGGGATTAAAAGAGTTTTGTATGTAGTTTATATCTAATAATTAGTTTAGTTATTAGTGTTCTTGGTTCCATTTTCCCTTATATTGTATTTTTTTCAACTTCTCATGGTATATTGGTATGGGCAATTTCTAGAACCAGAATATATCTTCTATGAAGAAGTTAATTTAATTAATGCATCTGTTTTAAAAGTTAAGAATTCTTCTATGAAGAAGCATATGATTGATGTCGTAAATTGCTTTTTTAATCATATTTATTGCATTAATTATTTTAAAAAAAGACTAGGAAGTGTACAAAAAGTAGTTGTGGGTCAACCAAACTCAACATGATTTTTGCTCTTTTTTTTTACTTTAGTTTGTTTTGAAAAGTTACTTAACATGTCATCTTCTCACTTTTAAAAACACAAATTAGGCCTTGCAGTATTCTTATTGTTGATGGTCATTGAATATTAAATGTTATCTATCATTTTGTTTTCATCTTATGGTTCATTAACATAATGTGTTCACTTTCAAAAAGCATGATGCATAGATGACAAAGTAATATTTGTAGCAGTTGTGAATCATAATTATAGATTTTCATTATTATATGTGATATGTAATTTCAGTTATAAGAAATATTTACACATTTTTGATTTATAAGATTTTCATTATTCAACCCGTGTTTAAAAGTTTTTAGAAATTTATGAAATTCTATAGAAACTTAACTATATTTTGTTATTTAATGTAATATGTCATTTCATTTATGTTTCATATATTTCTAAATTTATGTTTTATATAATTTAACTTTTTACAACCCGTGTAATACACGGGTACATAACCTAGTATTAGTATATAATTAAGAAATTATACACAAAGAAAATATATTATGGATTATTAATGTAAAAGATAGTCATTTCAAACACTTTATGTTTTAATAAAATACTATGTCTTTTTTTATAAATTAAATTGAAAAAAAATGATTTTAAAATTAATGGCGCCACCCGGATCGAACCCGGGCGGGTTTTGTGTGTACACCCGGTATTACCGCTAGACCAAGGGACACTACTCGTGAAACAGAACATGTCCGGTAATTATTAACATGATGACACAGGGGAGCCGGGTCTGATTTTATGGTTTGCGCAAAAAGAAAAACGAATGTACAGGTTTCGAACCCGCACCACCCGGTTCAATGGCGTAGTGTCTTAACCAGTTCGGCCGGATGGTTTCGCTTGTCTAAAGGGATTCCACTAATTTAAATAGAAGACATGTTTCTAGCCCTAAATCAGATTAGGGCTCAAAATGCGTATGAACCCTAGATTCAAAATTGGGTTTGATACCCTCTATCATATGGAATTGACAGAGGGTTATTGTTCGCCATGTCAACACGAAGTTATAGACGCATTACTTACATGATTTGGTCGAGAAATGAAGGCTGTCGGCTACGAGCTTAGTCCAGAAGTTCTTGGTTCCAGATCAGGGACCAGAGCTGAAAACAGAAGCGAATAATGGTTTAGAGAGTTTGATATAGGGTGTGCGAAGGTGTATGAACGTTTTAATTCGCTTGATTCTATCTCAAATAGCCGATTCGATAATAAAGGGCAAGTGACAGCTGTCGGAAATCAAATTGCGCGTAATTTGGTTAATTCTTGATGAATTGGGTCGCGAATGTGGTCGGTATTCATATAAGAATTGATTGAACATGATTTGCGGGGTCTAACACGCGTTAATTTCTTGGTTTGGAAAGGATTTGATCACGGTTTGACTTTGCGAAGTCAATCCTTTCAAAATTCGAATTCTACCGCTCAAAATGGTCTAACATGGGCTGTCACCAGAGATTGAAATGAGTCGTTATACAATTAGGTAACCGTGGAAAGTCTAATTCGACTGGGGTTGATCAAAATCAGTCCCGAATTTGTAAAGGTTTTGAACTGTTTTACCATCCAAAGTCAAAATAGGTCATATTTTTGGATAGGGTCAAAATTAAATGTTAAGGGTCAAATTGGGGTCAAGATGGTCAAATCCAGAGGGTGGGGTTCAAATTGAGAGTTCAAATTGTAAATATTTATGTATGCATATTTATAAAGTGATTTTTATTTAAAACTTTATAAATTTTATAATTAAACAAGTTGTGAAATGTTTTAGTATAAAAATGAAAATAACTTTCATTCACATAATTTTTGTATGAAACAATATATATATATATATATATATATAAAATAAATATATATAAAAAATATATTAACTTAATTTAAAATGTGTGTGTATGTGTAAAAATTTGAGATTGTATTTGAATGAGACCTTGGATTATAATATTTGCATAGATAATACAAAGTATTATAATAGAATTGGAATTGAGAGGTTGTTTATTGCACTAAGACAAATACAAGGAAAATCATAAATGTTACAAGTATGGTAGTTGTTATTGTATAAAAACTCAGTCAACGGCGGTGAGTATCCCAATTTTCTCCGAAATCGATTACACGCGCACGTAACACCTCTTTTAAAATTTAGATGGTCCTTTTACCTTGACCATTCGTCTGGGATGATATGCAGTGCTCATGTCAAGGCGTGTGCCCAAGGTTTCTTGTACTGACTGCCATATTCTTGACACGAATCGACTGTCCCTATTCGAGATAATGAAAGTGGCATACCATGCCTAGCCTTAATTTCCTTAATATTTAGCCTTGCACGCTTCTTAGTTTTATCTATCTCCTTGATTGGCAGGGAGTGAGCAGATTTCGTCAAACGGCTGAAGATTATTCGTATAGTATCATAGTCACTAGACGTTCTGGGTAGTTTCGTAATGAAATTCATGGAAATATGTTCCTAATTGCATTGAGGAATCTCAGGTTGTTGTGATTTCCCCGGTGATTCCTGGCATTCTGCCTTGACTGTCGGATATTTCCCATAGTAATTTCTCCTTTCATGTTTGGCCATTAATAGAGTTCTCCGAGATCTTTATACGTTTTATCCGATCCTGGGTGAATGGAGTACTTGGACTTATGGATTTCATCCATAACCACCCACATAGGTTACCGGTACTTGGTACCTAAATTCTGTCTACATCATCCAACTTAGGCTCCAATTGTTCGATTTCCATTTTCTTGGTGGTCGGTATTCGAAAACAAGGCGAATACTTATGTGATTAACGATATTAGTTGTGCAAGAACCCCCTTATTCGATTACCCTCATTGTGGTGGAATTTGTGTGATACTCATCCCTGGTAATGAAAGAAATGGTGTCTAAGGATCTTGAGTGTATGCTGACACATACCCTCTATTCATCTATGCATTATGATGCACAATAACCAGATCTCTATAGATCTTTGAAAGGAATTACTCGACGAGATGTTCATGTTTCAATTGAAGATCGTGTAGTAATGATACAATATGGAAACGAAACTTTATGTTTGTCCCTCTTATGTTTTTCGAAAGCATTTTCTCGGACTAAGACTTTATTCTTATTTCAGGTTTCGTGTTTTCTAGAAACTTCCATTAAAATGGGTCATAATGGATTTAATATTTCAAGGTTCCTTGTGTGCTCTTACAAGCAAAGTTCGAGTCTAATCACAACTTTACCCTTTGTTTGTACCACCCTTCCGAGGCAGACCAGCCTTTGGGTTGTAACTTCCTGATATGTAAACTCATGGCTTGACCACTATACTCTCGAAGTATGTAGGTCATACGAAGTTCTATTTTTGTTTGGAATATTCACATTCTGTTTAGGTGGGGAAATGAACAGCGATACTGTGAGAATGGTCTCATCGAATTAGTGCTTTCCTTAAAATGGGCTACGGGTTTGTCAACCCATTAAGTTGGCAGAAAGAGTTGATGGCCAACTAGTAGTCATACAGTGTGTCTGCACTTCCCTAGCGTTCGAATGGTACTTTGGTGACTTACCATTATGTATTCCACTCTTACCGGCTGTCACACCCCAACCGACGGCGGAATACGTCGGGGCGGGACATGTAGACTGTTCAAAAGCTCAAGGTTTACTAAAGTTTAAATAATTAAACAACCAATTTCATATCACAACTAAACATAAATCCAACAATACAAGGAAAATAGAAATACATAAATAGTCTCTTTAAATTAAATTCTAGGTCATCAGTCCTAAGTGAAGCATCTTGTACTTATTCTCAAGCATTAGTACCTGAAACATGATGAAAACGAGGTCAACTAAAAAGTTGGTGAGCATACATAGGTTTTGACACATAACCAAGTTTAAAGTGTTTTATACAATTCATACGATACACGTGTATAAGGCATTTATGGAGAATCTATAGTTAAACTAAGTGTGTACAATCAAACCTTGTGACTGAGGCATAACACGCATGTTACCCTAATGTAAAGTCAGTAACAAACACCCTAACCGGGTGGGTTTGTCAGACTCAATAGATCTATCAATGTTAACCGTTGGCTTGTACGGAGTTAATGATTGTACTAAAGTCATGTATATGTAGTCTTAACTCATAGCATTCAAACATAAAGCACATAACACATAATATCATACTATTGAATTGTATTTAAGTCTATGCAAGAAGTTTCAAAAGTAAATCATGTTTCACCCCAAAAGTACAAAATAAAAAGGGGGCTATGTAAACTCACTTGAATAAAGAGTGTAGCTAGCACGCGAGTCTAGGTGGCAAAACGATCCTTGTAACTCACCACGTTAACCTATTGTATAATGTTTATTGAGTTAATAGTGTGTACAAAAGTCTATGTCTAAGTCTAGGGTTCAACGGGTTTTGATGTGTGTGGGTTGGTACCAATAGATTTGTGTTATTCCATGTAAATGCATACTATGCTTAAATACGAATTTAATGTGTATTATGAGTTCTAGGTATATATGTATGAACTTAATAGTCACCGACGTAGGGTTGGATTTAAATAAAATAATTAATTTTATTTATTTAATTGTGAAAAATATGCTAACATATATATAGTGTGTAAATATATATATATGTTTAGAAAAAGAATTTCTACTTATGTGAATAGTGTTTAATTTAAATAAATAAAATAAATAATTTTATTTATTTAAATAAACTAAATAAATAAATAATTTTTATTTATTTATTTGTGAAAAATATATTAAAATATATATATTTAGAAAAAGAATTTCTAAATAAATAAATATATATATACGAATAGTGTTTAATTTAAATAAATAAATAAAATAAATAAATAATGTCATTTATTTAAATAATTAAATTAAATAAATAAATAATTTTTATTTATTTATTTATGAAAAATATGTTAAAATATATGGATTGTAAATATATGTTTAGAAAAACAATTTCTATTTATGCGAATAGTGTTTTATTTAAATAAATAAAATAAATAAATAATTTTATTTATTTAAATAAATTAAATGATAAATTTTTATTTTATTTATCATCTAAAAAAATATATATACTAGTTTGCTTTAAATGAGTTAACATTTTATAAAATTTGTTGCTTTTATTTAGAAATAAATTTTTGATATTTAAAGTTTTTGTTATAATTATTTTAATACACAATTTGAACAACGAAATTCATAATAAAACTGAATTTATATTGAAAATATACAAATTTGGTTTTATTCTGTTACAAATAGCGTAAGGTTTATAAAAATATTTTTTATAAAATTTTTGAAGCTGTAAAACTGGTTTTAAAAATTTAAACAGGCCACCGGGTTCGAACCCGGGTGGTTCCTCTGTGTGTGTTTCGTTGTACCGCTGGACCAGTGGAGCTATTCGTGTACAAGTACGGTCTGGTGGGTTATTAACATGACAGAAAGGGAAGCCGGGTTTGATTTTTCAGGGTATGCGCAAAAAGGCCGGCCGGACACGGGCCGTGGGTTTCGAACCCACACCATTTGGTCCGATGGCGCAATGACATAGCCAGTCGGACCAGATGGTTTCGCTGATTAAATATGAATTCCGCTAAACTAAATACGTAAAATTAATCGATCGAAATCCCTGAAGCAAAATCTTATGAACAGGTTTAAGAATTCGACAGAAATCGAACCCGATGCAAAAGTCGGATATGAATTGATAAGGGGCTTTTGATGTACGTTTGAAAATGAATCGAAAGAGACTAACCTCACTCGATTTGGCTGGGTATCGAAGGCTGACGGCTACGAGTTTAGTTCCGATGTTCTTGGTGCTCGATCGGTGATTAAAGGTGATATGCAGATTGATAGGAAATTCAGAGAGTTTGTAACAAGTTATGCGAAGGTGAATGAGGGGTTTAATTTGATTAATTTCACTCAAATCAGCAGACTTGATTGTGATTCGGTGGTAATGGTTGTCGAAGTGATTACCGCGTGATTTCGACTAATTGGGAGTGAATTGGGTCACGTTTTGATACCAGGTACATGCGAGATGTATTAGAGCGTGATTTATGGGATTGATTACTCATCGATTTGTATGGATTCAGGGTGAGTTATTACGGGTTTGACTAATTGAGTCAAACTCGTTTGAATTTCAATTGTGCCGCGCAAGTGGACGAATTGGGCTGGTAATCGAGTCGATTCTGGTTTGGGCAACCGTGTGGAGTCCAATTCAACAAAAACCCGTCGATGGCTGCCTCGAATTTATGAGGTTTGGGCTGCTTTGACTTTTGAAAGTCAATGGAGTTCAAGAAGTCAAAATTAATGTTTTAAAAGTCAAATTCCGTGTGTGGGGTTTAATTTAGGGTTCAATCGGTTAGGGTTCAAACTAGTATGCATGTATATGTGTATGTACTTGTATAATGTTTGAGTATGTATATATATATATGTATATATATATATGTGTATATGTACTTGTATGATGTATAAATGTGTGTATATATATATATATATATATATATACATATGTGTTCAAATATTTATGTGTATATAGGGATTCTAGAACAAATGCGGGTAGGAATTTTGAAGCTGTAATTTATAAAAGTAGGGCTTGATATAATCATTTCACTAAGATTGAAATTCATACATGTCTTATTGTACCAAAATAAAAATGTGAAAATCAGGAAGGTTACAGTATCCCCATGTTGAGGGAATTTCATCCCGAAATTCTAGCTAGTTGAGGCGACTGTATCAGCAAAGAGGTGAGGGTCCTTGAGCTTCATTTAGTCGTCACGTTCCCAAGTAAATTCAGGTCCACGCTTGGATTCCCATCGTACTTTGACAATAGGGATACAGCTTCGCTTGAGTTGCTTGATCTCGCGACCCATGATCTCCACCGGTCTCTCCACGAAGTGCATCGTTTCATCAATGCGCACATCATCAAGAGGTATATGGAGGTTCTCATCAGCAAGACATTTCTTTAGGTTGGACACGTGGAAAGTAGGGTGTACATTAGCAAGTGATGGAGGTAATTCGAGTTTGTAAGCCACTTTCCCGATCCTTTCGAGGATCTTGAATGGACCACATAGCGAGGTGCTAGTTTACCCTTCTTCCCGAAGCGAATCACCCCCTTCCAAGGAGATACCTTTAGAAGTACAAGATCACCGACTTGAAATTCCAAGGGTTTACGTCTCTTGTCGGCATAGCTCTTTTGCCGACTCCTTGCTACTTGAATGTTGTTGCGGATCTGTAGGATCTTGTCGGACGTTTCTTGGATTAATTCGGGACCGGTGATTTGTGCTTCACCAATCTCGTTCCAACAGATAGGAGAGCGACACTTCCGACCATAGAGAGCTTCAAATGCAGCAATGTTGATGCTTGTGTGGTAGATATTGTTGTAAGAGAACTCAATGAGGGATAGATGTGAATCCCAATTGCCACCAAAATCAATTACACAAGCTCTAAGCATGTCCTCGAGCGTCTGGATTGTTCGCTCGGTCTGACCATCAGTTTGGGGATGGTAAGCCGTGCTTAAATCCAAGCGTGTACCAAGAGCAGTTTAGAGGGATTGCCAAAAGCGAGAGGTGAAACGAGCATCCCTATCAGATATTATGTTAAGTGGGACCCCGTGACGACTCACAATTTCGTCAATATAGATTCGGGCTAGTTTCTCTACCCGATAGTCTTCTCGGATGGGTAGAAAGTGAGAAGATTTGGTGAGACGGTCAATGATCACCCAAATTCTATCATAACCTCTAGAAGTACGAGGGAGTTTGGTAATGAAATCCATGGCTAGATTTTCCAATTTCCACACTGGAATTTCCGGTTGTTCAAGTAAACCAGAAGGACGTTGATGTTCAGCTTTGACTTTGGAGCAAGTTAGACATTTTGGAACATATAGTGCAATGTCTTTCTTTATCCCGGGCCACCAGTATTGTTGGTGAAGACCCTTGTACATTTTATCAGCCCCGGGATGGACGGAGTAACGAGTTTTGTGTGCCTCGTTCATAAGGAATGCGCGAAGATCATCACGATCGGGGACCCATATATGATTCAAGTAATAGAGGAGGCCATTAGGTTTGGTTTCTAATAGGAGTTCAACACCACATGACATTTCGTTATACAGATTACCCTCGATGACCGAGACGCATTGAGCTTCTAAGATGTGATTTTGAATATCGGTTTGAATCCTAACACAATGAAGCATAACGTGGTCCTTACGACTCAAGGCATCGGCCACAACATTCGCTTTACCGGGATGGTACTGAATCTCGCAGTCGTAGTCGTTAAGGAGCTCGACCCAACGTCGTTGCCTCATGTTGAGTTCTTTTTGATTGAAGATGTGTTGGAGACTTTTATGGTCAGTGAACACCACACATTTCGTGCCATAGAGATAATGTCTCCAAATCTTTAACGCGAAGACGACCGCACCCAACTTAAGATCGTGCGTCGTATAATTCTTTTCGTGAATTTTAAGTTGTCTTGATGCATAAGCTATCACCTTGCCCTGTTGCATGAGAACATAACCGAGACCTTGGTTTGATGCATCGCAGTAGACCACCAGATCATCGTTGCCATCAGGAAGAGAGAGAATAGGAGCATTGCACAATTTTTTCTTGAGGAGTTGGAAGGCTTCCTCTTGTTTTGGTCCCCACTCATAGTGTTTACCTTTGTGGGTCAAGGCCATGAGAGGGACCGAAATCTTGGAAAAGTTTGAGATGAAACGACGGTAATAACCAGCAAGACCAAGAAATGAACGAACTTCGGTAGGGGTCTTAGGGGTACTCCAATTCTTAACGGCTTCGATCTTTGCGGAATCAACATGAATTCCCTTTTCGTTAACAATATGACCCAAAAATTGAACTTCCTTTAGCCAAAATTCACACTTAGAGAACTTAGCATATAGTTGTTCTTTTCTTAAAAGGTCTAAAACCAACTTAAGGTGTTGCTCATGATCTGATTTGGTCTTGGAGTAGATCAAGATGTCGTCAATGAAAACGATCACGAATTTATCTAGGTATGGTTTGCATACGCGATTCATGAGATCCATGAAAACCGCGGGGCATTGGTTAGCCCAAAAGGCATAACCATAAATTCATAGTGACCGTATCTTGTACGAAAGGCAGTCTTTGGAATATCCTCCTCTTGTACATGAAGTTGGTGATATCTGGATCGAAGATCAATCTTCGAGAAGTAGGTGGAACCTTGGAGTTGATCAAAGAGATCATCAATCCTAGGCAAAGGATAACGGTTCTTGATGGTAAGTTTGTTGAGTTCGCGGTAGTCAATACACATCCGGAATTAGCCATCTTTCTTCTTCACGAATAGGACGGGTGCACCCCATGGTGAATGACTGGGATGAATGAAACCTTTATCGGAAAGTTCTTGGAGCTGACTTGCAAGTTCTTGCATTTCAGAAGGTGCTAGACGGTATGGAGCTTTAGCCACAGGATTAGCTCCGGGTACAAGGTCGATACGAAACTCTACTTGACGAACGGGTGGAAGACCGAATAGATCTTCAGGAAATACTTCGGGAAAGTTACAAATGACGGGGATGTCTTGAATACCCTTCTCTTGGTCCTTCTTTTGAACGATATGGGCTAGAAAGGCCACATACTTCTTCCGTAAGTACTTTCGGGCCGTAGTGCACGACATGAGCTTAAGCCCACTACATGGTTTCTCACCAAAGACTTTTAATGTATCATCTGAGGGGAGAGGAATTCGGATGCACTTCTCGAAACAAACGACCTCGGCATGATGACTAGATAGTCAATCCATACCTATGATGATATCAAAGCTTCCCAGTTGCATAGGTATGAGGTTGACGGGAAAGGAATATTCATTAAGTTCGATGACACAATCGCGGATAATAGAGTCAATGATGATGGGGTTTCCATCCGCTACTTCAACGGTAAACATTTTCTCTAACTTAGTTCGATTTTTAGCAAGCAAAAGTTCAAAATTAAGTGAAACAAAACTCTTATCGGCACCGGTATCAAATAGTATGGAAGCATACTGGTTATTAACGAGGAACGTACCGTTGACCACATCATTGTTGGCCTGAGCCTCATTAGCATTTATATTGAAAGCACGCCCTCTAGCTCCACCTTGATTTGGGTTGACAAGTTTTGGGCATCGGTTTCGGAAGTGGTTTGGGTTACCACATTCATAGCAAGCATTCCCATTAGTGATAGTTGGAACCCCTTTGTTTCCCTGGTTGGCTGTATTGCCGGGTGGTTTGACTCTGCAGGTGTTGGCTAAATGTCCATATCTTCCACAGCTGGCACATATCCGACACGGTATATTTGGGAAGTGATGGTAATTGCACGTATTGCACAAAGGGCTGCTGCCCACATAATGTTTCTTGGCTGAATTCTGAGTCATGGGAGCAACGTGATTGACTGGGGTAGCTGGGGTAACAACAGCAAAGTTCCTAGTCTTTCGTTTCTTGTTGTTGGAGAAAGGTTCGAGTTTTACCCCTTTGGAGGTCTCAGAAGGTGTTGCCGTGTCTAGGACTTTCTTAGCACCCTTCCTTGTTAGCGTACCCGCCTTTACATGGTTATCGGTTAATGTGGCGGATAGGCGGATGGCATCTTCAATGGTAGTTGGGTTCCTCCCTAAAACAGTGTCTTGGATCTTCATAGGCAGACCACCGATGTACTTTTCAATACCCTAAGCCAAAGGTGTGACCATATGAGATACTAGAAGGCTTAGCTAATGGAAACGGGTGGTGTAGGCTAAACTTTCACCACTATCTTGGGCAAGATCCCAAAATTCGGCCTCTAACTTCTTCATTTCATTGTGAGGACAGAACTCCTCGGTCATGAGCCATTTGACCTCATCCCATGGCAAGGACATTGCCACATCCATGCCCCTATTCCTCTTTTCACCATTCCACCAAGTAAGCGCTCGTTTTTGGAAGACGCGGGTGGCATAGCGGACACGGAGGTTGTCGAGACAATCGCTGTTGAGAAAAGTGCTTTCAATGCTCTCGAACCATTGCAAGAGACCCGTGGCTCCTTCAGTGCCATAAAACTTAGTGGGGTTGCACGAGTTAAAATGATTGAAAGTGCATTGCGGTGGGTTGGCACCACCACCACCATTAGTCCCATGGTCACCGTGTGACAACCCGACATTTCAGGTCAATATCCGTACACATTATAAACAAGTTTACGTTATAATTATTTTTGGTGATTTATTTAATTTCACAAACAAGGACTTTAGAGTCTAGCAAAGATCGTACATGGTCTCAATTTATACTTGGGTAATTCTAGGAATTACCGGTGCAAGTACCAGTACAAACCGACTAAGACGAACAATAGTGGATAAATTAAATATCCAGGCGTATACGTTTCGTTGGTCAATAACTTATTTTTAGAATAAATCATATAGTATACGTAAAAGTAAACTAACAAACTCTTTCGAAAACGCTATTGGGTAGAGTCACTTTTAGGTGTTTATACCTACAAATAATCACCTCAACGGATTATACAATCCAAGATTTCAATGTTTTTCTTTAACGAGCCATAAACTTGTTAAATTTATAATACCGTGAGAAAATAAACCAAATTAACTACCCCTTTTGAAACTCTAATCGATATTAAGTTACACTTAAATCAAATGGTTTGATTTATTTTAACCTCAAACCCACTTATTTGACTTCTCGGTCGAAGGGCAGAGGAAACCATCCCCAATCTCACATATTTTCAAATTAACCCATACTCCCACTTGCGAAAACTCAGAACATAACCATACTCCTTTCAATCAAAAACCTCACAATCCTCATTTTTTCTCTCATTTTCATACGGCAAACTTCCAATTCTCTTCAAAATCGAAGCCGAGTTTTTAAGCGAAATCCTACCACAATCCAGTGTTTTAAGAAGAATTTTAAGAGTTTCTGCAAAAGAGTCAAGACCATTCTCTGTTTTCTTCATCATTTTCATCTCGGTTTTAAAGGTAAAAACTCGATATTTTTCATATTATGTTCTTTAAAACCGTAGCTAAACTTACATCTTATTTAAACGCAAGAAAGATAACAAGCAGAGTGTGTCGAATTCAAGTTTAAAACATAAAAATATGCAGGACTGATTCTGTGAAACAGAAGTCCAGTAATCGAAACTAGGAGTTTCGATTTAACTCAATCGAAACTAGGAGTTTCGATACCTGTTGATCCATCGAAACTAGGAGTTTCGATGCCTTTTAATCAATCGAAACTAGGTAGTTTCGATAGCAAATACTCAATCGAAACTAGGTAGTTTCGATACCTTTTTCTCAATCGAAACTAGGTAGTTTCGATAGCAAATACTCAATCGAAACTAGGTAGTTTCGATACCTTTTTCTCAATCGAAACTAGGTAGTTTCGATAGCAAATACTCAATCGAAACTAGGTAGTTTCGATACCTTTTTCTCAATCGAAACTAGGTAGTTTCGATACCTTTTTCTCAATCGAAACTAGGTAGTTTCGATAGCAAATACTCAATCGAAACTAGGTAGTTTCGATACCTTTTTCTCAATCGAAACTAGGTAGTTTCGATAGCAAATACTCAATCGAAACTAGGTAGTTTCGATACCTTTTTCTCAATCGAAACTAGGTAGTTTCGATGCCTTTTTCTCAATCGAAACTAGATTGTTTCGACTCCTAACCACTCCATCGAAACTAAGTAGTTTCGACACACATATGCCCAATCGAAACTAAGAAGTTTCGACACCTGTACAACAGTCCCATTTGGGCAGTAACTCAAAACTGTTTTTATAACAAAACAAGTGTTGAACAACTAAGGAGATATCCAAACAAAAACGACCAGATTTACAAGGTCGGTGAACAATTTACAATTAAGACGTTGGTCTTAACAACAATTTACCCTTGGTATCTAGGGTACGAATAGTCAAGGTTGACTACAACAAGTTTTATCACAAGTATATACACAAACTCAAGGTGAGTTTCACGGCCCCTTTCTTTTTACTGTTTTCAAATATTTGGGGGAGAAACATACTTCAACTATTTTATGGGATAACAAGAGAATAAGACACGACTTTTATGTTTACATGGGATGAGAACAACACAATGGAGGCCGCGAAAGTCCCCTGGAACAACATAGTAACCATTAACTGTAGCCTAGGGTCCTATGAATAGTACTATGGAGAGTGACGTCTCCCGGTCATGGTTAGTCGCGCTAACCACAATCTGGAGGATTTATGGCCGCATAGAATCTGATAACGCTTAATAGGGGCTCACACATGTCATGGTTTGGTTACGCCTCATGTATGAACATATTATTTGTATTCCTAGCTAGTTTACAAATGGGTCAACAATTCTTATTCTGTTTATCACATACAACTGAAACTATTTACGAACAATTGAATTTTACAAAGAACTATTTGATTAAACCTGTGAACTCACCAACCTCGTGTTGACGATTTTAAGTATGTTTTTCAGGTAATTGAACGTGATTTCAAGGTTAGCAATGTAGATTACATGCATGCACGATGGATACTACTCAAGGAGGATTTCCCTTGTATAACTCATTGAGTTGAGTCATATTTGTGAAATCTTAACTTTTTGAAAACTCAGATTATGTTTTGTAATGTAAAACATTAAACTTGTTAATGTATCCATTTATCATGTATGTGTTTGCGGTAATCATATGCTTTGGAAACCATGAACGTTGCGCCTCGCGTTTCCGCCTTGGCGGGGTGTGACAGAACTTGGTATCAGAGCCATTGATTCTAGTGAACTAGGAATCTAAATTGGAACCTAGTCTATAATCTAAATGACTCACTAAAACGTTTTCATTGCATAAGCATTGCATGACCAGTCATTTTGTCATATGGATATTGTAGTCACAAGCATGTCGTCACTTTCACATTCTGATCCCGTCTCTGACACTGAATCAAATGAGGAATTTTCCGCCTCACGTCCCAAAAATCAAGTACAAACCCGTAGCTCCACGCCACCTAAAGTCGCCTTGGGAAAACCGCCTATTGTCTACCGAAAGAAAAGCGAAGGACCAGTGAAGGTACAAAGCGCTAGAAAGAAGTTTCGACTTCCACACAAAAGGAATCTAGCAGCCCGTGACCCAGAAGACTTGGAGGCTGGTGAAGAACCACCTAGGCAAAGACCCTGCTACCACCCTACTGTGGGAACCATCCGTTGGATGCCTCGTACCCTGGCACGTTGGAGGGAGATGGAGAGCATTCCATCTACCTTTGAGCTTGGAGAGTCTTCTAACTCCCCAACACCCCTACCCCACACTGGGGAAGCCATAGAGCTCACTGTGCCTACCTTGGTAGCTCGCGTTCGTACGCATGAGGAGCGTCTTGATGATCTCCTAGATGATATTCGGGCACAGGGGGATGCAACCAGGCGCTTACGTCAAGGGCTCGGATCTCGAGTTCAGACTCTAGATGATCGCACCCGAAACATACAGGATGCCACTAACTATCTAGAGTTGAGAGCTGACATGGACTGGCAGTTCACAGTTACGGTCCGAGACATGGTGGAGGCTCTGGAAGAAAGGACGTTGGCTGCAGAATTTGTGGCGAGAGCTAGTTTTGTCATGGCAGGACTTGCCATGATGATTGGATTGTACTCTCACTTCTTCTTCTAATCCTATTGTGGGCGGGTTGTGCCCGTAGTACATTAAGTAGTTTAAAACTTTAGTACTGATGAGGTCATGTGAACCCATCTCTTTTGTATCCTTGTCTTTTGGAACAATGTACTATGAATGTTTTGACTATGTATGTAATGGTTTATGTTGTGATAATGGTTGTTTACACTTGACATTGTTGTATCCTTATGTCATGAGCTATCATTATTGTCATATAATGTTGTTTCTTTTTAATTGATATGTTAGAAAGAACGTCATGGCACCTAAGCGTAGGACAACCCGTAACACTACTGGCGACAACAACGAGGCAATTTCCCCAAATGTGGAACAACTTATAGCACAACGAGTAGCTGCTGCCATGGAGCAGTATGAAGCCAATCGAAATAGTGGAGGAGGTGTAGGAGGTAGCGGTACAGCTGGAGGTTCTGGAGGTGCAGGAGGTAGCGGTACAGCTGGAGGTTCCGGAGGTAATAAAATAAATAAGCCATAACATATAGTCATGATTCGAATTAATGACGTTATGACTTGTAATTCTACAGATGCTCCAATTAGAAAGTGCTCCTACAAGACCTTTCTGTCTTGCAAACCCCGTAACTTCAATGGCATCGAGGGTGCAGTTGGACTAATGAGATGGATAGAGAAGATGGAATCGGTGATTGATATTAGTGAATGCACCGCTGACTGCATGGTGAAGTATTCTACATGCTCACTCACTGATAAAGCTTTAACCTGGTGGAATTCACAAGTAAAGACTTTGGGAAGGCAAACATCATATGAGTTGTCATGGGAAGACTTAAAAGCCATGATGATCGAGGAATACTGTCCTCGAAATGAGTTGCAAAAGATCGAATCTGAAATGTGGAATTTACAAATGACAGGAGATGATGTTGCTGGCTACACTGACCGATTCAATGAGTTAGCAATCTTGGTTCCACACATGGTTACCCCGGAGTACAAGAAGGTTGAAAGATATTTGTGGGGTCTCGCACCTCAAATCCGAAGTCTGGTGACTTCATCGAACCCTATGGATGCCAAGAGCGCCATAACTTTAGCTTTCAAGCTAAGGGATAATGCTGTACGTGATGGTTTGTTTGAGAAGAAGGAGACCGAAGGAGGGAAATCTGGAGAAAAGAGGAAATGGTTTGGAAAACCAATTAATCAAAACAAGAATCAAATTTACAAGAGACCTGAAACTATGAAAGCCTTTGTCGCCAACACTGTGGAACAAAAAGGATACCTTGGAGCACGACCAAGGTGTGACAATTGTGGATATCATCACAGTGGGAAGTGTACCCAATGTGGAAAATGTAAAAAGTATGGACATCTAGCCCTTGACTGTAGGAGCAATGCGAACCCTAACAAGATAAATCAAGTAGCAGGAAAAGTCAACCCAGGAACAGAAAGGATGAATCAAGGATGCTTTGAATGTGGAGATCCAAAGCACTTCAGAAAAGACTGTCCAAAGTTGAAGAACCGAAACGACAATCAGGCCCGTGGAAGAGCATTTGTGATGGGAGCTGGTGACGCACGACAAGATCCGAACATTGTCACTGGTACGTTCCCGATAAATAATCACTATGCCTCTATACTTTTCGATACGGGTGCTGATTTGAGTTTTGTGTCAAATGACTTTAAGTCCCTACTCGGTATTAAGCCCAGTAAACTAGACCAAAAGTATACAATTGAATTAGCGAACGGAAAATTAATTAATACCGAAGAAGTCATTCAGGGTTGTACCTTATGTCTTAAAAACCACACATTTAGTATAGATCTGTTACCTGTTGACTTAGGAAGCTTTGACGTTGTTATTGGCATGGATTGGTTGTCAAAGAATCATGCAGAGATTGTTTGTTTTGAGAAGATTGTCCAAATTCCACTCCCAAACGGCGAAGTTCTTTCGATTCAAGGTGAGAAGAGTGGAGTAGCGTTAAGGATGATAAACTGCATGAAAACTCGTAAGTACCTACGCAAAGGCTATTACGTATTCCTGGCTCACGTCGTCGAGAAGAAACCCGAGGAACGTCGACTTGAGGATATACCAATCGTTAAGGAATATCCTGAAGTTTTTCCTGAAGACTTACCTGGTTTACCACCACCTAGGCAAGTCGAATTTCGAATCGATTTGGTACCAGGAGCCGCCCCGGTTGCGCGATCACCATATCGATTAGCACCTTCTGAAATGCAGGAATTATCAAATCAACTTCAAGAGTTGCTTGATAAAGGTTTCATAAGAGCGAGTTTCTCACCTTGGGGAGCTCCGGTTCTATTTGTAAAGAAAAAGGATGGAACCTTTAGAATGTGTATAGATTACCGTGAATTAAACAAGCTTACAATCAAAAACCGATACCCACTACCTCGAATAGATGATTTGTTTGATCAACTACAAGGTTCTAGCTTCTACTCTAAGATCGATCTACGGTCAGGGTATCATCAACTAAGAATCCAAGAAGAAGATGTACCAAAGACAGCATTTAGGACTCGTTATGGTCACTACGAATTCCTAGTTATGCCATTTGGTTTGACAAACGCACCAGCTGTTTTCATGGATCTCATGAACCGCGTGTGCAAGCCATACTTGGATAAATTCGTGATTGTGTTTATCGATGACATATTAATATATTCACGAACCAAGGAGGATCATGAACATCATCTTAAATTAATCTTAGAACTACTCAGAAACGAGAAACTTTACGCTAAATTCTCTAAGTGTGAGTTTTGGATCCAAGAAGTGCATTTTCTTGGACATGTCATCAACAAGGAAGGAATTCACGTTGATCCATCTAAAATTGAAGCGATCAAAAACTGGGAAGCACCAAAGACTCCGACAGAAGTACGTCAATTTTTAGGTTTGGCCGGTTATTACAGACGATTCATCGAGAATTTTTCAAAAATAGCCTTGCCTTTAACCACATTAACCCAGAAAGAAAAGAAGTATGATTGGAGTGACAAACAGGAGTCAGCTTTCCAATTACTGAAACAGAAGCTGTGTAGTGCACCAATCCTATCCCTTCCGGAGGGAATCGAAAATTTTGTCGTATACTGCGATGCATCACACCAAGGACTTGGTTGTGTGTTAATGCAAAGAGACAAAGTCATCGCATATGCCTCACGACAACTAAAAGTGCACGAAAAGAATTATACGACTCACGACTTGGAATTGGGTGCAGTTGTGTTTACGCTCAAGATTTGGAGACATTATCTTTACGGTACAAGATGTACTATCTTTACTGATCACAAGAGTCTTCAACATATCTTTGATCAAATGGAACTTAACATGAGACAACGTCGCTGGGTAGAACTACTAAACGATTATGATTGTGATATCAAGTACCATCCCGGGAAAGCCAATGTCGTAGCGGACGCTTTAAGTCGCAAAGAACGAGTTAAAACTCTTCGTGTTCGTGCCTTAGGATTGACAATTCATACGAATCTTACTACTCAAATTCGGATGGCACAACATGAGGCAATCAAAGAAGAAAACATTCAGAATGAAGCTTTACGAGGAATGATAAAGCAATTGGAGCCAAAGTCAGATGACACTTTATACTTCATGAATAGAATTTGGGTGACACGTTTTGGTAACTTACGGGAGTTAGTTATGGACGAAGCCCACAAGTCCAGGTACTCCATTCACCCAGGTTCAGATAAGATGTATAAGGATCTAAAAGAATTATATTGGTGGCCCAATATGAAAGGAGATATTGCCACATATGTCAGTAAATGCCTAACGTGTTCAAAAGTAAAAGCCGAACATCAGAAACCGTCTGGTTTACTACAGCAACCTGAAATTCCCCAATGGAAATGGGAACAAATTTCTATGGATTTCATCACAAAATTACCCAGGACTTCCAGTGGTTATGATACCATATGGGTTATTGTCGACCGATTAACAAAATCTGCTCACTTTCTGCCAATGAAAGAAACTGACAAAACCGAGAAACTTGCAAAGCTTTATATCAAGGAAATTGTGGCTAGGCATGGAGTGCCAATTTCTATTATATCGGATAGAGATAGCAGATTTGTGTCTAGAATCTGGAAATCATTACAAGAAGCCATGGGCACACGTCTTGACATGAGCACGGCATATCACCCACAAACAGATGGTCAAAGTGAACGGACTATCCAGACACTAGAAGATATGCTCCGTGCGTGTGTAATTGATTTCGGAGGAAATTGGGATACTCATTTACCATTAGCTGAGTTTTCCTACAATAACAGCTACCATACGAGCATTAAGGCAGCTCCGTTTGAAGCTTTATATGGTCGTAAATGCCGCTCACCGTTATGTTGGGCGGAAGTTGGTGAAAAACATTTGACAGGCCCTGAGATTGTCCAGGAAACCACTGATAAGATTTTCAAAATTAAGGACCGTTTGAAAGCGGCCCGAGATAGACAAAAGAGCTATGCTGACAACAGACTAAAACCATTAGAATTTCAAATTGGCGACCGAGTAATGTTAAAAGTCTCACCATGGAAAGGCGTTGCAAGGTTTGGTAACCGTGGTAAGCTCAACCCTAGATACGTTGGTCCGTTCGAAATACTGGCTAGGGTTGGCCCTGTAGCTTACAAACTCAAGCTACCACAGGAACTAAGCAACGTACACAATACATTTCATGTGTCAAATCTCAAAAAGTGTCTAGCAGACGAGACTTTAATTATACCGCCTGATGAAATTCACATTGACGATAAACTTCATTTCATCGAGCAACCAATGGAGATATCAGATTGGAAGGTTCAAAAGCTGAGACGTAGTCGGATCAAACTGGTTAAAGTACGTTGGAACTCAAAGCGTGGTCCTGAGTATACATGGGAACGAGAGGACCAAATGAAAACAAAATACCCATCCTTGTTTGAGGATGCACCAGTTCAAGAGGACACAAATTGAATTTCGGGACGAAATTCTGTTAACATGGGGAGAATGTGACAACCCGACATTTCAGGTCAATATCCGTACACATTATAAACAAGTTTACGTTATAATTATTTTTGGTGATTTATTTAATTTCACAAACAAGGACTTTAGAGTCTAGCAAAGATCGTACATGGTCTCAATTTATACTTGGGTAATTCTAGGAATTACCGGTGCAAGTACCAGTACAAACCGACTAAGACGAACAATAGTGGATAAATTAAATATCCAGGCGTATACGTTTCGTTGGTCAATAACTTATTTTTAGAATAAATCATATAGTATACGTAAAAGTAAACTAACAAACTCTTTCGAAAACGCTATTGGGTAGAGTCACTTTTAGGTGTTTATACCTACAAATAATCACCTCAACGGATTATACAATCCAAGATTTCAATGTTTTTCTTTAACGAGCCATAAACTTGTTAAATTTATAATACCGTGAGAAAATAAACCAAATTAACTACCCCTTTTGAAACTCTAATCGATATTAAGTTACACTTAAATCAAATGGTTTGATTTATTTTAACCTCAAACCCACTTATTTGACTTCTCGGTCGAAGGGCAGAGGAAACCATCCCCAATCTCACATATTTTCAAATTAACCCATACTCCCACTTGCGAAAACTCAGAACATAACCATACTCCTTTCAATCAAAAATCTCACAATCCTCATTTTTTCTCTCATTTTCATACGGCAAACTTCCAATTCTCTTCAAAATTGAAGCCGAGTTTTTAAGCGAAATCCTACCACAATCCAGTGTTTTAAGAAGAATTTTAAGAGTTTCTGCAAAAGAGTCAAGACCATTCTCTGTTTTCTTCATCATTTTCATCTCGGTTTTAAAGGTAAAAACTCGATATTTTTCATATTATGTTCTTTAAAACCGTAGCTAAACTTACATCTTATTTAAACGCAAGAAAGATAACAAGCAGAGTGTGTCGAATTCAAGTTTAAAACATAAAAATATGCAGGACTGATTCTGTGAAACAGAAGTCCAGTAATCGAAACTAGGAGTTTCGATTTAACTCAATCGAAACTAGGAGTTTCGATACCTGTTGATCCATCGAAACTAGGAGTTTCGATGCCTTTTAATCAATCGAAACTAGGTAGTTTCGATAGCAAATACTCAATCGAAACTAGGTAGTTTCGATACCTTTTTCTCAATCGAAACTAGGTAGTTTCGATAGCAAATACTCAATCGAAACTAGGTAGTTTCGATACCTTTTTCTCAATCGAAACTAGGTAGTTTCGATAGCAAATACTCAATCGAAACTAGGTAGTTTCGATACCTTTTTCTCAATCGAAACTAGGTAGTTTCGATACCTTTTTCTCAATCGAAACTAGGTAGTTTCGATAGCAAATACTCAATCGAAACTAGGTAGTTTCGATACCTTTTTCTCAATCGAAACTAGGTAGTTTCGATAGCAAATACTCAATCGAAACTAGGTAGTTTCGATACCTTTTTCTCAATCGAAACTAGGTAGTTTCGATGCCTTTTTCTCAATCGAAACTAGATTGTTTCGACTCCTAACCACTCCATCGAAACTAAGTAGTTTCGACACACATATGCCCAATCGAAACTAAGAAGTTTCGACACCTGTACAACAGTCCCATTTGGGCAGTAACTCAAAACTGTTTTTATAACAAAACAAGTGTTGAACAACTAAGGAGATATCCAAACAAAAACGACCAGATTTACAAGGTCGGTGAACAATTTACAATTAAGACGTTGGTCTTAACAACAATTTACCCTTGGTATCTAGGGTACGAATAGTCAAGGTTGACTACAACAAGTTTTATCACAAGTATATACACAAACTCAAGGTGAGTTTCACGGCCCCTTTCTTTTTACTGTTTTCAAATATTTGGGGGAGAAACATACTTCAACTATTTTATGGGATAACAAGAGAATAAGACACGACTTTTATGTTTACATGGGATGAGAACAACACAATGGAGGCCGCGAAAGTCCCCTGGAACAACATAGTAACCATTAACTGTAGCCTAGGGTCCTATGAATAGTACTATGGAGAGTGACGTCTCCCGGTCATGGTTAGTCGCGCTAACCACAATCTGGAGGATTTATGGCCGCATAGAATCTGATAACGCTTAATAGGGGCTCACACATGTCATGGTTTGGTTACGCCTCATGTATGAACATATTATTTGTATTCCTAGCTAGTTTACAAATGGGTCAACAATTCTTATTCTGTTTATCACATACAACTGAAACTATTTACGAACAATTGAATTTTACAAAGAACTATTTGATTAAACCTGTGAACTCACCAACCTCGTGTTGACGATTTTAAGTATGTTTTTCAGGTAATTGAACGTGATTTCAAGGTTAGCAATGTAGATTACATGCATGCACGATGGATACTACTCAAGGAGGATTTCCCTTGTATAACTCATTGAGTTGAGTCATATTTGTGAAATCTTAACTTTTTGAAAACTCAGATTATGTTTTGTAATGTAAAACATTAAACTTGTTAATGTATCCATTTATCATGTATGTGTTTGCGGTAATCATATGCTTTGGAAACCATGAACGTTGCGCCTCGCGTTTCCGCCTTGGCGGGGTGTGACACACCGTTTGTAGCACCATTAACTTGAGTGAGTTGAGTTACAAGTTGTGCAAGGATAGAAGCAATATCAGTGTTGTTGTTGGCCACGGTAGCACGACGGGGAGGCATTCTACAGATTTGCACAACACAAGAAGAGATGTAAGAACTTATGAGGGTTGATTGAATTTAAAAGATAGGATAACAAATAAAATAGTAAATCATAGTTTGGATTGTACTCAAATAGTGATATAATCACTTGAATACTGTGACACATTAAGGTTAATTAAACTCACATAATTTTTCAAGGAGACATGCTTTAGCCTATAGGTAAACACTCATCCCGGGAATTCCCAGGAAAGCATACGAGTCCCTCGGTTGATTGGGATTTATACGAAATGCTTTCCTAGACAGAAAACCCAGAATACAGGTGTCACCCTTCAAGATTGCACGTGTCCTCTAATAATTAACAAAGTTTAAAACCTTAACGAGGAAGTAAAGAAATTCTATAGATTTAAATTCATGGGGTTTCCACATGCTATGATGATGATGACAGAGAAGTAGGTAAGAAGGTTATGAGGCATAAGGTATGGGTAGGGATATTGTTTATTTAATTTATTATTTAAGTATAGTCTAATAATTCATAAATTTTAACAAATAAGGTATCAAAATATAATAAGCAAGTAACACATAGCATGTAGTATATCATATAATCATAGAGCATGGCAATTCTGGGTGTCCTAAGGTTATAGTCTAGGTCAAAGGTGTCTAATAATCTAATTCCCTACAACTAAGGCTCTGATACCAATCTGTCACACCCCAACCGACGGCGGAATACGTCGGGGTGGGACATGTAGACTGTTCAAAAGCTCAAGGTTTACTAAAGTTTAAATAATTAAAAAACCAATTTCATATCACAACTAAACATAAATCCAACAATACAAGGAAAATAGAAATACATAAATAGTCTCTTTAAATTAAATTCTAGGTCATCGGTCCTAAGTGAAGCATCTTGTACTTATTCTCAAGCATTAGTGCCTGAAACATGATGAAAACGAGGTCAACTAAAAAGTTGGTGAGCATACATAGGTTTTGACACATAACCAAGTTTAAAGTGTTTTATACAATTCATACGATACACGTGTATAAGGCATTTATGGAGAATCTATAGTTAAACTAAGTGTGTACAATCAAACCTTGTGACTGAGGCATAACACGCAAGTTACCCTAATGTAAAGTCGAAAACAAACACCCTAACCGGGTGGGTTTGTCAGACTCAATAGATCTATCAATGTTAACTGTTGGCTTGTATGGAGTTAATGATTGTACTAAAGTCATGTATATGTAGTCTTAACTCATAGCATTCAAACATAAAGCACATAACACATAATATCATACTATTGAATTGTATTTAAGTCTATGCAAGAAGTTTCAAAAGTAAATCATGTTTCACCCCAAAAGTACAAAATAAAAAGGGGGCTATGTAAACTAACTTGAATCAAGAGTGTAGCTAGCACGCGAGTCTAGGTGGCAAAATGATCCTTGTAACTCACCACGTTAACCTAGTGTATAATGTGTATTGAGTTAATAGTGTGTACAAAAGTCTATGTCTAAGTCTAGGGTTCAACGGGTTTTGATGTGTGTGGGTTGGTGCCAATAGATTTGTGTTATTCCATGTAAAGGCATACTATGCTTAAATACGAATTTAATGTGTATTATGAGTTCAAGGTATATATGTATGAACTTAATAGTCACCAAAGTAGGGTTGGATTTAAATAAAATAATTAATTTTATTTATTTAATTGTGAAAAATATGCTAACATATATATAGTGTGTAAATATATATATATGTTTAGAAAAAGAATTTCTACTTATGTGAATAGTGTTTAATTTAAACAACTAAAATAAATAATTTCATTTATTTAAATAAACTAAATAAATAAATAATTTTTATTTATTTATTTGTCAAAATATGTTAAAATATATATATTTAGAAAAAGAATTTCTACTTATACGAATAGTGTTTAATTTAAATAAATAATTAAAATAAATAAATAATTTCATTTATTTAAATAATTAAATTAAATAAATAATTTTTATTTATTTATTTATGAAAAATATGTTAAAATATATGGATTGTAAATATATGTTTAGAAAAAGAATTCCTACTTATGCGAATAATGTTTTATTTAAATAAATAAAATAAATAAATAATTTCATTTATTTATATAAATTAAATGAATAATTTTTATTTTATTTGTCATCTAAAAAAATATATATACTAGTTTGCTTTAAATGAGTTAACATTTTATAAACTTTTATAAAATTTGTTGCTTTTATTTAGAAATTAATTTTTGATATTTAAAGTTTTTGTTTTAATTATTTTAATACACAATTTGAACAACGAAATTCATAATAAAACTGAATTTATATTGAAAATTTACAAATTTGGTTTTATTCTGTTACAAATAGTGTAAGGTTTATAAAAATATTTTTTATAAAATTTTTGAAGCTGTAAAACTGGTTTTAAAAATTTAAACAGGCCACCCGGGTGCTTCCTGTGTGTGTGTTTCGTTGTACCGCTAGACCAGTGGAGCTATTCGTGTAAAAGTACGGTCCGGTGGGTTATTAACATGACAGGAAGGGAGGCCGGGTTTGATTTTTTAGGGTATGCGCGAAAAGGTCGGCCGGACACGGGCCGTGGGTTTCGAACCCACACTATTTGGACCGATGGCGCAATGACATAGCCAGTAGGACCAGATGGTTTCGCTGATTAAATATAAATTCCGTTAAACTAAATACGTAAAAATAATCGATCGAAATCCCCGAATCAAAATCGTATGAACAAGTTTAAGAATTCGACAGAAATCGAACCCGATGCAAAAGTCGGATACGAATTGATAAGGGGCTTTTGATATACGTTTGAAAACGAATCGAAAGAGACTAACCTCACTCGATTTGGCTGGGTATCGAAGGCTGACGGCTACGAGTTTAGTTCCCATGTTCTTGGTGCTCGATCGGTGATTAGAGGTGATATGCAGATTGATAGGAAGTTCAGAGAGTTTGTAACAAGTTATGCGAAGGTGGATGAGGGGTTTAATTCGATTAATTTCACTCAAATCAGCAGACTTGATTGTGATTCGGTGGTAATGGCTGTCGAAGCGATTAACGCGTGATTTCGACTAATTGGGAGTGAATTGGGTCACGTTTTGATACCAGATACATGCGAGATGTATTAGAGCGTGATTTACGAGATTGATTACTCATCAATTTGTATGGATTGAGGGTGAGTTGTTACGGGTTTGACTAATTGAGTCAAACTCGTTTGAATTTCAATTGTGCCACGCAAGTGGACGAATTGGGCTGGTAATCGAGTCGATTCTGGTTTGGGCAACCGTGTGGAGTCCAATTCAACAAAAACCCGTCGATGGCTGCCTCGAATTTATGAGGTTTGGGCTACTTTGACTTTTGAAAGTCAATGGAGTTCAAGAAGTCAAAATTAATGTTTTAAAAGTCAAATTCCGTGTGTGGGGTTTAATTTAGGGTTCAATCGGTTAAGGTTCAAACTAGTATGCATGTATATCTGTATGTACTTGTATAATGTTTGAGTATGTATATATATATGTGTATATGTACTTGTATGATGTATAAATGTATATATATATACATATGTGTTCAAATATTTATGTGTATATAGGGATTCTAGAACAAATGCGGGTAGGAATTTTGAAGCTGTAATTTATAAAAGTAGGGCTTGATATAATCATTTCACTAAGATTGAAATTCATACATGTCTTATTGTACCAAAATGAAAACGTGAAAATCAGGAAGGTTACACCGGCCCTAGCCTGAAGTCCTTAGTACAAGGAGTCAGGTCATAACATTAAGGTAATGAGTGTTAAACATCAAAATTTTGTTTTTTTCCTGAGCCTGCGTTAAGAAGTCATTTCTTAACAATCGATGCCCTAGAGCTCCTTATTTATAGAAAACTGGGAGTGAGAGTGGTGACCACGCCTCTCCTCTAGGCTGAAAACTGGGATCCATTCAATAAGACTATCTTTGGGAAAGTGCGGGTACAAAGGGTATCAAACTATCCTTCTCGAATCCTTGTGGACAGTGGTCTGTTGTGAACAACTCATGCTTTCGTCCCTTACGCATATCATGAGCTAATGAGATTAGCAATAAATTCCGCATTTGGGACTCCTTTAAGAGTTTTGTACGTCGTCCTTCTGTTATTGCGTCAATAGTCGTTAGTCCACACTTAGGTTTCTTTGGCATTCGCTTGAGAATAAATCACGGCTTATTCATCACCGAAAGAATAGTCAGACTTAAAGGTGTACTGAATGTCAAAGGTTGTGAGAACAACCCTATTTGACCAATAACCTGAAATGTCAGATTAACTACTTGACTCATGTCAAGCTTCAACAATATCCCATAGGTGCCATGTGTATACCGGTCAGAATAATCTTTTGCCCCATTAGTGCATAGCATTCCTAACGTAACTTTCAAGCAATTGTGAGACTGAACTGTCTGAGGGATCCTGAGATTACGCTATAATCTCCCACAATAATTGTGGAATTATTGTAAGTGTTAGTTGTGGTAACGCTCAATTTAAGCCTTCCTTTCGTCGTTCAAGACTCCCTAAGGATTGGTTGAATTCAATTTGAATTTCTCTCGTTCCTCCAAAACTAGGAGAATGCTTTGTGAACACCTAATTGAGAATTCCAATTTGTTAAGATCCAATACTTAATCAAGTGATTGAGAACATGGGTTGATCATTAGCTTGGGCAGCAAGACTCACTAAAGTTCCCATGCACTGCAAATTATGATTGCGTGTGCGCCTGTAATGATAATTTACTTTGCATGATCCCTGTAGTGTTCCTTCTATCCCCAACTTTTAAATTAATGGGATTTGAAATGTTCATTAGATCGTGTTTGCACACCTATTCAGGAGTGTGTATTGTTCTATCGGATTACTCTTGATTATGTGTACCAATACTCATGAATCTGCCGAATATGGCTATTGTCGGATGAGGCTAATGGTAGAGAGGCATCACTAGTGTGTCTCAAGAATAAAATGTGTATGGAAGCCAGGCACTATGTGTAGGGCAGAGATCCTCAAGTCAGTGTCGAGCAACTCATGCTCCAAGTCTGTATGTATGTATGGATCCACATGATCCTGATGAATGTCTGGGTCTCTTGACCCTTGGAGTTCTTTCCCATTTAGTCCTGCTTATCCACCTCAGATTCCCTTCTGTCTGGGCAATCTTGTCTGCCATATCTCATGGCGAAAGTCTAGGCATCCGATCCGGAAACTTATGAAGGAGAGTATTTACACCGCACATATGTCAAAAAGAAAGCTTCCTCCACGACTAGAGTAGTTGTAAGTGTGGTGCAGGTGTCGGTACAGGTCCTGGTATGGGTTCATCCTGTTGTGGTACCAAGATCGGTAACTGGCGATTACTACCGTCGTCGCCAAAGCTCAGCTCGTAACTCAATCTTCTAGGATTGCAGTGTGCTGAGTACCCATTATCCTTAATTCGTAATCCGAACAGTAACACTTTGTTGAGAAACATTGTATGTGTTTATTATTTCCACGTCGTTCTTCGTGTTAAGTGTTAGTTACATGTGCCATGTAATTGTATTATGCATTAGTGTAGCTAATGATACCCTAGTGTAACTCCATACACTAATAGTCTACACAAGTTGTTCGGCAACGGTTGGAATTCCTATACTCAAGTCCTGGATGTTCTTAGTGTGATGCAAGTCTTAGAAATCTTGGTCCCTAAATGAGTCCGGTATCACTAAGGAAACCTAATTCGCTAAAACCATTGCTCTAATACCAATATGTCACACCCCCAAATTTATTCACTTAATAAATAAATAAAGGTTGCAACGATTGGTTCATTACACGATAGAGGAAGCAGTAATAGTGATTTCTAAGACTTGATTACATATACAATTACTAAAACTAAGTAATACAATGATCTAATTTTTGTAGATCAACGTTAGACTTAAGACTCGCTATTCTATGTCCTTCCAGCTACTAGGAATTAATCTAGCATAGCTAGCCTATTCCAACCGCGTAATGGCTAAGGGTTATCTGAGAAACATACTTGAAAGTCTCAACACAAAGGTTGGTGAGTTCACAGAGTTATTTATATCTGTCACACCCCCAAATTCCACTAACGGAGTTTTACCGTTTGGCGTGTGACAAACCAGGATCTCAGTCATTAGTTACATCAAACGACACTATATGAGACTTAAAATGTAATATCATAAAATTTCAGAGTTAATGCGGAAGCGTTTAAATAAGAAAATAAATGCGCAAAACAAGCGCGCCCAAGTTTAGTTTAATAAAGCAAGTAAATTGTTTTGAATATTTGCATGAGGATGAAATGATAGTAGGACTCCATGCATGTCCTAAGTGTGTAACCTGTGCTTTAGCGACCTAAGAAACATGTAAGAAAAAGTGTCAACACAAGGTTGGTGAGTTCACAAGTTTACAAGTAAATAAACTGTTTGTGTGCTTGCAGGATCCACATACGTAAGTCACACCTATTGCTAGCTAGACAATGTACAAGTTACTCTAAGCGTTCGCAACCGAAGCTGACATTTTATGTTTGAGATGCCTTCCGCCATTGCTAACATCAACAGTGGCAAGTGTTTAGGACAATTTACACTCGTTAGACCTCCAATCAAGTTAGTGCGACTAACCCGGGTGGGGTTTGTCAAACCCAGTAGTACTACTCAAATTTCCTCGCTATACTCCATATATTAACGGTCCGAGTGTGTAATGACTTTGCATGTTAGGTTTGCACTCAGGTATACAAGTGGTAATGAAATACTATGTCATCCATGTCTGTGTGTATGTCTCTCCCTGGATGGGAGACAAGTAACGGATGCCTGTTCATATGCATGTTTCTCCCCAATGGGAAAACAAGTAAGATGATGATTGTTTGTAAGGATGTTTCTCCCCAACGGGAAAACAAGTAAAATGATATTTGTTTGTATGCATGTTCATCCCCAACGGGAAAACAAGTAAAATATTGTTTGTGTGTATGCATGTTTCTCCCCAACGGGAAAACAAGTAAAATAATGTTTGTGAGTATGCATGTTTCTCCTCAACGGGAAAACAATTAAAATAATGTTTGTGACTATGCATGTTTCTCCCCCAATAGGAAAAAAAGTAAAATGGGGCCGTGAAACTCACCTGAGTTTGAGTAGAGCTTAGAAATTAACACCACACAAGGATGCAACACCAACCACAAATGGATTGCACGCGGACAATCTATGAATGCCCTAGAATAAGATGTGACAGTTAGGAACGCGTAAGAGTTTGTGACAACGACACGGAAAAATCGAACGTCCTAAAATATACTTAGGATCAATGGTTAGACAAACTTGTCCACAAGAATAAGGATTTCTTAGTATAATAATTCAAATATACGCGTTTTGTGTCAAACGTTTCTAATTACAAATAACAATATTTAATAAAATATGTTCGCGTGTTTTCGCCATTTAATAATGGTCTTGAAAAATAATATAAATTATTATATTATTTTAAACTTAGAGATATAACACGATAATTAAATTTTGTGACAAAACAGTAAAACTATTATTGTATCCGGATCAAAATAACGTGGATAATAATATAAATAAATACATTAATTATTTTTTTTAAATGTTACACAATGTGGCGAAAATAATATATAAATATATTATTTTTAATTTGAATTACGGTTTGAGAATAATATGAATATATTATTTTGTTAAGGGTTATAGGTTAAATAATAATATAAACATATTATTATAAAAGTGTGAAATAATATTAAAAATGGGTTATAAAATCAATCCCGAGCGTACGGATGGTTTCCGAGGCTGAAAAATATTAACATAATAATATAGGAAATGATTTTTTTTTAAATAATACTCAAAAATAGGCTACAAAAATAAAAACTGCTGGTGAGGTTCGAACTCGGGTCTCACCCACACCAACACTCAGTCTTAACCAGTCCACCCGTTAGGGTATTCGCAACGAGACCCGGATCCAATTCGTTTTAACATACCAAGTTACTGTGTTCTTCCCGTTTGTGCGATCCGAACCAAGAATCAGTCCCAAAACCCATGATTTCGACCACGATCGAGTAAGGTAGTATAGGGGTTTTGTTACTCGGGTTATAGCAAACATGTGGTTAAGTTTATTTTCAAAATCGTCGTATTTAAGTTCGTTAATTGTAGGTCCCCATGGCGCGACTACGGATCGATCTCGTGATAAGACGTGACGTTTACTCGAAGTGCGGAATCCAACGAGTCACTGTTTATACGCATAAAAGACAAAGCAAACAATCAAGTAAATAAACTTCTCAATTCGTATTCCAATCACAATGATGTTTACAGTCTCAATCTGATCTCTCTGATTCGTTCTGGTTCGATCTATATGACTGACTCTGTAAACACACATATATATAACCAACTAACCTGATAAAAGCGAACTTATTAAGTTCGCCTCTAACAGCTTAAGCGAACTTAACAAGTTCGCCTCAGTTATACCTAAGCGAACTTATTAAGTTCGCCTCAGATAGACCAGGCGAACTTAACAAGTTCGCCTCTAGGCTATACTTGTAAAACACTTAGTGACTTTTAACATTTACATAACATAAACATAAAGACATAAAATCTAACTATTACAAGCTTTTGTCATTCCTATCTATGTCCTAACAGACTCCCCCTTGACAATAGCTTTATCTTCAGTCTTTATCTTGCTCCCTTCCAGTTATCTGGTAGTCCGCTGCCAGCATGCACTCCATATCTTCTGCATATTTCCAAAACTCTTTTGTACTGTAGACCTTGTTCTCTCCAAACATCAGTGTACATGATCTCATTCTTTCGCAGCGTCCTCTGATCTTTCTTTGAAAAATTAATAAGATTCATTGCGTCATAGAAACTCACAATGACCCTATTGTCTTTTTCTTCAATCCTTGCTTCACCAGTATTAACATCAACATACCACCATTTCATATTCCCAAGAAAGTCTTGAGGAATCTTCTTTAATGGTATCTTGTGAATAGCACGCACTGGTTTATACTTGTATCTCCAGGTCACTTTCCTAGTCTTTGGATCTGTGTTCTTCACTCTCTTTCCCTTTTGTGGTTTCAGCCGATCATACTTTCCTGAACTACCTTCTTTCTTAATCAGGTTTGCTATCACATCAACCAAACCATTCTTCGATCTATTAATGAGTGGCTTTGAAGCTAGACCATTTATTTCACACCTCGGCAAGGTATTGAAATATTTGATCCTCGGCTTTAAGTATTGAACACCGTCAGATCGTTTGATTGCAAATAATTTTGATTCATCATCATAGAACCAACTTATGATCCTTCCTACACACTGCTCTTTATTCACATATTTCTCTTTCTGAGCAGGTTGTGCTGGAGACTTGGGTAGTACCTTCATCCAACTGTTTACAACTTCTCTCCACTGTTCTCTTGTCATCCCTGTATCTCTGTACATCACAGTTTCTTCATTAACCTTCGGAGACTCAGTGTGAGTAGTGTCCGTTTCAGCATCTTTATTGAATTGAATATCTTCATCATCAGTATCTATCTTTGAATCAGCAGTGTCTTCAGGCAGTGTGATGTCTTCAACAGAGTCCATATAATTTGTTACTCCTTCATAAGTGAATTCAGGAATAACATCATCCTGGATGAAGTTATACGGCACTTTAAGACCATCACAGCCTTCATAGGTGACACTATCTTTTATCTTTCTCTATCTCAATCTCTAATATTTCTCCTTCTTCTATCTCATTATCCGACATATCATCTTCCATGTCATTAAATAAATCATCAATGTCATCAAGACATGCAATCTTTTCAGCTTCCTCTTCTTCTGAATCTTGAAAGAACTCCAATAATAACATTTCTTCTTCATTAGTACCAGAAGTATCTTTGTCTTTGTTTCCTTCAAGTGATTGTGATGTCGACTCCCCCTGAACCCTAGATATAGGATTAGCGTCAGTGTATTGACGATCACCCTCAATATTTCCAGCAGGATCATTGTCTTCATCATCACGTCTTTGAATAGACTCTGTGTGACAAGCATCAGGTATCCTCAACTCCCCCTGAGCGTCAAGACGCTGAACGAGTTTGGAAACTAATGCTTGCATGTCAGCAATCTGTTGAGCTTGAGTCTGAATCACCAGCTGCCGTTGTGCATCAGTAGACACAAGAGTGTTTACCTGGGTTTGTAGAAAAAGCACTTGAGATTCAAGGAAAGTAATCCTTTCAGAATCAGAAGGCTTTGACGCACCAGCCGACGATTGTGGAATAGAAGGACTTGAAGTAGTTGGAATAACTGGAGGAACAGGAGATATCACTGGAGATGGATCCTTAGATCTTGGAGGAGTAATTATCAAAGAAGAAACAAAATTAGCATCCTCGACTCCCTGAGAAGATTGTGCAGCAGCAATCGAAGCAGGCATTAACTTCTGACGCGTAGGATCTGGATTAAAGTCACTATCAGTGTTAGTACTCTCATCGACCAAAGATCTTTTGCCAAGTACTGATCCGGAAGGAGGATCCCGAACAGACTTTCTTCTTGGTCGTCTGGCTTGAGATTTAATGCGTTTGCCAGCATTAGCCAGTGGTATTATAGCCAACCGTTCATAATGACCCGAGGAAAAATCCCTAGAGTCATCAGAATCAGTGCTTTCATTCACCGATAATGTCGTATCACTTGAGCTGGAACTAGAATCATCATCGGTCACCACATTCCCTTCAGCTTCTGGAATTGGCGAGTTCACAGCATCATTAACGAAATCATCCATGTTCATTCCTAGATCTTGATTAGGATCATGAACGACCTCTTCGTGAACTGGTTCCTGAATAGGTATTTCAACTATAGCTTGTGGAATAGGAACATGTTCAGGAATAGGAATTTGTGGTTGTACGGGAACTTGTACTTGAGGAACTAGTATCTGTTGTTGTTGAACTTGTTGTTGTGCGGGTTGTTGTGGTTGTTGCGGTTGTTGTTGTTGAACATTGACGCCTTGAGCTTGAGCAAGTTCATCAGGATGAAAACAGTTGTCATTCAATGGTGCAACATAATCAGGATTGATTAAGTGCCCAAACAAAGGAGTATTGACTTCTGCTGTTTCACCTTCGTACAGTCGGTAAAGATATGTTTTGACATCGGAGTTAACGTTAATCTTATTGGATGTTGTGGAAGATCAGGAATAAGGTGATTGAGTATCATTTGAATAAAACGAGGATACATCAAGAAACCTTGACCTTCAGCTAGATTAATCTGCATGACCATCTCCCTATAGAAGTAAAGTGGAAAATTGAATCTTTTATTCAATGTTAAGGCCACCATAGCTGTTTGAAGAGCCATCTTCAATCCATCGGTACCAGCTTTGCGATGAGAGATGCATTGAATAATCTCATGCATGAAATACCTCCATTCACCGACTAATCCACCTTTCCGTGCTTGGGTATCACTCTGTTTCCCACGATATCCCATTCGTTGAAAACAACCAAGAATAAGAGTGCCTGGATAAGATAATGGATCATCAGCGTTTCCACCCAAATCAAGAGCAGCACTAATCGTCTATTCAGAAATTGCAATCGCAGTATTATTAACCGTGGCACGAAGAACATGAGGTTCAACGTCCGTATCTTGATGCACAGTGTCCCAAAACTGCTGTATGTACACGAGACTGATGTAAGGATCAGCAGATAAAGCAACATGAAGATGTGATCTGTTCAAAAATCCTATAATGCCTTGAAAATTCACAGCCTCGGACATGTCCGGATCTAACAATGCCACTTGATTATGTTTATATTCAACACGTCGAGCCATCTGAAACATTTGGACAACAAACATATTAGAAAAAATAACGAGTACAAACAAAACAAAACAAAACAAAACAACAACAAAAAAATTTTCAAACAAAACAAAAAAAAATTCACAAGTCCAAATCCTCACTGTCCCCTAGGCGAACTTAATAAGTTCGCTTAGTAGTGCAAGAGGCGAACTTGACAAGTTCGCTTCGAACAAGTTCGCCTGGAACAAGTTCGCCTGGACTGTGATGTTTCAAATTCAAACACAGACAATCAAAATTCATCGAATCAAGATAACATCATGGAATAAGCATTGAATATCAGTCGAATATCAATTTATAACCAAATCGGATGATCAATTTTATAAATCTGGTCACAATTAGGGCAAAATCCGTCCGTTGAAAGTGTCGACGTAAAACCGAAATAAAAATCTTCAAATACTCACAATTTACCAGATGAAATTCAACGAAATTACCTTGGTTGAATTCGCAATTCAATTTGGATTAAGATACAACCAGTAAACAACTCCAACAACAACGTTTAAGAATTTTGAAAAAAATAAGTCAAGTTCGCCTAAAAAGGAGGAAGACGATGAACTGACAAGTTCGCCTGATCTAGATCCTTAAAGCCATTAAGTTCGCTTAATTAGGCGAACTTGTTAAGTTCGCTTAATTAGGCGAACTTGTTAAGTTCGCTTAATTAGGCGAACTTGTTAAGTTCGCTTAACAAGCCTTCGGCGAACAAGATAAGTTTGCTTCACCCCTAAGTTCGCTTCACCCCGGATAATCAGATTAAGTTCGCTTCACTGTTTTAAGCGAACTTATTAAGTTCGCTTCACTGTATACAGGCGAACTTAATTGCTTTTCAACCTTTTTTCCTTGAACAAAAATTTTATCAACTTCAACCTGTCAAATCTTGAACTTCCGTCAGCAACACATATTCGATCCAATCCCGAACAATTTTAATAAAAGTTTAGAATTTTCATGGAAAATAAAAAACAAAATCTTTTTGAATTTTATCTATACAAACGGAATCACATATTTTTGACTTTTATCTGAATAAACTGAAATCACATATTTTTTTTGGTTTTTATCTGTACAAACTGAAATCACATATTTTTGGTTTTTATCTGTACAAACAGAAATCACATATTTTTGGTTTTTTTTTATCTGTACAAACAGAAATCACATATTTTTGGTTTTTAATCATCATGAGCAAGAAGATCATATCAGTATTCAATTAATTCATCACACATTTTATCAATAACAAAGGGTAACCTAAAGTATGAAACCATTCAACTCAATTTTGTGCACTTTGCATCTTTTTCATTTTGAAACTCATTCAATTTGAATAATATTTGAAATGATACGCGATAAATTTCAATGTAAATAAGATTAGGTTATAAAATGCTCTTTTATTTATACCGAATTTGAAATATAAAGCATGAATTCTTAAATTTGTCAATATTATATTATTTGAAACTATAAGCGTTTATTCTCCAAATTCATGTGATTTAGTACCATTTAGATGAAAAACATCGTGTACCCCACATATATGCCAAACAGAAATATAAATTGCACTATCTTCAAGACATATACAGTTAATGTTAAGATTAGATCAATATCCAAGATGAAATTATCCCTTTTAGCACAAATATAAAAGCAGATCCCAAAGGATATAAGAATCATGATGATTCAGAATCAGAAGATTCTAATGGATTGGCTGTTTAATGAGAATCAACAGATTCAGGTATGAGGATCCAACTATTATCTGGATAAAATTCAATGGAATCAGACTAGATGATGTATCTAACTGATCCAAGGGCAAATATATGTTTCAACAGATTTTGAAATCATATCTTAGTTCAACAACACCTTGCATGTTTTTCGGGGCATGGGCAGTGAAGTGAACTGAAATAAATTTGTGCTAAAGTTATAATTCGATATTGGTCTCATGAAATTCTTTATAACCATATATTTTTTATCTGATAATGATCTTTTACACACACACCCAGGCATATAATGGATTTAAATCACAGATGTAATCATATTATATTTAATTTTCACACTACTATTAGTTTCAAAACGCTTTTGGCCTATTGACAATTCAAGTTTCAAATTTTATACACAAATTTTAAAACAAATTATCAAGAATAGAGCATTTACAACACTATCATTTCTTATTTATGCAGACTTTGAAATTTAGATCAAATCAACTTATTTTAATCAAACATATATCAAGGTGTACTAAGGTCGTGTGAAATGAACTAATCACTGATGTACTATCATTTCTTCTCTAACTTCAAATGATGTCAAATTTTATATTTTTCAATTTGTTTTGACTTTTTATAAATTAAGCTTTTTGACTGAAAATGTAAATGCAGAAATGTAATAAAGCAATAAAAGAACTTAAAATTTTTTCCATGAAATTCTGATTTTGAAAAGCTTTTATTCGGGATTGATCATACCAATCATTTTAATTAGGAATTCAAACCTGGTACGATAAAATGCTTTGGTAAACAAATCAGCAAAATTATCTTCAGTGTGTACCTTATCAACCTTTTCTCTGCACAATCACGTATAAAATGATATCGAATTTCGATGTGTTTAGTTTTACTATGTTTAACAGGATTGTTCGTTATGGACATAGTAACACTATTATCAATAAGCATAGGGGTTCCTGTGAAATTCAAACCGTAATCTCTCAATTGTTGTTGTATCCACAGGATCTATGAACAACAACTTGCAGTAGCGATGTATTCTGCTTCGCATGTTGAAATCGAGACTGTGGTTTGCTTTTTGCATTGCCAGGATACAAGTCGATTACCTAAGAACTGGCAACCACCTGTTGTAGATTTCCTGTCCAGACAACAACCACCAAAATCAGAATCAGTATAAGCATTGAAATCAAAGTTAGAATCATGAGGATACCATAGCCCTAAACGTTGTTTTCCTTTTAAATACCTAAAGATTCTTTTCACAGCAATTAAGTGAGATTCTTTTGGCTTTGCCTGAAATCTGGAACAGATACACACGGCGAACATTATATCCGGCCTTGAAGCGGTTAAGTACATGAGGGATCCAATCATAGCTCTGTAAAGTCGACAATCCACATCTTTTCCTTCCGGGTCAGATTTCAACTTATGATTGACCGGAATTGGAGTATCGTATGGGGTACAGTCCTCCATCTTGAACCGGCTCAAAATGTCATTGACATACTTGGACTGATAAATAAAGAAACCATCTTCCTGTTGATTTACTTGTAAATCTAGGAAAAATGATAACTCTCCCATAACATACATTTCAAATTTTGACTTCATAACACCCTCAAAGTCTTTGCACAACCCTTCATTTGTCGAGCCAAAAATAATATCATCCACATAAATCTGTACCAGTAGGTAATCTCCCCCTGATTTTTTATGAATAAGGTCAAGTCTATCTTTCCACGAACAAAGTCATTTGCCAAAAGACGTGTGGATAAAGTCTCATACCACGCACGAGGAGCTTGATGAAGACCATAGAGAGCCTTATCAAGCTTGAAAACCATGTTCGGTTTCAGTGGATCTTCAAACCCCGGCGGCTGACAAACATAGACTTCCTCCTTGACCTTTCCATATAAAAACACACTTTTGACGTCTAATTGAAACACCTTAAAACCTTTAAAAGAAGCAAAAGCTAGAAACAGCCTTATAGCTTCGAGCCTCGCAACCGGCGCATAAACCTCGGTGTAATCAATCCCTTCTTGTTGATTAAAGCACTGGACAACTAATCTTGCCTTGTTGCGTACCATGACACCGCGATCGTCTTTCTTACATTTAAACACCCATTTTGTTCCTGTCGGATACGCACCCTTCGGAAGATCAACAAGATTCCAAACCTTAAGTTTGTCAAATTGAGCAAGTTCTTCCTGCATAGCTTCTATCCAGTTATTGTCATTTAAAGCCATCTCAACATTCTTGGGTTCAACCTGCGAAATAAAGCATGAATGTGAGCAATCATCAAGAACACCAGAATCTTTAATGCAAGTATACAAACAAGTATTGTCAACAAGAGAACGTGTTTTCACTCCATCCTGTAAATTTCCAATTATATTTGTCACCGGATGATCTTTGAGTTCCTTGATAGATGCGACCTCAGGCACCTGCAACACGTCAACTTGAGTAGAGTCAGATTGATAAGAATAATCGTGAGTAATTGGAATTTCCGAGTCTAAATTTGTAGGAATCTCCCCCTGATCATGTGTCGAAGGTAATGGATCATCACCCAACAACGGATCAACAGAAGAATCTTGAAAAATAGCATTATCCTCCTCACTCTCTGAATCTTGTGGACCTGAACAAGAAGCAACATTAGGATCCGGAGCAGAAGTAGATGGAATCGATGAATTTGGAACTGCATTTGGTAGAAATCCATTGTGCTGTGCATCCTGACAAGAATCATAAAGAACAGCAGCATCTTCATCAGAAATATCAGAAGGTAAATGAAAAGACTTGAATAAGTTTTCATAATCAAATGCCCAATCCGGACCAATCGCCATTTGTGGTAAAGACCGATTTGAACAGTCAATATGGAACCATTCTTCAACTTGGCGCGTCTCTTTGTTATAAACCCTCTTGGTTGTCGAATTAGCCACATACCCTAGAAAAATCCCTTCAATAGCCTTCGCACTGAATTTTGTTGGGACATCTCGAACTTTCAATAGGGTGCAAGGATTACCAAAAGGTAGTAAATAATCCAGATTCGGCTTTCGATTATTCAGCAATTCGTAGCAAGTCTTGTTATGTCGCTTGACGGTCAAGACCCTGTTCAAAACGTGACAGTATTCACAGCTTCAGCCCAAAAGGTGTCTGGAAGCTTAGAATCGACAAGAATCGTGCGAGCCGTTTCGACCAACGTCCTGTTCTTTCGTTCAGCGACACCGTTTTGTTGAGGAACATATGGCGCACTGAATTCATGATGAATTCCTTTTTGTAGACAGAATAAGCCCATTTTGCTATTCTTAAATTCGCTGACATTGTCACTCTTGATTCTTCTGACTTTCAGATTGAATAAATTTTCCAAACCCAGGATTAAGTATTGTACCAACTCAGTGGTTTCAGCTTTAGAGGAAAGAAACTTAACCCATGAAAATCTGGAGTAATCATCAGTTACTACCAAGCAATACGATTTCCCACCGATGCTCCTGATACTGATAGGACCGAACAAATCCATATGCAGCAACTCCAAAGGAGTTACGATAGAATTCGTCGATTTAGATTTGTGAGATTTCCTTCTTTGCTTCCCCTTCTTGCACGGAATACAATCATCAGGAACTGAGAATTTCATTTTTGGAATACCAAGAACCAAATCATTCCTAACAATGTAGTTCATCTTCCTAAAGTTAATGTGAGCTAGCTTCCTGTGCCACAATATTGAATCAGATTCCGACGCCTTGGAGAGTAAACATGTTGGAATTGAATCCGTTGTAGTGGCGACACTCATGTCAAGGACATATGTGTCATTTCTCCTCGGAGCCTTCTTAAGAATATATTCATCAGGAATCACGAAGCCCGGTTTCAAAATATAGCATTCAGCATCGTTGAAATGGAATGAAAACTTCTTGTCACAGACTTGTGATACGCTTAAAAGATTGTGTTCCAGCTGCTCAACATAATTCACCTTTTCAAATTTGACTTTGTCATTCTTTAACATACCCTGGCCAGTTATGTACCCGCCTTTATTACCCGTAAAAGCGACATAACCTCCATCAATTTGTTTTACATCCTCAAGTAATCTAACATTCCCTGTCATATGTCGAGAGCAACCACTATCCACATACCATGTATTGTTGATAGTCCTCCTTGGTTGTCCCTACATAAACAACGAGAATCAGTTAGAAAGTGGAACCCAAGCCATCGTGGTCTTGAGTCGTCCGGATTGATCAAAATAAACAACTTCTTGTAATTTACAATCAATTTTATCATTCACTTTTGGAACAGAAGATTGACAATCAGACTTTTTCAAAGAAGAACCATTTTTATTATTTTGAAAAACATTATTTGATATATTATTGTCAGATTCAGATGTTTCCAAAATTTTCTTTAATTTTCTGTTTCTTCTTCTTCTTTGAGGTCTAGACAATTTAACCTCCTGAAAAGAATCTTTTGAAATCCCAACTTTTGGAATCTCAAGTTTCTCTTTGCATACAAAGGATGTAGCATGCAATGTATTCTGTTGTTTAAATCCAGGGGATTTAACAAAAGATCGACCAGGCATATTTTTCTCCAAACTAGAAGTCGACTTTCCCTCATCTTTTCTTTTCAGAATCTTCACCACTTTCGATTGTGAAGGAACAGTCTTCATTTTACCCTGGTTCTTGTATGGACAATTTATCAAAATATGACCAGCCTCATTGCAATGAAAGCACACTCTTCTTTCTTGATAATTTCTGAAATAAGAGGTTTTCTTTGAATTTAAGGATCCATCAGAAGAATAAGCTTCGGAGGAATGCCCAGAACAATTTATCGGCTTCTTTGGAACATAAGTCTGTTTTGGCACCTTTGAAGAATTCACTTTTTGATAACCAGCCGCAACAAACCCACTTGAATGTAAGATTGGAGAAAGTTTAGTTGGAACCACTTTCACCTCTTCAGGTTCAGTCATAATGCATCTATCCCGGGTAACATTTTTAACAACAATTTGGTCATCAATTTTCACTTCTTTTGGAATGCCCTCGACCTTCTTTTCATCAAACATCTCATCTTCAGAATCAGACTCATACACCATATCTTCCCCAGTTACCAGATTCACCTTTAACACAGTTTTTGGATCTATATCCTCTTCATTTATGATTTCAAGTTCCACCACATAATTTGCATTAAATGGTGAAGGAATAAATCCAATACCAGCAACACACTTAGTAGGATCAGCATTTGAGTTAAAATAATCCAAAACAACTGAAGAACTTTCAAATTGTTCCAACTTCCGATGAAGTTTGATCACCTCAGACTCCTTTTCAGATATTTCTTTATTCTTTTGGGCAACAATTTCATTACGTTTTTCTATTTCAGCATAAGCCATATCTAGATGATAACCCTGTTCTTTGTATTTTAGCCCAAGAGAATTTAAGTCTCTTTTCAAAGACTCAATTCTATCAATGCTCAGCTTATCATTATCTTTCAGTTTCTGATTAACTGAATGCATTGATTTCATGTCACAAATCAAGTTTGTGTTATCATCCATAACCTTTTGCAGTTTATCTTTAACAGAAATGCAGTTTGAATAGTAAATATGACAAACATAGTCTTTTACCTTAGATGGATCAGACATGTCTGCCATGAATACTTTGGCAATACGAATATTCTCTGAATCAACACCAACTGAAGCATTTTCTGTAAGAACAATATCCTCCTCAGCAACCCCAGATGCAGCATCAGAATCAATACTCTGCCCTTGTTCTTCTTCATCATCAACGCTTGGAACACTATCACCATCACACGAATTGATGTGTTAGTATTTACACATCTTTTTGGCACAAAACTTCGCTCATTTAACGATCAATTCTTGGTTATATTCAACGTTTAGGCACTTATTTGCTTCATTTCCTGTTTTGTAGGTTTTTGTGAAGCTTGTGAACAAACAAGAAGATTCCAGGATAAAAAGTGAAGTTTTTAGGGTTTCTGTGATGAAGGCACGGTCGTGCCCCTAATTGGCACGGTCGTGCCTAACTTGCAAACCCTAAGCACGGTCGCGCCCCGTACATGGCACGACCGCGCCAAGCCAAAAGGCAAGGCACAACCGTGCTCTGCCTCCACACGGTCGCGGGAACACCCGTGAGTCTGACACCTCGAAGCAAGAGACCCAATGGAAGCTCCGGATCGGTCAACCCTCTGTCACACGGTCGCGGCAAAGACCTAGGCTCGACCACGCCTTTGCACGTGGCACGGTCGTGCTCTCTCTCTTGGCACGGTCGTGCCTCCCCTTTTCTATTTAAACAGAACTTAAACTCTCATTCAGAGAGGAAGCAACCAGGGGAGAAAGTCTACTGTTCTAGCTTGTATTTCTCTTGTTTCAGCCATATTTCAAGATTCTTGGAGAGGATACAACATCAAGAGGATCATCTTACATCAACAACAACATCTAGGCTTGGAGGAGTGTTTTGATTCTTGTTTTCATATCATGTTTCTTACTACTTTTCCCTGTTTATTTGTAATTCTTGTGCTCATGATGAGCTAAAACTCCTGTTCACTTTGGTTTAGATGAAGTTTAGATACATTTAACAACATTCATGGATTATTGGCAATTATTGTGTTAATGTTATGACAACCGTATGATTATTCTTCAATGAAATTATGTATTCAAGTGTTTTGAGGTGTTTACAAGACTTGTATTTGTGTATATCATATTATGTTGGAAAACTTATGGTTTATGCTTATATTCATGGATTGGTGTATGTATTTGTGCTAGTTTGTGGCTTTTGACTAGGAATGGTGAATGAAGTCTTGTTTATGAATCATTATATTTGTATGTGTATCCTTATGCTTATGTTTGGAAAGACAAGGTGTTTGTTAGAATGTTTCATGCTTAGTTTTATGTTTATCTAGGAATTGTTGACATATTCTCCTAATTTATATAACCTTTACATGAACATTGTATGTTGAAGAAATGCATATTGTTATCTAATTTAATCAACTTGAGGTGGGTAGTGTGTTGTTCATATTATCTTTCCAACTAGTTGTTGGACTAGTGTACCTTAACCGGAAACTAGTTTAATCTTTATAAACATTAACATGATTGTTAAACACGTGAGCTTCGTTGTATGACTTTAGGTGGTTAGTTTGTGTAATTCATGCTAGCTTTCCGAATAGTCATTTGATTAGATGTCTTTGACAAGAATTTGGTCAATTTATGTTTCGTGTGATTGCCATGTTTCTATGAGTGTATTGGATGTATTCTAGATGGATTCGACACCGAAGTGATATTTTCTCCCTAATTGTTTGAATTGTGACCTTAGCTTAGTTTTTATATATTTGTGTGTTAGTTAATTAAACAAAACTCTCCAAAATATCTTTATACCCTCACTTGATTAGATTTTAGTTCCGGTTTATTATCGCATTCCACCGTGTCCACGGATTGATATCCGGTTCTTACCTTTACTATATTGCTATCCGACGGGTACACTGCCCGATGTGTGTGTGATTAGTCTTTGGTGAAAACCCCTTTTTAAAACTAATACTGTGTGATAAATCTCTATTAAAATATATATAGTTTCACAAGCATCAAGTTTTTGGCGCCGTTGCCGGGGACACGGTTTTTGCGAGAACGATTGGAATTAATTTTTAGTCATTTAGTATATATATTTTTGTGAATATCGTGTTTTCTTGTTTATTATTTTACAATTTTGTGTGTATAGATATTTTTGCATTTTTACTTGTTATTTTTAGCTTCATTTGTATATAAATATATATCTTGGTTTTTATCTCATTTTATTTCTTTTATTCTTATTTTATTTATTTTCAATTTTTTTTTTGTATTTTATTTTATTTTATTTGATTTTATTTTTATTTTTGTCTAACTTGAGTTTTCTGTGTCCTAGGTTCGCGTATTTAAATCTAACTTGTCGTGCAGATCGTGTATGTTCTCAACTCCCGTCGAGGAGGTTCCTGAGCCGTCTTCCGAGCCGGAGCGTGATCTTCATCGTAGATTGCGAGCCCATTCCCGATTTGTGGCCCGGTTACTCGAATTTGACGAGGTTGTTGTTGACGAGGTTGTAGTTGACGAGGTAGAGGAGATGGCGAACGAGGATGCGGGTCGGACGCTTTCGGATTTTGGCAAACCAACACTTGAGGGTTTGGAGTCGTGCATCAACAGGCCGACGGTTGGAGCACATCAGTTCGAGATCAAATCCAGCATTATACAGATGGTGCAGAACATGTGTCAGTTCGATGGCAAGGATCACGAGGATCCTAATACTCATTTGGCCGGTTTCTTAGAGATTTGCGCCACTTCCAAAATTCATGACGCTACCGACGATGCTATTCGGCTCCGGTTATTCCCGTTTTCCTTACGGGATCGAGCCAAGGCTTGGTTACTGTCACTTCCCCCTAGGTCCATTAGTACTTGGGACCAGATGGCTGCTAAATTCTTAGAAAAGTACTTCCCTCCGGAGAAAACATCAAAGTTGAGGGCTAGGATTCTTTCTTTCCAGTAGGACGACGGGGAGACGATCTATGAGGCGTGGGAGAGATTCAAGGAACTGATGAGGAAGGTTCCCCACCATGGATTGTTGAAGTGGCAGCAGTGTGAGACCTTCTACAATGGTCTAGAGATGACTGGGAAGCAGCTGATCGATGTATACGCGGGTGGAGACATTGGGACGAAGACACCCCAGGAGGCGTATGACTTGCTACAGAAGGTAGCATTAAAGAGCTACACTCAACATACTTCCCGAGCGAGATCTCAGAGGCAGGGTGTCCATCAAGTGGATGGAATTACCTCTTTAGCTGCCCAGGTGGAAGCACTTTCCACCAAGATTGATCAGATGCACGTCCACAAGGCCCAGTCCTTGTGTGAGTTTTGTGGTGGGGTGCATCCCATGAGTGCTTGTCAGGTTGGGGATCAGGGGGCCCACGAACAGTTTGATTTCATGTCCAACAAGAATCGCCCCCAGAATAATCCCTACAGCAACACATATAATCCGGGGTGGAGGAATCACTCGAATTTCAGTTGGAAGTCTAGCAACAATAGCCAGCAACCACCCGGATTCACTCAGCGCCCCCCATTCCAGCATCCGTCTCACCAGTCTCAGGGACAGAGTTCCCAGTTCCGACCTCAGCAGGGCCAGTTTCAAGGCCAAGGTTCTAGCAGCGGTCCACCACCCGCTCCTGAGGGTAAATCCAGTTTGGAGGACATGGTTGCACGGCTACTTGCCAACTCGGAGAGTCAGAATCAGTTGGCAGAGAAGCAGAACCGTTACATGGAGGAGCGTTTTCACACGCATGAGATTGAGTTGAGGAATCAGAAAGCTTCGATCCAGACCATAGAGAACCAGGTCGGGCAGATCGCGAAGCTTCTTTCTGAGAGACCGCCAGGTGGCCTGCCTAGCAACACTGAGCCCAATCCTAAGGCTCATGTGAAGGCCATTACTACAAGGAGCGGTAGAGGCACAGGACCGGATCCGCAGGTCCCTGTGCATGAGTCATCCGAGGAGGAGGTTGTGATTGAGATTCCGGATGAGACACCGCCGAGGGGTAAACCGGCGAGCACATCACGCCCTCGCGAGCCTGTGAGAGATTACACTCCCGCCGTTCCATACCCAGGCAGATTGAAGAAACAGAAGATGGAGGAGCAATATGGTAAGTTTCTAGGGTTGTTTAAGCAGTTGCATATCAACTTGCCATTTGTGGAGGCTCTAGCTCATATGCCTAAGTATGCGAGATTTTTGAAGGATATCCTCACGAATAAGAGGAAATTGGAGGAGTTGTCTCAGGTGACGCTGAATGAGGAGTGTTCAGCGGTGATTCAGAACAAGCTACCGGAGAAGAGACGAGATCCGGGGAGTTTTACCATCCGCTGTTTGATAGGTAGCTTGTCGGTTAGCAACGCCTTAGCTGACCTTGGTGCTAGCATTAACCTCATGCCATATGCGGTCTTTGCTAAGCTTGAGTTGGGAGAACCTGCACCAACACGCATGAGTATCCAGCTGGCCGATCGTTAGGTCAAGTATCCGCGAGGGATAGTGGAGAATATGTTGGTTAAGGTTGACCGTTTTGTGTTTCCTGTAGACTTTGTGATTCTGGACATGGATGAGGACAAGAATGTCCCTATTATTCTAGGTCGACCATTCCTGGCCACCGCTAAGGCCCTGATTGATGTGTATTCAGGGAGGCTTACATTGAGGGTGGATGAAGAGGAGGTGACCTTTGATGTTGGGAGATCCATGCAACACACCTAGAATCAGGATGATTCACTTTACTTTGTTGAGACTATTTATTCTTGTGTGAGTGATCATCTCCAGGACACAGCTGAGGAGGAGTCCCTGGACACCCAGATTGTGGGGGGGGGGAGACGATTGATCCAATTGGTGAGGATCAGTTTAATGAGCAGTTGTTTAGCCAGGAGAGCTATGAGTTTCCCCAGTGTTCAGCGGTTTTCGCAATGGTTGCTGGAGATTCTGAGCCGATTGAGCGACCTTCTGTTGAGGACCCACCACCTGTTGAGCTTAAGGAGCTCCCGAGCCATTTGGAGTATGCCTTTTTAGATGGTGAGTCTCGATTACCTGTCATTATCGCCTCTGATTTGACGAGTGATGAGAAGGAGAGGCTATTGGAGGTGCTGAAGCAGCACAAGCAGGCTATTGCACGGAGGATTATGGACATTAAGGGAATTAATCCCTCTTTCTGTACCCATAAGATCCTTATGGAGGATGACTACAGACCCGCTGTGCAGCACCAGAGGAGGTTGAACCCGAACATGCAGGAGGTAGTGAAGAAGGAGGTGATTAAGTTACTTGAAGCAGGTTTGATTTATCCCATCTCCGATTCGCCTTGGGTTAGCCCGGTTCAGGTTGTCCCTAAGAAGGGAGGCATGACTGTTATCACCAACGAGAGGAATGAGCTGATTCCTACTCGTACAGTCACAGGTTGGAGAGTTTGCATCGATTACCGCAAACTCAATGATGCTACTCGGAAGGATCACTTCCCCCTCCCGTTCATTGATCAGATGTTGGAGAGATTAGCGGGGAAGATGTTCTATTGTTTCCTGGATGGCTTCTCTGGCTACTTCCAGATCCCGATCGCCCCTGAGGACCAGGAGAAGACGACATTTACATGTCCCTATGGCACATTTGCTTATCGGCGGATGCCCTTTGGATTGTGTAATGCTCCGGCCACTTTCCAACGTTGCATGGTGGCCATTTTCCATGATATGATCGAGGACTCCATGGAGGTTTTCATGGATGACTTTTCTGTGTTTGGGAGTTCCTTTGATCATTGCCTCAGGAATCTGGAGAGGATGTTGGCCAGGTGCAAAGAGGCCAATCTAGTGTTGAACTGGGAGAAATGCCACTTCATGGTGAAGGAGGGCATTGTGCCTGGGCACAAGGTTTCACGGGCGGGGATTGAGGTTGATAGAGCTAAGATTGATACCATATCTAAGCTGCCCCCGCCAACTTCCATGAAATCTATTCGTAGCTTCCTTGGTCACGCGGGCTTTTACAGACGCTTTATTAAAGATTTTTCTAAGATTGCCCGACCGATGACCCAGCTTCTTGAGAAGGAAGCCCAGTTCGTATTCTCCGACGAATGCCTTAGTGCATTCAATTTGTTGAAGGAGAAGTTGGTGAATGCCCCTATCATGGTAGCTCCTGATTGAAAGTTGCCATTTGAGATCATGTGTGACGCGAGCGACTTCGCTGTTGGGGCGGTCTTAGGACAGAGGAGAGAGAAGCAGTTCCACCCGATTTATTATACGAGCAAGACGCTCAATGACGCACAGGAGCACTACACCACAACGGAGAAAGAGCTCCTAGCCGTTGTCTTCGCTTTCGATAAATTCCGGTCTTATCTCGTCCTATCAAAGACCATTGTATTCACTGACCATGCAGCTCTTCGGCACCTGTTCAGCAAACAGGATGCCAAACCCCGACTGATCCGGTGGGTTTTGCTGCTTCAGGAGTTCGACATTGAGATCCGCGATAAGAAGGGCGCGGAGAATGTCGCAGCGGACCACTTGTCCCAACTTGAGTGCTCAGCTTTATCTGAACTTGTGGGGTCATCCATAAATGACAATTTTCCCCACGAGATTCTCATGCACATACAGACACAGGATGAGGAGTGTCCATGGTTTGCTGATTTTGCAAACTTTCTTGCTAGTGGGATTGTGATTAAGGGCTTAACGCATCAGCAAAAGCGAAAGTTCTTTGCGGATGTAAATCACTATCTCTGGGAGGATCCCTATTTGTTTCAAGTCGGAGCTGATCAGATCGTGCGCAGGTGTGTGTTTGGAGATGAGGCACTTCAGGTGCTTAGACACTGCCACGAGGGTCCGACAGGTGGACACCGTGGAGCTACCTTGACCGCGAAGAAGGTCTTTGACGCCGGTTTCTTCTGGCCTACCATCTTCCGGGATGCTCATGAGATGATCCGAGCTTGTGACGCTTGCCAGAGGGCGAGCAACATCTCATCTAGGAATGAGATGCCCCAGAACAGCATCCAGATTTGTGAGATTTTTGATGTCTGGGGTATTGACTTTATGGGACCTTTCCCAGCTTCTCGTGGCAACCGATATATCCTAGTGGCTGTTGACTACGTTTCTAAGTGGGCCGAGGCTCAAGCCTTGCCTACTAATGATGCTAGGGTGGTTGTTCAATTTCTTAAGAAGCTATTCTCTCGCTTTGGTGCCCCCAAAGCCCTTATTAGTGACCGTGGGACCCACTTTTGCAACTCCCAGTTGGAGAAGGCATTATCACGATATGGTGTGAACCATAGATTCTCCACAGCCTACCATCCACAGACCAGTGGGCAGGTAGAGGTCACGAACCGGGGCATAAAGCGGATTCTTGAGAAGATGGTTGGTCAAAACCGTAAGGATTGGTCGGACAGGTTAGATGATGCACTTTGGGCCTTCCGGACTGCGTATAAGACGCCTATTGGTACCACACCATTTAGGTTGAACTATGGGAAGGCGTGTCATCTTCCGGTGGAGTTAGAGCACAAGGCTTATTGGGCATTGAAGGCGGTGAATCTTGACTTGGTGAGCGCGGGTGAGAACCGGTTCACTCAGATTCATGAGCTTGATGAGTTGAGAAATCAAGCCTATGCAAACTCCACGATCTACAAGGAGCGCACTAAAAGTTTACATGACCGACGCTTGAAGGACAAGAAGGAATTCCGAGTGGGTGGTCATGTGTTGCTTTACAACTCTAGGTTGCGTTTGTTTCCCGGGAAGTTGAAGTCCCGATGGACGGGTCCTTACACGGTTAAGGAGGTGTTTCCTTATGGGACCGTCGAGATTGAACATGAAGATGGGAGGATCTTCAAGGTTAACGGTCATCGTCTTAAGCCATATATTGACGGACCGGTTGACCCGGCATTGGAGGTAGTTGACCTCCACCCCAAGGACAAATGAATTCAGGGGCTTGAGTCTAGCTAAGGACTCGTTAATAAACTTAGCCTGTTTCGGTATCTTTTTGGGTAACAACTTTTAGATTTTGTTTGATTTTTATCTTATTAGTTTTTATTTTCTATTTTTCTAGAGTTTTATCATTTATTTTTGAGTTTAGGTGATCGGAACGTGTTTTGGATCGAGCGGATTTGGGACAATGTTTGGAATGTCACAGGTATGTCTTCTGAATTTTTAGAAATATTAACTTGGAAGAATCGCAGTCGGGTTTGGAATACTCCTCATAAAAAAATCAGGTTTATGTGTCTGCTGGGTATGAGACACGGTCGTGCCAAACAAGAGGCCCGGTCGTGCCTCTAACCCTAGACGCGGTCGTGCTTAGGCCCTTGGCGCGACCGTGCCAATGAAGTTTTGGACGGGTTAAGTAAGGTTAAACGGGCAGAATTCCTTTTTCTCACCTTTTACCCCAACGAAACCTCCCTACGTGCGATTGATTCCCGTGAATTCTCAATTGTTAATCTCCATTCCTCCGAATCCAGGTACGCCCATAACCTACTTTTTTTTCGTCCTTATAATTAGGCATAGGATCGTAATTTAGTTTTTTTTTTAATTCTAGGGTTTTAGTCAATTTTTCTATTTTGAACTTCATAATTAGATGAAAATAGGTAGAAATAGGTCGTCTTACATCCTGGAATTATGTTGTGTTAAAAGCCCCTTCATAAACATAGTCAATTGATCAATTTTTGTATGCTGAAAACCCTAAAATGGGTTAAGCACGGTCGCGCTCAAGACCAGGCGCGGTCGTGCTCGGCTTTTGAATTCCAGGAGAGGATAAGTTTGGTCAGGCGCGGCCGTGCCTCTGTTGAGCGCGGTCGTGCCTAGTGATTTTGACCTAGGCGCGGTCGTGCTTTGACCTGGCGCGGCCGTGTCTCCCGGGTTGGACTGCCCGTGGTCGCCCAAGGCGCGACCGTGGGCTTGGATTTTGGCCAAGGCGCGGTCGTGCCTCGTCCCAGGCGCGACCGTGCCTCTTCATAATTTTAGTCAGAAACTTCATAAATTCAGTCTAGCGTCTTCATAACTGTTCTGATTCCATTTTTGTTGTCGTGCAGATGGCAGGCAACAGGGACCACCCATACCTCGAGTTTGACATGAACGAGCACGAGTACGAGGCTCGTTTGGATGTTTTGTGGCCCCGCAGAGGCCGGATTCTAGCTGCTCGTCGTTTAGAGCCAGCCGCCATCGATGCCATCGGTCAGCGGGACCGGTGGAACGACATTGTCACCGCCCCTTAGCGCCGGTTGTTCAGGCTTCACGCCATACAGTACGTCGAGCTCGTGATGGAGTTTTTCTCCACTTACGAGTTCGATTATCCTTGCGCGGATTTGGAGCAGCCCGAGATCGTTAGATTTAGGCTCGGCGGGGAGTGGCGCGTGATGTCTATCGCCAGATTTGGGAGGCTACTTGGGTTATACACGCGACAGGAGCTTCAGACAGAGTTGTTCACTAAGGGGATCACCGAATTCCCGACAGAGGAGGATAAGGATCAGTTTTGGCATGAGTTTGGGTTCGGGATTTACGATCCGGGTTTTACCAAGGCTTCGAGCCTTGGGGATCCGTTACATCGTGTTCTTCACCGCTGCATCGTTTATTCGATCTCTGGGAGAGGTCAGGGGGAGACGGTGGTGAACCTTAGGGAGCTATTTTACCTGTTTTTCCTGGTACGCCCGCGCGCCTGCAATCTCGCGCGGGGTACTTGGTGAACAGCTCGGGGCGCGACGTCAGCAGCGCCATTTGTGGAGATCACTTCGTGACCAAGCTGGCGAGACACTTCCAGCTGCTGACAGACGATTTGATAGGGGATCTGACTCCTGTGGCCGAGACTGTCGTGATGTCTGTGCAGACATTGCGCAACATGCACGTCGCTCGGCACGGTGCAGGGGGGATTAGATTGGTGGATCGATGGGGACGGACGTGGGATCCAGACCGTCCGGGCCCCGATCCAGATCGTGTACAGGCCGAGGCCGAGGCCGCCGCTCAGCAGGAGCAGGAGCAGGTTCATGAGCTTCATCAGCCCGATCAGCCGCCTCCTCCGCCTCCGCCGCCACCACCACCTCCGGTTGTCATCCCACATGACATGTTTATGCGTTACTGGGCCTGGCAGTATGAGGTCCAGTGCGCCGCTGCTGCTGCTGGCGGGGCACCATACGTGGTTCCCCTTCCATTCTTCATGCAGCCAGAGCAGCAGCCTGATCAGCCACCACCATCACCACAGCTTCAGCCACCACCATCACCACCGCATCATCAGTCACCACCACCATCACCACCAGCGGCAGGAGGCGGGGCCGCCGATATCGACCTTGAGGGTATGCAGTGGGAGTAGTACCTCCCACTGCCTTTTGGTATCATTTTTGTGAGTTGTACTTTTGTTGTATTGTACAAACTCTTGTATCGCGCTACGGCGTTTATGTTGTACTTTTGTTTTCTCGTACTTTTGTTTCCATGTACTGTTGTATATATTTGTGTTTATATTTTGGCTTGATTGTACTGATCTGTGTTTGATGTTAGTCTTGATTAGATCTTGGAATTGTGGAACTACGTGGAACGTCATTGTTGTGGGTTGGATTTTTGCGTGTGCCATGATCGACACGAGGGAAGTTTCAGTTATCCCTTCACACTCCATTGCATTGCATTCCATTTTGCTTTCCATGTTTTTGTATACATTGTGGGCAATGTATGTTTCTAAGTGTGGGGTTGGGTGTTCATTCTTTGCTTTACATTATTTTTTGTTGTACATTGAGGGCAATGTACAATTCTAAGTGTAGGGTGGGAATGTTTTCGCGCGTTGTTTGTCCTCTTAGCATTTTATCGATTCATTTTTTACAAAATATTCCGTCATGTTTTTTTTGGCACTAAATTAAAAGTTAACCGTTTAGCATTCACAATTTTTAGTAAATAATAGAGGTTTGATTTTTCGAAAGCAATTGAGATAGAAATTCCATTGAGTCAAACCCAATTTTTTTGTGATAACCATGAGTTTTAGTGTGCTAAACGAATGAAGTGCATGTAACCTTTTGCTTACACCCATTCCCTTCCGTTTCCGTGAGTTTATTTTTGAGCCTTGATAGCTTTAGACATTGTTTGCTCTCGTTATTGCGGATTTGAGTGTGCCGGATGTTTCATGCTTGTTAGAACTTGCTTTTAGTATACACTTCGAAATCATGAACATAAATATTGCATAAAAATGATTGAGGCATTAGGATAAACCACTCTATTAGCCTTTTATCTTTGTTTTCCCTTACCCGAACACATCAACTAGTTAACCACGTTGAGCCTATCCCATGTTCTCTTTTATTACCCACATTACACCGTCATTAAGCCTTCATTAGCCTTTTCATTTATATATTCTATTTTTCACCCGTGTTAGAAATCCGGTCGGCTAATGTTAATTTTGTAGCTTTTATTTTGTTGTAATCTTCAAATTCTCGAGAAGTTTTTAGCTAAGGAAAGATGCATATTTACTTAGTTCCCTTCAAAAGAAAAGAAATAGTTAAAAAAAATAAAAATAAAAAAAATCAGGTGAAATATAGTCGATTAGAGCAATTTTATGAGCAAAGATGGAAAGAATTCGGTTGTTAGCTCTTACCTATATACGGAAGTATTAGTCAGTTTATTTTTCATATTAGAAGTGTTTTAGTTTTTGAATTAGCATAACCGCCGGGTTTTTAGCCATTTAGCCACTTTTAAATTCCATTTCCTTACCCTTAACCATTGCCAAGTTACAACCCGTTTAAAGCCCTCTTGATTTGTGCTTTGTTTCATGTTAGTTGATAGAGATTTGATCTTTTAGCAAGCTTATGATTTATGCATGTTAATTGTCTTGGCATTTGAGGGTTCTATACATACACCATTACTTGTATGATCATATATATTCCCGAGTGTGTGTGAACATTGTGAGAAGCATAAAGTTGCATGCTAATGATTTCCTAGGCATATTCATTTGCCCATTCGGTTGTCACTTCATTGGGTTCATTGGGTTTCATTTAGTTAATTTTGCATTTCTTGTCAAACCTTTATAAATTATTAATGCGTACGGTTTTCCGAATTGATCCATAGTGTCATTGGAAGTTTTGTTTTATTTTGATTTATTGCTTGAGGACAAGCAATGTTCAAGTGTGGGGTTGTTTGATGTGTTAGTATTTACACATCTTTTTGGCACAAAACTTCGCTCATTTAACGATCAATTCTTGGTTATATTCAACGTTTAGGCACTTATTTGCTTCATTTCCTGTTTTGTAGGTTTTTGTGAAGCTTTTGAACAAACAAGAAGATTCCAGGATAAAAAGTGAAGTTTTTAGGGTTTCTGTGATGAAGGCACGGTCGTGCCCCTAATTGGCACGGTCGTGCCTAACTTGCAAACCCTAAGCACGGTCGCGCCCCGTACATGGCACGACCGCGCCAAGCCAAAAGGCAAGGCACAATTTTGCTCTGCCTCCACACGGTCGCGGGAACACCCGTGAGTCTGACACCTCGAAGCAAGAGACCCAATGGAAGCTCCGGATCGGTCAACCCTCTGTCACACGGTCGCGGCAAAGACCTAGGCGCGACCGCGCCTTTGCACGAGGCACGGTCGTGCTCTCTCTCTCTTGGCACGGTCGTGCCTCCCCTTTTCTATTTAAAAAGAACTTAAACTCTCATTCAGAGAGGAAGCAACCAGGGGAGAAAGTCTACTGTTCCAGCTCGTATTTCTCTTGTTCCAGCCATATTTCAAGATTCTTGGAGAGGATACAACATCAAGAGGATCATCTTACATCAACAACAACATCTAGGCTTGGAGGAGTGGTTTGATTCTTGTTTTCATATCATGTGTTTACAAGACTTGTATTTGTGTATATCATATTATGTTGGAAAACTTATGGTTTATGCTTATATTCATGGATTGGTGTATGTATTTGTGCTAGTTTGTGGCTTTTGACTAGGAATGGTGAATGAAGTCTTGTTTATGAATCATTATATTTGTATGTGTATCCTTATGCTTATGTTTGGAAAGACAAGGTGTTTGTTAGAATGTTTCATGCTTAGTTTTATGTTTATCTAGGAATTGTTGACATATTCTCCTAATTTATATAACCTTTACATGAACATTGTATGTTGAAGAAATGCATATTGTTATCTAATTTAATCAACTTGAGGTGGGTAGTGTGTTGTTCATATTATCTTTCCAACTAGTTGTTGGACTAGTGTACCTTAACCGGAAACTAGTTTAATCTTTATAAACATTAACATGATTGTTAAACACGTGAGCTTCGTTGTATGACTTTAGGTGGTTAGTTTGTGTAATTCATGCTAGCTTTCCGAATAGTCATTTGATTAGATGTCTTTGACAAGAATTTGGTCAATTTATGTTTCGTGTGATTGCCATGTTTCTATGAGTGTATTGGATGTATTCTAGATGGATTCGACACCGAAGTGATATTTTCTCCCTAATTGTTTGAATTGTGACCTTAGCTTAGTTTTTATATATTTGTGTGTTAGTTAATTAAACAAAACTCTCCAAAATATCTTTATACCCTCACTTGATTAGATTTTAGTTCCGGTTTATTATCGCATTCCACCGTGTCCACGGATTGATATCCGGTTCTTACCTTTACTATATTGCTATCCGACGGGTACACTGCCCGATGTGTGTGTGATTAGTCTTTGGTGAAAACCCCTTTTTAAAACTAATACTGTGTGATAAATCTCTATTAAAATATATATAGTTTCACAAGCATCACGAATCATCACTAGAACTTTCATCATCAGTAGACTCCTCTGGTTTTTCAGAATGAATTTTTACAACAAAAGCCTGACTCACAGCACCCACCAAATATTCTAGATGAATGCCCCAGTCATAGTTTTCGTCGTTTTGAGCAATCAAAGCTGATGATGCAGATGCATGATTTGTATTACCAGAAGGACCATGTGACTGATTCCTATTATGCTGAAAGTTAGACTGCTTCTTTTAGGAATCAAATTCTATCTTCGGCTTCACACACTCCTTAGCAAAGTGACCATACTCTTGGCAGTTGTAACACCTAACTTTGTTCTTATCAAAACCCATACGAGATCGACTATTTGAACCAATATATTTTCTGCCAGTTCTCTTCAAGAAATCTTTAGCCTGTCGCATTAACATAGCCATATTCCATTGGATATTCATTTCTTCCAGATCAACAGGGTCAATCTGTCTGAAATCTTCTTCTATAACCTCAGGATCATGTATTTTACCTCCAATGAAATTTTCATATGATGCCATGAATGAAGAAAACATAGCAAGATAATCATCAACAACTTTCTGATTCACATGAGATCCAAATGATGTTGAAGCTGTAGTCGCTGAAAATCCAGAATGGCTTGAATGACCAGAATAAATTGGAACTCCAGAACACTGATCATTTGAAGACTCTTGAGCATCACCAGAAAAAAATGCCACTCCAGTACCAGATTTACCAGTAGATTTGGCAAAATACATTGAGGGATCCTGGATATGCTCCATATTAGTCTCTTTCTTCTTCATATTCATGTCATGTGACCGAATCTTCCCTAGAACTTCTTCAAGAGACATGGTTTTGTACTTAATATTTTCTTTGATCAAAACCGTATACACATCAAACTTTGATGGTAAAGCCTCCAAGAATTTATCATTGATTTCTTCAGTCTCATACACCACAGACGCACTAGCCAGTTCACTAAGAAGATGATAGAATCTTGTAGCAAGATCATCCAAGGATTCGTTTTGAAAATGTTTAAAGACTAGGAACTGCTTCTTTAGTAACTCCTTTCTACTCTTCTTCATATCCAAACTTCCTTCACACCTTTTCTGTAATGCTTCCCACAGTTGTTGAGAAGACTTGAACTGTTTAAACTGTGATATATTTCCTTTGGAAGAGACATTGAAATACTAGCCATTGCTTTCTTTTCTCTATCAAATAACAACTTCTCTTAAGTAGTTAACGCTGATACCGGCTTCGGAACGTCATCCTTTCCCATCCACGAATAAGTAGGATGCGTATATCCTTCCAAAATCGGAATCCACAAACTAGTATCGGTAAAAGATACGAACTGGTCAAACCGATCTTTCCAATTTGAATAATCAACTAGATTTAACAACTTCGGAGGTTTTTGAGATGTACCGATCTCAGTATCATAATTGAACATGTTTGTGACTTGAACCATATTTTCCATTATTTTTTAAATTTTCTGAAAAATTTTCCAAGTGTTGAACTTCCTTTACCCTCAGGCGAAGATAATAAGTTCGCCTGCTAAGTCACTCAAGCGAACTTAATGAGAAGCGAACTTAATAAGTTCGCTTAAACAGAATTCAACAATCTGATTAAGTCGCCTAAAATAAGTTCGCTTAACCCTGTGAGAAGCGAACTTGACAAGTTCGCCTGCTGCTAAGTTCGCCTACACAGAATTCAGCAAGTTCGCTTGCCGTAACAGAAACTTGATCAAGAACTTCTTCAGACCACAGCCGCGAACCAAGAACTTTCAAAAATCATCATTAAACTCTGAATTGAAGGAATTAAACAAAATTGGACCGTAGGATTGTGTAATTTGTCAATTAGAAGCTTTCTATCGGATCAATTTCATCATAATCCTATTCAAAAACACCAAATCAGATCAAAATCAGTCTTGCAAACTCCATTGAAATGAAAAACTCAAAAATGATGAATTTGATGTCAATTTGCATATAAAATCGTCTAGAATCAACAAGAATCACAAGCAATAGCTCTAAAACCACTTGTAGGTCCCCATGGTGTGACTACGGATCGATCTCGTGATAAGACGTGACGTTTACTCGAAGTGCGGAATCCAACGAGTCAACGTTTATACGCATAAAAGACAAAGCAAACAATCAAGTAAATAAACTTCTCAATTCGTATTCCAATCATAATGATGTTTACAGACTCAATCTGATCTCTCTGATTCGTTCTGGTTCGATCTATATGACTGACTCTATAAACACACATATATATAACCAACTGACCTGATATAGGCGAACTTATTAAGTTCGCCTCTAACAGTTTAAGCGAACTTAACAAGTTCGCCTCAGTTATACCTAAGCGAACTTATTAAGTTCGCCTCTGATAGACCAGGTGAACTTAACAAGTTCTCCTCTAGGCTATACTTGTAAAACACTTAGTGACTTTTAACATTTACATAACAAAAACACAAAGACATAAAATCTAACTATTACAAGCTTTTGTCATTCCAATCTATGTCCTAACATTAATTCTATTTTTAAAAACCGAAACCCTAGTTCATGAACCCAAAATCAAATTGACCGAATTCTATAAGATTACTTGTTGGAATCATAGGGCTTTTATAGATTGAGGGATTTCGAAACTATCCATGTGGCTTAATTTGATTGAGATTAAGACTGGATCAGTGTTCGATTAAACTCGTAGTGTGATGAACCCTCTGGATTTGATGGGGCTTTCAATCTAGACATTGAAAAGAGTATGGGGAAATGTTTGATTACCTGTTTGGGTATCGAATTGATAGTCTCCGACCAATTGGGGTTCCGACGACTCCGGATTTGACTATGATCAAATTCATGTGTGTAAACACTTCTGGGAGACTCGGTTTAGGTGTGTAGGGTGTTTGCTTTCGAGAATAATGAATCAAATGATCGAATCGATAGTGTCTAGTAACGAGTTTGACGGTTTCGGTTAAATGGGATGAATGCAGTTAAATTACTATCATGAGGGACGTTAAAACGTATGGAAATGATTATGATGAGGTCGAGCTCATCAATGCAAGCCATAACAATCGCTAATTTGAACCGATTTGAGGTTATACGAATTGAAATGGATCAAAGGGGACTTGATTTTGACTTTCAGAAGTCAAAGGATTGAGTTTTGGCTAATTATATAATTAGTCCCTGAACTTTCATGTGCTTGAGTTTTGGATTATGGCATAAATAGTCCTTGTGGGTTTTAAATGAATTAAGAAATAACTGGATTTGGATTAACGAAGTTAATGTAAATTTGTCGGATGTCACATCATCCCCTAGTTGAAAGAATTTTCGTCCCGAAAATTAAAATAAAAAAAATATTTCTGGGTGTTACATCATCCCCTAGTTGAAAGAATTTTCGTCCCAAAAATTAGAATAGTACCTTAAGAGTTAGACGTGGATTTCTTGAACAGATGAGGATACTTGAGCATCATCTGATCCTCGCGCTCCCATGCGAATTTCGGTCCGCGTTTCGAGTTCCAACGAACTCTGACAATAGAGATTTTACCACGTTTGAGCGTTTTCCCTATCCCTGATTTCTATCGGTTCTGAGATGAAACGCAACTGTTCATCGGTTTGCAGTTCCTCCAGAGGAACAGCTAGTGCCTCATCTGCTAGACGTTTCTTCAAGTTTGAGATATGAAAATGTTGTGTACACCACTAAGTCCTTCAGATAGGTCCAGTTGATACGCTGCTGGGCCAATTTTCTTCACTATCTTGAACGGTGCAACATAATGAGGATTTAGCTTGCCTCGTTTCTCAAAACGAATTACACCTTTCCAAAGTGAGACCTTTAATAAGACCATATCGCTTACTTAAAACTCTAACAGTTTACGACGCTTATCGGCATAGCTCTTTTGATGATCACGAGCTGCCACCATACAATTTTTAATTTGAACCACCGTTTTCGAAGTTTCGAATACGATTTCAGGACCCGTAAGTTGACTATCCCCAACCTCGGCCCAACAAGTAGAAGAGCGGCATTTCCTTCCATATAATGCCTCAAATGGAGCTGTTTTGATACTAGTGCGATAACTGTTATTGTAGGAGAACTCCACCAGCGGTAGGTGAGACTCCCAAGTGGTACCGAAATCAATCACACAAGTTCGTAGCATATCCTCCAGAGTTTGAATTATATGTTTCGTCTATCCATCTGCTTGAGAATGTTAAGCTGTGCTCATATCTAGACGCGTGCCTAAAGCCTTATGTAAAGATTGCCAGCAACGTGAGGTGAATCGTGCGTCACGATCCTAAATGATAGAAATTGGCACTCCGTGTCGAGAGGCTACTTCTTTCAAATATATACGAGTAAGCTTTCTCCATTTTTTCAGTCTCTTTGATTGCTAATAAATGGGTGGATTTCATCAAACGGTCGACGATTACCCAGATGGAGTCACAACCGCTAGGTGTTCGGGGCAATTTGGTGCTAAAGTCCATAGATATTTTGCTCCCATTTTCACATTGTAATCTCTGATTGCTGAAGTAAACCGAAAGGCTTTTGATATTCTACTTTGACCTTTGCGCAAGTCAGGCACTTGCTCACATAGGTGGCTATATCGGCCTTCATCTTTGGCCACCAATATAGCATCTTTAGATCATGGTACATCTTGTTGGAACCTGGATGAATGGAGTAATGAGATTTATGAGCTTCATCCATGACTAGTTCCCTTAAGTTTTCGTACACTAGAATCCATATTCGCTCGGCGAAGTAGCGAATGCCGTCATATTTGATCTCCATTTGTTCTTCCATACCACGTATGGCGTCCAGCGGTAGGTTTTACTCTTTCAGGGCTTCGAGTTGAGCACTACAGATTCTGTCAGGTAATCCGCTATGAATAGTAAGCTGAAATGCTCGAACTCGTTTGGGCTTGGTTTCCTTTCGGCTTAGGGCATCAGCTACCACATTAGCCTTGCCCGGATGATATCTGATCGCACTGTCATAATCATTCAAGAGCTCAACCCAACGACGTTGTCGCATGTTCATCTCTTTCTACTCAAAAATATGTTGAAGACTCTTGTGATTGGTATTGATAGTGCATTTGGTACCGTACAAGTAATGGTTCCATATCTTTAGTGCGAAAACTACGGCTCCCCAACTCTAGGTCATGAGTGGTTTAGTTTTTCTCATGAATTTTCAGTTGACGAGAAGCGTATGCGATCAATTTCTCACGTTGCATCAGTACACAATCAAGACCTTGAATTGATGCATCACAATGCACCACAAAATCATCAGTTCCCTCCGGAAGAGACATGATGGGTGCACTACAGAGTTTCTATTTCAGAAGTTGAAACGCTGACTCCTGGGTGTTACCCCAGTTATAGGGTTTACCCTTTTGAGTTAGGGCAGTGAGAGGTTGAGCGATCTTCGAGAATCCCTCTATGAATCGGCGGAATTAGTCAGCTAATCCCAGAAATTGTCGCACCTCCGTCGGCGTTGTCGGTGGCGCCCAATTCTTGATGGATTCTATCCTTGATGGATCGACATGTATCCCCGTCTCATTGACTACATGTCCTAAGAATTGTACCCCGCGAATCCAGAATTCGCACTCGAAAAGTTTTGCGTACAGTTGCTCCTGTTTTAGTAATTCTAGAATTAAACGAAGGTGTTCATCATGTTCCTCCTTGTTCTTGGAATAAATGAGAATGTCGTCGATGAAAAAGATGACAAATTGATCAAGGTATGGCTTACACACACGATTCATGAGGTCCATGAATACCGCAGGTGCGTTGGTTAATCCGAAAGGCATGACCATAAACTCGTAGTGGCTGTACCTTGTCCTGAAAGTAGTCTTAGAGATATCCTCATCTCGGACTCTCAATTGATGGTAACCGGACCTAAGATCTATCTTGGAATAGAAACTTGATCCTTGGAGTTGATAAAAGAGCTCATCTATACGAGGCAAAGGATAACGATTCTTGATTGCGACTTTATTCAGTTCACGGTAGTCGATGCACATACGGAAAGTTCCGTCCTTTTTCTTGACAAACAGGACCGGAGATCCCCATGGCGATGAGCTTGGTCGGATGAAACTATTATCCACAATTCCTGTAACTGAGTGGACAACTCTTGTAATTCACTAGGTGCTAGTCTATAAGGTGCCCGAGCGATCGGTGCCGCTCCGGGTGCTAGATCGATTTGAAATTCAACTTGACGGTGTGGTGGCAGACCAAGCAGGTCTTTGGAAAATATTTTCGGATAATCACGAACGATCGGTATGTCGTCGATCTTCTTCTCCTCATATGGCTGCTCGGCGACGAGGGACAGAATGGAAGTATGATCTTTACATAGACACTTTTGTGCTTCCATGAAAGATATGATGCCCATAACAGTACCACTCTTTTCGCCTTGGACAGAAAGGGTTTCTCCACAAAGGAGAGAAAGGCAAACAATTTTCTCCTGACAGACAATCTCGGCTTGGTTCTTAGATAACCAGTCTATTCCGACCATTAAGTCAAAACAGTCAAGTGTGACTGGCATAGGGTCTATGTCAAGTTCATGACCAGCCAATCCAAGTTTACAACCCTTAAGAATGTGAGTTGCTTCAATTATCTGTCCACCAGCTATTTCTATGGCGTACTTAGCTTCTAATAGGGTTGGAGTACGACCCTACCAGTAAGAAATTTGTGAGGTCATACTGAGACTTCTGGTGAGACCCGTGCTTATAAGGTAAGCGTCGGTCAATGCAAAGGCTAAGGGAAGAGGTTCACATGTAGGAAAAGAAATTTTATGAGATACAGATTCCGGTAATACCAGGGATAGGTTGTCTTTTTAAGTAGTCGCGTTCAATCGATGGTTGGTTGGATTAAATCCCCATTTTCTGATGGCATCGGAACAACGAGATCATTTTGCGAAGAGAGAAGTCTGTTAACGAGTTGGATATCCTGGGGTATAAATCAAACTAGACCAAGGATTAATCACAGGATAAGGTAATAGGGTCAAATGGAATTTATTATTGGAGTGTAAGGAATAACGTGTTAGCTTAGAAAGAATTTCTCAAATTCCTCTTAGATAGTTAATGGGTTTACCATGAGGTTCTATTAGAGTTTCAATCGAGTTGGTTTCTGTGATCACGTTTGGATGAGAGTCTTAATTTCACTAAGACTCTTACATGAGTGAGATAAAATTATGTATCCTATTGGTGATAGTTCAGTGCGTCCGTAAACATCTTCATCCGGATAGTCGCGTCTATCAGCTGCTGAATAGGTTTAACGATACCAATTAGTCGTTGAGCGGGTTACGAGAGCTTCTACTGACGGTGGGAATATGAGTCTGTAGATAAAATATTGGGACCATTTATCCACAAACTAGGTTTCACCAGGACTTACATGCACCTCAAATTACTATTACGTGTGCACCCGTAATGATAATTTGCTTTGCATGCTCACCCTAGTTCTCACTGTCCTGTGTCATAATGTCCTTTAGCATGTATTGATGAGTACAGAGTGTTGCCAGATATGACAAGTGATTGAGAAGCTTAGTATTAACTATAAGTTGTTTAACTAGGATCCATATCCGGATGAGTAGTCAGGAATCATTTGATCTAAGTATTCACTCGAGTTGGAACACAATACGAGGATCCAATCCAACCGATTGTAGACGGGAACATGTACATGAAACAAACATGCACATGAAATGCGACTTTGAGAAGTGAAACTAATTCACGAATACGAGTTCCAGGAAGGGGCAAGGTAGCCCTCCTTCTAACTGAGTTAGGATAGGGTTTGAGTATGCAATGAGCAATGCGTTCTCAACTTTGGGGTCAATCTATATTCAACAGAATATTGACCAAAGACGCGAGCCCATGGCTCGAGAAAGTGATGACATCTACGTGCCAATGGATTTCTGCCATAATGCGTGCAACAGTCCGCCTTCACTCGGCGTAATGTTGCTAGTGGGTACATTAGGGACTCGCCTCCGACGATTCCAACTCCCAAAGAGATATGTGCTAGCTGAGTGTTGTCCATAACATAAACCTGTAAAAGCCCACCATACCCGACAGATGATGGTGGTGTAAGGGACTCCTCCGAAGGTTCTGTCTCGCTGCCCTCGGACGGGAGTGGATTTTTTCTAGTGATTCCTTGAGTTTCGCCACTGGGAATGATGATGCAATGCGAATGATGTGTTCCACGTCAGCAGAGGGTGGTATGAATGATGTCAACATGACTGCAATGCAATGTATGTTTGGATGCTATGTGTGTCATCTATGAGTGTCTGTGTCATGTAACTAATGCATGTGTGCGGTTATAGTCTAGTATGCAACCCTAGTTCTCTATAACCAATGGCTCGGATATCAATCTGTCACACCCCCAAATTCCACTAACGAAGTTTTACCGTTTGGCGTGTGACAAACCAGGATCTAAGTCATTAGTTACATCAAACGACACTATATGAGACTTAAAATGTAATATCATAAAATTTCAGAGTTAATGCGGATGCGTTTAAATAAGAAAATAAATGCGCAAAACAAGCGCGCCCAAGTTTAGTTTAATAAAGCAAGTAAATTGTTTTGAATGTTTGCATGAGGATGAAATGATAGTAGGACTCCATGCATGTCCTAAGTGTGTAACCTGTGCCTTAGCGACCTGTGCCTTAGCGACCTGAGAAACATGTAAGAAAATGTGTCAACACAAGGTTGGTGAGTTCACAAGTTTACAAGTAAATAAACTGTTTGTGTGCTTGCAGGATCCACATACGTAAGTCACACCTATTGCTAGCTAAACAATGTACAAGTTACTCTAAGTGTTTGCAACCGAAGCTGTCTGTTTATGTTTGAGATGCCTTTCGTCATTGTTAACATCAACAATGGAAAGGGTTTAGGATAATTTACACCCGTTAAACCTCCAATCAAGTTAGCGCGACTAACCCGGGTGAGGTTTGTCAAACCTAGTAGTACTACTCAAATTTCCTCGCTATACTCCATATATTAACGGTCCGAGTGTGTAAGGACTTTGCATGTTATGTTTGCACTTAGGTACACAAGTGGTAATGAAATACTATGTGATCCATGCCCGTGTGTATGTCTTTCCCTGGCTGGGAGACAAGTAACGGATGCCTGTTCGTATGCATGTTTCTCCCCAATGGGAAAACAAGTAAGATGATAATTGTTTGTACGCATGTTCTCCCCAACGGGAAAACAAGTAAAATGATATTCGTTTGTATGCATGTTCATCCCCAATGGGAAAACAGGTAAAATATTGTTTGTGTGTATGCATGTTTCTCCCCAACGGGAAAACAAGTAAAATAATGTTTGTGAGTATGCATGTTTCTCCTCAACGGGAAAACAATTAAAATAATGTTTGTGAGTTATGCATGTTTCTCCCCCAATAGGAAAACAAGTAAAATGAGGCCGTGAAACTCACCTGAGTTTGAGTAGAGCGTAGAAATTAACACCGCACAAGGATGCAACACCAACCACAAATGGATTGCACGCCGATAATCTATGAATGCCCTAGAATAAGATGTGACAGTTAGGAAAGCGTAAGAGTTTGTGACAACGACACGGAAAATTCGAACGTCCTAAAATATACTTAGGATCAATGGTTAGACGAACTTGTCCACGAGAATAAGGATTTCTTAATATAATAATTCAAATATACGCGTTTCGTGTCAAACGTTTCTAATTATAAATAACAATACTTAATAAAATATGTTCGTGTGTTTTCGCCATTTAATAATGGTCTTGAAAAATAATATATATTATTATATTGTTTTAAACTTAGAGATATAACACGATAATTATATTTTGTGACAAAACAGTAAAACTATTATTGTATCCGGATCATAATAACGTGGATAATAATATAAATAAATACATTATTTATTTTTTTGAAATGTTACACAATGTGGCGAAAATAATATATTAATATATTATTTTTAATTTAAATTACGGTTTGAGAATAATATGAATATATTATTTTGTTCGGGGTTAAAGGTTAAGTAATAATATAAACATATTATTATAAAAGTGTGAAATAATATTAAAAATGGGTTATAAAATCAATCCCGAGCGTACGGGTGGTTTCCGAGGATGAAAAATATTAACATAATAATATAGTAAATGATTTTGTTTTAAAATAATATTCAAAAAGAGGCTACAAAAATAAAAGTTGCTGGTGAGGTTCGAACCCGGGTCTCACCCACACCAACACTCAGTCTTAACCAGTCCACCCGCTAGGGTATTCGCAACAAGACCCGGATCCGATTCGTATTAACATACCAAGTTACCGTGTTCTTCCCCTTTGTGCGATCCGAACCAAGAATCAGTCCCAAAACCCCCGATTTTGACCACGATCGAGCATGGTAGTATAGGGGTTTTGTTACTCGAGTTATAGCGAACCTAATTTCAAGTTAATTCTATTTTTAAAAACCAAAACCGTAGTTCATGAACCCAAAATCAAATTGACCGAATTCTATAAGATTACTTGTTGGAATCATAGGGCTTTTATAGATTGAGGGATTTCGAAACTATCCCTATGGCTTAATTTGATTGAGATTAAGTCTAGATCAGTGTTCGATTAAACTCGTAGTGTGAAGAACCCTAGAATTGGTTCATCGCCAATTCGATGTTATAAGCCCCAGATTTGATGGGGCTTTCAATCTAGACATTGAAAAGAGTATGGGGAAATGTTTGATTACCTGTTTGGGTATCGAATTGATAGTGTCCGACCAATTGGGGTTCCGACTTCGACGCCTCCGGCCTCCGGCGACTCCGGATTTGACTATGATCAAATTCATGTGTGTAAACGCTTCTGGGAGACTCGGTTTAGGTGTGTAGGTTGTTTTCTTTCAAGAATAATGAATCAAATGATCGAATCGATAGTGTCTAGTAACGAGTTTGATGGTTTAGGTTAAATGGGATGAATGCGGTTAAATTACTATCATGATGGACGTTAAAACGTCTGGAAATGAATATGATGAGGTCGAGCTCATCAATGCAAGCCATAACAGTCGCTAATTTGAACCGATTTGAGGTTATACGAATTGAAATGGATCAAAGGGGACTTGTTTTTTACTTTCAGAAGTCAAAGGATTGAGTTTTGGCTAATTATATAATTAGTCCCTGTACTTTCATGTGTTTGAGTTTAGGATTATGGCAGAAATAGTCCTTGTGGTTTTTAACTGAGTTAAGAAATAAATGGATTTGGGTTAACGAAGTTAATGTAAATTTGTCGGATGTCACAATATCAGTGCTAGTAGTTTTTCCCGAAATCATGTACATGACTTTACCATCATAAAACTAAGTAGTTTTTCACGAAAAACTATACGTGACTTAACCGTCATAAATAATAAGTAGTTTTCCCAGAAAACGTATATATGACTTAACCATCATAAAATAAGTAGTTTCCCCTGTAAACGTATCCATGACTTAACCGTCATAAAATAAGTAGTTTTCCCTGGAAACGTATCCATAACTTAACCGTCATAAAATAAGTAGTTTTCATCCGAAAACGTATCCATGACTTAACCGTCATAAAATAAGTAGTTTTCACCCGAAAACGTATCCATGACTTAACTGTCATAAAATAAGTAGTTTTCACCTGAAAACGTATCCATGACTTAACCGTCATAAAATATGTAGTTTTCACCAGAAAACGTATCCATGACTTAACCGTCATACAATAAGTAGTTTTCACCCAAAAACGTATGCATGACTTAACCGTCATAAAATAAGTGCTTTTCACCATAAAACATTGCCCATGACATTACCGTCATAAATAAGTACAAATAATTCTAAATGCATATGATAAACGAAACAAGTGTTATTGAGCCATTCGTAAGCTAGATAGGCTTACAAATACCTATGTTCGTACATGAAACCATAACCAGACCATGACAAATGAATGCCCCTCCCTCACTAACCATGACCGGGGACGTCACCCCTAATAGTACTATCCGTAGAATCCCAGGCTAAACCCATAGCTAATGGTTACAAAAAGTGTTAATTCGGGGACTTTAAGCGCTATATTGTTCCTCATGTACAACATAATGTTAGTGTCTTGTTTGCTTGTTATCATATAAAAATGTTTGCAATGTTTTCTCAACAATGTTTCCAAATGTATTAAACAATAATGTAATACATAAGATGTAAGTATGTTTCTCCCCCCGCAGTTTAAAAAGCGAAAAGGGGGTCGTGAACTCACCTTGTGTCCGATGAAATCCTAGCAAATAACAGTGTTCTAAAAGTTCCTGTCTATCCGTACCCTAATCACACAAGGGTACTAATGTGTCAAGACTACCCGTATTAAAAGCAAGTTGTTCACCCGACTTAACGAATCCCGTTAAGTACGTCTTTGTATAGAAAAACAGTGTTTTCATGTGACGACTAGTTGGTGACTATTATTCCTGTCTAGACGCTTATATATTTTCCGAGGAAATATTATGTTTATATATTGGTGACTTGTTAGGTGTACCAAAAATAAGTATTATTTTTGCATCGATTCATAATATATTCATATTATTGTTTGCATATAAACATATAATTATTTCTTACCAATAATTATATAAAACTACAAATATCGTCCAAGTATATTCTATGCATGTCAAATATCCTACGTGCGTATAAACCTCGTTAACACGTTCACATGCAAATACTTTTTCCGAACGACATTTATTACTTTGTTTATGTTCGTCATGCATTTATTTATACTAATATCTGAATACGAGTATTCAAACAATTCAACATATGCTTAAATATGTTTCACGATAACATGTGGTCATTTATTTATTTATATTAATATCTGCATACGAGTATTCCAACAATTCAACATATGATTTAATCTCATGCACATAAATTTGCCTATGATTATTCCATCTTGATATATGCATATATGATTCTTATGATTACCAAATGTCTTAAACATTTTAATCATAACAAGCTTCATGTTTAACACTTAACTATAATTTGCAAGTTCCAAATTCTTTAACTGTTTCCTTTTATGTAAAAGGTAATAATTATAATTATGCACCCATATATATATATATATATATATATTGATTTCCATATATATATAATAATTCCAAGTTACCAACTTTAAACATACGCATATTTATAAATCTAAATCATGATTATATATATATATATGTATATATATTCCACTTTTCATCAAGCATTAACGATGCTTTTTAGATTATAAATCTTGCTTTTCACTTAACACTTAAATCTTATCATCACATGATCAAAACGTCAAGATATACACATATATATATATACTAATTTCGACCATATGTATAGGTTTATACAAACCATAGCTTTCAACTTAATAAAATTAATCTTTATAAAACTCTTTATTCTTTTAAATCCTTTATTTTCATGGTGAACAACGAGCTTCAAACTAGAAAATAAGAGATGACGATAAAGATTGTGTCGGTTTCATACCACTATACAAAGCTAGGTGAAGAACAATGAGTAGAAGATGATACATGCTCGTTTTGCTACAAAAAACCGGACTCCTAGCTCCAAATCTTCCTTGAATCTCCAAACTCTAACTCAAACTCTCTATTATTTGCTCTGGATTTTTTGAATATGTAAGTGTGTGCATATGTGTGTGTATGTTGCTATATATATAGAGAAAGATGGAGACGAAGTATTGTTCCATCATAATCATTACAAATCCTAGTACTCGAGTGTTGATTTGACAACTTAAGTACTTGATTAGACAAGACTCTTACAATATCATCATTACAAATCCTATTACTCTAGTGTTGATTTGACAACTAAAGGACTTAATTAGACAAGACTCTTACAAAATCATCATTACAAATCCTAGTACTCGAGTGTTGATTTGACAACTTAAGGACATGATTAGACTAGACTCTTACAACATCATCATTACGATTTTATGGCTTTCCAAGTGGGTAGCCCCACTTGGACTATTTCGGCCAAAACTAGGGGGTAGGGTAGGGTAGTGTAACATCTAGGATTTTCAGGCCATAAACCTTCTGTACTCATGTTATTATATAAATACTGAAGTCTTATACATGTTCAAACATAATATGTTACAATGATTATTACTTAGTATACATAAAATTCAAATTACCAAACCTTACATTTTCACATGACTTCTTCATTTTATAACACATGTATCTAAATTTAAACATATATGTATAAGCAAGCATTCGGTTATAACTAAGGGTAAAACATACGAGTTTTTAAACCATGACTTTACATTTTTATTTAAATATACACACACATTTACAAATATAAATATATACATTGATTTGGAACCCATGAAATTGAAATTTTCTATGTTGAACCTCAAGTTTGACTTTAAAAGTCAAACAATCCCAATCCGATGAAATCCAAACTAATATCGATCGATCCCAACTGTCATGGACTTTCCGTGAGTTCCTTAACGAATACGGATCAGTTTCAAAACATACTAACGTCCCAATTTAATCATTTGAAAGGCCAAATTTCGAATTTGAAATAGGTTGACTATCTAGGGTCAAACCGTGTCAAATTCAATCCCCAAATCACAAAATTAAACGCGTATCAGGCCGTAAATCACGCTCAGTCTGTTCCCTTATGTATTTAGACCAAAACGCGACTCGATTCATCCTAAATCAACCGAATTGACGCGTAAACAATCCCCGCAAGCTGTCGTCGTCAAATCCGGATCAAATCAAGCAATTAAGATAAAATTTAACGAATTAAATCATACCTACACCTTCGCCTAGTCCATTACAATCTTTCTAAACCGCTAATCGTACCTCATTCCACGTCTAGAACCAAAGCAAGCATCAAGAACGACGAGACTGAGAGGGTAGCCGCCTGCATTCGTGCCCAATCCAAATCCGTAAGTCTTGGTACCATTCAACTCGTGTTTGAGTCCTTATCAAAATCCCCATATCCAATTGTAAGAACAGAACCTATCAAACACGAATTGAATTAGGGTTCGTGTTCTTACGAATGAAATTCTGATTTGGGGATTTGATACAGCGTATTTTTCGTATTTAAATTTTCAAGTTTCTAGTTAAACAGCGAACCCACCTGGTCTGACTGGTTAGGTCACGGCACCATCAGACCAGGTGGTTTGGGTTCGAAACCCACGCAGACCAGAACTTTTTGCGCGTGACTCAAAGCCAGACCCGGCCCCTTGAACCGAATTGAATCAAAACCACATAATTATACTTTAACATATTTTCACAAATAAATGAATAAAAACTATTTATTTATTTATTTCTATTTAAATAAATGAAATTAATTATTATTTTATTTATTTAAATTAAACTCTAATCACATAGACTCGCGTGTTAGCTACACTCTTGATTCAAGTGAGTTTACATAGCCCCTTTTTATTTTGTACTTTTGGGGTGAAACATGATTTACTTTTGAAACTTTTTGCATAGACTTAAATACAATTCAATAGTATGATATTATGTGTTATGTGCTTTATGTTTGAATGCTATGAGTTAGGACTACATATACATGACTTTAGTATAATCATTAACTCCGTACAAGCCAACGGTTAACATTGATAGATCTATTGAGTCTGACAAACCCACCCGGTTAGGGTGTTTGTTACCGACTTTACATTAGGGTAACCTGCGTGTTATGCCTCAGTCACAAGGTTTGATTGTACACACCTAGTTTAACTATAGATTCTCCATTAATGCCTTATACACGTGTATCGTATGAATTGTATAAAATACTTTAAACTTGGTTATGTGTCAAAACCTATGTATGCTCACCAACTTTTAGTTGACCTCGTTTTCATCATGTTTCAGGTACTAATGCTTGAGAATAAGTGCAAGATGCTTCACCTAGGACCGATGGCCTAGAATTTAAATTAATGAGACTATTTATGTATTTCCATTTTCCTTGTAACGTTGGATTTATGTTTATTTGTGACATGAAATTGGATGTTTAATTATTTAAACTTTAGCAAACCTTGAGCTTTTGAACAGTCTACATGTCCCGCCCCGACGTATTCCGCCGTCGGTTGGGGTGTGACAGATTGGTATCAGAGCCTTGGTCATAGAGAATTAGGTTATTAGACACCTTTGACCTAGACTATAACCTTAGGACACCCATTATTGCCATGTTCTATGATTATATGATATGCTACATGCTATGTGTTACTTGCCTATTATATTAATATTTATTTATTTTGATACCTTATTTGCTAAAATTCATGACTTAGTAGACTATACTAAATAAATAATATCCCTACCCATACCCTAAGCCTCATAACCTTCTTACCTACTTCTCTGTCATCATCATCATAGCATGTGGAAACTTCATGAATTTAAATCTATAGGATTCCTTTACTTCCTCGTTAAGGTTTTAAACTTTGTTAATTATTAGAGGACACGTGCAATCTGGAAGGGTGACACCTGTATTTTGGGTTTTCTGTCTAGGAAAGCATTTCGTATAAATCCCAATCAACTGAGTGTTTACTTATAGGCTAAAGCACGTCTCCTTGAAAATTATATGAGTTTAATTGACCTTAATGTGTCATAGTATTCAAGTGATTATGTCACTATTTGAGAACAATCCAAACTATGATTTACTACTTCATCTATTATTTTATTCCCTTTTAAATTCAATCAATTTTCATAAGTCCTTACATCTTTTATTGTCTTATGCAAATCTATAGAATGCCTCCCCGTTGTGCTACCGTGGCCAACAACAACACTGATATTGCTGCTATCCTTGCACAACTTGTAACTCAACTCACTTAAGTTAATGGTGCTACAAACGGTAACCATGGAACTAATGGTGGTGGTGGTGCCAACCAACCGCAATGTACTTTCAAGCACTTTAACTCATTCAACCCCACTAAGTTTTATGGCACTGAAGGAGCCACGGGTCTTTTGCAATGGTTCGAGAGCATTGAAAGCACTTTTCTCAACAGCGATTGTCCCGACAACCTCCGGGTCCGCTATGCCACCAGCGTCTTCCAAAAACGAGCGCTCACTTGGTGGAATGGTGAAAAGAGGAATAGGGGCATAGATGTGGCAATGGCCTTGCCATGAGATGAGGGCAAACGGCTCATGACCGAGGAGTTCTGTCCTCGCAATGAAATGAAGAAGTTGGAGGCCGAATTTTGGGATCTTGCCCAAGATAGTGGTGAAAATTTAGCCTACACCACTCGTTTTCATGAGCTAAGTCTTCTAGTACCTCATATGGTCACACCTTTGGCTCGGGGTATTGAAAAGTACATCGGTGGTCTACCGATGAAGATTCAAGACACTGTTTTAGGGAGGAACCCAGCTACACTTGAAGATGCCATCCGCCTATCCGCCACACTAACCGATAACCATGTAAAGGCGGATACGTTAACAAGGAAGGGTGCTAAGAAAGTCCTAGACACGACAACACCTTCTGAGTCCTCCAAAGGGGTCAAACTCGAACCTTTCTCCAACAACAAGAAACGAAAGACTAGGAATTTTGCTGTTGTTACCCCGGCTGCCCTAGTCAATCACGTTGCTCCTATGATTCAGAATTCAGCCAAGAAACATTATGTGGGCAGCAGCCCTTTGTGCAACACGTGCAATTACCATTACTTCCCAAATATACTGTGTCGGATATGTGCCAGCTGTGGAAGGTATGGGCATTTAGCCAACACCTGTAGGGTCAAATCACCCGGCAATACAGCCAACCAGGGAAACAAAGGGGTTCCAACTATCACTAATGGGAATGCTTGCTTTGAATGTGGTAACCCAAACCATTTCCGAAACCGATGCCCAAAACTTATCAACCCTAATCAAGGTGGAGCTAGAGGGCGTGCTTTCAACATAAATGCTAATGAAGCCCAGGCCAACAATGATGTGGTCAACGGTACGTTCCTCGATAATAACCAGTATGCTTCCATACTATTTGATACCGGTGCCGATAAGAGTTTTGTTTCACTTAATTTTGAACGTTTGCTTGCTAAAACCCGAACTAAGTTAGAGAAAATGTTTACCGTTGAAGTAGCGGATGGAAACCCCATCATCATTGACTCCATTATCCGTGATTGTGTCATCGAACTTAATGAATATTCCTTTCCCATCAACCTCATACCTATGCAACTAGGAAGCTTTGATATCATCATAGGCATGGATTGGCTATCTAGTCATCATGCCGAGGTCGTTTGTTTCGAGAAGTGCATCCGAATTCCTCTCCCCTGGGGAGATACATTAAAAGTCTTTGGTGAGAAACCATGTAGTGGGCTTAAGCTCATGTCGTGCACTATGGCCCGAAAGTACTTACGGAAGAAGTATGTGGCCTTTCTAGCCCATATCGTTCAAAATAAGGACCAACAGAAGAGCATTCAAGACATCCCCATCATTTGTGACATTCCTGAAGTATTCCCTGAAGATCTATTCGGTCTTCCACCCGTTCGTCAAGTCGAGTTTCGTATCGACCTTGTTCCCGGAGCTAATCCTGTGGCTAAAGCTCCATATCGCCTAGCACCTTCTGAAATGCAAGAACTTGCAAGTCAGCTTCAAGAACTTTCCGATAAAGGTTTCATTCGTCCCAGTCATTCACCATGGGGTGCACCCGTCCTATTCGTGAAGAAGAAAGATGGCTCATTCCGGATGTGTATTGACTACCACGAACTCAACAAACTCACCATCAAGAACCGTTATCCCTTGCCTAGGATTGATGACCTCTTTGATCAACTCCAAGGTTCCACCTACTTCTCGAAGATTGATCTTCGATCCGGATATCACCAACTTCGTGTACAAGAGGGGGATATTCCAAAGACTGCCTTTCGTACAAGATACGGTCACTACGAATTTATGGTTATGCCTTTTGGGCTAACCAATGCCCCCGCGGTTTTCATGGATCTCATGAATCGCGTATGCAAACCGTACCTAGATAAATTCGTGATCGTCTTCATTGACGACATCTTGATTTACTCCAAGACCAAATCAGATCATAAACAACACCTTAAGTTGGTTTTAGACCTTTTAAGAAAAGAACAACTATATGCTAAGTTCTCCAAGTGTGAATTTTGGCTAAAGGAAGTTCAATTTTTGGGTCATATTGTCAACGAAAAGGGAATCCATGTTGACCCCGCAAAGATCGAAGCCGTTAAGAATTGGAGTACCCCAAAAACCCCTACCGAAGTTCGTTCATTTCTTGGCCTTGCTGGTTATTACCGTCGTTTCATCTCAAATTTTTCCAAGATTGCTGTCCCTCTCACGGCCTTGACCCATAAGGGTAAACACTATGAGTGGGGACCAAAACAAGAGGAAGCCTTCCAACTCCTCAAGCAAAAATTGTGCAATGCTCCTATTCTCACTCTTCCTGATGGCAATGATGATCTGGTGGTCTACTGCGATGCATCAAACCAAGGTCTCGGTTGTGTTCTCATGCAACGGGGCAAGGTGACTGCTTATGCATCAAGACAACTTAAAATTCATGAAAAGAATTATACGACGCACGATCTTGAGTTGGGTGCGGTCATCTTCGCATTAAAAATTTGGAGACATTATCTCTATGGCACGAAATGTGTGGTGTTCACTGACCATAAAAGTCTCCAACACATCTTCAATCAGAAAGAACTCAACATGAGGCAATGACGTTGGGTCGAGCTCCTTAACGACTACGACTGCGAGATTCGGTACCATCCCGGTAAAGCAAATGTTGTAGCCGATGCCTTGAGTCGTAAGGACAATGTTATGATTCATTGTGTTAGGATTCAAACCGATATTCAAAATCGCATCTTAGAAGCTCAACACGTCTCGGTCACCGAGGGTAATCTGTATAACGAAATGTCATGTGGTGTTGAACTTCTATTAGAAACCAAACCTAATGGTCTCCTCTATTACTTGAATTGTATCTGGGTCCCCGATCGTGATGACCTTCGCGCAGTCCTTATGAACGAGGCACACAAAACATGTTACTCCGTCCATCCCAGGGCTGATAAAATGTACAAGGGTCTTCACCAACAATACTGGTGGCCCGGGATGAAGAAAGACATTGCACTATATGTTGCAAAATGTCTAACTTGCTCCAAAGTCAAAGCTGAACATCAACGTCCTTCTGGTTTACTTGAACAACCGAAAATTCCAGTGTGGAAATGGGAAAATCTAGCCATGGATTGCATTACCAAACTCCCTCGTACTTCTAGAGGTTATGATAGCATTTGGGTGATCATTGACCGTCTCACCAAATCTGCTCACTTTCTACCCATCCGGGAAGACTATCGGGTAGAGAAACTAGCCCGAATCTACATTGACGAAATTATGAGTCGTCATGGGGTCCCACTTAACATTATATCTGATAGGGATGCCCGTTTCACCTCCGCTTTTGGCAATCCCTCCAAACTGCTCTTGGTACACGCTTGGATTTAAGCACGGCTTACCATCCCCAAACTGATGGTCAAACCGAGCGAACAATCCAAACGCTCGAGGACATGCTTAGAGCTTGTGTAATTGATTTTGGTGGCAATTGGGATTCACATCTATCCCTTATCGAGTTCTTCTACAACAATAGCTACCACACAAGCATCAACATGGCTCCATTTGAAGCTCCCTATGGTCGGAAATGTCGCTCTCCTATCTGTTGGAACGAGATTGGCGAAGCACAAATCACTGGTCCTGAATTAATCCAAGAAACTTCCGACAAGATCCTTCAGATTCGTAACAACATTCAAGTGGCAAGGAGTCGGCAAAAGAGTTATGCCTACAAAAGACGTAAACCCTTGGATTTTCAAGTCGATGATCTTGTACTTCTAAAGGTATCTCCTTGAAAGGGGGTGATCCGTTTCGAAAAGAAGGGTAAACTAGCACCTCGCTATGTGGGTCCATTCAAGATCCTCGAAAGGATCGGGAAAGTGGCTTACAAACTCGAATTACCTCCATCACTTGCTAATGTACATCCTACCTTCCACGTGTCCAACCTAAAGAAATGCCTTGCTGATGAGAACCTCCATATACCTCTTGACGATATGCGCATTGACGAAACAATGCACTTCGTGGAGAGACCAGTGGAGATCATGGGTCGCGAGATCAAGCAACTCAAGCGAAGCCGTATTCCTATTGTCAAAGTTCGTTGGGATTCTAAGCGCGGTCCTTAATTTACTTGGGAACGCAAGGACCAAATGAAGCTCAAGTACCCTCACCTTTTTGATGATTCAGTCGCCTCAACTAGTTAAATTTCAGGAGGAAATTCCCTAAACATGGGGATACTGTAACATCTAGGATTTTCAGGCCATAAACCTTCTGTACTCATGTTATTATTTAAACACTGAAGTCTTATACATGTTCAAACATAATATGTCACAATGATTATTACTTAGTATACATAAAATTCAAATTACCAAACCTTACATTTGCACATGACTTCTTCATTTTATAACACATGTATCTAAATTTAAACATATATGTATAAGCAAGCATTCGGTTATAACTAAGGGTAAAACATACGAGTTTTTAAACCATGACTTTACATTTTTATTTAAATATACACACACATTTACAAATATAAATATATACATTTATTTGGAACCCTTGAAATTGAAATTTCTATGTTGAACCTCAAGTTTGACTTTAAAAGTCAAACAATCCCATTCCGATGAAATCCAAACTAATATCGATCGATCCCAACTGTCATGGACTTTCCGTGAGTTCCTTAACGAATACTGATCAGTTTCAAACCATACTAACGTCCCAATTTAATCATTTGAAAGGCCAAATTTCGAATTTGAAATAGGTTGACTATCTAGGGTCAAACCGTGTGAAATTCAATCCCCAAATCACAAAATTAAACGCGTATCAGGCCGTAAATCACGCTCAGTCTATTCCCTAATGTATTCAGACCAAAACGCGACTCGATTCATCCTAAATCAACAGAATTGACGCGTAAACAATTCCCGCTAGCTGTCGTCGTCAAATCCGGATCAAATCAAGCAATTAAGATAAAATTTAACGAATTAAATCATACCTACACCTTCGCCTAGTCCATTACAATCTTTCTAAACCGCTAATCGTACCTCATTCCGCGTCTAGAACCAAAGCAAGCATCAAGAACGACGAGACTGAGAGGGTAGCCGCCTGCATTCGTGCCCAATCCAAATCCGTAAGTCTTGGTACCATTCGACTCGTGTTTGAGTCCTTATCAAAAGCCCTATATCCAATTGTAAGAACAGAACCTATCAAACAAGAATTGAATTAGGGTTCGTGTTCTTATGAATGAAATTCTGATTTGGGGATTTGATACAACGTACTTTTCGTATATAAATTTTCGAGTTTCTAGTTAAACTGTGAACCCACCTGGTCTGACTGGTTAGGTCACGGCACCATCAGACCAGGTGGTCTGGGTTCGAACCCACGCAGACCAGAACTTTTTGCGCGTGACTCAAAGCCAGACCCGGCCCCTTGAACCGAATTGGTTATATACAAATCATTCCAGTCCATAACACGGGTTAGTCCCCTGGTCCAGTGGTTGGGACGGCTGCCTTGTACAAAAGCCACCCGGGTTCGAGCCGGGTGGTCTGTTTAAATTTTTAAACCAGTTTTAAAGCTTCAAAAAATTTGTAAAAATATTTTTATAAACCTTAAGATATTTATAACAGAATAAAACCAGAATTTATAAATTCCTATATAAATTCAGATTTAATCCAAATTAAATGGTTAAATTTACACATTAAACTTTTAAAACAAAAACTTTAAATATCTAAAATTAATTTCTAAATAAAAACAATAAATTTTATAAAAGTTTATAAAATATTAACTCATTTAAAGTAAACTAGTATTTATTTTAGAGATAATAAATAAAAATTTATTTCTAAACATATATTTACATCCATATATTTTAGCATATTTTCACAAATAAATAAATAAAAATTATTTATTTATTTAATCTATTTAAATAAATAAAATTAGTTATTTATTTTATTTATTTAAACTAAACACTAATCACATAAGTAGAATTTCTAAACATATATTTACATCATTATACTTTAACATATTTTCACAAATAAATGAATAAAAAGTATTTATTTATTTATTTCTATTTAAATAAATGAAATTAATTATTATTTTATTTATTTAAATTAAACTCTAATCACATAGACTCGCGTGTAAGCTACACTCTTGATTCAAGTGAGTTTACATAGCCCCATTTTATTTTGTACTTTTGGGGTGAAACATGATTTACTTTTGAAACTTTTTGCATAGACTTAAATACAATTCAATAGTATGATATTATGTGTTATGTGCTTTATGTTTGAATGCTATGAGTTAAGACTACATATACATGACTTTAGTACAATCATTAACTCCGTACAAGCCAACGGTTAACATTGATAGATCTATTGAGTCTGACAAACCCACCCGGTTAGGGTGTTTGTTACCGACTTTACATTAGGGTAACCTGCGTGTTATGCCTCAGTCACAAGGTTTGATTGTACACACATAGTTTAACTATAGATTCTCCATAAATGCCTTATACACGTGTATCGTATGAATTGTATAAAATACTTTAAACTTGATTATGTGTCAAAACCTATGTATGCTCACCAACTTTTAATTGACCTCGTTTTCATCATGTTTCAGGTACTAATGCTTGAGAATAAGTGCAAGATGCTTCACTTAGGACCGATGGCCTAGAATTTAAATTAATGAGACTATTTATGTATTTCCATTTTCCTTGTAACGTTGGATTTATGTTTATTTGTGACATGAAATTGGATGTTTAATTATTTAAACTTTAGCAAACCTTGAGCTTTTGAACAGTCTACATGTCCCGCCCGACGTATTCCGTCGTCGGTTGGGGTGTGACAGGTAGGGGGTTGGGTGTTGTCACTTCAAAGGTAATCATTTCACTGTCTAGGTACACGGTATTTTAGTAGTGTATACCCAGTAGGTGATCCTGTGATCTAATACCCGGTGTATAACCCTTTTAGGATTAAAAACCTATATATATTGTGTACCTTGATTAGTTTTAATAGCCTACTAGTTAAACCCGACCTAGTTTTTACTTTAACTAATACATATACGTTTTCACATAAAAATAACTTAACGTCGTGTAATAACCATTTAGACGTCATCTTTTAAGAGTTTAGTCACCAATATTTAAGTTTTTATATTATAAAGCGTCACTAGACTTTATTTAAATAAAATCTTGTTAATCACCAACGGACGTTCCTTGCGGGTTATAATTGTTTATTCCTTAGTAATTCTAAACATTACTAAAATATAATGTGAGTTCCTTTGCTAGACTCCTTGACAATACTTTGTCAAATAATAAACCAGGAAATATAAATTATGAACGTGAAATCATGAATATGGCTTTTGACCAGAAATACTAGGTGTCACATAACTCCTCAGTGACAAGCCCATCGACCATGTTGTTATCAATGAATTCATCAGAATCAAACTCATCACCTTTAGTAGAAATTGAATTAGGCTTACCTGCAGATTCATCTAGACAAGATAGATCAATATCAACTGGCCTGTTGACAAACTTGTCGTTCACAGGTGGAGGAATGGCATTAGTACCTAAAATTTGGCCACTCACTTGTCTTACTACAAATTCGTAGTGTTCCAACACAAAACATGAGTTTTTTAACTTCTCAATTTTGCCACTCAACTGCAGAATCTCATTTTGAAGTTTGGCCAATTCAACATTTTTCTTCTCGAGCTCTTTGTATGCAACATCTAAATGAAACTGTTGTTTACTGATTTTAATTGAAAACTCTTGTTTGTCTTTCTTAAGATTTTCAATTGATTCTTTGCAACGTTTTTCATTTTCTTTTTAGTTTAGAGCTGCATGTCACACCCTAACCGTGCATGATAACCACGGTGTGACTTAATTGATAAAAGAACACAATGGAATAAAGACATTTACTATTAAAGTTTCATAAAATTAAAAAATTCAATTGCATAAGTTTCAAATTAACCAAACAAATCACATGTTCAAAAGACAAAGCAACTTAAAATAAAATTCTTCAATTGATATCTAGGCAAATCCTATGTTTTCTTGACTTGACCTTATCACGAACTTAATCACCTGAAACATGTACGAAAAATAAGTGTCAACTAAAATAGTTGGTGATAAATCACAGTTTTAATAAAAGTATAAGTTTGACAAAGGTGACAATTTATATTCCAAGATCATCATACAACACGTAATAAAACAAACACATGATTAACAAATCCAACCTAAAATGATGAATAACGAATAAGTGGTATAACTCTCAAGTTGCACTAATAACGAATAAGATGTCTAACCAAAAGTTGTCCATAAAGTATATGTGGTTTCCATCCTATGACCCATATCTATACTACCGTTGGCTTGACAGTTTCAAGTTAAGGATTTGCAAGTTTAACGTTTATCATGTTGTGTTTATTTACTCACATACATATATGATTCGCTTGTTTTAGAATTGTTTGAAAACGTGTTTTAATGTGTGCCAACGCGTACATGTTTCCCCCAAAACAATTTGAATAAGTGGGGCTATGAAGTCTCACCTTGACAGCTAGGTGAGATAAGAGACTTGAACAAATAGACGAGGTGAATCACGGACCAGACCCTAAACAAATAAATAAACCAGTTTTAGGGTAGGTTCGATGGTTACGAGTGTTAGACTGGCGGTTTGGGTCATAAGGTTAAGAATTTAGTTGTAAAAAATAGCGTTCTAGTCGATTTTCAGATTTGGACAGCAAAGTAGCTGAACAGAAACGGTTTTGTTAAAAATATCAAACGATGTCCAAAATTTATGAAATTTTGCAGGTGATTTTTTTAAGTCGTTACGAACAAGTTTGGTTTAGAAAGTTTTTCTGTTTGACACTCGGATCATACCCAAAACAGTCAAACAACACAGAAGGTACTTAAAAAGGTTTCTGTCCCGTTTTGGCTACTACGGAGTCATACTCTTGTATTATAAAATGAGCCAATTATGGTTGGAAAGAAAATTTGATGAACTACGTTTTGGATTTTGAGTTTGCTCAGTTTTGTTTAATTATGATCAAGTTATGCCCAGTTAAACTCAGCACAGTTTCTGCCCAAGATCAACGGTTGCACTTAAGTGGACCGTTTAAGGTTTTAAGATTACCGAACGCGTAAAATAAAATTAGACGAATGTTATTATGTTATTATAATAGATAATGTAATCAGATTAGGTTAGCCAAAACATCTCATGTCACCGGTCTAGCCATGATATTCACATAAGCGTTTTGGAGAATCAAATAATGCAATCGGCATAGCCGACATGAGCAAGCGGATTCTATATTTAATTAGCGTGTGAGTTCATATAAGTGATAATACACAACTATTAATATGTTTTAAGTTAACAAGAACATACTAAAGCATCGGCAGAGGCACTTTTGCAGTAGTTGTATTGATGATTCGCATAATGCGACGGCATAGCCGCCATTGCAAACGAGATACTTTGTGGGTTAGTTGGTGATGTTAGCTTGATTTATTACTTTGATTATTTTTATTAGAGAGTTTTTAAGGCTGAGGGTTCACATGATCAAGTGATCATGGATAGAAAAAGAAAAAGATTGAGGGGATGAAGAAAGAATAAATTAAAAGACGGTATTAAACTTCGGAGGGTTACTTACTTGTTTGGTCTTCAAAATCTTGGAATCCTCTAAGGGATTTTCAAAATCTTCAAGGAGGGGGGGACAAGGAGTTTGAAATTTATGCAGGTTTGGAAGTGTTTGAGGAAGAATTAGCAAAGAAAGAAGATCCTAAGCCTCCTATTTATACTAATGGGTGAAGGGGTGTAAAAATGGAAAGTCTTAGATAGCAATTTAGGGTTTTAGGGGCCTCAAATCTGCGAAATTCAGCTGAATGGGGCTGGGTTTTTATGATTTCTTGCTTGGGCTAGGTTCAATAGTAGGTGGGTTGGGTCCTAGCTTGGCCCGGTTGAGTGCGCACATTTGAAAATTACGATTTTAAGCATTTCTAAGTGAAATTGGCAAATGTTTTCAACATGAAAGTTGATTGTCATAACAAAATGAGTAAGTTTAGCTAAAAACATTTAAGTTAAATTTACGTTATTCGCATACGGTAGTTGGCGGTCGGTGGACGAGAAAACGGACTTTTTGATCGGTTTTCGAATTTCAGGATGTATTAAAGAAAGGTTTTTCAAACAAACTTTGTTTTAAATAAATAAATAAATATGTTAAACATTTAAAACATAAATTAATTTCATGTTTGACGAATTTGTCGGTTATGGACGGTACGCAGCTAACGAAGGTTTAAAAGGCGAACGATCACACGAAAGTACTAACTAGTACTTTTAAGTATTAATTCACATTGAACGAGTTATAAGAACATGTTTGAGATGAATGTGTATGGTTAATGTGTATTTAATGTGTCATAATCATCAATTAAGTCTATAGGTGATCCATGAATCGATCACTGATAAGTGTAAGTCTTTGTAATCAAGCATAAATGAAATGTTTCACATGTGAACTAGTACTGTAACAATGTATGAATAGGATTTCAAGTAAAATGAAATGTCATGCGGATTCTCATTGATAAGTCTAGAATGAGTACAAGTAGTGAAAATCAGAAATGTCAAAGTCTCCCCTAGTTAAGAGAATTTCGGCCCCGAAATTCAACTAGTATAGCCTGTAGGGTCTTGAAAGAGACAAGGGTACTTCAGTTTCATCTGGTCTTCACGTTCCCAGGTGAACTCAGGACCATGCTTGGCTTCCCAATGAACTTTCACGATAGGGATGCGGCTACGCTTGAGTTGCTTGACTTCACGGTCCATGATTTCAACGGGCTTTTCGACGAAATGCATAGAGTTGTCGATACGAACATCATCCAGTGGAACTTGAAGTGTGTCATCAGCAAGGCACCTTTTAAGGTTTGATACATGAAAAACGTCATGAACGTTACAAAGTTCGGTTGGTAGCTTGAGTCTATAGGCTACTGGGCCAATCCTTTCAAGAATTTCGAATGGCCCAACGAACCTAGGGGCTAGCTTTCACTTCTTCCCAAATCGGACAACACCTTTCCAGGGGGAAACCTTGAGTAAGACTCTATCACCGACTTGAAATTCAAGGGGCTTCCTACGGTTGTCAGCATAACTCTTTTGAAGATCGCGAGAGGCCTTGAGTCTTTCTTGAATTTGAAGTATCTTGTCGGTGGTTTCTTGAATGAGTTCGGGACCGGTGATTTGAGCGTCTCCGATCTCGGTCCAACACACCGGAGATCGACACGTCCTACCATATAGAGCCTCGAAAGGGGCGCACTTGATGCTCGTATGGTAACTATTGTTGTAAGAGAATTCGATGAGTGGCAAGTGTTGATCCCAACTTCCTCCAAAGTCAATCACACAAGAACGGAGCATGTCTTCCAAGGTCTGTATGGTCCTTTCACTTTGACCATCAGTCTGGGGGATGGTAAGCCGTGCTAAGGTTTAAACGAGTTCCCAAAGCTTTCTTTAAAGATTGCCAGAATCGGTAGGTAAAGCGGCTGTCACGATCAGAAATGATAGTTAGAGGGACACCGTGAAGTGTCACGACCTCATTGGTATAGAGTCTGGAAAGCTTCTCCATTTTGTAGTCTTCGCGGACTGGGAGAAAATGATCGGATTTGGTTAAGCGGTCAACAATGACCCAGATGGAGTCATGACCACTAGAGGTTCGCAGAAGCTTAGTAATGAAGTCCATGGAAATTTGCTCCCATTTCCATTGAGGTATTTCGGGTTGTCGGAGAAGACCAGATGGTTTCTGGTGCTCAGCTTTGACTTTATAGCAAGTAAGACACTTCCCTACATAGAGGGCGATGTCTTTCTTCATTCCTGGCCACCAATAAAACTCTTTTAAGTCGTGATACATCTTATCAGCACCAGGATAAACTGAATAACGGGATTTATGTGCTTCATTAGGATAAGGGTTCGCAGCTCACTCAAGTCGGGGATCCAAATTCATCACATGAAGTAAAGGAGATCATCGGATTTGGGTTCCAAGTGCTTTTCGGCACCATAATCCAACTCCTTCTTCAACTCATCATTTGCAACATCTTGTTTTTGGGATAGGAGGATCTTATCCTTGAGACTGGTTTGGACCCACATTCCCATGACTTGCATTGATTCGGTCCTTGCGACTAAGGGCGTCAGCCACCACATTAGCTCTCCCCGGGTGGTAATGGATTTCACGATCGTAGACACTAAGTAATTCAACCCAGCGTCGCCGCCTCATGTTGAGTTCTTTCTGGTTCAGAATATGTTGAAGGGTCTCGTGATCGGTGAAAACCACAAATTTAGTGTCGTAGAGATAATGTCCCCAGATTTTAAAAGCAAAGAATACCACACCCAACTCAAGGTTATGAGTGGTGTAGTTCTTTTCGTGAACCTTGAGCTGTCTGGATGCATAGGCTATGACCTTGTCTTGTTGCATCAACACACAACCAATACCCTGGTTTGAGGCGTCACAATATACAATGAAATCATGATTGCCGTCGGAAAGACATAGAATAGGGGAGTTGCACAATTTCTGCTTAAGAGTTTGGAACGCATCTTCTTGCTTTTGTTCCAAGACGAAAGGCTTATTTTTCTGAGTTAATGTAGTGAAAGGCAGGGCGATCTTCGAAAAGTTTGAGATGAATCTCCGATAATAACCCGCCACACCCAGAAACGAATGGATCGACGTGTATACCCTGGTCGTTGATCACGTGACCCAAGAATGAACTTCTCTAAGCCAGAATTCACACTTGGAGTATTTTGCATAAAGTTGTTCCATCTTCAAGAGTTCCAAAATCAGCTTAAGGTGGGTTGTATGACCTTCTTTGGTTCGGAAGTAGATCAAAATGTCATCAATGAAGACAATGACAAATTGATCCAGGTAGGGTTTGTAGACCAGGTTCATGAGGTCCATGAACACCGCGGGCGCATTGGTTAACCCAAAAGGCATAACCATGAACTCGTAGTGTCCATAACGAGTTCTAAATGCAGTTTTAGGAATGTCCTCTTAATGGACTCGAAGTTGATGATACCCAGATCGGAGATCAATCTCTGAGAAACAAGTTGCTCCCTGCAGTTGATCGAACAGGTCATCGATCCTAGGTAGCGGGTAACGATTCTTGATGGTAAACTTGCTTAGTTCACGGTAGTCGATGCACATGCGGAAGGACCCATCCTTCTTCTTGATAAAGAGAACCGGAGCTCCCTATGGTGAGAAGCTCGGTTTAATGAATCCTTTGTCTAACAGCTCTTGTAGTTGGCTAGACAATTCTTGCATCTCAGAAGGGGCGAAGCAGTATGGAGATTTGGAAATGGGGTTAGCTCCTGGTAAAAGATCAATCTGTCGAGTTGGAGGGAGTCTAGGCAAGTCATCTGGGAATACTTCCAGAAAATCTTGGATGATCGGTATGTATTGTAATTTCTTCTCTTTAGATTTCTCCACCACATGTGCCAAGAAAGCATAGTATTGCTTCCTTAAATAGCTATGTGCCTTCATGCAGGAGATGAATTTCAAACTTTTACAAGGTTTCTCTCCAAAGATTTTCAAGGTCTCACCGGATGCTAGAGGGATACGAATGAGTTTCTCCGAACAGTTGATTTCCATATGATTGTGGGATAGCCGATCCATTCCCACAATTATATCAAAGCTCCCAAGAGTGATGTGAATCGTGTCGGTAGAGAACGTGTGATCTTTGAGAGTTAGGGCGCAACCTCAGACAACGGAATGCACAACAATTACTTTTCCATCGGCTATTTCTATAGTATAAGCAGGTTCAAGAGCGGTACGATAAGTTTCAAGTAAAGATTCAAATTCTAAATAGACAAAGCTTTTATCCGCTACAATATCAAATAAGATAGTGACATAACTATTATTGAGGAGAAACGTACCAGTTACCGCGGCGTTGTCATTTCTTGCCTCGGTTGCTCCTATGGAAAAAGTGCGAGCACGTGCACCTTGGTTATTGTTGTTGAGCTTCGGGCATCAGTTTTTGTGGTGATCAGGAGCACCACATTCATAACAGGCCCTACTATTTGTGATGGCAGGAGTAGCAGCTTGGGTAGTAGCAGCCTTTTCAGCTACACGACAAGCGTTAGCCAAATGACCAAGCCTTCCACATTTAGTGCACGAACGACATTGAACGGTAGTAGGGTTATGGTATCGGCACTTCACACACAGCGGGTAAAGTCCGCTATATGGCCTCTTGCTAGGTGCAGGTGCCACTTGGACAACAGGAACAAATGGGGTAACCATGGGAAAACTTTTTGAGGTCTTTTGCTTCTTGTGGCGATACTCAGGCTTTTTCGCCACTTCCTCCTTAACTCTCTTGTCACCTTTCCTAAATAGAACTGTAGACTTAACCAGATTGCCTGTTAAGGACGCAGATAAATGAATAGCAGCTTCAAGTGTTGTTGTGCTACTACCCATAACAGTACCCAAAATTTGAGGCGGAAGGCCTCCATGTAGGTCCAGATTTCAATCGAAAATCACTCAGAAGATCGATTACAAACAAACAGGCGGAATCTGTGTGTATGGTGGTGAAACAGAGGAGAGAAACCGAAATGGTGAAGATAACAGCTAACCACACATAGAATCAACACAAATATGATTTGAAAGTGTAAGAACAAAGCATTAAACAAATGCAGATTGTATTGATTCTTCAAGAATAGTGAAAGTGATAATTCAGGGTTAGAGCCGCTACTCACACCCTAAACATTATCAAATTAGGCTATTTATAGTAATTTGACAGGCATCAAAAAGTATGCTCACCGAAACTAGTAGTTTCGGTTGAGCATTTACAAGTGAAAGAACAAGTCTGTCGAAACTTACCATCTATCGAAACTACTAGTTTCGATTGAACAAACCTCAATCGAAACTAAGTAGTTTCGATGGACCAAACATAAACTAAAACAGGAAATTACATCAAATGAAATTACAAGTAAATAAACCAAACTAACATTGTTAAAAAATACATTGATGACATCAACTTACAAAAATACAAGACTCTACAATCTCCCCCTAAACTGCTGCATCAATGTTTTCAACTCTCTCTAAGCAGTTGGCTCTTGACTTGGTTTCATAAAGTGTGGCTTGGCATTCAATGACACCACTCTTTGATAGGCCTTAGCATCCACTTTATCATCTCCATGAAAGATCTTGATAGGATTGTTGAATAACACTTGAACATCCTCCGGTTGAAATTTTAACAGCTCCATAGATTCAAAAATATGAATGTCTTCTTTGCCTTCTCACTCAATCACAACATTTCCAATGGTTGAGTTGTAAAACCATTTTCTGAAGTTTTGAAGCTGGACAGGTACTAACTGTGGCAGTATGATAGATTTGATAGTCTCTGCCGGCTTGTACATAAGGCTTACCCAAGGCCTCTGAGTTCTGGGATGAATCCTAGTCTTGGAGATAACTCCTCTTGGTTTAGCAGTGGTCATGGACCAGAAATCATTGAAGGTCTGATTTATCAAGAAGGTCTCAAAGTCTCTTGCAATGCCCACATCTCCAGGATTTTGTAGAGGTAGCTTGGCAAGGGCTCTTAAGTCATACTTAGGGAGGGAGCTGAAGTCATGAGGAGACTTGAAGTGCTCCACTCCTCCTTTGTATCTTCTGACGATGAAAAGTGAACATTTTTTTATCGTACTTCCACCCGACTGGTGGCCTTTTTAACTCTTGATACTCAGCAAACCACTCATAGTGCTTTGGTGGTTCCTGTGCTAGCATTTCTTTGAACCAAGAACTTCTAGGATTTGATGCCTGGACAGATGGAGTATCAGTTCCTATTGTAGTTGGTGTTGAAGCTTCTTCAGTTGTGCCTGTTGGCCCAGCAGTGTTTACAGGCTCAACAAAGGTCACTGTGACATTCTGGTCCTCTAGCTCATTATCTGATGGAGAATCAAACTCATTTCCTTCTTCTTTGAAATACTTGAGCTTATCTCCCTATTCTTCACCTAATGTAACCATTTCAGGGTAATCTTCAATTGTTCCAATGTCATCAACTTGCTTTAGTAGTTCATCCAGCTCATGATCTGATCCAACTTCTTCATCAAGAATTATAACTGCAATATTTTATCTTTTCCTTTTCCTCTTTCCCTCGCAGCTCTCCTTTCACTAGCTGATGGGATCATATTCAGATTCTTCTACTTTTACTTCCAGAGAAGCTGCAGATGTGGTCTCTCACTGAGCTGTGGAAGCAGGCTCCTCTTGTGAAGACTTAACCAAAGAAGCTTTGAGTTGATCAACAATGTCAGATAGAGCTTTAAAATCTTGTTGTTGTTGAGAAATTAAATTCTGTTGAGTTTCAAGTTGAGTCTGCTGAACATCTAGTTGGGTATGTAAACCCCCAACTTCCAGCTTAAGATCTTTAACTTCTTCTTTGCACTCACTCAATTCTGTCTTCAACCCTCTATAACTTTATCCCTTTTTATAACTTCATCATGCATTTTCTTTACTTCCAAACTTAAATTTTTAACCCTTGGAACAGCAGATGATGCTTCATGGGCAGGGGATGCAGGTGGTGTGGGAAGAGGTGCATTTTGTGGAGATGGTTGTGGTGATGGTGGTGGAACATTGATAGGTGAATGAATGGGTGTTAGGTGTTCTGGAGTGTTAAAAAGTGATGTTGATGAAGAGGTTAAAGACTCAAGCCCTGTCTTGATTTTCTTGGCTAGGTGTTCTTCTTTTTCATAGTCAGAACTTGAGTCAGCTTGGCTCTGGGATGAAGATGCAAGAGGTTCTGTCTGCTCCTCAGATTCACACTCATAATCTGACTGGTCATATTTTGTTCCACAGATGCCTTCGTCCAAAGTTTCACTTGATTTAGCTTCAACTTCCACATTACCTTGAACTTCAGCATCAACGTGTGCTTCAACTTCTACATTATCAGTTGGTTGCTCTTCATACACAGGCTTAAGATTCTCTATCATTTGATCAATAAAAGGAGCTTCCAAGATAGGCGGTTCAACTTCCTGATCATGCTGTAATTCAGCATCGACCTCAACCTCAGCCTCTTGGTTTCCTTGAGCTTGTTCATTTTCATCTTCTTCCTCTTCAGATGATGAGGAATCAAGTTGTAGTTGTGGATCCATGTCATGAACTTCCTCTTCCTCTTCACCAATAATGTGACCAAACAGAGGAATATTGGCAATCACTATGTTGGTTCTTTTGCTTGTACTTTTCATATAACTTAGGGTTTTAGCAGACATATGATTAAAAACGAACACATGACCATCTTGTTGGAGGTTTGGATGAAGATGATTGATGACTATCTGGAGAAACCTTGGATAGACCAAAAATTTATCTCTAGCACCCCCGAATAGATTTTCTTTCATTTGTTTAAAGACTAGACCTGAGAAGTTGTAGTCCCTTCCTTTGATCAGCTCTAGCATTACAGAAGCCACCATGGCATTTGCTGAGTCAAATCCACCTTTTTGAATGGACAAGCAATGGATGAAGATGTGCACGATATACCTGCAAAGAGGTGGAAGGGAATTCTTGATGATTTGCCCACTCTTGAACTCATCAGGGTGACCCAGTCTTCTAAAACATTCCTTTATATAAAAGATTGGAAACTCAACAGGTGCCTCTGGATCATCATTGAAATGCAACACTTGTCGTATGGTAGCCTCCGAAAATAACACCTCCTGATCATGAACAGTAGCTTGAATTTGTTCCACATTGTCAATGATTACAGTCTCTGCAGTGTTCCAGAACTGCCTTATGGTTCTTTCGAAGACTGGTACATTGTGACTTATGGCAAAGCTTATGTTGGAGTTTGCAAGGAAATTCAGGACTTGAACGAAATTTGCACTCTTTGGATCATTGCATCTAAAAATGCACAGACATTATGTCTTTTGACAAACAGAAGATCCATATCTACAAAGAACAAACCAAAACAAAAATTTTCAAAATTCTGACACTTAGAAAAATTTCAGAGAAGCCTGATCGAAACTACTAGTTTCGGGCAGGTAACCCTAATCGAAACTATTTTGTTACAGGCAAGCTTGGGTATCGAAATAACTAGTTTCAATAGAAACTTGTTCAAATTCTGAAAAACACATTTTCAAATCATAACACCCTTTTTTATCTTGTACGTAAAGCAACCCAAAGATCTTTAGTAGTAGTATACTCATCAAATATGTTAAACACGTCCATAGGAAGAGCCATAGCAGTAGAAGCATAAGCCTTGTTATCTCTGGCAATTAAGGCAATATCCTTTTCATCATATTTAGACACAAGCTTGGGACGTTGAACATCTGCAGTGGTAGTAACTGGCTTGTATGGACCATCAGTGATTGACTGTAAAAGTGTGTGGTCATGGAACTGAAAGAAAGTCTTCATTTTCTTGGTCCAATCATCAAAGTCTCTAGTGGACACCAAGACAGGTGGTTTGTTTCCCCCAACATACTCATTGGTGCTTGAAGTTGCCATATTCTCAGAAAATTAAAATCAAACAGTAGCTAGTTTCGGGTGAACAGGGTTGATCGAAACAACTAGTTTCAATTGTGAAGATGCTGACCGAAATTCCTAGTTTCGATTGAACAAGGCTTGCCCGAAACTTCTAGTTTCGATAGAAGAAATAGAATCTAGAAACAACTAGTTTCGATGATGAAGACTTAGCAGAAAATCCAGCAAACTCAGTAGAAACTACAAGTTTCGATAGTGCAGTAGTTTCGAGTGATCAATCTGCACAAGTTAGTTTTGATATAACAGGACAAATAACTAGTTTCGATGATACCTTCTCCAAAAAAAAAGTACAGACAAGAAGTTTCGATAACCAACGAAAATGCAGAGATTGTCCCCCAGCTTCAATAATCAAAGTAATGAAGAAACAAATCTGATCCAGCCAAAATCTTCCAGCAACACTCATGATCACAAAAATAACCTTTAATCCCGAAAACTTGAACAGAGACGACCGGAAATCAATGAAACAGTGCTTCCAAAACTCCGATGCAGAAAAAATTTGATAATACAACGAAAAACACCTAAAATCGATCACAAAAACCTGAAAACACTCAGAAATCAAGAGCATGTAGCTCTGATACAAATTGTAGGTCCAGATTTCAATCGGAAACACTCAATCGGAATCAGTGTGTATGGTGGTGAAAGAGAGGAGAGAAACATAAATGGTGAAGATAACAGCTAACCACACATAGAATTAACACAAATATGATTTGAAAATGTAACAACAAAGCATTAAACAAATGCAGATTGTATTGATTCTTCAAGAACAGTGAAAGAGAAAACTCAGGGTTACATCCGCTACTCACACCCTAAACATTCTCCAACTAGGCTATTTATAGTAAATTGACAGGCATCGAAACTATTCTTACCAAAACTAGTAGTTTCGATTGAGCATTTACAAGTGAAATGACAAGCCTGTCGAAACTTACCATCTATCTAAACTACTAGTTTCGATTGAACAAACCTCAATCGAAACTAAGTAGTTTCGATGGCCTAGACATAAACTAAAAACAGGAAATTACATCAAATGAAATTACAAGTAAATAAACTAAACTAACATTATTCAAAAATACATTGATTACATCAGCTTACAAAAATACAAGACTCTACACTCCAATATAATGATCAATCATTTGGGTCAAGGGTGTAACCAGATAAGGGACTAGGATGCAGAGTTCATGAAAGCGTGTGGTGTACCCCTGACTCTCCCCACTATCCTGGGTAAGGTCCCACAGCTCAATCTCCAACTTCTTCATCTCATTGCTAGGACAGAACTCCTAGATCATAATTGCCTTAAGCTTATCCCAAGTCATAGCAAGAGCTCCTTCCCTACCCGAATCTTCTTTTCAGCATTCGACCAAGTCAGTGCCCTCCTTTGGAAGGCACTTGAAGCATACTTTACCATAAGTTCATCAGGACAGTCACTGTCACACCCAAACCGTGCATCTTAACCACGGGTGCGACTAAATTGACAAAAGAACACAATGGAATAAAGACATTTACTATTAAAGTTTCATAATATTAAAAAAAATCCCAATTACATAAGTTTCGAATTAAACCAAACAGATAACATGTTCAAAAGACAAGCAACTTAAAATACGATTCTTCAATTGATATCTAGGCAAATCCTATGTGATATTGACTTGACCTATCACGAGCTTAATCACCTGAAACATGTACGAAAAACAAGTGTCAACTAAAAATAGTTGGTGAGAAATCACAGGTTTAATAAAAGTATAAGTTTGGCAAAGGTGACAATTCATATTCCAAGATCATCATATAGCACGTAATAAAACAAACACATGATTAGCAAATCCAACCTAAAATGATGAGTAACGAATAAGTGGTACAGCTCGCAAGTTGCACTGATAACGAATAAGATGTCCAACCAAAAGTTGTCCATAAAGTATATGCGGTTTCCATCCTATGGCCCATATCTATACTACCGTTGGCTTGAAAGTTTCAAGTTAAGGATTTGCAAGTTTAACGTTTATCATGTTGTGTTCATTTACTCACATACATATATGATTCGCTTGTTTTAGAATTTTTTGAAAACGTGTTTTAATACGTGCCAACGCGTACATGTTTCCCCCAAAACCATTTGAATAAAGTGGGTCTATGAAGTCTCACCTTGAAAGCTAGACGCGATAAGAAACTTGAACGAATAGACGAGATGAATCACGGACCAGACCCTAAACAAATAAATAAACCAGTTTTAGGGTAGGTTCGATGGTTACGAGTGTTAGATAGGTGGTTCGGGTCATAAGATTAAGAATTAGTTGCAAAAATAGAGTTTTAGTTGATTTTCAGATTTGGACAGCAAAGTAGCTGAACAGAAATGGGATTGTTAAAAATATCAAACGACGTCTAAAAATTATAAAATTTTACAGGGAATTAGTTTAAGTCGTTCCAAAGAAGTTTCGTTTAGAAAGTTTTTCCATTTGAGACTCGGATCATAGCCAAAATAGTCCAACAAGACAGAAGGTACTGAAAAAGGTTTCTGTCCCGTTTTGGCTACTACGGAGTCATACTTTTGAATTAGAAAACAATCCAATTATGGTTGGAAAGGAAATTCGACAAACTACGTCGTGGAAATTGAGTTTTCTCTGTTTAGATTAATTATGGTCTAGGTAGACTCAGTTAAATTCAGCACAGTTTCTGTCCAAAATCAATGGTTGCACTTAAGTGGTCCGTTTAGGGTTTTAAGATTACCGAACGCGCAAATAAAAATTAGACGAATGTTATTATGTTATTGTAATACATAATATAATCAGATTAGGTTAGCCAAAACATCCCGTGTCACCGGTCTAGCCATGATATTCACAGAAGCGTTTTGGAGAATCACAGAATGCAATCGGCATAGCCGACACGAGCAAGCGGATTCTATATTTAATTAGCGTGTGAGTTCATATAAGTGATAATATAGAATAAATAACATGTTTTAAGTTAGCAAGAACATACTAAAGCATCGGCAGAGCCACTTTTGCAATGGTTGTCTTGAGGATTCACAGAATGCCACGGCATAGCCGCCATTGCAAACGGGATCCTTTGTTTGTTAGTTGGTGATGTTAGCTTGATTTATTAGTTTGATTAAGATTATTAGAGGGTTTTTAGGGCTGAGGTTTCACATGATCAAGTGATCATGGATAGAAAATAGAAAAAGATTGAGGGGATGAAGAAAGAATAAAATAAAAAGACGGTATTCAACTTCGGAGGGTTACTTACTTGTTTGATCTTCAAACTCTTGGAATCCTCTAAGGGATTTTCGAAATCTTTAAGGTTGGGAAGGGATTTCACAACTTAGGAGGGGTTGGGAGTGTTTGAGGGAGAATTAGCAAAGAAAACAAGATCCTAAGCCTCCTATTTATACTAATGGTTGAAGGGGTGTAAATATGGAATGTCTTGGAAAGCAATTTAGGGTTTTAGGGCCCTCAAATCTGCGAAATTTTCCTCAATGGGGCTGGGTTTTTTGTGATTTCTTGCTTGGGCTAGGTCCAAGAGTAGGTGGGTTGGGTCCTAGCTTGATCCGGTTGAGTGCGTGCATTCAAAAATTGCGATTTTAAGCATTTCTAAGCGAAATTGGCAAATGTTTTCAACATTAAAGTTCATTGTCATAACAAAAAGAGTATGTTTAGCTAAAAACATTTAAGTTAAATTTACTTTATTCGCGTATAGTAGTTGGCGATCGGTGGGCGAGAAAACGGACTTTTTGATCGTTTTTCGAATTTAAGGATTTATTTAAGGAAAGTTTTGCAAACAAACTTTGTTTTAATTAAAGAAATGAATATTTTAAACATTTAAAACATAAATTAATGTCATGTTAAACGATTTGTCGGTCGTCGACGGTACGTAGTTAACGACGGTTTAAAAGGCGAACGATCGCACGAAAGTACTAACTAGTACTTTTAAGCATCAATTCACATTGAATGGGTTGTAAGAACATGTTTGAGATGTATGGGGGTGGTTCATGTGTATTTAATGTGTCATAAAGATCAATTAAGTCTACGTGCGATCCATGAATCAATCACAGATAAGTATAAGTCTTTGAAATCAAGCATAAACGTAATGTTTCACATGTTAACTAGTATTGTAACAACGTCTGAATAGGATTTCAAGTAAAATGAAATGTCATACGGATTTTCATTGATAAGTCTAGAATGAGTACAAGTAGTGAAAATCAGAAGTGTCACAGTCTCCCCTAGTTAAAAGAATTTCATCCCCGTAATTCAACTAGTAGAGGCGGTAGGGTCTAGAAAGAGATGAGGGTACTTATGTTTCATTTGGTCTTCACGTTCCCAGGTGAACTCAGGACCATGCTTGGCTTCCCAACGAACTTTCACGATAGGGATGCGGCTACGCTTGAGTTGCTTGACTTCACGGTCCATGATTTCAACGGGCTTTTCGACGAAATGCATAGAGTTGTCGATACGAACATCATCCAGAGGAACTTGAAGTGTGTCATCAGCAAGGCACCTTTTAAGGTTTGATACATGAAAAACGTCATGAACGTTACAAAGTTCGGTTGGTAGCTTGAGTCTATAGGCTACTGGGCCAATCCTTTCAAGAATTTCGAATGGCCCAACGAACCTAGGGGCTAGCTTTCACTTCTTCCCAAATCGGACAACACCTTTCCAGGGGGAAACCTTGAGTAAGACTCTATCACCGACTTGAAATTCAAGGGGCTTCCTACGGTTGTCAGCATAACTCTTTTGAAGATCGCGAGAGGCCTTGAGTCTTTCTTGAATTTGAAGTATCTTGTCGGTGGTTTCTTGAATGAGTTCGGGACCGGTGATTTGAGCGTCTCCGATCTCGGTCCAACACACCAGAGATCGACACGTCCTACCATATAGAGCCTCGAAAGGGGCGCACTTGATGCTCGTATGGTAACTATTGTTGTAAGAGAATTCGATGAGTGGCAAGTGTTGTTCCCAACTTCCTCCAAAGTCAATCACATAAGAACGGAGCATGTCTTCCAAGGTCTGTATGGTCCTTTCACTTTGACCATCAGTCTGGGGATGGTAGGCCGTGCTAAGGTTCAAACGAGTTCCCAAAGCTTTCTGTAAAGATTGCCAGAATCGGGTGGTAAAATGGCTATCACGGTCGAAGATAATGGATAGAGGGACACCGTGACGTGTCACGACCTCATTGATATAGAGTCTGGAAAGCTTCTCCATTTTGTAGTCCTCACGGATTGGGAGAAAATGAGCGGATTTGGTTAAGCGGTTAACAATGACCCAGATGGAGTCATGACCACTAGAGGTTCGCGGAAGCTTAGTGATGAAGTCCATGGAAATTTGCTCCCATTTCCATTGTGGGATTTCAGGTTGTTGGAGAAGACCAGATGGTTTCTGGTGCTCAGCTTTAACTTTAGAGCAAGTAAGACACTTCCCTACATAGAGGGCGATGTCTTTCTTCATTCCTGGCCACCAATAAAACTCTTTCAAGTCGTGATACATCTTATCAGCACCGGGATGAACAGAATAACGGGATTTATGTGCTTCATCAAGGATGAGGGTTCGGAGCTCACTTGAGTCGGGGATCCAAATTCGACCCATGAAGTAAAGGAGATCATCGGGTTTGGGTTCCAAGTGCTTTTCGACACCACAATCCAAATCCTTCTTCAACTCATCATTTGCAACAACTTGTTTTTGAGCTAGGAGGATCTTATCTTTGAGACTGGTTTGGACCAATATTCCCATGGCTCGCACACGGGTGGGTTTGATTCGGTCCTTACGGCTAAGGGCGTCAGCCACCACATTAGCTTTCCCCGGGTGGTAACGAATTTCGCAATCCTAGTCACTAAGTAATTCAACCCAACGTCGCTGCCTCATGTTGAGTTCTTTCTGGTTCAGAATATGTTGAAGGCTCTTGTGATCAGTAAAAACCACACATTTAGTGCCGTAGAGATAATATCTCCAGATTTTCAAAGCAAAGACCACCGCACCCAACTCAAGGTCATGAGTGGTGTAGTTCTTTTCGTGAACCTTGAGTTGTCTGGATGCATAGGCTATGACCTTGTCTCGTTGCATCAACACGCAACCAAGACCTTGGTTTGAGGCATCACAGTATACAACGAAATCATCATTGCCATCGGGAAGACTTAGAATAGGGGAGTTGCACAATTTCTGCTTAAGAGTTTGGAACGCATCTTCTTGCTTTTGTTCCCAGACGAAAGGCTTATTTTTCTGAGTTAATGTAGTGAGAGGCAGGGCAATCTTCGAAAAGTTCGGGATGAATCTTCGATAATAACCCGCCAAACCCAGAAACGAACGGATCTCAGAGGGTGTGGATGGTGTACTCCAATTCTTGATAGCGGTGACTTTGGCTGGATCGACGTGTATACCCTGGTTGTTGATCACGTGACCCAAGAAATGAATTTCTCTAAGCCAGAATTCACACTTGGTGAATTTAGCATAAAGTTGTTCCTTCTTCAAGAGTTCCAAAATCAGCTTAAGGTGGGTTGTATGATCCTCTTTGGTTCGGGAGTAGATCAAGATGTCATCGATGAAGACAATGACAAATTGATCTAGGTAGGGTTTGCAGACACGGTTCATGAGGTTCATGAACACCGCGGGCGCATTGGTTAACCCAAAAGGCATAACCATGAACTCGTAGTGTCCATAACGAGTTCTAAAAGCAGTTTTGGGAATGTCCTCTTCATGGACTCGGAGTTGATGATACCCGGATCGGAGGTCAATCTTCGAGAAACAAGTTGCTCCTTGCAGTTGATCGAAAAGGTCATCGATCCTAGGTAGCAGGTCATCGATCCTAGGTAGCGGGTAACGATTCTTGATGGTAAGCTTGTTTAGTTCACGGTAGTCGATGCACATGCGGAAGGACCCATCCTTCTTCTTGACAAAGAGAACCGGAGCTCCCCAAGGTGAGAAGCTCGGTCTAATGAATCCCTTGTCCAGCAGCTCTTGCAGTTGGCTAGATAGTTCTTGCATCTCAAAAGGGGCTAGGCGGTACGGAGATTTGGCAATGGGGTTAGCTCCCGGTAAAAGATCAATCCGAAATTCAACTTGTCAAGTTGGAGGGAGTCCATGCAAGTCATCAGGGAATACTTCCGGAAAATCTTGGATGATCGGTATATCTTGTAATTTCTTTTCTTCAGATTTCTCGACCACATGTGCCAAGAAAGCATAGTATCGCTTCCTTAAATATCTACGTGCCTTCATGCAGGAGATGAATTTCAAACCTTTGCAAGGTTTCTCTCCAAAGATTTTCAGCGTCTCACCGGATGGTAGAGGGATACGAATGAGTTTCTCCGAACAGTTGATTTCCGCATGATTGTGGGATAGCCAATCCATTCCCACGATGATATCAAAACACCCAAGAGTGATGGGAATCAGGTCGATAGAGAATGTGTGATCGTTGAGAGTTAGAGCACAACCTCGGATAACGTAATGCACAACAGTTAGTTTACCATCAGCTATTTCTATAGTATAAGAAGGTTCAAGAGCGGTACGACAAGTTTTAAGTAAAGGTTCAAATTCTAAGGAGACAAAGCTTTTATCCGCTCCGGTATCAAATAAGATAGAGGCATAACGATTATTGATGAGAAACGTACCAGTAACCACGACATTGTCATTTCTGGCCTCGGTTGCTCCTATGGCAAAAGTGCGAGCACGTGCACCTCGGTTATTGTTGTTGAGCTTCGGGCATTGGTTTTTGTAGTGATCAGGAGCACCACATTCATAACAGGCCCTACCATTGATGATGGCAGGAGTGGCAGTTTGGGTAGTAGCAGCCTTTTCAGCTACGCGACAAGCGTTAGCAAAATGACCAAGCCTTCCACATTTAGTGCACGAACGACACTGAACAGTAGAAGGGTGATGGTATTGACACCTTGCACACAGCGGGTGAGGTCCACTATATAGCTTCCTGCCAGGTGCAGGTCTAGGTGCTACTTGGGCAACAGGAACAGCTGGGGTAACCATGGCAAAGCTTTTAGAGGTCTTTTGCTTCTTGTGGCGATACTCAGGCTTTTTCGCCACTTCCTCCTTAACTCTCTTGTCACCTTTCCTGAATAGAACTCCAGACTTAACTAGATCGTCCGTTAAGGACGCAAATAAACGAATAGCAGCTTCAAGTGTTGATGGGCTACTACCCATGACAGTACCCCGAATTTGAGGCGAAAGGCCTCCAATATAACGATCAATCATTCGGGTCAAGGGTGTAACCAGATGAGGGACTAGGATGCAGAGTTCATGAAAGCGTGTGGTGTACGCCTCACTCTCCCCACTATCCTGGGTAAGGTCCCACAGCTCAATCTCCAACTTCTTCATCTCATTGCTAGGATAGAACTCCTCGATCATAATTTCCTTGAGCTTATCCCAAGTCATAGCAAGAGCTCCTTCCCTACCCTGAATTTTCTTTTCAGCATTCCACCAAGTCAGTGCCCTCCTTTGGAAGGCACTTGAAGCATATTTTACCTTAAGTTCATCGGGGCAGTCACTCATCTCAAATGTGTTCTCCATGCCTTCAAACCATTGCAATAGCCCTGTCGCACCTTCACATCCAAGGTACTTGTGTGGGTTACTAGAGTTGAAGTGCTTGAAAGTACAAACACTCCCACTAGATCCTCCGGTGGAGTTGTTGATTTGAGTGACAATAGTGGGTAAGACCGCAGCAAGTTGTTGAGTGAGCAGGGTGGCTATGGCGGTGGTTTCGGCGGAGGCTTCACTAGTGTTAGCCACGGTGTTATCAGGATCACGACGAGGAGCCATTCTACGAAAAAGAAATCATAAGTCGGTAGTTAGGATAGACATTCAAGAATTAAAAGTGACAATATTTATAAATAAAATCACTCATTCATTAATATTAATGTCTTACAAGATAAATAAAACATATATTTAAAACATATATGTTGAATTACAAATGAAATATAAAGACAAAACTGACTAGTCAAAATCCAAGATTCGGATGAATGATACTAGTGAGACGTGTTTTAGCCTATAAGTGAGCACTCACTCCAAGGGTCCCCAGGTAAGTGCGACTCGTAACGAACGTGCCTCACTTTCCTTTGACAAGACCCCTAGTGTACAGGCGCTCACCCTTCCAGATTACACGTGTCTCTAGTATCACTATCCAAGCCTTTGATTTTGATGAGAACATTATGGATTGGGCCTTACCCAAGAGTTGGATTCAGCTTCATAAGTCAGCTTTCTTTTCTTGAACGGGAGTTGGGCCTCAGAAATGGTTCCAACATGGCTCTCTTCGTCTTCGGATTCCGAATCACTTGATATGTTGATTACTTCAGGCTTCGGTGCAGGCCGGCTTGTCGAATCGGAGATTAACTCGGGCTTGACATTATGTTTCGAGGGTAGCAGGCTTCCAGAGAAAGATGATCGTGGTGAGATTAGCCTACTCCAACTAATTGGGCTTTGGGACCCATCATCGGAAATAAGGCTTAAATTGCTAGAGATGTCAGCAGAGTACGACGACATACTAAAGATAAGAGAGTTAGTGGATTAGAATCACATAAGCATATAAGTTTCAAAGGGGAGCTTAGGTTATAGTCTAGGTCAAATGGTTGCCTAATTCTCTATTTCCACGGCTCTGATACCAATCTGTCACACCCCAACCGTGCATCTTAACCACGGGTGCGACTAAATTGACAAAAGAACACAATGGAATAAAGACATTTACTATTAAAGTTTCATAATATTAAAAAAAATCCCAATTACATAAGTTTCGAATTAAACCAAACAGATAACATGTTCAAAAGACAAGCAACTTAAAATAAGATTCTTCAATTGATATCTAGGCAAATCCTATGTGATATTGACTTGACCTATCACGAGCTTAATCACCTGAAACATGTACGAAAAACAAGTGTCAACTAAAAATAGTTGGTGAGAAATCACAGGTTTAATAAAAGTATAAGTTTGGCAAAGGTGACAATTCATATTCCAAGATCATCATATAGCACGTAATAAAACAAACACATGATTAGCAAATCCAACCTAAAATGATGAGTAACGAATAAGTGGTATAACTCGCAAGTTGCAGTGATAACGAATAAGATGTCCAACCAAAAGTTGTCCATAAAGTATATGCGGTTTTCATCCTATGACCCATATCTGTACTACCGTTGGCATGAAAGTTTCAAGTTAAGGATTTGCAAGTTTAACGTTTATCATGTTGTGTTCATTTACTCACATACATATATGATTCGCTTGTTTTAGAATTTTTTGAAAACGTGTTTTAATACGTGCCAACGCGTACATGTTTCCCCTAAAACCATTTGAATAAAGTGGGGCTATGAAGTCTCACCTTGAAAGCTAGACGAGATAAGAAACTTGAACGAATAGAAGAGATGAATCACGTACCATACCCTAAACAAATAAATAAACCAGTTTTAGGGTAGGTTCGATGGTTACAAGTGTTAGATAGGTGGTTCGGGTCATAAGATTAAGAATTAGTTGCAAAAATAGAGTTTTAGTTGATTTTTCAGATTTGGACAGCAAAGTAGCTGAACAGAAACGGGATTGTTAAAAATATCAAACGATGTCTAAAAATTATGAAATTTTACAGGGAATTAGTTTAAGTCGTTCCAAAGAAGTTTCGTTTAGAAAGTTTTTCCATTTGAGACTCGGATCATAGCCAAAATAGTCCAACAAGACAGAAGGTACTGAAAAAGGTTTCTGTCCCGTTTTGGCTACTACGGAGTCATACTTTTGAATTAGAAAACGATCCAATTATGGTTGGAAAGGAAATTCGACAAACTACGTCGTGGAAATTGAGTTTGCTCTGTTTAGATTAATTATGGTCCAGTTACGCTCAGTTAAATTCAGCACAGTTTCTGTCCAAAATCAATAGTTGCACTTAAGTGGTCCGTTTAGGGTTTTAAGATTACCGAACGCGCAAATAAAAATTAGACGAATGTTATTATGTTATTATAATACATAATATAATCAGATTAGGTTAGCCAAAATGTCCCGTGTCACCGGTCTAGCCATGATATTCACAGAAGCGTTTTGGTGAATCACAGAATGCAATCGGCATAGCCGACACGAGCAAGCGGATTCTATATTTAATTAGCGTGTGAGTTCATATAAGTGATAATATAGAATAAATAACATGTTTTAAGTTAGCAAGAACATACTAAAGCATCGGCAGAGCCACTTTTGCAGTGGTTGTCTTGAGGATTCGCAGAATGCCACGGCATAGCCGCCATTGCAAACGGGATCCTTTGTTTGTTAGTTGGTGATGTTAGCTTGATTTATTAGTTTGATTAAGATTATTAGAGGGTTTTTAGGGCTGAGGTTTCACATGATCAAGTGATCATGGATAGAAAATAGAAAAAGATTGAGGGGATGAAGAAAGAATAAAATAAAAAGACGGTATTCAACTTCGGAGGGTTACTTACTTGTTTGATCTTCAAACTCTTGGAATCCTCTAAGGGATTTTCAAAATCTTTAAGGTTGGGAAGGGATTTCACAACTTAGGAGGGGTTGGGAGTGTTTGAGGGAGAATTAGCAAAGAAAACAAGATCCTAAGCCTCCTATTTATACTAATGGTTGAAGGGGTGTAAATATGGAATGTCTTGGAAAGCAATTTAGGGTTTTAGGGCCCTCAAATCTGTGAAATTTTCCTCAATGGGGCTGGGTTTTTTGTGATTTCTTGCTTGGGCTAGGTCCAAGAGTAGGTGGGTTGGGTCCTAGCTTGATCCGGTTGAGTGCGTGCATTCAAAAATTGCGATTTTAAGCATTTCTAAGCGAAATTGGCAAATGTTTTCAACATTAAAGTTGATTGTCATAACAAAAAGAGTATGTTTAGCTAAAAACATTTAAGTTAAAGTTACTTTATTCGCGTATAGTAGTTGGCGATCGGTGGGCGAGAAAACGGACTTTTTGATCGTTTTTCGAATTTAAGGAAAGTTTTGCAAACAAACTTTGTTTTAATTAAAGAAATGAATATTTTAAACATTTAAAACATAAATTAATGTCATGTTAAACGATTTGTCGGTCGTCGACGGTACGTAGTTAACGACGGTTTAAAAGGCGAACGATCGCACGAAAGTACTAACTAGTACTTCTAAGCATCAATTCACATTGAATGGGTTGTAAGAACATGTTTGAGATGTATGGGGGTGGTTCATGTGCATTTAATGTGTCATAAAGATCAATTAAGTCTACGTGCGATCCATGAATCAACCACAGATAAGTATAAGTCTTTGAAATCAAGCATAAACGTAATGGTTCACATGTTAACTAGTATTGTAACAACGTCTGAATAGGATTTCAAGTAAAATGAAATGTCATGCGGATTTTCTTTGATAAGTCTAGAATGAGTACAAGTAGTGAAAATCAGAAGTGTCACAGTCACTCATCTCAAATGTGTTGTCCATGCCTTCAAAACCATTGTAATAGCCCTGTTGCACCTTCAGATCCAAGGTACTTGTGTGGGTTACAAGACTTGAAATGCTTGAAAGTACAAAATGTGACACCCGACATTTCAGGTTAAAATCCGTACACGATATAAACGAGTTTATATTATATTTATGTTCGTGATTTACCTAATTGCATAAATTAGGACATTAAAGTCTAAGAAAAGCCGTACATTGTCTCATCTTATATTTTGGTAATTCTAGGAATTACCAGTTTCCATCGCAAATGACCAGAAAAATATATAGGCATATATATTTCACAAACTTTACGGGGAACAGTAAATTATTTTTAGAATAAAATTATAATACCGTGGGGAATCTAAACCGAATTAAGTTACCCTTTTTAAAACTATAATCGATATTAATACCATTAATAAACTAATACTTAAAAACTAATTATAAGCTCTCAAACCACTTTTTGACTTTCTCGACCAAAATCCCAGGGAATACTCCATTCCCACTCCCTGCGACCCATATCCCATACCATATCTGTGAGAAAACTCAGATATAACCCATACCCCCTTTCAATCAAAAGTCTCACTAAACCCTTTTATCACTCATTTTCTTACGGCAAACATCCCATTTCTCTCCAATTCGAAGTCCAGTTTTAAGGCAAAATCCATCACGAATTCGGTTTTTTAAGAAGAATTTCAAGTGTTTCTGAAAAGAGTTTAGCAAAAGATTCAAGATCATTCTCTGTTTTCTCTCATCATCTTCATCTCTGTTTTAAGGTAAAAACTCAATACTATCTACAATATTTTCTTTTAAAACCGTAGCTAAGCATACAAAATATTCAAACGCAAGTAAGATAACAAGAAAAGTGTGTCGAATTCAAGTTTAAAACATAAAAATATGCAGGACTGATTCTGTCAATCAGAATTGCAGTAATCGAAACTATAGTTTCGATACCTGTTTCTCAATCGAAACTAGGAGTTTCGATACCAGTTTGATCGAAACTAGGAGTTTCGATACCTATTTGATCGAAACTAGGAGTTTCGATACCTAGTACTCAATCGAAACTAGATAGTTTCGATACTCAGTTTGCTTAATCGAAACTAGGTAGTTTCGACCTCTGTTATATTCTGTTCTGTTCAATCGAAACTAGGTAGTTTCGATACCTGGTCATCAGTCCCATTTAGCAGTAACTGAGAACTATTTTTACTACAAATCAAGTGTTGAAAAACTAAGAAGATATTTTAAACAAAAGCAATCAGATTTACTAAGCCGGTGAACAATTTGCATATAAGACGTTCGGTCTTAACAAGAATTACCCTTTTTGAAATTAGGGTACGAATAGTCAAGGTTGACTGGAACATTTATCGTTGCTAACATACTCAAAACAAGGTGAGTTTCACGGCCCCTTTTTACTGTTTTCAATATTTGGGGGAAGAACATACTTATAACTATTTTTATATGATAACAAGAAAACAAGACCCGACCTTTATGTATGCATGAGTTGATACATTTGGAGCTCTTAAAGTCCCCTGACCATCATATTTATAACCATTAGCTATAGATTAGCCTGAGATTCTATGGATAGTACTATTGGGTCTGACACCCCCGGTCATGGTTAGTCGCGCTAACCATGGGTCCCTCTGGCCAAATGACTGCATAGTGTTCTAATATTGCTCGTGAGGTACGAGTGAGGGGCAAAACACCTGGTCTTGGTTTGGTTATGCCTCATGTATGTACATATTTTTGGTATTCCTAGCTAGTTTACAAATGGGTCAAACATTACTTGTTTTGCTTATCATATACGTAAAATCATTTTCATGCAATTGGTTTGCTCATTGTATTCATATATGAAACCTGTGAACTCACCAACCTAGTGTTGACATTTTCAAGTATGTTTTTCAGGAAATTAATCGCGGCAACAAGAGTAATACTACGTAGGGTTCATGCATACATGGTGGATACAACTTTTGAAGATTTTTCTTGTATAACCCATGATGTTCGGGTCATATTTGCAAAATCTTAATATTTTGTAACTTCAACTACTATTTTGGGCTGTAAAACCTTAAACTTAATTTATGTATCCAGTTGTATGTATGCGTTTACAATAATTATATGCTTTGAAAAACCATGAACGTCGCGCCTCGCGTTTCCGCCTTGGCGGGGTGTGACAGATTGGTATCAGAGCCATTAATTATAGCGAACTAGGAGTCTAAAAACCGAACCTAGTCTATAATTTAAATGACTCACTGAGACGTTTTTCATTGCATATGCATGTCATAACTTATCATCATATTGTACGGATATCGTAGACACTGAACATCGTCACACACTAACCCCATTTCGACTTCAGACCCATGGCACCCAAAAGAAGGACACCGTGTGACACTACTGGTGAAAACAACACGACGATTTCCGCAGAAGTTGAGCAACTCATATCACAACGTGTAGCCGCCGCCTTGGAGCAGTACGGAGCCAATCGGAATAACGTCGGAGGAAATGGTAGTGGTAGCGGAGGAGGTGCAGGAGGCAGTGGCACTACTGGAGGTTCTGGAGGTAACAGAATGTGTAATCACCTCTGTAACACAGTCACGATCTAAGTTAACAACATTATTAAAATATTAACTTGTGACCCTACAGATGCTTCGAACAAGAAGTGAACTTATAAGCCCTTTCTATCCTACAACCCTCGCAACTTCAATGGCACCGAGGGTGCAGTAGGCCTGATGAGGTGGATTGAGAAGATGGAATCTGTGATTGATATTAGTGAATGCACAGCCGACTGTATGGTGAAATATGCCACTTGCACACTTGCTGACAAAGCATTAACCTGGTGGAATTCTCAGATGAAAACATTGGGAAGACAGACTGCCTACCAGCTATCTTGGGATGATCTAAAGGCCATGATGATCGACGAGTACTATCCTCGAAATGAATTGCAGAAAATCGAAACTGAAATGTGGAACCTTCAAATGATAGGAGATGATGTGGCTGGTTACACTGACAGGTTCAATGAACTAGCAATCTTGGTGCCACACATGGTCACGCCAGAGTACAAAAAGGTTGAAAGGTACTTGTGGGGTCTTGCACCTCAAATTCGTAGTATGGTGACTTCGTCGAACCCCATGGATACCAAGAGTGCCATAGTCTTAGCCTACAAACTAAGGGATGATGTTGTTCGTAATGGTTTGTTCGAGAAAAAGGAAACTGAGGAAAGAAAGTTAGGAGAAAAGAGGAAATGGGTGAGAAAACCAAATAACCAATTTAGGAATCAAGCCTATAAGAGACAAGAGACTGTGAAAGCTTTTGCTGCTAACGCTGTGGAGAAAAGGGGTTATGCTGGCCCCCAACCGAGGTGTGATAAGTGCGGGTATCACCATGTGGGGAAATGCACTCAATGTGAAAGGCGTAGAAAGTTTGGGCATCGAGCGTAGACATGTCGACTCAATGCCAACCCCACCGATAAGATTAAGCAAGGATGCTACGAATGTGGAGATCTGAAGCACTACAGGAAAGATTGCCCCAAGTTGAATAATCAGAATAACAATCAGGCCCGAGGAAGAGCGTTCGTGATGGGAGCTGGGGACGCACGCCAGGACCCTGACATTGTCACTGGTACGTTCCTGATAAACAATCATTATGCTTCTATACTTTTCGATACGGGTGCTGATATGAGTTTTGTGTCAAATGACTTTAAGTCCCTACTCGGTATTAAGTCTAGCAAACTACACCAAAATTATACAATTGAATTAGCAAACGGGAAATTAATTAAAATCGAAGAAGTCATTCAGAGTTGTACTCTATGCTTGGAAGACCACACCTTTAGTATAGACCTGTTACCTATTGACTTGGGAAGTTTTGACGTTGTTATTGGTATGGATTGGTTGTCGAAGAATCACGCCGAGATCATTTGCATTGAGAAGATTGTTCATATTCCTCTCCCAAACGGAGAAGTTCTTTCGGTACAAGGTGAGAAAAGTGGAGTGACATTGAAGATGATAAACTGCACGAAAGCTCATAAGTATCTACGTAAAGGCTATTGCGTATTCCTGGCTCACGTCGTCGAAAAGAAACCCGAGAAACGTCGACTTGAAGACCTACCAATCGTTAAGGATTACCCCGAAGTTTTTCCTGAAGACTTACCTGGATTACCACCACCAAGGCAAGTCGAATTCCGAATCGACTTGGTACCAGGAGCCGCACCAGTTGCGAGATCACTGTATCGACTAGCACCTTCCGAGATGTCACACCCCCAAAATCCACTAACGGAGTTTTACCGTTTAGGAGCGTGACATAACAGGATCTCAGTCATTAGTTACGTTGAACGACTCTATATGAGTTTAAGAAAAACCACTAATGTTGCTCATAGTCACGATGCAACACTAGTAATGAAAATACTGTTTTAAATGTAAGACTGCGGAAGCGAAAAGTTAAATGAAAAGCATGCGCCAAAACAGTTGCGCCAAAAATAAACAATGCGACAATAAATAAAATAAACAGTTCTTGAGTTTGCAAAATGATAGACTTCGTATGCATGCATGCCTTAGCTTGTGCTTGTACCTTATTGACCTGAGAAAACAGTCTAAAACGTGTCAACACTAGGTTGGTGAGTTCACAGGTTTATATGTTTGTAAAGTTTACTAGAATATACCATTTTCAATTATATCATAGGTAGCTAACCTAGTACATGTTACTAAAGCGTTTCGACACCGAAGCTGACTGTTTGTATGTTTGAACTGCCTCCTACCATGACTATCGTAATCAATGGTAAATGTTTAGGTCAATGTTACACCCGTTCGACTTCCCGTCGTGTTAGCGCGACTAACGCGGGTGGGGCTTGTCAATGCCCAGTAGTACTACTCAAGATTACCTCGCTAACCCATATACTAACGGTTCGATAAGTAAGGACTTTCACGATATGTTTGCGCTTAGTACACAAGTGATATAAAAGAAATGAATAATCTAAATGTTCGTACCCATGTTTTCTCCCCCAAAGTTTAAAACGTAAGAAAAGGGGCCGTGAAACTCAGCTTAGAGTATGTGCGAAAGTAAGCGAACTTAGAATGCTCGACGACTAACTGCCACCTATAAACACCGGTTTATAAGTGTGTGTTGTGCAAGATAATACGAACCCTAAGTATCCAAACAATCTCATTGTTTTAAGGGTTTAGAAAAGGTTTGTAAGTTTGACCAATTTTGACTAAGTTTAACCAAGTTTGACAAAGTTTGACTCGACGACCCGTTGGTGACCCGTTTAGTGATTAAATGTTTGTTTAGTATGATACTTCTATATTATACACAAATGATCATGCTCACTTAGCAACAAAATCCTATTTGTTCTAACAAGATAGTAAGTTTCCAAAAATAGCAGGTTTCTATAAATAGAAGGTTTCGATAGATAGTAAGCATGTTCGGGTTTCACATCGTCGTTATCATATGCTTGTATGTTTCAATTCAAGTAGCACATAGCAATCATCACAACATGCAAGAATTCTATTCTACCTAACTTGTTTGACTCGGTTCCAATAAAGTTTCTATTTTTAACAACCTATGATGAGCATGCGCGTTTTATAATCATCTAGCAAGTTCACACATGTTATCAGGTACAAAACCATCATCAATAAGCTATAGAAATCGAAACGAGTGAGCGGTTGAAAAACTGAAAACCAAATAAACTTTCTGTTAACAGGTGTCCCTCGCGCTACGCGAGAGAGGAGAGGGTTCTCCCTCGCGGTACGCGAGAAGATTAGGAACTCGCCCAGTTAACTTGTCCCTCGCGCTACGCGAGAGAATTGACCAAGGTTCCTCGCGGTACGCGAGAGGTCCAAAAACCAGTCCCGACTATTTTGTCTCTCGCGCTATGCGAGAGAGTTGTCCGATGGCCCTCGCGTTACGCGGGCGGTCAAAAATACAGCAAATTAAACAATCATTAGGGCTTAGCCGTTTCTCATGCAAATACAACGATTCCAAATCAAAGTTTTTGACTTTTATCTACTGTTCTACATCATAGTAATTACCAGATCTCATCATCAAGCAAATAATCAATCATAATACTTCTAGGGTTTAGAAAAACTTCATAAATCAACCACATTCAACAAAAACACATCAAGCTTGCAACTTTATTATGAAAATCATCATGTTTGGATGGATTTAGGGTCTGATCTAACTGTAAGAATCAAAAAGTATTCAAATCAGGTGAAACAACTTACGTGTGGATGTTAGAAACGTAAAGAGGATTCCGAATATGCGTTTAGTTCCAAAATTGAAGGTCAAACGAACGATCCTTGCTTGGTTGCAGGTTGAAATCGTGAGAGAGGGTGAGAGAGAGAGAGAGAGACGGCGAGATTTGAGAGAGAGAGAGATAGATTAGGTTGAATATTTTATAAAAATCTTTTTATAACATTTGTACGGGCTTCTACTATGGGTTTGGGTAATTACGGGCTTTTAATTTAACTTTAACTAATTAACAATTAAAACCCTTCTACTAATTATTTTTATAAAACTCATACTTTATAAAAATAGCAGATAATTTAACTGTCCGGTAAATCTACGCGGTTAAACGAACGTTCACGTATTTCACAGATAATTCACGTAGCACGTAAAAACACATAATTTATATAAACTATAAATTATTTATTTCTTGAATTGTTATTAATTAATTATCACCAACGTTCCGGGTTCGACTCGTGTGTGATCCGGTAATTCTACGGTCTACCGATGCGTGAGTGTTTGTGCGAAACTGACGCATCTAATCAATCCTAATTAAATGTGATGCATGCGTGACTGTTCGAGGTAACTGAGTTTGAATGCATAACTGTTTGAGATAACGTGTTTGAGTTAACAGAGTTAACATGAAAATGCCAGATGTCACATCATCCCCTTATTGAAAGAATTTTCGTCCCAAAAATTAAGCGAAGTCTGTAACGTCTGAAACAAAAGTTTGGGTTTGTCACATCATCCCCTTGTTGAAATGAATTTCGTCTCGAAATTTAGTTAGTACCTTCCGTGCTTGCCGTTGAATGTTTGAACAGGTGAGGATACTTTTTCATCATCTGATCCTCGCGTTCCCACGTGAACTCCGGTCCACGCTTCGAGTTCCAGCGAACTCTGACAATAGGTTTCTTACTGCGCTTGAGATTTTTGACCTCTCTGTCCATGATCTCAACTGGTTCCTCAATAAAACGTAGCTGTTCATCAATTTCCAACTCCTCGAGTGGAACTACAAGTGTCTCATCTGATAAGCACTTCTTTAGATTTGAGACATGAAATACGTTATGCACTCCATTTAGTGTATCAGGTAGGTTCAGTTGGTATGCTACAGGACCGATCCTTTTCTCTATCTCGAACGGTCCAACGTAACGCGGATTTAACTTTCCTCGTTTCCCGAAACGAATCACACCTTTCCAAGGTGAAACCTTTAATAACACTTTGTCACCCGCTTGGAATTCTAGTGGTTTTCTGCGCTTGTCTGCATAACTCTTTTGACGGTCACGAGCTGCCGCCATACGGTTTTGGATTTGCACTATTTTCTCCGAGGTTTCGTGCACAAGTTCAGGACCCGTAAGTTGGCTATCTCCAACTTCAGCCCAGCAAAGTGGTGATCTACACTTTCGTCCGTACAAAGCCTCGAACGGTGCGGCTTTGATGCTAGTATGATAGCTGTTATTGTAAGAGAATTCCACTAAAGGCAAGTGAGTCTCCCAGCTATTACCAAAATCGATTACGCAAGCCCTTAACATGTCTTCTAGAGTTTGAATGGTACGCTCACTCTGGCCATCTGTTTGAGGATGATACGCTGTACTCATGTCTAGGCGCGTGCCTAGAGCTTTCTGTAACGATTGCCATAAATGTGAGGTGAATCGGGCGTCTCTATCAGAAATGATGGAGATTGGCACTCCATGTCGGGATAATACTTCTTTAAGATAGAGGCGGGTTAACTTTTGCATTTTGTCAGTCTCTTTGATAGCAAGGAAATGAGCGGATTTGGTTAGACGATCCACTATCACCCAGATTGTGTCACATCCAGTAGGGGTTCGGGGTAATTTGGTTATGAAATCCATGGAAATCTGTTCCCATTTCCACATTGGTATTTCCGGTTGTTGGAGTAATCCGGATGGCTTTTGGTATTCCACCTTAACTTTGGAACAAGTTAGGCACTTGCTCACGTAGGTGGCTATGTCGGCTTTCATGTTCGGCCACCAATATAAAACCTTGAGATCGTGATACATCTTGTCGGATCCCGGATGAATAGAGTATCGGGATTTGTGAGCTTCATCCATGACTAGATCCCTTAGGTTTCCATATACTGGTATCCATATTCGTTCTGCAAAATAACGAATACCATCTGCTTTAACCTCAAGTTGTTTCTCCATACCACGAGTGGATTCTAATGATAAGTTCTCCTCTTTTAAAGCTTCGAGTTGGGCATTACGGATTTGTTCGGGTAATCCTGTATGGATAGTGAGTTGTAATGCTCTAACCCGTCGGGGTTTGGTTTCTTTCCTGCTTAGGGCGTCAGCCACCACATTAGCTTTGCCCGGATGGTACTTGATTGCACAATCATAATCGTTTAATAACTCGATCCAACGACGTTGTCGCATGTTCAACTCTTTCTGCTCAAAAATATGCTGAAGACTCTTGTGAGCGGTGTAGATGGTGCACTTGGTACCGTACAAGTAATGTCTCCATATCTTGAGTGCAAATACCACGGCTCCTAACTCCAAATCATGAGTCATGTAATTCTTTTCGTGGATTTTTAACTGTCGAGAAGCGTATGCGATAACCTTGTCGCGTTGCATCAATACACAACCGAGACCTTGGATGGAGGCATCGCAATACACCACGAAGTCATCTGTTCCCTCTGGTAGAGACAGGATAGGTGCGCTACATAGTTTCTGCTTTAGTAGCTGGAATGCTGATTCTTGAGTCTCGCCCCAATTATAGGGTTTATCTTTTTGGGTTAAGGAGGTGAGGGGTTGGGCAATCTTTGAGAATCCCTCGATAAAACGACGGTAGTATCCGGCCAATCCTAGGAATTGCCGAACTTCGGTTGGAGTTGTTGGTGCTGTCCAATTCTTGATAGCTTCCACTTTGGCTGGATCAACATGTATTCCTTTCTCATTGATCACATGTCCTAAAAATTGAACCTCGCGAATCCAAAAATCGCATTTGGAAAACTTCGCGTACAGCTGCTCCTGTTTCAGTAGTTCAAGGATCAAACGCAGATGCTCCTCATGCTCTTCCTGACTCTTAGAATATATGAGGATATCGTCAATAAAAACAATGACGAATTGGTCCAGATAGGGTTTACACACACGATTCATGAGGTCCATGAACACCGCGGGTGCGTTGGTTAATCCAAATGGCATGACCAAAAATTCGAAATGGCCGTACCGAGTTCTGAATGCAGTCTTGGATATATCCTCATCTCGAACTCTCAGCTGATGATATCCAGACCTTAAATCGATTTTTGAGTAGAAACTTGACCCTTGAAGTTGGTCGAATAAATTGTCAATACGGGGTAGTGGGTAGCGGTTCTTGACTGTTACTTTGTTTAACTCTCGGTAATCAATGCACATGCGGAAAGTTCCATCTTTCTTTTTGACAAATAGGACTGGAGCTCCCCATGGCGATGAGCTCGGTCGGATGAAACCTTTATCCAACAGCTCTTGAAGTTGAGTCGATAACTCCTGCAATTCACTTGGTGCAAGTCTGTATGGTGCTCGAGCAATAGGCGCTGCTCCGGGTGTTAGGTCAATTTGAAATTCGACCTGACGATGAGGTGGAAGACCAGGTAGGTCTTCAGGGAATACTTCTTGAAATTCACGAACGATAGGGATATCTTCTAACTTTTTCTCCTCAGTGGACTTGTCAGCAACAAGGGCCAGTATCGCAGTATGACCCTTACGCAGACACTTCTGAGCTTTCATGAAAGATATGATGCCCATGGCTGCACCACTTCTTTCACCCTGAACAGATAGGATTTCTCCACTAGGAAGGGGTACACGAACGATCTTCTCACTACAGATGATCTCAGCTTGGTTTTCAGACAACCAATCCATGCCCACAATTATGTCAAAACTGCCAAGTGTAACTGGCATGAGATCGATGTCGAGTTTGTGACCAGAAAGTTCTAACTGACATCCCTTGAGAATGTGGGTTGCCTCGATTACTTTACCGTCTGCTATCTCTACGGTATAATGGTGTTCTAATAAAGTTGGGTTTATTTCTAACTGACCACTAAGTTCTCTAGATATGAATCTTCTATCGGCGCCAGTATCAAAAAGTACAGAAGCATAATGATCGTTTAAGAGAAACATACCGTTCACCACGTTCCGATCATTCCGATCTTCTCCCGATCCAATCACAAATGCTCGGCCCTTTGCACCATTTCCGTTGTTATTACCATTTCCACCCTGGTGGTTATTACCATTTCCGTTACCACCCTGATGATTGTTGCCATTTCCATTCCCGTTTCCGTTTCTCCTCAACTGCGAACAATCCTTCTTGAAATGCCCTTCTTTACCGCACTCAAAACAGCCTTTGGGTGCGTTTCCAGGTGGTGTATGTTTGTTCTGCGGGTCTACCCTGCAATCTTTGGCCGCATGACCCATCTTTCCACACCGTTGGCAACGGTACCGGTCACATGTTCCATGATGGTGAAAATTGCATTTGTTGCACTTCGGGTACTTACCATTATAAGAACCCTGACTTTGCTGATAAGAGTTAGACTGGTTGTTGTTATTCTTTGATGGTTCAAATTTACGGTGCTGCTGTTGCTGTTGCTGAGAAGGTGGATTTGACTGGAAGGTTTTGGGGAATGAACTGTCAAATTTCCTCTTATTGTCAGCTGTCTTTGATAGTGTACCTCTAGGTGGTAGGGTGCCCTGAGCTACTGCCTGATCGGTCAGCCTGTGAGCCAACCTGATTGCTTGCTGGATCGTAGTCGGATTAGAGGATGTCACCATACTCTGAATTTGTGGGACTAAACCATCGATGAATTTCTCAATTCTCTTGTAAGAAGGTGTTACCATTTGCGGACACAAGTTCGCCAGTTCATGCGAACGAGCAGTGTAGGCTTCAATCTCAGATCCCTCCATTTTGAGATTCCAGAATTCACTTTCAAGTTTCTGTACTTCATCACGGTGACAATACTCTTCCCGCAGCATAGTCTTGAATTCATCCCAAGGCAATGCATTTGCCATCTCCAGAGTTAGCATTTGTACTTGGGCGTTCCACCAAGTAAGGGTTGAACCCTCTAGTGTGCCAGTTGCATACTTTACTTGGTTGTTCGGCGGACAATTGCACATAGCAAAAGCAGATTCGGATTTCTCCATCCAGCGGAGTAAGCCAACAGCCCCTTCGGCTCCACTGAATGAATGAGGCTTGCAATCCATGTACGCCTTGAAAGTACAAACCTGCTGGTGGTTGTGCTGACCTGAATTGTAAACATGAATGTGCTTTAGGGATAATATATTCGGATTGGGTTTTGAATGAAAGATGACTCACTAGAGTCGATAACAATTTGCTTTACCTCCAGTATTAACAGCGGCGTGAGTAGCTGCTACTGCTTCAGCCACACGCTCATTTATGAGTGCCGTGAGCTCGGCTGCAGTCATATTAATGTTTCCGCGACCACTGCATCCTCCGGCGCGTCCACCACGTCCATTTCCTCTTCCAGACATTATCTTTACATTCACAACATACAATAATGAGAAAAATCCATCGCATTTTATCGTCATACAAGTACAAGTAAGTAAAGAAATTCAAACCACAACATCTAACATTTCAATAATAGTAATACTTGATAAAATAAATTGTAACGATTACAACTAAATTCAACCAAACATCAAAATTCTAGAAATATCTGTTGGATGGGAACAACCCTGCCCATCTAGGTTTAAGGAAAGACGTAACTAAGAAATAAAGATAGAAAATCAAATGTCACTGCCGACTGATGTAACATCGGATGTTGCATCATCGTCCTCATCCTGATCTCCTGCAGGTGCATCCTCTGGTGCAACTCCTGCTGCCTCAACTGCTGCAAGTCGTGCATCAACCTGCTCAATCCTAGTGTGGAGTATATCTAGGTTCCACTCTGCAGTGTTCAGCCTGTCCTCCATATCCACACATCCATTTGCCAAATTCTCATGGACTGTATCAGTTGCTGCTAATTTTGTAGTCAGTGTGGTGATCCTCTGATTCATCAACATCTCTCGCTGAAGTATACTAGTAATCTCTCCAGCTGCATCTCTCATGTTCCAGATCTCCCGGTCCATCCTAGCCACAAAAGCAGCTATCACCTGCTCATAGGGGTACTGCAATGGTGGCAAAGCTCGTACAGAAGATGATGAAGAAGAAGAAGCAATGTCAGTAGTGAGTGGAGGTGGGACTTCCTCCTCGCGGATCCAGTTCCTGATCCTATCGGGATACCAATCCCAGTCCTGCGTGTTGCCTCTGACACGCACATGAATAGGCTCATCATGCCCTATTGTGGTGTTGATCGGGTTGAGTCGACATCTCCTCGACTCTGGCAAAGGTACTGTAGGAACATCGTGCTCCTGAACATCTGGGGATGCTGGTGAATTGGGTGGGGTAGACATTTCCTTTAACGGGATGAGTGAGTGCCATGTTTGAGTGTAAGTGTTGTGTAACTAATGCATGTACGTGGTTATAGTCTAGTATGCATTTCCTAGTTCTCTATAACCAATGTCTCTGATACCAATCTGTCACACCCCCAAAATCAACTAACGGAGTTTTACCGTTTAGGAGCGTGACATAACAGGATCTCAGTCATTAGTTACGTTGAACGACTCTATATGAGTTTAAGAAAAACTACTAATGTTGCTCATAGTCACGATGCAACACTAGTAATGAAAATACTGTTTTAAATGTAAGACTGCGGAAGCGAAAAGTTAAATGAAAAGCATGCGCCAAAACAGTTGCGCCAAAAATAAACAATGCGACAATAAATAAAATAAACAGTTCTTGAGTTTGCAAAATGATAGACTTCGTATGCATGCATGCCTTAGCTTGTGCTTGTACCTTATTGACCTGAGAAAACAGGCTAAAACGTGTCAACACTAGGTTGGTGAGTTCACAGGTTTATATGTTTGTAAAGTTTACTAGAATATACCATTTTCAATTATATCATAGGTAGCTAACCTAGTACATGTTACTAAAGCGTTTCGACACCGAAGCTGACTGTTTGTATGTTTGAACTGCCTCCTACCATGACTATCGTAATCAATGGTAAATGTTTAGGTCAATGTTACACCCGTTCGACTTCCCGTCGTGTTAGCGCGACTAACGCGGGTGGGGCTTGTCAATGCCCAGTAGTACTACTCAAGATTACCTCGCTAACCCATATACTAACGGTTCGATAAGTAAGGACTTTCACGATATGTTTGCGCTTAGTACACAAGTGATATAAAAGAAATGAATAATCTAAATGTTCGTACCCATGTTTTCTCCCCCAAAGTTTAAAACGTAAGAAAAGGGGCCGTGAAACTCAGCTTAGAGTATGTGCGAAAGTAAGCGAACTTAGAATGCTCGACGACTAACTGCCACCTATAAACACCGGTTTATAAGTGTGTGTTGTGCAAGATAATACGAACCCTAAGTATCCAAACAATCTCATTGTTTTAAGGGTTTAGAAAAGGTTTGTAAGTTTGACCAAGTTTGACTAAGTTTGACCAAGTTTGACTAAGTTTGACTCGACGACCCGTTGGTGACCCGTTTAGTGATTAAATGTTTGTTTAGTATGATACTTCTATATTATACACAAATGATCATGCTCACTTAGCAACAAAATCCTATTTGTTCTAACAAGATAGTAAGTTTCCAAAAATAGCAGGTTTCTATAAATAGAAGGTTTCGATAGATAGTAAGCATGTTCGGGTTTCACATCGTCGTTATCATATGCTTGTATGTTTCAATTCAAGTAGCACATAGCAATCATCACAACATGCAAGAATTCTATTCTACCTAACTTGTTTGACTCGGTTCCGATAAAGTTTCTATTTTTAACAACCTATGATGAGCATGCGCGTTTTATAATCATCTAGCAAGTTCACACATGTTATCATGTCATATCAGGTACAAAACCATCATCAATAAGCTATAGAAATCGAAACGAGTGAGCGGTCGAAAAACTGAAAACCAAATAAACTTTCTGTTAACAGGTGTCCCTCGCGCTACGCGAGAGAGGAGAGGGTTCTCCCTCGCGGTACGCGAGAAGATTAGGAACTCGCCCAGTTAACTTGTCCCTCGCGCTACGCGAGAGAATTGACCAAGGTTCCTCGCGGTACGCGAGAGGTCCAAAAACCAGTCCCGACTATTTTGTCTCTCGCGCTACGCGAGAGAGTTGTCCGATGGCCCTCGCGTTACGCGGGCGGTCAAAAATACAGCAAATTAAACAATCATTAGGGCTTAGCCGTTTCTCATGCAAATACAACGATTCCAAATCAAAGTTTTCGACTTTTATCTACTGTTCTACATCATAGTAATTACCAGATCTCATCATCAAGCAAATAATCAATCATAATACTTCTAGGGTTTAGAAAAACTTCATAAATCAACCACATTCAACAAAAACACATCAAGCTTGCAACTTTATTATGAAAATCATCATGTTTGGATGGATTTAGGGTCTGATCTAACTGTAAGAATCAAAAAGTATTCAAATCGGGTGAAACAACTTACGTGTGGATGTTAGAAACGTAAAGAGGATTCCGAATATGCGTTTAGTTCCAAAATTGAAGCTCAAACGAACGATCCTTGCTTGGTTGCAGGTTGAAATCGTGAGAGAGGGTGAGAGAGAGAGAGAGACGGCGAGATTTGAGAGAGAGAGAGATAGATTAGGTTGAATATTTTATAAAAATCTTTTTATAACATTTGTTCGGGCTTCTACTATGGGTTTGGGTAATTACGGGCTTTTAATTTAACTTTAACTAATTAACAATTAATACCCTTCTACTAATTATTTTTATAAAACTCATACTTTATAAAAATAGCAGATAATTTAACTGTCCGGTAAATCTACGCGGTTAAACGAACGTTCACGTATTTCACAGATAATTCACGTAGCACGTAAAAACACATAATTTATATAAACTATAAATTATTTATTGCTTGAATTGTTATTAATTAATTATCACCAACGTTCCGGGTTCGACTCGTGTGTGATCCGGTAATTCTACGGTCTACCGATGCGTGAGTGTTTGTGCGAAAGTGACGCATCTAATCAATCCTAATTAAATGTGATGCATGCGTGACTGTTCGAGGTAACTGAGTTTGAATGCATAACTGTTTGAGATAACGTGTTTGAGTTAACGGAGTTAACCTGAAAATGCCAGATGTCACACGAGATGCAGGAATTATCTAATCAACTGCAAGAGTTGCTTGATAAAGGTTTCATAAGACCGAGTTTCTCACCCTGGGGAGCTCCAGTCCTATTCGTAAAGAAAAAGGATGGAACCTTTAGGATGTGTATTGATTATCGAGAATTAAACAAGCTTACAATCAAAAACCGATATCCACTTCCTCGAATAGACGATTTGTTTGATCAACTACAAGGTTCCAGTTTCTATTCTAAAATTTATCTACGATCGGGGTATCATCAACTAAGAATCCAAGAAGAAGATATACCAAAAACGGCATTTAGGACTCGTTACGGTCACTACGAGTTCCAAGTTATGCCATTTGGTTTGACGAACGCACCAGCTGTTTTCATGGATCTCATGAACCGCGTGTGCAAGCCATACTTGGATAAATTCGTGATAGTATTTATTGATGATATATTAATATATTCACGAACCAAGGAGGATCATGAACATCATTTGAAATTAATCTTAGAACTACTCAGGAACGAGAAACTTTACGCTAAATTCTCTAAGTGTGAGTTTTGGATCCGAGAGGTTCACTTTCTCGGACACGTCATCAATAAGAACGGTATTCACGTAGACCCATCCAAGATTGAAGCTATCAAAAACTGGGAAGCACCAAGAACTCCGACTGAAGTGCGTCAATTTCTAGGTTTGGCAGGCTATTACAGGCAATTCATCGAGAATTTTTCAAAGATAGCCTTGCCTTTGACCACGTTAACTCAGAAGGACAAAAAGTTCGATTGGACTGATAAACAAGAATCAGCTTTTCAATTACTGAAGCAGAAGCTGTGTAGTGCACCGATCTTATCCCTTCCTGAGGGAATCGACAACTTTGTCGTATACTGCGATGCATCACACCAAGGACTTGGTTGTGTGTTAATGCAAAGAGACAAGGTCATCGCTTATGCCTCACGACAACTAAAAGTGCACGAAAAGAATTATACGACCCATGACTTGGAGTTGGGCGCAGTTGTGTTTGCACTCAAGATTTGGAGACATTATCTTTACGGTACAAGATGCACTATCTTTACTGATCACAAGAGTCTTCAACATATCTTCGATCAAAAGGAACTCAACATGAGACAACGGCGTTGGGTAGAGCTACTGAATGATTACGACTGTGATATCAAGTATCACCCTGGTAAAGCCAATGTCGTAGCAGACGCCTTAAGTCGCAAGGATCGAGTTAAAACTCTTCGTGTTCGTGCTCTAGGATTAACAATTCATACGAGTCTTACTACTCAAATCCGAACGGCACAACAAGAAGCAATTAAGGAAAAGAACATCCAAAATGAAGCACTACGTGGAATGATCAAACAATTGGAGACGAAATCAGATGACACTCTATACTTCATGAATAGAACTTGGGTGCCATGTTTTGGTAACTTACGGAAGTTGGTTATGGACGAAGTCCACAAGTCCAGGTACTCCATTCACCCAGGTTCAGATAAGATGTATAGGGATCTAAAAGAATTATATTGGTGGCCCAATATGAAAGGAGATATTGCCACATATGTCAGTAAATGCTTAACGTGTTCAAAAGTAAAAGCCGAACATCAGAAACCGTCTGGCTTGTTACAACAGCCTGAAATTCCCCAATGGAAATGGGAACAGATTTCTATGGATTTCATCATGACATTACCCAAGATGTCCAGTGGTTATGATACCATATGGGTAATTGTCGACCGTTTAACGAAATCTGCTCACTTTCTGCCAATTAAAGAAACCGACAAAACAGAGAAACTTACAAGACTCTACATTAAAGAAATTATGGCAAGACACGGAGTGCCAGTTTCTATTATCTCTGATAGGGATAGTTGTTTTGTGTCAAGAATTTGGAGGTCGTTACAAGAAGCCCTAGGCACGCGCCTAGACATGAGCACAGCCTACCATCCACAAACGGACGGTCAAAGTGAAAGGACTATCCAAACATTAGAAGATATGCTCCGTGCGTGTGTAATTGATTTCGGAGGTAATTGGGATACTCATTTACCGTTGGCGGAATTTTCCTATAATAACAGCTACCACACGAGCATTAATGCAGCTCCGTATGAAGCTTTATATGGTCGTAAGTGCCGCTCACCGCTATGTTGGGCGGAAGTTGGTGAAAAACATTTGACAGGTCCTGAGATTGTCCAGGAAACCACTGATAAGATCTTCAAAATTAAGGACCGTCTGAAAGCTGCTCGAGACAGACAAAAGAGCTATGCTGATAACAGACGGAAACCGTTAGAATTTCAAATTGGTGACCGAGTAATGTTAAAAGTCTCACCATGGAAAGGCGTTGCAAGGTTTGTTAACCGTGGTAAGCTCAACCCTAGATACGTTGGACCTTTTGAAATACTGGCTAGGGTTGGCCCTGTAGCTTACAAGCTCAAGTTGCCATAAGAACTAAGCAATGTACATGATACGTTTCATGTATCAAATCTCAAGAAGTGTTTATCAGACGAGACGCTAATTATACCGCCTGACGAGATTCACATTGATGATAAACTTCATTTCATCGAGGAACCGATTGAGATTACAGATTGGAAAGTTCAAAGACTGAGACGCAGTCGAATCAAACTGGTTAAAGTACGTTGGAACTCAAAACGTGGTCCCGAGTATACATGGGAACGAGAGGATCAAATGAAGACGAAATACCCCTCCTTGTTTAAGGATGCATCAGTTCAAGATGGCACGAATTGAATTTCGGGACGAAATTCTTTTAACATAGGGAGAATGTGACACCCGACATTTCAGGTTAATATCCGTACACGATATAAACGAGTTTATATTATATTTATGTTCGTGATTTACCTAATTGCATAAATTAGGACATTAAAGTCTAAGAAAAGCCGTACATTGTCTCATCTTATATTTTGGTAATTCTAGAAATTACCAGTTTCCATCGCAAATGACCAGAAAAATATATAGGCATATATATTTCACAAACTTTACGGGGAACAGTAAATTATTTTTAGAATAAAATTATAATACTGTGGGGAATCTAAACCGAATTAAGTTACCCTTTTTAAAACTATAATCGATATTAATACCATTAATAAACTAATACTTAAAAACTAATTATAAGCTCCCAAACCACTTTTTGACTTTCTCGACCAAAATCCCAGGGAATACTCCATTCCCACTCCCTGCGACCCATATCCCATACCATATCTGTGAGAAAACTCAGATATAACCCATACCCCCTTTCAATCAAAAGTCTCACTAAACCCTTTTATCACTCATTTTCTTACGACAAACATCTCATTTCTCTCTAATTCGAAGTCCAGTTTTAAGGCAAAATCCATCACGAATTCGGTGTTTTAAGAAGAATTTCAAGTGTTTCTGAAAAGAGTTTAGCAAAAGATTCAAGATCATTCTCTGTTTTCTCTCATCATCTTCATCTCTGTTTTAAGGTAAAAACTCAATACTATCTACAAATTTTCTTTTAAAACCGTAGCTAAGCATACAAAATATTCAAACGCAAGTAAGATAACAAGAAAAGTGTGTCGAATTCAAGTTTAAAACATAAAAATATGCAGGACTGATTCTGTCAATCAGAATTGCAGTAATCGAAACTATAGTTTCGATACCTGTTTCTCAATCGAAACTAGGAGTTTCGATACCAGTTTGATCGAAACTAGGAGTTTCGATACCTATTTGATCGAAACTAGGAGTTTCGATACCTAGTACTCAATCGAAACTAGATAGTTTCGATACTCAGTTTGCTTAATCGAAACTAGGTAGTTTCGACCTCTGTTATATTCTGTTCTGTTCAATCGAAACTAGGTAGTTTCGATACCTGGTCATCAGTCCCATTTAGCAGTAACTGAGAACTGTTTTTACTACAAATCAAGTGTTGAAAAACTAAGAAGATATTTTAAACAAAAGCAATCAAATTTACTAAGCCGATGAACAATTTGCATATAAGACGTTCGGTCTTAACAAGAATTACCCTTTTTGAAATTAGGGTACGAATAGTCAAGGTTGACTGGAACATTTATCGTTGCTAACATACTCAAAACAAGGTGAGTTTCACGGCCCCTTTTTACTGTTTTCAATATTTGGGGGAAGAACATACTTATAACTATTTTTATATGATAACAAGAAAACAAGACCCGACCTTTATGTATGCATGAGTTGATACATTTGTAACTCTTAAAGTCCCCTGACCATCATATTTATAACCATTAGCTATAGATTAGCCTGAGATTCTATGGATAGTACTATTGGGTCTGACACCCCCGGTCATGGTTAGTCGCGCTAACCATGGGTCCCTCTGGCCAAATGACTGCATAGTGTTCTAATATTGCTCGTGAGGTACGAGTGAGGGGCAAAACACCTGGTCTTGGTTTGGTTATGCCTCATGTATGTACATATTATTTGTATTCCTAGCAAGTTTACAAATGGGTCAAACATTACTTGTTTTGCTTATCATATACGTAAAATCATTTTCATGCAATTGGTTTGCTCATTGTATTCATATATGAAACCTGTGAACTCACCAACCTAGTGTTGACATTTTCAAGTATGTTTTTCAGGAAATTAATCGCGGCAACAAGAGTAATACTATGTAGGGTTCATGCATACATGGTGGATACAACTTTTGAAGATTTTTCTTGTATAACCCATGATGTTCGGGTCATATTTGCAAAATCTTAATATTTTGTAACTTCAACTACTATTTTGGGCTGTAAAACCTTAAACTTAATTTATGTATCCAGTTGTATGTATGCGTTTGCAATAATTATATGCTTTGATAAACCATGAACGTCGCGCCTCGCGTTTCCGCCTTGGCGGGGTGTGACACAAACACTCCCACTAGATCCTCCGGTTGAGTTGTTGATTTGAGTGACAATAGTGGGTAAGACAGCAAAAAGTTGTTGAGTGAGCAGGGTGGCTATGGCGGTGGTTTCGGTAGAGGCTTCACCGGTGTTAGACACGGTGTTATCAAGATCATGATGAGGAGGCATTCTATGAAAAAGAAATCATAAGTCGGTAGTTAGGATATACATTCAAGAATAAAAAAAGTGACAATATTTGTAAATAAAATCACTCATTCATTAATATTAATGTCTTACAAGATAAATAAAACATATATTAAAACATATATGTTTAATTACAAATGAATTAGAAAGACAAACCTGACTAGTCAAAATTCAAGATTCAGATGAATGTTACTAGTGAGACGTGTTTTAGCCTATAAGTGAGCACTTACTCCAAGGGTCCCCAGGTAAGTGCGACTTGTAACGAACGTGCCTCACTTTCCTTTGACAAGACCCCTAGTGTACAGGCGCTCACCCTTCCAGATTACACGTGTCTATAGTATCACTATCCAAGCCTTTGATTTTGATGGGAACATTATGGATTAGGCCATGCCCAAGAGTTGGATTCAGCTTCAGAAGTCAGCTTCCTTTTCTTGAACGGGATGGGCCTCAGAAATGGTTCCAATATGGCTATCTTGGTCATAGGATTACAAATCGCTTGATATGTTGATTACTTCAGGCTTCTGTGTGAGGAGGCTTGTCGCATCAAAGATTAACCCAGGCTTGACATTATGTTTCGAGGGTAGCAGGCTTCCAGAATAAGATGTTCGTGGTGAGATTAGCCTGCTCCAACTAACTGGGATTTGGGACCCGTGATGTGTTGTAACTATATATATATACTTTATGAAGGTTTTTACATAATTAGTTTTAAAAAGGGTTTTCACCAAAGACTAATCACACACACACCGGGCAAGTGTACCCGTCGGATAGCAACATAGTAAAGGTAAGAACCGGATATCAATCCATGGACACGGTGGAATGCGATAATAAACCGGAAGTAAAATCTAATCAAGTAAGGGTAAAAAATGTTTAAGTTGATTTTTGATTAAACTAATATGCAAGAATATAAAACTAAACTAAGAACACAAGTCAAACAATCAAGGAAGGAACATCACTTCGGTCACAAATCCATTCAGTAGACATCCAACAACAAATATAGATACATGAAAAGTACAGGATACGTATGCTGACTAAACTCTCGTCAAAGACATCTAATTATATGAATTTTCGGAAAGTTAGAATGAATTATGCAAACTAACCACCTAAAATCATGCAATGAAGCTCACGTGCTATGAATATGTCAATGTTTAATAAAGATTGAACTAGCTTCCTGTCAAGGTTGGCTAATTCAACAACTAGTTGGAAAGATTACACGAATCAACACATAACCCACCTCAAGTTGATTAAAATAAACAACATCATGCACTTCCTCAACATACAATGTTCATATAAAGATTACATAAATTAGAAGATTGCGTCAACAAGTCCTAGATAAACATAATACTAAACATGACACACCATAACAAGCACTTTGTCTTTCCAAACATAAGCATAAGGATGCACATTCAAGAGTTTTCAACCATAAACAAGTCTTCATCCACCATTCCTAGTCAAAAGCTATAAACTAGCATACATGCATACACTAATCAATGAATACATCCATAAACCATGGGTTTTCCAACATACATAGCCTACACATACACAAGTCTTGCAAACAATCTGAACTCCCAAATACACAATATCATTGAAGAATAATCATGCCATTGTAATAACATTAACATAAACTATGCCAAAAATCCATAAATATTGTCAAACGTTACTAAACTTCATCTAAACCAAAGTGATATCAAGAGTTAGCTCATGGTAAGCATAAGAACAAGAACAAAGCAAGGAAAAGTTACAAGACTCATGAAGAAATGTCAAGAATCAAACCAACTTCCCCAAGCTAGATGATGATGAGGTATGGTGATCCTCTTGATGTTGTAGTCCTTCCTAGAAGCTTGAAATGTGACTAGAAACAAGGAAATTCAGAGCACAAAACAGTGCTCAAAGGTCTAACTCTCCAGGTCTCCAGACTTCTTTCTGTGGGAAAATTCTGATATTTATAGGATAAGCGTGGCACTACCGTGCCAGGTGGTAAGGCACGAACGTGCCTGTCATCGGGGAACGACCATGCCTAGTGATTGGCACGGCCATGGGACAGGTGGTTAACCGATTTGCTCCTGATTCAGACTCACGGGTATACACGCGATCGTGGTACGTCAAGAGCACGGTTATGCTCGTTAACTTGGCTTGGCGCGATCGTGCCTAGGGTTTGCAAGCTTGTCACGACTGTGCCAAGTAGGGGGAATGACCGTGCATCTAACCCAGAAACCCTAAAACTCCATCTTTATTCCTAGAATTATCATGTTTATTCACTTAGCTTCACAAAAACCTACAAAACAGGAAACAAAGCAATTCAGTGTCTAAACGTGGAAAATAACCAAGAATTGATCGTCAAATGAGCGAATTTTTGTGCAAACAAGATGTGTAAATTACAATACATCAAACAACCCCACACTTAAACATTGCTTGTCCTCAAGCAAAAATCAAAATAAAACAAAACTTCCAATGGCACTAGGGATCAATTCCGAAAACCGTAAGCATTAATAAACTAATCTTTTCAAGAAATGCAAAGTTAACTAAATGAAACCCAAGGAGCCCAACGAAGCAACAACCGAAGAGCAAATGGATATGCCTATGAAATCCTTAGAATGCAACCTTATACTCCTCACAATGTTCACACACACTCAGGTATATATATGATCATACAAGTGATGGTGTATGTATAGAACACACAAATGCCAAGACAATGGATCATATATAACTCATAAGCTTGCTAAAAGATCAAATCTCTATCGACTCACATGAAACAAAGCATAAATCAAGAGGACTTTGAACGGGCTGTGACTTGGCTATGGTTAAGGGGTAAGGAAGTGGAATTTGAAAGTGGCTAAATGGCTACAAAATCCGGCGGCTATGCAAACTCAAAAACTAATTACAACCTTCGACATAAAAATAAACTAAATAATATATTCCTATAGATAAGAGCTATCAGTCGGATTCTTTTCGTCTTTGCTTGCTCTAATCGGATATATTTCACCTGATTTTAATGACTTTGTTTTTGATTTTATTTTATTTTTTTTGAAGAGAACTAAGTCAATATGCATCTTTTCTTAGCTAAAAACTTCTCAAGAAATAAGAGCTTACAACAAAATAAAAAATACAAAATTTACATTTGCCAACCTGATTTCTAACACGGGTACAAAATAATAAAAAGGCTAATATGGCTATGTGGTGGTGTAATGTGGGTAAAAACAAGAAAAAACAAGGGATAGACTCAATGTGGCTAACTAGTGAATGTGTTCGGTGAGGAAAAACAAAAATAAAAGCTCACAAAATGGTTTATCCTAATGCCTTAATCATTTTTATGCAATATTTATGTTCATGATTTCGAAGTGTATACTAAAAGCAAGTTCTAATAAGCATGAAACATCCGATACACTCAAATCCGCAAAAACGAGAGCAAACAATGTCTAAAGCTATCAATGCTTAAAAATAAACTCACGGAAATGGAAATGAGTGGGTGTAAGCAAAAGGTTACATGTAATTCATTCGTTCAACCCACTAAAACTCATGGTTATCACAAAAAATTGGGTTTGACTCGATGAAATTTCTATCTCAATTGCTTTCGAAAAATCAAACCTCTAATATTTACTAAAAATGTGAATGCTAAACGGTTAACTTTTATTCTATTTTTGTGTTTTTTAATTTTATAAAACTGATTTAGTGTTAATAAAAATTATGAAGGAAGATTTTGCAAAAAATGAAGTGATAAAATTCTAAAAGGACAAACACAGCATGAATACCTTCGCACCCTACACTTAGAATCATACATTGCCCTCAATGTATAATAAAAAATAATGCAAAGAGAAGAATGAACACCCAACCCCACACTTTAGAAACGTACATTGCACTCAATGTACACAAAAATATGTAATGCAAAGGAGAATGCAATGCAATGGAGTGTGAAGGGAGAACTAAAACTTCCCTCGTGTCAGTCTCTGTCAAACTCAAACTGTCTACCCATAAACATGTCGTTCCAAACAGTCCACAATTCCAAGATCGAAGTAAGACTAACAACATCAAAACACAGATCAGTAACATCAAGCCAAAATATACACGGGATAAGTAAGTACAAGTATTTATAAACAATACAACGGGAACAAAAATACTACAAAAGAAAGAACAACAAACGTCGAAGCGTGATAACAGAGTTTGTACAAAATACAACCAAGTAAAACTCACAAAAATGATACCAAAAGGCAATGGGAGGTACTACTCCCACTTCATACCCACCATGTCGACGCCTGCTCCTCCACCCTCCTCGGCTCCTCCTGCTGGTGGTGGTGATGGTGGTGGTGTAGGCGGGTGCTGCGGTGATGGTGGTGGAGTATGATGGTGCTGAGGTGAAGGCTGTGGTGATGGATGTGGAGTATGATGGTTGTGAGGTGAAGGTTGTGGTGATGGATGTAGGGATGGCTGTGGCTAGTGCTCTGGCTGCATAAAGAACGATAAGGGGACCACGTATGGCGCCCCGCCAGCAGCAGTAGCAGCGCACATGACCTCGTACTACCAGGTCCAGTAACCCATGAACAGTTCCTACTGAATGACAACCGGAGATGGTGGTGGTGGCGGAGGGGGCGGAGGAGGTGGTGGAATAATCGGATCGGCAAGGTGGTGCTCGTGCTGAGCTGTGTGAGCCTGGTGGGCGGCGGCGATGGCCTCTGTCTCGGCCTGAGCAATGTCGGGTTCTGGACCCGGACGATCTGGATCCCAGACCCGTCCCCATCTATCAACTAATCTAACCCCTCCCATCGCGCGACGAGCCACGTGGATGTTCCTAAGAGTCTGCATGGTCATCACCATGGTCTCGGCCACCGGGGTCAAATCTCTGATAAGCTCATCTATCAGCAGGTGGTAGTGTTTAGCAAGCCTAGTCACAAAGTGGCCGCCACAAATGCCGCTGGTGACCTCTCTCCCTAAGATATTCACAAGGTACCCCGCTATAGTGTGCGCAAGATTGCAGTTGCGCGGGCGTAGCAACCAGAACAGATAAAATAATGTAGGTCCACATGGCTCTTCTACAGATCGTTCTCGTAATAAGACGTATCGTAAACGCGGAGTGCGGAATCCTACCGAATCAACGATTTCATACGAAATAGACAATAGAAACAATCAGGTAAATAACATTTACTTGTATTCCACCAATCACAAAGTTTACAGAATTCTTGTTCGATCAGTCTCACTACTCTGTTCTAAACAGACTCTGAAACTCTATTTATAGACACATGTTCTGCACCAGGTGAACTTAACAAGTTCGCCTCAAAGATGCTTAGGCGAACTTATTAAGTTCGCCTCTAACAGACTAAGGCGAACTTGACATGTTCGCCTCTAGCATAACTTGTATAAACACTTAGAAAACATTTAATACAAAAACATAAAGACATTTAGATCTAAACTATTATAAAGCTTTTGTCATACAATCTATGTCCTAACAGACTTCCTCTTGAAAATAGCTTGATCTTCAGTCTCCAGTCTTTATGATGAGCTCTTTCAGTTATCCGGTAATCTACTGCCTGCTTGCACTCCATATCTTCTACAAATCTCCAAAACTCTTTTGTACTGCAATCCTTGTTCTTTCCATTCATCAGTCAACATGATCTCATTCTTTCTCAACGTCCTCTGATCTTTCTTTGAAAAGTTAATAAGATTCATTGCATCATAGAAACTCACAATGACCTTATTATCTTTATCATCAATCCTTGCTTCACCAGTATTAACATCTACATACCACCATTTCATATTCCCAAGAAAATCTTGTTGAATCTTCTTCAATGGTATCTTCTATACATCACGTACTGGTTTGAACTTGTACTTCCAGGTCACTATCCCAGTCTTTTGATCTATGATCTTCACTCTTTTTCCTTTCTGAGGCTTTAGCCTTTCATACTTCCCTGAACCACCTTCTTTCTTTATCAAATTGGCAATCACATTAGCTAATCCATAATTTGATCTATTAATCAATGGTTTAGTAGCTAGACCATTCATTTCACACCTTGGCAAGGTATTGAAATACTTAATCCTAGGCTTTAAGTACTGAACACCATCAGATCTTTTAAGAGCAAACACCTTTGTGTCATTATCATAAAACCAACTTATGATTCTTCCAATACACCTCTCCTTATTCACATATCTTTCTTTCTGAGCAGGTTGTACTTGTGAGTTGGGTAGCACCTTCATCCAGCTTTTCACAACTTCTCTCCACTGTTCTCTAGTCATTCCTATATTTCTATACATCACAGGTTCTTCATTCAGCTTAGGAGACACAGTGTGAGTAGCATTAGTATCAGCATCTATATTGGATTGAACATTTTTATCATTAGTATCAATCTTGGATTGAGCAGTATCCTCAGACATAGTGATATCTTCAATAGAGTCCATAGAATCTGTTACTGCTTCATAGGAGAATTCAGGAATAACATCATCTTGGATGAAGTTATAAGGGACATTCAGACCATCACAGCCTTCATAAGTAACTTTATCTTTATTCTTCTCTATCTTTATCTCCACTATCTCTCCTTCTACAACTTCATTATCAGACACTTCATCTTCAATGTCATTGAATAATTCATCAATATCATCCAGACATTCTATCTTCTTAGCTTCTTCCTCTTCAGAGTCTGCAAAGAATTCCAATAATAGAATTTCTTCATTAACTCCAGAATCATCCTTGTTTCCTTCAATTGTTTGTGATGTCGACTCCCCCTGAACTCTTGATATAGGATTAACATTAGCAGCGTATTGACGATCACCCTCAACATTACCAGTAGGATCATTGTCTTCATCATCCTTTCATTGAATAGACTCAGTATGACATGTATCGTGTATCCTTAACTCCCTCTGAGCGTCAAGAATCTCAACAAGTTTGGACACCAATAATTGCATGTCGGCAATCTGTGTAGCCTGAGTCTGAATAACTAGCTGTCTCTGAGCATCAGTAGACACAAGAGTATCCACATGATTCTGTAAAGCAAGCACTTGTGATTTAAGGAAAGTAATCCTATCAGAATCAGAAGGTTTTGAAGGACCAGCCGAAGATTGAGGAACAGACGGAATAGGAGTAATCACAGGAGATGGATTCTTAGATCTCAGAGGTGTAATCAATAAGGAAGCAACAAAGTTAGCATCCTCAACACCTTGTGAAGAATGAGCAGCAGCAATAGAAGAAGACATAAGCTTCTTAGCCTTTGGATCCGGATTAAAATCACTCTCTGAATCAGAACTCTCATCAACTAATGTTCTCCTACCAAGTACTGATCCGGAAGGAGGATCCCGAAAAGACTTACGTCTCGGTCTTTTGGCTTTGGATTTAATATGCTTGCCATCATTTTCCAATGGCACATTAGCCAATCTCTCATAATGATTTGAGCAAAAATCTCTAGACTCATTAGAGTTAATACTCTCAAAACCAGGTAAAATTGTTTCACTTGAGCTGGAACTAGAATCATTTTCATCCACCACATTCCCTTCAGGTTCATGAATGGGCGAGTTCACAGCTTCATCATTAAAATCTTCCATATTCATACCTAAGTCTTGTTCATACTCTTGAACAACTTCTTCTTGAACAGTTTCATTCACAGGCACTTGTGGAATAGGAACTTGTTGAACATGAATTTGTTGTTGTTGAGGAACTTGTTGTTGAACAGGAACTTATACAGGTTGTTGTGGTTGATGTTATTGTTGTTGTTGTAGATTTTGACCTTGCCCTTTGAAGGTTCAACATAATCAGGATTGATTAAGTGACCAAATAAAGGAGTTTGAACAAGAATCAAAGCAGCATTCTGTTGTTTCACCTTTGTGCAATCAGTAAGGACACGTTTTGACATCGGAGTCAAAGATAAACGGATTGGATGATGTGGGAGACCATGAATAAGATGATTTAGAATCATTTGGATGAACCGAGGATACATTAGAAATCCTTGACCTTCTGGTGGATTAATCTGCATAACCAACTACCGGTAAATATAAAGAGCAAAGTTGAACCGTTTGTTCAAAGTCAAAGACACCATTGCAGCCTGTAGAGCACTCTTTAACCCATCAGTACCAGCTTTTCTAGGAGATAAGCATTGAATAATCACGTGCATGAAGTACCTTCATTCTCCAACTAAACCACCCTTACGAGCTTGAGTATCATTAGGTCTTCCACGATAACCCATCCTCTGAAAATATCCCATAATCAATGTTTGAGGATATGACATAGGATCGTCATTAGCACCTCCAACAGCTAGAGCAGCACGAATATCTCTGCCGAGATAGCAATCTCTGTATTGTTCACTGTAGCATGAAGAACATTAGGTTTAACATCCGTATCTTGATGTACCGTATCCCAAAATTGTTGAATGTACACTAAGCTTATATACGGATCTGCTGATAAGGCCACACGTAGACGTGAACGGTTCAAGAATCCAAAAATCCCTTGAAAATTTACAGCCTCCGACATGTTAGAATCTAATAGTGCCACTTGGTTATGTTTGTACTCAACACGACGAGCCATCTGAAAAGTATTTGGACAACAAACACATTAGACATATAGCTTATAAAATTCACAAAAAAAAATTTGTAAAAAAAAAAAATTTCAAACAAAAAAAAATTCACAAGTCCAAAAACCTCTGAGCCCCTTGGCGAACTTACTAAATTCGCTTAGTGTTGCAAGAGGCGAACATAATAAGTTTGCCTAAACAAGTTCGCTTGAACAAGTTCGCCTGAACTTGTCTGCCGATACAAATTCCACACAGAAATCCAAATCTGTCAAAATGATATTGTAAACATGAATTAAACATCGGAATGACATCGACGAACAACCAAAAAGCAATATCAAGAGTCAATTTATCTATTTAAGCCAGATGTAACACCAATTAGGTCAAAATTCCTCTCGGGTAAAACCTTCGACGAAAACCGAAAAAAAAACCAACTGTCCTCATAGCTCTTCTACGGATCGTTCTCGTGATAAGACGTATCGTTAACGCGGAGTGCGGAATCCTACCGAATCAACGATTGCATACTAAATAGACAATAGAAACAATCAGGTAAATGACATTCACTTGTATTCCAACAATCACAGAGTTTACAGAATTCTTGTTCGATCAGTCTCACTACTCTGTTCTAAAAAGACTCTCCTTTAACTGTTGCTAACAAATCATCAATTACAAGTCAAAGAAATTCTATCAATTACAAGTCAAAGACTCTAAGACTAAGACATAATATCTTCAAGCTTGTTGTCACTAGAATATGCTCTAACTGACTCCCTCTTGACAACAGCTTTAGAAGATTGTCATCCGTCTTCATATATCATCAAACACACTGTAGTGTTCGTCTTGTTCATCTGCACACCCTCTTTATTTCTAGAAGAAAACTTGGAAGAAGGACCTCTTGTCAACTTCTGTCTGCAATATTAAGTTTTTACAAAGGAGAACAACCAAGAATAACCAACAATTAAGATTTCCATGGAAGCTGGAAAAATAAATTCTTTTTGGTTTTTCAAACATAAGAAACACAAAATCTTTTTGGTTTTTCTCTATATAAACTAAAATGTAAAATACAAAATCACATCTTTTTGGTTGAACATCACGAGTAAGAAGATCATATCAGTATATATGAGATATCAATCACACATCTTGGATATAAAATCCATATAATATCAAATGGTATCCTATGTCATTCTTTCAAGCCATGACCAATCAAAACAATATCTTTCAAGATTATCACACTCTATCTTTTCAAGACTTTCATATTGCATGTTATGATACGCGATAAACATTCAAAGAAAATAGGATTATGCTATGACATACAAATTTAATATGTCAATATTATAAGATTTGAAACTAAAGCATCTCATTCCCACTTTCTTGTGAGTTAAGGTACCATTTAAGTATGAAATACAACGTGTACCCCACTAGTATGCCAACAGAAAGTAAATGCAGTATCTTCAAGACATATGAGATTTTACTAAACATTATCCAAATTTCCAGAATGAGGAAACATCACTTAGCATATGAATAGCATAATCCAAATTGGATTGAATAGGAATCAATGTGATTCAGAATCGATTGATTCAATGTTTTGGCTTATATATGTGGAATCATAAGATTCAGGTACGTGGATCCAACTGTTATCTGGATTATGAATTCAATGGAATCAGTAAAGATGATTTATCAATATGATCCAAGGGCTAGTACATGTTTGACAGATGTTGTAAAGTACATATCTTGATTATACTTCAAATTGCATGCTTTTCGGGACATGGGCACTGAAGCAAATCGAATAAATAGTGCTAAGGACATAACCCAAAACTGATCTCATAGGACAATCTCTATTAAAAGCTAATATTCTTTATCTGATAGTGATCTTTTAACACACACACCCAGGCATAAAATGGGTGCAAATCATAGTTGTAACATATGCAATTATGTTTTCACACTACTAATGGTTCAGTGACTCTTTTAGTCTACTGACAATTCAAATTATATGCATACACAACACTATCATTTCCTATTTGTGCAATCTCTGAATTTTAGATCAAAACATATAATTCAGATATATTAACATAAAGCACCAACCAGTTAATCTAAGGTCATGTGTGAAAGAACATCTACTGATGTACTATCATCTCTTCTTTAACTTCAAGTAATGTCGATTTTATCTTTTTCAATTTGTTTGGCTTTTTCAAAGAAAGTAAAACAAATGAAAATAAAATCTTCCTTGAAAACATTTTAAGAAAAACATTTTACTTGGTTACTCAGGATTAAGCAAATCAATCAATTAAAAACTCAAACCGATGTAATCATGTAATTGAATGTCTTTGCCTTTGTCACCAACACAGTTCTGTACTCCCCCTGTCCTGTAGACTCCCCCTCAACTAGTCAAATGGTTTCATCAACGACTTTATGCTCACCATTGTCATCCAAAGTTTCAGGTTGTCCTTTAGACTTTGTAAAACTCTTTCAAAATAACATTGTGTGTGACACATTCACCCCCTTGAGCATCAAGTCGTTGAATCAAATAGAGTTACCAACTTCTGGAATGACTCATTGCTCTTGCAGATGTCATTCCCTTTCATGTGCTATGAAGAACCACCACTATCAACAACCAAAATGGTATTAATAGTTCCTCTTGGTAAATCCTACACAACTAACAAGAAACATTAATTTGAAATTGGGACCCAAGCCATGGTAGTCATGGGTCTTCCATCTGTATCAAAATAATAAACCTCACTCCATTCACAATCGAATCTCTCATCGATTTTCGGAGATTGTTCCGACGAGTCAGAAACAGAAACTTTAGATTTCCAAACATACTTCTGTTCATTAAGTTCTTTTTGCTTAAAATGTGAAGTGTTTGAACACTCTTGTTCATTTAAAAAAATGTTTAGATCGTGAAAGCTCTTGTTGTTCTAAAAGTTTTCTCAATCTTTTGTTTCTCCTCCGTCATGAGGTCTAGAAAGCCAAACCTCAGATTTTGAGTTACCCTTTGGTGTATCATGAGGTTTAACCACATTTGGGTTAACATAAGGCTTACCATGAGTTCTTACCTTTCCTAGAGTAACATGTCGGTTACCTTTGGTGTTGTGAGGACAAGCAATCCTAATGTGACCCACAAGACCACAGTAAAAGCAAGATCTCGTCTCACGATATTCTCTCATATAAGGAATCTTCACACGAAGATGCACTTGAAGAAGATTCTCCTACATGAACTTCTTTTGGAGTTTGAGACGGAACAAACTTTTTCTCAACAGGTTTTGATCCAGGCTTCATCTTCTCAAGAACTACATGCTTCTTCCCTTTATTTTTGTAAGGACAATTCACCACAATGTGTCCCATCTCATTACAATGAAAACATGTACGTCTGTTTTTATAATCTCTGACATATGGAACTCTCCTTGAATTTGAAGAACTTCCAAATGAATAATATCCAGATGAATTAGAATCAACCTTTGAGTCTTCTTTCTTAACCTCTTTCGGTATCCCCTCTACCTTAGCTTCATTAAAATATTCATCATCACTCTCATCAGAATACACCATATCTTCACCTGTGACTAGATTCACCTTTAACATAGTCTTAGGATCTAAATCCTCAACGTTTATAATCTCAGGTGTAACAGAATAATTTCCGCTGAATGGTGGAGGAACATAACCAATACCATTAGTTCCCTTCCCCTCTTTAATATTATTATGATAATTTCCTAATAAGAATGATGAATTTCCAAAGGTTTCTAACTTTCTATGCAATTGGATTACCTCTGTTTTAGATTAAACTAGTTCCATATCTTTCTCAGCAAGATCATTATTTCTTTTCTCAATTTCTGCAAAGGACATATCCAGGTGATATGCCTGCTCTTTGATCTTCAAAGTCAGAGAATTTATATCCCTCTTCAGTGATTCCATTCTCTCAATACACACATTCTCATTATCTTTTAACTTTTGATTTACCATGTGCATGGATTTCATATCACAAATGAGGTTTACGTTGTCATCCATAAACCTCATCATTTTATCCTTCACTGAAATACAGTTAGAACAAAACATTTCAAAGTGAGAAACTACCTCAGCTTTTACTTCTGAAGAAGATGCACCAGAAGCCATGAAAACGTCATCATCAGCTTCACCCTTTTGATCAACAAGGACAGACTCCGCATCAATTTCTGATACACTCAGATCATCTTCAACTGTCTGAAAGCTTTCTTCAGTCATCACATCAGTCTAAGTAGATTGAGTACTTTCACCAGAACGAATACTCTCACTATCAGTTAAATCTGCAGAAGAATCACTTTGAGAATCACTCTGCTTCTCCAATACTTCTTTGATTAAGACCACAAACGCTTGAGAAGTTTCTTCACCCTTTTTCTTCAATGCTTCCCATAGATCTCTTGAAGTTGAACACTTCCCGAGACTATGAATGATTGCTTTTGGTAAAGACATCGTTAAAGTTTCACACATTTTCATCTCTCGATCAAACTTCTGCTTTTCTACTTTAGTAAGAGCTGTCACTGGTTTAGGAACATCACAAAATTCCAGAAAGTCAAAAGTAAGATGCACATATCCTTTTGTAATTGGTCTCCAAAAATTTTCATCAGTTTCTGATACGAACTGTTCGAACCGGACTTTCCAGCTACGGTAATCTGATATGCATAAAAGCCTCAGTGGCATAATTTCAATCTCATTATCATCACACGAAATTGACATTTTGAAATTTTTGCGAAAATATCCGGAAAAAATTTCCCGCCAAAATACTCTTTTTAAAAATTTCAAAAATTCAAAATTTAAAAAATGATATAAACCAACCACATAAGCTTTCCCTAAAAAATTTAAACAAGAAGAAATTTCCTAGCAAAATACTCGCTAAGTTCGCCTGATACTGCCTGAGCGAACTTAATAAGTTCGCCTGAACTTCACTGAGCGAACTTAACCCCAAGCGAATTTGATATGAAGCGAACTTAATAAGTTCGCTTAAATCAAAAAATTCAGAAAATCTAGTAAGTTCGCCTAAAGAATTAACAAGTTCGCCTAATTTGAGAAGCGAACTTAACAAGTTCGCATAATTTGAGAGATGCAAACTTGACAAGTTCGCCTGCACACAATTTCAGCAAGTTCGCTTGCTTCAGCAGAATCAAACTCAGGAACAGCTTCAACCCAAAAACACGAACAAAAATTTACCAAAAATCTTCATATCTCACTGATTTGAAGGAATTAAACAAAATTAAACCATAGGATTATGTATTTTATCAACTAGAACACTTCTATCGGATGAATTTCCACAAAATCCACTTCAAAATCACCAAATCAGCAGTAAAATAAGATTCAAGAACTTGAAAAACTCAATGGAAATGAAAAATCGAAAAGGTGATCAATTTCTTGTCAATTTGCGTACAAAACCGTCTCAAACCACCAAGAATCATGAGCATAGGCTCTGATACCACTTGTAGGTCCACATGGCTCTTCTACAGATCGTTCTCGTAATAAGATGTATCGTTAACGCGGAGTGCGGAATCCTACCGAATCAACGATTGCATACGAAATAGAAAATAGAAACAATCACGTAAATAACATTTACTTGTATTCCAACAATCACAGAGTTTACAGAATTCTTGTTCGATCAGTCTCACTACTCTGTTCTAAACAGACTCTGAAACTCTATTTATAGACACATGTTCTGCATCAGGCGAACTTAACAAGTTCTCCTCAAAGATGCTTAGGCGAACTTATTAAGTTCGCCTCTAACAGACTAAGCGAACTTAACAAGTTCACTTCTCATAGACCAGGCGAACTTGACAAGTTCGCCTCTAGCATAACTTGTATAAACACTTAGAAAACATTTAATACAAAAACATAAAGACATTTAGATCTAAACTATTACAAAGCTTTTGTCATACAATCTATGTCCTAACAAATAACTCCCTCAAATTCACTACCGTCCCCCCGACCTCGTCCAGAAATAGAATACACAATGCAGCGGTGGAGAATACGGTGAAGAGGATCTCGAAGGCTCGAAGCGTTGGACAAACTAGGGTTGTAAATGCCAAAACCAAAATCATGCCAGAACTGGTCCTTGGCCTCCTCAGATAGAAACTAGGTAATCCCCTCAATGAAAAACTCTGTCTGGACCTCATCCCTCAAGTATAAGCTCGATAAATGCCCAAACTTGGTGATTGACATCACCCGCCACTCCCTGCCGAGTCTAAACCTAACCGTCTCGGGTTGCTCTAGGTTTGCGCAAGGATAATCGAACTTATATGTGGAGAAAAACTCCACCACAAGCTCTACGTACTGGATAGTGTGGAACCTGAACAAATGGCGCCAGGGGGCGGTGACAAGATCGTTCCATCGGTCTCTCTGACCGACGGCCTCGATCGCTATTGGATCTATACGACGGGCAGCTAGAATCTAAAAGGGGGCCACAGAACTTCCAAACGAGCCTCGTACACCTTTTTTAGATCTAACTCAAGGTAAGGAAGGTCTCTGATGCCTGCCATCTGCAAGAAAAGCAAAATATTGAATTCACAACAGTTATGAAGACATTGGACGAAATAATGAAGTTTCTGATCCAAGTTATGAAGGGGCACGGTCGTGCCTGGGAAGGGGCACGACCGCGCCAAGGTCAAAATCCAAGCCCACGGTCGCGTTGTGGCCGACCATGGGAAGTCCTAACCAGAAGCACGGTAGCGCCAGGTCCGGACACGACCGCGCCCACGTCAAAAGTGAAGACCACAGCCGCGCTAGAGAGACACACGACCGCGTCTAAACCAAAATCAAGGAAACACGACCGCGCTAGTGGGATACATGGCAGCGCTCAACCAAAAAGGCATTCCTCGAAATTTTTCCAGCCGGACACGACCGCGCCTGGTCATGAGCATGATCGTGCTCAACCCAAAATAGGGTTTCAGATTCAAATTTTTTCATTTTTGGGGACGATTATGAACGACTTTAATAAATACAAGATCCAGGAAGTCCACAACAAGCTTTCTAACCTAAACTAACTACAAACAGAGACCAAAAAAGGAAAATTTCAAGAAAACCTAAAAATATTTAAAATCCTAATTTTTTAACATGCAATTGGACTAACAATCCCTAGCCTAAACATGAAACGAAGAGAGTAAGACTCGGAAACATACCTTAAATCGTTAGGGAGGGGGGGAGGTTCAGTAGTATGAGAAGGGGGGTGAATCGCGATAGGGAAGGTTTTGTGGTCGTTTGATGGGATAAGACGAGTAAAGGGGTCTGTTGTTTCAAAAGTTCAATTTATACCGACCCATCAAACGCATGGCACGACTGTGCCTGTTGCCTAGACACGACCGCGTCGCTTTATGGGGCATGACCATGCCAAGGAAAAGGCACAACCGTGCCTACCACCCCGCATACACAAAACCCTAACTTTTTATGCAGACTGTTCCAAAAATCGATTGCGATTCATCCCAAAATTTCTAAAAATTCAGACTACATACCTGAGACATTCCAATCAATATCCCCAATCCACTTCTAAAAATTCAGACTACATACCTGTGACGAGAAACCTGATCCGACAACCTAATTCAAAATAAAAGGGTAAAATCCTAGAGAAATTAAAAGAAAATTAGGAAAATAAAAATGAAGAAACAAAACTAACAGGTGAAATCCGGACATGCTAAATTTATTAACGAATCGTTAGCTAGACTCGTGTCCTAATGCGCGTCAATGAGGACAAATGATGGGGCAAATTAACAAACGGGTGGCCTATGATTCTTGAATACCCAGCTGACCCGTTTGGTTTAATGCATTTACCACCGGCTAGTGACAACCAATAGTGAATGCAAAAACGAAGTGACGGGGCATGCCACCAACACTTGTATTTGCCCGGACCGAACCTGAGGGACATGATGTAGTGAAGGAGGCGATCATCCTGGCAATATAGTGTTGACTTGCCGTGCTTTGTGGACCGACGTCGCGCCTTCCAAGTCGGTTGGTCCATGAAATGTCTCGCCTTCTCCCGCTGCTTGGATGACTCGTATGACGAATCGTGATCATGATAAATCGTGGGCCGGCTCTCCTCGGTGCACAACGGAGGATCGGATGTCATCATAGTCATTGGTTCGTTGGTGAACACATCCGTTTGCACATCTTCCTCTTGGTGCGGCTCCCCTTTGATTACCACAGTTGATTCTTAAAACAATAATGTTTCCAATTCGTCGGAATCACCAACCGATCTGAATGTGAGGTCCTTGTAGCGCTTTGTGGGGTAGCCCGGAAACTGATAACAATCCAATGTATAATTTGGGCCCCCCATAAATCTCACACCAAATCTCTTCGTGGTAACCCACAGATCAAACAGGTACTCGTCACTATAACTCCCATAGTCGTGATCCATGAAAATTACTACAAAGAACACTCAAACAAAACGATCACGGGTACTAGATAAAAATGAAATAGAAAATAAAAATAGAAATACAATTCGAAAAATATACACAAATATAAGAAGATAATGATGAAATAAAAATAAAAATAAAAATAAAAATAAATAAGGAAAACTGTGTACCAAGGTATACACAAATATATACTAAATGACTAAATAATAATTCCAATCGTTCTCGCACAAACCGTATCCCCGGCAACGACGCCAAAACGTTGATGAATTGTAACTAGATATATATTTTTATGAAGGTTTTTACACAAATACTTTTAAAAAGAGTTTTCACCAAAGACTAATCACACACACACCGGGCAAGTGTACTCGTCGGATAACAATATAGTAAAGGTAAGAACCGGATATCAATCCGTGGACAAAGTGGAATGCGATAACAAACAGGAACTAAAATCTAATCAAGTAATGGTAAAAGATGTTTAAGTTGATTTTTGATTAAACTAATATGCAAGAATATAAAACTAAACTAAGAACACAAGTCAAACAATCAAGGAAGGAATATCACTTCGGTCTCGAATCCATTCAGTAGACATCCAACAACAGCTATACGTACATGGCAAGTACACGATACGTATGCTGACTAAACTCTCGTCAAAGACATCTAATCAAATGACTCTTCAAAAAGTTAGAATGAATTATAAAACTAACCACCTAAACTCATGCAATGAAGCTCACGTGCTATGAATATGTCAATGTTTAATAAAGATTGAACTAGCTTCCTGTCAAGGTTAGCTAATTCAACAACTACTTGGAAAGATTACACAAATCAACACATAACCCACCTCAAGTTGATTAAATTAAACAACAACAAGCACTTCCTCAACATACAATGTTCATATCAAGATTACATAAATTAGAAGATTACGTCAACAAGTCCTAGATAAACATAATACTGAACAAGACACACCATAACAAGCACTTTGCCGTTCAAAACATAAGCACAAGGATGCACATTCAAGAGTTTTCAACCATAAACAAGTCTTCATCCACCATTCCTAGTCAAAAGCCGTAAACTAGCAAACATGCATACACTAATCAATGAATACATGCATAAACCATGGGTTTTCCAACATACAGAACCTAGGGTTTGCAAGCTTGGCACGACCGTGCCAAGTAGGGGGCACGACCGTGCCTCTAACCCAGAAACCCTAAAACTCCATCTTTATTCCTGGAATTCTCTTGTTTATTCACTTAGCTTCACAAAACCTACAAAACTGGAAACGAAGCAATTGAGTGTCTAAACGTGGAAAATAACCAAGAATTGATGGTGAAATGAGCGAAGTTTTATGCCAAAAAGATGTGTAAATTATGACACATCAAACCGTCATTGGAAGAGTACGATGGCATACTAAAGATAAGAGAGTTAGTGGGTTAGAATCGCATAATCACATAAGTTTCAAAGGGGAGCTTAGGTTATAGTCTAGGTCAAATGGTTGCCTAATTCTCTATAACCACGGCTCTTATACTAATCTGTCACACACCAACGGTGCTTGATAACCACGGGTGTGACTTAATTGATAAATGAACACAATAGAAAAAAGACATTTACTATTAAAGTTTCATAATATAAAAAAATTCCATTTGCATAGCAACTTAAAATAAAATTCTTCAATTGATATCTAGGCAAATCCTATGTTTTCTTGACCTGACCTTATCACGAACTTAATCACCTGAAACATGTACGAAAAACAAGTGTCAACTAAAACAGTTGGTGAGAAATCGTAGGTTTAATAAAAGTATAAGTTTGGCAAATGTGACAATTCATATTCCAAGATTATCATATAGCACGTAATAAAACAAACACATGATTAGCAAATCCAACCTAAAATGATGAATAACGAATAAGTGGTACAACTCGCAAGTTGCACTAATAACAAATACGATGCCCAACAAAAAGTTGTCCATAAAGTATATGTGGTTTCCATCGTATGGCCCATATCTGTACTACTGTTGGCTTGAAAGTTTCAAGTTAATAATTTGCAAGTTTAACGCTTATCATGTTGTATTTATTTACTCACATACATATATGATTCGCTTGTTTTATAATTGTTTGAAATTATGTTTTAATGCATGCCAACGCGTACATGTTTTCCCCAAAACAATTTGAATAAGTTGGGCTATGAAGTCTCACCTTGTAAGCTAGACGAGATAAGAGACTTGAACAAATAGACGAGGTGAATCATGGACCAGTCCTAAACAAATAAATAAACTAGTTTTATGGTAGGTTCGATGGTTACGAGTGTTAGACAGGCGGTTTGGGTCACAAGGTTAAAAACTAGTTGTAAAAAATAGTGTTCTAGTCGATTTTCAGATTTGGACAGCAAAGTTGCTGAACAGAAACGATCTTGTTAAAAATATCAAACGACCTCCAAAACTTATGAAATTTTATAGGTGATTAGTTAAGTCATTCCGAAGAAGTTTAGTTTAGAAAGTTTTTCTGTTTGAGACTCGGATCATAGCCAAAATAGTCAAACAAGACATAAGGTACTGAAAAAAGGTTTCTGTCCCGTTTTGGCTCCTAGGGAGTCATACTTTTGAATTTGAAAATGAGCCAATTATGGTTGGAAAGAAAATTCAACGAACTACACAGTGGAATTTGAGTTTGCTCAGTTTTATTTAATTATGATCAAAGTATGCCCAATTAAAGTCAGCACAGTTTCTTCCCAAGATCAACGGTTGCACTTAAGTGGACCGTTTATGGTTTTAAGATTACCGAAAGCGTAAAATAAAATTTGATGAATGTTATTACGTTATTATAATAAATAATATAATCAGATTAGGTTAGCCAAAACATCCCGTGTCACCGGTCTAGCCATGATATTTACATATGCGTTTTGGAGAATCACATAATGCAATCGGCATAGCCGACACGAGCAAGCGGATTCTATATTTAATTAGCGTGTGAGTTCATATAAGTGATAATACATAATTATTAACATGTTTTTAGTTAACAAGAACATACTAAAGCATAGGCAGAGCCACTTTTGCAATAGTTGTCTTGAGGATTCACAAAATGTGACGACATAGCCGTCATTGCAAACGGGATCCTTTGTTTGTTAGTTAGTGTTGTTAGCTTGATTTATTAGTTTGATTAAGATTATTAGAGGGTTTTTAACACTAAGGGTTCACATGATCAAGTGATCATGGATAGAAAAAGAAAAAGATTGAGGGGATGAAGAAATAATAAATTAAAAGACGCTATTAAAATTCGGAGGGTTACTTACTTGTTTGATCTTCAAACTCTTAGAATCCTCTAAGGTAGTTTCGAAATCTTCAAGGGGAGGGCAAGGATTTAAAAATTTATGAGGGTTTGGGAGTGTTTGAGGGAGAATTAGAAAAGAAAACAACATCCTAAGCATCCTATTTATACTAATGGGTGAAGGGGTGTAAAAATGAAAAGTCTTGGAAAGCAATTTAGGGTTTTAGGGGCCTCAAATCTGTGAAATTCAGCTAAATGGAGCTGGGTTTTTGTGATTTCCAGCTTGGGCTAGGTCCAAGAGTAGGTGGGTTGGGTCCTAGCTTGGCCCGGTTGAGTGCGTGCATTCGAAAATTGCGATTTTAAGCATTTCTAAGAGAAATTGGCAAATGTTTTCAACATGAAAATTGATTGTCATAACAAAATGAGTATGTTTAGCTAAAAACACTTTAGTTAAAGTTACATTATTCGTGTACGGTAGTTGCCGATCGGTGGGCGAGAAAACAGACTTTTTGATATTTTTTTCGAATTTCAGGATTTATGTAAGGAAAGTTCTGCAAAAAATTTTTGTTTTAAATAAAGGAATGAATATGTTAAACATTTAAAACATAAATTAATGTAATATTAGACGAATTTTTCGATTGTGGATGGTACGAAGTTAACGACGGTTTAAAAGGCGAACGATCGAACGAAAGTACTAACTTGTACTTTTAAGTATTAATTCACATTGAATGATTTATAAGAACATGTTTGAGATGTATGGGGGTGGTTCATGTGTATTTAATGTGTCATAATCATCAATTAAGGCTATAGGTGATCCATGAATTGATCATAGATAAGTATAAGTCTTTGTAATCAAGCATAAATTTAATGTTTCACATGTGAACTAGTATTGTAACAATGTATGAATATGATTTCAAGTAAATAAGTCTAGAATGAGTACAACTAGTGAAAATCAGAAATGTCCCACTGCAGCACGAAGAGGTTCGAGTTGATCATGGATACGATCATTCTCGTCTTTCAAAATCATATAGTTTGAACATGAAACTTTAGCAAAAGAGTTAGAATCTACCTCACTGGATGAAATTGAGGTTTCACCCATAGCCATCAGTGCCATGACAGATTCCGGTTGGTCAGCAGTTTCAGCTTCCCTCTCTTCAGCTTCTATCATCTCAACAATCTATGCCATCAATCCAAGTTGAGTTAGAACAATAATGGCATCCTCTACAAGAACTCCTCAGTCAAAACTCTCATCCTACTGAACCACCAATGCATTGGATGTAGATCTTTGGTTATGACTTCTGTTGTTCTACTTGTTGTGACGTTGGTTGTTTCCAGGGCTTGGTCTAGTAAAACAGAAGTTGGTTCTTTATCCTTCTAACATTCTCGGAAAAAAATGCCCGAAGTTCTGACAGTTGTAACATTTCACTCTCTCGCCTTAGAATGTCCACCAATGAAATTCCTTCCGGTTCTAGCAAGAAATCGCTTAGCCCTTTCTCATAATCATTTCCATATTCCATTGAATATCCATGTCTTCCATATCATCAGGATCAACCTGATTGAAATCTTCTTCAATGGTTTCTGGATATGTAAGCTTCCCACCAATGAAGTTCTCGTAAGCAAGCATACAAGATGCAAATAAGGCGACATGATCCTCATCAATCTTAGCAATCACAATTTGGTGAGTAGATGATGAAGATGTTAGACCTCTTGAAGAATTCTGATGAAATTAACTAGATCCTGAAGTAGCAAAACACGTAGATTTTCCACAACCATTGACATTTTCTTCATCCTGTGTAGTGTTCCCAGAGAATAGAACAAGCCCAGAACCAGAAGACTTTGAAGTGGAAGACTTCCCAAAGTAGAATGAAAGATCTTGAATCTGAGGTCTATTCCCAGTTTTTTTCTTCCTTATGTTCATATCTTGGGCCTGACTCTTCCCTATCACAGTCTCAACTCTCATTTCATAGAGCTTGCCATTTTCCGTGAGCAATGTTGTGTACATATCAAACTTTGGAGGTAGTGCATCGAGAAACTTTTCCACTAACTCATCATCGAGATATTTCAGCTCATATGTCTTCATTTCAGTCAGCAAATGGTAGAATCTATAGAGCAGATCATCAGTAGACTCGTTCTCCGGATACTTGAAACATTTGTACTGCTTCCTCAAAAAGTCTCTTATACTCTTCTTCACATCACTTTTACCTTCGAATCTCTTCTTAATAGCTTCCCAAAGATCGTTAGAAGTATCATATCCTCGAAAGTTGTGAAATAGTTCTCTGCTCAATGACATGGTAATTGACCCATGTACTTTCTTCTCTAAGTCATGAGCCTTCTTCTCTTCTTTGGTAAGTATAGAAAGAGGCTTCGAAATAGATTCACCCAAAAACTCATGCGTAGGATGCTTATACCCTTCCAGAATGGGTATCCACATGTTTGAATCATTGTAAGAGACATACTCCTTGAATTGTGTTTTCCAGTTGGAATAATCATTCACATTCAGCAACTTTGGTGGTTTCTGTGGAGTCCCTATCTCGGTATCATAATTCAACATGCTACTAATGTTCTGAATATTCGACATGGTGAAACACTTAGTCAAATTTCAGAAAAATCTCCTCAACGTGCGTTCCGGGAAAATCTAAGTACACAAGAAATTATGTCTTGCGTACTAGGTAAGTACGCACGAACATAATACTTGATTGCAAATCTGGTAAGTACGTTGATCACCTTTTTGAACTTGACCCAACTACTTTTTCTTGTCAGTTTCAGGCCACCAAAAAATTCTTCAATTGATATCTAGGCAAATCCTATGTTTTCTTGACCTGACCTTATCACGAACTTAATCACCTGAAACATGTACGAAAAAAAAGTGTTAACTAAAATAGTTGGTGAGAAATCGTAGGTTTAATAAAAGTATAAGTTTGGCAAAGGTGACAATTCATATTCCAAGATTATCATATAGCACGTAATAAAACAAACACATGATTAGCAAATCCAACCTAAAATGATGAATAACGAATAAGTGGTACAACTCGCAAGTTGCACTAATAACAAATACGATGCCTAACAAAAAGTTGTCCATAAAGTATATGTGGTTTCCATCGTATGGCCCATATCTGTACTACTGTTGGCATGAAAGTTTCAAGTTAATAATTTGCATGTTTAACGCTTATCATGTTGTATTTATTTACTCACATACATATATGATTCGCTTGTTTTATAATTGTTTGAAATTGTGTTTTAATGCATGCCAACGCGTACATGTTTTCCCCAAAACAATTTGAATAAGTTGGGCTATGAAGTCTCACCTTGTAAGCTAGACGAGATAAGAGACTTGAACAAATAGACGAGGTGAATCATGGACCAGTCCTAAACAAATAAATAAACTAGTTTTATGGTAGGTTCGATGGTTACGAGTGTTAGACAGGCGGTTTGGGTCATAAGGTTAAAAACTAGTTGGAAAAAATAGTGTTCTAGTCGATTTTCAGATTTGGACAGCAAAGTTGCTGAACAGAAACGATCTTGTTAAAAATATCAAACGACCTCCAAAACTTATGAAATTTTACAGGTGATTAGTTAAGTCATTCTGAAGAAGTTTCGTTTAGAAAGTTTTTCTGTTTGAGACTCGGATCATAGCCAAAATAGTCAAACAAGACATAAGGTACTGAAAAAAGGTTTCTGTCCCGTTTTGGCTCCTAGGGAGTCATACTTTTGAATTTGAAAATGAGCCAATTATGGTTGGAAAGAAAATTCGATGAACTACATAGTGGAATTTGAGTTTGCTCAGTTTAATTTAATTATGATCAAGTTATGCCCAATTAAAGTCAGCACAGTTTCTTCCCAAGATCAACGGTTGCACTTAAGTGGACGGTTTATGGTTTTAAGATTACCGAAAGCGTAAAATAAAATTTGATGAATGTTATTACGTTATTATAATAAATAATATAATCAGATTAGGTTAGCCAAAACATCCCGTGTCACCGGTCTAGTCATGATATTTACATATGCGTTTTGGAGAATCACATAATGCAATCGGCATAGCCGACACGAGCAAGCGGATTCTATATTTAATTAGCGTGTGAGTTCATATAAGTGATAATACATAATTATTAACATGTTTTTAGTTAACAAGAACATACTAAAGCATAGGCAGAGCCACTTTTGCAATAGTTGTCTTGAGGATTCACATAATGTGACGACATAGCCGTCATTGCACACGGGATCCTTTGTTTGTTAGTTAGTGTTGTTAGCTTGATTTATTAGTTTGATTAAGATTATTAGAGGGTTTTTAAGGCTGAGGGTTCACATGATCAAGTGATCATGGATAGAAAAAGAAAAAGATTGAGGGGATGAAGAAATAATAAATTAAAAGACGCTATTAAAATTCGGAGGGTTACTTACTTGTTTGATCTTCAAACTCTTAGAATCCTCTAAGGTAGTTTCGAAATATTCAAGGGGAGGGCAAGGATTTAAAAATTTATGAGGGTTTGGGAATGTTTGAGGGAGAATTAGAAAAGAAAACAACATTCTAGGCCTCCTATTTATACTAATGGGTGAAGGGGTGTAAAAATGAAAAGTCTTGGAAAGCAATTTAGGGTTTTAGGGGCCTCAAATCTGTGAAATTCAGCTAAATGGAGCTGGTTTTTTTGTGATTTCCAGCTTGGGCTAGGTCCAAGAGTAGGTGGGTTGGGTCCTAGCTTGGCCCGGTTGAGTGCGTGCATTCGAAAATTGCCATTTTAAGCATTTCTAAGAGAAATTGGCAAATGTTTTCAACATGAAAATTGATTGTCATAACAAAATGAGTATGTTTAGCTAAAAACACTTTAGTTAAAGTTACATTATTCGTGTACGGTAGTTGCCGATCGGTGGGCGAGAAAACAGACTTTTTGATATTTTTTTCGAATTTCAGGATTTATGTAAGGAAAGTTTTGCAAACAAATTTTGTTTTAAATAAAGAAATGAATATGTTAAACATTTAAAACATAAATTAATGTAATATTAGACGAATTTTTCGGTTGTGGATGGTACGAAGTTAACGACGGTTTAAAAGGCGAACGATCGAACGAAAGTACTAACTTGTACTTTTAAGTATTAATTCACATTGAATGATTTATAAGAACATGTTTGAGATGTATGGGGGTGGTTCATGTGTATTTAATGTGTCATAATCATCAATTAAGGCTATAGGTGATCCATGAATTGATCATAGATAAGTATAAGTCTTTGTAATCAAGCATAAATTTAATGTTTCACATGTGAACTAGTATTGTAACAATGTATGAATATGATTTCAAGTAAATAAGTCTAGAATGAGTACAACTAGTGAAAATCAGAAATGTCCCACTGCAGCACGAAGAGGTTCGAGTTGATCATGGATACGATCATTCTCGTCTTTCAAAATCATATAGTTTGAACATGAAACTTTAGCAAAAGAGTTAGAATCTACCTCACTGGATGAAATTGAGGTTTCACCCATAGCCATCAGTGCCATGACAGATTCCGGTTGGTCAGCAGTTTCAGCTTCCCTCTCTTCAGCTTCTATCATCTCAACAATCTCTGCCATCAATCCAAGTTGAGTTAGAACAATAATGGCATCCTCTACAAGAACTCCTTAGTCAAAACTCTCATCCTACTGAACCACCAATGCATTGGATGTAGATCTTTGGTTATGACTTCTGTTGTTCTACTTGTTGTGACGTTGGTTGTTTCCAGGGCTTGGTCTAGTAAAACAGAAGTTGGTTCTTTATCCTTCTAACATTCTCGGAAAAAAATGCCCGAAGTTCTAACAGTTGTAACATTTCACTCTCTCGCCTTAGAATGTCCACCAATGAAATTCCTTCCGGTTCTAGCAAGAAATCGCTTAGCCCTTTCTCATAATCATTTCCATATTCCATTGAATATCCATGTCCTCCATATCATCAGGATCAACCTGATTGAAATCTTCTTCAATGGTTTCTGGATATGTAAGCTTCCCACCAATGAAGTTCTCGTAAGCAAGCATACAAGATGCAAATAAGGCGACATGATCCTCATCAATCTTAGCAATCACAATTTGGTGAGTAGATGATGAAGATGTTAGACCTCTTGAAGAATTCTGATGAAATTAACTAGATCCTGAAGTAGCAAAACACGTAGATTTTCCACAACCATTGACATTTTCTTCATCTTGTGTAGTGTTCCCAGAGAATAGAACAAGCCCAGAACCAGAAGACTTTGAAGTGGAAGACTTCCCAAAGTAGAATGAAAGATCTTGAATCTGAGGTCTATTCCCAGTTTTTTTCTTCCTTATGTTCATATCTTGGGCCTGACTCTTCCCTATCACAGTCTCAACTCTCATTTCATAGAGCTTGCCATTTTCCGTGAGCAATGTTGTGTACATATCAAACTTTGGAGGTAGTGCATCGAGAAACTTTTCCACTAACTCATCATCGAGATATTTCAGCTCATATGTCTTCATTTCAGTCAGCAAATGGTAGAATCTATAGAGCAGATCATCAGTAGACTCGTTCTCCGGATACTTGAAACATTTGTACTGCTTCCTCAAAAAGTCTCTTATACTCTTCTTCACATCACTTTTACCTTCGAATCTCTTCTTAATAGCTTCCCAAAGATCGTTAGAAGTATCATATCCTCGAAAGTTGTGAAATAGTTCTCTGCTCAATGACATGGTAATTGACCCAAGTACTTTCTTCTCTAAGTCATGAGCCTTCTTCTCTTCTTCGGTAAGTATAGAAAGAGGCTTCGAAATAGATTCACCCAAAAACTCATGCGTAGGATGCTTATACCCTTCCAGAATGGGTATCCACATGTTTGAATCATTGTAAGAGACATACTCCTTGAATTGTGTTTTCCAGTTGGAATAATCATTCACATTCAGCAACTTTGGTGGTTTCTGTGGAGTCCCTATCTCGGTATCATAATTCAACATGCTACTAATGTTCTGAATATTCGACATGGTGAAACACTTAGTCAAATTTCAGAAAAATCTCCTCAACGTGCGTTCCGGGAAAATCTAAGTACACAAGAAATTATGTCTTGCGTACTAGGTAAGTACGCACGAACATAATACTTGATTGCAAATCTGGTAAGTACGTTGATCACCTTTTTGAACTTGACCCAACTACTTTTTCTGGTCAGTTTCAGGCCACCGAAAAATTCCAAAAACATTCAAACTTATTGTAACAACAAAGCTGATCCACTCAAAAACTTAGAACCTTGATTCTAAACAACCCTTGATGATCAAAACACTCAAACAACAACAAATGAGGTTGAATTTTGTTATTTTCAGCCGTGAAACTAGCGAACAACGGCAGGGAGATTTGTTTACCAAAAAATCTCTAAGATCAAGTCCAAGTACGATTAAATCAGTGTCCAACCAAGTAGAAAATGCTCCTAACACACTCACAACACTAAAAAACATGAGCAAAAGCTCTAATACCACTTGTAGGTGTGTGGGTGTCTCGGATCTTTGTTTTTCTATTCAATCTAAGCACTTCAGCTTCAGATTCTGCAAGTTCATTGTTTTTCTCAAAAAAATCATTATTTCTCCTTTCAATCTTTGCATAAGACATATCTAGATGATAAGCCTTCTCTTTAATCTTCAAGGTAAGAACATTAATATCTCTTTTCAACACTTCAATCCTCTCCACAAACAATGTTTCATTGTCTTTCAAGGTTTGATTTACCGTATGCATCGATTTCATATCACAAATGAGGTTTGTATTGTCATCAATTACCCTCATCGTCTTGTCTTTCAAAGCAACATAATTAGAACATAATATTTCACAAATAACAGCATGTACCTTAGAAGAATCAGATGTATCAACCATGAAAAAAATGCTCCTTTGCTGCTTCAGTAATATCTTCTATCATCTCAGGTTCTCTTTTCTTTAAAACAATCTCATCCTCATAAACACTTGTTGCATAAACATTATCTTCAGAAAGATTTGCATCAGAACCACTAACTTCAGAAATACTCTCCTCAGTTTCTCCATCTTGACTTTCAGTTTAACTAGCTGAACTGCCCTCTTCACTCGAACTGCTAGAACCATCATATTTTGAAGATTCACTTCTATGGATTTCAGATACAAAAGATTGACTCCCAGTACCTACCAAATCTTCTAGATGAATTCCCCGGTCATAATTTTCATCACCTTGTGCCAAAAATGCAGATGATGTAGAATAATTTCCAGATCCTTGATTATGTTGTCAATTCCCTTGAAATTATTCTTCTTCTGAGAATCAAATTCAACTTTTGGCTTGTTTCATTCTTTGGCAAAATGACCATATTCTTGACATTTATAACCATGAACTTTTGACTTGTCGAAGCCCATCTTTGTTCGGCTATTTGAACCAATATATTTTCTAGCAGTCTTCTTCAAGAATTCCTTTGCTTGTCGCATCAACATCGCCATGTTCCACTGTATATTCATCTCTTCAAGATCTATATGATCGATCTGCTTATAATCTTCTTCAATTGCTTCAGGATCAACAATATTTCCACCAATAAAGTTTTCATAAGATGCAATAAACGAAGAAAACATCGCCATGTAGTCTTCAGCAACTCTTTGACTCACATGATGAGAACCACATGATTGAGATCTAGATGAGTGTGAATTTGTTGCAGAGAATCCTGTTGGAAATGAACATCTAGAAGAACTCTCAACATTACAATCTTGATTTACTTCTTGAGAATAAAGCAACTCCAGATCCAGATTTACAAGACGCTTTAGCAAAATACATATTTGTCTCCTTCTTCTTCATGTTCAGATCATGAGATTGTGTCTTCCCAAAAACATCATCCAAAGACATTGTCTTGTACTTTGAATTCTCTTTGATCAACACGGAATAAACATCAAATTTAGATGGTAATGCATCCAGGAATTTATCATTTACTTATTGAGGTTCGTACACAACCTCAGCACTCACAAGTTCACTAAGCAAACGATAGTATTTTGTCACTAGCTAATCCAATGATTCATTCTGAAAATGCTTAAATACCAGAAACTACTTCTTTAGTAGTTCTTTTCTGCTCTTCCTTACATCCACACTACCTTCACATTGTTTCTGAAGACCTTCCCATAAGTCTTTAGATGTTCTAAACTGTTTGAACCAATGGAAAATTTCTTTCGGTAAATACGTTGAGATACTCGACATCGCCTTCTTCTCTCTGTCAAATAAGATTTCTGTTCGACTGTGAATCCAGAAACCGGATTTGGAACGTCATTCTTTCCCTAAACGAGTAAGTTGGATGCTCATAACTTTCAAGAATAGGAATTGTAACATCCCAGAAACTAACAAGATAATGGCTCGGGTTGACAGATGACCCGAATCTTTAGTAAACAACATGGCTAGGAAAGACTTTCACGTAAACCTCGGTTTAACGAAGTTAAAGGACCCGGTTAGTCAATTAGGGAACGGGTTGGAGTAGAAACGCACGAACAGGAAACCGGGGACCCGGATGTAACATTTAATCATTTAAATACTTAGCAAGTAGGAAACCCTAGGCCATTTGGCCTAGGATGCGCTCGATGGCAGGGACAAGAGATGTCGGAGGTTTGTGAGGCCGGCAACGGTGGCATACGGTTGTCTTAAGTGGGAACTATGCAAGTCGCCAAGGTAACTTCCCGTTTATGATTTAATATGTGTTTTACGTTTGTGTTTCACATGAAACCGAGTAGGGTTTCGGGGTTCTTGATCATGGCAAACGATAGTAGGCGGAGTGATAATGATGGTGGCAGTCTGAGGTGCGTAATGGTGGAGGACGGCAAGAGAGAACCCGGCGACGACTGAGTGGGGTGGTAGATGATGGTCGACGAGAAAGAGAGGTATGGCGGAGTAAGGAAGAGCGGTGTGAAGAAGGTGGTAGCGCTCGACAACGTCCCTGAGGGCAGTGGTGGTGCACTGTAGTGAAGGACCGTGGGGGACGTTTAGGGTGGTACGTGGCATAGGGTACGACTTGGAGGAGGGTGAGGTACGATCGACCACTACAATCATGGTGGCTTCGGTGGTGTTCGTTAGCGACGTCTCGACAATGGTGATACAAGGTGGTGGAGCTAATAGGTGGTGCATGGTGGCGAGTAGCATGGTGATGCACGCAGTGGAGACGAGGGAAAGATAGGAGCCGGCTAGGGTTTTTCTTTTTGCATGGTTTGCATGCTGGTGGGAAGTCCGGCTCGTGTACGCGTTTGTTTGAGGGACGAGGATTTGCATGGTCGCGTGCGTGCATGCATAAGACCCGACTAGGGTATACGAGTTCCAAACGAGTCGAGGGCGATCCGGTACGAGGCGGTATTTACAAGGAGCAAGGATAAGGGTTTGTAGAGCACACGTACGCGCATGCATGTTAAACTAGGGTTTCATGGGGATGTGTCGATGAGAAGATGAGACGAACGTTGAGAGTTACTTTTTTTTTGTGAATCATTCAACGTACAATTAGAACAGGTCTGATCATGTGATCATTCATTGACAGGTTCGAGTTTCGAGCGTGAAAGGACGAGTTGCAGAGTGAGGACTGAGGCTCAGCAAAACCGGTGAGTTTATAAACCCCCTCTTTTAAATGTTTTTAACGTTTTGGGGCTATCGTAGATACTTTTGAGACGTGTTTTATTACATTAAATGTATGTCGAGCTTTGGGGTCTAAACCGATGAGCTTACGGATTTAACTATTTAAACATGGGGCTAAGGGACTATGGGTTGTCTTTGAGAGGTGTAGGTTAAGGTGGGTTTATGGTCGTGGGTCGTATAGTGACCTAATAAGGGTGAGTCAGGATTGTATTTATAGGTCGTACGGGTACGACTAGGAGGTGTCACAGGGTGTGCATGTACGTTGAATGTGCTTAGATAACGAGACATAGTAAATGTATGTGTGTTGGTATATGAGCTAAAAGCTTATGAATATGTGTAGGATACCTTATCCTAGTGCTATGTGTGAAGTGCAGGTGCAGTTAATGAATCATGTATATAGAGTATATTGTTATGTGATTATACATGTGTTGTGTGCATTGTGTCGTTGTCCTTGTGACACAGCGGGTATTGTGTTTGCATTGTTGTTATTATGACATCGCAAACGGGATTGTGGAGGACTAAGTCCTTCAGGAGGTCACCAAAGGTGACGATGTCCAACAGGACAGTAATGAGCTCAAGTGTGTCGAACGCCCTGAAGAGTGTAACCCTGATGAGGGTGCATCGAAGAGGTATGTGTTTTTATGCTTATATATTTGTGTTAAAATGCATACAAGTGTTGAATTATATTTATTGTGCATGAGATAGTATTATTGAGGTGAGTTGAGTTAGATTGACCGTTATGTCTGGATTGTCATGAGGTGCTTACAACTGTTATGTCAGTTGACTTGTAAGAGCCTTGGTCAAGGCTGAGTAATTTGATGTTTAGGGATTGGTTCCGTTAACCAAGTGTCGAGTTAATACGTGTACTTGAGTATGAGTTATTAGTGTAGGAAATTTCTACCTATGTCTGTAAGACTGCGGGATTATTATTATTATGGGATATTGGGTGATAACAGGGGTTATCTATTTATTAATGAATGGTGGACCTTCTTTATAAGGACCATGGGTCCTGCGTAGAGTTTGAATAACCATTATGACGGGTTGGCTTTTGTCACACCCCAACCAACGGCGGAAACGTCAGGGCGGGACATGGAGACTGTTCATTAGCATAAGGTTGTCTACGTTATAATATATTAAATCATGAAATTTTATTTCATTAAACAAACCAAACAGAATCCAACAAAATACATAAATTTCAAATACATAATAAGTTTCTTTATTGATTAACTAGGTCCACAACTTAAGTGCAACAAGCTGGATCAACTCAATTGTTCGTACCTTAAACATGATAAAAACAAGGACAACTAAAAATAGTTGTTGAGCATACATAGGTTTTGAGACAACAAATGGATTTCAATGATTTATACAATTCATATGACATATGTTTTACTAGGCATTTATGAAGAACCTAGAGTAAAGCTAGTGTACAATCAAACCTTGTGACTGAAGGGAATAACCCGCATGTTATCCTAAGGAAGGGCATACCAAAAAAAGTTTAGCCTAATGAAGGGCATAACAACAAGTGTTAGCCTAGTGTAATGTCGGTAACACTCACCCTACCTGGGTGGGTTTGTTAGACACAAAAGATCTATTAAGAAATATATTTAGAAAATGTAAATATATGTGTAAAAATATATATTTAGAAAAATTCTATTTGTTTAAATACAATTTAAATCCTAAATAGATAATAAAAAAATAATTCATAATGGAATTCTTTTAAAGAGGAATTATGAAATTTATAAAACCTTTACCCAATTTTATAAAATAAGTATTTGAAATGATCCATTTATTTTAAAACAAATGATTTTAATTATTATGACTTTAAACAAATTTCTATGTAGTTTTTAAAACCAAAAAAATGTAAAAATTATTGTTCTCATTGCAATCGGTTCATTAATTCCCAAACAGATCAAAAAACTATAGGGTTTTTATAAAATAATTTTTATACATTAATTATTGTTTCAAAAAAGATTTTAAAATAAAAAGAACGCCACCCCGGCTCAAACCCGGGGGGGTTTTGGGTTGCACGTGTGTCTTACCACTGGACAAGAGGCACTAGTCCGCATACAAGTCCGTTTCGTTTGGGTTTTATCAAGAACACATCAGGGCACCGGGTCTGTCAGGGGGAATGCGTAAAAAGGAGCCGGTTGTGTGGGTTATGGGTTTCGATCCCACACCACTTGGTTTGTTGGTGCAATGTCTTACCAGACGGACCAAGTGGTTTTGCTAGTCTAATAGGGAAACCACTTGTACTTAACAATTACCAGAATTAATACAAAGTCCCTCCCCAATCGTAAGAACCGACTATGAACTCTAAATCAAGTTAGGTTTGATGCCCTCTGTCATATGAAATTGACAGAGGGCTTTAGATTGTCATGAAAATACGAAGCTAAAGACCTACGACTTACTTGATTTGATTGGGTAATGAGTGTGGACGACTAGCACAAAATCCCGACTGTTCTTGGTGCTCGACACGGTTCCAGACATGAAATGTGGGTCGTGCGAGTGTTCAGAGAGGTTGTGTGAGAGTATGCGAAGGTGTGTGAATGATAAAATTAGATTAAATTTATCCCGGATGCCTGATTCGATTTGGTTTCACAGGACACAACTGTCAGAGCAATTAACACATGAATTCGATCGATTAGAAGTGAATTGGGTCATGTTTATGGTCGGGATACATGCAAGACTGGACTACGCGTGATTTACGGGTTCTAATCGTGGTTAATTTCTGTGATTTGGTAACAATCCATGTTCGGTTTGACTCTGATAGTCGAATGCGTTTGAATTTTGAATTGCCCGTGTCATATGAAATTGACAGAGGGCTTTAGATTGTCATGAAAATACGAAGCTAAAGACCTACGACTTACTTGATTTTGATTGGGTAATGAGTGTGGACGACTAGCACAAAATCCTGACTTTTCTTGGTGCTCGACAGGGTTCCAGACGTGAAATGTGGGTCGTACGAGTGTTCAGAGAGGTTGTGTGAGAGTATGCGAAGGTGTGTGAATGATAAAATTCGATTAAATTTATCCCGAATGCCTGATTCGATTTGGTTTGACAGGACACAGCTGTCAGAGCAATTAACACATGAATTCGATCGATTAGAAGTGAATTGGGTCATGTTTATGGTCGGGATACATGCAAGACTGGACTACGCGTGATTTGCGGGTTCTAATCGTGGTTAATTTCTGTGATTTGGTAACAATCCATGTTCAGTTTGACTCTGATAGTCGAATGCGTTTGAATTTTGAATTGCCCGCGTGATAGACGAAATTGAGATGTTAAATGAGTTTAAAAACAGTCGGTAAAGGTTCTAGTATACATGGCAAGTCCGTATTGATCGATTTGGATGAGAGATTGTATCAATTTGGTGTTGTTTGACTTTTAAAAGTCAAATAGAGTCAAATTTTGTGGGTGGGGTCAAGATTGAGATGCAAGGGTTTAAATTTAAAGTCAAAGGGTTCCAATTGAGGTGTAGGGGTTCAAGTTGAGAGTCTAATTTTTTATGGGGTTCAAACCAAATTGTTTAAATAAATAAATATGTATTTATATATATAAATCAATTTCTTTTTGTTTTAAAAGCTTTAATACTTTATATATAAATGTTTAGAATAAATATAAAGGTTTAATACCCAAATGTATATACATGTTTTATATGCAAAAATTACATATATATATATATAAATGTCCATTTATAAATTGATTCTTGTTTAAAAACCCTAAAACTTTATAAGTTTTATAAACAAGCTTTTGAATGTAATAATATTTTACAATTTTAACTTGTATTTATATATGTAATTCCTATGTAATAATATATATTTATATATGTGTATATATGACTATTGAAAATTGTAGGAACTTTAAAAACCCTTCAACTTGGTTTAAATTTTACTTAGTAAGTGTGTATGTGATCATGTAGAAATCAAAATTGTATGGATAAAATCTTGAAATTGAAATATAACATAAGGTATGGAACTGGAATAATGTTATTGCACTAGAACAAATACATGAAAATCAAGAATGTTACAGGTTTTAATTAAACTAAACTATTGGAACTCACTCAGCGTAGCTGACTTTGTGTGTACGTTAGATTGTTTTGTAGATGAGCTTTGGGGTCGACGTATCTTTGCTTGGGAGCGGTGCTACTCGGATTGGTGTGGAGGCATTCATGAGGTAAACAAAATGACAATAACGTTATTAATTGTAATGAATGTTTTTAGAAAGTCTTCCGCTTTAGTTTTATTAATAACATGAGCATTTTAAAGGGAATAACCAGTTATGAGAACCAACTGTAGGTTGCCCGATTTGGGGATTTACAAGTTGGTATCATCGCCGAGGTTTAGGAGAAAATGGGTGTTTTTAAACAAAAAAAATGCCTTAACTTAAACTAAAAATGGGACAAGGGTGAAACGTATGCCACCACGAGTAACCGCGAGCCAAGAGGTACGTCTTTCGAGTTGAGCAGTAATTATTATTTACCATTTGTGTGGTGTTACACTAGGTAATGTAATCGGTGTGAGTAAATGATTTATGGTTCCTTGTGGGATCATGTAGTGTGATATGTGTGGTGTGATTGAATGAGACTATAGTGTGAGTTGAGTAATGTGGAATAGCATTAATTGTAACTATGTGAGATAGTTTAGTGTGTCGATATGATTTAGAAATTTTATGTGTAACCTTGAATGGTGTGAAACTGTGATAAGATGATGCCTTGCTAGATTATTGTGTGGTGCTATATGAGTTGTGTGGGATACATATGCATCCGGGGTGTGTGAAGGATAGAAAGCTGGTGTGAATATGATGGGGAAGGTTTAGAATCCGAGCAGTAATGTGGACCACCAAATTGTATTTGATCACCGTGATTTGGCAGTCTATGATTACTCTCATATTCTGAATTTGACACCCATAGTAATTACTCCAACATTCTATCTTGTGCAGGTACTGATGGCCATGACGATTCGGACTGGATGGGTTAGGCAAGGAGCCCTTATCAGGAGGTTGACAGAGCGGCGGGCTAGACGTTTGGCTGCCGTTCGCACGGTTATATTTGGAGGGAGACGAGTCTTAGCACCTGTTCCATTGACGGTGGTTCAACCGGCGGCTGAGTACGAGTAGGAGTTACCAGCACAGGAGGTGATCTTGGCGCTTCCGGCGCCAACTACCCCCAATACTACTAAGGCAACTATGAGGGGCGGGCTCAGTAGTTCCTTTTACAGGAGAGGAAGAAATGCATTCGCAGTCAGGAGTCAGCCCTCGAGACACTACGCAGAATCAGGTAATGGATGGTTGGAGGAATCCGATGATGAGGAACAATTGGGGGATAACTTCGACTTGTTCAATGACTAGAATGGGGGTGGTTACCACGAGAGGACTAGAGCATTTTGAGTAATTGTTGTAAGGCACTTTTGTGAAGAAATATTTGTTCTTGGTTTTTCAATTGCTTGATTTTAACCTTCACAATGAATCTTACCACGGGATGGTTTAAAATGTAGTTAATGATAGTTGCATGTGTGATAGCTTGCTATTGATGGTGCAGTGTTAATTAAGTGTGATTATGCGATTACCTTTTGAACAACGTGAGTTCATACTAAACGTAATCTTTGATGTGATGCTATGACTTGGTTGATTAGACTATATGAATAGACCAGTGTAGACCTGAATTTTGATTAATTGGGTGTGTCTACGGTATTAAGATAGTGTCACCTACGTGTTATGCTTAGGTGATGTGTGAAGTGTAAGAGGGTGCATTTAGCCTTACTCTTATATTAAATGTATTTATATCTTAGGGCATAGATCTCCGCGAGGTAAATGTTTTTATGCTCAAGGGCATGAAAGTGTTTTGTGAATAAACTTGTATGTCATTAATTGAGTTGCTTATGATAAATGAGATACGGTCGAGGATCGCATGGTAATGGTATAGCAACATAGAGAAAGGTGAAACTCAGGAGGGGCACGTGCAAGATTGCACGTAAGTGACTAAGAAGGATATGCCTACGTGGGTAAATCCAAGACCAGCGGGGCATTCAAGGAAAGCAAGCGCTTAGATGTTGAAACAGACACGACGAAGGCAAATGAGCCTTGAGAATCATCGAGAGCTAATGAAGATGACCCTAGCGTTGGATGTGTACATACTTACGGGACGTATTGGATGCATGATAATGAAGTAAATAGATTTTACAATAAAGGGATTTAGTGCAGACCAGGGTAACTTTACACGAGCTCCTGAATATCATTGAAGAAAGACATTAGTGATGTCCTTATGGGAAGGGCAATGGGCTAGAGCTTGAGAAATCATCGCAGGACGTTGATCAAGGTATGGGGCGAGAAGTACGACGACTTCACTTTGGAAGGACGACGAATGAATCCATCCATGAAATTTAAGGAGCCTACTTGGGAGGATGATCGTCGGAATGATGAGACCTTTAGGGTTATACTAGAGACAAAGGCAATCGTGCCCGTGAACTGGAATGAAACGTAACAAGTGAGAGGACAATTGGTAGTGTTGTGCTACATAGTACTAGACATGGAACATGTGAAGTTCTTAGGAACAATAAGAGCGACAAGGTATTGTCAAGGGTGAGAATGGAACCTTCGTGAAGGGATTAGTAATCAAGGCAATCACGAATGGCAACTTCTGGCGAGTGCCGGGATGGTGAGAGTTGGAAATGCAACCGTTTGACTAATGGCTGGAAGGACGAGAGGAGAGTTAAAGTGTCGGTAAAACCTACAAGTCCCAAATTTGGAAACGAGTAACGGAGAAGACTTCTTTTAACCTTAGAAGGGTGGTAGTATTGCAATGCAAAGTTATGAAAACGAATAGTGTGAAGGTGGACGCTTGACACAAAATGAATTTGGTGCATAATTGAAAACAGAAGGATATGTTGGGTGGGTTTGTACCGACGCAGGATTCGAGGACGAATCCTCTTTTAAGGGGGATAGACTTGTAACATCCCGAAAACTGACAAGATAATGGCTCGGGTTGACGGATGACCCGAATATTTAGTAAACAACATGTCTAGCAAAGACTTTCACTTAATCCTCAGTTTAACGAAGTTAAAGGACCCGGTTAGTCAATTAGGGAACGGGTTGGAGTAGAAACGAGCGAAGAGGTAATCCGGGGACCCGGTTGTAACATTTAATCATCTAAATATTTAGCAAGAAGGAAACCCTAGGCCATTTGGACTAGGATGCGTTCGACGGCAGGGATAAGAGAGGTCGGAGGTTTGTGAGGCCGGCAACGGTGGAATACGGTGGTCTCAAGCTGGAACTACGCACGTCGCCAAGGTAACTTCCCGTTTATGATTTAATATGTGTTTTACATTTGTGTTTCACTTGAAATCGAGTAGGGTTTCAGGGTTCTTGATCATGGAAAACGATAGTAGGCGGAGTGATGATGATGGTGGCCTTCTGAGGTGCGTAATGGGGGAGGATGGCAAAGAGAACCCGGCGACGACTGAGTGGGGTGGTAGACGATGGTCGAAGAGAAAGAGAGGGATGGAGGAGTAAGGAAGAGCGGCGTGAAGAAGGTGGCAGCGTTCGACGACGTCCATGAGGGCAGTGGTTGTGGTGCACTGTAGTGAAGGACCGTGGGAGACGTTTAGGGTGGTGCGTGGCATAGGGTACAACTTGGAGGAGGGTGAGGTACGACCGAACACTACAATCATGGTGGCTTCGGTGGTGTTCTGTAGCGACGGCTCGACAATGGTGATACAAGGTGGTGGTGCTAAGAGGTGGTGCATGGTGGCGAGTAGCATGGTGGCGAGTAGCATGGTGATGCACGTAGTGGAGACGAGGGACGGATTGGAGCCGGCTAGGGTTTTCCTTTTTTCATGGTTTGGATGCGGGTGGGAAGTCCGGCTCGTGTACGCATTTGTTTGAGGGACGAGAATTTGCATGGTCGTGTGCGTGCATGCATAAGACCCGGCTCAAGTTTACGAGTTCCAAAAGAGTCGAGGGCGATCCGGTACGAGGCGGTATTTACAAGGACGACGGATAAGGGTTTGTAGGGCACACGTACCCCGCATGCATGTGAAACTAGGGTTTCACGGGGATGTGTTGATGAGAAGATGAGACGAACATTGAGAGTTACTTTTATTTGTGAATCATTCAATGTACGAGTAGAACATGTCTGATCATGTGATCATTCATTGACAGGTTCGAGTTTCGAGCGTGAACGGACGAGTTGCAGAGCGAGTAATGTGGCTCAGCATAACCGGTGAGTTTCTAATCCCCCTCTTTAAAAATTTTTTAACGTTTTGGGGCTATCGTACATCCTTTTGAGACGTTTTTTATATATTAAATGTATATCGAGCTTTGGGGTCTAAACCGATTAGCTTACAGATTTAACTATTTAAACATGGGGCTAAAGGACTATGGGTTGTCCTTGAGAGGTGTAGGTTAAAGTTGTGTATATGGTCGTGGGTCGTATAGTGACCTAATAAGAGTGAGTCAGGATTGTATTTACATGTCGTACGGGCCCGACTCGAAGGTCTCATGAGGTGTGCATGTACATAGTATGTGCTTAGATAACGAGACACAGTAAATGCATGCGTGTTGTTATAGTAGCAGCATATTGTGTTATGTGATAGTCGGGGTAGGTTGGTATATGAGCTAAACACTTATGAATACGTGTAGGATACCTTATCCTAGTGCTATGTGTGAAGTGCAGGTAGAGTTAATGAATAATGTATATAAAGTATATTGTTATGTGATTATACATGTGTTATGTGCATTGTGTCATTGTCCTTGTGACACGACGGGTATTGTGTTTGCATTGTTTTCATTATGACATGGCAAACGGGATTGTGGAGGACTAAATCCTTCGGGAGGTCACCAAAGGTGACGATGTCCAATAGGACAGTGATGAGCTCAGGGTGTGTCGAACGCCCTGACGAGGGTGCAGCGAAGAGGTATGTGTTTGTATGCTTATATATTTGTGTTAAATTGCATTCAAGCGTTGAGTTATATTTATTGTGCATGAGATAGTATTATTGTGGTGAGTCGAGTTAGATTAACCGTTGTGGCTAGATTGTGATGAGGTGCTTACAACTGTTATGTTAGTTGACTTGTAAGAGCCTTGGTCAAGGGTGAGTAATTTGATGTTTAGGGATTAGTTGTGTTAACCATGTGTAGAGTTAATACTTGTACTTGAGTATGAGTTATTAATGTAGTAAAGTTCGACCTATATCGATAAGACTGTGGGATTATTATTATTATGGGATATCAGGTGATAACAGGGGTTATCTATTTGTTAATGAATGGTGGACCTACTTTATAAGGACCGTGGGTCCTGAGTAAAGTTTGAATAACCTTTGGGACGGTTGACTTTTAATTAAACTAAACTATTGGAACTCACTCAGCGTAGCTGACTTTGTGTGTACGTTAGATTGTTTTGCAGGTCAGCTTTGGGGTCGACATATCTTGGCTTGGGAGCGGTGCTACTCGGATTGGTGTGCAAGCATTCGTGAGGTAAACTTAATGACGATAACATTATTAATAGTAATGAGTGTTTTTAGAAAGAATTACGTTGTAGTTTTGTTAATAACATGAGCATTTTAAAGGGAATAACCAGTTATGAGAACCAACTGTTGGGTGCCAGGTTTGGGGCTTTACAGGAATCCACAAGCTAGTGTCTGTAAATGAGACAAACTGATCGAATCTATCTTTCCAGTTTGGAAAATCGGCTATGTTCATAAGCTGGGTAGCTTCTGTGGTGTTCCGATCTCGTTATCGTAGTTAAACATGCTCGTCACCTGCACCATGTTAGCCATGACAAATATACGAAAATCAACAAGTAAAAACAGTTAAAATTGAACAAATTTTACCCTAAGAGAACTTGCAAAGTTCGCTTTTTACCAACACTAAGCGAACTTGATAAGTTCGCTGATTACTAGAAATAAAATCTGGAACAAACAAGCGAAGATGTCCAAGCGAACTTGACAAGTTCACCCAAACCATAATCAAGAGAAGATGCTACGTTCGCCTCTTTATGTTCGCCAGCAACAGAATCCCTAAGTTCGCCTGAAACAGTAGATGAGCAACGATGAAAGAACTCATCAACCAAATGAACAAGAACCTCTAAAAATCACCATTTCTTGCAATTTTGATGGAATTTGAATATTTTGGACCGTAGGAATGTATAATTGATGATGTAGAACACTTTTGTCGGATCAAATTGTACAAACACACTCCAAAAATGATCAAATTAGTCCAAAAACCCACTCAAAGAGCACAGCACTACATGAATATTAAATCTCTGTAAAAACTCTAACTTTTGATGTCAACTCAGCACGTAAACGTCACAAATAGATCTCGATCATAAGAAGTACACGATCACAAAACATTACTCTAGATTCCTGGTAGAGACGGAAGCACGAGCTAGTCAAATCAAACACGAACACATAAGATATAGATGTACCACAGAATCGATCATTATTCAATAACGAACTCGTCATATGAATACAATACAGAAGGAGTGTACATCTCTCTCGTTTAAGCTCCATGTCCAACCCCTAGGTGAGCTCTACCTAGGGGTGGTTAATCACATCTCACAGAGGCTCTCTCCCTCTCTGCGTATGCAAACACCCTTGCATGCTTCCCCACAAATGAATACTTTTGTTGGATCAAATTATGCAAAAACACTCCAAAAACGATCAAATCAGTCCAAAAACCCATTCAAAAAGCAAAGAACTCCATGAATATGAAATCTCTGTAAAAACATAAACTTTTGATGTCAAATTAGCACGTAAACGTCACAAGTCGATCTCGATCACGAGCAAAAGCTCTGATAACACTTGTAGGTCCCACCGGGTTCTCTACGGATCTGTCTAGACGAGTGACATGACACGCGTACGGAGTGCGGAATCTAACACATGCATGTTCACATACGGATGACAATAAGTAGAATAATAGAAATAAGATGTCAATAACCTCTGATTGTATTGCTCTTTCAATATCAGTGTTTACAAATGATTTGTCGTTCAACTGTTTTAAAAACTCAAACATGCAAACACTATATATAGGTAAGTTAATACCCACAGGCGAACTTGTCAATTTCGCCACACCTATGGCTTAGGCGAACTTTACAAAAATTATTACTTAACCAAAACATTACAACTTTAAAGACAATATAAAGACCAAAACTATTACAAGCTAATTGTCATAAAACATGTCATAACATTGTTGTATCCACAGAATTTGTGAACAGCAACTCGAAGCAGCGATGTACTCAGCTTCGCATGTAGATATGGACACCATGGTCTGTTTCTTACACTGCCATGAAACTAGATGGTTTCCTAGAATCTGGCAACCTCCCGAAGTTGATTTCCTGTCTAGACAACAGCCACCAAAATCATAATTAGTATATGCAATAAAATCAAAGTTAGACTTATGTGGAAACCACAAACCCAACTTCAGTTTCCCTTTCATGTACCGAAAGATTCGCTTTACTGCAATCATGTGAAATTCTTTTGGCCTTGACTAAAATCTTGAGCACATACCGATGGAAAACATGATATTCGTTCTAGAAGCAGTGAGGTACATGAGAGATCCAATCATTGCTCTGTATAATCTGCTGTCGACATCCTTTCCTTTCGGATTTGGATTCAACTTATGATTAACAGGAATCATAGTGTCCTAAGGCGAACTATCTTCCATCTTGAATCGGCTCAAAATTTATTTGACATACTTCATCCGATGGATGAAAAAGCCATCTTCCTTCTAGTTTACTTGTAGACCCAAAAAGAATGATAACTCCCCCATTGCACTCATTTCGAATTTGGACTTCATGACCTCCTCAAATTCTTTGCATAACTTCTCATTCGTAGACCTGAAAATTATGTCATCGACATAGATCTGTACTAACAGGTAATCTCCCCCTACTTTTCGGATGAATAAGGTGTTGTCTATTTGTCCACGATCGAAACCGTTATCCAACAAGTGTTGAGACAACGTCTCGTACCATGCCCTTGGTGCTTGATGAAAACTGTATAAAGCTATATCCAGTTTAAAAACCCTTGTAGGATATTTCGAATCTTCAAAGCCCGGAGGTTGACAGACATAAACCTCTTCCTTCACCTTACCATACATGAAAGCACTCTTCACGTCCAATTGAAACACTTTAAAGCCTTTATAAGATGTAAACGCTAAAAATAAGCAAATTTCCTCCAATCATGCTATCGGTGCATAGAATTCAGTGTAATCAATCCCCTCTTGTTGATTGAAACCTTAAACTGCCAATCTTGCTTTGTTCCTCACAATTACTCCTCGATCGTCCTTCTTGCATTTAAAAACCCATTTTGTACCAACTGGATAAGCTCTAGAAGGCAATTCAACTACATCTCAAACATGTAGCTTATCGAACTTAGTCAGCTCCGCTTGCATGGCCTTAATCTAGCTATTATCTTGAAGCTCCATTTCAACATTCGTCGGTTCCACCAAATGAAACACGAATACAAACATTCATCAATTATGCCAGTATTTCGAATACAAGTGTAAAGGGAAGTATTTTCATAAAGAGAATGGGGTTTGACTCCATCATTCAAGTTTTCGATTATGTTCTCAATGGGATGATTTTTATGAATCCTGGTCTGTGGAATGTCATCAACTGGCATCACAGCATCTAAATTTGTAAGAATCTCCCCCTTAGCTTGAGTAGATGTAGACGGATCATCAACAATATTATGAAGATCATTGCTGGAATCTTGGAATACTACTTCCTCATCATCACTATCTGAATCTTCATCAGTACCCGAAGTAGAAGCACCATTCTGGTCGAAAGTTGGTGACGGGTGTAGGTCCCGAGAGCCTCGTCGCGTAGCAGGAAAATACATGGATCTGCTAATGATTCATGTGAGAACGAAGGAACATGACAGAGAAAACCATGAACATAAAGACAAGAGAATCGACCGAAACGAAACGTAATCCATAACAAAGAAGTCATCTCACATTACAGACCACATACCAAAGGAGTACACATCTCTCGTTTACGCTCACGGTTCACGGAGGCCGGGAGAGCTCATCCCGGCCAGAACCTCTCTCAACCTTGTCCCAAGTTCCACCAACAAATGAAGACAACACCTTCTATTTATAGGGGCAGGAACAATACCTGCGTACTTGGCCAAGTACGCATGTCAGTGGTCATGCGTACTTGATAAGTACGCAGGGCAAAAACTATGCGTACTTACTAAGTACGCAGAACCAATCTGGTGTACAAGCTAAGTACGCAGGAACACCCTCCTGCATACTAGCTAAGTACACCGATACATAAAATTTTATCTATAGTTACTAAAACATGCTTCTACAGACTCCCTCTTAACTATAGCATCAAATTCTATCTATCACTAACACTGATAATCATATTTTTACAAAGAATGTCCTAACAGACTCCCTCTAAACTAATGACATCATGTGTCTTCTGGCGAGACTTGATCTTCTGGCATACCACTTTTGGTCTTCCGATCTTCAATCTTCAATCTGCAATCTTCAGTTTCCGAGTAATCGTCAAGCACACCGACTCCCCTTTAACTGATGCTTTCATTGTAGAACAAACCAAGTGCTTCAATAAGAACCAACTAGCCCAACACAACTCATTATAGTTCATCCTCTCAGAAGTAGCTTCCTCCAACCTGACTTAGGAATATGAGTCTGAACGTATCTTCCTCGCAAGGTAACATCAGTAGACTAAGACATCTCCAAATTAACTGGCATATGATAGAGGGTTAGAATTTCCAATAACCTGCATAAAAATAATCGCTCCCATAGGAATTCCAGTAAGATAAACTTTAGTCTTTAAGCCAGATGTGTCCAACTCCATGCTGTGTCTTCACAAGTCAACCAAATTCCCGAAGATGTTCATTTCCAATTTCCCCTTTCAATGTAAGCTCCATCTGACTAGACTAGAAACAAGGGAATGTTTCCTATCTCATCGGCCAATGATAGAGGTTCCATCTTCAACTAATAATCCAATGGAGATCCAGCTTCATTTTAAAAACACTCAATAGAATCTAACACAAAATCATGCTCAACAGTGATCATCCTTTATCCAAAGTCCAGCATTCTTCAATTAGATCTTCATTCCTTGTTAACACCTCCTAATTTGTATACATTCATCACGGTGAAGTTTCATAACTAGGTTGTCAATCTAGATTCGCCCAGATCCCAAATGAGAAATCCCATCATAATTAAGTCACATCAAATCTTGAACACAGACTTGACCAATGAGAACGAAAAATATAGTTTACACGAGAAATCATAGTTGAGATCCATGTTACGTTATCAGGGTTTATATATACGATGTACCAGCGGCTTTTCCACCACCCCTTTAACGTCCCATGAATACTCCTTAGATTTTATCCCCCTCATTTCTCTATAAACTATGACAAGCTTCATCACCGCTTCACTCAAATCCTCAAAATCCACAACTAGTCAAATCTAGGATTTTTATTTCTTTGCAAAGACCCAAAACAACAAATCCTTGGGTTCAAGTTGTTCCAGTATTCATCCACTATTAAAGAAGTATCATAGATACTCGTAGCCTACATATTCAGGTTTGAATACCTAAACAATAAGATTCTTTTTCAAAAGACCCAAAGTAGCAAAATCTTCACAAATAAAACGAGATCTTTAGCCAATGACGACCCAGTTACTCAAATTGATTAAGCATTCATTCCCTGTTAAACAAGTATCATAGATACTCGTAGCCTACATTTTCAGGTTTGAATACCTCACCAATATATGACAATTGGTATCATCCAACAAAAATCTCGTCCTTGTTTCGCGAAGCCACATCAAATACAAATTTCGGTCCCAAAAAACCAAAACTGCTATCTTCTCAAAAATGGCCCGAAACAAGCGTACAAACGATCCGTCAAAATTTTGTCCAAGAAAAGTTATTTTTTTTAATCCCACGTGATAGTTCATGCATACTTAGTAAATACGCATATATAGGATGTTCCTTCGTATTAAGTAAGTTCGCAAAGCCAAGTGTACATGCGTACTTAGTAAGTACGCAGGTCAACTCCTCATGCGTACTTAGTAAGTACGTAGGGCTAACCCATGCGTACTTGTAAGTACGCAGAAAAGGTGATCCTCATGCACAACAGCGTTCTTGATTTGATCTTGGGGAGAATGCTTGAAAAGTGTTGGATGTGAGAAATTGATGCCTCCAAAAGCTTAGAAATCATCTTCTAACAAACCCTCAGCCTTCCAAACACCAAATGAAGCGATAATGAACTCGAATTTAAGGATTTTTTTCTGAAAAAAGTAGCGACCCGTATGAACTCAGATATGCTCAAAACCCTAAAAACTTGAAACTGGAACACAAATCAACGAACACCGAGGCTCTGATACCAATTGTAGGTCTAGGGAGACTCGTCGCGGAGCGGAAAAATACACGGATCTGCTCGTGATTCGTGTGGGAATGAAGGAACATGACAGAGAAAACCATGAACATAAAGACAAGAGAATCGTCAGAAACAAAACGTAATCCATAAGAAAGAAGTCATCTCACATTACAAACCACATACCGAAGGAGTACACATCTGTCGTTTACGCTCACGGTTCACGGGAGCCGGGAGAGCTCATCCCGGCAGAACCTCTCTCAACCTTGTCCCAATTCCACCTACAAATAAAGACAACACCTTCTATTTATAGTGGCTGGAACAATATCTACGTATTTGGCTAAGTATGCACGTCATTGGTCATGCGTACTTGATAAGTACGCAGGGCAAAAGCACATTTGTTCATTGAATTAGCCACACATCCAAAAAAAATCCCTTCAACGGCCTTTTCATTCAACTTTGTCGGTCGGTCCCATGTCTTCAGTAAAGTACAAGGATTGCCAAACGGAAGCACATAATCAATATCGGGTTTCTGATTATTCAATAACTCATAGCATGTCTTGTTGTGTCGCTTTACTGTTAGAATGCCCTTTAGAAAATGGCACGCAGTATTCACAGCCTCGGCCCAAAATGTCACCAGTAGCTTTGAATCGACCAGCATTGTTCTTGCAGTTTCCACCAACGTTCTATTCTTTCTTTCAGCAACATCGTTTTGTTGAGAAACATACAGAGCACAAAAGAGACCCATAACATTGTTCTTGAATTTTGTTACATTGTCACTCCTAATTCTCCTAACTTTTTGTTTACATAAACTCTCGAGTCCCAAAATCAGAAACTAAACAGTCTCTGTAGTTTCATCTTTAGTTGCCATAAACTTTACCCACGAGAAGCACGAGTAATCATCAGTCACCACCAAATAGTATGACTTCCCACCAATACTTTTGACACTAGTCGGTCCAAACAAATCCATGTGTAGCAACTCCAATGGAGTATTGATTGAATTAGTTGTTTTGGACTTGTGAGATTTTCTATGATGCTTCCCTTTCTTGCACGAGATACATTTTTCATGCACAGAAAACTTCATCATTGGAACACCAGTATCAAACCATTTTTTACGAGATAGTTCATCTTTCGAAAGTTGATGTGAGCCAATTTCCTATGCCACATAATTGAATCTGATTCAGACGCCTTTGAAGTAGACATGTTGGAATTGAATCCATTGTCTATGAAATACTCATATCAAGGACATATGTGTCATTCTTTCTTGGTGCCCTCATTAAGATCCATTCTTCATGAATCATGAAGCCCGGCTTGAGAACTAAGCACTCGGAATCATTGAAATGGAATAAAATTTCTTATCGCACACTTGTGAAACACTCAAACTTTATGCTTCCATTGGTCAAGGTCCCTTGACCTGTAATATATCCACCCTTGTTTCCGGCAAATGCAACGTACTCTCCTTTAATCATCGTCACATCCTCAAGCAGTGAGACATTTCTTATCATGTGCCTAGAGCAACCACTATACATATACCAAGTATTACGGGTCATCCTCCTTGGTTGTTCCTACACAAACAAGAAACAAATTAATCAGTAAGGGAGACCCAAGCCATGGTGGTCTTGGTTTGGCCATTATAATCAAAGTATACAACTTCTTTTAACTCACAGTTAAATCTCTCATCAATCTTTGGAGATTGTTGTGACGGATCAAATAAAGATGTTTTTGATTTCCAAATACTCTTTTTATCATTATTTGTTTTCAAAATTGAACTATTTGAAGAATCACATTCATTTGAATTAGAATTAGATTGATTTGCTTTTAAAAGCTTTTTAAAACATCTATTTCTTCTTCGTCTTTGAGGTCTAGATAAATTCACCTCACCCTGTTAATTACCCTTGGAAACAACATTAGAATTCACCACAGATTTCATCACAACTAGTTTAACCACAACAGGTTTAGCCACAGCAGGCTTAACCATAACTGGTTTAACTAAAGCAGGTTTAGCCACAACAAGTTTTACCACAGGAAGTTTAGTCACAACAAGTTTTATCAGAATACTTTTAACTTGAGTAACTCTAGAACCTTGTGGTTTAGACTGTACCACTAGTTTAACAATAGACTGAACAATCGGTTTTGTCATTTTCGAAACAACATGTTATTTCCCTTCATATTTATACGGACAATTGATCAGAATATGCCCAACTGTATCACTGTGAAAACAAGCACGTCTCTCCCGATAAGCTAAACTCACAAAGGATTCAGCAACATGAACCCCTTGTAATTGAGTATGCGCAACCTTGGGTTTTTCTAAAATCACGTTTTCTTTAATAAAATCCAGTGTGGAAGTTTTAGAAATTGTAGGAATTTCAGAATTTATATCACCAGCTTTGACAAAAAAATTTTGAACCACCACTGGTTTAGACTGCTCAACCTCATCAGGCTCGGTGAAAATACACCAGTCATGGGTTACTATTTTCACTACTTTCGGTTCCTCAATCTTCACTTATTTAGGGACACCTTCAACCTTTGCTTCATCATCAAACACCAGTCACCGGATTAACCTTCAAAATCGTCTTTGGCAGTAAATCAGAATCCAACACAACTTCTGGTGCAACAGAGTAGTTTCCATTAAATGGAGGAGGAACATAACCAACACCAACAGTCTGTTTCCTCCCCCCTCACTATTATCGTTATAATATCCGAAGATAAATAATGAGTTATTGAATCCCTTTAGTTTTCTACTGAGCCTAATCACTTCAGATTGTGATTGGGTAAGTTCAGTATTTTTCTTTTCGAATTCTGAAAACGAGAAATCAATATGAAACGCATGTTCTTTAATTTTTGTTGTACGAGATATGATGTCATTCTTCAAAGATTCAATTCTTTCTAGAAAACGTTTCTCATTCTCCCTCAAGGTTTGCTTAACAGTGTTCATAGTTACAGATCAAGTTGGTGTTTGTAATAAACCAACTTTCGAGACAACAAAATTTTATGTTTTACTATAATTATGGGTGTAAATTTATATAATGGAAAGTTGGGGGATTTAGTTGCAATAGGTATGTTTTTGACTAACTTGTGGCATAAGGGGTCAAAATTAATAGAATAAGGGCTGAAATGTAATTTAGGCATTTTGCCTTGTTTTGGTGGAAGAAAAAACACAGCCACACACAAGTGTGTGTGTTGTGAATTTTAGAAGAGAGAAAGATGGACAAGAGTGTTTTAATCAAAAACTCCGAATTGGAGCTTACATGCTTGGAATTGGAGGGTTGATTTGTACAACACCTTCATATTAACAAGTAAGAATCATCTTTAACTCATTCCTCCATCAAAATTCTTGTTCTTGATAAAGGGTTTGGGTGGGTGAATGTAATGGACGGGAATTAGGGTTGTGGAGGATGTTTTATTGAAAAGGATTGCTAATCTAGCATTACTAAAGCTAGAGGTACAACCAATTCAAGTTAATTTCACCTAATTGAAAGTTCTGAAAATTAGGGTTCTTGCGACCCAAATTGGGGGTTTTGAATCTAGGGTGTTTGATTGGGTAATTGAGCGTGTACTAGTGTTTATGGTGTTATATGAGCATAATTTCATGTAGAAAACCCAATTGATTTGGTGAATTTTTAATTAGATGGAATTAGAGAATTTTGGGTGAAAGCCTTAATGGATCAAATGGGTGGATTATGGTGGTTCATGGTTAAAAGCTTGGGTGGAGCTTAAATAACCAAGTCTTGATTAAGGGTAAAGATCATAAGGTCTTGGGAAGGTGTGGATACCTTAATTGACGAATAAATAGACCTTAGATTACTAAACAAAGTGTGGTTTTGTTTAGGTAATCAATTGGTCAAGGTCAAGGAGCAACTAGGAACGTCTAACCTAAAATGTAAGTGCTTTACACTTACTTAGTATTAGATAAGTAGTCTATGTGTAAGTATTTGTGTGATATGCTATTTACATGGTGTTGTTATATTTGACTTGTGTGGTATGTAGTCAGTATATAATGGTAATGGTGGAAATTGTATGTTTGACTCAATGTAGAAATTTAGTCAAACTAAATCATTGATGTGTGGTAATGTGTGTAAATGGCTTAAGTGGTAATTAGACAAACTAGATTAACTAATGTGATTAAATGGAATAAAAGACTCAAAGTGGTTAGAGTCTACTAATTGGTGGATTGTGTGGGAGTTATATAAAAATTGACTTAATATGTTGTTGAGTCGACCCGTTAGTGTAAAACGGTAAAATGGTTGAATACATGAAGTGTGGATACTTCATGGAGGAGTTAAGTGAAGTTAAATATTTAGTGAGACCAAATGCCTCACGGGTGGAAGTGAAGTTAAATACTTCACGGGTGACATGAAGTTAAATACTTCATGGGTCGACATGGAGTCAAATACTCCATGTGGAAAAGTGAGGGGTGGATCTTTCGTAGACATGTGGTTATGTCACATTAATGAATGGTATAATATAAGACTTGTATGGGTTGTTACATGTCTAAGGTTGTAGGTGATGTGTGCCTAAATAATCGAATCGGTAGGACTTGATGTTAAACTCTTAATGAGTGGGAAACGAGTAGTGGTACTCGGGGTTGGGGATGAATTACTAACCAATTCATGTTAGTATATGCTGGTGAACATATATGTAGTTTAAACATGAGTTTATGATGGTTAATAGCTTAAATATGCAATCCGATCAGTCGACAGGGTGTTGCAAAGACTTAAAATCAATGTTTAGGCAAGTTTGACCTGGAGCCAGTGCATTATACGCCCGGAGCGTATGATATACCCATTTAGGTTTGGTAGACGCTTGAATTTTTGGGTTTTTGAGGTTTTGGCCTGTCGTTGTTGTAGGGGCTTGGGGGAGGTCTTAAGGGCTATTTATCTTTACTAACCTTATTCCATTTGATGTTTTGGATGTAGGGAAAGCTCCGGAATGATCTCGGGTCTCATCAAAGTCGGATATTGTATTCTCAATGTTTTATTGAATGTTTGTTTTGTTTTAAACTAATCCCGTGGATGGGAATGCATCATGTCGATGCCTTTTGAACTTATGGTGGTTTTAAAACTTGTTTTGTTCTTCCTTTTGGGATATGGAACGTATTACTCAATGTTTGTAAATAGTGGAACCATGTTTACATGGTAATGTTTGACTGGGACCTATTTTCATGTTATTTAAAAACTTTAAATTGGTTTGAAGATCCGGGTGTTACAGTGTTGTCATCCATTAAACGCATAATTTTTCTTTGTAAGTTAAGACAAGCAGGACATAAAATATCACACTTAAACTCTTTTACCTTATTTGAATCAGAAGTGTCTGCCATGAATGCTTGTTCTTTAACTTCTCTAGAAGCATCCTCTTCTTGAATCTCTATCTTTTCAGGTACACTTTTCTCTTGACTCATCTCATCCTTAGTTGCATATTCTTCAGAAACACTATCTTCATCACTTCAACTCTCTGAGCTATCATCTTTAAAAGAATTGTTGGAATTAATTCCTGCCATGAACGCTTGACTAACACTTCCAACCAGATCATCAAGATGAATACCCCAGCCATAATTCTCATCTCCTTGAGCAACCATTGTTGATGAATTATTTCCAGAACTTTGATTATTCTGACGATTCCCTTGACTTTGCCTTTGTGATCCAGAATCATCAACTTTGGGCTTATCTCATTCTTTAGCAAAATTCCAATAACCTTGACAGTTATAGCACCTTACTTTTGGTTTATCAAAACCCATTATGGATCGACTATTTGCTCCAATGAATTTTCTACCCGTCTTCTTCGGAAATTCTTTTGCTTGGCGCATGAGCACGGCCATATTCCACTGTATGTTCATCTCTTCCAACTTAATTGGATCTATTTGGTTAAAATCTTCCTCAATAGCCTCCGTATCAGTAATCTTTCCACCAACAAAATTCTCGAAAGATACCAAGAAAGATGAAAACATTGCCATGTAATCCTCAGCAATCCGAGGATATACAGAATGAGAATATTTGGTTTGAGACTCGGATGAGTTCGAAGTAGTAACAGAAAATCCAGTTTTACAAGTAGAACCTGAAGAACTCTTAGAGTGAGATTCTTGAACATCTCTAGAAAATAACGCCACTCCAGATCTAGACTTTGATGAACTTGAAACTGTTTTAGCAAAATACATGGCATGGTCTTGCACATGTTCCAAATTAGTTTCCTTCTTCTTCATGTTGAGATCATATGACTGAATCTTTCCAAGGACATCTTCCATAGACATTGAGCTAAACTTTTCATTTTCTTTGATTAACACAGAATACATGTCAAACTTTGCTGGAAAAGTGTCCTTCATAACGAACTTCATCAGTCACTAACTCACTAAGCAGATGATAGTAGCGAGTAGTGAATTCATCAACTGATTCATTCTGAAAGTGCTTAAACACGACAATCCTTTCTGCTCTTGTTAACATCCACATTCCCTTCACATCGTTTCTTTAATCCTTCCCAAAGAGCCCTTGAAGTGTTGAATTGTTTAAATCCATGAAAAAATTCTTTAGGTAAGGACATAGAAATAGATACCAATGCTTTCTTTTCCCGATCATAAATTGTCTTCTCTTCAGCCGTCAAAGCAGAAACTGGTTTAGGAACATTTGCTGCCCATTAACGTATACGTCGGATGTATATACCTTTCGATGATGGTATCCATAAGCTTGTATAAGTGAATGAGACAAATTGTTCAAATCTGACTTTCTAATTCGTGTACTCAGCAATGTTCAATAGATTCGGCGGCTTTCGAGGTGTACCTATCTCATTGTCATAATTGAAACGGTTGGTTACTTGCACCATGATAGACATATTGACAAACACTAAAAAATAACATGAAAACAGTTAAAGTATGCTTCAAAAAAACCCTAGCAAACTTGGAAAGTTCGCTTGAAAAACACCTAGCAAACTTAATATATTTGCTTAACACAGAAACTGAGCGAACTTGATATGTTCGGTTGAATCAGAAAAACTTAGAGAAAAACCAAGCGAAGATGCTAAGCCCATGTAATAGATTCGCTTGTAACTGCAAGGAATGAACTTAACATCTTCGCTGGAACAAGTTTGCCTGCAACAGAATCAATAAGTTCGCCCGTATTGCTGGAACTCCAGGAAAAAAGGAAACTCAACAACCCAGTGAACAAACACCACTGAAAATCATGATTTCTCTCTGAGTTGAAGGAATTTGACAAAATTGCACCGTATGAATGATCAAAGGATGATAACAAAGACTTTTATTAGATCAAAACTCCAAATCCAACCTGAAACCAATCAAATCAGATCAAAAACCCATCCATTTCTATCAATAACTCCAAGAAGATGTAGAAACAAGTAAACAATAATCTTTTTATGCCGTATGCACACGTAAACACCACAAATCAGTCTCCAATCGAGAGCAAAAGCTCTGATACACTTGTTGGTCCCTCGGGGTGTACTACGGATCTCTAGACTCACTGTATAACAAGTAGACGACGTGCGGGATCCATTATCTATGTGCACGTGTATCAACACAACAATCAACAAGATAGAACAACACAGGTAAATAACTCTCTCTTGTATTGCTCAAACACTGTTTACAAGTACTGAATCCGAACGAGTACAAATTCAATACTGAAACATACTATTTATACTTAACTGCTGACCCACAGGCGAACTTAACAAATTCTCCTAAACTTAAGTTCGCCTATTACAAAACTTCACATATTCAAACAGACTATTACAACACAAAACGACTATACAAAGACTAAGACAAATACAGAATATCTTCAAGCTGGTTTTCATAAAAGCATGTTCCAACACCATCAATCCACTTTGTAATTTTCCTTTATCCTCAAAAACAGTCACAATTTTTAAGTTTAACAACAAAAATAACTCTTGATGTTCCTAAATTGCCTTCCTTTTTCAAAGATAAGACAAAGATTCTAGTCACAATTAAAGTTGTTTTTTTTAATTTACACATGTTATTTGTAGAGATTAAGACTGGTGGCTACAAAATTCTCAAAGTATAAATGCTGCAGACTCCATAATTTTGCTGTTGACTTACAATGTTACTCCTGATAAAGCAATTGCTGTGGATAGCTATGCTCTCCAGCTGATAAACATCTATGTTGTGGATTTCCTTATCTCCTGAAGTCCAAAGTTGCTCTTGATAGGCTTCTCATCAGCATTAAACATTGATGTTGATGATAGGCAAATCATCAGCAGCTTTGACTTTACTACTCACACCTTTTGCTGAAACACTGACACACCTATCAGCAGAAGGAATGTTATTAGTGCAGATGACAAAAGACAATGCTCCTACTCTGATCTGTCCTACAATGATTACTAAGAAGGCCTTAGTTTTGCTGTTGTATTTTCATTACAGAAGTCTTTTCACTGCAGTTGTCTTTTAGCTACTTGTCTTTATGTTGTAAACCAAGAGTAGTATAGCTTCTCATCAGTTCAAGATCAACGGCTTGTGTTTGATCTGATCCTTAGAATCAAGGGTCTGTCTTGATTCTAAGTTCCTTTATATGCATTGTATCTTTTCATTTTACAAGGGTGCTTCCTTAGAGTTTTCTCTGTAAACTTGTAAAATTGAAGATTAATACACTTTGCATTTATCAGTATTATCTTTGTGTTCTTGTTTATATTGCATAGTTGTGATTGTTTCCGCCAACCTCAAACTAAACAGAACCATCTTATAAAACACCGATCCTACAAGGGGTATCAGAGCTTTGGCTCTCAGATTAAACAAACTAACACTTGTTTAATTTCTATCTGGTTCTGTTATCTCTTTGTTGCTAAACCATCTATCCATAGTATGGCACAGAATACTGGATTTGAGGATGTTGGAAGCTTTCACAGAGCACTAAGACTGGTGTCTGGAGAAGATTATGATATATGGAAGAAAAGAATGGAAAGTTTCTTCTACTACCAAGAATATGGAATGTGGAGGTCCATAATTGATGGTTCATATGTGCCTGTGGTGGCTTCTGCTGACTCTGGAGGTCCATCTGTTCCTAAAGAAGCTTCCAAATATTCTGAAAAAGACATCAAGAAGATGGAGGTAGATTTTAAAGCTCTGGGAGCTATACAAATGTGCTTGCAAAATGAAGTTTTTCATAACATCAGAGAATACAAAACTACCAAAGACCTATGGGAGGCTCTTGAAAAGATGTTCGCTGGTTCTGAAGAAGTGAAAGAAAATAGAAGAGACATTCTAAAGCAACAATATTAAAACTTTGTCTATAAGGATGGTGATTCTCTTATCACTCCATTCAATAGGTACACCTATCTTGTGGGAGAGCTATAGTGATATAAAGTAAAGCTGGAGAATGAAGACATTCTCAAAAATTTTATTAGATCTCTTCCAAGTTGTTGGACACTCTACATAGTGTCAATCAGAAGAACTGAAAATCTGAAGACTCTCCAAATGACTGAGCTGTTTGGTATACTGAAGACATATGAGCTGGAAATGATTCAAGCCAAAGAAAGAAGCTTTGGTCATTCATCATCATCCTCATCAACCACCACTTCCTATGCACTACACTCTGACCACTCACTTCCAAGTTCAAGTAACTACTATTCTCCCATTGTTACCCATCCACAAACTCTCAACTCACAAACTAGCAACTCACTTTTCTTCTTGAAGCCCCACCTCAAAATAACTCTTCTACATTTGTCTCAGAATACCCAAGCAATATGTCATTTATCAAAGAAGATGTGGAGTATTTCCATCCAGATGACTTGGAAGAAATGGACATACAACAATCTTATGCTATGTATCTCTTAGAGCTAAAAGGTTCTACTCTAGAACTGGAAGACCCATTCCAAGTAACAACTTTAACACTAGAGTTGGGTTGGACAAAAGCAAGCTAAGATGTTACAACTTTAACCAACTTGGTCACTTCGCTAGAGAATGCAAGGCACCAAAGGCAAACCTAGCTACTACACAACCAAGACAAGCTCATCAAGGTCAAGAAAATCAAGGCAACACTTCAGCTGCTCAAACTGCAGCATGTGCAACTCAACATGTTGGAACAACTGATTTTGACTGGAGCTTTCAGTATGAAGTTTGCCAACAACCAAGCTCTCATGGCAGACAAAACAGAGATACCACCTCAGGTATATGAACACCTCTGCTCTTAAAATTGCATTGATAAGGTTCTAGGATATAGAAACCATAACAAAAATATTATAGATGAAAGTGAAGAGTTTCATCAAATGAAATCTGAATTCAAAAAGGTTGAAAACAATTACAAAGAAAAGATTAACTTTATAAAGAAAGAGATATCATCATTAAAACATGAACAAACAAATCTTGAAACTCAGATTGATGATCTATTGGTTAAGTTAAAAGCTACAAGAGCTGAGTTGGCAGACCAAAAATTTCATGTTGACAAATATGAGTTTGCATCTAAAAAGATGCAAAGACTTTTGGATGCTCAAATTCATTAGAAGGTAACTGCAGGTCTTGGGTTTCAAGCTGAAAAACCCTACAACTCCGTCCCTCCACCTGCTGATTATGTAACCATCCTTGAACCAAACTTCAATCTCACAAACATTGACCATGCAAACCAAAACCTTGATCCTTCCAAGGAAGAATCATCTGTGAAAGACTGCAACACCTCATCTGAATCTGAGTCCACATGCTTAGAATCCACTCAAACAAGTGACGCTCCATTACTCCCTACCAATGAAGTAATTCTCAAAACCACCAAATCTGGTAAAGTAGTCCAAACCAATGGTCCAAGTCCCTTTATTCCCTCTATACCAGTACCTCAACTCACCAAGCAGATCAAAATTTGCTATCCTCCAGAAGGAAGAAAGGTAAATATTGAAAATGGGCAATCCTCAATCTCTACAAATCATCAAGCAAACCAACCAAGGAAGGTGTTTGACATCTGTCATGCATCTGGAGAGAGAACTCCACATGTTCAGAAAACATTGGGTGAAACCACCTTTGAGCATAACAAAACTCATCCATTGAATTTCAAAGACTTATTCAAAAGAAAGGACTATGTGCACTTTCAAAGGGATAAAATTGCTAAATCATGCTTTGTCTGTGAAAAATACAATCATACCGCCAGCACATGCTTCTATTACCTTCAACAGTGACGAAATCTCAAACAACAAGCCTTTGAGAAGACCAACAAGAACAAGAAGGTAAGAAGCTATGAAGCCAAAGCAACTAACTTTAGAAAATCTCTCTCTCCACCAAGGAAGCAGATCCCGAAAGCTCAACAATCTTGCATCATATGTGGTGAATCAGACCACTTTGCTGCATATTGTAAATTCAATCCATTCAACCAGATCTCTCAATCAACTTCAACTGCAGTCAAGATTCTTCCTAACCAGAAGCAAGTCTATAGAAGAACTATAACAGAAAAACCCACTTTCAATAGGAAAGTAAAGAAGGAGAAGTTGGTGCTTTCTGAACAGTCGGCACATGAAGCCGAAAAAGATGAAAAACAAACCAAAGCCTTCAGCAGCAACCAAATCTGCTGCTGATCAGTTAAAGCTTTCAGCAGCAATCAAGATCTGGAAAACCTACTCAACAATGGAAAGCAAAATTAGCTCCCTCTCACAGCATTTTCTTTGGATCCATTGAATACCAACATATTGATGATCTTGATCTTAAAACACACTCACCTAGGTCTGCAAGCTCTTGGGTCCCTTCCTCTAAATAGATCTCTCTCATATGAAGGGACAACCAGGTAATAATGATAAGACATGGGTTGTAGACAGCGGTTGTTCCAGGCACATGACAGGCAACAGATCCATCCTCTTAGATTTTAAATTTTTTTATGGAGGATATGTTGCATTTGTAAGTGATTCAAACGGAGGATCTATCACTGGACAAGGAACCGTGTCCAATGAGAGAATGAGTATTGAAAGGGTGAACTATGTAAAAGAACTAGAGTTCAACCTCATGAGTGTGTCTCAAATCTGTGATCAGAAGCATTGGATGCTTTTCACAGATAAAGAATGTTTTATGCTCTCGCCTGGGCTAAGCAAACCTCCTCCATAAAAGATCTCGTTGAATGCTCAAAGAAAAGATAACTTATATGTGCTTGACATGAACAAAGTCACTCCATCTGGTAGTGTATCTTGTTTTCTGTCCAAGGCATCAGTTGATGAATCCGCTCTATGGCACAGGAGATTAAGCCATGTGAATGTAAAAACTATCAACAAATTGGTTAAAGGAAATCTTGACATATGTCTTCCTAACAAGGAATTCCAGCTTGAAGATCATTGCATAGCATGCTTGAAGGAGAAGCAACACAAGAGTTCTCACAAGCCCAAGACATTGAATTCAAATGACACTCCACTACAACTACTGCATATGGATCTTTTTGGTCCTACAAATGTCATGTCAATGGGCAAGAAGTCATACTGTCTGGTGATAACTGATGACTACACCAGATTCTCATGGGTATTCTTCTTGAGAACAAAAGAAGAAACTGCTGAAATCCTTAAATCCTACATTATGAGGATAGAGAATCAATGTAATCAAAAAGTCAAAATCATAAGGTGTGATCAAGTACTGAATTTAAGAACCAGACCTTAAATTGTTTTTGTGAGAGCAAAGGCATTGAAAGATAATACAGTGCTCCAAGAAATCCTCAACAAAATGGGGTTGCTGAAAGAAGAAAAAGAACTCTTATTGAGTCTACCAGATCAATGTTGGCTGACTCAAAACTACCTCTCACATTCTGGGCAGAGGTAGTTAGCACAGCTTGCTATGTGCAAAATAGAGTTCTCATTGTCAAGCCTCTTAACAAAACACCTTATGAGCTAAACCCTTTGGATGTCCATGTACCATTCTTATCACCAATGGAATTCTTCCAAAGTTTGGTGCAAAATCAGATGAAGGATACTTTGTGGGCTATTCCTCTCAATCCACGGCTTATAGAGTATTCAATTCCAAAACAAGAATAGTTGAAGAATCAGCAAATATGGAATGTAGGGAACACATTCCATGTGAAAAGGGGAAAGGCCCAGACTGGCTGTTTGATATAGACTCCTTTTCACAAGTATTTGAGTTTCTCATCTTTTCAAATATGGAGTTTACCTCTTCCATAAAGCCAGCATATACATCAAATAATGACTACATATTAGGCTTTAATGGGCCATCTATAAGAATCAAAAGACCATCCATTGATCCTCCATCTGTTGTTAATGTTATTGAAGTCGGGGAAGCCAGAACAAGCAACTCAAATGTCACCAGCAACAATCTTTCTTAGAATGAAGATCAAGATGAGGGTATTGCATCTGATGATGATGATGATGTTGTTGATACTGCTGATGCTACTAATGCTACTGTAGTTGCTGATGCTGCTGACAAGGCACCTCCAGATGCTATTGTTGTTGAAGACATTTCTGCAAACAACCCTATTGATAATCATCATCTTCCTGATCAAAATCAAATCAATCTTGACCATAGAATACTATTGGATGTTGTTCCCACATAAAGAATCAACAAAGAACATCCCTTAGAAAATGTCATTGGTCAAGTTCAACAAGGAGTTCAAACTAGAAGTAAGACTCATGAAGCTAATATATGTCTATGCTCTTGTTTTCTGTCTCAAGTTGAACCAAAGAAGATAGATGAAGCTTTGCAACACAACAATTCGATTGAAGCAATGCAAGAAGAGTTACTGCAATTCAAAAGACAAAAGGTGTGGACCCTAGTTGATCTTCCACCAGCCAGACTGCTATAGGCACAAGGTGGGTCTTCAGGAACAAGCAAGATAAAAGAGGGATTTTAATTAAGAACAAAGCCAGACTTGTGGCTCAGGGTTACACTCAGGAAGAAGGAATTGACTATGATCAAGTCTTTACTCTTGTTGCCAAACTGGAGGCTATTAGAATCTTCCTAGCATATGCTGCATCCAAAAGCTTTAATGTTTATCAGATGGATGTCAAGAGTGCCTTTGTATATGGGAAGATTGGTGAGGAAGTATATGTCAGACATCCTCCAGGCTTTGTAGATCCCTCACATCCAAACAATGTTTCAAAACTAGACAAGGCTCTATATGGACTACACCAAGCCCCAAGAGCCTGGTATGAGACATTATCAGGTTATCTGCTCAGCAACAATTTCAGAAGAGGTGACATTAATCAGACATTGTTTATCAAAGATAGGGGGGGGAATTCTATTGGCATAAATCTATGTAGATGACATCATCTTTGGATCAACAAAGAATAAATTATGCAAAGACTTTAAGATTCTAATGCACTCAAAGTTTGAAATGAGTTCAATGGGTGAACTAAATTTCTTTTTAGGTCTGCAAGTCAAACAAGTTCCAAATGGAATCTTCATCAGCCATTCCAAATATGTCAAAGGTATCTTGGAAAGATTCAAACTGGCTGATTGCTCTGCTGCAAGAACTCCAATTCAAGTGCATCATCAATTGTCTCCTGAAAAAAATGGCCAAGACACTGATCAACATCAGTACAAGGCAATGGATCTCTCATGTATCAAACTGCTTCAAGCCCAGATATAAGTTTGTAGTATGCCTGTGTGCAAGATTTCAAGCAGGTCCAAAAACCTCACATCTCCAAGCTGTCAAGAGAATCTTTAGATACCTGAAGGGAGCCCCAAGACTTGGGCAATGGTATTCTAAGAATGAAAAATTCAATCTATATGCATACACTAACAGTGACTATGGAGGATGTAACTTGGACAAAAAGTCCACATCAGGAGGATGCCAGTTTCTGGGAGGAAGATTGATTTCCTGGCAATGCAAGAAGCAAACATGTGTGTCAACATCTACAGTAGAAGCAGAATACATTGCAGCTTCCAGTTATTGTGCACAAGTCATCTAGATACAGAATCAAATGCTGGACTATGGGATGACTTTCATGGCAACTCCCATTCACATTGACAACAAGAGTGCCATATAAATTACAAATAATCATGTGCAACACTCCAAGATAAAACACATTGACATCAGGTATCAATTTATTAGAGATCATACTGAGAAAAGAAGAATTATTTTAACCAAAGTTCATACAAATGAGCAGTATGTTGACTTATTCACAAAAGCCTTTGATGAAGCTAGATTCAGATATCTAGTTGAATCCATTGGCATGATGAACTTTGATTAAAATCTTTCTCTAAAAATCTTTAAAAACAAATATGTCTGTCTTTATCTTGTTGTAAATAAAGTCTTTTGAAAAATAAATGATCAACAACAAACATTTTTGCTGCTGACAGGTTTAATCCTCAGCAGCAAAAATTTTGCCACTAACTGCTTTAAGTTATCAGCAGGAACAAGTTTACTGTAGATAGCTTTAAGACAATCAACAGCAACATCTTTGCTGCAAACCATTACATCATTCAGTAGCAACCAAGTTTTGCTGCTGATAGACTTAAGCTTCCGCGGCAACCAAGTTTGTTGTGGATGGGTAAAAATGGTTCAAATTAACTTTTACCCGCTGTAAAAAGTCACTGTCAGTCTTTACCATGACTATTACAGTGTGTTACAGCTATAACACAGTAAAAAGTAAAGCGTCGCTGTAGATGACTGCTACAGTGTGCTTAGCTTCAGGTTTTTGTACGGTACAAGTGACTTTTGCCCAAAATTTTGCCGTTATAACAAAATCAAATTCCCTCCTTCACCTCTTCACATTAAATTTTGACCTAACCTTCCATCTTTTCTCCCTCTCTCCCAAGCATTCAAAGCTTCCCCACACTTAACCAACTTTTAAAAGCTTCATCCTTCCCTCCAAACCTCACCAAAATTGCAAACGTTGACATCAATAACCCTGATGACAAGTTCTCAACTTACCACAATTTAACGGCATATCTTGTTAAGGGTAAGAAATCAAAAGGGTTCGATGATATGATCGACTTTCTGTGTCAATCAAAATTATTCTTTGCTCTAACTGTTAACCCCAAAATCTATACATCCCATATGGAAGATTTCTTGAATTATGCCGTCTTCTCTACCGAACAGGGGACTCCCCAAATCAAATCCAAGGTAGACGGAAAAGACATCACCATTACAGAAGCTACACTCAAAAAACATCTCAAGCTTCAGGACGAGGGTGTAGCCAACTCATACACCAAAAATGAGTACATGAGGACCTTTGTATCCATAGGGTACACTTGAAATCAAGATGAATACACAATCGAGAAGGCACTGATGGGTCCCCCATAGAAGTTCCTGTGCCACACTCTTCTACAATGTATATCTCAGAAGAGGAGTTGATGGCATCAACTGAACTCTACTCTTGCCTCTACTGTTCATGGTATGGTCACTGGCCAACGTTTCAATTTCTCTCATTTGATTTTTGAAGGTTTAAGATACGACATTCAGGAAGGAGCAAAACAAGCATTCCATGTGTACCCTAGATTCTTGCAGGAAGTTTTTAACCAGGAATTAAAAGACCTTTCAAAACCTGCAAGAGTCTACCTGATTGAGGGGCATAAAAATAACATTTTTAAAAGTTTGAGAACTATTTCAGAAACGTTCTCAGGGGTCGATGTTCCATTTTTATCTACAATGATGAATATACAAAGTACCCAGGGTGACAGTTCAGCGGTCCCAGCTGATACTGATCCCACACCCTCCACTTCACAGCCTGAACACACAACTGTTTCCCTTGATTGAACCCCTGTGCAACCTACTGAGGGTGCACATGTACAACAAATACTTACCCCTGTTCTTTAGGCCCAACTGGAACAAAAGGCCCTAGTTGAGGTGAGCTATACCAGGAAAAGAAATAAGAGCAAGAAAAGTCCTTCTATTCTTGGCTCAGAGGCCCAATCCCAACCCAAAAGCCCTCATCTAGAGTCACAACACTCTGATGAGGATAGCCACATGATTATGGAAACTTTCGAGGAAGGATCCATATTAGGATCAGGACCACATCCCAGGTCCATAGAAATCCCTACTGAGCCCATACGTTTTTCTTATTCTCTAAACTTAAGTGTAGAGGCTCCTAGTTAAGATGATGAACCTTTTCCAAATGCCACTATCAAGGAGGTACTGATTGACTTGGCGGCTAATGTACCAAGCCCAACTTCATCACCCCAGAAGGTCCACTCTGGGAGTCATGAAAGAGTGGATATGGAAGGGGCCGTCACTACTTCTGGTCCATCAATTGACCAGGAGGACAGTGACAACAAAATTAAGACCCTAACCATGGAAACTCAAGGTGAGAATGTTTCTCTTGAAACATCCTTCACTGAGAGGAATCCCAGGCGCCAAGAAAACCAGGGTGATGGGGATGCAGAGGCTAGGCCTATGGCCCCATCTAGTTCCAAGGATTCCACAACTGTGGATGAGGACAGACTGAAACTTCATAACTTGGAATTGATGGCCAGGGTGGCTATGCTAGAGGCTGAAGTGTCCAAATTAAGACACCAAGACTCTATGCATGAAGCCCATCAATGCCCAACTGTGACTTCTCCTTCCCTTGTATTAGTGGGAACTCAAAACGATCTCTCTCTATGAACTGATGCAACCAAAAAGGGGGAGATAGTTACTACTGAAAACGACACCAATAGTGTGGACGATTGGATACAAGAGCAGGTTGCCTTTCAAAGAACACTATTTCAGCCTACCTATCTGGAGTTTGACTCCATTTTTTCATGGGGATATGATGGACTATCTCAAAGATTCTGGATTGGGTGGGAATTTGCCAGAGTCAAAGAGCTTATCATGGATAACCTAAATTTGTTTGAAATCCTTACCCTGTACCTGACTGAAAGTGTTTACACTTCCAAGAACCTATCTGCCAGGCTTGCCATTGAAAGGTTTCATGATATATGTGAAGACAATATGCCTCGGTTTGAGAAGTTCCTTGAAGAAGCAAAAAGGGTGGCTTATCCAAGACCAGAGGATGTAGAAGCAGAGTCCTCAAGAGCGGCAAAAGAAATACATGAAAGGCAAAGCCAACAAATGGAGCTGATAAGAAGCAGGGTCTTAACTGAAGAACAAGTCCTATGTTTAAGAAAATTCATGTATAATGAGGTGGTTAGAGGCCTGGAAATTCATGGGTGGTCAAGCACTGAGTCTTCAGGGTTTCAATTCTTTCTATGTGATGGATCTAAATTCATAATTAACAATATCTATGAGATCCTACTGCTCAATCCAGACTTCCTTTGTAAGGTATTTGAACTCAGATCACACATCTGCAATGTCCACTCCAAGAAAAGTCAAGAAATGATCACCATTGTTAAATCCTTTCTTGAGAAGGAGGGATGGATTGCAATGGATGAATCTGATTCAGACTTGTCCCTTCCCTCTTCTCCAACTGTCATCCTAACCACTAAAGAAGAATTTGCAAGAAAAGAGAAACAAAAGATTATGACAGAATGGACGGAAGTAACTAGAGAAGAATGGGAAGAAAGTGGAGATGAAGAAATTGTCCCCCCTTTGTCCTCTCCTCAAATTGCCAATAAGATGAGGCTATGGTCTCAATAACAACTCCCACCTCTGCTATTGTGATCTATGAAGCTGAAGCAGAGGCATCCAATAAAGATAAATGGAAAGGAATCATGACAGGGGAAGAAGAAAAGATGATAGAGGAAGAAAAGAAGGAGGTGGAAAGAAGAAGAAGAGAAAGAGAAGAGGAGGAGATGGCTGAGCTTAAAAAGGCTCAAGAAAGAAAATCTGCCATGCTCCTCAGAGAACAAAAAATCCAGTTGCATGCTAGGCAACTGGATAAAACAAGAGTTCAAGTTCCCGCAACTTCACAAATAAAAGAAGATGTAGCCTTAGCTCTTCAACTGCAGGAACAATTAAATAAAGAAGATGAAGAGAGGGAGAGGAAGAGAAAAGAAGAAGCCAAGTTAAGAATCACTGATTCTGAACTTGCTAAAGAAATGAGGGAAGAGTGGACAGAGGCTCTGATTTCTCAAGGTGAGGATGCTGACTACCTTGAGAAATTATCAAATAAAGAAATATAAAGCCTTCATGGGACAACAAGGTAAACTGGCAAACAAGAAAAGGGCTGAAGAAGAAGAAAAGGCCAAATAAAAATAAAAAAAAACCATTGCCTTCAATGTCAGATCCCATGAAGAAAGTAAGGTCACGATGGACTTCCTAAAGGCTAGAGGAGAAAGTGGAAAGAGGCTGGGTCCCATGAGCTTCATGAAACTACAAGCCCTCTACTTAAAAGTGAAAAAGGAAGAAGAAGAGAGACTGAAGAATATATATTCTAAAAGAAGGGTATATACTCATCAAGAAGAAAGAAAACCAAAGAATCCCAAACCTACTCCCTCATCCTCTCCTCTATCTGTCCAACAACCTTCCACTTTCCCTCCTAGATCACTCTCCTCCCCTCCCAAGGAGTCCAAGTCATCTCACCCAGCTCCCTCTCATCAACAGCCTCCCAAAAAGAAAACTAAACCTCCTACCACATCTGAAGAATCAAGAAAAACTGTACAATGGTTCTACAGTGATTCAGATCAGTGGTTTGAAGTATGCAATGGAAGGGCAGAGACGAAGAGATCAGTTTACAAATCTATTTATGAGGTGATGCAGCTACCAGACTCTGATCTTCAAAGAATGATGGAACTGGGTGAAGCTCATGAACCAGATAATGAAAGTGGGAGACATCTGTTGCTGGTGATCAAACATCACTTCAACCCTAGCAGAGATGTTGTCATTGATGCAAAACCTCTCGAATCCCACTTTCCAATTATCAAATGGTCCTACAATGATATCAAAGATGAATACACATTGATGGATGTCAGAGGACAAAAGATGAGATGTTCAAGAAAGACCATCTTCAGCATGCCAAGCAAAGACATCCTATCTCTATCTGAAACTCCTCTTAACAATCCAAGCAAGGACCCAAGAGGCTATGAGACTACAGGAATTGTTTCACACATGCAAAAGATTCAGCAACAAAGGCAGTAGGAGAATTTTGGTAGCATCAGTCTAGGGGGAGTTTGAAGAGATTAAGACTGGTGGCTACAAAATTCTATAAGTATAAATGATGCGGACTCCACAATTTTGCTGCTGACTTACAATGTTACTGCTGATAAAGCAATTGCTGCGGATAGCTATGTTTTCCTGCTGATAAACATCTATGCCGCGAATTGGCTTATCTGCTGAAGTCTAAAGTTGATGCTGATAGGCTTCTCAACAGCATCAAACATTGATGTTACTGATAGGCAAATCATCAGCAGCTTTGACTTTACTACTGACACCTTTTGCTGAAACACTGACACACCTATTAGCAGAAGGAATGTTATTAGTATAGATGACAAAAGACAATGCTCCTATTATGATCTGTCCTGCAATGATTACTGAGAAGACCTTAGTTTTGCTGTTGTCTTTTCATTACAGAAGTCTTTTCACTGCAGTTGTCTTTTAGCTACTTGTCTTTATGTTGTAAACCAATAGTAGTATAGCTTCTCATCAGTTCAACATCAACGGATTGTGTTTGATCTTATCCTTAGAATTAAGGGTCTATCTTGATTCTAAGTTCCTTTATATGTATTGTATCTTTTCATTTTACAAGGGTGCTTCCTTAGAGTTTTCTCTGTAAACTTGTAAACATTGAAGATTAATACACTTTGCATTTATCAGTATTATCTTTGTTTTCTTGTTTACATTGCATAGTTATGATTGTTTCCGTTAATCTCAAACTGAACAGAACCATCTTATAAAATACCGATCCTACATTATTATTTTAACCCTAAACATTTATCATTCTATCCTATAGGAATTGTAATAGTCCTTTTTCGTCTAAATTTCAAACTAAAGTTACATATTTGACAAATGACTTTCAAATAGACAATTATTATTATTATAATTATTATTATTACTATTATTAATAGAATCTGCTAATTTTAATTTTTTTCTTATGTCATGCAGATTTTAGAACTTCCAAGCCATCCATACTATGTGGGAGGACAACTTCATCCTGAATATAAATCACGTCCTGGAAAGCCTTCGGCAGGTCTTTCAATCGAAAATTCATAGTTTGCTTTCGAACGTAATTCTTTTCCTCTCTGCAGGTCAGCTTTTTAAAGTTCTAAATTAGGTAATTTGTTCTGTTTAGATTGAATTTGGTTGTATATCCTCTATGATTCTAAATTTCTTTTGGGCCAACTGTAGGCTGTATTTTTGGGTTTGGTGGGTATGTGTTGGACTGTATTTTAATAATTTTTTTTAAATATACCTATTTATTAATTGAGTCTTGAAAAAGTTTTTATAGAGTCCCGTTTTAAATAGTTAAATTGTCACACCTCGTCGAAAGCGGAAACCGTGGGGCGCGACGTTCATGAATATCATAGTGATCGATCACATTGAACGACCTCTATATGAGTTTGAAAACCAACATTTGAAATATTAAACCAAGTTTAAAACATAAATGAAGTTCACATGATTACACAAATCAAATAATCAAGTTTTTAAGTTTTAATGATTGAAAAACAACATTCTTAACCAAAAGCTTCTAATGAGGAGGACCCTAGCATGATCCTATATGCCATGTGACTCCATACAACTCCCATGCAATCAACGACCTAAGAAAGACATCCTAAAATGTGTCAACATGAAATTGGTGAGTTCACAGGTGTTAGTAACTGAAAACATTTGTTTTGAAAACCATAGTAGAGTAATGATAATTGTCACCCGACAATAAGTTGTATTGAATTACCATGAACTCCTATACCGAAGCTTACATGTTATGATTTTGCCCCAGAAAACAATGGCGCATCACACACATTGAAATGACTAGCTAATAACGCACCCGCTTGGCTCCCAGTCAACAGGTGGGTTTGTCAACCCAAATAGATCTATCCACGATTACCACGCTTACCCAAATTAACGGTTTAGGATTGTAGGGGACTTAGATATTGATGCTAAGATAATTCCTGTAATCAACAGATGATAGCTATGTTTATGATAAAATGATTTGCATGTTTTCTCCGCAAAATATATTTATTTAAAAAATATATATAAATGATAAGTCATGTAACGGAAATCATGCATGTTACAAAATATACCTTTTTATTTACTAAATATACTTGTTGATGACAAAAGTAGTATCCAAATACCCAAACACTACTTAACTCGAGTTACTAACATTTAAAGACACATGCATCCAAACAAGTAAGTATTTTTAATCATCCAATGTTTAAAAATAGATGCATGAATATTAATATCAAAACTATTTTAAAGCTTAGAACCCGGTTTTTTACTCAACAAAGTTTTCTTATTTAGAAAGCGGTTCTAAAGACTTGCATGTAGTAAAAATAATCATCTAATCCAAAAACATAAATATATTTTAATATAAAAATACTCTTGTAAATCCCAATGACAAAAGATCCATGTCTAACTCAAAACCCGATTTTAAAAACAACAAAAAGTTACCATTACTAGAAATACGATCCATCAACATGCATGTGGTCAAAATGATGATCTATCACCATGCATTTATCATCCATGACAAATCAGTACAATAAATCAAAAATACAAAGCATGTATACCAATTTTGACAAGATGCATGTTACATATTTTGGTTTCTATAAGAAAAATGCAAGCTTTTGTTGTGTGTTTTTTATTAACACATAATAGACTTAAGATAAAGAAATAAAAAGCTTGTAAAAATAAGTTTCTTACTTAGAGAGATCGAGAGAGATGAAGACCTTGACTCTAAAGCTTGAGATATCACCAAAAGGGGTCTTGAAAGCTTGAATCTTTTAAACAAAATTGTGTGGGTGTGTAGGGTGGTAGTAGCGACGACACAAGGGGGTAAGGGTTGAGTTTTGCTTGATTTTTGTGAGATGAAAGTGTAGAGTGAAATGAAAGAGTGAGGGGAGTATTTATAGGTGAGAGGAGATGGGCTTTAAATTTCAAAAGATAGGGGTTATGTGGGTCGAAATCTTTTGGGGGGAGAGGGAGTGGGGTGGGGGTGAGGGTGTTGGGTGTATGTGTAGGGTGGTTAAATGATGGTGTGTTGGAGTGTGGGAGTGGTTACTGCTGATTTCCAAGGATTTGAAATGATTAAGATTTGATTTGAAAAGATATTAATTAGGATAATTAATTTGTATAATTATTTTTAATCATTTGTAATATATGATTTAATTTTGTATGCATTAGTTGATACCAGTGTAATATACAGTGTAATCCGGACTGTGTTTAAAACAAAACGTTTGTTAAAAATTCTCAAACTTTCATTTTTGACTCGAAATATGTAAGGCCCCTTTTCCCGGGTAACCTCACTTGTTGGATTTACTCATAAAAATAGTTATAATACTGAATTTAATTAAAAACATTCAAGAGTGGCAAAAGCAAACATCCTTCGAATACATAACATAACATAACAGCGGAAGTCTTAACAATTAACAACATAAGATTGTCTTAACAATTAAGAGTGGGATGTCAGTCGCTTGCCGGGTAATCATCACGCCTTCGAACGACCCTTCCTTTCTTTACATGAAATGTATACTAAAAGTCAGCTAACGTTGGTGAGTTCTAGTGTAGAGCGATTAGGTATGAACATTATTTCTTTAAAAGTATGCATAAATATATAAATATATATAAATACACATTAACATATCATTGACCTTCATTTGTCGTTCATATGCGAGTACATAAATACGTATTCGTAACTTTTTCTTTTCTTTCATCATTCTTATATGATTACATAGATATGCATTTACCTTTACTTTTCTTGACATTCATTGGTCATACACATAAGGGTGTGCAACCCGTCTTTTACTGCGTATGTCACAAAGACATACGCCCTTATGCTACTGTCGTAGCCCTTTTACTCGTCCGGTCCTAGAAACCGTCCGCCTTAAAACCGTCCGGCCAACCTTCGGCTGTCCGTCTTAACCGTCCTACCTTCGTAGTCCGTCATATTCGCCCGTCTGCCCTAAGGCATCCATTTCCCACTTGTACTAAATATACAACCGTGCATAGATTTAGGGACTTACTCCACCATAGTGGCCATTATTTAGTCTACCTTTCTAGACTTTCCTTTCTTGCTACATAATAGTCAAGTGGTCGTCCGTCTACCGTAGTAGTCGTTAGCTTCGTTTCCATCCATAACGTATACATACATTCATAACATGCAATATATATAATTATAAAGTAAGATTTCATTCAGTTACGTTATGCCATTCTTTTATTCATTATTTGTAAACATACGTTTCATTCTTTGTTCATAATTCATTTTCATATATATATATTTGTATATCACGTATGATCACGTTGGCATTCATAGCATTTATTCATTTAGTGTATACACTTCAACCCCAAAACATTTAAAATGGTTTGCACATAACATAGAAGGGGGCACATAGAACTCACCTTATGAGCTAGTCCCGTCCTATCCTAACAACGGTCCAATGAGTGTCACACATGATCTGGATTGGTTAATTACACATACATCAGACCTAATCCTGACTCTAACGGTTAAACCATTCTGAATTAGGCGACTATACTGACTTTACTAACCGGTCTGTTGCCTACGCACTTAGCAAGTGCATAGGGCGTTGTTCTTGCATACTTAATAAGTGCGCATACTTCGTTTCAGGCGTACTTGATAAGTACGCAGGACCTTCTTCTTGCGTACTTGATAAGTACGCAGAACATTCTTCTTGCGTACTTGATAAGTACGCAGGATCTGCTTCTTGCGTACTTAATAAGTACGTAGGACCTGTTTCCCCGCAGAAACCCTAACTTTTGTATGCGGATCTGATTGTGCCAATCTTACAACTTTCTTTGTTCAAAACGGGCGGTTTTCATTCTAGATGTTAGTCTTAAGCTTATTTTCAAGTTTCATCTATAAAAACGTCACCTATTTAGCAAAAACCCAAAAATCCCCAAATTAAACAGAAACTCAGTTTAGGGTCGAATCGTTACCTGGATTGGGATTCGGATTCAGAGGTTTTGCTCACGAGCTCAGCTGTAACGTGCTCCTTCAATTCCGGGTCGATCCGTCAACTTTCTCTCTCTAGGCCCGAGCTCTCCTTTCTCTCTCTAACTTTGCAAATGGTGGAAGTTTGCAAGTTTGAGGCCCTCTTGGCCCTTATATACCTGGGCTTCCCTCGGCCCGTTGGAGCCGAGCCCAAGCCCCTTCTTTTCCTTTCATTTTTTGACAATTAAATCTCGATCACGTTATTATTTATTTATTTACTATTTTAGGGATGTTACAAGTCTACCCTCCTTAAATAGGTTTCGTCCTCGAAAACGTTTATACGTTAAACAATTGAGGGTATAGTCCCCTCATCTCGTCGTCAGCTAGGCACTTGCGTAAGTGCGACACGCGGAATGTAGGGTGTATTCCACTAAGCTCAACGGGTAGGTCGAGTATGTAAGCAACTTGACCCACTCTCGCAAAAATCTAGAAAGGTCTGACAAACCTTGGACTTAGTTTGCCACGTTTTCTGAATTGGATGATTCCTTTCCATGGTGATACTTTTAACAGTACCATATCCCCTACTTGAAACTCTAAATCCCATCTTCTCTTATCCACGTATGATTTCTGTCTTTCTTTTGTAGCTTTCATTCGAGCCTTGATTTGATCAAATTTTTTGAAAGTAGCTTTGACCACTTCGAGACTTGCAAAATCCTTTTGTCCAATTCCCCCCCCCCTAACAAATCGGGGTCCTAAATTTCCTCCCATACAACATTTCAAATGGCGGCATTCCAACAGCTGAGTGATAGCTGTTGTTATATGAAAATTCTGCCAATGGTAGATGGCTGTCCCAGCTCCTATCGAAGTCAATGATACAGGCACGGAGCATGTCCTCCAAGGTCTGAATGGTCCTTTCAGATTGACCATCAGTTTGAGGGTGGTAAGCAGTGCTGATGTTCAGTCTAGTGCCCATCGCTTCATTAAATTTATTCCAAAACCTTGACGTGAATCTAGTATCCCTGTCGGACACAATCGATAGCGGCATGCCATGTCTGCTCATAATTTCCTTGATAAATATTTCTGCTAGCTTTTCAGACGAAGAAGTCTCACGTATTAGCAAGAAGTGAGAACTCTTTGTCAAGCGGTCGACGATCACCCTAATGGTATCATTGCCTGTAGCTGTTCGCTTTAGCTTGGTAATGAAGTCCATCGTGATCTCCTCCCACTTCTATTCCGATATTGGTAAAGGTTGCATTTTACCGCATGGTTTCTGGTGTTCGGCCTTAACTAGGGAACACGTTAGGCACTTCTTCATATACTCGGTCACATCATTCTTCATGCCGGGCCACCAGTACTCTTTCTTCATGTCTTGATACATTTTGTTTATCCCGGGGTGGATATAATAGCGGGACTTATGGGCGTCATCGAGTATTTTGGCTCTAAGCTCGCCAACCTTAGGTATCCACATCCGGCCAAACCTAGTTCGTACACCGTATGCATTTGCATCCAAATTCCCTTGTTGTCCTACTATTCTTTCCAATTTTATATTTCTTTTTAATAGTGCTTCATCTTGTGCCTTTGATATTTCACTCATCAAATCTGGTGTTATAATCAGCTCACACGCTTTGATCCGTATAGGTTCCGATTCTTCCTTTCTACTTAAAGCGTCAGCCACCACGTTGGCCTTGCTTGGATGGTATAATATCTCACAGTCATAGTCTTTCAGTAGCTCTAACCACCTCCTTTGTCTCATGTTTAATTCCTTTTGTTCAAAAAAGTACTTCAGGCTCTTGTGATCGGAGTAAATGGTGCATTTAACTCCATACAGATAGTGCCTCCATATTTTAATGCGAAAACTACTGCTGCTAACTCCAGATCGTGAGTTGGGTAGTTAACTTCGTGAATCTTTAGTTTTCGCGAGGCGTAAGTAATTACCTTTCCTCGTTGCATAAGTACGCATCCTAAACCTTGACCCGAAACGTAGAGTAGACTACCAAGTCTTCATTTCCCTTAGGTAGTGTCAAGACTGGAGATTGGGTTAATCGTGTCTTAAGTTCCTCAAACGCATAATTTTGGATTGGACCCATTTATATTTTACTTCCTTCCGTGTCAGTTTAGTTAGTGGCGAGGCTATCCTCGAGAAATCTTGAATGAACCTCCGATAGTAGCCTGCCAATCCCAGAAAACTTCGTATCTCTGTTGACGTCTTCGGGACGTTCCATTCCTTTACTGCCTCAATCTTTGCAGGATCTACCATGATGTCGTTTAGGTTTATCACATGAACTAGGAATTGGACTTCCCTAAGCCAGAACGCGCATTTGGAGAATTTTGCATACAACTTTTCCTGCTTTAGCACCTCCAAAACCTCTCTTAGGTGACAGTGGTGATCACCCTCGTTTTTTGAATAAACTAGAATGTCGTCTATAAAAACTATCACTGATCGATCTAACATTGGTCGACATACACTATTCATCAAATCCATGAACACTGCTAGTGCGTTAGTTAATCAGAAGAACATCACGAGAAAATCATAATGCCCGTAACGCGTGCGAAATGCGATCTTTGGTACATCTTCTTCTCTTCTTTGATGCTTCCATTGTACTTTAACTAGGTCTGTTGTCTGCGCACTTAGCAAGTGCGCAGGGCGTTGTTCTTGCGTACTTAATAAGTGCGCATACTTCATTTCATGCGTACTTGATAAGTACGCATGACCTTTGTAGAACCAAAGACTGATTGCTACAAAATTGTTCTAAGTACAACTGCTGCGGACAACACAAGATTGCTGCTGACCAAAACAGCTGCTGATACTTTGTCTCCTGCTGAAGACCAAAGTAGCTGCGGATAGGCTTATCAGCAGCATTCAATACATGTTGCTGCTGATAGGCATATCCTCAGCAGCTGCGGATAGATCAATCTTGCTGCTGGTCCTCATCTCTGCTACTGATAGCTTTATTCTCTGAAGACCAAACGTTGCAGCTGACTATCCATGCGAAGCGCCTCTGACACCTTTCTGCAAAAGTAACTGCCACACTCCAAGCAGAAGGAACCTCACTGGTGCAACCAATAAAGGACAATGACGCTCTTCTCCAAGCATGCAAACAATGATGCCTAAGAAGACGTTTCAGTAAAGTTAACTAGATTAGCCTTTACGTGTAATTTAGATTAATAAACAAGATCAACGGCTTGTGTTAGATCTGATCCTTAGAATCAAGGGTCTGTCTTGATTCTAAGTTACTATATATATCTTGTAAACACTTCAAACAAAGTGTGCCTTGATAGTGCTTTTGATAGTGTCTTCATAGAGTTTTACTTGTAATCTTGTAATCTCAGAAGTCTAATACAACAGTGCATTTATCAGTATTCTTGCTGTATACTTGTTTACTTTGTTGGTTGCTATTGTTTCCGCCAATATCAACTAGAATAGAATCACCTTGTAATCTTACGATCCTACAAGTGGTATCAGAGATTTGGCTTAAGATTAAACAAACTAACATTTGTTTAATCACTTTCTGATTCTATTCAAAACTCTATTCTTGATCAAGTCACTCAAAACAAAATGGCACAATATAATGGATCTGAAGACACCGGTAGTATCAACCGACCACCGAGGTTGGTGTCTGGGGAGGACTATGATATGTGGAAGAACCGTATGGAAAGCTTCTTCTGCTACCATGAATACGGAATGTGGAAATCCATAAGGGATGGACCTTATGTTCCCATGGTGGCCTCTGCTGACTCCGGAGGACCACTAGTTCCGAAGGAACCCTCCAAGTATTCTGAAGAAGACATCAAGAAAATGGAGGTGGACTTCAAGGCATTAGGAGCTATCCAAATGTGCCTTCCAAATGAAGTTTTTCACAACTTTAAGGCTCACAAACTGCAAAGGAATTATGGGGAGCCTTGGAAAAGATGTTTGCTGGATCTGAGGAGGTCAAGGAGAACAGACGTGACATTCTCAAGCAACAGTATGAAAACTTCGTCTGGAAGGAAGGTGAGTCACTAACAGTTTTATATAACAGGTACACGTACCTGGTTGGAGAACTGCAGTGCTCCAAGGTAAAGCTGGAGAATGAAGACATTCTCAAGAAGTTCATAAGATCTCTTCCTATTTGTTGGACATTATATACAGTGTCCATCAGAAGAACAGAGAATCTGAAGACTCTTCAGATGATTGAGCTCTTTAGCATGCTCAAAACCTATGAATTAGAAATGATTCAAGCAGAAGAAAGGAGCTCCAGTTATCAATCAGCTACCACTTCCTCCACCACCACCTCAGCGCTTCACTCTGATCATTCTGGTCCTAGTGCAAGCAACTACTATCCTCCCATTGTTACTCATCCTCAAACACCAACTGCTTCACAATCCAACTCATCACCATTTCTTCTTAAGGCACCTCCTCAACAGCCAACCTCAACTGCTTTTGTCTCCGACAACTCAAGCAGCATGCACTTCATAAAGGAGGATCTGGAATGCTTTCATCCAGATGATCTTGAAGAAATGGATATTCAGCACTCATATTCCATGCTCTCCCTCAGAGCAAAAAGGTTTTATTCAAGAACCGGGAGATCAGTTCCAAGCAACAACTCAAACACCAGAGTTGGGCTTGATAAAAGCAAGATCCGATGTTACAACTGTAACCAAATGGGACACTTTGCTAGGGAGTGCAAGGCACCTAAAGCCAATCAGGGTGCCAGCCATCAAAGACAAGGTTATCAAGGTCAGCCCAGGCAGCAGCAGCAGCAAGGAACTCCTCCAGCACAAACTGCAGCCTGTGCAAATGTTGGAACTACAGAATTTGATTGGAGTTTTCAATATGAAGATGTTCCTGCCTCCAACCAAGCACTTATGGCAGACAATGCAGAGATACCACCTCAGGTATTTGAACATCTTTGCTCTCAAGCTTGCATTTACAAAGCTTTAGGTTATAGAAAGCATAACCAAAATCTAATAGATCAAATGAAGAGTTTCACCAAATGAAATCTGAATTCAAAAAGGTCGAAGACAGTTACAAAGAAAAGATTAACTGCCTTAAGAAAGAGATTTCTTCATTAAAACATGAACAAACCAATCTTGAAACTCAGATTGATGATCTATTAGTAAAACTTAAAGCTACCAGAGCTGAACTGGCTGAACAGAAAGTTCATGTTGAGAAATATGAATTTTCATCTAAAAAGTTACAAAGATTGTTAGATATTCAAGTCCATGAAAAGGTAAAAACTGGACTTGGATATCATAATGACCAGTACAAGACAGTTGCTCCTCCTGCTGACTATGTTGCCATTCACGAACCAAGCTTCAATACTGCAAATCTTGACACGGCAAACCGAAACCTTGATCCTTCAATGGATGCATGTTTTGTGGAAGACTGCTCCACCTCTTCAGAACCTGAGTCAACCTGCTCACACCACTGTGAAACTAGTACAGTCCCATCTGCTCCTATCTCTGAAGCTGTTCTAAACAAAACTGAATGTCCTGTTGTTACTCCAACTATTCCAGCTCCCATCCCATTCAAACAAATCAAGATTAGCTATCCTCAAAATGGAAGAAAGCTAAACATTGAAAAGGGAAAGACATCAGGTTTCACCAACCCCAAGTCTCAGTCAAAGCCAAAGGTGTTTGATATTTTTCATGCACCTGGAGAAAAAGGTCCATATGTTCAAAAGACACTAGAAGAAGCCACTTTTGAACATAACAAAGCTCATCCCTAGAACTTCAAAGATTTGCTTCAAAGAAAGAACTATGTGGACTTTCACAGGGACAAGATAACACTATCCTGCTTTGTGTGTGGCAAATACAATCACACTGCCAGCACCTGCTTTCACTACCGTGAACACCAAAGAAACTCAAAGCAGCATGCCTTTGAGAAAACAAACAGAAACAAACAGGTGAGAAGCTATGATGCAAAGGCAACAAAGTTCAGAGAATCTCTATCCCCTCAAAGAGTGAAGATGCAGAAACCTCAACAAACTTGCATCATATGTGGGGAATCAAACCACTTTGCTGCTGCATGCAAGTTTAACCCTTTTAACCAGATTGCAAATCGTTCATCTGTGCTCAACCCATCAGCAGCAAACAAAATCGCTGCTGATAGAGTAAAGTCCAGGAAACCAAAGGCAAAGCCTTCAGCAGCAAAAGTATCTGCTGCTGACAAAGCAAAAATGTACACTGCTGATAAGGCAAGATCCCAGGCAAAGCCTTCAACAGCAACAAAAACTCCAGCAAAGCCTTCAGCAGCAAAATCGGCTGCGGATAAGCCAGAATTGTCAGCAACAACATCTTCTGCCGATAATGTAAGGAAAGCTAGAAAACCACCAACACAGCAATGGAAGGCCAAACAATCTCCAAGCATAACTATTGGTTCCATTGACTGCAAGCATGCTGACAACGGCAAATTAGCAACGATTTTCTACAATGCTGCATGCTACCAAATGGAATCTTCATAAGCCAATCCAAGTATGTCGACATCAGGTATCACTTTATCAGGGATCAAGCTAAGAAAAAGAGAATTGTCCTATCCAAGGTTCACACAAATGAGCAATATGCTGATTTGTTCACTAAACCTTTTGATGAAGCAAGATTTTGATATCTAGTTGAATCAATTGGCATGATGAACTTTGAATAAGACATGTCTCTAATTTTTATCTTTCTTTGTAAATATGTCTATGTTTTTGTTCTTAATAAAAGGTTATAGTCAGCAGCATTTTTTTCACTGCTGACAGATTTACTCTTCAGCAGCAAAGCCTTTGCCACTGATCGCTTTAAGTTATCAGCAGGAACAAGTTTCCTGGGGATAGCTTTAAGGCGGTCAGCAGCAACCTTTTTGCTGCAAAATGAATACAACAGTCAGCAGCACCCAAATCTGCTGCTGAAAGACTTCACTATCCGCAATAACCAAGTTTGCAGCGGATAGCTCACCATCAGCAGCAACCAAGTTTGCGGCTGATGGGTAAAACAAGTCTACATTAACTTTTACCCGAGGTAAAAACTACTCTCAGTCTTTACCATGACTGCTCGAGTGTTTTACAGCTGTAACAATGAAAAGTGAAACAGGTTGTACTGTACAAGTAAAGTTGCTTTTTCTTCGTCTGCCGTTATATCACAATCTCAAACGTTCCCACAACCTCTTCATATTCAATTTCTAAACCCTATCTCCCATCACTTTCTCTCCCATCCCCACAGCATTCAAAGCCCTCCATACTTAATCACCATTCAAACACCCTTCTCTCTTCCCTCCAAATCCATAACAATGGCAAGCGCAGACATAAACAACCCCAACGACAAGTTTTCCCCATATCACAACCTCACTGCATACCTAATAAAGGGCAAGAAATCCGAAGGTTTCGATGTTATGATCGACTTCCTTTGTCGGTCCAAAATCCACCATGCCTTAACAATCAACCCAACCATCTATACTTCCCACATGGAAGAGTTTTGGAGCTCAGCCGTGTATTCTACTGACCAGGGCACTCCCCAAATCAGAGGCACAGTAGACGGCAAGGAGATGATTATCACTGAAGCAAAGCTCCGCCAACACCTCAAGCTTCAGGATGAAGGGGACGCCATCTCTTACCCAAGAGACGTATACATGAGGACCTTTGTATCCATAGGGTACACTGGGAATCAAACAGAGTATACGATAGAGAAGGCACTCATGGGTCCCAAATGGAAGTATCTCTGTCACACTCTTCTCCAATGCATATCCCAGAAGAGGAGTGGCTGGAACCAACTTAGCTCCGGAATTGCGTCGGCAATTCACGGTATGATAACTGGGGCGGGTTTCAATTTTTCCCACCTCATTCTTGAAGGTTTGAGATACAACCTTCAAGAAGGGGTGAAATCACAGTTCTTCATGTACCCAAGATTCTTGCAGGAAGTGTTCAACATTGAGCACCAAGATCTTTCAAAAATTGCAAGAATCTACATGATGCTGGGACATAAGAACAACATTTTTCAAAGCATGAGAATAGTTTCATCAAAGTTCTCAGGGGCCGATGTTCCATTGTTGTCTACAATGTTGAACACGCAAAGTGCCCAGGGTGACAGTTCAACAAACCCAGCTGATACTGATCCCACACCCTCCACCTCACTGCCACAAACTCAAACTGCTGCTTCCTTTGATCGAACCCCTTTGCATTCTACTGAGGATGTACAGGCACATACTTTACTCACCCACAGTTTGATTGCTCAACCGGAACACAGGGCCCCGGTTGCAGCCAAATATACAAGGAAGAGGGGCAAGAGAACTCCTTCTTCTCTTGCCTCCAAGGCCCAAACCCAAGCCAACATCCCTCACTCAGAATCACAACATTCTAGTGAGAATATCATAAGGGAAAGCCACACTGTTAGGGAGACTCATTTGGAAGTCTCTCTATTAGGATTAGGATCACTTCCCGGATCCATAGAACAGCCCTTTGAGCCATTCCTATCTTCTTTGGACTTAAGTGTTGAGGAGCCTGACCAAAGTGATGTACCTTCTCCAACTACCACTATCAAGGAGGTACTGATTGGTCTTGCTTCCGAAACACCCAACCCAAGTTCTTCACCCTTGAAGGTCCACTCTAGGAGTAATGAAAGAGTGGATGTGGAAGAGGCTGTCACTACTGCTGGTCCATCAAATGACCAGGAGGACAGTGATAACATCTTTAAGACCTCAACCACGGCAACTCATGGTGAGGGTGTTTCCTTGGAAACTCCCCTCACTGAGAGGAATCCCAGGCGCCAAGAAACCACGGGTGATGGGGATGCTGAGTCTCGGCCTACGGCCCTATCTGGGTCCAAGGATTCCACAACTGTGGATGAGGACAGTCTAAAACTACATAATTTGGAATTGACGGCCAGGGTGGCTATGCTTGAGGCTGAAGTGTCCAAACTACGACACCAAGCCTTGATGCATGAAGCCCATCAATGCCCCTCCACGGCTTGTCCCTCTCTTGTCTCAGTGGGCACTCAAACAGATGCCTATTTGTTCACTGATGCAACCAAAATGGGGGAGAAAGTCCCTATGGAAGAAGACACTGAAAGTCTTGACAACTGGATTCAAGAGCAGGCTGCCTTCCAAAGTACTCTATTCAGACCAGCTTTTGTCCAAATTCATGACTTGCCAGTTTCAGATGATGAAGAAGAAGAAATCACTGAAGACTGGAAGTTAGTTGTCAAAGCTATAGATGAGGTGCTGATGGATGAAAACAACCAAGACGAAACATCTACGTCCTTCAGCATCATCCCTGAAGCAGCAGCCATCATTGGTCAATCCTCTACCCCCCAAGTATTCAGATCATCAAAGAAGCTAGAATTTGACTCCATTCTAGCTTGGGGGTATGATGGATCAACTGAGAGGTTTTGGATTGGATGGGAGTTCAGCGGAGTAGAAGAGCTGAACTGGAACTCTCTCAATGCCCTCCAAGTCCTACAGCTATACTTATCAAACTGCATCAACAACTCAGCAGATCTCTCAGCAGAACTTTCCATTGGCAGGTTCTACGACCTGATGGAGGATAATCTACCCAGGCTCCAAAGACTCCTACAAGAAGCAAATCGGGTAGCTTATCCTGAATCCTCGGCGGCCGTAGAAAGGAGACTGACTCCTAGCAATCTTGAAATTACAAAGAGCAGTCTTCTCACTGAAGAAGAAGTTCTGGGCCTTCGAAGATTCCTGTATGCCTTCCTGGTCAAGGACTTGGACGTGCTAGGTTGGGTGAGCACTAAGTCCCTTGACCACACTCTTCTGCTCAGCAACGGCTCCTCTCTCATCATCAACACCAGGAACATCCTTCAGCTGCCCTCAGACTTCCTATTTAAGATCTTTCAGCTCAGAGCCAACATCTGCAATATTAACTCATTAGAGAACCAGGCAATGATGGTCACCATCAAAGCCCATCTTGAAGAAGAAGGACGCATTCCTCAGGAAGAGTCTGTGTCAGCTTCTGATACTGACTCCAACTCAGATACTCCACAAGTTGAAGCCACATCTGTAGCATTTGGCACAAGATCTTCACTTAGGAATCAACTGAGAGAAATAGAAGGTCCTGAATACCATCTTGATGAAGACAGTGACCGTCCCTTGTCAATTTCTCAACTTGCCAATGAAGCTGAGGCAGAGATCCCAATAGCAGCATCATCATCTGCTGTTGTGATCAGTGAAGCTGAAGCAGAGGCATCCAATGTAAACAAAGGAAAGGGAATCATGGCAGATGAAGATGAAGAGAGGTTGCTAAAAGAGAAAAGAGAGAGGGAAGAGAAAAGAATAAGAAGATAAGAAGAGGAGATGGCTGACATGAAAAAGGCTCAAGAAAGAAAAACAGCCATTCTCATAAGAAAACAAACCATCCAGCTGTATGCTAAACAGCTGGATGAACTGAAAAGAAAGATTCCTGCAGTTGACCGGATTGAAGAAGATGCAGCTCTTGCTCTTCAACTGCAGGAACAATTCAATAGAGAAGAGGAAGAATTAGAGAAGAAGAAGAAAGAAGAAGCTAAGTTCAGAATAACCGATTCTGAACTAGCTAAAGAAATGAGGGAGGAGTGGGTAAAGACTCTAGTCTCTCAAGGTGAGGATGCAGACTACCTTGAGAAACTATCAACTAAAGAAGTCTACAGAGCCTTCATGGGTCAGCAAGGTCAGTTGGCAAAGAAGAAACAGGCTGAAGAAGAAGAAAAAGCCAAACAACAGTCCAAAAAGACCATTGCCTTTAATAAACGAACCCATGAAGAAAGGAAGGTCATGATTGACTTCCTTAAGGCTTGAGGAGATAGTGGAAAGAGGCTAGGTCCCATGAATTTCATGAACCTGCAAGCCCTCTACTTCAAAGTTAAAAAGGATGAGGAAGAAAGACTAGGGAAGAAGGGCTCCAAGAAAAGGGTACTTATCAAAGAAGAAGAAAAACCAAAGACAAAGAAACCCAAGCCTTCTCCCTCACCTACCTCTTCCTCAGTCCATCATCCTTCCACTCTCCTCCCCAAACCTTCCACTCCTCCACCCAACAAGTCCAAATCATCCCACCCAGCTCCCACTCATCAACAACCTCCCCTGAAGAAATCCAAATCCTCATCTGAACCTGAAGACTCAAGAGACATAGTTGAATGGGTCTACAATCCATAGGATCAATGGTTTGAGATCTTCAGGGGGAGAACTGAAAGAAGAAGATCTACATACAGGTCTGTTGATGAGGTTCTGCAACTACCAGATTCAGACCTAAGAAGAATTTTGGAGCTGGGTGAAGCTCATGAGCCTGCAAATAAGAGTGGGAAACATCTTATGCTAGCAATCAGACATTACTTCAACCCTAGCAAAGATGTGGTCATGGATATCAAACCACTCAAGTCCCACTCTACATTTGTATCTTGGTCCTACAATGCTGATTTGGATGAGTTCACTCTGATTGATGTAAAGAAGCACCAGATGAGATGTTCAAGCAAAGCAATCTACAAAATGCCACACAAAGACATCAAGACTCTGTCTGAACTTCCATTGAACAATCCCAGCAAGGATCCAAGAGGCTATGAGGTTGAAAGGATAGTCAGCCACATGCAAAAGCTTCAGCAACAGAGGGACTAGAAGAATTTTGGTAGCATCAGTCTAGGGGGAGTTTGTAGAACCAAGGACTGATTGCTACAAAATTGTTCTAAGTACAACTGCTGCGGACAACACAAGATTGTTGCTGACCAAAACAGCTGCTGATACTTTGTCTGCAGCTAAAGACCAAAGTAGCTGCGGATAGGCTTATCAGCAGCATTCAATACATGTTGCTGCTGATAGGCATATCCCCAGCAGCTGCGGATAGATCAATATTGCTGCTGGTCCTCATCTCTGCTGCTGATAGCTTTATTCTCTGAAGACCAAACGTTGCAGCTGACTATCCATGCGAAGCGCCTCTGACACCTTTCTGTAAAAGCAACTACCACACTCCAAGCAGAAGGAACCTCACTGGTGCAACCAATAAAGGACAATGACGCTCTTCTCCAAGCATGCAAACAATGATGCCTAAGAAGACGTTTCAGTAAAGTTAACTAGATTAGCCTTTACGTGTAATTTAGATTAATAAACAAGATCAACGGCTTGTGTTAGATCTGATCCTTAGAATCAAGGGTCTGTCTTGATTCTAAGTTACTATATATATCTTGTAAACACTTCAAACAAAGTGTGCCTTGATAGTGCTTTTGATAGTGTCTTGATAGAGTTTTACTTGTAATCTTGTAATCTCAGAAGTCTAATACAACATTGCATTTATCAGTATTCTTGCTGTTTACCTGTTTACTTTGTTGGTTGCTATTGTTTCCGCCAATATCAACTAGAATAGAATCACCTTGTAATCTTACGATCCTACAACCTTCTTCTTGCGTACTTGATAAGTACGCAGGACATTCTTCTTGTGTACTTGATAAGTACGCAGGATCTGCTTCTTGCGTACTTAATAAGTACGCAGGACCTATTTCCCTGCAAAAACCCTAACTTTTGCATGCGGATCTGATTGTGCCAATCTTACAACTTTTTTGTTCAAAACATGCGGTTTTCATTCTAGATGTTAGACCTAAGCTTATTTTCAAGTTTCATCCGTAAAAAGTCACATATTTATCTAAAACTAGAAAATCCCCAAATTAAACAAAAACTCAGTTTAGGGTCGAATCGTTACCTGGATTGGTATTCGGATTCGGAGGTTTTGCTCACGAGCTCAGCAGTAACGTGCTCCTTCAATTCCGGGTCGATCCGTCAACTTTCTCTCTCTAGGACTGAGCTCTCCTTTCTCTCTCTAACTTTGTAAATGGTGGAAGTTTGCAAGTTTGAGGCCCTCTTGGCCCTTATATACCTGGGCTTCCCTCGGCCCGTTGGAGCCGAGCCCAAGCCCATCCTTTTCCTTTCATTTTTTGACAGTTAAATCTCGATCACGTTATTATTTATTTATTTTCTATTTTAGGGATGTTACAAAATAATAATTCATAGTGTTACGTATAGTTTTTATACTATAAATCATACTTTAATTTATTTGACTTAGACGTCACCAACGTTCGTGTGCGATAGGACGCGTGTGTGATCCGATAATTCCTCGAATTACCAATGCGTGATATGAATTGATCGGACTTTGGTATGCATCAAATGAACTTAATTACTCTAAATTAAGTATGATATGCACCAAATTGTACGTGATTATGAAAATGACGGGAACAGTTAATGACATGAAATTTTTGGATGTCACATACTCCCCATGTTAGAAAGAATTTCGTCCCGAAATTCAGCTTGTGTCATCCGTAGCTCGTACTATTTCGAATACTTGAGGGTATTTGCGTTTCATTTGTTCCTCCCGTTCCCAAGTGAACGTTGGTCTTCGTCTAGAGTTCCATCGCACTTTAACTATCGGGATGTGACTCTACTTTAGTCTCTTGGCCTCTCGGTCCATGATTTCAACTCGTTCTTCCACAAAATGAGGTTGATCATCGATTTGTATCTCATCGAGTGGTATAACTAACGTCTCATCAGCTAAACGCTTCTTCAAATTTGACACGTGGAATGTGTCATGCACTCCGCTGAGTTCTTGTGGAAATTTAAGTTTGTAAGCTTTGGAAACAATCCTTGCCAGGATTTCAAACGGTCCAATGTATCGAGGATTTAGCTTACCTCATTTTCCAAATCTAATGACTCCGTTCCAAGGTGAGGCTTTCAGCATGACCTTGTCTCCAACCTAGAATTCTAACGGCTTGTGTCTTACGTCAGAGTAACTTTTCTAACGATCACGCGTGGCCTTCAATCAATTTTGAATTTGTATAATCTTCTTGGTTGCCTCATGAATGATATCTGGACCAGTGAGTTGACTATCACCAAACTCGGTCCAGCATAGAGGAGATCGACACTTTCGTCCATAAAGTGCCTCGAACGGTGTTGCTTTGATGCTTGTGTGGCAGCTGTTGTTGTATGAAAACTCAGCTAATTGTAGATGAGCATCCCATTTATTTCCGAAGTATATCACAGAAGCTCTAAGCATGTATTCTAGTGTCTGGATAGTCCTTTCACTCTAACCATCTGTTTGTGGTTGGTATACGGTACTCATGTCCAATCGAGTACCCAAAGCTTGTTGCAATGATTGCCAGAATCTAGAAGTGAAACGGCTATCTCCGTCCGAGATGATTGAGATTGGCACTCCATGCCTCGAGAAAACTTCCTTTAAATAGATTCCGGTCAGACTTTCCATCTTGTCTGCCTCCTTGATTGGTAGGAAATGTGCGGACTTTGTCAGTCGATCGACAATTACCAAATGGTGTCACATCCACTGGCGGTCTTGCGTAATTTCGTGATGAAGTCTATAGAGATTTGCTCCCACTTCCATTGTGGGATATCTGGTTGCTGCAACAGCCCTGATGGTTTCTGATATCCTGCTTTGACCTTTGAACATGTACGAATTTTGCTGACGTAGGTTGCGATATCTGCTTTCATATTTGGCCACCAATACAGCTCCTTGAGATCTTGGTACATCATGTCTAAACCTGGACGTATCGAGTATCCAGTGTTATGCGCTTTGACCATCACCAGGTCTCTCAAATTCCCAAAACTGGGTACCCAAATCCTATTCATGAAGTAACGAGCTTCATTGGGTTTGACCTCGAATTGTTTATCCATACCCCGTAAGGATTCAAGTTTTAGATTCTCCTTTTTGAGCGCTTCATGTTAAGCATCACGGATTTGAGTCATGAGACTCATGTGGATTGCCATTCCCAATGCTCGCACTCGCAAGGTCTTAACTCATTCCTTTCTGCTCAAGGCATCCGCTACGAAGTTTGTCTTGCTAGGACGGTACCGGATCTCGTAGTCGTAGTCGTTAAGTATCTCGACCCATCTTCGTTGCCTCATATTTAGCTCTTTTTTATCGAAGATGTGCTGGAGACTCTTGTGATCAGTAAAGACAGTGCATTTCGTACCATAAAGGTAATTTCTCCAAATATTAAGCACGAAAAATACAGCTCCCAACTCTAGGTCGCGGGTGGTGTAGTTTTTCTCATGCACTTTTAATTGTCGAGACGCGTATGCACTAAATTTGTCTCGATGCATCAACACGTAGCCAAGACCTTGCCTGGATGTATCACAATACACTACAAAGACATTTGTCCCTTCTGGGAGGGACAATATCGGTGCATAACACAACTTATGCTTTAGTAATTGAAACGTTGATTCTTATTTGTCGCTCCATTCAAATTTCCTGTCCTTCTGTGTCAATGTAGTCAAGGGTTGGGCTATTTTGGAAAATTCTTGTTAAATCGTCGGTAGTAACCCACTAAACCTAAGAATTGTCGTACCTCCGTCGGAGAATTTGGTGCTTCCAATTTCTTAATTGCTTCGATTTTGGCGGGATCCACATATATGCCCTTGTCATTAACCACATGACCAAGAAAATGTACTTCTCTAATCCAGAATTCACACTTGGAAAGCTTCGCATACAACTTCTCATTCTTGAGTAGTTGTAGAGTTAGTTTCAGGTGTTGCTCATGTTCGTCCTTGGTTCGTGAATATATTAGAATATCATAGATGAACACGATTACGAATTTATCTGGATAAGGCTTGCACACTATATTCATAAGATCCATAAAAACTGTTGGAGCGTTGGTCAAACCGAAAGGCATGACTACGTATTCGTAATGGCCGTAACGAGTCCTGAACGCCATCTTCAGAATGTCTTCATCTTCTATTCTAAACTGATGATATCCCGAACGCAGATCTACTTTGAATAAAACTAAAACCTTGGAGTTGATCGAACAAATCGTCTATTCTGGGAAGTGGATATCGGTTCTTAATCGTCAACTTGTTAAATTCTCGGTAATTGATACACATTTTTAAGGTTCCATCCTTCTTCTTCACAAACAAGACCGGGGCTCCCCATGGCGAGTGTGAAAATCAGGATTTTCAGGTTAACTCTGTTAACCAAATCCAGTTAAATTTAACCTAATTAACTTAACTCAAGCTTCAGGGACTGTTTCTATTATTACCTAAACTTAAAACTATAGGGACTAGTTGTGTCATTAGTCCAAACTCTAATGATATTGACTCTTGAGGTCAAAAATCATATGTTTTTTAATTCCCGTTGACTCTGGAGAGTCAACTAGCCATTATTCCAACTCGATTCAAACCACAAGGGCCTTTTCTGCCAAAATTCAAACTTAAGAACATGAAACTAGAGGGACTAACAGTGTATTTAACTCATTCCTGATTTATGTTGACTTTTGAAAGTCAACATACTCATTCTTAGACAAAATTCGCAAGCCTTATTCAAATTCAGTCGACTTTGTAACCGAAATTGCAAGGTAATGATCATTAACGACATCAATGAGCAGTTTAACATCATTATTAGACACGAATTAATCTCAATTATGAGCAGTTAAACCGTAACTTTTGAAACCGTGACTAAAAATCCCATTCTAATCATTCGGTATATTAATTCCTGAAACAAACCTTTGCACACCTCAAACGAGTCCCACAGAACCTTATTCACACATCAATTCGTCTGGAGTAGCGGCAGGAATCACCGGAGAACAAGAGCACATCGTCGGGACTATGTTTTGATCGAACACCATCGATTCGAACACCATTCTGGTAACCAAACACTCCCTTAGTTTAGTTTCATCTTCAACTATAGATTAAAATCCCTAAACAAATTGGGGCTTATAACACTAATTCGATCAAGAATAGATTCTAGGGTTCTTCAGGTTTCCAATTTGATCGAACTCCACCTTTGACCCTGTTTAAGTCCAATTAACTTATACCATTAAACTCGTAATCATCTGTATAATGAAAGCCCTATGACTAATTAACCTCACAACATCGAATAGATCATGATCGAAATCTAGGGTTCATCGCATAGACGGTTTAATCGAACCCTTATCTAGACACAACCTCAATCTAATCAAACTATATCAGTGGTATCGCAAACACCAACTCATTGAAAACTCCATGGATCCAGCCACTGGTATCATCAGAATAAACGTAATTGAGTTGTAACCTTAAACTAGGGTTTCAGTTCTTCAAATCAGGAATTAACCAAATAAAACTCAATGATTTTGCAATTAAACTTAACCACAGGTTCGCTATGCTCCGATTAACGAAACCCCTAAGCAATTTTGTTAAATCGAAACCAAAATCAATGAATTTAGGGCGGAGTTTGGTTCGGATCGCGTAGGGGAGGAGAATCTTTAGGAGTTTTATATTAAAAACAAATTGATCCGATGTTTGTTGCGATTACGTTAGCGGGTGGAATGATTAGGTTTGATGGCTTTGGGGGAGGAGACCCGGGTTCGAGTCCCTCCACCCCTTTTTCTTTTTAAACTAACATTTAATGAATATTTTTAATATAAAACCACCCTCATATTATTATAATAGTATATTAAAGTGTTTTAACTCGGGAAAAGCACCCGTAAGCTCGGTTTGAATTTGTAACTCATATTTACGATATTTTCACTTTCAAAATAATATATATTTATATTGTTTTCAAGTCACGACTTTGTATAAAATAATATGTTTATTTTATTTTCAACCCGTGAACCTATTATAAAATAATATATATTTATATATTATATCGCCTCGTTTATAAATCTCGTGTAACGTTTCAAACTAATTAATAATATAATTATTTATATTATTTACCCACGTTTATATCCTCGAATAAAAATAATATATTTATTATTTTTTCCACTTAAGCGATTATCGTATATTTTCTACGAGTTCAAAAGTAATATATACGTATTATTATTATTTTCTTAGGTCATTGTTAAATGGTACAAACGCACGAATTTATTTATTAATTAAGATTATTCGTATTAGAGATGTTCGACACGTAATACATTTATCTTAATTATTATATTAAGAAACCTATATTCCCGTGGACAAGTTCGTCTACTCGTTAGTCCTTAGAATGTTTTAAGACGTTCTAATCTTCCGTGTCATCATCACAAATCCCAATGTGTCCCTAATTTTTATGTTTATAATTCTAGGGCATACGTAAGCCGCTTCTGGCTAAGACTTGTGGTCCCAATCTAATACTTGTGTGATACTACCTACTACGCAACGCATATGAGTTTCACGCCCCCTTTTACTGTTTTAATTTGGGGGAGAAAACATACACACAAACAAACAACATCTTTTACGTGTTTTCCCGTGGGGAGAAACAGGTGCGCAGACAAACATTATTTTACATGTTTTTCCCGTTGGGGGAGAAAACATGACGCAAACTATTTTTGATTATTGTAATTCATATGTTATCACTGTTGAGGCTAAGCGTAACACACTATCATGAAAGTCCTCACACACATCGGACCGTTAATATGGATTTAGCGAGGGAATGTTTGGTAGTACTACTGGCTTTGACAAACCCCACCCGCGTTAGTCGCGCTAACTCGATTGGAGGTCGAACCGGTGAAATGTTGGCCCAAACACATTAGTTAAAGTTAATAGACCTGGTTGGAGGCAAATAAACAAACACACTGTCAGCTTCGGTTGCGAGCGCTTTAGTAAGACATGAACATAGGTTAACTACCTATTGATCCACATATTGAATGTACATAATCTGGCACACGCTACTTACAAACTAAAACCTGTGAACTCACCAACCTAGTGTTGACACTTTTTCTTACATGTTTTCTGAGGTCGCTAAGTTCAGGTGCACACTAGGGTATGCATGGAGTCTTGTTAGCTTTTCAAGCTTTGATCAAATATTTATTATGCTTGTTTTATTAAACTAAACTTAAGCGTGTTTGTTTTGCGAAGTAGCTATTTGACATAAACCGCTTCCGCATTTAACTCTGAACATTTATGATATTTAATTTATGTCCCATATATGTCGTTCGATGTAACTAATGTGTGAGATCCTAGTTTGTCATGCCCCTAACGGTAAAACTCTGTTAATGGAATTTGGGGGTGTGACAGATTGGTATCAAAGCCATTGGTTATAGAGAACTAGGATTGCATACTAGACTATAACCGCACACATGCATTAGTTACACGACACAGACACTCATACATGATACACATAGCATCCTTACATACATTGCAATCATGTTGACATCATTCATATCACCCTCTGCTGACGAGGAACACGTCATTCGCATTGCATCATCATTCCCAGTGGCGACACTCGAGGAATTATTAGAGCAACATCCACTCCCGTCCGAGGGCAGCAAAACGGAGCCTTCGGAGGAGTCTCTCACACCGCCATCAACTGTCGGTGATGGTGGGCCTTCTCAGGACCGTGTTAGGGACGACACACAGCACTGGCACATATCTCTTTGGGAGTTGGGTTCGCCAGAGGTGAGTCCCTCCTTCACCCACTAGCAACAATACTCCAATCTCATTAGCTTTACTCTACTTTAAGCCCAAACACCTGGACCTCGCTTGAGGTACACCGTGTGAAGGAAGACTGTTGCACGCACTATTGCAGAATCCATTGACACATAGCTGTCATCACTTTCTCGAGCCATGGGCTCGCGTCATTAGTCGATATCCTGTTGAAAATAGAGTGACCACAAGGTTGAGAACGCCTTGCTCATTGCATACTCAAACCCAATCCTGACTCAGTTGTAAGGACGGCTACTTTGCCACTTCCAGTAACACATATCCATGAACTAGTTTCACTCCTCGAAGCCGCGTTTCATATGCATGTTCCCATCTATAATACACTGGATTGGACTCTCGTGTTGTGTTTCAACTTGAGTGAATACTCGGATCAAACGATTCCTGACTACTCATCCTGATATAAGTCCTAGTTGATCAACTTATGATTGATGACTAAGCCTTTCGATGACTTATCATCTAAAACAACACTCTGAGCCCAGTAATAAACTGAGGGACATTTTGACACGGGACAGGGAGAACTAGGGTGAGCATGCAAAGCAAATTATCATTACGGGTGCACACGTAATAGTAATTTGAGGTGCATGTAAGTCCTGGTGAAACCTGGTGTATGGATAAATGGTCCTAATCAGCGAATTACAGACTTAAGTTTCCACTGTCAGTAGAAATTCTAGTAACCCGTCAACGACTAGTTGGTATCGCTAAACATGTTCAACAGCTGATAGACGCAACTATCAAGTCAAAAATGTTTACGAACACTGAACTATCACCCATAGGAACCATCATTGTGTTTCACTCATGTAAGAGTCTTAGTGAACATAAGACTCTCATCCAGACTTGATCAACAAAACCACCTCGATTGAAACTCTAGTAGAACCTCATGGTAAACCACCGACTCCAGCTACGTAAGCAGAATTTGAGGAATTCTTTCTAAGCTAACACGTTATTCCTTACACTCCAACAATAAATTCCATTTGACCCTATTACCTCCTTCTGTGACTAATCCTTAGTCTAATTTGAATTATACCCCAACATATGAATCAAGCTGAAATCATCTGTCATGACAAAATTTTTTGCCTTCCTCTCCCGAGTGGAGAAACCCTTTTCTTTCCAAGGCGAGAAGAGTGGTGCAGTCGTTAGCATCATATCTTTCATGAAAGCGCAGAAGTACTTACGCAAGGGTCATACTGCCATTCTGGCTCTCGTTGCCGAGCAGCCATCTGAGGAGAAGAAGATTGATGACATTCCGATTGTTCGTGATTATCCGAAAGTATTTCCCAAAGACCTGCCCGATCTCCTTCCTCATCGTCAAGTCGAATTCCAAATTGATTTAGCACCCGGGGCAGCGCCTATTGCTCGGTCACCGGATAGACTTGCACCCAGTGAATTGCAAGATATGTCTACACAACTGCAGGAGTTGTTAGATAAGGGTTTTATCAGACCTAGCTCATCGCCATGGGGAGCTCCAGTCTTATTTTTCAAGAAGAAAGATGGAACTTTTCGTATGTGCATCGATTACCGTAAGTTGAACAAAGTAACCATCAAGAATCGTTATCCACTACCCCGCATTGATTTTCTATTCCAAGATAGATCTTAGGTGTGGTTACCATCGAAAGAGAGTCTGAGAGAAGGATATCTCTAAGACAGCATTCAGAACAAGGTATGGTCACTATGAATTCATGGTCATGCCATTCGGATTGACCAAAGTATTCATGGACCTCATGAACCGTGTGTGTAAATCTTACCTTGATCAGTTCATCATCTTCTTCATTAATGACATCCTCATCTATTCTAAGAACAAGGAAGAACACGAGGAACACCTTCGTTTAATCCTATAATTGCTTAAACAAGAGCAACTGTATGCCAAATCTTCCAAGTACGAATTTTGGATTCGTAAAGTGCAATTCTTAGGACATATAGTCAATGAGAAGGGAATACATGTCTATCCGTCCAAAATAGAAGCCATCAAGGATTGGGCGGCACCGAAAACTCTGACTGAGGTGCGACAATTTCTGGGATTGGCTAGCTATTACCGTCATTTCATCGAGTGATTCTCTAAGTTTGCTCAACCCCTCACTGCTCTAACTCAAAAGGGTAAACCCTATAACTGGGGTGACACCCAGGAGTCAGCATTCCAACTTCTGAAACATAAACTCTGCAGTACACCTATCCTATCTCTTCCAGAGGGAACGGATTATTTTGTTGTGTATTGCGATGCACCCATCCAAGGTCTTGGTTGCGTCCTGATGCAACGCGAGAAAGTGATCGCATACGCTTCTCGTTAACTGAAAATTCATGACAAAAACTACACGACTCATGACTTAGGGTTAGGAGCCATGGTATTCGCACTAAATATATGGAGACATTATTTATACGGTACCAACTGCATAATCTACACTGATCACAAGAGTTTTCAACATATCTTCAAACAAAAAGAGTTGAACTTGCGACAGCGTCGTTGGGTCGGACTCTTGAACGACTATGACTGTGCGATCAAATATCACCCGGGCAAGGCTAACGTAGTAGTCGATGCCCTAAGCCGTAAAGAAACCAAGCCCAAACGATCGAGCACTGCAACTTACTATACACACCAGATTACCTAACAAGATCCGTAGTGCTCAACTCGAAGCCCTTAAAGAAGAAAACCTTCCATTGGAAGCCACAAGTGGTATGGAGGAACAACTTGAGGTGAAATCAGACGGCATTCGCTACTTCACAGCGCGAATATGGGTTCCAGTGTACGGAAACTTAAGGGAACTAGTTATGGATGAAGCTCACAAATCTCGATACTCTATCCATCCTGGCTCCGATAAGATGTATCATGACCTAAAGGTTCTCTATTGGTGGCCGAACATGAAAGCGGATATAGCCACCTATGTGAGCAGGTGCCTGACATGTTCGAAAGTCAAGGTCGAATACCAAAAGCCTTCTTGCTTACTTTAACAGCCAGAGATTCCAATGTGGAAATGGGAGCAAATCTCTATGGGTTTTATTCACCAAATTACCCCGAACTCCTAGCGGATGCTACACCATCTGGGTGATCGTCGATCGTCCGACTAAATCCGTTCACTTCTTAGCAATTAGAGAGACTGGCAAAATGGAAAAACTTATTCGTATTTACTTCAAGGAAGTAGTCTCTCGGCACGGAGTGCCTATCTCTATCATTTTGGATCGTGACACTCGATTCACATCACATTTTCTGGCAATCTCTGCAAAAAGCTTTAGGTATGCGTCTAGATATGAGTACGGTGTACCATCCTCAAACTGATGGTCAAACAGAACGTACCATTCAAACCTTATAGGACATGCTACGAGCTTGTGTGATCGACTTCGGTAACACTTGAGAATCTCACCTGCCTTTGGTGGAGTTCTCCTACAATAACAGTTATCACAATAGCATCAAGGCAACACCATTCGAGGCATTATACGAACGGAAATGCCGATCTCCTATCTGTTGGGCTGAAGTTGGGGATAGCCAACTTACAGGTCCTGAACTTGTATTCGAATCCTCTTAAAAGATCGTTCAAATTAGAAACCGTATGGCGGCAGCTCGTGATCGTCAAAAGAGCTTTGCCAGCAAATGTCGTAAGCCGTTAGAATATCAAGTAGGCGACTTGGTTCTTCTGAAAGTCTCACCTTGGAAAGGTGTAATTCGCTTTGGGAAACGAGGCAAACTGAATCCTCGTTATGTTGGACCGTTCAAAATAGTGAAGAGAATTGGCCCGTAGCGTATCAACTGGACCTACCTGAAGGACTTAGTGGTGTACACGACGTCTTTCATTACTCGAACTTGAAGAAATGTCTAGCAGACGAGACACTTGCGGTTCCTCTTGAGGAACTACACATTGATGAACAATTGCGTTTCATTGAAGAACTGGTAGAATTCATGTATAGGGAAGTCAAAACGTTCAAACATCGTAAGATCCCTATCGTCAGAGTTCGTTGGAACTCGAGACGTGGACCGGAATTCACATGGGAGCGCGAGGATCAGATGATGCACAAGTATCCTTATCTGATCAAGCAATCCACGTCAAACTCTTAAGGTACTATTTTAATGTTCGGGACAAAAATTCTTTCCGCTAGGGGATGATGTGACTCCTCGGAAATTTTTTTTATTATTTTAATTTTCGGGACGAAAATTCTTTCAACTAGGGGATGATGTGACAATCTGGACTTTCAGGTTAACTCTGTTAACCAAATCCAGTTAAAGTTAACCTAATTAACATAACTCAAACTTCAGGGACTGTTTCTGTCATTACCTAAACTTAAAACTATTGGGACTAGTTATGTCATTAGTTCAAACTCTAATCATATTGACTCTTAAGGTCAAAAATCATATGTTTTAGTATTCCCGTTGACACTAGAGAGTCAACTAGCCATGATTCCAACTCGATTCAAACCACAAGGGCCCTTTGTGCCTAAATTCAAACTTAAGAACAGGAAACTAGAGGAACTAACAGTGTATTTAACTCATTCCTGATTTCTGTTGACTTTTGAAAGTCAACATACTCATTCTTGGACAAAATTCGTAAGCCTTATTAAAATTCAGTCGAGTTTGTAATCGAAATTGCACGGTTTTGATCATTAACAACATCAATGAGCAGTTTAACATCATTATTAGACACGAATTAATCTCAATTATGAGCAGTTAAACCATAACTGTCGAAATCGTGACTAAAAATCCCAATCAGATCATTCGGTATATTAATCCTAAAATCAAACCTTTGCTCACCTCAAACGAGTCGCACATAACCTGATTCACACATCAATTGGACTAGAGTAGCGGCAGGAATCACCGGAGAACAAGAGCACATCTTCGGGACTGTGTTTTGATCGAACACCATCGATTCAAACACCATTCTGGTAACCAAACGCTCCCTTAGTTTTATCTTCATCTATAGATTAAAAGCCCTAAACAAATTGGGGCTTATAACACTAATTCGATCAAGAACAGATTCTAGGGTTCTTCGGGTTTCCAATTTGATCGAACCCCACCTTTGACCCTGTTTAAGTCCAATTAACTTATACCATTAGACTCGTAATCATCTGTATAATGAAAGCCCTATGACTAATTAACCTCACAACATCGAATAGATCATGATCGAAATCTAGGGTTCATCGCATAGACGGTTTAATCGAACCCTGATCTAGACACAACCTCAATCTAATTATACTATATCAGTGGTTTCGTAAACACCAACTCATTAAAAAACCCGTGGATCCAGCCACTAGTATCATCAGAATTAACGGATTTGAATTGTAACCTTAAACTAGGGTTTCAGTTCTTCAAATCAGGAATTAACCAAATAAAACTCAATGATTTTGCAAATAAACATAACCACGGGTTCGCTATGCTCCGATTAACGAAACCCTTAAGCAATTTTGTTAAACCGAAATCAATGGATTTAGGGTGGAGTTTGGTTCGGATCGCGTATGGTAGGAGAATCCTCAGGAGTTTTATTTTAAAAACAACATGATCCGGTGTTTGTTGCGATTACCCTAGCGGGTGGAATGGTTAGGTTTGATGGCTTTGGGGGAGGAGACCCGGGTTCGAGTCCCTCCACCCCTTTTTCTTTTTAAACTAATATTTAATGAATATTTTTAATGTAAAAACCACCCCCATATTATTATAATAATATATTAATGTGTTTTAGCTCGGAAAAACCACCCGTTGGCTCGGTTGGAATTTATAACTCATATTTACGATATTTTCACTTTCAAAATAATATATATTTATATTATTTTCAAGCCACGACTTCGTTTAAAATAATATTTTTATATTATTTCAACTCATGACCCTATTATAAAATAATATATATTTATATATTATTTCGGCTCGTTTATAAATCTCGTGTAACGTTTCAAACTAATTAATAATATAATTATTTATATTATTTACTCACGTTTATATTCTCGAATAAAAATAATATATTTATCGTATTTTCACTTAAGCGATTATCGTATATTTTCTACGAGTTCAAAAATAATATATTAGTATTATTATTTTCTTAGGCCATTGTTAAATGGTACAAACGCACTAATTTATTTATTAATTAATATTATTCGTATTAGAGATGTTCGACACGTAATGCATTTATCTTAATTATTATATTAAGAAACCTATATTCTCGTGGACACGTTCGTCTACTCGTTAGTCCTTAGAATGTTTTAAGACGTTCAAATCTTCTGTGTTGTCATCACAAATCCCAATGTGTCCCTAATTGTTATGTTTATAATTATAGGGCATACGTAAGCCGCTTCAGGCTAACACCGCAGGTGAGTTTCACGGCCCCTTTTATTGTTTTAAATTGGGGGAGAAAACATGCACACAAACAAACAACATCTTTTACTTGTTTTCCAGTGGGGGAGAAACAGGTGCGCAGGCAAACATTATTTTACTTGTTTTTCCCATTGGGGGAGAAAACATGACACAAACTATTTTTGATTATTGTAATTCATATGTTATCACTGTTGAGGCAAAGCGTAACACACTATCATGAAAGTCCTCAAATACATCGGACTGTTAATATGAATTTAGCGAGGGAATGTTTGGTAGTAATACTAGGTTTGACAAACCCCACCCACGTTAGTAGCCCTAACTCGATTCGAGGTCGAACGGGTGAAATGTTGGCCAAAACACATTAGTCAGAGTTGATAGACCTGGCTGGAGGCAAACAAACAAACACACTGTCACCTTCGGTTGCGAGCGCTTTAGTAAGACATGAACAAAGGTTAGCTACCTATTGATACACATATTGAATGTACATAATCTGGCACACGCTACTTACAACCTGAAAACTGTGAACTTACCAACCTAGTATTGACTCTTTTTCTTACATGTTTTCTCAGGTCGCTAAGTTCAGGTGCACACTAGGGCATGCATGAAGTCTTGTTATCTTTTCATGCTTTGATCAAATATTTATTATGCTTGTTTTATTAAACTAAACTTTGGCGCGTTTGTTTTGCGCAGTAGCTATTTGACATAAACTGTTTCCGCATTTAACTTTGAACATTTATGATATTTCATTTATATCCCATATAGTGTAGTTTGATGTAACTAATGTCTGAGATCCTGGTTTGTCACACCCCAAATGATAAAACTACGTTAGTGGAATTTGGGGGTGTGACAGCGAGAAACTCGGTTTAATAAACCCTTTATCCAACAATTGTTGCAATTGATTGGACAGTTCTTGCATTTCTGATGGTGCTAAGCGGTACGGTGAGCATGCAATTGGTGCAGCTCTCGGTACCAAATCAATTCGGAATTCGACTTTCCTTGGCGGCGGAAGTCCGGGTCAATCTTTAGGAAAAACCTCCGGGTAATATCAAACAATCGGTATATCCTTAAGCCTCTTTTCTTCGGCATCCTTTACTGTTACATGTGCCAGGATTACCGGATATCCCTTTCGCAGGTATCCCCGAGCTTTCATGCAGGTGACTATCCTTAAGGTAGCTCCACTCTTTTCTCCTCGGATCACAAAGGTTTCACCACCGAGAAGGGGAACACGGACCACCTTCTCGAAGTATACGATCTCCGCATGGTTCTTCGATAACCAATCCATACTGACAACGATATAAAAATTTCCAAATTTCACAGGTGATAAGTCTATCTCAAAGGATTTTTCAATTAACGTTAAAGTGCGCCCTTCAATGATTTTGCAAGTTTCGATTAATTTACCATCGGCCAGTTCTATTGTGTACATATAGTCTAATGCAGTAGGTTCAACATCAATTAACAAGCTAAAATCAGTTGATACAAAAATCCTATCGGCTCCAGTATCGAAAAGTATAGAAGCATAGTGGTTGTTGACAAGAAACGTACCCATAACGGTGTTTGGATCTTGTCGGGCCTCAACTGCTCCCATCACGAATGCCCTACCAGGAGTATTGTTGTTACCTTGGTTTCTCAGCTTCGGACATTCCTTTTTAAAATGCTCGATAACACCACACTCCTTGCTCCTTAGATTGGTGCTAAGGTGGGAGTTTGGCAGTTTCGAGACAGGTGCCTTGACTTTTTTCACCTTTGACATATGACACTCTCACATGTGCCAGAGTGATGGTAGTTTCACCGGTTGCATTTCGGGAGTTTGCCTATGTATCCCTTCCTTTCAGACGATCCTGCAGTGCAGGCTTTCACCGGTTCTAGCTTCTTTTGGTCGATCGATTTTCGGGTTTGTACTGAAGCTGTTGTCGCATTTCCTCTTATGATCAGAAATCCTCTCTATAGACGAATGCCTTGGTCCCTCGGGTTATGAGCCAATCGGATTGCACCTCGAAGTGAGGCGGGTTCGGAAGATGTCACCATGCTTTGGATTTGGGGTGCAAGATCCCACAAGTACCTCTCAATCTATAACATCCTGGAAATTCATTAACCAACGAATCGAGATTATTAATCTCGTGTAAACAACTTCGAATTCAACGGTTTCACGTGGAGTTGGATTTATCAAAGTTAGGGGGGCCTGGTTAGCCGTTATTACAACATTCGAGTTGGAAACGCGCCAAATGAATTAGGATGGACCCCAGTCGAAACATTAAGAGGTTTAAATACACTCTTTCACAAACCCTAGGCCATTCGGCCTAGGCTTACGGTGAACGGTGGCAGCAAGGAATGAGCAACCGAGAGGAGGACATCGGTGGTTCCGGGCGGCGTACGACATCGGTTTACGGCGGCGGTTGGCTGAGGAAACTCCACCACAAGTAAGGTAACCTTCGTATCTCATTATTTGCTCTATGTATATGTTTTTGAGTAAAAACCCGACTAGGGTTTGGAGTTGGGGTCACGGCCAGCAGTGGAGACGACAAGATGAAGGTGGCGATCACGGTTGGCACACAGGGCTGGGGTATCCACGGCATGACTGGAGACAGCCTAGTGGGTGATCCTGTTGGCTGCGCAACGACTGTAGGGACGAGATGAAGGCCAGCAACGCCCAGCGATGGTTGTAATCATCGGTGTAAGCGAGTGGCGGCATGGTGGTAGGACGATGAAAGGAGATGAGAGACGAGGTCATTGATGGTGTGCGTGCTGGTACGCGATGTGGAACCCCATAGTGGTGCTCGACGGGAACAGGGGGACCCGTGGTGGTGCGTGAGTGAACTCGGGTGGGGGTTTGGGACGAGCCGGAGTTTGCAAGAAGAAGGATCTTGGATTAGGGTTTGCATGTCGATGAGCTATGCATGCATGCATAACACCCGAATCGGGTACTTGGTTCCTAGACAGGGCGAGTACGGTCCGATGCATGTGTTCTTGGATGAAAGGCTAGATAAATCAGAAGGACGAGCAGTTACGACCGAGTGTTGGGATTGTTATTTTTGTACGTGTTAGTCGACGTATTTTAGAACGTATCTGATCTTGTAATCATACGTTGGCAGGTGTGGATTCCGAGCATGAGGACGGCTACTTGGCAAGGCTTGAATCTTCACGACTGTGAGTTTCTAATCCCCTCTTTAAACGTTTTACTGTTTTGGGCCTATCGTACATACTCACATGTTTTATTATACAAACGTATTATGAGTTATGATTTAAACTTGAAGTGTTTTATGAGACCTTTATGTAATAATGAGCTAAGGGTCGTTATGGGATTCCTAGGATGGGTGAATAAGAGTTATGATGATCTGTGTGTGTCGTCTTATCAGTTAGTTGGGGTGAGTTGGGAATTTGGTTAAACCTGTGATGATTATATGAGGAGAGTTAGTATGGGAACCTATATGTGGTTCATTAACGAGTCAAGTAGATGCTAGTAAGTTGTTATGCGTCATGTGCCTAAAGTTGCGTGGATTGTGTCGTTGTCCTCGTGACCCGACTGGGATCATAATTGCATGGGTCTATGGGGTATCCATAGTATATACGGGCTAGAAGTCAGTATGTTTTTTATGTGTCTTATAATTGCTTATTCGAAAAGAGTTGGCAATGTGTCTAGACGTTAGAGGATACGTCTAAAGTAAGTGTTTTATTACACACGTAAGTGACCCGTGAAAGGGTGGTGAGTCGTTGTACCTTTCCGGGTAGTGTCAGGTGTATATATGTGTTGCTTGTTGTGCTTGTATTGTTGTCCGTGTATACTGCTAATAATGGTGTGGAGGACGGAGTCCTTTGGGGTCATCATTGTATGTGTGACGTGTCCGGCACCATATGGTAGATGATACAGTAACCGTGTGAGTGGCTGGATAGTCATCGTAGATGACGAGTGTGTCACTATGTTTAGTGGCGGGACCTGTAACAAGGGTATAGCGGAGCTTATGACCAGTATCCCGACAGGGATAACCTTGACGAGGGTGCAGTGATAAGGTATGTATTTGTGTGCTTATATATGTGTTAAATTGCATGCAAGTGATGAGTTATATTAATTGTGTATGAGATTATATTGATGTGATAAATAGATGGAATCAAGTTTGTGTGTCGAGTTATATTGACCGTTGTGTCGGGCTAAGTACTTTGTGTACAACTGTTGAGTCAGTTGGTTTATAAGAGTCCTGGTTAGGACTGGTAAATCGGTGTCTTGAGGTTGGATGAGTTAACCAGTGTATGGTTAGTATATATGGTAAATTGTGAGTTATCAGAATAGCAAGTTTGTCCAATGTCAGAAAGACTTACTGAGTTAAAATGGTGGGTAGAGTCTGGGGTGGTGAATCCTTTGGGATATTATAAAATAATGGGGGTTATTTATATGATGAAGATCTATACAACTATTTTCTATTGACCAGAGTGTCTTAAGTGGAGATAAACAATAAATGAGACGAGTTGGCTTTTGTTTAAATTAAACTATTAGAACTCACTCAGCGTAGCTAACTTTGTATGTACGTTAGATTGTTTTGCAGGTGAGTCTGCTAGATGAGGTATCTTGGCTTGGGAGCAAGCTACTCGGGTTGGTGCGCATGCATTCGTCAGGTAACGTTATGAAAATTAACAAGTTTAAAGATAATACTATTTTGAGAAAGTCTTCTGCTGTATATTTAAATGAAAGTTAGATGTTTTTAAAGAGTATAACCAGTTATGAGAACCAACTGTAGGGTGCCTGGTTTGGGCCTTACAAGTTAGTATCAGAGACGATGTTTAAGAGAAAACTAGGGTTTTCAAACCAATAAAATGCCTTTACTTAAACTAAAAATGGGATGAGGGTGAAACGAATGCCACCACGAGTAACCGCGAGCCAAGAGGTACGTCTTTCGAGTTGAGCAGTACTTATTTACCGTTGTGTAGTGTTACACTAGGTAAAGCGATTGGTGTGAGTAAGTGATTTATGGTTCCGTGTGGGATCATGATGTGTGCTATGTGTTGTAGTAGTATGTAGAACTACGTGAAGTTGTGTGGTGTGATTAAATGAGACCATGATATGAGTTGAGTAATGTGGAGTAGCATTAATTTTAATTATGTGAGATAGTTTGGTGTGTCGATATGATTTAGTAATTTTGTGTGTAACCTTGGATGGTGTAAAATTGTGATAAAGATGATGAGTTGCTAGATTATTGTGTGGTGCTATGTGAATTGTATGGGATGCATGTTCATCCGGGGTGTGTGAAAGATAGAAAGCTAGTGTGAATATAACGGAGAAGGTTTAAAATCCGAGTAGTAATGTGGACCACCAAATTGCATTTTATCACCGTGATTTGGCAGTCTCTGATTACTCTCATATTCTGAATTTTACGCCCGTAGTAATCACTCCAACGTTCTATCTTGTGTCGATACTGATGGCCATGAGGATTCGGACTAGATGGATTAGGCGGGGAGCTCTCATCAGGAGGTTGACAGAGAGGCGGGCTAGACGTGCGGCTGCTGTTCGTATGGTTATCTTTGGGAAAAGACGGATCTTAGCATCTGTTGCATTGACGATGGTTCCACTGACGGCTCGAGATGAGTAGGAGCTACCAGCACATGAGGTGATTCTAGCGCTTCTGGCGCCTAATGCCTCCAGTACTACCAGGGCAACTATGGGAGGTGGACTAAGTAGCTCCTTTTACATGAGAGGTGGTTGGAAAGGAAGAAATGCATTTGCAGTCAGAAATCAGCCTTCAAGACACAACACCGAACTAGGAAACAGATGGCTGGAGGAATCTTATAACGAGGAACAAGTGGGTAATAACTTTGACTTGTTCAATGATTAGAGACATGGTGGTTACCATGAGAGGACTAGAGCATTTTGAGTAGTGGCCGTCAGACACTTTTGTGAAGAAATATCTGTTCTCGGTTTTTCAATTGCTTGATTTTAACCTTGACAGTGAATCTTACCATGGGATGGTTTAAGACGTAGTTAATGATAGTTGCATGTGTGATAGCTTGCTATTGATGGTGCAGTGTTAATAATGTGTGATTTTGTGATTACCTTTTGAACAACGTGAGTTCATACTAAACATAATTCGTGATGTGATGCTAGAACTTGGTTGATTAAACTATATGAGTAGACCTATGTAGACCTGAGTTTTGATTATTTGCGTGTGTCTACGGTCTTAAGATAGTGTCACCTATGTGTTATGTCTAGGTGACGTTTGAAGTGTAAGGGGTTTGTTGCACCTTGTGTAGTTGTTCAGGACGAGGTCCTGTGGGAAATTTTAAGTTTTGCATCTGTATCATGTATAAATGTCCAGGACGAGGTCCTGTGGGAAATTATAGCTACGTACCTTGTGTTTAGGTATGCTTGTGAAGGACCAGATCCTGTGGGGAAATAAGATATTTTTATATCTTGTGAATATGAATGTTTAGGGATGTTTTGTGTCTATAAATGACGAGCTCATATTTTATGCACGTAGATTTCCTCAGATCTAGCTATTTTTGTATGTGCACTTTGTGCGAGTTAGAAGTTGAGTTACTAGTACATGTGTAGAACATTGTGTGTTCTGTAGTTATGTGTGTCGGTGTGTCCTTGTAGTACACGCTTAGTCGTGCATAGGGCGGGAGGTCAATGTGCTCAAGTATAGTATTTCCATCTTGACCGTTTTCTCGACGTTGATATATCGAGGTGATGCGAGAAGTTTTGACGCCTTTCTAGATGATTGGTGAGGTGCTCTTATGAGATGCCTATGCTTATATCTCGGGAATTCGGAGCACGAAGCCAAGGGGTGGAGCTGTGAGAGTAGATGATAAAAGCGTTTACGTGGACGTTGACCAGAGATATTCATGATGAAATTAAGGTGATGACGCTGACGATTTCATCACGGAGTTAACGAGTTGATGAAGATCCTTCAGGGGACACGTTTATATGAAGGATTCAGTCTATGTGAGGAAAAAGAGAAGTGGGGATCTTCCTTCTTAACGGGACGACGGATAGCTGTGGCTTGTGAGAAGACGAACTTCAGGTCCGTACATGATAAATGAGACGTGGTCTGTGATCACATGATAATAGTAGAACAAAAATGAGAAAAGTGAGACTCAAGAGGGATAGGTGCGGAATTACACATAAGGAGATGCCTATGCTAGTAAATTTAAGACTGGCTTAAAGTGAGCACTTGTGGAGCATTGAGTGAAGAAAATGTTTGGCAGTTAGAACAGACCTGGTGGCGGTAAGTGAGCTTTTGGGAAACACCGAGAGCTAAGTATAGTAACTCTAGTGTTGAGAGTTATGTGCTTATTTCAGGTGGTGCGTTGGACAGGTGGCGATGAAGTGGAGGAGTACCTCGGAGAGGAACATGTGATTTGTAGAGATGAGAGGAGCCTTGCACAAGTTCCTGGAGATCATTAGAGAATGACTGATGTAATACCCTTATGGATAGGGCAGTGGGATTGAGTTTAAGATATCATCGCAGGATGACAATCGGAGCATAAGAGAGGAGCGTGACAGACGCATGATAGTAAAGCAACTATTGCCCCTGTCTATAGCACCTACTTCGGAGAATGATCGTCGGAATGACGAGTTAATTAGGTTTGTAGTAGGGTCATAGGCAATTTTATCTGTGAGTTGAAATGAAATGTGAAAAGTAAGCAGGCAATGGGGAAGACTTCATTGAACACCAAGGGGGCGGTCATATTACAAAGCCGAATAATGAAAATGATCATTGTGAGGGTAAATTCTTAGCACCGAATGGGTTTGGTGCACGGGCAAGAACAAAAGTACATGTTGGGTCGGTGCGTACCAACACAGGATTCGAGGACGAATCCTCTTTTAAGGTGGGTAGACTTGTAACATCCCGGAAATTCATTAACCAATGAATCAAGATTATTAATCTCGTGTAAACAACTTCGAATTCAACGGTTTTACATGGAGTTTGATTTATCAAAGTTAGGGTGACTGGTTAGACTTTATTACAACATTCGAGTTGGAAACGCGCCAAATGAATTAGGAGTGACCCGAGGCGAAACATTAAGATGTTTAAATACCCTCTTTGCGCAAACCCTAGGCCATTCGGCCTAGGCTTACAGTGAACGACGGCATCAAGGAAGGAGCAACCGGGAGGAGGACATCGGTGGTTCCGAGTGGCATACGACTTTGGTTTACGACGCCAGCTGGCTGACGGAACTCCACCACAAGTAAGGTAACCTTCGTATCTCATTATTTGCTTCTCGTATATTTTTTTGCGTAAAAACTCAACTAGGGTTTGGAGTTGGGGTCACGACCAGCAATGGCGGATTCCGACAGTGCCTCGACTGCTGCCAAACGCTGCTCGACCGCTCCCAATCGCTGCTCAGTTGTTGATGCCCTCTGGTTAGCTGTCTCAATGCTCTCGTTGGACGTCATGACCTCATGCGCTATCATGTCAACTCTCTTGTCGGTCTCTGACACTCGGGTATGTAGGTGATCAATCTTCTGCTTGGTCTCTTCCTCTTGGTCTTCCAGTGATAGTACTTGCTTCCTTCGGTCTTTCATATGCTCCAGGTTGCCACGCAACTATTTCTGACCCTATCGAAGTGCCTGCAATAGGACATCATATCGGCGGCATCGTGCCACAAGGGTCAAAATAGTGCGCTCGACCGGCTCCTCAATAATTGGTCCGTGAGAAGACTCACTGATCTCGGACACAGGAGGTATTCCTTCCTCCTTAGCCCAGTTTCACAACACACCAGGTACAAACGTCCACCTCCTCGCACCGACCCTAGCCTTCTTAGGCTTAGGCTCAAGAGCAAGCATGCTCCAACGAGGGAGTGGCACCCTCTTCCTCGGGGTGTGTTGGATCAGTGGTCCACTTGGGCGCTCGTGGTGGGGGAAAGAGATGCGGCAAGGTGATACCTCATGGGTATTCTTAACAGTAGGGGCCTCAGGCTCTTCTTTCGACTCAGTGTCGTCGTCGAGGTAGGGTCCTCCAACGTCAGTTCGTTAGATGTGGTGTCAACGGGTGTCGATGGCGTGTACTTGTACTCATCCTCAGAGTCAGAAATCTCAATCGGTTGGTTTGCATATGACAAGGTTGTGACAACACATTTGTTTACATATAATAAAATGAGTTGTGTAATGTTTATGCAATGCTATGTTATGCAATTTATGATGTCATGTTTCCACGGCTATAGTCTAGGTTCACTAATGCAACCTAGTTCGCAATAACCAATGGCTCTGATACCAATTTGTCACACCCCGCCGACGGCAGAAACCGCGGGGTGTGACGTTCATGAATACCATAGTCATTGATCACATTGAACGACATCTGATGTGTTGTAACTATATATATATATTTTTATAAATATTTTTACACAATTAGTTTTAAAAAAGGTTTTCACCAAAGACTAATCGTACACACACCGGGCAAGTGTACCCGTCGGATAGTAATCAAGTAAAGGTAAGAACCGGATATCAATCTGTGGATACGGTGGAATACAATAGTAGATCGGAACTAAAATTCAATCAAGTGATGGTAAAAGATATTTTGAAGAGTTTGTTTTAATTAACTAATATGCAAATATATAAAACTAAACTAAAATCACGAGTCAAACAATCAAGGAAGAAAGATCACTTCGGTGTCGAATCCATCTAGAATACATTCAATACACTCATGAAAACATGGCAATTACACGAAACATAGATTGACTAAATTCTCGTCAAAGACATCTAATCAAATGACCATTCGGAAAGCTAGAATGAATAATACAAATTAACTACCTAAAATCATGCAATAAAACTCACGTGTTGTAATCATGTCAATGTTTATAAAGATTGAACTAGCTTTCGATCAAAGTACACTAATCTAACAACTAATTGGAAAGATAATATGAGAAACACACTACCTACCTCAAGTTGCTTAAACTAGACAACAATATGCACTTCTTCAACATACAATGTTCATACAAAGTTTACATAAATTAGGAGAATGAGTCAACAAATCCTAGATAAACATATAACTAAGCATGAAACATCATAACAAACACTTTGTCTTTCCAAACATAAGCATAAGGATACACATTCAAGAATCATAAATCATAAGCAAGACTTCATTCACCATTCCTATTCAAAAGTCACAAACTAGCATACAAACATACACCAATTCGTGAATATAAGCTTACACCGTAAGTTTTCCAACATAATATAGCATACACAAATACAAGTCTTACAAATAACTTTAGATTCTCAAACATATAATTTCATTGAAGAATAATCATACGATTGTCATAACATTAACACAATGATTGCCAATAATCCATAAATGTTGTCAAACAATTCTAAACTTCATCTAAACCAAAGTGAACAAGAGTTTTAGCTCATCATGAGCTCAAGAATGACAAATAAGCAGGGAAAAATTGCAAGACACATGATAGAAATACAAGAATCAAACCACTCCTCCAAGCCTAGATGTTGTTATTGATGTATGGTGATCTTCTTGATCTTATAATCCTCCCTTGAAGCTTGAAATATGGCTGGAAAAAAGTTGATTTGAGCACAAAACAGTGGGTTTTTGCTTTGGGTGTTGAATATCTGAGTGAAGAAAAAGCTTATGTATTTATAGGCTGAAGGAGGCACGACCGCGCCATGTGGGGAGGCACGACTGTGCCTGTCACTTGGGCGCGACCGTGCCTAAAGACTAGCACGGTCGTGAGACAGAGGGTTTACCGATCCAGAGCTTCTATCGGGTCCCATTAAACGAGGAAGTACGGCTCTGAGGTCATGGATCAGACTCACGGGTTGACACACAGCCGTGGGGTGTTGGAGCACGGTTTTGCTCGAGAAATTGGTTTGGCACGGTCGTGCCAGATGCAGAGTGTGACCGTGTCTAGGGTTTGCCAGCTTGGCACGGTCGTGCCAAGTAGGGGGCACGACCGTGCCTCCAACTCAGAAACCCTAAAATTTTAGCATGTCTTTCTCCTGGAATTCTCTTGTTTGTTCACCTAGCTTCACAAAAACCTACAAAACTGGAAATTAAGAAAATAAGTGTCTAAACATAGAAAATAACCAAGAATTGATCGTGAAATGAGCGAAGTTTTGTGCCAAAAAGATGTGTAAATTCTAACACATCAACCTCTATATAAGTTTGAAAACCAACTTTCGAAATATTTGTCACACCCCAACCGTGCATCTTAACCACGGGTGCGACTTAATTGACAAAAGAACACAATGGAATAAAGACATTTACTATTAAAGTTTCATAATATTAAAAAAATCCCAATTACATAAGTTTCGAATTAAACCAAACAGATAACATGTTCAAAAGACAAGCAACTTAAAATAAGATTCTTCAATTGATATCTAGGCAAATCCTATGTGATATTGACTTGACCTATCACGAGCTTAATCACTTGAAACATGTACAAAAAACAAGTGTCAACTAAAAATAGTTGGTGAGAAATCATAAGTTTAATAAAAGTATTAGTTTGGCAAAGGTGACAATTCATATTCCAAGATCATCATATAGCACATAATAAAACAAACACATGATTAGCAAATCCAACCTAAAATGATGAGTAACGAATAAGTGGTACAACTCGCAAGTTGCACTAATAACGAATAAGATGTCCAACCAAAAGTTGTCCATAAAGTATATGCGGTTTCCATCCTATGGCCCATATCTGTACCACCGTTGGCTTGAAAGTTTCAAGTTAAGGATTTGAAAGTTTAACGTTTATCATGTTGTGTTCATTTACTCACATACATATATGATTCGCTTGTTTTAGAATTGTTTGAAAACATGTTTTAATGTGTGCCAACGCGTACCTGTTTCCCCCAAAACGATTTGAATAAAGTGGGGCTATGAAGTCTCACCTTGAAAGCTAGACGAGATAAGAAACTTGAACGAATAGACGAGATAAATCACGGACCAGACCCTAAACAAATAAATAAACTAGTTTTAGGGTAGGTTCAATGGTTACGAGTGTTAGATAGGCGGTTCGGGTCATAAGATTAAGAATTAGTTGCAAAAATAGAGTTTTAGTTGATTTTCAGATTTGGACAGCAAAGTAGCTGAACAGAAACGGGATTGTTAAAAATATCAAACGACGTCTAAAAATTATGAAATTTTACAGGGAATTAGTTTAAGTCGTTCCGAAGAAGTTTCGTTTAGAAAGTTTTTCCATTTGAGACTCGGATCATAGCCAAAATAGTCCAACAAGACAGAAGGTACTGAAAAAGGTTTCTGTCCCGTTTTGGCTACTACGGAGTCATACTTTTGAATTAGAAAACGATCCAATTATGGTTGAAAAGGAAATTCGACGAACTACGTCGTGGAAATTGAGTTTGCTCAGTTTAGATTAATTATGGTCAAGTTACGCTCAGTTAAATTCAGCACAGTTTCTGTCCAAAATCAATGGTTGCACTTAAGTGGTCCGTTTAGGGTTTTAAGATTACCGAACGCGCAAATAAAAATTAGACGAATGTTATTATGTTATTATAATACATAATATAATCAGATTAGGTTAGCCAAAACGTCCCGTGTCACCGGTCTAGCCATGATATTCACAGAAGCGTTTTGGAGAATCACAGAATGCAATCGGCATAGCCGACACGAGCAAGCGGATTCTATATTTAATTAGCGTGTGAGTTCATATAAGTGATAATATAGAATAAATAACATGTTTTAAGTTAGAAAGAACATACTAAAGCATCGGCAGAGCCACTTTTACAATAGTTGTCTTGAGGATTCGCAGAATGCGACGGCATAGCCGCCATTGCAAACGGGATCCTTTGTTTGTTAGTTGGTGATGTTAGCTTGATTTATTAGTTTGATTAAGATTATTAGAGGGTTTTTAGGGCTGAGGTTTCACATGATCAAGTGATCATGGATAGAAAATTGAAAAAGATTGAGGGGATGAAGAAAGAATAAAATAAAAAGACGGTATTCAACTTCGGAGGATTACTTACTTGTTTGATCTTCAAACCCTTGGAATCCTCTAAGGGATTTTCGAAATCTTCAAGGTTGGGAAGGGATTTCACAACTTAGGAGGGGTTGGGAGTGTTTGAGGGAGAATTAGCAAAGAAAACAAGCCTCCTATTTATACTAATGGTTGAAGGGGTGTAAATATGGATTGTTTTGGAAAGCAATTTAGGGTTTTAGGGCCCTCAAATCTGCGAAATTTTCCTCAATGGGGCTGGGTTTTTTGTGATTTCTTGCTTGGGCTAGGTCCAAGAGTATGTGGGTTGGGTCCTAGCTTGATCCGGTTGAGTGCGCGCATTCAAAAATTGCGATTTTAAGCATTTCTATGCGAAATTGGCAAATGTTTTCAACATTAAAGTTGATTTTCATAACAAAAAGAGTATGTTTAGCTAAAAACATTTAAGTTAAAGTTACGTTATTCGCGTATAGTAGTTGGCGATCGGTGGGCGAGAAAACGGATTTTTTGATCGTTTTTCGAATTTCAGGATTTATTTAAGGAAAGTTTTGCAAACAAACTTTGTTTTAATTAAAGAAATGAATATTTTAAACATTTAAAACATAAATTAATGTCATGTTAAATGATTTTTCGGTCATGGACGGTACGTAGTTAACGACGGTTTAAAAGGCGAACGATCGCACGAAAGTACTAACTAGTACTTTTAAGCGTCAATTCACATTGAATGGGTTGTAAGAACATGTTTGAGATGTATGGGGGTGGTTCATGTGTATTTAATGTGTCATAAAGATCAATTAAGTCTACGTGCGATCCATGAGTCAATCACAGATAAGTATAAGTCTTTGAAATCAAGCATAAACGTAATGTTTCACATGTGAACTAGTATTGTAACAATGTCTGAATAGGATTTCAAGTAAAATGAAACGTCATGCGGATTTTCATAGATAAGTCTAGAATGAGTACAAGTAGTGAAAATCAGAAGTGTCACAATATTAAACCAAGTTTAAAACATAAATGTGGTTCACACAATTACACAAATCCAAAAATCAAGTTTGTAAGTTCTAATGTTTGAAAAACGACATTTATGACCAAAAGCTTCTAAAGAGGAGGACCCTAGCATGATCCTATATGCCATGTGACCCCATGCAACTCCAATGCAATCAACAACCTGAGAAAGACATGCTAAAATGTGTCAACATAAAGTTTGTGGGTTTACATGTGTTAGTAATTGAATACATTTGTTTTGAAAACCATAGCAGAGTAATGATAATTGTCACCCGACAATAAGTTGTACTGAATTACCATGAACTCCTATACCGAAGCTGACATGTTATGATTTTGCCCCAGAACACAACGGCGCATCACACACATTGAAGTGACTAGCTAATAATGCACCCGCTTGCCTCCTAGCCAACAGGTGGAGTTGTCAACCCAAATAGATCTATCCACGATTACCACGCTTACCCAAATTAACGGTTTAGGATTGTAGGGGACTTAGATATTGATGCTAAGATAATTCATGTAATCAACAGATGATAGCTATGTTTATGATAAAATGATTTGCATGTTTTCTCCCCAAAACAGTGTAAAAACAGTAATAAAATAGGGGCAGTGAAACTCACCTAGTATGTGAGTAGTGCATGAACTGGATACGTATATGATAACGCTCGAATGTAAACAAAACTACTCGTGTCCTAAAATGTTTTAAGAACATAAGTTCTATGAAATATTTGTACTTGATTATGTGATCAATTCACCCAACTTGACTCGTTATATAATGTGCTTAACTTTCGAAAGTTTGATCGTGTTGGACTTGACGACACGTTGGTGATACATTTGACAAGATAAAATAAAATTTATTTATTTAAAAAATAAATATAAACGATAAGTCATGTAACGGAAATCATGCATGTTACAAAATATACTTTTTTATTTACTAAATATACGTCTTGATGACAAAAGTAGTATCCAAATACCCAAACACTACTTAACTCGAGTTGCTAATTTTTGACTCAACAAAGTTTCCTTATTTAGAAAGCGGTTATAAAGACTTGCATGTAGTAAAAATAATCATCTAATCCAAAAACATACATATATTTTATATAAAAATACTCTTGTAAATCCCAATGACAAAAGATCCATTTCTAACTCAAATCCCGATTTTGAAAACAACAAAGTTACCATTATTAGAAATATGATCCATCAACATGCATGTGGTCAAAATGATGATCCATCACCGTGTATGTATCATCCAAGACATATCAATACAATAAATCAAAAATATAAACCATGTATACCAATTTTGACGATATATATGTTACATACTTTGGTTTATATAAGAAAAATGCAAGTTTTTGTTGGGTGTTTTTGATTAACACATAATAGACTTAAGATAAAGAAATAAAAGCTAGTAAAAATAAGTTTCTTACTTAGAGAAATCGAAAGAGATGAAGACCTTGACTCTAAAGCTTGAGATGTCACCAAAAGGGGTCTTGAAAGCTTGAATCTTTGAAACAAAATGGTGTGGGTGTGGGGTTGGTAGTGGCGACGACACAAGGGGGGAGGGTTGGGTTTTGCTTGATTTTTGTGAGATGGAAGGGTTGAGTGAAATGAAAGAGTGAGGGGGGGTATTTATAGGTGAGAGGATATGGGTTTTGAATTTCAAAAGGGGTGTATGTGGGCCGAAATCGGTTGGGGGGGGAAGGGTGGGGTGTGGGTGTAGGGTGTAAGTGTAGGGTGGTTAAATGATGGTGTGTTGGAGTGTAGGAGTGGTTAATGGTGATTTCCAAGTATTTGAAATGATTAAGATTTGATTTGAAAAGATATTAATTAGGATAATTAATTTGTATAATTATTTTTAATCATTTGTAATAAATGATTTAATTTTGTATGCGTTAGTTGATACCAGAGTAATACGGACTACGTTTCAAACAAAACGTTCGTTAAAAATTCTCAAACTTTTGTTTTTGACTAGAAATAATAATTCGCAGTGTTACATATTATTTTTATAATCTAAATCATACTTTAAGTTAATTGACTTAGACGTCACCAACATTCGTGTGCGACAGGACGCGTGTGTAATCCGGTAATTCCCCGAATTACCAATGTGTGATATGAATTAATAAAACTTTGTTATGCATCAAATGAACTTAATTACTCTAAATTAAGTATGATATGCACCAAATTGTACGTGATTATGAAAATGGCGGAAACAGTTAATGACCTGAAATTGCCGGTAGTCACATAAATGTTCACTTTACCCTTTTAAAGTATTATCTTTTGAAGTTCCCTTACAAGTCAGGTCTTGCTTTTCTGGGTTGAAGGTCAGTGTTTGCATTTGTCATTAGTGTCATGTTTAAAATAATCAAGGTTCTGTGTTGGGACTATTCAAAAGGGTTGATCTTATTTTAAGATGGCATCTTGCATCCTATAATTTGTACCTTCAATTGAATCAGTTGTTAAATTATTATCAATATATTATAGTTTTCTAACCAAATAAGATGTCAATAAACCTTTATGTGCATTTATGAGAGTTATTTTTTACTATCCATTGGGTTATAGTTTATAAACATTATTTGTGTAGCATATGAATGATGATTATTAATTTGACAAGTCTTAAAACAGTTTCTTAAAACATTAACTTTTTTCAATAATATTTTGACTTAACCACCATTTTTTGTTATTGTATAATGCCTGCATATGCAAATTAGATACGGAAGGTGATTCTTAAACAATTATTGTGGTCGTTTTTTAGGTGCAGGTTCGATGGGTATGAGAACCGACATGAAATACCAAAACCACTCTTAGAATCTATAGGACAGACAAGGCCGCTGCAGGTTCAGTGCCAAAGGATAACTGCTACAGGTTCAAGTTTCAGTTTATCGTAAATTGCGTGTGTGCCACTCGCCCGGAACATGCGGCTGTCGGATACAACCCCACTACCAGGAACTTCACTATGAGGATTACTTGTTTTTATGGTTATTTTTATACAACTAATATAGTTTTTATTATCATTAATATTATTCATTAAGATGTCAATGAAATCATTGGCCTTCAAATAAGGTTAATTTTGTTAATTTTGTTCCTTGACCAACTTACTCAACACTTTTAATTTGGAAGATACATGCTAGGAACAAAAGAGATGGATGAAAAAGACCAGGTCTGAAAGTTGTTTTAGCAATTTAAGCTTCAGAAAGTTTTTTAACAACTTTAGTTTTGCGTAATCATTGAATTAGTTTGAAACCACTTTAATTTTGTTTAGGTTGGTCAAATCATTGGTACGATTTTTAAGAACAGGTAGGTTTGCTTCTTTAGTTTGCCGACATTGTAAACGAATAACTTTTTAATGCGCAGCAACGCGCGTGGACACATTTCTATTAAGGTTAGTTCTTGTGTTATGTTTAAGCTAGAGGTGCCAATTTTGATCCGTTTGTTTATAAGTGGGTCGATCCGGGTTATTTTTAAGTTAGAGGTGCCAATTTTGATCAATTTGTTTATAAGTTGGTCGATTTAGGTTATGTTTTCTCTTTAATAGTCAAACCAGAATAAGTAAAAAATAATAAAAAATAACCCGTCAAACGGGTCAAAACTCAAAGGGAGATGGTTACACCTCATGCGAAGGTAATAATTATTATCAAATTAAACAGGAATGATTACATCCCAGACATTGTTGCTTTTTTTGTTATGTTCATTTACCGTTACAAAACAACCGTTCGCATGTTAACATGAACGCTTTTACTCGACACCAAATATCTATATTAAATAGTGGTGTAACAATGTTAGCTTGGTATCTTTTAAGTCTTAATATTATTAAGATTCTTTCTATGATCTACTTATTGGTGTTACTAATTTGATACACTAATAAGAAAACTAACAGACGTACTATACAATATATCACGAGAGTATTAATAAACTAACAGAAAACGAGTACCGCGTTCTATATTATCGCCGCCGCATCGCGCGGGTTTCCGACTAGTATATATATATATATATATCTATGTGTGTGTGTGTGAAGAGTGAAGCTAAAGAGGCGGATTTCTCTAATCATAGATTCTCCAAACTCTAATTCAGTACCCAGAAAACTCGATTTCTTAAATCTAGAATTCTCTGAAAAGTGAACAAACCAATCAACACAAATAATTATAATTTAATCTGTAGAATCAAAAAAGATTACGAGCATAGTTTACATACAAATAATATACATCTAAACGTCTTAACAGATCTAGTAATCAACCTAGGTATAAATTTACAAAAAGAGTCTATTTTAATAGACAAGTGTTTGATAAAATACAAGCAAAAATAAGTAATAAAACAGAAGAACATAAGAAATATATAGAAAATCTAGATTATATTAAAGATCAAAACAACCAAATCCTTAAAGAGTTAGAAGATATTAGAAAAAATAACTCAGAAAGGATTAAACGGAGCAATTACATTAACAAAAAACTTCATAACACTCAGCAAGCATATATATACATTCCCGACAATCAGATATAATAATACAACAGAAGTCGTACAAAAACAAGGAAAAAATGGAAGCCTAGAATTCTTAAAACAAAATCATAACAAACAAAGATTAATAGAAAATGAAAGCATACGGTTACTAACAGAGTTTTTAAGTCATGAACTTGAAAATGGTAAATATATAATAAAGAGTATAAATCATCCTATAATTTTACATTTAGAAAAGTTAGGGTTAATAGGAGAAGATATAACAAAGTCAAGGGTAAATCATAGGTGCAAATTTAAACTTAAAAACCATGACATAAAAATTAGAACAACTAATATAGAATACAATCCATTAAATAAACAAGAATTTTGACAACAAATATTTGAAATGATAAACCAAAAATTAATAAGAAAATCAGAAAGTCCGCACAGATCAGCAGCGTTTCTAGTAAGAAATCACAGCGAAGTAAAAAGAGGAAAGGCAAGAATAGTATACAATTATAAACGTCTAAACGAAAATACAGAGGATGATGGTTATAACATCCCTAATAAAGATAGTTTACTAAATCTAATACAAAAGAAGAAGGTCTTCTCCAATATATATATATATATATATATATATATATATATATATATATATATATATATATATATATATATATATATGGGAGGGTTCTAGAGAAAACCAAAAATTAGGCGAAAACCAAGAAAACCACTTTTAAACCATTGATCAACGGTTGAAATACATTAATGACATATCTGTAAATATTTAATGCATAATAAATTTAAATAAATGTTTCAGGGGTATATTTGGTAGATTGTAATTTTTTATTTTGGAAACATATAAATTTTCTTAAATCTAAATCTCTCTCTCTCCATGCAAAATCTTATTCTTTCTAAATCAAAACTCGTTCTTTTTTTTACAGATGAAGTTTTTTTGTTGTTTTTCATCACCTACATATATGTTTAAGTATATGTAAACATGTACACATATATGCTTAAATATATGTAAACATGTTTATATATGTAAACGTGTATCAACAAAAAACAATATAATGGGGAAGAAGAACCGAGTTACATATACGTAGCTCGGAGAATGGGTCAAAAGAACACAAAAATGGGAAGTGCAATAGAGTTACGTATACGCTCTTACGAGTTACGTATATGTACATCGTAAGATAAAAAAAATGAAGATCAAATCTGAAGTTGTTCCATATGGTACATAACTTGAAAATCACAATTCAAATGAAAGACCATGATTTAAAGCACCCACAATTAAAGAAATTGAAATCATTGAGGCTACCGTTATCATCCATGGCACCCCGAATATGGCTACGATCGTCTCAAAAGAAGTGAAACAATTCGACGAATCAAAAATATACGTAGCTTGAATGTGAGATTATATTCTTCAGTCATTAATTTCCATCTTCTTTCAAAGGTTGACGGATTTAGGAAAACATTCCAAACCAACTTGTGTTAGATCGTCGAAGGTTGGAATTGTTTAACACATGTCTAGAAAGCTAAGATAGAAAAGTAATTAATCAAACTTTAACAACAGTATGCTTTTATAATTAGTGTGTTTAGCAATAAAAAAAAGGACTTTGTATTTTTATATATTAACTGGTGCAAAATTTTAAACCAATCTCTACTAATCTGTACATATATGATGGTGTCATGTACAAAGAACTCAGCTACATCTAATGAATACGTATATGTCACACCCATAATATATGATGGTGTCATGTACAAAGAACTCAACTACATCTAATGAATACGTATATGTCACACCCATAACACAGGATGGTTATCCAATCAGAGTAGTACCTCCAACAGATATGTTCTCAGGTAAGAGCGATCGGTCTACGAGAGATTTATACACCGCTTTTTCCTAGACAGAACATTCCGTTCGTCAGATAACTACATACTGGTTAGAAGGTTGCCTTCTAGTTACTGTGACGTTGATACCAATAACACACAGCTGAAGACTTAAAATCGTAACTATTTCATTCCATATATAACGTTGTTTTACAATAAGGACTAATTGGTAAATACAATATAAATTCTGGACTTATAGCACACGAAGAATCATGCCATCCACTCAGGCCTTACGGTTTCACAAGAACCTGCCCTCAGTCATCCCTATCTCAAAAACACATGTACACCTCCTGGAATTCCAACTACAAGCCAAATGGTCACCTATGCTAAAAAATATTTAAAATATTTTGAATCAGCATAACGCTGGTGAGTTCATAAACAAAATCGTATTTTCACAACATGTATCCTCGATACAAGAATGAATGCCCCGTCTGGGTCTTCTAATCATCCCATTTCCAATCCATCACCTAGTAACCTCACATGGATTCTGAGTCTACAACGTACATATATACCGAGACCTTCCGGCTACTGGCCACAAATGGACCAGTCTAAAAACAAGAGGATCAGTCTTGTCCCTCCCAATCATGGCCGTAATAAGCACTTATTATAGGATATATGCACGGATAGTATTGGGATCTCAGATCAAAATCAATTACAAAACAATTTATAGAGCACAGTCCAGAGGAACTCACCTCAAGCAGAACCTCCGTCTGAATCAATATAACAATTAACACCTCAATAGAACCCTAAATCATAACCGACATTATGATAATTAACATCCATGTCTTAGGTTTACACAAAGGAACCTTAGGGTGTTCAGAAGCCTTACCACAGTACTATCTACGGCAGTTTGCAGACGAATTGTGAGAAACCGGACACTCGTACGCGAACCACGGCTCGGGAATGGAACACCAGAGCTTAAGTGTATGTTTTGGAAGGTGTTTTGGTGTGAGAAAGGACTGAGCTCGAGCCAACTATTTATAGGCTGATTTCGTACACATGTCGGACCGACATCCAGGAGCATATCAGTCCGACATCCCTTATTTCGGTTTATTTGACTTAGCGCACATATATCGGACCGACATACAAACCATATCGGTCCGACTTCCGCATATCGGACCGGGTTGTAAAACATATCGGTCCGACGTAGGGCTGAGTCATCAGCTGAGTCACGGGACACGTGTAGTCACCTGGTTCAGTCCTTCCTCAACACATATCGGACCGATATGGTATAGGATATTGGTCCGACATCCGCCCTATTTTTAGATTTTTCACTTTTAGTCCTCCATCTTTGAAGAATTTGTAATTTAACCCCTGAACTTTGTCTTTTGCTACTTTTAGCCTTCATTTTACTTGGGAATTATCCGGGTGTTACAGTATATGTAACCAATATATGAAAAAAAAAACAATATGGGTTACATATATGTAACTATAGAAGTTATTGTATCACAAATCTTGTAAGAGCATGTTTTGGTGACAGACACTCTGAATCAAGATTAAGCTTTTGTTATTTATCTTTCAGTCTTGTATGTATTAGTACTTGTTGTATTTGTCTTTGTTTATCGTGTTGTAATCTATGAACTTCTAACGTTGTATGTTTTGGTTGTACTAAGCAAATACACATGGAAGTGCTCCTGCGTATTTGTTAAGTACAAATGGTCATGCGCACTTAAACAAGTACGCATGGAGGATGGTCATGCGTACTTGTCAAGTACGCATGGACCAAGCTATATAAATAGCGTGGTTTTGTTTCATTTTCATAGTAGATGTAACCAGATAGTCAAGTACGCATGAGTCAGTCAGTTTATAAGTCATTCGTCTTGTGTCTATACTTGTTTGAAACACCTCGTTATATATAGAACGTGTATTTATAAGTACGAGCTTGTGTTGTTTTGTTATGCTTTCAGTTGAACGTTGTTCCACCTAGTCACCGGGATTCCACACCTAGTGACTAGTCCACATGTAACATTTCTGAATTTTTAGTATTAGTATTTCAATTCAATGTAACGCATTTTAAACCAAATTCTCGTGCATTGTCTTATTATACCTTTCGCCATAAATTAAATGCAATGACTCAATACAAATCCGCAAGTTTTACTCAGTTATATGCAATTAACCTCTATACAAGTAACTATTTTATACAAACATGTCAAAACTAAAGTTACAAGGACTAAAGTTGAAAAATATCAAGAAACCCTAAGTAAGCACGGTCGCGCGACTTGCTTCGGAACGATCGCGCCCGGTGTCTAGGCACGGTCGCGCCTGCGTACCAGTTGAAACGTAATTGTGACTTTAATCACCCGATCGTTTGAATTCAAAACCGTTTTACGTTTTATTCTCATTAACCAAGAAAATAATACTACCAATTATTCCCTTTATGACCAATTAATCCAGAATTCGTTTAGCCTCAAAGAATTTTATCTCAAGGCCACAAATCCTCTCTACAATCCGAATGCTCTCGAGCAATCCATCACTATACGATATACTACCCTCTCTGGGACACCCGAATCCATTGAAGCAGTCGGAGTTACAACAGAAGGCACCGGAGACCATTCCTGTCATCGTCAGAAATCGTCCCTACCATAGGCCATCAATTCATCGTCTTGCAGGGTAATCGAAACCTTCTAAACTATCTATTTATTCTTTAGATCAAAAGCCCTAATTCAATTTCGGCTTTCAATATCGAAATCTACTCGAACCCGAAACCGTATTTTCATTTAAAATAGTTTAACCGAATCCGGTTCTAAACATGTTTTAAACACAATTAACCTGTACCAAAAGACTCATAAGAACCTTGTTAATGAAAGCCCTATGCATTCCAGTTCTATAAATATAAAAATCATTCAATTCGTCCCTGTTTTGAAAGAGACACGGTCGCGCTAATCATATAGCACGGTCGTGCCTCGGGAGACGCGGTCGTGTCAACTTCCAGCGCGGTCGTGCCTCCTGCTCAGACCTAGTCATGCTCGTTGGCTAGGCCTAGTCGTGCCCTTGAAGCATAGACACGGTCGTGCTTGTCTAAGGCACGGTCGTGCCTAGTGATTTGGCCAGTTGTTCTCTGCTTGACCAACGCGGTCGCGCCCTGACCAAGCACGATCGTGCCCTTCCCTGGCACGGTCGTGTGTGTGTTGGCAGAATGTTTATATTTTTATATTTTTAAAACAATTAATATTCCAGAGTTGTTTTTAAAATAAAAGTAATTAAATTTAAAAATCTGTATTATCCTTATTTAGAAAAGATCAAATGTTTAATCTTAAAATAAAAGGGAATTATTTAAAGTCCAACATTTAAAAACCCTACACTTAATAATATTTTAATGTCTAAGTTACACTTTATAAATAAATGAATAGAGTAATAATTATTTATTTGATTTATATTTGAACAAAAGCATCTATTTAGTTATACTTAAATATCTAATACTTACATCATTTTCACAAACAATAATTTTCTAATTTACTTATTTAATTATTTCAAACTCAAACCTTATTTAAAATATTCTAAAAATATTCATTTCAAATCTTCCATTTTATACAATACTTTCAAGTACCAAGCACTAACTTTATCCAATTCAACCTTAGACTTAGACTTAGACTATTGTGCATTATTAATGCAATATACATTACAATCTAGGTTAACATTTTGCAATACAAGGATCACATTACTATCTAGTACCTCGTGTTAGCTACGCCTTCGAATACAAGTGAGTATACATAGCCCCTTTTACTCTTTTACATTTTTAGGGTGAAACATGAACACTATTCAACTTACATGTTTACATTTACACAAACAACACAAGTACAAATCCTATTTACATTCATGTGTGCAATTTGAGCTTTATGCCCGAGGGCTAGGTGTGCTAACCTTTTGTATGCGATTATGTGCAATCATTAACTTTTCAAGCCGCCGGTTTTCAATGATAGATCTATTGAGTCTGACAAACCCACCCAGGTGCGCGGTGATTGAAACCGACAACACAATTTTTGCATGCTAGTTACAAAGGTTTGATTGTACTTGGTTACACAATAGCTGCTCCCCATAAATGCCTTATTTTTCATGTTATGTAAAGGATTTGGTTTACAAATTATATGCTACCTATATACAAACCTGTGTTATACTCACCAACTTTTTAGTTGACCTTATTTTATTCATGTTTCAGGTGCTTTCATATGAGCTAGATCAAGACATGCTACACATAGGCTTTGGACCTAGTTAATATTAAATCAAAGACAAATTGTAATTCATTATGTACTTTGAACTTGTTTCATGTTTGTTTGAATGGAAATTGATTTAATATATTACAATCTAGTCAACCTTGTGCTCATGAACAGTCTACATGTCCCGCCCCGATGATTCCGTCGTCGGTCGGGGTGTGACACCACATACTCACACAATCACGATCCGACACACCCACCCGGAGGGACCTACAAGTGGTATTAGAGCATTTGCTCTTTTTTTCGAGTGTTGTGAGCATGTTAGGAACACTTTTCGACAAAATGTTGTTCTGATTACATCTGCCTTGGTGATTCATTGAGTTTTTTGTTTCATACACTTTTTCATCTTAGAAGAATCCCACATCCATCCTTGTGTTTTTGTTTATATAATCTATTCACCAACAGCTGATTAGCATCACGGATCTGTTCTGTTGTCTATACCACATTGTTCATATCTTACAACCTGTCAAATTCATCATTTGATCAGACAAGTGGATACACTTGTTCAAAAAGTGACCCAGCATTCTGATCCCCGCATACTCTTCATGCGTACTTAGACAAGTACGCAAGACCATTTGTATGCGTAGTTATTCATACGCACTTATAAGTACGCAAGAACAAAATTGTTCATACGTACTTAGACAAGTACGCAAGATAAAACTTAGTCTGAAATTCCAAGTGTCATTCTAAACTTCCAAAATATCAGTAGCATGTTGAACTATGATAATGAAATAGGCACTCCATAGAAACCACCAAAGTTACTAAATGTGAATGACTATTCCAACTGGAAATCTAGATTCGAGGAATATGTTTCACACACATATTCAAACATGTGGATACCTATTTTAGAAGGATTTAAACATCTGACTCGTGAATTTCTGGGGGAAAACCAACCTAAACCAATTTCTAGGATTGATGTTGAAGAAAAGAAGGCATATAATCTAGAAAAGAAGGCACATGGTTCATTAACCATGTCACTAACCCGAGACTTATTTCACAGCTTCAGAGGTTATGATACTTCACAAGATTTATGGAAAGCCTTACAGAAACGGTTTGAGGGAAAAAGTGATGTCAAGAAAAGCAAGTGGGAGTTATTAAGGAAACAATATGAATGTTTCAGATATCTGGAGAATGAATCCATTGACGAACTAATCTCTACGTTCTATCATCTTAAGACAGAACTCAAGTCTTATGAATTGAAATATCCCGATGATGAACTTGTTGAAAAGTTCCTTGATGCATTACCCCCCAAGTTTGACATGTACACAACCCTGTTAAGAGAAAACCCTAAATTCTATGAAATGACTATTGATGAAGTAATAGGCAAAGTTCAAGCACATGACATGAACTTAAGAAAGAAAGAAACTACTAGCATACCTCTAGTACAAGAGCCATCAATATATTTTGGAACTTCTTCCGTAGCACAAACCTCTGGCCCTGGAATTGCTTTATTCTCAGGGAATCCTACTCAGGAAGAAGAAAACTCAAAGGGTTGTAGTACTCATACTTGTTTTGCTGCTTCATGTTCTAGTTCATACCAACCAAAAGGTCTTATGTCTGCATCATCAACTCATCAAAATGCTATTGCCAAAATTGCTGAAGATCATGTAGCATTATTCTCATCGTGCATGTTAGCCTATGAAAACATTATTGGTGGGAAGCTGACTGATCCTAAAACAGTTGAGGAAGACTTTAATCAAGTAGATCCAGACGACATGGAGGATATGGACATACAATGGAATATGGCCATGATCCTGAGAAGGGCGAAACGTTTCTTAAACAGAACCAGGAGAAAGTTTATCGGTGGACACTCAAATGCAAAAGTTGGATTTGATAAGTCCAAGACTAAATGCTACAAATGTGAAAAATTTCGGACACTTTGCACGAGAATGCCAAAAAGATAAAGCACCAGCCTCAGGCTTCACACGACCAAATCCAGGAAGCAACCAGAATTTCAACAACCCGAACTTCAGCAACAACTGCAGTCAAAATCTAGTAGCATCATCAAACACACTAGTAGCTCAGCAGGATGATAGCTATGACTGGGTAATTAATCTTGAAGATTACTTAGTCTCACAAATTCAGATGGGATTAATGGCAGAAATCATGGAAAGGATGAAAGCTGAAAAGAGGGAAGCTGTTGCTGTTGATCAACAGGAATCTGCATTAGCTCTAATGGCAATCAGAGAAGCGTCAAGCTCATCAACTGAGGTAGGTTCTAACTCATTTGTTGTTATAAGTTGTGTTAATTGTTTAAAATTAAAAGCCTAGAATGATCAAATTCATGATTAACTCGAACCTTTGCGTAGAGCAGCTCTAAGCTACAAGGAAAATGAAAAACGTTTTAACGATTAAATTGAAAATCTTAGAAAAGATAAACAAGATTTTTCAATTAAAATCAGCGAACAACAATTCCACTAAGATGTTGCCTACAAAGAGCTAGAGAAAAAGAATGTCGAAATTGCCAAACTACAGAATGAAATTCTGAAGTTAAGTGGCAAAATTGAGAAATTAAGAAACTCTCGTTTCGTGGTGGAACATTACGAATCAGTTGTTCGACAAGTAAATGGCAAAGGTTTAGGTACTAATGTCATTCCTCCACCAATTAATGGGAAATTTGTCAATGGACCGGTAGACATTGATTTATCCTTTTTGGAAGAATCCTCTCCAATTCATCATCTGATGATGAATTTTATTCTGATGAATGTTTCGAGGACAACAAGGTCGAGGGTGTTGTCTCAAAAGGGTTAATTGATGAACCTAAAGTTAACAAAAACATTGTCAGTAATCGTGACAATTGTATTTTAACAGAACCAGATGTCACACCCCTAAATTCCGCTAACGGAGTTTTACAGTTTAGAGCATGACAAACCAGGATCTCAGTCATTAGTTACATCAAACGACACTATATGAGACATAATTGTAATATCATAAAAGTTCAGAGTTAATGCGGAAGCGTTTAAATAAGAAAATAAATGCGCAAAACAAGCGCGCCCAAGTTTAGTTTAATAAAACAAGTAAATTGTTTTGAATGTTTGCATGAGGATGAAATGACAGTAGGACTCCATGCATGTCCTAAGTGTGCAACCTGTGCTTTAGCGACCTGAGAAACATGTAAGAAAAAGTGTCAACGCAAGGTTGGTGAGTTTATAGATTTACAAGTGAATAAACTGTTTGATTGTTTGCAGGATCCACATACGTAAGTCACACCTATTGCTAGCTAGACAATGTACAAGTTACTCTAAGCGTTCGCAACCGAAGCTGACTGTTTATGTTTGAGATGCCTTCCGCCATTGCTAAAATCCACAATTGAAAGTGCTTAGGAAAATTTACACCCGTTAGACCTCCAATCAAGTTAGCGCGACTAACCCGGGTAGGGTTCGTCAAACCCAGTAGTACTACTCAAATTTCCTCGCTATACTCCATATATTAACGGTCCGAGTGTGTAAGGACTTTGCATGTTATGTTTGCACTTGGGTACACAAGTGTTAATGAAATACTATGTGATCCATGTCCGTGTGTATGTCTCTCCCTGGCTGGGAGACAAGCCTGTTCGTATGCATGTTTCTCCCCAACAGGAAAACAAGTAAGATGTGGTTTGTTTGTACGCATGTTTCTCCCCAACGGGAAAACAAGTAAAATGATATTCGTTTGTATGCATGTTCCTCCCCAACGGGAAAACAAGTAAAATACTCTGTGTGTGTATGCATGTTTCTCCCCAACGGAAAAACAAGTAAAATAATGTTTGTGTGTAAGAATGTTTCTCCCCCAATAGTAAAACAAGTAAAAAGGGGCCGTGAAACTCACATTAGTCTGAGTAGAGCGTAGTAAATAACACCGCTAAAGGATGCAACAGAGCCACAAGAATTTTCCTGTGAACAGTCTATGAATTCCCTAGAATTACAAGTACGATAGTTCCGGACACAATGAGATTTGTGACAACGATACGGAAGATTTGAGCATCCTAAAGCATACTTAGAATTAAATAGTAGGCGAACGTGTTCACGGGAATATGGGTTTCTTAATATATTTATTAAAATAAATACGTTTCGTGTCGACTGTTTCTAATTATAAATAATATTAATTAATAAATAAATTCATGCGTTTGTACCATTTAACAATGACCTAAGAAAATAATATAACTACTATATTATTTTTGAACTCGTAGAAAATATACGATAATCGCTTAAGGAGCAAAAATAATAAATATATTATTTCTATTTGAGGATATAGACGTGAGCAAATAATATAAATAATTAATTAGTTTTAGAACGTTACACGAGATTAATAACGAGGCGAAATAATATATATTATTTTATAATAGGAGTAATGGGTTGAAAATAATATAAATATATTATTTATCCGAAGTCGGGGTTTGAAAATAATATGGATATATTATTTTTAAAAGTGTAAATAATATTAATTATGAGTTATAAAATCAAACCCGAGCCTACGGGTTGTTTCCGGGGCTAAAACACATTAATATATTATTAGAATAATAGTGGGATGATTTTTATATTAAAACTATTAATTAAAAACGGTTTTAAAAAGAAATGGGTGTGGAGAGACTTGAACCCGGGGCTCTCCCACACAAGCACATGCACTTAACCAGTCCCGCCCGCTAGGGTATCGCACAAGAACCCGGTTCCAAATGATTTTATTAAACATTTCCAGTGAGATCCTCCCCCCTATAGCGATCCGAACCAAAACCATCATTTTCGTTTACAATTGATCAAAACAGCATAGGGGTTTTGTTAAACTGATGATCACGAACCTGTGTATGGGTTTAATTGCAAAAACGATAAGACTAAGGTCGTTTAATTACTGAAAGAAGGATCGAAACCCTAGTTTATAAAGTCAGAATCGATTTGAAAAATTCAGATGATAAAACATGTTTAAATCATAGGGCTTTTACTAATTAAGGTGTTGCGAGTCTGCTGATGCAGTTTAATTTCATTTCAAACGGGTGTGGGTAGGAGTTTGATTAAACAGAAACATGCATGAACCTTAGGTACGATCCTAGTATACTTGGATTTTCTAACGGGCTGCTATCTCAATAGTATACTTGGCTTCCAATAGAGTTAGAGTATGACCGCACCAACATGAAGTATGTGAAGTCATGCTGAGACTTCTAATGTGACTCGCGCTTATAAGATAAGCGTCGGTCAATGAAAAGACCAAGGGAAAAGAAGTTTAATGAGCTATAGATTCCAGTAACATAAAGGATGGGATGTCGGTTTAAGTAATCGCGTTCCAGTGATGGTTGGTTAGATTAAATCCCTGTTTTCTAATGTCATTAGAACAACTGGATTATTTTGTGAAGAAAGAAGTATGTTTACAGAGTTGGATATCCTAGGGTATAAATCAAATTAGGCTAAGGATTAGTCACAGGATAAGGTAATAGGGTCAAATGAAATTTATTCTTGGAATGTAAGAAACAACGTGTTAGCTTAGAATGAACTCCTCAAATTCCACTTACATAGTTGGAGTCGAGAAGTTTGCCATGAGATTCAATTAGAGTTTCAATCAAGATGGTTTCCTTGATCAAGTTTGAAAGAGAGTCTTACAGTCACTAAGACTTTAACATGAGTGCAAATAACATGATGGATTCCATTAAATGATAGTTTAGTACGTCCGTATATATCTTCAACCTGATAGTCGCGTCTATCAACCGTTGAACAGATTTAATGATACCAATTAGTCGTTTAGCGGATTACGAGGATTTCTACGGATAGTGGAAACTTAAGTCTGTAAATCATGGATTAGGACCATTTATCCACACACTAGGTTTCATCAGGATTTACATGCACCTCAAATTACTATTACGTGTGCACCCGCAATGATAACTTGCTTTACATGCTCACCCTAGTTCTCCCCGTCCTGTGCCATAATGTCCTTTAGTTTGTATTGCTGAGTACAGGGTGTTGTCAGATATGATAAGTCATCGAAAAGCTTAGTCATCAACCATAAGTTGATCAATTAGAACTCATATCAGGATGAGTAGTCGAGAATGGTTTGATCCGAGTATTCACTCAAGTTGAAACACAATACGAGAGTCCAATCCAGCGGATTGTAGATGAGAACATGAACATGAAACAAACATGTACTTGAAATGAGACTTCTAGAAATGAAACTAATTCATGAATACAAGTTATAGGAAGCAGCAAAGTAGTCGTCCTTCCAACTGAGTCAGGATAGGGTCTGAGTATGCAATGAGTAATGCGTTCTCAACTTTGTGGTCAATCTATCTTCAACTGAATATCGACCAAAGACGTGAGCCCATGGCTCGGGAAAGTGATGACATCAACGTGTCAGTGGGTTCAGCAATAATGCGTGCAACAGTCTGCCTTCACACAGCGTATTGTTGTTAGTAGGTGCAGGAGGGACTCGCCTCCGACGAAATTCAACTCCCAGAAAGACATGTGCTAGTGCTGAGTGTCGTCCATAACATGGACTTGAGAAATCCCACCATACCCGACAGGTGATGGTGGTGTAAGTGACTCCTCCGAAGGCTCCGTCTCGCTGCCCTCGGACGGGAGCGAATGTTGCTCTGGAGATTCCCCGAATGTCGCCACTGGGAATGATGATGCAATGAAAATGATGTGTCCCTCGTCAACATAAGGTGATATGAATGATGTAAACATGACTGCAATGCAATGTATGTCTGGATACTGTGTGTATCATGTATAAGTGTCTGTGCCGTGTAACTAATGCATGTCTGAGGTTATAGTCTAGTATGCAATCCTAGTTCTCTATAACCAATGGATTTGATACCACTCTGTCACACCCCCAAATTCCACTAACAGTGTTTTACCGTTTGGTGCGTGACAAAACAGGATCTCAGTCATTAGTTACATCAAACGACACTATATGAGACATAAATGTAATATCATAAAAGTTCAGAGTTAATGCGGAAGCGTTTAAATAAGAAAATAAATGCGCAAAACAAGCGCGCCCAAGTTTAGTTTAATAAAACAAGTAAATTGTTTTGAATGTTTGCATGAGGATGAAATGACAGTAGGACTCCATGCATGTCCTAAGTGTGCAACCTGTGCTTTAGCGACCTGAGAAACATGTAAGAAAAAGTGTCAACACAAGGTTGGTGAGTTCATAGATTTACAAGTGAATAAACTGTTTGATTGTTTGCAGGATCCACATACGTAAGTCACACCTATTGCTAGCTAGACAATGTACAAGTTACTCTAAGCGTTCGCAACCGAAGCTGACTGTTTATGTTTGAGATGCCTTCCGCCATTGCTAAAATCCACAATTGAAAGTGCTTAGGAAAATTTACACCCGTTAGACCTCCAATCAAGTTAGCGCAACTAAACCGGGTAGGGTTCGTCAAACCCAGTAGTATGACTCAAATTTCCTCGCTATACTCCATATATTAACGGTCCGAGTGTGTAAGGACTTTGCATGTTATGTTTGCACTTGGGTACACAAGTGTTAATGAAATACTATGTGATCCATGTCCGTGTGTATGTCTCTCCCTGGCTGGGAGACAAGCCTGTTCGTATGCATGTTTCTCCCCAACAGGAAAACAAGTAAGATGTGGTTTGTTTGTACGCATGTTTCTCCCCAACAGGAAAACAAGTAAAATGATATTCGTTTGTATGCATGTTCCTCCCCAACGGGAAAACAAGTAAAATACTCTGTGTGTGTATGCATGTTTCTCCCCAACGGAAAAACAAGTAAAATAATGTTTGTGTGTAAGAATGTTTCTCCCCCAATAGTAAAACAAGTAAAAAGGGGCCGTGAAACTCACATGAGTCTGAGTAGAGCGTAGTAAATAACACCGCTAAAGGATGCAACAGAGCCACAAGAATTTTCCTGTGAACAGTCTATGAATTCCCTAGAATTACAAGTACGATAGTTCCGGACACAATGAGATTTGTGACAACGATACGGAAGATTTGAGCATCCTAAAGCATACTTAGAATTAAATAGTAGGCGAACGTGTTCACGGGAATATGGGTTTCTTAATATATTTATTAAGATAAATACGTTTCGTGTCGACTGTTTCTAATTATAAATAATATTAATTAATAAATAAATTCATGCGTTTGTACCATTTAACAATGACCTAAGAAAATAATATAACTACTATATTATTTTTGAACTCGTAGAAAATATACGATAATCGCTTAAGGAGCAAAAATAATAAATATATTATTTCTATTTGAGGATATAGACGTGAGCAAATAATATAAATAATTAATTAGTTTTAGAACGTTACACGAGATTAATAACGAGGCGAAATAATATATATTATTTTATAATAGGAGTAATGGGTTGAAAATAATATAAATATATTATTTATCCGAAGTCGGGGTTTGAAAATAATATGGATATATTATTTTTAAAAGTGTAAATAATATTAATTATGAGTTATAAAATCAAACTCGAGCCTACGGGTTGTTTCCGGGGCTAAAACACATTAATATATTATTAGAATAATAGTGGGATGATTTTTATATTAAAACTATTAATTAAAAACGGTTTTAAAAAGAAATGGGTGTGGAGAGACTTGAACCCGGGGCTCTCCCACACAAGCACATGCACTTAACCAGTCCCGCCCGCTAGGGTATCGCACAAGAACCCGGTTCCAAATGATTTTATTAAACATTTCCAGTGAGATCCTCCCCCCTATAGCGATCCGAACCAAAACCATCATTTTCGTTTACAATTGATCAAAACAGCATAGGGGTTTTGTTAAACTGATGATCACGAACCTGTGTATGGGTTTAATTGCAAAAACGATAAGACTAAGGTCGTTTAATTACTGAAAGAAGGATCGAAACCCTAGTTTATAAAGTCAGAATCGATTTGAAAAATTCAGATGATAAAACATGTTTAAATCATAGGGCTTTTACTAATTAAGGTGTTGCGAGTCTGCTGATGCAGTTTAATTTCATTTCAAACGGGTGTAGGTAGGAGTTTGATTAAACAGAAACATGCATGAACCTTAGGTACGATCCTAGTATACTTGGATTTTCTAACGGGCTGCTATCTCAATAGTATACTTGGCTTCCAATAGAGTTAGAGTATGACCGCACCAACATGAAGTATGTGAAGTCATGCTGAGACTTCTAATGTGACTCGCGCTTATAAGATAAGCGTCGATCAATGAAAAGACCAAGGGAAAAGAAGTTTAATGAGCTATAGATTCCAGTAACATAAAGGATGGGATGTCGGTTTAAGTAATCGCGTTCCAGTGATGGTTGGTTAGATTAAATCCCTGTTTTCTAATGTCATTAGAACAACTGGATTATTTTGTGAAGAAAGAAGTATGTTTACAGAGTTGGATATCCTAGGGTATAAATCAAATTAGGCTGAGGATTAGTCACAGGATAAGGTAATAGGGTCAAATGAAATTTATTCTTGGAATGTAAGAAACAACGTGTTAGCTTAGAATGAACTCCTCAAATTCCACTTACATAGTTGGAGTCGAGAAGTTTGCCATGAGATTCAATTAGAGTTTCAATCAAGATGGTTTCCTTGATCAAGTTTGAAAGAGAGTCTTACAGTCACTAAGACTTTAACATGAGTGCAAATAACATGATGGATTCCATTAAATGATAGTTTAGTACGTCCGTAAATATCTTCAACCTGATAGTCGCGTCTATCAACCGTTGAACAGATTTAATGATACCAATTAGTCGTTTAGCGGATTACGAGGATTTCTACGGATAGTGGAAACTTAAGTCTGTAAATCATGGATTAGGACCATTTATCCACACACTAGGTTTCATCAGGATTTACATGCACCTCAAATTACTATTACGTGTGCACCCGCAATGATAACTTGCTTTACATGCTCACCCTAGTTCTCCCCGTCCTGTGCCATAATGTCCTTTAGTTTGTATTGCTGAGTACAGGGTGTTGTCAGATATGATAAGTCATCGAAAAGCTTAGTCATCAACCATAAGTTGATCAATTAGAACTCATATCAGGATGAGTAGTCGAGAATGGTTTGATCCGAGTATTCACTCAAGTTGAAACACAATACGAGAGTCCAATCCAGCGGATTGTAGATGAGAACATGAACATGAAACAAACATGTACTTGAAATGAGACTTCTAGAAATGAAACTAATTCATGAATACAAGTTATAGGAAGCAGCAAAGTAGTCGTCCTTCCAACTGAGTCAGGATAGGGTCTGAGTATGCAATGAGTAATGCGTTCTCAACTTTGTGGTCAATCTATCTTCAACTGAATATCGACCAAAGACGTGAGCCCATGGCTCGGGAAAGTGATGACATCTACGTGTCAGTGGGTTCAGCAATAATGCGTGCAACAGTCTGCCTTCACACGGCGTATTGTTGTTAGTAGGTGCAGGAGGGACTCGCCTCCGACGAAATTCAACTCCCAGAAAGACATGTGCTAGTGCTGAGTGTCGTCCATAACATGGACTTGAGAAATCCCACCATACCCGACAGGTGATGGTGGTGTAAGTGACTCCTCCGAAGGCTCCGTCTCGCTGCCCTCGGACGGGAGCGAATGTTGCTCTGGAGATTCCCCGAATGTCGCCACTGGGAATGATGATGCAATGAAAATGATGTGTCCCTCGTCAACATAAGGTGATATGAATGATGTAAACATGACTGCAATGCAATGTATGTCTGGATACTGTGTGTATCATGTATGAGTGTCTGTGCTGTGTAACTAATGCATGTCTGAGGTTATAGTCTAGTATGCAATCCTAGTTCTCTATAACCAATGGATTTGATACCACTCTGTCACACCCCCAAATTCCACTAACAGTGTTTTACCGTTTGGTGCGTGACAAAACAGGATCTCAGTCATTAGTTACATCAAACGACACTATATGAGACATAAATGTAATATCATAAAAGTTCAGAGTTAATGCGGAAGCGTTTAAATAAGAAAATAAATGCGCAAAACAAGCGCGCCCAAGTTTAGTTTAATAAAACAAGTAAATTGTTTTGAATGTTTGCATGAGGATGAAATGACAGTAGGACTCCATGCATGTCCTAAGTGTGCAACCTGTGCTTTAGCGACCTGAGAAACATGTAAGAAAAAGTGTCAACACAAGGTTGGTGAGTTCATAGATTTACAAGTGAATAAACTGTTTGATTGTTTGCAGGATCCACATACGTAAGTCACACCTATTGCTAGCTAGACAATGTACAAGTTACTCTAAGCGTTCGCAACCGAAGCTGACTGTTTATGTTTGAGAAGCCTTCCGCCATTGCTAAAATCCACAATGGAAAGTGCTTAGGAAAATTTACACCCGTTAGACCTCCAATCAAGTTAGCGCGACTAACCCGGGTAGGGTTCGTCAAACCCAGTAGTACTACTCAAATTTCCTCGCTATACTCCATATATTAACGGTCCGAGTGTGTAAGGACTTTGCATGTTATGTTTGCACTTAGGTACACAAGTGGTAATGAAATACTATGTGATCCATGTCCGTGTGTATGTCTCTCCCTGGCTGGGAGACAAGTAACGGATGCCTGTTCGTATGCATGTTTCTCCCCAACGGGAAAACAAGTAAGATGTTGTTTGTTTGTAAGCATGTTTCTCCCCAACGGGAAAACAAGTAAAATGATATTCGTTTGTGTGCATGTTCTTCCCCAACAGGAAAACAAGTAAAATACTCTATGTGTGTATGCATATTTCTCCCCAACGCGAAAACAAGTAAAATAATGTTTGTGTGTAAGCATGTTTCTCCCCCAATAGTAAAACAAGTAAAAAGGGCCCGTGAAACTCACCTGAGTCTGAGTAGAGCGTAGTAAATAACACCGCTAAAGGATGCAACAGAGCCACAAGAATTTTCTTGTGAACAGTCTATGAATTCCCTAGAATTACAAGTATGATAGTTAGGGACACAATGGGATTTGTGACGATGATACGGAAGATTTGAACGTCCGAAAGCAAACTTAGGATTAAAGAGTAGGAGAACATGTCCACGGGAATAAAGGTTTCTTAATATATTTATTAAGATAAATACGTTTCGTGTAAAATGTTTCTAATTACGAATAATATTAATTAATAAATAAATTCGTACGTTTGTACCATTTAACAATGGCCTAAGAAAATAATATAACTAATATATTATTTTTGAACTCGTAGAAAATATACGATAATCGCTTAAGTGGCAAAAATAATAAATATATTATTTTTATTTGAGGATATAGACGTGAGCAAATAATATAAATAATTAATTAGTTTTGGAACGTTACACGAGATTAATAACGACGCGAAATAATATATATTATTTTATAATATGAGTCACGGGTTGAAAATAATAAAAATATATTATTTATCCGAAGTCGGGGTTAAAAGTGTAAATAATATTAATTGTGAGTTATAAAATCAAACCCGAGCCTACGAGTTGTTTCCGGGGCTAAAACACATTAATATATTATTAGAATAATAGTGGGATGATTTTTATATTAAAACTATTAATTAAAAACGGTTTTAAAAAGAAATGGGTGTGGAGAGACTTGAACCCGGGGCTCTCCCACACAAGCACATGCACTTAACCAGTCCCGCCCGCTAGGGTATCGCACAAGAACCCGGTTCCAAATGATTTTATTAAACATTTCCATTGAGATCCTCCCCCTATAGCGATCCGAACCAAAACCATCATTTTCGTTTACAATTGATCAAAACAGCATAGGGGTTTTGTTAAACTGATGATCACGAACCTGTGTATGGGTTTAATTGCAAAAACGATAAGATTAAGGTCGTTTAATTATTGAAAGAAGGATCGAAACCCTAGTTTATAAAGTCAGAATCGATTTGAACAATTCAGATGATAAAACATGTTTAAATCATAGGGCTTTTACTAATTAAGGTGTTGCGAGTCTGCTGATGCAGTTTAATTTCATTTCAAACGGATGTAGATAGGAGTTTTATTAAACAGAAGCATACATGAACCCTAGGTACGATCCGGGTTCAATTAGATTATGTAATGTCACACCCCAACCGATGGCGGAATCATCGGGGCGGGACATGTAAACTGTTCATAAGCACAAGGTTGACTAAATTGAAATATATTAATTGTCAAATTCCATTACAAACATTCAAACAAAAGCAATTCCAAGAAAAGAAACATAATTGAAATACATAAGTTCTTTATTTATTTTAACTAAGTCCAAGCCTATATGTAGCACATCTTGATCAATCTCACATATTAGGACCTGAAACATGTATAAAATAAAGTCAACTAAAAAGTTGGTGAGTATAACACAGGTTTGTATATAGATAGCATATAGTTTGAAAAACAAATCCATACATAACATGATAAATAAGGCATTTATGGGGAGCAGCTATTGTGTAACCAAGTACAATCAAACCTTTGTAACTAGCATGCAAAATTGTGTTGTCGGTATCAATCACCCCAATATGGGTGGGTTTGTCAGATTCAATAGATCTATCATTGAAAACCGTCGGCTTGAATAGTTAATGATTGCACATAATTGTTCACAAAAGTTAGCACACATAGCACTCGGGCATAAAGCTCAAATTGCACACATGAATGTAAATAAGATTTGTACTTATGTTGTTTATGTAAATGTAAACATGTAATTTGAATAGTGTTAACGTTTCACCCCAAAAATGTAAAAGAGTAAAAGGGGCTATGAAATACTCACCTGGTTTGAAGGCGTAACTAACAAAGATACTAGATAAAATAAGGATCATTGAAATGCACAAGTTAACCTAGTGTGTAATACGTATTGTATCAATAGTGTGCACAAAAGTTTAAGTTTAAAGTTGAATTTGAATCTGTGTATAAGGCCATTGATTTGTACTTAAAATTATTGAATAAAATATAAGGTTTTGAAATAAACATTTTTGAAGCATTTGTTTAAGTTTTAAGTTTGAATAATTAATTAAGTAAATTAAATAATTATCGTTTGTGAAAATATTGTAAGTGTTAAATGTAATTAAGTGTAAATAAATAAATGTCTTTGTTTAAATATAAAGTATATAAATAATCATTATTTTATTTATTTATTTATAAAATGTAACTTAACCATTTAAATACTTTTTAAATGAAATGTTTAGCAATAATTGTAAATTTAATTTTTTTATAAACTTTAAATAAATAATTTTCTATTTATTCCAAGATTAAATATTTGATCTTTCTAAATAGAACTAAATGCATTTTTATAAAAATCAACTATTTTTATTTTGTAATTTAATCAGAAATATTTATTGTTTGAAAAATATATAAAATTATAATTCTGCGAAAAATTTAACTCACACACGACCGTGCCTGGGAAGGGCACGATCGTGCTCGAACCACGGGCGCGACCATGCTAGTCAGGACGCGACCATGTTGATCAAACAGAGTGCTTAACTAACTAAATCATTAGGCACGACCGTGCCTTGGCCTGGCATGATCGTGTCTATGATTCTAAGACACGACTGAGATTAGCCAAAGGGCATGATTTGGGTCTGGACAGGAGGACACGACCGCGCTGGTAGTCGACACGACCGCGTCTCATGAGGCACGACCGCGCTAGATGATTAGCGCGACCGTGTCTCTTCCAAAACATACACGAATTGACTGATTCTTACATTGTTAGTGTTTGAAATCATAGGGCTTTTATTCATAGTGATGTTACGAGTATGTTGGGATGTTTTAATTATATTAACAACTTGTTCTAGGTCGAAATCGATTAAACCATTTTTAATAAAATATGGATTCGGGTTCAGGATGATTTCTATATTGTAAGCCCAAATTGATATGGGGCTTTTGATATAGCGACTAAATAGATTGAGGACAAGATTTCAATTACCCGGAAGGACGATGGATGGTTAGCGTTCGGTAGAAATGAGTTCCGGCGATGACGAGAGTGGCTTCCGGCATCTTCTGCTGCGATTCCGGCTAAACTAGAGAGTCTAGAAGTTTTAGGGAGAATCGAGTAGCGTCACTCTTTTGCTTGGTTGAGAGAATTCGGATCGAAAGGAGAGTTTGTGTTTTCTTTGAAATGCTTGAGAGATTTTGAGTCTGATGGAATTAAACTGGGACGTTTGTTGTAATTGAAAATGTTATTGCTTTCGTTAATGGTAATGAAGTGTAAATCGGTTACGGAATCAAACGATTCGGTGATTAAAACGGTATTTACGTTTCAACTGATACTAGGAGCGACCGTGCCTAAACGAGGCGCGACCGTGCCAAGACACCGGGCGCGACCGTTCCAAAGCAGGACGCGCGACCGTGCTAGAACGAGGCGCGAGCGTGCCTATTAGGGTTTCTTGTTACTTTTCAACATAAGACCTTGTAACTTTTAGTCTTTGACATATTTGTATAAATAGATACTTATGTAGTGTCTAGTATGTTATAACCGAATAAAATTTGTGGATTTGCATTTGAAATATAGTATTAAATTGATGGGACGAAAAGAAACAAAACAGTGCACTAGAATTGAGTTTGAAATGCATTACATTGAATTGAAAATACAGATACTAAAAATCAGAAATGTTACAATCTCCCCATGTTGAGGGAATTTCGTCCCGAAATTTAGCTAGAGGAAGCTACGACATCAGTAAAAAGATGGGGGTACTTGAGCTTCATTTGGTCCTCTCGTTCCCAAGTGAATTCAGGACCACGCTTAGACTCCCAACGAACTTTGACAATAGGAATACGACTTCGCTTGAGTTGCTTGATTTCACGATCCATAATTTCTACCGGTCTCTCAACGAAGTGCATCGTTTCATCAATGTGCACGTCATCAAGCGATATATGGAGATTCTCATCAACGAGACATTTCTTCAGATTAGATACATGAAATGTAGGATGCACATTTCCAAGAGATGGAGGTAAGTCGAGTTTGTAAGCCACTTTCCCAATCCTTTCAAGGATCTTGAATAGACCAACATAGCGAGGGGCTAACTTGCCTTTCTTTCCAAAGTGGATCACACCCTTCCACGGAGACACCTTTAGAAGAACGAGGTCACCGACTTGGAAGTCCAAGGGTTTTCGTCGTTTGTCGGCATAACTCTTTTGCCGACTTCTCGCTACTCGAATGTTGTCACGGATTTGGATAATCTTGTCGGATGTTTCTTGAATTAGCTCGGGACCGGTGATTTGTGCTTCACCAATCTCGTTCCAACAGATAGGAGAACGACACTTGCGACCATAGAGAGATTCAAATGGAGCCATGTTGATACTCGTGTAGTAGCTATTATTGTAGGAGAACTCAATTAGGGGTAAATGTGAATCCCAATTGCCACCAAAATCAATTACACAAGCTCTAAGCATGTCTTCATAAGTTTGGATTTTCCGCTCGGTTTGACCATCAGTTTGGGGATGGTAAGCCGTGCTCAAATCCAATCGTCTGCCAAGAGCAGTTTGGAGAGATTGCCAAAAGCGAGAGGTGAACCGGGCATCTCTATCGGAGATTATGTTTAAGGGAACACCGTGACGGCTCAAAATTTCATCAATGTGAATTCGGGCTAGTTTCTCAACCCGATAGTCTTCACGGACGGGCAAGAAATGAGCAGATTTGGTGAGACGATCAATGTTTACCCAAATGCTATCATAACCACTCAAGGTGCGAGGGAGTTTGGTAAGAAAATCCATGGCTAAGTTCTCCCATATCCACACGGGAATTTCCGGTTGTTCAAGTAATCCGGAAGGACGTTGGTGTTCGGCTTTGACTTTGGAACACGTTAGACATTTGGCAACATAGTGAGCAATGTCTTTCTTCATACCGGGCCACCAATATTGTTGGCGAAGGTCTTGGTACATTTTATCCGCACCAGGATGAATAGAATAACGAGTCTTGTGAGCCTCGTTCATGAGAAATGTACGGAGATCATCGCGATCGGGAACCCAAATACGGTTCAAGTAATAAAGTAAGCCATTTGGTTTTGATTCAAGTTGAAGTTCAACACCACATGACATTTCCTCGTACATGTTACCCTTGGTGACCGAGACGTGTTGATCTTCTAAGATGAGAATTTGAATGTCGGTTTGGATTCGGGCACAATGCAGCATGACATGGTCCTTTCGACTCAAGGCATCGGCTACAACATTCGCTTTGCCGGGATGGTAACGAATCTCGCAGTCATAGTCGTTAAGGAGTTCGACCCAACGTCGTTGCCTCATATTGAGTTCTTTTTGGTTGAAGATGTGTTGGAGACTTTTGTGGTCGGTGAACACCACACATTTTGTTCCATAGAGGTAATGTCTCCAAATCTTTAACGTGAATACGACCGCACCCAGCTCGAGATCGTGCGTCGTATAATTCTTCTCGTGAATCTTGAGTTGTCGTGATGCGTAGGCGATTACTTTGCCTCGTTGCATGAGGACACAACCAAGACCTTGGTTGGAAGCATCACAGTAGACAACTAGATCATCATTCCCATTAGGGAGAGTCAAGATAGGAGCATTGCACAACTTTTGCTTGAGAGTTTGGAAAGCTTCTTCTTGTTTTGGTCCCCATTCATAAGTTTTACCCTTGTGGGTCAAAGCGGTAAGGGGGACAGCAATCTTAGACAAGTTTGAGATGAAACGACGGTAATATCCCACAAGACCAAGAAATGAACAAGCTTCAGTGGGAGTCTTCGGGGCATTCCATATTTTAACCGTTTCGATCTTAGCAGGGTCAACATGAATACCCTTGTGGTTGACGATGTGACCAAGAAATTGAACTTCCTTTAGCCAAAATTCATATTTGGAGAATTTGGCATATAGTTGCTCCTTCTTCAAGAGATCCAAAACCAATCTAAGATGTTGCTCATGATCGGCTTTAGTCTTGGAATAGATTAAGATGTCATCGATGAAAACGATCACGAACTTATCAATGCACGGTTTGCACACATGATTCATGAGGTCCATGATAACTGCGGGTGCATTGGTTAGTCCAAAAGGCACAACCATGAATTTGTAATGACCATACCTTGTTCGGAAGGCAGTCTTTGGAATATCGTCTTCTTGCACACGGAGTTGGTGATAACCGGATCGAAGGTCAATCTTCGAGAAGCAAGTAGAACCTTGAAGTTGATCAAAGAGGTCATCAATTCTAGGCAAAGGATAACGGTTTTTGATAGTAAGCTTGTTGAGTTCGCGGTAGTCAATACACATGAGAAATGATCCATCCTTCTTTTTGACGAATAAGACGTGTGCACCCCATGGTGAATGACTTGGACGAATGAATCCCTTGTCGGAGAGCTCTTGAAGTTGACTTGCAAGTTCTTGCATTTCAGAAGGTGCAAGACGGTAAGGAGCCCTAGCCACAGGGTTAGCTCCGGGCACAAGATCAATGCGAAATTCTACTTGACGAACGGGTGGAAGACCGGATAGATCTTCGGGAAATACTTCGGGAAAATCCCGAATGATGGGAATGTCTTGTATACTCTTCTCTTTGACATCCTTTTGAACAATATGAGTTAAGAAAGCTATGTACTTCTTTCGTAAGTACTTTTGAGCGGTAGTGCATGACATTAATTTAAGTCCCTTACAAGGCTTTTCACCAAGGACTCTTAATGTTTCTCCCGATGGTAGAGGTATTCGGATGCACTTCTCGAAACAGATGACTTCGGCATGATGATTTGATAGCCAATCCATGCCTATGATGATATCAAAACTTCCTAATGGCATTGGTACAAGATTGATTGGGAATGTATGTTCATTAAGTTCTAGAGAGCAGTCATAGATAATAGACTCAATTGTAAGTGAATCACCAATTGCTACTTCGACAGTGAAGGTTTTCTCTAATTGGGATCGTGTCTTTGCATGTAAAGGTTCAAAATTTAGTGACACAAAACTTTTATCGGCACCGGTATCAAATAAAATGGAGGCATATTGACTATTTACAAGGAACGTACCATTGACCACATCATTGTTGGCTTGAGCTTCATTGGCGTTTATGTTGAAAGCACGCCCACGAGCTCCACCTTGTCTAGCATTAACCAACCTTAGGCATTGATCACGGAAATGGTTCGGGTTGCCACATTCATAACATGCACGCCCATTTGCAATAGCGGGAGTACCTTGATTAGTCACTTGGGTGTTGGTTTGGTTTGGTGGGTTGACTTGGCCCGCAAGAGCTTTGGCCCTACAAACATTGACCGTATGGCCATATCTCCCACAATGAGTACAAAGGCGACATGGGATGCTTTGGGGATGATGGTAGTTGCAGGTGGCACATAGTGGGTAGATTCCAACATATGGCTTTTTGGCCGGTGCTTGAACCATAGGTGTAGCTTGGTTAACAGGAATAGCAGGAGTGACCACAGCAAAATTTCTAGTCTTTCTCTTTCTATTATTTCGAGAGGGTTCAGATGTGGCTTCTTTGATGTGGGTAGGAGGGGTTATGGAGTCGGAAACTTTCTTGGTGCCCTTTTTAGTAAGAGTCCCCGCCTTCCCATGATTATCGGTTAAGGTAGCGGACAAACGGATCGCATCCTCAAGTGTTGCAGGATTTCTTCCTAGGACAGTGTCTTGAATTTGCCTAGGTAGTCCCCCAATATACTTTTCAATGCAGCGGGACAAAGGAGTGACCATGTGGGGCACGAGAAGACTCAACTCATGGAACCGAGTTGTATATGCCAATTGTTCACCACTATCTTGGGCAAGATCCCAAAATTCGGCTTCAAGTTTCTTCACTTCATTTCGAGGACATAATTCCTCGGTCATTAGCCTTTTAACTTCATCCCAAGGTAAGGCCATTGCCACATCCACACCTCTATTTCTCTTCTCCCCATTCCACCACGTGAGTGCCCGTTTTTGTAGGACACTTGTGGCATGACGAACACGAAGGTTGTCGGGGCAGTCACTATTGAGAAAGGTATTCTCAATGCTTTCGAACCATTGAAGGTGTCAGGTCGCTCCTTCGGTACCATAGAACTTGAGGGGATTACACGAGTTGAAATGCTTGAAGGTGCACTGAGATGGGTTGGCACCACCATTTCCACCATTCCCACCATTACCACCATGGTTACCATTGGCGGCACCATTAGCTTAAGTGAGTTGAGTTACGAGTTGTGTAAGGATGGTAGCAATGTCGGTGTTGGTGTTGGCCACGGGAGCACGACGAGGAGGCATTCTACAGATTTGCACAACACAAGAAAATATGTAAGAACTTATGAGAATTGCTTGGATTAAAAGGACAAGATAATGAAATAAAATAATTAATCATAGTTTGGATTGTACTCAAATAGTGATATAATCACTTGAATACTATGACACATTAAGGTTAATTAAACTCATATAATTTTCAAAGAGACATGCTTTAGCCTATAAGTAAACACTCATCCCGGGAATTCCCAGGAAAGCATACGGGTCCCTCGGTTGATTGGGATTTATGTGAAATGCTTTCCTAGACAGAAAACCTAGAATACAGGTGTCACTCTTCCAGATTGCACGTGTCCTCGAATAATTAGCAAAGTTTAAAAACCTTAACGAAGAAATAAAGAAATTTTATAGATTTAGCTTCATGAAGTTTCCACATACTAAGAAAGATATAGAGAGAGAAGGAGGTAAGAATATTATGAGGTTTTAGGATATGGGAAGGGATATTATTTATTTAATTATTATTTAAGGATATTTTAATAAGTTATGAATTTTTTTTTTAATAAGTAAGGCATCAAAAATAACATAATAAATAATCATAAAGAACATGTAACACATAGCATGTAACACATAACATGTAGCACATAATCAAATAAACATGAAGCATGGCATAAGTGGGTGTCCTAAAGTTATAGTCTAGGTCAAGGTGTCTAATAATCTAATTCCCTATAACCAAGGCTCTGATACCAATCTGTCACACCCCAACCTATGGCGGAATCATCGGGGCGGGACATGTAGACTGTTCATAAGCACAAGGTTGACTAAATTGAAATATATTAATTGTCAAATTCCTTTACAAACATTCAAAAAAAAGCAATTCCAAGAAAAGAAACATAATTGAAATACATAAGTTTTTTTATTTATTTTAACTAAGTCCAAGCCTATATGTAGCACATCTTGATCAATCTCACATATTAGGGCCTGAAACATGAATAAAATAAAGTTAATTAAAAGTTGGTGAGTATAACACAGGTTTGTATATAGATAGCATATAGTTTGAAAAACAAATCCATACATAACATGATAAATAAGGCATTTATGGGGAGCAGCTATTGTGTAACCAAGTATAATCAAACCTTTGTAACTAGCATGCAAAATTGTGTTGTCGGTATCAATCACCACAATCTGGGTAGGTTCGTCAGACTCAATAGATCTATCATTGAAAACCGTCAGCTTGAATAGTTAATGATTGCACATAAGTGTTCACAAAAGTTAGCACACATAGCACTCGGGCATAAATCTCAAATTGCACACATGAATGTAAATAGGATTTGTACTTGTGTTGTTTGTGTAAATGTAAACATGTAATTTGAATAGTGTTCACGTTTCACCCCAAAAATGTAAAAGAGTAAAAGGGGCTATGAAATACTCACCTGGTTTGAAGGCGTAGCTAACAAAGATACTAGATAGAATAATGATCATTGAAATGCACAAGTTAACCTAGTGTGTAATGCGTATTGTATCAATAGTGTGCACAAAAGTTTAAGTTTAAAGTTGAATTTGAATCTGTGTATAAGGCCATTGATTTGTACTTAAAAGTATTGAATAGAATATAAGGTTTTGAAATAAACATTTTTGAAGCATTTATTTAAGGTTTGAGTTTGAATAATTAATTAAGTAAATTAAATAATTATCGTTTGTGAAAATATTGTAAGTGATAAATGTAATTAAGTGTAAATAAATAAATGTCTTTGTTTAAATATAAAGTAAATAAATAATCATTATTTTATTTATTTATTTATAAAATGTAACTTAACCATTTAAATACTTTTTAAAAGAAAGGTTTAGCAATAATTGTAAATTTAATTTTTTTATAAACTTTAAATAAATAATTTTTTATTTATTCCAAGATTAAATATTTGATCTTTCTAAATAGAATTAAATGCATTTTTATAAAAATCAACTATTTTTATTTTGTAATTTAATCATAAATATTTATTGTTTGAAAAATATATAAAATTATAATTCTGCCAAAAATTTAACTCACACACGACCGTGCCTGGGAAGGGCACGATCGTGCTCGAACCACGGGCGCGACCATCCTAATCAGGATGCGACCGTGTTGATCAAACAGAGGGCTTAACTAACTAAATCATTAGGCACGATCGTGTCTATGATTCTAAGACACGACTGAGATTAGCCAAAGGGCATGATTTGGGTCTGGACAGGAGGACACGACCGCGCTAGTAGTCGACACGACCGCGTCTAATGAGGCACGACCGCGCTAGATGATTAGCGCGACCGTGTCTCTTCCAAAACAGACACGAATTGACTAATTCTTACATTGTTAGTGTTTAAAATCATAGGGCTTTTATTCATAGTGATGTTATGAGCATGTTGGGATGTTTTAATTGTATTAACAACATGTTCTGGGTCGAAATCGATTAAACCATTTTTAGTAAAATATGGATTCGGGTTCAGGATGATTTCTATATTGTAAGCCCAAATTGATATGGGGCTTTTGATATAGCGTCCAAATAGATTGAGGACAAGATTTCAATTACCCGGAAGGATGATGGATGGATAGCGTTCGGTAGAAATGAGTTCCGGCGACGACGAGAGTGGCTTCCGGCGTCTTCTGCTGCGATTCCGGCTAAACCAAAGAGTCTAGAAGTTTTAGGGAGAATCGAGTAGCGTGACTCTTTTGCTTGCTTGAGAGAATTCGGATCGAAATGAGGGTTTGTGTTTTCTTTGAAATGCTTGAGAGATTTTGAGTCTGATGGAATTAAACTGGGACGTTTGTTGTAATTGAAAATGTTATTGCTTTCGTTAATGGTAATGAAGTGTAAATCGGTTACGGAATCAAACGATTCAGTGATTAAAACGGTATTTACGTTTCAACTGATACTAGGCGCGACCGTGCCTAAACGAGGCACGACCGTTCCAAAGCAGGGCGCGCAACCGTGCCAGAACGAGGCGCGACCGTGCCTATTAGGGTTTCTTATTACTTTTCAACATAAGACCTTGTAACTTTTAGTCTTGGACATATTTGTATAAATAGATACTTATGTAGTGTCTAGTAGGTTATAACCGAGTAAAATTTACGGATTTGCATTTGAAATATAGTATTAAATTGATGGTACGAAAAGAAACAAAACAGTGCACTAGAATTGAGTTTGAAATGCATTACATTGAATTGAAAATACGGATACTAAAAATCAGAAATGTTACATGTAAGCCCTGGATTTCATAAGGCTTTCCATCCAATCATAGAGACGACTCTAAGGATGTATTCAATTTCAATATTTGATATCGAATGGTTAGAGTTCGACTAAACTGGGAATGTAGGAACCCTAAGTATTGGATCATGTTAAATTCGATACTATAAGCCCCAATTATGTTAGGGTTATTGTTCTAGGGATTGTAACGAAGCTAGGGGTAGAATCAATTACCAGAATGGTTGACGGATTGATGGTATACGACTAAAACGGACTCCGACTGTGGAAAGCTTGATCTCCGGCGCTTGTATCTACTTCTCCGGTAGAATTGAAGCGTGCAAAAGCAACAGGGGGATTCGTCTAGTGTGTGCAGATGGTCAGTTCATGAATTGGTATGTGAATTAACATGAATTTTGTGAGTAAAAGGACGAACTCGACGGTTATGGTTTAATCGTCCATTATTGAGTTTAATTCAACCAATAATGCTAATTAAGGCTGTAATGACGATCGTTAAAGACACCATCGTGCAATTCAGTTACAAATTCAAACCGAAAAACTTTTATGGACGTTGAGTTAATTGAAGTTGTTTATTTTTAGAAAAACAGACGACCCAAGACCACAATGTCTTGGGTCTCCGAATCTAACTAATTTCTATTGATTTGTGCAGGGACATCCGAAGGGATCTATTACAAACGTTGGTATGTCGATATTGGATGCTCCCGGCACATGACAGGCAACATGGCCCTTCTTCAAGATGTTAAACCATTCAGAGGCGGCTATGTGGTCTTTGCAGGAGAAAAGGGAGGAAGTATAACAAGTCAAGGCGTGGTTTCTAATGGATGTATCAGCTTTGACAACGTCAACTACTGTGAGTAGCTGAAGCATAACCCGCTGAGTGTTTCTAAGATGTGTGATAAAGAGTACTCGATTATGTTTAACAAATCTGAATGCTTGATTCTCAAGCCTGGTTTCGTGGTTACTGAGGATTGGATTCTTATGCGTGCACCAAGAACAAATGACACTTATCAAATTGATATGAGTGTTGCAACCACCACCACATGTGTTGCCACTTGTTTACTTACTAAAGCAACCGAACTTGACTCAATCTTATGGCATAGGAAACTCGGACACATCTCATATAGAAAAATGAATCATCTTGTCTGAAACGGTTGGTAACCGGGGTTCCTAAAGTGAGATTTGTCGTTGTAGATGATTGTATGCCTTGTAAAAAGGGCAAACAACAACGGAAATCTCACAAGCCAAAGATCCAAAACTCCATTGATACCCCTTTGGAGCTCTTACATATGGACTTGTTTGGGCCCATAAATATCAGGAGTATTGGTGGTAAGTCATATTGTTTGGTTGTAACTGATGATTATTCACATTTTTCTTCGGTTCATTTCTTAGGTACAAAAGATGAAACTGCAGAAATTCTTCAATACCTGATTCTGAATCTGGAATCATTATGCAAGCTGAAGGTTAGAAGAATAAGGAGTGACAACGGCACAGAGTTCAAAAACAATATGATGGAGATTTTCTGTCTCAAGAAGAGTATTCATCATGAATTCAGTGTGTCGTATACACCTCAGCAGAATGGAGTTGCAGAGAGAAAGAACGGAACATTGATTGAAACTGCAAGGACAATGCTGTCAGATGCCAAGCTTCCAATAACCTTCTAGGCGGAAGCAGTCAATACAGTTTGTCATATCTTAAATAGAGTTCTGGTGGTGAAAAGACAAAACAAAACAAGTTATGAATTGATCAATAATTGACCTCCTTATCTTGACTACCTAATTCCTTTCGGCAGTCCATGTTCATTATTGTTACAATACAATGATCGTAAATCCAAATTTCATGTAAAAGCGGTGGAAGGCATCTTCTTAGGATATGTTGCCAATTCACCATGCAAAAGAGTATACAATATTGAAAATCGATTTGTCGAGGAATGGTTCGAAATGGATTGCAATAAACACAGCACTCCACCATAACCAACTGGTCCAGCTTGGGGATTCGATTATGATACACTATTTAAGTCTTTTAACCTTCCTGATCTATCTGCTGAAGATGCTGCAAATCTGTATCAATACTGTAGTGGCAGCGACAACTCAAACTTTTCAATAAGAACAACTGTACCTATTCCAACTCCCAGTTCCAATGCTGCATCTACATATGGAACACACGATAGTGACCCTGAAGAAGATACTAATGGTGACGGAAACGATGCTCAAGTTAATCCTAACATTCGTGTAGGAAATGAAGCTCCAGTGGATCCAATCAACATTGAATCTTCTTCGGGTACACATGATATGGGGGAGTTGAGCACAAATCTTGAAACAGATATCCAAGAACCTGATGTACCAGAAACCAAAATACATAGGAATCACCCTATCGAGAACATTATTGGTGATCCTAATACCGGAGTCCAAACACGTCAAAGAACAGTTACTGAAAATACAAGTCTTTATGCTGAAATTCTCAGCACCGGTATTATGGAAACCTGTTTACATGCTTCTTTTGTTTCCCAACTAGAGCCTAAGAAGGTGAAGGAGGCTCTAGCTGACAACTGTTGGATAGAAGCTATGCAAGAAGAATTATCCCAATTCCAAAAGTTGCACATATGGGATCTGGTTGACCTTCCAAGAGGTGTTCATCCAATTGGAACCAGATGGGTGTTCAAATGTAAAACTAACGATCGAAACGTCGTGGTGAAGAATAAAGCAAGATTGGTTGTTCAGGGATTTTATCATCAAGAAGGGTTGGATTACACTGAGGTGTTTGCCCCAGTAGCTAGACTTGAGGCCATTCGTTTGTTTCTGGCTTATGCATCCTTTATTGGCTTTAAAGTCTACCAACTCAACATGAAAAGCGCTTTCCTATATGGAAAAATACATGAAGAAGTCTATGTCACTCAACCACCTGGCTTTGAAGACCCACAGGATCCTCATAAAGTATACAAGCTTGAAAAATCACTCTATGGTCTTCATCAAGAACCAAGAGCGTGGTATGAGACTCTTTCTAAGCATCTATTGTCCAATGGCTTTGATAGAGGGCAAATTGTCTCGACTCTCTTTATAAGGAAAGCAGGAAGTGATCTTCTACTAGTACAAGGAAATGATTTTATATCAGAAAGTGATCTAAACTTCTTAGAATGCACTATTGGGAAATGACCGCTTCATGACTACTTAAACTGTTTATAAATTATCATTTAATTTGAATTGTCAGTAGGCTAAAAGCATTCATTAAATCATTAGTAGTGTGAAAATCTATATATATCTACTACAACTGTGATTTGAACCCATGTTATGATGGGTGTGTGTGTAAAAGAGAAATTAAAAGATCATTATCAGAAATAAAATGTAAGATTTTGGCTAGTATTATCTTTTGAGATTACTTTCGGGTTATGTCTTTAGCAGAATTTTTTGGTACACTTCACTGCCCATACTCACAAGTACGCGATATGAAGTTGTGCCAAGATATGTTTTGACATACAACCGTCAAGCATATACTACCCCTTGGATCACATATGTTCCATTGAAGACATCCAAATAATAGTTGGATCCCATTACCTGAATCTTGGGATTCCATATCTATTAGCCTGAATCTTGACATGATCAATGATAGGATTTCATGGAGACTTCGTATTAGGGTTTTAGGATGAGTGACCCGTTGTGTGGGAGAGTAGAGTTGTTTAGCAAAGATTTTGCGTATGTCTTGTTTCTTGTAGGTGTGTTGTGTTTCTTGTGACTAATATACTCTAGTCATACACTGCTAATTGTTAGATTACTGTTAGATTTATTTTACTTTATTACTCATTAATTTTATTTATATTTTTATCTTTTTCTTTCCCATGGAGCCGGGGGTCTAAACGGGAGCAGCCTCTCTATCCCTTGGGATAGGGGTAAGGTTTGCCCTCATCACACCCTCCCCAGACCCTACTAATAGCGTTAGCTATGTGTGGGATTATACTGGGTACGTTTGGTTTGGTTTGGTTATTACAAAATATCCACAAAAGATAAACCTCACAAACCAAGACAAATGAATCACTTGATTCGAATCTTATGATTCTTGATAATCATTATGGATTCTGCTTGATTTTTCTGTGCTAAACAATGTAACTTCAACATGGAGATTTAGATAATCCTTGAGAAAAACTTAGATGTTTTGAAGATAATGCATTTACCTTCTGTTCACATAACCGTGGGGTACACATTCTAGAACTTTAAATGGTACCTTAACTCACATGAACCTGATCCAATAATACTTATAGTTCCATATCATATAATACTGACAATTTGAATTAACATAATGTGTATTTTAAAGTAAGTCATGATATGATCCCAATGTCTTTGAAATTTATTTTGTATCACTTTTTGCTACATGATTTAGCCTGATATGATCCTCTGCTCATGACTTGACCAAAAATACGTTCACTGTGAGTATTCAATTATTCTATACTTTGTTTATTCAATTTGAAAAACAACAAAAAGACTTTCAGTGTTTTTAATATAATCTTTACAAAAGACAAAAAGATTTTCATAACTTCCAGAAAACATGTTTGTAACAAACAAACAATATTGAACGTATCTATCATGTTCGTCAACATACTTCATAAACAAAAAATTGAGTTAGAGTTTGAAAAGGGATACGTCATGCATACTTAATCAAGTATGCATAACTTAACCCATGCGTACTTACAAGTACGCATAACTTAACCCATGCATACTTACAAGTACGCATGATTTAACTCATGCGCACTTGATAAATACGCATGAGGAAAGTCATGCACACTTAATTAAGTACGCATGAGCTGTGGAGCGAGGTTTATATAACGGCTTGTTGCATTTACTCCACATTCAAACTCTTCTCCACTTTCAGTTGATAACCTGCACTTTTACCTCGAAAAAAATTTGTGTGTTCATAAACCGTTTTTCATCACATTTTCAGTTCTAACATCATCGAAGGATCATTTGGTGAGAATCTAGACCAATTCCTACCATTCAGTTGTCCAAAATTTAGTGATTTTGTGTTCTTAAAACTAGGGTTCATGATGATCAAATTTTGGAAATTAGAAGTGTTTGCATGTAAAATTGATCGTCAATACAAGTCTCTAATCATCAAAAGAAGTCGTTTAACACAAATTTCATGGTTTTTAACTTGCAAAAATTGGGTTATTGATCTTGCTTTTGACAATATGAAGCGTCAGACCCTATTTGATCAAAATAAAGTATTATGTTGTTGTTACGAATGCAAAAACAAGTCACATTATGTTCCAATGACCTTTTCGACACACTTACGACAAGATTTACAATCTTTCACACAAAATTCAGAGATTTTAGACATAGAAATAACCTGACATTTACGCTGATCATGCGTACTTACAAGTACGCATGAAGGATTTTATTCATGCGTACTTGATAAGTATCCTTGACCAAAAACGGTCTATGCGTATTTACCTAAGTACGCATAGGGTAGATTTTGCAAAATAATTTCTAAGTCCAAATTCACTTTTAAATGTCTATGTTTTAATATTGTGTTGATCTAATCTTGTTTTATTTATTGCAGATATGGCACGAAGACCTTTCACCAATGAGTTTAACTTACTAGCACTTACCGACCCTGAATGGTGGGGTGGTGCACTGAACTACCAGGAGATTGTAACTTTTCTGAATCGTTTAAGGATATCATATGCAATCTCTGCAAATCCGATAGTATAACGTCCTTATCTGGAACAATTCTGGGAAACCGCAGAGCTAGATTGTCCACAGACACCAAATGTGATCACTACCATTGTGGCAAATCAAAGTATTGCCATTTCTAAAGATACTATCCGTCTGGTACTTCAATTTCGTGATCAACGAATCTACCCAACCAATTATCCAGAATATGTGATAGATGGATGCTGGAGGAAAAGGATGGGATATGTTGGAAGGGTTGATTATCCGTCATACAAAAAGATGTGGCTTTTAGATCAATGGAGATATTTGGCGCATGTGATGATTATGTGCATTTCAGCCCGCAAGGCAAGGAAGGATGCAATGGGGCATGAATTAGCCTCTGCCATGGTTAAATTGTCTTTGAACAAAGGGTATAACTCTTCACGTTATGTATACAAGTGAATCCTAGATCAAATCAATGCAGCCCCGAGATTTAGGTTTCTTTTATATCCCCGTTTTATCTAATTACTTGCCAAACCTTCCACCAATCGGAGAACAGTTACAATTCAGTCGTATAGATAAAAGAGTCTTTGTCCAATTCTTGAATGCAGGAGCTGAGGAGCCAATCTCGGTACACACACCCTTCTTTGGTCATTTGATAAATGAAGAGTATGTTGCTCCTTAAGGTGATAGATGGTACAGTGCTAACTCCGAGCCTGAATTGAGTGAACATTCGGATGAAGAGGAGGTGGGAGCTGATGATGATAGTAATGATGATGATAGTGATGCCGATGATAGTGATGATGGTGATGATGGTGCTGGTAATGGTGGTCACAATGCAAAAAGAAGTGACTCCAAAAGAACCGTAACAGAATCTACTAATACCACACCGGATCAAAGATATCCCAGGAAAGATATTGTGGAATGCCTTCCTGAATCATCTTCAAGAAGTAGAGAAAGAGAGAGTTTAGATACAGAATTTCAACTCTGAGATAAAAGCTCGAATAGTGAAAAGGAGGAGCCACACACGGTTGAAAGAAGAAATAAATTCCATTGTGTTCGTCCGTGGCATGTAGTAATGGCTGAAATTAATGCACGTGTCGAAGCACAACGAGCTCATACACAACCAACACAGCTATACAGCAGGAGAAGGCGAAGAACAATCACACTGATTGTTTTTCCTACAAGTCAAGAAGCTACTCAATCAGTCATCTCTCTTCCTGTTACAACAGTCCAACTCACAACTGCAAATCTCCAATCTATAATGGTCGACTCCATTATAATCTCAACAACAATGGCAACCACAACAAACACAACAACAACCCTACCTATGATTGTCACAGCTGGTACCTTACCGCCCATAACTCATTCCTTCGAATTCGGTGATTTGGGTCATCATTTTTATTTGTCCGAGTTATTTGTCGATACCATACATGAGACCGGTGAAACTTCTACAATCACGAAAATGGATCCAAGAGATGCAAGAATCGCAGCCTTAGAATCTCAAGTAGCAGCTCAGCAAACCCAGATCAATTTGCTAGTTGATTCTAACACAAAGCTCACACATCAATGGTAGGCCATGGAAGAGCAAATGAAGTCCTTCTTTGAACTCCAAACCATTCAGTACTAGCTCAATGATACCTTCTTTGCTACCAGGAAAACATTGGAAACCCAACTGTTAATCCAGAGGGGTGAACATCAGATCATGGTTGACATAGTTAGCAAATTAACAAACCAGCTTGCGTCTCAAGGGGAGACAAGCAAAAAGGTTAAGGAAGAGGCTTGCCACCACATTGACCTTACAAAAGAAAAGGATCAAGACCAGGATCCTAATGCCGGTCCTTCTGGTGCTGCTGGTGGTGAGACGCAAGCTACTTTGGCTACACCACAAGCAACACCTGCGGCACAGGGGAGTCGACACCAAGAGAAGGTGGTGGAGGTGACAAAGGAAAAACACCTGCTGAGTTTTTGGAGGAGCTTTCTGCAAGTCTAGATTTGAACAACGAAGTAATGATTGGGGCTTTGGCAGAATTAGAGGAAGGAGAAATTCATTCGGGTGACGACTGGGATGAAAGTGGTGCTGATGTGGTGATTGAATTCCCGAAGGGTGATGGTGAGGGAATTTATGAATTAGAAGACGGGGAGATCTTTGAATCCCCCACAATTCAAGAACCAGCTAAAACTGAGATTCCCATGATTAATGTGATAAAAGGAACAACTAAAGTTCCCTAAACCAACCCAACTCATGAAGCAGGTACCAGCAGTAGCTCCTGGAGGAGAGTGCCTTAGGAGTGGATCAAGAAAACAGAAGATGCACCGTGGTACAAACCACAGTACACAGATAAATATGGTGCTGCTGGAATGATTCTATCTATAATATTTGAATATGACAAGGGGCTATTTGCTATTAAAATATCTGGCGGGGTACAATACCTGAAGCCAACTACAGAAGCCTTCAACTCCCTACCAAAATATGATCTGATCAACTTATCTAACCGCGAACTCTGTAGCGATACATCACATGCGGTAGCAACAGGTCTTTGGGGAGTCTTACAGAGAGAAGGACGGTCAGGGAAATTTATAAGGCCTCAAACCGGGCACCCTACAGTTGGTTCTCATAACGGGTTATACCCTTGAAAATACTCATTTTAGATATATTAAACTACAGCGGAAGTCTTTCTAAAAACATTAATTATTATTTAATGTCTTCAATTTACCTCACGAATGCTTGCACACCAATCCGAGTAGCTCCGCTCCCAAGCCAAGATACCTCGTCTAGCAAACTCACCTGCAAAACAATCTAACGTACTCATAAAGTCAGCTACGCTGAGTGAGTTCTAATAGTTTAGTTTAATTAAAAGCCAACTCGTCTCGAAAGTTATCTGAACCTTACTCAGGACCCACTGTCCTTATAAAATAGATCCACATTTCATTAACCATTAGATAACCCCTGTCATCACCCGATATCCAATAATAACTCATTACCCATGACTCATCCCATAATAATAATAATCCTGCAGTCTCATCGACATAGGTCGAACTTACTACACTAATAACTCATACTCAAGTACATGTATTAACTCGACACTTGGTTAACACAACCAATCCCTAAACATCAATTTACTCAGCCTTGACCAAGGCTCTTACAAATCAATTGGCATAACACTTGTAAACACCACATGACAATCCAGACACAACGATCAATCTAACTCGACTCACCACAATACTACTATCTCATGCACAATAAATATAACTCAACGTTTGTATGCAATTTAACACAAACATATAAGCACACAAACACATATCTCTTCGCTGCACCCTCGTAAGGGTTACCCTCTTCAAGGCGTTCGACACACCCCGAGCTCATCACTGTCCTGTTGGACATCGTCACCTTTGGTAATCTCCCGAAGGACTTCGTCCTCCACAATCCCGTTTGCCGTGTCATAAAGAAAACAATGCAAACACAATACCCGCCGTGTCACGAGGACAACGACACAATGCACACAACACATGTATAATCAGATAACATTATACCCTACGTACATGACTCATTAACTGCACCTACACTTCACACATAGTACTAGGATAAGATATCCTACACGTATTCATAAGCATTAGCTTATATCCCGACTCACCTCGAATAACTCATAACACAACACACTGCTAATATAGCAACACACATACAAATACTATATCTCATCATTTAAGCACATACCACGTACATACACACCCTGTGACACCTCCTAGTTGTACCCGTACGACCCGTAACTAAATCCTGACTCATCCCTGTTAGGTCACTATATGACCCGTGACCATATATCCACCTTTAAAACTAGATCACATAATCTCATTAACACCCCCGTAGACCCTACAACTCCTTACTGAATGTTTTAGTTCATAAACACATCGGGCTAAAACCTAAAACTCTTAACACGTTTAATACGTTTAACATATCTTGTAAGTATGTACGATAGCCCCACAAACAGTAAAACGTTTAAAAGAGGGGATTAGAAACTCACTGCTATTATGATCCAACTCCAGAACAGCAACAGTCTCTTTGTACGAACTCAACCTGTGAACGTATGGTCACACAGTAAGAGTATGCCTAAATATGTCTCAATTTGATATAGATATAAATACTCCCGATCATCTTCTCACTTGCACACCTCTTAACTCATACAAACACCTTAGTTCCACGTCCACTAGAACCGGGTCATCCTTGACCTGTTTAGAATCCGTAAACACGAACCTCGGTTCCCATGCACACACGCACATGCGCCATGCAAAAACCCTAGTCTCACGGATGCGTAGACTTGACGCAGGTCTCCATGCACGTGCGTAAATGACCATGAAACAATCCTAATCGGGTGTGACCCGATCTCGTCCCTTCGTCATTCACTACCGCGAACCGCCGCCGCATACCTCCCATGCAAGACACCATCGTACACCACCAATGCCCTCGTTGTCGTTCCCAACCCTTGTCGGGTTCACCACCGTGGCCACTTCCTCGCCTTCGTTCCTTCACCGTGCATGACCACCATGTGTGTCATCTTCCTCATCCTCACCTAGACCGAACCCTAATCGTTTAGCTCTTCCAACCCCTCGCCGAGGAACTCGCGTTTTCCTCGTATGTCGGAAGCAACACCAACACTGCGCACCGCCACTCGCCGCCGTAGCAGCCCCTCTTCTCCTCGTCGGCCATATCCATCCCTGAGTTGTACTCGTACCCGGGTTAGCCACTGCTACAGTTGCCGGCACTCCCGTCGCTCGCCGTCTTGATCCTTTCGCATTCGGCCGTCACCGTTGCACACCTCACCATCCTTCCCGATCACTATAACTACGGCAAAAAACCTACACGAAACTCCCTCCATGCACGCTTATTACCCGACTAATAAGAAAAAAAAGAAGGAACGAGTGTTACCTTACGTAAACGGGAGTTCCCTTAGCCCGACGCCGCCATAGGGCTGCCGCTAAAGGCCGTTGCCGTCCCCAAGTCCGGCTTCCTTCCTCTTGTCGCTCTTTTGCTGCCGTACGACACTCCCTAGGCCGAATGGCATAGGGTTTCCTCTAAATTTGTATTTAAATGGTAGAAGGTTCATTCCGAGTCCCTCCTGTTTCATTAATTGCGTTTCCATCTCTGATGCTCTAAAACCGACTATCCTGGTTTAGTTTGGTAGCTAAACGCACCTCTAACCGCAGTCCCGACATGCTCTCTTAGTTTACACAGAGTCAGGTCGTCCGCTAGCCCGAACCATCTCTATTTAGATTTTTGGGATGTTACAAGTCTACCCTCCTTAAATGAGGATTCGTCCTCGAATCCTGCGTCGGTACAAACCAACACAACATATTCTTGTGCACCCAAATCATTTGGTGCCAACATTCACCTTGACACTACCTCGTTGCTCTTACCGTTCTTAACAACATCCTATGTATCATCCCTGGTGCTATGTAATTCAATACTACACATTGTCCACAGACTCGTCGCCTTTCATTTTGGCTCCCAGGCAAATCTGCATATGCCTCTCGCATAGCCCTAATGAACTCGTCATTACAACGGTCATCTCTCCAAGTAGGCTTCTTACTTTTCACGACTGGATTTCATTCGTCACCCTTCCAATAGTGAGGTCGTCATCCTGCGATTATTTCCCAAACTCAAGTCCATTGTCTTTCGATAAGGGTATTACTTATGCTCGTCTCTGATTATCTGCAGGAGCTTGTGAAGAGCTACACTGGTCTCCACTAAATTTCTTTATCATAACATCTATTTACTTCGTTATCGTGCATTCAAGACACCCCTTAGATTTGAATATACACCCAACACTAGGGCCATCTGCACCAGCTCTCGATGTTTATCAAGGCTCATTTACCTTGGTCGTGTCTGTTTCAACAGCCAAACACTTACTTTACTTGAATGCTCCATAGGAGCTCACCTTAAACTAGTCTCAGATTTACCAACATAGGCATCTCCCTCCCAGTTACTTATGGGTAGTGCTGCACTTACCCTTACCGGGTTTCACTTTACTCATTGTTGCTCTATCATTACCAAGTGATCACCGATCGCCTCTCATTTATCATGTACGAACGTGAAGTCCGCTTGCTCACAAACCTCAGCTATCTGTCATCTCGTTCAAGAAAAAACATCCTCATTTCTCTAGTGTCTCACCTCGACTAAATTATTCATATGGAACGTGTTCCATGAAGGTCCTTCGCCACCTTGTTAACTCTGTGCTGAAATCTTCAGCGTCATCACCTTGATCTCATCATAAACATTTCTGGTCATGCGTCCACGTAAACGCCTTCATCATCTACTCTCACAGCTCCGCCCATTGGCTTCTTGCTCCGAATTCCCGAGATATAAGCATAGGCATCTCATAAAAGCACCTCACAGATAGCCTAAAAAGACGTCAAAACTCCTTGCATCACCTCGATGTATCATCGTCAAGAAAATCATCAAGATAGAAATACTATACTTGAGCACACTGACCACCCATCCTATGAACGACTAAGTGTACTACAAGGACACACACCGACACACATAACTACAGGACACACAATATTAAACACACATCACGTGCACACACACAACTGCTAGATCTGAGTAAATCTACATGCATACAATATGACCTCATCATTTATAGACACACAAACTCCTGAACCTCACCTCTTACTCACTACAACGGTAGCCCCTGCCACACGTCATCACATACTCACCCATAGTTTAATCGGTCGTACCCATGTTTCATTACGACACACTACTCAGTCTACACACAAAACACCCCTAGACATCCATACACACAAGATATAGAAATATCTTATTTCCCCACAGGATTTGGTCCTGAACAAGCATACCTAGACATAAGGTATGTAACTACAATTTCCCACAGGACCTCGTCCTGAACATTTTACATACTAAAGATGTATACTCAAGATTTCCCACAGGACCTCGTCCTGAACAGTTACACAAGATACAACACACCCCTTACACTTCACACATCACCTAAACATAACACATAGGTGACACTATCTTAAGACCATAGACACACACAATTAATCAAAACTCATGTCTACACAGATCTACTCGTACAGTCTAATCAACCAAGCTCTAACATCACATCAAAGATTACATTTAGTATGAACTCACGTTGTTCAAAAGGGAATCACATAATCACACATAACTGACACTAAATTTAACATTGTACCCACAGTAGTACGCTATCATAAGCCTAACTATCATTAATCATACCCAAATCATCCTTTGATATAATTCGCAATCAATGTGAAAATCAAATAGTCAATATTTGAAATAAACACCACACCACGTAAACGCCTAATAAGTCAAAACATTAAATCACCTCACGATCTCTCTGACAACCGTCACATCCAAAAGTCATCTAGAAGTCCAATGTCTCAAACAACGCCCGCAAAATTACTACGGGACCACCTCAGGTGTATCTTGCGTGTCCTCCACTGTTTCCTCCTAAAACAGAGTTCTCTTAACTGCCACAAGTGGTCGGTCTCTCAACCATGCAGGTCCACATCCTGGAGGAAAATCGCGTACAGCTGGCACTACTCTCCTTTTTCCATCACGTCTTTCCAATCATTGCTCCACGCGGTATGTCGCCGACCTAAGCTCTAGTCACACTTGGCATGAGAAGCACCAACACTCCTCCCTTCTCCCTAGTAGTTTCATCCGCAGCAGTCGTCGTCTTGACTGGTCCTTCTGCATTCCCCCTAGCAAGAGCTCCACGCCAGACCGACCTCGCATGCTTCGTCTTAGCCATCTAATCCTACTCAAGATAGAACGTTGGCGTGATTACTATGGGCAACAAATTCAGAATATAAGAGTAATCATAGACTGCCAAATCACGGTGATCAAATGCAATTTGGTGGTCCACGTTACGGCTCGGATTCTAAACCTTTCCCATCATACTCACACTAACTTTCTATCTTTCACACATACCGGATGCACATGCATCCCACATAACTCACATAGCAACTAGCAAGTCATCATCTATATCACAGTCTCACACCACCCAAGGTTACACATAAAATTACTAAATCATATCGACACACCAAACTATCTCACATAGTTACAGTTAATGCTACTCCACATTATTCAACGCACACTATAATCTCATTCAATCACACCACACAACTTCAAGTAGTTCTATATAATACTTCAACCCATATTACACAACTTGATCTCACACAGAACCCTAAAACATTTACTCACACCAATTACTTTACCTAGTGTAACACTAAAAATATAGTAAATAATAACTACTGCTCAACACGAAAGACGTACCTCTTGGCACGCGGTTACTCGTGGTGGCATTTGTTTCACCCTCGTCCCATTTTCAGATTAAGTTAAGGCATTTTATTTGTTTAAAAACACCAGTTTTCTCTTAAACCTCGACTCTGATACCAACTTGTAAGGCCCCAAACCGGGCACCCTACAGTTGGTTCTTATAACGGGTTATGTCATCAAGTTACCTCACGAATGCTTGCACACCAATCCGAGTAGCTCCGCTCCCAAGCCAAGATACCTCGTCTAGCAGACTCACATGCAAAACAATCTAACGTACACACAAAGTCAGCTACACTGACTGAGTTCTAATAGTTTAGTTTAATTAAAAGCCAACTCGTCTCAAAAGTTATTTGAACCTTACTCAGGACCCACTGTCCTTATAAAATAGATCCACATTTCATTAACCATTAGATAACCCCTGTCATCACCCGATATCCCATAATAACTCATAACCCATGACTCACCCCATAATAATAATCTCGCAGTCTCATCGACATAGGTCGAACTTACTACACTAATAACTCATACTCAAGTACACGTATTAACTCGACACTTGGTTAACACAACCAATCCCTAAACGTCAATTTACTCAGCCTTGACCAAGGCTCTTACAAATCAACTGACATAACAGTTGTAAACACCACATCACAATCCAGACACAACGGTCAATCTAACTTGACTCACCACAATAATACTATCTCATGCACAATAAATATAACTCAATGTTTGTATGCAATTTAACACAAATATATAAGCACACAAACACATATTTCTTCGCTGCACCCTCGTCAGGGCGTTCGACACACCCCGAGCTCATCATTGTCCTGTTGGACATCGTCTCCTTTGGTGACTTCCCGAAGGACTTCGTCCTCCACAATCCCGTTTGACGTGTCATAAAGACAACAAAACAAACACAATACCCGCAGTGTCACGAGGACAGCGACACAATGCACACAATACATGTATAATCACATAACATTATACCCTACGTACATGACTCATTAACTACACCTGCACTTCATACATAGTACTAGGATAAGATATCCTACACGTATTCATAAGCATTCGCTTATATCCCGACTCAGCTCGACTAACTCATAACACAACACACTGCTAATATAGCAACACACATACAAATACTATATCTCATTATTTAAGCACATACCACGTACATGCACACCCTGTGACACCTCCTAGTCGTACCTGTACGACCCGTAACTACAATCCCGACTCATCCCTGTTATTTCACTATACGACCCGTGACCATATACCAACCTTTAAGACTAGATCACATAATCTCATAAACACCCCCGTAGACCCTACGACTAATTACTGAATGTTTTAGTTCATAAACACATCGGGTTAAAACCCAAAACTCTTAACACGTTTGGTACATTTAACATCTCTTGTAAGTATGTACGATAGCCCTAAAAACAGTAAAACGTTTAAAAGAGGGGATTGGAAATTCCCTGCTATGATGATCCAACTCCAAAACAGCAACGGTCTCTTTGTACGACCTCAACCTGTCAACGTATGATCACACAGTCAGAGTAGGCCTAAATATGTGTCAATTACATATAGATATAAATACTCCCTATCATCTTCTCGCTCGCACACCTCTTAACTCATACAAATACCTTAGTTCCACGTCCACTAGAATCGGGTCGCCCTTGACCTGTTTAGAATCCTTAAACACGAACCTCGGTTCCTATGCACACACGCACATGCGCCATGCAAAAACCCAAGTCTCACTGATGCGTAGACTTAAAGCAGGTCTCCATGCACGTGCGTAAGCCGCCATGCAACAATCCTAATCTGGGGTGACCCGATCTCGTCCCTTCATCATTCACCACCGTGAACCGCCGCCGCATACCTCCCATGCACGACACCATCGTACACCACCAATGCCCTCGTTGTCGTGCCTAACCCTATTCGGGTTGGCCACTTCCTCGCCTTCGTTCCTTCACCGTGCACAACCACAATGTGTGTCATCTTCCTCATCCTCACCTAGACCGAACCATCACTGAGTTGTACTCGTACCCGGGTTAGCCACTGCTACAATTGTCGGCACTCCCGTCGCTTGCCGTCTTGATCCTTCCCCATTCGGCCGTTACCTTTGCACACCTCACCATCCTTCCCGATCACTATAACTATGGTAAAAACCTTCTCGGAACTCCCGTCATGCACTACTATAACCCGACTAATAAGAAAAGAAAGAAGGAACGACTGTTACCTTACGTAAACAGGAATTCCATTAGGCCGACGCCGTCGTAGGGCTGCCGTTAAACGCCGCTGCCGTCCCCGAGTCCAGCTTCGTTCCTCTTATCGCTCTCTTGCTGCCGTATGACACTCCCTAGGCCGAATGGCCAGGGGTTTCCTCTAAATTTGTATTTAAATGGTAGAAGGTTTCATTCCGGGTCCCTCCTGTTTCGTTAATTGCGTTTCCATCTCGGATGCTCTAAAAAAGACTATCCGGGTTTAGTTTGGTAGCTAAACGCACCTCTAACCGCAGTCCTGACGTGCTCTCTTAGTTTACACAGAGTTGGGTCGTCCGCTAGCCCGAACCATCTCTATTTAGATTTCCGAGATGTTACAAAATTTGAGATCTTTCAGCCTCAAGAACCAAAGCGTGAAAAGGATAGAACAAAGATTCATCCTTTGACACGCAAATCCTTAAAGAAGCTCATCTACAAGCCTGTGCTTTGTGAAACTCACATATCTCTGAGAAGAATTCCTCAAGATGTGTTAGGGAGCATGTTGTAACATCCCAAAATATAAAACGGCAATTATAATAACGGAATAAACGAATGAGGCATGACGGGCCGGACTGAATGGGCCGGGCCGAATGGGCCGGCGGGCTTGAACGGGCGAACATAGGGGAGCTTCCTCTATAAATAACCTAAGTCACTCCACATTTATCTCATTTACAAGTTCTAGAGAGAGAAACCGTAGAGAAAGAAAGTTGGCGGATCGACCCAAGATTAAAGAAGTGTGTTGCTCCATAGCTCGTGAGAAGAACCTCCGAATCAGAAGCTCGATACAGGTAACGATCCAACCTAGATCTGAGTTTTTGTTCGTTTTTGGGTTTTTCGGGTTTTTGGACGAAATGTGACGTTTTTACGGATGAAACTGGAAGAAAAACATTGATTTGAGTCCTTAATGAAAGGCAAACGTTTTGAATGTAAACAACTTCGGGATCTTGATGAGATCAGACCCGAATGCGAAAGTTAGGGTTTTTGCGGGGAAGAAGATCCTGCGTACTTATCAGGTACGTAGGAAGAGGGTCCTGCATACTTATCAAGTACGCAGGAAGAGGATCATGCGTACTTATCAAGTACGCATGAAACGAGGTTTGCGCACTTATTAAGTACGCAAGAGCAAGGCCCTGCGCACTTGCTAAGTGCGCAGGCATCAGGCTGATTAGGTAAAGTCGGTATGTTTAGAAGGTTAAACCGTTAGAGTCGGGATTTGGTCTGATGTGTATTTAACTAATCAATTCAGATCGAAAGTGACGTAGTGAGACCTTTGTTTAGGACAACCCGGATTAGCTTATCAGGTGAGTTCTAGAAGCCCTCTTTTAAATGTTTTATATAATGTTTTCGGGCTGGTGTGGATACATATGAAATGATGTTTTACGAAACGATGTTTATGAAACTGTTTATAAAATGATGCTTATGAAACTATATTTACGAAATGAAATGATTTGGAATGAACGGTTTATGGAAAAAAAGTTTTATGAATGGAATGTTTACGAACGAAATGTTTATGAAGAAATGGTTTAAACTAAAGGTAAAGGGTTTTGAAAATGAATGAAAGGTTTTATGAAGAGAAAGGAAAAGGGCAAAGGTTTTAAAAAAGTCATTACAAATCTAATCTGTCGAATGAATGGAATTGACGAATGAAGTCTGGGAATGTAATTCCCAGCCTTGTGGTAGATTATGGACAGCGAGCCATAGTTTCCATAAGAACAACAGGGGCAGTGTCTTGGTGGCCTGCCAATGGTTATGATGTTGTACAACTGGTAAGGGAGTAACGACGGTTACTCAGGGGTTAACGTGACCCCATGAAGGATAAATTATGATCCGACGGTGTTATTGCCGTGAGCCATAGCCGTCGATGGAAGTTGTCGGTTTATGGACATGAGAGCCATAGGGGCAACTAAATGGGTATTGTCGGTCCTCGTGCAGTTTAGCCTTAGGGGCAATACAAAAGGGAATTGACGGAATGTATTGTATTGTCGGTCCTCGTGCAGTTAAGCCTTGGGGGCAATACAATACTAAATGACGGAACGAATGGTAACACAGACTTAGATAGTGATGTATGACTTAAATGAATGTTAAAAGTTTTAAATGAACGATCCGTTCAACGTGTTTATGATGATGATAAATGTTTGAAGGTTTTTATGATGAACGAAACGCCTTGTTTTCTTGTACATGATGTTAAACCCTAATGAATTATTGAATGATGAACCATTTATTAAATCGAATGAAAAACTGGAACTCACCAGTGTAGCTGACTTCTTAGTATGCACATTCAGGTTAAGGCAGGTATGGATGATGGACGGTGATGCTTGGCAAGCGAGAAGAGTTACCCGGTTGATCATGAAGACTGCATCCCGTTATGATTAGTTTATGTTTTGTTTATGTATTAGACTATGTTACGCTTTCGCATGTTGAACAATGTTATGAGTATGTTTTAATGAAATTTTCCGCTGCTTTATTTGATATTCAAGTTTAATAACTGTTTGTGAATGAGTAAATCAAATAAGTGAGGCCTCCCAGGTTTGGGGCCTTACACATGTGGTACTGGTATGTAGATCCTTTGACCGGTGAGGCGGTAATGGTTGAGAAGAGGAGCTTTCAGGAGATTGTTAGAGTGTTTGATGAAATCGTGTTCATCAATTTTTCTGTAAAGGACTTAGAGGTGTTGGTAGACGAGTATTGTCTACATACCGATGACTGGACCAAGCTCCTTGCCACCCGTTACAACAAACTTGTTAAATTCTGCTATGACTACAAGTCAAGGCTCGGTGGGGGAAGTCAAGCTGGAAGCTCATGAGAAGACTGAAGACATCTAGAGGTGTTGTCAAGGGGGAGTCTGTAAGAGCACGTTTTTGTGACAGGCACTCTGGATCAAGATCAAACTTTTGTTATTTATCTTTCAGTCTTGTATGTATTAGTACTTGTTGTATTTGTCTTTGTTTATCGAGTTGTAATCTCTGAACTTGTAATCGTTGTATGTTTTGGTTGTACTAAGCAAATACGCATGGAAGTGCTCCTACGTATTTGTTAAGTACAAATGGTCATGCGCACTTAAACAAGTACGCATGAAGGATGGTCATGCGTACTTAAGTTCTATATATAACGTGGTTTTGTTTCTTTTTCACAGTAGATGTAACCAGATAGTCAAGTATGCACGAGTCAGTTGTTTGTCATTCCAGAAATCATTCGTCTTGTGTTTGTACTTGTTTGAAACACCTCGTTATATATAGAACATGTATTTATAAGTACGAGCTTGTGTTGTTTTGTTATGCTTTCAGTTGAACGGTGTTCCACCTAGTCACGGGGATTCCGCACCTAGTCACTAGTCCACATACTCACACAATCACGATCCGACACACCCACCCGGAGGGACCTACAAATCTTGTTTACATCTGCTGTAATTCTAAGTTTTTTGACACCATATTAATCATTAAATGAAACAACTGGCATCTATCAATTAAGAGTATATGAAAAGGTTTACGTATATGCAACACATTTACAGTGACGTATACGTATATGAAAAAGGTTTACGTATATTTAACGCATTTTCATTTACAGTTATAGATCTGTGATACATTGGCTTCTGAGTTACATATATGATACAATAACTTCTCATTTACAAAATCTGTCCTAGAGATCTTAATCACCGAAATAGGTGATGGATATCCTTCAACATCAATTTACCATGAAAAGAAATAAAAATATATATGGGTTACATATATCCTTCTCAGTTACTTTGAAAATTCATTATGTTCTTATTCTTTTTCAGAACCCATCCTATAACAAAAATCAAAAAATGTAAAACAATATAAATATCAAAGCATAACACAGAAAACGAATTGCAGAATAAAAATAGATAATATATCAAAGACTCCGTTGATAATGGTACCTTGGATAAGAATTGCAGGTCCTTTTCTTTGTACGACAGATGATTAATAGGAACGAAAACCCTAAACATATATATACGCCGGTACATAGAGATTTTTTGGGGATGAATATCTTCAATAATTATTCTCATTATTGGTCTGTAATTTTGAAAATGATACGCTTTGAACATTTTAGAAATCTTCTAAGATCAAATCTTTGAATAAAAACGTAATTAAGAGAGACAATTTAGGGATTAGGATGGAAAAACTTAAATATAAAATATAAAAAAGAGTAAATTTACTAAAATACCCTTTTGTATAAAATGGAAATGTTTAATATGTAAATTATCTGATTGGTTGATATTGGTTTTCTTAGTTTTCGTCTAACTATAGAGTTTTCTCTTGATCCTCTCCCTATATATATATACTAGTGTTAGAACCCGTGTATTACACGGGGTTATAAATAAAATAAATATAAAACAAAATACAAATTGAGACTAAAAAACTGATGAATACAATTTATATATCAGTAAATATTTCTTTGTATGCAACGTTGGATGTTTTGTTTTAAATTTTTTTCCTCCTTGTCTAAGGCTAAAATTTTTAACCCGTCTCTGTTTTTAACTCTTGAAAGTGCAACATATAATTGACCATGAGTGAAAACCGGTGGCCTCAAGAACAATCCAACCCTTTGATAGTGAGTGACCCCGACTCTTATTTATTGTCATGACGAAACAAATCAAAAGTGGAAACTGTCTTCTTTGTAGCTTGAAAAGAATTCTTTTGTCTGAAGGTGTCAAATTAATTCTTAGATTAAATATGCGAGTTCCAATATTGCTTCCAGAAATGATCTCCGCCTCGATAACACGATTACCAAGAGATTTGACTTGTAATCTAGTTCCATTACATAACCATTTTTCTGATCAATATTTCACAGCAACATTACTGGCACACCTACCTTCAAAACTAAACTATTATTTGGCAATCCGTGTATTACACGGAGGGCTGAATATAAATATGCAATGTGAAAAACATACAATTTAAAATTAAAAAATGATGAACGTAAGTCATAAAATAGTAAACATTTCTTTGTATACAACGTTGGATATTTTGTTTGAAGTTTTTCTATATCTAAAACTAAAAGTTTTAACCCGTCTCTACTATTAACTCTTGAAAGTGTAACATACAAATATTACATTGCAAAAAATACACGGGGGTATAAAAAATTTGGTTTTGCAACATACAAATTTTCCTCTCTTCCTCGATTCTAGGTTAGAAACTCGTGTGATACACGAGGTTGGGTATAAAAAAATGATGCAATTAAAATACATTTATAATGAAAGACGATTAATGTTACATTTACAATTTACAAATGTATAGCTACAAATACATGGACAAATTGAATTGTTCATTGTGGGAGTGACACTCGTCAAGATTTAAGGGGAAACTAAGACAAATTGGACCGCAAGAAAGCTGCATCTTCCTAATTACAATATCATAACCGCAGTAACACCCTCCGGCTTTTTGGAAAGCAACTTGGACATTTTCTCCACACAAGATTCCCATAAGGTAACAAAAATATTAAGTGCCCTAGAAAATTAAAATTATCTAAAAACTGCATCATAACTGAATAACACTCGTGTTAAATATAAATAATAAAAGAGTTGAAAAGAGCACACTTTAAATCATGAATATGAAGGTTCATCTTTTTAGATGGTTTGCCACTTTCTGGTTGTGTGATCATTTGTATCAAAATAGGTATAAACATACCCAATGATATCTATAAAATAAACAAATAAAGTATGTTAGTGTTATATTTCAGTTAGTTTAATCTATACTAACAATGTAATAAAAATAACTTAATTAATAACATATTAATAATAATGTTAAAATAAATATTAAGTAATTTATTATGCACTTACCAACAATGGAATCATCAGGAATGACATTATTGCGAAGCAGATCAAAGCTAGTAACTGAGAACTCATGTACATATACAATGGAATCGTTGCATTCCGTAACATGAGAGATTCTCACCTACGACGGGTTTTCCATAATAAGACATGTTTTATCTACCAAAAACTTTTCAAGCTTGATGAAATAGATATTGATTATGGTTGCTTGAATCTTAGTACCCTGAAACCCAAACAAATACTAAGGTATAAAGTATAAAAAAATAATAAAAATTATAATAATTTATTAAATAACTGTAACTACTTCATCATCCATAAGGATCAATTCTATTACATGGATACCGTTATGTATCTTGAAGGAAGGTTGCCTCCAAAGCTTTAATAATACAAACTTTTATGATGAAGTCAACCTTTAAAACATGGAGTTGGTTCATAAAAGTGATATAAGTATTCTTCATTAAACCAGAAATGCGTAGAATATAGAAGCAGAAAAGTATAATATATGGTTTGCTAAAGTGAATGTTAAATAGGGAGGTTAGTGGTGTTTTCAAAAAGATTTCGTTTCATAAAGTTTGTTATTTGGCAGTAATTGATTTAACTAAAATTTGGGAACCTTTGTCTAGAATTAAGGAAGGAATCAACGTGTTTAAATAATAATAATAATAAACTTGGAAATAAGATAAAAAATCAAATATTTTTTATAAGTATTGATATATGTAACCGATTAAGGATTGAAGATTTCAAAATTAAAAAAAAGTAAAAAAGTATATATGAAAAGTAACATTTAATAAGGAAAGCAATTAAACAATATATAAATTTAAAAAAAAATAATATATAAAAATTATCTACATACAGTTGGAAATGATTAAATAAGGAAAATAAAAAAATTTGTATTTTAATTTTTAAAAGTCTAATGTTTTATCTCTTTCAAGAGTTAGCACCTCGTTTATGTATACAACAGCTCCTATGTATGTTAATTAGGAAACACATTATGGAGACATAAAACATGGAGATTTTTAAACAGTCAGAACGGGTCTGGCCAGGTTGGGTCAGGCTACGGTTGTAGAAAAGAAAAAAATTTAAAACAAAAAATGTTGAAAAGATTTATGTTTCTTAGGGAGGAGGTGGTGCGTTTAAGTTCATTACTACAAGAACTGATTATTGAGATAATCATTTTAAAACTTACATCCAAACACATCCTAAAATTCACATCACGTTAGTCTTAGACTTCTAAACCCTAACACAATTGAATAAAAGTTTTATTTCGATAACACGAGTAAAAATAATTGAATTCATAGCAAAATTAAAATAATGTAAAAAAATAAATAGTAAGAACTTAAGGGAGAACTTAAATACCTGCAAATTTAACATTATCCCAACATTGTAAAAGATTGCAAATTGTAGCAATAATAGCAACCAATACAGCCCAATTCTGTTATTCATATTATCTAACAATAAAAACAACCCCAAATTATTCAATCAAAAAAATCTACAATCAAACCCTAAAGAAACCCAATTATAAAATTGTAAAAATTGGATTTTTGGCCCCCCAGCTCCGGACTGTAAAAATAAAATCTTCTAAAAGGTTACTTTTTTACAACCATAAAAGGAGCTTGCTAGTTTTGATTACTATATCAAGAGTATCATCATCACATACATATACAAATATTGTATCTATACACAAATAAACTTGTCTTATATAACTAAAACTAAAATAATAACTCAAAACTATTTAGAAGACAATTCATTACAGAAACGTATAAAAAGGAAATGCTAAATCATGAAACTCACCCTGAGTAATAGGGAAGTAAAATGTGGACCAAGTCTTTAATGCTTCCGATTAATTACCGAGGTATTCGTACCATAAACATTAACACAATAATTGTGACACCCGACATTTCAGGTCAATATCCGTACATGTATTAAACAAGTTTACATTATAATTATTTTTGTGATTTACTTAATTTCACAAACAAAGACATTAAGGTCTAACAAAGACCGCACATTGTCTCATTTCATATTTTGGTAATTCTAAGAGTTACCGGTTCACGTGTCATATAAACCGACTAAATACGAACGTTAGTGGTTAAAATGAATAACCAGAAGAAAAAAAAAAAATATATATATATATATATATATATATATATATATATATTACACAAACTTTACGTTGGTCAATAATTTATTGTTAGACTAAAACATACGGTATAAGTAAAAGTAAAATAACGAACACTTTCGAAGACGTTACCACGTATCGTCACCTTTAGGTACTCATACCTACAAATAATCACCTCAACGAATTATACAATCCAAGATTTAAATATTTTTCATCAACAAGCCATAAACATGCTAAATTTACAATACCGTGAAGAATCTAAACCGAATTAAATTACCCCTTTAAAAACTCTAAATGATATTAAGATACACTTAAAACTAATTGTTTGATTAATTAACCCAAACCAACCCACTACTTTGACTTTCTCGGCTGAAGCTAGAGAAAACCCCTCCCATTCTCACGTCCCATTTACCATACTTTCAAATTGACCCATACCATACCTGTGAGAAAACTCAGATATAAACCATACCCCTTTCAATCAAAAGTCTCACGAAATCCTTTTATCACTCATTTTCTTTCGGCAAATCTTCCCATTTGAAATCAAGTTTTAAGGCAAAAATCTACCATAATTCAGTATTCAAGGATTTTCTCAAAGGTTTTCAACAAAGAAATTCGAGATCATCTTCTTCTGTTTCTCTCAAAATCGTCATCACTGTTTGGAGGTAAAAATTCAATAATATCTACATTATTTTCTTTAAAACCGTAGCTAAACATACAAAGTATTCAAACGCAAGTAAGATAACAAGAAAAGTGTGTCGAATTCAAGATTTAAAACCTAAAAATATGCAGGACTGATTCTGTCAAACAGAAGTCCAGTAATCGAAACTATAGTTTCGATACCAGTTAACTCAATCGAAACTAAGAGTTTCGATACCTATTGTTCAATCGAAACTAAGTAGTTTCGATACCTGTTTTGCTCAATCGAAACTGAGTAGTTTCGATACCTAGATGTCCAATCGAAACTAGTAGTTTCGATACCGGTTGCTCAATCGAAACTAGGTAGTTTCGATACTCAGTTTGCTCAATCGAAACTAGGTAGTTTCGACATCTGTTCTGTTCAATCGAAACTATGTAGTTTCGATATCTGGTCATCAGTCCCATTTAGCAGTAACTTATAACTGTTTTTATAACAAAACAAGTGTTGAAAAACTAAAAAGATATTTAAACAAAAGTAACCAGATTTACAAAGTCGATGAACAATTTGCATATGAGACATTCGGTCATAACACGAATTACCCTTTTGTAATTATGGTACAAATAGTCAAGTTTGACTGGAACAATTAGCGTTGCTAACATACACAAAAACAAGGTGAGTTTCACGGCCCCTTTTTACTGTTTTGTACTATTTGGGGGAAGAACATACTTATAACTATTTTTATATGATAACAAGAAAACAAGACCCGACCTTTATGTTTGCATGAGTTAATACATTTGGAGCTCTTAAAGTCCCCTGACCATCATATTTATAACCATTAGCTATGGATTAGCCTAGGAATCTATGGATAGTACTATTAGGTCTGACACCCCCGGTAATGGTTAGTCGCGCTAACCATGGGTCCCTCTGGCCAAATGACTGCATAGTGTTCTAATATTGCTCGTGAGGTACGAGTGAGGGGCAAAACACCTGGACTTGGTTTGGTTATACCTCATGTATGTACATATTATTTGTATTCCTAGCTAGTTTACAAATGGGTCAAACATTACTTGTTTTGTTTATCATATACGTAAAAATCATTTTCATGCAATTGGTTTGCTCATTGTATTCATATATAAAACCTGTGAACTCACCAACCTAGTGTTGACATTTTCAAGTATGTTTTTCAAGAAATTAATCGCGGCAACAAGAGTAACACTACGTAGGGTTCATGCATACATGGTGGATACTACTTTTGAAGATTTTTCTTGTATAACCCATAATGTTTGGGTCATATTTGCAAAATCTTAATATTTTGTAACTTCAATTACTATTTTGGGCTGTAAAACCTTAAACTTAAATTATGTATCCAGTTGTATGTATGCGTTTGCAATAATTATATGCTTTGAAAACCATGAACGTTACGCCTCGCGTTTCCGCCTTGGCGGGGTGTGACAGATTGGTATCAGAGCCATTGATTATAGCGAACTAGGAGTCTAAAAATCGAACCTAGTCTATAATTTAAATGACTAACTGAGACATTTTTCATTGCATATGCATTTCATAACTTATCATCATATTTTACGGATATCGTAGACACTGAATATCGTCACACACTAACCCCATTTCGACTTCAGACCCATGGCACCCAAAAGAAGGGCACCGCGTGACACTACTGGTGAAAACAACACGACGATTTCCGCAGAAGTTGAGCAACTCATATCACAACGTGTAGCCGCCGCCTTGGAGCAGTACGAAGCCAATCGGAATAACGGCGGAGGAAATGGTAGTGGTAGCGGAGGAGGTGCAGGAGGCAGTGGCACTGCTGGGGTTCTGGAGGTAACAGAATGTGTAATCACCTCTGTAACACAGTCACGATCTAAGTTAACAACATTATTAAAATATTGACTTGTGACCCTACAGATGCTTCAAACAAGAAGTGCACCTATAAGGCCTTTCTATCTTGCAACCCTCGCAACTTCAATGGCACCGAGGGTGCAGTAGGCCTGATGAAGTGGATTGAGATGATGGAATCTGTGATTAATATTAGTGAATGCACAGCTGACTGTATGGTGAAATATGCCACTTGCACACTTACTGACAAAGCATTAACCTGGTGGAATTCTCAGATGAAAACACTGGGAAGACAGACTGCCTACCAGCTATCTTGGGATGATCTAAAGGCCATGATGATTGAGGAGTACTGTCCTCGAAATGAATTACAGAAAATCGAAACTGAAATGTGGAACCTTCAAATGATAGGAGATGATGTGGCTAGTTACACTGACAGGTTCAATGAACTAGCAATCTTGGTGCCACACATGGTCACGCCAGAGTACAAAAAGGTTGAAAGGTACTTGTGGGGTCTTGCACCTCAAATTCGTAGTATGGTGACTTCGTCGAACCCCATGGATGCCAAGAGTGCCATAGTCTTGGCCTACAAACTAAGGGATGATGTTGTTCGTAATGGTTTGTTCGAGAAAAAGGAAACTGAGGAAAGAAAGTTAGGAGAAAAGAGGAAATGGGTGGGAAAACCAAATAACCAATTTAGGAATCAAGCCTATAAGAGACAGGAGACTGTGAAAGCTTTTGCTGCTAACACTGTGGAGAAAAAGGGTTATGCTGGCCCCCAACCGAGGTGTGATAAGTGCGGGTATCACCATGTGGGGAAATGCACTCAATGTGAAAGGTGTAGAAAGTTTAGACATCGAGCACAGACATGCCGACTCAATGCCAACCCCACCGATAAGATTAAGCAAGGATGCTATGAATGTGGAGACCTGAAGCACTACAGGAAAGATTGCCCCAAGTTGAATAATCAGAATAACAATCAGGCCCGAGGAAGAGCGTTCGTGATGGGAGTTGGGGACGCACGCCAGGACCCTAACATTGTCACTGGTACGTTCCTGATAAACAATCATTATGCCTCTATACTTTTCGATACGGGTGCTGATATGAGTTTTGTGTCAAATGACTTTAAGTCCCTACTTGGTATTAAGCCCAGCAAACTAGACCAAAATTATACAATTGAATTAGCAAACGGGAAATTAATTAAAACCGAAGAAGTCATTCAGAATTGTACTCTATGTTTGAAAGACCACACATTTAGTATAGACCAACTACCTGTTGACTTGGGATGTTTTGACGTTGTTATTGGTATGGATTGGTTGTCGAAGAATCACGTCGAGATTGTTTGTTTTGAGAAGATTGTCCAAATTCCACTCCCGAACGGAGAAGTTCTTTCGATTCAAGGTGAGAAGAGTGGAGTGACATTAAGGATAATAAACTGCATGAGAGCTCGTAAGTACCTACGTAAAGGCTATTGCGTGTTCCTGACTCACGTCGACGAGAAGAAACCCGAGGAACGTCGACTTGAGGATATACCAATCGTTAAGGATTACCCCGAAGTTTTTCCTGAAGACTTACCTGGATTACCACCACCGAGGCAAGTCGAATTCCGAATCGACTTGGTAGCAGGAGCCGCCCCGGTTGCGCGATCGCCGTATCGATTAGCACCTTCTGAAATGCAGGAATTATCAAATCAACTACAGGAGTTGCTTGATAAAGGTTTCATAAGACCGAGTTTCTCACCTTGGGGAGCTCCGGTCCTATTTGTAAAGAAAAAGGATGGAACCTTTAGGATGTGTATTGATTACCGTGAACTAAACAAGCTTACAATCAAAAACAGATATCCACTTCCTCGAATAGATGATTTGTTCGATCAACTACAAGGTTCTAGCTTCTACTCTAAGATCGATCTACGTTCGGGGTATCATCAACTAAGAATCCAAGAAGAAGATGTACCAAAGACAGCATTTAGGACTCGATATGGCCACTACGAATTCCTAGTTATGCCGTTTGGTTTGACGAACGCACCAGCTGTTTTTATGGATCTCATGAACCGAGTGTGCAAGCCATACTTGGATAAATTCGTGATAGTATTTATTGATGATATATTAATATATTCACGAACCAAGGAGGATCATGAACATCATCTGAAATTAGTTTTGGAACTACTCAGAAACGAGAAACTTTACGCTAAATTCTCTAAGTGTGAGTTTTGGATCCGAGAAGTGCATTTCCTTGGACATGTCGTCAATAAGGAAGGAATTCATGTTGATCCATCTAAGATAGAAGCGATCAAAAACTGGGAAGCACCAAAGACTCCGACCGAAGTGCGTCAATTTTTGGGTTTGGCCGGCTACTACAGACGATTCATTGAAAAATTTTCAAAAATAGCCCTGCCTTTAACCACATTAACCCAGAAAGAAAAGAAGTTTGATTGGAGTGACAAGCAAGAGTCAGCTTTTCAATTACTGAAGCAGAAGCTGTGTAGTGCACCGATCTTATCCCTTCCTGAGGGAATCGACAACTTTGTTGTATACTGCGATGCCTCACACCAAGGACTTGGTTGCGTGTTAATGCAAAGAGACAAAGTCATCGCATATGCCTCACGACAACTAAAAGTGCACGAAAAGAATTATACGACCCACGACTTGGAGTTGGGTGCAGTTGTGTTTGCACTCAAGATTTGGAGACATTATCTTTACGGTACAAGATGCACTATCTTTACTGATCACAAGAGTCTTCAACATATCTTCGATCAGAAAGAACTCAATATGAGGCAACGTCGTTGGGTAAAACTACTAAACGACTATGATTGTGATATAAAGTACCATCCCAGGAAAGCCAATGTCGTGGCAGACGCCTTAAGTCGCAAAGAACGAGTTAAAACACTCCGTGTTCGTGCCTTAGAATTGACAATTCATACGAGTCTCACGACTCAAATCCGAATGGCACAACAAGAGGCAATCAAAGAAGAAAACATTCTGAATGAAGCTTTACGAGGAATGATAAAGCAGTTGGAGCCAAAGTCAGATGACACTTTATACTTCATGAATAGAATTTGGGTGCCATGTTTTGGTAACTTACGGGAGTTGGTTATGGACGAAGCCCACAAGTCCAGGTACTCCATTCACCCAGGTTCAGATAAGATGTATAAGGATCTAAAAGAATTATATTGGTGGCCCAATATGAAAGGAGATATTGCCACATATGTCAGTAAATGCTTAACGTGTTCAAAAGTAAAAGCCGAACATCAGAAACCGTCTGGCTTGTTACAACAACCTGAAATTCCCCAATGGAAATGGGAACAAATTTCTATGGATTTTATCACGAAATTACCCAAGACGTCCAGTGGTTATGATACCATATGGGTAATTGTCGACCGTTTAACAAATTCAGCTCATTTTCTACCTATCAAGGAGACGGATAAAACCGAGAAACTTGCAAAACTTTATATCAAGGAAATTGTGGCTAGGCATGGAGTGCCAATTTCTATTATCTCTGATAGAGACAGCAGATTCGTGTCTAGAATCTGGAAATCATTACAAGAAGCCATGGGCACACGTCTTGACATGAGCATGGCATATCACCCACAAACAGATGGTCAAAGCGAAAGGACCATTCAAACTTTAGAGGATATGTTGCGTGCGTGTGTAATTGATTTCGGAGGTAATTGGGATACTCATTTACCGTTGGCAGAGTTTTCCTATAATAACAGCTACCACACGAGTATTAAAGCAGCTCCGTTTGAAGCTTTATATGGTCGTAAATGCCGCTCACCGCTATGTTGGGCGGAAGTTGGTGAAAAACATTTGACAGGCCCTGAGATTGTCCAGGAAACCACTGATAAGATCTTCAAAATTAAGGACCGTCTGAAAGCGGCCCGAGACAGACAGAAGAGCTATGCTGATAACAGACGGAAACCATTAGAATTTCAAATTGGTGACCGAGTAATGTTAAAAGTCTCACCATGGAAAGGCGTTGCAAGGTTTGGTAACCGTGGTAAACTCAACCCTAGATATGTTGGACTGTTTGAAATACTGGCTAGGGTTGGCCCTGTAGCTTACAAGCTCAAACTGCCACAAGAACTAAGCAACGTACACGATACATTTCATGTATCAAATCTCAAGAAGTGTTTATCGGACGAGACTATGATCATACCGCCTAACGAAATTTACATTGATGATAAACTCCATTTCAACGAAGAACCGATTGAGATTTCAGATTGGAAAGTTCAAAGGCTGAGACGTAGTCGAATCAAACTGGTTAAAGTACGTTGGAACTCAAAACATGGTCCTGAGTATACATGGGAACGGGAGGACCAAATGAAAACAAAATACCCTTCCTTATTTAAGGATGCACTAGTTCAAGATGACGCCAATTGAATTTTGGGACGAAATTCTTTTAACATGGGGAGAATGTGACACCCGACATTTCAGGTCAATATCCGTACATGTATTAAACAAGTTTACATTATAATTATTTTTGTGATTTACTTAATTTCACAAACAAAGACATTAAGGTCTAACAAAGACCGCACATTGTCTCATTTCATATTTTGGTAATTCTAGGAGTTACCGGTTCACGTGTCATATAAACCGACTAAATACGAACGTTAGTGGTTAAAATGAATAACCAGATATATATATATATATATATATATATATATATATTACACAAACTTTACGTTGGTCAATAATTTATTGTTAGACTAAAACATACGGTATAAGTAAAAGTAAAATAACGAACCCTTTCGAAGACGTTACCACGTATCGTCACCTTTAGGTACTCATACCTACAAATAATCACCTCAACGAATTATACAATCCAAGATTTAAATATTTTTCATCAACAAGCCATAAACATGCTAAATTTACAATACCGTGAATCTAAACCGAATTAAATTACCCCTTTAAAAACTCTAAATGATATTAAGATACACTTAAAACTAATTGTTTGATTAATTAACCCAAACCAACCCACTACTATGACTTTCTCGGCCGAAGCCAGAGAAAACCCCTCCCATTCTCACGTCCCATTTACCATACTTTCAAATTGACCCATACCATACCTGTGAAAAAACTCAGATATAAACCATACCCCTTTCAATCAAAAGTCTCACGAAATCCTTTTATCACTCATTTTCTTTCGGCAAATCTTCCCATTTGAAATCAAGTTTTAAGGCAAAAATCTACCATAATTCAGTATTCAAGGATTTTCTCAAAGGTTTTCAACAAAGAAATTCGAGATCATCTTCTTCTGTTTCTCTCAAAATAGTCATCACTGTTTGGAGGTAAAAATTCAATACTATCTACATTATTTTCTTTAAAACCGTAGCTAAACATACAAAGTATTCAAACGCAAGTAAGATAACAAGAAAAGTGTGTCGAATTCAAGATTTAAAACCTAAAAATATGCAGTGCTGATTCTGTCAAACAGAAGTCCAGTAATCGAAACTATAGTTTCGATACCAGTTAACTCAATCGAAACTAGGAGTTTCGATACCTATTGTTCAATCGAAACTAAGTAGTTTCGAAACCTGGTTTGCTCAATCGAAACTGAGTAGTTTCGATACCTAGATGTCCAATCGAAACTAGTAGTTTCGATACCGGTTGCTCAATCGAAACTAGGTAGTTTCGATACTCAGTTTGCTCAATCGAAACTATGTAGTTTCGACATCTGTTCTGTGCTGTTCTGTTCAATCGAAACTATGTAGTTTCGATATTTGGTCATCAGTCCCATTTAGCAGTAACTTAGAACTGTTTTTATAACAAAACAAGTGTTGAAAAACTAAAAAGATATTTAAACAAAAGTAACCAGATTTACAAAGTCGATGAACAATTTGCATATGAGACATTCGGTCATAACACGAATTACCCTTTTGTAATTAGGGTACGAATAGTCAAGTTTGACTGGAACAATTAGCGTTGCTAACATACACAAAAACAAGGTGAGTTTCACGGCCCCTTTTTACTGTTTTGTACTATTTGGGGGAAGAACATACTTATAACTATTTTTATATGATAACAAGAAAACAAGACCCGACCTTTATGTTTGCATGAGTTAATACATTTGGAGCTCTTAAAGTCCCCTGACCATCATATTTATAACCATTAGCTATGGATTAGCCTAGGAAAATATGGATAGTACTATTGGGTCTAACACCCCCGGTAATGGTTAGTCGCGCTAACCATGGGTCCCTCTGGCCAAATGACTGCATAGTGTTCTAATATTGCTCGTGAGGTACGAGTGAGGGGCAAAACACCTGGTCTTGGTTTGGTTATGCCTCATGTATGTACATATTATTTGTATTCCTAGCTAGTTTACAAATGGGTCAAACATTACTTGTTTTGTTTATCATATACGTAAAAATCATTTTCATGCAATTGGTTTACTCATTGTATTCATATATAAAACCTGTGAACTCACCAACCTAGTGTTGACATTTTCAAGTATGTTTTTCAAGAAATTAATCGCGGCAACAAGAGTAACACTACGTAGGGTTCATGCATACATGGTGGATACTACTTTTGAAGATTTTTCTTGTATAACCCATAATGTTTGGGTCATATTTGCAAAATCTTAATATTTTGTAACTTCAATTACTATTTTGGGCTGTAAAACCTTAAACTTAAATTATGTATCCATTTGTATGTATGCGTTTGCAATAATTATATGCTTTGAAAAACCATGAACGTTACGCCTCGCGTTTCCGCCTTGGCGGGGTGTGACAGTAATCATCTAAACATCAAAGTTAATCCCCTTTGGGTCACATGTATTACTCATGCAAAGTCGTGTAGAGTAGCAGAAAGCATTATTAGTTTTGAATTCTATTTTATTAAGTGAATACATTTTTTAAGATTTATTTTCTGTTCAGGTTCTGCGATTTTTTGTTCATGTGACCCATCCACATAGAAGCCCCTCAAATATAACTTGTTCAAATCATCTAGGAATCCTTTTTAATGGGTCAACTCAATGCACTTGTTAAAACCACATGAACACAACTTTTACCCAAATTAAATTATTTAAGCTCGTGCCACATATAAGCCACATGCTAGTATAATTATAATTATTTTAAGTTGTTTAGGTACTTTATTAATTAAGACATGTGATATAATCCCCAACTTTGACCCGTTAGTATACTTTTCTTGAAACATTGTAACATAAAACCAAGAAATGGATTGGTCAAACAGCTTGGTTCAATTTTGAATGGATAATTTTGCTACATTAAGATGTTGTAAGTGTTTATCTTTAATTCTTTTTGCAAAGGTTAGTAACATCAATTACTTTTTTCTGTATTCATTTACAATTCAAACAAAGTAACAATGACTAATGTTGTAAAACGCTTTCCTTTTCCTGCCGTAGCTTATCCCAATTTTACCCTAACTATCAGAATATGTCAAATTCATGTACAGATAAAGTGTTATGGGATTTTTTTTATATGCTAACCCAAGAAAGAAACAGTAAAATACAAATTTAAGACAAGCTTTGCTTACCTTTGTAGCCAAACTTTTTATTTTGTTCTTCAAGATTCTACCAACCTGAAATAACTTTATCGTTTAAAAAAAATTATAAAAGAAGTAGGGGATCCCTTGGGACCTTTGCTTTTTGCCCTAGCCTTACACCCCTTAGTGCTTCAGGTGCAGGAAAACTGCAAACTCCCCTTCCATGCTTGGTACTTGGATGACGGGACGGTTATCGGGGACGCTGTTCAGCTTGCTAAAGCTCTTGACATCATCGGTTCGGAGGGTCCAGCCTTGGGGCTATGGCTTAATATTAGAAAAACTTAGGTATTTTGGCCGGCATGCAACGGGGTGAAGGTCCGGCCAGGGCTTTTCCCCAGTGAGATTGGGAGGCCGGAGAGAGGTGTCAAACTGCTAGGAGGGGCAGTCAGCTGTGATGCCAGTTTTATTAGTGGTCTAACGGCTAAGAGGGCAACGCGAGCTGTTGACATCATGGGACACCTTCCCTTGTTGCGGGATCCTCAAAGCGAACTCCTCTTGCTTAGATCTTGTATGGGGGTTGCAAAGTTGCTATTTGGTTTGCGAACTTGCCAACCCCCCTTTGTGGATGATGCGGTTTCATGTTTTGATAAAGGTCTTCGAGAGGCAATAGAAGACATTGTCGTATGTGGGGGCCCTTTTTTTGGTGAACTCCAGTGGCGGATCGCGACCTTGCCGATGCGGCTTGGTGGGTTGGGCCTTCTGTCGGCCCGGGATGTGGCTGCCTATGCCTTTATGGCTTCCAGGTCTCAATCTTGGGAGTTACAGGACCACATCTTACGCAACAGTGGGGTTGCTACCACTGACCCGGATTATGCCAGCGCCCTGGATCGATTGCATAAATCTCTCCCTGATTTTGATCTTAGCGGTTTCTCTAACAAGGACACCGCCCCCAAAAAACCACAGAAAACTTTGGCGAATGCCCTTTGTTGTCGAATCGCACAAAGTTTGGGAGAATATTTCCATTTGTCCCCCCGCCAGAAAGCCGTCATTGAATGCTTACAGAGGCCTCACGCCCAGGATTTCTTAACTGTTATTCCTATTGAAGGTCTGGGTCAACGTATGTCAGCGGTGGAGTACCGGTCAATCCTTAAGTACCGTCTGATGATCCCCATGTTCCCGAATGATGAAACTTGCCCAGTCTACCGTAAAGCATGCCTGGATAAATACGGGGAGCATGCGTTACACTGTAGAGAGCTGCCGGGGTTTAAGTATCGCCATGACTTTGTTCGAGACGCGTTAATGGATATTCTCAGACGAGCAGGGATCTCGGCAAAGAAAGAGGCACCAGTTAATTTTCTTACGGACCCGGCGGAAGGGAGGTCCACCCTACGCCCGGCGGACGTGCTAGTTTTTGGTTGGGAGGGCGGGAAACATACTTGTGTCGATCTCACAGGTGTATCCCCCCTAGCTGGGTGGCGGGAAAATGGGTTTGTGGCGGGGCAAGCGGTTATGAAAGCAGAGTCAAAGAAGGTGGAAAAGCACGCGAAAGCTTGTGAGGATAATCAGCATGCCTTTGTCCCCCTGGCGTTTGACACATTCGGCTCCTTGGCGCCGGAGGCGGTTCGGTTCTTGGCTAGAGTTCAGCGTGTGGTCCACAGCAACTTTACGACTCCTCAGGGGCGAGGCTTTGTTTTTAGTAGATTAGGGTTTTCCATTCAGAAGGGGATGGCGGCGCAGTTTGTTGCCCGTCTACCTGCTATGCTTATGTAATTTGCCTTGTTGATTGGAATGATTATAATCTTGAAAAAAAAAATTTGAGTTTAAAAAAAAAAAAAAAAAAAAAGAAGTAGGAAAAAAAGGACTCAATTTAGTTACCAATCCTTGTAAAGCAAGGTTGTATATTATGGTGTTGAAAGAGAACATCAACAAACCCTTTTTTCATGTAGTTTAGGATACATCGCTCTATCAAATCTTCTACCTGATACAACACAACATTATGAGTCAAACGAAGAATTGTAGTCGACGCTTTGGTGTATAGGGATTCTGATGTCTCGATAACCAAAAAATTATCATAAGAACACAAATGAAAGCAGGAGAAATGAGAGTCCCAAACATCATAATTTTTTGATTCTATACAAGAATATGGCATTCAATTAATCATACAATTCTTTTGATTCTATAAAACTATATGGCATTCAGTTAATCATTCAAATCTGTTCATATCAATTAACGATGACCGGTTTCAAATGTATAAAAAAAGAACAGATTAACAAATAATTGACATACTTGTAGTTAATCCAATCCAAAGACACTAAAGAGGCAGAGAGGCGTGAAGCGTGGCGTAGCGATGGCGGTGGCGACACCAAGAGAGGAAGGATCGTGGATGAAGGCAAGAACCAATCACCATCTAACCTGTTGAATCTCTTGAAGATTTGAAACACCAGAAATAGCAAAGCGGCGATGATGAAGTCTAGGGTTTTGTGTTTTGGGAAAGAAAGTTGAAGGTTATTGAAGATGAAAGAGAGGCGGAAGGAAGCAAGAGGCGATTAAGGTTTTAGTGTGTTGTGCAATTGAGCGGCTAAATGGTTTCGAACGGGTTAAAAGGGCTTTATAGGGTAATAAAAAGGGTTAGAATATGACCCGTGTGTTGACCTGTATATGGTTATTTTGGTTTTGGGGGAAAAAGTGGTGAGGTGAAATGTTGTGGTGACATGTGGCACCCCATTTTACTTGTTTATTATATAGGATAGATATATATAGATATATATATATAGGGTTGAGTTCATGAGTACACCCCAAAAACCTAACCCGTCCCCAAAAACCAAAACCCCCCACCCCACCCCCCCTCCAAAAACCTAACTTAAAAGCTAAACTAAACCCAAAAAACTAAACGCAAAAGTTAACCCCACTATTTTTACGAGGTTTTGTTTTTTTTTGAACAAGGACGACATGGGAAACATGTTCTCCGAACAAGTTTTTTAGTTTTTGATTTATATTTTGAGTTACGATTTTTTTATTATTTTTTTTACCTTTAATAAGTAGTTTTTTGGTTTTCTCATGAACAATGAGTTTTCTTATGATCCTTCCTCTCTCAGTGTGACATGTGGCACCCCGTTTTACTTGTTTTATATATATATATATATATATATATATATATATATATATATATATATATATATATATATATATATATACAGGGGCCGGTTCCCCTAAGAAGCCCTATTAGGCTGAGAAGCGTAAGAAATAATCTAAGCCTTCTATTCCTTTAATCAATGGATGAAATTTCCCTTGTTAATTTTAATGACAATAACTTAAATTTAGGGGTATTATTGTCAAAATTACAAATCAAACATTCTTGCTTCCCCCGTCTTTCTTCCACTTCCTTCTAGGTTTCAAAAAAGAACGCAAATCAGTGCCCCTTCCTCCTAGGGTTTCAATCGCGTAGCAGAATACAGTCCCCTTCCTCCTAGGGTTTCAATCGGGAAAACAGTGTAGAAACACAAACCGAATCGATGAAAGGAATCCAAAAAACGGTGGTGAAAAATCCAAAAACAACTACAAAGCCTCCAATCGTGAGTTCTTAATCTACATTATGATGCTATTTATAATGTGGTTCTAAATCTTCTGTTTTACATGCTTTTTTTACAGGTAAAGAACTAATTAGACAGAAAAAAAACATAAAGTGTCGTCGAAGGCAAAGGCGTTGGAATCCAAGAAACAACAGAACGGTATGTGGTGGATAATATTGTTTGCGAATGCAAAATTGATATCAACCCTAAAAAAGTGATAGAAATTGAGTTCGTGTCCCGTGTTTTCATAATAATATTATTATTTTAAGTGGTTATGTGCTGATATGGTATGTTTTGATAATGTGCTGGATTGTGTGATATTAAACTATAACATCATATTTTTAAGGGCTTGTTTATGTTTATATGTGTGTTCTGAAATTGTGGTTTTTATGATTTATAATGAAGACGAGTAACGATTTGTGGAAGTTTGAAACTCCTCCGATCAAAATCAAGTTCTGAAACAAATTAATTAAACAATGTTGATCATAATTGCAATATGTTAAGAAGATCATGCTCACAAATCTGAAGAAACAGAGACGAACACTTACTCTGTGTGTGATCTACAGAGGTTTGAAAGTTTGAGTGTAACTGGCTATGGAGGTTTTTAATTATGATGTGTTGTATTTTTGTAGGATTTTAATGTATAGATCCCATTTTGTACCGGATATGATGTGTTTTTTATGTTCTGATATTTAGCAGATCTCATTTTGTACTGTTCTACTATATTGTGCTATGTTCATACTGATCTACTATATTTTTGTATGATATGTTTTTAGGTGCTTTTTTACTTCATAATGTCCTGTTTAGTGTGTTGTTCTGAAATGTTCCAACTGAAGAAACAGTTGTTTAGTTTTTAATGAAATAAGTTCTAATATGAATTTTTTATATGCAAATACACACCTTATTTAATATAAATTATTTAGTGTGTGTGAGTTTATGCACTTGTTATGTGCTGATATTGTGTTATGTTCATATGTGGTTATGAGCTGATATGGTATATGTTTAAGTGCTTTTATAACTCATAATATGTTGTTATTGTTTTTTGTTTTAGAAGTGGTTATTTGTTGATATGGTATGTTTTGATGATGTGCGGGATTGTGTGATAGCTTGTGTATGTTTATATGTGAGTTCTCAAATTGTGTTGGATATGATGTGCTATTTTTTTAGGATTTTGTACTGTTCTACTATATTGTGCTACGTTCATACTGATCTACTATATTGTCATATGCTATGTTTTTAGGTTCTTTTTTACTTCATAATGTGTTGTTTAGTGTGTTGTTTTGAAATGTTCCAACTGCAGAAACAGTTGTTTAGTTTTTAATGGAGTGAGTTTTAATATTATTTTTTTATGTGCAAATACACACCTTATTTAATATAAATTGTTTAGTGCGTGTGAGTTTATGCACTTGTTATGTGCTGAAATTGTGTTATGTTCATATGTGGTTATGAGCTGATATGGTATATGTTTAAGTGCTTTTATAACTCATAATATGTTGTTATTTTATTTGTTTTAGAAGTGGTTATTTGCTTATATGGTATGTTTTGATGATGTGTTGGATTGTGTGATGGCTTGTGTATGTTTATATGTGGGTTCTCAAATTGTACTGGATATGATGTGCTATTTTTTTAGGATTTTGTACTGGTCTACTATATTGTGCTATGTTCATACGGATCTACTATATTGTCATATGCTATGTTTTTAGGTGCTTTTTTACTTCATAGTGTGCTGTTTAGTGTGCTGTTCTGACATGTTCCAACTGCAGAAACAGTTGTTTAGTTTGTAATGGAATGAATTTTAGTATGAAGTTTTTATGTGCAAATACACACCTTATTTAATATAAATTGTTTAGTGTGTGTGAGTTTATGCACTTGTCATGTGCTGATATTGTGCTATGTTTATATGTGGATATGAGCTGAATAAGCTGATATGGTATGTGCTGTAATTTTTAATGCAGATTCATCAGATGATGATTTCCAGAAACCTCTTAAACAACTTAAAAAATCATCAGACAAGAAGTTAAAATCAGCATCAGTAGTGGGTATTTCTGCTAAAGGGTTAGTACCATACGACGAAGAAAAGACAATTCGAATAAGAAACAGCCCAATAACCCTTTGCAAACTAGTTAAACTATTAACTGATAAACAAAAAAGGTTATCAAGGAAATGGGGTTTGGAAATATAAACATGTTCAATATAAGTTCTCTTCCAACAAGCCTAGGATACTGGTTGGTCTCAAATTATGATCCTAGCTGCAATCAATTGAATCTGGGAACACATGTGATCACTATAACATCACAAACAGTACATGAAGTACTTGGCATTCCTATGGGTAAGGTGCAATTTGGAAAATTGAAAAACCCTACAATGAAGGATGTAGTTATTGCAAAGTTTAGAAACCAATTTGATATTGCTGATAAACTGCCAACTACCAAAAAATCTTTTTGATCATTTGAAAGTATGTAAAGATGCAGGAAGACAGTTCCAACTGAACATCCTTGTATTAATCATTACAATAATGGGGGAGATTACACAAGGTTCAACAGTCAATATGAAGTTCCTTCCAAGATTAACAAAGGGGGTGGATATAAAGTTTTTTGATTGGTGTACCTTTATAATTAGTTGTTTAAACAATTTGTACAAGTAAATGGAATGGAGTACAACACTTCAATGGCCCTTTAACATTTCTGACGGTATGTTATTTTGTACTACTTTAAGTGTATATATGAACTGTTTTAGTTATTATGGCACTAAAATTGTAAAATACTAACCATATTATATTTGCGAAAACAGTTGTTATATGCTCAGGAAAGATACAAGAGAACAAATCCAGGAAAGAAGCAGATCCCAGCAATATCATTTTTTGAAAATGATACCATCAACAAACTTAGTGCTGATGATGAAGAAAAAGAAAAAGAAAAAGAAAAAGAGGTGGAAATTGAAACAGTAAAGGGAGATAGAAAAAGAAAAAGAGGTGATAAAGAAGAAAAAGAACAAGTAAAGGAAAAAGAAAAAGAGATGGAAACTAAAACAGTAAAGGGAGATAGAAAAAGAAAAGGAGGTGATAAACAAGAAAAAGAACAAGATCCATTAGTTATCATCAGTAAAAAGCCATCAAAAAAGCTGAAACTGAAGTAAAAAAGAGTGGAAACTAAAACAAAAGATGATGTTGATAAACATCAAGTAAACCTTGGAGATGATGATATTGGTAAAAAAATGTTGAGCACCAGTACATCAACTGTTAAAAACCAGACCCTCAAAGTAAAACTGCGTGCACAAGTTTTACCAGAAACACAAACACAAGGTTAAGACAAACCAAAAGAGTTCAATCAAACAGACGATTATTGGCAGAGAAGATCTTACTATGAGTCGATTGCTGGATCAATAGAATGGTTGTCTGCAAACGCATCAAAACCAGCACACCCAGCGACCGAAAGCGTATGTACATCAACTTATCTTTATTTTATTGTTATATAATGTTAGGTCATTTCTTATATTTTTTGCTAGATTATGATAATAACATAATCTAATTTCAGGAATGGATAGATATGATAAAATCAAAAACAAAGGCGTTAGACACTTATATGAGTGAAACACATGAATTGATTGTAGAAGGCTACGGGAAGTACAAAAGTGAAGAAATATTTGATGCTATTGATGAGTGGCGATTTAGATTAAAGCACTATGGTGATAAATACAACAAAGAATTGAATGAAGATAAAGCAGCACAGGCAGAAAAAGGGGAGAATGAAGAGAAAAGAACACAATCACAAAAAATGATGGTATCGCTCTTCGATACAACCCAATTTCGCTTCAGTGATTCAATCCTAGAAGATGTTATAACAGAAGTGAAGAAAGTAGAAGGACAAAATAACAATGAGGGTGCTGAAATTGTTGATGATGTCATAAAAATGTGTGTAAAGATATAAGCAAACAGCACACCAATGAAGTTGTTACTAATGAAACAGCATAAGGAGGAGGAGAAGATGGAGAAAAGAAAGAGGAGAAAGGAAATGAGAAGAAACCAGCACAAGAAGAGAAAAAAGAAAAACCCCAAAGGGTTATCCAGAAAGTTGCAGACCCGGTGATAGCTAAACCTAAACAGATGGAAAATCAGGGATACTCAAAAAAATCGGGGTCTAGGTTTGATTTTGCTCGGGCTGTTCAGGGGGCAAAAGCCAGCAAAAACTTCCAACTCTAAACCTTCTGTTCCCGCTAGTACAGGTTCTGTCCTTCCGGGCCTTCAGACTGCAGGAAAAGATGAGAAACCAGCAAAAGAAAAAGGAAGAGAAGGGAATAAGGATAAACCAGCACAAGTGAAGAAAGTGAAAGAAGTTGATGCTGGAGAAAGGAAAGTGAATGAGCAGAAAGTAGTGGAAGATAATGTTGGTAAAGCAGGAGGATTTGAAACACCAGCACCTAAAAGCAAAGATGACTCAGAAGTACCGGTGTTCATAGGTGTTAATCTCAACAAAAAGAATAAAGAGCAAAAGAAAAACGTTGCATGTGCAACTCGCCCGGCTGAAGCTTTATGTTCACCGTATGTGCAACGAGTTGTACAGTTAAACACCAAAAGAGAAAACATTGAAGACAGAATTGCAGAATGGATTTTTGCTTCTATTGAAGATCCCTGGTACATATAAAAACAATTAAATTTTGATTAGATAAAAGTGATTGTTGTTACTAATTTGTGTATTACAATAATGCAGGATATTCGTATTTCAAAATGCAACGAGTATAGGTATTCCAAGAATTTGTATGGAATATTTTCATCCAAATGAGTATCTACAAGTTAATGCCATTACTTGTTGGTCTTTAGTCCTCAACAACGAGGAAATATACAGAAGCAGAGGTGCACTAGCAAGGTTTTTCTGCCCATGTAATATGTTGGTATGCTTTCAAATATATTTGTTGGGTTGAATAAATCTTTGATTTAATTGTGTTTAGTACATGTAACAAAAACACTGTTGTTTTACATGCTTGTCATCCAAAAATATGTGCTGGGTTGAATAAACCTTTAATCTATTGTTTCTTTATGTACAGGGAGAAAACAATTTCAAAAGAAGAACAAAAAAAGAAACTCGTTTCGAGAATTTCAAATGAACCTCAAACAAAATATAATTAATTCAGAATTTAATAGCATAAAGAAGGTAGACATGTTGTTTATACCGATGCTGCAAGATACACACTTCTATGTGATCTATTTTAATTTTAAAAGAAGTGCCATTGAGGTTATGGACAACATGAGTGGCAAATTGAAGTCAACAAAGATGGCCAGGGTCAAAATAGTGGTAATATATCTATATTTGTGATGTGATAATATATCTATATTTAATAACAGCCCATTTATGTTTCATGTTTTTAGGTGTTTTTATACTACATAATATGTTCATACTGATCTTCTATATTGTCATATTTGTATGTGTTGTTTACTGATTTTGAAAAGTTTTGATTTCAGAAAGACATACTATGTGAATTCCTTGAAACAAAAGAACCAGGCATGTATACAAAGATTATAAAAAAGCACCAGTTGTAGTAAACATGCCATGGAGGACTTCAGATAATTTTGAGGATTGTGGTATATTTGCAATGAGGCACATGGAAACTTACAATGGTCAGCCTCTAAATCAATGGGTCAGTGGATTGTCAAAAGAAACGGAAGGACAAAAGCAAGAACTGAATGACCTAAGATACAAGTATTTGACAAAAATACTTTTATCAGACATCAACATTCATAAAGATGAAGTGCTAGAAATGTTGGAAAAGTATGAAGATTTAGAGAAATCTAAAAGAGGAGAGTTGAAGAAAGATGCTGAATCCAGAATTAGTGAAAGATTGAAAAGCTGTGTAGGGTTGAAAGATGAAAATCAGTGAAAGATTGAAAACCAGAATCAGTACAAGTTGATGTTTATTTGGTGTGGTATGAAACAGTAAATTTTCATGTTTTTTTGGTATGGTATGAAACAGTTCAATGTTGATGTTATTATGGTAAGAAAATTTGGTGTTTTGGTTTAATCATTGTTAAAATTGTGCTGGTTTATGATACAAATTGTGCTTGTATAATTAGTGTTAAAACTGTGCTAGGAACTACACATATATTGCGCGTTCAATTTAATACTTGGCTTACATAATTAGTGTTAAAACTGTACTGGGAACTACACATATATGATATAAATTGTGCGGGTTTATGAAACAGTTCAATTTAATAGTTGGCTTACATAATTAGTGTTAAAACTGTGTTGGGAACTACACATATATTGCACGTGCTAAGATGTATTTTATATATAATGGTGGTTTGTAAAAAAACATAAGGAGATTGAAATTTTAATAGTACTCGATTGTAACATCAACACCATCAAATCACTAAGATAATGCAATAAAAAGTACCACAAACCACCAAGTATATGTAAATCTTATAAACATCCAAGCATATGTAAATCATATAAACATCGTTAATCGTATGCAATAAAAATTACCACAAACCACCAAGTATATGTAAATCTTATAAACATCCAAGTAAATGTAATGTAAAAATCGAATAAGTAAATGTTATAAATTCTTGGAAACAACACCAGTTTATCTCTTAGAACCAGCACCAACTGCTCTCCTAGAACTAGTACCAAGTGAACCAGCAACAATTGCTCTTCTAGAACCAGCACCAGTTGCTCTCATAGAACCAGCACCAGGTCAGGTGAACCAGCAACATCACCGCCTGCATTCTAGGAATCAGCACCAGAAGCAACCTTCTTCTTACAACTTCGACTATTATGTCCATGAACCCCACATGCCAAACATTTTCTAGATGTTTTTGAAACTCGTGCAGATGCTACCTCACGAAAAGACTTGAAACGCTTATGTGAACCAGACCCCTTGTTTCTAATTCCACTAGGTGGAAGAATACTAGCATAAGAAGATGAACACGGCTGTTCAACACCAAGAATATTTGATAATCTTGCATTCTTGTCTATTGGTTCCTTCGAAACCAAATTAGCATCCACCTTCAACTTCGAATCATTTACTTGGTCTCTATATAACGATAACTCGTCCATGTTTGTAACAAGTCTATTTACAATATATTCAGTTGAAGTCATAATCTCACGCACAATGCTGGAAGCACGATCAACATTATTACCAAGGATATTTTGATCAATAGTGGAACCCGTTGTCTTCTTTGGAACAACATCTCTTGTCCATCGCTTCATAACATATTTTTTGAGGAAAATCCTTTATACCACAAAGTCGTAAAACGAAAAAGTTATGCCTACATAGCAAACCATATTGCTCATATCTATTGCAACCGCATTTAATATCCATTTCCTTTGGAATAAAAAGAATCTACAACAGTAAACAATGAATGTTACAAATCAGCACTTTCAAATCTAAAGTGTGATATTTAAAGTGTGATGGTTTACAAATCAGCACATACAAATTTGAGAAGCTATTTAAATTGTATTATCTTTACTTTTAAACAAAACAACACATTTATATTTAACAACTACACAAAACATATTTGTTAAAAACATAACAGATTTGGGCTGATATCATATTTGTTTATATTTAACAATAGCACAAAACATAAAAATAAAGTATGAATAAATACCTCATGGGTGCCAGGAAGATTAACCTGCAGAATATAAAACTTGATTAAATCACCAACTTCTTATTGATGTCTGCACATACAATTCTTACAAGCAATACGGATTTCATCGTGAACATCATAAAAGATTTCTCGAGTATAAATCTTATCAGCTTGGCATTCCATTTCATAATCAGTAAGCATGCGTGTTTCTGTATATCTGGTGTCATGATTATTTTTTCTACGCTTGAACCTCTGAGCTTCCATTGCAGCATCAAAGTGGCTCAAAAATTCTACCAAAGTTAATTTTGTGTTGGTCAACTGACCAAAAAAGTGCTTTTCACTCTCAGATCTAGATGTAGTACGCATAAGCCCAGACATATGTTCATGACGATAGAATGCATGTATCCAATCAAATCTCAGTGAATACATATCAGACAACCACTTGTAACTATGAAGGTTGTATTCCACCGTCACATCAAACCATTGCTTCTCAAATTCAGCGGGTTCAAGAGCATCAGTCCATACAACGTTACATATTTTTTCTTTAAAATCCTCATCATGTGATAAATTGGTACCAACCTATTATAAAAAATAATTAGTGTATTAGAGTAATAAAAACAACACATATAGTAAATAAAAACAATATATATACCTTATCAGCAACTTTGATCATTATATGACACATACATAAGCGATGTCTGGTATCTGGAAAACATCTCGAATAGCAATTTTCATTGCAGGGTCCTGATCAGTAACAACCACTTTAGGTGCAATGCTGTAACATCTACATTTTCCAACAATATTTTTATTTGCATTTCATACAATAATAACACAACACTTAAACCCCATACCTGTTGTCACATTAAGTATTATTTTAAACATATATCGACTCAATTTTTCAAACCTTGCATTTACATATTATTCCTCCTTTATGTGTAACACATATAAGTGTACATACATGCATATAGATAAACATTTTTGTTACGATGAATATATATGCATATCAAAATAAAACATGTAACTACATCTCTTATCTTATTCATATACAAATATATATATTTTGTTATACTAAATAAATCAAAGTTATGAGATTCGAGCATGTATCTAAATCTTTTAAATATATACATGTATTTGTATATAAAACTATATGTAACTATTTGTTGTTATTAATTCAACCACTTATGCAACTTGTAATTTTATAAAGATGGAAACCTTTTTTTAAAAAAACAAACTTTGGTTAAATGTTGTAAATTTTATAAAAAAAAACATTTTTATTAAAAACAAATAAAATGAATTTAACTTGATTAAATTGAGACTAAAACCCTATCCATCGTTTGAACCCCCTCATCATTCCAACTGAACCTTTCCCCTTTGTTATGAACCCTAAAAGACCAAACACATCCAATTTTGACTTTTAAAAAGTCAACAAGTCCCAAATCCAACCTCCAAACTACGAATTCGTGACTGATAATACTTCCAAATCGTGCGCGACTGTTAGACGACCTAAATCAAACGTTCATAATAATGCAATCAAGTCTTAATCAAACCAATCGATCGCCAAACCTTTCCCGTAACCGTTTCACTTAAATGCGAGTCGATTTAAGCATTTTGATTGAAATTAAAACCTGTAATTCAATCACATATCATTACAACACCTGTTACAAACTCCCTGTACTCACAAATCCAATTTACCTCAACCCTGGAACGCGATTAAGGCCGAAGAAATCGACCACAAACCTATGGCCGATCGCCACCATTCCGCAACCATTTCAGGTAAAATTACTATCATTGAACTCGTCTTGATTAACACATCGAAACCCCTATCATTTGGGACTCGCGTCGCCAAGAATTTGTGGGGATTGTGGGATTAGGGTTTGCGGAATTTCGTACCGCAAAAGGAGGAGTTGGTTTAGGTGCGAGTTATAAGTTTCTCAAACCCAAACCTAACATGGCAATTGCCCTGTTTCATCGGTTACCTCGTTTGGACTTCAGACGAGAGGTCACGGGTTCGAACCCACCCGTGCCCCTCCTTTTTACGCGTTTAACTATTTAAAACTCGGATCCCCTCTTTTCTTTGTTTAAGAAATTCGCGGACCTACCATATTACACTAATAGTCCCTTGGCCCAATGGTTTGTACCTTATTAGTTTCCAGAGCAGACCCGGGTTTGACCCCGGGCAACCTCACTTTTTTTCTGTTTAATTATTTTGCATTAATTCATTATATAAAAAAGATTACTTTTATAAATCCCTAAACACCCGGATCAATTTTGTAAAGTTAAACTGTCTAGTAAGACCATTTTACTTAGTAAAACCTAATGCATTTTAACCATATCAATATGTTTACTCTTGACGAATAATTATTTAAAGTTCTTGATTTTAAGATATACTTGTAACATAAATAATTGTTTCTACACAACCATTTGTCTTGTAAAGGTTCAAACATCCTTGGTTTCTTTTATATAATTATACTTATTATGTAAAGTTCATTTCTATGTACTTTTAATAAATTTTGACTTAATTAGAACATAATTTTTCACAATTAACTTCCATGGAACCCAAACTATATACGAATAAAATGATTATTTATTTAACTAGTGACCTATTCATTTTTGTAAATAATCAGTTATTATTCAATTAACTATCATTCATTTTATCTATTCACTTATTTTCAGACAAAGACATAAACTACTTATTCATATAAACTTTTATTTACTTATTAGTTATTCTTAGAATAACTATCTAATAAATTCAAATGTATCATAAATACTATATAATTAATTAGAAACCCTAATTAATTCTACTAAATTTTACTTTGTCATTATTGTTTAAATAAATTGTGATAAACTCATATATTTTCCTACAAACTTTCTCAAACCCTATGTCCGACCCCAAACTCCAAAAATCCCTAGGAACTCATAGTAGATTTAGAACTCCTTGTTATCATTGAGTCTAGAATACAAATTAACTGTGTAGGTTGATTGTGAGGAATCCTCACGAAGCCTATCCATCATTTACAAATCATATAACTTGTTAGCTTCATTACAGGTGAGTTTCATAGCCCCCTTTCACTTTACTATTGGTTACAAATACTCTGGGTGGAACATGTTTATATACTATACATACCAAATTCAATACCATTGCTAATTACTATGTGTTTTATGTCTTAAACTACTTAGCGACCATACGTGTGTTCATGTCTAGTACAATCATTAACTTGTGTAGCAAGCCTAAGGTAGTATCTTTTATGATCATTTATAGGGGAATCCGATTCCATAGTTAACACAAACCTTGGCGGGTTTTGGGTGTACCATATTACTATTTTTTTAAAACATAATCAGTGGGATTGTACTTACGAGGTTTTTATTACTTATGGATTGAATTATATGCTTGGAACCTTGTATGTTTTCAGATTCATGCCATAGTTAAGCTTTGAACATATTGAATTCTAAATCCTTTTTACTTAACTTTTTTTTGGTGTCAAAACCTATGTTACTCACCAACTACTTGTAGTTGACATTTACTCACATGTTTCAAGTGCACCGGTTTGAGGACACTACATGATCACTTAGGACTTCGGACCTAGCTTTAATATAAACTTATGTTATGTTTGAACGCTTTGTTTTTTCATTTCTACTCGTAACGGATGCATTTAATTTTGATGAATAAATACTGTCACATTTAATAGATAATCGTGTGCTTTTGAACAACTGCGTCTGCCCCGGCGTATAATCCCCCACCGGCCGGGGTGTGACAAATGCCATGCGATGTCAAAAACGTTTCAAGGAGCCATTTATATGATTGTACGGTCTCCGAAGCTAACAAAGCATCACCAAACGTAACATTGTGATGAAAATTATCAGTTCTAGTGAATGGAACAAATACCAAGTCATACCTAAAAATAAAGTTTACAAAATAACAAAAAGCTGGGTAAAAAACCGCACAAACAAAAATTAATGGTAAAATTATGCTGGTATATAATTATGCTAGTTTTATAAGATATTGAAATATGCTTTATAACAGGTTGGTACCAGCACAAAAAACATGACATCAAAAAACAAACATAATTCACATGACAATCAGTTTTAAAAAAACAGCACAGAATGAAGGAAATACCTATTTGTATGGAATGTAGCATCAAAAGACATGACATCTCCAAACACACCATAATTCAGCATCATTTATTCATCAGACCAAAATAATCCAGCAAGAGCCCCCTTTTCATCACAGAAATAATCACAAAAAAGGTCAGGTTTCTTCATAAGACGTTGTACGGCCATATCAACATCAAACTCTCCAATAAACAAATTCAGATTTCTTTTAAAATTTTTACAATCAGTAGCCGTCACTCCAACTTTCTCAAATCCACCATGCATTTTTCTTATAAGGTTAAATGCCCTAACCGGACCAATATTCATATCAGAGAAATCAGAGAGTACTTGTTCTTGAGTGAATGTCAACTTTCTAGAACATAATAGATGAGAATCTTCTTCATCAACAAAGCTATGGTTGGTATCTCATACACTTAGTTAAATGTAAACGGATGTGTGCCTTACATCCAATACGTTTAGAAGGTCTCCTCCTTTTATCTTTTGATTTTGTAGCAGAACCAACACCATCATTAACCTTTTCTTCAAATAAATGAAAACCCACTTTTGCACAAACTATATACTTAATAGTTATAACTCCTTTTGTTGAGCATTGAGTATGCTTTTGTGTCTCAAAACCCGCTAACTTAGCATAATTCTTGTAGAAAACATAAGCTTCATCAATTGACTGAAACAACATACCAACACTAGGCTTGGATGAAGACGCAACAATAGGAGTATAGTACATCTTACCAGTACTAGGACATATACGCACACCTTAAATAACAAAAATAAAACATCAATTTATCAAGCACATATACTAGCATAAAAAGAGCATATTAAAACAGTAACTCGCACAACTTATAAACCAGCACATAGAAGATGACATGTGGTATTTGATAACAGTAAACAAGAACAATTTATAAAACAGTACATAACAATTTCAACAATTTAAACCACGACAATTTGAACTCTGTTTTCATAAAACCAGCACAAACGTAATTGTATCACATTCAACAATTTAAACCAGAACAATCTATAAAACAATACATATAAATTTTATGTAATAACAATAAACCAGAACAATAACAATGTAAACCACAACACTTTGAATTTTGATTTCATTAAAACAGCACAAACGTAATTGCATCACATTCAAATAGAACATTCACACTGAACATTCAAACAAATACAAAAAAAATCAAAAAACCTAATCAAAATTGAGATTGAATCGTGTGTCTACCATCGCCGTTGCTAGACATATCAACGCCGCTAGACATATCGCCGCTGCAGGACATTGTAACACAGAATCGAATGTCGTCGAAGAAACAAAACCTAGCCTCACGAACAAACCCTAGCCTCAAATGATCAGAATGAAGAAGAACGAAGCCTTAGATGATGATGTTTGAATGATTGAGATAGTGACTCTGGATTTGATTGAAGAAGAAGATTGCGAATTTCGTGTGACGAATTGAACCAGCTTGCATGAATAGGCTCTATGGTGGATTTGGGTTTGAAGATGGCTATTGAGTAATGGAATTGAACCAGCTTGCTTGAAGAGGCCTATCGGGGATTTGGGTTTGAAGATGACTCTTTACTACCAAAAATACCCTTCCTCATTAAACAAGGAGATTGTCACATGTCAAGCTCAGATTGTTTCTTAGGCTTCTTAGCCTAATGGGGCTTCTTAGTTGATCATCCTTCTATATATATATATATAGGGATGAGTTCACCAGAAAACTCATTTTTATGAGAAAACCAAAAAACTTCTCATTAAAGGTGCTGCATATGTGTAGTACACCCAAAAGCCTAACCCCCACCCAAAAACCTAAACCCCCCACCCCACCCCCACCCAACCCAAAAAACCTAAACCCACCCCACCCACCCCCCACCCTCCCCCCAAAACATAACCTAAAAGCTAAACTAAAACCAAAAACCACCCCCAAAAGCTTACTATGCTACACATATGTAGCAAAACGCTGATTTTTTTTTTAAAGAGGACGACGTGGGGAACAAGGTCTACGAAGCAATTTTTTAGTTTTTTATTTATATTTTGAGTTATGATTTTTTTATTATTTTTTTTTATCTTTAATAAATAGTTTTTTGGTTTTCTCATAAAGAATGAGTTTTTTTATTATACTTCCCTTTTGTATATATATATATATATATATATGTAATTTTGTCTTGGTTTATGAGCTACGTGTGACATGTGAGTGCCTTAAAAGACAAATGTTAGTAATGAGAGAAAATTCGTGACAACTTTAATATCTTGACATTTGTAGCAAAGTTCTTTTAGACCTTTGACATTTGTAAATGTAAAGATACTAATTAAAACTTTATACGCGGCACAAACAAGTTTGCTTGATTTCTCACACTTATGAACAAAAATAACTTGGTAAATCTTATAATAAACTCTTCATTAATTATAAAATGTTTAGGCATAAACTTTATTTCGAATATTTATATTCTTTTAATTTTAAACTTTTTCTCAATATTGAACTTTTGTCACGTAAGAGTAAGAGTATATACTATATATGTAGACCAAACGAAACCATGGACCAACCGTGGGTTTACGTGCGCTTCAGCCCGTTCGAATCATCGATGAGTTTTTATGGGCCCAAGACAAGATTAACCCATTTGAATAAACAAATATTCATGCTTCAAATTAGCTCGATATTAAAACTTAAATATAAATCTTTAAAGTAAAATGGTAACTATATGAGAATAATCATAACTCTTAACAAAAAAAATAAAAATAAAAATAAAAACTTGAGTATGTTGATACGTACCCACGTTGTCCACCTTTTCCTTTTCTAGTTGATTCCTATCCCATGCCCACCTTTCCACGTTGCCCATGCAATCTAAGCGTTTTCCTTCTTGTTGCTTATGTTTGTTATTTTTGCTTCCTGTCATCTAGAGTATTGGGTTTCTAAGGTAGTTTTATTTTATTGTTTGTAAGGCTATATAAAGCCCTTAGTATTTGGTTAATGGAAATATGAATGAAATTATGAATTTAGTCTGAACTCTCTCTAAATATTCTTCTGGTTATCTCTAATCTCCATTATGTTTATCTCAACCCGATCGGTACATATCAGTGGTATCAGTGCCGTCGTGATCCCCATTGCTGCTCAAACTCTATCCAAACATGAGTTGTTGGATCGAATCGAGTCAACGATTGCTCAGTTGATTGATCTTCTCAAAAACCGAGCTATGTTCCCAGCCCCTACCACCGCTGCCGCCACCGGCCAATGCCGCCTCACCACCACCAACCGCTGTCATGACACCACCTCCGTCAACAGTTGTCGCACCGCCTCCAAAAACCACCCCACCACCCGCTTCTGTTGCAGGACCATCCACAAGAACCACACCAACACTCTCACCCAATCTAGCTTCTTCAACAGCCTCATCGGCACCTAATCCAGCGCCAAAACATGCCTCTTCTATCGTCTCGTCCGCCCCATCCCATGGACCGAAGATGGCCAGAAAACCCAGGCCAAAGAATATGAAATTGATGGTCATCAAAAAGAAAAGGACACCGGCCAAAGTTGCAGTAGAGGAAACCAAGTTACGATCACTGTTTTATCTCACCGAACATTTGCTTTTGAACCAAGAAACACCGGTCAACTGGGTCGCCGTGCAACACGAGTGGCGGCCACCATGGCCATACGTTAGTACTTCTCCGAAGGCAACTGGTACTGACCTTTAGCACAACGGGAATGGTCTGAATCGCATTGCACGAGTTGAATGGAGAACCCCGTGGCGTTCCATTAGGACTTCTCCGAACGTAACCAGCAGAACCGAGTGGCGAACGCCGTGGCAATTTGCTAAGCGTTGTCCGGATTCCGTCCTTGAGGACAAGGACGTTTTCAAGGGCGCGGGATTGATACGTACCCACGTTGTCCACCTTTTCCTTTTCTGGTTGATTCCTATCCCATGCAATCTATGCGTTTTCCTTCTTGTTGCTTATGTTTGTTATTTTTGCTTCCTGTCATCTAGAGTAGTGGGTTTCTAAGGTAGTTTTATTTTTGTGTTTGTAAGGCTATATAAAGCTCTTAGTATTTGGTTAATGGAAATATGAATGAAATTATGAATTTAGTCTAAACTCTCTCTAAATATTCTTCTGGTCATCTCTAATCTACATTCTGTTTATCTCAACCCGATCGGTACACATTATATGTTTAACCTAAAAATTTGTATGTCGTACTATTCTGATGTTTTGAAACACCTCTAGGCTCTAGCTTTAAGAGGGATGTTTCTTACTCGTCTTTCATATTTTTAAGCATTTGCTTTATTGTTTAAATGTTTTTTCATCATTCAATTGATAAATAGTAATATTTGTATCCAGAGCCAGCCCTGATTAGGTGCCGAGTGGACGACCGCTCAGTGCCTGATTTTTCGGGGCTCAAATTTTTAAAAATTTATGTTATAAAAAAATATGTAAGATTTAAAACCCAATAAAAAACTATAAGTTTAGCGCAACTTAAACCCAAATAATTTACTAGTTTAGTATTTTAGTTCAACTTAAATCTTAACCCAATAAAAGTTACTTGTTTTAACCCAATAAACTTTTATTTGGTATTAATTTTTGGCTTTTAGCTCAATAACTCAATAAAACCCAACTTCCAAATTCAAACGATTATTAAACCTAAAAATCAAAACTTATGGCAATTAAAAAAAACTACAACCGACGCTTCAAATTCAGAGACCGAGAGCCAGAGGTTGTGACTTGGGACTTTTACTTGGCAATTGGCATGTCGAGCATTCAACAATCAAGGTTGAGAACATTGAAATTCGATTGATTGAACAAAGAACTCGGTTATTCTTAATTTTTTGGTTTTTTAAACATCTTTATTTTTCAATCAAGTAAGTTTTTTTTAATGTAGGGAAGCTTGGAAACACTTGTAACTCCTTGGATTTAGTTTGGGGCCTGATATTGATGGGTTTCTAACCTAGTAGTTATAATTAATTTTTCAGAAATCACGCCTTATAAACCATTATCCGGTAGTTAAAACGTAAAAAGAGAAAACTAGATGAATTTGCTATCGTATTAATGAAAATTTTTCTTCGTATATATAGTTTTATATTTTAGATTTTAGATTTTTAAGGGCTCGTATTTTAAAGTCGCACATGATATCCAAAATCATAAGGACGCCCTATTTTTATCCAGAAACAAAGTCAAACATTTGATAGATATCCAAATTATTGATGACAAAGTAAAAATTAGATAATGTTTATTTATGGACGGACAAACGAAAAAAGCATGTTTCTTGTAGAATAGTAGAAACATATTTTTTTTTATAAAAGTGACCGAATAATTATTATTTCTATAAAAGACTTGCAACGCTACCATACCCTCCCAATCAACTGCTCTCTAGCTCAGTGAAAAAACCAATTTTTTTTTTCTTGTGGGGTCTCTTTTTCTCTATGCTCAAATTTCTAAGTACCCAACAAAAGATCTTTTTGGACCGGTTCGGTTCGGGTGATCGGGTTGGGTCGTTCACATAATAATATATGTAGGATCGTGAAAGTACAAGATGGTTCTGTTCTTAGTTGAAATTGGCGGAAACAATAACAACTACACAAGTATAACCGAGTAAATAGAAAGAATACTTTTAAGAACATTGTTGTATTAAGCTTTTGCAAATAAACGATTACAAATGAAACTCAATCAAAAAGCACACTTACAATGAAGTGTTTACACAGTATTTATACTCACTTAGAATCAAGACAGACCCTTGATTCTAAGGATCAGATCTAACACAGTCCGTTGATCTTTTGTATATAGCTAACTATTAAACGTTTAGTCTAAAACTAGTTAACTTTATTTAAGCGTCTTCTTTATGCATTATTGCTTGCATTCTTAGAGAAGAGCATTGTTGTCTTTCATTGGTTGTGTCATTGAGGTTCCTTCTGCTTTGAGTGTGTCAGTTGCTTTTGCAGAAAGTTGTCAGTGACGCTTGGCATGGATAGTCAGCTGCAACGATTTGTCTTCAAGGCACACGGCTGTCAGCAGCAAAGATGAGGATCAGCAGCAAGATGTGACCATCCAAAGCTGCTGATGATTTGCCTGTCAGCAGCATCAAGTGTTGATGCTGCTGAGAGGCCTATCCGCAGCAACTTTGGTCTTCAGCAGATAAGGCTATCCGCAGCAGATTTGTTCTTCAGCAGGAGAACAAGTATCCGCAGCAGATAAGCTTGTCCGCAGCAGTTTGTTGGTCAGCAACAAACTCTGAGATCAGCAGCATATGTACTTAGAGAATTTTGTAGCCATCAGTCTTTATTTCTACAAACTCCCCCTAGACTGATGCTACCAAAATTCTTTTACTGCCTTTGTTGCTGAAGATTTTGCATGTTTCTGACTATCCTTTCAACCTCATATCCTCTCTGGTCCATGCTGGGATTGTTAAGAGGAAGCTCAGATAGAGTCTTGATGTCTTTGCTTGCCATTTTGAAGATAGCTTTGCTTGAACACCTCATCTTCTGTCCTTTAACATCTGTCAGAGTGAATTCATTCTTCTCGGCATTGTAGGACCAGCTGATGAATGGAGAGTGGGATTGAAGAGGTTTGGCATCAATGATTTCATCTTTGCTGGGGTTGAAGTAATGTCTTATTGCCAGCAATAAATGTCTCCCACTTTCATTCTCAGGCTCAGAGGATTCACCCAGCTCCATCATTCTTCTTAGACCAGAATCTGGAAGCTGTAGTACCTCATCAATAGATGTATAGATTGATCTTTTAGCTTCTGTCCTCCCCCTGAACACTTCAAACCATTGGTCTTCAGGGCTGTATGACCATCTGATCATTTCTCTTGAGTCTTTTGGTTTGGAAGTGGGTTTGTTTTTCTTTTTGGGAGGTTGTTGATGAGTAGGAGCTGGGTGTGAGGATTTAGACATTGAGGGAGGAGAGGAAGGAGGTCTAGGAAGGAGAGTGGAAGGTTGTTGGATTGAGGAAGTGTTGGGTGAGAAAGAAGGCTTGGGTTTCTTTGATTTCCTTTCTTCTTCTTGAATGTTTACCCTTTTCTTTGAGTCTTTCTTCTCCAATCTTTCTTCCTCATCCTTCTTTACTTTGAAATAGAGGGCTTGCAGGTTCATAAAATTCATGAGACCTAGCCTCTTTCCACTCTCTCCTCTAGCCTTAAGGAAGTCAATCATGATCTTCCTTTCTTCATGGGTCCTTTTATTAAAGGCAATGTGCTTTGAAATACAACCTGCTCTTGAATCCAGTCGTCAAGACTGTCTGAGTCTTCCTCCATTGGGACCATCTCCCTCTTTTTGGTTGCATCAGTGGACAAATAAGCATTAGTTTGGGTGCCCACTGATACAAGGGAGGGAGTAGGTAAAGTTGGGCATTGATGGGCTTCATGCATACAGACTTGGTGTCTTAGTTTGGACACTTCAGCCTCTAGCATAGCCACCCTGGCCGTCAATTCCAAGATATGAAGTTGCAGTCTGTCCTCATCCACAGTTGTGGAATCCTTAGATCCAGATGGGGCCTTAGGCCTAGCCTCTTCATCCCCATCACCCATGGTTTCTTGGCGCCTGGGATCCCTCTCAGTGACGGGAGTTTCCAAGGAATCATCCTCACTGTGAGTTGCCGTGGTTGAGGTCTTAGCAATGTTGTCACTGTCCTCCTGGTTATTTGATGGACCAGCAGTAGTGACAGCCTCTTCCACACCCACTCTTTCATAACTTCGAGAGTGGACCTTCAGGGTAGTAGAACTTGGGTTGGGTGTGTTGGAAGCAAGATCAATCAGTACCTCCGAGATAGTGGTAGTTGGAGAAGGTACATCATCTTGATCAGGTTCCTCAACACTTAAGTTCAGAAGAGAAAGGAAAGGCTCAGGGGGCTGTTCTATGGATCCGGGAAGTGATCCTGATCCTAATAGAGAGACATCCAAAGGAGTCTCCCTAATAATGTGGTTGTCCCTTATGATATTCTCACCAGAATGTTGTGATTCTGAGTGAGGGCTGGTAGGTTGGGTTTGGGCCTTGGAGGCAAGAGAAGAAGGAGTTCTCTTGCCCCTTTTCCTAGTATATGTCGTTGCAACCGGGGCCCTGTGTTCCGGTTGAACGATAACATCCTAAAGAGGTGTAAGTAATTTTTGTGCCTGTGCATCCTTAGTAGTATGCACAGGGGTTCGAATGGTAGAAGCAGACTGTTGTTCAGGATGTGAGGTGGAGGGTGTGGGATCAGTATCAGCTGGGATTGCTGAACTGTCACCGGGGTACTCTGTATGTTCAGCATTGTAGATAACAATGGAACATTGACCCCTGAGAACTTTTTGGAAACAGTTCTCATGCTTTGAAAAATATTATTTTTATGTCCCAACATGATGTAGATTCTTGCAGGTTTTGAAAGTTCTTTTAGTTCTTGATTGAAAACTTCCTGCAAGAATCTTGGGTACATAAAAAATTGTTACTTTGCCCCCTCTTGAAGGTTATATCTCAAACCCTCAAAGATGAGGTGTGCAAAGTTGAAGCCTTGGTTAGTGACCATACCATGGATGGCGGAGGCAAGTGCGGAGCTCACCTGATGCCATCCACTCCTCTTCTGGGATATGCATTGGAGAAGAGTGTGGCAAAGATACTTCCATGGAGGGCCCATCAGCGCCTTCTCGATCGTATACTCGGTCTGATTTCCAGTGTATCCAATGGATACAAAGTTCCTCATGTATTCGTCCTTCGAGTATGAGATGGCTGCTCCCTCATCTTGAAGCTTAAGATGTTTTCTGAGTGTGGCTTCCAAGATGGTGATATCCTTGTCGTCTACTTTGGCTTTAATTTGGGGAATCCCCTGTTCGGTTGAGTAGACAGCGGTACTCCAAAAATCCTCCATATGAGGGATATATATGGTAGGGTTGGTTGTGAGGGCAAATTGGATCTTTGATCGACATAAGAAGTCGATCATATCATTAAATCCTTCGGATTTCTTTCCTTTGGTAAGATATGCTGTAAGGTTGTGGTATGGGGAGAACTTATCATCAGGGTTATTGATGTCTGTCATTGTTGTTTGATTTGGAGGGAAGGTTAGAATATGGGAGGCTTTGAATGTTTTAAAGATTAAGGGCTTTGAATGTGGTGGGGACTTGAGAGAAAGTGATGTGGGTTTAGGGTGAAATTGAAGGTGAAGAGGTGGTAAGGAAATTGGATTTGTTCTTATAACGACAGAGGAGGGAAAAAGCAAAATGACTTGTACAGTACAACCTTATTCACCTTTTACTGTTACAGCTGTAATACACCGAGGCAGTCATGGTAAAGACTGACATTAATTTTTACAGCGGGTAAAAGTTAATTTGGACTTAAATTTACCCATCAGCAGCAAACTTGGTTGCTGTGGAAGGTTAAGTCTGTCGTCAGCAAACTCAATTGCTGCTGATGGATGCAATGATCTGCAGCAAGGATGTTGCTGCTGACAGCCTTAAAGCTATCCGCAGGAAACTTGTTCCTGCTGATAAGTTAAAGCAGTTAGGGGCAAATTCTTTGCTGCTGAAGATCAGACCTATCAGCAGCCAAAAAGGATGCTACTGACTTATAACTTTTATTTACAACAAAGGACAGACACATTTACAACAAAGGATATACGCATTAAACTGAACCAATGATGATGCTTGGTGGTTTCTTTGCCTTCCATTGTTGAGTTGGTGGTTTTCCAGCTCTCTTTGCCTTTTCAGCAGCAGAAGCTGCATCTAAGGACTTTGGCTTATCAGCAGCAGATTTTGTTGCTGCTGATGGTTTTACTTGAGCGGCTGCAGACTTTGTTGCTGCTGAAGGCTTCCCTTTTGGTTGCTTGGGCTTTACTCGATCAGTAGCAGTTTTGTTGGGTGCTGATGGTGTAAGAACAGACGTATGCCTATCCTTCTTCACCTTACTGATAGGCTTTTGTATAATTGGGATTGGAAGAAGAATCTGATTGAAAGGATTAAACTTACAATTTGCAGCAAAGTGGTCTGATTCACCACAGATGATGCAAGATTGTTGGAGTTTTGGCATAGGCTTTCTTGGTGGGGATAAAGAGTTTCTGAATTGAGTTGCTTTGGCTTCAAAGCTTCTTACCTTTTTGTTTTTGTTTGTTTTCTCAAAAGCATGTTGCTTTAGGTTGCTTTGTTGTTGAAGGTAATAGAAGCAGGTGCTGGCAGTATGATTGTATTTCCCACACACAAAGCATGATTTCGCCAGTTTGTCCCTTTGAAAGTACATATAGTCCTTTCTTTTGAACAAGTCTTTGAAGTTCTAAGGGTGAGCTTTGTTATGCTCAAAGGTGGGTTCTTCCAATGTCTTTTGAACATGTGGAACTCTCTTTCTAGGCGCATGACATATGTCAAACACCTTCTTTGGTTGGGTTGAAGTTGAGGACTGGCCCTTTTCAATATTTAGCTTCCTATCTTCTGGAGGATAGCTAATGTTGATTTGTTTGAATGGTGTAGGAACTGGTACTGAAATGGCTGGTACTGGTGCTGAATGGATAATGGGGACTTCATCTTTAGTCAGAATAACATGAGGGGCAGGAGGAGATGAAGCTTCACTTGTTTCGGTGGAGTCTGAGTAAGTTGATTCATTTGATGATGTAGTGCATTCTTGCACCAAAGTTTCATCCTTAGAAGGATCAAAATTTTTGTTGGCCATATCAAGATTTGCAAGATTTAAGCTTGGTTCATGGATGGCAACGTAGTCAGCAGAGGTGCAACGGTATTGTATTGTTCGGCATGGTACCCCAGACCAGTTTTTACCTTGTCATGAACTTGAGCATCTAAAAGTCTTTGCAGTTTTTTTGATGCAAATTCATATTTGTCAATCTGGACTTTTTGTTCTGCCAATTCTGCTCTGGTAGCTTTTAATCTAACCAGTAGATCATCAATCTGAGTTTCAAGATTGGTTTATTCATGTCTTAATAATGAAATTTCTTTCTTTAGGCAGTTAATTTTTTCTTTGCAACTATCTTTGACCTTTTTGAATTTAGATTTCATTTGATGAAACTCTTCATTTTGATCTATGAGGTTTTGATTATGCTTTCTGTAGCCTAAAACATTATCAATACAGGCTTGGGAACATAGATGTTCATATACCTGAGGCGGTATCTCAGTTGTGTCTGCTATAAGAGCTTGGTTGTTGGTAGGCAGATCTTCATACTGAAAGCTCCAGTCAAAGTCAGAAGTTCCAACAGCTGCACAAGCTGCAGTTTGAGCTGGAGGAGTAGCTTGATGCTGTTGTTGTCTAGGTTGGGCTTGGTGAGCTTGTCTTGTTTGATCATCAGTTGGGTTTGCCCTAGGTGCCTTTCATTCTCTAGCAAAATGACCCAGTTGGTTACAGTTGTAACATCTCAATTTGCTTTTATCCAAGCCAACTCTGGTGTTGGAGTTGTTGCTTGGAATGGGTCTTCCGGTTCTAGAGTAGAACCTTTTTGCTCTTAGAGAGAGCATGGCATACGAGTGCTGTATATCCATTTCTTCTAGATCATCTGGATGGAAACATTCCAGGTCCTCCTTGATAAAGGACATGTTGCTTGAGTTTTTAGAAACAAAAGTAGGAGAGGTTGAGGCTTGAGGAGGAGCTTCAAGAAGAAATGGTGAGGTATTTGATTGACATGTAGGAGTTTGAGGATGTGTGACTATGGGAGGATAGTAGTTGCTAGTACTAGGACCTGAGTGGTCAGAGTGAAGAGCAGAAGAGGTGGTGGTGGATGTTGAAGCTGTTTGGTAGCTTGAGCTCCTTTCCTTGGCCTGAATCATCTCTAATTCATAGGTTTTGAGCATACCGAATAGCTCAGTCATCTGAAGAGTCTTCAGATTCTCAGTTCTTCTGATGGACACTGTGTAGAGTGTCCAGCAGCTAGGTAGAGATCTGATGAATTTCTTAAGAATATATTCATTCTCCAACTTCACTTTTGAGCACTGCAGCTCACCTACAAGAAAAGTATATCTGTTATATAAAACAGTTAGAGACTCACTTTCCTTCCAGACGAAGTTTTCGTATTGCTGCTTCAGAATGTCTCTTTTGTTTTCTTTGACTTTCTCAGAGCCAACAAACATCTTCTCAAGAGCCTCCCAGAGCTCTTTAGCAGTTTTGTAACTTCTGAAGTTATGAAAAACTTCATTTGGAAGGCACATTTGGATAGATCCTAGTGCCTTGAAGTCCACCTCCATCTTCTTTATGTCCTCTTCTGAGTACTTGGAGGGCTCCTTTGAAACTAGTGGTCCTCCAGAGTCAGCAAAGGCGACCATAGGAGTGTAGGGTCCATCCCTGATGGATTTCCACATTTCGTACTCCTGATAACAGAAAAATCTTTCCATGCGATTCTTCCACATGTCATAGTCTTCCCCAGATACCAATCTTGGTGGTCGGTTGATGTTGCCGATGTCTTCAAATCCATTGCTCTGTGCCATCTTTGTTTTTGGTGACTTGATGAAAAAGAGAGTTTAGAATAGAACCAGAAGTGATTAAACAAGTGTGAGTTTGTTTAATCTGAGCCAAAGCTCTGATACCACTTGTAGGATCGTGAAAGTACAAGATGGTTCTGTTCTTCGTTGAAATTGGCGGAAACAATAACAACTACACAAGTATAATCGAGTAAATAGAAAGAATACTTTTAAGAACACTGTTGTATTAAGCTTTTGCAAATAAACGATTACAAATGAAACTCAATCAAAAAGCACACTTACAATGAAGTGTTTATACTCACTTAGAATCAAGACAGACCCTTGATTCTAATTATCAGATCTAACACAGACCGTTGATCTTTTGTATATAGCTAACTATTACACGTTTAGTCTAAAACTAGTTAAGTTTATTGAAGCGTCTTCTTTATGCATTATTGCTTGCATGCTAGGAGAAGAGCATTGTTGTCTTTCATTGATTGTACCATTGAGGTTCCTTCTGCTTTGAGTGTGTCAGTTGCTTTAGCAGAAAGTTATCAGTGACGCTTGGCATAGATAGTCAGCTGCAACGATTTGTCTTCAAGGCACACGGCTGTCAGTAGCAAAGATGAGGATCAGCAGCAAGATGTGACCATCCAAAGCTGCTGATGATTTGCCTGTCAGCAGCATCAAGTGTTGATGCTGCTGAGAGGCCTATCCGCAGCAACTTTGGTCTTCAGCAGATAAGGGTATCCGCAACAGATTTGTTCTTCAGTAGGAGAATAAGTATCCGCAGCAGATAAGCTTGTCCGCAGCAGTTTGTTGGTCAGCAGCAAACTCTGAGATCAACAGCATTTGTACTTAGAGAATTTTGTAACCATCGGTCTTTATTTTTACAATATACGATATGACAATGAAAATATATTGTCATTAGAAAACAAATAGTAAAAGTACAATGTCATTAGAATTAAAAAAAACCATTAAATCGTATAGTTGTTCCATATGTGTTGTGACAATCCGACTTTTCAAAATAATTCCGTTAAGTTTTATGCTAAATCCCAACTCTATTAACCAAATCTTAGACCTTAGGGACCGATGCCGTCAACTTCTATATTCAAATAGCAAGGACCGAACTTGTAAATAACCCAATTTTGATTTATGTTGACTTTTGAAAGTCAACCCACTTGATCTTGACTCGAATTCGAGTACCACGCCTGGAGTTCGTACGAACTGATAACCGATATGCACAATAATGCCTTAATCGATCGTATGTAAAACGTCTAACACCATCACTGTCGAATTTTAAACCCAATAATGAGAATTAAAAGTGTAACCGACGAACTCAATGCTAAATCAATCGAATTCGTCCATATCAGTTATTATTCCTACGAATTGGACATCCACACACCTTAGTCGAGTCCCTCTGAACCTCCTGCGCTTTCTAAATTGGCCGGATTAGTAGTCGAAGACGCCGGAGACCATCACAGTCGCAGTCGGCTGCCATTTTAGTCGAGAACCTTCAATCCATCACGCATTTTGGTAATTTCTTGTACCCACAGTTTCGTTTACACCTGTTGATTGAAAGCCCTATCATTATTAGGGCTTACAACGTCGAATTGAACATGATCCCGATTCTAGGGTTCATCGCAAACTGTTTTGATCGAACTCTATCCTAGACCCGATTATAATACAATTAAAATTCATGGTTAGACTCGCCCTCATCTATCCTTTGAAAGCCCTATGCTAATTCTAAGATATATCATCGAATCAGTGATGAACCGATTCTAGGGTTCCTCACACTTTGGGTTTAATCGAATATTAATCTGATCACAACCTCAATACAATTAAATTATATGAGTGGTTTTGCAATGTCCTAATCTGTAATAGCCCTATGATTCCAATCATTTTTATAATCAAATCCATCTGATTCGAATCTGTATTCATAAACTAGGGTTTTAGATTTCGATCGAGTATTTAACCGATCTAAACTTGATAACTTTTCAATTAAACCAACATGTAGATTCGCAATACCGTGTTTAACAAAACACATATACCTTCTGGTTCGATCGTGGTCAAAATCTGTGGATTTAGGATTGGATTTGGGTTCGAATCGCGATCAAGGGAAAAGGGGTTGGGGTTTGGAAGCATTAAAACCATTTAGGAAGCATACAAGTCGCGATTACCCTAGCGGGTGGGACTGGTTAAAACTTGGTGCTGGTAGGGGAGAGACCCGGGTTCGAATCTCTCCCCACAGTTTTATTTTTAAAACCAATTTTTCCACTATTAATTTAATATAAATTCAAACCCCATATTATTATATTAATATATAATAACGTTTTGAGCCCGTAAACCAACCGTGGACTCGGGTTTTGTCTTACAAACCGTATTTATTATTAAAATCTATTTATAAAATAATATATTCATATTATTTTTGTACCGTGACACAAAGTAGAAATAATATATTTTATATATTATTTCTTTCATATTATAAACATTTTTGTAACGTTTCAAAGTAATAAATATCTATATTACTTACACTCGTTGTTATCCTCGAATAAAATAATAAATTTATTATTTTATGATATTAAGAAACCTTTATTCCCGTGGACTCGTTCGTCTACTCTTGATTATTAGAGCGTTCTTTAGGACGTTCAAACTTCCGTGTTGTCGTCACGTATTCCCATTTTACTCCTAATAATTATGTTGCAATTCTAGGACATTCGTGAGCCGTGTTGGGCTAACGATTGAGATTCAAATCTCATACTTGTGTGATACTACCTACAACGCAACACATGTGAGTTTTCAAGGCCCCTTTTATTGCTTTTAAACTGGGGGAGAAAACATGACTCAAACTCTTTTTGATTTTTGTACTTCATATTGTAACACTTGTTATGACTATGCGTAAACTCTATCATGAAAGTCCTCACATCGAACCATTTAAATATGAGAATAGCGAGGTATGTTGGGTAGTACTACTGGGTTTGACAAACCTCACCCGCGTTAGTCGTACTAACTCGATTGGATATCGAACGGGTGCATAGACCTGGTAGGAGGCAATGCAAACAGTCAGTTTATGGTTGCGAGCGTAATAGAAAACATGATTATGGGTTAGCTACCCGTTGATATACATATGTTGATGGTACAATAAATCTGGTAAACGTTTATTTATATACTGAAACCTGTGAACTCACCAACCTAGTGTTGACATCTTTTCTTACATGTTTTCTCAGGTCGCTAAGATAAGGCACAGGTGCACATATAGGACATGCATGGGATTCTCCTTTTGATTGATTTTTCATTAAATTGTTTGGACTTTCTTTGAATTATGTTTGGTTTGGACTTTTGGACTTTTTGGGCACGTGTGTCTTGCGCATTTACTTTCTTTACGCTTCCAAATTAAACTCTGATTAATATGATATTTTCATTTGAGTCCCATGTAGAGTCATTCAATATAACTAATGACTGAGATCCTGGTTTGTCACTTCTCAAACGGTAAAACTCCGTTAGTTGAAATTGGGGGTGTGACATGTGTTTTTATCTTTTGAAAGCGATCAAAAACATCTAAAAACCAAGAAATCGTTCCAAAACAACAAAAATTAAAGTATTCGAGTTTCACAAAAACATTAAATATGCCTTAAAAGTACTAAACGTTCAACTATTCAAGAATCAATATTAAACATTCAAGAATCAAAATTTAAACATTCAAGAATCAAGATTAATTGATTAAACAAGAATCACTAATAAATAATACCTAAAATTTCAAGTATAGAATAAAAAAAATGGAAACTTACCTTGTTGTTGCTGCATAATTGTTGTGGGAGTGTGTAATTTTGCTCTTTGGTTACGATTGAACAGCTGATTGAAACTCGCTAAGAGATTCCGAATGAAAAAAAAAGTCGTAAGTCGTCCTCTGGAGTCTGGGCTATGTCGATTGTCAATTGCCGAGAATTATGAATGCCGATAGAACATGACTCTTCCTTTTGTTTTCTTGATTTTTTTTAAAAATTGGGTTTAATATAAATTAAAATGATATTTTGGTTAATGATTATGGACTCATGGAGTCATGGGCTAACAATATAGAGTTAATTAAACTTTGTTATTGAGCTTATAATTAAAATGGATCAAACCTACTCAAAATTTTTTATTTTTAAACAAAATAAGCTACTAATTAATAAACAATTTTTTCTTGAGTTTAAATTTTATGTCTTTTTTTAAGGTTTGGAGTCAAAGATTTTTTTTTTAATTAATGGATTCAACCTCGAAAAGAGATTGGGATCGATTGGCATTCGCGTAATATACCCTCTAATAAAAATTTGGAAATGACTGGGGTCGGTTGACCCCGGTGTACCTCCGCCCCTGCTCTAGCCTTCCCTTCTCTAGTCATCACCCACCGTAGCTTCATCATCACCCCATCCTCGCACCGCCTTTTCCCTTGGTAAAGCATTCTCGATACCCCTATTGCTTCATCATGCACCCTTATTTCTCTGTTGTTGCTTGATGTTGCTCCTCAACATCGTTATGATTTTTCTTATTAAACATGAAGGATTTAATTTTGATTAAAGATAATTATTAATATTAATTTATTAATTATTTGGTTGAGTTCGTATTAGACTATGATGGAGTTTGTTTATTTATTTGATTATTTAATAGTTATTGAATTTGGTTAGGATTAGTTTACATTTAGTATAAATACAGAGTTTAGAAATCATTGTATGTAAGTCAAGATTTTATAATACAAGAAAAAGTCGATCTTAGTTGAGATCAAATTTTGTGTTCGTGTTCTTGGGCCTGATTTCCAGCAATTGTTATCAGAGCTTAGGGAAAAAGAAATCATGTTTGAGAGTCATTTTTTCTGAGAAAGGAGAGCAGCCCCTGTGGCTGCAGGGCTACAAACGAAAGAAGATAGAAGGAAGTTGCTGAAACTCGACCCGTGAGAGCTCGAATTGTGAAAGCGTGTGAGAAGTTCCAAACGAAGGGTTGTGAGAGTCAACCAAGGAAGATATTAATCTGAGCGATTCAGATTGACTGAATGATCAATCACCTGTGAAGGGTGTAGGGATCTACAAAGTGTTACATGTGCGATTCAGGGTGGTACGGTGTGATACTGGTGAGGAACATGGTTGTCAATCCGGGATAGACTGATTAGTAACTAAGGCAGATTTGTGATCAGCGAGTGATCAAACAGAGGCGAAGATTCTGTGCGAAACAAGATTGAAGACCGTGTGAAACGGAGTGAAAAATATGAGTGATTTTGATTGGGGATGAAGGTGCGATACCTGTGTAGAAGAAAGGTTGTGAAACTGATTAAACTTGAGTGATTCAAGTTGGTGTGAAAGACCTGAGTGATTCGGATTATTAATAATATGAAATGAAGATCATGATTGTGATTATCATGATGGTGTTGAAAGTTACAGGTCTTGCTGGGAATTCAAGATTTAGGATGTACAAATCAATATTAAGGGGGAGAATGAAGGGTTTAATATTGATTAAAGATAACTATTAATATTATTTTGTTAATTATTTGGTTAAGTTCGTATTATACTATAAGTGAGTTTGTTTATTTATTTGATTATTTAATAGTTACTGAGTTGGTTAGGATTATATTAGTTTTAGTATACATTAAGAGTTTAGGGATCATTGTAAGTAAGTCAAGATTTATAATACAAGAAAAGTCGATATTGGTTGAGATCAAATTTTGTTTCGTGCTCTTGCCCTGATTTCTAACAAAAACTTGTGTAACGTTCCACATTTTTTATTTATTATGTCGGGAAAGTTTTATTTCTTCAAATAAACAAGAAATTCTCATTTAAATTGTGTTGGTGTGAATCCAATTTAAGTTGTGAAATATTGGATTAAAATGTCGATAAATGCTAAAATTAAATATGGATTTTTATTACAGCCCAATTGAATAACATTTAAGGGACTCAAGTTGCCAAATAGGTAAAGTTTCAAGAGATAAATAAACACTTTAGTTTTAAGGAGATATCAACTTATCGATGTGCAATTCCAAGTAGAAATCCAACAAGCTGAAGGTTATAGTAGTGATTTACACTCCTTTTTATATATGTCTCTAGGTTATTAGTATCTCTTTCTAGTTATATAATAAACTCATTTGCATGCCTTAGAATTAGATTAATTGTGTTGGTCGTGTACGATTGTAGCATGCGCACCATAGGCTTAGAGTGAAATGCATGTTCTTTGTTAACAATACGTTGAAAATGCATTAATGGGGTATCATATTCTAACGGTGCACCACAATAAGCATACAATGCTCCTCTAATAGACTTTGCAAATAAACTTTAACTTGTTCTCCTCATTAATTTAGGATGTAAGGAGGGTTGAAAAAGGAAACCAAAAACCGACCTATAACTGATAAACCCGGAATAACCGACTAAAGTAACTTAATCAAATACACACACATGCATGTGTGTATGTAAAGATTAGAATATTTGATTCTAACCATCCTGACACATGAAAAATTAGATTCCAATAAAGTGAACATAAATGAATTTAATGTAGACGTGTCTAAATGTCTCACATGAATAGATACTTAATAGTGGATGCAGAAACACATGACCGAAAAAAAAAACCTTGTTTACATCTTACAAGGAGAATATTGGGGAAGTCATGCGGTCTTTGGAAGCAACCTAAGAGGTAAAATGGTTGACAGTATGAAATCAGTATCTTTACAAATGTTGAACATGTAGACAACCTAGACTTCAATCTTATATGCACAGGTCAATTATGTGATAAAAACAGTACGCCATTCACTAAAAAAGAAAGTATACCTTGTAAAAATGGTAAAAACCCTAGTTAATGGACAGAGCCGGTCCCGAGGATTCGAGTGCCCTACATGAGCAGAAAAAAAGGCCCATAACGAAATATATAATTTTATAAACTAATTTTTTTGTTGAAACACTTTTGTGTGACAAACACTCTAGTTATTGTCTTAGCTTTTGTACTTGTCTTGTATATATTAATCTTTGTATGTTAGTGTCTGTATATATCGGTTATCGAGTTGTAATTACTAATGTATGTTCTTGTCGTCTGATTTCTCTAAGGGGCTGTTTGGTAGACTCTTAATGACATTAAGATGCTACCTCTTAATGGTTCAAAATCTCTTAATGGTTAAGAGATAAGGGGCCATGTAACTTGTGAGGACTTACCATTAAGATGTTACCTCTTAACCATTCAGACTTAAGGCTACCTCTTAATCATTAAGAGGCTATGAACCATTAAGAGGTAGCCTCTTAATGTCATTAAGAGGCAACCAAACAGGGCCTAAGTGTTTTGCGCACTTAGCATGTGCGTAGGAATTACTTTCTGCATACTTAGCAAGTACGCAAGAATACTCTGCGCACTTGTTAAGTACGCAAGAACAATTTGCCCTGCGCACTTGTTAAGTGCGCAGAGATCGGTTCTATTATAAATAGCCTAGGTTAACAGAAGTTATGTACGCAGACATTTGCACTCAGTTGTATTCTCTCTGTAACCTTCAAGTTTATAATAGATGGAGTTTGAAAGTGATTTCGTTGTCGGTTTACTTTGTGTTACTTGATTCTCCACCTAGTCACGGGCATTCCGCACCTGGTCCGACTAGTCACACACCCACACGTAACGATCCGAGACACCCAGGGACCTACAAGTGGTATCAGAGCATAGCTCTTGATTTCGAGTGTTGTGAGTGTGTTAGGAGCATCTTCTACACATCCTACAGAGATTTTACAAGCAAAAGTGGGTGTTTTTGTTGATTTTTGTAATAAAATAGGGGTAGCTCTTGAGCACTATTTTAGAAGCAAAAATCACTCAAAAACCGACTTGTGTTGTGTCTTTCAGTGTTTTGAGCATCAAAGGTCGGTTAGAAACGAGTTTCTGACCCTTTGGCTCATTTTGTTTGGTCATATCTTCAATTTTTTTTGTTTCCGGTGAGATTCCAGTGACCGAAAAAAGTTGGTGAGAGTTGGTGAAAAAGTGATATGCGTACTTACCATATTTGGCAACAAGTACAGTCTTGCTGCGTACTTAACAAGTACGCAAGACCATATTTGCTGCGTACTTAAGTGATCTCCTGCGTACTTTTCATTTACTCCTGCGTACTTGTCAAGTACGCAAGAGCAAATTCTAAATACGCAAGACCAGGTCTTTAAGTGCGCAAGGCTAGATTCAAGTGCGCAAGTTGTTTTGACTTTTCTGAAATTTTACTAAGTGTTTCACTATGGCAAATCTTCAGAACCTCGGTAACCTTCTTAATTATGACAATGATATTGGAACCCCACGGAAACCACCAAAGCTGCTTAATGTAAATGATTATTCGAACTGGAAAGCATGCTTTGAGCATTATATCTCATACACCGATTCTTCACTTTGGATACCCATTCTAGAGGGTTATAAGCATCCCACATATACATATCTTGATGAGGAAGTTTCCAAGCCTATCTCCAAACTTGATGAAGAAGAAAAGAAAGTTTATGACAGAGAGAAGAAGGCACACAGATCTATTACTATGGCCTTGACCAGGGAGTTATTTCACAGCTTTAGAGGATATGATAACTCCAAGGATCTCTGGAAGGATTTGCAGAAGAGATTCGAGGGAAACAGCGAAATCAAGAAGAGTAAGAGGGGTCTTCTTAGAAAGTAGTATGAATGCTTCAGATATCTGTAGAATGAATCTATAGATGAGCTTATCTCTAGATTCTATCATCTGCAAACTGAGCTGAAAGCTTATGACCTGATCTACCCGAATGAGGAATTAGTTAAGAAATTTCTGGATGCCCTACCACCAAAATTTGAGATGTACACCACTCTGATGAGAGAGAACTCAAAGTTTTATGAGATGACTATTGATGAAGCAATCGGAAAGGTTCAAGCACATGATATGAACCTAAAACGAAAAGAGAGCTCAGGGAGACCTCAAATACAAGACCCTTCTATGTATTTTGGGACGTCTTCCACAGCCAAGTCATCAGGTTCTGTGGTGGTCATGCTTGCTATGCAGCATCTGGATCTGGTTCTGGATCTCATCACCAGAATTCCTCAAGAAACCATTCTCCCACATCTTCAGCTAACCAATCAGCAATAGCCAAGATAGCTGAAGATCATGTGGCTTTATTCTCATCATTCATGCTTGCGTATGAGAACTTCATTGGCGGTAAGCTCACGGATCCTGAAACCATAGAAGAAGACTTCAATCAGGTGGATCCGGATGATATGGAGGACATGGATATTCAGCGGAATATAGCCATGATCTTGAGAAGAGTGAAGCGTTTCCTGAATAGAACTGGCAGGAAGTTTATTGGTGGACATTCAAATGCTAAGGTGGGATTTGATAAATCTAAGGCCAAGTGCTACAAATGCAATAACTTTGGGCATTTTGCAAGAGAATGTCAAAAAGACAAAGCACCGGCCTCGGGATTCACCAGACCTAGCCAAGGAAACAATCAAGGGTAGAACAACTCCAACAACCGCAATCAAAGTCAAGGTGGAACGTCCAATGCTTTGGTAGCACAACAAGACGACATCTTTGATTGGGGTGTTCATCTGGAGGATGCCCTTATTGCTCAAACACAGGTTGGTCTCATGGCTGAGATTATGGATATGATGGAAGCATAGGAACGGGAAGCTTCTGTGGCTGACCAAGAAGAGTCTACAACTGCAGTTTCCCTCATGGCTATTGGAGAGGCATCATGTTCATCTAATGAGGTAGATTCTAACTCTTTTGCTGTCATTTCTTGTTCCAAATGTCTAAGCTTAAAGGTTGAAAATTCTGAGCTTCAAGACAAAGTCGAACCCCTTCGTATTGCAGCCTTAAGCTACAAAGAAAATGAAAAATGATACAAAGATTCAATTGAAACGTTGAAGAAAGAAAAACGTGATTATTCACTTAAAATCAGCGATCAACAGTTTCATTTGGGTGTTGCGTACAAGGGGTTAGAGAAAAGGAACAATGAGATCAACAAGCTGCAAAATGAGATCTTACAGTTGAAAGATAATATTGAGAAGTTGAAAAATTCTCATTTTGTGGTGGAACACTACGAGTCTGTAGTGAGACAAGTGAATGGCTTAGGGCTGGGTACTAATGCCATTCCTCCACTAGTAAGCGGGAAATTTGTCAACGGCTTAATTGACATTGTTTTGTCTTGCCTTGATGAGTCCTCGTGTCAGGATGATTCATCTAACAAGGCTGATTCCTCAAGTAAGGCTGACTCTGCATCTAATGAAGAGTTCTTTACTGCTTCTGGTGATGGGTCTGAGAACACCTGTCCTGAAGGAGTAGTCTCTGAGGAGTTGCTCGATGAACAGAAAGTTAAGAAAAACATTATCACTGATAGTGATAATTGTATTTTGACTTAACCCGATATCGTTGAATCAAATGAAAAATTAAAAGTGAAGCTTTATGGGGGATATAAAAAATTAATCAAGTTAAAAAGGAAGCCTTTTCAGCTCATTATAGGCTTGGCTATCAAGAAAATTTGCAAAAATATTATATTCCCAAAAACCAATCATCATCGGGTCAAACTACTGTTCACCAAACAACTTCTCTTGTTCATCATGCTGATTCATCTAATTTCAAATCAAATGAGCCTTACAGGAGGACTTACAAAGAAAAGAGAGCATGTTTTCACTGTGGTATAGTCGGTCACATCATTATGAACTCCTCGAATAAGAACCAAGGGAAATGGCCAGTTGTTTCACAACCATCTATTATCCACAAGTCACCACCAGTGAAACAGCCTAAAAGTCCAAAGAAAAATGTGGTGAAACCACCAGTAAAGCCTATGGTAAAGCCAAAGATCACATCTGAAGCTAAAACATATGTTCCAAAAAGGGAAAAGTTTACTGCTAAACCTTGTGCTTCTACCTCTGGTAGTGCACCTACTGGTGAAACTGTGGTAAAACTCTCCAAACCATAGAGGAGAAGAAGTAACAAGAGATTGAGAAAGCTGGAACAGCTGGCTGGAATTCAATCAGGTGAAGCTTCCATTAGTTCACCTGCTGGTGTTGAATCTAAGTCCATTATTCCAGTTAAGAAAAAGAAGAGGTCCTGGAACAAGAAATCCAAAATTCTTCTAAAGATTTATCCATTTTTTACAGTCACGACTGTGAATTAATTGAGGTTGTTTATTTTGAGAAAGATGAAAGACCCAAGACCACTATGGCTTGGGTCTCCAAATCTAATTAATTTCTTGTGACTCGTGCAGGGACATCCGAAGGGTACTATCTTTAATCGTTGGTATGTAGATAGTGGATGCTCCCGGCACATGACAGGTAAAATGGCCCTGCTTCAAGTTGTGAAACCATTTAGAGGCGGCTATGTGGCCTTTGCTGGAGAGAAAGGCGGTAGTATCACGTGTCAAGGCGTGGTTTCAAATGGTTGTGTCAGCTTCGACAACGTCAACTACTGCGAGCAGCTAAAGCATAACCTGTTGAGTGTTTCTCAGATGTGTGACAAGGAGTACTCAGTACAAAGGACAAGACTGCTGACATTCTTCAATACCTGATTCTGAGCTTGGAATCTCTTTGCCAGTTGAAGGTTAGAAGAATAAGGAGTGATAGCGGAACTGAATTCAAGAATAATTTGATGGAACTTTTCTGTCTCAAGAAGGGGATCCGTCACGAATTTAGTGCACCGTACACACCTCAACAGAATGGATTTGCAGAACGGAAGAACAGAACCTTGATTGAGACTACAAGGACAATGCTGTTAGATGCAAAGCTTCCTGTTACTTTCTGGGCAAAAGCAGTAAATACAGCTTGTCACGTTTTGAACAGAGTTTTGGTTGTGAAGAGGCACAACATGACTTGCTATAAGTTGATCAACAATCGACCTCCCAATCTTGACTACCTAGTTACTTTTGGTAGTCCCTGTTCCTTATTGCTACAATACAAAGACCGCAAGTCTAAGTTTCATGCAAAAGCGGTGGAAGGCATCTTCTTAGGATATGTTGCCAACTCGCCTTGCAAGAGAGTGTACAATATAGGAACTCGTACTGTCTAGGAATGGTTCAAAGTGGATTGAAGTAAACACAACATTTCACCAGAACCAACTGGTCCAGATTGGGGTTTTGATTATGGTGCGCTATTCAAGTCTTTCATCCTTCCTGATTTTTCTGTCGATGATGTCGCAAATGTGTATGAATTCTTTGGTGGCGGTGATGACTCCAGTTTCTCAACCCGTTCAATTGTACCGATTGTAACTCCCGATTCCAATGCTGCATCTACATCTGGAACTCATGAAATGATAACATAAGAGTTGTTCATGTTGACGGAAATGACGCTCAAGCTAATCCTAACACTCGTGTAGGAAATGAAGCTCCAGCTGATCCAATCAACATTGAATCTTTTTCTTCTGGAACACATGATATGGGGGAGTTGAGCATGAACTTCGATTCAGAAATTCAGGAACCGGATATACCAGAGACGAGAGTGCATAAGAATCATCCAATTGATAACATTATTGGTGATCCTCATGCCAGTGTTCAGACTCGTCATAGAATCATTGCTGAGAACACTAGTTTATACTCTGAGATACTTGACACTGGTGTCATGGAAACATGTTTGCATGTTGCATTCGTGTCCCAGTTAGAGCCGAAGAATGTGAAGGAGGCTCTCGCTGACAACTGCTGGATTGAGGCGATGCAAGATGAATTGTCTCAATTCCAAAAGTTGCATGTGTGGGATATGGTTGACTTGCCAAGTGGCGTAAAACCAATTGGAACCAGATGGGTGTTCAAGTCCAAGACGGATGATCATCATGTCATAGTGATGAATAAAGCAAGGTTGGTTGTTCAAGGATTTTATCAACAAGAGGGCTTGGATTACACAGAAGTATATGCCCCAGTTGCTAGACTTGAGGCCATTCAACTGTTTCTGGCTTATGCCTCCTATGTCAACTTCAAGGTCTATCAACTTGATGTGAAGAGTGCTTTCCTGTATGGAAAAGTTCATGAAGAGGTATATGTCACTCAACCTCCCGGCTTTGAAGATCCGCATAATATCAATAAAGTGTATAATCTCGACAAAGCACTTTATGGTCTTCATCAAGCACCTCGGGCATGGTATGAGATGTTATCAAAACATCTACTGTCAAATGGTTTCGACCTTGGACAGATTGACTCGACCCTATTCATTCGGAAAGCAGGAGGTGATATTCTTCTTGTACAAGTGTATGTCGACGACATTATCTTTGGGTCTACAAATGAAGAGATGTGTAGGGAATTCGAACAGGTGATGAAGTTCAAGTTTGAGATGAGTAACATGGGTGAATTGTCATTCTTCCTGAGTCTGCAAGTCAGTTAAAGAGAGGATGGCATCTATCTACATTAAACTAAGTATGTGCAGGACATCTTGTCAAAATACAAGATGAATGATAGCAGTACTTATGGCACACCTATCCCCGTCAATCATGGTCTGCATCCAGAAAAAGATGGAAAGGATGTGGATTGCAAATTGTACCGTGGGACGATCGGATCTCTTATGTATCTCATAGCTTCAAGGCCCGATATAATGTTTGCTGTATGCTTGTGCTCAAGGTTTCAGTCACAACCGAAGGAGTCTCATATGATAGCTGTCAAGAGGATATTCAGATGCTTGAAGGGGAAACCCCGATTGGGTCTTTGGTACTCAAAGTAGCAATCATTTGACCTCAAAGCCTATACTGATTCAGACTATGGCGGTTGTAACCTTGGTAGAAAGTCAACTTCTGGTGAATGTCAATTCTTTGGAGACAGGCTGGTTTCCTGGCAGTGTAAGAAGCAGTCAATGGTTTCTGTCTCAACACGTGAAGCAGAATACATTGCTGTAGCGAGCGGTTGTTCTCAGATATTGTGGATTCAACAACAATTGAGAGACTACGGCTTAAACTTCACTGGAACTCCACTGTTCATTGACAACAATGCCACCATGTCCATCACAAACAACCCGATGAAACATTCCAAAACTAAACATATTGAAATTCGTCACCATTTCATCTGTGACTGTGCTGAAAAGCATCTCATTGAACTTGTAAAGGTTCACACGGATGACAACTTTGTTGACCTTTTCACTAAGGCGTTTGATCGAACCCGTTTTGAACATCTTGTCAACTTGATATAAATGTTCAATCCAGAGTGAAAATTTGTTTTTCTTAAATCAATTCAATTCTTGAAAGTTAAGTTTTATATCTTTTAAGTTTTCTGTATAGTTCTTTTAGTTTTTAAATATTTTACAAAAATCCAAACAAAATAGAAAATAGAGAAAGTTTCAAAGTTATCTTGAGAAAAGAGGAAATGATAGTACATCAGAAATGATCTAAACGCCATAGACTGCACATATAGGAAATGATTGCGTCAAGCCTACTTGATTGTTTAAATTGTTGTGCTTTTAATCTGCTTATTTACAAATAATTTGAATTGTCAGTAGGCTGTAAGCATCTTTGAATCACTAGTAGGGTGGAAATTAAATCAATACTACAACTGTGATTTGAACCCATGTTTGCTAGTGTGTGTGCGTAAAAGAATTCAAAAGATCACTATCGGATATAGGATGTTAGATTTTGGCAATTATTTTCTTCCGAGACCAGTTTCGGGATAGGTCGTTAGCACAAATAATGCGGTTCATCTCACTGTCCATACTCACAAGTATGCAATGAGAGATTGAATCAAGATATGTCTTGACATCAACCGTTAAGCTTATATTCACCCTTGAATCATACCTGAATCATTGAATTCAAATCTAGATAAAAGTTGGATTCCCTTACCTAAATACTCAATCATCATATTCATTATCCTGAATCATCATACCGATATTCACTGAAGAAATCACATGAAACCAAGACAAATGGATCACTCGATTCTGAATCTTATGATTCCTGATAATCCTTATGGATTCTGTTTGATTTTTCATGTGCTAAATTATGTAAATTCATTCTAGAGATTTGAAAATATTTGGGAAGATCTTAGATGCCTTGAGATAGTGTAATTTACATTTCTATAGCATAACAGTGGGGTACACGTTGTATATCTTAAAATTAATACCTTAACACACAAGAACGTGATACACAGATGCTTATGGTTTCAAATCTTATAATATTGCCAACTTGAATTACTTATTTATGTGCTTATTACGTATGAATAAATTGTAATCCATGACATGATCCCATATTCTTTGACGTTTATCTTGTATCATTTTTGCTATAGTTTAGACTGATATGATCCTCTGCTCGTGTCTTTGAACAAAAATAGTGTGTGTATATATACATTTGTATATCTCTATCTAGAAAAGATCAAAAAGATTTTAAGTTTACTTAAAGTTCAATTTTAATCAGAAAAGCCAAAAATATTTGTGTTTAACCTTCGTGAATTGACTTTGAATCCTCTTGATTGAATGTGCTTATCATGTTCGTTATTTGACTAGACAATCTTCATAATTTGAGTTGAAATTTGTGCAACACAAGGGTTTCTGCGTACTTGTCAAGTACGCAGGAATTAAACCTTGCGTACTTGTAAGTACGCAAGACTTAGGTCATGCGTACTTGCTATGTACGCAAGAGTTAAGTCTTGCGCACTTTTTAAGTACGCAAGACCAAATTATGTGGGGTATATATACAAGACTTAGAATTATTTCCGAATTTTATCTCATTTCAAACTTCATTGACACTATTATATACCCACTTCATATTTCCTCGAAACTTTGTGTGATTCCAAACATCTTTTTCGTCCCGTTCATTGTTCCATCTTCATATAACAATCATTCGGTAAGATTCTTGACATTTTCCATCCGTTAAATCAAATATTTTGGACCGATTTGTGATCATATGAGTCTAGGGTTTGGATTTTGGATTTTTGACAAAATTTTGTATTTATTGACCTAAATTAACACATAAAACATGTTTCAAATCATTATTCGAACCTCTATAATCATTAATTCGTTCTAAACATTGCTCGATTTGTGATTTTGTCCTGTGTTTGACCGTCGGTTGGAGTCAATTCTTGTTTAGGTCAAAATTGGACCGGTTTAGCTTGACATTGATGTTAGTTTTTGGTCCCATAGGTTCTAAGTGCTTTCTTTGACCTCGTGGTGACCATAACCTACTTCAATCACTCACATTTTCTAATTTTGGAATATCTGCAAATTGCACAAGTGTTAGACCTTGCGCACTTGGCAAGTACGCAAGAAATATCTCCTGCGTATTTACTAAGTACGCAAGGTATAAACCCTGCGTACTTGTTAAGTACGCAGGAAGTGCAAAGTGGAAAAATTCCTAAGTCTGGAATGTGCTTCCTTGCGAATGTGCTATACCGTGTCGTGTTTGTTCAATTCCAATGATTATTCCTGTTCTTGTTGTGTTCATTGTATGTTTTTGCAGTGATGGCTCGTGCGTTTACCAGCAAATTCAATCTATTGGCTCTAACACAACCCGAGTGGAAGGGTGTTGCACTTCAATATATGGAGATAGTCGATTTCCTGAACCGCTCGAAGATCAGCTATGCCATCTTTGCTGATCCTATTGTCTCAAGACCATATCTGGAGCAATTCTGGGAAACTGCTGATCACAACTGTACAGTAACCCCAAACGTCATTAGGGCTACTGTAGCAGGTCATGATATTGCTATTTCTGAAGACACCATCTGACGAGTACTACAGTTTAGGGACTTATCAACTGATCCGGTGAGTTACACTTACTACTTCATTGATGGATGCTCGACACAAAGGATGGGGCATGTTGGTACCATGGACTACTCCTTATATAAGAAGACGTGGGTACTTGATCAGTGGCGTTACTTCGCGCACGTCATGATCATGTGCCTGTCTGCTAGAAAGGCGGGAAAGGATGCTATGGGGCATCACTTGGTAGCTGCAATGGTTGGCCTCTCTCTTAACAAGGGTTACAACTTTTTAAAGTATATCTACAAGTCTATCACCGATCAGATCAATGCTGCTGGTAGGTTTAGATTTCTATTATACCCTCGGTTCGTGCAGCTGTTGATTAATGATGTTGTACCTAATCTACCTCAGATTGGAGAAAGACTACAAGTGAAGCGGGTGGCCAAGAGAGATTTCTCACAGTTCTTAACGCCAGGCAGTGTAGAACCTACCACTGAGCATACTCCACTCTTTGGCCACCTAATTAATGAAGCATATGTGGCCCCTGCTGACTTCAGATGGCACAATGCAGAGTCTGAGCCTGAACTCAGTGAACACAGTGATGAACAACAGGAAGAAGAGGAAGTTGAATCTGAAGATGATATGTCTGACGATGAAGGAGACGAAGAACAAGGAGTTGGAGGTGCTGAAGATTCCGACTCAGAAACTACCGAGTCAGATTCCTCTGATTCTGATGATGCACCATCCCAGGCACACCCAAGAAGATTGACGAAGGTGACCCTTCCCGAGTCATCTTCCAAGAGAAAGAGACAAGCGACTAGCAGTGAATACGAGCCCGATTCTGATTCGGACGCTGCTATACAAAGACACAGAAGAGAAAGTATAAACAAGCAACGGGGGGATAGGCCGCACCAAGCTATCCTTCGTGAGGTAGAAGTCAGTGCTCAGAGGCAAGAACGTGTAATGGCTACGAGTACTGATTCCACTTCTACCTCACATTCACAACAGCTTTATAGGCGACAACGGAGGAGGCCACGTGTAACACCTGATGTGGCTAGCACTGCTATCACAGAGCAGGTTCCTGTGATAGTGTCCTTCCCTGTGCAATCTGTTCAAGTGGCGGTGACAACTCCTATTCTAACCGAGACTGTCACCATCACCCCTACCACCATCCAAACAACCACCATCAATACCTCAATTCCCACAACCACTCTTCAACACATCAGTGAACCATTTCCTAAGTTAGATTTTACTCATGGATTTGATTTTGATGAAATCTTCACATTCCCAACTCATCAAGCAGAAGCATCGTCTTCCAGGGGACCTGATCCTCGTGATAACCGGATCACTACCCTAGAGACTCAAATCGCTAGTCTTCTTGAAATGCTACGGAAATCGAGAGAAGAATCTGACAAACAACAGGGGCATATTGGCTCTCTGATTGATGAGGTAGCCGCACTAAAGAAACAGCGGGCAGCTGATGACAAGCAGCGTTTAGAGCATGACACTATGGTGAAATTGGTCTGTGATATGGCCAAGACGCTTATTGCTCAGGGGGAGGGATTGAAGGAGATGTTGGAAAAGCAACCACCTAAGCCTAGCAGTGAAGAGGCTTGTCACTTAATTGATCTAACTAAGGGTGATGATCAGGAAAAGGATCCTGAAGCCAGACCGAGTGGAAGTGAGCAGCAATCGTCGGCTTTGGCGATTGTTCCCATTTCTGCCGCGCCTATGGCTGAAGGGGAGTCCACTCAGAGTGAAGGTGGAGGTGATGCTTCAGGTGGTAATAAAGGAAAGTCGGTGGCTGACGTTTTGAAAGATCTATCTGACGATGTGTCGGATGATGTGATCCTATTCTTAGAGCCAGACTATTCTAAAGAAGCACAAATCGAAGCTCTCTACAATTTGGAAGAGGGAGAGATCACTCTGGTGACGACTGGGATGAGGAGGATGATGATGTTGTAATCGAAGTTCCTAAGGGCGACGGGGAAGGAGAGTATGAGTTTGAATATAGAGAAATTTTCGAAGTTCCATCCTTTGAAACTCATCTTGAGACAGGTTCAGTCGAGCCTGCTAGTACTGTTGAGGCGTCGACTGAAGCCTCCCCCGCCGACCCTACACCTGTGGATCTAGAGGCAGAAAGACAAACATATGCCTGTGAAAGATCTGGAGGCGCTAGCTGACAAGTACTGCATGTACACGGACGAGTGGACAAAGTTCCTTGCTTCTAAATACGACAAGGTGATCAAGTTCTTCCTTGATTACAAGAAGAAGATGGAAGCTAAAGCTGGGGAGCAGTGAAGATCGAAGACAATCCAGAGCTGTTGTCAAGGGGGAGTTTGTTGAAGAAATTTTGTGTGACAAACACTCTAGATATTGTATTAGCTTTTGTACTTGTCTTGTATGTATTAGTCTTTGTATGTTAGTGTCTGTATGTATTAGTTATCGAGTTGTAATTACTAATGTATGTTCTTGTCGTCTGATTTCTCTAAGTGTTTTGCGCAATTAGCATGTGCGCAGGAATTACTTCCTGCGTACTTAGCAAGTACGCAAGAATACTCTGCATACTTGTTAAGTGCGCAGAGATCATGTCTAATATAAAAAGGCTAGGTTAACAGAAGTTATGTATGTAGACATTTGCACTCAGTTGTATTCTCTTTGTAACCTTCAAGTTTATAATAGACAGAGTTTGAAAGTGATTTCGTTTTTCGGTTTACTTTGTGTTACTTGATTCTCCACCTAGACACGGGCATTCCGCACCCGGCCCGACTAGTCACACACCCACACTTAACGATCCGAGACACCCGGGGACCTACATTTTTTAACGACAATTAACGTTATAGCATAGACATAACAAAATCATAGTATCAGAATGTTAGGCCCACTATGGGTGTGTTTGGTTGGATTGGATTGGATTCATGTGCCTAAACACATTTAACATTTTTAAGTCTAACATACTTTTAAAAAGTCTCAGTTGTTTTTTCTTAATATATTTGATCCAATAATTTTTTTTAAAAAGCCTCGAAAATTACTTTCTTTAAAAAGGCCCAATAAATTTTTTTTAAAGCCTCGAAAATTATATATATATATATATATATGAGGAGCTTCAAATAAAAAGTAGTTTTTCGCTAAAAAATCTAAGAAATGAAAAAAACCTTAAAAAACGATATCAAACGAACTCCGATTGAGCTAATTTCAGCGGCGTTGGAACCGTCTCGTCGAACTCTATTATCTTAGCTTTTAGGGTTTAGATTTTATGTTTGAATTTTAGGGTTTTAGCCTTAAAGTTTAGCCTTAGGGTTTAGCTTATAGGGTTTAGGTTTTTTTTGGTGGGGGTGAGGGGTTTAGGTTTTTGGGGATGAGTGGGTGTGGGTTTAAGTTTTTTTTTGGGGGGGGGGGGGTGGGGGGTTTAGGTTTTTGGGGGGTGGGTGGGGGGGGGGGGTTTAGGCTTTTCGGGGAGGGTTTGGAGGGGGGGGGGGGGTTATGTTTTTGGGGGTGTGGGTGGAGGGGGGTTTATTTTGAGTCCTTGTTAGGGTTCGATGAGACGGTTCCAACGCTGCTGGAATGAGCTCAACCGGAGTTCGTTTGACCCACTTCTTAGGATTTCTTAGCGAAAAACCACTTTTTAGTGGAACCGTCCCCTATATATATATATATATAATTTTTTAAAAATTTTTTTTTTGACCCCTCAAAATGTTAGGCCCACTACGGGTGTGTTGCCTGCAGGCCCGGCCTTTCAACGGACATAAATGAAATGGCTTATATACATGCATCCTATGTAATAACCCTAATATGGAAGTTTGTCTTACATCTTAGTGATAACTCTACTTGCATAGACGTTTAGTACATGCTAACATGAGATTAATTTGAAAACTAAACAATAAAGAACTTGTTAGAAAACTACCAAAACAAATATTTGAACTTCATTTTTGTTATGCATGTAAAACGTCCCTTAAGAGTATTCAGATATAAATGTATACTGGGCCAAAAGCCACCTCACAATTTGAACCAAAAGGATACTCACTTAATAGCCTATATAGTATTGAATAAACAAACAATGGAATCACTAAATGTCATATTTGATGGAGCTATTCCATTACCAAAATTATCTCCCTAGAAGAAGAATAAGATGAAACCCGTGAAGCCCAAGATCATCGCAATCCTCAATCAAACTTTGAAGACACCTAAGTACGTGGAACCAATAAGAAGGAAGTGTGAGATGATCAATCAAAAGTTAGAAATGTTAAATACCATACTATAGATCAAACCATTTAAAATCTAAACCAAAGAGTCACTATATCACAATCCTAAAATATAAGTTTGTGCTTTGCCTTTGTATCCACCCTTAAGCCCAAAACAATTATAGAACCACTTAAAGATGAAAGTTGGGTTATTGTTATGCAAGAATAATTATATCAATCTACTAGAAGTGATGTATGGGGTCTTCTTCATCTCCATACTGTAACACCCTGGAAATTCCAAATAAATAAAGGGCTAGGGTTGTAAATAAGTTAAAGCCAAAGGACCCAAAGTAGCAAGATTGAAAGAACAAGGACCAAAAACGAAAAATTGGAAAAACCCGCCTGTAACGGATAGTAACCAGCCATAACGGTCCGTTACGCATTATGATGGACCGTCACCCGTCATGACAGTCCGTGCCGCAACACCGGAGACGATTTTAGGGTTTCTGACACGTGTCCGATGACTCACCCTCGTGACAGACCGTCACGGCTTGGTAACGGTCCGTTACGTGGATAGGAAGTGCGTAGCCGCCAAGGAATGGAGTGACAGACTGTCACACCATGTAACGGTCCGTCACAGACTCAAATTTTGCCCTATAAATAGTGTGTCGATCTTGGACATTTTTCACACACCATTACACCACAAAACACACACACTCTGAAGTTATGATCCTGAGCCCCGGTTCGTGTACTAGAGTCCGGTTTCTAGCATTTAGACTCCAAACTGTCGTAGATAGTGTCGAGGTATGGTTCCGACCTACTGTTTAGCTTTGGTTATATACCATGTAACACCCCAATTTTTAAGGAAATATAAGTATAAGGGTTAAAATTATCAATTGATAAAACCCTAGGTGTTTAAATGACATTATGTTAAAGTATAAGGGGTTAGGTTGCAATTGGATCAAAGTTCAGGGGCTAAAAATGAAAACTTAGAAAAGAAGGGAGATGTCGGACCGACATCTCAGGGGATAGCGGTCCGCTATGTAGAGGACAAGGGATCGCTCCGGAGGTGACACGTGCCGGGTGACTAATCCGTGAAAACTGACACGTGGAGGATCGATAGCAGACCGACATCGGATTCATTGTGGTCCGCTAGCCGCAATTCATCCATAGCGGACCGACATGGAGAGTATAACGGTCCGTTATATGCTCGTTAAGCAAATTACACCGCCACACTAGATAGCGGACCGCCATGGGTAAGGATAGCGGTCGGCTATGGACCCGACGAGCAGCCTATAAATAGTTGGACCTTGTGATCGATTTTAGAGCATTCACACAGTCCCAACACACTAAGAAACACACACTTAGCCAGGTAAGTGTGCCAAGAAGCCTCAGTTCACGTAGAGAAGTCCGGTTTCTAGCTTTTCAACCCCAATACGCAGGAGATAGCTTTAAGGTAAGGTTCCGACTAGGTCCTAATGACTTGGTTATTTCCACTCAGCTAGGAACTTATGATTTAGAAATGTTATAATGACTTAGCACCTGATCCAAAGTCGTTGTGTTGCTCATATTAGCATGTAAAGATTATTTGAACAAGCAGGAAGTTAGAGGTGAGTTCTATGATGCCCTTTTTAAATGTTTTTAATGTTTTGGGCATGATGCACGTGTTATAAATGTTTTAGATACTGTATGCCATGGATTTAAATCTTTGAGCCAGTATCCATGATGTTTCAAGGAATGTTTTATGTTGTAAAATGAAAGGTAACCTTCCGAACGTTATGTAGTTATCTGACAAACAGAGTGTTCTGTGGTGTATAAATCCCTCCTGGACCCGTCATTCTTTCCTAGGAACATATATGTTGGAGGTACTACTCTGGGAAGATAACCACCTTGTTTTTGAAAGGAAAGGATGATGATTTTGATATATGAAAGGTTTTAAGACTTGTCTCGGATTACCAAGATAAGTGATGATGAAAGGATTTCATTGGCAGTAATTGCATTAACATGAAATGCTTTGACCAGTTTGGTCTGTAAAGGAATGTTTTGCCATGTATAGCCTAATCGCACATAATATCTTGCAACTTATGGAATGGAACACAAACCGTTATAGTCCTTTGTGGTATGTAACAGGGGAATGACCTTTATATAAATGGAATGGTAGGTGGTGACGACCACTTAAGAGGTTTACGAACCTCGATAAGATATACGTTGTACAAGATTAATGTTATGTTTGGATAAAGCCTATGTGAAATGGAAAGATGATACGTCAAAGATATTTTGATTAAAAACCTAGGACTCATCAGTGTAAGCTGACCCGTGTTTAACCATATGTATCAGGTAAGGGTATGGTTTCAAGTAGTAAAGGCAAGGAGGCATCTTGAACAGGCTATCTAGCATCCAAGCTGAAGACTGGCATTAGCATTATGTTGTACTTTCTTTAGAATGTACTAAGACAAGTTTCATAAATAAATAATGTTTTAAAGGCTTCCGCTGTGTATGTTTCTCTGATTACTATATGTTCATGAATAAATCCGACAAGTGAACGACATTCCGGGTGATCCGGGATGTGGGTGTCACATACCATTAAGCTAGAATTGTGTAACTAAGTAATGTCGATATATCTAGGAGCTTTAACCAAGGTGTTGATCATATTACTGAATTGATAAGCCGAAATACTGCCGAGCTGAGTTCTTAAACTGTGATGCATGAACTCAATCATGACCTTGTCTGGCATGATTGATTTATGAAAACATTTTGAGTATCTTGAAATGATTGCACCGATTGTATATATATAACGCATTCTAACCGCTTGTTGTGTTTCACTTGACCCGTGGAAAGGCATGATGGACAGGACTCGTGGAACGGTCTTTGGTTATATATATATTGAATGATTGGTCATAGTTATCTATGAATTTGGGGGTGGAACCCCATAAATGTGTTCAAGATACTTTGGCGGGTCATTTTAATAAACTATTTTAGTTTATGAATTCACTAGCTTTGTGCTGACCCATGTTTTATCAAATGTTTTTGAACGCATCACATGTAGGCAATAGATTAGGCATTTCCAGGACTAGAATGAAACGATGAACGATCCAGATGATGGGCATGCCTGGAACTATAAGTACCGAATGACTTGTTCCTTGTTAGGAGCAAATGATGAAATGATGTAACCTTTATGATAACATGATGTAAAGAATATCTTAATATTTTAATAAAGGTTGATGAATTTAGTTTCCGCTGTGTGTTTTTGGTATCAAAGTCACAGTAACTAGAAGGCGACATTCTGACCGGTATGTAGTTATCTGACAAATGGAATGTTCTGTCTAAGGAAAGAGCGGTGTATAAATCTCTCCTATACCCGTCTTTCTTTCCTGGGAACATCTCTGTTGGAGGTACTATTCGGGTTAGATAACTGTCCTGAGTTACAGGTGTGATAAGTTGGTATCAAAGCCTCAGTTTAAGGGATTAGATACTACAGGAATAGTGTCTAGACTTAAAATAGGACTCTGAGATTAGTCTGGAATGCCTCAGGATAAGTTAGGTGTATACATTCAGTACGACCTATAACTGGAAATGCCTAGAAATCAAATAATTAAAGGCATTTTTGGCCAAATGTTGTTAATTTATGAATTTCTGGATTATGATCGGTTATATGAATTCTAATGTTATACATCTGTGTGTAGGTACAAATGGCAGGACAAGGTAGAGGGCAAAGAAGAGGTAGGGGTAGGATGTCTAACACTAGGTCCCGTACCCGCGACGCAACAAACATGAACCCTGATGAAAACGCCAATACGAATGTTGAACCCGAGCAACACATGGAAGAAGTCATTATGACTAAAGCCCAATTCCAAGGAGCAGTGGCATCTGAGGTCACCCGATTAATTCAAACGAATCTACCTGGAATCCTTGAGATGCTCTTAGGAGAAGGGAAAATCATAACAGTCCGGGAAACCGGAATGAAGGGACGAGTGGTGCTGTTCCCCGAACTGAAGATACTCTTCATACCACTCCAGTAGGAAACAACATAGGTACCACTCGAACCCATGAAACAGTCGTGATGACAAACCAGAGCACAGGAGTTCATGGTCAAGGATGCAACTACAAGAATTTTAGCGACTGTCACCCAAAACCCTTCAATGGGAAGATAGATGCCATTGCAGCCTTGCAATGGATCACTTCTATGGAAGCTGTGATAAAGGTGAGTGAGTGCAAATGGGACAAAGTTATAAAGTTTGCTGCACATTCCTTTGAAGAGGAAGCTCTTGACTGGTGGGAATTAGTCAAGCAAATGAAGGGAAAAGCTGTAACTGATAGGATGACCTGGGAAGATCTCAAGACTTTGATTATGAAGAGATACTTTCCACAAAATGCTGTGGACAAAATTGAATCTGAATTTCTTCGGTTCGAAGCTGGAACCATGACTCATCAGGAGTATACGATCACGTTTAATGAAATGGCCAAGTTAGTGCCACATTTGATTACTCCAGAGTCAAGAAGATTTAAATGTTATATTCAAGGCTTACCTCCTAAGGTTCGTACCTTAGTGAAATGGCCAAGATAGATTTGGCCGTTTAAAAGAGTGCAGTGATGTATGATGAGGTGGCAGCTCAAGAGCCACCAAAGATTGATCACAAGAGGAAACCTGAAGAGATTGTTTACAAGTTTAAACAGAGAAATAGTAAATTTCCCAGAAGATGAGGGTTTAACTCCAACCCAGATAGAACCACCCAGGGAACAAAGTGCCAGACTTGCCAGAAGTTTGGTCACTCGGCCACCCAATGCCCAAATGTTAAATGTTTTAACTGTGGAGAGATAGGGAACTATAGGACTTTTTGTCCTAAACCACTTAAACCAAAGATGTGTGGTCAGAACAAGGGAACAGAAGGAGTGTTCGTCTTAGGAAGCAGAGATGAACCGAAAAAATAAAGCTAAGGAAGTAGCAGGTACTTTCTTAGTTAATAATATTTATGCCAAGATTTTATTTGATACAGGGGCAAATATAAGTTCTGTTTCATGTGCATTCACCCCTTTTTTAAGCATAAAACCGATTCCACTTATTGATACCTATGTCGTTGAAACGGAAAGTGGCGAACAGATTAGGATAACCAAATCATACCCTGATTGTGTCATCAATTTTGGTGACGATAAGGTGTTAGTTACACTAATGCCAATGAACATGAATGAATATGATGTTATCCTAGGGATGGATTGGTTAAACCAATACGAAGCCCAGATTGATTGTGACCAGAAAACGGTCAAGATTAAGAAACCAGATGATAAATGTATAATAATTTAGGGTGATAGTGAGACCAGTAAGATTGAAATTATTTCTATAGCAAAAGCTAAGAAAGAATTGATTAAGGGAGACGGTATATTTTTACTCCACGCTTTAAACGTTAAACCCGAAGGACAGATTGCGGATATTCCCGTAGTCTGTGATCACCCGGACGTCTTTCCGGAATAATTACCCTGTCTTCCACCTGATCGTCTTTCCGGACAGATTGCGGTATATTTTTAAGCATAAGCCATGTATACACCAATTCATGTGCCATGTGTTTCATCGTCTGTAGATGAGAACAGATCGACACATCACCTCTTAGTCACACACGGCATTGATATGGTCAAATAGTAACCACACAAGTTCCACTACAATCGTAGGACTCCATTCCATGTTATTGTTTCACCCGCGACCTACAAATATCAAATTATACACTCGTCAACATTTTATCTCCCAATGTTGATCACCTCCAAATCCACTGATATAAATAGCTCCTCACCCGACAAATAAACCAAAGGACTTTAGTCTCGTCCTTGGTAGTTAGAAATGTCAGACTCGAAGGCCTCGGAATTTCTAATTTCTCCCCTTTATCACCCTTGTGCTTTAACTCGAGACATTCACTTCGAATGTGTCCCGATTTATAACAACTGTAACACATGATATTAGGACTATAACACTATGGAATAATGTGTCCCATCATTCTCCACTCGATTTACATTCCACACCTATAACAATAATAAGTATTGCCTCCCCAAAAGGTTTCTAGTTCGGCTAGAATATTTGGCTTCCTTAAATCCACCTCTAATTTCCTCCTTACACTCCACTTGTTTCCCGACTTTGATCTCTCTGCAACTAATAATAATCAACTCCATCAGAGTTATACACAATGTAGGAGAATCAACTCTATATCGTCAACCGATAGTATAGAGAAGTCGATCTATCTCCATTCATTTCCACATTCTAAGATTTAGGCAAGACTGTGCTTAGTCAAACAATATTTCCTTAATCTTAATAAATTCATGGTCTACCATATGTGAAGAAATTCTCCAGACACACAGTCCACTACAGCTTGTGGATAAAAATATTTCAAGAACGCCTCTTGAATTCACCCCAACGCATTGCCTTCATGCCTTTAAGCTTTTCTCCTTGTGGATAAATCCCAACCAATCCTCCACCATGTTCCGGAGTCGACTCACCGCGGATCGTACCCTATCCACTAAACACAATGGATTGCTTCCGAAGCCAATACAATTATAGTGATGCATGAATGACTAACCAACGAATAAACTACCTCCAATTAATTTCTTTAGTTCGCACGCCACGAATAGAACAAGGTTTTCTTCCTCCTTAATTCGCCAAAGTTGTTCCTCCCACTCCTTAGGCTTCATACGTTTCTTCCAAAGGCTCGCCTCGAAGAGCCCTCTTCCTTCAAGGAATCTTAACACGACAAGGTAGAAAGCTCTAGCTGTCCTCCACTAGAATGATGCTCTCTAATTCTCCAAACCAACTTCATGGTCCTCACCATCCCCGAGATGATACACACGTAGACTCTTTCGTACATGAGTCTTTAAGACAACTTTCGTCTACTATTTTCGCCTACTAACATCCGTCTCCGTCAGTCATTCCCGACTGTGTTAAAACGATCGACTCGTCATATTTGTATAAGCATAACTATAGGCATCTATCTTAAGTTATACTCCTATATGTATATAAGTATCTCTACATCTATATATGCATAAATTCATATATAATCACCTTCACTTACTCATTGGTGATGGTTTTTATTACATGGCCACCATGAAAAAGACATGTTACATTACTAATCATCCTGGCCAGACATGATTAGTAATATACTATGCCTAAGTATATTCATTGTCACCATGTGATAACTCCCAAGACAAGTTTTGGCACACATAATCATCTTGGACACCAAATAAACTACCAACAAATATCATTACTAATGTCCCCTTAGCTCCGTGTCTCGGTCATGCCTTCGTTGGATTCTCATTACACCCACCTTATCAAGAGCAAATAAGTTTGAGTTCAGTAATCCCTCAAACCATTACTCTGATACCAAGTTGTAACAAACAAAACTTTCAAAATACGCGAAATTTAGGTCCCATTTGACACTCTTAAAAAAACAACACATGTTACTTACAACAAAATGACAACGGCATAAGTTGTTTTAAAACACAACCAACACATTAAGAATAATGACCAGTTTTAACATCAACAAGATTAACTTAAAACGAGTTTAAAGACTCCCAACCGGGGCTCTAACTCAAACCATGAACATCCACCAAAAGTATTGAGAATCCAATCCGACACGAAGCATGACTCGAGACTTCAACCGAAGCTTACCTACAAGAAAACACCATAAATAAACCATTAGTAATGATATACAACCACCAGATGAGCCCCCAAGCTCTTACAACAACAACCAACCCCAAACGAGAAAATAATTTATCGAAATTTCAAATTTTCAATTAGAACGTTGACCCGGGCGGGTAAAAACCCCACCCGGTCAGGTTGATCTGTGTTAAATAAATCAGTACTGTGACCTGGGCGGGTCAAAACCCCACCCGGCCGGGTTGATCTATGTAAAGTGAGTCAGAACTGTCACCCGGGCGGGTCAAAACCCCACGTGATTCTTATTAATCTCAAACACCGATTCAACCGTTTAAGTTTAGGAATTTGTTTCACCCTTTGCATACATGTTACAATCATGTATGCCACCATTATATACATATTTCACCTATGTATATGTCACTAATCATATACATGTATCACCATTGTATATCACCATTTGTATACATATTTCACCTACGTATACATCACCACTTTAAATACATGTTACACCCATGTATATCACCAAGTAAATACATATTCCACCTGTGTATTTCACCATTTATGCACATGTTCAACCCATGTACATCACCATTTAAATACATATTTCACCTATGTATTTCACCTTTTACAAATTCTTATTATCACCATTACACCGTGTAAGTTTAATAACTTAATTCACCAAATAACATAATGAAGTCCTTAGACCTCAAACACCTTACACCCACCATTTAGTTTGACTCATAACACACTGAGTCAAATTACACCAATATACCACATTCGATAATTTAGTTTGACTCTTTACTACATAAGTCAAATTACACCAACACACCACATTCCACAATTTAGTTTGACTGTTTACCACATTAGTCAAATTACGCCAAATAAACATATTTCACACATTATTTGACTCTTTACCACACTAAGTCAACTTACACCCAATCATCACACATAAATAGAATTAAACTACACTAACTATTTATATGTTACTAACACCATATCTATTACTAAGTAAGTGCAAAGCACTTACCTTTTGCTAAGAAGGATCCCACTTGATCTTTAAGCTAGCTCCTTTAACACCTTGATCACCTAGCATTCAAATTGCATTTAGTAATCATACCATGTCAATTAATTCACCACATTGAGATTCATGACACACCTATGATCTAAAGATCAACACCCCAACTTAGTTTGGTTAACACAACCTTAACCAAACCTCCATAACCTAATTTAACCTTTCAACCCATATTGACCCGTTTGACCCATTAATGTCATACTCCCAAATTCACCAATTTCACCAATTGAGGTCTAACACCCACCCTAGACCTTATGGATTTCTCCCATTCTAAACTTGATTAATCACACCTTAATCAAGTTTCAAAACTCCCTAAACAACATTCACCCATATTGACCCGTTTGGGTTCCACCCAATATACACCAAAACTCCGTTTTACAATTAACCATAAAAATTAGGGCTTTATGGTTTATTTTATGGTTAATTATGTGTCTATTAACTCCTCTAGACACTTACTCAACCTCAATTCAACATTTAAACATCCCCAAATAGAAAACCCCTAAATTTTGGTTCTCAAGAATCCTAACTTCCAAATCATGAAATTGGATGAGGTTTCTTACATAAAATTGTGTCTATCAACACCATTGACACTTATCCAACATCAATTTATCATTTAAACACCATTAGGATAAAAACCACCAATTCACCCTTAAGAACCCTAATTCTTAAATTATCAAATTGGATGTTTAGATGATGTTATCTACCTCTCACTACTTATAATCAAGCTAGATTATAACTTTTAACAAGTTATTAACCATCAACACCACCCAATTCAGCCCCAAATTCGTTTTCACCAAAAACCCACCAAGAACATCTACAACGGTGATTCAAGAGTTGTAGGAGATGCTTACTTGTTGTTTAGAAGATGATGGACACACCAAAATCGTCTAATTTCACATGCAATACGTTGCTCTTTGATCTCCAGCCCTTCACCTCTTTCTCTTTTCTCTTTGGAAGACACAAACACACACATATGTGTGTAATTTGCGTAGCCCCCTTCCCCCATATTCCAGCCATTTTAGAATTTACACAAACAGTCCATGAACTTCCAGAAATGAGCCATTTCACCCAAACTAGTTAAAACTCCACTTTTGCAACAAACCTCCAACTTCTATTTTATTTATTTATTTACACCCTTATATGATGATTAACAAATTATATTATAAACCCAAAAATTGGTTCGTTACAGGTTCAGCCTGTTGTGATACCAAGATTGGTGACTGGCTATTGCTACCGTCGTCGCCCAAGCTCAGCTCGTAACTCGATCTTCTAGGGTTATAGTGTTTTGAGTACTTGTCATCCTTGATTCGTAATCCGAATAGTCACTTTGTTACGAAACGTTGTAGGTGTCCATTATTTCAACCTTGTTGTACATGTTAAGTGTGCGTTATGTGTGCCATGTAATCGTATTAAGTACTAGTGTAGCTAATGATACCCTAGTGTAACCACATACACTAATGGTCTTCTCAAGTTGTTCGGCAACAGTTGGAATTTCTATACTCAAGTCTTGGGTGTTCTTTATGTGAGGTAAGCCTTTAGAATTTTTGGTCCCTAAATGAGTCTGGATAGAGCCTAGGTGACGCTAAGGAAACCTAATTCGCTAATACCATTGGCTCTGATATCAACCTGTCACATCCCCAAATTTATTTACTTATTAAATAAGTAAAGGTCGCAACGATTGGTAACATTAAACAATAGCAGAAGCTGTAATAGTGATTTCTAAAGTAATGAGTACTTTTACAAATACAAATATAAAGTAATACAATGATCTAAATCCTTCTAGATCAATGATGGACTTGAGACTTGATAAACTATGCTCTTCGGCTACTAGGTTTTAATCCAATTAGCTATCCTATTCCAACCGAGCCTTAGTTAAGTGATATCTGAAAAACATACTTAAAAGTGTCACACACAAAGGTTGGTGAGTTCACAGGTTTGGTTGTCTCAATGTAAAGCAGTTTTCCTTGAAAACATTGATATCGTGTACGTGGCCATAATATAAAACTGTTGTCCTCGAAAACATGTGATGACTTCAGAGTGAAAAAGTAAAACCATTGAAAAGGTGTACATGGCCATATTATGAAATCGTTTTCCTCGAAAACATATGATGACCTCATAGTCATAAAGTGAGTCGTTTTCCGAATGGAAACAGGTGATGACCTCATGGTCATAAAACGAGTAGTTTTCCCACTAAAAACAAGTTATGACTTCATAGTCATAAAACGAGTAATTTTCCCAATAAGTAATGACCTCATAGTCATAAAACGAGTGGTTTTCCCATTGAAAACAAGTGATGACTTTATAGTCATAAACGAGTAGTTTTCCCAATGAAAACATATCCAATTGTACGCATATAGTTCCGTGTGTGTATGATAACAAAACAAGTATTGTTCACCCATTTGTATGCTAGCTAGCCTTAAAGTGTTATATTCATACATGAGGTATAACCAAACCATGACTCGGTGAATGCCCCTCCCTCGCTCCTCACGAGTATGTGTAAGACAATATGCGGCCATTCGACCCTCCAAGTCGTCGGTTAGCGCGACTAACCATAACCGGGGGCATCACCCCTAATAGTACTATTCATAGAACCCCAGACTATAAAACTAATGGTTATAAAGGTGGTGACGTTCTGGGGACTTTTAGCGCATGATGTGTATCCACTCATGCAAACATAAAGATCGTGTCTTGTTTTCTTGTTATCATATAAAAAAATATTTCTAAGTGTGTTCCATGTTTTTCTTAAGTGTATCAAACATTGATTTTTATGCTTTAAAATATGTAAGCAACCATTGTGTAAGTATGTTTCTCCCTCGATGTTTTCAAAACATAAAAAAGCTAAAAAGGGGGTCGTGAACTCACCTGGTGTCCGACGAAATGCTAGCAACCGATAATTGTTCCTAATCAAACTCGACTATTCGTACCCTAGTTACACACGAGGGTAATATATGTTAAGACTAAGTGTCTTATGTGCAATTGTTCACCCACTTATGTACATCCGGTCAAAGATGTGTTTGTTTTAAAAAAAAGATGTTTCGATTTAAATAATTATCACATAATGTTCACAAATAATTGCACACAATATATATCCGTATACCATATTATTTTAGTGTTTACCATTTAAGGAGTTAATTAGTCGGAACAAATGTTCTTGTTTGGTATATTAGTTAAAATAAATATTTAGGTTCTTACGTCGTTCACCTTTGCAATAACATTATATTTAAAACTTGATTCTTTTCAAAACGTCTTTATTTTGTATAACTCATATCTTTTATCAACAATATCTTTAGATTTACAAATCTTTTATTTCCATAAAAATCATTTTTTAATAACGTTTATGTCTCATATTTCCAAGAGTTATATTGACTATTTAATCGTACATACCGTCTAACCATATTATCGAATCACTTATTATTGAAGGTCATGCGCTTCCGAGTTATATTTATTTACATGTATAAATACACACATAATTGTCATCGCATTTTTAAATTTAGTCCATTGTTTTAGATTCTAGTACATATATACTAAATATACCCATGTTTTGTGATTACAATATATAACTAACAACAAATGTGTCATATTCCATTCATAGTTGTAATCACTCCTAACTAGTAAACTTTTATGATTCAAAAGTGTACATACACACACATACATGCATACGCCATACAAATACACATATATTACATATATTTTACTCAAACAAGTTCATGCTTCAAGTTAGATCATTTAGTTTAATAATTTTTTCGAAAACACATCATTTTTAGGTGAATTGATGCACTATAAACCATGATCTAAAGGAAGTAAGAGTTTGTAGAATATTTTACCCACAAGTAGTAGGGTGGCGACTTTTGAGAGAAAAAGAGGAGTGATCTTCGGTTTCTAGCTAGAATTCTTTGCGAACAACTCTTGTACGCCTCTTGAAACACCAAGTGTGGATGAATTCTTCTTGATTCTTAGTTCATAATACCAGCAACTAATGTGTGTGTGTCTATTTAAGATGAGCCGAGAGAGAGATGAGTGAGATAGAGATGGTGAAACATTATTTGTAGTTGGTCTCTCTTATATATAGTTGGAGCTTGAGTACACACCTGAACATAATCATCATCATGGAGATTTGATACTTTGTGTGGAGTGCTGGTGAAAAAGGAAATGATTAGGGAATTGGGTGGTGGTGATGCCGTGTAAACAAGAAGAATAGAGGGAGATTGGATTGAGTGTCTAGATCAAAGGTTGGTATTCGATCAACATGATTAGATGTTGGAGTGTGTTAGCGGCTTAAGTAAGATATGATGGAGTTGGTGGTGATTGAATGGAGATAGTCTTGTCCTTACCATAATCATGAAAGATAGGTGGAGTGTGATCTTAGATGACTGAAGATGGTTTTGTACCAAATAATCAAATGTGAAAGATTTGGGTTGTGGGGTGGATCCCACAATACTAATCTAGACCAAAACTTGGGTTTAGGGTGGGAGGTTTGGGTCGGTTAATTGGTTAAATGTATTTACTTGTTGATGTTTAGATCATCTAATATGTATACATATATATATATATATATATATATATATATATATATATATATCTAATTGTGACGACACGTGATGATGCCAACGTGAGGTTCGTCATAAATTCCAACGAGGGTTATTATTCGTTTCGCAAAAATATATTGCACACATATTTTGAATTCATAAACGACGAAATGGTTATTTTGAATTTATTACCAACATTCATATCCTATGGGGCATTCATATATATATATATATATATATATATATATATATATGTCTATGTATATATTAGATGGAACGGAGGTTGAGTGTTGTCATAAATAAATTTCGCCCTTCTGACAATATGACCTTTGAGTGGAGTGCACTTTTCATCAAAATAATGACGATGTGACGTCTTGAGTGGAGTATGCTCTTCATTATAATTATGATGATGTGACATCTTGAGTAGTTTAGTGTGGGTTTGAACAATATGATAAAGAGCGATTGGTTCAAACATGGTACACTACCCGTAATTAATATCCGCTTTTATAAATAAACTTCGAAGTTATCAATATACATAATATATATATATATATTCTTTTATAGGGGATGTATCAAATGAAAACCCCTTTTATTGTGAAAACCCATAAACCCTCCCACAACCACATGTTTCATTTATTTAATTTCTTGTTTATTTTAATAAGAGAGGGCTATTATTGTACATTCTCTCTTTTTTGCTAACCCTAAATAACACCCTCCTAGTCTCCAGGTTCAAATCACGCCTCTCACTCACCCCACCCATCTACACTCTCTACCAAAGTTGAAGAAGAAGACCGGATTTCATCAGATCGTTGAAGAAGAAAGACCCAATAAAAGCGGCTCAGGTGCAAGGTGAAACACCAATCGAGTTGATGGTGAACCCCCAATCGACTTCATCGAATTTTCTTCTTCACGATGAAGCCGGAGAACCGGCACCCTGCTTAACTTGAGGACGGGCTTGATGTGCTGAAATTTCTTGACTGAACATATCTAAAACTATCAGATCCGTGTAAAAAGAACTCTCCTCGGGTTTTCTGTAATTTTTTGTACTTTTTCAAATTAGTGTTTAGTCGGTTCAATCGTGTGATCATAGAACATTTGGTCTGCACCTCTCTTACTATTTTTTGATTTTAATCTTTTTTATACTTTATTTGAAGCATATGAATATTATGTGAAAAGTTGATTTTGAAGTCTCTGTCTAATGAAGACCAGATGTTCGTTGAAATGCCTAAATAAAATTAAAAAAATGGAATTGTTTTGTGTTCACTAGAATTGTTTCATGTTCACTGTGCATATCACATTGTCATGGTTTGGCAACAAATTCTAGTGATTTCATGTCTCTTTCCTTTTGTTTCATGTTCACTGTGCATAATTGATTTTTTAGTGTCTATTTTTATTTCGTGTAGATAATTTTGCAATTGAGTCAGTGGCTCAGTACATCAAAATAAAAAAACCGAATCTCGTTTCGAATATGATGTTTTGTATATCATTTGTATCTGATGTTTTGTATATGTTTTGTTTGTGTATTTATAACAGTTATGTAGAAGCATGTTTTTGTAACTATAGATAAAATTCTATGTATCGGTGTACTAGGCTAGTACGCAGGAGGGTGTTCCTGCGTACTTAGCTTGTTCACCAGTTGGTCCTGCGTACTTAGTAAGTATGCAAGGCTTTTGCCTTGCGTACTTAGCAAGTACGCATGACCAATGCCCTGCGTACTTAGCCAAGTACGCATGTAGTGTTCATGCCCCTATAAATAGAAGACTTGTCTTCATTTGTAGGTGGAACTTCTGGAACAAGGTTGAGAGGTGTCCGGGTCGGGACGAGCTCTCCCGACCCCTGGACCGTGAGCTTAGATGAGAGATGTGTGCTCCTTCGGTATGTAGTCTGTAATACGGGATGACTTCTATGTTATGGATTATGTATCGTTTTATTATCTTTTGTTTATGTTCATGTTTCTCTGTGTTCTTCTTGGTTCCTACACAAATCACAGAACAGATCCGTGTATTTCCGCTGCGCGACGAGGCTCTCGGGACCTACAAGTGGTGTCAGAGCCTCGGTGTTCGTTGATTTGTGTTCCAGTTTCGTGTTTTAGGGTTTTTGGAGCAGGTCCGAGTTCTTACTTTTTGTGTCAAAAATCCTCAAATCTGAGTTTATTATCACTTCATTTTGTGTTTGGAAGGCTTAGGGTTTATTAGATGATGTTTTCTAAGCTTTTAGAAGCATTTATTTCTCAGATCCATCACTTTTTGAGCATTCTCCTCAAGATCCGTCAAGAACGCTGTTACTTTTTTATAAGTACGCAAATTCAACTTTTCTGCATACTTACTTAGTACGCATGGGTTTTGCCCTGCGTACTTACTATGTACGCAAGAGAAGTTATCCTGCGTACTTGTTAAGTACGCATGAGTATTTGACTCTGCGTACTTAGCATGTACGCATGGGTTGGCTTTGTGAACTTATCAAATACGCATGAGCACTTGGCTTTGCGTATTTACAAAATATGCATGAACACCCTTTATGTGCGTATTTACTAAGTGCGCATGAACTAGCATCTGGGATTAAAAAAAAATGGGAGCAATTGGGTTGTCAACGGCTAAAGGTCTCGTTCTATTTGTGAAGATGTGGCTGCTTTGGGTCTTTTAGAAAAAGAATCATCTTGTTTAGGTATTCAAACCTAAATACGTGGGCTATGAGTATTCGAGATACTTCTTTAATAGGGGATGAATACTGGAACAACTTGAACCCAAGGATTTGCTGTTTTGGATCTTTGCAAAGGAATAAAAGAATAAAATCCTGGAGTTGGCTAGTTGTGCCAACTCCAAATCAGCTGGCTAGTGAAGTGATGATGAAGCTGGTCATAGTTTACAGAGAAATGGGGGGGGGGGATGTATCATCAACCGTGATTTCTCATGTAAACTATATTTTTTGTGTTTGATTATATCATGTGTTTTCAAGATGAAGCTGGATATCCATTAGATTATTAGTTGAAGATGGAACCTTTTATCATTGGCCGATGGGATAGGAAACATACCCTTGTTTCTGGTCTAGTCAGATGGAGTTTAAACTGAAAGGGGATATTGGAAATGAACATCTTCGGGAATTTGGTTGACTCGTCAAGATACAGGATAGAGTTGGACACATCTAGTTGAAGACTTAAGTTTATCTTACTGGAATTCCTATGGAAGCTGATTAGTCTGGTTAAGGTTATTGGAAACTCAAACTCTCTATCATATGCCAGCTGATTTGGAGTTGTCTTAGTCAACTATTGTTACCTGTTTAGGAAGACATTGTCAGACTCAGAGTTCTAAGTCAGGGTGGAGGTTGCTACTGTTGAGAGGATGAACTACAATGAAGTGTGTTGGGTTAGTTGGTTCCTATTGAAGCACTTGGTTTGGTCTACAATGAAAGCTACAGCTAAGAGCGAGTCGGGTTTGAAGATTTGAAGATCTCAAGTGGAATGCCAGAAGATCAAGTCTCGTAAGAAGACACTTGATGTCATTAGTTTAGAGCGAGTCTGTTAGGACATTCTTTGTAAACTGATGATTATCAGTGTTAGTGATAGATAGAATTTTATGCTATAGTTAAGAGGGAGTTTGTAGACGCATGTTTTTGTAACTATAGATAAAATTCTATGTACGGTGGACTAGGCTAGTACGCAGGAGGGTGTTCCTGCGTACTTAGCTTGTTCACCAGTTGGAGAATCAAGTAACACAAAGTAAACCGCAGGAGGGTGTTCCCCGGGTGTCTCGGATCGTTACCTGTGGGTGTGTGACTAGTCGGACCGGGTGCGAAATGCCCGTGACTAGGTGGAGAATCAAGTAACACAAAGTAAACCGACAACGGAATCACTTTCAAACTCCGTCTATTATAAACTTGAAGGTTACAGAGAGAATACAAGTGAGTGCAAATTTCTGCGTACATAACTTCTGTTAACCTAGCCTATTTATACTACACCTGATCTCTGCGCACTTGCTAAGTACGCAGCAAGTAGTTCCTGCGCACTTGCTAAGTGCGCAAAACACATAGAGAAAACAGACGACTAGTACATACATTAATAATTAAAACTCGATAACTAATACGTATAGACACTAACATACAAAGACTAATACATACAAGACAAGTACAAAAGCTAAGACAATATCCAGTGTGTTTGTCACACAAAAGTGCTTCAATAAACTCCCCCCTGACAACAGCTCTGGATTGTCTTCGGTCATCACTTCTCCCAGCTTTAGCTTCCATCTTCTTCTTGTAATCAAGGCGGAACTTGATCACCTTGTCGTATTTAGAAGCAAGGAACTTTGTCCACTCGTCCGTGTACATGCAGTACTTGTCAGGTAGCGCCTCCAGATCTTTCACAGAAAAGTTTATGAAGCAGATTTCATCAAAAACTCTAATCAGTTCCCTTGGCACTAAGCTTCCACTCTCGGACCACACCTTTCCAATCACCACTGCCTCACCCGATTTAGGATCTACCTACCAGTACCATATGTTACCGAGAATATCCTGAGATAACTTGCTCAGGGGAATCCTAGTTTCATTCAACACTGGCTTGTATACCAGTTTCTTTAAGCTTTTATGAGTCACAGGATGTCTAACGTTCTTGTCCCTGACTAGCTTGGGCACTTGAGGCTTAAACATTTTGAACTTCCCAGATCTTACCTCTCGTTGTAGAACATGCCACAACCCCATCGCTACTGCGTGATTTGAGTGACCCAGCAGCTCTCGGTTTGCTAGGTTCACGAGGTCGTATCTTGGCAAGGAATTGAAAGCTTCGCTGGTTGGTTTCAAGTATTGAACCCCCCCAGCTCGCTTGATTGCAAACAACTTCTTATCCTCCTCGAACCTCACAGCTAAGATCATCCCTGTCGCTCCATGTTTGTCTATTATTGTTGTCTTTTTCCAGACAGGAGCCGGATCCTTCGATGAACTTGCAGGCATATGATTGTCTTTCTGTGCCTCTGGATCCACAGGTGTAGGGTCGGCAGGGGAGGCTTCAGTCGATGCCTCAATAGTACTAGCAGGCTTGACTGAACCTGTGTCAAGACGAGTTTCAAAGTATGGAACTTCAAAAATCTCTCCATCTTCAAACTCATACTCTCCTTCCCCGTCGCCCTTGGGAACTTCGATTACAAAATCATCATCCTCCCCATCCCAATCATCACAAGACTCGATCTCTCCCTCTTCCAAATGGTAGAAAGCATCGATCTGGGCTTCCTTGGAATAGTCCGACTATAGTAGTAAGATCACATCATCCGACACGTCATCAGCTAGATCTTTCAAAACGTCAGCCACCGACTATCCTTTATTACCACCTGAAGCATCACCTCTACCTTCAGTTTGAGTGGACTCCCTCTCAGCCATAGGCACGACAGAAATGGGAACAATCTCCAAAGCCGGCGATTGCTGCTCACTTCCACTCGGTCCGGCTTCAGGATCCTTTTCCACATCATCACCCTTAGTTAGATCAACTAAGTAACAAGCCTCTTCACTGCTAGGCTTAGGTGGTTGCTTTTCCAACAGCTCCTTCAATCTCTCCCCCTGAGCAGCAAGCATCTTGGCCTGATCACAGACCAATTTAACCATAGTATCATGCTCCTTACGCCGCTTCTCATCAGCCGCGGTTTCTTCAACGCGGCTACTTCATCAATCAAAGAGTTTATCTGGCCCTGTTGCTTGTCAGATTCTTCTCTTGATTTCCGTACCGTTTCTAGAAGACCAACGACTTGAGTCTCTAGGGTAGTGATCCATGTATCACGAGGATCAGGTCCCCTGGAAGACGATGCTTTGGCTTGATTAGTCGGGAAGGAAAAGAATTCTCCAAAATCGAACCCCTGATTGAAGTCAAAGTCATGAAAGGGTTCACTGATGTGTTGGAGGGTGGTTGTAGGGATTGAGGTAGGGATGGTGGTTGTTTGGATGGTGGTAGGGGTGATGGTGACAGACTCGGTTAGAGTTGGAGTTGTCACCACCATTTGGACAGATTGCACAGGGAGGGTCACTTACACAGAAACTTCCTCTTTGATAGAAGTGGTAGCCACATCAGGTGTTACACGTGGCCTCCTCCTTTGTCGCCTATAGAGATGTTGTGAAGGTGAGGTAGAAATGGAATATGTACTCGCAGCCGTTACACTTGCTTGCCTCTGAGCACTGACTTCTACCTCACGAAGGATAGCTAGGTGTGGCCTATCCCCCTGATGCTTATTTATACTTTCTTTTCTGCGTCTCTGTATATCAGCATCCGAATCAGAATCGGGCTCGTATTCACTGCTAGTCTCCAGTCTCTTTCTCTTGGAAGATAACTCGAGAAGGGTCACCTTCATCAATCTTCTTGGGTGTGTCTGGGATGGTGCATCATCAGAATCAGATGAATCTGACTCGGTCGTTTGAGTCAGAATCTTCAGCACCCCCAACTCCCTGTTCTTCATCTACTTCGTCTTCAGATATCTCATCTTCAGATTAAATTTCCTCTTCTTCCTGTTGTTCATCACTGTGTTGACTGAGTTCAGGCTCAGACTCTGCACTATACCATCTGAAGTCAGCAGGGGCCACATATGCTTCATTAATTAGGTGGCCAAAGAGTGGAGTATGATCAGGGGTAGGTTCTACACTTTCTGGCGTTAAGAACTGTGAGAAAATCTCTTGGCCACCCACTTCACTTGCAGTCTCTCTCCAATCTGAGGTAGATTGGGTACAACATCATTAATGAACAGTTGCACGAACCAAGGGTATAATAGAAATCTAAACCTATCAGCTGTATTGATCTGATCAGTGATAGACTTGTAGATATACTTTGAAAAGTTGTAACCCTTGTTAAGAGAGAGGCCAACCATTGCAGTTGCCAAGTCATGCCCCATGGCATCCTTTCCCGCCTTCCTAGTAGACAGGCACTTGATCATGACATGTGTGAAGTAACGCCACTGATCAAGTACCCACATCTTCATATACGAGGAGTAGTCCATGGTACTAAGATACCCCATCCTTTGTCTCCAGCATCCATCAACGAAGTAGTCAGGGTAACTCACAGAATCAGTTGATAAGTCCCTAAACTATAGTACTCGTCTGATGGTGTCTTCAGAAATAGCAATATCATGACCTACTATTGTAGCCCTAATGACGTTTGGGGTTACTGTATAGTCATGATCAGCAGTTTCCCATAATTGCCCCAGATATGGTCTTGAGACAATAGGATCAGCAGAGATGGCATAGCTGATCTTCGAGCGGTTTAGGAAATCGACTATCTCCCTATATTGAAGTGCAGCACCCTTCCACTCGGGTTGTGTTAGAGCCAGCAGATTGAATTCGCTGGTAAATGCACGAGCTATCACTGCAAAAACAAACAATGACACAATAAGAACAAGAAGCATCATTGAAAATGAATCAAACATGACTTGATATAGCAATTACACAATGAACTGAATTTCAGACTTAGAAATTTTTCAGAAGTGCCCTTCCAGCGTACTTAGCAAGTATGCAGGGGTTAGTTCTTCCGTACTTTGCAAATATGCATGAATAACTTCTTGCGTACTTGTTCGCAGGAACCTTCATTTAGCCAAATTTCAAACTCCAAAAATTCAACAGATGTGAGATATTGTTGTGGACTAGGGTCACCACAAGGTCGAAATACATGATTATGACCTATGGAACCACTATCAACAGCAATGAGTTGCTAAACTAGTCGATTTTGTCTCAGATCGTTACGGGTGGGTGTGTGACTAGTCGATTTTGACCTAGACTTGGTCTGACGGTAACCTACGGTCAAACAAGGGGTCAAATTCAAAATCAAACCCTGTTAAAGACAATTTAGGTGTCAAGAAGCTTCGATTAGTGACTTATAACAAGTTTTAGGTCTTAATTTTCATCAAGAACATCCAAAATGGGTCAAAGTGTCACTATCAAGACCCTAGGTTCGAGAGTTCAAAGAATCAAAGATCGGGATGAAAGTTTCACTATCAATAACTGGAGATTTAATGGATGGAATGTACAGAGATTCTCACCAAATATTAGTAAGGTGAAGAAGAAACAAAGATCGGGATGAAAAATCGTTTAGGAAGACACGAAAATTTTGAGTGAAATTGAGCAGTACGTATACAACAGTTTAGAGACGTTTGAATGAGATGAACCTTAGAAAAAATTCTCACACCTGTATATATACCCCACGGTCACTAGTCGTGCGCACTTGTTAAGTGCGCAGGACTATGTTGGAGCATATTCTGGTGACAACGAGCTTGAAGATATTATGTTTTAGTCTTAGAGTCTTTGACTTGTAATTGATAGAATTGTTAGCAACAGTTAAAGGGAGTCTGTTAGGACATGTTTTGTAACTATTGCTAAAATTCTGTATAAGTTCATAGAGTGGCGAACTTAACAAGTTCGCCTAAGCATCTTTAGGAGCGAACTTGTTAAGTTCGCCTAGCCTATTAGAGACGAACTTAATAAGTTCGCCTAAGCAACTTTGAAGTGAACTTGTTAAGTTCACCTATAGCAGTTTTGTGTCTATAAATAGGAGTTTACAGTTTCAGTGTAAAAAACGATAGCAGCAGAGGGACTTTGAACAAGTGTAATTCTGAGAATCTGTAAACTTTGTGTTTGTTGATATAAAAGAGAAAGTTTATTTACATGATTGTCGATTGATATACAAAACGTTAATACGGTAGGATTCCGCACTCCATGTTAACGATACATCCTGTCACGAGAACGATCTAAGATGAGTCATGTAGACCAACAAGTGGTATCAAAGCTTTTGCTCATGATTTGCATTTGATTCTTGGTGAATAGAGACGTTTTTGTGTACAATTTGACAAGAAATTGAGCATTTTTGTATCCATGGAGTTTTCAAGTTCTTGAAGCTGATTTTACTGCTGAATTCGTGGATTTGAAGTTGATTTTGGAGAAATTAATCCGATAGAAGTGTTCTAATTCATAAAATACTTAATCCTACGGTTCAATTTCTTCAAATTCCTTCTAATCTGCGAGAAATGATGATTTTCGGTGATGTTTGTTCGTGTTTGGGTTGCTGAGTTTGTTACAGCTGCAGGAAGCGAACTTGCTGAAATTTGTTGCAGGCGAACTTAGCAAGCGAACTTATTAAGTCGCTTCTCTCAATTTAAGCGAACTTATCAACTTCGCTTCACTCAGTTCAGGCGAACTTATTAAGTTCGCTTAGGCAGTATCTGGCGAACTTATCTAGTTCGCTAGTGTTCATAAAAAAAAAAGAAAAAAAAAATAGTATTTTGGCGGAAATTTCTTCTTGTTCAAATTTTTTAGGGAAAGCTTATATGATTGTTTTGAACCATTTTTTAAAATTTTGAATTTTTTTTAAATTTTAAAAAAGAGTATTTTGGCGGAAAATTTTTTCCAGATATTTTCGCAAAAATTTCAAAATGTCAACTTTATGTGATGATAATGAGATTGAAATTTTGTCATCGAAGCTTTTGTGCATATCAGATTACCGTAGCTGGAAAGTTCGGTTCGAACAGTTCGTATCAGAAACTGATGAAAATTTTTGGAGACCAATAACAGAAGGATATGTGCATCCTACTTTTGACTTTCTGGAATTTTGTGATATTCCTAAACCAGTGACAGCTCTTACTAAGGTAGAAAAGCAGAAGTTTGATAGAGAGATGAAAACATGTGAAACTTTAACGATGTCTTTACCAAAAGAAATCATTCATAGTCTCGGAAAGTGTCCAACTTCAAGAGATCTATGGGAAGCATTGAAGAAAAAGGGTGAAGCAACTTCTCAAGCGTTTGTGGTCTTGATCAAAGAAGTATTAGAGAAGCAGGGTGATTCTCAAAGTGATTCTTCTGCAGATTTAACTGATAGTGAGAGTATTAGTTCTGGTGAAAGTACTCAGTCTACTGAGAGTGATATGATGACTGAAGAAAGCTTTCAGATAGTTGAAGATGATCTGAGTGAATCAGAAATTGATACAGAGCCTGTCATTGTTGATCAAAAGAGTGAAGCTAATGATGAAGTATTCATGGCTTCTGATGCATCTTCTTCAGAAGTAAACCCTGAGGTAGTTTCTAACTCTGAAACGTTTTGTTCTAACTGTATTTCAGTGAAGGATAAAATGATGAGGGTTATGGATGACAACGTAAACCTCATTTGTGATATGAAATCGATGCACACGGTAAACCAGAAACTAAAGGATAATGAGAATGTGTGTATTGAAAGTATAGAATCACTGAAGAGGGATATAAGTTCTCTGACTTTGAAGATCAAAGAGCAGGCATATCACCTGGATATGTCCTTTACATAAATTGAGAAAAGAAATAATGACCTTGTTGAGAAAGATAAGGAACTAGCTGAATCTAAAGCAAATGTGATCAGATTACACAGAAAGTTAGAAAGCTTTGGGAATTCATCATTCTTATTAGGACATTATCATGATAATACTAAAGAGGGGAAGGGAACTAGTGGTATTGGTTATGTTCCTCCACCATTCAACGGAAATTATTCTGTTACACCTGAGATTATAAAAGATGAGGATTTAGATCCTAAGACTGTGTTGAAGGTGAATCCAGTCACAGGTGAAGATATGGTGTATTCTGATGAGAGTGATGTTGAATATTTTGATGAAGCTAAGGTAGAGGGGATACCGAAAGCTGTTAAGAAAGAAGACTCAAAGGTTGATTCTAATTCATCTGGAAATTATACATTTGGATGTTCTCCAAATTCAAGGAGAGTTCCATATGTTAGAGATTATAAAGACAGGCGTACATGTTTTCATTGTAATGAGATGGGACACATTGTCGTGAACTGTCCTTACAAAAATAAAGGGAAGAAGCATGTCGTTGCTGAGAAGATGAAGTCTGAATCAAATCCTGTTGAGAAAAAGTTTGTTCCGTCTCAAACTCCAAAAGAAGTTCATGTAGGAGAATATTCTTCAAGTGCATCTTATCGTGTGAAGATTCCTTATATGAGAGAATATCGTGAGAAGAGATCTTGCTTTTCTTGTGGTCTTGTTGGTCATATTCGGATTGCTTGTCCTCACAACGCCAAAGGTAACCGACATGTTACTCCAGAAAAGGTAAGAACTCCTGGTAAGCCTTATGTTAACCCAAATGTGGTTAAACCTCATGATATACCAAAGGGTAATTCAAAATCTGAGTTTAGGCTTTCTAGACCTCAAAGACGGAGGAGAAACAGAAGATTGAGAAAACTTTTAGAACAACAAGAGTTTTCACAATCAAATCAATTTTGAAATGAAAGAAAATATTCAAACCCTTCACATTTTAAGCAAAAAGAACTTAATGAACAGAAGTATGTTTGGAAATCTAAAGTTTCTGTTTCTGACTCGTCGGAACAATATCAGAAAATCGATGAGAGATTCGATTGTGAATGGAGTGAGGTTTATTATTTTGATACAGATGGAAGACCCATTACTACCATGGCTTGGGTCCCAATTTCAAATTAATGTTTCTTATTAGTTGTGCAGGATTTACCAGGAGGGACTATTAATACCATTTTGGTTGTTGATAGTGGTTCTTTATAGCACATGACAAGGAATGACATTTGTAAGAGTAAAGAGTTGTTGATAACTGAGAAATCTATTTGATTCAACGACTTGATGCTCAAGGGGGAGAATATGTCACACACAATGTTTTGGAAAGAGGTTTACATAGTCCAAATGATAACCTGAAATTTAGGATGACAATGGTGAGCATAAAGTCGTTGATGCAACCATTTGACTAGTTGAGAGGGAGTCTACAGGACAGGGGGAGTATAGAACTGTGTTGGCGACAAAGGCAAAGGCATTAAATTACAGGATTACATCGGTTTGAGTTTTTAATTGATTGACTTGCTTAATCCTGAGTTACCAAGTAAAATGTTTTTCTTAAAATGTTTTAATGGAAGATTTTATTTTCATTTGTTTTAATTTCTTTCAAAAATATTTTGAAAAGGCTAAACAAATTGAAAAAGTTAAAATCGACATTACTTGAAGTTATAAGGAGAAATGATAGTACATCAGTAGATGTTCTTTCACACATGACCTTAGATTGACTGGTTGGTGCTTTATGTTAATATATCTGAATTATATGTTTTGATCTAAACTTCAGAGACTACACAAATATGAAATGATAGTGTTGTGTATGCATATAATTTGAATTGTCAGTAGACTAAAAGCGTCGCTGAACCATTAGTAGTGTGAAAACATAATTGCATATGTTACAACTGTGATTTGAACCTATTTTATGCCTGGGTGTGTGTGTTAAAAGATCACTATCAGATAAAGAATATTAGCTTTTAATAAAGATTGTCCTATTAGATCAGTTTCGGGTTATGTCCTTAGCACTATTCATTTGATTTGCTTCAGTGCCCATGTCCCGAAAAGCATGCAATTTGAAGTATAATCAAGATATGTACTTGACAACATCTGTCAAACATATACTAGCCCTTGGATCATATTGATAAATCATCTTTATTGATTCCATTGAATTCATAATCCAGATAACAGTTGGATCCACGTACCTGAATCTTATGATTCCACATATATAAGCCAAGCCATTGAATCATTCGATTCTGAATCTCATTGATTCCTATACAATCCAATTCGGATTCTGCTATTCGATTATGTCTCCTCATTCTGGAAATTCGGATAATCTTTAGTAAAATCTCATATGTCTTGAAGATAGTGCATTTACTTTCTGTTGGCATACTAGTGGGGTACACATTGTATTTCATACTTAAATGGTATCTTAACTCACAAGAAAGTGGGAATGAGATGCTTTAGTTTCAAATCTTATAATAATGACAATTTGAATTTGTGTATCATAGGCTGGTCCTATTTTCTTTGAATGTTTATCGCGTATCATAACATGCAATATGGAAGTTTTGAAAAGATAGAGTGTAATAATCTTGAAAGATATTGGTTTGATTGGTCAAGGCTTGAAAGAATGACATAGGATACCTTTTGATATTATATGGATTTTATATCCAAGATGTGTGATTGATATCTCATATATACTGATATGATCTTCTTACTCGTGATGTTCGACCAAAAAGATGTGATTTTGTATTTTACATTTCAGTTTATTTAGAGAAAAACCAAAAAGATTTTGTGTTTCTTATGTTTGAAAAACCAAAAAGATTTTAATTTTCCAGCTTCCATGGAAATCTTAATTGTTGGTTATTCTTGGTTGTTCTCCTTTGCAAAAACTGAATATTGCAGACAGAAGTTGACAAGGGGTCATTCTCCCAAGTTTTCTTCTAGAAATAAAGAGTGAGTGTGCAGATGAACAAGACGAAGACTACAGTGTGTTTGATGATATTTGAAGACGGATGACAATCTTCTAAAGCTGTTGTCAAGGGAGAGTCTGTTGGAGCATATTCTGGTGACAACAAGCTTGAAGATATTATGTCTTAGTCTTAGAGTCTTTGACTTGTAATTGATAGAGTTGTTAGCAACAGTTAAAGGGGAGTCTGTTAGGACATGTTTTGTAACTGTTGATAAAATTCTGTATAAGTTCATAGAGAGGTGAACTTAACAAGTTCGCCTAAGCATCTTTAGGAGCGAACTTGTTAAGTTCGCTTAGCCTAAGCATCTTTGAAGCGAACTTGTTAAGTTCGCCTATAGCAGGTTTGTGTCTATAAATAGGAGTTCACAGTTTCAGTGTCGCAGAGGGACTTTGAACGAGTGTAATTCTGAGAATCTGTAAAATCTCTGTTTGTTGATATAAAAGAGGAAGTTTATTTACATGATTGTGTCTATGTCGATTGATATACAAAACGTTAATACGGTAGGATTCCGCACTCCGTGTTAACGATACGTCCTGTCACGAGATCGATTTAAGATGAGTCATGTGGACCTACAGACTTAACTCCTGCATACTTACTAAGTACGCATGACTTAAGTCTTGCGTACTTGATAAGTACGCAGGGTTTACCTCATGTGCACTTAGCAAGTACGCAGAGACCCTTGTGTGCTCAAACTTTCAACTCAAAATATGAAGATGTCAAGTCAAATAGAGAACATGATAAGCACATTCAATCAAGAGGATTCAAAGTCAATTCAAGAAGGTTAGATACAAATTTTTTTTTTTGGCTTTTCTGATTGGAATTTGATCTATACACAAACTTAAAATCTTTTTGATCTTTTCAGAGTAACGATATACACATATTCACACACAAGCTACTTTTGTTCAAAGACACGAGCAGAGGATCATATCAGGCTAAATTATAGCAAAAACGATACAACATAAACACCAAAGAATATGGGATCATGTCATGGATTACAATTTATTCATACGTAATAAGCACATACACAAGTAATTCAAGTTGACAATATTATAAGATTCGAAACCATAAGCATCTTTGTATCACGTTCTTGTGTGTTAAGGTATTGATTTTAAGATATACAACGTGTACCCCACTGTTATGCTACAGAAATGTAAATTGCACTATCTCAAGGCATCTAAGATTTTCCCAAAGATTTTCAATTCTCCAGAATGAAGTTACATCGTTTAGCATAGAAAAAATCAAGCAGAATCCATAAGGATTATCAAGAATCATAAGATTCAGAATCGAGTGATTCAGATGTCTTGGTTTGATTGGTTTTTCTTCTGTGAATAGCATATGATGATTCAGGTTAATAGATATGGAGTCTGAGGATTTAGGTAAGGGGTTCCAACTTTTATCTGGATTTGATTTCAATGAATCAGGTATGATTCAAGGGTGAATATACGCTTAACGGTTGATGTCAAGACATATCTTGGCCCAACTTCTCATTGCATACTTGTGAGTATGGGCAGTGAAGTGAACCGAAAAATTATGCTAAAGACATAACCCGAAACTGGTCTCTTAAGAAAATATTTGCTAAAATCTTACATACTTTATCTGATAATGATCTTTTTGTATTCTTTTACACACACACACATGCATACATGGGTTCAAATCACAGTTGTAGTATAGATTTAGTTTCCACACTACTAATGATTCAAAGATGCCTACAGCCTACTGACAATTCAAATTACTTGTAAATAAGCAGATTAAAAACACAACAATTTAAACCATCAAGTAAGCATGACGCAATCATTTCCTATATGTGCAGTCTATGGCGTTTAGATCATTTCTAATGTACTATCATTTCCTCTTTTCTCAAGATAACTTTGAAATTTTCTCCATTTTCTATTTTGTTTGGATTTTTGTAAAATATTTGAAAACTAAAAGAACTATACAGAAAATTTAAAAGAAATAAAATTTAACTTTCATGAATTGAATTGATTTAAGAAACTCTGGATTGAACATTCCTATCAAGTTGACAAGATGTTCAAAATGGGTTCGATCAAACGCCTTAGTGAAAAGGTCAGCAAAATTGTCATCCGTGTGAACTTTTACAAGTTCAATGAGATGCTTTTCAGCACAATCACGGATGAAATGGTGGCAAATTTCAATATGTTCAGTTTTGGAATGTTTCACCGGGTTGTTTGTGATGGACATGGTGGCATTGTTGTCAATGAACAGTGGAGTTCCAGTGAAGTTTAAGTCGTAGTCTCTCAATTGCTGCTGAATCCACAATATCTGAGAACAACCGCTCGCTGCAGCAATGTACTCTGCTTCACATGTTGAGACAGAAACCGTTGACTGCTTCTTACACTGCCAGGAAACCAGCCTGTCTCCCAAGAATTGACATCCACCTGAAGTTAACTTTCTATCAAGGTTACAACCACCATAATCAGAATCAGTATAGGCTTTGAAGTCAAATGACTGCTGCTTTGAGTACCAAAGACCCAATCGGGGTTTCTCTTTCAAGTATCTGAATATCCTCTTGACATCTATCATTTGAGACTCCTTCGGTTATGACTGAAACCTTGAGCACAAGCATACAGCAAACATTATGTCGGGCCTTGAAGCTGTGAGATACATAAGAGATCCGATCATCCCACGATACAATTTGCAATCCACATCCTTTCCATCTTTGTCTGGATGCAAACCGAGATTGACGGGGATAGGTGTGCCATAAGTACTGCTATCATTCATCTTGTATTTTGATAAGATGTCCTGCACATACTTAGTTTGATGCAGATAAATGTCATCCTCTCTTTGACTGACTTGCAGACCCAGGAAGAACGACAATTCACCCATGTTACTCATCTCAAACTTGGACTTCATCACCTGTTCGAATTCCCTACACATCTCTTCATTTGTAGACCCAAAGATAATGTCATCGACATACACTTGTACAAGAAAAATATCACCTCCTACTTTCCTAATGAAGAGGGTCGAGTTAATCTATCCACGGTCGAAACCACTTGACAATAGATGTTTTGATAATGTCTCATACAATGCCCGAGGTGCTTGATGAATACCATAAAGTGCTTTGTCGAGCTTATACACTTTATTGATATTATGCAGATCTTCAAAGCCGGGAGGTTGAGTGACATAGACCTCTTCATGAACTTTTCCATACAGGAAAGCACTCTTCACATCAAGTTGATAGACCTTGAAGCCGACATAGGAGGCATAAGCCAGAAACAGTCGAATGGCCTTAAGTCTAGCAACTGGGGCATATACTTCTGTGTAATCCAAGCCCTCTTGTTGATAAAAACCCTAAACAACCAAACTTGCTTTATTCTTCACTACGACATGACGATCATCCATTTTTCACTTGAACACCTATCTAGTTCCAATTGGTTGTACGCCTTTTGGCAAGTCAACTAAATCCCACACATGCAACTTTTGGAATTGAGACAGTTCATCTTGCATCGCCTCAATCCAGCAGTTGTCAGCGAGAGCCTCCTTCACATTTTTCGGCTCCAACTGGGACACGAATGCAGCATGCAAACATGTTTCCATGACACCTGTGTAAAGTATCTCAGTATACAGACTTGTGTTCTCAGCAATGGTTCTATGACGAGTCTGAACACCGACATGAGGATCACCAATAATGTTGTCAATTGGATGATACTTATGCCCTCTCGTCTCTGGTATATCCGGTTCCTAAATTTCTGAATCGAGGTTCGTGCTCAACTCCCCCATATCCTGTGTTCCAGAAGAAGAAGATTCAATGTTGATTGGATCAGCTGGAGCTTCATTTCCTACACGAGTGTTTGGATTAGCTTGAGCGTCATTTCCGTCAACATGAACAACTTCAATGATATCACTATCATGAGTTCCAGATGCAGATGCAGCATTGGAATTGGGAGTTACAATCGGTACAGTTGCACAGGTTGAGAAACTGGAGTCATCACCGCCACCAAAGAACTCATACACATTTGCGGCAACATCGGCAGATAAATCAGGAAGGTTGAAAGACTTGAATAGCGCATCATAATCAAAACCCCAAGCTAGACCAGTTGGTTCTGGTGGAATGTTGTGTTTACTTCAGTCCACTTCGAACCATTCCTCGACAGTACGAGTTCCTATGTTGTACACTCTCTTGCAAGGCGAGTTGGCAACATATCCTAAGAAGATGCCTTCCACCGCTTTTGCATGAAACTTAGACTTGCGGTCTTTGTATTGTAGTAATAAGGAACATGGACTACCAAAAGGAACTAGGTAATCAAGATTGGGAGGTCGATTTTTGATCAACTCATACCAAGTCTTGTTGTGCCTCTTCACAACCAGAACTCTGTCCAAAACGTGACAAGTTGTAATTATTGCTTTTGCCAAAAAGTGACAGGAAGCTTTGCATCTGACATCATTGTCCTTGCAGTATCAATTAGTGTTCTGTTCTTCCGTTCTGCAACTCCATTCTACTGAGGTGTGTACGGGGCACTAAATTCGTGATGAATACCCTTCTTGAGACAGAAAAGTTCCATCAAATTATTCTTGAATTCAGTTCCGTTATCACTCCTTATTCTTCTAACCTTCAACTTTCAAAGAGATTCCAAGCTTAGGATCAGGTATTAAAGAATGTCAGCAGTCTCGTCCTTTGTACCTAAAAAATGCACCCAAGAAAAATGTGAGAAGTCATCAGTTACAACCAGACAGTATGACTTCCCTCCAATACTCCTGATACTTATGGGGCCAAACAGATCCATATGTAATGCTCCAAAGGGGGATCGATGGAGTTTTGGTGCTTAGGCTTGTGAGACTTCCATTGTTGTTTGCCCTTTTTACAAGGCATACAGTCATCTGGAACGGAGAATCTCAGCTTAGGAACACCGGTTACAAAACCGTTTCGGACAAGATGATTCATTTTTCGATAAGAAATGTGTCCGAGTTTCCTATGCCACAAGATTGAGTCAAGCTCTGTCGCTTTGGTAAGCACACAAGTAGCAACTGATGATGTGGTTTTCGCCATGCTCATGTCAATCTGATAGGTATCATTCGTTCTTGGCGCACGCATCAAAATACAGTCTTTAGGAACTTCAAAACCAGGTTTGAGAATCAAGCATTCTGTCTTGTCAAACATGATTGAGTACTCCTTGTCGCACATCTGGGAGACACTCAACAGGTTATGCTTCAGCTGCTCGCAGTAGTTGACGTTGTCGAAGCTGACACAACCATTTGAAACCATGCCTTGACACGTGATACTACCGCCTTTCTCTCCAGCAAAGGCCACATAGCCGCCTCTAAATGGTTTCACATCTTGAAACAGGGCCATGTTACCTGTCATGTGCCAGGAGCATCCACTATCTACATACCAACGATTAGAGATAGTACCCTTCGGATGTCCCTGCACGAGTCACAAGAAATTAATTAGATTTGGAGACCCAAGCCATAGTGGTCTTGGGTCATCCGTCTTTTTCAAAATAAACAACCTCAATTAATTCACAGTCATGACTGTCAAAAATGGATGAATCTTTAGAAGACTTGGGACCAGGAGATTGAGAAATTTTGGATTTCTTGTTCCAGGACCTCTTCTTTTTCTTAACTGGAACAATAGGCTTGAATTCAGAAGCACCAGGTGAACTAGTAGAATCTTCACCTGATTGAACTCCTGCCAGTTGTTCCAGCTTTTTCAATCTCTTGTTCCTTCTTCTCCTCTGTGGTTTGGAGAGTTTTACCACAGGTTTCTCAACAGTAGGTGAACTACCAGAGGTAGATGCATAGGGTTTAGCATGATGCTTTTCCCTTCTTGGAACAGTAGGTTTAGCCTCAGAGGTGGTCTTTGGCTTCACCAACGGTTTCACTGGTGGTTTCACCTCATTCTTGTTTGGACTTTTAGGCTGTTTCACTGGTGGTGACTTGGGGATAACAGATGGTTGTGAAACAACTGGCTATTTCCCTTGGTTCTTATTCAGGCAGTTCACAATGATGTGACCGACCATACCACAGTGTAAACAAGTTCTCTTTTCTTTGTAAGTCCTCCTGTAAGGCTCATTAGATCTGGCATTAGATGACTCAGCAAGTTGAGCAGGAGAAGTTGTTAGGTGAACAGTCGTTTGACCCGATGGTGATTGGTTTTTGGGAATATAATACTTTTGCATATTTTCTTGATAGCCAAGCCCGTAATGAGTTGAAAAGGCTTCCTTTTTAACTTGATTAATGTTTTTATATCCCCCATAAAGCATCACTTTTAATTTTTCATTTGATTCAACGATATCGGGTTCAGTCAAAATACAATTATCACTATCAGTGATAATGTTTTTCTTAACTTTCTGTTCACCGAGCAACTCCTCGGAGAGTACTCCTTCAGAGCAGGTGTTCTTAGACCCATCATCAGAAGCAGTAAAGAACTCTTCATCAGATGCAGAGTCAGCCTTACTTGAGGAATCATCCTGACTCGAGGACTCATCAAGGCAAGACAAATCAATGTCAATTAAGTCGTTGACAAATTTCCCGCTTACTGGTGGAGGAATGGCATTAGTACCCAGCCCTAATCCATTAACTTGTCTCACTACTGATTCATAATGTTCCACCACAAAGCGAGAATTTTTCAACTTCTCAATTTTACCATTTAACTGTAAGACCTCATTCTGCAGCTTGGTAATTTCATTATTTCTGTTTTCTAACCCCTTGTACGCAACATCCAAATGAAACTGTTGTTCGCTGATTTTAAGTGAAAAATCACGTTTTTCTTTCTTTAAAGTTTCAATTGAATCTTTGTAACGTTTTTCATTTTCTTTGTAGCTTAACGCTGTAATAAAAAGGGGTTTGACTTTGTCCTGAAGCTTAGAATTTTCTTCTTTCAAGCCAAGACATTTGGAACATGAAATGACAGCAAAAGAATTAGAGTCTACCTCAATTGACGAACTTGATGCCTCCCCAATAGCCATGAGGGCAAATGCAGTTGTAGACTCCTCTTGGTCAGCTACAGATGCTTCCCGTTCTTCTGCTTCCATCATCTCTACTATCTCAACCATTAGACCAACTTGTGTTTGAGCAATAAGGGCATCCTCCAAATGAACACCCCAATCAAATCTTTCGTCCTGTTGAGCTACCAAAGCATTGGACGTTCCACCTTGACCTTGATTGCGGTTGTTCGAATTGTTGTACCCTTGATTATTTCCTTGGTTATTTCCCTGGCTTGGTCTAGTGAATCCTGAGGCAGGTTCTTTATCCTTCTGACATTCACGAGCAAAGTGTCCGAAGTTCTGACACTTGTAGCACTTGGCCTTGGATTTATCAAAACCCACCTTGGCATTTGAATGCCCACCAATAAACTTCCTGTCAGTTCTATTCAAGAAACGCTTGGCCCTTCTCAAGATCATGGCCATATTCCATTGAATATCCATGTCCTCCATGTCATCTGGATCCACCTGATTAAAATCTTCTTCAATTGTTTCAGGATCTGTAAGCTTGCCACCAATGAAGTTCTCATAGGCAAGCATGCACGATGAAAATAATGCTACATGATCTTCAGCTATCTTGGTTATAGCAGTCTGGTTAGCTGAAGATGTGGAGGACGGATTTCTTGAGGGATGTTGGTGGTGAGAACCAGATCCAGATGTTGTAAAGCATATATGACCACCACAACCATTCGAGTTATCTTCTTCATGAGAGTTCCCTAAGAATAAGGTGATTCCTGAACCAAATGATTTAGCCGTGGAAGACGTCCCATAATACATAGAAGGGTCTTGGATTTGAGGTCTCCCTGAGCTTTCTTTTCTCTTAAGGTTCATATCGTGTGCTTGAACCTTACCGATTGCTTCTTCAATCGTCATCTCATAGAACTTGGGGTTCTCCCTCAGCAGAGTGGTATACATCTCAAACTTTGGTGGTAACGCATCCAGAAATTTTTCAACTAATTCCTCATCAGGATACTTCAGCTCAAAAAACTTTTAACTCAGTTTGCAGATGATAGAATCTAGATATAAGTTCATCAGTAGATTCATTCTCCAGGCATCTGAAGCACTCATACTGCTTTCTCATGAGATCTCTTTTTCTCTTCTTGATGTCACTGTTCCCCTCAAATCTTTTCTCCAATGCCTTCTAGAGATCTTTAGAATTATCATATCCTCTGAAGTTGTGAAAGAGTTCTCTAGTTAGGGCCATTGTGATAGATCCATGTGCTTTCTTTTCTCTATCATAAACTTTCTTTTCTTCTTCATCTAGCTTAGATATAGGCTTGGGAACAATTTCATCAAGATATATATAAGTAGGATGTTTATAACCCTCATGTATAGGTATCCACAAAGAGGAATCAGTGTATGTGATATAATGCTCAGAGCGTGCTTTCCAATTCGAATAATCATTAACATTAAGAAGCTTTGGAGGTTTTTGCGGGGTTCCAATCTCATTGTCATAATTAAGTAGGTTACCGAGGTTCTGAAGATTTGCCATAGTAAAACACTTAGTCAAATTTCGGAAAAATCAAAACAACTTGCACACTTGAATCTGGCTTGCGCACTTAAAGACCTAGTCTCGTGTATTTTGAATATGCTCTTGCGTACTTGACAAGTACGCAAGAGTAAATGATAAGTACGCAGGAGATCACTTAAGTACGCAGCAAATATGGTCTTGCGTACTTGGTAAGTACGCAGCAAGACTGTACTTGTTGCCAAATATGGTACGTACGCACATCACTTTTTCACCAACCCTCACCAACTTTTTCCGGTCACTGGAATCTCACCGGAGACAGAAAAAGTTGAAGATATGACCAAACAAAATGAGCCAAAGGGTCAGAAACTCGTTTCTAACCAACCTTTGATGCTCAAAACACTAAAATACACAACAAAAGTCGATTTTTGAGTGATTTTTGTTTCTAAAATAGTGCTCAAGAGCTACCCCTATTTTATCACAAAAATCAACAAAAACACCCACTTTTGCTTGTAAAAACTCTATATGATGTGTAGAAGATGCTCCTAACATACTCACAACACTCGAAATCCAGAGCTATGCTCTGATACCACTTGTAGGTCCCCGGGTGTCTCGGATCGTTACGTGTGGGTGTGTGACTAGTCGGACCGGGTGCGGAATGCCCGTGACCAGGTGAACAATCAAGTAACACAAAGTAAACCGACAACGAAATCACTTTCAAACTCCGTCTATTATAAACTTGAATGTTACAGAGAGAATACAACTGAGTGCAAATGTCTGCGTACATAACTTCTGTTAACCTAGCCTATTTATACTAGACCTGGTCTCTGCGCACTTAACAAGTGTACAGGGCAAATTGTTCATGCGTACTTAACAAGTACGGAGAGTATTCTTGCGTACTTGCTAAGTACGCAGGAAGTAGTTCCTGCGCACTTGCTAAGTGCGCAAAAACACTTAGAGAAAACAGACGACTAGTACATACATTAGTAATTACAACTCGATAACTAATACGTACAGACACTAACATACAAAGACTAATACAAACAAGACAAGTACAAAAGCTATGACAATATCCAGAGTGTTTGTCACACAAAAGTTCTTCAACAATCTGGACCAGAAGTTACACAGGAAACAACTGAGAAGATAGTCCAGATTAAACAAAGATTGAAAGCTGCTCAAAATTGACAAAAGAGTTATGCTGAAAAACGACGTCGTTCTTTAGAATTTCAAGTTGGAAATTATGTTATCCTGAAGGTTTCACCTTGGAAATGTGTTGTAAGGTTCAGGAAACGTGGAAAGTTAGGACCAATATATATCAGACCTTACAAGATTATAGAAAGAATCAGAGCAGTAGCCTACAAATTAGAACTACCTGAAGCTTTACAATGGATCCACAATACATTCCACATATCTTTCTTACGCAAGTGTTTAACTGATCCAACTCAAGTTATTGCACTAGATGATATACATGTGGATGACAAACTTCATTTTACCGAACAACCAATCAAGATTCTAGATACAAAGGAAAGGAAATTAATAAAGAAAGTTATACCGATGGTGTTGGTTCAATGGCAAGGTCGAATCGGAGCCGACAAGACTTGGGAATTAGAGGAACAGATGAAAGCCAAATATCCTCATCTATTCACATCTTAATTTCGAGGATGAAATTCTTCAAGGAGGGGAGATTTGTAACACCCCTGAAATTCCAAATAAATAAAGGGCTAGGGTTGTAAATAATTTAAAGCCAAAGGACCCAAAGTAGCAAGATTGAAAGATCAAGGACCAAAAATGAAAAGTTGGAAAAACCCGCCTGTAACGGACCGTCTCCAGCCATAACGGTCCATTATGAATCATGACGGACCATCACCCGTCATGACGGTCAGTGCCGTAATACCGGAGGCGGTTTTAGGGTTTCTAACATGTGTCCGATGACTCACCCTCGTGACGGACCGTCACGGCTTGGTAAAGGTCCGTTACGTGGACAGGAAGTGCGTAGCTGCCCAGGAATGGCGTGATGGACCGTCACGCCTGGTAACGGTCCGTCACTGACTCAAATTTTGACCTATAAATAGTTGGTCGATCCTGGCCATTTGCCACACACCATTACACCACAAAATACACACACTCACTCTGAAGTTCTGATCCCGAGCCCCGGTTCGGGTACGAGAGTCCGGTTTCTAGCATTTCGACTCCAAACTGTCGTAGATAGTGCCGAGGTAAGGTACCGACCTACTATTTATCTTTGGTTATATACCATTAAGCTAAAATTGCATAACTAAGTAATGTCGGTATATCTAGGAACTTTAACCAAGGTGTTGATCATATTACTGAATTGATAAGCCGAAATACTGCTGAGACGAGTTCTTCAGCTTTGATGCATGAACATATTCAACTGAGAAGATAATCCCGATTAAACAAAGATTGAAAGCTGCTCAAAATCTACAAAAGAGTTATGCTGACAAACGACGTCGTTCTTTAGAATTTCAAGTTGGAGATTATGTTATGCTGAAGGTTTCACCTTGGAAATGTGTTGTAAGGTTCAGGAAACGTGGAAAGTTAGGACCAATATATATGGGACCTTACAAGATTATAGAAAGAATCAGAGCAGTAGCCTACAAATACTACCTGAAGCTTTACAATGGATCCATAATACATTCCACGTATCTTGCTTACGCAAGTGTTTAACTGATCCAACTCAGGCTATTGCACTAGATGATATACATGTGAACGACAAACTTCATTTTACCAAACACCCAATCAAGATTCTATATACAAAGGAAAGGAAATTAATAAAGAAAGTTATACCGGTGGTGTTGGTTCAATGGAAAGGTCGGATAGGAGCCGACAAGTCTTGGGAATTAGAAGAATAGATGAAAGCCAAATATCCTCATCTACATCTTAATTTCGAGGACGAAATTCTTCAAGGAGGGGAGATTTGTAACACCCCGGAAATTCCAAATAAATAAAGGGCTAGGGTTGTAAATAACTTTAAGCCAAAGGACCCAAAGTAGCAAGATTGAAAGAACAAGGACCAAAAATGGAAAAAATTGGAAAAACCCGCCTGTAACGGACCGTCACCGGCCATAACGGTCCGTTACGCATCATGACTTACCATCACCCGTCATGACGGTCCGTGCCACAATACCTGAGGTGATTTTATGGTTTCTAACATGTGTCTGATGACGCACCCTCATGACGTGTCCGATGACGGACCGTCAAGGCTTGCTAACGGTCCGTTTCGTGGACAGGAAATGCGTAGCTGCCAAGGAATGGCGTGACGGACCGTCACGCCTGGTAACGGTCTGTCAGGGAGTTAAATTTTGTCAATAAATAGTTGGTCGATCCTGGCCATTTTCCACACTCCATTACACCAAAAAATACACACACTCTCTGTGAAGTTCTGATCCTGAGCCCCGGTTCGATACCAGAGTCCGGTTTCTAGCATTTCGACTCCAGACTGTCATAGATAGTGCCGAGGTAAGGTTCCGGGCTACTTTTTAGCTTTGGTTATATACCATTACGCTAGAATTGGGTAACTAAGTAATGTGGATATATCTACGAGCTTTAACCAAGGTCTTGATCATATTACTGAATTGATAAGTCGAAATACTGCCGAGATGAGTTCTGAAACTTTGATGCATGAACCCAATCAACTGAGAAGATAATCCTGATTACATAAAGATTGAAAGTTGCTCAAAATAGACAAAAGAGTTATGCTGACGAACTACGTCGTTCTTTAGAATTTCAAGTTGGAGATTATGTTATGCTGAAGCTTTCACCTTGGAAATGTGTTGTAAGGTTCAGGAAACGTGGAAAGTTAGGACCAATATATATCGGACCTTACAAGATTATAGAAAGAATCGAAGCAGTAGCCTATAAATTAGAACTCCCTGAAGCTTTACAATGGATCCACAATACATTCCACGTATCTTGCTTACGCAAGTGTTTAACTGATCCAACTCAGGCTATTGCACTAGATGATATACATGTGAACGACAAACTTCATTTAATCGAACTCCCAATCAAGATTCTAGATAAAAAGGAAAGGAAATTAATAAAGAAAGTTATACCGATGGTGTTGGCTTAGTGGAAAGGTCGGATCGGAGCCGACAAGACTTGGGAATTAGAGGAACAGATGAAAGCTAAATATCCTCATCTATTCACATCTTAATTTCGAGGACAAAATTCTTCAAGGAGTGGAGATTTGTAACCCTCCGGAAATTCCAAATAAATAAAGGGCTAGGGTTGTAAATAAGTTAAAGCCAAAGGACCCAAAGTAGCAAGATTGAAAGAACAAGGACTAAAAATGAAAAATTGGAAAAACCCGCCTGTAACGGACCGTCACCGGCCATAACGGTCCGTTAAGCATCATGACGAACCATCACACATCATGACGGTCCGTGCCGCAATACCGGAGGCGGTTTTAGGGTTTCTAACATGTGTCCGATGACTCACCCTCGTGACGGACCGTCACAGCTTAGTAACAGTCCGTTACCTGGACAGGAAGTGCGTAGCCACCAAGGAATGGCGTGACGGACCGTCATGCCTAGTAACGGTCCGTCACGGACTCAAATTTTGCCCTATAAATAGTAACGACGTCGTTCTTTAGAATTTCAAGTTGGAGATTATGTTATGCTGAAGCTTTCACCTTGGAAATGTGTTGTAAGGTTCAGGAAACGTGGAAAGTTAGGACCAATATATATATGGGACCTTACAAGATTATAGAAATAATCGGAGCAGTAGCCTACAAATACTACCTGAAGCTTTACAATGGATCCACAATACATTCCACGTATCTTGCTTACGCAAGTGTTTAACTGATCCAACTCAGGCTATTGCACTAGATGATATACATGTGAACGACAAACTTCATTTTACCAAACACCCAATCAAGATTTTATATACAAAGGAAAGGAAATTAATAAAGAAAGTTATACCGATGGTGTTGGTTCAATGGAACGGTCGGATAGGAGCCGACAAGTCTTGGGAATTAGAAGAACAGATGAAAGCCAAATATCCTCATCTATTCACATCTTAATTTCGAGGACGAAATTCTTCAAGGAGGGGAGATTTGTAACACCCCGGAAATTCCAAATAAATAAAGGGCTAGGGTTGTAAATAACTTAAAGCCAAAGGACCCAAAGTAGCAAGATTGAAAGAACAAGGACCAAAAATGGAAAAAAATTGGAAAAACCCACCTGTAACGGACCGTCACCGGCCATAACGGTCCGTTACGTATCATGACGGTCCGTGCCGCAATACCTGAGGTGCTTTTATGGTTTCTAACATGTGTCCGTTGACGCACCCTCATGACGTGTCCGATGACGCACCCTCATGACGGACCGTCAAGGCTTGCTAACGGTCCGTTTCGTGGACAGGAAATGTGTAGCTGCCAAGGAATGGCGTGACGGACCGTCACGCCTGGTAACGGTCCGTCAGGGACTCAAATTTTGTCCTATAAATAGTTGGTCGATCCTGGCCATTTTCCACACACCATTACACCACAAAATACACACACTCTCTCTGAAGTTCTGATCCCGATCCCGGTTCAGTACCAGAGTCCGGTTTCTAGCATTTCGACTCCAGACTATCGTAGATAGTGCCGAGGTACGGTTCCGGGCTACTTTTTAGCTTTGGTTATATATCATTAAGCTAGAATTAGGTAACTAAGTAATGTCGATATATCTACGAGCTTTAACCATGGTGTTGATCATATTACTAAATTGATAAGTCGAAATACTGCCGAGATGAGTTCTGAAACTTTGATGCATGAACCCAATCAACTGAGAAGATAATCCTGATTACATAAAGATTGAAGGTTGCTCAAAATAGACAAAAGAGTTATGCTGACGAACGACGTCGTTCTTTAGAATTTCAAGTTGGAGATTACGTTATGCTGAAGCTTTCACCTTGGAAATGTGTTGTAAGATTCAGGAAACGTGGAAAGTTAGGACCAATATATATCGGACCTTACAAGATTATAGAAAGAATCGAAGCAGTAGCCTATAAATTAGAACTCCCTGAAGCTTTACAATGGATCCACAATACATTCCACGTATCTTGCTTACGCAAGTGTTTAACTGATCCAACTCAGGCTATTGCACTAGATGATATACATGTGAACGACAAACTTCATTTTACCGAACTCCCAATCAAGATTCTAGATAAAAAGGAAAGGAAATTAATAAAGAAAGTTATACCGATGGTGTTGGCTTAGTGGAAAGGTCGGATCGGAGCCGACAAGACTTGGGAATTAGAGGAACAGATGAAAGCTAAATATCCTCATCTATTCACATCTTAATTTCGAGGACAAAATTCTTCAAGGAGTGGAGATTTGTAACCCTTAGGAAATTCCAAATAAATAAAGGGCTAGGGTTGTAAAAAAGTTAAAGCCAAAGGACCCAAAGTAGCAAGATTGAAAGAACAAGGACCAAAAATGAAAAATTGGAAAAACCCGCCTGTAACGGACCGTCACCGGCCATTACGGTCCGTTAAGCATCATGACGGCCATCACCCGTCATGACGGTCCGTGCCGCAATACCGGAGGCGGTTTTAGGGTTTCTAACATGTGTCCGATGACTCACCCTCGTGACGGACCGTCACCGCTTAGTAACAGTCCGTTACCTGGACAGGAAGTGCGTAGCCGCCAAGGAATGGCGTGACGGACCGTCACGACTAGTAACGGTCCGTCACGGACTCAAATTTTTCCCTATAAATAGTTGGTCGATCCTGGCCATTTTCTACACACCATTACACCACAAAATACACACACACTCTCTGAAGTTCTGATCCCGAGCCCCGATTCGCGTACGAGAGTCCGGTTTCTAGCATTTCGACTCCAAACTGTCGTAGATAGTGCCGAGGTAAGGTTCCGACCTACTATTTAGCTTTGTTTATATACCATTAAGCTAGAATTGCGTAACTAAGTAATGTCGATATATCTTGGAGCTTTAACCAAGGTGTTGATCATATTACTGAATTGATAAGCCGAAATACTGTCGAGGTGAGTTCTTAAACTTTGATGCATGAACCCAATCATGACCTTGTCTGGCATGATTGATTTATGAAAACATTTTGAGTATCTTGAAACGATTGCACCGATTGTATATATAACGCATTCTAAGCGCTTATTATGTTTCACTTGACCCATGGAAAGGTATGATGGACAGGACCCGTGGAACGGTCTTTGGTTATATATATATATATATATATATATATATATATATATATATATATATACTGAATGATTGTTCATAGTTATTTATGAATTTGGGGGTGGAACCCCATGAATGTGTTCAAGATACTTTGGCGGGTCATTTTAATAAACTATTTTAGTTTATGAATTCACTAGCTTTGTTTTGACCCATGTTTTATCAAATGTTTTTTAACGTATCAGAGGTAGGCAATAGATGAGGCATTCCATGACTAGAATGAAACGACGAACAATACAGATGTTGGGCATGCCTCGAACTACAAGTCCTGAATGACTTGTTCCTTGTTAGGAACAAATGATGCAATAATGTAACCTTTATGATAACATGATGTAAAGAATATCTTAATATTTTAATAAAGGTTGATGAATTTAGTTTACGCTGTGTGTTTTTGGTATCAACTTCACAGTAACTAGAAGGCGACCTTTCTGACCGGTATGTAGTTATCTGACAAACGGAATGTTCTGTCTAAGGAAATAACGGTGTATAAATCTCTCCTAGACCCGTCGTTCTTTTGTAGGAACATCTCTGTTGGAGGTACTACTCTGGTTAGATAACTGTCATGTGTTACGGGTGTAACACATACCGTCCAGACTATTATAGGCACCAAGTTGGTATTTAGAAATAAAATTTATGAAAATATAACCATAACTAGAAACAAAGCTAAGTTGGTAACCCATGATACAATCAACAACAATGTATAAATTATGATTAAACAGTTTCTCTGGTTGCATGATTTTGATGGGAGTACTAAAATTTTACATAGTGTACAAAATTAAACAATATAAAGAGGTCACTTTTGTTAATCAATCAAAGTACACCAAAAGTATGTTAGGACACTAGGGGCACCTTCGGGTTCATCAGGTACCACGGGTGCACCGTCGCAAGGCTTGCAGGTACTCGTGGCGGGTATGGTGTTCGGCTATGTAAACCCGTGTTCAACAAATGAAGGTTGAAAGCAATTGATCCGTTGGGGATGGATTTGGCTAGTTAGGGTATTTAGGATAGTGCCCCCACCACTTAGGGTACTTGAGGTTGGATTTTGATAAAAATAAGGTGTCACTTCGTCATTGAAAAAATCCATTAGAGTACTTAAGGTATTAAGGTTGTACCCCTTGCTCTCTTAGAAGAAATTTAAGTTTGAAAATGTAAAGTATATGGATACTCCTATAAAACAAACACAGGTTTATCTATTGATGGGGGTGTGAATCCTTTGATAACATTATAAATAAAGGCATGATTAAAAGTTTGCTTTATCTAATAGGATGTAGGTGTGCTATAAATTATATTTTAAACTTTGTATTAAACTAATATATGAAATTACTTTTATATTTGATTTATGTAATAATGACATATAACATGAAGGAATGGACTTGTCGTAACCTTGTGGTTAACCAAAGTACAACTTCAAAAATTACATTTTATATAAAATTGTATTTTATGTCTAGAACATGTAGAAATATTTGATTAAAAATTTAAGGTAACAATCTTGAACATTAAACTTTGATTTAACACCATATATACATAGGTGATACCAAGCACCTTTTATGTTTCAAGCGCTTTTGTAGCAAAATCTTGCTCCATTTTGCTCAAACGTTACACTCCAATATACACATCAACCACCCTTTGTTATTTTCTTTATCATACTGTCAAGCTCCAATTTAGTCTTTCTCATCTAGTTAATGTGCTCCTCATCATTTTAACAATTAGAATATATCATCTTCCATTAACCGTTAAAACTATCACATCAACATTTTTGTTTTATCTAAGTGATAATTTAATTGTCGCAAAATAAAATTCATTCAAATAACTTTAAAAATTATTAAAAACATCGAGGTTTTTTCAGGAAAAAATATTGTTTTCACTTTCAGATTTATAATTTGGATTGCAACCAATAGAAATAGAAATGATATACACTAACTAACTAAACATATTTAATAATACACAACACATTTGAGTGTTAATTGCCGTTGATAATCGGTACTTAATTAAAGTTTAATAACTCTTTAGATTAATAACAATATCTTAAATACCTAATTTGTTTAGTAAAAGTTGAGAATATAAATATAACCGGTCTATTTATTTATTTTTGTTTGACGATCAACTTCTAGAGGCCGGACCCATGATGGAAACCTTACCCTTTGAATGTATATGGTTGTTGACGTGGCATCATACCATCATCATACAACTCATTGGTATACACATAAATATGGATCTAGTGAGATATATATACGGAGACATATCGGTCGTAAACCCTGAGTTCTTGTCAAAATCATTAAACTCATTCTTATCCACTCATTTTCTTTTATTTCTAATTTTTTTAATCCAAAAGAGGCATATGTGTCTTTTGGCCCTCTTTTAAAACTCTAACTTATATCTACCCCATCAAACATCAAACAAGCAGCTTTCTTTAATCTCTCTCTACATATACTCTCTCACCCTCAAAGAACTAGATCCGGAAGAAAAATGTCTGGAATCGACTTCAAATCTCTGTATTTGCTTCAAAACGCCACTGTGGGTTACCATATTCTTCCGAGCAGTCGTCGAAGAAACAACCTTCAAGTCATCCACAACAAATTTCAAAAGGAAAAGCCATGTATCGTTCATAATACCCATCTTTTGATTCCGATTCTGATTCAAAATGAACTAATATCAAAATCAAACCCCTAAAATATCCACATCAAATTGAAGTTGGAGGAGATGGGGGGAAGCGAAGGGGGTGACCTATCTTGAATGAGGAGTTGGGGGAATCGAAGGTAGCGACATATATGCCATCTTTATTTGTGAATCGGCATCTCCTTTCCAGCCCTGCGCCTTTTAGGTACTTGCCATTTCATCTTCACATGTGTCTTTTGTTCTGATTTGTAAAAGTATTTGGGTATTTTGGGTATAGAATTTCTCGTTGGTCATGGTTAGATGTAGAATTCTTGGTTCATTTGTAAAATCATGTGTAAACTGTTGATAGGTTTGTGTAAACTGAATTTAAACATGTGTAAACTGAATTTACAAAAGTGTAAACTGAACTTACACGCGTGTATGTGATTAAATTTACTCATGTTTTAGGGTTATTTTTTACATATAATTCTTTTGTATTTTTTATTTGGTAATTATGTATTTTTTATTTGATTGCAGATCTGAAGAAGAAGGGTTTGTGAACTTGAGGTTTTGTTTTAAAGATCTGGGTTCAAGATGTGTTTGATTAATTTACACATGTGTAATAGAGTTTTACACAATTTAATTATTTATAAAAGTTCAGATCTGGAATTTAGAGAGAGAAATGGAGAGAGTGTGTACTTTTTATTTCAAAAATCATATAAAGTTACCTTTTTACCCTTTTGGTGGAATTTTAAAAAGAAAAAAAAATAGAAAATCTAGATTTATTTTCATCCACAAATTAAAATAAAGAGAAACAATGTGTAGCCAGAAATGAGTTTAAAAGTTTTCACAACAACTCATGGTTTTTATTTTATACGTCTCCTATATATATATATATATATATATATATATATATATATATATATATATATATATATATATGAAATTTTAAATACAAAGTGCTTTTATGGTGCGAATTCAAGGGTTGAGATGAAATGTGTGCCTAGTTAGCTTGTTTTTAAGGCCAAGGGGACTACCTGCGTGGAAGAGGGTGTGGTGCTGAGTTGGCGCCGTGGAACACCAGGCCCCCCTGGCGTGGTCCACGGGCGTGGGGAGGTGTCGTGGTGTTTTGCACGGCGTGGGAAGAGGCAATTGTGACCGTTGGGTGAGTTTTGACCGTTGCCCAACGTTAATATTTTTTTTTAATTTAATCATCTATATATATTAACTAATTTACAAACCAATAATTTTATAAAAAACTAAACTACAATTCTCTCCAAACCATTTCAACCAATCAAATGAATTCTCTCAATTCACCCTCTTCAGAATCCGAAGGTGTCGCTCCACTTTTTTTCCAAACGGTTGCCGCTACTCTCATTGAAATAAATAGAGACGATGCCGAAAGTTCGAACATGCGTACGTACACACGAAGTGCCACTGTTAACTGAGGCCGTGAAGCGGCTCACGAGCGTTTAATTAAGGATTATTTTTGTGACGAGCCGTTTATAACGCGGAGACATTCCAAAATCATTTTCGTATGCGTAGAAATCTATTTTTACGCATTGTTAACGATTTGAAATGAGAGATGGATTATTTCAAATTGAAATGGGATGCAAGAGGTCGAAGAGGTTTCACCACCATTCAAAAGTGCGCGTACCGCTATACGGATGTTGGCATACGGATCCGGCGCCGACGAAATAGATGAAAATATAAAGATCGCCAAGAAAACGGCACGGATTTGTTTATACAAATTTTGTAAAGATATAATAAATATCTACGGCCATAAATACTTACGCAAACCGACTCCTAGCGACATTCAAAAAATATACAAATATCACGAGGAGGTGCATGGGCTACCCGGCATGCTTGGTAGCCTAGATTGTATGCATTGGGAGTGGAGTAATTTCCCAAATGCATGGCTAGGGCAATATATACGAGGTGACCATCCGGCTCCAACAATTATGCTCGAAGCTGTCGCATCAAAAGATCTTTGGTTTTGCCATGCTTTCTTTGGTGTTGCGGGTTCAAACAACGACATAAATGTGCTTAACCAATCCCTACTATTCAACACCTTGGTTAATGGAACCGCACCCGATAGTTATTTTGATCTTAGAGGTACAAGATACAAGCACGGGTATTACCTCGTTGATGGTATTTATCCCGAATGGGCTACTTTTGTGAAATCGTTTTCGTATCCGGAAGATAAACCTAGAAAATATTTCAAACGCCGACAAGAATCGGCAAGAAAAGACATTGAACGCGCTTTTGGTGTACTAAAACAAAGATTTCAAATAGTGAAAAATCCAGCACGTGCGTGGAAGCTCGAAAGAATAAGACGTGTAATGTACACTTGCATCATCCTACATAACATGATCATTGAAGATGATGGTCGGGCACTTTGTGAGTTCAACGAATAAGAATTTGAAGCGACACTTGGATTAGAGGAAGTTAGCGAGGCCCAACAAAATGTAAACGAACAATATAAATGCAACTGTTAGATACACAACAATCTTCGTCAAGATTTGGTGCTTAATCTCGACTCGGGCAACAATTAAAGTCTATTTTTATTATTAAGTTTTTAATGTATTTTTCCTTTTTTTATTATTATTTACTTTTTAAATTATTAAAACAAATTAATAATAAATTAAATTAGAAAAAGAAAATAACGTGGCAGTGTGGAAATGTGGAACCATTTCCCTCTAATGTGAAGAATGTGGAAAAGCTGTAAAATCTGATGTGGCGCTGACGTGGAGAGGTGTGGAAATGTGGAACCACTCCCCTTGGCCTAAGCGTGAAAAGAGTCTGAAAGGGTAAAATGGGTATAACCTACATTTGTTGACTTTTTTTCAAGTTCTTCCAATTTTTTTAAAACACGTATAATTTTTTTATAAAACATTAATTTTTTTTAAACAAATTACACCATAAAATTGAACATTTTATTCTTTTTAATTTGAGTATAGTTTAGTTATACTTTTATTTAAAAAAATGACTTTTTTTTAAATGTCGATTTGCTGTGCGTATAACATGCGTGATTATGATCATGCGTTATTATACAACATGCGTGATTACGGTCATGCGTTATTATAAAGCATGTGTGATTGGGTGAATATGGTCATATGTTATTATAAAACATATGTGATTAAGGTCATGCGTTATTATGAACATAAGTGATTATGGTCATGAATTATTATAAAAATGTGTTATTATAACGCGGATGCATTTACCCCTCGCCCAATGAACATGTGTCGCATATTGGTGCCTTCGTACGCTTTGTACGCTAAAACCCCTTCGTACAATAACTGGACCCTATATATATAGAGAGAGAGAGGGTAAGGATCAATTGTAAACCACACTTTCATGTGTAAACCAATTAACTTAATAAGAAAAAGACACATCATAATTTCTTTCTTTTATTAAAAGGTAATTTGGTAAATGACTAAATGCAACATTTCCTCATATTTTTTAATAATAAAGATTCCACCCATTCAATTTCCCCCCTATTTTTTTAAACATTCATAACTTTTTTTAAAAACATTATTTTTTTTATAAAAATTACACCATTAAATAAAGCTTTTTTTATCTTTAAATTGAGTATAGTCTTCCAAAATTTTTTTAACGTCAGTTATTACATATATGTAACGAACAGTTACATACATGTAAATATAAAAATAAATGTAGTTGTTCATAGTTTAGCCCATTTTTTAAAAAAATTTCTCCATTTTTAGAAGATTAATAACTTTTTATCCAAAACCGTATATAAATGTGTTAATTTAACTGGTTCATACAGAAAAAACAAAACACAAAAATTTATTCCTTCAAAAAACTAAAAAAACTCATAACTTTGTTTATTCAAAAACCAAATTAATTAATTTTCTTAAAAAAAACTCATAAGTATGTGTTAATCTAATTAGTTTTCTTTAAACTAACTTCACCCCATTTATTTTAACTTTAATGAATTTTTTATATAATGTTATTTTTTTAAAACAAATTACAACATAAAAAAATCATTTTTATCTTTAATTCGGTTATAGTCTCGGAAAAAAATTGGACGTCTTGTTATTACATATATGTAATAACAAGACGTCCAATTTTTTTCCGAGACTAACATAAAAAAATCATTTTTATCTTTAATTCGGTTATAGTCTCGGAAAAAAATTGGACGTCTTGTTATTACATATATGTAATAACAAGACGTCCAATTTTTTTCCGAGACTATAACCGAATTAAAGATAAAAATGATTTTTTTATGTTGTAATTTGTTTTAAAAAAATAACATTATATAAAATGTTATTTTTTATAACCGAATTTTTTATATAAAATGTAATAACCGAATTTTTTATATAATGTTATTTTTTTAAAACAAATTACAACATAAAAAATCATTTTTATCTTTAATTCGGTTATAGTCTCGGAAAAAAATTGGACGTCTTGTTATTACATATATATATATATATATACGTATATATATAACAAACAGTTACATATATGCAATAACCTAGCACATATGTAATAAGCTATTAGATATATATATATATATATATATATATATATATATTATATAATAAATAAAAATATTTATGCCACGTGTCGCATTCAAATCTCTTCTCACCATATTTTTTTCGCATCTCTCTCTTATTAAATACACCTCTCTTTTTTTAATAATGATTTATATTTAAAGAAAAATATTAATTATACTAATAAAACACATTTATTTTAAATTATCTTTTATTTTAAGAAACTTTAAAATTTAATTATGTAGCTTTTTTTTTAACTAAATAATGATGTAAGTCCAATTATATTAAATAGAAGTTAATGTATTCAAACCGTGTAATATACGGGTTTTTTAAGATATAATCTTTTTATTACTAAGTATATAACATTATATTTTATCAATCCGTGTAATACACGAGTTTTTTAAAATATAATTTTTTTATTACTAAGTATATAATAGTACATTTTATCAAACCGTGTAATACATGGAATTTTAACCTAATATATATATATATATAATAACATAGAATGTGTGTGTAGTTACACGTTCAAGTCATACTTAATTTTAAGTAAAAAACCACATAATCAAGTATACATAGTGATAAAAACATCACATATAGAATTTTTTATATTGCACATATTACATATAACTAATATCTTATATGTAATGAACAGTTACATAATAATATGAATATATATGTAAATGTTCATATTATGTAAAATAAAAATTACATATATGTAATATTATATTACACATATGTAATATCATGTAATATCTTATTGTTACATATATGTAGTATCATAGTACATTAATGTAATAGAACAAAATGTAACTTGCTATTACATATATATAATATGAACACATGTAATCGTATTTTCATATCATCAATTTTTATCAAAAAATATATAAAATCAATACATGAATCCTAACTTTAAACTAAGAAATACATATCTGTTACAATTTTAACATAATCTTTAGGGAGAGTTACAACATATACAATTTCAATTGCCTTTTTTTGTCACACCCCCAATTTCAACTAACGGAGTTTTACTATTTGGGAAGTGACGAACCAGGATCTCAGACATTAGTTACTTTGAACGACTCTACATGGGACTCAAAATGAAAACATCTTTTAAATCAGAGTATCAATGCGGAAGCGTAAAGAAAGTAAATGCGCAAAATACACGCGCCCAAAACCAAAGTCCAAAAGTCCAAACGTCCAAACCAAACAAAGTACAAATAGAATAATTCAACCAAATATAAATAGACACAAAGCAAGCAGTTGAATCCCATGCATGCCCTAACGTGCACCTGTGTCTTAGCTTAGCGTCCTGAGAAAACATGTAAAGAAAAGTGTCAACACAAGGTTGGTGAGTTCACAGGTTTCAATTAAATACATAAGCGTTTACCAGATTTATGATCATTCAATATGTATCTATAGGTAGCTAACCAGATTTATGATCATTCAATTGATAAGTGCTCGCAACCGAAACTGACTGTTTGTTTATTGCCTCCTGCCATGTCTATCAATACTGGCCATGTGAGTAGGCTAACATTTCACCCGTTCGATATCCAATCGAGTTAGCATGACTAACGCGGGTGGGATTTGTCAAACTCAGTAGTACTACTAAACATTACCTCGCTAAGATCCATATTAACGGTTCGTGATAAGATGAGGACTTTCTGTGATAGCGTATTACACTTAGCTTTAACATTGATAGCATATGAAATACAAAATCTAAAAATCAGTTTAAGCATGTTTTCTCCCCCAAGTTAAAACAGTAAAAAGGGGCCGTGAAAACTCACCTGCTTGGCGTTGAAGGTAGTTTCACACTAGAAGTAAGTTGGAACCACGAGTGTAAGTCTCAAAAGACCTACGAATGTCCTAAAATTATAAACATATAAATTAGGAATGATAATGAGAATTGTGAGTGTGACACGGAAAACGAGGAACGTCCTAAAAGAACCGCTCTAATAAACGAGAGTGGACGAACGCGTCCACGGATTTAGGAATGACTTTACGCGACGAACGACATAAATAATAATATATATATATGAGTGGATAATATAATTAGTTATATTATTATTTAGTCTCGATTGATTTACGGCGTTATAAAATGACTTGAAATAATATAAATATATATTATTTAATAATACGGGTCACAATTTGGGAATAATATAAACATATTATTTTTCATGAGTTTACGGCTTAAAAATAATATAAATATATTATTTTACTTGTTAATAATAATATATTATTTATAAAAGTGGGTATAATTTATAAAAATAAACTAATATTTCAAACCCGAGCTTACGGGTTGTTTTCCGGGTTAAAACTCATTTATATAATAATACAATATTAAAAGGTTTGATTTTTATTAATTTAATAATCCAGAAAAATGTTTTAAAAATAATTGTGGGAGCCCGGTCTCGAACCCAGGTCTCTCCCACACATACACATCGCTCTAACCAGTCCCGGCCGCTAGGCTATCTCAAACGAATCCAGTTCGAATTTCTTTTAACATCCAAGCCGGATGTGATTTAGTTCCCCATAGGTACTCAGATCAAATATCGTCCCAAACGCCACGAATTTGATCGCGATTCGCCAAAGTATCGAGGGGGTTTCGTTAATCGGGGTATAGCGAATCTGGGGACTCATTTAATTTGAAAATCATTGGTTTTAGGATCGATAATTTACAGGAAAAGGGATCGTAACCCTAGTTTATAGACATGGGTTCAATTGATCGATTTTGATATTAAAAATTATTGAAATGATAGGGCTTTTATTAAACAAAACCTTACGAATCTGCTGATGTGGTTTAATTGTATCAAATTTATGTTTAAGATCGAAAATCCCAACCCGTTTCCAGAACGAACACTAATTACAGGATCAAGATCAATTCGATGATGGAAGCCCGATATTTCATAGGGCTTTCAATCTACAGAAGGCTACGAGTCTAATGGTGTAGTTTAATTTGGTTTACACGCGGTTTAGAGTTGAATTCGACAACTTGGTTTTATATGAACCCTAGATTACGGGTGACAACGATTCTGATAATAAAAGTTCGAATTGATAAAGGGCTTTCAAAGCATAGATGATTGCGATTCTAACCACGCCGTTTAATTGGATTAATATTGAGTCTAGGTTAGAGTTTGACTAAAACGTTTTCAAATGAATTTCAGAATCTGATTTTGTAAAATTGGATGTTGTTTGATTCAATTAACATGGGGTTTTCATTAAACTGAGTATCTAGAAACTACTGGTATGCTTTAATTGCGTTGAGAACGAGTCTAGAATCAAAAGCCCCAAATCCGATTTCTTAAGAACCCTAGAATCGAATTATGACTCAATCGATAATGTAAGCCCTGGTAATGATAGGGCTTTCAATTGACAAGTAAAAACGAAACTAATGATGAAAAACAATTACTAGGAAGATGAAGAATTGATAGAGTTCGACTAAAGAGGCTCCGACGATGACTGGTTCGATTTCCGGTGGTTTCTGGTGCAAATCCAATCGAATTGACGTGTGCAGAAACTTCACAGAGGTTCGTCGAGTGTGTGCAGGAGTTCAATTCGTGAAAGCAATACAGAAATTCGTCGGATTTGATGATAATGGAAAATGAAGTCGACGGTTACGAAACCACGATCATAATTCGAGTTTAATTTGAAATGATTATGATTAAGGGCCTAATAATGATCGATTATTGCTATTAAGATTTGTTTACGTTATGAATTCCAATGGATTTGAGGTTTATTTTGTGAATTTTGATCAAATTGTCACGGATTTGACTTCTGAAAGTCAACAGGAACCAAATTTGCTGATTTTGACTTTGAGAAGTCAATTTATTTGATTTAGCATATTAACACAACTAGTCCTTGTAGTTTTGAGTTGAATTTGTGACAGAATCAGTCCCTGGGTTAGATTTTATTAACGGGGTTAAGTTTTTAATAAGAAACTTAACAAAATAGTTAACATAATTAACTGAAAAGTCCGGATTGTCACATCTTCCCCTAGTTGAAAGAATTTTTGTCCCGAAAATTAAAATAATAAAAAAATTTCTAGGGTGTCACATCATCCCCTAGTTGAAAGAATTTTCGTCCCGAAAATTAAATAGTACCTTAAGAATTTGACGCGGAGTGCTTGAATAGATTAGGATATTTGCGCATCATCTGATCCTCGAGCTCCCACGTGAATTCCGGTCCGCGTTTCGAGTTCCAACGAACTCTGACAATAGGGATCTTACTGTGCTTTAACGTTTTAACTTCCCTATCCATAATTTCCACAGGTTCTTCGATAAAGCGTAACTGTTCATCAACGTGTAGTTCCTCAAGAGGAACTGCGAGTGATTCGTCTGCTAGACATTTCTTTAAATTTGAGACGTGAAAGACGTTGTGCACACCACTAAGTCTTTCAGGTAGGTCCAGTTGGTACGCGACTGGTCCGATTCTCTTCATTATTTTGAATGGTCCAACATAACGAGGATTCAGTTTGCCTCATTTCCCGAAACGAATCACACCTTTCCAAGGTGAGACTTTGAGTAAGACCATGTCATCTACTTGAAATTCCAAAGGTTTACGACGCTTGTCGGCATAGCTCTTTTGACGATCACGAGCTGCCGCCATATAGTTTCTAATTTGAACGATCTTTTCAGAAGTTTCAAATACAAGTTCAGGACCTGTGAGTTGGCTATCTCCAACCTCGGTCCAACAAATGGGAGAACGGCATTTCCGTCCATAAAGTGCTTCAAATGGAGCTGCCTTGATGCTAGTGTGATAGCTGTTGTTGTAGGAGAACTCCACCAACGGTAGGTGAGACTCCCAAGTGTTACCGAAATCGATCACACAAGCTCGTAGCATGTCCTCCAGGGTTTGGATAGTACGTTCTGTTTGACCATCGGTTTGAGGATGGTAAGATGTGCTCATATCTAGACGCGTGCCTAAAGCTTTGTGTAACGACTGCCAGAAACGAGAAATGAATCGTGCATCACGATCCGAAATGATAGAGATAGGCACCCTGTGCCGAGATACTACTTCTTTTAAGTAGATACGAGTGAGCTTTTCCATCTTATCGGTTTCCTTGATAGCTAAGAAATGGGCGGATTTTGTTAAACGATCAACGATTACCCAAATGGTATCGCATCCGGTAGGAGTTCGTGGTAATTGGTGATAAAGTCCATGGATATTTGTTCCTATTTCCATATAGGAATTTCTGGTTGTTGTAGAAGACCGGATTGTTTTTGGTATTCGACTTTGACCTTCGCGCAAGTCAGACATTTACTAACATAGGGTGGCTATATCGGCCTTCATCTTTGGCCACCAATATTGTACTTTTAAATGATGGTACATTTTATCGGAACCCGGATGAATGGAGTAACGAGATTTATGAGCTTCATCCATGATTAGTTCCCTTAAATTTCCGAACACTGGAATCCATATTCGTTCGACGAAGTAACGAATTCCGTCAGATTTTACTTCCAGTTGTGCTTCCATGCCGCGTGTACCTTCTAACGGTAGGTTATCTTCTTTCAAGGCTTCAAGTTGAGCACTACGGATTCTGTCAGGCAATCCAGGGTGAATAGTGAGTTGTAACGCTCGAACTCGTTTGGGTTTTGTTTCCTTTCGGCTTAGTGCATCAGCCACAACGTTAGCTTTACCCGGATGATATCGGATCGCACAGTCGTAATCATTTAAAAGTTCAACCCAACGACGTTGTTGCATGTTCAACTCCTTCTGTTCGAAGATATGCTGGAGGCTTTTGTGATCGGTGTAGATGGTGCATTTGGTACCGTACAAGTAATGTCTCCATATCTTAAGTGCAAAAACTACTGCTCCCAACTCTAGATCATGAGTGGTGTAGTTTTTCTCGTGAATCTTTAATTGACGTGACGCGTATGCGATTACCTTTTCGCGTTGCATTAAGACACAACCCAGAACTTGAATAGATGCATCACAATACACTACAAAATCATCGGTTCCTTCCGGAAGAGCTAAAATAGGTGCACTGCAAAGTTTCTGTTTGAGGTGCTGGAAAGCTGATTCTTGGTTATCGCCCCAATTATAGGCTTTTCCTATTTGAGTTAGGGCGGTGAGAGGTTGTGCAATCTTTGAAAATCCTTCGATAAAACGACGGGAATAACCAGCCAATCTGTAGAGTTATATATTTTGTATAAGCTGTTGGCATTTATTGTATGATTAAACACTTTTAGACTAGTTTACTTTCTGTTATTTCATTATTGTAATTTCAGTTTTCTATAATTAGTTAAGTTTGGGCCATCGAAACTACTTAGTTTCGATTGAGTCTGTTCAATCGAAACTAGTAGTTTCGATAGATGGTAGTTTCGACAGGTCTAAGTATCATTTGTAAATGGTCAGTCAAAACTAGTAGTTTCGATTGACCATAGTTTCGATACATGTCAATACTATAAATAGCCTAGTTTGAGATTGTTTAGGGTGTGTGTAGCGGCTGTAACCCTGAACTTTCTCTTTCACATTTTGCTTGAATCAATACAATCTGCAGTTGTTTATTCACTGTGTTCTTACATTTTCATACCCTTTGATTGTTGATTCATCTGTGGTTAGCTGGTTATCTTCACCATCACTGTTTCGTTTATCAGTTTCACCTCCATATACACAGTTTCCTCCTGTGTATGTGTTGAATCGATCATATCAGTGACTTTCGATTAAATCTGGACCTACAATTGGTATCAGAGCTTTATGCTCTAGTGTTTTTGAGTGTTATCAGGTTATTGATCGATTCTAGGTGATTACCGAGGTTTTTCGTTGCTTATTTTGGGTTTTTGCACATTTATTCTCGAGGTACTGTTTCATCGTTTTTCAAAGGTTTTTGCTCGTATTTTCGGAATCGGAGGTTGGATTCGTGATCAGGATAGTTAGACGAAGGTTTTCGCTGGATTAGTTTGTTATTTCTGCATCTTTCATTTCTGGAGCTTTTCATCAATGGAGTATTTCTGTTTTGGAGAAGAAGGCATCGAAACTACGGGGAACAATTTCTGATTTCTGTTGATCATCGAAACTTCTTGTCTACGTTTTGACGGGAGAAGGTACTGTCGAAACTAGATTTTTGTCTCTTATAGAAACTGTGGTTATCGAAACTAGTCCTATCGAAACTAGTTGTTTCAACAATAGTTGGTCTATCGAAACTAGTTGTTTCGATAATAGTTGGTCTATCGAAACTAGTCCTATCGAAACTAGTTGTTTCGATAGAAGTTTGCCCTATCGAAACTAGTTACTGTTTTAGTTTCGATTCAAAACATTATGGCCACTTCAAGCTCAACAGAACATTCTGGGGGAAATAGACCACCTGTTCTTGTGTCCACAAGAGATTTTGATGACTGGACAAAAAAAATGAAGCTTTTCTTTCAATTTCACGATTATACACTGTTAAATTCTATCACCGATGGTCCCCACAAGCCCGTAACTACCACTGCTGATGTTCAACGTCCTAAGTTAGTGTCTGAGTATGATGAGAAAGATCTTGCCTTGATTGCCCGAGACAACAAGGCCTATGGGACTATTGCCATGGCTCTTCCTATGGATATTTTCAACATCTTTGCTGAGTACACAACTGCCAAAGACTTATGGGCTGCACTGTGTACAAGATATGAAGGAAGTGAGGATGTCAGAGAACGCAAAAGAGATCTGATCAAGAAACAATATGCTATGTTCAGCAGTGTAAGGGGAGAATCAATATCTGATTTGATCAACCGTTTCTCAAGCATTGTCTCAAGGTTGAAGGTTATGGGAGTTGAGTACCCTACTCTTGATCTGAACAAGAAACTCCTAGATTCTCTTCCTGAGGAATGGAATATGTATCGAATCATGATCAAAAAGACTGAGAATCTGAGTGCTCTGTCTCAACAGGAAGTCTATAGCATTCTTGAATCTTATGAAATTGAGATTAAGAAGGGAGCAGTCACCCCATCTAATCAGTCTGGAAACACAGCTCTCATTGTTGGATCAAGCTCATCCGGTAGCCCATACTTTCACACTGATGTTCCTCCTTCAGCTGCTGCAATTAAGTCTACCAGCTCCTCTGCTCCTCAAAAGACTATCACCATGATTCCTGATGAATACGTCCCAATCATGAATGCTTTCATGTCGTGCTATGATGCACTGATCTCTGGAAATCTAACACCGGTTAGCTTTCAACCTGATGACTTGGAGCAGATTAATCCTGATGATTTGGAGAAAATGGACATTGATTGGTGCATGGCCATGTTGACCTTAAGAGCCAAGAGATTTATCAAAAGGACTAGTATAGACAGGTTCAAGCAAGGAAAGATTGGGTTTGACATCAAGAAGATGAGATGCTACAATTGTGATCAGCTGGGTCACTTTGCCAGAAACTGCAAGGAGCCGTCCTCCAAAGATCAGCAAGATAAGAAGATTTCCTCTGGTAAACAAGCTGCCAATCCTCCAAAGACAAACACAACTTCCAGTTCCACAGCTCTTGTGTGCCAAGCTGATGGACATTATCATTGGGGAGAACAAGCTGAGGAAGCTACTGATAAAGCCTTGATGGCTGATGTGGAAGAAAATGGCAAGTGTGTCATGATTGAACCAGCTGAGGATCTCACTGCTGTGCCTGCTGAGGTTACTTCTAAAATTTGTGATTCTAGATCTTGCTTAAATGAAATTCAAAAATACAGATTCATCAATCAAGCCTTGATTGATGAACGAAATCACATTAAGGTGATGTATGACTCTGTGGCCAAAAATGAGAAACTTTACCTAAAGAAAATTCGTGATATTTCTGGTGAAAATCGTTCTTTAATTGTGCAACTCAATACTCAAACCATTAATAATACAATTTTAACAGAAAGAGTCCAAAAGGCAGAAAAAGCCAAATTACAGGTTGATCACATGGATATGGATCAGAAAATTCTGTTTGGAATAATTGACAAACAATTTAATAGAAAAGGCACAGAAGGTCTTGGGTATAACTCTCATCCACCTCCTTATTCTAAATCAGGGAAATTTGCTGATATGCCTACTCCACATGTTTCCACACCTTTTGTTTGCACATTATCTCCTGATGATTATATTACATCCTCTGATTCTGACAATTTTGCTTCTTGTGCAGAGTCAAATTGTGTAAAGTCCGAAGATGATTGTGATAAGAGTGCTAATGATAGAACTATTTTAAAAGAACTTGAGTCGGATGAATGTAATAATATGTCCGTGTCAAAACTAAATATTTATGAACACGTTAAAAATTTGTATTTTGATTCTATGCCTGCTGAGCATACGGGTTTGGGATGTGATGTTTCTAAATTTCAAAATGCCTTGCCGTTTGTTCCTAAATCTTTGAATGTTATGCCATGTGTTACAAAATTTAAAAGTGCAGGAATTATTGTGAATGATGTACCACGTGAAACCATGAGCAACATGGAATTTTTCAGATTAAAGGAAGCACATCATCTTCAAGACAAAGTTATTGATGAAAGAACCGTCTCATGTTCCGATTCCTCAACATCACAATCATCTTCATCTTGTGATGATTACTATCAGGTTAAGATATCTTGTAAAAACGTTTGTTTTAGTTGTGGTGCCTCAAATCATGTTTCAAAAAGTTGTAAATTAACAACCGCAAATCTTAATGAAGAATCACCTACCCAAAGTTCATTAAATTCATATGTGCTGCCTAACTCTTCTCACAGTAGGAAATCTAGGCGTAAAAGAATTAAAAATGCTAAAAATTATTTAAAACGAACTTGGAAAATTAAAAATAATGTTCTATTTGATGACCGTGCTTCATCAAAGGATGGTTGCACTTCTGATTCCAATGAGATGTCATATCCTGACACTAAAATCTCTTGATTGAAAAATTTTTGATCAAAACGTATAAATGGTTCGTTGTGTATAGGGTCAATCAAGAAGAACCGGCGATAATATCTGGCATGTAGATAGTGGATGTTCAAGGCATATGACTGGGCACTTTAACTTGCTGCAAGATTATCATCAGATTGATGGAGAGTATGTTGCTTTTGCTGGAAACCCAAGAGGAGGAAATATTGAAGGACAAGGAACAGTATCAAATGGAGTAAATAGTCTGGAATTTGTCAACTATGTTCCTCAGTTAAAGTACAATCTGATGAGTGTTTCACAGATTTGTGACAAGGACTTTTGTGCTTTATTCAATTCAAAAGAATGTCTTATCTTAAAGCCGGGAGTGGTGATTCTGGAAGAACTCATTCTCATGCGTGCTCCCAGAAGATACAACACATACAACTTGGATATGAACAACCCATCGGGAATTGAATCATGTTTTCTCTCAAAGGCTTCCGAAGATGAATCTTTCCTGTGGCATAAGAGGTTGGGACATGTCAACTTCAAAACAATGAACCGACTGGTTCGAGGCAACCTAGTCACTGGATTACCTCTCAAAGATTTCACTCCTATGGAACACTGTATTTCATGTTCCAAGGGAAAACAACACAAATCTTCACATAAGCCTAAGACCACCAATTCCATTGACTCTCCTCTCCAATTGCTTCACATGGATCTTTTTGGTCCAGTGAGTGTCATGAGTCTTGGACGAAAGTCATACTGTCTGGTGGAAACAGATGATTTTTCTCGATTCACTTGGGTGTTTTTCTTAGCTAAAAAGGATGAGACGCCAGAGATTTTAAAGACCTATCTGCTTCAAATTGAAAACCTCTTCAGTTTAAGTGTGAAGACTATCCGCAGCGATCATGGAACTGAATTTAAGAATGCAACTCTTGATTCCTTCTGTGAAAGCAAAGGAATTTCTCGTCAATTTAGTGCACCTCGTACTCCTCAACAAAACGGTGTAGCTGAAAGGAGAAACCGCACTTTAATTGAAGCTGCACGAACTATGATTGTTGACTCTAAGCTTCCCGTGACTTTCTGGGCTGAGGCAGTCAACACTGCATGCTTCGTGCAAAATCGGGTTCTTATCACTAAAAGCTGCAACAAGACACCATATGAGATCATGTACAAGCGCAAGCCAGTTATTGATTTCTTCAGAAAATTTGGGTGTGTGTGCACGATGCTGAACACTTCAGATCAGCTCAACAAGTTTGAAGCCAAAGCTGATGAATGTTATTTTGTTGGTTATTCCTCCAATCAACGTGCTTTTCGTGTCTATCATAAGCAGAAAAGAATAGTGCTGGAGTCCATTGATATCAATTGGCATGAAAATAATCACACGGACGCAGGAGACGGTCCCAATTGGCTATTTGACGTTGATTCAGTTTTTAAATCATTTAATCTTCCTGATTTCTCAATTGACTCAACTCATGCTAATCCTTATTTTTCTGTGAGCAATTTAGGGAACTTAAATGATCTAGGTTCTTCCTCATCTGCTCAGGTTGAAATTCCTGTGGTTGCAAATGCTGAATCTAATATGGAGTCTTCCGGTTCTGGTGCAACAAGTGAAACTGTTGAAGACAACTCCATTCCAACAGTAGATGTTGCACCACAATCATCTGCTGAAGATCCTATTAATGACATTGCCGATCCTCCTGCTGAAATTCTTACCAATTTGGAAGAAGTCGTGGAAGAAGATGCAATTCCTCAACTGCGAATTCACAAGATTCATCCCACCAATAACATCATTGGACCACTCAATGTGGGTGTTAGTACCCGAAGTGCCTGTGAAGCATTTGAAAACAGCATGTTTTCCTGCTTCATCTCTCAAACTGAACCAAAGAACATTAAAGCAGCACTACTAGAAAACAGCTGGGTGGAAGCAATGCAGGAAGAGCTACAACAATTCTCAAAGTTACATGTGTGGAATTTGGTGGATCTACCCAAGAACAAAGTTCCAATCGGTACTCGTTGGGTCTTTCGCAACAAAAAGGATGAAGGCGGCACTGTGATTCGTAACAAAGCACGTCTGGTGGTTCAAGGTTTCTATCAAGAAGAAGGGATTGACTACGAGGAAGTCTTTGCACTAGTGGCTCGCTTGGAAGCCATCCGAATGTTTCTCGCCTATGCAGCCTACATGGACTTCACCGTCCATCAAATGGATGTCAAAAGCGCATTTTTGTATGGCAAAGTTCAAGAAGAAGTATATGTCAAGCAGCCGCCGGGTTTCATTGATCCTAATTTTCCAGACCGTGTTTACAAGTTAGACAAAGCATTGTACGGTCTTCACCAAGCACCTCGTGCGTGGTATGAAACTTTATCAAAGCATCTGCTTGAGAATGGTTTCACACGAGGAGCAATTGACCAAACATTGTTCAAACGGAAGGACGAAAAGGATACAATCATGGTGCAAATTTATGTGGATGATATCATTTTTGGCTCTACAAATCCCCGTCTCTGCAAAGAATTTGAAGAAGTGATGCGATCTAAGTTTGAGATGAGCTCCATGGGGGAAATGAAGTTCTTTTTGGGACTACAAGTTGATCAGTCTGAGTCAGGAATCCTTATCCATCAAGAAAAATACGTCAAAGAAATCTTGACCAAGTTCAAAATGGCTGATTCCCACCCTGTAAAAACTCCTGTGGAAGTTCGTCATTGTTTGACTCCTGATGTGGATGGTGAAAGCGTTGATCCGCATCTATATCGCTCCGTGATAGGATCGCTCATGTATCTCACGGCCAGCAGACCAGACATCATGTTTGCAGTGTGCTTATGTGCACGTTTTCAGGCTAATCCTAAACTCTCTCATTTATCTGCTGTAAAACGTATTTTGAGATATTTAAAATATAGGCCAAAATTGGGTCTGTGGTATCCTAAAACTGACTTGTTTGATCTTGTGGCTTATTCAGACTCAGACTACGGGGGTTGCAACTTAGACCGAAAATCCACTTCTGGAGGTTGTCAATTCCTTGGCAACCGCCTTGTCTCATGGCAATGTAAGAAACAGTCCACCGTTTCCCAATCCACCGCCGAAGCCGAATACATTGCCGCAGCCCTCTGTTGTTCCCAAGTCAGATGGATACACCATCAGATGCTTGACTATGGGATCACATTCCATGAGACACCAATTCTGTGTGACAACACCGCCGTTCCTCATATCACCAAAAACCCCGTTCAGCATTCCAAAACCAAACACATTGAAATCAAACATCACTTTATCCGTGACTGTGTTGAAAAGAAGCATATTCAAATTGTTGAAGTCAAAACTCACAAACAAACCGCAGACATCTTCACAAAGGCTTTTGACTCTACCAGATTCGCCCAACTGGTGGAGATGCTTGGAATGATTAACTTTCAGTAAATAGTGTGAATAGTATTTATTTTATTTTATTTTATTTTTTTTATTATTATTCTGCTTACTTGACAAAAGAAAATTCCAAAAAAAAAAAGATTTTATTTTTATGAACAGTTTTTACGCAACTCTTTTGGGGGAGAAATATTATATTGAAAAGAATCGCTGTGTATAAAATCTTACAAGTGGTTTTAAGTTGCAGGAAGAATTGAATCTGACCTTTGAGAAATGATAGTGTCTGATCTCATCTCTTGGACATGGAATGGACCAAAAGCGATGGTGTTTACTGAGGTATAGCTGGTAGGCCCGACATATGGTTAAAACTTGTAAGTAGTGTGAAAACTCTAATACATATCTCATACTTGTGTGTTTGAACCCATTATTGAAACATCTAACCCATTTTTATATCTAAGAAAACCAATTCAATCAGATACAGGCTTACGTATTGGATTCCTATTCATACGCCAAGTGACCGTCAATATAACGATATTTACCACCGATGACCCCGTATGTTTTGCTTACGCAAAGATCTCGGGTGCTCATCCTTTTCCCATCCACTTGGATGATTTGACCCCGTCTGTTTTGCTTACGCAAAGATCTCGGGTGTTCAACATTTTTCTATCCGCTTGGATAATTTTACGACTTCTTCTGTTTTGCTTACGCAAAGATCTAGAATGCTCGTACCTTCTTAATATCTACTTGGATATTTTTTATTTTTTTTTATTTTTTTTCAAAATCCACTTGGATATATTATTTTATTTTGGTGGTACTTTGACATTACTAAGACGGTACTTTGGTTAATCAGAAAGAGATGATAGGATGAAAATGGGTACTTCTTGAGGATTGATAGGTTTTTCAAAATCATTTTATTTTAATATGTGGGGTACACCTTGTATAGTGCTTAAAATGGTACCTTTTAATCACATGAAATCAAAATACAAACAAATGTTCGGGTTTACTTTGCACAAATATCAGCTATCTTCAGGGACTCACAGTAGTTAATTGCAAAAGGAAGTGTTTCAAGAGACTGACCAGATCTGATCTCATGTTGGATCTTTTTCAAGAAGAAAAAGTGTAAATATCTTGTGTATATATGTTAGTCTTATTTCTGTTACTATGTAAATATCGAAACTAGTTTGCTCTATCGAAACTACTCTGTAAATATCGAAACTAGTTTGCCCTATCGAAACTAGTTGTTTCGACAGGGGCATTTTTGTCTTTTGTTCCTCGCAATTTAAACGCCTGCATAAATGAATCCCTCCCTTCACTTCTTATTCACTCGTATTTTTCGCAAACCCTATTCATCTTCTCCGTCTCTCACAAACCTATCAAGCCTTGGTCTGAGTTGCAAGATATCAGTGATTATTCACCTGATTTTCCCGTAGTCACCAACGTCTCCATCATCAGGTAAAGTCACTATTTCATTTGAATGATTCTTGCGAATCAACAGACCTAGAGTTTCAAAATTTCAAAATCAGTTCAACTGAATCTTCATAATCTCAGTCGTATCCATGTTTGCATACATCTTTATCATCTGAGAACTCACTTTTTATGTGTATTCTTGCAGAAATCATACTCGCTTTCGGTAAGACGAATATCCGTCATTCACAGGCCACTCTAAAACCTTTCATTTGATTGTTTATATTGTCTGAGTATAATGAATCAATAGGGGGTTTGGGTTTCAAAACTAGTTAGTTTCGATAAAGGAGTTCAACTCCTTCAAAAAGTTTTCAAAAAGGTTTTTAATCGAAACTACTGGTTTCGACACCCAAACTTGACCTAATCTATCTATCGAAACTACTAGTTTCGATAAGTTCATCTCTATCGAAACTACTTAGTTTCGACATTGTTGATTTAAGAATTTTTATAAGTGTTGATCAAAGCTCATTGACCCTATCGAAACTAGTTAGTTTCGATAAGTTCATCTCTATCGAAACTACTTAGTTTCGACATTGTTGATTTCAGAATTTTTATAAGTGTTGATCAAAGCTCATTGACCCTATCGAAACTAGTTAGTTTCGATAAATTCATCTCTATCGAAACTACTTAGTTTCGACATTGTTGATTTCAGAATTTTTACAAGTGTTGATCAAAGCTCATTGACCCTATCGAAACTAGTTAGTTTCGATAAATTCATCTCTATCGAAACTACTTAGTTTCGACAGTGTTGATTTCAGAGTTTCTATAAATGTTGATCAAGGCTTTTTGCCTCTATCGAAACTAGTTAGTTTCGATACGTCCTTCTCTATCGAAACTACTTAGTTTCGACAGTAAGGGTTTCTGATTTTTTCTAAGTGTTGGAATACTTAGTTTCGATATTCAGAACCTTTACTCATTGATGAATTTTACAGGTATGGATCTCGTATTCGTGAAGAGGCACAATGTCTGTGCATTCCTTAATAGCAATGATCCGAAAGCTGCTGAATTTATTCCTGTCTTAAATTTTCTGGCAAACTCCAACATAAGTTTTGCCATCAGCCACAACCTGCCGGTTTTTGAAGCAACTATAAGACAATTCTGGGAAACTGCTGAGATAATAACAATTGATAATGTGCAGCACATTAGGGCAACTGTACATGGCCAAGTAGTATTATTTTCTGAAGACACAGTTAGAGAAGCACTGCAGTTAAATGACAATCCAGAAGCACCCGTTGAGTTCCCAATCTTCTATGTGAAAGAATGCTTTAGAAGAATGGGTCATCCTGATGAGTTTAAGAATGGTCAAATAATCAAGAACTCTTTACCTAGCCATTGGAGATATATAGTGCATGTGTTTATTCACTGCCTATCAATAAGGAAAGGGGGTTTTAATTCAGCTAACAGTACTCTGGGATCAGCTATTTTGGGATTAACAAAGGGAAGAGACTACAACTTTTCTGGTTTCATATTCACTCAGCTGAAGTATAACTTAATAGGAGCAGTAAAGGAGAAATTTCTAGCATATCCTAGATTTCTACAAATTATCATCAATCATCTTCTTCCAGAGATTCAACAAGGTGGAAACACTTTTGTTTTTGATAACATGATAGCCAAAACTCTCAGCTACATGAAAAGCACCAGCAAAAGGACCAACAGGGCGATAGCTGACATTCCCCTGTTTGGTCATGTCATTGGAGAAGAAGAAGAGTTCATTCCTGACATTGATCCTGACCTTGAAGAAGAAGACTTATCATCAGATGAAGATCTGGAAGCTGAAATCGATATAGACATTCCTGTTGTACAAGAAGAAGAACAGCAAATTCTTGAGCCTGTGATAGAGGCCCCCTTTGTTGAAGAAATACAAGTAGTTCAAGAGCCAGCAATCATTGCTGAAGCTGATGTACAGGAGGTTAAAGTAGAAGCTGCAGAGTCAAGTGGGACTCTTGATGCAGGGATCTATGGATCAAACTATTACAAATCTGATTCAGATGATAGAAAAGAGCAACTTGCATCTTCCTCTAAAAGGCAAATTGAATCAGAGTCTGATTTTGAAGAGGAGGACCATAGAGCTAAAAGGATAAAGACTGGATTGGAGGATTTGTCATCCTCGTCAGATTCATCATTCACTACTCCAGAACCATCCCCACATCCAACTCCACCTACCTCTCCACAACAGGCACCCATACCTACACCACCTACTTCTCCACAACAGGCACTCATACCTACACCTCCTACTTCTCCACAACAATCACCCATCCATACTACTCCCATATCACCAACTCATGATTCAGCCTCTCCTGTACCAAGAGTTAAGACTCTAAGCCTTGAACTGAAGAAAATGCAGGATACAATTCAAAAGAAAGATGAAGAAATGGAAGGCTTAAAAAATAATTTGCATAATGTCCAGGAAGAGGTTAAGGACCTAAAGCTGGAAGTTAGGGGTTTACATACCCAAATTGAGGTCCAACAAACCCAACTTAAAACACAGCAGAAACTAATATCAAAGCAAAATGAAGAATTCAAGGCTTTGGTTGAAGCAGTGGAGCAGCTCAAAGCCTCAATGGTTAAACTTGTGCAAAAACAACCAACTCCTTCAACAGCTCAGGGGGAGACCACATTTGTGGTTGAACCCTCATCTCCTGACCTTGTAATTAATCCAGAATCTGCACTAACTTTATTTGCTGGGCATATTGAAAAGACAAAAGAGACGGTTGAAGTCAAAATTGAAGGTACAGAACTAAACCTTCCCTCAGCTAGTGAAAGAAGAGAAGCAAGGAAAATAAGGAAGGGAGCTGTGCCTGATATTGAAACTGTCATTCTGGATGAAGAAGATATACCATCTGATGATGAGCTAAATGCTCTTCTAGATGACATTGAAAACTTTGGCTATAATGACCTTCATCCAGAAATTCTAACCACTGAAGAAAAGGAGACTGAACGAACAAGATATTTTACTGAAGAAGGTGATGAGATTCAAACACTATCAGATGAAGAAGATGTTCAGATTAACCTCATCAAAGATATCATTCCTGAACCAACCATTCCAGTATCTGAAACAACTCCAGCACAAGATCAACCTTCAACTGCACCTGAACCTCCAATCTCAAGAAAGTCCTGGTTTAAGAAAATAATTCAGGAGGAAACTCCTAAGACATATGAGTGGATAGCAGAGCATCAAGAACTAAAAAGGCCTCCAATTGGCTGGAAATATGAAGCTGAAAGGAAGCTCTTTATCATCAGAAGATTTAGAGGGGGAGTTCAGCACTTCAAAAATATGACCGACTTCCAAACCCTTCCTTTCTATGACCTCAGGGATTTAGCAAAACTTCCACTTCAAAACCCTGGGAAGGTCATGATGGCTTATGACTTTGAGAAGTTTCTGCATTCTCAAGTCAACAATGATTTCAAAGGAATGAAGCCTAGGAAAACTCAGAAGAAGATCTCAAAGACTAGGTTTCATCCTAAAACTAAAAAGCCATATGTGTTCCTAAGATACAAGCCTGCCCAAACACACAAGACTATCACTATTCCAACATCTGTACCTGTCCAGCTACAAACTTTCAGAAAGTGGTTCTATAACCCAGTCATTGGCAGTGCAGTTATTGAATGTGAGGGCAAGGAAGACATCACCATCTTTGATCCAATGGAGCTATTAAAATTTCAACCGGAAGATCTGGAAGTACTTTTCCAGAATCACATTCAGGCTTACAGCGATGAAGATGAAGCTGATGCGAAGGCCTATCAAAGGATTGTCTCTCTCCATGTCAAACATTTCATTCCAAGGACATCTGAAAGACCAGCTGCTTGAAGAAAAGCTGAAGACAGTAATGCAACAGCTTAGGGGGAGATTGTAGAGTTATATATTTTGTATAAGCCGTTGTCATTTATTGTATGATTAAACACTTTTAGACTAGTTTACTTTCTGTTATTTCATTATTGTAATTTCAGTTTTCTATAATTAGTTAAGTCTGGGCCATCGAAACTACTTAGTTTCGATTGAGTCTGTTCAATCGAAACTAGTAGTTTCGATAGATGGTAGTTTCGACAGGTCTAAGTATCATTTGTAAATGGTCAGTCGAAACTAGTAGTTTCGATTGACCATAGTTTCGATACCTGTCACTACTATAAATAGCCTAGTTTGAGATTGTTTAGGGTGTGTGTAGCGGTTGTAACCCTGAACTTTCTCTTTCACATTTTGCTTGAATCAATACAATCTGCAGTTGTTTATTCACTGTGTTCTTACATTTTCATACCCTTTGATTGTTGATTCATCTGTGGTTAGCTGGTTATCTTCACCATCACTGTTTCGTTTATCAGTTTCACCTCCATATACACAGTTTCCGCCTGTGTATGTGTTGAATCGATCATATCAGTGACTTTCGATTAAATCTGGACCTACACAATCCCATAAATTGTCGCACCTCAGTCGGAGTCGTCGGTGCTGCCCAATTCTTGATGGCTTCTATTTTGGACGGGTCGACATGTATCCCTTTCTCATTAACCACATGTCCTAAGAATTGAACCTCTCGAATCCAGAATTCACATTTGGAAAACTTAGCATAAAGTTGCTCTTGCTTAAGTAGTTCCAAAATTAGACGCAGATGTTCCTCATGTTTTCTTCCTCGTTCTAGGAATAAATAAGGATGTCGTCGATGAAAACGATAACGAACTGGTCAAGGTAAGGCTTACACACACGGTTCATGAGATCCATGAATACCGCGGGTGCGTTGGTTAACCCGAAAGGCATGACCATAAATTTGTAATGGTCGTACCTCGTTCTGAATGCAGTCTTAGAGATATCTTCTTCTCGGACTCTTAACTGATGATAGCCGGACCTAAGATCTATTTTGGAATAGAAACTTGATTCTTGGAGTTGATCAAAGAGATCATCTATACGAGGAAAAGGATAACGATTCTTGATTGTGACTTTATTCAGTGCACGGTAGTCGATACACATATGAAAAGTCCCGTCCTTCTTCCTAACCAACAGGACTGGAGCTCCCCATGGCGATGAGCTAGGTCGGATGAAACCTCTATCCAATAACTCTGGGAGTTGTGTAGATAGTCCTTACAATTCCCTGGGTGCGAGTCTGTAGGGTGCCCAAGCAATAGGCGCTGCTCCAGGTACTAGATCGATTTGGAATTTGACTTGACGATGTGGTGGAAGAACAGGCAAGTCTTCGGGAAATACTTCCGGATAATCATGAACGATCGGAATGTCGTCAATCTTCTTTTCCTTAGATGGCCGATCGGCGATGAGAGCCAAAATAGCCATATGGCCCTTTTCGAAGACATTTCTGTACTTTCATGAAGGATATGATGCCAATGACTGCACCACTCCTTTTGCCTTGGACAGAAAGGATTTCCCCTCTAAGGAGAGGAAGGAAAACATTTTTGTCACAACAGATGGCCTCAGGTTGGTTCTTGGATAACCAATTCATACCGACAATAAGGTCGAAACTGCCAAGTGTAACTGGCAGACGGTCAATGTCAAGTTTATTACTAACCAATGAACTCACGGTCTTGTTTCCATCCGACGAGTTGCTCGCACATGCAAAACGCGTCTTAATAGAGAAGGTATCCACCTCCTAATAAGGAACGTATCGTTCTCCCCCTCAACCGGTGCGGGATATTACAGTCTGCTATCTCAATAGTATACTTGGCTTTTAACAGAGTTAGAGTACGACACACTAATATGGGATTTGTGAAGTCATACTGAGACTTCTAGTGAGACCCGCGCTTATAAGGCAAGTGTCAGCCAATGCATAGGTTTAGGGAAGAGGTTCACATGTAGGAAAGAAAAGTCTAATGAGATATAGATTCCAGTAGCATAAGAGGTAGGGTGTATGTTTAAGTAGTTGCGTTCAACTGATGGTTGGTTAGGTTAAATCTTTGTTTCCTAATGTCATTGGATCAACGGGATCATTTCGTGAAGAAAGAAATCCGTTTACAGGATTGAATATGCTGGAGTAAAATTTGAAGTTAGACTAAGGATTAGTCACAGGATGAGATAACAAGTTCAAGTGGGATCTATTGTAGGATTGTAAGGAATAACGTGTTAGCATAGAAATAATTCCTCAAATTCTGTATACATAGTTGGAGTCGGTGGTTTTACCCTGAGGTTCTACTAGAGTTTCACTCTAGGTGGTTCCATTGATTAAGTTGGAATGAGAGTCGTAAGGTCACTAAGACTCTTACATGAGTGAAAATAATATTGATGGATTTCATTAATGATAGTCCAGTGTGTCTGTAAACACCTTTAACCTGATAGTCGCGTCTATCAATTGTTGAACGGGTCTATACCAACTAGTCGTTGAGTGGGTTACAAGAACTTCTACTGACAGTGGAAGTTTAAGTTTGTAGATCACTGATTAGGACCATTTATCCACACACTAGGTTTCACCAGAACTTACATGCACCTCAAATTACTATTACGTGTGCACCCGTAATGATAATTTGCTTTGCATGCTCACCCTAGTTCTTCCTGTCCTGCGTCATAATGTCCTTTAGGTTATATTGTTGAGTACAGAGTGTTGTCAGATATGATAAGTCATTGAGAAGCTTAGTCATCAACCATAAGTTGATCAATTAGAACTCATATCGGGGTGAGTAGTCGAGGATGGTTTGCTCCGAGTATTCACTCGAGTGAAACACAATACAGGAGTCCAATCCAGCGGATTGTAAATGAGAACATGTAACAAACATGTACATGAAATGCGACTTCAAAAAAATGAAATTGATTTCCTGAATACAAGTTACAGAAAGCAGCAAGGTAGCTGTCCTTTCAACTTAGTCAAGATAGGGTTTGAGTATGCATTGAGCAATGCGTTCTCAGATTTGTGTTTGATCTATTCTCAACAGAATATCGACCAAAGACGCGAGTCCATGGCTCGGGAAAGTGATGACATCTACGTGTCAATGGATTCTGCAATCATGCGTGTAACGGTCTGCCTTCATTCGGCGTATTGTTGCTGGTGGGTACAGTAGGGACTCGCCTCCGACGATCCCAACTCCCAAAGAGATATGCGTTAGTGCTGAGTGTCGTCTATAACATGGACCTGAGAAAGCCCACCATACCCAACAGGTGATGGTGATGTAAGTGACTCCTCCGAAGGCTCCGTCTCGCTGCCCTCGAACGGGAGTGGATGATGTTCCGGTGATTCTCCGAGTGTCGCCACTGGGAATGATGATGCAATGCAAATGATGTGTCCCTCGCCAACTGAGGGTGATACGGCTGGTATAAACATGCATGCACTGCAATGTATGTATAGGTGCTATTTGTATCAGGTATAAGTGTCTGTGCCGTGTAACTAATGTGTGAGGTTATAGTCTAGTATGCAATTCTAGTTCTCTATAACCAATGGCTCTGATACCAATCTGTCACACCCCCAATTTCAACTAACGAAGTTTTACCGTTTGGGAAGTGACGAACCAGGATCTCAGACATTAGTTACTTTGAACGACTCTACATGGGACTCAAAATGAAAACATCTTTTAAATCAGAGTATTAATGCGGAAGCGTAAAGAAAGTAAATGCGCAAAATACACGCGCCCAAAACCAAAGTCTAAACGTCCAAACCAAACAAAGTACAAATAGAATAATTCAACCAAACATAAATAGACACAAAGCAAGCAGTTGAATCCCATGCATGCCCTAACGTGCACCTGTGTCTTAGCTTAGCGTCCTGAGAAAACATGTAAAGAAAAGTGTCAACACAAGGTTGGTGAGTTCACATGTTTCAATTAAATACGTAAGCGTTTACCAGATTTATGATCATTCAATATGTATCTGTAGGTAGCTAACCTATGTTCATGTTTAGCTCAAGTGCTCGCAACCGAAACTGAGTGTTTGTTTATTGCCTCCTGCCAGGTCTATCAATACTGGCCATGTGAGTAGGCTAACATTTCACCCGTTCGATATCCAATCGAGTTAGCGCGACTAACGCGGGTGGGATTTATCAAACCCAGTAGTACTACTAAATGTTACCTCGCTAAGATCCATATTAACGGTTCGAGATAAGATGAGGACTTTCTGTGATAGCGTATTACACTTAGCTTTAACATTGATAGCATATGAAATACAAAATCTAAAAATCAGTTTAAGCATGTTTTCTCCCCCAAGTTAAAACAATAAAAAGGGGCCGTGAAAACTCACCTGCTTGGCGTCGAAGGTAGTTTCACACTAGAAGTAAGTTGGAACCACGAGTGTAAGTCTCAAAAGACCTACGAATGTCCTAAAATTATAAACATATAAATTAGGAATGATAATGGGAATTGTGATTGTGACACGGAAAACGAGGAACGTCCTAAAAGAACCGCTCCAATAAACGAGAGTGGACGAACGCGTCCACGGGTTTAGGAATGACTTTACGCGACGAACGACATAAATAATAATATATATATATATATACGAGTGGGTAATATAATTAGTTATATTATTATTTAGTCTCGATTGATTTACGGCGTTATAAAATGACTTGAAATAATATAAATATATATTATTTAATAATACGGGTCACAATTTGGGAATAATATAAACATATTATTTTTCACGAGTTTACGGCTTAAAAATAATATAAATATATTATTTTACTTGTTAATAATAATAATATATTACTTATAAAAGTGGGTATAATTTATAAAAATAAACTAATATTTCAAACCCGAGCTTGCGGGTTGTTTTCCGGGTTAAAACCCATTTATATAATAATACAATATTAAAAGGTTTGATTTTTATTAATTTAATAATCCAGAAAAATGTTTTAAAAATAATTGTGGGAGCCCGATCTCGAACCCGGGTCTCTCCCACACACACACATTGCTCTAACCAGTCCCGGCCGCTAGGCTATCGCAAACGAATCCAGTTCGAATTTCTTTTAACATCCAAGCCGGATGTGATTTAGTTCCCCATAGGTACTCAGATCAAATCCCGTCCCAAACGCCACGAATTTGATCGCGATTCGCCAAAGTATCGAGGGGGTTTCGTTAATCGGGGTATAGCGAATCTGGGGACTCATTTAATTTGAAAATCATTGGTTTTAGGATCGATAATTTACAGGAAATGGGATCGTAACCCTAGTTTATAAACATGGGTTCAATTGATCGATTTTGATATTAAAAATTATTGAAATGATAGGGCTTTTATTAAACAAAACCTTGCGAATCTGTTGATGTGGTTTAATTGTATCAAATTTATGTTTAAGATCGAAAATCCCAACCCGTTTCCAGAACGAACCCTAATTACGGGATCAAGATCAATTCGATGATGGAAGCCCGATATTTCATAGGGCTTTCAATCTACAGAAGGCTACGAGTCTAATGGTACAGTTTAATTTGGTTTACACGCGGTTTAGAGTTGAATTCGACAACTTGGTTTTATATGAACCCTAGATTACGGGTGACAACGATTCTGATAATAAAAGTTCGAATTGATAAAGGGCTTTCAAAGCATAGATGATTGCGATTCTAACCAAGCCGTTTAATTGGATTAATATTGAGTCTAGGTTAGAGTTTGACTAAAACGTTTTCAAATGAATTTCAGAATCTGATTTTGTAAAATTGGATGTTGTTTGATTCAATTAACATGGGGTTTTCATTAAACTGAGTATCTAGAAACTACTGGTATGCTTTAATTGCGTTGAGAACGAGTCTAGAATCAAAATCCCCAAATCCGATTTCTTAAGAACCCTAGAATCGGATTATGACTCAATCGATAATGTAAGCCCTGGTAATGATAGGGCTTTCAATTGACAAGTAAAAACGAAATTACCAGGAAGATGAGGAATTGATAGAGTTCGACTAAAGAGGCTCCGACGATGACTGGTTCGATTTCCGGTGGTTTCTGGTGCAAATCCATTCGAATTGACGTGTGTAGAAACTTCACAGAGGTTCGTCGAGTGTGTGCAGGAGTTCAATTCGTGAAAGCAATACAGAAATTCGTCGGATTTGATGATAATGGAGAATGAAGTCGACGGTTACGAAACCACGATCATAATTCGAGTTTAATTTGAAATGATTATGATTAAGGGCCTAATAATGATCGATTATTGCTATTAAGATTTGTTTACGTTATGAATTCCAACGGATTTGAGGTTTATTTTGTGAATTTTGATCAAATTGTCACGGATTTGACTTCTGAAAGTCAACAGGAACCAAATTTGCTGATTTTGACTTTGAGAAGTCAATTTATTTGATTTAGCATATTAACACAACTAGTCCTTGTAGTTTTGAGTTGAATTTGTGACAGAATCAGTCCATGGGGTTAGATTTGATTAACGGGGTTAAGTTTTTAATAAGAAACTTAACGGAATAGATAACAGAATTAACTGAAAAGTCCAGATTGTCACATTTTTTTTGCAAAACTATAATCGAATTAAAGATAAAAAAAATCTATTTAATGGTGTAATTTTTTATAAAAAAAAATTATATTTTATAAAAAACATTATGAATTTTAAAAATGGGGGGGGGAGGAAGTTGAATAGGTGGAATCTTTAATTTTTAAATCAAGTTAGAGATATTACATAGAATATATGTGTAATCAACATTATCTAAGCAAATGTTAAGCAAAACTTTAAATCCATAACTTCTGAAAAAACAAACGATGGTATTATATATATGTAATTAGGTATTACATATATTTAATGGGTTTTTTTAAGAAAACTAATTAGTTTGGTTTTTGAATAAACAAAGTTATGGGTTTTTTGGTATTTTGAATGAACAAATTTGTTGGTTTTTTTTTGCATGAACAACTTAGATTAACACATTTATATTCAAGTTTTGGATAAAAAGGTATTAATTTTATAAAAATAGGAATATTTAAAAAAAAATGGGATAACCTTGGAACAACTGCATTTATGTTTATATTTACATATATGTAACTGTTCTTTACATATATGTAATAACTAAGATTAAAAAAAAAATTCATAACTATATTCGAATTAAAGATAAAAAAACTCTATTTAATGGTGCAACTTTTATAAAAAAAATAATGTTTTATAAAAAAGTTATAATTGTGTAAAAAAATGGGTGCATAGTTGAATAAATGGAATCTTTTATTATTAAATAAATATAGAGAGATAGTTGAGATGTGATAATTGAACATATCTCAAAATTAGGTATGGTGTCTATGCTTTAATTTTTTGAACATATCTTAAAATTAAAGAACATCATGCCTAAAATTTAAAACATCATGTACTTTTTACACTTTTTAGACAAAATCTCCTTTTTAGTATAACTCAACTATCTTTCTCTCTCTCTATATATATATATATATATATATATATATATATGGGATGTATCAAATGAAAACCCCTCTTACTGTAAAATCCCTTAAACTCCATATGGACCACACATTTTTAAGTTTGGTTTTTTTGTTTATTTTTATTTTGAGGGGCATAAGTGTCCTTTTCTCTTTCTCTCTCTTACCAACATTTTTTTTTAAAATGACATAAACCAGATCCTTCTCTTTCTCTCTAAATACCCAAACCATATCTGATCTCTCCCTCTCTATAAAAAAATGGCGACTTACTCTCTCTCTATTCACCGATGTGAACAACGATGAAGCCAAGTTGGGTTCTTGATTTCCTAGCAGGGAAAGGAGTTGTGAACAACGATGAAGCCAAGTCGGGTTCTTGGACCGCCACCGCCTTCAACTACATATCTGTCGTCCGTCCACCACCACCGGCCACTCGGTAAGATCTCGTTTCTATTTTCATTTTTGAAGGTGATTCTGATTTCATCGAAAACCCTAAATTGTCCGAGATTGAAATATTAATTAGTTTTTGAATGGATATTTAAAGTTGGGTTTGTTGTCTGATCTTGATTTTTGATACCAAGAATTATTTTTAATTTTTTAATTCCACCTACTTTCTTGCGAAATGCACAATATCAGTTGAGAGATTTAGAAGTCTTATTCTAGGTTATATAAGAGATTCATCAGTTGAAGTGATTGTCTATGATGTTCCCGGTAAATACCATGTTACTTAAAAAGTTAAAGAGATTGAAATCTTAATTTGACTCTTATTTCTGGACAACTATGATTGATTCTTTAAGTATATTGAGTTTGTTTACCTTTTTCTTTGCTATATTTGTAAGTATGTTTATTGTTTATAAACAAAATTCCAAGTACGATTATATGAAATAGCAACCATTCTTTGGAACAATAAGTTGAAACTAATTGTTGGGTGCCCTTTTCTTTTATATTCCTTGTTCTGCGAGTGATTATTAAGCTCTTAACGCGGAAGTAGTTGGTGCTTATAGTTTATACATTGGTAGTGTGATTTTCTTATGTGTTTTTGTTTTTGAATTTGGCACTTCAGTTATCATGATCACCAACTTTTTTGTTCAGCATATTTGATCATAATCCTTTTCTTTGATTTGCTTAACGCTACAATTATCAGCTTATGCTTACAATGCAAGTTAATATGATTATCAGATTTAGAAACTTGTCACATTCTCTCTGCAATTCCACCTACTTTCTTACATAGATTTTGAAAAAAACCAGATTTGAGTTTACACATGTGTAAACTAAATTTACACATGTGTAAAGAGTTATTATTTGTGTTTTTATGTTGATTCAGATATGGTCCTGAGTTATATTAAGATGACTACTATACTTAAAAAAAATATATGTTCTTTTTGGTGGTTGTTGCTATTGTTCTTTCTTATTGAACATAAAAACTTGATTTACATTATTTACTAGAGCATATCGCACCAAACAGATATGTAAATAGAAGATGAACTTGACTGAGTTATCGTTGTATGTGAAATTTTAATTATGTTAAATTCATAAATCTCATGTTCTTCGTTTATATTTATTTATTTATTTATTATTGCAGGTGAATGTTTTTCTTAAAGGTGATGTTCTTCCATTTACATATGAGAAAATGGAAAGGAATGGATGCATCTATGAACATGAATCTTAAGATAGCAAAGAAGATATTAAGTAGTTGTTTATGGATAGAAAAAACATGAATGTAAAGTCGGTTTGAAGGTTCACAAGTAAAGGTTTGATATTAGGTGTTTTAGTTTGATTTTACACATAGATTTTGATTTTTACATATGTGTATTTTGATTTTACACATGTGTCTTTGATTTTTTTACAAAAGTGTAAAATGAATTTACACATATTTAAAAGGGTTTTTACCCATGTGTATTTGTTTTTACACAGTGTAATTATATGTAATTTTTTATTTTATAAAAAATTTGTGTAATTGGATGTAAGTTTTTTTTTTCTGATTTTTGTATATGTTTTTTTTTCTGATTCCTAAAGATATTTAGGAAAATCCAGATTTAATTATGTGTAAACAAACCATGCACAAGCGTAAAATAGGATATTCTTTGAGATATGGATGATTAAATAAAAATAAGGAAAATCCAAATTTAGTTATGATTTAATTAAAACAGAAATAAAAAGTATAATTACTTTTATACCCTTACATTAAATATGGACCACATGTTTTTTTAATTTAAAATAAAGAAAGTCAGATTCAATTACTGCCACACATTATAATAAAGAGTTTTGTATGTGTGGTCCAGAATGAGTTTAAGGGTTTTCACAACAACTCAGGGTTTACAACCGATACGTCCCCTATATATATATATATATTTGTGTGTGTGTGTGTATATGTATATGTATATATATGTATATATATATATATATATATAAAAATATATGTATATATATAGGGGGAGGATCAAAATAATAAGTAGTTTTTCACTAAAAAATCTAAGAACTGACAAAATCCTTAAGAAACGATATCAAACGAACTCCGATTGAGTTAATTTCAGCGGCGTCGGAACCGTCTCGTCGAACTCTACCATCTTAGCTTTTAGGGTTTAGCTTTTAAAGTTTAGATTTTACGTTTGAATTTTAGGGTTTTAGCCTTATGGTTTAGCCTTAGGGTTTAGCTTTTAGGGTTTAGATTTTATGGTTTAAGTTTTTTTTTTGGGGTGGAGGTGGGGGGTTTAGGTTTTCGGGGGTGGGGGTGGGGTTAGGTTTTTGGGAGGTGGGGCTGGGGGTGGTGGTTTTAAGCTTTTCGGGGTAGAGTTGGAGAGGGGGTTTAGGATTTTGGCGGTGCGGGTGGAGGGGGGTTTAGGTTTTTGGGTCCAGGTTAGGGTTCGATAAGACGGTTCCAACGCCGCTGGAATGAGCTCAATCGGAGTTCGTTTGACCCATTTCTTAGTATTTTTTTAGTGAAAAACCACTTTTTAGTGGAACCGTTCCCTATATATATATATATATATATATATATATATATATATAGGTAGAGGTTATACTAAAAAGTGACAAAATCATAAAAAGTTTAGGAAGGAATCTGGGCCATTAGATCATTGTGATTTGAGGTGGAGAATAATGCGATGGCATTTTGGTAAATACTTGGAACTTAGAAACCACTAGAAGGGGTAGAAAAGGAAGGTCCAACCTAAAAGCTTACACATGCAAGTCATACGTCATTTCCCCCATTTTTTTTAAACGTCCATAACTTTTTTATTAGTCATTATTTTTTTAAATTTCACCTTAAAACCGAGCATTTTTTTTTTCTTTTCATCGAGTATAATATTGTGTTATATATATATATATATTATTTTAAATCATTTTTGTTTAAATAACATTAAAGTTGGTTTTTTTCAACATGATGTTTTAAATCTGTGGTGTTTTTCAACATGGAGTTTTACACCTGGGGGACAATTTCAACATGGCGTTTTAGCTTTTTTAGTTATGGTGTTTTAAACATTACGATTAGTTTTTTTATTATTTATATATATATATATATACACTTTTAAATCGTTTTTATTTAAATAACATTAAAGTGGGATTTTTTTAACATGCTGTTTTAGATCTATGGTGTTTTTCAACATGGAGTTTTTCTCATTGTGGTGTTTTACACCTAGGTACCAATATTGATCATGGTGTTTTCCAGATCGTGGTGTTTTACACCTGGGGCCAATTTCAACATAGCGTTTTAGCTTTTTTGGTCATGATGTTTTCATAATGATAAATTTCAACATGTTGTTTTTGGTCATGGCGTTTTCAACATGGCGTTTTAGTTTGTTATTGTGTTTTACATTGTGACGTTTAATTTATGTTGAACTAGTCCATATGGCCATGAATATTTTCATTATATACACGAACAATAATATATATGTTAAATTGACATTACTTGTTGTGTGACTGATTTAGAATACATTAACGTATACAATAGTAATTAATAATTCTTATTGTCATTCTGAGATATGTTTATGGCGCTTTTCGTTTGTTATGGTGTTTTACACTTATGGCATTTTACGTTAAATTTTATCATGATGTTAAAACGAGTAACCAGTCCCAGCCTAGAAGTCCTAGTCAATCAATGCATCAAAGGTATCAAATCCTCGTGGGAGCAGTACCAGCTCTACCTACACTTCCTAGTAAATATGTTTTTAACTTCCTAGTTTCATGCTAAACTACTAAAGTTTCTTCTGTATTTTCTACAAGCCTTACTTACTTATTTTTGCATTACTTACTATTGTATACGTGTAGATGTTCATGTGTTGATTCCTTGTGTTTTGTTTTGAGGCAATTTTCATTTCCCTCTTTTTCCTTCCTTGGACACTGGTCACGCTCATAATGTTTCCTACGGTTTGTGGGGTTTGTTCCCTTTCTAGCCTAACACTCACACACACACTCACACACACACACACACACACACACACACACACACATATATATATATATATATATATATATATAGGAAAAGGATCAAATGTGAACCAACTTTAAATGCGTAAACCAAAAACCCAAATTATGGCCATACATTTATTATAGTTAATAGGGTGTTTGACTTTTGAGGAATGGATTAAAATAAGATAAAAATAAATGTGTGGTCAAAATTTGGTTTTTTGGTTTACGAGTTCACAATTGATCCTTACCATATGTATATATATATATATATATATATATATATATATATATATACAGTATATATATATACAATATATATATATATGAGACGTATCGGTTGAAAACCCTTAAACTCAATGTACACCACACATTCATTTCTTAATATTTTAATATGTGGTTGTTATAAATTCTATATTTTTAATATATCTAATAAAAAAACATGTGGCTTACATTAAAGATTGGGGTAAAAAAGTAATTCCACTTTTTTTTTCTTTTTACAAAATAATGAATAACCCACGCCCCCCCCCCCTATCTATTATATGTAAACCCATATATATAAAATCATGAACAAATATATATACAAATCAGCAAAAAAATCTCATTCTTTATATATATAAACATTTGTAGGGGCCCCAACATGTGTAAACCCACATATATATATATATATATGTATCGGCATCTAAAAACCCCAAATATCTTTACAAATTAGAAAAAAAAACGTATACACAAATCAGATAAAAATTACATCTAAAAAAACAAAATCAAATACACATGGGTAAAACTCTTTTGCACATGGGTAGTTTCAGTTTACGCTTGTGAATCAAATACACATGTGTAAAAATCAAAATCTATTGTTAATCAAACTAAAAGAACAAATATCAAACCCTTACTTGTGTAAAAACAAAATATACACGTGTAAAGGTGGAGAGTTGGCAAGATTCATCCAAATGACCAACATTGACTTGAACAGAAGCGTGATCCTTTTGAAGTAATCAACTTATTCGTAGCAGAGCTGCAAAAAAAAAGAACAGTTATGTTAATTTATTTAACTTCCTAGACTTTCTAAAGTTTTTCTCTTTTCTAGTATATCCCTCCCTGTATATATATTATATGTATTTTTTAGAACTTAATAAGGTTATATCCTACACATGAAAAAACGTCTTACACATTCTATTATAAAATGGACGAGTCAAAGAAAATACACATGAAATACACGTGTAAATTCAGTTTACACTTGTATAAAAGAATGTTAATCCCTTGAAAACTAATTTTTAACTCTCTCCAGGTCTGTGTACACTTGTGTAAAATCATATTTACATTTGTGTAAATTCATTTTATACTTGTGTAAAATCAATTTACACAAGTGTAGATTCAAATAACCAATTCATCAGTAAATAAAAAACAAGATATCAATTTTATTTAGCTGCTGATGAGACAACTTTTTATCATATAACCCTAAAATTGACAAGTTTATGATAAACCATGTTAATCCTCCTGATCTGCTATATTCCAAGCTATCCAAACACCGAATATCTCAAGGAAAGGCGTAAACAATCCTAGAGATAAGTAGATTGAAACCGACGAATCAAACTCCAACAAATGAATAATGCCATGAACACGAGATAATCACAACTGAAATACTTGTATTGATGATAAATTGATGAATACAATCACTAATTCAGACTAATCACTTATCAGAACAATCACTAAGACCAAAGCATACAAACTGACTATCAAGTTCTAGCTATAAACATAATTCAAAACAAGACATAAATATAGTACAAAGTTCTCGTCCGAAAACTCTAACGTCCGAAAACTATTTCGATCGAAAACTTATTCGACTGAAAAAATTTTCGTCCGAAAACTGTATACTTAAGCAATTTGATCTAAAGAACGTGAATTCGATGGACTACTAGGTTCCAACAATCTCCCCTAGTCCTTTGATATACAAGTCTTTTGTCTTGTCGGCATCAAGCTTTGTCTCTGTCTTCACTTTCTTGGCATCCAGATCCTACAAATGCTTCTTTATATCTTAGCTTCTTCTCTCATAGTCAAACAACGAGCAACAACCTGCATATACAACTTTGCCTCATTCTTTATCATCGAGCTCATGTCACGCTGGATCGTGTTGTAATAGAGAATCTTGAGATCTTCATCGGACAAGCTGAAAAGGTCCATCGGATCAAAGACTCTAAATTCTAGTAAGCCTCACTATTGAATAACCGTTTAATGAGTCTTGGAATCATAAAACCATATGTCAAAGTCTTTGATAAAGCTCTTCTTCCTCTCAGGAATGTATAGAGTCATCACCGTATCAGCTGGTTTGACTATGTATCTAAACTTTCTTTGAGCACTTGATCTGTATTTCTTCTTGATCTTTTCACATTTTGGAATTTGAGGCTGGAATGAAGTAAAACAATCTTGTTCACACTGTTTTCTCAAGAAATTCTCAAAATCAGAAGCAAGAGTGTTGTTTGATGGATTGAGCAATTTGAGATGACTTAAATCTCTGATGTCCCATCTGGGTAATGTCTGCAGCTTGTGACTTGTAGCAAAAATACTGAATATCCCCTTCAACCCTCTTGATAACATACATCTTTTTCTCACTGTCATATTTCCAACCTAGGATCTCCCCTGTCAGTGCCTTTCTTAGATTTCTTATCTTTTGTGTAACTTGCTCCACAATTGAAGGAGTTTCTCTTGTTTTCCACCATAGACTTTTATCAAGCAAATCTTTCGTTGTATTAGAATCTTTCTGTGCTTCATCGGTTGTACCTTCTTCTATTGGTTCACTAAAAGGGATTCTTTCATCCACTACTTTATCCATCCTTTCTATGACATTTCCATCGCCTTCGGCGTATGTTTGTTTCTCTTCGTATTCGTACTTCTCATAAACTTTGTTCGAATCATCTTCATCACTTGATTCTTTGTCATTTGATCCACCACCACCAATATCTGAACTACCACTGCTACTATTATCATCATCTAATGGATCTTTATCATTCTTTTTAATGTCGGTTATGATTAAATTATCTTCCTCCTCTTTCTCCTCTTCCTTCTCTTTCTCTTCATCCTCTACTTCCATTCCCTCTCCTTGCTGATTAATTAATGAGTCAACATCGAATATATCTTGTGATCCAAATACAGTTTCATCATCATTCTGAACTTTATCCTTCTGTGGATCAGATGAGGGTCCTTCTCTATTTACTTCAGTACTTGGTTGAGGGATTTCAACATTGCCTTGAATTTTCATTCCAAGATGCTTCAACAAATCGTGCACAATGCCTTGAAGTTGATTGATTTGGATTTGTTGTTGATTAAGCTGCACTTGTCGTCTATTATCTCTTGCCCTCAATTCTCTAATGTCTTGGGCACTTGCAGCTTCACGGCTTTAAAGATTCAAAATTTGAGTTTTCAACTGACTCACTATGTTAGCCATCTCTTGTATTGCATAGTTCGCAAATTCTTCATCAATTAAGTTGTAATCTTTAGAAGTCTTTTGCTTCACATGTTCTGGAACTTCCTTTGCCTTGACTTTGCATGTATATCTTTGTGCCATTGTCTTTTGTCTTTTCTTCTCAGGCTCTTTGATCACAATACCTTTAGACGAAGGAAGTCTAGAAGTCACGGTCTTTTCAGCTTCAGCTTCTTTTCTCTTGACTGGAGTATTTGTTGTTGTTGTTGCTTCGACATCAGGTGTTGCCACAGGAATATCAACTTGAACATTCTTTGACTCTTTCACAGGTTCATTCTCATTCAAACTTGTATCAACTTGTTTATCTTGATCACTTCCCTTCAACTTGTTTATCTTGATCAGACATGGGGTTCTTCCTAAGTTTGGTGCCAAATCTGATGAAGGATATTTTGTGGGGCTATTCCTCTCAATCAAAGGCCTAAAGAGTATTCAATTCAAGAACAAGAATTGTGGAAGAATCAGCAAATGTGGAATGTAGAGAACACATAGTCTGTGAGCAGGGAAAAGGTCCAAACTGGCTCTTTGACATAGACTCCTTCTCCCAAATATTTGAGCCTCTCACCTTCTCAAATATGGAGTCTACGTCTACACAAATACCTGCCTCCACTTCATCAACTGACTACAGACTGGATTTTCCCAAATCTTCTATCAGTTTGAGAAGACCATCAATTGATCCTCCATCAGATGTGGAAGCAATTGAAGCAAGTGAAGCAGGAACAAGACTGTCTAATGTAACCAGCAGGAGCCTATCTGAAACTGAAAATCTAAATGAAGACTCCTCGGTAAATGTTGTAGATGCTGATGATGCTATTGCTGAAAATATTGATGTGGCAAATGATGTTGAAGACTATTCCAACATGAATGAAGAGACCTCTGATCAAAATCAAAGCAATTTGGAGCAAGGGATACAGCTGGAGGTGGTACCAGCACAGAGGATCCACAAAGAACATCCTCATGAAAATATTATCGGCCAAGTCCACCAAGGAGTTCTCACAAGAAGCAAATCTCACGAAGCCAATGTATGCTTGTTTTCATGTTTCCTATCTCAGGTGGAACCAAAGAAGATAGATGAAGCACTCAAACACAGTAGCTGGATTGAGGCAATGCAGGAAGAATTGCTGCCATTCAAAAGGCAGGATGTCTGGAAACTTGTTGATCTTCCACCAGGTAAATATGCTATTGGCACACGATGGGTTTTCAGGAACAAGCAAGACGAGAGAGGCATTGTAGTCAAGAACAAAGCCAGACTTGTAGCTCAAGGCTACACTCAGGAAGAAGGAATTGACTATGATTAAGTCTTTGCCCCTGTTACCAAGCCGGAGGCCATCAGAATCTTCCTATCATATGCTGCATCCAAGAATTTCATTGTTTATCAAATGGACGTTAAAAGTGCCTTTCTGTATGGGAAGATTGGTGTGGAAGTATACGTCAAACAGCATCCAGGCTTTATAGATCCTACACATCCTACTCAAGTATTAAAACTAGATAAAGCTCTGTATGGCCTACATCAGGCACCAAGAGCCTGGTATGAAACCTTGTCAGGATATCTACTAAGCAACAACTTCAGAAGAGGTGCCATTGACCAAACCTTGTTTATCAAAGATGAAGGGGGAGAAATCATACTAGTTCAAATTTATGTTGATGATATCATCTTTGGATCAACAAGGAAACAGCTGTGCAAAGACTTTGAGATTCTGATGCACTCAAAGTTTGAAATGAGTTCAATGGGTGAACTAAATTTCTTTTTAGGTCTACAAGTCAAACAGGTCCCAAATGGAATCTTCATCAGCCAATCCAAATATGTAAAGAGCATTTTGGAAAGATTCAAAATGGCTGACTGCTCTGCTGCAAGAACCCCTATGCAAGTGCATCATCAGCTGACTCCAGACAAAGATGGCCAAGACACTGATCAACATCAGTACCGTGCAATGATAGGGTCTCTCATGTATCTCACTGCCTCAAGGCCAGATATCATGTTTGCAGTATGTCTCACTGCAAGATTTCAAGCAGCTCCAAAAGTTTCACATCTTCAAGTCGTCAAGAGAATCTTTAGATACCTAAAGGGTGCCTCAAGACTTGGGCTATGGTACTCTAAAAATGACATGTTTAATCTGTATGCATACACTGATAGTGACTATGGGGGATTCAACTTGGACAAAAAATCCACTTCAGGGGGATGTCAGTTTCTGGGAGGGAGACTGATTTCATGGCAGTGCAAGAAGCAAACATGTGTTTCAACTTCTACAGCTGAAGCAGAATACATTGCAGCTTCAAGTTGATGTGCACAAGTCATCTGGATACAAAATCAAATACTGTATTACGGGATGACTTTCATGGCAACTCCAATTCACATTGACAACATGAGTGCTATCTCAATCACAAACAATTCGGTGTAGCACTCAAAGACAAATCACATTGACATCAGGTATCATTTCATAAGAGATCAAGCTGAGAAAAAGATGATTATTTTAACCAAAGTTCATACGAATGAGTAATATGCTGATTTGTTTACAAAACTTTTTGATGAAGCTAGATTTAAATATTTAGTTAAATCCATTGGTATGATGAACTTTGATTAAAATCTATCTCTAAAATTTCTATATTAAAATGTGTTTTGTCTTATGTTGTAAATAAAAGTTATAAGTCAGCAGCATTTTTGTCCCTTAACTGCTGACAGGTTTAATCTTCAGCAGCAAAAGATTTGCAGCTGACTGTTTTAAGTTATCAGCAGGAACAGGTTTCCTGCGGATTTCTTTAAGACTGTCAGCAGCAACATCCTTGCTGCGGATTATTAAATCTGTCAGCAGTAGATGAGTTAACTGCTGACAGGTTTAATCTTCAGCAGCAAAAGATTTGCAGCTGACTGCTTTAAGTTAACAGTAGGAACAGGTTTCCTGCGGATTTCTTTAAGACTGTCAGTAGCAACATCCTTGCTACGGATTACTAAATCCATCAGCAGCAGATAAGTTTGCTGCTGTCAGACTTAACCTTCCGCAGCAACCAAGTTTGCAGCGGACAGGCTTATTCATCCACAGCAACCAAGTTTGCTACTGATGGGTAAATTTAAATCCAAATTAACTTTTACCCGCTGTAAAAATTAACGTCGGTCTTTACCATGACTGCCTCGGTGTATTACAACTGTAATAGTAAAAGGTGAATAAGGTTATACTATACAAGTCATTTTGCTTTTTCCCTCCTCTGCCATTATAAGAACAAATCAAATTTCCTTACCACCTCTTCACCTTCAATTTCACCCTAAACCCACATCACTTTCTCTCAAGTCCCCACCACATTCAAAGCCCTTCATCTTTAAAACATTCAAAGCCTCCCATATTCTAACCTTCCCTCCAAATCAAACAACAATGGCAGACACCAATAACCCTAATGATAAGTTCTCCCCATACCATAACCTTACAGCATACCTAACCAAGGGAAAGAAATCCTAAGGATTCAATGATATGATCGACTTCTTATGTCGATCAAAGAGCCACTTTGCCCTCACAACCAACCCTACCATATATATCCCTCATATGGTGGATTTCTGGAGTACCGCCGTCTACTCAACCGAACAGGGGATTCCCCAAATTAAAGCCAAAGTAGACGGCAAGGATATCACCATCTCGAAAGCTACCCTCCGAAAACATCTTAAGCTTCAAGATGAGGGAGCAACCATCTCATACTCGAAGGACGAATGCATGAGGACCTTTGTATCCATTGGATACATTAGAAATCAGACCGAGTATACGATCGAGAAGGCGCTGATGGGCCCTCCATGGAAGTATCTCTGCCACACTCTTCTCCAATGCATGTCTCAAAAGAGGAGTGGATGGCATCAGGTGAGCACCGCACTTGCCTCCGCCTTCCATGGTATGGTCACTAACCTAGGCTTCAACTTTGCACACCTCATCTTTGAGGGTTTGAGATATAACCTTCAAGAGGGTGCAAAGCAACAATTTTTTATGTACCCAAGATTCTTGTAGGAAGTTTTCAATCAAGAACTAAAAGAACTTTCAAAACCTGCAAGAATCTACATCATGTTGGGACATAAAAATAATATTTTTCAAAGCATAAGAATTGTTTCCAAAAAGTTCTCAGGGGTCAATGTTCCATTGTTATCTACAATGCTGAACATACAAAGTACCCCGGGTGACAGTTCAGCAATCCCAGCTGATACTGATCCCACACCCTCTACCTCACATCCTGAACAACAGTCTGCTTCCACCATTCGAACCCCTGTGCATACTACTAAGGATGCACAGGTACAAAAATTACTTACACCTGTTTTGGATGTTATCTTTCAACCGGAACACAGGGCCCCGGTCGCAACGACATATACTAGAAAAAGGTGTAAGAGAACTCCTTCTTCTCTTGCCTCCAAGGCCCAAACCCAACCTAACAGCCCTCACTCAGAATCATAACATTCTGGTGAGAATATCATAAGGGACAGCCACATTATTAGGGAGACTCCTTCGGATGTCTCTCTATTAGGATGAGGATCACTTCCCGGATCCATAGAACATCCCCCTGAGCCACTCTTCTCTCTTCTGAACTTAAGTGTTGAGGAACCTGATCAAGATGATGTACCTTCTCCAACTACCACTATCTCGGAGGTACTGATTGATCTTGCTTCCAACACACCCAACCCAAGTTCTTCTCCCCTAAAGGTCCACTCTAGGAGTTATGACAGAGTGGATGTGGAAGAGGCTGTCACTACTGCTGGTCCATCAAATGACCAGGAGGACAGTGACAACATCGCTAAGACCTCAACCACGGCAACTCATAGTGAGGATGCTTCCTTGGAAACTCCCCTCACTGAGAGGAATCCCAGGCGCCAAGAAACCATGGGTGATGGGGATGCAGAGGCTAGGCCTAAGGCCCCATCTGGATCCAAGGTTTCCACAACTGTGGATGAGGACAGACTGAAACTTCATAACTTGGAATTGACGGCCAGGGTGGCTATGCTAGAGGCTGAAGTGTCCAAACTAAGACACCAAGTCTCTATGCATGAAGCCCATCAATGCCCAACTGTGCCTACTCCCTCTTGTATCAGTGGGCACCCAAACTGATGCTTATTTGTCCACTGATGCAACCAAAAAGGGGGAGATGGTCCCAATGGAGGAAGACTCAGACAGTCTTGACGACTGGATTCAAGAGCAGGCTGAATTTCAAAGCACACTTTTCAAGCAAGCTTTTGTACAGGTTCTTGACTTGCCAGCTTCAGATGACGAAGAAGAATAGACATCTGAAGACTGGAAGTTAGTCATCAGGGCTGTTGATGAGATGCTGAAGACAAAGATCAAACATATACATCCTTCAGCATCATTCCTGAAGCAGCAGCCATCATAAGTCAATCCACTGCCCCCCAATATTCACAGACTTCAACACAGCTAGAGTTTGACACAATTCTAGCTTGGGGGTATGATGGAAAGTCTGAGAGGTTCTGGATTGGTTGGGAGTTTGGCAGAGTAGAAGAGCTAAACTGGGACTTTCTGAACAGCAAAAAGCAGAACTTTCTAATGGCAGGTTCGATGACTTGATGGAGGATAATCTACCCAACTTTGAAAGACAAATACAAGCAGCAAAAAGGGTAGCCTATCCTGAATCTTCAACAGCAGCAGAAAGAAGACTGACTCCTAGAAGACTTGAAATAATAAGGAGCAGTCTTCTCATTGAAGAAGAAGTTCTGTGCTGGAGAAGATTCTTGTACAATAGAATGGTCAGGGATGTCGAAGTGCAAGGATGGATAAGCACTGACTCCCATGACTTCACCTTCTTCCTGAGTAATGGATCTTCTCTACCAATCAACATCAAGGAGATCTTGCTCCTACCTTCAGCCTTCCTGCACAAGGTCTTTGAGCTCAAATCACTCATCTTCAATGTCAACTCCTTAGAAAGTCAAGAAATGATCAAGATCATCAAGGCTTCTTTGTATAAGGAGGAATCTGGATCTGACTCAGACCTATCCTTTCTCTCTTCTCCAATAGTCAGACTGAACACAGAAGAAGAATCAAAAAGAAAAGAAGAGGAAAAGATGAAAGAGGCATGGAAGGATGTGACAGTAATGGAATGGGAAGAAGATGAAGCAATTTCCCCTCCCTTATCCATTCCCCAAATTTCCAATGAAGCTGAGGCTGAGATTCCAACAGCAGCACAATCATCTGTTGTTGTGATCAGTGAAGCCGAAGCAGAGGCATCCAACAAAGATAAGGGAAATGGTATTATGACCAAAGAAGATGAAGAGAGGTTGCTAAGAGAGAAGAAAGAAAAGGAAGAAAGAAGAAGAAGAAGAAGAAGAAGAAGAAGAGAAGAATAGGAGATGGCTGAAACAAAGAAAGCTCAAGATAGACTCACAGCCATTCTCCTCAGAGAACAACAAATCCAGCTGTATGCAAAACAGCTGGATGAGCTGAAAGTAAAGATTCCTGCAGTTTATCAAATTGAAGAAGATGAAGCTCTTGCTCTTCAACTACAGGAACAATTCGACAAAGAAGAAGAAGAGATAGAGAAGAAGAAGAAGGAAGAGGCTAAGTTCAGAATAACTGATTCTGAACTAGCCAAAGAAGTGAGAGAGGAGTGGGTAAAGGCTCTAGTTTCTCAAGGTGAGGATGCAGACTACCTTGAGAAACTATCAAATAAAGAAATCTACAGAGCCTTCATGGGTCAGCAGGGTCAATTGGCAAAGAAGAAGAAGGCTGAAGAAGAAGAAAAAGCCAAACAAAAGTCCAAAAAGACCATTGCCTTGAATCAAAGAACCCATGAAGAAAGGAAGATCGTGATTGACTTCCTTAAGGCTAGAGGAGAGAGTGGAAAGAGGCTAGGTCCCATGAATTTCATGAACCTGCAAGCCCTCTATTTTAAAGTCAAGAAGGATAAGGAAGAAAGATTGGAGAAGAAAGGCTCCAAGAAAAGGGGAATCATTCAAGAAGAAAGGAAAACAAAGAAACCCAAGCCTTCTCTCTCACCCAACACTATCTCAATCCAACAACCTTCCACTCTCAATCCTAGACCTCCCTCCTCTCCTCCCTCAAAGTCCAAATCCTCACACCCAGCTCCTACTCATCAACAACCTCCCAAAAAGAAAAACAAACCCACTTCCAAACCAGAAGACTCAAGAGAAATAATCAGATGGTCATACAGCCCTCAAGACCAGTGGTTTGAAGTGTTCAGGGGGAGGACAGAAGCTAAAAGATCAATTTATACATCTGTTGATGAGGTACTACATCTTCCAGATTCTGATCTAAGAAGAATGATGGAGCTGGGTGAAGCCAATGAGCCTTAGAATGAAGGTAGGACACATCTATTGCTGGTAATCAAACATTACTTCAACCCCAGCAAAGATGAAATCATCGATGTCAAACCTCTCCAATCCCACTCTCCATTCATCAGCTGGTCCTACAATGCTGAGAAGAATGAATTCACTCTGACAGATGTTAAAGGACAGAAGATGAGGTGTTCAAGCTAGGCTATCTTCAAAATGGCAAGCAAAGACATCAAGACTCTATCTGAGCTTCCTCTTAACAATCCCAGCATGGACCAGAGAGGATATGAGGTTGAAAGGATAGTCAGAAACATGCAAAAGCTTCAGCAACAAAGGCAGTAAAAGAATTTTGGTAGCATCAGTCTAGGGGGAGTTTGTAGAAATAAAGACTGATGGCTACAAAATTCTCTAAGTACATATGCTGCTGATCTCAGAGTTTGTTGCTGACCAACAAACTGCTGCGGACAAGCTTATCTGCTGCGGATACTTGTTCTCCTGCTGAAGAACAAATCTGCTGCGGATAGCCTTATCTGCTGAAGACCAAAGTTGCTGCGGATAGGCTTCTCAGCAGCATCAACACTTGATGTTGCTGATAGGCAAATCGTCAGCAGCTTTGGATGGTCACATCTTGCTGCTGATAATCATCCTTGCTGCTGACAGCCTTGTGAGTTGAAGATAAATCGTTGCAGCTGACTATCCATGCCAAGCGTCACTGACAACTTTCTGTAAAAGCCACTGACACACTCAAAGCAGAAGGAACCTCTATGGTGCAACCAATGAAGGACAACAATGCTCTTCTCCAAGCATGCAAGTAATAATGCATAAAGAAGACGCTTCAATAAAGTTAGCTAGCTTAGACTACACTTGTAATAGTTAGCTATATACAACAGATCAACGGTCTGTGTTAGATCTGATCCTTAGAATCAAGGGTCTGTCTTGATTCTAAGTGAGTATAAATACAGTGTAAACACTTCATTGTATGTGTGCTTTTTGATTGAGTTTTCATTTGTAATCGTTTATTTGCAAAAGCTTAATACAACAGTGTTCTTATAAGTATTCTTTCTGTTTACTCGATTATACTTGTGTAGTTGTTATTGTTTCCGCCAATTTCAACTAAGAACAGAACCATCTTGTACTTTCACGATCCTACACTTCTCTATTTACTTCAGTACTTGGTTGAGGGATTTCAACATTGCCTTGAATTTTCATTCCGAGATGCCTCAACAAATCGTGCACAATGCCTTGAAGTTGATTGATTAGAATTTGTTGTTGATTAAGCTGCACTTGTCGTCTATTATCTCTTGCCCTCAATTCTCTAATGTCTTGGGCACTTGCAGCTTCACGGCTTTGAAGATTCAAAATTTGAGTTTTCAACTGACTCACTATGTTAGACGTCTCTTGTATTGCATAGTTCGTAAATTCTTCATCAATTAAGTTGTAATCTTTAGAAGTCTTTTGCTTCACATGTTCTGGAACTTCCTTTGCCTTGCCTTTGCCTGTATACCTTTGTGCCATTGTCTTTTGTCTTTTCTTCTCAGGCTCTTTGATCACAATACCTTTAGATGAAGGAAGTCTAGAAGTCACGGTCTTTTTAGCTTCAGCTTCTTTTCTCTTGACTGGAGTATTTGTTGTTGTTGTTGCTTCAACATCAGGTGTTGCCACAGGAATATCAACTTGAACATTCTTTGACTCTTTCACAGGTTCATTCTCATTCAAACTTGTATCAACTTGTTTATCTTGATCACTTCCCTTTACAGTTTCTGACTCATTAACACCTGGAACTTCATTCTCTGTTTCACCATCCCGTACTTGATTATTTCCAGCATTAACAGGTTGTTCACCTTCTTGATAGTTTGCTTGTCCTACACCACCTTCACCACCATCACCTCCTTCATCACCATCATCTTCGTCATCTCCTTCATTATCTTCTACGCCACTACTCAGAATATCATCAACTTCATCATTCACTCCAAAATCTGGATCAGGGTTTTCTTCAAGCATACTAGAAAATAACGGTGTCAGTTGCCCAGAGAATTTGCTTTTCTTCCTGATTGTGTTCATGCTACTGAATATTGTTTCTGACATATGCTCTAGTGGCAGTTCTACTCCATCATTCGGTAAATCTGGAAGTAGAGTGTTTATGATCATTTGTAAGAACCTCGGATATAGCAAGAATTTGTTGTTCTGCCTTGGTCCAACGAAATTGTTGATCATAGCCTCAAATATCATCCTCGAGAAATTTAATCGTCGGTGAGTTGATAAACAAACTAGAGCACGGCTGAAAACTTCACCGATTTGATTAAACGCACCAATCCTCGGTCCTAGACAATGAATGAAGACATGCACCAGATATCTCCATTGTTTCCCTAACAAGGTCTTCGTCACTTGTCTCCTTGGAAAGTCACCCTCATATCCCATAGTCCGTATAATCTGTGAAACACGAGTGTAACTGATTATGTACAGAAAGTTAACATTGTCCCTGAAATTCAACACCTCCCTGATGACTTGTTCATTAACTTTGATCTTCTTCCAGCCAATAATACTTTCTATCTAAATCTCTTTATTGACATGTTTGTATTCGACGTTCCCAGAATTCTCGAATTTGTGTTTCATAAACAGTTACTTGAGTTAATATTGCGGTTAATATCCTTGATTTGTTGAGAAACCGAACTATCTTCTCGTAACCTCTTGATTTCCTGGTACTTGAGGTCAAAACGCACATATATTGTGCCTAGCATCAAACTTTAATAGATTCATGACTGCACAACACAAAATATTAAGTATCAAAAGTTCTTAAAATTTTGCTAACTCTAAAGATTTCGGACGAAAAGTCCCGCTCGAAATCTATTTCGATCGAAAACTCAAACTAATAAAAATTTCAACTCAAAAGATTTCGATCAAAAACTCCTTGTTCAAAAACCTTTTCGAACAAGAACATAACTTTTCAGAAAAACCCAAATCTAGGGATTTCGAACGAAAAACCCACTATCAAAAATCCATTTCGATCAAAAACTATCTCGATCGAAAACTTTTTTGGACAAATCAGATTTAAGACTCTTCATTTCCATCCGAAAACAATTTCGATCCATTCAACAAAGATTTCGGACCATCCATCTAAGAATCCGGACGATTCAAAAACTTTCAAATCTAGGTCCATGGATCTATCTTATCTTACTCTATGGGTCTAGAAAACATACCTCGATGTCGTAAAGATCAATTCCAAAACAATTCACACACAGATTGGAGATTTCGCACGAAAACACTTGACTTGGATGAAATCAGGACTCGAAAGCTCAACAATGGCGGTGAAACAGATTTCGATCGAAAACATGTATATATACCTTCTGAGATTTCAGACGAAAACACATTTCGAACCCGACTTTTCGATCGAAAACTATTTCGGATGAAGTAGATTTCGGACATATTATTCGTTCGAAAACTTTTTACTTATTGAAATTTTTAGCTTTTTATCAACAATCCGATCTCAAAATCATTAAGACCTATTCCAAGATGTTTTTTGAACAAATTTTATGTATACTAAACAGCACCTATAAAACTATATAACACACAAACACACAAGAAACATATCAATAAGAAACATACTCTTGTTCAAACACAATTTAAACTATTCTATGATTGATATATTCTTGATCAAACACAATTTAAACTATTCTATGTTTGACGTATTCTTGTTCAAACACAATTTAAACTATTCTACGTTTGATATAATCTTGATCAAACACAATTTAAACTATTCTATGTTTGACGTATTCTTGTTCAAACACAATTTAAACTATTCTATGTTTGACGTATTCTTGTTCAAACACAATTTAAACTATTCTATGTTTGACGTATTCTTGTTCAAACACAATTTAATTCTATGTTTTACGTATTCTTGTTCAAACACAATTTAAACTATTCTATGTTTGACGTATTCTTGTTCAAACACAATTTGAGTAACCCCATGTTTGACGTATTCTTGTTCAAACATGATAAACGTATGAGACTTTAAACTACTCCATGCTTGACGTATTCTTGTTCAAACATGATGAACGTATGAGACTTTAAACTACTCCATGTTTGACGTATTCTTGTTCAAACATGATGAACGTATGAGACTTTAAACTACTCCATGTTTGACATATCCTTGTTCAAACATGACAAACGTATAAGACTTTTTAACTACTCAAGGTTTGATGTACTCTTGATCAAACACGAGGAAAGTATAAAGACTTTAAACTACTCGATGTTTGGTGTATTCTTATTCGAACACGAGGGAACTTTGAAACTCTAAATCTTGTCACATTCTTTCTCTTTAATTATCGAATGACGTTTCTCTCTAAGGGACTCGTTAATCAACGATCGCTCTTACGAGGAAACCTTAGTCGTGTGTTAAACAAATTCTTGTACTCTTTCTTGATCCACACACAAACAGAGGGACCTATGTGGGCTATGCGACGATTTAAATGCTTGCGGTTGCACACGTAAGTATGAAAATCAGCGTGTGGAAAGACATAGTGAACTCTATCATATGTTATGATCTAAGACTTATCGTAAAAGGTAGTCACGGAACTTAGGTACCGTAGCAATCCTTAGACGTATTAGTCTACAAACTCACCACTCTGCGTGATGCATCCCACTTTAAATCTTGAATGGAAATTCAGCAGTTACTCTCTCAAAATGCATTCCTGAAAACAGATCTTCATATATGTTTCAATGAGACTATGTACCTCTTAGGGAAACTCTTGGCAACCCTAGGTTTTGAAAACTTAGAAACTTGAGCGAAATCTTACTACTGTCATTTCATCTCATTTAAAACCCAAAATGTAACCCATAGTTTACTAGGGGACGTAAAGTATCTTTCTCATAATCCTTGTGCGTATCATAAGACTTAAAACGGAAACCTTCTACTTTAATTTCGGGACGAAATTTCCTAAAGTAGGGGAGACTGTAATATCCGGGATTTTTACGACATAACTTTTCCTAAACTTCTACACGTTAAAAACTTAAATTCTTATTAAAACTATTTTCTTGAAATATTAAATTAATTAATATGGATTTAAGGAAAAACGATCATACTTATATGTGTGTGTTTTATAAATAAAATACCATTTAAATTCTTTGCGAGTTTATAATTATATAAATAATTTATAAACTTATTTCATAAAATACTTAAACTTGAAAATCATAAATCTTAGAAATTATTTTATAAAATTATAAAGTAATAAAGGTATAAAACTTATAGAAACGTAGTTGGATTTTATAAAAATAAAACATAATTACTTTTATAAAAGTACAGGGACCAAAACTGTCAATTCTGAAACTTGTTTTAAACTAAAACTTAACTTTTAAACATAAAATGACAAAACTAGAAACTTCAGGGGCCTGTTTTGCACAAAGGCCAAACTCCCAGAATCGAATCGCGAGTTCGATTCCGACAAGGACCGGTTTTTCACCCTTTTTCATCGAAATCGCGAAATCCCGTCCCAATTCAGTGAACCTTGGGTTCTACTTCCGCATGCGACCAAAGCCGACCAAGCGTGATGATCAAATTAAATGCTAACCACGCGTGAACTCGAATTAAACCCGTTCGAACCTAACCACGAACTCCTCACCTAATTCGGCATTAAACCACGAAATCGACTATAAATACCGACCTCCGTAGCTCATCAACATCACCCCTAAACTTTCTTCATTCTAAATTTCTCCAATTAACACCTGCAACTTCCGATTTGAAGCTGCGACCGCCGACGACCACCTCAGTCACGTTCTCCCTCATCTCGGCTTCATTTCAGGTAATTCGAAAGCCAAAAGTTTCGTATTCATTCCATAATCATTTGCCCTCTGTCAATTTACAATGACAGAGGGATTTATAGTTCGAATTTGCGGGTTCTTGATCTAGGGTTCATATGAAAATTGGGAAGGATTTGAGATCTTGCTTAACTTATTCTTTTCCGGGTATAAACAACCAGCGAGGCCCGTAGCCGGGTGGTTAAGTGTGTGTGCATGCTGTGACCCAGCAGCGGCGCGGGTTCGACCCGGCTGACCCCCATTTTCAATTTTGTAATTTTTTGGGCCTTTTTATTTAACTTTATAAATTCCAACAAATTTTATATAATCTGTTAAATCCTTATAAATCTAATTACAAATTCTAATTATACTTTTTCTGGAATATTTTAATTAAGTAAAACTTAATTAAACTCATAAAAAAATTAATTCTTTAAGATTCATTTTAAATATTTAAAAACTATAAAAATAAATACTTTTAAGATCCTATAAATGTGTAAAACTTGAAACTTTAATTTAAGACTTTAATTATTTTCTGTTTAAAACTTTAAACCTTAAATAAACAAATTATATAAATTTTATAAACAAAATTTATAAAATTTGCACATTACTTAGTAAACATAAATTTGTAAACCCTCATAAATGTAGAATACATATAAACTTAGGATTTTAAAACATAAACTTTATTTAAACAATTATAAACTTACAATTTAATACTTATGGTCTCATTTAAACTTTAAGAATGTTTATACATCTTGTATTAAGATGTAAACTCTATGAGAAATTTTAATAAACTTTTATAAAAACTCATGAATGAATATTATTTATTTAAACTTATAACTAAATCCTAAACATTTTCTTTTATTAAGTTACAAGTTAAATTATAAATGCTTAAAACACTTAAATACTTTAAAAATCTTAATGATCTACATTATAAAAATAATTATTGTTATAAATGATTATTTATCTTTGTCACTACTTGTTAGTTAAATAACTTCATTTATCCTTAATAAATATGTTATTCTTAAAACAATACTTATTAATCTTTAACAATTATTGAGTCTTAAAATAATATTATTCTTTAATAAATAATTATTCTTTGAATATAAATCTTTAATAACTATTCGTTAAACTATTACTTCAATTTCATTTACAAACACTTAGAAAACTATTTTGATCATTTACACCTAACTTGTGTAATTAATCATTGTACAACTTCTAAATGATTATGGTAATTCATAATCCTTCTATACTATAAACTATTTAAACTTTGATGTCTAAATCCTGTGACATTCATTTCCAATTAGAATATGTTATCATTCCCGTCTCCCATTTGGAACCCTAGTCAAATCTCGAAATCCTAGATCCTTGCCATAGACTTGTAGATCATACTTAAACTCTAGACTTGTATTCTTAGGCTTGTTGTGAGGATAATCTCCCTCAAAGTCTTGCAAACACTTACTCTTGTCGGACACACTTCATCCAAATCCAAGTGAGTATACTTAGCCCCTTTTTTCTTTCTATTCTTTTGGGGTGAAACATGTTCAAAACTTTAAACTTATACAATTCTTGTACAACTATGACTAGATGCTTATTCTTATGTTAAACTTGAGACTTGTATGCTTAGATTAAACTTAAAACTAACATATTCATTAACTTTGATTAAGCCTATGGTAACAATGATAGATCTATTGCATTTGACCAATCCACCTTGATTGATTGACCCCTTCGGGGGGAAGCCCTTGGTGATTGTTACTGAATTAAACTTTAAACTTTAGCCTTATAAGGGTAACCTGCGGGTTATGCCTAAACTTGGTTGGAGGGTTGATGTGCACAATGTTTAAGATACTTGTTTCTCATACTTACATTATAGAATGCATATATCATAGTGAATTGTAATTCTTTTCAAATACTTGTTAAACTGTGTCAAAACCTTTGTATCTCACCAACTATTTTGTAGTAGACAGATTCTTTCACATGTTTCAGGTTCTACATCATGAGACTTATTTGTGATCACATAGGATGCTTTGGACCTAGACTACTTATCAATTAAACGTTGTATTCTTGTTATGTTTCCTTGTATTGAACCTTGAATCTATTATTAATGAAATATTGAAACTTTAATAGTCAACCTTGTGCTATTGAACAACCGCGTCCACCCCGACGTATAATCCGCCGTCGGTTGGGGTGTGACAGATTGGTATCAGAGCCTTGGTTATAGGGAATTAGGTTATTAGACACATGACCTAGACTATAACTTAGGAGACCCAAACATGAGTTATCTCATGTCCTTTACTAGGAATTCTCTCCTCATTCTATTCTTAAATCTTATACGTAAACGCTTGGAGATTCTACGATTCTACTTACCTACGTACTACAAGAGGCTACTACATCGAGGACACGTTCTTAGGCTTTAAGTCTAAGCCACCACTAAACTCTCGTTAAGAATATTTAAGTTCTAGATAATGTGTGAGAACTTGTGCGGACCGGAAGGGTGGATACCTGTATTCTGGGAAATTCTGTCAAGGAAAGCATTTCGTATAAATCCAAATCAACCGTTGGACCCGTATGCTTTCCTGGGAATTCTTGGGATGAGTATCCACTTATAGGAATGCATGACTTCTCTAAACATTAGTGAGCTTAGATCTCTCTTGATATGTCAAAGTACTTACTTAGTGATATGCACTAAATGAGTACCATCTCAAATACTATACACTTCATAAATTCATGATTAAAAAACTTTCCTCTATAACCTTTTATTCTATGATTCTTAAGTCCCGTCTTGTCACATGACAACATGCTTACTCGTCATGACCTGAAGGAGTTACCTTCAAGGAGAAATTCTTACGAGATTATACTTAAAAACTACATACGTAAACTTATACTTATAGATACTACCCAATAAACTTCATGATCGTTGTAATACAACCCTTAAAACTATGTATTACTCTACAAATTCTCCTATAAACTTTATTATTTTATGAACATAACACTTAAGGGGAAACCCTTGTGTTTCATCTTATTTTCATCACTCAACCAAACTACTCTAGATAACTCACTCAAACTTTTGCTCATACATCCTTAAACTTCATGATCCTTGAACTAACAACCCATTAAAACTATGTATTGCCCTACAAGTCCTTTTACAAACTTCATTATTTTATAAACTTGGCACATAAGGGGAAACCCTTGTGTCTCATTTCATTTTTCGTCACTCAAGCAAACTTCATTTTATGACTAACTCAAAACTTTGTTACACTTTTAATCTCAAAACCTTTATACGTCCTTAAAACTTACACATCACCGTTTCTTGTAAACAAAACTTAACGTCTTTTAAACCTAAAGTACATTAACAAAGGGATTAGTAACCTGATCGTTTTCCCGCAAGGGAAGAAGCCTACTATAGAATAAACAAGCTCCACATTTAAGACTCTAAGCCCACAATGAACCTCGACATAGTACCATAAAACCCAAATATCGGTGACAATAACTAAAAAGTTGTAGACTCATGAGGAAATTCTGGCGAGGAAAATAGGGTACATAAGTGAGTCCTCGCGACCCACCCCTTCTTCCGGGAATTCTCTTCGTTAGCCCATCAACTTCCAATTAAAACTATTTTTGAAAATATTACTGTGATAACTCAGTATTATGAATAAAAACCTTTTGAACATATTAAATCAACTTACTTACTTTAATTTTCCGTTTATATTGTCTTATGTAAGGGCTAGAAGTCCCAAATTTTGAAACATTTAATGAGAGTTACTTTGAAATTTCATTTTGTTATCACTTATTAACTTGACTCTTCTTTCATCATTACAAACTTAAACCCTCTTACCCAAACACTTCCGTCAAGAGTAGCTCACGTTAGTACTAGAGGAAATTAACAACGTGGCATTAAACTATAAAAACCCTAAGTGACACGTATACTTGAAGAATAAACCTTCTGAGTTGTAAGCTCCCTTTTAAAACAACACGACTTACGAACCACTGCCGTAATCAACTATGATCCCTACCTCTTATATAGACTTAACGCTTCTAAACTTGACCAACATTTCGTTTGACAATCATACATACCTTTTCATAAGTCTTACTTATGTTATTTATCAATGTCTAACTCGTCATTTTTGAACATCCTAATTACACTCTATATAAAAGAAAACTATACCTGATGTTATGAAACGAGATAAAATCATTTATAAACACACTATCATAAACCTTATCGAAACTTTCCCCGTTACCCTATGCTTGGAGACTTTCCTCATTCAACTCTTGTCACGTAAAAAACTTACTATAAATCACAACGGGAACTAAAAGCTCAAATACACGTTGCTAAAACATTAAACTTCGTATACACCACTATAAGGTCGGAGACTTTTGAGTCATGTAAAACTTGTACAAATACTTAATCCCGTATTCCTGAAACTAAACACCTTCTAAACCACCAAAGGAGGCATGTCCAATAAGGGATCATGTGAAGCTTAATACTGAAACTTGAAACTCAACTGACTTATCCTATTTTCAAACTTATACTTGGATTCTTAGTCTTGAAAACTTTTGTGTGTCCATCTTAACCAAACCCTATAAGACTTGATAAACGTACATTCCAAATACACGAGAAAATTTCATTCTTGATACTAGAATGAAGGGAGACATTACTCTCTTTAGCAGAGTACATCCCCTGACTCCTATCTAAACCAAACATCGGGATCCACAAATCTTCTCGAACACTCGAATCTTCTGTGAGAAAGCGTATAATGGTTAATCCTGTTCCAAACGCTGTCCCATACCTCTCTTAAATACTGGAGTATTTAGATAACCGCTTTATACTCAAAACGTAATCGTATACTTCTATACACTGAGGCTGAACTAAGAGACTTTAAACTATCCGATGTTTGACGTATTCTTGTTCAAACACAATTTAAACTATTATATATTTGACATATTCTTGTTCAAACACAATTTAAACTATTCTATGTTTGATATATTCTTGATCAAACACAATTTAAACTATTTTATGTTTGACGTATTCTTGTTCAAACACAATTTAAACTATTCTACGTTTGATATAATCTTGATCAAACACAATTTAAACTATTCTATGTTTGACGTATTCTTGTTCAAACACAATTTAAACTATTCTATGTTTGACGTATTCTTGTTCAAACACAATTTAAACTATTCTATGTTTGACGTATTCTTATTCAAACACAATTTAAACTATTCTATGTTTGACGTATTCTTGTTCAAACACAATTTGAGCTACCCCATGTTTGACGTATTCTTGTTCAAACATGATGAACATATGAGACTTTAAACTACTCCATGTTTGACGTATTCTTGTTCAAACATGATGAACGTATGAGACTTTAAACTACTCCATGTTTGACGTATTCTTGTTCAAACATGATGAACGTATGAGACTTTAAACTACTCCATGTTTGACATATCCTTGTTCAAACATGACAAACGTATAAGACTTTTTAATTACTCAAGGTTTGATATACTCTTGATCAAACACGAGGAAAGTATAAAGACTTTAAACTACTCGATGTTTGGTGTATTCTTATTCGAACACGAGGGAACTTTGAAACTCTAAATCTTGTCACATTCTTTTCTCTTTAATTATCGAATGACGTTTCTCTCTAAGGGACTCGTTAATCAACGATCGCTCTTACGAGGAAACCTTAGTCGTGTGTTAAACAAATTCTTGTACTCTTTCTTGATCCACACACAAACAGAGGGACCTATGCGGGCTATGCGACGATTTAAATGCTTGCGGTTGCACACGTAAGTATGAAAATCAGCGTGTGGAAAGACATAGTGAACTCTGTCATGTGTTATGATCTAAGACTTATCGCAAAAGGTAGCCACGGAACTTAGGTACCGTAGCAATCCTTAGACGTATTAGTCTACAAACTCACCACTCTGAGTGATGCATCCCACTTTAAATCTTGAATGGAAATTCAGCAGTTACTCTCTCAAAATGCATTCCTGAAAACAGATCTTCATATATGTTTCAATGAGACTATGTACCTCTTAGGGAAACTCTTGGCAACCCTAGGTTTTGAAAACTTAGAAACTTGAGCGAAATCTTACTACTGTCATTTCATCTCATTTAAAACCCAAAACGTAACCCATAGTTTACTAGGGGACGTAAAGTATCTTTCTCATAATCCTTGTGCGTATCATAAGACTTAAAACGGAAACCTTCTACTTTAATTTTGGGACGAAATTTCCTAAAGTAGGGGAGACTGTAATATCCGAGATTTTTACGACGTAACTTTTCCTAAACTTCTACACGTTAAAAACTTAAATTCTTATTAAAACTATTTTCTTGAAATATTAAATTAATTAATATGGATTTAAGGAAAAACGATCATACTTATATGTGTGTGTTTTATAAATAAAATACCATTTAAATTCTTTGCGAGTTTATAATTATATAAATAATTTATAAACTTATTTCATAAAATACTTAAACTTGAAAATCATAAATCTTAGAAATTATTTTATAAAATTATAAAATAATAAAGGTATAAAACTTATAGAAACGTAGTTGGATTTTATAAAAATAAAACATAATTACTTTTATAAAAGTACAGGGACCAAAACTGTCAATTCTTAAACTTGTTTTAAACTAAAACTTAACTTTTAAACATAAAATGACAAAACTAGAAACTTCAGGAGAATGTTTTGCACAAAGGCCAAACTCCTAGAATCGATTCGGTCGCGAGTTCGATTCCCACAAGGACCGGTTTTTCACCCTTTTTCATCGAAATCGCGAAATCCCATCCCAATTCAGTGAACCTCGGGTTCTACTTCCGCATGCGACCAAAGCCGACCAAGCGTGATGATCGAATTAAATGCTAACCACGCGTGAACTCGAATTAAACCCGTTCGAACCTAACCACGAACTCCTCACCTAATTAGGCATTAAATCACGAAATCGACTATAAATACCGACCTCCATAGCTCATCAACATCACCCCTAAACTTTCTTCACTCTAAATTTCTCCGATTAACACCTACAACTTCCGATTTGAAGCTGTGACCGCCGACGACCACCTCCGTCACGTTCTCCCTCATCTCGGCTTCATTTCAGGTAATTCGAAAGCCAAAAGTTTCGTATTCATTCCATAATCATTTGCCCTCTGTCAATTTACAATGACAGAGGGATTTACAGTTCGAATTTACGGGTTCTTGATCTAGGGTTCATATGAAAATTGGGAAGGATTTGAGATCTTGCTTAACTTATTCTTTTCCGGGTATAAACAACCAGCGAGGCCCGTAGCCGGGTGGTTAAGTGTGTGTGCATGCTGTGACCCGGCAGCGGCGCGGGTTCGACCCGGCCGACCCCCATTTTCTATTTTGTTTTTTTTGGGCCTTTTTATTTAACTTTATAAATTCCAACAAATTTTATATAATCTGTTAAATCCTTATAAATCTAATTACAAATTCTAATTATACTTTTTTCTGGAATATCTTTAATTAAGTAAAACTTAATTAAACTCATAAAAAAATTAATTCTTTAAGATTCGTTTTAAACATTTAAAAACTATAAAAAAAATACTTTTAAGATCCTATAAATGTGTAAAACTTGAAACTTTAATTTAAAACTTTAATTATTTTCTGTTTAAAACTTTAAACCTTAAATAAACAAATTATATAAATTTTATAAACAAAATTTATAAAATTTGCACATTACTTAGTAAACATAAATTTATAAACCCTCATAAATGTAGAATACATATAAACTTAGGATTTTAAAACATAAACTTTATTTAAACAATTATAAACTTGCAATTTAATACTTATGGTCTCATTTAAACTTTAAGAATGTTTATACATCTTGTATTAAGATGTAAACTCTATGAGAAATTTTAATAAACTTTTATAAAAGCTCATGAATGAATATTATTTACTTAAACTTATAACTAAATCCTATACATTTTCTTTTATTAATTTACATGTTAAATTATAAATGCTTAAAACACTTAAATACTTTAAAAATCTTTATGATCTACATTATAAAAATAATTATTCTTATAAATGATTATTTATCTTTGTCACTACTTGTTAGTTAAATAACTTCATTTATCCTTAATAAATATGTTATTCTTAAAACAATACTTATTAACCTTTTACAATTATTGAGTCTTAAAATAATATTATTCTTTAATAAATAATTATTCTTTGAGTATAAATCTTTAATAACTATTCGTTAAACTATTACTTCAATTTCATTTACAAACGCTTAGAAAACTATTTTGATCATTTATACCTAACTTGTGTAATTAATCATTGTACAACTTCTAAATGATTATGGTAATTCATAATCCTTCTATACTATAAACTATTTAAACTTTGATGTCCAAATCCTGTGACATTCATTTCCAATTAGAATATGTTATCATTCCCGTCTCCCATTTGGAACCCTAGTCAAATCTCGAAATCCTAGATCCTTGCCATAGACTTGTAGATCATACTTAAACTCTAGACTTGTATTCTTAGGCTTGTTGTGAGGATAATCTCCCTCAAAGTCTTGCAAACACTTACTCTTGTCGGACACTCTTCATCCAAATCCATGTGAGTATACTTAGCCCCTTTTTCCTTTCTATTCTTTTGGGGTGAAACATGTTCAAAACTTTAAACTTATACAATTCTTGTACAACTATGACTAGATGCTTATTCTTATGTTAAACATGAGACTTGTATGCTTATATTAAACTTAAAACTAGCATATTCATTATCTTTGATCAAGCCTATGGTAACAGTGATAGATCTATTGCATTTGACCAATCCACCTTGATTGATTGACCCCTTCGGGGGGAGCCCTTGGTGATTGTTACTGAATTAAACTTTAAACTTTAGAGTTATAAGGGTAACCTGCGGGTTATGCCTAAACTTGGTTGGAGGGTTGATGTGCACAATGTTTAAGATACTTTTTTCTCATACTTACATTATAGAATGCATATATCATAGTGAATTGTAATTCTTTTCAAATACTTGTTAAACTGTGTCAAAACCTTTGTATCTCACCAACTATTTTGTTGTAGACAGATTCTTTCACATGTTTCAGGTTCTACATCATGAGACTTATTTGTGATCACATAGGATGCTTTGGACCTAGACTACTTATCAATTAAACGTTGTATTCTTGTTATGTTTCCTTGTATTGAACCTTGAATCTATTATTAATGAAATATTGAAACTTTAATAGTCAACCTTGTGCTATTGAATAACCGCGTCCGCCCCGACGTATAATCCGTCGTCGGTTGGGGTGTGACTTTAGATTTAATCAATACAATGTGTACCCCAACAATTGAGATAGAATGAAGTAAGACACAATGTAAGATTTCACTAGATTATGATCCAATCACCAGCATAAATGTTGTATTCTTAGCATAGAAAAATAATCCAAGTGGATTTGAAGTATAGAATCAAATGTCTTGGTCTAAAAGTGAATGAGATGAATGATATATATGGAGTAATAAAATCTTCAAATGAGTATATGTGTATGGACAGAGAATCAGATAGATTCATATGAATTTGAGATTTGTTAAGAATCAGATGATTCGGGTAGCGGGTATCCAACTGTTATCTGGATATATAATGAATTCAGAAACTGAATCAAGGCAAACAAACTGACTTCCTGGTTTTCATCCGAGATTTTCACCAGAACCATCTGCTGTGTAAGAGGTCTTTAACTCTAGATTATATATTTGACGGATATAGGCACTAGAGCAAACAAATTGTGCTAAGAACGCATCAAGATCCTGGTCTCATGGCATGTCTAGATTCACCTACCATTCGAATGATGAAACAACCGATATTCGATGTGGGTAAAACACAAAGATTTCAATTTAGTTAGTCACACAAATATCGCCTATTTTATTACATGCAGAGCCTACCGACACATCAATAATTGTAACCTATGTCACCATCATATCCAATTCATGCATAAGCTCAGCACACAAGTACTATCATTTCCTATAAGCATGTCAATCAGTCACATTTTCAACTTTTATCAGGATCAGCACAATATCATATCAACTCAACATAAATACTCACAAACAACCTAAGTACTATCACTTATTTTATTATATTTTTCATTTTCTTTTATTCTCTCCCTAAAATTGTGATGTATTTTATTTAACTACACACAATTATTGCAAAATAAAATCACACAGTAAACATAACACATAAATAAACCTAAGTAACACAACACAATTTTATCACTTAAAGAAAACACTAAACGAAAAATATTTTTGTGGAACAAACATGATCTTTCAATCAAAATCAGACGTTATTTAACAATTTATATAATATTTTTTTCAAAAAATTTGTTTTTATTAAAACACAAAAATGTCCTCAAAAAGAAATCATACCCAACATTTCAACCAGAGAGTTAAACCGATCAGATGAAAAAGCTTTTGTAAAAATATTAGCTTTCTGCTCTAAGGTATCAACGTGGACCACCTTTATCAAGCCATTATCGAAACAATTACGAATGAAATGTAACCTGGTCGCAATGTGTTTGGTGTTGAAATGTTGGATTGGATTCTTCATAATGCCAAGCATGGCTTCATTATCATAGAAAATGGGTGTGTCCAAGAAATTAATCCTGAAGTCCAAGAGTTGATGCTGAATCCAGATAATTTGAGAACAACAGCTCGATGCAGCTGTGTATTCTGCTTCAGCAGTTGATGTGGAGACGTTAGTTTGTTTCTTGCACTGCCATGACACCAATCGCTCCCCCAAAAACTTACATCCACCAAATGTAGATTTACGATCTAAACCACAACCTCCATAGTCACTGTCAGTAAAAGCATACAGATTAAAATCAGACTCTGACGTGTACCTAAGACCAAGATTGACACGGCCTTTTAGATAACGCAGAATCTGCTTGACAGCAAACTCATGAGATTCTCGAGGTGACACATTGATATCTAGCACATGAGCATACAACGAACATGATGTCTGGTCGACTCGCAGTTAAGTAAAAAAGAGATCCGATCATGGAGCGGTAATACTTTTGGTTAACTTCAACTCCGGTTAGATCCAGAGAGAGAGAGAGAGGTTCATGTGGAGCAATAGGAGTAGAAGCAGCTTTACAGTCTTTCATATTAAATATTGACAAGATGTCGTTGATATACTTCTCCTGATGAATGAGTATACCCAACTCTGATTGCTCTACTTGTAGACCAAGGAAAAACTGCATCCGACCCATAAGACTCACTTCGAATTTCAGCTTCATGACACCTTCGAATTCTCTATTCAAATTCTCATTCGTCGAACCATAGATATGTCATCCACATAAACTTGAACTAGGAACAGATCATCTCCAAACTTCTTCAAAAACAAGGTTTTGTCAACTGTTCCACGTGAAAAACCATTTGTAACCAGATGCATGGATAGAGTTTTATACTAAGCACGAGGTGCCTGATGCAAACCACAAAGCGCTTTATCCAGCTTGTAAACTTGAAATGGGTGCTCAGGATCTTCAAATCCTGATGGTTGATTTACATAAACTTCCTTTTTAACCACCCCGTATAAAAATGCGGTTTTCACATCCATTTGATACACCTTGATTTTCATATACAAAGCATAAGCTAGAAAAATTTTGATAGCTTCAATTCTGGCCACAAGTGCAAAGACATCATCGTAATCCAAACCTTCTTCTTGATAAAAACCTTGCACAACCAATCTGGCTTTGTTGCGCACAACCATCCCGCGATCATCTCTTTTGTTCCTAAATACCCACTTAGTACCAATTGGATACTTTCCTTCTGGCAAATCCACCAAGTGCCAGACATTAAGTTTATTGAACTATAAAAGTTCGTCCTGCATCGCTTCAATCCAATTTGCATCGTGAAGAGCGATAGTGATGTTTTTGGGTTCCTCTTGAGATAACAACGAACACAAACAAATCTTTATAGCTCCTGATTGGCTTCTTGTTTTCACTCCATCCTCAATTGATCCAATAATATTTTCAAAAAGATGCACAGAAATAATTCGGTGAGTTAGAACATCTTCTACTTGGCTCGTTTCAGGCAAATTTGTAATATTAACATCATATGAGTTTTTGATAGATTCATCAACACTCGAAGAACTTTGTTGATCATCTTGATTATCAGAAGAAATAGAATCTTCTTGCTGAACATCTGGAGTGACATGATCATCATTAGCAGGTTGAGTTGCTTCAGAAGTTACTTCATTCTCCAAATTTTCAATTTGTACTTCTTGAGTCTGTATTGATGAAGAAATTGTCTCTAAATTTTCAATTTGAACTCTTGCAGGTTGAGGACTAATCATGAAATCATTCATATTCTGATTAAGACTTGTTGAAGTCTCATCAGTTGTGCCTGAAGAACTTGCATTACTTAAACCTTCTGAAAATTTCTGATCAAAAGTTTTGAAGATAACATTCACATCAAAGAACCAATCCGGTCCATTCTGATCATGAGGAGCTGTAGATTCTTGCCATTCAACATAATATGCTTCCTGAACTGTCTTCGTTCTCTAGTTATAAACCTGAAATGCTTTCTGATAAGATGAGTAGCCCAGAAAATAACATTCATCGCCAACGGCTGTGAATTTTGGCAAAGAATCTGAAGTATTCAAGAGAGTACACGAACACCCAAAAGTTCAGAAAAACTTTACATAAGGCTTCCTTTTGAATACAGCTCATAATAAGTCTTTTCATGCTATTTAACTAATAAAACTCTATTCAACACGTAGCAAGTTGTATTGACCGCTTATGCCTAGAAAATAATCGAAAGATGAGAATAAACCAACATTGTTCTTGCTGCTTCAATAAGAGTACGATTTTTCCTTTCAGTAACTCCATTTTGTTGAGGAGTCCTGGTAGCATTAAACTGTCGCGTTATTCCCTTTTCTATACAAAAAGAATTTATTAGACCATTTTTGAACTCTGTGCCGTTATCACTATGAATAATCGAAACCTTAGTATCACATATGTTTTCAATTCTTTTGATAAATTCAATGACAGTTTCAGATGTTTCATCCTTGGAAACAAGGAAGAACACCCATGAAAATCGTGAGAAATCATCTGTAATAACCAGGCAATACGACTTTTTCACAATGCTACGAACACGAACTGGACCAAATAAGTCCATGTGAATTAAAAACAAAGGTCTAGTAAAAGAATTTATGGATTTTGAAGGATGAAACTTCTTATGCTGCTTTCCCTTTGCACATGATAAACAACTATCTTGAAGTGCAAACTCTTTCTTTGGTAAACATCACACAAGATCTTTGTACACTAAATTGTTTACATTCTTTAAGTTCACATTCCCAGACGTCTATGCCATAAGTAAGACTCAGAATCAGTGGCCTTTGACAATAAACATGACACATTCATGGGTGATGAATGATCATTCATGTCCACCACGTATGTGTTAAAGATTCGAGGGGCTCTCATCAGAATCATATCTTCAGGAATTACAAATTCAGGTTTCAGAAATAAATACTCTTTGGCAGTAAAACGAACTGGAATGTCTTTATCACAAATTTGTGACACACTCAACAAGTTGTATTCCAGCTGGGACACATAATTCACTTTCTCGAGCTTAATAAGGTCATTTGACACAGTTCCTTGACCAGAAATTTTACCATCCTTCTTGTCTCTAGCAAAAGCAACAAATCCTCCGTCAAAAGATTTGAAATCACTAAGTATTTCTCTTTGGCCTGTCATGTGCCTTGAGCAACCGCTATCAATATGCCAAGCTTTGTTGATATTCCTCCCCAATTTACTCTGCACATTCAATAAAGTTTCAATCATAAATAGGTACCCAGATCATCTCAGACCTGGGCTGACTTTGACTTTTTACAGTCTCAGTCACAACGACTTGTTCCTTCCTTTTCACATTCAAATCATCATTTGTTCCAGAGTTTTGTGAAGACAAATTACCATTTTTAACTTTCCAAAAACAACCATCCTTTCTTTCATATTTATTTACGACATTTTGTTTTGAAAAATTTATTGAAGTGATGGGTTTTTTTCACATATCTCGGTCCATTTTGGACTTTTCTGTCCACAAACTTTGGCAACAGATAAGCATGACACGCATTTGAATAATAATCACAATGATCCCTAGAAAGCATATAATCACGGTTGTATTTACGAATCACTCCGGACTCGAACACTTTGGTTTTCTCGGACGCTTTCTTGTTGATATATATATTTGACCTCTCATTATGAACTTTAGACTTTGACTCAAATGACTTGTGCTTGCAATTTCTTGAAAAATGCCCCGACTTTTCCACATGTGAAACATCTGTAGCTTTTATTCTTTGACTTTGACTGGGACTTTGACTTTAACTTTGAACTTTCGCCTACTTCAAACACAGACTTTACTTGATCACACTTTGACTTACACTCATTCCTCACCAACTTTCCTTTGCATTGTACAGGCTCATTATTGACATCAATGAACTTTTATTTGACATCAAGTTGATTAGACTTTGTGACTGCACTCTGACTTGGTGACTTTATAACGACTTTGACTTTTCTCTCTGAATCACTCATCGTAATATGATTTTCTGGAGCAATATATTCATTTTTCGTAGGCTTTTCATGAGATAGATCATATTCTTTAATCAGAGGATTTCCATGATCATCTAGCACAACATCTGTAGCTTTATGAATCGGCACATAATCTCTAGCTGTGTGCACCACTTTATCAAAGAAAGTAGATGTAGATAACACCTCAGACACACAATCCGAATCATCACAATCAGAATTAGTAGTGCAAGCAAAAACATTTAAAGTATTAACATCAAAAGTATTGTCAACTTGTGACTTAACAAACTTGTTCGCAATACATGTATCAACCACAAATTGCCTACAATCCCTGATTGTCTCACTCACACACAGTTTATTGAATTCATTAAAACTCCTCACATCATCAACTAAAACCTTCTCATCTACATGACTTGTGTTATTGGCTGCACCTACATACAAATCATGAAAATTAGAGTTATCATCTCTAAGGAATTCATCTGAAACATGTGGTTCAGGAAACGGTTCGAAATGATCAGGATGAGGTACTGCTTTGTAACCAACACCATCTTTAATAAAACAACTTCTTTGCTTATCAACACAATTTTCTAAAATCTTTCTTTGCATACCCCATTTAGAAATCAACACATTTTCTTTTATAAGATCGGATTGGGCAGCAATAAGTTTGTCTGTAAGATCTTTGATTAACACATCCTTTTTATCTAGGTATTCTTTAAAATTTATATTATCTTTTAACAAAGCATTAATTTTTCAAGTATAGCTGACCTCATTCTGATTAATTTACTTATTAACCCTTTTCAATTTATCATTCTCAGTAATCAAAAGCACATTTTCTTCATGATAATTCTGCATACCAGTAATGCATTCCAAAGAACAAATAAGTGAAGTATCATCAAAATTTACCTCACTTTCAATCTCGGAATTCTCTCCAGAACCAGATGTTGTAGCTTTTCCCTTGTTGTCAGCTTTAAATGCTTTCACAGACTTTGCACTTTCACTTTTACCAACTGCTTCTTTCACCAAGCTTTCAACTTCAACCATCAAAGCTTCATCAAAATCCTCCACTGCATCCTCGATCTCAGATTCCCACTCACAGTTTCCTAGTTGCTTCGACATGAGCGTTGTTGGAGCTTTCTTTGGTTTATCCTCTTCATCAATAAGCTCGATTAGCTTAACTCCATTGCCTTCAACTTTCTTTTTATTTTCCTTTGGACATTCACTAGCAAAATGTCCAAGCTATTGACAATTGTAACATCTCAACTTTGCCTTATCAAAACCAACTTTCTTTCCAAACTGAAGTTTATCTCTTCCAGTCTTTTGCAGATACTTCTTTGCTCGGACTGCAATCATGGCCATCTGCCACTGTAAGTCCATGTACTCAAGGTCATCTGGATTAATTTGCACAAGATCTTCAGCATCCAAAGTAGCTGGTTGAAGTTTACCAGTCACAAAAGCATTGTAACTATTCATGAAAGCACCAAACAAGGCGATCTGGTCATCAGGAATCTGACCAACCACTTTACCCTTTTCACCACTGACATTCTCAGAACCTCAGCAGTTCTTACACTTATCAACCTTCGATCCACCACTACTACCCTCTCCCTTTCCTGAAAATAGAGCTGCATTAGCTGAACTTGTACTGTGTGACTTTTCAGAATTATCCAACTCTCTTTTCTTTGCTTCCAGCTCATAAGATTCTAGCAGACATATAATATCATCAGTGGTTTTACTTTTCAAATCTGGAGTAGTGTTTTTAATCAACATACAAGGGATACTCCAACTATCATGTAGTGAATCCAGCAGCTTCTTGCACACATCATATTCCTCTAACTTGACACCCATCTTTCTCAGCCGGTTGATCATAGTGGTGTAACGAGTATCTTGTTCACTCAAGGATTCACCCTTTTTGTAGTTGAACATATTGTATTGTTTCAGTAGAAGATTGGTACGACTCTCCTGCAAAGCTTCATTCCCTTCAAACCTAAAACATAAAGCATTCCATAACCCACGAGCCGTCTCATGTTGTTCGAAGTTTAAGTAAAGTTCAGTCGGAAGAGCAAGGATAATTGCTCTAAAGGCTCGATTATCCCTTTCGATTAACTTCTTATCTTCTTCAGTATACTGATCTGGGTCTGCAATTGGAACAAGTCCATCAGCATTAGCCATCCTAGGTACATGAGAACCATTTACAATCGAGTCCCACAGTGTATGCTCGGTAAACTTAAAGTATGCTTTCATCATAATCTTCCAGTTCGAAAATTCTGAAACAGATTTCAGCATCAGTGGCGACTTACCCACAAGCTTCTCAGTCTCGTACACTTTTCTAGCCATTTTCAACACAAACAAACAAGTTCACAAAAACTGGACAATTCTGAAAATTTCACAAGTATGGAGATTTCGGACGAAATCTTTCTCGATCGAAAACAATTTCGAACCAACTTTTCTATCGAAAACTCTTATATTTCGGACAAGAGATTTCTGACGGATAGATTTCGGACAAACTGAACTTTTCGGACAAGATCTCGGACAAAAGAGATTTCGACTCCTTCAACTGAGTTTTCGGACAACTCAAACTCAGCACCTCCAATCCGTACCTGCAACATATCCAACTGTGAAATCAACCCCCAAACTCGATACCACTATCCATCTCCATGCAAATCTGATAAGAAAACTCTAAAATGGCAAGAAAATCCACACTAAATCAATCTCAATCGATGAAAAACGCTTGAAATACTAAGAGCTTCAACCAACAGCTCTGATACCACTTGTTAATCCTCCCGATCTGCTATATTCCAAGCTATCCAAACACCGAATATCTCCAGGAAAGGCGGAAACAATCCTAGAGATAGCTAGATTGAAACCGATGAATCAAACTCCAACAAATGAATAAAACGCCATGAACACGAGATAATCACAACTGAAATACTTGTATTGATGATAAATTGCTGAATACAATCACTAATTCAGACTAATCACTGATCAGAACAATCACTAAGACAAAAGCATACAATCTGATTATCAAGTTCTAGCTCTAAACACAATTCAAAAAAAGACATATATATAGTACAAATTTCTCGTCCGAAAACTCTAACGTCGGAAAACTATTTCGATCGAAAACTTTTTCGACCGAAAAAGTTTTCATCCAAAAATTTTATACTTAAGCAATTTGATCTAAAGAACTTGAATTCGATGGACTACTAGATTCCAACAAACCCTTTCACTAAGGGTAATGAAAATTGACCTCAAAACTTCATATGCAATTATGCAAACAATTATAATGGATCACAAAAAAGTTCTTCTAAAATAAACAACCACCCATTTTAGTTAGTCATCTATACCACTAAATATATCACAAAAATATAACCCATTATTTGATTCAATTTTTAAAAGTACAATTTATGCTAATCAAATGTTTAAGGTTACAAACATAAATTTGAGCCCTAAATCAATAAAATGACAGTGATTATTCTTGCAAACATAAAGGTTTGTAAAGACTATGATATTCAAATAGAAAGGTTTGTAAAGAAAGGTTTTAGGTTACAAACAGAAAGGTTGTAACAAAATGTTTTAGGTTACAAACAGAATATATCACAAAAATGTCCCATAATTGCATATGAACTTTTTCATGTGATTATGCAAACAATTAATTGTATACTTGGTAGCACATAACAAGGTATAGGATAATTGTATTAAAAAATAGTTTCCCATGTTAACATTCGAATTGAAATTAAAGAAAAATGCATTAAATATATGCACACCTGGGAAAGAACATATTTGATAGATGGCTCTGTTTTCAGCTTTTGTTCAAGCTCAAATAAGTGAAGCTTCCACTGTTAACATGAAAATCAAATCAAATTAGTAGCAAAACAATTAAACTGGATATATAAGAATCCACAACAAAGTATACTTGGTAGCATATAAAAAGGTATAGGATAATTGTAGTAAAAAGTAGTTTCCCAGTTTAACCTTCGAATTGAAATTAAAGAAAAATTCATCAAATATATGCACACCTGGTAAAGCACATCTATACTATATAATAAATAAAGGTTTTTTCATACCACGTGTCGCCTCCATATTCTTTTCTCATTATTTTTATCCGCCTCTCTCTCTTATTAAATATATCTTTATCTTTTAATAATAATATATTTTTAAAAAAAATACTAATTATACTAATAAAACAAATTTATTTTAAATTATCTTTTATTATAAGAAACTTTGAAATCTAATTATTTAATTTTTATTTTCAATCAAATAATAAATAAAAGTCAAATTACATTAAATAGTAATTAACGTATTTTTGAAATCCAATCATATATTAATTTTTACATATTTTGAATCTTGTTTTATATCCTTAGTATATGTAATACACTTTTACACCTGTAAAATATATACATAAAGATTTAAAAATTTTATGTATTGATATTTTTTACCCCGTGTGTATTACACTGGTTCTAAGCTAGTATTTGATAGATGGCTATGTTTTCAGCTCCTGTTCAAGCTCAAATAAGTGAAGCTTCCACTTTTAACATGAAAATCAAATCAAATTAGTTAGCAAAACAAATAAAACTGGATATATAAGGATCCACAACAAAGTAACTTACAGGGCAAAATCTATCCAAAACCATGATTTCTCCATTAGAAACAATATCAGTTCTTGTTGCAAGACATTCCATGACAATTGAGCATGGTGGAGCCATGATTTTACATGAAATCGGACACTCTGTGTACACCATAAGCTAAATCTAAGCAAGTAGACAGAACTTTATGCATCTTTATTAACAGTTTTATTTATTAACACTCACATCTAAAAAGGTCAAATTCAAACCACTTTTACAAATGAACCAAAAGTTCTACATCCAGCCATGACCAACGAAAAATTCTACATCCAAAATACCAAAATACTTTTATAAATGAGAAAAAAAATTACATACAAATACACAAGTGTAAAAATAAAATACATTTGTGTAAAAACAAAATACACAAGTGTAAAAACAAAATACATTTGTGTAAAAACAAAATACACAAGTGTAAAAACAAAATAAACATAGGATACAGATCTGTGAAATGGATAAATTAAATCAGATCTACCAATAAAAATCCATTTTTTTTGCCAAAAAAACTCACAAATATTAGCTACAGTGATTATTTTTAAAAGAAAATAGTTTTAAAATCAAGATCAGGAAAGAACAAATAGAAAGACCATAGTTTTAAAATCAAGATCAAGAACAATAAGTTTTATTTAAATAAAGGTACTTTAATCAGAAAGCCATCTTTAATAGCAAATTAGAGATTTAACAATACTCCACAACTCTAGAAAATGAAAGGCACAAACTTGAAATCAAAACAGTAAACCGACACCTAATGGATCCGAGCATTTACTTGGATCAGAATTAAAATCAAAACAGTAAACCGACACCTGATGCCTCATCTTTCGACGCTTCCTCTTCAACCTCCTCATTCTCTTCTTCTTCCACTGCAAAACGTAAACAAATATCATATGAAAAATGAATATTGGATCTGCTACGAAAAATGAAGAAAAATCTTAAAGATATTATCAGATTGATTCAAATCATAGCTCTAATAAATTATCTTGAACTCAAAATAAAAAACAATGAATCATGTGAAGAATGTGGAATGCTAACAGAGACAGAAGGGGGATAAATAGAGATGGGTTTCTTCTTTTTCACCATGTCTGGTCATGGCAGATCGACGCCTCTAATGGTGCGACCCAGATCTTTTGGATCCATGGGCTTGAGGTCGAAGTATCATCGGTCTTGTTCTATGATCTTAGAGGTCGTCTGTCATCTTGTTTGCGATTTCATCCACGGTTGGGGAAGAAGACGATTTCATCACCTGATTATGTGTGTTTAGAAAGAGAAAGAAAGAGAGATTTCTTGACTTTAGAGAGAGAGACAGATCTTGATTTTATGAGAGATAATGAATCGATAAGTGTAGTAGAGAGAGAGTGGAAATGACTCAAATACCCTCCAGATTAAAAAAACACTAAAAAAACCTAAGAAATTAATGAGTGGTTGATGTAGTGCAAAGCACACATCTTATTTTCTAGTGTTTTTGTGCGTTTTACTTAGTTTTATATTCATTTTGAGTTGCTTAATTCTGTATTTGAGTCTATTGTATATTTTCAGCAACTCGTGTGGTATAGGATGCTATATCGTGAATAAAACGAGTAAGAGAACAAAGCCCAAGGATTAAAAGTGAAAAACTTGGATTTTCGTTCCCTCGCGGTACGCGAAGGGATAGCCACCAAGTCTCGCGGTATGCGAGGAAACGCAAATCCGGCCGCGACTATTTTGGCCCTCGCGGTACGCGAAGGGCTGGGCTCTGTGTCTCGCGGTACGCGAGAGACCTAATTTCCGAGAAAAAACCCTAGGTTGAATTTAAATAGAATTTGATATCCATTCTAAAGAAGTTTGCAATTCAGCCGTCTAGAGGGGTGCTTGTGGCGATTTTGGGAGGAAGGAAAGCATTCAGAGTGCAAAGATCGAAGCTTGTGATTCCGGGTTCGTTAGATTTAGCGTTTTCGGTCCCAAGTTTGTATCTTTATCTTTGAATTGTTTTGTTTGAGACTATGGTTGTGTTTTCAACTTCTGGTTTGATTGTTTTGAACATGAATCTAAGCTAAAACTTCAATACTGCCTAGGTTAAAGATGAATATTTGTTAAAGTTCTTATTTTTATCGGTCTTGGATTAGATGTTTGGATTAATGATTTTGTAACAAATCTTGTGTTAATGAATATGATGAATATGCATGCTTGAATATGATGTATGATTAATTAATAGTTACGTATGTTATTTGTGGATGTCTTCCAGTTCGAATAGCGTATCTAGATCGTAGTCTGTGTGATTATGGTTGTTTGTATGGTTTGCTAGACGTAGTATCCCATAGGAGCTGTGATTAAGAGTCGTTAAATCTGAGTGTGTTTCTTGTTTCAATACCCGAGAAGTGAGAGATAATTGGTTAGTCTTTGTATTAGGATTTAGAGTGAAATCTATCTGAGAGGAAGTTTCCCTTAGTTTGTTCTAGTATTCGTTGCTATTCCGTGTCATAGTTGTTATCTTGAGATTACCCCGTGCATCTTCGATGTGTTGTGGACAGTGAGACTGAAAGGTGATCTGTATTTTAGGTACATTATCATTGTTGGAGAGACTGAAAGGTAATACGACTATCTGGTGAGTTTAGTACACATTAGGTTCCTTAGTTGGTGACATCCTGAGAGTGATTAGGGATCCACTAGGTTATCTAGAGCTATTATCATTAGAAACCCAGATCCATCATAGTTTCCAGAACCGATAGAAGTTTAGCTTTGCAAGTAGGATTCCGACCTAGGTGGTATTCTTCCATCTCTGATATCTTCCTTGGTACTTTGTCTCGATAGTTAGAATTGATCTTTAGTTTTCTGCATTATTAGTTTAATCAGAAGTGTAGTAAACCCCCCAACTAAATCATCTTTAGTCCGAGTCAGAGTCTAGTTTAGCTATAGTAGTGTCTCTAGGGTTTGATATTCCGGTTTACCATTAAGCTGTGCTACACTCGATAGGTACACTTGCCTGTCAGTGCAATCTAGTTCATAGGTTTTCCATTTATTACTTAGGAGTCTAGATTAGGTTTTATTTGGTAGTTTTTATATACCGTCTAGGCGACATCAATTTTTTGGCGCCGTTGCCGGGGACACTTGGCAATAGCAAAATTAGCTTTGATTAGTTCTATTGTTTGGTTTTTGTGTATTTTCTTTTTAAACTAGTAGAGTGAGTCTTCGTTTTTAGGATGTCTTTGTAAATATTTGTCTTTTCTTTTCTTTTCTTTATTCATATATATTTGGTACTCGTGATCCTTTCTGTTTAAGTGTCCATTGCAGTGAAAATTACTATGAAGCGTTTTTACGGGGAACGTAATCAAGGACACCAATTTGCTCAGAGGGATCGTTACGTGAGTGTGTGGTGCGAGATCTATGGAGGGCCCCATTATACCCATAATTGTCCATGTTCATCGGGCTATTACACAGATTACTATTATAATCCTCATCCACATCCATAGTCATATGAGAGTTCTAACAAGAGGTAAGCCCATCCTAGATTAAAAGCCACAACGCCCTAGTTGAAACTTTTAATCAATGGATGTGGATTGAGGAAGAGAGAAAAAGAGCTCAAGCAGGCAAGACCAATCTGGGAAGAGTTGCTTCAACAATCAAACGATATGCTTACTCACCTGAAAGAGAATAGGAGGATTGAGGATGAACTAAGAAGGGTTGAAGAAGAAGAAGAGCATAGGGAACAAGAGGAAAAACTCCGCAGAATCAAGGCATTGGAAACTGAATTTCAGGAGATGGCTCCTAAGTAGCTAGTGGAGAGTTCGTCTTACAACATGAAGCTAACCGGGTATGAGGAGGAAGAAGTGTATGTAACAGTGACAGAAGGTGCAGCATAAGTCCCACCTCCAGGTAAGTTTTCTGACCCTAGGTTATAAAGTGATGATCTTTCTTTATCAACTTCCTTAAAGATCAAATGGTTCATTGTAATGCTATACACTCATCTTGTAAGGATGATACTGAGTCATAGCCTAGCAATCCACTGGAGGAAGAACTCAAGGAGGAGGAGCTGAAGGTGCAGGAGATTATGAGTACGCGGTGGCACATGTTAAGTAAGGTTGAGCAACTTCACTACTTGGGTGAAAATAGGAGGCTTACAGATGAGCTAGCGAGTTTAAGGATGGTGAGAGACCAAACTGCCCAAGAACCGGGGATTTTAACGAAACATGTGCAAAGTCTCGCACAAGACCCACCTCCAGTTCATACACCACAGATTTGCGGATCAGAACCCATCGAGAATGACTTCTTCAGTGACGATGAAACAAAGGGAGAAGAGTTCTCAGGTGATACCTTCATAGATGAGCATCATGCGTCTAATTTAGGGGAGATTGAGGATGGAGAGTCACTAAGTGCCCATGTAGAGAGCGTAGTGGATGATACCTCGAGTGAGGTGATAGAGATTGATGTTGAAGAGCCCGTGCCTGATATGGGAGAATTACCTGATTGGGCGTTAGATGTAGAAGAATTGCTAAGTGAGCCGGATGAGCACGTTGAAGATGAGATACCCAGTGATCTGCAGGAGATGATGGCAGAACTGGAGGATATCATCGGAAAAACCCCAAGTGTGGGGATAGTGGTGAAAGTGGAGATTCTCGATCACCCGAATGAGAGCTTAGAGGTAGTATCCATAGACATACCCAATCCTGAGCCCTTGTCCATTCCCATTGTTCATCCTGAGGGGATAACAACTGAGCCAAACGCTAGTTCTAGGTCCCCCCAAGTCTAGGCCACCCCAAAATAGACTCCGAGAGCTAAGTGATACATGTGATCTGATGATAGAGCAAACCCCAAGTGTGGGGATGTTTAGGAGTGAAAAATTGCTTGAGTACTTGAACCAGGTTATCTTTGGACTGGGTAGATTTAAGTGTTGGTGGAAGGATATGAGAGAGAGTAATGGTGTGTGTTCAAAGCTTGTGAGTTTGGTGATGACATGGAGAGTCGGTAGACCACGCAGGATGAAGGCGGTTCCGGTTAGAATCAAGGGAAGCCTCCTGATTAGGCTAGTTTGCTTCTCGGGCAAGTGCCCGGGATGTACAGTATGTATTTGTCTTTTTGCTTATTTTCATTTATTTTGGTGTTTTTCGGTGTGCGTGTCTTTGTTTGTGTCTTGTTTTGCAGGGATTCGCGCTTGATTCGGTGAGGAAAATCATCAGGAACGAAGTTCCAATTTTTTTTACTTTTGTTTTTATAGTTGGAACTGGTTTTTAGAGGATTTGGGTGCAAAACATTTGAGGGGTGAAAATTTTTCTAAGTATAAAAAACCTCAAAACTTTCTATCACTAGGGTCTCTTCGCGGTACGCAAAGCAATTGCTCCAGTTCTTTGCGGTATGCGAAGGACAAACCATGGAGCCGGCTTAATTTGTGCCTCCTCGCGGTACGCGAGGAATGCTGCCCTTCTCTTCGTGGTACGCGGGGGAGCCCTGGCTAAGCTCTTATTCCTTTGTTTTCCATGGTTTCCCGTACCCGCCTCCATTCACCGTCAATCACCACCATATCCACCATTACCACTCATCACCACCATAACCATTCATCATCATCCACTATCATATCCACCGACCATCATTACCATGGGAACTTAAGAACCATTCGTGACTGATGTTCCACCTTGCTTTTGGCATTCGTGTCTATGTGTTTGCCACTCATCAGGTACGATTCCCTTTTCTATCTTGAGTCTTAGTGAGTCAGTCGAGTCTTTTATTTATACTTTGAGTCTGTATTTGTGTCAGTTTGATGCTGCGGGTATGTTTGAGTTTTGTTTTGCAGGTGTACATCATTTCGTCCATACTCAATCTCCATTCGGACAGAGTTAATCCTTATCTTGTAAAGGCAACCCGACAGTCAATTGTGCAACCGCGACCGTAATGCTATACGGTGCACGAGAGGAAGAGCGAAGCTGGACACCATTCACTGCTACATTACCAGCTAAGTCGCTTCCTGTTTATTTTTGTATTTTTATTTATAGTTGTGTCTCAGTTCACATTGGAGACAATGTTTGTTTCAAGTGTGGGGATGGGACTGCGTCTAATGAGTCTAGTGTCTAGTTTTATTATTCAAAACTAAAAATACAAAAAAAAATTGAAAAATTTTGAAAAAATGTCCTTCGAATGTAAAAGTTTTCGCATAATAAATGGAAAATGATAGTACAACTGGATTTGCTTGTTGAGTTTTAAAATAAATAAATAATTGAAAACGTGTCTAAATTAGTGATGTTTTGGTAGATCCAGCTAGTAGAGCTTAAATAGCATGTTTGTGTTGTTTATGAATTAAAATCATGATATCTTGTGGGTACTCATCTTAGGTAATCGGTAATACTGAAACTGTCAACATAGGGTGATAGGTACCACGTTAAGTTAAAATTTAGAGGTTTTGAAATTTCATGGCACACCACTATCTTTTTATGAGAATAAATCCGAGTTTCGGTGGCGCCCGCATCCATAATTCCATATACTTGAGCTTATTTGATAAGAATCTGAGTCTTGCTTATGTGTTACCCTCCGGGATGGCCACTTGGAGAAAACACCACTAAGTGATTCTTATGTGCTTAATTGTTTAGACTTTAGTCTATGCGTTATCTTTCGGGATAGTGACTTGGTTGAAACGCCTCTAGATGAAAGTTAATTTGCTTAATAATGCACATTGATATTTCATTATTCATATTTCATCTTGATTTCTAAAAACCTGTAAATTTTAGTTTAACGTGGTGGGTGAAATCTATATGGTTTAATCCGTGCCTACACATGACCGTGAGATAGGATTAGGTAGATCTGTAACTTTTAAGTGTGAGTCACATATATTGATTGATAATTGTATAAAATAGAAGTAGAACACATTATGGGGGCTCGAAAGTTGGTGGTTGGGTTTAATCAGATAGAAATACTGATTATTGCTTTTTAACGCGTGAGTATGCTTGTGCTTAATTGAATAATTGAAGTTGTTAAGTTAGATTCCAGTTATGATTCCATTGCAGACTTTTTCGAGGACGAAAAAAGATTAAGTGTGGGGATGTTTGATGTAGTGCAAAGAACACATCTTATTTTCTATTGTTTTTGTGCGTTTTACTTAGTTTTATATTCGTTTTGAGTCGTTTAAGTCTGTATTTGAGTCTATTGTATATTATCAGCAGCTCGTGTGGAATAGGAAGCTATATCGTGAAGAAAACGAGTAAGAGAAAAAGCCCAAGGATTAAAAGTGAAAAAGTTGGATTTTCGTTCCCTCGCGATATGCGAAGGGATAGCCACCAAGTCTCGCAGTATGCGAGGAAACTCAAATCTGGCCACGACTATTTTGGCCCTCGCGGTACGTGAAGGGATGGGCTCTGTGTCTCGCGGTACGCGAGAGACCTGATTTTCGAGAAAAAACCCTAAGTTGAATTTAAATAGAATTTGATATCCATTATAAAAAAAGTTTGCAATTCAGCCGTCTAGAGGGGTGCTTGTGGCGATTTTGGGAGGAAGGAAAGCAATCGGAGTGCAAAGATCGAAGCTTGTGATATCGGGTTCGTTAGATTTAGCGTTTTCGGTCCCAAGTTTGTCTCTTTATCTTTGAATTGTTTTGTTTGAGACTATGGTTTTGTTTTCTACTTCTAGTTTGATTGTTTTGAACATTAATCTAGGCTAAAACTTCAATATTGCCTAGGTTAGAGATGGATATTTGTTAAAGTTCTTATTTTTATCGGTTTTGGATTCGATGTTTGGATTAATGATTTTGTAACAAATCTTGTGTTAATGAATATGCATGCTTGAATCTGATGTATGATTAATTAATAGTTTCGTACGTTATTTGTGGATGTCTTTCGGTTTGAATAGCGTATCTAGATCATAATCTATGTGATTATGGTAGTTTGTATGGTTTGCTAGACGTAGTATCCCATAGGAGCTGTGATTGAGAGTCATTAGATCTAAGTGTGTTTCTTGTCTCAATACCCGAGAAGTGAGAGATAATCGGTTAGTCTTCGTATTAGGATTCTGAGTGAAATCTGTCTGAGAGGAATTTTCCCTTAGTTTGTTATAGTATTCGTTGCTATTCAGTGTCATAGTTTTTATCTTGAGATTACCGTGTGCATCTTCAATGTATTGTGGACAGTGAGACAGAAAGGTGATCTGTCTTTTGGGTACATTATCATTGTTGGAGAGACTGAAAGTTAATCCGACTATCTGGTGAGTTTAGTACACTTTAGGTTCCTTAGTTGGTGACACCCTGAGAGTTATTAGGGATCCACTAGGTTGTCTAGAGTTGTTATCCTTAGAAACCCAAATCTATCATAGTTTCCAGAACCGATGACCTAGGTGGTATTCTTCCATCTCTGATATCTTCCTTGGTACTTTGTCTTGATAGCTAGAATCGATCTTTAATTTTCTGCATTATTATTTTAATCAGTAGTGTAGTAAACCCCCCAACCAAATCATCTTTAGTCCAAGTCAGAGTCTAGTTTAGCTATAGTAGTGTCTCTAGGGTTCGATATTCTGGTTTACCATTAAGCTGTGCAACACTCGATAGGTACACTTGACTGCCAGTGCGGTCTAGTTCATAGGTTTTCCGTTTATTACTTAGGATTATAGATTAGGTTTTATTTGTTAGTTTTTATAGATCGTCTGAGCGACATCAGTGGTCCAGAATGAGTTTATGGGTTTTCACAACTTAGGGCTTTCATTTAATACGTCCCATATATATATATATATATATATATATATATGTATATATATGTATATATGTATATATATATATATATATATGTATATATATATATATAGGGTTAGGATATCTTGAGAACTCATAAATACTTGAGAACTCTCGAGAACTCGTCAAAAAACCGACTAAAATCATTTTTTCATTACCTTTACTATTAAAATATAACATAAAAAATAATCTATCTCTTCAATTAATTAATCTCTTCTCTGTAAATTATTCTTAAAAAATTTTATACACATGTGTAAATGGTAAACACTTACACATGTGTAAGTGGTAAGCTTACACATATGTAGATTTTTTTAATATATGAATACATGTAAATTTACATATATAAATTCATTTTTTTATTTTGTATTCTAATAATAAAGGTAGTAAAAACAAAAAAAATGGTTTTGATTGGTTTTTTGACGAGTTTTTAAAATATTTAGGAGTTCTAAAATGATCCATTCCCTATATATATATATATATATATATATATATAGAGAGAGAGAGAGAGAGAGAAAGAAGAAGGTTCAAGTACAAAGTGTGTTTTACCTAAAAAGTGTAGTAAGTAATGTAGACTTTTGATCAAAATAATCTAATAGCTAAAATTGATTTAGAAGTCAATAAATGGCTAGAGGGGTAAAATAGAGATTTTATCCTTTGGTTGAATTTTCTTTTACATTAAATATTAGTTCCACCATCTTTTTTAAACTAAAATAACTTTTTTATACATTATTTTTTTTTAAATACATCATAAAATAGAGTATTTTTTTTCTCTTTAATTTGAGTATGGTATTGTTATATTTTTTATATAAAAAAGTAAGAATTTTTAAGATAAATATAATGATGCTCGAAATCAGTACTGGTTATCATTATCAGCACAATTTGTAGGTCCACATGACTCATCTCAGATCGATCTCGTGACAGGACATCTCGATAACACGGAGTGCGGAATCCTACGTGTTAACGTTTGTATACGAATTGACAATAGAAACAGCAGGTAAATAAACTTCTCTTTGTATATCACCGAACATAGAGTTTACAAGATTCACTGATTACAATCGATTCAGTCCTACTTAACAGAATCTGTAAACACCTATTTATAGACACAAGCTCTGCAGTAGGCGAACTTAACAAGTTCGCCTCAAATAGACTAGGCGAACTTAACAAGTTCGCCTCACATGAGACTAGGCGAACTTAACAAGTTCGCCTCTAATAAGCTAGGCGAACTAGACAAGTTCGTCTCTAGCAGAACTTGTTCTATCACTTAGACAAAATCTATACAATTACATTAAAACATAAAGACAATAAGACCTAAACTATTACAAAGCTTTTGTCATACATTCTATGTCCTAACAGACTCCCACTTAACAATAGCTTGATCTTCTGTCTTCAGTCTTTATGACGAGCTCTTCCAGTTATCTGGTAATCTGCTTCTTGCGTGCACTCCATATCTCTGACAGATCTCCAACACTCTTTTATACTGCAATCCTTGTTCTCTCCATTCATCAGTAAACATAATCTCATTCTTTCTTAACGTCCTCTGATCTTTCTTTGAGAAGTTATTAAGATTCATTGCATCATAGAAATTAATAATGACCTTATTATCTTTATCATCAATTCTATCTTCACCAGTATTCACATCTACGTACCACCATTTCATACTCCCTAGAAAATCTTGTGGTATTTTATTCAATGGTATCTTCTGTACATCACGTACTAGCTTGAACTTATACTTCCAGGTCACAATCTCAGTCTTTTGATCTACAATCTTCACTCTTTTTCCTTTATGTGGCTTTAATCTTTCATACTTCCCTGATCCACCTTCTCTTTTAATCAAGTTAGCAATCACATCAGCTAATCCAAACTTTGATCTATTAATCAGTGGTTTCGTAGCTAGACCATTCATTTCACACCTTGGCAATGTATTGAAATACTTGATCCTAGGCTTTAATTATTGAACACCATCAGATCTTTTAAGAGCAAACAACTTTGTGTCATCATCATAAAACCAACTTATGATTCTTCCAATACACCTCTCTTTATTCACATATCTTTCTTTCTGGGCAGGTTGTATAGGTGACTTGGGTAGTACTTTCATCCAACTGTTAACTACTTCTCTCCACTGTTCTCTAGTCATTCCTGTCTTTCTATACATCACAGGTTCCTCATTCGGCTTAGGAGACACAGAATGAGTAGTGTCAACATTAGAATCTATCTTGGATTGAGCAGTATCATCAGGTGTAGTGATATCTTCAACAGAGTCCATAGAATCTGTTACTCCTTTATAAGAAAACTCGGGAATAACATCATCTTGGATGAAGTTATACGGTACATTCAGACCATCACTGCCTTCATATGTAACTTTATCTTTACTCTTTTCTATCTCAATTTCTACAATCTCTCCTTCTTCAACTTCATTATCCAACACATCCTCTTCAATATCATCAAATAATTCATCAATATCATCCAGACATTCTAACTTCTCAGCTTCTTCTTCTTCAGAATCAGCAAAGAATTCCAATAATAAAATATCTTCATTCACTCCAGAATCATTCTTGGTTCCTTCAATATTACCTGATGTAGACTCCCCCTAAACTCTTGATATTAGATTCACGTCAGCGTATTGACGATCACCCTCAATATTACCACTAGGATCATTGTCATCATCATCCTTTCGTTGAATTGACTCAGCATGACAAGTATCATGTATCCTTAACTCCCCTAAGTGTCAAGACGCTAAACAAGTTTAGACACCAATAACTGCATGTCAGCAATCTGTGTAGCTTGAGCTTGAAGGACCAACTGTCTCTGAGTATCATTAGACACAAAAGTATCTACCTAAGTCTACAATGCAAGCACCTGTGATTCAAGGAAGGTAATCCTTTCAGATTCAGAAGGCTTCGAAGGACCAGCGTCAGATGAGTGTGGAACATGTGGAGAAATCACCGGAGATGGATGTTTAGATGTAGGAGGTGTAACTAGTAAGGATGCAACAAAAGTAGCGTCCTCAACACCTTGAGATGAATGAGAAGCAGCAATAGAAGCAGACATAAGCTTCTGAGCTTTTGGAACCGGATGTGCATCACTATCAGAATCCGAGCTCTCATCGATTAACGTTCTCTTTCCAAGTACTGATCCAGAAGGAGGATTCCGAACAGACTTACGCCTCGGCTTTCTGGCTTTAGATTTAATACGTTTCCCCGCATTTGCCAATGGTAAAGTAGCCAATCTCTCATAATGATCTGAGCTAAAATCTCTAGACGAATCAGAATCAGTAGCTTCAGAATAGGTAAAATAGTATCACCGGAACTCGTATCCACCACATTCCCTTCAGCTTCATGAATGGGTGTGTTCACAGCTTCATTATCAAAATCTTCCATATTCATACACAAATCTTGTTCATTTCCTTGAGCAACGTCTTCCTGAACTGGTTCATTAACAGGAAAATGAACCTATACTCGAGGAATAGGAATTTGTTGTTGTGTAATAGGAACTTGTTGAAGTGGAATAGGAACTTGTTGTTATGGAATAGGAACTTGTTGTTGTGCTTGTACCTAAGCTTGAACTTGTTGTGGTTGTTGTGCTTGATTCTGGACTTGTCCTTGAACTAACTCCCCAGGATGAAACCAATTATCATTAGGTGGCTCAACATAATCAGGATTAAGTAAGTGACCAAACAAAGGAGTCGGAACTGGAATCAAAGCAACATTTTGTTGTTTAACCTTAGTACAATCAGTAAAAATTCTTTTGGACATAGGAGTCAAGGTCAAACGTATTAGATGTTGTGGTAAATCTGGAATTAAATGGTTCAGAATCATTTGCAAGAACCTAGGATATATAAGAAACCATTGACCTTCTAGAGGGTTGATTTGCATGACCAACTCACGGTATATATATAAAGCAAAGTTAAACCGTTTGTTCAGGGTCAATGCAACCATTGCAGCTTGTAACGCACTCTTCAAACCATCAGTACCAGCCTTTCTTGGAGACAAACATTGGATGATTACGTGCATAAAATACCTCCATTCTCCAACTAAACCACCTTTTCATGCTTGAGTATCATTTGGTCTGCCTATGTAACGCATCCTATGAAAACACCCCATAATCAGTGTTCCAGGATAAGACATAGGATCTTCATTAGCACCTCCCAATGCCAAAGCAGCACGAATAGTTTCCACTAAAATAGCTACCTCTGTATTATTCACCGTAGCACGAAGTACGTGAGGTTCAACATCTGTGTCTTGATGTACTGTATCCCAGAATTGTTGTATATACGGTAAGCTGATGTAAGGATCTGCGGATAAGGCCACATGTAAACGTGAACGATTCAAGAAGTTGATAATTCCTTGGAAATTAACAGCTTCAGACATATTTTGATCTAACAACGCCACTTGATTATGTTTGTACTCAACACGATGAGCCATCCGTAAATGTATTGGACAGAGAACACACATTAGTCATATAACAAAAAAAAATAAAACTAAAAAAATTTCACAAAAAAAATTACAAGTCCAAACACTGCTTAGCCCTTAGGCGAACTTAATAAGTTTGCTTAGTGTTGCAAGAGGCGAACATAATAAGTTCGCCTAAACAAGTTCGCTTGAACAAGTTCGCCTGAACCAGTTTGTCGGTACAAATTCAACAGCAGATTCCCAAAATGTCCAAAACATTAAAAAATTTCAAATCAAACACATCATAGTCATCTAAGCTCAACCACGAAACATTATTAAGCTTCAATTTCAAATTTTAAACATGGAAATACACTCTAACATTACACTCACAAACCAACCGTCAAAATACGAAGAACACAGGTTCAAAACATCAATTTTCCATTGATTTATCGGATAAAAAACCGTGAAATTACCTTAGAAAGACTCGCAATTCAAATACGATCCAGAAATAAACACGAAAATTTCAAATCGAAAACCCTAGTTCAAAATTTCAAAAGTTCGCTAAAAACCCAGTAAGTTCGCTCAATAAGTTCGCTCCCACGGTGAAAATTGTAATAAGGATAAGTTCGCCTGAACAAAGTATTTATTCACACAATTAAGTTCGCTTCATTAGGCGAACTTGTTAAGTTTGCTTAACAAGCCCTAGGCAAACATATTAAGTTCGCTTAATCAGAAACAAGCGAACATATTAAGTTCGCTGCAAACCTTTGCCTTGAACAATTTCGTCACTTTCAACACGTCACATTCTTGTGAACTTCCATCTGTAGCATGTATCCGATTCAATCCCGAGTCATTTTAATAAAAAAATAAAATTTTCATGGAAGATAGAAACAAAATATTTTTGGATTTTATATGTACAAACGGAATCACATATTTTTGGTTTTTATCTGAGCAAACTAAAACACATATTTTTTATTGAACATCATGAGCAAGAAGATCATATCAGTATATGAGTAATTCATCACATAGTCTATTATCAACTATGGGTAAACTATGATATGAAACAATCAAACTCATTTTTATGTAACTCGTATGTTTTTCATTTTATGTAATTTTTGTAATCAATTTGAATAATACTTGAAATGATACGCGATAAATTTCAAAGTAAACAAGATCAGGTCATGAAATGCTCAATTATTCATATCGAATTTGTAATACAAAGCATGAATTCTTAAGTTGTCAATATTATATAATTTGAAACCACAAGCATTTTTCTTCCAAATTCATGTGAGTTAGTACCATTTAGATGAAAAACATCGTGTACCCCACATATATGCCAACAGAAATTTAAATTTGCACTATCTTCAAGACATACACAGTTTATTGCAAGATTAGATTAATCTCCAAGATGAAATTATCTCTATTAGCACAAGTATAGAATAGCAGATCCCAACGGATATAAGAATCAGGATGATTCAGAATCAAAAGATTATAATGAGAATCAATAGATTCAGGTAGGAGGATCCAACTATTATCTGGATAAATTTCAATGAAATCAAAATAGATGATGTATCTAATTGATCCAAGGGTTAGTATATGTTCCAACATATGTTGTTAGAAAACATATCTTAGTTCAGCAACACATTGCATGTTTTTTGGGGCATGGGCAGTGAAGTGAACTGAAAGAGATTGTGCTAAAGACATAATTCGATATTGGTCTCATGAAATTCTTAAAATCATATATTCTTTATCTGATAATGATCTTTTACACACACACCCAGGCATATAATGGATTCAAATCACAGATGTAATCATATCATATTTAATTTTCACACTACTATTGATTCAAAAACACTTCTAGTCTATTGACAATTCAAGTTTCAAACTCATATTCAAATTAAAACATATTATCAAGATTAGAGCATTCAAAACAGTCTCATTTCTCATTTATACAAACTTTGAAATTTAGATCAAATCAATTTACTTTAAACTATCATATATCAAAGATCTACTATGGTCATGTGTAATGAACTATTCATTGATGTACCATCATTTCTTCTCTAACTTCAAATGATGTCAATTTTATATTTTTTATTTTGTTTTGAATTTTTATAAATAACAATTTTTGACTGAAATTTAAAATGCAGAAATATAATAAAGCAATAAAAGAAATTTAAAAACAAAATCTCCCATGAAAAATTGTTTAAGAAAACCTTTTATTCGGGATTGATCATACCGATCATTTTGATCAGAAATTCAAACCTGATACGATCAAATGCCTTGGTAAAAAGATCAGCAAAATTATCATATGTATGTACCTTCACCAGCTCAATCAACTTTTTATCTGCACAATCACGAATAAAATGATATCTAATTTCAATGTGCTTTGTTTTACTGTGCTTAACAGGATTATTTGTGATAGACATTGTAGCATTATTATCAATAAACATGGGGGTTCCTGTAAAATTCAAACCGTAGTCTCTTAATTGTTGTTGGATCCACAAGATCTGTGAACAACAACTTGCAGCAGCAATGTATTCTGCTTCACATGTTGAAATGGAGACCGTAGTTTGCTTTTTGCATTGCCAAGAAACTAGACGATTACCCAAGAACAGGCAACCACCTATAGTAGATTTCCTGTCCAAACAACAACCACCAAAATCAGAATCAGTGTATGCATTGAATTCAAAGTTAGAACTATGTGGAAACCATAGTCCCAATCTTTGTTTTCCTTCCAGATAACGAAAGATTCTCTTTACTGCAATCAAATGAGACTCTTTTGGTTTTGCTAAGAATCTAGAACAAATATACACAGCGAACATTATGTCTGGCCTTGAAGCGGTTAAGTACATGAGAGATCCAATCATTGCACGGTAGAGTCGGCAATCAACTTCTTTTCCATCCGGGTCAGAATTCAATTTATGATTGACCGGAATCAGAGTATCATATGGGGTACAATCCTCCATCTTGAACCGACTCAAGATGTCCTTTACATACTTGGACTGATGAATAAAGAAACCATCTTCCTTCTGATTAACTTGAAGACCTAGGAAAAATGATAACTCTCCCATAGCTGACATCTCAAACTTCAATTTCATAACACTCTCAAACTCTTTGCACAACCCTTCATTTGTAGAGCCAAAAATAATATCATCTACATATATCTGTACCAGTAGATATTCTCCCCTGCTTTCTTAATGAATAAAGTCGAGTCAATTTGGCCACGAACAAAATCATTATCCATAAGATGTGTAGACAACATTTCATACCATGCTCGGGGAGCTTGATGAAGACCATAGAGAGCTTTATCAAGCTTGAAAACTTTAGACGGATTAAGTGGATCTCCAAACCCCGGCGGCTGACACACATAAACCTCCTCCTTGACTTTACCATATAAGAAAGCACTTTTTACATCTAATTGAAACACCTTAAACCCTTTGTATGAAGCAAAAGCAAGAAACAATCGTATAGCTTCAAGCCTAGCAACAGGAGCATAAACCTCGGTGTAATCAATTCCCTCTTGTTGATTGAAACCTTGTACAACTAATCTTGCCTTATTTCTCCAACAACACCTCGGTCGTCTTCCTTGCATTTAAACACCCACTTTGTACCAATTGGATACACACCCTTTGGAAGATCTACAAGATTCCAAACTTTGAGTTTGTCAAACTGAGCAAGTTCTTCCTGCATGGCCTCTATCCAATTGTTATCACGTAACGCCATTTCGACATTCTTTGGTTCGACCTGAGAAATAAAACAGAAATATGAGCATACATCAAGAACACCAGTATCCTTAATACCTGTATACAAGCAAGTGTTGTCAATAATAGAACGCGTTTGCACTCCATCTTGCAAATTTCCAATGATATTTGAAATCGGATGAGCTTTGAGTTCCTTGATTGATGCAACATCAGGAACCGGCAACACATCAACTTGAGCTGTATCAGATTGATAAGACATATCTTGATTAACTAGTATCTCCGAGTCCATATTTGTAGGAATCTCCCCCTGAGCCAGTGTCGAATTAGAAAGTTCATCAACTAACAAAGGATCAGCAGAAGAATCTTGAAAAATAGCATTGTCGTCCTCACTATCAGACTCTTGTGTTCCCGAACAAGAAGCAACATTAGAATCTGGAGCAGATGTAGAGGGAACAGATGATTGTGGAACTGCAGTCGGTAGAAAACCACTATTCTGTGCATCCTTACATGAATCATATAATACAGCAGCTTCCTTAGGAGAAATATCAGAAGGTAATTGAAAAGACTTGAATAAATTCTCATAATCAAAAACCCAGTCTGGTCCAATCGCCATTTGAGGTAAAGACCGATTAGAACAGTCAATATGAAACCATTCTTCAACCTAACGAGTCTCTTTGTTATAAACCCTCTTGGTAGTAGAATTTGTAACATACCCCAGAAAGATCCCTTCAATAGCCTTAGCACTGAACTTGGTTGGGGCATCTCTAACTTTCAACAGGGTGCATGGATTACCAAAAGGTAGTAAATATTCCAAATTCGGCTTCCGATTATTAAGCAACTCATAGCATGTCTTGTTGTGTCGCTTAACGGTCAAGACTCTGTTCAAAACATGACACGCAATATTCACAACCTCAGCCCAAAAAGTAACTGGAAGCTTAGAATCTGCAAGCATCGTACGTGACGTTTCAACCAAAGTCCTGTTTTTTCGTTCAGCAACTCCATTTTGTTGAGGTACATATGGCACACTGAATTCATGATGAATTCCCTTTGAAGACAAAATAAACCCATCTTGCTATTTTTAAACTCGCTTCCATTGTCATTCCTAATTCTTCTGACTTTCAGTTTGCACAAATTCCCTAAACCCAGGATTAAGAATTGTACCAACTCTGTGGTTTCGGCTTTAGAAGCAAGGAACTTAACCCATGAAAATCTAGAGAATTCATCTGTTACTACCAGACAGTAAGATTTACCGCCAATGCTCCTGATACTAATCGGTCCGAACAAATCCATATGCAGTAGCTCCAAAGGAGTCACAATTGAATTCTTTGTCTTAGATTTGTGGGACTTCTTATGTTGTTTCCCCTTCTTGCAAGGAATACAGTCATCAGGAACGGAAAATTTCATTTTCGGAACACCAATAACCAGATCATTCTTCATGAGATAATTCATTTTTCGATAATTGATGTGAGCAAGTTTCCTGTGCCACAAAATAGAATCCGACTCAGACGCCATGGAGAGTAAACATGTAGGAATTGAATCCGTTGTAGTAGCAACACTCATGTCTAGGACATATGTGTCATTTCTCCTCGGAGCCTTCATTAGAATCCATTCGTCAGGAATAACACAGTCCGGTTTCAAGATATAACACTCAGAATCATTGAAATGAAATGAAAATTTCTTGTCACACACTTGAGATACACTCAAAAGATTGTGTTCAAGTTGCTCCACATAGTTCACTTTCTCAAATTTGACTTTATCATTCTTCAAAGTACCCTGACCAGTTATGTACCCGCCGTTATTTCCAGCAAAAGCGACATAACCACCATCAATATTAATAACATCTTCTAGCAAACGAATATTCCCTGTCATATGTCGAGAACAACCACTATCCACATACCACGTATTGTTGATAGTCCTCCTTGGTTGTCCCTACATAAACAAAGAAAATCAGTTAGAAATAGGAACCCAAGCCATTGTGGTCTTAGGTCGTCCAGATGGATCAAAATAAACAACTTCAAGCAATTCACAATCAACATTGTCATCAACCTTTGGAACATAAGATTCACAATTAGACCTTCTCAATGAAGACATAGTATGATTAATTGGAAAAACATTATTAGATTTATGATTATCAGATTCAGATATTTCCAAAAATTTCTTTAATTTTCTGTTACGTCTTCTTCGTTGTGGTCTAGAAAGTTTGACCTCAGGTTGAGAATCTTTTGGAATTCCAACATGTGGAATTTCAAATTTATTTTAAAAAACAACTGGTTTAGAAATATGCTTATCATGTTGCTTAAATCCCGAAGATTTAGCAAATGATTGACAAGGCACACTCTTTACAACACTAGACGTATGCTTTCCCACATTTAGTCATTTCAAAATCGTCACCACTCGTTGTTGTGAGGAAACACACTTTAATTTGCCTTGATTCTGATAAGGACAGTGAATCAGAATATGACCAGCCTCATTACAATGAAAGCAAACTCTTCTATCTTGATGATTTCTGATATAAGGAGTTTTTCTTGAATTTGATGACCCATCCGATGAACAAGCTTCAGAAGATTTTACTGAACAGTTGACTAGCTTCTTTTGAACAAAAACTTGTTTAGTCACCGTTGATGAATTCTTCTTCTGATGACCAGCAGCAACAAAACTACTTGATTGTAACATTTTGGAAAGTTTAGGTTTATCAACTTTCACTTCATCAAGTTCTGTTAAAATGCATCTATTACGAGTAACATTTTTCACTACCTTTGGTTCATCAAGTTTCACTTCCTTAGGAATGCCTTCAACCTTTTTATCATCAAAAACTTCATCCTCAGAATCAGAATCATAGATCATATCTTCACCAGTTACTGGATTTACTTTCAACACCGTCTTTGGATCAATTTTCTCTTCATGAATAATTTCTGGTTCAACCACATAATTTGCATTGAATGGTGGAGGAACAAATCCAATTCCAGCAACCCTCTTTGTAGGATCAGCATTAGCATTAAAGTAATCCAATACCACAGATGAATTTTCAAAATTTTCCAACTTTCTATGTAATTTTATCACTTCAGATTCTTTATCAGAAATTTCTTTGTTCTTCTGAGCGACAATTTCATTTCGCTTCTCAATCTTAGCATAAGCCATATCCAGATGATATGCTTGTTCCTTTGAAGGATCTGACATATCTGCCATGAAGACTTTTGCAATCGGAATATTTTCATAATCAGCACCATCGGAAGAATTTTGAGTTAATACTATATCATCTTCAGATACACCAGATGCAATATCAGACTCAACATTATGTACTTGATCATGCTGTTCATCAGCACTTGGCAAACTCTCTCCATCACTTGAGTTATCATCATCAGTTGACTCTTCAGATTTTACAGAATGAATCTCAGCTACAAAAGCTTGACTTACTGTACCAACCAAATCATCAAGATGAATACCCGTCATAATTTTCATCATTTTGAGCAACCAAAGCAGATGATGCAGATGCATGATTAGAATTTCCAGATCCAGAGGAGCCCTGTGACTGATTACGATTGTTCTGAAAGTTATTAGGCTTCTTTTGAGAATCAAATTCAACTTTTGGTTTCACACATTCTTTGGCAAAATGACCATACTCCTGACAATTATAGCAACGAACTTTGCTTTTGTCAAATCCCATACATGAACGACTGTTAGAACCGATATACTTCCTTCCAGTCTTCTTCAAAAAATCCTTTGCTTGTCGCATCAGCATAGCCATGTTCCATTGAATGTTCATCTCTTCCAGATCAACAGGATCAATTTGTCTGAAATCCTCTTCAATAACATCTGGATCATGAATATTTTCTCCAATAAAATTTTCATAAGAAGCCATAAAGGAAGAAAACATCACTAAATAATCATCAGCAACTCTGTGATTCATATTATGTGTTCCAGATGATGAAGAAGCTGTATTTGCAGAGAAACCAGAATGACTTGGAACGCCAGAACAATGATCATTAGAAACATCTTGAGTTTCACCAGAAAAGAACGCTACCCCTGCACCAGTTTTACCAGAAGTCTTAGCAAAATACATTGAAGGATCTTGAATATGCTCCATATTGGTTTCCTTCTTTTTCATATTCAAATCATGTGATTGAATCTTCCCAAGAACCTCTTCAAGAGACATAGTTTTATACTTGACATTCTCTTTTATCAAAACTGAATACACATCAAATTTAGATAGTAATGCCTCCAAAAACTTATCATTTATCTCTTCAGTCTCATAAACTACTGAAGCACTTGACAATTCACTCAGCAAATGATAGAATCTTGTTGTAAGATCATCTAAAGATTCATTTTGAAAGTGCTTGAATACTAAGAACTGCTTCTTCAGTGATTCTTTTATGCTTTTCTTAACATCCAAACTGCCTTCACACCGCTTTTGTAACGCTTCCCACAATTGTTGAGAAGTCCTGAATTGTTTAAAACTATGATAAATTTCTTTAGGAAGAGACATTGAGATACTAGCCATAGCCGTTTTTTCCCTATCAAACAGTAATTTTTCTTCTGTGGTTAAAGCAGATACCGATTTAGGAACATCATCCTTTCTCATCCAAGTATATGTCGAATGTGTATAGCCTTCCAAGATTGGAATCCATAAACTTGTATCAGTAAAAGACACGAACTGATCAAACTGTTCTCTCCGGTTAGAATAATCTTCAAGACTTAACAATTTGGGTGGTTTCTGAGATGTACCATCTCGTTATCGTAATTTAACATGCTAGTCACTTGCACCATATTTTTCATTTTCAGAAAAAAATTTCCAAGTATTGAACAAGTACTCCCCTCAGGCGAAGATAATAAGTTCGCTTAAAATCCAAACAAGCGAATTTGATATCAAGCAAACTTGATAAGTTCGCTTAAACAAGAAAATCCGTTAAGTTTGCCTACTGAATAAGTTCGCTTAAACTGAGAGAAGCGAACTTGCTAAGTTCGCTTGCTAAGTTCGCCTGCAACAAATCTCAGCAAGTTCGCTTTGTTCAGTTGTAACAAACTCAGCAAGAAATTCAACCCAAACACGAACAAACATCACCTAAAATCATCATTTCTCACAGATTAGAAGGAATTTGAAGAAATTGGACCGTAGGATTTAGTATTTTATAAATTAGAACACTTCTATCGGATTAATTTCACCAAAAACCACTTCAAATCCACGAATTCAGCTGTAAAATAAACTTCAAGAACTTGAAAACCCTATGGATACAAAAACTTAAAAAAATCAACAATTTCTTGTCAAATTGTACATAAAATCGTCTCTAATCACCAAGAATAAAATACAAATCACGAGCAAAAGCTCTGATACCACTTGTAGGTCCACATGACTCATCTCAGATCGATCTCGTGACAGGACGTCTCGATAACACGGAGTGCGGAATCCTACGTGTTAACGTTTGTATACGAATTGACAATAGAAACAACAGGTAAATGAACTTCTCTTTGTATATCACCAAACACAGAGTTTACAAGATTCACTGATTACAATCGATTCAGTCCTACTTAACAGAATCTATAAACACCTATTTATAGACACAAGCTCTGCAGTAGGCGAACTTAACAAATTCGCCTCAAATAGACTAGGCAAACTTAACAAGTTCGCCTCACATGAGACGAGGCGAACTTAAGAAGCTAGGAGAACTAGACAAGTTCGCCTCTAGCAGAACTTGTTCTATCACTTAGACAAAATCTATACAATTACATAAAAACATAAAGACAATAAGACCTAAACTATTACAAAGCTTTTGTCATACATTTTATTTCCAAACTCAATTATATCGTACAACATCACAGTTATAAATGTTAAAGCAGCACATCATATACCATATAAACGTGCTTTTTTTCTGCGTGCAAAAATGACGTTAATACCCTTCACCCATGGAATCAGTATCGTACACATGGCGCATTCTCCTTGCTTCCTACACTTTTTAGACAAAACCCACTTTGTAGGGGAACCTTCCTCTCTCTCTATATATATATATATATATATATATATATATATATATATATATATATATATATGGGTGAGTTCACTAAAAAACGCATTTTCATGAGGAAATAAAAAAACTTCTCATTAAAGGAGCTGCATATGTGTAGTACACCCAAAAGCCTAACCCCCACTTTTTTTAAACGTAAATAACTTTTTCATACGACCTTATTTTTTTTAAAAAATTATACCATAAAATTGAGCGCTTTTTACCTTTAATTTCAAGTATAGTATTGCTATATTTTTTTTGTAAAAGCAAAATCGACATTTAATGAATTTGTGCTACTTTACGTAAATGTGCTGGTTTCTAGTAAAACAGCACAATTAACTGTGTTGCATTGTAAAACAGCACAATTAATTGTGCTGCTTTATCATAAAACAACACCAAACATAACAATTAATTGTGTTGTTTTACGATAAAACAATACCAAAACAACACGGTTAATTGTGTAACTTGCTCTTCTTACCTAAACAAGCACAAACAAAACCAGCACAACAAAACTAGTATATCAAACTAGCACCTTTTGATGCATAAGATTTTTGTTGCCTACCACTGAACGGTTTTATTGGTGTATGGATGCTTTAAATTTTTATTTTTAAAGAATGCTACAAAATTAGACACATAATAATTGACTAAAAGTAGCACAAATTAAAGAAACCAACACATTTACGTAAGTTGTGATGTTTTACTAGAAACCAACAAAATTTTAATGTGCTAAATTGTGTTGTTTTACCAGAAACCAACACATTTACGTAAAGTAGAAAAATTTCATTATGTGTCGATTTTGTTTTTACAAAAAATATAGTAATACTATACTCAAATTAAAGATAAAAAAATGCTCGATTTTATGGTATAGGTTTTTGGGGGGTGAGGGTGGCGGTTTTAGGCTTTTCGGAGTGGGGTTGAAGGGGGGGTTAGGTTTTAGGGGGTGCGGGTGGAGGGGAGTTTAGGTTTTTGGGTCCGGGTTAAGGTTCTATAAGACCGTTCCAACGTCGCTGGATGAGCTCAATCAGAGTTCGTTTGACCCACTTTTTAGGATTTCTTAACGAAAAACCAATTCTTAGTGGAACCGTCCCATATATATATATATATATATATATATATATATATATATATATATAATATATATATATATATATATATATATGGGGAGGTTTAAATAAGAAGTAGTTTTTCACTAAGAAATGACAAAAACCTTAAGAAACGATATCAAACGAACTCCGATTGAGCTCATTTCAGCGGCGTTGGAACCGTCTCGTCGAACTCTATCATCTTAGCTTTTAAGGTTTAGATTTTACGTTTGAATTTTAGGGTTTTAGCCTTATGGTTTAGATTTTAGGGTTTAGCTTTTAGGGTTTAGATTTTTTGGTTTAGGTTTTTTTTGGAGGGTGGGGGGTTTAGGTTTTTGAGGGTGGGGGGGGGTTTAGGTTTTTGGGGGGTCGTGGTGGTGGTTTTAGGCTTTTCGAGGTGGAGTTGGAGGGGGTTTAGGTTTTTGGGGGTGCGGGTGGAGGGGGTTTAGGTTTTTGGGTCCAGGTTAGGGTTCGTTGAGATGGTTCCAACGCCGCTGGAATGAGCTCAATCGGAGTTCGTTTGACCCACTTCTTATGATTTTTTAGCGAAAAAACACTTATTAGTGGAACCGTCCCCTATATATATATAAGGGATCAAGAGAAAACCATAAAGTTAGGCGAAAACCGAGAAAACTACTAAAACAATGTGTAATACTGTGGTTTACGTATACGTAACCGCATTTTTTTTGAATTTTTTTGTTTTCTGTTTACGTATACGTAACACTAAGGGTTACGTATACGTAAACCAATACTTAAATGATTTTTTGGTAAAAATTTATAATATTACATTGATACTCTTATAAAAAAATAAAAATAAAATAAAATAAAAAATAAATATTATTATATTATTGGTTAAAATTGGTTTTTTTAGTGGTTTTTTTGGTTTTCGTCTAACTATTGGTTTTCTCTGGAACCCCTATATATATATAGGGGATGGTTCCCTTAAAAAATGCAATTTGGCTAAGAAGCAATCTCATATATTCAATTGGATGATCAAGTGTACAGATTTAAGTGTAAGAAAAATAAGTGATGGAGGGACATATTTAAAAAACCCACAATTGTTGACTTTTTTCAAATCCTCACACTTTTTTTAAACGTACATAACTTTTTCATACGACCTTATTTTTTAAAAAAAATTACACAATAAACTCGAGCGTTTTTTTACCTTTAATTCAAGTATAGTATTGCTATATTTTTTTGTAAAAATAAAATCGACACTTAATTAAATTGTGTTAATTTACGTAAATGTGCTGGTTTCTAGTAAAACATCACAATTAACTGTGCTGCATTTAAAACAACACAATTAATTGTACTACTTTATCATAAAACAACACCAAAAATAACAATTAATTGTGCTCTTTTACTATAAAGCAACACCAAAACAACACGGTTAATTGTGTAATTTTCTCTTCTTAGCTAACCAAGCACAAACAAAATCAGCACAACAAAACTATTATATCAAAACAGCACAAAACAACATTTTGATGCAGAAGTTTTTTGTTGCCTACCACTGAACCGTTTTGTTGGTGTATGAATGCTTTAAAATTTTTTTTTAAAGAATGCTACCAAATTAGGTACATAATAATTAACTAAAAGTAGCACAAATTAAAGAAAGCAGCACATTTACGTGAATTGTGCTGTTTTACCAGAAACCAGCAAATTTTTAATGTGATAAATTGTGCTGTTTTACCAGAAAACAACACATTTACGTAAAGTAGCACAATTTTGTTAAGTGTCGATTTTGTTTTTACAAAAAAATATAGCAATACTATACTTAAATTAAAGATAGAAAAACGCTCAATTTTATGGTGTAATTTTTTAAAAAAAATAATATCCTATGAAAGAGTTATGAACGTTTAAAAAAAGTGGAGAAAATTAAAAAAAGTAAACAGAAGTGACTATTACTTAAATATCCTTGCATCTCTTATTTTTTTTACACTTAAATCTGTACTCTTGATTATCTAATTGAATAGATAATATTGCTTTTTAACCAAATTACACTTATTATTTTAACCTTCACTCTATATATATATATATATATTACAAAAATAAATATTTATTATTTAAATCATTGACAAGCATGAGTGAACATGTCGTGTGCCACTATAAATATATTAAATAATATCTTATTCCTTACAAATTTCAAACTCTTACTATTATTTTTATATTAAATAAATATTACCTCCATGGGTGGCTTTTTTATCGAACCAACATTATATCATTATTATTATGTTTAATTATATGAATTATTCAATGGATTTCCCTAGATAAAAGCAAGATGGGACCCACTTGTTTGGTCCTTAAAGGCCATGATAGATAGCTTATTATTAAAATATATTTATTTAAAATAATATAAATATTTAATTATTTTAATATACAAAAATGCGAAGTGGAATAAAATCATAAAAGTTATTGTATGATATTACACGCTTGTCGCACTTTGTGGACTTTCTTAGCCTTTTTTAAATTTTGGTTTAAATTAATTATACGGATGATCCCTCTTGTTTATACAAATTTCACTTTTGGTCTTTAAAATTGAGAAATTACAACTGTGATCCAATAGTTTGACAAAACATAACGAGATTGGCCTATAAAATGGATGAACGTTAACTTTACTTGTTAAGTTTTTTTAAAAATGACTAAAATACCCTTTATTTATGAAAATGGTGGGTCCTTCTTAAAACACTAATCATCATCATCTCTTTGTTCATCATCGGTTGATGTTCTTCAACTCTATTCCCCATCTCAAAATTCTATTTTGATTTCTCATCGGCAAGAATCCCTTGTTTCCGTTCTTCCCTGTTTGAAATTTGTAACTAAAAATCAACATTAATGTGCATTCTATTGTCGGCAAACGCAAAGATTCTGATTCTCAAAGACCTAAATAGAGTTTTTATGGACAAGATTGAGGTTCTGAAAGAAGTGATTTTATCGATTACACAGAAGAAGTGTGCCAGTGAAAGCAAAAATGGCTAAAGCTTCCAAACAAATGAAAGCAAAAATTGATGCAAACATCGTCGTGAACGCAAAGCGGCAATGGCGATTGTTGTTTCCCATTGCTAGAAACCAACCACCGTAGCCGTCACCATCAGTTTATCTCTCCCTCTCTATGTGTCTAATTTTTCGGACAATTTCCTGCCTCCTCCCTCTCCATCAATTGAGGAGTGAATCAGGTGGGGGTACGATCATAATGGATAACTAGGGTGGCTATTCCGACATGACACGAAAATAATTAGGTTTGGGTTGACCATTTTTACCCGTTATAAAAAACGGTCTTTTTCAGGTGGACCCGTTTTATAAATGGGTTGTGTTCGGGTTGACCCATTTAAAAACGGGTTGACCTGTTTAACCCGTTTAGCTTTCAAAATTATGATCTTTTTTTTTAGAAACGACTATTTAATTGCTTTTGTACTTAGTGTTTACCATAAATGAATTGATTTACAGCAAAGTTTTCTTCTTTATCCTTTCTAGAGACGTCTATTTAATTACTTTTCGGTTTACCCACTTATTAACCCGTCAATTCGTTTGACTCATTTAGATAAATAGGTTAAACGGGTCAAGTTCGGTATGACCCGAATTTATGTGTATCCAGGTTAGGATTGAAATTTTTAACACGAATAAAAATATGTGTCATGTTCGGGTTGTATAATTCAACCTGCCAACCCGACACGATTGACACCCCTAAATGGATCACGATTGAGGCCCAGATCTTTAATTTCTCTGGTGGTGCGGCGACGTAAGAGGGGGTGCAGTGTGGTGGTGTCGCATAAACGAGATTAGTGGTGGTCATCGTGCTAGGGTTGTAGGTTACGATGTGTTCAAATGAGGGGCATGTGATAAGGATGAAGATGAAGGTGGGGTGGAGTGGGTGATGTGGCTAGAAATGGTTGGATAAAAATGTGTAGGACTCATTAATTTAACATTTTTATTTTTTATTTTTAGTTTTAGGTTTTCATTTTTAACGAGTAAAGGTATTTTGGTTATTTCACACGTACTTAATAGAAAAAGTAAACTCTATCCAACTCAGGAACCAAGTTTGTTGCGTTCATACAAACTATTAGACTGAACATTTAATTTCCCAATCCTAGTAGTTAAAAATGAAATCCTACATGGGTCATCCGTGTAATTAATTCTTTTGGTTTTAATTTTAATACTAATTTTTTATTTTGATTTGAGAATTTGTTTGGGCAAATAGATGGTCTTTAAATTGTCCTTTACCTTTTGTATTTCTGTCTTTTTCCATCTCACAAATTCCTTTTATATTCTTCAACCATTCCTTTTTCTCCACAGGATATTATATTCATCTTTTTGCCGATTAATTTTCTTTTTATGATATTTTATTTTTTTATTCATTCGTAATAAATTTGAGTAATGATATCTATACTATATAATAAATAAATGTTTTACATGACATGTGTCGTATTCATATTAAATATTATTATTTTTTTTCCGACTCTCTCTTTTATTAAATGTACTAATCTTTATATTAATAAATCTCCTAACATATTTTGACGAGTGTATGTGTTAACAGATTATATTTATTCCACGGGTTTATTCAACCCATGTAAAACACGAGTTTTTAAAAAATAAAATTTTTATTACTTAATATATAATATAATATTTATAAAACCCGTGTAATACACGGGATTTTAACCTGGTATTATTATATATTTAAAGGTTTATTCCTTTTTTTATAAGAATGCCATTTAATTTGTGCGGTTTTTCTTATTTATTTGTTTTTGTTCCAGATGGTAGGATCGTCACATTTTGCTTCAAAACGTATAAACTTTTGTCAGGGTGGATGTTTGATAACGAGTTTGATATGGTTACAAAAGTGGAAAATGTTGATCCAATGCCAAAATTATTCCGGTGTATAGTTTATTTAGAAATATAAAGTATTCATAAAAGTTCAAAAGTTATAAATTACTAACTAAATTTAAAATACAACGCCGGTGAACAGGGAAATAATAATTTTTATTTTTTTATTTTTCAACCCTCATACTATATATAATATACACTTTTAATCCGTCTACTTTTTTAATAACTTCGTTTCTTTGTTATAAATTTCGTTCTTTACATTTTTATTAAAATGGGAAAACACAAATTTCTTCAATCTTAAATATAATTAAGGAAAAAACACAACTCCCAAAGGGAAATTATATAGAGATAGAAAGCAAACGGGCAACAAGCTACGCCGCCAACCCTTTTTGAATAGCAAAACCAAGTCTTTTAAAAACTACATCTACAGATCTTGGGGTCATAACATTACTATGCATGACCCGCTGTACTCGGTTAAGTAACTCCACGGCCTCTGGTGCAAGGAAACCAAAAGTGTCAAAAGCAAATGGTATAAACACGTGTTGGTTGTCAAGACACGCTTTCTCGTGTTTGGTCACTTTGCTCGAAGCAGCTTTTAGAGCAGCCTGACTCACCGTGAAAGCACTAACTCCCAAGCCCACCAGAGGGGAGACCCTGTTAGATCTACACACGCATGTTTCCCACCTATCCACCCAAAGACCAAAATGTCAGCGGGTCTAAGTGTTGATCTTCCTTCCAATGGGTCTGTCAAGAAATTCACTGGTGCCTCTTTCTTAGTAGAAACCCTGGCACGCCTAAATATGTCAAAAAGAACATCCCTAACCAAGTCGTGTCGGTACTTGAATCCCGGGAGCTCTCTACAATGAACCGCATGCTCCCCATAGGAGTCTAAACACGCCTTACGGCAAACTGGGCATAACTCGTCAACCGGGTATAGTGGAATCATGAGGCGATACTTAAGGATAGTACGATACTCCACCGGCGACATATGTTGGCCTAGCCCATCTATAGGGATCGCGAGAAGGTAATCTTGAGCATGTGGTGCTCGTAGACACTCAAAAACAGCTCTTTGTCTAACGGTCATTTCAAACTGGACTTCCATTTCACGGACGATTTTACTAAAAAGGGCACTCGCCAATGCATGTTGTGCTTTAGGGGGGGCGGTGTCCTTATTAGTGAAACCGCTGAAGTCAAAGCTTGAAATCGTATCACGAAGACAAGCCAAAGCACAATCATAATCAGAATCCATACCACATATGCCGCTGTCTCGTAAGATGTGGTCCTGTAACGCCCAAGATTGAGCCCTCGAGGCTACAAAGGCATAAGATGAAGCCTCTACAGCGGAATACAAGCCCAAACCCCCAAACCTAATAGGTAGGGAAGCAAGTCGCCATTGGAAGTCTCCAAAGAAAGGACCTCCACAAACAACTATGTCCTCAATCGCCCCACGCAATCCTTCGTCAAAGAACAGCGCTGCCTCCTCCATGTGTACGGGTTGGCACGTCCTCAAGCCAAAGAAAAGTTTGGCAATACCCATACAAGATCGAAGCAAGAGTAGCTCACTCTGCGGGTCATGAAGTTTTGGAAGAAGACGCATCAAATTAACAGCGTTAGTAGCTCTCTTCTTAGCTAACCCACTAATAAAATTTGCATCTTTGCTAACGGCCCCCCCAAGAAGTTTTACCCCGGATAACGGCCTCCCAATGTCCACAGGGAATAAACCATCATGAAACTGCTACCATCACATGAAGGCCAAAATAACTCAGTTTTCTTAATATTCAGTTCAAGACCCAAGGTAGGACCCACCACCTTAATAATGTCTAACACTCTAGCCACCTCTTCTGAATTTCCAATGACAGTCCCATCATCAAGATACCAAGAATGAAGAAGAAGCTTGCAATTGTCTCTAATTTGATGCACAACGGGGTGCAAAACGAGAGCGAAAAGAAGTGGTCCCAATGGGTCTCCTTGTTGAACCCCGGTGGTGGACCAAATGTACTCGTCTCTAAGATACAATCTAGCTGGTTGCCCATATAGGAATTCTACCCACAAAGAAATAGACGGGCACCTCATCCGGACCTCGCGAAGTAAGGCTGATCTATCCACCAGATTAAATGCATTAGAAAAATCTACTGTAAGCATGGCCAGAGACCCATCCGTGTGACGTTCATTCAATACCCGGTTGACGCTATGTAATATAGCCTCGGCGCCACCCGACACACCAACACCAAACTGATAATCATTAAGGTACTTGGCCATCTCTTTACCGACACCCTTCATAGCAACCTTGGACACCAACCGCCTCCATATAGTACCCACTGCAATAGGTCGGATCCCGTTGTCGGGTTTTAAGAGCGGTGTAAGAGGAGCAGACGCAACAAAACCTGATAAACTCGATGGGCATCTCCCCCCTAACCACAAATTGACCACTGCGGTGATAGTAGTTAAAAGATCAGTGGTAACTGCAGACCCGTCTCCACATAAAGCATCCAAAATGTGTTGTGCTCGCAAGCCGTCTTTCCCACACGAAGTTCCCTTAGGAAACGATTTAATGCAACCAAGGACACTATCAACCTCCGCAACAAGAGGAGGCTCGGAGTATATTTCACTTGGCATAGATGGAGGTTGCCTGTGCGGGTGTTTAGCCTCTAAAGCTTGTATGGTATCGCCATTGTATGGAGCAACACCAGACGAGCATAACACCTTCACTGCCGCTGTAAAATGGCCATTTGCAACCTTACGAAGACACTGCCTGATGTTGGTATTGCCCACAGCTCCCTCCTTATGATTATCAATGCCTCCTGGGCCAAAAGATTCCAAACTAGAACTGTTAAATATTTTTTTAACTAACATGGCAATACCATCCTCTTTCCCCCAAGTGGCTAAAGAACTTAGGATTGAACGTTGTTGCAAGGCACTCCTATTCCCAGACCTGCTTTCTTGCCTATTTTGTGGTCTAAACACTTGCAAAGTGCAACGAGGAAGAAGGAACAACCTAACCCATGCTTCAATGGATCCCGGTTGGGCAACCACCTTGCAGAGAGCGGTCTTCAACGCTTGAGAGAAAGCCAAATGACAACTATGAGGAATGCTCTTGACAGTAACAATAGGCGCTTTAAAGACACGATCAAGGAGAACAACATCCAAAATAAACGACTCATGTATATTGGTCTCATCCACACAGATAGAAGGCTTCACAATACCGACAATGTGTCCATCCATGTCATTATCACGACCAGTAAAACGGACAATACCATCAGGGTGATGGCAGGCACGACTAATGGCATGTAAACTCATACAAATCCCACACATCCATTGACCTAAAACCTTTAAAGTACCCTCCACCGCCATAAACAACCCATGGTCCGTGGCAATAGCCTCTCGCAACACACTTCTACGTTCATCGCTAGGAAGGTGCAACCTCTTGAGATGAGAGATCAACCGAGAAATCCCCTTATTTCCCCCTTCACCATTCGGGCAACAATGAAATTTACGAAATGGACATGGCAACGGGCCATTCGAAGACGAAGAAGGGGGTGTCATAAAAAGAGGCGACATGAGTCACGCCTGGAGTTGAAGCGTGGAATTTGGGTGTAAATACAAAAAAAATAGTTTTGGCATTTCATCAAACACCTGGAGTGCATAGAATTACTACATTTGACCTAAATTGAAAAGTACCAAATATCAATCAGACCTGAACATGTTTGGCTTTGACGTACGGAGAATAAGATGAAACATATTATTACCACTTTTAGGTTTCAGCGACGTCCATTTATTCTCTGACAACGGCAGCGGCCGTTGCCGATTTGCGTACTGCTGAGGTGTGGAGAACAGAAATCCTCTTGCCGTTGAATTCGCTATATCTTTTTTTTCTGCCACATTGTTAATTTACGATGGTGAATTCAACTCAATAACAAGGAATTGAAGGATCAAGAATATTAGGGTTTTGTGAATGGTGATCGGAAATATTTGGGATTAGTGTGAAGGAGGACAGGCGGCCGATTAGGTTTAGAAAACGGAGCCTGGTGAGCGGTGGTGGCTTGAGCAGAAGCAGTCGAAGGGAGCTGACGATTCAGATGAACATGAGTAATTGATGATGGCCTTTCAATACACACACACAACAACTAATTCGTAATTATCTCTCCTCCCACTCTACTTCCACTCTCCTTCTTCAACCTTGGATTTTTTTTGGGAAGAGAAACAGAAATCTGAAAGACATTTTAGATGAATCACTTCCAATTAAACTTCATAATCAAAATCAGGAGTAAAAATAGATATTAACCTCCGAATCAGATTTCTTTAGTTTTATTTTCTCAACGTTCCGATACAAATTTTATTAAAAAGTAGTTTTATTCAAAAGCGAGTTTTTTTTTCGTACGCTATAGCGACTATACGTAAATTTTTTATTTTTTTTATTTTCAACCCTCATACTATATATAATATACACTTTTAACCCGTCTACTTTTCTAATAACTTCGTTTCTCTGTTATAAATTTCGTTCTTTACATTTTTATTAAAAACGGAAAGCGCAAATTTCTTTAGTTTTATTTTCTGAACGTTCCGATTTAAATTAATACAACGCCAGTGAACATGAAAATAATAGTTTTTATTTTTTTTTATTTTCAACACTCATACTATATATAATATACACTTTTAACCCGTCTACTTTTCTAATAAATTCGTTTCTCTGTTATAAATTTCGTTCTTTACATTTTTATTAAAATCGGAAAGCGCAAATTTCTTTAGTTTTATTTTCTCAACGTTGCGATATAAATTTTATTAAAAACGAAGTTTTATTCAAAAGCGAGTATTTTTTTTTTCGTACGCTATAACGACTGTACGTAAATTTTTTATTTTCAACCCTCATATTATATATAATATACAATTTTAAGCCGTATACTTTTCTAATAACTTCGTTTCTCTGTTATAAATTTCGTTCTTTACATTTTTATTAAAAACGGAAAGCGCAAATTTCTTTAGTTTTATTTTCTCAACGTTCCGATATAAATTTTATTAAAAACGAAGTTTTATTCAAAAACGAGTATTTTTTTCGTACGCTATAACGACTGTACGTAAGTTTTAGCTCTGCAAACGAGCCGAACCAAATTCAACAATGTCCCTGCCGTGTTGCGAGGGGCATCGTTTTAGTCCATCATAGGAATATAATATACGCTTTTAACCCGTTTGCTTTTCTATTTCGTTTTCTTGTGCTAACTTTCGTTTGTTTATTTTTTTAACGGAGTGCGGGTTTTCTTTATTTTTTTTGCCAACATTCAGGTATAACTTTTTTTTAAAAACGGAGTTATGTTAAAATTCGAGGTTTTTTTTCGTGCGCTATAGCGAGTCTGCATTTCGACATAAGTTTTATCCACCCAAATAAGTCAACCCCAATAACGACCAGACTCCCGCAGCGAAGCGCGGGTGAAAAAAATTCTAGTTTATTTTATTGCATAACGTATATGTAAAATAACTATATTTTTTAAATATATATTTTACAAAAAAAATTATTATTTATAAAAAATTCTTTTATTATAAATATTTTGTTTCTTATTAGATCATTTACTAATTAATTAATCATTTACTTAATAAATATATTATTTCTTAAAAAACAGCAGATTTTATATACTAATTTATTTTAGTTAGATTTTTTGACATGATACCAAAAATTTATTTATTAGTTAAAAAATTCTTCTTTTTTTTTATACCATTTTTCGAATACGATTGTTATTATTCTTGACAAAAATTTCTTTAACTTTTTTTTTGTTCTAGCAAATTAATAACATGGAAAATCAGTTAACAATAATTTCACATGTGTTATATTAAAGTCATTCAAACGTTTAATGTAAAAAAAACCTATCATAATGTGTTCCAATTGTTATGAGATGTGATATCTTTTTTAGATTACCATGTTGCAATTTAATGACGTGTCGGTATCTTTTTACTCTTTAAATAAAAAGTTGGATGGAATAAAAACAATACATAGATTCCTTTATGGATAACTTTACAAAATAGTAACATAATTTTTCAGTTACTTAACTTTCAATAAGTGTTATAATAATAAGTAATATTTTTATAAATATTTAATTTTTTTTAAAATTGAATGAGATAAATAAAACATATATGAATCTTGTTTACTATTTAACAATTGTTTTTTTCCAATTCAACTTAAATATAACAATTTTGAAACTTGTTTATTATTTGGTGAATTTTTTTCTTCACTATTACCTTCAATTTGAAGTTAGTTGGAATAAAAATTCCATTTATTGTTAACTAATATTCATATATATTTCATTTGCCTCATTTAATTTTAAAAAATTTAAACATTTATAAAAATATTAAATAGGATTGGAACACTTGGTGAAAGTTGAGTGACTTTAGAGGGACAAAAAAAAAACTTTAAGTGACTTAATTAGAACACTTGGAAAACTTAGTTACTGTTGTATGAAGTTTTCTCATTATTTAAAAGTTTATAATAAAATGAATTATATATTAGATTCAATGAATAATTGCCATTACATCAAGTTTGTTTTTCAAATCACTATGTTATCATTATCAAAAGGAGATACATCCTCATCGTTCTTTTTCATTATTCCAGAGCCACGTCTCAACCCGCTAAGAGCAGGAGTTGTAACACCCGTAAACCCGACATTCTTATTTGGGCCAAGTGAAGGAAATAAATGTATGAAGGTGGACTTATCGGGGTTGGGCTTGGCCCATGAGAGTGTAATAAACCCTAATCATCTCCATTTCCAGCCTCCACTTTCCATACAACACACCCAAAATCGTTTATATAGAGAGAGAAAGCTTAAGAACTTCACCTTTCTTGCTCAAGATCTGCTCCATTTTTCTTCTCCATGGATATAGATCAAGAAAACATGGAGAATCGTCATCTTTGAGGTATGGATCTGTTGGAACCTGAGAAACCGATGCATTCCTGATAACTATAGGAGCTTAGTTGTAACTTTTGTAAAGTTAAGTTTTTGGGTCAAGACTTGAGAGTCGCTGTGTCAGTTGCCGCCCGACTGTCGACATTCGGCAATCTGAATGGCGACTCTTGATATCTTCTCTATAAATAGCAACCCAAAAACCTAACTAAGCAGCTCTTGATTCACCCGTTGTTATTATAGCCAAATAGAGAGCCGGTAGGAGTTTGTTTGTGTTTTCTTTGTAATCCAAGTGCTAATATGTAATCGTTCTTTGTGGATCTAATAGAATCAAGCTTTTTATGTTCTAAAAAAAGGTAAGAACAAAAACTCTCATATCTGATTATTATTCCACTAAGATGGTTACAATATGCTTCTTGAATGATTACAACGATCTACTACCGCCATCCACCACTGGTGAGCTCCCCCCCCCCCCCGTGGTGGTGGAACAAACACAAACCGAACACCCTCTCTAGCTAGCTAAACAAATGAAAATAAATGACTGTTCTTCAGAATACCGGGTAACGAACCGCCGACTGTTCCTCTCGAGAAGCCGACTGTTACCAAGTCTAAAGGAGCCGACTTTATGAAGTTTATCTCTACCAAATTTTAACCTGTTGGTCGATTAATGGATCCTTCACCAAATGATACCAATGAGCCGACTGTCTCTCAATGGCAGACTTTCACTTCGTGTCGACAACCGATAATCCATTCACAATAAATTTCTTGTTCATAAATATTAACTAAGTTTAATAACTTTTTTAATGATTCACTTCCATTGTGTGCATAGATAATGGTTGCAGAGGAGCTTGCAAGCGACCATCATCACAATTTTGCCATCATCTTTCCCAAACCCATTCCTGAGGAATTCACCAAGGTTATTGAGTGGGTATTACAAAGCAGGATATCCTACGCCATCACATGGAATGAACCCGTCTACAAGGATCTCATAGTAGAATTCTGGGAAAATGCTGAAGCCTTTCTACACTCGATTACCAGCGAACCTCTTATCAGATCCACTGTTGCTGGACAAAAGGTGGTTGTGTTTGAAAGAACTGTCAGAGAAGCATTAAAGTTACAGGATAGTTCGCTTGAACTTACACTATTGACAAGAAAGAAGTAGAAAGATGCTTCATTGAGGATCTTGGATATGAGGGGCCATTCAGAAAGGGTGAAATTCTGAAGAAAGGATTATCTAAGAACTGGAAAACGATCATGTACATTTTCATTCACTCTATGTCACACAAAAGGGGGAGGCTATGATGCCCATGGATTAAAATGGGGAGGAGTCATGGTGAAAGTTTGCAACCATGAAACCTGCAATGTTTCTTGTCACATATTCGACTACATGTGTAGCAATGTTACAAAGATCAAATGGGTGTTGTATCCTCGCTTTATCCAAATGATTTTGAATCACCTTCTCAAGAAACTACCACCAAAACGAATCCCAATGACATTCTCAAAACTTGATTCCCGATTTTATACTGATCTTTTGAGAAGTCATCATAGTTTCTCTAGAAAGGAAACTCCTCTTTTCATTAAAATGTGTGAGAAAGAAGTCATCCCAGAAATTGAAAGCTCGTCTGAAGAAAGCTACAACACCATGAAGATAATGATTGAAGGCACAAGTGTACCTGTCAAAGAAAAGTCATCAAGAAAGGAATCTAAGAAAGAGGATGCAAAGAGAAAAGCAAAAGGAAAAGCTATCGATGTCTCTGATGAAAAGAAGAAGAGGACTATTGTACCAAGCCAAGGAGAAGGTATGATGACGTCAACAAGATTGGCCTATCAAAGAGAACAATAGAGAATCCAGCAGGACAAGTCCATCACCCCTTTCCTTACTGATAAAGTTATTGAAGCAGATTTCATAGCCGGTATGATTCTTGCTGCACTGAGGCATCCTCCGCCTATGCAGATCGAGGGAACTTCTGGAACACATCACTCTCCCACCAAGAATCAAGCTCTTCCTCCTACTATAAGGCCCCTTTCCCGGGGGACCTCACTTGTTGGATTTACTCATAAACATAGTTATCAATACTGAATTTAAATTAAAACATTCAAGAATAGCTGAAGCAAACATCATTCAATTACATAACAACGGAAGTCTTAACATAAAAAAAATTGTCTTAACACATAATTAAATAAGATGGGATGTCAGTCTGGTGTCAGGTTGCCTTTACGCCTTAGCACGACCCTTCTTCTTGTTACCTGAAATGTATACTAAAAGTCAGCTAACGCTGGTGAGTTCTAGTTTAACACAAGAATACGCAAACATTATTTCTTATCATACTTTCAATTATACGTAAGTATAGGTATAAGTATATATTTATCAAGGAATTCAATTCTTTCCTTCTAACTTTCATTCATATGGGTGAGCATATAATAGTACTTACATTCTTACACTCATACAAACATTCTTTTGAACATTCATTTACTTACACATAAGGGTGATCAACCCGTTACTATGTTTACGTAAGTCACAAAGACAAACGGTTCGTCCTACCGTCGTAGTCCGTACTTCACAACGTCCGACCAACCTTCGGCCATCCGTCATGCTTTACCGTCTGACCAACCTTCGGCCGTCCGTCTTTTCCGTCCGACCAACCTTTGGTCGTTTGCCCATACCGTCCTACCGTCGTTGTCCGTAATTCACGCGTTTGCCCTAAGCTAACCGTTTCCCACCCGAACTAATTATGCAGCCGTGCATCGATTGAGGGACTGACTACACTGTTGTGGCCTTAGTTTTAGTCTACCTTTCTAGAATTTTATTTCTGGATGCATAAATAGATTTTGTCGAGTGATCGTCCATCTACCGTGGTAGCCGTTAGCATCATTTCTATCCATAACGTTTACATACATTCATAACATGAAATATATATAAATATAAGGCAAGATTTCATTCATTTACATTATGCCATTCATTCGTTTCATTCTTTGTATACATACGTTTCATTCTTTGGTCATCATTCATTTTCATATATATATATATATATATATATATATATATATCACGTATGATCACATTGGCATTCATAACATTTATTCATTTAATGTATACACTTCCACCCCAAAACATTTAAATGATTTGCACATAACATATAGGGGCACACAAAACTCACCTAATAAGCGGTTCCTGAAGTATACTAGCTGATCAAGGAGCGTCACTAAGGTCACACACTATCTGTATAATCAAGTCATACAAGATAAGATAATGAACCTAAACGACACATAACATTTCTATTCCTAGGGTTGGGCGAACTTGGATAAGTTCGCCAATTTGGACATAGGCGAACTTAGTAAGTTCGCCACTTTAGAGTTAGGATAAGTTCGCTGGTTTAGGCGAACTTAAGTAAGTTCTCTACTTTATACTTTTAGGCAAACATGTGACAAGTTTGCTAGGTCTAGTGCAAAGCGAACTCGTTAAGTTCGCCTGCGCGATCATCTTCTCCAACCAGAACCCTAGATCTGGTCAAATTTTTCTATTTGAACAAGCTTTGAACTTTTTACGTTCGAAACGTTCCTTTTTCATCTATGAGCCTAAATATGTGATTTGTTTTGAATTTCATACGTAAAAACCACGTGTTTTTGCAAGTTAAACCCGAAACCCCAAACATATGAAAAACTCAGATTTGGGCCTGATGGTTACATGCTTTTGCTTCCTTCCTGTTGCTAGACGTTCTAGAGATGGTGAGAGAACATCCCCAAGACTTTGAGCTTGATCCTGAGATTTCTCTCTCTAGACCCGGTTCTCCTTTCTCTCTCTAATTTTGCGCAAATGGGGGAAGTGGGGGGGGGGAGGTTTGGTGGCTGCTGACTAAGAAGGGGAAACCCTACAAGTTTTCGGGCCCATGGGCCGACCTTGGCCAAGCCCTCTCTTCCTTTCGTTTGATCCGCCATTACGAGTCCCGTTTCCACTTCTTTTATTTGTTTTTATTATTTCTAGGATGTTACAAGTCTACCCCCCTTATAAAGTTTCGTTCTCGAAACCTGTTACAAGTTAAACAATCTAGGGTACAACTCTTTCATCTTGTTTTCTTTCTCCCACGTAGCTTCTTACCCTTTTCGATGTTTCCATTGTACTTTAACCAGAGGAATCGATTTGTTGCGTAACCGTTTCTTTGCTCAGTCAAGAATAGCTATAGGTTCTTCTACGTAGTTTAAACTGTTATCCACCTCAATGTCCTCGTAGGGTACGTGAGCCGTGTCGTCAGCCACGTGGAATGTAGGGTGAATTCCGTTGAGCTCATCGGGTAGGTAGAGCCTGTACGCAACTTGACCAACTCTTTCCAAGAGTTTGAAAGGCCCGACAAACCTTGGACTTAGTTTGCCACATTTCCTGAATCGGATGATTCCTTTCCAGGATGATACTTTTAATAGTACCATATCCCCTACCTAAAATTCTAAACCTCTTCTTCTCTTATCTGCATATGATTTCTGTCTGTCTTTAGCGGCTTTCATGTGAGCTTTGATCTTTTCAAATTTCTCCAAAGTAGCTTTGACCACTTCGAGACTTGCAAAGTCTTTCTGTCCAATTTTCCCCCAACAGACCGGGGTCCTACATCGTCTTCCATACAGCATCTCAAATGGCGGCATACCAATGGTTGAGTAATAGTTGTTGTTATACGAAAACTCTGCCAATGGCAGATGGCTGTCCCAACTCCCATCGAAATCAATGATACAGGCCCGGAGCATGTCCTCCAAGGTCTGAATGGTCCTTTCAGACTGACCATCAGTTTGAGGGTGGTAGGTGGTGTTAATGTTCAGTCTAGTGGCCATTGCTTCGTTGAATTTCTTCCAAAACCTCGATGTGAATCTAATGTCCCTGTCGGACACAATTGACAGCGGCATACCATGTCTGCTCACAATTTACTTGATAAATAATTATGCTAGCTTTTCAGATGAAGAAGCCTCACGTATCGGTAAGAAGTGAGCACTTTTCATCAAGCGGTCGACGATCACCCAAATAGTATCATTGCCTTTAGCTGTTCGCGGTAGCTTAGTAATGAAGTCCATCGTGATCTCCTCCCACTTCCATTCCGGTATTGGCAAGGGTTGCATTTTACCGCATTGTTTCGGGTGCTCGACCTTAACTAGTGAACAAGTTAGGCACTTGCTCACATACTCGGTCACATCGTTCTTCATGCCAGGCCACCAGTATTCTTTCTTCAAATCTTGATACATTTTGTTTGTCCCGGGGTGGATAGAGTAGCGAGACTTATGGGCCTCATCTAGGATTTTAACCCTAAGTTCACCAATCTTAGGTATCCACATCCGACCCAATCGAGTCCGTACACCGTGTGCATTGGTCTCCAGATTATCATGTTGCCCTACTATTCTTTCTCGCTTCACATTTATTTCTAACAGTGCTTCATCTTGTGCCTTTGTTATTTCATTCATCAAATTTGTTGTTATAATCAACTGACATGCTTTGATTCTAATATGTTTCGAATCTTCCTTTCTGCTTAAGGCGTCAGCCACTACATTTGCCTTGCCTGGGTGGTACAATATCTCACAGTCATAATCTTTTAGCATTTCCAACCACCTCCTCTGTCTCTTGTTTAGTTCCTTTTGTTCGAAGAAGTATTTCAGGCTCTTGTGATCAGAGTAAATGGTGCATTTAACTCCATACAATTAGTGCCTCCAAATCTTTAACGCAAAAACTATTGTCACCAACTCTAGGTAGTGATTCGGGTAGTTAACCTTGTGAATCTTTAATTGTCGCGAGGCATAAGCAATCACTTTTCCTAGTTGCATAAGTACACAACCCAATCCTTGACCCGAAGCGTCGGAGTAGACTACCAAGTCTTCATTTCCCTCAGGTAGGGTCAAGACTGGAGCTTGGGTTAATCGTGTCTTCAATTCTTCGAATGCATTGTCCTGGGTTAGACCCCATTCATACTTTACTTCCTTAGACCTCATTCATACTTTACTTCCTTTCATGATGGTTTAGTCAGTGGTGAGGCTATCCTCGAGAAATCCTGAATGAATCTTCGATAGTAGCCTGCCAATACCAGAAAATTTCGTATCTCTGTTGGTGTTTTCGGGACGTTCCATTCTTTTACTGTCTCGATCTTTGCGGGATCTACCATAATGCCGTTTGTGTTTATTACATGACCTAGGAATTGGACTTCACTAAGCCAGAACATGAATTTAGAGAATTTTGCATATAGCCTCTCCTTCTTCAGAACCTTAAAAACTTCTCTTAGGTGACAATGGTGATCCCCTTCTTTCTTTGAATAGATGAGTATGTCATCTATGAAAACTATTTCTGACCGATCCAACATGGGCACACTCTATTCATTAGATCATTAAACGCTGCAGGTGTGTTGGTTAGTCCGAAGGACATCACGAGGAACTCATAATGCCCATAACACGTGTGAAACGCGGTTTTTGGTACATCCTCCTCCTTTACTCTCAATTGATGGTAACCCGACCTGAGATCGATCTTTGAGAACCAACTCGCGCCATGTAGTTGATAAAAAAGATCGTCTATTCTAGGCAGTGGGTATTTGCTCTTTACTGTTCGTTTGTTCAACTCATGGTAGTGGATGCACATGCGCATGTTGCCGTCCTTCTTCTTTACAAATAATACCGGAGTGCCCCATGATGAGATGCCCGGTCGGATAAATCCTTTTTTCTATTAATTCTTCCAATTGAGACATTAGTTCTTTCATTTATGACAGAGCAAATCGGTAGGGTGCTTTGGCGATGGGCTGATTTCCATGCAGTAAGTTTATCTGAAATTCTATTTCCCGATCGGGTGACAAACCAGGTAGGTCCTCTGGGAAGTTGTACACCACGGGTACATCCTTGAGTTCTTTCATTTTCATTCTATCGTCAATAACATACGCCATATAAGCTTCGCATCCGCGCCTCATATAACTTTCAGCCTTAATTATCAAGATGAAATTCGGCATAGTGCAATTCGAATCCCCGTAAACCGTAATGGGGTTGCCGTTAGTACCTTTGAGGTGTATCCACTTACGTTTACATATGATTTGAGCTTCTTTAGCAGCTAACCAATCCATGCCCAATATTATAGCGAATCCTCCTAAGGTCAAAAGGAATAGTCTAGAAGGAAACTTATGGCCCTCTATTTCAATGATGCAATCATCCGTCACTTGGAATACTGCCAAATTTTTACCAACAACAGTTTGTACGCTAAAGGCCCTTACTATGGTGTTGATAGTGCAATCTTGTTTACGACTAAAGGCATTTGATATAAAGCTTTTACTAGCACCAGAGTCAAACAATATAGTAGCATGTTCATCATTGATTAGGAACGTACCTAACACGACATCAGGGTTTCCCCTTGCTTCTTCCTCAGTTAAGGCGTAGGCCCGAGTCCTAGTCTTTGGTTGCTCCTGTTCCTTCCCTTTTCCCGAACCAAATTTCCATGTCTTCTTGCAATCTTTTGTCAGGTGTCCCATTAGTCCACAACCCTGGCACTTGGTGCCGCTTAAACATTCTCGAGAGAAGTGCCTTTGTTTTCCACACTTATAACACATAGTGGTGCCAACTCGGTATTCGCCGCGATGATGCCTTCCACATTTCTTGCAAGTTATCTGATCTCGGTTTCTTACCCTCAGTTGCTACATCCCCTTTTCCAGTGCCTTTAGACAGGTTTTCCCATTTCCACTTCTGTGTCTCAAGTGCCGGATCATCATTTGCATAATCGTCGTAGACGATTCCACTCATGTTCACTACCGACTCGAAAGTCGAGGGTAGATTTGCTTTCACATGAACACTGACCCTTTGGGGCAAGCCCTTGTCATAGTACTTGATCAATTGCTCTTCAGTCTCTACAAGATGAGGTACTAGTTGAGCCAACTCATTGAATCTGGAAGTGTACTGGCGATGAGTCTTGTTGCCAGCCTTGAAGTTCAGAAATTCGTTCTCCACACGATCAATCTTGTTCTAAGGGTAGAACTTTTGGATTATCAGCTTCTTAAGATCTTCCCCAGTCATCCTGCTGAGAGTGTTCGGTGACTTAGTCCTCTGAATGTTCCTCCACCAACTCAGTGCCTCGTTGGTGAAAGAGTGAGCCACATACTTAACAGCCTGGTTAGGTCGGCAATCGCTTATGTTGATTACACCGTTCATCCTCTCAATCCATTCAAACGTAGCCACCGAATCCTTGTTCCCGTCAAACTTGGGCGGGTCACCATCGTTGAATCCTTTGTAGGTACACCCTAGGGTGTTTAGTGCCACCTTCACTTCATCACCATCACTGTTATACACCTTTTCCTCGTGGTTCCCTTCCCCTCCTCTCTGCTTTTCTTCAACGCCTCGGACAATAGCATCCCTAACTTCGGGTTCCAGTTATAAAGACCCTTCACTGTCATCTGCCGGTGTGGTTACATTTGTTTCATGCACACTCTCTGAGTGTTCCTCGTGCATGCTCTCCTCACGTTCCACATGCACATTTTCTTCATCATTACGTCTTCGGTTCAATGGTAGCCTATCGACTCGGCCAGTACAACCGCCTCGGCATCCAGTTCCTCCTCTACCAGCCATAGTATTCTAGATTTCCTGATAAGTAAAGGGAATACATCCATGTCATTCCTTCAGATCATAGTTTAGAACAGTACACGCGAGGTGAATTCTTAATTACGGTGACCGGTTTGTGATTAACAATTTGCTTTTCTTTTCGGGTTCAAAACTCTTCACATCAGTGGTGACAATGACATCTATGTGTTCTAAGTTAAGGCATCTATTTGTATCTACAGGCATTAACTTTACTACTTACTTACTGTGCTGGCGTTGGCGTTGGCTACCCATACTGACATCCGTGCATTGGTCCGATTATCAGCTTGAGTCCAGACATTTAGGGATGTCTGAATCTCTCAAATTATCGCTCTGATACCAACTTGTAAGGCCCCTTTCCTGGGTGTGAAACCTCAACCGATGGCGGAATCATCGGGGCGGGACATGTAGACTGTTCATAAGCACAAGGTTGACTAGATTGAATATATTAAACATCAAATTTCATAACAAGTAGTCCAAACACAACCAAATCCAAGATAGAACAAAATTGAAATACACAGAGTTCTTTTATTTAATTTAACTAAGTCCAAGCCTATGTGTAGCACATCTTGATCAATCTCACACATTAGAACCTGAAACATGAATAAAATAAGGTCAACTAAAAAGTTGGTGAGTATAACACAAGTTTATATAGATAGCATATAGTTTGTAAAACAAATCCATACACATCATGATAAATAAGGCATTTATGGGGAGCAGCTATTGTGTAACCAAGTACAATCAAACCTATGTAACTAGCATGCAAAATTGTGTTGTCGGTATCAATCACCCCAATCTGGGTGGGTTTGTCAGACTCAATAGATCTATCATTGAAAACCGTCGGCTTGAATAGTTAATGATTGCACATAATCGCATACAAAAGTTAGCACACATAGCACTCGGGCATAAAGCTCAAATTTGTACACATGAATGTAAATAGGATTTGTACTTGTGTTGTTTGTGTAAATGTAAACATGTAATTTGTATAGTGTTCATGTTTCACCCCAAAAATGTAAAAGAGTAAAAAGGGCTATGTATACTCACTTGGTTTGAAGGCGTTGCTAACAAAAGTACTAGATAGAATAAAGATCCTTGAAATGCACAAGTTAACCTAAAGTGTAATGTATATGGTATTAATAGTGTGCACAAGAGTTTAATTCTAAAGTTGTATTTGGACTTGTGTAAAAAGTCATTGATTTGTAATTGGAAGTATTGAATAAAATATATAAAGTTTGAAAGAATATTTTTAGAATATTTTGATTAAGATTTGAGTTTGAATAATTAAATAAGTAATGTAAATAATTATTGTTTATGAAAACATTGTAAGTATTAGTTATAAGTTAGTATAAATAGTTAATTTTTTTTGTTTAAATATAAATTAAATAAATAATCATTATTTTATTTATCTATTTATAAAATGTAACTTTAATCATTTAAATACTTTTTAAATGAAAGGTTTAGCAATAATTGTAAATTTAATTTTTATAAACTTTAAATAATTAATTTTCTATTTATTCTAAGATTAAATATTTGATCTTTTCCAAATAGAACAAATTGCATTTTTATAACAATCACTATTTATATTTTGTAATTTAATCAGAAATATTTATTGTTTGAAAAATATATAAAATTATAATTCTTCTAAAAATTTAACTCACACACGACCGTGTCTAGGAAGGGCACGATCGTGCTCGAACCACGGGTGCGACCATGCTAGTCAGGGCGCGACCGTGTTGATCAAACAGAGGGCTTAACTAACTAAATCATTAGGCACGACCGTGCCTTGGCCAGGCACGATCGTGTCTATGATTCTAAGACACGACTGAGATTAGCCAAAGGACATGATTGGGTCTGGACAGGAGGACACGACCACGCTAATAGTCGGCACGACCGCGTCTCCTGAGGCACGACCGCGCTAGATGATTAGCACGACCGTGTCCCTTCCAAAACAGACACGAATCGTCTGATTCTTACATTGTTAGTGTTTGAAATCATAGGGCTTTTATTTATAGTATTATTGCGAGTCTTGTTATATAGATTAATTGTATTTAAATCATGTTTAGTATTGCATTCGATTAAACTATTTTGAATAAAATATAGATTCGGTTTCGGGAGGATTTCTATAATGGAAGCCCAAATTAACATGGGGCTTTTGATCTAGAGACTAAATAGACTGAGAACAGAGTTTCAATTACCCGGAAGAGTAGCGAATTGATAGAGGACGGTAGGAAAGAGTCTCGGCGGCGATGCGGATGGCTTCCGGCGTCCTCTGCTGCAATCCCGGCTAAACCAGAGAGTCTAGTAGCTTTATTGAGGATTGAGTAGCGTGAATCTGCTGCTTGGTTGCGATAATTCCGATCGAAAGAAAGAATTCGTGTTTTCTTGAAATGTCTATGTGGTTTTTGAGAATGATTGAATTAATCTGAGACATTGTTGTAATTGAAAATGTCATTGCTTTCGTTAATGGTAATGAAGTGTAAATCAGTTACGGAACTCAACGATCGGATGATTAAAACTGTATTTACGTTTCAACTGGTACTAGGCGCGACCATGCCCAAACGAGGCGCGACCGTGCCTAGGCACCGGGCGCAATCGTTCCAAAGCAAGTCGCGCGACCGTGCCAAAGCACTCGGCGCGACCGTGCCAGAACGAGGCGCGACCGTGCTTCTTAGGGTTTCTTGCTATTTTTCAACATCGGACCTTCTAACTTTAGTCTTTGACGTATTTGTATAAATAAATACTTACGTAGTGTTTTAATAGGATATAACCGAGTAAAATTTTTGTGGATTTGCATTGAAGTATAGTATTTAATTGATGGTACGAATAGAACAAAACAGTGCACTAGAATTGAGTTTGAAATGCATTACATTGAATTGAAATACGGATACTAAAAATCAGAAATGTTACAGTCTCCCCATGTTGAGGGAATTTCATCCCGAAATTTAGTTAGAGGAAACTACGGCATCAGTAAAAAGATGGGGGTACTTGAGTTTCATTTGGTCCTCTCGTTCCCAAGTGTATTCAGGACCACGCTTAGACTCCCGTCGAACTTTAGCAATAGGAATACGACTTCGCTTAAGTTGCTTGATTTCACGATCCATAATTTCTACCGGTTTCTCAACGAAGTGCATCGTTTCATCAATGCGCACGTCATCAAGTGGTATATGGAGATTCTCATCAGCGAGACATTTCTTCAGATTAGATACATGAAATGTAGGATGCATATTGCCAAGAGATGGAGGTAACTCGAGTTTGTAAGACACTTTCCCAATCCTTTCAAGGATTTTGAATGGACCAACATAGCGAGGGGCTAACTTGCCTTTCTTTCCAAAATGGATCACACCCTTCCACGGGGACACCTTAAGAAGAACAAGGTCACCGACTTGGAATTCCAAGGGTTTTCGTCGTTTATCGGCATAACTCTTTTGCCGACTTCTCGCTGTTTGGATGTTGTCACGGATTTGAATAATCTTGTCGGATGTTTCTTGAATTAGCTCGGGACCGGTGATTTGTGCTTCACCAATCTCGTTCCAACAGATAGGAGAACGACACTTGCGACCATAAAGAGCTTCGAATGGAGCCATGTTGATACTTGTGTGGTAGCTATTATTGTAAGAGAACTCAATGAGGGATAAATGTGAATCCCAATTGCCACCAAAATCGATTACGCAGGCTCTAAGCATGTCTTCAAGTGTTTGGATTGTCCGCTCGGTTTGACCATCAGTTTGGGGATGGTATGCCGTGCACAAATCTAATCGTGTGCCAAGAGCAGTTTGGAGAGATTGCCAAAATCAAGAAGTGAACCGGGCATCTCGTTCGGATATTATGTTCAAGGGAACACCATGACGGCTTACAATTTCATCAATGTAAATTCGGGCTAGTTTCTCAACCCGATAGTCTTCACGGATGGGCAAGAAATGAGCAGATTTGGTGAGACGATCAATGATTACCCAAGTGCTATCATAACCGGTCGAGGTATGAGGGAGTTTGGTAATAAAATCCATGGTTAGGTTCTCCCATTTCCACACGGGAATTTCTGGTTGCTCAAGTAATCCGGAAGGACGTTGGTGTTCGGCTTTGACTTTGGAACACGTTAGACATTTGGCAGCATAGTGAGCAATGTCCTTTTTCATACCGGGCCATCAATATTGTTGGCGAAGATCTTGGTACATTTTATCCGCACCAGGATGAATAGAATAACGAGTCTTGTGAACCTCGTTCATGAGAAATGTACGGAGATCATCGCGACCGGGAATCCAAATACGGTTCAAGTAATAAAGTAAGCCATTGGATTTTGATTTGAGTAGGAGTTCAACACCACACGACCTTTCCTCATACATGTTACCCTCGGTGACTGAGACGTGTTGAGCTTCTAAGATGCGGACTTGAATATCGGTTTGAATTCGGGCACAATGAAGCATAACATGGTCCTTTCGACTCAAAGCGTCGGCTACAACATTCGCTTTGCCTGGATGGTAACGAATCTCGCAGTCATAGTCGTTAAGGAGTTCAACCCAACGTCGTTGCCTCATATTGAGTTCTTTTTGGTTGAAGATATGTTGAAGACTTTTGTGGTCGGTGAACACCACACATTTTGTGCCATAGAGATAATGTCTCCAAATCTTCAATGCGAATACTACCGCACCCAACTCGAGATCGTGCGTCGTATAATTCTTCTCATGAATCTTAAGTTGCCTTGATGCATAAGCGATTAATTTGCCTCGTTGCATGAAGACACAACCGAGACCATGGTTAGAAGCATCACAGTAGACAACTAGATCATCATTCCCATCAGGGAGAGTCAAAATGGGAGCATTGCATAACTTTTGCTTGAGGGTTTGAAAAGCTTCTTCTTGTTTCGGTCCCCATTCATAAGTCCTACCCTTGTGGGTCAAAGCGGTAAGAGGGACAGCAATCTTTGAGAAGTTTGAGATGAAACGACGATAATAACCCGCAAGACCTAGAAATGAACGAACTTCGGTAGGAGTTTTCGGGGCATTCCAATTCTTAATCGTCTCAATCTTAGCAGGATCAACATGAATACCCTTGTCGTTGACGATGTGACCAAGAAATTGAACTTCCTTTAGCCAGAATTCACATTTGGAGAATTTGGCATATAGTTGTTCTTTCTTCAAGAGATCCAAAACCAATTTAAGGTGTTGCTCATGATCGGCTTTAGTCTTGGAATAGATTAAGATGTCATCGATAAAAACAATCACAAATTTATCAAGGTACGGTTTGCACACATGATTCATGAGGTCCATGAAAACTGCGGGTGCATTGGTTAGCCCAAAAGGCATAACCATGAACTTGTAATGACCATACCTTGTTCGGAAGGCAGTCTTTGGAATATCATCTTCTTGCACACAGAGTTGGTGATAACCAGATCGAAGATCAATCTTCGAGAAGCAGGTAGAACCTTGAAGTTGATCAAAAAGGTCATCAATTCTAGGTAAAGGATAACGGTTTTTGATAGTAAGCTTGTTGAGTTCGCGGTAGTCAATACACATGCGAAATTATCCATCCTTCTTTTTGACGAATAAGACGGGTGCACCCCACGGTGAATGAATTGGATGGATGAATCCCTTGTCGGAGAGCTCTTGAAGTTGACTTGCAAGTTCTTGCATTTCAGAAGGTGCAAGACGGTATGGAGCTCTAGCCACGAGGTTAGCTCCGGGCACAAGATCAATGCGAAATTCTACTTGACGAACGGGTGGAAGACCGGATAAGTCTTCGGGGAATACTTCAGGAAAATCTCGGATAATGGGGATATCTTGAATACTCTTCTTTTTGACACCCTTTTGAACGATATGGGCCAAAAAGGCCACGTACTTCTTTCGTAAGTACTTTTGAGCAGTAGTGCATGACATTAATTTAAGCCCTTTGCAAGGCTTTTCACCAAAGACTCTTAACGTTTCTCCCGATGGTAGGGGTATTCGGATGCACTTCTCGAAACAATTGACTTCGGTATGATGATTTGATAGCCAATCCATGCCTATGATGATATCAAAGCTTCCTAGTGGCATTGGAACAAGGTTGATTGGGAATGTATGATCATTAAGTTCTAAAGAGCAATCATAGATAATGGATTCAATTGTAAGGGAGTCACCATTTGCTACTTCAACGGTGAAAGTTTTCTTTAATTGGGATCGTGTCTTTGCAAGTAAAGGTTCAAAATTAAGTGACACAAAACTTTTATCGGCACCGGTATCAAATAAAATGGAGGCATATTGACTATTTACAAGGAACGTACCATTCACCACGTCATTGTTGGCTTGAGCTTCGTTGGCGTTTATGTTGAAAGCACGCCCACGAGCTCCACCTTGTCTAACATTGGCTAACTTTGGGCATTGATCACGGAAATGGTTCGGGTTGCCACACTCATAACATGATCGCCCATTTGCAATAGCGAGTACACCTTGATTAGACACTTGGGGGTTGATTTGGCCCGCAAGAGCCTTAGCCCTACAAACATTGACCATATGGCCATATTTCCCACAATGAGTGCAAAGGAGACATGGGAGGTTTTGGGGATGATGATAGTTGCATGTGGCACAAAGAGTGTAGATCCCAACATATGGCTTTTTGGCCGGTGCTTGAACCATAGGTGTAGCTTGGTTAACAGGAATAGCAGGAGTGACCACAGCATAGTTTCTAGTCTTCCTTTTCCTATTATTGCGGGAGGGTTCAGTTGTGGCTTCTTTGTTGTGGGTAGGAGGGGTTATAGTGTCAGAAACTTTCTTGGTGCCCTTTTTAGTAAGAGTCCCCGCCTTCACATGATTATCGGTTAAGGTAGCAGATAAGCGGATAGCATCCTTAAGTGTTGCGGGATTCCTTCCTAGGAAAGTATCTTGAATTTGCCTAGGTAGTCCCCCAATATACTTTTCAATGCAGCGGGACAAGGGAGTGACCATATGGGGCACAAGAAGACTCAACTCATGGAACCGAGTTGTATATGCCAAGCTTTCACCACTATCTTGGGCAAGATCCCAAAACTCATCTTCGAGTTTCTTCACTTCATTTCGAGGACAAAATTCCTCGGTCATTAGCCTTTTAACCTCATCCCAAGGTAAGGCCATTGCTACATCCACACCCCTATTTCTCTTCTCCCCATTCCACCACGTGAGTGCCCGTTTTTGTAGGACATTTGTGGCATGACGAACACGAAGGTTGTCGGGGCAGTCACTATTGAGAAAGGTATTCTCAATGCTTCCGAACCATTGAAGGAGTCCGGTAGCTCCTTCAGTACCATAGAACTTGAGGGGATTACACGAGTTGAAATGCTTGAAGGTGCATTGAGATGGGTTGTTACCACCATTTCCACCATTACCACCATTACCACTATTACTACCATTTCCACCATTGTTTCCATTGGTGGCACTACTAGCTTGAGTGAGTTGTGTCACGAGTTGTGCAAGAATAGCAGCAATGTCGGTATTGGTGTTGGCCGCGGGAGCACGACGAGGAGGCATTCTACAGATTTTCACAAGACAAGAAAAGATGTAAGAACTTATGAGAATTGTTTGGATTTAATAGAATAAGATAACAAAATAAATAGATAATCATAGTTTGGATTGTACTAAAATAGTGATATAATCACTCGAATACTATGACACATTAAGGTTAATTAAACTTATATAATTTTCAAGGAGACATGCTTTAGGCTTATAAGTAAACACTCATCTCGGGAATTCCCAGGAAAGCATACGGGTCCCTCGGTTGATTGGGATTTATGCGAAATGCTTTCCTAGACAGAAAACCCAAAATACTGGTGTCACTCTTCCAGATTGCACGTGTCCTCAAATAATTAACAAAGCTTAAAAACCTTAACGAGGAAATAAAGAAATTTTTATGAATTTAGCTTCATGAAGTTTCCACATGCTTAGAAAGATAAAGATAGAGAAGAAGATAAGAATATTATGAGGTTTTAGGATATAGGAAAGGATATTGTTTATTTAATTTATCATTTAAGTATATATTAATAAGTCATGGATTTTTAACAATTATGTTATCAAATAAAATAATAACTAATCATAGTAAGCATGTAGCACATAGCATGTAACACATAACATATAACATATAGCATGTAGCATATAACATGAAATCATGAAACATAGCATAAGTAGGTGTCCTAAAGTTATAGTCTAGGTCAATGTGTCTAATAACCTAATTCCCTATAACCAAGGCTCTGATACCAATCTGTCACACCCCGACCGATGGCGGAACCATCGGGGCGGGACATGTAGACTGTTCATAAGCACAAGGTTGACTAGATTGAATATATTAAACATCAAATTTCATAACAAGTAGTCCAAACACAACCAAATCCAAGATAGAACAAAATTGAAATACACAGAGTTCTTTTATTTAATTTAACTAAGTCCAAGCCTATGTGTATCACATCTTGATCAATCTCACACATTAGAACCTGAAACATGAATAAAATAAGGTCAACTAAAAAGTTGGTGAGTATAACACAGGTTTATATAGATAGCATATAGTTTGTAAAACAAATCCATACATATCATGATAAATAAGGCATTTATGGGGAGCAGCTATTGTGTAACCTAGTACAATCAAACCTTTGTAACTCGCATGCAAAATTGTGTTGTCAATATCAATCACCACAATCTGGGTGGGTTTGTCAGACTCAATAGATCTATCATTGAAAACCGTCGACTTGAATAGTTAATGATTGCACATAATCGCATACAAAAGTTAGCACACATAGCACTCGGGCATAAAGCTCAAATTTGTACACATGAATGTAAATAGGATTTGTACTTGTGTTGTTTGTATAAATGTAAACATGTAATTTGAATAGTGTTCACGTTTCACCCCAAAAATGTAAAAGAGTAAAAGGGGCTATGTATACTCACTTAGTTTGAAGGCGTTGCTAACAAAAATACTAGATAGAATAAAGATCCTTGAAATGCACAAGTTAACCTAAAGTGTAATGTATATGGTATTAATAGTGTGCACAAGAGTTTAATTCTAAAGTTGTATTTGGACTTGTGTAAAAAGTCATTGATTTGTAATTGGAAGTATTGAATAAAATATATAAAGTTTGAAAGAATATTTTTAGAATATTTTGATTAAGGTTTGAGTTTGAATAATTAAATAAGTAATGTAAATAATTATTGTTTATGAAAACATTGTAAGTATTAGTTATAAGTTAGTATAAATAGTTAATTGTTTTTGTTTAAATATAAATTAAATAAATAATCATTATTTTATTTATCAATTTATAAAATGTAACTTTAATCATTTAAATATTTTTTAAATGAAAGGTTTAGCAATAATTGTAAATTTAATTTTTATAAACTTTAAATAATTAATTTTCTATTTATTCTAAGATTAAATATTTGATCTTTTCCAAATAGAACAAATTGCATTTTTATAACAATCACTATTTATATTTTGTAATTTAATCAGAAATATTTATTGTTTGAAAAATATATAAAATTATAATTCTACTAAAAATTTAACTCACACACGACCGTGCCTAGGAAGGGCACGATTGTGCTCGAACCACGGGCGCGACCATGCTAGTCAGGGCGCGACCGTGTTGATCAAACAGAGGGCTTAACTAACTACATCATTAGGCACGACCGTGCCTTGGCCAGGCACGATCGTGTCTATGATTCTAAGACACGACTGAGATTAGCCAAAGGGCATGATTGGGTCTGGACAGGAGGACACGACCGCGCTGATAGTCGGCACGACCGCGTCTCCTGAGGCACGACCGCGCTAGATGATTAGCGCGACCGTGTCTCTTCCAAAACAGACACGAATCGTCTGATTCTTACATTGTTAGTGTTTGAAATCATAGGGCTTTTATTTATAGTGTTATTGCGAGTCTTGTTATATAGATTAATTGTATTTAAATCATGTTTAGTATTGAATTCGATTAAACTATTTTGAATAAAATATAGATTCGGTTTCGGGAGGATTTCTATAATGGAAGCCCAAATTAACATGGGGCTTTTGATCTAGAGACTAAATAGACTTAGGACAGAGTTTCAATTACCCGGAAGAGTAGCGAATTGATAGAGGACGGTAGGAAAGTGTCTCGGCGGCGATGCGGATGGCTTCCGGCGTCCTCTGTTGCAATCCCGACTAAACCAGAGAGTCCAGTAGCTTTAGTGAGGATTGAGTAGCGTGAATCTGCTGCTTGGTTGCGATAATTCCGATCGAAAGAAAGAATTCATGTTTTCTTGAAATGTCTATGTGGTTTTTGAGATTGATTGAATTAATCTGAGACATTTGTTGTAATTGAAAATGTCATTGCTTTCGTTAATGGTAATGAAGTGTAAATCGGTTACGGAACTCAACGATCGGATGATTAAAACTGTATTTACGTTTCAACTGGTACTAGGCGTGACCGTGCCCAAACGAGGCGCGGCCGTGCCTAGGCACCGGGCGCGATCGTTCCGAAGCAAGTCGCGCGACCGTGCCAAAGCACTCAGCGCGACCGTGCCAGAACGAGGTGCGACCATGCTTCTTAGGGTTTCTTGCTATTTTTCAACATCGGACCTTGTAACTTTAGTCTTTGACGTATTTGTATAAACAGATACTTATGTAGTGTTTTAATAGGATATAACCGAGTAAAATTTTTGTGGATTTACATTGAAGTATAGTATTTAATTGATGGTACGAATAGAACAAAACAGTGCACTAGAATTGAGTTTGAAATGCATTACATTGAACTGAAATACGGATACTAAAAATCAGAAATGTTACACTGGGTGACCTCACTTGTTGGATTTACTCATAAACATAGTTATCAATACTGAATTTAATTAAAACATTCAAGAGTAGCGGAAGCAAACATCATTCAATTACATAACAACGAAAGTCTTAACATAAAAGAAATTGTCTTAACACATAATTAAATAAGATGAGATGTCAGTCTGGTGTCAGGTAGCCTTTACGCCTTAGCACGACCCTTCTTCTTGTTACCTGAAATGTATACTAAAAGTCAGCTAACGCTGGTGAGTTCTAGTTTAACACAAGAAGACACAAACATTATTTCTTATCATACTTTCAATTATACGTAAGTATAGGTATAAGTATATATTTATCATTTCAATTCTTTCCTTCTAACTTTCATTCATATGGGTGAGCATATAATAGTACTTACATTCTTGCACTCATACAAACATTCTTTTGAACATTCATTTACTTACACATAAGGGTGATCAACCCGTTATTTTGTTTACGTAAGTCACAAAGACAAACGGTTCGTCCTACCGTAGTAGTCCGTACTTCACAACGTCTGACCAACCTGCGGTCGTCCGTCATGCTTTACCGTCCAACCAACCTTCGGTCATCCGTCTTTTTTGTCCGACCAACCTTCGGTCGTCCGCCCTTACCGTCCTAACGGCGTAGTCTGTAATTCACCCGTTTGCCCTAAGGTAACCGTTTCCCACCCGAACTAATTATGCAGTCGTGCATCAATTGAGGGACTAACTCCACTGTTGTGGCCTTAGTTTTAGTCTACCTTTCTAGACTTTTATTTCTGGATGCATAAATAGTTTTAGTCAAGTGGTCGTCCGTCTACCGTAGTATCCGTTAGCATCGTTTCTGTCCATAACGTTTAAATACATTCATAACATGAAATATATATAAATATAAAGCAAGATTTCATTCATTTACGTTATGCCATTCATTCGTTTCATTCTTTATTTACATACGTTTCCTTCTTTGGTCATCATTCATTTTCATATATATATATATATATATCACGTATGATTAAATTGGCATTTATATCATTTATTCATTTAATGTATACACTTCAGCTCCAAAACATTTAAATGATTTGCACGTAACATATAGGGGCACATAGAACTTACTTGATAAACGGTTCCTGAAGTATACTAGCTGATCAAGGAGCATCACTAAGGTCACACACAATCTGTATAATCAAGTCATACAAGATAAGATAATGAACCTAAAAGACACTTAACATTTCTATTCCTAGGGTTGTGCGAACTTGGATAAGTTCGCCAATTTGGACATAAGTTCGCCACTTTAGAGTTAGGATAAGTTCGCTGGTTTAGGCAAACTTAAGTAAGTTCGCTACTTTATACTTTTAGGCGAACATGTATGAGCGAACTTGACAAGTCCGCTAGGTATAGTGTCAGGCAAACTCGATAAGTTCACCTGCGCGATCATCTTCTCCAACCAGAACCCAAGATTTGGTAAACCTTTTCTTTTCGAACAAGCTTTGAACTTTTTACGTTCGAAATGTTCCTTTATCATCCATGAGCCTAAATATGTGATTTGTTTTGAATTTCATACGTAAAAACCAAGTCTTTTTGCGAGTTAAACCCGAAACCCCGAACTTATGAAAAACTCATATTTGGGCCTGATGGTTACCTGCTTTTGGTTCCTTCATGTTGCTAGACGTTCCAGAGATGGTGAGCGACGATCCCCGAGACTTTGAGCTTGATCTCGAGCTTTCACTCTCTAGACCCGGTTCTCCTTTCTCTCTCTAAGTTTGCGTAAATGAGGGAAAGGGGGGAGAGGTTTGGTGGCTGCTGACTAAGAAGGGGAAACACTACAAGTTTTCGGGCCCATGGCCCGACCTTGGCCAAACCCGCTCTTCCTTTTGTTTGATCCGCCATTACGAGTCCCATTTCCACCTCTTTTATTTGTTTTTATTATTTTTAGGATGTTACACCTACCGACAAATCAAAACAATCAATCTCTGCCATCAAGAAACATGTTGTGGTTTCAAGAAAGGATGCACATCCTCCTCCTCATCCTCAAAAGAAGCTTACTGAACTGGACAATCTTAAGTCTGAAATCCGTGCATTAAGAAAATCCCATGAAAAGCAGAGAAAAGATATCTTGGGAATGAAAATTCGTCAGAACAAGCAGAACATGTGGAATGAGATACAAAGGAAGAACATGAGGAGTGTTACCAAGGCATTGGCAACGATTAGGAAAGGGGCCAAGAATATTTTGAAGGAACTAATACGTTTAAGGGCAAGAGACAATGAGGAACCATTGACATTTCATAACGTCTTTGAAGTTGCCAGCATTGAAGGAGAAGATGAATCTGAGGATGAAGATGAAGGAGATAGTATATCGGAGGAATTATGAGGAGGAGAGGCCCACGAAGCATTAAAAATCAGGAGCGCAACGGTTTCGGGGGAAATTGTTGGAACTTGAGAAACCGATGCATTCCTGATAACTATAGGGGCTTAGTTGTAACTTTTGTAAAGTTAAGTTTTTGGGTCAAGAGTCGCTAGCGACTCTTGAGAGCCGCTATGTCGGTTGCCGGTCGACTGTCGACAGTCGGCAATCTGAATGGAGACTCTTGCTATCTTCTCTATAAATAGCAAGCCAAAAACCTAACTAAGTAGCTCTTTATTCACCCGTTGTTATCATAGCCAAATAGAGAGCCGGTAGGAGTTTGTTTATGTGTTTCTTTGTAATCCAGGCGCTAATATGTAATCGTTCTTTGTGGATCTAATAGAATCAAGCACTTTATGTTCTTGTTTGTGATTGTTCTTCATCTTGTGTTTCTTGTGATCATCAAAAAATCAGCTTGTCAATAGCTGGATTGTTGATTGTTTCCTGGCTAAAATCATTCTAGCATAGGGACCCTGTCGTCAGGACCTATAGGATCGAACCTGAATCTCTGTTTTTTGTTCAAAAATGGGTTTTTGGGGTAAAACTTAGGTTTTCATCTCAAATGTAGGATTTTTACGTGTAAAATGATGAACAAAGCCTGGATCTAGCTTCATGGGAGATAGATAAATGAATTTAACGTAAAAAGTTACGATTTTGGATAAAAAATGAAGCTGTTAGGGTTTTTGTTCTTGGGGCGACACTAATACTATCGCCACCTTCACCCGGCGACACTAATCGGGGAAGATGACGTGTGAATCCCGAGGTCTGCCAATGATTGGGACACGTGTCATTCCTTGGCGACACTAAGGAGTTTCGCCACAATTGTTGGCGACACTATCTGAACGACACTAAGGAGTGTCGCCACCATTATTTGGCGACACTATAGAAACAACACTAATTCCTTAACAAAAATTAGGGCGACACTGATCTAAGGAAACTGCCCCTGGCGACACTAGAATAAATTTTGATAGTTTTCACTCGTTGATTTACTACATATCTCTAGCACTCCGCCTAGTCCGAACAGTTAAGGAAGCGAATAGTAAGAACATAATTGGTGAGTTTCTATTGCCCTTTTCTCTAAATTTTGGGTTGATGTGCTGTAACATCCCGGAAATCCATAAACTAATTGTTTGGGTTAGTGGACGACCCGAATCCTTATTTAGCATAATGATGGGCAGAGTTGATCGAAGGAGGTGCGTTTCGCTACCGAAATAGATACATCTATTCTTTCATAGAGGGTTCGAGATGGAAACGCGTTAGATTAATCAGGAGGGCCAGAAAGGGAACTTGGGAGGGTTTAAATACTCTTTAAAGGGAAAACCCTAGGGCACTTCGGCCCTATGTGTGCGACGGCAAGGAGAGCCGCGAGAGAGAGGGAGAGAGAGAGAGAACCAGACGGAGAAGGGAGAAGACGGTGGCGCAAGGGTGCTCCGGCTAGTGGGTCTTCCAATACACGTTCAAGGTAACCCCGTTTACTTTTTATTCACTTCTTGTTTATGTTTTCGAAAGGATGGTTATCGGTGGAGGTGTAGTGGTGGTGGCTACGGGTGGTGGCTGATGACCGCGACACCCATGCGGTGGCGTATGGCGGTGGCAGACAGCAGGAAGGGGGCACAGTGGTGCCCGGTTATGGTTTGCATGGATTGCATGCATGTGGGAAACCTGGCTCGAGCACACGTATTCTCGTGGGATTAGGGTTTTGCATGGTCACGTGTACGTGCATGCATGGGACGAAACTCGGTTCGGGTATTCGGGTTCTATGCGGGTCAAGAACGACCTGATTCATGTGAACTTGTGAAACTAAGGTTTTAGAGAGAAGGACGGATAAGTTGATGAGGTGGGTGCCGAGGTTTATCATATTTATGTGTTATTCGATGTATGTTTAGAACGTGTTTGATCAGATGATTTTACGTTTGACAGGTTCGGGATTCGTGCGTGGACGGGCGAGTTACAAAGCAAGGATTTGATCTTCACAACCAGTGAGTTTCTAATCCCCTTGTTTTTACTTGTTTTCATGGCTATCGTACATACTTAAATGTTTTATTGTCGTAAATCAACATGTTACGAGAATTGGATTAAACTGTCGAGTTTACGAGTTAACTATATCTTTTACTTAAATCTAAGGGTCAAGGTGGGGTCCCTAGGTCATGTGGATTAAGTGTCGGTATGACACCGGTGTGTCGGGTAATGACTTTCGAGATAATTCAGAAGTTATGTCTAGACGTTAAGAGGATGTATCTATGGTATGTGTGTGGTCATATACGTATGAGAACCGTGTAAGGACGGTGAGTTGTTGTGACATTTCTGATTTTTACTATCTTATTTTCAGTTCAATGTAACGCTTTTCAAATCCAATTCTAGTACAACGCTTTAAATTCATTCGTGCCAACAACTAAAACCTAATTAGCAATACAAATTTCAAATTTTTTTCTTTTTATATATATACAAATACATGCATATATACATTGATTCATCACACAAGTGCATACACATAAGCAACCACACACTTGACAAATAAGTCGACACAATGGTTTGAAACCTATCACCTCGATGTGAACCTTAAAGTCGCGAATTTGGACCAAACCCACCTGTTTGACTTTTAAAAGTCAAACATGGCCGAATCCTCAAAATCAAGTACCTGTATCGGCCCAATCGATTGCTACGGGTTCCTATGTCGTGTATAAACGATAGACAACCCAATCTCTGCCCAAACAGCAACCCAATTCGACCGATTAAGCGGATGATTCAAAATTTGAACAAATTGACTTTAGATAGTCAAATTCGTATCAATTAGCATTCAATCGATGAAATCAACGCGTCCTCAATCCCGAAAGTCACGCACAAACCAATCCCTCCTGTATCCAGTCTCTAACATGACCCGATTCATCCCTAATTCGATGAATTATCACGTAAACAATCTCCGCGACTATCCCGGTCAATTTGAAATTCAAATTTGTTTATACGAATGGAATTAATCAAATTAAATCCCTCTCTCACTCTCGTATACGATCACTCAAACCCTCCCAACTCTCAATCGAACCCCATTACACCTCTAAATTCCTGTCGACCACCAGGAACTTCGAGACTGAAATCGTAGCCGACTGCATTCGTGCCCCAATCTTCACAAGTAAGTTTTATGTCGATCGATTCGTAACCAAGCACCGAGCAAAAGCCCCTTATCAATTCGTGTTAACAGAACCCATCGAGACCGATTTGGAATTCTAGAGTTCTTGTTCTTGGCATTTAAACTGATATGGGGTTTTGTTTAATCTCGTGTTTTAAACATTTAGTTTACGTATTAAATCAGCGAAACCACCTGGTCCGGCCGGCAATTCACTGCGCCGCCGAACCAGGTGGCGTGGGTTCGAAACCCACAGCGCACTCATCCGGTCGGCTCTCCTTTTTTTGCGCATATCCTGAATATCAGACTCGCCCCTTCGTGTTAATAACCAACAAAAACCAGATCTGTACACGGGTTACCCCCTTGGTCCAGTGGCAAAGCGAACTACACACACAGGGACCACCCGGGTTCGAAAATGGTGGCCTGTTTTAATTTTTTTTAAAACCTATTTTTTTAGCCCAAAAATTACATAAAAATTATTTTTATAAACCATATAATATTTTTAACAGAATAAAAGCAGATTCATAAATTTTTCTATATAATTCATTTTATTATAAATTTATGGCTAAAAATTTGCATATTAAATATTTAAAATAAAAAAAAAATTGGATATTTAAATAAATCTCCAAATAAACACAATTGATTTTATAAAGTTTATAAAATGTCAATTTGATTTAAAGCAATCAAGTTCTTACCTTAAAAATAAATAGATAAAATTTATTTATTATAATTTTACACTAAAAGGTTAAATGCACATTTCTCGATTTTTATACATAAATATTAATTACATAATTTTACGTTTATACATCCTTATTCATAAATAAATAAATTAAAAATTATTTATTTAATTTATACACCAATATTTTTACATAAACTTTATAAATGAATAATAAAGAAAGATTATTTATTTAATTTATACCTTAAACATAATTTTCATACTATTATTCTAACTAAATAAATAAATATTGTTTAAATTATTTAAACTCAAATTCAATTATTCTAAAAACTGTTGGGTTCAATCTTTCATGTTATACAACACCCGTTTTAAGTACAAACCACAAACTTAACCCTTCGTACACACACCCAATTTAATCCTAGACTTAGGCAAAGACTATTATACACATTATTAATTTAAATCCATATACTTTATACATTAGGTTAACGTTGTGAGATTTCAAGGATCATTTTGCTATCTAGTTTCGCGTGCTAACTACACCTTTGAATCAGGTGAGTATTACATAGCCCCTTTTCTCTTTTACACTTTTTGGGGTGATTCATGAATTATATACAAACAATAGTTTACATTTACACAAACTACATAAACACAAATCCTATTTACATTCATGTGTGCAAATTTGAGCTTTATGTTTGAGTGCTAGGTGTGTTAACTTTTGTGTGCAAATTTTGTGCAATCATTAACTAATTAAGCCGACGGTTAACAATGATAGATCTATTGAGTCTGACAAACCCACCCAGATTGGGGTGATTGTTACCGACAACACAATTTGCATGCTAGTTACAAAGGTTTGATTGTACTTTAGTTACACAATAGTTGCTCCCCATAAATGCCTTATTTATCGTGACATGTAAGGATTTGCTTATTCATATTTATACACTATCTATGTACAAACCTATGTATGCTCACCAACTTTTTAGTTGACCCTATTTTATTCATGTTTCAGGTGCGAACGTGTGAATTTGAGCAAGACATGCTACACTTAAGTTGGGCCTAGTTAATTTAAATTCAAAGAACAATTTGTATTTTTATTTATGTACTTGTTGAATTTTGCTATTGTGTTTGAATGGTTGGAAATGAAATTGATGATTAAATATTGAAATCTAGTGAACCTTGTGCTCATGAACAGTCTACATGTCCCGCCCCGACGTTTCCGCCGTCGGTTGGGGTGTGACAGATTGGTATCAGAGCCTTGGTTATAGGGAACTAGGTTATTAGACACCCTTGACCTAGACTATAACTTTAGGACACCCACTTCTACCATGCTTTATGATTATGTGTTATGTGCTACATGCTATGTGTTACATGCTTATTATATTAATTATTATTTCATTTTGATACCTAATTTGTTAAAAATTCATGACTTAATAGACTATACCTAAATAGTAAATTAAATAAAACAATGTCCCTACCCTTACCCTAGGCCTCATAACCTTCTTGCCTACTTCTTGATCATTACCATCATAGCATGTGGAAACTTCATGGAGTTAAATCTATAAAAATTTCTTTATTTTCTCGTTAAGGCTTTTAAACTTTGTTAATTATTTGAGGACACGTGCAATCTGGAAGGGTGACACCTGTATTCTGGGTTTTCTATCTAGGAAAGCATTTCGTATAAATCCCAATCAACCGAGGGACCCGTATGCTTTCCTGGGAATTCCCGGGATGAGTGATTACTTATAGGCTAAAGCATGTCTCCTTGAGAAATTATATGAGTTTAATTAACCTTAATGTGTCACAGTATTCAAATGATTACATCATTATTTGAGTACAATCCAAACTATGGTTTACTATTTTAATTGTTATCTTATCTTTTGAATTCAATCAACTTTCATAAAATTCTTACATCTCTTCTTGTGTTGTGCAAATCTGTAGAATGCCTCCCCGTCATGCTACCGTGGTCAACAACAACGCTGATATTGCTGCTATCCTTGCACAACTTGTAACTCAGCTCACCCAAGTTAATGGTGCCACAAACGGTAACCATGAAACTAATGGTGGTGGTGGTGCCAACCCACCGCAATGCACCTTCAAGCACTTCAATTCATGTAACCCCCTCAAGTTCTATGGTACCGAAGGAGCTACGGGACTCCTTCAATGGTGTGAAAGTATTGAGGGCACCTTCCTCAATAGTGACTGCCCCGATGATCTTCGTGTCCGCCATGCCACAAGTGTCTTCCAAAAACGGGCACTCACGTGGTGGAATGGGGAAAAGAGAACCAGAGGTGTAGAGGCAACCATGGTCTTACCATGGGATGAGGTTAAGAGACTAATGACCGAAGAGTTCTGTCCTCGGAATGAAGTGAGGAAGCTGGAAGCTGAGTTTTGGGATCTTACCCAAGACAGTGGTGAAAGTCTGGCTTATACAACCCGGTTTCATGAACTGAGTCTCCTTGTGCCCCACATGGTCACACCATTATCCCGTTGCATTGAAAAGTACATCGGTGGGCTACCCAGGCAGATTCAGGATGCTGTCTTAGGGAGAAATCCCGCCACACTCGAAGATGTTATCCAATTATCTGCCACTTTGACCGACAACCATGTGAAGGCAGGTACCTTGACTAGAAAAGGCACTAAGAAGACTCCCGACACCACAACCCCTCCTATACACATCAAGGAAGCCAAAACTGAACCCTACCACAATAACAGAAAAAAGAAAGGCTAGAAATTTTACTGTGGTCACTCCTGATATGCCTGTTAACCAAGTTGCTCCCATGGCTCAAGCACCAGTCAAGAAGCCATATGTGGGGACCTACCCGCTCTGTGCCACATGCAATTATCACCATCCCCAAACCATTCCCTGTCGCCTCTGCACTCACTGTGGGAAGTATGGCCATACGGTCAATGTTTGTAGAGCCAAAGCACTGGCAGGCCAAGCCAACCCACCAACCCGAACCAATCAAAATGTGACTAATCAAGGTGTCCCCGCCATAGCAAATGGGCGTGCTTGTTATGAATGTGGCAACCCAAACCACTTCCATGACCAGTGCCCGAAGTTTATCAATGCTAGACAAGGCGGAGCTCGTGGGCGTGCTTTCAACATCAACGCCAATAAAGCCCAAGCCAACAATGATGTGGTCAACGGTACATTCCTTGTTAATAGTCAACATGCCTCCATTTTATTTGATACCGGTGCAGATAAGAGTTTTGTGTCACTTAACTTTGAACCCTTACATGCAAAAATACGGTCCAAATTAGAGAAAACCTTCACTGTAGAAGTAGCAAATGGTGACTCCTTTACAATAGACTCTGTTATCCATGACTGTTCTCTAGAACTCAATGATCATACATTTCCAATCAACCTCGTGCCAATGCCGCTAGAAAGTTTTGATATCATCATAGGCATGGATTGGCTGTCAAACCACCATGCCGAAGTCATCTGTTTTGAGAAATGCATCCGAATACCCCTTCCGTCGGGAGAAACGTTGAGAGTCTTTGGTGAAAAACCCTGCAAAGGACTCATATTAATGTCATGCACTACTGCTCAGAAGTACTTACGAAAGAAGTACGTGGCCTTCTTAGCTCATATTGTTCGAAAGGATGTCAAAGAGAAGAATATTCAAGACATCCCCATTATCCGGGACTTTCCCGAAGTATTCCCCAAAGACTTATCCGGTCTTCCACCCGTCCGACAAGTAGAATTTCGCATTGATCTTGTGCCCGGAGCTAACCCCGTTGCTAGAGCTCCATATCGTCTTGCACCTTCCGAAATGCAAGAACTTGCAAGCCAACTCCAAGAGCTCTCCGACAAGGGCTTCATCCATCCAAGTCATTCACCGTGGGGTGCGCCTGTCTTATTCTTCAAGAAGAAAGATGGATCATTCCGCATGTGTATTGACTACCGAGAACTCAACAAGCTTACCATCAAGAACCGTTACCCATTGCCTAGAATTGACGACCTCTTTGATCAACTTCAAGGTTCCACTTGTTTCTCAAAGATTGATCTTCGATCTGGTTATCACCAACTCAGTGTGCAAGAGGAAGATATTCCAAAGACTGCCTTCCGAACAAGATATGATCACTACGAGTTCATGGTCATGCCTTTTGGGCTAACCAATGCGTCCGCGGTTTTCATAGACCTCATGAATCGTGTGTGCAAACCATACCTCGACAAATTCGTAATCGTTTTCATTGATGACATCTTAATCTACTCCAAGACTAAATCCGATCATGAACAACACCTTAGATTGGTTTTGGACCTCTTGAGAAAAGAGCAACTATATGCCAAGTTCTCCAAATGTGAATTTTGGCTAAAGGAGGTTCAATTCCTGGTTCATATCGTCAATGAAAAAGGAATTCATGTGGACCCTGCTAAGATCGAAGCTGTAAAAAATTGGAATGCCCCTAAGACCCCCACCGAAGTTCGTTCATTTCTTGGTCTTGCGGGATATTATCGTCGTTTCATTTCAAATTTCTCTAAGATTGCTGTTCCACTCACCGCTTTAACCCACAAGGGTAAACCTTATGAATGGGGACCAAAGCAAGAAGAAGCCTTCCAAACTCTCAAGCAAAAGTTGTGCGATGCTCCTATTTTGACTCTCCCTGACGGGAATGATGATCTAGTTGTCTACTGTGATGCTTCCAACCAAGGCCTCGGTTGTGTCCTCATGCAACGAGGTAAAGTAATCGCTTATGCATCAAGGCAACTTAAGATTCACGAGAAGAATTATACAACGCACAACCTCGAATTGGGTGCGGTTGTATTCGCATTGAAGATTTGGAGACATTACCTTAATGGCACAAAATGTGTGGTGTTCACCGACCATAAAAGTCTCCAACACATCTTCAACCAAAAAGAACTCACTATGAGGCAACGACGTTGGGTTGAACTCCTTAACGACTATGACTGCGAGATTCGTTACCATCCTGGTAAGGCGAATGTTATAGCCGACGCTTTGAGTCAAAAGGACCATATCATGTTTCAATGTGTCCGAATTCGAACCGACATCCAAAATCGTATTTTTAAAGCTCAACACGTCTCAGTCACCGAGGGTAACATGTACGAGGAAATGTCATGTGGTGTTGAACTTCTGCTTGAATCAAGACCCAATGGCTTACTGTATTACTTGAACCGTAATTGGGTCCCCGATCGCGATGATCTCCGTATATTTCTCATGAACGAGGCCCACAAGACTCGTTATTCTATCCATCCTGGTGCGGATAAAATGTGCCAAGACCTTCGCCAACAATATTGGTGGCCCGGTATGAAGAAAGACATTGCTCTCTATGTTGCCAAATGTCTAACTTGCTCCAAAGTCAAAGCCGAACACCAACGTCCTTCCGGGTTACTTGAACAGCCGGAAATTCCCGTGTGGAAATGGGAGAACTTAGATATGGATTTTATTACCAAACTCCCTCGCACCTCAAGTGGTTATGATAGCATCTGGGTGATCATTGATCGTCTCACCAAATCTGCTCATTTCTTACCCATCCGTGAAGACTATCGGGTTAGGAAATTGGCGCAAATTTACATTGACGAAATCGTGAGCCGTCACGGTGTTCCACTAAACATAATCTCCGATAGAGATGCTCGATTCACCTCCTGGTTCTGGAAATCTATCCAAACTGCCCTTGGTACATGATTGGACTTAATCACGGCTTACCACCCCCAAACTGATGGTCAGACCGAGCGTACAATTCAAACTCTTGAAGACATGCTTAGGGCTTGTGTAATTGATTTTGGTGGCAATTGGGATTCACATCTACCCCTAATTGAATTCTCTTACAACAATAGCTACCACACAAGCATCAATATGGCCCCATTTGAAGCTCTCTATGGCCGTAAGTGCCGTTCTCCTATATGTTGGAACGAGATTGGTGAAGCACAAATCACTGGTCCCGAGCTAATCCAAGAAACATCCGATAAGATTATTCAAATCCGTGACAACATTCGAGTAGCGAGGAGTCGACAAAAGAGTTATGCCGACAAACGTCGAAAACCCTTGGAATTCCAAGTCGGTGATCTTGTTCTTCTGAAGGTATCTCCATGGAAGGGTGTAATCCGTTTTGGAAGGAAACGCAAGTTAGCACCTCGCTATGTGGGTCCATTCAAGATCCTTGAAAGGATTGGGAAAGTGGCTTACAAACTTGAGTTACCTCCATCACTTGGCAATGTGCATCCTACTTTTCATGTGTCCAATCTAAAGAAATGTCTTGCTGATGAGAATCTCCATATACCCCTTGACGATGTGTGCATTGACGAAACGATGGAGATCAAGGATCGTGAGATCAAGAAACTCAAGCGAAGCCGTATCCCTATTGTCAAAGTTCGTTGGGAATCTAAACGTGAACCCGAGTTTACTTGGGAGCGGGAGGACCAAATAAAGCTCAAGTACCCACACCTCTTTGCTGATTCAGTCGCCTCAACTAGCTAAATTTCGGGACAAAATTCCCTCAACATGGGGATACTGTGACATTTCTGATTTTTACTATCTTATTTTCAGTTCAATGTAACACTTTTCAAATCCAATTCTAGTACAACGCTTTAAATTCATTCGTGCCAACAACTAAAACCTAATTAGCAATACAAATTTCAAATTTTTTTCTTTTTATATATATACAAATACATGCATATATACATTGATTCATCACACAAGTGCATACACATAAGCAACCACACACTTGACAAACAATTCGACACAATGGTTTGAAACCTATCACCTCGATGTGAACCTTAAAGTCGTGAATTTGGACCAAACTCACCTGTTTGACTTTTAAAAGTCAAACAGGGCCGAATCCTCAAAATCCAAGTCCCTGTATCGGCCCAATCGATTGCTACGGGTTGCTATGTCGTGTATAAATGATAGACAACCCAATCTCGGCCCAAACAGCAACCCAATTCGACCGATTAAGCGGATGATTCAAAATTTGAACAAATTGACTTTAGATAGTCAAATCCGTATCAATTAACATTCAATCGATGAAATCAACGCGTCCTCAATCCCGAAAGTCACGCACAAACCAATCCCTCCTATATCCAGTCTCTAACATGACCCGATTCATCCCTAATTCGATGAATTATCGGGTAAACAATCTCCGCGACTATCCCGGTCAATTTGAAATTCAAATTGGTTTATACGAATGGAATTAATCAAATTAAATCCCTCTCTCACTCTCATATACGATCACTCAAACCCTCCCAACTCTCAATCGAACCCCATTACACCTCTAAATTCCTGTCGACCACCAGGAACTTCGAGACTGAAATCGTAGCCGACTGCATTCGTGCCCCAATCTTCACAAGTAAGTTTTATGTCGATCGATTCGTAACCAAGCTCCGAGCAAAAGCCCCTTATCAATTCGTGTTAATAGAACCCATCGCGACCGATTTGGAATTCTAGGGTTCTTGTTCTTGGCATTTAAACTGATTTGGGGTTTTGTTTAATCTCGTGTTTTAAACATTTAGTTTACGTATTAAATCAGCGAAACCACCTGGTCCGGCCGGCAAGCCACTGCGCCGCCGAACCAGGTGGCGTGGGTTCAAAACCCACAGCCCACTCATCCGGTCGACTCTCCTTTTTTGCGCATATCCTGAATATCAGACTCGCCCCTTCGTGTTAATAACCAACAAAAACCAGATCTGTACACGGGTTACCCCCTTGTCCAGTGGCAAAGCGAACTACACACAGGGACCACCCGGGTTCGAACCGGGTGGCCTGTTTTAATTTTTTTTTAAACCTATTTTTTAGCCCAAAAATTATATAAAAATTATTTTTATAAACCATATAATATTTTTAACAGAATAAAAGCAGATTCATAAATTTTCTATATAAATTCATTTTATTATAAATTTATGGCTAAAAATTTGCATATTAAATATTTAAAATAAAAAAAATTGGATATTTAAATAAATCTCCAAATAAACACAATTGATTTTATAAAGTTTATAAAATGTCAATTTGATTTAAAGCAATCAAGTTCTTACCTTAAAAATAAATAGATAAAATTTATTTATTATAATTTTTCACTAAAAGGTTAAATGCACATTTCTCGATTTTTATACATAAATATTAATTATATAATTTTACGTTTATACATCCTTATACATAAATAAATAAATTAAAAATTATTTATTTAATTTATACACCAATATTTTTACATAAACTTTATAAATAAATAAATAAATAAAGAAAGATTATTTATTTAATTTATACCTTAAATATAATTTTCATATTATTTCTCTAACTAAATAAATAAATATTGTTTAAATTATTTAAACCCAAATTCAATTATTCTAAAAACTGTTGGGTTCAATCTTTCATGTTATACAACACCCGTTTTAAGTACAAATCACAAACCCAACCCTTCGTACACACACCCAATTCAATCCTAGACTTAGGCAAAGACTATTATACACATTATTAATTTAAATCCATATACTTTACACGTTAGGTTAACGTTGTGAGATTTCAAGGATCATTTTTCTAACTAGTTTCGCGTGCTAACTACACCTTTGAATCAGGTGAGTATTACATAGCCCCTTTTCTCTTTTACACTTTTTGGGGTGATTCATGAATTATATACAAACAATAGTTTACATTTACACAAACTACACAAACACAAATCCTATTTACATTCATGTGTGCAAATTTGAGCTTTATGTTTGAGTGCTAGGTGTGTTAACTTTTGTGTGCAAATTTTGTGCAATCACTAACTAATTAAGCCGACGGTTAACAATGATAGATCTATTGAGTCTTACAAACCCACCCAGATTGGGGTGATTGTTACCGACAACACAATTTGCATGCTAGTTACAAAGGTTTGATTGTACTTTAGTTACACAATAGCTGCTCCCCATAAATGCCTTATTTATCATGACATGTAAGGATTTGCTTATTCATATTTATACACTATCTATGTACAAACCTATGTATGCTCATCAACTTTTTAATTGACCCTATTTTATTCATGTTTCAGGTGATAACGTGTGAATTTGAGCAAGACATGATACACTTAAGTTGGGCCTAGTTATTTTAAATTCAAAGAACAATTTTTATTTTTATTTATGTACTTGTTGAATTTTGCTATTGTGTTTGAATGGTTGGAAATGAAATTGATGATTAATTATTGAAATCTAGTGAACCTTGTGCTCATGAATAGTCTACATGTCCCGCCCTGACGTTTCCGTCGTCGGTTGGGGTGTGACAGTTGTAGTGCATGTCCAGGTTGCGTCCTGTGTGTATAACTTGTTGCTTTGTGTGCTTGCATTATTATCCGTGTATACAGTCAACGGTGATAGGAAGGATTCGGTCCTTCGGGTGTTGTCACCATGCAGTGATGTGGCAGTCTCTGTGTGTGGGGGGGGGGGGGGGCGTGGCAGTCAACATGTGGGTGACTGGGTAGTCATCATGGGTGATGAGTGTGTCACTGTGAGATGTGACGGGGCCTTGCGTGGGCAATACTGAGACCCGAAAGGGGGTTCTCGGAGGTGATATAAATATCCCGACGGGGATGACCCTGACGAGGGTATAGGTGTAATTTATTGTGTGTTAAACCTTGATTGGCCTTGGTGATAAGGCAATTATGTGATGATGTTATTAGCTTGTGTGTGTAATTTTGATGGTCGTGATGTCGTGTTTAGGACGAGGATATTAGTAGACCTTGAGAGAGTCTTGTTTAGGGCTTGTCAGGTCTGTGCCTAGGAGTTGGTTGTGTTAATCGGTCTTTGATAGGGTGCGAAAGCACACGTCTTTATTCCTTTGTTTTAATGTGTTCTAAGTAGTTTTATATTAGTTTTGAGTCAATTTTATGTACATTTGAGTCGTTGGTCTTATTTGTAGGAGCTCGGGAATATTAATGAAGAATACGTGAAGAAAACGAGCGAAGAAACGAAGCCCGGAAAAGTCCAAAGATCAAAAGACAATTTTCTGAAATTTAGGTCTCTCGCGGTACGCGAAAGACGAGTGTAATAATTCTCGCGGTACGCGGGAAACTCCAGGAATCCGCCCGACTATTTTGGTCCTCGCGGTACGCGAGGATCCAGTCAACATTCTCTCGCGGTACGCGAGAGGGCCGTTTTCCGCAAAACCCTAATTTTCTAAATTAAAAAGATTTAAACGGCCATTATGAGGGAGTTCGATTCTAAGCCGTTCCAGGGAAGAAAAGAGGCGATTTTGGGAGTTTGGAAGAAGATTGAAGCTTAAAGATTAAAGCTTTGGATTCCGGGTTCGTAGTTATACGTTCTAGGTTTTAAAGACTTGATTTTTATCTTTGATTTTATGTTTTGAACCTATGGATCTTGCTATTTGCTTCTGTGTAGATGTTCTTAGTATGATTCTAGGCTAGATCCTTGATCTACCTAGGTCAATATGATGATTATGTGTTAAAGTTTCGATTTTTATTCGGTTTTTGGATTTGAATGTTGGATTTATGATTTAGTAAAGGTTTGAGTTTGTTTATGTGTGATGTTAGTGCATGTTTAATTCTGATTATGTGGTTGATTATGCTTTTCTGCGTTGATTGTGGTTGTCTGCCAGTTTGATCTTCGTTTCTGGTTCATAGACTTTAGGGTTTGTGAGTTAGAGTGGTGTCTAGACGTAGTAGCCATAGAAAACCTAGTTAATTACTGATTAGAAGTGAATGTGTGTCCTAGTTCAATACCCGAGAGGTGAGAATTAGTCGTTTAGTCTTCGTCATTAGGAATCCGAGTGTCAGCTGTCTGAGAGGAAGTTGGTATTAGGTGTCTAGTGATAGTTGCTATCCGAATCATAGTATCCATTCTAGAACTACCCCATGCATTCCTTGAGTGTATGGTAAGCGGTGAGACTGAGAGGTAATCCGTTTATTAGGGTACTTGTCATAGTAGGAAATACCCGAGAGGTGATCCGATCATCTGGTGAGTTAATATCCTTAGGTTGTCTTCTGGTCACATCCCGAGACCGAGAGTGATCGGGAATCCACTAGATATCTTTTAGGTGTTATATCTTTAGAAACCCAGATCCAACCTAGTTCCAAAACCGATAGAAGTTGAGCTTTACACATAGGATTCCGACCTAGGTAGTGACCTCTCCATTCTTGATTTCATCTTTAGTTTACTCTTGATAGCTTGAATTGTCCTTAGTTTATTGCATTCTTAGTTAATCTTTAGTGTAGTAAACCCCCCAATCAATTAATCATATTAAGTCCTAGTTAGAGTCTAATTTAGTTATTCAGTGTCTTTTGGGTTCGATATCCGGACTTCGTTAGGCTATATTGCATTGATCGGTACACTTGCCGGTTGTGTGGTCTAGTTTTAGGTCGAGTCTAGGTTTTATAAATTTAAAGCTAGAGAGTCTAGATTAGGTTTTATTTGATAGTTTTTATAGACCGTCTGGACGACATCAAGTTTTTGGCGCCGTTGCCGGGGACACTTGGCAATAGCAATATTAGCTTTGACTAGTTCTTTGTTTGATTTTTGGTTTATTTGAGTCTTTTGTTTTCTTTTGAGTCTTGTGTGCTACTTGTGAGTCTTTATTCTGTTTCCTTCTTAGAGTCTTTCTGTTTATGCCCAATACTCGTTTGCAAGGATCACCATCTTTTGCAGCTTTTCAAGAGCCCGAACGAGAGCTTCACGAGCGCACCCGCGACTTTCGGGAGCGTTTAGAGGAGCTGGTTAAATCTAAGGTACGTTCTACTAGCCCAGTTCCAATTTCTATCATGGGCGACGCTGATCCTCCAGCGAGGCGTACAGTACACCAGAGGGCCAGTGAGGGGGTCACGGGCGCGAGATCTTCGATCACACGCCCCACTATACCGAACACCAATTCTTGGCAGATCCCATCACATGTCATGAGTACGATCACTCATGCCACTCAATTCCATGGCCTCGAGGATGAGGATGCACCCGGACATTTGTCCCGCTTCGCGCGGATATGTGATACATTTAATATCACGGGTGTATCTAAGGACGCAATCTACTTGTGTCTCTTTCCATTCTCTCTTTCTGGGCGTGCATCTACTTGGCTCGACACTCTTCCCGACAATTCTATCACCACATGGGAGGATCTCGAAGCCAAGTTCTTCAAGAAATACTTTCCACCTTCCAGGGCCGCTCGCCTTCGGGACCAGATCCATTCGTTTCGGATGGATCCCGACGAGCCTTACCACATGGCCTGGGAGCGGTTCAACGCGCTGTTGAGCCGATGTTCCCAGCACGGTCTCCCCGACTGGGCACTAGTGGAGAAGTTCTATAATGGCCTCACCTTCGAGACGCAGCAAATGTTCAACACAGCTGCAGGAGGCCATATCATGGATAGACTCGAGCCTGAGGAGTGCGAGGATATGTTCGAGAGCTTCGCTCAAGCCGAACAGCAGCACCCACGTTCTGTTAGGGATTCCATCCCTACTGCTAGGTCACACGCCTCTTCTCCTAGAGGTGTGCATCAGGTCACTCCTGATACTAGCGTGGCTGCTGCCCTCGCCTCGATGGCGAATGAGATAAAGGAGCTCAAGCTCAGTGCTTTGAGGTGTCAGGTGTGCAGGGGAGGACACGACACCCGAGATTGCCCGGTAAATAATCAAGAGCATGTGAGCTATGCTGGCAACCAATACCAGAACCGAAATTACAACAATTCTAATACTTTTGGTTCGGGATGGAGATCTGGATTCACTGGTCGTCAGCAACAGTATGGAGGAGCAGAAGAAGGAGCGAGTTCTGGGAGCACTGTTGGGTCACGAAGGATTGAGGAGATGATGGAGACTCAGACACAGTTGCTTGCCCAGCTGGTGCAGAATAACAAGGATGCTCGGCTAAGACTGGATAGCCATGACACTTTGATGAAGAATCAGCAATCGGCGTTCCAGGATCTGCAACGCACGGTAGGAGACATTGCTAGGAGCATACATGATAGACAAGGAAGCCCTTCTATGGGCCCGAACGCTTCAGTGATGGCCGTGTCTATAGAGAGTGTGGAGAGTAAAGTGGTTGAAGAGGTTGACCCCCACTCTAAGGAGCATAATATTCCCTCAGTGGAGGAGGTGAATAAGATTGACTGGGAAGCTCGATTTGCTGAGATCGATGCTAGGATGCTAAAAGAGACCGAGTCGAATGCTGTTTCGACGAGGAGCATGATAGAGAAGGAGGATGAGAGCCCACCGGTAGTAGTAGAAGAAGAGCCGGTGGAGGAGGAGATAGTGGTTGAGGTGCCTACCAAGAAGGCACAGGAGAAGAAGAAGGGGGTGGAGATGAAGTCCCCCGAGATTGACTTGAGTCGTATTCCTTATCCCGCACGTGTGTTGCCACATAAACACGCTAAGGAATACGGTCACTTCCTTGATATGTTCAAACAACTCAAGGTCAATCTCCCGTTTGTAGAGGTCCTCCAGCATATGCCCAAATATGCCAAGTTCTTAAAAGGCCTTCTTTCCAACAAGAAGAAACTTGAGGAGGTCTCTGGAGTCTCACTTGGTGAGCAATGCTCGGCAGTGGTGCAAAATCATTTGCCAGAAAAGTTGTCTGATTCGGGTCGGTTCACGATCCCGTGCTTGTTGGGCAACCTACCATTACACCACGCGTTGGCCGACCTAGGTGCTAGCATCAATTTGATGCCCTATTTATTGTACAAGCAGCTGGACCTAGGTGAACCACAACCAACGCGCATGAGCATTTCCTTGGCTGACCGCTCAGTCAAGTATCCACGGGGAATAGTGGAAAATCTATTAGTGAAAGTGGGCAATTTTGTTTTCCCCGTGGATTTTGTGATTCTAGATATGGAGGTGGATGACAAGGTCCCACTCATCTTAGGGCGCCCGTTCCTACGGACCGCAAAGGCGATGATTGATGTCTTTGACGGGAAGCTCACACTTCGTGTGGGGGATGAGGTCCTTACATTCAATGCTGTAGAGTCCGGGAAGGATGTTGGCGAGCACAGCCATTCCGTGTGCATGCTCGACTCTTTCATAGACCACCATTGGGACTCCGATCCGATGTTAGAAGTTGGTGAACCCGCCCCGAATATAGAAGAACCATCTGAGTGGGCGTTGGAGTTAGAAAGGTTGTTAGGGGAGCCGGATGATTACGGTGATGATGAGATGCCCGATGATGTACTGAACATAATGGCTGAATTTGAAGATGTCATGGGAAAAACCCCAAGTGTGGGGAAGTTAGTAGATATCGTGGAGGATCCCTATGATGATCCTGGTGAGAGTGAAGAAGCCATACCGCTGAAAATATCTATTCCTGAACCTTCACATGTCCTCACCCTTGTTTGTGCTGAGGGGAGAATTGAAAAACCGACCCCAAATTCTAATCCCCCTAGATCTAGGCCACCACGTAAGAGAACCCGCGAGTCGAGAGAGGTAGAGTTGAAGATGGAGCAAACCCCAAGTGTGGGGATATGTAAAGATGACAGTACACTCGGTTATTTGAACAATGTTATCTTCGGTCCGGGTAGGTTTAAGTTGTGGTGGAAGGACTGGATTGCTACATGTGATATGAGTTTAATGTTTGAGAGTAGTAGTTGTTTGCTAGAGGCATGGAGGACCCGGAGGCCGCGCAGGATGAAGGCGGTACCGGTTAGGATCAAGGAGAAGCCCCCTGATAGGCTTGCTTGAGTCATGGGCAAGTGCCCGGGATGTAGAGTTTGTATGATTTCATTGGGTTGAGTCCGTGTCTTTTTCTTTGTTTTTCGGTTTGTGTTTTGTTTTTGTCAAGTTTTGCAGGAATCCATGCTTGATTCGGTAAGGAAAATCGTCGGGAATGAAGCCCCAGGTATGGTTACATGTGTTTTTATGCTTGGGACAAGGTTTTAAGGAAGTGGGTGAAAATTTTTTTCTTAAATGGCAAAAAAATTTTTCTAAGTACAAAATTGAAAAAAAACTTCAAAACTTTCTGTTAACGACACCCTCCCGCGGTACGCGAAGAACGAGAGGAAGATCTCTCGCGGTACGCGAGAGACAAAAGTCTCGGCCGGCCTAACTTTTTGGCCTTCGCGGTACGCGAAGAATATCCCCTTCGACTTACGCGGTACGCGAGGGACTGCTGGTGTCACCCTATTTCCTTTGTTTCCCATGGTTTCCCGTACCCGTTTCTGTCCCCGTTTTCACTCACCACCACTATTCATCACCTACCTTCGTACCACCACTACCATGAAGCATCACCTTTAACCACCATCATCCATCACATTAATTCACCCACCTACCACCATCCGACCACCGTGACCATGGGAAACTAGAAACCGTTTATGACCGATGTTCGAACTTGCTGTGGTATTCATGTCTTTGTGTTTGCCACATGTCGAGTATGTTTTCTCTGCATCTATCTATCTTGAGTCTTTTAGTTTTCTTGAGTCTGTCTAGTCTCTATATTTTATTTGAGTCAGTTTAATGCTGTGGGTTTGTATGAGGTTTATTTTGCAGGTTTTATCATTCTGTCCGTACTCAATCTCCATTCGGGCGGGTTTGATGATTACCATTACTATCTTGTAAAGGCAACCCAACAGCTGATGTGTAACCGCGACCGAAATGCTATACGGTGCACACAAGGAAGAACGAAGCTGCATACTAGATTGCATCTACATTACCAGCTAAGTCGCTTCCTGTTTTTTTTTTTTTTTTTTTTTTTTTTTTAGTTGTGTTTTGCTTCACATTGAGGACAATGTGTCTTTCAAGTGTGGGGATGTGAGTGTCTAGTTTGTTTAGTTTGTGTCTTTAAAAATTCAAAAATACAAAAAAAAAAAAAAAAAAAAATTGAAAAATTTGAAAAATGTTCTTGAAAATAATTGCATATATTTGGAAAATGATAGTAGAACTGGATCTATTTATGAGTTTAAAAGATTAAATAATTGAAAACGTGTCTAATTAGTGATGTTTTGGTAGACCCAGCTAACTAGTAGAGCTTAAATATCCTGTTTGTGTTATTTAGGATTAATCACGGAATAAAATCATGATATCTTGTGGGTATTCATCTTAGAGTAATGGTAATACTGAAACTGTCAATATAGGGTGATAGGTACCACGATTAAGTTAAAATTTAAAGGTTTTTGAAATTTTTTATGGCACACCATTCTCTTTTTATGAGAATAAATCCGAGTTTCGGTGGCGCCCGCATTCCATAATCCATGTTATTCCATAATTTATGAGCTATACTGAGTTTTGCTTATGTGTTACCCTTTGGGATAGCGACTTGGAGGATACACCCCTAAGTAAGATTTATGTGCTTCATTGATAGAATGTAGTCTATGTGTTACCCTCCGGGATAGTGACTTGGTGGAAACGCCTCTAGACGAAAGTTCTTTTGCTTATTATGCTCATTATCATCCATTCATTCATGATTTCATCTGATTTCTAAAAACCTGTAAATAGTAGTTTAACGTGGTAGGGTAAATCTATATGGTTTAATCCGTGCCTAAACATGACCTTGAGACGGGATTAGGTAGAGCTGTAACTTCTAAGTGTGAGTCACATAGATTGATTGATATGTTGTATAAAATGGATTTAGAACACGTAACGGGGGCTTGAAAGTTAGTGCTTGGGTTTAATCGGACAGAAATACTAATTGTTGCTTTTTAACACGTGAGTATGTTTTGAAAATTGAAATTTATGTTTGTTGAGTTAGATGCCAGTTATGATTCCATTTGCAGATTTTTCGAGGACGAAAAAAGGTTAAGTGTGGGGATATTTGATAGGGTGCGAAAGCACACGTCTTTATTCCTTTGTTTTAATGTGTTCTAAGTAGTTTTATATTAGTTTTGAGTCAATTTTATGTACATTTGAGTCGTTGGTCTTATTTGTAGGAGCTCGGGAATATTAATGAAGAATACGTGAAGAAAACGAGCGAAGAAACGAAGCCCGGAAAAGTCCAAAGATCAAAAGACAATTTTCTGAAATTTAGGTCTCTCGCGGTACGCGAAAGACGAGTGTAATAATTCTCGCGGTACGCGGGAAACTCCAGGAATCCGCCCGACTATTTTGGTCCTCGCGGTACGCGAGGATCCAGTCAACATTCTCTCGCGGTACGCGAGAGGGCCGTTTTCCGCAAAACCCTAATTTTCTAAATTAAAAAGATTTAAACGGCCATTATGAGGGAGTTCGATTCTAAGCCGTTCCAGGGAAGAAAAGAGGCGATTTTGGGAGTTTGGAAGAAGATTGAAGCTTAAAGATTAAAGCTTTGGATTCCGGGTTCGTAGTTATACGTTCTAGGTTTTAAAGACTTGATTTTTATCTTTGATTTTATGTTTTGAACCTATGGATCTTGCTATTTGCTTCTGTGTAGATGTTCTTAGTATGATTCTAGGCTAGATCCTTGATCTACCTAGGTCAATATGATGATTATGTGTTAAAGTTTCGATTTTTATTCGGTTTTTGGATTTGAATGTTGGATTTATGATTTAGTAAAGGTTTGAGTTTGTTTATGTGTGATGTTAGTGCATGTTTAATTCTGATTATGTGGTTGATTATGCTTTTCTGCGTTGATTGTGGTTGTCTGCCAGTTTGATCTTCGTTTCTGGTTCATAGACTTTAGGGTTTGTGAGTTAGAGTGGTGTCTAGACGTAGTAGCCATAGAAAACCTAGTTAATTACTGATTAGAAGTGAATGTGTGTCCTAGTTCAATACCCGAGAGGTGAGAATTAGTCGTTTAGTCTTCGTCATTAGGAATCCGAGTGTCAGCTGTCTGAGAGGAAGTTGGTATTAGGTGTCTAGTGATAGTTGCTATCCGAATCATAGTATCCATTCTAGAACTACCCCATGCATTCCTTGAGTGTATGGTAAGCGGTGAGACTGAGAGGTAATCCGTTTATTAGGGTACTTGTCATAGTAGGAAATACCCGAGAGGTGATCCGATCATCTGGTGAGTTAATATCCTTAGGTTGTCTTCTGGTCACATCCCGAGACCGAGAGTGATCGGGAATCCACTAGATATCTTTTAGGTGTTATATCTTTAGAAACCCAGATCCAACCTAGTTCCAAAACCGATAGAAGTTGAGCTTTACACATAGGATTCCGACCTAGGTAGTGACCTCTCCATTCTTGATTTCATCTTTAGTTTACTCTTGATAGCTTGAATTGTCCTTAGTTTATTGCATTCTTAGTTAATCTTTAGTGTAGTAAACCCCCCAATCAATTAATCATATTAAGTCCTAGTTAGAGTCTAATTTAGTTATTCAGTGTCTTTTGGGTTCGATATCCGGACTTCGTTAGGCTATATTGCATTGATCGGTACACTTGCCGGTTGTGTGGTCTAGTTTTAGGTCGAGTCTAGGTTTTATAAATTTAAAGCTAGAGAGTCTAGATTAGGTTTTATTTGATAGTTTTTATAGACCGTCTGGACGACATCAGTCTTCCAGTTAAAATGGGTGTTAGGTCACATGATGGTGGTCTATTAATGTCACACCCCAACCAACGGCGGAATACGTCGGGGCGGGACATAGAGACTGTTCATAAGCACATGATCAAACTAAATTTCATATAAATATTAAACCAATATTTCATGACATAAGTTTAAATAAACATCCAAAACAAATACATCAAAATGTTCAATTCTTTATTCAATCTAAGTCTCATCCCTATTTGAAGTAACTTGCATGAATTCTCAAATATTTACACCTGAAACATGATGAAAACAAAGTCAACTAAAAATAGTTGGTGAGCATACATAGGTTTTGACTCTACAAATAGGTTCAAAATGTTGTGTACAATTCATATGTAACATGGTATAAATAAGCAATTATGGAGAACAACTATAGTAAACCGGGTGCACAATCAAACCTTATAACATGTTGGGCATAACACTCATGTTACCCTTGTATTGTCGGTAAGCAATCACCCTACCTGGGTGGATTTGTCAAATGCAATAGATCTATCATTGTTACCGTTGGCTTGCACGGAGTTAATGCTTGTACTTTTTATAAATGTAGTTTAGCTCATAGTGTTCAAAGCATAAGGCACAAAAATACACACATGTACACGTTGTTTGAATTGTATAAATTGCAAATAGTTCAATGTAATCATGTTTCACCCAAAAAATATAAAATGTTAAATGTGGGGCTATGTAACTCACCTTGCAATGAGTAGCTTGAAAGTCATACAAGTATGTGGTTGTTGCATAAATGTTCTTAGCTAATCACAAGATTAACCTATGTTTGATGGAATAGGTGTATCAATAATTTATACAAATGAATAAGGGAATTCTAATGCGTAAAGAGATTGATGTGGGTATCCTCATAATAATAATAAAATAATTATTTGAGTTTCAAATAATTTTTATGTAAATCTTTGATAAATATTTGTATTGTAATTTGAATAAGTGAAATGATACATAAATGTTTTCATTTGCTTGTAAATAAATAAATGAATATATAAACTGACACGGTGTCCTTTTGTTTGTAAATAAATGAATAAATACATAGTTTTCTTTTGTTTGCAATCGCATAAATTAATAAATGAGTAAATGAATAATAATTAATTGAATAAATAAATAATTAACTATATAAATAAATAAATAAAACCTTTTATTTCATTAGTTTGTTTTTCATGAAAATTAAGTGTTAAAAATAATGATTTAGTTAATTAGTAATTAAATCAAAATTTAAAGTACAAAAATAATGTTCTAATTAATTAATAATTAAATAATAATTAATTATTATATTTTTTTTACGGCAACACCTAGATATTCTAGAATAATTGGGTTTCCGAGGGGCAACACCTATAACATCCAGGGCAGCCCACCCCAGGAGGAACCCCCCAACTGGGGTAAACCCCCTGATCTGGCCACAGACCCCTTTTTTGTTGTGGCCCGGATTCGAACCCAAGACCTTCACTATAGAAAGTCTTGGAGTTACTATTACACCAAATGGCCAACAGTCAATTAATTATTAATTAAAAGTATAAAATGTGTTTAAATGTTTTTATATAATAAAACTAAATTATATAAGAGATTGTATAAATCTTTGCAAGGTGAATGAGTTTATAGAAATGATCATAATTATATTAAAATTATAATTTATAAACTAAGGATTTTAATTATATAATTTGTTTAAATAAAAATATTAAATAAGTTAAATTTTATTAGGTTTTTATCCTAATAATAATAAATAAAAATGGTTTTTCTTGAAAATTTAACAATTTAAATTTATTAAACAATTCCGAGTTTTATAGGATTTCTAAAATAATTTTTATAAAATGTTTTGAGTCTTGAAAACGGGTTTAAAAAGAAAAAGGGTTGTTGGGACTCGAACCCGGGTCTGTCCGGTGAGGCACAAGTGCACAAACCACTGGACCAGTGGTCCAGTAGTGTTAGTAAGCCGGTTCCAAGAAATGTTAAGCAAGGACTAACAAGGAGCCTGTTTCAGAGCAACACAGGCGCGTAAAAAAACTGGGGTTGTGGGTTTCACACCCACGCTACCTGGTTCAGCGGCGCAATGTCTTAACCGGTTGGACCAGGTGGTTTCACTGGTCTATATGGAATCCGATAATTTAAATACATGTATTCGAATGAGCAAAATTCCCAAATCAGATTCATACGCAATCGATCAAGAACTACAAATCAAATTGAACTCGATACCCTCTGTCATTAGCAATTGACAGAGGGCTTTTGATCGCCAAGGTATGACGAATCTAAAGAGACAAACCATACCTGAAATGGTTGCGCGACGAGGGAAAACGACAAGGAGGTCAGACGCGATGTTCTTCGTGCTTGATCGAGCGCTAGAGTTGTAATGAAGTGTGTATGTGAGTTTAGAAAGTTCGTAGGGGAGTTTGCGAAGGTGTGAGGCTCGTTTTATATGTCCAATTTCATACCCAACGTACGAATTGATTGGGTTTATGATTAGGACGGTTTCGGGATTAAATCTTGAGTTTAATCATTGAATCGTGTTAATTGAATCATCAAGCACGTTCGAAACAACTGTTATAACGTTCATGCACGATCTTGACAAGTTAATACACATGAATTCGATCTTGTTGTAACCGATTTTGTTCCTGTTGAATTTATGAAGTCAAAATTGGATGGAATAGGTTCAAATTGTGGGTAAATGTTCAAATTGGAAAGTGAGGGGGTTGAATAGGGGGGTCCATACAGGTTTGAGGGGGTTCAAACTATAGATTGGGTTCAAAGCCAATTTATTTGATTTAAAAATCATTTTAATTATTTATAAAATTATTTTTATAAGATTTATAAAACTTAAACATAATTTATTATAAATATTTCATAAAGGAATAAATTTTATTTTTTTATAAAATTATAAATTGTATAAATGGTTTTATTAATAACGTCAAATACATATATATATATATATATATTTACATATATATTTATAAATAAATACATTTTTATATATAAAAAGATGTAAATGCATGATTAAAAATTCATGAGTTTTATTTTTGATATTTTTTATTATAACAAAGTATAAATATGTATCTGTATACACATGGGGGTGGTTCTAATAGAAACCCACTTGAGTTTAAAAAAACTCACTAAACCCTGTTTTACAGATGGAAAAAAAAAATTATTTTTGTGATAGATTCTACATTCAATTTTATCACTTTTGGCGATAAAATTAAAAAAAAAACGCCAAACGGTTTTTTTTTTAAAATCTGACGTTTGCTACATATGTAAATGCTGTTTTTAACATATGTAAATGCTAACGTATTGCATATGTAAGAAAAAAAACGTTGTTTTTTTGTTATTTTTTACATGTTTTTTATTTTTATTCGGTGTTTTTTTTTTATTTTTTTCTGCGACCAGGGCTTTTTTTTATATAAATAATCAATCCCAATTTAAAAAAAAATCTAATTTTTTTTAAAGGGTTTCGTGGGTTTTTTCAACTCAAGGGGGTTTTCATTTTACTCTTCCCCATATACACATAATATATATATATATATATATATATATATATAGTAGAAATATAATATGAAATTGCAATATTGATAACTCTGAATTTAATACATATTGAAATAATGATTGGTGTGTCACATTTTATTGAAAATGAAATTGTATTGTCATTATTGCATAAAATAAAGTACAAGAAAATCATGGATGTTAAACGTAAGCTCGATCCATATCGGTAAGACTTACTGGTTATTGGGCATGGGTGGAGTCGGGGACTGTTGGGGTTGGAAGGAGTTGGGTAACATAGATAGAGTGTGTTCGGTGTAAATATTATAATAATATTTAGATATATTAGTTTCACGAGATCAGGTTTTAAATTTATAAAATGATAAATACTCAAACTTAAAACACACACAATAGGCAAGTGTACCTATCACAGCGTAATATAGTTTAGGTAAGAACCAAGTATCGAACCAATGGACACAATCGAGTTCCAATACTCAACTTTTGTTATCGTTTAGCCGGTTTAATTAGTGAGTGAGTTTTGTATGCTTGTGAAGCGGAAAAGTAAATGACAGAAAAGTAAATGACGGTAAAGTAAATGACTGGAAAATAAAAATGTGTGTGATGTGTGTAACAGAAATTTAACTAACAAAATAGTAAATAGCAGGAAAGTAAATATCTCGGAGATGATCAGGTAACGAAGAGTATTGCTTTGGGCTTCGAATCCGCTTGGTACGTGATACTGTTAAGTTGACTAATCAAGTGATATGACTACTACAAACTTGTGACCCGGGTCACCGCTAGAGCCTCGTTCTCACGACATTTGATTCACGAATTAAAATCTTTAAACTAAAATAGTAAAGCCTCCCGCTACGGACAAAATTTACCCTCAACCCTTTTGTGTTATCTCTCCAGGTTGGTTTGAGACATCGAACTTAAATGCTTAATATTGTTGTTAAATAGGTGATTATACTTTGCTCACCGGGAGACGGTGTAACAATGGGACCGAGTATAAATACGTACCGTTCCCAACATGAGTTCACCAATTCTTGATCACATAATAAGTTCATATAAAGATGTATGACCTTAATAATGCTGACCAAGTCTTGTCTTATCAATCTCTACTCGTATAAAGACATACAAGCTTCAAAGAAAGTTTGATTAAAAAGGTTTTATGGTCTTACAATTTAAATTCAAGAACACTCACAAATATAGAGACGGATTTAGACAATAAAAAAGCCCACCAAATGGTGGTTTTAAGAGCGAATAATTAAAGACATAAACATACCACTAGATTAATACGTCAAACATTAACATGCACCAAACTTCATCTTCACCCAAGCAATACAAAGAGTTTAGCCACGAATGGCCATAATAACTAGCGTAACGCCGAGTTTCGTAGGCTCCCCTATTACGGATAAAGAGGAGGAGCCTCTCTACTCTCTACTTTAACTACGAATTTCTCTCTTCTGGATAGCTTCTTGATGTATGGAAAGGTGTATAAAATGAAGAACTCAAGTCTCCTATTTATAGGCCTCAAAATGAACAATGCACGACCGTGCATTGGATTGCACGAGCGTGCAAACACCCCAGGAATCAAACAAGGTACAAATGGCAGTGTACTGAGTCCTTGGGGAGCAAGTCATGCATTGCACGACCGTGCATCCCTCCTCCTGCTTCCTGTTTCGTCTTTTAGCTGTTGTTTGACTTGTTGTTGACCTGGTTGACTTCTTGGGGGTCAAAGCTCGGGAAAGATCTTCCAAAAGGCTTGATTTCTTGGTGTTTTTGACTGGTTTTAGCTTTCTTTATCTCAAGACACCGAATAACATTCAATTATAAAATATTAATGTTTTAAGTACCAATTGCAAGGTTATTAATCAATTAGTACCATAATATGAGGATTATTATGCACGTAAAACATTTATAATTTAGGGCATATCATAACACCCCACATTTAAAATTTGATTGTCCTCAAGCAAACTCATGTATGATCAGACCCATAACTAAAAACTTTACATAAGGTAAGGGAGCTTTGGAAACTCCGGGATAACTCATGAGTCGCTTTATTCTATTTTTGTGCTTTTCTTTTTCAGGATGATGAAATTCATGACAAGCCTACTAGAACTTCAATTATGCATAATCCATCACTCCTCACAATGTTCACTCAACTCTAGGGTTATATATGTATGGATAATGTAAGTTAAGTGGAACACTCAAGTTCGAATCGAATTATGCTATGGTCATAAGCTTGTATGCAAATCAAGTCTCCACCAACTAACTAAGTAGTATGCACGAATCATGAGGACTTTAAAAGGGTTGTAATGTGGCTAAAAGAAAATAAAGGGTGAAAGTGAAAATCTTTTTAGGTTTTTAGGGTTTTAAAAGGAGTTTAAAGAGCTGCAACTAACGTGGAACGCACAGCTACGGCTACATGGATTAAGATGGAAAACACTAGCGGGCCCCTCTATAGTACTCAGATCATGAGGGTATAACTAATTTGAGGGCTCGTTTATGGTCATATTGCCAAGACCAAGATCTATTATCTTTCTTAACTCTTCCCTTACTGCGTAGAACACATTACTGTCTTTTCGTATGGTTCCTTTGGCTTGTAGCCTAACAGCTCCTACTTTGATCAGATGTGTATACTCATGTTGGGAATAAGTTTGATTTTTGCTGCACTTTCCATCGTGGCTCCAGTTGCCACACTTCACACATTTGTCGTATCTTTTGGCTCTTATTTTGGCGGCACTTTTTAACAAGCCGTAGAATGGTGGCAATTGTTCTTGCTTGCGCCACCGTTTTCTTTCATCACTTGTTACTTTGAAAACTTTCTCTCGGAGTTCTTGTGGTAATTCGGGTTACGCGAAATGAATACAAGAAAGTAAAAAGAAATCAAAAGAATGAATGTCCAACTCTTTAGGGTCTAACCGGTAAAAGACCAACTTCTCTCTTTTCTTTTTCTTTTCTCATTTTTTTATTTTTTTCTTTTCTTTTCATATCATCAAGACTAATTTTTCAATAATTCTTTTTCCTCAATTTCCTTGAAATAAATTTTTCATATCTTCCTTGTAGATCTTTCAGCTGTTTCTTCCTAATATATCCACTTTCTTGTTGTATATTCCAATTCTTTTGAGCGAAATAGATTCTTTCCAAATTGCCTCAATGGTTTTAATAACCACAAAAGATAGTCTAATAATTTTCCATTCTTGAAGACAATTAGCCAATAACCAGTGTTTACAAAAAGCTGGTATGGTGATAATTGTGGGTAGTAGAAATGAAAAGGCTAAGGCTCAAAGGGCTATCTAGGTAGGTATTGTTTTTGGGATTTTGGGTTTAAGGATAATATATATGAGGGTAATAAAGTCTTAGGTGCCTCAATCATTTTCATACTTCTACTAGTTCATGATCTTAACATGTATAAGTCATACAGGTTCTAATTATGCATAAAATTCGATCGAAAAACACTCAATATACCAAACGAAAGAGCATGTGAAATAATGATAATAATGCTCGTGAAAAGGCTCAGATTATTCTCACATGGAAATGGATGGGATAGAGTTTAGTGATTTGTTATGCATAATATCCATTTGTTTCTACTTGCCATGTATTCATTTTATTTAATTAGGTACGAACTCAAAGAGATTTAGATTTTAGGGTTTAAAATTTTTGAAATTTTTTTGGGTTTTACGAAAAGTAGGTTTTAGTAAGGTCTTAGTCAAATGGGTAGAAAATCACAAGTTTAGTTTTACTGTTTTGAGGTTACAAGTAGTCCTAAATCTCTAATTCCCCACCCCACACTTAAAACTGTGCATTGCGCTCAATGTACAAATGCATGTAATGGAATGCTATGCAGGAATTTAAATGCATGAAGTTTTAAGGGAAAAGAAACTGGTAATCCCCCGGTCAATTCGGTGTATAACCTAAGGCCAAAACTTATTATAGTAGTCAACATTGCTTTAAAGACTTCATCGAATTTCTCAGAAATTTGATGTGCTTTCCAACACCCCAGCTTGTAGAGGTGGCGTGTAACTCCTCAAAGAAGTAGAGAAACTACCTGGTGATATTATGCTACACATAAAGAAAAACATAAAAATAGAAACGGAAATAACAGGTAGTAGTTAAGCTACTAAGGTCCTAGTATCGAGAAGGCATACCTGGGGGCTGAAGTATGAGAAACTTAAACTTGAAAAAACCAAACCTGAGGTCCATGTGTTCTGCCGTATGCACCAACTTATCAATTTATTCGTGATCATCGGGTTTCCTACCGGAAGCACCATGTTTATTTAAGGGTCGTTGGCCGGACCCGTACGTGCTTCATCAGTCTTTCTTCGTGTGGGGGATATTGACTTCCCCCGTGTCTCCCACTCCTTCATTCAAGTCCTTCAACTTTGGTAGCTTGTCCCAGTAGTTATCAATCCAGTTTGTGTTATCAAGACCCTTGCCAAGGTCTGGTTTCTTTCCTTTGATAAATTCTTTAGCTTTCTTCAGTTGGTAGTCCAGATTGGTATCGATGAACTGAGCAATTTCAAAGGGATCATTTGATAAGCATTCATTCCCTCTGATGTTGTAAGTTACTGATTGTTTTCCGACACGAAGTGTAACATCCCATTAATTCAACAGATGTCGACCCGGGTTAGTGAACGACCCGAATCCGTATTTAGCATAGTAACGAGTAGAGTTGGCCGAAGGGGGTACGTCTAGCTACCAAATTAGACCCGATTGGTCGTTATTGTGCAGTTCAAGTTAAAAACACGTAGTTAAGGATAGCGCGAGGACCCGGACGTAACTGTGGCATGTATTTAAATCATCTAATAAGAAACCCTAAGCCATTCTTGGCTAGGTGTCACACGACGGCAGGGAAGGATGAGACGCCGGGAAGAGAGAAGGAAAGTCGACGGCGGGGTGGTGCTACGGCGGTCACGCGATGGTGTGGTTTCCCGGGACGAGTTCAGGTAAACTTGATTTCCCTTTCTTTCCTCTTTGCACTTGTTTTGCAGGAAAACCCGATTAGGGTTAAGGGTTAGATGGATGAGGATGACAACAAGGGAACGGATGGCGTTGGTGGCCGAGTGTGGTGGAGGTGGAGAGGGGCTGTGGACGCCGTACAAGCGGCGGTGGTGTGTGGTAGAGACAGGAAAATAGACGATGGCGGAGAAAGGTGGTGTGGTTGGCTAGCCGTGCACGACGAGGGAGACCGGACGACGGATGAGCAGGGCTGAGTGGTGGTGCTCAGCGGCTACCACTTCAACGGTGAGGGGGTGAGGCACGGCTAGAGTAGCGTGAGACGGATGAGGTCGGGTGCTGGTCACGTGGGGTGCTCGAAGTGGACGATGATGGGTTTTCTTGATGACGACGGGTAATGGTGCCCGACGGCGGCAGGCTAGTGGCACACGGCAGGGAGAGCTAAGCTGGGTTGCATGGTGGTTTAAGCATGTGCATGGAAGCTTGCTTCAAGACTACGTGTCGGTAAGATTGGGGTTTTGTGAACTTAAGGCGTGCGTGTTGAATTTTCGACATGTATGGGGGCCTCAGCTTGGGTACGTGTGGCTTACGAGACAAAGGCTTTGCATGGCACGTAAACGTGCATGCATGCAGGCTCTAAACGGGTTCAAGATAACCCGGATTGGGTGGAGATGTGGATTAGGGTTTGTTGCAAGGACGAAGGAATGAGTGGATGAGGCATGTGCCAGTATCATTTATATTTCTACGTAATTGACACATGTTTAGGATGAACTCTGACCATGTGATCATACTTTGATAGGTTCGGACTTCGTGCGAGGAGACCGTTGTAGTGCAAGAGTTAGATCTTCATAACAGTGAGTTTCTAATCCCCTCTTTTAAACGTTTTACTATTTTGGGGCTATCGTACATACACACATGTTTTATTAAACGAATGTATTACGAGTTATGAGTTAAACCTGAAGTGTTTTATGAGATCGTAGGTAATAAAGAAGCTAAGGGTCATTATGGGGTCCTTAGGATGGGTGACCAAGAGTAGTGATGATTTGTGTGTATCATCTTATGGATTAGCCGGGATGAGTCGGGAATTAAGCTAAACCTGTGATGGTTATATAAGGAGAGTTAGCATGGGAACCCGTACGTGGTTCATTAACGAGTCAAGTAGGTGCTAGTATGCTGTCATGCGTCGTCTGCTTGATGCTGTGTGTATTGTGTCGTTGTCCTCATGACACGACGGGTATTGTGTTTGCATGAGTCTATGTGGTGTCCATAGTATGTACGGGCTAGAAGTCAGTATGGTTTTTGTGTGTCGTATAACTTCATATTCGGAAAGAGTTGGGTAATGTGTCTAGACGTTATGAGGATACGTCTAAGTAAGCATTGGATTACACACGTAAGTGATCCGTAAATGGTGGTGAGTCGTAGTACATCTACAGGTAGTGTCTTATGTATATATGTGTTGCTTTGTGTGCTTGCATTGTTGTCCGTGTATACGGCTTATAGTGATGTGGAGGACGGAGTCCTTCGAGGTCATCGTTGTACGTGTGATGTGTCAGTCACCGTATGGTAGATGATATAGTCACTGTGTGGTGGCTCGGTAGTGTTAGAACCTATTAGTCCATAGAAATCAATTAGATTTTAGAAGTATAACTTCAGATTTTTCGGTCGAAAACTTCATGTTTTTGGTCGGAAAATGTTTTCGGTCGAAAACATTTTTCGATCAAGAAAATTTCGATCGAAAACTCTCTAGTATAAATAGTTGTGTCTTTTGTATTTCAAGTAACTTTCTCATTTGTGTACTGTGATTTTACAAGTTAATCAAGAGAATTTCTGTGTGTTTCTACTGTTAACACTTGATTACATTACTTGATTAACGAAGCTAATCATCATGAAGTATGCGTTTGGTGTGATTGATAGTATTGAGATTGCTCTTCTTTGATTTGTTCATTTTGATATGGATTTGATTTCTGAATTGATTCCGCCAATTCAGATAGTGATTGAAGACTTTATCCTTGAATATCAACAGATCTGAGGGAATCACAAGTGGTATCAGAGCTGTTGGTTAATAGCTCTTGGTATTCAAGAAGATTTTAAGTCAAATCTGGTCAAATTGAAGTAATTTGGGTGCCATTGTTGCTGATTTGAAGCTAGTTTTGATGGAGATGAAGTTTGCATCAAGTTTGAAGACTTGATTCTTTACTCGGATCATCACAGAAAGTTTTTGGTCAATTCAAGTGTTCTTCTGTTGAATTGTCCGAAAAGTTTGTTTGAAGTAGCCGAAAACTCCGTTTGAAGAAATCGAAAAGTATTGTCCGAAAGTTCAACTGTCCAAAATATTCTTACTTTTCGATCGAAAAGTATTGTACTAAGCTTTCGACCGAAAAGTTATAAGTTGGAAATTTTTCTGATTTCGACCAAGTTTCAAATTACAAGTAAAGAATGGCTGGAAAGGTATACGATACTGAGAGGGTTATTGGGAAATCACCACCGATGCTGAAATCAATATCAGAATTTTCAAATTGGAAGATAATGATGAAGTCTTATTTCAAGTTTACTGAACACACACTTTGGGAATCAATTGTAAAAGGTCCTCACCTTCCTAAGACTGCAAATGCTGATAGGTTAGTCCCGACTGCTGATCCTGATCTTTATTCAGAGGAAGATAAGAAGTTAATCGAAAGGGATAACAGAGCATTGGGTTCTATTATTCTAGCACTTCCGACTGAGTTGTATTTGAATTTTGAGCAACATGAAACTGCTCAGGGTCTGTGGAATGCTTTGTGCTTAAGATTTGAAGGTAATGAAGCTATTCAGGAAAGCAGAACCGATCTTCTACTAAAGCAATATAACAAGTTTAGTTATAAAAAGAATGAGACTCTCAGTGAGCAGGTGACTAGGTTTACAACCATGATCAACAGGTTGAGAAAAATGGGAGTAAAATTTGAAGAGTATGAGCTAGGAAAGAAGCTGTTAGACTCACTGCCAGATTGCTGGAGCATACCTTGTATGCTAATCAAGAACACAACTCCAGATCTGAAGAGTAAAACACTTGATGATATTATCTGTTTACTCGAGTCTTATGAATTGGATGCAAAGAAGAGAGAGAACTGAACAACAAAGATAAACAAAATAACTCAAGTTCAACAAATGCAGCATTATTTTCTGGAAGTAGTGAAGGAAATAGTGGAACAAAACCTGAGAAAAACAAAGGTTGTTGTGAACACTCATCTGGTGAGAAAGTCAAGTCATCTGGACAAATCCCTGAAGATCAGATTGCTCTGGTCAGAGCTTTCATGAGCAGCTACGATGCACTGGTGACAGGAAAGTTACAACCTTCCATGCATGATGTAGAAGATCTTGTTCAGATCAATCCTGATGATTTAGAATATATGGACATGCAATGGCAGATGGCCATGATAGCTGTAAGGGCTAAAAATTATTTGCAGAAGGATGGGAAGGATAAGTTGTAGTTTAGTAAAAAGGTTTTGTTTTAACAAAGCTAAACTTAGGTGCTACAACTGTCAAAAGCTTGGTCACTTCGCTCGCGAGTGTACCAAGGACAAGAAAAAGAAGGTTGAGGGAAGCGGGGTTAAGCTGGTGGAAATGATTGATGAATCTGATAAGTCAAAGAGGATCCAACTTCACTCATTTCCAAACAGCTGAGTAATTATGAATGGGAGGATGAGATCGAGGACACTGAGGATGAAATGGATGAAGCCTTGATGGCTGAAATTGAAGATTCAATGAAACCAGTTGGTATTACCAGTGATTGTGCGCTCAAAACCGATTCTAAAGGAACGGGCAAAGCTGATGTTTCTGATGAAACTTCATCTGAGAATGAGGTAAATTCTGAAAATAAATTTGATATATGTTCCTCATTATGTGTAGATCGAATGCAAAGTTATCATGCAGCAAACACGTTTCTGATTGCTGAAAACGAAAAACTAAAAAGAGTAAACAATGAATTGAAACAAAATGAAGTAAATTTTACAAGAAAAATTAAAACATTATTGAAAGATAATGTAACATTTAAAGAATATTTGGATAAAAAAGATGTTTTAATCAAAGATCTTTCAGAAAAACTTATCAAATCTGAAACTGATTTAATAAAAGAAAGGGTAATTGTTTCAAAGTGGAAGATGCAACAAAATGTCTTTGATGAATGTGTGAGCAAACATAGAACTGTTTATATCAAAGACAGGTTGGGTTACAACAAGGTTCCACATCCTGAGAATTTTGTACCTTTTCCTGAACCGCATGAATCGAATGAGTTGATGAATGTCTAAAATTCTAACTTTCATGATATGTATATTAGTGAAGATATAAACTCAGGGTGTGTGGATGATGAAAATGAACTTGATGGAGTGAAAAGTTTTTCAGCTTTCAATAAACAGTGCACTAGGGAGTTTATTAGGGACTGTAAACAGTACCTAGATGTTAACTGTAATGTAGATAAATTTGTTTCAATTTCTAGTTTAAATGCTGATGCAAAAAATATTAATGCTTCTGATTCTGATTCTGATATTTCTTATGTTTCGGCATGTTCTACTAATGGTTGTGTTGAGTTTGATTGTGTGTCTGAAGTGTCATCAACATCAGCTTTCTTTGATAAAGTGGTGCATACAGCTAGAGATTATGTCCCACTTAATAAACTCTCTAGTCTAGTTGGTGATGTGGTCATAGATGAGTTTGGAAATCCTCTGATTCAAGAGTATGATTTGTCAAGTGAGAGACCAAAGAAAAATAATGTCATAGCACCAGAGAATCATATTCTTACCAGTGAGACAGAGAACAATAAAGTTGTCAAAGTTAAAGTGAGTGTACCAACAAATGTCCAAAGAAAGTCTTGGTGTGTCAAAGGCAAATCCATTGATGTAAAAGACAAGTTCATTGATGTCAAAGATAAGTCTATTCAAATCAAAGAACAATTAAGAGAGAAAAGTTGTGGCATAACGAGTGAAGTAGGCGAGTGTTCAAAGTCAAAGTCAAAGCCTAAGAGCTACAATTGCTTGTGTGTAGTCAGGTTAGTCATTTTGCGAGAAATTGCAAACACAACTCTAGTGAGTCAAGGTTCACAAAGAACAAAGCAAAAGTTAAGAGCAACGTGAGCGTCTGCGAACGACAGTGTGTCAGAGTCCGGAGTGATACAAAGATACAGTCGTGATTACTTGCTTTCCAGAAATTGTCATGCTTTATATTCTAATGTGTGCCGTGATTATGTGCTACCAAAGTTTGGGGATAAACGTGTCCCAAAAGGTTCACAATATGTGAAGAAATTTAACTAACCGATCTATTTTGCTAAATAAAATATTACTATGAAATATGCGAAAAATGTTGGTTATGTTTGGAAAGTTAAAAATGAACAGTCTTCACATATGGCTGGAATAAAGAAAAATATAAAATTTATAAAATTGAAAGAACAAGATGTTAAAGATGTTAAGACTGTAAAAGGTAAAAGTCAGCTCAGGTCAAAGATGATCTGGGTACCTGTTTATCACTGATTTTGTCTTGAATGTGCATGGTTTAACCGGGAGGACTATTAACAATGCTTGGCATGTTGATAGCGGTTGCTCAAGGCACATGAATGGACAAAGAAAAATTCTGGAAAATTTTCAAACTTTTGATGGAGGTTTTGTTGCATTTACTAGAGATAAAAAGGGAGGAAAAATAACTGGTCAAGGAACAGTGTCAAATGAACTCATAACATTAGAAAAAGTAAATTTTGTGTCTCAATTGGAATTCAATTTACTAAGTGTTTCTCAAGTTTGTGATAAAGACATACCAGTTCATTTTACTGCAAAGGAATGCTTGTTCTTAAAGCATGGATTGGTTATTCCAGAAGAAATGATTCTGATGCGTGCTCCAAGGAAATTCAACACATATGTGGTTGACATGAATGATCATACTACATCAGTAAACATTTCATTTTATTATCAAAGGCAACTGGTTCAGAATCTTATTTGTGGCATCGAAGAATGGGTCATGTGAATTTAAAGAACATGAATAACTTGGTGCATAAAGATTTGGTGTGAGTATTACCAAAGAAAGAATTCACAACTGAAGAAAATTGCATGTCATGTGTGAAGGGAAAACAGCACAAGAAGTCTCATCCAAGAAAAACCATAACAATTTTTACTAAACCTTTATTTCTTATTCATATGGATTTGTTTGGTCCAGTTCGAGTTAAAAGTATTGCGAAAAAGTCATATTGTCTTGTTATCACAGATGATTTTTCAAGATTTTCATGGGTGTTTTTCCTTGCAACAAAGGATGAAACACCTGAAACAATTATTGATTTTGTCAAACGAATAGAAAACATCTGTGATAGCAAAGTTTCAATCATTCGGAGTGACAATGGAACAGAATTTAAAAATAAACTGATACGTTTGTTTTGTGCAGAAAAAGTAATAACACATCAGTATAGTGCTGCAAGAACACCACAACAGAATGGAGTAGCTGAAAGGAAGAATAGAACTTTAATAGAAGCTGCTCGAACAATGCTTGTCGATTCCAAGTTGCCCATTATCTTCTGGGCTGAAGAAGTAAACACTGCATGTTATGTTTTAAATAGAGTTCTTATGTGAAGCAACTTACAAAGACTTCGTATGAACTATTCTATAAACGAAAGCCATATATCAAGTTCTTCAGAGCATTTGGTTGTTCTTGTACATTGTTGAATACACAAGATTCATTGCCAAAATTTGCAGCTGTCGGTGATGAATGCTATTTTTTGGGTTATTCTTCATATCAGAAAGCTTATAGAGTGTACAACAAAAGAACTAAAATTGTTCAAGAATCGTTTTATGTGGAGTGGCAAGAACTAAATGCTCATACAGATCAAAATGGACCTGACTAGTTCTTTGATGCTGGAGTAATCTTCAAAACTTTCGATCAACAACTTCAAATGGATTCTAATGAAGCAAGTACTTCAGGTACTGTAACTGAGTCTTCTACAAGTAGTGATCTATCTGTTGGAAAGTTTTTGGTTGGGCCACAGAATTTGATGATTCAAAATGAGATGTCTGAGAATGTTACTACAACAACTCAAACACAAGAAGATCTTGTTGATAACTCTGATGTTGATTCTAAAGTACAAGAAATTCCAAGTGCAAATGATGAACCAACAGTTAATGAATTTAGTTGGATCCTGTAAATGATCAGACTGAGGATGTAATTAAGTCAAGTTCTTCTATTGTTGAAGATTCAAATGATCAATTACCAGAGTTGAATGATACAAACATGCCAGAATCTATGGAAGTTGAGCATATTCAAAATCATCAAATCCATTCTGCTCATCCAGTTGAGAATATTATTGGATCTCTTGAAGATGGAGTAAAGATAAGAAGTCAAACTGGATATAAAAATGTTTGTTTGTACTCCTGTTTCTTATCTCAAGAGGAACCAAAGAATGTTACTGTTTCTTTACAAGATCCAAGTTGGATTGAAGCTATGCAAGAAGAATTGCTTCAGTTTAAGAAGTTAAACGTGTGGCATCTTGTGGACTTACCTGAGGGAAAATATCCAATTGGAACGAAGTGGGTCTTCAGAAACAAAAAGGATGATCGTGGGATTGTAGTTCGGAACAAAGCTCGTTTGGTTATACAAGGTTTTTTATCAAGAGGAAGGACTAGATTATGATGATGTCTGTGCTCCTATTGCACGAATTGAAGCCATACAAATCTTTTTGGCTTGTGCATCGTACAAGAAATTTACTGTATATCAAATGGATGTAAAAACAGCTTTTCTGTATGGGGTGGTAAAGGAAGAAGTTTACATGAATCAACCACCAGGTTTTGAAGATCCAACTCATCCATTTCAAGTGTATAAGCTTGATAAAGCATTGTACGGGTTACATCAAGCGCCTCGTGCGTGGTATGAAACCTTGTCAATACATCTTACATCAAATGGCTTCGTTCATGGAACAATTGACAAGACCTTATTCCTGAATAAATATGATGTTGATTTGTTAATTGTACAAGTTTATGTCGATGATATTATCTATGGATCAAAAAATGAAGCTCTTTACAAAGAATTTGAACAAGTTATGAAATTAAAGTTTGAAGTGAGCTTGATGGGAAAAATGCAGTTTTTTCTGGGGTTACAAGTTGAGCAGTCTGATCAGGAATTCTTATTCATCAGGTCAAATATGTGAAAGATATTCTTACAAAATTCAAAATGACTGATTGCAAATCAGCTTCAACACCAATTGCTCCTCATGAACCTTTAACTGTCGATGTGTCTGGAGTTGAAGTATATCAAAAGATGTACAGGTCAATGATTGGCTCGGTATTTGACTGCTAGTCGACCAGACATCATGTCTGTTGATTGCTCTTGTGCCAGATATCAGGCAGCTCCAAAGGAATCTCATGAATCAGCTGTTAAAAGAATTTTCTGATATCTTAAGGGTCGAGTAAATTTAGGTTTATGGTATCCTTCTTGTGACAATCCGACTTTTTAGGTTAACACCGTTAACTATTTCGTTAAGTTTCTTATTAAAAACTTAACCCCGTTAATCAAATCTAACTCCAAGGACTAATTCGGTCACAATATCAACTCAAAAATACAAGGACTAGGACTGTAATTACCCTAAACCTATTTGATTGACTTTCTAAGTCAAAATTAAGAATTTTGTGTTCAGTTTGACTTTTAAAAGTCAAACCCGTGGATTCTTGACTCAAAATTGAACTCCACGGCGGATATTCGTAGAGGTTGTAACCGAAATACACGATCCCTGTCATAAACGCACATCATTAGAACTATTACACTACCATTAACTCGAATTAACACCAATTATGAACAATAATAACGTAACCGTCACCTCTATCATCCCCGATCATCAAATTGATCAAAACCATGTATCATTTTCACGAATTGAACTCCTGCACACACTCGACGAACCTCTGTGAAGCTTCTACACGCGTTGAATCGATCGGAGAAGCATCCACACTCGCCGGAGAGCAAACCATTCTCGGTCGGCACCTGTTCTACTAGTACACTACCAATTCGAGCATTATTCTGGTAACTCTTACATCCTTTAGCTTCATTTTTACATCAAGATCGTAAGCCCTAACCTAATCGGGGCTTACATTACCAAATTGAACCCAATCCAGATTCTAGGGTTCATACGAAACCGATTTAATCAAACTTTATTTTAGAACCTGTTTAAATACAATTAAATTATATCATTAGATTCGTAATCCTCCATTTGATGAAAGCCGTATGCCAATTCACTGCCATAATATCGAATTGACCATGACCCGGAATCTAGGGTTCTTCATAAAATCGATTTGGGGGTTTCGACCTTAAACTCAACCACAATCAAATTAAATTACTTGGTTAGATTCGCAATGATCGAATGAGTAAAAGCCCCATGATTTCAAGGATTTCTAACATCAGAAATATTCAAATCGATCCCACGTTTTCAAATTAGGGTTTCGGCCATCAATCTCAAAATAATCGATTCAGAACTTGATGTTTTTCAAATTAAAACTCACCCCAGGTTCGAAATCTTGTAAAGAATATAACCCCTATATCAATTGGTTCGATAGTTGTCAAAATCGACGGATTTGGAGGGTGTTTGGTTCGGGTCGCGACATAGAGGAAGAACACAGGGGTGTTTAGGATTAAAACCATTTTATTCCGGGTTTGTGTGCGATAGCCTAGCGGCCGGGACTGGTTAGAGCTGTGTGCGTGTGTGGGAGAGACACGGGTTCGAGACCGGGCTCCCACAATTATTTTTAAACATTTTTCTGATAATATTTAATTAATATATAACTTATATTATTTTCCCAACCTTTGTAAACGACTCAAACGCATTAAAATAATTATTTAATTATTATCCGTTATCAACATTCGACGCGTAACGCGAATTTCCTAAAATCATTACAATAAGATATATATATATAAAAAAAACTTCGTCGACACGTTCAATTATTCTTAAATCCTTAGAATGCGTTAGGGCATTCTAGTCTTCCGTGTCGTTGTCACAATTCCCATTTTATCCCTAATTTATGTGTTTATAATTTTAGGGCATTCGTAAGTCGTTTGAGACTTACACACGTGGTTCCAACTATCATTTGTGTGATACTACCTACAACGCAACGCAGGTGAGTTTTCACGGCCCCTTTTTACTGTTTTAACTTGGGGGAGAAAACATGCTTAAACTGCTTTTGAGATTTTGTATTTCATATGCTATCAATGTTAAAGCTAAGTGTAACACGCTATCACAGAAATTCCTCATCTTATCTCGAACCGTTAATATGGATCATAGCGAGGTAATGTTTAGTAGTACTACTGGGTTTGACAAATCCCACCCGCGTTAGTCGCGCTAACTCGATTGGATATCGAACGGGTGAAATGTTAGCCTACTCACATGGCCAGTATTGATAGACCTGGCAGGAGGCAATAAACAAACAGTCAGTTTCGGTTGCGAGCACTTGAGCTAAACATGAACATAGGTTAGCTACCTATAGATACATATTGAATGATCATAAATCTGGTAAACGCTTACGTATTTATTTGAAACCTGTGAACTCACCAACCTTGTGTTGACACTTTTTCTTACATGTTTTCTCAGGACGCTAAGCTAAGACACAGGTGCACGTTAGGGCATACATGGGATTCAACTGCTTTGCTTTGTGTCTATTTATGTTTGGTTGAATTATTCTATTGTACTTTGTTTGGTCTGGACGTTTGGACTTTTGAGACTTTTGGACTTTGGTTTTAGGCGCGTGTATTTTGCGCATTTACTTTCTTTACGCTTCCGCATTGATACTCTGATTTGAAAGATATTTTCATTTTGAGTCCTATGTAGAGTCGTTCAAAGTAACTAATGTCTGAGATCCTGGTTCGTCACTTCCAAACAGTAAAACTCCGTTAGTTGAAATTGGGGGTGTAACAGATTGGTATCAGAGCCATTGGTTATAGAGAACTAGGTTTGCATACTAGACTATAGCCTCACACATTAGTTACATGTCATTTAGATGTTTGGTACTTATACATAATGTTGCAGGATCATGTCGTCAACCCCACCTCCATCACCTAACGCATCAGGGCATAAGGCACCTGTACTCTCATCCCCGGAACCCAAAAGGCGCCGGCCTACTTCGGGTAACCATTCAGTTGACCAGGGCAAACCGAGTAACGCACGAGCATTGGATTATGCTCTCAATTGGGACGTATACCCTCATATGATCCAAATATGGATCGAGATGGGAGATGTTCCATCACCTTACTTTGGATCCACATCTTCATCATCTACACTACCTAGCTTACCATGCACCATGGAACAAGATTTCGCAGCATTCGTATCTTATATGTTGAAGGAATTGAGTTTTGTACAAGATGCCACCGAGGAGATACCTAAACTTATGAAGAATGGACCCCAAGTAGAGGAGAATAAGGTAGGAGTAGAACACTTGACTACCGAACTAGATGCAACGGACCATGTCCACAACCTTTTAGTGTATCGTGTGGCACATCTAGAGACGAGGGCTGACACTATGAATGATGATATGGAAGGAGTTCTGGAGAGACTAGCTGCTATGGAAGCTCAGCTACATGTGGCAAACCACACTGCTGAAGGCCTTCAAGAGAGGGTGACTCACTTGGAAGCCCAACTACAAGCGGCCCTATTTCCGAAAGACATTCCAGTATCTGATGATGTGGAGGAACCTTTTGAGGAGGAACCTTTTGAGGAAGAGCCTTTCGAGGAGGAGCCCGTGGAAGAGGAACCGGTTGAGATAGACGATGCGCAATAGTATGTTTCTTCCGATGACGAAGATGTTTGATGACCTTCCTATCCTATCTTCCTTTTCATGTTTGCTTTTGCCTATGTTATTTCTCTTTCCAAACCTAGATGGGTAAGGTTGTTCCCATCCAATAAAAGCATGAGAAGTTTAATATTTGAGTTATTTATTTTGTAGCCTTACAATTTATTTAATTTTCAAAATATTAGATGTTGTATCTCCTTACTCGTACCTGAATAATGTTTAATATGCGGTATATTTCTCATTGTTTTTCATTTGTGATTGTGAACAATCATGTCTGGGAGTGGACGCGGAGGCCGTGCCAGTGGTCATGGTACCATTAACATGACGGCAGCAGAGCTTGCAGCATTGATAAATGATAGTGTGGCAGAGGCCCTAGCAGCACAAAATGCTGCAGGTAAATGCTTTAACTATTGACTAATAGTGTCAATCCTTCTCCTAAAAACATTTTTCTAAACTCTATAATTCCAATTCAATTTGTACTTCTAAATCCAGGCCAGCAAAATCAGCAAAACCAACAGCCAGCCTGCACTTTCAAGGCATTCATGGATTGCAAGCCCCACATCTTTAGTGGAGCTGAAGGATCCGTTGGATTACTTCGCTGGTTTGAGAAGGTTGAATCGATAATTGCCATGTGCAACTGCCCCGTGGCTAATCAAGTGAAGTTTGCCGCCGGAACTTTAGAAGGCCCGGCACTAACATGGTGGAATGCCCAGGTTCAAATGTTGGGACTGGCAATGGCAAATGGACTCCCATGGGAGGAATTTAAAGCAATGATGAAAGAGGAATATTGTCCTCGCGATGAGATCCAGAAGTTAGAGGGAGAATTTTGGAACCTTAAGATGGAGGGTTCTGAGATTGAACTCTACACTACACGTTCCCATGAGCTGGCTACTATGTTCCCGCATATGGTAACTCCTGACTACAAAAGAATTGAGCTTTACATTGGAGGTCTGGTGCCTCAAATACAAAGCATGGTTACTTCATCCAATCCTGCCACTATCCAACAAACCATTCGACTTGCACATAAGTTAACCGACCAAGCGGTGACACAAGGAACCCTACCTCCGAGAGGTTCAGTTGCTAAACCCACCGACAGCCACAAACGCAAGTTCGATCACCATTCCAACACCCACAACCACTCCAACTCCCACTCCAAAGGACCTCAATCAAACCAACCCCAGTTTAACCAACCGCAACAACAGCAACAGCGTAGGTTTGAGCCTACCAAGAACTTCAATCAGTCGACCTCTTCTGGCCAAAACCAGGGTGGTTATGCGGGGAAATCCCCGAAGTGTAACAAGTGTAACTTGCACCACGTTGGATTCTGCAATCGTTGCCAGAGGTGCGGTAAAATAGGCCATGCTGCTAAGGACTGCAAGGGTGAATTACAAACCAAACAACCCTTTCAACAACCGGGATCTACTAGGGCTTGCTTTGAGTGTGGAAAGGAAGGGCATATCCGAAAGAACTGTCCTCAGTTGAAGAAAGGGGGTAATGGAAATCACAACCCTAACCAGAATAACAATGGTAATGGTGGTAACAATGGCAATGGGGGAGGAAATGGTGCGAAGGGATGAGCCTTCGTACTAGGATCTGGAGAAGCCCGTTACGACCATAATGTGGTCACCGGTAAGTTCCTCGTAAATAATTTCTTTGCTTCTATCCTTTTTGACACCGGTGCTGATAGAAGTTTTATATCTAAGAAATTTAGTAATATGATAAAAGGAACTTCATCTCTATTAGAAGATAAGTATACAATAGAGATAGCTGACGGCCAAATAATTGAGGCAACTCATATACTTAAAGGATGTAAACTTGAGCTAGCTACACATACATTTGATATCGACCTTATGCCGGTCATACTTGGTAGTTTTGATATAATTGTCGGCATGGATTGGTTATCTAAAAACCAAGCCGAAATTATCTGTCGTGAGAAGATCATACGTATACCTCTCTCGAATGGAGAACCCTTTCCATCCAAGGCGAAAGAGTTGGTGCAGTCATGGGCATTATATCCTTCATGAAAGCACAAAAATGTCTTTGAAAGGGGCATACGGCTATTTTGGCCCTTGTTGCTGAGCAGCCCTCAGAAGAGAAGAAGATCAAAAATATTCCCGTTGTGCATGAATTTTTGGAAGTGTTTCCCGAGGATCTGCCCGGTCTGCCACCGCACCGTCAAGTTGAATTCCAAATTGATCTAGCACCCGGAGCAGCACCGATTGCTCGGGCACCTTACAGACTGGCACCCAGTGAATTGCAGGAACTGTCCACTCAATTGCAAGATTTATTGGATAAAGGTTTCATCCGACCTAGTTCATCACCGTGGGGAGCTCCGGTATTATTTGTCAAGAAGAAGGACGGTACTTTCCGTATGTGTATTGATTACAGGGAGCTGAATAAAGTCACAATCAAGAACCGCTACCCTTTACCCCGTATAGATAACCTTTTTGATCAACTCCAAGGATCAAGTTTCAATTCCAAAATAGATCTTAGGTCCGGCTATCATCAGTTAAGAGTCCGAGAAGAAGATATCTCTAAGACTGCATTCAGAACGAGGTACGGCCATTACGAATTTATGGTCATGCCCTTCGGGTTAACCAACGCACCCGCGGTATTCATGGATCTCATGAACCGTGTGTGTAAGCCTTACCTTGATCAGTTCGTTATCTTTTTCATCGACGACATCCTCATTTATTCCAAGAAGAAGGAGGAACATGAGGAACATCTACGCCTAATTTTGGAACTACTTAAGCGAGAACAATTGTATGCTAAGTTTTCCAAGTGTGAATTTTGGATCCGGGAAGTTCAGTTTCTAGGGCATGTGGTTAATGAGAAAGGGATAAATGTCGACCCATCCAAAATAGAAGCCATCAAGAATTGGGCAGCACCGACGACTCCGACTGAGGTGCGACAATTTCTGGGATTGGCTGGATATTACCGTCGTTTTTTCGAAGGATTTTCAAAGATTGCACAACCTCTCACCGCCCTAACTCAATAAGGAAAAGCCTATAATTGGGGCGATAACCAAGAGTCAGCTTTCCAACACCTCAAACATAAACTTTGTAGTGCACCTATTTTAGCTCTTCCGGAAGGAACCGATGATTTTGTAGTGTATTGTGATGCATCTATTCAAGGTATGGGTTGTGTCTTAATGCAACGCGAGAAGGTAATCGCATACGCTTCACGTCGGTTAAAGATTCACGAGAAAAACTACACCACTCATGATCTAGAGTTGGGAGCAGTAGTTTTTGCACTTAAGATATGGAGACATTACTTGTACGGTACCAAATGTACCATCTACACCGATCACAAAAGCCTCCAGCATATCTTCGAGCAGAAGGAGTTGAACATGCGACAACGTCGTTGGGTTGAACTTTTAAATGATTACGACTGTGCGATCCGGTATCATCCGGGTAAAGCTAACGTTGTGGCTGATGCACTAAGTCGAAAGGAAACGAAACCCAAATGAGTTCGAGCGTTACAACTCACTATTCACCCTGGATTGCCTGACAGAATCCGTAGTGCTTAACTTGAAGCCTTGAAAGAAGATAACCTACCGTTAGAAGGTACACGCGACATGGAAGCACAACTTGAGGTAAAGTCTGACGAAATTCGTTACTTCGTCGAACGAATATGGATTCCAGTATTCGGAAATTTAAGGGAACTAATCATGGATGAAGCTCATAAATCTCGTTACTTCATCCATCCGGGTTCCGATAAAATGTACCATGATCTAAAAGTACTATATTGGTGGCCGAAGATGAAGGCCGATATAGCCACCTATGTTAGTAAGTGTCTGACCTGCGCGAAGGTCAAAGTTGAATATCAAAACCCATCCGGTCTTCTACAACAACCAGAAATTCCTATGTGGAAATGGGAACAAATATCCATGGATTTCATCACCAAATTACCACGAACCCCTACTGGATGTGATACTATATGGGTAATTGTTGATCGATTAACAAAATCTACTCATTTCCTAGCAATCAAGGAAACCGACAAAATGGATAAGCTTACTCGTACATACTTGAAAGAAATAGTCTCTCGGCACGGGGTGCCAATCTCCATTATTTCGGATCGTGATGCACGATTCACTTCTCGTTTCTGGCAGTCGTTACATAAGGCCTTAGGCACGCGTCTAGATATGAGCACAGCATACCATCCTCAAACTGATGGCCAAACTGAACGTACTATCCAAACTCTGGAGGACATGCTACGAGCTTGTGTGATTGATTTCGGTAACACTTGGGAGTCTCACCTACCGTTGGTAGAGTTCTCCTACAACAACAGTTATCACACTAGCATCAAGGCAGCTCCATTTGAAGCACTTTATGGACGGAAATGCCGTTCTCCCATTTGTTGGACCGAGGTTGGAGATAGCCAAGTCACAGGTCCTGAACTTGTATTTGAAACTTCCGAAAAGATCGTCCAAATTAGAAACCGTATGGCGGCAGCTCGTAATCGTCAAAAGAGCTATGCCGACAAGCGTCGTAAACCTTTGGAGTTTCAAGTAGGTGACATGGTCTTACTCAAAGTCTCACCTTGGAAAGGTGTCATTCATTTCGGGAAACGAGGTAAACTGAATCCTCATTTTGTTGGACCTTTCAAAATATTAAAGAGAATCGGACCAGTAGCGTATCAACTGGACTTACCCGAAGGACTGAGTGGTGTACACAACGTCTTTCACATCTCAAATTTGAAGAAATGTCTAGCTGACAAATCTCTCGCAGTTCCTCTTGAGTAACTACACGTTGATGAACAGTTACGTTTCATCGAAGAACCTGTGGAAATTATGGATAGGGAAGTTAAAACGTTAAAGCACAGTAAGATCCCTATTGTCAGAGTTCGTTGGAACTCGAAACGCGGACCGAAATTCACTTGGGAGCGCGAGGATCAGATGATGCGCAAATATCCTAATCTGTTCAAGCACTCCGCGTCAAATTCTTAAGGTACTATTTAATTTTCAGGACGAAAATTCTTTCAACTAGGGAATGATGTGAAACCCCAGAATTTTTTATTTATTTATTTTAATTTTCGGGACGAAAATTCTTTCAACTAGGGAATGATGTGAGAATCCGACTTTTTAGGTTAACCCCGTTAACTATTCTGTTAAGTTTCTTATTAAAAACTTAACCCCGTTAATCAAATCTAACTCCAAGGACTAATTCGGTCACAATATCAACTCAAAAATACAAGGACTAGGACCGTAATTACCCTAAACCTATTTGATTGACTTTCTAAGTCAAAATTAAGAATTTTGTGTTTAGTTTGACTTTTAAAAGTCAAACCCGTGGATTCTTGACTCAAAATTGAACTCCACGGCGGAAATTCGTAGAGGTTGTAACCGAAATACACGATCCCTGTCATAAACGCACATCATTAGAACTATTACACTACCATTAACTCGAATTAACACCAATTATGAACAATAATAACGTAACCGTCACCTCTATCATCCCCGATCATCAAATTGATCAAAACCATGTATCATTTTCACGAATTGAACTCCTACACACACTCGACGAACCTCTGTGAAGCTTCTACACACGTTGAATCGATCGGAGAAGCATCCACACTCGCCGGAGAGCAAACCATTCTCGGTCGGCACCTGTTCTACTAGTACACTACCAATTCGAGCATTATTCTGGTAACTCTTACATCCTTTAGCTTCATTTTTACATCAAGATCATAAGCCCTAACCTAATCGGGGCTTACATTACCAAATTGAACCCAATCCAGATTCTAGGGTTCATACGAAACCGATTTAATCAAACTTTATTTTAGAACCTGTTTAAATACAATTAAATTATATCATTAGATTCGTAATCCTCCATTTGATGAAAGCCCTATGCCAATTCACTGCCATAATATCGAATTGACCATGACCCGGAATCTAGGGTTCTTCATTAAATCGATTTGGGGGTTTCGACCTTAAACTCAACCACAATCAAATTAAATTACTTGGTTAGATTCGCAATGATCGAATGAGTAAAAGCCCCATGATTTCAAGGATTTCTAACATCAGAAATATTCAAATCGATCCCACGTTTTCAAATTAGGTTTTCGGCCTTCAATCTCAAATTAATCGATTCAGAACTTAATGTTTTTCAAATTAAAACTCACCCCAGGTTTGAAATCTTGTAAATAATATAACCCCTGTATCAATTGGTTCGATAGTTGTCAAAATCGACGGATTTGGAGGGTGTTTGGTTCGGGTCGCGACATAGAGGAAGAACACAAGGGTGTTTAGGATTAAAACCATTTTATTCCGGGTTTGTGTGCGATAGCCTAGCGGCCGGGACTGGTTAGAGCTGTGTGCTTGTGTGGGAGAGACCCGGGTTCGAGACCGGGCTCCCACAATTATTTTTAAACATTTTTCTGTTAATATTTAATTAATAAAAATCAAACCCTATAATATTATATTATTATATAAATGTGTTTTAGCCCGGGAAACAACCCGTGGGCTCGGGTTTGAATTTTGTAACAAATTGTATTTCCACTTTTAAAAATATCGTGGTCGTATTATTTTCAAACCGTAATCTCGTATAAAATAATATAATAATATTATTTTCAACCCGTATTCGATGTTAATAAAATAATATATAAATTATATTATTTTCAACTCATTCAAATTCCTTGTGTGACATTTGTTTTAAAAACTATAAATAATATATACAATATTATATTATTTACCTACGTTATTTACCCCGATTAAAAATAATATATTTATTATTTTTCCACTCCAAGAATTATTTAGTAAATCCTTCGTACTTAAAAATAATATATAACTTATATTATTTTCCCAACCTTTGTAAACGACTCAAACGCATTAAAATAATTATTTAATTATTATCCGTTATCAACATTCGACGCGTAACGCGAATTTCCTAAAATCATTACAATAAGATATATATATATATATAAAAAACTCCGTCGACACGTTCGTTTATTCTTAAATCCTTATAATGCGTTAGGGCATTCTAGTCTTCCGTGTCGTTGTCACAATTCCCATTTTATCCCTAATTTATGTGTTTATAATTTTAAGGCATTCGTAAGTCGTTTGAGACTTACACACGTGGTTCCAACTATCCTTTGTGTGATACTACCTACAACGCAACGCAGGTGAGTTTTCACGGCCCCTTTTTACTTTTTAACTTGGGGGAGAAAACATGCTTAAACTGCTTTTGAGATTTTGTATTTCATATGCTATCAATGTTAAAGCTAAGTGTAACACGCTATCACAGAAATTCCTCATCTTATCTCGAACCGTTAATATGGATCATAGCGAGGTAATGTTTAGTAGTACTACTGGGTTTGACAAATCCCACCCGCGTTAGTCGCGCTAACTCGATTGGATATCGAACGGGTGAAATGTTAGCCTACTCACATGGCCAGTATTGATAGACCTGGCAGGAGGCAATAAACAAACAGTCAGTTTCGGTTGCGAGCACTTGAGCTAAACATGAACATAGGATAGCTACCTATAGATACATATTGAATGATCATAAATCTGGTAAACGCTTACGTATTTATTTGAAACCTGTGAACTCACCAACCTTGTGTTGACACTTTTTCTTACATGTTTTCTCAGGACGCTAAGCTAAGACACAGGTGCACGTTAGGGCATGCATGGGATTCAACTGCTTTGCTTTGTGTCTATTTATGTTTGATTGAATTATTCTATTGTACTTTGTTTGGTCTGGACGTTTGGACTTTTTAGACTTTTGGACTTTGGTTTTGGGCGCGTGTATTTTGCGCATTTACTTTCTTTACGCTTCCGCATTGATACTCTGATTTAAAAGATATTTTCATTTTGAGTCCCATGTAGAGTCGTTCAAAGTAACTAATGTCTGAGATCCTGGTTCGTCACTTCCTAAACGGTAAAACTCCGTTAGTTGAAATTGGGGGTGTGACACTTCTGATTCTGAATTTAATTTCTTTGTTTACACTGACAGCGATTATGGAAGTTGTAATTTGGACACGAAGTCAACTTCAGGTGGATGTTAATTTTTGGGGGAGAGACTGGTGTGTCTTGGCAGTGTAAGAAACAAACGAATGTATCTACATCAACTGCTGAAGCTGAGTAGACTGCTGCCTCGAGCTGTTGTTCACAAGTTATCTGGATTCAACATCAAATGCTAGATTTTGGAGTAAATTTCCTAGAAATTCCAATTTATTGTGACAACGAGACAGTGCTCGGAATAGTAAAAAATCCTATTCAGCATTCCAAAACAAAACACATTGCGATCAGGTTACATTTCATCCGTGACTGTTTTGAGAATGGGCTGATTAAAGTGGTCAATGTCGATACCTTAGAGCAAAAAGCCGATATATTTACAAAAGCTTTATCAACGGATCGGTTTAACTCTTTGGTTGAGATGTTGGGGATGATTTCATTTTTAAAAAAAAATTAATATTAAATAGTCCATTTTTGAACTGAAAGACCTTAGAAATCTGTTCCTCAAAACGATTTTCTTTTCAGTGTTAAAATTGTGTTGTGTACGCATTATATGTGTGTTATCTTAATGAATGTTTGTTATCATACGTGATATAATTAGTAAATAAAGTCACATCATAATTTTATGGAGAGAATAAAAGAAAACGAAAATTGGTGTGTCTGAATGACGTATATATAGGAAATGATAGTACAAGTGTGTGCTGAGCTTATGCATGAATTGGATATGATGGTGACATCGGTTATAATTTTTGATATGCTGGTAGGCTCTGCATATGTAAATTAGGCGATATTTGTGTGATTAACTAAATCACAATCTTTGTGTTTTACCCACATCGAATATTGGTACTTTCATCATTCAAATGCAAAGTGAATCTAGTCTTACCATGAGACCAAGATCTTGATGAGTTCCTAGCACAATTTGTTTGCTCTATTGACTATATACGTCAAATATATGATTTAGAGTTAAACACCTTCATACAGCTGATGGTTCTGGTGAAAATCTCAGATGGAAACCAGGAAGTCAGTCTGTTTCGCCCTTTGAATCATTTGTGATTTCAATTGACGTATCGAATATCTTACGGATATCCGCATACCCAAATCATTCATGATTCTTCACATCTCATATGAATCAATATGATTCTGTACTATCTCAGAAACCAAGACAATGAATCAAAATGATTCTGAATCAATATGATTCCAATCAAATCCACTTGGATTATTTTTCCTGTGCTAAGAACGCTACCTTCATGCTGGAGATTGGATCAAGATCTGGTGAAATTTTGTGTTAATTCTAAGTTCATTCCATATCAATTGTGGGGTACACACTGTATTGATTAATATAACCTTAAATGTCACACGGTATTTGCTGAAACGTGATGCATGAGTTTATGTGGATAACAATACTGGCAATCAAGGTTGAACTGTTTATATCCTGATTTGATATGCAGTGTAGTTAAGACAATATACATTTATGATTCTATGTCATTTCAGTTCATCAAAAGAAAATGTCTGTGAATAAAGTAGTTGTTATGATTTGGATTTTATGTTTAAAGTTTTTTTGTTTTGTTTGTTTTGTGTGTGTGTGAAAAATAAAGTTCTGGAACAGATCTTAATGATGTCAAAATGGACTTAAATAAAAATATATATATATGTTTGGAGTTTTCGGTCGAAATCTCTTGACCGAAAATAAATCATCTGATAAAGTTTTCAATCGAAAAGTCATGACTGAAGTTTTCGTTCAAGATTTGAAAAGTCTATATATTCAAATTTTTCGATTGAAAAGATTTTTCCCACTTTTATTTTTTCTCTCGGCCGTATCATTTCAAAATTCATCTTGTTTTACAAGTGTTAAAGATTCGTATGAAAAAGTGGTCGATCATGACGTCATCTATATTCTCAGTGGTTTTCGATCATCCAGGTATGTTCTCGTGATTCATAGAGGTTGATAGGTTAGATCCAAAGCCGTAGTTTTAATTTGAATTTATGAGTTTTTGAATCGCCGAAAAACTAGGAAGAATGAACCAAAAAGTCTGTTGAATGGATCGAAAAGTGTTTCAGGTGGAAATGAAGTTAATTCTGATTCGTCCGAAATGTGTTTTCGACCGAAAAATGTTTTTGATCGAAAAATCATGGATTGAGAAATTTTTTGAAAAATAAGAGTTTTCGATCGGAAAAGAAGTTTGATGAAAATTCTGATTAGAAAAGTTTTCGATCGAAATAGTCATGGTTTATATTGTTGATTACAAAAGTTTTCGATCGAAAAGTTGAAAGTTAGAAAGGGATAACTCAGAGTTTTCGATCGAAATGTTGATGTACTGATTAAGAGTTTTCGATCGAAAAGTTCAAAGTTGTGATTTCAACTTTTCTGGTGAAAAGGTTAAAAGGAGTTTTTCGATCGAAAAGGTTGCAAATAAGGGAGTTTTCGATCGAAATGTCCAGAGTTAAGGAATTTTCAGAAATTTTCTAATTTTATGTGTTTGTTCTTTACAGATATGAACCGTTTAAAGTTTGAACCCAAGCACAATATTTGTGTGTGCTTAACCACAAACACCAAGAAAGCACGTGGTTATGAAGAGATTGTTAGGTTCTTGATAAATTCCAGAATTCACACAGCAATATCCACACAAGTTAGAGTGTTTGAGAAATATGTGAGGGAGTTTTGGGAAAATGTAGAATACAAGAATGAAAACAAGGAGACCTGGATAGAAAGCTGTGTTGGTGGAAATACAATAAAAGTTACAAAACAAGTTATTCGTGAAGTGTTAAACTTCAAAGACGTAGCTGATTTTCCTTACAAAATTAATCACATTAAAATCTCAGGGATAATTCTGAGTATGGGATATGAGGGAACGTTTCTAAGAAGACAAGTGACCAAAACTATGTTTGCAAAACAATGGAGATACATTGTCCATGTATTAATTCAATGCATGAGTCCCAGAACATCTGCTTTTGATCAAATAGGTGAAGTATTCAGCAGAGCGTTAGTGTGTCTGGAAACTCATAGAAGATTCAATTTTTTAAGAATGATATTCGAGGCAATGATTAGTAACTTCGTGGGACCAAGGCAAAACTACAAGTTTCAATTGTACCCAAGATTTGTCCAAATGATTATTAATACACTGCTGCCGAATCTAGAAAACGATGGTGTTGAACTACCTTTGGATTCAATGAAAGAAGCAATCTTCAGCAGCATAAATAATGTGAGGAAGACAAGCAAATTTAGTGGTACTGTGACACCACTATTTCCTAATATGCTTGAAGAAAATCCTGATCCAGATTTTACTATTGAAGATGAAATCAATGACTTAATGGCAGAAGATATAGAAGATGGAGTTGATAGTGACAATGATGAAACTAACTAAGTGTAGAATAATGATCAGGGAAATGATAATGATCAAGGTCATGGTGGTGGTCAAGTAAATGTTATTCAACAGGAAGGTCAAGTTCAAGTTAAAGAACATGATATGTTTTTTTTGAAGAAAACAGAGTTCCTAAAGTAAATGAAGAAGTTACTGAACCATTACTAAGTCACACAGAAGAATTTATTACTGAAGCTGATGATGTCTTAAGTGTGAACACTGAAGTGTTAGAAATTAATGATGAACAATTAATTGCCACAGCAACAACCCTATCAAAGAAAAGAAAAGAACTTGAACAAACAAAGACCGTACTTTCTAGACCTCCTCCGTCTAAGGGTATTGTATTTACTGATCCAGAATTACAGAAGAAAGAGAAAACTACAACTAGACTTGATAAAGGCAATGGTAAAGCTAAAGAGGTACCAGAGAAGCATAAGTCCAAAAGATCTAGAGGTTATGAGTTGGTTGATGAATAGTTTCTTAACTATGCAACCAGGGAAACTGCAGATGTTGTTAGTCAATTGAAGACTCAGATCTCAAACTTGCAAAGTAGAGAAGCTACTAATTCCAGAGAGATCAGAGAGTTGAAAATTGAAAGTACTAAACAAAAGATTGTAATAGCTCAACAACAGCAACAGATTGATCAACTTCAGAAGATGGTACAAGATTTAATAGCTCTTACGAGTGTTCAAATTGGTACAAACCTAGCAGAAAATGTTGAAGAGATTCATAGTCCAACAGCCACTGAACCAATTCCTTCTACGAGTGAACAAGTTCAAACTCCAATTTTTGAAGAAACTATGTATGAAGACAACATGTTATTTGATGTTGATATACTTCTTAATGATGAAGGTGAAGGATTGGAGAAAATTGATGAGAATCAAGAAGAGACAGAGAAGGAAGAAGAAGAAGATGATGAAGAAGTGGTGATCACTGGTGAAAGAAAAGATGATAACAATTCTTCACATGACGATGATAATAGTGATGGTACTAGTGGTGTTGGTGGAAGTGGAAAAACAATTGAAGATGCTGAACAAGAAACTCCAACCAACACTGAATACAAAAAGTATGAATATGAACAACATCAGACGTATGTTGAAGAAGATGGTTCAGTGATTGGTAAATTGGATAAGCTTGTAGATGAAAGAGAGCCATTTACTGTTCCTGAAGATATTGAATCACCATCTAAAAGGCCAAAGACTTCAAAGATTGACAAGAGTACTTGGTGGACATTGACTGAGAAGCCATCAATTGTAGAAAAGATTACACAGAAAATAAAGAGTCCAGAAAAAGCGTTAACTGGTGAAATATTAGCATGGATGTATGATGGTGAAAAGAAGATGTATGTAATAAAGAGATGTGATGGGAATATCCAGTATTTTGACAGAAGTTTAAAGTTAAACACATTGCCATACTGGGATATTCGAGAGCTAAGTCAACTGAAGATGATCAATCTATCGAATAATTCATTTGCTGCTAATTTTGAAGAATTTTTAAAGAGAGAGTGTGGAAAAGCTAAATTTGAAAAGTTCAAACCACAGGTGCCTGAATGCAGAAAGTTGAAAAGAAATGATAAAGACGGCAAAAGAAGGTTTAGATACATTGTGAAGCCTGCTGATACAGTTTCAACTGTTTACATTCCAGCACGTAAAGAGACATTCATTAAAAGCTTCAACAAGTGGGTGTATGATAGCAAAACACATGAAGCTGTGATTATACAGGATCATTTACCAGAAGTCAGATTTTTTGATCCAGTGGATTTGTTTAGATTTTCTGATGATGATCTAAAGATTTTGTATAAGAATCCTATTAGATGTGATATGAGCACGAAGATTAAAACTTAAGAAAAGTTGTATATGAGAGTCGTGGCTTGATGTTTGTAAAGAAGACATGAAGCTGAAGTGATCAAGAAGAGACTTGCTGCTCTGGATGCTAAGAATCTAAATGTTAAAGTCAAATCCAAGCCAAAGACAACTTTTGAAGAATTGATGTTCTGTGGACTAGGGGGAGATTGTTGGAACCTATTAGTCCATAGAAATCAATTAGATTTTAGATGTATAACTTCAGAGTTTTTGGTCGAAAACTTTATGTTTTCGGTCGAAAACATTTTTCGATCAAGAATATTTCGATCGAAAACTCTCTAGTATAAATAGTTGTGTCTTTTGTATTTCAAGTAACTTTCTCATTTTTGTACTGTGATTTTACAAGTTAATCAAGAGAAATTCTGTGTGTTTCTACTGTTAACACTTGATTACATTACTTGATTAACGAAGCTAATCATCATGAAGTATGCATTTGGTGTGATTGATAGTATTGAGATTGCTCTTCTTTTATTTGTTCATTTTGATATGGATTTCATTTCTGAATTGATTCCGCCAATTCAGAGAGTGATTGAAGACTTTATCCTTGAATATCAACAGATCTGAGGGAATCACAGGTAGTCATCATAGATGACGAGTGTGTCGCTATGTTTAGCGGCGGGGCCCTGTAACAAGGGTGGAGATGAGCTTAGGACGAGTATCCCGAAGGGGATAACCCTGACGAGGGTGCAGTGATGAGGTATGTATTTGTGTGCTTATATATATGTTAAATTGCATGTAAGTGAGGAGTTATATTAATTGTGTATGAGATGGTATTGATGTGATAAATAGATGGAATCAATGTGGTGTGTCGAGTTAGATTGACCGTTATGCCGGGTTGAGTACACTGTGTACAACTGTTGAGTCAATTGGTTTATGAGAGTCCTGGTTAGGACTGGTAAGTCGGTGTCTAGAGGTTGGATGAGTTAACCAGTGTATGGTTAATATATATGGTAAATTATGAGTTATCATAATAGTAAGTTCGTTCTATGTCAGAGAGACTTACTGAGTTAAAATGGTGGGTAGAGTCTGGGGTGGTGAATCCTTTGGGATATTATAAAATAACAGGAGTTAATTATATGATGAAAATCTATACAACTACTTTCTATTGACCCGAAGGTCTTGAGTGGAGATAAACAATAAATGAGACGAGTTGGCTTTTCTTAATTTAAACTATTAGAACTCACACAGCGTAGCTGACTTTGTATGTACATTATATTTTTTGCAGGTGAGTCTGCTAGATGAGGTATCTTGGCTTGGGAGCGGACTACTCGGGTTGGTGCGCATGCATTCGTCAGGTAATGTTATGAAAATTAACGAATTTAAAGATAATACTATTTTGAGAAAGACTTCTGCTGTTTATGTAAATGAAAGTTAGATGTTTTTAATGAGTTTACCTAGTGATGAGATCCAACTGTAGGGTGCCTGGTTTGGGGCCTTAGACGAAGTGTCAGAATTCCTTCATTCATGTCAATGACAGCTCTAGCGGTAGCTAAAAATGGGCGACCCAAGATCAAAGGTACAGAGTAGTCGGGTCCCATTTATAAAACCATGAAGTCGGCAGGGAAGACAAACTTGCCAACTTTTACTAGTAAGCTCTCAATGACTCATACAGGTGACTTAACCGAACCATCTGCAAGTTCAATGGTTGTATTAACAGGTCGCAGATTCCCAATTTTGAGTCTTTGAAACATGTTATATGGCATTATTTTCACACTTGCTCCCAGATCAGCGAGTGCGAAAGTTATCGATAGTGGCCCGATAGAACATGGTAAAGAAAACTTTCCGGGATCTGAAAGTTTCTTTGGAAGGCATCTTTCAATGAGAGCGACACATTGATTAGTCTTTTTAACTGCCTCTTCCATGTTTCTTTTGTTAGTAAGGAAATCTTTTAAGAAACGTTCATACTTAGGCATTTGTTGTATGATATCCAGGAAGGGAAGATTGACATGGATTTGACTTAACAGCTCGATGAATTTCTCATATTGTTCGCCAGTCTTCTGCTTTACTAACCTTCCTGGGTGGGGTATGTGAGAATGGAACGCTGTTTTTGTCAGAACTTTTGGAGGAGTATCCACTGGAGCATGTTGTGGAATTACTTTCGGTGGTGATCCTTGAACGGTTGATTCTGCGACGGGCGGACGAAGTGATACTCCAGTGAATATTTCCCTTCTTGGTGTCTGAACTTCCTCTTCTTCTGGTAATGTTCTGGATAGACTTTGCTATTTCTGAGAGTGATAGCACTAACATTTGCTTTTGGATTTGGTTCAGTGTTGCTAGGAAGACATCCTGGTTGCCTTTCATATAAAAGTTTTGCAATTTTCCCTAGTTGTGTCTCAATGGACTGAAGAGTTGCTTTCTGTGTCCTAAACTCAGCTTCGTGTATACTAAACTTCTCCTCATATTGTTTGTGACGGGCATCTGCCAGAAGGGCTTGACTTTCAGTTGTAGATATCAACTTAGTTACCGCATACTCCAAGCTCAACCCATTACTTGGCTTATTAGTTTCTTGAAATTGTTGACGAGGCTGATAGTTTTGAGATTGTCTTTGTTGAAACTGTTGTTGTCCGAAATCGGATTGTCCTTGGTTGTTGTTATCCTTCCAGCTAAAATTCGGATGGATCCTTTATCTAGGATTATAAGTGTTGTTGTAGGGGTTGTTCTGCGGATTGTTGATAAAGTCAACTTGCTTAGTATTGGTAGTGATGATTTTTACTTCTTCAGTAGCCTCAGTGATTGCTTTGCCCTTGCTAAGTTGATTGAGTCGAGTGGTGAGGGCGTCTACTTGAGCAGAAAGTGAAGTGACAATATCGATAGAGTGAACTCCTTGCCTGGCTCCCTTGTTACTCCTTGGATTGTACCATTGATAGTTGTTCATAGCTATTTCCTCAATTAGGTTGTAAGCTTCTTGTGACCTCTTGTTTCCAAAAATACCACCTGCAGTGGCGTCGAGTGTCTTACGAGCTTGATTTTGTAACCCATTGTAGAATGATGATACTTGTAGCCATACTTCTAGCCCATGATGAGGGCATTTCCTCAACATGTCCTTAAAACGTTCCCAATTCTCATATAGTGATTCACCATCTTCCGGAGTGAAAGTGGTAATATCATTCCTTAGTTTTGCAGTTTTTGCTGGCGGGAAGTATTTCGACAGGAATTTCTGAGCAAGATCATCCCATGTAGTGATTGACCCGGTAGGAAGAGAGTTTAGCCATGTTTTAGCTCGTTCCCTTAAGGAAAAGGGAAACATTCGAAGGTGAATTGCGTCATTCGAAACTCCGTTCAGTTTGAAAGTGTCACAAATTTCGAGGAATTTGGAATGTGGGCATGTGGATCTTCATTGGGTAATCCATGGAAAGTGCATGATGATTGGATCATGTGAATGACATGCGATTTGATCTCGAAGTTGTTAGCGTCAACCGTAGGCCTTGTGATGCTAGACCTCAAAGCCTCAAGTGACGGTCTTGCAAAGTTGGAAATAGTGCGGTTTTCTACGACCATTCTTCTAGTACGATTTTCTCGTATTTGACGGTGAAAGAATCTTTTGGGCTCTGCTAAAGGTTTATATTAACCCGTAGTTGAGCTATGAATCATACACTACCTGCAACAAAACGTAACAGAAAAACAGATGGAAAATGATAAGGCTAATCTGTTAACTCGAATTTTTCTTGAAATCACCGTGTCCCCGGCAACGGAGCCAAAAACTTGATAGCATGTGTTTAGTGTAAATATTATAATAATATTTAGAGATATTGGTTTCACGAGATCAGGTTTTAAATTTATAAAATGATAAATACTCAAACTTAAAACACACGCAATAGGCAAGTGTACCTATCGCAGCGTAATATAGTTTAGGTAAGAACCAAGTATCGAACCAATGGACACGGTAAAGTTTCAATACTCAACTTTTGTTATCGTTTAGCCGGTTTAATTAGTGAGTGTGTTTTGTGTGCGTGTGAAGCGGAAAAGTAAATGATAGAAAAGTAAATGACAGGAAAGTAAAAATGTGCATGATGTGTGTAACAGAAATGTAACTAACAGAATAGTAAATAGTAGGAAAGTAAATATCTCGAAGATGATCAGGTAACGAAGAGTATTTCTTTGGGCTTCGAATCCACTTGGTACTTGATAATGTTAAGTTGACTAATCCAGTGATATGACTACTACAACTTGTGACCCGGGTCACCGCTAGAGTCTCGTCCTCACGACATTTGATTCACGAATTAAAATTTTTTAAATTAAAATAGCAAAGCCTCCCGATAGGGACAACATTTACCCTCAACACTTTGGTGTTATCTCTAGGTTGGTTTGAGACATCGAACTTAAATGCTTAATATTATTGGTAAATAGGTGAATATACTTTGCTCACCGGAAGGCAAGGTAACAATGTGACCGAGTATAAAGACGTACCGTTCCCAACATGAGTTCACAAATTCTTGGTCACATAATAAGTTCATATAAAGACGTATGACCTTAATAATGCTGACCAAGCCTTGGCTTATCAATCTCTGCTCGTATAAAGACGTACAAGCTTCAAAGGAAGTTTGATTAAAAAGGTTTTACGGTCTTACACTTTAAAATCAAGAACACTCACAAATATAAAGACGGATTTAGACAATAATAAAATCTCACCAAATGGTGGTTTTAAGAGCGAATAATTAAAGACATAAACATACCACTAGATTAATATGTCAAACATTAACATACACCAAACTTCATCTTCAACCTAGCAATACAAAGAGTTTAGCCACGAATGGCCATAGTAACTAGCGTAACGCTGAGTTTCGTAAGCTCCCCTATTACGGACAAACAGGAGGAGCCTCTCTACTCTCTACTCTAACTCGGGATTCGAGTATTTGTACAAGTCTCCTAATAATAGTGTGGCATAGACCTATTTATTTGCTAAGGTATTTAATTAGTGTTTTACCGGTTATGGGCCAAAAACACACTGTGACAACAATCCACATTCAAGACTGTCGTTCAGGTTTGTAAAATTCTTAATTTTACGTTTTGGTTTGGGATGGCGATAAAACTTTTTTATCTCTCGAGACGCTTAATTTTAACATCCTATATTAATTTTAAGTGAGTCGATATAGTCGCGAATCAAAATTTATTAACTATTAATAAACTCTTTTATTAATAAATTCGAGTTTCGAAAAATTAAATCTCTATTTAATTTATAAATAAAACTCCGGGTTTTACTTTTTAAAATAACTCTTTATTTTAAATAACCTTTCACGAGATAACTAAAAATCTATAATTTAAAATCTCGTTGTTTCAATTGTGTTGAACCGTTTTAAAAAAACTTATTTGGTTTTATTAGGAAAACCGTTTTACCTTAATATATAAATATACAACAAACACAACCAAACAAAAGGGTGAATCAATCCACTAAAAGTGTTCGGTTTTCCCGAGCCAATAGGATTAACCGAACGGGTCAAATGGGATAAAAATCAAACATCCAATCTTCATGGTCTTGATTTCTTCTACTTGCTTCAAGATATCCATCTTGTCTTCGGGTCGTCATGGTTTCTTCATCTTTAACTTCATCTCGTCTTTCGCGTTTCGGTTACAATTTAAAATACATTACAATAAAATAAAATAAATTGCAAAAGTCTAATGTATTACAACAAGGCTTCCAAAACAGCCAAAAAATATAAGACGAAATAAATAAACAAAATAAACCAGACATACAAACAACCACGGGTCTAGGGCTCGACTCACCAAACAACACAATTACAGGAAACAGATGCAATCTTTCGTCAAATATATATATTGACATAATAAAACCCGATTGCAATTAAAATAAATTTTGAAATATTTGTTCGCATAAATGGCTCAGATACCACTGTTGGGATTCGTGCTAGGGTTACAAAACAATTTTAAAACGCATAACAGGGGAAAAAAAAAGCACGAAACAGATTTAGGCCAAAACCCTAGATCGCCCACCAGGAGTCCAGATGCAAATAAATAATCAATAATAACAACCATAGGATGTTTAGGGTTATACCTTTCGCGCGTAGGAGACGGCTACCGAAGATGAGACACCACGTGACAAAAATCTGGTCGCTAGATCCGGCTCCACGAACGAAACCCAAAACTCTAATCCGCCCGTACGAACCCGGATCTCTATCCGTCTTGTATCTAAATCTCCCGATCACCAAAACGAAACACGGTTCGTTTATTCCTTCCTTCACCCGATGTCACCACCTCAAGAACGGCGCATGGCCGGGATGTCGGCAAAAGCAACGGCGGCAGACGACGCGGCGTCTGGGCCAGCGGCTGTCGGCGCGGGGTCTGACGAAAAGGGGGCAGCAGCCCTTGCAGATGTGAACGACGATTGTGGTCTGGCACAATGGCGGACGACCAATCAGTAGCGGCGGCTCTGGCTGGAGGTGGCGGCGATGACAATTAGAAAGGGAGGAGGGAATTAGGGTTTGTTTTATTCTCCAAGAATTCTAATTATGATCAACCCCTTAATTCCCTAGCACTTGTATTTATAGGAGGCTAGTAACTTAATCCCCGAGCTAGGGTTTAAAGTTACTAATTAATCCCTACTTATTATCTAATAACCAGTATTTAACCAAAACTCTTTTGTTAATTAAAATAAAATATAACATTTATATTTTATAAATACAATTAATTAACTTTATACAATTAATTATATACATATATCCCCCATATATATATATATATATATATATATATATATATATATATATATATATATATATATATATATATACCTTAATCATTCCGTAATTCTAAATTATCAGATCGGTTAATTTAGTCATTCGCAGTTTCTAATTACGGTCTCTCTACGCCATTGATTATCCTGGATAATCTTTCGATTATTATTTCCTAAATAATCATTTGCCTTTTCGGTTTAGCTTCGTGTAAGCCATGTTTAACTCTTAAACGTCCTTTAATATATATTGTTTTTCGTGGTGTAACTCTTTGGATCTGATCTCGATGGCAGTGTTGTCAAACGACCTTACTCGGGCAGATATGTCCAACAACACCCACGTCAACCAGATATCCTATAACCAATACATCCTAATAGAGTCACATATTTGTACGTAACAGTGCATCTACCCTAGGTATCATGCTCATCTGATCTAGGGTTTAGTTCATACTACATTTATGTGTCTTTATTTTACATGGCTGAGTACAACTAAACTGCTTTGCACATATATGCACAGTATGAATGCTTTGCACATCATTTCACAACCTATCTACTCTAGCACTATTAGGCATTTACTACATGCACGTGGCGATCACTAGGCTGCCTAACACGATCGGGCACTTGACTTCATAATCGCGTTCACCACAGCCATGATCCCCAACTACCCCGGGTGTCCAACCCAAATCCTGCCGGTAATCCCTCGTGCATATAACCTTAACATGGTTTAACTAATGCGGAAATAAACACAACAAAGTCTAAAATAGATTATACATTCCCGCTCACCAATCTTACGCTAGGAAGTTAACGTGAGCACTTCTGCAGCACCCACACTCTCACACTCAAAATCTTTATGTCTTGAGAGTATTTAAAGGTGTACTCTCGTATTACTATGTATACCAACTATACCTCCGACACACCAAAATGAACTAGAGAGCTTCCAACACTCAACGGAGCATTAAATCACGGGGTGTTCTCAAAGGAGAAATTTGTTCTCTCTCTACAAAATTTAGAGAAATAATCAAATCAACAAACAACTCAATGGATCTAGCTTTGTAAATAGAGACAATTCCAACCAATCAGATCATGCCATGTGTCAAGTGGTTTTGCAAAACTATCAACGTGCCCACTGTTTTGATGCATAGTCGCGTCGATCTCAATTTCTCGGCACCGATCTAGGGCAGGCAACAGGGTTCTCGCTAAATGTTCTCGGCCACCCAATTAGGCATGGGCATGCATCCCCTATGCATAGCCATGCATGACCCCAAAGTTCTATTTTTAAACGTTCGTATCCAATCTCGATTCGTAAATCAAATCCGTTTTCGCACGCTCATTATTATCCACATCCTTTATTTCTAGTGTAAAACATTGCGTGCTTAATATGTGGATTTAAATCTCCACATAACCATTCGGTTTGCAAACAGAAAGAAAAACCATTTCACATGTGAAACCAGGGTATTTCATTATGAAAGTTTAGGATGTTACATCAATATGTGGATTTAAATCTCCACATAACCATTCGGTTTGCAAACAGAAAGAACAACCATTTCACATGTGAAACCAGGGTATTTCATTATGAAAGTTTAGGATGTTACATTTCATAACTGATTTGCATTGATTGAAGTGTTTATCAACTTTTGATTATCGATTGAAAAGAAGCATGGAGTGTGAGCTTAAGAGAACCGACTTGAATACCCGTCACTGAACCCTTAAAAACCATATCCTCGGTGATACTAATAATTAAATCTATGCACTAAAAATGATTTGAAATAAATTTTACAATTTCCCATGTTATATGCCTTTTAGATCTTTGTTTCACAATAGTTTGGCTCCAATAATTGCATAATTGTATGATTTTAAATACTTTGTGAAAACTCAAAACTAATAGTTTATCACTAAAGTAAGGAGAAATTATTTTGATTTTAGTATTATAAATAGTTTATATTTTGATTTAGAGTATACTAAGGTTTTAGTTTTTATGGTTTCAACAAAAGAACTATTTTAGTCAAAAGGTTATAATTTAACTTTTTTTAGTCCATTAGTTTCATATTCATTTCAATTAACTCTAGGACTCTAATGTCATCCAAAGTTGTTAACTTTTATCGTAATTGACCACTATACCCTTCTATAAGAAAACAAAAATAAAAACCACCCACCCCACCCCTCTCTCTTTATCTGTGTGTATGCGCGCGCAAGAACCCAACACCGGCAGAGTTGGCGACCATGAACACCATAGGAATACAGAACCGCCACCACTAGTTCCCGAATCAAGTCGATTAGGGATGTTGGTGAAGAAAGTATTGATCTTCATCCCCAACCCTAGCCCCCTCCCCCACCCACCCACACCGACCCTTCTTCGGTAGACAGAACCGTCACCGTCGAATTTACTGGAGCTACCACCATCAAAGGCCCACCCCACCCCTTTCTTCTCAACTCTAGCAACCGTGATTCGTTAGGTGCATCACACTAGAAGCCTCAGTTTTATAGCCACAGTCAAGAATAAGACATGGACAAGAACTGTGGTCCAAATGAATTCCGCCACACCAAATCCCATAAGCATCCATTATCTACCTCCCCACATCTTCATCCTAAGAAGATTTTGGGGGCTTACAATCCCAAGTTCAAGAATTACCAAATAGCGCGTGCAAATCGATAACGCTTGCAAATCGTTATTGAAATGTGTAACCCCAAATCCTGATGTTGCTAGAACAACAGTTCTAAGCAACTGTCAAATCGTTTTTCTTGATGTTAGGTCACAAATCAAAAAGCAACAATTGGTCGGTAATCGATTTTGTTGTCATAATGATCGTAGCAACTCCGACTATGGTTCGGAGACCGTATTAACCGAAACCCAACCCCCCTCCCAATCCGTTCGTCTTGATCAAGTGTGTGTATGCGTATCTATATACGTCGTTCTTCTTTTATAGTGATTTACGGCTACACACTTGAATTGGGATAGGTACTTTTGCATTTCTCCACATGAATTTTGTTTCCTCTTCACCTTTTTTAGCACGTGGCCACAAAATTGGATTTTTTTTTGGTATTATGTTGTGTGTTTTGGTTAAGTTTACATGTGGTTGTTTAGAATGATTAATATGTGAGAACTTGAGACTGGGTTTCTAGACGATGAAGATGAAAGCTAGGTTGTGAAGGGTAGTGGCGGCCGGCGTGGCGTGGTGGTGGGTACTAGTCTGGATTTGAGGTTGATGTAGAGAGATAGTGACGAGACAGAGAATGGAGAGTGTGGTCATTTTTTGTTTTAATTTATATTTTGTTTAATTTTTTTACTACCAAGGTTTACATAAAAATTTAAGAGAAAATTGGATGGAGCTATAAATTATAAATCACAGTGATAGAAAAGTGAAATTAAAACTGATCGAGTAAACCGTTATTTAGACTAAGTTACAGTAACTAAAACCAATGGGTACTCTTTAATTTAATTTCACGATTGAAGATAAAACGCTAATTGAGTTAGGGGACAAAAAGAGTATCCAAACCACATGAAATATAAAAATAATAACAATAGCCATGTATGACCCCGAAATTCAATTTTTAATGGTTCGTATCCAATCTCGATTCGTAAATCCAATCCGTTTTCGCATGCTCATTATTACCCATATCCTTCATTTCTCGTATAAAAGATTGCGCGCTTAATTTGTGGATTTAAATCTCCGCATAACCATTCGGTTTGCAAACAGAAAGAACAATCATTTCACATGTGAAACCAAGGTATTTTATTATGAAAGTTTAGGATGTTACACTTCATAACTTATTTATATTCATTGAAGTCTTTATCAACTTTTGATTACCGATTGAAAAGAAGCATGGTGTGAGCTTAAGAGAACCGACTTGAATACCCGTCACTGAACCCTTAAAAAACCATATCCTCAGTGATACTAATGATTAAATCTATGCACTAAAAATGATTTGAAATAAATTTTACAATTTCCCATGTTATACGCCTTTTAGATCTTCGTTTCGCAATAGTTTGGCTCCAATAATTGCATAATTGTAAGATTTTAAATACTTGATTGTGAAAACTCAAAACTAATAGTTTATCATTTAAGTAAGGAGAAATTATTTTGATTTTAGTATTATAAATGGTTTATATGTTGATTTAGAGTAAACTAAGGTTTTAGTCTTTATGGTTTGACCAAAATAACTATATTAGTCAAAAAGTTATAATTTAACTTTTTTTAGTCCGTTAGTTTCATAATCGTTCAATTAACTCTAGGACTCTAACGTCATCCAAAGTTGTTAAATTTTATGTGAATTGACCACTATACCCTTCTATAAGAAAACAAAAATAAAAACCACCCACCCCACCCCTCTCTCTTTATATGTGTGCGCCCGCGTGCACAAGAACACCAACACCGGCAGAGTCGGCGACCAAGAACACCAACGGTAGACAGAACTGCCACCACTGGTTCTGGATCAAGTCAATTGGGGGTGTTGGTTAAGAAAGTATTGGTCTTCATCCCCAACCCTAGCCCCCTCCCCCACCCACCTACACCGGCCCTTCTTCGGTAGATAGAATCGTCGTCGTCGACTTTACTCGAGCTACCTGTTGGGTATTTTAGGCAGTGGTGATCAGTTAGATTAGTTATCAAAAACGGTTGATAAGTAATTATAGATTAATAATAACTATTTAGTAATTATTAAAACGCAGCGGAACGAAACCGATCCAACACAAAATTAAAACCCGACAGGATCTGGGTTACAAACATACGAACACGGAATATAAAGTTAATCTACCAATGAGATAAATTATACCTTAGTGGTTAATGATTAACCGATCGAGACACCAAGGTACAACGAACCTATGCTGATCACGAACCGAAACACGGGAACGGAGCGGCGCCGGTCGACGGCGCTGGCTTGAGGCTGCCGGAAAGATCAAAGGCTGAAGCCTTTGTTCCTTAATTTGGTCGCAACTTTTGAAAAAAAGTCAATCGCCCAAAAAATCTTCTTTGCGGCTGTTTCCAAATCGTAGGTCTATGCAACCAATAATTAGATTATAATTATATAATAATTATAAACCCTAATAATTGTTTTCGGGCCCAAAGTCCAATACGAGACAAAAAGCCTGTACCCATTTAATTGTTTTAATAAAAAGATTAAAACAATAAATATTTATTATTTATAAAGCAGTATTAATAATAATTCCCGTCTAACGAATATATATAAATATATATCGTCTTGCTAACAGATCGTAATTACCAGTTAAGCGGGTTAAGTGGATTTAATGTTCGTTGCCCAATGTGTAACTCTTACGGGTCATAACTCGGTCAGTCGCGTTGTCCATCTGGTCGGTCCATAAAATCCAACAATCTCCCACTTGGACGATCCACGATAAATCAACGCAAACAGTTAGCGGCGCTCTAGCTGCACATGGATGTCCCTAACAAGGTGTGACGCTTTAAAGTCATTAACCATATGTCTTGGTGTTAGTAATAGCTAACTAAAGTAAGACAATAGACTTATGGCAATAGTTGTCATTCATCCCTTCCGTATAAGACATCAATTGAATCAATGAGACATGGATTTAGTTCATTCTCATATAGCGTTCAATCATTATTGTTCTCGTTCCAGATTCATAATTGTCACACCCCGACCGATGGCGGAATCATCGAGGCGGACAATGTGATGATTGTTCAAAAGCACATGATAACTAGAGGTTGCATAATTCATTAATTAAGTTTAAAGACAACAAGTTCCAAATACAATACATTTCGAATAACCTAGTCTAGTTCAAAACATTAATTTATTTAACTAGGTCCATAGTTCCTAAGTGGAGAGATCTTCGGCATGCAGTCACATTTCCAAACCTGAAACATTATTTAAATCAAGTGTCAACTAAAAAGTTGGTGAGTACATAGGTTTAGTGAATCCAGTAAATAGTAGTGTAAATCGTTTTGCAACTCATTGTTTATCTTGTTAAACATAGCATATGATGTAACATTTATTTAATCACAATTCAAACCGAGTTTGACGCGCTTGAACAGAGCACAACAGCTAAGTCCGGTATGCTTGAATATAGTTACCCACTATATCCGGTATGTTTGAATATAACACGCGGTTATATCCGAGTATGCAGTAATAAACACCCTAACCGGGTGGGCTGGTCAGGCACAATAGATCTATCAATATTACAGTTGGTTGTCTTGTGTTTAAATGTATGTACATCCAAAGAATAAGCATATAGTCTCATGTATAACACGAATAAACAATGTGAGTAGCATGTATAATGTTTCACCCCAAAACGTATGAAAGTGTAAAAATAGGGGCTATGTAACTCACTTTGCAAGCGGGTATTTGTCCACGCGTGTAGGTGATAAGTATGTTGAAGTCTAAGCACAATGAAACCCTATGTAGATAAATGGGTATTATTGTATGTTTATATGTATGTGCGTATTCGTATTTAAATGAGTATAGGTTTTATAATAATATCCTTAATATAAAATGTGGTAGGAAATGAATATGATTTTGTAAAACTTTGACTTATAAAATATTACATTTTTAAATAATTAATCATTGTGTTTAATGTATTTAAACAATAATAATAAATAAAAAGATAAGTCTTTATTTGATCAATTATGTTGCTATTTTATATATTAAAATTTATTTTAACAAGTTTATTAACAATATTGCTAGGTTCATAAAATAATGAGACATTTTATATACTAAGTGTATTTTAATAAGTTTATAAAATGTTACAAGATTTATAAAAATATAGAACATTTTATATTTAAAAATATAATTAAATAAGTTTATTAAGATATTACAAGATTTTATAAAAATATAGGACATTTTATATCAAAAATGTAATTTAATAAGTTTAAAAAAATGGGATGGTTTATAAAAATATAGTTTAATTGATTTTAAATAAACGAACGAATAAACCGACTCGTTTTAGTCTTTATTGTATAAAAAGAATATTAAAATAAGTTAAAGAAATTAAATAAGTTAAATAAAATGAAAAACAGTAAATAAAAAATTGGGCCGAAGGCCAACCGGTTTCGAACCCACGACCTGAAGCTCAAACACACACACGCATAACCAGCCGGGCTACTGCCCATCGCTGGTTATGTGTGTATCATTTAATTGATATACATGACCGCGAAATTGGTCGCTGGTCCTCGGCAACCGGCAAACCGTGTCCGAGGACATTGGTTTGCCCGGCAATCGATGGATTGAAGCCACGATTTCGATTGGGCTAGATTGCCAGAGGGTAACAGAAAGTAACTAAACGAATTTGAGGCTCGAACCTAGTCGCGAAGGGTCTGGTCGGCAGGCTTTTTTGTCGAAAATACCAAGATCGTGATTTCAGGTTTCGGGATGGAATCGGGCCCTGATATCCTGGTCCAAGCTTCACTCAGAGTCTACGAATGCAATGGTGCCTTCAATTTGGAGTGAGAGTGGGTGGAAGAGGGGTAGCGAGCTCGGGCAGGTTCGTTAATGGCTATTTATAGTCGAGCCTAAACCTGATAATAAGACAAGCAATTGAGCATGCCCCGACACTCGTCTGGACGAGACGAAACTGTCGAGACCACTTGCAGGCGTGGAGGTTGACTGTCGGGGCCGTATTAGAGGCGTGAACTTTCGGCTACGAACACGATCATACGATTGGGATGATGGGGAGACAAATTGGTCGAGGCCTTTGGTTCGCGTGGGGGAGACGAGGCCAGACATGCCTTTAGCGGCTGTTGAGGTGCAGGAAACATCCTTGTCGGGGGGGTCGTCGGAGAAAAGCTCGGACCGCCGGACAAATCGAAGGGGTGACCGGAAATACGAAATGGGTTTTGGCAGATTTAGTCCCTGTAGTTTGGTATTGTCTTAATTCGACCCCTGAGATAATTACGGATGAACCCTCGTGGTTTGATTTGTACAGAAATAGTCCCTTAACTGATTTTTGTTTTAAAACCTTATAGTTTAATTATTTTCAAAACAACCCCTAAACTTTTATTAAATAAATTAATTTATTTTCTTTTTAAATCAAATTATCTTTTAAATGTTTTTATAAACTTATTTTATTATTATCTAAATAATAATTTTTATAAAAGTTATTAATCTTATTAAAGTATGTTATTTTATTAAATATGCAACTTTGTATATATTTTTTTTTTATATATAAAAATTTATATAAGTTTAAAACTTATAAAATTTTAATTATTAAAAATAAAATATATATTTTGTACAAAATTAAATAAAAACATTTGCATTTCATTAAATAGAACAATGATTACATGATATGTATTACAAAAGCGTAAATAAAATCCGGAATGTCACAGTCTCCCCATGTTAAAGGAATTTCGTCCCGAAATTCAACTAGTGGAGACTATGAAAAGAGATGTGGGTACTTGGTCTTCATGTGGTCTTCACGTTCCCAAGTGAACTCGGGTCCACGTTTAGACTCCCAACGGACCTTGACAATGGGGATGCGGCTACGCTTGAGTTTCTTGACTTCTCGGTCCATGATTTCCACGGGTTTCTCAACAAAGTGCATCCTCTCGTCAATACGCACTTCGTCAAGAGGGATGTGGAGATTCTCGTCGGCTAGACACTTTTTCAAATTAGATACATGGAAAGTCGGATGAACGTTGGTGAGTTCTGAAGGAAGATCGAGTTTGTAGGCCACTTTTCCTACCCTTTCGAGTATCTTGAAGGGACCCACATATCGAGGTGCAAGTTTTCCTTTCTTTCCAAATCGGACTACGCCCTTCCAAGGTGATACCTTTAGGAGAACCATATCCCCAACTTGAAATTCCAAGGGTTTTCGTCTTTTATCGGCATAGCTCTTTTGCCGACTCCTTGCCACTCGAATGTTGTCACGAATAAGAAAAATTTTATCGGTGGTCTCTTGGATAAGCTCGGGACCGGTGATTTGTGCTTCACCAATTTCGTTCCAACAAATCGGTGAACGACATTTTCGTCCATAAAGAGCTTCAAACGGTGCCATGTTAATACTTGTGTGGTACCTGTTGTTGTAGGAAAATTCGATCAGTGGTAGGTGAGAATTCCAATTGCCACCAAAGTCAATAACACAAGCTCTAAGCATATCCTCGAGAGTTTGGATTGTTCGTTCGGTTTGCCCATCAGTTTGAGGATGGTAAGCCGTACTTAGATCCAAACGAGTACCAAGTGCTGATTGCAATGATTGCCAAAATCGGGAAGTAAAACGCGAATCACGATCGGAGATGATGTTCAAAGGGATCCCGTGACGACTTACGATTTCATCAATGTATATCCGAGCCAATTTCTCGACTCGATAGTCCTCACGAATAGGCAAGAAATGAGCAGACTTTGTAAGTCGGTCGATAATAACCCAGATACTATCGTGCCCACTAGAAGTGCGTGGAAGTTTGGTGATGAAGTCCATAGCAAGGTTCTCCCACTTCCACACGGGAATTTCAGGTTGTTCGAGGAGTCCGGAAGGCTTTTGGTGTTCGGCCTTCACTTTAGAACAAGTTAGGCATTTTGCCACAAAGAGGGCAATATCTTTTCATGCCGGGCCACCAATATTGCTGACGGAGACCCATGTACATCTTATCAGCTCCGGGATGTACCGAATATCGAGTTTTGTGGGACTCGCTCATCAAAAATATGCGAAGATCGTCGCGATCGGGAACCCAGATACGGTCCAAGTAATACAATAGGCCGTTGGCTTTGGTTTCTAACAAGAGTTCTACACCACATGCCATTTCTTGATACATGTTTCCCTCGGTAACCGAGGTGTGTTGTGCTTTGAGAATACGGGCTTGGATATCATTATGAATATAAACACTATGAAGCATGATATGTTCTTTACGACTCAAGGCGTCGGCTACAACGTTTGCCTTGCCGGGGTGGTAGCGGATCTCGCAGTCGTAGTCGTTTAGAAGTTCAACCCATTGTCGTTGCCTCATATTAAGTTCCTTTTGATTGAAAATATGTTGGAGACTTTTGTGGTCGGTGAAAACCACGCATTTGGTGCCATAAAGATAGTGTCTCCAAATTTTCAAGGCGAAAACGACAGCACCAAGCTCGAGATCATGGGTCGTATAGTTCTTCTCATGGATTTTGAGCTGACGTGATGCGTATGCAATTACTTGACCACGTTGCATTAGAACACAACCAAGACCTTGGTTGGATGCATCACAATAAACGACAAAATCGTCATTACCACTAGGAAGAGTTAGTATAGGAGCATTGCAGAGCTTGTGCTTGAGAGTTTGAAAAGCTTCCTCTTGCTTGGGTCCCCACTCGTAAGATTTACCTTTATGAGTCAAGGCAGTGAGTGGAACCGCAATCTTGGAGAAATTTGAGATGAAGCGACGATAGTAACCCGCTAGTCCAAGGAAGGAACGAATCTCGATAGGAGTCTTAGGAGTACTCCAATTCTTTACCGCTTCGATTTTTGCCAGGTCCACATGAATTCCCTTATCGTTGACTATGTGTCCCAAAAATTGAACTTCCTTTAGCCAGAATTCACACTTGGAGAACTTGGCGTATAGTTGTTCTTTCTTCAAGAGTTCTAGAATCAAACGAAGATGTTGTTCATGCTCTGCTTTCGTTTTAGAATAGATGAGAATGTCGTCAATGAAAACGATCACGAACTTGTCCAAATAAGGTTTGCACACACGGTTCATGAGGTCCATGAAGACCGCAGGTGCATTAGTCAAACCGAAGGGCATGACCATGAACTCGTAGTGACCATATCTAGTTCGAAAGGCAGTCTTTGGAATGTCTTTATCGAGAACACGAAGTTGATGATATCCGGAACGAAGGTCAATCTTGGAGAAACATGTTGAACCTTGAAGTTGATCGAAAAGATCGTCGATACGGGGTAAAGGATAACGGTTCTTTATTGTAAGCTTGTTGAGTTCACGATAATCAATGCACATTCGAAACGATCCATCCTTTTTCTTTACGAACAGCACGGGAGCACCCCAAGGTGAATGGCTCGGGCGGATGAATCCTTTGGATGAGAGTTCTTGTAATTGACTTGCGAGTTCTTGCATTTCGGAAGGTGCAAGACGATAGGGGGCTTTTGCCACGGGAGTTGCCCCGGGCACAAGGTCGATACGAAACTCCACTTGTCTAGTGGGAGGAAGACCAGGTAAATCCTCGGGGAATACCTCGGGAAAATCTCGGATGATTGGAATGTCTTGCAATTTCTTACCCTTGTCTTTCGTGTCAACTATGTGGGCCAAGAATGCAACGTACTTTTTCCGCAAGTACTTTTGTGCCAATGTGCAAGACATGATTTGAAGACCACGACACGGTTTTTCACCGAAAATAACTAACATGTCGCCCGAAGAGAGAGGTATACGAATACACTTTTCGTAGCAAATAACCTCGGCATGGTGCTTGGATAACCAGTCCATGCCAATGATAATATCGAAGCTTCCCAATTGCATTGGAAGGAGGTCAACAGAGAATTCATGATTATTAAGCTCGAGATTGCAGTTGCGGATAACAGAGTTTATAGCAATAGATTTCCCGTTTGCTATCTCCACGGAATAGGGATTGTCAAGTTTCGTTCTTTGATTAGTAAGTCGAGATTCAAAGGTAAGAGACACGAAACTCCTATCGGCACCAGTATCAAATAAAATGGATGCATAATGATTGTTTACGAGGAACGTACCGTTTATCACGTCGTTGTTTGCTTGAGCCTCATTAGCGTTTATGTTAAACGCTCGTCCTTGAGGACCACCTTGACGATGAAGTTTTGGGCATCGGTCACGGAAATGGTCTGGGTCTCCACACTCGTAACATGCCCTACCATTGGGAAGTGCCGGATAGTTGGGACGGTTGGCTGGAGCAGCTTGATGGACGGGAGGACGGGTACGGCAAGTAGTGACCACGTGTCCATATCTTCCGCAGCTCGAACACAATCGGCATGGTAAGTTGGCAGGATGATGGTACTTGCAGGTCTGACATTGGGGATTTGGACCCAAATAAGGTTTCGGGTTTTGACCCAAAGGGGCCACTTGATTAGTAGGTACAGCGGGAGTTACGGCTGCGAAGTTTCGACCCTTTCGTTTCTTGTTACGGTTAGAAGACTCGGGTTTTACATCTTTGACGGCTGCAAGAGTGGAGACAACCTTCTTGGAACCCTTTCTTGTTAAGGTTCCGGCTTTGACATGGTTGTCGGATAGTGTAGCGGATAGACGGATAGCAGCTTCAAGAGTAGGAGGATTGCTTCCTAACACAGCATCTTGAATTTGCATAGGCAGGCCGCCTATGTATTTTTCAATTCCCCGAGCAAGGGGAGTGACCATATGAGGTACTAGTAGACTCAGCTCATGAAACCGGGTGGTGTAAGCCAGATTGTCCCCGCTGTCTTGGGCAAGATCCCAAAACTCAGTCTCAAGTTTCCTCATTTCATTCCGAGGACAGAATTCATCAGTCATGGCTTTCTTCAGATCATCCCATGATAAGGATGTAGCAACCTCAGCACCACGAGTGCGTTTCTCACCGTTCCACCAGGTGAGGGCTCTCTTTTGGAGTACACTTGTGGCATAACGAACCCGAAGATTATCGGGACAGTCGCTGTTTAGGAATGTGCTTTCCATGCTTTCAAACCATTGCAGCAGGCCGGTAGCACCTTCAGTCCCGAAGAATTTTGTAGGATTGCACGAGTTAAAGTGCTTAAACGTGCATTGAGGCGGGTTATTACCCCCGTTTCCTTGGATGTTGTGAGACCCATCACTGTTGTTATTAGCTTGGGTCATTTGCCCCACCAGCTGGGCAAGAAGAGTAGCAAGATCCGGGTTGGAGGTGCTAGAGTTTGCACGTCGAGGAGGCATTCTAACACCATAAGAAAAGACAATGATATTTTAGTTAAGGTGGATATATGAGTTATAGTGGGAAATAATGTAAGCAGAAAAACGAGATTCATCATGACGCGTGCCAGTGCATGTGTATTTATTTAAAGTTGATGGGGGGGGGGGAAGTTTAAGCCATCTATTCCGGATAGAACATGAGGTCATAGATCATTATTTGCATAATAGGAATTGCCGGGACTTGCATGCACTATAAATCGTTATTACGTGTGCACCCGTAATAATGATTTGCTTTGCATGTTCGTCTAGTTCTTCCTATCTTGCTATAATGTCCCCAAATTTTGAGTTTAAGTTCAGATTGTATCATTGCGAATACATTGACTTATCAACGTTAAGTAATTCCTCAAAACTTTCAAGGAGACATGCTTTAGCCTATAGGTAAACACTCACTTCAGGAATTCCCAGGAAAGCATACGGGTCCGTTTATTTGGATTTATACGAAATGCTTTCCTAGACAGAAAACCCAATGTACAGGTGTCACCCTTCCAGATTGCACGTGTCCTTTATGGTTTCAAGAAATTAAGTCGTTGACGAGATTTTTAAGATTTTAATAGAATTGAGAGTTTATGTGTATAAAATGTGTAGGAATGTTGCAATTAATATGGATTAGGAAAGAGTATGGATGAGTAGTGTATTTGTTTGCATAAGTTTGTTTGTCAAATGTGTATGTAAAGTATGTAGCATGTATTTAAGCCTTGTATGTATGTGTATAAGTCTCATGTACCAAACTTGGGAAAATTCAAATAATACCTAACTACAAATAATTCACATAGCAATTAATCATTTAGCACATAACACATAAAAGGGAGTCCTAGGGTTATAGTCTAGGTCATCGTGTCTAATAACCTAATTCCCTATAACCATGGCTCTGATACCAATCTGTCACACCCCGACCGATGGCGGAATCATCGAGGCGGACAATGTGATGATTGTTCAAAAGCACATGATAACTAGAGGTTGCATAATTCATTAATTAAGTTTAAAGACAACAAGTTCCAAATACAATACATTTCGAATAACCTAGTCTAGTTCAAAACATTAATTTATTTAACTAGGTCCATAGTTCCTAAGTGGAGAGATCTTCGGCATGCAGTCACATTTCCAAACCTGAAACATTATTTAAATCAAGTGTCAACTAAAAAGTTGGTGAGTACATAGGTTTAGTGAATCCAGTAAATAGTAGTGTAAATCGTTTTGCAACTCATTGTTTATCTTGTTAAACATAGCATATGATGTAACATTTATTTAATCACAATTCAAACCGAGTTTGACGCGCTTGAACAGAGCACAACAGCTAAGTCCGGTATGCTTGAATATAGTTACCCACTATATCCGGTATGTTTGAATATAACACGCGGTTATATCCGAGTATGCAGTAATAAACACCCTAACCGGGTGGGCTGGTCAGGCACAATAGATCTATCAATATTACAGTTGGTTGTCTTGTGTTTAAATGTATGTACATCCAAAGAATAAGCATATAGTCTCATGTATAACACGAATAAACAATGTGAGTAGCATGTATAATGTTTCACCCCAAAACGTATGAAAGTGTAAAAATAGGGGCTATGTAACTCACCTTGCAAGCGGGTATTTGTCCACGCGTGTAGGTGATAAGTATGTTGAAGTCTAAGCACAATGAAACCCTATGTAGATAAATGGGTATTATTGTATGTTTATATGTATGTGCGTATTCGTATTTAAATGAGTATAGGTTTTATAATAATATCCTTAATATAAAATGTGGTAGGAAATGAATATGATTTTGTAAAAATTTGACTTATAAAATATTACATTTTTAAATAATTAATCATTATGTTTAATGTATTTAAACAATAATAATAAATAAAAAGATAAGTCTTTATTTGATCAATTATGTTGCTATTTTATATATTAAAATTTATTTTAACAAGTTTATTAACAATATTGCTAGGTTCATAAAATAATGAGACATTTTATATACTAAGTGTATTTTAATAAGTTTATAAAATGTTACAAGATTTATAAAAATATAGAACATTTTATATTTAAAAATATAATTAAATAAGTTTATAAAGATATTACAAGATTTTATAAAAATATAGGACATTTTATATCAAAAATGTAATTTAATAAGTTTAAAAAAATGGGATGGTTTATAAAAATATAGTTTAATTGATTTTAAATAAACGAACAAGTAAACCGACTCGTTTTAGTCTTTATTGTATAAAAAGAATATTAAAATAAGTTAAAGAAATTAAATAAGTTAAATAAAATGAAAAACAGTAAATAAAAAATTGGGCCGAAGGCCAACCGGTTTCGAACCCACGACCTGAAGCTCAAACACACACACGCATAACCAGCTGGGCTACTGCCCATCGCTGGTTATGTGTGTATCATTTAATTGATATACATGACCGCGAAATTGGTCGCTGGTCCTCGGCAACCGGCAAACCGTGTCCGAGGACATTGGTTTGCCCGGCAATCGATGGATTGAAGCCACGATTTCGATTGGGCTAGATTGCCAGAGGGTAATAGAAAGTAACTAAACGAATTTGAGGCTCGAACCTAGTCGCGAAGGGTCTGGTCGGCAGGCTTTTTTGTCGAAAATACCAAGATCGTGATTTCAGGTTTCGGGATGGAATCGGGCCCTGATATCCTGGTCCAAGCTTCACTCAGAGTCTACGAATGCAATGGTGCCTTCAATTTGGAGTGAGAGTGGGTGGAAGAGGGGTAGCGAGCTCGGGCAGGTTCGTTAATGGCTATTTATAGTCGAGCCTAAACCTGATAATAAGACAAGCAATTGAGCATGCCCCGACACTCGTCTGGACGAGACGAAACTGTCGAGACCACTTGCAGGCGTGGAGGTTGACTGTCGGGGCCGTATTAGAGGCGTGAACTTTCGGCTACGAACACGATCATACGATTGGGATGATGGGGAGACAAATTGGTCGAGGCCTTTGGTTCGCGTGGGGGAGACGAGGCCAGACATGCCTTTAGCGGCTGTTGAGGTGCAGGAAACATCCTTGTCGGGGGGGTCGCCGGAGAAAAGCTCGGACCGCCGGACAAATCGAAGGGGTGACCGGAAATACGAAATGGGTTTTGGCAGATTTAGTCCCTGTAGTTTGGTATTGTCTTAATTCGACCCCTGAGATAATTACGGATGAACCCTCGTGGTTTGATTTGTACAGAAATAGTCCCTTAACTGATTTTTGTTTTAAAACCTTATAGTTTAATTATTTTCAAAACAACCCCTAAACTTTTATTAAATAAATTAATTTATTTTCTTTTTAAATCAAATTATCTTTTAAATGTTTTTATAAACTTATTTTATTATTATCTAAATAATAATTTTTATAAAAGTTATTAATCTTATTAAAGTATGTTATTTTATTAAATATGCAACTTTGTATATATATTTTTTTTATATATAAAAATTTATATAAGTTTAAAACTTATAAAATTTTAATTATTAAAAATAAAATATATATTTTGTACAAAATTAAATAAAAACATTTGCATTTCATTAAATAGAACAATGATTACATGATATGTATTACAAAAGCGTAAATAAAATCCGGAATGTCACAATAATGGTCCAATCAAACACAAAGTCAGTTTGGGTAAGGCCTTACACTTCACCAGTTTGAATCACGAGGGCGCCACGACGTCTAACTGTTACATATCATGTAAGAGTACAGAATCCCTTATCGACTACATACAACTCCCACTGAACTTCAGATCTGTTCCTAACCAATGCCTTTATGACTGGCAGTTACGCGACAGCGGTTGACAGTGATTAAAGAACCTTCCTTGGTAAACGAAAGTTCTAGTATGCATCTCAAGTCAGAGGATACTAAATAAGTATACCAATATCAAAAAATCTTATGATTAAAATCCATGAAGATGATTTGAAGCAGTTACATCCAACGTCATCCAAGATGAGGTCTGTGAAATTGGAAGTCAACTACTTGAGTCCAAGTTCAGAATAGTCTTAATTCAGAGTCGTTCCCACGATTCTGATCGACTACGGATGATTAAGAATACAAGATTCATGGATTAAACGTATTAAAATCGAACACAGTTGTAAGAATTTAGAATTGCATTTAAATCAGTAAACCAAAAGAATTACATTAACGATGTGATAAGCACATCCGGTATCAAATACCTATGTGTCGCTAGAGATAGTGAAAAGTTCAATAACATAGATAGAAATACCAGAAGAGATGCCTTCACCATTTGCTCTCTTCGATCTCAGCTTAGCTAGATATTCAAGGCAGTTACGTTTCCAGTGCCCCATTTTGTTGCATTCAAAACACCGACGCTCCTTGGGAGGGGGTGCTTTTGCAACTTGCTTGTTTTTGTTGGTGGCGTTCTTGGCAGCAACAATAACTTGCTTCTTACCTTTGCTGTTATAACCCTTTTTTCTTGGTTTTGGGCTTATTAACACCAGCAGATTTGACCATCAACTCTTGATTAGTCTCACTTGATATTCTCATCTCGGCCGTTTCCTACATGCCGTGCAGTTCGGGCATAGTCTTCTCCCATGTGTTCATATTTAAGTTCATTACGAAGTTGTCATAAGAACTAGGGAGGGAGTTCAAGATGAGTTTCGTGTTATTCGGTTTTTCATTCTCAAGCAAAGACTTGAGAGAGAAGGAGGAGTGGGATCCTTTTTCAGTAGACATCTTGTTAAATAAGCAAATTAAAGGTTAATTAATATTTTGGATGTAATAAATTCTTATATTAATGACCCATGGCAAGAATAGAATAAGAATAGAGAATCTGGTTATATCAATTAGTAATGGCGGCTGTGCCACACAACATTAGTAAGTGATTTAGGCAGACTGACAATAATTGCCAATTGTGGAAAAATGCACAATTCTCGAGTATGAGGCCGCTAAGACAACTCTTGTCTATGCATTGATACGTTTAGCCTCATCTATGCCCACTTTTGATCTCCATACAGCTGGGGCATGTACTAGAGAGAAAAGTAATAGTCGCCCTAGTACAGGTACATGTGGAAGGGCCGGATGTGTCGACGAAACCCTTGCACCTTGGAGGGATAGGTTACGCACCAAGTGCGGTGCTGTGGCTCCAAACACTGGTGTTTCGCGTTATACCCCAAGTGTTTCTTATAGTAGGATGACATAGACTAAATATTTTAAATATGAGATTTAATTTTAGTGTTTACCGAATAGGGTCAAACACAACGAATGATAAATCATACGTGTGTTGTAAAAGCCAGTTTTACTATATATTAGATCGTGACAACGTGATGAACCCTTTCATCTCTCAGGACACTTAATTTTAAATAACCTATTAAAACTAAGTTTGTCGCGATGTAATTAACCAATTAAAAGTTAATAGTTTAAATGAACTATTAAGTTATTCGTTTTGAAATTTTAAAATTAGTTTAAATTGCAAAACTCCATTGGTTATCATTTATTTTAAAAACAAACTGTTTGTTTTAATATAAAGTATCCACAAGTTGTAAAAAAAAGTTTAGAACTTGTTATTAATTTGATTGTGAAAATTTTGGTATTTGGTCGGTACGTTATAACATTTATAAGATAAAAGCAACCACAATAGCAAATACAAAAATATGTAAATCATATGGCCAAGTAAAAAGTGTTTGATCTTGCTAGAGCCTAATAGTAAGACCAAACTAGGTCACGGGGTCACAACACACAAACAACCACAAGGATGAACTTCGTGCATGCATTTAGCTGTTCCGTGTGACTCTCACTAAATCCAAGATCCTGTCTCCGTCTTCTGTTTTGTCTTCGGGTCTTTATCTTTACAATATTTATACAGAATACAAAAAAATAAAACCCTAAGCTATTACAACTTTGAGCCATCAAAGTGGGCCAAAACATAAAAGCTAATCTATTACAATTTTGAGCCACAAATGGGCCAAACCATAAAACCAAAAACAGAAAACAAACACAAGACAGGGTCGGGCCAGATTTACATATTTAATACAATCAAATAACTGGGCAATCCTTTTGGTCAATAAAATAAATAAAAACTATGACCAAAAATAAATAAATAAAAATTGCCCTAAAAAGATCTAGATCAGAAACTTTAACACAAGTTAAAGTTTGTGATCTATAACCGGTTAAAAGACCGGATCCGATTCGTATGTCGTAACCAATGCTCTGATACCATTGTTGGGTATTTTAGGCAGTGGTGATCAGTTAGATTAGTTATCAAAAACGGTTGATAAGTAATTATAGATTAATAATAACTATTTAGTAATTATTAAAACTGTCGGAACGAAACCGATCCAACACAAAATTAAAACCCGACAGGATCTGGGTTACAAACATACGAACACGGAATATAAAGTTAGTCTACCAATGAGATAAATTATACTTTAGTGGTTAATGATTAACCGATCGAGACACCAAGGTACAACGAACCTATGCTAGATCACGAACCGAAACACGGGAACGGAGCGGCGCCGGCGCTGGCTTGAGGCTGCCGGAAAGATCAAAGGCTGAAGCCTTTGTTCCTTTTGGTCGCAACTTTTGAAAAAAAGTCAATCGCCCAAAAAATCTTCTTTGCGGCTGTTTCCAAATCGTAGGTCTATGCAACCAATAATTAGATCCTAATAATTGTTTTCAGGCCCAAAGTCCAATACGAGACAAAAAGCCTGTACCCATTTAATTGTTTTAATAAAAAGATTAAAACAATAAATATTTATTATTTATAAACCAGTATAAATAATAATTCTCGTCTAACGAATATATATAAATATATATCGTCTTGTTAACAGATCGTAATTATCAGTTAAGCGGGTTAAGTGGATTTAATGTTCGTTGCCCAAGGTGTAACTCTTACGGGTCATAACTCGGTCAGTCGCGTTGTCTATCGGTCGGTCCATAAAAACACTAGCACCATCAAAGGCCCACCCCATCCCTTTCTTCTCAACTCTAACTACCGTGATTCGTTAGGTGCATCGCATCAGAAGCCTCAGTTTTATAGCCACAGTAAAAAAATAAGACATGGACAAGAACCGTGGTCCAAATGGATTCCGCCACATACAAATCCCATAAGCATCCATTATCTACCTCCCCACATCTTCATCAGAAGCAGATTTTGGGGGCTTAAAATCCCAAGTTCAAGAATTCCCAAATAACGCGTGCAAATCTATAACGCCTGCCAATCGTTATTGAAATTTGTAGCCCCAAATCCTGATGTTGCTGGAACAGCAGTTCTAAGAAACTGTCAAATCGTTTTTCTTGCATTAGATGTTAGGTCACGAATCAAAAAGCAACAATTGGTCGGTAATCGATTTGGGTGTCACAATGATCGTAGCAACTCCGACTATGGTTCGGAGATCGTATTAACCGAAACCCCCCCCCCCCCCCCAATTCGTTTGTCTTGATCAAGTGTGTGTATGCGTATCTATATACATCGTTCTTCATTTATAGTGATTTATGGCTACAAACTTGAATTTGGATCTGCATATGAATTTTGTTTCCTCTTCGTCTTTTTTAGCACGTGGCCACAAAATTGGATTTTTTTTTGGTATTATGTTGTGTTTTTGGTTAAGTTTGTGTGTGGTTGTTTAGAATGATTTATATGCGAGAACTTGAGATTGAGTTTCTAGCCGATGAAGATGAAAGCTAGGTTGTGAAGAGAGGGGTAGTGGCGGTCGGCGTGGTGGTGGGTACTAGTTTGGATTTGAGGTTGATGTAGAGAGAGAGAGTAGTGACGAGACAGAGAATGGAGAGTGGGTGTTGTCATTTTTTGTTTTAATTTATATTTTGTTTAATTTTTTTACTACCAAGGCTATTTTTGTCTTTTTATAAAAATATAAGAGAAAAATTGGATGGAGCTATAAACATTGGTTTTAGTTAACGTTATTTAGACTAAATTACACTAACTAAAATCAATGTTTACTCTTTAATTTAATTTGGTTTTATGATTGATGATAAAAGGCTAATTGAGTTGGTGTCTTATGGACAAAAAAAGTATCCAAACCACATGAATGTAATATAAAGATAATATACAATTACGAGGAAGCGATAAAACCAGTGTTTAGTTTAAAATAATTACTCAATTTAACATGTTTGGGTTTTTATAAAGAGTAATATTAAATCATATAATCTCAACTTGTATTTTAAAGTTATAAATCAAATCATTATTCTTACAGCAAACTAATGCTAAGAAAAATTATAGAATTAAGACTACCCCACTTGACAGTTTTTTAATATTATCTAATAATACAAACATTACTTTCAAATTTTAAATCTTAGAAAAAGCATATATATTGTTTTTAGTATATTTAATAACAAAATAGTATATGATAAAGATTGTTATATTCTTACTTATTTTCATGTTTATAATACTATTATTAAGTTTTAACATGAAACCAAATCTATTCTTATTAAATTTGTAGCTGGAAATCAACTAACTTGATGTTTTTTTTGAACGGTGAACATTGAATGTTGTGACGTCGCACCCCCGTCACATGGGAGAGTCTCGTTCAACTCCGGCTAATATGATGTCTTAACCGGACCCACTTGGCGTCAGAGTTGGAGAGCATTCAAGGAAAAATCCCACCCAATACGGCCCCTTCCGGGCTTGAGGGAGAGCCGAGGCTCGAACCCTGGATCGGCGAGGGTAAAACCCAGGTGCATCAGCCTAAGCTAGGCCTCATTTGCATGCCGCAGAAACTAATGTAGAGAGCAGAGATTGAACCTGGGTCACTAGGTACACCAGATCTCTCTCTTACCACTCCACCACTAGCTCATTGGCAACTAACTTGATGTTGAAAAGTCAAATAACCTTTTTAAAGTATTTCCTATTTAAAAAAAAATATTTGATTATATATATATATAAATAATATAGAGAGAGAGGGTGTTATATTGGTTAGATTTAAGTGCTTTTTCATCCCTATGGTTAGTTAAAAATTGTCATTTTAATTCAAAGGTTTAAATCTTATCATTTAAATCCAAATGTTTCATAAAAATTGCCATTTGTATCCGTTTAACTACACATAATTAACACCGTTAATATTTTCCGTTAAACCTTCCCCATTTGAAGGGTATTTTAGTTAAAACAGTTACAAAATAAAGAATCAACCCATAAGAGGGGTTTTTGCGTTCAATCTCTTTAGGTAATCGCAAAAAACGAATTCCCACCCCCAAAAACAACCTCTTTCGTTCCCAAAATCAATAGCAAACATAGTAATCACAATCGTAATTTCGTCCCCAAAATCAATCCCATGTAATGTTTGAAGAACTCTGGTTTGTTCGTGGCCCTACGAAAGATTTCGATCCATATGAGTTTTACGATAAGTTCGTTCATCGCCACCACAGTCGCTATCACCATTGCATTATCAAATGTAATTGATCCTAATGTTTGTTTTGGTGTTTTGGACCTATTGTGCATTGTTCTTGATTTTGTGATTATGCGCTACTATTTGGGCAAAATTATGTAACTGTGAAGAATCGGTCACTGATCTCGATGTTGATATTACCAACAGATATTGTAGTCTTTTGTTGTTGGATTTTTATTGCTACATTAATATGTTGATATTGATCATTACGGTGCTATTAGATGTCTTGTTGCCAGTGTTGTTTTCATCATGTTCAGGAGGTTGTGTACTGTGACAACTGGTAATTTTACCACGTAATTATTTAAATATAATTACACGAGACAATACATATTAGACCAAATTTAATTAATTAGGTCTAACTCAGTCCAGTAGAGACCAACCACTACACAACTACACAGGAAATATTAGAGATTTCCGAGACACAACGAACCCCACATCGAGTTGGTGATAAACTAAAAATAATATTTAAACAATCTCGATATATTTCTCTTATTTCTAAGAGTAGAGAATACACACTTAGATAAAAATAAATTCTAATCATATGACAAGGAACACGTACTTTATCTAAACTACTAAACTCATACTTTTTTTCATGCGACTCAAACCCGACACAAAACAACAAATTAAAACAACGACACGCGGATATTATATCAAACATTGGACTACCGGGTAACACCCAACACCATATACCTACCCTACCCCCTACCCCCCTCGTTTGCTCCTCCACGGCTGAAATCACCAAAGGGTGGTGATTTCCCCTTGTTTCTCAAAACACCAACATATCTTTGCCTCTTGTCTCCCCCAACATGTTGGTTTTAGGAGACAAGAATGTCCCCTCCAAATACAAAATCTAATGGGTTTTACCCAGGGCCGGTCCCGAAGATTTAAGTGCCTTGGCCGAAGCCGAAAAAAAGGCCCATACGAACAAAATATATAAACTAAATTTTTTTTAAACGACGATTAACGTTATAGCAATAAATATAGAAAAAAATATAGTATGTTATATTACATACCGTAATAGCTAACGGATGATTCACGAAGCTCTCCTAGCATTCTTGACAGCAAACTCTTTGATCATCACTTCGCAGTTTATACTCTCTAAAATTTCGTTCTCGATAGCTATCATCGTCAATCCACTAAGTCTTTCTTGGGTCATTGTAGATCGTAAGTATGATTTCAATAACTTCAATTTTGAAAAACTTCTTTCTGCTGATGCCACCGTGACTGTAATGGTCAACAATATTCTATATGCAATCCTTGCATTTGGGAAATTTTCTTGTAACTCATTCAAATGCTTCAAAACATCTATAGGGTTGCTAAATTCACTGATTTCTAAGGTGTCAAATGACTTCAACTCCATATAAAGTTCATCACAATCAATATCCGATCTTCCTTCAAACTTGAGTGCAATAGCTTGATCAATAATAAATAAGAAATAATTTACTCTGAAATTCTCTTCGGGTGTAAATGAAGCTTCTTGGCTAGTAGAACTCTCACCAAATATTTTTTTCCTTTTAATCAAACGTTTTTTCTGGAAATTTCGGATCAATGTCCATTTCAATAGCAATATCCTTAGCTTCATCAATTGCTTTTGAAAAACCAGTTTCTCTATATCCTTTGAAGTATTCAATCAATTTGTTTATTGCTTTAATAGCAGTCTCGAGATGCATATCATTTGATTGTAACTTTTTGCTCACTTCATTCACCTTGTCTAATACTTCATACCAGATAACAATTGAAACCAAAAAGTCAAATTCACCAATTTCTTTTTCTGTTATTGAATTTGCTTCACTTGCAATCGCAGCATCATTATCTTTTCCCCCAACTTCAAGTAAAGCTTCTCGTACTTCAACAAGTTGCATTTTAATAGCCTTAACACTCCCGATACGACTTTCCCAACGAGTTTGAGAAAGTGACTTAAGACTCCAAGATTTGAGACTATCTTTCAAAATTTGTCACCGATTAATCGAATTTGCAAAGATAGTATAAATACGTTGGATCTTTCCAAAAAAACTCTTTCCTTTAACACAACTGTTAGCCACATCACATAATATAAGATTAAGAGAATGGCAACCACAAGGAGTGTAACTTAATAAAAATTAATAAGTCAATTAATTAACAATTTATAGTTCAATGAGTCATGGAACAAGGGAAATAACTTGATTTAGGCAAATTGGCAATCATCAATTTATCAATTTGTCAAACAATTTAAAACTCATGGCAAATTGGCAAGCCACTAAACTAACCTGTGGTAGTGAATGAATGAATGAATGAATGGATTAAAACCTTTAAACCAAGGCTGAACTGAAGCTATTTTTTTGTGGAGTCGTCGTTCGTTCGTGGAGTGGAGACGCCAGACGTGGAGAGGGAGGCAAACAGGCACAAGAAATTTCCTTCCCTATTTGCAGAATTCGTTTTTTTTATTAAAGGGTTAATGGGTTAATGGGTTTTAAGTTTAAATAAGCCCAAACATTCTAAAGATTAAATGGGTCCAACAATATAAACATTAAAAGGGCCCAACCATTATAAAAAGGACTCAATCATTATAAAAAGGGTCCAACCATTATAAAAAGGGCCCAATATATTTTAAGTTTTCATAAAAAATACTCAATATATAAAACCAGTATTTAAAATTTTATAAAAAAACATATATATATAGGCCCCGTAAAAATTTTGGGCCCCGAAAAAAACGGGCCCTGGCCGACGGCCCGGCTCGGCCTACCCCAGGGCCGGCCCTGGTTTTACCCACTTTTGAACACTATATATATGAATGCATGGGTTCATCTCAAGCCACACCAACACTCACCTCACTTCTCTCCCTCTCGGCAAACCACACCCAACGACCAACCTCATCTCCTCTTTAGCTCACGTCAACCACCACCACACCATAACACCACCACCATCCACCGAATCCACCACCTTTCCCCTTACCTCCTCCTTCTCGGCAACCACCCGACATTTCCACCACCCTCTTCCACCACCCGACAGCCCCACTCCAGCCCATCCTCCACCACCGCCGTACACCGCCACCCCCTTTCACCTCAGCCCTGAACCCACTCCGCCACCTTACGGGTTTTGGGAAGCAAGAACTAAGCTCCGCCAGTTGTTACGGGCCTTCGTTTCTCACCTACGGTCACCGAGTCTCGATTATACGAAGGGTACGGGTTATTTAGGGTGCTAACAGGGTGATACGGGTTATTTCGAGAACTAACCGGGTGATACGGGACGTCGAACGAAGGAACCGGGTCTCGTGTCACCTCCGCCACCTTTCTCTCTCAGCTATTTACGTGAGCACTCGACCTATTTCTATTATTACTAAATAGTTGGTGATATCTATTTTTTTTAAAAAACACGATTCCCGTTCGTAAATAAGTTCACTCGTAAACGACATAAAAATGATTAATATATAAAAGGGATTTTTATGTATATAATCATTATAATTATTATTGTAAGATATAAATAATTTGATATTAACATTACTTTTATCATATTAAAAATAATAACATTTTTAAGACATTAATATTTACATATATTCTAATATGGATTTTGGTCAAAACCCAAAAGACAACAAAGTGAAAAGAATTATTCTTAAAATTTTATTATTACAATGTTTTTTGATAAATTAACATACAACAACGTCGTTTTATATATATAAACTTTTTATAAATATGGACATATGACCAAGGTTTTACCGTAGTAAAAAAAAAAGACATATCTGAATATATAAATATATATATAAATACATATATGCACTTACATATTTGAGAAAGAGAATATATATATATATATATATATATACATGCATATTGGTGTATGCATGCACATATATTTTGAGACAACATAAAAATAGTCTAAAACTATGAAATAATATAATTATTATGTAAGGCCCCAAACTCGGAGGCCCCAAACCCGGAGGCCCCACTTGTTGGATTTACTCATTCACAAACAGTTCTTAAACTTGATTATCAAATAACGCAGCGAAAAATACTTCAATAAAACATAACCATTACATTGTTTAACAACGGAAGCGTAACATAGTCTATTACATAAACATATCATAATCTAATCATAACGGGATGCCAGTCTTCATGATCAACCGGGTAACTCTTCTCGCCTGCCAAGCATCACCGTCCATCATCCATACATGCCTTAACCTGAATGTGCATGCTAAAAAGTCAGCTACGCTGGTGAGTTCTAGTTTTCGTTCGATTTAAGAAATGGTTCATCATTCAAAACATTCATTAGGGTTTAACATCACGTATAAGAAAACAGGGCCTTTCATTCATCATTGAAAACCTTCAAACATTTTTCCTCATCATAAACACATTGAAGGGATCATTTGTTTAAAACATTTAATATTCATTTAAGTCATACATTACTATTTACAATCTGTATCTTTCTTTAAGCGTCTCTGTGTCCCCGAAGGAACCTTACATGTCGTGGACAACCGTTACGTATCGCCGTCATTGCCACAACATTCCGTCATTTCCCTTTTTGTATTTCCCCCTAGGCTAACTGCACGAGGACCGACAATACCCATTCAGTTGCCCCTATGGCTCTCATGTCCATAGACCGACAACCTCCATCGACGGCTATGGCTCACAGCCATAACACCGTCGGATCATAATTTAACCATACGTAGGGTCACGTTAACCCCTGAGTAACCGTCGTTACTCCCTACCAGTTGTACAACATCAAACCATTGACATCCCACAAAGACACTGCCCCTGTTGTTCTTATGGCAACTATGGCTCGCTGTCCATAATCTACCACAAGGCTGGGAATTACATTCCCAGACTTCATTCGTCAATTCCCTTCATTCGACAGATTAGATTTGTAATGACTTCTTTAAAACCTTTGCCCTTTTTCTTTTCATAAAACCTTTTCATTCATTTTCGAAACCCTTTACCTTTAGTTTAAACCATTTCTTTATAAACATTTTGTTCGTAAACATTCCGTTCATAAAACTTTCTTTCCATAAACCGTTCATTCCAAATCAATTCATTTCGTAAACATAGTTTCATAAGCATCATTTTATAAACATAGTTTCATAAACATCGTTTCGTAAAACATCATTTCATATGTATGCACACCAGCCCGAAAACATTATATAAAACATTTAAAAGAGGGCTTCTAGAACTCACCTTATAAGCTAGTCTCGGTTGTCCTAAACAAAGGCCCAACAACGTCACTTCCGATCTGAATTGATTAGTTAAATACACATCAGACCAATACCGACTCTAACGGTTTAACCCTTCTAAACATACTTACTTTACTTAACCAGCCTGATGCCTACGCACTTAGCAAGTGCGCAGACCCTGCTTCCTGCGTACTTGATAAGTACGCAGGATCCTCTTCCTGCGTACTTGATAAGTACGCAGTGCCCTCTTCCTGCGTACTTGATAAGTACGCAGGACCTGCTCCGTGCGTACTTGATAAGTACACACGATCTGTTTCTTCGCAAAACCCTAACTTTCGCATTCAGGTCTGATCACGTCAAGATCCCGAACCTGTTTGCATTCAAAACGTTTGTTTTCCATTAAGGAGCTCAAATCTATGCTTATCTTTCAGTTTTATCCGTGAAAATGTTGCCTTTTCACCCAAAACCCGAAAAACCCAAAAACAAACAAAAACTCAGATTTAGGCCAAATCGTTACCTGAATCAAGTTTCTGATCCGGTGGAGCAACACACTTCTCAAATCTCGGGTCGATCCGCCAACTTTTTCTGTCTACGGTTTCTCTCTCTAGAAGTTGCAAATGAAAGAAATAGGTGGTGACCTTGGCTATTTATAGGGGAGGCTCCTCTTCCAGCCCGCCGACCCATCCGACCCGACCCGACATGCCTCGTTCGTTTATTTCGTCATTTCAACTGTCGTTTTATTTTTGGGATGTTACAAGTCTACCCTCTTTACAATAGGTTTCGTCCCCGAAACCTATCATAAGTCAAATAGATGAGGGTACGACTCCCTCATTTCCTTCTACGTTTCCCAAGTGGCTTCCGATCCCTTTCGATGTTTCCATTGGACTTTAACCAATTGGATAATCTTATTACGCAAACGCTTCTCCTTCTTGTGTAAGATGGCCACGGGTTCTTCGATCTAATTAAGGCGGTTGTCGACCTCGATGTCAGTAAGTGGTACATGAGCTGATTCATCCGCTAAAAACTTTCGCAAGTGTGATACATGGAAGGTAGGATGAATCCCACTCAACTCATCAGGCAACTCTAGCCGATAAGCGACTTCACCAACCCGTACCATTATCCTGAATGGTCCGACGAACCTCGGACTTAACTTTCCTCTCTTCCTGAATCGTATTATTCCCTTCCAGGGTGACACTTTCAACATTACTCTGTCTCCAACATCAAACTCAATAGGCCTTCGTCGTTTGTCCGCATAGGATTTCTGAAGATCTTGTGCGGCCTTCATTCGTGCTTTGATTTGATCAAACCTTTCTAACGTTTCTCTTACTACTTCAAGATTCCCTAATTCCTTTTGTCCAATCTCACCCCAACAAATCGGGGTCCTGCATCTCCTCCCATACAACATTTCGTAAGGCGGCATGCCTATAGTCGTGTGATGACTATTATTGTAGGAGAATTCGGCTAACGGCAGATGACTGTCCCAACTGCCGCCAAAATCGATAATACAAGCGCGAAGCATATCCTCCAAGGTCTGAATGGTCCTTTCGGACTGACCATCCATTTGTGGGTGGTATGCCGTGCTGATATTAAGCCTTGTACCCATCGCCTCGTGAAATATTTTCTAGAACTTCGATGTGAATCGTGTGTCCCGGTCAGACATGATCGTCAAAGGCATCCCATGTCGTGCTACTACTTCGTTAATAAATACTTTCGCTAACCTTTCCGACGAGAACGTCTCGCGAATAGGTAGGAAATGAGCACTCTTCGTTAAACGGTCCACAATTACCCAAATGGTATCATGACCTTTAGCTGTGCGAGGTAGCTTGGTTATGAAGTCCATGGTAATGTGTTCCCACTTCCATTCCGGTATATCAAGTGGTTGAATCTTTCCATACAGTTTCTGGTGTTCGGCCTTTACTTGTGAGCAAGTCAAGCACTTGCTTACATACTTTGTCACTTCATGCTTCATTCTAGGCCACCAGTATTCCTTCCTTAGATCTTGGTACATTTTATTGGTGCCAGGATGGATAGAGTACCGAGACTTATGAGCCTCATCCAAGATTTTGGTTCTAAGCTCGCCACCCATAGGTATCCATACCAGTCCAAAACGTGTCCTAACACCAAGGGTGTTATAATCTAACTTCTCATGTTGGCCAACCATCCTTTCCTTCTTTATGTTTTCTTCTTTAAGTGCCTCATCTTGAGCCTTTTTGATTTCTCTCATTACATCTGATGTTACCACTAACTTGCAAGCTTTCTCTCTAATAGGAGCAGGCACATCCTTTCGGCTTAGAGCGTCAGCCACCACGTTTGCCTTTCCAGGGTGATACATGATCTCACAGTCATAATCCTTCAGGAGTTCCAACCATCGTCTCTGCCTCATATTAAGCTCTCTTTGTTCGAAGAAGTACTTCAAACTTTTGTGGTCGGAGTAAATAGTAAACTTCACCCCGTACAGGTAGTGCCTCCAGATTTTTAACGCGAATACGACAGCAGCAAGTTCCAAATCATGGGTTGGATAATTAGCTTCGTGAATCTTCAACTGTCGTGACGCATACGCGATCACTCTTCCGCGTTGCATCAACACGCATCCCAATCCCTGACCCGAAGCGTCAGAGTATACCACTAAGTCTTCATTGCCCTCGGGAAGGGCCAATACTGGAGCTTGGGTTAGCCTCTTCTTCAGTTCCTTAAACGCCTCATCTTGGGTCGAACCCCATTCATACTTAACCTCTTTCCGAGTCAGCTTTGTTAACGGCGAAGCTATTTTCGAGAAATCCTGGATGAATCTCCGATAGTAGCCTGCCAATCCCAAGAAACTACGGATTTCAGTTGGCGTCTTAGGAATATTCCATTCCCTTACCGTCATTATCTTCACTGGGTCAACCATAATGCCGTTCGGGTTGATGACGTGACCTAGGAATTGGACTTCCCTACGCCAGAACGTGCATTTGGAGAACTTAGCATACAACTTTTCCTTCTTCAGAGCTTCCAATACTTCCTTCAAGTGACACGCGTGATCACCCTCATTCTTGGAGTAGATGAGGATATCATCGATGAACACGATTACCGATCGATCCAGCATTGGTCGACAAACTCTATTCATCAAATCCTTGAACGCTGCGGGGGCGTTCGTCAATCCAAAAGACATTACGTGGAACTCGAAATGTCCATAACGCGTATGAAATGCGGTTTTCGGTATGTCTTCTTCCCTCACCTTCAACTGATGGTACCCGGATCGAAGGTCGATTTTTGAGAACCAACTTGCGCCCTGTAATTGATCGAACAGGTCGTCGATCCTTGGTAAAGGGTAGTTGTTCTTCACCGTACGTTTGTTCAACTCGCGATAATCAATACACATTCTCATCGAACCGTCTTTCTTCTTCACAAACAACACCGGAGCACCCCACAGCGAGATGCTCGGTTGGATAAATCCTTTCTCAAGTAACTCGTCTAGTTGTGCCATTAATTCTTTCATCTCCACTGGTGCTAGTCGATATGGAGCCTTAGCCACGGGCTGGGCATCTGGTACTAAGTCGATTCGAAATTCAATCTCTCTGTCGGGTGGTATCCCAGGAAAATCCTCTGGAAACACCTCCGGGTACTCGCGTACCACGGGTACATCGTCTAGCTCCTTCACTTCCTTACACTCGTCAATTACGTACACCAGATAAGCCTCGCATCCGCGCCTTAAGTAATCTGTTGCCTTAATCATCGAGATGACGTTTGGCATCGGGGCGTCACGATCCCCAAGAATCTCGACTTTGCTACCGTCCGGAGCCTTGAGTCGGATTATCTTTCGTTTGCATATAATTTGTGCTTCATTGGCAGTTAGCCAATCCATACCTAACACGACATCGAACCCTCCCAAAACCATAACAAACAATATGACAGGGAACCTATGACCTTCTATTTTTATCGTGGAGTTGTCAACTACATCGGTCACTCTCGCAGTTCTTCCCTCAGCGGTTTCTACGCTAAAAGCCCTTTCTAGCTTACTGTCAGTGTACTTCACTCGTTTACAGAAAGTCGCAGATATAAAACTCTTACTAGCACCCGAATCAAATAACACAGAAACAAAATTGTTGTCAAGGATGAACATACCTGACGCCACATCGGGGTCTGCCCGGGCTTGGTCTTGCGTCAGTGCGTACACACGAGTCTTTACTCAGGGCCTCTCTTCTTTCCTTTCCGGGCCTTTCCCTTTCCTGGCTTCACCCATTCTCGGTTTCGTGCATTCCCTACTCAGATGACCGGCATCCCCATAGTTATAGCACTTGAAGTGTTGTGGGCATTCACGGGAGTAGTGCCCGGTCTTGCCACACTTAAAGCATAAGTTAGATCCTAGTCTACATTCACCTGCATGCTCCCTTCTACATTTCTTACAAACAGTCGGCTCATTCACCCGAGACCTCTTATCACGAGTCCCAAACATCCTTCCACCAGTTCGCTTGTTCGAGAAGCTCGGTCTCTTCTTTGGTTCCTCAATGGCAACGACATTCAGCGCCAGATCATCGAATACCACGCCGCTCAGTTCTACTACCGAATAATAGGTCGTAGGGGCGTTTGCCTTAACATAGGTGCGGACCTGGTCCGACAGCCCTTGAATGTAACATGAAATCTTTCTTTCCTCAGTCGTGATAAGGTGTGGCACCAGACGTGCCAGTTCATTGAATCGAGTTATGTACTGCTGGTGCATCATGCTCCCAGCCTTCAAACCTAGAAATTCCCTCTCTACCTTCTTAATCTCATTCCTTGGGCAGAAATTCTTGATCACCAAAGTTTTCAAGTCAGCCCACATCATCGCATCCACAAGCTCGCTCCCTTTTGCTTGACGTACCCCTTCCCACCAATGGGATGCTTCCTCTCTTAAGGAGTTAGCAGCAAATTTCACAACTTGATCCATTCGACATTCGCTCAGACGGATGGCAGCCTCCATACGGATTATCCAGTCAAAAGTAGCCACCGCGTCCTTCTTCCCAGTCAGGACTGGCGGGTCACATGCCTTGAAGGACTTATAGTCGCAACCACGGTTAAGCGGTGCGTTGATTGCCTCAGTGTTCGGGGTATCAACCGCCGTGTTAGACCCACCCGTCTCATTAACCTTCTTTAATGCTTCTGCCAATAGTCCTGGCAAAGAAACTTTCATCAAGTCTGTGAACTCTCGAGCTGCTCTCACTTCTGGTTCAAAAGTGAAAGGTTGTTCTTCAACCTGTGTTTGCTCGATTCCATGCACACCAACCGCCGATTTTCAAACTAAGGATTGACAAACCCGGGAGATGAATCAAAGTCGTGTGTCATGGAAAGATCGTTCGGACACTTTTATCGGACGGTAAGACACCTGTGACTAAACGAAAGAATTCAGAGCAAGTTCGAAGGATCACTTTGTGCAGAGACTCCGAAATGCTTGAGGAAACAGAGCCAAGTTTTACAAACCCCTATGACTAGGAAATAACTCAAGGAGAAACACGTACACGACGTACCTATTATGCAAGATTAACTAGAGGTGTTCTTTAAGAATCACCAAAACTTTCCCCTAGCACTTAACAACCACTGAAATGAAAAGATTATCCAACCAGTTACAAGAACTACCAGACTAGGGATACATATTTCAAGGAAGATTATTTGTTTAGACTTGAGAGAAAGTATTGGTCACTAAGGACGACACAAGTTGAAAAGAAAGGAACCGGTACCCTCTCCCAAGAGGCAAAAATCGGTGGATCAACTTTTTGGATAGACTTAGACCAACCTTAAGTGAAGATGCTATCAGTTGAAAATTCAGTAGAGCGTCATGACCAAGACAACCCTTAGGACTCGATATTGAAACTACAAATTTCTAGTAACGCTTGAATTAATCAACATACTTACAATATTTACATACTTTAAGAAATCAAGTTGTAAACCCTATTTAGATAAGTTGATGACGTTACGACATCTTAAACTATTCGAGACAGGAAGATCTTGAACCCCTTCGTAAATTAGTCTTAGAAGTTTTCGCAAAGGAGAAATTTTGCGTTAGATTCTCTAAGTGCGAACCTCGACTTCAGGAAATGCATTTTTCTTGGTATGTGAACGAGGGACACCAGGAATCGAACCCGGGTGTCCCCTAGAACCACACACGCATTCTACCACTGGACTGGGCTTAGTGCCTTGTCCATGAGTGGGTTCTTTGGGTTTTAGCACACAGGGTCTGAAGACCTTCTTCCCTAAACCAACCATACGCAAACCCTAGCCCTGAATTCATGTCCAATCGGTCCAGATTCAAAGGGCTTTTGGAAAGGGGTGATAAATGGAGTAAGAGGGTATGATATGTACCTGTTGTTGGCCCTGATTTCACAAAAAAAAGAGGGCTCGCAGCCTTAATCGATCGTGACTATGGGGGAAGAAAGGAGACGAGTTTGAGCACTAATTCGGATGGAGATCGATACGCAGACGATGGGGGGTGTTAGATGGGTGTCGCGAACTTGATAGACCAGTTTATATGCTTCAATTTCATCCAGATTTCAAGTATCAATTTGGTTTATGCTACATCACGGTTTCGGGATGTTTGGAGTTCTAATCATTGAATTAGAGTAAATTGGGTCTTCATAACCAATTGTAACTGTCGTGGTAGTGTGAATGCATGACTATAACAGGTTAAAACACCCGAATTTGGATCGATGGAATCGATTTGGTTCTCTGTTGACTTCTTAAAAGTCAAAATTGACACTTCTTTGACTTATGGTACATAACTATTAAGAAGGTTCAAATTGGAATTGTGGGACCGGGGAGGGGGGGGGGGGTGTTTCAAATGATGGTTCAAAGTAAATAAAGAGGGTCCAAAGGAAATGAATGGGTTCTATTGGCTTGGAAAGGGTCCAAGACATAACTATTTGGTTTTTAAAATCATTTTAGTTGTTTATAAGAAAAGTTTTTATAAAATTTATAAAATCTAAATAATATTTGTTTTATTAATAACTTATAAAGGAAAGATTTCCATTTTTATAAAATTACAAGTTGTATACATGGTTGATTTAATATGGTAAAATATATACATACTTACATATATAATTACAATTAATTACATATTTATAGGTATATATAAGAAGTGTAAGTCCACTATTAATGCTCATAAGTTTTATTTAATAGTAAAAGTGGTATCATTTAATTCATTTAGTATAATAAAAAATATATATTTATATATTATTTACACATAAATATATATATGATGAAAATAAAAGATGTAGGCATATTTGTTTGTAAGACTGAAACTTTGAATTTGTACGTGATAAAAATTTATGTGACACTTGACGAGCAGTATGGGATTGTAGGAATTGTCATTATTATATAACTAGCAATAAACAAAAAAGATAAGGCCGAAAAAATCATGGATGTTACACCCTCAGAATTCCAAGTTAGGAGACGACGTACTATCGCAACTCTCGCCTTGGAAAAGGGTCGTTAGATTGGGGAAACAAGGTAAGCTCAATCCTCGATACATCGAACCTTTTGAATAGGTCTGTGGCTTACCGACTTAAGCCACCCCAACAACTCAGTGGTGTACACGACACATTCCATGTGTGGTGTTTATTAAATGAAACACTTGTTATACCACTTGAGGAGATACAAATCAACGACAAACTCCACTTTGTGGGGCAACTAGTAAAAATCATAAATCAGGAAATTAAGAAACTAAAACAAGGTCACATCCCCATAGTGAAATTCTGATGGAACTCAAAACGAGGACCAGAATTCACTTGGGAACACGAGGATAAATTGAGACACAAGTATCCCCGGTTGTTCAACAAGATATCAACTACAGATGACACTAGTTTAATTTCGGGACGAAATTCTTTTAACTAGGGGACGATGTGACAACTGGTAATTTTTCCACGTAATTATTTAAATATAATTACACGAGACAGTACATATTAGACCAAATTTAATTAATTAGGTCTAACCCGGTCCAGTAGATACCAACCACTACACAGGAAATATTAGATATTTTCGAGACACAACGAACCCCACATCGCGTTGCTAATAAACTTAAAATAATATTTTAACAATCTCGAAATATTTCTCTTATTTCTAAGAGTAGAGAATACCCACTTAGATAAAAAATATAGTGTAATCATATGACAACGAACACGTACTTTATCCAAACTACTAAACTCATACTTTTTTCATGCGACTCAAACCCGAAACAAAACAACAAATTGAAACAACGACACGTGGGTATTATACCGAACATTGGACTACCGGGTAACACCCAACACCATCTACCTACCCTCCCCCTCCCCCCTCGTTTACTCCTCCGCGGCTGTAATCACCAAATGGTGGTGATTTCCCTTTGTTTCTCAAAACACCAACATATCTTTGCCTCTTGTCTCCCCAACATGTTGGTTTTGGGAGACAAGAATGTCTCCTCCAAATACAAAATCTAGTGGGTTTTACCCACTTTTGAACACTATATATATGAATGCATGGGTTCATCTCAACCCACACCTCAAGCCACACCAACACTCACCTCACTTCTCTCCCTCTCGGCTAACCACACCCAACGACCAACCTCATCTCCTCTTTAGATCACGGCAACCACCACCACACCATAACAACAACACCATCCACCGAAACCATCACCTTTCCCCTTCCCTCCTCCTTCTCGGCAACCACCCGACATCACCACCACCCTCTTCCACCACCTGACAACCCCACTCCAGCCCACCCTCCACCACCGTCGTACACCGCCACCCCCTTTCACCTCAGCCCCGAACCCACTCCGCCACCTTACGGGTTTTGGGAAGCAAGAACTAAGCTCCGCCAGTTGTTATGGGCCTTCGTTTCTCACCTACGGTCACCGAGTCTCGATTATACGAAGGGTACGGGTTATTTTGGGAGCAAACCGGGTGATACGGGTTATTTCGGGTGTTAACCGGGTGATATGGGACGTCGAACGAAGGAACCGGGTCTCGCGTCACCTCCGCCACCTTTATCTCTCGGCTATTTACGTGAGCACTCGCCCTATTTCTTTTATTATTAAATAGTTGGTGATATCTATTTTTGTTTTATAAAACGTGATTCCCCGTTCGTAAATAAGTTAACTCGTAAACGACATAAAAATGATTAATATATAAAAGGGATTTTTATGTATATAATCATTATAATTTCTATTGTAAGATATAAATAATTTGATATAAACATTATTTTTATGATATTAAAAATAATAACATTTTTAAGACATTAATGTTTATATATATTCTTATATGGATTTTGGTCAAAACCCAAAAGACAACAAAGTGAAAAGATTTATTCTTAAAACTTTATTATTACAATGATTTTTGATAAATTATACAACATCGTTATATATATAAACTTTTCATAAATATCGACATATGACCAAGGTTTTGCCGTAGTAAAAAAAAAGACATATATGAATATATACGTACGTACATATATATATATATATACTTACATATTTGAGAAAGAATAATATATATATATATATATATATATATATATATACATACATGCATATTGGTGTATGCATACATATATATATTTTGAGACAACATAAAAATAGTCTAAAACTATGAAATAATATAATTATTATTTTATAGCTAGAAACCTCACATTCTATTAAATATATATATATATATATATATATATATTGAGTTTATTTATTAAACATTCGTGATAAGACGTAACCCGGGAACGAAACAAAACTAGAAAACATTAGACGAATAAAGGTCTATCTTATTGTATTTATTAAAATAATATAACTATTATTTTGGACAAAAAATTGTATCAACAACGACGATCGGGTCGGACCCTTGTAAACTATTATAAGGCAAGGGTTAAGACTTATGGATATTGGTCTTATGACCAACCCACACATTGAAAACTACTGTTAGGACATAGAAGTGTGATAATAAGCCTTGTAATAGTTTAGATCTTGTATGTATTTATGTTTTCATGTAATGTTGGTTAAGTTTTGTAATAGGCGAACTTGTTAAGTTTCACCTATGCCTAGTATTAGGTGAACTTGTTAAGTTCGCCTGTATGGCAGATGTGTTGCCTATAAATAGTAGTTTGCATGTTTAGTTTGAGAGCTTTTAGTCAAGTTCTGTAAACTCTGTGTTTGGTGGAAATCAAAGAGAAGATTATTTACTTTGTGTGTTGATTGTCATCATTGTGGTTGTCTCATATACACAGTCATACACACGGTTGGATTCCGCACTCTGTGTGATTGATACGTCATGTCTAGAGTTAGATCCGTAGAAGACCCGAGGGGACCTACATGTGGTATCCGAGCTTATGCTCGTGATTTGTGATGGTTTGTGTATGATTTGACACCAAAAAGACTGAGTTTTGCTTGATTTTCATATCCATGGAGTTTTCAAGTTCTTGAGAGGATTTTGGTGCTGAATTCATCAAATTGGAAGTGTTTTTGAAGAAATTGATCCATTAAAAGTGTTCTATTTCATATTATACTCAATCCTACGGTTCAATTTTATCAAAATCCATCAATTCAACAAGTTATGATGATTTTCAGAGGTTCTGGTTAGTGTTTTGGTTGAAGAGATCATCTTCCTGAGATTTTTTAGCTGAAACAGGCGAACTTAGCCTAAATTCTGTTACAGGCGAACTTAGCTCAAGTTCTTGATTAAGCGAACTTATCAAGATCGCTTGGAACAAGTTCTCTTAAGGTTGTGATAAGCGAACTTATCAAGTTCGTCTCTGGGTTAATTTGTTTCAAACTTTGTTTTTACTTGTGATATTTTGTGTATACTTGTTGTTATGGCTAACATGGTGTAGGTTACAAACATGTTCAACTATGACAATGAGATTGGCACTCCTCAGAAACTGCCAAAGCTTTTAAGTCTTGCTGATTATACAAACTGGAAGGACAGATTTGATCAGTTCGTGTCTTTTACTGATACCAGTTTATGGATTCCAATTCTGGAAGGATATTCTCATCTGACTTACTCGTTTATGGATAATGATAATGTTCCAAAGCCTGTTTCTGCATTATCTACTGAAGAAAAGTTGTTATTTGATCGTGAAAAGAAGGCGATGACGAGTATTTCTATGTCATTACCAAAAGAGATCTTTCATAGTTTCAAGCAATTTAAAACTTCAAAACAATTATGGGAAGCTTTACAGAAGCGATGTGAGGGAAGTTTGGATGTGTAGAAAAGTCGTAAGGAGTTACTAAAGAAGCTTTACCGTCTAAGTTTGATGTTTATTCTGTTCTCATCAAGGAAAATGACAAATAGAAGACAATGTGACTTGAAGATATTCTAGGAAAAATTCAATCTCATGATCTGAACTTAAAGAAAAAGGAAACCAATATGGAGCACATTCAAGATTCGTCAATGTATTTTGCTAAATCATCTAGAAAATCTGGATCTGGAGTTGCACTGTTTTCTTGTGATGGTCAAGATAATTCTAATAAGAATGTTTCTGGATATTCTTATCAATCTGGGTTTTCTGCAAATACATCAAATTCTTCATCTGGATCACAACCATCAAATTCACATCATGTGAATCAAAGGGTAGCTGAAGACTATATGGCAATGTTCTCATCCTTTATTGCTTCGTATGAAAAACTTTATCGGAGGGAAGATTCATGATCGAGAAGCAATTGAAGAAGATTATCGTCAGATTCATATTGTTGATTTAGAAGAGAGGAAGATCCAGTGGAACATGGCAATGTTAATGAGGCAAGCAAAGGATTTTCTTAAAAAGACTGGAAGAAAGTACATCGGTTAAAACAGCATAACTAGAATGGGTTTTGACAAGACAAAGGTTCGGTGTTACAATTGTCAAGAATATGGTCACTTTGCTAAGGAATGTAACAAGCCAAAGGTTGAATTTGATTCTCAAAATAAGAACCATTATCAAGGCAACATAAATCAACAACAAGGATCTGGAGGTTTTGGAAGTTCAGCATATGTTTCAACATCATTTGCTTTGGTTGCATAAGGAGATAATAATTATGACTGGGGAATTCACTTAGAGGATCTGGTTGGTGCTGTGAGTCAAGCTTTTGTAGCTGAGATTCATACTGATGTGATATCAAAAGATGATAGTTCAAGTGATGAAGAAAGCATAGGAAGTGAAGTGGAAAGTCAGAATGATGAAGCTTCTGAGGATATCACTGAAGAAGAAATTTCTGAAGAAAATAGTGTTGAAAGTGAAGTTCACTCTGAAGATAAATATTCCATTACAAGTGTATCAGAAGATGAGATTCTGTTGACTAAAAGAGTACCTGAGATGACTGAAGAGATTCCAACTGCAAAATTCTTCATGGCTGACATGTCTGATCCATCAAAGGTAAAAGATGTTATCTGTTATATATATATTGTTCTAACTGTGTTTTGGTGAAGGACAAAATGACGAAAGTCATGGATGATAACACAAACTTGATTTGTGATATGAAATCGATGCACACGGTAAATCAGAAATTAAAGGATAATGATAAATTGTGTATTGAAAGGATTGAATCACTCAAGAGAGACATTAATTCTCTGACCTTGAAGTTTAAGGAACATGCATATCATCTGGATATGGCCTATGCAGAGATTGAGAAAAGAAATACCATTCTTGCTGATAAAAATAAGGAACTTTCAGATAAATAAGCAGAAGTGATCAAATTACATAGAAAGTTGGAGAGCTTTGGAAATTTATCATTCTTGCTGGGATATTTCAATGATAATGTTGATCTAAATAAAAGAAACACTGGAATTGGTTATAATCCTTCACCATTTAATGGAAACTATGTTGTGGAACCAGAGATTATTAATGAAGAGGATTTAGATCCTAAGACAGTTTTGAAGGTGAATCCGGTAACGGGGGAGGAAATGGTTTATGATATCGAAAGTGATGATGAAAAGTTTGATGAACACCAGACTGAAGGCGTTCCTAAAGAAGTGAAGATTGATGAACCAAAGGTGGTGAAACAAGTCACAAGAGATCGATGTATTCTAACTGAGCCCGATGAAGTTGAACAACCAACAATTTCAAAAGTTTTATCTCAAAGTGGTTTTGTGAATGCTAGTGATATCAAGAAGGAGGTTTCTAAAGTTAAAAATAAATCAACAAGTGATTTCATCAAAAAGAAAGTGAATGTGGCAAAATCCAAAGTTGTTCAATCTCAAGTTTCAAAGGCTTATGTTGGTGAACCATCGAGACAGATCTATGTTCCAAAGAAGAAATGTGGTAGTGATGTTCTGTAACATCCCAAAAATAAAACGACAGTTATAATAACGGAATAAACGAACGAGGCATGACGGGTCGGGTCGAATGGGTCAGGGGCTATAAATAGCCTATGCCACCCCTTTTCTCTCATTTGCAACTTTTAGAGAGAGAAACCGTAGAGAGAGAAAAATGGCGGATCGACCCGAGACTTCAGCAAAGTGTTACTCCATAACTCGTGAGAAGAACCTTCGGATCAGAAACTCGATTCAGGTAACAATCCGACCTAAATCTGAGTTTTAGTTCGTTTTTGGGTTTTTTGGGTTTTGGGTGAAAAGGTAAGGTTTGAACGGATGAAACTGAAAGATAATCATGGATTTGAGTTCCTTAATGGAAAACGAACGTTTTGAATGCAAACAGGTTCGGGATCTTCACATGATCAGACCCGAATGCGAAAGTTAGGGTTTTTCGCGAAGAACAGGTCGCGCGCACTTGCTAATTGCGCACGGAGCAGGTCCTGCGCACTTGCTAAGTGCGCAGGAGGAGGGACCTGCGCACTTGCTAAGTGCGCAAGAGGAGGGACCTGCGCATTTGATAAGTGCGCAGGAGGAGGGACCTGTGCACTTGATAAGTGCGCAGGCAGCAGGGTCTGCGCAGTTACTAAGTGCGCAGGCAGCAGGGTCTGCGCACTTGCTAAATGCGCAGGCAGTAGGGTCTGCGCACTTGCCAAGTGCGCAGACATCAGAACTGGTTAAGTGAAGTCAGTATGTTAGAATGGTTAAACCGTTAGAGTCGGGATTGGTCCGATGTGTATTTAACTAATCAATTCAGATCGGAAGTGACGTTGTTGGACCTTCGTTTAGGACAACCCACATTAGCGTATCATGTGAGTTCTAGAGCCCTCTTTTAAATGTTTTGTTAAATGTTTTGGGCTGGTGTGCATACTTAAAAAATGATGTTTTAACGAAATGATGTTTTAACGAAACGATGTTTACGAAAGGAAAGGTTATGAAGTTTTTTTGCCAAAAAGGTTTACGAATGTTTATGAACGGTCTAAATGAGGAAATGTTTAATGAAAAGGGAAAGAGGTAAAGGTTTAAAGAAGTCATTTCAAATCTAATATGTCGAATGAATGGAATTGACGAATGAAGTCTGGGAATGTGATTCCCAGCCTTGTGGTAGATTATGGACAGCGAGCCATAGTTACCATAAGAACTACAGGGCAGTGTCTTGGTGGCTTGTCGATGGTTTTGATGTTGTACAACTGGTAAGGGAGTAACGACGGTTACTCGGGTGATGACGATCATCCTAAGTGAATAAGGTAAGGGAAATCAATGATGGCGATACGTAACGGTTGATTCCCAAAGGAAAGATGCGTGTTGGGCAATGACGGCGATACGTAACGGTTGACCCCACATAATGAATGGTTGGGCAATGACGGCGATACGTAACGGTTGACCCCACGTAGTGTATGGTTGTGGCAATGACGGCGATACGTAGCGGTTGCCCACAACACCAAAGGTTCCTTTGGGGACACTGTGACGCGTAAAGTAAGATACAGAATTAGATAACGATAATGTATGACTTAAATGAATGTTAAAAGTTTTAACGAACGATCCGTTCAACGGTGTTTATGATAATGATGTTGATGATGATATGGGTACGAAACCTTTTTTTTAAAGATGTTAGATTATTACATGCTTTTGTGAAAGGTTTTACTAAATGAATGAATGATATGTTTTTGGCAAATGTTGATGTTAAAGTTTTTATGAAATGCTAGAACTCACCAGCGTAGCTGACTTTTTAGTGTGCACACTCAGGTTAAAGCAGGTTATGAGGATGGACGGTGATGCTTGGCTAGCGAGAGGAGTTACCCGGCTGACTATGAAGACTGGCATCCCGTTATGTTTTAGTTATGATGTATTTATGTTTTAAACAATGTTTACGCTTCCGCATGTATGAACAATGATGATGTTATGTTTAAATGAAATTTTCCGCTGTGTTATTTGATATTCATGTTTAAGAAACTGTTTGTGAATGTGTAAATCCAACAAGTGGGCCTCCTGGGTTTGGGGCCTTACAAGTTGGTATCAGAGCAATAGTTTGAGAGATTCAGACATTCCCAGTGTCTGAACTTAAACTTTGAATGGGACCGAAAGCGGATGCCAATACGGGTAACTCGATCCAAAGCATCAGGTATGAAAAGTAGAGTATGTGTATGTAGTATGCCTTAGAAAGGGGTAGGTAAGGACTTGTGTTCTGATGGAATCACAAAGGTGGTCAAATAGAAATCGAAAGGTAGTGTAATGGTTAATTGCAGATGGCCAGTGTATATTAACATCTTACAGTGCTTATTGAATTCTATTTGTTAACTAGCGTGATAACATTGGATTTCTTGTCTTATAGAACGAAATGACGAGGAGAGGGAACGGAAGGCGTGGTGGCCGTACCGGCGGTCGAAATGGTGGGCGTGGCAGGATTCCTGCGCGCCAAGAGCACAGTGAAGAAGGAAGTGTTCACACTGAACCAGAGGTTAGTGTGCATGGAACTGAGCAGGCACAAGTTGCAGAACAACCTTTCACTTTTGAACCAGAAGTGAGAGCAGCATTAGCTCGAGAGTTCTCCGAGTTGATGAAGAATTCTCTGCCAAGTCTGTTGGCTGAAGCATTAAAGAAAGTTAGTGGGGAAGGCGGATCTAGTGCGGCAACTGGTGCCCAGAACAACGAGACTGACAACGCACCGCCTGCTCGCGGGTGAGACTATAAGTCATTTAAGGCATGTGACCCGCCGGTCCTGACTGGGAAGAAGGACGCGGTGGCTACTTTTGATTGGGTGATACGTATGGAAGCCGCCATCCGTCTGAGCGAGTGTCGAGCAAATCAAGTAGTGAAGTTTGCTGCTAACTCCTTGAGGGAGGAAGCATCCCACTGGTGGGAAGGTGTACGTCAGGCTAAGGGGGATGAGGTTGTTGACTCGATGATGTGGAATGACTTGAAAACTCTGGTAATTAAGAACTTCTGTCCAAGGAACGAGATTGAGAAGGTAGAGAGGGAATTTCTGGGTTTGAAGGCCGGGAGCATGACGCACCGGCAGTACACAACCCGATTCAATGAACTGGCACGTCTGGTGCCACATCTTGTTACGAAGGAGGAAAGAAAAATTTCCTGCTACATTCAAGGGTTGCCGGACCAGGTCCGCACCTATGTTAAGGCCATCGCCCCTACGACCTATGATTCGGTAGTAGAACTGAGCGGCGTAGTATTTGATGATCTGGCGCTGAATGTCGCCGCCATTGAGGAACCAAAGAAGAGACCGAGCTTCTCGAACAAGCGAACTGGTGGTAGGATGTTTGGGACTCGTGATAAGAGGGCTCGGGTGAACGAGCCGACTGTTTGTAAGAAGTGTGGAACGGAGCATGTAGGTGAATGCAGACTGGGATCTAACTTGTGCTTTAAGTGTGGCAAGACCGGGCACTACTCCCGTGAATGCCCACAACACTTCAAGTGCTATAATTATGGGGATGCCGGTCATCTGAGTAGGGAATGCCCGAAACCGAGAATGGGTGAAGCCGGGAAAGGGAAAGGCCCGGAAAGGAAAGAAGAGAGGCCCCGAGCAAAGACTCGTGCGTACGCACTGACGCAAGAACAAGCCAGGGCGGACCCCGACGTGGCGTCAGGTACGTTCATCCTTGACAACACTTTTGTTTCTGTGCTATTTGATTCGGGTGCCAGTAATAGTTTTATATCTGCGACTTTTTGTAAACGAGTGAAGTGCATTGTTAGTAAGCTAAAAAGGGCCTTCAGCGTAGAAACCGCTGAGGGTAGGACTGCGAGAGTAACCGATGTAGTTGACAACTCCACGATAAAAATAGAAGGTCATGAGTTCCCTGTCAGATTGTTTGTCATGGTTTTGGGAGAGTTCGATGTCGTGTTAGGTATGGATTGGCTAACTGCAAATTATATGCAAACGAAAGATAATCCGACTCAAGGCTCCGGATGGTAGCAAAGTCGAGGTTCTTGGAGATCGGGACGCCCCGATGCCAAACGTCATCTCGATGATTAAGGCAACAGATTACTTGAGGCGCGGATGCGAGGCTTATCCGGTGTACGTGATTGACAAGTGTAAGGAAGTGAAGGAACTAGACGATGTACCCGTGGTATGCAAGTACCCGGAGGTGTTTCCAGAGGATTTGCCTGGGATACCACCCGACAGAGAGATTGAATTTCGAATCGACTTAGTACCAGATGCCCAGCATGTGGCTAAGGCTCCATATCGACTAACACCAGTGGAAATGAAGGAACTTATGGTCCAACTAGACAAGTTACTTGAGAAAGGATTTATCCAACCGAGCATCTCGCCGTGGGGTGCTCCGATGTTGTTTGTGAAGAAGAAAGACGGTTCGATGAGAATGTGTATTGATTATCGCGAGTTGAACAAGCGTACCGTAAAGAACAAGTACCCGTTACCAAGGATCGACGACCTGTTCGATCAATTGCAAGGCGCAAGTTGGTTCTCAAAAATCGACCTTCGGTCCGGGTATCATCAGTTGAAGGTGAGGGAAGAAGACATACCGAAAACTGCATTTCGCACGCGTTATGGACATTTCGAGTTCCGCGTGATGTCTTTTGGATTGACGAACGCCCCTGCAACGTTCATGGATTTGATGAATAGAGTTTGTCGACCAATGCTGGATCGATCGGTGATCGTGTTCATCGATGATATCCTCATCTACTCCAAGAATGAGGGTGATCAAGCGTGTCACTTGAAGGAGGTATTGGAAGCTCTGAAGAAGGAAAAGTTGTATGCTAAGTTCTCTAAATGCGCGTTCTGGCTTAGCGAAGTCCAATTCCTAGGTCACGTTATCAGCCCGAACGGCATATTGGTTGACCCAGCAAAGATAATGACGGTAAGGGAATGGAATATTCCTAAGACGCCAACTGAAATCCGTAGTTTCTTGGGATTGGCAGGCTACTATCGGAGATTCATCCAGGATTTCTCGAAAATAGCTTCGCCGTTGACAAAGTTGACTCGGAAAGAGGTTAAGTATGAATGGGGTTAGACCCAAGATGAGGCGTTTAAGGAATTGAAGAAGAGGCTAACCCAAGCTCCAGTCTTAGCCCTTCCCGAGGGCAATGAAGACCTAGTGGTGTACTCTGACGCTTCGGGTCAGGGATTGATGCGTGTTGATGCAACGCGGGAGAGTGATCGCGTATGCGTCACGACAGTTGAAGATTCACGAAGCTAATTATCCAACCCACGATTTGGAACTTGCTGCTGTCGTATTCGCATTGAAAATCTGGAGGCACTACCTGTACGGGGTAAAGTTTACTAATTACTCCGACCACAAAAGTTTGAAGTACTTCTTCGAACAAAAGGAACTTAATATGAGGCAGAGGTGATGGTTGGAACTGTTGAAAGACTATGATTGTGAAATAATATACCATCCTGGAAAGGAAAACGTGGTGGCTGACGCTCTAAGCCGAAAGGATGCGCCTGCTCCTATTAGAGTGAAAGCTTGCCAGTTAGTGGTAACGTCAGATGTGATGAGAGAAATTAGGACCAAAATCTTGGATGAGGCTCATAAGTATCGTTACTCTATCCATCCCGGTACCAATAAGATGTACCAAGATCTGAGGAAGGAATACTGGTGGCCCGGAATGAAACACGAAGTGACAAAGTATGTAAGCAAGTGCTTGACTTGCTCACAAGTAAAGGCCGAGCATCAGAAACCGTATGGAAAGATTCAACCACTTGATATACCGGAATGGAAGTGGGAACACATTACCATGGACTTCATAACTAAGCTACCTCGCACAGCTAAAGGTCATGACACCATTTGGGTAATTGTGGACCGTTTAACGAAGAGTGCTCATTTCCTACCTATTCACGAGACGTTCTCGTCGGAAAGGTTAGTGGAAGTATTTATTAACGAAGTAGTAGCACGGCATGGGATGCCTTTGACGATTGTATCTGACCGGGACACACGATTCACATCGAGGTTCTGGAAAAGATTTCACGAGGCGATGGGTACGAGGCTTAATATCAGCACAGAATACCACCCACAAACGGATGGTCAGTCTGAAAGGACCATTCAGACATTGGAAGATATGCTCCGTGCTTGTATTATCGACTTCGGTGGCAGTTGGGACAGCCATCTGCCGTTAGCCGAATTCTCCTACAACAATAGTCATCACAAGACGATAGGCATGCCGCCTTACGAAATGTTGTATGGGAGATGATGTAGGACCCCGGTTTGTTGGGGTGAGATTGGGCAAAAGGAGTTAGGAAGTCTGGAAGTCGTAAGAGAAACGTCGAAAAAGTTTGATCAAATCAAAGCACGAATGAAGGCCGCACAAGATCGTCAGAAATCCTATGCGGATAAACGATGAAGGCCTATTGAGTTTGATATTGGTGACAGAGTAATGCTGAAAGTGTCACCATGGAAGGGAATCATACGATTCAGAAAGAGAGGAAAGTTAAGTCCGAGGTTTGTCGGACCGTTCAGGATAATGGCACGGGTTGGTGAAGTCGCTTATCGGTTAGAGTTGCCTGATGAGTTAAGTGGGATTCATCCTACCTTCCATGTATCACACTTGCGAAAGTGTTTGGCGGATGAATCGGCTCACGTACCACTTACTGACATCGAGGTCGACAACAGCCTTAATTACATCGAAGAACCCGTGGCCATCCTTGATCGGAAGGAGAAACGTTTACGTAATAAAGTTATCCAATTGGTTAAAGTCCAATGGAAGCATCGAAAGGGATCGGAAGCCACTTGGGAAACGGAGAAGGAAATGAGGGAGTCGTACCCTCATCTATTTGACTTATGATAAGGTTTCGGGTAGGAAACCTATTGTAAGGGGGGTAGACTTGTAACATCCCAAAAATAAAATGACAGTTATAATAACGGAATAAACGAATGAGGCATGACGGGTCGGGTCGGATGGGTCAGCGGGCTATATATAGCCTATGCCACCCCTTTTCTCTTATTTGTAACTTTTAGAGAGAGAAACCGTAGAGAGAGAAAGTTGGCGGATCGACCCGAGACTTCAGCAAAGTGTTACTCCATAACTCGTGAGAAGAACCTCCGGATCAGAAACTCGATTCAGGTAACAATCCGACCTAAATCTGAGTTTTAGTTCGTTTTTGGGTTTTCGGGTTTTGGGTGAAAAGGTAAGGTTTGAACGGATGAAACTGAAAGATAATCATGGATTTGAGTTCCTTAATGGAAAACGAACGTTTTGAATGAAAACAGGTTCGGGATCTTGACATGATCAGACCCGAATGCGAAAGTTAGGGTTTTTCGCGAAGAACAGGTCGCGCGCACTTGCTAAGTGCGCAGGAGGAGGGACCTGCGCACTTGCTAAGTGCGCAAGAGGAGGGACCTACGCACTTGCTAAGTGCGCAGGAGGAGGGACCTGCGCACTTGATAAGTGCGCAGGAGGAGGGACCTGCGCACTTGATAAGTGCGCAGGCAGCAGGGTCTGCACACTTGCTAAGTGCGCAGGCAGCAGGGTCTGCGCACTTGCCAAGTGCGCAGACATCAGAACTGGTTAAGTGAAGTCAGTATGTTAGAATGGTTAAACCGTTAGAGTCGGGATTGGTCTGATGTGTATTTAACTAATCAATTCAGATCGGAAGTGACGTTGTTGGACCTTCGTTTAGGACAACCCACATTAGCGTATCAGGTGAGTTCTAGAGCCCTCTTTTAAATGTTTTGGGCTGGTGTGCATACTTAAAAAATGATGTTTTAACGAAATGATGTTTTAACGAAACGATGTTTACGAAAGGAAAGGTTATGAAGTTTTTTTGCCAAAAAGGTTTACGAATGTTTATGAACGGTCTAAATGAGGAAATGTTTAATGAAAAGGGAAAGAGGTAAAGGTTTAAAGAAGTCATTTCAAATCTAATATGTCGAATGAATGGAATTGACGAATGAAGTCTGGGAATGAATTCCCAGCCTTGTGGTAGATTATGGACAGCGAGCCATAGTTACCATAAGAACAACAAGGCAGTGTCTTGGTGGCCTGTCGATGGTTTTGATGTTGTACAACTGGTAAGGGAGTAACGACGGTTACTCGGGTGATGACGATCATCCTAAGTGAATAAGGTAAGGGAAATCAATGACGGCGATACGTAACGGTTGATTCCCAATGGAAAGATGCGTGTTGGGCAATGACGGCGATACGTAACGGTTGACCCCACGTAATGAATGGTTGGGAAATGACGGCGATACGTAACTGTTGACCCCACGTAGTGTATGGTTGTGGCAATGACGGCGATACGTAGCGGTTGCCCACAACACCAAAGGTTCCTTCGGGGACACTGTGACGCGTAAAGTAAGATATAGAATTAGATAACGATAATGTATGACTTAAATGAATGTTAAAAGTTTTAACGAACGATCCGTTCAATGGTGTTTATGATAATGATGTTGATGATGATATGGGTACGAAACCTTTTTTTTTTAAAGATGTTAAATTATTACATGCTTTTGTGAAAGGTTTTACTAAATGAATGAATGATATGTTTTTGGCAAATGTTGATGTTAAAGTTTTTATGAAATGCTAGAACTCACCAGCGTAGCTGACTTTTTAGTGTGCACACTCAGGTTAAGGCAGGTTATGAGGATGGACGGTGATGCTTGGCTAGCGAGAGGAGTTACCCGGCTGACTATGAAGACTGGCATCCCGTTATGTTTTAGTTATGATGTATTTATGTTTTAAACAATGTTTACGCTTCCGCATGTATGAACAATGATGACGTTATGTTTAAATGAAATTTTCCGCTGCGTTATTTGATATTCATGTTTAAGAACTGTTTGTGAATGAGTAAATCCAACAAGTGGGGCCTCCTGGGTTTGGGGCCTTACATGTTCAATCTACTGAAGGTTATTCATCAGGAAGTTCGTCGACTTCAAGAAGAGTTCCTTATATCAGAGAACACATGGACAAGAGAGTTTGCTTTCACTGTAATGAAGTGGGGCATATTGTGATAAATTGTCCTTACAAGAACAAGGAGAAAAATCCTATTATTTCAGAGAAAGTCAAATCAGTTGTTGGTCATTCTTAACCACAAGTAGTGAAGATTCTGAAAAGACCTAATGTGGGAAAGCCTACATCTGATACTATGTTGAAACAATATGTCAGGCAGAATTTGCCTAAACATCAATTTGCTAAACTTTCTGGGTTTAAGCAAGAGTTTAAACATCATGTGCCTATTAGACATGTTGGATCTAAACCAGAGTTTGTATAATCTGGTGTTAGACAAAATGTTGTTCGTCAACAGTTTGTTGAGAATCCTAAAGTTGGATTTACAAAGAATTCACAACCTGAGGTCAAACTTTCAAGACCTCAAAGGCGAAGAAGGAACAGACGGTTAAGAAAGCTTTTGGAAACGGATCAATCTGATTCTTTTTCTAATAATCATGAATTTCAAAATCAATCAAATTTTGATAAGAAAAAGAATGTTTCTAAATCACAGTTGTATGATTCTGACCTGCCTCCATCACCAAGGGTGGATGATAATAGAGATTGTGAATTGCTTGAAGTTGTATATTTTGATGCTATTGGTAGACCCAAGACCACAATTGTCACACCCCGCCAGGGCGGAAACGCGAGGCGTAACATTCACTGGTTTCCAAAGCATATGATTATTGCAAACACATACATGTAATTGGATACATAATCGAGTTTAAAATATTTACATCACAAAGTATCAAATTGAGTTTACAAAAATTTAAGATTTCGCAAATTTGACTCAAAACCATGAGTTATACAAGAGAAATCCTCCTGAAAAGCCGTATCCACGTGCATGCATGTATCCTACATTGCTAACCTGATGACCACGTTCAATTTCCTGAAAACATACTTAAAATGTCAACACGAGGTTGGTGAGTTCACAAGTTATTATAAAGAGTTATCATAAACCCAATGTTTAAATCTGATCATTTTCCGATCAAAACTCTTTGTTAAACCTGATCACTTTAACCTGATCAGAACTCTTTTGTTTAAAACCTGATCACTTTAGCCTGATCAGAACTCTTTTGTTTAAACCTGATCACTTTAGCCTGATCAGAACTCTTTTGTTTAAAACCTAATCACTTTACCCCGATCAGAACTCTTTACATTAAAACCTGATAACTTTAGCCTGATCAGAACTCTTTTGTTTAAAACCTGATCACTTTACCCCGATCAGAACTCTTTACTTTAAAACCTGATCACTTTAGCCTGATCAGAACTCTTTTTGCATGTATTACCAATGAATATGATTACTAATCTGATCTATCGACCCCATTTCTAAGCTTGCAAGGAATACAAAATAGTATGTAATGTACGAGACCGTAACCAAACCCCAACTTTCTGTGCCTCACCTCGCCTTTCTGCGAGTAAGACAATATGCGGTCATTCGGCCATTTTGACCCCTGGTTAGCGCGACTAACCATGACCGGAGGCGTCACCCCCAATAGTACTATTCATATAATCCCGGGCTAAGTCCATAGCTAATGGTTACTAATTTATTCCGAGGACTTTAAGCGCTCTATTGTTCCCTCAATACATACATACGGTCAGATCATTAGTTTCTTTCATTTACATACGAAAATTCTTTTACAAGTATGTTTCCACCCCAAATCATTTCAAAACTTAGAAAAAAGGGGGATTAGTGAAACTCACCTTGACAGTATGAATGCTAGCAAATACTTGAATAATCGGCAGACTCGCCTGTCCGTATCCTAATTACACAAGGATAACATACACGTTAAGACTACCCGTCTTAAACGCAAATTGTTCACCCGACTTAGCAGATCTGATTGATTTTGTTTTAAATATCTTTTTAGTTTTTCCAACCCTTGTTTTGTAATAAAAATAGTTCTGAGTTACTGCTCCATGGGGCTGATGAACAGGTATCGAAACTTTCTTAGTTTCGATTAAACAGAACAGATGTCGAAACTTCCTAGTTTCGACTGAGCAAAACAGGTATCGAAACTACCTAGTTTCAATTGGCAAGAATAGTATCGAAACTACCTAGTTTCGATTGGGCAAACGGTATCGAAATTACTTAGTTTCGATTGCAAACAGGTATCGAAACTCCTAGTTTCGATTGAGTAAATGGGTATCGAAACTCCTAGTTTCAACTGAATAGGTATCGAAACTCCTAGTTTTGATTTGAACAACAGGTATCGAAACTCCTTGTTTCGATTACTGCACTTTGATTGACATAATTCGTCCTGTATATTTTTATGTTCAAATCTTGAATTTGACACATTTTTCTTGTTATCTTACTTGCGTTTGAACGATTTGTATGTTCAGCTACAGTTTTAAAGAAAATGAAATGGATAATATTGAGTTTTTACCTCAAACAGAGAATGGTGATTTCTAGAGAAACAGAGAATGATCTTGAGCTCCTTAGCTTGATTCTTGAGACAACACTTGGAACTCTTCTTATGGCACCGAATTATGGTGGATTTCGCTTTAAAACTGGACTTCGACTTGAAGGAGAACTTGGAATTTGCCGAAAGAAAATGAGAAAGCTTGAAAGGGATTGTGGGATTTCGACCGAGGAGGTATGGTTTTTATCTGAATTTGAGTGAATTAGCAAGTGGGAGAATGGCTCCCCTGACTTTCGGCCGAGAAAGTCAAGGAAGTGGTTTGGTGTTAATGATAACCAAATTTAAGTATTAATTTATTAATGGTATTAGTATCAATTAGAGTTTTAAAGGGGTAATTTAATTCGGTTTAGATTCTTCACGGTATTATAATTTTAACCATTTTATGGTTCGTTGAAGAAATTATTAAAATCTTGGTTCAACGTAAATTTTGTGTAATATATATATATATATATATATTTGTATATTTTTCTGGTTATTTAATTAAACCATTAACGTTCGTATTTAGTCGGGTTATACTGCTTACTTTTTCTAGTAATTCTTTAAGATTTACTAGACTTGGATTAACTCCTTTGCTAGACTTCTTGACTTTACTTAGTCAAAATAAAATATCAGGAAAATAACAAATATGAACGTGCGTTTGTGTAATGTGGATATTGACCTGAAATGCTGGGTGTCACATTCTCCCCATGTTACAGAGAATTTCGTCCCGAAATTCAGTTCTTGTCATTCTGACTTGGAGTGTCTGTAAACAAGGACGGGTACTTGGATTTCATTTTATCTTCCCGCTCCCACGTATACTCGGGGCCGCGCTTTGAATTCCAACGTACCTTGACCAACTTAACATGGCTGCGCCTTGTTCTCTGAACCTTCCAATCTGTGACTTCCATGGGTTCCTCAATGAAATGCAACTTGTCGTCTATGTGAATCTCATCAGGCGGTATAATTAATGTGTCGTCTGATAAGCACTTCTTGAGATTTGACACATGAAACGTATCATGTATATTGCTTAGTTCTTGTGGCAACTTGAGCTTGTAAGCTACAGGGCCAACCCTAGCCAATATTTCAAACGGTCCAACGTACCTAGGGTTAAGCTTGCCACGGTTGCCAAATCTTGCAACTCCTTTCCAAGGTGAGACCTTTAACATGACTTTGTCTCCCACTTGGAATTCTAAAGGTCTCCGTCTGTTATCCGCGTAACTCTTTTGTCTGTCACGGACGGCTTTCAGACGATCCTTGATTTTGAAAATTTTGTCCGTGGTCTCTTGAATAACTTCTGGACCGGTTAAATGCTTGTCACCAACTTCTGCCCAACATAGCGGTGAACGACATTTTCGACCATACAAAGCCTCAAACGGAGCGGCTTTGATGCTGGTGTGGTAACTATTATTGTATGAAAACTCAGCTAGTGGCAAATGAGTATCCCAATTTCCACCGAAGTCAATTGCACACGCACGGAGCATATCCTCTAAGGTTTGAATGGTCCTTTCACTTTGGCCATCTGTTTGTGGGTGATATGCCGTGCTCATGTCAAGACGTGTGCCCATGGCTTCTTGTAATGATTTCCAGATTCTAGACACGAATCTGCTGTCTCTATCACAATTTCCTTGATATAAAGCCTTGCAAGTTTCTCGGTTTTATCCGTCTCTTTGATGGGTAGAAAATGAGCTGATTTCATCAAACGATCGACGATTACCCATATAGTGTCATACCCGCTCGACGTCTTGGGTAACTTTGTAATGAAATCCATGGAAATTTGTTCCCATTTCCATTGAGGTATCTCGGGTTGTTGTAACAATCCCGACGGTTTCTGATGTTCTGCCTTTACTTTTGAACATGTCAGGCATTTACCGACATAAATAGCAATTTCTCCTTTCATGTTCGGCCACCAGTAGAGTTCTTTCAGGTCCTTATGCATTTTGTCCGAACCTGGGTGAATGGAGTACCTGGACTTGTGGGCTTCGTCCATAACCAACTCCCGTATGTTACCAAAACATGGCACCCAAATTCTATTCATGAAGTATAAAGTGTCATCTGATTTTGGTTCCAACTGCTTTATCATTCCTCGTAAAGCTTCATTCTGAATGTTTTCTTCTTTGATTGCCTCTTGTTGTGCCATCCGGATTTGAGTCGTGAGACTCGTATGAATTGTCAATTCTAGGGCACGAACACGGAGTGTTTTAACTCGTTCTTTACGACTCAAGGCATCTGCTACGACGTTTGCCTTGCCAGGGTGATACTTGATATCACAGTCGTAATCATTCAGTAGTTCTACCCAACGACGTTGCCTCATGTTGAGTTCTTTCTGATTAAAGATGTGCTGGAGACTCTTGTGGTCTGTAAAGATAGTACATTTTGTACCGTATAAGTAATGTCTCCAAATCTTGAGTGCAAACACGACAGCACCCAATTCTAGATCGTGTGTCGTATAATTTTTCTCATGTACTTTTAGCTGTCTGGATGCATACGCTATGACATTTTCTCTCTGCATCAATACACATCCCAGACCTTGGTGTGATGTGTCGCAGTACACAATGAAATTGTCAGTTCCTTCGGGAAGGGATAGGATTGGGGCACTGCAAAGCTTTTGCTTCAGCAATTGAAAAGCTGATTCTTGTTTATCCGTCCAATCAAACTTTTTGTCCTTCTGAGTTAACGTGGTAAAAGGCAAGGCTATCTTTGAAAAATTCTCGATAAATCGCCTGTAATATCCTGCCAAACCCAGAAATTGACGCACCTCAGTCGGAGTTCTTGGTGCTTCCCAGTTTTTGATAGCTTCAATCTTGGATGGATCCACATGGATACCATTCTTATTGATGACGTGTCCGAGAAAGTGAACCTCTCGGATCCAAAACTCACGCTTAGAGAATTTAGCATAAAGCTTCTCATTCCTGAGTAGTTCCAAGATTAATTTCAAATGATGTTCATGTTACTCCTTGGTTCGTGAATATATCAATATGTCATCGATAAACACAATCACGAATTTATCCAAGTACGGCTTGCACACGCGGTTCATGAGATCCATGAAGACGGCTGGTGCATTAGTCAAGCCAAATGGCATAACTAGGAACTCGTAGTGACCGTAACGAGTCCTAAAAGCCGTTTTTGGTATATCTTCTTCCTGAATTTTCAGTTGATGATACCCTGATCGTAGATCAATTTTAGAATAGAAACTGGAACCTTGAAGTTGATCAAACAAATCGTCTATTCGAGGAAGAGGATACCGGTTTTTGATTGTCAGTTTGTTCAACTCCCGATAGTTAATGCACATTCTAAAGGTTCCATCCTTTTTCTTTACAAACAGGACCGGAGCTCCCCATGGTGAGAAACTCGGTCTTATGAAACCCTTGTCAAGTAATTCTTGTAGTTGGCTTGACAGTTCCTGCATCTCGGAAGGGGTTAGACGATACGGCGATCGTGCAACTGGTGCGGCTCCTGCTACTAGGTCGATCCGAAACTCGACTTGTCTTGATGGTGGTAATCCTGGTAAGTCCTCGGGAAATACCTCCGAGTAATCTCTGACGATTGGTATGTCCTCAAGTCGACGTTCTTCGGGTTTCTTCTCGACGATATGAGCCAGGAATGCACAATAACCCTTGCGTAGATACTTATGAGCTTTCATGCAGTTTATCGTCTTCAACATCATTCTACACCTTTCGCCTTGAATTGAAAGAATTTCTCCGCTTGGTAGTGGGATACGTACAATCTTTTCGAAACACACGATCTCGGCATGATTTTTCGACAACCAATCCATGCCAATAACAATGTCAAAACTTCCCAAATCAACTGGTAGAAGGTCTACATTAAATGCATGGTTTTCTAGACATAAAGTACAACCCTTAATGACCTCTCCGGTTTCTATTAATTTCCCATTTGCTAATTCGATTGTAAAATTTTGATCTAGTTTGCTGGCCTTAATACCGAGTAAGGATTTAAAATCATTTGACACAAAGCTCATATCCTCAACCGAATAAAAAAGTACAGAGGCATAGTGATTATTTATCGGGAACGTACCAGTGACGATGTTCGGGTCCTGGCATGCGTCCCTTGCACCCATCACAAATTCCCTCCCTGGTGCCTGAGCGTTGTTCTGATTCTTCCACTTGGGACAATCCTTCTTGAAGTGTTTCAGGTCACCACATATGAAACATCCCGGTTTAATTCTCCCCATTCGGTTGTTAGTTCGACAAGCTTGAGTGGTGTGACCAAACTTGTCGCATTTTCCACACTTGATGCACACACCGGCATGATGATTTCCACACCTCTTACATCTCGGTAGGCCCCTATCATACTCCTTTCTTTCCACTGTGTTGACTGCAAAAGCTTTCATAGTTCCTTGTTTCTTAAACCCTTGCTTCTCAGACTTGTTACTTGAATTTCCCATCCACTTTCTTTTCTCTCCAGATCTACCTTCCTCATTCTCCTTCTTCACAAACAATTCATTACGTACCGCATCATACCTTAGCTTGAATGCTAAAGTTGTAGCACTCTTGGCATCTACTGGATTAGATGATGTTACCATGCTACGAATTTGAGGCGTAAGGCCCCACAGATACCGCTCAACACGCTTATGTTCTGGTGTGACCATATGCGGTACTAGAATCGCCAATTCATTGAAACGGTCGGTGTATCCCGCTACATCATCTCCCATCATCTGTAGGTTCCACATCTTAGTTTCAATCTTTTGCAACTCGTTTCGAGGACAGTATTCCTCAATCATCATGTTTTTCAAATCTTCCCAAGACAATTGGTACGCTGTTTCTCTCCCCAAAGTCTTCATTTGAGTATTCCACCAAGTTAAAGCTTTATCAGTGAGCGCACATGTAGAATATTTCACCATGCAGTCAGCAGTGCATTCACTAATATCAATCACCGACTCCATCTTTTCTATCCATCTCATCAGACCTACTGCACCCTCGGTGCCATTGAAATTTCGGGGGTTGCAGGATAGGAAGGCCTTGTAGGTGCACTTCCTCTTTGGAGCATCTGTAGAATTACAAGTCATAACGTCATTAATTCGGATCATGACTATATGTTATGGCTTATTTATTTTTATTACCTTCGGAACCTCCGGAACCTCCTGCTGTACCGCTACCTCCTGCACCTCCTGCGCCGGTACCGCTGCCGTTTCCTCCACCACTATTTCGGTTTGCTTCATATTGTTCCATGGCGGCAGCTACTCGCTGTGCTATGAGTTGTTCCATGTTTGGGGAAATTGTCTCGTTGTTGCCACCAGTAGTGTTACGGGGCGTCCTTCGCTTAGGTGCCATGATGTTCTTTCTAACATATCAATTAAAAAGAAACAACATTATATAATAATAATGATAGATCATGACATAAGGGTACAACAACATCAAACGTGAATAACCATCATTACAACATAAACCATCACATACATAGTTAAAACATACATAGTACATTGTTCCAAAAGACAAGGATACAAAAGGGATGGGTTCTCATGACCACATCAGTACCAAAGTTTTAAACTACATAATGTGCTATGGGCACAACCCGCCCATAATAGGTTTAAAAGAAGAAGTGGGAGTACAATCCAATCATCATGGCAAGTCCTGCCATGACAAAGCTAGCCCTAGCCACAAACTCTGCAGCCAACGTCCTTTCTTCTAGCGCCTCCACCATGTCTCGAACCGTGAGAGTGAACTGCCAGTCCATATCAGCTCTCAACTCGAGGTAGTCAGTGGCACCCTGTATGTCTCGAGTGCTATCCTCCAGAGTCTGTACTCGAGATCCGTGCCCTTGATGTAGTCGCGTGGCTGCATCCCTATGTGCCCGAATATCATCTAGGAGATCATCAAGACGTTCTTCGTGCGTATGAACACGTGCTACCAATGTAGGCACTGTGAGCTCCATGGCTTCCCAGTGTGGGGTAGGGGTGTTGGAGAGTTGGATGACTCTCCGAGCTCAAAGGTAGAGGGAATGCTCTCCATCTCCCTCCATCGTGCCAGAGTACGAGGCATCCAACGGATAGTTCCCACAGTAAATTGGTAGCAGGGTCGTTGCTTAGGTGGTTCTTCACCGGTCTCCAAGTCTTCCGGGTCACGGGCTGTTAGAGTCCTTTTGCGTGGAAGTCGAACCTTCTTCCTAGCACTTTTCACTTTAATTGGTCCTCCGCTTTTCTTTCGGTAGACGATAGACGGTTCTCCCAATGCAACATTAGGTGGTGTGGAGCTGCGTACTTGTACTCGATTTTTGGGGCGTGTGGCGGAAAGTTCCTCGTTGGATTCAGGGTCAGAGACGGGGTCAGAGTGTGAATGTGACGACATACTTGTGACTACAATATCCACATGACATGATGACTGGTTATGCAATGCTTATGCAATGAAAACATTTTAGTGAGTCATTCAAATTATAGACTAGGTTCTGTTTTAGACACCTAGTTCGCTATAATCAATGGCTCTGATACCAAGTTCTGTCACACCCCGCCAGGGCGGAAACGCGAGGCGTAACATTCACTGGTTTCCAAAGCATATGATTATTGCAAACACATACATGTAATTGGATACATAATCGAGTTTAAAATATTTACATCACAAAGTATCAAATTGAGTTTACAAAAATTTAAGATTTCGCAAATATGACTCAAAACCATGAGTTATACAAGAGAAATCCTCCTAAAAAGCCGTATCCACGTGCATGCATGTATCCTACATTACTAACCTGATGACCACGATCAATTTCCTGAAAACATACTTAAAATGTCAACACGAGGTTGGTGAGTTCACAAGTTATTATAAAGAATTATCATAAACCCAATGTTTAAATCTGATCATTTTCCGATCAAAACTCTTTGTTAAACCTGATCACTTTAACCTGATCAGAACTCTTTTGTTTAAAACCTGATCACTTTAGCCTGCTCAGAACTCTTTTGTTTAAACCTGATCACTTTAGCCTGATCAGAACTCTTTTGTTTAAAACCTGATCACTTTACCCCGATCAGAACTCTTTACATTAAAACCTGATCACTTTAGCCTGATCAGAACTCTTTTGTTTAAAACCTGATCACTTTACCCCGATCAGAACTCTTTACTTTAAAACCTGATCACTTTAGCCTGATCAGAACTCTTTTTGCATGTATTACCAATGAATATGATTACTAATCCGATCTATCGACCCCATTTGTAAGCTTGCAAGGAATACAAAATAGTATGTAATGTACGAGACCGTAACCAAACCCCAACTTTCTGTGCCTCACCTCGCCTTTCTGCGAGTAAGACAATATGCGGTCATTCGGCCATTTTTACCCCTGGTTAGCGCGACTAACCATGACCGGAGCCGTCACCCCCAATAGTACTATTCATATAATCCCGGGCTAAGTCCATAGCTAATGGTTACTAATTTATTCCGAGGACTTTAAGCGCTCTATTGTTCCCTCAATACATACATACGGTCAGATCATTAGTTTCATTCATTTACATACGAAAATTCTTTTACAAGTATGTTTCCACCCCAAAACATTTCAAAACTTAGAAAAAGGGGGATTTGTGAAACTCACCTTGACAGTATGAATGCTAGCAAATACTTGAATAATCAGCAGACTCGCCTATCCGTATCCTAATTACACAAGGATAACATACACGTTAAGACTACCCGTCTTAAACGCAAATTGTTCACCCGACTTAGCAGATCTGATTGCTTTTGTTTTAAATATCTTTTTAGTTTTTCCAACCCTTGTTTTGTTATAAAAATAGTTCTGAGTTACTGCTCCATGGGGCTGATGAACAGGTATCGAAACTTTCTTAGTTTCGATTAAACAGAACAGATGTCGAAACTTCCTAGTTTCGACTGAGCAAAACAGGTATCGAAACTACCTAGTTTCGATTGGCAAGAATAGTATCGAAACTACCTAGTTTCGATTGGGAAATCGGTATCGAAATTACTTAGTTTCGATTGCAAACAGGTTTCGAAACTCCTAGTTTAGATTGAGTAAATAGGTATCGAAACTCCTAGTTTCGACTGAATAGGTATCGAAACTCCTAGTTTCGATTTGAACAACAGGTATCGAAACTCCTAGTTTCGATTGAACATATATCGAAACTCCTAGTTTCGATTACTGCACTTTGATTGACAGAATTCGTCCTGTATATTTTTATGTTCAAATCTTGAATTTGACACATTTTTCTTGTTATCTTACTTGCATTTGAACGATTTGTATGTTCAGCTACGGTTTTAAAGAAAATGAAATGGATAATATTGAGTTTTTACCTCAAACAGAGAATGGTGATTTCTAGAGAAACAGAGAATGATCTTGAGCTCCTTAGCTTGAATCTTGAGACAACACTTGGAACTCTTCTTGTAGCACCGAATTATGGTGGATTTCGCTTTAAAACTGGACTTCGACTTGAAGGAGAATTGGGAATTTGCCGAAAGAAAATGAGAAAGCTTGAAAGGGATTGTGGGATTTCGACCGAGGAGGTATGGTTTTTATCTGAATTTGAGTGAATTAGCAAGTGGGAGAATGGCTCCCCTGACTTTCGGCCGAGAAAGTCAAGGAAGTGGTTTGGGGTTAATGATAACCAAATTTAAGTATTAATTTATTAATGGTATTAGTATCAATTAGTGTTTTAAAGGGGTAATTTAATTCGGTTTAGATTCTTCACGGTATTATAATTTTAACCATTTTATGGTTCGTTGAAGAAATTATTAAAATCTTGGTTCAACGTAAATTTTGTGTAATATATATATATATATATATATATATATATATATGTATATTTTTCTGGTTATTTAATTAAACCATTAACGTTCGTATTTAGTCGGGTTATACTGCTTACTTTTTCTAGTAAATCTTTAAGATTTACTAGACTTGGATTAACTCCTTTGCTGGACTTCTTGACTTTACTTAGTCAAAATAAAATATCAGGAAAATAATAAATATGAACGTGCGTTTATGTAATGTGGATATTGACCTGAAATGCTGGGTGCCACAACAAAGGCTTGGGTCCCTATTTCTAACTGATTTCTTTTGTTGGTGTAGGGACAACCAAGGAGGACTATCAACAATACTTGGTTTGTGGATAGTGGTTGCTCCCGACATATGACAGGAAATATTTGTCTGCTTGAAGATGTTATCAAAATTGATGGTAGTTATGTCGCCTTTGCGGGGAATAAAGGAGGTTACATAACAGGCCAAGGAACGTTGAAGAATGAAAAGGTGACGATTGAGAAAGTAAACTTTGTTGAGCAACTCGAGGACAATCTCCTTAGCGTATCTAAAGTGTGTGACAAGAACTTTTCATTCCATTTCAATGATTCCGAATGTTATATTATGAAGTCGTGATTTGTGATACCTGAAGAATGGATTCTAATGAAGGCTCCGAGAAGAAATGACACCTATGTTTTAGACATGAGTGTTGCAACTACAACGGATTCTATTTCGACATGCTTACTCTCGAAGGCATCTGAATCTGATTCTATTCTCTGGCAACGGAAGCTGGCTCGCATTAACTACAGAAAAATGAATTACTTAGTGAAGAACGATTTAGTATCTTGTATTCCAAAAATGAAGTTTTATGTACCTGATGATTGTATTCCATGCAAGAAGGGCAAGCAGCATAAAAAGTCCCACAAATCAAAGAAGCAAAATTCTATTGTTACTCCTTTGGAGCTACTTCATATGAATTTGTTCGAGCCTATTAGTATTCGAAGCATTGGAGGGAAATCGTACTGTTTGGTGGTGACTGTAAGGCGCCAAACCCGGGAGGCCTCACTTGTTGGATTTACTCGTTCACAAACAGTTCTTAAACTTGATTATCAAATAACGCAGCGGAAAATACTTCAATAAAACATAACCATTACATTGTTTAACAACAGAAGCGTAACATAGTCTATGACATAAACATATCTTAATCTAATCATACCAGGATGCCAGACTTCATGATCAATCGGGTAACTCTTCTCGCTTGCCAAGCATCACCGTCCATCATCCATACCTGCTTTAACCTGAATGTGTATACTAAAAGTCAGCTACGCTGGTGAGTTCTAGTTTTCATTCGTTTTAAGAAATGGTTCATCATTCAAAACATTCATTAGGGTTTAACATCACGTATAAGAAAACAGGGCCTTTCGTTCATCATTGAAAACCTTCAAACATTTTTCCTCATCATAAACACATTGAACGGATCATTTGTTTAAAACATTTAACATTCATTTAAGTCACACATTACTATCTAAATCTGTGTTACCATTCATACCGTCATTTAGTATGGTATTGCCCCTAAGGCTTAACTGTACGAAGACCGACAATACCATACATTCCGTCAATTCCCTTTTGTATTGCCCCCAAGGCTAACTGCACGAGGACCGACAATACCCATTCAGTTGCCCCTATGGCTCTCATGTCCATAGACCCACAACCTCCATCGACGGCTATGGCTCACGGCCATAACACCGTCGGATCATAATTTAACCTTACATAGGGTCACGTTAACCCCCGAGTAACCGTCGTTACTCCCTACCAGTTGTACAATATCAAACCATTGACATGCCAGAAAGACACTGCCCCTGTTGTTCTTATGGCAACTATGGCTCGCTGTCCATAATCTACCACAAGGCTGGGAATTACATTCCTAGACTTCATTCGTCAATTCCCTTCATTCGACAGATTAGATTTGTAATGACTTCTTTAAAACCTTTGCCCTTTTTCTTTTCTTTTCATAAAACCTTTTGATTCATTTTCGAAACCCTTTACCTTTAGTTTAAACCATTTCTTTATAAACATTTCGTACGTAAACATTTCATTCATAAAACTTTCTTTCCATAAACCGTTCATTCCAAATCATTTCATTTCGTAAACATAGTTTCATAAGCATCATTTTATAAACATAGTTTCATAAACATCGTTTCGTAAAAACATCATTTCATATGTATGCACACCAGCCCGAAAACATTATATAAAACATTTAAAGGAGGGCTTCTAGAACTCACCTGATAAGCTAATCCGGGTTGCCCTAAACAAAGGTCCCACTACGTAACTTCCGAACTGAATTTGATAGTTAAATACACATCAAACCCAATCCTGACTCTAACGGTTTAACCATTCTAAACATACTAACTTTACTTAAACAACCCGATGCCTGCGCACTTAGCAAGTGCGCAGACCCTACTTCCTGCGTACTTGATAAGTACGCAGGATCCTCTTCCTGCGTACTTGATAAGTACGCAGTGCCCTCTTCCTGCATACTTGATAAGTACGCAGGACCTGCTCCGTGCATACTTGATAAGTACGCAATATCTGTTTCTTCGCAAAACCCTAACTTTCGCATTCAGGTTTGATCACGTCAAGATCCCGAACCTGTTTACATTCAAAACGTTCGTTTTCCATTAAGGAACTCAAAATCTTTGTTTATCTTTCAGTTTAATCCGTGAAAACGTTACTTTTTCACCCAAAACCCGAAAAACCCAAAAACGAACAAAAACTCAGATTTAGGCCCGATCGTTACCTGAATCTAGTTTCTGATCCGGAGGTTCTTCTCACGAGCTATGGAGCAACACTTTGCTGAAATCTCGGGTTGATCCGCTAACTTTCTCTCTCTACGATTTCTCTCTCTAGAACTTGCAAATGAGAGAAATGATGGAGGTCTAAGCTATTTATAGGGGAGGCTCCCCTTCCAGCCCGCCGGCCCATCCGACCCGACCCGACATGCCTCGTTCGTTTATTTCATCATTTTAACTGTCGTTTTATTTTTGGGATGTTACAAGTCTACCCCCTTTACAATAGGTTTCGTCCCCGTAACCTATCCTAAGTCAAATAGATGAGGGTACGACTCCCTCATCTCCTTCTCCGTTTCCCAAGTGGCTTACGATCCCTTTCGATGTTTCCATTGGACTTTAACCAATTGGATAATCTTATTACACAAACGCTTCTCCTTCTTGTCTAAGATGGCCACGGGTCTTCGATGTAATTAAGGCTTGTTGGAGCATATTCTGGTGACAACGAGCTTGAAGATATTATGTCTTAGTCTTAGAGTCTTTGACTTGTAATTGATAGAATTGTTAGCAACAGTTAAAGGGGAGTCTGTTAGGACATGTTTTGTAACTATTGATAAAATTATGTGTAAGTTCTGCTAGAGGCGAACTTAATAAGTTCGCCTAGCCTATCAGAGGCGAACTTGTTAAGTTCGCTTAGTTTATCAGAGGCGAACTTAATAAGTTCGCTTAGTCTATCAGAGGCGAACTTAATAAGTTCGCGTAAGTCTATCAGAGGCGAACTTATTAAGTTCGCTTAGCCTATTAGAGGCAAACTTAATATGTTCGCCTACTTCAGAACTGGTGCTTATATATACAGTTACAGAGTCTGTGAAACAGAGTAGAAGACGTAGACAATATCAGAGTAGACTTGATTAGAGACTGAATCTTGTAACCTGATATTGTGGTGGAAATACAAAGAGTTTTTTTACACAGTTGTTGTTGATTGAGTTACACGAGCACGTTGATCATGGATTCCGCACGTTATCACCGTGTCGTACCGCGAGTCTAGAGATCCGTCACACACCGAATTAGGGACCTACAAGTTTCAAATTTTATACACAAGTTTTAAAACAAATTATCAAGAATAGAGTATTCACAACACTATCATTTCTTATTTATGCAGACTTTGAAATTTAGATCAAATCAACTTATTTTAATCAATCATATATCAAGGTCTACTAAGGTCGTGTGAAATGAACTAATCACTGATGTACTATCATTTCTTCTCTAACCTCAAATGATGTCAAATTTTATATTTTTCAATTTGTTTTGACTTTTTATAAATTACACTTTTTGACTGAAAATGTAAATGCAGAAATGTAATAAAGCAATAAAAGAACTTAAACAAAATTTTCCATGAAATTCTGATTTTGAAAAGCTTTTATTCAAAATTGATCATTCCAATCATTTTAATTAGGAATTCAAACCTGGTACAATCAAATGCCTTGGTAAACAAATCAGCAAAATTATCTTCAGTGTGTACCTTGACCAGCTTAATCAACCTTTTCTCTGCACAATCACGTATAAAATGATATCGAATTTCGATGTGCTTAGTTTTACTATGTTTAACAGGATTATTCGGTATGGACATAATAGCATTATTATCAATAAGCATGGGGGTTCCTATGAAATTCAAACCGTAATCTCTCAATTGCTATTGTATCCATAGGATCTGTGAACAACAACTTGCAGCAGCGATGTATTCTGCTTCGCATGTTGAAATCGAGACTGTGGTTTGCTTTTTGCATTGCCAGGATACAAGTCGATTTCCTAAGAACTGGCAACCACCTGTTGTAGATTTCCTGTCCAGACAACAACCACCAAAATCAGAATCAGTATAAGCATTGAAATCAAAGTTAGAACCATGAGGATACCATAGCCCTAAACGTTGTTTTCCTTTTAAATACCGAAAGATTCTTTTCACAACAATTAAGTGAGATTCTTTTGGCTTTGCCTGAAATCTGGAACAGATACACACGACGAACATTATATCCGACCTTGAAGCGGTTAAGTACATGAGGGATCCAATCATAGCTCTGTAAAGTCGACAATCCACATCTTTTCCTTCCGGGTCAGAATTCAACTTATGATTGACCGGAATTGGAGTATCATATGGGGTACAGTCCTCCATCTTGAACAGGCTCAAGATGTCTTTGACATACTTGGACTGATGAATAAAGAAACCATCTTCCTTTTGATTTACTTGTAAACTTAAGAAAAACGATAACTCTCCCATAGCAGACATTTCAAATTTCGACTTCATAACACCCTCAAAGTCTTTGCATAACCCTTCATTTGTCGAGCCAAAAATAATATCATCCACATAAATCTGTACCAGTAGGTAATCTCCCCCTGATTTCTTTATGAATAAGGTCAAGTCTATCTTTCCACGAACAAATTCATTCGCCAAAAGATGTGTGGATAAAGTATCATACCATGCACGAGGAGCCTGATGAAGACCATAGAGGGCCTTATCAAGCTTGAAAACCATGTTCGGATTCAGTGGATCTTCAAACCCCGCTGGCTGACACATATAGACTTCCTCCTTGACCTTTCCATATAAAAACGCACTCTTGACATCTAATTGAAACACCTTAAAACCTTAAAAGAAGCAAAAGCTAGAAACAGCCTTATAGCTTTGAGCCTCGCAACCGGCGCATAAACCTCGGTGTAATCAATTCCTTCCTGTTGATTGATGCCCTGGACAACTAATCTTGCCTTGTTACGTACCACGACACCTCGATCGTATTTCTTACATTTAAACACCCATTTTGTTCCTATCGGATACGCACCCTTCGGAAGATCAACAAGATTCCAAACCTTAAGTTTGTCAAATTGAGCAAGTTCTTCCTGCATAGCTTCTATCCAGTTGTTGTCATTTAAAGCTATCTCAACATTCTTGGGTTCAACCTGCGAAATAAAGCAAGAATGTGAGCAATCATCAAGAACACCAGAATCTTTAATGCGAGTATAAAAACAAGTATTGTCAACAAGAGAACGTGTTTTCACTCCATCCTGTAAATTTCCAATTATATTCATCACTGGATGATCTTTGAGCTCCTTGATGGATGCAACCTCAGGAACCGGCAACACGTCAACTTGAGTAGAGTCAGATTGATAAGAATAATCGTGATTAATTGGAATATCCGAGTCTAAATTTGTAGGAATCTCCCCCTGAGCCTGTGTCGAAGGTAATGGATCATCACCCAACAACGGATCAGCAGAAGAATCTTGAAAAATAGCATTATCCTCCTCACTCTCTGAATCTTGTGGACCTGAACAAGAAGCAACATTAGGATCGGGAGCAGAAGTAGATGGAATCGATGAATTTGGAACTGCATTTGGTAGAAATCCATTGTGCTGTGCATCTTGACAAGAATCATAAAGAACAGTAGCATCTTCAGCAGAAATATCAGAAGGTAAATGAAAAGACTTGAATAAGTTTTCATAATCAAATGCCCAATCCGGACCAATTGCCATTTGTGGTAAAGACCGATTTGAACAGTCAATATGGAACCATTCTTCAACTTGGTGCGTCTCTTTGTTATAAACCCTCTTGGTTGTTGAATTTGCCACATACCCTAGAAAAATCCCTTCAATAGCCTTCGCACTGAATTTTGTTGGGACATCTCGAACTTTCAGTAGGGTGCAAGGATTACCAAAAGGTTTCGGCTTTCGATTATTCAACAATTCATAGCAAGTCTTGTTATGTCACTTGATGGTCAAAACCCTGTTCAAAACGTGACACACAGTATTCACAGCTTTAGCCCAAAAGGTGACTGGAAGCTTAGAATCTGCAAGCATTGTGCGAGCCGTTTCGACCAACGTCCTGTTCTTTCGTTCAGCGACACCGTTTTGTTGAGGAACATATGGCGCACTGAATTCATGATGAATTCCTCTTTGTAGACAGAATAAGCCCATTTTGCTATTCTTAAATTCGCTGCCATTGTCACTCCTGATTCTTCTGACTTTTAGATTGAATAAATTCTCCAAACCAAGGATTAAGTATTGCACCAACTCAGTGGTTTCAGCTTTAGAAGAAGGAAACTTAACCCATGAAAATCTGGAGTAATCAACAGTTACTACCAAGCAATACGATTTCCCACCGATGCTCCTGATACTGATAGGACCGAACAAATCCATATGCAACAACTCCAAAGGAGTTACGATAGAATTCGTCGATTTAGATTTGTGAGATTTCCTTCTTTGCTTCCCCTTCTTGCAAGGAATACAATCATCAGGAACTGAGAATTTCATCTTCGGAATACCAAGAACAAGATCATTCCTAACAATGTAGTTCATCTTCCTAAAGTTAATGTGAGCTAGCTTCCTGTGGCACAATATTGAATCAGATTCAGACGCCTTGGAGAGTAAACATGTTGGAATTGAATCCGTTGTAGTGGCGACACTCATGTCAAGGACATACGTGTCATTTCTCCTTGGAGCCTTCATGAGAATCCATTCATCAGGAATCACAAAGCCCGGTTTCAGAATATAGCATTCAATATTGTTGAAATGGAACGAAAACTTCTTGTCACAGACTTGTGATACGCTTAAAAGATTGTGTTCCAGCTGCTCAACATAATTCACCTTTTCAAATTTGACTTTGTCATTCTTTAACGTTCCCTGTCCAGTTATGTACCCGCCTTTATTACCCGCAAAAGCGACATAACCACCATCAATTTGCTTAACATCCTCAAGCAATCTAACATTCCCTGTCATATGTCGAGAGCAACCACTATCCACATACCATGTATTATTGATAGTCCTCCTTGGTTGTCCCTACATAAACAACGAGAATCAGTTAGAAATAGGAACCCAAGCCATCGTGGTCTTGGGTCGTCCGGATTGATCAAAATAAACAACTTCTTGTAATTTACAATCAACCTTATCATTCACTTTTGGAACAGAAGTTTGACAATCAGACCTTTTCAAAGAAGATCCATTTTTATTATTTTGAAAAACATTATTTGATATATTATTGTCAGATTCAGATGTTTCCAAATTTTTCTTTAATTTTCTGTTTCTTCTTCTTCTTTGAGGTGTAGACAATTTAACCTCCTGAAAAGAATCTTTTGAAATCCCAACTTTTGGAATCTCAAGTTTCTCTTTGCATACAAAGGATTTAGCATTCAATTTATTATGTTTTTTAAATCTAGTGGATTTAACAAAAGATCAACCAGGCAAATTTTTCTCCAAACTAGAAGACGACTTTCCCTCATCTTTTCTTTTCAGAATCTTCACCACTTTCGGTTGTGAAGGAACAGTCTTCATTTTACCCTGGTTCTTGTATGGACAATTGATCAAAATATGACCAGCCTCATTGCAATGAAAACACACTCTTCTTTCTTGATAACTTCTGAAATAAGAGGTTTTCTTTGAATTTGAAGATCCATCAGAAGAATAAGCTTCAGATGAATGACCAGAACAATTTATCTGCTTCTTTGGAACATAAGATTGTGTTGGCACCTTTGAAGAATTTTTTATAACCAGCCGCAACAAACCCACTTGACTGTAAGATTGGAGAAAGTTTTGTTGGAACCACTTTCACCTCTTCAGGTTCAGTCATAATGCATCTATCCCGGGTAACATTTTTAACAACTGTTGGGTCATCAATTTTCACTTCTTTTGGAATGCCCTCGACCTTCTTTTCATCAAACATCTCATCTTCAGAATCAGACTCATACACCATATCCTCCCCAGTTACCGGATTCACCTTTAACACAGTTTTTGGATCTATCTCTTCTTCATTAATGATTTCAGGTTCCACCACATAATTTGCATTAAATGGTGGAGGAATAAATCCAATACCAGCAACACGCTTAGTAGGATCAGCATTTGAGTTAAAATAATCCAAAACAACTGAAGAACTTTCAAATTGTTTTAACTTTCGATGAAGTTTGATCACCTCAGACTCTTTGTCAGATATTTGTTTATTCTTTTGGGTAACAATTTCATTACGTTTTTCTATCTCAGCATAAGCTATATCTAGATGATAACCCTGTTCTTTGTATTTTAGCCCAAGAGAATTTAAGTCTCTTTTCAAAGACTCAATTCTATCAATGCACAGCTTATCATTATCTTTAAGTTTCTGATTAACTGAATGCATTGATTTCATGTCACAAATCAAGTTTTTGTTATCATCCATGACTTTTTGCAGTTTATATTTAACAGAAATGCAGTTTGAACAGTAAATATGACAAACAGAGTCTTTTACCTTAGACGGATCAGACATGTCTGCCATGAATACTTTGGCAATAGGAATATTCTCTTAATCATCACCAACTGAAGCATTTTTTGTAAGAACAATTTCCTCCTCAGCAACCCCTGATGCAGCATCAGAATCAATATTCTTCCCTTGTTCTACCTCATCATCAATGCTTGGAACACTGTCACCATCACAAGAATCATCACTAGAACTTTCATCATCAGTAGACTCCTCTGGTTTTTCAGAATGAATTTCTGCAACAAAAGCCTGACTCACAGCACCCACCAAATCTTCTAGATGAATGCCCCTGTCATAGTTTTCGTCGTTTTGAGCAACCAAAGCTGATGATGCAGATGCATGATTTGTATTACCAGAAGGACCATGATTTTGTTTACCAGATGAACCATGTGACTGATTCCTATTATGCTGAAAGTTAGACTGCTTATTTTGAGAATCAAATTCTACGTTCGGCTTCACACACTCCTTAGCAAAGTGATCATACTCTTGGCAGTTATAACAACGAACTTTGCTCTTATCAAAACCCATACGAGATCGACTATTTGAACCAATATATTTTCTGCCTGTTTTCTTCAAGAAATCTTTAGCTTAGCGCATCAACATGGCCATATTCCATTGGATATTCATTTCTTCCAGATCAACAGGGTCAATCTGTCTGAAATCTTCTTCTATAACCTCAGGATCATGTATTTTACCTCAAATGAAATTTTCATATGATGCCATGAATGAAGAAAACATAGCAAGATAATCATCAGCAACTTTCTGATTCAAATGAGATCCAGATGATGTTGAAGCTGTAGTCGCAGAAAATCTAGAATGGCTTGAATGACCAGAATAAATTGGAACTCCAGAACACTGATCATTTGAAGACTCTTGAGCATCACCAGAAAAGAATGCCACACCAGTACCAGATTTACAAGTAGATTTGGCAAAATACATTGAGGGATCCTAGATATGCTCCATATTAGTCTCTTTCTTCTTCATATTCATGTCATGTGACTGAATCTTCCCTAGAACTTCTTCAAGAGACATGGTTTTGTACTTAATATTCTCTTTGATTAAAACCGTATACACATCAAATTTTGATGGTAAAGCCTCCAAGAATTTATCATTGATTTCTTCAGTCTCATATACCACAGATGCACTAGCCAGTTCACTAAAATCTTGTAGCAAGATCATCCAAGGATTCATTTTGAAAATGTTTAAAGACCAGGAACTGCTTCTTTAGTAACTCCTTTATACTCTTCTTCACATCCAAACTTCCTTCACACCTTTTCTGTAATGCTTCCCACAGTTGTTGAGAAGACTTGAACTGTTTAAAACTGGGATATATCCTTTGGAAGAGACATCGAAATACTAGCCATCGCTTTCTTTTCTCTATCAAATAACAACTTCTCTTCAGTAGTTAACGCTGATACCGGCTTTGGAACATTGTCCTGTCCCATCCAAGAGTAAGTCGGATGCGTATATCCTTCCAAAATCAGAATCCACAAACTAGTATCGGTAAATGATACAAACTGGTCAAACCGATCTTTCCAATTAGAATAATCAGCTAGATTCAACAACTTTGGAGGTTTTTGAAATGTACCGATCTCATTATCATAATTGAACATGTTTGTGACTTAAACCATATTTGCCATTTTTTTAAAAAAATTTCTGAAAAATTTTCCAAGTGTTGAACTTCCTTTACCCTCAGGCGAAGATAATAAGTTCGCCTATAATACACCCAAGCGAACTTAATGAGAAGCGAACTTAATAAGTTTGCTTAAACCAGAATTAAAAAATCTGATCAAATTCGCCTAAAATAAGTTCGCTTAACCCTGTAAGAAGCGAACTTGACAAGTTCGCCTGCTGCTAAGTTCGCCTGCACAGAATTCAGCAAGTTCGCTTGCCGTAACAGAATCTTGATCAAGAACTTCTTCAGACCACAGCCGCGAACCAAAATCATCTAAAAATCGTCATTAATCACTGAATTGAAGGAATTAAACTAAATTGGACCGTAGGATTGTGTAATTTGTCAATTAGAAGCTTTCTATCGGATCAATTTCATCATAATCCTCTTCAAAAACACCAAATCAGATCAAAATCAGTCTTGAAAACTCCATTGAAATGAAAAACTCAAAAATGATGAATTTGATGTCAATTTGCATATAAAATCGTCTAGAATCAACAAGAATCACGGGCAATAGCTCTGATACCACTTGTAGGTCCCCATGGCACGTCTACGGATCGATCTCGTGATAAGACGTGACGTTTACTCGGAGTGCGGAATCCAACGAGTCAACGTTTATACGCATAAAAGACAATACAAACACGCACGTAAATAACCTTCTCAATTCGTATTTCAAATAACAATGATGTTTACAGACTCAATCGTACTTCTCTCTGATTCGTTCTAGTTCATTCTTTTTTTTTACTGACTCTGTAAACACACATATATATAACCAACTGACCTGATATAAGCGAACTTATTAAGTTCGCCTCTAACAGCTTAAGCGAACTTAACAAGTTCGCCTCAGTTAGACCTAAGCGAACTTATTAAGTTCGCCTCTGATAGACCAGGCGAACTTAACAAGTTCGCGTCTAGGCTATACTTGTAAAACACTTAGAGACTTTTGACATTTACATAACAAAAACATAAAGACATAAAATCTAACTATTACAAGCTTTTGTCATTACAATCTATGTCCTAACATCTTCTAAATGGTACTAAATCACATGAATTTGGAGAATAAACGTTTATAGTTTCAAATAATATAATATTGACAAATTTAAGAATTCATGCTTTATATTTCAAATTAGGTATAAATAAAAGAGCATTTTATAACCTGGTCTTATTTACTTTGAAATTTATCGCGTATCATTTCAAATATTATTCAAATTGAATGAGTTTCAAAATGAAATGCAAAGTGCACAAAACTGAGTTGAATGGTTTCATACTATAGGTTACCATTTGTTATTGCTAAAATGTGTGATGAATTAATTGAATACTGATATGATCTTCTTGCTCATGATGTTAATTCAAAAATATGTGTTTCTGTTTGTACAGATAAAATCCAAAAATATGTGCTTCCATTTGTTTAGATAAAACTCAAAAAGATTTTTTTTATTTCCATGAAAATTCTAAACTTTTATTAAAATTGTTTGGGATTGGATCGAATATATGTTACTGACAGAAGTTCAAGATTTGACAGGTTGAAGTTGATAAAATTTTTGTCAAAGGCAAAAAGGTTGAAAAGCTACTAAGTTCGCCTGTGTACAGTGAAGCGAACTTAATAAGTTCGCTTAAAACAGTGAAGCGAACTTAATCTGATTATCCGGGGTGAAGCGAACTTAGGGATGAAGCGAACTTATCATGTTCGTCGAAGGCTTGTTAAGCGAACTTAACAAGTTCACCTAATTAAGCGAATTTAATGGGTATAAGGTTCTAGATCAAGCGAACTTATCAGTTCATCGTCTTCTTCATTTTTAGGCGAACTTAACTGAGATTTTTCAAAAAATTTAATCTGTTGTTGTTGGTGTTGTTTACTAGTTCTATTATATTCCATATTGAATTGCGAACTCAACGAAGGTAATTTCATTGATTTTCATCCAATAAATTGTGAGAATTTGACATTTTTCATCTCGGTTTTCATCGAACATTTCAAAGGACGGATTTGGACCTAATTGTGACCCGATTTATAAAATTGATCATCCGATTTGGTTATAAATTGATATTCGACTGATATTCATTGCTTATTCCATAATTTCTTCTCGATTTATAGATTTTTGCTCGACTGTGTTTGAATTTGAAACGTCACAGGTTCAGGCGAACTTGTTCGAAGCGAACTTGTCAGGCGAACTTAATAAGTTCGCCTCTTGCACTACTAAGCGAACTTATTAAGTTCGCCTAGGGGACAGTGAGGATTTGGACTTGTGAAAAAAAATTTTGTTTGAAATTTTTTTTAAAAATTTTTTCTTTGTTGTTTTGTTTTGTTTTGTTTGTATTTGTTATTTTTTCTAATATGTTTGTTGTCCAAATGTTTCAGATGGCTCGACGTGTCGAATATAAACATAATCAAGTGGCATTGTTAGATCCCAACATGTCCGAGGCTGTGAATTTTCAAGGCATTATAGGATTTTTGAACAGATCACGTCTTCATGTTGCTTTATCTGCTGATCCTTACATAAGTCTCGTGTACATACAACAATTTTGGGATACTATGCATCAAGATACGGACGTTGAACCTCATGTTCTTCGTGCCACTGTTAATAATACCGAGATTGCAATTTCTTAAGAGACGATTCGTGCTGCTCTTGATTTGGGTGGAAATGTTGATGATCCGTTATCTTATCCAGGAACTCTTATTTTGGGTTGTTTTCAACGGATGAGTTATCGTGGACGACAGAATGATACCCAAGCACGGAAAGGTGGATTAGTCGGTGAATGGAGATATTTCATGCATGTGATTATTCAATGCATCTCTCCTCGCAAAGCTGGTACCGATGGTTTGAAGATGGCTCTCCAAACTGCTATGGTGGCTTTAACATTGAATAAGAGATTCAATTTTCCACTTTACTTCTATCGAGAGATGGTCATGCAGATTAATCCAGCTGAAGGTCAAGGATTCTTGATGTATCCTCGCTTTATTCAAATGATTCTCAATCATCTTATTCCGGATCTTCCACAACATCCTATAAGATTAACTTTGACTCCAATGTCAAAGCGTATCTTTACTGACTGCACGAAGGTGAAACAGCAGAATGCTGCATTGATTCTAGTCAATACTCCTTTGTTTGGGCACTTAATCGATCCTGATTATGTTGCACCACTGAATGACAACTGGTTTCATCCTGATGAAATTGCTCAAGCTCAAGGCTTAAATGTTAAAAAACAACAACAACAGCAACAACCACAAGAACAACAGCAACAACCCGCAAAAATACAAGTTCAACCACAACAGATACCAGTTCCACAAGTACAAGTTCCCGTACAACCTCAAATTCCTATTCCTGAACAAGTTCCTATTCCACAAGCTAAGGTTGAAATACCTATTCATGAACCTGTTCAAGAGGAGGTCGTTCATGCACATGAACATGATTTAGGAATGAACATGGATGATTTCGTTGATGACGTTGTGAACTCGCCCATTCATGAAGCTGAAGGGAATGTGGTGACTGATGATGATTCTAGTTCCAACTCAAGTGATACGATATTATCGGTGAATGAAAGCACTGACTCTGATGACTCTAGGGATTTTTCCTCAAGTCATTATGAACGGTTGGCTACAATTCCACTGGCTAATGCTGGCAAACGCATTAAATCTCAAGCCAGACGACCAAGAAGAAAGTCTGTTCGGGATCCTCCTTCCGGATCAGTACTTGGCAAAAGATCTTTGGTCGATGAGAGTACTGACACTGATAGTGACTTTACTCCAGATCCTAAAACTCAAAAGTTAATGTCTGCTTCGATTGCTGCTGCACAATCTTCTCAGGGAGTCGAGGATGCTAATTTTGTTGCTTCATTGATAATTACTCCTCCAAGATCAAAAGATCCATCTCCGGTGATTTCTCCTGTTCCTCCTGTCATTCCTACTACTTCAGGTCCTTCTATTCCACAATCAACAACTGGTCCGTCAAAGCCTTCTGATTCTGAAAGGATTACTTTCCTTGAATCTCAAGTGCTTTCTCTACAAACCAAGGTAAACACTCTTGTGTCTACTGATTCACAACGGCAGTTGGTGATTCAGACTCAAGCTTAACAGATTGCTGATATGCAAGCATTAGTTTCCAAACTCGTTCAGCGTCTTGACGCTCAGGGGGAGTTGAGGATACCTGATATGTGTCACACAGAGTCTATTCAAAGATATGATGATGAAGACAATGATCCTGCTGGAAATATTGAGGGTGATCGTCAATACACTGACGCTAATCCTATATCTAGGGTTCAGGGGGAGTCGACATCACAATCACTTGAAGGAAACAAAGACAAAGATACTTCTGGTACTAATGAAGAATAAATTCTGTTATTGGAGTTCTTTCAAGATTCAGAAGAAGAGGAAGCTGAAAAGATTGCATGTCTTGATGACATTGATGATTTATTCAATGACATGGAAGATGATATGTCGGATAATGAGATAGAAGAAGGAGAAATAGTAGAGATTGAGATAGAGAAAGATAAAGAAAGTGTTACTTATGAAGGTTGTGATGGTCTTAAAGTGCCGTATAACTTCATCCAGAATGATGTTATTCCTGAATTCACTTATGAAGGAGTAACAGATTCTATGGACTCTGTTGAAGACATCACACTGCCTGAAGACACTGCTGATTCAAAGATAGATACTGATGATGAGACTGTTCAATCCAATAAAGATGCTGAAACTGAAACTACTCACACTGAGTCTCCGAAGGTTAATGAAGAACCTGTGATGTACAGAGATACAGGGATGACACGAGAACAGTGGAGAGAAGTTGTAAACAGTTGGATGAAGGTGCTACCCAAGTCTCCAGCACAACCTGCTCAGAAAGAGAAATATGTGAATAAAAAGCAGTGTGTAGGAAGGATCATAAGTTGGTTCTATGATGATGAATCAAAATTATTTGCAATTAAACGATCTGATGGTGTTCAATACTTAAAGCCGAGGATCAAATATTTCAATACCTTGCCAAGGTGTGAAATAAATGATTTAACTTCAAATCCACTCATTAATAGATCGAAGAATGGTTTGGCTGATGTAATAGCAAATTTGATCAAGAAAGAAGGTAGTTCAGGAAAGTATGATCGGCTGAAACCACAAAAGGGAAAGAGAGTGAAGAACACAGATCCAAAGACTGGGAAAGTGACCTGGAGATACAAGTATAAACCAGTGCGTGCTATTCACAAGATACCATTAAAGAAGATTCCTCAAGACTTTCTTGGGAATATGAAATGGTGGTATGTTGACGTTAATACTGGTGAAGCAAAGATTGAAGATAAAGATAATAAGGTCATTGTGTGTTTCTATGATGCAATGAATCTTATTAATTTTTCAAAGAAAGATCATAGGACATTGCAAAAAAATGAGATCATGTACACTGATGTTTGGAGAGGACAAGGTCTACAGTATAAAAGAATTTTGGAGATATGCAGAAGATATGGTGTGCATGCTGGCAGCAGACTACCGGATAACTGGAAGAGTTCAAGATAAAGACTGAAGACTGTAGATCAAGCTATTGTCAAGGGGGAGTCTGTTAGGACATAGATTGTAATGACAAAAGCTTGTAATAGTTAGATTTTATGTCTTTATATTTTTGTTATGTAAATGTCAAAAGTCTCTAAGTGTTTTACAAGTATAGCCTAGAGGCGAACTTGTTAAGTTCGCCTGGTCTATCAGAGGCGAACTTAATAAGTTCGCTCAGGTCTAACTGAGGCGAACTTGTTAAGTTCGCTTAAGCTGTTAGAGGCGAACTTAATAAGTTCGCTTATATCAGGTCAGTTGGTTATATATATATATATATATGTGTTTACAGAGTCAGTAAAAAAAAAGAATGAACTAGAACGAATTAGAAAGAAGTCCGATTGAGTCTGTAAACATCATTGTTATTTGAAATACGAATTGAGAAGGTTATTTGCGTGCGTGTTTGTATTGTATTTTATGCGTATAAACGTTGACTCGTTGGATTTCGCACTCCGAGTAAACGTCACGTCTTATCACGAGATCGATCCGTAGACGCGCCATGGGGACCTACAAGGCTGTTGTCGACCTCGATGTCAGTAAGTGGTACGTGAGCTGATTCATCCACCAAACACTTTCGCAAGTGTGATACATGGAAGGTAGGATGAATCCCACCCAACTCATCAGGCAACTCTAGCCGATAAGCGACTTCACCAACCCGTGCCATTGTCCTGAATGGTCCGACGAACCTCGGACTTAACTTTCCTCTCTTCCTGAATCGTATTATTCCCTTCCAGGGTGACACTTTCAACATTACTCTGTCCCCAACATCAAACTCAATAGGCCTTCGTCGTTTGTTCGCATAGGATTTCTGACGATCTTGTGCGGCCTTCATTCGTGCTTTGATTTGATCAAACATTTCTGACGTTTCTCTTACTACTTCAAGACTTCCTAATTCCTTCTGTCCAATCTCATCTCAACAAACCGGGGTCCTGCATCTTCTCCCATACAACATTTCGTATGGCGGCATGCCTATCGTCGTGTGATGACTATTGTTGTAGGAGAATTCGGCTAACGGCAGATGACTGTCCAACTGCCGCCAAAATCGATAATACAAGCGCGAAGCATATCCTCCAACGTCTAAATGGTCCTTTTGGACTGACCATCCGTTTGTGGGTGGTATGCCGTGTTGATATTAAGCCTCGTGCCCATCGCCTCGTGAAATCTTTTCCAGAACCTCGATGTGAATCGTGTTTCCCGGTCAGATACGATCGTCAAAGGCATCCCATGCCGTGCTACTACTTCGTTAATAAATACTTCCGCTAACCTTTCCGATGAGAACGTCTCGCGAATAGGTAGGAAATGAGCACTCTTCGTTAAACGGTCCACAATTACCCAAATGGTATCATGACCCTTAGCTGTGCGAGGTAGTTTGGTTATCAAGTCCATGGTAATGTGTTCCCACTTCCATTCCGGTATATCAAGTGGTTGAATCTTTCCATACGGTTTCTGGTGTTCAGCCTTTACTTGTGAGCAAGTCAAGCACTTGCTTACATACTTTGTCACCTCATGTTTCATCCCAGGCCACCAGTATTCCTTTCTCAGATCTTGGTACATTTTATTGGTGCCAGGATGGATAGAGTATCGAGACTTATGAGCCTCATCCAAGATTTTGGTTCTAAGCTCGCCACTCATAGGTATCCATACCCGCCCAAAACGTGTCCTAACACCAAGGGTGTTATATTCCAACTTGTCATGTTGGCCAACCATCCTTTCCTTCTTAGTGTTTTCTTCCTTAAGTGCTTCATCTTGAGCTCTTTCAATTTCCCTCATCACATCTGATATTACCAATAACTGGCAAGCTTTCACTCTAATAGGAGCAGGCACATCCTTTCAGCTTAGAGCGTTAGCCACCACGTTTTCCTTTCCGGGATGGTACATGATCTCACAGTCATAATCCTTCAGGAGTTCCAACCATCGTCTCTGCCTCATATTAAGCTCTCTTTGTTCGAAAAAGTACTTCAAACTTTTGTGGTCAGAGTAAATAGTAAACTTCACCCCGTAAAGGTAGTGCCTCCAGATTTTCAATGCGAATACGACAGCAGCAAGTTACAAATCGTGGGTTGGATAATTAGCTTCGTGAATCTTCAACTGTCGTGACGCATACGCGATCACTCTTCCGCGTTGCATCAACACGCATCCCAATCCCTGACCCAAAGCGTCAGAGTATACCACTAAGTCTTCATTGCCCTCGAGAAGGGCCAAGACTGGAGCTTGGGTTAGCCTCTCCTTCAATTCCTTAAACGCCTCATCTTGGGTCGAACCCCATTCATACTTCACCTCTTTCCGAGTCAACTTTTTCAACGGCGAAGCAATTTTCGAGAAATCCTGAATGAATCTCCGATAGTAGCCTGCCAATCCCAAGAAACTACGGATTTCAGTTGGCGTCTTAGGAATATTCCATTCCCTTACCGTCATTATCTTCGCCGGGTCAACCATAATGCCATTCGGGTTAATGACGTGACCTAGAAATTGGACTTCCCTAAGCCAGAACGCGCATTTGGAGAACTTAGCATACAACTTTTCCTTCTTCAGAGCTTCCAATACTTCCTTCAAGTGACACACGTGATCACCCTCATTCTTGGAGTAGATGAGGATATCATCGATGAACACGATTACCGATCGATCCAGCATTGGTCGACAAACTCTATTCATCAAATCCATGAACGTTGCGGGGGCGTTCGTCAATCCAAAAGACATTACGCGGAACTCGAAATGTCCATAACGCATGCGAAATGCGGTTTTCGGCATGTCTTCTTCCCTCGCCTTCAACTGACGGTACCTGGACTGAAGGTCGATTTTTGAGAACCAACTTGTGCCCTGTAATTGATCGAACAGGTCGTCAATCCTTGGTAAAGGGTACTTGTTCTTCACCGTACGTTTGTTCAACTCGCGATAATCAATACACATTCTCATCGAACCGTCTTTCTTTTTCACAAACAACACCGGAGCACCCCACGGCGAGATGCTCGGTTGGATAAATCCCTTCTCAAGTAACTCGTCTAGTTGTGCCATTAACTCTTTCATCTCCACTAGCGCTAGTCGATATGGAGCCTTAGCCACGGGCTGGGCATCTGGTACTAAGTCGATTCGAAATTCAATCTCTCTGTCGGGTGGTATCCCAGGCAAATCCTCTGGAAACACCTCCGGGTACTCACGTACCACAGGTACATCGTCCAGCTCCTTCACTTCCTTACACTCGTCAATTACGTACACCAGATAAGCCTCGCATCCGCGCCTCAAGTAATCTGCTGCGTTAATCATCGAGATGACGTTTGGCATCGGGGCGTCACGATCTCCAAGAACCTTGACTTTACTACCGTCCGGAGCCTTGAGTCGTATTATCTTTCGTTTACATATAATTTGTGCTTCATTGGCAGTTAGCCAATCCATTCCTAACACGACATCAAACCCACCCAAAACCATAACAAACAACATCAGTCACCCGGCAGTTAGCCTTGAGTCTGACAGGGATCCTATGACCTTCTATTTTTATCGTGGAGTTGTCAACTACATCGGTCACTCTCGCAGTTCTACCCTCAGCGTTTTCTATGCTAAAAGCCCTTCCTAGCTTACTGACAGTGTACTTCACTCGTTTATAGAAAGTCGCAGGTATAAAACTCTTACTGGCACCCGAATCAAATAACACAGAAACAAAAGTGTTGTCAAGGATGAACGCACCTGATGCCACATCGGGGTCTGCCCTGGCTTGGTCTTGCGTCAGTGCGTACGCACGAGTCTTTGCTCGGGGCCTCTCTTCGTTCCTTTCCGGGCCTTTCCCTTTCCCGGCTTCACCCATTCTCGGTTTTGGGCATTCCCTACTCAGATGACCGGCATCCCCACAGTTATAGCACTTGAAGTGTTGTGGGCATTCACGGGAGTAGTGCCCGGTCTTGCCACACTTAAAGCACAAGTTAGATCCCAGTCTACATTCACCTGCATGCTCCCTTCCACACTTCTTACAAACAGTCGGCTCATTCACCCGAGCCCTCTTATCGCGAGTCCCAAACATCCTTCCACCAGTTCGCTTGTTCGAGAAGCTCGGTCTCTTTTTCGGTTCCTTAATGGCAACGACATTCAGCGCCAGATCATCGAATACCACGCCGCTCAGTTCTACTACCGAATCATAGGTCGTAGGGGCGTTTGCCTTAACATAGGTGCGGACCTGGTCCGGCAGCCCTTGAATGTATCAGGAAATCTTTGTTTCCTCAGTCGTGATAAGGTGTGGCACCAGACGTGCCAGTTCATTGAATCGAGTTGTGTACTGCCGGTGCGTCATGCTCCCGGCCTTCAAACCCAGAAATTCCCTGACCTTCTCAATCTCGTTCCTTGGGCAAAAATTCTTGATCACCAAGGTTTTCAAGTCAGCCCACATCATCGCATCCACAACCTCGCTCCCTTTTTCTTGAAGTACACCTTCCCACCAATGGGATGCTTCCTCTCTTAAGGAGTTAGCAGCAAATTTCACAACTTGATCCGTTCGACATTCCCTCAGACGAACGGAAGCCTCCACACGAATCACCCAATCAAACGTAACTACCGCGTCTTTCTTCCCGGTCAAGACTGGCGGGTCACATGCCTTGAAGGACTTATTGTCGCAACCATGGTTTAGCGGTGCTATGATTGCCTCAGTGTTCGGGGTATCAACCGCCGTGTTAGACCCACCCGTCTCATTAACCTTCTTTAATGCTTCTGCCAACAGTCCTGGCAAAGAAACTTTCATCAAGTCTGTGAACTCTCGAGCTATGGCCGCTCTCACTTCTGGTTCAAAAGTGAAAGGTTGTTCTTCAACCTGTGTCTGCTCGGTTCCATGCACACCAACCGCCAGTTCAGTGTGAACACTTCCTTCTTCACTATACTCTTGGCGCGCAGGGTCCTGCCGCGACTGCCGTTACGACCACCGGTACGGCCCCGCCACACCTTCCGTTTCCTCTTCTTGCCATTTTGTTCTATAAGACAAGAATCCAATGTCATCACGCTAGTTACAAATAAAATTCAATAAGTACTGTAAGATGTTAATATACACTGGCCATCTGTAATTAACGATTACACTACCTTTCGATTTCTATTTGACCACCTTTGTGATTTCATCAGAACACAATTCCTTACCTAACCCTTTCTAAGGCATACTGTATATGTAAATATATACTACCTTCATACCTGATGCTGTGGCTCGAGTTACCCGTACTGGCATCCGCTTTCGGTCCCATTCACAGTTTAAGTTCAGACACTGGGAGTGTCCGAATCTCTCAAACTATTGCTCTGATACCAACTTGTAAGGCCTCAAACCCGGCAGGCCTCACTTGTTGGATTTACTCATTCACACACAGTTCTTAAACTTGATTATCAAATAACACAGCAGAAAATACTTCAATAAAACATAACCATTACATTGTTTAACAACGGAAGCGTAACATAGTCTATTACATAAACAAATCTTAATCTAATCATAACGGGATGCCAGTCTTCATGATCAACCGGGTAACTCTTCTCGCTTGCCAAGCATCACCGTCCATCATCCATACATGCCTTAACCTGAATGTGCATACTAAAAAGTCAGCTACGCTGGTGAGTTCTAGTTTTCATTCGATTTAAGAAATGGTTCATCATTCAAAACATTCATTAGGGTTTAACATCACGTATAAGAAAACAGGGCCTTTCGTTCATCATTGAAAATCTTCAAACATTTTTTTCTCATCATAAACACATTGAACGGATCACTTGTTTAAAACATTTAACATTCACTTAAGTCATACATTACTATCTAAATCTGTGTTACCATTCGTACCGTCATTTAGTATGGTATTGCCCCTAAGGCTTAACTGCACGAAGACCGACAATACCATACATTCCGTCAATTCCCTTTTGTATTGCCCCCAAGGCTAACTGCACGAGGACCGACAATACCCATTCAGTTGCCCCTATGGCTCTCATGTCCATAGACCGACAACCTCCATCGACGGCTATGGCTCACGGCCATAACACCGTCGGATTATAATTTAACCTTACATAGGGTCACGTTAACCCCTGAGTAACCGTTGTTACTCCCTACCAGTTGTACAACATCAAACCATTGACATGCCACAAAGACACTGCCCCTGTTGTTCTTATGGAAACTATGGCTCGCTGTCCATAATCTACCACAAGGCTGGGAATTACATTCCCAGACTTCATTCATCAATTCCCTTCATTCGACAGATTAGATTTGTAATGACTTCTTTAAAACCTTTGCCCTTTTTCTTTTCTTTTCATAAAACCTTTTCATTCATTTTCAAAACCCTTTACCTTTAGTTTAAACTATTTCTTTATAAACATTTCGTTCGTAAACATTTCATTCATAAAACTTTCTTTCCATAAACCGTTCATTCCAAATCATTTCATTTCGTAAACATAGTTTCATAAGCATCATTTTATAAACATAGTTTCATAAACATCGTTTCGTAAAAACATCATTTCATATGTATACACACCAGCCCGAAAACATTATATAAAACATTTAAAGGAGGGCTTCTAGAACTCACCTGATAAGCTAATCTGGGTTGCCCTAAACAAAGGTCCCACTACATCACTTCCGATCTGAATTTGATAGTTAAATACACATCAAACCCAATCTTGACTCTAACGGTGTAACCATTCTAAACATACTAACTTTACTTAAACAACCTGATGCCTGCGCACTTAGCAAGTGCGCAGACCCTGCTTCCTGCGTACTTGATAAGTACGCAGGATCCTCTTCCTGCATACTTGATAAGTACGCAGTGCCCTCTTCCTGCGTACTTGATAAGTACGCAGGACTTGCTCCGTGCGTACTTGATAAGTACGCACGATCTGTTTCTTCGCAAAACCCTAACTTTCGCATTCAGGTCTGATCATGTCAAGATCCCATACCTGTTTACATTCAAAACGTTCGTTTTCCATTAAGGAACTCAAATCTATGTTTATCTTTCAGTTTTATCCGTGAAAACGTTACTTTTTCACCCAAAACCCAAAAAACCCAAAAACGAACAAAAACTCAGATTTAGGCCCGATCGTTACCTGAATCTAGTTTCTGATCCGGAGGTTCTTCTCACGAGCTATGGAGCAACACTTTGCTAAAATCTCAGGTCGATCCGCCAACTTTCTCTCTCTACGGTTTCTCTCTCTAGAACTTGCAAATGAGAGAAATGATGGAGGTCTAATCTATTTATAGGGGAGGCTCCCCTTCCAGCCCGCTGACCCATCCGGCCCGACCCGACATGCCTCGTTCGTTTATTTCATCATTTTAACTGTCGTTTTATTTTTGGGATGTTACAGTGACGGATAGATTCTCATGGGTTAAGTTCTTAGCATCCAAGGCTGAAACAATATAGACAGTTCAATACTTAATTCTTAGGCTTGAGAATCGTGAAGTGACACAACAAGACATGTTATGAATTGCTAAATAATCGGAAGCCTAATTTGGATTATCTTCGTCCTTTTGGGAATCCGTGTACTCTTCTGAATATCCGGGATGTTCCAACAAAGTTTAGTGAAAAGGCGATCGAAGGAATTTTTCTGGGTTATGTTGCCAATTTGTTGAATAAATGAGTATATAACAAGGACACTCGCCAGGTCGAAGAATGGTTCTATATCGATTTTTCTAATCGATCTATCCCTCAAAAGGCGATTGGTCCAGAGTGGGCGTTTGATTATGTCAGTTTGTTCAAGTCTTTCAATTTGGCTTCTGATTTGTTTGTTGAAGAAGTTGCAATGTTATATGAGTCATGTCATGGTGACCAAGATGGCAGTTTTATACCAAGATCGGATGTTCCATTATCTGTTCCATCATCCTCTAACCCTTATCCGAATGTTGCATCATGTTCGGGAACTCATGAGTCAGATAGTGAAGATGATGAAGTAATTTTTCAGGATTCTTCGGCTGATCCGTTAATTGTTGATGATTCATCTACTTTTACACAAGTTCAGGGGGAGCTTCGTATAAATTTAGATTATGTGATAAAAGTTACTCAAAATGTTTCTTCTCAAACCGAAACTACTCAAGTTAATATATTACCTGTTCCTGAGGTGGCTTCCATAAAAGAACTTAAAGATCATCCGGTGATGAATATTATTGGGAATCTGCAAGATGGAGTCCAAACTCGTTCTTTAACTGAAAATACTTGTTTATATTCATGCATTAGAGATACTGGAGTTCGTGATATTTGCTTATACTCTTGTTTTATTTCTCAGATTGAAGCAAAGAATGTGGAGATGGCGTTACAGGATAACAATTGGATAGAAGCAATGCAAGAGGAGCTTGCACAGTTTTATAAGCTGAAGGTGTGGAATGTGGTTGATCTTCCCAAGGGCATGTATCCGATTGGCACCAAATGGGTCTTCAAGTGTAAAAAGGATGATCGTGGTGTTGTGGTGACGAACAAAGCAAGATTGGTCATTCAGGGATTCAATAAACAAGAGGGCATTGACTACATTGAGGTGTACGCACCTGTAGCTCGGCTGGAAGCGATTCGGTTGTTTCTAGCGTTTTGCTTCTTTTAAAGGATTTAAAGTTTATCAACTGGACGTAAAAAGTGCTTTCTTGCATGGCAAGGTTAAAGAGGAAGTATATGTTTGTCAACCACCGGGGTTTGAGGATCTGTTCTATCCTTCAAGAGTGTTCAAGCTGGATAAGGCTCTTTATGGCCTTCATCAAGCACCCCGAGCATGGTATGAAACATTGTCGCAACATCTCCTAGAAAATGGTTTCGAGCGTGGTCAAATTGATTCCACCTTGTTCATCAAGAAAGCAGGGGGGATTACCTGATGGTGCAGATCTATGTGGGCGACATTATCTTTGGCTCAACAAATGAAGATTTATGCAAGGAGTTTGAGAACGTCATGAAATCAAAATTCTAAATGTCAGCTATGGGAGAGTTGTCGTTATTTTTGGGATTGAAAGTAAATCAAAAACAAGATGGCTTCTTCATACATCAGTCTAAATACGTGAAAGACATCTTGAGCCGATTCAAGATGGAAGACTGTACCCCATACGACACTCTGATTCTTGTTAATCACAAGCTGAATCCAGATCCGGAAGGAAAGGATATTGATTGCCGATTGTACAGAGCAATGATTGGTTCTCTCATGTACTTAACTGCATCAAGACCAGACATAATGTTTGTTGTGTGTCTCTATTCCAGATTTCAAGAAAAACCAAAGGAATGACATCTGATTGAAGTCAAACGTATTTTCCGGTACCTGAAATGGAAACCGAGATTAGGATTATGGTTTCCACATTGTTCTAATTTTGAATTTAATGCTTATACTGACTCAGATTTCGAAGGTTGTTGTTTAGACATGAAATCTACAACAGGAGGTTGCCAATTTCTGGCTAATCGGCTTGTGTCATGGCAGTGTAAAAAGCAAACTACAGTCTCAATTTCAACATGTGAAGCAGAATACGTTACTGGTGCAAGTTGTTGTTCACAAATCTTATGGATCCAGCAACAATTAAGAGACTACGGTTTGAATTTCACTTGCACCCCTATGTTCATTGATAATAATGCTACAATGTCAATAACTAATAATCTTGTTAAGCACAGTAAAACTAAGCACATTGAAATAAGATTTCATTTTATTTGTGATTGTGCAGATAAAAGGTTGATTGAGCTAGTGAAGGTACAAATTGATGACAATTATGCTGACCTCTTCACCAAGGCATTTGATCGAACTAGGTTTGAATTTCTGGTAAAAATGATTGGTATGATCAATCCCGAATAAAGGTTTTTCAAAATAATATTCATGGAAGTTTTTTTACTACTTTATTACATTTCTGCATTTATTTTCAAGTCAAAAAGTTGTTATTTATAAAAATTCCAAACAAAATGAAAAAGATAAAAAAACGACATCATTTGAAGTTAGAGAAGAAATGATAGTACATCAGTTGGAAATCTATCACACATGACCATAGATGACCTGTTGATTTGTTATGATAATATGTGATTGTGTTCGTATGATTTGATCCAAACTTCAGAGTTTGCATAAACAAGAAATGATAGTGTCATAAATGCTCTAATCTTGAAAATCTAGATTTTCTTTTAATTTGGATATGTGTATGTGATTTAGATTCTCAGTAGACTAGAAGCGTTTTTGGACCATTAGTAGTGTAAAAATTAATAATCTATGACAACATTTGTGATTTGAACCCATTGTATGCTTGGGTGTGTGAGTTAAAAGAACATTATCGGATAAAAAAATATATGATTTTAAGAATTTCATGAGACGAATATCGAATTATGTCTTTAGCACAATCCTTTCGGTTTACTTCTGTGCCCATGTCCCGAAAAACATGCAGGTTGAAGTTAACCAAGATATGTTCTTGACACCATCTGTCAAACATATGCTAGCTCTTGGATCATATTGATACATCATCTTTACTGATTCCATTGAATTTATCCGGATAATAGTTGGATCCTCGTACCTGAATCTTCTGATTCTCATTCTATAAGCCAATATATTTGAATCATTTGATTCTGGATCTTCATGAATCTCATATCCTACGGGATCTGTTGTTTCTCTTGTGCTAATAGATGTAATTTCATCTTGGTGATTGATATAATCTTGCTGCGAGTCATATATGTCTTGAGGATAGTGCAAGTTTATATTTTTGTCGGCATATATGTGGGGTACACGATGTTTTTCATCTAAATGGTACTAACTCACAAGAACATGGAAGGAAAACGCTTGTAGTTTCAAATTCTATAATACTGACAACCTAGGTTTACATGTTGTATATTGCAAATTTGGTGTGAATACTTGAGCATTTTATGATCTGATCTTGTTTACTTTGAAGTTTATCACGTATCATTTCATGAAAATTGTTGGAGTTGAAAAGAATTTGATCTGAAATTTTTTGAAAAAGATGCATAAGTTGATCAAGTGAATTACAATTGGCATCAAAATTATGTGAATGTTGAGATATGAGAAGAAGTATCATAGGTTACCCTTAGATTTCATTAGAATGTGTGACGGATCTCTCATATATATACTGATATTATCTTCTAACTCATGATGTTCGAACAAAAATTTGCGTTTCCGTATGTATAGATAAAATCCAAAAATATGTGTTTCTGTATGTATAGATAAAATCCAAAAATATATGTTTTCGTTTGTATAGATAAAATCCAAAAATATTTTCTTTCGGTCTTCCATGAAAATTCCAATTTTTTATTTATTAAAATGTTTGGGATTGGATCGGATACAGGTTCCTGATGGAAGATAGAATGATCGGGTTTTAAAAGTTGAAAAACTGAAAAGGATGAAAAATGTCAAAAATTCTCTATGTATGGAGAACAAGCGAACTTATCATGTTCGCCTGGTAAGCGAACTTACCAAGTTCGTCTGGTAAGCGAACTTAGTGTCTGTGTATATCTTTTGATTCAGGCGAACTTGTTCTTTTACCTTTTTTTCAAAACCAGATGAACTTATTTGAGCGAACTTCAGCATAGTTGAGCGAACTTGTTCAATCGTGATTGTTTGGTTGTGAATATGTTGTTTTGAGTTGATTTTGTGATAAACAAGTGATTGTGCATCAAACCAAGGTAGAATCATGTGCTTTTAACCGTTGAATTGTTCTAATTGATCATGTTTAGAGGTCTGGGTCTTAGGGTTTTATCGATATACTTGTTTGATCTTAAAAACATGCTTGGTTGTTGTTATAAACTGAAATTGATGCTTGAAACTGACTTATCGGTAGTTACTCTACATCGTTGTGTGTTTAATTGCTTCAAATTCCATCATTTTTGACAAGTTAGATTTCTAGTCTGTAGTTCATGCTTTGAGCGAACTTGCTCATGTGAACTTATTAAGTTCGTCTCTTGCATCTCTAAGCGAACTTATTAAGTTTGCCTCAGGGTGCAGTAGTGAATTGGACTTAGCAAATTTTTCAAAGTGTTGTGTTTTTTTTTAAGTTTAATTTTTTTCTTTTATTTCTATATTATGTTTTACTTTGTTGTTTCCATGTCTAATGATTGCTTTGCACAGATAGATCGTCGGGTAGAGAACAAGCATAACCAGGTGGTGTTGTTAGATCCAAACATGTTAGAAGCTGTGAATTACCGAGATATTATCAACTTTCTGAACAGATCAAGGTTACGGGTTGCATTGTCTGCAAATCCATACATTAGTTTGAATTACATTCAACAATTATGGGATTCTACACATTATGATTGCACGGTGGATCCAAATGTGATTAGGGCTACTGTCAACAATACTGAAGTTGAAATTTTTGTGGATACTATCCGGCAGGCTCTAACTCTTAGAGGCAATAATGATGAACCGTTGATGTTTCCTACTACTTTGATAATGGGTTGTTTTCAGATAATGGGATACCGTGGCAGACCCAATGATACTCAAGCAAGAAAAGGTGGCATAGTGGGTCAGTGGAGGTATTTTATGCATGTAATCATTTAGTGCTTATCACCAAGGAAAGAGGGTACTAACGGGTTGAAGTCTTCTCTCCATTCAGCCATGGTGGCTCTTACTTTGAACAAAGGATTCAACTTTGCACATTACATCTACAGAGAGATCGTAGCACAGATTACACCTCCAGAATGTCAAGGGTTTTTTATGTACCCTAGGTTTATTCAAATGATTCTCAATCATCTTATTCCAAATCTACCACAGTTGCCACAACGTCTTACTCTCACACCAATGACTAAAAGGATTTTTACCGAATGTAACAATGTGAAACAACAGAATCCTGTTTCAACACCATAGTTCGGGCATATAATTAATCCAGATTATGTTGCACCGCCTCTTGATAATTGGTTTCATCCTAAATAAATGGTGGAACATCAGCAACAACAACAGCAACAACAACAGCAAGTACAACAACAAGTTCAACCACAAGGTGTTCAACAACCTATACAAGAAGAAGTTCAAGAGAATGTCATTGATCCTAATGTAGATATTCTTGATGAAGTTCAAGTTGACAATGAAGCTGATACTGATGTTAATAATCAAGCTGATCAAGGTGATCAAAATATGGAGCTTAATGTGAATGATAATGAAGTGGAACAAGTGCACTCCCCTCCACCGGTTCAAGGGGGTCAAGTAGCTGACACTAGCACAAGTTCTTCTGAAAAAGATGATAATGTTGAGTCTGATACTGATTCAGAAGCTACAAGAGATTTCAGCTCAGATCATTATGTAAGACTAGCTAGACTTCTTATGGTTAATGTTGGGAAGAGACAGAAGTCTGTTAGTAAGAAGAAAGTAAAGAAACCAAGACGCAAGTCTGCTAGGGGTCCTCCTCCTGCAGCAGTACTTGGCAAAAGAACATTGCGTGATGAATCGTCTGATTCTGGTTCAGAGTATATTCCTTCTTTTAAGTCACATAAGCTTTTAGCTGTTTCTATGGCTGCAGCTCATACTCAAGTAGCTGATGACGTGGAATTTGTGGAATCATTGATTATTACACCACAACCGTCTCAGACTACTTCTCCTCAAGTTACTCCAGCTCCTGTTCATCCTCATACTTCTACTGCTACCCCAACTCAGGCTGGTCCTTCAAAGATATCAAAGAATGACAAGATAATTTCTCTAGAAAGCGAAGTCTCTTGCCTAGAAGCCCAAGTTGTGGGTCTTCAAGGTCAAGTAGCTATCTTACTTGCAAATGATTACTAGAGAGCAGGTTCTCCAATCCCAAAGCAGGCGGTTAGCTGAAATGTGGATTCTTGTTTAACAGCTAGTAGAGTGTATTGACGCTCAGGGGGAGATGCCTGTCACTGTTAAAGACGCTTTTCATACTGACACTATTCAAAGAAATGATGATGAAGACAATGATCCCAATGGAGACAAGGGTGATCGTCAATACGCTGACGTTACTCCAATATCTCAGTTTCAGGGGGAGTTTACATCAGATTAAGATCAAGTTAAGGCTTCTAGTGATAAGAACACTGGTGAAACAGAAGATGTGTTGTTGTTAGTGTTCTTTAAAGAATATTCTGATCTTGATGATGCTGAGAAATTAGATTGTTTATCTGGATTGGATGATTTTGAAGATGAAAATAGTGAATCAGAGATAGAGGAAGGGGAGATAGTTGAGCTAGAGATTGAGAAGTATACAATTACGCTTACATTTGAAGGATGTGATGGTCTTAATGTGCCATTCAACTTCATCTAAGATGATGGTATTCCTGATGAAACTAAATACGGATTGGCCGACTCTGTGGAATCTGAAGAAGACATCACACTACTTGATTCTGACACTGGCAATGCTCAGAAAAAGCCTGCTGAAGAACATTTGATGTATAGGGATACAGGTATGACCAAAGAGAAATGGCTAGAGCTAAGTTGGAAGAAAGTATTACCTGCTTCACCATCACCACCTGTTCTTAAAGAGAAATATGTGAACAAGGAGAGGTGTGTTGGTAGAATAATAAGTTCGTTCTTTGATGAAGAAATCAATCTGTTTGCCTTGAAGAGATCTGATGGTGTACAATATTTGAAGCCAAGGCTAAAATACTTCAATACATTGCACAGATGTGAGATGAATGGTCTGGCAAAAAAGTCTTTAATCAACAGATCAAAGTATGGTATTACTAATGCTATAGCAAAGTTGATTAGACTGGAAGGTGGTTCAGGAACGTATGAAAAGCTTAAACCACAGAAAGGTAAGAGAGTGAAGATTGTTGATCCTGTAATTGGGAGAAACATATGGAAGTACAGGTTTAAACCAGTCAAATCAGTACAGAAGATACCATTGAGGAAAATACCATAAGATTGTCTGGGAAATATGAAGTGGTGGTATATGAATGTGAATACTGGAGAGGCAAGGATTGAAGATCAAGACAATAAGGTCATAGCTTGTTTCTATGATGCTATGAACCTTATAAACTTCTTAAAGAAAGACCAACTGATGCTGAAGAAGAATAAGATTATGTTTATAAGTGAATGGCGTGAGCAGGGACTACAATACAAGCGTGTGTTGGAGATATGTGTGAAACATGGAGTATACGCAGGAAACAAATTACCAGAGAAGTGAAAGAGCTCAGCATGAAGACAGAAGATCAAGCTATTGTCAAGGGGGGTCTGTTAGGACATATAAGTGTGACAATGAGCCTTGTAATAGTTTAGATCTTGTATGTCTTTATGTTTTCATGTAATGTTGGTTAAGTTTTGTAATAGGAGAACTTAAGTTTTGTAATAGTTTAGACCTTGTAACAAGTTCGCATAAGCCTAGTATTAGGCGAACTTGTTAAGTTTGCTTGTATGGCAGATTTGTTGCCTATAAATATTAGTTTACATGTTTAGTTTGAGAGCTTTTAGTCAAGTTCTGTAAACTCTGTGTTTGGTGGAAATCAAAGAGAATATTATTTACTTTGTGTGTTGATTGTCATCATTGTGGTTGTCTCATATACACAGTCATACACATAGTTAGATTCCGCACTCCGTGTGCTTGATACGTTATGCCTAAAGTTAGATCCGTAGAAGACCTGAGGGACCTACAACTACACAGACCTTATGGTGTCTTAATTATTCTAGGACACAAGTAGGTCGCATTATTAGATGGACTTGCCCACAACTTGACAGCTATTCACCACATCTTGACAGTTGTTCACTATCGGACACATCAGGTGAGTCTCACGGTCCCACTTTTACTATGATTTAAATGATTTTTAAACATACGGGGGAGAATACATAGCTCATATTTGGATACGAGTACAAAAATTGATTGTTACATGAGTACGCAACTGTAATACTAAGTCCCTGGGAATACTATAACCGTTAGATGATTCAGAAGTGGAACGCATGAATAGATCTATTTGGGTTGACACCCCCACCCGTGGTTAGTCGCGCTAACCTTGACTGGAGGTCAAAGCGGGTGCTTATTGTCCACACACACACATACAATGTTTCATGACAGAACATTGGGCGAGGCTCACATCAATAACTTAGTTAAATGACGGGTTCATACACAAACGTCAAGTGTCAGTTATGGTAGCTTATGGTAACAATGCACATACATAAGTATTGTTTGATCAACAATGCTTTACACACTAGGAAATCTTGTACTCCAAATAAAACATATTTTTCTGCTTACTTAAACCTTTGAACTCACCAACTTTATGTTGACATTTTAGCATGTATTTCTCAGGTAACTAGAATCATGGTACATGAATATGCACGCACGTAGAACATCTCTCTGAAGTCATCTCGGTATAACCTAGGGACATCTAGGTCTTAGCCGACAAACTTATTGTATGAAAAATCGTATGCTTTGGATTTTAAGTACGGTACCTTTGGCATGTAATATCTAGGAAAAAATTATGTTTCCTTATAACAACTTAGAATCTTTGATTATGAATGTTATTCGAAGTCGTTCGATGTAATCAAAGGCTATGAACACCATGGAACACCACGCCCCGTGTTTCCGCCCTAGGTGGGGTGTGACATGTACTAATTTTTCTAGCTATGTGGGGTGTTATTATTGAATTTTGTTGAAGCTAATTTAAGGGTACATAGTCTTTCTTATGGTTAGTTAACTAGCATGACATGTAAGCATGCAATGGTGGCAACTGGAACATGGCAGTCCATAGTATCGAGGTTAGCATTCCTTAAAGTTAGGTCTCTCACGTTTGTAGGCTGGACACTTGGAAGAAGGTATAAAAGAATACAGTTGATCCTATAAATGGTAGATATATGTGGTCCTCATATGGTTTGCTAAAGAGATTGAACACACAAAAACCTTCACGTGGGGCTGGTTCTTTATTTTGAAATTGTTTTGACTAAAATACCCCTCAAGTGGTGAAGGTTTAATGGAAAATGTTAACAGTGTTAATTAGGGGTAGTCAAATGGATTCAAATGACAATTTTTATGAAATCTTTGGATTCAAATGACAAGATTTAAACCTTTGGATTCAAATGACAATTTTTAGCAAACCACAAGAATGAAAAAAGCACTTAACAATATTGGTTATTTACAATACTTTTGAAAAAAATGGTTAAAGAGATATATTGAGAAAAAATCAATAATATTAATGCCAATATATTAAAATAATGTCAATGGCTACATAGGGAAATTTAAATTAAAAAAAAAACTAGTAAAAACATAATAATAATAATAATAATAATAATAATAACAATAACGCCATGACGATTCATTACTCCAACAACATGACGGGATCCAGAGCGTGATTCTACACCGGAAGAGATCATTCAAAGCTTCAAGAGTTATCATCGCATCTCAATTTTTTCAAATTCGTTCAAAATTGTCAGATTATAATTGTTCGTCAAGTGATCTGTTGTTTTTACTGAATACAAGGTAATATTTTAGTACCTTTGTAGCTCTCAAGTTGACTCGATTTTCATATTAGATTTATTGCTTCATGATTTGAAATTTAGGTTATGATTAATTGATTTTAGGGGTTACAAAATGGGTCTTGAAATTACACGGTTAGAACATTAGAGAAGCTATGTTTGATGAAGATAACAAGAAATAAGTATGGTTGCAATGCAAATATACATACGATATGCTCTAGGTTATATTTTTATCTGATAAATCCCATACGGGGGGATCCAGTGCTATAAGGATCTAGTGATGATCTGATCAACAAATCAGCTATAAATCAGCTATTATTGATGGAATCAATAGAAATATAAGAAAAAGAGTATAAAAACTAAGAACAAAATATCTCAAATCTGATTATTATTCCACTAAGATGATTACAATAAGCTCCTGGAATGATTACAACAATCTACCACCGCCATCCACCACGGGTGAGCTCCCCCGTGGTGGTGGAACAAACTAGCAAAGAAAACTGACGGGTGGTCCGTAGGACGACCCATAAGTGTTATAAATGGTATTTTAATCCTACATTTAATCGAGTAATTTTCTAGAATTAGATGACTACGTCTGCTTGTGTTTCAGGTACATTCGGAGCTTAAAAGTGTGGAAATGAAGCTTCAAATAAACGCGGCTGGATTGGAGATTGAAAGACGGAGTATAGGTGAAAAAAAATAATTTCTTGGAATTGAAGAATTAAGAAGATAACATGATAGAGGATGAAATTACAAGAACGTGGGAGCAAATGGCGAAGAAAACGGAGTTGAAACGAAAAAGTTATGAAGAAAACAAAATTGCATATTGAAGTCTACCGTAGCTTACGGTAGCTACCGTAAATTACGGTAGCCCCCAGCATTTTTCTTCCATCGTAAGGCAGTAGAGACCCACCGTAGCTTACGGTAGACCCTGACGTAAAAAGTGTAACTGCCAATAAAAGAGTTGTTTCAAGTGTCTTTTCATTATTCTCATGATTGGAGACGTTTCGCAGTGTTTTTTTGGCGAAAATTGGAGACTTCTTGGGTTCCAAACAATTTCTAATCATTGGGTTTGTGTTTTGATTCATACGAACATTAACTTTTGTTTGATGATGATGCACCAAACAATGAGTGGCTAATTCCGTGGTGATCATCCTAGATGTAAGGTTTGCTTTTGAAACACTATGTTTATGTTGGAATTTCTAGAATAATAGACTTGCAATGTTTGTTTGTTTATTATGGTGTTTGAATGTTTGTTCGTAAAGTGTTGGTTCTTGTTTGATGTTAGTCTAAACCATACGTTCTTGGTGCCGTTGGCAATCGAGATATCATGGGAGGGATTAGGGTTAGATAATAGTCAATTGGTCATCGGGTAACAACCTCGCGTTTTTATAATCCGAGTACTTAGTTCCCTTTTATCACAACAAACAATCAAACGCGAGCCATGTCTACGTGGTTCTTTCTAGTTGAGCATAAACATTAGTGTGGATTAAAAACCTGAAATCTAGGATGGTTGCTTTCTCTTATTTTGTTTACAAACTAATCTTTGATTTGCAATTTATTTAGTTAAGTTTTGTTTTTGAAACCAAACAATCAAAATCGTGAATTTACATTTCTTGCAATTTAGTTTAAGTTAGTTAAATCCAAAGCTACATAATAAACACATTTTCCACAAACTCCTCGTGTTCGATACCCACTTACCGCTAGCTATTTAGTTGTAATTGGTTTAAATTTGATTGAGACTACGACCTCACGTCAAATTTTGGCGCCGTTGCCGGGGAGTAGTGCGCAACGTGTGTTAGCTTTCGTAGTTTTTTGTTTGTTATTTTCGGGTTTACGCAGGTTGTGTTAGTGTGCAGGTACTTACAGGTGTATGCATACTAGAGGCTCCAAAAAGTCATCACCATTAGCATTTGATCCGGAAATTGAACGGACACTTTCCCGGAACCGAGTTTTAGTTAGGGAGAACAAAGTCATTGGGTCTCCTACTACACCAAAAAACATCATGGATCCACCAATTCTCACTACGGGTCAAACACTACCAACCACCACACCTCCTATTTCATCAAGTCCTATAACAAATGAGAGCAAACCTACAAATACCACTGTTCCTACAAGCACACTTCCACCAAATCCATTGAGCTAACTGCATTAACCTTTCCACCATTTAGCCATTTCTTCTCGACTCAAGGTCAATCGTCTTCCCAACAGAGTCAACCATTCCCATTTCAACAAGACCCACCTATAACTTTTACCACCCCGGTTCAACAACAACCACCATCGAGGTTCCAATATCAACAATCTCCCACGATGCCGTTTATGAGGGTGCAAGATGATGGGTTTGATGGCGGTTATAAAGATGAATATGAGGGGTATGATGAAGGTGAATATACCCTTGGGGGTAATGAAAATCAAACGGGATTTCAAGGAGGGGGTGGATTTGTGCGAAAACCGCAAGATATACCGTAAGCTCCACAAGGTCAACCTCGACAAGTTCAACAATATGAGCAACAAGTGTCTCAACAACAATTTCAACAACAACCAAAATTTCAGCAACAAATTCCTAGACAATTTCAACCTCGAAGACAAATGCCTAGGCAAGCCGGTTTGCCACCACAAGTACCGTTGGGCGTTCCAAGGAGACAAAATCGAGGGGTAGTAAGGGGGGTCAAAGCTCATTTTAGGCCGGTTATCACAAATAATCCCTCCCCTGTGGTAATACCTCAAAATAACGACGGGAGAACCTTTGAGGTGCGAACCAACTTGTTACAAAGTTTGCCTAAGTATAAGGGATTGGCTACGGAAGAGCCATACTTTCATTTGGAGGCATACGATTCGGTATGCAATACTATCGGTGGGCAAGGATTTTCATCGGATGAAGTAAAGTTGGTATTGTTTCAATTCTCGTTGGAAGATAAAGCGAAGAGGTGGTTTTATACGTTGCCATCCGCCTCAATTTATACTTGGGCTGAAATGCAACAACGGTTTTTGGAAGAGTTCTTCACCGCTCAAAAGACAAATGATGCAAGAAAGGCATTACGAAGCTTCCAACAGCAATCGGGTGAGATGTTTCACGAAGCTTTCGAACGGTTTAATTTGATGATAAAAAATTGCCCTCATCATGGGATCGAATTGTGGGAATTGTTGAACGCGTTTCATGAAGGGTTGAATTCCGAAGATGCTCGTGACTTAATGTCGATCATGAATGGTACATTCGGTACTAATCACGAGCAAGACGATTGGGCGTTTTTGGAACAAATGGCGGTCACATCAAAGAGGAAGGCTCAATCATCTAGGAGAGCGAGACCGGCCATTACTAGAACCCAAGTGCATGCGGTGGAGGATGGTAATGTGCAAACTACTAATCAAGTTTATGATGTTTGCACTAACTGTAATGAAATGGGTCATAGGGCGGATGTTTGTTTGGTGGGTGTTGTTGAAGGGCAATATGAAGAAGTGAATGCTATTCAAGGCCAAGGGGGCGGTGGTAGAAATTACAACATGAACTCGAATACATATCACCCCGGGTTACGAAACCATCCGAATTTGCGTTATGGAAACCCGGCTAATCAATCCAATCCGAATTTCCAAGGAAGTCAAGGAAATTATGTTCCTCGCCAACAATTCAACAATCAAGGCTTCCAAAGGCAATTTCAACAACCGGGTGGTGACCAAAGTGGCTATTCGGGTCAAGTTACTTCATGTGGGAATGAAGTGATGGATATGCTCCGGATGATGCAACAAGATATGCAAAGGAGGAATCAAATGGATGAGGCTCGGTTGCAAAAAGATGAAATTCTCGACAAAGCCATCCAATCCTTGACTACCCAAATGGGTCAACTTGCAAGTGAAGTGGCCCTTTTAAAAAAGAACAAAGGTCAACTACCAAGTGACTCAGTGACAAATCCCAAGAACATCAAAAGCGTGAACATTAATGTGGTAAGTACCGTTCCCAATAGTGAATTTAAAGAAACATTTCTAACCTCTTCGTGTCAAGTGAATGCAGGTATAGGAAAGGAGGCCGAGGCAGAAAATGACAAAGAGCATGGGGCACCAATCGTGCCAATCCGAGTGGAAATATTAAAAATTCCTCATGCATTGTTGGACTATGGGGCGGGCATGAGCGTGCTACCAGGCGAGTTGTATGACATGTGTGACTTTGGCCCGCTGCAAGATATAGACACCATGGTGAGCTTGGCAGATGAAAGTTGGAGGCGTCCACGGGCAGTAGTTAGGAATGTTAAGATTCAGTTGGGAGAATTTGAGTACCCGGTGGTGTGACGTTTCGGATTTTTATTCTCGTGCCTGTATTAAATCTAGCATGTAATCGTTCTCCATTTTAATAAAGTGTAAGAGTTTTATTTGGTTTTTATACAAGTAGGTATTTTATATATACGAATTTGAATTAATTAGAATTTTATAATTGAAAACTAATATAAAAAGTTATATAAAAATATTCAAAAAAAATTTGCATATATAAAAGAAAAACATATTTTAATAGGATTAATAACCTTTATAAAATTTTTATTTATAAAAATAATAATAATATAAGTTTATAAAAATTTATAAATTAATTTGATTTAAAAGAAATTTAAATTAATTTATTTAAATAAAAGTTCAGGATTTATATTGTAATTAATCAGACTAAAAGGATTTAAAATTTAAAATCGTTGAGGGGCTGTTTCTGGTCAAATGAAACTACAGGGATCCATCCGGTATTTAATTTAAGGGCTATTCCGTATTAAACCAAACTCCAGGGACTAAAACTGTCAAAACGAAAATCGTTTATCCGGTCACCCCTTCCAAAAGTCCGGCGGGTAAAAGGTTTTCCGACGACACCCGACCAGCCTGTTTCTCTGCACCTCAACGCCCGACAAAAGCACCTCTGGCTTCGTCTCCCCCACGCAAACCAGAACCCTCGACCAATTTGTTCCCCCAACATAAGGATCATTCGATCCTGTTGGTGGCCGAGATACCACGTCCGAATTCGTGCCCGACAGGCCACCTCCACGCCTGCTAAAGGACTCGACAGTTTCGTCTCGTCCAGACGAGTGTCGGGGCATGCTCAATTGCTTGTCTTATTATCAGGATCAAGCCCGGCTATAAATAGCCATAACCGAACCTGTGTGAGCTCGTCATCTCCTCTACACCCACTCTCACTCCAAATTGAAACTACCATTGCATTCGTCGCCTCTGAGGGAAGCTACATCCAAAGTTTCGAAGTCTAATTCCATCCAGAAGCTGATTCCCACTCTTGACTTTTTCGGACTTCAAACCTTTGCCGACCGGACACTTCGCGACCAAGTTCGAGCTTCATTTCGGGTCCATTAGCTTCTGTCATCGTCAAGTAATCAATCCCAGACGAAAACTCGGCAATCGCACGAGAGTTACCGGGCAAACCAAGTGTCCTCGGACACGGTTTGCCGGTCACCGAGGACCAGCGACCAACTCCTCCCTTGTGTACTTAAGTTATTCGATACACACATAACCAGCGATGGGCAGTAGCCCGGCTGGTTATGCGTGTGTGTGTTTGATCCGGAGGTCGCGGGTTCGAAACCGGTTGGCCTTCGGCCCAATTTTTTTATTACTGTTTTCATTTTATTTAATTTATTTAATTACTTTAACTTATTTTAACATTCTTCTCATACAATAAAAACTAAAACGAGTCGGTTAACTCGTTCGTTTACTTTGAAACCGGTTAAACGATCTTTAATCCATAAACTATCCTATTTTTATAAAACTTGTAATATTTAAATACATTTTCTTATATATATACAATATCCCATACTTTTATAAATCTTGTAATATTTTTATAAAATTATTTAATTACATTTAATATATAAAATGTCCTATATTTTTATAAATCTTGTAACATTTTTATAAACTTATTAAAATACATTTAATATATAAAATGTCCTATATTTTTATAAATCATGTAACATTTTTATAAACTTATTAAAATACATTTAATATATAAAATGCCTCATTTTTATATGAACCTAGCAATATTTTCAATAAACTTGTTTAAATAAATAAAGACTTTTCTTTTATTTGTTATTATTATATAAATACATTAAATATAATAATACTTGTTTAAAACAATATATATATATATATATATATATCCTTTTAAGTTAAAGTTTTACAAAAAAAAACCATTATCATTCTATTTCCATACTTTATACAAATAAATATTAAAGAAAATTTTATTAAAATCTATATACATGTAAATACAAATACACACCTATGCGCATACAATAATACCCAATTGTCTATATAGGGTATCAACGTGCTTAGGCTTCCACATACTTATCACCTACACGTGGAAAAATATCCGCTTGCAAGGTGAGTTACATAGCCCCTATTTTACATCTTTAGATACTTTGGGGTGAAACATTATTTCATGCTACTCAATCAAATTGTTTATACGTGTTATACATGAGACTATATGCTTATTCTTTGGATGTACATACATTTAAACACAAGACAACCAACTGTAATATTGATAGATCTATTGTGCCTGACCAGCCCACCCGGTTAAGGTGTTTATTACTGCATACTCGGATATAACCGCGTGTTATATTCAATCATACCGGATATAGTGGGTAACTATATTCAAGCATACCGGACTTAGCTGTTGTGCTCTGTTCAAGCGTGTCAAACTCGATTTGGATTGTGATTAAATAAATGATACATCATACATGCTATGTTTAACAATATAAACAAAGAGTCGCAAAACGATTTACAACTACTATTTACAGGAAATACTAAACCTATGTACTCACCAACTTTTTAGTTGACACTTGATTTAAATAATGTTTCAGGTTTGGATATGTGACTGCTTGCCAAAGATCTCTCCATTTAGGAACTATGGACCTAGTTAAATAAATTAACGTTTTGAACTAGACTAGGTTATTTGAAATGTATTGTATTTGGAACTTGTTGTCTTTAAATTAAATTATGAATTATGCAACCTTTAGTTATCGTGTGCTTTTGAACAATCATCACATTGTCCGCCTCGATGATTCCGCCATCGGTCGGGGTGTGACAGATTGGTATCAGAGCCATGGTTATAGGGAATTAGGTTATTAGACACAATGACCTAGACTATAACCCTAGGACTCCCTTTTATGTGTTATGTGCTAAATGATAAATTGCTATGTGAATTATTTGTAGTTAGGTATTATTTGAATTTTCCCGAGTTTGGTACATGAGACTTATACACATACATACAAGACTTTGATACATGATGCATGCTTTACATACACACTTGACAAGCAAACTTATGCAAACAAATACACTACTTGTCCTTGTCCATGCTCTCTCCTAATCCTTATAAATTGCAACATTCCTACACATTTTATATTCATAGACTCTCAAATATATTAAAATCTTGAAAATCTCGTCAACGACTTAATTTCCTGAAACCAGTAAATGACATGTGCAATCTGGAAGGGTGACACCTGTACATTGGGTTTTCTGTCTAGGAAAGCATTTCGCATAAATCCAAATAAACGGACCCGTATGCTTTCCTGGGAATTCCTGAAGTGAGTGTTTACCTATAGGCTAAAGCATGTCTCTTTGAAAGTTTCGGGGAATTATTTAACGTTGATAAGTCAATGTATTCGCAAGGATACAATCCGAATTTGAACTCAAAATCTGGGGACATTATAGCAAAATAGGAAAAACTAGACGAACATGTAAAACAAATCATTATTACGGGTGCACACGTAATAACAGTTTGTAGTGCATGCAAGTCCCGGCAATTCCTATTACGCAAATAATGATCTATAACATCGTGTCCTACCCGGAATAGATGACTTAGTTTCCCCTATCAACTTAGAATAAATACACATGCACTAGCACGCGTCATTATAAATCTCGTATTTCTACTTACATTATTTCCCGCTATAACTCATATTTATCCGTCTTATCTAAAATACCCTTGTCTTTTTCTTATGGTGTTAGAATGCCTCCTCAACGTGCAAACTCTAGCACTTCCAACCCGGATCTTGCTACTCTTCTTGCCCAACTAGTAGGGCAAATGACTCAAGCAAATAACAACAGTGACGGGTCTCACAACATCCAAGGAAACGGTGGTACCAACCCGCCTCATTGCACGTTTAAGCACTTTAACTCGTGCAATCCTACTAAATTCTTCGGGACTGAAGGTGCTACCGGCCTACTCCAATGGTTTGAAAGCATGGAAAGCACATTCCTAAACAGCGACTGTCCCGATAATCTTCGGGTTCGTTATGCCACAAGTGTTCTCCAAAAGAGAGCCCTCACCTGGTGGAACGGTGAGAAACGCACTCGTGGTGCTGACGTTGCTACATCCTTATCATGGGATGATCTGAAGAAGGCCATGACTGATGAATTATGTCCTAGGAATGAAATGAGGGAGCTCGAGGCTGAATTTTGGGATATTGCCCAAGACAGCGGGGATAATCTGGCTTACACCACCCGGTTCCAAGAACTAAGTCTGTTGGTGCCTCACATGATCACTCCACTTACTCGGGGAATTGAAAAGTACATAGGCGGCCTGCCTATGCAAATTCAAGATGCTGTGCTAGGAAGCAATCCTCCTACTCTTGAATCCGCCTATCTGCTACATTATCCGACAACCATGTCAAAGCCGGAACCTTAACAAGAAAGGGTTCCAAGAAGGTTGTGTCTACTCTTGCGGCAGTCAAAGATGTGAAACCCGAGTCTTCTAACCGCAACAAGAAACGTAAGGGTCAAAACTTCGCAGCCGTAACTCCCGCTGTACCTGCTATTCAAGCGGCCCCTTTGGGTCAAAACCCGAAAATTTATCAGGGCCCGAATCCCCAATGCCAGACCTGCAAGTACCATCATCCTGCCAATCTACCATGCCGATTGTGCTCAAGCTGCGGGCGATATGGACATGTGGTCACTACCTGCCGTATCCGTCCTCCCGTCCATCAAGCTGCTCCAGCCAACCGTCAAAACTATCCGGCACCTCCCAATGGTCGGGCATGTTACGAATGTGGAGATCCAAACCATTTCCGTGACCGATGCCCAAAACTTCATCATCAAGGTGGTCCTCAAGGACGAGCGTTTAACATAAACGCTAATGAGGCTCAAGCAAACAACGACGTGATAAACGGTACGTTTCTCGTAAACAATCATTATGCATCCATTTTATTTGATACTGGTGCCGATAGGAGTTTCGTGTCTCTTACCTTTGAATCTCGACTTGCTAAACAAAGAACGAAACTTGACAACCCCTATTCCGTGGAGATAGCAAACGGGAAATATATTGCTATAAAATCTGTTATCCGCAACTGCAATCTCGAGCTTAATAATCATGAGTTCTCTGTTGATCTCCTTCCAATGCAATTGGGAAGCTTCGATATTATAATTGGCATGGACTGGTTATCCAAGCACCATGCCGAAGTTATTTGCTACGAAAAGTGCATTCGTATACCTCTCCCTGCGGGTGACACGTTAGTTATTTTCGGTGAAAAACCGTGTCGTGGTCTTCAAATCATGTCTTGCACATTGGCACAAAAGTACTTGCGGAAAAAGTACGTTGCATTCTTGGCCCACATAGTTGACACAAAGGACAAGGGTAAGAAATTGCAAGACATTCCAATCATCCGAGATTTTCCCGAGGTATTCCCCGAGGATTTACCTGGTCTTCCTCCCACTAGACAAGTGGAGTTTCGTATCGACCTTGTGCCCGGAGCAACTCCCGTGGCAAAAGCTCCCTATCGTCTTGCACCTTCCGAGATGCAAGAGCTTGCAAGTCAATTACAAGAACTCTCATCCAAAGGATTCATCCGCCCAAGCCATTCACCTTGGGGTGCTCCCGTGCTGTTTGTAAAGAAAAAGGATGGATCATTTCGAATGTGCATTGATTATCGTGAACTCAACAAACTTACAATTAAGAACCGTTATCCTTTACCCCGTATCGACGATCTTTTCGATCAGCTTCAAGGTTCAACATGTTTCTCCAAGATTGACCTTCGTTCCGGGTACCATCAACTTCGTGTTCTCGATGAAGACATCCCGAAGACTGCCTTTCGGACTAGGTACGATCACTACGAGTTCATGGTCATGCCCTTCGGTTTGACTAATGCACCTGCGGTCTTCATGGACCTCATGAACCGTGTATGCAAACCTTATTTGGACAAGTTCGTGATCGTTTTCATTGACGACATTCTTATCTATTCTAAGACGAAAGCGGAACATGAACAACATCTTCGTTTAATTTTAGAACTCTTGAAGAAAGAACAACTATACGCCAAGTTCTCCAAGTGTGAATTCTGGCTAAAGGAAGTTCAATTTTTGGGACACAAAGTCAACGATAAGGGAATTCATGTGGACCCGGCAAAAATCGAAGCGGTAAAGAATTGGAATACTCCTAAGACTCCTACCGAGATTCGTTCCTTCCTTGGACTAGCGGGTTACTATTGTCGCTTCATCTCAAATTTCTCCAAGATTGCGGTTCCACTCACGGCCTTGACTCATAAAGGTAAATCTTACGAGTGGGGACCCAAGCAAGAGGAAGCTTTTCAAACTCTCAAGCGCAAACTCTGCAATGCTCCTATACTAACTCTTCCTAGTGGTAATGACGACTTTTTCGTTTATTGTGATGCATCCAACCAAGGTCTTGGTTGTGTTCTAATGCAACGTGGCCAAGTAATTGCATACGCATCACGTCAGCTCAAAATCCATGAGAAGAACTATACGACCCATGATCTCGAGCTTGGTGCTGTCGTTTTTGCCTTGAAAATTTGGAGACACTATCTTTATGGCACCAAATGCGTGGTTTTCACCGACCACAAAAGTCTCCAACATATTTTCAATCAAAAAGAACTTAATATGAGGCAACGACGATGGGTTGAACTTCTAAACGACTACGACTGCGAGATCCGCTACCACCCCGGCAAAGCAAACGTTGTAGCTGACGCCTTGAGTCGTAAAGAACGTATCATGCTTCATAGTGTTTATATTTGTCACACCCCAACCGACGGCGGAAACATCGGGGCGTGAAGCGTGCAGACTGTTCATTGCTCATGGTTTACTAAAGTTTAAATAATTAATAATCGTTTTCCTTGCAATCAAACAAGTTCAACAAAACATAGATTCAATCCACCAAACAATAATGAAAATTACATCAAAATATAACTGGTTCAATTAAAACTAGGTCAAAATCCTATGTGTAGCATATCTTGATCACTTCAAACATTGGTACCTGAAACATGGTTAAATGAGAGGGTCAACTACAAGAGTTGGTGAGAAAACATAGGTTTTGTTGTGTGATAGCAAAAACGTGTTGTGTGTATACATTTCATACAAAACATGTCAATAAAGGCGTTTATGGAGAGGAACCATCGTGTGACCTGTGTATTCAATCAAACCTTTGTAACTGAAATCAAATCGTGTTGTCAGCAACAGTCACCCTACCTGGGTGGGTTTGTCAGACTCAATAGTACTATCACTGTATACTGTCGGCTAATAGTTAATGATTGTGAATAGCGTATATAGTCTACACACCTAGCACTCAAGCATAAAGCACAGAATTGCATACATGTATGTAAGATGGAAACTGTATTCGTGTATAATTGAAAACATAGTAATTGAACGCATGTTCCACCCCAAAAAGTTTTGTAAATAGAGTAAAAGAGGGGCTATGTAACTCACTTGTTATGCAGAGTGTAGGTCGCACAAGCAAGTATGTAATGGCGGTGTGTTGTAGATTGCTAAGTTCGACCTAATGAACAATGTATATGTGTTATTGATTTGCGTTATTTAATGACGGAAGTGAATTTGTCATTCTTAAACGTGTAGGGTTTGTCTTAAAAATAATAATTAACTATGTTATTTATTATATATATTTATTTGTATTAGTTTAAGTAATAGAATATTTATTTAAAATATAAGTTTAAATAAAAAAATGTTTATTCAGAACAGTGTAAGGTATTCCAGTAATTAGTTTATAAAAATAATTATTTAAACTATTATTTAATTTATTTATCAAATTAACAGAATAAAAATAAAAATAAAGATTATGTTTAAGGGATGAGCACGACCGTGCTTGTATATGGCACGACCGCGCCCGGCACGTACGCGACCGCGCTTGGTCGGTAACGCGCCCGTGGTTGGTCAGACGTCAAAACAAGAGTCTGGTCCTGAGACACGACCGCGTCCGTATCCGGCACGACCGCGCCTAGGGTTTTGACTAGGTCAGGACTTGGTTTGATCGGTAAACACGACCGGGCCTCTTACGGGGCACGACTGTGCTTGGTCAGGAACGACCGCGCTCATAGGCTGGCGCGACCGTGTCTGGTCAATTCCAGAAGCAATTCGCCTGATTCTTGTAATAAAACAGATTAGAAACTTAGGGTTTTCATTGATATGATGTTTGCGAATCGAATTACACCATTTAATTAGGTTTATATTCTGTTTATCGTGTCGATCGTTTAAAACCATTTTTTTATCAAAACTCAGATTCAATTCTGTAAAATCATGTAATGTGGTTACGAATTAAGTTAGGGCTTTCGATTAGCTTGGAGAGACGATCCTAATGAACTATTACTAACCTGTTTTGAATGGGCAACAAATGCAGACGGCTACGGGGAGACTTCGCGGCTTTTTCTTGATCGACAGACGAGATAGAGATGATGGAATGATGGATTTAGGGTTTAGGGAAGTTTATATATGTCTCGGGTAGGTATGGGCTTAACTTAATTCGTTTGATTCTTGCCCCAAATACTTGATTCGTTTTAAAAAAAAAGTCGGTTTAGAATTTGCGAGTATTTGGACGATTGCATGTGTATTTGGTCGTGTTTTAGTCTCAATTAGCCGAATATCTTCTTCTGCAAGTTTCGCGACCTTCTAAACGTGTTTACAATCTATTTTTGGACAAGATTTGAGTCGGTTTGACTTTGCGGAGTCAAACTGTAAACGAGGCGCGACCGTGCTTAATGTTAAGCACGACCGTGGTCATGGCACAAGCGCGACCGTGCTTAGGACTAAGCACGTCCGTGCTTGTGTTGGTTTTGGAAATATCAAGACTAGTCCTTGTAGTTTTGTAATATTGATGTTGTTTTGAGTTTTGGTCAAGTTTGGTCCTCGAGGTTTGTAAGATTGTTTTCGTTAATATTGTATTATAATGAACGCGTGTATGCTTGTAAGTGTATATGAACAATAAATGTAAGGTTGAAATCTTTTATTGCACGGCATAAAATACATAGGAAAAACATGAAAATCAGAAAGGTTACAGTATCCCCATGTTGAGGGAATTTCGTCCCGAAATTCAACTGGTTGAGGCTACTGCTTCAGCAAAAAGATGTGGGTACTTGAGCTTCATTTGGTCTTCTGGTTCCCAAGTAAACTCGGGTCCTCGTTTAGATTCCCAACGAATCTTGACAATAGGAATACGGCTGCGCTTGAGTTGTTTTATCTCACGATCCATAACCTCGACTGGTTTTTCAACGAAGTGCATCGTTTCATCAATGCGCACATCGTCAAGAGGTATATGAAGGTTTTCATCAGCAAGACACTTCTTGAGGTTGGACACATGAAATGTAGGATGTACGCTGCCAAGTGATGGAGGTAACTCGAGCTTGTAAGCCACTTTCCCAATCCTTTCAAGGATCTTGAATGGACCCACATAGCGAGGTGCTAGCTTGCCTTTCTTCCCAAAAAGGATCACCCCCTTCCAAGGAGACACCTTTAGAAGTACAAGATCACCAACTTGGAATTCCAAGGGTTTGCGTCGTTTGTCGGCATAGCTCTTTTGCCGACTCCTCGCAACTCAAATGTTGTCACGGATTTGGAAAATCTTGTCGGAGGTTTCTTGAATTAACTCGGGACCGGTGATTTGTGCTTCACCAATCTCGTTCCAACAGATGGGAGAACGACACTTACGACCACAGAGAGCTTCAAACGGAGCCATGTCGATGCTGGTGTGGTAACTATTGTTGTAGGAAAATTCGATAAGTGCCAAATGTGAATCCCAATTGCCACCAAAGTCGATGACACAGGCTCTCAGCATGTCTTCCAGGGTTTGGATTGTTCGCTCGGTCTGACTATCAGTTTGGGGATGGTAGGCCATGCTCAAATCCAATCGTGTACCAAGTGCCTTTTGAAGAGATTGCCAAAACCGAGAAGTGAAACGAGCATCTCTATCGGAGATTATATTCAAAGGAACGCCGTGACGACTCACGATCTCGTCAATGTAAATTCGGGCCAATTTCTCAACCTTATAGTCTTCACGGATAGGCAAGAAGTGTGCGGACTTAGTGAGACGGTCAATGATCACCCAGATGCTGTCATAACCGCTCGAAGTGCGAGGGAGTTTAGTGATGAAATCCATAGCTAGATTCTCCCATTTCCACACGGGGATTTCCGGTTGTTCAAGTAACCCAGAAGGACGTTGATGCTCAGCTTTGACTTTAAAACATGTGAGACATTTTGCTACAAACAAAGCAATGTCTTTCTTCATACCAGGCCACCAATATTGTGGACGAAGATTTTGGTACATTTTATCCGCACCAGGATGGATAGAATATCGAGACTTGTGTGCTTCGGTCATGATGAATGCTCGGAGATCGTTACGATCGGGAACCCAAATACGATTTAGAAAATAAAGCAAGCCATTGGTCTTAGTCTCTAATTGGAATTCAGCACCACAAGACATTTCCTCATACATATTGCCCTCGGTAACCGAGACATATTGAGCTTCTAGAATACGAACTTGTATATCGGAATGGATCTTGACACTTTGAAGCATGACATGTTCCTTGCGGCTTAGTGCATCGGCTACAACATTAGCCTTGCCGGGATGATAACGAATTTCGCAATCGTAATCGTTGAGGAGTTCAACCCAACGTCGTTGTCTCATGTTGAGTTCCTTTTGGTTGAAGATATGTTGGAGGCTTTTGTGGTCGGTGAACACCACACATTTCGTGCCATAGAGATAATGTCTCCAAATCTTCAACGCAAATATGACAGCACCCAACTCCAGATCATGCGTCGTATAATTCTTCTCATGGATTTTGAGTTGTCTTGATGCATAAGCGATCACCTTGCCTCGTTGCATGAGAACGCAACCAAGACCTTGGTTTGAAGCATCACAGTAAACAACTAGATCATCTTCACCTTCAGGAAGGGTGAGGATAGGAGCATTGCACAACTTTCGCTTGAGAATTTGAAAGGCTTCTTCTTGTTTCGGTCCCCACTCATAGGGTTTACCTTTTTGGGTTAAGGCAGTGAGGGGAACAGCGATCTTGGAGAAATTAGAGATGAACCTTCGATAGTAACCTGCTAAGCCAAGAAACGAACGAACTTCGGTAGGGGTTTTAGGAGCTTTCCAATTCTTAACAGCTTCAATTTTGGTGGGGTCAACATGAATTCCCTTTTCATTGACAACGTGACCCAAAAATTGAACTTCTTTTAGCCAAAATTCACATTTGGAGAACTTGGCGTATAGCTGTTCGGTTTTCAAGAGATCCAAAATCAACCTAAGGTGTTGTTCATGATCTTCCTTGGTCTTGGAATAGATCAAGATGTCATCAATGAACACGATAACAAATTTATCAAGGTATGGTTTGCACATGCGATTCATGAGGTCCATGAAGACAGCAGGTGCATTGGTTAGCCCAAAAGGCATAACCATGAACTCGTAGTGACCATATCTCGTTCGGAAGGCAGTCTTGGGAATATTCTCCTCTTGCACACGGAGTTGATGATAACCAGATCGAAGATCAATCTTCGAGAAGTAGGTAGAACCTTGGAGTTGATCGAAGAGATCGTCAATCCTAGGTAAAGGGTAGCGGTTTTTGATTGTAAGCTTGTTGAGTTCTCGATAGTCAATACACATGCGGAAAGAACCGTCCTTCTTTTTAACAAATAAGACCGGCGCACTCCACGGTGAATGACTCGGGCGTATGAACCCTTTGTCGGCGAGTTCTTGAAGTTGACTTGCAAGTTCTTGCATCTCGGAAGGTGCAAGCCGGTATGGAGCTTTAGCCACCGGGTTTGCTCCAGGTACAAGATCGATGCGAAATTCCACTTGCCGAACAGGTGGAAGACCTGGTAAGTCATCAGGAAAAACTTCAGGAAAATCCCGAACGATGGGGATGTCTTGTACACTCCTCTTCTTGTCTTCTTTTCGGATAACGTGGGCTAGGAAAACCATGCACTTCTTTCGTATATACTTTTGGACGGTAATGCATGACATTAGTTTGAGTCCTTTGCAAGGTTTCTCACCAAGGACCTTCAACGTTTCGCCGGATGGGAGTGGTATACGGATGCATTTTTCAAAGCACATGACTTCGGCGTGGTGCTTCGACAACCAATCCATACCTACGATGACGTCAAAACTTCCTAATGGCATTGGTATGAGGTTGATTGGAAAGGTGTGTTTATTTAGTTCTAGGGAGCAATCATAAATGATGGTGTCAATTGCAACGGTGTTACCATCGGCTACCTCAACGGTAAAGGTTTTCTCTAGTTTAGACCGGGTTTTTGCAAGTAACGGTTCGAAGTCTAGTGACACAAAACTTTTATCGGCTCCAGTATCAAATAGTATAGAAGCATAATGATTATTCATAAGGAACGTACCGTTAACCACATCAGTGTTGGCCTGAGCCTCATTGGCGTTGATGTTGAAAGCACGCCCATGAGCTCCGCCTTGATTAACATTGATCAGTCTTGGGCACTGGTTACGGAAGTGGTTCGGGTCACCACATTCGAAGCAAGCACGTCCATTTGCAATGGCGGGGATGGCTTGGTTAGTTACTTGATGATTGGCTTGATTTGCTGGGTTGGTTTGGTTGGCAAGTGCCTTGGCTCGACAAATATTGGCTGTGTGGCCATGTTTCCCGCAGTGGTTGCAAAGGCGACAAGGTATGTTTGGAGGGTGATGGTAGTTGCAGGTGTTGCAAAGTGGGTGGTTGCCCCCATAGGGTTTCTTTGCTGGGTTTTGAGCCATGGGTGCAACTTGATTTACTGGAGCAGCCGGAGTGATTACAGCACAGTTCTTGACCTTTCTCTTCCTAGTGTTGCGGTATGGTTCAGTTTGGACTTCTTTGACATGAGCGGGAGGTGTTGTTGTGTCAGAAACTTTCTTGGCACCCTTTCTTGTAAGTGTACCCGCTTTAACATGATTGTCAGTAAGTGTAGCTGATAAACGGATAGCATCCTCCAGAGTAGCAGGATTTCCTCCTACCACAGTATCTTGAATTTGTCTAGGTAGACCACCAATGTACTTTTCAATACACCTAGACAGAGGTGTAACCATGTGTGGCACAAGTAGACTCAGCTCGTGAAAACGGTGGTGTATGCTAAGCTTTCACCACTATCTTGAGCAAGATCCCAAAATTCCGCTTCTAGCTTTTTCATCTCATTTCGAGGACAGAATTCCTCAGTCATGATCCTTTTCAACTCATCCCACGGCAGTGCCATTGCTACATCCACTCCCCTAGTCCTTTTCTCACCATTCCACCAAGTAAGCGCCCTTTTTTGAAAGACACTAGTAGCATGACGAACACGGAGGTTGTCGGGACAGTCGCTATTGAGGAAAGTGCTCTCAATGCTTTCAAACCATTGAAGGAGTCCCGTGGCTCCTTCACTGCCATAGAATTTGAGGGGATTACAGGAGTTGAAGTGTTTGAAGGTGCATTGTGGCGGGTTGGCACCACCACCTCCAGTAGCAGCACTTCCACTGGCATGGCCATTATTGTTGTTGTTGGCTTGGGTAATTTGGTTCACCAGCTGTGTGAGTAAAGCAGCCAGGTCAGTGTTATTGCTGTTGTTGCTGTTGTCATGACGGGGAGGCATTCTACAGATTTAGACACAATAAGAGTTGTGAGATTTTCTTGGATTAAATAGAAGAATAAATAGATGTAAGTAGTTCATAGTTTGGATTGTACTCAAATAGTGACATAATCACTCGAGTACTATGACATATTAAGGTTAATTTAAACTCAGATAATTATCAAGGAGACGTGCTTTAGCCTATAAGTAAACACTCATCCCGGGAATTCCCAGGAAAGCATACGGGTCCCTCGGTTGGTTGGGATTTATACGAAATGCTTTCCTAGACAGAAAACCCAGAATACAGGTGTCACTCTTCCAGATTGCACGTGTCCTTTAACAATTAAACAAAGTCTAAAAACCTTAACGGGTGTAAAAGAAAATTTTATAGACCCAAGTCTAAGAATATGATTCAGGTTATGTTGATGATGACATGGAAGCAGGCATGAAGGATATGTGGTTTAGGATATGGGTAGGGATATTGTTTATTTAAGTTGTTATTCATATATACATATAAAACATGTAGCATATATCATATAGCATGTAGCACATAGCATGTAAATCATGAAGCATGACATAAGTGGGTATCCTAAAGTTATAGTCTAGGTCAAAGGTGTCTAATAACCTAATTCCCTATAACCAAGGCTCTGATACCAATCTGTCACACCCCAACCAACGGCGGAAACGTCGGGGCGTGAAGCGTGCAGACTGTTCATTGCTCATCGTTTACTAAAGTTTAAATAATTAATAATCATTTTCCTTGCAATCAAACAAGTTCAACAAAACATAGATTCAATCCACCAAACAATAATGAAAATTACATCAAAATATAACTGGTTCAATTAAAACTAGGTCAAAATCCTATGTGTAGCATATCTTGATCACTTCAAACATTGGTACCTGAAACATGGTTAAATGAGAGGGTCAACTACAAGAGTTGGTGAGAAAACATAGGTTTTGTTGTGTGATAGCAAAAACGTGTTGTGTGTATACATTTCATACAAAACATGTCAATAAAGGCGTTTATGGAGAGGAACCATCGTGTGACCTGTGTATTCAATCAAACCTTTGTAACTGAAATCAAATCGTGTTGTCAGCAACAGTCACCCTACCTGGGTGGGTTTGTCAGACTCAATAGTACTATCACTGTATACTGTCGGCTAATAGTTAATGATTGTGAATAGCGTATATAGTCTACACACCTAGCACTCAAGCATAAAGCACGGAATTGCATACATGTATGTAAGATGGAAACTGTATTCGTGTATAATTGAAAACATAGTAATTGAACGCATGTTCCACCCCAAAAAGTTTTGTAAATAGAGTAAAAGAGGGGCTATGTAACTCACTTGTTATGCAGAGTGTAGGTCGCACAAGCAAGTATGTAATGGCGGTGTGTTGTAGATTGCTAAGTTCGACCTAATGAACAATGTATATGTGTTATTGATTTGCGTTATTTAATGACGGAAGTGAATTTGTCATTCTTAAACGTGTAGGGTTTGTCTTAAAAATAATAATTAACTATGTTATTTATTATATATATTTATTTGTATTAGTTTAAGTAATAGAATATTTATTTAAAATATAAGTTTAAATAAAAAAATGTTCATTCGGAACAGTGTAAGGTATTCCAGTAATTAGTTTATAAAAATAATTATTTAAACTGTTATTTAATTTATTTATCAAATTAACAGAATAAAAATAAAAATAAAGATTCTGTTTAAGGGATGAGCACGACCGTGCTTGTATATGGCACGACCGCGCCCGGCACGTACGCGACCGCGCTTGGTCGGTAACGCGCCCGTGGTTGTCAGAAGTCAAAACAAGAGTCTGGTCCTGAGACACGACCGCGTCCGTATCCGGCACGACCGCTCCTAGGGTTTTAACTAGGTCAGGACTTGGTTTGATCGGTAAACACGACCGGGCCTCTTACGGGGCACGACTGTGCTTGGTCAGGAACGACCGCGCTCATAGGCTGGCGCGACCGTGTCTGGTCAATTCCAGAAGCAATTCGCCTGATTCTTGTAATAAAACAGATTAGAAACTTAGGGTTTTCATTGATATGATGTTTGCGAATCGAATTACACCATTTAATTAGGTTTATATTCTGTTTATCGTGTCGATCGTTTAAAACCATTTTTTTATCAAAACTCAGATTCAATTCTGTAAAATCATGTAATGTGGTTACGAATTAAGTTAGGGCTTTCGATTAGCTTGGAGATACGATCCTAATGAACTATTACTAACCTGTTTTGAATGGGCAACAAGTGCAGACGGCTACGGGGAGACTTCGCGGCTTTTTCTTGATCGACAGACGAGATAGAGATGATGGAATGATGGATTTAGGGTTTAGGGAAGTTTATATATGTCTCGGGTAGGTATGGGCTTAACTTAATTCGTTTGATTCTTGCCCCAAATACTTGATTCATTTTAAAAAAAAAAGTCGGTTTAGAATTTGCGAGTATTTGGACGATTGCATGTGTATTTGGTCGTGTTTTAGTCTCAATTAGCCGAATATCTTCTTCTGCAAGTTTCGCGACCTTCTAAACGTGTTTACAATCTATTTTTGGACAAGATTTGAGTCGGTTTGACTTTGCGGAGTCAAACTGTAAACGAGGCGCGACCGTGCTTAATGTTAAGCACGACCGTGGTCATGGCAAAAGCGCGACCGTGCTTAGGACTAAGCACGACCGTGCTTGTGTTGGTTTTGGAAATATCAAGACTAGTCCTTGTAGTTTTGTAATATTGATGTTGTTTTGAGTTTTGGTCAAGTTTGGTCCTCGAGGTTTGTAAGATTGTTTTCGTTAATATTGTATTATAATGAACGCGTGTATGCTTGTAAGTGTATATGAACAATAAATGTAAGGTTGAAATCTTTTATTGCACGGCATAAAATACATAGGAAAAACATGAAAATCAGAAAGGTTACAATATTCATAACGACATCCAAGCCCGTATTCTCAAAGCACAACACACCTCGATTACCGAAGGAAACATGTATCAAGAAATGGCAAGTGGTGTAGAACTCTTGTTAGAAACCAAAGCCAACGGCCTATTGTATTACTTGGACCGTATCTGGGTTCCCGATCGCGACGATCTTCGTAAATTTTTGATGAACGAGTCCCACAAAACTCGATATTCGGTACATCCTGGAGCTGATAAGATGTACATGGGTCTCCGTCAGCAATATTGGTGGCCCGGCATGAAAAAGGATATTGCCCTCTTTGTGGCAAAATGCCTTACTTGTTCTAAAGTGAAGGCCGAACACCAAAAGCCTTCCGGACTCCTCGAACAACCTGAAATTCCCGTGTGGAAGTGGGAGAACCTTGCTATGGACTTCATCACCAAACTCCCACGCACTTCTAGTGGGCACGATAGTATCTGGGTTATTATCGATCGACTCACAAAGTCTGCTCATTTCTTGCCCATTCGTGAGAACTATCGAGTTGAGAAATTGGCTCGGATCTACATTGATGAGATCGTAAGTCGTCACGGAATCCCTTTGAACATCATCTCCGATCGTGATTCGTGTTTTACTTCCCGATTTTGGCAATCATTGCAATCAGCACTTGGTACTCGTTTGGATTTAAGTACGGCTTACCATCCTCAAACTGATGGACAAACCGAACGAACAATCCAAACTCTCGAGGATATGCTTAGAGCTTGTGTTATTGACTTTGGTGGAAATTGGAATTCTCACCTACCACTAATCGAATTTTCCTACAACAACAGCTACCACACAAGTATTAACATGGCACCGTTTGAAGCTCTTTATGGACGAAAATGTTGTTCACCGATTTGTTGGAACGAAATTGGTGAAGCACAAATCACCGGCCCCGAGCTTATCCAAGAGACCACCGATAGATTTTTCTTATTCGTGACAACATTCGAGTGGCAAGGAGTCGGCAAAAGAGCTATGCCGATAAAAGACGAAAACCCTTGGAATTTCAAGTTGGGGATATGGTTCTCCTAAAGGTATCAACTTGGAAGGGCGTAGTCCGATTTGGAAAGAAAGGAAAACTTGCACCCCGATATGTGGGTCCCTTCAAGATACTCGAAAGGGTAGGAAAAGTGGCCTACAAACTCGACCTTCCTTCAGAACTCAGTAACGTTCATCCGACCTTTCATGTGTCTAATTTGAAAAAGTGTCTAGCCGACGAGAATCTCCACATCTCTCTTGATGAAGTACGCATTGACGAGAGGATACACTTTGTTGAGAAACCCGTGGAAATCATGGACCGAGAAGTCAAGAAACTCAAGCGTAGCCACATCCCAATTGTTAAGGTCCGTTGGGAATCTAAACGTGGACCCGAGTTCACTTGGGAACGTGAAGACCAAATGAAATCCAAATATCCGCATCTCTTCTCATAGCCTCCACTAGTTGAATTTCGGGGCGAAATTCCTCTAACATGGGGAGACTGTGACGTTTCGGATTTTTATTCTCGTGCCTGTATTAAATCTAGCATGTAATCGTTCTCCATTTTAATAAAGTGTAAGAGTTTTATTTGGTTTTTATACAAGTAGGTATTTTATATATACGAATTTGAATTAATTAGAATTTTATAATTGAAAACTAATATAAAAAGTTATATAAAAATATTTAAAAAAATTTGCATATATAAAAGAAAAACATATTTTAATAGGATTAATAACCTTTATAAAATTTTTATTTATAAAACTAATAATAATATAAGTTTATAAAAATTTATAAATTAATTTGATTTAAAATAAATTTAAATTAATTTATTTAAATAAAAGTTCAGGGTTTATATTGTAATTAATCAGACTAAAAGGATTTAAAATTTAAAATCGTTGAGGGGCTGTTTCTGGTCAAATGAAACTACAGGGATCCATCCGGTATTTAATTTAAGGGCTATTCCGTATTAAACCAAACTCCAGGGACAAAAACTGTCAAAACGAAAATCGTTTATCCGGTCACCCCTTCCAAAAGTACGGCGGGTAAAAGGTTTTCCGGCGACACCCGACCAGCCTGTTTCTCTGCACCTCAACGCCCGACAAAAGCACCTCTGGCTTCGACTCCCCCACGCGAACCAGAACCCTCGACCAATTTGTTCCCCCAACATAAGGATCATCCGATCATGTTGGTGGCCGAGATACCACGTCCGAATTCGTGCCCGACAGGCCACCTCCACGCCTGCAAAAGGGCTCGACAGTTTCGTCTCGTCCAGACGAGTGTCGGGGCATGCTCAATTGCTTGTCTTATTATCAGGATCAAGCCCGGCTATAAATAGCCATAACCGAACCTGTGCGAGCTCGTCATCTCCTCTACACCCACTCTCACTCCAAATTGAAACTACCATTGCATTCGTCGCCTCTGAGGGAAGCTACATCCAAAGTTTCGAAGTCTAATTCCATCCAGAAGCTGATTCCCACTCTTGACTTTTTCGGACTTCAAACCTTTGCCGACCGGATACTTCGCGACCAAGTTCGAGCCTCATTTCGGGTCCATTAGCTTCTGTCATCGTCAGGTAATCAATCCCAGACGAAAACTCGGCAATCGCACGAGAGTTACCAGGCAAACCAAGTGTCCTCGGACACGGTTTGCCGGTCACCGAGGACCAGCGACCAACTCCTCCCTTGTGTACTTAAGTTATTCGATACACACATAACCAGCGATGGGCAGTAGCCCGGCTGGTTATGCGTGTGTGTGTTTGATCCGGAGGTCGCGGGTTCGAAACCGGTTGGCCTTCGGCCCAATTTTTTTATTACTGTTTTCATTTTATTTAATTTATTTAATTACTTTAACTTATTTTAACATTCTTCTCATACAATAAAAACTAAAACGAGTCGGTTAACTCGTTCGTTTACTTTGAAACCGGTTAAACGATCTTTAATCCATAAACTATCCTATTTTTATAAAACTTGTAATATTTAAATACATTTTCTTATATATATACAATATACCATACTTTTATAAATCTTGTAATATTTTTATAAAATTATTTAATTACATTTAATATATAAAATGTCCTATATTTTTATAAATCTTGTAACATTTTTATAAACTTATTAAAATACATTTAATATATAAAATGTCCTATATTTTTATAAATCATGTAACATTTTTATAAACTTATTAAAATACATTTAATATATAAAATGCCTCATTTTTATATGAACCTAGCAATATTTTCAATAAACTTGTTTAAATAAATAAAGACTTTTCTTTTATTTGTTATTATTATATAAATACATTAAATATAATAATACTTGTTTAAAACAATATATATATATCCTTATAAGTTAAAGTTTTACAAAAAAAAACCATTATCATTCTATTTCCATACTTTATACAAATAAATATTAAAGAAAATTTTATTAAAATCTATATACATGTAAATACAAATACAAACCTATGCGCATACAATAATACCCAATTGTCTACATAGGGTATCAACGTGCTTAGGCTTCCACATACTTATCACCTACACGCGTGGAAAAATACCCGCTTGAAATGTGAGTTACATAGCCCCTATTTTACATCTTTACATACTTTGGGGTGAAACATTATTTCATGCTACTCAATCAAATTGTTTATACGTGTTATACATGAGACTATATGCTTATTCTTTGGATGTACATACATTTAAACACAAGACAACCAACTGTAATATTGATAGATCTATTGTGCCTGACCAGCCCACCCGGTTAGGGTGTTTATTACTGCATACTCAGATATAACCGCGTGTTATATTCAATCATACCGGATATAGTGGGTAACTATATTCAAGCATACCGGACTTAGCTGTTGTGCTCTGTTCAAGCGTGTCAAACTCGGTTTGGATTGTGATTAAATAAATGATACATCATACATGCTATGTTTAACAATATAAACAAAGAGTCGCAAAACGATTTACAACTACTATTTACAGGAAATACTAAACCTATGTACTCACCAACTTTTTAGTTGACACTTGATTTAAATAATGTTTCAGGTTTGGATATGTGACTGCTTGCCGAAGATCTCTCCATTTAGGAACTATGGACCTAGTTAAATAAATTAACGTTTTGAACTAGACTAGGTTATTTGAAATGTATTGTATTTGGAACTTGTTGTCTTTAAATTAAATTATGAATTATGCAACCTTTAGTTATCGTGTGCTTTTGAACAATCATCACATTGTCCGCCTCGATGATTCCGCCATCGGTCGGGGTGTGACAGGTGGATTTCCTGGTCCTAGACTATGCTTCTACTAAGATGGCAGCGCAACAAAGGGTAATCTTAGGTCGACCGTTTCTATACACAGCAAATGCTCAAATCAATTGTAGAGACGAGGTTATTACCATGACCAAAAAGAACTATAAGTTATCATTTGATGTTCAAACTAGAGTAATTATTTATGAGTCCAATGAGGGGAAGGGTGGTGAGTCTAGTGATTGTATGACAAAAGTGTGTCAAAGAATGAAAATAAATCACCCACCGGATCGTGAAGAAAAGCATACGGGATCAAGTAGGAGTGTATTTGATTACTCACCGAATCGAAACGGGACGGATGCATTTTACTCAATGGCACGATGTAGTGATGGAGATGGCCGGAATCGTTTCTTTGAGCCACCATAAATGAGGGTGGCATGGTCTGGCTGAAGACCCAAAAATTTAGCGCTGCTCGGGAGGCAACCCGGGGTTTTTCACTAACCTTGTTATTTCTTTATTTTTCTATGTTTCAGGGCTATGGCAACACTTAAGTGTGAGGAAGATGTGCGGATAGTTGTGTGAAGGTGGTGATAGGAAATCGGATCATTTACAACATCTGTTGTGTCAAACTTCATCAGGTCCATGTACTCTTTCCTTAGACTTGTCCTGTTCTTTAGCCATGAAATATTGGTAGTTAGTTTGTTTGCTTTTGTTTAAAAAAACGAAGTTTGGTGTGTTTTGAGCGATCTTTCCCTTCAAAGCCATACATTGGGGACCATGTATCCCAAGTGTGGGGATGGGGGAAATTTTTGACACTTTTGAAAAATTCTGAAATCAAGCGAAAAATGGTCAAAATTTGAAAAGTTAAAGTATTAAAACCGTATAACACTCCGGCAACCCCGTATACCCCTTTTCTTGGTGAGAGTTTGAGCCACTTAATTGAATTGTTAGAAATATTTTCTTTGATGAGATTGGCAATGGGTGGGGGTGCATTAGAACTTGTGCTTGAATTCGGTTTGAGGCCTTAGCTTGATATGTATGCGAAAAGGATAAGGGCATTTAGGTAGCCTCGTCATGGTGTGTGCGAGTGTGGGATTTGGGGGGTTGGACCTCATACATTGGATATATGAGTTTGGTAGCGAGATGGGCGGGAGTTTGGTCTATTAGTAGCCATGTTTGAGCCTATTGCCTATCATTTGTTAACCCGTGCCTACCTCCAAAAAAAAAAAATTTACCCGTTTGAGAAGATCCGGTCTAGTAGCTTTAGTATTTAGTGTTTTGTGATTTGTTTGGTAAAAAAAAATATATATCTGAGAAAAATACAAAAAGAATGAGAATAAATGTGGTAGTAGTTTAAAAAAAATAAAAAAAATAAAATAAAAATAAAAAAATAATGCGAGGCTTTTTAGTTAGTTAATTAGTTGAGTTTATTTAGATGTAATAATAAGACCGGGTCGGATCATTAGCTACTACATATATATTTCCATTTCCTACCCATATGTCTAGCCACGTTCCAACCCTTAAGTCCTTTTGATTCACGTGCGCATTTTAGTAAATTCTTTAGGCGAAGGACCGATTTAAGTACAAGCCTATTATTGTGCAATCACCCACTTGCTTTAAGTGTGTTCTAGCTCATCCTTGCTAGTTATTATTTGTCGCCGAGAGGAGAGTCATTGTGAGGGGTGTGTTATGCGGGGTTTAAGAAAAAGTTAGTAAAATGAGGACATTTGTTTGCTTGATTCATGTTGATCGCTTGAGGAGTTATGAGTGGTTTTTGATGAGTTGCTTGGGGGCAAGCAACGGTTAAGTGTGGGGATGTGACGGGTGGTCCGTAGGATGACCCTTAAGTGCTATAAATGGTATTTTAATCCTACATTTAATCGAGTAATTGTCTAGAATTAGATGACTACGTCTGCTTGTGTTTCAGGTACATTCGGAGCTTAAAAGTGTGGAAATGAAGCTTCAAATAAACGCGGTTGGATTGGAGATTGAAAGACGGAGTATAGGTGAAAAAAAATAATTTCTTGGAATTTAAGAATTAAGAAGATAACATGATAGAGGATGAAATTACGAGAACGTGGGCACAAACGGCTATGAAAACGGAGTTGAAACGAAAAAGTTATGAAGAAAACAAAATTGCATGCTGAAGCCTACCGTAGCTTACGGTAGCTACCGTAAATTACGGTAGCCCCCAGCATTTTTCTTCCACCGTAAGGCAGTAGAGACCCACCATAGCTTATGGTAGACCCTGACGCAAAAAGTGTAACTGCCAATAAAAGAGTTGTTTCAAGTGTCTTTTCATTATTCTCATGATTGGAGACGTTTTGCAGAGTTTTTTTGGCGAAAATTGGAGACTTCTTGGGTTCCAAACAATTTCTAATCATTGGGTTTGTGTTTTGATTCATATGAACATTAACTTTTGTTTGATGATGATGCACCAAACAATGAGTGGCTAATTCCGTGGTGATCATCCTAGATGTAAGGTTTGCTTTTGAAACACTATGTTTATGTTGGAATTTCTAGAATAATAGACTTGCAATGTTTGTTTGTTTATTATGGTGTTTGAATGTTTGTTCGTAAAGTGTTGGTTCTTGTTTGATGTTAAGTCTAAACCATACGTTCTTGGTGCCGTTGGCAATCGAGATATCATGGGAGGGATTAGGGTTAGATAATAGTCAATTGGTCATCGGGTAACAACCTCGCGTTTTTATAATCCGAGTACTTAGTTCCCTTTTATCACAACAAACAATCAAACGCGAGCCATGTCTATGTGGTTCTTTCTAGTTGAGCATAAACATTAGTGTGGATTAAAAACCTGAAATCTAGGATGGTTACTTTCTCTTAATCTGTTTACAAACTAATCTTTGATTTGCAATTTATTTAGTTAAGTTTAGTTTTTGAAACCAAACAATCAAAATCGTGAATTTACATTTCTTGCAATTTAGTTTAAGTTAAATCCAAAGCTACATAATAAACACATTTTCCACAAACTCCTCATGTTCGATACCCACTTACCGCTAGCTATTTAGTTGTAATTGGTTTAAATTTGATTGAGACTACGACCTCACGTCAAAAACCTCAGCAAAAGCTAAGAAAATGAAATTACAGAGAGAAAATAGTGGAGAAGAAGGTCCCTTATCTATGAAAATTGTCACGTATATATAAGGAACCTGAGAGAGTCGACGTGCAGATTGCCGATTCTCGCTGAGAGTCGGCCGTAACCGACCTAGCGACTCTCAGAGAGTCGGCTGAAACTAGCCTAGCGACTCTCAAAGAGTCGGCTGGAAATAACCTAGCGACTCTCAGAGAGTCGGCTGAAACCAGCCAAGCGACTCTTAGAGTGTCGCTAGAGACTCTCAGACCCATTTCATACGCGAACCTAAACATCTCGTGATCGCTTGAATTGATTAACATCATTCTCAAACTAAACCCTACAATCACCTCCTGAGAATGACGTTATCAATTATATCCAAAGCTCGGCAACCGTCTTCTCAGCAGTTGATAATCCGTTGTCTCTTCCTTTCTCTCTCCTTTCTCCTTCCCCTCTCCCCCGAAAAAAATTTTGTGACTTCGGTGGGGGGGGTCCATATCTAACATTGTCTCGTATCTTCACGAATTCACCAATAACCCAAAGTCTTTCATTGCCGTTCTCCCCCACAAATGTAGATCCCCTATATCATTTCAGTCAAAGCTCTGTATCTCTTCAATAATGATACCAATGTAATAGGCTAAGATAAAGGTTCGAACTTCCAACAATTAACTCCAAGTAATCGGCTTCATCACAAATATCTTTGACGCAGTCAGACCAAGCTCAGTAAGATCATCACATAATCCAACAGTTTTCAATTCGGTTCTCGTTCATTGTGAAACCCTTCCATTTAGGACTAAGATGAGAATTCAAACCTAATTGACTAATGTTAAATCACATGATACCGATCATTTTAAACTTGGATGAGCTCCCCGTATGGCAACGTGATCTTCAACTATTTAGAAGACGATAAAAATCGTTCTTTGAATACTCTAATCAGCTCCTGATCCGATATTGCCGAAAACACAAAAAATTCCAAAAAGTTGTTTCCAAGTTTTTGGACAATAAACCTCCTTTTGTTTGCAATATCCACTAAAAAATTCATCCAAGAATTTTCTCCAAATAGCTCTTTTTTTTGTTGGAAATGATATTGTGTATCAGAGAAAAGCTGAGAATCGGCTTTATGAGTCGGCTACACCAAAGAGAGAATCGGCTCAAGAGAGTCGACTGATCAAAAATGAGAATCGGCACCTCCCCTTGGAAATACAAGAAAAACTCACACAGAGAGTCGGCCCTCACTTAAGATAGTCAGCTGAGAGATTCGGCTAGACAAACTCGGTGACTATGAACTTAAGTTCAAGTGAGTCGTAAACTTGCGTTTACTAGAGAATCGACAGCACAAATAGAGAGTCGGCCCGGACAGTCTGCCAGATCAAGCAACAGTCAACTGATCATACAGAGATTCGGCCCGGACAATCTGCCATAACAAGCAATAGTTGGCTCAAGTAAGAGAGTTGGCTCTGGACAGTCGGCTCAAGAACAAACTCATCCCCTTTTTCTCAAAAATCACAAAATCAAACCAAAATCGCTCAGATCTAAGCCAAAATGCAAACCAGATCTATCAAGCTTCTCAAAAACATATTTCTGACCGAATTTCCATACCAATTTCTGAATTACAAGCAGATTTAATCTAGATTTGGATGAAATACAAAATTTTTGAAAAGCCTTAAAACCCCAAGTTTTCACTAAATCAAGAGCACAGAGGCTCTGATACCAATTGATAAGTCTCATTCGAGGGGGATCCAGTGCTATGATGATTCTAGTTGTAACATCCCGAGTTTTAGACCCGGAATAGTAAGCAAGAAAATTAAAACTTAGCAAGAATAGGAGGAACGGGCTTGGGCTTGGGAGTATAGGCCGAAAAAGGGCAAGGTTGGGCCCCTTATAAGCCTCAAGACTAGCCCCAACCCTCATTTGCAACACCATTTTTGGATTCTAGAGAGAGAAAGTGAGAGAGAGCCTAGAGAGAGAAAGTCCCGGTTTTCGGATTCGAGCTTCAAGGATCGTTAGCAAGAGTCTCTAGAGCGTTTAGCAATAGACGGGAAGCAATTTCAGGTAAGGATCCCTCCTAGATCTGAGTTTTTCATACCGTGTTGGGTTTTGAAATAAAATCGGGTAAAGGTTAGATTTTTACGTTTGAAAATGAAAATAAAGTATAGATCTAGACTCTCAGTTAGAAAACAAAAGTTTTGAACGTAAAAAGTTCGGATCTTGACGAGCTTGGATATGCATGCAAAAGTTAGGGTTTGTGGGGAAGAAGACTGCCCACACGCAGGCCCTGCGTACTTGATAAGTACGCAAGAACAAAAGTCTGCGTACTTGATAAGTACGCAAGAACAAAGTTTGCGTGCTTGATAAGTACGCAAGAACAAAGTTTGCGTACTTGATAAGTACGCAAGAACAACGCCCTGCGCACTTGCTAAGTGTGCAGGCATCGGGTCTATGGATATATATAGCTAGTCAGTATGTTCACTAGGATAGAAAGAGGCGAACTTAGCCTTAAGTCCGCCTAGCCAGAAATGGTGAAAACTTTTTGTGTCGAGTTAAGTTTGATACGTGTCGAACTGTTATGATTGTTCAGATTGTGTGAGATCCGGTAGACCATTCCAGCTAAGATACCAGGTGAGTTCTAATCTCCTTTCTTGCCTACTTTTGGGGTGATGCGCATACTTAGTGAGCAGTGTGTTTATTACGTATTTTATTTTAATAAACGATGGCGAAAGCCATGACTTACAAAAATGTTTAAAAGCGCCAAAGGAAATGTTTTGTGTAAAGAATGATGCTTAAGAAAGTTTTGTTAATAATAAAGATATTTTCAAAAGAACGAAGATGAGATTTTAAAGAAAGTAATTAGTAAAGAGAAATGTTTTTCCTTCGAGAATGAATACCAGTAGAGAGTCAGTCATTGGCTCAGTGCCTAAGAAGGGCTAAGCGCCTGAGGTGGGCTCAGTGCCTAAGAAGGGCTCAGTGCCTGAGGTGGGCTCAGTGCCTAAGAAGGGCTCAATGCCTAAGTGGGGCTTAGCGCCTAAGATGGGCTCAGTGCCCGAGATAGGCTTAGTTCCTAAGTAGGGCTTAGTGCCTAAGTTGTGCCTAAGAAGTGACAAATAGAATTAACGGGATGGTAGCAGCGTCTTGACACTAGTCAGGGCTGTTACAAATATCATGGTGACGCATCGTGTTAACTCTCCTTATTCGTCGACCTTTAGACTTAAACCAGTGGGACAATACGGAACGTAATAAAAGTTAAAAGATATTATATGCCAAGATTTTTACCAATTGGTTGTAAAGACATGTACAAGCAAAACCTTCTCCTTTAATATATGTAAAGATGTTTTATGTAAACGTTAGAACTCACTCAGCGTTAGCTGACTTTTAGTATGCACATCAGTTAAGTGTAGGTGGCAGTAGATGGATATAGATGCTTGGCTTGGCTAGAAGAGTTACCCTGAATATCATAGTCTGGCATCCCGCTTATGTTTAAAGTTTATTATGTTTTAAAGACAAGTTTAAGTTTCGTATTAGACAAGTATGTTAAAGATAAGTTATGTATTTCCGCTGCTTATGTTATGTTTAAAGTCGTTTCCGCTGTGGTTGTTAATGTCTTGTGTTTAAGAGCTATGTGTTGATGAGTAAATCTAATAAGTGAGGCCTCCCGGGTTTGGGGCCTTACAAGTTGGTATCAGAGCCGTAGTTTGAGAGATTTAGACATCCCCAGTGTCCAGACTTAAACTGAGAATGAGACCAAGTAGCGGATGCCAGTAACGGGTAACTCAAGCCGAAGCACTAGAAGTGTATAGTAAGTAAAGTTTCTTTCCTTGTTTAGAGTGTCAAGATAAGAATAGAGGCTTTAGTGGAATCATGAAAGCGAATAAATAGAAAAACAAGAAGTGATGTAATGGTTAATTGAAGATGGCTAGTGTATATTAACATCTTACCTTACTTATTGTGTTCTACATATTCCCTAACATGATGAAATTAAATCCCTTTGTTCTCTACCTTCGGTTAGAAATGGCTAGACGTGGAGAAACTAGAGGAGGAAGACGTGGTGGACGTACAGGCTGCCGCATTGGAGCTAGAACCAACCAAGAGATTGAGGGGAGTGTTCACACTACCCATACTGATACGGTAGTCAGTAAGCACAATGTTGAACATTCGGCAAGAGATGATCAGACATTCAAGTTCGAGCCGGCCGTGCAAGCAGCTCTTGGCCATGAGTTTACCCGACTGCTGAAGGAAACCTTACCGGCCATACTAGACGAAGCCTTGAGGAAGGCCAGGGAGAACCCCAACACAACTAAAGAGCCTGTGGTGCTTCCAACAATAGGAGAACCAAATCTGGTAGAGAATGTTGCACCGCCTGCTCGCGGCTGCGACTACAAGGCGTTTCGGGGTTGTGATCCACCCGTGATTACTAGGGAGAAAGAAGCAGCAGATACCTTGGATTGGATTAACGGCATGGAGTTGACCATTCGTCTTAGTGAATGTCGACCGGAGCAAGCAGTCGTGTTCGCTGCAAAGTCATTAAAGGGGGAAGCAGCACACTGGTGGGAAACTGTGAAACAGGCTACGGGTGCCCAAGCGGTCGGATTGATGAGATGGAATGACCTGAAATCATTGGTAATTGAAAAGTTTTGTCCTAAGAACGAGGTGCACAAGGTGGAAAGGGAATTCTTGACTCTGCAAGCCGGACTCATGACTCACCGGTAATACACCTCCAAGTATAATGAGTTGGCACGACTCGTGCCCCATCTGGTGACAACCGAGGAGAGGAGGATCCACTACTATGTCCAAGGATTGCCTCCGAAGATCCGTACAATTGTCAAGACCAACACACCATGTACTTTTGAGTTGGTGGTCATTTTGAGTGGTGTTGTGTATGATGACATAGCCTCCACCGAAGTCATCCCTGGGGAACCAAAGAAGCAAACGGTCAAGAGACCTGGCGGAGACCTCCAGGGTCCCAGTGAGGCAAGAGCAAGGGTAGACACTGAGGGGACGTGTGGTAAGTGTGGAAAGAAGCATGGGGGTGAATGCAAGTTAGGATCGATGGGATGCAATAAGTGTGGCAAGCAAGGCCACCTCTCTCGCGATTGCCCAGACAGGCGTATATGTTATAACTGCGGCGTGAAGGGGCATTATGGTGGGGAATGTAGGAAACCGAAGGGCGCAGCAAAGGCAAGAGTATACCAGGTGACCGATAAGGATGATAGAGAGAAAGCTTGACGCCAGGTCGGGTACGTATCCCTTCTCCTTACTATTTAATTTTTCTGTACTTCGAATGAAGTTCTAGTGTAAGTAGAACATGTGTACCGTTAGAAACTTTTAACCATCCTAGTTAGCCTAGATGTCTCAAAACTAGAAACTGTCCCACGATTAGACCTCGCATAACCGAAGGATGAATCATTCTAGACCCTCTATGATAGGTTTTCACAATGGCTTTCATGACCAAGCTACCCCGCACAGCTACGATTAATGCCACCCATTCTGTGATTTCCTATCGGTATAGTTTATTGCAGGTTTCAAGGACAAAACCTATTGTAAGGAGGGTAGACTTGTAACATCCCAAGAGAAAATTAAAACTTAGCAAGAATAGGAGGAACGGGCTTGGGCTTGGGCTTAGGCTTAGGCTTGGGCTTGGGTATGGGCCAAAAAAGGGCAAGGGTTGGGCCCCTTATAAGCCTCAAGACCAGCCCTAACCCTCATTTGCAACACCATTTTTGGATTCTAGAGAGAGAAAGTAAGAGAGATCCTAGAGAGAGAAAGTCCCGGTTTCGGATTTGAGCTTCAAGGATCGTTAGTAAGAGTCTCTAGAGAATTTAGCAACAGACGGGAAGCGATTTCAGGTAAGGATCCCTCCTAGATCTGAGTTTTTCATACCGTGTTGGGTTTTGAAATAAAATCGGGTAAAGGTTAGATTTTTACGTTTGAAAATGAAAATAAAGTATAAATCTAGACTCTCGGTTAGAAAACACAAGTTTTGAACGTAAAAAGTTTGGATCTTGACGAGGTCGGATCTGCATGCAAAAGCTAGGGTTTATGGGGAAGAAGACTGCCCACACGCAGGCCCTACGTACTTGATAAGTACGCAAGAACAAAAGTCTGTTTACTTGATAAGTACGCAAGAACAAAGTCTGCGTGCTTGATAAGTACGCAATAACAAAGTCTGCGTGCTTAATAAGTACGCAAGAACAAAGTATGCGTACTTGCTAAGTACGCAAGAACAAGGCCCTGCGCACTTGCTAAGTGCGCAGGCATAAGGTCTATGGATATATATAGCTAGTTAGTGAAGTCAGTATGTTCGCTAGGATAGAAAGAGGCGAACTTAGCCTTAAGTCCGCCTAGCCAGAAATGGTGAAAACGTTTAGTGTCGAGTTAAGTCTAATACGTGTCGAACTGTTATGATTGTTCAGATTGTGTGAGATCCGGTAGACCATTCCAGCTAAGATACCAGGTGAGTTTTAATCAAGTTTCTTGCCTACTTTTGGGTGATGTGCATACTTAGTGAACAGTGTGTTTATTACATATTTTTTATTATTAAACGATGGCGAAAGTCATGACTTACAGAAATATTTAAAAGAGGCAAAGGAAATGTTTTGTGTAAAGAATGATGCTTAGGAAAGGTTTGTTTATAACAAAGATATTTTCAAAAGAACGAAGATAAGATTTTAAAGAAAGTAATTAGTAAAGAGAAATGTTTTTCCTTCGAGAATGAATACCAGTAGAGAGTCAGTCATGGGAAGTGCCTAAGAAGGGCTCAGTGCCTGAGGTGGGCTCATTGCCTAAGAAGGGCTCAGTGCCTGAGGTGGGCTCAGTGCCTAAGAAGGGCTCAGTGCCTAAGTGGGGCTCAGTGCCTAAGTGGGGCTTAGTGTCTGAGATGGGCTCAGTACCCGAGATAGGCTTAGTGCCTAAGTAGGGCTTAGTGCTTAAGTGGGCTTTGTGCTTAAGAAGTGACAAATAGAATTAACGGTATGGTAGCAGCGTCTTGACACTAGTCAGGGCTGTTACAAATATCATGGTGACGCATCGTGTTAACTCTTCTTATTCGTCGACCTTTGGACTTAAACCAGTGGGACAATACGGACAGTAATAAAAGTTAAAAGATATTATATGCCAAGATTTTTACCAATTGGTTGTAAAGACATGTACAAGCAAAACCTTCTCCTTTAATATATGTAAAGATGTTTTATGTAAACGTTAGAAATCACTCAGCGTTAGCTGACTTTTAGTATGCACATCAGTTAAGTGTAGGTGACAGTAGATGGATATAGATGCTTGGCTTGGCTAGAAGAGTTACCCTGAATATCAGAGTCTGGCATCCCGCTTATGTTTAAAGTTTATTATGTTTTAAAGACAAGTTTAAGTTTCGTATTAGACAAGTATGTTAAAGATAAGTTATGTATTTCCGCTACTTATGTTATGTTTAAAGTCGTTTCCGCTGTGATTGTTAATATCTTGTGTTTAAAAGCTATGTGTTGATGAGTAAATCTAATAAGTAATGTCTCACGGGTTTGGGGCCTTACACTAGTGATGATCTGATCAACAAATCAGCTATAGATCAGCTGTTATTGATGGAATCAATAGAAATATAAGAAAAAGAGCATAAAAACTAAGAACAAAATTCTCAAATCTGATTATTATTCCACTAAGATGATTACAATAAGCTCCTGTAATGATTACAACGATCTACCACCGCCATCCACCTCGGGTGAGCTCCCCCGTGGTGGTGGAACAAACTAGCAAAGAAAACCTCCTCAAAAGCTAAGAAAACCTCATCAAAAGCTAAGAAAATGAAATTACAGAGAGAAAATAGTGGAGAAGAAGGTCCCTCGGCTATGAAAATTTTCAGGTATATATAAGGAACCTGAAAGAGTCGGCGTGCCGATTGCCGATTCTCGCTGAGAGTCGGCCGTAACCGACCTAGCGACTCTCAGAGAGTCGGCGTGCCGATTGCCGATTCTCGCTGAGAGTCGGCCGTAACCGACCTAGCGACTCTCAGAGAGTCGGCTGAAACCAGCCTAGCGACTCTCAGAGAGTTGGCTGAAGATAACCTAGCGACTCTCAGAGAGTTGGCTGAAACCAGCCAAGAGACTCTTAGAGTGTCGCTAGCGACTCTTAAACTGTCGCTAGAGACTATCAGACCCATTTCATACTCGAACCTAATCATCTCGTGATCGCTTGAATTGATTAACATCATTCTCAAACTAGACCCAACATTATCTTTCACTCAACAGTAGTATTCAACAGTAGTATTTGAATGAAGGTGCATGTATGGTTGCTTACTTGCATTGAAAGAACTTTCATAAAGTCTCAGGATGCAATGAATGTACAGTTTGCTGTTCAGTGCTTGAAAGAAGTTAGATTAATAGATATTGGAGCTGCATGTGTGAAAGCTTTTGTCCCCTTATTACTCTCATGATTGCTTTCTTTTTCATGATTTCTATAGTTTAACTTGATCGGTTCTCATTTTTTGAACTTTTGAGTTTTCAACTATGATCATATTAAACTTTTGGCTCTGTAAGATTGTAACATGTGTTTCAAATCAAGAATCGTATACAACTCTGAATATGGCATTGGCAACCTATTTGTGAGAAAATATGCTGATTATTTATATTGGTATCATGAGTTACAATCACCTTGCAAATTGTTTTCCATCTAATTATTAGTATTTATTTAATTTTTTTTAGGTTTATTGATGCCTTAGGGTACGCGTTTTGATATTTGGAACCGCAGCGCAACGCGCGCGGGGGAGTACCTTCTAGTTTAAGTACTTACAAAAGCCAAATGGGTAATGGTTTATTCGTATTGTACTACTTTTTATGAAGCCTTGATATTTTACAATTTTAAACTTTAGGTATTATCCATTTATGTGAGTAGCTAAACAATACTTCTGTCTCTTATATATATCTTTTGAAATGGAAACTTATCACAAAGTCACACTGAGCTCAGTGGTTATCGTCTTCTTCCCTTCCTCAAACCAGCGGCGCGGTTTTGACCCCCACAAAAATTTGATTTTTTATTGGACAAGAAAGACTTTTCTTTTAAAAATTCATTTCAAATTTATGTCAGGCCTTTTTTTTTACGTTTAGTTATCTTATCTTCTAGATTTCGACTTCTTGATTTTATATTTTTATTAACTATTTTTTTTACTTTGAAATACACTTTAGTTTTCTTTATAATTTTTTATATATAAGGACTTATGAAAATTTTTCATATTCTATTACGATATACTTATTTTTATTTACGTTTTGATATGAAAACCGAGCCGTGTAAAAAACACTTTTAGCAAATACGCAACACTCATTTTCACAACAACGTAATCTTTAATGTTTTTTTTTTCAAATTCTCTTTCGTGTTTCTTAACATTTATTTTTACATGATTTCCGAATATAGCGTTGTGTGTTTTTTATCTACGTTTCGATATTCAAAACTGAGCCGCCATATCTTCATGCATTTCTCTTTACGTACTTTGCCACGTAAGTGTCACCGCCGCAACACTGGCTAACAAGGTTCCTTTTTTTCTGTTTTCCTCTTACAATCTTTAAAATATGATATTTTATAAATTCAGGATTTCCCGTTTCAACGTGTTTTTTTTGTATCAACGTTTCGAGGTGAATTTTTTTCGCTAGATGAATGCCGGCGTACTGAAAAATTATCCTTACAAATTTTAACACTCCCGGCCTCCCGTTGTAGCGCGGGTTAGGTAATACTAGTTATTATTATTATTAAACTGAAAGCACACTTATTATATTTTTAATAAACTTTTTTTCTATTTCGGAATAATTTATAATTTTATCAAACACCGTCTTATTAAATAAAAAAAAATTGTGATTATTTAAATAGAATGGATATGGTAACGATCCCACCATTGAAACTGATAATATTAAAAATTAGAAATAAAGTATTTTAAAATAAATCATTAATTTAATAATGATAGAATCACTTATTTTTGTTTGCTTGCCAGATAGGCTTGTGACTAAGCGGCTCCTTGGTTTGTTAGTGGGAAAGGGATTCGAAAAAAATGTTAACGTAACAATCATTTCTTTAATCTAAGTTTATTACTGAATATGTTAGTAATATAATCTTCTATATTATACTGGTTAAATAAATTTAAAGTTATGTATTTAATAATAAAAATTTTATGTCTTTAAAAACACTTGTATTATAAGAGTTAAATAAAATATAATGTAATATGTTTATATATACACTCGTCAAAATATGTATATAAAAAAATGTTAATTTTTAAAACATTTTTTTTTCATCTGAATATTAATTTTTTTATGTAATTGATAAATATAAATTTCGCGTGGGGACGACGAGGCCAGAGAAGCTTTTTTCGGCTGTTGAGGTGTAGGGAACAGCCCTGTTGGGGTGTTCGCCGGAGAAAGCCTTGGACCGCCGGACCATGGCTGGGGGTGACCGGATAAACGAATCGGGTATTGGCAGTTTTAGTCCCTGAAGTTTGGTTTGTCTTAAATTTAGTCCCTGGAATAACTTCGGATTAAACCCTTTAGTTTGCTTTGTCCAGGAATGGTCCCTCAATAGATTTCAGTTTTAAAACCTTCTAGTTTGATGAATTACCAAACAACCCCTAAAGTTTTTCTTTATTAAATAAATAAATTTAATTTCTTTTAAATCAATTTAATTTATTTATATTTTAAATGTTTTTATAAAACTTATTTTATTATTATTATTATAAATAATTTTTATAAAAGTTATTTATCTTATTTAAATAGATTATTTTATTAAATATGCAACTTTTTAGATTTTTATATAAAATTTTATATAAGTTTTTAAAACTTATAAAATTTTAATTAATTTATATCCGTGAAATAAAATACCTAATCGTATAAAACTAAATAAAAATCTTACACTTTATTAAAATAGGAGATGATTACACGATAAATATAACACAAGTGCGTGAATGAAAATCCGAAACGTCACAGTCTCCCCATGTTAGAGGAATTTCGCCCCGAAATTCAACTAGTGGAGGCTATGAAAAGAGATGCGGATACTTGGTCTTTATTTGGTCTTCACGTTCCCAAGTGAACTCGGGTCCACGTTTAGACTCCCAACGGACCTTGACAATGGGGATGCGGCTACGCTTGAGTTTCTTGACTTCTCGGTCCATGATTTCCACGGGTTTCTCAACAAAGTGCATTTTCTCGTCAATACGCACTTCGTTAAGGGGGATGTGGAGGTTCTCATCGGCTAGACACTTTTTCAAATTAGACACATGAAAAGTCGGATGGACGTTGCTGAGTTCTGAATGGACCCACATATCGAGGTGCAAGTTTTCCTTTCTTTCCAAATCGGACTACGCCTTTCCAAGGTGATACCTTTAGAAGGACCATATCTCCAACTTGAAATTCCAAGGGTTTCCGTCGCTTGTCGGTATAGCTCTTTTGCCGACTTCTTGCTACCCGAATGTTGTCACGGATAAGAGAGACTTTATCGGTGGTTTCTTGGATAAGCTCGGGACCGGTGATTTGTGCTTCGCCAATTTCATTCCAACAAATTGGTGAACGACATTTTCGTCCATAAAGAGCTTCAAACGGTGCCATGTTAATACTTATGTGATAGCTGTTGTTGTAGGAGAATTCAATCAGTGGTAGGTGAGAATCCCAACTGCCACTAAAGTCAATGACACAAGCTCTAAGCATATCCTCGAGAGTTTGGATTGTTCGCTCGGTTTGTCCATCAGTTTGAGGATGGTAGGCCGTACTTAAATCCAAACGAGTACCAAGTGCTGATTGTAATGATTGCTAAAATCAGGAAGTAAAACGCGAATCACGATCGGAGATGATGTTCAAAGGGATTCCGTGACGACTTACGATCTCATCAATGTAGATTCGAGCCAATTTCTAGACTCGATAGTCCTAACGAATAGGTAAGAAATGAGCAGACTTTGTAAGTCGGTCGATAATAACCCAGATACTATCGTGCCCACTAGAAGTGTGTGGAAGTTTGGTGATGAAATCCATAGCAAGGTTCTCCCACTTCCATACGGGAATTTCAGGTTGTTCGAGGAGTCCGGAAGGCTTTTGGTGTTCGGCCTTCACTTTAGAACAAGTTAGGCATTTTGCCACAAAGAGGGCAATATCCTTTTTCATGCCGGGCCACCAATATTGCTGACGAAGACCCATGTACATCTTATCAGCTCCAGGATGTACCGAATATCGAGTCTTATGGGATTCATTCATCAAAAACATACGAAGATCGTCGCGATCGGGAATCCAGATACGATCCAAGTAATACAATAGGCCGTTGGCTTTGGTTTCTAGCAAGAGTTCTACACCACATGCCATTTCTTGATACATGTTTCCCTCGGTAACCGAGGTGTGTTGTGCTTGGAGAATGCGGGCTTGGATATCATTATGAATACGAACACTATGAAGCATGATACGTTCTTTACGACTCAAAGCGTCGGCTACAACATTTGCTTTGCCGGGGTGGTAGCGAATCTCGCAGTCGTAGTCGTTAAGAAGTTTGACCCATCGTCGTTGCCTCATATTAAGCTCTTTTTGATTAAAAATATGTTGGAGACTTTGTGGTCGGTGAAAACCACGCATTTGGTACCATATAAATAGTGTCTCCAAATTTTCAAGTCGAAGACGACAGCACCAAGCTCGAGATCATGGGTCGTATAGTTCTTCTCATGAATTTTGAGTTGACGTGATGCATATGCAATTACTTGGCCACGTTGCATAAGGACACAACCAAGACCTTGGTTGGATGCATCACAATAAACGACAAAGTCATCATTACCACTAGGAAGAGTTAGAATAGGAGCATTGCAGAGCTTGTGCTTGAGAGTTTGAAAAGCTTCCTCTTGCTTGGGTCCCCACTCGTAAGATTTACCTTTATGAGTCAAGGCAGTGAGCGGAACCGCAATCTTGGAGAAATTTGAGATGAAGCGACGATACTAACCCGCTAGTCCAAGGAAGGAACGAATCTCGGTAGGAGTCTTAGGAGTACTCCAATTCTTTACCGCTTTGATTTTTGCCGGGTCCACATGAATTCTCTTATCGTTGACTATGTGTCCCAAAAATTGAACTTCCTTTAGCCAGAATTCACACTTGGAGAACTTGGCGTATAGTTGTTCTTTCTTCAAGAGTTCTAAAATCAAACGAAGATGTTGTTCATGCTCCGCTTTCGTCTTAGAATAGATAAGAATGTCATCAATGAAAACGATCACGAACTTGTCCAAATAAGGTTTGCATACACGGTTCATGAGGTCCATGAAGACCGCAGGTGCATTAGTCAAACCGAAGGGCATGACCATGAACTCGTAGTGACCATATCTAGTCCGAAAGGCAGTCTTCGGAATGTCTTCATCGAGAACACGAAGTTGATGGTATCCGGAACGAAGGTCAATCTTGGAGAAACATGTTGAACCTTGAAGCTGATCGAAAAGATCGTCGATACGGGGTAAAGGATATCGGTTCTTAATTGTAAGTTTGTTGAGTTCACGATAATCAATGCACATTCGAAATGATCCATCCTTTTTCTTTACAGACAGCACGGGAGCACCCCAAGGTGAATGGCTCGGGCGGATGAATCCTTTGGATGAGAGTTCTTGTAATTGACTTGCAAGCTCTTGCATCTCGGAAGGTGCAAGATGATAGGGGGCTTTTGCCACGGGAGTTGCCCCGGGCACAAGGTCGATACGAAACTCCACTTGTCTAGTGGGAGGAAGACCAGGTAAATCCTCGGGGAATACCTCGGGAAAATCTCGAATGATTGGAATGTCTTGCAATTTCTTACCCTTGTCTTTCGTGTCAACTATGTGGGCCAAGAATGCAATGTACTTTTTCCGCAAGTACTTTTGTGCCAATGTGCAAGACATGATTTGAAGACCACGACACAGTTTTTCACCGAAAATAACTAACGTGTCACCCGAAGGGAGAGGTATACGAATGCACTTTTCGTGGCAAATAACCTCGGCATGGTGCTTGGATAACCAGTCCATGCCAATTATAATATCGAAGCTTCCCAATTGCATTGGAAGGAGATCAACAGAGAATTCATGATTATTAAGCTCGAGATTGCAGTTGCGGATAACGGAGTTTATAGCAATAGATTTCCCGTTTGCTATCTCCACGGAATAAGGATTGTCAAGTTTCGTTCTTTGTTTAGCAAGTCGAGATTCAAAGGTAAGAGACACGAAACTCCTATCGGCACCGGTATCAAATAAAATGGATGCATAATGATTGTTTACGAGAAACGTACCGTTTATCACGTCGTTGTTTGCTTGTGCCTCATTAGCGTTTATATTAAACGCTCGTCCTTGGGGACCACCTTGATGATGAAGTTTTGGGCATCGGTCACGGAAGTGGTTTGGGTCTCCACATTCGTAACATGCCCGACCATTGAGAAGTGCCGGATAGTTTGGACGGTTGGCTGGAGCAGCTTGGTGGACGGGAGGACGGGTACGGCAGGTAGTGACCACGTGTCCATATCGTCCGCAGCTTGAACACAATCGGCATGGTAAGTTGGCAGGATGATGGTACTTGCAGGTCTGACATTGGGGATTTGGACCCAAATAAGGTTTCGGGTTTTGACCCAAAGGGGCCGCTTGAATAGCAGGTACAGCGGGAGTTACGGCTGCGAAGTTTCGACCCTTACGTTTCTTGTTGCGGTTAGAAGACTCGGGTTTTACATCTTTGACGGCCGCAAGAGTAGACACAACCTTCTTGGAACCCTTTCTGGTTAAGGTTCCGGCTTTGACATGGTTGTCGGATAGTGTAGCAGATAGACGGATAGCAGCTTCAAGAGTAGGAGGATTGCTTCCTAGCACAGCATCTTGAATTTGCATAGGCAGGCCGCCTATGTATTTTTCAATTCCCCGAGCAAGGGGAGTGATCATATGAGGCACCAGCAGACTTAGCTCTTGAAACCGGGTGGTGTAAGCCAGATTATCCCCGCTGTCTTGGGCAAGATCCCAAAATTCAGCCTCGAGCTTCCTCATTTCATTCCGAGGACAGAATTCATCAGTCATGGCCTTCTTCAGATCATCCCATGATAAGGATGTAGCAACCTCAGCACCACGAGTGCGTTTTTCACCGTTCCACCAGGTGAGGGCTCTCTTTTGGAGTACACTTGTGGCATAACGAACCCGAAGATTATCGGGACAGTCGCTGTTTAGGAATGTGCTTTCCATGCTTTCAAACCACTGAAGTAGGCCGGTAGCACCTTCAGTCCCGAAGAATTTAGTAGGATTGCACGAGTTAAAGTGCTTAAACGTGCAATGAGGCGGGTTGGTACCACCGTTCCCTTGGATGTTGTGAGACCCGTCACTGTTGTTATTTGCTTGGGTCATTTGCCCTACTAGCTGGGCAAGGAGAGTAGCAAGATCCGGGTTGGAAGTGGTAGAGTTTGCACGTCGAGGAGGCATTCTAACACCATAAGAAAAGACAATGATATTTTAGATAAGACGGATAAATATGAGTTATAGCGGGAAATAATGTAAGCAGAAATGCGAGATTTATCATGACGCGTGCCAGTGCATGTGTATTTATTCTAAGTTGATAGGGGAAACTAAGTCATCTTTTCCGGGTAGGTCATGATGTTATAGATCATTATTTGCATAATAGGAATTGCCGGGACTTGCATGCATTACAAATCGTTATTACGTGTGCACCCGAAATAATGATTTGTTTTGCGTGTTTGTCTAGTTCTTCCTATCTTGCTATAATATCCCCAAATTTTAAGGTTAAGCTCGGATTGTATCCTTGCGAATACATTGACTTATCAACGTTAATTAATTTCCCGAAACTTTCAAAGAGACATGCTTTAGCCTATAGGTAAACACTCACTTCAGGAATTCCCAGGAAAGCATACGGGTCCGTTTATTTGGATTTATACGAAATGCTTTCCTAGACAGAAAACCCAATGTACAGGTGTCACCCTTCCAGATTGCACGTGTCTTTTACTGGTTTCAAGAAATTAAGTCGTTGACGAGGTTTTCAAGATTTTAATAGAATTGAGAGTCTAAGAGTAATATATGTGTAGGAAATGTTGCAATTAATATGGATTAGTAAAGAGTATTGATAAGGATGGGTAGTGTATTCGTTTGCATAAGTTTGTTTGTCCAATATGTATGTAAAGTATGTATCATGTATCAAAGTCTTGTATGTATGTGTATAAGTCTCATGTACTAAACTTGGGAAAATTCAAATAATACCTAACTACAAATAATTCACATAGCAATTTATCATTTAGCACATAACACATAAAAGGGAGTCCTAGGGTTATAGTCTAGGTCATTGTGTCTAATAACCTAATTCCCTATAACCATGGCTCTGATACCAATCTGTCACACCCCGACAGATGGCGGAATCATCGAGGCGGACAATGTGATGATTGTTCAAAAGCACATGATAACTAAAGGTTGCATAATTCATTAATTAAGTTTAAAGACAACAAGTTCCAAATACAATACATTTCAAATAACCTAGTCTAGTTCAAAACATTAATTTATTTAACTAGGTCCATAGTTCCTAAGTGGAAAGATCTTCGGCAAGCAGTCACATATCCAAACCTGAAACATTATTTAAATCAAGTGTCAACTAAAAAGTTGGTGAGTACATAGGTTTAGAATTTCCTGTAAATAGTAGTTGTAAATCATTTTGCAACTCATTGTTTATATTGTTAAACATAGTATGTATGATGTATCATTTATTTAATCACAATTCAAACCGAGTTTGACACGCTTGAACAGAGCACAACAGCTAAGTCCGGTATATTTGAATATAGTTACCCACTATATCCGATATGTTTGAATATAACACGCGGTCATATCCGAGTATGCAGTAATAAACACCCTAACCGGGTGGGCTGGTCAGGCACAATAGATCTATCAATATTACAGTTGGTTGTCTTGTGTTTAAATGTATGTACATCCAAATAATAAGCATATAGTCCACATGTATAACACGTATAAACAATGTGAGTAGCATGAATAATGTTTCACCCCAAAATGTAGAAAAATGTAAAATAGGGGCTATGTAACTCACCTGGCTAGCGGATATGTTAATCCACGAGTGCGGGTGATAAGGATGTTGAAACCTAGGCACGATGAAACCCTATGTGGATGGATAAGTATTATTGTATGTTTATGAGCGTATTCGTATTTAATGAGTATAGACTTTATAATAATATCCTAAATAATTATTTGTATAAAATAGGATAGAAAATGATAACGGTTTTGTAGAACTTTAACTCATAAAAATATATTTATATATATATATATATATATATATATATATATATATATATATTGTTCTAAACAAATATTTATTATGTTTATCGCATTTATATATAACAATAGCAAATAAAAGAAAATTCTTTATTTGACTAATCATATATTATATATATATTAAAATTTGTTTTAACAAGTTTATAAAAAAAAATATTGCAAGACTTATAAAGGTGGGACATTGTATATGTGAAAAGGGTATTTTGATAAGTTTTATAAAATTGTTACAAAGTTTATAAAAATAGGACATTTTGTATATTATAATGTATTTTAATAAGTTTATAAAAATATTACACGGTTTATAAAAATAGGACATTTTATATATTATAATGTATTTTAATAAGTTTATAAAAAATATTACAAAAAATGGGATGGTTTATAAAAATATAGTTTAATCGATTTTAAAATAAACGAGCGAGTAAACCGACTCGTTTTAGTATTTATTATATAAAAATGATATTAAAATAAGTTAGGTTAATTAAATAGAATAAATGGAATGAAAACAGAAGTAAAAAAAATAGGCCGAAGGCCAACCGGATTCGAACCCGCGACCTGTAACTCGAACACACACACGCATAACCAGCCGGGCTACTGCCCATCGCTGGTTATGTGTGTATCGAATAATTTAAGTACACAAAGGAAAAGTTGGTCGCTGGTCCTCGGTGACCGGCAAACCGTGTCCGAGGACACTGGGTTTGCCCGGTAACTCTCGGGCGATGGTCGAGTTTTCGATTGGAAATGCTTACCAGGTGATAACAGAAGGTAAAGGAATCGATTCGAGACTCGAACCTAGTCGCGAAGGGCCCGGTCGACAGAAGCCTTGAACCGTAAATGTCCAAAACGGGAATCAAACTTCTGGATGGAATCAGCTCCTGAATTCTTAGTCACAGCTTCTCTCAGGGAAGACGAAAGTGATGAAATTCTCAATTTGGAGTGAGAGCAGGTGGAAGGATGGTAGCGGGCCGACAATGGTCATTTATAGGCGAGCTTGATTTCTATGTTAGAACGTGCAATTGGGCATGTCTCGACATTGTTCTGAATGAGACGAAACTAACCAGACAATCGACACGCGTGGAGGTGGCCTGTCGAGCGCGAATTCGATTGAGGGTTTTTCCGCCACCAACAGGATCAGTCGATCCCTATGTTTAATCGACAAATTTGTCGAGGGCTTTTGTTCGCGTGGGGACGACGAGGCCAGAGAAGCTTTTTTCGGCTGTTGAGGTGTAGGGAACAGCCCTGTTGGGGTGTTCGCCGGAGAAAGCCTTGGACCGCCGGACCATGGTTGGGGGTGACCGGATAAACGAATCGGGTATTGGCAGTTTTAGTCCCTGAAGTTTGGTTTGACTTAAATTTAGTCCCTGGAATAACTTTGGATTAAACCTTTTAGTTTGCTTTGTCCAGGAATGGTCCCTCAATAGATTTCAGTTTTAAAACCTTCTAGTTTGATGAATTACCAAACAACCCCTAAAGTTTTTCTTTATTAAATAAATAAATTTAATTTCTTTTAAATCAATTTAATTTATTTATATTTTAAATGTTTTTATAAAACTTATTTTATTATTATTATTATAAATAATTTTTATAAAAGTTATTTATCTTATTTAAATAGATTATTTTATTAAATATGCAACTTTTTAGATTTTTATATAAAATTTTATATAAGTTTTTAAAACTTATAAAATTTTAATTAATTTATATCCGTGAAATAAAATACCTAATCGTATAAAACTAAATAAAACTCTTACACTTTATTAAAATAGGAGATGATTACACGATAAATATAACACAAGTGCGTGAATGAAAATCCGAAACGTCACATTATGCCTGCATGTGTGTACGATTTTTGGGTCACGTAGGTGATGGTCGTGACGGGTAAACCGGAGTGTGACTAGCCTTACTTTGATATTAAATGTTTTTGTATCTTAAGGCATAGATCTTTGCGAGGTGAATGTTTTAGTGCTCAAGGGAAAGAAAGTGTTTTGTGATAAAACGTGTTTGACGTTAATTGAATTGCTTATGTGTATATGTTATTTGTGTCACGTACTTAATAGTCATGGCGGGAGATCAAGCGTAAGCTTGATATTGTGTTGACGTTAGTCAACGAGATATTGAGTCTGGCATTAGTCAGGAAGGAGAGCAAGCATAAGCTTGATATTGTGTTGACATTAGTCAACGGGTTATTGTGTCTGACGGCAGTCGGGCGGGAGATCGTGTTTGCTTGTGTCTTAGGAACAGACAATACGATATACTTGTGTGTCGATAATTATGACTACTTTAATTTTTTAGGAATTATTTATAAGTACACTTTTGAGATGTAAACCATTTTTATAACGGTTTTGGGATTCAATATTCCCTGATGAACAACTATAGAACTCACTCATTGTAGCTGAGTTTTAAGCATGTATTTCAGGTAAAGAGAAGGTGTGAGATGGTGTCTTCTGGATGGCAATTGGTTACCGTGGGTGTTCGTGATGACATTATTTATCAGTTGTTTCGTTGAGATATTTAAATACTTGTACTTGGTTTGAATTATGTTTGGGTCGGGTCGTTGACCTTTGTTGACTATTTGATTTTCGCTGCAATAAAATGAGTTTAGTTTGATGTCTATGACTACTTAGATTGCGTTTGTACCAACAAGTAGAGTTCCCGGTTTTGGGGCCTTACAAGTTGGTATCAGAGCGGTGGTTAAAATAATCTGGGCATCCTCGATGCCTAGACTTAGACTGAGAATGGGACCAATGTGTGGGAATGTCATCACGTGTGTAGAAGCATGTTTTTGTAACTATAGATGAAATTCTATGTATCGTTGTACTAGGATAGTACACAGGAGGGTGTTCCTACGTACTTAACAAGTACACCACATTGTTCCTGCGTATTTAGTAAGTACGCATGGCTTTTGCCTTGCGTACTTAGTAAATACGCATGAATAGTTCTTGCCCCCTATATATTGAGATGATGGTCTGATTTGTAGGTTGAACTTCTGGAACAAGGTTGAGAGGTGTCCGGGCGGGATGAGTTCTCCCGCCCCTGGACCGTGAGCGTAGACGAGAGATGTGTACTTCTTCGATATGTAATGTGATATGACTTCTTTGTAATAGATTACGTATCGTTTCTGTCGATTCTCTTGTTGTTTATGTTCGTGGTTTTCTCTCTCTTGTCTCCTTCGTTCCCACACGAATCGAAGACCAGGTCTTTGTTTTTCCGCTGCGCGACGAGGTTCCCGGGACCTACAACTGGTATTAGAGCCTCGTTGCGTTGATTTGTGTTCCAGATTCGAGTTTTTAGGGTTTCGAGCAGATCTGAATTCATACGGGTCATAACTTTTTCAAACCAAAATCCTTAAATTCGTCTTTGTTACCGCTTCATTTGGTGTTTGGAAGGCTGAGGGTTTGTTAGAAGATGATTTCTAAGCTTTTGGAAGCATCGATTTCTCAAATCCAACACTTTTCGAGCATTCCCCTTAAGATCAATCAAGAACGCTGTTGTGCTGAATAAGTACCCAATTTCAGCTTTTCTGCGTACTTACTAAGTACGCATGGGTTAGCCATGCGTACTTACTAAGTACGCATGAGGAGTTGACCTGCGTACTTACTAAGTACGCATGTGCACTTTGCTCTGTGAACTTACTAAGTACGCAAGGTCTGTACACCACGTACTCATGAACATCTGACCTGCGTACTTACTAAGTACGCATGAGCATTTGGCTCTACGAACTTAGCATGTACGCAGGAGTAGTCTGCCATGCGTATTTACTAGTCATTTGGGATTAAAAAAAAACTTTTCTTGGCCAAAACTTTTGACGGATCGTTTGTATGCTTGTTTCGGGCCACTTTTGAGATGATAGTAATTATGGTTTTTCGGGACCGAATTTTGTATTTGATGTGGCTTGGCGAAACAAGGATGAGATTTTTGTTGGATGATACCAATTTTCATATATTGGTGAGGTGTTCAAACCTGAAAATGTACGCTACGAGTATCCGAGATACTTCTTTAATAGGGAACGAATGCTGAATCAAGTTGAGCAACTGGGTCGTCATCGGCTAAAGGTCTCGTTTTATTTGTGAAGATGTTGCTGCTTTGGGTCTTTGCAAAAAGAATCATATTGTTTAGGTATTCAAACCTGAATATGTAGGCTACGAGTATCTATGATACTTCTTTAATAGGGATGAATACTGTAACAACTTGAACCCAAGGTCTTGCTGTTTTGGATCTTAGCAAAGAAATAAAAGAATAAAATCCTAGATTTAACTAGATATGGTTTTTGAGGAATCGGGTGAAGCGGTGATGAAGCTGGTCATAGTTTACAGATAAATGAAGGGGATAAAATCTAAGGAGTATTCATGGGACGTTAAAGGGGTGGTGGATTAGCCGTTGGTACATCCTATATATAAACCTCGATAACGTAACATGGATCTCAACAATGATTTCTCGTGTAAACTATATTTTTTCGTGCTCTTTGGACAAGCCTGTGTTCAAGATTTGATGTGATTTAGTTATGATTGGATTTCTCAATTGGGATCTGGGCGGAATCCAGATAGACAACGTAGTTATGGGACTTCACTGTGGTGAATGTTACCGACTAGGAGATGTTAACCCGGATTGAAGATCTTATAGTTAAGAAGGAGTCTGTAGAAGCATGTTTAGTAACTATAGATTAAATTCTATGTATCGGTGTACTAGGCTAGTATGCAGGAGGGTGTACCTGCGTACTATGCAAGTATACCACATTGTTCCTGCGTACTTAGTAAGTACGCATGGCTTTTGCCTTGCGTACTTAGTAAGTATACATGAATAGTTCCTTCCCCTTATATATTGAGATGATGGCCTCATTTGTAGGTGGAACTTCTGGAACAAGGTTGAGAGGTGTCCGGGCGGGATGAGCTCTCCCGCCCCTGGACCGTGAGAGTAGACGAGAGATGTGTACTTCTTCGGTATGTAATGTGAGATGACTTCTTTGTTATGGATTACATATCATTTCTGTCGATTCTCTTGTTGTTTTTGTTCGTGGTTTTCTCTGTGTTGTCTCCTTCGTTCCCACACGAATCGACGACCAGTTCTTTTTTTTCTGCTGTGCGACGAGGCTCACGGGACCTACAACATGTAACCAAAAGCCAGAAGCGCCAGGTATGAGTTTGTATGTGTGTCGTGTTAGTAGAATAAGACAGGGGCGTTACGCCAAAGATGCAGTACAGGGAGGGTTTAAAACCTGAAAAGCAAGACGAGAGGGTAATGGCGATTGGCCACCATCATTAACTGATTGCACTGCTCGTAATGTTTTAAACTGTACATGAATAATGCATAGTTTGTTATTATTTCAGTAAGTCGATGGCACCGAAAAGACAAGTTGCTGCTACTGCTAACGATGGGAGGTGTCGTAGGAATGTTCATAACGAGGATATTAATGGAGAAGAGGTGTCGGTTCACACCGAACCATCTGTGCATACTGAACCTTCAGTGCACTCTGAGCACAATGAGGAGTTCCAGTTCGAACCAGCGGTTCATGATGCGGTGAAGAAGGAAGTGGTGGAGATGATCCATGAGTATTTGTCGGACATTGTGAAAGCGACATTCGAGGAGTTAGAGAAGAGAGTCCTGGAGGATGTGAAGGAAAAGAAGAAACCGTCTGGGGGTGGCGGTAACTGCGACTATAGGCACTTTAAGAAGTGCGATCCGCCTAAATTTGATGGGCGTAAAGATGCGGTGGCTACGTACCACTAGCTTACCGAGATGGAGTCTACCATCTCAATTAGTGAGTGCAGGTCGGACCAGACCGTGAAGTTTGTTTCACACTCATTCTTGGGGGAGGCTTTGCAGTGGTGGAACTTAGTTAAAGAAAGAAAGACTGCTCAGGAATTGGGAGATATGACTTGGGAGGATTTGAAAGGGTTAGTGAGGAAGAAGTTCTGTGCTCCTAGGGAGCTGGAAAGGGTTGAGCGAGCGTTTTTGACACTCAAGGTGGGTAAACTAACACACCGCGAGTACACTTCAAAGTTCATCGAGATGGCACGTCTGGTGCCACACTTAGCGGGTAATGATGAGCGTTGGAAGAAACTGTATGTAGAGGGTTTGCCAGATAGGGTGAGGCATTTGGTCAAGGCTCAGTAATACATGTGAAGGTAGTTCAAGAACAGTTTCAAAGGCAGATTGAACTTGGAGTTTCAAAAATGAAAGCATACAGGGCAAAGGTTAAAGCAAAGAAACAGGTGCAGGGGGATTACAACTCCCGGTATGTTTTGCTCAGAGATTATGTGAATGAACTTTTAAATGCAAATCCAGGTACAACTGTTAAGATAGAGGTGGATCCAGTAACATATGTAAATGACTCAACTAGAAAATTTAAAAGGATGTATGTGTGCTTCGGTGCTTTAAAACATGGATTTAAAGCAATAGGGAGGGATCTGTTGGGTTTGGATGGTGCATTCTTAAAAGGTCCCTTTCCAAGGCAAATACTAAGTGTAGTGGGCCTTGACCCCAACAATGGGACATACCATGTTTCTTATGAAATAGTGGAGGAAGAGAATTTAAGCTCCTAGACCTGGTTTATTGAACTTTTAGGTGAAGATTTGTACTTGGAAAAAAAGTCAAACTTTACCTTCATTAGTGACAGGCAAAAGGTATGTTATTCTCACATATTCAAACTTAAAGTCACAGTTTATTTTTTCTTATCTAACTTGGTTGTATACACTCAAACAAGGTATTATTCCTACAATTCAAAAGGTGTTCCCATATGCTGATCACATATTCTGTCTCAGGCACATTAATGAGAATATGAAAGCAACTTTCAAGGGCGAGCTTTATAAGGATATGTTATGGAAGTGTGAAACCTTAACCACACATGTTCAATTTAAAGAGGCAATGGATGAATTGAAAAAAGTTCAACAATGATGCCAACTTGTGGTTGTCTAACATACCCCGTAAACATTGGACCAGAGCACACTTCTCAAGTATACTCATACAATACTGTTATTATGTTTAGAATTTAAAATTTCAATTATGTTTAAAAATTCAATTATTGCTGATGTATTGCTCATACAATACTGTTATTTATTATTTACACAGGTAAGGCATTATCTGATGTATTGCTAAATAATATGTATGAGGTTTTCAAATCTAAGATAGTTAAAGGCAGGGATAAGCCCATCATTTCAGCACTTGAATACATAAGGGAGTATTTAATGAGGAAGATTGTGACTGTTTTGAAGCTAATTGACAGAAGTGAAGAGCTGCTTACACCCACTGCCACCAAAATGTTAGAAGTCATAAAAAAGGAAGCAACAAAATACACAACAATGTTGAATGGAGAAGATAAATATGAAGTCACTGGTCAAAGGGGTGATAAAGTTGCTGTGGATATGGGTTGGAAAGTTTATACTTTCAGGAGGTGGGAACTAACTGGTATGCCATGCAAACATTCTGTGGCAGCAATTTGGCACATGGCTACCAATGTTCAACCGTCTAGGGTGTTAGAAAGTTGGGTACATCCAGTCTACAGGATGGATAGGTGGATAAAAGTTTATAGTTTCAGGATCAACCCCATCAATGGGAGGTGTTATTGGCCAAAGTCCCAACTTCCTACAACCCTCACACCACCAAATCATCATAAACAACCAGGAAGACCCAGAAAAGGCTAGGAAGAGATCAACTGTCGAAATGGAAGACATTACAAAGAGTGGGTGGTTGTCAATGAAAAATACTATAGTAACATATGGAAAGTGTGGAAAGAGGGGCCATAATTCAAGGACATGCAAAGGCCAGGAGCTAAAATAATTGTGATTTGCTGGTTCTACTTAATCTTTTGGTTTGATTATGTGTACTCTCTTTTGGAACATTTGGTATTTCTTTAGGTTTGTTTTGTGATCTTTGTTTTGTTTTGGATATTTGCATGTTTATGGTACTGTTTGTATGGTATGTTTATGAACCTATGGAATGGTTATGGTATTGTTTGTATGGTATTATGGTTATTTTCACTATGTTTGTATGTTTTGGTTTTGTGACAGTTTGCAACCCATACAATAATGTAGTTTGCATCCCATACAATAATCAATAGTCATACTTCAGTTTGCAGATTTGGCCTGCAGATATTGGTCCAAATTGTAGTCAATTTTGGTTCAGTTTGTAGTCAGATTTGGCCTGCAGATATTGGTCCAATTTGAAGTCAGTTTGTAGTCAGATTTGGCCTGCAGATATTGGTTCAGTTTGAAGATTTGGCCTGCATTTAATTTGGCTGCAGATTTTAGACAAAGTCAATTTAATTTGGCTGCAGATTTTAGACAAAGTCATACAATAATGTAGTGAAATTTTGCAATCAAATTGTAGTCAAATTTGCATTCAAATTGTAGTCAAAATTGCAGTCAAATTATAGTCAAAATTGCAGTCAAATTATAGTCAATTGCAGTAATATTGTAGTCAAATTGGTAGATCCATTGTACTCAAATTGGTAGATCCATTTCATTAAAATTGAAAATATCCCAGCATACAACCATTACAGAATACAACAAAAACAAAATACAACCGTAATAGCTAAGAACAAATGTGGAACTAGTTGATCTTAACATAAATTACAAAAATCAGGAAACAAATCCAACTAATAACCAAATACTTCTTCAATTTCTTTGTTTCAGCTTCATTTGATTTGACCTTTTCCTCAAGTTTGTTCTTTGCTTTAATCAGACCAGGGATAATGTCCATAGATCTTTGACACATTTCAGGGTCAAACCATCCAATGAATCGACATTTTGATCCTTGATATAGGAAACAAACAAAAATTAGGTTAAGAAATTGATTACCACACCAGCAGAAATTAGGTTAAGAGGAGAGTAATGGTGAATCGACATTTTGGTTACCTTGTCGTGACATGCGTAAAATCGACGACCTAGGTTGACCGGTGTCCATGATGTAGTGAAGACTGCTTCTTTACCACACCAGCAAAACACCATTCTTGAATTCGAATTTTGTTTCGAGGATAGATAAAGAACTATGATCAATTTGACCTAATTTTGAAAGGGGAACATGAAATGAAGAACTATGATCGTCGGGGTATTAGAAAGGGGGTAAACGAAAAGAAATAAAATGACTTTTTTGCCCTCAAGTGCCAAGTACGTGACCTGACTTAACGGTGAAAATAGACGGTCGTTAGCCTAAAGGTAAGTTTTAAACATAAAGGATGTAATTTGTAATTTCTTTTGTAGGTCCCGGGAGCATCGTCACGCAGCGGAGATAATGCGGATCTGCTCAGTGATTTGTGTGGGAACCAAGAAACAAGACAGAGAAGAATACGAACATAAAGAAGAGAATCAACACAAAAACGATACGTAATCCATAACAAAGAAGTCATCTCACATTACATACTTAAGAAGTACACATCTCTCATCTACGCTCACGGTCCAGGGGCGGGAGAGCTCATCCCGCCCGGACACCTCTCGACCTAGTTCTAGAGTTCCACCTACAAATGAAGACAAGTCTTCTATTTATAGGGGCAGGAACACTACCTGCGTACTTGGCTAAGTACGCAGGGCATTGGTCATGCGTACTTGCTAAGTACGCAAGGCAAAAGCCTTGCGTACTTACTAAGTACGCAGGACCAACTGGTGAACAAGCTAAGTACGCAGGAACACCCTCCTGCGTACTAGCCTAGTACACCGATACATAGAATTTAATCTATAGTTACTAAAACATGCTTCTACAGACTCCTTCTTAACTATAACATCAAATTCTATCTATCACTAACACTGATAATCATCAGTTTACATAGAATGTCCTAAAAGACTCCATCTAAACTAATGACGTCACATGTCTTCTGGCGAGACTTGATCTTCTGGCATTCCACTTGAGATCTTCAAATCTTCAAACTTCAGTCTTCAGTTGCCGAGTGATGACAAACCCGATTCCCTCTTAACTGTAGCTTTCATTATAGACCAAACCAAGTGCTTCAATAAGAACCAACTAACCCAACACAACACATTGTAGACCAAGCAGTAGCAACCTCCACCCTGACATAGAATTCCTCCAAATCAGCTGGCATATGATAGAGAGTTTGAATTTCTAATAACCTGCATCAAACTAATCAGCTCCCATAGGAATTCCAATAAGATAAACTTTAGTCTTCACACCAGATGTGTCCAACTCTATCCTGTATCTTCACGAGTCAACCAAATTCCCGAAGATGTTCATTTCCAATTTCCCCTTTCAATGTAAGCTTCTCCTGACTAGACCAGAAACAAGGGAACGTTTCCTATCCCGTCGGCAAATGATAAAAGGTTCCATCTTCAACTAATAATCCAACGAATATCCAGCTTTATCTTGAAAACACACGATAGAATCAAACACAAAATCATGCTCAGCAGTGATCATCCTGAATCCAAAGTCCAACATTCTTCAATTAGATCTTCATTCCTGGTTAACACCTCATAATCTGTATACATTCACCATGGCGTGAAGTTCCATAACTAGGTTGTCTATCTAGCATTCCGCCCAGATTCCAAATGAGAAATCCAATCATAACTAAATCACATCAAATCTTGAACACATGCTTGACCAATGAGCACGAAAAATATAGTTTACATGAGAAATCATAGTTGAGATCCATGTTACGTTAAAGAGGTATATATATATAGGAAGTACCTACGGCTTTTCCACCACGTCTTTAATGTCTCATGAATACTAGATTTTATCCCCCTCATTTCTCTATAAACTATGGCCAGTTTCATCATCACTTCACTCAAATCCTCAAAAAGCACAACTAGTCAACTCCAGGATTTTATTCTTTTATTCATTTGCAAAGATCCAAAACAGCAAATCCTTGGGTTCAAGTTGTTACAGTATTCATCCCCTATTAAAGAAGTATCCCGGATACTTGTAGCCTACATATTCAGGGTTGAATACCTAAACAAGATGATTCTCTTTCCAAAAGACCCAAAGCAGCCACATCTTCACAAATAGAACGATACCTTTAGCCGATGGCGACCCAATTGCTCCCATTAGTTTAGCATTCATACCCTCTTAAATAAGTATCCCGGATACTCGTAGCCTACATTTTCAGGTATGGACACTTAAACAATGTATGACAAGTGGTATCACCCAACAAAAATCTCGTCCGTGTTTCACCAATCCACATCGTATACAAATTCTCGCCCGGAAAAACCAAAATTACTATCTTCTCAAAAATGGCCCGAAACACGCGTACAAATGATCCCTAAAAAAATTTGACCAAAGAAAGTTTTCCCATATGCTAGTTCATGCGTACTTAGTAAATATACACATAAAGGGTGTTCATGCGTATTTAGTAAATACGCAAAGCCAAGTACCCATGCGTACTTGTTAAGTGCGCAGAGAAATGCTCTTGCATACTTAGCTAAGTACGCAGGTCACTTCTCATGCGTACTTACTAAGTACACAGGGCTAACCCATGCATACTTAGCAAGTACGCAGAAAAGGTGATTTTGCGTACTTGTTCAGTAAAACAGTGTTCTTGACGGATCTTGAGGAGAATGCTCGAAAAGTGATGGATCTGAGAAATTGATGCTTCCAAAAGCTTAGAAATCATCATCTAACAAACCCTTAGCCCTCCAAACACCAAATGAAGTGATAACAAACTCGATTTTAAGGATTTTAGGTCTGAAAAAGTATGAACTCGTATGAACACAGATCTGTTCAAAACCCTAAAAAATCAAATCTGGAACATAAATCAACAAACACCGAGGCTCTGATACCACTTGTAGGTCCCGGGAGCCTCGTCGCACAGCGGAGATAACACGGATCTGCTCAGTGATTTGTGTGGGAACCAAGAAACGAGACAGAGAAGAACACGAACATAAAGAAGAGAATCAACACAAAAATGATACGTAATCCATAACAAATAAGTCATCTCACATTACATACTGTAGAAGTACACATCTCTCATCTACGCTCACGGTCCAGGGGCGGGAGAGCTCATCCCGCCCGGACACCTCTCGACCTAGTTCTAGAGTTCCACCTACAAATGAAGACACGTCTTCTATTTATAGGGGCAAGAACACTACTTGCGTACTTGCTAAGTACGCAAGGCAACCAACTGGTGAACAAGCTAAGTACGTAGGAACACCCTCCTACGTACTAGCCTAGTACACCGATACATAGATTTTAATCTATAGTTACTAAAACATGCTTCTACATCTTTAGTTAAATGACATAATTTAAAATTTGGGTAATAGTTAAAGAAAGTAATTTGTAATTCGCTCTATATTTTATTATAATCTATTTTATATAAGGTATTAATTTATTTTCGTAAACTAAAACAAAGAGTTATAATTTTTCCTACACAAATTTCTTAGATGTATCAATTCGCTGACATGCATGCATCGTACCAAGGCTAAAATCCAACTCACTCACAAAATACATACACATAATCAACCTACACCATTCACCATTCACCATTCACCATTCACCCATGCCATTATCAAAAGGGCATTTGATCTAACAGTATCTTAAAGTTTTTAAAAATAGTGTCCATCTTTTTAAGAATGAGGGTTCGAGTTTCACAATAAACAATAATATATTATAAAAAGTAGATTAGATTGTTGTTAAAAAAAATACACAATGTGATTATTCATTTCGTATAAATGACACAAAATTAGTAGAAGAGATTCATAGCATAGTGCCATAGTGTTAAAAGAGTGAGTATACAATTTCAAAAGATATTCTAAATTCAAAAAAGGGAATTAATATTTTATTAAAATATACTAGTTTTAATAAGGAATTTAAATAGTAGGTTATTGGATAAATTAATGGGAATTTGTCGCTTTCTCTTTGCTTAATATAATAAGCATTGGACGACTCGATGCCTAAACTACGTTCATGTTGCAATAAACAAATCAGATCAATAAAAATATGGTTATTTAATGTGATATTTTTTTTAATGTTCGACAGGAGCAATCTTGATTACCTATATGTATTTACTCATCCATATATAGTATATATTAAATATATAATAAATAACTACTTATAATCATGTGAGTCTAAGATTATTTTTTGAGTAAATTACAATTTGAGTCACTACGTTTATTTATTTTAACTACTTGAGTCTTTGCTTTTTTATTTAACGGTCTGTGGCACTGGTTCGTCTTCTTGATTAGACCAAAGTTACAATTGTTTTTCGCATCATTAGCTCTCTTCTTCCCATGTTTCAAATTATGATTTGAAACCCTAGAATCGAAATTGGGGTTATGGTCAGCTAAAGTTACCAAATTATGAAAGAGGGATTCCGTTCACGGTTGCCGGGGAATGAAGAGGGATTTACGCTCCAGTTATGAAAAACAAAAGTCAGGCCATAGACTGTTAAAAAAAGAGAGCATGGACTCAGATAGTAAAGCTGGCAAACCTCAAGTAATCAAATAGTAATTTACTCTTTTTTTTCATTTATTTTTTTCTTTACTACTAATTATTTAATATTTTTTACTAGTTATTTAATACTTCTTTTATTATAGTTAATATTTTCTTTATAATTCTTAAATCTTCATTACTAACTATTTAATATTTTCTTTATTCAACACGTGTAAAACACGGGGTTCTAACCTAGTTTCCTAATAAAGGTTGATGCTTAATTTTCCTTAATTTTAATTTTTAATCATCCAGACATATACCCATGACATAATGGTCTAGTGGTATGGTGTTTCCCCTCCCCCACCCGTTATGTGGTTTGTGTTTAAATCTTTACAACTACACTGTTATGTGGTATTTAGATGTAAGAAATTGATTTAAAAAAATCATCTGGATATATATATATATATATATATTTTAACAGCAAACTTTTACTCCTAAATACCACTTAACTTGCACTTATAAAATTTGAACCCACACCATTTTTGTGAGGGTAATCACCAATGACACTAGATCACAAGGTTATGGACAATCATCCAACTATATAGTGTATCAAAGAAAACAAGGGTATTAAAATAGAATAAAAGTTTATAAATAAATTATTAATAATAATTAGCGTTTTAAAGTTACTGAGACTCAACCAATAACTCTACTATGTATAAAACTATATTAGGTACGTTTGTTTAGTGTTTAAAAAATTAAACATGATAATTTAAAAAAAAATATTTTTACGTTTCCTAAACATCACTTTATCTTCCTTTTATCAATATATAGAAAAAGGTGTTACTTTTATATACGTCTTCTCTTATACCAACTTTCTTCATTTACCAAAATGGGGTGATAAATTATTTAATTTTAAACTTTATAATATTTTTTTCATCAATAAAGAGTGACAATTTATATATTTATTAGAAAAGATTTGTTACAAAATATTTATCAAAAGACTTGTATTAAATAAATTTAATATATATACATATATATATATATATATATTAACTCAATTAATTATAAACTATTTATTTTATCATTATCTATATCTATACTATCTAATAAATAACTAAACTAAAGGACACGTGTTATTTGTTGATGCATCTTTAACATGTTTTTTTTAACTCTCTCTTCTTTTAAATAATAATATTAAAAGAAATCTATTTTAAATTTTTTGATATAAATCGAATTATAGATAGTTATTATTTAACATAGGGATTTGTCGATTAAACATAGGGATCGACTGATCCTGTTGGTGGCCGAAAAACCCTCGATCGAATTCGCGCTCGACAGGCCACCTCCACGCGTGTCGATTGTCTGGTTAGTTTCGTCTCGTTCAGAACAATGTCAGGACATGCCCAATTGCACGTTCTAACATAGAAATCAAGCTCGCCTATAAATGACCATTGTCGGCCCTGTACGAGCTCGCTACCATCCTTCCACTTGCTCTCACTCCAAATTGAGAATTTCATCACTTTCGTCTTCCCTGAGAGAAGCTGTGACCAAGAATTCAGGAGCTGATTCCATCCAGAAGTTTGATTCCCGTTTTGGACATTTACGGTTCAAGGCTTCTGCCGACCAGGCCCTTCGTGACTAGGTTCGAGTCTCGAATCGATTCCTTTACCTTCTGTTATCACCTGGTAAGCATTTCCAATCGAAAACTCGACCATCGCCCGAGAGTTACCGGGCAAACCCAGTGTCCTCGGACACGGTTTGCCGGTCACCGAGGACCAGCGACCAACTTTTCCTTTGTGTACTTAAATTATTCGATACACACATAACCAGCGATGGGCAGTAGCCCGGCTGGTTATGCGTGTGTGTGTGTTTGAGTTACAGGTCGCGGGTTCGAATCCGGTTGGCCTTCGGCCCATTTTTTTTTACTTCTGTTTTCATTCCATTTATTCTATTTAATTAACCTAACTTATTTTAATATCATTTTTATACAATAAATACTAAAACGAGTCGGTTTACTCGCTCGTTTATTTTAAAATCGATTAAACTATATTTTTATAAACCATCCCATTTTTTGTAATATTTTTTATAAACTTATTAAAATACATTATAATATATAAAATGTCCTATTTTTTAAACCGTGTAATATTTTTATAAACTTATTAAAATACATTATAATATACAAAATGTCCTATTTTTATAAACTTTGTAACAATTTTATAAAACTTATCAAAATACCCTTTTCACATATACAATGTCCCACCTTTATAAGTCTTGCAATATTTTTTTTATAAACTTGTTAAAACAAATTTTAATATATATATAATATATGATTAGTCAAATAAAAAATTTTCTTTTATTTGCTATTGTTATATATAAATGCGATAAACATAATAAATATTTGTTTAAAACAATATATATATATATATATATATATATTTTATGAGTTAAAGTTCTACAAAACCGTTATCATTTTCTATCCTATTTTATACAAATAATTATTTAGGATATTATTATAAAGTCTATACTCATTAAATACGAATACGCTCATAAACATACAATAATACTTATCTATCCACATAGGGTTTCATCGTGCCTAGGTTTCAACATCCTTATCACCCGCACTCGTGGATTAACATATCCGCTAGCCAGGTGAGTTATATAGCCCCTATTTTACATTTTTATACATTTTGGGGTTTATACGTGTTATACATGTGGACTATATGCTTATTATTTGGATGTACATACATTTAAACACAAGACAACCAACTGTAATATTGATAGATCTATTGTGCCTGACCAGCCCACCCGGTTAGGGTGTTTATTACTGCATACTCGGATATGACCGCGCGTTATATTCAAACATATCGGATATAGTGGGTAACTATATTCAAACATACCGGACTTAGCTGTTGTGCTCTGTTCAAGCGTGTCAAACTCGGTTTGAATTGTGATTAAATAAATGATACATCATACATACTATGTTTAACAATATAAACAATGAGTTGCAAAACGATTTACAACTACTATTTACAGGAAATACTAAACCTATGTACTCACCAACTTTTTAGTTGACACTTGATTTAAATAATGTTTCAGGTTTGGATATGTGACTGCTTGCCGAAGATCTTTCCACTTAGGAACTATGGACCTAGTTAAATAAATTAATGTTTTGAACTAGACTAGGTTATTTGAAATGTATTGTATTTGGAACTTGTTGTCTTTAAATTTAATTAATGAATTATGCAACCTTTAGTTATCATGTGCTTTTGAACAATCATCACATTGTCCGCCTCGATGATTCCGCCATCGGTCGGGGTGTGACACATAATGACTATAAATTTTTTTTATATAGTTCTTCATTTAGAAAATATCGTCTATGTGTGCATTCATTTAGAAAAAACTCATTTTACATGTATTCATGCCCAAAACATAAAAACAGTTAGAGGTGGGCGATAGAACCTCACCTTTGCTTATCACACTTTGATCTCTAGAGCTCGCTAACTTCTCGTGCTCGCCTTTTAGTCTCGCACCTAAAACACACATAGTTAACGAGTCAATACACGACCCATCATTAAACCTTCACTTACACGACTAACCCTACGTCTTGCACGACCACGTGCACATGCATAGCCTTCATGCATAACGTGAATTCCCCGTTCACGTTCCCGACCTACAAACGCATAATTGGCTCCATTTCGGGTCCCCAAACTCGCCAAACATCACCTTTGTTCATCACTACGCACCACAGTGCCTCTCACACGCATCACCCGCCCTTGACCGGCTCCGCACTAGCGCCCTCCGATCCCTAGGACTTCCGTCGTGGTCTTCCGGAACCACCACAACCCTTCGCCGCCACCACCGAACCACCACAGCCCTTTCATAGCCACTACCGAGCCACCACACTCCCGTGTACAGCGTCCGGGCCTTCCCTCATTGTTGTCACGCCCTTCTCCGCGTCAACCCGGCCGTGAACACCCTCTTCGGGGACTGCCGTGACCCTCTAGCACCACTGCCGGCCGCCTTGCGCAGTTTCGGTCTCTCTGAATCCTGGCCGGACACCAGTAGTGTCCATCCCTACCATATTAGGGTTTTCGGCCAACTCCCACTCGACACACACAAGCTTTAAATGACAAAAATGATAATACTCAAGGAATATAGGAATAATACCTGCGACCCGAGTGACTCGTGCAAATCGAATCCCTGATCGTCTCGTTCTTCACGAAACTCTCTTGCGAAACCCTAAAAGCCATAAACGTGTTAAACCCCACGATTTAAAGATCAAAACTCATAACGAATGATTAAGGATCGAGAATTACCTTAATCCGGCTTCGTATCACGATGATTGGTTCGCTCCTCTCCTTCTCCTTGTTCTCGGCTGAAAACAACACAAATGGGGGTCCTCGCCTTGCGCCGTACGATATAGGGCACCCCCATGTGGGCCGGGTTTGTCCCACGCGTGTAAATGGTCCTTCGCTTTTGTTCTTTTTATGTAAACGGAACGTAACTTGACTAATTTTTTTAACAATCCCCCATAATTCCCTATTTACATCCCCGTATACATAAAATATATACATATATACCACTCCCCGTATCCATTTACACTAATTACAAGACTCGTTTTCTATACGAAAAACCGGGATGTTACAACCCATTTGCAACATAAAAGCAAGAGATTCTTCCATTATAGTGTGTACCTGTGTCCCCAAAAGTAGAACATTCCCTTACAAGAGTACAAGTGGACCAAATACACAACCATGCATTTGAATGCATGCCCATGCAAACCCCAAATCTTTGCCTATAAATAACAAGCTCAAGTCTCCCATTTAGGTGTTCAAGATCGGGTTAGTGGAAGCCTTAGTGTTCTGCTAGGGCTGAAACTCTCTCGGTTTTGTTCCATTTTTAGCTTTTTCTTTGTTTATTTTCTTTTTCTAGTCTTGTAATATGGAATGATTCTTCTCGTTCGAGTAAACAAGAGGCAACCTATACCCACAATCCCTTGGTGTTGGAACACTTCCACACATTGTCTAAGGATTAGTGGAGTCACTTGTATGGTCATTCGTGGCTAGTCCTCTTGCGTTGCTCGGGTTGGTTGAACTTTAATTAATTAATTAAGTATTTTTAGTATGTTATGTTCTTAAAGTCTTTCTTTTAATTTATCTTAAAAAGACAAGAATAAGTAATCTTTAAACCAACTTAATAATCTTAAATCTTGTAAGTTACTTAAGCAAGACTTCTTGTTTGGGAAGCTTATTTGAGTTTGTAGGGTCTATATACAAATCTTGGTGCTACCAAGGGCCCGGTTAGTATAGATTTATCATTATGGGTTGATTGAAGGTTTGGGTATTCAACGAATCATTTGAGTCTTAGCTGGACCTTGTCGTTCGTGTTGGTGTTTCTCTATTTCTCTTGTCTTGGCTTGCAGAGTACTTCTAGCGGGAGCCATGAGGTTTAACCTTCAGAAAGAAAGTTATATTTATTTAAAATATAATTATAAGTAGAGACAACTATTTTAAGAGTATAATTTGTTAGGTCCGAGCGTTCATGAAGTAGCTCTGGAGGAGGTTGATATAACACCTGCCAAATTTCTGATCTGAATTACTGCCCGGAACTTATAAGAAATAACGGGAGCTAACGGAAACCCAAAAGTCAGAAAATAAATTAAGAAATTATGAATGTTAGGAGATATCGGACCGACATAAGATTGATATCGGTCCGATATGGGAAGAGGTTGAATGTCGGACCGATATGGTCTAGAAAACGGTCCGCAATGCAAACCCCTAGGAACCCTCTCCACTAGACATGTGTAGGGCATGCGTCAGCATATCGGACGGGTGGACGGATGTCGGACCGACATGGCTTGCCTACTCGGTCTGACATGGACGGGTGGCACACCGGATTTGCATGGTTGTCGCGTGGCGCACATGCGGGACAATGGAGGCATATCGGACCGATATCCCCCTAGATAATGGTCCAACATGGGCGCGTATCAGGCCTATAAATAATGGAGGCATATTGGACCGATATACCCCTGGGATGTTGATACCCAAGAAGTGTACGTAAAGTTTGACCAAATATTTATACTCGCTCCGGATCCAGTTGGGCCAGGCGGGGTTGGCTTGTATGTCAGGTGATGCGTAAAACGCAGTTGTGCCAGTTTGGCCGCGTGGCCCCGAGTGCTTGTCCAATGTATACAAATGGATGAAATGCAAGGAAGTGATATGATCACTAGAATCCTCCAATGATGAAATGTTTAACTGTTTAATTAAACTATTTTGCCCTGCTTATGAAAATGATTTGGGGTCATAAAGTATTCACCAGCATGTAGCTGACGTTCATTTTCAAATATTTTTAGGAAAAGAATGAAATGACCTCATAGTACCGGGACCAGCTACGGCCTAAGTCCTGATGATAGTTTTGTTACATAATCCGGGTCAGGCCACACACCTGGACCCGGTGCATCCCAAAAATGTGTTATACAGGTTCGTGCGAGGCACAAGAAAGAACATGAGAAAAGACAAGGTTATGGGTTTTGATTTGGTCAGGGTTTTGATTTCAAAAATCAAATGTACAAACGACCGGGTTTTATACCCAAGTATTTAAATAAAGAAATCTTTTGTCTACACGACAAGATTATAGTATTTATAAAACCAACCCTTGAGGTTGAGAATCGTTAAAAATATCATGTTTTAAACCACTATTCCGCTACACAAAACCAAACTCTGAAATCAAAGCAGGTACCGATGGTGCCAACTGACGTCGCAGCCCGGTAACGTCTCGGGGGTGCCCGGGGCGGGGTGTGACATTGGTTGGTATCAGAGCCAGAGGTTTTAGCGAATTAGTTACTTGGGATTAGTATCTAAGCTCTAACCAGATTAAGCAATGACTTACCTACTAAGCAAAAGTAGGTAGACACTTGCCATTAAGTTGATAGTGTCAAAACATGCAGGTAGTATTATGTCAGAAGGACAAGGATACCATAGCTACTATAACCCTAACGTTACTGTTAAACAAGAACCAATGGAAAATTCATGCGCACCCATGGAAGAAGGAAACTTCTCATGGTATCATACTCTGCCAAAGGCTCCAATAAAGGAGGAATACGAATCAGATCACCTAAGCCAAATGGGTGGCTCTGACTTTAGTAACTGGAGATGTACACCACCACATTACCCAGTACCTCCTCCACCAAACTATTCTCCACCTCAAACACCTCCACCGCCTATGTATCCCCCTCCCACTAACCAACATGAGGCAGGGTCTAGCAAGAAGGCCACTAAACCTCGAATGAGGGTAAAGGAACATGTTGAGAAGTTTTCCATCACGGGAGCTAGTTTAGAGGAAATCTATAAAAATCTGGAAAACTATGAAAGTTTCGAATCCGAAGGATTCCTTCCTCTACCTCTAGTGGAAGCCTATTCACCACAATCAGCTAGTTATTATTGATTACCTCAACTATCCTATCGTATCGGGTCCATACATGAGTAATAATTCGAACACCGTCGGAAATTACGCTAACACAAGTTCTATAAGAACCTACTCCGGAAGTTCTGGATCGTACATCGACTATGTAAATCATCCACAGTTCATGGAGCCCTATATCCAGGATGAATACGATCCTATGGCTGAATTTGAAGCCACATTTGACGATCCTAATGCTATACCTGAGGACTATAGCCCACGAGCTACCTTGAGACATAAACTAACTCCCACCTATGATAATGTCTACAACGACATAGTCTTAGAACTAAGAGACCCTTCGCCAAAATTTGGATATCCCTCTTCCACACCAGGATCTCCAATAGAGTGTCTCGATCGATCGCTTCGCGAAACTGATCAAGTCAAGAAAGAGCTTATCTTGACTAGGGAAGTGTTGGTAGAGACCAAGAAGGATTTAACAACAGCCAAAAAGAAACTAGCTCAAAAGGACAAAGAGCATAAGTCCTTTGCTAAAAGGATTTGGGTGCAAGGGAAAAACTTGATGAAGGATGCCAAGAGCGTGGTCAAGAAATAGGTGTCCTACTATTGTTTTTATGTAATTTTTATGTAACCCAAATAAAATATTGTAATCGTTTTATCCTATTAATAAAAGTATTTATTTTCCTTTCATTTTCCTAGAATGGCAGGGAAGGGAAAAGGACCTAGCTTCATTCGTAACATCAAATAAAAGTATTTATTTTTATGCACCACCTGGAAATAATGAACGAAACACCAACTCAACCTAATCCTATTTTGGAACCAATTCCGAGTACACTAGCGGAACCTTTCAAAATCTAGGGGAAATAGAAACATCCAAAAATTTCTATGAAACCCCAATGAGCTATTACGCTGCTCTAACACTCGAAAGCTATAACCAATCCTACGTAAACAATTATAGCTACCAAGAGAAACAACCCGAAATCTCGTACGAACACCACTACATATTGGAAGGTAAGGAAAGGGTTGATTCCAACAGACCCTACAGAACTTACCATTCCACTAATCCTATTCCAATCCATACTCCCCGGACTAACGAAGAAACCCAGGGAGAAGAAAGGATTTCAGCTATGCAAGTACGCATAGCTGAGTTAGAAAGGATTAAAGCTAAAAAAGACGCGAAGATCGCTGCTCTACAACAAGCGTTGATTAGAGCTAGGGGTCATTAGAATATGTCTTATCTATGTTATTACCGTATTGTATTTTGAAGTTTGAAAATAATAAAAATCTTGTATATTTCCTTATAAAAAGGATCTTCAAATTCTAATAAATATTATGTCTTTCGTCTAGAATGTCAATAAGAACTGGATCATCCACAAATACGCGTGGACGAAAGAAACAAGCCAATGAGGCATTAGAAAAAGAAGCTCAAGCTGCAGAAATGCAGAAAATGATAAACAAATGAATTGAGGATGCAATTCCAACATTACTAGAGGCATTTAAAAAGGCCTAGGCTCCCAAAGTCGAGGCCAAAAACAAAGGAAAAGAAAAGAAGCATACGCTTCATAACTCTAAGCATAACGAATCAAACCACAGTATCTCTGTGAGAAAGGAACGTTCAAAAACTCATACCCATCAAAGTTCCAAAAACAAGAGAACCCGAAATGAGGAACGCTACTCCTTAAATGACAGTTCTGCGGATAGTTACAAGCCGCGTCACAAAAAGAGTAGACACATGGGTTGCTCATACAAGACTTTCCAAGCTTGTAAGCCCTATGGCTTCCTTGGAAAGGAAGGCGGAGTAGCAACACTATGATGGATAGAGAAGACAGAATCAGTATTGGACATAAGTAAATGTGCCAAAGAAGACAAGGTCCTCTATGCCTCTAACCTCTTCAAGAACTTCGCTCTTGAATGGTCGAACGCCCTAGTATCCGCTAAGGGAAGACAAAGGACATATGAGATGAGTTGGGACTCATTTAAAGACCGAGTCAAGAGAAAATTATGTCTTATCAATGAAATAGAGCAAATATAACAAAAATTCCTGAACCTAAGAATGGTTGGCTCTAACCATCAAGATTACATGACCAAACTGCTAGAGTATGCACGGCTAGTGCCACATCTAGCTACACTTGAATCAAATATCATCAAGAGATATATCTATGGACTGTTCAGTGAGATCAGAGATATGGTAAAGGTTTTGAAACCCAAAATCATCGATGATTTTATGGATCTAGGTGCCCAGTTAACGGACGAAATGGTCCGAACATTAGAAGAAAACAAAAAGAAGGAAATAACCAAACCTGACCATAAAAGAAACAGTCGACCCTTTTCCCATAAAGAGGGACAATCTAGTTCTCCCGTATGCAAAATCTGCAAGAGGAAGCATCGGGGGAAATGTCGACAATATACGCCAACAACATGCCCTGATTGCAAAAGCATTGTTATCACACGGACCACTGCCCACAAAGGAAGGGTATCACATGCGACAATTGTAGCGAGATCGGGCACTACAAGAGCGAATGCCCAAAACTAAAATTTACCCGTGGCTCAGGTACCAGACCTACCACCGAAGCCAAGAAAAACGCCCGAGCATTCCTTTTGAATGCAAAAGAGGCCGATAAAATGACTGATGCCATATACGGTACTTTTCTTGTCGATGATGCTTATGCTAGGGTGCTTTTTGACTCTAGGGCGACCCAAAGTTTTATAGATCATAAGTTTTGTAAACTAGTTAATAAAACCTTAGCTAAGCTAGACAAAACTTACCAAATCGAAACTGCGAACGGAGACCTGATCCAAGTCTCCAGATCCTTGAATGGTTGTTCAATTACATTATCTGGACACGTCATACCCGTACAACTCCTGCCAATGGATTTGGCTGGTTTCGATATAGTCCTTATAATGGATTGGTTAGCAACTAATCAGGCCTATATCCTTTGTGACTCAAAAGCCATTGAACTACGCACACCTTCAGGAGAAGTAGTGACGATTAAAGTAGACGAGTCAACCAACCCTGTTGGTTTGATCTCTATGATAAAAGCAACAAAGTATCTACGAAAGGGATGCCTTGCTTATCTCATATCTGTAACCACCTGCAATATCGAGCGGGAACTAAAGGATGTACCCATCGTATCCGAATATCCGGACGTTTTTCCGAAAGAGTTACCTGGAACACCGCCAGATCGGGAAGTTGAGTTTCAGATAAATCTTGTACCAGGCACGGCTCCGATAGCCAAAGCCCCGTACAAATTAGCTCCAACTGAGATGGTTGAATTAAAGAAACAACTCGTTGAGTTATTGGAGAAAGGATTTATAAGACCAAGTTCCTTGTCATGGGGAGCTCCGGTACTTTTTGTGAAAAAGAGAGACGGATCTATGATGATGTGCATAGATTACTAGGAATTGAACAAGATTACGATTAAAAACCGATATCCACTTCTAAGAATCGACGATCTGTTTGATCAGCTCCAAGGAGCAAGATGCTTTTCCAAAAGAGACCTGCGATCAGGCTATCATCAATTGAAAGTCCAAGAAGATGACATATCTAAGACTGCGTTCAGAACTAGATATGGTCACTTTGAGTTCACGGTTATGCCGTTCGGACTTACAAATGCTCCCGCAGCATTTATGGACATGATGAATCGAGTCTGTAAACCTTACTTGGAGAAATTCGTAATCGTGTTCATAGACGATAAACTTATTTACTCCAAAAGAAAGGAAGATCATGCCAACAATCTAAGGACGATACTTGAGCTATTAAGAAGCAAGCAACTTTACGTCAAGTTCTCGAAGTGTGAATTTTGGTTGTCAAAGGTACAATTTCTCGGTCACGTCATAAACGAGAAAGGAATTCAAATGGATCCAGTTAAGATTGAGGCCATATCCAATTGGGATGTCCCAAAGACACCGACTGAAGTGAGAAGTTTCCTCGGTTTGGCAGGATATTACTGGAGATTTATTAAGGACTTCTCAAGGATCGTCGTTCCTTTGACTGCACTAACCCCAATTCTATCGCTGCCCGAATGCAACGAAGGTTTTATGGTTTTCTACAATGCATCACACACTGGTTTAGGATGTGTACTGATGCAAGGAAACAAAGTCATCGCTTATGCATCTCGACAACTTAAAACTCACGAAAAGAACTATACGACTCATGACCTGGAGTTAGGTGCCATAATCTTCACGCTGAAATTGTGGAGACACTATCTCTATGGAGTCAAATTCACAGTTTTCACAGAACACAAGAGTCTAAAGTATGTCTTCAGCCAGAAAGAGCGGAACATGAGACAAAGACGATGGATGGAAGTCCTAAGCGACTATGACTGCAAGATATGTTATCATGAGGGCAAGGCTAATGTAGTAGCCGACGCGTTAAGTCGAAAAGAGCATGAGAAACCAAAGCGAGTACGTGCCCTAAGACTTGACCTGCAAATCAGTCTTATCTCTCAAATCAAAGAGGCATAGAAATCAGCCTTGAAAGAGGCAAACCTTGTAAATGAAGGAATGATAAGAAGGATCGAACAACTCATCAAAGGAAATGACGACATCCTTAGAATCGATAAATGAATATGGGTTCCAATCTATGGAAATATCCGAGGAGAAATTCACGAGAAAGCCCATAAATCCAAGTACACATTGCACCCTGGTGGTGATAAGATGTATAAAAATTTGAAACCGGAATACTGGTGGATCGGCATGAAAAAGCACATAGCCGAATATGTGGCCAAATGTCTAACTTGTTCCAAGGTTAAAACCGAGCACCAAAAGCTATCTCGGCTGTTACAACAGCTAGAATTATTGGTATGGAAATGGGAAATGGTTGCCATGGACTTCATCACTATACTTCCCCGAACCAAACGAGGAAATGTCACGATATGGGATATCATTGATCGTTTAACAAAATCCGCACATTTTCTACCAATAAAAGAAACTTTTAGTATGGACAAGTTGGCGCAACTATACGTCAACAAGATAATATCCCTACATGGAGTGTCATTGTCCATAGTATCGGATAGAGACAGCCGATTCACGTCTCGATTCTGGCAGAGCGTCCAAAAAGCTCTCAGAACTCGTTTAAACCTTAGCACTGCATATCATCCTCAAACGGATGTGCAGAGCGAGAGGACAATCCAAACCTTAGAGGATATGCTCCGAGCATGTGTTAATGACCTAGGAGGAAGTTGGGAAGACCACTTACCTCTGATGGAATTCTCTTACAATAACAGCTACCACACAAGTATACAAGCATCACCATTTGAAGCCTTGTATGGAAGGAAATGCAGGACTCCTTTGTGTTGGGCCGAAATAGGAGAAAACCAGTTGTCAGGACCTGAGATAGTCCAGGAAACCACTAATAAGATATTACATGTGACAATCCAGACTTTTCCAGTTAACTCAGTTAGCAAAACCAGTTAAATCCTAACCTATTTAACCAATCTTAAACTTTAGGGACTGTTTCTATCAATATTCCAAATTTAAACACTAGGGACTAGTTATGTAATATCTCTAAATAATCCCATTGACCTTACAAAGTCAAAATTGAAATCTTATTGACTATTAATAGTCAAACTAACCCATTCTTAACTCAAACTCTAACCCTAGGGACTGATTCTGTCAACTTTGAAACTCCATTTCACATGAAACTTTAAGGATTGAATCTGCCAAGTCTCAAAACCCAATCAGTTGACTCCGCAAAGTCAAAATCATATGAACCCCGTTTTGTTGACTTTTACAAGTCAAACCGGATACAATCCTCATTCAAATTTGATTCCAAACGTCGAATTCGTTCGAATTGTAACTATCGTGCACTATCACTGTCATTAACGGTCATAACCAAGTATTTAATCGTTTTCAATTGCAAATTAAAATAGATTAATAGTCATTTAAAGCATAACCGTCGACCATGATCGTAATTAGCATCGAATTCGTTAAAATCCTATGATAATCTCACAAACGAACTATCTGCACACCTCAAACGAATACTACTGTAGCCATTGCACGCACTAATTCCACCGGAGAAGCAGTCCAGGTCACCGAAAATCAAACCAGTCGTGGTCGGCTGCTGATCTAGTCGATCTCAAACAATTCAACACATGTTCTGGTAATTATCTTTACCCATAGCTTCGTTTTTACCTCTAGATTGAAAACCATATACCAATTTGGGCTTATAACATCAAACCAATCGAAATCCATATTCTAGGGTTTATGTAAAACCAGTTTAATCGAACTCTGCCTCAGACTCTGATTAAATCTAATTAATCCACACCATTAGAATCGAAATCCCCTACTCGACGAAAGCCCTATGCTTAATTAGTCTATTAACATCGAATTGATCTTGATCCAATAAATAGGGTTTGTTCTTGAAACGTTTTGGGGTTTTTGATCTTAAACACAATTTTAATACAATTAAACCATATCAACATATTCGCAAGGTTTTAATTAGCAAAAACCCTATGATTCTAACAACTTCGATTATCAGAATCCTTCTAATCAATTCTGTGTTCATATTCTATGGTTCGGGTTTTCCACCTGGTAATTAACTAATCTAAACTCAATGTTTTCTCAATTAAACCTACCCACTGATTCGCAAGCCCTTAATTAACAAAACCCCTATACACTTGATTCCAGTCGTAGTTGATTTCTTAGACAATTGATCGGGTTTTTCTTCGGCTTGTGTAGGGGAGGAAAACCACAGGAACATATATGTTAAAAACATTCCAATCCGGTTTATGTTGTGATACCCTAGCGGGCGGGACTGGTTAAAGCTGTGTGCGAGTGTGGCAGAGACTCGGGTTCGAGTCTCTCCACACCCTTTTGTTTTTAAAAATCGTTTTTATTATTATAGCATTTCTTTAGGACGTTCAATCTTCCGTGTTGTCGTCATATATTCCCATTGTATCCCTAATTGTTATATGTATAATTCTAGGGCATACGTAAGCCGTTGCAGGCTAACACTCGTGGTTCCAATCGTATTCTAGTGTGAACTACCTACGCCGTTCAGGTGAGTTTTCACGACCCCTTTTACTGTTTTATCTTGGGGGAGAAAACATGTCGCAAACTATTTTTGGAATATTGTATTCATATGTTATCAATGTTAAATCTAAGCGTAACAGGCTATCACTGAAAGTCCTCAACACACATCGGACCGTTAATATGGATCTTAGCGAGGTAATGTTTAGTAGTACTACTGGGTTTGACAAATCTCACCCGCGTTGTAATATCCAGGATTTTTCCGACATACTTTTTACCTAAACCCTTGCACCCATTATGAATTTAAATCTTGAAAACTTATTCAGAATCTATTTTTTTTCTTTCTTCTTTTTTTAAATAATAAATATTAATTGTTTTGATATATATTATGCTTGAGATATATATCTTATAAATATGGCAACACTTTATAGAGTTTATAATTTCGGTTATGTAAACAATATGATTTATAAACTTTATTAATATTTAAATGTCATAAATTATTTTATAGAATTATAAAATAATAAAACTTATAAAACTTATTTCATTTTATATAAATATATATATATATATATTTAGATCGCTTTATAAATTTCAGGGACTGAAACTGTCATCGTTGAAACCTATTTCAAACTAAAATCCAAGTTTTGACATAAAATAAGAAAGGCTTGAAACTTCAGGGGTCTGTTTTGCAATAAACCCAAACTTCCAGATTCAGAAAACAGTCGTGGATTCGAGTCCCGCGACACCCGGGTTCGAGATTGATTATGCAAAAAACGCGAATTCCGTCCGGATTCGATGAACCTCGGTTTTCATACACGCATGCGACCCAGCCCCAACAACCATCAATGCTCGATTTCCCGCCGTGGTCGCGCATGGGTTCGAAATTAACACGTCGGCCCTAACCGTAAACCTCTCAACCAATTTCGCATTTAATGCCCAAATTGGCTATATATACCGACTCCTACACCTCAATAACATCATCCCGAACCTCTCTCAAGTACCAATTTCACTCAATCGTGCTCACATTTCTCGGACTGAAGCTACGACCGCAGACCCTCAGTTCGAACACGAACTCCTTCGATCCGATACCATTTCAGGTGATTCTTGAGGCAAAACCTTCGTAATCATGTGTAGAGCAAAAGCCCTCTGTCGGATTTCAACGACAGAGGGATAATCAACGCGTATTTTACGGGTTTCGATCCTAGGGTTCATTCAGAAAATTGGGAACGATTCGAAGTCTTGTTTAACTTAATCTTTTTCGGGTATAAACACCAGCGAGGCCCGTAGCCGGGTGGTTAACCGTGTGTGTGTGTTTGTGACCCGGGCGGCGCGGGTTCGATCCAGCCAGACCCGTTTTATTCTATTTCATTTCTTTTATGCTTATTTAATCATATTTAATATTCTTAATAATTTTTATAAAACCGGTGAAACTTTTATAAACTTAAAAATGATTTTTAATTTCATTTTGGTTTTCTGGAACTATATTAATTTATTAAACTTGATTAAAACTTGCAAATATTTAATCTTTAAAATCCTAAGGAAAGAAACTATAAAAATGCTTCTAAACTTTTATAAAAGTCATATTTACACAAAAAGTATATATATGAATCAGTAAATTTAATTTATTCTCTGAAATTAAAAGAAACTTTTTTTAACTCAATTTTAATCTAAAAATTATATAAGCTTCTAAATTAAACAAAAGAATACTTATAAAACTCTTATAAACTCAGAAAAGTTTAACAAACCTTTATATTAATAAATTTGTACAATTTATGTGTATTTAATACAAGATTTATTTATTCAAAAATATATATATACTTTACCAAAAATCGAAATACTTGTGAACTTATGAATAAATAAACATTATACGTATTCAAATCTGAACAAGAGGATAAATATACTTTGTTTAGTTTCCTAAATGTTTATAAACTTTATAAAATTTAATAAAAAAAAACTTTAAACCTTTATAAACTTGTACACTTAAAAACTTATAAATTAAAACATAAACTTTATAAGAAATTCTATAGGCACTTGATATGTATTTACATATTAATTTGAAAAATAAATATTTAGTACTTGAAACTTTAATGATTTATATACTTTATTCTTATAAGTAATTATTTATCCTTAATAATTATATACACCTTAAATAATTACTATTAATCCTAAATCACTATTTAGTCTTTAAATGCTTTGTATTTAACAATTTTGTTACTCTTGAAATAATTATTATCATTAATTCTTATCTTAAATAATTATTTTAAACTATGAACTTATTAAACTTTGAAATCTAAGCCTTGCATGATTTATTCAAAACCTTATTTAAAACCTAATTTAAACTTTATAAATGCAATCATTCCGTCTCCCATTTGGAACCCTAGTCGAATCATGAAATCCTAGATCTTTTGCCTTAGACTTGTAGAAGCAAACTTAAACTCTAGACTTATATTCTTAGGCTTATTGTGAGGATATTCCCCCTCTCCAATTCTTGCAAACTCTTGTCGGATACTCATCATCCAAATCCAAGTGAGTATACTTAGCCCCTTTTTCCTTTCTATACTTTTGGGGTGAAACATGTTCAAAACTTTAAACTTATACAATTCTTGTACAACTATGACTAGATGCTTATTCTTATGTTAAACTTGAGACTTGTATGCTTAGATTAAACTCAAAACTAGCACATTCATTAACTTTGATCAAGCCTATAGTAACAATGATAGATCTATTGCATTTGACCAATCCACCTTGATTGATTGACCCCTTCGGGGGGAGCCCTTGGTGATTGTTACTGAATTAAACTTTAAACTTGAGACTTATAAGGGTAACCTGCGGGTTATGCCTAAACTTGGTTGGAGGGTTGATGTGCACAATGTTTAAGATACTTGTTCTCATACTTACATTATAGAATGCATAAATCATAGTGAATTGTAATTCTTTCCAAATACTTGTTAAACTGTGTCAAAACCTTTATATCTCACCAACTATTTTGTAGTTGACAGATTCTTTCATATGTTTCAGGTTCTACATCATGAGACTTGTTTGTGATCACATAGGACGCTTTGGACCTAGACTACTTATTAAATAAATGTTGTATACTTGTTATTTCCTTTGTATTGAACCTTTGAATCTATCTATTAATGAAATATTGAAACTTTAATAGTCAACCTTGTGCTATTGAACAACCGCGTCCGCCCCGACGTATAATCCGCCGTCGGTTGGGGTGTGACAGATTGGTATCAGAGCCTTGGTTATAGGGAATTAGGTTATTAGACACATGACCTAGACTATAACTTAGGAGACCCAAACATGAGTTATCTCATGTCCTTTACTAGGAATTCTCTCCTCATTCTATTCTTAAATCTTATATGTGAACGCTTGGAGATTCTACGTTTCTACTTACCTACGTGCTACAAGAGTCTACTACGTCGAGGATACATTCTTAGGCTTTAAGTCTAAGCCACCAACAAATTCTCGTCAAGAGTATTTAAGTTCTATACAATGTATGAGAACTTGTGCGGACCGGAAGGGTGGATACCTGTATTCTGGGAAATTCTGTCAAGGAAAGCATTTCGTATAAATCCAAATCAACCGTTGGACCCGTATGCTTTCCTGGGAATTCTTGGGATGAGTATCCACTTATAGGAATGCATGACTTCTCTAAACATTAGTGAGCTCAAATTTCTCTTGATATGTCAAAAGTACTCGCTTAGTGATATGCACTAAATGAGTACCATCTCAAATACTTTACGCTTCATAAATTCATGATTCAAAAACTTTCCTCTATAACCTTTATTCTATGATTCTTAAGTCCCGTCTTGTCACATGACAGCATGCTTACTCGTCATGACCTGAAGGAGTTACCTTCAAGGAGAAATTCTTACGAGATTATACTTAAAAACTATATACATAAACTTATATTTATAGATACTACCCAATAAACTTCGTGATCATTGTAATATAACCCTTAAAACTATGTATTACCCTACAAATTCTCCTATAAAGCTTCATTATTTTATAAATATGACACCTAAGAGGTAACCCTTGTATTTTTACCTTACCTCCTTAGCACTTAACCAAGTTTCATTTGATAATTAACTCAAAAACTTTTGTTACACTTTTATACATCTCAAAGATTTCATACATCCTTAAACTTCATGGTCCTTGAACTAACAGCCCATTTAAAACTATGTATTGACACACAAGTCTTTTTACAAACTTCATTATTTTATAAACTTGGCACATAAGGGGAAACCGTTGTGTCTCATTTCATTTTTCGTCACTCAAGCAAACTTCATTTTATGACTAACTCAAAACTTTGTTACACTTTTATATATCTCAAAACCTTCATACGTCCTTAAAACTTACACATCACCGTTTCTTGTAAACAAAACTTAACGTCTTTTAAACCTAAAGTACATTAACAAAGGGATTAGTAACCTGATCGTTTTCCCGCAAGAGAAGAAGCCTACTATAGAATAAACAAGCTCCACGTTTAAGACTCTAAACCCATAATGAACCTCGACATAGTACCATAAACCCAAACATCGGTGACAACAACTGAGAGAAGTTGTAGGCCCATGAGGATGTTCTGGCTAGGGAAATAGGGTACATAAGTGAGTCCTTACGACCCACCCCTTCTTCCGGGAATTCTCTTCGTTAGCCCACCAACTTCAAGCCAAAACCCATTTTTTTATATATTACTGTGATGACTCAGTATTATGAGTAAAAACCTTTTGAACATATTAAATCAACTTACTTACACACCTTAAATTTTCCATTTAAATTGTATTATGTAAGGGCTAGAAGTCCCAATTTTGAAACATTTAACGAAAGTTATTTTGAAATTTATCTTCACTTACTAGCTTGACTTTCCTTCTAGCACTACAAACTTAACACTCTTACCCACACACCTTCGTCAAGAGCAGCTCACGTTAGTACTCGAGATAATTAACAACGTGGCATTAAACTATAAAAAAACCTAAGTGACACGTATACTTGAAGAATAAACTTTGAACCAACCTTCTAATTCGTAAGCACTCTTTTATAACAACACGACTTACGAACCACTGCCGTAATCAACTATGATCCTTACCCATTATATAGACTTAACACTCCTAAACTTGACCTATTTTTCGTTTGGCAATCATACAGACCTTTTATAAAGTCCTACTAATACTACTTATCGTTGCCTAACTCGTCATTTTTGAACATCTTAATTACATTCTATACAAAAGAAAAACTATGCTGGCTGATATGAGACAAGATAAATCATTTGTAAACACACTATCGTAAACCTTATCATAACTTTTTCCCGTTACCCTATGCTTGGAGACTTTCCTCATTCAACTCTTGTCACGTAAGAGACTTACTATAAATCACAACGGGAACTAAAAGCTTAAATGCACGTTACTAAAACATTAAACTTCTTATACACGAGGTCAGAGACTTTCGAGTCATGTAAAAAAAAATTATACAAATATTCAAAACCGTATCTTGAAACTAAAAGGGAGCATGTACAACAAAGGATCATGTAAAGCTTAATATTGAAACTTGAAATCAACTGACTTATCCTACTATCAAACTCATACTTGGATTCTTAGTCTTGAAAACTTTTTGAGTTCATCCTAACTAAACCTTGTAAGACTTGATAAACGTTCATTTCATAAACACGAGAAAACTTCACTCTTGATACTAGAAACTAGCACGAAGGAGGACAGTGCTCTCTTTAGTAGAGTACCTCCCTAATCTTCTCTTCAAACTCAAACATCGGGTTCCACCTAACCTTCTGGACAACTCGAATCTTCTGTGAGAGAGCGTATAATGGTTAATCCTGTTCTAAACGATGTCCCACATCTCTCTTAAACACTAGAGTATTTAGATAACCATTTTATAACCAAAACGTAATCGTATACTTTTATACACTGAAGCTAAACTAAAAGACTTTAAACTATTCTATGTTTGACGTATTCTTGTTCAAACACAATTTAAAATATTATATGTTTGACGTATTCTTGTTCAAACACAATTTAAACTATTATATGTTTGACGTATTCTTGTTCAAACACAATTTAAACTATTCTATGTTTGACGTATTCTTGTTCAAACACAATTTAAACTATTCTATGTTTGACGTATTCTTATTCAAACACAATTTAAACTACTCCATGTTTGACGTATGCTTGTTCAAACATGATGAACGTATAAGACTTTTAAACTACTCAAGGTTTGATGTATTCTTGATCAAACACGAGGAAAGTGTAAAGACTTTAAACTACTCCATGTTTGACGTATGCTTGTTCAAACATGATGAACGTATAAGAATTTTAAACTACTCAAGGTCTGATGTATTCTTGATCAAACACGAGGAAAATGTAAAGACTTTAAACTACTCGATGATTGAGGTATTCTTATTCAAACACGAGGAAACTTTGAAACTCTAAATCTTGTCACATTCTTTTTTCTTTAATCATTGAATGACGTTTCTCTCTAAGGGACTAGTTAACCAATGATCACTCTTATGTGGAAACTTTAGTCGTGTGTTAGATGAGTTCTTGTACTCTTTCTTGATCCACACATAAACGGAAGGACCTATGCGAACTATACAACGATTTAAATGCTTGCGGGTGCACACGTAAGTATGAAAATCAACGTATGGGAAGACATAGTGAACTCTGTCATGTGCTACGATCTAAGACTTCTCGTAAGAGGTAGCTGCGGGACTTAGGTACCGTAGCAATCCCTAGACGTATTAGCCTACAAACTCAAATCGTTAAACTATCATCGAATCCATCCTAAGTGATGCATCCCACTTGAAATCCTGAATGGTAATTCAGCAGATATTCTCTCGAATGCATTTCATTTGTTTTCAATGAAACTATATGCCTCGTAGGGAAACTATTGGCAACCCTAGACCTTGAAAACTTAGAAACTTGAGCGTAATCTTATTCCTGTCATTCCAGTTAGGATTCTAAACATAACCCGTAGTTTACTAAGGGACGTAAAATATTTTTCTCAAAATCCTTGTGCGTATCATAGACTTAAAACGGAAACCTTCTATTTTAATTTCGGGACGAAATTTCCTAAAGTAGGGAGACTGTAATATCCAGGATTTTTCCGACATACTTTTTCCCTAAACCCTTGCACCCATTATGAATTTAAATCTTGAAAACTTATTCAGAATCTATTTTTTTTTCTTTCTTCTTTTTTTAAATAATAAATATTAATTGTTTTGATATATATTATGCTTGAGATATATATCTTATAAATATGACAACACTTTATAGAGTTTATAATTTCGGTTATGTAAACAATATGATTTATAAACTTTATTAATATTTAAATGTCATAAATTATTTTATAGAATTATAAAATAATAAAACTTATAAAACTTATTTTATTTTATATAAATATATATATATATATATATTTAGATCGTTTTATAAATTTCAGGGACCGAAACTGTCATCGTTGAAACCTATTTCAAACTAAAATCCAAGTTTTGACATAAAATAAGAAAGGCTTGAAACTTCAGGGGTCTGTTTTGCAAAAAACCCAAACTTCCAGATTTAGAAAACAGTCGTGGGTTCGAGTCCCGCGACACCCGGGTTCGAGCTTGATTATGCAAAAAACGCGAATTTCGTCCGGATTCGATGAACCTCGGTTTCCATACACGCATGCGACCCAGCCCCAACAACCATCAATGCTCGATTTCCCGCCGTGGTCGCGCAAGGGTTCGAAATTAACTCGTCGGCCCTAACCGTAAACCTCTCAACCAATTTCGCATTTAATGCCCAAATTGGCTATATATACCGACTCCTACACCTCAATAACATCATCCCGAACCTCTCTCAAGTACCAAATTCACTCAATCGTGCTCACATTTCTCGGACTGAAGTTGCGACCGCAGACCCTCAGTTCGAACACGAACTCCTTCGATCCGATACCATTTCAGGTAATTCTTGAGGCAAAACCTTCGTAATCATGTGTAGAGCAAAAGCCCTCTGTCGGATTTCAACGATAGAGGGATAATCAACGCGTATTTTACGGGTTTCGATCCTAGGGTTCATTCGGAAAATTGGGAACGATTCGAAGTCTTGTTTAACTTAATCTTTTCCGGGTATAAACACCAGCGAGGCCCGTAGCCGGGTGGTTAACCGTGTGTGTGTGTTTGTGACCCGGGCGGCGCGGGTTCGATCCGGCCAGACCCGTTTTATTCTATTTCATTTCTTTTATGCTTATTTAATAATATTTAATATTCTTAATAATTTATGTAAAACCGGTGAAAATTTTATAAACTTAAAAATGATTTTTAATTTCATTTTGGTTTTCTGAAACTATTTTAATTTATTAAACTTGATTAAAACTTGCAAATATTTAATCTTTAAAATTCTAAGGAAAGAAACTATAAAAATGCTTCTAAACTTTTATAAAAGTCATATTTACACAAAAAGTATATATATGAATCAGTAAATTTAATTTATTCTCTGAAATTAAAAGAAACTTTTTTTTAACTCAAGTTTTAATCTAAAAATTATATAAGCTTCTAGATTAAACAAAAGAAAACTTATAAAACTCTTATAAACTCAGAAAAGTTTAACAAACCTTTATATTAATAAATTTGTACAATTTATGTGTATTTAATACAAGATTCATTTATTCAAAAATATATATATATACTTTACCAAAAATCGAAATACTTGTAAACTTATGAATAAATAAACATTATACTTATTCAAATCTGAACAAGAGGATAAATATACTTTGTTTAGTTTCCTAAATGTTTATAAACTTTATAAAATTTAATAAAAAAAACTTTAAACCTTTATAAACTTGTACACTTAAAAACTTATAAATTAAAACATAAACTTTATAAGAAATTCTATAGGCACTTGATATGTATTTACATATTAATTTGAAAAATAAATATTTAGTACTTGAAACTTTAATGATTTATATACTTTATTCTTATAAGTAATTATTTATCCTTAATAATTATATACACCTTAAATAATTACTATTAATCCTAAATCACTATTTAGTCTTTAAATGCTTTGTATTTAACAATTTTGTTACTCTTAAAATAATTATTATCATTAATTCTTATCTTAAATAATTATTTTAAACTATGAACTTATTAAACTTTGAAATCTAAGCCTTGCATGATTTATTCAAAACCTTATTTAAAACCTAATTTAAACTTTATAAATGCAATCATTCCGTCTCCCATTTGGAACCCTAGTCGAATCATGAAATCCTAGATCTTTTGCCTTAGACTTGTAGAAGCAAACTTAAACTCTAGACTTATATTCTTAGGCTTATTGTGAGGATATTCTCCCTCTCCAATTCTTGCAAACTCTTGTCGAATACTCATCATCCAAATCCAAGTGAGTATACTTAGCCCCTTTTTCCTTTCTATACTTTTGGGGTGAAACATGTTCAAAACTTTAAACTTATACAATTCTTGTACAACTATGACTAGATGCTTATTCTTATGTTAAACTTGAGACTTGTATGCTTAGATTAAACTTAAAACTAGCACATTCATTAACTTTGATCAAGCCTATAGTAACAATGATAGATCTATTGCATTTGACCAATCCACCTTGATTGATTGACCCCTTCGGGGGGGAGCCCTTGGTGATTGTTACTGAATTAAACTTTAAACTTGAGACTTATAAGGGTAACATGCGGGTTATGCCTAAACTTGGTTGGAGGGTTGATGTGCACAATGTTTAAGATACTTGTTCTCATACTTACATTATAGAATGCATAAATCATAGTGAATTGTAATTCTTTCCAAATACTTGTTAAACTGTGTTAAAACCTTTATATCTCACCAACTATTTTGTAGTTGACAGATTCTTTCATATGTTTCAGGTTCTACATCATGAGACTTGTTTGTGATCACATAGGACGCTTTGGACCTAGACTACTTATTAAATAAATGTTGTATACTTGTTATTTCCTTTGTATTGAACCTTTGAATCTATCTATTAATGAAATATTGAAACTTTAATAGTCAACCTTGTGCTATTGAACAACCGCGTCCGCCCCGACGTATAATCCGCCGTCGGTTGGGGTGTGACACGCGTTAGTTGCGCTAACTCTATTGGAGATCGAACGGGTGAAATGTTAGCCTACTCACATCGCCGGGGTTGATAGACTTGGCAGGAGGCAAATAAATAAACAGCCAGCTTCGGTTGCGAGCGCTTAAATTAAACATGAACATAGGTTAGCTACCTATAGATACATATTGAATGATCAATAATCTGGTAAACGTTTATTTATATAATGAAACCTGTGAACTCACCAACCTCGTGTTGACATCTTTTCTTACATGTTTTCTCAGGTCGCTAAGATAAGGCACATGTGCACATATAGGACATGCATGGGATTCTCCTATTGATTGATGTTTTATTAAATTGTTTGGAATTTGTTTTGAATTATGTTTGGTTTGGACTTTTGGACTTTTGGGCGCGTGTGTTTTGCGCATTTACTTTTCTTTACGCTTCCGCATTAAACTCTGATTAATATGATATTTTCATTTGAGTCCCATGTAGAGTCGTTCGATGTAACTAATGACTGAGATCCTGGTTTGTCACTTCCCAAAACGGTAAAACTCCATTAGTTGAAATTGGGGGTGTGACATATTGGTATCAGATCCATTGGTTATAGAGAACTAGGATTTCATACTAGACTATAACCTCACACATTAGTTACATGTCATAAACCTTGGATGTTTGGCACTTATGTGTTATATTACAGGATCATGTCGTCAACTCCACCACCATCACCTAAGGCACCTATCTTATCATCCCTGGAGCCCAAAAGGCGCCGGTCTAGGTCTAGTGATAACTCGGTGGAACAGGGTGAACCTAGTAATGCACGAGCAAGGAACACGACACTTAATTGGGGTGCATATCCAAAGATGATCTAAAGGTGGATCGAGATGGGAAATGTTCCATCTCCTTACTTTGGTTCCACTTCCTCATCCGCTACTTTACCTAGCTTGCCATGCACCATGGAACAAGCTTTTGCAGCTTTTGTGTTTATCATAACTAAGGAGTTGAAGGTTTCCACTGATGAGATACGTGGCATTCTAGAGCGAGAGCCACAAGTGGAAGAAAACAAGGTAGGAATTGAGCTTTTAACTACTGAGCTAGCAGTGACGGACCAAGTCCATAACCATTTGGTGGATCGGGTTACACATTTGGAGACGAGGGTGGACACCTCGGACCATGATGTAGGAGGGATTCTGGAGAGAGTGACTCATCTGGAAGCCCAACTTCAAGTAGCAGACCATGCGGCTGAAGGGCTTCGGGAGAGAGTGACCCACTTAGAAGCCTAACTACAAGCAGCCCTATTTCCAGAGGACATTCCACTTTCGGACGACAAAGAGGAGCCCTTCGAGGATGAGCCCTTAGAGGAGGATCCACCCGAGGAGGAACCGGTGGAGATCGACGACGCACAATCATACGTTTACTCCAATGACGAGGATGCTTGATGATCTTTCTATCCTATCTTTCCTTTTTTTTCATTCATGCTTCGTTTATGTTATTTCTCTTTTCAAACCTAGATGGGTAAGGTTTTTCCCATTCAATAAAAGCATGAGAAGTTTAATGTTTGAGTTATTTATTTTGTAGCCTTACAATTTATTTAATTTTCAAAATGTTAGATGTTGTATGTCCTTACTTGTACATAAATAATGTTTAATATGCGATATATTTCTCATTGTTTTGTATTTGTGAATGTGAAGAATCATGTCAGGAAGAGGACGTGGAGGTCATGCTGGTGGCCGAGGTACCATCAACATGAGAGCAGTTGAGCTGGCGGTACTAATCAACGATAGTGTGGCAGAGGCTCTCGCAGCACAGAATGCTGCAGGTAAATGCTTTAACTATTGAATAATGAGGTCAATTCATCTCTTAAAGCGCCTTTCCTAAGCTCTATAATCCTAACCCTATATTATGCTTCTAAATCCAGGTCAACAGAATCAGCAGCCAACCTACACCTTCAAAACATTTATGGACTGTAAGCCCCACACCTTTAGTGGAGCTGAAGGAGCTGTCAGACTGCTCCGTTGGTTCGAAAAAGTAGAATCGGTATTTGCCATGTGCAACTGCCCATTGGCCAATCAGGTCAAGTTCGCTTCCGGAACCTTGGAGGGCCCGACTCTCACTTGGTGGAATGCACAAGTCCAGATGTTGGGTTTGGCTATGACCAATGCACAGCCGTGGGAGGAGTTTAAGATATGATGAAGGAGGAGTACTATCCTCGGGATGAAATTCAGAAGTTGGAAGGAGAATTTTGGAAACTCAAAATTGAAGGTTCTGAAATTGAGCTTTACACCACTCGTTCCCATGAGCTTGCTATCATGTGCTCACACATGGTGACTCCAGACTACAAGAGGATAAAACTGTACATTGGAGGCTTAGTGCCTCAAATTCAGAGTATGGTCACCTCATTCAACCCTACTACCATCCAGCAGACGATCAGACTAGCCCACAAGCTAACCGATCAAGCGGTGACTCAAGGGACTCTACCTCCTAGGGGTCCAGTCTCTAAATCCACCGACAATCATAAGCGCAAGTTTGATCACAACTCCAACACTCAATCCAACTCCAAGGAACCCCAGGTTAATCAACCTCAGCAACAGCAGCAGCAGCGTAGGTTTGAGCCTACTAAGAACTTCAACCAGACCACCTCTTCAAGTCAAAATCAGGGTGGTTATGCGGGGAAATCTCCTAAGTGTAACAAGTGCAACTTCCATCACTTCGGGGTTTGCAACCGTTGTCAGCGGTGTCGTAAAATAGGTCATGCTGCCAAAGATTGTAGGGGTGAGTTGCAAGCCATGCAGCCTGGGTCTAAAAAGGGTTGTTTCGAGTGTGGGAAGGAGGGACATTTTCGGAAGAATTGTCCTCAGTTAAAGAAGGGAGGTAATGGAAACCACAACCCTAATCAGAATAACAACAATGGTGGCAATAACGGCAATAACGGAGGGAATGGTGCGAAGGGACGAGCCTTCGTGCTAGGATCTGGAGAAGCTCGTTATGATCATAATGTGGTCATCGGTAAGTTTCTCTTAAATAATTACTTTGCTTCCGTCCTTTTCGACACTGGTGCTGATAGGAGTTTTATATCTAAGAAACTTAGTGATATGATAAAAGGAACTTCAACTCTGTTAGAAGCTAAGTATGTAATAGAGATAGCTGATGGTCAAATAATTGAAGCAACTCACATTCTTAAGGGATGTAAGCTTGAGCTAGCTAGTCATAAACTTGATATCGACCTTATGCCGGTCACACTTGGTAGTTTTGATGTAATTGTCGGCATGGATTGGTTATCTAAAAACCAAGCTGAAATCATCTGTCATGAGAAAATTTTTCGTATTCCTCTCCCGAGTGGAGAAACCCTTTCCGTTCAGGGCGAAAAGGTTGGTGCAGTCATGGGCATCATATCCTTTATGAAAGCACAGAAATGCCTTCGAAAAGGGCATACTACTATTTTGGCTCTCGTTGCTGAGCAGCCATCAGAAGAAGATTGATGATATTCCCATCGTTCATGAATTTCTGGAAGTATTTCCCGAGGATTTGTCTGGTCTGCCACCACACCGTCAAGTTGAATTTCAAATCGATCTAGCACCCGGAGCAGCACCGATCGCTCGGGCACCTTATAGACTAGCACCTAGTGAATTACAAGAGTTGTCCACTCAGTTACAGGAATTGTTGTAAAAAGGTTTCATCCGACCTAGCTCATCGCCATGGGGAGCTCCGGTCCTGTTTGTCAAGAAGAAGGACGAAACTTTCCGTATGTGTATCGACTACCGTGAACTAAATAAAGTCACAATCAAGAATCGTTATCCTTTGCCTCGTATAGATGATCTCTTTGATCAACTCCAAGGATCAAGTTTCTATTCCAAGATAGATCTTAGGTCCGGTTACCATCAATTGAGAGTCCGAGATGAAGATATCTCTAAGACTGCTTTCAGGACAAGGTACGGCCACTATGAGTTTATGGTCATGCCTTTTAGATTAACCAACGCACCTGCGGTATTCATGGACCTCATGAACCGTGTGTGTAAACCATACCTTGATTAGTTTATCATCATTTTCATCGACGACATTCTCATTTATTCCAAGAACAAGGAGGAACATGAGGAACATCTACGTTTAATCCTGGAATTACTTAAAAAGGAGCAGCTGTATGCTAAGTTTTCCAAGTGTGAATTTTGGATTCGAGAAGTTCAATTCTTAGGACATGTGGTTAACGAGAAGGGAATATATGTCGATCCATCAAAGATTGAAGCCATCAAGAATTGGGCAGCACCGACGACTCCGACTGAGGTGCGACAATTTCTAGGATTGGCTGGATATTACCGTCGATTCATCGAGGGATTTTCAAAGACTGCACAACCTCTCACTGCCTTAACTCAAAATGGTAAAGCCTATAACTGAGGCGATAACCAAGAGTCAGTATTCCAACATCTTAAGCAGAAACTTTACAGTGCACCTATCCTAGCTCTTTTGGAGGGTACGGATGATTTTGTGGTGTATTGTGACGCATCCATTCAGGGTCTGGGTTGCGTTCTAATGCAACGAGAAAAGGTGATCACATATGCTTCGTGTCAACTAAAGATTCACGAGAAAAACTACACCACTCATGATCTAGAGTTGGGAGTTGTAGTTTTCGCACTTAAGATATGGAGACACTACTTGTACGGTACCAAGTGCACTATCTACACCGATCATAAGAGTCTTCAACACATCTTCGAGCAGAAAGAGCTGAACATGAGACAACGTCATTGGGTCGAGCTCTTGAATGATTATGACTGTGCGATCCGGTATCATCCGGGTAAGGCTAATGTTGTATCTGATGCCCTAAGTCGAAAGGAAACCAAGCCCAAATGAGTTTGAGCACTACAGCTTACTATTCACCCCGGATTACCTGACAAAATCCGTAGTGCTCAACTTGAAGCCCTGAAAGAGGAAAACCTACCGCTGGAAGGTACAAGCGGTATGGAAGCACAACTCTAGGTCAAATCTGATGGTGTTCGTTACTTCGCTGAGCGAATATGGGTTCCAATATTTGGAAATTTAAGGGAACTGGTCATGGATGAAGCTCATAAATCTCGTTACTCCGTTCATCTAGGTTCCGACAAGATGTACCACGACCTAAAGGTGCTGTATTGGTGGCCTAAGATGAAGGCCGATATAGCTACCTATGTGAGCAAGTGCCTGACTTGTGCGAAGGTCAAAGTTGAATATCAAAAACCTTCTGGTCTTCTCAACAACCAGAGATTCCCATGTCGAAATGGGAACAGATATCTATGGACTTTATCACAAAATTACCACGAACTCCTACCGGATGTGATACCATTTGGGTAATAGTCGATTGTTTAACAAAGTCCGCTCACTTCTTAGCAATCAAGGAAACCGACAAAATGGTAAGCTTACTCGTATTTACTTGAAAGAAGTAGTCTCTCAGCATGGGGTGTCAATCTCTATCATTTCGGATCGTGATGCACGATTCACCTCTCGTTTCTGGAAATCGTTACATAAAGCTTTAGGCACGCGTGTAGATATGAGCACAGCATACCATCGTCAAACTGATGGCCAGACGGAGCATACAATTCAAACTCTGGAGGACATGCTACGAGCTTGTGTGATTGACTTCGGTAACACTTGGGAGTCTCACCTACCATTGGTGGAGTTCTTCTACAACAACGGTTATCACACTAGCATCAAGGCAGCTCCATTTGAAGCATTATATGGACAGAAATGTCGTTCTCCTATTTGTTGGGCCGAGGTTGGGGATAGTCAACTTACAGGTCCTGAACTCGTACTTGAAACTTCTGAGAAAATAGTTCAAATTAGAAATCGTATGGAAGCAGCTCGTGATCGCCAAAAGAGCTATGCCGATAAGCATCGTAAACCATTAGAATTTCAAGTAGGGGATACGGTTTTGTTAAAAGTCTCACCTTGGAAGGGTGTCATTCGTTTTGGTAAACGGGGTAAACTGAATCCTCGTTATGTTGGACCATTCAAGATAGTGAAGAGAATCGGTCCATTAGCGTATCAAATGGACCTACCTGAAGGACTTAGTGGTGTACAAAATGTCTTTCACGTCTCAAACTTGAAGAAATGTCTAGCAGACGAGTCACTCGCGGTTCCTCTTGAGGAACTACACATTGATGAATAGTTATGTTTCATCGAAGAACCCGTGGAAATTATGCGTAGGGAAGTCAAAACGTTAAAACGCAGTAAAATTCCTATTGTTAGAGTCCGTTGGAACTCGAAACGCGAACCAGAATTCACGTGGGAGCTTGAGGATCAGATGATGCGCAAATATCCTAATCTGTTCAAGCATTCCACGTCAAATTCTTAAGGTACTATTTTAATTTTCGGAACGAAAATTCTTTCAACTAGGGGATAGTGTGACATCTAAATTTTTTTTTATTATTATTTTAATTTTCGGGACGAAAATTCTTTCAACTAGGGGATGATGTGACAATCCGGACTTTTCCAGTTAACTCAGTTAGCAAAACCAATTAAATCCTAACCTATTTAACCAATCTCAAACTTCAGGGACTGTTTCTGTCAATATTCCAAATTTAAACTCCAGGGACTAGTTATGTAATATCTCTAAATAATCCCATTGACCTTACAAAGTCAAAATTGAAATCTTATTGACTTTTGATAGTCAAACTAACCCATTCTTAACTCAAACTCTAACCCTAGGGACTGATTCTGTCAACTTCAAAACTCCATTTCACATGAAACTTCAGGGATTGAATCTGCCAAGTCTCAAAACCCAATCAGTTGACTCCGCAAAGTCAAAATCATATGAACCCCGTTTTGTTGACTTTTACAAGTCAAACCGGATACAATCCTCATTCAAATTCGATTCCAAACGTCGAATTCGTTCGAATTGTAACTATCGTGCACTATCACTGTCATTAACGGTCATAACCAAGTAGTTAATCGTTTTCAATTGCAAATTAAAATAGATTAATAGTCATTTAAAGCATAACCGTCGACCATGATCGTAATTAGCATCAAATTCGTTAAAATCCTATGATAATCTCGCAAACGAACTATCTGCACACCTCAAACAAATACTACTGAAGCCATTGCACGCACTAATTCCACCGGAGAAGCAGTCCAGGTCGCCGGAAATCAAACTAGTCGTGGTCGGCTGCTGATCTAGTCGATCTCAAACAATTCAACACCTGTTCTGGTAATTATCTTTACCCGTAGCTTCGTTTTTACCTCTAGAACCCTATACCAATTTGGGCTTATAACATCAAACCGATCGAAATCCATATTCTAGGGTTTATGTAAAACCAGTTTAATCGAACTCTGCCTCAAACTCTGATTAAATCTAATTAATCCACACCATTAGAATCGAAATCCCCTACTCGACGAAAGCCCTATGCTTAATTAGTCTATTAACATCGAATTGATCTTGATCCAATAACTAGGGTTTGTTCTTGAAACGTTTTGGGGTTTTTGATCTTAAACACAATTTTAATACAAATAAACCATATCAACAGATTCGCAAGGTTTTAATTAGCAAAAACCCTATGATTCTAACAACTTCTATTATCAGAATCCTTCGAATCAATTCTGTGTTCATATTCTAGGGTTCGGGTTTTCCAACTGGTAATTAACTAATCTAAACTCAACGTTTTCTCAATTAAACCTACCTACTGATTCGCAAGCCCTTAATTAGCAAAACCCCTATACACTTGATTCAAGTCGTAGTCGATTTCTTGGATAATTGATCGGGTTTTGGTTCGGCTTGTGTAGGGGAGGAAAACCACAGGAACATATATGTTAAAAACATTCCAATCCGGTTTATGTTGCGATACCCTAGCGGACGGGACTGGTTAAAGATGTGAGCGTGTGTGGGAGAGACCCGGGTTCGAGTCTCTCCACACCCTTTTGTTTTTAAAAATCGCTTTTATTATTAATTTAATATAAAATCAATACCCCGCATTATTATATTAATATATTAACGTGTGGGGAAACGACCCGCAGGCTCGGGTTTGGTTTGTAAACCATATTTACTATTAAAATCTCATTTATAAAATAATATTTATATTATTTTCAACCCAAAACTCTAACTAAAAATAATATATTTATATATATATATTATTATCATCACGTTCATAAACATTTTTGTAGCGTTTCAAAGTTATAAATAATATAGTTATTCGTATTATTTACACTCGTTACATCCTCGAATAAAAATAATAAATTATTATTTTTGTCACGCAAGTTAATTGTTTACGTTATTTCGCTAAACTTAAAAATAATATAATAAATTATATTATTTTCCTAGACTTCTAGTTAACGACAAAACGCTCGAATATATTTATTATATATTATTTTGTCATTCGTCGCGTAACGTATATATATCTTAATTATTAATTAAAGAATTCCTATTCCCGTGGACACGTTCGTCTACTCTTGATTATTAGAGCGTTTCTTTAGGACGTTCAATCTTCCGTGTTGTCGTCACATATTCCAATTGTATCCCTAATTGTTATGTGTATAATTCTAGGGCATACATAAGTCGTTGCAGGCTAACACTCGTGGTTCCAATCGTATTATAGTGTGAACTACCTACGCCGTTCAGGTGAGTTTTCACGACCCCTTTTACTGTTTTATCTTCGGGTGAAAACATGTCACAAACTATTTTTGGAATATTGTATTCATATGTTATCAATGTTAAAGCTAAGCGTAACATGCTATCACTGAAAGTCCTCAACACACATCGGACCGTTAATATGGATCTTAGCGAGGTAATGTTTAGTAGTACTACTGGGTTTGACAAATCCCACCCGCATTAGTCGCGCTAACTCGATTGGAGATCGAACGGGTGAAATGTTAGCCTACTCACATCGCCGGGGTTGATAGACCTGGCAGGAGGCAAATAAACAAATAGTCAGCTTCGGTTGCCAGCGCTTAAATTAAACATGAACATAGGTTAGCTACCTATAGATACATATTGAATGATCAATAATCTGGTAAATGTTTATTTCTATACTGAAACTTGTGAACTCACCAATCTCGTGTTGACATCTTTTCTTACATGTTTTCTCAGGTTGCAAAGCTAAGGCACAGGTGCACATATAGGACATGCATGGGATTCTCCTATTGATTGATGTTTTATTAAAATGTTTGGACTTTGTTTTAAATTATGTTTGGTTTGGACTTTTAGACTTTTGGGCTCGTGTGTTTTGCGCATTTACTTTTCTTTACGCTTCCGCATTAAACTCTGATTAATATGATATTTTCATTTGAGTCCCATGTAGAGTCGTTCGATGTAACTAATGACTGAGATCCTGGTTTGTCACTTCCCAAAACGGTAAAACTCCGTTAGTTGAAATTAGGGGTGTGACATTACAAATCAGGGAAAGATTAAAAATGCCTCGTGATCGCCAGAAAAGTTATGCCGACAAAAGGCGAAAGCCGTTAGAATTTGACGTTGGAGACAATGTTTTACTTAAGGTATCACCTTGGAAAGGCGTGGTACGATTCGGAAAGAAAGGGAAGTTAAGCCCTAGATTTGTTGGGCCGTTTAAAATCTTAGAACGAATCGGACCAGTGGCATATCGGTTGGAATTGCCAATAGAGATGAATGGTGTACACGATGTATTCCATATCTCCAATCTGCGAAAATGCTTAGCAGATGAAACCTTAGCCATGCCATTACAAGATGTAGTAGTGGATGAAAGCCTTAAGTTTGTGGAACAACCGTTACAAATTGAGGACCGGCAGGAAAAGAAATTGAAAGGAAATAAACTCGTGTTGGTCAAGGTGAAATGGAATTCCAGACGTCGACCTGAGTACACGTGAGTACTGGAATCCGAAACGAAAAAGAAATACCCACACTTATTCAAAAAATAATCTCGAGGACGAGATTTCGAAAAACTTGGGTGTAGGATCGAGAAATTACAAGATGGTTCTGTTCTTAGTTGAAATTGGCGGAAACAATAACAACTACACAAGTGTAATCGAGTAAGCAGAAAGAATACTTTTAAGAACACTGTTGTATTAAGCTTTTGCAGATAAACGATTACAATTGAAACTCAATCAAAAAGCACAAAAAGCACACTTACAATGAAGTGTTTACAGATTATTTATACTAACTTAGAATCAAGACAGCCCCTTGATTCTAAGGATCAGATCTAACACAGACCGTTGATCTGTTGTATGTAGCTAACTATTACACGTTTTGTCTATAACTAGTTAACTTTATTGAAACGTCTTCTTTATGCATCATTAATTGCATGCTTGGAGAAGAGCATTGTTGTCCGTCATTGGTTGTGCCATTGCGATTCCTTCTGCTTTGAGTGTGTCAGTTGCTTTTGCAGAAAGTTGTCAGTGACGCTTGGTATGGATAGTCAGCTGCAACGATTTGTCTTCAAGGCACAAGGCTGTCAGCAACAAAGATGTTGATCAGCAGCAAGATGTAACCATCCAAAGCTGCTGATGATTTGCCTGTCAGCAGCGTCAAGTGTTGATGCTGCTGAGAAGCCTATCCGCAGCAACTTTGGTCTTCAGCAGATAAGGCTATCCGCAGCAGATTTGTTCTTCAGCAGGAGAACAAGTATCCGCAGCAGATAAGCTTGTCCGCAACAGTTTGTTGGTCAGCAACAAACTCTGAGATCAGCAGCATTTGTACTTGGAGAATTTTGTAGCCATCAGTCTTTGGTTCTACAAACTCCCCCTAGACTGATGCTACCAAAATTCTCTTACTGCCTTTGTTGCTGAAGCTTTTGCACATTTCTGACTATCCTTTCAACCAAAAGAAAATGCTTCAATAACAACCATCTTGTACTTTGAAATACAGCCTGCTCTTGAATCCAGTCGTCAAGACTGTCTAAGTCTTCCTCCATTTGGACCATCTCCCCCTTTTGGTTGCATCAGTGGACAAATGTGCACCAGTTTGGGTGCCCACTGATACAAAGGATGGAGTAAGAAAAGTTGGGCATTGATGTGCCTCTATCATATTCACCCTGGCTGTCAATTCCAAGATATGAAGTTGCAGTCTGTCCTCATCCACAGTGGTGGAATCCTTAGATCCAGATGGGGCCTTAGGCCTAGCCTCTACATCCCCGTTACCCATGGTTTCTTGGCACCTGGGATTCCTCTTAGTGAGGGGAGTTTCCAAGGAAGCATCCTCACTGTGAGTTGCCGTGGTTGAGGTCTTAGCAACATTGTCACTGTCCTCCTGGTTATTTGATGGACCAGTAGTAGTGACAGCCTCTTCCACATCCATTATGTCATAACTCCTAGAGTGGACCTTCAGGGTAGAAGAACTTGGGATTGGTGTGTTGGAAGCAAGATCAATCAGTACCTCTGAGATAGTGGTAGTTGGAGAAGGTACATCATCTTGATCAGGTTCCTCAACACTTAAGTTCAGAAGAGAAAGGAAAGGCTTAGGGGGCTGTTCTATGGATCCGAGAAGTGATCCTGATCCTAATAGAGAGAAAAGGAGTCTCTCTAATAATGTGGCTATCCCTTATGATATTCTCACCAGAATGTTGTGATTCTGAGTGAGGGATGATAGGTTGGGTTTAGGCCTTGGAGGCAGGAGAAGAAGGAATTCTCTTGCCCCTTTTTCTAGTATATGTCGTTGCAACCGGGGCCCTGTGTTCCAGTTGAACGATAACATCTAAAACAGGTGTAAGTAATTTTTGTGCATGTGCATCCTTAGTAGTATGCACAGGGGATCGAATGGTAGAAGCAGACTGTTGTTTAAGATGTGAGGTGGAGGGTGTGGGATCAGTATCAGCTAGGATTGCTGAACTATCACCCGGGGTACTCTGTATGTTCAGCATTGTAGATAACAATGGAACATTGACCCCTGAGAACTTTTTGGAAACAGTTCTCATGTCATCACTTCAGATCGGCGAAAATGCAGATCTTCGTGAAAACCCTAATGGGTAAGACGATCACGTTTGAGGTCGAATCCTTTGACACAATCGACAACGTGAAGGCAAAGATCCAAGACAAGGAAGGCATTCCGCCAGACCAGCAGCGTCTAATCTTCGCCGAAAAACAGCTCGAAGACGGCAGAACCCTAGCCGATTACAACATCCAGAAGGAGTCAAATCTTCGCCTCGTCCTTCGTTTCCTGCGGTGGCGCGAAGAAGCGCAAGAAGAAGACCATGGAAGGCGGAGGCAAGTGCGGAGCTTACCTGATGACATCCGCTTCTTTTCTGAGATATGCATTGGAGAAGAATGTGGCTTTCGAGATGGTGATATCCTTGCCGTCTACCTTGGCTTTGATTTGGGGAATCCCCTCTTCGGTAGAGTAGACGGCGGTACTCCAGAAATCCTCCATATGAGGGATATGTGTGGCATGGTTGGTTGTGAGGGCAAATTGGATCTTTGATCGACATAAGAAGTCGATCATATCATTGAATCCTCCGGATATCTTTCACTTGGTTGGGTATGAAAGTGAGGGATGAAGGGCTTTGAACGTGATGAGGACTTGAGAGAAAGTACCAACTGTGGATGAGGACTTGGGAGAAAGTGATGTCGGTTTAGGGAGAAGTGGAAGGAAATTTGATTTGTTTTTTATAACGGCAGAAGAGGGAAAAAAGCAAAATGACTTGTATAGTACAACCCAATTTACCTTTTATTGTTATAGCTGTAATACACCGAGGCAGTCATGGTAAAGACTGACGTGAATTTTAACAGCAGGTAAAAGTTAATTTGGACTTAAATTTACCAATCAGCAGCAAACTAGATTGCTGTGGATGCGGAAGGTTAAGTCTGTCAGCAGTAAACTTATCTGCTGCTGATGGATTTAATAATCCGCAGCAAGGATGTTGCTGCTGACAGTCTTAAAGAAATCCGCAGGAAACCTGTTCCTGCTGATAACTTAAAGCAGTCAGCTGCAAATCTTTTGCTGCTAAAGATTAAACCGGTCAGCAGCTAAAGGACAAAAAAATGCTGCTGACTTATAACTTTTATTTATAACATTAAGACAAAACACAAAAACTAATTTTAGAGATAGTTTTAATCAAAGTTCATCATGCCCAATGGATTCAACTAAATATTTAAATCTGGCTTCATCAAAAGGTTTTGTAAACAAATCAGCATATTGCTCATTCGTATGAACTTTGGTTAAAATAATCCTCCTTTTCTCAGCTTGATCTCTTATGAAATGATACCTGATGTCAATGTGCTTTGTCTTTGAGTGCTGCATCGGATTGTTTGTGATTGAGATAGCACTCATGTTGTCAATGTGAATTGGGGTTGCCATGAAAGTCATCCCATAATCCAACATTTGATTTTGTATCCAGATGACTTGTGCACAGCAACTTGAAGCTGCAATGTATTCTGCTTCAGCTGTAGAAGTTGAAACACATGTTTGCTTCTTGCACTGCCATGAAATCAATCTCCCTCCTAGAAATTGACATCCCCCTGAAGTGGACTTTTTGTCCAAGTTGCATCCCCCATAGTCACTGTCAGTGTATGCATACAGATTAAACATGTCATTTTTAGAGTACCATAGCCCAAGTCTTGGGGCACCCTTTAGGTATCTAAAGATTCTCTTGACAACCTGAAGATGTGAAACTTTTGGAGCTGCTTGATATCTTGCACAGAGGCATACTACAAACATGATATCTGGCCTTGAAGCAGTGAGATACATGAGAGACCCTATCATTGCACGATACTGATGTTGATCAGTGTCTTGGCCCTCTTTGTCTGGAGTCAGTTGATGAGGCACTTGCATAGGGGTTCTTGCAGCAGAGCAGTCAGCCATTTTGAATCTTTCCAAAATGCTTTTTACATATTTGGATTGGCTGATGAAGATTCCATTTGGGACCTGTTTGACTTGTAGACCCAAGAAGAAATTTAGTTCACCCATTGAACTCATTTCAAACTTTGAGTGCATCAGAATCTCAAAGTCTTTACACAGCTGTTTCCTTGTTGATCCAAAGATGATATCATCGACATAAATTTGAACTAATAAGATTTCTCCCCCTTCATCTTTGATAAACAAGGTCTGGTCTATGGCACCTCTTCTGAAGTTGTTGCTTGGTAGATATCCTGACAAGGTTTCATACCAGGCTCTTGGTGCCTGATGTAGGCTATACAGAGCTTTGTCTAGTTTGAACACTTGAGTAGGATGTGCAGGATCTATAAAGCCTGGAGGCTGTTTGACGTATACTTCCTCACCAATCTTCCCATACAGAAAGGCACTTTTTACATCCATTTGATAGACAGTGAAATTCTTGGATGCAACATATGCCAGGAAGATTCTGATGGCCTCCAGTCTGGCAGCAGGAGCGAAGACTTCATCATAGTCAATTCCTTCGTCCTGAGTGTAGCCTTGAGCTACAAGTCTGGCTTTGTTCTTGACTACAATGCCTCTCTCGTCTTGCTTGTTCCTGAAAACCCATCGTGTGCCAATAGCATATTTACCTGGTGGAAGATCAACAAGTTTCCAGACATCCTGCCTCTTGAATTGCAGCAATTCTTCTTGCATTGCTTCAATCCAGCTGTTGTTTTGAGTGCTTCATCTATCTTCTTGGGTTCCACCTGAGATAGGAAACATGAAAACAAGCATATATTAGCCTCATGAGATTTTCTTCTTGTGAGAACTCCTTGGTTTATTTGGCCAATAATATTCTCTTGAGGATGTTCTTTGTGGATCCTCTATGCTGGTACCACCTCCAGCTGTATCCCTTGCTCCAGATTGCTTTGATTTTGATCAGGGGTCTCTTCATTCATGGTGGAAGAGTCTTCAACCGCATTATCCACATCAATATTTTCAGCAAGAGCATCAGCAGCATCTACAGCATTTACCGAAGAGTCTTCATTTAGATTTTCAGTTTCAGACAGGCTGCTGCTGGTGATATTAGACCGTCTTGTTCCTGCTTCACTTGCTTCCACAACTGATGGAGGATCAATTGATGGTCTTCTCAGACTGATAGAAGATTTGGTAAAATCCAGTCTGTAGTCAGTGGATGAAGTGGAGGCAGGTGTTTGTGTAGACGTAGACTCCATATTTGAGAAGGTGAGAGGCTCAAATATTTGGGAGAATGAGTCTATGTCAAAGAGCCAGTTTGGACCTTTTCCCTGCTCACAAACAATGTGTTCTCTGCATTCCACATTTGCTGATTCTTCAACAATTCTTGTTCTTGAATTGAATACTCGATAGGCCTTTGATTGAGAGGAATAGCCTACGAAATATCCTTCATCAGATTTGGCACCAAACTTAGGAAGAACCCCATGTGTGATGAGAATGGTGCATGGACACCCAAAAGGCTTTAGGAACCCAATATAGGGAATTCTTTGAAACCAAAGTTCATACGGAGTTTTGTTGAGGGGTTTGACAATTAGAACTCGGTTTTACACATAACAGATTGTGCTAACTGCTTCTGCCCAGAATGTGAGTGGCAGTTTTGAGTCAGCCAGCATAGATCTTGCTGACTCAATGAGAGTTCTGTTTCTTCTTTCAGCAACTCCATTTTGTTGAGGAGTTCTTGGAGCACTGTATTATCTTTCTATCCCCTTGCTTTCATAGAAACAGTTCAAGGTTTGGTTCTTGAATTCTGTGCCTTGATCACACCTTATAATCTTCACCTTTTGATTGCTTTGATTCTCTACCCTGAGAATGTAGGATTTGAGAATTTCAGCAGTTTCATCTTTAGTTCTCAAGAAGTATACCCATGAGAATCTGGTGTAATCATCAGTTATCACCAGACAATACGACTTCTTGCCCATTGACATGACATTTGTAGGACCAAAGAGATCCATATGCAGCAGTTACAGTGGAGTGTCATTTGTATTCAAGGTCTTGGGCTTGTGAGAGCTTTTGTGTTGCTTCCCCTTTAAGCATGCAATGCAGTGGTCTTCCAGCTGAAATTCTTTGTCAGGAATCCCTCTGACAAGATTATTCTTCACCAATTTGTTGATAGTTTTGATATTAACATGGCTTAATCTCCTATGCCAGAGAGCTGATTCATCAACTGAGGCCTTTGATAAAAAGCAGGAAACACTCCCAGATGGAGTGACTTCATTCATGTCCAGTACATAGAGATTTTTTTTTCTCTGAGCAGTTAATAAAATGCTTTCTGGAGGAGGTGTGGATAAGCCTGGAGTCAGTACAAAACATTCTTTATCTGTGAAGAGCATCCAATGCTTTTGGTCACAGGCCTGGGAAACAGTCATGAGATTGAAGTCCAATTCTTTAACATAGTTGACCTTATCAATTCTCATTCTTTCGTTGGACACAGTTCCTTGTCCAGTAATGGATCCTCCCTTTGAGTCACTTCCAAAGGCAACATATCCTCCATTGAAATGTCTGAAGTTGGAGAGGATGGATCTGTTTCCTGTCATGTGCCTGGAACACCCATTGTCTACCACCCAGGTGTTATTCTTGTGACCTGGCTGTCCTTGCACATGATATATTTCTAATTAGTAGAAGGAACCCAAGAGTCTGCAGACTTGAAAAAGATGGTTGTTAGTTTATCCTTTTCAGTATGTTTGCAGTCAACGGAACCAATGACAGTGCTTGAAGATGGTTTGGCTTTCCATTGCCTTATTGGTGATTTTCTAGTTTTCCTCACATTGTCAGCAGCAGATTTTGCTACTGATGTTTCTGGCTTGTTGACAGTAGATCCTGCTGCTGATGGCTTTGTTGAAGTGGCAGCATTCTTTGCTGCTGAAGGCTTTGCCTTGGATTTTGCCTTATCAGCAGTGGACACTCTTGCTGCTGATGGCTTTGCCTTATCAGCAGCAGATTTTGCTGCGAAGGATTTTAGCTTATCAACAGCAGACTTGGTTGCTGCTGAAAGCTTCTGCTTTGTTTTCTTGGGCTTAACTTGACTAACAACCGATGTATGCTGATCCTTCTTTACCCTTTGTCTTTGAGGGGCTTGATGAAGGATCTGGTTGAAGGGGTTAAACTTACAGTTTGCAGCAAAGTGGTCTGATTTACCACAAATGATGCAAGTTTGTTGAGATTTAAGCAGCTTCACTCTTGGGGGAGATATAGACTCCCTGAACTTAGTTGCTTTGACTTCGTAGCTTCTTACCTTCTTGTTTTTGTTAGTCTTTTCAAAGGCATGCTGCTTTGAATTTCTTTGAGATTCTAGGTAATGAAAGCAGGTGCTGGCAGTGTGGTTATATTTGCCACACACAAAGCATAATCTTGCCAGTTTGTCTCTTGAAAGGTTTTGTCTCTTGAAAGGTAGACATAGTCCTTTCTTTGGAACAGATCCTTGAAGTTCCATGGATGAGCTTTGTTATGTTCAAAAGTGGCTTCTTCTAGGGTCCTTTGAACATATGAAACTTTTTCTTTAGGCTTACGACATACATCAAATACCTTCCTCTTTGTGATTGCCTTTGACTGAGGCTTGGGGTTTGTGGGTCCTGATGTCTGTCCCTTTTCAATGTTTAGCTTTCTTCCATCTGGAGGATAGCTGATCTTGATCTGTTTGAATGGTACAGGGGCTGGAATAGCTGGAAGAATAGTAAGAACTGCAACTCTATTCAGAACAGCTTCAGATGGGACTGCACTGGTTTCATCATGGTCTAAGTGGGTTGACTCAAATTCCAATGAGGTAGTGCAGTCTTCGACGAAAGGTTCATCCGTTGAAGGATCAAGGTTTCGGTTTGCAGTGTCAAGATTTGCAACATTGAAGCTTGGTTCGTATACGGCAATATAGTTAGCAGGAGGAGGAACAGCATTGTACTGATCATTGTTATACCCAAGTCCAGTTTTTACCTTCTCATGGACTTGAATATCTAAAAGTCTTTGTAACTTTTTGGAGGAAAATTCATATTTTTCAACATGAACTTTCTATTCTGCCAGTTCAGCTCTGGTAGCTTTTAGTTTGACCGGTAGATCATCAATCTGAGTTTTAAGATTAGTTTGTTCGTGTTTTAGCGATGAAATCTCTTTCTTAAGGCAGTTAATCTTTTCTTTATAAGTGTTTTCAACCTTTTTGAACTCAGATTTCATCTGATGAAACTCATCATTTTGATCTATAAGGTTTTGGTTATGCTTTCTATAACCCAAAACTTTATCAATACAGGCTTGAGAGCAAAGATGTTCAAATACCTGAGGTGGTATCTCTGTAGTGTCTGCCATCAGAGCTTGATTGTTGACAGACAGTTCTTCATATTGAAAGCTCCAGTCAAACTTAGAAGTTCCAACAGTTGCACAGGCTGCAGTTTGAACTGGAGGAGTAGCTTGTTGTTGTTGTCTGGGTTGGGCTTGGTGAGCTTGTCTTGACTGAGAGGTAGCTGGATTTGCTCTTGGTGCCTTGCATTCTCTAGCAAAATGACCCAGTAGGTTACAGTTGTAACATCTTAGTTTGCTTTTATCCAAGCCAACTCTGGTGTTGGAGTTGTTACTAGGAATGGGTCTTCCGGTTCTAGAGTAGAACCTTTTTGCTCTTATAGAGAGCATGGCATATGAGTGTTGTATGTCCATTTCTTCTAAATCATCTGGATGAAAGCATTCCAGATCCTCCTTGATAAAGGACATGTTGCTTGAGTTTTCAGAAACAAAAGCAGCAGAGGTTGATGTTTGAGGAGGAGCTTCTAGGAGAAATGGTGAGCTGTTTGTTTGAGAGATTGGAGTTTGATGATGAGTGATGATGGGAGGATAGTAGTTACTTGAACTAGGACCCGGGTGCTCAGAATAGAGGGCAGAGGAGGTGGTGGTGGATGTTGAGGCTGTTTGGTAGCTTGAGCTTCTTTCTTTTGCCTGAATCATCTCTAGCTCATAGGTTTTTAGCATTCCAAAGAGCTCAGTCATCTGGAGAGTCTTCAGATTCTCAGTTCTTCAGATTGACACTGTGTAAAGTGTCCAGCAGCTTGGTAGAGACCTGATGAACTTCTTGAGGATATCTTCATTCTCTAGCTTCACCTTTGAGCACTGCAACTCTCCTACAAGATAGGTAAATCTGTTGTATAGAATAGTTAGAGACTCACCTTCCTTCCAGATGAAGTTTTCATACTGCTGCTTCAGGATGTCTCTTCTGTTCTATTTGACTTCCTCAGAGCCAACAAACATTTTCTTAAGAGCTTCCCAGAGCTCTTTAGCAGTTTTGTAACTTCTGAAGTTATGAAAAACTTCATTTGGAAGGCACATTTGGATAGCTCCTAGTGCCTTGAAGTCCACCTCCATCTTCTTTATGTCCTCTTCTGAGTACTTGGAGGGCTCCTTTGGAACTGATGGTCCTCCAGAGTCAGCAGAGGCCACCATGGGAGTGTAGGGTCCATCCCTGATGGATTTCCACATTCCGTACTCCTGATAGCAGAAAAAACTTTCCATGCGATTTTTCCACGTGTCGTAGTCTTCCCCAGATACCGATCTTGGTGGTCGGTTGATGCTGCCGATGTCTTCAAATCCGTTGCTCTGTGCCATCTTTGTTCTTGGTGACTTGATGAAAGAGAGAGAGAGAGTTTAGAATAGAACCAGAAGTGATTAAACAAGTGTGAGTTTGTTTAATCTGAGCCAAAGCTCTAATACCACTTGTAGGATCGAGAAATTACAAGATGGTTCTGTTCTTAGTTGAAATTGGCGGAAACAATAACAACTACACAAGTGTAATCGAGTAAGCAGAAAGAATACTTTTAAGAACACTGTTGTATTAAGCTTTTGCAGATAAACGATTACAATTGAAACTCAATCAAAAAGCACAAAAAGCACACTTACAATGAAGTGTTTACAGATTATTTATACTAACTTAGAATCAAGACAGCCCCTTGATTCTAAGGATCAGATCTAACACAGACCGTTGATCTGTTGTATGTAGCTAACTATTACACGTTTTGTCTATAACTAGTTAACTTTATTGAAACGTCTTCTTTATGCATCATTAATTGCATGCTTGGAGAAGAGCATTGTTGTCCGTCATTGGTTGTGCCATTGCGATTCCTTCTGCTTTGAGTGTGTCAGTTGCTTTTGCAGAAAGTTGTCAGTGACGCTTGGTATGGATAGTCAGCTGCAACGATTTGTCTTCAAGGCACAAGGCTGTCAGCAACAAAGATGTTGATCAGCAGCAAGATGTAACCATCCAAAGCTGCTGATGATTTGCCTGTCAGCAGCGTCAAGTGTTGATGCTGCTGAGAAGCCTATCCGCAGCAACTTTGGTCTTCAGCAGATAAGGCTATCCGCAGCAGATTTGTTCTTCAGCAGGAGAACAAGTATCCGCAGCAGATAAGCTTGTCCGCAACAGTTTGTTGGTCAGCAACAAACTCTGAGATCAGCAGCATTTGTACTTGGAGAATTTTGTAGCCATCAGTCTTTGGTTCTACATTGGGGATGATATAACACCTGCCAAATTTCCGATCTCAATTTCTGCCCGGAACTTATAAGAAATAATGGGAGTTAACGGAAACTCAAAAGTCAGAAAATAAATTAAGAAATTATGAATGTTAGGAGATATCGGACCGACATAAGATTGATATCAGTACGATATGGGAAGATGTTGAATGTCGGACCGACATGGTCTAGAAAATGGTCCGCAATGCAAACCCCTAGGAACCCTCTCCACCAGACACGTGTCGAGACACGTGTAGGGCATGCGTCAGCATGTCGGACGCGTGGACGGATGTTGGACCGACATGGTTTGCCTACTCGGTCGGACATGGACGGGTGGCACACCGGATTTTCATGGTTGCCGCATGGTGCGCATGCGGGACAATGGAGGCATATCGGACCGATATCCCCCTGGATATCGGTCCGACATGGGCGCGCATCAGGCATATAAATAGAGGAGCATTGGGTTTTCATTTCTCACACCTTCTCTCTCGAGCTCTCACTACTCCTGAGCCTTTCCCGAGCCCTCCAGCCGTCCTGACTCCCGAGCCGCTCCTCCTGGTTCGACCGACTTTCGCTTATCAATCGGACTTGAGCATTCAGAACCGAAGGAACCCGAAGAACGCATGGAAGTACGTGTTAAGGTGCTAGATCCCTAAGAGTCAACTCTAAGAGCTACTTAGCACTAAGATTATTATCCTTCGATCTCCGACTTCAAAATAAAGGTGAATACTCGTCTTTATAAAAAATACTCGTTCTCATGACGAGAGTGAACTTTTACAAAAACGATTTGTAAGACGTGCTTGGGCTGTAAGCTATCATCACACAAATAAGACGTGCTGGTGTTGTAGGCACCTTCACGCAAAAGATCAAACGATTTATGTTTATGAAAAGGGCAAAACATGATAATTAAATATTTACTCATACAAATCCCAGAATTAGGGGTTCTACCCCTAGGGATGTTGATACCCAAGAAGTGTACGTAAAGTTTGATCAAATATTTATACTCGCTCCGGATCCAGTTGGGCCGGGCGGGGTTGGCTTGAATGTCCCGTGATGCGTAAAACGTAGTTGTGCCAGTTTGGACGCCTGGCCCCGAGTGCTTGTCCAATGTATACAAATGGATGAAATGCAAGGAAGTGATATGATCACTAGAATCCTCAAATGATGAAGTGTTTAACTGTTTAATTAAACTGTTTTGCCATGCTTATGAAAATGATTTGAGGTCATAAAGTATTCACCAGCATGTAGCTGATATTCATTTTCAAATGTTTTCCGGAAAAGAATGAAATGACCTCATAGTATCGGGACCAGCTATGGCCTAAGTCCCGATGACAGTTTTGTTGCATAATCTGGGTCGGCCACACACTTGGACCCGGTGCAACCGAAAAATGTGTAATACAGGTTCGTGCGAGGCACAGGAAAGAACCTGAGAAAAGACAAGGTTATGGTGCCCAAAGGATGTCGACTCCCTAGGCAGAATACCTCCCTATAGATTTTATTGACTTTGGTCAGGGTTTTGATTTCAAAAATCAAATGTACAAACGATCGGGTTTTATACCCAAGTATTTAAATAAAGAAATCTTTTGTCTACACGACAAGATTCTAGTATTTACAAAATCAACCCTTGAGGTTGAGAATTGTTAAAAAGATCTTGTTTAAACCACTATTTCGCAGCACAAAACCAAACTCTTAAATCAAAGCAGGTACCAAACGTGCCAACTGACGTCGCAGCCCGGTAATGTCTCGGGTGTGACAGTTGCGCATTCCGATTTTCCAAAAGAAGTTACACGACATGACGTACGTCAGTCGAGAGGATAATCTTAGTCCGAATAATAAATCACGGGACAGCCAACGGACTTGAGACCCCGTTAGGATCCCAAGAGTTATTAGGAACAGTTGGCCGACCGTATCCACTGTTCCGTTACGAAATACTAACTCCCCTATCGAAAGGGTTAGTACTAGTAACTTTGACCAAACTTACTAAAATATAAAATTAATTAACAAGTGATAACAACCAGAGTAACATCTTAAACAAGAAAACATTTCTAATTACGTTTCTTATCATTTTTTTTACTTTCCTTTAAACAAAACCCCTTTTTCAACTTATTATCCTAGTCAGACAATAGCGAGGGTTGAGTACGAAATCTGTGTCCATGGTTCGATACTTGGTTCTTACCCAAACTATACTACGATGCGATAGTTACACTTGCCTATTAGGTGTGTGTTTAGTTGAAGTATTTATCATTTTAATTTATAAATTTAAAACCTGATTTGGTGTAATTATAAACCGAACATTATTAAAGATATATATTATGTCTCTCGTATTTGAGATCAAGTTTTTGGAGTCATTACCAAGAACATGTATATATATATAGGGGAAGGATCATAAGAAAACTTCATGAGAAAACCAAAAAACTATTTATTAAAGGTAAAAAAAGTAATAAAAAATCATAACTCAAAAACTAAAAAACCGCTTCGGACACCTTGTTCCCCACGTCCTCCTTGTTCAAAAAAAAAAATTTCAGCGCAATACTACATATGTGTAGTAGGGTTAGCTTTTGGGTTTAGTTTAGCTTTAGGTTAGGTTTTTAGGGGGTGGGGGTGGGGGTGGGTGGGGGGTTTAGGTTTTTAGGGGGTGGGTGGGGGGGGGGTTTAGGTATTTGGGTGGGGGTGGGGTGGGGGTTTAGGTTTTTGGGTGGGGGTGAGGTGGGGGTTTAGGTTTTTGGGTGGGGGTTATGTTTTTGGGTGTACTACACATATGCAGTACCTTTAATGAGAAATTTTTTGGTTTTCTCATTAAAATGAGTTTTCTAGTGAACTCACCCCTATATATATATATATATATGTTTAGGTTTTTAGGGGGTGGGTGGGGGTTTAGGTTTTTGGGTGGGGGTGAGGTGGGGGTTTAGGTTTTTGGGTGGGGGTTATGTTTTTGGGTGTACTACACATATGCAGTACCTTTAATGAGAAATATTTTGGTTTTCTCATGAAAATGAGTTTTCTAGTGAACTCACCCTATATATATATATATATATCGTTTTTGGGATTAGAAATAGGTAATGGGAAAATAGAATTACAACCACATATTTCTACAAAAATTCTAGATTTTCCAGAAAAACTTACAAATTTAAAACAAATACAAGCTTTTCTAGGCCTAGTAAATTATGCCAGAAAATTCATACCAAATCTTTCAAAACTAGTTGGTCCGTTGTATAGTAAAACCACAAAAAACGGCCAAAGACATTTTAATAATGAAGATATAATTTTGATAAAAAAGATTAAAGAAAAGGTTAAAGAAATAAAACCTTTAGAACTACCTCTTTTAACAGATCACATTATTATAAAAGTTGATGGATGCAAAGATGGATGGGGAGCAGTCCTCCTTTGCAAACCAGATATACATAGTTACAAAAAAGAAGAAAAAATTTGTTCTTATTACAGCGGAAGTTTCAAAACTGGATCCACTTGGACCAGCCTAGACTTTGAAATACAAGCCTTGATTAATGCTTTAGACAAATTCAAACTATTTTTACATAAAGACTTTACAGTCAGAACAGACTGTGAAGCAATAGTTAAATTTATTAAAAACAATCAAAGTAAAAAGATAAATAGAACAAGATGGGTAAATTTACAAAATATTATACAGGGTAATGGGTATTCAATACAGTTTGAACACATAAAGGGAAAAGATAACGGAATAGCCGATTTATTATCCCGTAACATTAACAAATTTTTTTCTATAGATGGATAGAAAAAACAAGGGAAAAGAAAAAGTGGTCATTAGACCATCACAGTATAAACAGACGCCTTCACCCATGAGTATTTCGTCTAACGACGATGAAGATACAGAGAAACTACTCAGTCAGTCCATGAAAGCCGAAAAGATAAACAGTTCTAGACAAGCGGCTCTTGTACAAACAACCCCTATTCAACAAAGTACTAGACAGCTCCCTCCTTATTTCCTTACACAGTTTACACATATCCCTCAAAGCCCAAACTTTGTCCGAGACATGCTAAACAAAAAACCAGCCGATAAAAAGGCCCAAAAACCCTCTTCATCACAAAATTCTCTTATTTTCTCTTTTGGCACATATGACCTACAAGCCTGTAACGATACACACATGAAATTCCGTCCAAACCATGGAATAATACTTACAGAAAAACAGCAGTGTCTATTAGACAACTTGTGGCATATACAAACCATGCCACACGCATCCTCTTTTAAAGTACAAGTTTTAAATGCTCTTAGTACATATTTCAGTGAACAGGGAACAAAATGCCTTGAAAAACACAGCCTCCACCAAAGTTTACACATTACATAAAATTCAGAGGCACAAAAATCAGGATTTTCAATAAATGGGAAACAGTTGCAAAACATATACAGTGCCATGGTCCTATTTATAAGGGATATCATAGCTTTTCTGAAGCCTTAAACACAGCCAGAAATCATTTTGGCTTAGACAATTTTTTCATAGAACCAGAAGAGGTACAGACCTTTTCTCAAGTTATAAAAAAGAGTCATGAACAGGTTATAAAGACTCAGGAAGAAACCAAAGTAAATCTGCAAAGACAGCTTATACAGCAGGGAAAGAATACACAGTTGATGGTTTGGGCATCTATTAGCCAAATGTTCTGTATCTCCACATATAAAACATTTACATGTCCTAGTGTGAGGTTTTTTAACATATTTATTTTGATATTTTTTATACGGTTTGTATTCTTTATTGTAGGTAGTGCTTTTCCTAATTTTCTTTTTTCTACTTTTGTCATAGTATCCATAGGCTTGTGGGGTATTGCTGTTTTACAGAATGCGAACGCATTTCTTTTTAGCTGTTCTTGTAAGGCTACTTCTTTACATTTTTCTTCTAATATACTGAATGTAAAGGTTATCCTAGGTCCAATTCCTAGGTTTTGCATGTCTCCATATTGTAATTTCCATGCTTCATGTATATGTTTTCCTAAGTCTCCTGGTAATTTTATAAAGTATTTATCGCATAAGCTATCTTCCATAGCTTGTCCTGTTTGTGCTAATAACCTTGTGAAGTCTAATGTAAATTCATTTATGTATTTCATGTCTGCTATACTTAATTGTTCTAGGTTTCTAATGGATGTGTCTTGTAGTAGACTATTGTTTTTTGCTGGATCAACTCCTAAAATAAGAACTCTTATTTGGGAGGTGAAATTATAGGGATTATCGCCTATAGCTTTTAGCCTGTTTATCTGATCTGGGCTATGGGCTTTTTTGCTTTGCCATATGCCTAAGGCTGTTGGGCCTAAGGTTGTTTCTAAATATGCAAACATGTCCATACTGTCTTTCTTATTTTTTTCCCACATTCTTACTACTGTCTGTTCCCATATGAGAACTTCATCTACCCATAATTGTGGTTTTTGCTGTTCTAATAATAACATATTTCCACTGTAAATGTGTCCTATAGGTAACCTTCTTCCGGTTCCATTGTAACCAGATTCCTGTTGATGACTTGTGACTGGTTTTGTCCAAGGTTCTCTACCCATAGTGTCATTTGATGTTTGTCCTAAGTCGTATTGTTGATAATTTCTTTTGGGTTTACCTTCGGGATTCATAAAACTGTTATCTTGTTTTTTGTAAAAATCGGAGATCATCGTGTCTCCTTTAACTATACTATTTACTAAGGGTAAATTAAAATCTTCTTGTAATTTTTTATAACTTTCTTCATATGTCATTTTTAAGTTTAACATACATTCTACTATCATATCATCTACTTCTTCCTGTATATTTGCTTCTGTAAATTTTCTGTTTATTATTTGTTCGTAGGATTTGTTAATTTCTTCTGATTTAAAAATTGTATTAGTTTCTTGTCTTATTTCTTCTAATAAGCTGTAATCTATATCTTCTTGTTCAAATTTTAAGAATTCTGAATCTAATAAGTATTCATCTTCTTCTTCTTCATTTTCTGTATCATATATTGGTTGTCCATACTCAGATTCATCATCTGATTCTATAGTCATAAAATTGTATTGTGGTCTTTGAGGATGTTGTTCTTCTGAACAAGTACTCTCTTCATATTTATCTTCTCTTTTAAAATCTGTAAATCTTAGACTCTGTGTGCCATCTATATTTTCGTATATATGACTTTGTTTAGGAACCAATGTTGAACTTTCTATTTCTTTTAAATCGTTTATTTGTCATTCTAATCCTGCTAACTCTTCAGGATCTATTTTAACTGGTTCAATCATTTGTATAGACTTAGATGCTATTGTATTTACTATTCCTTCTATATTTACTTTGTATTTCATTCCTGATCTATTACTAGCTTTGCCTAAGACTCCTATGCTTATTACTATGTTATTTCCTTCGTAATTTTCATAACCTTTAGTTTGTAAAGCTATTTTTAATTTTTATAGATCTTTAATGTCTTTTAATATTCCAGGTGTACAATAAAATAAAGCTGTGTTTTGGATTAAATCTATTTCCATACCTGAGATTATTGCCTTTTTCAATTCTGATTTCCAGCTTTTATCTAATATTAATGTTAAAAGTTTAGTTCCTAGGTTTTTTCTTCCTAGGGCTTTTATTCCTATTACTATGAGTCCTGTATGTATAAACTGTTTTCCTGCTTGTTTAATTTTTAAGATTGTTTCTGGTGAAAATAAATCTATTTCTACCATTTTATCTATTACTCTTAAACTTTATTCCCTACTACTTTGTATTAAAGTTGTGTTTACATTTAGCATACCTGTTTGATATAGCGTTCTTGGATTTAATATATCTAATTGATGTTGATTGTATAAATTTATATTTTTGTCTAAGTCGATTTCTTCTTCTAATTGTATTGTTTGTTGTGTACTTCTAGAAGATGATCCTTTTCTTAAAATTCTGTTTAAAAAGGTGTCTGAAGAAATAATATCTCTTATATTACTAGTTGATTTTCTAGATTCTTGGATGATTTGTTTATTCATCTCTAGGTTTCCAATGTTTATAAATTTTTGGTTTTTCACTTAGATGTGTTTTATTTAGTTTTTCTATCAGATTATTTATATCAGTAGAGTTTCCTGTTACTATTGGATGTTTATTCTTGTTTATATTTTTAACTTCTAGCAAGTTTTGGTTATTTTGCTCTCTTATGTAGTCTAAGTTATCTGTTAATTTTTTAAGTTCCTCTGTTTGTTTTGTTATAGAGTGTATTATTTTTTCTAACAAATATTTATTATTAACTGATTCTTTTTGTAGACTAAATCCTAAGTTTATAATTAAGTCTGTGATTCTATTAAGGTGTGTATTATCTGTGTGCAGACTATGTGTATGTAATTCTTTAAATCTACAAATATGATTATAGTAACTACTAGATATATTTTTATGATCGCTTTTATCAGAAAATTCTAAGTTTAAGAATTCGAGTTTTTTGAAATTTATCGCTGATTCAATAATTTCTTGATTAAAAATCTGATTTCTCCTTTAAAACGCTTCATCTCTTTAGTTTCCTTAAAATATTTTCTTATATCCCAATATTTTAAATTTAATAACTAACTTGACATAGATAATCTTGAAATATGCACAAAGTGTAAAATTAAGTGTAAAATTCAATGATTTCTTTATTTAGTTTAGTTTCACAATAAAATTTTTCCCTAGTCTTCACCTTAGCGGGTTTCCACATAAATAGGACTTAAGCATATCAAGCTGCCTGATATGGACCTGTCTAAGTCTTTTAGATGTTAGAAAAGCCTTTGCTCTGATACCAGATAATGCGCTCAGTGCGCTCTTTTTATTTTTGTTTGTTAGTTCAGTCTTCTGCCTATTTAAAGGCAAGAGTTCATTTGTAAAAAACACACAAGAAATATCAGAGAAAATTTTCAATAGCAATTCTCTCTATGAATATTTAAACTCTCTCTTTCTGATTTCTTCCCAGAAACCTTCAATCTCTTATTAGTTTTCCAAGCCCTTCATATTATATCCCAAACATAAAAAAAAAAAAATATCATCCGCTCTGCAAATCAACTCATCTGCTGCAAATATTATCAACCTTCAACTGCAAATATTATCAACCTTCAATCTCGACTAAAACACTGTAAGTTTTATAAATTATGCTTTATTTTACTGTTTCTACAGTATAGGCTGGAAACCCGAGTTCGCAGGGCTACTGGTCCTAAGGAAGATTAAATTCTTCATAACTCTGGTGTAAACAACGCCACGTACTAATGAAACTTCTTATTTGTTCTACTTTTACCATTACCCAGTGTTTGAAAAAGTGTTTGAAACTCTGATGTCCCAATTTAATTTGGTATCAGAGCAAAGGCTTTTCTAACATCTAAAAGACTTAGACAGGTCCATATCAGGCAGCTTGATATGCTTAAGTCCTATTTATGTGGAAACCCGCTAAGGTGAAGACTAGGGAAAAATTTTGCTGTGAAACTAAACTAAATAAAGAAATCATTGAATTTTACACTTAATTTTACACTTTGTGCATATTTCAAGATTATCTATGTCAAGTTAGTTATTAAATTTAAAATATTGGGATATAAGAAAATATTTTAAGGGAACTAAAGAGATGAAGCGTTTTAAAGGAGAAATCAGATTTTTAATCAAGAAATTATTGAATCAGCGATAAATTTCAAAAAACTCGAATTCTTAAACCTAGAATTTTCTGATAAAAGCGATCATAAAAATATATCTAGTAGTTACTATAATCATATTTGTAGATTTAAAGAATTACATACATATAGTCTGCACACAGATAATACACACCTTAATAGTATCACAGACTTAATTATAAACTTAGGATTTAGTCTACAAAAAGAATCAGTTAATAATAAATATTTATTAGAAAAAATAATACACTCTATAACAAAACAAACAGAGAAACTTAAAAAATTAACAGATAACTTAGACTACATAAGAGAGCAAAATAACCAAATCTTGCTAGAAGTTAAAAATATAAACAAGAATAAACATCCAATAGTAACAGGAAACTCTACTGATATAAATAATCTGATAGAAAAACTAAATAAAACACATCTAAGTGAAAAACCAAAAATTTATAAACATTGAAAACCTAGAGATGAATAAACAAATCATCCAAGAATCTAGAAAATCAACTAGTAATATAAGAGATATTATTTCTTCAGACACCTTTTTAAACAGAATTTTAAGAAAAGAATCATCTTCTAGAAGTACACAACAAACAATACAATTAGAAGAAGAAATCGACTTAGACAAAAATATAAATTTATACAATCAACATCAATTAGATATATTAAATCCAAGAACGCTATATCAGACAGGTATGCTAAATGTAAACACAACTTTAATACAAAGTAGTAGGGAAGAAAGTTTAAGAGTACTAGATAAAATGGTAGAAATAGATTTATTTTCACCAGAAACAATCTTAAAAATTAAACAAGCAGGAAAACAGTTTATACATACAGGACTCATAGTAATAGGAATAAAAGCCCTAGGAAGAAAAAAACCTAGGAACTAAACTTTTAACATTAATATTAGATAAAAGCTGGAAATCAGAAATGAAAAAGGCAATAATCTCAGGTATGGAAATAGATTTAAGCCAAAACACAGCTTTATTTTATTGTACACCTGGAATATTAAAAGACATTAAAGATCTACAAAAATTAAAAATAGCTTTACAAACTAAAGGTTATGAAAATTACGAAGGAAATAACATAGTAATAAGCATAGGAGTCTTAGGCAAAGCTAGTAATAGATCAGGAATGAAATACAAAGTAAATATAGAAGGAATAGTAAATACAATAGCATCTAAGTCTATACAAATGATTGAACCAGTTAAAATAGATCCTGAAGAGTTAGCAGGATTAGAATGGCAAATAAACGATTTAAAAGAAATAGAAAGTTCAACATTGGTTCCTAAACAAAGTCATATATACGAAAATATAGATGGCACACAGAGTCTAAAATTTACAGATTTTAAAAGAGAAGATAAATATGAAGAGAGTACTTGTTCAGAAGAACAACCTCCTCAAGAACCACAATACAATTTTATGACTATAGAATCAGATGATGAATCTGAGTATGGACAACCAATATATGATACAGAAAATGAAGAAGAAGAAGATGAATACTTATTAGATTCAGAATTCTTAAAATTTGAACAAGAAGATATAGATTACAGCTTATTAGAAGAAATAAGACAAGAAACTAATACAATTTTTAAATCAGAAGAAATTAACAAATCCTACGAACAAATAATAAACAGAAAATTTACAGAAGCAAATATACAGGAAGAAGTAGATGATATGATAGTAGAATGTATGTTAAACTTAAAAATGACATATGAAGAAAGTTATAAAAAATTACAAGAAGATTTTAATTTACCCTTAGTAAATAGTATAGTTAAAGGAGACACGATGATCTCCGATTTTTACAAAAAACAAGATAACAGTTTTATGAATCCCGAAGGTAAACCCAAAAGAAATTATCAACAATACGACTTAGGACAAACATCAAATGACACTATGGGTAGAGAACCTTGGACAAAACCAGTCACAAGTCATCAACAGGAATCTGGTTACAATGGAACCGGAAGAAGGTTACCTATAGGACAAATTTACAGTGGAAATATGTTATTATTAGACCAGCAAAAACCACAATTATGGGTAGATGAAGTTCTCATATGGGAACAGACAGTAGTAAGAATGTGGGAAACAAATAAGAAAGACAGTATGGACATGTTTGCATATTTAGAAACAACCTTAGGCCCAACAGCCTTAGGCATATGGCAAAGCAAAAAAGCCCATAGCCCAGATCAGATAAACAGGCTAAAAGCTATAGGCGATAATCCCTATAATTTCACCTCCCAAATAAGAGTTCTTATTTTAGGAGTTGATCCAGCAAAAAACAATAGTCTACTACAAGACACAGCCATTAGAAACCTAGAACAATTAAGTATAGCAGACATGAAATACATAAATGAATTTACATTAGACTTCACAAGGTTATTAGCACAAACAGGACAAGCTATGGAAGATAGCTTATGCGATAAATACTTTATAAAATTACCAGGAGACTTAGGAAAACATATACATGAAGCATGGAAATTACAATATGGAGACATGCAAAACCTAGGAATTGGACTTAGGATAACCTTTACATTCAGTATATTAGAGCATTCACAATAGCTCCCCCATCCCCATCCTCATAATTACACTAAAATCACTACCTTTTTTCTCTCCTTCTCAATTAAATAATACTTTTTTATACCTTTATCATTACCTTTTCTCTCACCTTCTCAATTAAATAATACTTTTTTATACTTTTATCATTACCTTTTCTCTCTCCTCCACTCACAATCACTTCAAAAAATATTAAAAAATTTATGCAGGTGAACAGTGTTTTTTCCAAATATACAAAAAATTTATCCCTTTTCTCTCTCCTTCACTCACAACCACTTTAAACCACCATATAAAATATAGGGAACTCACTCACATAAATATAGAAAACCTACTGTGATTGCTCTTAGAAGAAAAATGTAAAGAAGTAGCCTTACAAGAACAGCTAAAAAGAAATGCGTTCGCATTCTGTAAAACAGCAATATATACCCCACAAGCCTATGGATACTATGACAAAAGTAGAAAAAAGAAAATTAGGAAAAGCACTACCTACAATAAAGAATACAAACCGTATAAAAAATATCAAAATAAATATGTTAAAAAACCTCACACTAGGACATGTAAATGTTTTATATGTGGAGATACAGAACATTTGGCTAATAGATGCCCAAACAGAAATAGAAATATAGAAAGAAGTAATTTAATTGAACAGATAAAAGATTATGAAATAGAGGCGATAGACACAGATCATACAGATAACGAGTCAATATACAATATATATAGCGAAGAAGATGAGCCAATAGCAAAAATTTCATACACATATACAAACCCTGAAGAATGCAACCATGATTGAAAACATAGGAAAGGTAATAATCACATTAAATGTTATATATGTGAATATTACCCTAGTATAGAAAAAAGGTCACAATGCAACATTTGTTTTAAAGAAATTTGTCATATTTGTATAAAAGATATTTATAACATAGAACCACCAAGTACTAGTCAAGAAATAAGTAAAAATTCTAGTAACTATGAAGAAAAGATAGAAAAATTAGAATTAGCCATAGAGTTAAATAAATTAAAAATAGAACTTCTTAAAGATAGGGTTCTTAGACTTGAAGACCATATAGAAAAGAAAAAGGAAAAAGAATTTCCAGAATTAAATAATATGGCCACAGAACAAAACTCTATAATACAAACTGGAGAAGAAACACTTATACAGACCAGTGGATCAATAAGCATGATAAATATACAGTGTAGATTATGGCTAGACGCTAATACACCTATAGATTTAACAGCCTTAGTAGACACAGGAGCAACAAAAAGTGTAATTTCACATAGTTTAGCCCCTGAAAGATTTCATAAATTACTTACATATAAACTAATTACAAGAACTGTAGAAAATAGATTAATAGAAATAACACATCACTTAGACCCTTCAGGAATACAATTCCGAGACTTTTCAGGAAACTACAGCATAAAATATGAAATGCCACAAATAAACATAAATCCTCAACATATAAAATCTAGAGACTTTGTCTTAGGATTAAATTTTATATTAGGATTAAATGGTGCTATCACCATAACTAGAAACTATATAACAATTAGCAAACAAATTTACAGCTTTCCAACACTTAGATATAAAAGTAACGAAAATATTTCTAATAAAAAAGGAGAAAAAGGAAGCTTAGATTTCTTTAATAAAAACAGAAAAAAGATTGCAGAAAATGAAGCCATGCAATTACTTACAAATTTTATAAATCATGAATTAGAAAAAGGACAAGACATCACAAAAAGTATAAATCATCCTATAATAGTCCACTTAGAAAAAATAGGATTCATAGGAGAAGACATTACAAAATCTAAAGTTAAGTATGTATGCAAATTTAAAATAAAAAATCCTGATATTACCATACGAAATATAAACATAGATTACAGTCCCCTAGATAAAGAAGAATTTAAAAAACAAATATCAGAAATGACTAAACAAGGATTAATTAGAAAATCCGAAAGTCCACATAGATTAGCAGCTTTTATAGTTAAAAATCATAGTGAAATAAAAAGAGGAAAGACAAGGATAGTTTATAACTACAAAAGACTAAATGATAACACAGAAGATGATGGTTATAACATTCCTAATAAAGATAGCCTAATCCAGCTAATACAAAATAACAAAATATTTTCTAAATTTGACTTAAAATCAGGTTATAATCAATTAAAATTAGAAGAAGATTTTAAAAAATGAACAGCCTTCACATGCTCAGAAGGCCTCTATGAATGGAATGTTCTTAGCTTTGGGCTAAAGAACGCTCCTTCAATTTTTCAAAGATTTATGGACAGTATATTTCTCAAATACAAATTTTACTTAGTTTATATTGATGATATACTAGTAGCAAGTGAAACAGTTCAAGAACATGAAAAACATTTGCAATAAGTATTTGAAGAAATAAAAAAGAATGGGATAGTAGTATCCAAAAGAAAAATGGAATTATTCAAAAGAAAATTTTCGTTTTTGGGATTAGAAATAGGTAATGGGAAAATAGAATTACAACCACATATTTCTACAAAAATTCTAGATTTTTCAGAAAAACTTATAAATTTAAAACAAATACAAGCTTTTCTAGGCCTAGTAAATTATGCTAGAAAATTCATACCAAATCTTTCAAAACTAGTTGGTCCGTTGTATAGTAAAACCACAAAAAACGGCCAAAGACATTTTAATAATGAAGATATAATTTTGATAAAAAAGATTAAAGAAAAGGTTAAAGAAATAAAACCTTTAGAACTACCTCTTTTAACATATCACATTATTATAGAAGTTGATGGATGCAAAGATGGATGGGGAGCAGTCCTCCTTTGCAAACCAGATATACATAGTTACAAAAAAGAAGAAAAAATTTGTTCTTATTACAACGGAAGTTTCAAAACTGGATCCACTTGGCCCAGCCTAGACTTTGAAATACAAGCCTTGATTAATGCTTTAGACAAATTCAAACTATTTTTACATAAAGACTTTACAGTCAGAACAGACTGTGAAGCAATAGTTAAATTTATTAAAAACAATCAAAGTAAAAAGATAAATAGAACAAGATGGGTAAATTTACAAAATATTATACAGGGTAATGGGTATTCAATACAGTTTGAACACATAAAGGGAAAAGACAACGGAATAGCCGATTTATTATCCCGTAACATTAACAAACTTTTTTCTACAAATGGATAGAAAAAACAAGGGAAAAGAAAAAGTGGTCATTAGACCATCACAGTATAAACAGACGCCTTCACCCATGAGTATTTCGTCTAACGACGATGAAGATACAGAGAAACTACTCAGTCAGTCCATGAAAGCCGAAAAGATAAACAGTTCTAGACAAGCGGCTCTTGTACAAACAACCCCTATTCAACAAAGTACTAGACAGCTCCCTCCTTATTTCCTTACACAGTTTACACATATCCCTCAAAGCCCAAACTTTGTCCGAGACATGCTAAACAAAAAACCAGCCCATAAAAAGGCCCAAAAACCCTCTTCATCACAAAATTCTCTTATTTTCTCTTTTGGCACATATGACCTACAAGCCTGTAACGATACACACATGAAATTCCATCCAAACCACGGAATAATACTTACAGAAAAACAGCAGTGTCTATTAGACAACTTGTGGCATATACAAACCATGCCACACGCATCCTCTTTTAAAGTACAAGTTTTAAATGCTCTTAGTACATATTTCAGTGAACAGGGAACAAAATGCCCTGAAAAAACCCAGCCTCCACCAAAGTTTACACATTACATAATATTCAGAGGCACAAAAATCGGGATTTTCAATAAATGGGAAACAGTTGCAAAACATATACAGTGCCATGGTCCTATTTATAAGGGATATCATAGCTTTTCTGAAGCCTTAAACACAGCCAGAAATCATTTTGGCTTAGACATTTTTTTCATAGAACCAGAAGAGGTACAGACCTTTTCTCAAGTTATAAAAAAGAGTCATGAACATGTTATAAAGACTCAGGAAGAAACCATAGTAAATCTGCAAAGACAGCTTATACAGCAGGGAAAGAATACACAGTTGATGCAAGAACATATCGAAATCAATAAATTAAAGCAGAAAGTAGAAATACTTGAAGCAAAAAATATGTTGCTCTCAGAACAATTAAAGAAAAAAGAAAACAGCTACAACAACAGCTACAGAAGCTACGATGCTTGACACACCATGGAAGACCTGTCTTCAAACGGTGTTCGATCAATTCCCTGAACTCGAACAGATTATTTCTCAAAAGATAACTACAGAATTTCCATTTGTGTTGTATGATTTACAACTCAGACTCATGTCCATATCTCTCAACGAAGAAAAATACAAAGGAATAAAGGTCGTTGAAAGGACGGATGAAGATGGAGAATGAACTTGCTTACTTCTTCTCCAAATTAACTTAAAAGAGACAGACATGCCTAATGATTTAATTCTCCAATTTTATCATAATGGTATGATTGATTACACTGAGTTAGAATTAAACCCCAAGACAGAAGGTATCATAAATCTCTTCGGAGAAAAATTTGTGATAACCACAGGAAACATCTCTTCTCACAACTCTACCCCTTTTATCGGTTGCAAAATCTTCAATTCCTTCCCCTTTGCAAACGATCACACATACAGACCTGCTAGAAAAAGAATATTTATCAGCCATAAAAACTCCATAAACAACTACCTAAAAAACCTAGCAGTTCAAACAGAAATCCAGTTATCTGAATTATACTGGGTTGACAACCTGGCCAGCCTTAGCTCAAAAGAAAAACAGAAAGACACCAAATATTTCATTTCTTTACATCAAAAAACCCCAGCCCTTCCTCCTAATTTTCATTGGGACTGCTACCACTTACCAGCAGAAGGACATTATGTACAAATCTGGAGTCTTAAAAACTGGAACATGCTTCTACCATTCATCGGAGAAGGAGAGTCTCTCCAGTTAAATCACATAATAGATCAAGATGATTACTACAGGAACCCATATGACTTCAGCGACACAGACACTATTCCAGACACTCACAGAGATTTTTGAAAAAATCTAGAAGACAGACGTAAGCCATGACGTCAAACTACACAAATAATTCTGCCGACACTCCACTCGACAGACAGCTCCAAAAAAGATTTTGTCGTTTTTACTTTTTCAGATAGTGCGCCATGTGCGTTGTAATTATTGTACGATAGAAAGATAGTGCGCTTAGTGCGCTCTTTATTTTATTTTATCTTTGTACGATAGGTAGATAATGCGCTCAGTGCGCTCTTTTTATTTTTGTTTGTTAGTTCAGTCTTCTGCCTATTTAAAGGCAAGAGTTCATTTGTAAAAAACACACAAGAAATATCAGAGAAAATTTTCAATAGCAATTCTCTCTATGAATACTTAAACTCTCTCTTTCTGATTTCTTCCCAGAAACCTTCAATCTCTTATTAGTTTTCCAAGCCCTTCATATTATATATATATGGGAAGGATCATAAGAAAACTAATTGTTCATGAGAAAACCAAAAAACTAGTTATTAAAGGCAAAAAAAAATAATAAAAAAAAATCATAACTCAAAATATAAATCAAAAACTAAAAAACTGGTTTGGAGACAATGTTCCCCACGTCGTCCTCGTTCAAAAAACAAAACTTGAAAAAATAGTGGAGTTAACTTTTGAGTTTAGTTTTTTGGGTTTAGTTTTTTGGTTTAGTTTAGCTTTTAGGTTAGGTTTTTGGAGGGGGGTGGGTGGGGGGTTTAGGTTTTTGGGGGTGTGTTAGGTTTTTGGGTGTACTACACATATGCAGTACCTTTAATGAGAAGTTTTTTGGTTTTCTTAATTAAATGAGTTTTCTAGTGAACCCACCCATATATATATGTGTATATATATATATATATATATCCACACTCAAAACACGTTATCAGTGTGCATGCATACGATGGATTCCGCACTTCGTACGTGTGTCGTACCACAGGTTTAGCAGATCCGTAGACTACCCGGTGGGACCTACAGTAAGAATGGTCCTTGTTGTAATCTTGATGGTATTTCTCCTTCAAGTTACGGATCATGTCATAAGCAGTCAAGCGCTGGAGTGCGGCTATATTCCATGTGCGGGTTTGCGACGGTTTCATTTTACTACATAAAGTTTCAAATGTTATCAACGCCCATGCCGTCGAGCCATGCTTATCATCATGAACATTTATACATTAACTTTTTTTAAAGGTTTCCATTGTTCTAATATACTTTGTACGTCCAGTTCGGGTTTGCAAAGCTTAGGGTCTTTCTGGAAGTAACATCTCTATCTTCTGAGATAACGATATGGTGTGTCTACATCTTACCCTCCCGACCCTACTAATAGCTTTATTATTGGTGATATTTTACTGGGTATGATTATAGTTGTTTTTTCATATACTTTTTTGAATTTATCAACGCTCTCGCTAAATATCAAATACGTTAATTTTTTTCACGTTTTAGCGCGACACAATTCACGTAGGTTTATCACCTATTTCAAAACGTTCTTTGATAATACATTCAAAAGTGTATAGTTGTCACTGCTGCATGTTAGTAACTTTTTATTTAATTTTCTAAAATTTAGAAAGTTAAAAGATTTAAAAAAAAAGAGGCAAATAGAAAAAGATGTTAAATATATCATCTTTTCTATACGAAATTAAAAGTTATTCTCGTATGTGGTTTAATAAAATATCTAATTATTATCAGTTAATAATATAAAATACAATAACCTTTATCATAATATAAAAAAACAAATATTTATAATCACCTTTAATATAAGAATACATTTCCAGATAATATAAAAGTTGACATGTGGTACCAGTTTTTATCACGTGAAGTTTTCTTTTGTTTTTGTATGATTAATATTAAAAACAATAAATAAAGAAAAACCTTGCAGTGCCGATACCACTCTCCCGGCCAACCTTATCCGTCCGTCGACCGTCGTTCCGGTGCTTGTGATCTCACCCCTCACAAGAGTCGGAAGTTACGTGTCCGATGAAGAGGTCGGAGATGATGATGGAAAGAAAAGAAGAGATTACGTGTCATTTGAGTTTATTTAAAGATAAAAATTACTTCTGTTCAGTTCAATCTGAAACGGTCCAAAGGATTTTAAAATTATTTATTTTTTTAATAATATATAAAAAAATATTTATTGTCTGGGGATGCTTATGTCTTTTTTTTAACGACGAACATTGAATGTTGTGACGTCGCACCCCCCGTCATATGGGAGAGGCTCGTCCAACTCTAGCAAATATGTTGTCTTAACCGGGCCCACTTGACGTCAGAGTTGGAGAGCATCCAAGGAAAAATCTCACCCAATACGGCCCCTCCGGGCTTGAGGGAGAGCCGAGGCTCGAACCTGGATCGGCATGGGTAAAACCCTGGTGCATCAGCCTAAGAACTAAGCCTCATTTGCATGCCTCAGAAATAAATGGTGATGACAGGGATTGAACCCGAGTCTCTTGAGACTTTAGTCCCCACCTCAATCACTACATCACAACCTCTTTGACATGCTTATGTCTTTTATATATTATTATTTTTTAGTTAAAAATCATGGAAGCTTGTCGAGTAAGCAAAGACCGCCACGTGTATGTTAAATATCAGACGGATAATATAATGCCATGTCAGATGCGAGGTAAAGCTGAGCCGTGAGATCTGATAGTGGGAACGAAGGGTGGAGATGAAAGTATATGTGGACCAAGGATGCATCTGAGCCATCCGGTAGGCTTCGTGCTTAGTGAAATACCGAAAAGATGACGAGATAGGGTACTTGTGTATGAGAAAAAGAAGGAAGAGAGAGAAAGTGAGGGCGAGAGAGTGAATCAATCATATAATTAAGAGTAAATTTCGCTTTTGGTTTATGTGTTTTGGCCTATTTAAAACTTTTAGTGTAAAAATATCTTTTAACATATCAACTCATAAGGTTTATATTTTGTAACCATTTCAGTCCATGATATTAAACCTGTTAACTTTTTCTGTTAAGTATGGGGACATTTTAGTCATTTTATTTTCTAAGTGAACTAGTTTAACATTTTCACTCAAAAAAACTTTTTTTAAGCTTTTTCATAAAAAAAAAGTTTTCTACTTTTTTAAAAAACGTTTTTTTTTTACTTTTTTAAAATAGTTTTTTAGATTTTTTCAGTAAAAACGTCTTTTTTGAACCTTTTTAAAAACGTTTTCAAATTTTCTAAAAATATTTTTTCATAAAAAACGCTTTTAAAAACATTTTTTTTATAAAACGTTTTTAGCTTTTTTGTAAAATGTTTTCTTAACTATTTTTAAAACTTTTTTTTTGGGCTAAAATAGTTAAAAAAATATTTTACGAAAAAGCTAAAAATTGTTTTTATAAAAAAACAAAAAAAAATGATTTTAAAAACGTTTTTTATGAAAAAAATAAAAAAAACGTTCTTATAAAAAAAGCGTTTTTAAAATAGTTAAAAAACATTTTACGAAAAAGCTAAAAAACGTTTTTATAAAAAAACCAAAAAATGTTTTTAAAAACTTTTTTTATGAAAAAAATATAAAAAAACGTTTTTTTTTAAAATAGCCTTTTCAAAATAGTTAAGAAATATTTTGCAAAAAAGCTAAAAAACGTTTTTATAAAAAAAAAACTAAAAAAGGTTTTTAAAAACGTTTTTTATGAAAAAAATATTTTTAGAAAATTTGAAAACGTTTTTAAAAAGGTTCAAAAAAGGCGTTTTTACGGAAAAAAAAACTAAAAAAATGATTTTAAAAAAGTAAAAAAAAAAAACGTTTTTAAAAAAGTAGAATTTTTTTATGAAAAAACCTAAAAAAAGTTTTTATTGGACTGAAAAGGTTAAACTAGTTCACCTAGAAATAAAATGACTAAAATGCTCGTATACTTAACAGAAAAAATTAACAGGGTTCGTGTAATGAACTGAAATAGTTATAAAAAACAACATTAGAGCATTCACAATAGCTCCCCCATCCTCATTCTCATAATTACACTAAAATCACTACCTTTTTTCTCTCCTTCTCAATTAAATAATATTTTTTTATACCTTTATCATTACCTTTTCTCTCTCCTTCTCAATTAAATAATACTTTTTTATACTTTTATCATTACCTTTTCTCTCTCCTCCACTCACAATCACTTCAAAAAATATTAAAAAATTTATGCAGGTGAACAGTGTTTTCCCCAAATATACAAAAAATTTATCCCTTTTCTCTCTCCTTCACTCACAACCACTTTAAACCACCATATAAAATATAAGGAACTTACTCACATAAATATAGAAAACCTACTGTGAATGCTCTTAGGGATAGATATATTAAAAAAATTAAATAGCCAATCCACATGGCAAAAAACGAAATTTACTCTATAATCAATCTATCTCTCTGAAAGGAAAAATAAATATCAATTTTGATTTGAATAATCGGTTTAGGTATCCGCCCGAGTTGGCGTCGTTGTGGCTCGCAGAATTATTCCGGCGACTCGTAGAACTAGGTTTCCGGCGAATTATGTTAGAAGAAAGCCTGTGATGATACATACAACAGAAGTAGATCTGACGTTAGATAGATCGGAGGTAGTGATTTATGGATAGGAATAGAGAAGCGAGGCGAGCTACTAATATGGCTGCTCCTCCGAATGGATTATCATCTTCTTCCAGGCGGAGACACCGAAGCAGCAGTTTAAGAGATTCACCTGGTAGGTTTTGTTATTTGCACTCCTTTATCTCAGATCTACCGTCAATTTTGATGTTTCTGGTTGTTTTTTTAATTAACGGTGATTGAGTTTGTTGCAGATGAAGACGGAGGGGTGGAGGTACAAGAACCAGGGAGGTTGAGAGACAGAGGAGTGGTTAAGAAAGATCGTGGAGATCGGGATCGGGATCGGGATCGGGATCGAGATCGAGAGCGGTCTAGTCGGAGCAAGAGACGGAGAGAAAACAGGATGATGATTCACCATGTGAACACGGGGAGTAATAGAGACGACGGAGACGATACGTCCGAGGAGAGCGTTAATGATGAAGATGAAGAAGACGACGACGATGCCGGAAATGGTGGCGATTTGCGGATGTTGCCTCCGCCGCCGGCCAATACATCCACCGCAGCTGCAGCTTTGACGAGCAATCATCATAATCATAGTTCTCATCCTCAGCAGCTTCACCCTCGCAAGAGTTTCCCCCCTTCTGCTAATAAAGTGTTCAGAGCCGCCGCTGCCGCTGCCGCTGCCGCCGCCGCAGCGCCGCCGCCTGCTTGGAAGGCTGCAGACGAGATGATTGGTGTATCGGTGCCGAGGAAAGCCCGGTCAGGTAACGTCAAGAGCAGCGGAAGACAATTTTAGTAGTTTTCAAGTTATTGGGGAGAAATTCTTATTTTTTTTGTAACTTTTTTGAAATTTCAGCATCTACAAAGCGGTCTCATGAATGGAATTCCGGTGTGTCTGTTTCTGGTGGAGTGGGAGGAACAGATCAATTAAACCGGCAATCTTCGACTTCACCTGTAAGACTGGCTGCCTCACCTGCGCCGGTGGCTCCTCCTTCGCCTTCATCATCCAATGTTTCATTTCGCAAGAAGATGGTTTGTGCTCTCCATGATTAAATCAACAGCTTTTATTTAAAATTTTCTCAGCTTCTCTGACTTTTTTTTTTCTCCTGCAGAAAGCGAATGGAGGAGGATCTAAACCTAGACCACCAAAATCTTCTTCCAAATCGTCATCTTCCAATCCGGAGGAGCTTGAAATTGAGATAGCCGAGGTCTTGTATGGTCTTATGACTCAGTCACAAGCTCCATCCAAGAAAGAAATCCCATCCAACGATTCAGCAATGAAATCCAGCAGTGAAACCAAATCCAGAGTCTCATCTCCAACAGCCCTCCCTCAAAATTCAACTTCTTTGTCAACAGTAGGTAGGATGGATTTGCTTGTTATTCAAGTCTTTTAAGTCTTATTATCTGTTTATAATTGATTATATATTTATAATGTTTAATTTCAATGACTCTACAGCACCAAAGAGGAAAAGACCACGGCAAGTATCCGAAAATCCGTTTAATGTGCGGAGCAGTCCGGTTTCTTCTTCGATAAAGACTGAGATTGATCATCATCATCAGTCTCCCAAGACAGATATTTCTTCTCCTTATTTGGAAAACAATAGTCCAGCATCTGCTGCTGCTGCTGCTGAGAATGGTGTTTCTTCGTTTGGTTTCACCACTTTGCCCGGTCATAAGGCGTCTTCGTCTCCATCATCAGAGCCACCAGTGGCCTTGCCGGCAGAAGAGATGAAATGTGGTGTGGGTGTGGTGTTGACTAAAGAAGAGGCGGAGAAGGAATCTGCTTCTGTCGAGATAATTGATGGAAATGGTAACACTGACACGGTGATTGTGACAGCTGCATCAATGACAGGGACCAATCTGTGAGTAAATTTAGGGATCTTATGCTTTAATTGAGTTTGGTTTGGTGTATTTATTTTACACGATGATTTGTTGGATGATTTTATTTCCCAGAAAACTAGCTAATCCGGAGACTCCAAATCAGAAGGATGAAAAATTTGAAATAGATCTGATGGTGAGACACATATCAAGCTCTGCTTTCTTGATTTCAGTATGTTGTTCTTATGGGTTCTGCTTTTTAGGCTCCACCTCCTCAACAGAGAACATTTCAGGGAAGTGATGGCGAGGTTGATTTTTCTGATCACAAACATATGGTGATACAGCTTTTCTTCAACTTTCCATGTGTCTTTCCAATTGGGTAGAGTTTACCTTCAGATCTGAGTCTTTTTTCTCTATAAAAACTTGCAGGAAACTAGCAAAACAAAGGAAGATGAGAAGCTCAGGAAGAGTGGCAAGGAGGAGACCATGAAGATGACCGAGTTAGGTACTATCCAGGAAACTGGGGAATCATCAAAGCAAGCATTGAATGAAGAAATGAATATCGAACTCAGTATTGATTTGGAAAAAACCAACAAGGGTATCGCCAGCAGCAACAGATCACTGCATCAAGCTCTTAAACATCAGCAATTATCAGCTAAATCTGAAACCCACACGGAGAAGACTGGTAATTAATTTACCGTCAGAATTTCACTTCTATCCTATACTCCCAAATTTCAAGTCGTCTTGATTTCGAATGTTTTATGTTGCATTCACAGCTCAATCCAGTTCTATGCCAATGCCAATGTCGGTGGCCAACTGGCCTCCGATGGGGTAAGCTTAAAAAATCCAACTTTTTCCCACTTAACATATTAAAGAACAAGTCTTGATCATCAAACAATTAGCAGGTACGTGGCACCTTTGCAGGGGGTCATATCCAAGGATGGTAACACAATGGCTTCAGCGCCAATTCAGGTATCATATTCATATTGCTCAAGTTTTTCACCATCAGTTACTGTGTTTTTCTCTGGATCTTTTTGGCTACTAAATGATGCATTTCTTACAGCCATTATTCACACATCCAAGGCCAAAAAGGTGTGCCACACATTGCTATATTGCAAGGAACATACACTATCTCCAGCAATTCATGAAGATAAACCCATTCCGGCCATCTGGATCTGCTGCACCTATGTTTGGGGCCAAACCTTGCAATCTAAATGTCTTGCCTTCCACTGAGCTACACGCAAACATTCCCCAGTCGATGCAAGAAAAGGGTCAGGCGGTTGGCATCTTCCCAGGTCATACCACCGGAAAAGACACAAAATCTTCTCAGGCCACAACCATCTCTGATCCTGCCCAGAGAAAGCAACATGTTTTGCTTCAGCAAGCAATGCCCCCAGTCACTCCCAACAACATACTTGTAAGTTGATCTGCTTTCACTTTCTTGAAGTTTTTACTTTCTTCTAAGTTGATTTGTTTTGTTTGTGTTTAATTTACAGCATGGGCCTGCTTTCATCTTCCCCTTTAACCAGCAACAAGCGGTGGCGGCTTCTGCTTCTGTACGGCCTGGTTCTTCTAAGCTTACTACCAGCACAGCAACAGGTGGTTTGGGTGCTGCTTCGAGTGCAGCCAATTCACCCACAGTGAGTTCCTCGACTACAGCAGCTGCCCCTGCATTGAGCTTCAATTACCCCAATATGAGTGCCAATGAAACTCAGTACCTGGCAATTTTGCAGAACAACCCCTACTCTTTCCCAATGCCTGCAGTAGGAGCCCCACCAAATTACAGAGCCAGCCCTCATGCCCAAGCGATGTCTCTATTCAATGGCTCTTTCTATTCACAGATGATGCACCCGTCTCAAATTCCACAACCACCCCAGCAGGCTCCACCACCAACTCAAGCTCAAAATCATCACCCTTCTCAGTCCCAACAAACCCACCAAAACAGCAGCGGTTCCACATCATCTTCACAGAAACATTTGCAAGCGCAACAGCGGCAGCAAGGAAGCGGCGCTGCTGTCAATGGTGGTGGCAGTGGAAGTGGTGGGAGTTTGCATAACAGCTATAATGCAGCCCATAAAAGCCGATCACAGCAACCTTCTCAGCAGCAGAATCAGCACATGAACCCAGCACTACAAGCACGGCATCTGGAAAATGAGGTGACTGGTGGTGAGGATAGCCCTTCTACCGCTGATAGTAGAGTCTCACGCGCAGCAAACACAATGAGTGTTTACAGTCATAATTTCGCCATGCCTGTTCATCCCCAGAACTTTGTTTTGATGAACCCCCAAGCTGCCTTGTCTAATGCTGCTGCTGCTAGTGCCAACTCAAATGACAAGAAACAACAGCAGCAGCAGGGGTTAAAAAGGGGTGGTGTGGAGTCTTCTATACCACCTCAGACTTTTGCAATGTCTTTTGCTCCTATGAATGGTACTACCGGTACAATATCATCCATGGCTCAAACCCACGCTATTTTCCAAAGCGTGCCGGATTCATTAAGACAAAGTTATCACCAAATGATGACAGCACCTGCAGCAGCAGCAGCGGCATCGGCTCATCATTCCCAACAGAAGAAGGATTTCAGAGTATCTGAAGAAGCTACTAGAACAGCGGGTCATGATTCTTCCAATGCTGATGATGACAGAAAGGTCAGTGCCGGGTTGACCGCAAAATCCGGACAGTCCATTGCATTTTCAAGACCAGACCTTGCTACAGACGCCTCTGGTTTACCAGCAGCTAACAATCGGTCATCTCGATCACCCATCTCAACCGCCATTGCTGCTCAATCTTCTCATCACTTACATGCTCAGTTCCAGCAACAGCAACAAGTCCTTCAGCTTCAGAAGCAACAACAGAATGCTCGAACTAAAAACCCACCATCAAGTAATGGAAGCTTGTATCCCGAGCATTTGATAACTTCATCTTCTTCAATGGCTGCCAAGTTCCCAAACTCCATCTCTTCTTTTCCACTCCAAACTAGCAACACCGGTGGTTCTCCGGTTCAATCTACTCAGTGGAGAAACTCAGTGAGAGGTCCAACCACTTCTCAAGTTCCATCTTCTCTTGCTTCAGCAGCAACCACCACATCTTCCCTTAAGAATCTTCACCAATCCCAACAGCAATCAAGTAGGTCTCACCAACAATCGCACACACAGATTTCTTTCGGTGCATCAGCTAGTCAGAAACTGCAATCCACCACATCAGTGCAGATGCAGCAGCAGCAGCAGCAACAGAATCAGAATCCCAGTAGTAATGGCGGTAACCAGAGCCCTTCTCCTCCAATGCTGGTTGGCTCTCCTACCACTTCTATATCTAAAGGTGGTGGTGCTGGTGGAAGCCCTAGAACAAGTGCATCCGCATCCACAAGCGGAAGAACTGGTCAGGCTTCTTCTTTGTCTTCATCTCAACAGGTCAAAAACACTCCTGTAGGAACCCAGAGGTCTTCACCTTCCATTCTCGGTAACCCCCACAACTCAAATTCTAAATCCCAACAACAGCAACTACCACCCCAACAGCTACAAAAGCAAACATTACAACAGCAGCAAGCACAAGCCCAGGCGCATATGTTCTTCACACATCCTTACATGCAACTTCAACAGCCTCAGGCCCAACAACATTCCGCCAGCTCACCAGCGGCATCAGGGTATTATCTTCCACGAAAGCAGCAGCAGCAGCAGCAGAAGCAGAAGCAATCATCATCTTCAACAGCCATGCTGTCACTTAGCCAACCCGTGACACTTGCAAACACCACCACATCTGATCCTGCCAAAGCAATTGCAGCAGCCACTAGCAATTTGAAAGGTGGTGTTGGGTTGACCTCACAGCAAGGGATTCTTCATGCAGCTCAATACGGTGCAGCTGCTGCTGCACAGTCTTCAATGCCTGCTGGATTCCCTCAGTATGTTCACAATGCCCCTGCTGCTGCTGTTGCAGCAGCTGCAGTTCAGGTCAAACCTGCAGAGCAAAAGCAACCAGCCGGTGAGTAGGCTTTGCATAACCAACTTTTTTTTAGCCCAGGTGGTTATTCTGTACAAAAATCAATTGATTCAATTTTGAAAGTAGTTGAAACATTTTAAATTCTTGAGTTTTCTAAAGACTGGAAAGTGGTTTTTGACTTTTTTGCATCAATTGTTCTCAAATTTGAATGAGGACATTATAAATTCATGAGGCAAATTTGAGCAGGAAATGACAATTTGCGTACTTGGCAGCCTGAGAAGTAGAAGTTAAAGTTACACATGGCGTTAGAGCTGAGCTGGCTCGGTCGGGCTGTCGAGAAGTTAAGGATCAAAGCTTAAGACGGGACCCCGCGGCCGAAAGGCTTCAAGCCCCTTAATTTGCAGTGGTGGCCATGAATGAGTTTTTCAAGGGTTGGCTTGGTTGATGAGAAGTAGTTTGTTGTTTAGAATTTAGAACATTTTTGGGGTGAATTTTCTCCCTTGAAAGATGCAAAGGCCAAGGGTTTAAGACAATATCTTGTTGGACATATTGTATAAGAAAACAAAAGGGTGGCAGCATATATATTATTTATTTATGAGGAACATAAAAAGAGTAAACCCTTTGATTTTATTTATTTAATCATTTGGTTGATGCTTTTCCATTTTTTTTCGAATATTGTGGTGAATATTGAGGCATGTGATGTTGCTCCTTTGGTCTCACCAAACCAAAGTGGTTTTGGTATATTCATATTTCTATGATATTTTTAACACTTTTTATGTGCATACTATAGATAACTTTATAAAAATTCTTTAAAAATGAAATAACTAATCACCTAACTTCATTTCCCTGCTCAATCCCTCCCAAACTATTCCCAAATCTTTCATGACTCTCACCTATCTTCATCTTTTTTGGGATCCTCAAGTAACCTTCTGCTACCCCAATCCTTAAGTTAAAAGTAAAATAACAATTTTCATTTTGCAATTCTTTCATGCGCGTGATTTGATTAATGTGTATGTTGGGTTTTTTATTAATATCTCTGAAATTTATGATTCGACTTGTTAGATTTGAAGAGATGCGAAAATTGCTTTGGACTAAAAGACTTAGGATCAAACAAGGTTTAAGGGGAGAATAATGGGCTAATCCTTGTTTAATCAAAGGATAGTTCAAACTAGTCCAAAAGCCCAAACCGGACGATTGTGTGGAATTTGTTTTGTTTACGTCATTGAATCGGTGATACCACAAACAGAATTGTGGTTGCTTTGTTATTTGAATTTTTTTTGTTGAGTTAGAATAGGAAACTTAGCTTACCTTCCAAGTAATAAATAGGATTATTGAGTCTTGTAATTTGGAGAGTTTTTTATGGGTGTTATCAATAAAAGAAAAAGTCGTTGTTGGGAGAGTCCCCCCAACAAAAAGTTCTCGTGTTCGTGTTCTTATAATTGTGATTGGATATCGATTGTTACTCAACAATTGATATCAGAGCTTAGGTTTCATCTAAAGACTCTCGATCAAGACATGGGGAGAATAACCACGCCTTATATGCAATCGGAAGGCGCTGTCTCTTGGAGATCAAAGCTCATCAATCACCTAAAGAGAAAGAAGGCTACAGGAGGTCGTGGGGTGAATAACCACAACAAGCTATCCTGTTTCGTTTCTGTTAGTCGAAGACCAAAGAAGTGATGTGGGGTGTATAACCATAACATTGGCTTCTACTTAAAAGTCTCGCTCAAATTTGATTGTGGCGTGATAAGCTACAACAACAGAAGTTAAGCTTGGCTGAAGGACAGCCACCACCACACCAAATCGTCATCCAACAACGGGATGTCAGGTCATCAAACTTGACATGCCCGAAGCTAACGAGTTCAAACTACAATACATGGACTATTATGATGGAAGCAATCTTAGACGCACAAGGTTTAGACGCACAAGGTCTATAGGAGACGGTGGATCCGATAACCGCAAGTCTTAATATCTTTAAAGTCACTCATGTTATAGTTTTTTTTGACGCTATGAATTCTATTTTTTCAATGAATGATTTAAATACAACAGCTACAATTTTTTTATTATTAATTTTATCTTGCGGCAAGTTTGTTAGAAAGTTGAAATTCTTAGTGAATTTTCATGTTTCTAAATATCGTTCATGGTAATGTATTTATTTTTATATTTTCGAATATAACATAAAAAACTAAATTTAAATATATTATATAGTTATAAAATAAATAAATTTTAGGTATCTTTTTTTAATAAATTTAAGCAAATATTATTTGTTTATAAATTAATTAAATTTTCATTCTTTTCTAACTTAGGGGATGTTTGGCAACTTCTGAACCAGTAAGTGCTGAACAAGTAAGAGGTATGTATGATTTAGCGTGATTGTTTAGCTGAACTATTAAGAGGCTTGCTGAACCATTAAGAGGAGGACTTTTAGTGAAACAAACACCCATATCTCTGACCGATTCAAAGGTAGTCTTTTAATGAAATCATTAATAGGTTACCAAACAGCCCTTTAGTAACTTGAAAGAGGATTTAAATTAATTTAATTTTCTAATGAGTTAATTACAGGTCTGGTTTGGCCAAATTACAGATATAGTCTTTAACTTTGAGAAATTATGGATTTGGTCATAACATACTTTGATTTCGTTTCACTGACGGTACTTGAATTGGATGGGGGTTAACTTTTCTGTTAACTTTTTATGAAATACCTAAAATATCCGTTTATATTAAAAAAATATTTAAAGCAAAAACTTTAATTTTAAATTAAAATCTAAAAGATGGGGCCCACACATCGTCATCTTCTAACTCCACACTCCTTTTCTTCCCAAATGAAAAATCATTGTCGCCGGCCGCCATCATCCCCGTTGAAACAGCATCATCTTCATAACGCCCCAATCTCCCACTCTGATCTCTTCCTTGTTCAACGCTACTCATCTGAACCGCCACCCATATGAATCTGAACTGACGGAAGTTGACTATGGGGGTAATGAATCTAACTCCTACAATCTGACCAAATTCTTGTGGGGTACGCCACCCATCTACATGTAATAATCATAATCAATAATCAGCGGAGTCTGTTGAGGCGGTGGACCGAATTGGTAGTGGTGGTGGAATGTTTGAAAAGATCTGAACCAGATCTGAGTAGCAGATCCGATTTTCCATGAGAGGTGGTGGACCAATTTGGTAGTGGTGGTGGAACGAATGGTTGTACTACACTCAAGAAGAGATGAAATTGTGTAAAGCCCCTACGGAAACCTCAATCGTTAGATTTACTCATAAACACGTAACAGATTTACTTTAAATATAATAAGTGCAACGGAAACATCATTCAAATTACAATTGTTCAAACATAGTGGAAGCATCGTCTTAACATTTAACTCAAATAACAAAATTGAATGGGATGCCAGTGTCATCGCTTGGGTCAACACTCGGCACAAGCTCCGCATCAATCCAAAAGCAATATTCTACACTTAACCTGAAGGCATACTAAAAAGTCAGCTACGCTGGTGAGTTCTAACTTTTAAATAAACATTACATAACCAAAACATTTACCAAAACATACATTCGTAAATCATAAATAAAATCGTACAAATATGCAATAACCGTAATCATATACTACTCATGTCAAATCTGCGCCTTTTCGTAACCGTCAATTCCTTTAGACATTACTCGAGGTCCAGTGTCTGTCCAAGATGCCCAATTTCTTTTGGAACCCTAAACCAAACAGAATCACGCCCCACCGTGATAGTAACATAAAAGCTCGTGTGCATCCACATGACATTAACATGTTAGCTAACCCCGTCGGATAGCTAATCCCGCCGTTCATTCCAGTTGTATAACCGTTTGCTAGCTACAAAGGCTCCTGTATAGGTATAACAAATCTTCGTGTCTAGGACGCCCAGTTTCGTTTGGAACCCTAACTTAGACACGGTTTCATTCATCACATTTGTTCCCGAAAGAACCGCTGACAGATTCGACTTATCATAGCATTCGTTTATGCGTAAAACCGTTTAGTTAAATCATTTTACGTTTTATTAAAACCACTTCCATTCAAAACCTTTCGTAAACATTTAAGGCAAAACATTTCATACATCCTTTCGTAAACGTTCATTTTGTAAATATTTCGTAAGCATGCGATCAGTTCCGAAAACATAGTAAAACTCATAAAAAGGGACATCTAGAACTCACTTGACTTTCTTAAGTAATCATTCCTAAGTGTAAGGCTCAACAAGGTGCTAAGCGATCTGTTAGAGCAGTCACAAACGAAACGTGTTAACTTCAAGATACAACAAAACGTTCCGTCAGAAATCCCACTTGGTCGAAAACCTTTTCGTCCGAAATCCCTTTTCGTCCGAAATCCCTTTTCGACCGAAATCTCTTTCGATCGAAATCCATTTCGGTTGAAATCCCTTTCGACCAAAATGTCTTTCATCCGAAAACTATTTCGCCCGAAAACTAATTCGTCCGAAACCTTTTCACCCGAGCATCTTTTCGAGCAGAACAAAATGTTTCACCTTTTCGACCGAAAACCTTTTTCGTATGTTTCAAACACTTTTCGGACCATTCATATGGTTCTTATCCAAATTCGTCATTTTTGATCCAAAATCCCAACTTTTTATGTCCAAACTGTTCTATTCTTATCCATGAAGCTTAATCCAAGGTTTTTAGACTTAAACACACGTAAAAATTGAAGCTTTTTGGATCAAACTCGTTTTTATCCATATTTACTCAAAAACCCTAAAACATAGATTTAGATGAGATTTGTACCTCAAATCAAGTCGTTTCATCAAACAAAGCTTCGAGTAAACTATGGAGAAGCAGAATGGATTGATCTTGAAGCAAAACGACACTTTCTCTCTCTAAAAATGGGGAAGATGATGAAGTGTGGAATGAGTGTGGGTCCCCCTCCATCCCAGGCTCGTGTGGCCCAATCCCTGGCCCACGACCCAGCCCACCATGTCCCGACACCCTCTAAGGAAAACCTACACCGACAATGATGTAGTGCAAAGCACACATCTTATTTCCTTTGTATTCGTGCGTTTTTATATAATTTCGTATTCGTTTTTAGTCGTTTTAGTGTACATTTGAGTCTTTCTTATAATTTCAGGTGCTCGTGTGGAATACAATTCAAATCCCGAGGAAACCGAGCAAGAGAGAAAGTCCCAAGAAATTAAAGTCAAAAATGTTAAAAATTAGTCCTTCGCGGTACGTGAAGAGGTAGTGATGATCCCTCATGGTAGGCGAGGAGTTACAGAAAGTGGCCCTACTATTTTGTTCCTCGCGGTACGCGGGGAACTTAGGAAAACCTTTCGCGGTACGCGGGGGCCTAGAAAATCTGCAAAAAGCCCTAATTCAACTCTATATCGAATTGTGATGCCATTATTCAAGGAGTTCGATCATTCTGCCGTCAAAGCAGTTCTTAGAGGCGATTTTAGGAGTTTGGAGGTGAATTGAAGGCTAACGTTGAAGACTTTGGATCCCTGGTTCGTCAGATTAGCATATTTGGCTTCAAAGTTTGAATCTTTATCTTTTTTTTTTCTGTGTTTGAACTTATGTTTATGCTTATTTACTTCTGTTTGAATGATTTCAATATGATCCTAGGCTAAAACTTTAATACTGCCTGGGTCATTGATGAATACGTGTTAAAGTCTTGATTTTTATCGGTTTTTAGGTTCGAATGTTGGATTAATGATCTTGTAAAGATTTTGGATTGATTATTATGGTGAATATGCATGTTTAGATCTGTTTTGCAATTGATTATAAGTTCCATATGTTATTTATGGATGTCTTCCAGTTTGAATAGCGTATCTAGATCATAGACTGTGTGTTTGTGGTTGTTTGTATGATTTGCTAGACGTAGTAGCCATAGGAGCTATAGTTGAGAGTTCAATAGATCTGAGTGTTCATCTTATCTCGATACCCAAAAGGTGAGAGGTAATCGGTTAGTGTTCGTCATTAGGATTCCGAGCGTGAATTGTCTGAGAGGAGGTTCCCTTAGGTTCTTAGTGATTGTTGCTAACCCGAGTCATAGTGTGTTGATATGAGATTACCTCGTGCATCTTTGATGTATTATGGACATTGAGACCGAGAGGTGATTTGTCTTTTAGGTACACTGTAATTGTTGGAGAGACTGAAAGGTAATCCGACTATCTGGTGAGTTACTACATGTTTAGGTTTCTTAGTTGGTGAGACCCTGAGAGTGATTAGGGATCCACTAGGTTGTCTAGAGCTGTTATCCTTAGATACCCAGATCCATCATAGTTTCCATAACCGGTAGAAGTCTGTGCTTTGCAAGTAGGATTCCGACCTAGGTGGTATTCTTCCCACTCCTGATATTTCCCAAGTCTTTGTCTTGATAGTTAGAGTCGATCTTTAGTTCTGCATTATTAGTTTAATCATTAGTGTAGAAAACCCCCCCAATCAATCATCTTTAGTCCGAGTAAGAGTCTAGTGTAGTTATTCAGTGTCTCTAGGGTTCGATAATCCGGTTTACCATTAAGCTGTGCTACACTCGATAGGTACACTTGCCTGTCAGTGCGGTCTAGTTCATAGGTATTCCATTTATTACTTAGGAGTCTAGATTAGGTTTTTATTCATAGTTTTTATAGACAGTCTGGGCGACATCAAGTTTTTGGCGCCGTTGCCGGGGACACTTGGCAATAGCAACATTAGCTTTGACTAGTTCTTTGTGTGATTTTTGGTTATTTTCTTTCTTTCTTTTATTTTGAGTCTTAATTTTGTGCTTTGTCCTATCTGCTACTTGTGTGTCTAATTTAGGATCGAGTCTTTATGTGTTTTGAGTATTTATTATTTTTCTTTGTGTCTTTCTGTTTATGCAACGTACTCGTTCGCAGGGATTGCCACAGTATTCAGCTTACGAAGAGCCCGAACGATAGCTTCACGAGCGCACCCGTGACTTCCCAGAGCGTTTGAAAATGTTGTGCACAAACCAGGACGTCCCACTAGCCCAATTCCTTTTCCTAATATGGGCGACACTGACCCACCAGCGAGACATACCGTACACCAGAGAGCAAGTGATGGGGCCACCAGGGCGCGATCTTCGATCACCTGCCCCACTATCCCTAATACCAATACTTGGTAGATCCCATCACATGTCATGAGTATGATCACTCATGCTACTCATCACTCATGCTACTCAGTTCTATGGCCTCGAGGATGAGGATGCACCCGGACATTTGTCCCACATTGCGCACTTATGTGATACCTTTAATATCACGGGTGTATCTAAGGACGCAATCTACTCGCGTCTCTTTCCATTCTCGCTCTTTGGGCGTGCTTTCACTTGGCTTGACACCCTCCCTAACAACTCCATCACTACTTGGGAGGATCTTCAAGCCAAGTTCCTTAAAAAGTACTATCTACCTTCCAGGGCCGCTCGCCTTAGGGAGCAAATCCACTCCTTTAGGATGGACCCTGACGAGCCTTATCACATGGCCTGGGATCGGTTCAACGCGCTGTTGAGCCGATGTCCCCAGCATGGTCTGTCTGACGGGGTGATTGTGGAGAAGTTCTATAATGGCCTCACTTTCGAGAAGCAGCAAATGTTCAATACAGCTGCGGGAGGCCATATCATGGATAAATTAGAGCCCGCTGAATGCGAGGAGATGTTTGAGAGCTTCGCTCTCGCTGAGCAACATCGGCCATCTACTAGGACTTCCATTCCTAGTGCTAGGGCACCCGCCTCTTCTCCTAGAGGTGTGCATTAGGTCAACCCTGATACTAGCGTGGCTGCTGCACTCGCGGCGATGGCGAATGAGATTAAAGAGATAAAGCTGAATGCTCAAAGGTGTGAGGTGTGCAGGGGAGGCCACGACACCAGGGACTGCCTCGTCAGTTAGCAGGAGCATGTTGATTTCGTGGGCAACCAGAACCGAGGGTACAATAATAACCGTAACAATCCTTATGGCTCGGGATGGAGATCTGGAAACAACCTCAGCATGGTGGAGGTGAAGCAGGAGCGAGTTCTGGGAGCAGTGCTAGGAATAAGAAGATTGAAGAGATGCTGGAGAACCAGACTCAGATGCTCGCTCATTTAGTGTAGAGAGACAAGGAGACTCAACAGCGATTGGATGCGCACGACATCTTACTGAGAAATCAACATTCTGCATTCCAAGACCAGCAACGCACAGTAGGAGACATTGCCAAGAGCATAAAGGATAGACAGGGAGGTCCGTCTTCAGGCCCTAATGCTTCAGTGATGGCTGTGTCGACTAGGAGTCGAAAAGTAGAGGAGAGAGTAGAACCACCGGTGGTTGAAGAAGAGGAGCCGGTGGATGAGGAGATAGTGGTCGAGAAGCCTCCCGAGAAGGTAGAGGAGAAGAAGAAGGGGGTGGAGATGAAGAACCCCGAGATTGACTTGAGTTGTGTTTCCTACCCAGCACGCTTGCTGCCACATAAGTATGCTAGGGAATACGGTAGCTTCCTTAACATGTTCAAACAGCTTAAGGTCAATCTCCCGTTCATAGAGGTCCTCCAACATATACCTAAGTATGGAAAGTTCCTAAAAGATCTTCTTTCCAACAAGAAGAAGCTGGAGGAAGTCTCTAAAGTCTCAATTAGTGAGCGATGTTCTTCGGTGGTTCAGAACAAATTGCTAGAGAAACTGGCAGATCCGGGTCACTTCACGATCCCGTGCCTGCTTAGCAGTTTGCCCTTGAACCACGCATTGGCGGACCTGGGAGCTAGCATCAATCTGATGCCCTATTCTATATACAAGAAGCTGGACCTAGGAGAACCACCACCAACGCGCATGAGCATATCCTTGGATGACCGTTCAGTCAAGTATCCACAGGGAATAGTGGAGAACTTGCTAGTTAAGATAGATAAATTCGTCTTCCCCGTGGAGTTTGTCATCCTAGATATGGATGTGGATGATAGAGTCCCACTCATCCTTGGGCGCCCGTTTCTGCGTACTACCAAGGCATTGATCGATGTCTTTGACGGAAAGCTCACACTTCGTGTGGGGGATGAGTCTGTCACCTTTGATGCTGCAAAGTCCATGAAGGAGGCTAGTGAGCAAATCCACTCCATGTGCATGATTGATGCCTTCATGGACCACCATCGGGACTCTAATCCAGAGGAGATAATTGTTAGTGAACCCGCCCAGGAATCTGGAGAGTTATCTGATTGGGTGTTGGAGGAATTGTTAGATGCACCAGATGATTATGGTGATAAGGTGCCTGATGATTTGCTTGAGATTATGGCAGAATTAGACTCAATCATAGGCAAAACCCCAAGTGTGGGGATGACAAAGGAAGTAGAGGATCTTGAGGATCAGGGTGAGAGCTTAGAGGTTATACCATTAGAGATACATATTCCTGAACCTCTACCTGTCATTATTGTGGATCATGCTGAGGGGAGAGAGACCGAGTCTCCCCTATGTCTAGGCCACCCCGTGAGAGAACCCGAGCGTTGAATGTTTCAAATGCTTTAAGGATAGTGCAAACCCCAAGTGTGGGGACGTTTAGGGGTAACAAATTGCTTGGTTATATGATGCATATTGTTTTCGGACCAGGTATGTTTAAGTTTTGGTGGAAAGATTTAATTGATAGATGTAATGGAAGTCTAGTGGTTGGTACTGTTTTGTTGGGGATATGGAGAGCCGCGATACCGTGCAGAATGAAGGTGGTTTCGGTTAGAATCAAGGAGAAGCCTCCTGATAGGCTTGTTTGAGTCTCGGGCAAGTGCCCGGGATGTATAGTTTGTATGACTTTCTTGATTTATTCACGTATCTATTTTGTGTTTTTCGATGTGCGTGTCTTGTTTGTGTGTGTCTTGCAGGAATTCGCGCTCGATTCAGTGAGGAAAAGCATCGGGAACAAAGTTTCAGGTATTTTTACTTTGGTTTTTATAGTTGGAACATGTTTTAATTGGATTTGGGGGAAAACGTTTTGAGGGGTGAAAATTTGGCTAAGTATAAAAACCCTTAAAACTTTCTGTTACCAGTACTCCCTCGCGGTACGCGAAGCCAGTATGCCTATCTCTCGCAGTACGCGTGAGAAAAAAGTTGGGGCCGGCTTAAAACTTGCTCCTCGTGGTACGCGAGGAGTGCTGCCATTTGCCTCGCAGTACGTGAGGGATTCCTGGAATCCTCTTTATTCCTTTGTTTCCCATGGTTTTCCCATACCCGCTACCATTACCACCATTATCATCCATCACCAATAACTATCCACCATCATCCATTATACCATCCATCATATCATCATCCACCATACCATCATCCATATCCACCAACATCCACCTACCATGGGAAACTTCGAGACCGTTAGTGACTGATGATCTACCTTTCTTGTGGCATTCATGTCTATGTGTTTGTCAACCGTAGAGTATGTCTTCCTGTTATCTATCTTGGGTCGTCTAGAGTTGAGTCAGTAGTGTCTTTTATTTTAGTTTGAGTCTGTAACTTGTGTCAGTTTAATGCGTTTGGTTTGTTTAAGCTTTATTTTGCAGGTATTGATCTCTACATCCGTACTCAATCTCCTTTCGGGCGGGGTTAATCCTCATCTTATTATATTCTTGTAAAGGCAACCCTACAGTCGATTGTGCAACCGCGACCGAAATGCTATACGGTGCACACGTGGAAGAGAGGCGCTGGATACACTTCAATGCAAGCTAAGTCTTCCCATTTTGTTTTTGTTATTTTTATTTTTAGTTGTTTCTTGGTCACATTGGGGACAATGTTTGTTTCAAGTATGGGGATGGGACACTGTGTCTTAGTGAGTCTGTCCAGTCTGTTTTTCTTTAATAAAAATAAAAAAATACAAAAAAATTAAAAAATTTGAAAAAAATGTCATTTGAAATCAAAAGTTTTTACATAATAAATGGAAAATGATAGTAGAACTATTTTTGCTGTTGAGTTTAAACGATTTTAAATAATAGAAAACACGTCTGAATTGTGATGTTTTGGAAGATTCAGCCAACTAGAAGAGCTTAAATAGTCTTGTGGGTATTCATCTTAGGGGTGTCGGTAAAACTGAAACTGTCAACATTGGGTGATAGATACCACGTTAAGTTAAGATTTAGAGGTTTTTGAAATTTTCTTGGCACACCATTATCTTTTTATGAGAATAAATCCGAGTTTTGGTGGCGCCCACAATCCATAAAACATTTCATGAGCTTATTTGATTAGAAATCTAAGTTTCGCCTACGTGTCACACGTCGGGTTCTAGCCTGATTGAAACACCACTGGATTAGATTCTTATGTGCTTTATGATTAGAACTGTAGTCTATGTGTTACCCTCCGGGATAGCGACTTGGTTGAAACGCCTCTAGACGAAAGTTCACCTGTTTAATTTAATGCTCAGTCATCCATTCATTCATTGATCATTTTAATTTATAAAACCTGTAAATCTTAGTTTAACGTGGTGGGTGAAATCTATATGGTTTAATCCATGCCTAGACATGACTGTGAGACGGGATTAGGTAGAGCTGTAGTTTTTGAGTGTGAGTCACATAGATAGATTGATATGCTTGGTAAAACAATTAGAACACAAAAAGGGGGCTTAAAAGTTGGTGGTTGGGTTTAGTCGGACAGAAATACTGATTATTGCTTTTTAACGCGTGAGTATGTTTGAATATTTGATTAATTGAGATTGTTAAAGTATGTCTAGTTATGATTCCATTGCAAACTTTTTTGGGGACAAAAAAGGTTAAGTCTGGGGATGTTTGATGTAGTGCAAAGCACACATCTTATTTCCTTTGTATTCGTGCGTTTTTATATAGTTTCGTATTCGTTTTTAGTCGTTTTTGTGTACATTTGAGTCTTTGTTATGATTTCAGGTGCTCGTGTGGAAGACAAGTCAAATCCCGAGGAAACCGAGCAAGAGAGAAAGTCCCAAGCAATTAAAGAAAAAAATGTTGAAAATTAGTCCTTCGTGGTACGCGAAGAGGTAGTGATGATCCCTCGCGGTACGCGAGGAGTTCTAGAAAGTGGCCCGACTATTTTGTTCCTCATGGTACGCGAGGAACCTAGGAAAACCTTTTGCGGTACGCGGGGGCCTAGAAAATCCGCAAAAGCCCTAATTCAACTTTATTTCGAATTGTGATGCGATTATTCAAGGAGTTCGATCATTCAGCCGTCAGAGTAGTTCTTAGAGGCGATTTTGGGAGTTTGGATGTGGATTGAAGGCTAAAGTTGAAGACTTTGGATCCCGGGTTCTTTAGATTAGCGTATTTGGTTTCAAAGTTTGAATCTTTATCTTTGTTTTCTGTGTTTGAACATATCTTTATGCTTATTTACTTCTGTTTGAATGATTTAAGTATGATCCTAGGCTAAAACTTTAATACTGCCTGTGTCATTGATGAATACGTGTTAAAGTCTTGGTTTTTATCGGTTTTTGGGTTCGAATGTTGGATTAATGATCTTGTAAAGATTTTGGATTGATTATTATGGTGAATATGCATGTTTAGATATGTTTTGCAATTGATTATAAGTTCCATATGTTATTTGTGGATGTCTTTGTTAGGTATAAAATTGAGACTGATGTTGTCAATAGAAACTATAGTATCGAAACTACTAGTTTCGGCTGAACATTTGTTCAATCGAAACTACTAGTTTCGGTTGAACATTTGTTCAATCGAATCTAGGTAGTTTCGATACCTGTTTTTCAGACCCTTTTGGCGGTGGCTTGGAAAACAAGGCATATGTGCTTGGCCTCCTATAAATAACATATTATCTCATAGGAGGAGTGTGTGTCTGTAGAGAGAATCAACACCCCAGGGGGAGCTCACCCTGGGGTGAGACTAATTGTGAGTGTGTGAGGAGCTTTATCATTTTCATATCAATGAAAGAATCACACGTTTTATACTTTCAATTATTTGTTCTTTTCACTTTTATATATTTTTGTTCATGATTCCCGCACCCGTCTCTACCCTTTTTCTTATTAGAGAGTGATATCGGATCCAGAGATTCCGCCTCTTGATCCTGGCTGTTTGAAGATTTCTCCACAGATCTGTGTTTGCGGATCTGCTTAGGACCTATAGTCTTCCAGTTTGAATAGCTTATCTAGATCATAGGCTGTGGGTTTGTGGTTGTTTGTATGATTTGCTAGATGCAGTAGCCATAGGAGCTGTAGTTGAGAGTTCAATAGATCTTAGTTCGTCAATAGGATTCCGAGCGTGAATTGTCTGAGAGGAGTTTCCCTTAGGTTCCTAGTGATTGTTGCTAATCCGAGTCATAGTGTGTTGAGCTGAGATTATCTCGTGCATCTTTGATGTATTGTGGACATTGAGACCGAGAGGTGATTTGTCTTTTGGGTACATTGTCATTGTTGGAGAGACTGAAAGGTAATCCGACTTTCTGGTGGGTTACTGCATGTTTAGGTTTCTTAGTTGGTGACACCCTAAGAGTGATTAGGGATCCACTAGGTTGTCTAGAGCTGTTATCCTTAGATACCCAAATCCATCATAGTTTCCATAACCGGTAGAAGTCTGTGCTTTGCAAGTAGGATTCCGACCTAGGTGGTATTCTTCCCAATCCTTATATTTCCCAAGTCTTTGTCTTGATAGTTAGAGTCGATCTTTAGTTATGCATTATTAGTTTAATCATTAGTGTAGAAAACCCCCCAATCAATCATCTTTAGTCCGAGTAAGAGTCTGGTGTAGTTATTCAGTGTCTCAAGGGTTCGATAATCCGGTTTGCCATTAAGCTGTTCTACACTCGATAGGTACACTTGCCTGCCAGTGTGGTCTAGTTCATAGGTATTTCATTTATTACTTAGGAGTCTAGATTAGTTTTTTATTCATAGTTTTTATAGACCGTTTGGGCGACATCAGATACGCGAATAAAATTCCGGATGTTACAAGTCTAACCTACTTACAAGAGATTTCGTCCTCGAAACCAGTCATAAGTCAAATAACTGAGGATACAAGTGCTTCATCTCATCCTCGGATTCCCACGTGGCTTCCGAGTCTTTACGGTGCTTCCACTGAACTTTCACTTGGCGAATCACTTTATTACACAACTTTTTCTCTTTCTGGTCAGTGATTGCTATAGGCATCTAAACACAATTCAACCGGTCGTCCACCTCAGTGTCTTCAATCGGTATGAAGTCCAATTCATTCGATAGACTTTTTCGTAAATGCGACACGTGAAATGTCGGGTGGAAACCGTCGAGCTCTTATGGTAATTCCAATATGCAGGCTACTTTTCCAACTCGTGCTACTATTCAGAAAGGTCTGACATTTCGAGGGCTGAGCTTTCCTTGTTTACGAAACCAAATAATACCCTTCCACGGTGACACCTTCAACAAAACCTTATCTCCCATGTCGAACTCAATCGGCTTGCGCCACTTGTCTGCATCGGATTTCTATCTACTGACATTTCCTTCACTACATCCAAACTTCCCAACTCCTTTTGACCAATCTCGCCCCAACACACCGGAGTTCTACATCGCCTACCGTTAAGCATCTCAAAAGGCGGCATGCCGAAGCTGGAATGATAACTGTTGTTGTAGGAGAACTCCGCGAGTGGTAGGTGGCAATGCCAACTTCCATCGAAGTCGATGGCACATGTACGGAGCATATCCTATAGGGTTTGAATGGTCCTTTGGACTGACTATCCATTTGAAGATGATATGATGTGCTAATGTTCAACCTCGTTCCCATCTCTTCATTAAAGTTCTTCCATAACCTCGACATGAATCGCGTGTCCCGATCAGAGACGATCGACACTGGTATGCCATGCAGAGCTACAATCTCGCTGATAAACAATTCCGCCAATCGTTCGAAAGTGAACGTCTCCCGAATTGAAAATAAACGGGCGCTCTTCGTCAATCGGTCCACAATCACCCAAATGGTGTCATATCCTTTAGTTATATGCGATTGCTTAGTTATGATATCCATGGTGATACGTTCCTACTTCCACTCAGGAATCTCTAATGGCTGAAGCTTGCCATAAGGTTTCTGGTGTTCGGCTTTCACTTGTGAGCAGGTTAGGCACTTATTCAGGTACAAAGTCACATCATTCTTCATACCCGGCCACCAGTAATCTCTCTTGAGATCCTGATACATCTTTGTAGTACCTGGGTGGATGGAATAACGAGACTTATGAGCTTCATCAAGGATCTTAGCTCTAAGCTTGCCTCCCTTAGGCACCCAAATCCGACCAAACTTGGTCCTCACACCCGCGGTGTTTATTTCCAACGCTTCATGTTAACCAACCATCATCTCCTTCTTCACATTATACTCATTCAACGCCTCTTCTTGAGCGTTTCTGATCAGGCACATGATATCTGGCGTCATAATCAGACTATACGACTTCACTCGGATATGTGTATGGTCCTCCTTTCAACTTAAGGCGTCTGCAACGACATTAGCCTTACCCGGGTGATACATAATGTTGTATTCATAATCTTTGTTCAATTCCAACCGCCTCCTCTGCCTCATGTTCAAATCTTTTTGCTCAAATAAGTACTTCAAGCTTTTATGATCGGTGAAAATAGTGCACTTTGTTCCGTAAAGATAATGTCGCCAAATCATCAACGCGAACACTACGACAGTCAGCTCTAAATCGTTAGTCGGGTAGTTAACCTCGTGGGTATTTAGCTATCGTGAGGCATAGGCGGTCACCTTACCCCTATGCATGAGTACATAGCCTAAACCCTAATATGAAGTGTTAGAGTAAACTACCAAATCTTAGTTGCCTTCCGGTAAGGCCAAGACTGGAGCTTGCGTCGGTCGATTCTTCAACTCCTCTAACGCGCTGACCCGAGCAGAACCCCAAATAAACTTCTCTTCCTTCCTTATCAACTTCGGCAATGGCGAGGCTATCTTGGGAAAGTCTTGACAGAACCTTTTATAATAACCCGCCTATCCCAAGAAACTACGCACCTCAGTCGGCGCCTTAGGAGGAGTCCATTCCAAAACAGCTTCAATCTTTGTAGGGTCGACCAAAATCCCACTCGGATTTATTACGTGGTCTAGGAACTGAACTTCTCTCAACCAGAACGCACATTTGGAAAACTTGGATTATAGTTTCTCTCTCCTCAACGTCTCCAAAACTTCTCTCAAATGATTTGCGTGATCCTCCTCACTCTTAGAATAAATCAGAATGTCATCAATGAAAACAATGACAGTTCTGACGAGCATAGGGCGGCATACTCGATTCCTCAAATCCATAAAAGCCGCCAGCTCATTTGTCAATCCGAAGGTCATCACTAGGAACTCGTAATTGCCATAACGGGTACGAAAAGCTGTCTTTGGTACATCCTCCTCTCTAACCTTCAGCTGATGGTAACCCGACCACAAATCGATACGTGAAAACCAGGTTGCTCCTTGCAGTTGATCAAATAGGTCATCGATTCTTGGTAACGGGTATTTGTTCTTAACCACGAGTTTGTTCAACTCTCGGTAATCAATGCATATGCGCATGCTACCATCCTTCTTTTTGATGAAACAGACCCGGAGCACCCCAAGGCGAGATACTCGGTCTTATAGAACCCTTCTCCAGGAGGTCCTGCAGTTGGGTCATCAACTCCTTCATCTTCGACGGAGCTAAATGGTATGGTGCCTTAGCGACAGGCTTGGATCCAGGAAATAGATCGATTTGAAAATTTAATCTCCCGTTCGGGTGTGTTGGGAATCCACGTACTAGTTTTAACTTTTAAAATAAAATTATATTTAAACCTTTTAAATAAAAAATCATATTTATATAGCAGAAGCATTTAGTACGTTTAACAGTTCTAAACCGGGATCCCGCCAGTGATCCGATTATACGCGTATAAACAATAAATTAAATCCAATCATAGCAGGTACATCGACGATTAACCAAAAGATCCAAACTTTGGTTCAATGAGTGTCTCGCTAGTGACAATTCACGAAAACCAGCAATGAATTGTCTCACGTTTTGCGCAAGGGGGTTCCGGCAAAGGCGCAAGGCTGCGACGGGACGATGGCCGACTGCTAGCAGCGGCGGCAGTGGCTGCGGCAGACGACGAAAGTCCGATGGTGGTGGTGGGGTCGCACGCAAACCGAGGGAGAGGGAGGGGAGGTGAAGGTTTAGGTGGAGGCAATTAGAATTGCATTAGGGGTTAGAGTTAAGGTTTTATTTATAATATAACTTACAAATTGCACCCTCGGGGTATTAGCACTTAATCCCCAGTTAATTAACTATTAATTACCATTAAACCCTGGGCTTTACTAAGTATAAATAATTAGTTAAACTCCATCCTATAAATGTTTAAAATTTAAACATTAATCCTCTTCAAATAATTATTTCACTAAATAATTAATTACCGAATTCACCGATAAATATTTCTCTAAATATTTATTTTTTGTTTAATAAAACATGTTTCGTGATCAATAATATTTACGACTAAATATAATCAAATTGCTTGTTGCCCAAAGTGTAACACTTTGGATCGTACCTTGATAGTAACGTTGAATTAAATTGACGATCAGACATCTTATATCCTACAATCTCCCACTTGGACGATTCATCAATTATTCAGTTCAACGCAGACAGTGGTGGATGCCTAGCTGCATCTCACTGCCCCTAGCAAGGTATGACGTATTACAATCTTCAACCATGTCCCTGTGTTCAAGTAAATCTTACTTGACCAAGTACAACGATCATGGTAAACATATCTATGTATCCTTTCTGTTTAGGGCATCCAATTTACATGAGACATGGATGCAAGTCATTTCTCATAAGCTGTTCAACCATTTCCTATTCTCGTTACCAATTCAAAGCGGTCTAAACAAACTACTCTTAGTTTGAGCATGGCCATGCGTTTTATACCAGTTCGAATCAACGAGGACGCCAGAATGTCCAACTCCTAATCAAAGGAGTACAAAATTCCTTTGGTCACGTACAACTCCCACTTAACTTCAGATTTATTCCCAATCATACCCTTATTACTGCCTTTCACGGAACAACATTAGGTATGATCAAAGAATAAACTTTAGTCAAAGTTTGTTCTAATATGTGCCTCGGGTCAAAGGATCGAAAGATCTTACCATTTTCAAAACATCTCAAGACCTTGATCCATGAAGACAATTTTGAAACGAGTTACGTCCAATATTCATTCTCTAATGAATATTTGCGAATATGATCTCCAACTACTTGGGCTTTCATTCACAATGAACCAATCATCCAATTCACAATAGTCTTACATTCAGATTGATTCCCATGAATCTAATTGAATACGGACATTTAGAATACAATATTCAAGGATTCTAAAATGTATAAAATATCGAACATAGAAACATCTATTTATAATGCATTTAACCATTAAATCAAAATAAAATACCAATGTAACTATATTGTTCGAAAGCACTAAATACTAAATTACAGATCAAACCCACTGTCTAGCAAATCTAAGGACTATCTTATCAACATGCTCCTCATATTTAGCTTGAGGCATAGGCTTAGTGAACGAGTCCGCTAGATTCTGATATGTGTGAACTTTATTTAACACGATGTATCCTCGTTCCAATATATCCCTGATATAATGAAATCTACTGAGTATGTGCTTCGTGCTGTGGTGTGACCTTGGTTCCCTGGCTTGAGCAATGGCACCAGTGTTGTCACACAGTATCTCGATTGGTTTCTGAATGCTAGGCATTACCTCAAGATCCGTAATGAACTTCTTCATCCTAGCAGCCTCCTTTGAGGCTTCTAAAGCGGCAATGTATTCTGATTTAGTGGTGGATTGAGCAATAACACTTTGCTTAATACTTTTCCATGTGATAGCACCACTGTTCAGTACAAACACAAATCCCGTCTGCGATCGAGAATTATCTCGATCAGTTTGGAAGCTAGCATCAGTGTAACATTTTACATCTAGTTCTTCTTCCAGTCCTCCATATATCAAGAACATATCCTTAGTCTTTCTCAAGTACTTAAGGATGTTCTTCACAGCTGTCCAGTGACTCTCACCATGATTCTATTGATATCTACTAGTCATGCTCAATGCATACGATACGTTTGGTCTAGTATATAGCATGGCATACATGATGGAACCAATTGCATAATCATATGGAACTCTTTCCATTTTATTCTTATCCTCGTTAGACTGAGGGCACTGTTTAGAGTTCAGTATGGTTCCATGTGCCATGGGCAAAGATCTTCTCTTAGAGTCTTACATTGAAAAGCTTCGAATGACTTTAGCGACATATGTACTTTGACTTAAACCTATAAGCCGCTTTGATCTATCTTTATAGATCTTTATTCCTAGAATATATGCGGCTTCACCAAGATCTTTCATTGCGAAACATTTAACCAGCCAAGACTTTACATCTTATAGCATAGGAATATGGTTTCCAATGCGTAGTATGTCATCCACATACAAAAATCAGAAAAGTGATACAACTCCCACTTTGCCTTCCTGTAGACACACGGTTTATCTTCGTTCTTGACAAAACCAAACTCTTTGATTTTCTGGTCAAAGCGAAGATTACAGCTTCTGGATGTCTGTTTTAATCCATAAATGGATTTGTTTAACTGCATACCTTATTAGGATTCTTTGGATCTTCAAAACCTTTCGGTTGAACCATATAAACATCTTCAGTAAGGTGTCCGTTTAGGAACGCGGTTTTGACATCCATTTGCCATATTTCGTAGTCATAATACGCTGCAATGGCAAGTAAGATCCTAATCGACTTAAGCATGGCTACTGGAGAGAAGGTTTCATCATTATCAACTTCTTGAGTCTGAGTAAAGCCTTTCACTACCAGCCTTGCTTTGAAGTTTTGCACGTTTCCATCTATGTCGATTTTCTTCTTGAAAATCCACTTGCTTCCTACGGTCCAAATCTCGGGAGGAAGATCAACCAAGTCCCATACATGGTTGTCGTACATGGATTGGATTTCGGCATCCACGGCTTCAAGCCATTTCTTAGATTCTGAATCTAAGATTGCAGATTTGTAACTAGTGGGCTCAGCCTGATCAACTATTAGGACGTTGTCAATCTGGTGAACTCCGATATACCAGTTGGGTTCATGATGATCCCTAGTACTTTTGCGGATGGTTTATGTTACAGTCGAATCTTGAACATATCCAGATTCAGTTTCAACAGTCTCATGTTGAACGACAGATTCAGATTAGGGTTTGGTTACTTGTGGTTCTCGGATCTCATCCGGATCCACATGGTTTTCTCCCATCCCTCGCGCAAGAAGTTTCTTCTCCAAGAAGATAGCTTTGCGTTTAATGAAAACTTGGTTTTCAGTAGGATTGTAGAAGTAGTAACCAATTGTTTTAGGGTATCCAACGAAAATAACTTTATCGCCACGGGGATTCAGTTTATCCGTAGATTAACTAGCAACATATGCGTTACATCCACAGACCCTAAGGTAGGACACTTTGGATTTCTCCCCATGCCATATCTCCTAAGGCTTTTTTTCGACCTTCTTTGTAGGAGCTAGATTTATGATTCTTGTGGCAGTCTCGAGAGCAAAACTCCAAAAGGAGTTTGGGAGGTTTGTACGACACATCATCGATCGAACCATATCTAATAGAGTTCGATTTCTCCTTTCGGACACACCATTAAGCTCTGGTGTTCCAAGTGGAGTAAGTTGAGAAATTCTCCCACATTTCTTAAAATGTTCGTCAAACTCTTGACTAAGATATTCACCACCTCGATCAGATCGAAGCATTTTAATAGTTTTACCAAGCTGATTTTGTACCTCGTTTTGGTATTGTTTGAACATTTCAAACATTTCATGTTTATGCTTCATAAGATAAACATAACCATATCTACTGAAGTCATCAGTAAATGTAACGAAGTATCTTTTTCCACTTCTAGACATTGTTCTGAATGGACCACATACATCAGTATGTACGAGTCCTAACAGATCCTTAGCCCTTTGACCGATACCAATGAAAGGGGTTTTGGTTAACTTGCCACTTAAACATGATTCACAATCATCAAATGACTCTTGACATGTGGAATTCAAAATTCCGGCGGTCTGGAGTTTCTTCATGCGATTCTTGTTTATGTATCCAAGTCTACAATGCCATAGATACGTGTCATTGAAATCTAATTTTGCATGTTTGGAGGAGATGTTGAATCGAATGTTATTTTCATGGACCTCTATCTCATAGATTCCATTATGCGGCTTTGTAGAAAAATAAAACAAGTCATTTAAATATGCAGAAATGTAATTACCATCAAAAGCATAATAAAATCCTTGTTCTCGCAAAGCGGAGACCGAAACAATATTCCTTGTCAAACTAGGAATGAAATAAACATTGTTAAAAACAAGTTCAAGACCAGAAGGAAGTAAAGAACATATTCTCCTACAGCCTTCATCGCGACCTTTTTCCCATTTCCCACATGGAGCTCCAAGTCGCCTTGCTTCATCTTCCTAACCTTCTTTAGTCCCTGTAAATCATTACAAATGTGAAAACCACATCCAGTGTCAAACACCGAAGATTTGCTAGACAGAGAGAAGATATCAATAACAAACATACCTAGGGACTGTCCTCTAGAAAAATTTTCTACTTCAATTTAGCTAGATACTTGGGGCAGTTCCTCTTCCAGTGTCTTGCTTCATCACAATGAAAGCATTTGACATCCTTCAGAGGTTTCTTGGCAACAACCTTGCCTTTGCCCTTGCTTTTATAGCTTTCTTGCCTTTCCCCTTGGCTTCAGATTTCCTGACTCCACCCTCCTTGATCATTAGCACCAAACCAGACTTAACAGAAGTCGGTATGTTCATCTCGGCAGTTTTTAGCAACATATGCAATTCCGGGATGGTCTTGTCCCAAGCATTCATATTATAGTTCAAAGTGAACTGGTAATATGATTTAGGCAGTGAATTGAGGATTATATCCCTGGCCAGCTCATTGCTTGAGGGAGTGTCAAGACGTGCTAAGTGATCAATATACCCCTTCATCTTCAACACATGTGCTCTGTCCGAAGAACCTTCTTGAATACAACAACTTATGAGTGATCTCATCACCTCAAAGCATTCATCACGGGCTTGCTGCTGGAAAATTTCCTGCAGTTGCCTAATCATGTTGTAGGCTGGTATATCAACTAGATTCTTCTGAAGTTTCAGTATCATAGATGCCAGCATCAAGCAAGAGACCTTGATGGAATCATCGACATGCTTATCCCAGGTCTTACAAGCAATGCCTGTATCCGCATTAGGTTCTTCTGGGATTGGTTCCTCGAGAACATACATCTTGTTCTTAGCCCTGATGACAATCTTTAGGTTTCGGTACCAATCCATGAAGTTGGAGTTGTCAAGTTTATCCTTCTCAAGGATTGAATTTAGGGAGAATGAGGAGTTGGGATTGGATTCATTAGACATCTACAAACTTCAAAATAAGGTTTTAGTATTTTCATGCATAACGTCCTAACTAAATTTATGACCCAACTGTAAAAATATATAATTAGGAATGAGATCCCGGTTCACCATAACTCAGTGAATGGCTGAGCACTCTTCACTTGCACGGCTAGGTAGGTAGGTAACGATTACCAATTGTGTCAACTACACAATTCTCAGTTTGAGGGGCATGACAAGTATTGTCAAGCTTGGATACGTTTCCCTCAACTACGCCCACTTAAAAAACTTAAGTGATATTTATCCTTCAATCGTAACTGTAGACCCGACCTAATTAGTTCAGGAATCGCGGTCCTACCTTCAACCAAAACCGTAGGGCCGGATGCAGGGTAATTCACTAACACCGGGGGTTTGGATATATTAGTTGAAGTGTTACAATTTAGGGTGGTGCATAAATATCGATTTAAATTTGGGATTTGCTATAATGTCTTAAATTACAGATTAGGGTCAAAAACATTTTGGACGAAGAGAAACATGATTCAAGTCGTGCAATTTTAGTAAACCGATTTTACAATTTAGTTCGTGAAACGCCTTTCAACACTCAACACAATCCAATTTTAAATACCTTATTTAATCTAAATTGGTCGTTAATCGCAAACTATATTTTAAACTAATCAACTCTTTAATTAATTTAAAATGGTTTTAAATAAAACTATTAAATTTAAAACATATTTTAGTTTTAAATAAAAACACTTTTATTTAATAACCTTACCGAGAAATCTTTTAAACAATTTAAATTTTCTCGTCGTTTTAAGATTGTGTCAAAAGTTTTATAACATATTTGCGGTTTAATTATTATCCTAAATAATGCCACAACCACACAAATAAATAAAACATATAAACCGAGCAACTAGTAAATATTGCCCGGTTTTGTTCGAGCCATCAAACGAAAACCGGACTGGTCTAAGGGATAACAAAAATAAATAAGTAAACTTGCTATCTCCCACTTAGTCCAAGATCTCCATCTTTAACCCCGTTAGCGTCCGCCTTGGTCTTCAAGTTTTTGCCTCGTTAGGTTTACAATTTATTTACAAATACACTAAAAATAAATAAACCTAACTATTACAGCGGGTTCCAAATAACCCATAAAAATTACAAAGAGAAACCAACCAAAATATACAAACACAACCACAGCTAGTTCTCGATTTAATAAACACAACCATAACAAACGAAAAAGACTCGATCTTTTTGTCAAACAAAAGTTTTGACAAATAAAACACAAGATCGAAAAATAAATAATATTATATCTAAACACGCGTAAAGGTTGCTCTGATACCACTGCTGGGAATCCACGTACCAGTTTTAACTTTAAAACAAAATTATATTTAAACTTTTAAATAAATAAATTAGATTTATACAGCGGAAGCATTTAGTACGATTAATAGTTCTAAACTGAGATCCCGCCAGTGATCCGATTACACACGTATAAACAATAAATTAAATCCAATCCTAGCGGGTAAAACATTTATACCTTCTACGATTAATCAAAAGATTCACACTTCGGTTCAACGACCGTCTCGCTAGTGACAATACACGAAAACCCGCAACGAAACGTCTCACGTTTTACGCAAGGGGGTTCCGGCAACGGCGCAAGGCTGTGGCAGGACGGTGGCCGGCGGCTAGCCGCGACGGACAACGGAAGTTCCGCGGTGGTGGTGGCGTCACACGCAAACCGAGGGAGAAGGAGGGGAGGCAATTAGAATTGCATTAGGGTTAGAGTTAAGGTTTTATTTATAATACCTTAACTTACAAATTGCACCCTCGGGGTATTAACACTTAATCCACAGTTAATTAACTATTAATAACCATTAAACCCTACGCTTTACTAATTATAAATAATTAGTTAAAATCCATCTGATAGCGTGTTTTTAGTGTGGTTATAAAAATATATATATATACATGTTCCTGGTTATGGCTCTAAAAACTTGATTCCAAATACGAGAGACATAATATATATCTTTAATAATGTTCTGTTTAGAGTTGCACAAAATCAGGTTTTAAATTTATAAATTAAAATGATAATTACTTCACCTTAAAACACACAAAAAAGGCAAGTGTACCTATCGCAACGTAGTATAGTCTGGGTAAGAACCAAGTATCGAACCAAAGACATAATATATATCTTTAATAATATTCTGTTTAGAGTTACACAAAATCATGTTTTAAATTTATAAATTAAAATGATAATTATTTCAACTTAAAACACACAATAGGCAAGTGTACCTATCGCAGCTTAGTATAGTCTGGGTAAGAACCAAGTATCGAACCATTGACAAGGATTCCTTACTCAACCTTCGCTATTGTCTGACTAGGATAATAAGTTGAAAAATGGGATTTTGTTTAACAGAAAGGGAAAAGGAAAAGAAAAGTAATTAGGAATATTATCTCATTTAAGGTGCTACTCCGGTTGTTATCACTTGTTAATTAACGTTGTATTTTAGTAAGGTTGGTCATAGTTACTGTTACTAACCCTTTCGATAGGAGAGTTAGTATTTCGTAATGGAACAGCAGATACGGTCGGTCAACTGCTCCTAATAATTCCCGGAGTCCTAACGGGGTCTCAAATCCGTTGGCTGTCCCGTGAATTATTATTCGGACTAAGATTATCCTGTCGACTGGCATACAGCAAGTCATGTAACTTCTTTTGGAAAGTTGGAATATGCAACATCCTCCAAAGTTACTTTATGAACGCTTGGACCTAAGATTTTATATTATTAAAATAACTGTCTTTACTTATAAAAATATTTTAAATAAATATAACTTTCATTCTCAAGATCAATCCTCATGGCTCCTGCTAGAAGTTCTCTACAAGCTAACACAAGAAAAGTAAAGAAATACCGACACGCTTTATAAGGTCCAGCTAGGACTCGAACAACTCGTTGAATACCCAAACTTCCAATCAACCCATAATATTAAATCTATACTAACCGGGCCTTTGGTAGTTCCAAGATTTGTATATAGACCGTACAAACTCGAATAAACTTCCTAAACAAGAAGTCTTGCTTAAGAAACTTACAAGATATAAGATTATTAAGTTGGTTTAAAGATCACTTATTTTTGTCTTTTTAAGATAAATTAAAGGAAAGACTTTAAGAACATAACATACTAAAAATACTTCATTAATTAATTAAAGTTCAACCAACCCGAGCAACGCAAGAGGACTAGCCATGAATGATCATACAAGTGACTCCACTAACCCTTAGACAATGTGTGAAAGTGTTCCAACACCAAGGGAGAGTGGGTATAGGTTGCCTCTTGTTTACTCGAACGGGAAGAATCATTCCATATTACCAGACTAAAAACATAAAATAAAAAAAGAAAAGCTAAAACGGACCAAAACCGAGAGAGTTTCGGCTCTAGCAGAGCACTAGGGCCTTCACAACCCTTGGTCTTGGACGCTTAAGTGCTTGGAATGAGCTTGCTATTTATAGGCTGAGATCTAGGCAATGCACGGCCGTGCATTGGATTGCACGGGCGTGAAAGTACCCATTTCTTGCACGTGAGGGAATCTGTCAGGCTCACGGCCACTTTTCACCATTTGCACAGCCGTGCATCCCCTATTTTGACTCCTGCTTGAATTTTGAATTTCTGGTTTGACTCCTTGGGTGCACGAACGTTCGATTGGCTTCCAGGTGCTGGTTTTCCTTTGATTTTGAGTGATTTCTTCATGTTTTTGCTAACAAGGGATAAATATCCCATTGTAACACAATTAAATAGATTAAGTATCAATTCCTATCATTTTGTTTATAATTATGATTAATATGGGGATAATTGTACATGTAAAATATGTATAAATGATGGCATATGTTTAACATTTAAACATTAATCATGCGCAAATAATTATTTTTCTAAATAATTAATTACTGAATTTACCGATAACTATTTCTCTAAATATTTATTTGCCGTTTAATACAATGTGTTTCGTGAACAATAATATTTACGACTAAATATTATCAAATTGCTCGTTACCCAAAGTGTAACTCTTTGGATCATACCTTGACAGTAACATTGAATTAAATTGACGACCGGACATCCTATATCCAACAGGGTGGTACTCACATTAGGTTATCTGGAAACACGTCTGGAAAATCACACACCACGGGTACATCTTCCACTTCCTTCAATTTCTCTTTCATGTCGATCACATATGCAAGATACAACCCGCTCCCTCACTAAATGAACTTCGATGCCTTAATCATGGAGATTACTTTTGGGACAGAACTCACTTTATCACCATACATTGTAACCGAACTACCGTCAGGCGCTTTGAGATGAATCATCTTCTTCCGACAAACAATACGCGCTTCGAACTCCGACAACCAGTCTATACCCAACACTACATTGAACCCTCCTAAAGTCATGGGAAACAACTTCACAGGGAACCTATGACCTTCTAGTTCATTAAAAAAACAAGTTTTACTAGTGGCAGTTCTACTTCAAAAGCATCTTGAACTAGTTTGGTCATCTTATAAAGACAGTGACTAAAGGCTGAGGCCACAAAACTCCTACTTGCACTGGAATAAAAAAGAACAGAAGCATAAGCATCGTTAACCAGAAACGTACCTGATACAACGTCATGAATAATACCTTTGATCCGAGTGACTCGTGCAAATCGAATCGCCTAGAACTCGCCTTCTTCCTCCACTCGTTCTCTACGAAACCCTAGAACCATACCACATGTTATCACGATTATCCGGGACTCAAAACACGTTAACAATGATTAGGGTTTGTGTTTATACCTTCGATCCAAGCAAGAACACGTAGAACGGACTCTTTTTCCCTCCTCCTTGATCTCGGCAGCCGTAGGTTTGGAAATGGGGGCTTCCTCCTTTGTGCCGTGAACCTAAAGGGTGTTCCACCCTCGGACCGGGCTTCGACCCTTGCGCGCATTCAGCTCATCTCGAACTTTTTAATAAAGCCCCTCTAAAGTATCGTTATTTACCGGCCACCCCTTCTAGGTTTATTTTTATAAAAAGAAACCCGATACTACACCTCTGTAAGGTCTCGTTGTGATCCCGTAACATTCCGTCCTTTATGTTACAACATATACACGTATATATACATTAATCCCGTTAGTTATATAAAAACCTGGATGTTACAAATCCCGAAACTGGGTTGGATCACCACACTCATAGCAAGCGCGCCCATTAGAAATAGCTGGTACAACTTGGTTGGTAACTGGCGGATTGGCTCGGTTTCCTGGGTTGGTTTGGACAACGGGAGGTCTGGCTCGGCAAGTGTTAGACACATGTCCATATTTCCCACAACTTGTACATATACGGCACCGTACAGTCGGGTAGTGATGATACTTCCAGGTGTTACATTGGGGATTGACACCTACATATGGCCTTCTGTCAGGGTCCTGAGCTACAGGGGTGACTTGGGTGATGGGTGCAGCAGGTGTAACAACGGTAAAGTTCTTAGCCTTGCGTTTCTTATTATTGAAAGATGTTTCGGGCTTGTCTACCTTGGTCGTTTCAGATGGGGTTGTCTGGTCACTAATCTTCTTCGCACCCTTTCTTGTCAACGTACCTGCCTTCACATGGTTGTAGCGTCTTCAAGAGTGGTGGGGCGTATAGCGTCTTCAAGAGTGGCGGGGTTTCTTCCCAACACTGTGTCTTGCATATTCATAGGTATTCCCCCTATGTACTTGTCAATACCTCGAGACAGAGGTGTGACCATGTGTGGCACCAGGAGACTCAACTCATGGAAACGAGTTGTGTAGACCAAGTTTTCACCACTGTTTTAGGTTAGATCCAAAACTCAGCTTCCAGTTTCTTCATTTCATTCCGAGGACAGAACTCCTCGGTCATCAGTCTCTTGACATCGTCCCATGGCAATGCCATTGCCACATCAATACCTCTATTCATTTTCTCACCGTTCCACCAAGTGAGCGCCCGTTTCTAGAAAACGCTCATAGCATAACGGACTATGAGATTGTCAGGGCAGTCACTGTTGAGGAAAGTGTTTACAATGCCTTCAAACCATTGAAGGAGACCTGTAGCTCCCTCAGTACCATAGAACTTGATGGGGTTGCATGAGTTAAAGTGTTTGAAGGTGCATTGGGGCGGGTTGGCACCACCACCACCACCACTAGTAGCATTTCCATTACTGTTGTTATTGGCCTGAGTGAGTTGGTTCACAAGTTGGGTAAGGAGGGCAGCAAGATCATTGTTTTTGTTGGTCTCGTTGGCACGATGGAGAGGCATGCTATAGAAGGAAACAACACAAGGGTAAGAAATATTATATTTGGATTGTATCCTGTGAATACTATGACTTATCAAGGTTATTCAAATTCATAAAATCTTTGGGAAGATATGCTTTAGCCTATAAGTGAACACTCATCCCGGGAATTCCCAGGAAAGCATACGGGCCTTTTGGTTGATTTGGATTTATAAGAAATGCTTTCCTAGACAGAAAACCCAGAATACAGGTGTCACTCTTCTAGATTGCACATGTTCCCTACTAGCTAATAGAATTTAAAGCCTTAACGAGGTTTAAGGATTTTTGATATGTTTGTGTCTATGAGTATGATGTTCCACATGCGAAGGTGATGATGACATAGGTAGGGGTAAGAAGGATGAGAGTCTTAGGATAGAAGTACTAGTAAGTAATCTAACAAGTAAGGCATCACATAGCATGTAGTATGGTATAAAATGGGTGTCTTAAGGTTATAGTCTAGGTCATGGATTTATAATAACCTAATTCCCTATAACCATGGCTCTGATACCACTCTGTCACACCCCAACCGTTGGCAGAATACGTCGGGGCGGACGAGTAGACTGTTCATAAGCACATGATCAAGCTAAAGTTGCATATTTAATTTAATCCAAATTCATAACAATTGTTTCAACAATACAAATACAAACAGGGAACAAAGTACTTCAAACAAATTTTAACTAATTAACTAGGTCTTGCAATTTCCTACGTGATGATTCTTGAAGATAACTCTTAATTATTGGTACCTGAAACATGATGAAAACAGAGTCAACTAAAATAGTTGATGAGCATACATAGGTTTTAGCATATCAAGTGTTGTCAACGTTTGTATACAATTATGGAGAATCACTATAGTTTAAACTGGGGCGCACAATCAAACCTTGTGACTGATAGGCATAACACAACAGTTATCCTTAAGTGTTTTTGACAACAATCATCCTAACCGGGTGGGTTGGTCAGACTCAACAGATGTATCATTGTATACCGTCCGCTTGTACTGAGTTAATGATTGCACTTGCAATATGCATAAAAAGTATGTAAATGTTGTTTTCACTAATAGTATTCAAGCATAAGGCACAAATTGCACACATGATCATAATGTTTGAATTGTGATAATTGCAAATAGTTTAAATGTAATCATGTTTCATCCCAAAGATATAAATATGAAAAAGGGGCTATGTAAACTCACATTGGATTTGTAGCTTGAAATCACAAGTACGAGTAGTCACACAAGTTGCTTAGCTAACCACGAGGTTAACCTATGATTGAATTTATATATGTATCAATGACATGGTAAAAAGGCTAATGTATAAAGGAATTGAGCTTAGTTGGTTGATGTGTATCTATTTGTTGTAAATGATATGTTTGTTTAATAATAAAATGAATATATGAGTGTATATATACATATATATATATATTAATTTGTTTACAAATAATTGAATAAGTGCTCAACTAATTTTTACTCGAATATATAGATAATTAGGTTAATAAATTATAACGTTTCAATTTATTTAATAGTTAAATTAATTCTTTATTAAAATCATTAAATAATAAAGAGTACACAAGTTGTTCTAAATAATTGGGTAATAAAAATAGTTCGTAGAGGTTTTTAATAAAATAATTATATAAAAATTTTATTTGAAATTATTAGTTTTTAACCCTCTAAAGTGGTTAAATAAATGTTTAAAATTGTTAGGTTAACAATTTGGTTTATAAACTATTCCCGGGCCTTGGGTGATTTATAAAATAATTTTTATAAAGGAAATTGGGTTAAAAATAGGCATTAAAAAATGATTTCTAAAAATAAAACAGACCACGAGACTCGAACCCGGTCCGGAGAAGCAACAAGGCGCGCAACCACTAGACCAGTAGGGTCCTAGTGTTATGTGACTGGTCCTTTATTTGATAACCCGTACCCGCGTGGAGGCCGGGTTTCAGAATCAGATCACGCGCAAAAAGAAGGTGCGGGGCAGGGATCGAACCCGTGACCTTGCTTGTGTGAGACGAGAACCTTAACCGTTAGACCTGGGCTTGTGCCTTAGTTTATATCAGGCGCACAAAGCTTTTAACACCCCACCCTTACCTCGTCTACTTCCCTAACTCGTAACCCAAACCCTAGCCACTCAATTCGACCAATTGAGCACCCGATCGTTCCCAAATTCATGGGGCTTTTACTCCCTGCAACAAAACGAAACCATAGACACCATAACTACCTGAAATGATTAAAGATGGAGGGAGAACAAAAGCGAGGCCAAGATCGTCGATTTTGAGCTCGTTGGAGATCTAGAGGAGAAATGCGATGGATACAGAGGTTTATGAAATTTGTGGCCATTGATATGAAGGTGTGAGTTCATTTTTATAACCTAATTTCACGTTTAATGTCCGAATAGCTCAAGATTGTTCGTCGTATAGTTCTTCTCATGGATCTTAAGATGTCTTGATGCATAAGTGATCACCTTGCCCGTTTCATAAGAACACAACCAAGACCTTGGTTTGATACATCACAATAGACATCAAGATCGACATTCCCATCAGGAAGGGTTAGAATAGGGGCATTGCACAACTTCTGTTTGAGAGTTTGAAATGCTTCTTCTTGCTTTGGTCCCCACTCATAAGGTTTAACCTTATGGGTTAAGGCAGTGAGCGGGACAACAATCTTGGAAAAGTAAGAGATGAATCGACGTTAATAACCCGCTAGACCAAGGAATGAACGAACCTCGGTAGGGGTTTTAGGTGTACTCCAATTCTTTACAACTTCGATCTTAGCAGGATCTACATGAATTCCCATTTCGTTGACAATATGACCCAAGAATTGAACCTCGTTCAACAAAAATTCGCACTTGGAGAATTTGGCGTAGAGTTGTTCTTTCTTCAAAAGGTCTAAAATCAGCCTAAGGTGCTGCTCATGATCTAATTTAGTCTTGGAGTAGATCAGGATGTCGTCAATGAAGACGATTTCTAATTTGTCCAAATAAGGTTTGCACACACGTGTCATAAGGTCTATGAAAACCGCAGGTGCATTGGTTAGTCCAAAGGCATAACCATAAATTCGTAGTGACTGTACCTTGTACGAAAGACAGCCTTTGGAATATGTTCATCATGCACACTAAGTTGGTGATAACCGGACCTAAGATCAATCTTTGAGAAGCAGGTTGAACATTGAAGTTGGTCAAAGAGATCGTCAATCCTTGGTAATGGGTAACGGTTCTTGATGGTAAGTTTGTTAAGTTCGCGATAGTCAATGCATATCCGGAATGAACCGTCTTTCTTTTTGATGAATAAGACAGGTGCACCCCAACATGTGCCAAGAAGGCTTGGAATGTCTTGAATCTCTTTCCCTTTGTCCTTCTTTTCCACAACATGCGCCAAGAAAGCTACGTACTTCTTTCGAAAGTACTTTTGGGTCATGGTGCAAGACATGAGTTTGTGTCCACTGTTAGGCTTCTCACTAAAGATTCATAATGTGTCGCCCGAAGGAAGAGGAATTTAAATGATTTTCTCAAAACAGAAGACTGTAGCATGGTGGTTGGATAACCAATCCATACCCACGATGATATCAAAACTTCCCAATTGCATTGGTATGAGGTTGACAGGGAAAGTGTGTTCATTAAGCTCAAGAGAACAATCGTGGACGTAGAGTCTATAGTAATGGGAGTTAAACTGGAGCCATGGATCTCAGTCATTAGTTACGTCAAACGACACTATATGAGTTTAACATAAACCATTAACGTTCAGAGTAAATGCGGAAGCGATAAATAAAGTATTTAATGTGCAAAACAAACGCGCCCAAAATCCAAGTTATTGAAGTAGACAGGTAAATACTTTAAATGTTTGAAATGATAAAAGGACTCCAATGCATGTCCTAATTTTGCACTCGTGCCTTAGCGACCTGAGAAAACATGTAAGGAAAGTGTCAAACACTAGGTTGGTGAGCTCACAGGTTTCAGTTCAAATATTGTTTGCCAGATTATGTACATTCAATATATATGTCAATAGGTAGCTAACCTATGTTCATGTTACTAAACTGCTCGCAATCGAACCTGACTGTTTGTGTTTGAATGCCTTCTACCATGTCTATCAACAATGGTGATGTGATTAGGTCAATATTACACCTGTTCGACCTCCAGTCGAGTTAGCGCGACTAACGCGGGTGGGGTTTGTCAAACCCAGTAGTACTACTCAAGATTACCTCGCTAAGTTCATATTAAACGGTTCGATGTGTAAGGACTTTCACGATAGGGTGTTACGCTTAGTCTTAACAAGTGATAATATAAGAATTACATTAATCATATGTTTGCATCATGTTTTCTCCCCTATTTTAAAATAGTAAAGAAAGGGGTCGTGAAACTCACCTAAGTTGTGTAAAGCGTAGTAGTTAGCACCACACAAGGATGCAACAAAAATTACAAATGGATTGCACGTGGACAGTCTACGAATGCCCTAGAATATGTTTACGATTGTTAGGAACACATAGGATTCTGTGACGACGATACGGGAAAGGTTGGATGTCCTAAAAATGCTTATGAATAACGAATAGACATTTTGTCATCGGGATTAGAGAATCCCTAGTTTAGTACCAAATACGGATGTGGTACGTATGAGAAACCATTAAACACGGGATAATCCATGTGTTTTTATGAATTAAATAATAGTTTAGGAAATAATATAAATAATTATATTATTTTTAATATGGAAATAACACTAAAAATGAGTTATAAATTAAATCCCGAGCATACGGGTGTTTTTCGGTGTCAAACCATATTGATATACTATTATAATAACATAGAGATTGATTTTAGTTACAAATAATACTTAAAAAGCTACTCAAAAAAAGAATGGGGGTAGAGGGAATCGCAGTCGGGTTTCCTCCCCAACAACACAACAACTTAACCAGTCCCGCCCGCTAGGTTATCGCATACACAACCGGATCAGTTAAGTTTTAACACAGAAGTCCCCTGTGTTCTTCCCCCAATACGCGAACCAAACCCAAATCCAGTCCCAATCTCCTCGAATTCGATCGCGATTGATCATAAAAGTATAGGGGTTTTGTTAAACTATGTATTGCGAATCTGTGCATGAGTTTAATTGCAAAATCATTAGGTTTAGGCTCGTTAATTACCTGTTCGTATAACCGAACCCTAGGTTTGAAATCATAAATCGAATTGACTAAATATGATAATATTAACAGTTGGATTCATGGGCTTTTGACAAACACTGAATTTCGAATCTGATCATAGAAATTAATTTTATTAAGGTTGAGTCTTGGGTGTAGTTCGATTAAACCGAATTCGTGATGAACCCTAGAATCGGTTCATCATCAATTCGATGTTGCAAGCCACAAATTTGTTAGGGCTTTTGATCTAGGGATGACAACGAAACTACATGTGTGTTTAATTACATGATTCAGTATCGAATTGATAGTGTTCGACCAAATGGACTTCCGACTTCGAACTGCTTAATCCCCGGCGTCTCTGGATCCTTCTCCGGTCGAATTGATGTGTGCAAAAGGTTCCGAGAGACTCGTTTAGTGTGCGCAGAGAGTTTGATTGAAATTATTATGAACGAATTGATCGAGTTGACAGATTATAGTGATGGTTTCAATAGTTACGGCTTAGGTGCGATTAATTCGAACTCATTAAAACTGTTAAATGCACCAATGATGATCGAAATTATCCTTGCTATGAATCTCAGTTATGAATTTGGACAGTCTTGAATGTTACGGTTTGAATTGGATCAAAAGAGTCTCGATTTTGACTTCAAAAAGTCAACAAATCAAGTTTTGGTTAATTACAGAACTAGTCCCTGAACTTTAGGTGAATTTGTTTCAGTTTTTGGCGGAATTGGTCCTTGTAATATGTAACTGAGTTAACTGGGTTAAGAGATAACGGAGTTTGAGTTAACGGGGTTAACCATAATTTATCGGGTGTCACAGTACAGGCTTATCTTTGACATAAATGAACTTGTCTTTGACATCAATTGATTTGCCTTTGACTTCTAATTGATTAGACTTTGTGACTTTACTCTGACCTGGTGACTTTATAACGACTTTGACTTTTCTCTCTGAATCACTCATCATAATATGATTTTCTGGAGCAATATATTCATTTTTCTTAGGCTATTCATGAGATAGATCATATTCTTTAATCAGAGGATTTCCATGATCATCTAGCACAACATCTGTAGCTTTATGAATCTGAACATAATCTCTAGCTATGTGCAACACTTTATCAAAGAAAGTAGATGTAGATGACACCTCAGACACACAATCAAAATCATCACAATCAGAATTAGTAGTGCAAGCAGAAACATTTAAAGTATTAACACAAAAAACATTGTCAACTTGTGACTTAACAAACTTGTGTGCAATACATGTATCAACCACAAATTGCCTACAATCCCTGATTGTCTCTCTCACACAAAGTTTATTGAATTCATTAAAACTCCTCACATCATCAACTGAAACCTTCTCATCTACATGACCTGTGTTATTGGCCGCACTTACATACAAATCATGAATATTACAATTATCATATCTAAGGAATTCATTCGAAACATGAGGTTCAGGAAACGGTTCGAAATGATTAGGATGAGGTACTGCTTTGTAACCAACACTATCTTTAATAAAACAACTTCTTTGCTTATCAACACAATCTTCTAAAATCTTTCTTTGCTTACCCTATTTAGAAATCAACACCCTTTCTTTTACAAGATCGGATTGGGCAGCAATAAGTTTGTCTGTAAGATCTTTGATTAACACATCCTTTTTATCTAAGTATTATTTAAAATTCATGTTATCTTTTAACAAAGCATTAATTTTTCTGGTGTAAATGACCTCATTCTATTTAATTTCCTTGTTAACCCTTTTCAATTTATCATTCTGAGCAATCAAAAACACATTTTGTGACACCCGACATTTCCACGTCAATATTCGTACATAACTTAAACATGATTATATATTCCGGATTGACTTAGTTGCATGAATTAGGTACTAAAGTCTAGTAATAGCCATATATTGACTCATTTCATACTTTGGTAATTATAGGAATTACGGGGTCACGTATACGCATAACCCGACTAATACGAAAGTTGGTGACTAATCTAAATGTCCAAATTAATGTCCAAAGATCCATAATATATGAAATATATGTTTATACATTCAAATATATATTTCAAAGTCCGCATTTCATTAAACGATTCGTAACGGCGAAAATCGAAGGTTTCACCGTCTACCGACAATCCTAAACGTAACTACACACAATAAAACATATATACAACCCATACAATACATGAGTTAAGTGTTTTTCACTAAATTAGTCATAAACTAGTAAACTATAATTTAAAATGTCATTAAAGAATCGAAATCCGCATTAAATTTCCGAGGCCTAATCGCGATTAACGCACCTAATGACCTAAATATCCACACTAAATAATCATCTAATCACCTAACTACCCCAACCCCACCCCCCATTGACCTTTGGCCGAGATTTCCCTTGTGGGGCCCACCCTACCACCCAAACTCCTTCATACTTGATTTTTATATGTACAAGCCATGTTCATTCACCCAAACCCACACTCCAAGTCTCCATGATTGTTGTAAGGACAAGACCACTCTCATTCAACCACTATAACACTCAACCCATCTTAAACACTCAATATATTCATCCCATATACTCATTTGAATGAATCTAACATTCCATCCACCTCTTTCTCTCTCTCTTTTCTATGGCTCAACAACAACAATCTACACCTTCATCTTTTCCTTCAAGTTTTCATCCATTATCAAGCTTAAACCCTCCATATTTTGGTGAATCAAGAAGAATTCCAAGTGTTTTCTTAAGGAATCAAGCCAAAGAGTTCAAGATCTTGCAATTTCTCTCTATAAATCATCATCTAAGGTGTTATCTTTCCTAGCTTGTCTAGTGGTAAAGACTTCCTCTATTTCATCTTTATATTCATAGTATTTTCTTTAAATCATGGATTAAAATGTGTAAGGATCACCCAAAGAAAAATGTTTTCTTCAAACTTCTAAACAAGAGCTAAAACTTTGTACAAACAAGTTTTATATGAAAATTGGTCGAAAAGAAAGTTTGTTGGTGACTTTCCTATCGATATGTAAAGATATTAGATTTTTGGGATATAAAAACATGGATATAGACATTATAATTATTATGAACAACTATTGTGTGTATATATATGTATAATATATAAGTCACACACATAAATAAACTTGAAATGAAGAGAAATCAACTCATAAATGTGTGAAAAAGCTAGATCTACAAGTAAAAAACCCTAAAAATTTAATCTTAGACATATATGGATGTATGGACATAACACCTATGGAATAAAGTAAATCCTTAGACAAATATGACTTGGGACTTTTATAACATGTCACACATATCATAAAAATCAACTAGTTGGTAAACAAGAGTCAAACAAGTACAAAATTTGAATAGTTGATGATGTTGAGTAACTTAGAACCAAAACAGTAAGCTGGCAGATTCTTAGGTCCGACTTTGGAGGGTCATATCTCAACGAAAAACTATCAAAAAAGGACGAGTCTTAGGTCTAAAATCAAGTACAAGGAGTCAAGAGTCCAACCCAAGTGGTTTCATAAAATTTCGTTGAGTTTTGATGCCCCAAAATGGTCATACGAGAAAAGGTATCAAGCTGTCTTTTTTGACAGAATTTTTGTGTCACTTTTGAGGGTCATAACATGGCCATAACAAGTCCAAACAAGTTGATTCCACTTTCTAAAGTTAGTATTTTATGTACATAGTAAAATTTGTAGGGTCTTGGGTCATGAAAATGGGTCCATGTCAGTCAATTAAAAGGAATCCCCAAGACACTCCAGAACCAAATGCTGCTGCCCTCTCTTGTCCGAATAAATATTTAAAAATACTTAAACATGTCATAAGTTGTTGATTAATACATCCTTGTAACCCTAAGACATGTAGGTATCTTGGTATAAATTTTCATGACTAAATGAGTTCATTTGGTTAATCAAAATGGCGACACACGGACAACTTAAAATTCAGGAAAATATCTATAGACTAGGGTTACCTTAATATTGTAGTTTGAAGTGAATAACTACCAAAACCCTAACATAATGTATATACGACAACCTATGGATAAGCATCTGCTTGTATAACATAAATAATGTATATACGTGTGAATAAATACGAACACGCATCATGAAATTCAATGACAAGTCACCAACGGTTCGTCGGGTCACACTTTCAAAACGTAACACATGTATCGCCAATTCTAACATTTTGGGTGGATCTTATACACGTTCAAATTGTGTGTTGACATCATATTATAAGGTCTTAAGACAACTGTAACTGTTAGGTCACGGTTAGGACAGTCTTGCATACACATCGGCCTTGCTAGCATTTACACGTTGAAAGCTTATCAGGTGAGTTTCACAGCCCCCTTTTAACTTTTAAATGTTTTAGAAACACCGGAGGGAAAACATACTTGCTTACAAGTTTGAAAACATGAGACATCAATGTTTACTACCATTGGGAACATCATTTCCTGATACATTCAGGAAAACATAAAACGTACTTACAAACATTTTCATATGGTAGCAAGAAAACAAGACCCGACCTTTATGTTTGCATGAGTTAACACATATAGAGCGCTGGAAGTCCCCTGACCATCATATTTATAACCATTAGCTATAGGTTAGCCTGGGATTCTATGGATAGTACTATTGGGATTGACACCCCCGGTCATGGTTAGTCGCGCTAACCATGGGTCCCTCTGGCCAAATGACCGCATAGTGTTCAAACATTGCTCGTGAGGTATGAGCGAGGGGCAAAACACCTGTGTCATGGTTTGGTTATGCCTCATGTATGTACATATTATTTGTATTCCTAGCTAGTCTACAAATGGGTCAACATTACTTTTTTTTTTATCATATTCATTGAAACGTTTTCATGCAGATGGATCTGCCAATCACTTATACACCAATGGTTTTGCCATTCGTTTACGTGGAAATGTTTTTATCAATGTTTTCAAGAAAAAACAGTTTCATATTATGGCCATGTACACAGTATCAATGTTTTCAGGAAAAACGACTTATTTTATGACTATGACGTTATCACAAGTTTTCATTGGGAAAACTACTCGTTTTATGACTATGAAGTCATCACATGTTTTCGAGGAAAACAACCTTGCATTAAACCCGTGTACATATTTTCAATGTTTTCAAGAAAAACAGTTTCTTATCATGGCCATGTACACAATATCAATGTTTTCAAGGAAAATCACTTTACATTGCAACAATCAAACCTGTGAACTCACCAACCTTTGTGTTGACATTTTTAAGTATGTTTTTTAGGTAATTCATAGCCATGGCACGGTTGGAATAGGTTAGACTTTTGGATTAAACCCTAGAAGCCGAAGGAGTATGATTGTCAAACCTCAAGATGGCTTTCACATATACATGGTTCTAGGACAATGTACAAGTTTATTATAGTTGTTGTAATGGTGTTCAATATTCAGAAGTCTTTACTTTAGCTTCCGTTGTTGTGTAATGTTACCAATCGTTGCAACCTTAATTTATTTATTTATTCATTAAGTAAATAAATTTGGGGGTGTGACACATTTGCTTCATGATAATTCTGCATACGAGTAATGCATTCCAAAGAACAAATAAGTGAAGTATCATTAGAATTTACCTCACTGTCAGTCTCAGAATTTTCTCCAGAATCAGGTACTGCAACTTTTCCCTTGTTGTCAGCTTTAAATGCTTTCACAGACTTTGCACTTTCACTTTTACCAACTGCTTCTTTCACCAAGCTTTCAACTTCATCCATCAAAGCTTCATCAAAATCTTCCACTGCATCATCGATCTCAGATTCCCACTCATAGTTTCCTAGTTGCTTTGACATGAGCGCTGTTGGAGCTTTATTTGATTTATCCTCTTCATCAATAAGCTCGATTAACTTAACTCCATTTCCTTCAACTTTCTTTTTCTTTTCCTTTGGACATTCACGAGCAAAATGTCCAACATGTTGGCAATTGTAACATCTCAACTTTGCCTTATCAAAGCCAACCTTCTTTCCAAACTGAAGTTTATCTCTTCTAGTCTTTTACATATACTTCTTTTCCCGGATTGCAATCATGGCCATCTGCCACTATAAGTCCATGTACTCAAGTTCATCTGGTTTGATTTGCGTAAGATCTTCAGCATCTAGAGTGGCTGGTTGAAATTTGCAGTTCACAAAAGCATTGTAACTATTCATGAACGCACCAAACTGGGCGATCTGATCATCAGGAATTTGACCAATCACTTTACTCTTTTCACCACTGACATTCTCAGAACCACAACAGTTCTTACACTTATCAACCTTTGATCCGCCACTACTACCCTCTCCCTTTTCCTGAAAATAGAGCTGCATTAGCTGAACTTGTACTTTGTGACTCTTCAGAATTATTCAACTCTCTTTTCTTTGCTTCCAGGTCATAAGATTCCAGCATACATATGATGTCATCTAGGGTTTTACTTTTCAAATCTGGAGTAGTATTCTTTATCAACATATAAGGGATACTCCAACTATCAGGTAGTGAATCTATAAGCTTTTTGCACACATCATACTCCTCTAACTTCACACCCATCTTTCTCAGCCGGTTGACCATGGTGGTGTAATGAGTAACCTATTCACTCAAGGATTCACCTTTCTTGTAGTTGAACATATTGTATTGTTTCAGTAGAAGATCTGTACGACTCTCTTGCAAAGCTTCAATCCCTTCAAACCTTAAACATAATGCATTACATAACCCACGAGCTGTCTCATGCTGTTTGAAGGTTAAGTAAAGTTCAGTCGGAAGAGCAAGGATAATTGCTCCCAAGGCTCGATTATCCATTTTGATTAACTTCTTAGGGAGAAGGCTTGGGTTTCTTTGTCTTTGGTTTTTCTTCTTCTTTGATAAGTACCCTTTTCTTGGAGCCCTTCTTCCCTAGTCTTTCTTCCTCATCCTTTTTAACTTTGAAGTAGAGGGCTTGCAGGTTCATGAAATTCATGGGACCTAGCCTCTTTCCACTATCTCCTCTAGCCTTAAGGAAGTCAATCATGACCTTCCTTTCTTCACGGGTTCTTTTATTCAGTGCAATGGTCTTCTTGGACTGTAGCTTGGCTTTCTTCTTCTTCAGCCTTTTTCTTGCTAGCCAATTGACCCTGCTGACCCATGAAGGCTCTGTAAATCTCTTTGTTTGAAAGTTTCTCAAGGTAGTCTGCATCCTCACCTTGAGAGATCAGAGCTTTAGTCCACTCCTCCCTTAATTCTTTTGCTAATTTAGAATAAGTGATTCTAAACTTAGCATGTTCCTTCCTCTTCTTTTCATTCTCTTCTTCTTCTTCCTTTGCAAACTTTTCCTGCAGCTTTCTGGCAAGTTGTTCATCTTCCTCAACTTGAGACCCTGCATGGATTTTAACTTTCATCTCATCCAGCTGTTTGGCATACAGCTGGATTGTCTGTTGTCTTAGGAGTATGGCTGCCTTTCTTTCTTGATGCCTTTGTTTATGAGCCATCTCTTTAGCCATCTCTTCTTCTTCTCTTTTCCTTCTTCTTTCTTCTTTCTCTTTCTTTTCTTTTCGCAACCTCTCTTCATCCTCTTCTATCATAATGCCCTTCCCTTTATTAACATTGGATGCCTCTGCTTTGGCTTCACTGATCACAGCAACAGCTGATTGTTGTACTGTTGGGATCTCTGCCTCGGCTTCATTGGCAAGTTGAGGAATTGACAAGTGACGGTCACTGTCTTCATCAAGTTGATACTCAGGACCTTCTATTTCCCTCAGTTGATCCCTAAGTGAAGATCTTGTGCCAGATGCTACAGATGTGGCTTCAACTTGTGGAGTATCTAAGTTGGAGTCAGTATCAGAAGTTGACACAGACTCTTCCTGAGGAATCAGTCCTTCTTCTTCAAGATGGGCTTTGATGGTGACCATAATTGCCTGGCTCTCCAATGAGTTAATATTGCAGATGTTGGCTCTGAGCTGAAAAATCTTGAATAGGAAGTCTGAGGGCAGGTGAAGGATGTTCCTGGTGTTGATGATGAGAGAGGAGCCGTTGCTGAGAAGAAGAGTGTGGTCAAGGGACTTAGTGCTCACCCAACCTAGCACGTCCAAGTCCTTGACCAGGAAGGCATACAGGAATCTTCGAAGGCCCAGAACTTCTTCTTCAGTGAGAAGACTGCTCCTTGTTATTTCAAGATTTCTAGGAGTCAGTCTCCTTTCTACGGCCGCCGAGGATTCAGGATAAGCTACCTGATGTGCTGCTTGTAGGAGTCTTTGGAGCCTGGGTAGATTTTCCTCCATCAGGTCATAGAACCTGCCAATGGCAAGTTCTGCTGAGAGATCTGCTGAGTTGTTGATGCAGTTTGATAAGTATAGCTATAGGACTTGGAGGGCATTGAGAGAGTTCCAGTTCAGCTCTTCTACTCCGCTTAACTCCCATCCAATCCAAAACCTCTCAGCTGATCCATCATACCCCCAAGCTAGAATGGAGTCAAATTCTAGCTTCTTTGATGATCTGAATAGTTGGGGGGTAGAGGATTGACTAATGATGGCTGATGCTTCAGGAAGGATGCTGAATGATGTATTTGTTTGTTCTGTGTCTTCAGCATCATTCAGCATTTCATCAACAGCCCTGACGACCAACTTCCAGTCTTCAGATGTCCCTTCTTCTTCGTTATCTGAGACTGGCAAGTCATGAATTTGTACAAAAGCCGGCTTGAATAGTGAGCTTTGAAGTACAACCTGCTCTTGAATCCAGTCGTCAAGACTGTCTGTATCTTCTTCCATAGAGACCATCTCCCCCTTTTTGGTTGCATCAGTAGACAGGTAAGCATCAGTTTGGGTGCCTACCGATACAAGAGAGGGAGTGGCTAAAGTTGGGCATTGATGGGCTTCATGCATAGAGACTTGGTGTCTTAGTTTGGACACTTCAGCCTCTAGCATAGCCACCCTGGCCGTCAATTCCAAGTTATGAAGTTTCAGTCTGTCCTCATCCATAGTTGTTGAATCCTTGGACCCAGATGGGTCCGTAGGCCGAGCCTCAGCATCCCCATCACCCGTGGTTTCTTCGCGCCTGGGATTCCTCTTAGTGAGGGGAGTTTCCAAGGAAACACCCTCACCATGAGTTGCCGTGGTTGAGGTCTTAAAGATGTTGTCACTGTCCTCCTGGTCATTTGATGGACCAGCAATAGTGACAACCTCTTCCACATCCACTCTTTCATTACTCCTAGAGTGGACCTTCAAGGGTGAAGAACTTGGGTTGGGTGTTTCAGAAGCAAGACCAATCAGTACCTCCTTGATAGTGGTAGTTGGAGAAGGTACATCACTTTGGTCAGGTTCCTCAACACTTAAGTCCAAAGAAGATAGGAATGGCTCAAAGGGCTGTTCTATGGATCCGGGAAGCGATCCTAATCCTAATAGAGAGACTTCCGAAGGAGTCTCCCTAACAGTGTGGCTTTCCCTTATGATATTCTCACTAGAATGTTGCGATTCTGAGTGAGGGATATTGGCTTGGGTTTGGGCCTTGGAGGCAAGAGAAGAAGGAGTTCTCTTGCCCCTCTTCCTTGTATACTTGGCTGCAACCGGGGCCCTGTGTTTCGGTTGAGCAATCAAACTGTGGGTGAGTAAAGTATGTGCCTGTACATTCTCAGTAGAATGCACAGGGGTTCGATCAAGGGAAGCAACAGTTTGAGTTTGTGGCAGTGAGGTGGAGGGTGTGGGATCAGTATCAGCTGGGTTTGCTGAACTATCACCCTGGGCACTTTGTGTGTTCAACATTGTATATACCAATGGAACATCGGCCCCTGAGAACTTTGATGAAACTGTTCTCATGCTTTGAAAAATGTTGTTCTTATGTCCCAGCATTATGTAGATTCTTGCAGTTTTTGAAAGATCTTGGTGCTCAATATTGAACACTTCCTGCAAGAATCTTGGGTACATGAAGAACTGTGATTTCACCCCTTCTTGAAGGTTGTATCTCAAACCTTCAAGAATGAGGTGGGAAAAATTGAAACCCGCCCCAGTTATCATACCATGAATTGCCGACGCAAGTCCGGAGCTAAGTTGGTTCCAGCCACTCCTCTTCTGGGATATGCATTGGAGAAGAGTGTGGCAGAGATACTTCCATTTGGGACCCATGAGTGCCTTCTCTATCGTATACTCTGTTTGATTCCCAGTGTACCCTATGGATACAAAGGTCCTCATGTATACGTCTCTTGGGTAAGAGATGGCGTCCCCTTCATCTTGAAGCTTGAGGTGTTGGCGGAGCTTTGCTTCAGTGATAATCATCTCGTTGTCGTCTACTGTGCCACTGATTTGGGGAGTGCCCTTGTCAGTAGAAAACACGGATGAGCTCCAAAACTCTTCCATGTGGGAAGTATAGATGGTTGGGTTGACTGTTAGGGCATGGTGGATTTTGGACCGACAAAGGAAGTCGATCATATCATCGAAACCTTCAGATTTCTTGCCCTTTATTAGGCATGCAGTGAGGTTGTGATATGGGGAAAACTTGTCGTTGGGGTTGTTTATGTCTGCGCCTTCCATTGTTATGGATTTGGAGGGAAGAGAGAAGGGTGTTTGAATGGTGGTTAATTATTTAGGGCTTTGAATGCCGTGGGGACGGGAGAGAAAGTTGTAGGATCGTGAGAATACAAGATGGTTCTGTTCTTAGTTGAGGTTGGCGGAAACAAAATCAACTACACAATTTATAATCAAGTAAACACAAAGAATACTGATAAACACTGTTGTATTAAGCTTTTGTGAATGCAAAGATTACAAGTGAGAAACTCAATGAATAAGTATGACAAGCACTACAAGCACTATAAGACACACTTACAATGAAGTGGCAACACAGTATTTATAGTAACTTAGAATCAAGACAGACCCTTGATTCTAAGGATCAGATCGAACACAAGCCGTTGATCTTATTTATTAATTTACATTACACGTAAAGGCTAATCTAGTTAACTTTACTGAAACGTTTTCTTTATTCATGATTGTTTGCATGCTTGGAGAAGTGTATTGTTGTCCGTCATTGGTTGACCATAGCAGTTCCTTCTGCTTTGAGTCTGTCAGTTGCTTTTGCAGAAAGGTGTCAGAGACGCTTGGCCTGGATAGTCAGCTGCAACGTTTGGTCTTCAATGAATAAGGCTATCAGCTGCAAGAGTGAAGGTTGCTGCTGGTAAACCTATCAGCAGCAAACATAGAAGACCGCTGCTGATAAGCCTATCAGCAGCAACTTGTGCAGAATGCTGCTGATAAGCCTATCAGCAGCAACAGGTGTTGAATGCTGCTGATAAGCCTATCAGCAGCATTTGTACTTAGAATAATTTGGTAGCAATCAGTCTTTGGTTCTACAAAAGTGATGGGAGATAGGTTTGAAATTGAATATGAAGAGGTTGTGGGAACGTTTGAGATTGTGATATAACGGCAGACGAAGAAAAAGCAACTTTACTTGTAAAGTACAACATGTTTCACTTTTCATTGTTACAGTTGTAAAGCACTCGAGCAGTCAAGGTAAAGACTGAGAGTAGTTTTTACCTCGGGTAAAAGTTAATGTAGACTTGTTTTACCCATCATCAGCAAACTTGGTTGCTGCCGATGGTGAGCTATCCGCTGCAAACTTGGTTGCTGCGGATAGTGAAGTCTTTCAGCAGCAGACTTGGGTGCTGCTGACTGTTGTATTCATTCCGCAGCTAAAAGGTTGCTACTGACCGCCTTAAAGCTGTCAGCAGGAAACTTGTTCCTGCTGATAACTTAAAGCGATCAGTGGCAAAGGCTTTGCTGCTGAAGAGTAAATCTGTCAGCAGTGAAAAAAGTACTGCTGACTCTACCTTTTATTAAGAACAAAAACATAGACATATTTACAAGGAAAGATAAAAATTAGAGACATGTCTTATTCAAAGTTCATCATGCCAATTGATTCAACTAGATATCGAAATCTTGCTTCATCAAAAGGTTTAGTGAACAAATCAGCATATTGCTCATTTGTGTGAACCTTGGATAGGACAATTCTCTTTTTCTCAGCTTGATCCCTGATAAAGTGATACCTGATGTCGATGTGCTTAGTCTTGGAATGCTGCACTGGATTATTCGTGATAGAGATAGCACTCATGTTGTCAATGTGAATTGGAGTCTGCATGAAGGTCATTCCATAGTCAAGCATTTGATTTTGGATCCAGATGACCTGTGCACAGCAGCTTGAAGCTACAATGTATTCTGCTTCAGCTGTTGAAGTAGAGACACATGTTTGCCTTTTGCATTGCATGAGATGAGCCTTCCTCCAAGAAATTGACATCCCCCTGATGTGGACTTTTTGTCCAAGTTACAACCCCCATAGTCACTGTCAGTGTAGGCATAGAGATTGACATTTCCATTCTTTGGATACCATATCCCAAGTTTTGGAGCTCCCTTTAGGTATCTAAGGATCCTTTTGACAGCTTGAAGATGAGACACTTTTGGAGCTGCTTGAAATCTTGCGCAGAGACAAACTGCAAACATGATATCTGGTCTTGAGACAGTGAGATACATGAGAGACCCTATCATTGCTCGGTACTGATGTTGATCAGTGTCTTGTCCTTTTTTATCCGGAGATAATTGATGGTGCACTTGCATAGGAGTTCTTGCAGCAGAGCAGTCAGCCATTTTGAACCTCTCCAAGATGCTTTTGACATACTTGGATTGACTTATGAAGATTCCATTTGGTACCTGTTTGACTTGAAGTCCTAAAAAGAAATTTAGTTCACCCATTGAACTCATTTCAAATTTGGAATGCATCAGAACTTCAAAGTCTTTGCAGAGCTTCTTTCTTGTAGATCCAAAGATAATGTCATCAACATAAATCTGGACCAACAAAATTTCTCCCCCTTCATCTTTGATGAAAAGTGTCTGATCAATGGCCCCCCTTCTGAAGTTGTTGCTAAGTAGATATCCAGATAAAGTTTCATACCAGGCTCTTGGGGCTTGGTGTAAGCCATAGAGAGCTTTGTCCAGTTTTAAGACCTTATTTGGATGTGCAGGATCCACAAAGCTTGGAGGCTATTTGACATAGACCTCTTCACCAATCTTGCCATACAAAAAGGCACTCTTCACATCCATTTGATAGACCATCAAGTTTTTGGATGCTGCATATGCCAGAAAGATTCTGATGGCTTCCAGACGGGCAACAGGAGCAAAGACTTCATCATAGTCAATGCCTTCTTCTTGAATGTAACCTTGAGCTACCAGTCTGGCTTTGTTCTTGACCACGATGCCCCTTTCATCTTGCTTGTTTCTGAAGACTCATATTGTTCCAATGGCTGTTTGACCAGGTGGAAGATCAACAAGCTTCCAAACATGTTGTCTTTTGAATTGCAGCAATTCTTCCTGCATTTCTTCCAGCTGTTGTGCTTGAGAGCTTCATCAATCTTCTTGAGTTCCACCTAAGATAGAAAGCAAGAGAACAAACAAATGTTGGCTTCATGAGACTTACTTCTTGTCTGGATACCTGTGTGGACTGGACCAATGATGTTTTCCAGAGGATGCTCTTTGTTTATTCTCTGTGCTGGTATCACATCCAGTCGTATTCCCTCTTCAAGATTACTTTGGTTTAGATCAGGATTGTCTTCAGTTGTGAGGAGAGGAGCTTGGAGGTTCTGATCATTGTGTTCCACATTGTCAGCAGTATTAGCATCAGAGGCCTCTTCAGCATGGATTGAGGAGGCTTCATTAAAGATTTCTTGGTCAGAGAGATTGCTGCTTGTGGTGTTGGAAGTACCGGCTTCACCTGTACTGGCTTCAATAGCTTCTGCCACTGATGGAGGATCAATGGATGGCCTTTTCATCCGGATGTAGGGACTGGGAAAATCCAGTCTGTAGTCAGAAGAGGAGGTTGAGGCAGAAGATGTTGATTTTGAAGAGGAAGACTCCATATTTGAGAATATGAGAGGCTCAAATATCTGGGTGAAGGAGTCTATATCAAAGAGCCAGTTAGGACCTTTGCCTTGTTCACAGACAACGTGTTCCCTGCATTCCACATTAGCAGATTCTTCCATAATCCGAGTCCTAGAATTGAACACTCGGTAGGCCTTTGATTGAGAGAAGTAACCCACAAAGTAACCTTCATCATACTTTGCACCGAATTTAGGAAGAACTCCATGTGTGATGAGGATGGTGCATGGACATCCAAAGGGCTTCAGGAAGCCAATGTAGGGAACTCTTTTGAGCCATAGTTCATAGGGTGTTTTCTGGAGAGGCTTAACAATAAGGACTCTATTCTGCACATAACAAGCTGTGCTTACTGCTTCCGCCCAGAAAGTAAGGGGCAGCTTTGAGTCAGCCAGCATAGATCTTGCTGATTCAATCAGAGTCCTATTTCTTCTTTCAGCAACCCCATTTTGTTGAGGGGTTCTTGGAGCACTGTATTGCCTTTCAATGCCCTTGCTCTCACAGAAACTGTTCAAAGTGTGATTTTTGAACTCTGTTCCCTGATTACACCTATGATCTTTACCTTCAGATTGCTTTGATTCTCTACCCTGAGAATATAGGATTTGAGAATCTCAGCAGTTTCATCTTTTGTTCTTAGGAAGAATACCCATGAGAATCTGGAGAAGTCATCAGTTATCACCAGACAGTAGGACATTTTGCCCATTGACATGACATTCGTAGGACCAAAGAGATCCATATGCAGTAGCTGGAGAGGGGTGTCATTTATGTTCAATGTCTTGGGCTTGTGGGAACTCTTGTGTTGTTTTCCCTTCAAGCAGGCAATGCAGTGATCGTCTAGCTGGAATTCTTTGTCAGGAAGCCCTCTGACAAGATTGTCCTTCACTAATTTATTGATTGTTTTGATGTTAACATGGCTTAACCTCCTGTGCCAGAGAGCGGATTCATCAACTGATGCCTTTGACAGAAAACATGAAACACTACCAGATGGAGTGGCTTCATTCATGTCAAGCACATATAAGTTGTCCTTTCTATGAGCAGTTAGGAGAATCTTCTCTGGAGGGGGTTTAGATACGTCAGGAGCTAACACGAAACATTCTTTGTCAGTGAAGAGCATCCAATGCTTTTGATCATATACTTGGGAAACACTCATGAGATTGAAGTCAAGTTCTTTAACATAGTTGACTCTTTCAATACTCATCCTTTCATTGGACACAGTTCCTTGTCCAGTGATAGATCCACCCTTTGAGTCACTCCCAAAGGCAACATATCCTCCATTGAAATGTCTGAAGTTAGAGAGGATGGACCTGTTGCCTGTCATGTGCGTGGAACAGCCGCTATCTACCACCCAAGTATTGTGTTTATTGCCTGGTTGTCCCTGCACATGGAAGATATCTAATTAGTGGGAGGAACATTGTAGCATGCAGCATTGTAGAAAATTGTTGCTAATTTGCCATTGTCAGCGTGCTTGCAGTCAGTGGAACCAATAGTTATGCTTAGAGATTGTTTGGCCTTCCATTGCTGTGTTGGTGGTATTCTAGCTTTCTTTACATTGTCGGCAGAAGATGTTGTTGCTGACAATTCTGGCTTATCCGCAGCCGATTTTGCTGCTGAGGGCTTTGCTGGAGCAGTAGCAGTTTTTGCTGCTGGAAGCTTTATTTTGGATTTTGCTTTGTTAGCAGCAGATACTTTTGCTGCTGATGCCGTTGTTTTTTATTTTACTTTGTCAGCAGCAGAGACTTTTGCTGTTGGAGGCTTTGCCTTTGGTTTCCTGGACTTTACTCTATCAGCAGCGATTTTGTTTGCTGCTGATGGGTTGAGCACAGATGAACGATTTGCAATCTGGTTAAAAGGGTTGAACTTGCATGTTGCAGCAAAGTGGTTTGACTCCCCACATATGATGCAAGTTTTTTGAGGTTTCTGCATCTTCACTCTTTGAGGGGATAGAGATTCTCTGAACTTTGTTGCCTTTGCATCATAGCTTCTCACCTGCTTGTTTCTATTTGTTTTTTCAAAGGCATGCTGCTTTGAGTTTCTTTGGTGTTCACGGTAGTGAAAGCAGGTGCTGGCAGTGTGATTGTATTTGCCAGACACAAAGCATGATAGTGCTATCTTGTCCCGGTGAAAGTCCACATAGTTCTTACTTTGAAACAAATCTTTGAAGTTCCAGGGATGAGCTTTGTTATGCTCAAAAGTGGCTTCTTCTAGTGTCTTTTGAACATATGGACCTTTTTCTCCAGGTGTATGAAAACTATCAAACACCTTTGGCTTTGACTGAGGCTTGGGGTTGGTGAAACCTGATGTCTCTCCCTTTTTAATGTTTAGCTTTCTTCCATTTTGAGGATAGCTAATCTTGATTTGTTTGAATGGGATGGGAGCTGGAATAGTTGGAGTAACAACAGGACATTCAGTTTTGTTCAGAACAGCTTCAGAGATAGGAGCAGATGGGACTGCACTAGTTTCACAGTGGTCTGAGCAGGTTGACTCAGGTTCTGAGGAGGTGGAGCAGTCTTCCACATAACATGCATCCATTGAAGGATCAAGGTTTCGGTTTGCCGTGTCAAGATTTGCAGTATTGAAGCTTGGTTCGTGAATGGCAACATAGTTAGAAGGAGGAGGAACTGTCTTGTACTCGTCATTATGATATCCAAGTCCAGTTTTTACCCTTTCATGGACTTGAATATCTAACAATCTTTGTAACTTTTTAGATAAAAATTCATATTTTTCAACATGAACTTTCTGTTCAGCCAATTCAGCTCTGGTAGCTTTAAGTTTTACTAATAGATCATCAATCTGAGTTTCAAGATTGGTTTGTTAATGTTTTAAAGAAGAAATCTCTTTCTTAAGGCAGTTAATCTTTTCTTTGTAACTGTCTTCGACCTTTTTGAATTCAGATTTCATTTGGTGAAACTCTTCATTTTGATCTATTAGATTTTTGTTATGCTTTCTATAACCTAAAACTTTGTCAATGCAAGCTTGAGAGCAAAGATGTTCAAATACCTTAGGTGGTATCTCTGCATTGTCTGCCATAAGTGCTTGGTTGGAGGCAGGAACATCTTCATATTGAAAACTCCAGTCAAATTCTGTAGTTCCAACATTTGCACAGGCTGCAGTTTGTGCTGGAGGAGTTCCTTGCTGCTGCTGACTGGGCTGACCTTGGTAAGCTTTTCTTTGATGGCTGGCACCCTGATTGGCTTTAGGTGCCTTGCACTCCCTAGCAAAGTGACCCATTTGGTTACAGTTGTAACATCGGATCTTGCTTTTATCAAGCCCAACTCTGGTGTTTGAGTTGTTGCTTGGAACTGATCTCCCGGTTCTAGAATAAAACCTTTTTGCTCTAAGGGAGAGCATGGCATATGAGTGCTGAATATCCATTTCTTCAAGATCATCTGGATGAAAGCATTCCACATCCTCCTTTATGAAGTGCATGCTGCTTGAGTTATCAGAGACAAAAGTAGTAGAGGTTGGCTGTTGAGGAGGTGCCTCAAGAAGAAATGGTGATGAGTTGGATTGTGAAGCAGTTGGTGTTTGAGGATGAGTAACAATGGGAGGATAGTAGTTGCTTGCACTAGGACCGGAATGATCAGAGTGAAGCGCTGAGGTGGTGGTGGAGGAAGTGGTAGCTGATTGATAACTGGAGCTCCTTTCTTTAGCTTGAATCATTTCTAATTCATAGGTTTTGAGCATGCCAAAGAGCTCAGTCATCTGAAGAGTCTTTAGATTCTCTGTTCTTCTGATGGACACTGTATATAATGTCCAACAGCTAGGAAGAGATCTTATGAACTTCTTGAGAATGTCTTCATTCTCCAGCTTTACCTTGGAGCACTGCAGTTCTCCAACCAGGTACGTGTACCTGTTATATAAAAATGTTAGTGACTCACCTTCCTTCCAGACAAAGTTTTCATACTGTTGCTTGAGAATGTCACGTCTGTTCTCCTTGACCTCCTCAGATCCAGCAAACATCTTTTCCAAGGCTCCCCATAATTCCTTTGCAGTTTTGTGAGCCTTGAAGTTGTGAAAAACTTCATTTGGAAGGCACATTTGGATAGCTCCTAATGCCTTGAAGTCCACCTCCAGTTTCTTGATGTCTTCTTCAGAATACTTGGAGGGTTCCTTCGGAACTAGTGGTCCTCCGGAGTCAGCAGAGGCCACCATGGGAACATAAGGTCCATCCCTTATGGATTTCCACATTCCGTATTCATGGTAGCAGAAGAAGTTTTCCATACGGTTCTTCCACATATCGTAGTCCTCCCCAGACACCAACCTTGGTGGTCGATTGATACTGCCGATGTCTTCAGATCCATGACTTTGTGCCATTTTGTTTTGTGTGACTTGATCAAGAATAGAGTTTTGAATAGAATCAGAAAGTGATTAAACAAATGTTAGTTTGTTTAATCTTGAGCCAAAGCTCTGATAGCACTTGTAGGATCGTAAGATTACAAGGTGATTCTGTTCTAGTTGATATTGGCGGAAACAATAGCAACCAACAAAGTAAACAAGTAAACAGCAAGAATACTGATAAATGCACTGTTGTATTAGACTTCTGAGATTACAAGTTTACAAGTAATACACTATCAAGAAGCACTATCAAGACACACTTTGTTTGAAGTGTTTACAAGATATATATAGTAACTTAGAATCAAGACAGACCCTTGATTCTAAGGATCAGATCTAACACAAGCCGTTGATCTTGTTTATTAATCTAAATTACACACAAAGGCTAATCTAGTTAACTTTACTGAAACGTCTTCTTAGGCATCATTGTTTGCATGCTTGGAGAAGCGCGTTATTGTCCTTTATTGGTTGCACCAGTGAGGTTCCTTCTGCTTGGAGTGTGGCAGTTGCTTTTGCAGAAAGGTGTCAGAGGCGCTTTACATGGATAGTCAGCTGCAACGTTTGGTCTTTAGAGAATAAAGCTATCAACAGCAGAGATGAGAATAATGCTGCTGATAAGCCTATCAGCAGCAACTTGTGTTGAACGCTGCTGATAAACCTATCAGCAGCAACAAGTGTTGAATGCTGCTGATAAGCCTATCAGCAGCAATATGTGCTAAATGCTGCTGATAAGCCTATCAGCAGCCATATATGATGAATGCTGCTGATAAGCCTATCAGCAGCATTTTTACTTAGAATAATTTGGTAGCAATCAGTCTTTAGTTCTACATGGTCCTTTTCGATTGTCCATCAGTTTGGGGGTGGTAAGCGGTGCTGCTGTTTAGTCTAGTGCCCATTGCTTCGTTGAATTTCTTCCAAAACATTGACGTGAATCTAGTATCCCTGTCGGACACAATCGACAACGGCATACCATGTCTACTCACAACTTCCTTGATAAATATTTCCGTTAGTCTTTCTGACGAAGAAGTCTCACGTATTGGCAAGAAGTGAGCACTTTTCGTCAAGTGGTCGACGATCACCCAAATGGTATCATTTCCTTTAGCTGTTCGCGGTAGCTTGGTAATGAAGTCCATCGTGATCTCCTCCCACTTCCATTCCGGTAATGGTAGAGGTTGCATTTTACCGCATGGTTTCTGGTGCTCGGCCTTAACTAGAGAACACGTTAGGCACTTGCTCACGTACTCTGTCACATCATTCTTCATGCCAGGCCACCAGTACTCTTTCTTCAAGTCTTGATACATTTTGTTTGTCCCGTGGGGAATAGAATAGCGAGACTTATAGGCCTCATCGCGTATTTTGGGTTTAAGCTCGCCAATCTTAGGTATCCACATTCGGCCAAACCTAGTTCGTACACCGTATGCATTTGCATCCAAATTCCCTTGTTGTCCTACTATTCTTTCCCGTTTTATATTTCTTCTAATAGTGCTTCATCTTGTGCCTTTGATATTTCACTCATCAAATCTAGTGTTATAATCAGCTGACACGCTTTGATCCGTATAGGTTCCGATTCTTCCTTTTTGCTTAAAGCGTCAGCCACCACGTTTGCTTTGCCTGGATGGTATAATATCTCAAAGTCATAGTCCATCAGTAGCTCTAACTGTCACACCCCCAAATTCCACTAACGAAGTTTTACCGTTTGTAAGGTGACACACCAGGATCTCATTCATTAGTTACATCAAACGACACTATATGGGACTTGAAATGTCACAACATAAAAGTTCAGAGTTAATGCGGAAACATAAACATTAATATGAAATCAAAAGTAATTACACGCAATAGGCGTCAATCAATGTAAATAAGTAAACTGTTTCAAATGTTTGAAATGGATGATATGACAGTAGGACTCCATGTATGTCATAAGTGTGCAACCTGGACCTTAGTGACCTGAGAAACATGTAAGAAAAAGTGTCAACACAAGGTTGGTGAGTTCACAGGTTTCAAGTTTGCAATAAGAGAGTGTTTGCCAGATTATGTACATTCAATATGCATATCTATAGGTAGCCAGCCTATGTTCATGTCTTACTAAAGCGCTCGCAACCGAAGCTGACTGTTTGTTTATTTGCCTCCTGCCAGGTCTATCAACACTGGCAAATGTGAGTAGGCTAACATTTCACCAGTTCGATCTCCAATCGAGTTAGCGCGACTAACGCGGGTGGGATTTGTCGAACCCAGTAGTACTACTAAACATTACCTCCCTAAGATCCATATTAACGGTTCGATGTATGATGAGGACTTTCTGTGATAGTGTGTCACGCTTAGCCTCAACAGTAATAACATATGAATTACAATAATCTAAAATAGTTGAGTCATGTTTTCTCCCCCAACGGGAAAAACATGTAACATAATGTTTGTCTGCGTACTTGTTTCTCCCCCACAGAGAAAACAAGTAAAAGTATGATAGTTTGTGTACATGTTTGTTTCTCTTCAATAGGAAAACAAGTAAAATATGTTTGTGTGTAAGCATGTTTCTCCCCCAATAGTAAAACAAGTAAAAAGGGGCTGTGAAACTCACCTGAGTATGAGTAGAGCGTAGTAATTAGCACCACACCAGGATGCAACACTAACCACAAATGGATTGCACGTGGACAATCTATGAATGCCCTAGAATAAGATGTGACAGTTAGGAACATGTAAGGGTTTGTGACAACAACACGGAAAAATCGAACGTCCTAAAATATACTTAGGATCAATGGTTAGACGAACTTGTCTACGGGAATAAGGATTTCTTAAAATAATAATCAAAATATACGCGTTACAATTAACAATATTTAATAAAATATATTCGCGTGTTTGTGTCATTTAATAACGGCCTAAGAAAATAATATACTTTATTATATTATTTTAAGTTCGGAGAAAAAGCACAATAATCAATTACGTGGCAAAAATAATAAATATATTATTTTTATTCGAGGATAATAACGTGTGTAAATAATATAAATAATTATATTATTATTTAGTTTGGAACGTTACACGAGATCAATAAACTAGGCGAAATAATATTTAAATATATTATTTTTAGTTTGGGTCACGGGTTGAAAGTAATAAAAGTATAACATTTTATACGGAGTCGTGTCTTGAAAATAATATAAATTTATTATTTTCAAAGTGGAAATAATAATGATTATAAGTTATAAATCCAAACTCGAGCCTACGGGTGATTTTCGAGTTCAAAACATTTTATTATAACATTACAATAATAATGGAAAAGACCTTTTATATTAATTAATCCAATAAAAAGCTTCAAAAAAATAACACAGGAGACCGGTTTCGAACCCGGGTCTCCTATGTGTATGCTTAAGATTTTAACCAGTTCAGCCGCTAGGCCATCGCGATGTTAATCCAGTTCAGAGTGTTTTTAATAAGGAACTATGGGGTCTTCTTCCCCTTTACGCGAATCCGGATCAACATCCATCCCAATTCCATCGATTTTGATAGCGATTATCCATAATAACAAAGGGGTTTTGTTCATTAGCTTCATACGACACTGTGGTGAGGTTTAATTGTAAAATAAACAAGTTTAGGATTGTTTAATTACGTTTGTATAAATCAAAACCCTAGTTTAAGAACACATAATCAATTTGATTAATTCTTGAAATAATAGTTGATGAATTTATGGGGCTTTCAATAAACAAGGAATTGCGAACCTAACCATGTAGATTAATTTTATTGAGATCAAGTCTAGGTCGGATTTTGATTAAACCGAATACGGGATGAACCCTAGAATTGGTTCGTCACCAATTTGATCTTATAAGCCACCAATAGGTTAGGGCTTATGATCTAGGAATGGAAACGAAACTAATGGTGAATTCAATTACCTAAAACGATGTCGGAATGGTGGAGATCGACTAAAACTCAACCGCGGTCTCGATGGGTTGCTCTCCGGCGCTTCTCCGATCAAATAGGAATGTGTAAAAGCTTGACATGGGTTCGACTAGCATGCTCAGAGTGATTGGTTTCGAATTTGATAGATCAATTGATCGAGTTAATGAGTGTTCGTAATGGGTTCGACGGTTTGGATTACAAGGACATAATTCGCAATGATTAACAGTGTTAATCATTTAGAAACGGCTCGACAATGGTCGAATTCATTATTGCTTTATGTTATAATCCCTAATTCGAGCAGTTAGGAGGTTAATGTTGCGAATTTGGATCTAGGATAAGAAGAGTTTGACTTTCAAAAGTCAACATAATCAAAATGAATAACACCTTTCCAAGGTGAGACTTTGAGTAAGACCATGTCACCTATTTGAGACTCCAAAGGTTTACGACGTTTTTCGGCATAGCTCTTTTGACGATCACGAGCTGCTGCCATACGGTTTCTAATTTGAACGATCTTTTCGGAAGTTTCAAATAAAAGTTTAGGTCCTGTGAGTTGGTTATCCCCAACCTCGGTCCAACAAATAGGAGAACGGCATTTTCGTCCATAAAGTGCTTCGAATGGAGCTGCCTTGATGCTAGTGTGATAACTGTTGTTGTAGGAAAACCCCACCAACGGTAGATGAGACTCCCAAGTGTTACCGAAATCAATCACACAAGCTTGTAGCATGTCCTCCAGCGTTTGAATAGTACGTTATGTTTGGCCATCAGTTTGAGGATGGTATGCTGTGCTCATATCTAGACGCGTGCCTAAAGCTTTATGTAATGACTGCCAGAAACGAGACGTGAATCGTGCATCACGATCCGAAATGATAGAGATTGGCACCCCGTGCCGAGAGACTATTTCTTTCAAGTAAGTACGAGTAAGCTTATCCATTTTGTCGGTCTCTTTGATTGCTAAGAAATGAGTGGACTTTGTTAATCGATCAACAATTACCCAAATGGTATCACATCCGGTAGGAGTTCGTGGTAATTTGGTGATGAAGTCCATGGATATTTGTTCCCATTTCCACATGGGAATTTCTGGTTGTTGCAGAAGACCGGATGGTTTTTTATATTCAACTTTGACCTTCGCACAAGTCAGACACTTACTAACTTAGGTGGCTATATCGGCCTTCATCTTCAGCCACCAATGTAGTACCTTTAGATCATGGTACATTTTGTCGGAACCTGGATGTATCGAGTAACGAGATTTATGAGACTCATCCATAACTAGTTCCCTTAGGTTTCCGAATACTGGGATCCATATTCGCTCGGCAAAGTAGCGAATGCCGTCAGATTTGATTTCAAGTTGTGCTTCCATACCGCGTGTACCTTCCAGCGGTAGATTTTCTCCTTTTAGGGCTCCGAGTTGAGCGCTACGGATTTTTTCAGGTAATCTGGGGTGAATAGTAAGTTGTAATGCTCGAACTCGTTTGGGTTTCGTTTCCTTTCGACTCAGGGCATCAGCTACAACGTTAGCTTTACCCGGGTGATATCGGATCGCACATCCATAATCGTTTAAGAGTTCGACCCAACGTTGTTGTCGCATGTTCAACTCTTTCTGTTCGAAGATATGCTGAAGACTCTTGTGATCGGTATAGATGGTGCATTTGGTACCGTACAAGTAATGTCACCATATCTTAAGTGCGAAGACTACAGCTCCCAACTCTAAGTCATGAGCGGTGTAGTTTCTCTCATGGACCTTTAGTTGACGTGAAACGTATGCGATCACCTTTTCGCGTTGCATTAAGACACAACCCAGACCCTGAACAGATGCATCACAACACACTACAAAATCATCGGTTCCTTCCGGAAGAGCTAGAATAGGTGCACTGCAAAGTTTCTGTTTAAGATGTTGGAATGCTGACTCTTGGTTATCGCCCCAATTATAGGGTTTACCCTTTTGAGTTAAAAGAGTGAGAGGTTGAGCAATTTTTGAAAATCCTTCGATGAATCGACGGTAATATCCAGCCAATCCCAGAAATTGTCGCACCTCAGTCAGAGTAGTCGGTGCTGCCCAAATCTTGATGGCTTCTATCTTTGATGGTCGACATGTATTCCTTTCTCGTTAACCACATGTCCTAGAAACTGAAATTCCCGGATCCAGAATTCACACTTGGAAAACTTAGCATACAGTTGCTCTTGCTTAAGAAATTCAAAAATTAGGCGTAGATGTTCCTCATGTTCTTCCTTGTTCTTGGAGTAATGAGGATGTCGTCGATGAACATGATGACAAATTGGTCAAGATACGGTTTACACACACGGTTCATGAGGTCCATGAATACTGCAGGTGCGTTGGTTAATCCGAAAGGCATGACCATAAACTCGTAATAGTCGTACCTTGTCCTGAATGCAGTCTTAGAGATATCCTCTTCTCGGACTCTTAACTGATGGTAACCGGACCTAAGATCTATATTGGAATAGAAGCTTGATCCTTGGAATTGATCGAATAGATTATCGATGCGGGGTAGAGGATAATGGTTTTTGATGGTCTCCATGTTTAGCATGCGGAAAGTCCCGTCTTTCTTCTTGGCGAATAAGACTAAAGCTCCCCATGGTGATGAAATCGGTCGAATGAAACCCTTATCTAACAACTCTTGTAGTTGTGTTGATAATTCTTGCAGCTCACTAGGTGCAAGTCTATAAGGTGCCCGAGCGATCGGTGCCGCTCCGGGTGCTAGATCGATTTGGAATTCAACTTGACGGTACGGTGGCAGATTAGGCAAGTCCTCGGGAAATACTTCCGGATAGTTACGTACGATTGGGATATCATCAATTTTCTTCTCCTCAGATGACTGCTCGGCGACGAGAGCCAAAATAGCTGTATGACCTTTTCGAAAACATTTATGTACTTTCATGAAGAATATGATGCCAACGACTACACCACTCCCTTTTGCCTTAGACAGAAAGGATTTCCCCTCTAAGGAGAGGAAGGCAAACATTTTTGTCACAACAGATGGCCTCAGGTTGGTTATTAGATAACCAATTCATACCGACAATAAGGTCGAAACTGCCAAGTGTAACTGACAGTAGGTCAATGTCAAGTTTATGACTAACCAATACTAGTTTACATCTGTAAGAATGCGAGTTGTTTTGATTTTCTGAGCGTCTGCTATCTTAATAGTATACTTGGCTTTTAATAGAGTTGGAGCACGACACACTAATATGGGATTTGCGAAGTCATACTGAGACTTCTAGTGAGACCCGCGCTTATAAAGCAAGTGTCAGTCAATGCATAGGCTAAGGGAAGAGGTTCACATGTAAGAAAGAAAATTCTAATGAGATATAGATTCTAGTAGCATAAGAGATAGGATGTATGTTTAAGTAATTGCGTTCAACTGATGGTTGGTTAGGTTAAATCTTCGTTTCCTAATGTCATTGGATCAACGGGATCATTTCGTGAAGAAAGAAATCCATTTACAAGATTGAATATGATGGAGTAAAATTCGGAGTTAGACTAAGGATTAGTCACAGGATAAGGTAACAAGTTCAAATGGGATCTATTGTTGGAGTGTAAGGAATGACGTGTTAGCATAGAAAGAATTCCTCAAATTCTGTGTACATAGTTGGAGTCGGTGGTTTTACTCTGAGGTCCTACTAGAGTTTCACTCTAGGTGGTTCCATTGATTAAGTTTGAATGAGAGTCGTAAGATCACTAAGACTCTTACATGAGTGAAAATAATATTGATGGGTTCCATTGATGATAATTCAGTGTGTCCGTAAACATTTTCAACCTGATAGTTGCGTCTATCAGCTGTTAAACGAGTTTAACGATACCAACTAGTCGTTGAGTGGGTTATGAGAGTCTCTACGAATAGTGGAAACTTAAGTCTGTAAATCACTGATTAGGACCATTCATCCACACACTAGGTTTCACCACGACTTACATGCACCTCAAATTATTATTACGTGTGCACCCGTAACGATAATTTGCTTTGCATGCTCACCCTAGTTCTCCTTGTCCTGTGTCATAATGTCCTTTAGTATGTATTGATGAGTACAGAGTGTTGTCATATATGATAAGTCATTGAGAAGCTTAGTCATCAACCATAAGTTGATCAACTAGGACTCATATCAGGATGAGTTGTCGAGGATGGTTTGATCCGAGTATTCACTCGAGTGAAACACAATACAGGAGTCCAATCCAGCGGATTGTAAATGAGAACATGTAACAAACATGTACATAAAATGCGACTTCGAGAAATGAAACTAATTCATGAATACAAGTTATAGAAAGCAGCAAGGTAACCGTCCTTTCAACATAGTCAAGATGGGGTTTGAGTATGCATTGAGCAATGTGTTCTCAGATTTGTGGTCAATCTATTCTCAACAGAATATCGAACAAAGGAAAGTGATGACATCTACATGTCAGTGGATTCTGCAATAATGCGTGCAACAGTCTGCCTTCACACGGCGTATTGTTGTTAGTAGGTACAGTAGGGACTCGCCTTCGATGATCCCAACTCCCAAAGAGATATGCGTTAGTGCTAAGTGCCGTCCATAACATGGACCTGAGAAATCCCACCATACCCAACAGGTGATGGTGATATAAGTGACTCCTCCGAAGGCTCCGTCTCGCTGCCCTCGGGTGTGAGTGGATGATGCTCTTATGATTCCCCGAGTGTCGTCACTGGGAATGATGATGCAATGCAAATGATGTGTCCCTTGCCAACTGAGGATGATACGGTTGGTATTAACATGCATGCACTATAATGTGTGTATATGTGCTATATGTATCAGGTATAAGTGTCTGTGCCGTGCAACTAATGTGTGAGGTTATAGTCTAGTATGCGATCCTAGTTCTCTATAACAATGGCTCTGATACCAATCTATCACACCCACAAATTCCACTAACGGAGTTTTACCGTTTGGAAGGTGACACACCAGGATCTCAGTCATTAGTTACATCAAACGACACTATATGGGACTTGAAATGTCACAACATAAAAGTTCAGAGTTAATGCGGAAACGTAAACGTTAATATGAAATCAAAAGTAATTACGCGCAATAGGCGTCAATCAATGTAAATAAGTAAACTGTTTCAAATGTTTGAAATGGATGTGACAGTAGGATTCCATGCATGTACTAAGTGTGCAACCTGTATCTTAGTGACCTGAGAAACATTTAAGAAAAAGTGTCAACACAAGGTTGGTGAGTTCACAGGTTTCAAGTTTGCAATAAGAGAGTGTTTGTCAGATTATGTACATTCAATATGCATATATATAGGTATCCAGCCTATGTTCATGTCTTACTAAAGCGCTCGCAACCGAAGCTGACTGTTTGTTTATTTGCCTCCTGCCAGGTCTATCAACACTGGCAAATGTGAGTAGGCTAACATTTCACCCGTTCGATCTCCAATTGAGTTAGCGCGACTAACGCGGGTGGGATTTGTCAAACCCAGTAGTACTACTAAACATTACCTCGCTAAGATCCATATTAACGGTTAGATGTATGATGAGGACTTTCTGTGATAGTGTGTCACGCTTAGCCTCAACAGTAATAACATATGAATTACAATAATCTAAAATAGTTGTGTCATGTTTTCTCCCCCAACGGGAAAAACATGTAACATAATGTTTGTCTGCGTACCTGTTTCTCCCCACGGAGAAAACAAGTAAAAGTATGATAGTTTGTGTACATGTTTGTTTCTCTTCAATAGGAAAACAAGTAAAATATGTTTGTGTGTAAGCATGTTTCTCCCCCAATAGTAAAACAAGTAAAAAGGGGCCGTGAAACTCATATGAGTCTGAGTAGAGCGTAGCAATTAGCACCACACAAGGATGCAACACTAACCACAAATGGATTGCACGTGGACAATCTATGAATGCCCTAGAATAAGATGTGACAGTTAGTAACACTTAAGAGTTTGTGACAACGACACAGAAAGATCGAACGTCCTAAAATATACTTAGGATCAATGGTTAGACGAACTTGTCTATGAGAATAAGGATTTTTTTAATATAATAATCAAAATATACGCGTTTCATGTCGAACGTTTCTAATTACAATTAACAATATTTAATAAAATATATTCGCGCGTATGAGCCATTAAATAACGTCCTAAGAAAATAATATACTTTATTATATTATTTTAAGTTCGGAGAAAAAGCACAATAATCAATTACGTGACAAAAATAATAAATATATTATTTTTATTCGAGGATAATAACGTGTGTAAATAATATAAACAATTATATTATTATTTAGTTTGGAACGTTACACGAGATCAATAAACTAGGCGAAATAATATTTAAGTATATTATTTTTAGTTGGGGTCACGGGTTGAAAGTAATATAATATAACATTTTATACGGAGTCGTGTCTTGAAAATAATATAAATTTATTATTTTCAAAGTGGAAATAATAATGATTATAAGTTATAAAACCAAACTAGAGCCTACGGGTGATTTCTGAGTTCAAAACATTTTATTATAACATTACAATAATAATGGAAAAGACCTTTTATATTAATTAATCCAATATAAAGCTTCAAAAAAAATAACACAGGAGACCGGTTTCGAACCCGGGTCTCCTGTGTGTATGCTCAAGACTTTAACCAGTTCAGCCGCTAGGCCATCGCGATGTTAATCCGGTTCAGAGTGTTTTTATTAAGGAACTCTGGGGTGTTCTTCCCCTTTACGCGAATCCGGATCAACATCCATCCCAATTCCATCGATTTTGATAGCGATTATCCAAAATAACAAAGGGGTTTTGTTCATTAACTTCATACGACACTGTGGTGAGGTTTAATTGTAAAATAAACATGTTTAGGATTGTTTAATTACGTTTGTATAAATCAAAACCCTAGTTTAAGAACACGGAATCAATTTGATTAATTCTTGTAGTAATAGTTGATGAATTTATGGGGCTTTCAATAAACAAGGAATTGCGAACCTAACCATGTAGAGTAATTGTATTGAGATCAAGTCTAGGTCGGATTTCGATTAAACCGAATATGGGATGAACCCTAGAATTGGTTCGTCACCAATTTGATCTTATAAGCCACCAATAGGTTAGGGCTTATGATCTAGGAATGGAAACGAAACTAATGGTGAATTCAATTACCTAAAACGATGTCAGAATGGTGGAGATCGACTAAAACTCAATCGCGGCCTCGACGGGTTGCTCTCCGGCGCTTCTCCGATCAAATTGGAATGTGTAAAAGCTTGACATGGGTTCGACTACCATGCTCAGAGTGATTGGTTTCGAATTTGATAGATCAATTGATCGAGTTAATGAGTGTTCGTTATGTGTTCGACGGTTTGGATTACAAGGACATAATTCGCAATGATTAACAGTGTTAATCGTTTAGAAACGGCTCGACAATGGTCGAATTTATTATTGCTTTACGTTATAATCCCTAATTCGAGCAGTTAGGAGGTTAATGTTGCGAATTTGGATCAAGGATAAGAAGAGTTTGACTTTCAAAAGTCAACATAATCAAAATGCTCTTGATTTTGACTTTAAAAGTCAACAGATTGGTTTTTTGGCTATTTGCATAACTAATCCCTGATGTTTAAGTTTGAGAACTGATAGAATTAATCCCTGGGGTTTAATATTGGATTAACTGGGTTAGAAATTAACTGAATACTTAACGGGATTTCTAACGAAACTAACTGAAAGTCCGGATTGTCACACTAACCACCTCCTTTGCCTCATGTTTATTTCCTTTTGCCCGAAAAAGTACTTCAGGCTTTTGTGATCTGAGTAGATGGTGCATTTAACTCCATATAGATAGTGCCTCCATATTTTTAACGCGAAAACTACTGCTGCTAACTCTAAATCATGTGTTGGGTAGTTAACCTCGTGAGTCTTTAGTTGTCGCGATGCGTAAGAAATTACCTTTCCTCGTTGCATAAGTACGCAGCCTAAACCCTGACCCGAAGCGTCAGAGTAGACTACTAAGTCTTCATTTCCCTCAGGTAGTGCCAAGACTGGGGCTTGGGTTAATCGTGCCTTAAGTTCCTCAAGCGCGTTGTTTTGGGTTGGACCCCATTCATATTTCACTTCCTTCCGTATCAACTTAGTTAGTGGTGAGGCTATTCTTGAAAAATCTTGAATGAACCTTCGATAGTAGCCTGCCAATCCCAGAAAGCTTTGTATCTCTGTTGGTGTCTTTGGGACGTTCCATTCCTTTACTGTCTCGATCTTTGCAGGATCCACCATAATTCCGTTTGGGTTTATTACATGACCTAGGAATTGGACTTCCCTAAGCCAGAACGCGCATTTGGAGAATCTTGCGTACAACTTTTCCTGCTTTAGCACCTCCAGAACCTCTCTTAGGTGACAGTGGTGATCACCCTCGCTTTTCGAATATACCAGTATGTCGTCTATAAAAACTATCACTAATCGATCCAACATTGGTTGACATACTCTATTCATCAAATCCATGAACGCTGCTGGTGCGTTGGTCAATCCGAAGGACATCACGAGAAACTCATAATGCCTATAACGCGTGCGAAACGCGGTCTTTGGTACGTCTTCTTCTCTTACTTTCAACTGATGGTACCCTGACCTAAGATCGATCTTTGAGAACCAACTCGCACCTTGCAGTTGATAAAAAAGGTCGTCTATTCTACGTAGTGGGTATTTGTTCTTTACTGTCCTCTTGTTCAACTCGCGGTAGTCAATGCACATGCGCATGCTGCCATCTTTCTTCTTTACAAATAGTACCAGAACACCCCACAGTGAGATGCTCGGCCTAATAAATCCTTTTTTGTTAGTTCCTCTAGTTGAGACATCAATTCCTTCATTTCTGACGAAGCCAATCGGTAGGGGGCTTTGGCAACGGGCTCAGCTCCTGGCAATAAGTCAATCTGAAATTCTATTTCCCGATCGGGTGGTAACCCAGGTAGATCCTCATGGAATACTTTCGGAAAGTTGCACACCACGGGTACATTCTTGAGTTCATTCATTTTCATTCTATCATCAATAACATATGCCAAATAATCTTCGCAACCGCACCTCATGTAACTTTCGGCCTTGATCATCGAGATGATGTTCGGCATCTGCAATTCCAATCCCCATAAACCGTAACTGGACTGCCGCTAGGAGCTTTGAGGTGTATCCTCTTACGTTTACATATGATTTGAGCTTCGTTGGCAGCTAGCCAATCCATACCAAATACTATATCGAATCCTGCTAAGGTAAGAAGGAATAATCTAGAAGGGAACTTATGACCCTCTATTTCTATGATGCAATCCTCTGTTACTTGAAATACTGGCGAATTTTTACCAATGGCAATTTGTACACTAAAGGCCTTTACTATGGTGTTGATAGTGCAACCTAGTTTACGACTAAATGCATTGGATATAAAACTTTTACTAGCACCAGAGTCAAATAAAATAGCAGCACGTTTGTTATTAACTAGGAACGTACCTGACACAACATCAGGGTTTCCCCTTGCTTCCTCTTCAGTTATGGCGTAGGCTCGAGTCCTAACCTGCGGCTGTTCCTTTTCCCTATCTTTTCCCGAACCAGATTGGCCGGCCTTCCTGCAGTTCTTTGTCAGATGTCCAAACAATCCACATACTTGACACTTGACGTTTTTTACGCATTATCGGGAGAAGTGACCCGGCTTCCCGCACTTATAGCATGTGGTGGGGCCGATTCGACACTCGCCAAGATGTTTCCTTCCACATTTCCTGCAAGTTTCATATTCATCAGACCTTGGTTTCTTAACTTCAGTTGCTACATTCCCTTTTCTGGTGCCTCTAGACGGGTTCTCCCACTTCCTCTTTTGTGTCTCAGGTGCAGGGTCCTCATTGGCATAATCGTCGTAGACGATTCCGCTCAGATTCACTACTGACTCGAAGGTTGAGGGTAGGTTAGCTTTCACATGGACCCGGACCCTTTGCGGCAGACCCTTGACATAGTATTTGATCAGACGGTCTTTAGTTTCCACCAAGTGTGGTACCAGTTGGGCCAGCTCGTTGAGTCTTGTTGCCAGCTTTGAAGTTTAGAAACTTGTTCTCCACATGATCAATCTCGTTCTGTGGGTAAAACTTTTGGATTATGAGCTTCTTCAGGTCTTCCCATGTCATTCTGGCAAGAACGTTTGGCGATTTTGTCCTCTGGATGTTCCTCCACCAACATAGTGCCTCATTGGTGAAAGAATGAGCAACATACTTAACAGCCTGGTCCGGTCGACACTCGCTGATGTTGATTACAGCGTTCATCCTCTCAATCCATTCGAACGTTGCCATCGAATCCTTGTTACCATCAAACTTGGGTGGGTCTCCATCCTTGAAACCTTTGTAAGTACACCCACGGTTGCTTGATCCCACCTTCACTTCATCCCCATCGCTGTCATACACTTTCTCTTCATGGTCTCCTTCATCCTCCTCTCTACTTTTCTTTAGTGCCTAGGGTAGTAGATCAGGCAATACTTTCCTAGGAGTAAGTACGACTTCATGGGCAATAGCATCCCTGACCTCTGGTTCTAATTGTAGAGGCCCTTGACTATTTTTCCCAGTGGGGGTCACCTCTGTTTCGTGCACACTCTCAGTGTGTTCTGCGTGCACACTCTCTCCCTCATCATGTCTTTGATTCAATGGAGGTCTACCGACTAGGCCAGTGCGACCGCCTCGGCGTCTTGTTCTTCCTCCACCAGCCATAGTTCCTATTTCCTGATAGTTATAAAGGGAATACATCAATGCCATTCCTTCAGATCATAGTTTAGAACAGTACGAGCAAGGTAAAGTTTTAATTACAGTGACCGGTTTGTGATTACTAATTTACATTGCTTTTCGGGTTCAAAATTCTTCAATTCGGTTGTGACATTGACATCTATTTGTTCTAAGTTAAAGTATCTATTCTTATCCAAGTGTATTAACTCTAGTACTTACTTACCGTGCTGGCGTTGGTTACCCATACTGACATCCGTGCGTTGGTCCCATAATCAGTTTGAGTCCAGACATTTAGGGATGTCTGAATCTCTTAAACTATTGCTCTGATACCAACTTCTAAGGCCCCTTTCCCGGGTAACCTCACTTGTTGAATTTACTCATAAACATAGTCATAAATACTGAACTTAAATTAAAACATTCGAGAGTAGAGAAAACAAACATCATTCGATACATAAGATAGCAGCGGAAGTCTTAACAATTACAAACACAACATTTTTAATTAACAATCAAGAGTGGGATGTCAGTCTTGTGCCGGGTAACCTTCACGCCTCCGCACGACCCTTCCTTTCTTTACCTGAAATGTATACTAAAAGTCAGCTAACGCTGGAGAGTTCTAGTTTAAAACTATTAAGTATGAACATTCTGTAGGTCTCTCGGGTGTGGCGGATCATCACATGCAAGTGGGTCTACTAGTCGGACTTGGTTCGGAATGCCCATGACTAGGTGCAGAGTCTAGCTAAACAAAGTAAACCGACAGGAGAAAAAACTTTAAACGTTCTTTGTATTATAAACACTTGAAGGTTACAGAGAGAAGTACTGAGATTACAATTTGCGTATTTGCTATAATATCTGCGTACTTAACTTCTGTCAACCTATCCTACTTATACCTGACCTGATGCCTGCGCACTTAGCAAGTGCGCAGGGCAAAATGCTCTTGCGTACTTAACAAGTACGCAAAGGTATTCTTGCGTACTTGCTAAGTACGCAAGAGCTTTCTCCTGCGCACATGTCAGTGCGCAAAACACTTAGAAAGAAATGCAACATTCAATATGTAAAAGTAAATACAACTCGATAAACTAATACATAAAGACTCTTACATACAAAGACAATCACAGACATGAAAATACGAACTAAGACTCTATCCAGAGTGTTGTCACAGGAAAGTGCTTCAACAAACTCCCCCTTGACAACAGCTCGGGATCTTCATCGACTTCAGTCTTCAATCTTCAGTCTTCACAGCTTCCGTCTTCAGCTTCCATCTTCTTCTTGTAATCAAGGCAGAACTTAATCACCTTGTCATATTTAGAAGCAAGGAGCTTTGTCCATTTGTCCGTGTAGACGCAGTAGTGTTCTGCTAGTACCTCCAGATCTTTCACAGAAAAGTTGATGAAACAGACTTCATCAAAAATTCTGATCAGTTCTTTTGGCACTAAGTTCCCACTCTCGGAACGTCCCTTTCCCATGATCACAGCCTTGCCCGTTTTTGGATCTATGTACCAGTACCACATGTCACCAAGAATATCCTGAGATTACTTGCTTAGGGGAATCTTAGTTTCACATCGCACTGGCTTGTATACCAATTTCTTTAAGTGCTTCTTAGTCACAGGATGTACAGCTTGCTTATCCTTGACTCTCTTGGGCACCTGAGGCTTGAACATTTCAAAGTTCCCAGATCTTGCTTCACGCTGCAGAACCACCCACAAACCCATCGCCACTGCATGATTACACTGACCCAGTAGCTCTCGGTTTGCTAGGTTCACAAGGTCATATTTGGGTAAAGAGCTGAACGCTTCACTGGTGGGTTTCAAGTATTGAACCCCGCCAGATCTTTTGATAGCGAACAGCTGCTTATCCTTCTCGAACCTTACAGCCAAGATCATCCCTGTTGCTCTGTGCTTGTCTATTATAGACGTATTTTGCCACACCGGAGCTGGACCCTTTGAACTAGTAGAAGGCATATCTGTCTCTTTTGGTGCCTCTGGGTCCACAGGTGAAGGGTCGACTAGGGAGGCTTCCTCATTTCTAGCTTGCTCGACTGAACCTATATCGAGCTGAGCTTCGAAGGATGGAAACTCAAAGATCTCTCCATCTTCTAACTCGTATTGTCCTTCCCCGTCGCCCTTGGGAATCTCTATCACCACGTCTTCATCATCATCATTCCAGTCATCACCAGAGTCGATCTCTCCTTCTTCCAGATTAAGGAGAGCATCGATCTGTGCTTCCCTGGAATAGTCAGGCTCAATATAAAGGATCTCATCATCAGATAAGTCCTTGAGCACATCGGCTGCTGACTTCCCTTTATCACCACCACCACCAGAGGTATCACCACCCTCTTGCTGAGTAGACTCCCCCTCAGCCATTGGAATAGCAGAGATGGGTACAATTGCCAAAGCTTGGTGCTCACCTCCACTAGGACCGGCTTCAGGATCCTTGTCTTTATCATCATCCTTAGTCAAGTCGACTGGATGACAAGGCTCAGCACTAGTGGATTTCTTTTCTTTCTCTTTCTCCTTCTCCCCCTGAGCATCAAGCTTCTTAGTCAGTTCTGCAACTAATTTGACCATCGCTTCATGCTCTTTTCTTTGTAAATCCAGCCTTAGCTCAAGTGACGTTCTGTGGCCTAGAATCATTTCATTTGTCTTCATTAACAGCTCATTCTGTGCCATTACATTCTTCAGTCGCTCATTAGTCCCCGTTCTCTGGCTATGTAGAGTCCTAACTTCATCGGCCAGTGAATTAATCTGTGCTTGTTGAGCATCAGATTCCTCCTTTGACTTCTGAATAGTCTTCAGCAGTCTAGCAACTTGGGTTTCTAGCACATCGATCCTTGCCTCATTCGGATCAGGATGCCTAGACGATGACGCTTCGGATTATGGATAGGGGAGGAGAAGATGGTACCAAAGTCAAACCCTTGTGTGAAATATTCATAAGTGAAGGGTTGACTTGGAGGATCAATGGTGGGTGTTGGGATTTGGGATGAGATGATGGGAGTGGGTTTTATGGTAGGGGTGATGGTGACAGACTCCGTGACAATTGGAGTAGTCACCGCCACTTGGATTGATGTTGTAGGGAGGGTCACCGTCACAGGAACTTCCTCTGTGACTGCCGTGACTACCACGTCAGCTTGAACTTGTGGTCTTCTCCTCCTACGGTACAATTGCTGTGCTGGTGGGGTAGAGGCTGAATCTGTACTGGCAGCTTGAACTTGTACTTGCTGCTGAGCCGGGGCCTCTACCACAATGGGGATAGCAATCTCTTGCCTATCTCCCCTGTTCTTATGAACATTTTCTCTTCTTTGTCTTTGTAGAGCAGCGTCAGAGTCAGATGTTGGCTCATATTCGCTGCCCGAGCTTCGTCGCTTTCTTTTGGAGGACGACTCAAGTAGGGTTAACTGTGCCTGCTGTTCATTCGCTGCCCGACCTTCATCGTCACCGTCATCACTTTCATTATCCTCTTCTTGTTGTTCCTACTATTCATCGGAATGTTCACTCAGTTTAGGTTCTGAGTCATGGCTGTACCATCTCCAGTCTTCAGGTGCCACATATGCTTCATTTAGAAGGTGGCCAAAGAGTTCTGTGTGCACAGGGGTAGGTTCTACACTGCCTGGCTTCAGGAATTGAGCAAATACTCTTTTGTCCACCCGCTTGACTTGCAGTCTCTCCCCTATAGCAGGAAGGTTTGGCAACGCGTCATCAATCAAGAGTTGCACAAACCTAGGGTACAATAAGAATCTAAACTTCTCCGATGTGTTGATCTGGTCATTGATTGTTTTGAAGATGTAGCGCGAGAAGTTGTAGCCCCTATTAAGAGACAAGCCCACCATGGCTGCTGCAAGGTCATGACCCATGGCATCTTTACCAGCTTTCCTTGACGAGATGCACACGATCATGACCTGGGCGAAATACTGCCATTGTTCTAATACCCACATCTTTTTGTATGAAGCATAGTCCCTCGCTCCGACGTATCCCATTCTTTGTCTCCAACAGCCATCCACAAAGTAGTCTGGATACGCTGTCGGGTCGGTCGCGAGGTCTCTGAACTGCAGGACCCTTCTTATAGTATCTTCAGAAAAAGCAATAGCATGACCTGCAACGGTAGCCCCAATGACATTGGGGGATACCGTGCAGTCGTGCTCCGCCGTCTCCCAGAATTGTTCCAGGTAAGGTCTTGACACGGTCTGGTCAGCTGAGATAGCATAGCTGACTCTTGAGCGGTTTAAGAAGTCAACTATCTCCCTATATTGCAATGCTGCACCTTTCCATTCAGGTTGAGTGTTCGCTAACAGGTTGAATTCGTTAGTAAACGCCTGAGCCATAATCTGCAAAAGCACACAGAAAGCACAATCAGAACAACACGTATATTTGGAACTGAACAAACATGACACGGTATAGTAGTTACTCTTTGAACAGAAATTTCAGACATAGAAAATTTCCTAAGTGTTGGTGCTGCGCACTTAGCAAGTGCGCAGCTTTTTCCTCTTGCGTACTTAACAAGTACGCAAGAACTACCTCTTGCGAACTTGCTAAGTGCGCAAGAACAGCACTTAAGAAAAATTCCAGAAAGTTTAGAATTTGATTGATCGTTCAAAAAGCGGGTCTAACAGGTCACCACTAGGTCGGAATCAATGATTCTAACCTATGGGACCAGTATCAACACCACAAACTACCTAACCAGGACCAATTTTGACCTAAAACGGTCGTCCGACCCACTGACGGTTCGACTTCAAACCCAAAGTCAAAAATCAAAGATTAAAAAGGACGTTTAAGGATCGGTTATGTGATTTAATCATGTTTAATGAAAATAGGTTACCCAAACAACCCCCAATTTGCCCTAAAAATCACGGATTGTACTTAGGTTTTCTTAGTCAAGAATCGGTCCAAAATCACGAGTTCGTGTGGATGGAATGAGCCTAGATTCTCACCAAATCGATGAAATGAGATTATGAAACTATAGACGGGACGAAAAGATGGTTTAGGAACACTCGTTTTTTAGTAAAAATTTGCAGAGGGAAACTATCCGTTTGAATGTGATGAAACTGAGAAAATTTTCTAAGTCTCACTTTTATACCCTTCACTAATCAGTCGTGCGTACTTGATAAGTGCGCACGAGTTAACTCTTGCGTACTTACAAGTGCGCAAGTTTTAACTCTTGCGTACTTGCTAAGTACGCAAGTCTTACTTCGTGCGAACTTGACAAGTACGCACAACCCTTAAGTGCGCAAATTTTTAAACTCAGAATTTATGAAGTATTTCAAGTCAAATAATGAACAAGATAAAAATATTCAATCAGGAGGATTCAAATACAATTCAGGAAGGTTAAACCCAAATATTTTTGGCTTTTCTGAATAAGATTGAACTATGCAAAAACTTAAAATCTTTTATTTTTTTTTTATCTTTTCTAATAAAATATACAAGAATTCACACAAACTATTTTTGATCAAAGACACGAGCAGAGGATCATATCAGGCTATCTTTTAGCAAAAACGATACAATATAAACATCAAAGAATATGGGATCATGTCATGGAGTACTATTTATTCATATGTAATAAGCACATAAACAAGTAATTCAAGTTGACAATATTATAAGATTTGAAACTATAATCATCTTTGTATCACATTCTTCTGTATTAAGGTATTATTTATAAGATATACAACGTGCACCCCACTGATATGCTATACTAATGTAAATTGCATTATCTCAAGGCATCTAAGATTTTCCCAATGATTTTCTAAATTTTCAGAATGAAGTTACATCTATTAGCACAAGAAAAATCAAGTAGAATCCATAAGGATTATCAGGAATCATAAGATTCAGAATCGAGTGATTCATTTGTCTTGGTTTCATATGATTTTCTTCATTGAATATTGGTATGATGATTCAGGATAATATATATGGTGTTTGAGTTTTAAGGTAAGGGGATCCAACTTTTATCTAGATTTGATTTCAATGAATCAGGAATGATTCAAGGGTGAATACATGCTCAACGGTTAATGTAGAGACATGTCTTGATTCAATCTCTGCTTGCATATTTGTGAGTATGGGCAGTGAGATGAATCGCATTAATTGTGCTAACGACATAACCCGAAACTGACCTCTAAAGAAAATTATTACCAAAATCTAACATCCTATATCTGATAATGATCTTTTCTATTCTTTTACGCACACACACTTGCAAACATGGGTTCAAATCACAGTTGTAATTTAGATTTAGTTTCCACACTACTAGTGATTCAAAGACGCATACAGCCTACTGACAATTTAAATTACTCGTAAATAAGCAGATTAAAAACATAATAAGTTAAATAATTAAGTAAGCATGATGCAATCATTTCCCATATGAGCAGTCTGTGACGTTTAGATCATTTCTGATGTACTATCATTTCCTCTTTTCTCAAGTTAACTTTGAAATTTTCTCCATTTTCTATTTTTGTTTTTGTTTTTGTAAAATATTTTGAAACTTAAAAGAACTATACAGAAAATTTAAAATAAATAAAGTTTAACTTCCATGCATTGAATTGATTTAAGAAAAATTAATTTTCACTCAGGATTGAACATTCCTATCAAGTTGACAAGATGCTCAAAACAGGATCGATCAAATGCCTTTGTGAAAAGGTCAGCAAGATTGTCATCCGTGTGAACATTTAAAGTTCAATTAAATGCTTTTCAGCACAATCACGGATGAAATAATGGCGAATCTCTATATGTTTAGTTTTGGATTGTTTCACCGGGTTATTTGTGATGGACATTATGGCATTGTTGTCAATGAATAGAGGAGTTCCAGTGAAGTTTAAGCCGTAGTCTCTCAACTGCTGCTGAATCCACAGTATCTGAGAACAACTGCTCGCTGCAGCAATGTATTCTACTTCACAAGTTGAGACAGAAACCGTTGACTGCTTCTTACACTGCCAGGAGACCAGTCTGTCTCCTAAGAATTGACATCCCCCAGAAGTTGACTTTCTGTCAAGGTTACAACCGCCATAATCTGAATCAGTGTAGGCTTTGAAGTCGAATGACTGCTGCTTAGAGTACCAAAGACCTAATTGGGGTTTCCCTTTCAGGTATCTGAAAATTATCTTCACGGCTATCGTATGTTACTCCTTCGGTTGAGGTTGAAACCTTGAGCACAAGCACACAACAAACATTATATCAGGTCTTGAAGATGTGAGATACATAAGTGATCCAATCATCCCATGGTACAATCTGCTATCGACATCCTTTCCATCTTTGTCAAGATGCAGACCATGATTGACTGGGATAGGTGTGCCATAAGTACTGCTATCATTCGTCTTGTATTTTGACAAGATGTCCTGCACATACTTTGTTTGATGTAGATAAATGCTATCCTCTCTTTGACTGACTTGCAGACCCAGGAAGAATGAAAATTAACCCATATTACTCATTTCAAATTTGGACTTCATCACCTGCTCGAATTCCCTACACATCCCTTCATTGGTAGATCCAAAGATAATGTCGTCGACGTATACTTGTACAAGAAGAATGTCACCTCCTGCTTTCCTAATAAAGAGGGTTGAGTCAATCTGTCCACGGTCGAAACCATTAGACAGTAAATGCTTAGATAATGTCTCATACCATGCCCGCGGTGCTTGATGAAGACCATAAAGTGCTTTGTCGAGCTTATACACTTTATTAATATTATGCGGATCTTCAAAACCGGGAGGTTGAGTGACATAGACCTCTTCATGAACTTTACCATAAAGGAAAGCACTCTTCACATCAAGTTGATAGACCTTGAAGCCGACATAAGTGGCATAAGCCAAGAACAGTCGAATGGCCTCAATTCTAGCAACTGGGGCATATACTTCTGTGTAATCCAAGCCCTCTTGTTGGTAAAAACCCTGAACAACCAATCTTGCTTTGTTCTTCACAATGACATGACGATCATTTGTCTTGCATTTGAACACCCATCTGGTTCCAATTGGATGAAAGCCTTTTGGCAAGTCAACCAAATCCCACACGTGCAACTTTTGGAATTGAGACAATTCATCTTGCATCGCCTCAATCCAGCAGTTGTCAGTGAGAGCCTCCTTCACATTCTTCGGCTCTAACTGGGACATGAATGCAGCATGCGGATATGTTTCCATGACACCAGTGTCAAGTATCTTTGTGTAAAGACTGGTGTTCTCAGTGATAGTTTGATGGCGAGTCTGAACACCGGCATAAGGATCACCAATAATGTTGTCGATTGGATGATTCCTATGCACTCTCGTCTCCGGTACAATCGGTTCCTAAATTTCTGGATCTAGATTCGTGCTTAACTCCCCCATTTCCTGTGTTCCAGAGGAAGAAGATTCAATGTTAATTGGATCAGCTGGAGCTTCATTTCCTACAGTTGTGTTAGGATTGGCTTGAGCGTCATCTCCAACAACAAGAACATCTTCACTGTTATCACTGTCATGAGTTCCAGATGCAGATGCAACATTGGAATCAGGAGTTACAATCGTTACAGTAGCACTAGTAGAGAAGCTGGAGTCATTGTCTCCACCCAATAATTCATAAACATTTGCGGCGTTAACTGCAGATAGATCAGGAAGATTGAATGACTTGAATAGCGCATCATAATCAAAACCCCAAGCTGGACCTGTTGGTTCGGGTGGAATGCTGTGTTTACTACAATCCACTTCAAACCATTCCTCGACAGTACGAGTTCCTATGTTGTACACTCTCTTGCAAGGCGAGTTGGCAACGTATCCTAAGAAGATGCTCTCCACCGCTTTTGCATGAAACTTAGACTGTCGATCTTTATACTGTAGCAAAAGGAACAAGGACTTCCAAAAGGAACTAGGTAATCAAGATTGGGAAGTCGATTGTTGATCAACTCATAACAAGTCTTGTTGTGCCTTTTTACAACCAGAACTCTGTTTAAGACGTGACAAGCTGTATTAACGGCTTCTGCCCAGAAAGTGACAGGAAGCTTTGCATCCGACAGCATAGTCCTTGCAGTCTCAATCAGTGTTCTGTTCTTCTGTTCAGCAACTCCATTCTGCTGAGGCGTGTACGGTGCGCTGAATTCGTGACGGATCCCTTTCTTGAGACAGAAAAGCTCCATCAAATTATTCTTGAACTCAGTTCCGTTGTCACTCCTAATTCTTATAACTTTCATCTTGCAAAGAGATTCCAAGCTCAGGATCAAATATTGAAGAATATCAGCAGTCTCGTCTTTAGTACCGAAGAAATGCACCCAAGAAAAACGTGAGAAATCATCAGTTACAACTAGACAGAACGACTTACCTCCAATACTCCTGATACTTATGGGGCCAAACAGATCCATGTGTAATAGCTCCAAAGGGGTATCAATAGAGTTTTGGAGCTTGGGCTTGTGAGACTTCCGTTGCTGTTTGCCCTTTTTACAAGGCAAACAGTCATCTGCAATGTTAAACCTCAGCTTTGGAACTCCGGTTACCAAACCGTTTCGGACAAGATGATTCATTTTACGATACGAAATATGTCCGAGTTTCCTATGCCACAAGATGGAGTCGAGCTCTGTCGCTTTTGTAAGCAAACAAGTAGGAACTGATGAGGTGGTTGTTGCCACACTCATATCGATCTGATAGGTGTCGTTTGTTCTTGGCGCTCTCATCCGGATCCAATCTTCCGGAACTTCAAAACCGGGTTAGAGAATCAGGCATTCTGACTTGTCAAACATCACAGAGTACCCCTTATCACACATTTGGGAGACACTCAACAGGTTATGCTTCAGCTGCTTGTAGAAGTTGACATTGTCAAAGCTGACACAACCGTTCGAAACCACGCCTTGACACGTGATGCTGCCGCCTTTTTCTCCGGCAAAGGTCACATAGCCGCCTCTGAATGGTTTAACGTCTTGGAGCAGGGCCATGTTTCCTGTCATGTGCCTGGAACATCCACTATCTACATACCAGCGGTGAGAGATAGTACTATTCGGACGTCCCTGCACGAGTCACAAAAGAATTAGTTAGATTTGGAGACCCAAGCCATTGTCGTCTTGGACAAGCCGCAATTCTTGCATGTTAATCCGATCATGCTAATCTTACAACTTTCTTTGATCAAAAGGTGCGGTTTTCACTCTAAATGCTAGTTCTAAGCTTATTTTCAAGTTTCATCCATAAAAACGTCTCCTATTTAGCTAAAACCCGAGAAACCCCAAAACAAAGAAAAACTCAGTTTAAGGTCGAATCGTTACCTGGATGGTGATTCTGATTCGAAGGTTTTGCTCACGAGCTCTGTAGTAACGTGCTCCTTCAATTTCGTGTCGATACGTCGACTTTCTCTCTCTAGACCCGACTCTCCTTTCTCTCTCTAGATTGCATGTGTTGGTGAAAAATGAGAGATTGAAGGTTGTCTTGGCCCTTATATACTTTGGCTTCCCTCGGCTCGTTGGAGCCGAGCCCAAGCCCATCCATTTTTTTCTTTCATTTTTAACGATTAAATCTCTATCGGGTTATTAATAACTTATTTACTATTTTTGGGATGTTACATTTTACTAGTCCAAGCGTACGTAAAACCCGCATTATACAAACGATAATAATTATTTTATACAACAGAAGAATAATTGGAAGTATATTCTCTACATAAACAATTATGTGTAGATGATTAAGTCCTTGATATTAATCTATGGAACTTATGAGAACTCTGGTACCCTCGTGGAGTATTTATATATTTGTATGATCACAAATATTATAACACGTAACCTTGGACTTTTCATCAAATTACCCGTTGGCTAATTAAACTATGATTTTAATGACATTTAGAACGTAAATCAATTAGAACGTCGTTCAAAATCCTAAACGGAACTTATATCATTATTAATCATAACGTCTAGCATTAACAACTACCTAACTTAACTAAACAACCCAAACCACCCACCCTAAACCCATTCTCGGCCGAAAGGGGGCTTTAGGGCCCACCCCCACATTTCAGATCATCCACACTCAATTAATTTATGAACAAACCATACTCATTTAACCAAAGCTTCATTCTACCTCTTTCTTTCTTCCCCTTTTCATGCCACCGTCAACATCACCACCATGCCTCAATCAACCAAAAACTCCACCATAATCTTGTCATCATGATTAGATTTAGAAGATCTAGTCCTTTCACCCATGACAACACTCAACCATCATATATATATATATATATATATATATATATATATATATATACCACTAAACCTAATACAAGATAATACCTAATCTACTTGATTTTGTTTACCAACAACTATCATCCCATCCCAATCAGACCTTCTCTCTACCTTATTTTTGGTCTAAATGAGTGTAACTAAACCCATTCACTTGCAATGGGACTACGAACTAACTAGTAACTAAGTTAATGATGACAAGAGATGACCCTTTGGTGAAGTCCACAAGTAAACTCCACGCCCCATTCCCCCTCACCTCATTCACGGCTCCATCATGGCATCACCACACCACCCACTTTGCTTCACCAACACATCACTCAAGCTCCATGCCTTCTCATGATGAATCATGACTAATACCAAGCTACTACTCCATCAATCTAGTATAAATAGGGGAGAATGGAAACAAAGCAAGAGCTTTGCTCTTGCTCTGCTTTTCTTGGCTCACACAAGCACACACTGTAATAGCTCAAGCAAACCGTACCAAGATATTGTCTGCTTTGCCCCCGATGGGTTGCCCATCTAGGAACTCACGGTTTTGTTTTCACCCGATGAGTTACTCGCCCAGGTAAAACGCATCTTGATAGAGAAGGTATCCACCCCCTTATAAGGAAGGCTTCGTTCTCCTACTCAACCGATGTGGGATATTACAATCTGTAAGGCCCCTTTTCCCGGGTGACCTCACTTGTTGGATTTACTCATAAACATAGTCATTAATTACTGAACTTTTAATTAAAAACATTCGAACACAGCGGAAACATTCAACATTTGAGTACATTACAGCGGAAGTCTTAACATTCAAAACATTAACCATTGTCTAAACAAAACATAAGGTGGGATATCAGTCACATGTCGGGCAGCCTTCACGCCTTCGCACGACCCTTTCCTTTGTTACCTAAAATGTATACTAAAAGTCAGCTAACGCTGGTGAGTTCTAGTTTAAAACTATTAAGTATGATCATTCTTTTCTTTATGAGTATACATAAATATATACATACATTTCTACAAATACGTATTCATAGTCTTTACTTTTCTTTCTTCATTCTTATGCGATTACATAGATATGTATTCACCTTTTCTTTCTTTAACATTCATTGGTCATACACATAAGGGTGATCAACCCATCTTACGGTACGTATATCACAAAGACATACGCCCTTGGGCTACCATCGTAGCCCTTTTACTCGTCCGGTCCTAGAAACCGTCCGCCTTAACTTTAGTCCGGCCAACCTTCGGTCGTCCTTCTTTACCGTCCTACCGTCATAGTCCGTCATATTCGCCCGTCTTCCCTAAGGCATCTGTTTCCCACGCGAACTATTGTTTATGCAACCGTTATACTATTTTAGCATTTACTTCGACCGCCTTTTTATGCTTTTTGTACGTCCTAGCTTACGAAGGACGTATCTTTCCCGGTTGCAAAATAGTCACGTGGTCGTCCGTCTACAGAAGTAGCCGTTAACTTCGTTTCCGTCCATAATGTATACTTACATTTATAACATGCAATATAAATAATTATACAGCAAGATTTCATTTATTTACGTTATGCCATTCTTTCCTTCATTCTTTGTAAACATACGTTTCATTCTTTGTTCAAAATTCATTCTTTATATATATATATATAAAATATATATTAGTACATCACGTATGATCACATTAGCATTCATATCATTTATTCATTTAGTGTATACATTTCAGCCCCAAAACATTTAATAAGATTTGCACATAGCATAGAAGGGGGTACATAGAACTCACCTGATGAGTAGTTTCTGAAATACACTTAGCTGGCTACTGAGCGTCACTAATGTCACTCACGATCTGTATAATAAAGTCATACACGTAAGGTAGGGCTCCTAGATGACACTAGACATTACTATGCTTGAACCTAGTAGTTTCGATGGATTTACTTATATCGAAACTTGGTAGTTTCGATAGGTTGCTTCTGTCGAAACTTGGTAGTTTCGATAGGTTGCTTCTGTCAAAACTTGGTAGTTTCGATAGGTTGCTTCTGTCGAAACTTGGTAGTTTCGATAGGTTTCTTCTGTCGAAACTTGGTAGTTTCGATAGGTTGCTTCTGTCGAAACTTGGTAGTTTCGATAGGTTGCTTATGTATTATCTTAGCTTCGGATCGTGGGCATATCGAAACTAGGTAGTTTCGGTGGGTCTGTACATATATATATCGAAACTGAGTAGTTTCGATGGGTCTGCACCTATCGAAACTAGGTAGTTTCGATGGGTCTGCACCTGTCGTCTTCCCCAAGAATCTGAAGTTTTTGCATGCGGGTCTGATCGAGTCAATATCTCAATTTTCTTAGATCAAAACTTTCGGTTTTCATTCTAGATGCTATTCCTAAGTTCGTTTTCAAGTTTCATCCGCAAAATCGTTACCTTTTTAGCCAAAACCCGAAACTTCCCAAAACGAACAAAAACTCATAATGTGATCGAATCGTTACCTGGATTGAAATTCTGATTCGGAGGTTTTGCTCACGGGGTCAGCTGTAACGTGCTCCTCCAATCTCGTGACGATCCGTCGACTTTCTCTCTCTAGACCCGAGATCTCATTTCTCTCTCTAGAAGCTGCGTGAGTGTGGAATGAGCAGAGAAGAGGGCTGCCTTGCCTTATATATATACCTGGGCTTCCCTCGGCCCATTGAAGCCGAGCCCAAGCCCGCTCCCTTTTGTTTAAATATTCCGACTAAATCACCGGTCTCGCTATATTTATTCGTTTTATTATTTTTGGGATGTTACAAGTCTACCCTCCTGAAAGAGGTTTCGTCCTCGAAACTGTTCATACGTTAAACAATTGAGGGTATAGTCCCCTCATCTCGTCTTCTTTTTCCCACGTAGCTTCCGACCCTTTTCTGTGCTTCCATTGTATCTTGACTAACGGTATCGACTTATTGCGTAGTCGTTTCTCAGCTCGGTCAAGAATGGCTATCGGTTCCTCTACATAATTTAGACTGTTATCCACTTCGATCTCGTCGTAAGGTATGTGAGCTGAGTCGTCAGCTAGGCACTTGCGTAAGTGCGACACGTGAAACGTAGGGTGTATTCCACTAAGCTCAACGGGTAGGTCGAGTCTGTAAGCAACTTGACCCACTCTTGCTAAAATCTTGAAAGGTCCGACTGTCACACCCCGACCGATGGCGGAATCATCGGGGCGGGAAATGTAAGATTGTTCATAGCACATGGTTGACAAAAGTGAAATATATTAAAGTTAAATTTCCATTACAAATAATCCAAGTACAAACCAAATTCAAACATGAAACATAAAACAACTCATAAAGTTCTTGATTTAAATTGCTAAGTCCAAATCCTATGTTGAACACGTCTTGAATCATTATCACATATTGGGGCCTGAAACATGAATAAAATAAAGTCAACTAAAAAGTTGGTGAGTATAACACAGTTGTATGTAGATAGCATATAGTTGAAAACAAATCCTTTACAAAACATGATAAAATAAGGCATTTATGGGGAGCAGCTATTGTGTAACCATGTACAACCAAACCTTGTAACTAGCATGCAAAAATTGTGTTGTCGGTTTCAATCACCGCGCACCTGGGTGGGTTTGTCAGACTCAATAGATCTATCATTGAAAACCGTCGGCTTGTATAGTTAATGATTGCACATAATCGCATACAAAGGTTAGCACAACTAGCACTCGGGCACAAAGCTCAAATTTTGCACACATGTATGTAAATAGGATTTTTGCACTTGTGTTGTTTGCGTAAATGTAAATGTGTAATATGTAATGTGTATAGAGTTCATGTTCCACCCCAAAAGTGTAAAAGAGTAAAAAGGGGTAGTGAATGCTCACTTGGTATGGAAGTGTAGCTAACAAAGATTATAGATAGCAAATATGATCCTCGAAATGCACAAGTTAACCTAAAGAGTAATGTGTATTGAATCAAACAGATGCATGAAGTTTAAGTCTAAAATGAAAGTTGAATTTGTGTATAAAACTATTGATTTGTATTTAAAAGTATTGAATAAAATATATAGAGTTTGAAGTAAAAATATTTTTGAAAAAAAAATTTGATTAGGTTTGAATTGGATAATTGAATAAATATATAATTATAGTTTATGAAATAATGTAAATATTAATTGTAATTAAGTATAAATAAATAAATGATTTTGATTTAAAATGTAAATTAAATAAATAATCCTTATCTTATTTATTTATAAATTTTATAACTTAATTATTTAAAATATCATTTAAGTGTAAGATAATAAATATAAATTTAATCTTCATAAACTTTTAAATAAATTATATTTATGCCAAGATTAAACTTTTAATCCATTTTTAAATACAGAAAACATATTTTTATAAAATCGAAACATTTATGGATCGAAAAATATAAAATTATAATCCTGTTACAATTTCTGAGTCACACACGACCGTGCCTCGGAAGGGCACGATCGTGCTCAAGCCAGGGGCGCGACCGCGCTAGTCGGGGCACGACCGGGTTGATCAACAGAGGGCACAAACTAGACCAGTCAACAGGCACGACCGTGCCTTGGCCCGACACGGTCGTGTCTATGATCTTTAGACACAACAGAGACTAGCCCAGAGGGCATGACAAGGTCTGGACAGGAGGACACGACCGTGCCGCTATTCGACACGACCGCGCTACATGAGGCACGGCCGCGCTAGATGATTAGCGCGACCGTGTCTCTTCCAAATCAGACACGAATTGACAAATTCTTGTATTTTAAACGCTGGAATTGTTAGGGCTTTTGTTTAATGGGTTATTACAAGTCTTTTCATATAACTTAATTGACAAATTCCGGCGACGGCGAGATTGAGTTCCGGTGATCCTTGTTGCACTCCGGCCAATCCAGTCAGTCCAGAACTTCTCGGGAGGGACGAGTGACACAAATATCTTGCTTGCTTGAGAGAATAGGGATTACAGGAGAGAATTTCTTGGTTTTCTTGAAAAGCTTTGAGAGAGAAATTTCGAGATTGGTAATATGAAACTGAGGCGTTTGAATAATTTGGAAAGCAATAATACGTTTGTTAAGGGAAAAGAAACGGATGGATGTTACGGATTCGAACGATCGGGTAATTAAAGTTGCAGTTACGTTTCAGCTGTTTCACAGGCGCGACCGTGCCTAAATCTGGCACGACCGTGCCTAGGCACCGGGCGCGATCGTTCCAAAGCAGGTCGCGCGACCGTGCCAAAGCACTTGGCGCGACCGTGCTAGGACGAAGCACGACCGTGCTAGACTAGGGTTTCTTGACATTTTTCCACTTTAGTCCTTGACTTTTCAGGTTTGATGAGTTTGAATAAAATAGTTTCTTGTATAGTGTTTAAATGTATATAATCGAGTAAAACTTGCGAATTTGTATAGAATCATTGCATTTAATTTACAGCGAGAAAATAATGAGACATTTCACGAGTATTGAGTTTGAAATTGCATTACATTGAATTGAAATAGGAATACTAAAAATCAAAAATGTTACAGTCTCCCCATGTTGAGATAATTTCGTCCCGTAATTTAGCTAGAGGATACAACAGTATTAGTAAAAAGATGAGGGTACTTGAGCTTCATTTGGTCCTCTCGCTCCCAAGTGAAAGGACCACGCTTAGATTCCCAACGAATTTTGACAATAGGAATGCGACTTCGCTTGAGCTGTTTGACTTCACGATCCATAATTTCCACCAGCTTCTCAACGAAGTGCATCGTTTCATCAATGCGCACGTCGTCAAGTGGTATATGGAGATTTTCATCAGCGAGATGCACATTGCCAAGAGATGGAGGTAACTCGAGCTTGTAGGCCACTTTCCCAATCCTTTCAAAGATCTTGAATGGACCAACATAACGAGGTGCTAACTTGCCTTTCTTTCCAAAACGGATCACGCCCTTCCATGGAGACACCTTAAGAAGAACAAGGTCACCGACTTGGAACTCCAAGGGTTTTCAACGTTTGTCGGCATAACTCTTTTGCCGACTCCTCGCTACTTGAATATTGTCACGGATTTGAATAATCTTGTCGGATGTTTCTTGAATTAACTCGGGACCGGTGATTTGTGCTTCACCAATATCGTTCCAACAGATAGGAGAACGGCACTTGCGACCATAGAGAGCTTCGAATGGAGCCATGTTGATACTTGTGTGGTAGCTATTGTTGTAAGAAAACTCAATGAGGGATAGATGTGAATCCCAATTGCCACCAAAATCGATTACGCAAGCCCTAAGCATGTCTTCAAGTGTTTGGATTGTTCGCTCGATTTGACCATCAGTTTGGGGATGGTAAGCCGTGCTCAAATCCAATCGTGTGCCAAGAGCAGTTTGGAGAGATTACCAAAATCGAGAAGTGAACTGGACATCTCGATCAGATATTATGTTCAAGGGAACACCATGACGGCTCACGATTTCGTCGATGTAAATTCGGGCTAGTTTCTCGACCCGATAGTCTTCACGGATAGGCAAGAAATGGGCAGACTTGGTGAGACGATCAATGATCACCCAAATACTATCATAACCACTCGAGGTGCGAGGGAGTTTGGTAATAAAGTCCATGGCTAATTTTTCCCATTTCCACACGGGAATTTCCGGTTGTTCTAGCAAACCAGAAGGACGTTGATGTTCGGCTTTGACTTTGGAGCAGGTTAAACATTTGGCAACATAAAGAGCAATGTCCTTTTTCATACCGAGCCACCAATATTGTTGGCGAAGATCTTGGTACATTTTATCTGCACCACGATGAATAGAATAACGAGTCTTGTGAGCCTCGTTCATGAGAAATGTACGGAGATCATCGCGATCGGGAACCCAAATACGGTTCAAGTAATATAGTAAGCCATTGGGTTTTGATTCAAGAAGGAATTCAACACCACATAATATTTCTTCATACATATTACCCTCGGTTACCGAGACGTGTTGAGCTTCTATGTTACGGGTTTGAATATCGGTTTGAATACGGGCACAATGAAGCATAACATGGTCCTTTCGACTTAAAGCATCGGCTACAACATTTGCTTTTCCGGGATGGTAACGAATCTCGCAGTCGTAGTCGTTAAGGAGTTCGACCCAACGTCGTTTCCTCATATTGAGTTCTTTTTGGTTGAAAATATGTTGGAGACTTTTGTGGTCGGTGAACACCACACATTTCGTGCCATATAGGTAATGTCTCAAAATCTTTAACGCGAATACCACTCGAGTTCGTGCGTCGTATAATTCTTCTCATGAACTTTGAGTTGCCTTGATGCATAAGCGATTACTTTGCCTCGTTGCATGAGAACACAACCAAGACCTTGGTTAGAAGCATCACAATAGACAACTAAATCATCATTTCCATCGGGGAGAGTCAATATGGGAGCATTGCACAACTTTTGCTTGAGGGTTTGGAAAGCTTCTTCTTGTTTCGGTCCCCATTCATAAGTCTTACCCTTGTGGGTCAAAGCTGTAAAAGGGACAGCAATCTTTGAGAAGTTTGAGATCAAACGACGATAATAACCCGCAAGACCAAGAAATGAACGAACTTCGGTAGGAGTCTTCGGGGCATTCCAATTCTTAATCGTTTCAATCTTAGCAGGATCAACATGAATTCCCTTGTCATTAACAATATGCCCAAGAAATTGAACTTCCTTTAGCCAAAATTCACATTTGGAGAATTTGGCATATAGTTGTTCTTTTCTCAAGAGGTCCAAAACCAATCTAAGGTGTTGTTCATGATCGGCTTTAGTCTTGGAATAGATTAAGATATCGTCAATGAAGACGATCACGAATTTATCAAGGTACGGTTTGCACACACGATTCATGAGATCCATGAAAACTGCGGGTGCATTGGTTAACCCGAAAGGCATAACCATGAACTCGTAATGACCATACCTTGTTCGAAAAGCAGTCTTAGGAATGTCATCTTCTTGAACACGAAGCTGATGATAACCGGATCGAAGATCAATCTTCGAGAAGCAAGTAGAACCTTGAAGTTGATCAAAGAGATCATCGATTCTCGGCAAAGGATAACGGTTCTTGATAGTAAGCTTATTGAGTTCACGGTAGTCAATACACATGCGAAATGATCCATCCTTCTTTTTAACAAATAAGACGGGTGCACCCCACGGTGAATGACTTGGGCGAATGAAACCTTTTTCGGAGAGCTCTTGAAGTTGACTTGCAAGCTCTTGCATTTCGGAAGGTGCAAGACAAAAAGGAGCTCTAGCAACGGGGTTAGCTCCAGGTATAAGATCAATACGGAACTCTACTTGACGAACGGGAGGAAGACCGGATAAATCCTTAGGAAAAACTTCGGGAAAATCTCGAATGATCGGAATGTCTTGGATACTCTTCTCCATGACATCCTTTTGAACAATATGAGCTAAGAAAGCAATGTACTTCTTTCGTAAGTATTTTGAGCGGTAGTACACGACATCAACTTAAGTCCCTTGCAAGGCTTTTCACCAAAAACTCTCAAGGTTTCTCCCGATGGTAGCGGAATTTGGATACACTTTTCAAAGCAAATGACTTCGGCATGATGATTTGATAGCCAATCCATACCTATGATAATATCAAAGCTTCCTAGTGGCATTGGAACAAGGTTGATTGGAAATGTGTGATCATTAAGTTCTAAAGAGCAATCATAGATAATGGACTCAATTGTAATGGAGTCACCATTTGCTACTTCAACGGTAAATGTTTTCTCTAATTGGGACCGAGTCGTTGCAAGTAAAGGTTCAAAATTAAGTGACACAAAACTTTTATCGGCTCCGGTATCGAATAAAATGGAGGCATATTGACTATTAACAAGAAACGTACCATTGACTACATCTTGTTGGCTTGAGCTTCGTTGGCGTTTATGTTGAACGCACGCCCACGAGCTCCACCTTGTCTAGCATTTGCAAGTCTTGGACATTGATCACGAAAATGGTTCAGGTCACCACACTCATAGCAAGCACGCCCATTAGCAATGGCGGGAGCACCTTGATTAGCCACTTGAGGTACAGTTCGGTTTGGAGGGTTGACTTGGCCCGCAATAGCTTTGGTCCTACAAACACTAACCGTATGACCATATCTCCCACAATAAGTACAAAGGCGACATGGGATGTTTTGGGGATGATGGTAGTTGCAGGTGGCACAAAGTGGGTAGATTCCAACATAGGGCTTTTTAACCGACGCTTGAACCATAGGTGCAGCTTGGTTGATGGGAACAGCAGGAGTAACCACAACAAAATTTCTAACCTTCCTCTTTCTATTATTGCGAGAGGGCTCGGTTGTGGTTTCTTTGTTATGAGTAGGAGGGGTTATGGTTTCAGAAACTTTCTTAGTACCCTTCTTAGTAAGTGTTCCCGCTTTCACATGGTTATCAGTTAAGGTAGCGGATAGACAAATAGCATCCTCCAGAGTAGCAGGATTTCTACCTAAGACAGTATCTTGGATTTGTCTTGGTAGCCCACCAATATACTTCTCGATACAACGGGACAAAGGAGTGACCATGTGGGGCACTAGAAGACTCAACTCATGGAACCGAGTTGTATATGCTAAGCTTTCCCCACTATCTTGGGCAAGATCCCAAAATTCAGCTTCTAACTTTTTCACTTCATTTCGAGGACAGAACTCCTCGGTCATGAGCCTTTTGACCTCATCCCAAGGTAAGGCCATAGCTACATCAACACCCCTATTCCTTTTCTCCCCATTCCACCATGTAAGTGCCCGTTTTTGTAGGACACTTGTTGCATGACGAACACGGAGGTTGTCGGGACAGTCACTATTGAGAAAGGTATTCTCAATGCTTTCAAACCATTGAAGGAGTCCAGTAGCTCCTTCGGTTCCATAAAACTTAAGGGGATTGCACGAGTTGAAGTGCTTGAAGGTGCATTGAGGTGGATTGTTACCACCATTTCCACCATTTCCACCATTATTACCAATATTGCTTCCATTTCCACCATTGTTGCCATTGGTGGCACTATTGGCTTGGGTGAGTTGTGTCACCAATTGGGTAAGAATAGCAGCAATGTCGGTGTTGGCGTTGGTTGTGGGAGCACGACGAGGAGGCATTCTACAGATTTTCACAAGACAAAAAGATTGTAAGAACTTATGAGATTTGATAGGGTTTAATAGAATGAGAAAATAAAAATAGATATTCTTAGTTTAGATTGTACTCAAAAGTGACAAAATCACTTGAATACCATGGCACATTAAGGTTAATTAAACTTATATAATTTTCAAGGAGACATGCTTTAGCCTATAAGTAAACACTCATCTCGGAAATTCCCAGGAAAGCATACGGGTCCCTCGGTTGATTGGGATTTATGCGAAATGCTTTCCTAGAAAGAAAACCCAAAATACAGGTGTCACCCTTCCAGATTGCACGTGTCCTCAAATAATTTAACAAGTTTAAAACCTTAACGAAGAAATAAAAATTTTAGAGATTTTTGTTTCAAAGATTTTCCACATGCTTAGAAAGGATAAGGATAGAAAAGAAGATAGAAATATTATGAGGTTTTAGAATATAGGAAAGGATATTATTTATTTAATTATTATTCAAGAAGATCCTAATGAGTCATGAATTTCTAACAAATAAGGTATCAAGTATAATAATAATTAATCATGGTGAGCATGTAGCACATAGCATGTAACACATAGCACAAAATCATTAAATATAGCATAAGTGGGTGTCCTAAAGTTATAATCTAGGTCAAGGTGTCTAATAACCTAATTCCCTATAACCAAGGCTCTGATACCAATCTGTCACACCCCGACCGATGGCGGAATCATCGAGGCGGGACATGTAAGATTGTTCATAGCACATGGTTGACTAAATTGAAATATATTAAAGTTAAATTTCCATTACAAATAATCCAAGTACAAACCAAATTCAAACATGAAACATAAAACAACTCATAAAGTTCTTGATTTAAATTGCTAAGTCCAATCCTATGTTGAACACGTCTTGAATCATTCTCACATATTGGGCCCTGAAACATGAATAAAATAAAGTCAACTAAAAAGTTGGTGAGTATAACACAGTTGTATGTAGATAGCATATAGTTGAAAACAAATCCTTTACAAAACATGACAAAATAAGGCATTTATGGGGAGCAGCTATTGTGTAACCATGTACAACCAAACCTTGTAACTAGTATGCAAAAATTGTGTTGTCGGTTTCAATCACCGCGCACCTGGGTGGGTTTGTCAGACTCAATAGATCTATCATTGAAAACCGTCGGCTTGTATAGTTAATGATTGCACATAATCGCATACAAAGGTTAGCACAACTAGCACTCGGGCACAAAGCTCAAATTTTGCACACATGTATGTAACTAGGATTTTTGCACTTGTGTTGTTTGTGTAAATATAAATGTGTAATGTGTAATGTGTATAGAGTTCATGTTCCACCCCAAAAGTGTAAAAGAGTAAAAAGGGGTTGTGAATACTCACTTGGTATGGAAGTGTAGCTAACAAAGATTAGAGATAGCAAATATGATCCTCGAAATGCACAACTTAACCTAAAGAGTAATGTGTATTGAATCAAATAGATGCATGAAGTTTAAGTCTAAAATGAAAGTTGAATTTGTGTATAAAACTATTGATTTGTATTTAAAAGTATTGAATAAAATATATAGAGTTTGAAGTAAAAATATTTTTGAAAACAAAATTTGATTAGGTTTGAATTGGATAATTGAATAATTATATAATTATAGTTTATGAAATAATGTAAATATTAATTGTAATTAAGTATAAATAAATAAATGATTTTGATTTAAAATGTAAATTAAACAAATAATCCTTATCTTATTTATTTATAAATTTTGTAACTTAATTATTTAAAATATCATTTAAGTGTAAGATAATAAATATAAATTTAATCTTCATAAACTTTTAAATAAATTATATTTATGCCAAGATTAAACTTTTAATCCATTTTTAAATACAGAAAACATATTTTTATAAAATCGAAACATTTATTGATCAAAAAATATAAAATTATAATCCTGTTACAATTTCTGAGTCACACACGACCGTGCCTCGGAAGGGCACGATCGTGCTCAAGCCAGGGGCGTGACCGCGCTAGTCGGGGCACGACCGGGTTGATCAACAGAGGGCACAAACTAGACCAGTCCACAGGCATGATCGTGCCTTGGCCCGACACGGTCATGTCTATGATCTTTAGACACAACAGAGACTAGCCCAGAGGGCATGACAAGGTCTGGACAGGAGGACACGACCGCGCTACATGAGGCACGGCCGCGCTAGATTATTAGCGCGACCGTGTCTCTTCCAAATCAGACACGAATTGACAAATTCTTGTATTTTAAACGCTGGAATTGTTAGGGCTTTTGTTTAATGGGTTATTACGAGTCTTTTCATATAACTTAATTGCATATACATCATGTTTAAGTAGGGATTCGATTAAATCATTTTTTTATAAAACATGAGTTCTGATTCAGATCGATTTCTATAATGGAAGCCCAAATTGAATAGGGGCTTTTGATACTGATACTGAAATGAATGAATTAAAGGTTTAAGTTACCCTGAACAGTAGCGAATCGATGGATATTGGTAGAGAGGAAATTCCGGCGACGGCGAGATTGAGTTCCGGTGATCCTTGTTGCACTCCGGCCAATCCAGTCAGTCCTGAACTTCTCGGGAGGGACGAGTGACACGAATATCTTACTTGCTTGAGAGAATACGGATTACAGGAGAGAATTTCTTGGTTTTCTAGAAAAGCTTTGAGAGAGAAATTTCGAGATTGGTAATATGAAACTGAGGCGTTTGAATAATTTGGAAAGCAATAATACGTTTGTTAAGGGAAAAGAAACGGATGGATGTTACGGATTCGAACGATCGGTTAATTAAAGTTGCAGTTACGATTCAGCTGTTTCACAGGCGCGACCGTGCCTAAATATGGCACGACCGTGCCTAGGCACCGGGCGTTATCGTTCCAAAGCAGGTCGCGCGACCGTGCCAAAGCACTTGGCGTGACCGTGCTTGGACGAAGCACGACCGTGCAAGACTAGGGTTTCTTGACATTTTTCCACTTTAGTCCTTGACTTTTCAGGTTTGATGAGTTTGAATAAAATAGTTTCTTGTATAGTGTTTAAATGTATATAATCGAGTAAAACTTGCGAATTTGTATAGAATCATTGCATTTAATTTACGGCGAGAAAATAATGAGACATTTCACGAGTATTGAGTTTGAAATTGCATTACATTGAATTGAAATAGGAATACTAAAAATCAAAAATGTTACACCGACAAACCTTGGACTTAGTTTGCTACGCTTTCTGAATCGGATGGTTCCTTTCCATGGTGATACTTTCAACGGTACCATGTCCCCCACTTGAAACTCTAAATCCCTTCTTCTCTTATCCACGTATGATTTCTGTCTGTCTTTTGCGGCTTTCATTCGAGCCTTGATTTGATCAAATTTCTCGGAAGTAGCTTTGACCACTTCGAGACTTGCAAAATCCTTCTGTCCAATTTCCCCCCAACAAACCGGGGTCCTACATTTCCTCCCATACAACATTTCAAATGGCGGCATGCCAATAGTCGAGTGATAGCTATTGTTATATGAGAATTCTGCCAATGGTAGATGGCTGTCCCAGCTCCCATCGAAGTCAATGATACAGGCCCGGAGCATGTCCTCCAAGGTCTAAATGGTCCTTTCCGATTGTCCATCGGTTTGGGGGTGGTAAGCGGTGCTGATGTTCAATCTAGTGCCCATCGCTTCATTGAATTTCTTCCAAAACCTTGATGTAAATCTAGTATCCCTGTCGAACACAATCGACATCGGCATACCATGTCTGCTCATAATTTCCTTGATAAAAATTTCTGCTAGTTTTTCTGACGAAGAGGTCTCACGTAGCACTCTTTGTCAAGCGGTCGACGATCACCCAAATGGTATCATTGCCTTTAGCTGTTCGCGGTAGCTTGGTAATGAAGTCCATTGTGATCTCCTCCCACTTCCATTCCGGTATTGGTAAAGGTTGCATTTTACCGCATGGTTTCTGGTGTTCGGCCTTAACTATAGAACACGTTAGGCACTTGCTCACGTATTCTGTCACATCATTCTTCATGACAGGCCACCAGTATTCTTTCTTCAAGTCTTGATACATTTTGTTTGTCCTGGGGTGGATAGAATAGCGAGACTTATGGGCCTCATCGAGTATTTTGGCTCTAAGCTCGCCAATCTTAGGTATCCACATTCGGCCAAACCTAGTCCGTACACCGTATGCATTTGCATCCAAATTCCCTTGTTGACCTACTATTCTTTCCCGTTTTATATTTCCTTCTAATAGCGCTTCGTCTTGTGCCTTTGATATTTCACTCATCAAATCTGGTGTTATAATCAGCTGACACGCTTTGATCTGTATAGGTTCTGATTCTTCCTTTCTGCTTAAAGCGTCAGCCACCACGTTCTCTTTGCCTGGATGGTACAATATATCACAATCATAGTCCTTCAGTAGCTCTAACCACCTCCTTTGCCTCATGTTTAATTCCTTTTGCCCGAAAAAGTACTTCAGGCTTTTGTGATCGGAGTAAATGGTGCATTTGACTCCATACAGATAGTGCCTCCATATTTTCAACGCGAAAACTACTGCTGCTAACTCTAAATCGTGTGTTGGGTAATTAACCTCGTGAATCTTTAGTTACCGCGATGTGTAAGCAATTACCTTTCCTCGTTGCATAAGTACGCACCCCAAACCCTGCCCCGAAGCGTCAGAATAGACTACCAAGTCTTCATTTCCCTCGGGTAGAGTTAAGACTGGAGCTTGGGTTAATCGTGCCTTAAGTTCTTCAAACGCGTTGTTTTGGGTTGAACCCCATTCATATTTCACTTCCTTCCGTGTCAACTTAGTTAGTGGCAAGGCTATTCTTGAAAAGTCTTGAATGAACATTCGATAGTAGCCTGCCAATCACAGGAAGCTTCGTATCTCTGTTGGTGTCTTTGGGATGTTCCATTCCTTTACTATCTCGATCTTTGCAGGATCCACCATGATGCCGTTTGGGTTTATTACATGACCTAGGAATTGGACTTCCCTAAGCCAGAACACGCATTTGGAGAATTTTGCGTACAACTTTTCCTGCTTTAGCACCTCCAGAACCTCCCTTAGGTGACAGTGGTGATCACCCTCACTTTTTGAATATACCAGTATGTCGTCTATAAAAACTGTCACTGATCGATCCAACATGGGTCGACATACTCTATTCATCAAATCCATAAACGCTGCTGGTGCGTTGGTCAATCCGAAAGACATCATGAGAAACTCATAATGCCCATAACGCGTGCGAAACACGGTTTTTGGTACGTCTTCTTCTCTTACTTTCAACTGCTGGCAACCCGACCTAAGATCGATCTTTGAGAACCAACTTGCACCTTGCAGTTGATCAAAAAGGTCGTCTATTCTAGGCAGTGGGTATTTGTTCTTTACTGTTCTCTTGTTCAACTCACGGTAGTCAATGCACATGCGCATGCTGCCGTCTTTCTTCTTTACAAATAGTAACGGAGCGCCCCACGGTGAGATGCTCGGCCTAATAAATCCTTTTTCTGTTAGTTCCTCTAGTTTAGACATTAATTCTTTCATTTCTGATGGCGCCAATCGGTAGGGGGCTTTGGCAACGGGCTCAGCCCCTGGCAATAAGTCGACCTGAAATTCTATTTCCCGATTGGGTGGTAACCCAGGTAGATCTTCAGGGAATACTTTCGGAAAGTTGCACACCACGGGTACTTCCTTGAGTTCATTCATTTTTGTTCTATCATCAATAACATATGCCAAATAAGCTTCGCAACCGCGCCTCATGTAACTTTCGGCCTTGATCATCGAGATGATGTTCGGCATTGTGCAATTCCAATCCCCATAAACCGTAATTGGATTGCCGCTAGGAGCTTTGAGGTGTATCCTCTTACGTTTACATATGATTTGAGCTTCGTTGGCAGCTAACCAATCCATACCCAATACTATATCGAATCCTCCTAAGGTGAGAAGGAATAATCTAGAAAGAAACTTATGGCCCTCTATTTCTATGATACAATCCTCTGTTACTTGGAATACTGTCGAATTTTTACCCACGGCAGTTTGTACGCTAAAGGCCTTTGCTATGGTGTTGATAGTGCAACCAAGTTTACGACTAAATGTATTTGATATGAAGCTTTTACTGGCACCAGAGTCAAATAAAATAGCAGCATTTTCATCATTTACTAGAAACGTACCTGACACAACATCAGGGTTTCCTTTTGCTTCTTCCTCAGTCAGTGCATAGGCTCGAGTCCTAGCCTGCGGCTGTTCCTTTTCCCTCTCTCTTCCCGAACCAGATTGGTCGGCCTTCCTGTAGTTCTTTGTCAGATGTCCAAACAATCCACATACTTGGCACTTGATGTTTCTTACACATTCTTGAGAGAAGTGCCCCGGCTTCCCGCACTTATAGCATGTGGTGGTGCCGATTTTACATTCGCCAAGATGTTGCCTTCCACATTTCCTGCATGTTTCATATTCATCCGACCTTGGCTTCTTATTTTCAGTTGTTACATTCCCTCTTCCGGTGCCTCTAGACGGGTTCTCCCACTTTCTCTTTTGTGTCTCTGTTGGTGGGTCCTCATTGGCATAATCGTCGTAGACGATTCCGCTCAAATTTACTACCGACTCGAAGGTCGAGGGTTGGTTGGCTTTCACGTGGACACGGACCCTTTGAGGTAGCCCCTTCACATAATACTTGATCATTCGCTCCTCTGTCTCCACCAGGTGGGGTACCAGTTGAGCTAGCTTATTGAACCTAGAAGTATACTGGCGGTGTGTCTTGTTGCCAGCCTTAAAGTTTAGGAATTCATTTTCCACTCGATCAATTTCATTCTGGGGACAAAACTTCTGAATTATTAGCTTCTTTAGGTCTTCCCATGTCATTCTTGCAAGAGTGTTTGGGGACTTTGTCCGCTGGATGTTCCTCCACCAACCTAGTGCTTCATTGGTGAAAAAATGAGCAACATATTTAACCGCCTGGTTTGGTCGACACTCGCTGATGTCGATTACAGCGTTCATCCTCTCAATCCATTCGAGTGTTGCCACTGAATCCTTGCTACCATCAAACTTGGGTGGGTCTCCATCCTTGAAAACTTTGTAAGTACACCCACGACTGCTTGATGCCACCCTTACTTCATCCCCGTCACTGTCATAAATTTTCTCTTCATTGTTCCCTTCATCCTCTTCCTTGCTTTTCTTTAGTGCCTCAGATAGTAGGTCAGGCATTATGTTCTTCAGAGTAAGTACAACCTCGCGGGTAATAGCATCCCTAACCTCGGGTTCCAACTGTATAGGCCCTTGATTGCCGTCCCCAGTTAGGGTCACATTAGTTTCGTGCACACTATCAGTGTGTTCTGCGTTCACACTCTCTTCCTCTTCACTTCTTCGATTCAATGGAGGTCTACCCACTCGGCCAGTGTGACTGCCTCGGCGTCCAGTTCTTCCTCCTCCAGCCATAGTTCCTAGTTTTCCTGATGGTCATAAAGGGAATACATCAATGTCATTTCTTCAGATCATAGTTTGGAACAGTACGAGCAAGGTAAATTATTAATTACAGTGACCGGTTTGTGATTACTAATTTACATTGCTTTTCGGGTTCAAAACTCTTCAAGTCGGTTGTGACATTGACATCTATTGTTCTAAGTTAAGGTATCTATTCTTATTCAAGTGCATTAACTTCAATACTTACTTATCGTGTTGGCGTTGGTTACCCATGACTGACATCCGTGCGTTGGTCCCATAATCAGTTTGAGTCCAGACATTTAGGGATGTCTGATTCTCTCAAACTATTGCTCTGATACCAACTTGTAAGGCCCCTTTTCCCGGGTGACCTCACTTGTTGGATTTACTCATAAACATAGTCATTAATTACTGAACTTTTAATTAAAAACATTCGAACACAGCGGAAACATTCAACATTTGAGTACATTACAGCGGAAGTCTTAACATTCAAAACATTAACCATTGTCTAAACAAAACATAAGGTGGGATGTCAGTCACATGTCGGGCAGCCTTCACGCCTTCGCACGACCCTTTCCTTTGTTACCTGAAATGTATACTAAAAGTCAGCTAACGCTGGTGAGTTCTAGTTTAAAACTATTAAGTATGATCATTCTTTTCTTTATAAGTATACATAAATATATACATACATTTCTACAAATACGTATTCATAGTCTTTACTTTTCTTTCTTCATTCTTATGCGATTACATAGATATGTATTCACCTTTTGTTTCTTTAACATTCATTGGTCATACACATAAGGGTGATCAACCCATCTTACGGTACGTATATCACAAAGACATACGCCCTTGGGCTACCGTCGTAGCCCTTTTACTCGTCCGGTCCTAGAAACCGTCCGCCTTAACTTTAGTCCGGCCAACCTTCGGCCGTCCTTCTTTACCGTCCTACCGTCGTAGTCCGTCATATTCGCCCGTCTTCTCTAAGGCATCCGTTTCCCACGCGAACTATTGTTTATGCAACCGTTATACTATTTTAGCATTTACTTCGACCGCCCTTTTATGCTTTTTGTACGTCCTAGCTTGCGAAGGACGTATCTTTCCCGGTTGCAAAATAGTCACGTGGTCGTCCGTCTACAGAAGTAGCCGTTAATTTCGTTTCCGTCCATAACGTATACTTACATTTATAACATGCAATATAAATAATTATACAGCAAGATTTCATTTATTTACATTATGCCATTCTTTCCTTCATTCTTTGTAAACATACGTTTCATTCTTTGTTCAAAATTCATTCTTTATATATATATATAAAATATATATTAGTACATCACATATGATCACATTAGCATTCATATCATTTATTCATTTAGTGTATACATTTCAGCCACAAAACATTTAATAAGATTTGCACATAGCATAGAAGGGGACACATAGAACTCACCTGATGAGTAGTTTCTGAAATACACTTAGCTGGCTACTGAGCGTCACTAATGTCACTCACGATCTATATAATAAAGTCATACACGTAAGGTAGGGCTCCTAGATGACACTAGACATTACTATGCTTGAACCTAGTAGTTTCGATGGATTTACTTATATCGAAACTTGGTAGTTTCGATAGGTTGCTTCTGTCAAAACTTGGTAGTTTTGATAGGTTGCTTCTGTCAAAACTTGGTAGTTTTGATAGGTTGCTTCTGTCGAAACTTGGTAGTTTCGATAGGTTGCTTCTGTCGAAACTTGGTAGTTTCGATAGGTTGCTTATGTATTATCTTAGCTTCGGATCGTGGGCATATCGAAACTAGGTAGTTTCGGTGGGTCTGTATATATATATATCGAAACTGAGTAGTTTCGATGGGTCTGCACCTATCGAAACTAAGTAGTTTCGATGGGTCTGCACCTATCGAAACTAAGTAGTTTCGATGGGTCTGCACGTGTCGTCTTCCCCAAGAATCTGAAGTTTTTGCATGCGAGTCTGATCGAGTCAATATCTCAATTTTCTTAGATCAAAACTTTCGGTTTTCATTCTAGATGCTATTCCTAAGTTCATTTTCAAGTTTCATCCGCAAAATCGTTACCTTTTTAGCCAAAACCCGAAACTTCCCAAAACGAACAAAAACTCATAATGTGATCGAATCGTTACCTGGATTGTAATTCTGATTCGAAGGTTTTGCTCACGGGCTCAGCTGTAACGTGCTCCTCCAATCTCGTGACGATCCGTCGACTTTCTCTCTCTAGACCCGAGCTCTCCTTTCTCTCTCTAGAAGCTGCGTGAGTGTGGAATGAGTAGGGAAGAGGGCTGCTTTGCCTTATATATATACCTGGGCTTCCCTCGGCCCATTGAAGCCGAGTCCAAGCCCGCTCCCTGTTGTTTAAATATTCCGACTAAATCACCGGTCTCGCTATATTTATTCGTTTTATTATTTTTGGGATGTTACACAATCCACCCACCTTACGGAGTCCAGCGTCCTCGCTGGCACACCAGTTCGGCCCCTAGCTCTGATACCATCTGTAATAGCTCAAGCAAACCATACAAAGATATTGTCCGCTTTGCCCCCGATGGGTTGCCCATCTAGGAACTCACAGTTTTGTTTTCACCCGATGAGTTACTCGCCCAGGTAAAACGCGTCTTGATAGAGAAGGTATCCACCCCCTTATAAGGAAGGCTTCGTTCTCCTACTCAACAAATGTGGGATATTACAATGATGTGACAATCCGGACTTTTCAGTTTAACTTCGTTATGTAAATCCAGTAAAAGTTAACCTAAATAACTTAAATTAAACCCCAGGGACTATTTCTGTCATTTATCAAACCCAAACACATCTAAAACCACAAGGACCAAAGTTTATATTACTCTAAACCTAATTCTGTTTGGCTTTGTAAAGTCAAATTCCATGATTTAAATCCTATTGACTCTTGGATAGTCAAACTGACAAGTTTTAACCCAACCCAAACCACAAGGACTTGTTCTGCTAAATCCCAAACTCAATTACATGAAAATCTCAGGGACTAGATCTGTAATTAGACCAATTACGATTATGTTGACTTTTGAAAGTCAACCTAGATGTTCTTGAGTTCAATTCGCGTGCCTAAATCGAATTCCGTTGGAGTTGTAACTGAAACTGAACGATCATGATCATTTACGGCCATTATTAACTCAATAAACCAGACATTGATTTGAATTAAACCTCATTATGGTCATGCGAGTTATAACCGTCAAACCTATAACAAAAATCGATCAGTTCGATCATTTGTTCTATCATTATCGAAAGCAAACGCACTGCAAACCTTTTTCGAATCTCCCAGAAGCTTTTGCCTACACCAATTGCGCCGAAGAAGCAGTCAAGGTCGCCGAAATCTAACCCACATTCCGACGGCACTCATTCTAGTCGGAAGCTATCAATCCATCATCCATCCTGGTAATTGTTTACAGTCTCAGTTTCGTCTCAATTCATAGATCAAAAGCCCTATCATTATCAGCGCTTAAATTATCGAATTCAACGTGAACCAGTTCTAGGGTTCATTTACTCTCTAGTTTAATCGAACCATATCAATTCGATATCAAATACTGAAATTGATCACGTCTACAGACTCGTCTCGACGTCTAGATCAAAAGCCCTATGCTTATAGAGGCTTGCATTATCAATCGGATATGATCTAAATTCTAGGGTTCATGCGAATCGAGTTTAATCGAATTCAACTCTAAACCATATTTAAATCCGATTAAATTGTATCATCAGTCTCGCAACATTCTAAAGTGTTTAAGCCCCATGATTTCATCGATTTCTATCATCCAGTTTGATCGATTTAATACCATGTTCATAACTAAATTTTCGGTCAATAAATCCTCAATGAAACGATCCTAAACTTGTTAAAATTTCAATTAAAACTCACCTACAGACTCGCATGAACTCGTCTAGCAAAACCCCTTTGATTTGATCGATCGTTATCGAATTAGAGGGATTTGGGATTGGTTTGGGATCGATCGCATAAGGGGGAAGAACCCACTGGAATCATTGATTAAAACCCATTTGAATCTGAATCATGTTGCGATGACCCTAGCGGGCGGACTGGTTAAACTCATGTGCAAACCGGGAGGAGACCCGGGTTCGAGTCTCCCTCCCCCTGTTTTGTTTTATTATTTATTTTAAGCATTAATTAATTTAAAAACCTTTTCCTATATTATTATATTTATACATTAAGGTGTTCTAACCCGGAAAACAACCCGTAGGCTCGGGTTTGAATTATTAACCAATTTTTATATTATTCCCACTTTTATAAATAATATATTTATGTTATTATCAAATAAAAATAATATGTTTATATTATTTTCAAACCGTAACTTCTTATTAAATAATATATTTGTATTATTTTCAACCCGTGACTAATGTTATTAAATAATATATTTATATTATTTCGTACCATTTTATACCTCGTGTGACGTTTTAAACAAAATAATAATATAATTAGTTATATTATTTACTCGCGTTTATACATTCGATTAAAAATAATATATTTATTATTTTTCCACACAAATGATTATTTGTTTAAATCCTTCGAATTTAAAAATAATATATTAAATTATATTGTTTTCCTAACTGTTGTAAACGACTCAAGCGTACGAAGTTATGTATTTATTTATTTACTATCCGTTATTACCGTTCGACACGTAACGTTTTTTCCTTAATTAATATTTTAAGAAATATATATATTTCCGTACACACGTTCGTATACTTTTTAATCCTTAGAATGCGTTAAGACGTTCAATCTTCCGTGTCGTCGTCACAAATCCCAATGTGTCCCTAATTGTTATATTTGTATCTCTAGGGCATACATAAGCCGTGCAGGCTGACACTTGTATACCAAATCTCTTACTTGTGTGATACTACCTACTACGCAACCAAGGTGAGTTTCGCGGCCCCTTTTACAGTTTTATTTGGGGGAGAAAACATGTCACAACCTTTTTTGGGTTATTGTAATTCATATGATATCAATGTTGAGGCTAAGCGTAACACACTATCATGAAAAGTCCTCACACACGTCGGACCGTTAATATGTTGTGAACGAGGTAATTTTGGTAGTACTACTGGGTTTGACAAACCCCACCCGCGTTAGTCGCGCTAACTCGATTGGAGGTCGAACGGGTGTTACATTGACCTTAACACATTAGTCAGAGTTGACAGACCTAGCTGGAGACAAACAAACAAACACATTGTCAGTTTCGGTTGCGAGCGCTTTAGCAAAACATGAATATAGGCATGCAACCTATTGATATATATATTGAATGTACATAATCCGCAAACGATTTATTTGAAATGACTGAAACCTGTGAACTCACCAACCTAGTGTTGACTCGTTTTCCTACATGTTTTCTCAGATTGGCACTCAGGATCACGTTAAGCCATGTATGTGTCTTGGACTTCAATTGAAATAATTATCTATTGAACAATCTTTATGTTTTGTTTGTATTTGGATTGGGGCGCGTTGTTTTGCGCATTTATTTTTGTATAAATCTTCCGCATATACACTCTGAACCTTAATCTTTTATATTATTACATTTCAAGTCCCATATAGTGTCGTTTGAAGTAACTAATATCTGAGATCCTGGTTTGTCACCTCCCAAAACGGTAAGACTCCGTTAGTGGAATTTGGGGGTGTGACACACACCCACACACACACATTCAAAAACCGAACACTAAGGAATCAAGGAGAAATCATACCACTTGGTGATTTAAGGAGCATTCAAGAGGAGGACTACAAGAAATCAAGCTAGGAAGCAAGATCATCACCCATTTCATCCATAAAAATCGCCATCTAGGTTTCCTTTTGGTATGAAATGCTACAAACTTTTCTATATCTTTAAATCTTAGTTCAAAAGTGTAAGTTCATCCAGACACCAAAGCGTTTTTACAATAATCTCTAGACTAAAGAAACTAAACTAAAAGTTGGACATGTGGAACTTTAAATCATGTTATATGTATGTGCGTTGTGTCGATATTTATATATATATACATGTGTATGTCTTTCCATGATAAAAAGTATGCTAAGTATAAGTGGTATTGTATGTAGAATATGCAACACTTTGAAATATATGTACAATGGATCATGTTAACAGGTGAGATCTAAAAATATAATAGTTTGTGCAAATATATGTGTATAACCGTATATATGTATATATGTATATACGAGTAGGTTTAGATTTTAGATCTATAATGATAAAATGATAATGTATATGGGAGAAACTAAGTCTTGAACGTGAGTGATCGTCTGGTTTGGGACACTGGGTAATAAAAATCACGAAGATATATATATATATATATATGTGTGTGTGTGTGTGTATGTAAAGCAACGAATTGATGTATGTGGACATATATATATGTGGTTACAAAACCGGGATGTTGTAGAACTTTTAGTTATATAAACGCATGAATATTATTTATGTGTATTTGATATATAATATAACTAAACAACAATTATGACTTTTATGTTAGACAATATAACATGAATAAAGGTGAAACGTGAACATTATTTTGGTAGAAACCATTTCATTGGAAAAACGTTATATAAACCTAGAAACACTTTGGACAATAAATAATAAATTATACCAAAAAAGACATTTTGAAAACAATCATGTTTTAAAAATGAATAAGACCGAATATTATGTTTGCATAACTACTAACAAGAGCTCAATAATGTCCCCCTGGAACAATGCGCAATACAACACCATTTTTTTAACCATTAGCGATGAAATACCGAAAATTCTATGAATAGTATTATTTGGGTTTGACACCCCCAGTCATGGTTAGTCGCGCTCTCCTGGGGTCCACCTCACCAAATAACCGCATATTGTCTTAACACATGCTCATGAGGAGTGAGGAGAGGGAGCTTTCACTGTGCCAGGTTTGGTAAAAAGGGCTTATGTATGAACATAACATTGTAAGACTTGCTAGTTTACAAATAGGTCAATCATTTTTTCGTTAATCACTTTGTTTATTATATACACCTGAAATGGTTGCTTTGTTTAAACATATATAATCAAAACAAATTACAAACACCCGGATATGTAAGAACTAATCGACTAAAACACATGAATCGACAACTCAATTTGATTAACGATCCTAAAGGGACTTATCACAAGTTTAAACGCATTTTATGACCGTTAAGTCATTACCATATTTTTGTTGGGAAAACGACTCACTTTATGACTACGAGATTGTCAAATGTTTCTAAAGTGAACAATTTTATAATAAGCCCATGAACACAGTTTCATGGTTTGGGAAACAATTTTTATATTATGGTCACAAAATCTTTTCGAAGTAAAACGGTTTATTAATATGACCATATTCACGATATCAATGCTTTCAAGGAAAACAACGTTACACTAAAACAACTAAACCTATGAACTCACCAACCTTTGTGTTGACACTTTCAAGTGTGTTTTTCAGGTATTACTTAGCTATGACTCGGTTGGAATAGGCTAGCTATTTGGATTAAAATCTAGTACCCGAAGGAGCATAGATTATCAAGTCTCAAGTCCATCATTGATCTAGAAAGATCAAGGTCATTGTGTTACTTTATATTAGTAAATCTAAAAGTACTCATTACTTTAGAAATCACTACTACAGCTTTCGCTATTGTGTAATTTTACCAATCGTTGCGACCTTTATTTATTTATAAAGTAAATAAATATGGGGGTGTGACACTTGACGTATCAAAATATGTAACGGTAACAACTGTACCGCTAGAGTTAGTCTTACTAGCATCTGACGTGGTCTAACGTTCGTATACACGTACTACGCGTGTATTTGTCACACCCCCGAATTTTCACTTCGAGCCATACCCGTGGGCCATGACCCGAGAGGATCTTTACCATTGAATTACTTTGCACAACCACTAAATGGTTTCAAAATACCTGTTTTAATGCGTGGCTCGAATGAGCCCAAAATAAGTTTGACATAGTTCAAAGTAAATGTGCGGAAGCAATGTTTAAAAAGTTTACAATGATTAAACAAATGATCATAAAGAGTTTGTCAAAACAAAATGACCATGCATGATGAGTGTGTGACTCCTATGGGTGCATCCTAGCCATATATCCTACGCATTCAATGACCTGAGATAAACATGCTAAAATGGGATAACATAATGTTAGTGTGTTCACAAGTTTAATGTAATTAAAATCATATATTGAAAAATGCATGGAAAAGCATATGTACTTTACACATTCATTACTGATCAGACAAAACCAAAAATTATCATAAGTTTATCAACCGATGCTCAACTGTAGCCACTGAAAAAAGGAAAAAGGATGTGGTTCGCCTCTTTGTGCCTTGCACATGAATGGATTAGGTAAAAAATGTACCCGTTCGACCTCCGGTCAAAGTTAGCGCTACTATCCCGAGTAGGGGTTGTTAAACCTAATAGTACTGTTCATGATCACCTCGCTTGTGGAAAAATTAATGGTAGACTTTGAGAGGACTTTGTACACACCAGTACAAACTTATATAATTAATGTAACTGTGTAAGCATGGAAAATATGATTTATTGAAAATGTATACTTGAGCATGTATCTCATCCCAAATGGAAAATAAGTAAAACGGGACTATGAGAACTCAAATGATAACGCAGTGAAATGATATGCAAAGTCTTAGCAAATCCAGCTAAATGAGACGACCTACTCGTGCCCTAGGAAACGTTTAGGACTTTAAGGTCTAAGTATTGTAAAAGTTTGACAATGAACTCTATGCATCCAAATGAGTTGTTTGAAAAGTGACTTTTACATTTCAAAGATGTTTTGACTTGGCGACCCGTTGGACTTAAACATTCAACTCCTAACGTAGAATTCAAACCTCCTTTGAAATAGGTTATTATCATTCTAATAAACATATTAGCATCTAGGCTTCCTTTTGGTATGAAATGCTACAAACTTTTCTTTATCTCGAAATCTTAGTTCAAAAGTGCAAGTTCATCCAGACACCAAAGAGTTTTACAATAATCTCTAGACTAAAGAAACTAAACTAAAAGTTGGACATGTGGAACTTTAAATCATGTTATATGTATGTGCGTTGCGTCGATATTTATATATATACATGTGTATGTCTTGCCATGATAAAAAGTATGCTAAGTATAAGTGATATTGTATGTAGAATATGCAACACTTTGAAATATTTGTACAATGGATCATGTTAACAGGTGAGATCTAAAAATATAATAGTTTGTGCAAATATATATGTATAACCGTATATATGTATATATGTATATACGAGTAGGTTTAGATTTTAGTTCTATAATGATAAAATGATAATGTATATGGGAGAAACTAAGTCTTAAACGTGAGTGATCGTCTGGTTTGGGACACTGGGTAATAAAAATCACGAAGATATATATATATATATATATATATATATGTGTGTGTGTGTGTGTGTATGTAAAGCAACGACTTGATGTATGTGGACATATATATATGTGGTTACAAAACCGGGATGTTGTAGAACTTTTAGTTATATAAACGCATGAATATTATTTATGTCTATTTGATCAATAATATAACTAAACAACAATTATGACTTTTATGTTAGACAATATAACATGAATAAAGGTGAAACGTGAACATTATTTTGGTAGAAACCATTTCATGGGAAAAACGTTATATAAACCTAGAAACACTTTGGACAATAAATAATAAATTATACCAAAAAAGACATTTTGAAAACAATCATGTTTTAAAAATGAATTAATAATATTATTACAAGTCGAGCGAAATAAAAGACTTAATATTTGTTTGATTATTGCATTAACGAGACGTTAATCCGACAAATAAATTCTCGACATGAAAATCACCGCAATAATATATATTACAGATATATATATATATATGTATATATATATACATATATATATATATACACATATATACACACACACACACACATATATATATATATATATATATATATATATATATATATATATATATATATATATATATATATATATTACGTGCTATTAATTGTAAAATAATGCGTGATAATTATGTGTCCTATGTGATACGTCAACTTTAAATTACAATACAAAATGTTCGTATTTGAGGATACATATGCAACAAAAAAAAATCACCAATGGGTCGTAACATAAAATATCTTTTGAAAAAATTAACAAATCTTGAACCGGATGAACTTAAGCGGGTGAACAAATTGCACTTAAGAAAATAGGTCTTAACATTTATATACTTATTGTGTTTAGGGTTCGTATAGTCAAGTATTTCTTGAGCATTTACTGTGATAGGGTTTCGTCGGACACAAGGTGAGTTCATGACCCCACTTTTAGCTTTTAAATATTTTGTAAACATCGAGGAAGAAACATACTTATATAACATATCTGAAAACATATTTGCTTACACGTTTGACAGCACGAACATTCTGGTTTAACTCTTTGTAACACATTTAATTTCAATTTTGAAAGCATGATAAAGCATTATTTGATACAACTAATAAAACACGAAACATAATACAACTGTTTTTGTATGACAATAAATAAATAAGACCGAATATTATGTTTGCATAACTACTAATAAGAGCTCAATAATGTCCCCCTGGAACAATGAGCAATACAACACCATTTTTTTAACCATTAGCGATGAAATTCCGAAGATTCTATGAATAGTATTATTTGGGTTGGACACCCCCGGTCATGGTTAGTCGCGCTAACCTGGGGTCCACCTCACCAAATAACCGCATATTGTCTTAACATGCTCATGAGGAGTGTGGAGTGAGGAGGGGGAGCTTTCACTATGCCAGGTTTGGTAAAAAGGGCTTATGTATCAACATAACGTTGTAAAACTAGCTAGTTTACAAATAGGTCGATCATTTTTTCGTTAATCACTTTGTTTATTATATACACCTGAAATGGTTGCTTTGTTTAAACATATATACTCAAAACAAATTACAAACACTTGGATATGTAAGAACTAATTGACTAAAACACATGAATCCACAACTTAATTTGATTAACGATCCTAAAGGGACTTATCACAAGTTTAAACGCATTTTATGACCGTTAAGTCATTACCTTATTTTCGTTGGGAAAACGACTCACTTTATGACTACGAGATTGTCAAATGTTTCTAAAGTGAACAATTTTATAATAAGCCCATGACCACAGTTTCATGATTTGGGAAACAATTTTTATATTACGGTCACAAAATCTTTTTGGAGTAAAACGGTTTATTAATATGACCATATTCACGATATTAATGCTTTCAAGGAAAACAACATTACACTAAAACAACTAAACCTATGAACTCACCAACCTTTGTGTTGACACTTTCAAGTGTGTTTTGCAGGTATTACTTAGCTATGACTCGGTTGGAATAGGCTAGCTATTTGGATTAAAATCTAGTACCCGAAGGAGCATAGATTATCAAGTCTCAAGTCCATCATTGATCTAGAAGGATCAAGGTCATTGTGTTACTTTATATTAGTAAATCTAAAAGTACTCATTACGTTAGAAATCACTACTACAGCTTTCGCTATTGTGTAATTTTACCAATCGTTGCGACCTTTATTTATTTTTAAAGTAAATAAATATGGGGGGTGTGACACTTGACGTATCAAAATATGTAACGGTAACAACTGTACCGCTAGAGTTAGTCTTACGAGCATCTGACGTGGTCCAACATTCGTATACACGTACTACGCGTGTATTTGTCACACCCCCAAATTTTCACTTCGAGCCGTACCCGTGGGCCGTGACCCGAGAGGATCTTTACCATTGAATTACTTTGAACAACCACTAAATGGTTTCAAAATACCTGTTTTAATTGATGGCTCGAATGAGCCCAAAATAAGTTTGACATAGTTCAAAGTAAATGTGCGGAAGCAATGTTTAAAAAGTTTACAATGATTAAACAAATGATCATAAAGAGTTTGTCAAAACAAAATGTCCATGCATGATGAGTGTGTGACTCCTATGGGTGCATCCTAGCCATATATCCTACGCATTCAATGACCAGAGATAAACATGCTAAAATGGGATAAGATAATGTTAGTGTGTTCACAAGTTTAATGCAATTGAAATCATATATTGAAAAATGCATGGCAAAGCATATGTACTTTACACATTCATTGCTGATCAGACAAAAGCAAAAATTATCATAAGTCTATCAATCGACGCTCAACTGTAGCCACTGAAAAAAGGAAAAAGGAGGTGGTTCGCCTCTTTGTGCCTTGCACATGAATGGATTAGGTCAAAAATGTACCCGTTCGACCTCCAGTCGAAGTTAGCACTACTATCCTGGGTAGGGGTTGTTAAACCTAACAGTACTGTTCATGATCACCTCGCTTTTGGAAAAATTAACGGTTGACTTTGAGAGGACTTTGTACACACCAGTACAAACTTATATAATTAATGTAACTGTGTAAGCATGGAAAATATGATTTATTGAAAATGTATACTTGAGCATGTATCTCATCCCAAAAGGAAAATAAGTAAAACGGGACTATGAGAACTCACATGATAACGCAGTGAAATGATATGCAAAGTCTTAGCAAATCCAGCTAAATGAGACGACCTACTCGTGCCCTAGGAAACGTTTAGGACTTTAAGGTCTAAGTATTGTAAATGTTTGACTATGAACTCTATGCATCCAAATGAGTTGTTCGAAAAGTGACTTTTACATTTCAAAGATGTTTTGACTTGGCGACACGTTGGACATAAACATTCAACTCCTAGCGTAGAATTCAAACCTCCTTTGAAATAGGTTATTATCATATTAGCACATTCGATTGGAATTTAGAACTTGAAACCCAACCTTTGATACATTAAAGTTTCCTTAATTGGAAAGTAAAGTTTTGAGTCCAAAACATGGCAACTATGCAAAATTAATGTTGACATATGAAATTAGGCATGTTATAACACATATAGAACATTTCAATGTTTACTTGCTAAAAATAGACAAACATGCGAGTTTCGAAAAATTAAACTTTCCTATTATTGCAAGATCATGTCAAATTGTCAAGTTTATGGATAAACAACATATATTATCATACAATGCACTTAGTTAAATGTTACTGTCATTTAAACCTTCTAATCATGTTAACATCTTGCAAACACAACTTTTAACAAAATAAAGTTTCATTATTTTGAAACCGGGCTCTAGAACTCATACACATGCATTTGAACCCATCATTTTTGTCAATCATTCTTCCGTAATATTCACTATACAAGTTTCATGCTTTAAATGTACCAATCATCAAGTTTTCATATATACCAAGAAATAAAGTTTCTAAAAATAGAAAACAAGCCTAAAAGCATCACAGACAAGTGATTTTACCCAAAAAAAAATCATACAATCTCTATATCTGGTGTTTATGCATCATTTCCACCAAACAAATCACATCATAACCTCTTCTAACAAAAACCCAAAAAATAAAGTTACTATAAACAGAACCGAGCATGAAATCTCATATGACCAAAAGTTCTAACTAGTAAATCTATACATATTATCCATTATCAATACATATCCAACCATTTTCCATCATCAAATCACCCTAAAACATGGCATCTATCATAAAACCCAAAATTAAAGTTTCCTTAAATAGCAAAAATGAGCATGCATGTATCATCCAACACTTTTGACAACAAAGTTTTCACATATTATCCATCTATAAATATTACTACAACATAATCCATCATCAAATCATCAAGAACACATCATCTAACATACGCTCATACAATAAAGTTTTCTTTTAAGGAAACCGAGCCTAAGAACAAAACAAGAGTCCAAAACCACCAACAATATGTACCAGTTTGTTAGAAAACTCATTGTATTCAAGAATCCATGGTTAAACTTTCATAAAAACAAGTTTTTTTTTATGCATGTTCATTAGAACATGAAGATGAAAATGAAGAAAATGGGTTCTAAATGCTTACGAAAATAAAAAAGTGTGATGGAATGGTGGATGAAATAGCTTGCAAACTTGATAATCTTCACTTGGATGATTAATTTTGGGTGGAAGAGGGATCAAACAACAACAAAAAATGGCAATGGTGATGGTGTGGGTGGTTCTCGGCCGAAAAGAGGGAGGAGAGGGGGAGAAAGTGGAGTGTGGGGAAATGTGGGGGGTATTTATAAGGTCTTGCGATCCCGGTTGGTGGAAAACGAATAGTCACCGATTTATTGAAGGAATTCCAAACTGGTATTAACAAAATTATTTAAAAATATTTTGACTCATGTTAGTATGTTTAACATATAAAATTTTCATATTTTTTTTGAAACTGTCGGTACATACTCCGGACTGGCTGGACTGCATTAAAACAAAAAGTTTCTTCGAAAATTCCCAAAAATTTACAGAGACTTAAAATAACATATCGCAGTATTACACATTAGATAAGATCAAATCTTTTAAGCTTCAACCAAAACATGTAATGATACGCGAAGAACTTCAAAGAATATGGGATCAGATCATGACATGCTTATAATATAAATTATATACGAATTTGCAACACATAACATGTCAATCTAAGTTGTCAATATTATAAGAATTGAAACCATTAGTATCTTTGTCCCATGTTCCTGTTAATTAAAGTACCATTTATTTTGTAATACAACGTGTACCCCACAAATATGCCAACAGAAATTTAAATGTGCACTATCTTCAAGACATATAAGATCATTGCAAGATAATATTCAATCTCCAGGATGAATTATACCGATAAACATAGGAAAATATCAAGCAGAGAATCAGAATGATTTAGAATCGAATGATTCAAATGTCTTGGTTTGGATGAAGTATCATGATTCATAGTAACACAAAGATTATACCAATAGAATTCTTCAACATAAGATTGATCAAGGAATCCTGTAGACTCCCCCTCAACTAGTCAAATGGTCGCATCAACGACTTTATGCTCACCATCGTCATCCTAAGTTTCAGGTTGTCCATTGGACTTTGTAAAACTCTTTCCAAAACATTGTGTGTGACATATTCTCCCCCATGAGCATCAAGTCGTTGAATCAAATAGATTCTCAGTTATCAACAACTCTTTACTCTTGCAGATGTCATTCCTTGTCATGTGCTATGAACAACCACTATCAACAAACCAAATGTTATTAATAGTCCCTCTTGGTTAATCCTACACATCTAACAAGAAACATTAATTTGAAATTGGCACCCAAGCCATGGTAGTCATGGGTCGTCCATCTGTATCAAAATAATAAACCGCACTCCATTCACAATCGAATATCTCATCGATTTTCGGTGATTTCTCCGACGAGTCAGAAACAGAAACTTTAGAATTCCAAACATACTTTTGTTCATTAAGTTCTTTTTGCTTAAAATGTGAAGTGTTTGAACACTCTTGTTCATTTGAAAAATGTTTAGATTGTGAAAGCTCTTGTTGTTCTAAAAGTTTTCTCAATCTTCTGTTTCTCCTTCGTCTTTGAGGTCTATAAAGCCTAACCTCATATTTTGAATTACCCTTTGGTGTATCACGAGGTTTAACCACACTTGGGTTAACATAAGGCTTTCCATGAGTTCTTACCTTTTCTGGAGTAACATGTCGGTTACCTTTGGCGTTGTGAGGACAAGCAATCCGAATGTGACCCACAAGACCATAACAAAAGCAAGATCTCTTCACGATATTCTCTCATATAAGGAATCTTCACACGATAAGATGCACTTGAAGAAGATTCGCCTACATGAACTTCTTTTGGAGTTTGACTGAACAAACTTTTTCTTAACAGGTTTTGATTCAGGCTTCATCTTCTCAGGAATAACATGCTTCTTCCCTTTATTTTTGTAAGTACATTTCACCACAATGTGACCCATCTCATTACAATGAAAGCATGTACGCCTGTCTTTATAATCTCTGACATATGGAACTCTCCTTGAATTTGAAGAACTTCCAAATGTATTTTTACCAGATGAATTAGAATCAACCTTTGGTTCTTCTTGCTTAACCTCTTTCGGTATCCCCTCTACCTTAGCTTCATCAAAATATTCATCAGAATACACCATATCTTCACCTGTGACTGGATTCACTTTCAACATAGTCTTAGGATCTAAATCCTAATCTTTTATAGTCTCAGGTGAAACAGAATAATTTCCATTGAATGGTGGAGGAACATAACCAATACCACTAGTTCCCTTCCCCTCTTCTGTATTATTAAAATATCTCAGTAAGTATGATGAATTTCCAAAGCTTTCTAATTTTCTGTGTAATCTGATCACCTCTACTTTAGATTCAGCTAGTTCCTTATCTTTCTCAGCAAGATCAATATTTCGTTTCTCAATTTCTGCAAAGGACATATCCAGGTGATATGCCTGCTCTTTGATCTTCAAAGTCAGAGAACTTATATCCCTCTTCAATGATTCTATCCTTTCAATACACACATTTTCATTATCCTTTAATTTCTGGTTTACCATGTTCATCGATTTCATATCACAAATGAGGTTTACGTTGTCATCCATAACCCTCATCATTTTATCCTTTACTGAAATACAGTTAGAACAAAATATTTTAGAGTTAGAAACTACCTCATATTTTACTTCTGAACAAGATGCACCAGGAGCCAAGAATATGTCATCATCAGCTTCACTCTTTTAGTCAACATAGACAGGCTCTGCATCAATTTCTGATTCACTCAGATCATCTTCAACTGTCTGAAAGCTTTCTTCAGTCATCACATTAGTCTCAGTAGATTGAGTACTTTCACCAGAACGAATACTCTCACTATCACTTAATTCTGCAAAAGAATGACTTTGAGAATAACTCGGCTTCTTCAATACTTCTTTGACCAAGACCATAGACGCGTGAGAAGTTGCTTCACCCTTTTTCTTTAATGATTCCCACAGATCTCTTGAAGTTGGACACTTTCCGAGACTATGAATGATTTCTTTTGGTAAAGACAATTTTAAAGATTCACACGTTTTCATCTCTTGCTCAAACTTCTGCTTTTCTACTTTAGTAAGAGCCTTCACTGGTTTAGGAACATCACGAAATTCAAGAAAGTCAAAAGTAGGAAGCACATATCCTTATGTTATTGGTCTCCAAAAATTTTCATCAGTTTCTGATACGAACTGTTCGAGCCGGACTTTCCGGCTACTGTAATCTGATATGCACAAAAGCCTCGGTGGCATAGTTTCAATCGCATTATCATCACATGAAATTGACATTTTAAAATTTTTGCGAAAATATCCGGAAAAAAATTCCCGCAAAAATACTTTTTTTTTAAAAATTTCAAAAATTCAAAATTTAAAAAATGATTAAAAACAAGCATGGTAACTTTCCCTAAAAAAATTTGGATAAGAAAAAAATTTTCCGCCAAAATAGATAAGTTCGCCTGACATTTTTTATTTATTTATTTTTTAATTTTTTTAAGGACACTAGCGAACTAGATAAGTTCGCCTGAAATTACTGTATCCTGATACTGCACGAGCGAACTTAATAAGTTCGCCTGAACTTCACTGAGCGAACAAGACCACAAGCGAACTTGATAAGTTCGCCTAATCAATAAGTTCGCCTAATCAATAAGTTCGCCTAAACTGAGTGAAGCGAACTTGATAAGTTCATTTGCTAAGTTCGCCTGCAACAAAATCTCAGCAACATCGCTTGCTTCAGCTGTAGCAAACTCAGGAAAAACTTCCACCCAAACAAGAACAAACATCACCGAAAATCATCATTTCTCACAGATTAGAAAAAATTTGAAGAAATTGGATCGTAGGAATTGGTATTTTATGAATTAGAACACTTCTATCGGATTAATTTCACCAAAATCCACTTCAAATCCACGAAATCAGCAGCAAAATCGACTTCAAGAACTTGAAAACCCCATGGATACAAAAACTTGAAAAAATGATCAATTTCTTGTCAAATTGTACACAAATCGTCACAAATCACCAAGAATCAAACACAAATCACGAGCAAATTCTTTTATACCACTTGTAGGTCCAAATGACTCATCTGCAGATCGATCTCGTGACAGGACGTCTCGATAACACGGAGTGCGGAATCCTACCGTGTTAAAGTTTGTATACGAATTGACAATAGAAACAGCAGGTAAATAAACTTCTCTTTGTATTCCACAAAACACAGAGTTTACAAATTCACAGAATACAATCGTTTAAGCCCCTCTAGAACAGAACCTGTAAACATATATATATATAGACATAAACCTGCTATAGGCGAAACTAGGCGAATTTAACAAGTTCGCTCCTAAAGATGCTTAGGCGAACTTGTTAAGTTCGCCTTTCTATGAACTTACACAGAATTTTATCAACAGTTACAAATCATGTCCTAACAAAAATCTAAAGTAACATTCAGTCCACCACAACCTTCATATGTTACATCAGCAACATCTTTCTCTATTTCAACTTCTACTATCTCTCCTTCCTCAAAATCAGAAAACACATCTTCATCATCAAGTTGATCATCTAGCTTGTCGGCATTCTCTAAGTCAGAATCTTCATAAAAATAATCATCTAACATGTCAATAATAGCCTCCATATCCTTATCTTTTCTCCAAACTCAATGTAGGTCCACTTGGGGTCAATACAGATCTATCTCGAGACGTGACGTGTTAAACACACGGAGTGCGGAATCCAACCGTATGCATGATCGTGTATATGAGACAACAACAGTATCAATGAACAAACAATATGTAAATAATCTCTCTTTGATTGCTCCAAACACTGAGTTTACAGAACTTGAATACAATATGACAAAGCTCTTCAAACAAACCCGTAAACTACTATTTGTAGAGTCTAGTATTTTTATAAGCTGATGTTATCAATATATTTTTGAATAATGTTTAGTAAAGTTTATTTACTTGTAATTTCATTTTATGTAATTTCCTGTTTTTTATTCTAAGTCTGGGCTATCGAAACTACTTAGTTTCGATTGAGGTTTGTTCAATCGAACCTAATAGTTTCGATAGATAGGAAGTTTCGGTAGGCTTGTTTTCACTTGTAAATGCTCAACCGAAACTACTAGTTTCGGTGAGCATAGTTTCGATGCCCGTCAACTTACTATAAATAGCCTAGTTTGAGAATGTTTATGGTGTGGATAGCGGCTGTAACCCTAAAATTCTCTCTTTCACACTTTTCTGAATCAATACACATTTGGAGTTATTTCATCTGTTGTTCTTACAATTTGATATCATACTTGTGTTGATTCCTGTGTGGTTTGCTTGTTTATCTTCACCAATTCTGTTTCTACCCTCTGTTTCACCACCATACACACTGATTCCACCTGTATGTGTGTGTAATCGATCTTCTGTTGATTTCCGGTTGAAATCTGGACCTACCATTGTTATCAGAGCTTTATGCGCTATATTTCTGAGTGTATTCAGGTTTTTGTGATCGATTTTATGTGTTTTTCGGTATATTATTGAAGTTTTCAGTATCGGAGTTTTGGAAGCACTGTTCCATCAATTTTCGGTCATATCTGTTCAAGTTTTTGGGATTAAAGGGTATTTTCGTGATCAGGAGTATTGTTAGAAGTTTTTCGCTGGATTGGATTTCTATTTCTTTGCTTTTGATTTTTGAAGGTATTCATCAATGGAGATTTTTTGAGTTTGGGAAGAAGACATCGAAACTACTGGGAGACAATTTCTGCCTTTTCGTTGGTCATCGAAACTTCTTGTCTGTACTCTTGTCTGGAGAAGGTATCATCGAAACTAGTTATTTGTCCTGTTTTATCGAAACTAGCCATCATCAAAGGAGCAACATGAGAAAAAGAAGTCATCTGGAAAGCAAGTTGTCGTCTCTCCCAAATCCACTACAACTTCCAGCTCCACAGATCTAGTCTGTTAAGTTGATGGACACTATCATTGGGGAGATCAAGAAGGGGAAGCAGCTGACAAGGCACTGATGGCGGATATTGAAGAAAAGGAGAAATGTGTCATGGTTGAACCAGCCCTACCAGCTGAGGTAATGTCTAGACTTTGAAATGCTAAATCTTGTTTAAATGAGATTCAGAAATATAGATTCATCAACACGGCCTTGGTCGATGAACGAGATCACATAAAGGTGATGTGTCACTCTATGGCTAAAAATGAGAAACTTTACTTAAAGAAAATTCCTGATATTTCTGGAGAAAACCGATCTTTGATTGTACAACTTATTACACAAAAGAATAATAATCAAATTTTAACTAAAAGACTTCAAAAGGCTGAAAAAGCAAATTTTCAAGTTGAACACATGGGTAAAGATCAGAAAATTATTTTTGGAATCATTGACAACCAAATTCATAAAAAGGTCACAGAAGGCATCGGGTATCACTCTCACCCTCCTCCGTATTGCAAGTCAGGTAGATTTGCTGATATGCCAGTTGCTCATGTTCCCACACCCTGTGTTTGCAATTTATCTGCTGATGATTATATCCAAACTTCAGACTCTAACAGTTTTGCTTCCTGTGCAGAGTCATATTGTGTAGGTTTCGAAGATGATTGTGATGAGAGTTCTAGTAAGAGAAATGTTTTAAATGAACTTGAGTCGGATGAATGTAATAATATGTCCGTGTCAAAAACCAGATATTTGTGAACACGTTGAAAAGTTGTATTTTGGTTCTATGCCTTCTGAGCATGACAGTTTGAGAAATGCTATTTTTATGTTTAAGAATACTTTGCCTTTTGTTCCTAAATCTGTAAATGTTATGAGTTGTATTGCAAATTTTAAAAGTACAGGAGTTGTTGTGACTGACATTCCATAAGAAACAATGAGCAATCTGGAATTTTTCAGATTAAAGGAAGATCAAATTCTTCATGAAAGAAATATTGAAGTACGAGTTGCCTCTAGTTCTGATGTCTCAACATCACAATCATGTTCATCATCTTGTGATGACAATTATCAGGCTAAGCCGACATGTAATAAAGTTTGTTTTAGTTGTGGGGAATCCAATCATGTTTTCAAGACATTTAAATTGTCTACATATCGTTTTAAAAAGAAAATGTATCATCTGTTATTCAAAATTCGGTTGACTGTGCTTCAAATGTTTTCTCTATATCACAACATAGTAGAACTCTGCGACGTAAAAGGATTAAAAATGCTAAAAATTGGTCGAAAATGATTTGGAAAATTAAGAATAATGATCTTTTTTATAATACATTAAAGGAGGATTCTGACTATGATTTTCGAAATGCATATTGCAAAATTAAGAAGTTCCAAGTTAGCAATGGCTTGGTTACAAATGTCTGAATGATTCATTTTATGCACGGATAATCAAGGAGGACTGGAGACAATATTTGGCATGTCGACAGTGGTTGCTCAAGACATATGACTGGTCATTTTGCTTTATTACAAAATTATCATCCAATAGACGGAGATTTTGTCGCCTTTACAGGCAATCCAAGAGGAGGAAAGATTGAAGGATAAGGAACTGTGTCCAACTGTGTAAATAGCTTGGAGAATGTCAACTTCATCCCACATCTGAAGTATAATCTGATGAGTGTGTCCTAGATTTGTGATAAAGACTCTTGTGCCCTCTTCAACTCAAGAGAATGTTTGATTCTGAAGCCTGTAGTGGTTATTCCCAAAGACCTAATCTTCATGCGTGCCCCTCAAAGATTCAATACATACAGTCTGGATATGAATAACCCATTAGGAATCGAATCCTGCTTTCTCTCAAAAGCTTAAGAAGATGAGTCCTTTCTTTGGCACAAAAGATTAGGACATATGAATTTCAAGACAATGAACCATCTTGTTAGAGGAAACCTTGTCACCGGTTTACCTCTAAAAGACTTCTCACATGTGGAACACTGTCTTTCCTGTTCCAAGGGCAAGCAGCACAAATCATCCCACAAGCCCAAAACCAATAATTACATTGACTCCCTTCTTCAATTGCTTCACATGGATCTCTTCGATCCTGTGAGTGTCATGAGTCATGAAAGGATCCTACTTCTTGGTGGTAACCGATGACTTCTCTCGGTTTACTTGGGTATTCTTCCTGGCAAAAAAAGATGAGACGCCAGAGACTCTGAAGATTCTTCTACTACAAATGGAGAATCTGTTCAATCTAAGTGTGAAGACTATCTGCAGTGATCATAGCACATAATTCAAGAATGGCATTTTAGATACTTTTTGTGAAAGTAAGGGTATCTCTCGGTAATTCAGTGCACCTCGTACTCCCCAACAAAATGGTGTAGCTGAACGAAGAAATCGTACGTTAATAGAAGAAGCAAGGACTATGATAGTTGATTCAAAGATTCCTGTCACATTTTGGGCTGAGGCAGTCAATACCGCATGTTTTGTGCAAAATCGAGTTCTCATCAAGCTGCAACAAGACACCTTATGAAATTATGTACAAGCACAAGCCTGTTATTGATTTCTTGAGGAAGTTTGGGTGTGTTTGCATAATGCTGAATACTTCTGATCAGCTGAACAAGTTTGAAGCTAAAGCAGATGAGTGCAATTTCGTGGGCTATTCCTCTAACCAAAGAGCTTTTCATGTTTACAACATAAGACGAAGGATTGTGCTGGAGTCCATTGATATTAACTAGCATGAAAGCAATCATACGGACACTAGGGACGATCCTGATTGGCTTTTTGATGTCGATTCTTTGTTTAAATCATTTAATCTTCCTAATTTCACTAACATATCTGTCTCAGCTAATCCTCTTATGCCTGTGAATATATTAGGTACCTCTACTGCTTCAGGCTCTTCATAATCAAGTCAATGTATCGATGTTCCTCCTACAATAGCTAATGCTGAATCCACTCAGGACTCCTCAGCCTCTGTGGCAATAAGTGAAACTGTTGAAGAAACTCCTCCAATAGTGGATGTTGCTCCACAATCATTTGCTGAAGGTCCTATTGATGATGAAGCTGAACTTCCTAACAATAACACTACCAATCTGGATGAACACTTGGATGAGGATGAGATTCCACAGTTGAGAATTCACAAGGATCATCTTATAGACAACATCATTGGTCCACTCAATGTGGGAGTCCGAACTCGTAGTGCCACCGAAGAAATGAATGATGGTGTCTTCTCTTGCTTCATATATCAAGTTGAACCTAAGAATATCAAAGCCACTTTTCTTGAGAACAGTTGGGTAGAGGCCATGCAGGAAGAATTACAGCAGTTCAACAAGTTACATGTGTGGAATCTGGTAGACCTTCCAAAGAACAAAGTCCCAATCGGCACTCGCCGGGTATTTCGTAACAAGAAGGACGAAGGGGGAATCGTGATTCGTAACAAAGCCTGCTTTGTGGTTCGGGGGGTTTTATCAAGAAGAAGGGATTGAATTTGAGGAAGTCTTTGCATCAGTGGCTCGCTTAGAAGCCATCAAAATGTTTCTGGCATATGCAGCCTATATGGACTTCACAGTTCATCAGATGGATGTCAAAAGCGCATTTCTGTATGGAAAGGTTCAAGAGGAAGTTTATGTCAACCAGGCACCGGGTTTCATTGATCCAAACTATCATGACAGAGTTTAAAAACTTGACAAGGCATTGTACGGTCTCCATCAAGCACCCCGTGCGTGGTATGAGACGTTATCTAAGCATCTGCTTGATTATAGTTTCACACGAGGGGCAATTGACCAAACTTTGTTCAAACGAAAGGATGGTGTGGATACCATTTTGGTGCAAATCTATGTTGATGATATCATTTTTGGATCCACAAATCCTTGGTTATGTAAACAGTTCGAGGAAGTGATGCGTTCTAAGTTTGAAATGAGCTCTATGGGAGAAATGAAGTTCTTTCTTGGAGATAAACATTGTATGATGACGTGCATAAAATACCTCCATTCTCCAACTAAACCACCTTTTCTTGCTTGAGTATCATTTGGTCTGCCTCTGTAACCCATCCTCTGAAAACATCCCATAATCAGTGTTCCAGGATATGACATAGGATCTTCATTAGCACCTCCCAATGCCAAAACATCACGAATAATGTCCGCTGAAATAGCTACCTCTGTATTATTCATCGTAGCACGAAGTACGTGAGGTTCAACATCTGTGTCTTGATGTACTGTATCCCAGAATTGTTGTATGTACGATAAGCTAATGTACAGATCTGCAGATAAGGCCACATGCAAACATGAACGATTCAAAAGTTGATAATTCCTTGGAAATTAACAGCTTCAGACATATTTGGATCTAACAACGCCACTTGATTATGTTTGTACTCAACACGACGAGCCATCTGTAAAAGTATTAGACAAAGAAAACACATTAATCATATAAGAAACAAAAGAAAAAAAATCATAAAAAGTTTCACAAAAAAAATTTCACACAAAAAAAAATCACAAGTCCAAACACTACTTAGCCCTTAGGCGAACTTAATAAGTTCGCTTAGTGTTGCAAGAGGCGAACATATTAAGTTTGCCTAAAAAAGTTCGCTTGAACAAGTTCGCCTGAAGAAGTTCGCCTGAACCAGTTTGTCGATACAAATTCTACAGCAAAATCGCAAAATGTCCAAATCGTCAATTTTTTTTTCAAATTAAACACATCATAATCATTGATACTCAACCACGAAACATTATTAAGCGTTAATTGTAAGTTTTAACCATGAAACGACACCATATCAGATCAATCTCAGACCGGCGGTCAAATGACGATGAACACAGGGTCAAAGGATCAAATTTCCATCGATTTAACGGATAAAAAACCCTGAAATTACCTTAGAAAGATTCGCAATTCAAATCCGATCCAGAGGGAAACACGAAAATTTCAAATCGAAAAATCTAGTTCAGATTGTCACAAGTTCGCTAAAAACCCGTAAGTTCGCTCAATAAGTTCGCTCCCATAGTGAAACAAGATAATAAGGATAAGTTCACCTGAACAAAATATTTAATCACAATTAAGTTCGCTTCATTAGGCGAACTTGTTAAGTTCGCTTAACAAGCCACAGGCGAACATATTAAGTTCGCTTAATCAGAAACAAGCGAACATATTAAGTTCGCTCCAAACCTTTTCCATGAGCAATTTCTTCACTTTCAACACGTCACATTCTTGTGAACTTCAATCTGTAGCATATATCCGATCCAATCCCGAATCATTTTAATAAAAATAAGATTCTCATGGAAGATAGAAACAAAATATTTTTGGATTTTATCTGTACAAACGGAATCACATATTTTTTGTTTTTATCTGAGCAAACTGAAACATATATTTTTGGATTAATATCATGAACAAGAAGATCATATCAGTATATGAGTAATTCATCACACAGTCTATTATCAACTATGGGTAACCTATGATATGAAACAATCAAACTCATTCTTATGTAACTCAAATCTTTTTCATCTTATGTAATTTTTGCAATCAATTTGAATATTACTTGAAATGATATGCGATAAATTTCAAAGTAAACAAGATCAGGTTATGAAATGCTCAATTTTTCATTCCTAATTTGAAATACAAAGCATGAATTCTTAAGTTGTCAATATTATATAATTTAAAACTATGAGCATTTTTCTTCCCAATTCATGTGAGTTAGTACCATTTAGATGAAAAACATCGTGTACCCCACATATATGCCAACAGAAATTTAAATTTGCACTATATTCAAGACATACACCGTTTATTTCAAGATTAGATCAATCTACAAGATGAAATTATCTCTATTAGCATATATATAGATTAGCAGATCCCAAAGGATATGAGAATTAGGATGATTCAGAATCAAAAGATTCTAATGAATTGGCTTTATAATGAGAATCAATAGATTCTGGTAGGAGGATCCAACTATTATCTGGATAAATTTCAATGAAATCAGAATATATGATGTATCTAACTGATCCAAGGGTGAATATATGTTCCAACAGATGATGTCATAAACATATCTTAGTCAGCAACACATTGCATTTTTTTCGGGGCATGGGCAGTGAAGTGAACTGAAAGAGATTGTGCTAAAGACATAATTAGATATTGGTCTCATGATATTATTAAAACCATATATTCTATATCTGATAATGATCTTCTACACATACACACAGGCATATAATGGATTCAAATCATAGATGTAATCATATCATATTTAATTTTCACACTACTATTGGTTCAAAAACGCTTCTAGTCTATTGACATTTCAAGTTTCAAACACATATTCAAATTAAAACATATTATTAAGATTAGAGCATTCAAAACACTATCATTTTTTATTTAAGCAAACTTTGAAATTTAGATCAAATCAATTTACTTTAAACTATCATATATCAAAGGTCTACTATGGTCATGTGTAATGAACTATTCACCGATGTCCTATCATTTCTTCTCTAACTTCAAATGATTTTAAATTTTTCATTTTGTTTTGAATTTTTATAAATAACAATTTTTGACTGAAATTTAAAATGCAGAAATGTAATAAAGCAATAAAAGAAATTTAAAACAAAATCTCCCATGAAAATTTGTTTTTGAAAAACTTTTATTTGGGATTGATCATACCTATCATTTTGATCAGAAATTCAAACCTGGTACGATCAAATGCCTTGGTAAAAAGATCAGCAAATTATCATATGTATGTACCTTTACCAGCTCAATCAACTTCTTATCTGCACAATCACGAATAAAATGATATCTAATTTCAATGTGCTTTGTTTTACTGTGCTTAACAAGATTATTTGTGATAGACATTGTCGCATTATTATCAATAAACATGGGGGTTCCTGTAAAATTCAAACCGTAGTCTCTTAATTGCTATTGGATCCACAAGATCTGTGAACAACAACTCACAGCAGCAATGTATTCTGCTTCACATGTTGAAATGGAGACCGTAGTTTGCTTTTTGCATTGCCATGAAACTATACGATTACCCAAGAACTGGCAACCACCTGTAATAGATTTCTTGCCCAAACAACAACCACCAAAATCAGAATCAGTGTATGCATTGAATTCAAAGATAGAACCATGTGGAAACCGTAGTCCCAATCTTTGTTTTCCTTTCAGATAACGAAAGATTCTCTTTACTGCAATCAAATGAGACTCTTTTGGTTTTGCTTGGAACCTGGAACAAATACACACAGCGAACATTATGTCTGGCCTTGAAGCGGTTAAGTACATGAGATTTCCGATCATTGAACGGTAGAATCGGCAATCAACTTCTTTCCATCCGGGTCAGAACTCAATTTATGATTGACCGGAATCGGAGTATCGTATGGGGGTACAGTCCTCCATATTGAACCGGCTCAAGATGTCCTTTACATACTTGGAGTCATGAATAAAGAAACCATCTTCCTTCTGATTAACTTGAAGACCTAGGAAAAATGATAACTCTCCCATAGCTGACATCTCAAACTTCGATTTCATAATACTCTCAAACTCATTGCACAACCCTTCATTTGTAGAGCCAAAAATAATATAAATTACATATATCTGTACCAGTGGATATTCTCTCCCCTACTTTATTAACGAATAAATCGAGTCAATATGTCCACGAACAAAATCATTATCCATAAGATGTGTAGACAACGTTTCATACCACGCTCGAGGAACTTGATGAAGACCATAGAGAGCTTTATCAAGCTTGAAAACTTTAGATAGATTAAGGGGATCTTCAAACCCCGGCGGCTGACACACATAAACTTCCTCCTTGACTTTACCATATTAGAAAGCACTTTTTACATCTAATTGAAACACCTTAAATCCTTTGTATGCAGCAAAAGCAAGAAAACAACCGTATAGCTTCAAGCCTAGCAACAGGAGCATAAACCTCGGTGTAATCAATTCCCTCTTGTTGATTGAAACCTTGTACAACTAATCTTGCCTTATTTATCACCACAACACCTCGATCGTCTTTCTTGCATTTAAACACCCACTTCGTACCAATTGGATACACACCCTTTGGAAGATCTACAAGATTCCAAACTTTGAGTTTGTCAAACTGAGCAAGTTCTTCCTGCATGGCCTCTATCCAATTGTTATCACGTAAAGCCATTTCGACATTCTTTGGTTCGACCTGAGAAATAAAACAGGAATGTAAGCATACATCAAAAACACTAGTATCCTTAAAACCTGTATACAAGCAAGTGTTGTCAATAATAGAACGTGTTTGCACTCCATCTCGCAAATTCCCAATGATATTTGTAATCAGATGAGCTTTGAGTTCCTTGATTGATGCAACCTCAGGAACCGGTAACACATCAACTTGAGTTGTATCAGATTGATAAGACATATCTTGATTAACTGGTATCTTCGAGTCCAGATTTGTAGGAATCTCCCCCAAAGCCTGTGTCAAATTAGAAGATTCATCAACTAACAAAGGATCAGCAGAAGAATCTTGGAAAATAACATTTTCATCCTCACTATCAGACTCTTGTGTTCCCAAACAAGAAGCAACATTAGGATCTGGAGCAGATGTAGAAGGAACAGATGAATGCGCAGTCGGTAGAAAACCACTATTCTATGCATCCTGACATGAATCATATAATATAGTAGCTTCCTCGGGAGAAATATCAGAAGGTAATTAAAAAGACTTGAATAAATTGTCATAATCAAAAGCCTAGTCTGGTCCAATCGCCTTTTGAGGTAAAGACCGATTAGAACAGTCAATATGAAACCATTCTTCAACTTGACGAGTCACTTTGTTATAAACCCGCTTGGTAGTAGAATTTTCATCATACCCCAGAAAGATCCCTTCAATAGCCTTAGCACTGAACTTGGTTAGGACATCTCTAACTTTCAACAGGGTGTATGGATTACCAAAAGGTAGTAAATATTCCAGATTCGGCTTATGATTATTAAGCAACTCATAGCATGTCTTGTTGTGTCGCTTAACGGTCAAAACTCTATTCAAAACGTGACACACAGTATTCACAGCCTCAGCCCAAAAAGTTACTGGAAGCTTAGAATCTGCAAGCATCGTACGTGCCGTTTCAACCAAAGTCCTGTTCTTTCGTTCAGCAACTCCATTTTGTTGAGGTACATATGGTGCACTGAATTCATGATGAATTCCCTTTTGAAGACAAAATAAACCCATCTTGCTATTTATAACTCGCTGCCATTGTCACTCCTAATTCTTCCGACTTTTTGTTTGAACAAATTCTCTAAACCCAGGATTAAGAATTGTACCAACTCTGTGGTTTTGGCTTTAGAAGCAAGGAACTTAACCCATCAAAATCTAGAGAAATCATCTGCTACTACCAGACAGTAAGATTTACCGCCAATGCTCCTGATACTAATCGGTCCGAACAAATCCATATGCAGTATCTCCAAAGGAGTCACAATTGAATTCTTTGACTTAGATTTGTGGGACTTCTTATGTTGTTTCCCCTTCTTGCAAGGATTACAGTCATCAGGAACTGAAAATTTCATTTTTGGAACATAAAAACCAGATCATTCTTCACGAGATAATTCATTTTCCGATAATTGATGTGAGCAAGTTTCCTGTGTCACAAAATAGAATCCGACTCAGACCCCTTGGAGAGTAGACAAGTAGGATTTAAATTCGTTGTAGTAGCAACACTCATGTCTAGGACATATGTGTCATTTCTCATAAGAGCCTTCATTAGAATCCATTGGTTAGGAATCACAAATCCCGGTTTTAAGATATAACACTCAGAATCATTGAAATGAAATGAAAATTTCTTGTCACACACTTGAGATACACTCAAAAGATTATGTTCAAGTTGCTCCACATAGTTCACTTTCTCAAATTTGACTTTATCGTTCTTTAACGTACACTGACCAGTTATGTACCCGCCTTTATTTCCAGCAAAAGCGACATAACCACCATCAATATTAATAACATCTTACAACAAACGAATATTCCCTGTCATGTGTCGAGAACAAACACTATCCACATACCACGTATTGTTGATAGTCCTGCTTGGTTGTCCCTACATAAACAAAGAAAATCAGTTAGAAATTGGAACCCAAGCCGTTATGGTCTTGGGTCGTCCAGATGGATCAAAATAAACAACTTCAATCAATTCACAATCAACATTGTCATCAACCTTTGGAACATAAGATTCACAATTAGACCTTCTCAATGAAGACATAGTATGATTAATTGGAAAAACATTATTAGATTTATGATTATCAGATTCAGGTATTTCCAAAAATTTCTTTAGTTTTCTGTTACGTCTTCTTCGTTGTGGTCTAGAAAGTTTGACCTCAGGTTGAGAACCATTTGGAATTCCAACATGTGGAATCTCAAACTTCTTTTGAAAAACAACTGGTTTAGAAATATGCTTATCATGTTGCTTAAATCCCGAAGATTTAGCAAATGATTGACAAGGCACATTCTTTACAACACTAGACGTAGGCTTTCCCACATTTTGTCTTTTCAGAATCGGCACCACTCGTTGTTGTGAGGAAACAATCTTTAATTTGCCTTGATTCTTATAAGGACAGTGAATCAGAATATGACCAGCCTCATTACAGTTAAAGAAAACTCTTTTATCTTGATGATTTCTGATATAAAGAGTTTTTCTTGAATTTGATGACCCTTCCGATGAACAATCTTCAAAAGATTTTACTGAATATTTGACTGGCTTCTTTTGAACAAAAACTTGTTTAGTCACCGTTGATAAATTCTTCTTCTAATTACCAGCAGCAACAAAACCACTTGATTGTAACATTTTGGAAAGTTTAGGTTGATCAACTTTCACCTCATCAGGTTCTGTTAAAATGCATCTATCCCGGGTAACATTTTTCACTACCTTTGGTTCATCAAGTTGCACTTTCTTAGGAATGCCTTCAACCTTTTTATCATCAAAAACTTCATCCTCAGAATCAGAATCATAGATCATATCTTCACCAGTTACTAGATTTACTTTCAACACCGTCTTTGGATCAATTTCCTCTTCATGAATAATTTCTGGTTCAACCACATAATTTGCATTGAATGGTGGAGCAACCAAAGCATATGTTTCAGATGCATGATTAGAATTTTCAGAGCTAGAGGAGCCATGTGACTGATTATGATTGTTCTGAAAGTTATTAGGCTTCTTCTAAGAATCAAATTCAACTTTTGGTTTCACACATTCATTGGCAAAATGACCATACTCCTAACAATTATATCAACGAACTTTGGTTTTGTCGAATCCCATATGTGAACGACTGTTAGAACCGATATACTTTCTTCCAGTCTTCTTCAAAAAATCCTTTCCTTGTCTCATCAGCATAGCCATATTTCATTGAATGTTCATCTCTTCCAGATCAACATGATCAATCTATCTGAAATCCTATTCAATAACATATGGATCATGAATCTTTCCTCCAATAAAATATTCATAAGAAGCTATAAAGGAAGAAAACATAGCTAAATAATCATCAGCAACTCTTTGATTCATATTATGTGTTCCAGATGATGAAGAAGCAGTATTTGCAGAGAAACCAGAATGACTTGGAACCCCAGAACAATGATCATTAGAAACATCTTGAGTATCACCAGAAAAGAACGCAACCCCTGCACCAGTTTTGCTAGAAGTTGTAGCAAAAAACATTGAAGGATCTTGAATATGCCCCATATTGGTTTCCTTCTTCTTCATATCAAATCATATGATTGAATCTTGCCAAGAACCTCTTCATGTAGGTCCCTAATTCGGTGCGTGACGGTTCTCTAGACTCGCGGTACGACACAGTGATAACGTGCGGAATCCATGATCAACGTGCTCGTGTAACTCAATCAACAACAACGGTGTAAATAAACTCTTTGTATTTCCATCACAATATCAGGTTACAAGATTCACAAAATTCTCTCTAGTCTCTCTGATATCTTATCTAACAGACTCTGTAAACTGTCTATTTATAAGCACCAGTTCTGCACCAGGCGAACTTAACAAGTTCGCCTAAAAGATGCTTAGGCGAACTTATTAAGTTCGCCTCGAATAGGCTAAGCAAACTTAACAAGTTCTCCTCAGATAGACTAAGCGAACTTAACAAGTTCGCCTCTGATAAACCAGGCGAACTTGTTAAGTTCGCCTCTCTATGAACTTACACAGAATTTTATCAACAGTTACAAAACATGTCCTAACAGACTCCCCTTAACTGTTGCTAACAATTCTATCAAATACAAGTCAAAGACTCTAAGACTAAGACATATAATCTTCAAGCTCGTTGTCACCAGAATATGCTCCAACAGACTCCCCGTTGACAACAGCTTTAGAAGATTGTCATCCGTCTTCATATAACATCAAACAAGTTGTATTCTTCGTCTTGTTCATATGCACTTTCTATCTTATTTTCTAGAAGAAAACTTGGGAGAAGGACCCCTTGTCAACTTCTGTCTGTAATATTAAGTTTTTACAAAGGAGAACAACCAAGAATAACCAACAATTAAGATTTCTATGGAAGCTGAAAAAATAAAATCTTTTTGGTTTTTCAAACATAAGAAACACAAATTTTTTTTGGTTTTTCTCTATATAAAATGAAATGTAAAATACAAAATCACATATTTTTTGTCACACCACCAAATTCCACTAACGGAGTTTTACCGTTTGGAAGGTGACACACCAGGATCTCAGTCATTAGTTACATCAAACGACACTATATGGGACTTGAAGTGTCATAACATAAAAGTTCAGAGTTAATGCGGAAGCGTTTAAAGAAAATAGATGCTGCGCAAAACAAATACGCTCAAGTTTAATTTAATAAAAACAAGTGAATTGTCTCAAATGTTTGCATATGAAGGAAATGACAGTAGGACTCTATGCATGCCCTAGATGTGCAACGTGTGCCTTAGCGACCTGAGAAACATGTAAGAAAAAGTGTCAACACGAGGTTGGTGAGTTCACAGGTTTCAAGTTTGCAATAAGAGAGTGTTTACCAAATTATGTACATTCAATATGCATATCCATAGGTAGATAGCCTATGTTCATGTCTTACTAAAGCGCTCGCAACCGAAGCTGACTGTTTGTGTATTTGCCTCCAGCCAGGTCTATCAACTCTGGCAAATGTGAGTAGGCTAACATTTCACCCGTTCGATCTCCAATCGAGTTAGCGCGACTAACGCGGGTGGGATTTGTCAAACACAATAGTACTACTAAACATTACCTCGCTAAGATCCATATTAACGATTCGATGTATGATGAGGACTTTCTGTGATAGTGTGTCACGCTTAGCCTCAACAGTAACAACAAATGAATTACAATAATCTAAAAATAGTTGTGTCATGTTTTCTCCCCCAACGGGAAAAACATGTAACATAATGTTTGTTTGCGTACATGTTTCTCCCCCACGGGGAAAACAAGTAAAAGTATGATAGTTTGTGTACATGTTTGTTTCTCCTTAACAGGAAAACAAGTAAAATATGTTTGTGTGTAAGCATGTTTCTCCCCCAATAGTAAAACAAGTAAAAAGGGGCCGTGAAACTCACCTGCGTTGCGTAGTAGGTAGTATCACACAAGTATGAGATTTGAAATCTCAAGTGTTAGCCTGCACGACTTACGTATGCCCTAGAATTATACACATAATAGTTAGGGATACGATAGGAATATGTGACGACAATACGGGAGATTGAACGTCCTAAAGTAACGCTCTAATAATTAAGAGTAGACGGATGTGTCCACGGAGTTAGGAATTACTTTACGCGACGAATGACAAAAATAATAATAAATATAATTGGGTAAATAATATAACTAATTATATTATTATTTAGTCTCAATCGATACACGATGTGATAAAATGATTTGAAATAATATAAATATATATTATTTAATAATACGGTCACGGTTTGAAAATAATATAAACATATTATTTTATACAAAGTTACGGTTTGAAAATAATATAAACATAATATTTTTATTTGATAATAACAGTGATATTTTATTTATAAAAGTGGGAATAATATAAAATTAGGTTACTAATCCAAACCCGAGCCAACTGGTTGTTTCCCGTGCAAAAACACATTTATATAATAATATAATATTAAAGGGTTTGATTTTTATTAATTAAATATTAGCAGAAAAATGTTTAAAAATAATTGTGGGAGCCCGGTCTCGAACCCGGGTCTCTCCCACACACACACACTTCTCTAACCATTACGCCCGCTAGGGTCATCGCGTCCAATACCCGGTTTTAAAAGCTTTTAATCTAAAAGTTCCTTGTGTTCTTCCCCGTTACACGAAACCGGACCAAGCTCCACCCCAAAACCAACGAATTCATTTTTTATTGAAGCAAAATACATAGGGGTTTTGATAATCGGGGTATTGCGAATCTGTGGGTTCGTTTAATTGCAAAAACATCATCTCTAGGGTCGTTTAATTACCGAATAAAGATTCAAAACCCTAGTTTTTGAATTCAAGTTCGAATTGAGAAATTTAGATGATAAAACATGTTGAAACCATAGGGCTTTTGATCACCAGAGGATTTCGAAACTGTTGATATGGTTTAATTGGATCGAGATGGTGATTAGGATCAAAACCCCAAATTAGATTATGAACAACCCTAAATTTCGTATCATTATAATTTCGATATTAAAAAGTTGAATTAACAGAGGGCTTTCAAAGATTAGGTCATTACGAAGCTAACCATGTAAGTTAATTGAATTATGGTTGAGCCTAGACTAGGGTTCGATTAAACCGGAAATTACATGAACCCTAGAATCTGATATTGATAGATTTGATGTTTTAAGCCCTAATTATCATAGGGCTTTCGATTTATGAATAAAAACGACGCTAAGGGTGTAGGTGGTTACCAGATTGCTCATCGAATTGAAGGTGCACGACTAGAACGGGTTCCGACCTTGACGAGTTAGCCTCCGGCGGCTCGCGTTCCTTCTCCAATTGGATTGACGTATGAAACAGCTTCAGAGGGATTCGTCTAGTGTGTGCACACGTTTAATTTGTGAGATTAATAACAGGTTTAAGCGAATTTGATGTCCAATATCATCGAGGTCGACGGTTTTAGTTTAATGCTCATCATTGTGTTAATTACGAATCAATATCTGTGTTTATTGTGTTAATGATGATTGTAAGTGTTTTAGTTGTGTGTGGTCGATACAATTTTTAACAGAAAACGATTATGGGACAAGGAATCTGAGTTGGTTGCGAGTTTGACTATTAGAGGTCAACAAATCGAGTTAAAAGTAATGGCAGGACCAGTCCTTGTAGTTTTGAGTATATGAGGGTTTGAGAAATGGCAGGATCAGTCCTTATAGTTAGAATTGAGTTAGAAACAAGGTTAGTTGACTTTCTAAAGTCAACAGGAATACCATTTTGTGGATTTTGATTTCAAAGTCAACATAATTAGGGTTTAGACTAATTACACTACTAGTCCTTGTAGTTTGAGTTCAGAAAAATTGACAATCTAGTCCCTGGAGTTTGTGATAAGTTAAATAGGTTAACTTTAACTGGATTTAAATAACGGGGTTAACTTGAAAGTCCGGATTGTCACATCATCCCTTAGTTGAAAGAAATTTTGTCCCGAAAATTAAAAATAAAAAAAAAATTCTCTGGTGTCACATCATCCCCTAGTTGAAAGAATATTCGTCCCGAAAATTAGAATAATAACTTAAGAGTTTGATGTGTAGTGCTTGAACAGATGAGGATACTTGCGCATCATATGATCCTCGTGTTCCCATTGTGATTTCCGGTCCGCGTTTTGAGTTCCAACGAACTCTGACAATTGGGATTTTACTGCGTTTGAGCGTTTTGACTTCCTATCCATGATTTCTACCGGTTCTTCAATGAAACACAATTGTTCATCAATGTGTAGTTCCTCACGAGGGACCGCGAGTGACTCGTCTGCCAGACCATTCTTCAAGTTTGAGACGTGAAAGACGTGGTGCTAAGTCCTTCAGGTAAGTCCAGTTGATACGCTACTGGTCCGATTCTCTTCATTATCTTGAATGGTCCAACATAACGAGGATTCAGTTTGCCTCTTTTCCCGAATCGAATGACACCCTTCCAAGGTGAGACTTTTAATAAGACCATATCCCTACTTGAAATTCTAACGGTTTACGACGCTTATCGGCATAGCTCTTTTGACGATCACGAGTTGCCGCCATACAGTTTCTAACTTGAACGATCTTTTCAGAAGTTTCAAATACAAGTTCAGCACCTGTGAGTTGGCTATCTCCAACCTCAGTCCAACAAATGGGAGAATGGCATTTCCGTCCATACAGTGCTTCAAATGGAGCTGCCTTGATGCTAGTATGATAACTGTTGTTGTAGGAGAACTCCACCAACGGTAGGTGAGACTCCCAAGTGTTACCGAAATCAATCACACGAGCTCGTAGCATGTCCTCCAGTGTTTGGATTGTACGTTCCATTTGGCCATCATTTTGAGGATGGTATGCTGTGCTCATATCTAGACGCGTGCCTAAAGCTTTAGGCAATGACTGCCAGAAATGAGAAGTGAATCATGCATCACGATCCGAAATGATAGAGATTGGCACCCCGTGCCGAGAGACTATTTCTTTCAGGTAAGTACGATTAAGTTTATCCATTTTGTCGGTTGCTTTCATTGCCAATAAGTGAGCAGCTTTTGTCAAAACGAGCGACAATTACCCAGATGCTGTCACATCCGCTCGGAGTTCGGGGTAATTTGGTGATGAAATCCATAGAGATCCATTCCCATTTCCATATAGGAGTTTTTGGTTGCTGTAGTAAGCCAGAAGGCTTTTGGTATTCTATCTTGACCTTCGCACAGGTCAGGCACTTGCTCACATAGGTGGTTATATCGGCCTTCATCCTTGGCGATCAATATAGTACCTTTAGGTCATGATACATCTTGTCAGAACCTGGATGAACAGAGTAACAAGATTTAAGAGCCTCGTCCATGACTAGTTCCCTTAAGTTTCTGAATACTGGAACCCATATTCACTCGACGAAGTAGTGAATACCTTCAGATTTGACCTCGAGTTGTGCTTTCATACCGCTTGTACCTTCCAGCTGTAGGTTTTCCTCTTTTAGGGCTTCGAGTTGAGCACTACGGATTTTGTCAGGTAATCCGGGGTGAATAGTAAGTTGTAATGTTTGAACTCGTTTGGGTTTCGTTTCTTTTCGACTTTGGGCACCAGCTACAACGTTAGCTTTACCCGGATGATGTTGGATCGCACGGTCGTAATCATTTAAGAGCTCGACCCAACGACGCTGCCTCATGTTCAGCTCTTTCTGCTCAAAGATATGCTGAAGACTCTTGTGATCGGTGTAGATGGTGTACTTGGTACCGTACAAGTAGTGTCTCCGTATATTAAGTGCGAAAATTATAGCTCCCGACTCTAGGTCATGAATGGTGTAGTTTTACACGTGAGTCTTTAGCTGACTTGAAGCGTATGCGATCACCTTTTCGCGTTGCATCAACACACAACCCACACCCTGAATAGATGCATCACAATACACTACAAAATCATCAGTTCCTTCTGGGAGAGCTAGAATAGGTGCATTGCAAAGTTTCTGTTTGAGGTGTTGGAATGCTGACTCTTGGTTATCGCCCCAATCATAGGCTTTACCCTTTTGAGTTAAGGCAGTGAGAGGTTGTGCAATCTTTGAAAATCCTTTGATGAATCGACGGTAATAACCAGCCAATCCCAGAAATTGTCGCACCTCAGTCGGGGTCGTCGGTGCTGCCCAATTCTTGATGGCTTCTATCTTTGATGGTTCGACATGTATTCCTTTCTTGTTGACTACATGTCCTAGAAATTACACTTCGCGAATCCAGAATTCGTACTTTGGAGAATTTAGCATACAATTGCTCTTGCCTTAGTAATTCTAGAATCAAACAAAGGTGTTCCTCATGTTCATCCCTATTCTTGGAATAAATGAGGATGTCGTCGATGAAAACGGTGACAAATTGATCGAGATATGTCTTACACACACGGTTCATAAGGTCCATGAATACTGTAGGTGCGTTGGTTAATCCAAAAGGCATGACCATAAACTCGTAGTGGCCGTACCTTGTCCTGAATGCCGTCTTAGAGATATCCTCATCTCAGACTCTTAACTAATGGTAACCGGACCTAAGACCTATCTTGGAGTAGAAGATTGATCCTTGGAGTTGATCATAGATCGTCGATAATGGGTAGAGGATGGCGGTTGTTGATCATCACTTTGTTTGGCTCACGATAGTCGGTGCACATGCAGAAAGTCCCGTCCCTCTTCTTGAATAATAGGACTGGAGTTTCCCCATGGCGATGAGCTAGGTCGAATGAAACCTTGATCCAACAAATGTTGCAATTGAGTGGACCATTCTTGTAATTCACTGGGTGCTAACCTATAAGGTGCCCGAGCGATCGGTGCCCCTCCGGGTGCTAGGTCGATTTGAAATTAAACTTGACGGTGTGGTGGAAGACAAGGCAGATCCTCGGAAATACTTCCGGGTAGTCACGAACGATCGGGATATCGTAAATCTTCTTCTCCCCAGATGGCTGCTCAGTGACGAGAGCCAAGCGCAGCATGACCTTTACGTAGACACTTCTGCGCTTTCATGGAAGATATGATGCCCATAACAGCACCACTCTTTTCTCCTTGGACAGAAAGGGTTCCTCCACTAGGGAGAGGAAGGCGAACAAATTTGCTCACGAAAAATAATTTCGGCTTGGTTCTTAGATAACCAATCCATACCGACATTTACATCAAAATTACTGAGCGTGACCGGCATAAGGTAAATATCAAGCTTATGACCAACCAATCCGTTCTTACATCTCTTAAGAATGTGAGTCGCTTCAATTATCTTATTGTCTGCTATCTCAATAGTATACTTGGTTTCTAATAGAGTTGGAGTACGACGACACCAACTTGAAAATTCTGAAGTCATGCTGAGAATTCTAATGAGACTCGTGCTTATAAGGTAAGCGTCGGTCAACACAAAGGCTAAGAGGTTCACATGTAGGAAAAGTTTTAATGAGATGTAGATATTAGGAGTATAAGGGATAGGACGTTTGTTTAAGTATTCGCGTTCAACTGCTGATCAGTTAGATGAAGTCCTTGTTTTCTAATGTCATTAGAACAACTGGACCATTTTCTGAAAGGAGGAGCCCGTTCACAGAGTTTTATACCCCGTGGTATAAATCAAATTAATCTGAGGATTAGTCACCGGATAATGCATTAGGGTCAATTGGAATTTATCGTTGGAGTATAAGGAATAATGTGTTAGCAGGAAGGAATTCTTCCAATTCCGCTTACATACTTGGAGTCGGTGGTTTTACCTGAGGTTCTACTACAGCTTCACTCTAGGTGGTTCCATTGATTAAGTTTGAATGAGAGTCGTAAGATCACTAAGACTCTTACATGAGCGAAAATAACATTGGTGGATTCCATTGATGATAATTTAGTGTGTCCATAAATATTTTCAACTTGATAGTCGCGTCTATCAGCTGTTAAATGAGTTTAACGATACTAACTAGTCGTTGAGTGGGTTATGAGAGTCTCTACAGATAGTGGAAACCTAAGTCTGTAAATCACTGATTAGGACCATTCATCCACACACTAGGTTTCACCAGGACTTACATGCTCCTCAAATTATTATTACATGTGCACCCGTAATGATAATTTGCTTTGAATGCTCACCCTAGTTTTCCCTGTCCTGTGTCAAAATGTCCTTTAATTTGTATTTCCGAGTACAGAGTGTTGTCAGGTATGATAAGTCATCGAGAGGTTTAGTCATCAACCATAAGTTGATCAACTAGAACTCATATCAGGATGAGTAGTTGAGGATGGTTTGATCCGAGTATTCACTCGATTTGAAACACAATACAGGAGTCCAATCCAGCGGATTGTAAATGAGAACATGTAACAAACATGTACAAGAAATGCCACTTCGAGAAATGAAACTAATTCATGAATATAAGTTACAGGAAACAACAAGGTAGCCGTCCTTTCAACTGAGTCAAGATGGGGTTTGAGTATGCATTGAGCAGTGCGTTCTCAGATTTGTGTTCAATCTATTCTCAACAGAATATTGACCAAAGACACGAGCCCAAGGCTCGGGAAGGTGATGACATCTACGTGTCAATAGATTCTGCAATAATGCATGTAACGGTCTGCCTTCATTCGGCGTATTGTTGCTGGCGGTTACAGTAGGGACACGCCTCCGACGATCCCAATTCCCAAGGAGATATGCGTTAGTGCTGAGTGTCGTCCATAACATGGACCTGAGAAAGCCCACCATACCCAACGGGTGATGGTGATGTAAGTGACTCCTCCGAAGATTTCGTCTCGTTGCCCACGGACAGGAGTGGATGATATTCTGGTGATTCCCCGAGTGTTGCCACGGGGAATGATGATGCAATGCAAATGTTGTGTCCCTCGCCAACTGAGGGTGATACGGATGGTGTTACATGCCTACACTACAATGTATGTATAGATGTTATATGTATCAGGTATGAGTGTCTGTGATGTGTAACTAATGTGTGAGGTTATAGTCTAGTATGCGATCCTAGTTCTCTATAACCAATGGCTCTGATACCATTCTGTCACACCCCCAAATTCCACTAACGGAGTATTACCGTTTGGAAGGTGATACACCAGTATCTCAGTCATTAGTTACATCAAACGACACTATATGGGACTTGAAGTGTCATAACATAAAAGTTCAGAGTTAATGCGGAAGCGTTTAAACAAAATAGATGCTGCGCAAAACAAATACGCTCAAGTTTAATTTAATAAAAACAAGTGAATTGTCTCAAATGTTTGCATATGAAGGAAATGACAGTAGGACTCCATGCATGCCCTAGATATGCAACGTATGCCTTAGCGACCTGAGAAACATGTAAGAAAAAGTGTCAACACGAGGTTGGTGAGTTCACTGGTTTCAAGTTTGCAATAAGAGAGTGTTTACCAAATTATGTACATTCAATATGCATATCTATAGGTAGCTAGCCTATGTTCATGTCTTACTAAAGCGCTTGCAACCGAAGCTGACTGTTTGTGTATTTGCCTCCAGCCAGGTCTATCAACTCTGGCAAATGTGAGTAGGCTAACATTTCACCCGTTCAATCTCCAATCGAGTTAGCGCGACTAACGCAGGTGGGATTTGGCAAACCCAGTAGTACTACTAAACATTACCTCGCTAAGATCCATATTAACGGTTCGATGTATGATGAGGACTTTCTGTGATAGTGTGTCACGCTTAGCCTCAACAGTAACAACATATGAATTACAATAATCTAAAAATAGTTGTGTCATGTTTTATCCCCCAACGGGAAAACATGTAACATAATGTTTGTCTGCGTACCTGTTTCTCCCCCACGGGGAAAACAAGTAAAAGTATGATAGTTTGTGTACATGTTTGTTTCTCCTCAACAGGAAAACAAGTAAAATATGTTTGTGTGTAAGCATGTTTCTCCCCCAATAGTAAAACAAGTAAAAGGGGCCGTGAAACTCACATGCGTTGCGTAGTAGGTAGTATCACACAAGTATGAGATTTGAAATCTCAAGTGCCTGCACGACTTACGTATGCCCTAGAATTATACACATAATAGTTAGGGATACAATAGAAATATGTGACGACAATACGGGAGATTGAACGTCCTAAAGTAACGCTCTAATAATTAAGAGTAGACGGACGTGTCCACGGAGTTAGGAATTACTTTACGCGATGAATGACAAAAATAATAATAAATATAATCGGGTAAATAATATAACTAATTATATTATTATTTAGTCTCAATCGATACACGATGTGATAAAATGATTCGAAATAATATAAATATATATTATTTAATAATACGGTCACGGTTTGAAAATAATATAAACATATTATTTTATACGAAGTTACGGTTTGAAAATAATATAAACATATTATTTTTATTTGATAATAACAGTAATATTTTATTTATAAAAGTGGGAATAATATAAAAATAGGTTACTAATCCAAACCCGAGCCAACTGGTTGTTTCCCGGGCAAAAACACATTTATATAGTAATATAATATTATAGGGTTTGATTTTTATTAATTAAATATTAGCAGAAAAATGTTTAAAAATAATTGTGGGAGCCCGGTCTCGAACCCGGGTCTCTCCCACACACACTGCTCTAACCATTACGCCCGCTAGGGTCATCGCGTCCAATACCCGATTTTAAAAGCTTTTAATCTAAAAGTTCCTTGTGTTCTTCCCCTTTACACGAAACCGGACCAAGCTCCACCCCAAAACCAACGAATTCGTTTTTGATTGAAGCAAAAGACATAGGGGTTTTGATAATCGGGGTATTGCGAATCTGTGGGTTCGTTTAATTGCAAAAACAACATCTCTAGGGTCGTTTAATTACCGAATAAAGATTCAAAACCCTAGTTTTTGAATTCAAGTTCGAATTGAGAAATTTAGATGATAAAACATGTTGAAACCATAAGGCTTTTGATCACCAGAGGATTTCAAAACTGTTGACATGGTTTAATTGGATTAAGGTGGTGATTAGGATCAAAACCCCAAATTAGATTATGAACAACCCTAATTTCCGTATCATTATAATTTCGACATTAAAAAGTTGAATTAACAGAGGGCTTTCACAGATTAGGTCATTACGAAGCTAACCATGTAAGTTAATTGAATTGTGGTTGAGCATAGTCTAGGGTTCGATTAAACCGGAAATTACATGAACCCTAGAATCTGATATTGATAGATTTGATGTTTTAAGCCCCAATTATCATAGGGCTTTCGATCTATGAATAAAAACGACGCTAAGGGTGTGGGTGGTTACCAGATTGCTCATCGAATTGAAAGTGCACGACTAGAACAGGTTCCGACCTTGACGAGTTAGCCTCCGGCGGCTCGAGTTCCTTCTCCAATTGGATTGACGTATAAAACAGCTTCAGAGGGATTCGTCTAGTGTGTGCACACGTTTAATTTGTGAGATTAATAACAAGTTTAAGCGAATTTGATGTCCAATATCATCGAGGTCGACGGTTTCAGTTTAATTCTCATCATTGTGTTAATTACGAATCAATATCTGTGTTTATTGTGTTAATGATGATTGTAAGTGTTTTAGTTGTGTGTGGTCGATACAATTTTTAACAGAAAACGGTTATGGGATAAGGAATCTGAGTTGGTTGCGAGTTTGACTATTAGAGGTCAACAAATCGAGTTAAAAGTAATGGCAGGACCAGTCCTTGTCGTTTTGAGTGTATGAGGGTTTGAGAAATGGTAGGATCAGTCCTTATAGTTAGAATTGAGTTAGAAACAAGGTTAATTGAGTTTCTAAAGTCAACAGGAATTCCATTTTGTGGATTTTGACTTCAAAGTCAACGTAATTAGGGTTTGGACTAATTACACTACTTGTCCTTGTAGTTTGAGTTCAGAAAAATTGACAATCTAGTCCCGGGAGTTTGTGATAAGTTAAATAGGTTAACTTTAACTGGATTTAAATAACGGGGTTAACTTGAAAGTCCGGATTGTCACATTTTTGGTCGAACATCACGAGTAAGAAGATCATATCAGTATAATATCAAATGGTATCCTATGTCATTCTTTCAAGCCTTGACGAATCAAACCAATATCTTTTAAGATTATCACACTCTATCTTTTCAAGACTTTCATATTGCATGTTATGATACGCGATAAACATTCAAAGAAAATAGGATCAGGTTATGACACACAAATTCAAATTGTCAATATTATAAGATTTGAAACTAAAGCATCTCATTCCCACTTTCTTGTGAGTTAAAGTACCATTTAAGTATGAAATACAACGTGTACCCCACTAGTATGCCAACATAAAGTAAATACACTTTTTTAAAGACATATAAGATTTTACTAAAGATTATCCGAATTTCTAGAATGAGGAGACATCACTTAGCACATGAATAGCAGAATTCAAATTGGATTGTATAGGAATCAATGAGATGCAGAATCGAATGATTCATTGTTTTGGCTTATATATGGATTCATAAGTTTCAGGTACGTGGATCCAACTGTTATCTGGATTATGAATTCAATGGAATCAGTAAAGATGATTTATCAATATGATCCAAGGGCTAGTATATGTTTGACAGATGTTGTCAAGTACATATCTTGATTATACTTCAAATTGCATGCTTTTCAGGACATGGGCACTGAAGCAAATCAAATGAATAGTGCTAAGGACATAACCCGAAACTGATCTCATAGGACAATCTTTATTAAAAGCTAATATTCTATATCTGGTAGTGATCTTTTAACACACACACCCAGGCATAAAATGGGTTCAAATCACAGTTGTAACATATGCAATTATGTTTTCACACTACTAATGGTTCAGTGACGCTTTTAGTCTACTGACAATTCAAATTATATGCATACACAACACTATCATTTCCTATTTGTGCAGTCTCTAAAGTTTAGATCAAAACATATAATTCAGATATATTAACATAAAGCACCAACCAGTCAATCTAAGGTCATGTGTGAAAGAACATCTACTGATGTACTATCATCTCTTCTTTAACTTCAAGTAATGTCGATTTTAACCTTTTCAATTTGTTTGGCTCTTTCAAAATCTTTTTCAAAGAAAGTAAAACAAATGAAAATAAAATCTTCCATGAAAACATTTTAAGAAAAACATTTTACTTGGTTACTCAGGATTAGGCAATTCAATAAGTTAAAAACTCAAACCGATGTAATCCTGTAATTAAATGTCTTTACCTCTTGTCACCAACACAGTTCTGTACTCCCCCTGTCCTGTAGACTCCCCCTCAACTAGTCAAATGGTTGCATCAATGACTTTATGCTCACCATTGTCATCCTAGGTTTCAGGTTATCATTTGGACTTTGTAAAACTCTTTACAAAACATTGTGTGTGACATATTCTCCCCCTTGAGCATCAAGTCGTTGAATCAAATAGATTCTAAGTTTTCAACAACTCTTTACTTATGTAGATGTCATTCCCTGTCATGTGTTTAGAACCACCACTATAAACAACCAAAATGGTATTAATAGTCCTTCTTGGTAAATCCTGCACATCTAACAAGAAACATTAATTTGAAATTGGGACCCAAGCCATGGTAGTCATGGGTCGTCCATCTGTATCAAAATAATAAACCTCACTCCATTCACAATCGAATCTTTCATCGATTTTCGGAGATTGTTCCGACGAGTCAGAAACAGAAACTTTAGATTTCCAAACATACTTCTGTTCATTATGTTCTTTTTGCTTAAAATGTGAAGTGTTTGAACATTTTTCTTTCATTTGAAAATTGATTTGATTGTGAAAACTCTTGTTGTTCTAAAAGTTTTCTCAATCTCATGTTTCTTCTCCGTCTTTGAGTCTAGAAAGCCTAACCTCAGATTTTGAATTACCCTTTGGTGTATCATGATGTTTAACCACATTTGGGTTAACATAAGGTTTACCATGAGTTCTTACCTTTTCTGGAGTAACATGTCGGTTACCTTAGGCGTTGTGAGGACAAGCAATCTGAATATGACCCACAAGACCACAGTAAAAGCAAGATGTCGTCTCACTATATTCTCGCATAAAAGGAATCTTCACACGATAAGACGCACTTGAAGAAGATTCTCCTTTATAAACTTCTTTTGGCTTTATTTTCTCTCGAACTCCAGATTTTGCAACAGGTTTTGATTCAGGCTTCATCTTCTCAGGAAATACATGCTTCTTCCCTTTATTTTTGTAAGGACAGGTCACCACAATGTGTCCTATCTCATTACAATGAAAACATGTACGCCTGTCTTTATAATCTCTGACATATGGAACTCTCCTTGAGTTTGAAGAACTTCCAAATGTATAATTTCCAGATGAATTAGAATCAACCTTTGAGTCTTCTTTCTTAACCTCTTTCGGTATCCCCTCTACCTTAGCTTCATCAAAATATTCATCATCACTCTCATCAGAATACACCATATCTTCACAAATGACTGGATTCACCTTCAACACATTCTTAGGATCTAAATCCTCATATTTTATAATCTCAGGTGTAACAGAATAATTTTTGTTGAATGGTGGAGGAACATAGCCAATACCACTAGTTCCCTTCCCCTCTTTAGTGTTATCATGATAATGTCCTAAAAAGAATGATGAATTTCCAAAGCTTTCTAACTTTCTATGCAATCTGATCACCTCTGCTTTAGATTCAGCTAGTTCCTTATCTTTCTCAACAAGATCATTATTTCTTTTCTCAATTTCTGCAAAGGACATATCCAGGTGATATGCCTGCTCTTTGATCTTCAAAGTCATAGAACTTATATCCTTCTTTAGTGATTCTATTCATTCAATACACACATTCTCATTATCCTTTAATTTCTGATTTACCGTGTGCATCGATTTCATATCACAAATTAGGTTTACGTTATCATCCATAACCCTCATCATTTTATCCTTCACTGAAACACAGTTAGAACAAAACGTCTCAGAGTTAGAAACTACCTCAGGTTTTACTTTTGAAGAAGATGCACCAGGAGCCATGAATACGTCATCATTAGCTTCACTCTTTTGATCAACAATGACAGGCTCTGCATCAGTTTCTGATACACTCAAATCATCTTCAACTGTCTGAAAGCTTTCTTCACTCATCACATCAGTCTCAGTAGATTGAGTACTTTCACTAGAACGAATACTCTCACTATCAGTTAAATCTGTAGAAGAATCACTTTGAGAATAACTAGGCTTCTCCAATACTTCTTTGATCAAGACCTCAAACGCTTGAGAAGTTGCTTCACCCTTTTTCTTCAATGTTTCCCATAGATCTCTTGAAGTTGGACACTTCCCGGGACTATGAATGATTTCTTTAGGTAAAGACATCGTTCAAGTTTCACGCGTCTTCATCTCTCGATCAAACTTCTGCTTTTCTACTTTAGTAAGAGCTGTCACTGGTTTAGGAACATCATAATATCCCATAAGTAGGATGCACATATCCTTCAAATATGGATGTCCAAAAGTTTTTTGTCAGTTTCTGATACGAACTGTTCGAACCAGACTTTCCAGCTACAGTAATCTGATATGCACAAAAGTCTCAGTGGCATATTTCCAATCTCATTATCATCATAAGAAATTGACATTTTTAAATTTGTGCGAAAAAATCCAAAAAAAAATTCCTGCCAAAATACTCTTTTTAGAAAATTTCGGAAATTCAAAATTTCAAAAGTGATTCAAAACAAGCATATAAACTTTCCCTCAAAAATTTGAACAAGAAGAAATTTCCCGCCAAAATATCAAGCGAACTTAACAAGTTCGCATGACAAAAATTCACCTGAAACTGACCCGACCGAACTTGACCCCAAGCGAACTTGACCCGAGCGAACTTGTTAAGTTCGCCTGATTAAGTTCGCCTAATCTGCACCAAGCGAACTTATTAAGTTCGCCTCTCTAAGTTCGCCTGCAACAGAATTGCTAAGTTCGCCTGCATTAGATGTTCAACCAAACACGAACCAAAAATTCCGAAAATCATCTTATCTTGCTGAATTGATGGAATCTGATTAAATTGAACCGTAGGAATGTGTAGGAACTGATTAGGAACACTTCTATCAGATCAATTTCATCAAAAGAATCCAAAATCAATCCAAAATGATAAAAAATTCTCCTTTTTTATCTCTGAAATTTGATGTTGATTGGACACGAAAACACCACGAATCTTCTACTAATCAAGAGCAAAAGCTCTGATACCACTTGTAGGTCCCTAATTCGGTGCGTGACGGATCTCTAGACTCGCGGTACGACACGGTGATAACGTGCGGAATCCATGATCAACGTGCTCGTGTAACTCAATCAACAACAACGGTGTAAATAAACTCTTTGTATTTCCACCACAATATCAGGTTACAAGATTCACAGAATTCTCCCTAGTCTCTCTGATATCTTGTCTAACAGACTCTGTAAACTGTCTATTTATAAGCACCAATTCTGCACCAGGCGAACTTGTTAGATGCTTAGGTGAACTTATTAAGTTCGCCTCTAATAGGCTAAGCGAACTTAACAAGTTCGCCTCAGATAGACTAAGCGAACTTAACAAGTTCGCCTCTGATAAACAAGGCGAACTTGTTAAGTTCGCCTCTCTATGAACTTACACAGAATTTTATCAACAGTTACAAAACATGTCCTAACACTTCAAGAAACATAGTTTTATACTTGACATTCTCTTTTATTAAAACTTTATACACATTAAATTTAGATGGAAATGCCTCCAAAAACTTATCATTTATCTCTTCAGTCTCATAAACCACTGAAGCACTTGACAATTCACTCAGCAAATGATAGAATCTCGTTGCAAGATCATCAAAAGATTCATTTTGAAAGTGTTTGAATACTAAGAATTGCTTCTTCAGTAATTCTTTTCTGCTTTTCATAACATCCAAACTACCTTCACACCGCTTTTGTAATGGTTCCCACAATTGTTGAGAAGTCCTGAATTGTTTAAAGCTATGATAAATTTCTTTAGGAAGAGACATTGAGATACTAGCCATTGCCTTCTTTTCCCTATCAAACTGTAATTTTTCTTATGTGGTTAACGCATATACCGATTTAGGAACTTCATTCTTTCCCATCCAAGTATATGTCGGATGTGTATAGCCTTCCAAGATTGGAATCCACAAACTTATATTAGTAAAAGACAAGAACTGATCAAACCGATCTTTCTAGTTTGAATAATCTACAAGACTTAACAATTTGGGTAGTTTTTGAGATGTACCAATCTCGTTATCGTAAGTTAACATATTAGTCACTTGCATCATATTTGCCATTTTCAGAAAAAAATTCCAAGTGTTGAACAAATACTCCCCTTAGGCGAAGATAATAAGTTCGCTTCAAAGCCAAATAAGCGAATTTGATATCAAGCGAACTTGATAAGTTCGCTTAACCAAGAAACTCCGGTAAGTTCGCCTACTGATTAAGTTCGCCTACTAAGTTCGCTTAAACTGAAAGAAGCGAACTTGATAAGTTCGCTTGCTAAGTTCGCCTGCAACAAATATCAGCAAGTTCGCTTGCTTCAGCTATAACAAACTCAGCAACCCAAACACCAACTCATAGCGCCGAAAATCATCATTTCTCACAGATTTGAAGGAAATGGAAGAAATTGGACCGTAGGATTTAGTATTTTATGAATTACAACACTTCTATCGGATTAATTTCACCAAAATCCACCTCAAATCCATGAATTCAGCACTAAAATCAGCTTCAAGAACTTGAAAACTCCATGGATACTAAAACTTCTAAAAATGATCAATTTTTTGTCAAATTGTACACAAAAACGTCTCTAATCACCAAGAATAAAACATAAATCATGAGCAAAAGCTCTGATACCACTTGAAGGTCCACGTGACTCATCTCAGATCGATCTCGTGATAGGTCGTCTCGACAACACGGAGTGCGGAATCCTTCGTGTTAACGTATGCATACGAATTGACAATAGAAACAACAGGTAAATAAACTTCTCTTTGTATATCACCAAAAAACATAGAGTTTATAGAATACGATCAATCAAGTCTTTCTACTTCGCTCTCTAAACAGATTCTGTAAACTCCTATTTATAGACACAAACTTTGCAATAGGCGAACTTATGCTGAGGCGAACTTGTTAAGTTCGCCTCTAGCATAACTTGTTCTATCACTTAGACAAAATCTATACAATTACATAAAAAAACATAAAGATAATAAGACCTAAACTATTACAAAGCTTTTGTCATACATTCTATGTTCTAACAAGATTGAACAACCTTAGGTTTTGTCAACTTCACTTTCTGTTTGATGAAATTACTTGTTGATTTATTTTCCACCTTAGAGATCTCCTTTTTAATATCACGAACAATCACAAAACCACTTTGAGATGAAACTTTTGAAATTTTTGGTTGTTCACACTCATCAGGCTCAGTTAGTATACATCGATATCTTGTGACTTGTTTAATCACCTTTGGTTCCTCCAATTTTACCTCCTTAGGAACACCTTCAGTTTTGTTTTCATCAAAATTTTCATCATCACTTTCTGAATCATAAACCATGTCCTCCCCTGTGATAGGATTTACTTTCAAAACCGTCTTAGGATCTAAATCCTCTTCATTGACAATTTCAGGTTCCACTACATAGTTTCTATTAAATAGTGGAGGAACATAGCCAATACCACTATTTTTTTTACCCTGATCAACATTATCAATGAAATATCCCAGTAAAGATGATGAATTTCCAAAACCTTCCAAATTTCTGTGTAGTTTGATCACCTCTTCTTCTTTATCATAAAGTTCCTTATTTTTATCAGCAAGAAATGTATTTTTTTTTTCTCAATCTCTGCATAGGCCATATCCAGATGATATGCCTGCTCCTTTATCTTCAAGGTCAGAGAGATAATGTCTCTCTTGAATGATTCAATTCTTTCAATACACAGTTTATCATTATCTTTTAATTTCTGATTTACCGTGTGCATCGATTTCATATCACAGATTAAATTTGTGTTATCGTCCATGACTCTCATCATTTTGTCCTTCACCAAAACACATTTTGAACAATATATATTACAGATAGTATCTTTTACGTTTGATGGATCAGCCATGTCAGCCATGAAGACTTTTGCAGTAGGAATATCTTCAGTCTTCTTTGGTACTCTTTTTGTCAACAGAATCTCATCTTCTGATACACTTGTAGTAGAATTTTTATCACCAGAATGAACCTCATCATCAACAATATTTTCTTCAAAAACATCTTCTACAGTAATATTCTCAGAAACATCATCATTCTTACTATCTACTTCACTACCTGGACTTTCTTCATCACTTGAACTACTCGAATCATCATCTTCTGATGTAACATCAGTTTGAATTTCAGCCACAAACGCTTGACTAACTGCACCAACCAAATCATCTAAATGAATTCCTCAATTATAGTTATCATCTCCTTGAGCAACCAAAGCGGATGATGTAGAAGTTGAAACATTTGCTGAACTTCCAGAACCACTAGATCCTTGTTGTTGATGTCTGTTTCCTTGATAATTGTTTTTCTTTTGAGAATCAAATTCATCTTTTGGCTTGTTACATTCTTTAGCAAAGTTGCAATACTGTTGACAATTGTAACATCGAACCTTTGTCTTGTCAAAACCCATTTTTGTTCTGTTGTTTGATCTGATGTATTTTCTTCCGGTCTTCTTAAGAAAATCTTTAGCTTGCCTCATTAACGTTGCCATGTTCCACTGAATGTTCATTTCTTCCACATCAACAGGATCAATCTGCTTATAATCTTCTTTAATTTCTTCTAGATCATGAATCTTCCCTCCAATAAAATTTTCATACGAAGCAATAAAAGATGAAAACATTGTCATACAATCTTCAGCTACGCTCTGATTCACATGATGTGAATTAGATGTCTGTGATCCTGATGAATTTGATGTACTAGCAGAAAATCCACATTGATACGAACACCCAGATGAATCTCAGCAGTATTATCTTTACCATCTCCAGAAAACAGTGCAACTCTAGATCCAATTTACCAGATGATTTAGCAAAATACATTGATGGATCTTGAATGTGCTCCATATTGGTTTCTTTCTTTTTTAAGTTCAAGTCATGAGATTGTATTTTTCCCAGCACATCTTCAAGTGACATTGTCTTGTATTTTTCATTTTCTTTGATGAGAACAGAATAAACATCAAACTTAGACGGTAAAGCTTCCAAAAACTTTTCATTGATTTCTTTCATTTCATAAACCACTTTTGCACTGGCTAACTCACTCAGCAGATGATAAAATCTTGTCGCCAACTCATCCAAAGTCTCATTCTGAAAGTGTTTGAATACCAAGAACTGCTTCTTTAGTAATTCCTTGCGACTTTTCTTTACATCCAAACTACCTTCACATCGCTTTTGTAATCCTTCCCATAACTGCTATGAAGTTTTAAATTGCTTGAAACTATGAAAGATCTCTTTAGGTAATGACATAGAAATGCTCGCCATCGCCTTCTTTTCACGATCAAATAACAACTTCTCTTCAGGTGATATGGCAGAAACCGGCTTCAGAGCATTATCAATATCCATAAACAAGTAAGTTGGATGGGTATAGCCTTCCAGAATTGGAATCCATAAACTAGTATCTGTAAAAAAAACAAACTGATCAAATCTGTCCTTCCAAATTGAATAACAAGCTTTGGCAGTTTCTGAGGAGTTCCGATCTCGTTGTCGTAGTTAGACATATTTGTAACCTGTATCATGTTAGCCATAATAACAAGTATATGAAAAAATATAACAAGAAAATAAAGTTTGAACAAATTTACCTAGAGGCGAACTTGATAAGTTCGCTTCTAACCATTCTTAAGCGAACTTGTCCAAGCGAACTTGATAAGTTCGCCTAAACCAGAATTTCAACTAAGTTCGCCTGTGCAAGAACTTAGGCTTAAGTACGCCTGTATCATCTGAAACACTCCGGAAGATGAACTCTTCAACCAATACACGAACCAAAACTACAAAAATCTTCCTAACTTGTTGAATTTATGGAATTTGATAAAATTGAACCGTAGGATTGAGTATAATACGAATTAGAACACTTTGAATGGATCAATTTCTTCAAAAACACATCCGATTTGATGAATTCAGCCCCAAAATCTTCTCAAGAACTCAAAAACTCCATTGATATGAAATTCATGCAAAACTCAATCGTTTTGAAGTCAAATCATACACAAAACATCACAAAAACAATCACAAATCATGAGCATAGGCTTTGATTCCACATGTAGGTCCACTCGGGGTCAATACAGATCTATCTCGAGAGGTGACGTGTCAAACACATGGAGTATGGAATCCAACTGTATGCATGATCATGTATATGAGGCAACAACAGTATCAATGAACACACAAGATTTAAATAATCTCTCTTTGATTGTTCCAAACACTGAGTTTACGGAACTTGAATACAAAATGAAAAAGCTCTTCAAACTAACCCGTAAACTACTATTTATAGGCAAACCATCTTCCACAGGTGAACTAACAAGTTCGCCTAATACAAGGCACAGGCGAACTTGACAAGTTCGCCTATTACAAAACATAAGACAAAACATGAAAAGAAAAAGTCATACAGGATCTAACTTTTACAAGTCTCATTGTCACACATCTATGTCCTAACACTCAATGTTCTCAACAGATACAGACTCCCCCTGAGTCAGAGACTTCGTATTAACATTAGCAGCATCTTGACGTTTACCCTGATCATCCACATTGGGATCATCATCTTCATCATCATTTTTGTTTAGGTCAGATGTATGACAAGCATCCTTCCCGGGCTTCTCCCCCTGAGCGTCAAGGCACTCAATAAGCTTTTACACAAGTATTTGCGTCTCTGCTATTTTTTGGTTTTGAGAATTAATTTTCTGTTGACGCTGGAAGTCACTTGCTTGCAAGACATATATTTATCCTTGAAGACCCACAACTTGAGCTTCCAAGGTAGCAACCTTAGTCTTTAGAACTTTAATCTTTTTGACTTTGTCTCTTGATGACGGCTCTGCTTGTGTTGTTGATGTGGGAGGGATAGACGGAGTAGCAACATGAGTAGTAGTATGAGATGGAGTTGAAGTAACTATCAATGAATCAACAAACTCAACATCCTCATCTACTGTAGTACTACCCGTAGCTTTTGATTTCTTTGACTTTGGAGATTCAGGAACATAGTCAGAATCCAAAGATTCATCACATAATTGTCTTTTTTCAAGTACAACACCAGGAGGAGGACCCCGGGGTGACTTCCTTCGAGAAATAGATTTCTTTCTTTTCTTAGGTGCAGGAACACCTCGTGCTTTGGCCAGCTGAGCTTAGTGCCCAGGGCTAAAATCTTGTTCTGTTTCCTCATTGTCAGATGACACATCACCTTTATCAGCACCATCACTTGAACTTGAGCTAGAACTTGTACTTGTATCTTCAGCTTGCACATTTTCACCTTGAGGTGGTTACGGTACATTAACCTCAAAATTCTCTATATTCACTTCATGTTCCACATTATCTACATTCTTTGCCTGATCAACATTGCCTTCAATTTCAGCATTTATCTCAATTTCAGGTTCTATCACATTCTCAACTACAGGTTCATTCTGTTGTGCATGAGGTTGTTCTAAAGCTTCATCAGCATGAATCCAATGATCATTCGATGGTGCAACATAATTTTGATTAATAATGTGCCCAAATAAAGCAGTAGGCACATGAATCAATGCTGGATTTTGTTGTTTCACATTGTTGCAGTCGGTAAAGATTCTTTTAGTCATTGGAGTCAATGTCAATCTTGGATTCAATGGCGATAGATTTGGAATGAGATGGTTGATAATAGCCTGCAAAAATCTAGGTTACATGATGATACCCTGACCCTCTGGTGGTGTTATCTGAGCAACCAACTCCTTGTAGATATATAAAGCAAAATTGAATGGTTTGTTCAAAGTCAAAGCCACCATGGCTGCTTGTAGTGAAGCTTTTAGACCATCTGTTCCCGCTTTCCTCGGAGACAAGCATTGTATGATGTAACATCCATGATTTTCTAACACTACTTTAATTTAATTTATACAAAAATGACACTCCTTTCGAATCCCGTACTTGTCCCACACAATGTGACACATTGATTATTAATTCAAATTCGAAATTTAAACTTCACATTTGTATATAATTTCTGTATTTTATAACACATGTTGAAATAATGATACATATATATATATATATATATGTGTGTGTGTGTGTGTGTATATGTATATAGATATCCCATACTATAGTTATAAACTCATATTTTAAATACTCATACAATTTGTAAATTTTATAAAAAAAATAAAAAATGAATGATGTTTAGTGTGTTATAAAAATTATTTTTATAAAAACTTTCAATCAAACTAGTTTGAACCCTCTAGGTAATTGAACCCTCATCTTGAACCCAAACCTTTTTATTAAATTTGACCCTCTAATCTCAAATTTTGACCACATCCAACCATTTGAACCAGTTTGACTTTTTAAAAGTCAAACAACCCCATATCACCTAAGATTCTATACCAAATCCGGACAACCCCGCTTGATGAAAATTTTTCCTTGACCGAGTAATGTTCTCGGCTAATCCTAAACCTCACTAACAAACCAAATTGGCAATTCACGGCTATAAACAAGATTCAAACCAATTTGAATTAGTTTGACTATACATAGTCAAACTAAGCTTAAATCTTTGTCAAATCTAGTAATTTAAACGCGTTTTGATCCCGCAAATCACGCTCAACGATATTCGTATGTATCCAACCCAAAATCATGACCCAATTCATCCACATTCGGCCGAATTAACGCGTAGAACCTACGAAACAGAAGCCACATTCAAATCGTTAATCGAATCACGCGTTAAGATGGAATTAAGCGAATTGACTCACCACACACCTTCACACAACACATTGTAAACGTTCTCAACACTCTGTCGATCCTCGTTTCACCTCTGCACCTCAACCAAACACAAAGATTTCCGTCCCTGTACCGCAAGTCGTCGGCCCTCTATCCTCATCCATTTCAGGTAAATCTTGTACCCTTAGACTCGTTTTGATCTTGGGAATAAAAGCCCCCTCATCTCGGGCTTGATCCTGTACGCGAACGTATCTAATTTTCTGGATTAGGGTTCGGGTATATAGGGACGGAAGGGATGAGCGGGCTTGTTCGTTTAAGGGTTTAAGGGTGGGTGTTTCTGCTAAGGCATTTGCCCAGATCAAATGGTTAGAACAAAACCCCCATTCAGAATAGGTCACGGGTTCAAGACCAAGCCCCGCACCTTTCTTTTTTTGATCTCCTGATATAGCTTGACCTGGCTCCCTGTCTCGAACACGTTATGGTCAAATCGAACCGACAACATGACAAGTAAAACCCTCTGTTCCAGTGGTTGATACTGGATGCTTTCACCGGGCAGACCCGGGTTCGACCCGGGCAAGCCGCATATAATTTTTTTAGCCGTTTTGGACATTATTTTATGTTATAAAAATTAATTCATAAAACCCCATACCATTTGGAACTAACTAGTACGATAATAACCCGTCTTTTTGAAATATAAATATTACTTACACTATTTAAAGGTTCATTTACAATATAAAATGATAATTAAAATTATTAGTTATATTACCCACTTTTACAAAATTATATTAAAGATTTATAGTCAACCTTTATAAATCACGTTTTCTGTTAAATAACTTATAGTAGGGTTTAAAACCCTGATTAAACAAATAGAATCTTTCAAAGTATAAATATACGTATTTACATTTTTGATAAATAAGTAAATAAACTTATTTATTATTTACTTGTTTCTTAAATTTACAACCCATTTAAAGTTTAAATCATAGTTAATATAATTTCTTAATTATATATACTCATATATGTTTACACTATTGTTTGGTCACATTTTCATAAATAATTAAACAGGGTAAATTTATTTATTTAAATTATACTTAAATAAATATAATTCCACACTATTTTTCTAAATAAATAAATAAAAGGATTCATTTATTTAATTTACTTAGTTGTTAAAAAAAATTATTACCCTAATTCATTTACTATTAAAATTAAATACGTTGAATATACGATTTATACTTTTATCCAAATTCCAAACACCAACTTCGAGCATCCCTTTCATGAAATGTCGCAATTACTTTTCTACAAATTCCCTTACTCAATTCACGTTGAAACCCTAGACTTGGCCTTAGAAATTTATGCATGTTATTAATTTATATCCGTATACATTACACTGTAGGTTAACTTTGTGATTGCAAAAGAATCACATTTGCTACCTTTTGCTCGTGCTATCTACATCATTACTACAGGTGAGTTTTACATAGCCCATTTTTCACTATTTTTACATTTTCGGGTGAAACATGATCACAACTTACAATGATTTACATAAACTACACAATACAAATCCACTTTACAATTTATGTGCAATTTGAGCTTTATGTTTGAGTGCTAGGTGTGTTAACTACTTATGTGCAATTACACGTACAATCATTAACTAATCAAGCCGACGGTTAACAATGATAGATCTATTGAGTCTGACAAACCCACCCAGATTGGGGTGATTGTTGCCGACAACACAATTTGCATGCTAGTTACAAAGGTTTGATTGTACTTTTGGTTACACAATAGTTGCTCCCCATAAATGCCTTGTTAATCATGACTTGTATTGATTTGTTTACACACGATACTTTGATACTATTTAGAGTCAAAACCTATGTATGCTCACCAACTTTTTAGTTGACCTCGTTTTCATCATGTTTCAGGTACAACGTGTGAGTTGATCAAGTTTGCTTCACTTAGGTTGTGGACCTAGTTAATTAAACAAGAATGAACATGTTATGTATTTAAATGTTCATGTATCATGGAATTTGTTTTGTTAAAATCATGAATGGAAATTTAACATATTAATCTATTTCAATTTAGTCAACCATGTGCTCATGAACAGTCTACATGTCCCGCCCCGACGTTTCCGCCGTCGGTTGGGGTGTGACAGATTGGTATCAGAGCCTTGGTTATAGGGAATTAGGTTATTAGACACTTTTGACCAAGACTATAACCTTAGGAAACCCATACAATGCCATGTTACTACATGCTACATGATTTCTTCTTGTGTGAATATTTCTACATGCTATCATAAGTAACTTTACCGCATGATACAATATTTAATGAATTATGTGTCACACTACTTGATAACTCTTGTGCTTACATTCATCACTATCTACATGCTACCTACGTGTTTCATTAGGTGCTATACTAAGTTTTACACACACACATACACTCCAAATTCTTCACACACCTTTGAACCCACATACATGATACCACCACCTCTTGTGAACAAGAGTTTAAACTATTGGGCCTAATGCCCGCCAGTAATAAACTAAGAAGCCCATATATCTTCCAAGAAGAAGTCCACTGAAATGCATAAACCTTACTTTCGGGCCTCAAGGCCCGGTCCATAATAATTCTCATCATGACCATGAGCCCAACAATAGTGTTATTAATACATGATGGCTGGAAGAGTGTGTAGGCCCATGAGGGATTCTGGCTAAGGAAAGATAGGGTACTTAAGTGTGTCCTAATGAACCACCCCTCTTTCCTGGGAATCTCCTCAGGGATGCATTGCTTATAGGTCAAGTGTAATTCTAAAATACTATCGGGAAGACTCGGTGTTATGAATAGTCAAACTCTAAACCTATGAGAACTTATATATTAAACCCTCAAAATTTCATTATCACTTACAAACTATTCACTGTTTTCCTACTAGACATGGACTCATACTCTCCTTCCTCCCCGGTTTACCGTCCTGGAACAGAGTCTGATTGAGAAGAAGACATCGGGACACCCGTGTATCGGTCACCACCACCCCCAGGTGCCAGGCCAAGGTTTGATGTAAGGACGGATTGGGCTAGGAACACCGGCCCAAGACTTCGAACACCTCAATCACCCCTATTAAGAGACCCGTATCATCCTAACCATTAGGTAAGGCATACCATGACACCCACCAGTGCCATGGGATTCCCAATCAATGACATTCACCAATATGTGAGTGCCTCAGAGTTTGAGAGACAAAGGAGGGAACACGAGGTAATGCACGACTTGCAAGGGCAAAGGATGGATAGTCTAGCAAATCAGATAGGCTACCAAAAGGAGTTAATCTCCATCCTCGAAAGGGAAATACTGGAGAATCGTACGGAAACGGCTAGAGCTGAAGGCAGATCGACTACCCGAGCGACCATAGCCGTGCTCGTCTTAGTGATTATCTTCCTTCTAGTGGAAAGCTACCAGCGACGTTAACGGAAACTTTTATTTATTGCCTTTAAATTTTCAGTTTGAGAACCATTTTCTTATGTTTTGAATAAAGTTTACCATTTCAGCAATTAATAAATTTTATATATTTTTTTATTATTCTAAAGTTATTATTCAATGATTTAATACGATTGAATGTGAATTTCACTCATCATATTTTCATCAAGATCCTTCAAGTATCACCTTCTTCATTCAATACGATTTAATCTCCTTCGTAAACAAATCATCATATTAGATTTAAACAACCTCGTTACTTTCAAACCAAACGTTTATCAAACTTTTAAAAGAGTATCAGAAATATCAATTTCCCATAAACATTTTCACTTTGCAAGTAATTTAATACAACCTAGTTTATTAAAAAATATTACTTCAAATTGTTAAATAAGTATGATTTTCCTCATTAAAGTAATTATTTCTAAATCGTGGCTAAATTAAATATACAACTACTTGATTTGCCAATAATTCCTCCTAAAAATATTCTCCTTATAATAATTGGAAATTTAAAAAGTTTTTCCTATAAACTGTCTATTTATTTGGATTATGTAACTCAATGATTTCACTACTTTATATATCTACAACCAAGAACAATTTACAAATTCCTATTTTCAAACAAAGATCAGAAATTGTAAACACATATCCCCGAATGTTTTCTGAACGTCCTCGTTATCTTTCTCTTGCCGCTCCAAGAAACGATCCATACCGCATAGACGTTAACTACCCCTACAAGCCTCAACAGAAGAGCTAAAACCTAACTACCACCTTTTTACACGAACGCCAAACAACATGCTTCTCCGCAACACTTACCCACATGCAAAACTCGTTAGTACACGTCACACTTGAAATTCAATAATATACGTATGCACATTCACAATATACATAACACGATCACATGGTACATGAAACCCAGTTACTTCCAATATACCCAATGCTACATTGATTACATGATACGTGAAATTTGATTAGTTGCAACACACGTTCTACTGGATTGATTATGTAATACATGAAACGTAGTTGTTTGTAATATACATATACTAAAATGATCACACAATATATAACAATCATTGGTTTGATACATAATACTTGATTGTCCACAGTTAACATGAAGCTCATTTGGTTACAAGACACACGATATTACATTACTGACATTACACATGAAAGATTGTTGGTTTACAAATATGTGGTACTAAGTTGTTAACACCATACATGAAATTCATTGTTAGTAATACACATGATACTGCATTACTTACAATACAAGTTTAGTTGATTTTACAAGATACATGATGATAAGTTGTTCACGTTACACATGAAACCTATTTGATTACTAACTACATAACACTAGATCATACATGAGATTTGTGTGTTCACATTATATATGGAACTAGGATACTTACGATTTTTGCAATTGATTGATCACAATATACATGAAACATGGTCATACACTTTGTTCACCAAACTTGAAAAACCATGACACATTGAAGCTACACGGGGTTTGACGTATACTTGTTCAAACACGAGGAAGCTTTAACACTTTAAAACAACTCGGTGTTTGACGTATTCTTGTTCAAACACGAGCAAACTATGGAACTTTAAGTTATACTACTTTATTACTCTTTAGTTGCTAACTGATCTACCTATTTAAGGACATAGTTACTTTTTAGCAACTCTTATGTGAAAACAGTAGACATGAACTGAGTGAAATTGTGCCCCTCTTGACCCGCACACAACGGAAGGATCTATACGGACCATGCGAAGATTTGAGTAATTACGGGTGCACACGGAATTATGAAAATCAGCGCCTGGAAAAGATAGCGAATTTTGTTATGTGTTGTGACCTAAAACCTATCGTGATATATAACAACGAAACTAATGTGATATGACAAGAGCATGGTGGATACGCCGATGGTACTTCCTATATATAAGTGCCCTATCATATTATCAGGAGTAGCGTTGTTCGTGTTATGCGAAGTTTTGACCTAGACCTATGTTTGTGTAACCTTTTGTCCACTAAAAATTTTGAACATATTTGTCAACATCTTAAACAAACCCTAATCGTCAAGTTCCCATGAAAGTCCATTCCAGGTGATGCCTTTCACCTTTAGATTCTTCGAATGATCTCTCCTTAACTCTCTTATTCACTGATATCATTCATACTGGAGCTTTACACCTAAATCTGGTTGTCACCAGTTATACTCCTAAAACCGGCAATAAAAGCTCGTTGAAAATCCAAACCCTCATCTCTTTCCTGATGCAGTAGCCCCCGGTAGTTAAATTTCGGGACGAAATTCCCTTAACACGGGGAGACTGTAACATCCATGATTTTCTAACACTACTTTAATTTAATTTATATAAAAATGACACTCCTTTCGAATCCCGTACTTGTCCCACACAATGTGACACATTGATTATTAATTCAAATTCGAAATTTAAACTTTCCATTTGTATATAATTTCCCTATTTTATAACACATGTTGAAATAATGATACATATATATATATATATATATATGTATATATATATATATATATATATATATATATATGTATATAGATATCCCATACTATAGTTATAAACTCATATTTTAAATACTCATACAATTTGTAAATTTTTTTAAAAAAATGAATGATGTTTAGCGTGTTATAAAAATTATTTTTATAAAAACTTTCAATCTAACTAGTTTGAACCCTCTAGGAAATTGAACCCTCATTTTGAACCCAAACCTTTTTTTTTAAATTTGACCCTCTAATCTCCAATTTTGACGACATCCAACCATTTGAACCAGTTTGACTTTTTAAAAGTCAAACAACCCCATATCACCTAAGATTCTATACCAAATCCGGACAAACCCGTTTGATGAAAATTTTTCCTTGACCGAGTAATGTTCTCGGCTAATCCTAAACCTCACTAACAAACCAAATTGGCAAAATTCACGGCTATAATCAAGATTCAAACCAATTTGAATTAGTTTGACTATACATAGTCAAACTAAGCTTAAATCTTTGTCAAATCCAGTAATTTAAACGCGTTTTGATCTCGCAAATCACGCTCAACGATATTCGTATGTATCTAACCCAAAATCATGACCCAACTCATCCACATTCGGCCGAATTAACGCGTCGAACCTCCGAAACAGAAGCCACATTCAAATCGTTAATCAAATCACGCGTTAAGATGGAATTAAGCGAATTGACTCACCACACACCTTCACACAACACATTGAAACGTTCTCAACCCTCTGTCGATCCTCGTTTCACCTCTGCACCTCAACCAAACACAAAGATTTTCATCCCTGTACCGCAAGTTGTCGGCCCTCTATCCTCATCCATTTCAGGTAAATCTTGTACCCTTAGATTCGTTTTGATCTGGGGAATAAAAGCCCCCTCATCTCGGGCTTGATCCTGTACGCGAACGCGTCTAATTTGGGGATTAGGGTTCGGGTATATAGGGACGGAAGGGATGAGCGGGCATGTTCGTTTAAGGGTGGGTGTTTCTGTCAAGGCATTTTCCCAGATCAAATGGTTAGAACAAAACTCCCATACAGAATAGGTCGCGGGTTCAAGACCAAGCCCCGCACCTTTCTTTTTTTGATCTCCTGAGATAGCTTGACCCGGCTCCCTGTCTCGAACACGTTATGGTCAAATTGAACCGACAACATGACAAGTAAAACCCTCTTTTCCAGTGGTTGATACTGGATGCTTTCACCGGGCAGACCCGGGTTCGACCCGGGCAAGCCGCATATAATTTTTTTAGCCGTTTTGGACAATATTTTATGTTATAAAAATTATTTCATAAAACCCCATACCATTTGCAACTAACTAGTGCGATAATAACCCGTCTTTTTGAAATATAAATATTACTTACACTATTTAAAGGTTCATTTACAATATAAAATGATAATTAAAATTATTAGTTATATTACCCACTTTTACAAAGTTATATTAAAGATTTATAGTCAACCTTTATAAATCACGTTTTCTGTTAAATAACTTATAGTAGGGTTTAAAACCCTGATTAAACAAATAGAATATTTCAAAGTATAAATACACGTATTTACATTTTTGATAAATAAGTAAATAAACTTATTTATTATTTACTTGTTTCTTTACATTTACAACCCATTTAAAGTTTAAATCATAGTTAATATAATTTCTTAATTATACCTACTCATATATGTTTACACTATTGTTTGGTCACATTTTCATAAAAGGATTCATTTATTTAATTTACTTAGTTGTTCAAAAAAAAATTATTATTAAACCCTAATTCATTTACTATTAAAATTAAATACGTTGAATATACGATTTATACTTTTATCCAAATTCCAAACACCAACTTCGAGCATCCCTTTCATGAAATGTCGCAAATACTTTTGTACAAATTCCCTTACTCAATTCCCGTTGAAACCCTAGACTTGGCCTTAGAAATTTATGCTTGTTATTAATTTATATCCGTATACATTACACTCTAGGTTAACTTTGTGATTGCAAAGGAATCACATTTACTACCTTTTGCTCGTGCTATCTACACCATTACTACAGGTGAGTTTTACATACCCCCTTTTCACTGTTTTTACATTTTGGGGTGAAACATGATCACAACTTACATTGATTTACATAAACTACACAATACAAATCCACTTTACAATTTATGTGCAATTTGAGCTTTATGTTTGAGTGCTAGGTGTGTTAACTACTTATGTGCAATTACACGTACAATCATTAACTAATCAAGCCGACGGTTAACAATGATAGATCTATTGAGTCTGACAAACCACCCAGATTGGGGTGATTGTTGCCGACAACACAATTTGCATGCTAGTTACAAAGGTTTGATTGTACTTTTGGTTACACAATAGTTGCTCCCCATTAATGCCTTGTTAATCATGACTTATATGGATTTGTTTACACACGATACTTTGATACTATTTAGAGTCAAAACCTATGTATGCTCACCAACTTTTTAGTTGACCTCGTTTTCATCATGTTTCAGGTACAACGTGTGAGTTGATCAAGTTTGCTTCACTTAGGTTGTGGACCTAGTTAATTGAACAAGAATGAACATGTTACGTATTTCAATTTTCATGTATCATGGAATTTGTTTTGTTAAAGTCATGAATGGAAATTTAACGTATTTATCTATTTCAATTTAGTCAACCATGTGCTCATGAACAGTCTACATATCCCGCCCCGATGTTTCCACCGTCGGTTGGGGTGTGACATATGATAACATGCATTAGATACCTCCACTGTCACACAAGACCTCCCTTTCTAGCTTGAGAATCTTTTGCTCTTCCTATGTAGCCCTTCATATTGAAACATCCTGTGATAAGAGTAGAAGGAAGCATAATAGGATCTATATTATCACCACCCAAACTTAAAGCTTCCATGACTATTTCCACAGAAATTGCTATCTCTTGATTATTCACTATAGGTCGAATGACATTAGGGTCGATAGTACAGTCATGGCTGGCAGTATCCCAACATTGTTGAATGTATTGTAGACTGATAACCGGGTTAGCAGACAAAGCACTCTTAGTCTGGATCTATTCAGAAATGTATAATTGTCATACCTCAACCGACGATGGAATCATCGGGGCGGGACATGTAGACTGTTCAGGAGCACAAGGTTGACTAAATTGAAATATATTAATCATCCAAATTCATTTCAAATATTCAAGACAAAACAAATCAAACCAAGTACAAAATGGAAATACATAATATTCTTTATTTAAATTTAACTAAGTCTAAAGCCTATGTGTAGCATGTCTTGATCAAACTCACATATTAGCACCTGAAACATGAATAAAATAAGGTCAACTAAAAAGTTGGTGAGCGTACACAGGTTTGTATATAGTTAGCATATAGATTGTAAATAAACAAATCCTTACATAACATGTTAAAATAAGGCATTTATGGGGAGCAGCTATTGTGTAACCAAGTACAATCAAACCTTTGTAACTAGCATGTAAAAATTGTGTTGTCGGTAACAATCACCCAATCTGGGTGGGTTTTTCAGACTCAATAGATCTATCATTGTTTACCGTCGGCTTGAATAGTTAATGATTGCACATAAATCGCACACAAAAGTTAGCACAACTAGCACTCGGGCATAAAGCTCAAATTGCACACATGAATGTAAAGGGGATTTGTATTTGTGTAGTCTGTGTAATTGTAACATTAGTATTGTATAATGTTCATGTTCCACCCCAAAAAGTGTAAAAGAGTAAAAGGGGCTATGTAATACTCACTTGATTTGAAGGCGTAGCTAACACGAGATACTAGATAGTAATGGGGTCCTCGTAATGCACAACGTTAACCTAGAGTGTAATATGTATTGAATCAATAGTGTGCACAATAGTCTATGTCTAAGTCTAAGGTTAAATTGGATGTGTGTAAAAGGAAATTGAAGTTGTAGGTGTTAGTGGTTTGTACTTGAATGGTGTTGTATAAATTTGAGTTTGGAATAACTAAATACTAAAATAATAAAATTATTATTTGTTTACTTAGTTATAAAAATAATGTAAGTATTAGGGGTGATTAAGTATAGCCTAAACAAATAGTTTTTGTTTAAATGTAAATTAAATAAATAATTATAACCTTATTTATTTATTTATAAAATATGTAACTTAGTCATTTAATTATAAAAATGTATTAAATGTTTTATATTAAATATAAATTTCTTTACTTTATTTTCATAAAGGTGTTTAAATAAATTGTGTAAATAATAATTAAGTGTAGGGTTTAACAATAAATATAAATTAAATTTTGTAAGTTTTAAATAAATAATTTCTATTTATGTTAGAATAGAAATTTGATCTTTTTAAATAACATTAATATAAATCTTTATAAAATCAATTCTTTTTATTTAAAAATTAATTTGAAATACTTATTGTTTTTTTTTAAAATATAGAAATGATTATTCTGCCAAGACTTTTCTCACACACACGACCGTGCTTGGGACAAGGCACGATCGTGCTAGAACCACGGGCGCGACCGTGCTAGTCAGGGACGCGACCGTGTTGACCAATACAGAGGATATAGCTAAGCTGTTCACTAGGCACGACCATGTCTGGGTAAGGCACGACCGTGTCTAGGGTTCTGAGGCACGACCAAGTCTAGCCAAGAGGCATGACCGGGTCTGAGTGTGTGAGGCACGACCGCACTGGTATTAGCACGACCGTGTCTCATGAAGCACGACCGCGCTAGAAAACTAGCGCGACCGTGTCTGTTCCAAAACAGAAACGAATTGACTGATTCTTATAATGTTAACGTTGGATTTCATAGGGCTTTCATCTATAGGGTTATTACTAGTCTATTGAAATATATTAATTGTATTTAAAATGTGTTCAAAGCGGGGTTCGATTAAACCATTTTAGAATGAACCCTAGATTCGGGTCCGTGTTAAATTGGATATTGTAAGCCCAAATTATGTTAGGGATTTTGATCTATAGACTAAAAGGAAAGTGTGGAAGATTTCAATTACCCGAAAAGATGATTAATCGATAGTGCGTGGTAGAAACGAGTTTCGGCGATGACGGTTTGATCTCCGGTGCCCTTTTGCTGCAATTCCGATGACTCAGTGTTTTCGGGAGTTTCAAAGAGGATTGATAGTGCGTTTTCTTGCTAGAATTGCAAATCAAAATGGTGAATTCGATGGTTTCGTGAGAGGATTAGGCGTTTATGAGATAATTCGACGAAATTGAGTTTATTTGTTGTAATGGTGATGATTAAAAGGTTTAATTGAGTTCGTTAATGGTGAAAACGTGTAGAACGGTTATGAAATCGAACGTCTCTGTGATTAAATGTTGAATTTATGTTTCAACTGATGAGAGGCACGACCGTGCCCATATGAGGCGCGACCGTGCCAAGGCACCGGGCGCGACCGTTCCAAAGCAAGGCGCGCGACCGTGCCATAGCACTTGGCGCGACCATGCCAGAACGAGGCGCGACCGTGCCTATTAAGGTTTCTATTTATTTATTTATAAAGTCAGTCCTTGCAATTTCAGTATTGACAGATTTGTAATAATATGGAATTATGTACACGTGTAAAATTTATGGATTTACATTGAAACATAGTATTTAATTGTTAGTACAAATAGAACAAGTCAGTGTACTAGAATTTGGTTTGAAAATGTATCACATTGAACTGAAATATAGATAATGAAAATCAGAAATGTTAAAATAATCTCCCGATAATTCACAGCCTCTGCCAAATCTGGATCAAGCAACACCACTTGATTATGTTTATATTCAACCTGTATATCCATGACTTGCTCAAAACATGTGATCAGACTTTGCAAAGTATAAAACAAATAAGAAATAAAAAACAAAGTAAAATAAAGTTAAAAAAAAATAACACAACAAAAATTGCTAAGTCTGGAATCAGTAATATCCCCTGAGGCGAACTTAATAAGTTCACTTAGAGTTACAAGGGGTGAACTTATTAAGTTTTCCGGAGCAAGTTCGCTCATATACTCAAGCAATCCAGAAATTTGACCAACACAAATTCAATGATAATAGAGTGAAACAAAGCCATAAATCTAATCGACCATACTCGATTAACAGTAGTAGACCATCAATTTCAGTTTTCAAACACAATCACATCCTCACAAGTATTCAACAGACACAACGATAAACCCTAGGTTAAGAACACAAAGTCTGAGCAATTTAGTGGATGAAAAACAATGATTTTACCTTCAATGAATTCGCAAACCAAAATGGAATACGAAATTAGCACGAAAACACGAGGTAGCACAAAAGATTAGCAACACAGACAAAAACGCCTAAATATGATCAAGTTCACTCAAGAAGTTCGAACAAACAAGTAGGGTAAAAAAAACAAGTTCGCTAGACTGTTCAATTAATACACATTCTGATAAGTTCGCCAACCAAGCGAACTTAATAAGTTCGCCACCCCAGGCGTACTTAAGCAAGCGAACATGACAAGTTATCTAGTTCAAAACAGTTGGTAAAAATTTGATCTTTTCAAATCCAATTGAAATCCCGATCCAATCAACTTCCAAACGTCAGCATGTCTGAAATGCAAACCCTGTAAGTAATGATTTCATGGAAGATAGAAATAAAATCTTTTTGGAATTTTCATTTTAACGAACTTAAACAATAACAAACATATTTTTGATTTTTCAAACTTTATGCTAAAACACACTCAAAATCTTTTTGATTTTTCTAAACAAGATAAAGCAGTAAAACAATAAAATCAAATCTTTTTTATTTTTATCTGTACATACTGAATCACATGTTTTTGGTCGAATACTACAAGTAAGAAAATCATATCAATATCTATGATGAAACATACACACATTCTGGATATAAAATCCCTAGAAGATCTAAGGTGACCTATGGTATTTTGTGTACATACTGATCTCAACTCATCAACTATGTAACTTGAGTACTTCAATTTTCATAAACTATCAATTCTTTTGAAATTTCTATTCAGAACAAATATCCAATGATATCACAACTTTCTTTTTCACATTCTTTCTTGCTCAAATATTCAGATATCATGAAATGATACGCGATAAACTTCAAAGTAAACATGATCAGATCATGACATATTACCTTATTTGTACCGAATTTGCAATATACTACATGTCAATTCAAGTTGTCAACATTATAATATTTGAAACCAAAAGCGTGTTTATCCCACGTTCTTTTGAATTAGTACCATTTATATGAAAACAATGCGTTCCCCACAAATATGCCAACATAAAGTAAATTGCACTATCTTCAAGACAAATGAGACTTTGTCCAAAAGAATATGTATATCAATCTCTAGGATGAAATTATCTCAATTAGCACATCAAAAGGCAAGAAAAATCCTAAAGGATTACAAAAAAGAACCATAATGATTCATATGGCTTGGCTTGACTTTGATGACATAAAGTAACAGATGAAATCTTCAGAATATGATCGAATAAGGAATCGATTGATTCAATGATTTAAGGGTAAAGTGGCCCAACTGTTATCTGGATATCTTCAATGAATCAAGATAATCAAGTGATTTTGATTCAGGGGCTAGTATATGCTTGACAAATGTTATCAAGACATATATTAGTTCAACAACACATTGCGTGTTTTTCCGGGCATGAGCAGTGAAGTGAACCAAAAAATTGTGCTAATCAATATAATCCTATATTGGCCTCATGAAATTCTTAAATTCTCATATTCTATATCTGATAATGATCTTTTAACACACACCCCCGGCAAATCATGGGTTCAAATCACAGTTGTGACATAGATCATTATGTTTTCACACTACAAATGGTCTAGAAACGCTTTCAACCACCTGAAAATTTTAATTACATGTAAATATTCAAGTTAAAATTTATAAACATGTAATGGTAAGTCATGAAGCTATAATTTCCTGTTTGTGCAAACTAAGAAATTTAGATCAGATCATATAAGCATAAACTTAAAACATAAATACAGAAACCAGGTAGTCAGTCTATGGTCATGTGTGTATGATCACCTACTGATGTACAATCATTTCTTCTATAGCTTGAAGCAAAGCCGATTTTTTTTATTTGTTCGGATTTTTTAAAGAAATTCAATGAAAGAAAGTAAATTAATATACACTATAAGAAAAAACAAAAATAAAAACTCCCATGAAGATCATTTTGAAAACCTTTTTCAAGTAGGATTATACATTCCAATCATTTGAGTAAGAAATTCAAACCGTGAGCGATCAAACGGTTTGGTAAACAGGTTAGAAAAGTTGTCATCAATATGTAATTTCACCAACTCGATTAATTTCTTTTCTGCACAATCTCGGATGAAATGATGACGTATCTCCATATGCTTTGTTTTCTAGTGCTTCCCCGGATTTGTGGTAATTTACATCGTGGCGGTGTTATCAATCATCATTGGTGTCGCTGTGAAGTTCAGACCATAATCCCGTAATTATTGCTGAATCCACAGGATTTGGGAACAACAGCTGGCTGCAGTAATATATTCTGCCTCGCATGTTGAAATTGCAACCGAGGTTTGCTTTTTGCATTGCTAGGACACAAGTCTATTTCCTAAGAATTGACAACCACCAGTCGTCGACTTTCTATCCAAACCACAACCTCCATAATATGAATATGTAAAAGCTCTGAAATCAATGTCAGAATTATTAGGCTACCACAACCCTAACTTTGGTTTACCCTTTATGTATCGAAAGATCCGCTTCATAGCAATCAGATGAGATTCCTTCGGTTTAGACTGAAACCACGAACACAAGCATACGCGAACATATTGTCAAGCCCGGACGCAGTTAAATACATTAAAGACACGATCATTCCTCTGTATTACCTACAATCCACTTCTTTCCCTTTCGAGTCAGAATCGAGCTTATGGTTTACAGGAATTGGAGTATTGACGCTGAGGTACCTGACATATCAAATTTCTTCAGAATATAAGACACGTATTTTGTTTGATGAATATAAAAGCCATCTTCTTTCTGATCAACTTGAAGACCCAAAAAGAAAAATAAATCTCCTATTCTGCTCATCTCAAACTTCAACTTCATAACTCTCGCAAAGTCTTTACACATATCAACATTCGTTGACCCAAATATTATGTCGTCCACATAGACTTGAACTATTAGGATATCTCCACCTTCTTTTCGTATGAAAAGAGTGGAGTCGATCTGGCCACGTTCAAATCCATTGTCGAGCAAGTGCACGGACAATGTTTCATACCAAGCATGAGGAGCCTGATGAAGACCGTATCATGCTTTATCAAGTTTAAACACTTTGTCTGGAAACTTGGAGTCTTCAAAACCAGGCGGCTGTTTCACATAAACCTCTTCCTTCACTTTTCCATATAGGAAAGAACTGTTCACATCAAGTTGAATAACTTTAAATCCTTTGAAAGACGTGAAGGCAAGAAATAAATGTATCACCTCAATCCTCGCAACCGGAGCATAAACATCCGTTTAGTCAACACCTTCTTGTTGGTTAAAACCCTGAACAATTAGCCTCCCCTTATTGTGGACCACAATGCCTCAATCATCACGTTTGCATTTAAACACCCATTTTGTTCCAATTGATCTTGAGCCCTTCGGTAAGTCAACTAAATCCTAAACATGTAGTTTGTCAAACTGAGCTAGCTCTTCCTGCATAGCCTGTATCCAACAATCATCATCGAGCGCTTCAACCACATTCTTCGGCTCTGTTTGAGAAATAAAACAAGAATACAAACATGTTTCCATAACACCAGTATCCACAATCTATGCATATAAACAAGAATTTTCAGCAAGTGTACGATGTCTAGTTTGAACACCAGCATTCAAATCACCAATAATATTGTTAGTGGGATGGTGCTTATGCACACGAGTTTAAGGAATATCTGAAGTTTGAATCACAGCATCAAGATTAGAAGGAAACTCCCCCTCAGACTGTGCCGGTGCTGATGAATCATCAACTATGTTCTCGATATCATTAGAAGATTCCTGAAACACAGTTCCATCATCATAACTATCACTATCATGAGTTATACCTGAGGTCGAAGCTACATTCAGGTCAACCGGAGGAGGAACCACAATAGGAACAACCGATCGTGGATCGCTAATTGAATCATCGTTACAGCAGGACTGATACATAAGATCTGCTTCGACATGAGACACTTCAGGAGGAACATTAAACGATCTAAACAAAGCATCATAATCTAAATCCCATGACGGTCCTTTGGCATCATAAGGAACTGTGTAATTGTCACAATCAATATGAAACCACTCCTCAATCTTTCTACTATATTTATTGAACACCCGCTTGTTGTGAGAATTGGAAACATAACCCAAGAAAATTCCTTCGATTGCCTTTGCACTGAATTTAGTTTGAATGTCTCGAGTCTTAAATCAAGTGCACGGATTCGCAAAGGGCAACAAAAATCCATGTTAGGCTTCCGGTTATTCAGCAGTTCATAGCACGTTTTGTTGTGATTCTTCACGGTCAAAACACGATTAAGAACATGACACACCGTGTTCACCGCCTCTGCCCAAAATTTCACTGGCAACTTTGAGTCGGATAACATAGTGCGAGCCGTCTCAATCATCATTCGATTCTTCCGTTCAGCCACACCATTGTGTTGAGGAACATAAAGAGCACTGAATTCATGATGGATGCCTTTTTGTAGATAAAATAAACCCATATTTCCATTCTTGAATTCCGTTCCATTGTCACTACGAATCCTCCTGACTTTATGTTTGAATAAGCTCTCCAGCCTCACAATTAAGAACTTAGGAATCTCAGTAGTCTCATCCTTCGAAACAAGAAACTTTACCCAAGAGAATCTAGAATAATCATCAGTCACTACCAAATAGTATGATTTGCCACCTTCACTCTTGACACTAATAAGTCCGAATAAATCCATATGCAACAACTCGAGAGGAGTCGTGATTGAATTAACTTAGATTTGTGAGATTTCGTATGCTGCTTCCCCTTCTTGCATGGAATACAGTCTTCGTTCACTTGAAATCTCATGGCTGGGACACCAAAAACTAGCCCGTTCTTCACTAAATAGTTAATTTTTCTAAAATTTATATGAGCCATCTTCCGGTTCTACAAAGTTGATTCGGACTCAGAAGCTTTACAAAGAAGACACGTTGGGATAGATGAAGTTGTCGTCGTCGTTCTCATATCAAGCATGTACGTATCATTATTCCTTGGAGCTCGCATTAGGATCCAATCTTCAGGTATCTCAAAACCACACTTCAACACCAAGCATTCTTACTTATTAAAGTGAAATGAGAAATCTTTATCATAAACTTGCGAAACAGATAACAAATTATGTTCGAGCTGCTCCACGTAGTTGACTTTCTCAAAGCTCAATCTTCCAGTTGACACTGTTCCTTGACCGGAATGTAAAGGCTACATAACCTCCTTGAATTTCTTTCACATTCTCCAACAAGTTAAGATTTCATGTCATATGCCGAGAACATCCCTTGTCGACATACCAATGGTTGCCTATAGTCCTCCTTCGAGTCCCCTGCACACAGACAGTAAGTTCTAGTTAGTAATGGAGACCCAAACCATTGTGGTCTTGGGTCGGCCTGACTCATCAAAATAAACAATCTCTTTTAAAACACAATCAAATATCTCCTCAATTTTAGGAGATTGTTTCATAGAATGAGAAACTTGTTTCTTAAGCTTCCATTTTGATTGAACATTATCATTTGATTTTGAAGATTTAGAAGATTCATCACTTTCTTTTAAAACATGTTGTTCTAAAAGTTTCTTTAATTTTCTGTTTCTTCTTTGAGGTCTTGACAATTTGACCTTCTCAGTTGCATTCACAATAGGTGAAACACTTGGTTTAACTTCGGAAGAGTCAACCTTCTCAGGCTTTGGTTTCACAGGCACAGATGCACCTTTGTTATCAGGTTTAGAGAACACCTGATTTCTTCACAACTTTGGCCTCAACAGGCTTGACTTCCACAAATTTCATCACAAGCTTTGTTGGTGGTTCAACGAAAGGTCTTCCTAATTTAGGATCTTCCAGACGTTTACCAACATTCTTATCAGGACAATTTATCAGGATATGGCCAACAACACCGCAATGAAAACAAGCACGTCTTTCCTTGTAAACCCTGACATACTTCTCTTACTGAACAGTTCTTTAATTAGATGATTCACACTAAAAAGTAGTGTTAGAGGATTGAACAACCTTAGGTTTTTCTGATTCAACTTTGGTTTTTATAAAATCAAGAGTCGATGTTTTTTCAATATTATTATTTTCTTGAAAATCAAAACCACTGCTCACAAACTTTTTAACTAGTTTAGGGTGTGGTTGTTCAATTTCTTCATCTGGTTCAGTCAAGATGCACCGATCCCTGGTGACTTTCTAAACCACAACTGGTTCATCAACTTTGCATTCTTTCATTGTTCCCTCTGATTGTTCTGGATCAAATACTTCCTCATCACTTTAGTCATCATAAACCATGTTCTCTCCTGTAACAAGATTTACCTTGAGGATGGTTTTTCGCTCCAGACCCTCATCAGTGACAATATCAGTGGTACGAGAAGTGTAATTACCGTTGAACGGTGGACAATAACCAACACCCCCACCAATAGCTTAATCATCAAAAGAACGACAATAACCGATACCTCCAACCACTTTGTCACTTGAAGCTTTCTCATTATAATACTCCAATAGAAAACTAGAATTCTTATAGCTTTCTAACTTTCTCATCAACTTAGTGACCTATGTCTGTGAATAGGCAAGTTCATTAATTTTCTTCTCATATTCCGAATATGCCACATCAAGATGAAAAGCTTGTTCATTAACTTTAATTTGTAAAACTTTTATGTCTTCTTTTAAAGATTCAATTCTAGTATTCAAAAGTTTTTCATTTTCTTTCAAAACTTTGTTTGATGTGTTAATTACCTTCATGTCATAGATCAGGCTTGTTTTATCATCACACAATATAATTATCTTAGGAGCAAAATCAATGCATTTAGATCATAGAACATAAACTACCTCATTTACCTGTTTAGAATCAGCCATGAATCCACTAGCTTCAGCAAAAAGCTCAGCTACTTTCTCAGTCACCTTCCCCGCGTCTACATTGTCATTCATCAGCTCTTCAGTAGATACATTAGCATCAACATTCTGACAAATAGGTTCTTCTCTTTCAGAGACATTCCTAGAATCACTCGAGGCACCATCAGAAGAACTAACATCAGTACCATCTTCAGAATGAACCTCTGCAAGAAATTCTAGGCTGACATGAGCAATAATATCTTCCAGATGAATACCCTAATCATAATTCTCATCTTGCTGGGAAATTAATACTGTAGAAGAACTCTGGTTATTCTGGTTGTGGTGATTTTGCTGATTGCTTGAGGAATTTTGATTTTGAACCTTTGGCTTTGTACATTCCCTAGCAAAATGTCCAATTTCCTAGCAGTTGTAACATTTCACCTTAGACTTATCCATTCCCATTCTAGTCTTGCTCGATGCCCTAATAAACTTCTTTCCTATTTTCTTCAGATGTTCCTTCCCTTGCCTCATCCATAATGCCATATTCCACTGTATATTCATTTCTTCAAGAGCACCCTTATCCAATTGCTTGAAATCTTCTTCTATCATGTCAAGAGCAGTTATCTTTCCACCGATATAATTTTGATAAGAAGTCAAAAACGAAGCAATCATGGTTATCATGTCATCAGCTGCCTTAGGAGACACCTTCTGAGAACACGAATGAGTATCGTACTTAGAATTTTTAGAGCATCCCGAACTCGAAGCAACAAAACATGAACCTTCAGTACAAGAATTTTCTTTTGAACTTTCAGAAATAACCCCAGAAAACAAAGCAACTCTAGACTTCGATGTAGATGTTCCCTTTCAAAAATAATTGCTTGGATCTTAATAGACTGTATCTTTCTTCTGTTTATTCAAATCATACGATTGAATTTTTTCCATAAGATCTTCAAGACTAAGTTCTTCAAATCTAGGTTGTTCTTTAATAACAATGGTATACATCTCAAAGTGTGCTGGTAATGCATCCAGAAACTTCTCAAGCAAATTCATGTTCTTGTAAGTTATGTCATTGTTCACTATTTCACTAAGCAGGTGATAATATCTTGACATTAGCTCATCAATTGTTTCTCCATCAAAATGCTTAAAGACACTAAATTATTTCTTTAGTAATTCTCTCCTGCTCTTCTTGATGTCTGTGCTTCCATCACATTTTTGGAGCATCCGATCTTCCCATGTATGAATGAATAGGGTGTTTATAACCCTCACTGATTGGAATCCACATACTTGTATCATTGATGTTAACATAGTTCTCGAAATGATTTTTCCAATTAGAATAATCTTTCAGATTCATCTGTCTTGGTGGTTTAGTTGGAGTACCAATCTCATTAGCAAAATTCAGTACTAGAAAAATTCAACACTTAGAAAAAATTCTAAACAAAATCTTCAAATAACGAACTTAGCTAGGAAACTTAAGAAGTTCGCCTGATCCTGATGAACAGTAACTAACTCAGCAAGTTCGCCTGTTTCAGCTGAAGAACAAGGAGGATATATTCTAACACCAAAACTCATGAACACCACTGAAAATCTTCATATTTTGTGATTTTTAAGGAATTGATCAAATTCAAGCTTTAGGAATCTTCAAATGATGAATTAGAACAATTCTAACGGATCAATTTTGGCAAACAAACACCAAAAATGATGAAATCAATCCAAAAACTCTCCAAAACGGCAAGAAAACACATGAATGCTAGACACTTCTAAAGTCTCAATCTTTGAATGCAAATCAGGACGACACGATATCACAAGTTGATCTCTAATCAAGAGCAAAAGCTCTGATACCAATTGTAGGTCACAGCGGGTCTACGTATCGATCTCAGACGTGTAACACACCACGTGGACTCGTAGTGCGGAATCCTAATGAATACGCGCGTACGAACTGATAAGAACACAAGATAAAACACAAGAACACAAGATTTCCAAAAACTATCTTGTATTTCTCTGATAATAGTGCATACAACTAGTAATCAATACGGTTACCAATGAAAACAAACAATGCACTATATATAGACAATAAACATGCCACAGGCAAACTTAACAAGTTCGCCACACCCATGGCTTAGGCGAACTTGTTAATTTAGCTAATTACAAAACTTAACCATTCAAAGATAAATTACAAACTTAAAGATTACAAAAGACCCTAATCTATTACAAAAAGCTAAATGTCACACATAATGTTCCAACATGATCAAGAAGTAGTAGGATATGTTTAGAAGTGTTCCTAGAGAGCCTATGTCTGAATTAATCAACCGGTTCTCAAGCATTGTATCTAAGTTGAAGGTTTTGGGAACTGAGTATCCAACAGTTGAATTCAACAAAAGCTACTTGATTCACTGCCGGAGGAATGGAATTTGTATTGGATTATGATCACAAGAACTAAGAAGCTAAGTGATCTGTCACAACAAGAACTCTACAACATACTGGAATCTTATGAGTTGGAGATAAAGAAAGGTTCCATCACTCCAACAAATCAGTCTGGAAACACCGCTCTTCTTGCTGGTCAAAGTTCTTTTCAGACTGATGTTCCACCTTCTTCATATCGAAACCAGCCTTCCAGGTCTACTACCCCACAGAAGGAGTCTCCCATGGTCCCTGATGTCTATCTACCAATTATGATTGCCTTTATATCATGCTATGATGCCTTGATTCAGGAAACTTGACACCGGTCAGTTTCCAACCTGATGACTTGGAGTAGATTAATTCTGGTGATTTGGAGAAGATAGATGTTGATTGGTGCATGGCAATGCTAGCTTTGAGGGCTAAGAGATTCATTTAGAGAACTGGGATGTATAGATTCAGAATGGGAAAGAGCTTGGGATTTGATATCAAAAAGGTAAGATGCTACAACTATGATCAGCTAGGTCATTTTGTAAGAAACTGCAAGGAGCCATATTTAAAGGAGCAACATGAAAATTCTACTACGACTTCCAGTTCTAAAGCTCTGGTCTGTCAAGCAGATGGGCATTATCACTAGGGAGATCAAGATGAGGAAGCAGCTGACAAGGCTTTGATGGCAGATAATGAGGAAAAGGACAAAGCTTATTATCATTCAACTAGCTGAGGATCTCACTACTGTTTCAACTGAGGTAATGTCTAAAATTTGCAAATCTCAATCCTGTTTAAATGAAATTCAAAAATATAGATTCATCAACCAGGCTTTGGTCGATGAACGTGATCATATAAAAGTCATGTATGATTATGTGGCTAAAAATGAAAAATTGTATTTAGAGAAAATTCGTGACTTTTCTGCCGAAAACTGATCTTTAATTGTGCCACTTACCACCCAAAATAATAATAATGAAGTTTTAACTGAAAGACTTTAAAAGGCTGAAAAGGAAAAATTTCAAGTTGAAAACATGGGTATAGATTAGAAAATTTTGTTTGGAATCATTGATAAGCAAATTCATAAGAATGTCACACAAGGTATTGGGTATAACACACATCTTCCGCCTTATTCCAAATCAGGTAGATTCGTTGATATGGTAGATCTTCATGTTCCGACACCATTTGTTTGAACCTTATCTACAGATGATTATATTAAAACTTCAGATTCTGATAGTTTTACTTTTTGTGTAGAGTCAAACTTTTTCAGTTCTGAATATGATTGTTATGCGAGTACTAGTAAGAGAAGTAATTTAAATAAACATGAGTCGGATGATTGTAATAACATGTTAGTGTCAAAACCTGATATCTGTGAACATGTTGAAAAATTTTATTTTGCTTTCGTGCCTTCTGAGCATGAATGTTTGAGGAATGACATTTCTAGGTTTAAAGATGCTTTTCCATTTGTTCCTAAGTCTTTAAATGCTATGAGTTGTATTGCCAATTTTAAAAGTGTAGGAATTGTTATGACAGATCTTCTTCAAGAAATAATGAGCAATCAGGAGTTTTTCAGATGAAAGAAAGATAAAAAATTTGAAGAAAGAATTGAAGAAGAAAGAGTTGCTTCTAATTCTGATGCCTCAACATCACAATCATTTTCATCATCTTGTGTTGGGTATAGAAATGAGACTGATGCTGTCAATAGAAACTACAGTATCAAACTAGTAGTTTCGGTTGAACTTTTGTTCAATCGAAACTAGTAGTTTCGGTTGAACATTTGTTCAATCGAAACTACCTAGTTTCGATGCCTGTTTTTCAGGCCTATTTGGCAGGTGGCTTGGAAAACAAGGCACATGAAGCCTCCTATATATAGTAGAATACCCATTAGGAGTGAGTGTGTCTGTAGAGGGAATCACCACCCCAGGGGGAGCTCACCCTGGGGTGAGATAATTGTTAGTGTATGATCGAGCCTTTTAATTTTCATTTCAATCAAAGAATCATACGTTTTATGCTTTCAATTATCTGTTCTTTTCATTTTCATATGTTTCTGTTCGTGTATGTGATTCCCGTATCCGTCTCTACCATTTCTGATTCGAGAGTGATACCGGATCCAGAGATTCCGCCTCTCAATCCGGACCGATTGAAGAATTTCTCCGCAGATCTGTTCTTTCAGGTCTGCTCAGGACCTACAATGCGTACTTAGCAAGTATGCAGTCAAGTGTTCATGAATGTCAAGAATCTTTGTAGAAAGATGGTTATTTACTGCTTAATACTTGGGATTCAAACCTTTATCAATTGCCTACAAGATAGGAGGGTCTACACTTGAGGGGGAGAATCACAACGAAAGGCTTTGGATCATCAGTCATTCTATGAAGACGAAAGACAGAGTCGGACAAGATTTGATAGCATCAGTCTAGGGGGAGATTGTTGGGTATAGAAATGAGACTGATGCTGTCAATAGAAACTACAGTATCGAAACTAGTAGTTTCGATTGAACTTTTGTTCAATCGAAACAGATCTGCGGAGAAATTCTTCAATCGGTCCGGATCGAGAGGCGGAATCTCTGGATCTGGTATCACTCTCGAATCAGAAATGGTAGAGACGAGTGCGGGAATCATATACACGAACAGAAACATATGAAAATGAAAAGAACAGATAATTGAAAGCATAAAACGTATGATTCTTTGATTGAAATGAAAATTAAAAGGCTCGATCATACACTAACAATTATCTCACCCCAGGGTGAGCTCCCCCTGGGGTGGTGATTCCCTCTACAGACACACTCACTCCTAATGGGTATTCTACTATATATATGAGGCTTCATGTGCCTTGTTTTCCAAGCCACCTGCTAAACAGGCCTAAAAAACAGACATCGAAACTAGGTAGTTTCGATTGAACAAATGTTCAACCGAAACTACTAGTTTCGATTGAACAAAAGTTCAACCGAAACTACTAGTTTCGATACTGTAGTTTCTATTGATAGAATCAGTCTCATTTCTATACCCAACATCTTGTGATGACAATTATCAGGCAAAGCAGTCGTGTGATAAAATGTGTTTCAGTTGTGGAGAACCTGGTCATGTTTTCAAAAGTTTTAATTTGTTCACTTATCAGTTTAATGAAGAAAATGTTCCATCCTCTGTTTCATGTGCAATTGAATGTGACTCGAATAGTTTACTATAAAAATGAAAAAGGTTTCAGAATCAAAACATAGGAGAGATTTGTTTCGTAAAAGGATAAAGAAAGTTAAGAATGGTTTGAGAAAAAATTGGAATATTAAAAATAATGATATTTTTGATGACCATACCTCATTAAAAGAGGATTTTGATTATGATTTCTGAGAAGTATCTTGTGAAGTTAAGAAGTTCCAAGTCAGCAATGGCTTGGGTACCAAACTCTGATTGAATCGGTCTATGCAGGGGCAATCGAGGAGGACTAGAGACAACATCTAGCATGTCGACAGTAGTTGCTCAAGCACATGACTGGCCAGTTTTCATTACTTCAAAACTATCAACCAATAGATGGAGAGTTTGTTGCATTTGCTGGCAATCCAAGGGGAGGAAAAATAGAAGGATAGGGAATCGTGTCCAATGGGGTAAACAGAAAGAAAAGAGTCAACTTTGTCCCACAGCTGAAATACAATCTGATGAGTGTATGCCAGATTTGTGATAAACTTCTCTCCTCTTTTAAACTTCAGGGAGTGTTTGATTCTGAAACCTAGGGTTGTTATTCCTGAAGATTTGATTCTTATGCGTGCTCCTAGAAGATTCAACACCTACAGTCTGGATATGAACAATCCATCTGGAATCAAATCCTACTTTCTCTCAAAAGCTTTAGAAGACGAGTCCTTCTTATGGCATAGAAGACTGGGACACGTCAACTTCAAAACAATGAATCACCTTGTTCAAGGAAATCTTGTCACCGGTTTGCCTATTAAAGACTTCTCTCCTATCGAACACTGTATTTCATGTTCTAAAGGCAAGCAACACAAATCCTCTCACAAACCCAAGACTATTAACTCCATCGACTATCCTCTTTAATTGCTTCACATGGATCTCTTTGGTCCTGTGAGTGTCATGAGTCATGGTAGAAACTCCTACGGGTTAGTAGTAACTGATGACTTTTCTAGCTTTACTTGGGTATTCTTTCTAGCAAGAAAATACGAGACGTCAGAAACTTTGAAGATTAATTTGCTACAGATCGAGAATTTGTTCAATTTAAGAGTGAAGACTATTAGAAGTGATCATGGCACTGAATTCAAGAATGCCATTCTAGATTCTTTTTGTGAAAGTAAGGGTATCTCCCTTCAGTTCAGTGCACCTCATACTCCACAGAAAAATGGTGTAGCTGAACGAAGAAATCGTACGTTGATCGAAGCAGCAAGAACAATGATCGTTGTTTCTAAGATTCCTATCACATTTTTTGCCGAGGTAGTAAATACCGCTTGTTTCTTTCAAAACTGTGTCCTCATTACCAAAAGATGCAACAAGACCCCCTATTAGATTATGTAAAAGAGAAAGCATGTTCTTTATTTCTTCAAAAAATTTGGATGTGTTTGCACCATGTTGAACTCTTCAGACCAATTGAACAAGTTTGAAGCGAAAGCAGATGAATGCTACTTTGTGAGCTACTCCTCTAATCAAATAGCTTATCGGGTCTACAACAAGAGAAGAAGAATTATGCTGGAATCCATTGGCATCAACTAGCACGAAAGCAATCACTCGGACTCAGGGAACGGTCCTGATTGGCTTTTTGATGTCGAATCTTTGTTTAAATCATTTAATCTTCCTGTGTTTACTAATATACATGTCTTAACTAATCCTCTCTTGTCTGTGAATAACCTAGGTCCCATAAATGATCCAAGCTCATCCTTAAGCAGTCAAAATGTAGATATTCCTCGTGCAATTTCTTCTGAATCCACTTTGGGTTCCTCGATTTCTGTTGCAACAAGTGAAACTGTTGAGGAACAACCTCCTCCAATAGTGGATGTTGGTCTACAGTCCTCTAGTGCAGAACCTGAGTAGAAAAAAGTTATGGTTTCTGACAACAATATCATAAATTTAGAAGATACTCTAGAAGAGGATGTAATTCCACAATCACGGGTTCACAAGAATCATCCCACCGAAAATATTATTGGTCCACTCAATTTGGGAGTCCGAACTCGAAGTGCCATAGAAGCAATGAATGACGGTCTTTACACATGCTTCATCTCTCAAGTTAAACCAAAGAATATCAAAGCTGCATTACTTGAGAACAGTTGGGTGGAATCAATGTAAGAAGAGTTGCAGCAATTCATAAAGCTACAAGTTTGGAATCTGGTAGACCTCCCAATGAACAAAGTCTCAATCGGTACTCGTTGGGTATTTCATAATAAAAGGGATGAAGGAGGAATCGTGGTTCGAAACAAAGCCCCCTTGGTAATTCGGGGTTTTATCAAGAGGAAGGGATTGATTTTGAGGAATTTTTGCACCAGTGGCACACTTGGAAGCCATCAGAATGTTTCTCGCCTACGCAGCCTACATGGACTTCACAGTCTATCAAATAGATGTTAAAAAAGCATTTCTATATGGAAAGGTCCAAGAAGAAGTTTACGTTAAGCAGCCACCGGGTTTCATTGATCCAAGTTATCCAGACCGTTTCTACAAATTGGACAAGGAATTGTACGGTCTTCGTCAAGCACCTCGTGCGTGATATGAAACCTTATCAAAGCATCTGCTTGATAATGGTTTTACATGGGGAACTATTGACCAAACTTTGTTTAAACGAAAGGATGGTGCGGATACCAGTTTGGTGCAGATTTATGTTGATGATATCATTTTCGGATCTACTAATCCAAGGTTATGCAAAGAGTTTGAGGAATTGATGCGTTCTAAGTTCGAAATGAGCTCTATGGGATTTCAAGTTGATCAGTCTGAGTCAGGGATTCTCATTCATCAAGAGAAATATGTCAAAGAGATCCTGACCAAGTTCAAAATGACCGAGTCTCATCCATTCAAAACTCTCGTGGAAGCTCGACATTCTCTATTTTGTGATATGGATGGTAAAAGCATTGATCAGCACCTCTATTACTCCACGATAGGATTGTATTCTGTGAATTTGCAAACTCTGCGTTTTGTGGAATACAAAGACAAGTTTATTTACCCGCTGTTTCTTTTGTCAATTCGTATACAAACATTAACACGTAAGGATTCCGCACTCCGTGTTATCGAGACGTCCTATCACGAGATCGATCTGCAGATGAGTCATGTGGACCTACAAGTGGTATCAGAGCTTTTGCTCGTGATTTGTTTTTGATTCTTAGTGATTAGAGACGATTTTTGTGTACAATTTGACAAGAAAATGATCATTTTTTCAAATTTTTGTATCCATGGGGTTTTCAAGTTCTTGAAGTTGATTTTGCTACTAAATTCATGGATTTGAAGTTGTTTTTGGTGAAATTAATCCGATAGAAGTGTTCTAATTCATAAAATACCTAATCCTACGGTCCAATTTCTTTAAATTCTTTCTAATCTATGAGAAATGAAGATTTTCGGTACTTGTTGTTCGTGTTTGGGTTGAAGAATCTTCCTCCTGAGTTTGTTACAGCACCAGGCGAACTTAGTGCTGAGATTCTGTTGCAGGCGAACTTATCAAGTTCTCTTCACTCAGTTTAGGCGAACTTATTAATTAGGCGAACTTATCAAGTTCGATTGTGGTCTTGTTCGCTCAGTGAAGTTCAGGCGAACTTATTAAGTTCGCTCAGGCAGTATCAGGCGAACTAATTTTAGGCGAACTTATCTAGTTCGCTAGTGTTCTTAAAAAAAATAATAAAAAAAACTTTCTCAAAAATCATTTTTAGGGAAAGCTTATATGGTTGTTTTGAATCATTTTTGAAATATGAATTTTTTTTTAAATTTTTAAAAAGAGTATTTTGGTGGGAAATTTTTTTCTGGACATTTTTGCTATAATTTCAAAATGTCAATTTCATGTGTTGATAATGAGATTGGAACTATGCCACCGAGGCTTTTGTGCATATCAGATTATAGTAGCTGGAAAGTCCGGTTCGAACAGTTCGTATCAGACACTCATGAAAACTTTTGGACTCCCATATTTGAAGGATATGTGCATCCTACTTTTGACTTTCTGGAATTTCGTGATGTTCCTAAACCAGTGACAGCTCTTTCTAATGTAGAAAAGCAGAAGTTTGATCAAGAGATGAAAACGTGTGAAACATTAAAATTGTCTTTACCAAAAGAAATCATTCATAGTCTCGGTAAGTGTCCAACTTCAATTGATCTATGTGAAGCTTTGAAGAAAAAAGGTGAAGCTACTACTCAAGCGTTTGTTGTTTTGATCAAAGAAGTATTGGAGAAGCCGAGTTATTCTCAAAGTGATTCTTCTGTAGAGTTAAGTGAGAGTGAGAGTATTAGTTCTGGTGAAAGTACTCAGTCTACCGCGAGTGATATGATGACTGACGTAAGCTTCCAGACAAATGAAGATGATCTGAGTAAATTAGAAACTGATGCAGAGCCTGTCATTGTTGCTCAAAAGAGTGAAGCCGATGATGACGTATTCATGGCTCCTGGTGCATCTTCTTTAGAAGAAAAGGATACCGTAGTTTCTAACTCTGAAACATTTTGTTCTAACTGTATTTCAGTGAAGGATAAAATGATGATGGTTATGGATGATAACATCAACCTCATTTGTGATATGAAATCCATGCACAAGGTAAATCAGAAATTAAAAGATAATGAGAATGTGTGTGTTTAAAGGATAGAATCACTGAAGAGGGATATAAGTTCTCTGACTTTGAAGATCAAAGAGAAGGCATATCACCTGGATATGTCCTTTGTAGAAATTGAGAAACGAAATAATGATCTTGCTGAGAAAGATAAGGAACTAGCTTAATCTAAAGCAGAGGTGATCAAATTACAGAGAAAGTTAGAAAGCCTCGGAAATTCATCATTCTTACTGGGATATTTTAATAATACAAAAGAGGGGAAGGGAACTAGTGGTATTGGTTATGTTCCTCCACCATTCAACAGAAATTATTTTATTACACCTGAGATTATAAAAGATGAGGATTTAGATCCTAAGACTGTGTTGAAAGTGAATTCAGTCACAGGTGAAGACATGGTGTATTCTGATGAGAGTGATGATGAATATTTTGATGAAGCTAAGGTATAGGGGATACTGAATGAGGTTAAGCAAGAAGACTCAAAGGTTGATTTTAATTCATCTAGAAATAATACATTTGGACGTTCTTCAAATTCAAGGAGAGTTCCATATGTCAGAGATTATAAAGACAGGAGTACATGCTTTCATTGTAATGAGATGGGTCACATTGTGGTGAAATGTCCTTACAAAAATAAAGGGAAGAAGCATGTAGTTCCTGAGAAGATGAAGCCTGAATCAAAACCTGTTGAGTAAAAGTTTGTTCAGTCTCAAACTCCAAAAGAAGTTCATGTATGCAAATCTTCTTCAAGTGCATCTTATCGTGTGAAGATTCCTTATATGAGAGAATATCGTGAGAAGAGATCTTGCTTTTATTGTGGTCTTCTGAGTCACATTCGGATTGCTTGTCCTCACAACACCAAAGGTAACCAGCATGTTACTCCAGAAAAGATAAGAACTCTTGGTAAGCCTTATGTTAACCCAAATGTGGTTAAACCTCATGATACACCAAAGGGTAATTCAAAATCTGAGGTTAGGCTTTCTAGACCTCAAAGCCGGAGGAGAAACATAAGATTGAGAAAACGTTTAGAACAACAAGAGTTTTCACAATCTAAACATTTTTCAAATGAACAAGATTGTTCAAACACTTCACATTTTAAGCAAAAAGAACTTAATGACCAGAAATATGTTTGGAAATTTAAAGTTTTTGTTTCTGACCCGTCGGAGCAATCACCGAAAATCGATCAGAGATTCGATTGTGAATGGAGTGCGGTTTATTATCTTGATACAGATTGACGACCCATGACTACCATGGCTTGGGTCCCAATTTCAAATTAATTTTTTTTGTTTGATATGCAGGATTAACCAAGAGGGACTATTAATAACATTTGCTTTGTTGATAGTGGTTCTTCATAGCACATGACAGGGAATTACATCTACAAGAGTAAAGAGTTGTTGATTGTGATGTTTTGGATTTTTTTTTTCATTCTCGTACTTGTATTAAAATTATCATGTGACCATTCTCTATTTAGATAAAGTGTAAGAATTTTATTTGGTTTTTATACAAATAGGTATTTTATGTTATGGATTTAATTTAATTAGAATTTTATAAATTTTAAAAACTAATATAAAATTCTATATAAAAATTCTACATTTAAAAAGTTGCATATTTAATAAAACAACATATTTTAATAAGATTAATAACTTTTATAAAGATTATTATTTATAAAGTAATAATAAAATAAGTTTATAAAAACATTTTTAAATTAATTTGATTTAAAAAGAAATTTAAATTAATTTATTTATTTAAAAGTTCAGGGGTTGTATTGTAATAAATCGAACTCAAAGGTTTTAACAGAAAATAACCGTAGGGTCTGTTTCTGGACAATTTAAACTTCAGGGACCCATCCGTATTTATTTTAAGGGTTAATTCGAGTCAAGCCAAACTCCAGGGACTAAAACTGTCAATTCGTAATTCGTTTATCCAGTCACCCCTCCGACGGTCCGACGGGTAAAGGGACTTTCCGGAGACGCCCGACAAGGCTGTTTCTCTACACCTCGACAGCCGTTAAAGGGTTCTCTGGCTTCGTCTCTCCCACGCGAACAATACCCCTCGACAAATTTGTTCCCCAGACATAAGAATCGACCGATCCTGTTGATGGCCGAGATACTCATATCCGAATTCGTGCCCGACAGGCCACCTCCACGCCTGTGGAAGGTCTGGTTAGTTTCGTCTCGTCCAGAATAATGTCGGAACGTGCTCAATTGCACGTTTGAGCATAGGAATCAAGCTCACCTATAAATGACCATTTTCGGCCCTGCACGAGCTCGCCACCCTTTGTCCACACACTCTCACTCCAAATTGAGGACTCCATCACCTTTGTCGACCCTGAGTGAAGCTGTGACCAGGATTACAGGAGCTAATTCCACTCAGAAATCGATCCCCGCTTGTGACATTTTCGAGTTCAAAGGCTGTGCCGACCAGACCCGTTTCGACTTGGTTCGAGTCTCGAATCGATTCCACTATCTTTTATTAATCCCTGGTAAACAATTCAACTCGAAATCACGGCAATCGCACGAGAGTTACCGGGCAAACCCAGTGTCCTCGGACACGGTTTGCCGGTCACCGAGATCCAGCGACCTGATTTGCCCTTGTGTATTTAATTTATCCGTTACACACATAACCAGCGATGGGCAGTAGCTCGGCTGGTTATGCGTGTGTGTGTTTGAGCTTCAGGTCGCGGGTTCGAAACCGGTTGGCCTTCGGCCCAATTTTTTTACTTCTGTTTTCAGTTTAATTATTTTATATAATTATTTTAACTTAATTAAATATTCTTCTTATACAATAAAGACTAAAACAGTTTAGTTTGCTCGTTCGTTTAATTCAGAAACTATTAAAATTCTTTTATACCTATTTAACTCATAAATTTTTTATAAAATAATAAATACTATATTTTCTATAAATTTGTTAAAATAGTTTCAACTTGCAAAAAAAATATATAATAATGATAAAAGTAAATAAATAAATGTAAACTTTTATAAAATACATAATAAACACTAAATTAAAAATATAAGATTTTTACAATATATATATATATATATATATATATATATATATATATATATATATATATATTTCTAAGTTAAAACTTTACAAAACGATTATCATTTTCATACCGTATTTTATACAAATAAACATTAAGGAAAATTATATTAAAGCCTATATACATTTAAATACAAATACACACCTATACACATACAATAATACCCATTTGTCTACATAGGGTATCAACGTGCTTAGGCTTCCACATACTTATCACCCACACGCGTGGAAAAATACCCGCTTTCAAGGTGAGTTACATAGCCCCTATTTTACATTTTCATACATTTTGGGGTGAAACGTTATACATGCTACTCACATTGTTTATACGTGTTATACATGAGACTATATGCTTATTCTTTGGATGTACATACATTTAAACACAAGACAACCAACTGTAATATTGATAGTTCTATTGTGCCTGACCAGCCCACCCGGTTAGGGTGTTTATTACTGCATACTCGGATATAACCGCGGGTTATATTCAAACATATCGGATATAGTGGGTAACTATATTCAAACATACCGGACTTAGCTGTTGTGCTATGTTCAAGCGCGTCAAACTCGGTTTGAATTGTGATTTAAATAAATGATACATCATATATACTATGTTTAACAGGATAAACAATGAGTTGCAAAAACGATTTACACTACTATTTACCGGAATTACTAAACCTATGTACTCACCAACTTTTTAGTTGACACTTGATTTAAATAATGTTTCAGGTTTGGATATGTGACTGCTTGCCGAAGATCTCTCCACTAGGAACTATGGACCTAGTTAAATAAATTAATGTTTTGAACTAGACTAGGTTATTTGAAATGTATTGTATTTGGAACTTGTTGTCTTTAAATTTAATTAATGAATTATGCAACCTTTAGTTATCATGTGCTTTTGAACAATCATTCCATTGTCCGCCTCGATGATTCCGCCATCGGTCGGGGTGTGACAGATTGGTATCAGAGCCATGGTTATAGGGAATTAGGTTATTAGACACAATGACCTAGACTATAACCCTAGGACTCCCTTTTATGTGCTATGTGCTAAATGATTAAATGCAATGTGAATTATTTGTAGTTAGGTAATATTTGAATTTTCCCAAGTTTGGTACATGAGACTTATACACATACATGCAAGACCTTGATACATGATACATACTTTACATACACATTTGACTAACAAACTTATGCAAACAAATACACTACCCATCCTTATCCATACTCTTTCCTAATCCATATTAATTGCAACAATTCCTACACATTTTGTACTCGTAAGTATATCAAAGTCTTGAAAATCTCGTCAACGACTTAATTTCTTGAGACCAGTAAAGGACACGTGCAATCTGGAAGGGTGACACCTGTACATTGGGTTTTCTGTCTAGGAAAGCATTTCGTATAAATCCAAATAAACGGACCCGTATGCTTTCCTGGGAATTCCTGAAGTGAGTGTTTACCTATAGGCTAAAGGATGTCTCTTTGAAAGTTTCGGGAAATTAATTAACATTGATAAGTCAATGTATTCGCAAGGATACAATCCGAACTTAAACTTAAAATTTGGGGACATTATAGCAAGATAGGAAGAACTAGACAAACATGCAAAACAAATCATTATTACGAGTGCACACGTAATAACGATTTGTAATGCATGAAAGTCCCGGCAATTCCTATTATGCAAATAATGATCTATAACATCATGTCCTACCCGAAAAAGATGACTTAGTTTCCCCTATCAACTTAGAATAAATACACATGCACTGGCACGCGTCATGATAAATCTCGTATTTCTGCTTACATTATTTCCCGCTATAACTCATATTTATCCGTCTTATCTAAAATATCATTGTCTTTTCTTATGGTGTTAGAATGCCTCCTCGACGTGCAAACTCTAGCACTTCCAACCCGGATCTTGCTACTCTCCTTGCCCAGCTAGTAGGGCAAATGACCCAAGCAAATAACAACAGTGACGGGTCTCACAACATCCAAGGGAACGGTGGTACCAACCCGCCTCATTGCACGTTTAAGCACTTTAACTCGTGCAATCCTACTAAATTCTTCGGGACTGAAGGTGCTACCGGCCTACTTCAATGGTTTGAAAGCATGGAAAGCACATTCCTAAACAGCGACTGTCCCAATAATCTTCGGGTTCGTTATGCCACAAGTGTACTCCAAAAGAGAGCCCTCACCTGGTGGAACGGTGTGAAACGCACTCGTGGTGCTGAGGTTTCTACATCCTTATCATGGGATGATCTGAAGAAGGCCATGGCTGATGAATTCTGTCCTCAGAATGAAATGAGGAAGCTCGAGGCTGAATTTTGGGATCTTGCCCAAGACAGCGGGGATAATCTGGCTTACACCACCCGGTTTCAAGAGCTAAGTCTGCTGGTGCCTCATATGATCACTCCCCTTGCTCGGGGAATTGAAAAATACATAGGTGGCCTGCCTATGCAAATTCAAGATGCTGTGCTGGGAAGCAATCCTCCTACTCTTGAAGCTGCTATCCGTCTATCTGCTACACTATCCGACAACCATGTCAAAGTCTGAACCTTAACAAGAAAGGTTTCCAAGAAGGTTGTGTCTACTCTTGCGGCCGTCAAAGATCTGAAACCCGAGTCTTCTAACCGCAACAAGAAACGTAAGGGTCGAAACTTCGCAGCCGTAACTCCCGTTGTACCTGCTATTCAAGCGGCCCCTTTGGGTCAAAACCCGAAGACTTATATGGGCCCGAATCCCCAATGCCAGACCTGCAAGTACCATCATCCTGCCAATCTACCATGCCGATTGTGCTCAAGCTGCAGGCGATATGGACATGTGGTCACTAATTGCCGTACCCGTCCTCCCGTCCATCAAGCTGCTCCAGCCAACCGTCCCGTCTATCCGGCACCTCCCAATGGCCGGGCATGTTACAAATGTGGAGATCCAAACCATTTCCGTGACCGATGCCCGAAACTTCATCATCAAGGTGGTCCTCAAGGACGAGCGTTTAACATAAACGCTAATGAGGCTCAAGCAAACAATGACGTGATAAACGGTACGTTTCTCATAAATAATCATTATGCATTCGTTTTATTTGATACCGGTGCCGATAGGAGTTTTGTATCTCTTACCTTTGAATCTCGACTTGCTAAACAAAGAACGAAACTTGACAATTCTTATTCCGTGGAGATAGCAAACGGAGAAACTATTACTATAAATTCTATTATCCGCGACTGCAATCTCGAGCTTAATAATCACAAATTCTCTGTTGATCTCCTTCCAATGCAATTGGGAAGCTTCGATATTATAATTGGCATGGACTGGCTATCCAAGCACCATGCCGAAGTTATTTGCTACGAAAAGTGCATTCGTATACCTCTCTCTTCGAGCGACACGTTAGTTATGTTCGGTGAAAAACCATGCCGTAGTCTTCAAATCATGTCTTGCACATTGGCCCAAAAGTACTTGTGGAAAAAGTACGTTGCCTTCTTGGCCCACATAGTTGACACGAAAGACAAGGGTAAGAAATTGCAAGACATTCCAATCATTCGAGATTTTCCCGAGGTATTCCCCGAAGATTTACCTGGTCTTCCTCCCCCTAGACAAGTGGAGTTTCGTATCGACCTTGTGCCCGGGGCAACTCCCATGGCAAAAGACCCCTACCGTCTTGCACCTTCCGAGATGTAAGAGCTTGCAAGTCAATTACGAGAACTCTCATCCAAAGGATTCATCCGTCCGAGCCATTCACCTTGGGGTGCTCCCGTGCTGTTTGTAAAGAAAAAGGATGGATCATTTCGAATGTGCATTGATTATCGTGAACTCAACAAACTTACAATTAAGAACCGATATCCTTTACCCCGTATCGACGATCTTTTCGATCAGCTTCAAGGTTCAACATGTTTCTCCAAGATTGACCTTCGTTCCGGGTACCATCAACTTCGTGTTCTCGATGAAGACATTCCAAAGACTGCCTTTCGGACTAGGTACGGTCACTACGAGTTCATGGTCATGCCATTCGGTTTGACTAATGCACCTGCGGTCTTCATGGACCTCATGAACCGTGTATGCAAACCTTATTTGGACAAGTTCGTGATCGTTTTCATTGACGACATTCTCATCTATTCTAAAACGAAAGCGGAACATGAACAACATCTTCGTTTGATTCTAGAGCTCTTAAAGAAAGAACAACTATACGCCAAGTTCTCCAAGTGTGAATTCTGGCTAAAAGAGGTTCAATTTTTGGGACACATAGTCAACGATAAGGGAATTCGTGTGGATCCGGCAAGGATCGAAGCGGTAAAGAATTGGAGTACTCCTAAGACTCCCACCGAGATTCGTTCATTTCTTGGACTAGCAGGTTACTACCATCGTTTCATTTCAAATTTCTCCAAGATTGCGGTCCCGCTCACTGCCTTGACTCACAAAGTAAGCACTACGAGTGGGGACCCAAACAAGAAGAAGCTTTCCAAACTCTAAAGCACAAGCTCTGCAATGCTCCTATTCTAACCCTTCCTAGTGGTAATGACGACTTTGTCGTTTATTGTGATGCATCCAACCAAGGTCTTGGTTGTGTCCTTATGCAACGTCGCCAAGTAATTTCATATGCATCACGTCAACTCAAAATTCATGAGAAGAACTATACGACCCATGATCTCGAGCTTGGTGCTGTCGTTTTCGCCTTGAAAATTTGGAGACACTATTTATATGGTACCAAATGCGTGGTTTTCACCGACCACAAAAGTCTCCAACATATTTTCAATCAAAAAGAGCTTAATATGAGGCAACGACGATAGGTCGAACTTCTTAACGACTACGACTACGAGATTCGCTACCACCCCGGCAAAGCAAATGTTGTAGCCGACGCTTTAAGTCGTAAAGAACGTATCATGCTTCATAGTGTTCGTATTCATAATGATATCCAAGCCCGTATTCTTAAGGCACAACACACCTCGGTTACCGAGGGAAACATGTATCAAGAGATGGCATGTGACGTAGAACTCTTGCTAGAAACCAAGGCCAACGGTCTATTGTATTACTTGGACCGTATCTGGGTTCCCGATCACGACGATCTTCGTATATTTTTGATGAACAAGTCCCACAAAACTCGTTATTCGGTACATCCTGGAGCTGATAAGATGTACATGGGTCTCTGTCAACAATATTGGTGGCCCGGCATGAAAAAGGATATTGCCCTCTTTGTGGCAAAATGCCTAACTTGTTCTAAAGTAAAGTCCGAACACCAAAAGCCTTCCGGGCTCCTCGAACAACCTGAAATACCCGTATGGAAGTGGGAGAACCTTGCCATGGATTTCATCACCAAACTCCCACGCACTTCTAGTGGGCACGATAGTATCTGGGTTATTATCGACCGGCTTACAAAGTCTGCTCATTTCTTACCTATTCGTGAGGACTATCGAGCCGAGAAATTGGCTCGGATTTACATTGATGAGATCGTAAGTCGTCACGGAATCCCTTTAAACATCATCTCCGATCGTGATTCGCGTTTTACCTCCCGATTTTGGCAATCATTACAATCAGTACTTGGTACTCGTTTGGATTTAAGTACGGCTTACCATCCTCAAACTGATGGACAAACCGAGCGAACAATCCAAACACTTGAGGATATGCTTAGAGCTTGTGTCATTGACTTTGGTGGCAATTGGGATTCTCACCTACCACTGATTGAATTTTCCTACAACAACAGCTACCACACAAGCATTAACATGGCACCGTTTGAAGCTCTTTATGGATGGAAATGTCGTTCCCCGATTTGTTGGAACGAAATTGGTGAAGCACAAATCACCAGTCCCGAGCTTATCCAAGAAACCACCGATAAAATCTCTCTTATCCGTGACAACATTCGAGTAGCAAGGAGTCGACAAAAGAGCTATGCCGATAGACGACGAAAACCCTTGGAATTTCAAGTTGGAGATATGGTTCTTCTAAAGGTATCACCTTGGAAAGGCGTAGCCCGATTTGGAAAGAAAGGAAAACTTGCACCTCGATATGTGGGCCCATTCAAGATACTCGAGAGGGTAGGAAAAGTGGCCTACAAACTCGACCTTCCTTCAGAACTCAGCAACGTTCATCCGACCTTTCATGTGTCTAATTTAAAAAAGTGTCTAGTCGACGAGAATCTCCACATCCCTCTTGACGAAGTGCGCATTGACGAGAAAATGCACTTTATTGAGAAACCCGTGGAAATCATGGACCGAGACGTCAAGAAACTCAAGCGTAGCCGCATCCCCATTGTCAAGGTCCGTTGGGAGTCTAAACGTGGACCCGAGTTCACTTGGGAATGTGAAGACCAAATGAAGACCAAGTATCCACATCTCTTTTCATAGCCTCCACTAGTTGAATTTCGGGGCGAAATTCCTCTAACTTGGGGAGACTGTGACGTTTCGGATTTTTTTTCATTCTCGTACTTGTATTAAAATTATCATGTGACCATTCTCTATTTAGATAAAGTGTACGAATTTTATTTGGTTTTTATACAAATAGGTATTTTATGTTATGGATTTAATTTAATTAGAATTTTATAAATTTTAAAAACTAATATAAAATTCTATATAAAAATTATACATTTAAAAAGTTGCATATTTAATAAAAAACATATTTTAATAAGATTAATAACTTTTATAAAGATTATTATTTATAAAGTAATAATAAAATAAGTTTATAAAAACATTTTTAAATTAATTTGATTTAAAAAGAAATTTAAATTAATTTATTTATTTAAAAGTTCAGGGGTTGTATTGTAATAAATCGAACTCAAAGGTTTTAACAGAAAATAACCGTAGGGTCTGTTTCTGGACAATTTAAACTTCAGGGACCCATCCGTATTTATTTTAAGGGTTAATTCGAGTCAAACCAAACTCCGGGGACTAAAACTGTCAATTCGCAATTCGTTTATCCGGTCACCCCCTCCGACGGTCCGACGGGTAAAGGGACTTTCCGGCGACGCCCGACAAGGCTGTTTCTTTACACCTCGACATCCGTTAAAGGGTTCTCTGGCTTCGTCTCTCCCACGCGAACAATACCCCTCGACAAATTTGTTCCCCCGACATAAGAATCGACCGATCCTGTTGATGGCCGAGATACTCATATCCGAATTCGTGCCCGACAGGCCACCTCCACGCCTGTGGAAGGTCTGGTTAGTTTCGTCTCGTCCAGAATAATGTCGGAACGTGCTCAATTGCACGTTTGAGCATAGGAATCAAGCTCGCCTATAAATGACCATTGTCGGCCCTGCACGAGCTCGCTACCCTTCGTCCACACACTCTCACTCCAAATTGAGGACTCCATCACCTTCGTCGACCCTGAGTGAAGCTGTGACCAGGATTATAGGAGCTAATTTCACTTAGAAATCGATCCCCGCTTGTGACATTTTCGAGTTCAAAGGCTGTGCCGACCAGACCCGTTTCGACTTGGTTCGAGTCTCGAATCGATTCCACTATCTTCTATTAATCCCTAGTAAACAATTCAACTCGAAATCACGGCAATCGCACGAGAGTTACCGGGCAAACCCAGTGTCCTCGGACACGGTTTGCCGGTCACCGAGATCCAGCGACCAGATTTTCCCTTGTGTATTTAATTTATCCGTTACACACATAACCAGCGATGGGCAGTAGCCCCGCTGGTTATGCGTGTGTGTGTTTGAGCTTCAGGTCGCGGGTTCGAAACCGGTTGGCCTTCGGCCCAATTTTTTTACTTCTGTTTTCAGTTTAATTATTTTATATAATTATTTTAACTTAATTAAATATTCTTCTTATACAATAAAGACTAAAACCGTTCGGTTTGCTCGTTCGTTTAATTCGGAAACTATTAAAATTATTTTATACCTATTTAACTCACAAAATTTTTATTAAATAATAAATACTATATTTTCTATAAATTTGTTAAAATAGTTTCAACTTGCAAAAATGTAAGGCCCCTTTCCCGGGTGACCTCACTTGTTGGATTTACTCATAAACATAGCCATAAATACTGAACTTAAATTAAAAACATTCGTCATCCAATTACATAATCATAACAGCGGAAGTCTTTACAATTAAAAACATAACATTGCTCGAAGACATATAAAACAAAAGAGGGATGTCAGTCTCGTGCCGGGTAACCTCCACGCCATCGCACGACCTTATCTTCCTTTACCTGAAATGTATACTAAAAGTCAGCTAATGCTGGTGAGTTCTAGTTTAATGCGATTTGATATAAACATTCTTTTCTTTACTTTATAAGTATGCATTACTGTATAGTCATTCGTATAAATACGTATTCAGAACTTTTGTCTTTCTTTCATCTTTCGTTTCTGTATCTTTGTGATTTCATATATATATATATATATATGCATTCACCTTTTCTTTCTTTTCTTTCTTTCTTTACTTTCATGGGTCATACTATATAAGGGTGATCAACCCGTCATTTGCTTACGAATGTCACAAAGACAATCGCCGTGGTCCATCGTCATGGCCCACCTATACTTACAACCATCCGGCAACAAGTGTCGTCCGTCATTTTATTCTTACAACCGTCCGGCAACCTTTGTCCGTCCGTCATGACTTACAACCGTCCTACCGTCGTAGGCCGTAATTCGCCCGTCTACCCGAAGGTATCCGTTTCCCATGCGACTATTATTTATACAACCGTTCTACTATAAGATGCCAATTTTTCTGGTCAATTCCAGAAGCAATTCACCTGATTCTTGTAATGAAACAGATTAGAAACTTAGGGTTTTCATTGATATGATGTTTGCGAATCGAATTACACCATTTAATTAGGTTTATATTCTGTTTATCGTGCCGATCGTTTTAAACCATTTTTTTTTATCAAAACTCAGATTCAATTCTGTAAAATCATGTAATGTGGTTACGAATTAAGTTAGGGCTTTCGATTAGCTTGGAGAGACGATCCTAATGAACTATTACTAACCTGTTTTGAATGGGCAACAAGTGCAGACGGCTACGGGGAGACTTCGCGGCTTTTTCTTGATCGACATACGAGATAGAGATGATGGAATGATGGATTTAGGGTTTAGGGAAATTTATATATGTCTCGGGTAGGTATGGGCTTAACTTAATTCGTTTGATTCTTGCCCCAATTACTTGATTCGTTTAAAAAAAAAGAGTCGGTTTAGAATTTGCGAGTATTGGGACGATTGCATGTGTATTTGGTCGTGTTTTAGTCTCAATTAGCCGAATATCTTCTTCTGCAAGTTTCGCGACCTTCTAAACGTGTTTACAATCTATTTTTGGACAAGATTTGAGTCTGTTTGACTTTGCGGAGTCAAACTGTAAACGAGGCGCGACCGTGCTTAATGTTAAGCACGACCGTGGTCATGGCACAAGCGCGACCGTGCTTAGGACTAAGCGCGACCGTGCTTGTGTTGGTTTTTTGGAAGTTTCAAGACTAGTCCTTGTAGTTTTGTAATATTGATGTTGTTTTGAGTTTTGATCAAGTTTCGGTCAAGTTTGGTCCTCGAGGTTTGTAAGATTGTTTTCGTTAATATTGTATTATAATGAACGCGTGTATGCTTGTAAGTGTATATGAACAATAAATGTAAGGTTGAAATCTTTTATTGCACGGCATAAAATACGTAGGAAAAACATGAAAATCAGAAAGGTTACAGTATCCCCATGTTGAGGGAATTTCGTCCCGAAATTCAACTGGTTGAGGCTACTGCTTCAGAAAAAAGATTTGGGTACTTGAGCTTCATTTGGTCTTCTCGTTCCCAAGTAAACTCGGGTCCTCGTTTAGATTCCCAACGAATCTTGACAATAGGAATACGGCTGCGCTTGAGTTGTTTTATCTCACGATCCTTAACCTCGACTGGTTTTTCAGCGAAGTGCATCGTTTCATCAATGCGCACATCGTCAAAAGGTATATGAAGGTTTTCATCAGCAAAACACTTCTTAAGGTTGGACACATGATATGTAGGATGTACGCTGCCAAGTGATGGAGGTAGCTCGAGCTTGTAAGCCACTTTCCCAATCCTTTCAAGGATCTTGAATGGACCCACATAGCGAGGTGCTAGCTTGCCTTTCTTCCCAAAACGGATCACCCCCTTCCAAGGAGACACCTTTAGAAGTACAAGATCACCAACTTGGAATTCCAAGGGTTTGCGTCGTTTGTCGGCATAGCTCTTTTGCCGACTCCTCGCAACTCGAATGTTGTCACGGATTTGGATAATCTTGTCGGAGGTTTCTTGAATTAACTCGGGACCGGTGATTTGTGCTTCACCAATCTCGTTCCAACAGATGGGAGAACGACACTTACGACCATAGAGAGCTTCAAACGGAGCCATGTCGATGCTGGTGTGGTAACTATTGTTGTAGGAAAATTCGATAAGTGCCAAATGTGAATCCCAATTGCCACCAAAGTCGATGACACAGGCTCTCAGCATGTCTTCCAGGGTTTGGATTGTTCGCTCGGTCTGACCATCAGTTTGGGGATGGTAGGCCGTGCTCAAATCCAATCGTGTACCAAGTGCCTTTTGGAGAGATTGCTAAAACCGAGAAGTGAAACGAGCATCTCTATCGGAGATTATGTTCAAAGGAACGCCGTGACGACTCACGATCTCGTCAATGTAAATTCGGGCCAATTTCTCAACCATATAGTCTTCACGGATAGGCAAGAAGTGTGCGGACTTAGTGAGACGGTCAATGATCACCCAGATGCTGTCATAACCGTTCGAAGTGCGAGGGAGTTTAGTAATGAAATCCATAGCTTCCGGTTGTTCAAGTAACCCAGAAGGACGTTGATGCTCAGCTTTGACTTTAGAACATGTGAGACATTTTGCTACAAACAAAGCAATGTCTTTCTTCATACCAGGCCACCAATATTGTGGACGAAGATTTTGGTACATTTTATCCGCACCAGGATGGATAGAATATCGAGACTTGTGTGCTTCGGTCATGATGAATACTCGGAGATCGTTACGATCGGGAACCCAAATACGATTTAGAAAATAAAGCAAGCCATTGGTCTTAGTCTCTAATTGGAATTCAGCACCACAAGACATTTCCTCATACATATTGCCCTCGGTAACCGAGACATGTTGAGCTTCTAGAATACGAACTTGAATATCGGAATGGATCTTGACACTTTGAAGTATGACATGTTCCTTGCGGCTTAGTGCATCGGCTACAACATTAGCCTTGCCGGGATGATAACGAATCTCGCAATCGTAATCGTTGAGGAGTTCAACCCAACGTCGTTGTCTCATGTTGAGTTCCTTTTGGTTGAAGATATGTTGGAGGCTTTTGTGGTCGGTGAACACCACACATTTCGTGCCATAGAGATAATGTCTCCAAATCTTCAACGCAAATATGACAGCACCCAACTCCAGATCATGCGTTGTATAATTCTTCTCATGGATTTTGAGTTGTCTTGATGCATAAGCGATCACCTTGCCTCGTTGCATGAGAACGCAACCAAGACCTTGGTTTGAAGCATCACAGTAAACAACTAGATCATCTTCACCTTCAGGAAGGGTGAGGATAGGAGCATTGCACAACTTTTGCTTGAGAATTTGAAAGGCTTCTTCTTGTTTCGGTCCCCACTCATAGGGTTTACCTTTTTGGGTTAAGGCAGTGAGGGGAACAGCGATCTTGGAGAAATTAGAGATGAACCTTCGATAGTAACCTGCTAAGCCAAGAAACGAACGAACTTCGGTAGGGGTTTTAGGAGCTTTCCAATTCTTAACAGCTTCAATTTTGGCGGGGTCAACATGAATTCCCTTTTCATTGACAACGTGACCCAAAAATTGAACTTCTTTTAGCTAAAATTCACATTTGGAGAACTTGGCGTATAGATGTTCGGTTTTCAAGAGATCCAAATTCAACCTAAGGTGTTGTTCATGATCTTCCTTAGTTCTTGAATAGATCAAGATGTCATCAATGAACACGATAACAAATTTATCAAGGTATGGTTTGCACATGCGATTCATGAGGTCCATGAAGACAGCAGGTGCATTGGTTAGCCCAAAAGGCATAACCATGAACTCGTAGTGACCATATCTCGTTCGGAAGGCAGTCTTGGGAATATCATCCTCTTGCACACGGAGTTGATGATAACCAGATCGAAGATCAATCTTCGAGAAGTAGGTAGAACCTTGGAGTTGATCGAAGAGATCGTCAATCCTAGGTAAAGGGTAGCGGTTTTTGATTGTAAGCTTGTTGAGTTCTCGATAGTCAATACACATGCGGAAAGAACCGTCCTTCTTTTTAACAAATAAGACTGGTGCACCCCACGGTGAATGACTCGTCCGTATGAAACCTTTGTCGGAGAGTTCTTGAAGTTGACTTGCAAGTTCTTGCATCTCGGAAGGTGCAAGCCGGTATGGAGCTTTAGCCACCGGGTTTGCTCCAGGTACGAGATCGATGCGAAATTCCACTTGCCGAACAGGTGGAAGACCGGGCAAGTCATCAGGAAAGACTTCGGGAAAATCCCGAACGATGGGGATGTCTTGTACACTCCTCTTTTTGATTTCTTTTTGGATAACATGGGCTAGGAGAACCATGTACTTCTTTCGTATATACTTTTGGACGGTAATGCATGACATTAGTTTGAGTCCTTTGCAAGGTTTCTCACCAAGGACCTTCAACGTTTCGCCGGATGGGAGTGGTATACGGATGCATTTTTCAAAGCACATGACTTCGGCGTGGTGCTTCGACAACCAATCCATACCTACGATGACGTCAAAACTTCCTAATGGCATTGGTATGAGGTTGATTGGAAAGGTGTGTTTATTTAGTTCTAGGGAGCAATCATAAATGATGGTGTCAATTGTAACGGTGTTACCATCGGCTACCTCAACGGTAAAGGTTTTCTCTAGTTTAGACCGGGTTTTTGCAAGTAACGGTTCGAAGTCTAGTGACACAAAACTTTTATCGGCTCCGGTATCAAATAGTATAGAAGCATAATGATTATTCATAAGGAACATACCGTTAACCACATCAGTGTTGGCCTGAGCCTCATTGGCGTTGATGTTGAAAGCACGCCCACGAGCTCCGCCTTGGTTAACATTGATCAGTCTTGGGCACTGGTTACGGAAGTGGTTCGGGTCACCACATTCGAAGCAAGCACGTCCATTTGCAATGGCGGGGATGGCTTGGTTAGTTGCTGGATGATTGGCTTGATTTGCTGGGTTGGTTTGGTTGGCAAGTGCCTTGGCTCGACAAATATTGGCTGTGTGGCCATGTTTCCCGCAGTGGTTGCAAAGGCGACAAGGTATGTTTGGAGGGTGATGATAATTGCAGGTGTTGCAAAGTGGGTAGCTGCCCCCATAGGGCTTCTTTGCTGGGTTTGGAGCTATGGGTGTAACTTGATTCACTGGAGCAGCCGGAGTGATTACAGCACAGTTCTTGACCTTTCTCTTCCTAGTGTTGCGGTATGGTTCAGTTTGGACTTCTTTGACATGAGCGGGAGGTGTTGTTGTGTCAGAAACTTTCTTGGCCCCCTTTCTTGTAAGTGTACCCGCTTTAACATGATTGTTAGTAAGTGTAGCTGATAAACGGATAGCATCCTCCAGAGTAGCAGGATTTCCTCCTACCACGGTATCCTGAATTTGTCTAGGTAGACCACCAATGTACTTTTCAATACACCTAGACAGAGGTGTAACCATGTGTGGCACAAGTAGACTCAGCTCGTGAAAACGGGTGGTGTATGCTAAGCTTTCACCATTATCTTGAGCAAGATCCCAAAATTCTGCTTCTAGCTTTTTCATCTCATTTCGAGGACAGAATTCCTCAGTCATGATCCTTTTCAACTCATCCCATGGCAGTGCCATTGCTACATCCACTCCCCTAGTCCTTTTCTCACCATTCCACCAAGTAAGCGCCCTTTTTTGAAAGACACTAGTAGCATGACGAACACGGAGGTTGTCGGGACAATCGCTATTGAGAAAAGTGCTCTCAATGCTTTCGAATCATTGAAGGAGTCCCGTGGCTCCTTCGCTGCCATAGAATTTGAGGGGATTACAGGAGTTGAAGTGTTTGAAGGTGCATTGTGGCGGGTTGGCACCACCACCACCTCCAGTAGCAGCACTTCCACTGGCATGGCCTTTATTGTTGTTGTTGGCTTGGGTAATTTGGTTCACCAGCTGTGTGAGTAAAGCAGCCATGTCAGTGTTATTGCTGTTGTTACTGTTGTCACGACGGGGAGGCATTCTACAGATTTAGACACAATAAGAGTTGTGAGATTTTTCTTGGATTAAATAGAAGAATAAATTGATGCAAGTAGTTCATAGTTTGGATTGTACTCAAATAGTGACATAATCACTCGAGTACTATGACATATTAAGGTTAATTTAAACTCAGATAATTATCAAGGAGACGTGCTTTAGCCTATAAGTAAACACTCATCCCGGGAATTCCCAGGAAAGCATACGGGTCCCTCGGTTGGTTGGGATTTATACGAAATGCTTTCCTAGACAGAAAACCCAGAATACAGGTGTCACTCTTCCAGATTGCACGTGTCCTTTAACAATTAAACAAAGTCTAAGAACCTTAACGGGTGTAAAAGAAAATTTTATAGACCCAAGTCTAAGAATATGATTCAGGTTATGTTGATGATGACATGGAAGCAGGCATGAAGGACATGTGGTTTAGGATATGGGTAGGGATATTGTTTATTTAAGTTGTTATTCATATATACATATAAAACATGTAGCATATATCATATAGCATGTAGCACATAGCATGTAAATCATGAAGCATGGCATAAGTGGGTATCCTAAAGTTATAGTCTAGGTCAAAGGTGTCTAATAACCTAATTCCCTATAACCAAGGCTCTGATACCAATCTGTCACACCCCAACCGACGGCGGAAACGTCGGGGCGTGAAGCGTGCAGACTGTTCATTGCTCATGGTTTACTAAAGTTTAAATAATTAATAATCGTTTTCATTGCAATCAAATAAGTTCAACAAAACATAGATTCAATCCACCAAACAATAATGAAAATTACATCAAAATATAACTGGTTCAATTAAAACTAGGTCAAAATCCTATGTGTAGCATATCTTGATCTCTTCAAACATTGGTACCTGAAACATGGTTAAAACATGGTCAACTAGAAAGTTGGTGAGAGTACATAGGTTTAATCGTGTGATAGCAAAATACGTGTTGTGTGCATACAGTTCAATACAATCATGACAATTAAGGCGTTTATGGAGAGAAAACATCGTGTGACCTATACAATCAAACCTTTGTAACTTGCACTCAAAAATTGTGTTGTCAGTAACAGTCACCCTACCTGGGTGGGTTTGTCAGACTCAATAGATCTACCACTGTTTACTGTCGGCTGTTAGTTAATGATTGTACATGAAGAGCATAATAATTGGTCTACAAAATGTACTCAAGCACAAAGCGCAAAACTGTAAACATGCATAGGATGGAACTGTATATGTGTATAATTGAAAACATGTAAATAGAACGCATGTTCCACCCCAAAAGTTTGTAAAGTAGAGTAAAAGAGGGGCTATGTAACTCACGTGTTATGTAGCGTGTAGGTTGCACAAGCAAATGGAAAACAACGATGTGTTGTAGATTGCTAAGTTCGACCTAATGAACAATGTATATGTGTTATTGATTTGCGTTATTTAATGACGAAAGTGAATTTGTCATTCTTAAACGTGTAGGGTTTGTCTTAAAAATAATAATTAACTATGTTATTTATTATATATATTTATTTGTATTAGTTTAAGTAATAGAATATTTATTTAAAATATAAGTTTAAATAAATAATGTTCATTCGGAACAGTGTAAGGTATTCCAGTAATTAGTTTATAAAAATAATTATTTAAACTGTTATTTAATTTATTTATCAAATTAACAGAATACAAATAAAAATAAAGATTCAGTTTAAGGGATGAGCACGACCGTGCTTGTATATGGCACGACCGCGCCCGGCACGTACGCGACCGCGCTTGGTCGGTAACGCGCCCGTGGTTGGTCAGAAGTCAAAACAAGAGTCTGGTCCTGAGACACGACCGCGTCCGTATCCGGCACGACCGCGCCTAGGGTTTTGACTAGGTCAGGACTTGGTTTGATCGGTAAACACGACCGGGCCTCTTACGGGGCACGACTGTGCTTGGTCAGGCACGACCGCGCTCATAGGCTGGCGCGACCGTGTCTGGTCAATTCCAGAAGCAATTCGCCTGATTCTTGTAATGAAACAGATTAGAAACTTAGGGTTTTCATTGATATGATGTTTGCGAATCGAATTACACCATTTAATTAGGTTTATATTCTGTTTATCGTGCCGATCGTTTTAAACCATTTTTTTTATCAAAACTCAGATTCAATTCTGTAAAATCATGTAATGTGGTTACGAATTAAGTCAGGGCTTTCGATTAGCTTGGAGAGACGATCCTAATGAACTATTACTAACCTGTTTTGAATGGGCAACAAGTGCAGACGGCTACGGGGAGACTTCGCGGCTTTTTCTTGATCGACAGACGAGATAGAGATGATGGAATGATGGATTTAGGGTTTAGGGAAGTTTATATATGTCTCGGGTAGGTATGGGCTTAACTTAATTCGTTTGATTCTTGCCCCAATTACTTGATTCGTTTAAAAAAAAGAGTCGGTTTAGAATTTGCGAGTATTGGGACGATTGCATGTGTATTTGGTCGTGTTTTAGTCTCAATTAGCCGAATATCTTCTTCTGCAAGTTTCGCGACCTTCTAAACGTGTTTACAATCTATTTTTGGACAAGATTTGAGTCGGTTTGACTTTGCGGAGTCAAACTGTAAACGAGGCGCGACCGTGCTTAATGTTAAGCACGACCGTGGTCATGGCACAAGCGCGACCGTGCTTAGGACTAAGCGCGACCGTGCTTGTGTTGGTTTTTTGGAAGTTTCAAGACTAGTCCTTGTAGTTTTGTAATATTGATGTTGTTTTGAGTTTTGATCAAGTTTCGGTCAAGTTTGGTCCTCGAGGTTTGTAAGATTGTTTTCGTTAATATTGTATTATAATGAACGCGTGTATGCTTGTAAGTGTATATGAACAATAAATGTAAGGTTGAAATCTTTTATTGCACGGCATAAAATACGTAGGAAAAACATGAAAATCAGAAAGGTTACATCCGGCAACAAGTGTCGTCCGTCATTTTATTCTTACAACCGTCCGGCAACCTTTGTCCGTCCGTCATGACTTACAACCGTCCTACCGTCTTAGGCCGTAATTTGCCCGTCTACCCGAAGGTATCCGTTTCCCATGCGACTATTATTTATACAACCGTTCTACTATAAGATGCCAATTTTTCTTAGACCGTCCGTTAATAACTTTAGTACGTCTTAGCTGATGAAGGAACGCACTTGTCCCGGTTGTATGATAGTCACGTGGTCGTCCGTCTACCGAAGTAGCCGTTATCATCGAAGCGTCTATAACGTTTTCTGTACTTGGCAAGCAATATATACATGGATATAAAGCAGGATTTAATTCTTTCATATTGTGTTATACTTTCATTCATTCTTTATAATCATGCTTTTCATTCTTTATTCATAATTTGTCTTTCGTGTATAGGTATATATATATATATACTTGTATAACACATATGATCACATTGACATTCTTAACATTTATTCACATAGTGTATACATTTCAGCCCCAAAACATTTGAAAACATTTGCACATAACATAGAAGGGGGCACATAGAACTCACCTGATGAGTAGTTTCGGTAATACACAAGCTGGCTACTGGGCTTCACTAATGTCACTTAGGATCTGTATAATAAAATCATACACATAAGGTGGTGCTCCTAGATGACACTAGACATTACTATGCTTGAACATAGTAGTTTCGATTGATTAGCTTATATCGAAACTTGGTAGTTTCGATAGGTTGTTTCTGTCGAAACTTGGTAGTTTCGATCGGTAGTTTCGATAGGTAGTTTCGATAGGTTGTTTAGATAAGTAACTTATGTATTATCTTAGCTTCGGATCAGGGGCTCATATCGAAACTATGGTAGTTTCGATTGGGTCTGCATATATCGAAACTGGGTAGTTTCGATAGGTCTGCACATATCGAAACTAAGTAGTTTCGATGGGTCTGCACATATCGAAACTAAGTAGTTTCGATGGGTCTGCACTTATCGCCTTCCCCAAAAATCCGAATGTTCTGCATGCGAATCTGATCATGTCGATATCTAAGTTTTCTTTGTTCAAAACGTTCGTTTTTCATTCTAGATGCTATACCTAAGCTCAATTTCAAGTTTCATCCGCAAAAATCGTTATCTTTTTAGCCAAAACCTGAAAACTCCCAAAATGAACAAAAACTCATAATGTGATCGAATCGTTACCTGGATTGGATTTCTGATTCAGAGGATATGATCACGAGAATAGCAGCAACGTTCTCCTGAATTCCCAAGTTGATCCGTCACTTTCTCTCTCTAGACCCGAGCTCTCCTTTCTCTCTCTAAAAGCTGTGTGAGGTGGGGAAATAAGCAGGGAAGAGGGCTGCCTTGCCTCTTATGTGCATGGGCTTCCCTCGGCCCATTGAAGCCGGGCCCAGGCCTGCTCCCTTTTTGTTTAAATATTCCAACTAAATCACCGGTCTCACTATATTTATTTGTTTTATTATTTTTAGGATGTTACAAGTCTACCCTCCTTAAAGAGGTTTCGTCCTCGAAACTGTTCATACGTTAAACAATTGAGGGTATAGTCCCCTCATCTCGTCTTCTTTTTCCCACGTAGCTTCTGACCCTTTTCTGTGCTTCCATTGTATCTTGACTAACGGTATCGACTTATTGCGTAGTCGTTTTTCAGCTCGGTCAAGAATGGCTATTGGTTCCACTACATAATTTAGACTGTTATCCACTTCGATCTCGTCGTAAGGTATGTGAGCTGTGTCGTCAGCTAGGCACTTGCGTAAGTGCGACACGTGGAACGTAGGGTGTATTCCACTAAGCTCGACGGGTAGGTCGAGTCTGTAAGCAACTTGACCCACTCTTGCTAAAATCTTGAAAGGTCCGACAAACCTTGGACTTAGTTTGCCACGCTTTCTGAACCGAATGATTCCTTTCCACGGTGATACTTTCAACAGTACCATGTCCCCTACTTGAAACTCTAAATCCCTCCTTCTCTTATCCGCGTATGATTTCTGTCTGTCTTTTGCGGCTTTCATACGAGCCTTGATTTGATCAAATTTCTCAGAAGTAGCTTTGACCACTTCGAGACTTGCAAAATCCTTCTGTCCAATTCCCCCCAACAAACCGGGGTCCTACATCTCCTCCCATACAACATTTCAAATGGCGGCATGCCAATAGTCGAGTGATAGCTGTTGTTATATGAAAATTCTGCCAATGGTAGATGGCTGTCCCAACTCCCACCGAAGTCAATGATACAGGCCCGGAGCATGTCCTCCAAGGTCTGAATGGTCCTTTCCGATTGTCCATCGGTTTGGGGGTGGTAAGCGGTGCTGATGTTCAGTCTAGTGCCCATTGCTTCGTTGAATTTCTTCCAAAACCTTGACGTGAATCTAGTATCCCTGTCGGACACAATCGACAGCGGCATACCATGTCTGCTCACAATTTCCTTGATAAATATCTCTGCTAGCTTTTCAGAAGAAGAAGTTTCTCGTATTGGCAAGAAGTGAGCACTCTTTGTTAAGCGGTCGACGATCACCCAAATGGTATCATTGCCTTTAGCTGTTCGCGGTAGCTTGGTAATGAAGTCCATTGTGATCTCTTCCCACTTCCATTCCGGTATTGGTAAAGGTTGCATTTTACCGCATGGTTTCTGGTGCTCGGCCTTAACTAGAGAACACGTTAGGCACTTGCTCACGTATTCTGTCACATCATTCTTCATGCCAGGCCACCAGTATTCTTTCTTCAAGTCTTGATACATTTTGTTTGTCCCGGGGTGGATAGAATAGCGAGACTTATCGGCCTCATCAAGTATTTTGGCTCTAAGCTCGCCAATCTTGGGAATCTACATCCGGCCAAACCTAGTTCGTACTCTGTATGCATTTGCATCTAAGTTCCCTTGTTGTCCTACTATTCTTTCCCGTTTCACATTTCTTTCTAACAATGCTTCATCTTGTGCCTTTGATATTTCACCCATTAAGTCTGGCGTTATAATCAACTGACACACTTTGATCCGGATAGGTGCCGATTCTTCCTTTCTACTTAAAGCGTCGGCCACTACGTTTGCCTTGCCTGGATGGTACAATATTTCACAGTCATAGTCCTTCAGCAGCTCTAACCACCTCCTTTGCCTCATGTTTAATTCCTTTTGCTCGAAGAAGTACTTCAGGCTTTTGTGATCGGAGTAGATGGTGCATTTAACTCCATACAAATAGTGCCTCCATATTTTCAACGCGAAAACCACTTGTGCTAACTCTAGATCGTGCGTTGGGTAGTTAACCTCGTGAATCTTTAGTTGCCGCGATGCATAAGCAATTACCTTTCCTCGTTGCATGAGTACGCACCCTAAACCCTGTCCTGAAGCGTCAGAGTAGACTACCAAGTCTTCATTTCCCTCAGGTAGTGTTAAGACTAGAGCTTGGGTTAATCGTGCCTTAAGTTCCTCGAACGCGTTGTTTTGGGTTTGACCCCATTCATATTTCACTTCCTTCCATGTCAGTTTAGTTAGTGTCGAGGCTATCCTTGAGAAATCTTGAATGAACCTTCGATAGTAGCCTGCCAATCCCAGAAAACTTTGTATCTCTGTTGGTGTCTTTGGGACGTTCCATTCCTTTACTGTCTCGATCTTTGCAGGATCTACCATGATTCCGTTTGGGTTCATTACGTGACCTAGGAATTGGACTTCCCTAAGCCAGAACGCGCATTTGGAGAACTTTGCGTATAACTTTTCCTGCTTTAACACCTCCAGAACCTCTCTTAGGTGACAGTGGTTATCACCCTCGCTTTTTGAATACACCAGTATGTCATCTATAAAAACTATCACCGATCGATCCAACATTGGTCGACATACTCTATTCATCAAATCCATGAACGTTGCTGGTGCGTTGGTCAATCCGAAGGACATCACGAGAAACTCATAATGTCCATAACGCGTGCGAAACGCGGTCTTTGGTACGTCTTCTTCTCTTACTTTCAACTGATGGTAACCCGGCCTAAGATCGATCTTTGAGAACCAACTCGCACCTTGCAGTTGATCAAAAAGGTCGTCTATTCTAGGTAGTGGGTATTTGTTCTTTACTGTTCTCTTGTTCAATTCGCGGTAGTCGATGCACATGCGCATACTGCCGTCCTTCTTCTTTACAAATAGTACCGGAGCGCCCCATGGTGAGATGCTCGGCCTAATAAATCCTTTCTCGGTTAGTTCCTCTAGTTGGGACATCAATTCTTTCATTTCTGACAGAGCCAATCGGTAGGGGGCTTTGGCAACGGGCTCAGCTCCTGGTAGTAAATCAATCTGAAATTCTATTTCCCGATCGGGTGGCAACCCCGGTAGATCCTCAGGGAATACTTCCGGAAAATTGCACACCACTGGTACATTCTTGAGTTCTTTCGTTTTCATTCTATCGTCTATAACATATGCCAGATAAGCTTCGCAGCCACGCCTCATGTAACTTTCGGCCTTTATCATCGAGATGACGTTCTGCATTGTGCAATTCCAATCCCCATAAACCGTAATTGGACTGCGGCTAGGACCTTTGAGGTGTATCCTCTTACGTTTACATATGATTTGAGCTTCGTTGGCAGCTAGCCAATCAATACCCAATACTATATCGAATCCTCCTAAGGTGAGAAGGAATAATCTAGAAGGAAATTTATGACCCTCTATTTCTATTATGCAATCCTCTGTTACTTGGAATACTGCCGAATTTTTACCAACGACAGTTTGTACACTAAAGGCCTTTACTACTGTGTTGATAGTGCAATTCAATTTTCGACTAAAGGCATTTGATATAAAGCTTTTACTAGCACCCGAGTCAAATAATATAGCCGCATGTTCATCATTAACTAGGAACGTACCTGACACAACATCAGGATTTCCCCTTGCTTCCTCCTCAGTCAGGGCGTAAGCTCGAGTCCTAGTCTTTGGTTGTTCCTGTTCCTTTTCTTTTCCCGAACCAGATTGTCTGGTTTTTCTGTAATCCTTAGTTAGGTGACCAAACAGTCCACATACTTGGCATTTAGTGTCTCTCAAGCAGTCACGAGAGTAGTGCCCCGCCTTCCCACACCTGTAACATGTGGTGGAGCCGACCCGGCACTCGCCAAAATGTTGCCTTCCACATTTCTTGCAGGTTTCATATTTGTCCGACCTTGGTTTCTTATTTTCAGTTATTACGTTCCCTCTTCCGGTGCCTCTAGACGGGTTCTCCCACTTTCTCTTTTGGGTTTCTGTTGGTGGGTCCTCATTGGCATAATCGTCGTAGACGATTCCGCTCAGATTCACTACCGACTCAAAGGTCGAGGGTAGGTTGGCTTTCACGTGGATACGGACCCTTTGAGGTAGGCCCTTCACATAATACTTGATCATTCGCTCTTCTGTCTCCACCAGGTGGGGTACCAGCTGTGCCAACTCATTGAATCTAGAAGTATACTGGCGGTGTGTCTTATTGCCAACTTTAAGGTTTAGGAATTCATTTTCCACTCGATCAATTTCGTTTTGGGGACAGAACTTTTGAATTACCAGCTTTTTCAGTTCTTCCCATGTCATTCTTGCAAGAGCGTTTGGGGACTTTGTCTTCTGGATGTTCCTCCACCAACCTAGGGCCTCGTTGGTGAAAGAATGAGCAACATATTTAACAGCCTGGTCTGGTCGACACTCGCTGATGTTGATTACAGCACTCATCCTCTTAATCCATTCAAGCGTTGCCACTGAATCTTTGCTCCCATCGAACTTGGGTGGGTCTCCGTCCTTGAAACCTTTGTAAGTGCACCCACGATTGCTCGATCCTATCTTTATTTCATCCCCATCACTATCATATACTTTCTCTTCATTGTCTCCTTCATCCTCCTCTTTGCTTTTCTTTATTGCCTCAGATATTAGATCAGGCAATACCTTCTTCAAAGTGAGCACAACTTCACGGGCAATAGCATCCCTGACTTCAGGTTCCAACTGTATAGGCCTTGGACTGTCGTCCCTAATTGGGGTCACTTCTTTTTCGTGCACACTTTCGGTGTGCTCTGCGTGCACACTCTCTTCTTCTTCAAATCTTGGGTTCAACGGAGGTCTACCTCGTCGGCCAGTGCGACCGCCTCGAGGTCCTGTTCTTCCTCCACCAGCCATAGTTCTTAACTTCCTGATAGTTAAAAAGGGAATACATCAATGTCATTTCTTCAGATCATAGTTTGGAACAGTACGAGCAAGGTAAATTCTTAATTACAGTGACCGGTTTTGTGATTTCTAATTTACATTGCTTTTCGGGTTCGAAACTCTTCAAATCAGTCGTGGCATTAACAACTATTTGTTCTAAGTTAAGGTATCTATTCCTATGCAAGAGCATTAACTTTATGACTTACTTACCGTGCTAGCGTTGGCGTTGGTTACCCATACTGACATCCATGCGTTGGTCCCATAATCAGTTTGAGTCTAGACATTTAGGGATGTCTAAATCTCTCAAACTATTGCTCTGATACCAACTTGTAAGGCCCCTTTCCCGGGTGACCTCACTTGTTGGATTTACTCATAAACATAGCCATAAATACTGAACTTAAATTAAAAACATTCGTCATCCAATTACATAATCATAACAGCGGAAGTCTTTACAATTAAAAACATAACATTGCTCGAAGACATATAAAACAAAAGAGGGATGTCAGTCTCGTGCCGGGTAACCTCCACGCCATCGCACGACCTTATCTTCCTTTACCTGAAATGTATACTAAAAGTCAGCTAACGCTGGTGAGTTCTAGTTTAATGCGATTTGATATAAACATTCTTTTCTTTACTTTATAAGTATGCATTACTGTATAGTCATTCGTATAAATACGTATTCAGAACTTTTGTCTTTCTTTCATCTTTCGTTTCTGTATCTTTGTGATTTCATATATATATATATATATATATATATATGCATTCACCCTTTTCTTTCTTTTCTTTCTTTCTTTACTTTCATGGGTCATACTATATAAGGGTGATCAACCCGTCATTTGCTTACGAATGTCACAAAGACAATCGCGTGGTCCATCGTCATGGCCCACCTATACTTACAACCATCCGGCAACAAGTGCCGTCCGTCATTTTATTCTTACAACCGTCCGGCAACCTTTGTCCGTCCGTCATGACTTACAACCGTCCTACCGTCGTAGGCCGTAATTCGCCCGTCTACCCGAAGGTATCCGTTTCCCATGCGACTATTATTTATACAACCGTTCTACTATAAGATGCCAATTTTTCTTAGACCGTCCGTTAATAACTTTAGTACGTCCTAGCTGATGAAGGAACGCACTTGTGGCATTCGTACGTCCTAGCTGATGAAGGAACGCACTTGTCCCGGTTGTATGATAGTCACGTGGTCGTCCGTCTACCGAAGTAGCCGTTATCATCGAAGCGTACATAACGTTTTCTGTACTTGGCAAGCAATATATACATGGATATAAAGCAGGATTTCATTCTTTCGTATTGTGTTATACTTTCATTCATTCTTTATAATCATGCTTTTCATTCTTTATTCATAATTTCTCTTTCGTGTATAGGTATATATATATATACTTGTATAACACATATGATCACATTGACATTCATAACATTTATTCACTTAGTGTATACATTTCAGCCCCAAAACATTTGAAAACATTTGCACATAACATAGAAGGGGGCACATAGAACTCACCTGATGAGTAGTTTCTATAATACACAAGCTGGCTACTGGGCTTCACTAATGTCACTTACGATCTGTATAATAAAATCATACACATAAGGTGGTGCTCCTAGATGACACTAGACATTACTATGCTTGAACATAGTAGTTTCGATTGATTAGCTTATATCGAAACTTGGTAGTTTCAATAGGTTGTTTCTGTCAAAACTTGGTAGTTTCGATAGGTAGTTTCGATAGGTAGTTTCGATAGGTTGTTTCGATAAGTAACTTATGTATTATCTTAGCTTCGGATCAGGGGCTCATATCGAAACTATGGTAGTTTCGATTGGGTCTGCATATATCGAAACTAGGTAGTTTCGATAGGTCTGCACATATCGAAACTAAGTAGTTTTGATGGGTCTGCACATATCGAAACTAAGTAGTTTCGATGGGTCTGCACTTATCGCCTTCCCCAAAAATCCGAATGTTCTGCATGCGAATCTGATCATGTCGATATCTAAGTTTTCTTTGATCAAAACGTTCGTTTTTCATTCTAGATGCTATACCTAAGCTCACTTTCAAGTTTCATCTGCAAAAATCGTTATCTTTTTAGCCAAAACCCGAAAACTCCCAAAACGAACAAAAACTCATAATGTGATCGAATCGTTACCTGGATTGGATTTCTGATTCAGAGGATATGATCACGAGAACAGCAGCAACGTTCTCCTGAATTCCCGAGTTGATCCGTCACTTTCTCTCTCTAGACCCGAGCTCTCCTTTCTCTCTCTAAAAGCTGTGTGAGGTGGGGAAATAAGCAGGGAAGAGGGCTGCCTTGCCTCTTATGTGCATGGGCTTCCCTCGGCCCATTGAAGCCGGGCCCAGGCCTGCTCCCTTTTTGTTTAAATATTCCAACTAAATCACCGGTCTCGCTATATTTATTCGTTTTATTATTTTTAGGATGTTACAAAAAAAATATATAATAATGATAAAAATAAATAAATAAATGTAAACTTTTATAAAATACATAATAAACACTAAATTAAAAATATAAGATTTTTACAATATATATATATATATATTTCTAAGTTAAAACTTTACAAAACTATTATCATTTTCTTACCGTATTTTATACAAATAAACATTAAGGAAAATTGTATTAAAGCCTATATACATTTAAATACAAATACACACCTATACACATACAATAATACCCATTTGTCTACATAGGGTATCAACATGCTTAGGCTTTCACATACTTATCATCCACACGCGTGGAAAAATACCCGCTTGCAAGGTGAGTTACATAGCCCCTATTTTACATTTTCATACATTTTGGGGTGAAACATTATACATGCTACTCACATTATTTATACGTGTTATACATGAGACTATATGCTTATTCTTTGGATGTACATACATTTAAACACAAGACAACCAACTGTAATATTGATAGATCTATTGTGCCTGACCAGCCCACCCGGTTAGGGTGTTTATTACTGCATACTCGGATATAACCGCGGGTTATATTCAAACATATCGGATATAGTGGGTAACTATATTCAAACATACCGGACTTAGCTGTTGTGCTCTGTTCAAGCGCGTCAAACTCGGTTTGAATTGTGATTTAAATAAATGATACATCATATATACTATGTTTAACAGGATAAACAATGAGTTGCAAAAACGATTTACACTACTATTTACCAGAATTACTAAACCTATGTACTCACCAACTTTTTAGTTGACACTTGATTTAAATAATGTTTCAGGTTTGGATATGTGACTGCTTGCTGAAGATCTCTCCACTTAGGAACTATGGACCTAGTTAAATAAATTAATGTTTTGAACTAGACTAGGTTATTTGAAATGTATTGTATTTGGAACTTGTTGTCTTTAAATTTAATTAATGAATTATGCAACCTTTAGTTATCATGTGCTTTTGAACAATCATTCCATTGTCCGCCTCGATGATTCCGCCATCGGTCGGGGTGTGACATTGATAACTGATAATCTATTTGATTCAACGACTTGATGATCAAGGGGGAGAATATGTCACACACAATGTTATTTTGAAAAAGATTTAAAAGTCCAAATGACAACCTGAAACTTAGGATGACGACGGTGAGCATAAAGTCGTTGATACAACCAATTGACTAGTTGAGAGGGAGTCTACAGGACATGGGGAGTACCGTATTGTGTTTGGTGACAAAGGCAAAGGTATTCAATAACATTCGATTACATCGGTTTAAGTTTTTAATTGATTGAATTGCTTAATTCCAAGTAACCAAGTAAAATGTTTTTCTTAAAATGTTTTCATGGAAGATTTTATTTTCGTTTGTTTTACTTTCTTTCATAAAGAAAAATCCAAACAAATTGAAAAAGATAAAATCGACATCAGTTGAAGTTAAAGAAGAGATGATAATACATCAGTAGATGTTCTTTCACACATGACCTTAGATTAAACTGGTTGGTGCTTTATGTTAATATATCTGAATTATATGTTTTGATCTAAACTTCAGAGACTACACAAATAGGAAATGATAGTGTTGTGTATTGTCAATAGTCTAAAAGCGTCACTGAACCATTAGTAGTGTGAAAACATAATTGCATATGTTACAACTGTGATTTGAACCCATTTTATGCCTAGGTGTGTGTGTTAAAAGATCACTATCAGATATAGAATATTAGATTTTAATGAAGATTTTCATATGAGATCAGTTTCGGGTTATGTCCTTAGCACTATTCATTCGATTTGCTTCAGTGCCCATGTCCCGAAAAGCATGCAATTTGAAGTATAATCAAGATATATACTTGACAACATCTGTCAAACATATACTAGCCCTTGGATCATATTGATAAATCATCTTTACTGATTCCATTGAATTCATAATCCAGATAACAGTTGGATCCACGTACCTGAATCTTATGATTCCACATATATAAACCAAGACCTTGAATCATTCGATTCTGAATCTCATTGATTCCTATACAATCCAATTTGGATTCTGCTATTCATGTTCTAAGTGATGTCTCCTCATTCTGGAAATTCGGATAATCTTTAGTAAAATCTCATATGTCTTGAAGATAGTGCATTTACTTTTTGTTGGCATATTAGTGGGGTACACGTTGTATTTCATACTTAAATGGTACCTTAACTCACAAGAAAGTGGGAATGAGATGCTTTAGTATCAAATCTTATAATATTGACAATTTGAATTTGTGTGTCATAGCCTGATCCTATTTTCTTTGATTGTTTATCGAGTATCATAACATACAGTATGAAAGTCTTGAAAAGATAGAGTGTGATAATCTTGAAAGATATTGGTATGATTGGTTAAGGCTTGAAAGAATGACATAGGATACCATTTGATATTATATGGATTTTATATCCAAGATTTGTGATTGATATCTCATATATACTGATATGATCTTCTTACTCGGGATGTTCGACCAAAGGATGTGATTTTGTATTTTACATTTTAGTTTGTACAAAGAAACACCAAAAATATTTTGTGTTTCTTATGTTTGAAAAACCAAAAAGATTTTATTTTTCCAGCTTCCATGGAATTCTTAATTGTTGGTTATTCTTGGTTATTCTCCTTTGCATAAACTGAAAATTGCATACAGAAGTTAACGAGGGGTCCTTTTCCCAAGTTTTCTTCTAAAAATAAAGAGAGAGTGTGAAGATGAACAAGACGAAGACTACAGTGTGTTTGATGATATATGAAGACGGATGACAATCTTCTAAAGCTGTTGTCAAGGGGGAGTCTGTTGGAGCATATTCCGGTAACAACGAGCTTGAAGATATTATGTCTTAGTCTTAGAGTCTTTGACTTGTTGTAGGTCCCTAATACGGTGCGTGATGGATCTCTAGACTCGCGGTATGACACGGTGATAACGTGCGGAATCCATGATCAACGTGCTCGTGTAACTCAATTCACAACAACGGTGTAAATAAACACTTTGTATTTCCACCATAATATCAGGTTACAAGATTCTGTCTCTAATCAAGTCTACTCTGATATCGTCTCTTTTGTCTTGTATTCTAAATAGACTCTGATATCTCCTATTTATAAACACTAGTTCTGCAGTAGGCGAACTTATTAATTTCGCCTCTAACAGACTAAGCGAACTTAATAAGTTCGCCTCCGATAGACTTAAGCGAACTTATTAAGTTCGCCTCTGATAGACCAGGCGAACTTATTAAGTTCGCCTCTGATAGGCTAGGCGAACTTGTTAAGTTCGCCTCTAGCAGAACTTACACAGAATTTTATCAACATTTACAAAACATGTCCTAACAGACTCCCCTTTAACTGTTGCTAACACTTCTATCAATTACAAGTCAAAGACTCTAAGACTAAGACATAGTATCTTCAATCTCGTTGTCACCAGAATATGCTCCAACAGACTCCCCCTTGACAATAGCTTCAGAAGATTGTCATCCGTCTTCGTATATCATCCAACACACTGTAGTCTTCGTCTTGTTCATCTGCACACTCTCTCTTTATTTCTAGAAGAAAACTCGGGAGAAGAACCCCTTTTCAACTTCTGTCTGCAATATTCAGTTTTTGCAAATGAGAACAACCAAGAATAACCAACAATTAAAATTTCCATGGAAGCTGGAAAAATAAAATCTTTTTGGTTTTTCAAACATAAGAAACACAAAATCTTTTTGGTTTTTTCTTTGTATAAACTGAAATGTAAAATACAAAATCACATCTTTTTGGTCGTACATCACGAGTAAGAAGATCATATCAGTATATATGAGATATCAATCACACATATTGGATATAAAATCCATATAATATCAAATGGTATCCTATGTCATTTTTTCAAGCCTTGACCAATCAAACCAATATCTTTCAAGATTATCACGCTCTATCTTTTCAAGACTTTCATATTGCATGTTATGATACGCGATAAACATTCAATGAAAATAGGATCAGGCTATGACACACAAATTCAAATTGTCAATATTATAAGATTTGAAACTTAAAGCATCTCATTCCCACTTTCTTGTGAGTTAAGGTACCATTTAAGTATGAAATACAACGTGTACCCCACTAGTATGCCAACAGAAAATAAATGCACTATCTTCAAGACATATGAGATTTTACTAAAGATTATCCGAATTTCCAGAATGAGGAGACATCACTTAGAACATGAATAGCAGAATCCAAATTGGATTGTATAGGAATCAATGAGATTCAGAATCGAATGATTCAAGATCTTGGTTTATATATGTGGAATCATAAGATTCAGGTACGTGGATCCAACTGTTATCTGGATTATGAATTCAATGGAATCAGTAAAGATGATTTATCAATATGATCCAAGGGCTAGTATATGTTTGACAGATGTTGTCAAGTATATATCTTGATTATACTTCAAATTGCATGCTTTTCGGGACATGGGCACTGAAGCAAATCGAATGAATAGTGCTAAGGACATAACCCGAAACTGATCTCATAGGAAAATCTTCATTAAAATCTAATATTCTATATCTGATAGTGATCTTTTAACACACACACCTAGGCATAAAATGGGTTCAAATCACAGTTGTAACATATGCAATTATGTTTTCACACTACTAATGGTTCAGTGACGCTTTTAGTCTACTGACAATTCAAATTATATGTATACACAACACTATCATTTCCTATTTGTGTAGTCTCTGAAGTTTAGATCAAAACATATATAATTCAGATATAATGAATATACACAAACTACCAACCAGTCAATCTATGGTCATGTGTGAAAGAACATCTACTGATGTACTATCATTTCTTCTTTATGTTCAAATGATGTCGATTTAAAATTTTTCAATTTGTTTGGATTTTTCAAAAACTTTTTGAACAAAAATAAAACAAATGAAAATAAAATCTTCCATGAAAACATTTTAAGAAAAAAATTTTACTTTGTTACTCATGATTAAGCAGTTAATCAATTAAAAAACTCAAACCGATGTAATTGAATGTCATTTTAGACTCCCCCTCAACTAGTCAAATGGTTGCATCAATGACTTTATGCTCACCATCGTCATCCTAAGTTCCAGGTAATCTTTTGGACTTTGTAAAACTCTTTCCAAAATATTGTGTGTGACATATTCTCCCCCTTGAGCATCAAGTCGTTGAATCAAAGAGATTTCTCAGTTATCAACAACTCTTTACTCTTGCAGATGTCATTCCCTGTCATGTGCTTAGAACCACCACTATCAACAAACCAAATGTTATTAATAGTCCCTCTTGGTAAATCCTGCACAACTAACAAGAAACATTAATTTGAAATTGGGACCCAAACCATTGTAGTCATGGGTCGTCCATCTGTATCAAAATAATAAACCTCACTCCATTCACAATCGAATCTCTCATAAATTTTCGGAGATTGATCCGACGAATCAGAAACAGAAACTTTAGATTTCCAAACATACTTCTGTTCATTAAGTTCTTTTTGCTTAAAATGTGAAGTGTTTTAACATTTTCGTTCATTTGAAAAATGTTTAGATTGTGAAAACTCTTGTTGTTCTAAAAGTTTTCTCAATCTTCTGTTTCTCCTCCGTCTTTGAGGTCTAGAAAGCCTAACCTCAGATTTTGAATTACCCTTTGGTGTATCATGAGGTTTAACCACATTTGGGTTAACATAAGGCTTACCATGAGTTCTTAAATTTCCTGAAGTAACATGTTGGTTACCTTTGGCTTTGTGAGAACAATCAATCCGTATGTGACCCACAAGACCACAGTAAAAGCAAGATCTCGTCTCACGATAATCTCTCATATAAGGAATCTTCATACGATAAGATGCACTTGAAGAAGATTCTCCTACCTGAACTTCTTTTTGCTTTATTTTCTCTGGAACTCCAGATTTTGCAACAGGTTTTGATTCAGGCTTCATCTTCTCAGGAAATACATGCTTCTTCCCTTTATTTTTGTAAGGACAGGTCACCACAATGTGTCCTATCTCATTACAATGAAAACATGTACGCCTATCTTTATAATCTCCGACAAATGGAACTCTCCTTGAATTTGAAGAACTTCCAAATGTATTTTTACCAGATGAATTAGAATCAACCTTTGAGTCTTCTTTCTTAACCTCTTTTGGTATCCCCTCAACCTTAGCTTCATCAAAATACTCATCATCACTCTCATCAGAATACCCCATATCTTCACCTGTGACTGGAGTCACTTTCAACACAGCCTTAGGATCTAAATCCGCATCTTTTATAATCTCAGGTGTCACAGAATAATTTTCGTTGAATGGTGGAGGAACATAGCCAATACCACTAGTTCCCTTCCCCTCTTCAGTATTATCATGATAATATCCTAATAAGAATGATGACTTTGCAAAGCTTTCTAACTTTCTATGTAATCTAATCACCTCTGCTTTAGATTCAGCTAGTTCCTTATCTTTCTCAACAAGATCATTATTTCTTTTCTCAATTTATGCAAAGGACATATCTAGGTGATATGCCTGCTCTTTGATCTTCAAAGTCAGAGAACTTATATCCCATCTTCAGTGATTCTATTCTCTCAATACACACATTCTCATTATCTTTTAATTTCTGATTTACTGTGTGCATGGATTTCATATCACAAATGAGGTTTACGTTGTCATCCATAACCCTCATCATTTTATCCTTCACTGAAATACAGTTAGAACAAAACGTTTCAGAGTTAGAAAATACCTCAGGTTTTACTTCTAAAGAAGATGCACCAGTTGCCATGAATACGTCATCATCAGCTTCTTTCTTTTGATCAACAATGACAGGCTCTGCATCATTTTCTAATTCCCTCAGATCATCTTCAACTGTCTAAAAACTTTCTTCACTCATCACATCAGTCTCAGTAGATTGAGTACTTTCACCAGAACGAATACTCTCACTATCAGTTAAATCTGCAGAAGAATCACTTTGAGAATAACTCTGCTTCTCCAATACTTCTTTGATCAAGACTACAAACGCTTGAGAAGTTGCTTCACCCTCTTTCTTCAATGCTTCCCATAGATCTCTTGAAGTTGGACACTTCTCGAGACTATGAATGATTTCTTTTGGTAAAGACATCGTTAAAGTTTCACGCGTGTTCATCTCTCGATCAAATTTCTGCTTTTCTACTTTAGTAAGAGCTGTCACTGGTTTAGGAACATCATAATATCCCATATAGTCATAAGTAGGATGCACATAACCTTCAAATATGGATGTCCAAAAGTTTTCATCAGTTTCTGATACGAACTGTTCGAACCGGACTTTCCAGCTACGGTAATCTGATATGCACAAAAGTCTCGGTGGCATAGTTCCAATCTCATTATCAGCCCATGAAATTGACATTTTGAAATTTATGCGAAAATATCCGAAAAAAAATTTCCCGCCAAAATACTCTTTTTAAAAAATTTCGAAAATTCAAAAATGATTCAAAACGACCATATAAGCTTTCCCTAAAAAATTTGGACAAGAAGAAATTTCCCGCCAAAACGACCATATAAGCTTTCCCGAAAATATCTGATTTTTTTTAAGAACACTAGCAAACAGATAAGTTCGCCTGATACTGTACAAGCGAACTTAATAAGTTCGCCTGAACTTCACTGTGAAGCGAACTTGACCCGAAGCGAACTTGTTAAGTTCGCCTGATCTTCACCAAGCGAACTTATTAAGTTCGCCTAATACTGAGTGAAGCGAACTTATTAAGTTCGCCTACTAAGTTCGCCTGCGACAGAATTTTAAGTTCGACTGGTTCAGCTGTTCAACCCAAACACGAACCAAAAATTCCGAAAATCATGATTTCTTGCTGAATTGATGGAATTTGATTAAATTGAACCGTAGGAATGTGTAGGAACTGATTAGGAACACTTCTATCGGATCAATTTCATCAAAAGAATCTAAAATCAAACCAAAATGATCAAAAATTCTCCATTTTTATCAAGAACACAAAAAGATGAAAAATCTTCAAAATCTCTAAAATTTGATGTTGATTGGACACGGAAACACCACGGATCTTCTGCTAATCAAGAGCAATAGCTCTGATACCACTTGTAGGTCCCTAATTCGGTGCGTGACGGATCTCTAGACTCGCGGTACGACACGGTGATAACGTGCGGAATCCATGATCAACGTGCTCGTGTAACTCAATCAACAACAACGGTGTAAATAAACGCTTTGTATTTCCACCACAATATCAGGTTACAAGATTCTGTCTCTAATCAAGTCTACTCCAATATCGTCTCTTCTGTCTTGTATTCTAAACACACTCTGATATCTCCTATTTATAAACACTAGTTCTGCAGTAGGCGAACTTATTAAGTTCGCCTCTAACAGACTAAGCGAACTTAATAAGTTCTCCTCTGATAGACTTAAGCGAACTTATTAAGTTCGCCTCTGATATACCAGGCGAACTTGTTAAGTTCGCCTCTGATAGGCTAGGAGAACTTGTTAAGTTCGCCTCTAGCAGAACTTACACAAAATTTTATCAACATTTACAAAACATGCCCTAACAGACTCCCCTTTAACTGTTGCTAACAATTCTATTAATTACAAGTCAAAGACTCTAAGACTAAGACATAATATCTTCAAGCTCGTTGTCACCAGAATATGATCCAACACTTGTAATTTATAGAATTGTTAGCAACAGTTAAAGGGGAGTCTTTTAGGACATGTTTTGTAACTGTTGATAAAATTCTGTGTAAGTTCATAGAGAGGCGAACTTAACAAGTTCGCATATAGCAGGTTTGTGTATACATATAGATGTTTACAGATTCTGTTCTTAAAAGAATAGGAGGGAGAGAAAAAGAGAAATCAAGAGAATCTTGTAAACTCTGTGTTTGGTTAAATACAAAGAGAAGTTTATTTACCTGTTGTGTGATGATGTTTCTATTGTCAATTCGTATACATACGTTAACACGAAGGATTCCGCACTCCGTGTTATCGAGACGTCCTGTCACGAGATCAATCGGTAGATGAGTCATGTGGACCTACAGATCTATCATGTATCTCATTGCAAGTAGATCTGACATCATGTTTGCAGTGTGCTTGTATTGTTATTTTCTTGGCAATCGACTTTTCTCCTGGAAATGTAAGGAACAGACCACCGTTTCCCAATCCACAGCAGAAGTTGAATACATTTCTGCAGCCCTTTGTTGTTCCCAAGTCTGTTAGATAAACCATCAGACGCTTAATTATGGCATCACTTTTCAAGAAGCCCCCATTCTGTGTGACAACACTATCGTTCCGCACATCACCAAAAACCTTGTTCAGCACTCCAAGACCAAACACATTGAAATCAAATACCATTTCATCCGTGACTGTGGTGAGAAGAAGCACATCAAAATTGTTGAAGTCAAAACCGACAAGCAAACCGTTGACATCTTCACTAAATCATTCGATTCTGCCAGATTTGAGAAATTGGTGGAAATGCTCTGAATGCTCAATTTTCAGTAACCTTGTGCATAAGTCTTATCTGTTTAAACTTATTAGTCGGGAAGTTAAAAAAAATATATTTTACATTATGTATAGTTATTTTCATTTTCTGTATCCTACAACAAATCTTTTGGGGGAGAAATTTGACATTGTCAAAAAGAAGGAAAAAGAATTGCTTTGTATATACTCGCATGCTTATGAAAAGTTCTTATCCTTGATCTCATCATTGTTACTTTGAAATTGTTTCAGGAAAATATGACCCAACCTTGTGAGAAGCGATTGAGTCTGGTCATACTTCTTGAAGCATTGAATTCACCATAGGAGATGGTGCTTACTGAGGAATTGTCGATAGGCCCGACATATGGTTATAACTCTTTAGTAGTGTGAAAATCTAAATCTCAATCGTGCACGTGTGTTTGAACCCATTTTTTGAAACCTCTAACTCATTTTTGCTAAGAAAATTGATTCAATCAGATATAGGCTTACGTGTTGGATTCAGATTCATGCGCCAGGTGACGGTCAAAGTAACAAAAATTACCGCCGATGACCCCATCTGTTTTTCTTACGCAAAGATCTCGGGCGTTCATCTTTTTCCCATACACATGGACGATTTGACCCTGTCTGTTTTGCTTATGCAAAGATCTCGGGTGTTCAACCTTTTCCTATCCGCTTGGATAATTTTACGATTTCTTTTGTTTTGCTTACGCAAAGATCTAGATTGCTCGTACTTTTTAATATCCACGTGGATAATTTTCATCTCACATCTTCTTAATCCATTTGGATTTTATTTTATTTTGGTGGTGAATTTGACTTTCCAAGAAGGTACCCTGCTTAACCTGAAATAGATGATAGGATGAATGCAGGTAATTCTTGAGGATTGATAGGCTTTCAAAACCATTTTATTTTAAAATGTGGGATACGCCGTCTTTCGTACTTAAATGGTACCTTGTAATCACATGAAATCTTGTACAAACAAATGCTCGGGTTTACCGTGCACAAATATCGGCTATCATTAGGGATTCACAGTGGCTGACTGCAAAATGAAGTGTTTCAAGAGTTTGACTCGGACATGATCTCACGTTGGATCTTGTTAAAGCACTTTTGTGTGACAGACACTCTGGATAGTGTCTTAGCTTTTGTACTTGTCTTGTATGTATTAGTCTTTGTATGTTAGTGTCTGTATGTATTAGTTATAGAGTTGTAATTTCTAATGCATGTTATTGTTGTATAATTTCTCTAAGTGTTTTGCGCACTTAGCATCTGCTTAGGAATTAATTCCTGCATACTTGCTAAGTACGCATGAACAATTTGCCCTGCACACTTGTTAAGTGCACAGAGATCAGGTCTAGTATAAATAGAATAGGTTGACAGAATTTATGTACGCAGACATTTACACTTAATATATTCTCTCTGTAACCTTTCAAGTTTATAATAGATGGAGTTTGAAAGTGATTTCGTTGTCGGTTTACTTTGTGTTGCTTGATTCTCCACCTAGTCACAGGCATTCCGCACCCGGTCCGACTACTCACACACTCACACATAATGATCCGAGACACCCGGGGACCTACAATTGGTATCAGAGCTTTGCTCTTGATTTCGAGTGTTGCGAGTGTGTTAGGAGCATCTTCTACACATCGTACAGAGATTTTGCAAGCAAAAGTGGGTGTTTTTGTTGATTTTTGTGATAAAATAGGGGTAGCTCTTGAGCACTATTTTAGAAGAAAAAATCACTCAAAAACTGACTTTTGTTGTGTATTTAAGTGTTTTGAGCATCAAAGGTTGGTTAGAAACGAATTTCTGACCCTTTGGCTCATTTTGTTTGGTCATATATTCAATTTCATCTGTCACTGGTCATTTTGTTTGGTCATAGATTTTTTAAGTGTGCAAGGCTAGAGGAAAATATTCAGAACATCGGTAACCTACTTAATTATGACAATGAAATTGGAACCCTGCAAAAACCGCCAAAGTTGCTTAATGTAAATGATTATTCAAATTGGAAAGCACACTTTGAACATTATATCTCATATACTAATTCCTCTTTGTGGATACGTATACTTGAGGGGTATAAGCATCCAACTTATACATATCTTGATGATGTTGTCCCCAAGCCTATTTCTAAGCTAGACGAAGAAGAAAAGAATGTCTATGATAGAGAAAAGAAAGCACATGGATCTATAAACAATGGCCCTAACTAGAGAACTCTTTCACAGCTTCAGAGGTTATGATAATTCGAAAGATCTCTCGAAGGCATTGCAGAAAAGATTTGAAGGGAACAGTGACATCAAGAAGAGCAATAGAGATCTTCTGAGAAAGCAGTATGAGTGCTTCAGATATCTGGAGAATGAATCTACTGATGAACTTATATCTAGATTATATCATCTTCAAACTGAGTTAAAATCTTTTAAGCTAAAGTATCCTGATGAGGAATTAGTTGAAAAATTTCTTGATGCTTTACCACCAAAGTTTGAGATGTATACCACTCTGCTGAGAGAGAAACCGAAGTTCTATGAGATGACGATTGAAGAAGCAATCGAGAAGGTTCAAGCTCACGATATGAACCTGAAAAGAAAGGAAAGCTCAGGAAGACCTCAAATCCAAGACCCTTCTATGTATTATGGGCCGTCTTCCACAGTTAAATCTTCTGGTTCTGGTATATCCTTATTCTCAGGGAACTCTAATGAAGAAGATAACTCGAATGGTTGTGGTGGTCATACATGCTTTATAGCATCTGGATCTGGTTCTCACCACCAACATCCCTCAAGGAATCCTCCATCTACATCTTCAGCTAACCAGACTGCTATAGCCAAGATAGCTGAAGATCATGTAGCATTATTTTCATCATGTATGCTTGCCTATGAGAACTTCATTGGTGGCAAGCTTACAGATCCTGAGATAATGGAAGAAGATTTTAATCAGGTGGATCCAAATTACATGGAGGACAAGGATATTCAGTGGAATATGGCCATGATCTTGAGAAGGGCCAAGCGTTTCTTGAACAGAACTGGTCGAAAGTTTATTGGTGGGCCAAGGTGGGTTTTGACAAATCCAAGGCCAAGTGTTACAAGTTTCAGAACTTTGGACCCTTTGCTCGTGAATGTCAGAAGGACAAAGCACCTGCCTCAGGATTCACAAGACCAAGCCAGGGAAACAACCAAGGAAACAATCAAGGGTACAACTCTAACAACCGCAATCAAAGTCAAGGTGGAACGTCCAATGCTTTGGTGGCTCAACAGGACGAAAGCTTTGATTATGGTGTTCACTTGGAAGATGCCCTTATTGAACAAACACAGGTTGGGCTAATGGCTGAGATGATGGAGATGATGGAAACAGAAGAACGGGAAGCGTCTGTAACTGACCAAGAGGAGTCTACTACTGCTTTTTCCCTCATGGCCATTGGGGAAGCATCAAGTTCGTCAACTGAGGTAGACTCCAATTATTTTACTGTTATTTCATGTCCTAAATGTCTTGGATTGAAAGAAGAAAACTCAAGGCTTCAGGACAAAGTCGAACCCCTTCATATTACAGCGTTAAGCTACAAGGAAAATGAAAAATGTTACAAAGATTCAATTGAAACTTTAAAGAAAGAAAAACGTGATTTTTCACTTAAAATCAGCGAACAACAGTTTCATTTGGATGTTGCATACAAGGGCTTAGAAAAGAGAAATAATGAAATTACCAAGCTGCAGAATGAGGTCTTACAGTTAAATGGTAAAATTGAGAAGTTGAAAATTTCTAGCTTTGTGGTGGAACACAATGAATCAGTAGTGAGGCAAGTGAATGGCTTAGGGTTGGGTACTAATGCCATTCCTCCACCAGTTAGCGGGAAATTTGTCAATGGATTAATTGACATTGATTTGTCTTGCCTTGATGAGTCCTCAAGTCAGGATGAGTCCTCAAGTCAGGATGATTCCTCTAACAAGGACGATTTCTCAAGTAAGGTTGACTCTGCATCTAATGAATAGTTCTTTACAGATTCAGATGATGGGTATGAGAACACCTGCCCTGAAGGAGTAGTCTCTGAGGAGTTGCTAGGTGAACAAAAATGTTAAGAAAAACATTATCACTGATAGTGATAATTGTATTTTGACTGAACCCGATATCATTGAATCAAATGAAAAATTAAAAGTGATGCTTTATGGAGGATATAAAAACATTAATCAAGTTAAGAAAGAAGCTTTTTCAGCTCATTTTGGGCTTGGTTATCAAGAAAATTTTCAAAAAATTTATATTTGAAAAAACCAATCATCATCTGGTCAAACTACTGTTCACCAAACAACTTCTCCTGCTCATCATGCTGAGTCATCTAATGCTAGATCTAATGAGCCTTACCGGAGTACAAAGAAAAGAGAACTTGCTTTCACTGTGGTATAGTTCGTCACATTCTTGTGAACTGTCCTGCTAAGAACCAAGGGAAGCGGCCAATTGTTTCACAACCGACTGTTATCCCTAAGTCACCACTAGTGAAGCATTCCAAAAGTCCAAAAGCAAATGTGGTGAACTACCAGTAAAAACTATGGTAAAGCCAAAGATCACATCTGAGGCTAAACCATCTCTTTCAAAAAAGGGAAAGCTACCTGCTAAACCTAGTGCATCTACCTCTGGTAGTGCAGCAACTGGTGAGAAACCTGTGGTGAAACTCTCTAAGCCACAGATGAGAAGACGGAACAAGAGATTGAGAAAGCTGGAACAGCTGGCTGGAATTCAATCAGGTGAAGCTTCCATTAGTTCACCTACTGCTGTTGAATCTAAGTCTACTGTTCCAGTTAAGAAAAAGAAGAGGTCCTGGAATAACAAATCCAAATGTTCTCAATCTCCTGGTCCCAAATCTTCTAAAGATTCATCCATTTTTGACAGTCACGACTGTGAATTAATTGAGGTTGTTTATTTTGAAAAAGACGTATGTCCCAAGACCACTATGGCTTGGACATCCGAATAGTACTATCTCTAATCGTTGGTATCTAGATAGTGAATGCTCCTGGCACATGACAGGCAACATGGACCTACTTCAATATGTAAAACCATTTAGAGGCTATGTGGCCTTTGCTGGAGAGAAAGGCGGTAGTATCACGTGTCAAGGCGTGGTTTCAAATGGTTGTGTCAGCTTCGACAACGTCAACTACTGCGAGCAGCTGAAGCATAACCTGTTGAGTGTCTCCCAGATGTGTGACAAAGAGTACTCGGTTATGTTCGACAAGACTGAATGCATGATTCTCAAACCTGGTTTTGAGATTCCTGAAGACTGGATTCTGATGACAGCGCCAAGGACAAATGATACCTATCAGATCGACATGAGCATGGCGAAAACCACCTCATCAGTTGCTACTTGTATGCTTACCAAAGCGACAGAGCTTGACTCTATCTTGTGGCATAGGAAACTCGGACACATTTCTTATCAAAAAATGAATCATCTTATCCGAAACGGTTTGGTAACCGGTGTTCCTAAGCTGAGATTCACTGTTGCAGATGATTATATGCCTTGTAAAAAGTGCAAACAGCAACGGAAGTCTCACAAGCCTAAGCTCCAAAACTCCATCGATACCCCTTTGGAGCTATTGCATATGGATCTGTTTGGCCCCATAAGTATCAGGAGTGTTAGAGGTAAGTCATACTGTCTGGTTGTAACTGATGATTTCTCACGTTTTTCTTGGGTTCATTTTTTAGGTACAAAGGATGAAACTGCTGACATTCTTCAATACCTGATCCTGAGCTTGGAATCTCTTTGCAAGTTGAAGGTTAGAAGAATAAGAAGTGATAACGGAACTGAATTCAAGAATAATTTGATGGAACTTTTCTGCCTTAAGAAGGGGATCCGTCACGAATTTAGTGCCACGTATACACCTCAGCAGAATGGAGTCGCTGAACGGAAGAACAGAACCTTAATTGAGACTGCAAGGACAATGCTGTCAGATGCAAAGCTTCCTGTCACTTTCTGGGCAGAAGCAGTTAATACAGCTTGTCACATCTTGAACAGAGTTCTGGTTGTGAAGAGGCATAACAAGACTTGCTATGAGTTGATCAACAATCGACCTCCCAATCTTGACTATCTAGTTCCTTTTGGTAGTCCATGTTCCTTATTGCTACAATACAAAGACCGCAAGTCTAAGTTTCATGCAAAAGCAGTGGAAGGCATCTTCTTAGGATATGTTGCCAACTCGCCTTGCAAGAGAGTGTACAATATAGGAACTTGTACTGTCGAGGAATGGTTTGAAGTGGATTGTAGTAAACACAGCATTCCACCAGAACCAACTGGTCCAGCTTGGGGTTTTGATTATGATGCGCTATTCAAATCTTTTAACCTTCCTGATTTGTCTGCAGATGATGCCGCAAATGTATATGAATTATTTGGTAGCGGTGATAACTCTAGTTTCTCAACACGTGCTACCGTACCGATTGTAACTTCTGATTCCAATGTTGTATCTGCATCTGGAACTCATGAATGTGATAACATTGAATATGTTCATGTTGACGGAAATGACGCTCAAGCTAATCCTAACACTCGTGTAGGAAATGAAGATCCAGCTGATCCAATCAACATTGAATCTTCTTCTTCTGGAACACAGGATATGGGGGAGTTGAGCACGAACCTCGATTCAGAAATTCAGGAACTGAATGTACCAGAGACGAGAGTGCATAAGAATCATCCAATTAACAACATTATTGGTGATCCTCATGTCGGTGTTCAAACTCGTCATAGAACCATTGCTGAGAACACTAGTCTGTACTCTGAGATACTTGACATTGGTGTCATGGAAACATGTTTGCATGCTGCATTCGTGTCCCAGTTAGAGCCGAAGAATGTGAAGGAGGCTCTCGCTGACAACTGCTGGATTGAGGCAATGCAAGAAGAACTGTCTCAATTCCAAAAGCTGCATGTGTGAGATTTGGTTGACTTGCTAAGAGGTGTACAACCAATTGGAACCAGATGGGTGTTCAAGTGTAAGACGGATTATCATCATGTTGTAGTGAAGAACAAAGCAAGGTTGGTTGTTCAGGGTTTTTATCAACAATAGGGCTTGGATTACACAGAAGTATATACCCTAGTTGCTAGACTTGAGGCCATTCGACTGTTTCTGGCTTATGCCTCCTATGTCGGCTTCAAGGTCTATCAACTTGATGTGAAGAGTGCTTTCCTGTATGGAAAAGTTCATGAAGAGGTCTATGACACTCAACCTTCCGACTATGAAGATCCGCATAATATCAATAAAGTGTTTAAGCTCGACAAAACACTTTATGGTCTTCATCAAGCACCTAGGGCATGGTATGAGACATTATCAAAACATCTACTGTCAAATGGTTTCGACCGTGGACAGAATGACTCGACCCTCTTCATATGGAAAGCATGAGGTGATATTCTTCTTTTACAAGTGTATGTCAACGACATTATCTTTGGGTCTACAAATGAAGAGATGTGTAGGGAATTCGAACAGGTGATGAAGTCCAAGTTTGAGATGAGTAACATGGGTGAATTGTCGTTCTTCCTGGGTCTGCAACTCAGTCAAAGAGAGGATGGCATTTATCTGCATCAAACCAAGTATGTGCAGGACATCTTGTCAAAATACAAGATGAAGGATAGTAGTACTTATGGTACACCTATCCCCATCAATCATGGTATGCATCTAGACAAAGATGGAAAAGATGTGGATTGCAAATTGTACTGTGGGATAATCGGATCTATTATGTATCTCACAGCTTCATGGCCCGACATAATGTTTGCTGTATGCTTGTGCTCAAGGTTTCAGTCACAACCGAAGGAGTCTCATAAGATAGCTGTCAAGAGGATTTTCAGATACTTGAAAGGGAAACCCCGATTTGGTCTTTGGTACTCAAAGCAGCAGTCATTTGACTTCAAAGCCTATACTGATTCAGACTATGGCGGTTGTAACTTTGATAGAAAGTCAACTTTTGGTGGATGTCAATTCTTGGGAGACAGACTGGTTTCCTCGAAGCAGTCAACAGTTTCTGTCTCAACATGTGAAGCAGAGTACATTGCTGCAGCTAGCGGCTGTTCTCAGATATTGTGGATTCGGCAGCAATTGAGAGACTACGGCTTAAACTTCACTTGAACTCCACTGTTCATTAACAACAATGCCACCATGTCCATCACAAACAACCCGGTGAAACATTCCAAAACTAAACACATTGAAATTCGCCATCATTTCATCCGTGATTGTGCTGAAAAGCATCTCATTGAACTTGTAAAGGTTCACACAGATGACAACTTGGCTGAACTTTTCACTAAGGCGTTTGATCGATCCCGCTTTGAACAACTAGTCAACTTGATAGGAATGTTCAATCCAGAGTGAAAACTTGTTTTTCTTAAATCAATTCAATTCATGAAAGTTAAATTTTATTTCTTTTAAGTTTTCTGTATAGTTCTTCTACTTTTCAAATATTTTACAAAAATCCAAACAAAATAAAAGATGGAGAAAATTTCAAAGTTATCTTGAGAAAAGAGGAAATGATAGTACATCAGAAATGATCGAAACGCCATAGACTGCATGTATGGGAAATGATTGTGTCATGCTTACTTGATTGTTTAAATTGTTGTGTTTTTAATCTGCTTATTTACAAGTTATTTGAATTGTCAGTAGGATGTAGGCATTTTTCAATCACTAGTAATGTGGAAACTAAATCTAGACTACAACTGTGATTTGAACCCATGTATGCATGTGTGCGTGTGTAAAAGAATACAAAAAGATTATTATCAGATAAAGGATGTAAGATTTTAGCAAATATTTTCTTAAGAGACTAGTTTCGGGTTATGTCTTTAGCACAATTACTGCGGTTCATCTCACTGCCCATACTCACAAGTATGCAATGGGAAGTTGGGCCAAGATATGTCTTAACATCAACCGTTAAGCTTATATTCACCCTTGAATCATACCTGATTCATTGCAATCAAATCTAGATAAAAGTTGGATCACCTTACCTAAATCCTCAGACTCCATATCTATTAACCTGAATCATTATATGATATTCATAGAAGAAAATCCAATCAAACCATGACATCTGAATCACTCGATTCTGAATCTTATGATTCTTGATAATCCTTATGGATTCTGCTTGATTTTTTCTGTGTTAAACGATGTAACTTCATTCTGGAGATTTGAAAATCTTTGGGAAAATCTTAGATGCCTTGAGATAGTGCAATTTACATTTCTGTAGCATATCAGTGGGGTACACATTGTATATCTTAAAATTAATACCTTAACACACAAGAACATGATACAAAGATGCTTATGGTTTCAAATCTCATAATATTGCCAACTTGAATTACTTGTTTATGTGCTTATTACGTATGAATAAATAGTAATCCATGACATTATGCCATATTCTTTGACGTTTATCTTGTATCGTTTTTGCTATAGTTTAGCCTGATATGATCCTCTGCTCGTGTCTTCGAACAAAAATAGTGTGTGTGTATATACTTGTATATTTCTATCTAGAAAAGATCAAAAAGATTCTAAGTTTGTGTACAGTTCAATTTTATTCAGAAAAGCCAAAAATATTTGTGTTTAACCTTCTTGAATTGACTTTGAATCCTCTTGATTGAATGTGTTTATCTTGTTCGTTATTTGACTTGAAATCTTCATAATTTGAATTGAATGTTTGAGCACACAAGGGTCTCTGCGTACTTGGTAAGTGCGCATGAGGTAAACCCTGCGTACTTAACAAGTACACAAGACTTAGGTCATGCGTACATAGTAAGTACCATGCGTACTTAGTAAGTACGCAGGAGTTAAGTCCTGCGCACTTAACAAGTATGCACGACCAGATTGTGTTGGGTATATATACAGCAGTTATAATTTTTCTTGGGTTTCATCTCATTTCACGACTGTTGAATACATCCTGCTCTTTTTCACTCAAGTTTTTAGTGTGCTCCTAATCGATTTTCCATCCCGATCAATGTTTCAACTTCACCTTAATCATCTTTGGTGAGAATCTTAGTGCATTTCATCCATAAAATTATCTATTATTGACAGATTCGTTCAAGGGTTTGATAGTGAGGATTTAACCGATTTTGGATTTCTTAACGAAAATTAAGACCTAAATCTAGTTATAAGTCACTAATCAAAGTTCCTTGACTCCTAAATTGTCTTTTACAGGGTTTGATTTTGCTTTTGACCCCTTGTTTGACTGTAGGATACCGTCGGACCAAGGATAGGTCAAAATTTATGAGTTTAGCAACTCATTGCTGTTGATAGTGGTTCCATAGGTCCTAATCATGTATTTCGACCTTGTGGTGACCCTAATCCATAGCAATGCCTCACATCTGTTGAATTTTGGAATTTGAAATTTGGCTAAGTGAAAGTTCATGCGCACTTAACAAGTACACAAGAAGTAATTCATGTGTACTTGCTAAGTACGCAAGAACTAACCCCTGCGTACTTGCTAAGTACGCTGGAAGGACACTTGTGAAAAAATTTCTGAGTCTGAAATTCAGTTCATTGTGTAGTTGCTATATCAAGTCATGTTTGATTCATTTCCAATGATGCTTCTTGTTCTTATTGTGTTTATTGTTTGTTTTTGCAGTGATGGCTCGTGCATTTACCAGCGAATTCAATCTACTGGCTCTAACACAGCCCGAGTGGAAGGGTGATGCACTTCAATATAGGGAGATCATCGACTTCCTAAACTGATCGAAGATCAGCTATGCCATCTCTGCTGATCCTATTGTCTCAAGACCGTATCTGGAGCAATTCTGGGAATCTGCTGATCATGACTGTACAGTAACCCCAAACGTCATTAGGGCTACTGTAGCAGGTAATAACATTGCTATTTCTGAAGACACCATCAGACGTGTGCTACAGTTTAGGGACTTATCAACTGATCCTGTGAGTTACCTGACTACTTCGTTGATGGATGCTGGAGACAAAGGATGGGGTATGTCAGTACCATGGTCTACTCCTCATACAAGAAGATGTGGGTACTTGATCAGTGGCGTTACTTCCCTCACGTCATGATCATGTGCCTGTCTGCTAGAAAGGCTGGAAAGGATGCCATAGGGTATGACTTGGCGGCTGCAATGGTTGCCCTCTCTCAACAAGGTTTATAACTTTTCAAAATATATCTACAAGTCTATCACCGATTAGATAAATGTTGCTGATAGGTTTAGATTTCTATTATATCCTCGGTTGGTGCAGCTGTTGATTAATGATGTTGTACCTAATCTACCGGCAATTGGAGAGAGACTTCAAGTCAAACGAGTGGCCAAGAGAGTTTTCTCACAGTTCTTAACGCCAGGCAGTGTAGAACCTACCCCTGAGCATACTCCACTCTTTGGCCACCTGATCAATGAAGCATATGTGGCCCCTGCTGACTTAAGATGGTATAGTGTCGAGTCTGAGCAAGAACTTAGTCAGAACAGTGAAGAATAGCAAGAAGAAGAGGAAGTTGGATCTGAAGATGAAATTTCTAAAGAAGAAGGAGATGAATAGGTGGAGGTGCTGAAGATTCCGACTCTGAATCGACCAAGTCAGATTCCTCCGATTCTGATGATGCACCGTCCCAGGCACACCCAAGAAGACTGACGAAGGTGACCCTTCCCGAGTCATCTTCCAAGAGAAAGCGACAAGAGACTAGCAGTGAATACGAGACCGATTCGGACTCGAACGCTGCTATACAAAGACGTAGGAGAGAAAGTATTAATATGCAACGTGGAGATATGCCGCAACAAGATATCCTTCATGAGGTAGAAGTCAGTGCTCAGAGGCAAGCACATGTAACGGCTGCGAGTACTGATTGCACTTCTACCTCACCTTCACAACAGCTTTACAGGCGACAGCGGAGGAGGCCACGTTTAACAACTGATGTGGCAATCACTGCTATCACAGAGGAGGTTCCTATGATAGTGTCTCTCCCTGTACCTTCTGTCCAAGTGGCGGTGACAACTCCAATTTTAACCGAGTCTGTCACCATCACTCCTACCAACTAATAAAGTCGAAGCATCGTCTTCCAGGGGACCTGATCCTCGTGATACACGGACCACTACTCTAAAAACTCAAGTCGCGAGTATTCTTGACATGGTACATAAATCAAGAGAAGATTATGATAAGCAACAGGGCTAGATAAACTCTTTGATTTATGAAGTAGCCGCGTTGAAGAAATAGCGGGCGGCTGACGACAAGCAGTGGTTAGAGCATGACACTATGGTGAAATTGGTCTGTGATATGGCCAAGATACTTGCTGCTCATGGGGAGAAGTTGAAGGCGTTGTTGGAGAAGCGACCACCTAAGCCTAGCAGTGAAGAGGCTTGTCACTTAGTTGATCTAACTAAGGGTGATGATCAGGACAAGGATCCTGAAGCTGGACATAGCGGAAGTGAGCAGCAATCGTCAGCTTGGGCGATTGTTCCCATTTCTGCCATGCCTATGGTTGAGGGGGAATCAACTCAGAGTGAAGGTGGAGGTGATGCTTCAGGTGACAATAAAGGAAATTCGGTGGCTGACGTTCTGAAAGATCAATCTGACGACGTGTCGGATGATGTGATCTTATTCTTAGAGCCAGACTATTCCAAAGAAGCACATATCGACGCTCTCTACAATCTGGAAGAGGGAGAGATCGACTCTGGTTACGACTGGGATGAGGAAGACGATGATGTGGTAATCGAAGTTCCCAAGGGAGACGGGGAAGGAGAGTATAAGTTTGAAGATGGAGAGATCTTCGAAGTTCCATCCTTTGAATCTCATCTTGACATAGGTTCAGTCGAGCCTGCTAGTACTGTTGAGGAGTAGACTGAAGCCTCCCCTGTCGACCCTACACCTGTGGATCCAGAGGCATAGAAAGACAAACATATGCCTGCAAGTTCATCAAAGGATCCGGCTCCTGTCTGGCAAAAGACTTCAATCATAGAAAAACACAGAGCGACTAGGATGATCTTAGCTGTGAAGTTCGACGAGGATAAAAAGTTGTTTGCAATCAAGCGAGCTGGGGGGTTCAATACTTAAAACCAACCAGCGAAGCTTTCAACTCCTTGCCAAGATACAACCTCGTGAACCTAGTAAACAGAGAGCTGCTGGGTCATTCAAAAAATGCAGTAGCGATGGGTTTGTGGGAGGTTCTACAGCGAGAGGTAAGATCTTGGAAATTCAAAATGTTTAAGCCTCAAGTGCCCAAGCGAGTCAGGGACAAGAACGCTAGACATCCTGTGACTAAGAGAAGCTTAAAGAAACTGGTATACAAGCCAGTGCTGTGTGAAACCAAAATTCCCCTGAGCAACTTATCTCAGGATATCCTCGGTAACATATTGTACTGGTACGAAGATCCTAAATCGGGTGAGGCAGTGGTGATTGGAAAGGTGTGGTCCGATAGTGGAAGCTTAGTCCCAATGGAACTGATCAGAGTGATTGATGAAGTTTGCTTCATAAACTTGACTACAAGAAGAAGATGGAAGCTAAATACGACAAGGTGACAAGTACTGTATAAACTGATCAGAGTGTTTGATGAAGTTTGCTTCATAAACTGATCAGATCTGGAGGCGCTAGCTGACAAGTACTGCATATACACAGACGAATGGACAAAGTTCCTTGCTTCTAAATATGACAAGTTGATCAAGTTCTGCCTAGACTACAAGAAGAAGATGGAAGCTAAAGTTGGGGAGAAGTGAAGACCAAAGACAATCCAGAGTTGTTGTCAAGGGGGAGTTTGTTGAAGCACTTTTGTGTGACAGACACTCTGGATAGTGTCTTAGCTTTTGTACTTGTCTTGTATGTATTAGTCTTTGTATGTTAGTCTCTGTATGTATTAGTTATCGAGTAGTAATTTCTAATGCATGTTATTGTTGTATAAATTCTCTAAGTGTTTTGTGCACTTAGCATGTGCGCAACAATTACTTCCTGCGTACTTAGCAAGTACGCAAGAACACTCTCCGTACTTGTTAACTACGCATGAACAATTTGCCATGCGCACTTGTTAAGTGCACAGAGATCAGGTCTAGTATAAATAGAATAGGTTGACAGAATTTATGTACGCAGACATTTGCACTCAGTATATTCTCTCTGCAACCTTTCAAGTTTATAATAGATGGAGTTTGAAAGTGATTTCGTTGTCGGTTTACTTTGTGTTGCTTGATTCTCAACCTTGTCACGGGCATTCCGCACCCGGTCCGACTAGTCACACACCCACACGTAATGATTCGAGACACCCGGGGACCTACAACTTTAAACTTGCAGTGAAGAGGCTTATCACTTAGTTGATCTGACTAAGGGTGATGATCAGGACAAGGATCCTGAAGCCGGACCGAGCGGAAGTGAGCATCAATCGTCGTCTTGGGCGATTGTTCGCATTTCTGTCATGCCTATGGCTGAGGGGGAGTCCACTCAGAGTGAAGGTGGAGGTCGTGCTTCAGGTGACAATAAAGGAAAGTCAGTGGCTGACGTTCTGAAAGATCTATCTGATGACGTGTCGGATGATGTGATCTTATTCATAGAGCCAGACTATTCCAAAGAAGCACAGATTGAGGCTCTCTGCAATCTGGAAGAGGGAGAGATCGACTCTGGTGATGACTGGGATGAGGAAGATGATGATGTGGTAATCGAAGTTCCCAAGGGCGACGGGGAAGGAGAGTATGAGTTTGAAGATGGAGAGATCTTAGAAGTTCCATCCTTTGAATCTCATCTTGACACAGGTTCAGTCGAGCCTACTAGTACTGTTGAGGCATCGACTGAAGCCTCCCCTGCCGACCCTACACCTGTGGATCAAGAGGCACAGAAAGATAAAAATATGCCTACAAGTTCATCAAAGGATCCGACTCTTGTCTGTCTCAAGTCTTCAATCATAGACAAACACGGAGCGACAGGATGATCTTAGCTGTGAAGTTCGATGAGGCTAAGAAGTTGTTTGCAATCAAGTGAGCTGGGGGGTTCAATACTTGAAACCAACCAGCGAAGCTTTCACTCCTTGCCAAGACACGACCTCGTGAACCTAGTAAACCGAGTGTTGAAGCACTTTCCTGTGACAAACACTCTGGATAGATAGAGTCTTAGTCTTAGGTTGTTTTGTCTTGTTTGTAATTGTCCTTGTATGTAAGAGTCTCTATGTATTAGTTTATCGAGCTGTATTTACTTTTACATATTGAATGTTGCAAATTTCTCCAAGTGTTTTGCGCACTTGTAAGTGCGCAGGAGAAAGCTCCTGCGTACTTGGCAAGTACGCAAGAGTAACTTTGCGTACTTGGTAAGTACGCAAGAGCATTTTGCCTTGCGCACTTGCTAAGTGCGCAGGCATCAAGTCCTGTATAAATAGGATAGGTTAACAGAAGTTAAGTACGCAGACATAGACACAAATACGCAGATTGTAATATCAGTGCTTTTCTCTGTAACCTTCAAGTGTTTATAATACAAAGAACGTTTAAAGTGTTTTCTATTGTCAGTTTACTTTGTTTAGCTAGACTCTCCGCCTAGTCACGGGCATTCCGCACCCGGTCCGACTAGTAGACCCACTTGCATGTGACGATCCGGCACACCCGAGGGACCTACAAGTGGTATCAGATCCTCGGTGTTCGTTGATTTGTGTTCAAGTTTCGGGTTTTAGGGTTTTTTGAGCAGATCTGAGATATAAAAGTCGCTACTTTTTCTTGCAAAAATCCTCAAATCTGAGTTTGTTATCACTTCATTTGGTGTTTGGAAGGCTAAGGGTTTGTTAGATGATGATTTCTAAGCTTTTGGAAGCATCAATTTCTCAGATCCATCACTTTTCGAGCATTCTCCTCAAAATCCGTCAAGAACGCTTTTACTTTTTGTTAAGTATGCAAATTCAGCTTTTCTGCGTACTTACTAAGTACGCATGGGTTTTGTCATGCGTACTTACTAAGTACGCATGAGAAGTTGTCATGCGTACTTGTTAAGTACGCATGAGTATTTTCCTCTGCGTAGTTAGCATGTACGAATGGGCATTTTGCGAACTTATCAAATACGCATGAGCACTTGGCTTTGCGTATTTACTAAATACGCATGCGCACCCTTTATGTGCGTATTTGCTAAGTACGCATGGACTAGCCTCTGGTAGATTCAAAAAAAAACTTTTCTTGGCCAAAACTTTTAGTGATCATTTGTACGTGTGTTTTGGCCCATTTTTGAGAAGATAGTAATTTTGGTTTTTCCGGACCAGAATTTGTATACGATGTGGCTTGGCGAAACACAGACGAGATTTTTGTTGGATGATACCACTTGCCATACATTGTTTAAGGGTCCATACCTGAAAATGTAGGCTACGAGTATCCGAGATACTTATTTAATGGGGTATGAATGCTGAACTGATGGGAGCAATTGGGTCGTCATCAGCTAAAGGTCTCGTTCTATTTGTGAAGATGTGGATGCTTTGGGTCTTTTGGAAAAAGAATCATCTTGTTTAGGTATTCAAACCTGAATATGTAGGCTACCAGTATCTGGGATACTTATTTAATAGGGGATGAATACTGGAACAACTTGAACCCAATGATTTGCTGTTTTGGATCTTTGCAAAGGAATAAAATAATAAAATTCTAGAGTTGGCTAGTTGTGCTTTTTGAGGATTTGAGTGAAGTGATGATGAAGCTGGTCATAGTTTACAGAGAAATGAGGGGGATAAAATATAGTATTCATGAGACATTAAAGAGGTGGTGGAAAAGCCGTTGGTACTTCCTATATATATACCTCTTTGACGTAACATTGATCTCAACCGTGATTTCTCGTGTAAACTATATTTTTCGTGTTTGATTCTATCGTGTGTCTTCAAGATGAAGCTGGATATTCGTTGGATTATTAGTTGAAGATGGAACCTTTTATCATTGGCCGATGGGATAGGAAACATACCCTTGTTTCTGGTCTAGTCAGATAGAGCTTAAACTGAAAGGGGATATTGGAAATAAACATCTTCGGGAATTTGGTTGACTCGTGAAGATACAGGATAGAGTTGGACACATCTGGTTGAAGACTTAAGTTTATCTTACTAGAATTCCTATGGGAGCTGATTAGTTTGATGCAGGTTATTGGAAACTTAAACTCTCTATCATATGCCAGCTGATTTGGAGTTGTCTTAGTCTACTATTGTTACCTGGTTAGGAAGACATTGTCAGACTCAGAGTCCAAAGTCAGGGTGGAGGTTGCTACTGCTGAGAGGATGAACTACAATGAGTTGTGTTGGGTTAGTTGGTTCTTATTGAAGCACTTGGTTTGGTCTACAATGAAAGCTACAGTTACGAGGGAGTCGGGTTTGTCATCACTCGGCAACTGAAGACTGAAGTTTGAAGATTTGAAGATTTCAAGTGGAATGCCAGAAGATCAAGTCTCGCCAGAAGACACGTGATGTCATTAGTTTAGAGGGAGTCTGTTAGGACATTCTTTGTAAACTGATGATTATCAGTGTTAGTGATAGATAGAATTTGATGCTTTAGTTAAGAGGGAGTTTGTAGAAGCATGTTTTGTAACTATAGATTAAATTCTATGTATCGGTGTACGTGGCTAGTACGTAGGAGGGTGTTCCTGAGTACTTAGCCTGCACACCAGTTTAGTCCTGCGTACTTAGTAAATACGCAAGGCTTTTGCCTTCCGTACTTGTCAAGTACACATGACCAAACCATGCGTACTTAGTAAGTACGCAAGGCTTTTGCCTTGCGTACTTGTCAAGTACGCAGGTAGTGTTCCTTCGCCTATAAATAGAAGACTTGTCTTCATTTGTAGGTGGAACTCTGGAACTAGGGTTAGAGGTGTCCGGGTCGGGAAGAGCTCTCCCGACCCCTGGACCGTGGGCTTAGATGAGAGATGTGTGCTCCTTCGGTATGTAGTCTGTAATACGGGATGACTTCTTTGTTATGGATTACGTTTCGTTTAATTATCTTTTGTCTTTGTTCGTCTTTTCTCTGTCTTGTTTCTTGGTTCCCACACAAATCACAGAACAGGTCCGTGTATATCCGCTGCGCGACGAGGCTCTCGGGACCTACACCGAGAGCTGCTGGGTCACTCAAATAACGCAGTAGCGATGGGTTTGTGGCAGTTCTACAGTGAGAGGTAAGATCTGGGAAATTCGAAATGTTTAAGCCTCAAGTGCCCAAGCGAGTCAGGGACAAGAACGCTAGACATCCTGTGACTAAGAGAAGCTTAAAGAAACTGGCATACAAGCCAGTGCTGTGTGAAACCAAGATTCCCCTGAGCAAGTTATCTCAGGATATCCTTGGTAACATATGGTACTGGTACGTAGATCCTAAATCGGGCGAGGCAGTGGTGATTGGAAAGGTGTGGTCCGATAGTGGAAGCTTAGAGCCAAGGGAACTGATCAGAGTGTTTGATGAAGTTTACTTCATAAACTTATCTTTGAAAGATCTGGAGGCACTAGCTGATAAGTACTGCATGTACACGGACGAATGGACAAAGTTCCTTGCTTCTAAATACGACAAGGTGATCAAGTTCTGCCTTGACTACAAGAAGAAGATGGAAGCAAAAGCTGTGGAGCAGTGAAGATCGAAGACAATCCAGAGCTGTTGTCAAGGGGGAATTTGTTGAAGAACTTTTGTGCGACAGACACTCTGGATAGTGTCTTTGCTTTTGTACTTGTCTTGTATGTATTAGTCTTTGTATGTTAGTGCTGTATGTATTAGTTCTCGAGTTGTAATTTCAAATGCATGTTATTGTTGTATAATTTTTCTAAGTGTTTTGCGCACTTAGCATGTGCGCAAGAATTAATTCCTGCATACTTAGCAAGTACGCAAGAACACTCTGCGTACTTGCTAAGTACGCATGACCAATTTGCCTTGCGCACTTGTTAAGTGCACAGAGATCAGGTCTAGTATAAATAGAATAGGTTGACAGAATTTATGTACGCAGACATTTGCACTCAATATATTCTCTCTGTAACCTTTCATGTTTATAATAGACGGAGTTTGAAAGTGATTTCGTTGTCGGTTTACTTTGTGTTGCTTAATTCTCCACCTAGTCACGTGCATTCCGCACCCGGTCCGACTAGTCACACACCCACACGCAACGATCCGAGACACCCGGGGACCTACAAATCTTTTCCAAGGCTAAGTGTAAATATCATTTTGTTTGGTTTTTGCTTTTATTTTTCTAATTGGAAATCTAATCTTACTTATTAGCTTGTTTAAATAGTTGTACATATGAAGGTTTCCTTTGCTTATATTTTTTCAAAGTTTCTCATGTCAACCGAAACTTCTAAGGTATCGAAACTCACTTCGTCAACTGAAACTACTGTGGTATCGAAACTTCATAACCCTATCGAAACTACCTAGTTTCGACATGGGAATTTTTGTCTTTTCTTCGGCTTTAAATTGAATTTCTTCATAATCAAGTCTCACTTCATGCTCTTTCTCTCCGAAACTCCGTATACCCTCATTTCACACCCAAAATCTCTCTTTCGAAGTGGTCTAAGTTTGCAATAATCGGATTACATTTTCGGATTTCCCTCGTCGTCTTCATCCTCAGGTATAAATATTCTCAGTTTTCATCATGGTTTCACAAATTGGAACTAGGGCTTGTTCTTGGAAGTTTTATGACGAAAAACTTGTTTTTAGAGTCGTCTGTTACTGAAATTTCTCATGCAACTTCACCATTGTTCATTGCTTACTTGTTTATGTATATATTTGCAGAATTTCTACAAGGACTTTCGGTAACATGGAGTTTCGGCAAACTAACAGGCCTTTTCTTACATTTTATGTTTATATTCAGTGTTTTTACTTTGCAAAGTGTCTTGTGTATAGATTTGTTCTAGTTTTTTCTGCTTTTCTGTACTTGTATATATTTTCCAGGGTTTGGTTATCGAAACTACATGTTTGGGGAAAAAGGATCTTCTCCTTAAAATTATGTTTTTTTGAATTTGAATGAGTTTTTTTTTCAACAGAAACTAGTTGTTTCAATACCCACCAGCTTAGCTGAAACTTGTTGTTTCGATAGGTTTCATTTAATGATTCTAGTAGTTTCGATAGGGTGACATTCAACCGAAACTAAATAGTTTCGATCAGCTTGTTTTAGAAATTTTTCTAAGTGTTTATCCTAATGTTCTGTTGACTTTATCATTTTCCAAATGGATCTCCTATTTGTTAACAAGCACAACATCTGTGCATTTCTGAATGGAGCTGATCCCAAAAGTGAACGCTTTGTACCTCTGTTGACCTTTCAATCCAACTCAAATGTGAACTTTGTAATAAGCCACAATCTGCCAATCTTTGAGTCTACCATCAGGCAACTTTGGGCAACTGCTTCTAGAGTGGTGATCAACAATCAGGAGCACATTAGAACCACTTTCTTCAATCTAGAAGTCCTTATCTCTGAAGCCGTTATTATACAAGTATTGATGTTCAATGAAAATCCTGCTGCAACTACAAAGTTTTCAAGCTTCTTCATTTGTGAGAGCTTCAGAAGGATGGGCCATCCAGATGAAAGTGGCCAAATCACCAAAACCTTTCTTGCACCTCACTGGAGATACATTGTGCACATGTTCATTCATTGCATCTCCATAAGAAAAGGAGGATTTGACTATGCAAATGCAATGGTAGCCTCTGCCATTCTAGGGCTGATCATGGGCAGAGATTTCAACTTTTTAGGGCTTTTCTTCAGACAGATGATGGAGAATATTACTGGAAAAATCAAGGATAAATTCCTAGTTTACCCAAGGTTCCTACATATGATCATCAATCATTTTCATCCTAATCTACGACAAGAAGGAAACCTGCTGGTCCTTGATAATATGATTGCAAAGACTCTAAGCTACATGAAGAGTACTAGTGCAAGAAGCAACAACATCATAGTCAACATTCCTCTGTTTAGGAATATTATTAGTGAAGCTGAACCTTAAGTTCCAGACACTGATCCTGAGGAAGTCATTGTCTCATCATCATCATCAGAAGAAGAGGAACAGGGTGATGGAAATCTGGAACTAGAGGTTGAGGTTCATGAAGCAGCTATAGATCAAGATGTTCACCAAGAACAAGAATGTGAACAACCCATTCTGGAAGCTCAGTTTCATGATCAAGAAATTAAAAACCTAGACCCATTGAACTTCCAGGTTCAACAAAATGTTGAGATGGAAAACATTGAAGTTGAACAACATGTTGAAGGAGAATAAGAGTCTGACAGTGAGACTCTTGATGAAGCAATTTATGAATCGGAAGACACTGATTCTGAAGAGCTGGTTGAACCTCCTGCTTCTTCCTCTAAAAGGCTAGCTGACTCCGAATCTGACTATCAACTTGAAGAGCCTCTCATGAAGAAAAATAAGACTGGATTGGAGTCTCTAACTTCCTCATCAGAATCTTTCTTCGCCTCACCAAAACAGCCAACATGTCCACCATCACCCATACACACAGCTACATCTCCCTCACCTAAGCAACCCACACCACAACCATCACCTTCCCAATCTCCAGCAGAAACCTCACCCACTGAAGAAACATCATCATTAACACGTGTCAAGAAGCTAAGTTTGAATGTAAAGAAGTTGAATGGTCAACTATCACAAAAGGATGAAGAGATCAAGAACTTGAAGTCATATTTGTTGGAACAAAAGGAGGAAGTGAAAGACTTGAAGGTTGAAGTTATAGCCTTAAAGAACCAACTTGTGGTTCAGCAATCACAGCTTGCAGAGCAACTCTTGAAGCAGCAACAAGACCTACTTGTTGTGACTGCTTTGGTAACCCAGATAAAGAGCTCAATGGTTCAACCTTCTCACAAAGTTGGCACACAGAAAGGACCAGCCTCTACTGATCAGGGGAGTCAGCCACAACACCTGTTATAGCTACTGGTGGTCCCTCCTCCCCTGCCTTCGTGTGTAACCTTGTACCTGATGTAGTCTTTTTATCAAGAAAAACCATATCTCTAAAGGACAGAGCAGAGGTTGAAGTAGAAGAGGAAGAGTATACCTTCCTTCCCTAAGCCAAAGAAGAGCTGATCGAGGCAAAGGGAAGGCAAACAAATCAGAAGTCGAGCTAGTGGTACTTGATGAAGAAGAAATTCATTCTGATCATGAACTGGATGAGATGTTAAGACAGATTGATGACTATGGAACCAACGATGACTTTCTAGATATAGTAACTCTTGGAGAAGAATGAGGAGAGAAGGTCTAGTACTTTACTAAGGTCGGAGATGAGATTCAAGCCTTATCAGATAATGATGAAGATGACCCCTCTGTTCAAGTTGCGTTTGCTGAGCCCGTAACCACTGATCAGCCAGCAAGCAGTACTCAAGAAGCTCCTCAAACAACAACCATAATTGAACAAACTTAAGGAGCTACACTGATGTGTTTTAAAACACATATCATTTATCCTATTGTAATTATGCGTTTTAGATAGTGTTTGTACTCGTTTTTAGTGGTTTTTAGCTTGTACTATGTTCGGGTCATGTTTGTAGGTGATTGTGTACTAAAGTATCATAATTGGATTGTAATAACATGTAGAATTTGAGCACACGAGGAATTAGATGAAAAGAGTAAAGAAAATCAAGAATTCTAAGAAATCAACTTCTCGCGGTACGCGAAGAACTCAGGAAACCCTGGCGCGGTACTTGAGGGCCTATAAAATCCATAAAAAGCCCTAATCGATTATTAAGAAGATTTGAACGGCCATTATTTAGGAGATTAGACTTTTAGCCGTCAGAACAAGGGTTTTGGCAATTTTGGTGAAGCAGGAAGGTTGTGGATTCGTAGTTTGAAGTTAGAGAGATTGAACCCGTTAGAATCAAATCATTCAGTTAAGATTATTCTTTCTTGCTTGTTTATTCGGTTGTTTGGAACCATGTTTGCTACTTTTAATACTGGTTTTATGGTTTTGATTATGATTCTTGGCTAGAAATTTTAAAACTACCTAGGTTTGAGATGAATGTTTGTTAAAGTTTAGGTTTTTATCAGTTTTTTGGATTTTATGTTGGTTTTATGCTATTGTAACAAATCTGATTTCAATTGTTTTATGAATATGCATGCTTATTTTTTATTCTTTATTGATTAATTGTTCCATATGCGTCTTTATGAGTGTCGTTCATGTATAGGTGCGTATTCGATCGCTTACTTTGTGTTTGTGATTTGTTTATGGTTTGCTAGACGTCAGTAACCATAGGAACATTGAATAGTAATCTATTAGAATTGAATGTTCTTCTTATCTAGATACCCGAAAGGTGACAAGTAGCTTTGTAATAGTTTACGTCTTTATAGTGTCTTTACTTTGTAATGTGTTTTGTATTTTACAAGTTCTGTAACAGGCGAACTTGTCAAGTTCGCCTAAGCCATAGTTGTGGCGAACTTAATACGTTCGCCTGTAGTTAGTGTGTTAGTCTATATATAGTGTTTGCATGGTTGTGTTTTGTAACAGTTGAATAACTGATCAGATTGTAAACATTTGAGTTTGAGAGCAATAGAAAGAGAAGTTTATTTACATCTTGTCTTCATTGTTCTACTTGTTATCATCACTACGTGAACATGCATACGTTGGATTCCGCACTCCGTGTGTGTCGTGTCACTTGTCTAGGCAAATCCGTAGAGACCCCGGTGGGACCTACATGTTGTATCATAGATCATGCTCGTGATCGAGATTGACTTGTGACGTTTTGCTTGTGATTTGACATTAAAAGCTTGAGTGTTTACAAAGATTTCATATTCATGGAGTTTTTGGGTTCTTGAGTTGATTTTTGGGCTGAATTCATTAATTGTGGAGTGTTTTTTTTTGAAGAAATTGATTCGTCTAAGGTGTTCTAAATCATCTTCTACACATTCCTACGGTCCAAATTCTTCAAATTCCTTCAAATCTACAAGAAATGGCGATTTTCAGAAGTGTTGGTTCGTGTATTGGTTTAGTTTTCATCTTTCTGAATTTTTAGCTGTTACAAGCGAACTTACTGCTTCAGTTACATGAAAACTTGATTAGGCGAACTTATCATCTTTGCTTGATTTTCGTTTACGCGAACTTATCAAGTTCGCTTAGACATCTTCGCTTGTGTGTTCCTGATTTTATTTCTAGTAATCATCGAACTTATTAAGTTCGCTCGGTATTGGTAGGCAGCGAACTTATCAAGTTTGCTTGGGGTAATTTTTGTTCAATTTTATCTGTTTTACTTGATATTTTTCGTAAACTTCTTATAGCTAATATGGTGCAGGTAACGAACATGTTTAACTACGATAATGAAATCGGAACTCCACAAAAGCCACCAAAGCTAATGAGTTTGGCTGATTATCCAAACTAGAAAGATATATTATATTAGTTTGTCTCATTCACCGATACTAGCTTATTGATTCCTATTCTTGAAGGCTATGAGCATCCCACCTATTCTTTTATGGGAAAGAATGATGTCCCGAAGCCTGATTCTGGATTGACAGCCGTGGAGAAAATATTTCTTGACAGAGGGAAGGAGGCGATGGCGAGTATCTCTATGTCTTTACCGAAATAAATTTTCCATGGGTTTAAACAGTTCAGAACATCTAAAGACTTATGGGAAGGTCTACAGAAACGATGTGAAGGTAGTGTGGATGTAAGGAAAAGCAGGAAGGAACTACTAAAGAAGAAGTTTCTATTATTCAAACATTTTAAAAATGAAACATTGGATGAGCTGGTGACAAGATTCTATCATTTGCTTACTGAACTTGAAGTGCTGAGGTGGCGTATGATCCTGAAGAAATCAATTATAAATTCCTTAATGCTTTACCATCTAAATTTGTTGTTTATTCCGTTCTGATCAAATAGAATACAAAGTACAAGACAATGTCATTAGAGGATGTGCTTGGGATGCTTGGGAAGATACAATCTCATGATATGAACTTAAAGAAGAAAGAGACAATTATGGAGCACATTCAAGATCCTTCTATGTATTTTGCTAAAGCATCTGCTAAATCTGGATCTAGAGTTGCTTTATTTTCTGGAGATGGTTAAGATTGTAATGTTGAAAGTTCTTCTTAATGTTCGTTCCATTCTGGTTATTCTGTAACAACTTCAAACTCATCTAGATCTCAATCAAGTGGTTCTCATCATGTGACTCAGAGGGTAGCTGAGGATTACATGGCGATGTTCTCATCGTTTATCGCATCTTATAAAAACTTTATAGGTGGGAAAATTGCTGATCTTGAAGTAATTGAAGAAGATTATAAGCAGATAGATCCTATTGTCCTTGAAGAAATGAACATACAGTGGAACATGGAAATGTTGATAAGACATGCAAAAGAATTTCTGAAGGAAGTATATTGGATCTAACAACAGAACAAAGATGGGTTTCGATAAATCAAACGTTCGTTTTTATAATTGTCAAGAGTATGGTCATTTTGCCAAAGAATGCAACAAGCCTAAAGTCGAGTTTGATTCTCAAAAGTAGAACAATTATCAAGGAAATATACAACATAATCAAGGTTCTGGAAATTATGGAAATTCATTTACATCATCTGCCTTAGTATCTCAAGGAGATGATAATTATGATTGGGGAATTCATTTAGAAGACTTGGTTGGTGCTGTGAGTCAAGCTTTCTAAGCTAAAATTCATGCAAATGATTCTTAAGAGGATGATTGTCACACCCCCAAATTCCACTAACGGAGTTTTACCGTTTGGAAGGTGACACACCAGGATCTCAGTCATTAGTTACATCAAACGACACTATATGGGACTTGAAGTGTCATAACATAAAAGTTCAGAGTTAATCCTGAAACGTTTAAAAAAAATAGATGCTGCGTAAAACAAATACGCTCAAGTTTAATTTAATAAAAACAAGTGAATTGTCTCAAATGTTTGCATATGAAGGAAATGACAGTAGGACTCCATGCATGCCCTAGATGTGCAACCTGTGCCTTAGCGACCTGAGAAACATGTAAGAAAAAGTGTCAACACGAGGTTGGTGAGTTCACAGGTTTCAAGTTTGCAATAATAGAGTGTTTACCAAATTATGTACATTCAATATGCATATCTATAGGTAGCTAGCCTATGTTCATGTCTTACTAAAGCGCTCACAACTGAAGCTGACTATTTGTGTATTTGCCTCCTGCCAGGTCTATAAACTCTGGCAAATGTGAGTAGGCTAACATTTCACCCGTTCGATCTCCAATCGAGTTAGCGCGACTAACGCGGGTGGGATTTGTCAAACCCAGTAGTACTACTAAACATTACCTCGCTAAGATCCATATTAATGGTTCGATGTATGATGAGGACTTTCTGTGATAGTGTGTCACGCTTAGCCTCAACAGTAACAACATATGAATTACAATAATCTAAAAATAGTTGTGTCATGTTTTCTCCCCCAACGGAAAAAACATGTAACATAATGTTTGCCTGCGTACATGTTTCTCCCCCACGGGGAAAACAAGTAAAAGTATGATAGTTTGTGTACATGTTTGTTTCTCCTCAACAGGAAAACAAGTAAAATATGTTTGTGTGTAAGCATGTTTCTCCCCCAATAGTAAAACAAGTAAAAAGGGGCCGTGAAACTCACCTGCGTTGCGTAGTAGGTAGTATCACACAAGTAAGAGATTTGAAATCTCAAGTGTTAGCCTGCACGACTTACGTATGCCTTAGAATTTAACACATAATAGTTAGGGATACAAAAGGAATATGTGACGACAATACGAGAGATTGAACGTCCTAAAGTAACGCTCTAATAATTAAGAGTAGACGGACGTGTCCACGGAGTTAGGAATTATTTTACGCGACGAATGACAAAAATAATAATAAATATAATCGGGTAAATAATATAACTAATTATATTATTATTTAGTCTCAATCGATACACGATGTGATAAAATGATTCGAAATAATATAAATATATATTATTTAATAATACGGTCACGGTTTGAAAATAATATAAACATATTATTTTATACGAAGTTAAGGTTTGAAAAAAATATAAACATATTATTTTTATTTGATAATAACAATGATATTTTATTTATAAAAGTGGGAATAATATAAAAATAGGTTACTAATCCAAACCCGAGCCAACTGGTTGTTTCCTGGGCAAAAACACATTTATATAATAATATAATATTATAGGGTTTGATTTTTATTAATTAAATATTAGCAGAAAAATGTTTAAAAATAATTGTGGGAGCCCGGTCTCGAACCCGGGTCTCTCCCACACACACACACTGCTCTAACCATTACGCCCGCTAGGGTCATCGCGTCCAATACCCGGTTTTAAAAGCTTTTAATTTAAAAGTTCCTTGTGTTCTTCCCCTTTACACGAAGCCGGACCAAGCTCCACCGCAAAACCAACGAATTCATTTTTTATTGAAGCAAAAGACATAGGGGTTTTGATAATCGGGGTATTGCGAATCTATGGGTTCGTTTAATTGCAAAAACAACATCTCTGGGGTCGTTTAATTACCGAATAAAGATTCAAAACCCTAGTTTTTTAATTCAAGTTCGAATTGAGAAATTTAGATGATAAAACATGTTGAAACCATAGGGCTTTTGATCACCAGAGGATTTCAAAACTGTTGATATGGTTTAATTGGATCGAAGTGGTGATTAGGATCAAAACCCCAAATTAGATTATGAACAACCCTAAATTCCGTATCTTTATAATTTCAATATTAAAAATTTGAATTAATAGAGGGCTTTCAAAGATTAGGTAATTACGAAGCTAACCATGTAAGTTAATGGAATTATGGTTGAGCCTAGACTAGGGTTCGATTAAACCGGAAATTACATGAACCCTAGAATCTGATATTGATAGATTTGTTGTTTTAAGCCCCAATTATCATAGGGCTTTCGATCTATGAATAAAATCGATGCTAAGGGGTGGTTGGTTACCAGATTGCTCATGGAATTGAAGGTGCACGACTAGAACGGGTTCCGACCTTGACGAGTTAGCCTCCGGCGGCTCGGGTTCCTTCTCCAATTGGATTGACATATGAAACAGCTTCAGAGGGATTCGTCTAGTGTGTTCACATGTTTAATTTGTGAGATTAATAACAGGTTTAAGCGAATTTGATGTCCAGTATCATCGAGGTCGACGGTTTCAGTTTAATACTCATCATTGTGTTAATTACGAATCAATATCTGTGTTTATTGTGTTAATGATGATTGTAAGTGTTTTAGTTGTGTGTGGTCGATACAATTTTTAACAGAAAACGGTTATGGGACAAGGAATCTGAGTTGGTTGCGAGTTTGACTATTAGAGGTCAACAAATCGAGTTAAAAGTAATGGCAGGACCAGTCCTTATAGTTTTGAGTGTATGAGGGTTTGAGAAATGGCAGGATCAGTCCTTATAGTTTGAATTGAGTTAGAAACAAGGTTAGTTAACTTTCTAAAGTCAACAGGAATACCATTTTGTGGATTTTGACTTCAAAGTCAACGTAATTAGGGTTTGGACTAATTACACTACTAGTCCTTGTAGATTGAGTTCGGAAAAATTAACAATGTAGTCCCTGGAGTTTGTGATAAGTTAAATAGGTTAACTTTAATTGTATTTAAATAACGGGGTTAACTTGAAAGTCCGGATTGTTACATCATCCCCTAGTTGAAGAATTTTCATCCCGAAAATAAAAAATAAAAAAAAATTCTCGGGTGTCACATCATCCCCTAGTTGAAAGAATTTTCGTCCCGAAAATTAGAATAATAACTTAAGAGTTTCATGTGTAGTGCTTGAACAGATGAGGATACTTGCGCCTCATATGATCCTCGCGTTCCCATTGTGATTTCCGGTCCGCGTTTTGAGTTCCAACGAACTCTGACAATTGGGATTTTACTGCGTTTGAGCGTTTTGACTTCCTATCCATGATTTCTACCGGTTCTTCAATGAAACACAATTGTTCATCAATGTGTAGTTCCTCACGAGGGATCGCGAGTGACTCGTCTGCTAGACCATTCTTCAAGTATGAGACGTGAAAGACGTGGTGTACACCACTAAGTCCTTCAGGTAAGTCCAGTTGATACGCTACTGGTCCGATTTTCTTCATTATCTTGAATGGTCCAACATAACAAGGATTCAGTTTGCCTCTTTTCCCAAATCGAATGACACCTTTCCAAGGTGAGACTTTTAATAAGACCATATCCCCTACTTGAATTTCTAACGGCTTACGACGCTTATCGGCATAGCTCTTTTGACGATCACGAGCTGCCGCCATACGGTTTCTAATTTGAACGATCTTTTCGGAGTTTCAAATACAAGTTCAGGACCTGTGAGTTGGCTAGCTCCAACCTCAGTCCAACAAATGGGAGAACGGCATTTCCGTCCATACAGTGCTTCAAATGGAGTTGCCTTGATTCTAGTATGATAACTGTTGTTGTAGGAGAACTCCACCAACGGTAGGTGTGACTCCCAAGTGTTACCGAAATCAATCACACGAGCTCGTAGCATGTCCTCCAGAGTTTGGATTGTACATTCCGTTTGGCCATCAGTTTGAGGATGGTATGCTGTGCTCATATCTAGACGCGTGCCTAAAGCTTTATACAATGACTGCCAGAAACGAGAAGTGAATCGTGCATCACGATCCGAAATGATAGAGATTGGCACCCCGTGCCGAGAGACTATTTCTTTCAGGTAAGTACGAGTAAGTTTATCCATTTTGTCGGTTGCTTTCATTGCCAAGAAGTGAGCAGCTTTTGTCAAAACGATCGACAATTACCCAGATGTTGTCACATCCGCTAGGAGTTCGGGGTAATTTGGTGATGAAATCCATAGAGATCCGTTCCCATTTCCACATAGGAATCTTTGGTTGCTGTAGTAAGCCAGAAGGCTTTTGGTATTCTATCTTGACCTTCGCACAGCTCAGGCACTTGCTCACATAGGTGGTTATATCGGCCTTCGTCCTTGGCGATCAATATAGTACCTTTAGGTCATGATTCATCTTGTCAGAACCTGGATGAACAGAGTAACGAGATTTAAGAGCCTCGTCCATGACTAGTTCCCTTAAGTTTCTGAATACTGGAACCCATATTCACTCGACGAAGTAGTGAATACCTTTAGATTTGACCTCGAGTTGTGCTTTCATACCGCGTGTACCTTCCAGCTGTAGGTTTTCCTCTTTTGGGGCTTCGAGTTGAGCACTACGGATTTTGTCAGGTAATCCTGGGTGAATAGTAAGTTGTAATGTTCGAACTCGTTTGGGTTTCGTTTCTTTTTTACTTAGGGCACCAGCTACAACGTTAGCTTTACCCGGATGATGCTGGATCGCACAGTCGTAATCATTTAAGAGATCGACCCAACGACGCTGCCTCATGTTCAGCTCTTTCTGCTCGAAGATATGCTGAAGACTCTTGTGATCGGTGTAGATGGTGTACTTGGTACCGTACAAGTAGTGTCTCCATATATTAAGTGCGAAAATTACAGCTCCCGACTCTAGGTCATGAATGGTGTAGTTTTTCGCGTGAGTCTTTAGCTGACGTGAAGCGTATGCGATCACCTTTTCGTGTTGCATCAACACACAACCCAGACCCTGAATAGATGCATCATAATACACTACAAAATCATCAGTTCCTTTCGGGAGAGCTAGAATAGGTGCACTGCAAAGTTTCTGTTTGAGGTGTTGGAATGCTGACTCTTGGTTATCGCCCCAATCATAGGCTTTACCCTTTTGAGTTTAGGCAGTGAGAGGTTGTGCAATCTTTGAAAATCCTTCGATGAATCGAAGGTAATAACCAGCCAATACCAGAAATTGTCGCACCTCAGTCGGGGTCGTCGGTGCAGCCCAATTCTTGATGGCTTCTATCTTTGATGGGTCGACATGTATTCCTTTCTTGTTGACTACATGTCCTAGAAATTGCACTTCGCGAATACAGAATTCTTACTTTGGAGAATTTAGCATACAATTGCTCTTGCCTTAGTAATTCTAGAATCAAACGAAGGTGTTCCTCATGTTCATCCCTATTCTTGGAATAAATGAGGATGCCGTCGATGAAAACGGTGACAAATTGATCGAGATATGGCTTACACACACGGTTCATAAGGTCCATGAATACTGCAGGTGCATTGGTTAATCCAAAAGGCATGACCATAAACTCGTAGTGGCCGTACCTTGTCCTGAATGCCGTCTTAGAGATATCCTCATCTCGGACACTTAACTAATGGTAACCGGACCTAAGACCTATCTTGGAGTATAAGATTGATCCTTGGAGTTGATAAAATAGATCGTCGATACTGGGTAGAGGATGGCGGTTCTTGATCATCACTTTGTTTGGCTCACGATAGTCGATGCATATCTAGAAAGTCCCGTCCTTCTTCTTGACTAATAAGACTGGAGTTTCCCCATGGCGATGAGCTAGGTCGAATGAAACCTTGATCCAACAAATCTTGCAATTGAGTGGACCATTCTTGTAATTCACTGGGTGTTAACCTATAAGGTGCCCGAGCGATCGGTGCCGCTCTGGGTGCTAGGTCGATTTGAAATTCAACTTGACGGTGTGGTGGAAGACCAGGCAGATCCTCGGAAATACTTCCGGGTAGTCACGAATGATCGGGATATCGTTAATCTTCTTCTCCCCAGATGGCTGCTCAGTGACGAGAGCCAAAAGGGCAGTATGACCTTTACGTAGACACTTCTGCGCTTTCATGAAAGATATGATGCCCATAATAGCACCACTCTTTTCTCCTTGGACAGAAAGGGTTCCTCCACTAGGGAGAGGAAGGCGAACAAATTTGCTCACGACAAATAATTTCGGCTTGGTTCTTAGATAACCAATCCATACCGACATTTACATCAAAATTACTGAGCGTGACCGGCATAAGGTCGATATCAAGCTTATGACCAACCAATCCGTTCTTACATCTCTTAAGAATGTGAGTCGCTTCAATTATCTGATTGTCTTCTATCTCAATAGTATACTTGGTTTCTAATAAAGTTGGAGTACGACGACACCAACTTGAAAATTGTGAAGTCATGCTGAGAATTCTAATGAGACTCGTGCTTATAAGGTAAGCGTCGATCAACACAAAGGCTAAGAGGTTCACATGTAGGAAAAGTTTTAATGAGATGTAGATATTAGGAGTATAAAGGATAGGACTTCTGTTTAAGTATTCGTGTTCAACTGCTGATCAGTTAGATGAAGTCCTTGTTTTCTAATGTCATTAGAACACTGGATCATTTTGTGAAAGGAGGAGCCCGTTCACAGAGTTTGATACCCCGTGGTATAAATCAAATTAATCTGAGGATTAGTCACCGGATAATGCATTAGGGTCAATTGGAATTTATCGTTGGAGTTTAAGGAATAATGTGTTAGCAAGAAGGAATTCTTCCAATTCCGCTTACATACTTAGAGTCGGTGGTTTTACCCTGAGGTTCTACTAGAGTTTAACTCTAGGTGGTTCCATTGATTAAGTTTGAATGAGAGTCGTAAGATCACTAAGACTCTTACATGAGTGAAAATAACATTGGTGGATTCCATTGATGATAATTTAGTGCGTCCGTAAATATTTTCAACTTGATAGTCGCGTCTATCAGCTGTTAAACGAGTTTAACGATACCAACTAGTCGTTGAGTGGGTTATGAGAGTCTCTATAGATAGTGGAAACCTAAGTCTGTAAATCACTGATTAGGACCATTCATCCACACACTAGGTTTCACCAGGACTTACATGCTCCTCAAATTATTATTACGTGTGCACCCGTAATGATAATTTGCTTTGCATGCTCACTGTAGTTTTCCCTGTCCTGTGTCAAAATATCCTTTAATTTGTATTTCCGAGTACATAGTGTTGTCAGGTATGATAAGTCATCGAGAGGCTTAGTCATCAACCATAATTTGATCAACTAGAACTCATATCAGGATGAGTAGTTGAGGATGGTTTGATCCGAGTATTCCCTCGAGTTGAAACACAATACAGGAGTCCAATCCCGCGGATTGTAAATGAGAACAAGTAACAAACATGTACATGAAATGCGACTTTGAGAAATGAAACTAATTCATGAATATAAGTTACAGGAAACAACAAGGTAGCCGTCCTTGCAACTGAGTCAAGATGGGGTTTGAGTATGCATTGAGCAATGCGTTCTCAGATTTGTGTTCAATCTATTCACAACAGAATATTGACCAAAGACGCGAGCCCAAGGCTCGGGAAGGTGATGACATCTACGTGTCAATAGATTCTGCAATAATGCATGTAACGGTCTACCTTCATTCGGCGTATTGTTGCTGGCGGTTACAGTAGGGACTCGCCTCCGACGATCCCAATTCCCAAGGAGATATGCGTTAGTGCTGAGTGTCGTCCATAACATGGACCTGAGAAAGCCCACCATACCCAACGGGTGATGGTGATGTAAGTGACTCCTCCAAAGATTTCGTCTCGCTGCCTACGGACAGGAGTGGATGATATTCTGGTGATTCCCCGAGTGTCGCCACAGGGAATGATGATGCAATGCAAATGTTGTGTCCCTCGCCAACTGAGGGTGATACGGATGGTGTTACATGCCTGCCCTACAATGTATGTATAGATGTTATATGAATCAGGTATGAGTGTCTGTGCCATGTAACTAATGTGTGAGGTTATAGTGTAGTATGCGATCCTAATTCTCTATAACCAATGGCTCTGATACCAATCTGTCACACCCCCAAATTCCACTAACGGAGTTTTACCGTTTGGAAGGTCACACACCAGGATCTCAGTCATTAGTTACATCAAACGACATTATATGGGACTTGAAGTGTCATAACATAAAAGTTCAAAGTTAATGCGGAAGCGTTTAAACAAAATAGATGATGCGCAAAACAAATACGCTCAAGTTTAATTTAATAAAAACAAGTGAATTGTCTCAAATGTTTGCAAATGAAAGAAATGACAGTAGGACTCCATGCATGCCCTAGATGTGCAACCTGTGCTTTAGCGACCTGAGAAACATGTAAGAAAAAGTGTCAACACGAGGTTGGTGAGTTCACAGGTTTCAAGTTTGCAATAAGAGAATGTTTACCAAATTATGTACATTCAATATGCATATCTATAGGTAGCTAGCCTATGTTCATGTCTTACTAAAGCGCTCGCAACCGAAACTGACTGTTTGTGTATTTGCCTCCTGCCAGGTCTATCAACTCTGGCAAATGTGAGTAGGCTAACATTTCACCCGTTCGATCTCCAATCAAGTTAGCACGACTAACGCGGGTGGGATTTGTCAAACCCAGTAGTACTACTAAACATTACCTCGCTAAGATCCATATTAACGGTTCGATGTATGATGAGGACTTTCTGTGATAGTGTGTCACGCTTAGCCTCAACAGTAACAACATATGAATTACAATAATCTAAAAATAGTTGTGTCATGTTTTCTCCCCAACGGGAAAAACATGTAACAAAATGTTTGTTTGCGTACCTGTTTCTCCCCCGTGGGGAAAACAAGTAAAAGTATGATAGTTTGTGTACATGTTTGTTTCTCCTCAACAGGAAAACAAGTAAAATATGTTTGTGTGTAAGCATGTTTCTCCCCCAATAGTAAAACAAGTAAAAAGGGACCGTGAAACTCACCTGCGTTGCGTAGTAGGTAGTATCACACAAATATGAGATTTGAAATCTCAAGTGTTAGTCTGCACGACTTACGTATGCCCTAGAATTATACACATAATAGTTAGGGATACAATAGGAATATGTGACGACAATACGGGAGATTGAACGTCCTAAAGTAACGCTCTAATAATTAAGAGTAGACGGACGTGTCCACGTAGTTAGGATTTACTTTACGCGACGAATGACAAAAATAAAAATAAATATAATCGGGTAAATAATATAACTAATTATATTATTATTTAGTCTCAATCGATACACGATGTGATAAAATAATTCGAAATAATATAAATATATATTATTTAATAATGCGGTCACGGTTTGAAAATAATATAAACATATTATTTTATACGAAGTTAAGGTTTGAAAAAAATATAAACATATTATTTTTATTTGATAATAACAATGATATTTTATTTATAAAAGTGGGAATAATATAAAAACAGGTTACTAATCCAAACCCGAGCCAACTGGTTGTTTCCTGGGCAAAAACACATTTATATAATAATATAATATTATAGGGTTTGATTTTTATTAATTAAATATTAGCAGAAAAATGTTTAAAAATAATTGTGGGAGCCCGGTCTCGAACCCGGGTCTCTCCCACACACACACACTGCTCTAACCATTACGCCCGCTAGGGTCATCGCGTCCAATACCCGGTTTTAAAAGCTTTTAATTTAAAAGTTCCTTGTGTTCTTCCCCTTTACACGAAGCCGGACCAAGCTCCACCGCAAAACCAACGAATTCATTTTTGATTGAAGCAAAAGACATAGGGGTTTTGATAATCGGGGTATTGCGAATCTATGGGTTCGTTTAATTGCAAAAACAACATCTCTGGGGTCGTTTAATTACCGAATAAAGATTCAAAACCCTAGTTTTTGAATTCAAGTTCGAATTGAGAAATTTAGATGATAAAACATGTTGAAACCATAGGGCTTTTGATCACCAGAGGATTTCAAAACTGTTGATATGGTTTAATTGGATCGAAGTGGTGATTAGGATCAAAACCCCAAATTAGATTATGAACAACCCTAAATTAAAAATTTGAATTAATAGAGGGCTTTCAAAGATTAGGTCATTACGAAGCTAACCATGTAAGTTAATTGAATTATGGTTGAGCCTAGACTAGAGTTCGATTAAACCGGAAATTACATGAACCCTAGAATCTGATATTGATAGATGTGATGTTTTAAGCCCCAATTATCATAGGGATTTCGATCTATGAATAAAAACGACACTAAGGGTATGGATGGTTACAAGATTGCTCATCGAATTGAAGGTGCACGACTAGAACGGGTTCCGACTTTGACGAGTTAGCCTCCGGCGGCTCGGGTTCCTTCTCCAATTGGATTGACGTATGAAACAGCTTTAGAGGGATTCGTCTAGTGTATGCACACGTTTAATTTGTGAGATTAATAACAGGTTTAAGCGAATTTGATGTCCAATATCATCGAGGTCGACGGTTTCAGTTTAACGCTCATCATTGTGTTAATTACGAATCAATATATGTGTTTATTGTGTTAATGATGATTGTAAGTGTTTTAGTTATGTGTGGTCGATACAATTTTTAACAGAAAACGGTTATGGGACAAGGAATCTGAGTTGGTTGCGAGTTTGACTATTAGAGGTCAACAAATCGAGTTAAAAGTAATGGCAGGACCAGTCCTTGTAGTTTTGAGTGTATGAGGGTTTGAGAAATGGCAGGATCAGTCCTTATAGTTAGAATTGAGTTAGAAACAAGGTTAGTTGACTTTCTAAAGTCAACAGGAATACCATTTTGTGGATTTTGACTTCAAAGTCAACGTATGTAGGGTTTGGACAAATTACACTACTAGTCCTTGTAGTTTGAGTTTGGAAAAATTGACAATCTAGTCCCTGGAGTTTGTGATAAGTTAAATATGTTAACTTTAACTGGATTTAAATAACGGGGTTAACTTGAAAGTTCGGATTGTCACAATGATGGTTCTAGCAGTTCGAGTGAGGAAGACAGTTCGCAAGTGAAACTGAAACTCGGAATGAAGAAGCTGACGAAAGTATTACTGAGGTTAATGGTTCTGAAACAAACAATTCTGAAGATAATTTTTCTACAACAAGTGCTTCTGAATATGAGATTGTTTTGAAGAAACGAGAACCTAAGATGAAAGATGTTAGGAAATAGAATGTACGACAAAAGCTTTGTAATAGTTTAGGTCTTATTGTCTTTGTGTTTTTATGTAATTGTATAGATTTTGTCTAAGTGTTAGAACAAGTTCTGCTAGAGGCGAACTTGTCTAGTTCAGTCTAATAGAGGCGAACTTGTTAAGTTCGCCTAGTCTCAGGTGAGGCGAACTTGTTAAGTTCGCCTATTGCAGAGTTTGTGTCTATAAATAGGAGTTTACAGATTCTGTTTGAGTAGCTTATTGACTGAATGATTGTATTCTGTAAACTCTGTGTTTAGTGGAATACAAAGAGAAAGTTTATTTACCTACTGTTTCTATTGTGAATTCGTATACATACGTTAAGACGAAGGATTCCGCACTCCGTGTTATCGAGATGTCCTATCACGAGATCGATCTGTAGATGAGTCATGTGGACCCACAAAAGAAGATATTCCTGCAGCGAAGGAGCATGTATTCATGGCAAATACTTATGATCCGTCTAAGGTAAAAGATATTATCTGTGGAATATTTTGTTCTAACTGTGTGTCTATGAAGGATAAAATATTGAGTGTTATGGATGATAACACAAACTTGATTTGTGATATGAAATCAATGCATACGGTAAATCAAACCTTGAAGGATAATGAAAAATTGTTCGCGGAAAGGATAGAGTTGTTGAAGAGGGATATAAATTCTCTTACTTGAAGATCAAAGAGAAGGTGTATCATCTGGATATGTATTATGCCGAAATTGAGAAAAAAATACCGATCTTGTTGAGAAAAACAAGGAGCTTGCTGAATCTGAAGCAGAAGTGCTTAGATTGAACAGAAAGTTAGAAGCTGAATCGGAAATTCATCATTCTTACTAGTTTACTACAATGATAATATTGATGAAAGGAAGAAAATTGAGGGTATTGGTTTTGTACCTACACATTTCAATGGAAATTATACAGTTCAACCTGAAGTTGTGAAGAATGAGGACTTAGATCCTAAGACTGTGTTGAAGGTCAATCATGTCGCTAGGGAACATATGGTTTATGATATAGATAGTGATGATGAAGATTTTGATGAAACTAATATAGAAGGTATTCCTAAAGAGGTTAAGATTGAGGAACCAAAAGTGATCAAGAAAGTTACTAGAGATCGATGCATATTGTCTGAACTTGATGAGTGTGAACAACCAAAACCAGTGTTACCCAAAAAGGTTTTTGTTCAAGGAGTTAATTTCAACAATGAGGATTCAAAGATTTCTAAGAAATTAACACTGGATTTTGTGAAAGAGAAAATACCAGTTGTTCATGCTTCATCGTCTAAGGTTTATTTTGGTGAATCGTTGAGAAAAGTTTTTGTTCCAAAGCAGCAAGACAGTGTTGATACTCAATCATCTAGAGGATATACATCTGGAAGTTCTTCAAACTCAAGAAGGGTTCCATATGTCAGGGAATATAGGGAAAGGCGTGCATGTTTTCACTTTAATGAGGTGGGACATATTTTGGTGAACTGTCCTTACAAGAACAAAGAAAAGTATCGTGTGATTCCTGAGAAGACAAATCCTATTCCAAAACCTATTGTGTCTCAGTTAAAACCTCAAGTTATAAAGATTCTGAAAAGGACTTCTGAGGTGCAACCTACATCTAATAAAGTGGTGCCTCAGTCTGTGAGACAGAATGTGCACAAATAAACATTTGTTAAACCATATGGGTTTAAGCAAGATGTGAAACATCATGTTGATTTTAAAGTTGGTATGAGTAAACCAGGGTTTGTTCAACCTGGTGTTCGAAAACAAGTAGTTTTACAACCATATGTAGTGAATCCGAAATTTGGATTCAAAGAGAATTCACAATCTAAGGTTAAGCTTTCAAAACCTCAAAGACGGAGACAGAACAGACAATTGAAAAAGCAATTGGAAATTAATCAAACTAATTATTTTTCAAACAATCATGATTTTCATAGTCAACAATTTCACAATTTTAAAAAGAAAAGGAATTTTAGTAACTCAAAGTTTTCTGGTTCTAGCTCGTCTTCAAAGTCATCAAGAGCGGGTGAAAATATGAATTGTGAATTTCATGAAGTCGTATATTTTTTTTCCAATGGCCGACCCAAAAGACCATAATGGCTTGGGTCTCCGTCACTAATTGAATTTCTTTGTTTATGTAGGGTCCACCAAGGAGGACTGTAAACAACAATTGGTATGTTGATAGTGGTTGCTCCCGACATATGACTAGAAAAATTTCATTGCTATAAGACGTGAAGAAAATCGATGGAGGTTATGTCGCTTTTGCGGGAATAAAGGTGGATACATAAGTGCTCAAGGAACGTTGAAGAATGAGAAAGTGTAGTTAAAAAAGGTCAACTATGTTGAGCAACTAGAACACAATTTACTCAGCGTGTCTCAAGTGTGCGATAAAAAGTTTTCATTCTATTTTAATGATTCTGAGTGCTTTATTCTTAAGCCGGGTTTCATAATTCCCAAAGAATTGATTGTGATGAGGGCTCCGAGAAGGAATGACACATATGTCTTAGACATGAGTGTTGCTACAACAACAGACTCAGTTCCAACTTGTTTACTTTCAAAGGCGTCCGAGTCTAACTCTATTCTTTGGCATAGGAACTTCGCACACATCAATTTCAGTAAAATGAATTAATTGTTGAAGAATGATTTGGTTACTGGTGTACCCAAAATGAAGTTTTATGTGACCGGTGACTCTATACCTTGGAAGAAGGGCAAACAGCAAAAAAAGTCCCACAAATCCAAGAAGCAGAATTCTATTGTCACTCCATTGGAGCTGTTGTACATGGTTTTGTTTGGACCGATTAGCATTCGAATTATTGGATGAAAATTTGTTAGGACATAGATTGTATGACAAAAGCTTTGTAATAGTTTAGATCTTATTGTCTTTATGTTTTTATCTAAATGTTTAGTTTTTGTCTAAGTTTTTGTACAAGTTCTGCTAGAGGCGAACTTGATAAGTTCGCCTGGTCTATCAGAGGCGAACTTAAATCTTTGAAGCGAACTTGTTAAGTTCGCCTGGTGCAGAACATGTGTCTATAAATAGAGTTATAGAGTCTATTTAGAATAGACAAGTGAGACTGATCGAACAAGAATTCTGTAAACTCTGTGTTTGTCAATACAAAGAGAAAGCTTTGTTTACATGCTGTGTTTACTTATCAATTAGTATACATTCGTTAACATGAAGGATTCTGCACTCCGTGTTATCAAGACGTCTTATAACGAGATCGATCTGAGATGTGTAATGAGGACCTACAAGTGGTATCAGAGCCTGTCATTGTTGCTTAATAGGGTGAAGCTGATGATGATGTATTCATGGCTCCTGGTCCATCTTCTTCAGAAGTAAAAGCTGAGGTAGTTTCAAACATTGAAACGTTTTGTTCTAACTGTGTTTCAGTGAAGGATAAAATGATGAGGGTTATGGATGACAACGTAAACCTCATTTGTGATATGAAATCCATGCACACGGTAAATCAGAAATTAAAAGATAATGAGAATGTTTGTATTGAGAGAATAGAATCACTGAAGAGGGATATAAATTCTCTGAATTTGAAGATCAACGAGCAGGCATATCACCTGGATATGTCCTTTGCAGAAATTGAAAAAAGAAATCATGATCTTGTCGAAAAAGATAAGGAACAAGCTGAATCTAAAGTAGAGGTGATCAGATTGCATAGAAAGTTAGAAAGCTTTGGAAATTCATCATTCTTATTAGGACACTATCATGATAATAATAAAGAGGGGAAGGGAACTAATCGTATTGGTTATGTTCCTCCACCATTCAATGAAAATTATTCTGTGAGACCTGAGATTATAAACGATGAGGATTTAGATCCTAAGACTGTGTTGAAAGTGAATCCAGTCACAGGTGAAGATATGGTGTATTCTGATGAGAGTGATGATGAATATTTTGATAAAGCTAAGGTAAAGGGGATACCGAAAGAGGTTAAGAAAGAAGACTCAAAGGTTGATTCAAATTCATCTGGAAATTATACATTTGGAAGTTCTTCAAACTCAAGGAGAGTTCCATATGTCAGAGATTATAAAGACAGACGTACTTATTTTCATTGTAATGAGATGGGACACATTGTGGTGAACTGTCCTTACAAAAATAAAGGAAAGAAGCATGTAGTTCTTGAGAAGATGAAGCCAGAATCAAAACCTGTTGCGAAAAAGTTTGTTCCGTCTCAAACTCTAAAAGAAGTTCATGTAGGAGAATCTTCTTCAAGTGCATCTTATCGTGTGAAGATTCCTTATATGAGAGAATATCGTGAGACGAGATCTTGCTTTTACTGTGGTCTTGTGGGTCACATTAGGATTGCTTGTCCTCACAACGCCAAAGGTAACCGACATGTTATTCCAGAAAAGGTAAGAACTCCTGGTAAGCCTTATGTTAACAAAAATGTGGTTAAACCTCATGATACACCAAAGGGAAATTCAAAATCCGAGGTTAGGCTTTCTAGACCTCAAAGATGGAGGAGAAACAGAAGATTGAGAAAACTTTTATAACAACAAGAGTTTTCACAATCTAAACATTTTTCAAATGAACAAGACTATTCAAACACTTCACATTTTAAGCAAAAAGAACTTAATGAACAAAATTATGTTTGGAAATCTAACGTTTCTGTTTCTGACTCGTCGGAACAATCTTACAAAATCGATGAGAGATTCGATTGTGAATGGAGTGAGGTTTATTATTTTGATACAGATGGACGGCCCATGACTACCATGGCTTGGGTCCCAATTTCAAATTAATGTTTCTTGTTAGATATGCAGGATTTACCAAGAGGGACTATTAATAACATTTTGGTTGTTGATAGTGGTTATTCTTAGCACATGACAGGGAATGACATCTGCAAGAGTAAAGAGTTGTTGATAACTGAGAATCTATTTGATTCAACGACTTGATGCTCATAGGGAGAATATGTCACACACAATGTTTTGGAAAGAGTTTTACAAAGTCTAAATGACAACCTGGAACTTAGAATGACGATGGTGAGCATAAAGTCGTTGTTGCAACCATTAGACTAGTTGAGGGAGTCTACAGGACAGGGGGAGTACAGAACTGTGTTGGCAAAGGCAAAGGCATTCAATTACAGGATTACATCGGTTTGATTTTTTAATTGATTGAATTGCTTAATTCCAAGTAACCAAGAAAAATGTTTTTCTTAAAATGTTTTTATGGAAGATTTTCTTTTCGTTTGTTTTACTTTCTTTCATAAAGATTTTGAAAAAGCCAAACAAATTGAAAAAGATAAAATTAACATTACTTGAAGTTAAAGAAGAGATGATAGTACATCAGTAGATGTTCTTTTACACATGACCTTAGATTAACTGGTTGGTGCTTTATGTTAATATATCTGAATTATATGTTTTCATCTAAACTTCAGAGACTACAAAAATAGGAAATGATAGTGTTGTGTATGCATCTAATTTGAATTGTCAGTAGATTAAAAGCGTCACTGAACCATTAGTAATGTGAAAACATAATTGCATATGTTACAAATGTGATTTGAACCCATTTTATGCCTGGGTGTGTGTGTTAAAAGATCACTATCAGATAAAGAATATTAGCTTTGAATAAAGAGTGTCCTATTAGATCAGTTTCGGGTTATGTCCTTAGCACTATTCATTCGATTTGCTTCAGTGCTTATGTCCCGAAAAGCATGCAATTTGAAGTATAATGAAGATATGTACTTGACAACATCTATCAAACATATACTAGCCCTTGGATCATATTGATAAATCATCTTTACTGATTCCATTGAATTCATAATCCAGATAACAGTTGGATCCACGTACCTGAATCTTAGATACCGCATATATAAGCCAAAACATTGAATCATTCGATTATGAATATCATTGATTCCTATACAATCCAATTTGGATTGTGCTATTCATGTTCTAAGTGATGTATTCTCATTCTGGAAATTTGGATAATCTTTAGTAAGATCTCATATGTCTTGAAGATAGTGCATTTACTTTCTGTTGGCATACTAGTGGGGTACGCGTTGTATTTCATACTTAAATGGTACCTTAACTCACAAGAAAGTGGGAATGAGATGCTTTAGTTTCAAATCATATAATATTGACAATTTGAATTTGTGTGTCATGGCCTGATCCTATTTTCTTTGAATGTTTATCGAGTATCATAACATGCAATATGAAAGTCTTGAAAAGATAGAGTGTGATAATCTTAAAAGATATTGGTTTGATTGGTCAAGGCTTGAAAGAATGACATAGGATACCCTTAGAATGTTTAGGGATGTTTATCCAAAATGTGTGATTGATGCATTGTTTTTACTGATATGATCTTCTTATTCGTGATGTTCGACCAAAAATATGTGATTCCGTTTGTACAGATAAAATTCAAAAAAAATATTTTGTTTCTATCTTCCATGAAAATTTTAATTTTAAATTGTTTCGGGATTGGATCGGATACTTGATACAGATGGAAGTTCACGAGAATGGGTCGTGTTGAAAGTGAAGAATTTTGGTCAAAGGAAGGGTTTGGAGCGAACTTAACATGTTCGCCTGGTTCTGAGTAAGCGAACTTAACATGTTCGCCTGAGGATTGTTAAGTGAACTTAACAAGTTCGCCTAATGGAGCGAACTTAATGGTGTTTTAGTATTGTGTTCAGGCGAACTTATTCTTTTATCCTCTTCACTGTTTGAGCGAACTTATACGAACTTTTCTAGAAATCTTATAATTTAAAATCTAGGGTTTCTGTTCGGTTTTTTGTGGTTGTTTCTAAATCGGTTTTCAATTGCGAGTCATTCTAGAGTACTTTAATCGATTTCTATCCGGTAAATCTTCTAGATTTTGCAAGTTTTAATCTGTGTTCTTTCGGTTTAAATTTTTCACGTTTTTCTGAAATTTGAACATGGTTTCCGCATTAACATTTGAAATTGATAATTGAAAATGTGTCGTGAATCTTAATCGATGCTAATGTTAAGCTTATATTGAGATTTTTTGCTTGTTTCAGACAAATTTGTGATTATGTGTGGAATTTGTATCAACAGACATGTTCAGGTGAACTTGTTCAGGCGAACTTGTCTAGGTGAACTTATTATGTTTGCCTCTTGCAACACTAAGCGAACTTAGTAAGTTCGCCTAGGGGCTCAGTGGTGTTTGGGACTTGTGATTTTTTCTGTTTTGTTGAAAAAAAATTTAAAACTAAATTTTTTGAATTTTTTTATATATTTTACTTACTAATGTGTTTTTGTCCTCTACATTTCAGATGGCTCGTCGTGTTGAGTACAAACATAATCAAGTGGCATTATTGGATGCTTATATTTCTGAAGCTGCTCATTTTCAAGGAATTATCAACTTTTTGAATCGTTCACGTTTGAATGTTGCTTTTTCTGCTAATCCGTATATAAGTTTACCTTATATTCAGTAATTCTGGGATACCATTCATCAAGACACAGATATTGAACCTCACGTTCTTCGTGCTACAGTAAATAATACGGAGGTTGCTATTTCAGTAGAAATTATTCGTACTGCTTTGGCATTAGGAGGTGCTGTTGAGAACCCTGATTATGGGATGTTTTCAGCGGATGGGTTATAGAGGAAGACCGAATGATACGCAAGCAAGAAAAGGTGGTTTGGTTGGCGAATGGAGATATTTTATGCAAGTTGTCATACAATGTCTGTCTCCAAGGAAGGCTGGTACTGATGGTTTGAAGAGTGCACTACAAGCTGCTATGGTTGCTTTGACACTCAATAAACGGTTTAATTTTGCTTTATACATCTACCGTGAGTTAGTTATGCAAATAAATCCGCTTGAAGGTCAAGGATTTCTGATGTTTCCTAGGTTCGTGCAAATGATTTGGAATCATTTAATTCCGGATTTACCTCAGCATCTAATCCGTTTGGCTTTGACTCCGATGTCAAAAAGGATCTTTATTGATTGTACAAAGGTGAAACAACAAAATGCTGCTCTAATTCATGTTCCAACTCCGTTGTTTGATCACTTAATCAATCCCGATTATGTTGAGCCACCTAATGATCATTGGTTTCATCCTGAGGAGTTAGAACAAGGACAGGTGAGGAATCAAGTTCCAATTCAACAACCAGTTCAAGCTCAAGTGCAACAAGTTCGTGCTCAACAACAGCAACAAGTGCCTGCTCCACAACAGCAAAATGTTCCTATTCCACAAGTACAGGTTCAAATTCCGGTTAATGAACCAGTTCAAGAAGAGATGGCTCATGATAATGAACAAGATTTGGGTATGAATATGGATGATTTTGATCATGAAGCTGTGAACTCACCGATTCATGAGGTTGAAGGCAATGTTGAAGATACGAGTTCCGGTGATACTGTCTTACCTAATTCTGAGGCTACTGAGTCTGATTCGTCTAGAGACTTTAGCTCAGATCATTATGAGAGTTTGGCTAAGATACCATTGGCAAATACAGGAAAACGCATTAAATCTAAATCCAGAAAGCCGAGGCGTAAGTCTGTTCGGAATCCTCCTTCTGGATCAGTACTTGGCAAAAGAACTTTGCTTGACGAAAGTTCTGACTCAGATAGTGATTTTATTCCAGTTCCTAAAGCTCAGAAGCTTATGTCTGCTTCTATTGCTGCTGCTCAATCATCTCATGGAGTTGAGGATGCTACTTTTGTTTCATCTCTACTGGTTACACCTCCTCCTTCTAGGCATCAATCTCTGGTGCTTTCTCCAAATGTTCAAAGTGTTCCTACTTCATCCGATGATGGTCCTTCAAAGCCGTCTGATTCTGAAAGAATTACATTCCTTGAATCCTAGGTGCTAGCTTTACATACTCAGGTGGATACTCTTGTGTCTGTTGATTCTCAGAGACAATTGGTCCTTCAAACACCAGCACAACAGATTGCTGACATGCAGTTATTGGTGTCTACACTTGTTAAGCGTCTTGACGCTCAGGGGGAGTTAAGGATACCTGATACGTGTCATACTCAATCAATTTAATGAAAGGATGATGAAGACAATGATCCTCGTGGTAATGTTGAGGGTGATCATCAATACGCTGACGTGAATCCTATATCAAGAGTTCAGGGGGAGTCGACATCACAATCTATTGAAGGAACTACTACTCATGATTATGGAGTGAATGAAGAAATACTATTATTGGAATTCTTTCAAGAATCTGAAGAAGACGAAGTTGAGAAGTTAGAGTGTCTAGATGATATTGAGGAATTATTTGATGATGTTGAAGAGAATATGTCTGATAATGAAGTAGAAGAAAGAGAGATTGTAGAGATTGAGGTAGAAAAGAATAAATCTAAGATTACATATGAAGGAAGTGATGGTCTGAATGTTCCGTATAACTTCATCCAAGATGATGTTATTCCTGAGTTTTCCTATGATGAAGTAACAGATTCTATCGACTCTGTTGAAGATATCACTACACCTGATGATACTGCTCAATCCAAGATAGATTCTGATGTTGATACTACTCGTACTGTGTCTCCTAAGCTGAATGAAGAACCTGTGATGTATAGAGATACAGGTATGACTAGAGAACAGTGGTAAACAGTTGGATGCAAGTACTACCAAAGTCACATGTACAACCTACTCAAAAAGAAATATATGTGAATAAAGAGAGGTGTATCAGAAAGATCATAAGTTGGTTCTATGATAATGAGACAAAGTTGTTTTCTCCTAAAAGATCTGATGGTGTTCAGTACCTAAAGCCTAGGATCAAGTATTTCAATACCTTGCCATGGTGTGAAATGAGTGGTCTGGCTACTAAACCATTGATTAATAGATCAAGTTATGGATTAGCCGATGTGATTGCCAATTTGATAAAGAGAGAAGGTGGATCAGGGAAGTATGAAAGGTTAAAACCACAGAAGGGTAAAAAAGTGAAGCTTGTAGATCAAAAGACTAAGAAAGTGACTTGGAAGTACAAGTGCAAGCCGATACGTGTTGTACAGAAGATACCATTGAAGAAAATTCCACAAGATTTTCTGGGTAATATGAAATGGTGGTATGTAGATGTGAATACTGGTGAAGCTAGGATTGATGATAAGGATAATAAGGTCATTGTTAGTTTCTACGATGCAATGAATCTTATTAATTTCTCAAAGAAGATCAGAGAACATTAAAAAAGAATGAGATCATGTTTACTGATGAATGGAAAGAACAAGGATTGCAGTACAAAAGAGTGTTAGAGATTTGTAGAACATATGGAGTGCATGTAGGCAGCAGATAACCAGATAACTGGAAGAGCTCATCATGAAGACTGAAGACAGAAGATCAAGCTATTGTCAAGGGGGAGTCTGTTAGGACATAGATTGTATGACAAAAGCTTTGTAATAGTTTAGATCTTATTGTCTTTATGTTTTTATGTAAATGTTTAGTTTTTGTCTAAGTTTTTTTGTACAAGTTCTGCTAGAGGCGAACTTGTTAAGTTCGCCTAAGCATCTTTGAAGTGAACTTGTTAAGTTCACCTGGTGCAGAACATGTGTATATAAATAGAGTTATAGAGTCTGTTTAGAACAGACAAGTGAGACTGATCGAACAAGAATTCTATAACTCTGTGTTTGTGAATACAAAGAGAAAGCTTTATTTACATGCTATGTTTACTTGTCAATTAGTATACGTTTGTTAACACGAAGGATTCCGCACTCCGTGTTATCAAGACGTCTTATCACGAGATCGATCTGAGATGTGTAATGAGGACCTACAAAATTATACTGTCTGGTGGTAACTGATGACTTCTCAAGATTCTGATGGGTAAAGTTCTTAGCAATGAAAGACGAGACGACTGAGACTGTTTAATTTCTAATTCTAGGGTTGGAAAATCTCTACAAGCAGAAGGTCAGGTGTATTAGAAGTGACAATGGCACTAAGTTCAAGAACAACAAAATGGGTCTTTTCTGTTTACAGAAGGGTTGCTGAGCGAAAGAATAGGAGTTCCACAGCAAAATGGAGTTGTTAAGTGAAAGAATAGGACATTGGTTAAAGTAGCGAAAACGATGTTAGCAGATTCTAAGCTACCGGTTACATTTTGTGCCAAAGCTGTGAATACTGCATGTCATATCCTCATTCGTGTTATGACCATAAAGCGAAAAAACAAGATGTGTTACGAGTTATTGAACAATCGAAAGCCAAATTTGGACTATCTACTACCTTTTGGGAACCCGTGTACACTTCTGAAGGCCAGGAATGTTCCTACAAAGTTTAGCGAAAAGACCATTTAAGGGATCTTTCTCGGCTATTTTACCAATTCGTTGAATAAAAGAGTTTATAACAAGGAAACAAGACAGGTCAAAGAATGGTTCCATATTGATTGCTCCAATCATTCTATTAATCAAAAGGCGGTTGGTCCTGATTGGGCTTTTGATTATGATACGCTTGTCAAGTCTTTCAACATTGCTCCTGATCTATCTTCTGAAGAGGTGCGCTTTTGTATGAGTCATACAATGGTACCCAAGGTTGTGGTTTTACACCAAGATCCGAAGTTTCATTTTCAGTTCCATCAAAAATCCCTGATCCTAACGTTGCATCTTGTTCGGGTACTCATGAATCTGATAGTGATGATGATGAGGCAATATTATAGGATTCTTTAACTAAACCGTTGAATATTATTAATGAACTGTCCACGTCTACACAAGTTCTGGGGGAGATTCCTACCAATCTGGATGCAGTTACACCAGTTCCTCAAGTTGGTCCTTCTCAAGTTGAATAAACTCAAGTTGATGTACTACCTGTTCCTAAGGTTGCTTCTATCAAAGAATTAAAGATTATCCGGTGTAGAATATCATTGGGAATCTACATGATGGAGTCAAAACTCGTTCATTAACTGAAAATACTTGTCTGTATTCTAACATTAGGGATACGGGAGTACTTGATGTTTGCTCACATTCGTGTTTTATTTCTCAGGTTGAACCAAAGAACGTGGAGATGGCTTTACAGGACAACAATTGGATTAAGACTATGCAAGAAGAGCTAGCTCAATTTGATAAACTGAAAATCTGGAATTTGGTTGATGTACCAAAGGGGGCTTATTCGATCGACACTAAATGAGTGTTTAAATGTAAAAAGGATTATAGACGTTTCGTGGTAAGAAATAAGGCTAGGTTAGTCGTCCAAGGTTTCAATTAACAAGAGGGTATTGATTACACTGAGGTGTACGCTCCTGATGTGAGGTTGGAAGCGATTGGTTTTTTCTGGCTTTTTCTTTATTTAAAGGATTCAAGGTGTATCAATTGGACGTGAAGAGTGCTTTCCTTTATGTCCAGGTTAAAGAGGAGGTCTACGTTAATCAGCCTCCGGGCTTTGAAGATCCATTGTATCCTTCACATGTGTTAAAGCTAGATAAAGTGTTATATGGACTTCATTAGGCGCCCAGAGCTTGGTATGAACGTTGTCTCAGCATCTTTTGGACAACGGTTTTTCTCATGGCTAGATCGACTAAACCTTATTCATAAAGAAAGCAGTGGACGATATTATATTTGGTTCAACAAATGAAGAGTTATGCAAAGAGTTTGAGGGGGCCATGAAATCGAAGTTTGAAATGTCCGCTATGGGAGAGTTGTCATTTTTCTTAGGGTTGCAAATAAACCAGAAGGAAGAAGGCTTCTTCATTCACCAATCCAAATATGTCAATAACATTTTGAGTCATTTCAAAATGGAGGATTGTACCCCATATGACACAGCGATTCATGTGAATCACAAGTCCGAATCCGGAAGGAAAGGATATTGGCAGTCGATTATACAGAGCTATGATTATATCCCTCATGTACTCAACCGAATCAAGGCCAGATATAATGTTTAACGTGTGTCTTTTTTCCCGATAAAAATCTCATCTGATTACAGTAAAAAGGATATTCCGGTACCTGAAAGAGAAACCGAGACTAAGACTTTGGTTTCCACATGGATCTAATTTTGAGTTTATTGATTACACAGATTCAGATTTTGGAGGTTGCTGCATGGACAGGAAGTCTACAACAGGAGGTTGCCAGTTTCTTGGTAATAGACTTGTACCGGGGCAGTGTAAGAAGCAGACTACTGTTTCAATCTCTATATGTGAAATTGAGTACATTGCAGCTTCCAGTTGCTATTCAAAGATTTTGTGGATACAACAACCATTAAGTGGTTTGAGTTTTACATGCACCCCTCAGCTTATTGTTACGAACTGATGAATCTACACAATGAGTGCGGAATCCAAATCACGTAGACATGAACGATTGACTAGTAACACCCATGATCTAAATTAAACTCGTTTGTATTAGTATAATGCTTGATTACAAAAGTTCTCTCAAAAACACACACTACACCTTTTTCTCTTCTCTTAGATCTATGGAATATGAACTTGTAACTCCTATTTATAGTAAACACAAACCTTCTAGCATACTAAGCTAAGTGCTCTAGAACAAACGTTCAGGAGCACTTACTAAGTGCTCTATGTCACACCCCAACCGACGGCGGAATCATCGGGGCGGGACATGTAGACTGTTCATGGGCTCAAGGTTGACTAAATTGTAATATGTTAAATCCATTTCCATTCGAACAAACATGAATCAAGTTCCAAGTAAATAATGTAATACAATTTTGTTTTTGAATTGAGATTAACTAGGTCCAAAGCCTATGTGTAGCATGTCTTGATCAAACTCATATGAAAGCACCTGAAACATGAATAAAATAAGGTCAACTAAAAAGTTGGTGAGTATAACACAGGTTTGTATATAGATAGCATATAGTTCGTAAAACAAATCCTTACATGACATGATAAATAAGGCATTTATGGGGAGCAGCTATTGTGTAACCAAGTACAATCAAACCTTTGTAACTAGCATGCAAATTATGTTGTCGGTATCAATCACCTCAACAAGGTGGGTTTGTCAGACTCAATAGATCTATCATTGAAAACCGTCGGCTTGAATAGTTAATGATTGCACATAATCACATACAAAAGTTAGCACAACTAGCACTCGGGCATAAAGCTCAAATTGCACACATGAATGTAAATAGGATTTGTATTTGTGTTGTTTGTGTAAATGTAAACATGTAATTTGATAGAGTTCATGTTTCACCCCAAAAATGTAAAAGAGTAAAAGGGGCTATGAAATACTCACCTGAATCAAATGTGTAGATAACACGAGACTCTAGGTAGCAAAGTGATCCTTGTAACGCACAACGTTAACCTAGAGTGTATTGCGTATGAAGATGAATTAATAAAATATCTAAATCTAATTCTAGGGCTTCAAAGGATGTGAGTATAGGGAATTGTGTAATGAGTTAGTGTCAGATTATGTAAAAGGATTGCATAAGTGTTTGCGTTTTATTCTTGGATAATTGTTTTATAATTATTAAAGTCGGGATATAGTGTCCCTAAAATAATGATTTAGAGTTTGGGGTTAATCAACAAAATAAATTAGATTTATTTATTTAAAACGTAGCATGAAATTATATTGTTTTAGATATAAACAAAATAAATAAGTCTATCCTTATGTAGTTATTTAGTCATGAAAATGCGTTGAATTTGGGTGAATATATATTAGTTTATAAAAACTAGTGTTACATACCATTTAACACTAAGTGAGTTGAAATTGTAACTTATATGAATAATAAACATATCTATTTTTATTCGGGGATAAAAACATGGGTAACTAATATAAAAAATTATATTATTTATAAGTTTGAAAACGTTACACGAGTTTGTAAACGAGGCGAAGAAATATCTAAATATATATATTATTTTTAATTGGAGTCACGGGTTGAAAATAATATAAATATTTTATTTATTCAAAGTCGTGATTTGAAAATAATATAACAATATTATTTTAAAAGTTTGTATTTTTAAGTGAAGAAGGGTTACAAATCAAACCCGAGCCTACAAGTGGTTTTACGAGGCTAGAACACATTAATATTTTAATATAGGGTATTGTTTTTATATTAAAATAATAGTCAAAAACGTTTTAAAATTTAAAAAGGTGTGGAGAGACTCGAACCCGGGTCTCTCCCACTCCAGCACACTCACCTAACCAACTCCGCCCGCTAGGGTATCGCAGACAAGACCGGGCAGAAATCATTTTAACACAGAAAGCCAGTGAGTTCTTCTCCTTTACTCTAGATCGATCGAACCCAGCCCCAATTCCACCAAATCCGGTAACGACTGTATATAAGATCATAGGGGTTTTGTTCGCTGTCATCAAACGAGTCTGAGGTGGGTTTTAATTGCAAAAACAACGGGTTTGGGATCGTTTAATTACGGAATCAAAAGCCGAAACCCTAAGTTTGAACCCAAAATTGTTTTGAATGATTCTGATAATGGAATGCGATAGAAACATGGGGCTTTTACTAATTAGGGTCTTGGGAATCTGTCAGTATGATTTATTTGGATTATGATTAAGTCTAGGGTCGAAACCCCCAAATCGTTTTATGAATGAACCCTAGTTACGGGGTCTTGATTAAGTCGATGATATGAGGCTGAATTGGCATAGGGTTATCAATTAAAAATGGATTTTGAATCTACTGGTATGAATTAATTTGATTTAGACAGAGTCGGGGGTAGGTTTCTATTAAATCCGATATTGTCAAGAACCCTAGAATCGGATCATGTTTGATTCTATAATTTAAGCCCTAATAAGCATAGGGCTTTTAATCTATAGATAAAAACGAAGCTAATGATAGGTTCAATTACCAGAATGATGTTCGAATTGACCGCGATCGACTAAACGAATGTCGACTGTGACAGGATCGGTTTTTCGGCGACTCTGCGTCCTTCTTCGATGCAATTGGATGGTGTAACAGGTTCAAGGGGATTCTTTAGAGATTTGTAGGTGGTCGATTTCTGTGTAAACGATCGATAGTTGTGAATTGGTGAGTAATAAGAATGAGGTCGACGATCACGGTTTAATTAGCTGTAAATGGAGTTTAATCGTGTACTGATGACGCTGATAATTGCTCCATAATGATCGATAATGACACCAACGTGTAAAACGGTTACGAATTGCAACGGATTTCGGGAGTGGGGTTCTGATTCAAGTCAAAAATGGTAGTTTGACTTTCCAAAGTCAAACTAAATCAAAAATGGGTTAATTACAGATTAATCCCTGCAGTTTCATGTTTAAAAGTTTTGAATTTGGCGGAACTGGTCCCTCGGGTTTGAGTTGAGTTAAGTTGGTTAAAGATTTGTTAGTTTAATTTATTAAAAGTCAACGGGAACATAATTCTTCAATTTTTGACTTTCAAACTTAATTATAATTAGATTTGACTAATTACACAACTAGTCCTTGAAGGTTTTAAATGTCGTATTGTTATTTTATTAATTAAAATAAATTAAAATAGGGTCGGCAAATCAGGAATGTTACAGTCTCCACATGTTAAGGGAATTTCATCCTGAAATTTAACTAATGGAGGCTGCAAAATCAAGAAGAAGGTGAGGGTTTTGGGTTCTCAGCGAGTTTTGACTGTAGGATTTTTGGGGGAGTGTAATTGTTGCTATGGCTTAGGCCTGATACTTAAAGTTGAATATGAAGGGTGATAATGAATTTTATTTGAAATGGATTTAGGAGGGAGATTGCCGAATAGAGATTTTGAATTCTAGATGTAATTTGTATTATTTGGAATGAGTTTGATGGGCTTTTGAATTATAGAGTTCGTGTACGATATAGTCTAATATGCTCAAAATTGTTAGTGGGTAAGAGGTTTCGTAAGCATTGGTCTGGGTCAAAACCTCACGTGACACGAGCAACGCTACTCATGATAATATGTTAGGACACTTATGTATAGGAAGTACCATCGGCGTATCCACCATGACCTAGTCACATCACATCAGTTCCGTCGTTACATATCATGATAAGTTTTAGGTCACAACACACGACAAAATTTCACTATATTTTCCATGCGCTGATTTTTATAATTTCGTGTGCACCCGTAATTACTCAAATCATCGCATGGTCCGTATAGCTCATTCCGTTGTGTGTGGGTGGGGGGGCACAAATTTCACTCTAATCAGGTCTATTGCTTTCACATAAAGGTCGCTAGCAAGTAATTATGTCCCTAATCACGTCAGTTCGCAACTAAAGGGTAGTAAAGTAGTATAGCTTAAAGTTTCTTAGTTTACTCGTGTTTGAACAAGAATACGTCAAACCCCGAGTCGTTTCAATGTATTATGGTCTTCAACCATGGTGAACAAGGTATATGACCATGTCTTGTGTAGAATGTAATCAACCAATTGCACTAATTGTAAGCAAATTTTGTTTCGTGTACATAGTAAACATACCGGTCTTTTGTGTAGTGTGGACATCTAGCATTTGTATTTTGTAAATCACTAAGCTCTCACGTGTAGTGTAAACAAAATAGTATATTGTGTATTGTAGGAAAGGGATTTCATATGGTGTTAAACCTAGTATCATGTATTTTGTAAACCAATAATCTTTCATGTGTAATGTAAGTAATGTAGTATCATGTACTTTGTAACCAAATAAGTTTTGTGTTCAATATAATCAATCAAGTATTGTATATAAAACAATCAATTGTCATGTACCATGTATGTTGTAAACAACTAAGTTTCATGTACTATGTGTTCAAGCAAGTAGTATGTGTATTGCAAATAAACAGGTTTCATGGGTTATGTGATCAATCCAGTAACTTGTGATTTGTAAATAAACTAGTTTCATGTATTATGTGATCGTAATTTATTGAATTTCGTGTGTGACATATACTAACGAGTTTTGTAGGTGATCAAGTGTTGCGGAGAAGCGCGTTGTTTGGCGTTCATGTAGAATGTGGTAGTTAGGTTCTAGTTCTTTAGGTCTCATTGAGGTTTGTGGGGAGGGTTAACATCTACGCGGTATGGATCGTCTCCTGAAGCGTCAAGTGAAAGGTAACGAGGAGGTTTTGAAAACATTCGGGAATTGCGTTTACAAATACGGGTCTTTGCTTGAACATAGAAAGTGGTAATTTGTTCTTGATTGAAGATATATAAAGTAGTGAAATCATTGAATCGTATATTTTAAATGAATATGCAATTTATGGGAAAAAAAATATTTTTAATTTAAACTTTCAATTATTAATAAGAGAATATTTTTAAGTGGAACCATTGGCTAAACAAGTAGTCGCATATAACGTAGCCAAAGTTTAGAAATATTTACTTTAATGAAGAAACATCATAATTATTTATCAATTTGAAATAATATTTTTATAAAATTGGTTGTACTTTCCTTATCGGATGAAAAGTTTTTGTGGAAAATTTATATTTTTGATACTATCTAAAAGTTTGGTAAACGTTTTGTTTAAGCAAGATAACGGGGTTTTGCGGAGTCACATAATAGTATGATTTGTTTATGAAGGAGATTATTGGTAGTGTACTAAATCGTATTTGAATGAAGAAGGTGATATTTGAGAAATTTTGATGGAAATATAGCGGGTGTAGTTTACGCTCCACGGGTCAAATCAATGAACAATAACTGTAAAGTTGAAATATATGGAATTGATGAAATGCTAAAATGTTAAACATTACTCAAAACATAAGGAAATGGTTCTCAAATAAAAAATTTAGAGGTAATCAGTAGAAGCTTCTTCTAACGTCTCTGGTAGCTTTCCACTAGGAAGAAGATAATCACCAAGATGAGCACCGCTATGGTCACTCGAGTAGCAGATCTGGCTTCAGCCCTGGCGGTCTCCGTGCGATGTTCTTGTCCTTCCTTTTCGAGGATGGAGATTAACTCCTTTTGGTACCCTAATTGGTTTGCTAAGTTATCCATTCTTTGTCTTTGCAAGTCGTGTATCACTCCCTGCTCTATCCTTTGCCTCTCAAATTCTGAAGTTCTTACATATTGATGGAAGTCATTGGTTGGAATCCCCATAACACCCGTGGGTGCCATGGTATTCCTTTCCCAAGGGTTAGGAAGGTACGGGTCGGGCATTAGATATGGGTCTCTTAGTGGGGGTGGTAATTGATTGTGGGGGTGAGGTGTTTGATACGGGTTTCTGGGTGCGGGTGATCCATGTGTTCGAAGTCTCAGGCCGGTGTTCCTAATCCAGTCCGCCCTTACATCAAACCTTGGCCTAGCAGTTGGGGGTGTTGGTGACCGATACACAGGTGTCTCCGTGTCTTCTTCCCAATCAGATTCGGTTCCGGGATGGTATACCGGGGAAGGAGGAGGGTAGGAGTCCATGTCTAGCAGAAAACAATGAAAAAATTGAAAGTGATAATGAAATATTGCGGGTTGAACATAGGAGTACTTATAGGTTTTAGAGTTTGACTAGTCGTAGCACCGAACCTTCACGATAGTATTTTAGAAATACATTTGACCTATAAGCAATGTATCCCTGAGGAGAATTCCCAGGAAAGAGGGGTGGGTCACTAAGACACACTTAAGTACCCTATCTTTCCTTAGCCAGAATTCCTCATGGGCTTACACACTCTTCCAGCCATTATGTATTAATAATACTATTGTTGGGTTCATGGTTATGATGGGAATCGTTGTGGACTGGGCTTTGAAGCCCAAAGGTAAGGTTTATGCATTTCAGCGGGCTTCTTCTTCTTGGGGGATAGATGGGATTCTTAGTTTATTATTAGTAAGCATTAGGCCCAATAGTTTAAGTCTTTGTTCATAAAGGGTGATGGTATCATGTATGTGGGTCCAAAGGTGTGTGAATAATTTCGTATGTATGTGTGTGTGTTAAACTTAAGATAGTACTTTAAATAAATCTAATAGGTAGAAATAAATAGTAGAAAAAGTTGGCAGGTAATGTGTCACATAGACTATTAAGTGTTGTATCATAGGATGTATAATATAACATGTAAAAATATTCGTCTAAGAAATAATCACGTAGCATGTAGATAGTGATGTAAGCACAAGAGTTATCAAGTAGTGTGACACATAAATCATTATATATTGTATCATGTAGTGTAATTACTTATGATAACATATAAAAATATTTGCATAAGAATTACTAATGTAACATGTAGTAGCATGGCATTGTATGGGTGTCCTAAAGTTATAGTCTAGGTCAAGAGTGTCTAATAACCTAGTTCCCTATAACCAAGGCTCTGATACCAATCTGTCACACCCCAACCGACGACGGAATCATCTGGGCGGGACATGTAGACTGTTCATGGGCTCAAGGTTGACTAAATTGTAATATGTTAAATCCATTTCCATTCGAACAAACATGAATCAAGTTCCAAGTACATAATGTAATACAATTTTGTTTTTGAATTGAGATTAACTAGGTCCAAAGCCTATGTGTAGCATGTCTTGATCAAACTCATATGAAAGCACCTGAAACATGAATAAAATAAGGTCAACTAATAAGTTGGTGAGTATAACACAGGTTTGTATATAGATAGCATATAGTTCGTAAAACATATCCTTACATAACATGATAAAAAAGGCATTTATGGGGAGCAGCTATTGTGTAACCAAGTACAATCAAACCTTTGTAACTAGCATGCAAATTGTGTTGTCGGTATCAATCACCTCAACAAGGTGGGTTTGTCAGACTCAATAGATCTATCATTGAAAACCGTCGGCTTGAATAGTTAATGATTGCACATAATCGCATACAAAAGTTAGCACAACTAGCACTCGGGCATAAATGTAACATTTCTGATTTTTAGTATCCATATTTCTCAATTCAATGTAACGCATTTCAAACCCAATTCTAGTGCACTGTTTTGTTTCTTTTCGTACCATCAATTAAATACTATATTTCAATGCAAATCCGCAAATTTACTCGGTTTTATCCTATTAAACAATACATAAGTATCTAATTATACAAATATGACAAAAGACTAAAGTTACAAGGTCTGATGTTGAAAATTTACAAGAAACCCTAATAGGCACGGTCGCGCCTAGTTCTGGCACGGTCGCGTCGAGTGCTTTGGCACGGTCGCGCAACTTGCTTTGGAACGATCGCGCCTGGTGCCTTAGCACGGTCGCGCCCAGTACCAGTTGAAACGGAAATATAGCCTTTAATCACAGAGACGTTCGATTTCGTAACCGTTTTACACGATGCAACTATTAACAAACAGAGTTAAGCCACTTGATCATCCTAATTACAACAAATAAACGAAATTTCATCAATTCATCTAATAATCAACAAAATCGTCCACTAAACCGTCGAATTCTCCAAATTGTTTGCAATTCTCCCAAGCAAACGCACAAACGATCCTCCCAGAAGCTACTGACCCACTTGAAGCAACCAGAATCGTAGCAGGAGACGCCGAAAACCAAGCTCGCCGACGTTGGAACTCCTTCCTACCGTTCGCTATCGATTCGCCATCATTCCGGGTAATTGAAACCTTGTCCTCTATCGATTTAGTCCTTAGATCAAAAGCCCCATGTTAATTTGGGCTTCCAATATGGAAATCATCTTAAACCCGAATCTAGTTTTCGTTCAAAAATGATTTAATCGAATCCGACTCTAGACACGTTTTAAATCCAATTAATCTATGCAAAAAGACTCGAAATAATCTAATGGGTGAAAGCCCTATGATTTCCAACCCTGTTATCATAAGAATTAGTCAATTCGTTCCTGATTTGGAACAGACGCGGTCGCGCTAATCATCTAGCGCGGTCGTGCCTCATGAGACACGGTCGTGCCGACTACCAGCGCGATCGTGTCCTCCTGTCCAGACCCAATCATGCCTTTTGGCTAATCTCAGTCGTGTCTTAGAATCATAGACACGATCGTGCCTGGCCAAGGCACGGTCGTGCCTAATGATTTAGTTAGTTAAGCCCCTTGTTTAATCAACACGGTCACGCCCTGACTAGCATGGTCGCGCCCGTGGTTCGAGCACGGTCGTGCCCTTTTCAGGCACAGTCGTGTGTGAGTTAAATTCTTGGCAGAATTATAAATTTTATGTATTTTTCAAACCATAAATATTCTGATTAAATTACAAAATAAAAATAGTTGATTTTTATAAAATTACATTTAATCTTATTTAGAAAGAACAAATATTTAATAAATGGAAAATTATTTATTTAAAGTTTATAAAATTTAATTTACAATTATTGCTAAACCTTTCATTTAAAAAGTATTTAAATGGCTAAGTTACATTTTATAAATAAATAAATAAAATAATGATTATTTATTTACCTTATATTTAAACAAAGACATTTACTTATTTATACTCAATTTCATTTAACACTTATAATATTTTCATAAACAATAATTATTTACATTATTTATTTAATTATTCAAACTCAAACCTTAATCAAAATGTTCTAAAAATATTCTTTCAAACTTTATATATTTTTATTCAATACCTCCGATTACAAATCAATGACTTGTTACACAAGTCCAAATGCAACTTTAGAATTCAACTCTTGTGCACACTATTAATACCATATACATTACACTTTAGGTTAACTTGTGCATTTCAAGGATCTTTATTCTATCTAGTACATTTGTTAGCAACGCCTTCAAACCAAATGAGTATACATAGCCCCCTTTTACTCTTTTACATTTTTGGGGCGGAACATGAACATTATTCAAATTACATGTTTACATTTACACAAACAACACAAGTACAAATCCTATTTACATTCATGTGTGCAATTTGAGCTTTATGCCCGAGTGCTAGGTGTGCTAACCTTTGTATGCGATTATGTGCAATCATTAACTATTCAAGCCGACGGTTTTCAATGATTGATCTATTGAGTCTGACAAGCCCACCCAGATTGGGGTGATTGATACCGACAACACAATTTTGCATGCTAGTTACAAAGGTTTGATTGTACATGGTTACACAATAGCTGCTCCCCATAAATGCCTTATTTATCATGTTATGTAAGGATTTGTTTTACAAACTATATGCTATCTATATAAACCTGTGTTATACTCACCAACTTTTTAGTTGACTTTATTTTATTCATGTTTCAGGTTCTAATGTGTGAGATTGATCAAGATGTGCTACACATAGGCTTGGACTTGGTTAATTTAAATAAAAGAACTCTATGTATTTCAATTTTGTTCTATCTTGGATTTGGTTGTGTTTGGACTACTTGTTATGAAATTTGATGTTTAATATATTCAATCTAGTAAACAATGTGCTTATGAACAGTCTACATGTCCCACCCCGATGATTCCGCCATCGGTCGGGGTGTGACAGATTGGTATCAGAGCCTTGGTTATAGAAAATTAGGTTATTAGACACCTTGACCTAGACTATAACTTTAGGACACCTACTTATGCTATGTTTCATGATTTCATGTTATATGCTACATGCTATATGTTATATGTTATGTGTTACATGCTATGTGCTACATGCTTACTATGATTAGCTATTATTTTAATTGTTAAAAATCCATGACCTATTAATATATGCTTAAATGATAAATAAAATAAACAATATCCCTTCCTATATCCTAAAACCTCATAATATTCTTATCTTCTTCTCTATCTGGAAGAGTGACACCTGTATTTTGGGTTTTCTGTCTAGGAAAGCATTTCGCATAAATCCCAATCAACCGAGGGACCCGTATGCTTTCTTGGGAATTCCCGAGATGATTGTTTACTTATAGGCTAAAGCATGTCTCCTTGAAAATTATATAAGTTTAAATTAACCTTAATGTGTCATAGTATTCGAGTGATTATATCACTATTTGAGTACAATCCAAACTATGATTATCTATTTATTTTGTTATCTTATTCTATTAAATCCAAACAATTCTCATAAGTTCTTACATCTTTTCTTGTCTTGTGAAAATATGTAGAATGCCTCCTCGTCGTGCTCCCGCGGCCAACACCAATTCCGACATTGCTGCTATTCTTGCACAACTCGTGACACAACTCACTCAAGCTAATAGTGCCACCAATGGCAACAATGGTGGAAATGGTAGTAATAGTGGTAATGCTGGTAATGGTGGAAATGGTGGTAACAACCCATCTCAATGCACCTTCAAGCACTTCAACTCGTGCAATCCCCTCAAGTTCTATGGTACCGAAGGAGCTACCGGACTCCTTCAATGGTTTATAAGCATTGAGAATACCTTTCTCAATAGTGACTGCCCCGACAACCTACGTGTTCATCATGCCACAAGTGTCCTACAAAAACGGGCACTCACGTGGTGGAATGGGGAGAAGCGAAATCGAGGTGTGGATGTGGCAATGGCCTTACCTTGGGATGAGGTTAAAAGGTTAATGACCGAGGAATTCTGTCCTCGAAATGAAGTAAAGAAACTTGAAGCCGAATTTTGGGATCTTGCCCAAGATAGTGGTGAAAACTTGGCATACACAACTCGGTTCCATGAGTTGAGTCTTCTTGTGCCCCACATGGTCACTCCTCTGTCCTGCTGTATTGAAAAGTATATTAGGGGACTACCTAGGAAAATTCAAGATACTGTCCTAGGAAGGAATCCCGCAACACTTGAAGATGCCATCCGTTTGTTCGCTACTTTAACCGATAATCATGTGAAAGCGGGGACTCTTACTAAAAATGGCACCAAGAAAGTTTCTGACACTATAACCCCTCCTACCCACAACAAAGAAGCCACAACTGAACCCTCCCGTAATAATAGGAAAAGGAAGACTAGAAACTATGTTGTGGTCACTCCTGCTATTCCTATTAACCAAGCTGCACCTATGGTTCAAGCACCGGCCAAAAAGCCATATGTGGGAATCTACCCACTTTGTGCCACCTGCAACTACCATCATCCCCGAGGCATCCCATGTCGCCTTTGTACTTATTGTGGGAAATATGGCCATACAGTTAATGTTTGTAGGGCCAAAGCTCTTGCGGGCCAAGTCAACCCACCAAACCAAACCAACACCCAAGTGATTAATCAAGTTGTACCCGCTATTGCAAATGGGCGAGCATGTTATGAGTGTGGCAACCCGAACCATTTCCGTGATCAATGCCCAAAGTTAGTCAATGCTAGACAAGGTGGAGCTCGTGGGCGTGCTTTCAACATAAACGCCAATGAAGCTCAAGCCAACAATGACATGGTCAATGGTACGTTTCTTGTTAATAGTCAATATGCCTCCATTTTATTCGATACCGGTGCCGATAAAAGTTTTGTGTCACTTAACTTTGAACCTTTACTTGCAAAGACACGATCCCAATTAGAGAAAACTTTCACTGTCGAAATAGCAAATGGTGATTCACTTACAATTGACTCCGTTATATATGACTGCTCCTTAGAACTTAATAATCATACATTCCCAATCAACCTTGTTCCAATGCCACTAGGAAGCTTTGATATCATCATAGGCATGGATTGGCTACCAAATCATCATGCCGAAGTTATTTGTTTTGAGAAGTGCATCCGAATACCCCTACCATCGGGAGAAATGTTAAGAGTCTTTGGTGAAAATCCTTGTAAAGGACTTAAGTTAATGTCGTGCACTACCGCCCAAAAGTACCTATGAAAGAAGTACGTGTCCTTCTTAGCTCATATTGTCCAAAAAGATGTCAAAAAGAAGAGTATACAAGACATTCCCATTATTCGGGATTTTCCCGAAGTATTTCCAGAAGACTTATCCGGCCTTCCACCCGTTCGACAAGTAGAATTTCGCATTGATCTTGTGCCCGGAGCTAACCCCATGGCTAGAGCTCCATACCGTCTTGCACCTTCTGAAATGCAAGAACTTGCAAGTCAACTTCAAGAGCTCTCCGACAAGGGATTCATTCGTCCAAGTCATTCACCGTGGGGTGCACCCGTCTTATTCGTCAAAAAGAAGGATGGATCATTTCGCATGTGTATTGACTACCGCGAACTCAACAAGCTTACTATCAAAAACCGTTATCCCTTGCCTAGAATTGATGACCTCTTTGATCAACTTCAAGGTTCTACTTGCTTCTCAAAGATTAATCTTCGTTCTGGTTATCACCAACTCCGTGTGCAAGAAGACGATATTCCAAAGACTGCCTTCCGAACAAGGTATGGTTATTACGAGTTCATGGTTATGCCTTTTGGACTAACCAATGCACCCGCAGTTTTCATGGACCTCATGAATCGTGTGTGCAAACCGTACCTAGATAAGTTCGTGATAGTTTTCATCGATGACATCTTAATCTATTCCAAGACTAAAGCCGACCATGAGCAACATCTTAGATTGGTTTTGGATCTCTTGAAGAAGGAACAACTATATGTCAAATTCTCCAAATGTGAATTTTGGTTAAAAGAAGTTCAATTTCTTGGTTATATTGTCAACGACAAGGGTATTCATGTTGACCCTGCTAAAATCAAAACGGTTAAGAATTGGAATGCCCCGAAGACCCCCACTGAAGTTCGTTCATTTCTTGGTCTTGCGGGATATTACCGTCGTTTTATCTCAAACTTCTCTAAGATTGTCGTCCCCCTTACCGCTTTGACCCACAAGGGTAAGACTTACGAATGGGGACCAAAGTAAGAAGAAGCTTTCCAAACCCTTAAGCAAAAGTTGTGCAATGCTCCCATTTTGGCTCTCCCTGATGGAAATGATGATTTAGTTGTCTACTTTGATGCTTCCAACCAAGGTCTTGGTTGTGTCCTCATGCAACGAGGCAAGGTAATCACTTATGCATCAAGGCAACTTAAAATTCATGAGAAGAATTATACGACGCACGATCTCGAGTTGGGTGCGGTCGTATTTGCATTAAAGTTTTGGAGACATTATCTCTATGGCACGAAATGCGTGGTGTTCACCGACCACAAAAGTCTCCAACACATCTTCAATCAAAAGGAACTCAATATGAGGCAACGACGTTGGGTTGAACTCCTTAACGACTATGACTGAGAGATTCGTTACCATCCCGGTAAATCGAATGTTGTAGCCGATGCTTTGAGTTGAAAGAACCATGTCATGCTTCAATGTGTTCGAATTCAAACCGACATCCAAAACCGCATCTTAGAAGCTCAGCACGTCTCAGTCACCGAGGGTAACATGTACAAGGAAATGTCGTGTGGTGTTGAACTTCTACTTGAATCTAAACCAAATGGCTTACTTTATTACTTGAACCGTATTTGGGTTCCCGATCACGATGATCTCCGTACATTTCTCATGAACGAGGCTCACAAGGCTCGTTATTCTATTCATCCTGGTGCGGATAAAATGTACCTAGATCTTCGCCAACAATATTGGTGGCCCGGTATGAAAAAGGACATTTCTCTTTATGTTGCCAAATGTTTAACCTGCTCCAAAGTCAAAGCCGAACATCAACGTCCTTCTGGCTTACTTGAACAACCAGAAATTCCCGTGTAGAAATGGGAAAACTTAGCTATGGATTTCATTACCAAGCTCCCTCGCACCTCTAGTGGTTATGATAGCATTTGGGTGATTATTGATCATCTCACCAAATCTGCTCATTTCTTGCCTATCCGTGAAGACTATCGGGTTGAGAAACTAGCCCGAATTTACATTGATGAAATCGTGAGCCATCAAGGTGTTCCCTTGAATATAATATCTGATCGAGATGCCCGGTTCACTTCTCGATTTTGGCAATCTCTCCAAACTGCTCTTGGCACACGATTGGATTTGAGCACGGCTTATCATCCTCAAACTGATGGTCAAACCGAGCGAACAGTCCAAACTCTTGAAGACATGCTTAGAGCTTGGGTAATTTATTTTGGTGGCAATTAGGATTCACATTTATCCCTCATTGAGTTCTCTTACAATAATAGCTACCACACAAGTATCAACATGGCTCCATTCGAAGCTCTTTATGGTCGCAAGTGTCATTCTCCTATCTGTTGGAACGATATTGGTGAAGCACAAATCACCGGTCCCGAGCTAATTCAAGAAACATCCGATAAGATCATTCAAATCCGTGACAATATTCGAGTGGCGAGGAGTCGGCAAAAGAGTTATGCCGACAAACGTCGAAAACCCCTAGAATTCCAAGTCGGTGACCTGGTTCTTCTTAAAGTATCCCCATGGAAGGGTGTGATCCGCTTTGGAAAGAAAGGCAAATTAGACCCTCGCTATGTTGGTCAATTCAAAATCCTTGAAAAGATTGGGAAAGTGGATTACAAACTCGAGTTACCTCCATCTCTTGGCAATGTGCATCCCACATTTCATGTATCTAATCTGAAGAAGTGTCTCGCTGATGAGAATCTCCATATACCGCTTGATGACATGCACATTGATGAAACGATGCACTTCGTTGAGAAACCGGTAGAAATTATGGATCGTGAAATCAAGCAACTCAAGCGAAGTCGTATTCCTAATATCAAAGTTCGTTGGGAGTCTAAGTGTGGTCCTGAATTCACTTGGGAACGAGAGGACCAAATGAAGCTCAAATACCCCCATCTTTTTACTGATGCCGTAGTTTCCTCTAGCTAAATTTTGGGACGAAATTCTCTCAACATGGGGAGACTGTAACATTTCTGATTTTTAGTATCCATATTTTCAATTCAATGTAATGAATTTCAAACCCAATTCTAGTGCACTGTTTTGTTTCTTTTCGTACCATCAATTAAATACTATATTTCAATGCAAATCCGCAAATTTACTCGGTTTTATCCTATTAAACAATACATAAGTATCTAATTATACAAATATGATAAAAGACTAAAGTTACAAGGTCTGATGTTGAAAATTTACAAGAAACCCTAATAGGCACGGTCGCGCCGAGTGCTTTGGCACGGTCGTGCGACTTGTTTTGGAATGATCGCGCCTGGTGCCTTAGCACGGTCGCGCCGCATGTGGGCACGGTCGCGCCTAGTACCAGTTGAAACGGAAATACAGCCTTTAATCACAGAGACGTTCGATTTCGTAACCGTTTTACACGATCCAACTATTAACAAATAGAGTTAAGCCACTTGATCATCCTAATTACAACAAATAAACGGAATTTCATCAATTCATCTAATAATCAACAAAATCGTACACTAGACCGTCGAATTCTCCAAATTGTTTGCAATTCTCCCAAGCAAACGCACAAACGATCCTCCCTGAAGCTACTGACCCACTTGAAGCAACCGGAATCGTAGCAGGAGATGCCGGAAACCAAGCTCGCCAACGTCGGAACTCCTTCCTACCGTTTGCTATCGATTTGCCATCATTCCGGGTAATTGAAACCTTGTCCTCTATCGATTTAGTCCTTAGATCAAAAGCCCCATGTTAATTTGTTCTTCCAATATGGAAATCATCTTAAACCCGAATCTAGTTTTCGTTAAAAAATGATTTAATCGAATCCGACTCTAGACACGTTTTAAATCCAATTAATCTATGCAAAAAGACTCGAAATAATCTAATGGGTGAAAGCCCTATGATTTTCAACCCTGTTATTATAAGAATTAGTCAATTCATTCCTGATTTGGAACAGACGCGGTCGCGCTAATCATCTAGCGCGGTCATGCCTCATGAGACGCGGTCGTGCCGACTACCAGCGCGGTCGTGTCCTCCTGTCCAGACCCAATCATGCCTTTTGGCTAATCTCAGCCGTGTCTTAGAATCATAGACACGATCGTGCCTGGCCAAGGCACGGTCGTGCCTAATGATTTAGTTAGTTAAGCCCCCTGTTTGATCAACACGGTCGCGCCCTGACTAACATGGTGGCGCCCGTGGTTCGAGCACGGTCGTGCCCTTCCCAGGCACGGTCGTGTGTGAGTTAAATTCTTGGCAGAATTATAAATTTTATGTATTTTTCAAACCATAAATATTCTGATTAAATTACAAAATAAAAATAGTTGATTTTTATAAAATTGCAATTAATCTTATTTAGAAAGAACAAATATTTAATAAATGGAAAATTATTTATTTAAAGTTTATAAAATTTAATTTACAATTATTGCTAAACCTTTCATTTAAAAAGTATTTAAATGGTTAAGTTACATTTTATAAATACATAAATAAAATATTGATTATTTATTTACCTTATATTTAAACAAAGACATTTATTTATTTACACTCAATTTTATTTAACAGTTATAATATTTTCATAAACAATAATTATTTACATTATTTATTTAATTATTCAAACTCAAACCTTAATCAAAATGTTCTAAAAATATTCTTTCAAACTTTATATATTTTTATTCAATACCTCCGATTACAAATCAATGACTTTTTACACAAGTCCAAATGCAACTTTAGAATTAAACTCTTGTGCACACTATTAATACCATATACATTACACTTTAGGTTAATTTGTGCATTTCAAGAATCTTTATTATATCTAGTACATTTGTTAGCAACGCCTTCAAACCAAGTGAGTATACATAGCCCCCTTTTACTCTTTTATATTTTTGGGGTGGAACATGAACATTATTCAAATTACATGTTTACATTTACACAAACAACACAAGTACAAATCCTATTTACATTCATGTGTGCAATTTGAGCTTTATGCCCGAGTGCTAGGTGTGCTAACCTTTGTATGCGATTATGTGCAATCATTAACTATTCAAGCCGACGGTTTTCAATGATAGATCTATTGAGTCTGACAAACCCACCCAGATTTGGGTGATTGATACCGACAACACAATTTTGCATGCTAGTTACAAAGGTTTGATTGTACATGGTTACACAATAGCTGCTCCCCATAAATGCCTTATTTATCATGTTATGTAAGGATTTGTTTTACAAACTATATGCTATCTATATAAACCTGTGTTATACTCTCCAACTTTTTAGTTGACTTTATTTTATTCATGTTTTAGATTCTAATGTGTGAGATTGATCAAGATGTGCTACACATAGGCTTGGACTTAGTCAATTTAAATAAAAGATCTCTATGTATTTCAATTTTGTTCTATCTTGGATTTTGTTGTGTTTGGACTACTTGTTATGAAATTTGATGTTTAATATATTCAATCTAGTAAACCATGTGCTTATGAACAGTCTACATGTCCCAACTCGATGATTCCGCCATCGGTCGGGGTGTGACAATAAAGCTCAAATTGCACACATGAATGTAAATATGATTTGTATTTGTGTTGTTTGTGTAAATGTAAACATGTAATTTGATAGAGTTCATGTTTCACCCCAAAAATGTAAAAGAGTAAAAGGGGCTATTAAATACTCACCTTAATCAAATTTGTAGCTAACACGAGACTCTAGGTAGCAAAGTGATCCTTCTAACGCACAACGTTAACCTAGAGTGTATTGCGTATGAAGATGAATTAATAAAATATCTAAATCTAATTCTAGGGCTTCAAAGGATGTGAGTATAGGGAATTGTGTAATGAGTTCGTGTCGGATTATGTAAAAGGATTGCATAAGTGTTTGCATTTTATTCTTGGATAATTGTTTTATAACTATTAAAGTCGGGATATAGTGTCCCTAAAATAATGATTTAGAGTTTGGGGTTAATTAACTAAATAAATTAGATTTATTTATTTAAAACGTAGCATGAAATTATATTGTTTTAGATATAAACAAAATAAATAAGTCTATCCTTATGTAGTTATTTAGTCATGAAAATGCGTTGAATTTGGGTGAATATATATTAGTTTATAAAAACTAGTGTTACATACCATTTAACACTAAGTGAGTTGAAATTATAACTTATATGAATAATAAACATATCTATTTTTATTCGGGGATATAAACGTGGGTAACTAATATAAATAATTATATTATTTATAAGTTTGAAAACGTTACACGAGTTTGTAAACGAGGCGAAGAAATATCTAAATATATATATTAATTTTAATTGGAGTCACGGGTTGAAAATAATATAAATATTTTATTTATTCAAAGTCGGGATTTGAAAATAATATAACTATATTATTTTAAAAGTTGGTACTTTTAAGTGAAGAAGGGTTACAAATCAAACCCGAGCCTACGGGTGGTTTTACGAGGCTAGAACACATTAATATATTAATATAATAATATAGGGTATTGTTTTTATATTAAAATAATAGTCAAAAACGTTTTAAAATTTAAAAGGGTGTGGAGAGACTCGAACCCAGGTCTCTCCCACACCAGCACACTCACCAAACCAACTCCGCCCGCTAGGGTATCGCACACAAGACCGGGCAGAAATGATTTTAACACAGAAAGCCAGTGAGTTCTTCTCCTTTACTCTAGATCGATCAAACCCAGCCCCAATTCCACCAAATCCGGTAACGACTGTATATAAGATCATAGGGGTTTTGTTCGCTGTCATCAAACGAGTCTGAGGTGGGTTTTAATTGCAAAAACAACGGGTTTGGGATCGTTTAATTACGGAATCAAAAGCCGAAACCCTAAGTTTGAACCCAAAATTGTTTTGAATGATTCTGATAATGGAATGCGATAGAAACATGGGGCTTTTACTAATTAGGGTCTTGCGAATCTGTCAGTATGGTTTAATTGGATTATGATTAAGTCTAGGGTCGAAACCCCCAAATCGTTTTATGAACGAACCCTAGTTACGGGGTCTTGATTAAGTAAATGATATGAGGCTGAATTGGCATAGGGTTATCAATTAAAAATGGATTTTGAATCTACTGGTATGAATTAATTTGATTTAGACAGAGTCGGGGGTAGGTTTCGATTAAATCCGAAATTGTCAAGAACCGTAGAATCGGATCATGTTTGATTCCATAATGTAAGCCCTAATAAGCATAGGGCTTTTAATCTATAGATAAAAACGTAGCTAATGATAGGTTCAATTACCAGAATGATGTTCGAATTGACCGCGATCGACTAAACGAATGCCGACTGTGACGGGATCGGTTTTCCGACGACTGCTTTCTTCTTCGATGCAATTGGATGGTGTAACAGGTTCAAGGGGATTCGTTAGAGATTTGCAGGTGGTCGATTTCTGTGTAAACGATCAATAGTTGTGAATTGGTGAGTAATAAGAATGAGGTCGACGGTCACGGTTTAATTAGCTGTAAATGGAGTTTAATCGTGTACTGATGACGCTGATAATTGCTCCATAATGATCGATAATGACACCAACGTGTAAAACGGATACGAATTGCAACGGATTTCGGGAGTGGGGTTCTGATTCAAGTCAAAAACGGTAGTTTGACTTTCCAAAGTTAAACTAAATCAAAAATGGGTTAATTACAGATTAATCCCTACAGTTTCATGTTTAAAAGTTTTGAATCTGGCGGAACTGGTCCCTCGGGTTAGAGTTGAGTAGAGTTGGTTAAAGATATGTTAGTTTAATTTATTAAAAGTCAACGGGAACATAATTCTTCAATTTTTGACTTTCAAACTTTATTATAATTTGATTTGATTAATTACACAACTAGTCCTTGAAGGTTTTAAATGTCGTGTTGTTATTTTATTAATTAAAATAAATTAAAATAGGGTCGGCAAATCAGGAATGTTACACTCTAGACCAAACTTAGACACTTAGACAAAGACTAATACAACTCATTCAAATACAATAACACAACCATTCTTCAAACTGGTTGTCACCAAACATGCTCCAACAAACTCCCCCTTGACAACAGATTCAGAAAATGTTTTCACTTTTTCCAAATAAGCTCTAACAAACTCCCCCTTGACAACAGCTTCAAAAGGTGTCTGCTAATTTGCTCACATGATGAAGTCTCTTTTGTACCTGTAGTCCATGTCCATCTGCACTCAAACTTGAACAAGTCATAAGAAAGAGAATTCTTTGTCTACATTCAACCACTCTCAAACACTTACAAAATATTAAGCATTAAGTTCAAATTTCACTTTTTCAAAGATGTACCCAAGTCAGAAAAATCATGTACTTTCCATGGAAGCGAGAAATAAAATCTTTTTGAATATTTGAAATTTATATCAAAACACATCGAAAATATTTTTAGAATTTTTTTTTGAATTAAACAAGCAAAAAATGTAAAATGTAAAAACAATATATATATATATATATATATATATATAAGTTTTTTCAAAATTAACAAAAATAAAATCTTTTTGGCATTTTTCTTTACAAACGGAATCACATATTTTTGGTCGAACACTGTGAGTAAGAAGATCATATCAGTTCTTGATGAAACACACACAAACATTTCAGATATAAAATACCTGCAGATCTAAGGGTGACCTATGGTATTATGTTCAGATAATATTCTCAACTCGTCAAATCATGTATCTTGTTCAACACTTCAATATGATATCTAAGCAATGAATATCTCGGAACTAACATTTCAAACTTTCATAATCTATCAATTCTTTTGAAACACTATCCAGATGATATCACAACTTTCTTTTTCACAATTTTCTTTTTCCCATTCAGAAATTCATGAAATGATATGCGATAAACTTCAAAGTAAACAGATTCAAATCATGACATGCTACCTTATTCGTATCGAATTTGCAATATACTACAAGTCATTTCAAGTTGTCAACATTATAAGATTTGAAACCAAAATCTTTTTTATCCCACGTTCTTGTGAGTTTGTACCATTTATATGAAAACAACGGCTACCCCACAAGTATTCCAACAGAAAGTAAATTGCACCATCTTTAAGACATATGAGACTTTGTGCAAAAGAATATGTATATCAATCTCTAGGATGAAATTACATCAATTAGCACAGGAAAAAAACAGATCCCGAAGGATATAAAGAATCATTAAGATTCAGAATCAAGTGATTCATATAGATTGCTTTGGCTTTGATGATTCTCAATGATATCATGTGACAGATGAAAGATTGAATAAAGAATCGATTGATTCAATAATTCAGGGTAATTTGGTCCAACTGTTATCTGGATCCCTTCATGAATCAGTATAATCAAGTGATTTTGATTCAAGGGCTAGTAGGTGCTTGACAGATGATATCAAGACATATCTTAGTTCAACAACACATTGCATGTTTTTTGGGGCATGGGCCCTGAAGTGAACTGAAAATTTGTGCTAATGACAAAATCCGATACTCGTGTCATGAAATTCTTAAAGTCTCATATTCTATATTTGATAATGATCTTTTAACACACACACCCGGCATATTATGGGTTCAAATCACAGTTGTGACATAGATCATTAAGATTTTCACACTACTAATGGTCTAAAAACGCTTCTAGCCTACTTACAATTCAAATTACATGCAGATATCCAAATTAATACATTATAGAGTCAATGTCAAGTAGTCATGAAGCTATCATTTCCTGTTTGTGCAAACTAAGAAGTTTAGATCGAATCATATAAGCATAAACTTGAAACATAAATACAGAAACCATGTAGTCATTCTATGGTCATGTGTGTATGATCACCTACTGATGTACTATCGTTTCTTCTCTAAAACTTCAAGCAGTGTCGATTTTTATCTTTTTCAATTTGTTTGGTTTTTCATAAAGCAAGTAAACTAAAGAAACTAAAGCATGACAATAATTTTCAAAATAAAACTTTAATGGAAGAAAAATAAGAGAAAAACTTCCATGAAAAATAATTTTGAAATTTTTTTTACTTGGGTACTAATCATTTTCACCACATACTCAAAAACGGATTCAAAGATATCATCAGAAGTTACCACAATCAAACATTTATCACCTGAGTAGACTCCCCCTGTCTAGATGACTCCCCCTGAACACTAGAAGTAGGTTCAACATCAAGAGCTTGATGCTCACACACCTACCTCCTGTGTCTCAAGATTCTTTATCATCATAGACTCATTTACTGCGTGACAAACGAAACGAGTAACTCCTTCAATTTCTCCCCCTAAGCATCAAGTCGTTGAACCATAATCAACAACTCATTGAGTAAAGTCTATGTGCCATGAAACAACCACTATCAACACAACTAATCAAGGTCAATAAAGAAAAGTTAGCAGCCAATAGTTCTCTCTGGTTGTCCCTGCACATCAAACAACAAACATTAACTTGAAATGGAAACCCAAGCAATAGTGGTATTGGGTCGTCCATCTTTATCATCGTAAACCACATCTCTAAGTTCACATTCAAATCTCTCATCAATCTTTGGAGATTGCTCCTACGAATCAGAAATAGAAACTTTAGATTTTCAAACACTCTTTTGTTCATTAAGTTTTTTCTTCTTAAAATGAAAAGTGTTTGAGCATTCTGGTTCATTTGAAACATGTTTAGATTGTGAAACCTCTTGTTGTTCTAAAAGTTTTCTCAATCGTCTGTTTCTTCTTCTCTTTTGAGGTTTAGATAACTTCACCTCGGATTTTGAATCAAGAGATTGTGTATCAACAGATCTTGTGACAAACGGTCTAGTCTTCGATGTCTCATAAGACTTTGTACCCGCAACCTTTGAAGGACAATTCACACAAATGTGTCCCATTACACCACAATGAAAACATGCTCTTCTCTCAATAAACTTCCTTCTGTAAGGAGCTTTAGGAGTCATACCTCTTGAACCTCTAGAACTAGACGCTTCACTTTGATTCACAGCAGTTGGAGCTTAACTTGTGACTTTGGTTTAACCATTGGTTTTGTCTTTGGTTCAACAAACGGTCTAGCCAACATTGGATCTTCCAATCTCTTTCCAGCATTCTTAGTTGGGCAATTCTTCACAACATGACCAACAACACCGCAATGAAAACTTGAACGCCTTTCCTTGTAAAACCGAACATGTCGTTCCTTTTGAACACCACTTGAACTTGATGATTTACACTGAGAGACAGTGTTAGACGATTGAACAACCTTGGGTTTATTAGAATTAATCTTTTCTTTAAGAAAATCCACAGTTGATGTTTTCAAAATGTTATTAATTTCTTGAAAATCAAACCCTGCACTCACAAAAATGTTTTAATGGTCTGGTTTTTGTTGTTCAATGTCTTCATCGGGTTCTTTCAAGATACACCTATCACTGGTGATTTTATTGGCAACAACAAGTTCATCAACCTTACACTCTTTCACTTTTCCTTTGGCTTGTTCTGGATCAAAGTTTTCATCATCACTAGAGTCATCATAAATCATGTCTTCTTCTGCAACCGAATTAACTTTGAAAATGGTTTTAGGTTCTAGATCTTCTTTAGTCACTTCTTCAACACTTCGAACTGTGTAGTTTCCATTAAATGGAGGACAGAAACCGACTCCCCCAACAACTTTATCATCCTGCTGTGAACAATAACCAACTCCACCAACTACTTTCTCACCACTAGCTTTCTCATTATAATATTCCAACAGAAAACTGGAATTCTTATAATCCTCAAGCTTTTTCATTAGCTTGGTGACTTCACTCTGTGACTTGGCAAGTTCATATATTTTATTTTCATATTCTGAATATGCCACATCAATGTGAAAAGCTTGTTCATTTACTTTTGATTGTAAAACTTTGATATCATCTTTCAATGATTCAATTGTTGTATTTAAAAGCTTCTCCTTTTCTTTCAATGTTTGATTAGTTAAGTAGTTTGCCTTCAAGTCACATATCAGGTTAATATTGTCATCACACAATCTCAGAATTTTTAAACCAGAATCAATGCATTTAGAACATGAAAGAGAAATAACCCCATTTACTTGTTTAGTATCATCCATAAATCCACTGGCTTCAGCAGACAACTCAGCTACTTTCTCTGTCACCTTCCCTGTAGCCACATTGTCATTCATCAACTCTTCAGTAGAGAGTCAACATTATGAACTGTAGACTTCATTTTCAGTCACGCTCCGAGAATCACTTGAACTATCACTTGATTCTATAGAAATGTCACCTTCAGAATCACTCTGCCTATCTAATTCTTCTTTAATCAAGGCCACGAACGCTTGAGTAGTAAATTCTTCATTGAGTATAATCTTGACACCCTCGTCGTCATTTTTGTCACTAAGTTCAGTCACATCACCTTCTTCATAAGATTGAACTTTACCAATCATGTCCGCTATAGACATATGGGTAAACTTTTTGTTTTCCTTGATGAGCACTTAGTACTTCTGAAACTTAGGTAGAAGAGCATCCAACAGCTTCTCATTCACCTTAGTATTCCCTACAGCCACATTGTCATTCATCAACTCTTTAGTAGAGAGTTTTGCCTCAACATTCTGAACTGTAGACTCTTCATTTTCAGTTACGCTCCGAGAATCACTTGAACTATTACTTGATTCTATAGAAATGTCACTTTCAGAATCACTCTGCCTCTCTGATTCTTCTTTAATCAAGGCCACGAACGCTTGAGTAGTAAATTCTTCATTGAGTACAACCTTGACACTCTCGTCATCACTTTTGTCACTAACTTCAGTCACATCACCTTTTTCATAAGATTGAACTTTACCAATTATTTTCGCTATAGACATACGGGTAAACTTTTCATTTTCCTTGATGAGCACTGAGTACTTCTGAAACTTAGGTGGAAGAGCATCCAACAGCTTCTCATTCACCTCAATATTAGTGTAAGAAACATCACAGTTTACCAACTCACCCCATAGATGGCAGTATCTGGTAAAAATATCATCAACAGATTCATCCACCAAATACTTGAAAACCATGAATTATTTCTTCATCAAGTCTCTCCTACTCTTCTTCACATCGCCTCATCAATGCTTCCCAAAAATCTCTTGATGTTTTAAAATTCTTGAAACTATAGAAGAGTTCTTTTGATAAAGACAACGTTAGAATCGCAAGCGTCTTCTTCTCTCGATTATATACTTTCTTCTCTTTTTCAGTTAAAGCTGACACCGACTTAGGTGCATTGGAGATAGCCATACATACATAAATCGGATGAGTATACCCTTCTGTTATTGGTATCCAAAAATCAGTATCGGACAAAGAAACATACTCCATAAACTGAGCTTTCCATGTAGAATAATCCACGAGAGATACGAGTCTAGGAGGCGACGAAGTCCCAAACATATTGTTAAACGTCAACGTGATTATAAATTTTGACGGAATCAAAATATTCAACAATTTAACCAATTTAGAGCACGTCCAAACTGATTTAAAACGAAACCGAAACAATCTCGAACTTTCTCGTCCAACTAAAAATCACGTTCTAGTTTCAACAAAAAATATTTGTTTCAACCGGCGACGTCGTTATAACCCCGGAAATCACGGTCGAAAAACCCGAAAAGTATTTTTTTAGAAATTATAAACACTTTCTTGTCTCACTTTCAGACCAACCGAAACAGCTTTAAACGATTTCCAAATGATCCAAATATTTTCCGAACAACTAGAAGTAGTACTCGAGTCTCTAGAAAACCTAGTCGTATTTCCCGGAAACAACGTTAAACAACCGAAAACCCCGTCCGAAAAACTCGAAAAATCACTTGCAAGCTTCAATGACACGTTTTGATGCTATTCAAAACAGCTCAAAACGAGTTCAAAATCTTTCAAGAATTTCCTGATCCAATGCGTATCACAACAGAGATACTTGTGATTACTTTCTTGTTCCTGAACGTACACACTAACGTCCCGAAAACTAGTCCACAAAACACCGAAAAAACATTCGCATAATAGCTAAAATAATATCAAATTGAAGCCACTGATGTTCAAGCGCATTTGCTGTTGTTCATGTCACACCCCGACCGATGGCGGAATCATCGGGGCGGGACATGTAGACTGTTCATAGCACATGGTTGACTAAATTGAAATATATTAAAGTCAAATTTCCATTTCAAATAATCCAAGTACAAATCAAATTCAAACAAAGAAACATAAACAACTCATAGAATTCTTGATTTAAATTGCTAAGTCCAAATCCAATATTGAGCACGTCTTGAATCATTCTCACATATTAGGGCCTGAAACATGAATAAAATAAGGTCAACTAAAAAGTTGGTGAGTATAACACAGTTGTATATAGATAGCATATTGTTGAAAACAAATCCTTTACAAAACATGATAAAATAAGGCATTTATGGGGAGCAGCTATTGTGTAACCATATACAACCAAACCTTTGTAACTAGCATGCAAAAATTATGTTGTCGGTTTCAATCACCGCGCACCTGGGTGGGTTTGTCAGACTCAATAGATCTATCATTGAAAACCGTCGGCTTGTATAGTTAATGATTGCACATAATCGCATACAAAGGTAAGCACACCTAGCACTCGGGCATAAAACTCAAATTGCACACATGAATGTAAATAGGATTTGTACTTTGTGTTGTTTGTGTTAATGTAATGTGTAATTTGAATAATGTTCATGTTTCACCCCAAAAGTGTAAAAGAATAAAAGGGGCTATGAAATACTCACTTGATAAGGAGGTGTAGCTAACAAGGATAATAGATAGAAAAATAAAGATCCTCGAGTGCACAATTTAACCTAAAGAGTAATGTATGTTGTATCAAATAGTGTGCACAAAAGTGTAAGTTAAATGATGGTTTGAACTTGAGTAAAATGTTATTGATTTGAACTTGGATGTGTTGAATAAAATATAAAGTTTAAAATGAATATTATCAAAACATTTTGATTAAGGTTTGAGTTTGAATAAAAAATTAAGTAAGGTATAAAATTATTGCTTATGAAAATAAATAAATAATTGATTTTGTTTAAACATGAATTAAATAAATAGTCATTATCTTATTCATTTATAAAAATTTGTAACCTAGACATTTAAAATGTCATTTATGTGTAAGCTTTTACAATAAATATAAATTTAATTTTTATAACTTTAAATAAATAATATTTATTCCAAGATCAAACTTTTAATCCTTTTTAAATAATTAAAACACATTTTTTTATAAAATCTGAAACATTACTTATGGAAAAATATAAAATTTATAATTCTGCCAAAAATCTAACTCATACACGACCGTGCCTCTGAGGGGCACGATCGTGCTCAAGCCACGGGCGCGACCGCACTAGTCGGGGCGCGACCGGGTTGATCAACAGAGGGCACAAACTAGACAAGTCAACAGGAACGACCATGCCTAGGCTCGGCACGGTCGTGTCTATCATTCTTAGACACAACAGAGATTAGCCTAGAGGGCATGACTAGGTCTGGACAAGAGGACACGACCGCGCTACTAGTCGGCACGACCGCGCTACATGAGGCACGGTCGTGCTAGATGATTAGTGCGACCGTGTCTCTTCCAAATCAGACACGAATTGATAAATTCTTGTATTTTAAATGCTGAAATTGTTAGGCTTTTGATTATTGAGTTGTTACGAGTCTTTTCATATAAGTTAATTGTATGTAAATCATGTTTAAGAATGGATTCAATTAAATCATTTTTATTAAAATAAGAATTTCGGTTTTGGATGATTTCTTTAATGGAAGCCAAGATTAACATGGGGCTTTTGATATATCGACTGAAACGAATGAGAGGAATGTTTCAATTACCCAAAACCGTAGAGAATTGACAGAGATCGGTAGAAGGAAGTTTCGGCGTCGAAAATCTTGACCTCCGACGACTTCTGCTGCGATTCCGACTGCTTCAATGGCTTCGGGTGTTCCAGAGAGGATTGTATATCGTATAGAGGTGGATTGTTCGGGAGTATTCGGATTGTAGAGAGGATTTGTGGTCTTGGGAGATAATTCTTTGAGGCTGAACGATTTCAGGATTAATTGGTAGTAAAGGGAATGATTGATAGTGTTATTTTCTTGATTAATGAAAATAAAACGTATAATGGTTTTGAATTCGAACGATTGGGCGTTTTGAAACTGCATTTACGTTTCGACTGTTACGCAGGCGCGACCGTGCCAATATAGGCGCGACCGTGCCAATATAGGCGCGATCGTTCTAGGACCAGTCGCGCGATCGTGCCGAGGCACTTGGCGCGACCGTGCCAGGACGAAGCACGACCGTGCTAATTAGGGTTTCTTGATAAATTTTCAACTTTAGTCCTTAACTTTTCAGGTTTGATAAGTTTGAATTAAATAATTTCTTGCATAGTGTTTAAATGTATATAATTGTGTAAAACTTGTGAATTTGTATCGAATCCTTGCGTTTAGTTTACAGTAAGAAAAATAATAAGACAGTGCACGAGTATTGAATTCGAAATTGCATTACATTGAATTGAAATATGAATGCTAAAAATCAGAAATGTTACAGTCTCCCCATGTTGAGAGAATTTCGTCCCGAAATTTAGCTAGAGGAAACAACAGTATCAATAAAAAGATGAGGGTACTTGAGCTTCATTTGGTCTTCTCATTCCCAAGTGAACTCAGGACCACGCTTAGATTCCCAACGAACTTTGACAATAGGAATGCGACTTCGCTTGAGCTGTTTGACTTCACGATCCATAATTTCCACCGGCTTATCAACGAAGTGCATCGTTTCATCAATGCGTACGTCATCAAGCGGTATATGTAGATTTTCATCAGCGAGACACTTCTTCAGATTAGATATATGAAATGTAGGATGCACATTTCCAAGAGATGGAGGTAACTCGAGCTTGTAAGCCACTTTCCCAATCCTTTCAAGGATTTTGAATGGACCAACATAACGAGGTGCTAACTTGCCTTTCTTTCCAAAACGGATTACGCCCTTCCATGGAGACACCTTTAGAAGAACAAGTCACCGACTTGGAATTCCAAGGGTTTTTGACGTTTGTCGGCATAACTCTTTTGCCGACTCCTCGCTACTCGAATATTGTCACGGATTTGAATAATCTTGTCGGATGTTTCTTGAATTCACTCGGGACCAGTGATTTGTGCTTCACCAATCTCGTTCCAACAGATAGGAGAACGACACTTGCGACCATAGAGAGCTTCGAATGGAGCCATGTTGATACTTGTGTGGTAGCTATTGTTGTAAGAAAACACAATGAGGGATAGATGTGAATCCCAATTGCCACCAAAATCGATTACACAAGCTCTAAGCATGTCTTCAAGAGTTTGGATTGTTCGCTCGGTTTGACCATCAGTTTGCGGATGGTAAGCCGTGCTCAAATCCAATCGAGTACCAAGAGCCTTCTGGAGAGATTGCCAAAATCGAGAGGTGAACTGAGCGTCTCTATCGGATATTATGTTCACGGGAACACCATGACGGCTCACAATTTCATCAATGTAAATTCGGGCTAGTTTCTCCACTTTGAAGTCTTCGCGGATAGGCAAGAAATGAGCGGATTTAGTGAGACGATCAATGATCACCCAAATACTATCATATCCACTCGAGGTGCGAGGGAGATTGGTAATGAAATCCATAGCTATATTCTCCCATTTCCACACGGGAATTTCTGGTTGTTCGAGTAAACCAGATGGACGTTGATGTTCGGCTTTGACTTTGGAACAGGTTAAGCATTTGGCCACATAAAGAGCTATGTCTTTCTTTATACCGGGCCACCAATAAAGTTGGCGAAGATCTTGGTACATTTTATCCGCACCAGGATGAATAGAATAACGAGTCTTATGAGCCTCGTTCATGAGAAATGCACCGAGATCGTCGCGATCGGGAACCTAAATACGGTTCAAGTAATAGAGTAAGCCATTGGGTTTTGATTCAAGAAGGAGTTCAACACCACATGACATTTCTTCTTACATGTTACCCTCGGTTACCGAGACGTGTTGAGCTTCTAAGATACGGGTTTGAATATCGGTTTGAATACGGGCACAATGAAGCATAACATAGTCCTTTCGACTCAAAGCATCGGCTACAACATTCGCTTTGCCGGGATGGTAACGAATCTCGCAGTCGTAGTCGTTAAGGAGTTCGACCCAACGTCGTTGCCTCATATTGAGTTCTTTTTGGTTAAAAATATGTTGAAGACTTTTGTGGTCAGTGAATACCACACATTTCGTGCCATATAGGTAATGTCTCCAAATCTTTAACGCGAATACGACCGCACCTAGCTCGAGATCGTGCGTCGTATAATTCTTCTCATGAACTTTGAGTTGCCTTGATGCATATGCGATTACTTTGCCTCGTTGCATGAGAACACAACCAAGACCTTGGTTAGAAGCATCACAATAGACAACTAAATCATCGATTCCATCGGGGAGAGTCAATATAGGAGCATTGCACAACTTTTGCTTAAGGGTTTGGAAAGCTTCTTCTTGTTTCGGTCCCCATTCATAAGTCTTACCCTTTTGGGTCAAAGCGGTAAGAGGGACAGCAATCTTTGAGAAGTTTGAGATGAAACGACGATAATAACCCACAAGACCAAGAAATGAATGAACTTCGGTAGGAGTCTTCGGGGCATTCCAATTCTTAATCGTTTCAATCTTAGCAGGATCAACATGAATACCCTTGTCGTTGACGATGTGACTAAGAAATTGAATTTCTTTTAGCCAAAATTCGCATTTGGAGAATTTGGCATATAGTTGTTCTTTTCTCAAGAGGTCCAAAACCAATCTAAGGGTGTTGTTCATGATCGGCTTTAGTCTTGGAATAGATTAAGATATCGTCAATGAAGACGATCACGAATTTATCAAGGTATGGTTTGTACACACGATTCATGAGATCCATGAAAACTGCGGGTGCATTGGTTAGCCCGAAAGGCATAACCATGAACTCGTAATGACCATACCTTGTTCGGAAGGCAATCTTAGGAATGTCATCCTCTTGAACATGAAGCTGATGATAACCGGATCGAAGATCAATCTTCGAGAAGCAAGTAGAACCTTGAAGTTGATCAAAGAGATCATCGATTCTAGGCAAAGGATAACGGTTCTTGATAGTAAGCTTGTTGAGTTCGCGGTAGTCAATACACATGCGAAATGATCCATCCTTCTTCTTAACAAATAAGACGGGTGCACCCCACGGTGAATGACTTGGGCGAATGAAACCTTTGTCGGTGTGACATCCGGCAATTTTCAGGTTATTTACCGTTAAACCTTAGAACGCGTTTGCAATTTAATTGTGTGTGTCTTAGACTTAATTTCAGTTAATTAGGTTATTATAAAGTCTAGCAAAGCCCTTCGTATGCATAGGTTTGCATTTCGTGAAATTTCAGAAATTTCGATACCGCGTATCGGTAAAATGCCCGTATTTAACGTTGGTGACGACCCGGTTAACCATAAAAATATCAGTTTTGATGAAAATTATATAAACTGGTTTATATTAGTGGATTATGTGTGAAATTTATGTGCAATGTGTTAAATACCGCTTTCGACGATTTTCGTTGCGTTTTACCCGGTACAATCGCTTACCGGATGAGTTAAAATGAACTGTTAGCAAAAATTATTATTTTCACTAATTATGATAGCAAATAATTAGTGGGTATTTTATATATTTTTATTTTGACGAAAAACCATGTTTAAAGTGGTAACATTTTATAAAAGTGTTGTAGTTTTTATAAAAGATCACCTACATGTGTGTGGAGGTTTATAAAATAAAAGATGGCATCTTTTCTCTCTCCCAAAAATCAGCCATAAAAAGTGGGTCCCACACCCTAATCAAGTGTTAAACACACTCATTTGATTCCTTACACACTTTGTACAAAACTACACTCCACCAAATTTGATCATTCAACTTGCATGAAATTTGAATGGAAGATGTCAAATCCTCTCTCCTCTCTCCTCTCTTGGCTGAATTCATCCCTCACCCCACCTATAAATAACCCTTCAATCTTCACTTCAATCCCACACCTTTCTATCATCTTTTCTCTAAGTGTTCTTTCAAGTGTTCTTGAGTTTTTGGTGTTCTTGGAGCATTTTCTTGAAGATTCAAGAGTGTGGAGCCAAATACTCAACAAAACCATCCATCAACTTGCATTTCACTAGTATCTCCCTTGATTTAGTTCAAGAGGTATGAACCTCATATTTCTTTGCTTCTTTCTTTTTCTTTGATAAAAATAGTGATCCTTGCAAGAGTTGTTCATCACCAACTAAAAGACTTTTTATGAACCATTAAAATTCAGCAAATAAGGGTTTTTATAAAAGGGTTTTAGTATTTATATATGCATGCATGTAGTCATGTGAATGAATGTGTGTTTATGTGTTCATATCTTGCAAAATGATGATGAATAATGTTAGATTCTTGCATGCAAACAAATATTTTGTTATGACCAAGTTAAAACAGAAAAATAAAGTGTATTATTACATAAAAACTTGTTATTTTATGTATGGATCTTAAACCCCTACGTTTGGATGCTTGTTACTAAAGATTGTGGTTTAAAAAGCATAATAAAAGCTAGGTTTGTACATGAATTGTTAGGATTATTTGAAATCTGGAAATAAGGTGATAAATATGATGTATTTTATGTATAATGATCAGCTCTAAAAGGGTATTTTATGTTGTGATGATTAGCTAGAGTTTTGACCATGATTTGTTACAAAAAGGGTGCTTAAATGATGGATTATTACATGTAAAATGATGGATAAGTTAGGTCTGATTATATGGCTGTAAAAAGATTATATTTTATGTTAAAAATCCATATTTTTAATAAATAATATGATCCTTGGTGTTTTGATGCTTTTGGATAACATTTTAGGCATGACTAGTCGTAAAATCGGTGTTTTTCGCCTTGAAAAATGAATGCTAGTTAGGTCTGATTTCAAACAGCAAATTAAACTTATTTTATGACATATTTTCAGCTAATAATGTATATGACGAGTTAGTGTTATGACCCATGTGTTTACTTATGTGGTATGATGTTTCGGTTATCGCATATGTGCTAGAAATTGCCATGTATAGGTACTTTATGTCAAAATAATGAAAGATTGTTTTGTTTGATGAAATATATTTTATTAAGTATATTTTGATGATATATGATGTTATATGAACTCATGCGTTAGAAATTTGGAAGTTTGTTCCTTAAAAGTTAGTCGTTTTGCTTGAAAGGTGCTTATGTGCAAATATTGTGACTTTAGTGTTTTCACATGTGATTTAGAACTATAAGCATATGTATGAGTAGATATATATATGTTACTAGTTTCATACTTTCATGTTGATCGTTGTTAGGTAATAACACTTGAAGTCTTCGTATGTGTGTATGATACACCATTTTTCGTTAAAAACATAACCGCGTGTCGAAGTCACCAACGGGTCGTTCAAATAAATATTTTCTTAAAAATATTATAAGTCTAAGTAGGTTGGGTCATGCGTTAGAAATTTGGAAGTTTGTTTCTTAAAAGTTAGTCGTTTTGCTTGAAAGGTGCTTATGTGCAAATATTGTGACTTTAGTGTTTTCACATGTGATTTAGAACTATAAGCATATGTATGAGTAGATATATATATGTTACTAGTTTCATACTTTCATGTTGATCGTTGTTAGGTAATAACACTTGAAGTCTTCGTATGTGTGTATGATACACCATTTTTCGTTAAAAACATAACCGCGTGTCGAAGTCACCAACGGGTCGTTCAAATAAATATTTTCTTAAAAATATTATAAGTCTAAGTAGGTTGGGTGAACAACTTGCTAGTAAGACGTGAGTTTCAATTAGTAATGTATCCCTCATGTTTAGGGCACCGTTAGCGTTCGTGGGCGTAATTTTTGCTAACACTCGTTTTTCCGTCGTTCGTTATCAAGGTGAGTTTTTCACGGCCCCATTTTTTTAAACTATTTTGTTGCTTTATAAACTATGGGGGAAGAACATGCTTTCGTTCGTTTATCATGATACTGGACTTACGTTATGTGTTCGTTTGATGGTCTCGAGTAAGGGCTTTCGTTATGTGTTCATGTATGTCGTTCATGAATAGCCCCGCCGTTATAATCATTAGCCTCGTGTAGGCCGCAAGGTGTGTTGATAGATCTATTTGGGACTGACTGCCCACTCTCGTGATCAGTAGCGCTGATCGGTCGTTCGTACGAGAGAATATATTTTGAAAGGATTCGTGGGGATATGTTGTATTCGTGTCTCGGTTTGATTATAAGCTCTAGGTACTGTCATCATGTTGTATTCCTTGCAAGCTTATGACATATCACATGTTTGTCCAAGTTACTTGATAGTTCGTTAAATTCGTTTATGTTATCGTTAAACCCGTGAAACTCGCTCAACTTTATGTTGATGTTTTTAAGCATGTTTTTCAGGTACTTAGATGCTCTCGCGCGGTTATGAAAACGGGCTTTTGGGCAAACGCTTGCATCGGATTTCTGTTGGGACATTTTAAACTTTATTTTGGATCCTCGTGTGTTGGATCATTAAAACTAGTGTTTTAAATTTTAATGCTTTCAAGTTTGGATAATTGTAAGACTTATCTTTTATCTCGTTGAACATTTATGATGTTTTAAATTAAATGTGTTTGCTTATTATCATTGGGCTCCAACTTATGTGACCACCATGCTTACGTCTCGTTTCCGCTGCGAATCGTCGTTTTCGGGGTGTGACAGAAGTTGGTATCAGAGCCCATGGTTATAGCGAACTAGAAAATGTTTTTCTTAAAAATCTAGACTATAACTCTTAAAATTGGGTTTTTGGGTTAAAGACGTTTTCATACCGTATGCATCTTATATTAGGAATAAGTGTTATTATTAATTAGATATAATAGAATATTCCTTTGTTCCTTATGTGCATTAGTTGTATGCATGCGTATGTGCTTACGTATAAGATATCCTCTTTACCCCTTACGTGCCTTAAATGTGTTGCATACGTACGTGCTTACATTTATTGGCAAAATTATTCACACCATGTATATATTTCATGTCACAGATGTCTCTTTCACGTTCCGTCATCTCGATCTCGTCTGATAGTGAGCCAGAGTCCACACCAGTTTCACCGATGTCTCCAAATTCGGTATTTGATTTCGGATTTGACCCGAACATGCCGGATTTTGCTAATCACCCGTATTATGGGAATGGGTGGATAGGAGAATCTGAAGATGAAGAGGTACCATCTAATGAAGAAGAGCCTAGCGAAGAGGAATCTGATGATGAAAAGGAGTCTAGTGAGGAAGAGCCAGTTGAGACAAGTCCGTTGGTTAAGAAACCTATGGAGGAGACTCCAGCTAGTGTTGAGCCTATTCCAGTGATCCCCGAGACTATTAGCCCTGTCCATGAGGACGATGACGCTATGACTGCCATTGAGCCTGTTAGGCCAACAACGGGAGAATTACGTTTTCCATCTCATCGATCTTATCGTGAACATCCTGAAGGTCCACTTCTGAAGTTTACTGCTAGGAAATCAGTGTCACCGGCTAAGAAGAGAAAGCTAGCCGAAAGAGATGATGATGATTCGGCAACCGTTGGTTATATCGTTGAGCGTCCTCCTAAGAGGACAAGACCTTTTGTCGCCAGAAAATGGGATTAGCTGTCCGAGCAAGTGCGTGAATGGACGAATGAAGAGGGCGTACCGATTATTCGCCATATTGGTGAGTCCTCTTCTTCTCAGAGGGTGCTACCCCTCACTTGTCAGCCCATCGAGCGCACAGTGCCCTTGCTAGCTGCTCGATGTGCCCGTGAGGAGTCGAGGATAGATTCCATTGGAGTTAGCATGGATAGGATTACTCGTAGGTTTAAGCGTGTGGATGGCTATGTGAAACTTATGAAGAAAGATCAAGTTCAGGCCCGAGAAGATATGGCTGAATTGAGGAGAAGGTTGGAAGGGAGCGAGAAGAAGGCTGAAGAAGCAATAAAGATGGCCGAGGAGGCTACCACGAGAGCCATGGAAGCGGAAGTCAGAGAGGTTGAGGCCTTACAGCGTGTGGATGCACTTGAGGAGCGCCTCGAGGACTCTCTAGCCCTTGCAGTTACGTGTGTTCTGATCGCCGCCACTGTTGCTCGCATCGGTGTTTTCCCGCGCCACACCCGTTAGTTCATGTCTTTGGGGATGTTGTTTCTTTTGATTTCATGTCTTTTCATTTTGTTATATTAGAGAAACTTGTTAGGTTTTGGTCGTATACCACGCCCATTTTTGTAATCATTTGGTTTAATGATGTATCTAAGTTTGAACTCTAATTTTTAACAAAAATGACATGAAGTGGTTGATTTTGGTTTATCGTGGTGTTTGTTAAGTTATTTTCGTACATACATGAATGGCATGGATATTGCGTGATATATATTGTCTCACTCGTTGTATTGTTTGTATTGGGAAAAGGAACATGCCACCGCGGAGAGAAAACCAAAATGCTAACCCACTCCCCACTACGGCCGAGGAATTGGCCCAGTTGATTTCGCAACATGTCAACACCGCCCTTGCTAACGAAGCGGCCAACCGGAACATGAACCAGGCGAACCATATTGAAGGGTGCTCTTACAAGACCTTTCAAGCATGTCAGCCCCGACTCTTTTCAGGAACTGAAGGACCAATCGGCATTGTCCGCTGGATTGAGAAAATGGAGTCTGTGATGATCATAAGTAACTGTACTGCAGCTCAACGCGTGAAGTATGCAACAAGTTCATTTCAAGATGAAGCTCTAACCTGGTGGAATACTCAAATTCAGGGTCTCGGTGAGGCTAATGCCTATGGTCTCACTTGGGATCAGTTGAAGGAAATGTTGCTGCGTGAGTATTGTCCACGCAACGAAATTCAAAAATTAGAAGCGGAATTCTGGAATTTGACCATGGTAGATGCTGAGGTAAGGGAATACACGTCCAAGTTTCATCAATTGGCACGACTTGTACCCCATCTCGTAACACCGGAGCACAAAAGAATTGAGCGTTATATCTGGGGCTTGGCACCTCAGATCCGTAGTATGGTGACGTCAGCAAACCCTACGACTATTCAGAGTGCTGTGCAATTAGCACACTCCCTGACTGACGATGCTGTTCGTATGGGGACATTGAAGAAGAGTGGTTCAGGGAAGAAGCCAGTGGAAGTTGTTGATAAAACGACTGAGAAAGGAAAACTGCCAACTGAAGGAAAGCGTAAGTGGTCTGAAGGATCTGGGAGTCATGCTAGTAACTCTCAGAACAAAAGGAGGAATCAGGGAAGGATGTATGCAGCCAACACCATGGAAACAAGAAGGTATCAGGGTCCTAACCCAAAGTGCAACAAATGTGGTCATTTTCACACTGGTCAGTGCAATGTCTGTGAACGTTGTGGCAAATTTGGACATCAAGCCCAAACCTGCCGTGTGAAATTGGGTGTGAAGAAAGAAGAATCAAACCATGGATGTTTTGAATGTGGAACTGTAGGGCATTTTAGGAAGGATTGCCCAAAACTGAAGAACCAGGGAAATCGTGGCAGAGCATTCGTGATGGAGGCCAAGAAAGCACGAAAGGATCCATCGGTTGTTACCGGTACGTTTCTCGTAAATGACCGTTATGCTTACATTTTATTTGATACCGGAGCCGATAAAAGTTTTGTTTCCAAAAACTTTGAGCCTTTTCTTAGCTCAAAATCAAGTAAATTAGATGTTAAGTATTCTATAGAGTTAGCTAACGGAAAATTAATAGAAGCCGACGAAGTTTTTCGTGAGTGTACCTTGCGTTTGGGAGATCGTATGTATAGTATTGACCTTTTACCAGTAGAACTTGGAAGTTTCGATGTCGTTATTGGCATGGATTGGTTATCAAAGAATCATGCAGAGATTGTGTGCGATAAGAAGATAGTTCGTCTTCTACCTTCGACTGGTGAACCGTTGGAAATTCAAGGTGATGAGAGTGCCCCTTTGAGAATCGTTAATATGATGAAAGCTCAGAAGTATTTGCGAAAAGGATACCCAGCATACTTAGCCCACGTGGTCGACACTAGGGTTGAGGAGCAGAAGCTTGAAGAGATCCCTGTAGTTCGTGATTATCCGGAGGTATTTCCTGAAGAGTTACCTGGATTGCCACCGCAAAGGCAAGTCGAGTTCAGGATTGACCTAGTGTCCGGAGCAGCGCCGATAGCTCGATCTCCTTATCGTTTGGTACCATCTGAAATGCAAGAGCTATCCAAGCAATTGCAAGAATTGTTGGATAAAGGTTTTATAAGACCGAGTTTCTCGCCCTGGGGAGCGCCGGTTTTATTCGTGAAAAAGAAAGATGGTTCTATGCGGATGTGTATCGATTATCGAGAATTGAACAAGCTTACCATCAAGAATCGGTATCCATTACCGAGAATCAACGACTTGTTCGATCAGCTGCAAGGATCGAGTTATTATTCGAAGATCGATTTACGTTCAGGCTACCATCAATTGAGGATTGTTGAAGAAGATATTCCGAAGACTGCATTCCGAACCCGGTATGGTCATTATGAGTTTTTGGTCATGCCTTTTGGTTTGACAAACGCTCCTGCGGTATTCATGGATCTCATGAATAGAGTGTGCAGACCATACTTGGACAAGTTCGTGATAGTGTTTATCGATGATATACTCATCTATTCACGGACCAAGGAAGAGCACGAGCACCATCTGAAGCTGATTTTGGAGATGTTGAGGAATGAGAAGCTATATGCTAAACTTTCCAAATGCGAGTTCTGGATCTGAGAAGTTCATTTTCTTGGACACGTTATCAATGAGAAGGGTATACATGTGGACCCAGCAAAGATTGAGGCAATTAAAAATTGGGAAGCGCCGAAGAGTCCGACCGAGGTACGACAATTCCTAGGTTTGGCGGGTTACTATCGAAGGTTTATTGAGAATTTCTCCAAGATAGCGCAATCCCTAACGCTATTGACCCAGAAGGACAAGGAGTATATCTGGGGAGAAAAGCAAGAGGCAGCGTTTCAATTGTTGAAAAAGAAGCTGTGCAGTGCCCCTATCTTGTCTCTTCCTGATGGGACAGATGGATTCGTGGTGTACTGTGATGCCTCTCGCCAAGGTCTTGGTTGTGTCCTAATGCAGAATGGAAAGGTCATAGCTTATGCGTCTCGTCAACTCAAGGTGCATGAACAGAATTATGCGACACATGATTTGGAACTGGGTGCGGTGGTTTTTGCACTCAAAATTTGGAGGCACTACCTTTACGGTACTAAGTGCACAATTTTTACAGATCATAAGAGTCTCCAGCACATTTTTGACCAGAAAGAGCTGAATATGAGGCAGAGACGTTGGATGGAATTGCTCAATGACTACGATTGTGATATTCGTTATCACCCAGGCAAGGCTAATGTCGTGGCCGATGCCTTGAGTAGGAAGGAGCGAGTCAAGCCCTTACGCGTGCGTGCGTTAGGATTGACCATTCACACAAACCTCACAGCTCAGATTCGTGATGCACGACAAGAAGCTCTAAAGGAAGAGAATTTAAAGGATGAAAATCTTCGTGGTATGGTTAGAGAACTTATACCCAAGTCTGACGATGCCTTGTACTTCATGGATAGAATATGGGTGCCTCTGGCAGGCAATTTACGAGAAATGGTTTTGGATGAGGCCCATAAATCAAGATATTCGATTCACCCAGGATCGACAAAAATGTATAAGGATATCAAGGAGCACTACTGGTGGCCGAACATGAAGGGTGATATTGCTTCATACGTTGGTAAATGTTTGACTTGCGCAAAAGTCAAGACCGAATACCAAAAGCCTTCTGGACTTCTGCAACAACCGGAGATTCCGCAGTGGAAATGGGACTGTATTGCCATGGATTTCATCACCAAATTACCCCGAACGTCTAGTGGCTATGATTCCATCTGGGTAATTGTGGATCGTTTGACGAAATCGGCACATTTCCTACCCGTGAAAGAATCTTACCGAATGAAGAAATTGGCCAGCATATACCTTAAGGAAGTAGTATCCCAACATGGTGTTCCGACTTCGATCATCTCCGATAGAGATAGTCGTTTCACATCGAAGTTTTGGCGGTCACTACAAAAAGCCTTGGGTACTCGTTTGGATTTAAGCACTGCGTATCATCCACAGAGTGATGGTCAAAGTGAGAGGACCATCCAGATTTTAGAAGACATGCTCCGTGCCTGCGTAATTGACTTTGGTGGAAGTTGGGATACTCACCTACCGTTGGCTGAGTTCTCTTATAATAACAGTTACCAAACTGGATTGAAAGCCGCTCCGTTTGAAGCCCTGTATGGGAGAAAATGTCGCTCACCGCTTTGTTGGGCAGAAGTTGGTGACAAGCATATAACTGGACCAGAGCTTATCCAGGAAACTACCGATAAGGTTTTCAAGATCCGTGATCGTTTGAAGGTTGCCCAGGACCGTCCGAAGAAATACGCTGATAGAAGAAAGAAACCATTAGCATTCCAAGTGGGAGACAGAGTTATGCTGAGGGTCTCTCCTTGGAAGGGGGTAGCTAGGTTTGGCAAGCATGATAAACTTAGCCCCCGCTACATTGGACCTTACAAGATTATTGCTCGTGTAGGACCAGTTGCTTACCGACTGCAGTTACCGCGAGAACTGAGTGGAGTTCATAACGTATTCCATGTGTCCAATCTGAAAAAGTGTCTGTCTGATGAGACACTCATGATACCTCCAGGTGAGGTATGTGTTGATGACAAGCTCCATTTTCGTGAAGAGCCCGTAGAGGTTTCGGATTGGAAGATTCACAAGACCAGGCGTAGTCGTATTAAGTTGGTCAAGGTCAGATGGAATTCAAAGCGTGGTCCCGAGTTCAAGTGGGAACGTGAAGATGAGATGAAACGGAAGTACCCTCAATTGTTTAAGTCTGCACGTAACCAGGCTTCGTAGCGTAAAATTTCGGGACGAAATTTCTTTAAGGAGGGGAGGCTGTGACATCCGGCAATTTTCAGGTTATTTACCGTTAAACCTTAGAACGCGTTTGCAATTTAATTGTGTGTGTCTTAGACTTAATTTCAGTTAATTAGGTTATTATAAAGTCTAGCAAAGCCCTTCGTATGCATAGGTTTGCATTTCGTGAAATTTCAGAAATTTCGATACCGCGTATCGGTAAAATGCCCGTATTTAACGTTGGTGACGACCCGGTTAACCATAAAAATATCAGTTTTGATGAAAATTATATAAACTGGTTTATATTAGTGGATTATGTGTGAAATTTATGTGCAATGTGTTATACCGCTTTCGACGATTTTCGTTGCGTTTTACCCGGTACAATCGCGTACCGGATGAGTTAAAATGAACTGTTAGCAAAAATTATTATTTTCACTAATTATGATAGCAAATAATTAGTGGGTATTTTATATATTTTTATTTTGACGAAAAACCATGTTTAAAGTGGTAACATTTTATAAAAATGTTGTAGTTTTTATAAAAGATCACCTACATGTGTGTGGAGGTTTATAAAATAAAAGATGGCATCTTTTCTCTCTCCCAAAAATCAGCCATAAAAAGTGGGTCCCACACCCTAATCAAGTGTTAAACACACTCATTTGATTCCTTACACACTTTGTACAAAACTACACTCCACCAAATTTGATCATTCAACTTGCATGAAATTTGAATGGAAGATGTCAAATCCTCTCTCCTCTCTCCTCTCTTGGCTGAATTCATCCCTCACCCCACCTATAAATACCCCTTCAATCTTCACTTCAATCCCACACCTTTCTATCATCTTTTCTCTAAGTGTTCTTTCAAGTGTTCTTGAGTTTTTGGTGTTCTTGGAGCATTTTCTTGAAGATTCAAGAGTGTGGAGCCAAATACTCAACAAAACCATCCATCAACTTGCATTTCACTAGTATCTCCCTTGATTTAGTTCAAGAGGTATGAACCTCATATTTCTTTGCTTCTTTCTTTTTCTTTGATAAAAATAGTGATCCTTGCAAGAGTTGTTCATCACCAACTAAAAGACTTTTTATGAACCATTAAAATTCAGCAAATAAGGGTTTTTATAAAAGGGTTTTAGTATTTATATATGCATGCATGTAGTCATGTGAATGAATGTGTGTTTATGTGTTCATATCTTGCAAAATGATGATGAATAATGTTAGATTCTTGCATGCAAACAAATATTTTGTTATGACCAAGTTAAAACAGAAAAATAAAGTGTATTATTACATAAAAACTTGTTATTTTATATATGGATCTTAAACCCCTACGTTTGGATGCTTGTTACTAAAGATTGTGGTTTAAAAAGCATAATAAAAGCTAGGTTTGTACATGAATTGTTAGGATTATTTGAAATCTGGAAATAAGGTGATAAATATGATGTATTTTATGTATAATGATCAGCTCTAAAAGGGTATTTTATGTTGTGATGATTAGCTAGAGTTTTGACCATGATTTGTTACAAAAAGGGTGCTTAAATGATGGATTATTACATGTAAAATGATGGATAAGTTAGGTCTGATTATATGGCTGTAAAAAGATTATATTTTATGTTAAAAATCCATATTTTTAATAAATAATATGATCCTTGGTGTTTTGATGCTTTTGGATAACATTTTAGGCATGACTAGTCGTAAAATCGGTGTTTTTCGCCTTGAAAAATGAATGCTAGTTAGGTCTGATTTCAAACAGCAAATTAAACTTATTTTATGACATATTTTCAGCTAATAATGTATATGACGAGTTAGTGTTATGACCCATGTGTTTACTTATGTGGTATGATGTTTCGGTTATCGCATATGTGCTAGAAATTGCCATGTATAGGTACTTTATGTCAAAATAATGAAAGATTGTTTTGTTTGATGAAATATATTTTATTAAGTATATTTTGATGATATATGATGTTATATGAACTCATGCGTTAGAAATTTGGAAGTTTGTTCCTTAAAAGTTAGTCGTTTTGCTTGAAAGGTGCTTATGTGCAAATATTGTGACTTTAATGTTTTCACATGTGATTTAGAACTATAAGCATATGTATGAGTAGATATATATATGTTACTAGTTTCATACTTTCATGTTGATCGTTGTTAGGTAATAACACTTGAAGTCTTCGTATGTGTGTATGATACACCATCTTTCGTTAAAAACATAACCGCGTGTCGAAGTCACCAACGGGTCGTTCAAATAAATATTTTCTTAAAAATATTATAAGTCTAAGTAGGTTGGGTGAACAACTTGCTAGTAAGACGTGAGTTTCAATTAGTAATGTATCCCTCATGTTTAGGGCACCGTTAGCGTTCGTGGGCGTAATTTTTGCTAACACTCGTTTTTCCGTCGTTCGTTATCAAGGTGAGTTTTTCACGGCCCCATTTTTTTAAACTATTTTGTTGCTTTATAAACTATGGGGGAAGAACATGCTTTCGTTCGTTTATCATGATACTGGACTTACGTTATGTGTTCGTTTGATGGTCTCGAGTAAGGGCTTTCGTTATGTGTTCATGTATGTCGTTCATGAATAGCCCCGCCGTTATAATCATTAGCCTCGTGTAGGCCGCAAGGTGTGTTGATAGATCTATTTGGGACTGACTGCCCACTCTCGTGATCAGTAGCGCTGATCGGTCGTTCGTACGAGAGAATATATTTTGAAAGGATTCGTGGGGATATGTTGTATTCGTGTCTCGGTTTGATTATAAGCTCTAGGTACTGTCATCATGTTGTATTCCTTGCAAGCTTATGACATATCACATGTTTGTCCAAGTTACTTGATAGTTCGTTAAATTCGTTTATGTTATCGTTAAACCCGTGAAACTCGCTCAACTTTATGTTGATGTTTTTAAGCATGTTTTTCAGGTACTTAGATGCTCTCGCGCGGTTATGAAAACGGGCTTTTGGGCAAACGCTTGCATCGGATTTCTGTTGGGACATTTTAAACTTTATTTTGGATCCTCGTGTGTTGGATCATTAAAACTCGTGTTTTAAATTTTAATGCTTTCAAGTTTGGATAATTGTAAGACTTATCTTTTATCTCGTTGAACATTTCTGAGGTTTTAAATTAAATGTGTTTGCTTATTATCATTGGGCTCCAACTTATGTGACCACCATGCTTACGTCTCTTTTCCGCTGCGAATCGTCGTTTTCGGGGTGTGACAGTCGGAGAGCTCTTGAAGTTGACTTGCAAGCTCTTGCATTTCGGAAGGTGCAAGACGATAAGGAGCTCTAGCAACGGGGTTAGCTCGAGGTATAAGATCAATACGGAACTCTACTTGACGAACGGGAGGAAGACCGGATAAATCCTTAGGAAAAACTTCGGGGAAATCCCGAATGATCGGAATGTCTTGGATACTCTTCTCCTTGACATCTTTTTGAACAATATGAACTAAGAAAGCAATGTACTTCTTTTGTAAGTACTTTTGAGCGGTAGTACACGACATCAACTTAAGTCCCTTGCAAGGCTTTTCACCAAAAACCCTTAAGGTTTCTCCCGATGGTAGCGGAATTCGGATACACTTTTCAAAGAAAATGACTTCGGCATGATGATTTGATAGCCAATCCATACCTATGATAATATCAAAGCTTCCTAGTGGCATTGGAACAAGGTTGATTGGGAATGAATGGTTATTTAGTTCTAAGGAGCAATCATAAATAATGGAGTCAATTGTAAGGGAGTCACCATTTGCTATTTCAACGGTGAAGGTTTTCTCTAATTGGGATCGTGTCTTTGCAAGTAAAGGCTCAAAATTAAGTGACACAAAACTTTTATCGGCTCCGGTATCGAATAAAATGGAGGCATATTGACTATTAACAAGAAACGTACCATTGGCCACGTCATTGTTGGCTTGAGCTTCATTGGCGTTTATGTTGAAAGCACGCCCACGAGCTCCACCTTGTCTAGCATTGACTAACTTTGGGCATTGATCACGGAAATGGTTCAGGTTACCACACTCATAACATGTTCGCCCATTTGCAATAGCGGGTACACCTTGATTAGCCACTTGGGTGTTGGTTTGGTTTGGTGGGTTGACTTGGCCCGTAAGAGCTTTGGTCCTACAAACACTAACTGTATGACCATATCTCCCACAATAAGTACAAAGGCGACATGGAATGCTTTGGGGATGATGGTAGTTGCAGGTGGCACAAAGTGGGTAAATTCCAACATATGGCTTTTTGACCGGTGTTTGAACCATAGGTGCAGCTTGGATAACCGGAATAGCAGGAGTGACCACAGCATAGTTTCTAGTCTTCCTTATCCTATTATTGCGAGAGGGTTCAGCTGTGGCTTCTTTGTTGTGGGTAGGAGGGGTTATAGTGTCAGAAACTTTCTTAGAACCCTTTTTGGTAAGAGTTCCAGCTTTCACATGATTATCGGTTAGGGTAGCGGATAGACGAATAGCATCCTCCAGAGTAGCAGGATTTCTACCTAAGACAGTATCTTGGATTTGTCTTGGTAGCCCACCAATATACTTTTCGATACAACGGGACAAAGGAGTGACCATGTGGGGCACGAGAAGACTCAACTCATGGAACCGAGTTGTATGTGCTAAGCTTTCCCCACTATCTTGGGCAAGATCCCAAAATTCAGCTTCTAACTTATTCACTTCATTTCGAGGGCAGAACTCCTCGGTCATAAGCCTTTGACCTCATCCCAAGGTAAGGCCATAGCTAAGTCAACACCCCTATTCCTTTTCTCCCCATTCCACCATGTAAGTGCCCGTTTTTGTAGGACACTTGTAGCATGACGAACACGGAGGTTGTCGGGACAGTCACTATTGAGAAAGGTATTCTCAATGCTTTCAAACCATTGAAGGAGTCCAGTAGCTCCTTCGGTTCCATAAAACTTGAGGGGATTGCACGAGTTGAAGTGCTTGAAGGTGCATTGAGATGGATTGTTACCACCATTTCCACCATTATTACCACTATTGCTTCCATTTCCACCATTGTTGCCATTGGTGGCACCATTGGCTTGGGTGAGTTGTGTCACCAATTGGGTAAGAATAGCAGCAATGTCGGTGTTGGCGTTGGTTGCGGGAGCACGACGAGGAGGCATTCTACAGATTTTTCACAAGACAAGAAAGATTGTAAGAACTTATGAGAGTTGATAGGATTTAATAGAATGAGATAACAAAAATAAAAATAGATATTCTTAGTTTGGATTGTACACAAAAGTGACAAAATCACTTGAATACCATGGCACGTTAAGGTTAATTAAACTTATATAATTTTCAAGGAGACATGCTTTAGCCTATAAATAAACACTCATCTCGGGAATTCCCAGGAAAGCATACGGGTCCCTCGGTTGATTGGGATTTATGCGAAATGCTTTCCTAGACAGAAAACCCAAAATACAGGTGTCACCCTTCCAGATTGCACGTGTCCTCAAATAATTTAACAAGTTTAAAAACCTTAACGAAAAAATAAAAATTTTAGAGATTTTTTTTTTTTTTTTGCTTCAAGAATTTTTTTCCACATGCTAAGAAGGATAAAGATAGAATAGAAATATTATGAGGTTTTAGGATATATGAAAGGATATTATTTATTAAATTATTATTTAAGAAGATCCTACTAAGTCATGATAACAAGTAAGGTATCAAATATAATAATAATTAATCATGGTAAGTATGTAGCACATAGCATGTAACACATAGCACAAAAATCATGAGACATAGTATAAGTGGGTGTCCTAAAGTTATAGTCTAGGTTAAGATGTCTAATAACCTAATTCCCTATAACCAAGGCTCTGATACCAATCTGTCACACCCGACCGATGGCGGAATCATCGGGGCGGGACATGTAGATTGTTCATAGCACATGGTTGACTAAATTGAAATATATTAAAGTCAAATTTCCATTTCAAATAATCCAAGTACAAATCAAATTCAAACAAAGAAACATAAACAACTCATAGAATTCTTGATTTAAATTGCTAAGTCCAAATCCTATATTGAGCACGTCTTGAATCATTCTCACATATTAGGGCCTGAAACATGAATAAAATAAGGTCAACTAAAAAGTTGGTGAGTATAACACAGTTGTATATAGATAGCATATAGTTGAAAACAAATCCTTTACAAAACATGATAAAATAAGGCATTTATGGGGAGTAGCTATTGTGTAACCATGTACAACCAAACCTTTGTAACTAGCATGTAAAAATTGCGTTGTCGGTTTCAATCACCGCGCACCTGGGTGGGTTTGTCAGACTCAATAGATCTATCATTGAAAACCGTCGGCTTGTATAGTTAATGATTGCACATAATCGCATACAAAGGTTAGCACACCTAGCACTCGGGCATAAAGCTCAAATTGCACACATGAATGTAAATAGGATTTGTACTTTGTGTTGTTTGTGTAAATGTAATGTGTAATTTGAATAATGTTCATGTTTCACCCCAAAAGTGTAAAAGAGTAAAAGGGGCTATGAAATACTCACTTGATAAGGAGGTGTAGCTAACAAGGATAATAGATAGAAAAATAAAGATCCTAGAGTGCACAATTTAACCTAAAGAGTAATGTATGTTGTATCAAATAGTGTGCACAAAAGTGTAAGTTAAATGATGGTTTGGACTTGAGTAAAATGTTATTGATTTGAACTTGGATGTGTTGAATAAAATATAAAGTTTAAAATGAATATTATCAAAACATTTTGATTAAGGTTTGAGTTTGAATAAAAATTTAAGTAAGGTATAAAATTATTGCTTATGAAAATAAATAAATAATTGATTTTGTTTAAACATGAATTAAATAAATAGTCATTATCTTATTTATTTATAAAAATTTGTAACCTAGACATTTAAAATGTCATTTATGTGTAAGCTTTTACAATAAATATAAATTTAATTTTTATAACTTTAAATAAATAATATTTATTCCAAGATCAAACTTTTAATCCTTTTTAAATAATTAAAACACATTTTTTTATAAAATCTGAAACATTACTGATGGAAAAATATAAAATTTATAATTCTGCCAAAAATCTGACTCACACACGACCGTGCCTCTGAGGGGCACGATCGTGCTCAAGCCACGGGCGCGACCGCGCTAGTCGGGGTGCGACCGGGTTGATCAACAGACGGCACAAACTAGACAAGTCAACAGGCACGACCATGCCTAGGCTCGGCACGGTCGTGTCTATGATTCTTAGACACAACAGAGATTAGCCCAGAGGGCATGACTAGGTCTGGACAGGAGGACACGACCGCGCTACTAGTCGGCACGACCGCGCTACATGAGGCACGGCCGCGCTACATGATTAGTGCGACCGTGTCTCTTCCAAATCAGACACGAATTGACAAATTCTTGTATTTTAAATGCTGAAATTGTTAGGGCTTTTGATTATTGAGTTGTTACGAGTCTTTTCATAGAAGTTAATTGTATGTAAATCGTGTTTAAGAATGGATTCGATTAAATCATTTTTATTAAAATAAGAATTTCGGTTCAGGATGATTTCTTTAATGGAATCCCAGATTAACATGGGGCTTTTGATATATCGACTGAAACGAATGAGAGGAATGTTTCAATTACCCAAAACCGTAGAGAATTGATAGAGATCAGTAGAAGGAAGTTCCGGCGTCGACAATCTTGACCTCCGGCGACTTCTGCTGCGATTCCGACTGCTTCAATGGCTTCGGGTGTTGTAGAGAGGATTGTATATCGTATAGAGGTGGATTGTTCGGGAGTATTCAGATTGTACAGAGGATTTGTGGTCTTGGGAGATAATTCTTTGAGGCTGAACGAATTCAGGATTAATTGGTAGTAAAGGGAATGATTGATAGTGTTATTTTTTTTGGTTAATGAAAATAAAACGTATAATGGTTTTGAATTCGAACAATTGGGCGTTTTGAAACTGCATTTACGTTTCGACTGTTATGCAGGCGCGACCGTGCCAATATAGGCGCGACCGTGCTTAGTCACCGGGCGTGATCGTTCCAGGACCAGTCGCGCGATCGTGGCGAGGCACTTGGAGCGACCGTGCCCGGACGAAGCACGACCGTGCTAATTAGGGTTTCTTGATAAATTTTCAACTTTAGTCCTTGACTTTTCAGGTTTGATAAGTTTGAATTAAATAGTTTCTTGCATAGTGTTTAAATGTATATAATTGTGTAAAACTTGCGAATTTGTATTGAATCCTTGCGTTTAGTTTACAGTAAGAAAAATAATAAGACAGTGCACGAGTATTGAATTCGAAATTGCATTACATTGAATTGAAATATGAATGCCAAAAATCAGAAATGTTACAGTTCAAGCGTACTTGTAATTTGTTCATGCGCACTTAAAATCAAAACTAATTCTAATGCACTTGATTTTCCTTCTTGCATGCTTGATCAATTTTATAATAAGCGCAAATGAGATCCTGTTCTAGCGTTTTTAAAATTTTGGAATCTGTCCATATCACCAACAATTCAGGCGAACTTAGTATCTTAGATAACAATCTCCAGCGAACTTAGTATCTTCAGCGAACTTAGTTCTAGCACAGATAAACAATCTGATATGTTCGTAACTTTCAACAAAAAATTTCCAATTCTTTAAAACTTGACGAAATCAAATGATTGCTCTAATAGGATTGATCAGGAGTGAAAACTAAACAACCCTAACTGATCAATTCTTCAATTCAAACACTAAATCATCTCCAATTTGAACAAATTCAGTAAAAAAAATGACGAACATGAAGAACAGAACTTTCAACAATCCATCAATTTCCACCAAATTTGATCAAGAAAACTTGTAATCAACACCAGTACTAGTCAGAAATCATCCAGAATCAATTCGTATCCACTCGAATCAAGAGCGTGAGGCTCTGATACCACTGTTAGGTCCCCGTGGGGTGTACGGATCACGTATACGTACTGACGAATCTACGCAATGAGTGCAGAATCCAAATCATGTAGACATGAACGATCGACTAGTAACACGCATGATCTAAATTAAACTCGTTTGTATTACTATAATGCTTTATTACAAAAGTTCTCTCCAAAACACACACTACACTTTTTTCTCTTCTCTTAGATCTATGAAATATGAACTTCTAACTCCTATTTATAGTAAACACAAACCTTCTAGCATACTAAGCTAAGTGCTCTAGAACAAACCTTCAGGAGCACTTACTAAGTGCTCTAGACCAAACTTAGACACTTAGACAAAGACTAATACAACTCAGTCAGATACAATAACACAAACATTGTTCAAGCTGGTTGTCACCAAATATGCTCCAACACTTATAGATAATAATGCCACCATGTCCATCACTAATAATCATGTCAAGCACAATAAAACTAAGCACATAGAGATTAGAAATCATTTCATTCGTGATCGTGCTGATAAAAAGTTAATTGAACTTGTGAAATTTGATACTGATGATAATTTTGCGGATTTGTTCACCACGACATTTAATCGGACCCACTTTGAGTTTCCTGTAAAGATGATCGGAATGATCAATCCTGGGTAAAATATTTTCAAAACAATTTTCATGGAAGTGTTTATTTTTACATTATTTCTTTCTTTTAGTTTAAATTTACTGCTTTATTACTTTTATGCATTTGGTTTTACTATTAAGAAAATTTGTTATTTATAAAAATTCCAAACGAATTTAAAAAGATAAAAGTGACATCATTTGAAGTTAGAGAAGAAATGATATTACATCAGTAGATGATCTTTCACACATGACCATAGAATGACCCGCTGATAACTGTTTCACATGTTGTGTTTGTGTTCATATGATTTGATCTATGCTTCATAGACTACACAAACAAGAAATGATAGCTTCATGACTGCTTTTAATTTGAAAATCTATATTTTGTCTAATTTGGATATGTGTATGTAATTTAGATTGTAAGTAGCCTAGAAGCGTTTTTAACCATTAGTAGTTTGAAAACATAATGATCTGTCACAACTGTGATTTGAACCTATGTTATGCTGGGTGTGTGAGTTAAAAGATCATTATCAGATATAAAATATAAAGCTTTAATAATTTCATGAGACTAGTATCGGATTATATCATTAGCACAATTATTTCGGTTTGATTCTTGACCATGCCCCGAAAAGCATGTGATTGAATCTAAACTAAGATATGTTTTTGATATCATTTGTCAAAACATATGCTAGCCCTTAGACCATTATCTTGATTCCATTGAATACATCCAGATAACAGTTGGATTACTTTACCCTGAATCATTGACCCATTGGATTCCTCTGTTACCATGAATCATGAAACTCCATCCAAACCAAGCCATATGAATCTGTAGGATCGATGAATACAACATGGTTCTACTCTAGTTGAGATTGGCGGAAACAATCACAACTAAGCAATGTAAACAAGTAAACAAGAAGAATATTGATAAATGCAATTTGTATTAAGCTTCAAAGATTAAAAGATTACAGAGAAAACTCTTAAGAAAAAGCACACTTATACAATGACTCTAAGTACTAACACAAGCCGTTGTTCTTGTATTGAAGCTATTCTACATGTAACGACAATAAATACTACACAAGTTATATTTACTCAAACGTCTTCTTAGGCATCATTGCTTGAGTCCTTCGAAGAAGAGCGTCGTTGTGTTTTATTGTCTTGCACTAGTAACATTTTTTCTACGTGGAGTGTGTCAGTGTTGCAGCAGAAAGTTGTCAGTGGTAATGGTTGCTTTATCGAAGCCAGTCAGTTGCAACGTTTGATCTCTAGAGGGAATGGCTATCAGCAGCAATGTTATTGATCAGCAGCAAGACACAACTGTTGATGATTTGCCTATCAGCAGCAACTTTGGTCTTCAGCAGATAAGGCTGTCCACAGCAGATTTGTTCTTTAGCAGAAGAACAAGTATCCGCAGCAGATAAGCTTATCCGCAGCAGTTTGTCGATCTGCAGCAAACATTGAGGTCCACAGTAGTTGTACTTAGAGAATTTTGTAGCCATTAGTCTTTATTTCTATAAACTCCCCCTAGACTGATGCTACCAAAACTCTCTTACTGCTTTTGCTGCTGAAGCTTTTCCATGTTGCAGACTATCCTTTCTATCTCATAGCCTCTTGGGTCCTGGCTGGGATTGTTTAGAGGAAGCTCAGATAAAGTCTTTATGTCTTTGCTTGGCATTTTGAAGATGACCTTGCTTGAACATATCATCTTCTGTCCTTTAACATCAATCAAGATAAACTCGTTGGAATCAGCCTTGAAGAGGTTTGGCATCAATGATTACATCTTTACTAGGGTTGAAGTGATGTTTGAATGCTAGCAAAAGATGTCTCCCACCTTCATTCTCTGACATATGGGCTTCACCCAACTCCAATATTCTCCTAAGATCTGAGTCTGGGAGTTGCAGTACCTCATCAACAGATTTATAGATAGATCTTTTCAGTTCTTCCTTTCCCCTGAAGACTTCAAACCATTTATCTTGAGTGTTGTAGAACCAGACAACTATTTTTCTTGAGTCTTCTGGTGTGATGGTAGGTTTGGTTTTCTTATAGGAAGGCTGCCAATGAAGAGGAGCTGGGTGGAGGGATTTGGACTTTGTGGGAAGAGAGGAATGAGTTCTAGGCTGGAGAGTGGAAGTATGGTGGGTGGAGGAAGTAGTGGATGAGGGAGAAGGCTTGGGTTTCTTTGATTTGTGTTCAACAGTTTGAGTTATCACCCTTTTCTTGGAGCCTGTCTTCCCCAATCTTTCTTCCTCTTCCTTCTTGACTTTGGAGTACAAGGCTTGCAAGTTCATGAAACTCATGGGGCCTAGCCTTTTTCCACTTTCTCCTATGGCCTTCAGGAAGTCAGTCATGACCATCCTTTCTTCATGGGTCCTTATGTTGAATGCAATGGTCTTCTTGGATTTTTGCTTGGCTTTTTCTTCTTCTTCATCCCTTTTCTTATTTTCCAATTGACCTTGCAGACCCATGAAGGCTCTATAGATTTATTTATTTGATAGTTTCTCAAGGTAGTCTGCATCCTCACCTTGAGAAATCAGAGCCGCTATCCATTCTTCTCTCATTTCTTTGGCTAGTTCAGAATCAGTTATTCTGAACTTAGCCTCTTCCCTTTTCTTCTTATCCCTTTCTTCTTCTTCTTTATTAAACTGTTCCTATAGCTGAAGAGCTAGGACTTCATTTTCTTGTAATTGAGAAGCTGTAGGAAATCTGGCTTTGAGATCATCCAGCTGTTTAGCATACATCTGGATTTGTTGTTCTCTGAAAAGCATGGCAACTTTTCTTTCTTGATTTTTTCTTAGCTCTGCAATATCCTTTTCTTCTTCTCTTCTTCTTCTTCTTCTTCTTCTTCTTCTTCTTCTTCTTTCCTCCCTTTCCCTTTGCTCTTGCATCAGTCTCTCTTCCACCTCTTCAGTCATTACTCCCTTCTCCTTAGCTTTGGTTGATGCCTCTGCTTCAACTTCATGGATCACAACATCAGGTGTTTTAGATACTGTTGGGATCTCTGCTTTAGCTTCATTGGCAGTTTGGGCAGTGGATGGGGGAAGGTTTCTTGCTTCATCTTCTTCCCATTCACACCCAGGTACTTCCTTCCAACTTTTCCTTACATCCTCCAACTATGTTCTTCTATATTATGTTGCAGTGTTCAGAGTGGCGGTTGGTGAGGAGAGAAAAGAGAAATCTGAGTCAGAGGAGGCATCTTCTACAAGGCGTCCCTTCTTTTCAAGACGAGCTTTGATAGTATTGATCATTGCTTGGCTCTCTAAGGAGTTGACATTGCAGATATGTGTTCTGAGCTCAAAAATGTTGTATAGGAAGTCTGAGTTGAGGGGTAGGATCTCATTGATGTGGTTGAAGAACACAGATGATCCATCACTCAGAAAGAAGGTGAAGCCAGAGGGCCAAGTGCACGACCATCCTAGCACTGCCAGTCACCTGACCAACTCATTGTGTATGAAGCTTCTCCATCAAACAGTTTCTTCATCAGTTAAAGTACTGCTCCTGATCACGTCAAGTCTACTTGGAGCCAGTCTTTGTGCTGCTACTGTAGAAGATTCTGCACGGTCTTTAGGATATGCCACCCCGTTTGCTTCTTCTAATAGTGCTTCAAACCAGGGCAGATTTTCCTCCATTAAGTCTTGGAACCTGCAGATTGCATGTTTTGCTGAGACATCTAAAGAGGTGTTGATGTAGCTGGATAAATACAGTTCAAGCACTTTAAGAGGATTTAGTGCATCCCAATTCAGCTCTTCTACTCTGCTGAACTCTTTCCTAATCCAGAATCTCTCAGATTGACCATCATACCCCCAAGCTAGTATGGAGTCAAAATCTAGCTTGTCTGCGGTCAGTGTGAATTTAGGGGCAGTGGTTAGACTTATTGTGGCCGCTTTTTCAGGAAGAATGCTGACTGATGGAGGTGTGTCTTCATGGTGACTTGTATTTGTCAACACCTCATCACCGGCTCAAACAACCAACTTCCAATCCTCAGTGATCTATTCCTCTTTATCTATTGAGTCTGGCAAGTCATGAACTTGAACAAAGGCAGGTTTGAATAAGGAACTTTGAAATGCAGCCTGCTCTTGTATCCAGTCCTCAAGGCTTTCAGCATCATCTTCTACTTCGACTATCTCCCCCTTTTTGGTTGCATCAGTGTAAAGGGTTGCATCTATTTGAGTTCCCACTGATACAAGGGAAGGAGTAGGCACAGTTGGGCATTGATGGGTTTCATGCATAGAGACTTGGTGCCTTAGTTTGGACACTTCAGCCTCTAGCATAGCCACCATGGCCGTCAATTCCATATTTTTGAGTTTCATACTGTCCTCATCCACAGTTGTGGAATCCTTTGAGCTAGATGGGGTCTTAGGCCTAGCCTCTGCATCCCCATCACCCTGGTTTTCTTGGCACCTGGGATTCCTCTCAGTGAAGAGTGTTTTAAAGGAAACATCCTCACTGTGAGTTGCCGGGGTTAGGGTCTTAGTGATGTTATCACTATCCTCCTGGTTAGTTGATGTACTGGGAGTAGTGACAGCCCTTTCCACATTCACTCTATCAGTACTACCAGAATGAACCTTCTTGGGTGATGAACTTGGGTTAGGTGCACTAGCAGCCAAGTCAATCAATACCTCCGAGATAGTGATTGTTTGAGAAGGTATATCATCTTGACAAGGTGCCTCTGCACTTAAGTTCAGAGAAGAAAAAAAATGGAATGGCTAAGTGGGTTGTTCTATGTATCCGGGATGTGATCCTGATCCTAATAGAGAAGCTTTCAAGGAAGTCTCTCTAATGATGTGGCTTTCCCTTTTGATATTCTCATTAGAATTTTGGGATTCTGAATGAGGGCTTTTAGGTTGGGATTGGGCCTTTGATACAAGAAGAGAAGGAGTCTTCTTGCTCCTTTTTCTAGTATATTTTTCCGCAACTAGGGCCCGTTGTTCCAGTTGAACGATAACATCCAAAACAGGTGTATGTAATTTATGTGCCTGTGCATCCTTAGTAGTATGCACAGGGGTTCGAACAGTGGAAGCAGATTGTTGTTTCAGATATCAAGAGGAGGGTGTGGGATCAGTATCAGTTGGGATTGCTGAACTGTCACCCTGGGTGCTTTGTATGTTCATCATTATAGATAACAATGGAACACTGACCCCTGAACTTTTGGAAACAGTTCTCATACTTTGAAAAATGTTATTTTTATATCCCAGCATAAGATAGATTTTTACAGATTTTGAAAGATCTTTTAATTCATTTTTGAAAACCTCCTGCAAGAATCTTGGGTACATAAAAAATGATTGCTTTGCACCTTCTTGAAGGTTATATCTTAAACCTTCAAAGATGAGATGTGCAAAGTTGAAACCCTGGCTAGAAACCATACCATGAACAACAGAGGCAAGTGCATAGCTCACTTGATGCCATCCACTTCTCTTCTGGGATATGCATTGTAGAAGAGTGTGGCACAGAAACTTCCATGGAGGGCCCATCAGCGCCTTTTCGATTGTGTAATCGTTCTACTTTCCAGTGTACAAAGGCAAGTACAAAGGTCCTCATGTATTCTTCCTTCGAGTATGAAATGGCGGCCCCCTCTTCTTGAAGTTTGAGAGGTTTTCATAGAGTAGCTTCAGTGATGGTGATGTCTTTGCCATCTACCTTGACTTGGATTTGGGTATCACCTGTTTGGTAGAGTAGACGGCAAAGTTCCAGAACTCCTCCATGTGAGGGATGTAAATGGTTTGGTTTACAGTGAGTGCATGGTGTATCTTTGATCAACAGAGAAATTCGATCATGTCATTGAATCCCTCGAACTTCTTTCCTTTGATTAAGTATGCCGTGAGGTTGTGATATCGAGAGAACTTATCATCGGGATGGTTTATGTCTACCTCTGCAATTTTATTGGGTTTGGAGGGAAAGAGGAAGGTTTTTGAAGGGTGGTTAAGGATGGAAAGCTTTGAATGTTGTGGAGGCTTGAGAGAAAGTGATGGGAGTTAGGGTGAAATTGAATGTGAAGAGATGGTGAAGAAATTTGTTTTGTGTTATAACGGCAGAGGAGAGAAAAAGCGAAAATACTTGTATAGTACAACCTTATTCACTTTTTACTGTTACAACTGTAATACATTAAAGTAGTCATGGTAAAGATTGAAAGTAATTGTTTTTTTATTTTTTTATAGCGGATAAAGGTTAATTTGGACTTAGATTTATCCATCAGCAACAAACATGGTTGCTGCGGATGGTTAAACCTATCCGCTGCAAGCTTGGTTACTGTGGATGGTTAAGTCTATCAGCAGCAAACTCAATTGCTGCTGATGGATGCAATAATCCACAGCAAGGATGTTGCTGCTGACAGCCTTAAAGCTATCCACAGGAAACTTGTTCCAACTGATAACTGAAAGCAGTCAGTGGCAAATTCTTTGCTGCTGATGATTAAACCTGTGAGCAGTGAAAAAAGTTGCTGCTGACTTATAACTTTTATTTTTAACAAAGGAAAAACACATTTACAAAACAAAATTTTAGAGACAGATTTTAATCAAAGTTCATCATACCAATAGATTCAACTAAATATCTAAATCTAGCTTCATCAAAAGGTTTTGTAAACAAATCAGCATATTGCTCATTGGTATGAACTTTGGTTAAAATAATTCTCTTTTTCTCAGCTTGATCTCTTATGAAGTGATACCTGATGTCAATGTGCTTTGTCTTGGAGTGCTGCACCGGATTGTTTGTGATTGATATAGCACTCATGTTGTCAATGTGAATGGGAGTTGCCATGAAAGTCATCCTATAATCCAGCATTTGGTTTTTTATCCAGATGACTTGTGCACAGCAACTTGAAGCTGCAATGTATTCTGCTTCTGCTGTAGAAGTTGAGACACATGTTTGCTTCTTGCACTGCCATGAAATCAGTCTCCCTCCCAGAAACTGACATCCCCCTGATGTGGACTTTTTGTCTAACTTGCATCCCCCATAATCACTGTCAGTGTATGCATACAGATTGAACTTATCATTTTTAGAGTACCATAGCCTAAGTCTTGGGGCTCCCTTCAGGTATCTAAAAATTCTCTTGATAGCTTAAAGATGTGAATTCTTTGGAGCTGCTTGGAATCTTGCATAAAGACATACTACAAACATGATATCTGGCCTTGAGGTAGTGAGATACATGAGAGACCCTATCATTACACGGTACCGATGTTGATCAGTGTGTTGACCATCTTTGTCTGGAGTCAGTTGATGGTGCACTTGCATAGGGGTTCTTACAGCAGAGCAATCAGCCATCTTGAATCTTTCCAAAATGTTGTTGACATATTTGGATTGGCTGATGAAGATTCCATTTGCAACTTGTTTGACTTGAAGACCCAGAAAGAAATTTAGTTCACCCATTGAACTCATTTCAAATTTTGAGTGCATCAGGATCTCAAAGTCTTTACATAACTTCTTCCTTGTTGATCCAAAGATGATATCATCAACGTAGATTTGTACTAGTAAGATTTCTCCCCTTCATCTTTGATAACCAATGTCTTATCAATGGCACCTCTTCTGAAGTTTTTGCTTAGTAGATATCCAGACAAAGTTTCATACCAGACTCTTGGGGCTTGATGTAAGCCATACAAAGCTTTGTCTAGTTTGAACACTTGGTTAGGATGTGTGGGATCTACAAAGCCTGGAGGCTGTTTGACATATACTTCTTCACCAATCTTCCCATACAGAAAGGCACTCTTGACATCCATTTGATAGACCATGAAATTCTTGGATGCAGCATATGCCAGGAAGATTCTGATGGCCTCCAGCCTAACATCAGGAGCAAAGACGTCATCATAGTCAATTCTCTCTTCCTAAGTGTAGCCTTGAGCTACAAGTCTGGCTTTGTTCTTGACTACAATGCCTCTCTTATCTTGCTTGTTCCTGAATACCCATCTTGTGTCAATGGCGGATTGACCAGGTGGAAGATCAACAAGTTTCCAGGCATCCTGTCTCTTCAATTGCAGCAACTCTTCCTGCATTGCCTCAATCCAACTGCTGTGTTTCAGAGCTTCATCTATCTTCTTGGGTTCCACCTGATATAGAAAACATGAAAACAAACATATACTGGCCTCATGAGATTTGCTTCTTGTTAGAACACCTTAGTGAACTTGGCCAATAATATTTTCCAGAGGATGTTCCTTGTTGATCCTCTGTGCTGGTACCACCTCTAGCTATATCCCTTGCTTAAGATTGCTTTGATTTTGATCAGGGATTTCTTCATTCATGGTGGAAGAGTCTTCAATATCAACAACTACATCAGTATTATCAGCAATAGTATTTGCAGCATCTACAGCATATACCGAAGAGTCTTCATTCAAATTTTCATTTTCAGACAGGCTGCTGCTAGTGATATTGGAGAGTCTGGTTCCGGCTTCACTTGCCTCAATGGCTTCCATAACAGATGGAGGATCAATGAATGGTCTTTTCAGACTGATGGAAGATTTAGGAAAATCCAGTCTTTAGTCAGAGGAGAAAGAGGAAGCTGGTGCTTGTGAAGAGGTAGATTCCATATTTGAGAAGATGAGAGGCTCAAATATTTGGGTTAAGGAGTATATGTCAAAGAGCTAGTTTGGGCCTTTTCCCTGTTCATAGGCAATGTGTTCTTGAGTTAAATACTCTGTAGGCCTTGGATTGAGAGGAATATCCCACAAAATATCCTTCATCAGATTTGGCACCAAACTTAGGAAGAACCCCATGTGTGATCAGAATTGTGCATGGACATCCAAAAGGTTTTAGAAATCCAATGTAGGGAACTCATTGGAACCGTAGTTCATAAGGTGTCTTGTTGAGAGGCTTGACTATGAGAACTCTATTTTACACATAGCAGGCTGTGCTTACTGCTTCTGCCCAAAATGTGAGAGGCAATTTTGAGTCAGCCAACATAGATCTTGCTGACTCAATTAGAGTTCTGTTTCTTCTTTCAGCAACTCCATTTTGTTGAGGAGTTCTTGGAGCACAGTATTTCCTTTCTATTCCCTTGTTCTCACAGAAACAGTTCAAAGTGTGGTTCTTGAATTTTGTGCCCTCATCACACCTTATGATCTTTACCTTCTGATTGCTTTGATTTTCTACCCTAATAATGTATAATTTGAGAATTTCAGCTGTTTATCTTTAGTTCTCAAGAAGTATACCCATGAGAATCTGGTGTAGTCATCAGTTATGACCAGACAGTATGACTTCCTACCCATTGACATAATATTTGTAGGCCCAAAGAGATCCATATGCAGCAGCTGTAGTGGAGTGTCATTTTTATTCAAAGTCTTGGGCTTGTGAGAAATCTTGTGTTGCTTCCCCTTCAAACAAGCAATGCAATGATATTCTAGCTGGAATTCTTTGTCAGGAAGCCCTCTGAAAAGATTATCCTTCACCAATTTGTTGATTGTTTTGATGTTAACATGACTTAATCTCCTGTGCCAGGGAGCTGATTCATCAACTGAAGCTTTTGACAGAAAATAGGATACACTGCCAGATGGAGTGACCTCAGTCATGTCATGCACATAAAGATTTTCTGTTCTCTGAGCAGTTAATAAAATCTTTTCTGGAGGAGGTTTGGATAAGCCAAGAGACAGTACAAAGCATTCTTTATCTGTGTAGAGCATCCAACACTTTTGATCACAGACCTGGGAAACACTCATGAGATTGAAGTCCAATTCTTTGACATAGTTTACCTTTTCAATACTCATTCTTTCATTGGACACAGTTCCTTGTCCAGTAATAGATCCTCCTTTTGAGTCACTTCCAAAGGCAACATATCCTCCATTGAAATGTCTAAAGTTGGAGAGGATGGATCTGTTGCCTTTCATGTGCCTGGAACAACCACTGTCTACCACCCAGGTGTTATTCTTGTGACCTGGCTGTCCCTGCACATGAGAGAGATCATGTTAGTGGGAGGAATCCAAGAGCTTGCATCCTTGTAAAAAAGGGTTCTCGGATTATCAATATTAGCATGTGTGCATTCAACGGAACCAATGATGATTCTTGGAGTAATTTTGGCTTTCCAATGCTGAATTGGTGGTTTTCCAGCTCTCTTTGCTTTATCAGCAGCAAATGTTGCAACTGAGGACTTTGGCATATCAGCAGCAGATTTTGTTGATGTTGATGGTTTTACTTGAGCAGCAGCAATCTTGGTTGCTACTGAAGACTTGTCTTTGAGTCGCTTAGGCTTTAATTGATCAGCAACATTTTTGTTGGCTGCTGATGGTTTAACTTTGGCAGCAGCAATCTTGTTTGCTGATGAAGGCTTTTCCTTTGGTTGCTTGAGTCTTACTTGATCGGCAGCAGTTTTGTTTGCTGTTGATGGTTTAATCTCCGAAGTATGCCTACCCTTCTTCATCTTACTGATGGTTAATCTCCGAATTTGATGAAGAACCTGGTTGAGAGGATTAAACTTACAATTTGCAGCAAAATGGTATGATTCACTACAGATGATGCAAGATTGTTTTGGTTTTGGCAGATGCTTTCTTGGTGGGGATAGAGAGTTTCTGAACTGAGTTGCTTTGGCTTCAAAGCTTCTTACCTTTTTTTTTCTTGTTTGTTTTCTCAAAAGCGTGTTTCTTTAGGTTTCTTTGTGGTTGAAGGTAATAGAAGCATGTGCTGGCAGTATGATTGTATTTCCCACACAGAAAGCATGATTTAGCTAGTTTGTCCCTTTGAAAGTACACATAGTCCTTTCTTTTGAACAATTCTTTGAAGTTCCAGGGGTGAGCTTTGTTGTGCTCAAAGGTGGCTTCTTCCAATGTCTTTGGAACATATGGAGCTCTCTCTCCGGGCGCATGACATATGTCAAACACCTTCCTTTGTTGGATTGATTTGGATTGAGGCTTTGAGTTGGTGGAGGTTGAAGACTGTCCCTTTTCAACAGTTAGCTTTCTTCGTTCTAGAGGATAACTGATTCTGATTTGTTTGGTTGGTTGAGATACTGGTACTTTTATTGAAGAGATGAAAGGGCTTGTATTGTTGGCTTTAATAACTTCACTGGTAGGTGGTGATGAAACTTTATTGGTTTCAGTGGAGTCTGAGCATGTTGACTCAGACTCGGATGAAGTAGTCCATTCTTGCACAGGGGTTTCTTGGACAACAGGGTCAAGATTTCGGTTGGCCATGTCAAGGTTGGAAAGATTGAAACTTGGTTCATGAATGGCTACCTAGTCAGCGGGTGGAGGAACAACATTGTAGGGTTGTTCAGCTTGGAATCCAAGACCAGCAGTTACCTTTTCATGAATTTGAGCATCCAAAAGTCTTTGCAGCTTTTTGGATGCAAATTCATATTTTTCCACATAGACCTTTTGGTCTGCTAATTCGGCCCTTGTAGCTTTTAACTTAACCAGAAGATCATCAATTTGAGTTTCAAGGTTTGTTTGTTCATGTTTTAATGATAAAATTTCTTTCTTTAAACAATCAATATTTTAATTATAACTGTTTTCAACCTTTTTAAATTCAGATTTCATTTGGTGAAATTCTTCATTTTGATCTATGAAAGGACCTTATCAATACAAGCTGGAGTACAAATATTTTCATATACCTGAGGTGGTACCTCTGATGTGTCTGCCGTGAAAGCTTGATTGTTGGTAGGAATATCCTCATACTGGAAGCTCCAGTCAAAGTCAGCAGTTCTAACAGCTGCATAAGCTGCAGTTTGTTCAGGAGGAGTGGCCTATTGCTGTTGTTGCTGTCTTGGCTGTGCTTGGTAAGCTTGTCTGGTATGAGCAGCAGCTGGGTTTGCCTTTGGTACCTTGCATTCTCTAGCAAAATAACCAAGTTGGTTACAATTGTAACATCTCAATTTGCTTTTGTCCAAGACAACCATGGTGTTAGAGTTGTTGCTTGGAACGGGTCTTCCTGTTCTTGAGTAGAACCTTTTTGCTCTTAGAGAGAGCATGGCATAGGAGTGTTGTATATCCATTTCTTCTAGATCATCTGGATGAAAACATTCCAGATCTTCCTTGATAAAGGACATATTGCTTGAGTTTTCAGAGGCAAAAGCAGCAGAGGTTGATGTTTGAGGTGGGGCTTCAAGAGGAAATGGTGAGTTGTTTGATTGAGAGGTTGGAGTTTGGGGAAGAGTGACGATGGGAGGATAATAGTTGCATGAACTAGGACCTGAGTGGTTAGAGTGGAGGGAAAAAGAGGTGGTGGTGGATGTTGAGGCTGTTTGGTAGCTTGAGCTTCTTTCCTTGGCCTGAATCATCTATAATTCATAGGTCTTTAGGATACCGAAAAGCTCAGTCATCTGTAGAGTCTTCAGATTCTAAGTTCTTCTGATGGACAATGTGTAGAGTGTCCATCAACTGGGTAGAGACCTGATGAACTACTTGAGAATATCTTCATTCTCCAGCTTCACTTTTGAGCACTGCAACTCACCTACAAGATAAGTATATCTGTTAAATAAAACAGTTAGAGACTCACCTTCCTTCCAGACGAAGTTTTCATATTGCTGCTTCAGGATGTCTCTTCTGTTTTCTTTTACTTCCTCTGAACCAACAAACATCTTCTCAAGAGCCTCCCATAGCTCCTTTGTAGTTTTGTATCCTCTGAAGCTGTGAAAAACTTCATTTCGTAAGCACATCTGGATGGCTCCCAAGGTCTTGAAATCTACCTCCATTTTCTTGATATCTTCATCAAAGTATTTGGAGGATTCTTTGGGAACCAGTGTACCTCCGGAATCAACGGAGGCCACCATGGGTATGTATGGTCCATCTTTAATGGATTTCCACATCCCATATTCTTGATAGCAGAAGAAGCTTTCCATTCCGTTCTTCCACATATCATAGTCTTGGTGGTCTGCTGATGCTTCCAATGTCTTCAACTCCATTGTTTTGTGCCATTTTTTATTTGTGATAATGGGTGACTACAAGATGGTTCTATTGTTGTTGAGATTGGAGGAAACAATCACAACTAAGCAATGTAAACAAGTAACAAGAAGAATACTGATAAATGCAATTGGTATTAAGCTTCAAAGATTAGAAGATTATAGAGAAAACTCTTAAGAAAAAGCACACTTATACAATGACTCTAAGTACTACTTATATAGTAACTTAGAATCAAGACAGACCCTTGATTCTAAGCATCAGATCTAACACAAGCCGTTGATCTTGTATTGAAGCTATTCTACATGTAACATACTACAAAAGTTATCTTTACTCAAACGTCTTCTTAGGCATCATTGCTTGAGTCCTTGGTAGAAGAGCGTCGTTGTCTTTTATTATTTTGCACCGGTAACATTCTTTCTGCGTGAAGTGTGTCAGTGTTGCAGCAGAAAGTTGTCAGTGGTAATGGTTGCTTTATCGAAACCAGTCAGCTGCAACATTTGATCTTCAGAGGGAATGGCTATCAGCAGCAAGACACAACTGTCCACAGCTGCTGATGATTTGCCTATCATCAGCAACTTTGGTCTTCAGCAGATAAGGCTGTCCACAGCAGATTTGTTCTTCAGTAGAAGAACAAGTATCTGCAGCAGTTTGTCGATCTGAAGCAAACTCTGAGGTCCACAACAGTTGTACTTAGAAAATTTTATAGCCATCAGTCTTTATTTCTACACTCTAACACTTGTGTACAAGGTTCGTTCGCAATATATTGAATAGGTGGTGGATACGTCGCTGGTACTTCCTATATATAAACCAATTCGAATATATTAGGGATTGTCCTGGACGTGGGTTTTTGGGGATAGGCAGGGTTTTAGAAGAAAGATTAAAAGTCTTTTTAAACTCTGATTTATGTATTATATAACGTTACGGGAAGGTAAAGGGATTAGTATGATGTTTTGAAATGTTTAAAGAAAGTGACTTAAAACCTAGAACTCACAAGTGTTAGCTTATACACTTGAGCATGTGTATTCTGGGAAAAAGTATAGCCTTAAGCAGGAACATGAAAGGCATCGAAGCAGGCTATATACTGTGGAGAAGAGTGGCTTTGGTTCAATATAATTCTGTAAATAGTTTTAGTTTGTACAGACTTGGCTTATATAAATAAAAGGTTTTAGTTTCCGCTGCATTTCGTTCTCTGATATACTATGTGTTCATGAGTATATCCGACAAGTGACCAACATTCCGAGCCAAGCGGGATGTGGGTGTCACATAGAAGCATGTATTATGGTTCAATGTAATGCACAATTTTCCTTTTAGTTTCTCTTGTACTTGTGTTCAATGCGATATACCGGTTACATCCTGTGTTTCCGCCTTGGAGGGGTGTGACACCAGGTATGTAAAAACCTATCATTTTCTTCAAGAATATATGAATATGGTATTCATACTAATACTACACGTTTATTGGTGCAGAGTCTGAGGAAGAATGATGAACTGAAACAATGGAAATTTTGTCGTAGTGAAACCTACCTTCTTTGAAATTTGCCTAGTTTTAAAACATTGGATGATTTTAAAAAAATTTCAGTTCTTTGGGTTTTTGTTTGATGACAATTTTGATTATGAAAAAATGGTTGAACCTTTATTTTAATCTGTGTTATCAAACATGAGGTTTTTATATATTTGTCACTTAAAGGTAGCCTTATGAAATCTCGTATATATCCTTTTAAGAGTATTTTGGCGACAAAAAGTGTATATACGAGATTTCATAAGGCTACCTTTAAGTGACAAATATATAAAAACCTCATGTTTGATAACACAGATTAAAATAAAGGTTCAACCATTTTTTCATAATCAAAATTGTTATCAAACAAAAACCCAAAGAACTGAAAAATTGTTTAAAATCATCCAATGTTTTAAAACTAGGCAAATTTCAAAGAAGGTAGGTTTCACTACGACAAAATTTCCATTGCTTCAGTTCATCATTCTTCCTCTGACTCTGCACCAATAAACGTGTAGTATTAGTATGAATACCATATTCATATGTTCTTGAAGAAAATGATAGGTTTTTACATACTTGGTGTCACACCCCACCAAGGCGGAAACACAGGATGTAACCGGTATATCGAATTGAACACAAGTACAAGAGAAACTAAAAGGAAAATTGTGCATTACATTGAACCATACTACATGCTTCTATGTGATACCCACATCCCGCTTGGCTCGGAATGTCGGTCACTTGTCGGATATACTCATGAACACATAGTATATCAGAGATCGAAATGCAGCGGAAACTAAAACCTTTTATTTATATAAGCCAAGTCTGTACAAACTAAAACTATTTACAGAATTATATTGAACCAAAGCCACTCTTCTCCACAGTATATAGCCCGCTTCGATGCCTTTCATGTTCCTGCTTAAGGCTATACTTTTTCCCAGAATACACATGCTCAAGTGTATAAGCTAACACTTGTGAGTTCTAGGTTTTAAGTCACTTTCTTTAAACATTTCAAAACATCATACTAATCCCTTTACCTTCCCGTAACGTTATATAAAACATAAAATATGCATTATTAAATCTTTCATAAAATAAGTCTTTTGATTTAAAATCAAAGTTTAAAAAGACTTTTAATCTTTCTTCTAAAACCCTGCCTATCCCCTAAAACCCATGTCTAGGACAATCCCCAATATATTCGAATAGGTTTATATATAGGAAGTACTAGTGGCGTATCCACCACCTATTCAATATATTGCGAACAACCCCTGTACACAAGTGTTAGAGTGTACAAATAAAGACTGATGGCTACAAAATTCTGATACTCCATCCAAACCAAGCCATATGAATCATTTTGATTCCTTATATCCTTCGGGATTTGCTTGTTTTTCCTGTGTTAATTGATGTAATTTCATCCTAGTGATTGATCTAATCTTGTTCCAAGTTTTATATGTCTTGAAGATAATGCAATTTTATATTTCTGTTTGGCATATATGTGGGGTACACGTTGTTTTCATATAAATGTTACACTAACTCGCAAGAACGTGAAAGAAAAACGCTTGTAGTTTCAAATTCCATAATACTGACACCTAGGCTTACATGCTGTATATTGCAAATTTGGTGTGAATATTTGAGCATGTCATGATTTGACCTTGTTTTCTTGAAAGTTTATCGTGTATCATTTCATATTGTATGATTGTCTTGAAAAGAAAAGATTTAAAATTGTCACTAGATTGTATCAAAAGATGTGTTTGACAATTTGAGGAAAGTTGATAGGTTATCCTTAGACCTGTTTAAGGATTTAATATCCAGTATGTGTGATTGATTCATCATATACACTGGTATATTCTTCTTACTCATGATGTTTGACCAAAAATACGTGTTTCAGTATTTGAATTTCAGTATGTACAAATAAAAACCAAAAAGATTTTATGTTTCTTTATTTGAAAATTCAAAAAGATTTTGTTTTGTTACTGGTTTTTCTCATTATTAAAAATCAAAAATATTTTTGGTGTGTTTTAACATAAAGTTTGAAAAATAAAAAATGTATTCGTTTTCTTGAAGTTCATTTTATTGAAAATTCCAAAAAGATTTTCTTTCTTGCTTCCATGAAAATTTTATTTTTTTGGTTAAATACTCGAGATTGTATTTCATACAGGTTGAAAGATAGAAGCAAGAATGATCGGTTGAAAGTTGGAAATTTGAAAATTTCTAACATTTCCTAAGTGTTGGAGAACTAGCGAAGTTGTTATGTTCGCTTGGGCTTGTTCGCCAGGGAGCGAACTTGTTAAGTTCGCCTGGAGAAACGAACTTGTTGGTGATAGTATAAAAGGAACAGTTTTGCGAACTTGTTCTTTTTACCCTAATTTCTTGAGCTAACATAGCTGAAGCGAACTTTGCAGAAAATTTGGCAAAATTCTGATTTTTTAAATTCTGTGTGTTGGAAAGTGTAATTGTTGCTTGTTACATACGTAAAATCATCTTGCAAATCGATTGAAGGTAATCTCATTCACTTTTATCCATGGACTCGATCTGTGCATGGTGTTTCTGTGGGTTTGAACTATGACTTGTTCAAACTGTGCTAATTCATGGTTTAAAACTGAAATTGATTGCTCCTTTGTGTTTATTGCCAATATTAGGATGTTGTGGATGCATTGTTTTGGCCTTGTTTCATCAGAATCAAATTTAGATTTTTGAAGTTGTTTGATCGAACTTGCTCAGGCGAACTTAGCAAGTTGAAGCATGAGACAGCTCAAGGACTCTGGAATGCCTTGTGTTTAAGTTTTTAGGGGAATGCTGCTTTACAGGAAAGCCAAACTGATCTTCTGCTGAAACAATATAACATGTTCAATTACAAAAAGTGTGAATCTCAGAGCTAGCAAGTTACACATTTCACCACTCTAATCAACAGACTAAGGAAAATGGGAGCTGAATTAAAAGAATATGACGTGTGCAAGAAGTTGTTCGATTCTTTACTTGACATATGGAGTATTCCATGTATGCTGATTAAGAATACAACCCCAGATTAAAGAGCAAAACTCTTGATGACATAATTTATCTTCTTGAATCCTAGGAACTAGAAAACAAGAAGAGGGAAATGAACAATCCTGAGAAGTCACACACTTCGAGTTTAGCAAATGCAACTTTATTTTCTGGGAGTGGAGAAGGCAGCAGTGGTGGTTCAAAGGCTGATAAAGGAAAAAAGTTGTTGTAGTTCTAAAAAATACTGGAAATGAGAAGAGTAAGGTGGCTAGTCAAATTCTGGATGATCAGATTGCCCTGTTTGGTGCATTTATGAGTAGCTACGATGCGTTTGTTACTGGGAAACTTCAATCAACTATACAAGATGCTGAAGATATGGTCCAAATTAACCCTGATGACTTGGAATACATGAATTTGCAATGGCAGATGGCCATGATTGACGTTCGGGCAAAGAAAGTATCAGTATATTGTGCAACCTACTGAGACAGTGTCGACTGTATATATTTCAAAAAGAAAAGTTTAGAAATAAAGACTGATGGCTACAAAACTTTCTAAGTACAAATGCTGCTTACCTCAGACTTTGCTGCTGACCAACAAACAGCTGCGGATAAGCTAATCTGCAGCGGATACTTGTTCTTCTGCTGAATAATAAATCTGCGGCGAATAAGCCTTATCTGCTGAAGACCAAAGTTGCTGCTGATAGGCATATCATCAACAGCTGTGGACAGTTGTGTCTTGCTGCTGATCTCCAACTTTGCAGATGATAGCCATTTCCATTGAAGATCAAACGTTACAGCTGACTGGCTTCGATAAAGCAACCATTACCACAAACAACTTTCTGCTGCAACACTGACACACTCCACGGAGAAAGAATGTCACTGGTGCAGACAATGAAGAACCACAACACTCTTCTCCAACCATGCAAGCAATGATGCCTAAGAAGACGTTTGAGTAAAGTTAACAAGTATAGTTGTTATTGTCGTTTCATGTAGAATAGCTTCAATACAAGATCAACGGTTTGTGTTAGATCTGATCCTTAGAATCAAGGGTCTGTGTTGATTCTAAGTTACTATATAAGTAGTACATAGAGTCATTGTATCAAAGTGATTTTCCTAGAGTTTTCTCTGTAATCTTGTAACCATTGAAGCTTAAAACAAATTGCATTTATCAGTACTTCCTGTGTTTACTTGTTTACATTGCTTAGTTGTGATTGTTTTCACCAATCTCAACTAGAATAGAATCATCTTTTATTTACCGATCCTACAAGTGGTATCAGAGCTTTGTGTCACAGATTAAACAAACTCACACTTGTTTAATCATTCTTCGGTTCTATTCTAAACTATCTCTTTGCTAAAGTCTCTCATTATCACAAATCAAAACAAAATGACACAAAACAATGGATTTGAAGATATTGGAAGCATCTCAGGACCACCAAGACTGGTGTCTGGAGAAGACTATGATATGTGGAATAATAGAATGGAAAGCTTCTTCTACTATCAAGAATATGGGATGTGGAAATCCATTAAAAATGGACCATACATTCCCATGGTGGCCTCAGCTGATTTCGGAGGTACACTGGTTCCCAAAGAATCCTCCAACTACTCTGATGAAGACATCAAGAAAATGGAGGTAGATTTCAAAGCCTTGGTAGCCATCCAGATGTGCTTACCAAATGAAGTTTTTCATAACTTCAGAGGTTATAAAACTGCAAAGGAGCTATGGGAGGCCCATGAGAAGACGTTTGCTGGTTCTGAAGAAGTCAAAGAAAACAGAAGAGACATCCTGAAGCAGCAATATGAAAACTTCGTCTGGAAGGAAGGTGAGTCTCTAACTGTTTTATATAATAGATATACCTATCTTGTGGGTGAGCTGCAGTGCTCAAAGGTGAAGCTGGATAATGAAGATATTATCAAGAAGTTCATCAGGTCTCTACCGAGTTGCTGGACACTCTACACAGTGTCCATCAGAAGAACTAAGAATCTGAAGACTCTCAAGATGACTGAGCTCTGTGAAATGCTAAAAACCTATGAGCTAGAGATGATTCAGGTAAAAGAAAGAAGCTCAAGCTACCAAACAGCCTCAACATCCACCACCACCTCTTCTGCCCTCCACTCTAACCACTCAGGTCCTAGTTCAAGCAACTATTATCCTCCCGTCAACACTCATCCCCAAACTCCAACCTCTCAAACAATCACATCACCATTTCTCCTAGAAGCTCATCCTCAAACCTCAACCTCTGCTACTATTGTTTCTGAAAACTCAAGCAACATGTCCTTTATCAAGGAGGATCTGGAATGCTTCCATCCAGATAACTTAGAAGAAATGGACATACAGCACTCGTATGCCATACTATCTATAAGAGCAAAAAGGTTCTACTCTAGAACCGGAAGACCCATTCCAAGTAACAACTCCAACACCAGAGTTGGCTTGGATAAAAGCAAATTAAGATGTTACAACTGTAACCAACTGGGTCATTTTGCTAGAGAATGCAAGGCGCCTAGGGCAAACCCAGTAGCTCCTCAATCAAGACAAGCTCACCAAGCCCAACCAAGACAACAACAGCAACAAGATACTCCTCCAGCTCAAACTGTAGCTTGTGCAGCTGTTGGAACTTCTGACTTTGACTGGAGCTTCCAGTATGAAGATCTGCCTACTAACAACCAAGCTCTTATGGTAGACACAACTGAGATACCGCATCAGGTATATGAACATCTCTGTTCCCAAGCTTGTATTGATAAGGTGTTAGGCTACATAAAGCATAATCAAAACCTTATAGATCAAAATGAAGAGTTTCATCAAATGAAATCTGAATTCACAAAATTCGAAAACAGTTATAAAGAAAAAATTAACTGCCTAAAGAGAGAGATTTCATAACTAAAACATGAACAAACCAATCTTGAAACTCATATTGATGATCTACTGGCTAGATTAAAAGCTACCAGGGAAGAATTGGCAGAACAGAAAGTTCATGTTGACAAATATGAATTTGCATCCAAAAAGCTGCAAAGACTTTTGGATGCTCAAATTCATGACAAGGTAAAAACTGGTCTGGGGTATCATGCTGAACAATACCAAGTCATTGCACCTCCTGCTGACTACGTTGCCATCCATGAACCAAGCTTCAATCTCTCAAATCTTGAAAAGGCCAACCGAGATCTTGATCCTTCAAGGCATGAACCATTGGAGCAAGAATGCACTACATCGTCAGAGTCTGAGTCAACTTGCTCAGAGTCCACTAAAACTGAGGAGGCCTCATCACCAGTACAAGTACCAGCACCGCCTGTTCTTGAAGTCATTCAAACAAGTGCTCTTGTCCCTTTACCAGCTATTCCGGTTCCTATGCCTTTCAACCAAATCAAAATCAGCTATCCTCCAGAAGGAAGAAAGCTAACTATTGAAAAGGGACAGTCTTCAACCTCCACCAAGTCAAAGCCTCAAAGAAAGGTTTTTGACATATGTCATGCGCTTGGAGAAAGAGTTCCATATGTTTAAAAGACATTGGAAGAAGCCACCTTTGAGCACAACAAAGCTCACCCCTGGAACTTCAAAGACTTGTTCAAAAGAAAGGACTATGTTTACCTTTCAAGGGACAATCATGCTTTGTGTGTGGCAAATACAACCACACTGCCAGCACCTGCTTCTACTACCTTCAGCAGCAAAGAAACCTCAAACAACATGCTTTTGAGAAGACAAACAAGAACAGAAAGGTAAGGAGTTCTGAAGCCAAGGCAACTCATTTCAGAAACTCTCTTTCCCCACCAAGGAAGCAGCTGCCAAAGCCTCAACAATCTTGCATCATCTGTGATGAATCATACCACTTTGCTGCAAATTGTGAATTTAATCCCTTCAACCAGATCCTTCATCAAGCCCCTTCTAAACAAAAGCCCATCAATATGAGAACATCTAAAGAGAAGCCCTCCGTCAACAAGGTAAAGAAGGATAAGCATACATTGGTTGTTGAACCATTAGCAGCCAACAAAAATATTGGTAATCAAGCCAAGCCCAAGAAACCAAAGGACAAGCCTTCAGCATCAACCAAGTCTGCTGCTGCTCAAGCAAAACCATCAGCAGCAACAAAATCTACTGCTGATAAGCCGAAGTCCTCAGCAGCAACAAAATCTGCTGCTGATAAGCTAAAGTCATCAGCAGCAAAATCTGCTACTGATAAAGCAAATCCATCAGCAGCCAAAGCAACATCAGCTGTGGACAGAGCAAAGAGAACTGGAAAACCATCTCCTCAGCAATGGAAAGTCAAGATCCCAGCTTCTATCCCTCCAAGATACATCTTTGGCTCTGTTGAATGCACACATGCTGAATCTGATATTCCGAGAACCCTTTTCTTCAAAGATGCAATCTCTTGGATTCCTCCCACTAACTAGATCTCTCTCATGTGCAGGGCCAGCCAGGTCACAAGAATAACACCTGGGTGGAAGACAGAGGTTGTTCCAGGCACATGACAGGTAACAGATCCATCCTCTCCAACTTGAGACACTTCAATGGAAGATATGTTGCCTTTGGAAGTGACTCAAAAGGAGGATCTATTACTGGATAAGGGACTGTGTCAAATGAAAGAATGAGTATTGATAAGGTAAATTATGTCAAAGAATTGGACTTCAATCTCATGAGTGTTTCCCAGGTCTGTGATCAAAAGCATTGGATGCTCTTGACAGACAAAGAATGCTTTGTACTATTTCCTAGCTTATCCAAACCTCCTCGAGAAAAGATTTTATTAACTGCTCAGAGAAAAGAAAATCTTTATATGCTTGACATGAATGAGCTCACTCCATCTGGCAGTGTATCCTGTTTTCTGTCAAAAGCCTCAGTTGATGAATCAGCTCTCTAGCACATGAGATTAAGCAACATTAACATCAAAACTATCAACAAATTGGTGAAGGATAATCTTCTCAGAGGGCTTCCTGATAAAGAATTCCAGCTAGAAGATCACTGCATTGCTTGTTTGAAGGGGAAGCAACACAAGAGTTCTCACAAGCCCAAGACTTTGAATACAAATGACACTCCACTACAGCTACTGCATATGGATCTCTTTGGGCCTACAAATATTATGTCAATGGGTAAGAAGTCATACTGTCTCCATCTATTGTAATCCATCCCTCCTTCTCAAGAAAGGTTTTGGCAATTTTGATCTTTTCTTGACTTTTCTTGGAGTTGATGTTGCAGATGTGTGATCTGAGGTCAAATACCTTACAAATGAAGTCTAGATTGAGAAGTAAGATCTCATTCATATTGTTGTTTATGAATGTAGATCCATCACACAGAAAGAATTGAAACCCTGAAGGCTCAGTGCTTGACCATCCATGAACTTTCAGGCCTCTAACCACCTCATTATACAAGAATTTTTCTTAAACATAGGACTTGTTCTTCAGTTAAGACCCTACTTCTTATCAGCTCCATTCTTTGGCTTGGCCTTTCATATGTTTCTTCTGTCGCTCTTGAGGACTCAAACCGTGGCATATTGTCTTCGCATATATCATGAAATCTTTCAATGGCAAGACTGGCAGATAGGTCCTTGGAAGTGTTAACACTTTGAGTCAGATGCAGGAACAAGATTTCAAACAGATTTAGATTATCCAGGATAAGCTCTTTGACTCTAGCAAATTGCCAACCAATCCAGAATCTTTTAAAGATGCCATCATACCCCATGCTAGAATGCAGTCAAATTCCATGTTATGTGCAGTTAGTGGGAATTCAGGGGCTCTGATTCTCCTGGAGATGTTAGCAGCAGCTTCAAGTATTTGAGCTTTTGGGAATGCTTCTTCAACATCCCTTTTTATCTCCATCTCCTCAGGAAATGCTTCCCCTACATTCCTGGTAACTAGTCTCCATTCTTTTGGGACCTCTTCCTCTTAATCTCTGGAGTCTTCCCATTCAATCTCTTGAACTTGAATAAAAGAGGGCTTGAAGATTGTTCGTTGAAATTCCTTTTGTTCTTTGAACCATTCTTCCAAGCTATCATCATCAGCTTGAAGAGTTTCCTTCCCCTTTTTGGTTGCATCAGTAAGCAAAGTTGAATCAGTTTGAGTGCCCACTGATACAAGGGAGGAAGAAGTAGAGCGGGTACATATGTGGGACTGATGCATAGAAGCTTGGTGCCTTAATTTAGACACTTCAGCCTCCAGCATAGCAACCCTAGCCGTCAATTCCAGATTTTGAAGTTTAAAACTGTCCTTATCCATAGATGTGGAATCCCTGGAACAAGATGGGGCCTTAGGCCTGGCCTCTACATCCCCATCACCTTGTTTTTCTTGGCACCTGGGATTCCTCTAAGTGAAAAGTGTTTCAAAAGAGACATTTTCACTAAGAGTTGCCGTGGTTGGGGACTTAGGGATGTTATCACTGTCCTCCTGGTCAGTTGATGTACCAGCAGTAGTGATAGCGCCTTCCACATTCACTCTATCAGAACTCCCAGAGTGAACCTTCTTAGGTGATGAACTTGGGCTGGGTACATTGGTAGCCAATTCAATTAATACCTTCGAGATAGTGGCAGTTGGAGAAGGTATATCATCTTGACTAGGTTGTCTTTATGGATCTGGGATGTAATCTTGATCCTAATAGAGATTCTTTCAAGGAAGTTTCCCTAATCATGTGGCTATCCCTTATTTTATTCTCATTAGAGTGTTGTGACTCTGGATGAGGGCTTTTGGGTTGGGATTGGGCCGCTAAGACAAGAATATAAGGATTCTTCTTGCTCTTCTTTCTTTTCCTGTTATAATTTGCCACAACTGGGGCCCTTTGTTCTAGTTGGGCTTGAAGAGTGGCGGTGAGTATTTGTTGTACCTGTGCACCCACAGGAGGTTGCACAGGGGTTCGATCAAGGGAAACAGTTGTTGTATGTTCAGGCTGTGCAGTGGAGGGTGTGGGATCAGTATCAGCTGGGACTGTTGAACTGTCACCCTGGGTACTTTGTATGTTTATCATTGTAGAAAACAATGGAACATTAACCCCTGAGAACTTTGCTGACGTAGTTCTCATACTTTTAAAAATATTATTTTTATGTCCCCCAATCATGTAGACTCTTGCAGGTTTTGAAATATCTTTTAATTCATGGTTAAAAACTTCCTACAAGAATCTGGGGTACATATAAAAAGCTTGTTTTGCCCCTTCCTGAAGGTTGTATCTCAAACCTTCAAAAATCAAGTGAGAAAAGTTGAAACCCTCCCCAGTTATCGTACCATGAATAGCAGACGCAAGACCATAGTTCAATTGATTCCATCCACTTCTCTTCTGTGAGATACATTATAGAAGAGTGTGGCACAAAAAATTCCATGGAGGACCCATCAGCGCCTTCTCAATGGTGTATTCATCTTGATTTCCAGTGTACCCTATGTATACAAAGGTCCTTATGTACTCATTCTTGGTGTATGAGTTGGCGGCACCCTCGTCCTGAAGCTTGAGATATTTTCTGAGTGTAGCTTCTGTAATAGTGATATCCGTGCCGTCTATCTTTGATTTGATTTGGGGAGTCCCCTGTTCGATAGAGAAGACGGCAGAGTTCCAGAAATCTTCCATATAGGGTATGTAGATTGTGGGTTTGACAGTCAGAGCAAAGTGTATTTTTGATCGAATCGATCATATCATCGAACCCTTCGGATTTCTTACCATTAACAAGATATGCCGTTAAATTATGGTAAGTAGAGAACTTGTCATCAGGGTTATTGATGTCAACGTTTGCCATTTTGGTGAGGTTTGGAGGGAAGGATGAAGCTTTTAAAATTTGGTTAAGTGTGGGGAAGCTTTGAATGCTTAGGAGAGATGGAGAGTTAGGTTAAAATTGAATGTGAAGAGGTGAAGGAGGGAATTTGATTTTGTTATAATCGAAAAAGTTTGGGCAACGGTCACTTGTATCGTACAAAGGACGAAGCGTAGCACACTGTAGCAGTCATCTACAGTGACATTTTACTTTTTATTGTGTTACAAAGTTTATCATGCCAATGGATTCAACTAGATATCTGAATCTAGCTTCATCAAAGGCTTTTGTGAATAAGTCAGCATACTTCTCATTGGTATGAACTTTGGTTAAAATAATTCTTCTTTTCTCAGCTTGATCTCTAATAAATGTATACATGATGTCAATGTGTTTTGTCTTGGAATGCTACACAGGATTATTTGTAATTGATATGGCACTCTTGTTGCCAATATAAATGGGTGTTGTAATGAAAGTCATTCCATAGTCCAACATTTGATTTTGTATCCAGATAACTTGTGCATAGCAACTGGAAGCTGCAATGTATTATGCTTCTGCTGTAGATGTTGACACACATGGTTGCTTCTTGCATTGCCAGGAAACCAATCTTCCTCCCAGAAATTGGCATCCTCCTGATTTGGATTTTTTATCTAAGTAGCATCCTCCATAGTCACTATTAGTGTATGCATATAAGTTGAAGTTATCATTCCTATAGTACCACAGCCCAAGTCCTGGAGCTCCCTTTAGGTATCTAAAAATTCTCTTGACAGCTTGGAGGTGTGAGGTCTTTGGAGCTGCATGAAATCTTGCACACAGACATACTTCAAACATGATGTCTTGTCTTGATGCAGTTAGATACATGAGTGATCCAATCATTGCCCTGTACTGATGTTGATCAGTGTCTTGTCCATTTTTGTCAGAACACAATTGATGATGCACTTGAATTGGAGTTCTTGCAGTAGAGCAGTCAACCAGATTAAATCTTTCCAATATATTTTTAACATATTTGGATTGACAGATGAAGATTCCATTTGGAACTTGTTTGACTTGGAGACCCAAAAAGAAATTTAGTTCACCCATTGGACTCATTTCAAACTTAGAGTGCATTAGAATCTCAAAGTGTTTGCACAATTTCTTCTTTGTTGATCCAAAGATGATGTCAACTACATAGATTTGCTCCAATAGAATTTCTCCCCCATCATCTTTGATAAACAATGTCTGATCAATGGCACCTCTTCTGAAATTGTTGTTGAGTAGATAATCTAACAAAGTTTCATACCAGGCTCTTGGGGCTTGGTGTAGTCCATATAGAGCCTTGTCTAGTTTGAAAACTTTGTTTGCTTGTGAGGGATCTACAAAGCCTGGAGGCTGTCTGACATATACTTCCTCACCAATCTTCCCATATAGAAAAGCACTCTTGACATCCATCTGATAAATAGTAAAGAGTTTGGATACAACATATGCTAGGAAGATTCTAATGGTCTCTAGTCTGGCAACAGGAGCAAAAACTTTATCGTAGTCAATTCCTTCTTTCTGAGTGTATCCCTGAGCCACAAGTTTGGCTTTGTTCTTAAATACAATCCCTCTTTCATCTTGCTTGTTCCTGAAGACCTACCTTGTGCCTATAGCACTCTGGCCAGGTGGAAGATCAAATAGGGTCCACACCTCTTGTCTTTTGAATTGCAGAAACTCTTCTTGCATTCCAACTGTTGTGTTGCAAAGCTTCATCTAGCTTCTTTGGTTCAACTTGAGACAAAAAATAGGAGTATAGACAGATATTAGCTTCATGAGCCTTGCTTCTAGTTTGAACTCCTTGTTGAACTTGACCAATGACATTTTCTAAGGGATGTTCTTTGTTGATTCTTTGTGTGGGAACAACATCCACTGGTATTCCATGGTCAAGATTGCTTTGATTTTGATCACGAAGATGATGATTGTCGATAGGGTTGTTTACAAAAATGTCTTCAACAACAACAACATCTGCAGCTGAGTTGTCAGCATCATCATCAGCATCATCAGCATCATCAGTATTAGTAGCATTAACAGCATCAGATGCAATACCTTCATCTTAATCTTCATTGTTAGAAAGATTATTGCTGGTGACATTTGAGTTGCTTCTTCTGATTTCAATGGCTTTAATAGCATCAACAATAGATGGAGGATCAATGGATGGTCTTTTGATTATTATAAATGGACCATTGAAGCCTAATCTGTAGTCATCAAATGATGTAGATGCTTGCTTTTTGGAAGAGGTAGATTCCATATTTGAGAAGATGAGAGGCTCAAATACCTGTAAAAATGAGTCAATATCAAAAAGCCAGTCTGGTCCTTTACCCTTTTCACATGGAATGTGTTCCCTACATTCCACATTTGCTGATTCTTCAACTATTCTTGTTCTGTAATTGAATACTCTGTAAGCCTTGGATTGAGCGGAATAGCCCACAAAATATCCTTCATCAGATTTGGCAACAAATTTTAGAAGAACACCACTGGTGATAAGAATAGTACATGGACATCCAAAGGGTTTTATGAAGCCAATGTAGGGAACTCTATTGAACCATAGCTGATAAGGTGTTTTGTTGAGAGGCTTGACAATGAGAACACTATTTTGCACATAACAAGTTGTGCTAACTGCCTCTGCCCAGAATGTGAGAGGCAGTTTTGAGTCAGCCAGCATTGATCTTGCAGACTCAATGAGAGTTATGTTTCTCCTTTCAGCAACCCCATTTTGTTGAGGAGTTCTTAGAGCACTGCATTGTCTTTCAATACCTTTGCTCTCACAAAAAAAATTCAAGGTCTGGTTCTTAAATTCTGTACCTTGATCACACCTTATGATTTTGACTTTCTGATTGCTTTGATTCTCATCCCTAAGAATGTAGGATTTAAGAATTTCAGCAGTTTCATCTTTTGTTTTCAAGAAGTATACCCATGAGAATCTGGTGTAGTCATCAGTTATCACCAGACAATATGACTTCTTTCCCATTGACATGACGTTTGTAGGACCAAAAAGATCCATATGCAGATGTTGTAGTGATGTGTCATTTGAATTCAATGTCTTGGGCTTGTGAGAACTCTTGTGTTGCTTCCCCTTTAAGCATGCTATGCAGTGATCTTCAAGCTGGAATTCCTTGTCAGGAAGACCTCTGACAAGGTTTCCTTTCACCAACCTGTTGATACTTTTTACATTCACATGGCTTAATCTCCTGTGCCATAGAGCGGATTTATCAACTGATGCCTTGGACAGAAAACAAGATACATTACAAGATGGAGTGACTTTCTTCATGTCAAGCACATATAAGTTATCTTTTCTTTGAGCAGTCAACAATATCTTTTCTAGAGGAGGTTTGCTTAGCCCAGGGGAGAACACAAAACATTCTTTATCTATGAAAAGCATCCAATGCTTCTGATCACAGATTTGAGACACACTTATGAGGTTGAACTATATTTCTTTTACGTAGTTCACCTTTTCAATGCTCATTCTCTCATTCGACACAGTTCCTTGTGCAGTGATAGATCCTCCCTTTGAATCACTTCCAAATGCAACATATCCTCCATAAAAGTTTTTGAAATCTGAGAGGATGGATCTGTTACCTATCATGTGCCTGGAACAACCACTGTCTACAACCCATGTGTTATCATTATTACCTGGATGTCCATACACATGAGAGAGATCTAGTTAGAGGGAGGGACCAAAGAGCGTGCAGACTTGGGTGATTGTGCTTTGAAACCAAAATTATCACTATGCAGGCATTCAATAGATCCAATGATGATACTTTGAGAGGGTGAAGATGTGGACTTCGCTTTCCATTTTTGAATAAATTTTCCAGACCCTTTTCCTCTATTATCAGCAGATGTGACTTTGGCTGCTGATAGTTCTTTCTAGATTTCAAGATTTGCTGCTGATAGTTTTGACTGATCAGCAGCTAACTTGGTTACTGATGGTTTTGGCTGATCAGCAACAAGTTTGATTGTCGCTGATAGTGTTAACTGATCAACAGCAGATTTGGTTGTTGCTGAAGGCTTGGGTATTTTTTTCATCCTTTTCAGCTTCATGTGATCAACAGTAATTTTGATTGCTGCTGACTGTTCAGCAAACATCAGCTTCTCCTTCTTTACCTTCCTGTTAAAAGTGGGCTTTTCTGTTGTGGTTCTTCTATAGACCTGCTGTTGGTTAGGAAGAATCTGGACTATTGTTGAGGCTGATTGAGAGATCGGGTTGAATGGATTGAATTTGCAATATGCAGCAAAGTGGTTTGATTCACCACATATGATGCAAGATTTTTTAACTTTTGGGATCTGCTTCCTTGGTGGAGATATTTATTTTCTAAAGCTAGTTGCTTTGGCTTCATAGCCTCTTACCTTCTTGTTCTTGTTGGTCTTCTCAAAGGCTCGTTGCTTAAGATTTCGTTGCTGTTGAAGGTAATAGAAGAAGGTGCTGGAGGTATGATTGTATTTACCACAGGCAAAACATGATTTAGCAATTTGGTTCCTTTGAAAGTACACATAGTCCTTTCATTTGAATAAGTCTTTGAATTTCCAGGGATAAGTTTTGTTATTCTAAAAACTGGCTTCCTCCAATGTTTTCTGAACATATGGAGTTCTCTCTCCAGATGCATGACAGCTGTCAAACACCTTCCTTAGTTGGTTTGCTAGATGATTTGTAGAGATTGAGGATTGTCCCTTTTCCATAATTAACTTTCTTCCTTCAGGATGATAGCTAATTTTGATATGTTTGGTAAGTTGAGGTACTAGTATAGAGGGAATAAAGGGACTTGGACCATTGGTTTGGATTACTTTACCAGATTTGGTGGTTTTGAGAATTATTTCATTGGTAGGGAGTAATGGGGCTTCACTGGTTTCAGTGGATTCTAAGCAAATGGACTCAGATTCAGTTGAGGTATTGCATTCTTGCACAACTGTTTCTTCTTTGGACGGATCAAGTTTTCGATTTGCATGGTCAAGGTTTGTGAGGTTGAAGTTAGGTTCATGGATAGCTACATAGTCAGCAGGTGGTGGTACAGATTTGTAAGTCTTCTCAGCTTGATATCCAAGGCTAACAGTTAACTTTTGATGAATTTGAGCATCCAAAAGTCTTTGCAGCTTTTGGATACAAATTCATATTTGTCAACATGAACCTTTTGTTCTACCAGTTCAGCTCTTGTAGCTTTTAGCTTAACCAATAGATCATTAGTCTGAGTTTAAGATTTGTTTGTTCATGTTTTAATGATGAAATCTCTTTCTTTAGACAGTTAATCTTTTCTTTGTAACTGTTTTCAACCTTTTTAAATTCAGATTTCATTTGATGAAACTCTTCATTTTGATCTATAAGATTTTGGTTATGCTTTCCATATCCTAGAACCTTATCAATGCAAGCTTGAGAACAGAGATGTTCATATACCTGAGGTGGTATCTCCTTGGTGTCTGCCATGAGAGCTTGGTTGTTAGCGGTTGGTTCTTCATATTGAAAACTCCAGTCAAAATCAGTTGTTCCCACTTGTTGAGTTGCACAAGTTGCAGTTTGAGCATGAGGAGTGTTTTGACCTACCTGACTTTGATGTTTCTATCTTGGCTGTGCAGCAGCTGGTTTTGCCTTTGGTGCCTTACATTCTCTAGCAAAATGGCCAAGTTCATTACATTTGTAACAACTTAGCTTGCTCTTATCCAACCCAAATCTAGTGTTAGAGTTGTTGCAAGTTCTAGAGTAGAACCTTTTAGCTCTAAGACATAACATAGCATAAGAGTGTTGTATGTCCGTTTCTTCTAGGTCATCTGGATGAAAACACTCCAGATCTTCTTTGATAAATGACATATTTCTTGGGTTTTCAGAGACAAATGCAGCAGAGTTATTTTGAGGTGGGGCTTCAAGGAGAAAAGGTTAATTACTAGTTTGTGAGTTGGGAGTTTGTGGATGGGTAACAATGGGAGGATAGTAGTTGCTTGAAATTGGAGCTGAGTGGTCAGAGTGTAGTGTAGAGGAAGTGATGGATGACTAGGATGAGGATGAATGACCTGAGCTTCTTTCTTTGGCTTGAATCATTTCCAACTCATATGTCTTCTTCATTCCAAACAGCTCAGTCATTTTGAGAGACTTCAGGTTTTTAATTCTTCTGATTGACACTGTGTAAAGTGTCCAACAACTTGGAAGAGATCTAATAAACTTTTTGAGAATGTCTTCATTCTCCAGCTTGACTTTAGAGCACTGTAGCTCTCCCACAACATAGGTGTACCTGTTGTATAGAGTGGTAAGAGACTCGCCATCCTTGTAGACAAAGTTTTCATACTGTTGCTTTAGAATGTCTCTTCTATTTTCTTTCACTTCTTCAGAACTAGCTAACATCTTTTCAAGAGCTTCCCATTGCTCTTTGGCGGTTTTTTATTCTCCGAAGTTATGAAAAACTTCATTTGGTAAGCACATCTGTATAGCTCCCAGAGCTTTAAAATCTACCTCCATCTTCTTGATGTCTTCTTTAGAATATTTGGAGGCTTCTTTAGGAACAGATGGACCTCCAGAGTCAGCAGAAGCCACAATAGGCAAATACGGACCATCAATTATGGATCTCCACATTCCATATTTTTGGTAGCAGAAGAAACCTTTCATTCTTTTCTTTCACATGTCATAATCTTCACCAAACACCAGTCTTGGTAGTTTGTGAAGGCTTCCAACATCATCAAATCCAGTATTCTGAGCCATACTATGGATAGATGGTTTAGCAGCAAAGAGATAACAGAACTAGATAGTGATTAAACAAGTGTTAGTTTGTTTAATCCGAGAGTCAAAGCTCTGATACCACTTGTAGGATCGGTGTTTTTACAAGATGGTTCTGTTCAGTTGAGATTGCCGAAAACAATCACAACTGTGCAATGTAAACAAGAAACAATGAAGATATTGATAAATGTAGATTGTATTAATATTCAAAGTTTACAAGTTACAGAGAAACGCTTAGGAAGCACATTTGTGCAATAAGAAGATACAATACATATAAAGGAACTTAGAATCAAGGCAGACCCTTGATTCTAAGTATCAGATCAAATACCAGCCGTTGATATTTTACAGTTACAAGTTACACTATAATTGGTAGACAACTAAAAGAAAAACCACAGCAAACAATATGAATCAGGTCAAAAGTCTTCTTAGGAATCTTTAAAGGAGACTTCAGAAGTTGTAGCTTTGCCTTTAATTATCTGCAACAATAACATTCCTTCTGCTGATAGATGTGTCAGTGTTGCAGCAAAAGGTGTCAGTAGTAAAGTCAAAGCTGCTGATGATTTGCCTATCAGCAGCATCAATGTTTGATGCTGTTCAGAAGCCTATCAGCAGCAACTTTGTAATTCAGCAGAGAAGGCTACTTGCAGCATAGTTGTTCATCAGCAGTGGAACTTAACTATCAGCAGCATATGCCTTATCAGCAGCAACTTTGTAAGTCAGCAAAACTGTAGAGTCCGCAACATCTATACTTAGAGAACTCTATAGCCATCAGTCTTTATCTTTACAAAAAGGTGGGGAGAATGTAACATTTCTTTAAATTTCATGCCAAAATAATAAAAATATAAAAGTACAAGGACCATAAGTGTACTTACATCCAAAATCAAGGACCAAAAATGAAAATTTGATTTCTAGATAGATAGCGGACCACTATCATATCCTATAACGGTCTGCAATGTGTAGGAGGGTTGGATAGCAGACCGACATCGATTGGATAACGGTCCAACTAGCCGCCTTCAGCAGCAATTTTTGGTTCTGACACGTGTCCTATTACTTAGCCCGAGGAATTGATGTGTGTCTTGATATCGGACCGATATGCACCTCCATAACGGTCCGCTAGCTGTAATAAGAGTTGCGGTCCAATCAGATTTGGACGTGTAGGGCTAATGTAAGCTAGTCGGATATCAGACTGCTATGTCGTTCCATGTCGGTCCGACATGGATCCCAATTTCAACCTATAAATTGATTTCATGTGTCGTTCAATTCCAAAACATCATAAAATCAAATTCTCGGTTTATATAAGTTATTTCCACTCCCACAAAACCATTCCTACTTGTACGTTAAGTTCCCGAGGTGTCGGATCAACCTAGAAAAGATCCAGAAGCGAGGAAACGCTCATTTGGAGAATCCAAGATAGGCGATTAAGCAGAGATGCTGCCCACTTAAACACTTAGTCTAGAGGATTTCTAAGTGAATACTTGTATTTTTATAAAACGATTTTAAAACTGAAAAAGGTTTTGATTGTGATCTGACTTGAATGAACTAATACAACCATTGGTTGCAAAAGGTGATTTACTATATTGTAGTCAGCCCATAGAGTCATGTATATATACACGTGTTACAGATAAGACACTGTTACAGGGCTAGGGGTTGAACCCTTGGTTGTTATGAAAGACCTATCGCTTGAGGCGTAAGGCAGAATATTGAATAAACGTAAAACCATATCCAAGGTCCCTAGTGTGGCTGGTGGTTTGAAAGTTGACTGTGTAAATTGACCGGAAACTATGGGAAAATTGTTCTATTTATTCACGCTTGTCAGATTATGATTTCCAATATACTTGTATTCACCAGTTTATATGTAAAAAATAGTTTCAAACGTTTTTACAGGTAACCAAGGATGATTTTGTATGATATAGCCATGTAATGACAAAGAACAATGACGTCAAGAAAAAGGGAACGTCCATGATGTGCCATCATTTATACATGTTTTGCATGCATAATAATCCCCATATCAAGGTACTAATTGAATAATAACCTTACAATTGATACTTAAAACGTTAATATTTTATAATTGCAAGTTATTCGGTGTTCTAAAGATAAACAAAGATAAAACTTATCAAAAGCACCAAGAAACCAAGCTTCTAGAAGGATCATCCCAATGCATGCATTTGCCCTCCTTGCTCCCTACGGCTCCCAGTACACTGCCATTCGTACCCTATGATTCCCTAGGTATTTGCACGCCCGTGCATTGCTCATTCTGAGGCCTATAAATTGGAGGATTGGGTTCTTCATTCCACACACCTTTCCATACCTCAAGACACTATTCCAGAGAGAGTATTTCGTAGTTAGAATAGAGAGTAGAGAGTAGAGAGGCTCCTCCTCTTTGTCCGCAATAGGGGAGCCTACGAAACTCAGCGTTACGCTAGTTAGTATGACCATTCATGGCTAAACTCTTTGTATTGCTATGGTGAAGATGAAGTTTGTGTGAATGTTTAACGTATTAATCTAGTGGTATGTTTATGTCTTTAACTCTTCGCTCTTAAAACCACCTTCCAGTTGGGCTTTTTATTATTATCTAAATTTGTATTTACACTTGTGAGTGTTCTTGATTTCAAGTAAGACCGTAAAACCTTTTTAATCAAACTTCTCTTGATGCTTGTACGTCTTTATACAAGTGGATTTTGACAAGCCAAGGCTTGGTTAATACTAATAAGGTCGTACGTCTTTGTACGAACTTGTTATGAGACCAAGAATTGGTGAACTCATGTTGGGAACGATACGTCTTTATACATGGTCCCATTGTTGCACCTACTCCCGGTGAGCAAAGTCTAGTCACCTTTTTAATAATAATATTTAAGCATTTAAGTTCGATGTCCTAAACCAGCCTATAGATAGCATTCAAAGGGTTGAGGCTAACGTTATCCCTAGAGGGATTTGTTACCATTTTATTATTAAAGATTATAATTCGTGAACCACATTTCGTGAGAACGAGGCTCTAGCGGTGACCCGGGTCACACATCTGTATTAGTCATACCACTGGGTTAGTCAACTTAACATTATCATATACCAAGCAGATTCAAAGTCCAAATCAATACTCTTCATTACCTGATCATTTCCCAGATATTTACTTTCCTGATATTTACTATTCTATTGTTTACATTCCTGTTACACCCATCACGCACATTTTTACTTTTCTGTTATTTACTTTACCGTCATTTACTTTTCTTTCATTTACTTTTTTGCTTCTCAAGCACACAAAACCCACTCACTAATTAAACCGGCTAAACGATAACAAAAGTTGAGTATTGGAACTCGACCGTGTCCATTGGTTCGATACTTGGTTCTTACCTAAACTATATTACGATGCGATAGGTACACTTGCCTATTGTGTGTGTTATAAGTTTGAGTACTTATCATTTTATAAATTTAAAACCTGATTTCGTGAAACCATTTCTAAAACAAGTATATATTTATATATATTTATCTATACACTTATCACGTGCACATCAAGTTTTTGGCGCCGCTGCCGGGGACGCGGTGATTTCAAGAAATATTCGAGTTAACGGATTAGCCTTTTTAACCTTAACATTTATTTTTATGGTTTGTTTTGATTGTTCTTTACAGCAAATTTCATGGATGACTTCTACGAGAGTTGTTATGGAGGATACCAAGACGACTATGAGTACCACTATTCGAAGGTTTGGTGTGAGATCTTTGGGAAAGCCCACTACACTCAAGATTGTTATCACTATCAAGGGTATTCCATAGATTTTCACCAACCCTACTGGCAACCATATGAGGAAACCACACCCTCCCAAGAAAATCAACACTCAACTCTAGATTCCGACTCATGGACTCCAGGAAATCTGTTTCTTCAATTGGAAGAAATTAAGGTTCAACTCATAAAGAGCTATCCAACTGAACAACAAGTGTTTCATCATTTGGAAGAAATGAAGGTTTAAATCCTAAAGAGCTATCCAACTGAACAACAACATGATCCATTCAAAATCCAAGAATCAGAAGTTATAGCTTCACATCTCTAGTTGGGTCAAGTGACTCTAAGGAGCAAGAACCTACCAGCTTCACAAGCATGGATCAGTCGGAAGTGAGACCGAATGATTAAGAGGAGAGGGTTACTGCAACTTTACAATCACTTCTTGACTTTTCTGAGAAGTTGGAAGCTAAACAATCAACGAAGTCAGAAGAATGAAGCTCTAAAGAAGATTTGATGGGAATCCTAAATATGGAAGCAAAAGAAGGATGTATGGAACAATTTAGAGTTCTTGTCACTTTAGAGACAACATCATATGAAGAACCAGATTGTGAGACGAACATCCAGGATGAGATTATGCAGGAGGATGTAATCACCAACAAACAAATGACAATAGTGGCACCCCTTCCTTACAACGGTCATAGCTGGCCTATACCAAGCATATCTGTGAATCATCCCATGAATCACATATGCCACAGGATAGGGCACATCACTCTGAGGACCACTTTTCATGGAGGAAGCAACGTTCATCGAACAAAAATTTCATGACAAAATCATCATACCGGGGTGACCGTCTCCTTCACTACATGGGTTTCTTGAAGTTTGGTCCAGGAAATTTCAAATGGTGGTGGCGTGATTTAATTTCACTATTTTCTTTAGGTGCTCTTCTATATGGCATTCTAAATTTGGAAGGTTTACACAAAATTTCAAATCAATCAATCCAAACTAAAATTAAAACTATAAAAAGACTTTGGAAACACATAAATCAGTTATTCACCCGTTTTAGCACAAAAATGTTGAAGGTATTAAAAATAAAAAATTGGGGAAAATCTTAGATTTGTAAAATTGGGCCACATAACGGGGGAAAGTGGCTGGACCACTGGGAAAAACCGCCACGACATTTTCCACATGATCCGGCTTGTCGAAACCTTTCCGTCCCCTGGTCAGGGGCCCTCTAACTCCAAACGTAGCTCAATTTATGACCGTTTCAAGTTTGAACTCTTTTTACCCTATTTTCCCTTGTCCAGCTGGTCTAGGACGGACTCCACTAATTCCTAGATCAGCTTATCATCACATTGTATGCATGGTTATCAAATGGATTGGATGAATCTCCCCATATTACAAGCCACCCATTTGTTAGATTATTCCACCACTTGCACTAAATTGGAATTTCACGAAGTACTGTAGGTCCCCGGGTGTCTTGGATCGTCACATGCAAGTGTGTGGCTAGTCGAACAGGGTGCGGAATGCCCGTGACTAGATGGAGTATCAACAACAACAAGTAAACCAACAACAAACAAGAGTCACTATAAACTCCGTCTATTATCAATATCAGTCGATTACAAGTTATAGAATAAGAGCGTACTTATCAACTTCTACAATCAACTATATATACTAACAGACCTGATTCTTGCGCACTTAACAAGTGTGGAGGGCTTTGTTCCTGTGTACTTAGCAAGTACGCAGACATGTTTTTGCGTACTTGCTAAGTACGCAGGTTATACAACCTGCGCACTTACTAAGTGTGCACAACACTTTACAAAGACGATAACAAAGACAAGTACGTACAGATACTAATACAACTCAATAAACCAATACGTATAGTCACTGAAATACAAGTACAAATACATAAAGATTAGTTACAAAAGCAGAGACAACAGCCAGAGTGTTTGTCACACAAATGTGCTCCAACATACTCCCCCTTGACAACAACTTTGGATTGTCGTCGGTCTTCAAGCTCCTTCAGCTTTAGCTTCCCATCTTCATCTTGTAGTCAAGACAAAACTTGACCAATATGTTGTATCTTGATGCTAGAAGATTCATCCACTCGTCCGTGTAGATACAGTACCCGTCGTTTAAAACCGTCAGATCTTTCACAAAGAAGTTGATGAAACATATTTCATCAAAAACCCTGATAAGTTCACTAGGTTCTAAGTTTCCACCTTTAGACCTTATCTTCCCCATCATCACCGCTTCATTCGTCTTTGGATCCACGTACTAGTACCACATGCTACCAATGATATCCTGAGATAACTTGCTCTGGAGAATCCTGGTCTCACATAACACTGGGTTGTAGACCAACTTCCTTAAGCTTCTGTTCATCACGGGATGTCTAACATTCTTGTCCCTGAATATCTTGGGTAATTGAGGCTTAAACATATCAAAGTTCCCAGATCTACCTTCCAATTGAGGTACAAACCCTTTGCTACCGTGTGACTTGTATCACCAAGTAGCTCACGGTTTGCTAGGTTCACCATGTCATACCTGGTTAAAGAACTGAATGCCTCCCTGGTTGGTTTCAAGTATTAAACCCCCCCCCCCCGGCGCGCTTGATGGCAAACAAGTTCTTGTCATCATCGAAACGGACAGATAAGATCATCCCTATTGCTCCATGCTTGTCTATGATTGAAGACTTTTGCCAAGCAGGAGACTGACCCTTTTTGAACCATCCCTAAGGATACTTGTTCATCCAGTTATCAGTATTAGCAGGTTGGGAATCGGTAGGAGAGGCTTCAGTCGAGGTTGCTGCTCCACTAGCCTCAACAACATTCTCAGGCTCGACTGAACCTGTAGTAGCAGCTTCAAAGGTTGGAGCCTCAAAGATCTCTCCGTCCTCAAGCTCATAAACTCCCTCCCCATCACCCTTCGGGAACTCCACCATCACATCTTCATCATCGTCATACTCGATCTCTCCTTCCTCAAGATTGCTGAGAGCATCGATCTGCACTTCCTTGGAATAGTCCGGCTCAATCAACAAGATAATATCGTCATATAAATCGTATAAAACTCCAGCTACTGACTTTCCTTGACCACTACCACCACCCCAAGAAGTATCACCGACGCACTGAGTAGACTCCCTTTCAGCCATAGACACAGCAGAGATTGGAACAATAGCTAAAGCTTGTTGCTCACCTCCACTAGGACCGACTTCAGGATCCTTGTCTTTGTCATCGTCCTTTTTCAGATCGACAGGATGACAAGACTCATCACTTCTCGGCTTTTCCTTCTCCTTCTCTTTCTCCTTCACTTTCTCCTTCTCTTACCAACTTGACCATCATTTAATGTTCTTTGCATTGAGTGTCCAATCTTAGCTCTATTGTCATCCTATGCCCCAGAATCGTGTCATTCGTCTTGATAAGCAACTCATTCTGGGACATCAAGCTTTTAAGCCGCTCTTGGGTTCCCTCACCTTGGTGCCTTAATCAAGTAACTTCATCCACCAAGGAGTTTATCTTAGACTGTTGAGCGTCTGACTCACTCCTTGATTTCTGAACTGTTTCAAGTAAACCGGCCACCTGAGTCTCTAGTGTGGTAATCCTCGCATCACGGGGATCAAGATCCCTGGATGTAGAGGATTCAGTAGTGGTATAGGTGGGAAAGGAGAACAATTAATCAAAGTCAAACCCTTGGGTAAAGTCCCCAAAGTTGTAGGGTTGAATGATGGGCTGAAGGGTGGTAGTTTGGATTGAAGATGGGGTGGTTGATGTTTCAATGGTGGTTGTGGTGATTGTGACTGACTCAGTCTGTATAGAAGTCGTCACCATGACCTGATGTACAGTTTCAATTGGGTGGGATACTATCTCAGGCACCTCATCTGAGATAGCAGTAGCAGCCACCTCACTTGTTACGCGTGGTTGTCTCCTCCTCCTTTGATAAAGCTGTGTGGAAGCTTGAGAAGTACTCTGAGCCTGAGTACTTGATTAAACTAGAGCACGAGATGCAAGATCTCACATGATCACATCAAATGGCCTATCATTCTTCTGCTTAACCCTTCTTTCAGTACATCGTCTTTGTACTTCAGTCTCTAACTCTGGTTCATACTCACTGTCAGGACTGTCTCGTCGCCTTCTTTTGGAGGACAACTCGGTAAGGGATACCTTCTCCGCTCTTCGTGGGTGTGCTTGGTCAGGTGCGTCATCGGAGTCAGAAGAATCAAATTCTGTTTTTTCAGAGTCAGACTCCTCAGCACCTTAACCCTCCTCTTCTTCATCACTACCATTACTAGCCTCTTCATCACCAGACTCCTATTCCTGTTCTACATGTGCTTGCTCTTGTTCATCAGAATGTTCACTAAGCTCCGGCTCTGAATCAACACTATACAACCAATCATTGGGAGGAGCCACATATGCTTCATTGATCAGATGACCAAATAGGGGTGTATGCACAGGAGTTGGTTATACACTTCCCGGCTTTAGAAATTGGGCAAACACCATCTTCTCCACTCTTTTGACTTGCAGTCTCTCTCTAATCTGAGGTAGATTGGGTACAGCATCATTGATCAGCAACTGCACGAACCTCGGGTACAATAAAAATCTGAACCTCTCTGCTGCATTAATTTATTCTGTTAAGGATCTGTAGATGTACTTAGAGAAGTTGTAAACCTTGTTCAATGACAGCCCGACCATAACAGCTCCCAAGTCATGTCCCATTGCATCCTTCCCAGCCTTCCTCGCAGATATACACATGATCATGATGTGTGCAAAGTAACGCCATTGATCAAGTACCCACATCTTTTTATATGAGGCATAATCTGTCCTCCCAACATAGCCCATCCTTTTCCTCTAACATTCATACACAAAGTAGTCTGGATACGTCACCCGATCAGTAGGTAAGTCTCTGAATTGCAGTACTCTTCTGATGGTGTCTTAAGAAATGGCTATCTCAAGACCTGCCAAAGTAGCCCTAATTACGTTTGGGGTTACAGTGCAGTGAAGATCAACAGTATCCTAGAACTGCTCCAGGTAGGGTCTAGAAACAACCGGATTAGCAGAAATTGCATAGCTGATCTTTGATCAGTTCAAGAACGCCACTATCTCTTACTAGTCTAAAGCAGCACACTTCCATTCGGGGTTAGTGAGAGCCAACATGTTGAATTCGATGGTGACAGCACGAGCCATCTCTGCAAGAACATAAGACAAGCAACATTAGATTAAATAGAATCATTAGAATAGAACAAACATGACATGGTATGGCACCTGCACACTGAACTGAAGTCCAGACTTAGAAAAATTTTAGAATTGCATCTCTTGTATACTTAGTAAGTACGCAGGACAATGGCCTTGCATACTTAGTAAGTACGCATGAATTAATTCTTGGGTACTTACTAAGTATGCAGGAACTCTGCCCCCAGAACATTTTTGAAAATCAAAATCTCAAGATCAGTTGTGTTGGTGATGGATTTTGGTCACCACTGTGTCAAAAAGCATGTTTCCGGTTACCCAGGGGTTCAAACCTCAAATCAAGAATGTTAAGGACTGTAATCCCTTCTGATCCTTTGACACTCAAGTCTCTAATCTTCAAACAGCTTCTGGAAAGGTGAAAACAATCCAGAAATCAACTAACACCGATAAAATCAAATCAAACACGAACTAGAATGAGAAATGCCACAAACATGAAATGCACAATCAAACTAATGATTTCCATTGATTATCTCTGGTAATTACACTTTGAATCAACAACTACAAGCTTTGATTTCACTTAGACAGTTCTGAATCAAACAATACAAAATTATGAAATCTCCTGTTGAAAATACAAAAGACAACATATTTATACTATAAAGAATTTCGACCGAAAATTTCTGATCGAAAAGTGTTTTCGGCCGAAAACACTTTTCGATGGAAAACTCAGTTTTCGAACGAAAACCTTAGAGATGTACTATTTCAGTCTATAATTGATTTCTATTGACTACTAGGTTCTAACACGGACTAATTCAGTATGTAAAGGGTTGAATGATGTAAAGATAAAAATTTTAGGTCTTAATTTTGCTTAGGAACATCCAAAGACCGTTGAAATATGATTATCAAACCCTAAGTTCAAAGCAATCATGAATCGGTCAGAAACATGAGATTTTGTGGATGAAATGGTAAAAGATTCTCACCATATGTTTGTAAAGCGATGTTGAAACTAGCAACGGGATGAAAAAACACTTAATAACACATGAAATTTTGAGTAAAATTCGAGTCGGAGGTATACAACTGTGGCGTTTGTTTGAAATGAGATAAACTGATGAAATATTCTAACACCCGTTTATATACCCCACCTACACAAGTCGTGCGTACTTGTTAAGTACGCAGGACTTAACTCCTGCATACTTAGTAAGTACGCATGACTTAAGTCTTGCGTACTTATTAAGTAAGCAGGGTTTAACACTTGCGTACTTCGCACGTGCCAATGTGTACTCAAACTTCAAATCAAATTATGAAGATCCTCAAGTCAAGTAGCGAACCAGATATGAACGTTCAATCACGAGATTTTCAAAGATAATTCACGGAAGTTTAAACACAAAGAATTTTTTAATTTGGTTTTTCTTAAATTCGGATAAACTGTACTGAAAATCTTTTTGGTCTTTTCTGAATAAAAAAATATATTTACAAGATACAGATCCGAATATACAGGAATATTTACAATCAAACTCTTTTTGATCAAAATCATGAGTAGAGGATCATATCAGGCTAATTTGTAGCAATAAATGATACAGGATAAACATCAAAGAGTATGGGATCATGCCATGTCTTACTACTTATACATAACGAATTTGCAACACAGACAAGTCAATTAATGTTTTCAATATTATAAGATTTGAAACTACGAGCATTTTTGTATTATGTTTTTGTGAGTTAAGATAATATTAATAGATATACAACTTGTACCCCACAGTTATGGTAAAGAAATTAAGTTGCATTAGCTCAAGGCATCTAAGGTCTTCCCAAGGATTATCAAAATTTCCAAAATGAAGTTACATTGTTTAGCACTGAAAAAATCAAGCAGAATCCATAAGAATTATCGAGAATCATAAGATTCAAAATTGAGTGATTCATTTGTCTTCGTTTAATAGGTTTTTCGTCTGTGAATATCAGATGATGATTCAGTTTAATAGATATTGAGTCTGTGGATTTAGGTAAGGGGATCTAACTATTATCTGGATATGTCTTTAATGAATCAGATGTGATCCAAGGGGTAGTAAATGCTTGACGGTTGCTGTCAAGACATATCTTGGCTCAACTTCTCATTGCATACTTGTGAGTATGGGCAGTGAAGAGAACCGAAAAATTGTGCTAAAGACATAACCCGAAACTGGTCTCATAAGAAAATACTCGCCAAAATCTTACATCCTTTATCTAATAATGATCTTTTTGCATTCTTTTACGCACACACACTTGCAAAACATGGGTTCAAATAACAGTTGTAGTAATTTATATTTAATTTTCACACTACTAATGATCCAAAAACGCTTATAGCCTACTGACAATTCAAATTTCTTGCAAATATTCAAATTAAAACAGGATAACCAAAATTTAAGGCTCAAGAAGTCATGACGCAATCATTTCTCATATGTGCAGTCCAAGATGTTTAGATCATTTACTAATATGCTATCATTTACTCTTATCATCAAATGACTTTTAAATTTTCTCAGTTTTCTATTTTATTTGGACTTTTCTAAAAATATTTCAAAGAAAAACAAACTATACAAAAACAAACTATAAAAAATTTAACTTCCATGAAACGTTTTGATTTGAAATAGTTTTCTCACTCAGGAATGAACATTCCTATCAAGTTGACAAGATGTTCAAAATGGGTACGATCAAACGCCTTAGTGAAAAGGTCAGCAAAGTTGTCATCCATGTGAACTTGACAAGTTCAACCAAGTGCTTTTCAGCACACTCATGGATGAAATGATAACGAATTTCAATATGCTTAGTTTTGGAATGTTTCACCGCGTTGTTCGTGATGGACATAGTGGCATTGTTGTCAATGAACAGTGGAGTTCCAGTGTAGTTCAATCCATAGTCTCTCAGTTGTTGTTAAATCCAAAGTATTTGAGAACAACATCTAGCAGTCGTAATGTACTCTACTTCACATGTTGATACAGTGTCACACCCCCAAATTTATTTACTTAATAAATAAATACAGGTTGCAACGATTGGTTCATTACACGATAGCGGAAGCTGTAATAGTGATTTCTAAGACTTGAATACATACACAAATACTAAGACTAAGTAATACAATGATCTAAGTTCTTCTAGATCAACGACAGACTTGAGACCGGATAATCTATGTCCTTCCAGCTAGTAAGAATTTATCCAATTATAGCTAGCCTATTCCAATCGCTCCATGGCTAAAGGTTACCTGAGAAACATACTTGAAAGTGTCAACACAAAGGTTGGTGAGTTCACAGAGTTTGTTAATTTAGTACAGTTAGTTTTCCCCGAAAAACTAGACACGACTTAACCGTCATAAAATAAGTAGTTTTCCTTTGAAAACATGCCCATGACTTTACTGTCATAAAATAAATAGTTTTCCTTTAAAATCATGCCCATGATTTAACCTGTCATAAAATAAGTAGTTTTTCTTTGAAAACATGCCCATGACTTAACCGTCATAAAATAAGTAGTTTTCCTTTGAAAACATATACATGACTTAACCGTCATCAAATAAGTAGTTTTCCTTTGAAAACATGACCATGTCTTTACCGTCATAAAATAAGTAGTTTTCCTTTGAAAACTTGCACATGACTTTACCGTCATAAAATAAGTAGTTTTCCTTTGAAAACATATACATGACCTAACCGTCATAAATAAGTAGTTTTCCTTTGAAAACATGTCCATGACTTTACCGTCATAAAATACGTAGTTTTCCTTTGAAAACATGCCCATGACTTTACCGTAAAAAAATAAGTAGTTTTCCTTTGAAAACATGCCCATGACTTTACAGTCATAAAATAAGTAGTTTTCCTTTGAAAACATATACATTGTTTAAACCTGATCATTTACCGATCAAAACTCTTAGTATGTATTACCAATGAATCCGAATACTAACCCGATCAAATGACCCCATTTGTAAACTTGCAAGGAATACAAAATAATATGTAATGTACGAGACCGTAACCAAACCCCAACTTTTTGTGCCTCCCCTCGCCTTTCTGCGAGTTAAGACAATTTGCGGTCATTCGGCCATTTGGACCCCTGATTAGCGCGACTAATCATGACCGGAGGCGTCACCCCCAATAGTACTATCCATAAAATCCTGGGCTAAGTCCATAGCTAATGGTTACTAATTTTTATTCCGAGGACTTTAAGCGCTTTATTTTTCCCTCAATGCACACATACGGTCTGATCATTAGTTCATTCATTTACATACAAAAATTCTTTACAAGTATGTCTCCACCCCAAAACATTTCAAAAACTTAGAAAATAAAAGGGGTTAGTGAAACTCACAAACAGTTAAACCAGAATGTTCATATTGTCAAACGTGTAAGCAATTGTATTTCATGTTCTCAAAACATAACTAGTAAGTATGTTTCTCCCCCGATGTTTACAAAACAGTAGAAAAATAAAAGGGGGCCGTGAACTCACCTTGTGTCCGATGAAATCCTAGCAAATAACAGTGCGCTAAGAGTTCCTGTCTATCCGTACCCTAATCACACAAGGGTACTAATGTGTTAAGACTACCCGTCTTATACGTAAGTTGTTCATCCGACTTAACGAATCCCGTTAAGTACGCCTTCGTTTAGTAAAAATAGTGTTTTATTTACGACTCATTGGTGATTATTATTCCAGTCTAGATGCTTACATATTTTCCAAGAAAATAATATGTTTCCCTATTGGTGACTTATTAAGTCTACCAAAAATAAATATTATTTTTGTAGCAACTTAAAATATATTCACTTATGTTCCACGATGTCATGTGATTATTTATTTTTAACCGAATCTCTTCATATGTTCCATGTACATATATCAGATGTTTATATTAGGATACTAATCTTTAATTCCTAGAACATTTCCATAATTTAACCAAAACCGTACACCAACACATATATATCACAAATTTTATCCATAAACATATATTTTTAGTAACACCTTTCACGTTCACATGTTGATGATAATCGTTCGTATGTCTTCTTGAATCATAGGACACTACCTCGGGTCTTGCCAGGTAACTCACACATGATCATATAACTTCATGAGCATGTATCCTTCAACATAACACATGAATGGAATGAAGGGTTTATGAAGAACACCATCATCCAAGTGTTATTTTATGTGATTATATATATATGTAGTTTATATTTGATGTTTTCTTGTCTTGTCCTATCCATGGTCCTTCTAGTTTGGTATTTTATGTATGAACATGTACATGTTTAAATATATGTATTCTAACCTGACTTATGAAGAAATAAAGCCAAAACTCATCAAGACTTTTATGTTTTATTTTGTTCTTGAAAACTCATATTTTTAGGCGTACTCCGAGTAGACTTTTAGATGGTTTTAGAAGACCAACAGACTTGGGGTTTTCTTCTAAAATCAAGTTTATTGAATCCAAAGGAGATGTGAAAAAGAATTACTGGATTTGGAGTTGTGTAGGTACCTCAAAACAGAAAAATGAAAAGAGGTGTCCAGTTTGGAGGTCGAATACTCCATGGATTTGAGTGATTCCCCTTGGGTTCTCCTATGTTAACATAGAGCTTCATTCCAGAAAAAAGAATGGTCTTATTTGGCCAAGTAACGAAGGAGATATGGCCTTCCGAAGTTGACCAAAAATCTAGCATGAAGCTGAGTTATGGGAATTGTTTGCATTTTCAGTTTTGGAGAGGGGGGATTGAGGGAGATTCCTTCTTGAAGTACTAGGGCTTGGCACTTGAATTTGTGGGTATGTGTGTGTGTTATTTGAGCCGAGAGAGGGAGAGAACAAGAGGAAACTCTTGTTCTTCCTCCATACAACCTTATATATATATGTTGGATGGAGTGTTGGATTGGTGATCATCATGTATCATTATTACACGGTATGGTTGATGTGATGGAGGTGACTCTTGCTTGGAGTCTTGGTAAAATGGGCATGGCCTTATGACACATATGATGAGTGAGGATGGTGGGATGGCAAGGTGGGTGGCCCCACCTTGGGTTCGGCCGAGAATGGGTTAGGGGTGGGGGGTTGGGTGTTGTCCAATCACTAGCTACCTCTCAGTTGCTAGTTAGTTTGGTTTAAGGTAGCGTAAACCCGGTAGGTGATCTCGTGATATAACACCCGGTGTAGGAACTTTTACTGATGTAAAGTTTATATCTATATACCTAGGTATTTTTATATATATATATATATAATTATTAGATGAAACGGGGGTTGAGTGTAGATCTCAACAAGTCATCATTAACATGATTTGATGTTGAAGTGAAATATAAGCAAAGATATAATGATTGTGATGTGATCTTTGAGGTTGCCTGCACTCTTGGTCATAATCACGATGATTATGACGCTTGAGTGTTGTGTAAGCAAAGCAATCATGATGAAGATGTGATTGATTTAGACGCGCTATATTACCCGAAATTAATACTCACCTTAATATCTTTAATTATTAAGATCTCTTACATTTTGTGTAGTTTGACTAGCTTTAATAATCTGCTAGTGAATTCCTGACATAGTTATTACTTTAACTATATCATACATGTATACACATAAAATAACTCAAGGTCATGCAACCAACATTTTTATGTCCATATTTTAAGGTTTAGTCACCAGTATATACGTTTTTATATTAAAACGTGTCTCTAGACTTTACTGGAATAAAATCTTGTTAATCACCAATGGTCATACACTACGAGTAATAAAGGTTTTTGACCTAGTAATTCTTAAAATTACTAAAGTATGATACGTTTTACTTTGCTAGACTCCTTGAAAATACTATGTCAAAGATAATATAACAGGAATATGGAGTATGAACGTGCTAAAATAATGTGGCTTTTGACCTGAAATACTAGGTGTCACATTCTCCCCATGTTAAAGAGAATTTCGTCTCGAAATTCAGTTCTTGTCATCTTGACTTGGAGTGTTCGTGAACAAGGACGGATACTTAGCTTTCATTTTATCTTCCTGCTCCCACGTATACTCGGGGCCGCGCTTTGAATTCCAACATACCTTAACCAATTTAACCCGGCCACGCCTTGTTTTCTGAACCTTCCAATCTGTGACTTCAATGTGCTCCTCAACAAAGTGCAGCTTGTTATCTATGTGAATCTCATCAGGCGGTATAATTAATGACTCGTCTGATAAGCAATTCTTGAGATTTGACACATGAAACGTATCATGTACATTGCTTAGTTCTTGTGGCAACTTGAGCTTGTATGCTACAGGGCTAACCCTAGTCAATATTTCAAATTGTCCTATATACCTAGGGTTAAGCTTGCCACGGTTTCCAAATCTAGCAACTCCTTTCCAAGGTGAGACCTTCAACATGACGCGGTCCCCAACTTGGAATTCTAATGGTCTTCGTCTGTTATCCGCGTAACTCTTTTTTCTGTCACGAGTGGCCTTCAGACGATCCTTGATCTTGAAGATCTTGTCAGTAGTCTCCTGAATAACCTCAGGACCGGTTAATGCTTGTTGCCAACTTCCGCCCAACATAGCGGTGAACGACATTTTCGACCGTACAAAGCCTCAAACGGAGCGACTTTGATGCTGGTGTGGTAAATGTTATTGTATGAAAACTCAGCCAACGGCGGTGAGTATCCCTATTTCCTCTGAAATCGATTACACACGCACGGAGCACATCTTTTAAAGTTTGGTTGGTCCTTTTACCTTGACCATTCATCTGGGGATGATATGCAGTGCTCATGTCAAGGCGTGTGCCCAAGGCTTCTTGTACAGACTGCCAAATTCTTGACATGAATCAACTGTCCCTATTAGAGAAAATGGAAACTGGCATACCATGCCTAGCCTCAATTTCCTTTATATTTAGCCTTGCACGCTTCTTACTTTTATTTGTCTCCTTGATTGGTATGGAGTGAGCGGATTTCATCAAACGACTGATGATTACCTATATAGTATCATAGTCGCTAGATGTTCTGGGTAGATTTGTAATGAAATCTATGGAATTCTCCTCCCATTTCCATTGAGGAATCTGCGGTTTTTGTGTTCACTCAGGTGATTCCTAACATTCTTCTTTCACTATCGGGTATCTCCCAACATAGATAGCAGTTTCTCCTTTCATGTTTTGCAACATAATGGAGTTCATCGGGATCCTTATACGTTTTATTCGATTATGAATGAACAGAGTACTTGGGCTTATGGACTTCATCCATAACCTCCCACATAGGATATCGATACCTGGTAGCCAAATTCTATTTGTATCATCCAACTTAGGCCTCAATTGTTTGATTCCATTTACTTGGTAGTCGGTATTCGAAAGCAAAGCGAATGCTTCTCCGACTAACGATATTAAACGTGCAAGAGCCCCTTTATTTGATTACCCTCAATATGGTAGGGTTATGTGATGCTCATTCCTGGTAATGAAAGGAATGGTGCCTGCGAATCTTGAGCGTATGTTGACACATACCCTCTATTCGTCTAGGCATTTTGTCACAAAAGCAGATCTCTATAGATCTTAGGAAAGAATTACTTGACGAGGTGTCTAGGTTTTAGTTGAATATTGGGTAGTAATGACACAGTACGGAAATGAAACTTTATGTGTAACATCCGTGATTTTTATAATGTCATTGTATTAAAAATTTAAACAATAATGATACTTCATTTATATCCCGAGCTTACTCATTTCTGAATGGCATATTAACTTCGTTTATTTCATTTTGTTTTAAAACGCGTATTAGTTCAAAGTTCAAATATGCAACCCCATAGTATATATAACACATACATTTATATTTATATATATACTTTATTATAAAAATTAAATCAAAAATAAAATTTTATAAACTTAATGATATATTTACGTCCTTTGCAAATATATATTTATCAATTTAATTATAAATATATAGATGAACCATGTATACAAATTATAAGTTTATAAAAGAATTAAACAAAATTTTTCTTTATAAATTTATTTAATAAATCGTACAATGTTAAATTTTTCTTGTAAATCTTATAAAAATTATTTTTATAAATAATTTAAGAAGGTCAAAATCAATTAAAGGAATAAACCCCAATTATTATATTTTGAACCCATTTATCTAGTTCTTCCCAATTTTGACTTCTAAAGTCAAACCAACCAAAACCAAATTCCATATCCACGAATTTGAGGGCCTTAACGTTTGATTAATCAGGAGGGGTGTTACTCGATCAATTATAAATGCGTATGACGATTCAATTCGATCTTAATCAAGGGTTTAAAAATTCATTAATGAAGTTTTCGGTTTTGGGTGTTGAAACCCCGAAATCGGATTTAAATTCCACAAATTCTTTTCCTTACGACGGTTACGAGACATCATCACTCTCCTAGCATTCCCTTTAATCATTCGCGATCATTCAGAGACCCAAAACAGCAATCGATTTCAGTCCCTGCTTCCCTCTCTGTCGCGACAGCAAAAAGGGTTCGTACCCCTCTTCTCCCGACGAATCCAAGTCCAATTTCAGGTAATTTTAATCGTTTTCCTCTGATGATAATCTAGTAATTAAAAGCCCCATCGTTTGATGATTATTGGAGGGCAATTCAGATGGTTTGATGATTAGGGTTTGGGGTTGGGACGATTTGGGAAGATAGATTCAGGGGGCCTTCTTGTTTAAAAATCAAAATAACCATCCCTTTACCAAGGCATTATGCCCAGATCAACCGGTTTACACTCTCCACACTCTCGGGTTAGGTCGCGGGTTCTAAACCCACTCATCCTACCCCTTTTTGCTTAATGACAGTATCAAATCCAGACCCCTTGAAATTACGTGATAATAGTAAATTCGAAACCTTTTATTTCAAGGACTAGCCCCTGGCGCAGTGGTTTATGCCTTCACCTATCGTCGAGCAGACCCGGGTTCGACCCGGGCAAGCCCCAACCTTTTTAAAATCATTTTTCTACACTAGTTTAATTCTATAAAAATTATTATATAAGCCCTTGAATATTCAGATCAGTTTTTATTAAGTTAATTTGTTAAATTTCAAAAGAAACTATTTTGTTTGGGATTATTAAGATATAAACTTCATAAACCCTAATTTATTTAAAACAAATTCTTTAACAAATTAGTTATTTAAAATCCCCAATTTATAAATGGTATTTGGAAAATAAAGATGGGTATTCTATAGAAAAAATTTTGTTTCTTGGGAAGAATTATACATCCTCGCATAATGTAATTATATTAGATAAAACCATTAAATAAATTTTATACTTTAATTTTGAGTTAATCATAAATTAATTAGATCTTTATTTTTACACTAAGAAAATTCATGAAAAAGAAACTAAATAAATTAAGATAATTATTTATCTATTAGTTATTTATTTAGTCAACTATTGCTTTACTTAGCAAGATTTATTTGAAACTCAAATAATTACCTTCTTATTAAAATGAGGAAAACCGCATCAACCTCCTTGCGCATTAGGATTCCCTGTTTCGTTTTGTACAAATCATTAATACCCATATTCCACAAATCATAGGTTATCTTGAGACTTGTCAGATCTGTGGTGCAACAACATCATATTGTGTGATATTCCACTACTCAATTGCAAGGTGAGTATTCACAACCCCTTTTTACTCTTTTACACTTTTGGGGTGGAACATGAACTCTATACTCATTACACATTACACAATTACATTTACACAAACAACACAAGTGCAAAAATCCTATTTACATACATGTGTGCAAAAATTTGAGCTTTGTGCCCGAGTGCTAGGTGTGCTAACCTTTGTATGCTCTTATGTGCAATCATTAACTATGCAAGCCGACGGTTTTCAATGATAGATCTATTGAGTTTGACAAACCCACCCATGGTACGCGGTGATTGAAACCGACAACACATTTGTTTTGCATGCTAGTTACATGGTTTGATTGTACATTTGGTTACACAATAGCTGCTCCCCATAAATGCCTTCTTTTATCATGTTTTGTAAAGGATTTGTTTTCAACTATATGCTATCTACATACAACTGTGTTATACTCACCAACTTTTTAGTTGAATTTATCTTATTCATGTTTCAGGTGCTTTCATATGAGCTAGATCAAGACATGCTACACATAGGCTTTGGACCTAGTTAATATTAAATCAAAGACAAATTGTATTTCATTATGTACTTTGAACTTGTTTCATGTTGTTTGAATGGAAATGGATTTAATATATTACAATCTAGTCAACCTTGTGCTCATGAACAGTCTTACATGTCCCGCCCCGATGACTCCGCCATCGGTCGGGGTGTGACAGATTGGTATCAGAGCCTTGGTTATAGGGAACTAGGTTATTAGACACTCTTGACCTAGACTATAACTTTAGGACACCCATACAATGCCATGCTACTACATGTTACATTATCAATTCCCGTTTGATTATTTTTACATGCTATCCTAAGTACTTACACTACATGATACAATACATAATGACTTATGTGTCACACTACTTGATAACTCTTGTGCTTACACTCATTACTACCTACATGCTATATGATTATCCTCTATGTGAATATCTTTTATACCATATGATTACATCACATGATACAATACTCAATAGTTTATGTGTCACGTTACCTGCCCACTTTTTCTTCTATGCATAGCTACCTACTTAAATTATTTAAAACACTATCCTAAGTTTAACACACACACATACACACCAAATTATTCATACACATTTGGACTCCCATACATGATACCATTACCCTTTTATGAGCAAAGACTTAAACTATTGGGCCTAATGCCCACCAATAATAAACTAAGAAGCCCATCTATCCTCCAAGAAGAAGAAGCCCGCTGAAAAGCATAAACCTTACTCTTGGGCCGCAAAGCCCAGTCCACAACAATTCCCATCATGACCGTGAGCCCAACAATAGTATTATTAATACATGATGGATGGAAGAGTGTGTAGGCCCATGAAGAATTCTGGCTAAGGAAAGATAGGGTATTTAAGTGTGTCCTAGTGACCCACCCCTCTTTCCTGGGAATTCTCCTCAGGGATGCATTACTTATAGGTCAAGTGTATTTCTAAAATACTATCGTGAAGGTTCGGCGTTATGACTAGTCAAACTCTAAACCTATGAGAACTCCTACATTTGACACTCAGTATTTTATTATCACTTACAACCTTTCCATTATTTTTCCTGCTAAGTATGGACTCCTACTCTCCTACCTCCCCGGTATGCCGTCCCGAAGAAGAGTCTGATTGGGAAGAAGACACCGGATCACCCGTACATCGATCACCAACACCCGTAGCTGCTAGATCAAGGTTTGATGTAAGGGTAGAATGGATTAGGAACACCGGCCCAAGACTTCGAACACCTGGATCAGCCGCACCCATAAACCCGTATCATACACCCCATCTCCACAATCAATTACCACCCCCACTGAGAGACCCATATCTAATGCCCTACCCGTACCTTCCTAACCCTTGGGTAAGGCATACCATGGTACCCCCCTGGTGTTATGGGAATTCCAACCAATGACTTCCATCAATATGTAAGAAATTCAGAATTTGAGAGGCAAAGGATAGAGCAGGGAGTAATACACGACTTTCAAAGACACAGAATGGATAGCCTAGCAAACCAATTAGGATACCAAAAGGAGTTAATCTCCATCCTCGAAAAAGAAATGCAAGAACATCGCACAGAGACCGCCAGGACTGAAGCCAGATCTACTACTCGAGTGACTATAGCGGTGCTCATCTTGGCAATTATCTCCTTCCTAGTGGAAAGCTACCAGAGACGTTAGAAGGAGCTTCTACTGATTTCCTTTAAATTGCGAATTGAGAACCATTTCCCTATTTTTTTTTTTAATAATGTTTAACATTCCAGCATTTAATCAATTCCATATATTTCAACTCTACAGTTGTTGTTCATTGATTTGACCCGTGGGGCGTAAATTACACCTGTTATATTCCCATCAAAATTTTCTCAAATATCACTTCTTTCATTCCACATGATTTAGTACATTACCAACAATCTCTTTCATTAAATAAATCATCCTATTTTGTGATTTAAACAAAACCTCGTTTAAACAAAATGTTTAACGAATTTTTAGATAACATCAAAAACATAAATTTTCCATAAAACTTTTTCACCTAATAAGGAAGGTTAATGCAACCAATTTTATAAAAATATTATTATTTTTTTTTAAACTGATAAATAATTACGATTTTTCCTCATTAAAGTAAAATTTCTAAACTTTGGTTAAATTAATATGCTCCTACTTGTTTAACCAAAAGTTAAAAATTTAAATTAAAAATATTTTCTCATAAATAGCATATTCATTTAAAATATGCGATTCAATGATTTCACAACTTTATATATCTACAACCAAAAAACAATTTCCCACTTGCTATGTTCAAACAAAGACCCGTATTTGTGAACACAAATTCCAGAATATTTCCAAAACCTCCTCGTTACCTTTCACTCGACGCTTCAAGAGACGATCCATATCGCGTAAACGTTAACCTTTCCCACCAACCTCAATGAGATTTGAAGACTTGAACCCAACTACCACATTATGCAAGAACGCCAAACAACACGTTTGTCCGCATCACTCGATCACATGCAAGACCCGTTAGTACATATCGCACGCGAAGTTCAATACTCATGTATACATGTTCACAATATATTCAACGCAATCTCATAGTACATGAAACTTAATTATCCTCAATATATCCAATTCTATACAAACTACATAATACATGAAACTAGTTTGCCTACAAATCACAATTTGCTCGATTGATCACGTAATGCACGAAACATGTTTACTTGCAATACATATGCTACTGGAATGAGCACATGATGCACGAAACTTAGTTGTTTGCAATATATGTTATACATAAGAATTGCTTCATTGATACATAATTCTAGATTGACCACACTATACATGAAACTCATTTGGTTACAAAGCACTTTATACTAAACGGTGTACATTATACAAAATACACGATGCTAAGTTGCTATACATGAGATCCATTTCCTACAATACACATAATACTATGTTGTATACATTACACATTAGAGCTTTTTGATTTACAAAATACAAGACGCTAAATTATTTACGCTATATATGAGACCTAGTTGATTACAAACTACGTGACACTAGATCATACATGAGACTGGTGTGCTTACTATATACTCGAAACAAAATTTGCTTACAATTATTGCAATGGATTGATTTCATTATACACAAGACATGGTCATGCACTTTGTACACCAAAGTTGAAGACCATAATACATTGAAAAGACTCGGGGTTTGACGTATTCTTGTTCAAACACGAGCAAACTAAGAAACTTTAAGTGTTACTACTTTACTACTCTTTAGTTGCGAACTGACCTGATTAGGGACTTAGTTACTTGTTAGCGACTTCCTATGTGTAAACAATAGACGTGATCATAGCGAAATTGTGCCCCTTACCCACACACAACGAAACAGTCTATACGGACCATACGATGATTTGAATAATTACGGGTGCACACGGAATTATAAAAATCAGCGCATGGAAACTATAGTGAAATTTTGTAGTGTGTTGTGACCTAAAACTTATCATGATATGTAACAACGAAACTGATGCGATATGACAAGGGCATGGTGGATACGCCGATGGTACTTCCTATATATAAGTGTCCTATCATATTATCATGAGTAGCGTTTTTCGTGTCACGTGAAGTTTTGACCCAGACCAATGTTTATGAAATCTTTTACCCACTAACAATTTTGAGCATATTAGACTATATTTTACACAAACTCTAAATGTCAAAATCCCATCAAATTCATTCCAAGTAATACGTTTCACATTTAGAATTCAAATTATTATTTGATAATCTTCAATTCAAAACAAAATTTATTATCCCTCTTCATACTCAAAGTATAAGGCCTAAGCCATGTCAGCGGTTACACACCCCAGAATCCAACACTCAAAGCTACCTGAGAACCCAAAACTCCCTCCTCCTTCTTGACTTTTGCAGCCACCACTACTTAAATTTCGGGACGAAATTCCCTTAACATGGGGAGACTGTAACATCCGTGATTTTTATAATGTCATTGTATTAAAAATTTAAACAATAATGATACTTCATTTATATCCCGAGCTTACTCATTTCTGAATGGCATATTAACTTCGTTTATTTCATTTTGTTTTAAAACGTGTATTAGTTCAAAGTTCAAATATGCAACCCCATAGTATATATAACACATACATTTATATTTATATATATACTTTATTATAAAAATTAAATCAAAAATAAAATTTTATAAACTTAATGATATATTTACGTCCTTTGCAAATATATATTTATCAATTTAATTATAAATATATAGATGAACCATGTATACAAATTATAAGTTTATAAAAGAATTAAACAAAATTTTTCTTTATAAATTTATTTAATAAATCGTACAATGTTAAATTTTTCTTGTAAATCTTATAAAAATTATTTTTATAAATAATTTAAGAAGGTCGAAATCAATTAAAGGAGTAAACCCCAATTATTATATTTTGAACCCATTTATCTAGTTCTTCCCAATTTTGACTTCTAAAGTCAAACCAACCAAAACCAAATTCCATATCCACGAATTTGAGGGCCTTAACGTTTGATTAATCAGGAGGGGTGTTACTCGATCAATTATAAATGCGTATGACGATTCAATTCGATCTTAATCAAGGGTTTAAAAATTCATTAATGAAGTTTTCGGTTTTGGGTGTTAAAACCCCGAAATCGGATTTAAATTCCACAAATTCTTTTCCTTACGACGGTTACGAGACATCATCACTCTCCTAGCATTCCCTTTAATCATTCGCGATCATTCAGAGACCCAAAACAACAATCGATTTCAGTCCCAGCTTCCCTCTCGGTCGCGACAGCAAAAAGGGTTCGTACCCCTCTTCTCCCGACGAATCCAAGTCCAATTTCAGGTAATTTTAATCGTTTTCCTCTGATGATAATCTAGTAATTAAAAGCCCCATCGTTTGATGATTATTGGAGGGCAATTCAGATGGTTTGATGATTAAGGTTTAGGGTTGGGACGATTTGGGAAGATAGATTCAGGGGGCCTTCTTGTTTAAAAATCAAAATAACCATCCCTTTACCAAGGCATTATGCCCAGATCAACCGGTTTACACTCTCCACACTCTCGGGTCAGGTCGCGGGTTCTAAACCCACTCATCCTGCCCCTTTTTGCTTAATGACAGTATCAAATCCAGACCCCTTGAAATTACGTGATAATAGTAAATTCGAAACCTTTTATTTCAAGGACTAGCCCCTGGCGCAGTGGTTTATGCCTTCACCTATCGTCGGTCAGACCCGGGTTCGACCCGGGCAAGCCCCAACCTTTTTAAAATCATTTTTCTACACTAGTTTAATTCTATAAAAATTATTATATAAGCCCTTGAATATTCAGATCAGTTTTTATTAAGTTAATTTGTTAAATTTCAAGAGAAACTATTTTGTTTGGGATTATTAAGATATAAACTTCATAAACCCTAATTTATTTAAAACAAATTCTTTAACAAATTAGTTATTTAAAATCCCCAATTTATAAATGGTATTTGGAAAATAAAGATGGGTATTCTATAGAAAAAATTTTGTTTCTTGGGAAGAATTATACATCCTCGCATAATGTAATTATATTAGATAAAACCATTAAATAAATTTTATACTTTAATTTTGAGTTAATCATAAATTAATTAGATCTTTATTTTTACACTAAGAAAATTCATGAAAAAGAAACTAAATAAATTAAGATAATTATTTATCTATTAGTTATTTATTTAGTCAACTATTTCTTAATCCATTTATTTAATTAGTTGAACGCAAACAAAGGAAAACCCTTTATTTATTCTTCCATTTATACAAACTAAAATGCGCTTTACTGAGCAAGATTTACATAACTATTATTTGAAACTCAAATAATTACCTTCTTATTAAAATGAGGAAAACCACATCAACCTCCTTGCGCATTAGGATTCCCTGTTTCGTTTTGTACAAATCATTAATACCCATATTCCACAAATCATAGGTTATCTTGAGACTTGTCAGATCTGTGGTGCAACAACATCATATTGTGTGATATTCCACTACTCAATTGCAAGGTGAGAATTCACAACCCCTTTTTACTCTTTTACACTTTTGGGGTGGAACATGAACTCTATACTCATTACACATTACACAATTACATTTACACAAACAACACAAGTGCAAAAATCCTATTTACATACATGTGTGCAAAAATTTGAGCTTTGTGTCCGAGTGCTAGGTGTGCTAACCTTTGTATGCTCTTATGTGCAATCATTAACTATACAAGCCGACGGTTTTCAATGATAGATCTATTGAGTCTGACAAACCCACCCATGGTACGCGGTGATTGAAACCGACAACACATTTGTTTTGCATGCTAGTTACAATGTTTGATTGTACATTTGGTTACACAATAGCTGCTCCCCATAAATGCCTTATTTTATCATGTTTTGTAAATGATTTGTTTTCAACTATATGCTATCTACATACAACTGTGTTATACTCACCAACTTTTTAGTTGACTTTATCTTATTCATGTTTCAGGTGCTTTCATATGAGCTAGATCAAGACATGCTACACATAGGCTTTGGACCTAGTTAATATTAAATCAAAGACAAATTGTATTTCATTATGTACTTTGAACTTGTTTCATGTTGTTTGAATGGAAATGGATTTAATATATTACAATCTAGTCAACCTTGTGCTCATGAACAGTCTTACATGTCCCGCCCCGATGACTCCGCCATCGGTCGGGGTGTGACATTATGTTTGTCCCTCTTATGCTTTTCGAAAGCATTTTCTCGGACTAAGACTTTATTCTTAATCTAGGTTTCGTGTTATCTATGATCTTCCATTAAAATGGGTCATAATTGATTTAATATTTCAAGATTCCCTGTGTGCTCTCACTAGCAAAGTTCGAGTCTAATCACCACTTTACCCATTGCTTGTACGACCTTTCTGAGGCAGACCAGCCTTTGGGTTGTAACGTCCTGATATGTAAACTCATGGCTTGACGACCATACTCTCGAAGTATGTAAGCCATACAAAGTTCTATGTTTGTTTGGAATATTCACATTTCGTCTAGGTGAGGAAATGAACAGTGATACTGTGAGTATGGTCTCATCGAATTAGTGCTTCCCCAAAATGGGCTATGGGTTTGTCAACCCATTAAGTTGGCAGAAAGGGTTGATAGCCAACTATTAGTCATACAGTATGTATGCACTTCCTTAGTGTTGAATGGTGCTTTGGTGACTTACTGTTACGTATTCCACTCATATAGGTTATAGCCTCAAAATCCTTAGCACAAGGATAAAATTGAGGTAATGAGTGTTAAACATCGAAAACTTTATATTGTTACTGAGCCTGCGTTAAGAGGTCATTTCTTAACAATAGATGATTTAGAGCTTCCTAATTATAGAAAACTAGGAGCGAAATATGTGATCACGCCTCTCCTCTAGGCTGAAATCTGGGATCCATTCAACAAGATGATCTTTGGGAAAGTGCGGGTACAAAGGGTATCAAACTATCCTTCTCGAATCTTTATGGACAGTGGTCTATAGTGAACAACTCATGCTTACGTCCTTTATGCATATCGAGAGCTAATGAGATTAGCAAGAAATTCCGCATTTGGGAAACCTTCAAAAGTTTTGTATGTCGTTTTTCTGTTAGTGCGACAACAATCATCAGTCCACACTTAGGTTTCTTTGGCATTCGCTTGAGCGTCATCCCCGACCTATTCATCACCGGGAGAATAGTCGGACATAAAGGTGTACTGAATGTCAATGGTTGCGAGAGCAACCCTGTTTGACCAATATTATGAAATGTCAGATTGCCTACTTGTCTCATGTTGAGCTTCCACAACACCCCATAGGTGCTATGTGTATGTGGGTCAGAAAAATTTTCTGCCCCATTACCGGAGCTAGTGCATAGCACTCCTGACGTAACTTTCAAGTAATTGTGAAACTAAATTGTACAATAGATCCCGAGATTACGCTATAATCTCCCACAATAATTTTGCAATTATTGTAATTGTGGGTTGTAGTAATGCTCAATTCGAAGCCATCTTGACAAGCAGAATCTCAAAGAATGAATGTGCGAAATCCTTCGCCGTTCAGGATTCACTAAGGATTGGTTGAAAATTTGAATTTCTCCCGTTCCTCCCGAGCTAGGAGAATACTTTGTGGACACCTATTTGAGAAGTCTGATTTGTTAAGATCCAATCCTTAATCAAGTGACTGAGAACATGGGTTGATCATTAGCTTGGACAGCAAGACTCACTAAAGTTCCCATGCACTGCAAATTATGATTACGTGTGAACCCGTAATGATAATTTACTCTGCATGATCCCTGTAGTGTTCCTTCTATCCCCAACTTTTAGTTAAAAGGATTTGAAATGATCATTAGGTCATGTTTGGGAGTGTGTATTGTTCTATCGGATTACTCTTGATTGTGAGTACCAATACCCTTGAGTCTGCCGAATCTGGTTGTTACCGGATGAGGTTAACGGTAGAGAGGCACCACCAGTGTCTCTCAAGAATAAAATGTGTATGGAAGTCAGGCACTATGTGTAGGGTAGAGATCCTCAAATTAGTGTCGAGCAACTCATGCTCCAAGTATGTATGTACGCATGGATCTACATGATCCTGATGAATGTCTGGGTCTCCTGACCCATGGAGTTCTCCCCCGTTTAGTTTTGCTTATCCACATTAGATTCCCTTCAGTCCGGGAAATCCCGTCTGCCACATCTCATGGTGAAAGTCTATTCGTTCGATCCGGCAACTCTTGAATTAGAGTATTTATATCGCACATACGTCAGAAAGAAAGTTGCCTAGAGTAGTTGTCAGTGTGGTGCAGGTATAGGTAGAGATTCTGGTACGGGTTCAGCCTGTTGTGATACCAAGATCGGTAACTGACGGTTGCTGCCGTCGTCACCCAAGCTCAGCTTGTAACTCGATCCTCTAAGGTTGCAGTATGCTGAGTACCCGTTATTCTTGACTCGTAATCCGAACAGTAACATGTTGTAAGTGTTTATTATTTCCACATTGTTGTATGTGTTTAAGTGTTCATTACATGTGCCATGTAATTGTATTAGTGTAGCTAATGATACCCTAGTGTAACTCCATACACTAATAGTCTACACAAATTGTTCGGCAACGGTTGGAATTCCTATACTCAAGTCTTGGGTGTTCTTAGTGTGATGCAAGTCTTAGAAATCTTTGTCCCTAAATGAGTTCGGTTAGAGCCTAGGTGTCACTAACGAAACCTAATTCGCTAAAACCATTGCTCTGATACCATTCTGTCACACCTCCAAATTTATTTACTTAATAAATAAATACAGGTTGCAACGATTGGTTCATTACACGATAGCGGAAGCTGTAATAGTGATTTCTAAGACTTGAATACATACACAAATACTAAGACTAAGTAATACAATGATCTAAGTTCTTCTAGATCAACGACAGACTTGAGACCGGATAATCTATGTCCTTCCAGCTAGTAAGAATTTATCCAATTATAGCTAGCCTATTCCAATCGCTCCTTGGCAAAAGGTTACCTGAGAAACATACTTGAAAGTGTCAACACAAAGGTTGGTGAGTTCACAGAGTTTGTTAATTTAGACAGTTAGTTTTCCCTGAAAAACTAGACACGACTTAACCGTTATAAAATAAGTAGTTTTCCTTTGAAAACATGCCCATGACTTTACCGTCATAAAATAAGTAGCTTTCCTTTGAAAACATGCCCATGACTTAACCTGTCATAAAATAAGTAGTTTTTCTTTGAAAACATGCCCATGACTTAACCGTCATAAAATAAGTAGTTTTCCTTTGAAAACATATACATGACTTAACCATCATCAAATACGTAGTTTTCCTTTGAAAACATGCCCATGACTTTACCGTCATAAAATAAGTAGTTTTCCTTTGAAAACTTGCAAATGACTTTACCGTCATAAAATAAGTAGTTTTCCTTTGAAAACATATACATGACCTAACCGTCATAAAATAAGTAGTTTTCCTTTGAAAACATGTCCATGACTTTACCGTCATAAAATAAGTAGTTTTCCTTTGAAAACATGCCCATGACTTTACCATCATAAAATAAGTAGTTTTTCTTTGAAAACATGCCCATGACTTTACCGTCATAAAATAAGTAGTTTTCCTTTGAAAACATATACATTGGTTAAACCTGATCATTTACCGATCAAAACTCTTAGTATGTATTACCAATGAATCTGAATACTAACCCGATCAATTGACCCCATTTGTAAACTTGCAAGGAATACAAAATAATATGTAATGTACGAGACCGTAACCAAACCCCAACTTTTTGTGCCTCCCCTCGCCTTTCTGCGAGTTAAGACAATTTGCGGTCATTCGGCCATTTGGACCCCTGATTAGCGCGACTAATCACGACCGGAGGCATCACCCCTAATAGTACTATCCATAAAATCCCGGGCTAAGTCCATAGCTAATGGTTAGTAATTTTTATTCCGAGAACTTTAAGCGCTTTTTTTTCCCTCAATACACACATACGGTCTGATCATTAGTTCATTCATTTCCATACAAAAATTCTTTACAAGTATGTCTCCACTCCAAAACATTTCAAAAACTTAGAAAATAAAAGGGGTCAGTGAAACTCACAAACAGTTAAACCAGAATGTTCATATTGTCAAACGTGTAAGCAATTGTATTTCATGTTCTCAAAACATAACTAGTAAGTATGTTTCTCCCCCGATGTTTACAAAACAGTAGAAAAATAAAAGGGGGCCGTGAACTCACCTTGTGTCCGATGAAATCCTAGCAAATAACAGTGCGCTAAGAGTTCCTGTCTATCCGTACCCTAATCACACAAGGGTACTAATGTGTTAAGACTACCCGTCCGTAAGTTGTTCATCCGACTTTACGAATCCTGTTAAGTACGCCTTCGTTTAGTAAAAATAGTGTTTTTATTTACGACTCATTGGTGCTTATTATTCCAGTCTAGATGCTTACATATTTTCGAAGAAAATAATATGTTTCCCTATTGGTGACTTATTAAGTGTACCAAAAATAAATATTATTTTTGTAGCAACTTAAAATATATTCACGTATGTTCCACGATGTCATGTGATTATTTATTTTTAACCGAATCTCTTCATATGTTCCATGTACATATATCAGATGTTTATATTAGGATACTAATCTTTAATTCCTAGAACATTTCCATAATTTAATCAAAACCGTACACCAACACATATATCATCACAAATTTTATCCATAAACATATATTTTTAGTAACACCTTTCACGTTCACATGTTGATGATAATCGTTCGTATGTCTTCTTGAATCATAGGACACTACCTCGGGTCTTGCCAGGTAAGTCACACATGATCATATAACTTCATGAACATGTATCCTTCAACATAACACATGAATGGAATGAAGGGTTTATGAAGAACACCATCATCCAAGTGTTATTTTATGTGATTATATATATATGTAGTTTATATTTGATGTTTTCTTGTCTTGTCCTGTCCATGGTCCTTCTAGTTTGGTATTTTATGTATGAACATGTACATGTTTAAATATATGTATTCTAACCTGACTAATGAAGAAATAAAGCCAAAACTCATCAAGACTTTTATGTTTTATTTTGTTCTTGAAAACTCAGATTTTTAGGCGTACTCCGAGTAGACTTTTAGATGGTTTTAGAAGACCAACAGACTTGGGGTTTTCTTCTAAAATCAATTTTATTGAAACCAGAGGAGATGTGAAAAAGAATTACTGGATTTGGAGTTGTGTAGGTACCTCAAAACAGAAAAATGAAAAGAGGTGTCCAAATTTGACCAGCACTGAGCGGCCTTCTTGCGCCGGCTATTTGGAGGTCGAATACTCGATGGATTCGAGTGATTCCCCTTGGGTTCTCCTCTGTTAACATAGAGCTTCATTCCAGAAAAAGAATGGACTTATTTGGCCAAGTAACGAAGGAGATATGGCCTTCCGAAATTGACCAAAAATCTTGCGTGAAGCTGAGTTACGGGAATTGTTTGCATTTTCGGTTTTGGAGGGGGGGGGGGGGATTGAGGGAGATTTCTTATTGAAGTACTAGGGCTTGACACTTGAATTTATGGTTATGTGTGTGTGTTATTCGAGCCGAGAGAGGGAGAGAAGAAGAGCAAACTCTTGTTCTTCCTCCATACAACCTTATATATATAAATATATGTTGGATGGAGTGTTGGATTGGTGATCATCATGTATCATTAATACAAGGTATGGTTGATGTGATGGAGGTGACTCTTGCTTGGAATCTTGGTAAAATGGGCATGGCCTTATGACACATATGATGAGTGAGGATGGTGGGATGGCAAGGTGGGTGGCCCCACCTTGGGTTCGACCGAGAATGGGTTAGGGGTGGGGGGTTGGGTGTTGTCCAATCACTAGCTACCTCTCAGTTGCTAGTTAGTTTGGTTTAAGGTAGCATAAACCCGGTAGGTGATATCGTGATATAACACCCGGTGTAGGAACTTTTACTGATGTAAACTTTATATCTATATACCTAGGTATTTTTATATATATACATATATATATATATATATATATATATATATATATAAATATTAGATGAAACGGGGGTTGAGTGTAGATCTCAACAAGTCATCATTAACATGATTTGATGTTGGAGTGAAATATAAGCAAATATATAATGATTGTGATGTGATCTTTGAGGTTGCTTGCACCCTTGGTCATAATCATGATGATTATGACGCTTGAGTGTTGTGTAAGCAAAGCAATCATGATGAAGATGTGATTGATTTAGACGCGGTATATTACCCCGAAATTAATACTCGCCTTAATATCTTTAATTATTAAGATGTCCTACATTTTGTGTAGTTTGACTAGCTTTAATAATCTGCTAATTGTAGGTCCCTAATTCGGTGCGTGACGGATCTCTAGACTCGCAGTACGACACGGTGATAACGTGTGGAATCCATGATCAACGTGCTCGTGTAACTCAATCAACAACAACGGTGTAAATAAAGTCTTTGTATTTCCACCAAGATATCAGGTTACAAGAATTCAGTCTCTAATCAGTTCCTCCTGGTATTTCTATTCTCACTCTCTGTTTCACAGACTCTGTAACTATATATATAAGCACCAGTTCTGAAGTAGGCGAACTTAATAAGTTCGCCTCATAGATGCTTAAGGTCGCCTCTAATAGGCTAAGCGAACTTAATAAGTTCACCTCAGATATTAAGTTCGCCTCTGATAGGCTAGGCGAACTTGTTAAGTTCGCCTCTAGCAGAACATACACATAATTTTATCAACAGTTACAAAACATGTCCTAACAGACTCCCCTTTAACTGTTGCTAACAATTCTATCAATTACAAGTCAAAGACTCTAAGACTAAGACATAATATCTTCAAGCTCGTTGTCACCAGAATATGCTCCAACAGACTCCCCCTTGACAACAGTTTCAGAAGATTGTCATCAGTCTTCAAATATCATCAAACACACTGTAGTCTTCGTCTTGTTCATCTGCACTTTCTCTCTTTATTTCTAGAAGAAAAATTGGGAGAAGGACCCATTGTCAACTTCTGTCTGCAATATTCAGTTTTTGCAAAGGAGAACAACCAAGAATAACCAACAATTAAGATTTCCATGGAAGCTGGAAAAATAAAATCTTTTTGGTTTTTCTCTATATAAACCGAAATGTAAAATACAAAATCACATCTTTTTGGTCGAACATCACGAGTAAGAAGATCATATCAGTATATATGAGATATCAATCACACATCTTGGATATAAAATCCATATAATATAAAATGGTATCCTATGTCATTCTTTCAAGCCTTGACCAATTAAATCAATATCTTTCAAGATTATCACGCTCTATCTTTTCAAGACTTTCATATTGCATGTTATGATACGCGATAAACATTCAAAGAAAATAGGACCAGGCTATGACACACAAATTCAAATTGTTAATATTATAAGATTTGAAACTAAAGCATCTCATTCCCACTTTCTTGTGAGTTAAGGTACCATTTAAGTATGAAATACAACGTGTACCCCACTAGTATGCCAACAGAAAGTAAATGCACTATCTTCATGACATATGAGATTTTACTAAAGATTATCCGAATTTCCAGAATGAGGAGACATCACTTAGCACATGAATAGAAGAATCCAAATTGGATTGTATAGGAATCAATGAGATTCAGAATCAAATGATTCAATGTTTTGGCTTATATATGTGGAATCATAAGATTCAGGTACGTGGATCCAACTGTTATCTGGATTATGAATTCAATGGAATCAGTAAAGATGATTTATCAATATGATCCAAGGGCTAGTATATGTTTGACAGATGTTGTCAAGTACATATCTTGATTATACTTCAAATGCATGCTTTTTCGGGACATGGGCACTGAAGCAAATCGAATGAATAGTGCTAAGGACATAACCCGAAACTGATCTCATAGGAAAATCTTTATGAAAAGCTAATATTCTTTATCTGATAGTGATCTTTTAACACACACACCCAGGCATAAAATGGGTTCAAATCACAGTTGTAACATATGAAATTATGTTTTCACACTACTAATAGTTCAGTGACGCTTTTAGTCTACTGACAATTCAAATTATATGCATACACAACACTATCATTTCCTATTTGTGCAGTCTCTGAATTTTAGATCAAAACATATAATTCAGATATATTAACATAAAGCACCAACGAGTCAATCTAAGGTCATGTGTGAAAGAACATCTACTGATGTACTATCATCTCTTCTTTAACTTCAAGTAATGTCAATTTTATGTTTTTCAATTTGTTTGGCTTTTTCAAAATATTTTTCAAAGAAAGTAAAACAAACGGAAATAAACCTTCCATGAAAACATTTTAAGAGAAAACATTTTAAGAAAAAACATTTTACTTGGTTACTCAGGATTAAGCAAGTCAATCAATTTAAAAACTCAAACCAATGTAATGTAATTGAATGTCATTGCCTCTATCACCAACACAGTTTTGTACTCCCCCTGTCCTGTAGACTCCCCCTCAACTAGTCAAATGGTTGCATCAACGACTTTATGATCACCATTGTCATCCTATGTTTCAGGTTATCATTTGGACTTTGTAAAACTTTTTCCAAAACACTGTGTGTGACATATTCTCCCCCTTGAGCATCAAGTCGTTGAATCAAATATATTCTCAGTTATCAACAACTCGTTACTCTTGCAGATGTCATTTCCTGTCATGTGCTTAGAACCACCACTATCAACAACCAAAATGGTATTAATAGTCCCTCTTGGTAAATCATGCACAACTAACAAGAAACATTAATTTGAAATTGGGACCCAAGCCATGGTAGTCATGGGTCGCCCATCTGTATCAAAATAATAAACCTCACTCCATTCACAATCGAATCTCTCATCGATTTTCGGTGATTGTTCCGACGAGTCCGAAACAGAAACTTTAGATTTCCAAACATACTTCTTATCATTAAGTTTTTTTTGCTTAAAATGTCAAGTGTTTGAACATTTTCATTCATTTGAAAAATGTTTAGATTGTGAAAACTCTTGTTGTTCTAAAAGTTTTCTCAATCTTCTGTTTCTCCTCCGTCTTTGAGGTCTAGAAAGCCTAACCTCGGATTTTGAATTACTCTTTGGTGTATCACGAGGTTTAACCACATTTGGGTTAACATAAGGCTTACCATGAGTTCTTACCTTTCCGGGAGTAACATGTCGGTTACCTTTGTCAATGTGAGGACAAGCAATCTGAATATGACCCACAAGACCACAGTAAAAGCAAGATCTCTTTTCACGATATTCTCTCAAATAAGGAATCTTCACACGATAAGATGCATTTGAAGAAGATTCTCCTACATGAACCTCTTTTTGCTTTATTTTCTCTGGAACTACATATTTTGCAACAGGTTTTGATTCAGGCTTCACCATCTCAGGAACTACATGCTTCTTTCCTTTATTTTTGTAAGGACAGTTCACCACAATGTGACCCAGCTCATTACAATGAAAACATGTATGCCCGTCTTTATAATCTCTGACATATGGAACTCTCCTTGAGTTTGAAGAACTTCCAAATGTATAATTTTCAGATGAATTAGAATCAACCTTTGAGTCTTCATTCTTAACAGCTTTCGGTATCCCCTCTACCATAGCTTCATCAAAATATTCATCATCACTCTCATCAGAATACACCATATCTTCACCTGTGACTGGATTCACCTTCAACACAGTCTTCGGATCCAAATCCTCAACGTTTATAATCTCAGGTGTAACAGAATAATTTTCGTTGAATGGTGGAGGAACATAGCCAATACCACTATTTCCTTCCCCTCTTCAGTATTCACATGATAATATCCTAATAAGAATGATGAATTTTCAAAGCTTTCTAGCTTTCTATGTAATCTAATCACCTCTGCTTTAGATTCAGCTAGTTCCTTATCTTTCCTAGCAAGATCATTATTTCGTTTCTCAATTTTTACAAAGAACATATACAGGTGATATGCCTGCTCTTTGATCTTCAAAGTCAGAGAACTTATATCCCGCTTCAGTGATTCTATTCTCTCAATACACACATTCTCATTATCTTTTAATTTCTGATTTACCGTGTGCATCGATTTCATATCACAAATGAGGTTTACGTTGTCATCCATAACCCTCATAATTTTATCCTTAACTGAAACACAGTTAGAACAAAATGTTTCAGAGTTAGAAAATACCTCAGGTTTTACTTCCGAAGAAGATGCACCAGGAGCCATGAAAACGTCATCATCAGCTTCACTTTTTTGTTCAACAATGACAGGCTCTGCATCAGTTTCTAATTCACTCAGATCATCTTCAACTGTTTGGAAACTTTCTTCACTCATCACATCAGTCTCAGTAGATTGAGTACTTTCACCAGAACGAATACTCTCACTATCAGTTAAATCTGCAGAATAATCACTTTGAGAATCACTCTTCTTCTCTAATACTTCATTGATCAAGACCACAAACGCTTGAGTAGTAGCTTCACCCTTTTTCTTCAAAGTTTCCCATAGATCTCTTGAAGTTGGACACTTCCCGAGACTATAAATGATTTCTTTTGGTAAAGACAACGTTAAAGTTTCACGCGTTTTCATCTCTAGATCAAACTTCTGCTTTTCAACTTTAGTAAGAGCTGTCACTAGTTTAGGAACATCATAATATCCCATATAGTCATAAGTAGGATGCACATATCATTCAAATATGAATGTCCAAAAGTTTTCATCAGTTGTTGATACGAACTGTTCGAACCGGACTTTCCAGCTACGAAAATCTGATATGCACAAAAGTCTCGGTGGCATAGTTTCAATCTCATTATCATCACATGAAATTGACATTTTGAAATTTTAGCGAAAATACCCGAAAAAATTTCCCGCCAAAATACTCTTTTTTTAAAAATTTCGAAAATTCAAAATTTCAAAAATGATTCAAAACTACCATATAAGCTTTCCCTAAAAAATTTGAACAGGAAGAAATTTCATTATCATCACATGAAATTGACATATTTTTTTTTAAGAACACTAGCAAACAGATAAGTTCGCCTGATGTAGGTCCAGGTAACTCAGCTACTGATCAAACTCGTGATATGACGTTGATATAACACGAAGTGCGGAATCCTTCGCGTTACCGATTTGTATACTAACCTACAATCCAAAACAACACGCGTAAATAAACTTCTCGATTATATTCAGAATAACAATGGTTACAGACTCAATCAGACAATTGTTCAATTCTGTTCAACTCCCTTGTCTAATGACTCTGTAACAGATATATATAGAACCAAAACTGATGTAAGCGAACTTAGTTAAGTTCGCCTGAAACAGACTAAGCGAACTTAATAAGTTCGCCTCACCTATGCCTAAGCGAACTTATTAAGTTCGCCTCTGATAGGTCAGGCGAACTTACTAAGTTCGCCTCTAGGCTTACTACTAAAAACACTTAGCAACTTTACAATTTCATGACAAAACATAAAGACATAAAATCTAACTATTACAAGCTTTTGTCATTACAAATCTATGTCCTAATAGACTCCCCCTTGAAAATAGCTTGATCTTCTGTCTTCAGTCTTTATCTTGAAGTCTTCCAGTTATCCGGTAGTCTGCTGCCAGCATGCACACCGTATCTTCTGTATATCTCCAAAACTCTTTTATACTGTAGACCTTGTTCTATCCATTCATCAGTATACATTATCTCATTCTTTCGCAGCATCCTCTGATATTTCTTTGAAAAATTAATAAGATTCATTGCGTCATAGAAACACACAATGACCTTATTATCTTTATCTTCAACCCTTGCTTCACCAGTATAGACATCAACATACCACCATTTCATATTCCCAAGAAAGTCTTGAGGAATATTCTTTAATGGTATCTTGTGTATAGCACGCACTGGTCTGTACTTGTATCTCCAGGTTACTTTCCCAGTCTTAGGATCTGTGTTCTTCACTCTCTTTCCCTTCTGTGGTTTCAGCCTTTCATACTTACCCGAACTACCTTCTTTCTTTATCAGGTTTGCTATCACATCAGCCAAACCATTTTTCGATCTATTTATGAGAGGCTTTGAAGCTAGACCATTTATTTCACACCTCGGCAAGGTATTGAAATATTTGATCCTTGGCTTTAAGTATTGAACACCGTCAGATCGTTTGATTACAAACAATTTTGATTCACCATCATAAAACCAACTAATGATCCTTCCTATACACTGCTCTTTATTCACATATTTTTCTTTCTGAGCAGGTTGTATTGGAGACTTGGGTTGTACCTTCATCCAACTATTTACTACTTATCTCCACTGTTCTCGTGTCATACCTGTATCTCTAAACATCACAGGTTCTTCATTAATCTTTGGAGACTCAGTGTGAATAGTTTCAGTTTCAGCACTCTTATTGAATTGAAGATTCTCATCATCAGTATCCATCTTTGACTCAGCTGTATCATCAGGCAATGTGACGTCTTCAATAGAGTCCATAGAGTCAGTTATTCCGTCATAAGAGAATTCAGGAACAACATCCTCTTGGATGAAGTTATACGGCACCTTAAGACCGTCACAGCCTTCATATGTAACACTATCTTTATCTTTCTCTATTTCAATCTCCACTATTTCTCCTTCTTCAATCTCAGTGTCTGACATATCATCTTCCATGTCATTGAATAAATCGTCAATGTCATCAAGACATTCAATCTTTTCAGCCTCTTCTTCTGAATCTTGAAAGAATTCTAATAACAGAATTTCTTCTTCATTATTACCCGAAGTATCTTTATCTTTGTTTCCTTCAAGAGATTGTGATGTCGACTCCCCCTGAACTCTAGATATAGGATTAGCGTCAGTGTATTGACGATCACCCTCAATATTTTCAGCAGGATCATTGTCTTCATCATCACGTCTTTGTATTGACTCAGTGTGACAAGTATCAGGTATCCTCAACTCCCCCTGAGCGTCAAGACGCTGAACGAGTTTGGACACTAATGCTTGCATATCAGCAATCTGTTGAGCTTGAGTCTGAATCACCAGCTGTCGTTGAGAATCAATAGACACAATAGAGTTAACTTGTGTTTGTAAAGTAAGCACTTGAGATTCAAGGAAAGTAATCCTATCAGAATCAGAAGGCTTTGATGGACCAGCTGTGGATTGTGGAATAGAAGGACTTGAAGTAGTAGGAATCGCTGTAGGAATAGGAGATGGAACTGGAGATGGATCCTTAGAACTTGGAGGAGTAACAATCAGAGAAGCAACAAAATTTGCATCCTCAACTCCTTGAGAAGATTGTGCAGCCGTAATTGAAGCAGACATTAACTTTTGTCGTGAAGGATCAGGATTAAAGTCACTATCAGTGTCAGAACTTTCATCTACCAACGATCTTTTTCCAAGAACTGATCCGGAAGGAGGATCCCGAACAGACTTGCGTCGTGGTCGTCTGGCTTGAGATTTAATGCGTTTTCCAGCATTAGCCAGTGGAATAGTAGCCAACCGTTCATAATGACCTGGAGAAAAATCTCTAGATTCATCAGAAGCAGTGATGTCATCATCAGATGATGAAGTATCACTTGAACTTGAACTAGACTCAGCGTCTGTCACCACCTTCCCTTCTTGTTCATGAATGGGCGAGTTCACAGCTTCATCAACAAAATCATCCATGTTCATACCCATATCTTGATTAGGATCATGAACGACCTCTTCTAGAACTGGTTCCTGAATAGAAATATTAACTGCAACCTGTGGAATAGGAACTTGTTCAGGAATAGGAATTTGAGGTTGTACAGGAACTTGTATTTATGGTTGTTGAACTTGAATTTGTGGTTGTTGAACTTGAATTTGTGGAACTGGTATTTGTTGTTGTTGGGCAGGTTGTTGTGGTTGTTGCAGTTGTTGTTGTACTGGAACGTTAGCTCCTTGAACTTGAGCAAGTTCATTTGGATGAAACCAATTATCATTAGGTGGTGCAACATAATCAGGATTGATTAAGTGCCCAAACAATGGAGTATTAACCGGAATCAACGCAGCATTTTGCTGTTTCACCTTTGAACAATCGGTAAAGATATGTTTTGACATCGGTGTCAAAGTCAATCTGATAGCATGTTGTGGAAGATCTGGAATAAGATGATTGAGTATCATTTGAATAAATCTTGGATACATCAAAAAACCTTGACCTTCAGCTGGATTATTCTGCATGACCATCTCCCTATAAAAATACAATGGAAAATTGAATCGTTTATTCAATGTTAAAGCCACCATTGTTGTTTGAAGTGCCATCTTCAAGCCATCTGTACCAGCTTTTCGTGGAGAGATGCATTGTATAATCACATGCATAAAGTACCTCCATTCACCCACTAATCCACCTTTCCGAGCTTGAGTATCATTTTGTCGTCCACGATAACCCATCCTTTGAAAACAACCCATAATAAGAGTATTAGGATAAGAAATTGGATCTTCAGCATTTCCACCCAAAGCAAGAGCAGCACGAATTGTCGCTTCTGAAATTGCAATCTCGGTATTATTGACTGTGGCACGAAGGACATGCGGTTCCACGTCAATATCTTGATGTACGGTATCCCAGAATTGTTGTATATACACCAAGCTGATATAAGGATCCGCAGATAATGCAACATGCAATCTTGATCGATTTAGAAAATTGATTATGCCTTGAAAATGAACAGCTTCCGGCAAATTAGGATCTAATAAAGCCACTTGATTATGCTTGTATTCGACACGTCGAGCCATCTGTGAAAAATTGGACAACTTAACAAACATTAGAACACGTACACATATATGAAACACACTTTTAATAAGACACACAATCATTAACAACAACAAAATTTTTTAAAAAGATTCAAACAAAAAAAAAAAATTTTAAAAAAATTTCAAACAGAAAAAAAAATCACAACTCTTTTTCACTTCTGACCCCTAGGCGAACTTAATAAGTTCGCTTAGTAGTGCAAGAGGCGAACTTATTAAGTTCGCCAGACAAGTTCGCTTCGAACAAGTTCGCTTGGAACAAGTTCGCTTGAACCTGAGACGGTTCAAATTTTGGCAAAACAAGATCAAATCATGAAATAATCCTATACAATCAATCGAATATCACAATCTAACCAACAATGAGGTTCAATTTTATATGACGGTCAAAAATTAGGTCAAAAGCAGGCTTGAAACAGTCCGACGAAAACCAAAATCAAAAACCATCGAATACGCTCAATATGGCGGATGAAATCCAACGAAATTACCTTTGTTAGATTCGCAATGAGATTTCGATCAAGAAACAACCAAAAAATAGCACTCACAACACAGATTTAAAATTTTGAGAAATTTGGGATAAGTTCGCTTGTTCTGATGAAGACGATGAACATGACAAGTTCGCCTGAATCAAATCTTAAACAGAATAAGTTCGCTTGACTAAGCAAACTTGTTAAGTTCGCTTAACAATCCTTCGGCGAACAAGATAAGTTCGCTTCATCCTTATGTTCGCTTCACCTCAGACAGAAGATTAAGTTCGCTTCACCGATTTAAGCGAACATATTAAGTTCGCTTCACTGTACACAGGCGAACTTAATTGCTTTTTCAACCTTTTTGCCTTGAACAAAATTTACCAACTTCAAACATTCAAATCCCGAACGTCCATCAGCAATATTCGATCCAATCCCGAACTATTTTAATAAAAGTTTGGAATTTTCATGGAAAGTAAAAATAAAATCTTTTTGAATTTTATCTATACAGACGGAAACACATATTTTTGGTTTTTCTCTGTACAAACAGAATCACATAATTTAATTTTTTTTTTCTCTGAATAAACTGAAATGACATATTTTTGGTTTTTCTCTGAATAAACTGAAATGACATATTTTTGGTTTTTATCTGTACAAACAGAATCACATATTTTTGAATTTTTCTATTTTTCAACAGAATCACATATTTTTTAATGAACATCATAAGTAAGAAGATCATATCAGTATCCGAGTAATTCATCACACATATTATGAATAATAAAGGGTAACCTATAGTATGAAGCCTTCCAACTCAGTCTTGTGCACTTTGCATCTTTTTCATTTTGAAGCTCATTCAATTTGAATGACATTTGAAATGATACGCGATAAATTTCAAAGTAAATGAGATCAGGTTATGAAATGCTCTTTTGTTTATACCGAATTTGAAATATAAAGCCTGAATGCTTAAAATTGTCAATATTATATTATTTGAAACTATAAGCGTTTATTCTCCAAATTCATGTGATTTAGTACCATTTAGATGATAAACAACGTGTACCCCACATATATGCCAAATAGAAAATAAATGCACTATCTTCAAGACACATATAAGATTTTACTAAAAATTTTCCGAATATTCAGAATGAGGAGACATCACTTAGCACATGAATAGCAGAATCCAAATTGGATTGAATAGGAATCAATGAGATTCACAATCGAATGATTCAATGTTTTGGCTTATATTTGTGGAATCATAAGATTCAGGTACGAGGATCCAACTGTTATCTGGATTATGAATTCAATGGAATCAGTAAAGATAATATATCAATATGATCCAAGGGCTAGTATATGATTGACAGATGTTGTCAAGTACATATCTTGATTATACTTCAAATTGCATGCTTTTCGGGACATGGGCACTGAAGCAAATCGAATGAATAGTGCTAAGGACATAACCCGAAACTGATCTCATTGGAAAATCCTTATTAAAAGCTAATATTCTTTATCTGATAGTGATCTTTTAACACACACACCCAGGCATAAAATGGGTTTAAATCACAGATGTAATCATATTATATTTAATTTTCACACTACTATTAGTTTCAAAACGCTTTTAGCCTATTAACAATTCAAGTGTCAAATTTTATAAACAAATTTTAAAACAAATTATCAAGAATAGAACATTCATAACACTATCATTTCTTATTTATGCAGACTTTGAAATTTAGATCAGATCAACTTATTTTAAACATTCATATATCAAGGTCTACTAAGGTCGTGTGAAATGAACTAATCACTGATGTACTATCATTTCTTCTCTAACTTCAAATGATGTCAAATTTTATATTTTTCAATTTGTTTTAACTTTTTATAAATTAGACTTTTTGACTGAAATGTAAATGCAGAAATGTAATAAAGCAATAAAAGAAATTAAAAACAAAATTTTCCATGAAATTCTGATTTTGAAGAAATTTTTATTCGGGATTGATCATACCAATCATTTTAATTAGGAACTCAAACCTGGTACGATCAAATGCCTTAGTAAACAAATCAGCAAAATTATCGTCAGTGTGTACCTTGACCAGCTCAATCAACCTTTTCTCTGCACAATCACGAATAAAATGATATCGAATTTCGATGTGCTTAGTTTTACTATGTTTAACAGGATTATTCGTTATGGACATAGTAGCATTATTATCAATAAACATAGGGGTTCCTGTGAAATTCAAACCATAATCTCTCAATTGTTGTTGTATCCACAGGATCTGTGAACAGCAACTTGCAGCAGCGATGTATTCTGCTTCGCATGTTGAAATCGAGACTGTGGTTTGCTTTTTGCATTGCCAGGATACAAGTCGATTACCTAAGAACTGGCAACCACATGTTGTAGATTTCCTGTCCAGACAACAACCACCAAAATCAGAATCAGTATAAGCATTGAAATCAAAGTTAGAACCATGAGGATACCATAGCCCTAAACGTTGTTTTCCTTTTAAATACCGAAAGATTCTTTTCACAGCAATTAAGTGAGATTCTTTTGGCTTTGCCTGAAATCTGGAACAGATACACACGGCAAACATTATATCCGGCCTTGAAGCGGTTAAGTACATGAGGGATCCAATCATAGCTCTATAAAGTCGACAGTCCACATCTTTTCCTTCCGGGTCAGAATTTAACTTATGATTGACCGGAATTGGAGTATCGTATGAAGTACTGTCCTCCATCTTGAACCGGCTCAAGATGTCTTTGACATACTTGGACTGATGAATAAAGAAACCATCTTCCTTTTGATTTACTTGTAAACCTAAGAAAAACGATAACTCTCCCATCGCAGACATTTCAAATTTCGACTTCATAACACCCTCAAATTCTTTGCACAACCCTTCATTTGTCGAGCCAAATATAATATCATCCACATAAATTTGTACCAATAGGTAATCTCCCCCTGATTTCTTTATGAATAAGGTCGAGTCTATCTTTCCACGAACAAAGTCATTCGCCAAAAGATGTGTTGATAAAGTCTCATACCACGCACGAGGAGCCTGATGAAGACCATAGAGGGCCTTATCTAGCTTGAAAACCATGTTCGAATTCAGTGGATCTTCAAACCCCGGCGGCTGACACACATAGACTTCCTCCTTGACCTTTCCATATAAAAATGCACTCTTGACATCTAATTGAAACACCTTAAAACCTTTAAAGGAAGCAAAAGCTAGAAACAGCCTTATAGCTTCAAGCCTCGCAACCGGCGCATAAACTTCGGTGTAATCAATTCCTTCTTGTTGATTGAAACCCTGGACAACTAATCTTGCCTTATTGCGTACCACGACACCTCGATCGTCCTTTTTACATTTAAACACCCATTTTGTTCCTATCGGATACGCACCTTTCGGTAAATCAACCAGATTCCAAACCTTCAGTTTGTCAAATTGAGCTAGTTCTTCCTGCATAGCTTCTATCCAGTTATTGTCATTTAAAGCCATCTCTACATTCTTGGGTTCAACCTGTGAAATAAAGCAAGAATGTGAGCAATCATCAAGAACACCAGAATCTTTAATGCAAGTATACAAACAAGTATTGTCAACAAGAGAACGAGTTTTCACTCCATCCTGTAATTTTCCAATTATATTTGTCATCGGGTGATTTTTGAGTTCCTTGATGGAAGCGACCTCAGGAACCGGCAACACGTCAACTTGAGTAGATTCAGATTGATAAGAATAATCTTGAGGAATTGGAATTTCCGAGTCCAAATTTGTTGGAATCTCCCCCTGATCCTGTGTCGAAGGTAATGGATCATCACTCAACAGCGGATCAGCAGAAGAATCTTGAAAAATAGCATTATCCTCCTCACTCTCTGAATCTTGTGGACCGAAACAAGAAGCAACATTAGGATCGGGAGCAGAAATAGATGGAATCGATGAATTGGGAACTGCATTTGGTAGAAATCCATTATGCTGTGCATCTTGACAAGAATCATAAAGAACAGCAGCATCTTCATCAGAAATGTCAGAAGGTAAATGAAAAGACTTGAATAAGTTTTCATAATCAAATGCCCAATCCGGACCAATCGCCATTTGTGGTAAAGATCGATTTGAACAGTCAATATGGAACCATTCTTCAACTTGGCGTGTCTCTTTGTTATAAACCCTCTTGGTTGTCGAATTAGCCACATACCCCAGAAAAATCCCTTCAATAGCCTTTGCACTGAATTTTGTTGGGACATCTCTAACTTTGAGTAGGGTACACGGATTACCAAAAGGTAGTAAGTATTCCAGATTCGGCTTTCTACTGTTTAACAATTCATAGCAAGTCTTGTTATGTTGCTTGACGGTCAAGACCCGGTTCAAAACATGACACGCAGTATTGACAGCTTCAGCCCAAAAGGTGACTGGAAGCTTAGAATCTGCAAGCATCGTGCGAGCTGTTTCGACCAACGTCCTGTTCTTTCGTTCAGCGACACCGTTTTGTTGAGGGACATATGGCGCACTGAATTCATGATGAATTCCTTTTTGTAAACAGAATAAACCCATTTTGCTATTCTTAAATTCGCTGCCATTGTCACTCCTGATTCTTCTGACTTTCAGATTTAATAAAGTCTCCAAACCCAGGATTAAGTATTGAACCAACTCAGTGGTTTCAGCTTTAGATGAAAGAAACTTAACCCATGAAAATCTGGAGTAATCATCAGTTACTACCAAACAGTACGATTTCCCACCAATGCTCCTAATACTTATTGGACCGAACAAATCCATATGCAGCAATTCCAAAGGAGTTACGATAAAATTTGTCGATTTCGATTTGTGAGATTTCTTTCTTTGCTTCCCCTTCTTGCACGGTATACAATCATCAGGAACTGAGAATTTCATTTTCGGAATACCAAGCACAAGATCATTCCTAACAATGTAGTTCATTTTCCTATAGTTAATGTGAGCTAGCTTCCTGTGCCACAATATTGAATCAGATTCCGACGCCTTGGAGAGTAAACATGTTGGAATTGAATCCGTTGTAGTGGCGACACTCATGTCAAGGACATACGTGTCATTTCTCCTTGGAGCCTTCATAAGAATCCATTCATCAGGAATCACAAAACCCGGTTTCAGAATATAGCATTCAGCATCATTAAAATGGAACGAAAATTTCTTGTCACAGACTTGTGATACGCTTAACAGATTGTGTTCCAGCTGCTCAATATAATTCACCTTTTCAAATTTTACTTTTTCATTCTTTAACGTTCCCTGGTCTGTTATGTACCCGCCTTTATTACCCGCAAAAGCGACATAACCACCATCAATTTTAATCACACCCTCAAGCAATTTCACATTCCCTGTCATATGTCGAGAGCAACCACTATCCACATACCATGTATTGTTGATAGTCCTCCTTGGTTGTCCCTACATAAACAACGAAAATCAGTTAGAAAGTGGAACCCAAGCCATCGTGGTCTTGGGTCGTCCTGATTGATCAAAATAAACTACTTCTTGTAATTTACAATCAATTTTATCATTCACTGTTGGAACAGAAGTTTTATAATCAGACCTTTTCAAAGATGAACCATTTTTATTATTTTTAGAAACATTATTTGAAAAATTATTTTCAGATTCAGATGTTTCCAAAATTTTCTGTTTCTCCGTCTTCTTTGAGGTCTTGACAATTTAACCTCCTGAAAAGTATCTTTTGAAATCCCAACTTTTGGAATATCAAGATTTTCTCTGCATACAAAAGATTTAACATGCAATGTATTCTGTTGTTTAATTCCAGGAGAATTAACAAAAGATCGTCCTGTCATATCTTTTCCCAAACTAGAAGATGATTTTCCCTCATCTTTCCTTTTCAGAATCTTCACAACTTTCGGTTGTGAAGGAACAATCTTCAGTTTGCCCTTGTTCTTGTATGGACAATTAATCAAAATATGACCAGGCTCATTTCAATGAAAGCACACACGTCTTTCTTGATAAGTTCTGAAATAAGGTGTTTTCTTTGAATTTGAAGAACCATCAGAAGAAGAAGCTTCGGATGAATGCCCAGAACAATTTACCGGCTTCTTAGGAACATAAGTCTGTTTTGGCACCTTTGAAGAATTCACTTTTTGAAAACCAGCCGCAACAAACCCACTTGACTTTAATATTGGAGAAAGTTTAGTTTGAACCACCTTCACCTCTTCAGGTTCTGTCAAGATGCACCTATCCCGAGTAACATTCTTCACAATCTTTGGTTCATCAATTTTCACCTCTCTCGGAATGCCTTCAACCTTTGAATCATCAAATACTTCATCCTCTGTATCAGAATCATACACCATGTCTTCACCCATCACTGGATTCACTTTTAATACTGTCTTGGGATCAATCTCCTCTTCATGAATTATTTCAGGCTCAACTACATAATTCTCATTGAATGGAGGAGGAACAAACCCAATACCAGCAACCCTTTTTGTGGGATCAGCATTAGCATTAAAATAATCCAACACTATAGATGAATTCTCAAACTGTTCCAGCTTTCTATGTAACTTTATCACCTCAGATTCTTTTTCCGAAATTTCCTTGTTCTTTTGGGCAACCACTTCATTTCGTTTTTCAATTTCAGCATAAGCCATATCAAGATGATAACCCTGCTCTTTGTATTTTAACCCAAGAGAATTTAAGTCTCTTTTCAAAGACTCAATTCTATCAATGCACAGTTTATCATTATCTTTCAGTTTCTGATTTACTGAATGCATTGATTTCATGTCACAAATCAAATTGGTGTTATCATCCATGACTTTTTGTAGTTTATCTTTAACAGAAATGCAATTAGTACAAAATATATGACAAACAGAGTCTTTTACCTTAGTCGGGTCAGACATGTCTGCCATGAATACTTTGGCAATCGGAATGTTTTCTGAATCTTCACCAACAGACGCATTTTCTGTAAGAACAATTTCTTCCTCATCAACCCCTGACACAGCATCAGAATCAGTATTTTCCCCTTTTTCTTCCTCATCATCAACACTTGGAACACTATCACCATCACACGAATCATCACTAGAACTTTCATCATCAGTAGACTCTTCTGGTTTTTCTGAATGAATTTCTGCAACAAAAGCCTGACTCACAGCACCCACCAAATCTTCCAGATGAATGCCCCAATCATAGTTTTCATCGTTTTGAGCAACTAGAGCTGATGATGCAGATGCATGATTTGTATTACCAGAAGGACCATGATTTTGATTACCAGATGAACCATGAGACTGATTCCTATTATGCTGAAAGTTAGATTGCTTCTTTTGAGAATCAAATTCTACTTTTGGTTTCACACACTCCTTAGCAAAATGACCATACTCTTGGCAGTTGTAACACCTAACTTTGCTCTTATCAAAACCCATACGCGATCGACTATTTGAACCAATATATTTTCTCCCAGTTCTCTTCAAGAAATCTTTAGCTTGTCTCATTAACATGGCCATATTCCATTGGATATTCATTTCTTCCAGATCAACAGGATCAATCTGTCTGAAATCATCTTCTATTACCTTAGGATCATGTATTTTTCCTCTAATGAAATTCTCATATGATGTCATAAATGAAGAAAACATAGCCAAATAATCATCAGCAACTTTCTGATTCACATGAGATCCAGATGATGTTGAAGCAGTAGTAGCAGAAAATCCAGAATGGCTTGTATGACCAGAATAAGTTGGAACTCCAGAACACTGATCATTTGTAGACTCTTGAGCATCACCAGAAAAGAATGCTACACCAGTACCAGATTTACCAACAGATTTGGCAAAATACATCGAGGGATCCTGGATATGCTCCAAATTAGTCTCTTTCTTTTTCAAATTCATGTCATGTGACTGGATCTTCCCTAGAACTTCTTCAAGAGACATGGTTTTGTACTTAACATTTTCCTTGATCAAAACCGTATACACATCAAACTTTGATGGTAAAGCCTCCAAGAATTTATCATTTATTTCCTCAGTCTCATATACCACAGATGCACTATCCAGTTCACTAAGAAGATGATAGAATCTTGTAGCAAGATCATCCAAAGATTCATTCTGAAAATGTTTAAAAACTAAGAACTGCTTCTTTAGTAACTCTTTTCTACTTTTCTTCACATCTAAACTCCCTTCACACCTTTTCTGTAGAGCTTCCCACAGCTGTTGAGAAGACTTGAACTGTTTAAAACTGTGATAAATTTCCTTTGGTAGAGACATCGAAATGCTAGCCATTGCTTTCTTTTCTCGATCAAATAACAGCTTCTCTTCAGTAGATAAAGCAGACACTGGTTTTGGAACATCATCTTTTCCCATCCATGAATAAGTAGGGTGTGTATATCCTTCCAAAATTGGAATCCACAAACTAGTATCGGTAAAAGATACGAATTGGTCAAACCGATCTTTCCAATTTGAATAATCAGATAGATTCAGCAACTTCGGAGGTTTTTGAGATGTTCCAATCTCATTGTCATAATTGAACATGTTTGTGACTTGAACCATATTTGCCATGTTAAAAAAAATTTCTGAAAAATTTTCTAAGTACTGAACTTCTTTACCCTCAGGCGAACTTAATAAGTTCGCTTTAGGGAGTACTAAGCGAACTTAATATCAGGCGAACAAGATAAGTTCGCTTAAGGAGGAAATCCGGTAAGTTCGCTTAACTGCTAAGTTCGCTTGAAATGTGAGAAGCGAACTTAATAAGTTCGCTTGCTAAGTTCGCTTGAACAGGAACTCAGCAAGTTCGCTTAAACTGCTGTAACAGAATCAATCAGAGTCTTCAACCAAACACGAACCGAAACCTTCAAAATTCATGATTTCTCAGCGAATTGATGGAATTCAAGGAAATTGATCCGTAGGATTATGAATTTTAACAAATGTAACAGTTTTATTGGTCTAATTTCGTCAATTACACTTCCAAAATCACGAATTCAGTCAAGAAACAGTCTTCAAGAACTTGAAAAACACCATTGTTGCAGAAACTTCAAGAATGTTGAAAATCTTGTCGAATTGTACACAAAAACCGTCAATTATCACCAAGAATCGTACTAAATTCACGAGCACTTTGCTCAGATACCACTTGTAGGTCCAGGTAACTCAGCTACTGATCAAACTCGTGATATGACGTTGATATAACACGAAGTGCGGAATCCTTCGCGTTACCGATTTGTATACTAACCGACAATCCAAAACAACACGCGTAAATAAACTTCTCGATTGTATTCAGAATAACAATGGTTACAGACTCAATCAGACAATTGTTCAATTCTGTTCAACTCCCTTGTCTAATGACTCTGTAACAGATATATATAGAACCAAAACTGATGTAAGCGAACTTAGTTAAGTTCGCCTGAAACAGACTAAGCGAACTTAATAAGTTCGCCTCAGCTATGCCTAAGCGAACTTATTAAGTTCGCCTCTGATAGGTCAGGCGAACTTAACTAAGTTCGCCTCTAGGCTTACTACTAAAAACACTTAGCAACTTTACAATTTCATGACAAAACATAAAGACATAAAATCTAACTATTACAAGCTTTTGTCATTACAAATCTATGTCCTAACACCTGATACTGTACAAGCGAACTTAATAAGTTCGCCTGAACTTCACTGAGAAGCGAACTTGACCCAAGCGAACTTGTTAAGTTCGCCTGCTCTTCACCAAGCGAACTTATTAAGTTCGCCTAATACTGAGTGAAGCGAACTTATTAAGTTCGCCTACTAAATTCGCCTGCAACAGAATGTTAAGTTCGCCTGGTTCAGCTGTGCAACCCAAACACGAACCAAAAATTCCGAAAATCATGATTTCTTGCTGAATTGATGGAATTTGATTAAATTGAACAGTAGGAATGTGTAGGAACTGATTAGGAACACTTCTATCGGATCAATTTCATCAAATGAATCCAAAATCAAACCAAAATGATCAAAAATTCTCCATTTTTATCAACAACATAAAAAAGATGAAATATCTTTAAAATCTCTGAAATTTGATGTTGATTGGACACGAAAACACCACGAATCTTCTGCTAATCAAGAGCAATGGCTCTGATACCACTTGTAGGTCCCTAATTCGGTGCGTGACGGATCTCTAGACTCACGGTACGACACGGTGATAACGTGCGGAATCCATGATCAACGTGCTCGTGTAACTCAATCAACAACAACGGTGTAAATAAAGTCTTTGTATTTCCACCAAGATATCAGGTTACAAGAATTCAGTCTCTAATCAGTTCCTCCTGGTATCTCTATTCTCACTCTCTGTTTCACAGACTCTGTAACTATATATATAAGCACCAGTTCTGAAGTAGTTCGCCTCATAGATGCTTAGGCGAACTTATTAAGTTCGCCTCTAATCGGCTAAGCGAACTTAATAAGTTCACCTCTGATATACTAGGCGAACTTAACAAGTTCGCCTCTGATAGGCTAGGCGAACTTTCTGATATACTAGGCGAACTTAACAAGTTCGCCTCTGATAGGCTAGGCGAACTTGTTAAGTTCGCCTCTAGCAGAACTTACACAGAATTTTATCAACAGTTACAAAACATGTCCTAACACTAGTGAATTCCCGACATAGTTATTACTTTAACTATATCATACATGTATACACATAAAATAACTCAAGGTCATGCAACCAACATTTTTATGTCCATGTTTTAAGGTTTAGTCACCAATATATACGTTTTTATATTAAAACGTGTCTCTAGACTTTACTGGAATAAAATCTTGTTAATCACCAATGGTCATACACTACGAGTAATAAAGGTTTTTGACCTAGTAATTCTTAAAATTACTAAAGTATGATACGTTTTACTTTGCTAGACTCCTTGACAATACTATGTGAAAGATAATATTCCTGGAATATGGAGTATGAACGTGCTAAAATAATGTGGCTTTTGACCTGAAATACTGGGTGTCACATACAGAAACAGTTGACTGCTTCTTACACTGCCAGGAGACCAGCCTGACATCCACCTGAGGTTGATTTTCTATCGAGGTTACAACCGCCATAATCAGAATCAGTATATGCTTTGAAGTCAGAAGATTGCTGCTTGGAGTACCAAAGACCCAATCGGGGTTTCCTTTTCAGGTATCTGAAGATCCTCTTTACAACTATCAGATGAGATTCCTTTGGTTGTGACTGAAACCTCAAGCACTAGCAGACTGCAAACAATATGTCAGGTCTTGAAGCTATGAGATACATAAAAGATCCGATCATCCCACGGTATAATTTACAATCCACATCCTTTCCATCTTTGTCTGGATACAGACCATGATTGACTGGGATTGGTGTGTCATAAGTAGTACAATCATTCAATTTGTATTTTGACAAAATATCATGTACATACTTTGTCACACCCCCAAAATCCACTAACGAAGTTTTACTGTTTGGCGTATGACAAACCAGGATCTCAGTCATTAGTTACATCAAACGACACTATATGGGACATAAATGAAATATCATAAAAGTTCAGAGTGAATGTGGAAGCGTTAAATAGAGTAGTAAATGCGCAAACAATGCGCCCAAGTCAAGTCTAAAAAGAAAGCATGATAAACATTTGATCAAAGCTTGAAAAGCAAACAAGACTATGTACATTCAACACTAGGTTGGTGAGTTCACAGGTTTCAGTTTGTAAGTAGCGTGTGCCAGATTATGTACATTCAATATGTGTATCAATAGGTAGCTAACCTATGTTCACGTCTTACTAAAGCTCTCACAACAGGAGCTGACTGATATGTTTGTTTGCCTCCCGCCAGGTCTATCAACCCTGGCAAAGTGTTTAGGCCAATATTTCACCTGTTCACGTCCAATCGAGTTAGCGCGACTAACGCGGGTGGGGCTTGTCAAACCCAGTTGTACTACCAAACAGTCCTTCGCTAAATCCATATTAACGGTCGGATGTGTGAAAGGACTTTTCAATAATAGTGTGTTACGCTTAGCCTCAACATTGATAAAATATGAATTACAATAATCAAAATAGTGTTTGTTTGCGTGCCTATTTCTCCCCCACGGGAAAAGAAGTAAAAGTATGATTTCTTGTGTGTATTTTTCTTCCCAACGGGAAGACAAGTAAAAGATGTTGTTTGTTTGTGTTCATGTTTTCTCCCACAATTTAAAACAGTTAAAGGGGCCGTGAAACTCACCTGTGTTGCGTACAAGTAGTAGATAGCATCGCATAAGGATGCAAGTAGGAAAAACAGGCGTTTGCGTGTGAACTGACTACGTATGCCCTAAAATTATAAGCATAATAGTTAGGGATACAGGGGGATTTTTGTGACGATGACACGGAATGTTTGAACGTCTTAAAGCATTCTAAGGATCAACGAGTAGACGAGCGTGTCTACGGGGATATAGGTTTCTTAATATAATAATTAAGATAAAAGCGTTTCGTGTCGAACGTTAATAATGAATAAAATTAATTAATAAATATTCGTGCGTTTGTGACATTAGAATGGCCTAAGGAAATAATATAACTTATTATATTATTTTTATACTTAGCAAAATAACTCAATAAATAACTTGTGTGACAAAATTAATAAATCTATTATTTTTATTCGAGGATATAAATGTAGGTAAATAATATAATGTAATTATACTATTTATTAGTTTGAAACGTTATACAAAATTTTATAAGCATGGTAAAAATAATATAAAAGTTATATCATTTTTATTTGAGGTTACGAGGTTGAAAATAATATAAATATATTATTTGATTTGGAGTTGTGGTTTAAAAATAATATAAATATATATTATTTTAAAAGTGAAACATATTAAATATGGGATATAAAATTTAACTCGAGTCCACGGTGATTTATGAGGCTAAAACACTTTAATATATATTTATAATAATATGGGGGTGCGTTTTATATTAAAATTAATAGTTTAAAAATTGAATTAAAAAGAAAACGTGTGGAGAGACTCGAACCCGGGTCTTTCCCACACATGCACATAGTCTTTACCAGTTCTGCCCGCTAGGGTATCGTAACAGAAACCGGTTCCAGTTTCTTTTAACATACAGCTCAAGTGTTCATCCCTCCCCACTCACATACGCGATCGAATTCCATCCCAAACTCACATATTTTGATTACGATTTGTATCAGGAACATAGGGGTTTCGATTACGGGGTAGACGCGAACCTGATTACTAGTTTAATTGGAAAAACATCAACTTTAGATCGGTTAAATACTCATTTGAAATCCCGTAACCCTAGCTTTAGAACTAAGAATTAAATTGATGAATCTTTGGAATCATAAGGCTTTTGTAAATTGGGACGTTGCGAATCTATCAGTATAGTTTAATTTGATTTAGAATGCGTTTGAGATCAAAAATCCCAAATCCGATTATGAACGAACCCTAGTTTCCAGATTATGAACAAAATAATGATACGAGATTAAATTAGCACAGGGTCATCAATAGACAGGGTGTTGTGAATCGAATGCTATGAATTAATTTGAACAGGGTTTAGAGTAGGGTTCGATTAAACTGTAAATCATATGAACCCTAGAACTGGTTTGTTATTAAATCGATGTTGTAAGCCCCAATAATCATAGGGCTTTATATTAATGGGTTAAAACGATGCTACTGGTGTATTCGATTACCTGAGTGAGGATGGTGGAGATCGATCAAACCATAGTTGCGACTCTTCAAGCTTGACCTCCTACTTCTCCGATCGATGTGAGTCGTGCAAAAGCTTCAGGGGTGTTCGTAAGAGGTGCGTAGGGTGTTCAATTGTGGGATTATCACATGAATTCGACTAATTTGATGACCAACTAATCATTGTCGACGGTTATAGTTTTAATTCCCATAATTGGTGTTAATTATGAATCAATATCGTGTTTAATGGATTGATGATGACCGTTAATGACCATATTCGAGTAATTTCGGTTACATCTCCAACTGAAATTGATTGTGGTATGCGAATTAGACTCAAGATCATACAGGTTGACTTTAGAAAGTCAACAGAAATAAAGATTAAGCTATTTACAAGTTTAGTCCTTCTGGTTTCATGCATTTGAGTTTGGAAAGAGGCAGAATTGGTCCTTGTAGTTTGAATTTGGTTATCTACAAGGTTAGTTTGACTATCAAAACTCAATTGTCTTGGATTTTGACTTTACAAAGTCAAACGGAATCGAGTTTAGGCTAATTACACATAAAGTCCATGTAATTAGTGTGAAGTAGGGTTTGAGAAATGACAAAAATAGTCCCTGGAGTTGAAGTTGGGTTAGATAGGTTAAGATTTAACCGGGTTAGCTAAGTTTAAACTAACGGGGTTAACTCTAAATGACCAGGTGTCACATCATCCCCTAGTTGAAAGAATTTTCATCCCAAAAATTAAAATAAAAAAATAAATTTCTGCGGTGTCATATCATCCCCTAGTTGAAAAAATTTTCGTCCCGAAAATTAGAATAGTACCTTAAGAGTTTGACGTGGACTGCTTGAACAGATGAGGTTACTTGCGCATCATCTGATCCTCACGCTCCCATGTGAATTCCGATTCGCGTTTCGAGTTCCAACGAACTCCGACAATTGGGATTTTTCTTCGTTTGAGCGTTTTGACTTCCCTATCCTTGATTTCTACTGGTTCTTCGATGAAACGCAATTGTTCATCAATTTTTAGTTACTCAAGGGGAACCGCGAGTGTCTCATCTGCTAGACACTTCTTCAAGTTCGAGACGTGAAGAGGTCGTGTACACCACTGAGTCCTTCAGGTAGGTCCAGTTGATACTCTACTGGACCAACTCTCTTAACTATTTTGAATGGTCCAACATAACAAGGATTCAGTTTGCCTCATTTCCCGAAGCAAATTACACCTTTCCAAGGTGAGACTTTCAGAAGAACCATGTTGCCTACTTAAAATTCTAACGGCTTATGACGTTTATAGGCATATCTCTTTTGGTGATCCCGAGCTGTCATCATACGGTTTTGAATTTGAACAATATTTTCAAAGGTTTTGAATACAAGTTCAGGACCCATAAGTTGGGTATACCCAACTTCAGCCTAATAGATAGGAGATTGGCATTTACGTCCATACAATGCCTCGAATGGTGCTGGTTTGATGCTAGTGTGATAACTGTTATTGTAGGAGAACTTCCACTAAAGGCAAGTGAGTTTCCCAGCCGAAATCGATCCCACAAGCTCGTAGTATGTCCTCTAGGGTTAGAATGGTACGTTTCGTTTGGCCATCGGTTTGAGGATGCTACGCCGTACTCGTATCTAGACGCGTACCTAAAGCATTTTGTAGTGATTGCCAGAAATGTGATGTAAATAGAGCGTCTCGATTCGAAATGTTAGAAATTGGCACTCCGTGCCGAGGGACTGCTTCCTTCAAGTAAATCCGAGTAAGTTTTTCCATTTTGTCAGTCTCTCTGATTGCTAAGAAGTGAGCGGATTTAGTCAGACGATCGACGATCACCCAGATGGTCTTCAATAAACAGGGTATTGTGAATCGAATGATATGAATTAATTGTATTAAAACAGGGTTTAGAGTAGGGTTCGATTAAACTGTAAATCATATGAACCCTAGAACTGGTTTGTGATTAAATCGATGTTGTAAGCCCCAATAATCATAGGGCTTTAAATCAATGGGTTAAAACGATGCTACTGGTGTATTCGATTACCTAAAATAATGTGGGGATGGTGGAGATCGATCAAACAATAGTTGCGGCTCTTCAAGCTTGACCTCCTCCTGCTCCGGATACTTCTCCGATCGATGTGAGTCATGCAAAAGTTTCTGGGGTGTTTGTAAGAGGTGCGCAGGGTGTTCAATTGTGGGATTATCACATGAATTCGACTAATTTGATGACCAACTAATCATTGTCGACGGTTATAGTTTTAATTCCCATAATTGGTGTCAATTATGAATCAATATCGTGTTTAATGGATTGATGATGGCCGTTAATGACCATATTCGAGTAATTTCGGTTACAACTCCAACTGAAATCGATTGTGGTATACGAATTAGACACAAGATCATACAGGTTGACTTTAGAAAGTCAACAGAAATCTAGATTAAGCTAATTACAAGTTTAGTCCTTCTGGTTTCATGCATTTGAGTTTGAAAAGAGGCAGAATTGGTCCTTGTAGTTTGAATTTGGTTATCTACAAAGTTAGTTTGACTATCAAAAGTCAATAGGACTTAAGTGTTGGATTTTGACTTTACAAAGTCAAATGGAATCAAGTTTAGGCTAATTACAGAACAAGTCCATGTAATTAGTGTGAAGTAGGGTTTGAGAAATGACGAAAATAGTCATTGTAGTTGAGATTGGGTTAGATAGGTTAAGATTTAACCGGGTTAGCTAAGTTTAAACTAACGGGGTTAACTCTAAATGACCGAGTGTCACATCATCCCCTAGTTGAAAGAATTTTTGTCCCGAAAATTAAAATAGTACCTTAAGTGTTTGACGTGGAGTGCTTGAAAATATGAGGATACTTATGCATCATCTGATCCTCGCGCTCCCATGTGAATTCCGGTCCACGTTTCAAGTTCCAACGAACTCTGACAATAGGGATTTTACTACGTTTGAGTGTTTTGACTTCCCTATCCATGATTTCTACCGGTTTTTTGATGAAACGCAATTGTTCATCGATTTGTAGTTCATCAAGGGGAACTGTGAGTGTCTCGCCTGCTAGATATTTCTTCAAGTTCGAGACGTGAAAGACGTAGTGTACACCACTGAGTCCTTCAGGTAGGTCCAGTTGATACTCTACTGGCCAACTCTCTTTACTATTTTGAATGGTCCAACATAACGGCTTATGACGATAATAGTCATTGTAGTTGAGATTGCCTCATTTCCTGAATTTGACTATCAAAAGTCAATAGGACTTAAGTCTTGGATTTTGACTTTACAAAGTCAAATGGAATCAAGTTTAGGCTAATTACACAACAAGTCCATGTAATTAGTGTGAAGTAGGGTTTGAGAAATGACGAAAATAGTCATTGTAGTTGAGATTGGGTTAGATAGGTTAAGATTTAACTGGGTTAGCTAAGTTTAAACTAACGGGGTTAACTCTAAATGACCGAGTGTCACATCATCCCCTAGTTGAAAGAATTTTTGTCCCGAAAATTAAAATAGTACCTTAAGTGTTTGACGTGGAGTGCTTGAAAATATGAGGATACTTATGCATCATCTGATCCTCGCGCTCCCATGTGAATTTCGGTCCACGTTTCAAGTTCCAACGAACTCTGACAATAGGGATTTTACTACGTTTGAGTGTTTTGACTTCCCTATCCATGATTTCTACCGGTTTTTTGATGAAACGCAATTGTTCATCGATTTGTAGTTCATCAAGGGGAACTGCGAGTGTCTCGCCTGCTAGATATTTCTTCAAGTTCGAGACGTGAAAGACGTAGTGTACACCACTGAGTCCTTCAGGTAGGTCCAGTTGATACTCTACTGGCCAACTCTCTTTACTATTTTGAATGGTCCAACATAACGGCTTATGACGATAATAGTCATTGTAGTTGAGATTGCCTCATTTCCTGAATTTGACTATCAAAAGTCAATAGGACTTAAGTCTTGGATTTTGACTTTACAAAGTCAAATGGAATCAAGTTTAGGCTAATTACACAACAAGTCCATGTAATTAGTGTGAAGTAGGGTTTGAGAAATGACGAAAATAGTCATTGTAGTTGAGATTGGGTTAGATAGGTTAAGATTTAACCGGGTTAGCTAAGTTTAAACTAACGGGGTTAACTCTAAATGACCGAGTGTCACATCATCCCCTAGTTGAAAGAATTTTTGTCCCGAAAATTAAAATAGTACCTTAAGTGTTTGACGTGGAGTGCTTGAAAATATGAGGATACTTATGCATCATCTGATCCTCGCGCTCCCATGTGAATTCCGGTCCACGTTTCAAGTTCCAACGAACTCTGACAATAGGGATTTTACTACGTTTGAGTGTTTTGACTTCCCTATCCATGATTTCTACCGGTTTTTCGATGAAACGCAATTGTTCATCGATTTGTAGTTCATCAAGGGGAACTGCGAGTGTCTCGCCTGCTAGATATTTCTTCAAGTTCGAGACGTGAAAGACGTAGTGTACACCACTGAGTCCTTCAGGTAGGTCCAGTTGATACTCTACTGGCCAACTCTCTTTACTATTTTGAATGGTCCAACATAACGGGTTTACAATAACGATCTTTTCAGTTTGCCTCATTTCCTGAACCGAATTACACCTATCCAAGGTGAGACTTTCAGAAGAACCATGTCGTCTACTTGAAGTTCTAACGGCTTATGACGTTTATCGGCTAATTACACAACTAGTCTATCAAAAGTCAATAGGACATAAGTCTTGGATTTTGACATTACAAAGTCAAATGGAAGCGAGTTTTGGCTAATTACACAACTAGTCCATGTAATTAGTGTGAAGTAAGGTTTGAGAAATGATAGAAATAGTCCCTGGAGTTGAGTTTGGGTTAGATAGGTTAAGATTTAACCGGGTTAGCTAAGTTTAAACTAACGGGGTTAACTCTAAATGGCCGGGTGTCACATACTTAGTCTGATGTAGATAAATGCTATCCTCCCTTTGACTGACTTGCAGACCTATAAAAAATGAAAGTTCACCCATGTTGCTCATTTCAAACTTGGACTTCATCACCTGCTCGAATTCCCTACACAACTCCTCATTTGTAGACCCAAAGATAATGTCATCAACGTATACTTGCATAAGTAGAATATCACCTCCTGCTTTCCTTATGAAGAGAGTCGATTCAATTTGCCCTCGGTCGAAACCATTGGACAGTAAATGCTTTGAAAGAGTCTCATACCATGCCCTTTGTGCTTGATGAAGCCCATAAAGTGCTTTGTCGAGCATATTTTCTTTATGAGGATTAAACGTGTCTTCAAAACTAGGTGGTTGAGTGACATAGACTTCTTCATGAACCTTTCCGTACAAGAAAGCACTCTTCACATCTAGTTGATAGACCTTGAAACCAACAAAGGAGGCATAAGCCAGAAACAGTCGTATGGCTTCAAGTCTAGCAACTGGGGTATACACCTCAGTGTAATCCAGGCCCTCTTGCTGATAAAACCCTTGAACAACCAATCTTGCCTTATTTTTCACCACAATGTGTCGAACATCTGTTTTACACTTGAACAGACATCTGGTACCTATTGGATATACACCTCTCGGCAGGTCAACCAGATCCCACACATGCAACTTTTGGAACTGAGACAACTCATCTTGCATATCCTCTATCCAACAGTTGTCAGCGAGAGCCTCCTTCACATTCTTCTGCTCTAATTGGGATACAAATGCAGCATGCAAACATGTTTCCATGATACCTGTGTCAAGCATCTCAGCATACAAACTGGTGTTCTCAGTAATAGTTTTGTGACGTGTTTGAACACCGGCATCATGATCACTAATGATGTTGTCGATCGGATGATTCTTATGCATTCTTGTCTCTAGTATAATTGGTTCATGGATATCTGATTCAAGGTTTGTGCTCAACTCCCCCACATCAAGTGTACTAGAAGAGGATTTAATAATGATAGGATCAACTGGAGCTTCATTTCCTACATGACTGATAGAATCAGCTCGAGCATCGTTTCCTTCATTATTTGTTTCTTCTTCAATGTTACCGTCATACGTCCCAGATGCAGATGCAGCATTAGAATTAGGAGTGGGGATTGGTACAGTAGATCTTGTTGAGAAATTTGAGTCATCTCCGTCACTGCAGTGATTGTACAGGTTGGCAACATCTTTAGCAGATAAATCAGGAAGGTTGAAAGACTTGTAGAGAGCATCATAATCGAATCCCCAAGCTGGACCTGTTGGTTCTGGTGGAACGTTGTGTTTATTGCAATCCACTTCAAACCACTCTTCAACTGAACGAGTTTTAATATTGTACACCCTTTTGCATGGTGAATTGGAAACATATCCTAAGAAGATGCCTTCCACCGCTTTTGCATGAAATTTGGATTTGCGATCCTTGTACTGTAAAAATAATGAACAAGGACTACCAAATGAGACTAGGTAGTCAAGATTGGGAGGTCGATTGTTGATCAGAACGTAACATGTTTTGTTGTGTCTTTTAACCACTAGAACTCTATTCAAAATGTGACACGCTGTATTGACTGCTTCAGCCCAGAATGTTATTGGAAGTTTGGCATCTGACAGCATAGTCCTTGCAGTTTCAATCAAAGTTATGTTCTTCCTTTCTGCAACTCCATTCTGCTGAGGTGTATATGGCGCACTAAATTCATGACGAATTCCCTTCTTGAGACAGAAAAGTTCCATCATGTTGTTCTTGAACTCCGTGTCGTTGTCACTCCTTATTCTTCTAACCTTCAGATTGCATAAAGATTCCAACTTTAAGATCAGGTATTGAAGAATTTCAGCAGTCTCATCCTTTGTACCTAAGAAATGCACCAAGAAAAAACATGAGAAATCATCAGTTACGACCAGACAATATGACTTACCTCTAATACTCCTGATACTTATGGGACCGAACAAATCCATATGTAGGAGCTCCAAAGGGGTATCGATGGAGTTGTGGGTCTTGGCTTGTGAGATTTCAGTTGCTATTTGCCCTTTTTACAAGGCATACAGTCATCTGCAATAACAAATCACAGCTTATGAATCCCGGTTTCCAAACCGTTTCAGACAAGATGATTCATTTTACTATAAGAAATGTGTCCGAGCTTCCTATGCCACAAAACCGAGTCAAGTTCTGTCTCTTTGGTAAGTAAACAGGTAGCAACTGATGAGGTGGATGTTGTAACACTCATATCGATCTGATAAGTGTCGTTCGTTCTAGGCGCTCGCATCAGAATCCAATCTTTCAAAACTTGAAAACCAGGTTTGAGAACCAAGCATTCAGACTTTTCAAACATAACCGAGTACTCCTTGACGCACATTTGAGACACACATCCATTAGAAACCATGCCTTGACAAGTTATACTACGGCCCTTCTCGCCTACAAAGTCCACATAGCCACCTCTGAATGGTTTAATATCTTGAAGCAGGGCCATATTGCCTGTAATGTGCTGGGAGCATCCACTATCCACATACCAATGGTTAGCAGTAGTTCCCTTCGTATGTCCCTACACGAGTTAAATGAAATTAATTAGTTTTGGAGACCCAAGCCATTGTGGTGTTGGGTCGCCTGTTTTTCTCAAAATATACAACCTCAATTAACTCGAAATCATGATTATCAAAAATTGGTGAATCTTTTGGATAGTCAGAATTTGAGAATTGAGAAATATTGAGTTTCTTTCTCAAAACTTGTTTCCTTTGAATAGTAGGCTCGCCTTTGTCAATGACAGGTGAACTAGAAGAAGATTCACATGGTCGACAGCCAGCTAGCCGTTGTTCAAGTTTCCTCAATCTCTTGTTCCGCCTTCTCCATTGTGGTTTAGAGAGCTTCACCACATGCTTCTCACCAGATTGTGTACTACCAGAGGTAGATACACTGGGTTTAGCAGATTGTTTTTTCCCGTTTTGGAACAGATGGTTAAGCCACATGTTTTGCTGGAGGCTTAACCATTTTCTTCACAACTAGCTGTTTCCCTTGATTCTTGTCAGGACGGTTCACCATGATGTGACCGACTATACCACAGTGAAAGAAAGCTCTTCTTTCCTTGTAAACCCTCCTGTAAGGCTCTTGGATTTTGGAAGCAGATGAATCAGCTTGATAAGCAATGGGAGTAGTTTGATGAACATTAACAAAAGCTTCTTTCTTAACATGCTTTATAAATTTGAATCCTCCATATAGCATCATTTTCAGCTTATCATTGGACTCGATTGTATCAGGTTCAGTTAAAATGCAATTGTCATGATAAGTGACAATGGTTTTCTCAACATTATGTTCATTAACCAACTCTTCTGAGACCACACCATCAACTTTGGTGTTCTCAAAGCCTTCATCAGAAAAGAACTCCTCATCAGAAGCTGACTCAGCCTTACCTGAGAAATCATCCTTACTCGAGGAATTATCCAAAAAGGATAAATCAATGTCGATCGGCCCGTTGACAAACTTGCCGCTTACTGGTGGAGGAATGGCATAGTACCTAAACCTTTGCCACTCACATTTCTCATTATAGACTCATAGTGTTCCACCATAAAGCGAGAGTTTTTCAACTTCTCAAGTTTGCTACTTAACTGCAGGATCTCATTTTGCAGTCGGCGATCTCAACATTTCTTTTCGCTAACCCCTTGTAGGCAACGTCTGAATGAAATTGTTGTTCACTGATTTTAATTGAAAACTCATGTCTTTCCTTCTTAAGGTTTTCAATTGAGTCTTTAAAACGTTTTTCATTTACCTTGTAGCTTAGAGCTGCACTACGTAGGGGTTCGGGTTGACATGGATTCGATCATTCTCGTCCATTAAGATTAAACATTTGGAAAAAGAAACAACAGCAAAAGAATTAGAATGTACCTCAGTTGATGTACTGGATGCTTCTCCAATAGCCATTAGAGCCAGTGCAAATTCAGGTTGGTCAACAGCAGCTGCTTCTCATTCTTCAGCTTTCATCATATCAACAATCTCTGCCATTAACCCGAGTTGGGTTTGTGAAATAATGGCATCTTCCAAGTGTACTCCCCAATGAAAGCTATCATCCTGCTGAACCACCAGTGCGTTGGACGATGCTCCTTGAGTCTGACTGCGGTTGTGCTGATTGTTGAAGTTCTAGTAATTTTCTTGACTTGGTCGAGTGAAACCTGAAGTTGGTGCTTAATCCTTCTGACATTCTCTTGTGAAATGTACAAAGTTTTGACACTTGTAGCACTTAGCTTTTGATTTATCAAATCCAACCTTGGCATTAGAATGCCCACCATTGAACTTTCTACCAGTTCTGTTCAAGAAACGCTTAGTCCTCCTTAGGATCATGGCCATATTCCATTGAATATCCATATCCTGCATGTCATATGTATCCACCTGATTAAAATCTTCCTCAATGGTTTCAGGATCCGTTAGCTTCCCACCGATGAAGTTCTCATACGCAAGCATGCATGATGAGAATAATGCCACATGATCTTCAGCTATCTCAGCAATAGCAGTTTGGTAGGCTGAAGAGGTAGATGTAGGGCCTCTAGATTAATGTTGAAGGTATGAACAAGATCCCGATGCAGCAAAACAAGTATGAACATAATAACCATTAGAATTTTCATCTTCGTGAGGAGTCCCAGAGAACAAGGCAATTCTAGAACCCGATGACTTTGCTGTGGAAGACACTTCATAATACATAGAAGGATCTTGAATCTGAGGTCTTCCAGAACTATCTTTCTTTTTCAGATTCATGTCATGGGCTTGAACTTTTCCTATCGCTTCATCAATCATAATCTCATAAAATTTGGGGTTCTCCCTTAGTAAGGTAGTATACATGTCAAACTTTGGTGGCAATGAATCAAGAAACTTTTCCACCAACTCGTCATCAGGATATTTCTGTTCATAAGACTTTAGCTCAGTATTCAAGTGATAGAATCTTGAAATAAGTTCATCAATAGATTCATTCTCCAGGTATCTGAAGCATAGATATTGTTTCCTCAGTAGCTCTCTCTTGCTCTTCTTGACGTCATTTTTTCCCTCGAACCTCTTCTTCAGAGCCTTCCAAAGATCCTTAGAAGTATCATAACCTCTGAAGCTATGAAATAACTCTCTAGTCAAGGCCATAGTTATAGAATCATGTGCCTTCTTTTCTAGGTCATAAGCCTTCTTTTCATCTTAATCCAGTCTGGAGATAGGTTTGGGAACAGTTTCATCAAGAAACAGATGGGTAGGATGTTTATCGCCCTCAAGAATGGGTATCCACAATGAAGAATCAGTGTACGAGATATTCTCATCAAAGCGTGCTTTCCAGTTACAATAATCATTTACATTAAGCAGCTTTAGTGGTTTATGTGGAGTCCCTATCTCGTTGTCATAGTTCAGCATACTACTAATATTCTGAATGTTCGACATGGTGTGTTAGACTAAGTCAAAAATCAGAAATTCTGCACAACTTGCGTACTTAGGAACTGATCTTGCGTACTTATGAAATGCTCTTGCGTACTTAAGCAAGTACACAGGAACTCGTGACAAGTACGCAGGCACAAAGATTAAGTACGCACAGATTTGGTCTTGTGTACTTAACAAGTACGCAGGAACAGAAAGAATTTTGCCAAATCAGGTAAGTACGCAAAACATTTTATCCACCTACTCCACCAACTTTTTTCGATCGCCGGACAATGCTCAGATCTTCAAAAATTGATGTTATGAATGAATCAATCAAGCCAAAAGGTTAGAAACTTGTTTCTAACAAACCCTTGATGATCAAAGCACTCAAACAAACAACAAAAAGGTCGAATTTTGAAGGATTTTTACCTCTAAAACAGCGCTCAAGAGCTACCTCTATTTTATCACAAAAATCAACAAAATTGGTCTCTTTTTCTTGTAATAAGGCTACTGATTGTGTCGAAAATGCTCCTATCACAATCACAACACTCGAAATCAAGAGCAAATGCTCTGATACTACTTGTAGGTCCCCGGGTGTCTTGGATCGTCACATGCAAGTGTGTGGCTAGTCGAACAAGGTGCGTAATGCCCATGACTAGATGGAGTATCAACAACAACAAGTAAACCAACAACAAACAAGAGTAACTAAAAACTTCGTCTATTATCAATATCAGTTGATTACAAGTTATAGAATAAGATCGTACTTATCAACTTCTACAATCAGCTATATATACTAACAGACCTGATGCCTGCGCACTTAACAAGTGCGCAGACCTTTGTTCCTGCGTACTTAGCAAGTACGCAGACATGTTTTTGCGTACTTGCTAAGTCTAAGTGCGCACAACACTTTACATAGACGATAACAAAGACAAGTACATACATATACTAATACAACTCGATAAACCAATACGTATAGTCACTGAAATACAAGTACAAATACATAAAGAACAGTTACAAAAGCAGAGACAACATCCAGAGTGTTAGTCACACAAACGTGCTCCAACAAGTACGTAATAGTCTAGCCAACGACCCTTAAATAAATGTGGCGCTTCCAGGAGGCAACCCAGTGATCATGAATAAATTGAGAAATTTGGGCATACGGCCAAAATCATGGACTTCAGGTTTGGTTTTCCATGTTTAAGTTTTTCATACTTCAGCCCCCATGTATGCCTTCTCGATACTAGGACCTCAGTAGCTTAACTACTACCTGTTATTTCCGTTTCTATTTTTTATGATTTTCTTTATGTGTCAAATAGCATAACATCACCAGGTAGTTTCTCTACTTTTTGGAGGAGTTCCACTCCACCTCTATAAGATAGGACGCCGAAAAACGCATCAAATTTCTGAGAAATTCGATGAAGTCTTTGAAGCAAAGTGTTGAAAACAACAAGTTTTGGCCATAGGTTATACACCGAATTAACCGGGGGAGTACCAATTTCTTTTCTCTTAAAACTTCATGCAATTAAATTCCTGCATAGCATTTCATTACATGCATTTGTACATTGAGGTCAGTGCATAATTTTAAGCGTGGGTGAATTAGAGATTCAGGACAGCTTGTAACATCAAAGCAGTACGTGATTTTCTACCCATTTGACTAAAACCTTACTAAAATCCTACTTTTCTTAAGAACCCAAACAATTTTAAAAAATTTTAAACCCTAAAACCTAAATCTCTCCGAGTTCGCGCTTAATTAAATAGAATCAAGACATGACAAGTAGAAACACATGGATATTATGCATAACAATTCACTAAACTTTATCCCATCCGTTTCTATGTGAGAATAATTTGAGCCTTTTCACGAGCATTATTATAATTATTTTTCGCATGCTTTTTCGTTTGGTATATTGAGTTTTTTTCGATCAAATTTTATGCATAATTAGAACTTGTATGACCTATACATAACAAGATCATGAACTAGTAGAAGTATGAATATGATTGAGGCACCTAGGACTTTGTTACCCTTTATATATTATTCTTAAACCCAACATCCCAAAAACAATATCCGCCTAGATAGCCCTCTGAGCCTTAGCCTTTTCTTTTCTACTACCCATAATTATCACCAAACCAGCTTTTTGAAAACACCGGTTACTGGCTAACTGTCTTCAAGATGGAGAAATATTAGACTATCTTATGTCATTATTTCAACTTTACAACCATTGAGGCAATTTGGAAAGAATCTGTTTTAATCAAGAGAATTGTAATATACAAGAAAAAAGTGGATGTATTAGGAAGAAACAGCCGAACGATTTACAAGGAAGATATGAAAATATTATTTCAAGTAATTTGAGGAAAAAAATTATTGAAAAATTAGTCTTGATGATATGTTGTAAAAAAAATATATAGAAAAATGAGAAAAGAAAAAGAAAAGAGAGAAGTTTGTCTTTTACCGGTTAGACCTTAAAGAGCTGGATATGCATTCTTTTGATTTCAATTTGCTTTCTTGTATTCATTTCAAAAATTCTGAATTACCACCTGAACTCCGAGAGAAAGTTTTCAAAGCAACAAGTGATGTAAGAAAATGGTGGCACAAGCAAGAAAAACTACCACCATTCTGCGGGTTGTGAGAAAGCGCCGCCAAAAGAAGAGACAAAAGATATGGCAAATGTGTGAAGTGTGGAAACTGTAGCCATGGTGGAAAATGCAGCAAGAATCAAACTTATCCCCAACACGAGTATACGCATCTGATCAAAATGGGTGCTAGTAGGTTAAAATCCGAGGGGTCCATACGAAAAGGCAGTAATGTGTACTACGAAGTGAGGGAAAACTTGAAGATGATAAGAAGTATCGGTCTTGAAAATCTAACCATAAACAAGCCCTTAGATTAGTTATACCCTCATGATCTGAGTACTGTAGAAGGATCCGTTAGTATTCTCCATCTTAAGCCATGAAGCCGTAGTTGTGTGTTCCACGTTAGCTGCAACCTTTAAATCCCTAAAAACCAAAAAAATATTTTTACTTTCACCCTTTTATTTTTCTTTTAGCCACATTACAACCCTTTTAAAGTCCTCTTGATTCATGAATACTACTTAGTTAGTTGGTGTAGACTTGATTTGCATACAAGCTTATGACCATTGCATGATTTGATTCGAACATGAGTGTCTCACTTAACTTACATTATGCATACATATATAACCTAATAGTTGAGTGAACATCGTGAGGAGTGAGGGATTATGCATAATGAAAGTTCTAGTAGGCTTGTCGTGGATTTCATCATCCTAAAATAGAAAAGCACAAAAATAGAATAACTCGACTCATGAGTTATCCCAGAGTTTCCAACTACTTGGAGCTCCATTACGTTTTATAAAGTTTTTAGTTATGGGTCTGATCATGCATGAGTTTGCTTGAGGACAAGCAAAGTTTAAGTTTTGGGTGTTATGATGTGCCATCATTTATACATGTTTTGCATGCATAATAATCCCCATATCGTGGTACTAATTGAATAATAACCTTGCAATTGATACTTAAAACGTTTATATTTTATAATTGTAGGTTATTCGGTGTTCTAAAGATAAACAAAGATAAAACCTCTCAAAAGCACCAAGAAACCAAGCTTCTAGAAGGATCATTCCCGAGCTTTGACCCCCAAGAAGTCAACAAAAAGCAACCATTAGCTAAGACAAAAGTGGGAAGCAAGGAGGGGATGCACGGCCGTGCATTTGCCCTCATTCATCCCCACGGATCCCAGTACAGTGCCACTCATACCCTATGATTCCCTAGGTGTTTGCACACCCGTGCAATCCAATGCACGACCGTGCATTGCTCATTCTGAGGCCTATAAAGAGGAGGCTTGGGTTCTTCATTCCACACCTTCCCATACCTCAAGACACTATTCCAGATAGAGTATGTCGTAGTTACAGTAGAGAGGCTCCTCCTCTTTGTCCGCAATAGAGGAGCCTATGAAACTCAGCGTTACGCTAGTTAGTGTGGCCATTCGTGGCTAAACCCTTTGTTTTGCTAGGGTGAAGATGAAGTTTGGTGTATGTTAATGTTTAACGAATTAATCTAGTGATATGTTTATGTCTTTAGCTATTCGCTCTTAAAACCACCTTCCAAGTGGGATTTTTATTATTATCTAAATATGTCTTTACACTTGTGAGTGTTCTTGATTTCATGTAAGACCATAAAACATTTTTAATCAAACTTCTCTTGATGCTCGTACATCTTTATACAAGTGGATTTTGAAAAGCCAAGGCTTGGTTAATACTAATAAGGTCGTACGTCTTTATACGACCTTGTTATGAGACCAAAAATTGGTGAACTCATGTTGGGAACGGTACGTCTTTATACGTGGTCCCATTGTTGCACCGCCTCTTGGTGAGCAAAGTCTAATCACCTTTTTAATAATAATTTTTAAGCATTTAAGTTCGATGTCTTAAACCAACCTAGAGATAGCATTCAAAGGGTTGAGGGTAACGTTGTCCCTAATAAGAATCATTACCATTTTATTATGAAAGATTATAATTTGCGAACCACATGTCGTGAGAACGAGGCTCTGGTGGTGACCCGGGTCACACATCTTTATTAGTCATACCACTGGGTTAGTCAACTTAACATTATCATACACCACGCAGATTCGAAGCCCAAAGCAATACTCTTCATGACGTGATCGTTTCAGAGATATTTACTTTCCTACTATTTACTATTCTGTTATTTACATTCCTATTAGACACATCATGCACGTTTTTACTTTTCTGTTATTTACTTTACCGTTATTTACTTTACCGTTATTTACTTTTCTGTTATATACTTTTCTGCTTCACAAGTACACAAAACCCACTCACTAATTAAACCGGCTAAATGATAACAAAAGTTGAGTATTGGAACTCGACCGTGTCCATTGGTTCAATACTTGGTTCTTACCTAAACTATATTACGCTGCGATAGGTACACTTGCCTATTGTGTGTGTTTTAAGTTTGAGTATTTATTATTTTATAAATTTAAAACCTGATCTCGTGAAACCGTTTCTAAAACAAATATATATTTATCTATACACTTATCACATGCACATCAGTCCACCCTCGACATTAGCTTGAATGAAATGGCTTATGTAAACCTTGGTTTTGTAAAATAAACGTTTGTGTACAATATCAGGGTTTATCCCTATTTATGAAATGAAATGAAACGGGAGATTCCCCGTCTTTTGAAATGGTCCTGAGTTATAATAATATTCCTTTGTGTTTATAAAACTCTGATATAATGAAATAAAGAGACAGATACCAACTGTTAATCACACGCTCGGCTAAATTTAGGGTGACTAGCGATCACTTTGTGACGAAGATTGCTAGGCACTACCATTTGCTGACCGATGAACTTATCGGGGATCTAACTCCAGTGGTCGAGACTTCAGTGATGACTACGCAGACTCTTCGGAACATGCATGTAGTTTGAAAAGCGCCAGGTCGAGTTAGATTAGTAGATAGATGGGGGCGAGTCTGGGATCCAGATCGACCAGGTCCAGACCCCGATGTTGTGTAGGCCGAAGTGGAGGCTGTTGCCGCCGCCCATCAGATACACGTGGCCATGCAGGAGCTGGAGCAGGGGCATGTCGACCCATATCATGCCCTTTTTGCTATCATATTTTGTTGAGTTGTACTTATTTCCATGTTGTACAAGCTATGTTCTCACGCGTCGACGTTTGTGGTTGTTTTTATTTTGTTGTAATGTATGTGGATATTTGTATGTACTTTTCATGTTGATATTATTGGCTTGATGTTACAGATCTGTGTTTGATGTTGTTAGTCTTGATTAGATCATACAATTATGGAACTGCTTGGAACGTCATTTTTTTGGGTAGGCCATTTGAGTTTGACTGATATCGACACGAGGGAAGTTTCAGTTCTCCTTTCACACTCCATTGCATTTCATGTTTTTGTGTACATTGAGGGAAGTGTACGTTTCTAAAGTGTGGGGTTGGGTGTTCATTCTTCACTTTGCATTATTTTTTGTTGTACATGAAGGGCAATATACGATTCTAAGTGTAGGGTGGGAATTTGTTCACGCGATGTTTGTCCTTTTAGAATTTTATCACTTCATTTTTTGCAAAATCTTCCTTCATAATTTTTATTGGCATTAAATCAGTTTCATAAAAAAAAATTTAAAAACATAAATATAGAATAAAAGTTAACCGTTTAGCATTCACATTTTTAGTAAATATTAGAGGTTTGATTTTCTAAAGCATTTGAGATAGAAATTTCGTAGAGTCAAACCCATTTTTTTGTGATAACCATGAGTTTTAGTGGGCTAAACGAATGAACCGCATGTAACCTTTTGCTTATACCCATTCCTTTTCTTTTCCGTGAATTTATTTTTGAGCCTTGATAGCTTTAGACATTGTTTGCTTTCCTTTTTGCGAATTTGAGTGTGCCGGATGTTTCATGCTTGTTAGAACTTGCTTCTAGTATACATTTCGAAATCATGAACATAAATATTGCCTAAAAATGATTGAGGCATTAGGATAAACCACTTTGTGAGCCTTTTCATTTTTATTTTTTCCCTCACCCGAACACACCCACTAGTTAACCACGTTGAGCCTATCCCAGGTTTTTCTTTTATTACCCATATTACACCACCATAAACCTTCATTAGTTTTTTTATTTATTTGAGTAAACTGTAGTTTTTGTCCCTGAGTTTTGATGCTCTTAACAGATTCAGTACACCCTTAACACTCTGGGTCCCTGATGTTACATTTCTTAACAGTTACCATCCCAAACCCTAATGTCCATTCACTCTTCCATTAGTACCCCCTCACGTTTTTGTCTTTTAACCTTATGTAATTTACTTAAATTTTATAATTTTAAGTTATAACAGCAAATCATTTGTAGACCTGCAATTTTGTTGAACAACAGCAAATCAACAACATTTGTCTTTTTGTAGACCTGCAATTTTGCCTTATGTATTATACGGATTAAAACCCATTTATTGAACAACAGCAAATCAACATCATCGCCATCTTCATATGCAGACCTGCAATATGGAGAAATAAATCAACATCATCGTCTTCATATGAAGACCTTTAAATCAACATCATCGTCATCATGGCCGTCATCCACGTCACCATCCACCAACTCAGATCCGATGAAATAAAACCTTTATCCACCCCGGCGAAATCCCGCCCCTATCCACCACCTTAGATCCATCGACTCGCTACTCGCTAACCTAATCGACAAGACGACAATCATCCCCTCGTTTCTGCAGTTTTAGCTAAGGAGAGATCAGAGGTGGAGTTAATTTTGGAAGGGATATGGTTTTTTTTAGGGAACGTGGTTCCAGTTGAGGGGAGTTACGGTTCGGTTGAAGCACCGGGCGACTGTTGATGTCAGAGAGGGTGGTGGCCGGAGGAGATGTGTGCTGATGAACATATGATTGATGAATAAGGGGATGTGTGCTTTGAAGCATGGGGTTGCCATGGTTGAGAAGATGTAACCTGATATAGTGTGGGGGCTGTCGATGAAGCGGTACCGGTGGGGAAGGAAGGAGGAAGAACATAAATTCAGGGGTTCAACCATGAGGTGGTTCAAACCTAATATAGGGAAAATGACAAAAATACCCTCACGTAAGGGGCACGTGAGGGGGAAATAACAGAATATTGGACGGACGTTAGGGCCCGGGATGGTAACTGTTACGAAATTTAACATCAAGGACCCAAAGTGTTAAGTGTGTACTGAACCTGTTAAGAGCATCAAACCTGGGGGATGAAAACTGCAGTTTACCCCTTTTATTTTATTTTTCACCCGTGTTAGAAATCCGGTTCGTTAATGTTAATTTTATAGTTGTTATTTTGTATAAATTTTTAGTTCTTGAGAAGTTTTTAGCTAAGGAAAGATGCATATTTACTTATTTCTCTTCAAAAGAAATAAATAGGGATATATACATTAAAAAAATTTTAATAAATAAAAAAAATATTCACCAAAATTATGTGAATTACAGCCGATTAAAGCAATTAGGAAAATATTCTTTGGCTTATTTTTATGTTATAAGTTGTAAAAGTTTTTGAGTTAGCATGGCCGCCGGGTTTTTAGCCACTTTCGAATTCCACTTCCTTACCCTTAACCATGACCAAGTTACAACCCGTTCAAAGTCCTCTTGATTTATTCTTTGTTTCATGTTAGTTAGTATAGATTTGATCTTTTAGCAAGCTTATGATTTATGCATGATTAATTGTCTTGGCATTTGAGTATTCTATTTGTAGAAATAAAGACTGATGGCTACAAAATTCTCTAAGTACAACTGCTGTGGACCACAGAGTTTGCTGCAGATCGACAAACTGCTACGGATAAGCTTATCTGCAGCGGATACTTGTTCTTCTGTTGAAAAACAAATCTGTTGCGGATAGCCTTATCTGCTGAAGACTAAAGTTGCTGCTGATAGGCAAATCATCAGCAACTGTGGACAGTTGTGTCTTGCTGCTGATCAACAACATTGCTGTTGATAGCCATTCCCTCTGAAGATCAAACATTGCAGCTGACTGGCTTTGATAAAGCAACCATTACCACTAACAACTTTCTGCTGCAACACTGACACACTCCACGCAGAAAGAATGTTACTGGCGCAAGAAAATAAAAGACAACGACGCTCTTCTTCCAAGGACTCAAGCAATGATGCCTAAGAAAACGTTTGAGTAAAGATAACTTTTGTAGTTTTATTGTCGTTACATGTAGAATAGCTTCAATACAAGATCAACGGCTCTTGTTAGATCTGATCCTTAGAATCAAGAGTCTGTCTTGATTCTAAGTTACTATATAAGTAGTACTTAGATTCATTATATACAGGTGCTTTTCCTTAAGAGTTTTCTCTGTAATCTTGTAATCTTTGAAACTTAATACAAATTGCATTTATTAGTATTCTTCTTGTTTACTTATTTACATTGCTTAGTTGTGATTGCTTCCGCCAATCTCAACTAGAATAGAACCATCTTGTATTCACCGATCCTACAAGTGGTATCAGAGCTTTGGCTCACAGATTAAACAAACTCACACTTGTTTAATCATTCTCTGGTTCTATTCTAAACTATCACAAATCAAAAATGGCACAAAATAATGGAGTTGAAGACATTGGAAGCAACAGCAGACCACCAAGACTGGTGTCTGGAGAAGACTATGATATGTGGAAGAACAGAATGGAAAGCTTCTTCTGCTATCAAGAATATGGGATGTGGAAATCCATTAAAGATGGACCATACATACCCATGGTGGCCTCAGCTGATTCCGGAGGTACACTGGTTCCCAAAGAATCCTCCAAATACTCTGATGAAGACATCAAGAAAATGGAGGTAGATTTCAAGGCCTTGGGAGCCATCCAGATGTGCTTACCAAATGATGTTTTTCACAACTTAGAGTATACAAAACTGCCAAGGAGCTATGGGAGGCTCTTGATAAGATGTTTGCTGGTTCAGAGGAAGTAAAAGAAAATAGAAGAGACATCCTGAAGCAGCAATATGAAAACTTCATCTGGAAGGAAGGTGAGTCTCTAACTGTTTTATTTAACAGATATACTTATCTTGTAGGTGAGCTGCAGTGCTCAAAAGTGAAGCTGGAGAATGAAGATATTCTCAAGAAGTTCATCAGGTCTCTACCCAGTTGCTGGACACTCTACACAGTTTCCATCAGAAGAACTGAGAATCTGAAGACTCTACAGATGACTGAGCTTTTCGGTATGCTAAAGACATATGAATTAGAGATGATTCAGGCCAAGGAAAGAAGCTCAAGCTACCAAACAGCCTCAATATCCACCACCACCTCTTCTGCCCTCCACTCTGACCACTCAGGTCCTAGTTGAAGCAACTATTATACTCCTATCGTCACTCATCCCCAAACTCCGACCTCTCAATCAAACAACTCACCATTTCTTCTTGAAGCCCCACCTCAAACATCAACCTCTGCTGCTTTTGTCTCTGAAAACTCAAGCAATATGTCCTTTATCAAGGAAGATCTGGAATGTTTTCATCCAGATGATCTAGAAGAAATGGATATACAACACTCCTATGCCATGCTCTCTCTAAGAGCAAAAAGGTTCTACTTAAGAACAGGAAGACCAGTTCCAAGAAACAACTCTAACACCAGGGTTGGCTTGGACAAAAGCAAATTGAGGTGTTACAACTGTAACCAACTTGGTCATTTTGCTTGAGAATGCAAGGCACCAAAGGCAAACCCAGCTGCTGCTCATACCAGACAAGCTCACCAAGCTCAGCCAAGACAACAACAGGCCACTCCTCCTGCACAAAATGCAGCTTGTGCAGCTGTTGGAACTTCTGACTTTGACTGGGGCTTCCAGTATGAGGATATTCCTGCTAACAATCAAGCTCTCATGGCAGACACATCAGAGGTACCACCTCAGGTATATGAAAATCTGTGTACTCAAGCTTGTATTGATAAGGTCCTTGGATACAGAAAACATAACCATAATTTCATAGATCAAAATGAAGAATTTCACGAAATGAAATCTGAATTTAAAAAGGTTGAAAACAGTTACAAGGAAAAGATTGATTGTTTAAAAAAAGAAATTTCATCATTAAAACATGAACAAACAAACCTTGAAACTCAAATTGATGACCTTCTTGTTAAATTAAAAGCTACAAAGGCCGAATTAGCAGACAAAAAGGTCCATGTGGAAAAATATGAATTTGCATCCAAAAAGCTACAAAGACTTTTGGATGCTCAAATTCATGAAAAGGTAACTGCTGGTCTTGGATTCCAAGCTGAACAACCCTACAATGTTGTTCCTCCACCCGCTGACTATGTAGCCATTCATGAACCAAGTTTCAATTTTTCCAACGTTGACATGGCCAACTAAAATCTTGACCCTGTTGTCCAAGAAACCCCTGTGCAAGAATGCACTACTTCATCCGAGTCTGAGTCAACATGCTCAGACTCCACTGAAACCAATAAAGTTTCATCACCACCTACCTGTTAAGTTATTAAAGCCAACAATCCAAGCCCTTTCATCCCTTCAAAAACAGTACCAGTATCTCAACCAACCAAACAAATCAGAATCAACTATCCTCTAGAAGGAAGAAAGCTAACTGTTGAAAAGGGACAGTCTTCAACCTCCACCAACTCAAAGCCTCAATCTAAATCAATCCAACAAAGGAAGGTGTTTGACATATGTCATGTGCCTGGAGAGAGAGCTCCATATGTTCAAAAGACATTGGAAGAAGACACCTTTGAGCACAACAAAGCTCACCCCTAGAACCTCAAAGACTTTTTCAAAAGAAAGGACTATGTGTACTTTCAAAGGGACAAAACTGGCAAAATCATGCTTTCTGTGTGGGAAATACAATCATACTGCCAGCACCTGCTTCTATTACCTTCAACAACAAAGAAATCTAAAGCAAACAAACAAGTACGAAAAGGTAAGAAGCTTTGAAGCCAAAGCAACTCAGTTCAGAAACTCTCTATCCCCACCAAGAATGCGTCAGCCAAAATCTTAACTATCTCAGTTCCGAAACTCTCTATCCCCACCAAGAAAGCATATGCCAAAATTTCAACAATCTTGCATCATCTGGGGTGAATCAGACCACTTTGCTGCAAATTGTAAGTTTAATCCTCTCAAACAGGTTCTTCATCAAATTACTCTTCAAAAAAAGCTTATTAGTAAGATAAAGAAGGGGAGGCATACTTCGGAGATTAAACCATCAGCAGCAAACAAAACTGCTGCTGATCAAGTAAGACTCAAGCAACCAAAGGAAAAGCCTTCATCAGCAACCATGATTGCTGCTTCCCAAGTTAAACCATCAGCAGCCAACAAAAATGCTGCTGATCAATTAAAGCCCAAGCGACCCAATGACAAGACTTTAACAGCAACCAAGATTGCTGTTGCTCATGTAAAACCATCAGCATCAAAAAAATCTGCTGCTGATAATCCAAAGTCCTCAGTTGCAACATTTGCAACTGACAAAGCAAAGAGAGCTGGAAACCACCAATTCAGCATTGGAAAGCCAAAATTCCTCCAACAATCATCATTGGTTCCGTTGAATGCACACATCCTGATACTGATAATCCGAGAACCCTTTTTTACAAGGATACAAGCTCTTGGATTCCTCTCACTAACTAGATTTCTATCATGTGCAGGGACAGCCAGGTCACAAGAATAACACCTGGGGTGGTACACAGTGGCTGTTCTAGGCACATGACAGGCAACAGATCCATCCTCTCTAACTTCAGACATTTCAATGGAGGATATGTTGCCTTTGGAAGTGACTCAAAAAGAGGATCTATTACTAGACAAGGAACTATGTCCAATGAAAGAATGAGTATTGAAAACGTAAATTATGTCAAAGAATTGGACTTCAATCTCATGAGTATTTCCCAGGTCTGTGATCAGAAGCATTGGATGCTCTTCGCAGATAAAGAATGCTTTGTACTGTCTCCTGGCTTATCCAAACCTCCTCCAGAAAAGATTTTATTAACTGCTCAGAGAAAAGAAAATCTTTATGTGCTAGACATGAATGAGGTCACTCCATCTGGCAGTGTATCATGTTTTCTGTCAAAAGCTTCAGTTGATGAATCAGCTCTCTGGCACAGGAGATTAAGCCATGTTAACATCAAAACCATCAACAAATTAGTGAAGGATAATCTTGTTAGAGGGCTTCCTGACAAAGAATTCCAGCTAGAGGATCATTGCATTATTTGTTTGAAGGGGAAGCAACACAAGAGTTCTCACAAGCCCAAGACTTTGAATACAAATGACACTCCACTACAGCTGCTGCATATGGATATCTTTGGTCCTACAAATATTATGTCAATGGGTAATAAGTCATAATGTCTGGTGAAAACTTATAACTACACCAGATTCTCATGGGTATACTTTTTGAGAACTAAATATGAAACTGCTGAGACTCTCAAATCTTACATTCTTAGGATAGAGAATCAAAGCAATCAGAAGGTGAAGATCATAAGGTATGATCAGGGCACAAAGTTCAAGAACCACACTTTGAACGGTTTCTGTGAAAGAAAGGGAATAGAAAGACAATACAGTGCTCCAAGAAGTCCTCAACAAAATGGAGTTGATGAAAGAAGAAACAGAACCCTAATTGAGTCAGCAAGATCTATGGTGGCTGACTCAAAACTACTTCTCACATTCTGGGCAGAGGCAGTAAGCACAGCCTGCTATGTGCAAAATAGATTTCACATAGTCAAGCCTCTCAACAAGACACCTTATGAACTATGGTTCCAAAGAGTTCCCTACATTGTATTTCTAAAACCTTTTGGATGTCCATGCACAATTCTGATCACACATGGGGCTCTTCCTAAGTTTGGTGCCAAATCTGATGAAGGATATTTTGTGGGCTATTCCTCTCAATCCAAGGCCTACAGAGTATTCAACTCAAGAACAAGAATTGTGGAAGAATCAGCCAATATGGAATGTAGAGAACACATTGCCAGTGAATAGGGAAAAGGACCAAACTGGCTCTTTGACATAGACTCCTTCACCCAAATATTTGAGCCTCTTATCTTCTCAGATATGGAATCTACCTCTTCACAAGCACCAGCTTCCTCTTTCTCCTCTAACTACAGACTGGATTTTCCTAAATCTTCTATCAGTCTGAAAAGTCCATCCATTGATCCTCCATCTGTTATGGAAGCCATTGAAGCATGTGAATCAGGAACCAGACTCTCCAATGTCACCACCAGCAGCTGTCTGAAAATGAAAATTTGAATGAAAACTCTTCGGTAAATGCTGTAGATGCTTCAAATACTACTGCTGAAAATACTGATGTAGATGTTGATATTGAAGACTTTTCCACCATGAATGAAGAAATCCCTGATCAAAATCAAAGTAATCTTGAGCAAGGGATACAGCTGGAGGTGGTACCAGCACAAAGGATCAACAAGGAATAATTATTTAGAGAAATAATTATCACAAATAATGCTATAATATTAATTGTTATTATTTGATAAAATAATAATAATTAGATATTAGTATTAAGTGAATATTTATTTGGAATAAACGTTTATTTAATATAATGGTTTAAATTAATATTATAATATAAAATTATATATATATATATATATTATTTGGAAATCGTGAAACACTTACGTTCACGTATGATATATATATATATATCCTCTGGAAAATATTATTGGCCAAGTTCACCAAGGAGTTCTAACAAGAATCAAATCTCTTGAGGCCAATATATGTGTTGTTTTCATGTTTTCTATCTCAGGTGGAACCCAAGAAGATAGATGAAGCTCTGAAACACAACAGTTGGATTGAGGCAATGCAGGAAGAGTTGTTGCAATTCAAGAGACAGGATGTCTGGAAACTTGTTAATCTTCCACTTGGTCAATCTGCCATTGGCACAAGATGGGTATTCAGGAACAAGCAAGATGAGAGAGGCATTGTAGTCAAGAACAAAGCTAGACTTGTAGCTCAAGACTTGTAGTCAAGAACAAAGCTAGACTGTTGCCAGGCTGGAGGCCATCAGAATCTTCCTGGCATATGCTGCATCAAAGAATTTAATGGTCTATCAAATGGATGTCAAGAGTGCCTTTCTGTATGAGAAGATTGGTGAAGAAGCATATGTCAAACAGCCTCTAGGCTTTGTAGATCCCGCACATCCTAACCAAGTTTTCAAACTGGACAAAGCTCTGTATGGATTACATCAAGCCCCAAGATCCTGGTATGAAACTTTGTCTCGATATCTACTAAGCAACAACTTCAGAAGAGTTGCCGTTGACCTGACCTTGTTTATGAAAGATGAAGGGGGAGAAATCTTACTGGTACAAATCTACGTTGATGATATCATCTTTGGATCAACAAGGAAGAAGTTGTGTAAAGACTTTGAGATCCTAATGCACTCAAAGTTTGAAATGAGTTCAATGGGTGAACTAAAATTTTTTTCTGGGTCTTCAAGTCAAACAAGTTCCAAATCGAATCTTCATCAGCCAATCCAAATATGTCAAGAGCATTTTGGAAAGATTCAAGATGGTTGACTGCTCTGCTGTAAGAACCCCTATGCCCGTGCACCATCAACTAACTCCAGACAAAGATGGTCAAGACACTAATCAACATCAGTACCGTGCAATGATAGGGTCTCTCATGTATCTCACTACCTCAAGGCCTTATATCGTGTTTGCAGTATGTCTCTATGCAAGATTCCAAGCAGCTCCAAAGAATTCACATCTTCAAGCTGTCAAGTGAATTTTTAGATACCTAAAGGGAGCTCCAAGACTTGGGCTATGGTACTCTAAAAATGAAAAGTTCAATCTGTATGCATACACTGACAGTGATTATGGGGGATGCAACATGGACAAAAACTCCACATCGGGGGGATGGCAGTTTCTGGGAGGGAGACTGATTTCATGGCAGTGCAAGAAGCAAACATGTGTCTCAACTTCTACAGTAGAAGCAGAATACATTGCAACTTCAAGTTGTTGTGCACAAGTCATCTGGAGACAAAACCAAATGTTGGATTATAGGATGACTTTCATGGCAACTTCCATTCACATTGACAACATGAGTGCTATATCAATCCCAAACAAACCGGTGCAGCACTCCAAGACAAAGCACATCGACATCAGGTATCACTTCATAAGAGATCAAGCTGAGAAAAAGAGAATTATTTTAACCAAAGTTCATACCAGTGAGCAATATGCTGATTTGTTTACAAAACCTTTTGATGAAGCTAGATTTAGATATTTAGTTGAATCTTTTGGTATGATGAACTTTGATTAAAATCTGTCTCTAAAATTTTGTTTTGTAAATGTGTTTGTCCCTTCTTGTAAATAAAAGTTATAAGTCATCAACAATTTCGTTTCTTAGCTGCTGACAGGTTTAATCATCAGCAGCAAGAATTTGCCATTGACTGCTTTAAGTTATCAGTAGGAACAAGTTTCCTACGGATAGCTTTAAGGCTGTCAGCAGCAACATCCTTGCTGCAGATTATTGCATCCATCAGTAGCAAAGAATTTGCCATTGACTGCTTTAAGTTACAGCAGGAACAAGTTTCATGCGGATAGCTTTAAGGCTGTCAGCAGCAACATCCTTGCTGCAGATCATTGCATCCATCAGCAGCAATTGAGTTTGCTGTTGACAGACTTTACCATCCGCAGCAACCAAGTTTGCTGCTAATGGGTAAATCTAAGTCCAAATTAACCTTTACCCATTTTAAAAATTACCTTCAGTCTTTACCATGACTGCTTTAGTGTATTACAGCTGTAACAGTAAAATGTGAATAAGGTTGTACTGTACAAGTCATTTTGCTTTTTCCCTCCTCTGCCATTATAACACAAATCAAATTTCTTCACCACCTCTTCACATTCATTTTCACCCTAACTCCCATCTCTTTCTCTTAAGCCTCCACAACATTCAAAGCTTTCCATCCTTAACCACCCTTCAAAAACCTTCCTCTTTCACTCCAAACCCAACAAAATGGCAGAGGTCGACATAAACCATCCTAATGACAAGTTTTCTCCCTACCAAAATCTCACTGCATTCCTGGTTAAAGGAAAGAAGTCCGAAGGGTTCGATGATATGATCGATTTTCTTTGTAGATCAAAGATATATTTTGCACTAACCGTCAACCCTACCATATACATCCCTCATATGGCAGATTTTTGGAACACCGCCATCTACTCTACCGAACAGGGGATTCCCCAAATCCAAGCCACGGTAGATGGCAAAGATATCATCGTCACTAAAGCTACTCTCAGAAAACACCTCAAGCTTTAAGACGAGGGGCCCACCATTTCATACTCAAAAGAAGAATACATAAGGACCTTTGTATCCATAGGGTACACTGGAAATCAGAATGAGTACATAATCAAAAAGGTGCTGATGGGCCCTCCATGGAAGTTTCTGTGCCACACTCTTCTACAATGCATATCACAGAAGAGAAGTGGATGGCATCAAGTGAGCTCTGCACTTACCTCTGCTGTTCATGGTATGGCTTCTTGCCAGGGTTTCAACTTTGCACATCTCATCTTTGAAGGTTTGAGATATAACCTTCAAGAAGGTGCAAAGCAATCAGTTTTTATGTACCCAAGATTCTTGCAGGAGGTTTTCAATAACGAATTAAAAGATCTTTCAAAATATACAAAAATCTATCTTATGCTGGGATATAAAAATAACATTTTTCAAAGCATGAGATCTGTTTCCAAAAAGTTCTCAGGGGTCAATATTCCATTGTTATCTACAATGATGAACATACAAAGCACCCAGGGTCACAGTTCAGCAATCCCAGCTGATACTGATCCCACACCCTCCTCTTCATATCCTGAACAACAATCTGCTTCCACTGTTCGAACCCCTGTGCATACTACTAAGGATGCACAGGCACAGAAATTACTTACACCTGTTTTGGTTGTTATCATTCAACTGGAACAAAGGGCCCTAGTTGCGGCAAAATATACTAGAAAAAAGAGCAAGAAGACTCCCTCTCTTCTCGTCTCAAAGGCCAAATCCCAACCTAGAAGCCCTCATTTAGAATCCCAAAATTATGATGAGAATATCAAAAGGGATAGCCACATCATTAGAGAGACTTCCTTGGAAGCTTCTCTATTGGGATCAGGATCACATCCGGGATCCATAGAACAACCCACTGAGCCATTCCATTATTTTTCTTCTCTGAACTTAAGTGCAGAGGCACCTTGTCAAGATGATATACCTTCTCAAACAACCACTATGTCAGAGGTATTGATTGACTTGGCTGCTAGTGCACCTAACCCAAGTTCATCACCCAAGAAGGTTCACTCTGGGAGTACTGATAGAGTGAATGTGGAAAGGGCTGTCACTACTCCTGGTACTTCAACTAACTAGGAAGACAGTGATAACATCACTAAACGACAACTCACAGTGAGGATGTTTCCTTTTAAACACTCTTCACTGAGAGGAATCACAGGTGTCAAGAAAACCAGGGTGATGGGGATGCAGAGGCTAGGCCTAAGACCCCATCCAGCTCCGAGGATTCCACAACTGTGGATGAGGACAGTCTGAAACTCAAAAATATGGAATTGACGGCTTGGGTGGCTATGCTAGAGGCTGAAGTGTCCAAACTAAGTCACCAAGTCTCTATGCATGAAGCCCATCGATGCCCAACTGTGCTTACTCCTTCCCTTGTATCAGTGGGTACTCAAACAGATGCAACCCTTTACACTGATGCAACCAAAAAGGGGGAGATAGTCGCAGTAGAAGATGATGCTGATAGCCTCGAAGAATGTATACAAGAGCAGGCTGCTTTTCAAAGTTCTCTCTTCAAACCTTCTTTTGTTCAAATCCATGACTTGCCAGACTCAGTAGACGAAGAGGAAGATATAACGGAGGATTGGAAGTGAGTGTAAGTGCTGTGAAACTAATGCATGTGCGTGGTCATAGTCTAGTATGCATTTCCTAGTTCTCTATAACCAATGGCTCTGATACCAATCTATCACAGCCCCAAAATCCACTAACGGAGTTTTACCGTTAGGAGCGTGACATACCAGGATCTCAGTCATTAGTTACTTTGAACGACTCTATATGAGTTTAAGAAAACCATTAGTATTGCTCATAGTCACAATGCAACACTAGTAATGAAAACACTGATTTAACGTAAGACTGCGGAAGCAAAAAGTTAAAAGAAAAGAATGCGCCAAAACAGTCACGCCAAAAATAAATAATCCAACAATAAATAAAATTAGTTCATGAGTTTGAAAATGATGGACTTCGAATGCATGCATGCCTTAGCTTGTGCTTGTGCCTTAATGACCTGAGAAAACATGCTAAAACGTGTCAACTCTAGGTTGGTGAGTTCACAGGTTTCAATGTTAGTAAAAATTACTAGATAAAACCATTTACAATTTATATGATAGGTAGCTAACCTAGTTACATGTTACTAAAGCGTTTCGACACCGAAGCTGACTGGTTATGTTTGAACTGCCTCCTACCATGACTATCATGATCAATGGTAAATGTTTAGGTCAATATTACACCCGTTCGACTACCTGTCGTGTTAGGGCGACTAACGCGGGTGGGGCTTGTCAATGCCCAGTAGTACTACTCAAGATTACCTCGCTATCCCATATATTAAATGGTTCGATATGTAAGGACTTGGATGATATGTTTGCGCTTAGTACAATAAGTGATATAAATGAAATGTAAGATCTAAATGTTTGTACCCATGTTTTCTCCCCCAGGTTTAAACCATAAGAAAAAGGGGCCGTGAAACTCATCTTAGAATGCGTGCGAAAGAAAGCGAACTTAGAATGCTTGACGACTAACTGCCACCTATAAACACCGGTTTATAAGTGTGTGTTTGTGCAAGGCGATAGGAACCCTAAGTATCCAAACAATATCATTGTTTTAAGGGTTTAGAAAATATTTATTAGTTTGACTAAGTTTGACCAAGTTTGACTAAGTTTAACCAAGTTTGACTAAGTTTGACCAACTTTGACTCGACGACCCGTTGGTGACCCGTTTAGTGATTAAATGTTTGACTTGCATAACAACACGCTTAGCACACAAATAATTCATGTTTCATGCTACCTAAGTCATAACTAATTTAGCATGGCAAACTACGTCAACAATACACGTTATATTAATTTATTATTTTTTTTTTGAAAATATATAAACCCATGTTTGCTTTAAAATGAATCACATTATCTATAACACGTTCGTATCATCATCCCATGTCTATCTACACATGCTAATACATAATAGATTACCGTAACACACATCACTAAGTTCAGACATCAAGTTCCAAATCACAAAGTTTCCACTTTTAGTAACCTATGATCTATTTAAGCTATCTGCATTCAACAACACGTTAACAATCATTAGTACAACTATACTAACATACTAGAGTCAATTTATAACATCATACACACCTAGAAACCTTCATATTCAAAAATTACTTTTTAACAAAGTTTCCTCTTTTAGTAAGTCGTCCATTACACGCTTTGTTTACACAATTAACACGTTTAATCAATCCTAAATCTTTCAACTAATATAATTACAACTATACTAATCATAATTCACGTCTAGCATGCGATTCCTATATGTCACATAATCAACAAAATTCAATTTACATATCATATAACAACTAGGGTTTCATATACGTTCATAAAATCATCAATACGATACAACAATATCAAACAATATACGTTCATATTTCGAAATCATTAAGTTTGGATTATCTAGGGTTTCGATCTCAAAAATAATAATGAAATAACGACGAAATTTAATAAAACGACTTACGTAGGAACGTTAGGGATGCCTAGACTAGCACGTATTCACTTCCGGTTTCACAATTGGAGCTCGATCGAAGGTGTTTGGGTTGATTCTAGGTCTCGGCCGAATGGGGGTGAGGGGTGGGAGATCGCGACGACAATAGGAGTGGGGTTAGGGTTATAATTTTTTTTTAAAGTTCCTTATATATAATCCATGCACTAATGGGTTTTAAGTTGGGCTACGGGCATTCTAAAGGTCCATAAACCCTAATTAATTAAATAACACTTACTTAATAATTAAAACTTTTGATTTTTATTTTTTATAAAACTCTAATATTTATAAAAATACTACATACGATTAACACACGATAAACACGTACGAGAACAATAATATTCACATAATTCACATAATTTATATTAAATATTCGTAATATTTATTTTGATTAAAATCCAACGTTCCGGGTTAGACTCAAGTGTGATCCGGTAATTCTACGGATAGCCGTTGTATGTGAAATAACTGACACATTTAATTAACCTAATTAAATTCAATGCACGTGTGACTAACTGAGATAACTGAGTTTGCAATGAATAATGTTTTAACTAACGAGGTTTGTGTTAACAGAGTTAACCTGGAATTGCCGGATGTCACATAACCTAGACTCGTAATTAATATTAGGAATACCTATGAACTAAACCGCATGACAGGCAAGTGTACCTATCGAGTGTAACACAACTTAATGGTAAACCGAGTTATCGAACCCTAGAGGCATTGTATAACTACACTAGACTCTTACACGAACTAAAGATTGATTTGGTTTGGGGGGTTTACTATGTTAGGACATAGTTTGTAATGACAAAAGCTTTGTAATAGTTTAGATCTAATGTCTTTATGTTTTTGTATGTAATGTTCTAAGTTTTTTATACAAGTTATGCTAGAGGCGAACTTGTCAAGTTCGCCTAGTCTAAAAGAGGGAAACTTGTTAAGTTTGCTTAGTCTATCTGAGGCGAATTTGTTAAGTTCGCTTAGTCTGTTAGGTTACGTTCGCCTAATACAGATCAGATGTCTATATATAGAGGTTACAGAGTTAGTTAGAGAGAGAGAGCGTAGAACAGAAGTGAACGAATTGTTTGATTGAGTCTGTAAACTCTATAATTGTTGGAATACAAGCTTGGATGTTATTTACGTGATTGTTTCTATTGCCTTTTGTGTATACAATTGTTGATTCGGTTGGATTCCGCACTCCGCGTTAACAATACGTCTTATCACGAGAACGATCCGTAGAAGAGCCATGTGGACCTACAAGTGGTATCAGAGCTTAAGCTCGTGATTATTGGTGATTTTAGACGGTTTTGTATGCAAATTGACAAGAAATTCATCATCTTTGAAATTTTCATTTCATCTCCTGTTATAACTCTTGTTCCTCCAGTGATTACTCCAAGTCCTTCGGTTCCTCGATCTCCAGCTGGTCCTTCAAAGCCTTCTGATTCTGAGAGGATTACTTTCCTTGAATCTCAAGTGCTTACTTTACAAACTCAGGTGGATACTCTTGTATCTACTGATTCTCAAAGACAGCTAGTGATTCAGACTCAAGCCAAGCAGATTGCTGACATTCAAGCATTGGTATACAAACTTGTTGAGCGTCTTGACGCTCAGGGGGAGTTAAGGATCCATGATACGTGTCACACTGAGTCCATTCAAAGAAAGGATGATGAAGACAATGATCCTACTGGAAATGCTGAGGGTGATCGTCAATACGCTGCTGACGTTAATCCTATATCTACAGTTCAGGGGGAGTCAACATCTCAAACAATTGAAGGAAACAAGGATGCTTCTGGAGTTAATGAAGAAGTTTTGCTATTGGAATTCTTTGCGGATTCTGAAGAGGAAGAAGCTGAGAAGATAGAATGTCTGGATGACATTGATGAATTATTCAATGACATTGAAGATGATGTGTCTAATAATGATGTGGAAGAAGGAGAGATAGTGGATATAGAGATAGAGAAAAATAAAGATAATGTTACTTATGAAGGTAGTGATGGTCTTAATGTTCCTTATAACTTCATCGAAGATGATGTTATTCCTGAGTTTTCTTATGAAGGAGTAACAGATTCTATGGACTCTATTGAAGATATCACTATGCCTGAAGATACTACTGAATCCAAGATGGATACTGATGATGAGAATGTTCAATTCAATATAGATGCTGAAGCTGATACTACTCACACTGTATCTCCTAAGGTGAATGAAGAACCTGTGATGTACAGAAATACAGGGATGACTAGAGAACATTGGAGAGAAGTTGTGAATAGCTAGATGAAGAAGCTACCCAAGTCTCAAGCACAACCTGCTCAGAAAGAAAAATATGTGAATAAAGAGAGGTGTGTTGGAAGAATCATAAGTTGGTTTTATGATAATGACACAAAATTGTTTGCTATTAAAAGATCTGATGGTGTTCGGTATTTAAAGCCGAGGATCAAATATTTCAATACCTTGCCAAGGTGTGAAATGAATGGTCTAGCTTCAAAACCACTTATTAATAGATCCAAGTTTGGTTTAGCGGATGTGATTGCTAATCTGATCAAGAGAGAAGGTGGTTAGGGAAAGTATGAAAAGCTAAAGCCTCAGAAAGGAAAGAGAGTGAGGATAACAGATCAAAAGACTGGGAAAGTGACCTGGAAGTACAAGTTGAAACCAGTACGTGCTGTACACAAGATACCGTTGAAGAAGATTCCTCAAGATTTTCTTGGGAATATGAAATGGTGGTATGTTGATGTTAATACTGGTGAAGCAATGATTGAAGACAAAGATAATAAGGTCATTGTATGTTTCTATGATGCAATGAATCTTATCAATTTTTCAAAGAAAGATCAGAGAACGTTGAGAAAGAATGAAATTATGTTCACTGATGAATGGAGAGAACAAGTATTGCAGTATTAGAGTGTGTTGGAGATATGTAGAAGATATAGAGTGCATGCAGGCAGCAGATTACCGGATAATTGGAAAAGCTCATCTTAAAGACTGAAGACTGAAGATCAAGCTATTGTCAAGGGGGAGTCTGTTAGGACATAGTTTGTAATGACAAAAGCTTTGTAATAGTTTAGATCTAATGTCTTTATGTTTTTGTATGTAATGTTCTAAGTGTTTTATACAAGTTATGCTAGAGGCGAACTTGTCAAGTTCACCTAGTCTAACAGAGGCGAACTTGTCTATCTGAGGCGAACTTGTTAAGTTCGCTTAGTCTGTTAGAGGCGAACTTGTTAAGTTCGCCTAATACTGATTAGATGTCTATATATAGAGGTTACAGAGTCAGTTAGAGAGAGAGAGAGAGAGCGCGTAGAACAGAAGTGAATGAATTTTCTGATTGAGTTTGTAAACTCTATGATTATTGGAATACAAGCTTGAATGTTATTTACGTGATTGTTTCTATTGCCTTTTGTGTATACAATTGTTGATTCTGTTGGATTCCGCACTCCGCGTTAACAATACGTCTTATCACGAGAACGATCCGTAGAAGAGCCATGTGGACCTACATATTACACTAAAGATTAACTAATGAATTCAATAAATTGAGTTCAACTCAACTATCAAGAGAAAAGACTAAGGTGAAATCAAAGGATGAGAAGAATATCACCTAGGTCGGAATCCTACTTGCAAAGCACAACTTCTATCGGTTATGGAAACTATAATGGATATGGGTTTCTAAGGATGACAACTAAAGACTACCTAGTGGATCCCTAATCACTCTTAGAGTGTCACCAACTAAGGAACCTAAAGATGTACTAACTCACCAAATGGTTGGATCACTTCTCATGTATTTCCAACTATGATAAAATACCCACAGGACAGATTACCTCTCAGTCTCACCGTCCACCAATACACTCGAAGAATGCATGGGGTAATCTCAAGATAATAATTATGACACGAATAGCAACAATCACTAGACACCTAATACTGGCTTCCTCTCAGACAGCTGACACTCGAATTCCTATTGACGAACACTAAACGACTAATTCTCACCTCTCGGGTATTGAACTAGGATACACATTTAATTCTAATCAGCACTTAATGACAACTCCTTATGGCTACTACGTCTAGCAAACCACCCTAATCACAAACCCTAAAATCTATGACCAAGATACGCAGATCAAACTGGCAGATAACCAAAATCAACAAAAGGAATTGAAATCAAACACAAGATCAGATCTAAGCATGCAAAGACATCACAATTATAAACTCAAGATCTTTTACAAAATCATAAACCCATTAATTTAATCCAAAAAACCGATAAAAATCAAACTTTAACAAGTATTCATCATATGACGTAGGCAATATCAATGTTTTAGCCTAGAATCATAGTCAAAACAACTAAAACAGAAGTATTAAGCAAGAATATGGTTTCAAACATCCTAATCAAAGATAAAAATCCAATCTTGTAAACCGAATACGTAAAACTAACAACCCGGGATCCAAAGATGCAAGCTTTCCTCTTCAATTGGCTTCTCCTATCCCAAAATCGTCCTAGAACTCTCTCTAGATGGCTAACATACGAACTCCCCTCCTCATGGGATTAAAATTCTATTTAATTTGAAAAACTAGGGTTTTGCGGAATTTCGGTTTCTCGCGTACCACGAAAGAATCTGGTAAGCATCTCGCGTACCGCGAGGGCCAAACTAGTCGGGTGCGATTTCTGAGATCCTCGTGTACCGCGATAACTCCTTCTTCCTCTCTCGCGTACCGCGAGAGACTGAAATTTCACATTTTCTTCTTTATTTTCTTTGGGCTTTCTCTCTTACTTGGTTTCTTCACATATTCACTTGTAATTCATACGAGCACCAGTAAACATAACAAAGACTCAAATGTACATTAAAACGACTCAAAACAAATACAAAACTAAGTAAAAACGCACAAAACACTAGGAATAAAGATGTGTGCTTTGCACTACATCAATACCCAAACCCATTTCCCTTCCTGATCTCACATTAAAGTTTTGTAAATACAGGTTCTATCACCATTGGTCCTTGGGTCCAGTGGTAGATCACTTCGGTCACACAAGAACCACCCGGGTTCGGCCTGGTTGTCCGCATTTATTTTTTTGAGCCGTTTTTCACACTCAAATTATTTTATAAAACCCTACACCTTTTGGAACTGATTTGCGCAAAAATGAACAAATTTTAAACGAGAACAATCATTTTGACATTTTGAATGGTTTTAAAACGTCATAAAGTTTATTTAAAAATTTATTTTTAATTAAAATTATTAGTTTTTAATTAAAACATTTAAATTACGTATTTTATAAAAATTGTGAAAAGAATTTATAAAATACATTATCTTTTTGTAAAGAATTTCATAAAATATTTTTATAAATAATTTTAGATTAAAATCCATTTAGGGTTTAAGTTATATTCAAATAAATATAATTTCCTAAATATATACTAATATATATTTAGACTACCTTTTTAAGACACATTATTATAATAATAAATAAATAAATAAAAAGAATTTATTTATTTAAATTACATATCTATTCTAATAAAACCTTAAGTTAATTATTATTTTATTTATAGTCATATATACCTTGATTTCACATTATTATAATAATAAATAAATAAATAAAAAGAATTATTTATATTAAACTTTTTATTCTAATGCAAACACCAACTTACACACGTCCATTAAATGGGATTACATAAATATTTTGTTACAAATCCCCGCATTCATCCGACTAGACTTTTACTCAATTCCTTTAGAACTTATGTGCATATCTTTGATTAGATGCATATAATTCTTTTATAGGTGGACATTGTAATTAAACTAATCACTTGTGCTACTTATTGCTAGTGTACTCTACAAACAACTAATGCAAGTGAGTTTTACATAGCCCCTTTTACATTTTACATATTTTGGGGTGAAACATGATTTCCATTGAAAACTACTTGCAATTACAATATAGAATTCAACATTATGATCATATGTGTAATATGTGCTTTGTGCTTGAAAGATATGAGTTGAACTACATATACATGATATACTCGTGCAATCATTAACTCTATACAAGGCAACGGTAATATTGATAGATCTATTGTGTCTGAAAAACTCACCCAGGTAGGGTGATTGTTACCGACACTACATTAGGGTAACCTGCGCCAGTCACAAGGTTTGATTGTACACCTATTTTAACTATAGATTCTCCATAAATGCCTTTTTTACTATGTGTCATATGAATTGTATAAAATAGGTGAAAACTACTTGAGGTGTCAAAACCTATGTATGCTCACCAACTATTTTTAGTTGATCTTGTTTTATCATGTTTTAGGTGCGAATCTTTGAGTTATGATTCAAGTTGCTACACTTAAGATTTGAAGACCTAGTTATTCAAATAAATGAACTTTATTGATGTATTTCATTTTCTTGTAATTTTGATTTTGTTATTTGAACTATGTTATGAAATTAGAAGATTTTAATATATAATAACTTTAGCAAATCATGTTCTATGAACAGTCTCCATGTCCCACTACAACATTTTCCATCGTTTGTTGGGGTATGACAGATTGGTATCAGAGCCATTATTATAGGAATTAGGTTATTAGACACCATCGACCAAGACTATAACCTTAGGACACCCATCGTATGCCATGCTCTATGTTACATGATCTTTGCTATATGCTATGTGTTACATGTCTACTATCTTATGTGTTAATCAATTTGATGTCTTATTTGTTAGACTACATGACTTACTAGGTTTCATCTAAATAATAAACTAAACAATAATACCCATACCCTTATCCTAAGCCTCTCATCCTTCTTACCTCCTTCTATGTCACCATCATCATAGCATGTGGAACGTCATACTCATAGACACAAGTCTATTAAATTTCCTTTTTACACCCCGTTAAGGTTTTAAACTTTGTTAATTAGTAGAGGACACGTGCAATCTGGAAGGGTGACACATGTATTGTGGATTTTCTATCTAGGAAAGCATTTCATATAAATCCCAATCAACCGAGGGATCCGTATGCTTACCTAGGAATTCCCGGGATAAGTGTTTACTTATAGGATAAAGCATGTCTCCTCGAAGTGTTTCCTAAAGATCTATTCGGTCTTCCACCCGTCCGACAAGTGGAGTTTCGTATCGATCTTGTACCCGGAGCTAATCCCATAGCCAAAGATCCATACCGTCTCACACCTTCTAAAATGCAATAACTTGCAAGTGAGCTTCAAGAACTTTCTGATAAAGGCTTCATCCGTCCAAGTCATTCACCATGGGGTGCACCTGTCTTATTCGAAAAGAAGAAGGATGGCTCATTCCATATGTGCATTGACTACCGTGAGCTCAACAAACTTACCATCAAGAACCGTTATCCGTTGCCAAGGATTGATGATCTCTTTGACCAACTCCAAGGCTCAAACTACTTCTCAATGATTGATCTTCAATCCAGTTATCATCAACTTCGTGTGCACGAGAAAGATATCCCAAAGACTGCCTTCCATACAAGATACGGTCACTACAAATTTCTGGTCATGCCTTTTGGGTTGACCAGTGTACCCGCGGTTTTCATGGACCTCATGAACCATGTATGCAACCCTTACTTAGATAAATTTGTGATCGTTTTCATTAATGACATCTTGATCTACTCCAAGACTAAATCAGATCATGAGCAACATCTTAGGTTGGTTTTACAACTCTTGAGGAAAGAACAACTATATGCCAAATTCTCCAAGTGTGAATTTTGGCTAAAAGAAGTTCAATTCTTGGGTCATATTCTCAACGAAAATGGAATTCATGTTGATTGTTCTAGACGGTCAGTAAAACTAATGAATAAAAAACCTAACTAGACTCCTAAGTAATAGATGGAGTAACTTGGAACTAAACCGCACTGACAGGCAAGTGAACCTATCGAGTGTAGCACAGCTTAAATGTAAACTGGATTATCGAACCCTAAAGTCACAACGATAACAAAACTAGACTCTGACTCGGACTAAAGATGATTTGGTTAGGGGGTTTACTACACTAATGATTAAACTAATAATTCAATAAACTAAGATCGATTTAACTATAAAAATAAAGACTAAGGTGAAATCAAGTTATAGGAAGAATACTACCTAGGTCGGAATCCTACTTGCAAAGTACAACTTCTACCGGTAATGAAAACTATAATGGATTTGGGTTTCAAAAGATGTCAACTAAAGATTACCTAGTGGATCCCTAATCACTCTTAGGGTGTCACCAACTAAGCTACCTATAGTGTACTAACGCACCAGATGGTTGGATCACCTCTCCGGTATTTCCAACTATGATAATGTACCTGAAAGACGGATTACCTCTCAGTCTCACTGTCCATAATACATTCAAGGAATGCATGGGGTAATCTCTAGATAACAACTATGATTTAACCTAGCAACAATCACTAGACACCTAATACGAACGTCCTCTCTGACTGTCAACATTCGGATTCCTAATGACGAAGACTAGACAACTAATTCTCACCTCTAATCAGTAATCAATGACAACTCTTATGGCTACTACGTCTAGCAAACCACCATAATCACAAACCCTAAGATCTACGACCATGATACGCTGTTTGAACTGGCAGAAAACCACAATCAACGCATGGAATTGAAATCAAACACTAGATCAGATCTAAGCATGCATATTCATCATAAATATTAACTCAAGATTCTTTACAAAATCATAAAACCATCATACGAATCAAAAACCAATAATAGATTGAGACTTTAACAAATATTCATCATGTGACCTAGGCAATATTAGGGTGTAGCCAAATATCATGCTCAAACACATCAAGATAGAAGTATGAGACAAGAACATGGTTCAAACACACGAAACAAGATAAATGTTCAAGCTATGGAACCGAAAATGCTAAATCTAACTCACCCGGGATCAAAGATTCGACCTTTGCACTTCAATTCTCTCCTCCAGCCTCAAAATCGCCTTTTTTCTCCTTCTAAACGGCTGGAAATCGATGATATTAAGAATGGGAGAGTCCTCGACCTTTAATCCTTTAAATTAGGTTAAAAAACATGTTCTTGGGGTCTCTCGCGTATCGCGAGGCCTAGAAGACAAATCCCTCGCATACCACCACAGCCAAAATAGTCGCGTAGGAATTCTGGTCTCCCGCGTACCGCGAGAGAAATGGGCCCAACCTCTCGCATACCACGAGAGATTACTGAAATTTATGGACACTTCTCGTCGAGCAACCCCAAATCGATATATTATGGGTCCCGTAACAAATTTTCTAGCCCAAGATATGCCTCTTTTTCCCGACTTTTCTCGTTCTCATCCCGTGGTCTCGTGCGCTCGTTGCATTTTATCGCATGGTTTCTGGTGCTCGGCATTTGGAGAATTGGTAGACCACGTAGGATGAAGGCGGTTCCGGTTAGGATCAAGAAGAAGCCTCCTGATAGGTTTGTTTGAGTTTCGGGAAAGTGCCCGGGATGTAGAGTTTGTTTGCATTACTTGGTTTGAGTCCGTTTTAATTTTTGTGTTTTTTGGTGTTTGTGTTTTGTTCGTGTCAGTTTCTGCAGGGATTCGTGCTTGATTCGGTGAGGAAAATCATCGAGAACGAAGTTCTAGGTATGTTCTACATTGGTTTTATCATTGGAATGAGTTTTTAAGAATTTTAGGTGAAAAAAATTTTAAATGATCAAATATTTTCTAAGTATAAAACTCGGACAAATTCCCTTTCTTTATGTTAACAAGAGCCTCTCATGGTACGCGAGAGTGGAAGGGGATTACCTCGCGGTACGTGAAGGATGGCAGGTGTACCCACATTTTCCCCCTTAGTTCCTATGGTTTCCCATACCCGTGTCCATAACCACTCTCACCACTACCACCACCATTACCATTCTTTTATCACCACCATCATCACTCCTACATCATCCACCATCATCCAACATCTACCATAACCATCCTTACACCATCTTTCATCATTATCACGTTTCATTATCACATCATCCATCTCATATCCACCATTCACATTCATACCATCCGACCGCCACGACCATGGGGAATTTGAAAATCATTTGTGATCGATGACCTACTTTGCTGTGGCTTTCATGTCTATGTGTTTGCCACTCATTGAGTACGTTTCTCTGCTATCTATCTTGAATCTTTAACTTCTTAGTGAGTCAGTTTTGAGTCAGTCGAGTCTTTATTTTAATTTGATTCTGTTTAATGTTGCGGGTTTGTTGTGTTTACAGGTTTTATCATTCTGCCCGTACTGAATCTCCATTCAGGTGGGATAGATCATCACTTATATAATGTTTGTAAAGGCAACCCGGCAGTCTGTGCAACCGCGACCGAAATGCTATACGAAGCATACGAGGATGAACGAAGCTGGATTTTTCTTTGAGAGCATATACATTACCAGCTAAGTCGCTTCCTGTTTTATTTTTTCATTTTTATTTTTAGTTGTTTTTTGCTTCACATTGAGGACAATGTGTCTTTCAAGTGTGGGGATGTGAGTGTGTAGTTTACTAGTTTGTCTTGTTTATAAAAACTCAAAAATACAAAAAATTAAAAAAAAATTGAAAAATGTCCTTGGAAATAACTGCTTATATATGGAAAATGATAGTACAACTGGATCTACTTGTTGGTTTTAAATGATTTAAAAGACAGAAAACGCGTCTAATTAGTGATGTTTTGGTAGACCCAGCCAGTTTGAACAACTTAAATAATCACGTAATTAAATCATGAAATCGTATGGGTATTCATCTTAGGGTGTCGGTAATACTGAAACTGTCAACATAGGGTGATAGGTACCACGTTAAGATAATATGTATTTGTTTTGAAAATATTGGCACACCATTCTCTTTTTATGAGAATAAATCTGAGTTTGGTGGTGCCCGAATCCATTTTTCCATAATTCATGAGCTTATTTGTTAGAATTATGAGTTTTGTTTATGTGTTACCCTCTGAGATGGTCGCTTGGAGAAAACACCCCTACGTGATTCTTATGTGCTTTATTGTTAGAACTTAGTCTATGTGTTACCTTCCGGGATAGTGACTTGGTTGAAACGCCTCTAGATGAAGTTCATTTGCTTGAATTAATGCTCATTATCATAGCGTTCATACATGATTTCATCTAATTTCTTAAACAAATAAATCTCAGTTTAACGTGGTAGGGTAAATCTATATGGTTTGATCCGTGCCTAAACATGACCGTGAGACGGGATTAGGTAGATCTGTAACTTCTAAGTGTGAGTCACATAGGTTGATTGATATCTGTATAAATTGGAAATAGAACTCATTACGGGGGCTAGATAGTTGGTGCTTGGGTTTAATCGGACAGAAATACAGATTATTGCTTTTTAACGCGTGAGTAAGTTTTGCTAATTGGTAATTGAGTTTGTTAAGTTAGATCTGAGTTATGATTCCATTGCAGTTTTTTTCAAGAATGAAAAAAGGTTAAGTGTGGGGATGTTTGATGTAGTGCGAAGCACACATCTTTATTCCTATTGTTTTAGTGCGTTTTTTATTAGTTTTGTGTTCGTTTTGAGTCCTTTAAGTCTGTATTTGAGTCCATTGTATATTTTTTTTCATTAGCTCGTGTGGAATAGGAAGATATATCGTGAAGAAACCGAGCAAGAAAGTTAAGCCGTAGTTCAAAAGCAAAAAATGTTGAGAATTGTGCTCTCGCGGTACGCGAGAGAGATAGAGTAATGCATCGCGGTACGCGAGGGAAGCTAAAAGAGGCCGCGACTTACTTGTTCCTCGCGGTACGTGAGGAACCCATCCAATTGTCTCGTGGTACGCGAGAGGCCCTAATTTGCGCAAAAAACCCTAATCGATAATTAAAAAGAATTTGAAGGCAATTAGGATAGGAGTTCGATCATTCAGCCGTCTGGAGCAAGTCTTTTGGCGATTTTCTGGAGTAAGAAGTCAATCGAAGAGGAAAGTTGAAGACTTTGCTTCCGGGTTTTTGAGAGTTAACATTTTCGGTTTCAAGTTTTGGTTTTTATCCTTTGTTTGCTTCGTTTGAAACCATGTTCTTGTTTATTACTTCTGTTTTAGTTGTTTTGAGCATGATCCTAGGCTAAAACATTGATACTGCCTGGGTCTTATGATTATTTGTTGAAGCACTTTTGTGTGACAAACACTCTGGATATTGTCTTAGCTTTTGTACTTGTCTTGTATGTATTAGTCTTTGTATGTTAGTGTCTGTACGTATTTTTTATCGAGTTGTAATTACTAATGTATGTACTAGTCGTCTGTTTTCTCTAAGTGTTTTGCGCACTTAGCATGTGCGCATGAATTACTTCCTGCGTACTTAGCAGGTACGCAAGAATACGCTTCGTACTTGTTAAGTACGTAGGAACAATTTGCCCTGCGCACTTGTTAAGTGCATAGAGATCAGGTTTAGTATAAATACGCTAGGTTAACAGAAGTTATGTACGCAGACATTACGCACTCATTTGTAACTTCTCTGTAACCTACAATTTTTATAATAGACGAAGTTTGAAAGTGTTTTCGCTGTCGGTTTACTTTGTGTTACTTGATTCTCCACTTAGTCACGGGTATTCCGCACCCGGTTAGACTAGTCACACACCCACACGTAACGATCTGAGACACCCAGGGACCTACAAGTGGTATAAGAGCTTAGCTCTTGATTTCGAGTTTTGTGAGTGTGTTAGGAGCATCTTCTACACATCCTATAGAGTTTTTTGCAAGCAAAAGTGTGTGTTTTTGTTGATTTTTGTGATAAAATAGGGGTAGCTCTTGAGCACTATTTTAGAAGCGAAAATCACTCAAAAACCGACTTTTTGTTGTGTATTTGAGTGTTTTGAGCATCAAGGGTTGGTTAGAAACGAGTTTCTGACCCTTTGGCTCATTCTTATGTGCTTTATTATTAGAACTTAGTCTATGTGTTACCTTCTGGGATAGTGACTTGGTTGAAATGCCTCTAGATGAAGTTCATTTGCTTGAACTAATGCTCATTATCATAGCGTTCATACATGATTTCATCTAATTTCTTTAACAAATAAATCTCAGTTTAACGTGGCAGGGTAAATCTATATGGTTTGATCCGTGCCTAAACATGACCGTGAGACAGGATTAGGTAGATCTGTACCTTCTAAGTGTGAGTCACATAGGTTGATTGATATCTGTATAAAATGGAAATACAACACATTACGGGGGCTAGATAGTTGGTGCTTAGCTTTAAGCGGACAGAAATACAGATTATTGCTTTTTAACGCGTGAGAAAGTTTTGCTAATTGGTAATTGAGTTTGTTAAGTTAGATCTGAGTTATGATTCCATTGCAGTTTTTTTCAAGAATGAAAAAAGGTTAAGTGTGGGGATGTTTGATGTACTGCGAAGCACACATCTTTATTCCTATTGTTTTAGTGCGTTTTTTATTAGTTTTTTGTTCGTTTTGAGTCGTTTAAGTCTGTATTTGAGTCCATTGTATATTTTTTTCATTAGCTCGTGTGGAATAGAAGCTATATCGTGAAGAAACCGAGCAAGAAAGTTAAGCCGGAGTTCAAAAGCAAAAAATGTTGAAAATTGTGCTCTCGCGGTACGCGAGAGAGAAAGAGTAATGCCTCGCGGTACGCGAGGGAAGCTAAAAACGTCCACGGCTAACTTTTCCTCGCGGTATGCGAGGAACCCAGCCAATTGTCTCGCGGTACGCGAGAGGCCCTAATTTGCGTAAAAATCCCTAATCGATAATTAAAAAGAATTTGAAGGCAATTAGGATAGAAGTTCGATCATTCAGCCGTATGGAGTAAGTCTTTTGGCGATTTTGTGGAGTATGAAGTCAATCGAAGAGGAAAGTTGAAGACTTCGCTTCCGGGTTTGTTAGAGTTAACGTTTTCGGTTTCAAGTTTTGATTTTTTTCCTTTGTTTGCTTTGTTTGAAACCATGTTCTTGCTTATTGCTTCTGTTTTAGTTGTTTTGAGCATGATCCTAGGCTAAAACATTGATACTGCCTGGGTCTTATGATGATTTGTTGAAGCATTTTTATGTGACAAACACTCTGAATATTGTCTTAGGTTTTGTACTTGTCTTGTAAGTATTAGTCTTTGTATGTACGTATTTGTTATCGAGATGTAATTACTAATGTATGTACTAGTCGTCTGTTTTCTCTAAGTGTTTTGCGCACTTAGCATGTGCGCAGGAATTACTTCCTGCGTACTTAGCAGGTACGCAAGAATACTCTTTGTCCTTGTTAAGTACGCAGGAACAATTTGCCCTGCGCACTTGTTAAGTGCATAGAGTTCAGGTCTAGTATAAATAGGCTAACATAAGTTATGTACGTAGATATTACACACTCATTTGTAACATCTCTGTAACCTACAAGTTTTATAATAGACGAAGTTTGAAAGTGTTTTCCCTGTCAGTTTACTTTGTGTTACTTGATTCTCCACCTAGTCACGGGTATTCCGCACCCGGTTAGACTAGTCACACACCCACACGTAACGATCCGAGACACCCAGGGACCTACAAGTGGTATAAGAGCTTAACTCTTGATTTCGAGTGTTGTGAGTGTGTTAGGAGCATCTTCTACACATCCTATAGAGTTTTTTGCAAGCAAAAGTGTGTGTTTTTGTTGATTTTTGTGATAAAATAGGGGTAGCTCTTGAGCACTATTTTAGAAGCAAAAATCACTCAAAAACCGACTTTTTGTTGTGTATTTGAGTGTTTTGAGCATCAAAGGTTGGTTAGAAACGAGTTTCTGACCCTTTGGCTCATTCTTATGTGCTTTATTGTTAGAACTTAGTCTATGTGTTACCTTTCTGGGATAGTGACTTGGTTGAAATGCCTCTAGATGAAGTACATTTGCTTGAACTAATGCTCATTATCATAGCGTTCATACATGATTTCATCTAATTTCTTTAACAAATAAATCTCAGTTTAACGTGGCAGGGTAAATCTATATGGTTTGATCCGTGCCTAAACATGACCGTGAGACAGGATTAGGTATATCTGTACCTTCTAAGTGTGAGTCACATAGGTTGATTGATATCTGTATAAATTGGAAATACAACACATTACAGGGGCTAGATAGTTGGTGCTTGGCTTTAATCGGACAGAAATACAGATTATTGCTTTTTAACGCGTGAGAAAGTTTTGCTAATTGGTAATTGAGTTTGTTAAGTTAGATTTGCGTTATGATTCCATTGCAGTTTTTTTCAAGAATGAAAAAAGGTTAAGTGTGGGGATGTTTGATGTACTGCGAAACACACATCTTTATTCCTATTGTTTTAGTGTGTTTTTTTATTAGTTTTGTGTTCGTTTTGAGTCGTTTAAGTCTGTATTTGAGTCCATTGTATATTTTTTTCATTAGCTCGTGTGGAATAGAAGCTATATCGTGAAGAAACCGAGCAAGAAAGTTAAGCCAGAGTTCAAAAGCAAAAAATGTTGAAAATTGTGCTCTCGCGGTACGCGAGAGAGAAAGAGTAATGCCTCGCGGTACGCGAGGGAAGTTTAAAGCGGCCGCGACTAACTTGTTCCTCGCGGTATGCGAGGAACCCAGCCAATTGTCTCGCAGTACGCGAGAGGCCCTAATTTGCGTAAAAATCCCTAATCGATAATTAAAAAGAATTTGAAGGCAATTAGGATAGGAGTTCGATCATTCACCCGTCTGGAGCAAGTCTTTTGGCGATTTTGTGGAGTAAGAACTCAATCGAAGAGGAAAGTTGAAGAATTTGCTTCCGGGTTTGTTAGAGTTAACGTTTTCAGTTTCAAGTTTTGATTTTTATCCTTTGTTTGCTTTGTTTGAAACCATGTTCTTGTTTATTACTTCTGTTTTAGTTGTTTTGAGCATGATCCTAGGCTAAAACATTGATACTGCCTGGGTCTTATGATGATTTGTTGAAGCATTTTTATGTGACAAACACTGTGAATATTGTCTTTGGTTTTGTACTTGTCTTGTATGTATTAGTGTTTGTATGTACGTATTTGTTATCGAGATGTAATTACTAATGTATGTACTAGTCGTCTGTTTTCTCTAAGTGTTTTGCGCACTTAGCATGTGCGCAGGAATTACTTCCTGCGTACTTAGCAGGTACGCAAGAATACTCTTTGTACTTGTTAAGTACGCAGGAACAATTTGCCCTGCGCACTTGTTAAGTGCATAGAGTTCAGGTCTAGTATAAATAGGCTAGGTTAACATAAGTTATGTACGTAGATATTACACACTCATTTGTAACATCTCTGTAATCTACGAGTTTTATAATAGACGAAGTTTGAAAGTGTTTTCGCTGTCGGTTTACTTTGTGTTACTTGATTCTCCACCTAGTCACGGGTATTCCGCACCCGGTCAGACTAGTCACACACCCACATGTAACGATCCGAGACACCCAGGGACCTATAAGTGGTATAAGAGCTTAGCTCTTGATTTCGAGTGTTGTGAGTGTGTTAGGAGCATCTTCTACACATCCTATAGAGTTTTTTGCAAGCAAAAGTGTGTGTTTTTGTTGATTTTTGTGATAAAATAGGGGTAGCTCTTGAACACTATTTTAGAAGCAAAAATCACTCAAAAAACCGAATTTTTGTTATGTATTTGAGTGTTTTGAGAATCAAAGGTTGGTTAGAAACAAGTTTCTGACCCTTTGGCTCATTCTTATGTGCTTTATTGTTAGAACTTAGTCTATGTGTTACCTTCCGGGATAGTGACTTGGTTGAAACGCCTCTAGATGAAGTTCATTTGCTTGAATTAATGCTCATTATCATAGCGTTCATACATGATTTCATCTAATTTCTTAAACAAATAAATCTCAGTTTAACGTGATAGGGTAAATCTATATGGTTTGATCCGTGCCTAAACATGACCGTGAGACGGGATTAGGTAGATCTGTACCTTCTAAGTGTGAGTCACATAGGTTGATTGATATCTGTATAAATTGGAAATAGAACACATTACGGGGGTTAGATAGTTGGTGCTTGGGTTTAATCGGACAAAAATACAGATTATTGCTTTTTAACGCGTGAGTAAGTTTTGCTAATTGGTAATTGAGTTTGTTAAGTTAGATCTGAGTTATGATTCCATTGCAGTTTTTTTCAAGAATGAAAAAAGATTAAGTGTGGGGATGTTTGATGTACTGCGAAACACACATCTTTATTCCTATTGTTTTAGTGTGTTTTTTTTTATTAGTTTTGTTTTCGTTTTGAGTCGTTTAAGTCTGTATTTGAGTCCATTGTATATTTTTTTCATTAGCTCGTGTGGAATAGAAGCTATATCGTGAAGAAACCGAGCAAGAAAGTTAAGCCGGAGTTCAAAAGCAAAAAATGTTGAAAATTGTGCTCTCGCGGTACGCGAGAGAGAAAGAGTAATGCCTCGCGGTACGCGAGGGAAGTTTAAAGCGGCCGCGACTAACTTGTTCCTCGCGGTATGCGAGGAACCCAGCCAATTGTCTCGCAGTACGCGAGAGGCCCTAATTTGCGTAAAAATCCCTAATCGATAATTAAAAAGAATTTGAAGGCAATTAGGATAGGAGTTCGATCATTCACCCGTCTGGAGCAAGTCTTTTGGCGATTTTGTGGAGTAAGAACTCAATCGAAGAGGAAAGTTGAAGAATTTGCTTCCGGGTTTGTTAGAGTTAACGTTTTCAGTTTCAAGTTTTGATTTTTATCCTTTGTTTGCTTTGTTTGAAACCATGTTCTTGTTTATTACTTCTGTTTTAGTTGTTTTGAGCATGATCCTAGGCTAAAACATTGATACTGTCTGGGTCTTATGATGATTTGTTGAAGCATTTTTATGTGACAAACACTGTGAATATTGTCTTTGGTTTTGTACTTGTCTTGTATGTATTAGTGTTTGTATGTACGTATTTGTTATCGAGATGTAATTACTAATGTATATACTAGTCGTCTGTTTTCTCTAAGTGTTTTGCGCACTTAGCATGTGCGCAGGAATTACTTCCTGCGTACTTAGCAGGTACGCAAGAATACTCTTTGTACTTGTTAAGTACGCAGGAACAATTTGCCCTGCGCACTTGTTAAGTGCATAGAGTTCAGGTCTAGTATAAATAGGCTAGGTTAACATAAGTTATGTACGTAGATATTACACACTCATTTGTAACATCTCTGTAATCTACGAGTTTTATAATAGACGAAGTTTGAAAGTGTTTTCGCTGTCGGTTTACTTTGTGTTACTTGATTCTCCACCTAGTCACGGGTATTCCGCACCCGGTCAGACTAGTCACACACCCACATGTAACGATCCGAGACACCCAGGGACCTATAAGTGGTATAAGAGCTTAGCTCTTGATTTCGAGTGTTGTGAGTGTGTTAGGAGCATCTTCTACACATCCTATAGAGTTTTTTGCAAGCAAAAGTGTGTGTTTTTGTTGATTTTTGTGATAAAATAGGGGTAGCTCTTGAACACTATTTTAGAAGCAAAAATCACTCAAAAAACCGAATTTTTGTTATGTATTTGAGTGTTTTGAGAATCAAAGGTTGGTTAGAAACAAGTTTCTGACCCTTTGGCTCATTCTTATGTGCTTTATTGTTAGAACTTAGTCTATGTGTTACCTTCCGGGATAGTGACTTGGTTGAAACGCCTCTAGATGAAGTTCATTTGCTTGAATTAATGCTCATTATCATAGCGTTCATACATGATTTCATCTAATTTCTTAAACAAATAAATCTCAGTTTAACGTGATAGGGTAAATCTATATGGTTTGATCCGTGCCTAAACATGACCGTGAGACGGGATTAGGTAGATCTGTACCTTCTAAGTGTGAGTCACATAGGTTGATTGATATCTGTATAAATTGGAAATAGAACACATTACGGGGGTTAGATAGTTGGTGCTTGGGTTTAATCGGACAAAAATACAGATTATTGCTTTTTAACGCGTGAGTAAGTTTTGCTAATTGGTAATTGAGTTTGTTAAGTTAGATCTGAGTTATGATTCCATTGCAGTTTTTTTCAAGAATGATAAAAAGTTAAGTGTGGGGATGTTTGATGTAGTGCGAAGCACACATCTTTATTCCTATTGTTTTTGTGCGTTTTTTATTAGTTTTGTGTTCGTTTTGAGTCGTTTAAGTCTGTATTTGAGTCCATTGTATATTTTTTTCATTAGCTCGTGTGGAATAGGAAGCTATATCGTGAAGAAACCGAGCAAGAAAGTTAAGCTTGAGTTCAAAAGCAAAAAATGTTGAAAATTGTGCTCTCGCGGTACGCGAGAGAGAAAGGGTAATGCCTCGCGGTACGCGAGGGAAGCTAAAAGCGGCCGCGACTAACTTGTTCCTCGCGGTGCGCGAGGAACCCAGCCAAATGTCTCGCGGTACGCGAGAGGCCCTAATTTGCGCAAAAAGCCCTAATCGATAATTAAAAAGAATTTGAAGGCAATTAGTATATGTAGAACCAGAGACTGATTGCTACCAAATTATTCTAAGTACAAATGCTGCTGATAGGCTTATCAGCAGCATTCATCACATATGGCTGCTGATAGGCTTATCAGCAGCATTCAGCACATATTGCTGTTGATAGGGTTATCAGCAGTATTCAACACTTGTTACTGCTGATAGGTTTATCAGCAGCGTTCAACACAAGTTGTTGCTGATAGGCTTATCAGCAACATTATTCTCATCTCTGCTGCTGATAGCTTTATTCTCTGAAGACCAAACGTTGCAGCTGACTATCCATGCAAAGCGCCTCTGACACCTTTCTACAAAAGCAACTGCCACACTCCAAGCAGAAGGAACCTCACTGGTGCAACCAATAAAGGACAATAACGCGCTTCTCCAAGCATGCAAACAATGATGCCTAAGAAGACGTTTCAGTAAAGTTAACTAGATTAGCCTTTACGTGTAATTTATATTAATAAACAAGATCAACGGCTTGTGTTAGATCTGATCCTTAGAATCAAGGGTCTGTCTTGATTCTATGTTACTATATATATCTTGTAAACACTTCAAACAAAGTGTGTCTTGATAGTGCTTCTTGATAGTGTTTTACTTGTAAACTTGTAATCTCAGAAGTCTAATACAACAGTGCATTTATTAGTATTCTTGCTGTTTACTTGTTTACTTTGTTGGTTGCTAATGTTTCCGCCAATATCAACTAGAACAGAATCACCTTGTAATCTTACGATCCTATAAGTGGTATCAGAGCTTTGGCTCAAGATTAAACAAACTAACATTTGTTTAATCACTTTCTGATTCTATTCAAAACTCTATTCTTGATCAAGTCACACAAAACAAAATGGCACAAAGTCGTAGATCTGAAGACATCGGCAGTATCAACCGACCACCGAGGTTGGTGTCTGGGGAGGACTACAATATGTGGAAGAACCGTATGGAAAGCTTCTTTTGCTACCATGAATACGGAATGTGGAAATCCATAAGGGATGGACCTTATGTTCCCATGGTGGCCTCTGCTGACTCCGGAGGACCACTAGTTCCGAAGGAACCCTCCAAGTATTCTGAAGAAGACATCAAGAAAATGGAGGTGGACTTCAAGGCATTAGGAGCTATCCAAATGTGCCTTCCAAATGAAGTTTTTCACAACTTCAAGGCTCACAGAACTGCAAAGGAATTATGGGGAGCCTTGGAAAAGATGTTTGCTGGATCTGAGGAGGTCAAGGAGAACAGACGTGACATTCTAAAGCAACAGTATGAAAACTTCGTCAGGAAGGAAGGTGAGTCACTAACAGTTTTATATAACAGGTACACGTACCTGGTTGGAGAACTGCAGTGCTTCAAGGTAAAGCTGGAGAATGAAGACATTCTCAAGAAGTTCATAAAATCTCTTCCTAGCTGTTGGACATTATATACAGTGTCCATCAGAAGAACAGAGAATCTGAAGACTCTTCAGATGACTGAGCTCTTTGGCATGCTCAAAACCTATGAATTAGAAATGATTCAAGCTAAAGAAAGTAGCTCCAGTTATCAATCAGCTACCACTTCCTCCACCACCACCTCAGCGCTTCACTCTGATCATTCCGGTCCTAGTGCAAGCAACTACTATCCTCCCATTGTTACTCATCCTCAAACACCAACTGCTTCACAATCCAACTCATCACCATTTCTTCTTGAGGCACCTCCTCAACAGCCAACCTCTACTGCTTTTGTCACTGACAACTCAAGCAGCATGCACTTCATAAAGGAGGATCTGGAATGCTTTCATCCAGATGATCTTGAAGAAATGGATATTCAGCACTCATATGCCATGCTCTCCATCAGAGCAAAAAGGTTTTATTCTAGAACCGGGAGATCAGTTCCAAGCAACAACTCAAACACCAGAGTTGGGCTTGATAAAAGCAAGATCCGATGTTACAACTGTAACCAAATGGGTCACTTTGCTAGGGCGTGCAAGGCACCTAAAGCCAATCAGGGTGCCAGCCATGAAAGACAAGCTTACCAAGGCCAGGCCAGGCAGCAGCAACAGCAGAAACTGCAGCCTGTGCAAATGTTGGAACTACAGAATTTGACTGGAGTTTTCAATATGAAGATGTTCCTGCCTCCAACCAAGCACTTATGGCAGATAATGCAGAGATACCACCTCAGGTATTTGAACATCTTTGCTCTCAAGCTTGCATTGACAAAGTTTTAGGTTATAGAAAGCATAACCAAAATCTAATAGATCAAAATGAAGAGTTTCACCAAATGAAATCTGAATTCAAAAAGGTCGAAGACAGTTACAAAGAAAAGATTAACTGCCTTAAGAAAGAGATTTCTTCTTTAAAACATGAACAAACCAATCTTGAAACTCAGATTGATGATCTATTAGTAAAACTTAAAGCTACCAGAGCTGAATTGGCTGAACAGAAAGTTCATGTTGAAAAATATGAATTTTCATCTAAAAAGTTACAAAGATTGTTAGATATTCAAGTCCATGAAAGGGTAAAAACTGGACTTGGATATCATAATGACGAGTACAAGACAGTTCCTCCTCCTGCTGACTATGTTGCCATTCACGAACCAAGCTTCAATACTGCAAATCTTGACACGACAAACCGAAACCTTGATCCTTCAATGGATGCATGTTATGTGGAAGACTGCTCCACCTCTTCAGAACCTGAGTCAACCTGCTCAGACCACTGTGAAACTAGTGCAGTCCCATCTGCTCCTATCTCTGAAGCTGTTCTGAACAAAACTGAATGTCCTGTTGTTACTCCAACTATTCCAGCTCCCATCCCATTCAAACAAATCAAGATTAGCTATCCTCAAAATGGAAGAAAGCTAAACATTGAAAAGGGAGAGACATCAGGTTTCACCAACCCCAAGCCTCAGTCAAAGCCAAAGGTGTTTGATAGTTTTCATACACCTGGAGAAAAAGGTCCATATGTTCAAAAGACACTAGAAGAAGTGACTTTTAAGCATAACAAAGCTCATCCCTGGAACTTCAAAGATTTGTTTCAAAGTAAGAACTATGTGGACTTTCACCGGGACAAGATAGCACTATCCTGCTTTGTGTGTGGCAAATACAATCACACTGCCAGCACCTGCTTTCACTACCGTGAACACCAAAGAAACTCAAAGCAGCATGCCTTTGAGAAAACAAACAGAAACAAGCAGGTGAGAAGCTATGATGCAAAGGCAACAAAGTTCAGAGAATCTCTATCCCCTCAAAGAGTGAAGATGCAGAAACCTCAACAAACTTGCATCATATGTGGGGAATCAAACAACTTTGCTGCAACATGCAAGTTCAACCCTTTTAACCAGATTGCAAATCGTTCATCTGTGCTCAACCCATCACCAGCAAACAAAATCGCTGCTGATAGAGTAAAGTCCAGGAAACCAAAGGCAAAGCCTCCAGCAGCAAAAGTCTCTGCTGCTGACAAAGCAAAATAAAAAACAACGGCATCAGCAGCAAAAGTATCTGCTGCTGACAAAGCAAAATCCAAAATAAAGCTTCCAGAAGCAAAAACTGTTACTGCTCCAACAAAGCCCTCAGCAGCAAAATCGGCTGTGGATAAGCCAGAATTGTCAGCAACAACATCTTCTGCCGACAATGTAAAGAAAGCTAGAAAAACACCAACACAGCAATGGAAGGCCAAACAATCTCCAAGCATAACTATTTGTTCCACTGACTGCAAGCATGCTGACAATGGCAAATTAGCAACAATTTTCTACAATGTTGCATGCTACAATGTTCCTCCCACTAATTAGATATCTTCCATGTGCAGGGACAGCCAGGCAATAAACACAATACTTGGGTGGTAGATAGCGGCTGTTCCAGGCACATGACAGGCAACAGGTCCATCCTCTCTAACTTCAAACATTTCAATGGAGGATATGTTGCCTTTGGGAGTGACTCAAAGGGTGGATCTATCACTGGACAAGGAACTGTGTCCAATGAAAGGATGAGTATTGAAAGAGTCAACTATGTTAAAGAACTTGACTTCAATCTCATGAGTGTTTCCCAAGTATGTGATCAAAAGCATTGGATGCTCTTCACAGACAAAGAATGTTTCGTGTTAGCTCCTGGCCTATCTAAACCCCCTCCAGAGAAGATTCTCCTAACTGCTCATAGAAAGGACAACTTATATGTGCTTGACATGAATGAAGCCACTCCATCTGGTAGTGTTTCATGTTTTCTGTCAAAGGCTTCAGTTGATGAATCCGCTCCCTGGCACAGGAGGTTAAGCCATGTTAACATTAAAACAATCAATAAATTAGTGAAGGACAATCTTGTCAGAGGGCTTCCTGACAAAGAATTCCAGCTAGACGATCACTGCATTGCCTGCTGGAAGGGAAAACAACACAAGAGTTCCCACAAGCCCAAGACATTGAACACAAATGACACCCCTCTCCAGCTACTGCATATGGATCTCTTTGGTCCTACGAATGTCATGTCAATGGGCAAAAAGTGCTACTGTCTAGTGATAACTGATGACCTCTCCAGATTCTCATGGGTATTCTTCCTAAGAACAAAAGATGAAACTGCTAAGATTCTCAAATCCTATATTCTCAGGGTAGAGAATCAAAGCAATCTGAAGGTAAAGATCATAAGGTCTGATCAGGGAACAGAGTACAAAAATCACACTTTGAACAGTTTCTGTGAGAGCAAGGGCATTCAAAGGCAATACAGTGCTCCAAGAACCCCTCAACAAAATGGGGTTGTTGAAAGAAGAAATAGGACTCTGATTGAATCAGCAAGAACTATGCTGGCTGACTCAAAGCTGCCCCTTACTTTCTGGGCGGAAGCAGTAAGCACAGCTTGTTATGTGCAGAATAGAGTCCTTATTGTTAAGCCTCTCAAGAAAACACCCTATGAACTATGGCTCGAAAGAGTTCCCTACATTGGCTTCCTGAAGCCCTTTGGATGTCCATGTACCATCCTCATCACACATGGAGTTCTACCTAAATTCGGTGCAAAGTCTGATGAAGGTTACTTTGTGGGTTACTCCTCTCAATCAAAGGCCTACCGAGTGTTCAATTCTAGGACTCGAATTGTGGAAGAATCTGCTAATGTGGAATGTAGGGAACACGTTGTCTGTGAACAAGGTAAAGGTCCTAACTGGCTCTTTGATATAGACTCCTTCACCCAGATATTTGAGCCTCTCATATTCTCAAATATGGAGTCTTCCTCTTCAAAATCAACATCTTCTGCCTCAACCTCCTCTTCTGACTACAGACTGGATTTTCCCAGTCCCTACATCAGGATGAAAAGGCCATCCATTGATCCTCCATCAGTGGCAGAAGCTATTGAAGCCAGTACAGGTGAAGCCGGTACTTCCAACACCACAAGCAGCAATCTCTCTGACCAAGAAATCTTTAATGAAGCTTCCTCAATCCATGCTGAAGAGGCCTCTGATGCTAATACTGCTAACAATGTGGAACATAATGATCAGAACCTCCAAGCTCCTCTCCTCGCAACTGAAGACAATCCTGATCTAAACCAAAGTAATCTTGAAGAGGGAATACGGCTGGATGTGATACCAGCACAGAGAATAAACAAAGAGCATCCTCTGTAAAACATCATTGGTCCAGTCCACACAGGTATCCAGACAAGAAGTAAGTCTCATGAAGCCAACATTTGTTTGTTCTCTTGCTTTCTATCTCAGGTGGAACCTAAGAAGACTCAAGCACAACAGCTAGATTGAAGCAATGCAGGAAGAATTGCTGTAATTCAAAAGACAAGATGTTAGGAAGCTTGTTGATCTTCCACCTGGTCAAACAGCCATTGGAACAAGATGGGTCTTCAGAAATAAGCAAGATGAAAGGGGCATTGTGGTCAAGAACAAAGCCAGACTGGTAGCTCAAGGTTACACTCAAGAAGAAGGCATTGACTATGATCAAGTATTTGCTCCTGTTGCCCGTCTGGAAGCCATCAGAATCTTTCTGGCATATGCAGCATCCAAAAACTTTATGATCTATCAAATGGATGTGAAGAGTGCCTTTTTGTATGGCAAGATTGGTGAAGAGGTCTATGTCAAACAGCCTCCAGGCTTTGTGGATCCTGCACATCCAAATAAGGTCTTAAAACTGGACAAAGCTCTCTATGGCTTACACTAAGCCCCAAGAGCCTGGTATGAAACTTTATCTGGATATCTACTTAGCAACAACTTAAGAAGGGGGGCCATTGATCAGACACTTTTCATCAAAGATGAAGGGGGAGAAATTTTGTTGGTCCAGATTTATGTTGATGACATTATCTTTGGATCTACAAGAAAGAAGCTCTACAAAGACTTTGAAGTTCTGATGCATTCTAAATTTGAAATGAGTTCAATGGGTGAACTAAATTTCTTTTTAGGACTTCAAGTCAAACAGGTAACAAATGGAATCCTCATAAGTCAATCCAAGTATGTCAAAAGCATCTTGGAGAGGTTCAAAATGGCTGACTGCTCTGCTGCAAGAACTCCTATGCAAGTGCACCATCAATTATCTCCGGATAAAGAAGGACAAGACACTGATCAACATCAGTACCAAGCAATGATAGGGTCTCACATGTATCTCACTGCCTCAAGACCAGATATCATGTTTGCAGTTTGTCTCTGCGCAAGATTTCAAGCAGCTCCAAAAGTGTCTCATCTTCAAGCTGACAAAAGGATCCTTAGATACCTAAAGGGAGCTCCAAAACTTGGGCTATGGTATCCAAAGAATGGAAATGTCAATCTCTATGCCTATACTGACAGTGACTATGGGGGTTGTAACTTGGACAAAAAGTCCACATCAGGGGGATGTCAATTTCTTGGAGGAAGGCTCATCTCATGGCAATGCAAAAAGCAAACATGTGTCTCTACTTCAACAGCTGAAGCATAATACATTGCAGCTTCAAGCTGCTGTGCACAGGTCATCTGGATCCAAAATCAAATGCTTGACTATGGAATGACCTTCATGCAGACTCCAATTCACATTGACAACATGAGTGCTATCTCTATAACGAATAATACAGTGCAGCATTCCAAGACTAAGCACATCGACATCAGGTATCACTTTATCAGGGATCAAGCTGAGAAAAAGAGAATTGTCCTATCCAAGGTTCACACAAATGAGCAATATGCTGATTTGTTCACTAAACCTTTTGATGAAGCAAGATTTCGATATCTAGTTGAATCAATTGGCATGATGAACTATGAATAAGACATGTCTCTAATTTTTTATCTTTCCTTGTAAATATGTCTATGTTTTTGTTCTAAATAAAAGGTAGAGTCAGCAGCACTTTTTTCACTGCTGACAGATTTACTCTTCAGCAGCAAAGCCTTTGCCACTGATCGCTTTAAGTTATCAGCAGGAACAAGTTTCCTGCGGACAGCTTTAAGGCGGTCAGCAGCAACCTTTTTGCTGTGGAATGAATACAACAGTCAGCAGCACCCAAGTCTGCTGCTGAAAGACTTCACTATCCGCAGCAACCAAGTTTGCAGCGGATAGCTCACCATCGACAGCAACCAAGTTTGCTGCTGATGGGTAAAACAAGTCTACATTAACTTTTACCCAAGGTAAAAACTACTCTCAGTCTTTACCATGACTGCTCGAGTGCTTTACAGCTGTAACAATGAAAAGTGGAACAGGTTGTACTATACAAGTAAAGTTGCTTTTTCTTCGTCTGCCATTATATCACAATCTCAAACGTTCCCACAACCTCTTCATATTCAATTTCAAACCTATCTCCCATCACTTTCTCTCCCGTCCCCACAGCATTCAAAGCCCTAAATAATTAACCACCATTCAAACACCCTTCTCTCTTCCCTCCAAATCCATAATAATGGCAGGCGCAGACATAAACAACCCCAACGACAAGTTTTCCCCATATCACAACCTCACTGCATGCCTAATAAAGGGCAAGAAATCCGAAGGTTTCGATGATATGATCGACTTCCTTTGTCGGTCCAAAATCCATCATGCCCTAACAGTCAACCCAACCATCTATACTTCCCACATGGAAGAGTTTTGGAGCTCAGCCGTGTTTTCTACTGACCAGGGCACTCCCCAAATCAGTGGCACAGTAGACGGCAAGGAGATGATTATCACTGAAGCAAAGCTCCGCCAACACCTCAAGCTTCAAGATGAAGGGGACGCCATCTCTTACCCAAGAGACGTATACATGAGGACCTTTGTATCCATAGGGTACACTGGGAATCAAACAGAGTATATGATAGAGAAGGCACTCATGGGTCCCAAATGGAAGTATCTCTGCCACACTCTTCTCCAATGCATATCCCAGAAGAGGAGTGGCTGGAACCAACTTAGCTCCGGACTTGCGTCGGCAATTCACGGTATGATAACTGGGGCGGGTTTCAATTTTTCCCACCTCATTCTTGAAGGTTTGACATATAATCTTCAAGAAGGGGTGAAATCACAGTTCTTCATATCCCCAAGATTCTTGCAGGAAGTGTTCAATATTGAGCACCAAGATCTTTCAAAAACTGCAAGAATCTACGTAATGCTGGGACATAAGAACAACATTTTTCAAAGCATGAGAACAGTTTCATCAAAGTTCTCAGGGGCCGATGTTCCATTGTTGTCTACAATGTTGAACACACAAAGTGCCAGGGTGACAGTTCAGCAAACCCAGCTGATACTGATCCCACACCCTCCACCTCACTGCCACAAACTCAAACTGCTGCTTCCCTTTATCGAACCCCTGGGCATTCTACTGAGGATGTACAGGCACATAATTTACTCACCCACAGTTTGATTGCTCAACCGGAACACAGGACCCCGGTTGCAGCCAAATATACAAGGAAGAGGGGCAAGAGAACTCCTTCTTCTCTTGCCTCCAAGGCCCAAACCCAAGCCAACATCCCTCACTCAGAATCACAACATTCTAGTGAGAATATCATAAGGGAAAGCCACACTGTTAGGGAGACTCCTTCGGAAGTCTCTCTATTAGGATTAGGATCACTTCCCGGATCCATAGAACAGCCCTTTGAGCCATTCCTATCTTCTTTGGACTTATGTGTTGAGGAACCTGATCAAAGTGATGTACCTTCTCCAACTACCACTATCAAGAAGGTACTGATTGGTCTTGCTTCCGAAACACCCAACCCAAGTTCCTCACCCTTGAAGGTCCACTCTAGGAGTAATGAAAGAGTGGATGTGGAAGAGGCTGTCACTACTGCTGGTCCATCAAATGACCAGGAGGACAGTGACAACATCTTTAAGACCTCAACCACGGCAACTCATGGTGAGGGTGTTTCCTTGGAAACTCCCCTCACTGAGAGGAATCCCAGGCGCCAAGAAACCACGGGTGATGGGGATGCTGAGGCTCGGCCTACGGCCCCATCTGTGTCCAAGGATTCCACATCTGTGGATGAGGACAGACTGAAACTTCATAACTTGGAATTGACGGCCAGGGTGGCTATGGTAGAGGCTGAAGTGTCCAAACTAAGAAACCAAGTCTGTATGCATGAAGCCCATCAATACCCAACTTTAGCCACTCCCTCTCTTGTATCAGTAGGCACCCAAATTGATGCTTACCTATCTACTGATGCAACCAAAAAGGGGGAGATGGTCTCTATGGAGGAAAACACAGACAGTCTTGACGACTGGATTCAAGAGCAGGTTGAAATTCAAAGCTCACTATTCAAGCCGGCTTTTGTACAAATTCATGACTTGCCAGTCTCAGATAACGAAGCAGAAGAGACATTTGAAGACTGGAAGTTGGTCGTCAGGGCTGTTGATGAAATGCTGAATGATGCTGAAGACACAGAACAAACAAATACATCATTCAGCATCCTTCCTGAAGCAGCATCCATCATTGGTCAATCCTCTACCCCCCAACTATTCAGATCATCAAAGAAGCTAGAATTTGACTCCATTCTAGCTTGGGGGTATGATGGATCAGCTGAGAGGTTTTGGATTAGATGGGAGTTCAGCGGAGTAGAAGAGCTGAACTGGAACTCTCTCAATTCCCTCCAAGTCCTACAGCTATACTTATCAAACTGCATCAACAACTCAACAGATCTCTCAGCAGAACTTGCCATTGGCAGGTTCTATGACCTAATGGAGGATAATCTACCCAGGCTCCAAAGACTCCTACAAGCAGCACATCGGGTAGCTTATCCTGAATCCTCGGCGGCCATAGAAAGGAGACTGACTCCTAGCAATCTTGAAATAACAAGGAGCAGTCTTCTCACTGAAGAAGAAGTTCTGGGCCTTTAAAGATTCCTTTATGCCTTCCTGGTCAAGGACTTGGACGTGCTAGGTTGGGTGAGCACTAAGTCCCTTGACCACACTCTTTTGCTCAGCAACGACTCCTCTCTCATCATCAACACCAGCAACATCCTTCAGCTGCCCTCAGACTTCCTATTCAAGATTTTTCAGCTCAGAGCCAACATCTGCAATATTAACTCATTGGAGAGCCAGGCAATGATGGTCACCATCAAAGCCCATCTTGAAGAAGAAGGACTGATTCCTCAGGAAGAGTCTGTGTCAACTTCTGATACTGACTCCAACTCAGATACTCCACAAGTTGAAGCCACATCTGTAGCATCTGGCACAAGATCTTCACTTAGGGATCAACTGAGGGAAATAGAAGGTCCTGGGTATCAACTTGATGAAGACAGTGACCGTCCCTTGTCAATTCCTCAACTTGCCAATGAAGTCGAGGCAGAGATCCCAACAGCACAACAATCAGCTGTTGTTGTGATCAGTGAAGCCAGAGCAGAGGCATCCAATGTTAATAAAGGGAAGGGCATTATGACAGAAGAGGATGAAGAGAGGTTGCGAAAAGAAAAGAAAGAGAAAGAAGAAAGAAGAAGGAAAAGAGAAGAAGAAGAGATGGCTGAAGAGATGGCTCATAAACAAAGGCATCAAGAAAGAAAGGCAGCCATACTCCTAAGACAACAAACAATCCAGCTGTATGCCAAACAGCTGGATGAGATGAAAGTTAAAATCCATGCAGGGTCTCAAGTTGAGGAAGATGAACAACTTGCCAGACAACTGCAGGAAAAGTTTGCAAAGGAAGAAGAAGAAGAGAATGAAAAGAAGAGGAAGGAAGATGCTAAGTTTAGAATCACTGATTCTAAATTAGCAAAAGATTTAAGGGAGGAGTGGACTAATGCTCTGATCTCTCAAGGTGAGGATGCAGACTACCTTGAGAAACTTTCAAACAAAGAGATTTACAGAGCCTTCATGGGTCAGCAGGGTTAATTGGCTAGCAAGAAAAAGGCTGAAGAAGAAGAAAAATCCAAGCTACAGTCCAAGAAGACCATTGCATTGAATAAAAGAACCCATGAAGAAAGGAAGGTCATGATTGACTTCCTTAAGGCTAGAGGAGATAGTGGAAAGAGGCTAGGTCCCATGAATTTCATGAACCTGCAAGCCCTCTACTTCAAAGTTAAAAAGGATGAGGAAGAAAGACTAGGGAAGAAGGGCTCCAAGAAAAGGGTACTTATCAAAGAAGAAGAAAAACCAAAGACAAAGAAACTCAAGCCTTCTCCCTCACCTACCTCTTCCTCAGTCCATCATCCTTCCACTCTCCTCCTCAAACCTTCCACTCCTCCACCTAACAAGTCCAAATCATCCCACCCAGTTCCCACTCATCAACAGCCTCCCTTGAAGAAATCTAAATCCTCATCTGAACCTGAAGACTCAAGAGACATAGTTGAATGGGTCTACAATCCACAGGATCAAAGGTTTGAGATCTTCAGGGGGAGAACTGAAAGAAGAAGATCTACATACAGGTCTGTTGATGAGGTTCTGCAACTACCAGATTAAGACCTAAGAAGAATTTTGGAGCTGGGTGAAGCTCATGAGCCTGCAAATGAGAGTGGGAAACATCTTATGCTAGCAATCAGACATTACTTCAACCCTAGCAAAGATGTGGTCATGGATATCAAACCACTCAAGTCCCACTCTCCATTTGTATCTTGGTCCTACAATGCTGATTTGGATGAGTTCACTCTGATTGATGTAAAGAAGCAGCAGATGAGATGTTCAAGCAAAGCAATCTACAAAATGCCACACAAAGACATCAAGACTCTGTCTGAACTTCCACTGAACAATCCCAACAAGGATCCAAGAGGCTATGAGGTTGAAAGGATAGTCAGCCACATGCAAAAGCTTCAGCAGCAAAGTAATTAGAAGAATTTTGGTTGCATCAGTCTATGGGGAGTTTGTAGAACCAAAGACTTATTGCTACCAAAGTATTCTAAGTACAAATGTTGCTGATAGGCTTATCACAAGCATTCATCACATATGGCTGCTGATAGGCTTATCAGCAGCATTCAGCACATATTGCTGCTGATAGGCTTATCAGCAGCATTCAACACTTGTTGCTGCTGATAGGTTTATCAGCAGCGTTCAACACAAGTTGCTGCTGATAGGCTTGGCTTGTGTTAGATCTGATCCTTAGAATCAAGGGTCTGTCTTGATTCTAAGTTACTATATATATCTTGTAAACACTTCAAACAAAGTGTGTCTTGATAGTGTTTCTTGATAGTGTTTTACTTGTAAACTTGTAATCTCAGAAGTCTAATACAACAGTGCATTTATCAGTATTCTTGCTGTTTACTTGTTTACTTTGTTGGTTGCTATTGTTTCCGCCAATATCAACTAGAACAGAATCACCTTGTAATCTTACGATCCTACAATATAGGAGTTCGATCATTCAGCCATCTGGAGCAAGTCTTTTGGCGATTTTGTGGAGAAAGAAGTCAATCGAAGAGGAAAGTTGAAGACTTTGCTTCCGGGTTTGTTAGAGTTAACGTTTTTGGTTTCAAGTTTTGATTTTTATCCTTTGATTGCTTTGTTTGAAACCATGTTCTTGCTTATTACTTCTGTTTTAGTTGTTTTGAGCATGATCCTAGGCTAAAACATTGATAATGCCTGGGTCTTATGATGATTTGTTGAAGCACTTTTGTGTGACAAACACTCTGGATATTGTCTTAGCTTTTGTACTTGTCTTGTATGTATTAGTCTTTGTATGTTAGTGTCTGTATGTATTTGTTATCGAGTTGTAATTACTAATGTATGTACTAGTCTTCTGTTTTCTCTAAGTGTTTTGCGCACTTATCATATGCGCAGGAATTACTTCCTGCGTACTTAGCAGGTACACAAGAATACTCTTCGTACTTGTTAAGTACGCAGGAACAATTTGCCCTGCGTACTTGTTAAGTGAATAGAGATCAGGTCTAGTATAAATAGGCTAGGTTAACAGAAGTTATATACGCAGACATTACGCACTCATTTGTAACATCTCTGTAACCTACAAGTTTTATAATAGACGAAGTTTGAAAGTGTTTTTGCTGTCGGTTTACTTTGTGTTACCTGATTCTCCACCTAGTCACGGGTATTCCGCACCCGGTCAGACTAGTCACACACCCACACGTAACGATCCGAGACACCCAGGGACCTACAAGTGGTATAAGGGCTTAGCTCTTGATTTCGAGTGTTGTGAGTGTGTTAGGAGCATCTTCTACACATCATATAGAGTTTTTTGCAAGCAAAAGTGTGTGTTTTTGTAGATTTTTGTGATAAAATAGGGGTAGCTCTTGAGCAGTATTTTAGAAGCAAAAATCACTCAAAAAACCGACTTTTTGTTGTGTATTTGAGTGTTTTGAGCATCAAAGGTTGGTTAGAAACGAGTTTCTGACCCTTTGGCTCATTTTGTTTAGTCATATCTTCAATTTTATCTGTCTCCGGTGAGATTCCTGTGACTGGAAAAAGTTGGTGATGGTTGGTGAAAAAGTGACTTGCGTACTTACCCTTTCTGGCTAAAAGGACAGTCATCCTGCGTACTTACCAAGTACGCAAGACTATTTCTTGTTGCATACTTAACTCCTTCCTGCGTACTTGTTATTTACTCCTGCGTACTTGTTAAGTACGCTAGAGAAAATCTTAAGTGCGCAAGACCAAGTTCTTAAGTGCGCAAGGCCAAAACCTAAGTACGCACATTACTTTGACTTTTCTGAAATTTGACCATGGCAAATCTTCAGAATCTCGGTAACCTGTTAAATTATGACAATGAGATTGGAACCACACAGAAACCACCAAAGCTGCTTACCGTAAATGATTACTCAAACTGGAAAGCACGATTTGAGCATTATATCTCATACACCGATTCCTCGCTTTGGATACCCATTCTAGAGGGTTATAAGCATCCCACATATACATATCTTGAATAGGAAGTTCCCAAGCCTATCTCCAAAATTGATGAAGAAGAAAAGAAAGTTTATGACAGAGAGAAGAAAGAACACAGATCTATTACTATGGCCTTGACGAGGGAGTTATTTCACAGCTTTAGAGGATACGATAACTCCAAGGATCTCTGGAAGGCTTTGCAGAAGAGATTCGAGGGAAACAACGACATCAAGAAGAGTAAGAGGGATCTTCTTAGGAAACAATATGATTGCTTTAGATATCTAGAGAATGAATCTAAGATGAGCTTATCTCTAGATTCTATCATCTGCAAACTGAGCTGAAAGCTTATGACCTGATCTATCCGAATGTGGATTTAGTTGAGAAATTTCTGGATGCCCTACCACCAAAATTTGAGATGTACACCACTCTGATGAGAGAGAACTCAACGTTTTATGTGATGACTATTGATGAAGCAATCGGAAAGGTTCAAGCACATGATATGAACCTAAAACGAAAAGAGAGGTCAGGGAGACCTCAAATACAAGACCCTTCTATGTATTTTGGGATGTCTTCCATAGCCAAATCATCGGGTACTGGAATTGCCCTTTTCTCAGGGAACTCTCATGAGGAGGATAACTCAAATGTCTGTGGTGGTCATGCTTGCTATGCAGCATCTGGATCTGGTTCTGCATCTCATCACCAGAATTCCTCAAGGAATCCCTCTCCCACATCTTCAGCTAACCAATCAGCAATAGCCAAGATAGCAGAAGATCATGTGGCTTTATTCTCATCATGCATGCTTGCCTATGAGAACTTCATTGGCGGTAAGCTCACGGATCCTGAAACCATAGAAGAAGACTTCAATCAGGTGGACCCGGATGATATGGAGGACATGGATATTCAATGGAATATGACCATGATCTTGAGAAGGGCGAAGCGTTTCCTTAATAGAACTGGCAGAAAGTTTATTGGTGGACATTCAAATGCCAAGGTGGGATTTGATAAATCCAAGGCCATATGCTACAAAAGGACAAAGCACTGGCCTCGGGGTTCACCATACCTAGCCAAGGAAACAGTCAAGGGTACAACAACTCCAACAACCGCAATCAAGGTCAAGGTGGAACGTCCAATGCTTTGGTAGCACAACAAGACGACAGCTTTGATTAGGGTGTTCATCTGTAGGATGCCCTTATTTCTCAAACGCAAGTTGGTCTCATGGCTGAGATTATTGAGATGATGGAAGCAGAGGAACGGGAAGCTTATGTGGCTGACCAAGAAGAATCTACAACTGCGGTTGCCCTCATGGCTATTGGAGAGGCATCATGTTCATCTAATGAGGTAGATTCTAACTCTTTTGCTGTCATTTCTTGTTCCAAATGTCTAAGCTTAAAGGTTGAAAATTCTAAGCTTCAAGACAAAGTAGAACCCCTTCGTATTGCAGCTTTAAGCTACAAAGAAAACGAAAAACGATACAAAGATTCAATTGAAACGTTGAAGAAAGAAAAACGTGATTATTCACTTAAAATCAGCGATCAACAGTTTCATTTGGATGTTGCGTACAAGGGGTTAGAGAAAAGGAACAATGAGATCAACAAGCTGAAAAATGAGATCTTGCAGTTGAAATGTAATATTGAGAAGTTGAAAATTTTCCGTTTTCTGGTGGAACACTACGAGTCTGTAGTGAGACAAGTGAATGGCTTAGGGCTGGGACTAATGCCATTCCTCCACCAGTAAGTGAGAAATTTGTCAACGACGTAATTGACGTTGATTTATCTTGCCTTGATGAGTCCTCGAGTCAGGATGATTCATCTAACAAGGATGATTCCTCAAGTAAGGCTGACTCTGCATCTGATGAAGAGTTCCTTACTGCTTCTGATGATGGGTCTGAGAACACCTGCCCTGAAGGAGTAGTCTCTGAAGAGTTGCTCGGTGAACAGAAAGTTAAGAAAAACATTATCACTAATAGCGATAATTGTATTTTGATTGAACCCGATATCGTTGAATCAAATTAAAAATTAAAAGTGATGCTTTATGGGGGATATAAAAACATTAATCAAGTTAAGAAAGAAGCATTTTCAGCTCATTATGGGCTTGGCTATCAAGGAAATATGCGAAATTATTATATTCCCAAGAACCAATCTTCATCGGGTCAAACTAGTGTTCACCAAACAACTTCTCGTGCTCATCATGTAAAGTCATGTAATGCCAGATCTAATGAGCCTTACAGGAGGACTTACAAAGAAAAGAGAACTTTCTTTCACTGCGGTATGGTTGGTCACATGCTTGTGAACTGCCCTGCTAAGAACCAAGGGAAACGGCCAATTGTTTCACAACCGGCTATTATTTCTAAGTCACCACCAGTGAAGCATTCCAATAGTCTAAAAGAAAATGTGGTGAAACCACTAGTAAAACCTATGGTAAAGCCAAAGATCACATCTGAGGCTAAACCATATGTTCCAAAAAAGGAAAAGCTATATGCTAAACCTTATGCTTCTACCTCTGGTAGTTCACCTACTGGTGAGAAACCTGTGGTTAAGCTTTCTAAGCCACATAGGAGAAGAAGGAACAAGAGATTGAGGAAGCTGGAACAGCTGGCTGGAATTCAATTAGGTGAAGCTTCTACTAGTTCACCTGGTGCTTCTAAATGCAAGCCGGCTATTCCAGTAAAACAAAAGAAAAGGTCCTGGAACAAGAAATCTAAAAGTTCTCAATCTCCTGGTCCCAAGCCTTCTAAAGATTCATCCATTTTTTACAGTCACGATTGTGAATTAATTGAGGATGTTTATTTTGAGAAAGACGGACGACCCAAGACCACTATGGCTTGGGTCTCCAAATCTAATTAATTTCTTGTGACTCGTGAAGGGACATCCGAAGGGTACTATCTCTAATCGTTGGTATGTAGATAGTGGATGCTCCCGGCACATGACAGGTAACATGGCCCTGCTTCAAGATGTAAAACCATTCAGAGGCGGCTATGTGGCCTTTGCAGGTGAAAAGGGTGGCAGTAGTACTTGTCAAGGCGTACTTTCAAATGGTTGTGTCAGCTTCGACAACGTCAACTACTGCGAGCAGCTAAAGCATAACATGTTGAGTGTTTCTCAGATGTGCGACAAGGAGTACTCCGTTATGTTTGACAAATCTGAATGCATGATTCTCAAACCTGGTTTTGATGTTCCCGAAGACTAGATTCTGATGTGAGCACCAAGGACAAATGATACTTATCAGATTGATATGAGCGTGGCAACAACCACCTCATCAGTTGCTACGTGTTTGCTTACCAAAGCGACAGAGCTTGACTCTATCTTGTGGCATAGGAAACCCGGACACATTTCTTATCGAAAAATGAATCATCTTGTCCGAAACGGTTTGGTAACCGATGTTCCTAAGCTGAGATTTACCATTGCAGATGACTGTATGCCTTGTGAAAATGGCAAACAGCAACGGAAATCTCACAAGCCCAAGCTCCAAAACTCTATCCATACCCTTTTGGGGCTATTACATATGGATCTGTTTGGCCCCATAAGTATCAGGAGTATTGGAGGTAAGTCATACTGTCTAGTTGTAACTGATGATTTCTCATGCTTTTCTTGGGTGCATTCTTTAGGTACAAAGGACGAGACTGCTGACATTCTTCAATATCTGATCCCGTGCTTGGAATCTCTTTGCAAGTTGAGGTTAGAAGAATAAGGAGTGATAACGGAACTGAATTCAAGAATAATTTGATGGAACTTTTCTGTCTCAAGAAGGGTATTCGTCACGAATTTAGTGCCCCGTACACACCTCAGCATAATGGAGTTGCATAATGGAAGAACAGAACCCTAATTGAGACTGCAAGGTCAATGCTGTCAGATGCAAAGCTTCCTGTAACCTTCTGGGCAGAAGCAGTAAATACAGCTTGTCACGTTTTGAACAAAGTTCTGGTTGTGAAGAGGCACAATAGGACTTGCTATGAGTTGATTAACAATCGACCTCCCAATCTTGACTACCTAGTTCCTTTTGGTAGTCCCTGGTCCTTATTGCTACAATACAAAGACCGCAAGTCTAAGTTTCATGCAAAAGCAGTGGAAGGCATCTTCTTAGGATATGTTGCCAACTAGCATTGCAAGTGAGTGTACAATATAGGAACTCATACTATCGAGGAATGGTTCAAAGTGGATTGCAGTAAACACAACATTCCACCAAAACCAACTAGTCCAACTTAGGGTTTTGATTGTGATGTGCTATTCAAGTCTTTCAACCTTCCTGATTTGTCTGCCGATGTTGTCGTAAATGTGTATGATTTCTTTGGTGGCGGTGATGACTCAAGTTTCTCAACCCGTGCAACTGTACCGATTGTAACTCCCGATTCCAATGCTACATCTGCATCTGGAACTCATGACAGTGATGATGTTGAAGTTGTTCATGTTGACGGAAATGACGCTCAAGCTAATACTAACACTCGTGTAGGAAATGAAGATCCAACTGATCCAATCAACATTGATTCATCGTCTTCTAGATCACACGATATGGGGGAGTTGAGCACGAACCTCGATTCATAAATTCAACAACCAAAAATACAAGAGATGAGAGTGCATAAGAATCATCCAACTGACAACATTATTGGTGATCCTCATGCCAGTGTTCAGACTCGTCATAGAACCATTGCTGAGAACACTAGTTTGTACTCTGAGATACTTGACACTGGTGTCATGGAAACATGTTTGCATGTTGCATTTGTGTCCCAGTTAGAGCCGAAGAATGTGAAGGAGGCTCTCGCTGACAATTGCTGGATTGAGGCGATGCAACATGAATTGTCTCAATTCCAAAAGTTGCATGTGTGGGATTTGGTTGACTTGACAAGAGGCGTACAACCAATTGGAACCAGATGGGTGTTCAAGTGCAAAACGGATGATCGTCATGTCATAGTGAAGAATAAAGCAAGGTTGGTTGTTCAAGGATTTTATTAACAAGAGGGCCTGGATTACACGACCATTCGACTGTTTCTGGCTTATGCCTCCTATGTCGGCTTTCCTGTATGGAAAAGTTCATGAAGAAGTCTATGTCACTCAACCTCCCGGCTTTGAAGATCCGCATAATATCAATAAAGTGTATAAGCTTGACAAAGCACTTTATGGTCTTCATCAAGCACCTCGGGCATGGTATGAGACGTTATCAAAACATCTGTTGTCAAATGGTTTCGACAGTGGAAAGATTGACTCGACCCTCTTCATTTGGAAAGCAGGAGGTGATATTCTTCATGTACAAGTGTATGTCGACGACATTATCTTTGGGTCTACAAATGAAGAGATGTGTAGGGAATTCGAACAGGTGATGAAGTCCAAGTTTGAGATGAGTAACATGGGTGAATTGTCATTCTTCCTGGGTCTGTAAGTCAGTCAAAGGGAGGATGGCATCTATCTACATCAAACTAAGTATGTGTAGGACATCATGTCAAAAAAAAAGACGAATGATAGCAGTACTTATGGCACACCTATCCTCGTCAATCATGGTCTGCATAAAACAAAGATGGAAAGGATGTGGATTGCAAATTGTACTGTGGGATGATCGGATCTCTTATGTATCTCACAGCTTCAAGGCCGGATATAATGTTTGCTGTATGCTTGTGCTCAAGGTTTCAGTCACAACCGATGGAGTCTCATATGATAGTTGTCAAGAGGATATTCAGATACTTGAAGGGGAAACCCCGATTGGGTCTTTGGTACTCAAAGCAGCAATCATTTGACCTCAAAGCCTATACTGATTCAGATTATGGCGGTTGTAAACTTGATAGAAAGTCAACTTCAGGTGGATGTCAATTCTTGGGAGACAGGCTGGATTCCTGGCAGTGTAAGAAGCAGTCAACGGTTTCTGTCTCAACATGTGAAGCAAAGTACATTGCGGCAGCGAGCGGTTGTTCTCAGATATTGTGGATTCAGCAGTTAAACTTCACTGAAACTCCACTGTTCATTGACAACAATGCCACCATGTACATCACAAACAACCCGGTGAAACATTCCAAAACTAAACATAATGAAATTTACCACCATTTCATCCGTGATTGTGCTGAAAAGCATCTCATTGAACATGTAAAGGTTCACACGGATGACAACTTTGCTGACCTTTTCACTGAGGCGTTTGATCGAACCCGTTTTGAACATCTTGTCAACATGATAGGAATGTTCAATCCAGAGTGAAAACTTGTTTTTCTTTAATCAATTCAATTCATGAATGTTAAATTTTATTTCTTTTAAGTTTTCTATATAGTTCTTTTAGTTTTCAAATATTTAAAAAATAAAAAATCCAAACAAAGTAGAAAATGTAGAAAATTTCAAAGTTATTTGAGAAAGAGGAAATGACAGTACATCAGTAATGATCTAAACGTCATAGACTGCACATATTGGAAATGATTGCGTCAAGCTTACTTGATCGTTTAAATTGTTGTGTTCTTAATCTGCTTATTTACAAGTAATTTGAATTGCCAGTAGGCTGTAAACATCTTTAAATCATTAGTAGTGTGGAAATTAAATCAATACTACAACTGTGATTTGAACCCATGTTTGCTAGTGTGTGTGCGTAAAAGAATGCAAAAGATCACTATCAGATACAGGATGTTAGATTTTTGCAATTATTTTCTTCTGAGACCAGTTTCGGGATAGGTCTTTAGCACAATTAATGCGGTTCATCTCACTGCCCATACTCACAAGTATGTAATGAGAGATTGAATCAAGACATTTCTTTACACTCCTGATTCATTGAATTCAAATCCAGATAAAAGTTGGATTCCCTTACCTAAATACTCAAACACCATATTCATTATCCTGAATCATCATACCATTATTCACTGAAGAAATCACATGAAACCAAGACAAATGAATCACTCGATTCTGAATCTTATGATTCCTGATAATCCTTATGGATTCTGTTTGATTTTTCCTGTGCTAATTGATGTAGCCTCATTCTGGAAATTTAGAAAATCATTGGGAAAATCTTAGATGCCTTGAGATAGTGCAATTTACATTCCTGTAGCATAACAGTGGGGTGCACGTTGTATATCTTAAAATTAATACATTAATACACAAGAACGTGATACAAAGATGCTTATGGTTTCAAATCTTATAATATTGCCAACTTAAATTACTTGTTTATGTGCTTATTACGTATGAATAAATAATAATCAATGACATGATCCCATATTCTTTGATGTTTATCTTGTATCGTTTTTGCTATAGTTTAGCCTGATATGATCCTTTGCTAGTGTCTTTGAACAAAAATAGTGTGTGTGAATATGTGTATATCGTTACTCTTAAAAGATCAAAAAGATTTTAAGTTTGTGTATAGTTCAAATTCCATTCAGAAAAACTAAAAATATTTGTGTTTAACCTTTGTGAATTGACTTTGAATCCTCTTGATTGAATTTGCTTATCATGATCGTTATTTGACTTGACAATCTTCATAATTTGAGTTGAAATTTGGGTAACACAAGGGTTTCTGTGTACTTGTCAAATGCGCACGAATTAAACCTTGCGTACTTGTAAGTACGCAAGACTTAAGTCATGCGTACTTGCTAAGTACGCAAGAGTTAAGTCTTGCGTACTTGTTAAGTACGCAAGACCAAATTGTGTGGGGTATATATACAATACTTAGAATTATTTCTGGATTTTATCTCATTTCAAACCTCTTTGACACTGTTGTATACCCGCTTCATATTTCCTCGAATCTTTGTGCGATTCCAAACATCTTTATCATCCCGTTCATTGTTCCCTCTTCATTTAACAATCATTTCGTGAGAATCTCAGTCCATTCAATCCATTAAATCTCCAGTTATTGACAGATTCTTTGAACTCTCGAACCTAGGGTCTTGATAGTGAAACTTCGACTGATTTTGGATGTTCTTGATGAAAATTAAGACATAAAACTAGTTACAAGTCACTAGTTAAAGCTTCTTGACACCTAAATTGTCTTTAACAGGGTTTGATTTTGATTTTGACACCTTGTTTGACCGTAGGTTACCGTCGGACCAAGGCTAGGTCAAAATGGACTGGTTTAGCAACTCATTGTTGTTGATAGTGGTTCCCTAGGTCATAATCATGTATTTCGACTTTGTGGTGACCATATTCCATAGCAATAGAATACAACTGTTGAATTTTTGGAGTTTGAAATTTGGCTAAGTGCAGGTTCCTGTGCACTTAACAAGTACGCAATAAGTAATTCATGCGTACTTCCTAAGTACACAAGAACTAACCCCCGCTTACTTGCTAAGTACGCAGGAAGGGCACTTCTGAAAAATTTCTAAGTCTGAAATTCAGTTCATTGTGTAATTGCTATATCAAGTCATGTGTTGATCCATTCCAATGATGCTTCTTGTTCTTATTATGTTTATTGTTTGTTTTTGCAGTGATGGCTCGTGCATTTACCAGCGAATTCAATCTGCTGGCTCTAACACAACCCGAGTGGAAGGGTGATGCAGTTCAATATAGGGATATAGTCGATTTCCTGAACCGCTGGAAGATCAGCTATGCCATCTCTACTCATCCTATTGTCTCAAGACCATATCTGGATCAATTCTTGGAAACTGCTGATCACGACAATACAGTAACCCCAAACGTCATTAGGGCTACTGTAGCAGGTCATGAAATTGCTATTTCTGAAGACACCATAAGACGAGTACTACAGTTTAGGGACTTATCAACCGATCTGATGACTTACCCTGACTACTTCATTGATGGATGCTGGAGACAAAGGATGTGGTATATTGGTACCATGGACTACTCCTCGTATAAGAAGATGTGGGTACTTGATCAGTGGCGTTACTTCACGCACGTCATGATCATGTGCCTGTCTACTAGGAAGGCAGGAAAGCATGCCATGGGGCATGACTTGGCAGCTGCAATGGTTGGCCTCTCTCTTAACAAGGGTTACAACTTTTCAAAGTATATCTACAAGTCTATCACCGATTAGATCAATGCTGCTGAGAGGTTTAGATTTCTATTATACCCACGGTTCGTGCAGATTAATGATGCTGTACCCAATCTACCTATGATTGGAGAGAGACTACAAGTCAAACGGGTGGACAAGAGAGTGTTTGCACAATTTCTAAAGCCAGGCAGTGTAGAACCTACCCCTGAGCACACTCCTCTCTTTGGCCACCTAATTAATGAAGCATATGTGGCCCCTGCTGACTTCAGATGTTATAGTGCAGAGTCTGAGCCTGAACTCAGTGAACATAGTGATGAATAACAGGAAGAAGAGGAAGATGAATCTGAAGATGATATGTCTGAAGACGAAGGAGTCGAAGAACAGGGAGTTGGAGGTACTGAAGATTCTGACTCAGAAACGACCGATTCAGATTCCTCTGATTCTGATGATGCACCATCCCAGGCACACCCAAGAAGATTGACGAAGGTGACCCTTCCCGAGTCATCTTCCAAGAAAAAGAGACAAGCGACTAGCAGTGAGTACGAGCCCGAGTCTAATTTGGACGCTGCTATACAGAGACGCATAAGAAAAAGTATAAACAAGCAACGGGGGGATAGGCCGCACCAAGATATCCTTCGTGAGGAAGAAGTCAGTGCTCAGACACAACCACGTGTCACGACTGCGAGTACTGATTCCACTTCTACCTCACCTTCACAACACCTTTATAGGCGACAGCGGAGGAGGCCACGTGTAACACCTGATGTGGCCACTACTGCTATCACAGAGGAGGTTCCTGTGATAGTATCCCTCCCTATACAATCTGTTCAAGTGGCGGTGACAACTCCTATTCTAACCGAGTCTGTCACCATCACCCCTACCACCATCCCTACCTCAATTCCCACAACCACTCTTCAACAAATCAGTGAACCATTTCCTGAGTTAGATTTTACTCAAGGATTTGATTTTGATGAAATCTTCACATTCCCAACTCATCAAGCAGAGGCATCGTCTTCTAGGGGACCTGATCCTCATGATACCCTTATCACTACCCTAGAGACTCAAGTCGCTAGTCTTTTTGAAACGATACGGAAATCGAGAGAAGAATCTGAAAAACAACAGGGGCAGATTAACACTCTGATTGATGAGATAGCCACACTAAAGAAACAGCGGGCGGCTGATGACAAGCAGCGTTTAGAGCATGACACTATGCTGAAACTGGTCTGTGATATGGCCAAGACGCTTGCTCCTCAGGGGGAGAGATTGAAGGAATTGTTTGGGAAGCAACCAACTAAGCCTAGCAGTGAAAAGGCTTGTCACTTAGTTGATCTAACTAAGGGCGACTATCAGGACAAGGATCCTAAAGCCGGACCGAGTGGAAGTGAGCAGAAATCGTTTCCTTTGGCGATTGTTCCCATTTATGCCGTGTCTATGGCTGAGGGGGAGTATACTCAGAGTGAAGGTGGAGGTGATGCTTTAGGTGGTAATAAAGGAAAGTCGGTGGCTGAAGTTTTAAAAGATCTATCTGACGACGTGTCGGATGATGTGATCTTACTACTAGAGCCGGACTATTCCAAGGAATCACATATCGATGTTCTTTGCAATTTGGAAGAGGGAGAGATCGACTCTGGTGAGGAATGGGATGAGGATAATGATGATGTTGTAATAGAAGTTCCCAAGGGCGACGAGGAAGGAGAGTATGAGTTTGAAGATGGAGAGATTTTCAAAGTTCCATCCTTTGAAACTCATTATGATACAGGTTCAGTCGAGCCTGCTAGTACTGTTGAGGCGTCGACTGAAGCCTCCACTGTTGACCCTACACTTGTGGATCCAGAGGCATAGAAAGACAAACATATGCCTGCAAGTTCATCGAAGGATCCGGCTCCTGTCTGGCAAAAGACATCAATCATAGACAAACATGGAGCGACAGGGATGATCTTAGCTGTGAGGTTCGTGGAGGATAAGAACTTGTTTGCAATCAAGCTAGCTGGGGGGGTTCAATACTTGAAACCAACCAGCGAAGCATTCAAATCCTTGCCAAGATACGACCCCGTTAACCTAGCAAACCGAGAGTTGCTGGGTCACTCATATCACGCAGTAGCGATAGGTTTGTGGCAGGTTCTACAGCGAGAGGTAAGATCTGGGAAGTTTGAAATGTTTAAGCCTCAAGAGCCCAAGCGAGTCAGGGACAAGAATGTTAGACATCCCGTGACTCATAAAAGCTTAAAGAAAATGGTATACAAACCAGTGCTGTGTGAAACCAAGATTCCCCTGAGCAAGTTTTCTAAGGATATCCTCTGTAACATATGGTACTGGTACGTAGATCCTAAATCGGGTGAGGCAGTTGTGATTGGAAAGGTGTGGTCCGAGAGTGGAAGCTTAGTGCCAAGGGAACTGATCAGAGTTTTTGATGATGTCTGCTTCATAAACTTTTATGTGAAAGATCTAGAGGTGCTAGATGACAGGTACTACATCTACATGGACGAGTGGACAAAGTTCCTTGCTTCTAAATACGACAAGGTGATCAAGTTCTGCCTTGATTACAAGAAGAAGATGGAAGCTAAAGCTAGGGAGAAGTGAAGACCGAAGACAATCCAGAGCTGTTGTCAAGGGGAGTTTATTGAAGAACTTTTGTGTGACAAACACTCTGGATATTATCTTAGATTTTGTACTTGTCTTGTATGTATTAGTCTTTGTATGTTAGTGTCTGTACATATTAGTTATCGAGTTGTAATTACTAATGTACGTACTAGTCGTCTGTTTTCTCTAAGTGTTTTGCGCACTTAGCATGTGCGCAGGAATTACTTCCTACGTACTTAGCAAGTACGCAAGAATACTATGCGTACTTGTTAAGTGCGCAGAGATCAGGTCTACTATAAATAGGCTTGGTTAACAGAAGTTATGTACGCAGACATTACGCATTCATTTGTAACATCTCTGTAACCTACAAGTTTTATAATAGAAGAAGTTTGAAAGTGTTTTCGTTGTCAGTTTACTTTGTGTTACTTGATTCTCCACCTAGTCACGGGTATTCCGAACCTGGTCAGACTAGTCACACACCCACACGTAACGATCCGAGACACTCGGGGACCTATATGATTACGGAAAAAAGTTATGATTTTTATTGGTTTTGGATTCTATTTGATGGTTTAATGATCTTGTAACGAATCTTACGATATTGTATATGCATGCTTAGATATGATGTATGTTTGATTTCGATTTCATACATTGATTGTGGATGTCTTCCAGCTTGATTAGCGTATCTAGGTCATAGATATTAGGATTTTTGGTTGTTTATGTGGTTTGCTAGAGATAGTAGCCATAGGAGTTGTGGTTGAATGTCAATTAGAACTGAGTGTGTATTATGTCTCAATACCTGAGAAGTGAGAGATAGTCGTTTAGTCTTCGTCATTAGGAATCCGAGTGTCAGCTGTCTGAGAGGAAGTTGGTATTAGGTGTCTAGTGATTGTTGCTATTCTATGTCATAGTTCTTATATTGAGATTGGCCAGTGCATTCTTTGAATGTATGGTGGACAGTGACACTGAAAGGTGATCTGTCTATTCGGGTACTTTATCATTTTTGGAGAGATCAAAAGGTAATCCACTATCTGGTGAGTTATTACATGTTAAGGTTCCTTAGTTTGTGACACCCTGAGAGTGATTAGGGATCCACTAGGTTGTCTAGAGTTGTTTCCTTAGAAACCCAGATCCATCATAGTTCCAGAACCGGTAGAAGTTGTGATCTGCAAGTAGGATTCCGAGCTAAGTAGTATTCTTCCCATCTCTAATTTTTCCTTTGATAGCTTGAGTCGTACTTAGTTTGCTGCATTAGTAGTTAATCTTTAGTGTAGTCAACCTCCCAATCATCAATCTTTAGTCCGAGTCAGAGTCTAGTATTAGTATTCAGTGTCTCTAGGGTTCGATAATCCGGTTTACCATTAAGCTGTACTACACTCGATAGGTACACTTTCTTGACAGTGCGGTCTAGTTCATAGGTTTTCCATTTATTACTTAGGAGTCTAGGTTAGGATTATTTGTTAGATTTTATAGACCGCCTGGGCGACATCAAGTTTTTGGCGCCGTTGCCGGGGACACTTGGCAATAGCAATATTAGCTTTGACTAGTTCTTTGTTTAATATTTGGTTTGTTTTGTTTTTGAGTCCTAATTGTGTGTATTTGTCTTCTGTGCTACTTGTGTGTCCTATATGAGTGTCTAATATAGGATCGAGTCTCTCTATCTTGAGTCTATTCTTATTTTCTTTCATTCTTGTGTCAGTTTATGCACCACACTCGTTCGCAGGGATCACCACCATATTTTGCTTCTTTAGAGCCCGAACGAGAGCTGCACGAGCGTGCCCGTGACTTTCGGGAGTGTTTAAAAGCATTCTGCAGCAACCAGGTACGTTCCACTAGCCCAATTATGTTTCCTATCATGGGCGATGCTGACCCACCAGCGAGGCGTACCGTACACCAGAGGGGAAGTGGCGGGGTCACCGGGGCGAGATCTTTGATCACACGCCCCGCTATTCTGAACACCATTACATGGAAGATCCCATCACATGTCCTGAGCACGATCACTCATGCCACTCAATTTCATGGCCTTGAGGAAGAGGATGCACCCGGATATCTGTCCCGCTTCGCGCAGATATGTGATACCTTCAATATCACGGGTGTGTCTAAGGACGCTATCTACTTGCGTCTCTTCCCATTCTCGCTCTCTTGTCACGCATCTAATTGGCTTGACACCCTCCCTGAAAATTCTATCACTACTTGGGAGGATCTTTAGGCAAAGTTCTACAAAAAAGTACTATCCACCTTCCAAGGCCGCTCGCCTTCGGGACCAGATCCATTCGTTTCGGATGGACCCTATGGCATGGGAGCGGTTCAATGCGCTGTTGAGCCGATGCCTAAAGCACGGTCTTTCTGGCTAGGCAATTGTGGAGCAGTTCTATAACGGCCTCACTTTTGAGAAGTAGCAATATTCAACATGGCTGCGGGAGGCCATATCATGGATAAGCTCGAGCTAGCCGAGTGTGAGGAGATGTTCAAGAGCTTTGCTCTGGCAGAACAACAGCAACCATCTTCTAGGATTTCCATTCCTAGTGCTAGAGCACCCGCCTCTATTCCTAGAGGTGTGCATCAGGTCACTCCTGCTACTAGCGTGGCTGCTACACTCGCAGCTATGGCTAACGAGATCAAGGAGCTTAAGCTTAGTGCTCTTAGGTGTGAGGTGTGTGCAGGGGAGGCCACGACACCAGAGATTGCCCCGTCAATCATCAAGAGCAGGTGAGTTTTGCTGGCAACCAGAACCAGAACCGAGGGTACAACAACTATAATAATTCTTTTGGCTCAGGATGTAGATCTGGAAATAACCCGCCTGGGTTTAATGGTCGCCAGCATCACGGGAAGCAGTGTCAACACAAGGAAGATTGAGGAGATGATTGAGAACCAGAACCAGACACAGATGCGTGCCCACTTACTCCAGCAGGACAGGGACGCTCGGTAAAGACTGGATGCCCATGACACCCTATTGAAGAATCAACAATCGGCATTCCAGGACATGCAACGCACAGTAGGAGAGAGTAGATAAGGAAGCCCACTGGTAGTAGAAGAAGAAGAGAGGAGGAGAGAGGAGGAGAGAGTAGAGAAGGTAGAGAAGGAAGCCTCCCACGATGCTGACTATGGCATCCCTTCGGTAGAAGAACTGAAGAAGATTGATTAGAGAGCACAGTTTGCTAAGATCGATGCTAGGATATTAGAGGAGCCCGAGTTGAATACTTTGTTGGCGAGGAGTAGAACGGCAGAAGATAAGGAGAGCCCACTGGTAGTAGAAGAAGAAGAGACGGTAGATGAAGAGATAGTTATGGAGAAGCCTGTCGAGAAGGCAGAGGATAAGAAGAGTGGGGTGAGAGTAAGACCCCCGAGATTGACTTGAGTCGTGTTCCCTATCCAACACTTGTTGCCACATAAACACTTCCTTGATACGTTCAAACAACTCAAGGTCAATCTTCCATTTATAGAGGTCCTGCAGCATATGCCTAAGTATGGCATGTTCTTAAAAGATCTTCTTTCCAACAACAAGAAAATTGAGGGGATCTCTGAAGTCTCACTTAGTGAGCAATGTTCTGAAGTGGTTCAGAACAAACTGCTGGAGAAAACAGGGGATTCGGGTCATTTCACAATCCCGTGTCTGCTTGGCGGTTTGCCCTCAAACCACGCGTTGGCTAAACTGGGTGCTAGTGTCAATCTGATGCCTTATTCCATATATAAGCAACTAGACCTAGGTGAACCGCAGCCTATGTGCATGAGCATTTCCTTGGCTGACCGTTCAGTCAAGTATCCACGGGGAATTATGGAGAATCTTCTAGTGAAAGTAGGCAAATTTGTCTTCCCTGTGGATTTTGTTATTCTGGATATGGAAGTGGATGATAGAGTCCCACTCATCCTAGGACGCAAGTTCCTGCGTACCGGCAAGGCAATGATCGATGTCTTTGACGAGAAACTCACACTTCGTGTGAGGGATGAGATGATCACATTTGATGCTATGAAGCCCGTGAAGGATGTTGGCAAGCATAGCCACTCCGTGTGCATGCTTGATGCCTTCATTGACTACCATTAGGACTCTGATCCAGAGAGAGAAGTCGATGAACCCGCCCATAATTTAGAAGAACAATCGGATTGGGTGGTAGAGATAGAGGAGTTGTTAGATGCACCGGACGACTACGTTGATGAGATACCTAGTGATCTGTAGGAGATGATGGTAGAGCTGGAGGAGATGATATGGCAAGCCCCAAGTGTGGGGAAATTAGAGAAGGAAGAGGATCCTGATGATCCTTGTGAATGCTTAGAGGTCATACCATTAGAAATACTTGTGCCCGGGCCTTTAACCATCACTATTGTTCATTCTGAGGGGAGGACCACCGAACCAACCCCTAGTTGCAGTTCTCCTAGGTCTAGGCCACCCCAGAAGAGAACCCGTGCTCTGATAGAATCATCTGAATTAGGGAGAATGCAAACCCAAAGTATGGGGTCATCTAGGGGAGATAAGTTGTTGAAGTACTTGAATCAGGTTGTTTTCGGACCTGGTAGATTTAAGTTTTGGTGGAAGATTCGAAGGGATAGACATAATGGAGTGTTTGGTAAGAGTAGTTGTTTGTTAGGCACTTGGAGAATCAGTAGACCGCATAGGATGAAGGCGGTTTCGGTTAGCATCAAGGAGAAGCCTCCTGATAGGTTTGTTTGACTTTCGGGCAAGTGCCCGGGATGTAGAGTTTGTTTGCATTACTTGGTTTGAGTCAGTGTCAATTTTTGTGTTTTTCGGTGTTTGTGTTTTGTTCGTGTCAGTTTCTGCAGGGATTCATGCTTGATTCGGTGAGGAAAATCATCGGGAACGAAGTTCCAGGTATGTTCTACATTAGTTTTATCACTAGAATGAGTTTTTAAGAAATTTGGGTGAAAAAAATTTTAAATGATAAAAAATTTCCTAAGTATAAAAGTTGGACAAAATCCCTTTCTTTCTGTTAACAAGAGCCTCTCGCGGTACGCGGGAGTGGAAGGGGATTACCACGCGGTATGTGAAGGATGGCAGGTTTTGGCCGGCTTATATTCAAGCTCCTCGCGGTACGCGAGGAGTCTCCTTCTGTTGCTCGCGGTACGCAGGGGAAACCTGAGCCACATTTTCCCCTTAGTTTCCTATGGTTTCCCATAACCGTGTCCATAACCACTCTCACCACTACCACCACCATTACCATTCTTTTATCACCACCATCATCACTCCTACATCATCCAACATCTACCATAACCATCCTTACACCGTCTTTCATTACCATCACGTTTCATTATCACATCATTCATATCATATCCACCATTCACATTCATACCATCCGACCGCCACGACCATGGGGAATTTGAAAATCATTTGTGATCGATGACCTACTTTACTGTGGCTTTCATGTCTATGTGTTTGCCACTCATTGAGTACGTTTCTCTGCTATCTATCTTGAGTCTTTAAGTTCTTAGTGAGTCAGTTTTGAGTCAGTCGAGTCTTTATTTTAATTTGAGTCTGTTTAATGTTGCGGGTTTGTTGTGAGGTTTATTTTGCAGGTTTTATCATTCTACCTATACTCAATCTCCATTCAGATGGGATAGATCATTACTTATATAGAGTTTGTAAAGGCAACCCGATAGTCTGTGCAACCGCGACCGAAATGCTATACGATGCATACGAGGATGAACGAAGCTGGATTTTTCTTTGAGAGCATATACATTACCAGCTAAGTCGCTTCCTGTTTTATTTTTGCATTTTTATTTTTAGTTGTGTTTTGCTTCACATTGAGGACAATGTGTCTTTCAAGTGTGGGATATGAGTGTCTAGTTTACTAGTTTGTCTTGTTTATAAAAAATAAAAATACAAAAAAAATAAAAAAATTGAAAAATGTCCTTGGAAATAACTACTTATATATGGAAAATGATAGTACAAATGGATCTACTTGTTGGTTTTAAATGATTTAAATAACAGAAAACGCGTCTAATTAGTGATGTTTTGGTAGACCCAGCCAGTTTGAACAACTTAAATAGCCTGTGAGTGTTACTTAGGATTAATCAAGTAATTAATTCATGAAATCGTATGGGTATTCATCTTAGGGTGTCCGTAATACTGAAACTATCAACATAGGGTGATAGGTACCACGTTAAGATAATATGTATTTGTTTTGAAAATTTTGGCACATCATTCTCTTTTTATGAGAATAAATCCGAGTTTGGTGGCGCCCGCATCCATTTTTCCATAATTCATGAGCTTAGTTGTTAGAATTATGAGTTTTGTTTATGTGTTACCCTCTGAGATGGTCGCTTGGAGAAAACACCCCTACGTGATTCTTATGTGCTTTATTGTTAGAACTTAGTCTATGTGTTACCTTCCGGGATAGTGACTTGGTTGAAACGCCTCTAGATGAAGTTCATTTGCTTGAATTAATGCTCATTATCATACCGTTCATACATGATTTCATCTATTTTCTTAAACAAATAAATCTTAGTTTAACGTGGTAGGGTAAATCTATATGGTTTGATCCATGCCTAAACATGACTGTGAGACGGGATTAGGTAGAGTTGTAACTTCTAAGTGTGAGTCACATAGGTTGATTGATATCTGTATAAATTGAAAATAGAACACATTACGGGGGTTAGATGGTTGGTGCTTGGGTTTAATCGGACAGAAATACTGATTATTGCTTTTTAACGCGTGAGTAAGTTTTGCTAATTGGTAATTGAGTTTGTTAAGTTAGATTTGAGTTATGATTCCATTGCAATTTTTTTCGAGAATGAAAAAAGGTAAGTGTGGAGATGTTTGATGTAGTGCGAAGCACACATCTTTATTCCTATTGTTTTACTGCGTTTTTATTGGTTTTGTGTTCGTTTTGAGTCGTTTAAGTCTGTATTTTAGTCTATTGTATATTTTTTCAGGAGCTCGTGCGGAATAGGAAGCTATATCGTGAAGAAACCGAGCAAGAAAGTGAAGTCGGATTTCAAAAGCAAAAATGTTGAAAATTGTGCTCTCGCAGTACGCGAGAGAGAAAGAGTAATGCCTCACGTTATGCGAGGGAAGCTAAAAGCGGTAGCGACTAACTTGTTCCTTGCGGTACGCGAGGAACCCAACCAATTGTCTGGCGGTACGCGAGAGGCCCTAATTTCCGCTAAAAGCCCTAATCGATAATTAAAAATAATTTGAAGGCAATTAGGAGAGGAGTTCGATCATTCAGCCGTCTGGAGCAAGTCTTTTGGCGATTTTGAGGAGAAAGAAGTCAATCGAAGTGGAAAGTTGAAGACTTTGCTTCCGGGTTCGTTAGAGTTAACATTTTTGATCTCAAGTTTTGATTTTTATCCTTTGTTTTCTTTGTTTGAAACCATGTTCTTGTTTATTTCTTCTGTTTTAGTTGTTTTGAGCATGATCCTAGGCTAAAACATTGATACTGCTTGGGTCATATGATGATTACTGCGTAAAGTTCTGATTTTTATTGGTTTTGGATTCTATTTGATGGTTTAATGATCTTGTAACGAATCTTTCAATATTGGTTGTGATGTATATGCATGCTTAGATCTGATGTATTTTTTATTTCGATTCTGTATATTAATAGTGGATGTCTTACATCTTGATTAGCGTATCTAAGTCATAGATCTTAGAATTTGTAGTTGTTTGTGTGGTTTGCTAGAGATAGTAGCCAGAGGAGTTGTGGTTGAATGTTAATTAGAACTGAGTGTGTATCCTGCCTCAATACCTGAGAAGTGAGAGATAGTCGTTTAGTCTTCATCATTAGGAATCCGAGTGTCAGCTGTCTGAGAGAAAGTTGGTATTAGGTGACTAGTTGTAACATTTCTGATTTTTAGTATCTGTATTTCAATTCAATGTAATGTATTTCAAACCCAATTCTAGTGCACTGTTTTGTTCTATTCATACCATCAATTAAATATTATATTTCAAATGCAAATCCGCAAATTTTACTCGGTTATAACCTACTAGACACTACATAAGTATTTATTTATACAAATATGTCAAAGACTAAAGTTACAAGGTCTTATGTTGAAAAGTAACAAGAAACCCAAATAGGCACGGTCGCGCCTCGTTCTGGCACGATCGCGCCAAGTGCTTTTGCATGGTCGCGCGCCCTGCTTTGGAACGGTCGCGCCCGGTGCCTTGGCACGGTCGCGCCTCACATAGTTGAAACGTAAATGCAGCCTTTAATCATAGAGACGTTCGATTTCGTAACCGTTCTACACGTTCCAACTATTAACAAACAGAGTTAAGCCTCTTAATCATCATAATTATAACAAATAAACTGAATTACATCAATTCATCTCATAATCATCAAATTCGTCCACGAGACCATCGAATTCCCCAATTTGTTTGCAATTCTCCTAAGAAAACGCACTGTCGATCCTCTCTGAAGTTCTTGAAAACGTGATTTATCCGGTGTTACAGCAGAAGACGCCGGAGATCAAGCCCGTCGTCGCCGGAACTCCTTTCTACCGTAAACCATCAACTCATCGTCCTTCCGGGTAATTGAAACCTTTCGCACTTATGTTTTAGTCTATAAATCAAAACCCCTAATCTAATTTGGGTTTACAATATGGGAATCATCACGAACCAGAATCTAGTGTTCGTTCAAAATAGATTTAATCGAACCTTGTTTTAAACACGTTTAAAATACAAATAATATATTCCAAAATACTCGTAATAACCCTACAGATGAAAGACCTATGAAATCCAACGTTAACATTATAAGAATCAGTCAATTCGTCTCTGTTTTGGAACGAACACGGTCGCGCTAGTCTTCTAGCGCGGTCGTGCTTCATGAGAAACGGTCGTGCCAAATACCAGCGCGGTCGTGCCACACACACTCAGACCCGGTCATGCCCTTGGCTAGACATGGTCGTGCCTCAAAACCCTAGACACGGTCGTGCCTGGTCCAAGACACGATCGTGCCTAGTGAACAGCCTAATTATGCATTCTGTTTGGTCAACACGGTCGCGTCCCTGACTAGCACGGTCGCTCCCGTGGTTCTAGCACGATCGTGCCCTGTCCTTGGCACGGTCGTGTGTGTGAGAAAATTCTTGGCAGAATAATTATTTCCATAATTAAAAAAAACAATAAGTATTTCAAATTAGTTTTTAAATAAAAAGAATTGATTTTATGAAGATTTATATTAACATTATTTAAAAAGATCAAATTTCTATCCTAAAATAAATGGAAATTATTTATTTAAAACTTACAAAATTTAATCTATATTTATTGTTAAACCCTACAATTAATTACTATTTACACAATTTATTTAAACATCTTTATTAAAATAAAGTGAAGAAATTTATATTTAATAAAAATCATTTAATACATTTTTATAACGAAATGATTAAGTTACATATTTTATAAATAAATAAATAAGGTTACAATTATTTTTTTTAATTTACATTTAAACAAAAAACTATTTGTTTAGGTTATATTTAATCACCCCTAATACTTACATTATTTTTATAACTAAGTAAACAAATAATAATTTTATTATTTCATTATTTAGTTATTCCAAACTCAAATTTTATACAACATTATTCAAGTACAAACCACTAACACCTACAAATTCAAATTGCTTATACACACATCCAATTTAACCTTAGACTTAGACATATACTATTGTGCACACTATTGATTCAACACATATTACACTCTAGGTTAACGTTGTGCATTACGAGGACCCCGTTACTATCTAGTATCTCGTGTTAGCTACGCCTTCAAACCAAGTGAGTATTACATAGCCCCTTTTACTCTTCTACACTTTTTGAGGTGGAACATGAACACTATACAACACTATTACTTACACTTACACAAACTACACAAGTACAAATCCTCTTTACATTCATGTGTGCAATTTGAGCTTTATGCCCGAGTGCTAGTTGTGCTAACTTTTGTGTGCGATTTATGTGCAATCATTAACTATTCAAGTCGACGGTAAACAATGATAGATCTATTGAGTCTAACAAACCCACCCAGGTACGGTGATTGTTACCGACAACACAATTTTTGCATGCTAGTTACAAAGGTTTGATTGTACTTGGTTGCACAATAGCTTCTCCCCATAAATGCCTTATTTTATCATGATATGTAAGGATTTGTTTATTTACAAACTATATGCTATCTATATACAAACCTGTGTATGCTCACCAACTTTTTAGTTGACCCTATTTTACACATGTTTCAGGCACTAATGTGTTATTTGAACAAGATATGCTTCACATAGGTCTTGGGACTTAGTTAATTTCAATAAAGGATTCTATGTATTTCAATTATGTTCTTTCTTGGATTTGGTTGTGTTTGGATTATTTGAAATGAAATTGATGTTTAATATATTACAATTTAGTCAACCATGTACTCATGAACAGTCTAGATGTCCCGCCCCGACGTTTCCGCCGTCGGTTGAGGTGTGACACTAGTGATTGTTGATATTATGTGTCATAGTTCTTATCTTGAGATTACCACGTGCATTCTTCGAATGTATGGTGGATAGTGAGACTGAAAGGTGATTTGTCTATTCGGGTACTTTATCATTGTTGGAGAGACCGAAAGGTAATCCCCTATCATGTGAGTTATTACATCTTTAGGTTCCTTAGTTGGTGACACCCTGAGGGTGATTAGGGATCCACAAGGTTGTCTAGAGTTGTTTCCTTAGAAACCCAGATCCATCATAGTTCCAGAACCGGTAGAAGTTGTGCTCTGCAAGTATGATTCCGACCTACATAGTATTCTTCCCATCTCTGATTTCTTTCTTAGTTCTTCCTTTGATAGCTTGAGTCGTACTTAGTTTGCTGCATGTCACACCCTGAAATTCCACAGCGGTTTATCCGCAGGTCGTGACTGTCAAGGATCATCGGTCCTGGTCATTTTGTATGACCTTTAAATGGTTTTAGAAAAAGTCATTCCATTTGAACATCATTTGAAATACATAAGTTTTGTAGAGTTTAAGAAAATGCGGAATGTAAATGCGGAATGTAAATGTGGAAGCAAAAGTAATAAATAAAAATACCCAAGCATAATGCCTTTAGGTTCCCATAAACCTAAGCTTCTAATGAAAAACATGCAATGAGACTCCAGATATGCAAATCCTAGTCCTTGTGCAAATTCTTAGCACCCTGAAATAAACATGCCTAAAAGTGTCAACACATGCTTGGTGAGGTCACAGGTTTAAGTAACAGTAATGAAATGAAAACAGTGTAATAGTAAATGTATACAAGTGATTCGATTGTTGATTAGACAATAAACATTAATTATATAAGCAATCACCAAAACCGAAGCTCAACGACGAAATGCAGAAACTAGCATTTTGCCTCTTACGTGCCCAGCACGCAATGGATTAGGTCAATGATGCACCCATTTGACTCCCAGTCAGAGTTAGTGCGACTATCTCGGGTGGGGGTTGTTAAACCCAATATTACTATTCATGATCACCTCGCTTGGAAAATAATTAACGGTTCGATTATGAGAGGACTTTACGTGCTGGAAATGCACCCACTTATATATATTAAAGCGAAATCAAAGTAATGTCATACGACTAAGAAAATGGTTTAGCATGTATCTCCCCCAAATGGAAAAGTACAGACGTTTTTGTGTACAATTTGATAAGAAATTGATCATTTTTACAAGTTTTTTTATCCATGGAGTTTTCAAGTTCTTGAAGCCGATTTTGCTGCTGAATTCGTGGATTTGAAGTTGATTTTGTGAAATTAATCTGATAGAAGTGTTCTAATTCATAAAATACTAAATCCAACGGTCCAATTTCTTCAAATTCCTTCTAATCTATGAGAAATGATGATTTTCTGTGATGTTTGTTCGTGTTTAGGTTGCTGAGTTTGTTACAGCTGAAGCAAGCGAACTTGCTAATATTTGTTGCAGGCGGACTTAGCAAGAGAACTTATTAAGTTCGCTTCAATCAGTTTAAGCGAACTTAGTAGGCGAACTTATCAAGTTCGCTTCACTCAGTATGGTTCAGGCGAACTCATTAAGTTCGCTCAGGCATTATCAGGCGAACTTATCTAGTTCGCTAGTATTCTTAAAAAAAAACAAGTACTTTGGCAGGAAATTTGTTCTTGTCCAAATTTTTTAGGGAAAGCTTATATGGTTGGTTTATATCATTTTTGAAATTTTGATTTTTTGAAATTTTTAAAAAGAGTATTTTGGCGGGAATTTTTTTTCGGATATTTTCGCAAAAATTTCAAAATGTCAATTTCCTGTGATGATAATGAGATTGAAATTATGCCACCGAGGCTTTTGTGCATATCAGATTACCGTAGCTGGAAAGTCCGGTTTGAACAGTTCGTATCAGAAACTGATGAAAATTTTTGGAGACCAATAACAGAAGGATACGTGCATCCTACTTTTGACTTTTTGGAATTTCGTAATATTCCTAAGCCAGTGACAGCTCTTACTAAAGTAGAAAAGCAGAAGTTTGATCGAGGGATGAAAACGTGTGAAACTTTAACGATGTCTTTACCAAAAGAAATCATTCATAGTCTCAGGACGTGTCCAACTTCAAGAGATCTATGGGAAGCATTGAAGAAAAATGGTGAAGCAACTTCTCAAGCGTTTGTGGTCTTGATCAAAGATGTATTGGAGAAGCCGAGTTATTCTTAAAGTGATTCTTCTGCAGATTTAACTGATAGTGAGAGTATTCGTTCTGTGAAAGTACTGAGACTGATGTGATGACTGAAGAAAGCTTTCAGACAGTTGAAGATGATCTGAGTGAATCAAAAATTGATACAGAGCCTGTCATTGTTGCTCAAAAGGGTGAAGCTGATGATGACGTATTCATGGCTCCTGGTGCATCTTCTTCAGAAGTAAAAGCTGAGGTAGTTTCTAACTCTGAAACGTTTTGTTTTAACTGTATTTCAGTGAAGAATAAAATGATTAGGGTTATGGATGACAACGTAAACCTCATTTGTGATATGAAATCTATGCACACGGTAAACCATAAATTAAAGGATAATGAGAAGGTGTGTATTGAGAGAATAGAATCACTGAAGAGGGATATAAGTTATCTAAGTTTGAAGATCAAAGAGCAAACATATCACCTGGATATGTCCTTTGTAGAAATTGAGAAAAGAAACAATGATCTTGCTGAGAAAGATAAGGAACTAGCTGAATCTAAAGCAGAGGTAATCAGATTGCATAGAAAGTTAGAAAGCTTTGGAAATTCATCATTCTTATTAGGACATTATCATGATAATACTAAAGATGGGAAGGGAACTAGTGGTATTGGTTATGTTTCTCCACCATTCAACCGAAATTATTCTGTTACACCTGATATTATAAAAGATGAGGATTTTGATCCTAAGACTGTGTTGAAGGTGAATCCAGTCACAGGTGAAGATATGGTGTATTTTGATGAGAGTGATGATGAATATTTTGATGAAGCTAAGGTAGAGGGATACCAAAAGAGGTTAAGAAAGAAGAATCAAAGGTTGATTCTAATTCATCTGGAAATTATACATTTGGAAGTTCTTCAAACTCAAGGAGACTTCCATATGTCAGAGATTATAAAGACAGGCGTACATGTTTTCATTGTAATGAGATGGGACACATTGTGGTGAACTGTCCTTACAAAAATAAAGGAAAGAAGCATGTAGTTCCTGAGAAGATGAAGCCTGAATCAAAACCTGTTGAGAAAAAGTTTGTTCCATCTCAAACTCCAAAAGAAGTTCATGTAGGAGAATCTTCTTCAAGTGCATCTTATCGTGTTAAGATTCCTTATATGAGAGAATATAGTGAGAACATATCTTGCTTTTACTGTGGTCTTGTGAGTCATATTCAGATTGCTTGTCCTCACAACGCCAAAGGTAACCGACAAGTTATTCCAGAAAAAAGTAAGAACTCATGGTAAGCCTTATGTTAACCCAAATGTGGTTAAACCTCATGATACACTAAAGGGTAATTCAAAATCTAAGCATCAAGAAGAAGTTTGAGTAAAGATAACTTTTGTAGTTTTTATTGTCGTTACATGTAGAATAGCTTCAATACAAGATCAACGACTTGTGTTAGATCTGATCCTTAGAATCAAGGGTCTGTCTTGATTCTAAGTTACTATATAAGTAGTACTTAAAGTCATTGTATACAGGTGTTTTTCCTTAAGAGTTTTCTCTGTAATCTTTGAATCTTAATACAAATTGCATTTATCAGTATTCTTCTTGTTTACTTGTTTACATTGCTTAGTTGTGATTGTTTTCGCCAATCTCAAATAGAATAGAACCATCTTGTATTCACCGATCCTACATATACATACACCATTACTTGTATGATTATATATATACCCGAGTGTGTGTGAACATTATGAGGAGTATAAGTTTGCATGCTAATGATTTCTTAGGCATATTCATTTGCTCTTCGGTTGTTACTTCATTGGGCTCCTTAGGTTTCATTTATTCAACTTTGCATTTGTTGAAAAGCTTGTCAAACCTTTATAATTTTATTAATTGTTATGGTTTTCTGAATAAATCCATAGTGCCATTGGAAGGTTTGTTTTAGTTTGATTTGCTTAAGTACAAGCAATGTTCAAGTGTGCGGTTGTTTGATGTGTTAGGATTTACACATCTTTTTGGCACAAAGCTTCACTTATTTCATGATCAATTCTTGGTTATTTTCCACGTTTAGACACTTATTTGCTTCATTTCCAGTTTTATAGGTTTTTGTGAAGCTAAGTGAACAAAAAAGAAGATTCTAGGAATAAAATTTGAAGAATTAGGGTTTCTGAGTTGGAGGCACGGTCGTGCTCCCTACCTGGTGATATGTCCTAATTTATACATGTTTTACATGCATAATAATCCCCATATTATGGTACTAATTGATTAATAACCTTAAAATTGATACTTAAAACGTTAATATTTCACAATTGCGGGTTATTCGGTGCTCCAAGATAAACAAAGAAAAAACCAGCTTATAACATGAAGAAATCAAGCCTTTGGAGGACCAAACTCGAGCATTGACCCCCAAGAAGTCAAAGCAGGTCAACATAGTCTAACCAGCAGCTAAAAGACGACCATGGGGAGCAGGCAGAGGGTTGCATGGCCGTGCAACCCATTTCACGGTCGTGCAATGCCTTTCTGCCCTCCCCAAACTCCGATACACTGTCCTTTGTATCCTGTTTGATTAGCGAGGTGTTTGTACGACCGTGCAATCTAATGCACGGTCTTGCATTGCTCATTTTGAGGCCTATAAATAGATGGCTTGAGTTCTTCATTCTACACACCAATTCAGATCAAAGAACACCCATCCAGACCTCGTTTGAGAGTGCAGTTCGTAGTTAAAGTAGAGAGTAGTGAGCGGAGGGGCTCTTCCTCCTTGTTTCGCAATAGGGGAGCCTACGAAACTCAGCGTTGTGCTAGTTAGTATGGTCATTCGTGGCTAAACTCTTTGTATTGCTTGGGTGAAGATGAAGTTGGGTGTATGTTAATACTTAACATTAATCCAAGTGATGTGTTTATGTCTTTAACTATTCGTCCTTAAAACCACTATTTTGGTGGGCTTTTATTATTGTCTAAATCCGTCTTTATATTTGTGAGTGTTCTTGATTTTTAAAGTATAAAACCTTTTTAATCAAACTTCTCTCGAAACTTGTACGTCTTTATACAAGTAGAGATTGATAAGCCAAGGCTTGGTCAACACTAGTGTGGTTGTACGTCTTTATACGAACTTATTATGCGACCAAGAATTGGTGAACTCATGTTGGGAACGGTACATCTTTATACTTGGTCCCATTGTTACACCGCCTCATGGTGAGCAAAATATAATCACCTATTTAACTCTAATATAAAGCATTTTACGTCCGATGTCTTAAACCAACCCGGAGATGACCAATCGAAGGGTTGAGGGTAATTGTTGTCCTTAACGGGAGGCACTACCACTTGTTAAAGCTTTTAAATTTGTAAATCAAATGTCATGAGGACGAGGCTCTAGCGGTGACCCGGGTCACACATTTGTAGTAGTCATATCACTAGATTAGTCAACTTTACATTATCACGTACCAAGCGGATTCGAAACCCAAAGCAATACTATTCGTAACCTGATCATTTCCAACCTATTTACTTTCTTGTTATTTACTATTCTGTTCGTTACATTTCTGTTACACACTTCACGCACGTTTTTTACTTTTCTGCTATTTACTTTATCGCCATTTACTTTTCTGTCATTTAATTTCCTGTTCAACCAGCACACAAAACCCACTCACTAATTAAACCGGCTAAACGTTAACAAAAGTTGAGTATTGGAATTCGACCGTGTCCGTTGGTTCGATAATTGATTCTTACCTAAACTATATTACTCCGCGATAGGTACACTTGCCTATTGTGTGAGTTTTTAAGTTAAAGTAATTATCATTTTATAAATTTAAAACCTAATCTCGTAAGACCATAAAAATATATTTATTACATTTTTATATACTTAAAACATTGCGCATCAAGATTTTGGCGCCGTTTCCGGGGACACGGTGATTTTAAGAAAAATTCAAGTTAACAGATTAACCTATCAATTTCCATCCGTTTTTCTGTTACATTTGTTGCAGGTAGTATATGATCCATAGCTCCACTACTGGTTTATATCAACCTTTAGAAGAGCCCGAAAGATTCTTCCACCGCCGAATACGAGAAAACTGTACTAGAAGAATGGCCTTTGAAAACCGCACTATTTCCGATTTCGCAAGACCGTCTCTAGATGCTTTAGGATCTAGTATTACAAGGCCAACAGTTGACGCTAAAAACTTTGAGATCAAATCTCATGTGATCCACATGAACCAGTCATCATGCACTTTCCATGGATTACCAGATGAGGATCCACATGCCCACATTGCAAATTTCCTAGAAATTTGTGACACTTTCAAACTGAACGGAGTGTTGAATGACGCAATTCAATGTTTCCCTTTTCCTTAATGGAACGAGCTAAGGCATGGCTAAACTCTCTTCCTACTGGGTCAGTCACTACATCGGATGATCTAGCTCAGAAATTCCTGTCGAAATACTTCCCGCCAGCTAAAACTGTTAAACTAATAAATGATATCACCACTTTCACTCAGGATGATGGTGAATCACTGTATGAAGCATGGGAACGCTTTAAGGACATGTTAAGGAAATGTCCTCACCATGGGCTAGAAGTTTGGTTACAAGTGTCATCATTCTACATTGGGTTGCATAATCAAGCTCGTCAGACACTAGACGCTACTGCAGGTGGTATTTTTGGAAACAAGAGGCCACAAGAAGCTTACAACCTAATTGAGGAAATAGCTATGAACAGCTATCAATGGTACAGTCCAAGACCACCAGGGGAGCCAGGCAAGGAGTTCATTCTGTCGATACTGTCACATCACTTTGTGCTCAAGTAGATGCCCTTACCACTCGAGTCAATCAACTTAGTAAGGGCAAGACCGTCGCTGAGGCTACTGAAGAAGTAAAGAGTATCACCACTAGTACCGATCAGGTTGACTTTATCAGAATAAATGGCCTTCAAAACAACCCCTATAGTAACACCTATAATCCTGGTTGGAGGAACCATCCAAACTTCAGCCGGAAGGATAACAATCATGGACAATCTGGCTTCGGACAACAACAGCAACAGTTTCAACAACGACCACGTCAAAACTATCAGCTTCGTCAATAATTTCAAGGAACTAACAAGCCAAGCAACGGGTTATGCTTGGAGGTCGCGGTAAGTAAGTTGATCTCTACAACCGAAAGTCAAGCCCTTCTAGCGGATTTCCGTCACAAACAATACGAGGAACGGTTTGGTCTTCATGAAGCTGAGTTCAAGACACAGAAAGCAACTCTACAGTTCATTGAAACACAATTACAGAAAATTGCAAAACTTCTATCCGAAAGACAACCAGGATGTCTCCCGAGTAACACTGAAACCAATCCAAAAGCAAATGTAAGTGATATCACTCTAAGGAATAGCAAGGTTTAATCAGAGCCACCAATGCCAAACGAAGAAATTCAATCAATAAGGAGAGAGATATTCACCGGAGTACCGCTTCGTCCACATATCATAGAAACAACTACCCAAGAACCACAATCAAAGATAATTCCACCTCCGGCTGCAGTGGATATTCCTCCAAAATTCCTGACAAAGAAAACGTTTCATTCTCACATACCCTACCCAGTAAGGCTAGTAAAGCAGAAGTCTGACGAACAATATGAGAAATTCATCAAACTATTAATCCAGATCCATGTCAATCTTCCCTTCCTGGATATCATGCAACAAATGCCTAAGTATGGACGTTTCTTGAATGATTTCCTCACAAACAAGATAAATATGGAAGAAGCAGTAAAGAGAACTAATCATTGTGTCGCTCTTATTGAAAGATGCCTTCCAAAGAAACTTTCAGATCCTGGAAAGTTCTCTCTACCCTGTTCTATCGGACCATTACAAATAACCTTTGCACTCGCTGACCTAGGAGCAAGTGTGAATGTAATGCCTTGTGTCATGTTTAAAAGATTAATGATTAGGAATCCACGACCTGGCAGTGCAACTATCAAACTCGAAGATGGATCAGTCAAATCACCCATAGGAGTCATTGAGAACTTACTAGTAAAAGTCGACAAGTTTGTCTTCCCTGCCGATTTCACGGTTTTAGAAATGGGACCCGACTATTCCGTAACTCTGATTTTGGGTCGCCCATTTTTAGCCACTGCTCGAGCCGTTATTGATATGAATGAAGGAATCTTGACACTTCATGTCAGAAAACAATAAGTGACCTACAACATAGGAGGAAATGAATGCATATCTAATGATCCATTTGAAATTGCCCAATTCATTGATACTAATCTGGATTACCTACTGAAGAAAGCTAAGGAATTCAACAAAGGAAAGAAACTAAATCTTGGGAAGGATTTTGAAAACACTGACTAGATCGATGAGTACTTTGGCAAGCTACCAAAACTGAAGGACTTGAATGTAGGAACAGGAGATACGGTGGAAGTCGATGGCTCCCACCCAAAGAAAGACTGATGAAACACGTACGGGTCAGGCTAATGACCTTTAAATAAACGTAGCGCTTCCGGGAGGTAACCCGCTAATCATGAATAAATTGAGAGGTTGGTGCATACGGCAGAATCATGGATCTCAGGTTTGATCTTTCAAATTTAAGTTTCTCATACTACAGCCCCAGGTATGCCCTTTCGATATTAGGACCTTTGTAGCTTAACTACTACCTTTTATTTTTCTTGTCTGCATTTATGTTTTCCCTTATGTGTCAGGGAGAATAGCATCACTAGATAGTCTCTCTACTTCTTTGTGGAATCACACTCCATCTCTACAACCTGAGGAATCGGAAACCACATCAAATTTCTATGAAATTCGTTGAAGTCTTTGAAGCAAAGTGTTGACAGCACCAATAAGTTTTGGCCTTAGGTTATACACCGAATTGACCGGGGGAGTACCAGTTTCTTTTCCCTTAAAACTTAATGCATTTAAATTCCTACATAGCATTTCATTACATGCATTTGTACATTGAGGGCAATGCACAGTTTTAAGTGTGGGGTGGGGAACTAAGAAATTCAGGACTACTTGTAACCTCCAACCAGTAAAAATTCAACGTGTGATTTTCTACCCATTTGACTAAAACATTACAAAAACCTACCTTTTGCAAAACCCTGAATATTTTCAAAATTTTAAACTTTAAAACCTCTTTGAGTTCGCACCTAATTAAATAAAATGAATACATGCCAAGTAGAAGCAAATGAATATTATGCATAACGATTCGCTAAACCCTATTCCATCCGTTTTCATGTGAGAAAAATCAATCCTATCATACAGCATCAAATTTTTGGTGTAGTATATAATTATTCGCTTGCTCTTGCGTTTGGCATTAATGAGTGTTTTTCGATTGAATTTTATGCATAATTAGAACTTGTGTGACTTATACATATCAAGACCATGAAGTATTAGAAGTATGAAAGAGATTGAGGCACCTAGGACTTTATTACCCTTATCCTTAAATCCAAAAAATCTCAAAAATATAATCCGCTTAGATAGCCCTTTGAGCCTTAGCCTTTTCTTTTCTACTACCTAAAATTATCACCCAACCAGCTTCTCGTAAACACCGGTTATTGGCTAACTGTCTTCAAAATGGAAAAATTATCCTATGTCGTTATTTCAAGTTTCTTACCATTGAGGAAACTTCGGAAAGAATTTGTTCTACTCAAAGGAATTGGAATATACAAGAAGGTGGATGTATTAGGAAGAAACAGCCGAACTGTCTACATGGAATTTATGGAAATATTATTTCAAGGAAATTGAGGAAAATGAATTATTGAAGGAATTTCCTTGATTTAAAAAAAAAGTTGCTCTTTTACCGGTTAGACCTTAAAGACCTGGATATGCATTCTTTTGATTTCAATTTGCTTTTCTGCCTTCATTCTGCAAAGCCTGAATTACCGCACGAACTCCGAGAGAAAGTTTTCAAAGCAACTAGTGATGTAAGAAAATGGTGGCACAAGCAAGAACAACTGCCACCATTTTGCGGCCTGTCAAAAAGTGCCGCCAAAAGATACGAAAAATGTGTGAAGTGTGGCAACTTGAGCCACGATGGAAAATGTAGCAAGAATCAAACTCATTCCCAAAGTGAGTACATGCATCTGATCAAAGTTGGAGCGGTTAGGCTACAAGCCGAAAGTTCCATACGGAGAGGCAGCAATGTGTACTACGCAGTAAGGAAAGAGTTGGCACTAGTGAGAGATCTTGGTCTTGGCAATCTGACCATAAACGAGCCCTCAAATTAGTTATACCCTCATGATTCGAGTACTGTAAAGGGGACTGTTAGTATTTTCCTTTTTAATCCATGAAGCAGTAGCTGTGTGTTTCAAGATAGCTGCAACCCTTTAAACCTTTTAAATCCCTAAAAATCCAAAAAGATTTCATCTTCACCCATTTATTTTTATTTTAGCCACATTACAACCCTTTTTAAATTCCTCTTGATTCATGCATACTACTTCGTTAATTGGTGGAGACTTGATTTGCATATAAGCTTATGATCATTGCATATTTCGATTAGAACTTGAGTGTTCCACTTAACTTACATTTTCCATACATATATAACCCTATAGTTGAGTGAACATTGTGAGGAGTGAAAGTTTATGCATAATTCAAGTTCTAGTAGACTTGTCATGGATTCCGTCATAGAAAAATACAAAAATAGAATAAGCTACTCAAGAGTTATCCCGGAATTTCCAACTACTTGGAGTTCCATTTCCCTTGTAAAGTTTTTAGTTATGGCTATGATCATGCATGAGTTTGCTTGAGGACAAGAAAAGTCTAAGTGTGGGGTATTATGATATGTCCTAAATTATACATGTTTTGCATCCATAATAATCTCCATATTATGGTACTAATTGATTAATAACCTTACAATTGATACTTAAAATGTTAATATTTCACAATTGCAAGTTATTCGGTGCTCCAAGATAAACAAAGTAAAAACAAGCTTAAAACATGAAGAAATTAAGCTTTTGGAGGACCAAACCCAAGCATTGACCCCCAAGAAGTCAAACCAGGTCAACATAGTCAAACCAGCAGCTAAAAGACGAGCCTGGGGAGCAGGCAGACGTGCAATGCTTTTCTGCCCTCGCAGACTCCGGTACACTATCCTTTGTACCTTGTTTGATTCCCGAGGTGTTTGCACGCCCGTGCAATCCGATGCACGGCCGTGCTATGGTCATTTTGAGGCCTAAAAATAGACGGCTTGAGTTCTTCATTCTACACACCAATTCAGATCAAAGAACACCCATCCAGACCTCGTTTGAGAGTGCAGTTCGTAGTTAGAGTAGAGAGTAGTGAGCGGAGGGGCTCTTCCTCCTTGTTCCACAATAGGGGAGCCTACGAACAGAACCATCTTTACTTTCACGAAAGCTTAATTGTAAGTTTGCTTTTTGATTGAGTTTTCATTTGTAATCGTTTATTTACAAAAGCTTAATACAACAGTGTTCCTATTAGTATTCTTTCTGTTTACTCGATTATACTTGTGTAGTTGCTATTGTTTCCGCCAATTTCAACTAAGAACAGAACCATCTTGTACTTTCACGATCCTATAAGTGGCATCAGAGCTTTGGCTCAGATTAAACAAACTCACACTTGTTTAATCACCTCTGGTTCTATTCTAAACTCTCTCTTTAATCAAGTCACCCAAAATCACAAAGACAAAGATGGCACAGAGCAATGGATTTGAAGACATCGGCAGCATCAACCGACCACCAAGATTGGTATCTTAGGAAGACTATGACATGTGGAAGAATCGCATGGAAAGCTTTTTCTGTTATCAGGAGTACGGAATGTGGAAATCCATCAGGGATGGACCCTACACTCCCATGGTGGCCTCTTCTGATTCTGGAGGACCACTAGTTCCGAAGGAGCGCTCCAAATACTCAGAAGAGGGCATAAAGAAGATGGAGGTGGACTTTAAGGCACTAGGAGCTATCCAAATGTGCCTTCCAAATGAAGTTTTTCATAACTTCAGAAGTTACAAAACTGCTAAGGAGCTCTGGGAGGCTCTTGAGAAGATGTTTGCTGGCTCAGAAGAAGTCAAAGAAAACAGAAGGGACGTCCTGAAACAGCAATACGAAAACTTCGTCTGGAAGGAAGGTGAGTCACTAACCGTTTTGTATAACAGGTACACTTACCTGGTAGGAGAACTGCAGTGCTCCAAAGTAAAGCTAGAGAATGAAGATATTGTAAAAAATTTTATCAGATCTCTCCCAAGCTGTTGGACACTATATACAGTGTCTATAAGAAGAACGGAGAATTTAAAAACTCTCCAGATGACAGATCTCTTTGGCATGCTGAAAACATATGAATTAGAAATGATTCAAGCCCAGGAAAGGAGCTCCAATCATCAATCAGCCTCTTCTTTCTCCACTATCTCATCTACGCTTCACTCCGACCACTCAGGTCCTAGTTCTAGCAACTACTATCCTCCCATTGTCACCCATCCACAAACTCCAACCTCTCAAACAAACACCTCACCGTTTCTCCTACAAGCTCCTCCTCAAACCTCAACCTCTACTCTTTTGTCTCTGACAACTCAAGCAGCATGCACTTCATAAAAGAGGATCTGGAATGCTTTCATCCAGATGATCTCGAAGAAATAGATATTTAGCACTCATATGTCATGCTTTCCCTCAGAGCAAAAAGGTTCTATTCTAGAACCGGGAGATCTGTTCCAAGCAACAACTCAAACACCAGAGTGGGGTTAGATAAAATCAAGATCCGGTGTTACAACTATAACCAATTGGGTCACTTTGCTAGGGAGTGCAAGGTGCCAAAAGCCAATCCGGGTGTCAGCCATTAAAGACAAGGCTACCAAGGTCAGCACAGGCAACAGCAAGGAACTCTTCCAGCTCAAACTGCAGCTTGTGCAAATGTTGGAACCTCAGACTTTGACTGGAGTTTTCAATATGAAGATGATCCTACCACCAACCAATCTCTTATGGCAGACACTGCAGAGATACCACCTCAGGTATTTGAACATCTTTGCTCTCAAGCTTGTATTGATAAAGTTTTGGGTTATAGAAAGCATAACCAAAACCTTATAGATCAAAATGAAGAGTTTTATCAGATGAAATCTGAGTTCAAAAAGGTTGAAAATACTTATAAAGAAAAGATTAACTGCCTTAAGAAAGAGATTTCATTGTTAAAACATGAATAAACTAATCTTGAAACTCAGATTGATGATCTACTAGTCAAACTAAAAGCTACCAGAGCTGAACTGGCAGAACAGAAAGTTCATGTTGAAAATATGAATTTTCCTCCAAAAGGTTACAAAGAGTTTTAGATATTCAAGTCCATGAGAAGGTAAAGACTGGACTTAGGTATAATAATGATCTGTACAAATTTGTTCCTCTTCCTGCTGACTATATTCCCATTTACGAACCAAGCTTCAATGTTGCAAATCTTGACACTGCAAACCGAAACCTTGATCCTTCAACGGATGAACCTTTCGTGGAAGACTGCACTACCTCATCGGAATCTGAGTCAACCTGCTCAGACCATGATGAAACCAGTGCAGCCCCATCTGAAGCATCTCTGAATAGAGTTGAAGTTCCTGCTGTTATTCCAGCTATTCCAGCCCCTGTCCCATTCAAACAGATCAAGATCAGCTATCCTCCAGATGGAAGAAAGCTAAACATTGAAAAGGGAGAGACATCAGGATCCATGAACCCCAAGCCTCAGTCAAAGCCGATCAAAAAGAGGAAGGTGTTTGATATATGTCATACGCCTCGAGAAAAAGTTCCATATGTTCAAAAGACCCTAGAAGAAGCCACTTTTGAACATAACAAAGCTCATCCATGGAACTTCAAGGATTTGTTCCAAAGAAAGGACTATGTCTACCTTTCAAGAGACAAACTGGCGAGATCATGCTTTGTATGTGGCAGATATAACCACATTTCCAGCACCTGCTTTCATTACCTGGAATACCAAAGAAATTCAAAGCAGCATGTCTTTGAAAAGATAAACAAAAACAAGAAGGTAAGAAACTACGAGGCCAAAGCAACTAAGTTCAGGGAGTCTCAATCTCCCCTAAGAGTGAAGCTGCCTAAATCTCAACAAACTTGCATCATTTTTGGTGAATCAGACCACTTTGCTGCAAATTGTAAATTTAACCCTTTCAACCAGATCCTTCATCAAGCCCCTCAAAGACAAAAGGTAAAGAAGGATAAGCATACATCGGTTGTTAAACCATCAGCAGCCAGAAAAAATGTTGGTAGTCAAGTGAAGCCCAAGAAAACAAAGCAGAAGCTTTCAGCAGCAACCAAATCTGCTACTGATAAGCTAAAATCCTCCGCTGCTGCTGATAAGGCAAAGCCATCAGCAGCAAGAGTGTCCACTGCTGATAAGGCAAAATCCAAGATAAAGCCCTCAGCAGCCAAAAATGCTGCCACTTCAGCAAAGCTATCAGCAGCAGGATCTACTGTTGACAAGCCAGAAACATAAGTAGCAAAATCCCCTGCTGACAATGTGAGGAAAACTAGAAAATCACCAACAAAGCAATGGAAAGCCAAACCATCTCCAAGCATTATCATTGGTTCCATTGACTGCAAACATACTGAAAAGGATAAACTAACAACCATCTATTTCAAGTTTGCAGACTCTTGGGTTCCTCCCACTAATTAGAAATCTATCATGTGCAGGGACAGCCAGGTCATAAGAATAACACCTGGGTGGTAGACAGTGGTTGTTCCATGCACATGACAGGCAGCAGATCCATCCTCTCCAACTTCAGACATTTCAATGGAGGATATGTTGCCTTTGCAAGTGACTCAAAGGGAGGATCCATTACTTGACAAGGAACTGTGTCCAACGAAAGAATGAGCATTGATAAGGTCAACTATGTCAAAGAATTGGACTTCAATCTCATGAGTGTTTCCCAGGTCTGTGACCAAAAGCAATGGATGTTCTTCACAGATAAAGAATGCTTTGTACTGTCTCCAGGCTTATCCATACCTCCTCTAGAAAGCATTTTATTAACTGCTCAGAGAAAAGAAAATCTCTATGTACTAGACATGAATGAAGTCACTCCATCTGGGAGTGTTTCCTTTTTTTTATCAAAAGCCTCAGTTGATGAATCAGCTCTCTGGCACAGGAGATTAAGTCATGTTAATATCAAAACTATTAACAAACTGGTGAGGAATAATCTTGTCAGAGGGCTTCCTGACAAAGAATTCCAGCTAGAAGACCACTGCATTGCTTGCTTAAAGGGGAAGCAACACAAGAGTTCTCACAAGCCCAAGACCTTGAATACAAATGATACTCCACTACAACTGCTGCACATGGATCTCTTCGGTCCTACAAATGTCATGTCAATGGGCAAGAAGTCATACTGTCTGGTGATAACTGACGACTACACCAGATTCTCATGGGTATACTTCTTGAGAACTAAAGATGCAACTGCTGAAATTCTCAAATCCTACATTCTTAGGGTAGAGAATCAAAGCAATCAAAAGGTGAAGATCATAAGGTGTGATCAGGGCACAGAGTTCAAGAACCACACTTTAAACTATTTATGTGAAAGAAAGGGGATAGAAAGACAATACAGTGCTCCAAGAACTCCTCAACAAAATGGAGTTGCTAAAAGGAGAAACAAAAGTCTAATTGAGTCAGCAAGATCTATGTTGGCTGACTCAAAACTGCCTCTCACATTCTGGGCAGAAACAGTTAGCACAGCCTGCTATGTGCAAAATAGAGTTCTCATAGTCAAACCCCTCAACAAGACACCTTATGAACTTTGGTTTCAAAGAGCTCCCTACATTGGGTTTCTAAAACATTTTGGGTGTCCATGCACCATTCTCATCACACATGGGGTTCTTCCTAAGTTTGGTGCCAAATCTGATGAAGGATATTTTGTGGGCTATTCCTCTCAATCAAAGGCCTATAGAGTATTTAATTCAAGAACAAGAATTGTGGAAGAATCAGCAAATGTGGAGAACACATAGTCTGTGAGCAGGGAAAAGGTCCAAACTGGCTCTTTGACATGGACTCCTTCTCCCAAATATTTGAGCCTCTCACCTTCTCAAATATGGAGTCTACGTCTACACAAACACCTGCCTCCACTTCATCCACAGACTACAGACTGGAGTTTCCTAAATCTTCTATGAGTCTGAGAAGACCATCAATTGATCCTCCATCAGTTGTCGAAGCAATTGAAGAAAGTGAAGCCGGCACAAGACTGTCTAATGTAACCAACAGCAGCCTGTCTGAAACTGAAAATCTAAATGAAGACTCTCCGGTAAATGCTGCAAATGCTGATGATGCTATTGCTGAAATATTGATGTGGCTAGTGATGTTGAAGACTCTTCCACCATGAATGAAGAGACCCCTGATCAAAATCAAAGCAATCCGGTGCAAGGGATACAGCTGGAGGTGGTACTAGCACAGAGGATCCACAAAGAACATCCTCTTGAAAATATTATTGGCTAAGTCCACCAAGGAGTTCTCACAAGAAGCAAATTTCACGAGGCAAATGTATGCTTGTTTTCATGTTTCCTATATCAAGTGGAACCCAAGAAGATAGATGAAGCACTCAAACACAGCAGCTGGATTGAGGCAATGCAGGAAGAATTGCTGCAATCCAAGAGGCGGGATGTCTGGAAACTTGTTGATCTTCCACCAGGTAAATATGCTATTGGCACACGATGGGTTTTCAGGAACAAGCAAGACGAGAGAGGCATTGTAGTCAAGAACAAAGCCAGACTTGTAGCTCAAGGCTACACTCAGGAAGAAGGAATTGACTATGATGAAGTCTTTGCTCCTGTTGCTAGGCTGGAGGCCATCAGAATCTTCCTGGCATATGCTGCATCCAAGAATTTCACTTTCTATCAAATGGACAAAAAAGTGCCTTTCTGTATGGGAAGATTGGTGAGGAAGTATACGTCAAACAACCTCCAGGCTTTATAGATCCTGCACATCCTACTCAAGTGTTCAAACTAGATAAAGCTCTGTATGGCCTACATCAGGCACCAAGAGCCTGGTATGAAACCTTGTCAGGATATCTACTAAGCAACAACTTCAGAAGAGGTGCCATTGACCAGTCCTTTTTTATCAAAGATGAAGGGGAGAAATCTTATTAGTTCAAATTTAGGTTGATGATATCATCTTTGGATCAACAAGGAAACAACTGTGCCAAGACTTTAAGATTCTGATGCACTCAAAGTTTGAAATGAGTTCAATGGGTGAACTAAATTTCTTCTTGGGTCTACAAGTCAAACAGGTCCCAAATGGAATCTTGATCAGCCAATCCAAATATGTAAAGAGCATTTTGGAAACTTTCAAAATGGATGACTGCTCTGCTGCAAGAACCCCTATGCAAGTGCATCATCAGCTGACTCCAAACAAAGATGGCCAAGACACTGATCAACATCAGTACCGTGCTATGATAGGGTCTCTCATTTATCTCACTGCCTCAAGGCCATATATCATGTTTGTAGTATGCCTCCGTGCAAGATTTCAAGCAGCTCCAAAAATTTCACATCTTCAAGCCGCCAAGAGAATCTTTAGATACCTAAAGGGAGCCTCAAAACAGGAGCTATGGTACTCTAAAAATGACATGTTTAATTTGTATGCATACACTGACAGTGACTATGGGGGATGCAACTTGGACAAAAAGTCCACTTCAGGGGGATGTCAGTTTCTGGGAGGAAGACTAATTTCATGGCAGTGCAAGAAGCAAACATGTGTTTCAACTTCTACAGCTGAAGCAGAACACATTGCAGCTTCAAGTTGCTGTGCACAAGTCATCTGGATACAAAATCAAATGCTGGATTAGGGGATGACTTTCATGGCAGCTCCAATTCACATTGACAACATAAGTGCTATATCAATCACAAATAATCCGGTGCAGCACTCCAAGACAAAGCACATTGACATCAGGTATCATTTCATAAGAGATCAAGTTGAGAAAAAGAGGATTATTTTAACCAAAGTTTATACGAATGAGCAATATGCTGATTTGTTTACAAAACCTTTTGATGAAGCTAGATTTAGATATTTAGTTGAATCCATTGGTATGATGAACTTGAATTAAAATCTATCTTTAAAATTCCATTTTAAAATGTGTTTTGTCTTATGTTGTAAATAAAAGTTATAAGTCAGCAGCATTTTTGTCCTTCAGCTGCTGACAGGTTTAATCTTCAACAGCAAAAGATTTGCAACTGACTGCTTCAAGTTATCAGCAGGAACAGGTTTCATGCGGATATCTTTAAGACTGTCAGCAATAACATCCTTGCTGCGGATTATTAAATCCGTCAGCAGCAGATGAGTTAACTACTGACAGGTTTAATCTTCAGCAGTAAAAGATTTATAGCTGACTGCTTGAAGTTATCAGTAGGAACAGGTTTCCTGCGGATTTCTTTAAGACTGTCAGCAGCAACATCCTTGCTGGGATTATTAAACCCATCAGCAGCAGATGGGTTTGCTGCTGACAGACTTAACCTTCCGCAGCAACCAAGTTTGCAGCGGACAGGCTTACTCATCCACAACAACCAAGTTTGCTGCTGATGGGTAAATTTAAGTCCAAATTAACTTTTACCCGCTGTAAAAATTAACGTCAGTCTTTACCATGACTGCCTCGGTGTATTACAACTGTAACAGTAAAAGGTGAATTAGGTTGTACTGTACAAGTCATTTTGCTTTTTCCCTCCTCTGCCGTTATAAGAACAAATCAAATTTCCTTACCACCTCCTCACCTTCAATTTCACCCTAAACCCACATCACTTTCTCTCAAGTCCTCACCACATTCAAAGCCCTTCATCCTTAAAACATTCAAAGCCTTCCATATTCTAAACCTTCAAACCTTCCCTCCAAATCAAACAGCAATGGCAGACATCAATAACCCTGACGATAAGTTCTCACCATACCATAACCTTACAGCATACCTAACCAAGGGAAAGAAATCCGAAGGATTCAATGATATGATCGACTTCTTATGTCGATCAAAGATCCATTTTTCCCTCACAACCATCACTGCCATATACATCCCTCATATGGAGGATTTCTGTAGTACCGCCGTCTACTCTACCAAACAGGGGATTCCCCAAATTAAAGCCAAGGTAGACGGAAAGGATATCACCATCTCGGAAGCCACACTCAGAAAACATCTTAAGCTTCAAGATGAGGGAGCAGCCATCTCATACTCAAAGGACGAGTACATAAGCACCTTTGTATCCATAAGGTACACTGGAAATCCGAATGAGTATACAATTGAGAAGGCGCTGATGGGCCCTCCATGGAAGTATCTCTGCCACACTCTTTTCCAATGCATATCTCAGAAGAGGAGTGGATGGCATCGGGTGAGCTTCGCACTTGCCTCCGCCTTCCATGGTATGACCACTGGCCTAGGCTTCAACTTTGCACACCTAATCTTTGAGGGTTTGAGATATAACCTTCAAGAGGGTGCAAAGCAACAATTTTTTATGTACCCAAGATTCTTGCAGGAGGTTTTCAATCAAGAACTAAAAGAACTTTCAAAACCTGCAAGAATCTACATCATGTTGGGACATAAAAATAATATTTTTCAAAGCATGAGAACTGTTTTCAAAAAGTTCTCAGGGGTCAATGTTCCATTGTTATCTACAATGCTGATCATACAAAATACCCCGGGTGACAGTTCAACAATCCCAGCTGATACTGATCCCACACCCTCCACCTCACATCATGAACAACAATTTGCTTCCTCCATTCGAACCCCTGTGCATACTACTAAGGATGCACAGGTACAAAAATTACTTACACCTGTTTTGGATGTTATCGTTCAACCTGAACACAGGGCCCCGGCTGCAACGACATATACCAGAAAAAGAGGCAAGAGAACTCCTTCTTCTCTTGCCTCCAAGATCCAAACCCAACCTCTAAGCCCTCATTTAGAATCCCAACATTCTGATGAGAATATCAAAATGGATAGCCACAACACTAGGGAGACTTCCTTAGAAGCCTCTCTATTAGGATCAGGAGCACATTCTGGATCCATAGAGCAACCCCCTGAGCCACTCCTCTCTCTTCTGAACTTAAGTGTTGAGTAACCTGATTAAGATGATGTACATTCTCCAACTACCACTATCTCGGAGGTACTGATTGATCTTGCTTCCAACACACCTAACCCAAGTTCTTCTACCCTGAAGGTCCACTCTAGGAGTTATGACAGAGTGGATGTGGAAGAGGCAGTCAATACTGCTGGTCCATCAAATGACCCGGAGGACAGTGACAACATCGCTAAAACCTCAACCACGACAACTCACAGTGAGGATGCTTCCTTGGAAACACCCCTCACTGAGAGGAATCCCAGGCGCCAAGAAACCATGGGTGATGGGGATGCAGAGGCTAGGCCTAAGGCCCCATTTAGATCCAAGGATTCCACAACTGTGGATGAGGACAAACTGAAACTTCATAACTTGGAATTGACGGCCAGGGTGGCTATGCTAGAGGCTGAAGTGTCCAAACTAAGACACCAAGTCTCTATGCATGAAGCCCATCAATGCCCAACTGTGCCTACTCCCTCTCTTGTATCAGTGGGCACCCAAACTGACGCTTACTTGTCCACTGATGCAACCAAAAAGGGGGAGATGGTCCTAATGGAAGAAGACTCAGACAGTCTTGACGACTGGATTCAAGAGCAGGCTGTATTTCAAAGCACACTATTCAAGCCAGCTTTTGTACAGGTTCATGACTTGCCAGCTTTAGATGATGAAAAAGAAGAGACATCTGAAGACTGGAAGTTAGTCGTCAGGGTTGTTGATGAGATGCTGACTGATGCTGAAGACACAGAACAAACATATACATCTTTCAGCATCATCCCTGAATCAGCAGCCATCATATGTCAATCCACTGCCCCCCAATTTCCACTGACTTCAACACAGCTAGAGTTTGACACAATACTAGCTTGGGGGTATGATGGAAAGTCTGAGACGTTCTGGATTGGTTAGGAGTTTGGCGGAGTAGAAGAGCTAAACTGGGACTTTCTCAACATCATCCAAGTCTTTCACCTATACCATCTACAATGCATCAACAACTCAACGGACCTCTCAGCAGAACTTGCTATTGGCAGGTTCTATGAGTTGATGGAGGATAATATACCCAACTTCGAAAGACAAATACAAGTAGCAAAAAGGGTAGCCTATCCTGAATCTTCAACAGCAGCAGAAAGAAGACCGACTCCTAGAAGACTTGAAATAATAAGGAGCAGTCTTCTCACTAAAGAAGAAGAAGTTCTGTGCTGGATAAGATTCTTGTACAACAGAATGGTCAGGGATGTAGAAGTGCAAGGATGGACAAGCACTAACTCCCATGACTTCACCTTCTTCCTGAGCAATGGATCTTCTCTATCAATCAACATCAAAGAGATCTTGCTCCTACCTTCAGCCTTCCTGCACAAGGTCTTTGAGCTCAAATCACTCATCTTCAATGTCAACTCCTTAGAAAGTCAAGACATGATCAAAATCATCAAGGTTTCTCTTTATAAGGAGGAATCTGGATCTGACTCGGACCTATCCTTTCTCTCTTCTCCAACAGTCAGACTGAACACAAAAGAAGAATCAAAAAGAAGAGAAGAGGAAAAGATGAAAGAGGCATGGAAAGATGTGACAGGTATGGAATGGGAAGAAGATGAAGAAAGTTCCCCTCCCTTGTCCATTCCCCAAAATGCCAATGAAGCTGAGGCTGAGATTTCAACAGCAGCACCATCATCTGCTGTTGTGATCAGTGAAGCCGAAGCAGAGGCATCCAACAAAGATAAGGGAAAGAGAATTATGACCAAAGAAGATGAAGAGAGGTTGTTCAGAGAGAAAAGAGAGGAGGAAGAAAGAAGAAGAAGAAGAGAAGAAGAGGAGATGGCTGAAATAAAGAAAGCTCAAGATAGACTCACATCCATTCTCCTCAGAGAACAACAAATCCAGCTGTATGCAAAACAGCTGGATGATCTGAAAGTAAAGATTCCTGCAGTTTATCAAATTAAAGAAGATGAAGCTCTTGCCCTTCAACTGCAGGAACAATTTGATAAAGAAGAAGAAGAGATTCAAAAGAAGAAGAAGAAAGAGGCTAAGTTCAGAATAACTGATTCTGAACTAGCCAAAGAAATGAGAGAGGAGTGAGTAAAGGCTCTGATTTCTCAAGGTGAGGATGTAGACTACCTTGAGAAACTATCCAATAAAGAAATCTACAGAGCCTTCATGGGTCAGCAGGGTCAATTGGTAAAGAAGAAAAAGGCTGAAGAATAAGAAAAAGCCAAACAAAAGTCCAAAAAGACCATTGCCTTTAATCAAAGAACCCGCGAAGAAAGGAAGATCATGATTGACTTCCTTAAGGCTAGAGGAGAGAGTGGAAAGAGGCTAGGTCCCATGAATTTCATGAACCTGCAAGCCCTCTATTTTAAAGTCAAGAAGGATGAGAAAGAAAGATTGGAGAAGAAAGGCTCCAAGAAAAGGGTAATCATTCAAGAAGAAGAAAGGAAATCAAAGAAACCCAAGCCTTCTCTATCACCCAACACTTCCTCAATCCAACAACCTTCCACTCTCCATCCTAGACCTCCCTCCTCTCCTCCCTCAAAGTCCAAATCCTCACACCCAACACCTACTCATCAACAACCTCCCAAAAAGAAAAACAAACCCACTTCAAAACCAGAAGACTCAAGAGAAATAATCAGATGGTCTTACAGCCCTCAAGACCAATGGTTTGAAGTGTTCAGGGGGAGGACAGAAGCTAAAAGATCAATTTATACATCTGTTGATGAGGTACTATAGCTTCCAGATTCTGATCTAAAAAGAATGATGAAGCTGGGTGAAGTCAATGAGCCTGAGAATGAAGGTGGGAGACATCTATTGCTGGTAATCAAACATTACTTCAACCCCAGCAAAGATGAAATCATTGATGTCAAACCTCTCCAATCCCACTCTCCATTCATCAGCTGGTCCTACAATGCTAACAAGGATGAATTCACACTGACAGATGTTAAAGGACAGAAGATGAGGTGTTCAAGCAAGGCTATCTTCAAAATGGCAAGCAAGGACATCAAGACTCTATCTGAGCTTCCTCTTAACAATTCCAGCATGGACCAGAGAGGATATGAAGTTGAAAGAAAAGTCAGCAACATGCAAAAGCTTTAGCAACAAAAGCAGTAAGAGAGATTTGGTAGCATCAGTCTAGGGGGAGTTTGTAGAAATAAAGACTGATAGCTACAAAATTCTCTAAGTACAAATGCAGCTGATCTCAGAGTTCGCTGCTGACCAACAATCTGCTGCGGACAAGCTTATCTGCAGCGGATACTTGTTCTTCTGCTGAAGAACAAATTAGCTGCAGATAGCCTTATTTGCTGAAGACCAGAGTTGCTGCGGATAGGCTTCTCAGCAGCATCAACACTTAATGCAGCTGATAGGCAAATCATCAGCAGCTTTGGATGGTCACATCTTGCTGCTGATCCTCATCAATGCTGCTGACAGACTTGTGCCTTGAAGATAAATCGTTGCAGCTGACTATCCATTCCAAGCGTCACTAACAACTTTCTGTAAAAGCTACTGACACACTCAAAGCAGAAGGAACCTCAATGGTGCAACCAATGACGGGCAACAATGCTCTTCTCCAAGCATGCAAGTAATGATGCATAAAGAAGACGCTTCAATAAAGTTAGCTAGTTTAGACTAAACTTGTAATTGTTAGCTTTATACAAAAGATCAACGGTCTGTGTTAGATCTAATCCTTAGAATCAAGGGTTTGTCTTGATTCTAAGTTAGTATAAATACTGTGTAAACACTTCATTGTAAGTGTGCTTTTTGATTGAGTTTTCATTTGTAATCGTTTATTCACAAAAGCTTAATACAACAGTGTTCCTATTAGTATTCTTTCTGTTTACTCGATTATACTTGTGTAGTTGCTATTGTTTCCGCCAATTTCAACTAAGAACAAAACCATCTTGTACTTTCACGATCCTATATACGTCTTTATACTTGGTCCCATTGTTACACCGCCTCCCGGTAAGCAAAATATAATCACCTATTTAACTCTAATATAAAGCATTTTACGTCCGATGTCTTAAACCAACCCGGCGATGACCATTCGAAGGGTTGAGGGTAATTGTTGTCGTTAACGGGAGGCACTACCACTTGTTAAAGCTTTTAAATTTGCAAATCAATAGTCGTGAGGATGAGGCTCTAGCGGTGACTAGGGTCACACATTTGTAATAGCTATATCATTGGATTAGTTAACTTAACATTATCACGTACCAAGCGGATTCGAAACCCAAACCAATACTATTCGTAACCTGATCATTTCCGAGCTATTTACATTCCTGTTATTTACTATTATGTTCGTTACATTTCTGTTACACACATCACGCACGTTTTTACTTTTCTGCTATTTACTTTATCGTCATTTACTTATCTGTCATTTAATTTCCTGTTCCACAAGAACACAAAACTCACTCACTATTTAAACCGGCTAAACATTAACACAAGTTGAGTATTGGAATCCGACCGTGGCCATTGATTCGATACTTGGTTCTTACCTAAACTATATTTCGCTGCGATAGGTACACTTGCCTATTGTGTGTGTTTTTAAGTTAAAGTAATTATCATTTTATAAATTTAAAACCTGATCTCTTAATACCATCATAAAAATATATTTATTATATTTTTATATACTTAAAACATTACGCATAACCTGGCACGACCGCGCCAGTCTTCTTCACCAGTGTGCAACGAACACATAGTTTTTGAGACAGAGTATGGAACACGGGATAAGGCACGACCTGCTAGGTCAATGAATAAACAGCCTTTTGGGTCAAGTGTAGTGCAAGGAGAACCTAATTGCAATACAAGAAGAAGACCGAGAGATATTTGATGCACGTACGGAAATAGCTAGAGCTGAGGCCTGGTTTGCTATACGAGTAACCATAACGATGTTTATCTTGGTGCTCATCTGCTTTCTGGTTGAAAGCTACCTGAGGCGTTAGCCAGATTTTTTATTCTTGTCTTTAAATTCCCATTCAAACCGCTACCTTATCTTTGGATTAAGTTTTTGACATTTTATCATATGTTGAGTTTTATATTACAATGCCATTACTCATTGATTTAACGTTGCAAGTATGAGATACATCTGTCACGTTTTTCACTTGTACATTAATTTACAAACAAGAGTAAGTTTCAATTACTTGTTAGTTTACAAACATCAGATTTTTCATGTGCACATTACCTACAAAAATCTTCTCATTATCTTGCACCTCCAGAGTTTGAGCTTACTAGGCACTCCAAGGAGATAAATCATCCCGTGTAGGCGTTAAGCATCCATATAAACTACAACAACAATTTAAGAATTTAAAAATCCAACTACCTACATTGTACATGAACTCCAAACAACACGTTTGTCTGTGAAACTCGATCACGTACAAAATTTGATAGTTTACATTACTCATGAGATTGTTTACATTATACACGAAACCTGATTGATCACATTGTGCATAAAACTAGATTGTTTGCAACATACATGATACTAGATTGTTCACATTGTACATGAGACTTAGTTGTTTACAACATACGTGATACTAGATAATTTACATTATACATGAAACTTGAGTGTTTGCATTACACACGAAACTAGACTGTTTACATCGTTTGCAATTAATTTTCCACTATATACATGAGGCATGATCATTCACTTTATCCATGAAAGTTGATAGCTATAAACTTTGAGTATTCGGGGTTTGACGTATTCTTGTTCAAACACGAGTGAGCTATTAACTTTATGGGTAATCTTGAGGATTATGCCATCTACCTAGGACAACCATAAATGGGGTTGTGCCACATTGTTATTCTTTTACTCATTGACTAATTTTTATGTACATAGTAATTTGTTAGCAACCCATGTGTGAAAACACTAGTAATGATTTAAGTGATCTTGTGTCCCCTATTGACCCACACATAATGGGATGATCTATACGGACCATGCGATGAATTGAGAAATTATGGGTGATCACGTAATTACAAAAGTCAGCATATGGAAAACATAGTGAATTATGTCGTGTGTTATGACATAAAACCTATCGTGATATATAGTAACAAAACTGAGATGATATGATAAGGGCATGGTGGATATGCCGCTGGTACTTCATATATATAAGTGTTCCTATCATATTGTCAGAAATAGCGTTGTTTGTGTCACGTAAAGTTTTATGTTATTTCAACCTTGACCAATGTTTGTGAAATCTCTTATCTAGTGACAATTCTTGTACATATTAGACTACATCCTAAACAAGTCTTGATCATCAAATTCCTATTGTTCTCATTTCAAGTCATGCATTCCATCATTGAAGTCCAGAATATTCTCTGACAATTTACTCAACCAAAATTCACTATCATCATTCATAACTTCGAGTATCAGATCGAATCTTGTCGCGAATTATACTCCTCGAGCCAATTTTCAAAGTTCATTGAGAATCCAAACGTGGCACGGGTTTACTTGAGAAACGTGAGGATCAAATAAATCCTAAGTACCCTCACCTCTTCCCTGATTCAGTAGCTTCAACTAGCTGAATTTCGGGACGAAATTCACTCAATTTGGGGATACTGTAACATCCATGATTTTTGGCCTTATTTATTTTATTTTTTTATTTATTTCATACAATAATGATACTAAGTTTAAATCCCTCACTTATTCAAACATATTATGTCACACTAATTATTTTAAAACATATTGCAATACAATTTTACAGATCTTGCATTATACATATTATCCCTCTATAACACCTACATACGCATGCATAAACAAACGTTTTACTATAATACGTATATATATATTAAAATGAAGCATGCGAGTTCTTATCACATCTATATGTACTTAATAGTGAATATGTGAGCAAACACATAAATATATGATAAATTAATAATACATTTTTAATAAAACTTATGAGCAAACACATAAATATATATACGAAATTGTTTATAAATAAAAATGTAATCATATATATATATATATATATATATATATATTTGTTAAACCATTTATACAATTTGTAACTTATAAAAACAGAAATTCTTCCTTTACAAAATATTTATAAAGGAATATTTAGGTTTTTCTTTTTATAAGTTTTATAAAACCATTTTTATAAATAAATAACTTAACACACCCTCAAAGGAATTGAGCCTTGAACCCTTACTCAAGCATTTGAACCCCATAGTCTCATTTTGAACCCCCCCTCATTTAACCTAATTGAACTATTTCATAGATTTAGACTCAAACACTTCCTTGTTCCTGATTTTGACTTTCTAAAAGTCAACCGATCAAAATCAGTCTTAAATCCATGAAGTCGAAACCATTATCAATTGCAAATCACTCAGAAAGCCTTATAGGATCATTTCGAATACTCATCATGACCCAATTTAATGGTAATCAAAGGTTTTAACTCAAAAAAATGCCCCATAACTGTTTTTGTGGTTTCAAAATCAAACCATGCGTTCCTGTTGAAATCAAGCCATAGAATCAAGCTAACAACGTGCGCGACCCCTTGTTTGTACTCTCTGAATACTCAAACCCACTCCAAAACATCCATGGATCACGATCAAACTCCAAATAACCTGAAACTTTCGGCTTTAATCGACCTCCATCTCCTCATATTTATTCCAGGTAAATTTCATGCCCATATACTCGTTTTGATTCCCAAATCAAAAGCCCCAACATCTCTATGGTGATCTATGCTCCGATCAGGACTATTTTCAGGTGCGCGATTTGGGGAAGAAGGTGGGTATGGGTTTGTGGTTAAATATTTAACGAATGGATTCTTAGCGTGGCTTGATGCTAGATCACTTGGTCAGAACTCACGGCTTATACACGAGAGGTCACCGCTTCGAACCCACCCGCACCCCTCTTTTTTTCACGCGCACCAGATCAGAACCCGGCCCCTCTCTGTTCCTGATTAACATCCAAAAAAATTAGTCCTAATACACTAAAGACTCCTTGGTCCAGTGGTTGTGCAACTTGGGGTTTCTAGAGCAGACCCAGGTTCGAACCAGGCAGCCTCCATTCTTTTTAGAAACCGTTTTAACCCTTTTCTTTTTCTTATAAAAATTATTTTATGAAAACTATAAAACCCAAAAACCGTTTTAATAATTTTATTGATAAGTTTTCAAGGAAAAGTGATTTATTTTGTTATTATTAGATTTAAAAAATAAAAATAGAACTTAATTTATTTTAAACAATTATTTTTAACAAATTAATTACATAATACCCTCAAATTATAAATTATGATTTGACCATGATCGTGATCGTTTTTCTTTAAAAACTCATTTATTTTTGCAAGACTTATACATCATTTACTCATGAAGTAGTTCTTTCTGTTACATTTAAAACGTATTTTTAGTTGACAATTAGTTCTGGTTTAATCATTAATTAATTGAAACATCACTTTTATACTTTCAATTTTGGGTTAGTTACCAGTGGAATCTAAATAATCTTCTTATACACTTATTTATAAATCAAACTAATTAAATAAAAGTCCCCGTGCATTTATTTATTTACTCAACCATTTTTATCCAATCATCTATCCTTTTACACTATTTATTTATTCCATTAGTTATCCATCGTTCAATCCACTCATTTACAAACAATTGGAAGGCTATTTGTTTATTTATTTATGCAATTATTCACAAGATAACTCCAACTACTTATTCATACACTTATACAATTTATCAAGGAATTTCATAAATATTATTTGAGACTCCATCAAGTATTCTCCTATTTAACCTAATACACCAACACCCAACCCCTTGTACATTAGGACCTCCTTTAAGTCTTGTGAACCCATTATTGATGCACCTATACTATTAAATCATAGGTTAATCTTGAGATTAGCCAAATCATTTGTGCAACAACGACAACAACATATTGTGTGATATTCATCTACTTGTTTACAAGGTTAGTTTACATATCCCCTTTTACATATTTACATCTTTGGGGTGAAACATGATTACATTCAAACTATTTGCAATTATTATAATTTAAACATTATGATCATGTGTGCAATTTGTGCCTTATGCCTGAACACTATTTGTGCAAACAACATTTACATACTTTTGTGCATAGTGCAAGTGTAATCATTAACTCAGTATAAGCCGACGGTATACAATGATAGATCTATTGAGTCTAACCAACCTATCTGGTTAGTGTGATTATTACCAAAAACACTTAACGGTAACTGTTATGTTATGCCTATCACTTAAGGATAACTATTGTGTTATGCCTAACACTTAAGGATAATTGTTGTGTTATGCCTATCAGTCACAAGGTTTGATTGTACGCCGCAGTTTAAACTATAGCGATTCTCCATAATTTCCTTATTAAAATGATATCATATGAATTATACACAAACTGTGATTATTACTTGTGGTATCAAAACCTATGTATGCTCACCAACTATTTTTAGTTGACCTTGTTTTCATCATGTTTCAGGTACCAGTGTTTGAGATGATATGCAAGATACTACATATAGGATTTGGACTTAGTGAACAAAGAATTTAGATATGTTGACGTATTTGTATTTGGTTATTTATTGAACTTATGTAATGAAATCCTGATTTAATAAACAATATGAAATTTAGTTGATCATGTGCTTATGAACAGTCTACACGTCCGCCCCAGCGTATTTCGCCGTCGGTTGGGGTGTGACAGATTGGTATCAGAGCCATGGTTATAGGGAATTAGGTTATTAGAAACCAATGATCTAGTCTGTAACCTTACGATATGTCACACCCCGCCCCCGGCACCCCCGAGACGTTACCAGCTACGACATCCGTTGTCACCTTCGGTACCTGCTTTGATTTCAGAGTTTGGATTTGTGCATCGGAATAATGGTTTTTAAACAGGATCTCTTTAACGATTCTTAACCTCAAGGGTTAGTTTTTTAAATGCTAGAATCTTGTCGTGTAGACAAAAGATTTCTTTATTTAAATACTTGGGTATAAAACCCGATCGTTTGTACATTAGATTTTTGAAATCAAAACCCTGACCAAAGTCAGTATATAATCTACAAGGAGGTATTCTACCTAGGTAGTCGACATCCTTTGGGCACCTTAACCTTGACTTTTCTCAGGTTCTTTCCTGTTGCTCGCACGAACCTGTATAACACATTTTTGGGTTGCACCGGGTCCAGGTGTGTGGCCTGACCCGGATTATGCAACAAAACTGTCATCGGGACTTAGGCCATAGCCGATCCCGGTACTATGAGGTCATTTCATTCTTTTCGTGAAAACATTTGAAATTGAACGTCAGCTATATGATGGTGAATACTTTATGACCTCAAATCATTTTCATAAGCATGGAAAAACAGTTTAATTAAACAGTTAAACATTTCATCATTGGAGGATTCTAGTGATCATATCACTTCCTTGTATTTCATCCATTTGTATACATTAGACAACCACTCGGGGCCACGCGGCCAAACTGGCACAACTGCATTTTACGCATCACCCGACATACAAGCCAACCCCGCCCGGCCCAACTGGATCCGGAGCGAGTGTAAATATTTGATCAAACTTTACGTACACTTCTTGGGTATCAACATTCCACAGGGGTAGAACCCCTGATTCTGGGATTAGTATGAGTAAATATTTAATTATCGTGTTTTGCCCTTTTTGTAAACATAATTCGTTTGATCATTTGCGTGAAGGTGCCGACAGCACCAGCACGTCTTATTTGCGTTATGATACCTTACAGCCCATGCGCGTTTTACAAATCGTTTTTGTAAAATCTCACTCTCGCCATGCGAACGAGTATTTTTGACAAAGACAGTATTCACCTTGATTTTGAAGTCGGTGATTGAAAAATAATAATCTTAGTGTTAAGTAGCTCTTAGGGCTCTAGCACTTCAACTTGCACTTCTATGCATTCCTCAAGTTTCTTCGGCTCTAAACGCTCGAGTCCGGTTGATAAGCGAAAGCCAGTCAAACTCAAAGGAGCGGCTCGGGAGTCGGGACAGCCAGAGGGCTCGGGAGCAGAAAAAAATCAAGAAAGAGTTTGATAGAGGGTGTGGAAAATGAGAACCTTGAGCTCTCTATTTATAGGCTGATAACGGCCTCACGTCGGACCGTTGCCCAGGGGATATCGGACTGATATGCCTTCATTGTCCCGCATGTGCGCCACATTGCAGCCATGCAATTCCGAAGTGCCACCCGTCCATGTTGGACCGAGTAGGCAAGCCATGTCGGTCCGACGTCCGTCCACGCGTCCGACATGATGATGCATGCCCTACACGTGTCTTGACACGTGTCTAGTGTAGAGGGTCTAGGGTTATGCATTACGGACCGTTTTTTATACCATGTCGGTCCGACGGTTAACCTCTTATCATATCTGACCGATATCAATCTCATGTCGGTCCGATATCTCCTTACTTTAAGAATTTTCAAATTTATTTTCTGAACCTTATTGGGTTTTCATTAACTCCCGTTATTTCGTATAAGTTCCGGGCAGAAATTGAGATCGGGATTTTGGCAGGTGTTATATTATCCCCAACTTTTTCAAAATCTCGTCCTCAAGATTACTTTCTGAATAAGTGTGGATATTTCTTTTTCATTTCGAATTTCCAGTTCCCACGTGTACACGGGTCCACGTCTGAAATTCCACTTCACCTTGACAAATACGAGTTTCTTTCGTTTCAATTTCTTTTCCTGCCGGTCCTCAATTTGTAACTGTTGTTCCAAAAACTTAAGCCTTTCATCCACTACTACATCTTATAATAGTATGGCTAAGGTTTCATCTGCTAGGCATTTACGTAGGTTAGAGACATGGAACACATCTTGTACTCCACTCATCTCTATTGGAAATTCCAATCGATATGCCATATGTCCGATTCGTTCTGGGATTTTAAATGGCCCAACAAACCTAGGGCTTAACTTACCTTTCTTTTCGAATCATACCACACCCCTTCCAATGTGATACCTTATGTAAAACATTGTCTCCAACGTTAAATTTTAACGGCTTTCGCCTTTTGTCGGCATAACTTTTATGTCTATCACGAGCCGTTTTCAATCTTTCCCTGATTTGTAATATCTTATCAGTGGTTTCCTGGACTATCTCAGGTCCTGATAACTGGTTTTCCCCTACTTCAGCCCAACACACGGGAGTTCTGCATTTTCTGCCATACAAGGCTTCAAATGGTGAAGCCTGGTAGTTGTTATTGTAAGATAATTCTATCAGAGGTAAGTGGTCGTCCTAACTTCCTCCTAGGTCAATAACACATGCTTGAAGCATATCCTCCAAGGTTTAGATTGTCCTCTCGCTCTGCCCATCCGTTTGAGGATGGTATGCAGTGCTAAGGTTTAAACGAGTTTCGAGAGATTTTTGGAAGCTCTGCCAGTATCGAGACGTGAATCGACTGTCTCTATCTGATATGACGGATAACGGCACTCCATGTAAAGATACTATCTTGGTAACGTATAATTGGGCCAGTTTATCCATGCTAAAAGTTTCCTTTATGGGTAGGAAATGTGCGAATTTGGTTAAACGATCAACGATAACCCATATTGTGTCATTTCCTTGACTGGTTCGGGGAAGTTTAGTGATGAAATCCATGGTGATCATTTCCCATTTCCATACTGGCAACTCAAGTTGTTGCAACAACCCAGATGGCTTTTGGTGTTCGGCTTTAACCTTGGAACAGGTTAGACATTTGTCCACATATCCAGCTGTGTGCTTTTTCATGCTGATCCACCAGTATTCTGGTTTCATATTTTTGTACATCTTATCACCACCGGGGTGAATTGTGTACTTGGACTTATGGGCTTCCTCGAGAATTTCTCCTCAGAGATTTCCATAGATTGGAACCCATATTCGTTTATTCATTCTAAGGATGTCGTCATTTCCTTTGACGAGTTGTTCAGTCCTTCCTATCATCCCCTCGTTTTCGAGGTTTACCTCTTTCAAGGCTAATTTCTATGCCTGTTTGATCTGAGAAATAAGACTGACTTGCAGGTCGAGTCTTAGGGCACATACTCGCTTTGGTTTTTCATGTTCTTTTCGGCTCAAGTCGTCGGCTACTACGTTAGCCATGCCTCCATGATAACATATCTCGCAGTCATAGTCGCTTAGGACTTCCATCCATTGTCTTTGTCTCATGATCACCTCTTTCTGGCCGAAGACATACTTTAGACTATTGTGATCTGTGAAAACCGTGAATTTGACTCCATAGAGATAATGCCTCCATAATTTCAGCGCGAAGATTATGGCACCTAACTCCAGGTCATGAGTCGCATAGTTCTTTTCATGAGTGTTAAGTTGTCGAGATGCATAAGCGATAACTTTGTTTCTGTGACAGTCCGGACTTTTCAGTTAGTTTTGTTAGTAACTCCGTTAAGTATTCAGTTAATTCCTAACCCAGTTAATCCAATATTAAACCACATGGATTAATTCTGTCATTATTTGAACTAAAACTTCAGGGACTAGTTATGTAACTATTCAAAACCACAGGGTTTTGAGTTCTGTTGACTTTCCAAAGTCAAACCTAACATTCATTTGATTCGAATCAAACCAGAAACTGAAGTGGCTACTCAAATTCTCGGCTGTTAATCATCGTATTGATGATATCGATCATCAATTAGCCGTTTCTAGGCGTTTTAACTACTTCATAATCATGAATTAACTCTCTAAACCTGTAACCGTCGAACCCGCAACAATGATCATCGAATTCAAGCAAATTCTCTTATTATTCTGCAATCACGCACACTGCACACCTCATTCGCACTCCCCTAAAGCTTTTGCCTACACCAATTATGCCGAAGAAGCAGTCAAGGTCGCCGGAATCTAACCTGCAGGCCGACGACACTCATTCTAGTTTCAAGCTATCAATCCATCAACCATTCTGGTAATTGTTTATAGTCTCAGTTTCGTCTCAATTCATAGATCAAAAGCCCTATCATTATCAGGGCTTAAATTATCTAATTCAACGTGCACCAGTTCTAGGGTTCATTTACTTTCGAATTTAATCAAACCCCATCAATCTGATAATGAAAACTGAAATCGATCATGTCCACAGACTCGCCTCGACGTCTAGATCGAAAGCCCTATACTATTTGGGGCTTACATGATCGAATTGAATAGGACCTGATTCTAGGGTTCATGCAAAACTGGTTTAATCGAAACCCAGTCTAGAACCTGTTTAAATCTAATTAAACTATACCACTAGATTCGTAATAACCTGCTTAACATTAGCCCTATTCCAATTTAACATCTTATCATCGAATTGATATCAATCTGGAAGTTAGGGTTTGTTATTGAAACGATTTGGGGTTTTCGATATTAAACACAATTTTAATGCAATTAAACCTTATCAACAGATTCGCAAGTTCGTTTTTGTTAAAAGCCATATGTTTTCATCATATATTAATATCGGATCTGAATAAATCGATTCGATGTTCATGTCAGGGTTTTCGATTCCTAAATCGAGGATTAAAGGATTCAAGAGTTGATATTTTTCCAATTAATCCCAAAACCAGATTCGCTTATACCTCGTAATCAAAAACCCTTTGCTGCTTCGATCGATCATTATCGGATTCGATGGATTGGGACTGGATTCGATCGAAGGTGCTTTGGGGAGGGAAGCCATTTGAACTTGGGTGTTAAAACCATTTAGAACCGGTTAACATCGCGAAACCCTAGCGGGCGGATTGGTTAATGCAGTGTGTGCGTGTGGGAGAGACCCGGGTTCGAGTCTGGGCTCCCACATTTCTTTTTAGACATTTTTCTAAACATATTTATTTATTAAAAATCAAACCATATATTATTATAATATTATACAAACGTGTTTTAACTCCGGAAACAACCCGTAGACTCGGGTTTGAATTTATTAACTCATTTTTATTATTATTTTCCCACTTTTAAAAATAATATATTTTCCAAGACTTAGTATAAAATAATATGTTTATATTATTTTCAACCCATGACTCGTATTATTAAATAATATATAGATTTATATCATTTCGTATCGTTTTGTAACCTTGTATAACATTTGAAACTAAATAATAAGATAATTAATTATATTATTTACTCGCATTTATCGCGTTCTTAAAAATAATATATTTATTATTTTGTACCACGAATGAGTAATTAGAATATCCTTTCGAACCTAAAAATAATATATTAAATTATATTATTTTCCTAATTTTTGTAAATGACAAAACGCTCGAATATATTTATTATTGTTGTTGTCATTCGTCGCGCAACGTATATATTTAATCTATTTACTAATTAAAGAATTCCTATTCCCGTGGACACGTTCGTCTACTCTCGGTTACTAGAGCGTTTCTTTAGGACGCTTCTCATTCCGTGTCGTTGTCATAATTCCCATTTTATCCCTAATTTAGGTGTTTATAATTTTAGGGCATCCGTAAGTTGTTTGAGACTTACACACGTGGTTCCAACTTGTCCTTTGTGTGATACGACCTACAACGCAACGCAGGTGAGTTTTCACGGCCCCTTTTACTGTTTTAACTTGGGGGAGAAAACATGATTAAACAATTTTGGATTTTGTAATTCGTATGATATCAAGGTTATATGCTAAGCGTAACACGCTATGACAGAAAGTCCTCATCTTATATCGAACCGTTAATATGGATCTTAGCGAGGTAATATTTAGTAGTACTAATGGGTTTGACAAATCCCACCCGCGTTAGTCGCGCTAACAAGGTTAGATATCGAACGGGTGAAATTGTAGCCTACTCACACCGCCAGTGTTGATAGACCTGACAGGAGGCAATAAACAAACAATCAGCTTCCGTTACGAGCGCTTGAGCTGAACATGAACATAGGTTAGCTACCTACAGATACGTACTGAATGAACATAAATCCGGTAAACGCTTATTTACATATATTGAAACCTGTGGACTCACCAACCTCGTGTTGACATATTTTCTTACATGTTTTCTCAGGTCGCTAAGATAAGACACAGGTGCACGTTAAGGCATGTATGGGATTCAACCGCTTTGATTATAATTTATTCATGTTTGTTTGAATTATTCTATTGTACCTGTTTTGGTTGGATGTTTGGACTTTTGAACTTTGGTTTTGGGCGCGTGTATTTCGCGCATTTACTTTCTTTACGCTTCCGTATTGATACGCTGATTTAAATGATATTTTCATTTTGAGTCCCATGTAGAGTCGTTCAAAGTAACTAATGTCTGAGATCCTGGTTCGTCACTTCCCAAACGGTAAAACTCTGTTAGTTGAAATTGGGGGTGTGACAGATTGGTATCAGAGACATTGGTTATAGAGAACTAGGATTGCATACTAGACTATAGCCTCACACTTTAGTTACATGTCATTTGGATGTTTGGCACTTATATGTATTGTTACAGGAACATGTCGTCAACCCCACCTCCATCACCTAAGGCACCAAGACATAAGGCACTTATCCTATCATCCCCGGAGCCCAAAAGGCGCCGTACTATTCAAGTGACTATTCAGTTGACCAAGGGGAAGCAAGCAGTGCGCAAGCAATGAATCCTGCTCGAAACTAGAATGCCTACCCACAAATGATCCAAAGATGGATCGAAATGAGAAATGTCCCACCACCTTACTTCGGTTCTACTTCCTCATCAGCTACCTTGCCTAGCTTGCCAGGTACTATGGAACAAGCTTTTGCAGCCTTTGTGTTCTATATGTCTAGAGAGTTAAGCATTGTAAAAGATGCTACCGATGATACCGAATATTCTGAAGAGGGAGCCTCAAATAGAGGAGAATAAAGTAGGGATAAAACTTTTAACTGCTGAACTAGCAGTAACTGACTAGGTCCATAACATTTTGGTGGATCTTGTGACACATTTGGAGACGAGGGTGGACACCTCGGACGATGACATGGAAGGAGTTCTGGAGAGAGTAGCTGCTCTGGAAGCTCAGCTACATGTAGCAAACCACACTGCTGAAGGTCTTCAAGAGAGGGTGACACACCTGGAAGCTCAATTGCAAGCCGCTTTATTTCCTGAGGAGATTCCACATTCTGATGGCGAGGAAGAACCTTTTGAGGAGGAACCTTTTGAGGAGGAGCCCTTTAAAGAAGAGCCCTTCAAGGAGGAGCCCTTGGAGGAGGAACCAGTAGAGATAGACGATGCACAATCGTATGTTTCTTCCGATGACGAAGATACTTGATAATCTTCCTATTCTATATTCCTTTTCATGCCTATTTTGTTGATGTTATTTCTCGTTTCAAACCTAGATGGGTAAGGTTGTTCCCATCCAATAAAAGCATGAGAAGTTTAATATTTGAGTTATTTATTTTGTAGCCTTACAATTTATTTAATTTTCAAAATATTAGATGTTGTATCTCCTTACTCATACCTGAATAATGTTTAATATGCGATATATTTCTCATTGTTTTTCATTTGTGATTGTGAAGAATCATGTCAGGGAGAGGACGCGGAGGCCGTGCCGGTGGTCGGGGTACCATTAACATGATGGCAGCAGAGCTAGCGGCACTAATAAATGATAGTGTGGCGGAGGCTCTAGCAGCACAGAATGCTCCAGGTAAATGTTTTAGCAAGTGATAAATGATGTCAAACCATCTCTTAAAAAGCCTGCCCTAAACTCTATAATTCCAATCCTATTTTTATTTCTAAATCCAGGACAGCAAAACCAACAACCCGCCTACACTTTCAAGGCATTCATGGATTGTAAGCCCCACGCCTTTAGGGGAACTGAAGGAGCCGTTGGACTACTTCGTTGGTTTGAGAAGGTTGAATCGGTGATTGCCATGTGCAACTGCCCCGTGGCTAATCAGGTAAAGTTTGCCGCCGAAACTTTAGAAGGCCCGACACTCACATGGTGGAACGCCCAGGTCCAAATGTTGGGTCTGGACATGGCGAATGGACTCCCATGGGAAGAATTTAAATAAATGATGAAGGAGGAATGCTGTCCTCGCGATGAAATCCAGAAGTTAGAGGGAGAGTTTTGAAACCTAAAGATGGAGGGTTCTGAAATTGAACTCTACACCACACGTTCCCATAAACTTGCTACTATGTGCCCGCATATGGTAACCCCTGATTACAAGAAAATTGAGCTTTACATTGGAGGTCTAGTGCCTCAAATACAAATCATGGTTACTTCATCCAATTCTGCCACTATCCAACAAACTATCCGACTTGCCCATAAGTTAACCGACCAGGCGGTGACACAAGGGACTCTACCTCCGAGAGGTTCGGTTTCTAAGCCCACCGACACTCACAAACGCAAGTTCGATCACCATTCCAACACCCACAACCCTTCCAACTCTCACTCCAAAGGACCCTAACCTAACCAACCCCAGTTTAATCAACCACAGCAGCAACAACAGCGTAGGTTTGAGCCTACTAAGAACTTCTACCAGTCGACCTCTTCAGGTCAAAACCAGGGTGGTTACGCGGGGAAGTCTCCGAAGTGTAACAAGTGTAACTTCCACCACTTTGGGTTTTGCAACCGTTGCCAGAGGTGCGGCAAAATAGGTCATGCTGCTAAGGACTACAGGGGTGAGTTACAAGCTAAACAACCTTTTCAACAACCTGGATCCACAAGGGGTTGTTTTGAGTGCGGAAAGGAAGGGCACATTCGGAAGAATTGTCCTCAATTGAAGAAAGGGGGTAATGGAAACCACAACCCTAACCAGAATAACAATGGTAATGGTGGTAATAATGGAAATGGTGGAGGAAATGGTGTGAAGGGACGAGCCTTCGTACTAGGATCTGGAGAAGCCCGTTACTACCATAATGTGGTCACCGGTAAGTTCCTCATAAATAATTACTTTGCTTCTGTCCTTTTTTACACTGGTGCTGATAAAAGTTTTATATCTAAGAAACTTAGTGATATGATAAAAGGAACTCAAACACTGTTAGAAGCTAAGTATATAAAAGAGATAGCTGATGGCCAAATAATTGAAGCAACTCACATTCTTAAGGGATGTAAGCTTGAGTTAGCTAAACGTATATTTAATATCGATCTTATGCCGGTCACACTTGGTAGTTTTGATATAATTGTCGGCATGGATTGGCTATCTAAAAACCAAGCCGAAATTATCTGCCATGAGAAGATTGTTCGTATTTCTCTCCAGAGTGGAGAAACCCTTTTCGTTCAAGGCGAAAGAGTTGGTGCAGTCATGGGCATCATATCTTTTATGAAAGCACAAAATGCCTTCCAAAGGGGCATATGGCTATTTTGGCTCTTGTTGCTGAGCAGCCATCAGAAGAGAAGAAGATTGAAGATATTCCCATCGTGCGTGAATTTTTGGAAGTGTTTCCCGAGGATCTGCCCGGTCTGCCACCGCACCATCAAGTTGAATTCCAAATTGATTTAGCACCCGGAGCAGCACCGATTGCTCGGGCACCTTACAGACTGCACCCAGTGAATTACAAGAGTTGTCCACTCAATTGCAAGATTTGTTGGATAGAGGTTTCATTCGACCTACTTCGTCGCCGTGGAGAGCTCCGGTACTATTTGTCAAGAAGAAGGACGGAACTTTCCGTATATGTATTGATTACCGGGAGCTGAATAAAGTCACAATCAAGAACCGCTACCCTTTACCTCGCATAGATGACCTCTTTGATCAACTACAAGGATCAAGTTTCTATTCCAAAATAGATCTTAGGTCTGGCTACTATCAGTTAAGAGTCCGAGAAGAGGATATCTCTAAGACAGCATTCAGAACAAGGTACGACCATTACGAGTTTATGGTCATGCCTTTCGGATTAACCAACGCATGTCACACCCCAACCGACGGCGGAAACGTCGGGCGGGACATGTAGACTGTTCATGAGCACAAGGTTGACTAAATTGAAATATATTAATCATCCAAATTCATTTCAAATATTCAAGACAAAACCAAATCAAACCAAGTACATAAAATGAAATACATAATCCTTTATTAAAATTATCTACGTCTAAAACTTAAGTGTAGCAAGTCTTGATCAAATCACACATTAGTACCTGAAACATGAATAAAATAAGGTCAACTAAAAAGTTGGTGAGCATACACATGTTTGTACATAGATAGCATATAGATTGTAATAAACAAATCCTTACATAACATGATAAAATAAGGCATTTATGTAGAGCAGCTATTGTGTAACCAAGTACAATCAAACCTTTGTAACTAGCATGCAAAATTGTGTTGTCGGTAACAATCACCCCAATCTGGGTGGGTTTGTCAGACTCAATAGATCTATCATTGTTTACCGTCGGCTTGAATAGTTATTGATTGCACATAAATCGCACACAAAAGTTAGCACAACTAGCACTCAGGCATAAAGCTCAAATTTGCACACATGAATGTAAAGAGGATTTGTACTTGTGTAGTTTGTGTAAATGAAAGCATTAGATTGTATATATGTTCCACCCCAAAAATGTAAAAGAGTAAAAGGGGCTATGTAATACTCACTTGGTTTGAAGGCGTAGCTAATACGAGAGACTAGATAGTAATACGAGGTCCTTGTAATGCACAACGTTAACCGATAGTGTAATATGTATCGAATCAACAGTATGCACAATAGTCTATGTCTAAGTCTAAGGTTAAATTGGATGGGTGTATAAGGAATTTGAAGTTGTAGGTGTTAACTTGAATGGTGTTGTATAAAATTAAGGTTTAAGTTTGGAATAACTAAATAACAAAACAAAAATATTTACTTAGTTATAAAAATAATGTAGGTATTAGGGGTAAGTAAGTATAACCTAAATAAATGATTTTTGTTTAAATGTAAATTAAATAAATAATTGTTACCTTATTTATTTATTTATAAAATATGTAATTTAGTCATTTTGTTATAAAAATGTATTAGATGTTTTATATTAAATATAAATTTCTTTACTTTATTTTTATAAAGATGTTTAAATAAATTGTGTAAATAATAATTAAATGTAGGGTTTAACAGAAAATATGAATTAAATTTTGTAAGTTTTAAATAAATAACTTCTATTTATTTTAAAATAGAAATTTGATCTTCGTCAATATAAATCTTTATAAAATCAATTCTTTTTATTTAAAAATTAATATGAAATACTTATTGTTTTTAAAATATGGAAATAATTATTCTGTCAAGACTTTTCTCACACACACGACCGTGCCTGGGACAAGGCACGATCGTGCTAGAACCACGGGCGCGACCGTGCTAGTCAGGGACGCGACCGTGTTGACCAATACAGAGGATAGAGCTAAGCTCTTCACTAGGCACGACCGTGTCTGGGCCAGGCATGACCAAGTCTAGTCAAGGGCATGACCGGGTCTGAGTGTGTGAGCCATGACCGCGCTGATATTGGCACGACCGTGTCTCATGAAGCACGACCGCGTTAGGATACTAGCGCGACCGTGTCTGTTCCAAAACAGAAACGATTTGACTAATTCTTATATTGTTGATGTTGGAATTTATAGGGCTTTCACCCATTCGGTTATTACGAATCTTTTTGTATAGTTTAATTGTATTTAAAACATTCCCAAGATAGTATTCGATTAAACCATTTTGAAGTGAACCTTAGATTTGGGTTCGTGTTAAATTGGCTATTGTAAACCCAAATTACGTTGGGGCTTTTGATCTATTGACTAAAACGATAGTGTAGGAGGTTTCAATTACCCGGAAGGACGATGAATTGATAGCGTACGGTAGAGATGAGTTCTGGCGATGACGGTTTGATCTCCGACGTCTTCTGCTGCAATTTCGGCTAGAATCAACGTGTTCAGGAGCTTCAGAGAGGATGATAATGCTTTTGCTTGGGAGGATTAAAGTCAGAATGATGGATTCGATGAGCAAAAGAGGGAAAGGTCGACGGTTTTAGTTTAAAAATTTGTAATTGGTTTTAATTCAGGTGTAATGTCGATGTTTAATTGACTAATGATGGTTGTTAATAGATGAACGTGTATAACCGTTACAAAGTTGAACGAGTTTAGGATTAAAGATCATTTTTATGTTTCAACTGTCAAGAGGCGCGACCGTGCCAATAAGGGGCGCGAGCGTTCCAAAGCAAGTCGCGCGACCGTGCCAAGGCACTTGGTACGACCGTGCCAGAACGAGGCGCGACCGTGCCTATTAGGGTTTCTGTTTATTTATTTATAAAATCAGTCCTTGCAAATTTCAGTATTGCCAGATTTGTATAAATATAAACTTATGTAGAGTTTAATAGGATATATTCGTGTAAAATTTGTGGATTTGCATTGAAACATAGTATTTAATTGTTGGTACGAATAGAACAAGTCCGTGTACCAGAATTTGGTTTGAAATGTATCAAATTGAACTGAAATATAGATAATGAAAATCAGAAATGTTACAACGTACATGCGGTATTCATGGACCTCATGAACCGTGTGTGTAAGCCTTACCTTGACCAATTCGTTATCGTTTTCATCGACGACATCCTCATTTATTCCAAGAACAAGGAAGAACATGAGGAACATCTACGCCTAATTTTGGAAAAACTTAAGCGAGAGCAACTGTATGCTAAGTTTTCCAAGTGTGAATTCTGGATCCGGGAAGTTCAGTTTCTAGGACATGTGGTTAACGAGAAAGGAATACATGTCGACCCATCAAAGATAGAAGCCATCAAGAATTGGGCAGTACCGACGACTCCGACTGAGGTGTGACAATTTCTGGGATTGGTTGGATATTACCATCGATTCATCGAAGTATTTTCAAAAATTGCTCAACCTCTCACTGCTTTAACTCAAAAGGGTAAAGTCTATAATTGGGGCGATAACCAAGAGTCAGCATTCCAACATCTTAAACAGAAACTTTGTAGTGCACCTATTCTAGCTCTTCCGGAAGGAACCGATGATTTTGTAGTGTATTGTGATGCATCTATTCAAGGTCTGAGTTGTGTCTTAATGCAACGCGAAAAGGTGATTGCATACGCTTCACGTCAACTAAAGGTCCACGAGAGAAACTACACCACTCATGACTTAGAATTGGGAGTCGTAGTCTTCGCACTTAAGATATGGAGACATTACTTGTAAGGTACCAAATGCACCATCTATACCGATCACAAGAGTCTTCAGCATATCTTCGAACAGAAACAGTTGAACATGCGAAAGCGTCGTTGGGTCGAACTCTTAAACGATTATGACTGTGCGATCCGATACCACCCGGGTAAAGCTAATGTTGTAGCTGATGCCCTAAGTCGAAAAGAAACAAAACCCAAACGAGTTCGAGCGTTACAGCTTACTATTCACCCCGGATTACCTGACAAAATCCGTAGTGCTCAACTCGATGCCCTAAAAGAGGAAAATCTACGGCTGGAAAGTACACGCGGTATGGAAGCACAAATGGAAGTCAAATCTGACAGTATTCGCTACTTTGCCGAGCGAATATGGATTCCAGTATTCGGAAACCTAAGGGAACTAGTTATGGATGAGTCTCATAAATCTCGTTACTCGATACATCCAGGTTCCGACAAAATGTACCATGACCTAAAGGTGCTATATTGGTGGCCGAAGATGAAGGCCGATATAGCCACTTATGTTAGTAAGTGTCTGACTTGCGTGAAGGTCAAAGTTGAATATCAAAAACCATCCGGTCTTCTACAACAACCAGAAATTCCCATGTGGAAATGGGAACAAATATCCATGGACTTCATCACCAAATTACCACGAACTCCTACCGGATGTGACACCATCTGGGTAATTGTTGATCGATTAACAAAGTCCGCGCACTTCTTAGCAATCAAGGAAACCGACAAAATGGATAAGCTCACTCGTACTTACTTGAAAGAAATAGTCTATCGGCACGGGGTGCCAATCTCTATCATTTCGGATCGTGATGCACGATTCACTTCTCGTTTTTGGCAGTCGTTACATAAAGCCTTAGGCACGCGTCTAGATATGAGCACAGCATACCATCCTCAAACTGATGGCCAAACAGAACATACTATTCAAACGCTGGAGGACATGCTACGAGCTTGTGTGATCGATTTCGGTAACACTTGAGAGTCTCACCTACCGTTGGTGGAGTTCTCCTACAACAACAGCTATCACACTAGCATCAAGGCAGCTCCATTTGAAGCACTTTATGGATAGAAATGCCATTCTCCTATTTGTTGGACCGAGGTTGGAGATAGCCAACTCACAAGTCCTTAACTCGTATTTGAAACTTCCGAAAAGATCGTTCAAATTAGAAACCGTATGGCGGCAGCTCGTGATCGTCAAAAGAGCTATGCTGACAAGCGTCGTAAACCTTTGGAGTTTCAAATAGGTGACATGGTCTTACTTAAAGTCACACCTTGGAAGGTGTCATTCGTTTCGGGAAACGAGGCAAACTGAATCCTCGTTATGTTGGACCATTCAAGATAATGAAGAGAATCGGACCAGTAGCGTATCAATTGGACCTACATGAAGGACTTAGTGGTGTACACAACGTCTTTCACGTCTTAAATATAAAGAAATGCCTAGCAGAAGAATCACTCGCAGTTCCTCTTGAGGAACTACACGTTGATGAACAGTTACATTTCATCGAAGAACCTATGGAAATTATGGATAGGGAAGTTAAAACGTTAAAGCACAGTAAGATCCCTATTGTCAGAGTTCGTTGGAACTCGAAACTCGGACCGAAATTCACGTGGGAGCGCGAGGATCAGATGATGCGCAAATATCCTAATCTGTTCAAGCACTCTGTGTCAAATTCTTAAGGTACTATTTAATTTTCGGGACGAAAATTCTTTCAACTAGGGGATGATGTGATAATCCGGACTTTTCAGTTAGTTTCGTTAGTAACTCCGTTAAATATTCAGTTAATTCCTAACCCAGTTAATCCAATATTAAACTACAGGGATTAATTCTGTCATTATTTGATCTAAAACTTCAGGGACTAGTTATGTAACTATTAAAAACCAAAAATGTTGACTCCCTAAAGTCAAAATTGAATGGTTTTGAGTTCTGTTGACTTTCCAAAGTCAAACCTAACATTCAATTGAATCGAATCAAACCAGAAACTGAAGTGGCTACTCGAATTCTCGGCTGTTAATCATCGTATTGATGATATCGTTCATCAATAAGCCGTTTCTTGGTGTTTTAACTACTTCATAATCATGAATTAACTCTCTAAACCTGTAACCGTCGAACCCGCAACAATGATCATCGAATTCAAGCAAATTCGCTTATTATTCTGCAATCGAACCCACTACACACCTCATTCGCACTCCCCTAAAGCTTTTGCCAACACCAATTACGCCGAAGAAGCAGTAAAGGTCGCCGGAATCTAACCCGTAGGCCGACGACACTCGTTCTAGTCGGAAGCTATCAATCCATCAACCATTCTGGTAATTGTTTACAGTCTCAGTTTCGTCTCAATTCATAGATCAAAAGCCCTATCATTATCAGGGCTTAAATTATCTAATTCAACGTGAACCAGTTCTAGGGTTCATTTATTTTCGGATATAATCGAACCCCATCAATCCGATAATGAAAACTGAAATTGATCATGTCCACAGACTCGCCTCGACGTCTAGATCGAAAGCCCTATACTATTTGGAGCTTACATGATCGAATTGAATAGGACCCTGATTCTAGGGTTCATGCACAACTGGTTTAATCGAAACCCAGTCTAGAACCTGTTTAAATCTAATTAAACTATACCACTAGATTCGTAATAACCTTCTTAACATTAGCCCTATTCCAATTTAACATCTTATCATCGAATTGATATCAATCTGGAAATTAGGGTTTGTTCTTGAAACGATTTGGGGTTTTTGATATTAAACACGGTTTTAATGCAATTAAACCTTATCAACAAATTCGCAAGTTCGTTTTTGTTAAAAGCCATATGTTTTCATCATATATTAATATCGGATTTGAATAAATCGATTCTATGTTCATGTCAGGGTTTTCGATTCCTAAATCGAGGATTAAAAGATTCAAGAGTTGATACTTTTCCAATTAATCCCGAAACCAGATTCGCTTATACCTCGTAATCAAAAACCCATTGCTGCTTCGATCGATCATTATCAGATTCGATGGATTGGGACTGGATTCGATCGAAGGTGCTTTGGGGAGGGAAGCCACTTGAACTTGGGTGTTAAAACCATTTAAAACCGGTTAACATCGCGAAACCCTAGTGGGCGGATTGGTTAAGGCAGTGTGTGCGTGTGGGAGAGACCCGGGTTCTAGTCCGGGCTCCCACATTTCTTTTTAGACATTTTTCTAAACATATTTATTTATTAAAAATCAAACTATATATTATTATAATATTATACAAACGTGTTTTAACTCCGGAAACAACCCGTAGACTCGGGTTTGAATTTATTAACTCACTTTTATTATTATTTTCCCACTTTTAAAAATAATATATTTTCCAAGACTTAGTATAAAATAATATGTTTATATTATTTTCAACCCGTGACTCGTATTATTAAATAATATATAGATTTATATCATTTCGTATCGTTTTGTAACCTTGTATAACATTTGAAACTAAATAATAATATAATTAATTATATTATTTACTCGCATTTACTGCGTTAATAAAAATAATATATTTATTATTTTGTACCACGAATGAGTAATTAGAATATCCTTTCGAACCTAAAAATAATATATTAAATTATATTATTTTCCTAACTTTTGTAAATGACAAAACTCTCGAATATATTTATTATTGTTGTTGTCATTCGTCGTGCAACGTATATATATAATCTATTTACTAATTAAAGAATTCCTATTCCCGTGGACACGTTCGTCTACTCTCGGTTACTAGAGCGTTTCGTTAGGACGCTTCTCATTCCGTGTCGTTGTCATAATTCCCATTTTATCCCTAATTTATGTGTTTATAATTTTAGGGCATCCGTAAGTTGTTTGAGACTTACACACGTGGTTCCAACTTGTCCTTTGTGTGATACTACCTACAACGCAACGCAGGTGAGTTTTCACGACCCCTTTTACTGTTTTAACTTGGGGGAGAAAACATGATTAAACAATTTTGGATTTTGTAATTCGTATGATATCAAGGTTATATGCTAAGCTTAACACGCTATCACAGAAAGTCCTCATCTTATATCGCACCGTTAATATGGATCTTAGCGAGGTAATATTTAGTAGTACTACTGGGTTTGACAGATCCCACCCGCGTTAGTCGCGCTAACTCGATTAGTTATCAAATGGGTGAAATGTTAGCCTACTGACACCGCCAGTGTTGATAGAACTGGCAGGAGGCAATAAACAAACAGTCAGCATCGGTTGTGAGCGCTTGAGCTGAACATGAACATAGGTTAGCTACCTATAGATACGTACTGAATGAACATAAATCCGGTAAACGCTTATTTACATATATTGAAACCTGTGGACTCACCAACCTCGTGTTGACATATTTTCTTACATGTTTTCTCAGGTCGCTAAGATAAGACACAGGTGCACGTTAGGGCATGCATGGGATTCAACTGCTTTGATTATAACTTATTCATGTTTGTTTGAATTATTCTATTGTACCTGTTTTGGTTCGATGTTTGGACTTTTTGGACTTTTGAATTTTGGTTTTGGGCGCGTGTATTTTGCGCATTTACTTTCTTTACACTTCCGCATTGATACTCTGATTTAAATGATATTTTCATTTTGAGTCCCATGTAGAGTCGTTCAAAGTAACTAATGTCTGAGATCCTGGTTCGTCACTTCCCAAACGGTAAAACTCCATTAGTTGAAATTTGGGGTGTGACAATTCCTTGCATCAATACACACCCTAAACAAGTGTGTGACGCATCACAAAAGACTACAAAACCTTCGTTGCCTTCGGGCAGCGATAGAATTGGTGCTTGAGTTAAATTCTGCTTTAGAGTTTCAAATGCTTTATTCTACTTTGGACCCCATTCATATTTGATTGCCTTTCGGGTTAGTGTAGTCAAAGGAACGGTGATCCTTGAGAAGTCCTTAATAAACCTTTGGTAATATCCTCCCAAACCGAGGAAGCTTCTCACTTCGGTTGGTGTTTTTGGGACTTCCCAATTGGATATAGCCTCAATCTTAACTAGATCTACTTGAATTCCTTTCTCGTCTATGACGTGACCGAGGAATTATACCTTTGACAACCAAAATTCACACTTCGAGAATTTGGCATAAAGTTCCTTGTTTCTCAATAGTTCAAGTATCGTCCTTAGATTGTTGGCATGGTCTTCCTCACTTTTGGAGTAGATGAGTATATCGTCTATGAACACGATTACGAATTTATCCAAGTAGGGTTTACATATTCGGTTCATCATATCCATGAAAGCTGCGGGAGCATTTGTAAGTCTGAACGGCATATCCGTGAACTCAAAGTAACCATATCTAGTTCTGAACGCGGTTTTAGATACATCATCTTCCTGGACTTTCAACTGATGATAGCCTGATCACAGGTATATTTTAGAAAAACATCTTGCTCCTTTGAGCTGATCAAACATATCGTCGATTCTTGGAAGTGGATACCGGTTCTTGATCGTAACCTCGTTTAATTCCCGTTAATCTATACACACCCTCATCGATCCGTCCTTCTTCTTTACAAAAAGTATCGGATCTCCCCATGGTGAGGAACTTGGTCTTATAAATCCTTTCTCTAACAACTCATCGAGTTGTTTCTTTAATTCAGCCATCTCGGTTGGAGCTAATCTGTTTTAGGTTTTGGCTATCGGAGTCGTGCCTGGTACGAGTTTTATCCGAAACTCAACTTCCCGATCTGGCGGTGTTCCAGGTAACTCTTCAGGGAAGATATCAGTGTATTCGGAGACGATTGGTACATCCTTTAGTTCTTGCTCGGTATTGCAAGTGGTTACGGATACGAGATAAGCAAGGCATCCCTTTCGTAGATACTTTGTTGCTTTTATCATATATATCAAACCAACAGGTTTGGTTGATTCGTCTCCTTTAATTGTTACTACTTCTCCTGAAGGTGTGCTTAATTCATTGGCTTTTGAGTCACAGGGGATATGGGCCTGGTTAGTTGCTAACCAATCCATTCCAAGGACTATATCGAAGCCAGCCAAATCCATTGGCAAAAGTTGTACGGGTATGACGTGTACAGATAACGTAATTGAACAGCCATTCAAAGATCCAGAGACTTGGATAAGGTCTCCATTCGCGATTTCGATTTGGTAAGTTTTATCTAGCTTAGCTAAGGGCTTATTAGCTAGTTTACAAAACTTATGATCTATAAAAAATTGGGTTTCCCCAGAGTAAAAAAGCACCTTAGCGTAAGCATTATTGACAAGAAAAGTACCGTATTTGACATCATTCATTTTATCGGCCTCTTTTGCATTTAAATGGAATGCTTGAGCGTTTTTCTTGGCTTCGGTGGTAGGTTTGGTACCAGAGCCACCAGTAACTTTTAGTTTCGGGCATTCGCTTTTGTAGTGTCCGATCTCGCTACAGTTGTAGCATATGATACCCCTCCTTCATGGGCAGTGGTCCGTGTGATAACGAGTGCTTTTACAATCGGGGCATGTTGTTGGGTATATTGTAGACATTACCCCCGATGCTTCTTTTTGTAGACTTTGCATACGGGAGAACTGGATTGTCCCTCTTTTTGGGAAAAGGGTCGACTATTTCTTTTATGGTCAGGTTTGGTTATTTCCTTCTTTTTGTTTTCTTCCAATGTTTGGATCATTCAGTCCGTTAATTGGGCGCCAAGGTCCATGGCATCATCAATGGTTTTGGGTTTTGAGACCTCTACCATATCTCGGATTTCACTGACCAGTCCATAGATATATTTGTTGATGAGATTTGATTCACGCGTAACTAGATGCAGCACTAGTCGTGCATATTCTAGCAGTTTGGTCATGTAATCTTGATGATTAGAGCCAACCATTCTTAGGATCAGGAATTTTTGTTCTATTTGCTCTATTTCATTGATACGACAAAATTTTCTCTTGATTCGGTCTTTAAATGAGTCCGAACTCATTTCATATGTCCTTTCTCTTCCTTTGGTGGATACCAGGGCGTTCCACCATTTAAGAGCGATGTTCTTGAAGAGGTTAGAGGCATAGAGGACCTTGTCTTCTTCGGCACATTTGCTTCTGGCCAAAACTGATTCTGTCTTTTCTATCCATCGTAGTGCTGCTACTCCACCTTCCTTTCCAAGTAAGTCATAGGGCTTACAATCTTGGAAAGTCTTGTATGAGTAACCCATGTGTTTACTCTTTTTGTGACGCGGTTTGTAATTGTCCACAGAGCTGTCACTTGAGGAATAGTGTTCCTCATTTCGGGTTCTCTTGGTTTTGGAACTTTGATGGGTATGAGTTTTTGAATGTTCCCTTCTCACGGAAATAGTGTGGTTTGATTCGTTATGCTCAGAGTTATGAAGCGTATGCTCCTTTTCTTTTCCTTTATTTTTGGCCTCGGCTTTGGCAGCCTGAGCCTTTTCAAAGGCCTCTAGCATTGTTGGAATTGCATCCTCAATTCCTTTGTTTATCATTTTCTGCAATTCTGCAGATTGGGCCTCTTTTTCTAAGGCCTCTTCAGCTTGTTTCTTTCGTCCACGCGTATGTGTGGATGGTCCAGTTCTTATTAACATTCTAGACGAAAGACATAATATTCATTAGAATCCGAAGAACTTTTTTGATAAGGGAGACACGAGATTTTTATTTTTTCAAACTTCAAAATACAATACGGTAATTGAAATAACATAGGTAAGACATATTCTAACGAGCCCTAGCCCTAATCAATGCTTGTTCTAGAGCGGCGATCTTGGCGTCTTTTTCAGCTTCAATCCTTTCTAATTCAGCTATGCGAGCTTGCATTGCTGCACTCCTTTCTTCTCACGGGGTTTCCTCGTTAGTCTGGGGAGTATGGATTGGTGGAATGCTATGTTCTGTAGGGTCTGTTGGAGTCAGCCCTTTTCCTCACCTTCCATAGTGTAGTGGTGTTCATACGGGATTTTGGGTGGTTTCTTTAGGTAGCTATAAGTGTTTACGTAGGTTTGGTTATAGCTTTCGAGTGTTGGAGCGGCGTAATAGCTCAATGGGGTTTCATAGAAATTTTTGGATGTTTCTTTTTCCCCTAGATTTTGAAAGGTTCCGCTAGTGTATTCGGAATTTGTTCCAGAATAGGATTCGGTTGAGTTTGTGTTTCGTTCGCTATTTCCAGGTGGTGCGTACTTACGAATGAAGTTAGGTCCCTTTCCCTTTCCTGCCATTCTAGAAAAATGAAAGGAAAATAAATACTTTTATTAATAGGGTAAAACGATTATAAGATTTTATTTGGGGTCACACAAAAATAACATAAAAACGATAGTAGGACGCCTATTTCTTGACCACACTCTTGGCATCTTTCATCATGCTTTTCCCTTGAAACCAAATTCTTTTGGCGAAGGACTTATGTTCCTTGTCCTTTTGGGCTAACTTCTTTTTAGCCTTTGATATATCCTTCTCGGTCTCTATCAATACCTTCTTAGTCAAGATAAGCTCTTTCTTGACTGGATCGAGACCCTCTATTAGAGATCCTTGTGTGGATGCGGGATATCCAAATTTTGGTGGAGGGTCTCTTAGTCCTAAGACTATGTCGTTGTAGACATTATCGTAAGCGGGAGTAGGTTTATGTTTCAAGGTAGCTTGTGGGCTAAAGTCCTCAGGTATAGTGTTAGGATCGTCAAATGTAGCTTCAAATCCAGCCATAAGATCGTATTCATCCTGGATATAGGGATCCATGAACTGTGGATGATTTGCATAATCGATGTACGATCCAGAACATCCGGAGTAGGCTCTTATGGAACATGTGTTAGCATAATTTCCATCGGTGTCCGAATTATTACTCATGTAAGGACCTGATATGAGAGGATAGTTGACGTAATCAGCAAATGGTCCATAGCTGGCTGATTGTGGTGAATAGGCTTCCACTGGAGGTAGAGGAAGGAATCCATCGGATTCGAAACTTTCGTAGTTCTCCAGATTTTTATAGATTTCCTCTAAACTAGCTCCTGTGATGGAAAGCTTCTTAACAGGTTCTTTCACCCTTATTCGAGGTTTAGTGGCCTTCTTGCTAGACCCTGCCTCATATCGATTAGTGGAAGGGGTATACATGGGCGATGGAGGTATTTGAGGTGGAGAGTAGTTTGGTGGAGGAGGTACTAGGTAATGTGGTGGTGTACATCTCCAGTTACTAAAGTCAGAGCCACCCATTTGGCTTAGGTGATCTGATTCGTATTCCTCCTTTATTGGAGCATTTGGCAGAGTATGATACCATGAGAAGTTTCCTACTTCCATGGGTGCATAAGGAATTGCCATTGATTCTTGTTCAACAGTAACTTTTGAGTTATAGTAGCTACGGTATCCTTGTCCTCCTGACATAATACTACCTGCATGTTTCGAAACTATCAACTTAAAGGCAAGTGTCTACCTACTTTTCCTTAGTAGGCAAGTCATTGCTTAAATCTGGTTAGAGCTTAGATACTAATCCCAAGTATCTAATTCGCTAAAACCTCAGGCTCTGCTACCAAAAAATGTCACACCCCGCCTCAGGCACTCACGAGACGTTACCGGGCTACGACATCCGTTGGAACCTTCGGTACCTGCTTTGATTTCAGAGTTTGGATTTGTGCAGCGGAATAGTGGTTTTTAAACATAATCTTTTTAAACAGAATCCTTTTGGCACCTTTACCTTGTCTTTTCTCAGGTTCTTTCCGGTGCCTCGAACGAACCTGTATAACAAATTTTTGGGTTGCACCGGGTCAAGATGTGTGGCCTGACCCGGATTATGCAACAAAACTGTCATCGGGACTTAGGCCGTAGCCGGTCCCGGTACTATGAGGTCATTTCATTCTTTTCCTGAAAACATTTGAAAATAAACGTTAGCTATATGCTGGTGAATACTTTATGACCTCAAATCATTTTCATAAGCATGGCAAAACAGTTTAATTAAACAGTTAAACATTTCATCATTGGAGGATTCTAGTGATCATATCACTTCCTTGTATTTCATCCATTTGTATACATTGGACAAGCACGCGGGGCCACGTGGCCAAACTAGCACAACTGCATTTTACGCATCACCCGACATACAAGCCAACACCGCCCGGCCCAAATGGATCCGAAGCGAGTGTAAATATTTGATCAAACTTTACGTACACTTCTTGGGTATCAACATTCCCCAGGGGTAGAACCCCTAATTCTGGGATTAGTATAAGTAAATATTTAATTATCGTGTTTTGCCCTTTTCGTAAACATAAATCGTTTGATCATTTGCGCGAAGGTGCCGACAGCACCAGCACGTCTTATTTGCGTGTTGATAGCTTGCAGCCGATGCACGTCTTACAAATCGTTTTTGTAAAAGCTCACTCTACCCGTGAGAATGAGTATTTTTGACAAAGACGAGTATTCACCTTGATTTTGAAGTCGGATATCAAAAGATAATAATCCTAGTGTTAAGTAGCTCTTAGATTTTAGCTCTTAGGGCTCTAGCACTTTAACTTGCACTTCTATGCATTCCTCGGGTTTCTTCGGCTCTAAACGCTCAAGTTCGGTTGATAAGCGAAAGCCAGTCGAACTCGGAGGAGCGGCTCGGGAGTCGGGACAGCCGGAGGGCTCGGGAATGGCTCGGGAGTAGAGGAAATTCGAGAGAGAGTTTGAGAGTTGGTTGGAAAATGAGAAACTTGATCTCTATATTTATAGGCTGATAACGGCCTCACGTCGGACTGTTATCCAGAGGGATATCGGTCTGGTATGCCTCCATTGTCCCGCATGCGCGCCACATGGCAGCCATGCAATTCCGTAGTGCCACCTATCCATGTCGGACCGAGTAGGCAAACCATGTCGGTCTGACATCCGTCCACGCGTCCGACATGTTGACGCATGCCATACACGTGTCTCGACACGTATCTAGTGCAGAGGGTTTCTAGGGTTATGCATTGGGGATCATTTTCTAAACCATGTCGGTCCGAAGTTTAACCTCTTATCATATCGGACCGATATCAATCTCATGTCGGTCCGATATCTCTTAACTTTCAGAATTTTCAAATTTATTTTCTGACCCTTATTAGGTTTTCATTAACTCCCGTTATTTCGTATAAGTTTCGGGCAGAAATTGATATTGGGATTTTGGTAGGTGTTATAGGATACCCTTGTGTGATTATCCTACATGTTACCCTAGGTATTACACTGTAAGATACAATATATATATATATATATATATATATCATTTTATGTGCTACGTTACTTGGTAACTTACATGTCTACAAAACTGCTATTCATATAATACCTTAATTGCCACACTGTTTGATTAGTCTACATGTTACCTATTTGTTTCCACTAAATGCCATCCCAAACTCTACCATACACTTATTCATATATAAGATTTCATACACTCTCACCATACACAATGAAAATTAGGTAACCATCACCATTTATGGACAAAATCAAATTCTTGAACCTAAATGCAATAAATAAGAACCAGAGGAGCCCATTTACCCTCTAAGAAGAAGAAACCTACTTGAATAAATGAGTCTCATCCCTGGGCCTCAAAGCCTAGTCCGAAATGATTCTCATCATGACCATGAGCCCAAACAATAGTGTTATTAGTACATGATGGCTAGAAAAGTGGGAGTAGACCCATAAGAGATTCTGACTAAGGAAAGACTAGGTACTTAAGTGTGTCCCTTGTGACCCACCCCTCTTTCCTAGGAATTCTCTTCGTGGGTACACTGCTTATAGGTCAAGTGTTACTCCAAATATACTATTATGAAAACTCTGTGTTATGACTAGTCAAACTCTGAACTCGTGAATATTTCTGTACTTAACATTTAATATTTTGTTATCACTTACAATCTTTTTTGTAAGGCCCCTTTCTTGGGTAACCTCACTTATTGGATTTACTCATAAACATAGTCATAATATTGAATTTAATTTACAACCATTCAAGAGTAGCGAAAGCAAACATCATTCGAATACATAACATAACATAACATAACAGCGGAAGTCTTAACAATTAAAAACATAACATTGTCTTAGCATATATAAAAGTAGGATGTCAGTCTCGTGCCGGGTAACCATCACGCTTTCGCACGACCCTTCCTTTCCTTACCTGAAATGTGTACTAAAAGTCAGCTAACGCCGGTGAGTTCTAGTTTAAAAATAATCAGACATAACATTTATCTTATCGTTAAGTATTATATATATATATATATAATATACGTGCTTTTGCATATTCTTTGTTTTACTGTTCTCACATAACATTCATACTGAGTATATACATATGTACATACATACTTACTTTGGGGAGAACATTCATTGGTCATACACATATGGGTGATCAACCCGTCATAATTGTCGCGTGAGTCACAAAGACAAACGCCGTGAGAACAACCGTCGTAGTCCTTTTCATAAACCGTCCGGCCCTAGAAACCGTCCGTCGTAACATAGATCCGTTCGGCAACCTTTGTCCGTCCGCCTAAACCCGTCCTACCGTCGTAGTCTGTTCATTCGCCTGTCTGCCCAAAGAGTGCCTTTTATACGCGGCTATTATGTATGCAACCGTTCTACAAGTAATAAGAAATTTGCTTCGACCGTCCATGAGTGCCTTTTTTACGTCCTAGCTTATGAAGGAACGTTTTTGTCCCGGTTGCAAAATAGTCACGTGGTCGTCCGTCTACCGAAGTAGCCGTTTTCATCGAAGCGTCCATAACGTTTACACACATTCATAACATGCAATATATAAAATATAAAGCAAGAATTCATTCATTCACGTTATGTCATTCTTTCATTCATTCTTTATAATCATACGTTTCATTCTTTGTTCATCATTCATTTTGATACATATATGTATATATCACGTATGATCACATTGGCATTTATAACATTTATTCAGTTAGCGTATACACTTCAGCCCTAAAACATTTAATAAGGTTTGCACATAACATAGAGGGGGCACATAGAACTCACCTGATGAGCTAGTCTCGTCCTGTCCTAACAGTGGTCCAATGAGTGCCACACACGATCTGGATTGGTTAATTACACATACATCAGACCTAATCCCGACTTTAACGGTTAAACCATTCTGAATTAGGAGACTATACTGACTTTACTAACCGGTCTGTTGCCTGCGCACTTAGCAAGTGCACAAGGCCTTCTTCTTGCGTACGTAATAAGTGAGCGTACTTCCTTTCATGCGTACTTGATAAGTACGTAGGACCTTCTTCTTGCGTACTTGATAAGTACGCAGAACATTCTTCTTGCGTACTTGAAAAGTACGCAGGATCTGCTTCTCCGTAAAAACCCTAACTTTCGCATGCAGATCTGATCGTACCAATCTTACAACTTTCTTTATTCAAAACGTGCGGTTTTCATTCTAGACGTTAGTCCTAAGCTTATTTTCAAGTTTCATCTGTAAAAACGTCACCTATTTAGCTAAAACCTGAAAATCCCAAATTAAACAAAAACTCAGTTTAGGGTCGAATCGTTACGTAGATTGGGATTCGGATTCAGAGGTTTTGTTCACGAGCTCAGCAGTAACGTGCTCCTTCAATTCCGGGTAGATCCGTCAACTTTCTCTCTCTAGGCCCGAGCTCTCCTTTCTCTCTCTATCTTTGCAAATGGTGGAAGTTTGCAAGTTTGAGGCTCTCTTGGCCTTTATATACCATGGCTTCCCTCGGCCCGTTGGAGCCGACCCCAAGCCCATGCATTTTCCTTTTATCTATGACGATTAAAGCTCAGTCGCATTATTATTTATTTATTTTGGGATGTTACAAGTCTACCCTCCTTAAAGGGGTTTCGTCCTCGAAACCGTTTATACGTTAAACAATTGAGGGTATAATCCCCTCATCTCGTCTTCTTTCTCCCATGTCTCTTCTGACCCTTTTCTGTGCTTGCATTGTACTTTAACTAAATGAATCGACATATTGCGTAGTCGTTTCTCAGCTCGGTCAAGAATGGCTATTGGTTCCTCCACATAATTTAGACTGTTATCCACTTCGATCTCGTCGTAAGGTATGTGAGCTGTGTCGTCATCTAGGCACTTGCGTAAGTGCGACACGTGGAACATAGGGTGTATTCCACTAAGCTTAACGGGTAGGTCGAGTCTGTAAGCAAGTTGACCCACTCTCGCTAAAATCTTGAAAGGACCGACAAACCTTGGACTTAGTTTACCACGTTTTCTGAATCGAATGATTCCTTTCCATGGTGATACCTTTAATAGTACCATGTCCCCTACTTGAAACTCTAAATCCCTTCTTCTCTTATCCACGTATGATTTCTGTTTGTCTTTTGCGGCTTTCATTCGAGCCTTGATTTGATCAAATTTATCGGAAGTAGTTTTGACTACTTCGAGACTTGCAAAATCCTTCTGTCCAATTTCCCCCCCAACAAACCGGGGTCCTACATCTCCTTCCATATAACATTTCAAACGACGGCATGCCAATAGTTGAGTGATAGCTGTTGTTATATGAAAATTCTGCCAATGGTAGATGGCTGTCCCAGCTCCCACCGAAGTCGATTATACAGGCCCAGAGCATGTCCTCCAAGGTCTGAATGGTCCTTTCCGACTGACCATCGGTTTGGGGTGGTAAGCGGTGCTGATGTTCAGTCTAGTGCCCATTGTTTCATTGAATTTCTTCCATAACCTTGCCGTGAATCTAGTATCCCTGTCGGGCACAATCGACAACGGCATACCATGTCTGCTCACAATTTCCTTGATAAATATTTCTGCTAGTCTTTCTGACGAAGAAGTCTCACGTATTGGCAAGAAGTGAGCACTTTTCGTCAAGCGGTCGACGATCACCTAAATGGTATCATTGCCTTTAGCTATTCACGGCAGCTTGGTAATGAAGTCCATCGTGATCTCCTCCCACTTCCATTCTGGTATTGGTAAAGGTTGCATTTTTCCGCATGGTTTCTGGTGCTCGACCTTAACTAGTGAACATTTTAGGCACTTGTTCACGTACTCGGTCACATCATTCTTCATGCCAGGCCACCAATACTTTTTCTTCAAGTCTTGATACATTTTTTTATCCCGGGGTGGATTGAATAGCGAGACTTATGGGCCTCATCGAGGATTTTGGCTCTGAGCTCACCAATCTTAGGTATCCACATCCGTCCAAACCTAGTTCGTACACCGTATGCATTTGCATCCAAATTCCCTTGTTGTCCTACTATTCGTTCCCATTTTATATTTCTTTCTAATAGTGCTTCATCTTGTGCCTTTGATATTTCACTCATCAAATATGGCGTTATAATCAGCTGACACGCTTTGATCCGTATAGGTTTCGATTCTTCCTTTCTGCTTAAAGCGTCAGCCACCACGTTGGCCTTGCCTGGTTGGTACAATATCTCACAGTCATAGTCTTTCAGTAGCTCTAACCACCTCCTTTGTCTCATGTTTAATTCCTTTTGTTCGAAAAAGTACTTTAGGCTCTTGTGATCAGAGTAAATGGTGCATTTAACTCCATACAGATAGTGCCTCCATATTTTTAATGCGAAAACTACTGCCTCTAACTCCAGATCGTGAGTTGGGTAGTTAACCTCGTGAATCTTTAGTTGTCATGAGGAGTAAGCAATTACCTTTCCTCGTTGTATAAGTACACATCCTAAACCTTGACCCGAAGCGTCAGAGTAGACTACCAAGTCTTCATTTCCTTCAGGTAGTGCCAAGACTAGAGCTTGGGTTAATCGTGTCTTAAGTTCCTCAAACGCGTTGTTTTGGGTTGGACCCCATTCATATTTTACTTCCTTCCGTGTTAGTTTAGTTAGTGGCGAGGTTATTCTTGAGAAATCTTGAATGAACCTCCGATAGTAGCCTGCCAATCCCAGAAAACTTCGTATCTCTGTTGGTGTCTTCGGGACGTTCCATTCCTTTACTGCCTCAATCTTTGAAGGATCTACCATGATGCCGTTTGAGTTTATCACATGACCTAGGAATTGGACTTCCCTAAGCCAGAACGCGCATTTGGATAATTTTGCGTACAACTCTTCCTGCTTTAGCACCTTCAAAACCTCTCTTAGGTGACAGTGGTGATCACCCTCGTTTTTCGAATATACCAGTATGTCGTCTATAAAAACTATCACCGATCGATCCAATATTGGTCGACATACTCTATTCATCAAGTCCATGAATGCTGCTGTACGTTGGTCAATCCGAAGGACATCGTGAGAAACTCATAATGCCCATAACATGTGCGAAACGAGGTCTTTGGTACGTCTTCTTCTCTTACTTTTAACTGATGGTAACCCGACCTAAAATCGATCTTTGAGAACCAACTCGCACCTTGCAGTTGACAAAAAAGGCCGTCTATTCTAGGAAGTGGGTATTTGTTCTTTACTGTCCTCTTGTTCAGTTCACGGTAGTCGATGCACATGCGCATGCTGCCGTCCTTCTTTACAAATAGTACCGGAGCGCCGCATGGTGAAATGATCGGTCTGATAAATCCTTTTTCTATTCATTCCTCCAGTTGAGACATCAATTCTTTCATTTCTGACTGAGCCAATCGGCAGGGGGCTTTGGAAACGGGCTCAGCTCCTGGCATTAAGTCAATCTGAAATTCTATTTCCCGATCGGGTGGCAACCCAGGTAAATCCTCAGGGAATACTTCCGGAAATTTGCACACCACGTGTACATTCTTGAGTTCTTTTGTTTTCATTCTATCGTCAATAACATACGCCAGATAAGCTTCGCAACCGCGCCTCATGTAACTTTCGGCCTTGATCATCGAGATGACGTTCGGTATCGTGCAATTCCAATCCCCATATACCGTAATTGGACTGCCGCTTGGAGCTTTGAGGTGTATCCTCTTACATTTACATATGATTTGAGCTTCGTTGGCAGCTAGCCAATCCATACCCAATACTACATCGAATCCTCCTAAGGTGAGAAGGAATAATCTAGAAGGAAACTTATGGCCCTCAATTTCTATGATGCAATCCTCTGTTACATGGAATACTGCCGAATTTTTACCAACGGCAGTTTGTGCGCTAAAGGCCTTTACTATGGTGTTGATAGTGCAATCTAGTTTACGACTAAATGCATTGGATATAAAGCTTTTACTAGCACCAGAGTCAAATAAAATAGCAGCATGTTCATCATTAACTAGGAACGTACATGACACAACATCAGGGTTTCCCCTTGCTTCCTCCTCAGTCAGGGCGTAGGCTCGAGTCCTAGCCTTCGGCTGTTCCATTTAGCTTCCTTTTCCTTTAGTGAACCGGATTGTCTGGTTTTCCTGCAATCCCTACTCAGGTGTTCATATCTTACACAACTTTGACACTTTACGTCATTTAAGCAATCTCGGGAGTAATGCCCCGGCCTCCTGCACTTATAACACGTGGTTGAGCTAACAAGACATTCGCCTTGGTGTTTCTTTGAGCAATTCTTACAAACGTCATACCATTTTGCCCTAGGCTTCTTCACCTCAGCGGTGTAGTTTCCCTTTCCTTGTCCTTTGAACGAGTTTTCCCATTTTCGTTTCGGATCTTAAGGAGCTGTGTCCTCGTTAGCATAATCGTCATAGACGATTCCAGACAGGTTGACTACCGATTCGAAGGTCGATGGTAGATTAGCTTTTACATGAACAAGGACCCTTTGAGGTAGGCCCTTTACATAGTACTTAATCATTCGTTCTTCTGTCTCCACCAGGTGGGGTACCAGTTGAGCTAGATCATTGAACCTAGAAGTATACTGGCGGTGCGTCTTGCCGCCAGCCTTAAAGTTTAGGAATTCATTTTCCACTCGATCAATTTGGTTCTGGGGATAGAATTTTTGGATTATCAGCTTCTTTAGGTCTTCCCATGTCATTCTGGCAAGAGCGTTTGGCAACTTTGTCCTCTGAATGTTCCTTCACCAACTTAGTGCCTCATTGGTGAAAGAATGAGCAACATACTTAATAGCCTGGTCCGGTCGACACTCGCTGATGTTGATTACAGCGTTCATCCTCTCAATCCATTCGAACGTAGCCACTGAATCCTTGTTCCCATCAAACTTGGGTGGGTCTCCGTCCTTGAAACCTTTGTAAGTACACCCACGATTGCTTGATCCCACATTTACTTCATCCCCATCACTGTCATATACTTTCTCTTCACGGACTCCTTCATCCTCCTCTCTACTTTTATTTAGTGCCTCGGATGGTAGATCAGGCAATACTTTCTTCAGAGTGAGTACAACTTCATGGGCAATAGCATCCCTGACCTCGGGTTCCAACTGTAGAGGCCCTTGATTGTCGCCCCCAGTTGGGGTCACGTCTGTTACGTGCACACTCTCAGTGTGTTCTGCGTGCACACTCTCTTCCTCTTCATGTCTTTGATTCAATGGAGGTCTACCGAATCAGCCAGTGCGACCGCTTCGGTGTTCGGTTCTTCCTCCACCAGCCATAGTTCCTAGTTTCCAGATAGTTATAAGGGGAGTACATCAATGCCATTCCTTCAGATCATAGTTTTAGAACAGTACGAGCAAGGTAAATTTTTTATTACAGTGACCGGTTTGTGATTACTAATTTACATTGCTTTTTGGGTTCAAAACTCTTCAAATCAGTTGTGACATTGACATCTATTTGTTCTAAGTTAAGGTATCTATTCTTATCCAAGTGCATTAACTTTAGTACTTACTTACCATGCTGGCGTTGGCGTTGGTTACCCATACTGACATCCGTGCATTGGTCCCATAATCAGCTTGAATCCAGACATTTAGGGATGTCTGAATCTCTCAAACTATTGCTCTGATACCAACTTGTTGATGTTTGACAAGTCAGAATGGGTGATGTTTGACAAGTCAGAATGCCTGATTCTCAAACTATTGCTCTGATACCAACTTGCTGAAGCATAACCTGTTGAGTGTCTCCCAAATGTGTGATAAGGAGTACTCGGTGATGTTTGACAAGTCAGAATGCCTGATTCTCAAACCCGGTTTTGAGGTTCCCGAAGACTGGATTCTGATGAGAGCACCAAGAACGAATGACACATATCAGATTGATATGAGCGTAGCAACAACCACCTCATCAGTTGCTACTTGTTTGCTTACAAAAGCGACAGAGCTTGACTCTATCTTATGGCATAGGAAACTCGGACATATTTCTTATCGTAAAATGAATCATCTTGTCCGAAACGGTTTGGTAACCGGGGTTCCTAAGCTGAGATTTACCGTTGCAGATGACTGTATGCCTTGTAAAAAGGGCAAACAGCAATGGAAGTCTCACACGCCCAAACTCCAAAACTCTATTGATACCCCTTTCGAGCTATTACACATGGATCTGTTTGGCCCCATAAGTATAAGGAGTATTGGAGGTAAGTCGTTCTGTCTAGTTGTAACTGATGATTTCTCACGTTTTTCTTGGGTGCATTTTTTAGGTACTAAAGACGAGACTGCTAATATTCTTCAATACTTGATCCTGAGCTTGGAATCTCTTTGCAAGCTGAAAGTTAGAAGGATAAGGAGCGACAACGGAACTAAGTTCAAGAATAATTTGATGGAGCTTTTCTGTCTCAAGAAAGGGATCCGTCACGAATTCAACGCACCGTACACGCCTCAGCAGAATGGAGTTGCTGAACGGAAGAACAGAACACTGATTGAGACTGCAAGGACTATGCTGTCGGATGCAAAGCTTCCTGTCACTTTCTGGGTAGAAGCAGTTAATACAGCGTGTCACATCTTAAACAGAGTTCTGGTAGTGAAGAGGCACAACAAGACTTGTTACGAGTTGATCAACAATCGACTTCCCAATCTTGATTACCTAGTTCCTTTTGGTAGTCCTTGTTCCTTGTTGCTACAGTACAAAGACCGCCCGTCTAATTTTCATGCAAAAGTGGTGGAAGGCATCTTCTTAGGATACGTTGCCAACTCACCTTGCAAGAGAGTGTACAACATAGGAACTCGTACTGTCGAGGAATGGTTTGAAGTGGATTGTAGTAAACACAGCATTCCACCTGAACCGAAAGGTCCAGCTTGGGGTTTTGATTATGATGTGCTATTCAAGTCCTTCTATCTTCCTGATATATCTGCAGATGACGCCGCAAATGTTTATGAATTATTGGGTGGTGGCGATGACTCCAGTTTTTCCACTCGTGCTACTGTACCAATTATAACTCCGGATTCCAATGCTGCATCTGCATCTGGAACTCATGACAGTGATAACAGTGAAGATGTTCTTGTAGTTGGAGATGACGCTCCAGCTAATCCTAACACAACTGTAGGAAATGAAGCTCCAGCTGATCCAATTAACATTGAATCTTCTTCCTCTGGAACTCAGGTAATGGGGGAGTTAAGCACGAATCTAGATCCAGAAATTCTGGAACCGATTATACCGGAGACGAGAGTGCATAGGAATCATCCAATCGACAACATTATTGGTGATCCTTATGCCGGTGTTCAGACTCGTCATCGAACCATCCCTGAGAACACCAGTCTTTACACAGAGATACTTGACACTGGTGTCATGGAAACATGTCTGCATGCTGCATTCGTGTCCCAGTTAGAGCCGAAGAATGTGAAGGAGGCTCTCACTGACAACTGCTGGATTGAGGCGATGCAGGATGAATTGTCTCAATTCCAAAAGTTGCACGTGTGGGATTTGGTTGGCTTGCCAAAAGGCTTTCAGCCAATTGGAACCAGATGGGTGTTCAAATGCAAGACGGATGATCGTCATGTTGTTGTAAAGAACAAACCAAGATTGGTTGTTCTGGGTTTTTATCAGCAAGAGGGCTTGGATTACACGGAAGTATATGCCCCAGTTGCTAGAATTGAGGCCATTCGACTGTTCTTGGCTTATGTCACATATGTCGGCTTCAAGGTCTATCAACTTGATGTAAAGAGTGCTTTCCTTTATGGTAAAGTTCATGAAGAAGTCTATGTCAATCAGCCTCCCGGCTTTGAAGATCCGCATAATATCAATAAAGTGTACAAGCTCGACAAAGCACTTTATGGTCTTCATTAAGCACCGCGGGCATGGTATGAGACATTGTCTAAGCATTTACTGTCTAATGGTTTCGACCGTGGACAGATTGACTCGACTCTCTTCATTAGGAAAGCAGGAGGTGACATTCTTCTTGTACAAGTATACGTCGACGACATTATCTTTGGGTCTACCAATGAAGGGATGTGTAGGGAATTCGAGCAGGTGATGAAGTCCAAATTTGAAATGAGTAATATGGGTGAATTGTTGTTCTTTCTGGGTCTGCAAGTCGGTCAAAGAGAGGATGGCATTTATCTACAACAAACTAAGTATGTGTAGGACATCTTATCAAAATACAAGATGAATGATAGCGGTACTTATGGCACACCTATCCGACTCAATCATGGTTTGCATCCTGACAAAGATGGAAAGGATGTAGACATCAGATTGTACCGTGGGATGATCGGATCACTTATGTATCTCATAGCTTCAAGACCCGATATAATGTTTGCTGTGTGCTTGTGCTCAAGGTTTCAGTCTCAACTGAAGGAGTCACATATGATAGCCGTGAAGAGAATTTTCAGATACCTGAAAGGGAAACCCCGATTAGGTCTTTGGTACTCTAAGCAGCAGTCATTCGACTTCAAAGCCTACACTGACTCAGATTATGGCGGTTGTAACCTTGACAGAAAATCAACTTCTGGTGGATGTCAATTCTTAGGAGACAGACTGGTCTCCTGACAGTGTAAGAAGCAGTCAACGGTTTCTGTCTCAACTTGTGAAGCAGAATACATTGCTACAGCGAGCGGTTGTTCTCAGATACTGTGGATTCAGCAGCAGTTGAGAGACTATGGCTTAAACTTCACTGGAACTCCTCTATTCATTGACAACAATGCCACCATGTCCATCACAAATAACCCGGTGAAACACTCAAAAACTAAACATATAGAGATTCGCCATCATTTCATCCGTGATTGTGCTGAAAAGCATTTAATTGAACTTGTAAAAGTTCACACGGATGACAATCTCGCTGACCTTTTCACAAAGGCATTTGATCGATCCCATTTTGAGCATCTTGTCAACTTGATAGGAATGTTCAATCCTGAGCGAAAACTAAGTTTTCTTAACTCAATTCAATTTATGGAAGTTAAATTTTTAATTCTTTTAAATTTTCTGTATAGTTCTTTTAGTTTTAAAATATTTTACAAAAAAAATCAAAAAACAAAATAGAAAATGGAGAAAGTTAACTTGAGAAAAAAGGAAATGATAGTACATCAGAAATGATCTAAACACCATAGACTGCTCATATGGGAAATGATTGCGTCATATTTACTTAATTGTTTAAATTATCATGTTTTTAATCTATTTATTTACAAGTAATTTGAATTGTCAGTAGGCTGTATGCGTCTTTGAATCACTAGTAGTGTGGAAACTAAATCTAAATTACAACTGTGAATTGAACCCATGTTTGCAAGTGTGTGTGCGTAAAAGAATAGAAAAGATCATTATCAGATAAAGGATGTTAGTTTTTGGCAATAATTTTCTTTTGAGATCAGTTTCGGGTTATGTCGTTAGCACAATTAATGCGATTCATCTCACTGACCATACTCACAAGTATGCAAGGAGAGATTGAATCAAGACATGTCTCTGCATTAACCGTTGAGTATGTTTTCACCCTTGAATCACTCCTGATTCATTGAAATCAAATCCAGATAAAAGTTGGATCCTCTTACCTGATAATCAAACACCATATCTATTATCCTGAATCATCATCCCGATATTCAAAGAAGAAAATCACATGAAACCAAGAAAAATGAATCACTCGATTCTGAATCTTATGATTCCCGATAATCCTTATGGATTCTGCTTGATTTTTTCCTGTGCTAATAGATGTAGCTTCATTCTGAAAATCTAGAAAATCATTGGGAAAATCTTAGATGCCTTGAGATAGTGCAAGTTAGAATAGCATATCAGTGGGGTACACGTTGTATATCTTATAATTAATACCTTAATACACAAGAACATGGTACAAAGATGCATATAGTTTCAAATTTTATAATATTGTCAACTTGAATTACTTGTTTATGTGCTTATTACGTATGAATAAAGAGTAATACATGACATGATCCCATATTCTTTGATGTTTATTTTGTATCGTTTTTGCTAAGAGATAGCCTGATATGATCCTCTGCTCGTGTCTTTTATCAAAAATAGTTTGTATGAATACTTGTATATATCTATCTAGAAAAGAACAAAAAGATTTTAAGTTTATGCATTGTTCAATTTAATAAGAAAAGCCAAAAATATTTTATGTTTAACCTTCATGAATTGTATTTGAAACCTCGTGATTGAATATTTTTTATCTTGTTTGTTCGTTGATTTGAAAAATCTTCATAATTCTAAGTTGGAAATTTGCGCACTTAAGGGTTGTGCGTACTTGATAAGTTCGCACGAAGTAAGCAGTACGCAAGAGTTAGTCTTGCGCACTTGTAAATGCGCAAGAGTTAAGTCCTGCGTACTTGTAAGTACGCAAGAGTTAACTCGTGCGCACTTAACAAGTACGCACGACCGATGAGTGATGGGTATAAAAATGACACTTAGAACTTTTTCTGAGTTTCACTCTTTCAAACCTAAGAGCTTCCCTCTGCAATTTTCTACTCAAAATCGATTATGTCTAAACCATCTTCTCGTCCCGTCTATACTTTCATCATCTCATTACATCGCATTGGTGAGAATTTAGACCGATTCCATCCATAAAATCGTGACATTCGACCGATTTGTGACTTAGAAAACTTTAGGTTAAAATCGTGATATTTTGGGTAAAATTTGGGGTTGTTTGGGTAACTTATTGTGTGTTTCATGCAAATAAGAACCTTAATCGATTCTCTAATCACCCTTTGATCCTCGATTCGAGTCGTCGGTTGAAGCTTACTCGACAGTGGGTCAACGACTGTGTTAGGTCAAAAATTGGTGAAATGTTGGTAGTTTGTGGTGTTGATAATGGTCCCATAGGTTAGCATCCTTGATTCCGACCTAGTGGCGACCTAATCGACCCGTTTTTTGAACGATCAATCAACTTCTGAATTTTGTTCTTAAGTGTTGTTCTTGCGCACTTAACAAGTAAGCAAGAAGCAATTCCTACGTACTTGTTAAGTTAACAAGTACGCAAGAAGAAAAAGCTGCGCACTTGCTAAGTGCGCAACACCAACACTTAGAAACTCTTCTAAGTCTGAATTTTTTGTTCAATGAGTAACTACTACACCATGTCATGTTTGATCATTTCAAATAACATACGTTGTTCTGATTATGTTTTCTGTGTGTTTCTGCAGACTATGGCTCGAGCATTCACTAACAAATTCAACTTGTTAGCGAACACTCAACCTGAGTGGAAAGGGGCAGCTTTGCAATATCGGGAGATCGTTGATTTTTTGAACCGATCAAGAATAAGTTATGCAATCTCAGCTGACCCAACAGTCTCAAGACCTTACCTGGAGCAATTCTGGGAGACGGCAGAGCACGACTGCACGGTAACCCCTAATGTCATAAGGGCTACCGTTGATGGTCGGGCTATTGCTTTATCTGAAGATACAATAAGAAGGGTCCTGCGGTTCGGAGACCTCGCTACCGACCCGACATCCTATCCAGATTACTATGTGGATGGGTGTTGGAGGCATAGAATGGGATATGTCGGAGCGAGGGACTATGCTTCTTACAAAAAGATGTGGGTATTGGATCAATGGCGGTATTTTGCCCACATCATGATCGTGTGCATCTCGTCAAGAAAAGCGGGGAAAGATGCCATGGGTCATGACCTTGCAGCAGCCATGGTGGGCTTGTCTCTTAATAGGGGCTACAACTTCTCTCGCTACATCTTCAACGCAATCAATGATCAGATCAATACAGCAGAGAAGTTTAGGTTCCTATTGTACCCGTGGTTTGTGCAACTCCTGATTGATGATGCATTGCCAAACCTACGTGCTATCGGGGAGAGACTACAAGTAAAACGGGTGGACAAGAGAGTATTTGCTCAGTTTCTAAAGCCAGGCAGTGTAGATCCTACCCCTGTGCATACTGAACTCTTTGGCCACCTGCTTAATGAAGCATATGTCACACCAGAAGATTGGAATTGGTATAGTCCCAATTCGGCACCAGAGATGAGTGATGATTCTGATGAACAACAAGAAGAAGAGAATGAAAGTGATGGAGGTGGTGATGGTGGTGCTGAGGAATCCGATTCAGAAGTAACAGAATCAGATTCTTCTGATTCCGATGACGCACCATCCCATGCACACCCGAGGAAATCGGCACAGGTAACCTTACATGCGTCGTCTTCTAAAAGAAAGCAACAAAGCTCGAGCAGCGAATATGAGCCGACCTCTGACTCTGACGCTGCTCTACAAAGACAAAGGCAAGAGAGTGCCAACAAGAAGAGGGGCGATAGGCAAGAGGTTGCTGTCCCCAGGGTTGTAGAGATCCCGACTGTGCAGCAAGTACAAGCTACGGTTGACAGTCCAGAGTCAGAATCTACCCCACCAGCACAACAACTGTACAGAAGGAGGAGAAGGCCACTAGTACAAGGTAATGTGGCAGTCACGGCGGTCACAGAGGAGATTCTTGTGACGGTGACCCTCCCTACTCCAACCGTCCAGGTGACAGTGACTACTCCACTTCTCACGGAGTCAGTCACCATCACCCCAACCATAACACCCACTCCCATCATTACATCCCCACTCCCACCTCACACCACTGAGCCGTCAGGTCAACCCTTCAACTATGGTGATTTCTCACATGGGTTTGACTTTGACACAATCTTCTCCTCCCCCATCCATAATGCTGAAGCCTCATCATCTAGGCATTCTGATCCGTATGAAGCAAGGATCAATGTCTCAGAGACCCAAGTTGCTGGAATGTTGAAGACCATTCAAAAGTCAAAGGAGGAGTCTGATGCTCAACAAGCATAGATCAATTCCCTGGCCGATGAAGTTAGGATTCTACACAGCCAGAGAACAGGGACAAATGAGCAACTGAAGAATGTTATGGCACAGAACGAGCTGCTAATGAAAACCAATGAAATGATTCTAGGCCACAGAACTTCACTTGAGCTAAGGATGGATTTACAGAGAAAAGAGCACGAAGCGATGGTCAAATTAGTTGAAGAACTGACGAAGAAGCTTGATGCTCAAGGGGAGGGAGAGAAAGGGAAAGAGAAAGAGAAGGAGAAAAAGAAAGAAAATAAATTCACTGGTGCTGAGCCTTGTCATCCAGTCGACTTGACTAAGGATGATGATAAAGACAAGGATGCTGAAGCCGGTCCCAGTGGAGGTGAGCACCAAGCTTTGGCGATTGTGCCCATCTCTTCTATTCCAATGGCTGAGGGGGAGTCTACTCAGCAAGAGGGTGGTGATACCTCTGGTGGTGGTGGTGGTAAAGGGAAGTTAGCGGACGATGTGCTCAAGGACTTATCTGATGATGAGATCCTTTATCTTGAGCCTGACTATTCCAAAGAAGCACAGATCGATGCTCTCCTTAATCTGGAAGAAGGAGAGATCGACTCTGGTGATGACTGGAATGATGAAGATGAGAACGTGGTAATAGAGATTCCCAAGGGCGACGGGGAAGGAGAGTACGAGTTAGAGGATGGTGAGATCTTTGAAGTACCATCGCTCGAATCTCTGCTCGAAACATGCTCAGTTGACATGGCAAGTAATGTTGAAGCTACAACTAAAGCCTCCCCAGTCGACCCTACACCTGTGGACCCCGAGGCACCAAAAGATAAAGACATGTCTTCTGCATCATCTAAAGGTCCAGCTCCCGTGTGGCAAAAGACGTCCATTACAGATAAGCACGGAGCTACACGTATGATCTTAGCTGTTAGGTTCGAGGAGGATAAGCAGTTGTTCGCCATCAAAAGATCTGGGGGGGTTCAATACTTGAAACCAACCAGTGAGTCGTTCAACTCTTTGCCCAAGTACGACCATGTGAACCTCGCAAACCGCGACCTGCTGAGTCACTCGAGTCATGCAGTAGCAATGGGTTTGTGGGTAATACTACAGCGGGAAGCAAGATCAGGGAAATTCGAATACTTCAAGCCTCAAGTGCCCAGAAGAGTCAAGGATAAGCACGCTGTACATCCTGTGACTAAGAAGCACATAAAGAGATTGGTATACAAGCCAGTGCGATGTGAAACTAATATTCCCCTGAGCAAGTTACCTCAGGATATTCTTGGTGATATGTGGTACTGGTACGTTAATCCAAAAACGGGCGAGGCTGTGGTTATGGGTAAAGGTAAGTCAGCAAGTGGAAACATGGTGCCAAAGGAAGTGATCAGGATATTTGATGAAGTCTGCTTCATCAACATTTCTGTGAACGATCTGGAGGTACTAGCCGACAAGTACTGCATCCACACTGACGAATGGACAAAGCTTTTTTTGCCAAATACGGCAAGTTGATCAAGTTCTGTCTGGATTACAAAAAGAAGATGGAAGCTAAGGAACCAGTGCTATGAAGACTGAAGATTGAAGACTGAAGACGATGAAGATCCCGAGCTGTTGTCAAGGGGGAGTTTGTTGATGCACTTTCCTGTGACAACACTCTGTATAGAGTCTTAGTTTGTATTTCTAATGTCTGTAATTTGTCTTTGTATTTAAGAGTCATTATGTAATAGTTTATCAAGTTGTATTTACTTTTACATAATGTATGTTGCATTTCTTCTAAGTGTTTTGCGCACTTACATGTTCGCAGGAGAAATCTCCTGCGTACTTAGCAAGTACGCAGGAAGACCCATGCGTACTTGCTAAGTACGCAAGAGCATTTGGTCCTGCGCACTTGCTAAGTGCGCAGGCATCAGGTCTGTATAAATAGGTTTGGTTCACAGAGGATAAGTACGCAGAACTCATATCTTAGACGAACTCAGTTTGTTAAGTACGCAATTTGTAATCTCTCTGTAACCGTCGAGTGTTTACAATAGAAAGAGCTTTTATTGTGACTCTCTGTTAGGACATAGATTTGTAATGACAAAAACTTGTAATAGTTAGATTTTATGTCTTTTTGTTTTTGATATGTAAATGTATAAAGTTACCAAGTGTTTTTACTAGTGAGCCTAGAGGCGAACTTGTTAAGTTCGCCTGCTCTATCAGAGGCGAACTTAATAAGTTCGCTTAGGTCTAACTGAGGCGAACTTGTTAAGTTCTCATAGTCTTTTTCAGGCGAACTTAATAAGTTCGCTTACAGCAATTTAGTTTTCTATATATATGTGTTTACAGAGTCATTAGACAGAGGACTGATCAGAGAGAATCGAGAGATAGAATTGTCTGATTGAGTCTGTAAACCATTGTGAATTGGAATATAACGAGAAGTTTATTTACGCGTGTTGTTTCAATTGTCGGTTGGTATACAAATGTTAACATGAAGGATTCCGCACTTCGTGTTATAACAACGTCATATCACGAGTCGATCAGTAGTTGAGTTACCTGGACCTACAAGTGGTATCAGAGCTTATACTCAGGAATTAAGTACGATTCTTGGTGATTAGTGACGGTTTTGTGTACAATTCCACAAGAAATTCAACATTTTTGAATTTTCTGCATCAATGGAGTTTTTCAAGTTCTTGAAGATTGTTTCTCTGCTGAATTCGTGTTTTTGGAAGTGATTTTGACGAAATTAGTCCGATAAAATTGTTCTATTTGATAAAATACATAATCCTACGGTTCAATTTCCTTAAATTCCATCAATTCGCTGAGAAATCATGATTTTTGAAGTTCTTGGTTCGTGTTTGAGAAAAGATTCCTCTGAGTCTGTTACAGCAGTTTAAGCGAACTTGCTAGTTCCTATGCAAGCGAACTTAGCAAGCGAACTTATTAAGTTCGCTTCTCACATTTTAAGCGAACTTACCGGATTTCCTCCTTAAGCGAACTTGTCTTGTTCGCTTGATCTCAAGTTTGCTTAGTACTCACTAAAGCGAACTTATTAAGTTCGCCTGAGGGTAAGACTGCTCAATACTTGGAAAATTTTCAGAAATTTTTTTTTAAAAAATGGCAAATATTGTTCAAGTCACAAACATGTTCAATTATGACAATGAGATCGGTACATCTCAAAAACCTCCGAAGTTGTTGAATCTAGTTGATTATTCAAATTGGAAAGATCGGTTTGACCAGTTCGTATCTTTTACCAATACTAGTTTGTGGATTCCGATTTTGGAAGGATATACGCATCCTACTTATTCATGGATGGGAAAGGATGATGTTCCGAAACCAGTGTCAGCTTTAACTACTGAAGAGAAGCTGTTATTTGATCGAGAAAAGAAAGCAATGGCTAGCATTTCGATGTATCTACCAAAGGAAATTTATCACAGTTTTAAACAGTTCAAGTCTTCTCAACAACTGTGGGAAGTATTACAGAAAAGGTGTGAAGGGAGTTTGGATGTGAAAAAGAGTAGAAAGGAGTTACTAAAGAAGCAGTTCCTAGTCTTTAAACATTTTCAAAATGAATCTTTGGATGATCTTGCTACAAGATTCTATCATCTTCTTAGTGAACTAGCTAGTGCATCTATGGTATATGAAACTGAGGAAATCAATGATAAATTCTTGGAGGCTTTACCATCAAAGTTTGATGTGTATACGGTTTTGATCAAAGAAAATGTTAAGTACAAAACCATGTCTCTTGAAGATGTCCTAGGGAAGATTCAGTCACATGACATGAATATGAAGAAGAAAGAGACTAATATGGAGCATATCCAGGATCCCTCAATATATTTTGCCAAATCTGCTGGTAAATCTTGTACTGGAGTGGCATTCTTTTCTGGTGATGCTCAAGAGTCTTCAAATGATCAGTGTTCTGGAGTTCCAATTTATTCTGGTCATTCAAGCCATTCTGGATTTTCTGCTACTACAGCTTTAACATCATCTGGATCTCATGTGAATCAGAAAGTTGCTGATGATTATCTTGCTATGTTTTCGTCATTCATGGCATCATATGAAAATTTCATTGGAGGAAAAATACATGATCCTGAGGTAATAGAAGAAGATTTCAGACAGATTGACCCTGTTGATCTAGAAGAAATGAATATCCAATGGAATATAGCCATGTTAATGCAACAAGCTAAAGATTTCTTGAAGAGAACTGGCAGAAAATATATTGGTTCAAATAGTCGATCGCGTATGGGTTTTGATAAGAGCAAAGTTAGGTGTTACAACTACCAAGAGTATGGTCACTTTGCTAAGGAGTGTGTGAAGCCAAAGGTAGAATTTGATTCTCAAAAGAAGCAATCTAACTTTCAGCATAATAGGAATCAGTCACATGGTTTATCTGATAATCAAAATCATGGTCCTTCTGGTAATACAAATCATGCTTCTGCATCATCAGCTCTGGTTACTCAAAACGACGAAAACTATGATTGGGGCATTCATCTGGAAGATTTGGTGGGTGCTGTGAGTCAGGCTTTTGTTGCAGAAATTCATTCAGAAAAACCAGAAGAGTCTACTGATGATGAAAGTTCTAGTGATGATTCGTGTGATAGTGATAGTGTTCCAGGCGTTGATGATGAGGAAGAAAGAGGGAAAAATATTGATTCTGATGCTGTGTCAGGGGTTGCTGAGGATGAAATTGTTCTTACAGAAAATTGCTTCAGTTGGTGATGATTCAGAGAATATTCCAATTGCTAAAGTATTCATGGCAGACATGTCTGATCCGTCTAAGGTAAAAGACTCTGTTTGTCATATATACTGTTCTAATTGCATTTCTGTTAAAGATAAACTACAAAAAGTCATGGATGATAACACAAACTTGATTTGTGACATGAAATCAATGCATTCAGTTAATCAGAAACTGAAAGATAATGATAAGCTGTGCATTGATAGAATTGAGTCTTTGAAAAGAGACTTAAATTCTCTTGGGTTAAAATACAAAGAGCAGGGTTATCATCTAGATATGGCTTATGATGAAATCGAAAAACGAAATGAAGTAGTTGCTCAAAAGAACAAGGAGATTTCTGAAAAAGAATCTGAGGTGATAAAATTACATAGAAAGCTGGAACAATTTGAGAATTCATCTGTAGTTTTGGATTATTTCAATGCTAATGCTGATCCCACAAAAAGGGTTGCTGGTATTGGGTTTGTTCCTCCACCGTTCAATGCAAATTATGTGGTTGAGCCTGAAATCATTCATGAAGAGGAAATTGATCCCAAGACAGTATTAAAAGTGAATCCAGTGACGGGTGAAGACATGGTGTATGATTCTGATACAGAAGATGAGGTGTTTGATGATTCAAAGGTTGAAGGCATTCCGAAAGAAGTGAAAATTGATGAACCAAAGGTTGTGAAGAATGTTACTCGGGATAGATGCATTTTGACAGAACCTGAAGAGGTGAAAGTGGTTCCAACTAAACTTTCTCCAATCTTATAGACAAGTGGGTTTGTTGAGGCTGGTTATCAAAAAGTGAATTCTTCAAAGGTGCCAAAACAGACTTATGTTCCAAAGAAGACGATAAATTGTTCTCGGCATTCCTCCGAAGCTTATTCTTCTGATGGTTCTTCAAATTCAAAGAAAACATCTTATTTCAGAAGTTATCAAGAAAAAAGAGTGTGTTTTCATTGCAATGAGGCTGGTCATATTTTGATTAATTGTCCATACAAGAACCAGGGTAAAATGAAGACTGTTCCTTCACAACCGAAAGTGGTGAAGATTCTAAAAAGAAAAGATGAGGGAAAGTCGTCTTCTAGTTTGGAGAAAAATATGCCTGGTTGATCTTTTGTTAAATCCCCTGGATTTAAACAACAGAATACATTGAATGCTAAATCCTTTGTATGCAAAGAGAAACTTGAGATTCCAAAAGTTGGGATTTCAAAAGATTCTTTTCAGGAGGTTAAATTGTCTAGACCTCAAATAAGAAGAAGAAACAGAAAATTAAAGAAAATTTTGGAAACATCTGAATCTAACAATAATATATCAAATAATGTTTTTCAAAATAATAAAAATGGTTCTTCTTTGAAAAGGTCTGATTGTCAAACATCTGTTCCAAAAGTGAATGATAAAATTGATTGTAAATTACAAGAAGTTGTTTATTTTGATCAATCCGGACGACCCAAGACCACGATGGCTTGGGTTCCACTTTCTAACTAATTCTCGTTGTTTATGTAGGGACAACCAAGGAGGACTATCAACAATACATGGTATGTGGATAGCGGTTGCTCTCGACATATGACAGGGAATGTTAGATTGCTTGAGGATGTAAAACAAATTGATGGAAGTTATGTCGCTTTTGCGGGTAATAAAGGCGGGTACATAACTGGCCAGGGAACGTTAAAGAATGACAAAGTCAAATTTGAAAAGGTAAATTATGTTGAGCAGCTGGAACACAATCTTTTAAGCGTATCATAAGTCTGTGACAAGAAGTTTTCGTTCCATTTCAACGATCATGAAGGCTATATTCTGAAACCGGGTTTTGTGATTCCTGATGAATGGATTCTCATGAAGGCTCCAAGGAGAAATGACACGTATGTCCTTGACATGAGTGTCGCCACTACAACGGATTCAATTCCAACATGTTTACTCTCCAAGGCGTCGAAATCTGATTCAATATTGTGGCACAGGAAGCTAGCTCACATAAACTACAGGAAGATGAACTACATTGTTAGGAATGATCTTGTGCTTGGTATTCTGAAAATAAAATTCTCAGTTCCTGATGATTGTATTCCGTGCAAGAAGTGGAAGCAAAGAAAGAAATCTCACAAATCGAAATCGATGAATTCTATCGTAACTCCTTTGGAGTTGCTGCATATGGATTTGTTCGGTCCTATCAGTATTAGGAGCATTGGTGGGAAATCGTATTGCTTGGTCGTAACTGATGATTACTCCAGATTTTCATGGGTTAAGCTTCTTTCATCTAAAGCTGAAACCACTGAGTTGGTACAATACTTAATCCTGGGTTTGGAGACTTTATTCAATCTGAAAGTCAGAAGAATCAGGAGTGACAATGGCAGCGAATTTAAGAATAGCAAAATGGGCTTATTTTGTCTACAAAAAGGAATTCATCATGAATTCAGTGCGCCATATGTTCCTCAACAAAACGGTGTCACTGAACGAAAGAACGGGACGTTGGTCGAAACAGCTCGAACGATGCTTGCAGATTCTAAGCTTCCAGTCACCTTTTGGGCTGAAGCTGTGAATACTACGTGTCATGTTTTGAACAGGGTCTTGACCGTAAAGTGACATAACAAGACTTGCTATGAATTGCTAAATAATCGAAAGCCGAATTTGGAATACTTACTACCTTTTGGTAATCCGTGTACCCTACTGAAGGTTCGAGATGTCCCAACAAAATTCAGTGCAAAGGCTATTGAAGGGATTTTTCTTGGGTATGTGGCTAATTCGACAACCAAGAGGGTTTATAACAAACAGACGCGCCAAGTTGAAGAATGGTTCCATATTGACTGTTCAAATCGGTCTTTACCACAAATGGCGATTGGTCCGGATTGGGCATTTGTTTATGAAAACTTATTCAAGTCTTTTCATTTACCTTCTGATATTTCTGAGGAAGATGCTGCTGTTCTTTATGATTCTTGTCAGGATACACAGCACAATGGATTTCTACCAAATGCAGTTCCAAATTCATCGATTCCATCTACTTCTGCTCCCGATCCAAATGTTGCTTCTTGTTCAGGTCCACAAGATTCAGAGAGTGAGGAGGATAATGCTATTTTTCAAGATTCTTCTGCTGATCCTTTGTTGAGTGATGATCCATTACCTTCAACACAGGCTCAGGGGGAGATTCCTACAAATTTAGACTCGGAAATTCCAATTACTCAAGATTATTCTTATCAATCTGAATCTACTCAAGTTGACGTGTTGTCGGTTCCTGAGGTCGCATCCATCAAGGAACACAAAGATCATCCGGTGACAAATATAATTGGAAATTTACAGGATGGAGTGAAAACACGTTCTCTTGTTGATAATACTTGTTTGTATACTTGCATTAAAGATTCTGGTGTTCTTGATGATTGCTCACATTCATGCTTTATTTCGCAGGTTGAACCCAAGAATGTTGAGATGGCTTTAAATGACAATAACTGGATAGAAACTATGCAGGAAGAACTTGCTCAATTTGACAAACTTAAGGTTTGGAATCTTGTTGGTTTACCGAAAGGTGCGTATCCGATAGGAACAAAATGGGTGTTTAAATGTAAGAAAGATGATCGAGGTGTCGTGGTACGCAATAAGGCACGATTAGTTGTCCAGGGCTTCAATCAACAAGAAGGAATTGATTACACCGAGGTTTATGCGCCGGTTGCACGGCTTGAAGCTATAAGGCTGTTTCTAGCTTTTGCTTCTTTTAAAGGTTTTAAGGTGTTTCAATTAGACGTCAAGAGTGCATTTTTATATGGAAAGGTCAAGGAGGAAGTCTCTGTGTGTCAGCCGCCGGGGTTTGAAGATCCAATGAATCCAAATATGGTTTTCAAGCTTGATAAGGCTCTTTATGGTCTTCATCAGGCTCCTCCTGCGTGGTATGAGACTTTATCCACACATCTTTTGGCGAATGACTTTGTTCGTGGAAAGATAGACTCGACCTTATTCATAAAGAAATCAGGGGGAGATTACCTACTGGTACATATTTATGTGGATGATATTATTTTTGGTTCGACAAATGAAGGGTTATGCAAAGACTTTGAGGGTGTTATGAAGTCAAAATTTGAAATGTCTGCTATGGGAGAGTTATCGTTTTTCTTAGGATTACAAGTAAATCAAAAGGAAGATGGTTTCTTTATTCATCAGTCAAAGTATGTCAAAGACATCTTGAGCCGGTTCAAGATGGAGGACTGTACACCATACGATACTCCAATTCCGGTCAATCATAAGTTAAATTCTGACCCGGAAGGAAAATGTGTGGATTGTCGACTTTACAGAGCTATGATTGGATCCCTCATGTACTTAACCGCTTCAAGGCTGGATATAATGTTCGCCGTGTGTATCTGTTCCAGATTTCAGGCAAAGCCAAAAGAATCTCACTTAATTGTTCTAAAAAGAATCTTTCGGTATTTAAAAGGAAAACATCTTTTAGGGCTGTGGTATCCTCATGGTTCTAACTTTGATTTCAATGCTTATACTGATTCTGATTTTGGTGGTTGTTGTCTGGACAAGAAATCTACAACAGGTGGTTGCCAGTTCTTAGGTAATCGACTTGTATCTTGGCAATGCAAAAAGCAAACCACAGTCTCGATTTCAACATGCGAAGCAGAATACATCGCTGCTGCAAGTTGCTGTTCACAGATCCTGTGGATACAACAGCAATTGAGAGATTAATTATCTAGTTAAAAATGGCTTGATATCAACTTTAGAAAGATTAATTATCTAGTTCCTCAACAAAACGGTGTTGCAGAGAGAAAGAACATAACGTTGGTGGAAACTGGGCAAACAATTCCAAGGGAATATTGATTGAATTAGTTGTCTTATACTTGTGCCATTTTCTGTGCTACTACCCTTTTTTGCACGAGATACAGTCTTCATGCATAGAAAAATTCATCACTGGAACACCAGTTATCAAGCCATTTTTAACTAGATAATTAATCTTTCTAAAGTTGATTTGACGAGGAAGGAGTATTCCAAAATTCCAACAATGATCTTTAGAATATTGTTGATGATTCGTCCACATCTACTCAAGCTGTGGGGGAGTTGTCCACAAATTTGGATGTTGTGATGCAAGTTAATGATGTCCACAGACCAAGATTCAAAAAGATCATCCCATTCAGAAATAATCGGAAACTTAAATGATGGAGTCAAAAATCGTTCTCTTACTGATAATATTTATTTGTACACTAGTATTCGAGATACTTGCCTAATTGATGAATGTTTGTGTTCGTGTTTCATTTCTCAGGTGGAATCGACAAATGTTGAGATGGCTCTTCAAGATAACAGCTGGATTGAGGCCATGCAAGAGGAGGTGGCTCAATTCGGCAAGCTACATGTTTGGGACCTAGTTGACTTACCTTCTGGAGCTTATCCTATTGGTATGAAATCGGTTAATAGGGATGATCGAGTAGTAATCATGAGGAACAAAGGAATATTGGTAGTTCAAGGTTTCACCAGCAAGAGGGTATTGATTACACTGAAGTCTATGCTCCAGTTGCATGTTTGGAGGCAATCCTCTTATTCTTAGCATTTGCATCTTATAAAGGCTTTAAAGTGTTTCAATTGGACGTAAAGAGTGATTTCTTGTGTGGTAAGGTGAAGGAAGAGGTTTATGTCTGTCAACCTCCGAGCTTTCAAGATCCAAAATATCCTACAAGGGTTTTTAAACTGGATAAAGCTTTATACGGTCTTAATCAAGCACCGAGGGCATGGTACGAGACGTTGCCTCAACACCGGTCGGATAACGGCTTCGATCATGGATAAATCGATAGCACCTTATTCATCAGAAAAGCAGGGGAGATTACCTGTTAGTACAGATCTACATTGATAACATAACTTTTGGGTCTACGATTGAGAAGTTGTGCAAAGAATTTGAGGAAGTCATTAAGTCCAAATTAGAAATGAGTGCAATGGGGGAATTATCATTCATTTTGGGTCTACAAGTAAACCAGAAGAATGATGGCTTTTTCATCCATCAGACGAAGTATGTCAAAGACATTTTGAGGCGATTCAAAATGGAAGACAATTCTCCTTATGACACTCTGATTCCTGTTAATCATAATTTGGGTCCAAATCCGGAAGGAAAGGATGTCTACAGCAGATTATTGCATACACTGATTGCGTTCCTGAAAGGGAAACCGAAGTTGGGTTTGTGCTTTCCATATAAGTCTGACTTATATTTTATTGCATACATTGATTCTGATTTAGGTGGTTGTTGTCTGGACAGGAAATCAACTCAGGAGGATGCCAGATACTAGGAAACCGTCTAGTATCATGGCAGTGTAAGAAATAGACCACGATGTCCATGTCTACATGTGAAGCTGAGTACATCATTGCTTCGAGTTTCTGTCCACAAATTATGTGGATACAACAGCAGCACAGGGACTATAGTTTGAATTTTACATGTACTCCCATGTATATTGATAACAATGCCAGCATATGTCACACCCGTAACATAGGACAGTTATCTAACCAGCGTAGTACCTCCAACAGAGATGTTCCCACGAAAGAACGACTGGTCTAGAAGAGAATTCGACAGAACATTTTGTTTGTCAGATAACTACATACTGGCCAGAAGGTCGCCTTCTAGTTACTATGAGGTTGCTATCAAAAACATACAGCGGAAGACTAAAACATAACTTCTATTAACATCAAAACAGTGTTTACATCATGTTTTAACAAAAGTTACATCATTCGTTCCTAACAAGGAACATATCATTCGGGAATTATAGTTCCACGCATGCCCATCATCTTGACCGTTCATCTTTTCGTTCTAGTCCTAGAAGTGCCTCATCTATTGTCTACCTGTGATGCGTTAAAAAACATTTGATAAAACATCGGTCAGCATAAAAGCTGGTGATATCAAAAACTAAAATAGTTTATTAAAATGACCCACCAGAGTATGTTGAACACATTCATGGGCTTCAACTATCACACCCCGCCCCGGGCACCCCCGAGACGTTACCAGGCTGTGACATCCGTTGGCACCTTCTGTACCTGCTTTGATTTCAGAGTTTGTTTTTGTGCAGCGGAATAACGTTTGAAAATGGATCGTTTCAACTCAACCTCAAGGGTTGGTTTTGTAAATATAGAAATCTGGTCGTGTAGATAAAAGATTATCTTTATTTAAATAACTAGGTATGAAAACCCGATCGTTTGAACATTTGATTTCAAATCAAAACTCTGACGCAAAGTCAGTTGGTTTACAAGGAGGTAATCTGCCTAAGGAAAACGTAGTCCTTCGGTCACCTTAACCTTGTTTACTCTTCAGGTTCTTTATGTGCAATGCATGACCTGTAATAACATATTTTCAGGTTGCACGAGGTCTAGGTGTGTGGCATGACCTGACTATGCAACAAAACTGTCATCGGGACCCAGGCCTTAGCCGGTCCTGGTACGATGAGGTCAATTCATTCCTTTCCTGAAAAACATTTGAAAATGAAAGTCCGCTACATGCTGGTGAATACTTTATGACCTCAAATCATTTTCATAAACATGGCAGAACAGTTTAATTAAACAGTTAAACATTTCATGGGTGGATTCTAGTGATCACATCACTTTCTTCCGATTTATCCATTTGTATACATTGGACAAGTACTCGGGGGCTACGCGCCCAAACTGTCTAATCTGTGTTTTACGCAATCACCAGACATATAAGCCAACCCCGCTCGGCCCAACTAGATCCGGAGCAAGTATAAATATTTGATCAAACTTTACGTACACTTCTTGGGTAATCATAGCCATAGGGGAAGAACCTCTAGTTATGGGATTTAATCTTGTCCATAGTGGCTGAACTCAACCCCTGATTCTGAGACTATTATGAGTAAATATTTAATTATTGTGTTTTGCCCATTTTCGTAAAACATTATAGTCTGTCTTGGTTGCGTGTTGATAGCCTATAGCCCAAGCACGTCTTATAAATCATTTTTGACAGACTCCATTTATAACATAGACAAGTAGTCTATGATCACGTCTTTGTAAAACGTTTTAAAAAGCTTGTTCTCACCATGAGAACGTGTATTTTTAGTACAGATGAGTATTCACCTTTAGTTTTGAAGTCAGAGATCGAAGGATAATAATCTTAGTGCTATGTAGCTCTTAGAGTTGACACTTAGGGCTCTAGCACCTTAACTTGCACTTCTATGAGTTCCTCGGTTTGTTCGGCTCTTAAATGCTCGAGTCCGGTTGATAAGCGAACGTCGGTCGAACCGGGAGTAGCCGCTCGAGAGTCGGGACGGCTGAAGGGCTCGAGAAAGGCTTGGGAGCAGAGGAGGTTCGAGTGTGAAGGTGTGGAAAAAAATGCCAATGCTCCACTATTTATAGGCTGATAACGGCCTCAAGTTGGACCATTATCCAGAGGGATATCGGTCCGATATACGTCCATTGTCCCGCATGCGCGCCACGTGGCATTCATGCAATTCCGGAGTGCCACCGGTCCATGTCAGACCGAGTAGGCAAGCCATGTAGGTCCGACGTCCGTCCACGCATCCGACATGCTGACGCATGCCCTACACGGGTCTGGTGCAGAGGGTTTCTAGTGTTTTGCATTGCGGACTGTTTTCTAGACCATGGCGGTCCGACGTTTAACCTCTTCCCATATTGGACCGATATCAATCTCATGTCCATCCGATATCTCCTAACTTTTAAAATTTTCAAATTTATTTTCTGACCCTTATTGGGTTTTCATTAACTCCCGTTATTTCGTATAAGTTCCGGGCAGAAATTGAGATCGGGATTTTGGTAGGTGTTATATCATCCCCAACTTTTTTGAAATCTCTTCCTTGAGATTACTTTCAAAATATGTGTGGGTATTTCTTTTTCATTTCGGATTCCAGTTCCCACTTGTACTCGGGTCCACGTCTGGAATTCCATTTCACCTTGACCAATACAAGTTTCTTTTGTTTCAATTTCTTTTCCTGTCAGTCCTCAATTTGTAACGGTTGTTCCACAAACTTAAACCTTTCATCCGCTACTACATCTTGTAATGGCATGGCTAAGGTTTCATCTGCTACGCATTTACACAGGTTGGAGATATGGAACACACTGTGTACTCCACTCATCTCTATCGGCAATTCCAATCGATATACCACAGGTTCAATTCGTTCTTGGATTTTAAAATGGCCCAACAAACCTAGGGGTTAACTTCCCTTTCTTTCCAAATCATACCACACCCTTCCAAGATGATACCTTAAGTAAAACATTGTCTCCAATGTTAGATTTTAACTGGTTTTCCCCTACTTCAGCCGTTTTCAATCTTTCCCTAATTTGTAATATCTTATCAGTGGTTTCCTCGACTATCTCAGGTCCTAATAACTGGTTTTCCCCTACTTCAGCCTAACACACGGGAGTTCTGCATTTTCTGCCATACAAGGCTTCAAATTGTGCAGCCTGTATACTTATGTGGTAGCTGTTATTGTAAGAGAATTCTATCAGAGGTAAGTGGTCGTCCCAACTTCCTCCTAGGTCAATAACACATGCTCGAAGCATATCCTCCAAGGTTTGTATTGTCCTCTCGCTCTGCCCATCCGTTTGAGGATGGTATGCAGTGCTAAGGTTTAAACGAGTTCCGAGAGATTTTTGGAAGCTCTACCAGAATCGAGACGTGAATCGACTGTCTCTGTAATCTCCAGGAAATTTCCCGCTTTTATTTTAACTTTTCCGGCAATGTAAGTTCATTATTTTGGTGAATCGCATTTGAAGAACCTTAATTACCTACTTCAAATTCATAAGTAATAAATATTTATGTTATATGTTTTGTAAATAATTGTCACCATCCTATTCCATAAATATATAGGTACATACTAAGTCATTTCTAAAACTATATATATACACACATGATATAAACAATTTATTATGAAAATATAACATTGCTAGTATTTTTAAATTACTAAAGGTAAATAAAACAAATAAATATATAATTATATCTATAACCAAACCAAACCAAACGTACCCAGTATAATCCCACACATAGCTAACGCTATTAGTAGGGTCTGGGGAGGGTGTGATGAGGGCAAACCTTACCCCTATCCCAAGGGATAGAGAGGCTGCTCCCATTTAGACCCCCGGCTCCATGGGAAAGAAAAAGATAAAAATATAAATAAAATTAATGAGTAATAAAGTAAAATAAATCTAACAGTAATCTAACAATTAGCAGTGTATGACTAAAGTATATTAGTCACAAGAAACACAACACACCTACAAGAAACAAGACATACGCAAAATCTTTGCTAAACAACTCTACTCTCCCACACAACGGGTCACTCATCCTAAAACCCTAATACGACGTCTCCATGAAATCCTATCATTGATCATGTCCTCTGAGAGGTGTAAATCTAGCAAATCAAGCCTAATCCTCTCATCCCACGTTAATTTCGGTCTCCCCCTGCTCCTTTTCCCCTCTACAACGAGAGTTTCCACCGTTCTCACTGGATCTGTGCTCTGTCTCCTCTTGACATGTCCAAACCATCTCAATCTTCCTTCTCTTATCTTATCTGAGATACATGTGACTCCCAATCTCTTCCGAACAACTTCATTTCTTATTCGGTCCTTTCTTGTGTGTCCACACATCCACCTCAACATCCTCATCTCAGCTACATCCATTTTTCAAGCTTGTGTCTTTTTGATGGCCCAACAATCGGTTCCATATAGCATCGCTGGGCGAACTATTACCCTATAAAATATACCCTTTAACCCTATTGGGAACCTCTTGTCGCACAAAACACCTGAGGCCGCTCTCCATTTACACCAACCAGCCTATACCAGATGGACTACATCATTGTCGATGTCCCCGTTACTCTGGATGACAGATCCTAGATACTTGAAATTCAGTGTCTTAGGGACAACCCCACCTTCAATAGAAATCTGGGTCTCCTCGTCGACGTTTGCACCACTAAAGTTGCAGTGAAGGTACTCGGTTTTAGACCGGCTTATCTTCAAACCTTTGTGCTCTAAGACTGTTTTCCATTCCTCTAGTCTGTTGTTCAATGTCTCTTTACTTTCTGCAATCAACACGATATCATCAGCAAAAATCATGCACCATGGAATTGCATCTTGAATCAACTTTGACAACTCATCCAAAACTACTGCAAATATATAATTATATCTATAAACATATTAAATATGAATTATGATGAAACGAAGTCATGAACATAAAATTTATGAGCACTTAAGTTGAAATATGTTATGAAATTAAAAACTATTTTTCATATTTTGCAATCTTATTCCCTATAACAAATTAAATTTTATAAATAAGCCCATGATACTACCCTATAAATAGACCCTCATTCTTCCCTCATTCTCACCCCATATCAAGTTTTAATCCCCCTCTCAAGATTCAAAGTCGTTTCCATATTCATAAGTAAGTTCTTCTTATATTCTTGCTTGTTCATACTTTTCCTTTAAAAGTCTCTCATAACTAGCTAGATCTATGATCCCTAACATGTTTATGTTATAATCATAGACCTATCCAAGATCAAAAGCTCTATTTTATCTAAAATTGTGTCAAACTTATATTTAAAAACTTGGTTGATCATTCTTACTCCTTTCAATTTCAAAAATTATGTTTTTACTAAAAATCCTTATTTTCAAGTTAAATTATTTAATATTCAATTTCTATCTTTACATAAACTTATATTTTCACTTTAGCCATATACTTTACAAACACAAACTAAACTTGGTTAAGTATGCAAATAGAGTAAATTTCAAACCAGTATGTAGTTATCTGGCAAACATTAAAGTTCTGGCTAGGAAAAGACGGGGTTCTGATCCGACCAACTCTTTCCTGAGAACTTTTCTGTTGGAGGTACTACTCTGGAATGATAACCATTCTAGTGTACAACAACCACTTTCAACTAATTATGATTATGATTATAAACTCATTTCTTTATAAATATTTATACAAACTTTTATATAATTTATTTTTATTATATGAGAACATTTAAAACTCAATTCTATACTTTTAATTAATAATTAATTATGGTTTAATTATTAATTAATTAAAACATTGTTATACTTTAAATTTTAGTTTAATTACCAACTAATTAAATCATTATTTTTAACACTTGTTTTTCATAAATCAAATGAAAGGTTTCATTCATTTATTTATGTAGTAAATTATTTAATTACTCAACTAATTATTACTCATTTATTTATTCATCTATCTATCTATTAATTTATGCAATTACAAATAAAAAAAACTAGTCATTTATTTATTTGTGTATTTATTTACAAACAAAATAAACCTAATTATTTATTCATACGTTTATATAATTATTACAAACAAACAACATCGTTATTAATTCTTTCACTTATTACAATACAAATATTTATCAAAGATTTACATAAAATATTATTTGCAACTCAAATAATTATTTTATTATTAAAATGAGGACACTCACATCAATCTCCTCGCACAACAGGATTCTCTATTTCAGTTGTACAAATCATTGATATATATGTTCCATCAAACATAGGTTAACCTTGTGATTAGCTAGAACATTTGTGCAATATACTTGTGTGACATCCAAGCTACTCATTGCAAGGTGAGTTTACATAGCCCCTTTTTACTGTTTTTGCTTTTGGGGTGAAACATGTTATTAACTTTATCTATTTAAACAATTCAATATCTATGTTCTTGTGCTTGATCTTTATGCTTTATATTTGAACTAATTGGTGACCATTGCATGTGTTTCATGCCAGTACATTCATTAACTTGCAGCCCAAGCCTAAGGTAGTACCTAACATGATTATTTATATGGGAAACTGAACCTATAACTTACCACAAGACCTTGGCGGGTTTTGTTGGGTATCAACTATAACTTGGAGTATCCACTTGCTCCCTTTTTTAAAATGGCAATCAGTGGGATTGCGTATCTAGTTTTCTATTATCAGGCTTGAATTGTACGCTTGGAACCTTGTGTGTTTTCACATATATGCTTTAGACATGCTTTGAACATATTGAATTGTAATCTATACTAACTCTTTGGTGTCAAAACCTGTGTATCTCACCAACTACTTGTAGTTGACAGTTAGTTACATGTTTCAGGTGCACCTGTTTGAGGACTACTTGCTCACCTAGGACTTGGACCTAGTTTAATTAAAATCATGTTTTGAACGTTTCATTTTCCTATGTAACGGATGCTTTTAATTTAAATAATAAATATTATCATATTTAATAGATGATCATGTGCTTATGAACAACCGCGTCAGCCCCGGCGTTTAATCCGCCGCCGGCCGGGGTGTGACAGATTGGTATCAGAGCCATGGTTACAGGGAATTAGGTTATTAGACACATGACCTAGACTATAACCTAGGAGTCCCAAACATGAGTTTAACTCGTGTCTCTTATTAGGAACTCCACTCTATCTTTACTATGCATGCTTACTTACATCTATCTATTTTTGATTATCTGATACAACTCCATGAACTACGACATTCAAGAGTCTACATGAAACTATTTTGAATTACTTGAACTACACGAAACTTACACTTAGACTTAATAGTCTAATCCGAATGAAACTCTCGTCAAAGGTATGTAAGTTCTAACTAATGAATGGGAACTTGTGCAATCCGGAAGGGTGGATGCCTGTATTATGGGAGTTCTGTCTAGGAAAGCATTTCGTATAAATCCAAATCAACCGATGGACCAATTATGCTTTCCTGGGAATTCTTGGGATGAGTGTCCACTTATAGGCTAACGCATGACTTCTCAAACATTAGAAAGACTTAAAATACCTTGATAAGCCAATGTGCCCATTAGGGTACCATCTATGTTTCACCTAACATCTCATGATTAAATTGCAAACTCTTGTACAAGATTCACATCTTATGAACGTTTTATTCACCCGTTTGTAGAATGCCTCCCCGTCATGAGTGTAGGAACAACCTCACCGATAGGATCATTCAGCAAATGGCTACAATCCTACCAACCATGGTCAATCAGCTAAACCAGAATGCTACACCGTGAAATTCCACGTGTACATTCAAACACTTCAACTCCTGCAACCCCACCAAGTTTTACGGGAACGAAGGAGCTACTGGACTGCTCCAATGGTTTGAAAGCATTGAGGGGACTTTCATCAATGCGGACTGCCCTGAGAACCTGAAGGTTCGCTATGCTACTAGTGTCTTCCAGAAGAGGGCACTCACATGGTGGAATGGAGAAAAATGAAACCGTGGGATTGAGGATGCACTAGCCTTGCCTTGGGCGGATGTCAAGACACTCATGACAGATGAGTTTTGCCCCCGTAATGAAGTCAAGAAACTAGAAGCTGAGTTCTGGGATCTCAAACAAGACAGTGGTGAAAGCCTTGCCTACACCACCCGCTTTCATGAGCTTAGCCTACTGGTGCCCCACATGGTCACTCCTCTCTCCCGGAAGACTCTCTGTTTGACACGGAGTATCAATGATGCTAAGAAACCCTAGGAAAACCTCCTTTCAGAGCAATTGACTTAAAACCTTAACACCAAGGAATACCCGACTATCTCTCACCTCTCAGCTATTAAGATAGGAAGAATACCTAACCCTAAGATACTTGCAATCTGCGTTTCTATGGACATTGATATCAATAATCCACAAACTAGTTACAAACACAGTAAGCAACCTAACATGCATCTATAACTGAAAGACATTCAACAAAACGCATGTGAAACACAAACTAATTGCAAATCAGTGCTAAATATACATAAACATCATACCAATTGAAATCAAGTTGTTTACCTTATCATAAATCCATCAACAGTAAACATAAACCGAAAGAAATCCAATATTCAATCAAACATTCATCGAAACCTAGATAGCTACTATAGTCCTACCAAGAACCATGATCAGAAACATAAAACCAGAAGTAAAAAGTCATGAACATAGTCTCGATCAAAGTAATCAAACACGCGAGAATCAAAAACATAAACCGAACGATTAATGTCTAACAAACCCGATGCCCAAAGCTTCAATCTTTAGCTTCCAATCATTTCTCTGATCTAGAAATCGCATATTCCCTCTGCTCAGATGGCTAACAATCGAATCCTTGGCATAATGGCTATCAAGAACATTAAATAATCCAATTTAGGGTTTTTCCTGATTTTTAAGGCCCTCTCGTACCGCGCAGCAATTTCTTGGGATCTTCGTGAATCGCGAAGAACAAAACAGTAGGGCCTGGATTTGGAGTTTATAGCGTACCGTGAAACTCCCCCTCTCCATCTTCGCGTACCGCGAATACTTAAATTTCCAACTTTTTAATTCTTTTTTTCTTGAACTTCTTTCTCGTGCTCGATTTCTTCGTGATATTACTCTTCTTCGACACGAGCTCTTGTAAACACAACATAGACTCAAATACAAACTAAAAACGAACGAAAACGAATACAAAACTATCTAAAACGCACAAATACAGTAGGATAAAAGACATGTGTTTTGCAACACACCAAACATCTACGCACTTTACCTTTTTCTGTCCTCGAAAAAGTATGCAATTAAATCATAACCGGAAAATAGCTTAACAATATCATTAGTTCATTCGCACCAATACACTCAGGCTTTAAAATGCAACAATCAGTATTTCTATCCGACTAAACCCAACCACCAACTAATCAAGCCCCTGATTGTGTTCTAATATTACCTTACAATGGTTTTCAGTTTACATATGGGTCTCACAGTCAGAAACTGCATCTCAGCCTAATCCCACCTCAAGGTCAGGTCTAGGCTCAGGTTAAACCATATAGATTTACCCACCACATTAAATAAAAAGTTATATGTTTTAAAAATTAAGGTGAATAATGGATGAATGCAATGAGCATGAAAAATCAAAACAATCGAACCTGACCTAGTGGTGCTTCAACCAAGCTGGAATTTGGCTTGTGGCACATAGGTTGCAGTTCTCACACTTAAAGAACTTAAGAATCTACCCAGTGGTGTTTCAATTAGGCTGGAACCCGACGTGTGACACGTAGGCGAAACTTAACTTCTCAATTTAATTAAGCTCATGATAGAGGGAATTTTGGAATGCGGGCGCCACCAACTCTCGGATTTATTCTCATAAAAAGATAGTGGCATGCCACATAATTTCAAAAACATATAAATTTTTTAATTTAATGTGGTACCTGTTTTGGGTCAAAATCAACAAGAGTAATTTTGTAACCAAACATAGAATGTGAGGTAGTGTGCTTGTAAAATCAATGTAAAATAATACAAGAATGTAAAGATTGACACAGTTGCTTATGAGGAAAGCCCTTAATCCTTGAGGATCTCCTACATAAAACCTCGGGAGGTGACAATCGACACCTACCTCATTTCTTCGATAAATGGTAAATGGATTACAAATATGGAGCAGTAGATGATCGAACTATGTGTTACAAAGTGTCGTAGCTAAGTGTGTTGTGTGTTTCTAATTGATCAGTTGCTCAAATAAATACAAAGAGATAAACTAACTATCCGAGAATCCCAGACTAACTAAGTCTTCAAATGTGACCGTTGTGGGCTTCTTCGCGTATATTCCACACGTGGTCCACTTCATATTGAGCGAGTCTTTAGAAAAGATTAAGTCTAAGCACGTTTACCTATAAATATAAATCTAAACAGAGGATAAGTAATCGTTAATAGTATTAATACTTAGGATACTGAGGTCACAAGGATCTTGGATTCCGGATTATGCAACATTCAGGATCCTGCATGAAATTCAACCCATAACAATGGTACCAAAAATTTGGCAGTTATATACTGAAGTTACAGCTGTTAAATTTTCAAAATTTGAATTTTGAGAAATAAACGGCAGCTTGATAAGACGTGGAATGAGAATCGAGGATAGATACGTTGTCGTTCGAGGCAACTATCATTGCTCCCTTATAATTACTTTTCTTTTTTACTAATTCCACACTTCATCTTCTCCGATTCTTTCTAGGATTTCAGGTAAAATCAGATCTTCTTTTTCTCATTATCACTTTCGGTTTTTGTATCAAAAAATTGCTAAGAAAACCACACGATCTTCCACATTTTTGGATGATTTGTATAGTCAACATCTGATAGCTAACCCGGATTCAGAGAAATGCACCTTTACTGATCGAGACATTGAGCTTCTTAAATCTGGGGGATCCTTCCCTAAAAATACCGTTTTTCGACCTTTCGACTCTAAGACCAGAGCGAATTTCACCTCCGACAGTTAGGTTTGCTTTCCATCCTTTCCATATACGTCGGCTTCTCATATCCCTTTCTAGCCTTTACCACTAAGTTTTTTTTACAAAAATTGGTCTGAGTTACGCTAAGACGATGCCTATGATTTGGCGAACATTAGCTTCCATGGAACATTTGATCCGCAATCATGCTCTAGATTTCACCGTTTTAGAGTTGGCATACGTTTACAATCTGAGAAGCCATGGCTCTTCTTGTTTCTTATTCCAAATCAAATCCGGCATGAGTCATTTGATCCAGAAAACAACTCAAAATGATTCCAATTGGAAAAATAATTTTTTCTTTGTGCGAAGAGATTCGATCCCTGGTGGGGATAAGTTGCCGGTCAAATGGATTGTAAAGGGTAGGATTCTGTCTTATAGGATCCTCATTATTTTGACATTCTGGATAATGATTTTTTATTTTCTTTTTGGTTTACGGCGCCGAAGTTTTCTGAGTTGGCTCCACCTACTTTTGAGACTGCCAAGAGAGTTGCCTCTTCTTACGGCATTGAACCTATTGAACGGAGTTTTAAGTTCAAGACTTCGTCGTAGCAGAGAGCTCAGAAACGTATCCCACCGGCTCAGAGATGTCTTGTAAGAAAAAAGAGATTCACAATATTTTGTTAGTTAATAAGATATGTAGTAATATAACCTGTTATCTTGAAATAGGTGTTCACAAGTCAAGCTCTAAATTTTTCCTGGACGACATCGACAGCATGGTCTCCAAAGGAAAAAAGTGTCAAGAAGGAGTCTAGCCATACTGCCACTACAGCATCCAATCCATAATCTCCCAAGCCAGAGTCCTCAACTGCTCGTCTCAAACCAGTCTCCAACAAGAAGCGTAAGATCACTGATCCTGCTGAGATAGCCATTAACGAGTGCTCTGATTATGCCGACGTCCACCGAAAGGTGCATGCTCTTAGCCACCTGTTAAGAAACATTTAGTATCTCGGATCCTGATTTAGATCCCGTACTCATATTGTCATATATTGTTTATAGTAGGGTATGGAAAAAATGGCAAAGTTCTATGAGCTGTCAATGAAAGAAGCTGAGGATAACAAGCAGATGATCCTTGATTTGCAGACGATTGGGGCCGCCAAGAGCAAGAAGTTAGCTGATGCAATTGATGATCTCAATAAGGCAAAAGCGGAGCTTCAGGATGCCTATGCTCATCATGCTCAGGATCTCGATGAATCCCATGAGCAGGCCAAGATGTCAGCTGCTATCTCCATCTTCCAAGCTAGGATCAAAATGGCAGAAGAAGCTGCTGACAAGAACTTTGACCGAGCTAACTGGGACGTGCAGGGCTGTAAGAAGTTGGTTATCGAGTTGAGCGGAGAGCCAATCCCAAAGGAGGATGAAGGCAAAGCAGTGGTTGAAGGTGAGGTGGAAGGCTCTACGAAGGCGGTCGAGAAGGTGGTTGGTCAAGGCGATGATGGCAAAGAAGAGAAGACCTGAGTCTTGAATTTGGTATTTGTGGTTCCAAACTTTAATCATGTTGGTCTGTTGAACAATTTTCTTTTTCTTACTGCTTAGGATCCCTGAATGTGATGAACAATTTGATAATATGTGATCCTGGTGGATGGGTCCGGTTTTGGATGAAACCCAGGTCACTTTCCTTTCCTGCACTTTAAATTTTAGCTTTTGACTACTTGCCACGATTGTGATGCGTTTGGTTTGTTTTCATATGTTTTTAGAAAATCAGGATCCTTGGACACATGAACCTTAGAAGAATAGTTTTTAGGAATATTTTAGGGATACCGGATCCTTAAAAATTATAAATAACATCTTAAGTTTTTATCAAACTTTGACATAGAAAAAATAGTTTGATTCTAATAAATGGTATGGAAGAATACCGGTTACAAATGAATCATGACTTAGTCATTCAAATTTTGAATCTTCTTTTAATTGAAAATTACTAAGTAACACATACCTTTGTTGAGAACTAAGTCGGGTAGATACACATACCAGATTATGACATGGTGTCCAAAATATAACAACTGTTAGTTGTCCCCTGTGTGTAGTTATTAAACACGTCGTAGACTTAGTAATTGTACTTCATGATCTTCATAAGTGTTCAATCCGTTTAAGGATCTTGAGTCAGCATATTAATGCTAAATTCTTGGGTTAACACATAAGTGTTAAATACCTGTGACAAGTTAAAATCATGGGCCAAGACAGTAAAAGTGGGCCAAGCCATAAAAACATGGGCCAAGCCAGAAAAACATGGGCCAAGCCAGAATATGTGGGCCAAGCCAGACTTGAGTTAGCATGTAAATGCTAAAAACCTTAGCAGTAACACATCTGTTACTATCGTAGGATTCATGATATAGCCAACAGTGATGAAATTATCAGCCACTGTTACATGGACTGGTCGCACCACCTTGAACTATACTTGAATATCATGTGCTACAGGCGGAGTGTTGAAACTCAATTCTTAGAAAGGTGAAATCCTTTAAACCTTAGAAGGTATTTAGAATACCTTAAACTTAGGAGAGATGGCCAATATCTATATTCTGTGGGGATCCTTGAGGATCCTTCCTATAAAACAAGAAATCTTGGTGAACGTGGGTGTTAGCCAGGCTAACACCCACCCGACGCTCAAGTAAGTACTTTGATAAAGAATAATAAATATAACAATAGTCAGGGATAGAAGACATACCAGTCTTAGTCAGAATCTAAGTTCTAACTTACATAAAATAGGCTTTGAGATGGATAGCATTCTAGGATCTTGGCAGGATATCACCTTCCATAGTAGCCAACAAATAGCATCCTTGCATGCTTCTGAGTCAATCAAGTATGGGCCTTCCCACTTTGGTGCAAGCTTTCCATCGCTGGGATTTGTAGTATTTTGAAATGCCTTTCTTAATACAAGATCACCCACTTGGAATCTTCTAATCCTTATGTTTTTGTTGTATGACTTTGCAATACTCTGCTGATAAGCTGCAATACGAACTTTCGCAAGATCCCTGAGCTCATCCATGGTGTTAAGGTCATGAGCAAGAGCTTCGTCATTGGTCTCTAGAATTTGAAGATTGGCTCTGGCAGTAGGGATAACCATCTCTGTAGGGATCATGGCTTCAGTTCCAAACACCAATGAGAATGGAGTTTGATCGGTTGCATTTTTTGTGGTTCTCCTATCTGCCATGTCTAGCACGGAAAAGGTCGTAAGTGATAATGCAATGGTAAGTGTTAAGTACAAAGGTGTTCATGAGTTTAAAATTCGACTAATCATAACACCGAGTTCTTATAATAATATGTCGGGAGTAACACTTGACCTATAAGTAGTGTACCCACGAAAGGGATTCCCATGAAAGAGAGGTGTGTCACAAAGGACACACTGATGTACTCAGTCTTTCCTTAGTCAGAATCTTCCATGGGCTTATACCCACTCTTCTAGCCATCATGTACTATTATTTTTTTGAACTCATTGGTATGGTGAGAATCTTTAGGGATTGTGTCTTGAGGCTCCAGGGTGTGCTTTACCTATTCAAGCAGCTTCCCTTCCTTGGGGGGGGGGGGGGTTAAGGTCAAAGGGTTTAAATCACTTGCAAATGATAATAAGGGTGATAAAATTTCCAAGGCATAAGGATGAAGGGGTATAGTTAACTTAAACATGATTAAGTATAAGGATCAAATAGGAGGTTTAGACTTGTGTACAAAATTATAAGAATTAAGCAAATGATGTTTAGGTTGTATTCATTTGGGACATATCCTAATGGATACTATGACATATCAAAGTGAATTGAGTTCATATACTTTCAAGAAGACATGCTTTAGCCTATAGTTGAAAACTCACTTCGGGAATTCCCAGGAAAGCATACGGATCCTTCGATTGATTTGGATTTATATGAAATGCTTTCCTAGACAGAAGACCCAAGGTACAGGTATCCACCTTTCCGGATTGCACATGTTTTCTACTAATTTTCAGAATCCAAAATATTGACAGGATTTTAAAATCTTAATAGGCATTAGGTTTAGGAGTTTCAATCTTTCCATAAGTGATAAGTGATGATCTGTAAAGATGAAAGCGTATAAGTGTATGGCAAAACTTAGGATGTCATTTAGTGATGTCAAATAGATATTGTGCAGATAATTCAGATAGTGTAGTAAAGAGGGTATCACAGAAGTAGTAGTTTTTATAAACATGTAGGTTATCAAGTAACTTAGCAGATAAGATAATTTGTATCGTGCAATGTAATGCACTAGGTAATATGTAGGATAATTACACCAGGGTATCCTAAGGGTATAGGCTATAGTCTAAGAATATGTTTCAAGTAATCCATGTAGTTTCAAATAGTTTCATGTACTCTTGAATGCTGCAGTTCATGTATTTGCACTACGCAAATAGAAATACGTAGACATAGATAGGTAAGTGGATGTAAGTATGTGTATAATGAGTATAGAGTGGACTTCCCAAAATACACAAGGTAAACTCTTGTTTGGGAATCCTAGGTTATAGTCTAGGTCATGTGTGTCTAATAACCTAATTCCCTATAACCATGGCTCTGATACCAATCTGTCACACCCCGGCCACGGCGGATTATACGTCGGGGCTGACGCAGTTGTTCATATGCACATGATCATCTATTAATAAGTGATAATTCTATTTCATCATAATTAAAGCATCTGTTACAAATAGAAATGGAAAACAAAACATAACATAAGTTAAATTCAGTCTTTATTAAGGCTAGGTCCATAGTCCTATGTGATCAGGTAGTGTCCTTAAACTGGTACACCTGAAACATGTGAGTAAATGTCAACTACAAGTAGTTGGTGAGTAACATAGGTTTTGACACCAGACAAAGTTAAGTATAGTTTTACAATTCAATATTTTCAAATCATGTCTAAAGCATATATGTGAAATCATTGAAGGTTCCAAGCGTACAATTCAAGCCTGATAATAGAAAACTAGATACGCAATCCAACTGATTGCCATTTTAAGAAAAAAGGGGTAAGATGATACCCAAGTTGTAAGTTGATACCTGACAAAAGACGTAAAGGTTTTGTGGTAAGTTATAGTTTCGGATTCCGGTATAAATGATCATGTTAGGTACTACCTTAGGCTTGGGCTGCAAGTTAATGAATGTACTAACATGAACACATGTAATGGTCACCAGGTAGTTTAAGACATAAAGCATAAAGATCAAAGCATAAGAACATAGGTATTGAATTGTGTAAATAAAGCATTTGTAAACATGTTTCACCCCAAAAGAAAAAATAGTAAAAAAGGGCTATGTAAACTCACCTTGTAATGAAGCTAGTAAGTAGTAGGAATTGTTAAGGATGGATAGGACTCGTGAGGATCCCTCACAATCAACCTACACGGATAAATTTGTATTCTAGACTTAATGAGAATAAACAATTCTAAATCTGTTTGAGTCTCTAGAGGTTTTGGAGTTTGGGGTCGGATGTGGGATTTGTATATGTTTTGTGGGAAAATATTTATGTTTGAGTCTCTAAATCTATAAGTTTTGTGGGAAAATATATATGTTTTATAATGATAAGTTAATGCTAATAAGAATTAATCAGAAACTCAAATCAATTATGTAGTATTTACAATAATAATATATGTGATTATAATTTTTCTAAATTAAATGAACAAATTAGGAAAAAGGTTGAATTAGTATTACGTTTGATCTATTTATATAATTATCCTAGGAATAATTAATAAATAGATTATGGAATGGAAAGGTTTTAAATAATCATGTTATATAAATAAAAATAATTAATTGAACTTTTCAAATAATCTCATTTACTTCAAATATAAATGAGTTATTGAATAAATATATGCTTCAAACGAAGTTAAATGAATTTGTATAATTATTTAATAAAAATAATTATTTCCGTAACTCTATAAACGTTTTTAAATAATTATTCTTTGCAATAATTATTTATATGTTTTAAAAAATGGGGTAATAATGTCTAAATAAATCTTTAAGAATTATTTTATAAACACTACTATTGTAAATAAAAACATCATTAAATAAATCATTTGTATATTTGTTTATTTACGAATTATAACATTTTTTAACGGATTAAAATGACTAAAACGTTTTCTTGTTTTTATAAAAGTCATTGAACATGTTTAGTAGGTTTATAGGAATCATTTCATGATTTAAACATTAGTTTATGCAAATGGAATTAACAAGAGGAACATAAAACAGAAAAAAAAATAAAAAAAATGAGGGAGCTGGGTTTCGAACCCGCGACCTCTGACAAGGGAGACAAGGGCTTTAACCAACTACGCTTTGCATGTGCCTTGTCAAAGAACCCGCAATAATTGGTTTTTAACAATAGGGTTCTACGAACCTTCTTCCCCAATTCGACCCAGCCAAACCCTAGCCCCCATTAACGCATGAATTCGCTTAAGATTCAAGGCGCTTTTGGAAAGGAAACTTAGATCGAGCAATAGGATGAATGTGTTACCTGTATTCGACCTTCAACTCGTGCGAAAAGGGGGTGTTCTTGTTCCTACTTTAGTCCGCGATGAGATGGTGGTGGGGGACGGTTTTTCTGATGATTTCGAGTGGAATTTGATTGTAAGTTGGTTTAGGGACTTTGTGTTATGATTGAAACGCTAGTTACACATCTAAATCGATCGAGATTACGTGGTTTGAGTGCATTTTAGTGGGTTGAATACCCTATAACTAAAAATGAGTTTAAATGGGATTAAACCCTTGTTTATGATCAAATTGAATTGTAATAGTTGTACGTTGTTGGTTGGATGACATCCGTCTGTGATTCTTAGGCATTAACAACTTCGAATTTGGTCAATGTGCATGGATTTAAGAATGGTTTCATCCCAGTTTGACTTTTCTGAGTCAAACCTGATGAGAAGGGGGTTTAACACAAAAATGGTTCAAATGGAAGGGTCCAAAGTGACCAAAGGGGGTTCAAGGACATTATGGAGGGTTCAAATGCAAAAAGCGGGGTTTAACCCTTTTTAATTGATTTAAATTTATCATAGATATAGCTAACTTTTATATTTATAAAATTTATAAAAATTACATTATAAATTTAGGATGAATCGTTTTAGAATGTAAAATATATAATTTGTTTAAAACTATTAATTGTTTTTTGGTGTGTTTTCTTTAATAATTTCAAATATGTTTTCATACAAGCATTTATAAATGATTATATACATGTATATATATATATATATATATATGTATATATCTATAAAATACATATTTAAAAGTGTGGAAAATATACGACTAAAGTCTTTAAGTGACATTCTGAAATAATTGGTTTAATAAAAATACGTATATGTATGATAAGAATTCCCGTGTATAATTTTAATATGAATGCTTATTATAGTAAAATTATTTACTTATATTTATGTATATATGTATGTGTATATATATATATACATATGTCTACATGTACTGTAAGGAGGTGATATGTAATGTAGGGCCCGAAAAGAATTGAATTGTTATATGTTTATAATAGTAACCAATGTGACATAATGAGTTTGAACAAGAATGAGATTTAAATATTGTGTTATTATAAACGAATAAATAAGTAAAAATATGGCGGGAAAAATCATGGATGTTACAACTAAGCCATCGTGATGAGGATCATGTGCGTCGTCTCTGTCCCCTTCGTCAGAAGAGATCACTTTCGCTTCAGTTAAGCTGGAGGTCTTGGTAGGCCTGTCCCCTTTCTTTATTTTAGCTTCCTTGGCATTTCTCTTAGCTGCAGAATAAGAGGTACCACATATGTCAAACCCACCAGATATAAAATTTATTACCTTGGAATCCGGCAGCGAGGATGTTGCTCTCTGCGGGATCCTGTCATGATCCTTAGCTTTATTCTTTCCTTTGCCTAGAAATTCTTTGAGATGTCCTTTGCTTAAGAGATAGCTTATCTCTTTTCGCAGAGCAATATAATCTTCGGTTACATGGCCGAACTCCTCGTGGAATGCACACCACTTGGAGTTATCCTTCCATCATGTGTTCTTCTCAAATTTGCGAGGCCACCTGGCTTTTTCACCAAGATCCTGCATAGCAAATAATAAACATGTCGTATCAAGAGAAAAACAGTATTCAGACAATCTAGGATAATCTTCTTCGTCTTCATCGTCTTCCACAGCGTTAACTCTGTGGTTGTCAGGTTCAGTCTTCCGGTTGGGTTGATTTTAACTGGTTGGAGTATCCATCCTTTGCTGGATCTTTTTGTAATCCTCGAGCCTTATGAATATTAATGCCCGGTTCCTGACTTCGTCAAGGTTCCTACATGGATTCATAACAAGGTCCTCATAGAATTGGGAGTCCTTCTTCAGCCCCATCTTGAATGTCGGGACTCTTGTGGCAACATCAAGGTTCGGGATATCTAGAGATTCTCGGCCAAACTTGCTGACATAATCTCGGAGAGGTTCACCGGGATTCTGAGTTATCATGTATAAGTCACTCGTTAATATTTCGAACGTTCTGCTGCAAGAGAACTGGTTATTAAACAAATTTATTAAATGAGCGAATGAAGTAATCGAATAAGGTTTAACGTTAAGTAGCCATTTCAGGGTTGATCCTGTTAAGGTAGAGCCAAAGCCTTTGGATAAACACGCTTCCTTTAGGTCCAAAGGAATGAGTTTTATCTCCATCCTTTACCTGTACTGCGCGACGTGCTCCTTAGGATCTGTAGTTCCATTGTACAACTTCATGTTAGGAGTCTGGAAGCGCTTGGGGATCTCATCATCACATATCGATGGAGCAAATCTGGAGATCCTGTGACTGGTAGAGGACATCTCTGGTATAGGTTGGACTACAAATGGTACACTAGAGATCATCTCCCTTAACTTCTCAGCTCCTTGGCCATGGACGGAGTGATTCCTGTATCCTGCATAGATTCGTTAGTGTTTGAAAATTGAATAAAAGTGTTACCGATATCAGGATTTTGGAATGATGGTCCCGGAGTAACTTCAAAATCCTGATTTATAGTAGCTCTGATAGCCGGAATTGTGCCAACTACAGTGATCCCTGTTTGCATGTAACATCCCAAAAATAGTAAATAAGTAAATAATAATACGATGGGGATTTAAACGTCATAAAGCTAAAGAAAGACGGATGGGCTTGGGCTCGACTCTAACGGGCCGAGGGAAGCCCAGGTATAAAAGGGGCAAGACAGCCCATTTGACCATTTCACCTCCATTTCACCAATTCTAGAGAGAGGAAGGGAGCCCGGGTCTAGAGAGAGAAAGTCGACGGATCGTCACGAGATTAGAGGAGCACGTTACAGCTGAGCTCGTGAGCAAAACCTCCGAATCAAAACTTTAATCCAGGTAATGATTCATACATAATCTGAGTTTTTGTTCATTTTGGGGTTTCTCGAGTTTTAGCTAAATAGATGATGTTTTTACGGATGAAACTTGATAATAAGCTTAGAAATAGCATCTAGAACGAAAACCGCATGTTTTGATCAAAGAAAATTGTAAGATTGGCACAATCGGGTTTGCATGCAAGAACTTCGGATTTTTGGTCCAAGAACCAGGTCCTGCGCACTTACCAAGTGCGCAGGAGGGAATCCCTGCATACTTACCAAGTACGCAGGATGCAGACCCTGCGTACTTACCAAGTACGCAGGAGGAAGGCTCCTGCGCACTTGCCAAGTGCGTAAGAGCAAGTCCCTGCGCACTTACTAAGTGCGCAGGCAGCAGATAGCAGGCAGCAGGTTGGTTAAGTAAAATCAGTAAGTTTAGAATGATTAAACCATTAAATTCGGGGTTGGGTCTAATGTGTATTTAACTACCTAATCCAGATCGAAAGTGACGCTGTTGGACCTTTGTCTAGGACAACCTAGAGTAGCCCATCAGGTGAGTTCTATGTGCCCCCTTCTATGTTATGTGCAAATAATTTATAAATGTTTTGGGGCTGAAGTGTATACACTACGTGAATAAATGTAATGAATGTTAATGTGATCATACGTGGTATACAAACATATATATATACCCAAGTACAAAAATGAATTATGAACAAAGAATGAATCGTATGATTATCAAGAATGAATGAAAAGAATAACATAACGTTTAAGAAAGAAATCCTGCTTTATATCTATATATATATTGCTTGCCAAGTAACAGAAAACTCTATGGACGCTTCAATGATAACGGCTACTTCGGTAGACGGACGACCACTTGACTATTATGCAGCCAGAAAAAGTAAGTCTAGAAAGGTAGACTAAATAAAGGCCACTACGGTGGAGTAAGGCGCTAAATCAATATTCGGCTGTATAATTAGTTTAAGTGGGAAACGGATGCCTTATGGCAGACGGGCGAAATACGGCCTACGACGGTAGGATGGTTGTAAGATTACGGACGGACACAAGTTGCCGGACGGTTGTAAGAATGAAAAATACGGACGGACACTAGTTGCCGGACGGTTGTAAGAATAGGTGGACCATGACGATGGACCGTGGCGTTTGTCTTTGTGACATTCGCAAATAAATGACGGGTTGATCACCCATGAATGAAAAGAAAAGAAAAGAAAAGAAAAGGGTGAATGCATACATATGTAGTCACAAAGAAAGATGAAAGAAAAGCAAAAGTTATGAAAGTAAATGAGACAAATGATGTGAATATATTTTTATATGTATTTGCGAAGAATGATAAAAGAAAAGCAATTCAAGTCAATGTGTATTTATATAAATGTATATATAATTATGCATACTTATAAAGAAAAGAATGTTTATACCTAATTGTATTAAACTAGAACTCACCAGCGTTAGCTGACTTTTAGTATACATTTCAGGTAAAGGAAGAAAAGGTCGTGCGATGGCGTGAAGGTTACCCGGCACGAGACTGACATCCCACTTTTGTTTTATATGTCTTAGAACAATGTCATGACTTATTTGTAAAGACTTCCGCTGTTATGATTATGTAATTGATTGATGAATGTTTTAAATTTAAGCTCAGTATTTATGACTATGTTTATGAGTAAATCCAACAAGTGAGGTTACCCGGTTTTGGGGCCTTACAAGTTGGTATCAGAGCAATAGTTTGAGAGATTTAGACATCCCTAAATGTCTAGACTCAAACTGATTATGGGACCAACGCACGGATGTCAGTATGGGTAACCAACACCAACACTAGCACGGTAAGTAAGTCATAAAGTTAATGCTCTAGCATAGGAATAGATACCTTAACTTAGAACAAATAGATGTTAATGCCACGACTGATTTGAAGAGTTTCGAACCCGAAAAGCAATGTAAATTAGTAATCACAAACCGGTTACTGTAATTAAGAATTTACCTTGCTCGTACTGTTCCAAACTATGATCTGAAGGAATGACATTGATGTATTCCCTTTTTAACTATCAGGAAATTAAGAACTATGGCTGGAGGAGGGAGAACTGGACGCCGAGGCGGTCACACTGGCCGAGTAGGTAGACCTCCGTTGAACCAAAGAATAGAAGAAGAAGAAGAGAGTGTGCACGCAGAGCACACCGAAAGTGTGCACGAAACAGAAGTGACCCCAGTTAAGGACGACAGTCCAGGGCCTATACAGTTGGAACCTGAAGTCAGGGATGCTATTGCCCGTGAAGTTGTGCTCACTTTGAAGAAGGTATTGCCTGATCTACTATCCGAGGCAATAAAGAAAAGTAGAGAAGAGGATGAAGGAGACAAGGAAGAGAAAGTATATGATAGTGATGGGGATGAAATAAAGATAGGATCGAGCAACCGTGGGTGTACTTATAAGGGCTTTAAGGACGGAGACCCACCCAAGTTCGATGGGAGCAAGGATTCAGTGGTAACGCTTGAATGGATAGAGAGGATGAATGCTGTAATCAACATCAGCGAGTGTCGACCCGACCAAGCTGTTAAGTACGTCGCTCATTCTTTCCCCAACGAAGCACTAAGTTGGTGGAGGAATATTCAGAGAACTAAGTCACCGAATGCTATAAACAGAATGACATGGGACGACTTGAAGAAGCTGGTCATCCAAAAGTTTTGTCCCCAGAATGAAATCGACCGAGTTGAGAATGAATTCCTGAACTTCAAGGCTGGCAACAAGACTCATCGCCAGTATACATCAAGATTCAATGAACTGGCTCAACTAGTACCCCATCTGGTAGAAACTGAAGACCGTTTGATCAAGTATTATGTTAAGGGGTTGCCACAGCGGGTCCGTGTCCATGTGACAGCTAACCTACCCTCGACCTTCGAGTCGGTAGTGAATCTGAGTGGAATCGTCTACGACGACTACGCCAATGAGGACCCGGCACCTGAGACACAAAAGAGAAAGTGGGAGAACCCGTCCAGAGGCACCGGAAGAGGGAACGTAACAACTGAGAGCAAGAAACCAAGGTCCAATGAATATGAAACTTGCAAGAAATGTGGAAGGCAACATCTTGGCGAGTGTCGAGTCGGCACCACCACCTGCTATAGGTGTGGAAGGGCGGGACACTATTCTCACGAATGTTTGAGAGACACTAAATGCCAAAGCTGTGGACAATTTGGGCATCTGACAAAATACTGCAGGAAGGCCGGCCAATCTGGTTCGGGAAAGGATAAGGAGCAGGAACAACAAAAGGCAAGGACTCGCGCCTATGCCTTAACGGAGGAAGAGGCAAGGGGAAACCCTGATGTCGTGTCAGGTACGTTTCTAGTAAATGATGAACATGCTGCTATTTTATTCGACTCTGGTGCTAGTAAAAGCTTTATATCAAATGCATTTAGTCGTAAACTGGATTGCACTATTAACACCATAGTAAAGGCCTTTAGCGTACAAACTGCCGTTGGTAAAAATTCGGCAGTATTCCAAGTAACAGAGGATTGCATAATAGAAATAGAGGGTCATAAGTTCCCTTCTAGATTATTCCTTCTCACCTTAGGAGGATTCGATATAGTATTGGGAATGGATTGGCTAGCTGCCAATGAGGCTCAAATCATATGTAAACGTAAGAGGATACACCTCAAAGCTCTAAGCGGCAGTCCAATTACGGTATATGGGGATTGGAATTGCACGATGCCGAACGTCATCTCGATGATCAAGGCCGAAAGTTACATGAGGCGCGGTTGCGAAGCTTATCTGGCATATGTTATTGATGATAGAATGAAAACTAAAGAACTCAAGAATGTACCCGTGGTGTGCAACTTTCCGGAAGTATTCCCTGAGGATCTACCTGGGTTGCCACCCGATCGGGAAATAGAATTTCAGATTGACTTACTGCCAGGAGCTGAGCCCGTTGCCAAAGCCCCCTACCGATTGGCTCCGTCAGAAATGAAAGAATTGATGTCTCAACTACAGGAATTAACAGAAAAGGGATTTATTAGACCGAGCATCTCACCATGGGGCGCTCCGGTACTATTTGTAAAGAAGAAAGACGGCAGCATGCGCATGTGCATTGACTACCGCGAACTGAACAAGAGGACAGTAAAGAACAATTACCCACTACCTAGAATAGACGACCTTTTTGATCAACTGTTGGTTCTCAAAGATCGATCTTAGGTCGGGTTACCATCAGTTGAAAGTAAGAGAGGAAGACGTACCAAAGACCGCGTTTCGCACGCGTTATGGGCATTATGAATTTCTCGTGATGTCCTTCGGATTAACTAACGTACCAGCAGCGTTCATGGATTTGATGAATAGAGTGTGTCGACCCATGTTGGATCGATCGGTGATTGTTTTTATAGACGACATACTGGTATATTCGAAAAGCGAGGGTGATCATCACTGTTACCCAAGAGAAGTTCTGGAGGTGCTAGAGAAGGAAAAGTTGTACGCAAAATTCTCCAAATGCGCGTTTTGGCTTAGGGAAGTCCAATTCCTAGGTCATGTGATAAACCCAAACGGCATCATGGTAGATCCTGCAAAGATAGAGACAGTAAAGGAATGGAACATCCCAAAGACATCAACAGAGATACGAAGTTTTCTTGGATTGGCAGGCTACTATCAAAGGTTCATTCAAGATTTCTCAAGGATAGCCTCGCCACTAATTAAACTGATACGGAAGGAAGTGAAATATGAATGGGGCCAAACCCAAAATAACGTGTTTGAGGAACTCAAGACACGATTAACACAAGCTCCAGTCTTGACACTACCCGAAGGAAATGAAGACTTGGTAGTCTACTCTGACGCTTCGGGACAGGGTTTAGGTTGCGTACTTATGCAACGAGGAAAGGTAATTGCTTATGCCTCGCGATAACTAAAGATTCACGAGGTTAACTACCCAACGCACGATCTAGAGTTAGCAGCAGTGGTTTTCGCATTGAAAATATGGAGGCACTACTTGTATGGAGTTAAATGCACCATCTACTCCGATCACAAAAGCTTGAAATATTTTTTTGAACAAAAGGAACTAAACATGAGGCAAAGAAGGTGGTTAGAACTACTGAAAGACTATGACTGTGAAATATTGTACCATCCAGGCAAGGCAAACGTAGTGGCTGACGCTTTAAGTAGAAAGGAAGAATCGACACCCATCCGGATCAAAGCGTGTCAGCTGATTATAACACCAGATTTGATGGGTGAAATAACAAAGGCACAAGATGAAGCACTGTTAGAAAGAAATGTGAAACGAGAAAGAATAGTAGGACAACAAGGGAACTTAAGTGCAAATACATACGGAGTACGAACTAGGTTTGGCCGGATGTGGATACCTAAGATCGGCGAGCTTAGGGCCAAAATACTCGATGAGGCCCATAAGTCTCGTTATTCTATCCACCCCGGGACAAACAAAATGTATCAAGACTTGAAGAAAGAGTACTGGTGGCCTGGCATGAAGAACGATGTGACTGAATACGTGAACAGGTGCTTAACGTGTTCACTAGTTAAGGCCGAGCACCAGAAACCATGTGTTAAAATGCAACCTTTACCAATACCGGAATGGAAGTGGGAGGAGATCACAATGGACTTCATTACCAAGCTACCGCGAACAGCTAAAGGCAATGACACCATTTGGGTTATCGTCGACCGCTTGACAAAGAGTGCTCACTTCTTGCCAATACGTGAGACTTCTTCGTCCGAAAAGCTAGCCGAAGTATTTATCAAAGAAATTGTGAGCAGACATGGTATGCCGCTGTCGATTGTGTCCGACAAGGATACTAGATTCACGTCAAGGTTTTGGAAGAAATTCAATGAAGCGATGGGCACTAGATTGAACATCAGCACCGCTTACCACCCCCAAACCGATGGACAATCGGAAAGGACCATTCAGACCTTGGAGGACATGCTCCGGGCCTGTATCATTGATTTCGGTGGGAGCTGGGACAGCCACCTACCATTGGCAGAATTTTCATATAACAATAGCTATCACTCAACTATTGACATGCCGCCATTTGAAATGTTGTATGGGAGGAAATGTAGGACCCCGGTTTGTTGGGGGGAAATTGGACAAAAGGATTTTGCGAGTCTCGAAGTGGTCAAAGCTACTTCCGAGAAATTTGATCATATCAAGGCTCGAATGAAAGCCGCAAAGGACAGGCAGAAATCATACGCGGACAAGATAAGAAGGGATTTAGAGTTTTAGGTAGGGGACATGGTACTGTTAAAGGTATCACCATGGAAAGGAATCATCCGATTCAGGAAGCGTGGCAAATTGAGTCCAAGGTTTGTCGGACCTTTCAAGATTTTAGCAAGAGTGGGACAAGTTGCTTACAGACTCGACCTACCCGTTGAGCTTAGTGGAATACACCCTACGTTCCACGTGTCTCACTTACGTAAATGCCTAGCCGATGACACAGCTCACATACCTTACGACGAGATCGAGGTGGATAACAGCCTAAATTATGTAGAGGAACCAATAGCCATCCTTGATCGAGCTGAAAAGCGACTACGCAATAAGTCGATCCCTTTAGTCAAAATACAATGGAAGCATAGAAAAGGGTCGGAAGCTACATGGGAAAAAGAAGACGAGATGAGGGGACTATACCCTCAATTGTTTGACGTATAAACAGTTTCGAGGACGAAACCTCTTTAAGGAGGGTAGACTTATAACATCCCAAAAATAGTAAATAAGTAAATAATAATACGATGGGGATTTAAACGTCATAAAGCGAAAGAAAGACGGATGGGCTTGGGCTCGACTCTAACGGGCCGAGGGAAGCCCAGGTATAAAAGGGGCAAGACAGCCCATTTGACCATTTCACCTCCATTTAACCACTTCTAGAGAGAGGAAGGGAGCCCGGGTCTAGAGAGAGAAAGTCGACGGATCGTCACGAGATTAGAGGAGCACGTTACAGCTGAGCTCGTGAGCAAAACCTCCGAATCAAAACTTCAATTCAGGTAATGATTCATACATAATCTGAGTTTTTGTTCATTTTGGGGTTTCCCGAGTTTTAGCTAAATAGATGATGTTTTTACGGATGAAACTTGATAATAAGCTTAGAAATAGCATCTAGAACGAAAACCGCATGTTTTGATCAAAGAAAATTGTAAGATTGGCACGATCGGGTTTGCATGCAAGAACTTCAGATTTTTGGTCCAAGAACCAGGTCCTGCGCACTTACCAAGTGCGCAGGAGGGAATCCCTGCGTACTTACCAAGTACGCAGGATGCAGACCCTGCGTACTTACCAAGTACGCAGGAGGAAGGCTCCTGCGCACTTGCCAAGTGCGCAAGAGCAAGTCCCTGCGCACTTACTAAGTGCGCAGGCAGCAGATAGCAGGCAGCAGGTTGGTTAAGTAAAGTCAGTAAGTTTAGAATGATTAAACCATTAAAGTCGGGGTTGGGTCTAATGTGTATTTAACTACCTAATCCAGATCGAAAGTGACGCTGTTGGACCTTTGGTTAGGACAACCTAGAGTAGCCCATCAGGTGAGTTCTATGTGCCCCCTTCTATGTTATGTGCAAATAATTTATAAATGTTTTGGGGCTGAAGTGTATACACTACGTGAATAAATGTAATGAATGTTAATGTGATCATACGTGGTATACAAACATATATATATACCCAAGTACAAAAATGAATTATGAACAAAGAATGAATCGTATGATTATCAAGAATGAATGAAAAGAATAACATAACGTGTAAGAAAGAAATCCTGCTTTATATCTATATATATATTGCTTGCCAAGTAACAGAAAACGTTATGGACGCTTCAATGATAACGGCTACTTCGGTAGACGGACGACCACTTGACTATTATGCAGCCAGAAAAAGTAAGTCTAGAAAGGTAGACTAAATAAAGGCCACTACGGTGGAGTAAGGCGCTAAATCAATATTCGGCTGTATAATTAGTTTAAGTGGGAAACGGATGCCTTATGGCAGACGGGCGAAATACGGCCTACGACGGTAGGACGGTTGTAAGATTACGGACGGACACAAGTTGCCGGACGGTTGTAAGAATGAAAAATACGGACGGACACTAGTTGCCAGACGGTTGTAAGAATAGGCGGACCATGACGATGGACCGTGGCGTTTGTCTTTGTGACATTCGCAAATAAATGACGGGTTGATCACCCATGAATGAAAAGAAAAGAAAAGAAAAGAAAAGGGTGAATGCATACATATGTAGTCACAAAGAAAGATGAAAGAAAAGCAAAAGTTATGAAAGTAAATGAGACAAATGATGTGAATATATTTTTATATGTATTTGCGAAGAATGATAAAAGAAAAGCAATTCAAGTCAATGTGTATTTATATAAATGTATATATAATTATGCATACTTATAAAGAAAAGAATGTTTATACCTAATTGTATTAAACTAGAACTCACCAGCGTTAGCTGACTTTTAGTATACATTTCAGGTAAAGGAAGAAAAGGTCGTGCGATTGCGTGAAGGTTACCCGGCACGAGACTGACATCCCACTTTTGTTTTATATGTCTTAGAACAATGTCATGACTTATTTGTAAAGACTTCCGCTGTTATGATTATGTAATTGAATGATGAATGTTTTAAATTTAAGCTCAGTATTTATGACTATGTTTATGAGTAAATCCAACAAGTGAGGTTACCCGGTTTTGGGGCCTTACATTGCAAGGGAAGGAAGTCTCCCTTATGGATTCCTGAGGATCCTGAATAATTGAAGTCCAAGACCCTTGGTTGCAGCGGGGTCATTACTTCCACTGGTTTCTTTGATTCTTTTTCAAGTTCTCTTAACAACATCATGTTGGTCTTTTTCTGTTGCTCCATTTGTTGCTTCATTTTGAGAATAGATCGAGAATATCGTTGTTGGAAATGACACAGGTCCTCCATCAGGTATCCCAAATCCCGAAAAACTCACAGAAGTAGTTTTCTTCAGCAGATTATCACTCTTCTGGAACGGAGGAGGAGGAAGAGGGTTCTTCAACCCAAAGCTTGAAGATGGAGTAGAAACAGAATCATTTTTGGATTGGGATGACATTTTCAAAATTAGTTTGGAAAAATAATGATTGAATGCAAACATTAACAAAGATTTTAGGATAAAAAGCACCACTTGCCTCACGGTGGGCACCAAATTGTTTTTGGTAAAAATCAACAAGAGTAATTTTGTAACCAAACTTAGAATGTGAGGTAGTGTGCTTGTAAAATCAATGTAAACTAATATAAGATTGTAAAGATTGACACAGTTTTTTACGAGGAAAGCCCTTAATCCTTGAGGATCTCCTAGGTGACAATCGACACCTGCCTCATTTATTCGATAAATGATAAATGGATTACAATCTCCTGCATAAAACCAAAGATGAGAACCCGCAAGATATCCTGATTTAATCATTCAATTAATTATTCTTAGTTAACACTTTTAGGATATTTAAGCTTTTCGTAGTCTGCTGGGTCTACCAAAACATCACAGATTATACGCGTTTTCTATCTTATTATTTCATTTAAACTCAACAGCAGCTCCCAGTTATACCTATCATCTTCCATGTATTTGCGATTATTTCCAAGGATATTTTTGAATTTTTTTTTAATTTTTCTTGTATTTTTGTATATTTTTCAAATTAAACAACCTAAACAGACTCACTAATCCTAAGATTGACGTAGTCTCGTAATCCTCACACTTGAAATGCACATTGTCCCCAATGTGAAACGAGAAACAACGCAGAATCAAAAATAAAGACTCAAAACAAAAAAATTAAAATAAACACAGATAAACTGGAAAAGACTTAGCTGGTAATGTTGCAATGATCTTCTCAGTCAGCTTTGCTCTTCCACATCAAACATGTGCAACCGTATAGCATTTCATTCGCGTTTGTAAACCCGACTCTTTAGGGTACCTTGTACATGTAGGTCAAGCTCGGATATTCATTGTTCGAATGGAGATTGAGTACGAACAATTCAAATCAAACCTGCAAAAATAAACTCACAGCAAACCCAGTACATCAAACTGACTCAAAATATAGACTCGAATAAAGAAAACAAAAGACTCTACTAACTCTACGTGACTCACTATAAAACAGGGAAACACGTACCTGATAAATAACAACACATAGACATGAAAGTCACAGTGAGGTATAATCGATCTCAAAGGACTTTAAGGTTTCCCAATGTGGTCAAGATTGGTGAATGGTGATGGAAGGTGGTGGTGATCGGTGGCGGGTTGTGGTGGATGTGGGAGCCAAAGGAAGTTAGGGAGGAAAATGGTGCTTTCGCATACCGCGAAGAACAGTGGGTCCATCCTCGCGTAAAATGAGGAGGTGCAAAATGACCAGGCCACTAATCCTTGTCCTTCGCGTACCGCTTGAGGAGGTGGCCAAATCTTCGCGTAAAGTGAGGAGGTACTTTTCACAGAAAATTTTTAGGGTTTGTGTACTAGGAAAAATTTTGACCGCTCAATTCCTTCTTCACCCAATTCCTATAACAACCTGTTCCCATGATAAACCAAGTGTATGCAAATATGGAACTTCGTTCTTGATGATTTTCCCCATTGTATCAGATGCGAATCCCTGTAAAACAAACACAAAACACACAAACCGAAAAACACCAAAAATAACACGAAACAAACTCAATGAAGTACACAAACTTTACACCCGGACACTAACCCGAGAACCAAACCTAATCAGGAGGTTTCTCCTTTATCCTCCTCGGAACCGCCTTCATCTGACGCAGCCCTTTCACTCTCCAAAGCACACAACTCTCAACTATCACCAACCAATTACTATGAATCTCTCTCAAATCAGTCCACCAATATTTAAACTGACCAGGTCCAAAAATAACCTGCATCAAATATCCAAGCAAAGTCTTCCCCCTAAACGACCCAATAGTTAGGGCTTGGACTATCCTCATATCATGTATGCCTCTCAGCTCTTGCACCATCATTCGTTGCGGCCTAGACTTAGGGGGTGACTCAGTGTACCCCCCCATTATGAATAGAAATAATAGGCAAAGGCTCAGGAATATATATCTCTAAGAATTTGGCCTCTACAATATCTCTCGAATCTTCGAGATCCTCTACGTCTCCTCCTTCCCCACACTTGGGTTTTTCCAAATCATAGCCTCTAGCTTTGCTATAATCTCCTGCAGATCACTAGGTGTATCCTCACCATAATCATCATCTGGTGCATTAAGTAACTCCTCCAAATCCAATGCCAAGTACGATAAATCTCTTACATCAGGCGCATGCTCTTCAACACAACTCTTAACTAAATCACTCGAGGGATCCCCAACTCCATTCTCTACTAAACCAGCGTCCAAATGATCATCCATGAGGGCATAAATCGAACAAACTGATTTGCTACTCTCACTACCATCCTTGACAGACTTAGTAGCATCCAAAGTAACTCTCTTATCCCCCACACTAAGTGTAAGCTTTTCGTCAAAGACATCAATCAATGCCTTGGCGGTACGCAGGAATGGGCGTCCTAGGATGAGTGAAACTCTATCATCGACCTCCATGTCGAGAATCACGAAATCCATGGGGAAAACGAATTTATCTACTTTCACCAACAAGTTCTCCACTTTTCCCCGTGGATGCTTGACTGAGCGGTCATCCAAAGATATGCTCATGCGCGTCGGCTTCGGATCTCCTAGGTCTAGCTGCTTATATATCAAATATGGCATCAAATTAATGCTAGCACCCAGATCAGCCAATGCGAGGTTCATAGTCAAACCGCCGAACAGACACGGGATCGTGAAATGACCCGGATCTGCCAATTTCTCTGGCAGCTTGTTCTGCACCACTGAAGAACATCTCTCACTCAGTGAGACCTTCGATACTTCCTCCAACTTCTTCTTGTTACACAGAAGATCTTTCAAGAATTTAGCATATTTGGGCATAAGTTGGAGGGCCTCGATGAATGGAAGATTGACCTTAAGTTGCTTAAACATATTCAGGAAGTGGCTGTATTCCTTAGCATATTTATTGGGCATAAGACGATATGGGTAAGGTACCTGGCTAAGGTTGTCACACCCCGACCGATGTCGGAATCATCGGGGCGGGACATGTAGACTGTTCATAGCACATGGTTGACTATATTGAAATATATTAAAGTCAAATTTCCATTTCAAATAATCCAAGTACAAATCAAATTCAAACAAAGAAACATAAACAACTCATAGAATTCTTGATTTAAATTGCTAAGTCCAAATCCTATATTGAGCACGTCTTGAATCATTCTCACATATTAGGGCCTGAAACATGAATAAAATAAAGTCAACTAAAAAGTTGGTGAGTATAACACAGTTGTATATAGATAGTATATAGTTGAAAACAAATCCTTTACAAAACATGATAAAATAAGCCATTTATGGGGAGCAGCTATTGTGTAACCATGTACAACCAAACCTTTGTAACTAGCATGCAAAAATTGTGTTGTCGGTTTCAATCACAGCGCACCTGGGTGGGTTTGTCAGACTCAATAGATCTATCATTGAAAACCGTCGGCTTGTATAGTTAATGATTGCACATAATCGCATACAAAGGTTAGCACACCTAGCACTCGGGCATAAAGCTCAAATTGCACACATGAATGTAAATAGGATTTGTACTTTGTGTTGTTTGTGTAAATGTAATGTGTAATTTGAATAATGTTTATGTTTCACCCCAAAATTGTAAAAGAGTAAAAGGGGCTATGAAATACTCACTTGATAAGGAGGTGTAGCTAACAAGGATAATAGATAGAAAAATAAAGATCCTCGAGTGCGAAATTAACCTAAAGAGTAATGTATGTTGTATCAAATAGTGTGCAAAAAAGTGTAAGTTAAATGATGGTTTGGACTTGAGTAAAATGTTATTGATTTGAACTTGGATGTGTTGACTAAAATATAAAGTTTAAAATGAATATTATCAAAACATTTTGATTAATGTTTGAGTTTGAATAAATAATTAAGTAAGGTATAAAATTATTGCTTATGAAAATAAATAAATAATTGATTTTGTTTAAACATGAATTAAATAAATAGTCATTATCTTATTCATTTATAAAAATTTGTAACCTAGACATTTAAAATGTCATTTATGTGTAAGCTTTTACAATAAATATAAATTTAATTTTTATAACTTTAAATAAATAATATTTATTCCAAGATCAAACTTTTAATCCTTTTTAAATAATTAAAACACATTTTTTTATAAAATCTGAAATATTACTGATTGAAAAATATAAAATTTATAATTCTGCCAAAAATCTGACTCACACACGACCGTGCCTCTGAGGGGCACGATCGTGCTCAAGCCACGGGCGCGACCGGGTTGACCAACAGAGGCCATAAACTAAACAAATCAAGGGGCACGACCGTTCCTTGGCTTGGCACGGTCGTGTCCAAGATTCTTAGACACAACAGGGATTAGCCCAAAGGGCAGGATTAGGTCTGGACAGGAGGACACGACCGCGCTGCTACTCGGAACGACCGCGTTTCATGAGGCACGGCCGCGCTAGATGATTAGCGCGACCGTGTCTCTTCCAAATCAGACACGAATCGAACAAATCTTATAGCGTTGGAATTGTTAGGGCTTTTGATTACTGAGTTGTTACGAGTCTATTTAAATAATTTAATTGTATGGAAATCGTGTTTAAGAATGGGTTCGACTAAATCATTTTTTTATTAAAATAATAATTCTGATTCGGGATGGTTTACATATTGAAATCCCAAATTGATAAGGGGCTTTTGATAAAGAGACTGAATCGACTGAGGAAAAGATTATAGTTTCCCTGAAGCGTATCGAATTGAGAGTGAACGGCAGAAAAGAGTCTCGGCGACGGTGAGAATGGCTTCCGGCGTTTTCTGCTGCGATTCCGGCTGTTCCAACGCTTCAGAAAACTTAGTGATGCTCGGAGGATCGAGTTTCTAGATTAATTGCTAGCAACAGGATCGAAAAGAATGATTCGAGGCTTGGGAGAAATTTTGGACGGTTTTTCTTGAGAGAATTCGTAATTGGGTGGTAATGATCGAAATTGACAATTATTTTCTTTGATACTGAAAGTGAAACGCACATCGGATTCGAATTCAAACGACGAAGCGTTTTGAAACTGCATTTACGTTTTGACTGTTACGCAGGCGCGACCGTGCCAAGATAGGCGTGACCGTGCTTAGGCACCGGGCGCGATCGTTCCAGGACCAGTCGCGCGATCGTGCCGAGGCACATGGCGCGACCGTGCCAGGACGAAGCACGACCGTGCTAATTAGGGTTTCTTGGTATTTTGTTCAACTTTAATTCTTGACTTTTCAGGTTCTATAAGTCTGAACTAAATAGTTACTTGTATAATGTTTAAGTGTATTTAATCGAGCAAAACTTGTGGATTTGTATTGAATCATTGCATTTAATTTGAGGCGGAAAAATAGAACAAGACAGTGCACGAGTATTGAGTTCGAAATGCATTACATTGAATTGAAAATATGAATACTAAAATCAGAAATGTTACAAAGGTCAACTGTCTTCTTCTCACCCCCACTCTTCTTCTCCTCTGCCTTCTCATCAGGCTTCTCCATCTCTAACTCTTCATCCACCGGCTCTTCTTCCTCCACCGGTGGTTCCTCTTTCTCTTCTCCCCTCCTACTATAGGTCGTCACGACCATCACTTCTCCCTTATAGGCCGAAGAAGATGATTCTCCATACTTATCCTTCAGATTCTTCGCGATGTCTCCTATTGTGCGCTGCGGAACTAGGAATGATGATTGCTGATTTTTCAATAAAGTGTCATGCGTATCCAATCTCTGCTGAGTCTCCTTATCCCTCACTACCAAATGGTCGAGCATCTGAGTTTGATTCTCCAACATCTCCTCTATCCTCTTGTTACAAACACTGCTCCCCGAACTCGCTCCTACTTCTCCTCCACCAAACTAATTCTAACGCGATTGAAATCCATGTGGGTTCCTGCCAGCTCTCCATCCCGAGATATATGAATTGCCGAAGCCATTATTAAATCTTCAGTTCTGGTTGCCCACAAAATCTACATGCTCTTACTAACTAACAGTGCAGTCCCTTGTTTCGTGGCCTCCTCTACATACCTCACAACTCTGAGCACTTAGCTTTAGCTCCTTGATCTCCTTTGCCATAGTAGCAAGTGCAACAGCCACGCTTGTATCAGGAGTGGCCTGATGAACACCTCTAGTGGATGAGGCGGGTGTCCTAGAACTAGGAATAGAAGTCCTAGTAGATGGTTGCTATTGCTCGGCAATAGCAAAGCTCTCGAACATCTCCTCAAATTCAGTTGGCTCCTTCTTATCCATGATATGCCTTCCCATGCCAGTATTGAACATTTGTTGCTTCGCGAATGTCATCCCGTTATAGAACTTCTCCACTATCGCCCAATCAGAAAGGCCATGCTGGGGACATCTGCTCAGTACAGTATTGAACCTTTCCCAGGCCATGTGGTAAGGCTCGTCAGGGTGCATGCGGGATGAATGGATTTGGTCCCTTAGGTGAGCGTCCTTGGAAGGTGGATAATATTTCTTTAGATCCTCCCAAGTGGTGATGGAATCATTGGGCAAGGTATCCAGCCAAGTGGTAGCATGACCAGAGAGTGAGAATGGGAAAAGACGCAAATAGGTTGCGTTCCCAGATACACCAGTTATGCGAAAGCTATCACAAATACGAACGAAGCGGGACAGATGTCCTAGTGCATCCTCATCCTCAAGTCCATGAAACTGAGTAGAGTGGATAATAGTGTTCATGACATGTGATGGAATCTACCAGTTATTGTTATTAGGCATATTGGGGTGGGTGATCGAAGATCTGGCCCTTGTGACTCCATCACTGGACCTCTGGTGCATGGTACGTCTAGAGGGTGGATTCGCGTCACCCATGTTATCAATAGGAATAGAGCCAAGGCTACGTACCTTCTTTTCATATAGAACTCTCTGCCGCTCACGAAGGTCGTGGCTGCGCTCGTGAAGCTATAGCTCGGGCTCTGAATAAGCAAAATACTGGGGTGATCCCTGCAAGCGAGTATGTTTCCTAGACTGGAAGAAAAAAAACAAAAGAAGAAATAACTCACACAGAAAGAAACAAATAAAACAAAGCACACAATTTAGACCTAAAAAAAAGCCAAATTACACTCAAATAAAAACAGAAAATAACACACAAAACCAAATAAAGAACTAATCAAAGCTAATTTTGCTATTGCAAAGTGTCCCCGGCAACGGCGCCAAAAACTTGATGTCGTCGAGACGGTCTATAAAAAGTATATAAAAATCTAACCTAGACACTCTATTAATACTCTAGAAGACCTCTAAACTAGACCACACTGACACGCAAGTGTACCTATCGAATGTAGTTGAGCTTAACGGTAAACCGAATATCGAACCCTAAAGACAGTATGTATAACTAAACTAGACTCTGACTAGAACTGGATAATTGGTTTGCGGGGAATTCTATAAAATAATAAACTCAAAAGAACTAAGAACTCACGAACGACAGCTAACTATCAGACAGAAGACTTAGCTAAAATCAAGAATGGAGAAAGCACTATCTAGGTAAGAATCCTATTTGCTAAACATGGACTTCTCTCGGTTATTGAAACTATGATGGAACCGTTATCTTTGAATACGAAACCATAAGATAACCTAAGGTTCCCAAATCATTCTCTGGGTGTGACCTAATAGGAAACCCTAAGGGACATGCAAACTCACTGGTTGGTCGGATCACCTTTCAGCTATTTTCGACAATACTAAAGTACCCTAAAGATATATTACCTCTCAGTCTCAATATCTCTATATGCCCTAAGACATAAGAGGTTACCTGAAGACTCTCGGTATGTCACGGAGTATCAATGATGCTAAGAAACCCTAGGAAAACCTCCTTCCAGAGCAATTGACCTAAAACCTTAACACCAAGGAATACCCGACTATCACTCACCTCTCAGCTATTAAGATAGGAAGAATACCTAACCATAAGATACTCTCAATCTGTGTTTATATGGATAATGATATCAATAATCCAAAAACTAGTTACAAACACAGTAAGCAACCTAACATGCATCTATAACTGAAAGACATTCAAAAAAACGCATGTGAAACACAAACTAATTGCAAATCAATGCTAAATATGCATAAACATCATACCAATTGAAATCAAGTTCTTTACTTTATCATAAATCCATCAACAGTAAACAAAAACCACAAGAAATCCAATATTCAATCAAACATTCATCGAAACCTAGATAGCTACTATAGTCTAGCCAAGAACCATGATCAGAAACATAAAACCGGAAGTAAAAGTCATGAACATAGTCTCGATCAAAGCAATCAAACACACGAGTATCAAAAACATAAACCGAACGATTAATGTGTAACAAACCCGATGTCCAAAGCTTCCAATCGCTTCTCTGCTCTAGATATCACATATTCCCTCTGCACATATGGCTAACAATCAAATCTTTGGCATAATGGCTATCAAGAACATTAAATAATCCAATTTAGGTTTTTTCCGAATTTTTAAGGCCCTCGCGTACCGCGCAGCAATTTCATGGGATCTTCGCGTACCGCGATGAACAAAATAGTCGTGCCCGGATTTGGAGTTTCTATTGTACCGCGAAACTCCCCCTCTCCATCTTCGCGTACCGCGAAGACTTAAATTTCTAATTTTTAAATTCTTTTTTTTCTTGAACTTCTTTCTCGTGCTCGATTTCTTCGTGATATAACTCTTCTTCCACACGAGCACTTGTAAACACAACATAGACTCAAATATAAACTAAAAATGAATGAAAACGAATACAAAACTATCTAAAATGCACAAATAAAATAGGATAAAAGACATATGTTTTGCAATACATCCCAAATTAATTGGTACCTTAATTCACAAGAACATGGGACAACGATGCTTATAGTTTCAAATTTTATAATATTGACAAGTTAGATTGATATGTTATGTGTTGCAAATTCGGATAAAAATAATACTAAGCATGTTATGATCTGATCCCATCTTCTTTGAAGTTCTTCGCGTATCATTACATGTGGTATTATTTCATGATGATATACTTTATAACTTGGTAGATGTTTGAAATTCAAAAGAATGAATCTTGCTAAGATACCCATAGATATGTTAAGGATTCTTATCCAAAATGTGTGTCTGATTAATTGATTATTACTGATATGATCTCCTAACTCGTAATGATTCCCAAAAATATGTGATGTTTGTTTGTACAGAAAAAGCCCAAAAATATGTAATTTTGTTTTGTATAGAAAAACCCAAAAAGAGTTTATGTTTTTCACATTATATTTTAGTGTTATTTGAAAATCCAAAAATATTATCTAGTTAGATTTTATTTTGATCTTTACTACTTTTATAAAACAGAAATTTAAAAAGATTTTAAGTTTGTTTTTAATTTTTTAGATTCAAATTTTATAAAACCTCAAAAAGATTTTATTTCCAAACTTCCATGATGATTAAACATTTTTAGCTCAGGCTATTTTATTGTATAAATGATCTAATCATATTTCAAAGTTTGAGACATGTACAGTTTGAACGTGGTGATGGTGCAAACATTGAACATTTTTTGGTCATGATCAGTCAGGCGATACTAGTACCAGCAAACTAGTCCTAGAGAATGTATCCCAGGCGATACTACAGGTTGTATATAGTTTCGTTTGTTAAGGGTTTGACTCACTTCGACATTTTAGCGAACCTGATCTACCGAAACTAGCTCTCTGGTGATACTATTGGCGAATCTATTCCATTTGAATTTTATTAATTCGTTGTGTGTTTGGAAGGGTTTTTGATCTTAGATTCCTGTTATACTTGTTCTTGCATATCAAAGGTACGGATTAGATTAGATTAACATCAAGTTTTCAGCGAGATCTAGGGTTTTTGTATTAGGCCGATTTGTTTGTTCAAATTAACTGTACTTAATATGGTTTTAAATGCAAACTGAGCCCTCATGTGTGTGTATCGGCAATGTTAGGTGGTGTTTTGATACTTGTTGTTGTTTGATTTCATCGAAATTTCGTCTTTGATTTTTATGCATTTGTTCAGGCGATTCTATCCTTAGTGTCGCTACACTTTATTCTAGTTAATATGTGGTTGCTTCGCTTAGTGGTTTGTTTGTGTAGCGAAACTAGGCTAGTGAATGTAATCTGAATTTTTTTGTTTGAACTAATTCAAGTTGTTGTTTGTTTTGTTGTCGTGTAGGTATGGATTTAGAAAGGAATTTTGTTCCTAGACACAATGTTTTGGCCATGGTGAATCCGGATATACCTGAAGCAGCTGATTTCAGGGAGATTATTTTGTTTCTAAGGAGATCGAGGATATTTTATGCTATATCTGCTAAGCCCAAAGTCTGTTGGAACCATATTGCAAGTTTCTCGAACAATGCTTCTTATGATAGCACGGTGCTTCCACCTATAATTCATTCTATTGTGAATGAGACTCCAGTAGCAATTACAGTTGAGACAGTTCATGCTGCTTTGAGATTTGGAGAGGACAGAGATGCTAGAGTTGAATATCCTTCTACATTGATACTTAGATGTTTTCAAAGGATGAATTACAGAGGTCTTTCGAATGACTCACAACTGAGGAAGGGATACTTATCTCATCAGTGGAGATATCTTATGCATGCGCTTATAAGTTGTTTATCACCAAGAAAGGCGGGAGTTGATGGCATTGGCTCATTACTTCAATCTACAATGGTTGGTCTCACACTGAACAAGCCTTACAACTTTTCAAGATATGTGTTCAATGAACTGGTAACACAAGTTAATGCAACGGGAAAAACAAGATTTCTACTCTATCCAAGATTCTTACAACTGATTCTGAGTCATGTGATTCCCAACATACCATTTATTGGTAATGAACTACTGTTGATTTCTATGGATATGAGAATTTTTGCTGACTACAAGCACGTAAGGAACAAGACTGAGGCTACAAGACCAGTTCCTACTGCTTTATTTGGGCATCTTGTAAATGTTAACTATGTTGAACCTCCAATTGATAATTGGTTTAATGAAAACGAGGCTCGAGCTTAGGGTAATCAACAGCAACAACAACAACAACCACCACAACAGGTCGAACAACCACCACTAGTACAACAAGCACAAGCACCTGAACCACAAGTTCAAGCCCAAGTACAAGTACAACCTGAAGTGCAAGTTCTGGAGATTGTGGATCCTGTTTTGCCTAATCAACTTGAACATGAAGCTATGAATGATAATAATATCCAGGATGCTCCCATTCCAGATCCTATGATACATGATAGTCCAAGAGAAGGAGTGCTTGCTGATATGTCTGATTCAGATGGCACATAGTCTGACAATGACGACCCTGATGCTACTAGAATTCCAGTTGATAGACGACCGCAACCTATTTCTTTTGTTTCTAAGAGAGTGAAGATGGTAGCAAGAAAGATAAGAAATAAGACAACGGGTTCTCCTCCCGAGTCATCTTCTAAAAGGTAGAATGTAGAGAATGATGATGCTGATTACAATCCGGATGAGGATCTTAATTCATCGGTAACCAAAACAAAGAAACAAAGGGTGTCTAGACCTATGTTTGTTACCAAACATTCTAGAGTGCTAGTTCAGGAATGTATTGATATTCTGAATACTATATTCTCACAAGCGACTACCACCACACATGTACAAAGTAATACACCACTTGTTCCAACAATGACATCAAATCAGGTAACCGCTAATACTCAGAAGCTTCTTGATGAATTGATTCGTACTCCACCAGTTGATTCTTCTAGTTCAACAATTGTGAGTATACCGGTTTCTACTTCTGCTACACCACCTCAACAATAAAGGCCCTCTTCCAGATCAACATCTACTTTAAGGAAGGAGAGTGATGATAATACTCATATGGTATCAACTATTTTTTATTTGAAAGCTCGTGTTCTTTCATTAGAGAATCTTCTTGGTAATATTCTAAAAATGAATGATGCTCAACATACTTTAATTGAAACTCAACGTTCTCAACTCTTCATACAGCAACTTCAAATTGAATCTCTTAGTGCTTCATTGGAGAAAGTTTTGAAGCATTTGGCTGCTCATGGGGAGAGTAGTTGGAGAAACTATGATCATTCTTGAAGAAGATGATGATAACACTGAAGGAGCACTGTCATACCCCGCCTCAGGCACCCCTAGAATATGTAGGTGTTGCCGTTCAAAGAAAAGGTACACAAGTCTTTATAGATTCTAACCTTGGCATTTCTTGGACATTTTTGTGGCAGGTGTTACATCCTCCCCACCTTGTTTCAATCTTGTCATCGAGATTATTTGAACAAGTGAGGATATTTCTTTTTCATTTCTGATTCAAGTTCCCACCTGTATTCAGGTCCACGTCTGGAGTTCCATTTCACTTTCACAATCATTAATTTCTTTCTTTTCAATTTCTTTTCCTGCATGTCCTCGATTTGCAAAGGTTGCTCCACAAATTTCAACTTTTCATCTACCTCTACATCGTGTAGGGGTATTACCAGCGATTTATCTGCCAAACACTTGCTCATATTTGACAAATGGAATACATCGTGTACTCCATTCATTTCTTCTAGGAATTTGAGTTGATAGGCCACAGGTCCAACTCTTTTAAGGATTTTGAATGGTCCTACGAATCTAGGACTTAACTTTTCTTTCTTTCCAAATCTTATAACGTCTTTCCATGGTGAAACTTTCAATAGAACGTTGTCATCGACTTTGAATTCTAAAGGCTTTCGTTGTCTGTCAGCATAACTCCTTTAACGATCTTGAGCCGCTTCCAACCTATCTTTTATTTGAATCACTTTCTCAGTTGTTTCCAAGACTATTTCAGGCCCAGATAACTGATTTTCTCCTATTTCAGACCAAAAGATTGGAGTTTGACATTTACGACCGTATAAGGCTTCAAAAGGAGCGACCTGTATACTCGTATGATAACTATTGTTATAGGAGAATTCTATTAGAGGTAAGTGGTCATCCCAACTTCCTCTAAGATCAATAACACAAGCCCTTAACATATATTCTAGAGTTTGAATAGTTCTTTCGCTCTGCCCGTCCGTTTGAGGATGGTAGGCAGTGCTAAGATTCAATTTTGTTCCAAGGGCTTTTTGCAAACTTTTCCAGAATCGAGAAGTAAATCTACTATCTCTTTCTGACACAATAGATAGTGGCACACCGTGTAAAGACACGATTTCATTAACGTATATTTATGGCAACTTATCTATGCTGAATGTTTCTTTCATGGGAAGAAAATGAGTAGACTTAGTAAGGTTGTCAATGATAACCCAGATAGTATCATTTCCTCGACTGGTTTGGGGATATTTAGTTATGAAATCCATGGTTATCATCTCCCATTTCCAGACAAGAATTTCAAGTTGCTGTAACAAGCCAGACGGCTTTTGATGTTCAGCTTTAACTTGAGAACAAGTTAAGCATTTTGCAACATAGATAGCGATATGTTTCTTCATTCCTATCCACCAGTAATTGGTTTTTAGGTTTTTGTACATATTTCGCTTCTAGGATACATCGTATACTTAGATTTATGAGCTTCTTCAAGAATCTCTTCACGTACATTTCCATAGACAGGAACCCAGATTCTTTTATTCATTCTAAGAATATCATCGTCATCCTTAACTAGTTGTTCAAAAATGCCTCCCAAACCTTCTTTCTCGAGGTTTGGTTCTTGTAAGGCAAATTTTTTAGATTCCTTAATACGAGAAATAAGATCGATTTGAATATCGAGTCTTAAATCATGAACTTGCTTAGGTTTCTCATGTTCTTAAAGCACGATTTGAATATCGAGGCATCAGCTACACCATTAGCTTTGCCTTCATGATAACAGATTTCGCAATGGTAATCATTCAGGACTTCCATCCAACGCCTTTGCCTCATATTCAATTCTTTCTGACCGAATATATACTTTAGGCTTTTATGATCAGTAAATACGGTGAATTTGACTCCATATAGATAGTGCCTCCATATTTTAGTGCGAAGATTATGCCGCCCAATTCTAAAACATGAGTCGTATAATTCTTTTCATTGGTTTTCAATTGTCGGGAAGCATAAGGAGTAACATTGCTTCCTTGCATTAACACAAAACCAAAGCCGGTGTGTGAAGCATCACATTAAACTTAAAAGCCTTCGTTTCCATCTGGCAAAGCCAGTATGGGTGCTTGTGTAAGTTTCCGTTTCAGAGTTTCAAAGGCTTCTGATTGCTTAGGTCCCCATTCATACTTAACTGACTTGCGAGTTAGAGAAGTTAATGGACAACAATTCAAGAGAAATCTCTGATAGTAACCCGCCAAACCGAGAAAACTACAGACTTTGGTTGGTGACTTAGGGATTTCCCATTTGGATATCGCTTCTATTTTGATATAATCGACTTGGATGCCATCAGCGTTAATGACATGTCCAAGAAATTGAACTTCTGACAGCCAGACTTCACATTTTGAAAACATAGCATATAGCTTTTCATCTCTCAAAAGTTCAAGCAAGATTTTCAAATGGTTCGCATGCTCTTCATTACTTTTGGAGTAAATAAGGATACCGTCAATAAGTATAATAATAAATTTATCCAAGTAAGGTTTGCAAACTCGATTCATCATGTCCATGAAAGCTGTTGGTGCATTAGTAAGTCCAAACGGCATTACCGTGAACTCATAATGACCATATCGAGTTCTGAAAGATGTTTTGGGAATATCTTCTTCCTGGACTTTTAAAAGATGATAGCTAGAATGAAGATCGATTTTCGAGAAACATCGAGCTCCCTGAAGTTGATCAACGAGATCATCAATTCTGGGAAGCGGATAACGGTTCTTAATCGTGATTTTACTCACCTCACGATAATCAATGCACATACGCATTGAGTCGTCTTTCTTTTTAACGAATAAGACCGGAGCTCCCCAACGCGATGAGCTTGGTCTTATGAATCCCTTCTCTAGCAATTCATCTAACTGCTTCCTTAATTCTGCCATTTCATTTGGAGCTAACCTGTACGGGGCTTTAGCAAAAGGTGTCGTACCGGGTACGAGATTAATTCTGAACTCCACTTCTCTTTCAGGTGGAATTCCAGGCAGTTCGTCAGGGAAAACATCAGGAAATTCAGCCACAACTGGCACATCTTCAATCTTGTTTTTATTGTTGGTGTTTAAAGATACGAGGTATGTTAAGCACCCTTTTCGTAAATATTTTGTGGCTTTTAACATGGAAATTATTCCTACATAGTTGGATAATTTATCACTATTTATAATGATGATATCGCCATTCGGTGATCGAAATCCTATGGCCTTCTTATTACACAGGATATGGGCTTGGTTAGAGGCTAACCAATCCATTCCTAAAACAATTTCAAATCCTGTCAAAGTCATATGCAACAGTTGTACAAGAATAATGTGTTCTGATAGTGTGATGTTACATTCATTTAGAATTTCTGAGATTTGGACTAGGTCCCCGTTGGCAATTTCTACCACATAGTTCTTGTCTAATTTAGCTAGAGTTTTATTCAACAGTCTACAGAATTTATGATCAATAAAACTTTGGTTTGCACCAGAGTCAAACAAAACTCGAGCATAAATATCATTGACAAGAATTGTACCTGTAATGACGTCGGGCATACCTACTACTTCATGAGTATTGAGAATGAATGCTCGTGCATTCTTCTTTACTCCTTCAGCGGGGTTAGGGCCTGTTCCTTCAGGCTTCTTTAGCTTGGGACAATAGCCCTTGATGTGGCCAGCCTCACCACATTCATAGCAGGTGATGGGTTTCTTTTTGTAACAATCTTCTGTTTTGTGTCCAGACATCTTGCAAAAGCTGCAATAAGGTCCAGATCGACATTGTCCCAAGTGCCTTTTCTTGCACTTTGGACATTCAGGGATAGAAGAATTGTTATTTCGAGAATGGAAGTTTGGTTTCTTTGATCCACTTGGGCTTTGCCTAGTTGCTTCTTTCTTCTTTCTTCCCTCCTCTTGATTTCTGATCAAACTACTGGTTAAGGAGGCTCCCAGATCCATAGCATCGTCAAGGTTTTCACAATTGGCAACCTTAACCATGTCACGGATTTCTCCGATCAATCCCCAAATGTATCTTTTTATCAGATTAGATTCAAGGGGAGCAAGATGAGGAACTATTCGAGCATACTCGAGAAGTTTGGTTGAATATTCTTGGTGATTTGTTCCCACCATCTTTAGACTTAAAAATTTTCCTTTTGTCTGTTCCATTTCGTTCTGGGGAACATACTTCTTTTCCACTCTTGTTTTAAATGCATTCCAGCCCATTGTATAGGCTGCATCTTTTCCTTTGGCAACAACAATGTTGTTCCACCATTCTAAAGCTTGATATTTAAATACATTGGATGCATAAAGAACTTTATCTTCCTCAGCACATTTGCTTATGGCAAGCACAAATTCAATATTTTCAATCCACCTCAATATGGATATTCATCATTCTCTTCAAAAGAAATTGTAAGGTTTGCAGTCTTGGAAAATCTTATAGGTACAACCGACTATCTTCCTTTTCTTCTCTATATGACCATAGTTATTACCCATCCCTTCATCTTCAAAATAATTATGGTAATACTTTTCCCTTTCAGTCTTCTTGATTGGATGAGTAGCAGAACCCTCTGGTGTAAGAGTAACAGGTTTTGACTGAGTTATAGTTCGAGTATGTTGAGTCAAAGGTTGGGAATGAATAGATTTTGGAATTAACGATTGAATAGATAGCTTACTTGCCTGTCTCTTTTCTATTTCAGTAAAGATCATTAGAAGAGAATCCTTGATTCCTTCTACAATATGTTTCTGAACTTCTTTACGAGAATCAGGAACTTCAGCAGCATTTTCAATTACTGCTTATTTTATTTTTCCTCTTGTATTATAAGATGGTCCGGTTTGTTTAGACATGCTATCAAAAGAATAAGATGGGAATTAAAAAAATAACTTTTTATTGATGAAATATATATATAAGAAAAGAGTACATATAGAAATCATTGTTTCTAGAAACTTTTAAAAATCTTTTCTTCAAGACCTTGAACCAACAAAGCATATCTAGCTTCAACTTTAGCTTTTTCTCGTTCAAGTTTAGCTATTCTATTTAACAATATTTGCTCCCTTTCACTTCCCGATGTGTTCTCATTGATATGAGGAGCAGGGAAAGGAACAGTCTCGTAGAGTTTATTAGAATCAACTCATTCTTCTTCAGGATCACATTTATTTTCATAAGACATTTCTGCGTATCCGTCATGATAATTATGCGAGCATATTGGAGTGATATTATAGGTTCCAGCAGTAGAAGCAGAATGAAAACTTACAGAAGGATTATAGGGAACATTTGGGTTTCCTATTTCTCTGAGACTTCTGAAAGTTGAACTTTCAGTTTCTTCATTATTTTTTATAGTAGTTTCATTCTTTTTACGTTCGAAATAATTAATTAGAGCGAATTTATGAAGAAATCTAGGACCTTTGCCTTTTTCGACCATGTATGTATAAAATAAACAAAATAATTTTTATTTAAAATATATTACAAGGAAACAAAATACAACATAAATTTTAATCTTTCTTCATCTCTTCTCCAAGGGTCATTAGGTTTTCTCCTTATTCATAGACCTGTTTTTCATAAAATTGAATTCTTGCCTAATCCACGATTTTCTCCCTTGTTACTTTGTCCGTTTGGCGTAACGAGCGATCTAGGCATTCAATAGGAGAGGAAGGCATACTATGTTCATAACCGTATTTAGGTGGGGCTCACGGAGTCCTACCATAATATCATTATAAGCATTTTAGTATTCTGGAGGAGCTTGGAAATATTCCTTAAAAGGGCCGTTATATGGAGGTTCAGGAAATATATAAGGATCGTATAGGACTGGGGATTCAGAGTTAGAATTTCCTGAAGCATTATTAAAGAATGGGTAATCTTAGGGATTTTCATAAACAGGTTCATAATGATGAGATTCCTCAGATGGATCCTCTTCTGTTGACATATTCTGCTGAACATAACTTGATTCAGCCTCATTGTTTTCTTGTAGCTGCTGGACATCAGTATTCCTGTTGCTGAAGTTAGAACCAGCCTCCATCCATTGAGTTGAGGTGTCATAGTATTGGGGATGGTATTCAAGAGTGTGGTTATCCGGAAGTATAGCAAACGGATCATTTTTATAGTAGGGTGAAGAATTAGGATTCATTTGTGAACCCAAAGGATGATATTCAAAAGATTATTGCTTAAATGGTCGGTTGGGATCATAATAGACAGGAACGGAATTATCTCTAGACATCCGCAATCTTGAAGTATTAGTACTTATCTCATTCTTTTTGGTCAAGACTTAGATACTAAGGTCAGTATCTTTATCTTAACTAATGCTCTTCAAGGATGGTTATCTTCCCAGAGTAGTACCTCCAACAGAGATGTTCCCATGTAATAGTGACGGTTCTAGGAGAGATTTATACACCACTCTTTCCTTAGACAGAACATTCCGTTTGTCAGATATCTACATACCGGTCAGAAGGTTACCTTATTTTCTTATCTTCATTTTTGAGGCATAAAAGAAACTCATGGTTAAAGCTTAGATACTAGATCCAAGTATCTAATTCGCTAAAACCTGTGGCTCTGATACCAACCCTGTCACACCCCCCAGGCACCCCCTGGATGTGTGCGACACCGATTGGTACCTACTTTGATTATAGAGTTTTTATAAAACACAGCGCAAGTCTTTTCACAAGGATCGTTTCATCATTTCGTTCAACCTCAAGGGTTGTATTTGTAAATATCAAGACCCAGTTGGAAAACAAAAGCCTTGTATTTATTTCATAAACATACGGATTTAAATACATTTTTTGATAAAACAAGTTTGAAATCAAATAAATCTCTTGTCTCCTTTAGACAAGTTTCAAGCCATGGGAAATAGTAGTATCCAAGGTTGATCAATTCCTTGGTCCTATCTCCTCTTTCATCTTTTAGGATTTCCTATGCACGAGGCCTAAGAATCCAACGTGCAAGTTATCCTTTCTCATCATTCATTCCTAGGTCAGATCTTATGTCTTCCTGTATCCCCTTTTTCCTTTTCATTTTATTCGTTGCCTGAAAACATTTTGAAAATGAAACGTCAGCGCGAACGCTAGTGAATACAATTATCTTGACAGTAAAATCATTTGGCACAAACATCTATTAATTTCATAATCACAACTTTTTGTTCAATCCACACATTCAGCGGGCCCATGTCCTCACTGTAAGCACCCCTGTATACACTAGCATCATGCCTTATAACAACGGACAGGTCCACACCTCCGAATTTGTTGTAAGATAAGCACCAGCCGCAATCCGGGACTCTCACCCGAGACCCTTGTATCCCTTACAGGTTTTACATATACCTACCGCCCGAATGCTTTGTTCATAGAAGAAATTTGAGCATTATTCCCTTAACCTTTATTTAGCCATTTTTGTAAATGTAAATGTTTGACACAAGTTTTGAAAGATAAAATGTATTCACCTTGATTATAGGAATGTTCCTCTAAAATTATAAGGCTTCTTATATTGACTTCTCTAGCGTAACGGCACTTCTACAAGCGTTTCTTCTTAAATCGAGCACTACAACGAGCGGGAGTTGGACCGAGATCGTTGTGAGTGGGCTAGAGATATCCTGGAACAAATTTTGGAAGTGGGAATCGAGTTTAGGATGAAGAAATAGACTGAGATCGATCAACTATTTATATGCTGAAATTTGGGTCCATATCGGATCGATATGGCAAGGGATGTCGGTCTGACATCCGTCTATGCCTCGTCACCCATAAACGTCAACGTCTGATTGGGCCGCACATGTTTTCGGTACATATCAAACCGATATGTGGACCATATCGGTCTAACATCACGAAACGCGTTGGATTCTAGGGCTGAGTCATAGGACACGTGTCAGCACCAGCACCATAAATTACAGCTGAGGGGAGGTTGTCAGACCGTTATGAATTGATGTCAGTCTGATAACCGACTCTATGCTTAATTGCGGACCGCTATGTGAATAGATGTCGGTCCGAGTTCTGACTATGTTTCGCTTCAGACCGATATGGAAAGTGTCACACCCCGACCGATGGCGGAATCATCGGGGCGGGACATGTAGACTGTTCATAAGCACAAGGTTGACTAAATTAAATATATTAAACGTCAAATTTCATTGCAAATAATCCAAACAGAACCAAATCCAAGATAGAACAAAATTGAAATACATAGAGTTCTTTTATTTAAATTAGCTAAGTCCAATCCTATGTGTAGCACATCTTGACCAATCTCACACGAACCTGAAACGTGAATAAAATAAAGTCAACTAAAAAGTTGGTGAATATAACACAGGTTTGTATATAGATAGCATATAGTTGTAAAACAAATCCTTACATAACATGATAAATAAGGTATATATGGGGAGCAGCTATTGTGTAACCAAGTACAATCAAACCTTTGTAACTAGCATGCAAAATTGTGTTGTCGGTATCAATCATCCCAATCTGGGTGGGTTTGTCAGACTCAATAGATCTATCATTGAAAACCGTCGGCTTGAATAGTTAATGATTGCACATAATAGCATACATAAGTTAGAACACATAGCACTTGGGCATAAAGCTCAAATTTGTACACATGAATGTAAATAGGATTTGTACTTGTGTTGTTTGTGTAATTGTAAACATGTAATTTGAATAATGTTCATGTTTCACCCCAAAAATGTAAAAGAGTAAAAGGGGCTATGAAATACTCACTTGGTTTGAAGGCGTAGCTAACAAAGATACTAGATAGAATAAAGATCCTTGAAATGCACAAGTTAACCTAAAGTGTAATGTATATGGTATTAATAGTGTGCACTAAAGTTTAAGTCTAAAGTTGCATTTGGACTTGTGTAAAAAGGTCATTGATTTGTAAATGGGAGGTATTGAATAAAATATATAAAGTTTGAAAGAATATTTTTAGAACATTTTGATTAAGGTTGAGTTTGAGTAATTAAATAAGTAATGTAAATAATTATTGTTTATGAAAATAATATAAGTGTTAAATGAAATTAAGTGTAAAAAAATAAATGTCTTTGTTTAAACATAAAGTAAATAAATAATCATTATTTTATTTATTTATTTATAAAATGTAACTTAACCATTTAAATACTTTTTAAATGAAAGGTTTAGCATTAATTGTAAATTTAATTTTTATAAACTTTAAATATATAATTTTTTTATTTATTCCAAGATTAAATATTTGATATTTCTAAGTTGAATTAAATGCATTTTTGTAAGAATCAACTATTTTTATTTTGTAATTTAATCAGAAATATTTATTGTTTGAAAAATATATAAAATTATAATTCTGCCAAAAATTTAACTCACACACGACCGTGCCTGGGAAGGGCACGATCGTGCTCAAACCACGGGCGCGACCATGCTAGTCAGGGCGCGACCATGTTGATCAAACAGAGGCTTAACTAACTAAATCATTTGGCACGACCGTGCCTTGGCCAGGCACGATCGTGTCTACGATTCTAAGACACGACTGAGATTAGCCAAAGGGCATGATTGGGTGTGGACAGGAGGACACGACCGCGCTGATAGTCGGCACGACCGCGTCTCCTGAGGCACGACCGCGCTAGATGATTAGCGCGACCGTGTCTCTTCCAAAACAGACACGAATCGACTGATTCTTACATTGTTAGTGTTTGAAATCATAGGGCTTTTATTTATAGTGTTATTGCGAGTCTTGTTATATAGATAAATTGTATTTAAATCATGTTTAGTATTGAATTCGATTAAACTATTTTGAATAAAATATAGATTCGGTTTCGGGAGGATTTCTATAATGGAAGCCCAAATTAACATGGGGCTTTTGATCTAGAGACTAAATAGACTGAGGACAGAGTTTCAATTACCCGGAAGAGTAGCGAATTGATAGAGGACGGTAGGAAAGAGTCTCGGTGGCGATGCGGATGGCTTTCGGCGTCCTCTGCTGTAATCCCGGCTAAACCAGAGAGTCTAGTAGCTTTAGTGAGGATTGAGTAGCGTGAATCTGCTGCTTGGTTGCGATAATTCCGATCGAAAGAAAGAATTCGTGTTTTCTTGAAATGTCTATGCGGTTTTTGAGATTGATTGAATTAATCTGAGACGTTTGTTGTAATTGAAAATGTCATTGCTTTCGTTAATGGTAATGAAGTGTAAATCGGTTACGGAACTCAATGATCGGGTGATTAAAACTGTATTTACGTTTCAACTGGTACTAGGCGCGACCGTGCCCAAACGAGGCGCGATCGTTCCAAAGCAAGTCGCGTGACCGTGCCAAAGCATTCGGCGCGACCGTGCCAGAACGAGGCGCGACCGTGCTTATTAGGGTTTCTTACTACTTTTCAACATCAGACCTTGTAACTTTAGTCTTTTGTCATATTTGATTAATTAGATACTTATGTATTGTTTTAATAGGATAAAACCGAGTAATTTCGCGGATTTGCATTGAAATATAGTCTTAAATTGATGGTACGAAAAGAAACAAAACATTGCATTAGAATTTGGGTTTGAAATGTACTACATTGAATTGAAAATACGGATACTAAAAATCAGAAATGTTACAGTCTCCCCATGTTGAGGGAATTTCGTCCTGAAATTTAGCTAGAGGAAGCTACGGCAACAGTAAAAAGATGGGGGTACTTGAGTTTCATTTGGTCCTCTCGTTCCCAAGTGAATTCAGGACCACGCTTAGACTCCCAACGAACTTTAACAATAGGAATATGACTTCGCTTGAGTTGCTTGATTTCACGATCCATAATTTCTGCCGGTTTCTCAACGAAGTGCATCGTTTCATCAATGCGCACGTCATCAAGTGGTACATGGAGATTCTCATCAGCGAGACATTTCTTCAGATTAGATACATGAAATGTAGGATGCACATTGCCAAGAGATGGAGGTAACTCGAGTTTGTAGCCACTTTCCCAATCCTTTCAAGGATTTTGAATGGACCAACATAGCAAGGGGCTAACTTGCCTTTCTTTCCAAAATGGATCACACCCTTCCACGGGGACACCTTAAGAAGAACAAGGTCACCGACTTGGAATTCCAAGGGTTTTCATCGTTTATCGGCATAACTCTTTTGCCAACTTCTCGCTATTCGGATATTGTCACGGATTTGAATAATCTTGTCGGATGTTTCTTGAATTAGCTCGGGTCCGATGATTTGTGCTTCACCAATCTCGTCCCAACAGATAGGAGAACGACACTTGCGACCATAAAGAGCTTCGAATGGAGCCATGTTGATACTTGTGTGGTAGCTATTATTGTAAGAGAACTCAATGAGGGATAAATGTGAATCCCAATTGCCACCAAAATCGATTACGTAGGCTCTAAGCATGTCTTCAAGTGTTTGGATTGTCCGCTCGGTTTGACCATCAGTTTATGGATGGTAAGCCGTGCTCAAATCTAAACGTGTGCCAAGAGCAGATTGAAGAGATTGCCAAAATCGAGAAGTGAACCGGGCATCTCGATCGGATATTATGTTCAAGGGAACACCATGACGGCTCATAATTTCATCAATGTAAATTCGGGCTAGTTTCTCAAACCGATAGTCTTCACGGATAGGCAAGAAATGAGCAGATTTGGTGAGACGATCAATGAATACCCAAATGCTATCATAACCACTCGAGGTCCGAGGGAGTTTGGTAATAAAATCCATGGCTAAGTTCTCCCATTTCCACACGGGAATTTCCGGTTGTTCAAGTAATCCGGAAGGACGTTGGTGTTCGGCTTTGACTTTGGAACACGTTAGACATTTGGCAACATAGTGAGCAATGTCCTTTTTCATACTGGGCCACCAATATTGTTGGCGAAGATCTTGGTACATTTTATCCGCACCAGGATGAATAGAATAACGAGTCTTGTGAGCCTCGTTCATGAGAAATGTACGGAGATCATCACGATCGGGAATCCAAATACGGTTCAAGTAATAAAGTAAGCCATTGGATTTTGATTCGAGTAGGAGTTCAACACCACACGACATTTCCTCGTACATGTTACCCTCGGTGACTGAGACGTGTTGAGCTTCTATGATGCGGATTTGAATATCGGTTTGAATTCGGGCACAATGAAGCATAACATGGTCCTTTCGACTCAAAGCGTCGGCTACAACATTCGCCTTGCCGGGATGGTAACGAATCTCGCAGTCATAGTCGTTAAGGAGTTCAACCCAACGTCGTTGCCTCATATTGAGTTATTTTTGGTTGAAGATATGTTGAAGACTTTTGTGGTCGGTGAACACCACACATTTTGTGCCATAGAGATAATGTCTCCAAATCTTCAATGCGAATACGACCGCACCCAACTCGAGATCGTGCGTCGTATAATTCTTCTCATGAATCTTAAGTTGCCTTGACGCATAAGCGATCAATTTGCCTCGTTGCATGAGGACACAACCGAGACCTTGGTTAGAAGCATCACAGTAGACAACTAGATCATCATTCCCATCAGGGAGAGTCAAAATGGGAGCGGTGCACAACTTTTGTTTGAGGGTTTGGAAAGCTTCTTCTTGTTTTGGTCCCCATTCATAAGTCTTACCCTTGTGGGTCAAAGCGGCAAGGGGAACAACAATCTTAGAGAAGTTTGAGATGAAACGACGGTAATATCCCGCAAGACCAAGAAATGAACGAACTTCAGTGGGAGTCTTTGGGGCATTCCAATTCTTAACCGTTTCGATCATAGCAGGGTCAACATGAATACCCTTGTCGTTGACGATATGACCAAGAAATTGAACTTCTTTTAACCAAAATTCACATTTGGAGAATTTGGCATACAGTTGTTCTTTCTTCAAGAGATCCAAAACCAATCTAAGATGTTGCCCATGATCGGCTTTAGTCTTGGAATAGATTAAAATGTCATCGATGAAAACGATCACGAACTTATCAAGGTACGGTTTGCACACACGATTCATGAGATCCATGAAAACTGCGGGTGCGTTGGTTAGTCCAAAAGGCATAACCATGAACTTGTAATGACCATACCTTGTTCGGAAGGCAGTCTTTGGAATATCGTCTTCTTGCACACGGAGTTGGTGATAACCATATCGAATATCAATCTTTGAGAAGCAAGTAGAACCTTGAAGTTGATCAAAGAGGTCATCAATTCGATGCAAAGGATAACGGTTTTTGATAGTAAGCTTGTTGAGTTCGCGGTAGTCAATACACATGCGAAATGATCCATCCTTCTTTTTGACGAATAAGACGGGTGCACCCCACGGTGAATGACTTGGACGAATGAATCCCTTGTCGGAGAGCTCTTGAAGTTGACTTGCAAGTTCTTGCATTTCAGAAGGTGCAAGACGGTATGGAGCTCTAGCCACGGGGTTAGCTCCGGGCACAAGATCAATGCGAAATTCTACTTGTCGAATGGGTGGAAGACCGGATAAATCTTCGGGAAATACTTCGGGAAAATCCCGAATAATGGGGATGTCTTGAATACTCTTCTTTTTGACATCTTTTTGAACGATATGGGCCAAAAAGTCCACGTACTTCTTTCGTAAGTACTTTTGAGCAGTAGTGCATGACATTAATTTAAGCCCTTTGCAAGGCTTTTCACCAAAGACTCTTAGTGTTTCCCCCGATGGTAGAGGTATTCGAATACACTTCTCAAAACAGATGACTTCAGCATGATGATTTGATAGCCAATCTATGCCTATGATGATATCAAAACTTCCTAATGGCATTGGTACAAGATTGATTGGGAATGTATGTTCATTAAGTTCTAGAGAACAGTCATAGATAATAGACTCGATTGTAAGTGAATCACAATTTGCTATTTCGACAGTGAATGTTTTCTCTAATTGGGATCGTGTCTTTGCAAGTAAGGGTTCAAAGTTAAGTGACACAAAACTTTTATCGGCACCGGTATCAAATAAAATGGAGGCATATTGACTATTTACAAGGAACGTACCATTGACCACGTCATTGTTGGCTTGAGCTTCGGTGGCGTATATGTTGAAAGCACGCCCACGAGCTCCACCTTGTCTAGCATTGGCAAATCTTGCGCATTCATCACGGAAATGGTTCGGGTTGCCACACTCATAACATGCACGCCCATTTGCAATAGCGGGAGTACCTTGATTAGTCACTTGAGTGTTGGTTTGGTTTGGTGGGTTGACTTGACCCGCAAGAGCTTTGGCCCTACAAACATTTACCATATGGCCATATCTAAAACAATAAGTATAAAGGCGACATGGGATGCTTTGGGGATGATGATAATTGCAGGTGGCACAAAGTGGGTAGATTCCAACATATGGATTTTTGACTGGTGCTTGAATCATAGGTGCATCTTGGTTAACAGGTATAGCAGGAGTGACCACAGCAAAATTTCTAGCCTTTCTCTTCTTATTGTGTCGGGAGGGCTCAGTTATGGCTTCTTTGTTGTGGGTGGAAGGAGTTGCAGTGTCGGAGACTTTCTTTGCGCCCTTTTTAGTAAGAGTCCCCGCCTTCACATGGTTATCAGTTAAGGTGGCAGATAAGCGGATAGCATCCTCAAGTGTTGCGGGATTCCTTCCTAGGACAGTATCTTGAATTTGTCTAGGTAGTCCCCCAATATACTTTTCAATGTAGCGGGACAAAGGAGTGACCATGTGGGGCACAAGAAGACTCAACTCATGGAACCGAGTCGTATACGCCAAGTTTTCACCACTATCTTGAGCAAGATCCCAAAATTTGGCTTCAAGTTTCTTTACTTCATTTCGAGGACAGAATTCCTCAGTCATTAGCGTTTTAACCTCATCCCAAGGTAAGGCCATTGCCACATCCACACCTCTATTTCTCTTTTCCCCATTCCACCACGTGAGTGCCCGTTTTTGTAGGACACTTGTGGAATGACGAACACGAAGGTTGCGGGGCAGTCACTATTGAGAAAAGTATTCTCAATGCTTTCGAACCATTGAAGGAGTCCAGTAGCTCCTTCGGTACCATAGAACTTGGGAGGATTACACGAGTTGAAATGTTTGAAAGTGCATTGAGATGGGTTGTTACCACTATTTCCACCATTACCAGCATTACCACTATTACTACCATTTCCACCATTGTTGCCATTGGTGGCACTATTAGCTTGAGTGAGTTGTGTCACGAGTTGTGCAAGAATAGCAGCAATGTCGGTATTGGTGTTGGCCGCGGGAGCACGACGAGGAGGCATTCTATAGATTTTCACAAGACAAGAAAAGATGTAAGAACTTATGAGAATTGTTTGGATTTAATAGAATAAGATAACAAAATAAATAGATAATCATAGTTTGGATTGTACTCAAATAGTGATAAAATCACTCGAATACTATGACACATTAAGGTTAATTAAACTTATATAATTTTCAAGGAGACATGCTTTAGCCTATAAGTAAACACTCATCTCGGGAATTCCCAGGAAAGCATACGGGTCCCTCGGTTGATTGGGATTTATGCGAAATGCTTTCCGACACAGAAAACCCAAAATACATGTGCCACTCTTCCAGATTGCATGTGTCCTCAAATAATTAACAAAGCTTAAAAACCTTAACGAGAAAATAAAGAAATTTTTATGAATTTAGCTTCATGAAGTTTCCACATGCTTAGAAAGATAAAGATAGAGAAGAAGATAAGAATATTATGAGGTTTTAGAATATAGGAAAGGATATTGTTTATTTAATTTATCATTTAAGTATATACTAATAAGTCATGGATTTTTAACAATTAAGTCATCAAATAAAATAATAACTAATCATAGTAAGCATGTAGCACATAGCATGTAACACATAACATATAACATATAGCATGTAGCATATAACATGTAATCATGAAACATAGCATAAGTAGGTGTCCTAAAGTTATAGTCTAGGTCAAGGTGTCTAATAACCTAATTCCCTATAACCAAGGCTCTGATACCAATCTGTCACACCCCGACCGATGGCGGAATCAACGGGGCGGGACATGTAGACTGTTCATAAGCACAAGGTTGACTAAATTGAATATATTAAACGTCAAATTTCATTGCAAATAATCCAAACACAACCAAATCCAAGATAGAACAAAATTGAAATACATAGAGTTCTTTTATTTAAATTAGCAAGTCCAATCCTATGTGTAGCACATCTTGACCAATCTCACACGTTAGAACCTGAAACATGAATAAAATAAAGTCAACTAAAAAGTTGGAGAGTATAACACAGGTTTGTATATAGATAGCATATAGTTGTAAAACAAATCCTTACATAACATGATAAATAAGGCATTTATGGGGAGCAGCTATTGTGTAACCAAGTACAATCAAACCTTTGTAACTAGCATGTAAAATTGTGTTGTCGGTATCAATCACCCCAATCTGGGTGGGTTTGTCAGACTCAATAGATCTATCATTGAAAACCGTCGCTTGAATAGTTAATGATTGCACATAATAGCATACAAAAGTTAGCACACATAGCACTCGGGCATAAAGCTTAAATTTGTACACATGAATGTAAATAGGATTTGTACTTGTGTTGTTTGTGTAATTGTAAACATGTAATTTGAATAATGTTCATGTTTCACCCCAAAAATGTAAAAGAGTAAAAGGGGCTATGAAATACTCACTTGGTTTGAAGGCGTAGCTAACAAAGATACTAGATAGAATAAAGATCCTTGAAATGCACAAGTTAACCTAAAGTGTATTGTATATGGTATTAATAGTGTGCACTAAAGTTGAAGTCTAAAGTTGCATTTGGACTTGTGTAAAAAGGTCATTGATTTGTAAATGGTAGGTATTGAATAAAATATATAAAGTTTGAAAGAATATTTTTAGAACATTTTGATTAAGGTTGAGTTTGAGTAATTAAATAAGTAATGCAAATAATTATTGTTTATGAAAATATTGTAAGTGTTAAATGAAATTAAGTGTAAATAAATAAATGTCTTTGTTTAAACATAAAGTAAATAAATAAACATTATTTTATTTATTTATTTATAAAATATAACTTAACCATTTAAATACTTTTTAAATGAAAGGTTTAACAATAATTGTAAATTTAATTTTTATAAACATTAAATAGATAATTTTTTTATTTATTCCAAGATTAAATATTTGATCTTTCTAAATTGAATTAAATGCATTTTTATAAGAATCAACTATTTTTATTTTGTAATTTAATCAGAAATATTTATTGTTTGAAAAATATGTAAAATTATAATTCTGCCAAAAATTTAACTCACACACGACCGTGCCTGGGAAGGGCACGATCGTGCTCAAACCACGGGCGCGACCATGCTAGTCAGGGCGCGACCGTGTTGATCAAACAGAGGCTTAACTAACTAAATCATTAAGCACGACCGTGCCTTGGCCAGGCACGATCGTGTCTATGATTCTAAGACACGACTGAGATTAGCCAAAGGGCATGATTGGGTCTGGACAGGAGGACACGACCGCGCTGATAGTCGGCACGACCGCGTCTCCTGAGGCACGACCGCGCTAGATGATTAGCACGACCGTGTCTCTTCCAAAACAGACACGAATCGACTGATTCTTACATTGTTAGTGTTTGAAATCATAGGGCTTTTATTTATAGTGTTATTATAGATTAATTGTATTTAAATCATGTTTAGTATTGAATTCGATTAAACTATTTTGAATAAAATATAGATTCGGTTTCAGGAGGATTTCTATAATGGAAGCCCAAATTAACATGGGGCTTTTGATCTAGGGACTAAATAGACTGAGGACAGAGTTTCAATTACCCGGAAGAGTAGCGAATTGATAGAGGACGGTAGGAAAGAGTCTCGGCGGCGATGCGGATGGCTTCCGGTGTCCTCTGCTGCAATCTCGGCTAAACCAGAGAGTCCAGTAGCTTTAGTGAGGATTGAGTAGCGTGAATCTGCTGCTTGGTTGCGATAATTCCGATCGAAAGAAAGAATTCGTGTTTTCTTGAAATGTCCATGCGGTTTTTGAGATTGATTGAATTAATCTGAGACGTTTGTTGTAATTGAAAATGTCATTGCTTTCGTTAATGGTAATGAAGTGTAAATCGGTTACGGAACTCAACGATCGGGTGATTAAAACTGTATTTACGTTTCAACTGGTACTAGGCGCGACCGTGCCTATGCACCGGGCGCGATTGTTCCAAAGCAAGTCGCGCGACCGTGCCAAAGCAGTCGGCGCGACCGTGCTTATTAGGGTTTCTTACTACTTTATAACATCAGACCTTGTAACTTTAGTCTTTTGTCATATTTGTATAATTAGATACTTATGTATTGTTTTAATAGGATAAAACCGAGTAATTTCGCGGATTTGCATTGAAATATAGTCTTAAATTGATGGTACGAAAAGAAACAAAACAGTGCATTAGAATTTGGGTTTGAAATGTATTACATTGAATTGAAAATACGGATACTAAAAATCAAAAATGTTACAGAAAGAGATATCAGTCCGATATCTGACCTATTTCCAGAATTTTCATTTTAACCCTGGACTTTGGTAATTTAGGTACACAGGTCCTTATAGATTCTAACCTTGGCATTCCTGGGACATTTTTGTGGCAGTTGTTACAAGCACAGGGTAGAGATGAGCAACCAATTGTTTCATCAATTCCCATTGTGTCTCTTGTAGGAGAGTCTACTGCTCAGAGGGAGTCAGGAGATGAAGGTAATAAAGGAGATGATCAATAGGTTAATGAGAATATTGATGTGGAAGAAATTGTTGACAAAGAAACACTTGAATGTCTAATTAATCTGGATAGTGTGTTGATTGATGATTGGGAGAGCGATACAGAAGATGTGGAGATAGAGTTCGAGCAAGACGATGAAGTTGTCAAGTATGCTACTCATGAAGATGTTGAGTTTGATACTTCATTCATTGATCAGATAAATCAATTAGCTCGAGATGATGAAGAAGAAGGAGAGATAATAAAAGAGAATGAGAAAGAAAACTAATGATATGTCTGTGAATTTATCAAACATGACTTGGGCTGAGAAGAAGAAAGCTTGGTTTAAAGCTATTCCAAAGTCTCCGACATTGCCAATTTACAGGTCAAAATATGTGTCAAGGACTGAAGCAACAGAAGGATTACTTAGCTGGTTTGATGATGAAAGGAGTAAGTTGCTTGCTATTAAACGTGTTGATGGTGTACAATATCTGAAACCCAGGCTTAAGTATTTCAATTCCTTGCCGAAGTGTAAGATTATTGGATTAGCTCAAAGGCCTTTGATAAACAGATCTAATGACGGGATTGCAAATGTGATCATGATGAAAGTTGTTAAAGAAGGAATGGCTAAGAGATTTGAGGAGTTAAAGCCACAAGAGGGTAGAAGAGTCACTGTGAAAGAAAAGATTGATCCATAGACTCAGCGCCACTAAAGAAGCTTATATATAAACCTATCAAGTTTGTGAAGAATATTCCTCTACAACCAGTTCAGATTGATTGTTTCAAGAATTTGAAATGGTAGTATGTAGATGGAGTTACAGGTGAAACAGTGATGGAAGAGGATGGCTCGGGAAAGGAAATCCTAAGGATTTATGATGCAACGAGCCTTATAAATTTTTCGTCTGATGATTTGATGAAGCTTCATGAGAACAAGATTTTGTATCACAAAGAATAGAGAATCCAGGGGTTGCAATACCAGGGTGTGGTGGATTTATGTGTGAAACACAAAGTCTGTGCAGGTAGTCGTTTGCCATGCAAGTGGAAGGATGCTGATCAAGATCGCTGAGGATCGAAGACTTTTTGGATCTTACAAGCTGTTGTTAAGGGGGAGTTTGTTGATACATGTTTTTGTAACAATATCATATAGGTTTCGTATTAATTGTCTTTGTAAGTTTTTAATCGCTTTATCTGTTTCTCTTTAATGTAATAGCGATGCTAGTTAGATTCGCTAGGGCGCAACTAACTAGCGACACTAATAGTTTCGCCAGTAGCGAAACTAACTAGTTTCTCTAGTGTGTTTTGTTTTTCTATAAATAGGAAACTTGTTTGATTTTGTAAGTACGTACCTGAACCGATCTGATTATAACAAGTGTTTTCTTCTAAAATAGAAAAACAATTGATATTTACTATTGGTGTTTGATCTGTGATTAATAGTCTTTACACGATCATCGATACGCTAGGATTCCGCATTAGCGATCGGTTGACTACTCGTTGTCTTGTGAGATCCGTGTTTGATTGTTACGAGGCCTACAAGTACTGATTTCTGAAAGCGTTGTGAGGAATGCATTACAATTGGGTGACGAAAGAAATGATCCGAGAACCATTAATGAAGAAGAAACTAGAACCAGATTCATGCATGAATTGGGGTATGAAGGTCCGTTCCGAAAGAATGAAATCCCGAAAAGATTCTTGTTAAGGGACTGGAAAGTAATTATGTACGTATTCATACACTCTCTTTTACACCGAAAGGGAGGTTATGATGCGTTAAGTGTTTACTGGAGTGCAATCATGCTAAAGATATATGGGGAGGAGAAATTCAACATGTCACATCAGATTTTCACTCACCAGTACAACCAAGGAAAAGATAACAAGTGGTTGTTGTACCCTCGTTTCATACAGATGATACTTAACTTTCTTATCAAAGATCTACCCCCGAGCGGTCTTACGATGACGTTTTCTAAAGTTAAAACTTGTGTCTACACTGACTTTCTGAGGAAGTATCTGGGTTTTTCAGACAAATGGACCTCATTGTTTGATAATATGTATAGAGAAGAGCGTTTGCCAAATATCAAAGCTACATTAAAGTCTGTTGAAGGTAAGAGAGCGGAGAAAGAAAGAGAGAAATTTATTGAGAAGAAGAAGAGGATTGAGAAAGAAAAGGAACCTGTAAATGCATTAGTCGTCAATGACTTTGATTGGAGTAATGAGATTGAGGAAGCACAAGTTGATGTTTGCAAGGCTCTCATGGCTAACACTCCTTCAACTCGGTTTGTGGTTCACGGCATGGAAGCAAGTCTTGTAGAAAAAGAAAACAATGAGGTGCTCAGTTTTTGAGAGTCAAGTAATTGATACTGAAGGGAGCATGAAGGAGAATGCCAACATCAAGATTGAGAGAAGGAAGAATGTTGATGAGGTGAAGGTCAGTGATGAGAAGAAGGATGCTTGCTCTAGTTCCAGCTCAACGAAAAGAATTAACTCTCCAACGAGTGCTGATGATGGAAGCTCAAATCAAGGATGCCTTCGTAGGAAAACCGCTGCTGAGCTGATTCCACCAAAGGTAAAATATCGTCTATGTTCCTAAGATTGTGTTGACATAATTGTTCATTATCGCACTTTGTACAAACTTATTATTCATGAAAAGGATGATGCTCTTGCTATCCTTAACCAAATCAAGAAAAGTGAGGTTGCTCTCAAAGTCAGTTTGAATAAAGCTCATCAAGAAATCCAAACCCTAAAGGAATTTGTTTATAGAAAAGAATTTTCAATCACTGATTTAACTGAAAAATTAACTTCTTCAAGAAGCGAAACCGTTAAGCTGCAAATCATTATTGACAAATGGAATGTAAGTAAAAAGGTGCATGATACCATGATTGATTGTCAACAATCACCTAGTTTTGTGAAAAAGGGGGTTGGATACTTGGATTTAAAAGTTGTTTCATCCTCCTACACATGGTCATTACGACCCTATTCCGTCACCTCATCCCAAAAATAATCTTGCAAATATATTTGTGACTGCTACTAATGTAAACACTACAGGTTTAAAAGGGTAGGATGATGATGTTAAGGATGATTGTGGTGCTGGATTAGGCCACATAGATTGCAATAGGAAGTCCATTAAGTTGTCTTTTTTAAATTCCAAGAATACAGAATCATGTTTGTTAGATTCTCTTGGTAGTAATAGTGAATCATGTTCTAGTGTAGTTAATTCCGATTCTGATTGTAATGAACACAGTAGCTGTAATGATTTTAATTCTATGAATGCTTCTTGTTTTAATGATTCGGTTAATATTATTTCAAGAAATCAGTTTGAAAGATTCATGACAGAAGAGATTCCAGTCTTCACCCCCACATCAACAAGTCAAAGTGATAGTCAAAGCAATTCAAACAATCTGTCCACAAGAGACAGTGAAGAAAGTGAAAATGATTCAGATCGATCCACTGAACCTTCAAATGAATCTGATGTTGAAGCAAAACCGATAATCGAAGCAGTTGAACTAAAAATAAAAGTTGATAAGGAACCTGATCAAGAATCATCAACAACTCACGTTGATCTAAAGAAAGAAAAATACATCAAAGGAAAATCATTCTCATCATCTTACCAACCGCCACATAAAGGAAAATCCTTTAAACATGTCAATTGTTTTACTCATGGGAAGCGTGGTCATACTGCTAGGCAATACAGTCATGCATCTTATCACACTGATTGGGTCAAATTTGAACGACCTAAGATGGATAGTGTCGGAAACTATAAAAGACACCAACATGAACACCATCCGTTTTATCACAAAATTGACAAATTTCGTCAAAATGTAAATCATTTCTTAAAAGGGACATGTTGGTGGTGAACCATAGCTGGTAGAACTACTAAATTTGATGTTCCACCCAAGTTGAAAAAGACTTGGGTTCCGATTTCTCAATAAATTATCTTGTATGTGATAGGGTTTTCCCAGGAGGACTATTAACAATGCATGGCATGTTGATAGTGGGTGCTCTCGTCACATGACTGGGCTGAAAGATCTACTGACTGGCTTCAGAATTATCAATGAGGGATACGATGCTTTTGTGAGTGACGAAAAACGAGGAAAGATTACAAAACAAGGAAATGTGTGCAATGGAATGGAACTCTCACCTTGGAAAAAGTCAATCTCATTCCATAACTCTGCTACAACCTGATGAGTGTATCACAAATCGGTGACAAACAACTATCTGTGTTGTTCAACAATGCTGAATGTCTCATCCTCAAACTAGGACTCGTGGTTCCTGATGATATGATCTTGATGACGACACCTGATGTCGCCCAGACGGTCTATAAAAATACTAATAAAACCTAATCTAGACACCTAAGTAATAAATGGAATACCTATGAACTAGACCGCACTGCCAGGCAAGTGAACCTATCGACTGTAGCACAGATTAATGGCAAACCGGATTATCGAACCCTAGAGACACTGAATAACTAAACTAGACTCTGACTCGAACTATGAATAATTGGTTTGGGGGGTTTTCTACGCTACTGATTAAACTACTAAAAACAGATGAACGACTCTAACTGTTAAACAAAGACTTGGGACTCTCAGGAATGGGAAGAACACTACCTAGGTCGGAATCCTACTTGTAAAGCTAAGACTTCTACCGGTTATGGAAACAATGATGGAACTGGTTTTCTAAGGATAACAACTCTAGACAACCTAGTGGATCCCTAATCACTCTCAGGGTGTCACCAACAAGGAAAACCTAAAGATGCAATACTCACCAAATGGTCGGATTACCTTTCAGTCTCTCTAACAATGATAATGTACCCAACAGACAGATCACCTCTTAGTCTCACTGTACACAATACATCAAAGATGTATGGGGTAATTTCAGATCAACAACCTATGACTCAGACTAGCAAAAATTACTAACAACCTGAGGTAACTTCCTCTCAGACAGTCAACACTCAGAATCCTAATAATGAAGACTAGCCGATTACCACTCACCTTTTGGGTATCGAGATAGGATGAACACTCAGATCTAATTAACCCTAAATCACAGTTCCTATGGAAACATCTAGCAAATAATACAATCAATCACAAACACACAGTTTATAATCTAGATACGCTATCCAAACTGAAAGACATTCACAAATAGCATACGGAACTATAATTAATCATACATCAGAATTGAACATGCATATTCAACACAATTAGTAAACCAAAATTGTTTACAAAATCATTAATCCATCAATAGACCTAAAAACCTATAAAAACCAAGACTTTAACAAGAATTCATCATATGACCTAGGTAGTATCAAAGATCTAGCCAAGAAACATGTATAAAACATTCAAACTAGAAGTAATAAACAGAAACATGGTTTCAAATCAAAGATAAAGACCAGAACTTGGAAACCGAATAAGCTAATACTAATGAACTCGGATCCAAAAGCTTCAATCATGCACTTCGAATGCCTTCTCTAGGCTCAAAATCGCCTCACGATGCTCTATAGACGGCTAAACCTCGAACTCCCCTCAATATGGCATTCTAATTCTTTTAATATTCGAATTCTAGGGTTTTGTGGAATTTAGAACTCTCGCGTATCGCCAGATAAAGATCTGGGTTCCTCGCGTACCGCGAGGAACAAATTAGTCGGGCCCGGATTTGGGTTTTCTCGCGCACCGCGAGACAACTAGACTCTCCCTTCTCGTACCACGAGGACCTTAATTTCCAACATTTTTCACTTTATTTCTTGGGACTTGTTCTCGTGCTCGATTCCTTCTTGATTCAGCTTCATACTTCATACGAGCACCTGCAAATACAACATAGACTCAAATACAAACTAAAACGACTAAAAACGAATATAAAACTATCAAAAAAGCACGAATACAAAGGAATAAAAGATGTGTGCTTTGCACTACATCAAATATCCCCACACTTAACATTTTTTCGTCCTCGAAAAAGCCTGCAATGGAATCATATATGGAATCTAGCTTTTAACAATGAATTTTATATCAGCACAAATATACTCACGCGTTAAACCCAATAATCGGTATTTCTGTCCGATTAAACCCAACCACCAACTATCAAGCCCTCGTTTGTGTTCTAATTCCATTTTATACAGTATATCAATCAATCTACTAAACTCACACTTAAAAGCTATAGCTCTACCTAATCCCGTCTCACGGTCATGCCTAGGCACGGGTCAAACCATAGAGATTTACCCACCACGTTAAACTAGAATTCACAGGTTTTAGAAATTAAGGCGATCAATGAATGAATGGATGAAAATGAGCATTAAATTAAACATAATTGAACCTTCGTCTAGAGGCATTTCAACCAATTTGCTATACCGAAGGGTAACACATAGACTACAGTTCTAGTCAATGAAGCAATCAAGAATCACTTAGTGGTATTTCAACCAGGTCACTATCCCGGAGGGTAACACATAAGCAAAACTTAAAATTCTAGTTAATTAAGCTCATGAATAACGGAATTATGTATTACGGGAGCCACCGAAACTCGGATTTATTTTCATAAAAAGAGAGTGCTCTGCCATAAAATTTCAAAAACCTCTAAATTTTAGCTTAACGTGGTACCTATCACCCTATTTTGAAAGTTTCAGTTTAACCGACACCCCTAAGATGAGTACCCACAAGATATCGTGATTTAATTCAATTAATTATCCTAAACAACATCCACAGTCTATTTAAGCTCTACTAGTTGGCTGGAACTACCGAAACATCACAATTCAGACGCGTTTTCTATTATTTATATTCATTTAAACTCAACAGCAAATCCAGTTTTACTATCATTTTCCATTTATTATGCAAAAAACTTTTAATTTTGAAGGACATTTTTTTTTAATTTTTCAAATTTTTTGTATTTTTATATTTTAATAAAGAAAAACATCCTAGACAACTAGACTCAACGCAGTCTCCCATCCCCACACTAGAAACACACATTGTCCCCAATGTGAACCGAGAAACAACGAAAAAAAAACAAAAGGAAACAGGAAAGACTTAGCTGGTAATGTAGCAGTGAATGGTCCAACTTCACTCTTCCACGTGTGCACCGTATAGCATTTCGATCATGGCTACACAATCAACTGTCGGGTTACTTTTACAAGACTATAAGGTTTAGAAACGACTCCGCCCGAGTGGAGATTGAGTACGGGCGTAACGATGAATACATGCACAATGAACCTCAAACAAACCCGCAGCATTACACTGACTCAAAATACAGACTCAGAAATAAAATAAAAGACTCAACTGACTCGACTCTAGATATAATAGGGAATCATATCCGGCGATTGATAAACACATACACATGAGTGGCAAAAGCAAGGTAAATCAAAAATGGTCCTTTTGTCTTCCATGGTGGTGGTGAATATTAGGGAGATTGATGGTAATGAATGGTGGTAGAGGATGGGAGGTATAATGGTGGATGGTAGCATGTGATGGTGAATAAGATATGGTGTAGTGGTGGTGATGGTGAATGGTGGGCGGCATTGGAAAACATTGGAAACAAAGGGAGTGGAGTGGATTCAGGGTTCCGTCGCGTACCGCGAGAAGCAGGAAGTACCGCGAGAGTGGAGGTGAAATTCAAACCGGCCACAATATTTTTTCTTCGCGTACCGCGAGAGAACTCCTCCTAGCCTTCGCGTACCGCGAGGGACCCTTCTTCACAGAAAGTTTATACGGTTTTCTATACGTAGCCAAATTTTCACCCCTCAAAACTTTTTCTCCCAAATTCTTCTAAAAGTCAGTTCCAACTATAAAAACCAATGTAAAAATACCTGGAACTTCATTCCCGGTGATTTTCCTCACCGAATCAAGCACGAATCCCTACAAAACATGACACATACAAAGACACGCACACTGAAAAGCATAAAAATTGACACGAACATAAACCAAGATTTATACAAACTATACATCCTGGCCACTTCCCGAGACTTAAATAAGCCTATCAGGAGCCTTCTCCTTGACTCTAACTGGTATCGCTATCATCTGACCCGGATTTTCCTCTCTCCACATTACCAACAAGTAAGCACCATCCACTGAACCTCTATTGCATCTATCACTCGGGTCCTTCCACCAACACTTAAACTTACCAGGTCCAAAGATAACTCGGTTCAACTACCCTAGCAGTTTCTCACCCATAAACGTCCCCACACTTGGGGTTTTCACCATCCCTAAATCACATGTATCTTTCAACTCTCGGGTTCTATTACGGGGTGGCCTAGATTTAGGGAACGATTCAGTTTCTATCCCCTCATCATGAACAGAAGAAAAGAGCACTGGCTTAGGAATATGTATCTCTAATGGGATGACCTATAAGCTTTCACCCGGATCGTGTAGGTCTACAAGGCTCTTCTACGGATCGTTCTCGTGATAAGAAGTATCGTTAATGCGGAGTGCAGAATCCTACCGAATCAACGATTGCATACAAAATAGACAATAGAAACAATTAGGTAAATAACATTCACTTTGTATTCCAACAGTCATAGAGTTTACAGAATTCTTGTTCGATCAGTTTCACTGCTCTCGCTACTCTGTTCTAAACAGACTCTGAAACTCTATTTATAGACACATGTTCTGCACCAGGCGAACTTAACAAGTTCACCTCAAAGATATAAGTTCGCCTCTAATAGGCTAGGCAAACTTAACAAGTTCGCTCCTAAAGATTCTCTCTATGAACTTATACAGAATTTTATCAACAGTTACAAAACATGTCCTAGCAGACTCCCCTTTAACTATTGCTAACAATTCTATCAATTACAAGTCAAAGACTCTAAGACTAAGACATAATATCGTCAAGCTCGTTGTCACCAGAATATGCTCCAACAGACTCCCCCTTGACAACAGCTTTAGAAGATTGTCATCCGTCTTCATATATCATCAAACACAATGTAGTATTCGTCTTGTTCATCTGCACTTTCTCTCTTTATTTCTAGTAGAAAACTTGGGAGAAGGACCCCTTGTCAACTTCTGTCTGTAATTTTCAGTTTTGGCAAAGGAGAACAACCAAGAACAACCAACAATTAAGATTTCCATGGAAGTTGAAAAAATAAAATCTTTTTGGTTTTTCAAACATAATAAAGACAAAATATTTTGGGTTTTTCTTTGGACAAACTAAAATGTAAAACACAAAATCACATCTTTTTGGTCGAACATCACGAGTAAGAAGATCATATCAGTTTATGAGCAATTCAATCACACATCTTGGATATAAAATCCATATAATATCAAATGGTATCCTATGTCATTCTTTCAAGCCTTGACCAATCAAACCAATATCTTTCAAGATTATCACACTCTATCTTTTCAAGACTTTCATTTTGCATGTTATGATACGCGATAAACATTCAAAGAAAATAGGATCATGCTATGACACACAAATTCAAATTGTCAATATTATAAGACTTGAAACTAAAGCATCTCATTCCCACTTTCTTGTGAGTTAAGGTACCATTTAAGTATGAAATACAACGTGTACCCCACTAGTATGCCAACAGAAAATAAATGCACTATCTTCAAGACATATGAGATTTTACTAAAGATTATCCGAATTTCCAGAATGAGGAGACGTCACTTAGCACATGAATAGCAGAATCCAAATTGGATTGTATAGGAATCAATGAGATTCAGAATCGAATGATTCAATGTTTTGGCTTATATATGTGGAATCATAAGATTCAGGTATGTGGATCCAACTGTTATCTGGATTATGAATTCAGTGGAATCAGTAAAGATGATTTATCAATATGATCCAAGGGCTAGTATATGTTTGACAGATGTTGTCAAGTACATATCTTGATTATACTTCAAATTGCATGCTTTTCGGGACATGGGCACTGAAGCAAATCGAATGAATAGTGCTAAGAACATAACCCGAAACTGATCTCATAGGACAATCTTTATTAAAAGCTAATATTCTTTATCTGATAGTGATCTTTTAACACACACACCCACGCACAAAATGGGTTCAAATCACAGTTGTAACATATGCAATTATGTTTTCACACTACTAATGGTTCAGTGATGCTTTTAGTCTACTGACAATTCAAATTATATACATACACAACACTATCATTTCCTATTTGTGCAGTCTCTGAAGTTTAGATCAAAACATATAATTCAAATATATTAACCTAAAACACCAACCAGTCAATCTAAGGTCATGTGTGAAAGAACATCTACTGATGTACTATCATCTCTTCTTTAACTTCACGTAATGTCGATTTTATCTTTTTCAATTTGTTTTGCTTTTTCAAAATCTTTTTCAAAGAAAGTAAAACAAACGAAAATAAAATCTTCTATGAAAACATTTTAAGAAATTTTTTTTACTTGTTTACTCAGGATTAAGCAAATCAATCAATTAAAAACTCAAACCGATGTAATAATGTAATTGAATATCTTTGCCTTTGTCACCAACACAGTTCTGTACTCCCCCTGTCCTGTAGACTCCCCCTCAACTAGTCAAATGGTTGCATCAACGACCTCATGCTCACCATTGTCATCCTAAGTTTCAGGTTATCATTTGGACTTTTAAATCTTTTTCAAAATAACATTGTGTGTGACATATTCTCCCCTGAGCATCAAGTCATTGAAACAAATAGATTCTCAGTTATCAACAACTCTTTACTCTTGCAGATGTCATTCCCTGTCATGTGCTTTGAACCACCACTATCAACAACCAAAATGGTATTAATAGTCCCTCTTGGTTAATCCTGCACATCTAACAAGAAACATGAATTTGAAATTAGGACCCAAGCCATGGTAGTCATGGGTCGTCCTTCTGTATCAAAATAATAAACCTCACTCCATTCACAATCGAATCTCTCATCGATTTTCGAAGATTGTTCCGACGAGTCAGAAACAGAAACTTTAGATTTCCAAACATACTTCTGTTCATTAAGTTCTTTTTGCTTAAAATGTGAAGTGTTTGAACAATCTTGTTCATTTGAAAAATGTTTAGATTGTGAAAACTCTTGTTGTTCTAATAGTTTTCTCAATATTCCGTTTCTCCTCCATCTTTAAGGTCTAGAAAGCCTAACCTTATATTTTGAATTACCCTTTGGTGTATCATGAGGTTTAACCACATTTGGGTTAACATAAGGCTTACCAAGAGTTCTTACCTTTCCTGGAGTAACATGTCGGTTATCTTTGGCGTTGTGAGGATAAGCAATCTGAATATGACCCACAAGACCACAAGAAAAGCAAGATCTCGTCTCACGATAATCTCTCATATAAGGAATATTCACACGATAAGATGCACTTGAAGAAGATTCTCCTACATGAACTTCTTTTGGAGTTTGAGACTAAACAAACTTTTTCTCAACTGGTTTTGATTCAGGCTTCATCTTCTTAGGAATGCTTCTTCCTTTTATTTTTGTAAGGACAGTTCACCACAATGTGTCCTATCTCATTACAATGAAAGCATGTACGCCTGTCTTTATAATCTCTGACATATGGAACTCTCCTTGAATTTGAAGAACTTCCAAATGTATAATTTCCAGATGAATTAGAATCAACCTTTGAGTCTTCTTTCTTAACCTCATTCGGTATCCCCTCTACCTTAGCTTCATCAAAATATTCATCATCACTCTCATCATAATACAGCATATCTTCATCTGTGACCAAATTTACTTTCAACACAGTCTTAGGATCTAAATCCTCATCTTTTATAATCTCAGGTGTAACAGAATAATTTCCGTTGAATGGTGGAGGAACATAACCAATACCATTAGTTCTCTTCCCCTCTTCAGTATTATCATGATAATGTCCTAATAAGAATGATGAATTTCCAAAGTTTTCAAACTTTCTATGTAATCTGATTACCTCTGCTTTAGATTCAGCTAGTTCCTTATCTTTCTCAACAAGATCATTATTTCTTTTCTCAATTTCTGCAAAGGACATATCCAGGTGATATGCCTGCTCTTTGATCTTCAAAGTCAGAGAATTTATATCCCTCTTCAATGATTCTATTCTTTCAATACACACATTCTCATTATCCTTTAATTTCTGGTTTAACGTGTGCATGGATTTCATATCACAAATGAGGTTTACGTTGTCATCCATAATCCTCATCATTTTATCCTTCACTGAAACACAGTTAGAACAAAACGTTTCAGAGTTAGAAACTACCTCAAGTTTTACTTTTGAAGAAGATGCACCAGGAGCCAAGAATACATCATCATCAGCTTCACCCTTTTGATCAACAATGACAGGCTGTGTATCAGTTTCTGATTCACTCAGATCATCTTCAACTGTCTAAAAACTTTCTTCACTCATCACATCAGTCTTAGTAGATTGAGTACTTTCACCAGAACGAATACTCTCACTATTAGTTAAATCTGCAGAAGAATCACTTTGAGAATCACCCTGCTTCTCTAATACTTCTTTGATCAAGACCACAAACGCTTGAGAAGTCGCTTCACCCTTTTTCTTCAATGCTTCCCATAGATCTCTTGAAGTTGGACACTTCCCGAGACTATGAATGATTTCTTTTGGTAAAGACATCGTTAAAGTTTCACACGTTTTCATCTCTCGATCAAACTTCTGGTTTTCTACTTTAGTAAGAGCTGTCACTGGTTTAGGAACATCACAAAATTCCAGAAAATCAAAAGTAGGATGTACATATCCTTGTGTAATTGGTCTCCAAAAAATTTCTTCAGTTTCTGATACGAACTATTCGAACCGGACTTTCCAGCTACTAAAATATGATATGCACAAAAGCCTCGGTGGCATAGTTTTAATCTCATTATCATCACATGAAATTGACATTTTAAATTTTTTACGAAAATATCCGGCTAAAAATTTTCTCGTCAAAATACTCATTTTAAAAAATTTCAAAAATTCTAAATTTCAAAAATGATTCAAAACAACCATATAAGCTTTCCCTAAAAAATTTGGACAAAATGAAATTTCCCGCCAAAAATTTCAGGCCAAGTTCGCCTAATACTGCCTGAGCGAACATAACTACAAACGAACTTGACCCCAAGCGAACTTATTAAGTTCGTCTGATCTTCACCGACAGAACTTATTAAGTTTGCCTCCCTAAGTTCGCCTGCAACTGAATCATCAAGTTCGCTTGCTGCAACAGAATCAAACTCAGGAACAGCTTTAACTTAAAAACACGAACAAAGATTTACCAAAAATCTTCATATCTCACTGATTTGAAGGAATTAGACAAAATTGAACCGTAGGATTATGTATTTTATCCATTAGAACATTTCTATAGGATGAATTTCCTCAAAATCCACTTCAAAATCACTAAATCAGCTGCAAAATAAGATTCAAGAACTTGTACACTGTTAGGACATGTTTTGTAACTGTTGATAAAATTCTGTGTAAGTTCTGCTAGTGGTGAACTTAACAAGTTCGCCTAGCCTATCAGAGGCGAACTTAATAAGTTCGCCTAGCCTATCAGAGGCGAACTTAATAAGTTCGCTTAAGTCTATCAGAGGCGAACTTATTAAGTTCGCTTAGTCTGTTAGAGGCGAACTTAATAAGTTCGCCTGGTGCAGAACAATTGCTTATATATAGAGGTAACAGAGTCTGTGAAACAGAGACAAAGTGTGAAATAGACGATATCAGAGTAGACTTGATTAGAGACAGAATCTTGTAACCTGATATTGTGGTGGAAATACAAAGCGTTTATTTACACCGTTGTTGTTGATTGAGTTACACGAGCACGTTGATCATGGATTCCGCACATTATCACCGTGTCGTACCGCAAGTCTAGAGATCCTCACGCACCGAATTAGGGACCTACAAGTGGTATCAGAGCTATTGCTCTTGATTAGCAGAAGATTCGTGGTGTTTTCGTGTCCAATCAACATCAAATTCATCATTTTTGAGTTTTTCATTTCCATGGAGTTTTCAAGACTGATTCAGATCTGATTTGGTGTTTTTGAAGAGGATTATGATGAAATTGATCTGATAGAAAGCTTCTAATTGACAAATTACACAATCCTACGGTCCAATTTTGTTTAATTCCTTCAAATCAGTGATTAATGATGATTTCCGTATGTTTCTGGTTCGCGAGTTTGGTCTGAAGTGTTCTTGAACTTGAATCTGCTAAAGCAAGCGAACTTGCTGAATCTGTGTGCAGGTGAACTTAGCAGCAGGCGAACTTGTCAAGTTCGCTTCTCACAGGATTAAGCGAACTTATTTTAGGCGAACTTAATCAGATTTCAAGTTTTTGGTTTAAGCGAACTTATTAAGTTCGCTTCTCATTAAGTTCGCTTGGGTGTCTCAGAGGCGAACTTATTAAGTTCGCTTGTACAGTATCAGGCGAACTTATCTGTTTGCTAGTGTCCTTAAAAAAAAAAGAGTATTTTGGCGGGAAATGTTTTCCGGATATTTTCGCAAAAAATTCAAAATGTCAATTTCATGTGATGATAATGGGATTGAAACTGTTGGATCGGGATCTACCTTGATCCAATGATTTAACACATTAACCGAACCAAATCGTGCGGAATCCGATTTGATTGGCAATCCAATCTATGACACAGATCGGGTCGTAAGAAACAAGCGGATTAGATGTCGAAACGAAGGTTTCTATCGACCCTTTGGTGTAGAGAAGTTGGATACAAGACCTGGAAACTCTCAACGGACAGAGATTCGACAATACAGGTGCAAAGAGTTTGTGTGTTCTGTTGCTTAGTCTGGTTCTGCTTTGGTTAGTCTCTTCTATGTGTATATATGTTGTATGTGTGCTCATGAAGTGAAAGTTCTATATATAGTGCTGAGGCCATTCGTACGAATGAGCCATGTGAATGGACTCATTCGTGCGAATGAATCAGCAGAATGGTTCATTCGTGCGAATGAATCATTAGAATGGTTCATTCGTACGAATGAATCATTCTCATGACTTAATGAATCATTCTCATGATCTATTCGCGCGAATGGATCATTCTCATGATCCATTCGTGCGAATGGGCCTTTCAATAGCACGATTGATCAACGTTATCGATATTTATCAGATTGTTTAATACACAGTCGTTATATATGAGTAAACATTAAGGATAAACATGTAATTTCATTAATACATCAAATAATTACATTAAACATAGATGAAATACATATTACAAGGGATTAGGGACATATTATGCATCTACATACTCCCCCTTGGACCTAGATCCCTTCAAAATGACCTAACTAACATTAGTTGGTCTTCAACATCTCTTTTGTACGAGTTTTCCAGTTAACTCCGGCGTGTATGTCAAAAGCAAAGCATATACGTATCACTTTCATAAACTGCCACGCCTGGTCTATATCTGCAACTTCAAAAAACGGTTGACACTTGTATAAAGTTGTAACATCTTGTTCAGACAAGTTGGTCAGCCACAAGGGATCAAAGACCCTGATTGTCTTCCATGACTCTTCTTTACAAAGCACTATAACAGCTTCACCAGTACGCCCATCATAGTACCACCATTTGAACTGATCTGAGAAGTCCTGGATCATTTTCCTTAAAGGAATCTTCTTCATGATCGTTGGAGGTTTCCACTTTAAGACAATTAGGGGCTTCTTGGTGATTGGATGAACCTTTTCCTTGTGAATGTAACGTGTAGGCATTTGTGGCTTGAAGTTCACGCACTTCTTCCGGTATTCGTACTGTAGTTGACGTTCAAACCATTCGGATAGACCGGAAGATTCACTGTATAGAAGCTTTAGACGCGCCAATTGATTTACTTCAAATGCGGGCAGCGTCTTGAAGTCATGAGGGTACCTGAAATATTGTATGCCCTTCTCTCTTTTTATAGCATAGCAGCTTAAGTCGTTGAAGTATGCCCAACTGATTATACGACCATCAGACTTGTGTCCTTTGAGTTGATAGACTTTAGTGTACTTGGTTGGAGGAGAGGGCTTTGAGTTCTTCTTTAATTCGGCCATGTATTCCATCCACTGACTTTTACGTTCATTCAGCTCGTCAATGTCAATAGTGGAGGGACCGGCTTCATCTCCTTTGTTGTCGATAATGCGGTTGACCTCCTCGTCGGACTGCTGAGTGAATAAGTCTGCGAAGGAGGGAAGATCATCACCATCTACTGATGTGTACTTTGGATATTCTTGATCAGTGATGTCTTCGACTTCAACCTCATCAACGTCTTCTAGTTCGTCAGAGGAGGGATAATTAGTTGTAGGAACAGATGCCTCTTCAGTGATGACTTTGTCGGGATTCATTTGAAATAGCTCGGTAATCTGTTCTTTTGACAAGCAGTGTACGATTTCCCCTTCCTCTTTGTCATAAATAACTGAATGTTGGATGATCCCTTGCATGTCAAGCACATAAGTTAACTTTGAAGGTTGTTGCTTGAGAGGCATCACATCCAAAACTATTTACATAAACAATCATAAAATAAAAATGTGAGAATAAGAAATTTCATTGATTTAATCAAGATAAAACTGAAATTATTTACATAATAATCTAATATTTACAATAAGACAACTTAAAACACTTAAAACAAAAACTATCAACCTTCAGTGCCCTTTTGTGTATCTGATGATGGGCCTTCTGATTTGTCTGATTTTTGCTTTGTGCGTGCCTCTGCTTCTGCTGTCTTTGCAGCACTTGATGCAACACCAGCATTGGCACCATCGTCCTTATCTTTGTCATTATTGTCATCATCATCATCACTATCATCATCATCATCATCATCATCATCATCATCGTCACCATCATCACCATCATCACCATCATTGCGAGCACCCTCAATTCTGGGTGTCGGGTCCCTTCTGCTTTCTAAGTCTTCCAACAGTCTCTTACTTTCCTCCTCAAGCCTTTGTATCCTCTGAGCATGTGCATCAACAGTTTTAGACAACTGTTGATTCTGGTTTGTAGCAGTGAGAAGGAGGGCTTGCTGATCATTGCATCTAGTGGAAAGACTTGTGATGGCTTGGGCTTGTTCAGTATTTTGCAGAGTCAACTGACTGATCTGCGAGCCCTGTTGGTCAATACGCTTTGATTGCTCTTCATTCTGAGCCAGTAAACGAAGTACCAAACTGTTTAAAGTACTGATCTGGTCCTGTAGAGAGACAGTCGGCAATGACATTGAAGATTCAGCTCGAATAGTTGATGGCTGTGATGTAGGAGCAGTCGTGTTGATGGGAGGAGGCATAATTTGTGTCTGAGGCATAGATGTTGACATTGGAGCCTCAGACCTGGTGGTAGTTTCTGTAGAAGCAGAGGTGCTCTCCGTCCTTCTAACAAGCTTAAACTTTTGGCGTTTGGCCATTCTTTTCTTTCCTCTTCCCTTCTTGACCGGGGTAGATTGGGAAGAAGGAGCAGCAGATACTTGTAGACAGCCAGGGACAAAGTCAGCATCCCTGACGTCATCATCAACCCTTGAGCTTCCTTGATCTGCTCCCCTTTTTCTTTTTGTTGCAACCAATCTTGCCCCATGTTGACTGATTTCAAATTCATCTTCAGTTTCCTCAGAATCAGTAAACAGGACGGTGTCCAGGTTAACGTCTTCTGGGTTAGTTGGAAGGGAAGGATCGATAGCAGTAACAGTGGGAGTGGTTGCAGCGGTAGATGGAATATTAGGAGCATTGCCACCATCTCCCTGACCATCTTGGTCGTCATCATCTTGGTCGTCATCATCTTGGTCGTCAGCTGGAGGTACAACAATATCCTCCCTGTCAGAATCACTGTTATCATGACGCCATTTTCTGTTTGCTGGTGCCACATAATCTGGATTTGCCAGATGTCCATTGAGTCGTTTGTGAGGTGGCTTTGTTGGTCTTCCCCTGTAGGTCTGTACCCTGTTTAGAGTGACGTCCGTCATGTGTTCTAACTTGATTATGTCGGCGTCTGACCTTGGTAGAAGAGGAAGTTGGTCATCTATTATCATTTGTAAGAATCTGGGGTACATAAGATACGCATTGTCCCCTTTAAGATAGATGTTTTCCTTAAGGTGCGTGGACACCATCTCGGAAAAGTTGAACGGAATGTTCAACACCAGTGCAACGAATACGCTCTGTATTGTTTCGCGCATATCATCAAATCCGCCACGACGGGAACCGAGGCAATGCAGAAGAACATGTCCTAGATACTTGTACTGCGGACAGAGGTTCGCTTTGTTTAAAACTTCCTCGGCGACATTCCCGTCGTACTTTATCCTCATGAAGCATCTGCGGACCAGATATTTATCCAGTGTCACTGGATCTTCAGGATTATCACCGAATTGACACAATCGGCGAATGTGAGCTGCCGATACAACCACATCTTGACCTGCGATCTTCCCTCGTATGACCGGTGGAGATACCTCGCAGTCAATCTCGGCAGAGGCCCAGAACTCCCTTTGATGCGACGTATATGGAGTCCGGTGATGGGATATAGCATGAGCAATCCTTGATCTTGATAAAAACTCGATCATGCCGACAAACGGACGTGCATTCTTTGATGTAGGAATCATGTACGCACATATGTTGCTTTTTATTGAAGCCTTAAGAACAACTGGAGCTCTGTGCGCCATAACGATCAGTCAGCAAACACAAAAACATGAAGCACATCAGATCAGTACATGCAAGATTTTGGAAATATGAACTTTTGGACCATTTTCCCTTTGTACGAATGAACCCTAAGAGTTGGTTCATTCGTGCGAATGGATCATTCTGCCTATTCATTCGTGCGAATGAGTTTCATTCATATGAATGAGTATTCATTCGTGCGAATGAGTTTCATTCGCATGAATGAGTGTTCATTCATGTGAATGAGTGCTGCACATGCAAATGAATGACCTATTTATAGGATGGCGAATGAATGGCCTATTTATAGGATGGCCTGGTTCATTCGTACGAATGGACTTTCATTCGTGCGAGTGACCCAGACTTGATTCATTCTGCCACTCATTCGTACGAGTGGACCATTCTGGTCAGTCCATTCGTGTGAATGACCTATTCTCATCATCCATGCGTACGAGTGAGCCATTCTGCTCATCCATTCGTACGAATGGATAACCTCTTTTAGTAAATTAAACTTTTCAGGTTAAATGGGGTATCCGACCACATTGGTTTTAACAAAAATTTAATTATGAAGTAAGGGATCAATTATGAAGTTTTGGAATAGTTTATGAAGTAAAGGAACGATTTGATCAATCAGGAAGTCAAGCGGTTTTCAAATTTTGATTTTCTGACAGTCGTTCGAGTCTTATCAGATAATCTAAAATTCAGGAAAAGTAAAATCTTTTTGGATTTTTGAATATGTAATGCTGAAAATAATATCAACAAGATATATACACGCATGTCTTAGTAAGAATGATCCTTATGAGAAATCATACAGACTTAGTGACCAATGATCTGAGACATTTTGAATTTTGTAGATACAATTATACAATGGTATTTACACATCTTTTTGTGAGAAAGATCTGAACATGGGATCAGTACTAAACTCATAGCAATCAGTAACATTGCAAATTATCTGAGCTTTAAGTACACTTAGTCAAAATGCGATCATTGATATGTTTGTCCATCTTAAACCTATGCAGACCTCTTCTCAACACTTACAAGATGATCTTGAAGGATTGAGTCCATTGTCTGTGTGTCCCACACTGGTTAAGAATTGACTTGAATTACTTTTCAAAACATGTTAATGTTTCAAATCAGCACAACTTACTTAACCAGCCATCATAAGTTCATGAGATCTCAGTTATTCCCTGTTACTTCTTTACTACACCAAATTTTTTATTTTTATTTTTTTATTATTATTATTATTTTTTTTTTAGTATTCACAGTGACAGCCATCAGCTCATGGACAGCTTCAGCCAGGTATTTACAAGGCAATATGACACGTATGCAGCTAACGGTGTTTGTGTTCATCCTATCCCATGGATGGCTTCAACCAGGCTGCAACCCGGTAATATGGCACATATACGGATTCGGATTCATACTTTTATTTTATTCTTAATCGCATGGACGGCTTCAGCCAGGTATTTACAAGGCAATATGGCACGTATACGACTTCGGAATCTAATTTTTAATTTTATAACTACTTTCTTATATCTCATTAAACCGATGATAACTGGTGTGCACAGAATGAGAAACACCTTCAGTTTCTATTGTTAATTTTCGTCAATCCTTTCACCATTATGTGACTCACAAGACAATATCTAATATGGTATAGATTGATCATCAATGGTCGAGATTCAGTAAGATAAGCTTATCAATGTATCACATGTCGACTTAGTGTGACTATTCACTATGACATTAAATGCAATGTGCTTCATACATATGGTTAGTGTGCCATCACTTCCCAAAGGTTGGACACGATTTCTCATTTTTGAGTTTTTCAGATGTTTTTGGGTTTTAGACTGTACAAAAATGGAAAATCTTTTTTTTTTTTAAACAAACTGTACACAAATAACTGTACACAATTAACTGTACAGAAATAACTGTACACAATTAACTGTACACAATTAAGAAAATCTTTTTGGAGTCTCAGATAACTAGCGTCTGTGTACTATCATTTTTCTCAGCGAGAGATCATTTTCTTACTGACATTTTCTCCCCCTAAAATTTTAAAATGAAAAATCTTTTTGAGTTTTTGAGATTTTTAATAAACACAAGAAAGAAAATATATACAGGAACGTAATTGATAAAAATGATTATTGACTCGACTCTTGATCTGGAACAACGTCATCCTTCTTTTTCATGCCGTTTACCTCTAACAAGAATAAAAATCTTGGTTTGTCAAAGGCTTTTGTATAGAGGTCGGCCTTTTGGAAATCAGTGTTAATTTGAACCACATCAATCAGTTTCTTTTCAAAAGAATCACGAATAAAGTGATATTTTATGCCGATGTGTTTGGTTTTTGAATGCTGAACCGGATTCTTAGTGATAGCTATGGCAGCAGAATTATCTACATAAATAGGAGTGTTAGAGAATTGCTAACCGTAGTCCCGAAGTTGCTGTTGAATCCAGATAATCTGAGAACAGCAACTGGCAGCAGCGATGTATTCAGCTTCACATGTAGATGTAGCCACTGAAGTCTGCTTTTTACATTGCCATGTCACAAGACGGTTTCCAAAGAACTGACACCCTGCAGATGTAGACTTGAAGTCTGTTTTGCAACCACCATAATCAGAATCACTATATGCAATAAGCTCAAAGTTATCATCATTAGAGTACCATAATCTAAGATCAGGAGTACCCTTCAGATAACGAAAAATCCTTTTGACAGTAATTAAGTGGGAGACTTTTGGTTTTGACTGATATCGGGCACAGAGACACGTGGCGAACATGATGTCTGGTCGAGATGCCGTGAGATACATGAGAGATCCGATCATGGATCGATAGAGAGTAGCATCAATATACTCCCCCTTGTCATAAGGGGAAATCCCGTGATTGATCGCCAATGGAGTACCAGCAGGTTTGGCATCAGTCATACTGAATCGGCTCAGTATGTCTCCAACATAATTTGTTTGATGAAGGAAAATCCCTGTCTCAGATTGATCTACTTGTAGCCCTAGAAAGAACTTCATCTCTCCCATGGAACTCATCTCGAACTTGTCCTGCATAACTCTTTCAAATTCTTTGCACAGAACATCATTCGTCGATCCGAAAATAATGTCATCCACGTATACCTGTACCATTAAAAGTTCTCCACCCTTTTCTCTAATGAACAACTTGCAGTCGATGACACCTCTTCTAAAACCATTGTTTAGAAGATGAGTGGAAAGTGTCTCGTACCACGCTCGCGGAGCTTGGTGCAATCCGTACAGTGCCTTGTCCAATTTGTAGACACGGTCACGATGCATAGGATCTTCAAACCCGGGAGGTTGACTGACGTATACGACTTCACTGATTTCTCCATGAAGGAAAGCACTCTTTACATCCATTTGATAGACTTTGAACCTTTTGTAGGATGCATAAGCAAGAAAAATTTGAATTGCTTCCAGACAAGCAACCGGTGCAAACACTTCATTGTAATCTATACCTTCAATTTGCCTAAATCCCTGAACGACCAAACGAGCCTTATTTCTTATGACTATTCCTTGATCATCCCTTTTGCAACGAAGAACCCATCGAGTACCAATCTTCTTAGCTCCTTTTGGTAAATCAACTAACTTCCAAACTCCGAGCTTCTGAAATTGGAGTAGTTCTTCCTGCATTGCATTTACCCAAGATTCTTCTTTTAAAGCATCTGTTATAGACCGTGGTTCGATTTGCGAGACGAAACATGAATGCGCACAATCGTTGACTACACCAGATTCCATGATTTCTGAGTAGACTCCAGAGTTGATCTGACCCCTAGTTTTGACACCAGATGTGGGATCACCAATAATGTTCTGTTGAGGATGAATTCTATCAATCCTAACCACAGGATGAGCAGGAACCTCAACAGTTTGATCAAGGTTTGTGATACTCTGTTCAATTGCCATAGAATGTGAAACATCATCACTCAATTGTACAACATCATGGGAAGGATCTTCAATCACCTGGTCTATTTCTTGTCGAGAACCCTCATACTCTGAAGAAGAAGAGTCATCATCCTGTGTGACTTGTGTGTTATTGGAGGACTCAGGAATGTCAGATGATGAGGGAGTAGGTTGCACATGTTCATCAGGTGCGTTTTGAGCATCATACATCATTTGAACAGCAACCTCCTCATCTGAACATTCTGGAGGAAGATTAAACGAGGCAAAAAGTTCTTCATAATCAAACATCCATGGAAGACCTTTTCCAGCAACAGGAGAGGTATACTTTTGAACATCAACATGGTACCATTCTTCTACATTCCCAGAAGCTTTGTTGTAAACTCTTTTATTGGGAGTGTTGTACCCTAAGAAGTAACCTTCCTCTACTTTCTCATTAAACTTGCCATGAGCATCCTTTTTCAACATGGTACATGGAGCGCCGAACGGTTCAAGATACTGTAAGTTCGGTTTCCTTCGATGCAACAATTCAAAGCAAGTTTTATCGTGACGCTTGACAACTAGAACCCGGTTAAGCGTGTAACACGCATTAGCAATAGCTTCATTCCAGAACTGCACGGGTAAGTTTGAGTCAGCGAGCATAGTCCTTGCAGCTTCTATCAAGGTCCGATTCTTCCTCTCAGCAACACCGTTCATTTGTGGAACATATGGCGCACTGAATTCATGGTGAATACCAAGTTTTTGACAGAAAGTTTCCATAAGGTGATTTTTAAATTCAGTACCATTGTCCGAACGGATCCTCCTAACCTTTAACTTATACAGAGACTCCAATTTGGTAATCAGAATCTCCACATATTCAAAAGTTTCAGATTTTTCTTTTAAGAACATCACCCAAGAATATCTTGAATACTCATCCGTCACAACCAAACAATATAAGTCTCCAGCAATGCTCTTCAGGTTGATAGGACCAAACAAGTCCATGTGTAAGAGCTCTAGTGGTATAGTGATGGAATGTTGAGATTTGGGTTTATGAGATTTCTTGGTTTGTTTGCCTTTCTTGCAAGAAACACACACGTCAGGAAGATGAAAACTTTTCACAGTGACTCCTTCAACAAGATTTTTGTGCACCAAATGATTCATTTTTCTGAGACTGAGATGTCCTATTCTTTTGTGCCATAAAATAGAATCCTTCTCAGTGGCTTTTGAAACAAAACATGATGCTGTGGACACTGAGGATGATGCTTGTGACATGTCAAGAATATAAAGATCATTCACTCTTGGAGCAGACATAACCACCATGTCTTCTGGAATCATAAACTCCTTTTTCAAGATATAAGAATGCTTGTCATAAAAAAGAACCTTGAACTCCTTATCACAGATTTGAGAAACAGAAAGTAAGTTGTTATCCAACTGTTTGACAAAGTTGACCTTCTCAAAGCTGGCAGCTCCATTAGACAGTGTTCCCTGAGCTGAGATAAAACCACCTTTATCGCCTGCAAATGAAACATAGCCCCCTTTGATATTTCTGACATCGAAAAGGAGAGCTAAGTTCCTAGTCATGTGCCTGGATGCCCCACTATCAATAATCCAATTAGTGCTAATAGGATTATAAAGGACAACCTGCACAAGAAGGAAAGTAATTAGTTTAGGTTAGGAACCCAAGCCTTTACGGTCTTGGGTTTCCCAGTCTCATCTACAACAGTACAATCCATCCACTGTCCTTGTGGATTTTTGGAACAACCACTTGACTTTGAAGTACAGTCGTCAGAAGCATCATCTGATTTTGCTTTCCACACATGTTTGTGCAACGACTGTTTGTGGTAAACAGTGGATTGCTTAACGATTTGTACATGTGTGTAACTCGAATCAGAGACCAACAAGTCATGCATCTTTTGTTTAACTTTCTTTTGATGCACTTGTTGTTGGGTAAAAGAGTTAGATTTTGACTTTAAAAACTTTTGTTTATTTTCTGGAAAATGGTTAACTCTTTTACTTGGCTTCTGAAGATAAGTGCAGTTGACAACAACGTGTCCTTTTGTACCGCACTCAAAACAGTATCTCCGCTCAACCAACCTCGGAGATCTGTATTGATTTTCACTTTGGTGAGTTTTTGAACCACCAGCCTTAGCTTCTTTTTGTTCAGCTGAAGAGAGTGACTTGTTTGATTGAACAGACTCTCCAGCTTTAACAAAATTAACCTTTTTGATTGAGGCTTTGGTTACTTGACTCTTCTGATCAGAAGTAATGGGATAAGATGGACGGCAATTGGTTGGTTTAATTTTAAAAACATTTTTAGAAGCAGATTTTGAAATACCAATGCTGTCATTCTGTGGAGCAGACGAGTTTTTGTGTCCCAAACCACGAGTAGGACACTCATCGTCGTCTTCATCCCACTCATCTACCATTCCATCAACACACTGGGACTTCGAGGTTGAAGCACCATTATCGTTAACCTTTGGTTGAGAAATTTTGTTTTCGGTTGGATCAACGACAAGTGGCGTTTTGACCTTAAAGTCAATGATTGGGTTATCATCCGGTGTGTTTACCATAGTATTCAACACCGGTGGAGGACAATTTTTATACCCAAACACAGCATTTTTCTTTCCTGTACGCCGTGAAATCATGTAATCAAGAAGGTAAGAAGAATTTGAATAACTTTTCAGCTTTTGATTTAAAGTTTCATAATCACATTCGACAAGCGCCAGCTTTTTCTTTGTTTCATCAATCGTGTTTAAATAAAAAGTGATGGCATTTTGTTTGTTGATAACACAGATTTCTAATTCATGAACTTGCCTGTTTAAAAGATCAATTTTGTTTTTGAAGGCAAGTTCGTTTCCCTTTAAAACACGGTTTGCTTCAAGACAATTAGTTAAATCAGCAATTAAGTCTGTGTTGTGACTTTTAAGTGTCTCAACTTTCTTCTCAAGTTCATCACAAATTAAACACGGTTGAGATTCAGACTCACTTTCAAAACTGTCAGAATTTACCTGAATGCCTGTGGATGTTTTTACCATAAAAGCACAGCTACAGGTAGATTCTGTCACACCCCCATATTTTATTTACTTATTAAATAAATACAGGTTGTAACGATTGGTTCATTACACGATAGCGGAAGCTGTAATAATGATTTCTAAGACTTGATTACATATACAATTACTAGAACTAAGAAATACTATGATCTAAGTTCTTCTAGATCACGACAGACTTGAGACTTGATATTCTACGTCCTTCCAGCTACTAGGAATTGATCCAACATAGCTAGCCTATTCCAACCGCGCCATGGCTAGAGGTCACCTGAGAAACATACTTGAAATTGTCAACACAAAGGTTGGTGAGTTCACAGAGTTAGTTATATTAGTGCTTATAGTTTTTCCCGAAAACATGTACATGACTTTACCGTCATAAAATAAGTAGTTTTCCTTTGAAAACATGCCCATGACCTATCCATCATGAAATAAGTAGTTTTCCTTTGAAAACATTACCATGACTTAGCCGTCATAAAATATGTAGTTTTCCTTTGAAAACATTACCATGACTTAATCGTCATAACTCCAATGTTTAACATGATCATTTTAACCTGATCAGTACTCTTTCATTTAAACCTGATCACTTTAACCTGATCAGAATTCTTTACTTTAAACCTGATCACTTTACCCTGATCAGAACACTTTTGTGTAAAACCTGATCATTTTAACCTGATCAGAACTCTTTTGATAAACCTGATTACTTTACCCTGATCAGAACTCTTTTGTGTAAAACCTGATCATTTTAACCTGATCAGGACTCTTTTGATAAACCTGATCACTTTACCCTGATCAGAACTCTTTTGTGTAAAACCTGATCATTTTAACCTGATCAGAACTCTTTTGATAAACCTGATCACTTTACCCTGATCAGAACTCTTTTGTGTAAAACCTGATCACTTTACGTTGATCAGAACTCTTTTGTATGTATTACCAATGAATATGATTACTAATCCGATCTATTGACCCCATTTGTAAGCTTGCAAGGAATACAAAATAGTATGTAATGTACGAGACCGTAACCAAACCCCAACTTTCTGTGCCTCACCTCGCCTTTCTGCGAGTAAGACAATATGCGGTCATTCGGCCATTTGGACCCCTGGTTAGCGCGACTAACCATGACCGGAGGCGTCACCCCCAATAGTACTATTCATATAATCCCGGGCTAAATCCATAGCTAATGGTTACTAATTTATTACGAGGACTTTAAGCGCTTTGTTGTTCCCTCAATACATACATACGGTCAGATCATTAGTTTCAATCATTGACATTCGAAAATTCTTTACAAGTATGTTTCCACCCCAAATCATTTCAAAACTTAGAAAAAAGGGGAATTAGTGAAACTCACAAGGAGTTAAACCAAAATGTTTATATTGTCAAATGTATAAGCAATGTAATTCATGTTTTCAAAACATAATAAGTAAGTATGTTTCTCCCCCGATGTTTACAAAACAGTAAATAGTTAAAAGGGGGCCGTGAACTCACCTTGTGTCCGATGAAATCCTAGCAAACCAACTTGTGCTAGTTCTTGTATATCCGTACCCTAATCACACAAGGGTACTAATGTGTTAAACTACCCGTCTTATACGTAAGTTGTTCAATACTTGTTTTGTTATAAAACAGATCTTAGCTACTGCCCAAAGTGACTGATGAACAGATGTCGAAACTTCCTAGTTTCGATTGCGCAGATTAGATATCGAAACTTCCTAGTTTCGAATGAGCAAAAACTGGTATCGAAACTACCTAGTTTCGATTGGCAAGAAGGGTATCGAAACTACCTAGTTTCGATTGAGCAATATGTATCGAAACTACCTAGTTTCGATTGAACAACTAGTATCGAAACTCCTAGTTTCGATTGAGTAAACTTGTATCGAAACTCCTAGTTTCGATTGAATAGGTATCGAAACTCCTAGTTTCGATTGAATAACAGGTATCGAAACTCCTAGTTTCGATTGAACAGGTATCGAAACTCCTAGTTTCGATTACTGCACTTTGATTGACAGAATTCGTCCTGTATATTTTTATGTTCAAATCTTGAATTTGACACACTTTTCTTGTTATCTTACTTGCGATTGAACCTTTTGTATGTTCAGCTACGATTTTAAAGAAAATGAAATGGATAATATCGAGTTTTTACCTCAAACAGAGAATGATGATTTTCAGGGAAACAGAGAATGATCTTGAGCTCCTTATCTTGATTCTTGAGACAACACTTGGAACTCTTCTTATAGCACCGAAATACGGTGGATTTTTGCCTTAAACTGGACTTCGACTTGAAGGAGAATTGGGAATTTGCTGTAAGAAAATGAGATAAATGAAAGGGATTGTGGGATTTCGACTGAAGAGGTATGGTTCTTAATCTGAGATTGAGTGAACTTGCAAGTGGGGGAATGGCTCCCCTGACTTTCGGTCGAGAAAGTCAAGCAAGTGGGTTGGGATTTAAATAAATCAAACCATTTGATTTAAGTGTAATTTTAACCACTAGTGTTCGTATTTAGTCGGGTTATCCTGGTACGTGAACCGGTAACTCCTAGAATTACCAAAATATGAAATGAGACCATGTACGGATATTGACCTGAATTGTCGGGTGTCACATTCTCCCCATGTTAAAAGAATTTCGTCCCGAAATTCAATTTGTGTCCTCTTGAACTGTTGTATCCTTAAACAAGGAGGGGTATTTTTGTTTTCATTTGATCCTCTCGTTCAAATGGTTTAACGTACCTAGGATTAAGCTTGCCACGGTTGCCAAATTTTGCAACCCCTTTCCAATGAGAGACCTTTAACATGACTTTGTCTCCCACTTAGAATTCTAATGGTTTTCGTCTGTTGCTATCTCAACTCTCTTTCGTCTGTCTTGAGTGACTTTCAGACGATCTTTTATTTCGAAGATTTTGTCAACGGTTCCCTAGTCAATATCAGGACCAGTCAAATGTTTTTCGCTAGCCTCCGCCCAATATAGCGATGAGTGACACTTACAACTATACAAAGCCTCTACGGAGCGGCTTTAATCCTGGTATGGTAGTTGGTATTATATGAAAACTAATCCAATGGTGGTGAGTATCCCTATTTCCACTGAAATCGATTACACACACACGGAGCACATCTTTTAAAGTTTGGATGGTCCTTTTACTTTGACCGTTCATCTGGGGATGATATGCAGTGGTCATGTAAAGGCGTGTGCCCAAGGCTTATTGTACAGACTGTCAGGTTCTTGACATGAATCGACTGTCCCTTTTTGTGAAAATGGAAACTGGCATACCATGCCTGGCCTTAATTCCTTTAATATTTAGCCTTGCACGCTTCTTACTTTTATCTGTCTCCTTTATTGGTAGGGAATGCGCGGATTTCGTCAAACGACTGACGATTATCATATAGTATCATAGTTGCTAGGTGTTCTGGGTAACTTTGTAATGAAATCCATTGAAATTTGTTCCCATTTCCATTGAGGTATCTCGGGTTGTTATAACAATCCCGACGGTTTCTGATGTTCTGCCTTTACCTTTGAACATGTCAGGCATTTACCGACGTAAATAGCAATTTCTCATTTCATGTTCGGCCACCAGTAGAGTTCTTTCAGATCCTTATACATTTTATCCGAACTTGGGTGAATGGAGTACCTGGACTTGTGGGCTTCGTCCATAACCAACTCCCGTAAGTTACCAAAACATGGCACCCAAATTCTATTTGCAAAGTATAAAGTATCATCTGATTTTGGCTCTAATTGTCTGATCATTCCTCGTATAGCTTCACTCTAAATGTTTTCTTCTTTGATTGCCTCCTGTTGTGCCATCCGGATTTGAGTCGTGAGACTCGCATGAATTGTCAATCCTAGGGCACAAACACGGAGATTTTTAACCCGTTCCTTACGACTCAAGGCATCTGCTACGACATTTGCCTTACCAGGGTGATACTTGATATCACAGTCGTAATCATTCAGTAGTTCTACCCAACGAAGTTGACTCATGTTGAGTTCTTTCTGATTAACGATGTGCTGGAGACTCTTGTGGTTTGTAAAGATAGTACATTTTGTACCATATAAGAAATGTCTCCAAATCTTGAGTGCAAACACGACAGCACTCAATTTCAGATCGTGAGTCGTATAATTTTTCTCATGTACTTTTAGCTGTCTGGATTCATACGCTATGACTTTTTCTTCCTGCATCAATACACATCCCAGACCTTGGTGTGATGCGTCGCAGTACACGATGAAATTGTCAGTTCCTTCGGGAAGGGATAGGATTGGTGCACTGCAAAGTTTTTGCTTCAACAATTGAAACGCTGATTCTTGTTTATCAGTCCAATCAAACTTTTTGTCCTGAGTTAACGTGGTCAAAGGCAAGGCTATCTTTGAAAAATTCTCGATAAATCGCCTGTAATATCCTACCAAACCCAGAAATTGACGCACCTCAGTCGGAGTTCCTGGTGCTTCCCAGTTTTTGATAGCTTCAATCTTGGTTGGGACTACGTGAATACCCTTCTTATTGATGACGTGTCCGAGAAAGTGAACCTCTCGAATCCGAAACTCACACTTAGAGAATTTGGCATAACGCTTCTCATTCTGGAGTAGTTCCAAGATTGATTTCAAATGATGTTCATGTTCCTCCTTGGTTTATGAATATATTACTATGTCATCGATAACTAAAATCACGAATTTATCCAAGTATGGCTTGCACACACGGTTCATTAGATCCATGAAAACGGCCGGTGCATTAGTCAAGCCAAATGGCATAACTAGGAACTCGTAGTGACCGTAACGAGTCCTAAAAGTCGTTTTTGGTATATCTTCTTCCTGAATTTTCAGTTGAGGATACCCTGATCGTAGATCAATTTTAGAATAGAAACTGGACCCTTGAAGTTGATCAAACAAATCGTCTACTCGAGGAAGAGGATACCGGTTTTTGATTGTCAGCTTGTTCAACTCCCGATAATTGATGCACCTTCTAAAGGTTCCATCCTTTTTCTTTACAAACAGGACCGGAACTCCCCATGGTGAGAAACTCAGTCTTATGAAAGAATTACTCGACGAGGTGTCCAAGTTTTTGTTGTATATTGGGTAGAAATGAAAAAGTATGAAAATGAAACTTTATGTTTGTCCCTCTTATGCTTTTCGAAAGCATTTTCCCGGACTAAGACTTTTCTCTTATTTCAGGTTTCATGTTTTCTATGATTTTCCTCTCCATGTGCCTTCATGGAGCTAGGAATTGATGTTCCTTGGGAGCTCTTATTTGCGAACTTCGAGTCTAATCACCACTTTACCCCTTTGCTCGCCCTACCTTTCGAGGCAGACTGGCCTTTGGGTTGTAGCGTCCTGATATGTAAACTCATGTCTCGACTACAATACCTTCAAAGTATGCAAGCCATACGAAGTTCGATGTTTGTTTGGGATATTCACATTCCGTCTAGCTGAGGGAATGAATAATAATACTGTGAGAATGGTCTCATTGAATTAGTGTTTTCCCCAAAATGGGCTATGGGTTTGTCAACTCATTAAGTTGGCAGAAAGAGTTGATAGTCAACTATTAGTCATAAGGTGTGTATGCACTCCCTTAGTGTTTGAATGGTACTTTGGTGACTTACCATTACGTATTCCACTCATTCAGGTTATAGCCTTAAAATCCTTAGCACAAGGATAAACTTGAGGTAATGAGTGTTGAACGTCGAGACTTTTGTATTCTAACTGAGTCTACTCCAAGAAATCATTTCTTAACAATAGATGCTCTAGAGCTTCCCAATTATAGAAAACTAGGAGTGAAAGATGCAATCACACCTCCTTTCTAGGCTAAATCTGGGATCCATCCATCAAGATGAACTTTGGGGAAGTGCGAGTACAAAAGAGTAATAGATTATTCTTCTCAACTCTTTGTGGACAGTGGCCTGTTGTGAATAGCTCGAGCTTACATCCCTTATGCATATCATGAACTAATGAGATTAGCATGAAATTTCGCATTTGGAATTTCTTTAAGAGTTTTGCATGTCGTTTTGGTTAGTGCGACAATAGTTGTTAGTCCACACTTAGGTTTCTTTGGCATTCGTTTGAGCATCAACCCCGGCTTATCTATTGCAGAGAGAATAGTCAGCTTTAAGGTATATTGAATGTCAATGGCTGCGAGAGCAATCCTGTTTGACCAACATTCTGAAATGTCTGATTTCCTACTTGTCTCATGTCGAGCTTTCACAATATCCATAGGTGCCATGTGTATGCGGGTCAGAATAATGTCCTGCCCTATTACTGAAGTTAGTGCATAACACTCTTGGCGTAATTTTCATTCAATTGTGAGATTGAACTGTATGATGGATCCTGAGATTATGCCATAATCTCCCACAATAGTTGTTCAATTACTATAAGTGTTAGTTGTGGTAACACTCAATTTGAAGCATTCCTGACCAGTAGAATCTCAAAGAATGAATGTGCGAATTTCTTCGTCGTTCAGGATTTACTAAGGATTGGTTGAATTCAATTTGAATTTCTCTCGTTCCTCCAAAACTAGGAGAATGCTTTGTGAGCTCCTAATTGAGAAGTCTGATTTGTTGAGATCCAATCCTTAATCAAGTGATTGAGAACATGAGTTGATCATCAGCTTAGACAGCAAGATTCACTAAAGTTCCCATGCACTGCAAATTATGATTACGTGTGCACCCGTAATGATGATTTGCCTTGCCTGATCCCTATAGTGTTTCTTCTATCCCTAGCTTTTAATCAAAAGTGATTTGAAAAGATCATTAGATTGCGTTTGCACATTTGTACAGGAGTGTGTATTGTTTTATCGGATTACTCTTAATTATGTGTACCAATACTCATGAATCTGCCGAATATGGCAGTTGTCGGATGAGGCTAAGGGTAGAGAGGCACCACCAGTGTCTCTTAAAAAAAATGTGCATGGAGAAATTCAGGCACTATATGTGTTGGGCAGAGATCCTCAAACGAGTGTCGAGCAACTCATGCTCCAAGTCTGTATATATGCATGGATCCACATGATCCTGATGTATGTCTGGGTCTCCTGACCCTTGGAGTTCTCTCCCATTTAGTCCTGCTTATTCACCTTGAATTTGCTTCTGTCTGGGCAATCATGCCTGCCATATAACATGGCGAGAGTCTAGGCATCCGATCCGACAACTTATGAAGAAGAGTATTTATACCACAAATACGTTAGAAAGATAGTTGCCTCCATAGCTGGAGTAGTTGTGGTGCAAATATAGGTACAGATTCTGGTACGAGTTCAACCTGTTGTGATACCAAGATCGGTAACTGACGATCGCCGCCGTCGTCGTTAAAGCTCAGCTCGTAACTCGATCTTCTAAGGTTGCAGTATGCTGAGTACCCGTTATTCTTGACTCGTAATCCGAACAGTAACATGTTATAAGTGTTTATTGTTTTCACATTGTTGTATGTGTTTAAGTGTTCACTATATGTGCCATGTAATTGTATTAGTGTAGCTAATGGTACCCTAGTGTAACTCCATACACTAATAGTCTACACAAATTGTTCGGCAACGGTTGGAATTCCTATGCTCAAGTCTTGGGTGTTTTTAATGTGATGCAAGTCTTGGAAATCTTGGTCCCTAAATGAGTCCGGTTAGAGCCTAGGTATCACTAAGGACACCTAATTCGCTAAAACCATTGCTCTGATACCAATCTGTCACACCCCCATATTTTATTTACTTATTAAATAAATACAGGTTGTAACGATTGGTTCATTACACGATAGCGGAAGCTGTAATAATGATTTCTAAGACTTGATTACATATACAATTACTAGAACTAAGAAATACTATGATCTAAGTTCTTCTAGATCACGACAGACTTGAGACTTGATATTCTACGTCCTTCCAGCTACTAGGAATTGATCCAACATAGCTAGCCTATTCCAACCGCGCCATGGCTAGAGGTCACCTGAGAAACATACTTGAAATTGTCAACACAAAGGTTGGTGAGTTCACAGAGTTAGTTATATTAGTGCTTATAGTTTTTCCCGAAAACATGTACATGACTTTACCGTCATAAAATAAGTAGTTTTCCTTTGAAAACATGCCCATGACCTATCCGTCATGAAATAAGTAGTTTTCCTTTGAAAACATTACCATGACTTAGCCGTCATAAAATATGTAGTTTTCCTTTGAAAACATTACCATGACTTAATCGTCATAACTCCAATGTTTAACATGATCATTTTAACCTGATCAGTACTCTTTCATTTAAACCTGATCACTTTAACCTGATCAGAATTCTTTACTTTAAACCTGATCACTTTACCCTGATCAGAACACTTTTGTGTAAAACCTGATCATTTTAACCTGATCAGAACTCTTTTGATAAACCTGATTACTTTACCCTGATCAGAACTCTTTTGTGTAAAACCTGATCATTTTAACCTGATCAGGACTCTTTTGATAAACCTGATCACTTTACCCTGATCAGAACTCTTTTGTGTAAAACCTGATCATTTTAACCTGATCAGAACTCTTTTGATAAACCTGATCACTTTACCCTGATCAGAACTCTTTTGTGTAAAACCTGATCACTTTACGTTGATCAGAACTCTTTTGTATGTATTACCAATGAATATGATTACTAATCCGATCTATTGACCCCATTTGTAAGCTTGCAAGGAATACAAAATAGTATGTAATGTACGAGACCGTAACCAAACCCCAACTTTCTGTGCCTCACCTCGCCTTTCTGCGAGTAAGACAATATGCGGTCATTCGGCCATTTGGACCCCTGGTTAGCGCGACTAACCATGACCGGAGGCGTCACCCCCAATAGTACTATTCATATAATCCCGGGCTAAATCCATAGCTAATGGTTACTAATTTATTACGAGGACTTTAAGCGCTTTGTTGTTCCCTCAATACATACATACGGTCAGATCATTAGTTTCAATCATTGACATTCGAAAATTCTTTACAAGTATGTTTCCACCCCAAATCATTTCAAAACTTAGAAAAAAGGGGAATTAGTGAAACTCACAAGGAGTTAAACCAAAATGTTTATATTGTCAAATGTATAAGCAATGTAATTCATGTTTTCAAAACATAATAAGTAAGTATGTTTCTCCCCCGATGTTTACAAAACAGTAAATAGTTAAAAGGGGGCCGTGAACTCACCTTGTGTCCGATGAAATCCTAGCAAACCAACTTGTGCTAGTTCTTGTATATCCGTACCCTAATCACACAAGGGTACTAATGTGTTAAACTACCCGTCTTATACGTAAGTTGTTCAATACTTGTTTTGTTATAAAACAGATCTTAGCTACTGCCCAAAGTGACTGATGAACAGATGTCGAAACTTCCTAGTTTCGATTGCGCAGATTAGATATCGAAACTTCCTAGTTTCGAATGAGCAAAAACTGGTATCAAAACTACCTAGTTTCGATTGGCAAGAAGGGTATCGAAACTACCTAGTTTCGATTGAGCAATATGTATCGAAACTACCTAGTTTCGATTGAACAACTAGTATCGAAACTCCTAGTTTCGATTGAGTAAACTTGTATCGAAACTCCTAGTTTCGATTGAATAGGTATCGAAACTCCTAGTTTCGATTGAATAACAGGTATCGAAACTCCTAGTTTCGATTGAACAGGTATCGAAACTCCTAGTTTCGATTACTGCACTTTGATTGACAGAATTCGTCCTGTATATTTTTATGTTCAAATCTTGAATTTGACACACTTTTCTTGTTATCTTACTTGCGATTGAACCTTTTGTATATTCAGCTACGATTTTAAAGAAAATGAAATGGATAATATCGAGTTTTTACCTCAAACAGAGAATGATGATTTTCAGGGAAACAGAGAATGATCTTGAGCTCCTTATCTTGATTCTTGAGACAACACTTGGAACTCTTCTTATAGCACCGAAATACGGTGGATTTTTGCCTTAAACTGGACTTCGACTTGAAGGAGAATTGGGAATTTGCTGTAAGAAAATGAGATAAATGAAAGGGATTGTGGGATTTCGACTGAAGAGGTATGGTTCTTAATCTGAGATTGAGTGAACTTGCAAGTGGGGGAATGGCTCCCCTGACTTTCGGTCGAGAAAGTCAAGCAAGTGGGTTGGGATTTAAATAAATCAAACCATTTGATTTAAGTGTAATTTTAACCACTAGTGTTCGTATTTAGTCGGGTTATCCTGGTACGTGAACCGGTAACTCCTAGAATTACCAAAATATGAAATGAGACCATGTACGGATATTGACCTGAATTGTCGGGTGTCACAGATTCAGAAGAGGAATTGTTATCATCCACATCAGCTGTCGATTGACTTGAAGAGACGACAGATGATTTTTCTTCATTCTCAGCTGTGAAGCCAGAACTGTTTGAAGATGTGTCGTCTTCAGCTGATGAACTTTCTGAAGCAATCTCTCTCTCAGCATCAGAATCAGATTCTTCATTGATTTCTACAGCCTTTGCCATGTAAGCTCTATCCCCTGAACTGCCATCAGCTCCAAATTTAAAAGACCAATCAACAGTCTCATTTGTTTGAACAACCATAGCTTTTGTTCCACTTGAAGTGTCCTTATCTTGTGCAAGAGTAACTGGAACAAGGTTTGTTTCTGTATTTTTATTTTGTGGCTTCGGTTAGCTTTGACGGTTGTTGAAAGGGTTGCGGTTTCCATTCTGTTTAGGCTTTTCACATTGCCTAGCAAAATGCCCTTTCTCACCACAGTTAAAACAAACAACAACAGACAGATCAAAACCATAAGTAGTGTCTTTGTTCCCTTCGAGAGTTTTTCCTGTCCTTTTTACATAATCTCTCGCTCTTCTGACTGCACTTGCAAGAGCCCACATTATATCAATTCGATCCATTTCATCCTTATCAATCTGAGCATAGTCTTCTGCTGTCAGATGACTGTTTCCAACCTGTCCAGCAAAAAGACTATCATATGAATTGATAACGGTAGACAACAGTGCCGTGTGTTCCTTGGCCACTTCGATAGTAACCTTGTCGAAGTTGTCTGTTTGCAATTTAATGGGGCTTGGTGGAGGAGTACTAGCAGTATTTCCCTGCTGTGGAACCGAGCTTGATGAAACTGAAGCATGAGCTGTTGAAGACTGGCTGGCTGAAACAGTTGACATGTTTGATACAAACGCAGTCTGCAAAGGAGCATTTTGTTGAGTTGATGTGGAATAGTACAATGAAGGATCCTGAGCTTGTACGCCTCTCTTTAACTTCCACTTATTCATCACCTCTTGTTCTCTCAATTTCTGAAGAAATTCATTGATATCAATGGTTTCAAGAGTATTGTTCTGTTTGAGAACCATCAAGAATGAATCCCATTTTGGTGGTAGCGCATCTGCCATGCATTGAACCTTTTCTTCTTTCGTTGTTTTGATCTCATGGGCATGCAATTCACTCATCAAGTGATAGAATCTCTCAAATAGATCATTTAAAGACTCATTCCCAATATACATGAAATTATCAAATTCCTTCTTAATGGCCTTAGCATTGATAGCTTTCAACGAAGCATTTCCTTCGTGACGTTGTTCTAAGGCAACCCACAGAGATTTTGAAGATGTAAACTGCCTGAATTGATGAAATATTTCTCATGATATGGCCTGAGATAAGATAGCATATGCCTTCTTTTCTAAGTCATAATCTTTTCTTTGTTTTTCGCTTAAAAGGGAAGCCAAAACAGGAGTTCCATCCTCACTCAACACTTTTTGATTTCCATTCTCTATCATCATCCATAAGTTTATATCAACTCCATTAATGTGTATCTCAAACCTGTTTTTCCAGTGATGATATTCGTCCATTGTCATGAGTTTTGGAGCCTTGTTAGCATTTCCAGCTTAATTATCGATTAATAACAAGTTTTGGATTTTACTGTTCTGACTGGCAACAAAGGCTAAGTCCGACATGGTAAAAACGAAGTTTTTCGACACAAAAAAAAAATTCAGAAGAGATTTATGCGAATGGTCTATTCGTGCGAATGAAAATTTCTATTCGTGCAAATGGAATTTTCTATTCGTGCGAATGGAATTTTCTATTCGTGCGAATGGAATTTTCTATTCGTGTGAATGGAATTTTCTATTCGTGCGATTGGAAGTTTGAACAAATGAGCGGGAGACTTGATCTATTCGTGCGAATGGTAGGAGCCATTCGTGCGAATGAAGTTCATCATAGTAGCCATTCGTACGACAGATGGATGTTTGACTTTTTTGCACCAAAAAACACCAATGATTGAGCCTATTATCAGATCTGGAAACTGAAACGATCAGATCACTCAGAAGCAATAATCACAAGTTTTGAACGTGGCTAAACAACGATCAAGTGATCTTTATAACATTCAAGTAGCTAGAAAAAGCAAGATTAGATTTTCTATGTTGAATCTAGAGCACAATGGCTCTGATACCACTTTGTTGGATCGGGATCTACCTTGATCCAATGATTTAACACATTAACCGAACCAAATCGTGCGGAATCCGATTTGATTGGCAATCCAATCTATGACACGGATCGGGTCGTAAGAAACAAGCGGATTAGATGTCGAAACGAAGGTTTCTATCGACCCTTTGGTGTAGAGAAGTTGGATACAAGACCTGGAAACTCTCAACGGACAGAGATTCGACAATACAGGTGCAAAGAGTTTGTGTGTTCTGTTGCTTAGTCTGGTTCTGCTTTGGTTAGTCTCTTCTATGTGTATATGTGTTGTATGTGTGCTCATGAAGTGAAAGTTCTATATATAGTGCTGAGGCCATTCGTACGAATGAGCTATGTGAATGGACTCATTCGTGCGAATGAATCAGCAGAATGGTTCATTCGTGCGAATGAATCATTAGAATGGTTCATTCGTACGAATGAATCATTCTCATGACTTATTCTAGCGAATGAATCATTCTGATGATCTATTCGCGCGAATGGATCATTCTCATGATCCATTCGTGCGAATGGGCCTTTCAATAGCACGATTGATCAACGTTATCGATATTTATCAGATCGTTTAATACACAGTCGTTATATATGAGTAAACATTAAGGATAAACATGTAATTTCATTAATACATCAAATAATTACATTAAACATAGATGAAATATATATTACAAGGGATTAGGGACATATTATGCATCTACAGAAACTGTGCCACCAAGACTTTTGTGCATATCAGATTTTCGTAGCTGGAAACTCTAGTTCGAACAGTTCGTATCAGAAACTGATGAAAACTTTTGGACATCCATATTGGAAGGATATGTGCATCCTACTTATGACTATATGGGATATTATGATGTTCCTAAACCAGTGACATCTCTTACTAAAGTAGAAAAGCAGAAGTTTGATCGAGAGATGAAGACGCGTGAAACTTTAACGTTGTCTCTACCAAAAGAAATCATTCATAGTCTCGGGAAGTGTCCAGCTTCAAGAGATCTATGGGAAGCATTGCAGAAAAAGGGTGAAGTAACTTCTCAAGCGTTTGAGGTCTTGATCAAAGAAGTATTGGAGAAGCCGAGTTATTCTCAAAGTGATTCTTCTATAGTTTTAACTGATAGTGAGAGTATTCGTTCTGGTGAAAGTACTCAATCTACTGAGACTGATGTGATGAGTGAAGAAAGTTTTCAGACAGTTGAAGATGATCTGAGTGACTTAGAAACCAATGCAGAGCCTGTCATTGTTGATCAAAATAGTGAAGCTGATGATGATGTTTTCATGGCTCCTGGTGCATCTTCTTCAGAAGTAAAACCTGAGGTAGTTTCTAACTCTGAGACGTTTTGTTCTAACTGTATTTCAGTAAAGGATAAAATGATGAGGGTTATGGAAGACAACGTAAACATCATTTGTGATATGAAATCGATGCACACGGTAAATCAGAAATTAAAGGATAATGAGAATCTGTGTATTGAAAGGATAGAATCACTGAAGAGGGATATAAGTTCTCTGACTTTGAAGATCAAAGAGCAGGCATATCACCTGGATATGTCCTTTGCAGAAATTGAGAAAAGAAATAATGATCTTGTTGAGAAAGATAAGGAACTAGCTGAATCTAAAGCAGAGGTAATCAAATTGCATAGAAAGTTAGAAAGCTTTGGAAATTCATCATTCTTATTAGGATATTATCATGATAATACTGAAGAGGGTAAGGGAACTAGTGGTATTGGCTATGTTACTCCACCACTCAACGGAAATTATTCTGTTACACCTGAGATTATAAAAGATGATGATTTAGATCCTATGACTGTGTTGAAAGTGAATCCAGTCACAGGTGAAGATATGGTGTATTCTGATGAGAGTGATGATGAATATTTTGATGAAGCTAAGGTAGAGGGGATACCTAAAGAAATTAAAGTAGAACACTTAAAGGTTGATTCTAATTCATCTAGAAATTATACATTTGGAAGTTCTTCAAACTCAAGGAGAGTTCCATATGTCAGAGATTATAAAGACAGGCGTACATGTTTTCATTGTAATGAGATGGGACACATTGTGGTGAACTGTCCTTACAAAAATAAAGGGAAGAAGCATGTAGTTCCTGAGAAGATGAAACCTGAATCTAAACCTGTTGTGAAAAAGTTTGTTACGTCTCAAACTCCAAAAGAAGTTCATGTAGGAGAATCTTCTTCAAGTGCATCTAATCGTGTGAAGATTCCTTATATGAGAGATTATTGTGAGATGAGATCTTGCTTTTCCTGTGGTCTTGTTGGTCATATTCGGATTGCTTGTCCACACAAAACCAAAGGTAAACGACATGTTACTCAAGAAAAGGTAAGTACTCATGGTAAGCCTTATGTTAACCCAAATGTGGTTAAACCTCATGATACACCAAAGGGTAATTCAAAATCTGAGGTTAGGCTTTCTAGACCTCAAAGACGGAGGAGAAATAGAAGATTGAGGAAACTTTTAGAACAACAAGAGTTTTCACAATCAAATCAATTTTCAAATGCAATAAAATGTTCAAACACTTCACATTTTAAGCAAAAAGAACTTAATGAACAGAAGTATGTTTGGAAATCTAAAGTTTCTGTTTCTGACTCGTCGGAACAATCTCCGAAAATCGATGAGAGATTCGATTGTGAATGGAGTGAGGTTTATTATTTTGATGCAGATGGAAGACCCATGACTACCATGGCTTGGGTCCCAATTTCAAATTAATGTTTCTTGTTAGTTGTGCAGGATTTACCAACAGGGACTATTAATACCGTTTTGGTTGTTGATAGTGGTGGTTCTTAGCACATGACAGGGAATGACATCTGCATGAGTAACGAGTTGTTGATAACTGTGAATATATTTTATTCAATGACTTGATGCTCAAGGGGGAGAATATGTCACATACAATGTTTTGGAAACAGTTTTACAATGTCCAAATGATAACCTGAAACTTAGGATGACAATGGTGAGCATAAAGTCGTTGATGCAACCATTTGACTAGTTGAGGGGGAGTCTACAGGACAGGGGGAGTACAGAACTGTGTTGGTGACAAGAGGCAATGACATTCAATTACAGGATTACATCGGTTTGAGTTTTTAATTGATTGACTTGCTTAATCCCGAGTAACCAAGTAAAATGTTTTTCATAAAATGTTTTCATGGAAGATTTTATTTTCGTTTGTTTTAGTTTCTTTGAAAAAGATTTTGAAAAAGCCAAACAAATTGAAAAAGATAAAATCGACATTACTTGAAGTTAAAGAAGAGATGATAGTACATCAGTAGATGTTCTTTCACACATGACCTTAGATTGACTGGTTGGTGCTTTATGTTAATATATCTTAATTATATGTTTTGATCTAAACTTCAGAGACAGCACAAATAGGAAATAATAGTGTTGTGTATGCATATAATTTGAATTGTCAGTAGACTAAAAGCGTCACTGAACCATTAGTAGTGTGAAAACATAATTACATGTGTTACAACTGTGATTTAAATCCATTTTATGCCTGGGTGTGTGTGTTAAAAGATCACTATCAGATAAAGAATATTAGCTTTTAATAAAGATTTTCCTATGAGATCAGCTTCGGGTTATGTCCTTAGCACTATTCATTCGATTTGCTTCAGTGCCCATGTCCCGAAAAGCATGCAATTTGAAGTATAATCAAGATATGTACTTGACAACATCCGTCAAACATATACTAGCCCTTGGATCATATTGATAAATCATCTTTACTGATTCCGTTGAATTCATAATCCAGATAACAGTCGGATCCACGTACCTGAATCTTATGATTCCACATATATAAGCCAAAACATTGAATCATTCGATTCTGGATCTCATTGATTCCTATACAATCCAATTTTGACTCTACTATTCATGTGCTAAGTGATGTCTCCTCATTCTGGAAATTGGGATAATCTTTAGTAAAATCTCATATGTCTTGAAGATAGTGCATTTACTTTCTGTTGGCATACTAGTGGGGTACACGTTGTATTTCATACTTAAATGGTACCTTAACTCACAAGAAAGTGGGAATGAGATGCTTTAGTTTCAAATCTTATAATATTGATAATTTGAATTTGTGTGTCATAGCGTGATCCTATTTTCTTTGAATGTTTATCGCGTATCATAACATGCAATATGAAAGTCTTGAAAAGATAGAATGTGATAATCTTGAAAGATATTTGTTTGATTGCTCAAGGCTTGAAAGAATGACATAGGATACCATTTGATATTATATGGATATTTATCCAAAATGTGTGACTGATGCATTGTTTTTACTGATATGATCTTCTTACTCGTAATGTTCGAACAAAAAGATGTGATTTTGTATTTTACATTTCAGTTTATATAGAGAAAAACCAAAAAGATTTTGTGTTTTGAAAAACCAAAAGATTTTATTTTTCCAGCTTCCATGGAAATCTTAATTGTTGGTTATTCTTGGTTGTTCTCCTTTGCAAAAACTGAATATTGCAGATAGAAGTTGACAAGGGGTCCTTCTCCCGAGTTTCTTCTAGAAATAGACGAAGACTACAGTGTGTTTGATGATATATGAAGACGGATGACAATCTTCTGAAGTTGTTGTCAAGGGTGAGTCTGTTGGAGCATATTCAGGTGACAACGAGCTTGAAGATATTATGTCTTAGTCTTAGAGTCTTTGACTTGTAATTGATAGAATTGTTAGCAACAGTTAAAGGGGAGTCTGTTAGGACATGTTTTGTAACTGTTGATAAAATTCTGTGTAAGTTCTGCTAGAGGCGAACTTAACAAGTTCGCCTAGCCTATCAGAGGCGAACTTAATAAGTTCGCCTAGCCTATCAGTGGTGAACTTAATAAGTTCACTTGGTCTATCAGAGGCGAACTTAATAAGTTCGCTTAAGTCTATCAGAGGCGAACTTATTAAGTTCGCTTAGTCTGTTAGAGGCGAACTTAATAAGTTCGCCTGGTGCAGAACAATTGCTTATATATAGAGGTAACAGAGTCTGTGAAACAGAGACAAAGTGTGAAATAGACGATATCAGAGTAGACTTGATTAGAGACAGAATCTTGTAACCTGATATTGTGGTGGAAATACAAAGCGTTTATTTACACCGTTGTTGTTGATTGAGTTACACGAGCACGTTGATCATGGATTAGGCACGTTATCACCGTGTCGTACCGCGAGTCTAGAGATCCGTCACACACCGAATTAGGGACCTACATAAACACCGTGGAAATGAAAAATAAAAAAAGTGATCAATTTCTTGTCAATTTGCATACAAAACCGTCTCAAATCACCAAGAATCACGAGCATAAGCTCTGATACCACTTGTAGGTCCACATGGCTCTTCTACGGATCGTTCTCGTGATAAGACGTATCATTAATGCGGAGTGCGGAATCCTACAGAATCAACAATTGCATACGAAATAGACAATAGAAGCAATCAGGTAAATAACATTCACTTTGTATTGCAACAATCACAGAGTTTACATAATTCTTGTTCGATCAGTCTCACTGCTCTCGCTACTCTGTTCTAAACAGACTCTGAAACTCTATTTATAGACACATGTTCTGCACCAGGCGAACTTAACAAGTTCTCCTCAAAGAAGCTTAGGCGAACTTCTTAAGTTCGCCTTTAATAGGCTAGGCGAACATAACAAGTTCGCTCCTAAAGATAACTTCGCCTCTCTATGAACTTATACAAAATTTTATCAACAGTTACAAAACATGTCCTAACAGATCGTCAGAATCCTTAACACTCTCTACCTTTCCCACACTTGGGGTTTTGCCTATCATCTCTACCAGCTCTGCCATCATCTCCTGTAGATCATTGGCCTCATCTTCAACACCCTCAACCGGTGCATTTAGTAATTCTTCCAAATCCAACGCCCAATGAGACAACTCTCTCACATCAGGATCATGCTCACCAATATCTATCTCTCCTGGATCAGATTCCCAATAATCGTCTATGAAGGCATCAAACATGCAGACTACATGGCTCTGCTCAGCAATCCCCTTCACTGATTTTGTAGTATCGAACCTAACAGTCTCATCCCCCACATGAAGTGTGAGCTTCCCGTCAAAGACATCGATCAATTCCTTGGCAATACGTAGGAACGGGTGTCCTAGGATGAGCGGGACTCTATCATCGACCTCCATGTCGAGAATGACAAAATCCACGGGGAAGACAAATTTATCTATATTCATTCGCAAGTTTTCCACCATTCCTCGTGGATACTTGACTGAACGGTCAACCAAGGATATGTTCATGCGTGTTGGCTTCGGTTCACCTAGGTCTAGCTGCTTGTATATAGAATACGGCATCAGATTGACGCTAGTACCTAGGTCGGACAACGCGTGGTTCAAGGGCAAACCGCCAACCGGACACGGGATCGTGAAGTGACCCGGTTCCACTAGTTTCTTTGGTTGTTTGTTCTGCACCACCACAGAGCATCGCTCACTTAGTGAGACTTTGGTGACCTCCACTACCTTCTTTTTGTTCAAAAGTAGATCTTTCAAGAACTTAGTATACTTAGGCATATGCTGGAGGACCTCAATGAATGGATGACTGACTTTGAGTTGTTTAAACATGTTAAGAAAGTTACTGTATTCCCTAGCATATTTATAAGGTAGAAAGCGTGCCAGATAGGGGACACGACTTAAGTTAATCTCAGGGGTCTTCATCTCCACCCCTTTTTTCTTCACCTCGTCCTTCTCGGCAGGCTTCTCTAGCACTATCTCCTCGTCCACCGGCTCTTCATCCTCTTCTACCGGTGGCTCTACTCTCTCTTCTTCCCTTCGACTTCTAGTAGACACGTACATCACTGATGCGTTGGGGCATGAAGACGGACCTCCTTGTCTATCCTTCAAACTCTTAGCGATGTCTCCCACCGTGCGCTGCTGATCCTGGAATGCAGATTGTTGATTCTTTAGTAAGGTATCATGAGCATCCAGTCTCTGCTGAGTCTCCTTATCCTTCACCACCAAGTGGTCAAGCATTTGGGTTTGAGTCTCCAACGTCTCCTCAATCCTCTTTGTGTTCATACTGCTTCCCCCACTCGGTCCTGCTTGACCTCCAGCTTGCTGATTAAGGAGGGCATTAATCCCAGGCGGTTTGCCTTCAGATCTCCATCCCGAGCCAGAAGAATTGTTATAATTGTTGAATCCTCGATTCTGGTTGCCCATAAAATCAACATGCTCCTGCTGACTGACGGGGTAGTACCTGGTGTCGTGGCCTCCTCTACACACCTCACATCTTTGAGCACTCAGCTTCAACTCTTTGATTGCATTCGCCATGGCTGCAAGTGCAGCTGCCACGCTAGCATCAGGAGTGAGCTGATGAACACCTCCAGCAGAAGGGGCTGGTGTCCTAGCAGTAGGAATGGAATTCCTAACGGAACGTGGCTACTGTTTCTCAGCCAGAATGAAGCTCTCGAACATCTCCTCGCATTCAACATGTTTTTTCTTATCCATGATATGGCCTCCCGCGGCAGTATCGAACATTTGCTACTTCTCGAAGGTGAGAACATTGTAGAACTTCTCCACTATCGCCCAGACAGAAAGAACAGGCTGGGGACATCGGCTCAACAGCACGTTGAACCGCTCCTAGGCCATATGATAAGGTTCGTCAGCGTCCATGCAGATGGAATGGATCTAGTCCCTAAGGTGAGCGGCCTTGGAAGGTGGGTAGTACTTTTTAAGGAACTTGGCTTGTAGATCCTCCCTGGTGGTGATAGAGTTATGGGGGACGGTATCTAGCCAAGTGGTAGCATGCCCATAGAGCGAGAATGGAAAGAGACGCAACTAGATTACGTCCCCAGACACACCAGTGATATTGCAGGTATCATCCTTATCCTCGAGGCCATGAAATTGAGTAGAATGAGTTATGGTACTCATAACATGTGATAGGACTTGCCAACTGTTTATGTTTGGCACAGTCGGGTGGGTGATCGGAGATCTAGCCCCAGTAACCCCATTATTGGCTCTCTGGTGTACGGTACGTCTCACTGGTGGGTCAGCGTCACCCATTTTAAGAAAAGGGATAGGGCTAGTATCACGTACCTGTTTTTACACAATGTTTTCAAACACGCCCGGAAGTCGCGGGTGCGCTCGTGCAACTCTTGTTCGGGCTCTTCGTAAGCTGAATATTGTGGTGATCCCTGCGAATAAGTACGTTGCAAAAACTGACGAAAAACAAAAAAAATAAGTAAAGACTCAAGACACATAAAGACACAATCGTAAATTAAGACACACAAGTAGCAAATAAGACAAACACACAATTAAGACCTACAAAAAAATAGAGAAAGAAACTAAACCAAAAATCACACAAAGAACTAATCAAAGCTAATATTGCTATTGCCAAGTGTCCCCGGAAACGGCGCCAAAAACTTGATGCCCCCAGACGGTCTATAAAAATACTAATAAAAACCTAATCTAGACACCTAAGTAATAAATGGAATACCTTTGAACTAGACCGCGCTGACAGGCAAGTGAACCCGTTCTATAAAAATACTAATAAAAACCTAATCTAGACACCTAAGTAATAAATGGAATACCTTTGAACTAGACCGCGCTGACAGGAAAGTGAACCTATCGAGTGTAGCACAGCTTAATGGCAAACCGGATTATCGAACCCCAGAGACGTTGAATAGCTAAACTAGACTCTGACTCGAACTATGAATAATTGGTTTTGGGGGTTTTCTACGATACTGATTAAACTACTAAAAACAGATGAACGACTCTAACTGTTAAACAAAGACTTGGGACTATCAGGAATGGGAAGGACACTACCTAGGTCGGAATCCTACTTGTAAAGCTAAGACATCTACCGGTTATGGAAACAATGATGGAACTGGTTTTCTAAGGATAACAAATCTAGACAACCTAGTGGATCCCTAATCACTCTCAGGGTGTCACCAACAAAGAAAACCTAAAGATGCAATAAACTCACCAAATGGTCGAATTACCTTTCAGTCTCTCCAACAATGACAATATACCCTACAGACAGATCACCTCTCAGCCTTACTATACACAATACATCAAAGATGTACGGGGTAATCTCAGATCAACAAGCTATGACTCGGACTAGCAACAAGTACTAAGAACCTAAGGTAACTTCCTCTCAGACAGTCAACACTTAGAATCCTAACAACGAAGACTAACCGATTACCTCTCAGCTTTCGGGTATCAAGGTAAGATGAACACTCAGATCTAATTAACTCTCAATCACAGTTCCTATGGAATACTACGTCTAGCAAACCATACAATCAATCACAAACACACAGTCTATGATCTAGATATGCTATCCAAACTGAAAGACATTCACAAATAGCATACGAAACTATAATCAATCATACATCAGAATTGAACATGCATATTCATCACAATTATTAACCCAAGATTGTTTACAAAATCATTAATACATCAATAGAACCAAAAATTGATAAAAACCAAGACTTTAACAAGAATTCATCATATGACCTAGGCAGTATCCAAGATCTAGCGAAGAAACATGTTCAAAACATTCAAACCAGAAGTAATAAACAGAAACATGGTTTCAATTCAACAAATCAAAGATAAAGATCAGAACTTAGAAACCGAATAAGCTAATACTAACGAACCCGGATCCAAAAGCTTCAATCTTGTACTTTGAATGCCTTCTCTAGCCTCAAAATCGCCTCAAGATGCTTTGTAGACAGCTAAAACTCGAACGCCCCTCAATATGGCATTCAAATTCTTTTAATATTCGAATTCTATGGTTTTGCGGAATATAGAACTCTCACGTATCGCCAGATAAAGATCTGGGTTCCTCGCTTACCAAGAGGAACAAATTAGTCAGGCCCGGATTTGGGTTTTCTCGCATACCACGAGAAAAATGGACTCTCCCTTCGCGTACCGTGAGGGACTTAATTTCCAAAAAAAATCACTTTATTTCTTAGGACTTGTTCTCGTGCTCGATTCCTTCTTTATTCAGCTTCATACTTCATACGAGCACCTGCAAATACTACATAGACTCAAATACAAACTAAAACGACTAAAAACGAGTATAAAACTATCTAAAATGCACGAATACAAAGGAATAAAAGATGTGTGCTTTGCACTACATCAACACTTCGAAAGAACAACACCTACGTGGTGGATATGAATGATCTCGAGACTAAAGCATCCGTGACTTGCCTGTTATCTAAGGTTTCTGATTCTGAATCACTACTGTGGCATCGTCGACTTGGCCATGTGAACTTTCAAAATATAAATTATTTGGTTAAACAAGACCTTGTGAGAGGTTTGCCCTCCAAGGACTTTCATTTTTTTTAAAAATGCATGGCCTGTGCTAAAGGCAAACGACACAAGAAGTCGCATAAGTCCAAAGCAATAAATTCCATTTGTGTTCCACTTCAATTACTTCATAGTCCTGTCATTGTAAAGAGCATTTCTAAAAATTCGTATTGTTTGGTTGTGATAGATGATTTCTCAAGGTATTCTTGGGTTAATTTCCTAGCTACCAAAGATGAAACTGCTGATGTGCTGAAAAGTCTTATTATGAAGATTGAGAAGATCTGCAAGCATTCGGTGATTTCGATCAAGTGCGATAACGGCACCGATTTTAAAAATCATGTCTTAAATAATTTTTACGAAAGAAAAGGAATTTCTAGACAATTCAGTGCTGCTAGGACTCCACAGTATAATGGAGTTGCTGAAAGAAAGAACCAAACATTGATAAAGTCTTCTATAACAATGTTGATAGATTCAAAGCTTCCAATCATCTTCTGGGTCGATGCAGTTAACACTGCTAATTATTTCCTGAATCATGCTCTAGTGGTCAAGGCTCACAACAAGACCGCTTATGATGTAACATCCCGAAAATCCAGAAGCCAATGGTTCGGGTAGTGGATGACCCGAATCTTTATTAGATATCATGTTTAGCAAAGTTTTTCACGAAAGGGCATTTTAACAAAAGAAAAGGGGCGGTCTGTCGTTTATGAGGTAGTTCGGGATAGAGACGTACGAGACGGATTGAGAAGGACCCGAAGCATAACTCGCATGTGTTATTTAAACCGCTTTATGCGCAAACCCTAGGCCACTTTAGCTAGGTGTGCGCGATGGTAGTAGGAAGCAGGAGAAGGGAGAGACGCCAAGAAAGGAGAGGCCGACAGCGGTGGTTTTCGAGCAGTTTCGGGTGGGGGACTTCGCGTTTAACCAAGGTAAATCTCATTTAATCTTTGACGTCTTGGTTTACGCTTGTGTTGCTTAGACACTCAGTTAGGGTTTAGGCTGATTGTTAACGGCCGACGATGAGGATAGGGAAGAGGACGTTGGTGGCCGACGGTGGTGATACGGGTGACATGTGACGGGGTCCTCTGGCCAGGAAGGTAGCGAGGAAGCGAGGTGTTAGCCGGCGGCCGAGAGGGATGAGAGAAAGAGAGGGGTTGGGCCACGGAGGAGCAGGATGGAGTAGTGGTGAATTTTTGCAGATTGCATTTTCTAAATCTGACTACAGATTGCAATCATTTTTCTAACTACAGTTGATTGATTACAATCATAACTTTCTAATATGTTTTTTTTACTGTAATTGCATTTTTCTAACCATTTTTCTAATGCATTTTATGAATGAATTTTTGCATATTGCATTTTGTAAATCTGACTGTAGATTGCATTTTGACTGGCTGCATTTTTTTAATGAATTTTCTGCAATTTCTAAATGATTTTACCATAAACTACAAATGATTTTACCATAAACATACCATAAACGGCAAATGAATTTACCATAAACTGCAAATGATTTTACCGTAAACAATCCAACTTCACACCAAAAACAGATCAAAACAATACTAAAATCATTTCAAAAAGAATCAAAAGACCTAGACCCAACTACCGATCACTTCAAGTTCTCTTGTGTTCCACTCCCCTGGCCCTTGCAGGTTCTTTTGTGGTGTCCTTTTTGTTTGCGTTTATCACAAGTAGCAGTTTTACCCTTCCTTGACATTTTCCCACTACCAGAAATTTTTTGACTTAACTCCTCGACAAATTTCTCCCTCTTTTTCTTTGGTCTACCAAACTGCTTGTGATGCTTTGGAGCAGCTAATGTAGTTGGGCATTCCGATTGTTTCCCTAAGTCAATGACGTTGATTGGGTATATGGTATTTGCATAGACCTTTTTCCATGTGTCTAACCAGTAAGCTTGATTAACCCATTTCTCTGGTATACCATCATCTCTTCCATGCATTGCCATATTCCAAAATACATGCCACTGCATGCTTACATGGCATCCAAGTTAAGTCCCATTTTCTACATAAGCAAGTCCTTTGGTCAACATTAACTGATCTTTGGTCTTGCTCAGGACCACTAACCTAATACTTGGTATTACCATTACAAATGACAGTGTATTGTGAGGCATCAGTCTTGATTTGTTCAAATATCCTGGTAGCGGCAGGTGTTAAAGGCCCTTGACATATAGCAATCATCTTATCTACCACAAGAATCCTTTTCATTAGGTACTCCCTAATGAACTCAAGGAAAGTGATGATAGGTTTGTCCCTTCCCTGTACCAATTGCCTGTTGAAAACCTCACACAACTTGTTCAACGATACATCACACCTTGACCTACCTTCAATAATAACAAGAAATTAAAGTCAATATACAAGTAAATTAATTCAAGAATAAAATGAAATTACAAGTAAATTAATTCAACATAACACTGAAATAAGCTCTTGACCAATGTCTTGGTGGAATTTCCTTCAACCAATCATGTAGTGCTATATCTTGTTCCAAAATTACCTTCGTAGCCCTTCAAACCATTTTGTTGTTGTTGCACTTGAACAATTTCAAAGCATTTTGTTGTTGTTGCACTTGAACAATTCCATTTTGTATAACTGACCCCTCCACCTTGGTTTCATGTTCTCATGTATATGTCTTAAAAAAAATCTATGCTCGGAACTTGGAAACACCTTAGTTAATGTAGGTATTATACCCTAATTGTAAAATAAAATAGTTAGAACATATGACAATGTAATAATAAATGTAAACTAAAATACAAAAGATACCTTCTGCCTGTCACTTATAAATGTAAAATTAGAGGTAGATGATAGGTCTAGATCTTCTCCTAAACACTCCAAGAACCAAGTCCATGAACTAGAACTTTTAGCTTCAACAAATGCATAAGCAACGAGTAAATGTCATTGTTTGCATCTACTCCAACTACAGTTAAATCTGGTCAGGATAAGGCACTTTCATGAAATATCCATCCAACCCCAGTAGTTGTCACCCACATATCCTAAATCCTTCCTTAAAGGAACCTAAACATATGTAAATCCTCCTAAACTACCTTTTTGGACTGTTAGGGTTACACTCTGTCTCAGCATCTATTTTGAAAGTGGTACCTGGATTAGATCTAATCAGCTCCTGACAGTAGTCCCTAAGGATCCCACACTTAGCCTTATAATCTCCTTCAACCTTCTATATTGCAATCATCTTAGCCCTAAAAATCTCCTGACTAGTAATACTAACCTGGAATTTCATTTGCAACAAATCTTGCAAAGCTCTAAGTGGTATGCTAGGATTGACTTGAATAGTTGGTTCAATCTCCTTGGCCAACCAACCTATGGTGCATAATCTGACATCTCTTGTTTGTAAACATTGGTGTTCCTTTAAAATGTTTTAACAACCCAAGACCCATCTTTTTTCTAGTTTTTGAAATGTGTAATATCCATGGGCAAGTGAGTATTGAAATATTCCTTTTAGGTTTACATATTGAAGACTTAGAACTACCCTTGGTCTGTTTTGTCCCATCCTCAATACTTTCAATTCTACCAAGATTTGGAGTTATTCCTAAATACACCACACGAAATCTTGGTGTATCATTCTTTGTGATAAACAATTTCTTTCTATTCTCTATTGCATGATTCTTGACCAACATCTCTATTAGTAAAAGGTTGACCAACGTAGAAGGGGCAATCCACAGAATCTTCATCTACTATGAATTCAGAATCTTCATCACTACTCCCCTCAATACCATGATTGACCTCTTCAATACCTGTTTTCAAATGATCCACGTACACATCAATCACTTTATGAATCTTAGCATATTTCATTAAGTTAACAACATCAGAATCATTAGCCAAAGGTCTTAAATCAAAATCCAAGTCATCTCCGGGAACCTTAAAATGGTATCTCATTGCTTCCTCTTTTGAATAACCAATTTCAAATACCATGTCATTCATTATTATAATAGAGAAATAATCATAATCAACATTGTCAACAAAATTAACTTTACCCCTCTCGTATCTTGTCTCCGAAAAGTTGCTAAATTCTCTCGCATGGTGGAATTCCAACGTAAAGTTTGAAGTGTTGTTGACCGGAACGAACTCACCATCATGCTCTCGAACACACCAAGTATCAGCCATCGACTTTGGGATGATGACGATTGCAGAAGATTATTAGGAAGGGGAAATCGATTCTATGAAACAGGGAGTGGATGATCAATTTTATGAAAAAGGGACGATGTTTTTATGAAACAAGTATTCACGATCGTCTCATGGTATTAGGGTTAAGGAATGTGAGATGGTAAATATGGTGGGGTGTAATTATTTAAAAGTTTAAAATATAACTAAAATAAAGAAAATATGTAAAAAGTCAAATTTACCCTTGATTTAACGTTAAAATATGTATGGAGTTAACTGACTGGATGAAAATTGCGACTTTTGTAAACCACGAGGATACACATGAGAAAAAAAATATTTTTGGATGAATCCGGCAAAAGTGAGTAAACCAGAGGGACGGAAATGACAGTTTACTCTTATTTTTAAATCTTGTTACTCTGTCATTGGTTGGGTCGGGTCGTTCTAGCTCGGTTCGTTCACCTCACATGCGTTTGATTTACTTTCACAATATATAGATAATAAATAATTATTTAAATAGTTTTAAGACGTGCATTTAGACTTTTCCGCATGTTCAGTTCGCGTACCGACACACACTTAAAATCGTTTATAGTCCGTTGATCGTGTTTGACTTGTGTTGCTTAATTTGACCAAAACCCGAGGCTGTTGACCAAGTTTGACTTTCGTCGACTGAGTTTGACAGAGGTCCGGGATATCATGTCTTGTCCAAAAACGCATATTTTATAACCGGGAATGAAACCCGGCCACCAAAATCACTAGGTCTATAACTTATGTCGACAAATGTGGAGTTTAAGAAAGTTTATTCAACAAGAAACGGATTCAAGTTCAAGTTTCTACCTCGGTTCGCTAGAAAAACATATGTGAACGCTAGATCCACCACTAGAAATACCACACACCGGCTGCCACTGGAACAACCACGTCGTCGGTCACCACCACTGCTGGATCTGTTAGGAACTTGATTGGTTTAAATGGGGTATTCGCCGGAAAGAGGGATATGCCTATATCCGGACCCAAAAACCGTTGATACAGCTAGATCTGAAGGAAACCTTGCCGGATACATAGGGATGGCCGGACAAGCGGGTTGTCGTCCCCCTGGTTCGTCCGAGTCCTTGAAACCAACGCCTGAGACATCGAATCAGAGGTGCTTAGGGTTGGTAACCTGCCAAAAAGAGGATATAACAGACGTGTAGAATTGTACCGTGGTTTGCCGTTGCCGCCTTTTCCTTATTCGTCTACCGCCACCGCAGGCGCCGTGAGGGCCGCCCACCCGACGTCTAAGATATGGGTTCCTCGTCGTCGCCGCCACTAGATGTCGTTGTCGGGAACCCGATTTTGTAGAGGGAGGGCGTTGTCACCGCTGCTAGTCCCGCTGTCCTCCTCCTCCCTCTTCTTCCGTCGCTACCTCGCCTCATTATCGTGACCGCCATCGGTTGTGCCGCCTCGAGGGGCCCAGCCACCGGCCTTTCTTCTCTTGTATGTGCTCTCTCTCTAGACACACACACACACAGTATGTGTTTTTGTGTGATGTTAGGGTTTGGGAAAATGAAATGGAGATGATGGGTATTTAAACCTAGGGTTTTGAAAAGGGCTTCCATGAGGAAAAATAATGATTTGGGTAAATTGCTTATCGTCTCGGATCTTGGTTTCATTTAGAATTCCCAACCTCTTATCTTAAAATTCTTAGAATTACATGATGTTTCTTATTTTTTAACTATTAATAATTAAGTTTTTAAATTGTAAGATCTCTGCTTTGACAGGTGTACAAGCTGGTATACGCTTGTACCACGTGTCTAAATGCGTTCGTCTGTTTAAACGTTCTGCATTCCAAATGGAACTATTATTTCTTAATTAATAATAATAACATTAGTAATTTAAAATGATAAAGTATAAAGCATTGGTATTGTTTAATTACTCCCGGTAATAGATAACCGGGTTAAGTTTGCATCGGTGTTCGTCGCAGTCGTGCGTTCCATGTTATATAACTCACGCGTGAAGGTTCTTAAATTTATCGTTCGGATAAATATTAATAACTACTATTAATATTTAATATTAATAATTAGGTATTGCGTCGTGTACCAGTTACTAACCATGAACGCGTTAATTTATTTAATTCATACGTTGTAAGGCTATGTAAACCCTATGTATTACAATACGTTATCTCGAATCATCTCGTGATCCATCAAGTAGAGTTGCATATCAAGCTCGAATGTTGGGCTTATTACTGAGCCGTTAGTTGGCCGAGCCCATTTGTAGTGAATTAATTATCCAGGTTATTGACCATAATTCAGGGTTGTCACATTCTCCCCTTATTAAAAAAGTTTCATCCTCGAAACTTAGTTTAAGTTAACCTCTAGGATTGACTGAATTTATTCAGAATGAGAGTTTCCTATCATTGGTTCATTTCTAGTTCATAGGGAGGATTTCAACTCAATCCTCTTAGTAGTCGATATTCAAAGGCAAAGTGAATACCTCATTGACTAACTATATTGGGTGTGTAAGGATTTGAGGTATCATAGTATCGTGTAACAATGCAACGGCAATGTTGAATATTTATTATATCAAACGAGTGGATTTGGGAAAGTTCTTTGGATATATCAACAAAGGAACGACGTTGGCTATACCCTGAAGTGATAAATTTATCATCAGAGTCCCATGAACCCAGGGGGTTACAATCAGTGAGGTCACATTCATGTAATGAGTAAGTCATTAAGAGGTTGTCTGATTGATGTGAATCAAAATAATGAGTTTTCACAAACTAAGTGAACAATCACACACAAAGTTAAATATTCAAGAACAAGATGTCGAAGAATTCCTTTATGTAATCATTCTCATCAGAGAGCGGAACTGTATGACAGTCATTATTTGTAATGAGAGTCAAGGGTGCATTCGTGCACATGAATTTTGAAGGTATGTGGACACATACTCATTATTCATATTCATGTTTTAACACACGAAGACGAAACCATGATCGGACCCAACAAAAAACTATCAAAATTTCAGTAAAGTTAAGTCAGGTGGTTTAATGATATGATTATGAGTTAGTCCAAAATCAGTAATTGACCGTTCATCGCAACGAGTCAATACGTTTATATATTCAATCTTTTTATAGAACAAAAGCGTCGTAAGGTAAGCTGATTCAATTTAGTCCCAAGAAATAGCACCAGCGTATGCAATTTTTCTTTAAAGGAACTGGGATGGTCCGAAGAAACTGCTGATAGTTATCTAGGTAACAAGGTAGACAGCTAAAATATGGAGTAATGTTTTATGGAAATATGACCTCCTGAGATTGATCCTGACTTTAGCTTTAATTTTTTGACAAAATAGTTGTCGTGTCATCTTCGTGAGACAACAAAATCTCGTTGTTCATCTAATCATCTGGATTTCTATAGTTCCTCTAAAAGTTTAAGATGATTTCAGATGAAGAGGTAAGAGAATATCAAAGTCTGTGAGAATAGATTTGGCTTCAAATGATTGAATGATAGACGATGTGGATTCATTCATTGTCTTGTGTTAGGACATAGAAGTGTGACAATAGACCTTGTAATAGTTTAGATCTTATATGACTATGTTTTTGTAAGGTTTGGTTAAGTTCTGTAATAGGCGAACTTAACAATTTGTAAGTTTGCCTGCTTGGCAGAATTTGTCTATAAATAGGAGTTTACATGTTAGTTTGAAAAGCTTGGCAATTTGTATTCAAGTTCTATAAACTCTGTGTTTGGTGGAAATCAAAGAGAAGATTATTTACATTGTATGTTGATTATTATCATTGTGATTGTCTCGTATATACAGTCATGCGTACGGTTGGATTTCGCACTCCGTATGTTTGATACGTCACATCTCGAGTTAGATCCGTAGAAGACCCGAGGGGACCTACATGAATTTCAAGTAGATGATCATGTTGATCAAAATGAGGAGAACGTGCATGATAATGAAGAAGAACAAGTCCAATCTCCTCCACGGGATCAAGAAGGGAATGTAATTGATACTATCACAAGTTCTTCTGAACCTGCTAATGATGATGAGTCTGATTCTGATTTCGAAGCTACTAAAGTTTTCAGCTCAGATCATTATGATACACTTGCTAGCATTCCGGTGGCTAATGTTGGGAAAAGAATGAAGTCTGTAAGTACAAGAAAGTTAAAGAAACCAAGACGCAAGTCTCCTCGGGGTCTTTCTCCTGGTGCAGTACTTGGTAAAAGAACATTACGAGATGAATCGTGGTTTGATTCAGAGTATGTTCCTTCTCCAAAGTCACAGAAGCTTGTGTCTACTTCTATGGCTGCTGCTAGTACTCATGTAGTTAATGACGTGGATTTTGTGGACTCATTGATTATATCCCCACAACCATCTCAGACTACTTTTCCACAAGTTACTCCTGCTCCAATTCCTCCTCATACTTCTTCACAAGCTGCTCCGTCTACATCAAAGGATGTTAAGATTGCTGCTCTACACGGCAAAGTCTCTTGCCTAAAAGCCCAAGTTGTGGGTCAAAGCAGGCAACTAGCTCAAGCAGATGTATTAAGGGTTAATGATTTTCAGAGACAGCAAGTTCTTCAATCTCAAAGCAGGCAACTAGCTGAGATGCAGATTCTTGTATCACAGTTAGTAGAGCGTATTGATGCTCAGGGGGAGATACCTGTAGTGGTTAAAGATGCTTATCATAAAGAGACAGTTCAAAAAATGAAGATGAAGATAATGATCCCAGTGGGAACAAGGGTGATTGTCAATACTCTGACGTTGCTCCGGTATCTCAGTTTCAAGGGGAGTCTGCTTCAAATCAAGTTGAAGCTTCTGGTGATAAAAGTGCAGGAGAAAATGAAGAGGTATTGCTTCTAGAATTCTTTAGAGATGACTCTGATCTTGACGAAGCTGAAAATGTAGACTGCTTAGACGGTCTAGATGAGTTGTTTGGTGACTTAAAAGATGAAGAGAATGGCTCAGAGCTAGAAGAAGGAGAGATAGTGGAATTGGAGATTACTAAAGATACAACAAGGTTGACTTATAAAGGATGTGATGGTCTTAATGTGCCTTTTGATTTCATCCAAGATGATGTTATTCCTGAAGTTACTTCTGATGGAATAGCTGATTCCATGGACTCTTCTGAAGATGTCACAAAGCCTGTTTCTGAAACTGACACTTCTAAGACAAAGACAACTGAAGAGCCTGTGATGTATAGGGATACAGGCATGACCAAAGAGAAATGGCTAGAGTTGGTGAAGAGTTGGAAGAAAGTATTACCTGCTTCATTGTCAACACCTGTTCTTAAGGAAAAGTATGTGAACAAACAAAGGTGTGTTGGTAGGATTATAAGTTGGTTCTTTGATGAAGAAATTAATATTTTTGCTTTGAAAAGATCTGATGGTGTACAATATTTGAAGCCAAGGCTAAGGTACATCAATACTTTGCCTAGATGTGAGATGAACAGTCTAGCAACAAAGTATTTAATCAATAGATCTAAGCATGGTATTGCTGATGCTATTGCAAAGTTGATTAGAATGGAAGGTGGTTCCAGAAAGTATGAAAAGCTTAAACCACAAAAGGGAAAGATGTTGAAGCACTTTCGTGTGACAAACACTCTGGATAGAGTCTTAGTTTTGTACTTTCATTGTATGTATTTGTCTTTGTTTGTAAGTGTCTATATGTATTAATTATAGAGTTGTATTTACTAATGCATGTTGATAGTTGCTGAAATCTCTAAGTGGTTTGCGCACTTGTAGGTGCGTGGGAATTAGTTCCTGCGTACTTAGCAAGTACGCAAGAATATCTTGCGTACTTGCTAAGTACGCATGAGCAATTTTCCCTATGCACTTGCTAAGTGAGCAGAGATCAGGTCGTGTATAAATAGGATAGGTTGACAGTAGATAAGTACGCAGGCATATACGCAGACTTTGTATACTCAGTATTTCTCCCTGTAACCTTCAAGTGTTTATAATAAACGAAAGTTTAAAGTGATTCTCTTATCGGTTTACTTTGTGTTGTAAGACTCTCCACCTAGTCACAGGTATTCCGCACCCGGTCCGACTCAGGAACGCACTTGCATGTGATGATCCGCCACACCCGAAGGACCTACAAGTGTTCAAACTCGTCATCGAACCATTACTGAGAACACTAGTCTGTACTCGGATATACTTGACACTAGTGTCATAGAAACATGTCTGCATGCTGCATTCGTGTCCCAGTTAGAGCCGAAGAATGTGAAGGAGGCTCTCGCTGACAACTGCTGGATTGAGGTGTTGCAAGATGAATTGTCTTAATTCCAAAAGTTGCATGTGTGGGATTTGCTTGACTTGCTAAGGGGCGTACAACCAATTGGCACCAGATGGGTGTTCAAATGCAAGACAAATGATCGTCATGTTGTGGTGAAGAACAAAGCAAGATTGGTTGTTCAGGGTTTTTATCAGCAAGAGGGCTTGGATTACACGGAAGTATATGCCCCAGTTGCTAGACTTGAAGCCATTCGACTGTTTCTGGCTTATACCTCATATGTTGGTTTCAAGGTCTATCAACTTGATGTGAAGAGTGCTTTCCTGTATGGAAAAGTTCATGAAGAGGTCTATGTCACTCAACCTCTCGGCTTTGAAGATCCGCATAATATCAATAAAGTGTGCAAGCTCGACAAAGCACTTTATGGTCTTCATCAAGCACCTCGGGCATGGTATGAGAAATTATCTAAGCATCTATTGTCTAATGGTTTTGACCATGGACAGATCGACTCGACCCTCTTCATACGGAAAGCAGGAGGTGACATTCTTCTTGTACAAGTCTACGTCGACGACATTATTTTTGGATCTACAAATGAAGGGATGTGTAGGGAATTCGAACAGGTGATGAAGTCCAAGTTTGAAATGAGTAACATGGGTGAATTGTCGTTCTTCCTGGGTCTGCAAGTCAGTCAAAGAGAGGATGACATTTATCTACATCAAACCAAGTATGTGCAGATCATCTTATCAAAATACAATATGAATGATAGCAGTACTTATGGCACACCTATCCCAGTCAATCATGGTCTACATCCTGACAGAGATGGAAAGGATGTGGATTGCAGATTGCACCGTGGGATTATCGGTTCACTTATGTATCTCACAGCTTCAAGACCCGATATAATGTTTGCTGTGTGCTTGTGCTCAAGGTTTCAGTCACAACCGAAGGAGTCCCACATGATAGCTGTGAAAAGAATTTTCTGATACTTAAAAGGGAACCCTCGATTGGGTCTTTGGTACTCTAAGCAGCAGTCATTTGACTTCAAATCCTATACTGATTCAGACTATGACAGTTGTAACCTTGACAGAAAGTCAACTTCTGGTGGATGTCAATTCTTGGGGGACAGACTGGTGTCCTGGCAGTGTAAGAAGCAGTCAACGGTTTCTATCTCAACTTGTGAAGCATAATACATTGTTGCGGCGAGCGGTTGTTCTCAGATATTGTGGATTCAACAGCAATTGAGAGACTACGGCTTAAACTTCACTGGAACTCCTCTGTTCATTGATACCTATGCCACCATGTCCTTCACAAATAACCCGGTGAAACATTCCAAAATGAAACATATTGAAATTCGCCATCATTTCATCTGTGATTGTGCTGAAAATCATCTAATTGAACTTGTAAAGGTTCACACGGATGACAATCTTGCAGAACTTTTCACTAAGGCATTTGATCGATCCCATTTTGAGCATCTTGTCAACTTGATAGAAATGTTCAATCTAGAGTGAAAACTTGTTTTTCTTAAATCAATTCAATTCATGAAAGTTAAATTTATTTCTCTTATAAATTTCTGTATAGTTCTTTCAATCTTTAAAATATTTTACAAAATCAAAAACAAAATAGAAAATGGAGAAAATTTCAAAGTTAACTTGAGAAAAGACGAAATGATAGTACATCAGAAATGATCTAAACGCCATAGACTGCTCATATGGGAAATGATTGCGTCATGCTTACTTAATTGTTTAATTTATTATATTTTTAATCTGTTTATTTACAAGTAATTTGAATTGTCAGTAGGTTGTAGGCATATTTGAATCACTAGTAGTGTGGAAACTAAATCTAAATTACAACTGTGATTTGAACCCATGTTTGCTAGTGTGTGTGCGTAAAAGAATGCAAAAGATCATTATCAGATAAAGGATATTAGATTTTGGCAATAATTTTCTTTTGAGATCAGTTTCGGGTTATGTCTTTAGCACAATTAATGCGGTTCATCTCACTGCCTATACTCACAAGTATGCAATGAGAGATTGAATCAAGATATGTCTCTACATCAACCGTGGAGCGTGTATTCACCCTTGAATCAGTCCTGATTCATTGAAATCAAATCCATATAAAAGTTGGATTCCATTACCTTAAAACTCAAACACCATATTCATTATCCTGAATCATCATACCGATATTCACTGAAGAAATCAAATGAAACCAAGACAAATGAATCACTCGATTCTGAATCTTATGATTCCTGATAATCCTTATGGATTCTGCTTGATTTTTCCTGTGCTAATAGATGTAGCCTCATTATGGAAATTTAGAAAATCATTGGGAAAATCTTAGATGCCTTGAGATAGTGCAATTTACATTACTGTAGCATATCAGTGGGGGTACACGTTGTATATCTTATAATTAATACCTTAACACACAAGAACGTGATACAAAGATGCTTATAGTTTCAAATCTTATAATATTGTCAACTTGAATTACTTTTTTATGTGCTTATTACGTATGAATAAATAGTAATCCATGACATGATCCCATATTCTTTGATGTTTATATTGTATCGTTTTTGCTATAAGTTAGCCTGATATGATCCTCTGCTCATGTCTTTGAAGCAAAAAATAGTGCGTGTATATTCGTGTATATTTCTATATAGAAATGATCAAAAAGATTTTAAGTTTGTGTATAGTTCAATTTTATTCAAAAAAGCCAAAAATATTTGTGTTTAACCTTCCTGAATTGATTTTGAATTCTCTTGATTGAATGTTTTTTATCTTGTTCGTTATTTGACTTGAAATCTTCATAATTTGAGTTGAAAGTTTGCGCACATAAGGGTCTCTGCGTACTTCACAAGTGCACATGAGGTAAACCCTGCGTACTTAACAAGTATGCAAGAGTTAAGTCTTGCGCACTAATCAAGTACGTAAGAGTTAAGTCTTGCGCACTTAGCAAGTACGCAAGACCTTTTTGTGTTGGGTATAAAAACAGTCCTTAGAAAATTTTTAGAAGTTTTATCTCATTCAAATTTCTCTCGACTGTTGAATTTCCCTCCGCCATTTTTACTCAAAAATTCGAGTGTCCTAATCAATTTTTCGTCCCGTGTCTAGTTCCATCATCGTATTACAATCTCTTGGTGAGAATCTAAGGACATTCCATCGACAAAATCACAAATTATGGACCGATTTAGACTTTAAAAATTTTAGGGTTTAATTCATGATTTTAGTCAAATGTTTGGTTGTTTTGGTAAAACATGATAATTAAAACTTGTTTAGAATCCGTAATCGACCCTTAATCAGTCCTTAATCGCCATTGATTTTGACCTTTGACCCTCGATTGACCGACGGTTCGTCTGGGTCGTCAATTAGGTCAAAATTGTGACAAATGTAGTAGTTGATTGGTGTTGATATTGGTCCCATAGGCTAGAATCAGGTATTTCGACCTTGTGGTGACCTAATCTACATCAATTTTGAGCATCTATTGAAAAAGTTGGATTTCTAAAAAAAAAATTGAACAAGTGCGTTTCTTGCGCACTTAACAAGTACGCAAGAAGTAATTCTTGCGTACTTGTTAAGTACGCAAGAACAAATTCATGCGTACTTGCTAAGTACGCAGGAGTTTGTTGAAGCACTTTCGTGTGACAAACACTCTCGATAGAGTCTTAGTTTTGTACTTTCATTGTATGTATTTGTATTTGTTTGTAAGTGTCTATATGTATTAGTTATCGAGTTGTATTTACTAATGCATGTTGATAGTTGCTGAAATCTCTAAGTGGTTTGCGCACTTGTAGGTGCGCGGGAATTAGTTCCTGCGTACTTAGCAAGTACGCAAGAATACCTTGCGTACGTGCTAAGTACGCATGAGCAATTTTCCCTATGCACTTGCTAAGTGCGCAGAGATCAGGTCGTGTATAAATAGGATAGGTTGACAGTAGATAAGTACGCAGGCATATACGCAGACTTTGTATACTCAGTATTTCTCTCTGTAACCTTCAAGTGTTTATAACAGACGAAAGTTTAAAGTGATTCTCTTGTCGGTTTACTTCGTGTTGTAAGACTCTCCACCTAGTCACAGGTATTCCGCACCCGGTCCGACTCAGGAACGCACTTGCATGTGACGATCCACCACACTCGAGGGACCAACAAAAGAGAATAAAGAGTGTTGATCCTAAAATTGGTATGGTGATTTGGAATTACAAGTTTAAACCACTCAAGGTAGTGAAGAAGATACCTTTGAGGAAAATACCACAAGATTGTCTGGGTAATATGAAGTGGTGGTATGTGGATGTAAACATTGGAGAAGCAAGGATTGAAGACCAAGATAATAAGGTCATAGTATGTTTCTATGATGCTATGAATCTTATAAACTTCTCAAAGAAAAGAGATAATGTTTACAAGTGAATGGCGTGAGCAGGGATTACAATATAAACGTGTATTGGAGATTTGTGTGAAACATGGAGTCTATGCAGGGAGTAAACTACCAAAGAAGTGGAAGAGCTCAGCATGAAGACAGAAGATCAAGCTATTGTCAAGGGGAGTTTGTTAGGATATAGAAGTGTGACAATAGACCTTGTAATAGTTTAGATCTTATATGTCTATGTTTTTGTAATGTTTGGTTAAGTTCTGTAATAGGCAAACTTAACAAGTTCACCTAGGCCTAGTTTAGGCGGACTTGTTAAGTTCTCCTGCATGGTAGAATGTGTCTATAAATAGGAGTTTACATGTTAGTTTGAAAAGCTTGGCAATTTGTATTCAAGTTCTGTAAACTCTGTGTTTGGTAGAAATCAAAGAGAAGATTATTTACATTGTGTGTTGATTGTTATCATTGTGATTGTCTCGTATACACAATCATGTGTACGGTTGGATTCCGCAGTTCGTATGTTTGATATGTCACGTCTCGAGTTAGATCCGTAGAAGACCTGAGGGGACCTACATCATGTTGTTGGTATTCTGAGATCCATAAACAAAATGGTTGAAATTTGTAAGTATGATCATCATGGATGAAGTTGACTTGGTCTCGTAAAGAATGTTTGTGGGTTATTGTAGCTTGTTGATGAAAATAATATCTCCCTTCGTATATTTTATAAACATTCGATCGTCGAAGACAACTCATTTTTATCTATCACATAGGGATCTGAAGCAATGATGTTGTACGGTTCTTCGTAGATGAGATAAATTCTAGACACGGAGTGTCAGCTTCGTGTATGTCTGACAGTGGCGGACAACTCACACCAAAATCCTAGGACTTATCTGAACATAAGCGTAATGTAAGGCCCCAAAATCCGGGAACGCTACTTGTTGGCACATTAGACAAGCATGATAGTTTTAGACATCAAATAGTCTCACAAATGCAGCGGAATTCAAAATCAACCCATATCCGGCGTCCCAACGCCATAACATAAATAATATTCAAATACTAAAACTCAAATAAACATTAAAACAAGGGAATGCCAATAGTCCATATAGATCCGGGTAACCACTCGCCATCCCCAGAGCTGCCAGTCTACTATTTCTCCTTTCCTAAAATACATGCTAAAAAGCCACCTACGTTGAGTGAGTTCTATAGAGAGTTATTAGGGATGGTTTATCCCAAAATCATTATTGTTTCGCAAAGTCATTTTTCCACACATTTCGCATTTAAAAAGGCTTACCACAATACTCGTCATTAAACTCATCTAAAAAATCATTTATCTAATATAATTTGCTCAATATTATTTCCCGTTTACTATATCCTTAGATACTAGCAAACACAAGTCCCCGTCTAGCCGTCGTTAGACCCAAGAACCCATTTCACCACGTCAAACACGATGACAAGCTTTCGCTTTAATAACCCATCACGTCATTCTCGTATGTGACACATAAATAACACTAACACACAAGAATATAAATTATTAAAGTACCCATTCATCACAGCTCTTCACATTTACGTAAAATATTAAAACATTTAAAAGAGTGGGAGATAGAAACTCACCTTTAAGTGAAACGACCCGCCTCCCAGAACTCACGTGTACCTCACCCTTGTCTTTCAACTTCACACTTACAACGCACAATATACGCGTAAATACGCAACATAAGGTTTAAACCTCAACTCACACTTTTAACTCGTCGCCATGAATGACCAATCCCGTACTCATGCTTGTCGCCATGCATGGCTACACAACCCCGCGTTCAATAAAAACCCCATGTCTGACGTATACCGGTTACCCACGATTCTGTTCAATAAAGACTACCCCCTACCCCCACCAATCACCAACCACCTTCCCACACGTCTACGGCCGCCGTCCGGCCTTGCTCGCTGTTGTCGTCACCTCCCAACACCACTACAGCTGCCCGACGTGGCCCTGGGTCTTCCCCATCCCACCGTCGATCACCCAACACACTCATCGGCCTCCCTTAGGTCTCGGACGAACCACATGCACCCGCATGTGTGTTCCAGATGATAATTAAACACAATAACGAGATGGTTTTCATGATTATAACTCTAACTCGGATAACTCATGCGGATCGAACTCTCGATGAACTCGTCTTCCTCAAAACCCAACCTTTGCAAAAACCCTAGAGTCACAAACGTTTATAACATTGATTCGAGGATCAAAATTCATAATGGAGGATTAGAGATCTCGAAAATACCATAAACCGGACTCGAAACAAAATGAATGGATCGGCTCTCTCCTCCCCTTGCTCTTCGACGGATGTAAAAAAAACAATGGGGGTCTCCCCCTTGTTGTCGCACGCTATAGGGCACCTCTCCATGGGCCGGGGTTTGGCCCACGTGCGTAACTAGTCCCTCGTGTTTCGCTTTGTTCGCGTTTTAAAACAAAATTGTAAAAACCTCGTTAAATATCATTAACTCTCTACAATTATTTACATATATACCTATCCCGTTACTTCATAAAAACCGGGATGTTACAAGTCTTCCCCCCTAAAAGAGGTTTCATCCTCGAAACCTGCATCATTCAGAAACAAATGTGGATAGCGCCTAACTAGCCTCGGATCCTTTACGGTGCTTGCATTGCATTTTCACTATATGAACTACTTTCTTTCTCAATCACTTTTCTTTTTGGTCTAGTATAGTAGCTGGGTCCTCCACATAGTTCAGCTTATCATCGACCACGATGTCATTCAACGACACGTGTTCCGTAGCGTCCAGCAAACACTTCCGCAAATGGCACACATGAAATGTTGGGTGTATCCCTGCTAGTTCTTCTGGCAACAAAAATTAGTGGGTGACACTACCTACATGCTCATCGATCTTAAACGGTCTGATATATCGTGGAATAAGCTTCCCATGCTTCTGAAATCTAATAATGTCCTTCAAGGGCGATACTTTCAACAAAACAAAATCACCCACTTTAAATTCTACGGGTCGCCATCTTCTGTCGGCATACGATTTCTCCTTATCTTATGTGCCTTTCATCCTCGCTTTCACAGTCTCGAACTTCTCAAACTTTTCTTTCACCATGTCTAGGCTCCCTAGTTCTTTCTGCCCATTCTCGCCCCAACAAACCGAGGTCCTACACTTTCGTCCATACAACATTTTGAATGGCGGCATCCGAATAGTTGTGTGATAACTATTGTTATAGGAAAACTCCGCCAATGGAAGGTGACTATCCCATGCACCACCAAAATCGATAACACATGCTTGAAGCATGTCTTCCAATGTATGTACCGTTCGCTCGGACTGTCCGTCAATCTGAGGATAATACGATGTACTTGTATGCAATCGAGTCCCCATAGCTTCATTAAATCTCTTCTAGAATTTGGATGTAAATCTCGTGTCCCTATCAGACAAATGAAATTGGAACTCCGTGCCTAGCAACAATCTCGTTCACAAACACTTCCGACAACCTTTCAGATGAAAACGTCTCTCGAATAGGTAGGAAATGAGCACTCTTGGTTAAACGATCAACCACTACTCAAATCGTGCCATGCCCTTTCACTGTCTTAGGCAGTTTAGTAATAAAATCCATAGTGATATGTTCCCATTTCCACTTCAGAATTTCCAATGGTTGGATCTTGCCATATGGTTTCTGATGTTCTACTTTGACCTGCAAGCATGTCAAGCATTTACTCACGTATTATGTCACATCTTACTTCATTCCTGGTCACCAATAGTTTCTCTTCATTTCCTGATACATCTTTGTAGTTCGAGGATGAATCGAGTATCTTGACTTATGAGCCTCGTCAAGCACTTTCTCTCTAAACCCTCCAAACCTCGGTATCCACATACGGTCACCTCGTACCCGAATACCCTGACTATTCTCGGTTAACAGCTCGCGTTGACCAAAAATCCGCTCTTCCTTCAACCTCTCATCACGCAATGCCTCAGTTTGCGCATCTCGTAGCAATGTTAGAAAATCAGGTGTTATAATCAATTGACACGCTTTGACTCTGATTGGTGTGTGCTCCTCCTTACAGCTCAACGCATCCGCAACTACGTTCGCTTTACCTGGATGGTAAAGGATTTCACGGTCATAATCCTTTGTCAATTCAAGAAACCTCTATTGCCTCATATTCAGTTCCTTTTGCTCAAAAAAGTATTTTAAACTCTTATGGTCAATATAGATTGTGCACTTGACGCCATAAAGATAGTGCCTCCAAAGCTTTATCACAAACACCACCGCCGCTAACTCTAAGTTATGCGTAGGGTAGTTTGCCTCATGAGTTTTTAATTTTCGCAACGCATAAGCGATAACTTTCCCCCGTTGCGTCAACACACAACCTAATCCCAGATACGAAGCATCCGAGTATACTACCAGATCTTCAATCCCCTCCTGCAATGTTAACACTGACGCCTTTGTTAATTTCTTCTTCAGTTCCAGAAATGCAGTCTCTTGTTCCTCTCCCCACGTGAATTTCACCCCTTTCCTTGTCAACCGAGTTAATGGCGTTGCTAACTTAGAGAATTCATGAATGAAACTCCTGTAGTAGCCAACCAAACCCAAGAAACTGCATACCTCGGTCGGCGTTTTAGGCGCGCTCCATTTTACCACTACCTCGATCTGGGTAGTATCCACCATGATTCCTTCTGTATTGATAACGTGCCCTAAGAATTGCACTTCCCTCAACCAAAATGCACATTTAGTGAACTTAGCATAAAGTTTCTCTCGCCTCAATGTCTCCAACTTCTCACAAGTGCTTCTTATGCTCATCCTCGCTCTTCAAGTATATTAATATGTCATCAATGAATACAATTACAGACCTGTCCAACATCTGTCGACATACTCGGTTCATTAAGTCCATGAATATCGTCGGGGCATTCGTCAATCCAAATGACATCACTAAAATTAATAATGTCTGTAACGCGTCCTGATGTGTTGCAAAACACATGCTTTTTATCCATGTATTTTGTACCAATTTACGTAGTTTTGTATTCGTTTTCATTCATTTATAGTTGGTACTTAGTTATGTTATGTTTTGTGGGTATTCGGGGAGAATTGGAGCTTAAACGATCAAGAAGTGTGAAGGAAATGAGCACACGAGAACACGGGATGAGAACGGCAAAAGTAAGGAAATAGTCCAAACTTAATAGAGGCATATCTCGGGCTAGAAAATTAGTTACGGGACCCATAATATATGGATTTGGGGTATCTCGACGAGAGGAGTACAAAAATCTGGTTAGTTCTCACGGTACATGAGGTTTGGGGCCCATTCTCTCGTGGTACGCGAGGGACCAGGAAACCAGCGCGATTATTTTATCTCTTGTGGTACGCGAGAGACCAGCCAGAACCCCCTGCGGTACGCGAGACACCACAGATATGGGCTTTTTGGCCTCTTTTGATTGTTTAAAAGATTAAGATCCATTCTAGGGTTATATTTTCGAGTTCCAGCCATCAAGGAAGAGTTAGGAGGCGATTTTCAGAGTATAGGAGGCTGGTGAAGCATGGGATTGGAGTTTTGGAACCCGGATTGGTTAGCTTTTGATCGTTCGGTTCTTTTTCTTCATTCCTTTATCTTTATTTTGTTTAATTGACAATATGTTTCTTCGTTTTATCATGGATCTGATGTTATTAGACATGGTTGTTAGCTAGACCTTCATAGCTACCTTGGCTTTGATGAATACGTTGTAAAGATTGGATTTTTATCGGTTTTTGGATTCTTGTCGATGGTTTAATGTTAAAGTAGCGAACTTGATTGCAATTGATCTGATGTGTATGCATGTTTATGTCTAATTTATGATCAATGATTGTTCCACTTGTGTCTTGTTGAATGTTTTTCAGTTATAGATGCATGATTAGGTCACTTAATGTGTGTTTGTGATTTGTTTATGGGTTGTTTGAAATCATAATCCACAGGAACGTTATTTGAGAGTTTAGAGGATATAGATGTTCTACATACTTCGATAGTTGAGAGGTGAGAAGTAGTCAGGTTGTCCTTGGTGTTTAGGTGTAAAGATTCTGAAAAGAGGTTTCCCCTAAGGGTCCTAGTATTCTTTGCATTCCCGTGTCTTATCGAGAGTCTTCATGTTACCCCTTGCATTCCCTGAGTGTATTGAGATAGTGAGACTGAAAGGTAATATGTCTATCGGGTACTTTAGTATTGTTGGAAAAACTGAAAGGTGATCCAACCAACCAATGAGCGTCACACATCCCTTAGGGTTTCCTTCTAGGTCACACCTTGAGAATGATCAGGGATGTTATAGGTAGTCTGAAGGTGTAGTATTCATAGATCCTGGTTCCATCATTAGTTACCTCAACCGAGAGAAGTCCAAGTTTCGCAAGTAGGATTCTTAACCTGGGTAGTACCTTCCTTATTCCTAAGTTCGTCTAAATACTTTGCTTGATAGTTAGTTCTCGTTAGTTAGTTCTCTTTAGTTTGTTAGATCTAGAATCACAACACAAATTTCCCCCTTTTAAATCAGTTTAGTTAGTTGAGTCAGAGTCTAGTTAGTTGTCACTAGTGTCTCGTGGGTTCGATATCCAGAATTTACTGCAGTCGATAGATACACTTGCCTGTTCTGAGGTCTATTATTAGGATAGTCTAGAATTATTACTAGGGTGTCTAGGTTAGATTTTTATTATAGTTTTTATAGACCATTCCAAGCACATCAAGTTTTTGGCGCCGTTACCTGGGACGCTTAGGCGATAGCGTATCTCACTTTGATTAAACTTAACTGATTATTTGGTCTTCTTTGTGTTTGAGTCATAGAGTGTCTAGTTTTCCGTGTCTTTCTTTATTTTTTAGTGAGTCTTCGTAAATATCTTTTGTTTTTTTATTTTATTTTATTTTTATTTATTTATTTATTTATTTATATATATCTGGTGCCCGTGATCCTTTTTGTCTGAGTGTCCATTGCAGTGATAATTACTATGGAGCATTTGTACGGGGAACGTTATCAAGGACACTATTATGCTCAAAGGGATCGTTACATGAATGTGTGGTGCGAGGTCTGTGGAGGTCCCCATTACACTCAAGAGTATCCTAATTCATCGAGGTACTCCACAGACTATTATGGTGATCATTATCCGCAAGCACAGCCGTATGACGGATATATAACTCAAGAGGAGTTTAATGCATGGTGTTGAGAGGCCAATGAGCAGTATAAGAAGGATATCCAGGCAGTGATCGCTCGCATTGGATCACATCATCCGAAGAATCTAGAATGTTATGTTTATGATTGGGAAGGGAACGTGATTGGATCTGAAACAACATCGGGTGCAGTGATTCTGGAAACCCTAGAACTGGAGCCAATAATGGACAAAGTGTAGGTAACAGTGACAGAAGGTGCAACACAAGTCCCACCTCCAGGTAAGCATTCTAACCTTAGTTGCAATAGTGATGAATTTTATACTGATCCCATGAAAGATCACACAACTCTATATGATCCTTTACACTTGTCTTGTGAGAATGATTTGGTACAGGAAACAGAGGTCGAAGAAATAATCAAGGAAGAGCAGAGGAAAGTGCAGGAGATCATGAGAACTCGGTGGCATGTTTTAAGTAAGGCTGACCAACTTCAACTCCTGGATAAATATGGGAGGCTTATAGATGAACTCAAGAATCTAAGGATGGCAAGAGAAGAAGCCGCTCAAGAACCGGAGACTTTAACGGAAGAGGTGCAAATTATGAGTGTACAAAGCTCCGCACAAGACCCACCTTCGGTTCTTACACCACAGAGTTGTGGGCCAGAGCCCATTGAGGATGACTTCTTCAGTGATGATGAAGCAGAGGTAGAAGAGTCCTTAGATTACACTGTGGGTGATGGCGCAGGTAAGCATTCGGAACCTGGTTTAATTGAATATAATTATGATAGTCCTGAAAGTCCGGGTGGCGAGCTGGAGGCCTCGAATGTACTTGATACTTTACGCTTGTTCTTTGATAATAATTTGATGCAAGATATAGAACTTGAAGATGAGTGTTTTAAAGAGGGACCAGCCGGATTGTTTGAGATAGAGGATGATAGTGAAGTTCAGCCTGGCGAGCCGCTAGATGAGTCTGAGGATGGGGTAATAGAAGATGAGCATGCTCCATCCTAACGAGTTGATGAATTTGCCAACTCTAGAGGAAGGAGGCGAGTTAGACCCACTTGGCGATCTAAAGCTTCTGGAGGATCTATTGCATTAAGAGCCAAGTGTGGGGATCAAGAAGGGGCAATCTGAGGACAGCTGACCTGAGAATACATTAAGGTCGACAGAAGTGAAAAAGGATGAGTGGCCCATGGAGTTAATAGACGGTGGATCGCCACCCAAATCAACAAAGTCACGGCAGAGGACCTGGAGGCATCTGAACTGGAATACGGATAGGATGGACATTACTTGTACAGGCGACAGATTTCTACACTACATGCCACGTATCAGGTTTAGTCTAGGTAAATTCAAGTATTGGTGGTCCGACCTGTTTAAATTTTTCAAAACCATTGTAAGTTCTATTATCGGAGTTTGTCTAATCAGTGATATACCAATTATATTAAACGGGCCGGATGGGGGCGGAATAAAGGAGAAGCCTCCTGACTAGGTTTAGTTCTCCGGCAAGTGCCCGAGTATAGAGTATCTATATGTCTTAGGTTTATTTCGTGTTATTTTCGGTATATTTCGGTTTGCGTGTTTTTGTTTTGGGTTGTTCTGTAGGAATTCGTAGCTGATTCGGGCAGGTAAATTATCAAGAATGAAGTTCCATGTATGTTTGAACTTAGATTTATCATTGGAACAGGTTTCTAGAGGAATTAGGTGAAGAAAGTTTTCGGGGGTCAAAATTTTTCAAAGTACAAAAACTCTAAAAATTTTCTGTCACACCCCGGCCGGTGGCGGATTATACGTCGGGGCTGACGTAGTTGTTCATAAGCACATGACCATCTATTAATAAGTGATAATATTTATTCCACACAATTAAAGCATCTGTTACAAGTGGAAATAGAAAACAAAGAGTTCAAAACATAAACATAATTAAGCTTCATTATTGCTAGGTCTAAAGTCCTAAGTGATCATGTAGTATCCTCAAACTGGTGCACCTAAAACATGTGAGTAAATGTCAACTACAAGTAGTTGGTGAGTAACATAGGTTTTGACACCAAACAAAAGTTGTAAAAAAAAAAGAGTTTACAATTCAATATGTTCAAAGCATAATCCAAGGCATATATGTGAAAACATACAAGGTTACAAAGCATACAATCAAGCCGTAGAAAATGCAAAACTGGTATGTACAATCCAACTGATTGTGTTTTGGAAAAAGTAGTAATACGGTATACACAAAACCCACCAAGGTTTGTGTTAAGTATAGAATCGGATTCCCCTATAAATGATCATGTTAGGTACTACCTTAGGCCTGCCTCGCAAGTTAATGATTGTACTAAACATGAACACACTTATGGTCACCAAGTACATTAAGACATAAAGCACATAGTCGTTAGCATGAGAACAATGGTATTGAATTTGTGTATGTATTGTATGTAAACATGTTCCACCCCGAGTATTTGTAAACAATAGTAAAGAGAAAGGGGGCTATGAAACTCACTTGTATTAAAGCTAAAAGTGATAGGATTTGGTGTGATGAATAGGTCTTGTGAGGCTTTCTCACAACAAACCTACATAGATAATGGTACTCTAAATTCAATGTATGTCAAAAAGGAATTAAGGAGATTTTGGGACTTAGGGTTTCATGGGGTTTGAGTTTGAAGATGGACTTGTATACATATATTTTGTAAGAAAATAGAAGTATTGAAATGTTAATAAAAATAGTTTATAAATTAATTAAAATTAATTAAGACTTCTAATTAATTACTTAGTAATTTATCTATATAATTATTCTAAAGATAATTAATAAATAAAGTTATGGAATGGGGTAGTTTAAATATTAACTTTGGGTTTATTTATATAATTATTCTAAAAATAATTTATAAATAAATCTTGTAATGGTAAAGGTTTAATTAATTGATTTTATTTAATTAGAATGATTAATTAAACTATTAGTTAATGTAATAAAATGGTTAATTAATTTATTAATCAATGAAAATAAAATAGCTAATTAATCTATTAATTAATTCATTTTAATTGAATTATAAAAGACTAAATAGGCTTTAATTGAAATTAATTGAACTTTGTATAAAATAATTATTTAAGTATTTTTAAGTTTGAAAGTATTTTTAAATAATTATTCACACCAAAATAATTATTTATAAGCTTTCAAGGATTAAAATGTCTAAACATTTAATTAAAATTATGTAATAACATTATTAAATAAATATGACATAATTAATTTGTCCAAACAATTAATTATTTAAGAATTTATAAGGTTTTATAATAGGTTGTTGATAACATAAAATAGTTAAAAACACAAATTTATATTTTCGGGTTTTATAAAGTTTATAACATATATTTATGTAATTTATAAAAATTAAATTGGGATTTTGAATCATGAAATAATGTGTTAAAATAATAAACGGAAATCCAAAAACAAAAACGGCGGCAGGGACTCGAACCCACGTCCTTTCCAGGTCGCACACACACATACACACTAACCATCAGACCAGGGCATGTTGCCGTATCTGATTTGGTTTCGTTTTGATTATAACACGCAATCCCAAACACCATTCGTCCCCAAATCACACCCGTAACCCTAGCCCTTCAATTGGCTCGGTTGAGCAGACGATTGAAGCCCGATTCATGGAGCTTTTGATCGTGGGACTGAGACGAACTTATTGGAACCATAATTACCTGAAATGGTTGCGTGTAAGATGAGAATGACAGGACGACACAGAGACGAGTTCTTCGGTTGATTTGGGTGGTTCACAGATGGAATTAAACACGGTTACGAGTGTAGTGAGTTTGTGATGAGTTTCGTTAATGATTAGGGACTCCTATTTATACTTAATTTGCACGACTTTGATCAATTGATTAAAGGTTCATTAGTGGATGCTTCGGTTACAAGTTGTACATCAAAACCATCATAAAAATACAATTAAACACTTCAGATGAATCGTTTGATTGTTTACAACATAAATCCGTTATTCGTTTTGTTCGAAAATACATCAGGGACGAATTTGGGATTAAAGGTTCAAGAACCGGTGGTCTGCGGGTCCATGGCTGGAATGGGGGAAACAAGAATTCAAAGTTGGCAAAACAGGTCCCTGGGGTTTAGACTTTAACATTTTATGTTCAAACTTCGCTTTTAAATAGAATTATGTTTCAGACATTGCATTATTAACCCCTGGACTTTCATAAGACATAAAATTATTAAATCTTATAATTTCTTTATAAAATCTAATAAATCATTAGGTTATAATTAGATATTACAAATATAAATTGTAGTTTATTAAATAAAATTAATTCTTATTTTTATTAAAATAACATAAACTTTTATAAACCCTGATTTTACAGAATTTATAGTTTAGGTTTTATATATTTGTATTTGTACATATATATATATATATATATATATATATATATATATATATAGGTTTAGAAAATAGCTTAGCACATATATATATTTATTTCATAGAATAATAATAATTATTTACATAATATGTTTTATAAATATTTATTATTTTTGAATTTGAAATAATTGCAATCAATGTATACTAACGAAATAAAATAGATAAATAGGATACTTTCATAGATGCAAATCATAAAATAATGAATTACAAGTGCCGGAATAATAAAGGCCGGAATTTCCTGGGGATTACAGTCTCCCCTACTTTAGGAAATTTCGTACCAAAATTGGTTAGGAAAAGGGCCCTGGAAACAGGTGTGGGTATTTAGTCTTCATTTGATCCTCACGTTCCCAAGTGAACTCAGGGCCACGTTTGGATTCCCATCGAACCTTAACGATTGGAATACGACTTCGCTTTAGTTGCTTAACTTCTCGGTCCATAATCTCCACGGGTTTCTCCACGTAGTGCATTGATTCATAAATGTGAACCTCATCAAGCGGTATGTGGAGATTTTCATCGGGTAAGCATTTCTTTAGGTTCGAGACATGAAATGTCGGATGAACGTTGCTGAGTCCTTCAAGTAGGTCCAGCTTTTAGGCTACCTTCGCAATCCGCTCAAGGATTTTAAAAGGGCCTACGAATCTTGATGCAATTTTTCTCTTCTTTCTAAAATGAACCACGCCTTTCCAAGGAGATACCTTGAGAAGAACTAGATCGCCGACTTGAAATTCTAAGGGTTTTCAACGTTTGTCGGCATAGCTCTTTTGCCGACTCCTTGCCACTTGAAGGTTGTCACGGATTAATATGATCTTGTCGGAAGTCTCCTGAATAAGTTCAGCACGAGTGATTTATGCTTCACCAATTTCATTCCAACAGATAGGAGAGCGGCACTTCCAACCATAAAGTGCTTTGAAAGGAGCCATGTCAATGCTCGTGTAGTAGCTGTTGTTATACGAGAACTTGACTAAGGGTAGATGTAAATCCTAATTTCCCTTGAAGTTGATGACACAGGCTCTAAGCATATCGGGATGTAGGTACGAAGATTGTCACGGTCTGGAACGAACTTATTGGAACAACAATTACCTTAAATGGTTGCGTGTAAGATGAGAACAATAGGACGACACAGAGATGAGTTCTTCGGTTGATTTGGGTGGTTCACAGATGGAATTAGACGCGATTAAGAGTGTAGTGAGTTTGTGACGTGTTTCGTTAATGATTAGGGACTCCTATTTATACTTAATTTGCATGACTTTGTTCAATTGATTAAAGGTTCGTTAGTGGATGCTTCGGTTACGAGTTGTATATCAAAACCATCATAAAAATACAACTAAACACTTCAGATGAATCGTTTGATTGTTTACAACGTAAAGCCGTTATTCGTTTTGTTCGAAAATACATCAGGGACGAGTTCGGGATTAAAGGTTTAAGAACCGGTGGTTTGCGGGTTTCGAACCCAAGGCTGGAATAGGGGAAACAATAATTCAAAGCTGGCAAAACAGGTCCCCGGGGTTTAGACTTTAACATTTTATGTTCAAACTTCGTTTTTAAATAGAATTAACTTTCAGAAATTGCATTATTAACCCCTGGACTTTTATAAAACATAAAATTATTAAATCTTATAATTTCTTTATAAAATCTAATAAATCATTAGTTTATAATTAAATGTTATAAATATATAATATAGTTTTTTAAATAAATATAATTCTTATTTTTATTAAAATAACATAAACTTTTATAAACCTTAATTTTATAGAATTTATAGTTTAGGTTTTATATATTTGTATTTGTGTGTATATATATATATATATAGGTTTAGAAAATACCTTAGCACATATATATTTATTTCATAGAATAATAACAATTATTTACATAATATCTTATATAAATATTTATTATTTTTTAATTTGAAATAAGTGCACTAAATGTATACTCACGAAATAAAATAGATAAATAGGATACTTTCATATATGCAAATCATAAAATAATTAAATTTCAAGTGCTGGAATAATAAGTGCCGGAATTTCCTAGGGATTACACTTTCTGTGAAGGACACTTCCTCGAGGTACGCGACGGATTGGACTTCCTCTCTCGCGGTACGCGAGAAGGTAACATTTAAGTCTGGTCCAATTCAAGCTACTCGCGGTACGCGAGGAGCACCACCTTGCCTTTCGCGGTACGCAAGGGTCACCTATTCCTCTTTAAATCCTTTGGTTTCCCGCACCATCCACCATTTCCATACACCTTCCACCATTCACCATACATACACCATCTTCACTCACCTTCACATATCCATCTATTATCATCACACCACCATCTATCCACCAGTCACACCACCCATCACCATTCACACCACCACTATGGGAAACCTCTACTTCGTTCAAAATTGATTATTCCTTGCTGTGACATTCATGTCTACGTGTTTGTCACCATCGGGTATGTTTTTCCTTACATTATCGTGAGTCATGTCGAGTCAGTAGAGTCTTTTGTTTTCTTTATCGAGTCTGTACTTTGAGTCAATTTAATCTTGTTTGGGTTTGTTGTGAGTTTAATTTTGCAGGTATAGATCACACCACCCATACTCAATCTCCATTCGGGTGGAGTCGATTTAGAATTTATCATCGTGTAAAGAGCAACCCTTTAGAGTTGAGTGTCTACAACCGCGAATGAAATGATATACGGTTGTACGTGTTTGATGTGGAAAAGCAAGGCTGCACAAGAAGATCGCTACATTACCAGCTAACTCTATTCCAATCTATTTTTGTATATTTTATTTTTTTTATTTTTTCGTCGTTTCTCGGTTCACATTGGGGAAAATGTGCGTTTCAAGTGTGGGGATGGGAGACTACGTCTAACTTTGATTAGTGAGTCTGTTTAGTCTATTTTTCTTTTAAAAATATACAAAACTACCAAAAAATTATAAATTTTGAAAAAATGTCCTTTGAATTAAAGTTTTTGCATAATAAATAGAAAATGATAGTAGAATTGGAAATTTGTTTGTTGAATTTTAAATGAATAAATGATAGAAAACGCGTCTAATTTGTGTTGTTTTGGTACACCCAGCCGACTTGAAAGCTTAAATATCCTATGAGTGTTAATTAGGATTAATTAATTGAATTAATTAAGGATATCCTGTGTGTTCTCATCTTAGGGGAATCGGTAAAACTGAAACTGTCAACATAGGGTGATAGGTACCACTATAAGCTAAAAGTTATATGTTTTTTAAATTAATTGGCACACCACACTCTTTTTATGAAAGTAAATCCGACTGTTGGTGGCGCCCGCATTCCATAATCAACCATTGCATGAGCATAAGTTAATAAATTGAGAGCTTAAGTTTCTCTTACGTGTTACCCTCCGGGATAGCAACTTGGTTGAAACACCCATGGTTTGGAACTTAAGTAATCAATCACTTTGGATAAATAAGTTTTGCTTATGTGTTACCCTCCGGGATGGCAACCTGGTTGAAACACCACTAAGTGGAATCTTATGTACTTCATTGCTAGAAACTTCAGCCTATGTGCCAGAAGCCGAGTTACAGCTTGGTTGAAGCACCACTAAGTTAGGTTTTTTCATATAATATTAATTTTATGCTCATTTCATTCATCCATACGATCCATAATTCATATTAATTTTTAAAACATATAAGTTTTTGTTTAATGTGGTGGGTAAATCTATATGGTTTAACCCGAGCCTAGACATGACCTTGAGATGAGATTAGGTCGAGCTGTCACTTTTGAGTGTGAGACCCATAGATAGATTGATATACTTGGAAATGTAATATTAGAACACAATCGGGGGCTTGATTAGTTGGTGTTTGGGTTTAATCGGATAGAAATATCAATTGTTGCACTTTAACACGTGATTATATTTGTGCTAATAAATTAATGAGATCGTTCAACTTAGTTTTCCAGTTGTGATTCCATTGCAGAATTTTTCGAGGATGAAAAAAGGTTAAGTGTGGGGGATATTTGATGTGTTGCAAAACACATACTTTTTATCCGTGTATTTTGTACCAGTTTACATAGTTTTGTATTCGTTTTCATTCATTTATAGTTGGTACTTAGTTATGTTATGTTTTGTAGGTATTCGAGAATAATTGGAGCTTAAACGATCAAGAAGTGTGAAGGAAACAAGCACACGAGTACACTGGATGAGAACGGCAAAAGTCAGGAAAGAGTTCAAACTTAATAGAGACATATCTCGGGCTAGAAAATTAGTTACGAGACCCATAATATATGGATTTGGGGTATTTCGACGAGAGGAGGGCAAAAATCTGGTTAGTTCTCGCGGTACGTGTTGTTTGGGGCCCATTCTCTCACGGTACGCGAGGGACCAGGAAACCAGCGCGATTATTTTGTCTCTCGCGGTACGCGAGAGACCAGCCTGAACCCCCTACGGTACGCGAGAGACCCCAGATGCGGGCTTTTTGCCTTATTTTGATTGTTTAAAAGATTAGGATTGATTCTAAGGTTTATATTTTCGAGTTCCAGCCGTCAAGGAAGAGTTGGGAGGCGATTTTCAGAGTAGAGGAGGTTGGAGAAGCAAGGGATTGGAGTTTTGGAACCCGGATTGGTTAGCTCTTGATCGTTCGGTTCTTGTTCTTCGTTCCTTTATCTTTGTTATGTTTAATTGACACTATGTTTCTGCGTTTTATCATGGATCTGATGTTATTAGACATGGTTGTTGGCTAGACTTTCATAGCTACCTAGGTTTTGATGATTTCGTTGTAAAGATTGGACTTTTATCGGTTTTTGTATTCTTGTCGATGGTTTAATGTTAAAGTAGCGAATTTGATTGCAATTGATCTGATGTGTATGCATGTTTATGTCTAATTTATGATCAATGATTATTCCACATGTGTCTTGTTGAATGTCTTTCAGTTATAGATGCATGATTAGGTCACTTACTGTGTGTTTGTGATTTGTTTATGGGTTGTTTGATATCATAATCCATAGGAACAGTATTTGAGAGTTTAGAGGATACAGATGTTCTACATACTTCGATAGCTGAGAGGTGAGAAGTAGTCGGGTTGTCCTTGGTGTTAGGTGTTTAGGTGTAAAGATTTTGAAAAGAGGTTTCCCCTAGGTGTCCTAGTATTCTTTGTATTCCCGTGTCTTATCAAGAGTCTTCAAGTTGCCCCTTGCGTTCCTTGAGTGTTTTGAGATAGTGAGACTAAAAGGTAATCTGTCTATCGGGTACTTTAGTATTGTTGGAGAGGCTGAAAGGTGATCCAACCAACCAGTGAGCGTCACACATCCCTTACGGTTTCCTTCTAGGTCACACCTTGAGAATGATTATGGATCATGTAGGTAGTATGAGGGTGTAGTATTTATAGATCCTGGTTCCATCATTAGTTTCCTCAACCGAGAAAAATCTAAGTTTCACAAGTAGGATTCTTAACCTGGGTAGTGCCTTCCTTATTCTTAAGTCCGTCTAAATACTTTGCTTGATAGTTTAAATCTAGAATCACAACACAAATTTCCTCCTTTTAAATCAGTTTAGTTAGTTGAGTCAGAGTCTAGTTAGTTGTCACTAGTGTCTCGTGTGTTTGATATCCGGACTTTCATTAGACTTTACTACAGTCGATAGGTACACTTGCCTGTTATGTGGTCTAGTATTAGGATAGTCTACAATTATTACTAGGCTGTCTAGGTTAGGTTTTTATTATAGTTTTTATAGACCATTCCAATCCCATCACGTCCGAAACGCAGTCTTTGGAATGTCCTCCTCTCTAACTCTCAGATGGTGATATCCCGACCTTAAGTCGATGCGTGAGAACCACTTCACACTTTGCAACTGATCAAACAGGCCATCGATACGCGGTAGGTGATACTTGTTTTTTATCGTTAGCTTGTTTAACTCACGATAGTCTATGCACATCCGCATGCTACAATCCTTCTTCTTAACAAACAAGATCGGTGCACCCCAAGGCGAGATGCTTGGTCTTATAAACCCCTTGTCTAACAAATCTTAGATTTGTTCCATCAGTTCCTTCATTTCAGTCGGAGCTAAAAGATATTGCGATTTTGCAACCGGCTGAGCTCCTGGTAATAAGTCAATCTGGAATTCAATCCCTCGCTCCGGTGGCATTCCCATCAGATCATTAGGAAAAAATCAGGGAAATCTCATACCACAGGTACCTCTGACAGCTCCTTACCCTTTGTCTCAGTATTGGTGACATAAGATAAGTTGCTCCACACCCACGCCTCATAATTTTCTTTGCCTTCATCATCGAAATGACTCTCGGCAGAGATCTCACTCTGTCACCGTACACCGTCACCACAGTTCCATCTAAAGACGTCAATCGTATCATTTTGTTTCGACAAACGATGTCCGCATCAAACGCGGATAACCAATCCATTCCTAACACCACATCAAAACCTCCCAAGGTGATGAGGAAAAGTCTAGCAGGGAACCTATGACCCTCTAGATCAATGTAATAGTCGTCCAGCGCCTCGGTCACACTAGTAGGTAAACCCAATGCAGTTTCAACAATAAACAACTTCTCAATCATCCTAGCCGTTCTAAACAAGTTCTTACAAAAACAAAGGGCCACGAAACTCTTACTAGCCCGTGAATCAAATAACACAGAAGCAGGTACATCATTAACAAGAAAAGTACCTGAAACAACATCTGGGCTAGTCTTAGCTTTTGCAGCTGTCACAATAAAGGCTCTCGCCTTGGCTTTGGGATTCTCGTCTTCCTTCCCTGCCGAAGCCATTCCTTTGCTCGGTCCCGTGTTCTGGCCAGCTTTACAATCCCTAGGGATGTGTCCTAGTTTCCCACACTAGTAGCACTTAGGGTCAAGTGGGCAATCCCTAGAAAAATGACACGACTTGCCACAGCGATAGCATAATACCGAATCAGCCCTACACTCACCCGAGTACATCTTTCCACACTTACCGCATGTACCTGGAACCTCTGTCTTCATCATTTTACAAAACGGAACCTTCTGGTCCTTTCCAAACCTCATGCTTGGTCCAGTCCACTTCGTTTCCTCCGGTTTAGTTTCTCGCACTTCTGTTCCCATGACGTCGTCATACAATGTCCCGCTTAACTCAACTGCCTCATCAAAGCTCGGTGGTTTCTGAGCTTTCACCAAGTGTCTGACTCGATCCGGGAAACCAGCTATGTAAAGCTTCATCCACCTCTCATCATTGCCTACTAAATGTGGCACTAGACGCGCCATTTCAATAAAATTAGAAGTATACTCGCGGTGCGTCAACTTGCACGCTTTGAGAGTCAAAAACTCCCACACTACCTTCTCGAGTTCACCCGGAGCTCAGAACTTCTTCCTAACCATCTCCTTCAACTCCTCCCAAGTCATGGCCTCAATCTCCTGCACAATCTTTCTTTCTTTCACAGAGTTCCACCAATGCAGAGCCTCAGCAGAGAACGAATATGAAGAAAACTTCACATCTTGATTCACCCTACATTCACTAATGGAAATGGTGGACTCCATTTCGGTGAGCCAGTGATATGTAGCCACCGCATCCTTGCGACCATCGAATTTAGGTGGATCACATTTCTTAAAGTTACCATAGTCGCAATCTCTCTTATCAAACCCGTCACTCCCGTCATCCCACGATGAATTCTTCGTTCAGATGTCCTTAAGTATTCTCTTTTTCAGTTCGCAAAAGCACTTTCCATAATATCAGGCAGAAATTCCTAAACCATGCCCACCACCTCTCTCTTGACAGCATCATGAATTGCCGGTTCAAACTCAAACCTTTCGGTGTGCTCAGAATGCACAGATGTTTATGGTTTAGTTTGCACAGACGGTTCAGTGTGAACCGACATCTCATCCCGATTAGCGTTCTCATCACGAACACTTTTGTGACCCCTCCTAGAATTGGCATCATTAGCAATCTACTTCTTGGGTGCCATCTACGTTACTGAAACAATACTAAACAGAGCAGTTCAGGTGCAATTTAAAACATTTCGAGCAGTTCAATTAGTTAATGACGGTGGCCAGTCGCCGATACCCACTCGCCTTGCCTTTCAGGTTTTAAATCTTCTCTGTACTATAACATTGGCGTTACCCCCCTTTCTTATCCTACTAACACAAACACACTCACACATAGATTCATACCAGGCGCTCATGGATTCGGGTTACCCGTGATGGCATTCCCACTCATTATCCCATTCTCAGTCTAAGTCTAAGCATCGGGGATGCCCAGATCTCTTAAACTATGGCTCTGATACCAACTTGTAAAGCCCCAAAACCCGGTAACCCTACTTGTTAGCACATTAGATAAGCATAATATTTTTAGACATTAAATAGTCTTACAAATGCAGCGGAATTCAAAGTCAGCCCATATCTGGTGTCCCAACACCATAACATAAACAATATTCAAATACTAAAACTCAAATAAACATCAAAACAAGGGAATTCCAATAGTCCATATAGATCCGGGTAACCACTCGCCATCCCAAGAACTACCAGTATACTCTTTCTCCTTTCCTGAAATACATGCTAAAAAGCCAGCTACGTTGGGTGAGTTCTATAGAGAGTTATTGGGGGTGGTTTATCCCAAAATCATTATTGTTTCGCAAAGTTATCTTTCAACACGTTTCACATTTAAAAAGGTTTACCACACTACTCGTCATTAAACTCATCTCAGAAATCATTTATTTAATATAATCTGCTTAATATTATTTCCCGTTTACTATATCCTTGGATACTAGCAAACACAAGTCCCCGTCTAACCGTCGTTAGACCCAACAACCCGTTTGACCTCGTCAAGCACAATCACAAATCTTTCTCTTTAATAACCCATCACGTCATTCCCGTACATGACACATAAATAACACGCAAACGCAATCATATATATTATTAAAATACCCCATTCGTCACAGCTCTTCAACTACGGATTGGGTTTAATGAAAACATTTACGTCACATGTATTTCATGCCCAAAATATTAAAACATTTAAAAGAGCGTGCGGAAGAAACTTGTAAGAAGCATGTTTTGGTGACAGGCACTCTGGATTAAGATCAAGCTTTTGTTATTTATCTTTCAGTCTTGTATGTATTAGTACTTGTTGTATTTGTCTTTGTTTATCGAGTTGTAATCTATAAACTTGTAATCTTTGTATGTTTTGATTGTACTAAGCAAATACGCATGGAAGTGCTCCTGTGTATTTATTAAGTACAAATGGTCATGCGCACTTAAACAAGTACGCATGAAGGATAATCATGCGTACTTGTCAAGTACGCATGGACCAAGTTCTATAAATAGCGTGGTTTGGTTTCATTTTCAGATCAGATGTAACCAGATAGTCAAGTACGCACGAGTCAGTTGTTTGTCATTCCAGAAGTCATTCATCTTGTGTCTGTACTTGTTTGAAACACCTCGTTATATATTGAACATGTATTTATAAGTACGAGCTTGTGTTGTTTTGTTATTGTTAGGACATAGTTGTGTGAAAATAGGCCTTGTAATAGATTAGATCTTCTATGTCTTTATGATTTTGTAATGTTTGCTTAAGTTTTGTTATAGGCGAACTTAACAAGTTCGCCTAGGCCTAGTTTAGGCGAACTTTTTAAGTTCGCCTGCATGGCTGTGAGAGTCTGTAAATAGGAGTTTACATGTTAGTTTAAGAAGCTTTTGTAATTTGTATTCAAGTTCTGTAACCTCGGAGTTTAGTGGAAATCAAAGAGAATATTATTTGCATCTTGTGTTGATTCTAGTCTTTGTGAATGTCTTGTTTACATGGTTACGCGTACGTTGGATTCCGCACTCCGTATGCTTGATACATGTCACGTCTCGAGTTAGATCCATAGAAGACCCGTGTGGACCAACATGTGGTATCATAGCATCGTGCTCGTGATTGATTTGTGACGGTTTGTGTATGATTTGACATCAAAAAGACTGAATTTTCAAGAAACTTTCATTTCCATGGAGTTTTCATGTTCTTGAGAAGATTTTGAGGCTGATTTCATCAATTTGGAGTGGTTTTTGAAGAAATTGACCCGTTCAAAGTGTACTAATTCATATTATATTCAATCCTATGGTTTAATTTCATCAAATTCAATCAATTCAGCAAGTTATTATGATTTTTGAGGTTTCAAGTTCGTGTTTTGGCTGAAATATTCATCTTCCTGAGAGTTTTGAGCTGAAACAGGCGAACTTAAGAGGCGAACTTAGTCTAAGTTTTTGTTCAGGCGAATTTATCAAGTTCGCTTAAGGAAAGGGTTAGGTGAACTTATCAAGTTCGCTTGTGTGCAAATTTGTTTCAATTTTGTTTTCTTGTGATATTTTGCATATATTTGTTGTTATGGCTAACATGGTGCAGCTTACAAAGATGTTCAACTATGATAATGAAATTGATACTTCTCATAAACCGCCAAAGTTGCTAAGTCTTGTTGATTATCCAACCTGGAAGGATCGTTTTGATTAATTTGTTTCATTCACTGATACTAGTTTATGGATTCCTATTCTAGAAGGATATACTCATCCGACTTATTCATGGATGGATAGTGATAATGTTCCGAAGCCTGTATCTGCTTTAACAACTAAAGAAAAGCTGTTATTTGATTGTGAAAAGAAGGCAATGGCGAGTATTTCAATATCACTACCAAAAGAAATTTATCACAGTTTCAAGCAGTTTAAATCTTCCAAACAGTTATGGGAAGCTTTACAGAAGAGATGTGAAGGTAGTTTGGATGTGAAGAAAAGTCGTAAAGAATTACTGAAAAAACAGTTTTTGGTATTCAAACACTTTCAGAATGAGAATTTGGATGATCTGGCTACAAGATTTTATCATCAGCTGAGTGAATTAGCAAGTGCAAAGGTTGTTTATGAACCTGAAGAGATAAATGACAAGTTTCTGGAAGATTTACCATCAAAATTTGATGTGTATACTATTCTCATCAAAGAAAATGAAAAATATAAGACAATGTCACTTGAAGATTTTCTTGGAAAAATTCAATCTCATGATCTGAACTTAAAGAAAAAGGAAACCAATATGGAACACATGCAAGATCCGTCAATGTATTTTGCCATAACATCTAGAAAATCTTGACCAGGAGTTGCTTTGTTTTCAGGAGATGGTCAAGATAACTTAAATGAAAATGGTTCTGGATGTTCTTTTCAATCTGGTTTCTCTGCAACTACATCAAATTCTTCTCGATTACAACCAGTGAATTCACATCATGTGACTCAAAGGGTAGCTGAAGATTATATGGCAATGTTTTCATCTTTTATTGCGTCATATGAAAATTTTATTGGAGGAAAGATTCATGATCCTGAAGCAATTGAAGAAGATTATCGTCAAATTGATCCGACTGATCTAGAAGAAATGAATATTCAGTGGAATATGGCAATGTTAATGAGCCAAGCAAAGGATTTCCTTAAGAAGACTGGAAGGAAGTACATTGGATCAAACAGCAGAACAAGAATGGGGTTTGACAAGACTAAAGTTCGATGTTACAACTGTCAAGAATATGGTCACTTTGCTAAAGAATGTAATAAGCCAAAAGTTGAGTTTGATTCTCAAAAGAAGAACAACAATTATCAAAGTAACAGAAATCAACAAAGTTCAAGAGGTTATGGAAATTCAGCAAATGTTTCAACATCATCTGCTTTGGTTGCTCAAGGAGATGATAACTATGACTAGGGAATTCATTTAGAAGATCTAGTTGGTACTGTGAGTTAATCGTTTGTAGCTAAAATTCATACTGATGAGTCATCTGAAGATGAAAGTTCCAGTTATAGTAAAAGTTCAGAGAGTGAAGTAGAAAGTCAGAATGATGAATCTTCTAAGAATGTCATTACAGAAGAAATTTCTGAAGAAATTGATACTGAAAGTGCTGATGAAGTTCATTCTAAAGAAAATGTGTCTACAACAAGTGTATCTGAGGATTAGATTTTGTTGACTAAAAGAGTACCTGAGATGACTGAAGAGATTCCAACTGCTAAAGTCTTCATGGCAGACATGCCAAATCCATCAAAGGTAAAAGATGTTATCTGTAATATATATTGTTCTAACTTTGTTTTGGTGAAGGACAAAATGATGAACGTCATGGATGATAACACAAACTTGATTTGTGATATGAAATCAATGCACTTAGTGAATCAGAAATTTATAGGTCCCCGGGTGTCTCAGATCGTTACGTGTGGGTGTGTGACTAGTCGGACCGGGTGCGGAATACCCGTGACTAGGTGGAGAATCAAGTAACACAAAGTAAACCGACAACAAAATCACTTTCAAACTCCGTCTATTATAAATCGGAAGGTTACAGAGAGAATACAACTGAGTGCAAATATTTGTCTACATAACTTCTATCAACTTAGCCTATTTATACTAGACCTGATCTCTGCGCACTTAACAAGTGCGCAGGGAAAATTGTTCCTGTGTACTTAACAAGTACGCAGTAGTTCCTGCGCACTTGCTAAGTGCGCAAAACACTTAGAGAAAACAGACGACAAGAACATACATTAGTAAATACAACTCGATAACTAATACGTACAGACACTAACATACAAAGACTAATACATACAAGACAAGTACAAAAGCTAAGACAATATCCAGAGTGTTTGTCACACAAAAGTGCTTCAACAAACTCCCCCTTGATAACAGCTCTGGATTGTTTTCGGTCTTCACTGCTCCCCAGCTTTAGCTTCCATCTTCTTCTTGTAATCAAGGCAGAACTTGATCACCATGTCGTATTTAGAAGCAAGGAACTTTGTCCACTCGTCCGTGTATATGCAGTACTTGTCAACTAGCGCCTCCAGATCTTTCACAGAAAAGTTTATGAAGTAGACTTCATCAAAAACTATGATCAGTTCCCTTGGCACTAAGCTTCCACTCTCGGACCACACCTTTCTAATCACCACTGCCTCACCCGATTTAGGATCTTCGTACCAGTACCATATGTTACCGAGGATATCCTGAGATAACTTGCTCAGGGGAATCTTGGTTTCAAATAGCACTGGCTTGTATACGAGTTTCTTTAAGCTTTTATGAGTCACAGGATGTCTAACTTTCTTGTCCCTGACTCGCTTGGGCACTTGAGGCTTAAACATTTCGAGCTTCCCAGATCTTACCTCTCGCTGTAGAACCTACCACAAACCCATCGCTACTGAGTGATTTGAGTGACCCAGCAGCTCTCGGTTTGCTAGGTTTACGAGGTCGAATCTTGGCAAGGAGTTGAAAGCTTCGCTGGTTGGTTTCAAGTACTGAACCCCCCCAGCTCGCTTGATTGCAAACAACTTCTTATCCTCCTCGAACCTAACAGCTGAGATCATCCCTGTCGCTCCATGTTTGTCTATGATTGATGTCTTTTGCCAGACAGGAGCCGGATCCTTCGATGAACTTGCAGGCATATGTTTGTCTTTCTGTGCCTTCAGTCGACGCCTCAACAGTACTAGCAGGCTCGACTGAACCTGTGTCAAGATGAGTTTCAAATGATGGAACTTTGAAAATCTCTCCATCTTCAAACTCATACTCTCCTTCCCCGTCGCCCTTGGGAACATCGATTACAACATCATCATCCTCATCATCCCAGTCGTCACCAGAGTCGATCTCTCCCTCTTCCAGATTGCAGAGAGCTTTGATCTGTGCTTCTTTGGAATAGTCTAGCTCTAAGAATAGGATCACATCATCCAAAACGTCTTCAGATAGATCTTTCAAAACTTCAGCCATCGACTTTCCTTTATTACCACCTGAAGCATCATCTCCACCTTCACTCTGAGTGGACTCCCCCTCAGCCATAGGGATGGCAGAAATGGGAACAATCTCCAAAGCCAACTATTGCAGCTCACTTCCACTCGGTCCGGCTTCAGGATCCTTGTCCTCATCATCACCCTTAGTTAGATCAACTAAGTGACAAGCCTCTTCACTGCTAGCCTTAGGTGGTTGCTTTTCCAACAGCTCCTTCAATCTCTCCCCCTGAGCAGCAAGCGTCTTGGCCATATCACATACCAATTCAACCATAGTATCATGTTCCTTACGCCGCTTCTCATCAGTCGCCCGCTTTTCTTCAACGCGGCTACTTAATTTATCTGGCCCTGTTGCTTGTCAGATTCCTCTCTTGATTTCCCTACCGTTTCAAGAAGAGCAGCGACTTGAGTCTCTAGGGTAGTGATCCAGGTATCACGAGGATCAAGTCCGATGGAAGACGATGCTTCGGCTTGATGAGTTGGGAATGTGAAGATTTCATCAAAATCAAATCAATGAGTAAAATTTAACTTAGGAAATGGTTCAGTGATGTGTTGTAGAGTGGTTGTGGGAATTGAGGTAGGGATTGTGGTTGTTTGGATGGTGGTAGGGGTGATGGTGACAGAATCAGTTAGAATAGGAGTTGTCATCGCCACTTGGACAGATTGCACAGGGAGGGTCACTATCACAGGAACCTCCTCTGTGATAGCAGTGGTAGCCACATCAGGTGTTACACGTGGCCTCCTCCACTGTCGCCTATAAAGTTGTTGTGAATGTGAGGTAGCAGTGGAAGCAGTACTCGCAGCCGTTACACTTGCTTGCCTCTGAGCACTGACTTCTACCTCACGAAGGATAGCTAGATGTGGCCTATCCCCCCGTTTCTTGTTTATACTTTCTCTTCTTCGTCTTTGTATAGTAGCATCCGAATCAGAATCGGGCTCGTATTCACTGCTAGTCTCTTGTCTCTTTCTCTTGGAAGATGACTCGGGAAGGGTCACCTTTGTCAATCTTCTTGGGTCTGCCTGGGACGGTGCATCATCAGAATCAGATGAATCTGACTCGGTCATTTCTGAGTCAAAATCTTCAGCACCCCCAACTCCATGTTCTTCATCTCCTTCGTCTTCAAATATCTCATCTTCAGATCCAGTTTTCTCTCCTTCCTGTTGTTCATCACTGTGTTGACTCAGTTCAGGCTCAGACTCTACATTATACCATCTGAAGTTAGCAGGGGCCACATATGCTTCATTAATTAGGTGGCCAAAGAGTGGAGTATGCTCAGGGGTAGGTTCTACACTGTCCGCGTTAAGAACTGTGAGAAAACTTTCTTGGCCACCCCCTTCACTTGCAGTCTCTCTCCAATCTAAGTAGATTGGGTACGGCATCATTAATCAACAGTTGCACGAACCGTGGGTATAATAGAAATCTAAACCTCTCAGCATCATTAATCTGATCGGTGATAGACTTGTAGATATACTTTGAAAAGTTGTAACCCTTGTTAAGAGAGAGGCCAACCATTGCAGCTGCCAAGTCATGCCCCATGGCATCCTTTCCCGCCTTCATAGTAGACAGGCACATGATCATGACGTGCGCGAAGTAAAGCCACTAATCAAGTACCCACATCTTCTTATATGAGGAGTAGTCCATGGTACCTACATACCCCATCCTTTGTCTCCAGCATCCATCAACGAAGTAGTCAGGGTAACTCACCGGATCAATTGATAAGCCCCTAAATTGTAGTACTCGTCTGATGGTGTCTTCAGAAATAGCAATATCATGACCTGCTACTGTAGCCCTAATGACGTTTGGGGTTACTGTACAGTTGTGAGCCAGCAGATTGAATCCGCTGGTAAATGCACGAGCCACACTGCAAAAACAAACAACAAACACAATAAGAACAAGAAGAAACATTGGAAATGAATCAAACATGACTTGATATAGCAATTACACAATGAACTGAATTTCAGACTTAGAAGTTTTTCAGAAGTGCCCTTCCCGTGTACTTAGCAAGTACGCAGGGGTTAGTTCTTGCATACTTAGCAAGTACACATGAATTACTTCTTGCGTACTTGTTAAGTGCGCAGGAACCTACACTTAGCCAAATTTCAAACTCCAAAAATTCAACAGATGTGAGATATTGTTGTGGATTAGGGTCACCACAAGGTCGAAATACATGATTATGACCTATGGAACCACTATCAACAACAATGAGTTGCTAAACAAGTTGATTTTGACCTAGCCTTGGTCCGACGGTAACCTACAGTCAAACAAGGGGTCAAATTCAAAATCAAACCCTGTTAAAGACAATTTAGGTGTCAAGAAGCTTCGATTAATGACTTATAACAAGTTTTAGGACTTAATTTTCATCAAGAACATCCAAAATGGGTCAAAGTTTCACTATCAAGACCCTAGGTTCGAGAGTTCAAAGAATATGTCAATAACTGGAGATTTAATGGATGGAATGGACTGAGATTCTCACCAAAGATTAGTTATATGAAGATGCAACAATGAACGGTATGAAAAAGATGATTGGAATCGCACAAAGATTCGAGGAAATATGAAGCGGGTATACAACAGTGTCAAAGATGTTTGAAATGAGATAAAATCCGGAAAAAATTCTAAGTCTTGTATATATACCCCACACAATTTGGTCTTGCGTACTTAACAAGTGCACAAAACTTAACTTTTGCGTACATAGCAAGTACGCATGACTTAAGTCTTGCGTACTTACAGGTACGCAACGTTTAATTCCTGCGCACTTGACAACTACGCAAAAACCCTTGTGCTGCACAAATTTCAACTCAAATTATGAAGAAGTCAAAGTCAAAATACGAACATGATAAGCACATTCAATCAAGAGGTTTCAAAGTCAATTCAAGAAGGTTAAACACAAATATTTTTGGCTTTTCTGATTAAAATTGAACTATACGCAAACTTAAATCTTTTTGATCTTTTCTAGATAGAGATATACATGTATATACACACACACTATTTTTGTTCAAAGACACGAGAAGAGGATCATATCATGCTAAACTATAGCAAAAACGATACAAGATAAACGTCAAAGAATATGGGATCATGTCATGGATTACAATTTATTCATACGTAATAAGCACATAAACAAGTAATTCAAGTTGGCAATATTATAAGATTTGAAATCATAAGCATCTTTGTATCACGTTCTTGTGTGTTAAGGTATTAATTTTAAGATATACAACGTGTACCCCACTGTTATGCTACAGAAATGTAAATTGCACTATCTCAAGGCATCTAAGGTTTTCCCTAAGTTTTTCAAATCTCCAGAATGAAGTTACATCGTTTAGCACAGAAAAAATCAAGCAGAATCCATAAGGATTATCAGGAATCATAAGATTCAGAATAGAGTGATTCAGATGTCTTGGTTTGATTTGTTTTTCTTCTGTGAATATCATATGTTGATTCAGGTTAATAGATATGGAGTCTGAGGATTTAGGTAAGGGGATCCAACTTTTATCTGGATTTGATTTCAATGAATCAGGTATGATTCAAGGGTGAATATAAGATTAACGGTTGATGTCAAGACATATCATGGCCTAACTTCCCATTGCATACTTGTGAGTATGGGCAGTGAAGTGAACCGAAAAATTGTGCTAAAGACATAACCCGAAACTAGTCTCTTAAGAAAATATTTGCTAAAATCTTACATCCTTTATCTGATAATGATATTTTTGTATTCTTTTACACACACACATGCATACATGGGTTCAAATCTCAGTTGTAGTATTGATATAATTTCCACACTACTAATGATTCAAAGACGCTTACAGCTTACTGACAATTCAAATTACTTATAAATAAGCAGATTAAAAACACAACAATTTAAACAATCAAGTAAGCATGACCCAATCATTTCCCATATGTGCAGTCTATGGCGTTTAGATCATTTCTGATGTACTATCATTTCCTCTTTTCTCAAGATAACTTTGAAATTTTCTCCATTTTCTATTTTGTTTGGATTTTTGGAAAATATTTGAAAACTAAAAGAACTATATAGAAAACTTAAAAGAAATAAAATTTAACTTTCATGAATTGAATTGATTTGAGAAAAACAAGTTTTCACTTTGGATTGAACATTCCTATCAAGTTGACGAGATGTTCAAAACGGGTTCGATCAAAACGCCTTAGTGAAAAGGTCAGCAAAGTTGTCATCCGTGTGAACCTTTATAAGTTCAATAAGATGTTTTTCAGCACAATCATGGATGAAATGATGGAGAATTTCAATATGTTTAGTTTTGGAATGTTTCACCGGGTTATTTGTGATGGATATGGTGGCATTGTTGTCAATGAACAATGGAGTTCCAGTGAAGTTTAAGATGTAGTCTCTCAATTGTTGCTGAATCCACAATATCTGATAACAACCGCTCGCTGCAGCAATGTACTCTGCTTCACATGTTGAGACAGAAACCGTTGACTGCTTCTTACACTACCAGGAAACCAACTTGTCTCCCAAGAATTGACATCCACCTGAAGTTGATTTTCTATCAAGGTTACAACCGTCATAGTCTGAATCAGTATAGGCTTTGAAGTCAAATGACTGCTGCTTTGAGTACCAAAGACCCAATCGAGGTTTCCCTTTCAAGTATCTGAATATTCTCTTGACATCTATCATATGAGACTCCTTCGGTTGTGACTGAAACCTTGAGCAAAAGCATACATCAAACATTATGTCGGTCATTGAAGCTGTGAGATACATAAGAGATCCGATCATCCCACAGTACAATTTACAATCCATATACTTTCCATCGTTGTCTGGATGCAAACCGTGATTGACGGGGATAGGTGTGCCATAAGTACTGCTATCATTCATCTTGTATTTTGATAAGATGTCCTGCACATACTTAGTTTGATGCAGATAAATGCCATCCTCTCTTTGACTGACTTGCAGACCCAGGAAGAACGATAATTCACCCAAGTTACTCATCTCAAACTTGGACTTCATCACCTGTTCGAATTCCCTACACATCTTTACATTTGTAGACCCAAAGATAATGTCTTCGACATACAATTGTACAAGAAGAATATCACCTCCTACTTTCCTAATGAAGAGGGTCGAGTCAATCTGTCCACAGTTGAAACCATCTGACAGTAGATGTTTTGATAACATCTCATACCATGCCCAAGGTGCTTGATGAAGACCATAAAGTGCTTTGTCGAGCTTATACACTTTATTGATATTATTCGGATCTTCAAAGTCGGGAGGTTGAGTGACATAGACCTCTTCATTCACTTTTCCATATAGGAAAGCACTCTTCACATCAAGTTGATAGACCTTGAAGCCGACATAGGAGGCATAAGCCAGAAATAGTCGAATGGCCTAAAGTCTAGCAACTGGGGCATATACTTCTGTGTAATCTAAGCCCTCTTGTTGATAAAAACCCTAAACAACCAACCTTGCTTTATTCTTCACTACGACATGACGATCATCCGTCTTGCACTTGAACACCCATCTGGTTCCAATTGGTTGTACGCCTCTTGGCAAGTCAACCAAATCCCACACATGCAACTTTTGGAATTGAGACAATTCATGTTGCATCACCTCAATCCAGCAGTTGTCAGGAAGAGCCTCCTTCACATTTTTCAGCTCTAACTGGGACATGAATGCAGTATGCAAACATGTTTCCATGACACTAGTGTCAAGTATATCAAAGTATAGACTGGTTTTCTCAGCAATGGTTCTATGACGAGTCTGAACACCTGTATGAGGATCACCAATAATGTTGTCAATTGAATGATTCTTATGCACTCTCGTCTCTGGTATATCCGGTTCCTGAATTTATAAATCGAGGTTCGTGCTTAACTCCCCCATATCTTGTGTTCCAGAAGAAGAAGATTCAATGTAGATATGATCAGCTGGAGCTTCATTTCCTACACGAGTGTTAGGATTAGCTTGAGCGTCATTTCCGTCAACATGAACAACTTCAATGTTATCACTATCATGACTTCCATATGCAGATGCAGCATTGGAATTGGAAGTTACAATCGGTACAGTTGCACGGGTTGAGAAACTGGATTCATCACCGCCACCAAAGAACTCATAGACATTTACGGCGTCATCGGCACACAAATCAGGAAGGTTGAAAGACTTGAACAGTGCATCATAATCAAAACCCCAAGCTGGACCAGTTGGTTCTGGTGGAATGTTGTGTTTACTGCAATCCACTTCGAACCATTCCTCGACAGTACGAGTTCCTATATTGTACACTCTCTTGCAAGGCGAGTTGGCAACATATCCTAAGAAGATGCCTTCCACAGCTTTTTCATGAAACTTAGACTTGCGGTCTTTGTATTATAGCAATAAGGAATAGAGACTACCAAAAGGAACTAGGTAGTCAAGATTGGGAGGTCGATTGTTGATCAACTCATAGCAAGTCTTGTTGTGCCTCTTCACAACCAGAACTCTGTTCAAAACGTGACAAGCTGTATTTACTGCTTCTGCCCAGAAAGTGGCAGGAAGCTTAGCATCTGACAGCATTGTCCTTGCAGTCTCAATTAGTGTTCTGTTCTTCTGTTCTGCAACTCCATTCTGCTGAGGTGTGTATGGGGCACTAAATTCGTGACGGATCCCCTTCTTGAGACAGAAAAGTTCCATCAAATTATTCTTGAATTCAGTTCTGTTATCACTCCTTATTCTTCTAACCTTCAACTTGCAAAGAAATTCCAAGCTCAGGAGCAGGTATTGAAGAATGTCAGCAGTCTCGTCCTTTGTACCTAAAAAATGCACCCAAGAAAAACGTGAGAAATCATCAGTTACAATCAGACAGTATGACTTCCCTCTAATACTCCTGATACTTATGGGGCCAAACAGATCCATATGTAATAGCTCAAAAGTGGTATCGATGGAGTTTTGGAGCTTGGGCTTGTGAGACTTCCGTTGCTGTTTGCCCTTTTTACAAGGCATACAGTCATCTGCAATGGAGAATCTCAATTTAGGAATACCGGTTACCAAACTGTTTCGGACAAGATGATTCATTTTTCGATAAGAAATGTGTCCGAGTTTCCTATGCCACAAGAGTGAGTCAAGCTCTGTCGCTTTGGTAAGAAAAAAAGTAGCAACTGATGATGTGGTTTTCACCACGCTCATGTCAATCTGATAGGTATCATTCGTTCTTGGCGCACGCATCAAAATCCAGTCTTCAGGAACTTCAAAACCAGGTTTGAGAATCAAGCATTTTTTCTTGTCAAACATGACTGAGTACTCCTTGTCTCACATCTGTGAGACACTCAACAGGTTATGATTTAGCTGCTCGTAGAAGTTGATGTTGTCGAAGCTGACATAACCATTTGAAACCACACCTTGACATGTGATACTGCCGCCTTTCTCTCTAGCATAGGCCACATAGCCGCCTCTAAATGGTTACACATCTTGAAGTAGGGCCATGTTACCTGTCATGTGCTGGGAGCATCCACTATCTACATACCAACGATTAGAGATAGTACCCTTCTGATGTCCCTGCACGAGTCACAAGAAATTAATTAGATCCCAAGCCAGAGTGGTCTTGGGTCGTCTGTCTTTTTCAAAATAAACAACCTCAATTAATTCACAGTCGTGACTGTCAAAAATGGATGAGTCTTTACAAGAATTGGGACCAGGAGATAAAGAAATTTTGGATTTCTTGTTCCAGGACCTCTTCTTTTTCTTAACTAGAATAGTAGGCTTGAATTTAGAAGCACCAGGTGAACTAGTAGAAGCTTCACCTGATTGAACTCCTGCCAGTTGTTCCAGCTTTCTCAATCTCTTGTTCCTTCTTCTCCTCTGTGGTTTGGAGAGTTTTACCACACGTTTCTCACATGTAGGTGCACTACCAGAGGTTGATGCACAGGGTTTAGTAGGATGTTTTTCCCTTCTTGGAACAGTAGGTTTAGCTTCAGATGTGATCTTAGGTTTTACTCGTGGTTTCACCACATTCTTCTTTGGGCTTTTAGGCTGTTTCACTGGTGGTGACTTGGGGATAACAGATGGTTGTGAAACAACTGGCCGTTTCCCTTGGTTCTTATTCGGGCAGTTCACAATGATGTGACTGACCATACCACAGTGAAAACAAGTTCTCTTTTCTTTGTAAGTCCTCCTGTAAGGCTCATTTGATTTGAAAGGCTCATTTGATTTGAAATTAGATGACTCAGCATGATGAACAAGAGAAGTTGTTTGGTGAACAGTAGTTTGACCCGATGATGATTGGTTTTTGGAAATATAATACTTTTGCATATTTTCTTGATAGCCAAGCCCGTAATGAGCTGAAAAGGCTTCCTTTTTTTAACTTGAATAAAGTTTTTATAACCCCCATAAAGCATCACTTTTAGTTTTTCATTTGATTCAATGATATCGGTTTCAGTCAAAATACAATTATCACTATCAGTGATAATGTTTTTCTTAACTTTCTATTCACCGAGCAACTCCTAAGAGACTACTACTTCAGGACAGGTATTCTCAGACCCATCATCAGAAGCAGTAAGAAACTCTTCATCAGATGTAGAGTCGGCCTTACTTGAGGAATCATCCTTTTTAGAGGAATCATCCTGACTCGAGGACTCATCAAGGCAAGAAAAATCAATGTCAATTAAGCTGTTGACAAATTTCCCGCTTACTAGTGGAGGAATGGCATTAGTACCCAGCCCTAATCCATTCACTTATCTCACTACTGATTCATAATGTTCCATCACAAAGCGATAATTTTTCAAATTCTCGATTTTACCATTTAACTGCAAGACCTCATTCTGTAGCTTGGTAATTTCATTATTTCTCTTTTCTAACCCCTTGTACGCAACATCCAAATGAAACTGTTGTTTGCTGATTTTAAGTGAAAAATCACGTTTTTCTTTCTTTAAAGTTTCAATTGAATCTTTGTAACGTTTTTCATTTTCTTTGTAGCTTAACGTTGCAATACGAAGGGGTTTGACTTTGTCCTAAAGCTTAGAATTTTCTTCTTTCAATCCAACACATTTGGAACATGAAATGACAGCAAAAGAATTAGAGTCTACCTCAGTTGACGAACTTGATGCCTCCCCAATAGCCATGAGGGCAAATGCAGTTGTAGACTCCTCTTAGTCAGCTACAGATGCTTCCCGTTATTCTACTTCCATCATCTCTACTATCTCGACCATTAGACCAACTTGTGTTAAAGCAATAAGGGCATCCTCCAAATGAACACCCCAATCAAAGCTTTTGTCCTGTTGAGCTACCAAAGCAATGGACGTTCCACCTTGACCTTGATTGCGGTTGTTCGAATTGTTGTACCCTTGATTATTTCCTTGGTTGTTTCCCTGGCTTGGTCTAGTGAATCCTGAGGCAGGTGCTTTATCCTTCTGACATTCTCGAGCAAAGTGTCCAAAGTTCTGACACTTGTAGCACTTGGCCTTGGATTTATCAAAACCCACCTTGGCATTTGAATGCCCACCAATAAACTTCCTGTCAGTTCTATTCAAGAAACGCTTGGCCCTTCTCAAGATCATGGCCATATTCCATTGAATATCCATGTCCTCCATGTCATCTGGATCCACCTGATTAAAATCTTCTTCAATTGTTTCAGGATCTGTAAGCTTGCCACCAATGAAGTTCTCATAGGCAAGCATACAAGATGAAAATAATGCTACATGATCTTCAGCTATCTTGGCTATAGCAGTCTGGTTAGCTGAAGATGTGGAGGAAGGATTTCTTGAGGGATGTTGGTGGTGAGAACCAGTTCCAGATGCTGTAAAGCATGTATGACCACCACAACCATTTGAGTTATCTTCTTCATGAGAGTTCACTGAGAATAAGGAGATTCCAGAACCAGATGATTTAGCCATGGAAGACGTCCCATATTACATAGAAGGGTCTTGGATTTGAGGTCTCCCTGAGCTTTCTTTTCTCTTAAGGTTCATATCGTGTCTTGAACCTTACCGATTGCTTCTTCAATCGTCATCTCATAGAACTTGGGGTTCTCTCTTAGCAGAGTGGTATACATCTCAAACTTTGGTGGTAACGCATCCAGAAAATTTTCAACTAATTCCTCATCAGGATAGTTCAGCTCAAAAGCTTTTAACTCAGTTTGAAGATGATAGAATGTAGATATAAGTTCATCAATAGATTCATTCTCCAGGTATCTGAAGCACTCATACTGCTTTCTCAGGAGATCTCTTTTGCTCTTCTTGATGTCACTGTTTCCCTCAAATCTTTTCTGCAATGCCATCGAGAGATCTTTTGAATTATCATATCCTCTGAAGCTGTGAAAGAGTTCTCTAGTTAGGGCCATTGTAATAGATCCATGTGCTTTATTTTCTCTATCATAAACTTTCTTTTCTTCTTCATCTAGCTTAGATATAGGCTTGGGAACAACTTCATCAAGATATGTTTAAGTAGGATGCTTATAACCCTCAAGTATAGGTATCCATAAAGAGGAATCAGTGTATGATATAAAATGCTCAAAGTGTGCTTTCCAATTCGAATAATCATTACCATTAAGCAGCTTTGGCGGTTTTTGCGGGGTTCCAATCTCATTGTCATAATTAAGTAGGTTACCGAGGTTCTGAAGATTTGCCATAGTGAAACACTTAGTCAAATTTCAGAAAAATCAAAACAACTTGCGCACTTGAATCTGGCCTTGCGCACTTAAAGACCTGGTCTTGCGTATTTAAAATATGCCCTTGCGTACTTGACAAGTACGTAGGAGTAAATGATAAGTACGCATGAGATCACTTAAGTATGCTGCAAATATGTTCTTGCGTACTTGGTAAGTACGCAGCAAGACTGTACTTGTTGCCAAATATGGTAAGTACGCATATCACTTTTTCACTAACCCTCATCAACTTTTTTCAGTCATTGGAATCTCACCGGAGACAGAAAAAATTGAAGATATGACCAAACAAAATGAGCCAAAGGGTCAGAAACTCGTTTCTAACCAACCTTTGATGCTCAAAACACTCAAATACACAACAAAAGTCGGTTTTTGAGTGATTTTTTCTTCTAAAATAGTGCTCAGCTACCCCTATTTTATCACAAAAATCAATAAAAACACCCACTTTTGCTTGTAAAAACTCTGTAGGATGTGTAGAAGATGCTCCTAACACACTCACAACACTCGAAATCAAGAGCTAAGCTCTGATAGCACTTGTAGGTCCCCGGGTGTCTCGGATCGTTACGTGTGGGTGTGTGACTAGTCAGACCAGGTGCGGAATACCCGAGACTAGGTGGAGAATCAAGTAACACAAAGTAAAACGACAACGAAATCACTTTCAAACTCCGTCTTTTATAAACTTGAATCACTCAAGAGAGACATTAATTCTCTAACTTTGAAGATTAAGGAACAAGCATATCGGTTGGATATGGCTTATGCTGAGATTGAAAAGAGAAATGAAATTGTTGCTGAGAAAAACAAAGAAATTTCAGACAAAGAAGCGGAAGTAATCAGATTACATAGAAAACTGGAATGTTTTGGAAATTCATCACTATTGTTGGGTTATTTCAATGACAATGTTGATCCTGTTAAGAGAACAACTGGAATTGGATTTGCTCCTCCACCATTTAATGGAAATTATGTTGTAGAACCAGAGATCATTACTGAAGAGGATATTGATCCAAAGACAGTTTTAAAGATTAATCTAGTCATAGGAGAAGAAATGGTATATGATTCGGATAGTGATGATGAGATATTTGATGCTCTATAAAATTGATGGTGTTCCTAAAGATGTGAAGTTTGATGAACCAAAAGTAGTAAAACAAGTCACAAGAGATCGATGTATTCTTACAGAACCCGATGAAGCTGAACAACCAACTATTTCACCAATTTTATCTAAAAGTGGTTTTATTAGTGCTGGTGATATCAAGAAGGAGGTTTCAAAGGTTGAAAATAATTCAACAAGTGATTTCATTAAGCAAAAGGTGAATGTGGCAAAAACCAAAGACAGTTCATCGTTAGTTTCAAAGACTCATGTTGGTGAAATATCCAGAAAGATGTATGTTCCAGAGAAGCAAGGAGGTAGTTTGTTTTCATTGTAATGAAGTGGGACATATCGTGTTATATTGTCCTTACAAGAACAAAGAGAAGAATTTTCTTATTTCAGAAAAAAAAAGTTACACCTGTTGTTGTTCATGATTAATAAAAAGGTGTGAAGATTCTTCAAAGACCGATAGTGGGAAAGCCAACATCTGATAATGTGATGAAACAATCTATCAAGGGAAATTTGCCTAAGCGACATGTTACTAAACCTTTTGGGTTTAAGAGAGAGATGACACAACATGTTCATGATAAATTTTTTGATTCTAAACCAGAGTTTGTCCAATCTGGTGTTAGAAACAATGGTGTTTTTCATAACTTTGTGGAGAATCCTAAAGTTGGATTCACAATGAATTCACAACCTGAGGTCAAACTTTCAAGACCCAAAAGGCGAAGAAGGAACAGGCGATTAACAAAACTTTTGGAAAATGATCAATTTGAATCTGAATTTCAAAATCAATCAATTTTTGATAAGAAAAAGAATGTTTCAAAATCCAAAATGTCTGATTCTGATTTACCTAAATCACTAAGGGTAGATGATAATAGAGATTGAGGTTGTTTATTTTGATGCTAATGGAAGATCCAAGACCACAATGGCTTGGGTCCCCGTTTCTAACTAATTTCCTTTGTTTGTGTAGGGTCAACCAAGGAAGACTATCAACAACAAATGGTGTGTGGACAGTGGTTGCTCCCGACATATGACAGGAAACATTCGTTTGCTTGAAGATGTTATTAAAATTGATGGAGGTTATGTCGCTTTTGCAGGTAATAAAGGCGGGTACATAACTGGTCAAGGAACGTTAAAGAATGAAAAGGTGAAGTTTGAGAAAGTCAATTATGTTGAGCAACTCGAACATAATCTACTCAGTGTATTTCAAGTGTGTGATAAGAAGTTTTCATTTCATTTTAATGATTCTGAATGCTATATTCTGAAGCCGGGATTTGAAATACCTGAAGAATGGATTCTGATGAAGGCTCCGAGAAGAAATGACACATATGTTTTAGCCATGAGTGTTGCTACAACAACGGCTTAAATTCCTACATGTTTACTCTCAAAAGCATCTAAATCTGACTCTATTCTTTGGCATTGGAAGCTAGCTCATATCAACTTCAGAAAAAATGAAATATTTGGTGAAGAATGATTTGGTATCTGGTATTCCAAAAATGAAATTTGATGTGTCAGATGACTGCATTCCTTGCAAGAAGGGCAAGCAACACAGGAAGTCTCACAAATCCAAGAAACAAAATTCTATTGTTACTCCTTTGGAGTTACTGCATATGGATTTGTTCGGACCGATAAGTATTCGAAGCATTGGAGGTAAATCATACTGTGTGGTGGTAACGTATGACTTCTCAAGATTTTCATGGGTTAAGTTTTTGGCAACAAAGTCTGAAATGGCAGAGACAGTTCAATACTTAATTCTTGGGTTGGAGAATCTTTTGAATCAGAGAGTCAGGCGTATCAGAAGTGACAATGGCAGCGAGTTCAAGAATAGCAAGATGGGACTCTTTTGTTTACAAAAGGGTATACATCATGAATTTAGCACTCCATATGTTCCTCAACAAAATGATGTTGCTGAGCGAAAGAACAGAACTCTGATTGAGGCAGCTAGAACTATGTTGGCGGATTCTAAGCTACCTGTTACTTTTTGGGCTGAAGCTGTGAATATGGCATGCCATGTCCTGAATCGTGTTCTGACCGTCAAGCGACACAACAAGACATGTTATGAGTTGTTAAATGGTCAAAAGCCTAATTTGAATTATCTTCTTCCTTTTGGAAATCCGTGTACTCTTCTAAAGATCCGGGATGTTTCTACCAAGTTTAGCGAAAAGGCGAGTGAAAGAATTTTTTTGGGATATGTTGCCAATTAGTTGAATAAAAGAGTGTATAACAAGGAAACACGACCGATTGAAGAATGGTTTCATATCGATTGTTCTAATCGATCTATTCCCCAGAAGGCGGTTGGTCGAGAGTGGGCGTTTGATTATGACAACTTCTTCAAGTATTTTAACTTTGCTCCTGACTTATCTGATGAAGAAGTTGCATTACTATACAATTCATGTCATTGTGACTAAGATCATGGGTTAACTCCAAAATCAACGGTTCCACATTCCATTCCATCATCATCAGTTCACCCTGATCCGAATGCTGCATCGAGTTCGGGAACTCACGAGGCTGATAGTGAGGATGATGAAGAAATTTTTCAGGATTCTTCAGCAGATCCATTAATTGTTGTGGATTCATCCAACGCTACACATGTTCAGGGGGAGAATTTTACACAGTTAGATTCAGAGATACCAGTCGATCAATCTTCTCAATCAGATACTTCTCAAGTTGATATTTTACCTGTTCCGGAGATGGCTTCCATAAAAGAACTCAAAGATCATCTCGTGACGGATATCATTGGGAATTTGCAAGATGGAGTTCAAACTCATTCTTTAACTGAAAATACTTGTTTATATTAATATATTAGAGATACTAGAGTAATTGATGTTTGCTTACATTCTTGTTTTATTTCTCAGGTAGAACCTAAAAATGTGGAGATGGCTTTACAAGACAATAACTGGATAGAAGCAATGCAAGAAGAGCTTGCTCAATTTGATAAGCTAAAGGTGCGGAATTTAGTTGATTTACCAAAGGGAACGTATCCGATTGGCACCAAGTGAGTTTACAAATGTAAAAAGGATGATCGTGGTGTTGTGGTAAGGAACAAAGCAAGATTAGTCATATAGGGCTTTAATCAACAAGAGGGAATTGATTATACTGAGGTGTACGCACCTGTAGCACGGCTGGAAGAAATTCGTTTGTTTTTAGCTTTTGCTTCGTTCAAAGGTTTCAAGGTTTATCAACTGGATGTCAAAAGTGCTTTATTTTATGGCAAGGTAAAAGAGGAAGTTTATGTTTTTCAACCACCAGGATTTGAGGATCCATTGTATCCTTCAAAAGTATTCAAGCTAGATAAGGCTCTTTACGGTGTTCATCAAGCACCACGTGCGTGGTATGAAACGTTGTCGCAACACCTTTTAGACAATGGTTTCGATCGTGGTCGAATTGATTCCACCTTGTTCATAAAGAAAGCAGGGGGAGATTACCTGATGGTTCAGATCTACATGGATGATATTATATTTGGCTCAACAAATGAAAAGTTATGCAAAGAGTTTGAGAGTGTTATGAAATTGAAGTTTGAAATGTCCGTTATGGGAGAGTTGTCGTTATTTTTAGGATTACAAGTTAATAAAAAATAGGATGGTTTCTTTATACATCAGTCTAAATATGTGAATGACATTTTGAGCCAGTCCAAAATGGAAGACTGTACCCCATATGACACTCTGATTCCGGTAAATCACAAGATGAATCTAGATCCGGAAGGAAAGGATATTGACAGCCTCTTGTATAGGGCAATGATTGGATCTCTCATGTACTTAACTACATCAAGGCCAGATATAATGTTTGCCGTGTCTCTCTGTTCTAGATTTCAAGCAAAACCAAAGGAATCACATCTGATTGCAGTCAAACGTATTTTTCGATACCTGAAAGGAAAACCGAGATTAGGATTATGGTTTACGCATGGTTCTAATTTTGAATTTAATGCATATACTGACTCGGATTTTGGAGGCTGTTGTTTGGTAGGAAATCTACAACAGGAGGTTGCCAATTTCTTGGAAATAGTCTTGTGTCATGGCAATGTAAAAAGCAGACTACTATCTCAATTTCAACATATGAAGCAGAATACATCGCTGCTGCAAGTTGTTGTTCACAAATTTTGTGGATTCAGCAACAATTAAGAGACTATGGCTTGAATTTCACTTGCACCCCCATGTTCATTGATAATAATGCCACAATGTCTATAACAAATAATCCAGTTAAGCACAGTAAAACAAAGCACATTGAAATCAGATATCATTTTATTCGTGATTGTGCAGATAAAAAGTTGATTGAGATGGTGAAAGTTCATACTGATGATAATCTTGCAGATTTGTTCACCAAGGTATTTGATCGCACAAGGTTTGAATTTCTGATAAAGATGATTGGTATGATCAATCTCAAATAAGTTTTTCTGCTCAAAATAATTCTCATGGAGGTTTATTTTTTTTTTACTGCTTTCTTTTATTTCTGCATTTCAATTTACTGTCAAAATTTTATTTTCTTTCAAAAAGTTTTAAAAAACCCAAATAAATTGAAAAATCTTAAAATTAACATCATTTGAGCATGAGAAGAAATGATAGTACATCAATAGATATTCATTCACACATGACCTTAGATTGACTGGTTGGTGATGTATGTTTATTCAATATATCTAAATTATATATGTTTTGATCTAAACTTCAGAGACTGCACAAATAGGAGATGATTGTGTTGTGTATGCATATAATTTAGCTTGTCAATAGGCTAAAAGCGTCTTTGAACCATTAGTAGTGTGAAAAACATAATTGCATATGTTGCAACTGTGATTTGAACCCATTTTATGCCTCGGTGTGTGTGTTAAAAGATCACTATCAGATATAGAATATGAGATTTAAAGTGATTCATGATACTAGTATCGGACTATATTGATTAGCACAATTTTTTAGTTCACTTCACTGCCCATGCCCCGAAAAACATGCAATGTGAGGTTAAACTAAGGTATGTTTCTGACAACATCTGTTGGAACATATGCTCGCCCTTGGATTATATTGATATATCATCTTTACTGATTCCATTGAATTCATAATCTAGATAACAGTTGGATTCACGTACCTAAATCTTACAATTCCACATATATAAGCCAAGAAATAGAATCATTCTGATTCCTTATATCCTTCGGGATGTGTTTCTTTTCCTGTGCTAATTGAGATACTTTCATCCTGGAGATTGATATTATTTTTACATAAGTCTCATATGTCTTGAAAATAGTGCAATTTACTTTCTGTTGGCATACTAGTGCGGTACACGTTGTATTTCATACTTAAATGGTACCTTAACTCACAAGAAAGTGGGAATGAGATGCTTTTAGTATCAAATCTTATAATATTGACAATTTAAATTTGTGTGTGATAGCCTGATCCTGTTTTCTTTGAATGTTTATCACGTATCATAACATGTAATAATCTTGAGAGGATATTAGTTTTATTGATCAAGGTTTGAAAGAATGGCATAGGATACCAATTACCTTGATATACGGATTTTTTATCCAAGATGTGTGATTGATATATCATCTATACTGATATGAACTTCTTGCTCATGGTGTTCACCAAAAATATGTAATTTTGTTTGATTCATTTCAGTTTGTATAGAGAAAAACCTAAAATATGTGTTTTCAAGTTTGTATAGATAAAATTCAATAAGATTTTACGTCATGCTTCCGTGAGAATTCCAAATTTTATTAAAAGATTCGGGATTGGATCGGATACATGTTTCTAGTGAGTGACAAGAAATATTGAGGAAGAGAAGTATAAAAAGTTTAAAAGAGTTCATAGTTTAAAATTTCTCTAAGTGTGTAGAAGAAGCGAACTTATTGGCTTCGCCTTGCTTATATCTTTTGTTTGAAGCAAACTTGTTCATATTCTCATAAAACTTGTCTGAAGTGAACTTAGTGGTTTTTAAGCGAGTGTGATCGAAGTGATTAGATCTGTGTTGTGGTTTCTATTTTCTGGTTATTCAAGGATTTGTGCATCAAACCAAGGTAGAATCAGGTTCTTTTATCCATTGAATTGTTCAAATCATGTTGTTTTCTGATCTAGGTTACGGTTTGTGTTGCCTCGACTAGTTTTGGATCTAAACCTCGATTTAATATGTGTTATGCTTGAAATTGATGATTGATAAAGATTCATCGAGTTGTTTTGATCATGTGGTGTTCGTTTTTAACATCGGATTTCATTGATTGGGAGGTTTTTTATTTCGGTTGGTTTTTCTGAGCTTGGAGCAAACTTGCTCAATCGTGTAGGTCCACATGACTCATCTGCAGATCGATCTCGTGACAGGACGTCTCCATAACACGGAGTGTGGAATCCTTCGTGTTAAAGTTTCTATACGAATTGACAATAGAAACAGCAGGTAAATAAACTTCTCTTTGTATTCCACAAAACACAGAGTTTACAAATTCACAGAATACAATCGTTCAAGCCCCTTTAGAATAGAACCTGTAAACACCTATTTATAGACACAAACTCTACAATAGGCGAACTTAACAAGTTCGCTCTTAAAGATTAGTTCGCCTCTCTATGAACTTGTACAATATTCCTGAGGCGAACTTCTCTATGAACTTACACAGAATTTTATCAACAGTTACAAAACATGTCCTAACAGACTCCTCTTTAACTGTTTCTAACAATTATATCAATTACAAGTCAAAGACTCTAAGAATTTTATCAACAGTTACAATACATGTCCAAACACACTGTAGTCTTCGTCTTGTTCATCTGCACTTTCTCTTTCTATCTAGAAGAAAACTTGGGAGAAGGACCCCTTGTCAACTTTTGTCTGTAATATTCAGTTTTTACAAAGGAGAACAACCAAGAATAACCAACAATTAAGATTTCCATGGAAGCAGGAAAAATAAAATCTTTTTGGTTTTTCAAACATAAAAAACACAAAATCTTTTTGGTTTTTCTTTGTACAAACTAAAATGTAAAATACAAAATCACATCTTTTTGGTCGAACATCACGAGTAAGAAGATCATATCAGTATATATGATATATCAATCACACATCTTGGATATAAAATCCATATAATATCAAATGGTATCCTATGTCATTCTTTCAAGCATTGACCAATCAAACCAATATCTTTCAAGATTATCACACTCTATCTTTTCAAGACTTTCATATTGCATGTTATGATACGTGATAAACATTCAAAGAAAATAGGATCAGGCTATGACACACAAATTCAAATTGTCAATATTATAAGATTTGAAACTAAAGCATCTCATTCCCACTTTCTTGTGAGTTGAGGTACCATTTAAGTATGAAATACAACGTGTACCCTGCTAGTATGCCAACAGAAAGTAAATGCACAATCATCAAGACATATGAGATTTTACTAAAGAGTATCCGAATTTCCAGAATGAGGAGACATCACTTAGCACATGAATAGCATAATCCAAATTGGATTGTATATGAATCAATATGATTCAGAATTGAATGATTCAATGTTTTGGCTTATATATGTGGAATCATAAGATTCAGGTACGTAGATCCAACTGTTATCTTCAATGGAATCAGTAAAGATGATTTATCAATATGATCCAAGGGCTAGTATATGTTTGACAGATGTTGTCAAGTACATATCTTGATTATACTTCAAATTGCATGCTTTTCGGGACATGGGCACTGAAGCAAATCGAATGAATAGTGCTAAGAACATAACCCGAAACTGATCTCATAGGACAATACTTATTAAAAGCTAATATTATTTATCTGATAGTGATCTTTTAACACACACACCCAACATAAAATGGGTTTAAATCACAGTTGTAACATATGCAATTGTGTTTTCACACTACTAATGGTTCAGTGACGCTTTTAGTCTATTGACAATTCAAATTATATGCATACACAACACTATCATTTCCTATTTGTGTATTCTCTGAAGTTTAGATCAAAACATATAATTCAGATATATTAACATAAAGCACCAACTAGTTAGTCTAAGGTCATGTGTAACTGAACATCTACTGATGTACTATCATCTCTTCTTTAACTTCAAATAATTTCTATTTTATCTTTTTCAATTAGTTTGGCTTTTTCAAAATCTTTTTCAAAGAAAGTAAAACAAACGAAATTAAACCTTCCATGAAAACATTTTATGAAAAACATTTTACTTGGTTACTCAGGAATAAGCAATTCAATCAATTAAAAACTCAAACCGATGTAATCGAATGTAAATGAATGCCTTTGCCTTTTTCACCAAACACAATACGGTACTCCCCCTATCCTATAGACTCCCTCTCAACTAGTCAATGACTCCCTCTCAACTAGTCAAATGGTTGCATCAACCACTTTATGCTCTCCATCGTCATCCTAAACTTCCGGGTTGTCCTTTGGACTTTGTAAAGTCTTTCCAAAACATTGTGTGTGACATATTCTACCCGTTGAGCTTCAAGTCATTGAATCAAATAGATTTACCAACTTCTGGAATGACTCATTGCTCTTGCAGATGTCATTCCATGTCATGTGCTATGAACAACCACTATCAACAAACCAAATGTTATTAATAGTCCCACTTGGTTAATCCTGCACAACTAACAAGAAACATTAATTTGAAATTGGGACCCAAGCCTTGGTAGTCATGGGTCGTCCATCTGTATCAAGATAATAAACCGCACTCCATTCACAATCGAATCTCTCATCGATTTTTAGTGATTGCTCCGACGAGTCAGAAACAGAAACTTTAGATTTCCAAACATACTTTTGTTCATTAAGTTCTTTTTACTTAAAATGTGAAGTGTTTGAACACTCTTGTTCATTTAAAAAATGTTTAGATTATGAAAGCTCTTGTTGTTCTAAACGTTTTCTCAATCTTCTGTTTCTCCTCCGTCTTTGAGGTCTAGAAAGCCTAACCTCAGATTTTGAATTACCCTTTGGTGTATCATGAGGTTTAACCACATTTGGGTTAACATAAGGCTTACCAATATTTCTTACCTTTTCTGGAGTAACATGCCGGTTACCTTTGGCGTTGTGAGGACAAGCAATCCGAATGTGACCAACAAGACCACAATAAAAGCAAGATCTCTTCTCACGATATTCTCTCATATAAGGAATCTTCACACGATAAAATGAACTTGAAGAATATTCTCCTACATGAACTTCTTTTTGCTTTATTTTCTCTGGAACTCCAGATTTTGCAACAGGTTTTGATACAGGCTTCATCTTCTCAGGAAATACATGCTTCTTCCCTTTATTTTTGTAAGGACAATTCATCATAATGTGTCCCATCTTACTGCAATGAAAACATGTACGCCTATCTTGATAATCTCTAACATATGGAACTCTCCTTGAGTTTGAAGAACTTCCAAATGTATTTTTAATAGATGAATTAGAATCAACCTTTGGTTCTTCTTGCTTAACCTCTTTCGGTGTCCCCTCTATCTTAGCTTCATAAAAAAATTCATCATCACTCTCATCGGAATACACCATATCTTCACCTGTGACTGGATGCACTTTCAACACAGTCTTAGGATCTAAATCCTCTTCTTTTATAATCTCAGGTGCAATGGAATAATTTCCATTGAATGGTGGAGGAACATAACCAATACTACTAGTTCCCTTCCCCTCTTCCGTATTATTAAAATATCCTAGTAAGAATGATGAATTTCCAAAGCTTTCTAACTTTCTATGTAATCTGATCACCTCTGCTTTAGATTCAGCTAGTTCTTTAACTTTCTTAGCAAGATCATTATTTCGTTTCTCAATTTCTGCAAAGGATATATCCAGGTGATATGCCTGCTCTTTGATCTTCAAAGTCAGAGAACTTATATCCCTGTTCAGTGATTCTATCCTTTCAACACACATTCTCATTATCTTTTAATTTCTGATTTACCGTGTGCATGGATTTCATATCACAAATGAGGTTTATGTTATCATCCATAACCCTCATCATTTTATCCTTCATTGAAATACGGTTAGAATAAAATGTTTCAGAGTTAGAAACTACCGTCTCCTTTTCTTCTAAAGAAGATGCACCAGGAGCCATGAATACATCATTAGCTTCACCCTTTTGAGCAACAATGACAGGCTCTGTATCAATTTCTGATTCACTCAGATCATCTTCAACTGTCTGGAAGCTTACATTAGTCATCATATCACTCTCGGTAGACTGAGTACTTTCACCAGAACGAATACTCTCACTATCACTTAACTCTGCAGAAGAATCACTTTGAGAATAACTCGGTTTTCCAATACTTCTTTGATCAAGACAACAAACGCTTGAGTAGTAGCTTCACCCTTTTTCTTCAAAGTTTCCCATAGATCTCTTGAAGTTGGACACTTCCCGAGACTAGGAATGATTTCTTTTGGTAAAGACAATTTTAAAGTTTCACACGTTTTCATCTCTTAATCAAACTTCTGTTTTTCTACTTTAGTAAGAGCTGTCACTGGTTTAGGAACATCACGAAATTCCAGAAAGTCAAAAGTAGGATGCACATATCCTTCAAATATGTGTGTTCAAAAATTTTCATCAGTGTCTGATACGAACAGTTCGAACCGAACTTTCCAACTACGGTAATCTGATATGCATAAAAGCCTTGGTGGCATAGTTTCAATCTCATCATCATCATAAGAAATTGACATTTTGAAATTTTAGAAAAAATATCCGAAAAACAATTTCCCGCCAAAATACTCTTTTTAAAAATTTCAAAAAACAATCAAAATTTCAAAAATGATTTAAAACAACCATATAAGCTTTCCCTAAAAAATTTGAACAAGAACGAATTTCCCGCCAAAATACTTTTTTTTAAGAACACTAGCGAACTAGATAAGTTCGCCTAAAATTAGTTCGCCTGTTACTGCCTGAGCGAACTTAATAAGTTCGCCTGAACTTCACTGAGCAAACAAGACCACAAGCGAACTTGATAAGTTCGCCTAATCAATAAGTTCGCCTACTGAATAAGTTCGCTTAAACTGAGTGAAGCGAACTTGATAAGTTCGCCTACTAAGTTCGCCTGCAACAGAATCTCAGCAAGTTCGCCTGCTTAAGCTGTAACAAACTCAGGAAAATGTCTTCAACCCAAACACAAACAACAAGTACCGAAAATCTTCATTACTCATAGATTAGAAGGAAATTTGAAGAAATTTGACCGTAGGATTAGGTATTTTATGAATTAGAACACTTCTATCGGATTAATTTCACCAAAAACCACTTCAAATCCATGAATTTAGCAGCAAAATCAACTTCAAGAACTTGAAAACCCCATGGATACAAAAACTTGTAAAAATGATAAATTTCTTGTCAAATTGTACACAAAAATCGTCTCTAATCACCAAGAATCAAAAACAAATCACGAGAAAAAGCTCTGATACCACTTGTAGGTCCACATGACTCATCTGTAGATGGATCTCATGACAGGACGTCTTGATAACACGGAGTGCGGAATCCTTCGTGTTAACGTTTGTATACGAATTGACAATAGAAACAGCAAGTAAATAATCTTCTCTTTGTATTCCACAAAACACAAAGTTTACAAATTCACATAATACAATCGTTCTAGCTCCTTTAGAACAGAACCTGTAAACACCTATTTAAAGACACAAACTCTACAATAGGCGAACTTAACAAGTTCGCTCCTAAAGATGCCTCTATGAACTTGTACAATATTCCTTATGCGAACTTAACAAGTTCGCTCCTAAAGATGCTTAGGCGAACTTGTTAAGTTCGCCTCTCTATGAACTTACACATAATTTTATCAACAGTTACAAAACATGTAGGAACAAGGCGAACTTATTAAGTTCTCCTCTTGCAACTCTAAGCGAACTTAATAAGTTCGCCTCAGGGGACAGAAGTGTTTTTGACTTAGCATTTTTTTTTTTTTTAATTTTTTTGTATAGTGTTTTTTTTAACATGTTTTGTTTGTGGTTTTTGCTATGTCATTTTTACAGATGGATCGTCGAGCTGAATATAAACAAAACCAAGTGGCGTTGGTGGATCCAAATTTATCTGAAGCGGTGAATTACCGAGAAATCATTAACTTTTTTAATAGATCAAGGATAAGTGTTGTTGTTTCGGCAAATCCCTACATCAGCTTGAATTACATTCAATGGTTCTGGGATACAGCACAACATGACTGTATTGTGGATTCGAATGTTATTAGAGCTACTGTCAACAACACGAAAATAGCAATATTTGTTGATACTATTCGTCAAGCCCTACATCTTGGAGGAAATGATGAAGAACCTTTGGGGTTACCGTCTACATTGATTATGGGTTGTTTTCAAAGAATGGGTTACAGAGGAAGAGCTAATGATACTCAAGCGAGGAAGGGTGGTCTAGTAGGACAATGGAGATACTTTATGTACGTCACTATTCAATGTTTATCTCCTATGAAAGCTGGAACTTATGGTTTGAAGACCTCACTACAATCAGCTATGGTGGCTCTTACTTTGAATAGAGGGTTCAACTTTGCTCACTATTTTTTTAAGGAGATAGTGACACAGATTACTCCACCGGCTGGTCAAGGATTTCTTTTGTATCTGAGGTTTCTAAAAATGATTCTGAATCATCTTATACCGAATTTACCTCAGTTACCACAACGTCTTACTCTAACTCCAATGACCAAAAGGATTTTCACTGATTGTAACAACATCAAGCAACAAAATCCAGCCTTGATACATGTTCTGTAGGATCGTGACAATACAAGATGGTTCTGTTCTTAGTTGAGGTTGGCGGAAACAAAATCAACTACACAATTTATAATCAAGTAAACACAAAGAATACTGATAAACACTGTTGTATTAAGATTTTGTGAATGCAAAGATTACAAGTGAGAAACTCAATGAATAAGTATGACAAGCACTACAAGCACACTTACAATGAAGTGGCAACTCAGTATTTATAGTAACTTAGAATCAAGACAGACCCTTGATTCTAAGGATCAGATCGAACACAAGCCGTTGATCTTGTTTATTAATTTACATTACACGTAAAGGCTAATCTAGTTAACTTTACTGAAACGTTTTCTTTATTCATGATTGTTTGCATGCTTGGAGAAGTGTATTGTTGTCCGTCATTGGTTGACCATAGCGGTTCCTTCTGCTTTGAGTCTATCAGTTGCTTTTGCAGAAAGGTGTCAGAGACGCTTGGCCTGGATAGTCAGCTGCAGCGTTTGGTTTTCAGTGAATAGAGCTATCAGCTGCAAAGAGTGAAGGTTGCTGCTGGTAAGCCTATCAGCAGCAAACCTGGATAACCGCTGCTGATAAGCCTATCAGCAGCAAGTTGTGCTGAATGCTGCTGATAAGCTTATCAGCAGCATTTGTACTTAGAATAATTTTGTAACAATCAGTCTTTGGTTCTACAAACTCCCCCTAGACTGATGCTACCAAAATTCTTCTAGTCCCTTTGTTGCTGAAGCTTTTGCATATGGCTGACTATTCTTTCCACCTCATAGCCTCTTTGATCCTTGCTGGGATTATTCAATGGAAGTTCAGACAGAGTCTTGATGTCTTTGTGTGGCATTTTGTAGATAGCTTTGCTTGAACATCTCATATGCTGCTTCTTTACATCAATCAAAGTGAATTCATCCAAATCAGCATTATAGGACCAAGATACAAATGGAGAGTGAGACTTGAGTGGTTTGATATTCATGACCACATCTTTGCTAGGATTGAAGTAGTGTCTGATAGCTAGCATAAGATGTTTCCCACTCTCATTTGTAGGCTTATGAGCTTCACCCAGCTCTAAAATTCTTTGAAGATCGGAATCAGGTAATTGCAGAACCTCATCAACAGACCTGTAAGTGGATCTTCTTCTCTCAGTTCTCCCCCTGAAGATCTCAAACACTTGATCTTGTGAATTGTAGAACCAGTTAACTATATTTCTTGAGTCTTCTGGTTTAGGAGTGGGTTTGGGTATCTTCAAGGGAGGCTGTTGATGAGTGGGAGCTGGGTCGGATGACTTGGACTTTTTGGGTGGGGGAGTGGAAGGCTTGGGGATGTTTGTGGATGGTGTTTGGAGAGAGGAAGTAGTTTCTGGTGCAGAGGTTCTTTGTTTCTTGACTGGTCTCTTTTCCAGTCTTTCTTCCTCTTCCTTTTTCACTATTGTATACAGGGCTTGTAGGTTCATGAAGGACATGGGACCTAACCTTTTTCCACTTTCTCCCCTTGCCTTAAGGAAGTCAGTCATCTTCTTCCTTTCTTCATGGGTCCTTAGATTAAGGGCAATGGCTTTCTTTGACTTCTGTTGAGCTTTTTCTTTCTCTTCATCTTTCTTTTTCCTTGCCAATTCCCCCTGCTGACCCATGAAGGCTCTATAGATCTCTTTGTTTGACAGTTTTTCAAGGTAGTCTGCATCCTCACCTTGAGAGATCAGAGCTTCAGTCCACTCCTCCCCTAATTCTTTTGCTAATTTAGAATCAGTGATTCTAAACTTAGCATCTTCCTTCCTTTTCTTTTTAGCTTCTTCTTCTTCTTCTTTTGCAAACTCTTCCTGCAGCTGTCTAGCAAGTTGTTCATCTTTCTCAACTTGAGACCCTGCATGGACTTTTACCTTCATTTCATCCAGCTGTTTGGCATACAACTGGATTGTCTGTTGTCTGAGAAGTATGGCTGCCTTTCTATCTTCATGCCTTTGTTTTTGAGCCATCTCTTCAGCCAACTCTTCTTCTTCTCTTTTCCTTCTTCTCTCTTCTTTCTCTTTCTTTTCCTTTTTCAACCTCTCTTCATCCTCTTTTGTCATGATGCCCTTCCCTTTATTAACATTGGATGCCTCTGCTCTAGCTTCACTGATCACAGAAACAGCTGATTGTTGTGCTGTTGGGATCTCTGCCTCGGCTTCATTGGCATTTTGAGAGGTAGATAAGGGAAGGTCTTCAGTTTGGCACTCAGGATCTGTAAGTTCTAGCAGCCTTTCTCTCACAGAGGATCTTGCTTCATAAGCTGCAGCGCAGATGTTAACTGGAGGGGAATCTGAGTTGGAGTCAGTGTCAGAGGATGACACATCTTCTTCCTCATCAATCCTTCCTTCCTTCTCAAGGTGAGCTTTGATAATTGCTATCATCGCCTGGCTTTCAAGGGAGTTGACATTGCAGATGTTGGCTTTTAGTAGATAGATCTTGTGGAGGAAGTTTGTTGGTAGCTGAAGGATGTTCCCGGTGTTGATGAGGAGAGCAGAACCGTTGCTTAGGAAGAAAGCGTGGTCAAGGAGCCTAGTGCTTACCCATCCTAGCACGTCCGAGTCCTTGACCAGAAAGGCATACAGAAATCTTTGAAGGCCCAGAACTCCTTCTTTAGTGAGAAGACTGCTCCTTGTTATTGCAAGATTGTTGGGAGATAGTCTTCTTTCTGCGGCCGACAAAGATTCAGGATAAGCTACCCGTCTTGCTGTTTGTAGGAGTCTTCTGAACTTGGGTAGAGTATCCTCCATCAGGTCATAGAACCTGCCAATGGCAAGTTCTGCTGAGAGATCCGTTGAAGAGTTGATGCAGTTAGATAGATATAGTTGTAGGACTTGGAGGGCATTGAGTGAGTTCCAGTTCAGCTCTTCTACTCCGCTGAACTCCCATCCAATCTAGAACCTCTCAGCTGATCCATCATACCCCCAAGCTAGAATAGAGTCAAACTCTAGCTTCTTTGAAGATTTGAAGATTTGGGGGGTAGTGGATTGACCTATGATGGCTGCTGCTTCAGGGATGATGCTGACCAATGTAGATGTTTGATCTTTGCCTTCAACATCAGTCAGCACTTCATCCACAGCCCTGACAACCAACTTCCAGTCTTCAGAGATCTCTTCTTCTTCATCTTCTGATACTGGCAAGTCGTAGACCTGTACAAAAGTTGGCCTGTAAAGTGAGCTTTGGAAGGCAGCCTGCTCCTGTATCCAGTCTTCAAGGCTGTCTTCATCTTCTTCCATGGAGACTCTCTCCCCCTTTTTGGTTGCATCAGTGGACATATAGGCATCTGTTTGAGTGCCCACTGAGACAAGAGAGGGAGAAGCCGTGGAGGGACATTGATGGGCTTCATGCATCAAGACTTGGTGTCGTAGTTTGGACACTTCAGCCTCAAGCATAGCCACCCTGGCCGTCAAATCCAAGTTGTGTAGTTTCAGACTGTCCTCATCCACAGTTGTGGAATCCTTGGACCCAGATGGGTCCGTAGGCTGAGCCTCAACATCCCCATCACCCGTGGTTTCTTGGCTCCAGGGATTCCTCTCAGTGAGGGGAGTTTCCAGGGAAACACCCTCACCATGAGTTGCCGTGGTCGAGGTCTTAAAGATGTTGTCACTGTCCTCCTGGTCATTTGATGGACCAGCAGTAGTGACAGCCTCTTCCACATCCACTCTTTCAATACTCCAAGAGTGGACCTTCAAGGGTGAAGAACTTGGGCTGGGTGTGTCGGAAGCAAGACCAATCAGTACCTCCTTGATAGTGGTAGTTGGAGAAGGTGCATCACTTTGGTCGGGTTCCTCATCACTTAAGTTCAAGGAAGACAGGAATGGCTCAACGGGCTGTTCTATGGATCCAGGAAGTGATCCTAATCCTAATAGAGAGACTTCCGAAGGAGTCTCCCTAACAATGTGGCTCTCCCTTATGGTATTCTCACCAGAATGTTGTGATTCTGAGTGAGGGATGTTGGCTTGGGTTTGGGCCTTGGAGGCACGAGAAGAAGGAGTTCTCTTGCCCCTTTTTCTTGTATATTTGGCTGCAACCGGGGCCCTGTGTTCCGGTTGAGCAAGCAAACTGGGGGTGAGTAATTTATGTACCTATACATCCTCAGTAGAATGCACAGGGGTTCGAGAAAGGGAAGCAGTAGTTTGAGTTTGTGGCAGTGAGGTGGAGGGTGTGGGATCAGTATCAGCTGGGTTTGCTGAACTGTCACCCTAGGCACTCTGCGTGTTCAACATTGTAGATAACAATGGAACATCGGCCCCGGAGAACTTTGATGAAACTGTTCTCATGCTTTGAAAAATATTGTTCTTATGTCCCAAAATTGAGTAGATTCTTGAAGTTTTTGAAAGATCTTGGTGCTCAATGTTGAACACTTCCTGCAAGAATCTGGGGTACATGAAGAACTGTGATTTCACCCCTTCTTGAAGGTTGTATCTCAAACCTTCAAGAATGAGGTGGGAAAAATTGAAACCCTCCCCAGTTATCATACCGTGAATTGCCGACGCAAGTCCGGAGCTGAGTTGGTTCCAGCCACTCCTCTTCTGGGATATGCATTGGAGAAGAGTGTGGCAGAGATACTTCCATTTGGGACCCATGAGTGCCTTCTCTATCGTATACTCTGTTTGATTCCCAGTGTACCCTATGGATACAAAGGTCCTCATGTATACGTCTCTTGGGTAAGAGGTGGCGTCCCCTTCATCTTGAAGCTTGAGGTGTTGGCGGAGCTTTGCTTCAGTTATGATTATCTCTTTGCCGTCTACTGTTCCTTTGATTTGGGGAGTGCCCTGTTCAGTAGAATACACGGCTGAGCTCCAAAAATCTTCCATGTGGGAAGTGTAGATGGTTGGGTTGACTGTTAGGGCATGGAGGATTTTGGACCGACAAAGGAAGTCGATCATATCATCGAAACCCTCGGACTTCTTGCCTTTTATTAGGTATGCAGTGAGGTTGTGGTATGGAGCAAACTTGTCGTTGGGGATGTTTATGTCAGCGACTGCCATTGTTATGGATTTGGAGGGAAGAAAGAAGGGTGTTTGAATGGTAGTTATGGAGGGTTTTGAATGCTGTGGGGATGGGAGTGAAAGTGATGGGAGATAGGTTTGAAATAGAATGTGAAGAGGTTGAGGGAACGTTTGTGATTGTGATATAACGGCAGACGAAGAAAAAGCAACCTTACTTGTACAGTACAACCTGTTTCACTTTTCGTTGTTACAGCTGTAATGCACCAAGGCAGTCATGGAAGGGACTGACGGTAAATTTTACAGCGGGTAAAAGTTAATTTAGACTTATGTTTACCCATCAGCAGCAAACTTGGTTGCTGCTGAAAGATAAGAGTATCCGCAGCAAAATTGGTTGCAGCTGATGGATAAGCCTATCCGCTGCAAACTTGGTTGCTGCGGAAAGATAAGTCTGTCAGCAGCAGATTTTGCTGCTGAAAGGTTTAAAGATCTGCAGCAAAGGAATTGCTGCTGAAAGCCTTAAAGCTATCCGCAGGAAACATGTACCTGCTGATAACTTAAAGCTATCAGTGGCAAAACTTTTGCTGCTGATGCTTTTACCTGTCAGCAGCTGAAGGACAAAAATGCTGCTGACCCATAACTTTTATTTACAACAAGGGACAAAAAGACACATTTTAAGGAGAAACTTGAGATGGATTTTAATCAAAGTTCATCATACCAATTGATTCAACTAAATATCTGAATCTAGCTTCATCAAAAGGTTTTGTAAACAGATCAGCATATTGCTCATTTGTATGACTTTGGTTAAAATAATTCTCCTTTTCTCAGCTTGATCTCTTATGAAATGGTACCTGATGTCGATGTGCTTTGTCTTTGAGTGCTGCACCGGATTGTTTGTGATAGAGATAACACTCATGTTGTCAATGTGAATTGGAGTCTGCAAGAAGGTCATTCCATAGTCAAGCATTTGATTTTGGATCCAGATGACCTGTGCACAGCAGCTTGAAGCTGCAATGTATTCCGCTTCAGCTGTTGAAGTAGAAACACATGTTTGCTTTTTTGCATTGCCATGAGATGAGCCTTCCTCCAAGAAATTGACATCCCCCAGATGTGGACTTTTTGTCCAAGTTACAACCCCCATAGTCACTGTCAGTGTAGGCATAGAGATTGACATTTTCATTCTTTGGATACCATAGCCCAAGTTTTGGAGCTCCCTTTAGGTATCGAAGAACCCTTTTGACAGCTTGAAGATGAGACACTTTTGGAGCTGCTTGAAATCTTGCGCAGAGACAAACTGCAAACATGATATCTGGTCTTGAGGCAGTGAGGTACATGAGAGACCCTATCATTGCTCGGTACTGATGTTGATCAGTGTCTTGTCCTTCTTTATCTAGAGATAATTGATGGTGCACTTGCATAGGAGTTCTTGCAGCAGAGCAGTCAGTCATTTTGAACCTCTCCAAGATGCTTTTGACATACATGGATTGACTTATGAAGATTCCAGTTGGTACCTGTTTGACTTGAAGTCCTAAAAAGAAATTTAGTTCACCCATTGAACTCATTTCAAATTTGGAATACATCAGAACTTCAAAGTCTTTGCATAGCTTCTTTCTTGTAGATCCAAAGATAATGGCATCAACATAAATCTGGACCAACAAAATTTCTCCCCCTTCATCTTTGATGAAAAGCGTCTGATCAATGGCCCCCCTTCTGAAGTTGTTGCTAAGTAGATATCCAGATAAAGTTTCATACCAGGCTCTTGGGGCTTGGTGTAAGCCATAGAGAGCTTTGTCCAGTTTTAAGACCTTATTTGGATGTGCCGGATCTACAAAGCCTGGAGGCTGTTTGACATAGACTTCTTCATCAATCGTGCCATACAGAAAGGCACTCTTCACATCCATTTGATAGACCATAAAGTTTTTGGATGCTGCATAAGCCAGAAAAATTCTAATGGCTTCCAGACGGGCAACAGGAGCAAAAACTTCATCATAGTCAATGCCTTCTTCTTGAGTGTAACCTTGAGCTACCAGTCTGGCTTTGTTCTTGACTACGATGCCCCTCTCATCTTGCTTGTTTCTGAAGACCCATCTTGTTCCAATGGCTGTTTGACCAGGTGGAAGATCAACAAGCTTCCAAACATCTTGTCTTTTGAATTGCAGCAATTCTTCCTGCATTGCTTCAATCCAGCTGTTGTGCTTGAGAGCTTCATCAATCATTTTGGGTTCCACCTGTGATAGAAAGCAAGAGAACAAATAAATGTTGGCTTCATGAGACTTACTTCTTGTCTGGATGCCTGTGTGGACTTGGCCAATGATGTTTTCCAGAGGATGCTCTTTGTTTATTCTCTGTGCAGGTATCACATCCAGCTGTATTCCCTCTTCAAGATTACTGTGGTTTAGATCAGTATTGTCTTCAGATGTGTGGAGAGGAGCTTGGAGGATCTGATCATTGTGTTCCACATAGTCAGCAGTATTAGCATCAGAGGCCTCTTCAGCATGAATTGAGGAGGCTTCATTTAGGATTTCATTGTCAGAGAGATTGTTGCTTGTGGTGTTGGATGTACCGGCTTCACCTGCACTGGCTTCAATAGCTTCTGCCACTGATGGAGGATCAATGGATGGCCTTTTCATCCTGATGTAGGGACTGGGAAACTCCAGTCTGTAGTCAGAAGAAGAGGTTGAGGTAGAAGGTGTTGAGTTTGAAGAAGGAGGCTCCATATTTGAGAATATGAGGGGCTCAAATATCTGGGTGAAGGAGTCTATATCAAAAAGCCAGTTGGGACCTTTGCCTTGTTCACAGACAACGTGTTCCCTGCATTCCACATTAGCAGATTCTTCCACAATCCGAGTCCTAGAATTGAACACTCGGTAGGCCTTCGATTGAGAGGAGTAACCCACAAAGTAACCTTCATCAGACTTTGCACCGAATTTAGGAAGAACTCCATGTGTGATGAGGATGGTACATGGACATCCAAAGGGCTTCAGGAAGCCAATGTAGGGAACTCTTTTGAGCCAGAGTTCATAGGGAGTTTTCTGGAGAGGCTTAACAATAAGGACTCTATTCTGCACATAACAAGCTGTGCTTACTGCTTCTGCCCAGAAAGTAAGGGGCAGCATTGAGTCAGCCAGCATAGATCTTGCTGATTCAATCAGAGTCCTGTTTCTTCTTTCAGCAACCCCATTTTGTTGAGGAGTTCTTGGAGCATTGTACTGCCTTTCAATGCCCTTGCTCTCACAGAAACTGTTCAAAGTGTGATTTTTGAACTCTGTTCCCTGATCACACCTTATGATCTTTACCTTCAGATTGCTTTGATTCTCTACCCTGAGAATATAGGATTTGAGAATCTCAGCAGTTTCATCTTTTGTTCTTAGGAAGAATACCCAAGAGAATCTGGAGAAGTCATCAGTGATCACCAGACAGTAGGACTTTTTGCCCATTAACATGACATTTGTAGGACCAAAGAGATCCATATGTAGTAGCTGGAGAGGAGTGTCATTTGTGTTCAATGTCTTGGGCTTATGGGAACTCTTGTGTTGTTTTCCCTTCAAGCACGCAGTGCAGTGATCGTCTAGCTGGAATTCTTTGTCAGGAAGCCCTCTGACAAGATTGTCTTTCACTAATTTATTGATTGTTTTGATGTTAACATGGCTTAACCTCCTGTGCCAGAGAGCGGATTCATCAACTGATGCCTTTGACAGAAAACATGAAACACTACCAGATGGAGTGACTTCATTCATGTCAAGCACATATAAGTTGTCCTTTCTTTGAGCAGTTAGGAGAATCTTCTCTGGCGGGGGTTTAGATAGGCCAGGAGCTAACACAAAGCATTCTTTGTCAGTGAAGAGCATCCAATGCTTTTGATCACATACTTGGGAAACACTCATGAGATTGAAGTCAAGTTCTTTAACATAGTTGACTCTTTCAATGCTCATCCTCTCATTGGACACAGTGCATTGTCCAGTGATAGATCCACCTTTTGAGTCACTCCCAAAGGCAACATATCCTCCATTGAAATGTCTAAAGTTGGAGAGGATGGACCTGTTGCCTGTCATGTGCCTGGAACAGCCGCTATCTACCACCCAGGTGTTATTCTTGTTACCTGGCTGTCCCTGCACATGAAAGAGATTTAGTTAGTGGGAGTGGTCCAATAGCTCTCCTTTTTGAAGAAAAGAGTTCTTGGACTTTCTGATTCATCATGCGTGCATTCAACAGCACCGATGATAATTTTGCTGACAGGAGCAGAGATTTTGGCTTTCCATTGCTTAAGTAGTGGTTTTCCAGTTGTCTTTTCTTTATCGGCTGCGGATTTGGCTTTGGAAGCTGATGAATTTGCTTTATCAGCAGCTGATTTTCCTGCTTGAGGTTTTGGCTTGTCAGCAGCGGCAGGTTTTGCTGCTGATGGCTTCAGCTTATCAGCTGCAGATGTTGCTGCTGATGGCCTTGGCCTTTCAGCAGCATATTTTGCTTTTGCTGCTGAAGGCTTAGTTGGAGCAGCAGCAGATTTAGTTTTTGCTGCTGACTGCTTTGTTTGAGCAGCAGCAGATTTGGTGGCTGCTGAAGGCTTTGCCTTTTGCTGCTGCTTGTGTTTTTCTACAGTTTCAACTCTTCTACTGGCTGCAGATGGCTTATCAACTGAAGTATGCTGATCCTTCTTTTGTTTATGCGCTGATTGAAGAAGGATCTGGTTGAAGGGGTTAAACTGACATTTTGCAGCAAAGTGGTTTGATTCCCCACATATGATGCAGGATTGCTGAACTTTGGGCTGCTGCTTCCTTGGTGGAGAAGAAGAGTTTCTGAACTGAGTTTTCTTGGTCGTAACTCTTCTAACCTGTTGCTGATTCTTCTGATTTGGCATGAACTGAGGCTTGGAGTTTGTGGGTCCTGATGTCTGTCCCTTTTCAATGTTTAGCTTTCTTCCACCTGGAGGATAGCTGATCCTGATCTGTTTGAATGGTACAGGGGCTGGAACAGCTGGGAGAACAGTAGGGACTGGGACTCTATTCAGAACAGCTTCAGATGAGGCTGTACTGGTTTCATCATGGTCTGAGAAGGTTAACTCATATTCTGATGAGGTAGTGCAGTCTTTAACAAGGGGTTCATCCATTGGAGGATCAAGATTTCTGTTTGCAGTGTCGAGTTTTGCAACATCGAAGCTTGGTTCATAGATGGCAACATAGTCAGCTGGATGAGGAACAATATTGTACTGTTCCTTGCCATATCCAAGTCCTCCAAGCTTTACCTTTTCATGGACTTGAATATCTAGAAGTCTCTGTAGCTTTTTAGAAGAAAATTCATATTTTTCAACATGAACTTTCTGTTCTGCCAGATCAGCTCTGGTTGATTTAAGTTTTACTAATAGATCATCAATCTGAGTTTCAAGATTGGTTTGTTCATGTTTTAGAGATGAAATCTCTTTCTTAAGGCATTCAATTTTTTCTTTGTAAGTGATTTCAACCTTTTTGAACTCAGATTTCATTTGAAGAAACTCTTCATTTTGATCTATAAGGTTTTGGTTATGTTTTCTATAACCTAAAACTTTATCAATGCAGGCTTGAGAGCATAGATGTTCAAATACCTGAGGTGGTATCTCTGCAGTGTCTGCCATAAGTGCTTGGTTGGAGACAGGAACATCTTCATATTGAAAACTCCAGTCGAATTCTGCAGTTCCAACATTTGCACAGGCTGCAGTTTGTGCTGGGGGAGTTTGTTGTTGCTGCTGTTGTCTGGGCTGACTTTGGTAGGCTTGTCTTTGATGGCATTCACCCTGATTGGCTTTAGGTGCCTTGCACTCCCTAGCAAAGTGACCCATTTGGTTACAGTTGTAACAACGGATCTTGCTTTTATCAAGCCCAACTCTACTGTTTGAGTTGTTGCTTGGAAATGATCTTCCGGTTCTAGAATAGAACCTTTTTACTCTGAGGGAGAGCATGGCATATGAGTGCTGAATATCCATTTCTTCAAGATCATCTGGATGAAAGCATTCCAGATCCTCTTTTATGAAGTACATGCTGCTTGAGTTGTCAGAGACAAAAGCAGTAGAGGTTGGCTGTTGAGGAGGTGCCTCAAGAAGAAATGGTGATGAGTTAGATTGTGAAGCGGTTGGGGTCTGAGGGTGAGTAACAATGGGAGGATAGTAGCTACTTGCACTAGGACCGGAATGATCAAGGTGAAGCGCTGAGGAGGTAGTGGAGGAAGTGGTAGCTGATTGATAAATGGAGCTCCTTTCTTTAGCTTGAATCATTTCTAATTCATAGGTTTTGAGCATGCCAAAGAGCTCAGTCATCTGAAGAGTCTTCAGATTCTCTGTTCTTCTGATGGACACAGTGTATAATGTCCAACAACTAGGAAGAGATCTTATGAACTTCTTGAGAATGTCTTCATTCTCCAGCTTTACCTTGGAGCACTGCAGTTCACCTACAAGATAGGTAAATCTGTTATATAAAATAGTTAAGGACTCACCTTCCCTCCAGACGAAGTTCTCATACTGCTGCTTCAGTATGTCCCTTCTGTTCTCTTTGACTTCTTCAGAGCCAGCAAACATCTTCTCCAGCGCCTCCCAGAGCTCCTTGGCAGTTTTGTAACTTCTGATGTTGTGAAAAACTTCATTTGGAAGGCACATTTGGATGGCTCCTAGTGCCTTGAAGTCCACCTCCATTTTCTTGATGTCCTCTTCAGAGTACTTGGAGGTTTCCTTCGGGACTTGTAGCCCTCCACCATCAGCAGAGGCCACCATGGGAATATATGGACCCTCCTTGATGGATCTCCACATTCCGTATTCCTGGTAACAGAAGAAGCTTTCCATGCGATTTTCCACATGTCATAGTCTTCTCCAGATACCAACCTTGGTGGTCGGTTGATGCTGCCAATATCTTCAAAGCCATTGCTCTGTGCCATTTTTGTTTTGATTTTGGGTGACTTGATCAAAGAGAGAGTTTAGAATAGAACCAGATGATTAGACAAATGTTAGTTTGTTTAATCTGAGCCAAAGCTCTGATACCACTTGTAGGATCGTGAGAATACAAGATGGTTCTGTTCTTAGTTGAGGTTGGTGGAAACAAAATCAACTACACAATTTATAATCAAGTAAACACAAAGAATACTGATAAACACTGTTGTATTAAGCTTTTGTGAATGCAAAGATTACAAGTGAGAAACTCAATGAATAAGTATGACAAGCACTACAAGCACACTTACAATGAAGTGGCAACTCAGTATTTATAGTAACTTAGAATCAAGACAGACCCTTGATTCTAAGGATCAGATCGAACACAAGCCGTTGATCTTGTTTATTAATTTACATTACACGTAAAGGCTAATCTAGTTAACTTTACTGAAACGTTTTCTTTATTCATGATTGTTTGCATGCTTGGAGAAGTGTATTGTTGTCCGTCATTGGTTGACCATAGCGGTTCCTTCTGCTTTGAGTCTATCAGTTGCTTTTGCAGAAAGGTGTCAGAGACGCTTGGCCTGGATAGTCAGCTGCAGCGTTTTGTTTTCAGTGAATAGAGCTATCAGCTGCAAAGAGTGAAGGTTGCTGCTGGTAAGCCTATCAGTAGCAAACATGGATGACCGCTGCTGATAAGCCTATCAGCAGCAACTTGTGCTGAATGCTGCTGATAAGCCTATCAGCAGCAACTTGTGCTAAATGCTGCTGATAAGCCTATCAGCAGCAACTTGTGCTAAATGCTGCTGATAAGCCTATCAGCAGCATTTCTACTTAGAATAATTTTGTAACAATCAGTCTTTGGTTCTACATGTTCCAACTCCTCTTTTTGGGCATATTATTAATACTGCTTATGTTGCTCCACCAAATGATAATTCGATACATCCACAAGAGGTACAACAACAACAACATCATCAACAACAACCGCAACTGCAAGCTCCACAACAACCTCAACCATAACAAGTTGCACCTGAAATACAACCAGAACAAGTTAATGTACAAGTTCATGATGCTGCTCAAGATAATGTGATAGAACCTAATTTGGAGGTTCATGACGAGATTCATGTTGATGTCAATGTCGATCAACAAGTAGAAAATGAGAATATTAATAATGAAGAGCAAGTTCATTCACCACAAGCAAATCAAGAAGGTCAAGTTAATGATACTAGCATAAGCTCATCTGGCAAAACAAATGACACTGATTCTGAAGCTACACAGGATTTTGATCTAGATCATTATGCTAAACTTGCTACTATTCCATCGGCAAATGCTAGTAAAAGATTAAAGTTTGTGGCTACTAAACCAAGACGCAAGTTTGTTCGGGGTCTTCCTCTCCTGGAACAGCACTTGGCAAAAGATCGTTAAGAGATGAATCGTCTTCTGATTCTGATTATGTTCCTACTCCAAAGTCATAGAAGCTATTATCTGCATCCATGACTGCTGCTGTAAATACTCGAGTAGCTGATGACTTGGATTTTCTAGATTCATTGATTATATCTCCAAATCCGTCTCAGTCTACTTCACCCCAAGGTACTCCTGCTCCGGTTCCTCCACATACTTCTTCACAAGCTGGTCCGTCTAGTTCATCGAAGGATGCTAAGATTGTTGCTCTACAAGGCAAAGTCTCTTGCCTAGAAGCTCAAGTTGTGGGTCCTCAAGGTCAAGTAGATGTATTAAGGGCAAATGATTTTCAGAGAGAGCAAACTCTTCAATCTCAAAGCAAGCAGATCTCTGAGATGCAAATTCTAATCTCACAATTGATAGAGCGTATTGACGCTCAGGGGAAGATGCCTGTAGTGATTAAAGATGCTTGTCATACAGAGGCAGTTCAAAGAAATGACAACGAATACAATGATCCCAGTGGAAACAAGGGTGATCATCAATACACTGATGTTGCTCTGATATCTCAGTTTCAGGGGGAGTCTACTTCAAATCAAGTTGAAGCTTCTGGAGATAAAGTTACAGGAGAGAATGAAGAGGTATTGCTTCTAGAATTCTTTAAAGATGATTCTGATTTGGATGAAGCTGAAAAGATAGACTGCTTAGATGGTATAGATGAGTTGTTTGATGACTTAGATGATGAAGAAAATGACTCAGAGATAGAAGAAGGAGAGATAGTAGAAGTGGAAATTACCAAAGATACAACAAGTTTGATGTATGAAGGGTGTGATGGTCTAAATGTGCCTTTTTACTTCATCCTAGATGATGTTATTCCTGAAGTAACTTCTGATGGAACGATTGACTCTATGGACTCTACTGAAGATGTAACAATGCCTGATTCTAACCCAGATAATGCTCAGACACAGTCTACTGAAGAACCTGTGATGTATAAGGATACAGGTATGACTAAAGAAAAATGGTTAGAGATGGTAAAAAGCTGGAAGAAAGTGTTACCCAAGTCTCCATCACCACCTGTTCTAAAAGAAAAATATGTGAATAAAGGTAGATGTGTTGGTAGAATTATCAGTTGGTTCTTTGATGAAGAAATCAATTTGTTTGCCTTAAAGAGATCTGATGGTGTTCAATATCTTAAACCAAGACTTAGGTATTTTAATACTTTGCCTAGATGTGAGCTGAATGATTTGGCAACTAAATCCTTAATCAACATTTCAAAGAATGGTATTGCTGATGCTATAGCAAGGTTGATTAGATTGGAAGGTAGTTCAGGGAAATATGATAAACTGAAACCACAGAAGGGCAAGAGAGTAAAGAGTACTGACTCTAAAACTGGTAAATTGATGTGGAGTTACAAGTTTAAACCAGTCAAAGTTGTAAAGAAGATACATTTGAAGAAAATACCACAAGATTATCTGGGTAATATGAAATGGTGGTATGTAGATGTGAACACTGGAGAGGCTAAGATTGAAGATCAAGACAATAAGATCATAGCCTGTTTCTATGATGCTATAAATCTTATTAACTTCTCAAAGAAAGACCACCACATGTTAAAGAGAAAGGGGATTATGTTTACTAGTGAATGGCGTGAGTAGGGTTTACAGTATAAGAGAGTTTTGGACATTTGCATCAGACATGGAGTGTGTGTAGGGAGTATGTTAGGACATGATTTGTAACTATTGATAAAATTCTGTGTAAGTTCATAGAGAGGCGAACTTAACAGGTTCGCCTAAGCATCTTTAGGAACGAACTTGATAAGTTCGCCTAGCCTATTAGAGGCGAACTTAATAAGTTCGCCTAAGTATCTTTGAAGTGAACTTGTTAAGTTCACCTATGGCAGACCATGTGTCTAGAAATAGGAATTTACAGTTACAGAGTAAGATACGAGAGCAGCAGAGGGACTTTGAACGAGTGTAATTCTGAGAATCTGTAAACTCTGTGTTTGTTGATATAAAAGAGGAAGTTTATTTACATGATTGTTTCTATTGTCGATTGATATACAAAACGTTAATACGGTAGGATTCCGCACTCCGCGTTAATGAGACGTCCTGTCACGAGATCGATCTGAAATGAGTCATGTATCCTAGGTTTGTGCAAATGATTTTGAATCATTTAATTCTGGATTTACCTTAGCATCCAATTCGTTTGGCTTTGACTCCGATGTCAAAAAGGATTTTTGTTGATTGTACGAAGGTGAAACAACAAAATGCTGCTCTAATTCCTGTTCCAACTCCATTGTTTGGTCACTTAATCAATCCTGATTATGTTGAGCCACCTAATGATCATTGGTTTCATCCTGACGAGTTAGAATAAGGACAGGTGCAGAATCAAGTTCCAATTCAACAACCAGTTCAAGCTCAAGCAACAACAAGTTCCTGCTCAACAACAACAACAACAAGTGCCTGCTCCACAATAGCAAAATGTTCCTATTCCATAAGTACAGGTTCAAATTCCTGTTCATGAACCAGTTCAAGAAGAGATGGCTCATGATAATGAACAAGATTTGGGTATAAATATGGATGATTTTGATCATGATGTTGTGAACTCACCGATTCATGAGGCTGAAGGCAATGTTGAAGATACGAGTTCCGGTGATACTGTTTTACCTGATTCTGAGGCTACTGAGTCTGATTCGTCTAGAGACTTTAGCTCAGCTCATTATGAGAGTTTGGCTAAGATACCATTGGCAAATGCAGGAAAACGCATTAAATCTAAAGCTAGAAAGCCGAGGCGTAAGTCTATTCGGAATCCTCCTTCTGGATCAGTACTTGGCAAAAGAACTTTGCTTGACGAAATTTCTGACTCGGATAGTGATTTTATTCCAGTTCCTAAAGCTCAGAAGCTTATGTCTGCTTCTATTGCTGCTGCTCAATCATCTCAAGGAGTTGAGGATGCTACTTTTATTTCATCTCTACTGGTTACACCTCCTCCTTCTAGGAAACAATCTCCAGTGCTTTCTCCAAATGTTCCAAATGTTCCTGCTTCATCCGATGCTGGTCCTTCAAAGTCTTCTGATTCTGAAAGAATTACATTCCTTGAATCCCAGGTGCTAGCATTACAGACTCTGGTGGATGCTCTTGTGTCTGTTAATTCTTAGAGACAATTGGTCCTCCAAACTCAAGCACAACAGATTGCTGACATGCAGTTATTAGAGTCTACACTTGTTAAGCGTCTTGACGCTCAGGGAGTTAAGGTTTCTCATGATCGTTGTTCTGGAATTTCAAGTCATTCAGGTTTCTCTGCAAATTCAACTTCGTCATCATCTGGAACGCATAATATGAGTCAAAGAGTTGTTGATGATTATTTAACAATGTTTTCTTCATTCATGGCATCTTATGAAAATTTTATTGGTAGGAAGATTCATGATCCAGAGGTTATTGAAGAAGATTTTAGACAGATTGATCCTGTTGATCTGGAAGAGATGAATATTCAATGGAACATGGCTATGCTGATGCGACAAGCAAAGGATTTTTTAAAGAAGACTGGAAGAAAGTATATTGGGTCAAACAGTCGTTCACGTATGGGATTTGACAAAACCAAAGTTCGTTGCTATAATTGTCAGGAGTATGGTCATTTCGCCAAAGAATTTGTGAATACCAAGAGGGACTATTAATACCATTTTGGTTGTTGATAGTGGTGGTTCTAAGCACATGACAGGGAATGACATCTGCATGACTAAAGAGTTGTTGATAACTGCGAATATATTTTATTCAATGACTTGATGCTCAAGGGGGAGAATATGTCACACACAACGTTTTGGAAAGAGATTTACAAAGTCCAAATGATAACCTGACACATAGGATGACAATGGTGAGCATAAGTCGTTTATGCAACCATTTGACTAGTTGAGGGGGAGTATACAGGACAGGGGGAGTATAGAACTGTGTTGACAAAGGCAAAGGCATTCAATTACATTACACTGGTTTGAGTTTTTAAATTGATTGACTTGCTTAATTCCAAGTAACAAAGTAAAATGTTTTCATGGAAGGTTTATTTTCGTTTGTTTAACTTTCTTTGATAAATCCAAACAAATTGAAAAAGTTAAAATCGACATTACTTGAAGTTAAAGAAGAGATGATAGTACATCAGTAGATGTTCTTTCACACATGACCTTAGATTGAATGGTTGGTGCTTTATGTTAATATATCTGAATTATATGTTTTGATCTAAACTTCAGAGACTGAACAAATAGGAAATAATAGTGTTGTGTATGCATATAATTTGAATTGTCAGTAGACTAAAAGCGTCACTGAACCATTAGTAGTGTGAAAACATAATTGCATATGTTACAACTGTGATTTGAACCCATTTTATGCCTGGGTGTGTGTGTTAAAAGATCACTATCAGATAAAGAATATTAGATTTTAATAAAGATTGTCCTATGAGATCAGTTTCGGGTTATGTCCTTAGCACTATTCATTCGATTTGCTTCAGTGCCTATGTCCCGAAAAGCATGCAATTTGAAGTATAATCAAGATATGTACTTGACAACATCTGTCAAACATATACTAGCCCTTGGATCATATTGATAAATCATCTTTACTGATTTCATTGAATTCATAATTCAAATAACAGTTGGATCCACGTACCTGAATCTTATGATTCCACATATATAAGCCAAAACATTGAATCATTCAATTCTGAATCTCATTGATTCCTATACAATCCAATTTGGATTCTGCTATTCATGTGCCAGGTGATGTCTCCTCATTCTGGAAATTCGAATAATCTTTAGTAAAATCTCGTATGTCTTGAAGATAGTGCATTTACTTTCTGTTGGCATACTAGTGGGGTACACGTTGTATTTCATACTTAAATGATACCTTAACTCACAAGAAAGTGGGAATGAGATGCTTTAGTTTCAAATCTTATAAGATTGACAATTTGAATTTCTGTGTCATAGCCTGATCTTATTTTCTTTGAATGTTTATCGCGTATCATAACATGCAATATGAAAGTCTTGAAAAAATAGAGTGTGAAAATCTTGAAAGATATTGGTTTGATTCGTCAAGGCTTGAAAGAATGACATAGGATACCATTTGGTATTATATGGATTTTATATCCAAGATGTGTGATTGATATCTCATATATACTGATATGATCTTCTTACTCGTGATGTTCAACCAAAAAGATGTGATTTTGTATTTTACATTTTAGTTTGTACAAAAAAAACCAAAAAGATTTTGTCTTTCTTATGTTTGAAAAACCAAAAAGATTTTATTTTTCCAGCTTCCATGGAAATTTTAATTGTTGGTTATTCTTGGTTGTTCTTCTTTGCAAAAACTGAAAATTGCAGACAGAAGTTGAAAAGGGGTCCTTCTCCAAAGTTTTCTTCTAGAAATAAAGAGAGTATGCAGATAAACAAGACGAAGACTACAGTGTGTTTGATGATATATGAAGACGGATGACAATCTTCTAAAGCTGTTATCAAAGGGGAGTCTGTTGGAGCATATTCTGGTGACAATGAGCTTAAAGATATTATGTCTTAGTCTTAGAGTCTGTGACTTGTAATTGATAGAATTGTTAGCAACAGTTAAAGGAGAGTCTGTTAGGACATGTTTTGTAACTGTTGATAAAATTCTGTGTAAGTTCATAGAGAGGCGAACTTAACAAGTTCGCCTAAGCATCTTTAGGAGCGAACTTGATAAGTTCGCCTAGCCTATTAGAGGCGAACTTAATAAGTTCGCCTAAGTATCTTTGAGGAGAACTTGTTAAGTTCGCCTATGGCAGAGCGTATGTCTATAAATAGGATTTTACAGTTTCAGAGTAAGATACGAAGGCAGCAGAGGGACTTTGAACGAGTGTAATTCTGAGAATCTGTAACTCTGTGTTTGTTGATATAAAAGAGGAAGTTTATTTACATGATTGTTTCTATTGTCGATTGATATACAAAACGTTAATACGGTAGGATTCCGCACTCCGCGTTAACGAGACGTCCTGTCACGAGATCGGTCTGAGATGAGTCATGTGAACCTACAGAGTAAACTACCAGAGAATTGGAAAAGTTCAACATGAAGACAGATGATCAAGTTATTTTCAAGGGGGAGTCTATTAGAAATAGTTGTGTGATAATAGGCCTTGTAATAGATTAGATCTTCTATGTCTTTATGATTTTGTAATGTTTGCTTAAGTTTTGTTGTAGGCGAACTTAAGGCCTAGTTTACGCGAACTTGTTAAGTTCGCCTGCATGGCTGTGAGAGTCTATAAATTGGAGTTTACATGTTAGTTTAAGAAGCTTTGGCAATTTGTGTTCAAGTTCTGTAAACTCTGAGTTTGGTGGAAATCAAAGAGAATATTATTTACATCTTGTGTTGATTCTAGTCTTTGTGAATGTCTTGTTTACACGGTTAGGCATACATTGGATTCCACACTCCGTATGCTTGATACACGTCACGTCTCCAGTTAGATCCATAGAAGACCCGTGTGGACCTACAGTTATGCTTTCCGTTGAACGTTGTTCAACCTAGTCACGGGGATTCCGCACCTAGTGACTAGTCCACATACTCACACGATCACAATCCAACACACCCACCCGGAGGGACCTACAAGTGGTATTAGAGCTTTTACTCTTGTTTCCGAGTGTTGTGAGCATGTTAGGAACACTTTCAGACAAATTGTTGTTCTGATTACATCTGCCTTGGTGATTCGTTGAGTTTTGTTTCATACACTTGTTCATTTTAGAAGAATCCCACATCCATCCTTGTGTTATTGATTGGATAATCTATTCAGCAACATCTGATTAACATCACGAATCTGATCTGTTATCTATACCCCATTGTTCGTATCATACAATCTGTCAAGTTCATAATTTGATCAGACAAGTGGATACACTTGTTCAGAAAGTGACCCAGCATTCTGATCCCTATGTACTTATCATCCTGCGTACTTACCTTACTGCGCATTTACTCTTCATACGTACTTAGACAAGTACGCAAGACCATTTATATGCATAGTTATTCATGTGCACTTATAAGTATGCAAGACCAAAATTGTTCATACGTACTTAGACAAGTACGCAAGATAAAACTTAGCTTGAAATTCCAAGTGTCATTCTAAACTTACAAAATATGGCGAATCTCTAAAATATCAGTAGCATGTTGAACTATGATAATGAAATAGGCACTCCACATAAACCACCGAAGTTACTAAATGTGAATGACTACTCCAACTAGAAAGCTAGATTCGAGGAATATGTTTCATACACAGATTCAAACATGTGGATACCTATTTTAGAGGGATATAAACATCCGACTCATGAATTTCTGGGGGAAAACCAACCCAAACCAATTTCTAGGCATGATGCTGAAGAAAAAAGGCATATGATCTAGAAAAGAAGGCACATGGTTCATTAACCATGGCACTAACCCGAGACTTATTTCACAGCTTCAGAGGTTATGATACTTCACAAGATTTGTGGAAAGCCTTACAGAAACGGTTTGAGGGAAACAGTGATGTCAAGAAAAGCAAGAGGGAGTTATTAAAGAAACAATATGAATGTTTCAGATATCTAGAGAAAGAATCCATTGACGAAATTATCTCTAAGTTCTATCATCTTAAGACAGAACTTAATTCTTATGAATTGAAATATCCCGATGATGAACTTGTTGAAAAGTTCCTTGATGCATTACCCCCCAAGTTTGACATGTACACAACCCTATTAAGAGAAAACCCTAAATTCTATAAAATGACTTTTGATGAAGCAATAGGAAAAGTTCAAGCACATGACATGAACTTAAGAAAGAAAGAAACTACTAGCAGACCTCTAGTGCAAGAGCCATCAATGTATTTTGGAACTTCTTCCGTAGCACAAACCTCTGGCCCTGGAATTGCTTTATTCTCAGGGAATCCTACTTAGGAAGAAGAAAACTCAAAGGGTTGTAGTAGTCATACTTCTTTTGCTGCTTCAGGACCAAGTTCATTTCATCAACATTTATCAAAGAATGTTTCGTCTGGTAATCAAAGTGCGATTGCCAAAATTGCAGAAGATCACGTTGCACTATTTTCTTCCTACATGCTTGCCTGTGAGAACTTCATAGGTGGAAAACTTACTGATCCAGAGACTATTAAAGAAGATTTCAATCTAGTAGATCCTGATGACATGGAAGACATGGACATACAATGGAATATGGCTATGATCCTAAGAAGGCGTAACGATTTATAAACAGAACCGGTAGAAAGTTTATCGGTGGGCATTCAAATGCAAAAGTTGGATTCGACAAATCAAAAGCAAAATGCTATAAATGTCTGAATTATGGACATTTTGCTAGAGAATGCCAAAAAGATAAAGCACCTGCCTCAGGTTTCACATGACCAAGTCATGGTAGCAATCAAGAATTCAACAATCAGAATTTCAACAATCAGAACTTCAATAACAACAACAACCATAGTCAAAATCAAGGAGCATCATCCAATGCACTGGTAGCTCAACAAGATGACAACTATGACTGGGGAGTTCACTTAGAAGATGCCATATACTCACAAACCTAGATTCGATTGATGGCTGAGATTGTTGAAATAATGAAAGCCGAAGAAAAGGAAGCTGCAGCTGCTGATCAACAGGAATCTACATTCGCACTTATGGCAATCGGAGAATCATCCAGCTCGTCAAATGAGGTAGATTCTAATTCGTTTATTTTTGTTTCCTGTACTAACTGTTTAAACTTGAACAACGAGAATAATCGAATTCATGATTAACACAAACCTCTACGTAGAGCATCTCTAAGCTACAAGGAAAATGAAAAACGTTTTAACAATTCAATTGAAAATCTTAGAAAAGATAAGCAAGAGTTTTTAATTAAAATCTGTGAACAACAGTTTCACTTAGACGTTGCCTACAAGGGGTTGGAGAAAAAGAATGTCAAAATTGCCAAACTACAGAATGAAATTCTTAAGCTTAGTGGGAAGATTGAGAAATTGAAAAATTCTTGTTTTGTGGTGGAACATTATGAATCAGTTGTTCGACAAGTGAATGGCAAAGGTTTAGGTACCAATGCCATTCCACCACCAGTTAACGGGAAATTTGTCAATGGACAAGTCGACATTGATTTGTCCTTTCTTGATGAATCTTCTGATAAGACTAATTCATCATCTGATGAAGAGTTTTATTCTGATGAATGTTTCGAGGACAACAAAGTAGAGGGTATTGTCTCAGAGGAACTGCATGATGAACCCAAAATTAACAAAAACATTGTCAGCAACCGTGACAATTGTATTTTAACTGAACCTGATTTGATTGAATCAAATGACAAATTGAAAAGATGTTTTATGGAGACTTCAAAACCATACAACAAGCCAAAAAGGAATCATTTGCTAACAATTTAGGAAAGAATTTTCAAGAAAATATGGATAAACACTATACTCCCAAAAATCAATCAACATCAAGACAAACACACACTGTGGTTCAGCACAACAGTCCTAAAACTCATCAGAATAAACCATTTACATCCAAAAATAGTGAGCCTTACAGAAGAGTTGTTAAAGAAAGAAGGAATTGTTTTCACTGTGGTACTATGGGTCACATTTTGGTGAATTGTCCTTATAAGAATCAGGGGAAACATCCGGTTGCGCAACAAAAGGTTGTATCCCTAAAAACTTCACCAGTAAAGCAATACAAAAGTTAATTTTCAAAAATGTTTAAAACACCAGTCCAGTATATGGTTAAGCCTAAACATGTGACTACACCATCTACTGAGAAATGGAACAAGAAAGTTGCTATTCCTAGTGTATCTACTCCTAGTAGTACACAATCTGTAAGAAGAAAGTAGTGAAACTCTCAAGACCACAAAGGAGGAGACGGAATAAGAGATTGAGAAAACTTGGACAACAGCTAGCTGGTAATCAACTTGGCAAAACCTTTACTGGATAACCTATTGACATTAGTGTCACACCCCAAATTTCAACTAACGGAGTTTTACCGTTTGGGAAGTGACGAACCAGGATCTCAGACATTAGTTACTTTGAACGACTCTACATGGGACTCAAAATGAAAATATCTTTTAAATCAGAGTATCAATGCGGAAGCGAAAAGAAAGTAAATGCATCAAATACATGCGCCCAAAACCATTGTTCAAAAGTCCAAAAAGTCCAAACGTCCAATCAAAAACAAGTACAATAGAATAATTCAAACAAACATAAATAGTTATAATCAAAGCAGTTGAATCCCATGCATGCCCTAACGTGCACCTGTGTCTTATCTTAGCGACCTGAGAAAACATGTAAGAAAATACGTCAACACGAGGTTGGTGAGTCCACAGGTTTCAATATAAGTAAATAAGCGTTTACCGGATTTATGTTTATTCAGTATGTATCTATAGGTAGCTAACCTATGTTCAAGTTTAGCTCAAGCGCTCGCAACCGAAGCTGACTGTTTGTTTATTGTCTCCTGCCAGGTCTATCAACACTGGCGGTGTGAGTAGGCTAACATTTCACCCGTTCGATATCTAATCGAGTTAGCGTGACTAACGCGGGTGGGATTTGTCAAACCCAGTAGTACTACTAAATATTACCTCGCTAAGATCCGTATTAACGGTCCGATATTAGTTGTGGACTTTCTGTGATAGCGTGTTACGCTTAGCATTTAACATTGATATCATACGAATTAAAAATTCAAAATTGTTTAGTCATGTTTTCTCCCCCAAGTTAAAACAGTAAAAGGGGCCGTGAAAACTCACCTGCGTTGCGTTGTAGGTAGTATCACACAAAGGACAAGTTGGAACCATGTGTGTAAGTCTCAAACGACTTACGAATGCCCTAAAATTATAAACACATAAATTAGGGATAAAAATGGGAATTGTGACAATGACACGGAAGATTAGAACATCTTGAAATGTTCTAAGGATTAACGGGTAGACGAACGTGTCTACGGGAATATCGGTTTCTCAATATAATAAATTAAAAATTAAAGCGTTACGTGCCAAACATTAATAACTACTAATGTTAAATAAATATATAAATACGTACATCAAAGTCGTCTACTAAAGTTAGGAAAATAATATAATTAAATATATTATTTTTAGGTTCGTAGGATTAACTAAGTAATCATTTGTGCAAAAATAATAAATATATTATTTTTATTCGAGGTAAGGCATACGAGTAAATAATATAACGATTATGTTATTAAATAGTTTAAACGTCCCACGAGGTATAAAACGATACAAAATAATATATATATATATATATATATTATTTAATAGGATTAGTCACGGGTTGAAAATAATGCAGACATATTATTTTACACGAAGTTACAGTTTGAATATACTATAAACATATTATTTTTAAAAGTGGTAATAATATAAAAATGGGGTAATAATTCAAACCCGACCCTACGGTTTATTTTTCGAGCTAAAACACTTTAATATGATATTATAATAATACGGGATAGGTTTTTATAATTAAAATAACAATAAAAACTATTCTAAAAACGAAATGGGGTGGAGGGACTAGAACCCGGGTCTCCTCCCCCACAGTCAAACGTTTTAACCATCACAGCCCGCTAGGGTTTCGCAACAAATCCCGGATCGGATTGGTTTTAACACAAATGGTTCCTGTGTTCTTCCCCAATAGCGCGAACCGAACCAAACCCACTCCCGATTACACCCAAATCGATCACAATTGAACTTGGATTCATAGGGGTTATGTTTAATGGCTTCAAACGAACATGCGGTCGATTTTAATTGTAAAAACAACAAGTTTAAGATCGATTATTTACACAAGTCAACACCGAAACCCTAGCTTTGAATATGAAATCGATTTGATAAAATTGGATGTTATAAATCGATGGAATCATGGGGCTTTTACTAAGCTGGACATTGTGAATCTAACCATACACTTTAATTTCATCGAGATGACGATTATAATCAAAACCCCCAAATCCGAAAATGAACAAACCCTAGGTTACGAACTGAGTTCAATTCAATGTTGTTAGATTAATTTGATAGAGGGTTTTTAACGGGTGACCGATTACGAAACTACATATGTGAATTAATTGAATTATGATCGAGTCCATAATCAAAAGCCCCAAATCCGATTTCGTATGAACCTTAGAATTGGGTTCATGATCGATTCGATGTTTTAAGCCACAAATATGATAGGGCTTTCAATTGATGGGTAAAAACGAAACTGAGAATGCAAGAAATTACCAAATTGGGGTTCGAATTGACTGTGCTCAACTAAAACTGAATCCGACAACGAGTGGGGTAGTCTCCGACGACTCCTGCTGCGTTTTCGATGGAATTGACGTGTGGAAAAGCTTTTCTGGAACTCGTACAAGGTGCGCAGAGACTCGATTTGTGAATTGGTAATTCGAATTCGTCGAATTTGATTGTTTTCGTAAAGGGTCCGATGGTTATGACTCCAATTCTCATTATTGGGTTTAATTACTTGTGATGATGATGATTAAAGCTATAATGGTGATCGTTTATTGCATTAAGATGCTAGTCGGTTACGAATTCGAACAAAAAGTCTGATACAGATTGTGAATTAGGCTAGAGAATGAGGGGTTTGACTTTCAGAATCAACCTAATTGAGATTGGGCTAAACATATATTTAGTCCCTGCGATTCATTGAATCCAGATTTACTAAACTGGCAAAATAAGTCCCTGGGTTAGATTTTGTTAACTAAGTTAAGATTTAACTGGATTTAGTTAACGGGGTTAACTGAAAAAGTCCGGATTGTCACATCATCCCCTAGTTGAACGAATTTTCGTCCCGAAAATTAACTGATAATAAAAAAAAAATTCCGGGATATCACATCATCCCCTAGTTGAAAGAATTTTCGTCCCGAAAATTAAAATAGTACCTTAAGAATTTGACGCGGGGTGCTTGAACAGATTAGGATATTTGCGCATCATCTGATCTTCACTCTCCCACGTGAATTCCGGTTCGCGTTTCGAGTTCCAACGAACTCTGACAATAGGGATTTTACTGTGCTTTAACGTTTTGACTTCCCTATCCATAATTTCCACGGGTTCTTCGATGAAACGTAACTGTTCATCAATATGTAGTTCCTTAAGAGGAACTGTGAGTGATTCTTCTGCTAGGCATTTCTTTAAGTTTGAGACGTGAAAGATGTTATCTACACGACTAAGTCCTTCAGGTAGGTCCATTTGATACGCTACTGGTCCGATTCTCTTCATTATCTTGAATGATCCAACATAACGAGGATTCAGTTTGCCTCGGTTCCCGAAATGAATGACACCTTTCCAAGGTGAGACTTTGAGTAAGAGCATGTCACCTATTTGAAACTCTAAAGGTTTACGACGCTTGTCGGCATAGCTCTTTTGACGATCACGAGCTGTCGCCATACTGTTTCTAATTTGAACGATCTTTTCGGAAGTTTCAAATACAAGTTCAGGACCTGTGAGTTGGCTATCCCCAACCTCAGTCCAACAAATAGAAGAACGGCATTTCCGTCCATAAAGTGCCTCAAATGGAGCTGCCTTGATGCTAGTGTGATAACTGTTGTTGTAGGAGAACTCCACCAACGATATGTGAGACTCCCAAGTGTTACCGAAATCAATCACACAAGCTCGTAGCATGTCCTCCAGAGTTTGGATAGTACGTTCTGTTTGGCCATCAGTTTGAGGATGGTATGCTGTGCTCATATCTAGACGCGTGCCTAAAGCTTTATGTAACGACTGCCAGAAGCGAGACGTGAATCGTGCATCACGATCCGAAATAATAGAGATTGGCACCCCGTACCGAAAGACTATTTCTTTCAAGTAAGTACGAGTGAACTTATCCATTTTGTCGGTTTCCTTGATTGCTAAGAAGTGCGCAGACTTTGTTAATCGATCAACAATTACCCAAATGGTATCACATCCGGTAGGGGTTCGTGGTAATTTGGTGATGAAGTCCATGGATATTTGTTCCCCTTTCCACATGGGAATTTCTGGTTGTTGCAGAAGACCGGATGTTTTTTGATATTCAACTTTGACCTTCGCACAAGTCAGACACTTACTAACATAGGTGGCTATATCGGCCTTCATCTTCGGCCACCAATATAGTACCTTTAGATCATGGTACATTTTGTCGGAACCTGGATGTATCGATTACCTAGATTTATGAGACTCATCCATAACTAGTTCCCTTAGGTTTTCGAATACTGGGATCCATATTCGCTCGGCAAAGTAGCGAATACCGTCAGATTTGACTTCAAGTTGTGCTTCCAGACCGCATGTACTTTCCAGCGGTAGATTTTCTTCTTTTAGGGCTTCGAGTTGAGCACTATGGATTTTGTCAGGTAATCTGGGGTGAATAGTAAGATGTAATGCTCGAACTCATTTGGGTTTTGTTTCTTTTCGACTTAGGGCATCAGCTAAAACATTAGCTTTACCCGAGTGATATCGGATCGCACAGTCATAATCGTTTAAGAGTTCAACCCAACGACGTTGTCGCATGTTCAACTCTTTCTGCTCGAAATTGTGCTGAAGACTCTTGTGATCGGTGTAGATGGTGCATTTGGTACCGTACAAGTAATGTCTCCATATCTTAAGTGCGAAGACTACGGCTCCCAACTCTAAGTCATGAGTGTTGTAGTTTCTCTCGTGGACCTTTAGTTGCCGTGAAGCGTACATGATCACCTTTTCGCGTTGCATTAAGACACAACCCAGACCTTGAATAGATGCATCACAATACACTACAAAATCATCGGTTCCTTCCGGAAGAGCTAGAATAGGTGCACTACAGAGTTTCTGTTTAAGATGTTAGAATGCTGACTCTTGGTTATCGCCCCAATTATAGGCTTTACCCTTTTGAGTTAAAGCAGTGAGAGGTTGAGCAATTTTTGAAAATCCTTCGATGAATCGACGGTAATATCCAACCAATCCCAGAAATTGTCGCACCTCAGTCGGAGTCGTCGGTGCTGCCCAATTCTTGATGGCTTCTATCTTTGATGGGTCGACATGTATTCCTTTCTCGTTAACCACATGTCCTAGAAACTGAACTTCCCGAATCCAGAATTCACAATTAGAAAACTTAGCATACAGTTGCTCTCGCTTAAGTAATTCCAAAATTAGGCGTAGATGTTCCTCGTGTTCTTCCTTGTTCTTGGAATAAATGAGGATGTCGTCAATGAAAACGATAACGAATTGGTCAAGGTAAGGCTTACACACATGGTTCATGAGGTCCATGAATACCGCAGGTGCGTTGGTTAATCCGAAAGGCATGACCATAAACTCGTAATGGTCGTACCTTGTTCTGAATGCAGTCTTAGAGATATCCTCTTCTCGGACTCTTAACTGATGGTAACCGAACCTAAGATCTATTTTGGAATGGAAACTTGATCCTTGGAGTTGATCAAAGAGGTCATCTATACGAGGCAAAGGATAACGATTCTTGATTGTGACTTTATTCAGTTCACGGTAGTCAATACACATACGGAAAGTTTCGTCCTTCTTCTTGACAAACAGGACTGGAGCTCCCCATGGCTATGAGCTAGGTCGGATGAAACCTTTAACCAACAAATCCTGTAACTGAGTGGACAACTCTTGTAATTCACTAGGTGCTAATCTATAAGGTGCCCAAGCGATCGGTGCCGCTCCGGGTGCTAGATCGATTTGGAATTCAACTTGATGGTACGGTGGCAGACTAGGCAAGTCCACGTGAAATACTTCCAGATAGTTACGTACGATTGGTATATCATCAATTTTCTTCTCCTCAGATGACTGCTCGGCGACGAGAGCCAAAATAGCAGTATGACCTTTTCGAAGACATTTCTGTGCTTTCATGAAGGATATGATGCCAACGACTGCACCAGTCCTTTTGCCTTGGACAGAAAGAATTTCCCCTCTAAGGAGAGGAAGGTAAACATTTTTGTCACAACAGATGGCCTCAGGTTGGTTCTTGGACAACCAATTCATACCGACAATAAGGTCGAAACTGCCAAGTGTAACTGGCAGAAGGTCAATGTCAAGTTTATGACTAACCAATACTAGTTTACATCTTGTAAGAATGCGAGTTGTTTCGATTTTCTGAGTGTCTGCTATCTCAATAGTATACTTGGCTTTTAATAGAGTTGGAGCACGACACACTAATATGGAATTTGTGAAGTCATACCGAGACTTCTAGTGAGACCCGCGCTTATAAAGCAAGTGTCAGTCAATGCAAAGGCTAAGAGAAAAGGTTCACATGCAGGAAGAAAATTTCCATGAAGTATAGATTCTAGTAGTATAAGGGATAGGATATCCGTTTAGTAATCGCATTCAACTGATGGTCAGTTAGATTAAATACCCGTTTTCCAATGTCATTGGAATAACTGGATATGCTGGGGTATGAATCAAATTGGACCAAGGACTAGTCACCGGATGAGGTAACAAGGTCAAATGGAATCTATTATTGGATTGTAAGGAATAACGTGTTAGTTTTTAAAAGGACTTCCTAAATTCCGCTTACATAGTTGGAGTCGGTGGATTTACCATGAGGTTCTAATAGAGTTTCAATCGAGATGGTTTCATTGATCAAGTCTAGATGAGAGTCTTAATTTCACTAAGGCTCTTATGTCACACCCCAACCGGCGGCGGAAACGTCGGGGCGTGAAGCGTGCAGACTGTTCATAGCTCATGGTTTGCTAAGGTTGAAATAATTAAACATGCAGTTTTCATTGAAATCAAACAACAATCCAACAAGTACACGAAACATAACAAAATACATAACAATGTTTATTTTAGAGCCTTTTAACTAGGTCCTCAAACTAGGTGGAAGCAACTTGTATTCATCTCAATTGTTAGCACCTGAAACATGATTTAAAAACAAGGGTCAACTAAAAAGTTGGTGAGCATACATAAGTTTTGACACACAAATAAGAGTTCAAAACTGTTTATACAATTCCTTGATTCACATGGTATATAAGACAAATATGGAGAATCTATAGTTATACTAGGTGCACAATCAAACCTTGTGACTAAGGCATAACACGCAGGTTACCCTAATGTAAAGTCGGTAACAAACACCCTACCCGGGTGGGTTTGTCAGACTCAATAGTACTATCCTTGTTTACCGTTGGCTTGTACAAAGTTAATGATTGCACGAGTTGCGTCATGTATGTATAGTAATAACTCATAGCATTCAAGCATATTGCACAAATAATTCATGTAATCAAGTAAGAATTGTACTATGAAAGAGTTGCAATTTGTTTAATGTAAATCATGTCCACCCCAAAGGTGAAAAAGAGTAAAAGTGGGGTTATGTAGACTCACATGTGTTGGAGAGTGTAGATTGCACAACCAAGTAAATGTTAAGTGTTTGTGGGTCACGGAGCTTGACCTATCGAGTAAATGTATGACGTGTATTAATGCAGTGTATAAGGTTTAAAGTAACTATAGTGTTTCAGTGTATTGCAAGCGTAAGGATTTGCACTAATGAATTGTATCGTTTAGTTATGTATTTAAAATATAAGGTAGTGTGGTATATATATTTAATTGAATGTAATATAAACAAACGAATTCGTTTTATCTACTTATTTTAGAAAACGTCACAAAATATAAAGTAGTTTATATTTATATAGGTTTTATTTGATGTAACTAGGATTTATACAATTGGTTTATAAAAGTCTTTTTCATAATAAAGTGTTTTATAAAATCTTGTTATAACTTTTTATAAATTTAGAAATTTTAAATGAAAATGTATTTTCAAATGGTAAGAATCGGTTTAAAACAATTTAATCGATGAAAATAATTCTTGTGCTTAATAATGGTGAGATTCTGTTTAAACAGTTAAGTTTATAACATAAGTTTTATAAAAATCATCAAATCTGAGAAACTGTAAAGATTCAGTTCTGACTGAGCACGACCGTGCTCATCAACGGCACGACTGCGCTCGCCTCCGGGCGTGACCGTGGTGGTCTGGAGCGCGCCCGTGGTCGAGTCAGAAGGCTACAGAGGTTCTGGTCATGGAGCAGGACCGTGCTCGTGTCCGGCACGACCGCGCCTAGTGTTTGTTTTTGGTCAGGACTTGTTTGCTCGGTAAGCACGACTGGGCCTTACTCGGACCACGACTGTGCTTGGTCAGGCACGACCGCGCTCAGTGATGAGCGCGACCGTGTCGGGTCTTTTCCAGACTCAATTCGCTTGATTCTTATATTAAACACTTCTGGATTCTTAGGGCTTTCATTTAGTGGATGATTACGAAGCTATCTATAAGGTTTAATTGGATTTATTTCGTGTTTAAGTGGTAGTTCGACTAAAAGTGTAGTTTCGTTTTCTCGTTCAAAAATCTGGCCGATTTGAGTGTTTCTACTACGAATTGGCATAGGGCTTTCGTAGTAGGGGGTGATACGAAGCTATTGGTGTATTACTTACTTGTTATAATAGGGCAATTTAATGCAGTCGGCTACGGGTCGACGGCTTTGCTTCTCGGCGATCAATCGGACGACAGAGGTTGTATGAGTGTCGAGTGAGAGTTCTGGGTGATTGTGTGGATGCATATGAGTGTGTAGGAAGCGTGCAACTGGCTCTATATCGAAGAATTCGCGAGTCATGATTGTGGTGGGTATGGGATTAAACAAATCTGTAAATTGGAGTGTAATTGATGCGTGTTGCAGGTTGTATTCAGTCAAGTATGGTCTGACGCGCGAAAACCGGCTTTGACCATTCTTTAAATTTTGCGAAATCGTCGAGTATGGCAGTGATCTGACTTCTGCAGAGTCACGTGGTTTCAGCAGCGCGACCGTGCCTGTATTCGGCACGACCGTGCTTAGGTCTGCAGGCGCGACCGTGCCTAGTCTTAGGCGCGACCGTGCTTGCCTAGTTTTGTTGTTTTTGAGTTTTGTCAGTTTTGGTCCTCGGGGCTTGTGAGATAATGGCGTTTTCAGTTGTTATTGTAACATAATGTATTGTATGTGTAATTTCATTTACGGTTGTTGCACACGAATTGAAATTGAAATACTCGTTTATTGCATCGAAACGTTTACATGGTAAAAAAAAAAAAAACCAGAAATGTTACAGTCTCCCCATGTTGAGGGGATTTCGTCCCGAAATTCAACTAGTTGAGGCTGCTGAATCGGTGAAGAGGTGAGGATACTTGAGTTTCATTTGGTCTTCACGTTCCCATGTTAACTCAGGACCACGTTTAGAATCCCAACGGACTTTGACTATAGGAATGCGGCTGCGTTTGAGTTGCTTGATTTCACGGTCCATGATTTCCACCGGTTTCTCGACAAAGTGCATCGTTTCATCAATGCGCACGTCGTCAAGAGGTATGTGGAGGTTCTCATCAGCAAGACATTTCTTCAGGTTGGACACGTGGAAGGTTGGATGAACATTGTTGAGTGCTGGAGGTAGCTCAAGTTTGTAAGCCACTTTCCCGATTCTTTCAAGGATCTTGAACGGGCCTACGTAACGAGGTGCTAGCTTGCCTTTCTTTCCAAAGCGGATCACACCCTTCCAAGGGGATACTTTGAGAAGCACAAGGTCACCCACTTGGAATTCCAAGGGTTTTCGTCGCTTGTCGGCATAGCTCTTTTGTCGACTTCTCGCTACTCGGATGTTGTCACGGATTTGAAGGATTTTGTCGGATGTTTCCTGAATTAACTCGGGACCGGTGATTTGTTATTCACCAATCTCGTTCCAACAGATGGGAGAACGGCATTTGCGACCATAAAGAGCTTCGAATGGAGCCATGTTGATGCTGGTGTGGTAGCTGTTATTGTAGGAGAATTCAATAAGTGTCAAGTGTGAATCCCAATTGCCACCAAAGTCTATGACACAGGCTCTCAGCATGTCTTCGAGAGTTTGGATTGTTCGTTCAGTCTGGCCATCAGTTTGGGGATGGTAGGCTGTGCTTAAATCCAATCGTGTGCCAAGTGCCTTTTGCAGAGATTGCCAAAATCTGGAAGTGAAACGAGCATCTCTGTCGGAGATTATGTTCAAAGGTATACCGTGTCGACTCACAATTTCGTCAATATAGATTCGGGCCAATTTCTCAACCCGATAGTCTTCACGGATGGGCAGGAAGTGTGCGGACTTTGTGAGACGGTCGATGATTACCCAAATGCTATCATAGCCGTTTGAAGTACGGGGGAGTTTAGTAATGAAGTCCATGGCTAGATTTTCCCATTTCCACACAGGGATTTCCGGTTGTTCAAGTAAGCCGGAAGGACGTTGATGTTCGGCTTTGACTTTGGAGCAGGTTAGACATTTTGCAACATAGAGTGCAATGTCTTTCTTCATACCAGGCCACCAATATTGTGGTCGAAGATTGTGATACATTTTATCCAGACCGGGATGGATAGAATACCGAGACTTGTGTGCTTCAGTCATGAGGAATTCCCGGAGATCATTGCGATTGGGAACCCAAATACGATCCAAGAAATAAAGCAAGCCATTGTTTTTAGTCTCTAGTTGGAATTCAGCACCACACGACATTTCCTCATACATATTGCCCTCGGTAATCGAGACGTGTTGAGCTGCTAGAATACGGGTTTGAATGTCGGAATGAATCTTGACACTTTAGAGCATGACACGTTCTTTACGGCTCAGCGCATCGGCTACTACGTTTGCCTTGCCGGGATGATAACGAATCTCGCAATCGTAATCATTGAGGAGTTCAACCCAACGTCGTTGCCTCATGTTGACTTCTTTTTGGTTGAAGATGTGTTGGAGGCTTTTGTGGTCGGTGAATACCACACATTTTGTGCCATATAGATAATGTCTCCAAATCTTCAAGGCAAATATGACTGCACCCAACTCCAAATCGTGCGTCGTATAGTTTTTCTCGTGGATCTTGAGTTGCCTCGATGCATAAGCGATTACCTTGCCTCGTTGCATGAGAACACAACCAAGGCCTAGGTTAGAGGCATCATAGTAGACGACTAGATCATCGTTTCCTGCGGGAAGAGTCAGAATAGGAGCATCACATAACTTCTGTTTAAGAGTTTGGAAAGCTTCTTCTTGTTTCGGCCCCCATACATAAGGTTTACCTTTATGCGTCAAGGCGGTGAGGGGAACATCAATCTTGGAGAAGTTAGAAATGAATCTTCGGTAATAACCCGCTAAACCAAGGAACGAACGAACCTCGGTAGGGGTTTGAGGAGCACTCCAATTCTTGACAGCTTCGATCTTGGCAGGGTCGACATGTATTCCCTTTTTATTGACAACATGACCCAAAAATTGAACCTCCTTTAGCCAAAATTCACATTTGGAGAACTTGGCGTATAATTGTTCGGTTCTCAGGAGATCCAAAATCAGTCTAAGGTGCTGTTCATGTTCTTCCTCAGTCTTGGAATAGATCAAGATGTCATCGATGAAAACGATCACGAATTTATCAAGGTATGGTTTGCACATGCGGTTCATGAGATCCATAAAGACATCAGGTGCATTGGTCAACCCAAAAGGCAGAACCGTGAACTCGTAATGACCATATCTTGTTCGGAAGGCGGTCTTTGGAATATCTTCTTCTCGGACACGCAGTTGGTGATAACCAGATCGAAGATCAATCTTCGAGAAACAAGTAGAACCTTGGAGTTGATCGAAGAGGTCGTCAATCCTAGGTAACGGGTAGCGGTTTTTTATTGTAAGCTTGTTGAGCTCTCGATAGTCAATACACATGCGGAATGAACCATCCTTCTTTTTAACAAACAAGACTGGTGCACCCCACGGTGAATGACTTGGCCGTATGAAACTTTTGTCAGCGAGTTCTTGAAGTTGACTTGCAAGTTCTTGCAATTCGGAAGGTGCAAGCCGGTATGGAGCTTTAGCCACAGGGTTTGCTCCGGGTATAAGATCGATTCGAAACTTTACTTCCCGAACAGGTGGAAGGCCAGGCAAGTCATCGGGAAAGACTTCGGGAAACTCCCGAATGATGGGAATATCTTCTACTCTTCTTTCCTTGTCTTCTTTTTGGATTACATGAGCTAGGAAAACCATGCACTTCTTTCGTATGTATTTCTGGGTGGTGATGCAGGACATCAGTTTGAGTCCTTTGCAAGGTTTCTCGCCAAAGACTTTCAATATGTCTCCCGATGGAAGAGGTATTCGGATGTATTTTTCAAAACACATGACTTCGGCGTGGTTTTTAGACAACCAATCCATGCCGATGATGACGTCAAAACTCCCTAATGGCATTGGTATTAGGTTGACTGGAAATGTGTGACCATTGAGTTCTAGTGAGCAGTCATGGACAATGGAGTTAATAGTGATGGAATTTCCATCCGCTACTTCAACGGTGAAGGTTTTCTCTAGTTTGGATCGTGTTTTTGCAAGTAAAGGTTCAAAGTTAAGGGACACAAAACTCTTATCGGCTCCGGTATCAAATAGTATAGAAGCATATTGGTTATTCATAAGAAACGTACCGTTGACCACATGATCGTTGGCCTGAGCCTCGTTGGCGTTGATGTTGAAGGCACGCCCACGAGCTCCGCCTTGAGTATTGTTCACAAGTTTTGGACATCGGTCTCGGAAGTGGTTTGGGTCGCCACACTCGAAGCAAGCATGCCCATTACCAATAGCTGGAACTGCTGGATTAGCCCCGTTTCCCCGGTTGACTTGATTACCAGTTGGATTACTTCTGCAGGTGTTAGCTACATGCCCATATCTTCCACAGCTGGCACATAGGCGGCAGGGTACATTTGGGAAATGGTGATAATTGCAGGTGTTGCACAACAGATTGTTTCCCACATATTGTTTCTTGACTCGGTTCTGAGCCATAGGAGCAACTTGGTTGACTGGGGCAGCCGGAGTGATCACGGCATAGTTCTTAGCTTTCCTCTTCCTCGTATTGTGGTTCGGTTCGGCTTTGACCTCCTTGACATGAGCAGGAGGTGTTGTGGTGTCAGAAACTTTCTTGGCCCCCTTTCTGGTAAGAGTACCTGCTTTAACGTGATTATCAGTCAAAGTAGCAGCCAGACGAATAGCATCCTCCAGGCTTGCAGGATTTCTTCCCAAAACAGTGTCCTGGATTTGTCTCGGTAGGCCACCGATATATTTTTCAATACACCTAGACAAAGGCGTAACCATGTGAGGTACCAGCATGCTCAGTTCGTGAAAACGGTTGGTGTATGCTAAGCTTTCACCACTATCTTGGGTAAGATCCCAAAATTCTGCTTCCAGCTTTTTCATTTCGTTCCGAGGACAGAATTCCTCGGTCATGATCCTTTTTAGCTCATCCCATGGCAGAGCCATTGCTACTTCTACTCCCCTTGTTCTCTTCTCCCCATTCCACCAGGTTAGTGCCCGTTTTTGGAAGACACTAGTGGCATGGCGGACTCGCAGATTGTCCGGACAGTCACTATTGAGGAAGGTGCCCTCAATATTTTCGAACCATTGAAGGAGTCCCGTGGCTCCTTCGGTACCATAAAATTTCAGGGGATTGCAAGAGTTGAAATGCTTGAAGGTACATTGTGGCGGGTTGGCACCACCGCCACCACCAGTATTAGCACTACCACTGGCGTTCCCATTGTTGTTGTTATTGGCTTGAGTTAGTTGAGTTACTAGCTGAGTGAGGAGAGCAGCAAGGTCGGTATTATTGTTGTTGTTGGCATTGCCGGTATTGGTGTTGGTGCTATTGTTGGCGTTGTCGGTGTTGTTGCGGTTGATGTTACGACGAGGAGGCATTCTATAAAAAGAGAATGATACAAAATTGTTGTGAGAATTTAAAAAAAATCCGTTGAAATTTAGGATAGGAGGAATAATAACACATTTATTTCATAGTTCGGATTGTTTTCAAGTAATCACATTTCTACTTGAACACAATGACATATTAAGGTTAATTAGACTTATATAATTTTCAAGGAGACATGCTTTAGCCTATAGGTAAACACTCATCCCGGGAATTCCCAGGAAAGCATACGGATCCCTCGGTTGATTGGGATTTATATGAAATGCTTTCCTAGACAGAAAACCCAGAATACAGGTGTCACCCTTCCAGATTGCACATGTCCTTTAATAATTAACAGAGTCTAAAACCTTAACGGGTATATAAAAATATTTTTGATAGACTAGTGTCTACGAGTATGAGTTTTTCCACAAGTTATGGCGATGATGACATAGAAGCAGTTAAGGAGGATACGCGGCTTAGGATACGGGTATGGATACGATTTATTTAATTTATTATTTACGTATGCTTATTAAGTCATGTAGTCTAAACATTTTAAGTATCAAATAACTAACACATAAAGCATGTGACATATAGCAAATAGCACGTATCACATAAAACATGTAGCATGGCATTGTTGGGTGTCCTAAAGGTATAGTCTAGGTCAATGGTGTCTAATAACCTAATTCCCAATAACCAAGGCTCTGATACCAATCTGTCACAACCCAACCGGCGGCGGAAACGTCGGGGCGTGAAGCGTGCAGACTGTTCATAGCTCATGGTTTGCTAAGGTTGAAATAATTAAACATGCAGTTTTCATTGAAATCAAACAACAATCCAACAAGTACACGAAACATAACAAAATACATAACAATGTTTATTTTAGAGCCTTTTAACTAGGTCCTCAAACTAGGTGGAAGCAACTTGTATTCATCTCAATTGTTAGCACCTGAAACATGATTTAAAAACAAGGGTCAACTAAAAAGTTGGTGAGCATACATAAGTTTTGACACACAAATAAGAGTTCAAAACTGTTTATACAATTCCTTGATTCACATGGTATATAAGACAAATATGGAGAATCTATAGTTATACTAGGTGCACAATCAAACCTTGTGACTAAGGCATAACACGCAGGTTACCCTAATGTAAAGTCGGTAACAAACACCCTACCCGGGTGGGTTTGTCAGACTCAATAGTACTATCCTTGTTTACCGTTGGCTTGTACAAAGTTAATGATTGCACGAGTTGCGTCATGTATGTATAGTAATAACTCATAGCATTCAAGCATATTGCACAAATAATTCATGTAATCAAGTAAGAATTGTACTATAAAAGAGTTGCAATTTGTTTAATGTAAATCATGTCCACCCCAAAGGTGAAAAAGAGTAAAAGTGGGGTTATGTAGACTCACATGTGTTGGAGAGTGTAGATTGCACAACCAAGTAAATGTTAAGTGTTTGTGGGTCACGGAGCTTGACCTATCGAGTAAATGTATGACGTGTATTAATGCAGTGTATAAGATTTAAAGTAACTATAGTGTTTTAGTGTATTGCAAGCGTAAGGATTTGCACTAATGAATTGTATCGTTTAGTTATGTATTTAAAATATAAGGTAGTGTGGTATATATATTTAATTGAATGTAATATAAACAAACGAATTCGTTTTATCTACTTATTTTAGAAAACGTCACAAAATATAAAGTAGTTTATATTTATATAGGTTTTATTTGATGTAACTAGGATTTATACAATTGGTTTATAAAAGTCTTTTTCATAATAAAGTGTTTTATAAAATCTTGTTATAACTTTTTATAAATTTAGAAATTTTAAATGAAAATGTATTTTCAAATGGTAAGAATCGGTTTAAAACAATTTAATCGATGAAAATAATTGTTGTGCTTAATAACGGTGAGATTCTGTTTAAACAATTAAGTTTATAACATAAGTTTTATAAAAATCATCAAATCTGAGAAACTGTAAAGATTCAGTTCTGACTGAGCACGACCGTGCTCATCAACGGCACGACTGCGCTCGCCTCCGGGCGTGACCGTGGTGGTCTGGAGCGCCGTGGTCGAGTCAGAAGGCTACAGAGGTTCTGGTCATGGAGCACGACCGTGCTCGTGTCCGGCACGACCGCGCCTAGTGTTTGTTTTTGGTCAGGACTTGTTTGCTCGGTAAGCACGACCGGGCCTTACTCGGACCACGACTGTGCTTGGTCAGGCACGACCGCGCTCAGAGATGAGCGCGACCGTGTCGGGTCTTTTCCAGACTCAATTCGCTCGATTCTTATATTAAACACTTCTGGATTCTTAGGGCTTTCATTTAGTGGATGATTACGAAGCTATCTATAAGGTTTAATTGGATTTATTTCGTGTTTAAGTGGTAGTTCGACTAAAAGTGTAGTTTCGTTTTCTCGTTAAAAAATCTGGCCGATTTGAGTGTTTCTACTACGAATTGGCATAGGGCTTTCGTAGTAGGGGTGATACGAAGCTATTGGTGTATTACTTACTTGTTATAATAGGGAAATTTAATGCAGTCGGCTACGGGTCGACGGCTTTGCTTCTCGGCGATCAATCGGACGACAGAGGTTGTATGAGTGTCGAGTGAGAGTTCTGGGTGATTGTGTGGATGCATATGAGGGTGTAGGAAGCGTGCAACTGGCTCTATATCGACGAATTCGCGAGTCATGATTGTGGTGGGAATGGGATTAAACAAATCTGTAAATTGGAGTGTAATTGATGCGTGTTGCAGGTTGTATTCAGTCAAGTATGGTCTGACGCGCGAAAACCGGCTTTGACCATTCTTTAAATTTTGTGAAATCGTCGAGTATGGCTGTGATCTGACTTCTGCAGAGTCACGTGGTTTCAGCAGCGCGACCGTGCCTGTATTAGGCACGACCGTGCTTAGGTCTGCAGGCGCGACCGTGCCTAGTCTTAGGCGCGACCGTGCTTGCCTAGTTTTGTAGTTTTTGAGTTTTGTCAGTTTTGGTCCTCGGGGCTTGTGAGATAATGGCGTTTTCAGTTGTTATTGTAGCATAATGTATTGTATGTGTAATTGCATTTACAGTTGTTGCACACGAATTGAAATTGAAATACTCGTTTATTGCATCGAAACGTTTACATGGTAAAAAAAAAAAAAAACCAGAAATGTTACATCTTACATGAGTGAAATCAAATGATGGATCCTATGGATGATAGTTCAGTGTGTTCGTAAATACCTTCAACATGATTATCGCGTCTATCAACTGTTAAACAGGTTTTAACGATACCTACTAGTCGTTGAGCGGGTCACGAGAATTTCTACTGTCAATGGAAATATAAGTATGTAGATCATAGAGTAGGACCATTTATCCACACACTATGTTTCACCAGGACTTACTTGCACCTCAAATTATTATTACGTATGCACCGTAATGATAATTTGCTTTGCATGCTCACCCTTGCTTCTCCCTATCCTATGTCAAAATGTCCCTTAATTTGTATTGCCGAGTGTAGAGTGCTGTCAGATATGATAAGTAATCGAGAGGCTTAGTCATCAACCACAAGTTGACCGACTAGGACTCATATCAGGATGAGTAGTCGGTAATCGTTTGATCGGAGTATTCACTCGAGTTGGAACATAATACGAGAGTCCAATCCAGCAGATTGTAGATAGGAACATGCAAATGAAACAAATATGTACATGAAATGTGGCTTCGATGAGCAAAACTAGTTCATGAATGTCTTACTAGAAGAGGCAAAGTAGCCGTCCTTCCAACTGAGTTAGGATAAGGTTTGAGTATGCAATGAGCAATGCGTTCTCAACTTTGTGGTCAATCTATTCTCAACAGAATATTGACCAAAGAAGCGAGCCCATGGCTCGGGAAAGTGATGACATCTACTTGTCAATAGATTCTGCAATAATGCGTGTAACGGTCTGCCTTCAGTCGGCGTATTGTTGCTAGTGGTTACAGTAAGGACTCGCCTCCGACGATCCCAATTCCCAAAGAGATATGCGTTAGTGTTGAGTGTCGTCCATAACATGGACCTGAGAAAGCCCACCATACCCAACGGGTGATGGTGATGTAAGTGACTCCTCTGAAGGCTCCGTCTCGTTGCCCTCGGATGGGAGTGGATGTTGTTCTGCTGATCCCCCGACTGTTGCCACTGGGAATGTTGATGCAATGCAATTGATGTGTCCTTGCCAACTGAGGGTAATACCGATGGTATTAACATGCCTGCACTGCAACGTATGTATAGGTGCTATACGTATCAGGTAAAAGTGTCTGTGCCGTGTAACTAATGTGTAAGGTTATAGTCTAGTATGCAATCCTAGTTCTCTATAACCAATGGCTCTGATACCAATCTGTCACACCCCAAATTTCAACTAACGGAGTTTTACCGTTTGGGAAGTGACGAACCAGGATCTCAGACATTAGTTACTTTGAACGACTCTACATGGGACTCAAAATGAAAATATCTTTTAAATCATAGTATCAATGCGGAAGCGAAAAGAAAGTAAATGCATCAAATACATGCGCCCAAAACCATTGTTCAAAAGTCCAAAAAGTCCAAACGTCCAATCAAAAACAAGTACAATAGAATAATTCAAACAAACATAAATAGTTATAATCAAAGCAGTTGAATCCCATGCATGCCCTAACGTGCACCTGTGTCTTATCTTAGCGACCTGAGAAAACATGTAAGAAAATACGTCAACACGAGGTTGGTGAGTCCACAGGTTTCAATATAAGTAAATAAGCGTTTACCGGATTTATGTTTATTCAGTATGTATCTATAGGTAGCTAACCTATGTTCAAGTTTAGCTCAAGCGCTCGCAACCGAAGCTGACTGTTAGTTTATTGTCTCCTGCCAGGTCTATCAACACTGGCGGTGTGAGTAGGCTAACATTTCACCCGTTCGATATCTAATCGAGTTAGCGTGACTAACGCGGGTGGGATTTGTCAAACCCAGTAGTACTACTAAATATTACCTCGCTAAGATCCGTATTAACGGTCCGATATTAGTTGTGGACTTTCTGTGATAGCGTGTTACGCTTAGCATTTAACATTGATATCATACAAATTAAAAATTCAAAATTGTTTAGTCATGTTTTCTCCCCCAAGTTAAAACAGTAAAAGGGGCCGTGAAAACTCACCTGCGTTGCGTTGTAGGTAGTATCACACAAAGGACAAGTTGGAACCACGTGTGTAAGTCTCAAACAACTTACGAATGCCCTAAAATTATAAACACATAAATTAGGGATAAAAATGGAAATTGTGACAATGACACGGAAGATTAGAACATCTTGAAACGTTCTAAGGATTAACGGGTAGACGAACGTGTCTACGGGAATATCGGTTTCTCAATATAGTAAATTAAAAATCAAAGCGTTACGTGCCGAACATTAATAACGACTAATGTTAAATAAATAAATACGTACATCAAAGTCGTCTACAAAAGTTAGGAAAATAATATAATTAAATATATTATTTTTAGGTTCGTAGGATTAACTAAGTAATCATTTGTGGCAAAAATAATAAATATATTATTTTTATTCGAGGTAAGGCATACGAGTAAATAATATAACGATTATGTTATTAAATAGTTTAAACGTCCCACGAGGTATAAAACGATACGAAATAATATATATATATATATATATATATATTATTTAATAGGATTAGTCACGGGTTGAAAATAATATAGACATATTATTTTATACGGAGTTACAGTTTGACTGTGCTCAACCAAAACTGAATCCAACAACGAGTGGGGTAGGTTCTGACGACACCTGCTGCGTTTCCGGTGGAATTGACGTGTGGAAAAGCTTTTCTGGAACTCGTACAAGGTGCGCAGAGACTCGATTTGTGAATTGGTAATTCGAAATCGTCGAATTTGATTGTTTTCGTAAAGGGACCGACGGTTATGACTCCAATTCTCATTATTGGGTTTAGTTACTTGTAATGATGATGATTAAAGCTATAATGGTGATCGTTTATTGCATTAAGATGCTAGTCGGTTACGAATTCGAACAAAAAGTCTGTTACAGATTACGAATTAGGCTCGAGAATGAGGGGTTTGACTTTCAGAATCAACCTAATTGAGATTGGGCTAAACATATATTTAGTCCCTGCGATTCATTGAATCCAGATTTAGTAAACTGGCAAAATAAGTCCCTGGGGTTAGATTTTGTTAAATAAGTTAAGATTTATCTGGACTTAGTTAACGGGGTTAACTGGAAAAGTCTAGATTGTCACAATTAGCAAGCCTGTTGTTCAAAGAAAACAAGTTTGGAGAAAGCAACTCGATAATTCTCAAACCTCTGATTCTGACTCTCCAAAAGAGTCACCCTTTTTTGACAGTCATGGTTGCGAGTTAATTGAAGTTGTCTATTTTGAGAAAAACAGACGACCCAAGACCACTATGGCTTGGGTCTCCAAATCTAACTAATTTCTATTGATTTGTGCAGGGACATCCAAAGGGATCTATTACAAACCGTTGGTATGTCGATAGTGGATGCTCCCGGCACATGACAGGCAACATGGCCCTTCTTCAAGATGTTAAACCATTTAGAGGTGGCTATGTGGCCTTTGCAAGAGAAAAGGGAGGAAGTATAACAAGTCAAGGCATGGTTTTTAATAGATGTATCAGCTTTGACAACGTCAACTACTGTGAGCAGCTGAATCATAACCTGCTGAGTGTTTCTCAGATGTGTGATAAAAAGTACTTGGTTATGTTTAAAAAATCTGAATGCTTGATTCTCAAGCCTGGTTTCGTGGTTCCTGAGGATTGGATTCTTATGCGTGCACCAAGAACAAATGACCACCACATCAGTTGCTACTTGTTTACTTACTAAAGAAACCGAACTTAACTCAATCTTATGACATAGGAAACTCGGACACATCTCATATAGAAAAATGAATCATCTTGTCCGAAATGGTTTGGTAACCCGGGTTCCTTGCCGTTGTAGATGATTGTATTCCTTATAAAAAGGGCAAACAACAACGGAAATCCCACAAGCCAAAGATCCAAAACTCCATTGATACGCCTTTGGAGCTCTTACATATGGACTAGTTTGGACCCATTAGTATTAGGAGTATTGGTGGTAAGTCATATTGTTTGGTTGTAACTGATGATTATTCACGTTTTTCTTGGGTACATTTCTTAGGTACAAAAGATGAAACTGCTGAGATTCTTCAATACCTATTTCTGAATCTGGAATCATTATGCAAGCTAAAGGTTAGAAGAATAAGAAGTGACAATGGCACAGAGTTCAAAAAACAGCATGATGGAGCTTTTCTGTCTCAAGAAGGGTATTCATCATGAATTCAGTGCGTCGTATACACCTTAGCAGAATGGAGTTGCAGAGAGAAAGAACAGAACATTTATTGAAAATGCAAGGAAAATGTTGTCAGATGCCAAGCTTCCAATAACCTTCTGGGTGGAAGCAGTCAATACAGCTTGTCATATCTTAAATAGGGTTCTGGTGGTGAAAAGACACAACAAAACATGTTATGAATTGACCAATAATCGACCTCCTAATCTTGACTGCCTAATTCCTTTCGGCAGTCCATGTTCATTATTGTTACAATACAATGATCGTGAATCCAAATTTCATGCAAAAGCGGTGGAAGGCATCTTCTTAGGATATGTTGCCAATTGACCATGCAAAAGAGTATACAATATTGAAAATCGATCTGTCGAGGAGTGGTTCGAAGTGGATTGCAGTAAACACAACACTCCACCAGAACCAGCTGGTCCAGCTTGGGGATTCGATTATGATACATTGTTTAAGTCTTTTAACCTTCCTGATCTATCTGCCGAAGGTGCTGCAAATCTGTATCAATACTGTAGTGGCAGCGACAACTCAAACTTTTCAACAAGAACATTTGTACCTATTCCAACTCCCAGTTCCAATGCTGCATCTACATCTGGAACACACGATAGTGACACTGAAAAAGATACTAATGGTGACGGAATCGATGCTTAAGTTGATCCTAACATTCGTGTAGGAAATGAAGCTCTAGTAGATCCAATCAACATTGAATCTTCTTCGGGTACACATGATATGGGGGAGTTGAGGACAAACCTTGAAACAGATATCCAAGAACCTGCTGTACCAGAAACTAGAATACATAGGAATCACCCTATCGAGAACATTATTGGTGATCCTAATACCGGAGTTCAAACATGTCAAAGAATAGTTACTGAAAATACAAGTCTTTATGCTCAAATTCTCAGCACCGGTATTATGGAAACCTGTTTACATGCTGCTTTTGTTTCCCAACTAAAGCCTAAGAATGTGAAGGAGGCTCTAGCTGACAACTTTTGGATAGAAGCTATGCAAGAAGAATTGTCCCAATTCCAAAAGTTGCACGTATGGGATCTGGTTGACCTTCCAAGAGGTGTTCATCCAATTGGAACCAGATGGGTGTTCAAATGTAAAACTGACGATCGAAATGTCATGGTGAAGAATAAAGAAAGATTGGTTGTTCAAGGATTTTATCAGCAAGAAGGGTTGGATTACACTGAGGTGCTTGCCCCAGTAGCTAGACTTGAGGCCATTCGTTTGTTTCTGGCTTATGCATCCTTTATTGGCTTTAAAGTCTACAAACTCGATGTGAAGAGCGCTTTCCTATATGGAAAAATACATGAAGAAGTCTATGTCACTCAACCACCCGGCTTTGAAGACCCACAGAATCCTCATAAAGTATATAATCTTGACAAAGCACTTTATGGTCTACATCAAGCACCAAAAGCGTGGTATGAGACTCTTTCTAGGCATCTATTATCCAATGGCTTTGACAGAGGGCAAATTGACCCGACTCTCTTTATAAGGAAAGCAGGAAGTGATCTTCTACTAGTACAAGTGTATGTTGATGACATAATTTTTGGGTCTACAAATGAAGAAATGTGCAAAGAATTCGAACAGGTGATGAAGTCCAAGTTTGAAATGAGCAATATGGGAGAACTGTCATTTTTTCTGGGTCTGGAAGTTAGTCAAAGAGAGAATGGCATCTATCTGCATCAAACTAAGTATGTACAAGACATTTTGTCAAGGTACAAAATGAATAAATGTACTACTTACAGCACACCTATCCCAGTCAACCATGGTCTACATCCAGACAAAGATGGAAAGGATGTGGATTGCAAGTTGTACCGTGGAATGATCGGATCTCTCATGTACTTCACTGTTTCAAGACCCGACATAATGTTTACTATCTGCTTGTGTTCAAGGTTTCAATCTCAACCAAAGGAATCACATCTGATTGCTGTAAAGAGAATCTTCAGATACCTAAAAGGGAAACCCCGATTGGGTCTGTGGTACTCCAAGCAATAGTCATTTGATCTCAAAGCTTATACAGATTCTGATTATGGTGGATGCAACCTAGATAGAAAATTAACTTCTGGTGGTTGTCAATTCTTAGGAGAAAGATTGGTCTCCTGGCAATGTAAAAAGCAATCAATTGTTTCTATATCAACATGTGAAGCAGAATACATTGCTGCTGCAAGCTGCTATTCTTAGATCTTATGGATTCAACAACAATTAAGAGACTACGGCTTGAATTACACTGGAACTCCTATGTTCATTGACAACACTGCTACCATGTCCATCATTAATAACCCGATGAAACTTTCCAAAACTAAGCATATTGAAATTCGTCACCATTTCATCCGTGACTGTGCTGAAAAGCATTTAATTGAACTTGCAAAAGTTCACACGGATGATAATCTTGCCGATTTATTCACCAAAGCTTTTGATCGTACACGTTTTGAACATCTTGTCAACATGATAGGAATGTTCAATCCTAGGTGAAAAACTTTTTCAAAACAAACCTATTTCTTGGAAGTTGCATTTATTCTCTTTTCAAATTTAATTTAATCTAGTTGAAATTTCTAAAAAAAAAACAAACTAAATATAAAACTTTCATAATTTCAATGTCATTTGAAGATAAGAGGAAATGATTTTACATCAGAAAGTGATCTAAACTTCTTAGATTGCACTATTGGGAAATGATTGCACTAGGACTACTTAAACTGTTTATAAATTCTCTTTTTAATTGAAATTGTCAGTAGTCTAGAAACATTCATTAAATCATTAGTAGTGTGAAAGTCTAAATATCTTTCCTACAAATGTGATTTGAACCCATGTTATGTTGTGTGTGTGCGTAAAAGATCAACAAAAGATCATTATCAGATATAGAATGTAAGATTTTGGCTAGTATTATCTTTTGTGACCAGCTTCGGGTTATGTCTTTAGCACAATTTGTCGGTTCACTTCACTGCCCAATGGGAAGTTAAGCTAAGATATGCCTTGCTATCAACCGTCAAGCATATGTTACCCGCTTGGATCACATCTGTTCCATTGAAGACATCCAGATAATAGTTGAATCCCATTACCTGAATCTTCGGATTCCATATCTATTAGCCTGGATCATTACAAAATATGCACTAAAGATAAACCTCACAAACCAAGATAAATGAATCACTCGATTCTGAATCTTATGATTCTTGATAATCCTTATGGATTCTGCTTTATTTTTCTGTGCTAAACGATGTAACTTCAACCTAGAGATTCAGATAATCCTTGAGAAAATCTTAGATGTTTTGAAGATAATGCATTTACCTTCTGTTCACATAACTGTGGGGTACACATTGTAGAACTCTAAATGGTACCGTAACTCACATGAATTTGATCCAAGAATACTTATAGTTTCAAATCATATAATACTGATAATTTGAATTAACATAATGTGTATTTTAAAGTAAGTCATAATATGATCCCAATGTCTTTGAAATTTATTCTGTATCACTTTTTGCTACATGATTTAGCCTGATATGATCCTCTGCTCATGACTTGACCAAAAAGACGTTCACTGTGAGTATTCATTTATTTTGTACTTTGTTTATTAAATTTGAAAAACAACAAAAAGATTTCCAGTGTGTTTTAATATAATCTTTACAAAATACAAAAAGATTTTCATAACTTCCAGAAAACATGTTTGTAACAAACAAACAATATTGAATGTATCTATCATGTTCGTCAACATACTTCATAAACAAAAATTTGAGTTAGAATTTGAAAAGGGATTAGTCATGCATGCTTAATCAAGTACGCATAACTTAGCCCATGCGTACTTACAAGTACGCATGACTTAACTCATTCACACTTGATAAATACGCATGAGGAAAGTCATGCGCACTTAATTAACTATGCATGAACTATAAAGCAGGGTATATATAACGGCTTGTTGCATTTACTCCACATTCAAACTCTTCTCCACTTTCAGTCGACGACCTGCACTTTTACCTCGAAAAATATGTGTGTTCATAAACCGTTTTTTTTATCACATTTTCAGTTCTAACATCATCTAAGGATCATTTAGTGAGAATCTAGACTAATTCCTACCGTTCAATTGTTCAAAATTTAGTGATTTTGTGTTCTTCAAACGAGGGTTTATGATGATAAAATTTTGGAAATTAGAAGTGTTTGCATGTAAAATTGATCGTCAATACAAGTTTCTAATCATCAAAAGAAGTCGTTTAACACAAATTTCATGGTTTTTAACTTGCAAAAATTGGATTATTGATCTTGGTTTTGAGAATATAAAGCGTCGGCCCCTGTTTGATCAAAATAAAGTATTATGTTGTCGTTACGAATGCAAAAACAAGTCACATTATGTTCTAATGGCATTTTCGACACACATACGACAAGATTTACAATCTTTGACACAAAATTCAGAGATTTCGGACTTAGAAATAAACTGACATTTATGCTGATCATGCGTACTTACAAGTACGCATGAAGGATTTTATTCATGCGTACTTGATAAGTACGCATGACGTAAAACTGTCTATGCGTATTTGCCTAAGTACGCATAGGGCAGTTTTTGCAAAATAATTTCTAAGTCCAAATTCACTTTTAAATGTCTATGTTTTAATATTGTGTTGATCTAATCTTGTTTTATTTATTGCAGATATGGCACGAAGACCTTTCACCGACGAGTTTAACTTACTAGCACTTACCGACCCTGAATGGAGGGGTGCTGCACTGAAGTACCAGGAGATTGTAACTTTTCTGAATCGTTCAAGGATATCATATGCAATCTCTGCAAATCCAGTAGTATCACGTCCTTATCCGGAACAATTCTGGGAAACCGCAGAGCTAGATTGTCGACAGACACCAAATGTGAACATTGCCACTATAGTAAATCAAAGGATTGCCATTTCTGAATATACCATCCGTCTGGTACTTCAATTTCATGATCAACGAGCCGACCCAACCAATTATCTAGAATATGTGATAGATGGATGCTGGAGGCAAAGGATGGGTTATGTTGGAAGGGTTGATTATCCGTCATACAAAAAGATGTGGCTTTTAGATAATGGAGATATTTAGCGCATGTGATGATTATGTGCATTTCAGCCCGCAAGGCAGGGAAGGATGCAATGGGGCATGACTTAGCCTCTGCCATGGTTGGATTATCTTTGAACAAAGGGTATAACTTTTCACGTTATGTATACAAGTCAATCCTAAATTAAATCAATGCAGCCCCGAGATTTAGGTTTCTGTTATATCCCCGTTTTGTCCAATTGATGATCAATCATTGCTTGCCAAACCTTCCACCAATCGGACAACAGTTACAAGTCAAGCGTATAGATAAAAGAGTCTTTGTCCAATTCTTGAATATAGGAGCTGAGGAGCCAATCCCGGTACACACACCCTTATTTGGTCATTTGATAAATGAAGAGTATGTTGCTCCTAAAGGTGATAGATAATACAGTGCTAACTCCGAGCCTGAATTGAGTGAACATTCGGATGAAGAGGAGTGGGAGCTGATGATGATAGTAATGATGATGATAGTAATGAAGATGATAGTTATGATGGAGATGATTGTGCTGGTAATGGTGGTCACGATGCAGAAAGCAATGACTCCAAAAGAACCGTAACAGATCTAATAATACCACACCGGATCAAAGACATCCCAGGAAAAAAGATATTCAGGAATCCCTTCATGAATCATCTTCAAGAAGTAGACGAAGAGAGAGTTCAGATACAGAATTTCAATTCTGAGTTGAAAGCTCGGATAATGAAAAGGAGGAGCCACACATGGTTGAAAGAAGAAAGAAAGTCCGTTGTGATCGTCCGTGGCATGTAGTAATGGCTGAAATTAATGCACGTGTCAAAGCACAACGAGCTCCTACACAACCAACACAACTATACAGCAGGAGAAGGCGAAGAACAATCACACCGATTATTGTTCCTACAAGTCAAGAAGCTACTCAATCAATCGTCTCTCTTCCTGTTACAACAGTCCAACTCTCAACTGCAAATCTCCAATCTATAATGGCCCAGTCCATTATAATCTCAACAACAATGGCAACCACAATAAACACAACAACAACCCTACCTATTACTGTCACAGTTGGTACCTTACTGCCCATAACTCATTCCTTAGAATTCGGTCATTTGGGCCATCATTTTGATTTGTCCGAGTTATTTGCCGATACCATACATGAGCCCGGTGAAACTTCTACCGTCAGGGAAGTGGATCCAAGAGATGAAAGAATCACAGCCTTAGAATCTCAAGTAGCAGCTCAGCAAACCCAGATCAATTTGCTAGTTGATTCTAACATAAAGCTCACACACCAATGGCAGGCCATGGAAGAGCAAATGAAGTCCATCTTTGAACTCTAAACCATTCTGAACAAGCTCAATGAGATCTTCTTTGCTACCCGGAAAACATTGGAAACCCAACTGTAAATCCAGAGGGGTGAACATCAGATTATGATTGACATGGTTAGAAAATTAACATACCAGCTTGCGTCTCAGAGGGAGACAAGAAAAAAGGCTGATGAAGAGCCTTGCCACCACATTGACCTTACAAAAGAAAAGGATCAAGACCAGGATCCTAATGTCGGTCCTTCTGGTGCTGCCGGTGGTGAGACGCAAGCTATTTTGGCTAAACCACAAGCAACGCTTGCGGCACAGGGGGAGTCGACACCAATAGAAGTTGGTGGAGGTGACAAAAGAAAAACACATGTTGAGGTTTTGGAGGAGCTTTCTGCAACTCCATATTTGAACAACGAAGTTATGATTGGGGCTTTGGCAGAATTAGAAGAAGGAGAGATTGATTTTGGTGACGATTGGGATGAAAGTGGTGCTGATGTGGTGATTGAATTCCCGAAGAGTGATGGTGAGGGAATTTATGAATTAGAAGACGTGGAGATCTTTGAAGCCCCCACAATTCAAGAATCAGTTGAAACTGAGATTCCCATGATTGATGTGATAGAAGGAACATCTGATGTTCCCCAAACTAACCCAACTCATGAAGCAGTTCCCCAAACTAACCCAACTCATGAAGCAGGTACCAGCAGTAGCTCCTGGAGGAGAGTGCCTCATGGGTGGATCAAGAAAACAGAAGATGCACCATGGTACAAACCATAGTACACAGATAAATATGGTGCTGTTGGAATGATTATATCTGTAAAAGTTGAAAAGGACAAGGGGCAATTTGCTATTAAAAGATCTGGCGGGGTACAATACCTGAAGCCAACTACAGAACCCTTCAACTCCCTACACAAATATGATCTGATCAACCTAGCTAACCGTGAACTCTGTAGCGATACATCACATGCGGTAGCAAGAGGTCTTTGGGGTGTCTTACAGAGAGAAGGACGATCAGGGAAATTTGAAATCTTTCAGCCTCAAGAACCAAAGCGTGTAAAGGATAGAACAAAGATTCATCCTTTGACACGCAAATCCTTAAAGAAGCTCATTTGACACCAAAGCGTGTAGCAAGAGGTCTTTGTGCTTTGTCAATCTCACATATCTCTGAGAAGAATTCCTCAAGATGTGTTAGGGAGCATGTGGTACTGGTATGTAGATCCTTTGACCGGTGAGGCGGTAATGGTTTAGAAGAGGAGCTTGCAGGAGATTGTTAGAGTGTTTGATGAAATCGTGTTCATCAATTTTTCGGTAAAAGACTTAGAGGTGTTGGTAGACAAGTAAGTCTACATACAGATGAGTGGAACAAGCTCCTTGCCACCCCTTACAACAAACTTGTTAAATTCTATTATGACTACAAGTCAAGGCTCGATGGGGGAAGTCAAGCCGGAAGCTCATGAGAAGACTTAAGACATCCAGAGGTGCTGTCAAGGGGGAGTCTGTAAGAGCATGTTTTGGTGACAGGCACTCTGGATCAAGATCAAGCTTTTCTCATTTATCTTTCAGTCTTGTATGTATTACTACTTGTTATATTTGTATTTGTTTATCGAGTTGTAATATCTGAACTTGTAATATTTGTATGTTTTGATTGTACTAAGCAAATACGCATGGAAGTGCTATATTTGTTAAGTACAAATGGTCATGCGCACTTAAACAAGTACGCATGAAGGATAGTCATGTGTACTTGTCAAGTACGCATTGACCAAGTTCTATAAATAGTGTGGTTTTGTTTCATTTTCAAATCAGATGTAACAGATAGTCAAGTACGCACGAGTCAGTTTTGCGTCATACCAGAAGTCATTCGTCTTGTGTCTGTACTTGTTTGAAACACCTCTTTATATATAGAATGTGTATTTATAAGTATGAGCTTGTGTTGTTTTATTATGCTTTCAGTTGAACGTTGTTCCACCTAGTCACGGGGATTCCACACCTAGTGACTAGTCCACATACTCACACGATCACGATCCGACACACCCACCCTTAGGGACCTACAAAACTCACCTTCAAGTGAAACGACCCGCCTCCCAGAACTCATGTGTACCTCACCCTTGTCTTTCGACTTCACACCTACAACACACAATATACGGGTAAATACGCGACTCAAGGTTTAAACCTTAACGTACAATGTTAACTCGTCACCATGCACGACCAATCACATATTCATGCTTGTCACCATGCACGGCTACACAACCCCGTATTCAAAAAAAACCCCATGTCGGACGTATACCGGTTACCCACGGTTCCGGTCCCCGCTCCGGACGACTACCCCCTCCCCCCGTCGATCGTCAACCACCTTCCCATGCGTCTACGGCCTTCGACAAGCCCCACACGGTCGTCGTCTGGCCTTTCTCACTGCTGTCGTGGCCTCCTGACACCACCACAGCCGCCCGACGTGGCCCCCAGGTCTTCCCCGTCCCACCGTTGATCACCCAACACACTTGCCGGCCTCCCTTAGATCTCGGTCGAACCACATGCACCCGCATGCGGGTTCCAAACTATAATTAAACACAATAACGAGATTTTTTTCATGATTATACTTCTAAATCGGAGAACTCGTGCGGATCGAACTCCTGATGAACTCGTCTTCCTCAAAACCCAACCTTTGCAAAAACCCTAGAATCACAAAACGTTTATATCATTGATTCGAGGATCAAAACTCGTAATGGAGGATTAGAGATAATGAAAATACCTTCAACCGGACTCGAAACACGACGAATGGCTCGGATCTCTCCTCCCTTCGTGCTTCGAAGGCCGTAAACAACAATGGGTATCTCCCCCTTGTTGTCTCACGTTATAGGGCACCCCCCCCCCCCCGGGTCAGGTTTAGCCCATGCGCGTAACTAGTCCCTCGTGTTACGCTTTGTTCGCGTTTTAAAACAAAATCGTCAAAACCTCGTTAAATATCCATTAACTCTCTACAATTATTTACATATATATCGATCCCATTATTTCATAAAATCCAGGATGTTACACGTACCTTTTGGATCATTGAAAATCCTATGAAGTAAGGAGTTTATTTAAGCACCTGTGACCGGATGTTCCAATCCAGGAGGTTAGATTGTTGTAAAACTTACGACTTCCGGGCTCAGTGTTGACTTATAGATACGCTTGATAGAGATATTCAATTTGATGCGTATCATGCAAAAATACCCTCGTCGGCCAATCTAATGAACAATGTGACACCCGACAAATTCTGAATAACTCCGTTAACTCAAATCCAGTTATCTTATAACTCAATTAACTAATTTCAAACCATAAGGAACAATTCTATCAAAACCACAAACTTATACACATAAAACGCAGGGATTAATGTTGTAATTACCCCAAACTCAATTTGCTTGAATTGTGAAAGTCAAAATCAAACCTTTGATCCAAAATCAAAACCATAACTCTCATGTCTGTTACAATTCGTAACTGAAATACATATCAATGATAATGTCGATCATCACTGAACCGATTTCAAGCATTATGGACTGTTAATGATCACGAATTAATCCTATTAATCATCTAAAGCCGAAACCGTCGACCCCCTCATCAAAAATCCATCAATTCGATCATTTGGCATTGCAATCTTGAATTCTAACACCCTGCACACGATAAACGAACCTCTGTTTAGCTTTTGCACACACCAACTTGGTCGGAGAAGAAGCCGGAGCCGTCGGGGAGCAAGCCACTCGAAGTTGCAAACCCATTTAGCCGATCCATATCATTTCGGAATCAATTAAGGTAACCAAACACATCCTCAGTTTCGTTTTCATCTCTAGAATGAAAGCCCTAACTTAATTGGGGCTTATAACATCGAATTAATCATGAACCAGTTCTAGGGTTCATCTCGTTATTGGTTTAATCGAACTCTACCTTAGACTCAATCTCAATTCAATTAATATACATGGTTAGATTCGCAATCAATCACTCTGTAAAAGCCCTATGATCCCAACTGTTAATCTTACCAAATTTAATCAAATCAATTCGTGATTCAAAACCTAGGGTTTTGGTGTTTCGAACAGAAATTTAATCGACCTAGACTTGTTGATTTTGAAATTAAACTCACCCACAGACTCGTATCACACCGATTAACAAAACCCCTATGACCTTAAGGTCAATCGCGATCTATTTCAGGGGATTTAGGGATGAGTTTTGGATCGGTTCGCATGGGGGGAAGAACACAAGAGTGTGTAAAACCAAATGGAACGCTTCTTGTTACGCGATACCCTAACGGGCAGATTGGTTAAGGTGTGTGGATGTTGTGGGAGGGACCCGGGTTCGAGTCCCACAACCCCCATTTTATTTTTGAGCAACTTTTTGAGTTATATTTTTATATAAAACCAACTCCCATACTATTATAATACTATATTAACGCGAATTGGTACCAGAAAACACCCGTGTGCTCGGGATTAAATTTATAATTCATTTTAATTGTTATTTCCATATTAAAAATAATATAATTATTTATATTATCACCTAAACTTTTATTTTGTTCATGAAAACACATGAACTATTACGTAATATTATTATCTAATGTTTGGTAGTGTTTCACATATACCACGTCTATACTAAATACCAAACTAGGGATTTTCTAATCCCGATGACAAGATTTCATATTCGTTAATCGTAAGCATATTTAGGACATCCGATCTACCCATATCGTCATCACATACTCCTAGGTGTCCTAACAATCATGAATCATATTCTAGGGCATTCGTAGACTGTTCGCTTACAAACTATTTATGTTTTTGTTGCATCCTCGTGTGGTGCTAATTACCACACTCAGGTGAGTTTCATGGCCCTTTTTACTTGTTTTGCTGTTGGGGGAGAAACATGCACACAAACAAACATCCTTTTACTTCTTTTCCGGTTAGAGGAGAAACATGTACACAAACAAACACGGATCACATAATATTTCATGACCACTTGTTTACTTAAGCGCAAACATAACATACTAAGTCCTTACATTCTCGAACCGTTAGTATAAGGTATATAGAGAGGAAATTTAAGTAGTACTACTGGGTTTGACAAACCCCACTTGGGCTAGTCGCGCTTGCTCGATTGGAGGTCGAACGGGTGTAAATTGTCCTAAACATTTGCCATTGTTGATGTTAGCAATGGTGGAAGAAATTCAAACAACAAACAGTCAGCTTCGATTTCGAACGCTTAGAGTAACTTGTACTTTGTCTTGCTAACAATAGGTATGACTTATGTATGTGGATCCTGCTAACGCTCAAACAGTTTATTTACTTACAAACTTGTGAACTCACCAACCTTGTGTTGACACTTTAAACATGTTTTCTCAGGTCACTATGGTACATATCAGGACTAGGATGCCTCATGGAGCTACATTGGTTTTATCATTAAATGAACAATGATTTATTACACATTATTTACATTAATTGGCACTTTGTTGCGTGTAATTACTTTTGGATTTTATATTAATGTACGCTTTCGCAACTTAAACTATGAATCCACGTTTTACTCTTGTTGAATGTGTAAACTCAGTATTTTTAAATTCATATAGTGGTCATTCAACATGACCGATGACTACGATCCTGGTTTGTCACGCGCCTCGCGGTAGAACCCCGTAGGTGGAATTTGAGGGTGTGACAGATTGGTATCAGAGCCAGCGGTTATAGTGAACTAGATTTGCATTAGAGAGTAGACTTAGTCTATAGCCTTAAACATTGCATTAGTCCTACACCAACACAGACACTCATACATGATACACATACACATATAGCATACATACATACATTGCATTGCGGGCATGTTGACATCATCCACATCACCCTCTGCTGACGAGGAACACGTTATTCTCATTACACCATCATTCCCAGTGGCGACGCCCGTGGAATCGCCAAAATAGCATCCACTCTCATCTGAGGGCAACAAGACGGAGCCTTCGGAGGAGTCTCTTACACAACCATCATCTGCACCCCTTTCCACACCACCAGAGCCGAAGATGACACCGGCTTGAGCCTATTGATGACACCGTCGGGTATGGTGGGCCTTCTCAGGTACGTGTTAGGGACGACACCCAGCACCGACACATATCATTTTTAGAGTTGGGTTCGTTAGAAGCGAGTCCATCCTGCACCCACCAACAACAATACCCCGACCTCACTAGCTTTACTCTACATCAAGCCCGAACCCGTGGGCGTCGCGTGAGGTACACCGTGTGGAGGCAGGCCGTTGCATGTATGATTGCAGAAATCCATTGACACATAGATGTCATCACTTTCCTGAGCCATGAGCTCACGTCTTTGGTCTATATTCTGTTGAAGATAGATTGACCATAAAGTTGAGAATGCCTTGCTTTTCGCATACTCGAACCCTATTCTAACTCAGTTGGAAGAACGGCTACTTTGCTTCTTCCAGTAACTCATATCCATGAACTATTTTCACCTCTCGAAGTCGCATTTCAAGTGCATGTTTGTTTCATGTGCATGTTCCCATCTACAATCCGCTGGATTGGATTCTCGTAGTGTGTTTCAACTCGAGTAAATATTCAGATCAAACGATTCCCGACTACTCATCCTGATATGATTCCTAGTTGATCAATTTATGGTTGATGACTAAGCCTTTCGATGACTTATCATCTCTAGCAAACCTCTATACTCGGCAACAAAAATTGAGGGACATTTTGACACAGGACAGGGAGAACTAGGGTGAGCATGCAAAGCAAATTATCATTACGGGTGCACACGTAATAGTAATTTGAGGTGCATGTAAATCCTGGTGAAACCTAGTGTGTGGATAAATGGTCCTAATCTGTGATTTACAGACTTAAGTTTCTACTGTCATTAGAAATTTTCATAACCCGCTCAGCAACTATTTGGTATCGTTAAACCTCAACAGTTGATAGACGTGACTATCAGGTTGAAGATGTTTAGGGACACAATGAGCTATCCTCAATGGAATCCATCATTTTAGTTTCACTCATATAAGGGTCTTAGTGAACTTAAGACTATCATCCAAACTTGGTCAAGGAAACCATCTTGATCGAAACTCTAATAGAACCTCATGGCAAACCCATTGACTCCAAGTATGTAAGTGGAATTTGAAGAATTTCCTCCTAAGCTAACACTTTATCCCTTACGCTTCCACAGTAAATTCCCTTTGACCCTATTACCTTGTCCAGTGGCTAATCCTTAGTCTAACTTGATCTATACCCCCAGCTTATCCAACTTTGTAATCGGATATTTTTTTCCTTCCTCACAAAATGATCCAGTTGTCTCAATGACATTAGAAAACGGGGATTCAATCTAACAAACCATCAGTTGAACGCGATGACTTAAACAATTATCCTATCCCTTATATTGCTGGAATCAATATCTCATAAGAAATTTTTTTTTTCTCCTACATGTGAACCCCTTCCTTAGCCTTTGCGTTAACCGACGCTTACCGCGGGTCTCACCAGAAGTCTCAGCGTGACCTCACAAATTTCCCTACTAGCGCAGTCGTACTTCGACTCTAATGGAAATTAATAACTTAGTGATGAAACCCCTGAACACATATGGAAACACTCCCTCGACCTTGATGGTTACTTTACCCAAATCATTAACGGTACCTCCACCTGTGATTGAGGATTTCTTATCCCCTTTTCTTAGGTAAAATTTTTATTTTATTTTTGGATAAATGATTGCTAATCACCTGAGCAACACCTTAGTTGATTGAGAAAGCTAATGATATAACTCATCCCATATGCCTATTGTAACAACAATTCGGTACTTAATACAGAAGCTCTGTCACCGACACATCTCAGCCTGATTTCAACCTCTAATGGTTCAAGTACTTATTGAATTCCTTTTGTGGATAAAACAACCTGATTTATCAATTTTTTGTCGGTATAAAATCAAACACGTTATTGCCAACTGTCTGCGCGCGCATAATGACGTGGTAAATCTCGAATCTTTTCCCCGATTAGAACGGTGGAGAAACTTGACTCTAGCGGGACGATTGAATAGACTTTTCTTTCAAATAAACAATAAACGAAGTTGTTGACGCAATTCCGAATAACCGATCAAGCTCCTTTAACGATCTTACCAGTGATGACCACATTTTTTTCCTTGTTTCATCTTTACACCACGAATGGTTTAACACTCTTTCTATCCTGTTAGCTCGCTACGTGACTAAAGCACGGGACTCATAGTGGATAGAGTATAAAATCCGATCAACGCCTCAAACTTACCAATTCAAAACCACCCTGGATTTTCCTAGTGTTTTGTACATCGGTTGTACACCTTCACGCTTGAACTTAGTATTCTTGATCACTACATGAGCAGATAATCTATGAAGACACATCCTTAAACATAAAGTGTTGAACCCCCCCCCCCCCCAATTGAGATATTTTCTGAATGATTCCTTCATTTAACCCTTGCATCAGTTGTTACTTTCCCCAAATAAATCCTAACAGAAGTCGGCATGTCCTACAAGGTGGTTCACCCCGAATGCAGCATACTCTCTCATTGTGTCTTCCATTGCTCCTCAGTATGGTACGTAGACTTGAAGCTCTTTTCGCATAAGAACTTGTTTCTAAACTCAAAGTATTCTATTTCACCAAGACTAGATCTGTAACACAAGCATCCGGAAAAGCCGCAACCCTTGCCAATCAACGTAAAGCATCCGATCTTCAAAACTTCTCTTCAATTCTAACAAAAACTATTAAATCTGTAACTTACGATACCCAACGACTTAGTCGACAAGCCAATTATCCCCATGAATACATTGCAGTCTACCCTGGATGAAATATCTAAGCTCATTCTCTTTGGCAAAAATCTGAGAAAAGAATTAGGATATTTTATTATTCGCCCGTTATATCTCACACTGACAAAGTAATGGTTGGTTATGATAGGTGACGAGAGCTACCTTTCGACACTAATCGGCCCGCTTGGGTTAACGAAGAAATTCTCTTGGCAGCCTTGCCCGATACCAAACACGAACCCAAATTCAGGCCCATGTCAATGGATCAACCGACGTAGGACTCGAACATACAACATCATACTTAGATGCAAGTGGCTTAACTAGCTTAATCACTACCCACGTTGTCTTACTCTGGATGCACACTCGGCTTATTGACTAAACTAATGGAATAAGTTAGTTCATACCCTTATTTGCTATCCTCACCTAGACCTTGACATGACTCAATCCTGTCATAAAATCTTCCACTGGAATTGGACCATCCATCGCTAAAAGCCGTCACATTGAACTATGTCTCTTATTCTCGGTGATAGTGACTAACTCACAAACTAAAGTCGTGTCTTATACACTGTAACAACGCAAAGTCGAATATCAAGAGCCGCCTAGCTTGTTTCGAAAACCAGAAATTCCATTGTAAATGGGAGCAAATTTCCATGGATTTCATCACCAAGCTAACCCGAATTCCTAGCGGATGCGACACCATCTGGGTAGTAGTAGAACGCTTAACCAGATCCGCGTATTATCTAGCAATCAAAGAGACTGACAAGATGGAGAAGTTAACTCGCATCTACATTAAGGGAGTAGCCTCTTAGCGCGGAGTGCCAATCTCTATCATCTCGGATCGAGGCAGTCGATCCATTTCACATTTCTAGCAATCGATATAAAAATCTCTGGGCACGCATCTGGATACGAACACAACGTAACATCCCCAAAAAGATGGTCAGAGTGAACGTACAATTCAGATCATCGAAGACATCTTACGAACTTGCGCAATAGATTTTGATAACAGTGGGGAGATTCGCCCATCGTTAGTGGATTTCTCCAACAATAACAGTTGCCACACCAGTATCAAAGCAACACCGTTCGAGGCGCTGTATTGACAAACATGTCGATCACCTATCTGTTGGGCTGAAGTAGGAGATTTTCAACCTACTGGTCCTGAACACGTACTCAAGACTATAGAGAGAATCATACAAATCCGAAAACGCATGGCAGTATCCGAAATTCATTCTGGGCAAACCAGACAACCAAATCCACGATATGTTGGATCATTCAAAATCCTACGGAGGATTGGCCCAGTTGATTATCGACCGAACCTATCGGAAGAAAGCTTAATGGGGTACACAATATCTTTCACTTTTCCAACCTAAAGAAATGACTATCCGACGAGACACTGGTTTTTCCTTTGAAAGAGTTACAAGTGGATGAACAGTTGCGTTTCATCGTATAACCAGTCAAAATCATGGACCGAGAGGTCAAAACACTCAAGCATGGCAAAATCCCAATTGTAAGAGTTCGCTGGAACTAAAAATGTGGTCCGGAGTTCACATGAGAGCGCGAGGATCAGATGATGCGCAAGTATCCTTATCTCTTCAAGCAGTCCACGTCAAACACATAAGGTAATATTTAATTTTCAGGAAAAAAATTCTTACAACTAGGGGATGATGTTACATCCAAGAAATATTTTTTATTTAACTAGCATCGTTGCTTAATTTTCGGGATGAAAATTCTGTCAACTAGGGGATGATGTGACACCCGACAAATTCCAGATAACTCCGTTAACTCGAATCCAGATATCTTATAACTCAATTAACTAATTTCAAACCACAAGGACCAATTCTATTAAAACCTCAAACTTATACACATAAAACGCATGGACTAATGCCGTAATTACCCCAAACTCAATTTGGTTGACTTCTAAAACTCAAAATCAAACCTTTAATCCAAAATCAAAACCGTAACTCTCATGTCTGTTCCAATTCGTAGCTGAAATACATATCAATGATAATGTCGATCATCATTGAACCGATTTCAAGCATTATGGATTGTTAATGATCACGAATTAATCCTATTAATCATCTAAAGCCAAAACTGTCGACCCCTTATCAAAAATCCATCAATTCGATCATTTGGCATTGCAATCTTGAAGTCTAACACCCTGCACACGATAAACGAACCTCTGTTTAGCTTTTGCACACACCAACTTGGTCGGAGAAGAAGTCGGAGCCGCCGGGGACCAAGCCACTCGAAGTCGCAAACCCATTTAGCTTATCCATATCATTTCGGTATCAATTAAGGTAACCAAACACATCCTTGGTTTTGTTTTCATCTCTAGAATGAAAGCCCTAACCTAATTAGGGCTTATAACATCGAATTGATCATGAACAAGTTCTAGGGTTCATCTCATTACCGGTTTAATCGAATTCTACCTTAGACTCAATCTCAATTCAATTAATTAATATGGTTAGATTCACAATCACTCACTCTGTAAAAGCCCTATGATCCCAACTGTTAATCTTATCAAATTTAATCAAATCAATTCGTGATTCAAAACCTAGGGTTTTGGTGTTTCAAACAGAAATTTAATCGACCTAGACTTGTTGATTTTGCAATTAAACTCACCCACATACTCATATCACACCGATTAACAAAACCCCTATGACCTTAAGGTCAATCGTGAACGATTTCAGGGGATTTAGGGATGAGTTTTGGATCGGTTCGCATAGGGGGAAGAACACAGGAGTGTTGTGGGTTAAAACCAAATGGAACGTGTGTTGTTACGCGATATCCTAGCGGGCGGATTGGTTAAGGCGTGTGGCTGTTGTGGGAGGGACCCGGGTTCGAGTCCCACAACCCCCAATTTATTTTTTAGTAAACTTTTGAGTTATATTTTTATATAAAACCAACTCCCATATTATTATAATACTATATTAACGCGAATTGTTACCAGAAAACACCCGTGTGCTCGGGATTGAATTTATAATTCATTTTAAGTGTTATTTCCATATTAAAAATAATATAATTATTTATATTATCACCTAAACTATTATTTTTTTCAGCAAAACACATGAACTATTGTCACACCCCGACCGATGGCGGAGTCATCGGGGCGGGACATGTAAGACTGTTCATGAGCACATGGTTGACTAGATTGTAATATATTAAATCCATTTTGTAGAACCAAAGACTGATTGCTACCAAATTATTCTAAGTACAAATGCTGCTGATAAGCTTATCAGCAGCATTCAACACTTGTTGCTGCTGATAGGCTTATCAGCAGCATTCAACACTTGTTGCTGCTGATAGGCTTATCAGCAGCATTCTGTACAAGTTGCTGCTGATAGGCTTATCAGCAGCGGTCATCCATGTTTGCTGCTGATAGGCTTACCAGCAGCAACCTTCACTCTTTGCAGCTGATAGCCTTATTCACTGAAGACCAAACGTTGCAGCTGACTATCCAGGCCAAGCGTCTCTGACACCTTTCTGCAAAAGCATCTGACAGACTCAAAGCAGAAGGAACCGCTATGGTCAACCAATGACGGACAATAATACACTTCTCCAAGCATGCAAACAATCATGAATAAAGAAAACGTTTCAGTAAAGTTAACTAGATTAGCCTTTACGTGTAATGTAAATTAATAAACAAGATCAACGGCTTGTGTTCGATCTGATCCTTAAAATCAAGGGTCTGTCTTGATTCTAAGTTACAATAAATACTGAGTTGCCACTTCATTGTAAGTGTGACTTGAGTGTGTCTTGATAGTGCTAGTAGTGCTTCTCATACTTATTCATGGAGTTTCTCACTTGTAATCTTTGCATTCACAAAAGCTTAATACAACAGTGTTTATCAGTATTCTTTGTGTTTACTTGATTATAAATTGTGTAGTTGATTTTGTTTCCGCCAACCTCAACTAAGAACAGAACCATCTTGTATTCTCACGTTCCTACACATTTCCATTCAAACAACATGAAACAAGTTCAAAGTACATAATGAAATACAATTTGTCTTTGATTTAATATTAACTAGGTCCAAAGCCTATGTGTAGCATGTCTTGATCTAGCTCATATGAAAGCACCTGAAACATGAATAAGATAAAGTCAACTAAAAAGTTGGTGAGTATAACACAGTTGTATGTAGATAGCATATAGTTGAAAACAAATCCTTTACAAAACATGATAAAATAAGACATTTATGGGGAGCAGCTATTGTGTAACCAAATGTACAATCAAACCTTGTAACTAGCATGCAAAACAAATGTGTTGTCGGTTTCAATCACCGCGTACCATAGGTGGGTTTGTCAGACTCAATAGATCTATCATTGAAAACCGTCGGCTTGTATAGTTAATGATTGCACATAAGAGCATACAAAGGTTAGCACACCTAGCACTCGGGCACAAAGCTCAAATTTTTGCACACATGTATGTAAATAGGATTTTTGCACTTGTGTTGTTTGTGTAAATGTAATTGTGTAATGTGTAATGAGTATAGAGTTCATGTTCCACCCCAAAAGTGTAAAAGAGTAAAAAGGGGTTGTGAATACTCACCTTGCAATTGAGTAGTGGAATATCACACAATATGATGTTGTTGCACCACAGATATGACAAGTCTCAAGATAACCTATGATTTGTGGAATATGGGTATTAATGATTTGTACAAAACGAAACAGGGAATCCTAATGCGCAAGGAGGTTGATGCGGTTTTCCTCATTTTAATAAGAAGGTAATTATTTGAGTTTCAAATAATAGTTATGTAAATCTTGCTAAGTAAAGCGCATTTTAGTTTGTATAAATGGAAGAATAAATAAAGGGTTTTCCTTTGTTTGCGTTCAACTAATTAAATAAATGGATTAAGAAATAGTTGACTAAATAAATAACTAATAGATAAATAATTATCTTAATTTATTTAGTTTCTTTTTCATGAATTTTCTTAGTGTAAAAATAAAGATCTAATTAATTTATGATTAACTCAAAATTAAAGTATAAAATTTATTTAATGGTTTTATCTAATATAATTACATAATGCGAGGATGTATAATTCTTCCCAAGAAACAAAATTTTTTCTATAGAATACCCATCTTTATTTTCCAAATACCATTTATAAATTGGGGATTTTAAATAACTAATTTGTTAAAGAATTTGTTTTAAATAAATTAGGGTTTATGAAGTTTATATCTTAATAATCCCAAACAAAATAGTTTCTCTTGAAATTTAACAAATTAACCTAATAAAAACTGATATGAATATTCAAGGGCTTATATAATAATTTTTATAGAATTAAACTAGTGTAGAAAAATGATTTTAAAAAGGTTGGGGCTTGCCCGGGTCGAACCCGGGTCTGCCCGACGATAGGTGAAGGCATAAACCACTGCGCCAGGGGCTAGTCCTTGAAATAAAAGGTTTCGAATTTACTATTATCACGTAATTTCAAGGGGTCTGGATTTGATACTGTCATTAAGCAAAAAGGGGCAGGATGAGTGGGTTTAGAACCCGCGACCTGACCCGAGAGTGTGGAGAGTGTAAACCGGTTGATCTGGGCATAATGCCTTGGTAAAGGGATGGTTATTTTTATTTTTAAACAAGAAGGCCCCCTGAATCTATCTTCCCAAATCGTCCCAACCCCAAACCCTAATCATCAAACCATCTGAATTGCCCTCCAACAATCATCAAACGATGGGGCTTTTAATTACTAGATTATCATCAGAGGAAAACGATTAAAATTACCTGAAATTGGACTTGGATTCGTCGGGAGAAGAGGGGTACGAACCCTTTTTGCTGTCGCGACCGAGAGGGAACCAGGGACTGAAATCGATTGCTGTTTTGGGTCTCTGAATGATCGCGAATAATTAAAGGGAATGCTAGGAGAGTGATGATGTCTCGTAACCGTCGTAGGGAAAAGAATTTGTGGAATTTAAATCCGATTTCGGGGTTTCAACACCCAAAACCGAAAACTTCATTAATGAATTTTTAAACCCTTGATTAAGATCGAATTGAATCGTCATACACATTTATAATTGATCGAGTAACACCCCTCCTGATTAATCAAACGTTAAGGCCCTCAAATTCGTGGATATGGAATTTGGTTTTGGTTGGTTTGACTTTAGAAGTCAAAATTGGGAAGAACTAGATAAATGGGTTCAAAATATAATAATTGGGGTTTACTCCTTTAATTGATTTCGACCTTCTTAAATTATTTATAAAAATAATTTTTATAAGATTTACAAGAAAAATTTAACATTGTACGATTTATTAAATAAATTTATAAAGAAAAATTTTGTTTAATTCTTTTATAAACTTATAATTTGTATACATGGTTCATCTATATATTTATAATTAAATTGATAAATATATATTTGCAAAGGACGTAAATATATCATTAAGTTTATAAAATTTTATTTTTGATTTAATTTTTATAATAAAGTATATATATAAATATAAATGTATGTGTTATATATACTATGGGGTTGCATATTTGATCTTTGAACTAATACGCGTTTTAAAACAAAATGAAATAAACGAAGTTAATATGCCATTCAGAAATGAGTAAGCTCGGGATATAAATGAAGTATCATTATTGTTTAAATTTTTAATACAATGACATTATAAAAATCACGGATGTTACAACTATTACGTAATATTATTATCTTGTGTTTGGTAGTGTTTCACATATACCACGTCCATACTAAATACCAAACTAGGGATTTTCTAATCCCGATGACAAGATTTCATATTCGTTAATCGTAAGCATATTTAGGACATCCGATCTACCCATATCGTCGTCACATATTCCTACGTGTCCTAAAAATCATGAATCATATTCTAGGGCATTCGTAGACTGTCCGCTTGCAAATTATTTGTGGTTTTGTTGCATCCTCATGTGGTGCTAATTACTACACTCTACACACTCAGGTGAGTTTCAAGGCCACTTTTACTTGTTTTCCTGTTGGGGGAGAAACATACACACAAACAAACATACTTTTACTTGTTTTCCCTTTGGGGAGAAACATGTACACAAACAAACACAGATCACATAATATTTCATTACCACTGTTTTATTTAAGCGTAAACATAACATACTAAGTCCTTACATTCTCGAACCGTTAGTATAAGGTATATAGTGAGGAAATTTGAGTAGTACTACTGGGTTTGACAAACCCCACCCGGGCTAGTCGCGCTACCTCGATTGGAGGTCGAACGGGTGTAAATTGTCCTAAACATTTGCCATTGTCGATGTTAGCAATGGTGGAAGGCATTCAAACAACAAACAGTCAGCTTCGGTTACGAACGCTTAGAGTAACTTGTACTTTATCTTGCTAACAATAGGTGTGACTTATGTATGGGGATCCTTCTAACGCTTAAACAGTTTATCTACTTACAAACCTGTGAACTCACCAACCTTGTGTTGACACTTTAAGCATGTTTTCTCAGGTCACTATGGTACACATCAGGACTAGGATGCATCATGGAGTCGCATTGGTTTTATCATTAAGTGAACAATGATTTATTAAACATTATTTACATTAATTGGCACTTTGTTGCGTGTAATTACTTTTGGATTTTATATTAATGTACGCTTCCGTAACTTAAACTATGAATCCACGTTTTACTCATGTTTAATGTGCAAACTCAGTATTTTTAAATTCATATAGTGTTCGTTCAACATGACCGATGATTACGATCCTGGTTTGTCACGCGCCTCGCGGTAGAACCCTGTAGGTGGAATTTGAGGGTGTGACAAACAATGTGTGCATCTCTCAGCACGTATAACCTAGTGTGCATTTCAGCATATTTAATGATGTGTGCATTTTTCAGCACACATTACGATGTTCAATTTTATGGCAACTTCTATCAATTGTTGGACCGGTTATTAGAACTTTTGCTTAAAGTGCAGTAACTTAGCACTTCAATAATATGCTCGGGTATTAAGTCAATGACCTGAAATCGATAAGTAATGGTCAATGTCAATTTCAATGTCGGTGTCAACAGTTTACAATCATTTTAACGGAAACATGCGATAATGAGTGAACGATATATCGCATGAAATTATTAATTCAACAAGAACTTGTAAGCGATAACAATGTTTGCATTGTTATTAGAAGGATATCGGAGCTTGCAACAACAATTTGTTTTAGTACAGTGGTTAGATTTCGTAACTAGATAGGGCTCAAAACAACCCACGTATTGGTGACTTTAAAGTCAACTCACAATGTTTAAAGGTAATTAGGAGGTCTTGAATATGTACATGTCTGTCGTTGTCATGGTCTTTATCACTGATAATCTAGGCAACAGACATGAAAGATGTAAACATTCGCATTATCTGAATTTGCAAACCCGGGCTTATCTCTTTGAAGCAAAGTGTGATTAAATGAGGTTTGCAAGGAATAGTCATGGTTCGTTGGCGTACTATTTCTAGAAACCGCATTACCATCCATAACTTCGGTAACTAATCATTTGTCGAAGATCTTTCCCTTTTCATTAACGGAAATAGTCATGTATCAAGGGGTCAACAAGATTGTACGTGGGCGTGATATGTCTTGTGTATAATAGGTTGGTTTCGGATGTGCAAGACAGGAATGATTAATTTAATCTCAACTTTCAAGTCCCATCTTATACATAAGTATGACATGGAGATTGTCGAGGGAGTTGTATAATAATGGTTCACCCACAGTCTTGTGATTAAAAGTCGAAGTCTTGTGCACTAGGCTTCAATGTTAATCATGATGACCATTCATTTCGGTTTGTGTCCTTACACAGTAATAGTTGTTGCACAAGTAAAGAACGATGTCCATTATGATATAACATAAAAGGACGTGAAGAGTATATTGATATCAGTACGTATCAATTAATATAGCACAAGAATGTATTTGGACGATTGAAAATAACTGGTGATGTGTGTAAACTATATATATTTTTTTATAAGTATTTTTACACAATTAGTTTTAAAAAGGGTTTTCACCAAATACTAATCACACACACCGGGCAGTGTACCCGTCGGATAGCAATATAGTAAAGGTAAGAACCGGATATCAATCCGTGGACACGGTGGAATGCGATAATAAACCGGGACTAAAATTCAGTCAAGTATGGGTAAAAGTTGTTTAAGTTGATTTTTATTTAAACTAATATGTAAGAATATAAAACTAAACTAAAATCACAAATCAAACAATCAAGGAGAAAATATCACTTTGGTGTCGAATCCATCTAGAATACATTCAATACACTCATAGAAACATGGCAAATACACGATACATAAATTGACTAAATTCTCGTCAAAGATATCTAATCAAATGACCATTCAGAAAGCTAGCATGAATTACACAAACCAACCACCTAAAGTCATACAATGAGGCTCACGTGTTTAACAATCATATCAATGTTTATAAAGATTGAACTAGCTTCCGATTAAGGTACACTAATCCAACAACTAGTTGGAAAGATAATATGAGCAACACACTATCCACCTCAAGTTGATTAAATTAGTCAACAATATGCATTTCTTCAACATACAATGTTCATATAAAGGTTATATAAATTAGGAGGATGTGTCAACAATTCCTAGATAAACATAATACTAAATATGGCACATCATAACAAACACTTTGTCTTTCCAAACATAAGCATAAGGTTACACATACAAATATAATGATTCATAAACAAGACTTCTTTTGAAGCACTTTCCTGTGACAAACACTCTGGATAGATAGAGTCTTAGTCTTAGGTTGTTTTGTCTTGTTTGTAATTGTCTTTGTATGTAAGAGTCTTTATGTATTAGTTTATCGAGTTGTATTTACTTTTACATATTGAATGTTGCAGATTTCTCCAAGTGTTTTGCGCACTTGTAAGTGCGCAGGAGAAAGCTCCTACGTACTTGGCAAGTACGCAAGAGTAACTTTGCGTACTTGCTAAGTACGCAAGAGCATTTTGCCCTGCGCACTTGCTAAGTGCGTAGGCATCAGGTCCTGTATAAATAGGATAGGTTGACAGAAGTTAAGTACGCATACTTTATTGCAAATACGCAGATTGTAACCTCAATGCTTTTCTCTGTAACCTTCAAGTGTTTATAATACAAAGAACGTTTAAAGTGTTTTCTCTTGTCGGTTTACTTTGTTTAGCTAGACTCTCCACCTAGTCACGGCCGCACCCGGTCCGACTGGTAGACCCACTTGCATGTGATGATCCGCCACACCCGAGGGACCTACAAGTGGTATCAGAGCCTTTGCTCCTGATCGAGTGTTGTGAGTGATTTTGGAGAGTTTTTACAAGCAAAAAGAGGTATTTTTGTTGATTTTTGTGATAAAATAGGGGTAGCTCTTGAGCACTATTTTAGAAACAAAAATCACTCAAAAACTGATTTTTGTTGTGTATTTGAGTGTTTTGAGCATCAAAGGTTGGTTAGAAACAAGTTTCTGACCCTTTGGATCATTTGCATTGATCATCAGACGAATTTTTACCATCTCCGGCGACTTTCAGGTGGCTGGAATAGTTAGGTGAAAGTTGCTGAAAAGGTGTTCTGCGTACTTACCATTTCTGGCAAAAAGTACAGTTTTGTGCGTACTTACTAAATACGCAAGACTTATCTCCTGCGTACTTATAAGTGTGCAAGACTGAACTTGTGCGAACTTAAGTTATATCCTGCGTACTTACATTTACTCCTGCGTACTTACAAGTACGCAAGAGGAAATCTAAATACGCAAGACCATTTCTCAAGTGTGCAAGGCCAAAACCAAGTGCGCAACTGCGTCTGACTTTTCTGAAATTTGACTAAGTGTTCACTATGTCGAATCTTCAGAATCTTGGAAACCTGCTGAATTATGATAATGAGATCAGTACACCACAGAAACCACCAAAGTTGCTGAACGTGAACGATTATTCTAATTGGAAAGCACATTTTGAGCACTACATTTCGTATACCGACTCATCACTATGGATACCAATCCTTGAGGGATATAAGCATCCCACGCACATCTGTCTTGATGAAACCATGCCCAAACCTATATCTAAGCTTTCTGACGAAGAAAATAAAACTTATGATCGTGAAAAGAAGGCACTTGGTTCGATCACTATGGCATTAACTCGGGAATTGTTTCACAGTTTCCGAGGGTATGACAATTCTAAGGATCTCTGGAAAGCTTTACAGAAGAGATTCAAAGGAAATAGTGACATCAAGAACAGTAAGCGGGATCTTCTCAGGAAGCAGTATGAGTGCTTCAGATTCTTAGAGAATGAATCTTTAGATGACCTCATCTCTAGATTCTATCATTTACAGACTGAGTTGAAGGCTTTTGAACTCAGGTATCCGGATGAAGAGATGGTGGAAAAGTTTTTGGATGCTTTACCACCCAAATTTGAGATGTACACAACCCTGATGAGGGAAAATCCTAAATTCTATGAGTTTACAGTTGAGGAGGCAATAGGAAAGGTTCAAGCTCATGACATGAACCTAAGAAGAAAGGAGAGCTCAGGAAGACCCCAGATACAAGACCCTTCTATGTATCATGGGATGACCTCTACATCCAAGTCATCGGGCTCTAGAATTTCCCTCTTCACTGGAAATCCTACTGAAGAAGACCACTCAACTGGGTGTGGTGGTCATGCTTGCTATGCTTCAGGATCAGGGTTGGGGTCTCATCATCAAACTACCTCAAGAAATCCTCTAGCTACGTCTTCAGCTAACCAATCAGCTATAGCCAGAATAGCTGAAGATCATGTAGCACTATTCTCATCTTGTATGCTTGCGTATGAGAATTTCATAGGTGGCAAGCTTACTGATCTAGAGACGATTGAAGAAGATTTTAATCAAGTGGATCCTGATGACATGGAGGACATGGATATTCAATTGAATATGGCCATGCAATTGAGGAGAGCAAAGCGTTTCCTGAACAGAACAGGAAGAAAGTTTAATGGCGGGCATCCTAATGCCAAGGTCGGGTTTGACAAATCCAAGGCCAAATGTTACAAGTGTCTGAACTTTGGACACTTTGCTCATGAGTGTCAGAAAGACAGAGCACCTGCCTCTGGTTTTACCCAACCCAGCCAAGGAAACAGCCATGGCCACAACAATCCAAACCACCACAATCACAGCCAAGGTGGAACGTCCAATGCACTGGTAGCCCAACAGGACGACAGCTTTTATTGGGGCGTTCATCTTGAAGATTCCATCATCGCACAAACCCAGGTTGGTCTCATGGCTGAGATCATGGAGATGATGGAAGCAGAGAAAAGGGAAGCTTCTATGGCTGACCTAGAAGAATCTACAACTGCTGCTACAGAGGAGGTGAAGGAAGCTGAAGAAATGGAAGCACCTGTAGCTGATGAAGAGGAATCGACCACTGCTGTTGCTCTCATGTCCATTGGAGAAGCAACAAGTTTGTCGTCTGAGGTAGATTCTAACCCTTTCTCTGTTATTTCATGTTCTAAATGTCTAGGGCTAAAACTTGAAAATTCTAGGCTCCAAGACAAAATCGAACCCCTAAGTATGGCAGCTCTAAACTATAAAGAAAATGAAAAATGTTTTAAAGATTCTATTGAAACGTTGAAAAAAGAAAAATGTGAATATTCTCTAAAAATAAGTGATCAACAGCTTCACTTAGATGTTGCATACAGGGGGTTAGAAAAACGGGCAATGAAATCAACAAACTGCAAAATGAGATCTTGCAGTTAAAATGCACTAATGAGAAGTTGAAAAACTCTCGCTTTGTGGTGGAACACTACGAGTCTGTGGTGAGACAACTGAATGGGTTAGGTTTGGGTACTAATGCCATTCCTCCACCAGTGAGCGGGAAGTTTGTCAATAGCTTAATAGACATTGATCTCACTTGTCTAGATGAGTCCCTGATAAGGATGATTCCCCTAAAAAGGATGAATCCTCAAGTAAGGCTAACTCCACATCTAGTGAGGAGTTTGTTACTGCTTCTGAAGACGGGTCGGTTAACTCTTGCCCTGAAGGAGTAGTATCTGAGGAGTTGTTAACTGAACAAAAGGTAAAGAAAAACGTTATCACTAATGGTGATAATTGCATTTTAACTGAACCTGATATCATTGAAACAAATGATAATCTAAAGGTAATGCTTTACGGGGGGTATAAAAGTCTTAACCAAGCTAAGAAAGAGGCCTTTTCAGCTCATTATGGGTTAGGGTATAAAGAAAATTTGGAAAAATATTATACTCCCAAAAACCAAACTATTAAGGTTCAGACTAATGTTCATAAACCAACTCCTCCTTCTCATAATGCTGAGTTATCTAAGGCCAGATCTAATGAGCCTTACAAGAGAACCTATGTAGACAAGAGGAACTGTTTTCACTGTGGCTTGGTTGGTCACATTTTTGTGAACTGTCCTTCGAAGAACAAAGGGAAACGGCTGTCACACCCCGACCGATGGCGGAATCATCGGGGCGGGACATGTAAGACTGTTCATAGCTCATGGTCGACTAAATTGAAATATATTAAAGTTAAATTTCTGTTACAAATAATCCGAGTACAAACCAAATTCAAACAAGAAACATAAAACAATTCATAAAGTTCTTGATTTAAATTGCTAAGTCCAAATCCTATGTTGAACACGTCTTGAATCACTCTCACATATTAGGGCCTGAAACATTAATAAAATAAAGTCAACTAAAAAGTTGGTGAGTATAACACAGTTGTATGTAGATAGCATATAGTTGAAAACAAATCCTTTACAAAACATGATAAAATAAGGCATTTATGGGGAGCAGCTATTGTGTAACCATGTACAACCAAACCTTGTGACTAGCATGCAAAAATTGTGTTGTCGGTTTCAATCACCGCGCACCATGGATGGGTTTGTCAGACTCAATAGATCTATCATTGAAAACCGTCGGCTTGTATAGTTAATGCTTGCACATAAGAGCATACAAAGGTTAGCACACCTAGCACTCGGGCACAAAGCTCAAATTTTGCACACATGTATGTAAATAGGATTTTTGCACTTGTGTTGTTTGTGTAAATGTAAATGTGTAATGTGTAATGTGTATAGAGTTCATGTTCCACCCTAAAAGTGTAAAAGAGTAAAAAGGGGTTGTGAATACTCACTTGGTATGGAAGTGTAGCTAACAAAGATTATAGATAGCAAATATGATCTTCGAAATGCACAATTTAACCTGAAGAGTAATGTGTATTGAATCAAATAGATGCATAAAGTTTAAGTCTAAAATGAAAGTTGAATTTGTGTATAAAACTATTGATTTGTATTTAAAAAATATTGAATAAAATATATAGAGTTTGAAGTAAAAAATATTTTTGAAACAATTTGATTAGGTTTGAATCGGATAATTGAATAAATATATAATTATAGTTTATTAAATAATGTAAATATTAATTGTAATTAAGTATAAATAAATAAATGATTTTGATTTAAAATGTAAATTAAATAAATAATCATTATCTTATTTATTTATAAATTTTATAACTTAATTATTTAAAATATCATTTAAGTGTAAGATAATAAATATAAATTTAATTTTTCATAAACTTTTAAATAAATTGTATTTATGCCAAGATTAAACTTTTAATCCAATTTTAAATACAGAAAACATATTTTATAAAATCTGAAACATTTACTGATTAAAATATATAAAATTTTAATTCTGTTAAAAGTTCTGAGTCTCACACGACCGTGCCTCGGAAGGGCACGATCGTGCTCAAGCCAGGGGCCCGACCGCGCTAGTCGGGGCACGACCGGGTTGATCAACAGAGGCACAAACTAGACCATTCCAACAGGCACGACCGTGCCTTGGCCCGGCACGGTCGTGTCTATGATCTTTAGACACAACAGAGACTAGCCCAGAGGGCATGACAAGGTCTGGACAGGAGGACACGACCGCGCTACTAGTCGGCACGACCGCGCTCTATGAGGCACGGTCGCGCTAGATGATTAGCGCGACCGTGTCTCTTCCAAATCAGACACGAATTGACAAATGCTTGTATTTTAAACGCTGGAATTGTTAGGGCTTTTGATTAATGGGTTATTACGAGTCTTTTCATATAATTTAATTGTATAGAAATCGTGCTTAAGTATGGATTCGATTAAATTATTTTTATTAAAACATGGTTTCTGGTTTAGACAGATTTACGAATTGAAAACCCAATTTAATAAAGGGCTTTTGATTCAGATACTGGAATGAATAAATTAGAGGATTCAATTAACCTGAATAGAAGCGAATCGATAGAGAACGATAGAGAGGGAGTTCCGGTGACGGTGGGATTGAGCCCCGGCGTCTTCTGATGTGATCCCGATTGTTTCAACGGTTCCGTAGCTTCAGGAGAGATCGGATGGCGTGACGATGATGCTGGATTTGAGAGAACTTGGATCAAATTACTTGAGAGAGTTTCCTTGGAAATATTTGAGAGAGAATCCTTTGAGTTGAACGAATTTTGGTTATTAGGTCGAAAAAGAAATGATTGGTAGTATTATTTTGAAAGTATAACGTAAAACGATTATGGATTCGAACAATCGGACGACTAAAATTGCAGTTACGTTTCAGCTGTTTCACAGGCGCGACCGTGCCTAAATATGGCACGACCGTGCCTAGGCACCGGGCGCGATCGTTCCAAAGCAGGTCGCGCGACCGTGCTAGGACGAAGCACGACCGTGCTAGACTAGGGTTTCTTGACATTTTTCAACTTTAGTCCGTTGCTTTTCAGGTTCGATGAATTTGAATAAAATCATTACTTGTATAGTGTTTAAATGTATATAATCGAGTAAAACTTGTAAATTTGTATTGAATCATTGCATTTAGTTTACTGTAAGCAAAATAACAAGGCAGTGCACGAGTATTGAATTTGAAATTGCATTACATTGAATTGAAATATGAATACTAAATTCAGAGATGTTACAGTCTCCCCATGTTGAGAGAATTTCATCCCGAAATTTAGCTAGAGGATACAACAGTATTAGTAAAAAGATGAGGGTACTTGAGCTTCATTTGGTCTTCTCGTTCCCAAGTGAACTCAGGACCACGCTTAGATTCCCAACGAACTTTGACAATGGGAATGCGACTTCGCTTTAGCTGTTTGACTTCACGATCCATAATTTCCACCGGCTTCTCAACGAAGTGCATCGTTTCATCAATGCGCACGTCGTCAAGCGGTATATGGAGATTTTCATCAGCGAGACACTTCTTCAGATTAGATACATGAAATGTAGGATGCACATTGCCAAGAGATGGAGGTAACTCGAGCTTGTAAGCCACTTTCCCATTCCTTTCAAGGATCTTGAATGGACCAACATAACGAGGTGCTAACTTGCCTTTCTTTCCAAAACGGATCACGCCCTTCCATGGAGACACCTTTAGAAGAACAAGGTCACCGACTTGGAATTCCAAGGGTTTCCGACGTTTATCGGCATAACTCTTTTGCCGACTCCTCGCTACTCGAATATTGTCACGGATTTGAATAATCTTGTCGGATGTTTCTTGAATTAACTCGGGACCGGTGATTTGTGCTTCACCAATCTCGTTCCAACAGATAGGAGAACGACACTTGCGACCATAGAGAGCTTCGAATGGAGCCATGTTAATACTTGTGTGGTAGCTATTATTGTAAGAGAACTCAATGAGGGGTAGATGTGAATCCCAACTGCCACCAAAGTCGATTACACAAGCTCTAAGCATGTCTTCAAGAGTTTGGATTGTTCGCTCGGTTTGACCATCAGTTTGCGGATGGTAAGCCGTGCTCAAATCCAATCGAGTACCAAGAGCAGTTTGGAGAGATTGCCAAAATCGAGAAGTGAACCGGGCATCTCGATCAGATATTATGTTCAAAGGAACACCATGACGGCTCACAATTTCATCAATGTAAATTCGGGCTAGTTTCTCAACCCGATAGTCTTCACGGATAGGCAAGAAATGAGCAAATTTGGTGAGTCGATCAATGATCACCCAAATACTATCATAACCACTTGAGGTGTGAGGGAGTTTGGTAATAAAATCCATGGCTAAGTTCTCCCATTTCCACACGGGAATTTCCGGTTGTTCAAGCAAACCAGAAGGACGTTGATGTTCGGCTTTGACTTTGGAACAGGTTAAGCATTTGGCCACATAAAGAGCAATGTCTTTCTTCATACCGGGCCACCAATATTGTTGGCGAAGATCTTGGTACATTTTATCCGCACCAGGATGAATAGAATAACGAGTCTTGTGAGCCTCGTTCATGAGAAATGTGCGGAGATCATCGCGATCGGGAACCCAAATACGGTTCAAGTAATATAGTAGGCCATTGAGTTTTGATTCAAGAAGAAGTTCAACACCACACGACATTTTTCATACATGTTACCCTCGATTACCGAGACGTGTTGAGCTTCTAAGATACGGGTTTGAATATCGGTTTGAATACGGGCACAATGAAGCATAACATGGTCCTTTCGACTCAAAGCATCGGCTACAACATTCGCTTTGCCGGGATGGTAGCGAATCTCGCAGTCGTAGTCGTTAAGGAGTTCGACCCAACGTCGTTGCCTCATATTGAGTTCTTTTTGGTTGAAAATATGTTGAAGACTTTTGTGGTCGGTGAACACCACACATTTCGTGCCATATAGGTAATGTCTCCAAATCTTTAACGCGAATACGACCGCACCCAACTCGAGATCGTGCGTCGTATAATTCTTCTCATGAACTTTGAGTTGCCTTGATGCGTAAGCGATTACTTTGCCTCGTTGCATGAGAACACAACCAAGACCTTGGTTAGAAGCATCACAATAGACAACTAAATCATCGATTCCATCGGGGAGAGTCAATATAGGAACATTGCACAACTTTTGTTTGAGGGTTTGGAAAGCTTCTTCTTGTTTCGGTCCCCATTCATAAGTCTTACCCTTGTGGGTCAAAGCGGTAAGAGGGACAGCAATCTTTGAGAAGTTTGAGATGAAACGACGATAATAACCCGCAAGACCAAGAAATGAACGAACTTCGGTAGGAGTCTTCGGGGCATTCCAATTCTTAATCGTTTCAATCTTTGCAGGATCAACATGAATTCCTTTGTCATTGACAACATGACCAAGAAATTGAACTTCCTTTAGCCAAAATTCACATTTGGAGAATTTGGCATAAAGTTGTTCCTTCTTTAAGAGATCCAAAACCAATCTAAGATGTTCTTCATGGTCGGCTTTAGTCTTGGAATAGATTAAGATATCATCAATGAAAACGATCATGAATTTATCAAGGTACAGTTTGCACACACGATTCATGAGATCCATGAAAACTGCGGGTGCATTGGTTAACCCGAAAGGCATAACCATGAACTCGTAATGACCATACCTTGTTCGAAAAGCAGTCTTAGGAATGTCATCCTCTTGAACACGAAGCTGATGATAACCGGATCGAAGATAGATCTTCGAGAAGCAAGTAGAACCTTGAAGTTGATCAAAGAGATCATCGATTCTAGGCAAAGGATAGCGGTTCTTGATAGTAAGTTTATTGAGTTCGCGGTAGTCAATACACATGCGAAATGATCCATCCTTCTTCTTAATAAATAAGATGGGTGCACCCCACGGTGAATGACTCGGACGGATGAATCCCTTGTCGGAGAGTTCTTGAAGTTGACTTGCAAGTTCTTGCATTTCAGATGGTGCAAGACGATAGGGAGCTCTAGCAACGGGGTTAGCTCCAGGTATAAGATCAATGCGGAACTCTACTTGAAGAACGGGAGGAAGACCGGATAAATCCTTAGGAAAAACCTCGGGAAAATCTCGAATAATGGGAATGTCTTGGATACTCTTCTCCTTGACATCCTTTTGAACAATGTGAGCTAAGAAAGCAATGTACTTCTTTCGTAAGTACTTTTGGGCGGTAGTACACGACATCAACTTAAGTCCCTTGCAAGGCTTTTCACCAAAAACTCTTAAGGTTTCTCCCGATGGTAGCGGAATTTGGATACACTTTTCAAAGCAAATGACTTCGGCATGATGATTTGATAGCCAATCCATACCTATGATAATATCAAAGCTTCCTAGTGGCATTGGAACAAGGTTGATTGGGAATGTGTGATCATTAAGTTCTAAAGAGCAATCATAGATAATGGACTCAATTGTAAGGGAGTCACCATTTGCTACTTCAACGGTAAATGTTTTCTCTAATTGGGACCGAGTCTTTGCAAGTAAAGGTTCAAAATTAAGTGACACAAAACTTTTATCGGCTCCGGTATCGAATAAAATGGAGGCATATTGACTATTAACAAGAAACGTACCATTGACCACGTCATTGTTGGCTTGAGCTTCGTTGGCGTTTATGTTGAACGCACGCCCACGAGCTCCACCTTGTCTAGCATTTGCAAGTCTTGGACATTGATCACGAAAATGGTTCGGGTCACCACACTCATAGCAAGCACGCCCATTAGCAATGGCGGGAGCACCTTGGTTAGCCACTTGAGGTACGGTTCGGTTTGGAGGGTTAACTTGGCCCGTAAGGGCTTTGGTCCTACAAACACTGACCGTATGACCATATCTCCCACAATAAGTACAAAGGCGACATGGGATGTTTTGAGGATGATGAAAATTGCAGGTGGCACAAAGAGGGTAGATCCCAACATATGGCTTTTTAGCCGGCGCTTGAATCATAGGTGCAGCTTGGTTGACGGGAACGGCAGGAGTAACCACAGCAAAATTTCTAACCTTCCTCTTTCTATTATTGCGAGAAGGCTCGGTTGTGGCTTCTTTGTTGTGAGTAGGAGGGGTTATGGTTTCAGAAACTTTCTTAGAACCCTTTTTGGTAAGAGTTCCAGCTTTCACATGATTATCAGTTAAGGTAGCAGATAGACGAATAGCATCCTCCAGAGTAGCAGGATTTCTACCTAAAACAGTATCTTGGATTTGTCTTGGTAGCCCACCAATATACTTCTCGATACAACGGGACAAAGGAGTGACCATGTGGGGCACTAGAAGACTCAACTCATGGAACCGAGTTGTATATGCTAAGCTTTCCCCACTATCTTGGGCAAGATCCTAAAATTCAGCTTCTAACTTTTTCACTTCATTTCGAGGACAGAACTCCTCGGTCATAAGCCTTTTGACCTCATCCCAAGGTAAGGCCATAGCTACATCAACACCCCTATTTCTTTTCTCCCCATTCCACCATGTAAGTGCCCGTTTTTGTAGGACACTTGTAGCATGACGAACACGGAGGTTGTCAGGACAGTCACTATTGAGAAAGGTATTCTCAATGCTTTCAAACCATTGAAAGAGTCCAGTAGCTCCTTCGGTTCCATAAAACTTTAAGGGATTGCACGAGTTGAAGTGCTTGAAGGTGCATTGAGGTGGATTGTTACCACCATTTCCACCATTTCCACCATTATTACCACTATTGCTTCCATTTCCACCATTGTTGCCATTGGTGGCACCATTGGCTTGGGTGAGTTGTGTCACCAATTGGGTGAGAATAGCAGCAATGTCGGTGTTGGCGTTGGTTGCTGGAGGACGACGAGGAGGCATTCTACAGATTTTTCACAAGACAAGAAAAATTGTGAGAACTTATGAGATTTGATAGGATTTAATAGAATGAGGTAACAAAAATAAAAATAGATATTCTTAGTTTGGATTGTACTCAAAAGTGACAAAATCACTTGAATACCATGACACATTAAGGTTAATTAAACTTATATAATTTTCAAGGAGACATGCTTTAGCCTATAAGTAAACCCTCATCTCGGGAATTCCCAGGAAAGCATACGGGTCCCTCGGTTGATTGGGATTTATGCGAAATGCTTTCCTAGACAGAAAACCCAAAATACAGGTGTCACCCTTCCATATTGCACGTTTCCTCAAATAATTTAACAAGTTTAAAAACCTTAACGAAGAAATAAAAAAAAATATTTTAAAGATTTTTGCTTCAAGAGTTTTCCACATGCTTAGAAAGGATAAAGATAGAAAAGAAGATAGAAATATTATGAGGTTTTAGAATATAGGAAAGGATATTATTTATTTAATTATTAAGAATATCCTAATAAGTCATGGATTTAAAACACATAAGTCATCACAATGCAATAATAAGTAATCATACTAAACATGTAACATATAACATATAGCACATTGCATGTAACACATAGCACAAAAATCATGAAACATAGTATAAGTGGGTGTCCTAAAGTTATAGTCTAGGTCAAGGTGTCTAAAAACCTAATTCCCTATAACCAAGGCTCTGATACCAATCTGTCACACCCCGACCGATGGCGGAATCATCGGGGCGGGACATGTAAGACTGTTCATAGCTCATGGTTGACTAAATTGAAATATATTAAAGTTAAATTTCTGTTACAAATAATCCGAGTACAAACCAATGTCAAACAAGAAACATAAAACAATTCATAAAGTTCTTGATTTAAATTGCTAAGTCCAAATCCTATGTTGAACACGTCCTGAATCACTCTCACATATTGGGGCCTGAAACATGAATAAAATAAAGTCAACTAAAAAGTTGGTGAGTATAACACAGTTGTATGTAGATAGCATATAGTTGAAAACAAATCCTTTACAAAACATGATAAAATAAGGCATTTATGGGGAGCAGCTATTGTGTAACCATGTACAACCAAACCTTGTGACTAGCATGCAAAAATTGTGTTGTCGGTTTCAATCACCGCGCACCATGGGTGGGTTTGTCAGACTCAATAGATCTATCATTGAAAACCGTCGGCTTGTATAGTTAATGATTGCACATAAGAGCATACAAAGGTTAGCACACCTAGCACTCGGGCACAAAGCTCAAATTTTGCACTCATGTATGTAAATAGGATTTTTGCACTTGTGTTGTTTGTGTAAATGTAAATATGTAATGTGTAATGTGTATAGAGTTCATGTTCCACCCCAAAAGTGTAAAAGAGTAAAAAGGGGTTGTGAATACTCACTTGGTATGGAAGTGTAGCTAACAAAGATTATAGATAGCAAATATGATCTTCGAAATGCACAATTTAACCTAAAGAGCAATGTGTATTGAATCAAATAGATGCATAAAGTTTAAGTCTAAAATGAAAGTTGAATTTGTGTATAAAACTATTGATTTGTATTTAAAAAGTATTGAATAAAATATATAGAGTTTGAAGTAAAAAATATTTTTGAAACAATTTGATTAGTTTTGAATTGGATAATTGAATAAATATATAATTATAGTTTATTAAACAATGTAAATATTAATTGTAATTAAGTATAAATAAATAAATGATTTTGATTTAAAATGTAAATTAAATAAATAATCATTATCTTATTTATTTATAAATTTTGTAACTTAATTATTTAAAATATCTCTTAAGTGTAAGATAATAAATATAAATTTAATTTTTCATAAACTTTTAAATAAATTGTATTTATGCTAAGATTAAACTTTTAATCCATTTTTAAATACAGAAAACATATTTTATAAAATCTGAAACTGATAGGGTGCGAAAGCACACGTCTTTATTCCTTTGTTTTAATGTGTTCTTAGTAGTTTTATATTAGTTTTGAGTCAATTTTATGTACATTTGAGTCATTGGTCTTATTTGTAGGAGCTCGGGAATATTAATGAAGAATACGTGAAGAAAACGAGCGAAGAAACGAAGCCCGGAAAAGTCCAAAGATCAAAAGACAATTTTCTGAAATTTAGGTCTCTCGCGGTACGCGAGAGACGAGTGTAATAATTCTCGCGGTACGCGGGAAACTCCAGGAATCCGCCCGACTATTTTGGTCCTCGCGGTACGCGAGGATCCAGTCAACATTCTCTCGCGGTACGCGAGAGGGCCGTTTTCCGCAAAACCCTAATTTTCTAAATTAAAAAGATTTAAACGGCCATTATGAGGAAGTTCGATTCTAAGCCTTTTGAGAGACGAAAAAGAGGCGATTTTGAGCTTGGAAGTCAATTGAAGCTGAAGATTGAAGCTTTTGGATTCCGGGTTTGTGTAGTTGCATTCTAGGGTTTAAAGATTCAAACTTTATCTTTGATTTTGTGTTTTGAACCTATGGATCTTGCTATTTACTTCTGTGTAGATGTTCTTAGTATGATTCTAGGCTAGATCCTTGATCTACCTAGGTCAATATGATGATTATGTGTTAAAGTTTCGATTTTTATTCGGTTTTTGGATTTGAATGTTGGATTTATGATTTAGTAAAGGTTTGAGTTTGTTTATGTGTGATGTTAGTGCATGTTTAATTCTGATTATGTGGTTGATTATGCTTTTCTGCGTTGATTGTGGTTGTCTGCCAGTTTGATCTTCGTTTCTGGTTCATAGACTTTAGGGTTTGTGAGTTAGAGTGGTGTCTAGACGTAGTAGCCATAGAAAACCTAGTTAATTACTGATTAGAAGTGAATGTGTGTCCTAGTTCAATACCCGAGAGGTGAGAATTAGTCGTTTAGTCTTCGTCATTAGGAATCCGAGTGTCAGCTGTCTGAGAGGAAGTTGGTATTAGGTGTCTAGTGATAGTTGCTATCCGAATCATAGTATCCATTCTAGAACTACCCCATGCATTCCTTGAGTGTATGGTAAGCGGTGAGACTGAGAGGTAATCCGTTTATTAGGGTACTTGTCATAGTAGGAAATACCCGAGAGGTGATCCGATCATCTGGTGAGTTAATATCCTTAGGTTGTCTTCTGGTCACATCCCGAGACCGAGAGTGATCGGGAATCCACTAGATATCTTTTAGGTGTTATATCTTTAGAAACCCAGATCCAACCTAGTTCCAAAACCGATAGAAGTTGAGCTTTACACATAGGATTCCGACCTAGGTAGTGACTTCTCCATTCTTGATTTCATCTTTAGTTTACTCTTGATAGCTTGAATTGTCCTTAGTTTATTGCATTCTTAGTTAATCTTTAGTGTAGTAAACCCCCCAACCAATTAATCATATTAAGTCCTAGTTAGAGTCTAATTTAGTTATTCAGTGTCTTTTGGGTTCGATATCCGGACTTCGTTAGGCTATATTGCATTGATCGGTACACTTGCCGGTTGTGTGGTCTAGTTTTAGGTCGAGTCTAGGTTTTATAAATTTAAAGCTAGAGAGTCTAGATTAGGTTTTATTTGATAGTTTTTATAGACCGTCTGGACGACATCAAGTTTTTGGCGCCGCTGCCGGGGACACTTGGCAATAGCAATATTAGCTTTGACTAGTTCTTTGTTTGATTTTTGGTTTATTTGAGTCTTTTGTTTTCTTTTGAGTCTTGTGTACTACTTGTGAGTCTTTATTCTGTTTTCTTCTTAGAGTCTTTCTGTTTATGCCCAATACTCGTTCGCAAGGATCACCATCTTTTGCAGCTTTTCAAGAGCCCGAACGAGAGCTTCACGAGCGCACCCGCGACTTTCGGGAGCGTTTAGAGGAGCTGGTTAAATCTAAGGTACGTTCTACTAGCCCAGTTCCAATTTCTATCATGGGCGACGCTGATCCTCCAGCGAGGCGTACGGTGCACCAGAGGGCCAGTGAGGGGGTCACGGGCGCGAGATCTTCGATCACACGCCCCACTATACCGAACACCAATTCTTGGCAGATCCCATCACATGTCATGAGTACGATCACTCATGCCACTCAATTCCATGGCCTCGAGGATGAGGATGCACCCGGACATTTGTCCCGCTTCGCGCGGATATGTGATACATTTAATATCACGGGTGTATCTAAGGACGCAATCTACTTGCGTCTCTTTCCATTCTCTCTTTCTGGGCGTGCATCTACTTGGCTCGACACTCTTCCCGACAATTCTATCACCACATGGGAGGATCTCGAAGCCAAGTTCTTCAAGAAATACTTTCCACCTTCCAGGGCCGCTCGCCTTCGGGACCAGATCCATTCGTTTCGGATGGATCCCGACGAGCCTTACCATATGGCCTGGGAGCGGTTCAACGCGCTGTTGAGCCGATGTCCCCAGCACGGTCTCCCCGACTGGGCACTAGTGGAGAAGTTCTATAATGGCCTCACCTTCGAGACGCAGCAAATGTTCAACACAGCTGCAGGAGGCCATATCATGGATAGACTCGAGCCTGAGGAGTGCGAGGATATGTTCGAGAGCTTCGCTCAAGCCGAACAGCAGCACCCACGTTCTGTTAGGGATTCCATCCCTACTGCTAGGTCACACGCCTCTTCTCCTAGAGGTGTGCATCAGGTCACTCCTGATACTAGCGTGGCTGCTGCCCTCGCCTCGATGGCGAATGAGATAAAGGAGCTCAAGCTCAGTGCTTTGAGGTGTCAGGTGTGCAGGGGAGGACACGACACCCGAGATTGCCCGGTAAATAATCAAGAGCATGTGAGCTATGCTGGCAACCAATACCAGAACCGAAATTACAACAATTCTAATACTTTTGGTTCGGGATGGAGATCTGGATTCACTGGTCGTCAGCAACAGTATGGAGGAGCAGAAGAAGGAGCGAGTTCTGGGAGCACTGTTGGGTCACGAAGGATTGAGGAGATGATGGAGACTCAGACACAGTTGCTTGCCCAGCTGGTGCAGAATAACAAGGATGCTCGGCTAAGACTGGATAGCCATGACACTTTGATGAAGAATCAGCAATCGGCGTTCCAGGATTTGCAACGCACGGTAGGAGACATTGCTAGGAGCATACATGATAGACAAGGAAGCCCTTCTACGGGCCCGAACGCTTCAGTGATGGCCGTGTCTATAGAGAGTGTGGAGAGTAAAGTGGTTGAAGAGGTTGACCCCCACTCTAAGGAGCATAATATTCCCTCAGTGGAGGAGGTGAACAAGATTGACTGGGAAGCTCGATTTGCTGAGATCGATGCTAGGATGCTAAAAGAGACCGAGTCGAATGCTGTTTCGACGAGGAGCATGATAGAGAAGGAGGATGAGAGCCCACCGGTAGTAGTAGAAGAAGAGCCGGTGGAGGAGGAGATAGTGGTTGAGGTGCCTACCAAGAAGGCACAGGAGAAGAAGAAGGGGGTGGAGATGAAGTCCCCCGAGATTGACTTGAGTCGTATTCCTTATCCCGCACGTGTGTTGCCACATAAACACGCTAAGGAATACGGTCACTTCCTTGATATGTTCAAACAACTCAAGGTCAATCTCCCGTTTGTAGAGGTCCTCCAGCATATGCCCAAATATGCCAAGTTCTTAAAAGGCCTTCTTTCCAACAAGAAGAAACTTGAGGAGGTCTCTGGAGTCTCACTTGGTGAGCAATGCTCGGCAGTGGTGCAAAATCATTTGCCAGAAAAGTTGTCTGATTCGGGTCGGTTCACGATCCCGTGCTTGTTGGGCAACCTACCATTACACCACGCGTTGGCCGACCTAGGTGCTAGCATCAATTTGATGCCCTATTCATTGTACAAGCAGCTGGACCTAGGTGAACCACAACCAACGCGCATGAGCATTTCCTTGGCTGACCGCTCAGTCAAGTATCCACGGGGAATAGTGGAAAATCTATTAGTGAAAGTGGGCAATTTTGTTTTCCCCGTGGATTTTGTGATTCTAGATATGGAGGTGGATGACAAGGTCCCACTCATCTTAGGGCGCCCGTTCCTACGGACCGCAAAGGCGATGATTGATGTCTTTGACGGGAAGCTCACACTTCGTGTGGGGGATGAGGTCCTTACATTCAATGCTGTAGAGTCCGGGAAGGATGTTGGCGAGCACAGCCACTCCGTGTGCATGCTCGATTCTTTCATGGACCACCATTGGGACCCCGATCCGGTGATAGAAGTAGGTGAACCCGCCCCGAATATAGAAGAACCATATGATTGGGCGTTGGAGTTAGAAGGATTGCTAGATGAGCCAGACGATTATGGAGATGAGGTGCCTGATGATTTGCTGGAGATGATGGCAGAGTTTGAAGAGGTCATAGGCAAAACCCCAAGTGTGGGGAAGCTAGTAGAGATTGTGGAGGATCCCTATGATGATCCTGGTGAGAGTGAAGAGGTCATACCGCTGAAAATATCTATTCCTGAACCTTCACATGTCTTCACCCTTATTTGTGTTGAGGGGAGAGTTGAAAAACCGACCCCAAATTCTAATCCCCCTAGATCTAGGCCACCACGTAAGAGAACCCGCGAGTCGAGAGAGGTAGAGTTGAAGATGGAGCAAACCCCAAGTGTGGGGATATGTAAAGATGACAGTACACTCGGTTATTTGAACAATCTTATCTTCGGTCCGGGTAGGTTTAAGTTGTGGTGGAAGGACTGGATTGCTACATGTGATATGAGTTTAATGTTTGAGAGTAGTAGTTGTTTGCTAGAGGTATGGAGGACCCGGAGGCCGCGCAGGATGAAGGCGGTACCGGTTAGGATCAAGGAGAAGCCCCCTGATAGGCTTGCTTGAGTCATGGGCAAGTGCCCGGGATGTAGAGTTTGTATGATTTCATTGGGTTGAGTCCGTGTCTTTTTTCTTTGTTTTTCGGTTTGTGTTTTGTTTTTGTCAAGTTTTGCAGGAATCCATGCTTGATTCGGTAAGGAAAATCGTCGGGAATGAAGCCCCAGGTATGGTTACATGTGTTTTTATGCTTGGGACAAGGTTTTAAGGAAGTGGGTGAAAATTTTTTCTTAAATGGCAAAAAAATTTTCTAAGTACAAAAAAAAAAAAAAAAACTTCAAAACTTTCTGTTAACGACACCCTCCCGCGGTACGCGAAGAACGAGAGGAAAATCTCTCGCGGTACGCGAGAGACAAAAGTCTCGGCCGGCCTAACCTTTTGGCCTTCGCGGTACGCGAAGAATATCCCCTTAGACTTACGCGGTACGCGAGGGACTGCTGGTGTCACCCTATTTCCTTTGTTTCCCATGGTTTCCCGTACCCGTTTCTGTCCCCGTTTTCACTCACCACCACTATTCATCACCTACCTTCGTACCACCACTACCATGAAGCATCACCTTTAACCACCATCATCCATCACATTAATTCACCCACCTACCACCATCCGACCACCGTGACCATGGGAAACTAGAAACCGTTTATGACCGATGTTCGAACTTGCTGTGGTATCCATGTCTTTGTGTTTGCCACATGTCGAGTATGTTTTCTCTGCATCTATCTATCTTGAGTCTTTTAGTTTTCTTGAGTCTGTCTAGTCTCTATATTTTATTTGAGTCAGTTTAATGCTGTGGGTTTGTATGAGGTTTATTTTGCAGGTTTTATCATTCTGTCCGTACTCAATCTCCATTCGGGCGGGTTTGATGATTACCATTACTATCTTGTAAAGGCAACCCAACAGCTGATGTGTAACCGCGACCGAAATGCTATACGGTGCACACAAGGAAGAACGAAGCTGCATACTAGATTGCATCTACATTACCAGCTAAGTCGCTTCCTGTTCTGTTTTGTCCAATTTTTTTTTTAGTTGTGTTTTGCTTCACATTGAGGACAATGTGTCTTTCAAGTGTGGGGATGTGAGTGTCTAGTTTGTTTAGTTTGTGTCTTTAAAAAAAAAAAAAAAAAAAAAAAAAATTGAAAAATTTGAAAAATGTTCTTGGAAATAATTGCATATATTTGGAAAATGATAGTAGAACTGGATCTATTTGTGATTTTAAATGATTAAATAATTGAAAACGTGTCTAATTAGTGATGTTTTGGTAGACCCAGCTAACTAGTAGAGCTTAAATATCCTGTTTGTGTTATTTAGGATTAATCACGGAATAAAATCATGATATCTTGTGGGTATTCATCTTAGAGTAATGGTAATACTGAAACTGTCAATATAGGGTGATAGGTACCACGATTAAGTTAAAATTTAAAGGTTTTTGAAATTTTTTATGGCACACCATTCTCTTTTTATGAGAATAAATCCGAGTTTCGGTGGCGCCCGCATTCCATAATCCATGTTATTCCATAATTTATGAGCTATACTGAGTTTTGCTTATGTGTTACCCTTTGGGATAGCGACTTGGAGGATACACCCCTAAGTAAGATTTATGTGCTTCATTGATAGAATGTAGTCTATGTGTTACCCTCCGGGATAGTGACTTGGTTGAAACGCCTCTAGACGAAAGTTCTTTTGCTTATTATGCTCATTATCATCCATTCATTCATGATTTCATCTGATTTCTAAAAACCTGTAAATAGTAGTTTAACGTGGTAGGGTAAATCTATATGGTTTAATCCATGCCTAAACATGACCTTGAGACGGGATTAGGTAGAGCTGTAACTTCTAAGTGTGAGTCACATAGATTGATTGATATGTTGTATAAAATGGATTTAGAACACGTAACGGGGGCTTGAAACTTAGTGCTTGGGTTTAATCGGACAGAAATACTAATTGTTGCTTTTTAACACGTGAGTATGTTTTGAAAATTGAAATTTATGTTTGTTGAGTTAGATGCCAGTTATGATTCCATTTGCAGATTTTTCGAGGACGAAAAAAGGTTAAGTGTGGGGATATTTGATAGGGTGCGAAAGCACACGTCTTTATTCCTTTGTTTTAATGTGTTCTTAGTAGTTTTATATTAGTTTTGAGTCAATTTTATGTACATTTGAGTCATTGGTCTTATTTGTAGGAGCTCGGGAATATTAATGAAGAATACGTGAAGAAAACGAGCGAAGAAACGAAGCCCGGAAAAGTCCAAAGATCAAAAGACAATTTTCTGAAATTTAGGTCTCTCGCGGTACGCGAGAGACGAGTGTAATAATTCTCGCGGTACGTGGGAAACTCCAGGAATCCGCCCGACTATTTTGGTCCTCGCGGTACGCGAGGATCCAGTCAACATTCTCTCGCGGTACGCGAGAGGGCCGTTTTCCGCAAAACCCTAATTTTCTAAATTAAAAAGATTTAAACGGCCATTATGAGGAAGTTCGATTCTAAGCCTTTTGAGAGACGAAAAAGAGGCGATTTTGAGCTTGGAAGTCAATTGAAGCTGAAGATTGAAGCTTTTGGATTCCGGGTTTGTGTAGTTGCATTCTAGGGTTTAAAGATTCAAACTTTATCTTTGATTTTGTGTTTTGAACCTATGGATCTTGCTATTTACTTCTGTGTAGATGTTCTTAGTATGATTCTAGGCTAGATCCTTGATCTACCTAGGTCAATATGATGATTATGTGTTAAAGTTTCGATTTTTATTCGGTTTTTGGATTTGAATGTTGGATTTATGATTTAGTAAAGGTTTGAGTTTGTTTATGTGTGATGTTAGTGCATGTTTAATTCTGATTATGTGGTTGATTATGCTTTTCTGCGTTGATTGTGGTTGTCTGCCAGTTTGATCTTCGTTTCTGGTTCATAGACTTTAGGGTTTGTGAGTTAGAGTGGTGTCTAGACGTAGTAGCCATAGAAAACCTAGTTAATTACTGATTAGAAGTGAATGTGTGTCCTAGTTCAATACCCGAGAGGTGAGAATTAGTCGTTTAGTCTTCGTCATTAGGAATCCGAGTGTCAGCTGTCTGAGAGGAAGTTGGTATTAGGTGTCTAGTGATAGTTGCTATCCGAATCATAGTATCCATTCTAGAACTACCCCATGCATTCCTTGAGTGTATGGTAAGCGGTGAGACTGAGAGGTAATCCGTTTATTAGGGTACTTGTCATAGTAGGAAATACCCGAGAGGTGATCCGATCATCTGGTGAGTTAATATCCTTAGGTTGTCTTCTGGTCACATCCCGAGACCGAGAGTGATCGGGAATCCACTAGATATCTTTTAGGTGTTATATCTTTAGAAACCCAGATCCAACCTAGTTCCAAAACCGATAGAAGTTGAGCTTTACACATAGGATTCCGACCTAGGTAGTGACTTCTCCATTCTTGATTTCATCTTTAGTTTACTCTTGATAGCTTGAATTGTCCTTAGTTTATTGCATTCTTAGTTAATCTTTAGTGTAGTAAACCCCCCAACCAATTAATCATATTAAGTCCTAGTTAGAGTCTAATTTAGTTATTCAGTGTCTTTTGGGTTCGATATCCGGACTTCGTTAGGCTATATTGCATTGATCGGTACACTTGCCGGTTGTGTGGTCTAGTTTTAGGTCGAGTCTAGGTTTTATAAATTTAAAGCTAGAGAGTCTAGATTAGGTTTTATTTGATAGTTTTTATAGACCGTCTGGACGACATCAGAAACATTTACTGATTAAAATATATAAAATTTTAATTCTGTTAAAAGTTCTGAGTCTCACACGACCGTGCCTCGGAAGGGCACGATCGTGCTCTAGCCAGGGGCGCGACTGCGCTAGTCGGGGCACGACCGGGTTGATCAACAGAGGCACACACTAGACCATTCCAACAGGCACGACCGTGCCTTGGCCCGGCACGGTCGTGTCTATGAACTTTAGACACAACAGAGACTAGCCCAGAGGGCATGATAAGGTCTAGACAGGAGGACACGACCGCGCTGCTAGTCGGCACGACCGCGCTCTATGAGGCAAGGCCGCGCTAGATGATTAGCGCGACCGTGTCTCTTCCAAATCAGACACGAATTGACAAATGCATGTATTTTAAACGCTGGAAATGTTAGGGCTTTTGATTAATGGGTTATTACGAGTCTTTTCATATAATTTAATTGTATGAAAATCGTGCTTAAGTATGGATTCGATTAAATTATTTTTATTAAAACATGGTTTCTGGTTTAGACAGATTTACGAATTGAAAACCCAATTTAATAAAGGGCTTTTGATTCAGATACTGGAATGAATAAATTAGAGGATTCAATTAACCTGAATAGAAGCGAATCGATAGAGAACAATAGAGAGGGAGTTCCGGTGACGGTGGGATTGAGCCCCGGCGTCTTCTGATGTGATCCCGACTGTTTCAACGGTTCCGTAGCTTCAGGAGAGATCGGATGGCGTGACGATGATGCTGGATTTGAGAGAACTTGGATCGAATTGCTTGAGAGAGTTTCCTTGGAAATATTTGAGAGAGAATCCTTTGAGTTGAACGAATTTTGGTTATGTGGTCGAAAAAGAAATGATTGGTAGTATTATTTTGAAAGTATAACGTAAAACGGTTATGGATTCAAACAATCGGACGATTAAAATTGCAGTTACGTTTCAGCTGTTTCACAGGCGCGACCGTGCCTAAATATGGCACGACCGTGCCTAGGCACCGGGCGCGATCGTTCCAAAGCAGGTCGCGCGACCGTGCTAGGAGGAAGCACGACCGTGCTAGACTAGGGTTTCTTGACATTTTTCAACTTTAGTCCGTGGCTTTTCAGGTTCGATGAGTTTGAATAAAATCGTTACTTGTATAGTGTTTAAATGTATATAATCGAGTAAAACTTGTAAATTTGTATTGAATCATTGCATTTAGTTTACTGTAAGCAAAATAACAAGGCAGTGCACGAGTATTGAATTTGAAATTGCATTACATTGAATTGAAATATGAATACTAAATTCAGAGATGTTACAACGACCTGTTGTTTCACAACCAGCTGTTATCCCCAGTTCGCCACCAGTGAAACCATCTCCCAAACATCCAAAGCAAAATGTGGTGAAACCACCAGTCAAACCGATGGTAAAGCCTAAGATCAAATCTGAAGCTAAACCATCTGTTTCAAGAAAGGTAACGCAACCCGCTGTACCTTGTGTATCTACCTCCGGTAGTACACGCACTGGTGAGAAATCTGTGGCGAGACTTTCTAAGCCACAAAGAAGGAGAAGAAACAAGAAGTTGAGAAAGCTGAAACAGCTGACTTCAGCTCAATCAGGTGAAGCTTCCACAAGTTCACCTGCTGTTGTTGATTCAAAGTCTCATGTTTCGGTTAAGAAATAGAAGAGATCCTTGACTGCCAAATCCAAAACTTCTCAACCTCCTAGTTCTATTTCTTCTAAAGATTCATCAATTTTGAACAGTCATCAAGACTGTGAGTTAAAGGAAGTAGTTTATTTTGAAAAGGATGGACGACCCAAGACCACAATGGCTTGTGTCTCCAAATCTAACTAATTCTTATGTTACTCGTGCATGGACGTTCGAAGGGTACTATCTCTAACCGCTGGTATGTAGATAGTGGATGTTCCAGGCACATGACAGGAAACATGGCCCTGCTTCAAGATGTTAAACCATTCAGAGGCGGCTATATGGCCTTTGCCGGTGAAAAAGGCGGCAGCATCACGTGTCAAGGCGTGGTTTCGAACGGTTGTGTCAGCTTTGACAATGTCAACTTCTGCGAGCAGCTGAAGCATAACCTGTTGAGTGTCTCCCAAATGTGTGATAAGGAGTACTCGGTGATGTTTGACAAGTCAAAATGTCTGATTCTCAAACCCGGTTTTGAAGTTCCCGAAGATTGGATCCTCATGAGAGCGCCAAGAACAAACGACACCTATCAGATCGATATGAGTGTGGCAACAACCACCTCATCAGTTGCTACACGTTTGCTTATTAAAGCGACAGAGCTCGACTCCATCTTATGGCATAGGAAACTCGGACATATTTCGTATCGTAAAATGAATCATCTTGTCCGAAATGGTTTGGTAACCGGGGTTCCTAAGCTGAGGTTTACCGTTGCAGATGACTGTATGCCTTGTAAAAAGGGCAAACAGCAACGGAAGTCACACATGATCTCAAATGGTAGCTTCCAATCAGGAGCCACCATGATAGGGGCATTCACAAACTTCTCCTTCAACAAATCGAATGCACTGAGGCACTCGTCGGAGAACACGAACTGGGCTTCCTTCTCAAGAAGCTGGGTCATCGGTCGGGCAATCTTAGAAAAATCTTTGATAAAACGCCTGTAAAAGCCCGCGTGACCAAGGATGCTCCGAATAGATTTCACAGAAGTCGGCGGGGGCAGCTAAGATATGGTGTCAATCTTAGCTCTATCAACCTAAATCCCCGCGCATGAAACCTTGTGCCCAAGCACAATGCCCTCCTTCACCATGAAGTGGCATTTCTCCCAGTTCAACACTAGATTGGCCTCTTTGCACCTAGCCAACATCCTATCCAGATTCTCGAGGCAATGATCAAAGGAACTTCCAAACACAGAAAAGTCATCCATGAAAACCTCCATGGAGTCCTCAATCATATCATGGAAAATGGCCACCATGCAACGCTAGAAAGTGGCCGGAGCATTACACAATCCAAAGGGGATCCGCCGATAAGCAAATGTGCCATAGCGATAGTCGTCTTCTCCTGGTCCTCCGGAGCAATCAGGATCTGGAAGTAGCCAGAGAAGCCATCCAGGAAACAATAGAAGATCTTTCCCGCTAATCTCTCCAACATCTGATCAATGAACGGGAGGGGAAAATGATCTTTCCGGGTAGCATTATTGAGTTTGCAGTAATCGATGCAAACTCTCCAACCGGTGACTGTACGAGTAGGAATCAGCTCATTCCTCTCGTTGGTGATGACAGTCATACCTCCCTTCTTAGGGACAACCTGAACCAGGCTAACCCAAGGTGAATCGGAGATGGGATAAATCAAACCAGCATCCAGTAACTTAATCACCTCCTTCTTCACTACCTCCTGCATGTTCGGGTTCAACCTCCTCTGGTGCTGCACAGCAGGCTTGTAGTCATCCTCCATAAGGATCTTATGGGTACAGAAAGAGGGATTAATTCCCTTAATGTCCATAATCCTCCATGCAATAGCCTGCTTGTGCTGCTTCAGCACCTCCAGTAGCCTCTCCTTCTCATCACTCGTCAAATCAGAGGCGATAATGACAGGTAATTGAGACTCACCATCTAAAAAGGCATACTCCAAATGGCTCAGGAGCTCCTTAAGCTCAACAGGTGGTGGGTCCTCAATAGAAGGCCGCTCGATCGGTTCAGACTCTCTATCAACCATCGCAAAAACCGTTCAACACCGGGGAAACTCATAACTCTCCTGGTTATGCAACTGCTAATCAAACTGATCCTCACCAACTGGATCAAATGTCTCCCCTCCTACAATCTGGGAGTCCAGGGACTCCTCCTCAGCTGTGTCCTGGAGATGATCACTCACACAAGAATAAATAGTCTCAACAAAGTAAAGTGAATCATCCTGATTCTGGGTATGCTGCATGGATCTCCCTACATCAAAGGTCACTTCCTCTTCATCCACCCTCAATATAAGCCTCACCGAACACACATCAATCAGGCCTTGGCAGTGGGCAGGAACGGTCGACCTAGGATAATAGGGACATTCTTGTCCTCATCCATGTCCAGAATCACAAAGTCTACAGGAAACACAAAAAGATCAACCTTAACAACATGTTCTCCACTATCCCTCACGGATACTTGACCGAGCGATCGGCCAGCTGGATACTCATGCGTGTCGGTGTTGGTTCTCCCAACTCAAGCTTAGCAAAGACCGCATATGGCATGAGGTTAATGCTAGCACCAAGCTCAGCTAAGGCGTTGCTGACCGACAAGCTACCTATCAAGCAAAGGATGGTAAAACTCCCCGGATCTCGTCTCTTCTCCGGTAGCTTGTTCTGAATCACCGCCGAACACTCCTTATTCAGCGTCACCTGAGACAACTCCTCCAATTTCCTCTTATTCGTGAGGATATCCTTCAAGAATCTCGCATACTTAGGCATCTGAGCTAGAGCCTCCACAGATGGTAAGTTGATATGCAACTGCTTAAACAACCCTAGAAACTTACCATACTGCTCCTCCATCTTCTGCTTCTTCAATCTGCCTGGGTATGGAACGGTGGGAGTATAATCTCTCACAGGCTCGCAAGGGCGCGATGTGTTCGCCGGTTTACCCCTCGGCGGTGTCTCATCAGGAATCTCAATCACAACCTCCTCCTCAGATGACTCATGCACAGGAACCTATGGATCCGGTCCTGTGTCTCCACCGCTCCTCAAAGTGATGGCCTTCACATGAGCCTTGGGATTGGGCTCAGTGTTGCTAGGCAGGCCACCTGGCGGTCTCTCAGAAAGAAGCTTCGCGATCTGCCCGACCTGGTTCTCTATGGTCTGGATCGAAGCTTTCTGATTCCTCAACTCAGTCTCATGCGTGTGGAAACACTCCTCCATGTACCGGTTCTACTTCTCTGCCAACTGATTCTGACTCTCTGAGTTGGCAAGTAGCCATGCAACCATGTCCTCTAAACTGGATTTACCCTCAGGTGCGGGTGGTGGACCGCTGCTAGAACCTTGGCCTTGAAACTGGCCCTGCTGAGGTCGAAAATGGGAACTCTGTCCCTGAGACTGGTGGGACTGATGCTGGAATGGGGGCGCTGAGTGAATCCGGGTGGTTGCTGGCTATTGTTGCCAGACTTCCAACTGAAATTCGGGTGATTCCTCCACCCAGATTATATGTGTTGCTGTAGGGATGATTATGGTTGGACATGAAATCAACCTGCTCGTGAGCCCCCTGATCCCCAACCTGACAAGCACTCGTGGGATGCGCCCCACCACAAAACTCACACAAGGACTGGGCCTTGTGGACGTGCATCTGATCAATCTTGGTGGAAAGTGCTTCCACCTGGGCAGCTAAAGAGGTAATTCCATCCACGTGATGGACACCCTGCCACTGGGTTCTCGCTCGGGAAGTATGCTGAGTGTAGCTTTTCGATGCCACCTTCTCTAGCAAGTCATACACCTCCTGGGGTGTCTTTGTTCCAATGTCTCCACCCGCGTATGCGTCAATCAGCTGCTTCCAAGTCATCTCTAGACCATTGTAGAAGGTCTCACACTGCTGCCACTTCAACAATCCATGGTAGGGAACCTTCCTCATCAGTTCCTTGAATCTCTCCCACGCCTCATAGATCGTCTCCCCGTCGTCCTGCTGGAAAGAAAGAATCCTAGCCCTCAACTTTGATGTTTTCTTTGGATGGAAGTACTTTTCTAAGAATTTAGCAGCCATCTGGTCCCAAGTACTAATGGACCTAGGGGGAAGTGACAGTAACCAAGCCTTGGCTCGATCCCGTAAGGAAAACGGGAACAACCGGAGCCGAATAGCATCGTAGGTAGCGTCACGAATTTTGAAAGTGGCGTAAATCTCTAAGAAAACGGCCAAATGAGTATTAGGATCCTCGTGATCCTTGCCATCGAACTGACACATGTTCTGCACCATCTGTATAATGCTGGATTTGATCTCGAACTGATGTGCTCCAACCGTCGGCCTATTGATGCTCGACTCCAAACCCTCAAGTGTCGGTTTGCCAAAATCCGAAAGCGTCCGACCCGCATCCTTGTTCGCCATCTCCTCTACCTCGTCAACAACAACCTTGTCAAATTCGAGTAACCGGTCCACAAATCGGGAACGGGCTCGCAATCTCCGATGAAGATCACGCTCCGGCTCGGAAGACGGCTCAGGAACCTCTTCGACGGGAGTTGAGAACATACATGATATGCACGACAAGTTAGATTTAAATACGCGAACCTAGGACAAAGAAAACACAAGTTAGACAAAAATAAAAATAAAACAAAAATAAAATAAAATAAAATAAATGAAAATAAAAATAAAAAAATAAAATGGGATAAAAAACCAAGATATATATATATATATACAAATGAAGCTAAAAATAACAAGTAATATGCAAAAAAATATCTATACACACAAAATTGCAAAATAACAACAAGGAAACACGATATTCACAAAAATATATATACTAAATGACTAAAAATTAATTCCGATTGTTCTGGCAAAACCGTGTCCCCGGCGACGGCGCCAAAAACTTGATGTGTGTAAACTATATATATATTTTTATAAGTATTTTTACACAATTAGTTTTAAAAAGGGTTTTCACCAAATACTAATCACACACACCGGGCAGTGTACCCGTCGGATAGCAATATAGTAAAGGTAAGAACCGGATATCAATCTGTGGACACGGTGGAATGCGATAATAAACCGGGACTAAAATTCAGTCAAGTATGGGTAAAAGATGTTTAAGTTGATTTTTAATTAAACTAATATGTAAGAATATAAAACTAAACTAAAATCACAAATCAAAAAATCAAGGAGAAAATATCACTTTGGTGTCGAATCCATCTAGAATACATTCAATACACTCATAGAAACATGGCAAATACACGATACATAAATTGACTAAATTCTCGTCAAAGATATCTAATCAAATGACCATTCGGAAAGCTAGCATGAATTACACAAACCAACCACCTAAAGTCATACAATGAGGCTCACGTGTTTAATAATCATGTCAATGTTTATAAAGATTGAACTAGCTTCCGATTAAGGTACACTAATCCAACAACTAGTTGGAAAGATAATATGAGCAACACACTATCCACCTCAAGTTGATTAATTTAGACAACAATATGCATTTCTTCAACGTACAATGTTCATATAAAGGTTATATAAATTAGGAGGATGTGTCAACAATTCCTAAATAAACATAATACTAAATATGACACATCATAACAAACACTTTGTCTTTCCAAACATAAGCATAAGGTTACAAATACAAATATAATGATTCTTAAATAAGACTTCATTCACCATTCCTAGTCAAATGCCATAAACTAGTATAAATACATACACCAATCCATGAATATAAGCATAAACCACAAGCTTTCCAACATAAAATGGCATATACAAATACAAGTCTTGTAAACAACTCAAAATACTTGAATACATAATTTCATCAAAGAATAATCATACGGTTGTCATAACATTAACACAATAATTGCCAATAATCCATGAATGTTGTCAAATGTATCTAAACTTCATCTAAACCAAAGTGAACAAGAGTTTTAGCTCATCATGAGCACCAAATTACAAATAAGCAGGGAAAAATAGTGAGAAACATGATATGAAAACAAGAATCAAACCACTCCTCCAAGCCTAGATGTTGTTGTTGATGTATGGTGATCCTCTTGATGTTGTATCCTCTCCAAGAATCTTGAAATATGACTGGAACAAGGAAAACTCGAGCTGGAACAGTGGGTTTTTCTCCTGGGTTGCTGAATGTCTGAATGAGAATTAAGTTCTGTTTAAATAAAAAAGGGGAGGCACGACCGTGCCAGGAGAGAAGGCACGATCGTGCCTAGTACAAAGACGCGGTCGTGTCTAGGTCTTGGCACGACCGTGTGACAGAGGTTTGTCCGATCCGTAGCTTCCATTGGGTACCACTGATCGAGGACGTACGGCTGTTCAGACTCACGAGATGACACGCGACCGTGGGAGGCCAAGGCACGGTTGTGCCTTGGATTTTGGCTTGGCGCGGTCGTGCAAGATGTGGGCGCGACCGTGCCTATGGTTTGGGAGCTTGGCACGACCGTGCCAAATAGGGGCACGATCGTGCCTCCATCACAGAAACCCTAAAACTTCACTTGTTTATCCTGGAATCTTCTTGTTTATTCACCAAACTTCACAAAAACCTACAAAACAGGAAATGAAGCAAATAAGTGTCTAAACATTGAATATAACCAAGAATTGATCATTAAATGAGCGAAGTTTTATGCCAAAAAGATGTGTAAATACTAACACATCAACTGACCAGACGAAGAAGATATAATTGGACGTACAAAAGACGTGTGAATAAGGATTAATCGATGTCACAAGTTGATATAAAATTCATACTAAATAAGTTGTTGTAATAGAAATTATTCAATAAGGGTAAGGAGTTGTGTGAGTTCATAATGTCTGTGGCCAATTGAAGTGTTGTCGAGATTTTTCTAAATATCAACGATCATGGTAGATCTTATACAGCTAGAAAATATGATCAGTGAGTTTGAAAAGTTGAATTATGGCTTGTGCAGTAATATAAGTCATCACATATGTCATCATAAGGATCACATAATTTCAAGGTGAAAACATGTTCGAAGTGTTATGAACGTATCGGCATAACAATACTAGTGTCCAATGATGATAAAGTGATCACTACGCATCGAAAGTCGAGATCGTCAAGATCTTAAGCCAGATTGTCGTTTCCTTTAGACTTCTGAATAAAAAGTCGGAATTATGATGACGCAGTAATGGATGACCTGATGACTATGCATGTGTCGTCAATAATAACTAACTATTACATTATACATAGGTCAACACAATAGGATTTCCCATAATTCACAAGTACCTGTAAATTCACAATTACATGATATCAAGTGTAATTGTCAATTTACCTTACTTGATCACTCTAGTAGTCTCCCGTTGTGGGTCATAATGTAGGTGTCGATTGTTTCCACTTTGTTGCACGTATCATATGTTAGTCACGTATGTCACATAATGGTTTCTAATGTTAACGTGGCTAATGATATCATAGTGTAATCACAAACGCTAATAGTTGACTCAAGTTGTCCAGCAACGATTGGAATTTCTGTACTCAAATCTTTGGTGTTCCTAGTGTGATGCAAGTCTTATTAATATTAGTCCCTAAATGAGTCTGGTTAGAGCCTAGGTGTCATTATGGAGACCTAATTCGCTGAAACCATTGGCTCTAATACCAATCTATCACACCCCCCAAATTTAATTACTTAATAAATAAATGAAGAAATTAAGGTTGCAATGATTGGTAACATTACACAACAGCGAAAGCAAATCGTAGACTTCTAAGGTGTTGAACACCATTACAAATAATAAATAGAATAGTACATTGACCTATAACCATATAGATCAAATCGACTTGAGGTTTGAAAATTATGCGTCTCTGGCTTCTAGGGTTTTAATCCAAATGGTTAACCTATTCCAACCGTGCCATAGCTATGTATTACATGAAAAACATACTTAAAAATGTCAACGTAATGTTGGTGAGTTCACAGGTTTAATTGTAACAATGTAAGGCGGTTTTCCTTGAAATCATTGATGATGTATACATGGCCATAATATAAAATCGTTTTCCTCGTAAACATTGAAAATGTGTACATAGTCGTGACATGAAACCGTTTTCCTCGAAAGCCTGTGATGACTTCATAGTCATAAAATGAGTAATTTTCCCCCGAAAACACGTAACGACTTCATAGTCATAAAATAAGTCATTTTCCCCGAAAACATGTGATGACTTCATAGTCATAAAATAAGTCTTTTTCCCCGAAAACACGTGATAACTTCATAGTCATATAATGAGTCGTTTTCCCCGAAAACATGTGATGACTTCATAGTCATAAAATATGTCGTTTTCCTCAAACATTTGGCAAAACCATTTCCATGGAAATATTTGACTTTATGTATATGATAAACAAAACAAGTAATGTATGCCCATCCGTAAACTAGCTAAGAATACGAATACATGTTCACACATGAGGTATAACCAAACCTAGACACTTTTTTTATACCCTTCGCTCATACCAAACGAGCCCTTGTGTAGACACTATGCAGCCATTCGACCAGGTGGATCGTCGGTTAGCGCGACTAGCCATGACTGGGGGTTGTCAATCCCAATAGTATTAAGCATAGAATCTCATGCTAACCTATAGCTAATAATTATAACTACATTGGTGCAGGGAACTTTACGAGCTCTACGTGTGTTAACTCATGTAAACATAAGGGTCGAATCTTGTTTTCTTGTTACCATATGAAAATGTTTGTAAGTTTGTTTTTCCCCCAAAGTTTGTAAAACAAGTAAAAAGGGGCCGTGAAACTCACCTTAGTCCAGAGCATAAATAATTTAAGTGTCGAAATGTTGAGCTTGCTAAAGCATATGTGAAGCATCGAGGTAACCCTAACAAGTAACTTAGCATAAGTATTTCATATTCGGGTAATGTTATTATTACACATGTGAACAAGCCTGAACAATCCGTTAAGGTTCTACGACCCGTTGATAATTTTGAGTTGTTTACTGATGGGGGTACATATGTTACTTCGTATGTGCTAGTTACACTCGTATATCAATGTATGTATAAGTATAAATATACTTGTAGGTATATATGTAATTCATAGTAAATCGTTTATCAAACGAAGTATGTTTAAGTCTTAACCAAAATATATGGTTTATATACTTCATATCTAGTTGTTGATTAGATAAGTAGTAGTTCACTCCATGTGATCGAACCTGTATGATACCTTCGTATGTATATTTATGTAGACACGTATGATCTAGAAGTAAGTGTACATCACGTATATAATTAGGTTTGTATCAAAATATGAGTCAAAAATCCATAGTTATAAGTATTGATTATTCCGATAAACTGTGTGTACTTACAGGTATATATATATAAATTTAAAAATATACCACCGTATATGTTTGTATCAAAATATAACATATGCCTCATAAGTACAAGTTTTTGAATACATAGATTGATTTAGATGTATATAACTAAATGTACGTGCCGTGAACAAGTATACACATATATGTATTAGTATATCTGTTATTAAATATACTTTATACAAATACGGTTTATATCTTAAGGTGTAAATGCTCGTGTATACATACACATATTTAGCAAAATTATCGTTCGTGTCTATAATAGTTTACTCGACATCGAATACAAGTTATGTCTAATGTTGGTATAGTTTCCAAGCAATTATGTTAGTATTATATAATAGTAATAATAGTCGTATATTGTTCGAATAAAAATGTTTATTATTTATTCACCTGAATCTCATGGTTACCATTATTATTACTAGCTGTCCCCATTTTAATAATAACAAAAATAATGATGCTATTGTTATTAATAATAATACCAATAATCGTGATAATAATTGACAATAATATAATCACGTCTATTGTTAAATAAAACATGTAGTTTTATTTATTATTTACATATACTAGTTTATAATTTATTTACCCATTTTATTATTTTTAAATATTGTTACTATGTCGTTGGTTGGGTCTAGTTGTTGAAGCTCGTTTCGTTCGTCTCACACGCGTATGATTTATTTTCACGATATATAGATAATAAATAATTATTTAAATAGTTTTAAGATGTGCTTTTATACCTTTCCGCACGTTCGGTTCGCGTACCGACACACGCTTAAACTCGATTAAAGTATGTTGATCGTGTTTGAGTTGTGTTGCTTAATTTGACCAAAACCCGAGGCTGCTGACCAAGTTTGACTTTCGTCGACTGAGTTTGACCTAGGTCTGGGATGTCATATCCTGTCCAAAAACGCATGTTTTATACTCGGAAATGCAACCCGGCCACCAAAATCACTTGGTCAATAAATGTCGACAGATGTGGAGTTTAAGAAAGTTTATTCAACAAGAAACGGATTCAGGTTCAAATTTCTACCTCGGTTCGCTGGAAAAACGGATATGAACGCCAGATCCACCACTAGAAATACCACAGACCGGCTGTCACCGGAACAACCGCGTCGTCGGTCACCGCCACTGCTGGAATTGTCAGGAACATGATTGGTTTGAACGGGGTCTTCGCCGGAAAGAGGGATATGACTAGATCCAGACCCAAAAACCATCGATACATCTATATTTGAAGGAACCCTTGCCAGATACACAAGGATGGCCGGAAAAGCGGGTCGCCGTCCTCCTTGTTCGTCCGAGTCCTTGAAACAAATTGTTGGGTATAGTTCGAAAATGATGTTTATCAATTCATGCGATCACAAGAAGTTTATGTTCGCGTATGAAAACTGGTCTGAGAGTCGCTAGGCTGACCTCAGCCGACTCTCTGAGAGTCGCTAGGCTGAACTCAGCCGACTCTCAGAGAGACGCTAGGATGACCTCAGCCGACTCTCTGAGAGTCGCTAGGCTGACCTCAGCCGACTCTTAGTGAGTATCGGCAATCTGCCTGGCCGACTCTTTCAGGTTTCCTATATATAGCTGACCATTTTCATAGCATTGAGACATTCTCTTTCACATAGTTTTTCTCATTGTAATCATATTTTTCTTAGCTTGTTGTTAGGTTTTGGTAGCTAGTTTCAATCACCACCTTGGGGGAGCTCACCCGGAGTGGTGGTGGAGGTTGTAATCGTTCTACATCCAAGTGCTAATCTATAATCATATCAGTGGATTTCTAATGAGATTACGGAGTTAATTTTCTCAGTTTTTATGCTCTTCTTCTTTGTTTCTGTTGATTCCTCAATAAACAGCTCATCTATAGCTGATTTGTTGATCAGATCCTATCTGGAATCATCATAGCACTGTGATCCATCTGTCCGGGATCTATCAATTGGTATCAAAGCCTCTGTGCTCTTGATTTTAGTGAAAAACTTGGAGTTTTTATGGTTTTTGAAAAGCTCTGAATTTCTTCAAATCTGGATTAGATATGTATCAAGTTTAGAAATTGGTGTTGTAATTCATTCATAAACATGTTTTTGAAGAGCTTAATAGATCTAGTTTGCATTTTGGTTTAGATCTGAGTGTGTTGGGTTTGATTTTGTGTGTTTTTGAGAAAAAGGGTATAAGTTTGTTCTTGAGCCAACTCTGTTTCTTGAGCCGACTGTTGCGTTGCCTTGTCGATTGTTCGGGCTGACTGTTGCTGTGTCTGGCTGACTGTCCGGGCCGACTCTCTGATTATATTGCCGATTCTCTAGTAAACGCAAGTTTACAACTCACTTGAACTTAAGCTCATAATTGTTGATTTTGTCTAGCCGACTCTCTTAGCCGACTATCTTAAGCGAGGGCCGACTCTCTCGGGTCAACACTCTGTGTGATTTTTTCCTTGAAATCTTCAAGGTGACTGCCGACTCTCTCTTTTGTCTAGCCGACTCTCTTAGTTTTTCTCTGAAACCCAATACCCAACCCAAAAAAAGGTATTTTCAAAAAAAAAATTCTTACATAAATTTTTCATTGGATATTGCAATGAACAGGAGGTTAATTTTCCAAAAACTTGGAAACAACTTTTTGGAATTTTCGTGTTTTTGGAAATATCGGATCGGGAGCTAATTAGAGTATTCAAAGAACGGTTTTTTATCGTCTTCTGAATTGTTGAAGATCGGGTTGCCATACGGGGGAGCTCATCCATGTTTAAAATGATCGGGATCTTGTGATTTAATATTAATCAATTAGGTTTGAATTCTCATCTTAATAAAAAATTAAGGGTTTTCACAATGAACGAGAACCGAATTGAAGACTGTTGGATTATGTGATGATCATACTGAGCCTTGTCTAACTGAGTCAACGAGATTTGTGATAAAGCCGATTACTTGGAGTTAATTGTTGGATGATCGAACATTTAACCTAGCCGATTACAAGATTATCCTTAATGAAGAGTACGAGACTTTGACTGAAATATATATAGAGGAGCTACATTTTCGAGGACAACAATGCAAGACTTTGGGTTATCGGTGGATTCATGAAGATACAAGACAATGTCAGATATCGAATCCTCTGAAAAAGCAATTTTTTTTAGGGAGAGAGAAGGAGAGAGGAGAGAGAAAGGAAGAGGCAATGGATTATAAACTATTGAGAAGACGTTTGACGATCTTTGGATATCATTGATATCTTCATTCTCAGGGGGGGATTGTTGGGTCTAGTTTGAGAATGATGTTTATCAATTCAAGCGATCACAAGAAGTTTAGGTTCGCGTATGAAAACCGGTCTAAGAGTCGCTAGGCTGACCTCAGCCGACACTCTAAGAGTCCCTAGGCTTGACTTCAGCCAACTCTATGAGAGTCGCTAGGTCGGTCTCAGCTGACTCTCAGCGAGTGTCGTCAATCTGCCTGGCCTACTCTCTCAGATTTTCTATATATACTTGACCATTTTCATAACATTAAGACCATCTCTTTCACCTTAGTTTTCTCATTGTAATTAGATTTTTCTTAGCTTGTTGTTAGGGTTTTGGTAGCTAGTTTCAATCACCACCTCAGGGGAGCTCACCCGGGGTGGTGGTGGAGGTTGTAATCCTTCTACATCCAGGTGCTAATCTGTATTCATATCAGTGGATTTCTAATGAGATTATGGTGTTTATTTTCTCGGTTTTTATGCTCTTCATTTTTGTTTCTGTTGATTCCTCAATAAACAACTCACTAATAGCTAATTTGTTAATCAGATCATGTCTAGAATCATCATAGCACTGTGATCCATCTGTTCGGGATCCATCACAAATGCTTGAGACATCAAATCTTTGGGGCTTAGGGTTGGTAACCGGCCAAAAAGAGGAGATAACAGAGGTGTAGAGTTGTACCGTGGTTTGCCGTCGCCACCTTTTCCTTCTTCGTCTCCCGCCACTGCAAGCGCCGTGAGAGCCACCCACCCGACGTCTGAGATCTGGTTTCCTCGTCGTCGCCTCTAGATGCCTTTGTCGGGAAAACAATTTGGCAGGCGGAGGGCGTTGTCACCACTGCTAGTCCCGCCGTCCTCCTGATGTGTTGCAAAGCACACATGCATTTCCCTTGTATTTCGTAGCGTTTTCTTACGGTTTTCGAGTTATTTTGAGTCATTTATGGTTTGTACTAAGTAATGTTGTATATGGTAGGTATTCGTGAAGAATTGGAGCTTAAACGATCAAGAACTGTGAAGAAACGAGCACACGAGAACCCGGGATGAGGACGGAAAAAGTCGGGAAAGAGTCAAAACTTCAAAGGGGCATATCTCGGGCTAGAAAATGAGTTACGGGGCCCATAATATATCGATTTGGGGTAGCTCGACTAGAAGAATACAAAAATCTAGTAATCTCTCACAGTACGCAAGAGATGGAGGCATTTTCCTCACGGTACGCGAGGGACAAGAATTCCTACGTGATTGTTTTGGCTCTGGAGGTACGCGAGGGATTTGTCGTCTGGGCCTCGCGGTACGCGAGGGGCCCTAGATACGTGATTTTTGACCTATTTTCATGGCTTAACAGATTAGAACTCTCCCATTACTATCATTATCGATTCCCAGCCGTTTAGAGACCAAAAAGTGGCGATTTTGAGAGAAGAAGAAGCAACGGGAGCTAAAGTTCGGATCCTTATCAATCGGGTTGGTTAATTCTTGCTCGTAGGGTTTCGATCTTTGTTCTTGATTACTTTGGTTTACCTTGGATGATGTTTATTGCTTTTGAGATTTGTTTTCTGAGTTCGAACATGTTTCTTGGCTAGACTTTAGTAGCTATCTAGGTATTCGATGATTGTTTGATTGATTCATGGATTTCTTTCGGTTTATGTTGATTCTTGATGGATTGATGTTAAAGTAAAGAACTTGGATTTACTTAGTATGATGTTTATGCATGTTTAATTCCGATTTACAATTGATTTGTGTTTCTCATGTGTTTGGTTGAATGTCTTTCAGATACTAGATGCATGTTAGGTTACCTACTTTGTGTTTGTAACTAGTTGTGGATAATTGTTATCATCGTCCATAGAAACGCATATTGAGAGTGTTGTACGATTAAATGTTATTCCTACTTCAATAGCTGAAAGGTGAGAGGTTATCGGGTATTCTTTAGTGTTAGGGTTCTTAGGTAGATTACTCTGAAAGGAGGGTTTTCTAGGGTTTCTTAGCATTATTGATATTCCATGTCGTACTGAGAGTTTCCAGGTTACCCCATATGTCTTAGGTCGTATTGAGATATTGATACTGAGAGGTAATATACTGTTAGGGTACTTTAGTATCGTTGGAAATAGCTCAGAAGTGATCCAACCAATCGGTGAGTTTACACGTTCTTTAAGGTTTCTTATTCGGTCACATCTGGAGAATGATCTGGGATCCTTAGGTTTTCTTAGGGTTTCGTATTCAGAGATCCCGGTTCCATTATAAATTTCATAGCCGAGAGAAGTTCATGTTTGTCATATAGGATTCGTTACCAAGATAGTGCTTTATCCTTTATTGATCTCATCCGTTTCGTCTGTTTGATAGTTTGTGTCGATAGTTAGGAGTTCACTAGTTTAAATCATTAGTGTAATAACCCCCCCCCCCTACCAATCATCAATCTTTAGTCTGAGTCAGAGTCTAGTATAGCTATAGTAGTATCTCTAGGGTTCGATAACTCGGTTTACTGTTAAGTTGTGCTACACTCGATAGGTACACTTGCATGTCAGTGCGGTCTAGTTCAGAGGTTTTCCATTTATTACTTAGGAGTTTAGATTAGGTTTTATTTATTATTTTTATAGACCGTCTACACGACATCAAGTTTTTGGCGCCGTTGCCGGGGACACATGGCAATAGCAATATTAGCTTTGGCTAGTTCTTTTAGTGATTTTTGGTTTGTTTTGTTTTTGAGTCTTAATTGTGTGTCTTTGTCATGTCTGCTACTTGTGTGTCCTATCTATGAGTATAATTTAGGATCGAGTCTTTCTGTTTTCAGTCTTTGTTTATTTTCTTTTATTCTTGTGTCAGTTTATGCATCACACTCGTTCACATGGATCACCACCATATTCTGCTTCTATAGAGCCCAAACGAGAGCTGCACGAGCACACCCGCGACTTCCGGGAGCGTTTGAAAGCATTCTGCAGCAACCAGGTACGTACTACTAGCCCAATTCCATTTCCTATCATGGGCGACGCTGATCCACCAGCGAGGCGTACCGTGCACCAGTGGGCCAGTGACGGGGTCACTGGGGCAAGATCTTCGATCACACGCCCCGCTATTCCGAGCACCAATACACGGCATATCCCGTCACATGTCATGAGCACGATCACTCATGCCACTCAATTTCATGGCCTTGAGGATGAGGATGCACCCGTACATCTGTCCCGCTTCGCGCAGATATGTGATACCTTCAATATCACGGGTCTGTCTAAGAACGCTATCTACTTGCGTCTATTCCCATTTTCGCTCTCTGGTCGCGCATCTACTTGGCTTGACACCCTCCCTAACAATTCTATCACCACTTGGGAGGATCTTCAAGCCAAATTCTACAAAAAGTACTATCCACCTTCCAAAGCCGCTCTCCTTCGGAATCAAATCCATTCGTTCTGGATGGATCCTGACGAGCCTTATCACATGGCCTGGGAGCGGTTCAACACGTTGTTGAGCCGATGTCCCCAGCATCGTCTTTCTGACTGGGCGATAGTGGAGAAGTTCTATAATGGCCTTACCTTAGAGAAGCAGCAAATGTTCAACACAGCTGCGGGAGGCCTTATCATGGATAAGCTTGAGCCAGACGAGTGTGAGGAGATGTTCGTGAGCTTCGCTCTGGCAGAACATCAGCAGCCATCTACTAGGACTTCCATTCCTAGTGCTAGGATACCCGCCTCTTCCATTCTTGTAGCTATGGCAAATGAGATCAAGGAGCTTTAGCTCAGTGCTCAGCGGTGTGAAGTGTGCAGGGGAGGCCACGACACTAGGGATTGCCCCATAAATCATCAGGAGCAGGTGAGCTTTTCCGGCAACCAAAACCAGAACCGAGGGTACAACAATTACAACAATACTTATGGCTCGGGATGGAGATCTGGAAATAACCCGCCTGGGTTTAATGGTCGCCAGCAGCAGTATGGAGGAGGAGAAGTTGGAGCGAGCGCGAGAAGCAGTGTCAACACTAGGAAGATTGAGGAGATGATAGAGAATCAGACACAGATGCTTGCCCATTTAGTCCAGCAAAACAGGGACGCTAAGCAGAGACATCGATCATTTCCCCCACATGAAACGACCCGAATCCGCCATCTTTATTGAAGTCTTTGCTAAGCAGAGACCAGATGCCCACGACACTTTGTTGAAGAATCAGCAGTCGGCATTCCAGGATTTACAGCGCACGGTAGGATACATAGCGAAGAGCTCGAGGGACAGACAGGGAGGTCCATCTTCGGGCCCCAACACTTCAGTGATGGCCGTGTCGATCATGAACAATAGAGAGGAGGGGATAGTAGAGAAGAAAGCCTCCCACGATGCTGACTATGGCATTATGTCAGTTGAAGAGGTGAAGAAGATTGATTGGAGAGCTTGATTTGCTGAGATCGATGCTAGGATGCTAGAGGAGCCCGAGTTGAATGTTGTGTCGACGAGGAGTAGAAGGGCAGAAGAGAAGGAGAGCCCCTCGGTAGTAGAAGAAGAACAGCCGGTGGATGAAGAGATAGAGATGTAGAAGCCTGCCGAGAAGGCATATGAGAAGAAGAAGGGGGTGGAGATGAAGACCCCCGAGATTAACTTGAGTCGTGTTCCCTACCCAGCACGCTTGCTACCATATAAGAGTGCTAGGGAATACATTACTTTCCTTTATATGTTTAAACAACTCAAGGTCAATCACCCATTTATAGAGGTCCTCTAGCATATGCCAAAGTATGGAAAATTCCTCAAAGATCTTCTTTCCAACAAGAAGAAGCTAGAGGGGATCTCTGAAGTCTCACTTAGTGAGCAATGTTCTGCTTGGCGGTTCAAAACAAATTGCCGGAGAAGATGGTGGATTCGGGTCGTTTCATGATCCCATGTTTTCTTGGCGGTTTGCCTCTACACCAAGTGTTGGCTAATCTGGGTGCTAGTGTCAATCTGATGCCTTATTTTATCTATAAGAAGCTAGACCTAGGTGAACCGCAGCCGACGCGCATGAGCATATCCTTGGCTGACCGTTCAGTCAAGTATCCACGGGGAATTGTGGAGAATCTGTTAGTGAAAGTAGGTAATGTTGTATTCCCCGTGGATTTTGTTATTCTGGATATGGAAGTGGATGATAGAGTCCCACTCATCCTAGGACGCCCGTTCCTACGTACTGCCAAGGCAATGATCGATGTCTTCGACGGGAAACTCACACTTCGTGTGGGGGATGAGTCTATTACTTTCGATGCAATGAAACCCGTGAAGGACGTTGGCGAGCATAACCACTCCATGTGCATGCTTGATGGCTTCATAGGTGACCATCGGGATTCTGATCCAGTGAGAGAAGTTAATGAAACTGGCCCTAACTTAGGAGAGATATCTGAATGGGCGTTGGAATTGGAGAAGATGTTAGATGAGCCGGATGAAGACGGCGATGAGGTGCCTGATGATCTGCTGGAGATTCTGGCAAAATTTGATGAAATCTCAGGCAAATCCCCAAGTGTGGGGATAATTGAGGAGAGTATAGAGGATCCTGAAGATCCGAGCGAGAGGTTAGAGGTCACACCGTTGAGCCCTTGACCTTTACTTGTGTGCATGCTGAGGGGATAGAAACCGAGTCATCCCCTAAATCTAGGCCGCCCCATAAGAAACTCCGAGAGTTGAGTGAGTTTGTTGATCTAGAGAGAGTGAAAACCCCAAGTGTGGGGATGTTTAGAGGTGACAACTTGCTAGGATACTTGAGCCGTGTTATCTTTGGACCGGGTAGATTTAAGTTATGGTGGAAAGACTGGATTGATGCATATGATATACATTTGAGTTTTGATAGAGGTAGGAATTTGATGAGGATGTGGAGGACTTGTATACCTCGGAGGATGAAGGCGGTACCAGTTAGGATCAAGGAGAAGCCTCCTCATAGGTGCGTTTGAGTCTTAGGCAAGTGCCCGGGATGTAGAGTTTGTGTGCATTACTTGCTTTGAGTCCGTGTCTTTTTCTATGTTTTTCGGTTTGTGTGTTTTGTTTGTGTCATGTTTTGCAGGGATTCGTGCTTGATTCGGTGAGGAAAATCGTCGAGAATGAAGTTCCAGGTATTTTTACATATGTTTTTATGCTTGGAATAGGTTTTTATGAAATTTGGGTAAAAAAAGTTTGAGGGGTCAAAAATTTTCTAAGTACAAAAACCCTCTTAACTTTCTGTTACCAGCAAGCTCTCGCGGTACTCGAGGCCCTTATAACCTCTCTCTATCTCGCGGTACGCGAAGGACAAAGGTTGGGGCCGGCTTAAAAATTGCTTCCTCACGGTACGCGAGGAGTGCTGCCCTTTATCTCGCGGTACGCGGGGGAGTGTTGGATTTGCCCTTCTTCCTTGTTTTCCTATAGCTTTTTTCACCATTCTCCACTCTCACCACCATCATCATCCATCCATCATCCTTTATCCTCCATCCATAATCACCACTATCATTCACACCATCTATTATCACATCATCCATTGTCACCATTCATACCATCCGACTACCACTCGGAGAACTTAGAAGACCGTTCATAACCGATGATCTACTTTGCTGTGGCGTTCATGTCTATGTGTTTGCCACCCATTGGGTACGTTTCTCTGCTATCTATCTAGAGTCTTAGTGAGTTAGTTTGAGTCAATCGAGTCTTTATTTTTAATTTGAGTCAGTTTAATGCTGCGGGTTTGTTATGAGGTTTATTTTGTAGGTTTTATCATTCCGCCCGTACTCAATCTCCATTCGGGCGGGGTTGATCATCACTTATATGAAGTTTGTAAAGGCAACCCGACAGTCTGTTCAACCGCGACCAAAATGCTATACGGTGCACACAAGGATGAATGAAGCAGGATTTTTAATTCGAGAGCATATACATTAGCAGCTAAGTTGCTTCCTGTTTTATTTTTGCATTTTTATTTTTAGTTGTGTCTTGCTTCACATTGAGGACAATTTGTCTTTCAAGTGTGGGGATGTGAGTGTCTAGTTTAGTTAGTTTGTCTTGTTTATAAAAATTCAAAAATACAAAAAAATTGAAAATTTTGAAAAATGTCCTTTGAAATCAAAAGTTTTGCATAATAAATGAAAATGATAGTACAATTGGATCTACTTGTTGAGTTTAAATGATTTAAATAATAGAAAACACGTCTAATTAGTGATGTTTTGGTAGACCCAGCCAGCTTGAATAGCTTAAATAGCCTGTGAGTGTTACATAGGATTAATCACGTAAATAAAATCATGAAATCTTGTGGGTGCTCATCTTAGGGTAATGGTAATACTGAAACTGTTAACATATGGTGATATGTACCATGTTAAGTTAAAATTTAAAGGTTTTTGAAATTTCTTGGCACACCACTCTCTTTTTATGAGAATAAATCCGAGTTTCGGTGGCGCCTGCATCCATAGTCCATAATTCTTGAGCTTATTTGATTGAAATCTAAGTTTCGTCTACGTGTCACACGTCGGGTTCAAGCATGATTGAAACACCACTGGGTTAGATTGTTATAAGCTTTATTGATTTGACTTAGTCTATGTGTTAACTTTCTGGATAGTGACTTGGTTGAAACGCCTCTAGATGAAGTTTAATTTCCTTATTAGTGCTCATTATCATCCATTCATTCATATTTCATCTGATTTCTGAAACTTGAAAATTTTAGTTTAACGTGGTAGGGTAAATCTATATGGTTTGATCCGTGCCTAAACATGACCGGGAGACGGGATTAGTTAGAGCTGTAACTATTAATTGTGAGTCACATAGATTGATTGATATGCTTGGTAATGTAATATTAGAACACTTTACGGGGGCTTGAAAGTTGGTGGTTGGGTTTAATCGGATAGAAATACTAATTGTTACTTTTTTTAACGTGTGAGTATTTTTGTGCTAATTGGTAATTGATGTTTATAAAGTTAGATCTTGGTTATGATTCCATTGCAGACTTTTTCGAGGACGAAAAAGGTTAAGTGTGGGGATGTTTGATGTGTTGCAAAGCACACATGCATTTCCCTTATATTTCGTAGCGTTTACGTATGGTTTTAGAGTCGTTTTGAGTCATTTATGGTTTGTACTAAGTAATGTTGTATATGGTAGGTATTCGGGAAGAATTGGAGCTTAAACGATCAAGGACTGTGAAGAAACGAGCACACGAGAACCATGGATGAGGACGAAAAAGTCGGGAAAGAGTCAAAACTTCAAAGGGGCATATCTCGGGCTAGAAAATGACTTACGGGGCCTATAATATATCGATTTGGGGTAGCTCGACGAGAAGAATACAAAAATCCAGTAATCTCTCGCGGTACGCGAGAGATGGAGGCTTTTTCCTCGTGTTACGCGAGGGACCAGAATTCCTACGCGACTGTTTTGGCTCTGGAGGTACGCGAAGGATTCGTCGTCTGGGCCTCGCGGTACGCGAAGGGCCCCAGATACGTGATTTTTGACCTATTTTCATGGCTTAATAGATTAGGACTCTCCCATTACTATCATTATCGATTCCCAGCCATTTAGAGACCAAAAAGTGGCGATTTTGAGAGAAGAAGAAGCAACGGGAGCTAAAGTTCGGATCTTTTTCAATCGGGTTGGTTAATTCTTGCTCGTAGGGTTTCGATCTTTGTTCTTGATTACTTTGGTTTACCTTGGATGATGTTTATTGCTTTTGAGATTTGTTTTCTGAGTTCGAACATGTTTCTTGGCTAGACTTTAGTAGTTATCTAGTTATTCGATGATTGTTTGATTGATTCGTGGATTTCTTTCGATTTATGTTGGTTCTTGATGGATTGATGTTAAAGTAAAGAACTTGGATTTACTTAGTATGGTGTTTATGCATGTTTAATTCCGATTTACAATTGATTTGTGTTTCACATGTCTTTGGGTGAATGTCTTTCAAATACTTGATGCATGTTAGGTTACCTACTTTGTGTTTGTAACTAGTTGTGGATAAATGTTATCATCATCCATAGAAACGCATATTGAGAGTGTTGTAGAATTAAATGTTCTTCCTACTTCAATAGCTGAAAGGTGAGAGGTTATCGGGTATTCTTTAGTGTTAGGGTTCTTAGGTAGATTGCTCTGAAAGGAGGGTTTTCTAGGGTTTCTTAGAATTATTGATATTCCGTGTCGTACTGAGAGTTTCCAGGTTACCCCGTATGTCTTAGGGCGTATTGAGATATTGATACTGAGAGGTAATATATCGTTAGGGTACTTTAGTATCATTGGAAATAGCTGAGAAGTGATCCAACCAATCGGTGAGTTTACACGTTCTTTAAGGTTTCCCATTCGGTCACACCTGGAGAATGATCTGGGATCCTTAGGTTATCTTAGGGTTTCGTATTCAAAGATCCTGGTTCCATCATAAATGTCATAGCCGAGAGAAGTTCATGTTTGTCATACATGATTCGTTACCTATATAGTGCTTTATCCAATATTGATCTCATCCGTTTCGTCTGTTTGATAGTTGGTGCCGATAGTTAGGAGTTCACTAGTTTAAATCATTAGTGTAGTAAACCCCCACCCCCAATCATCATTCTTTAGTCCAAGTCAGAGTCTAGTATAGCTATAGTCGTGTCTCTAGGGTTCGATAACTCGGATTACCGTTAAGCTGTGCTACACTCGATAGGTACACTTGCCTGTCAGTGCGGCGTAGTTCAGAGGTTTTCTATTTATTACTTAGGAGTTTAGATTAGGTTATATTTATTATTTTTTTCAGACCGTCTGGACGACATCAAGTTTTTGGCGCCGTTGCCGGGGACCCTTGGCAATAGCAATATTAGCTTTGACTAGTTCTTTTAATGATTTTTGGTTTGTTTTGTTTTTGAGTCTTAATTGTGTGTCTTTGTCCTATATGCTACTTGTGTGTCCTATCTATGAGTCTAATTTAGGATCGAGTCTTTCTGTTTTGAGTCTTTATTTATTTTCTTTTATTCTTGTGTCAGTTTATGCACCACACTCGTTTGCAGGGATCACCACCATATTCTGCTTCTTTAGAGCCCGAACGAGATCTGCGCTAGCGCACCCGCGACTTCCGGGAGCGTTTGAAAGCATTCTGCAGCAACCAGGTACGTACTACTAGCCCAATTCCATTTCCTATCATGGGCGACGCTGATCCACCAGCGAGGTATACAGTGCACCAGAGGGCAAGTGACGGGGTCACCGGGGCGAGATCTTCGATCACACGCCCCGCTATTTCGAACACCAATACATGGCAGATCTCGTCACATGTCATGAGCACGATCACTCATGCCACTCAATTTCATGGCCTTGAGGATGAGGATGCACCCGAACATCTGTCCTGCTTCGCGCGGATATGTGATACCTTCAATATCACGGGTGTGTCTAAGGACACTATCTACTTGAATCTCTTCCCATTCTCGCTCTCTGGTCACGCATCTACTTGTCTTGACACCCTCCCTGACAATTTTATCACTACATGGGAGGATCTACAAGCCAAATTCTACAAAAAGTACTATCCACCTTCCAAGGCCGCTCGCCTTCGGGATCAAATCCATTCGTTCAGAATGGATCCTGACGAGCCTTATCACATGGCCTGGGAGCGGTTCAACACGCTGTTGAGCCGATGTCCCTCAGCATGGCTGATACGTGTAAACTATATATATATATATATTTTTATAACTATTTTACACAATTAGTTTTAAAAAGGGTTTTCACCAAATACTAATCACCACACCGGGCAGTGTACCTGTCGGATAGCAATATAGTAAAGGTAAGAACCGGATATCAATCCGTGGACACGGTGGGATGCGATAATAAACCGGGACTAAGATTCAATCAAGTATGGGTAAAAGATGTTTAAGTTGATTTTTTTTTAACTAAACTAATTTGTGAGAATATAAAACTAGACTAAAGTCACAAATCAAACAATCAAGGAGAAAATATCACTTCGGTGTCGAATCCATTTAGAATACATTCAATACATTCATAGAAATATGGCAAATACACGATACATAAATTGACTAAATTCTCGTCAAAGATATCTAATCAAATGACTATTCGGAAAGCTAGCATGAATTACACAAACCAACCACCTAAAGTCATACAATGAGGCTTACGTGTTTAATAATCATGTCAACGTTTATAAAGATTGAACTAGCTTCCGATTAAGGTACACTAATCCAACAACTAGTTGGAAAGATCATATGAACAACACACTATCCACCTCAAGTTGATTAATTTAGACAACAATATGTATTTCTCCAACACACAATGTTCATATAAAGATTATATAAATTAGGAGGATGTGTCAACAATTCCTAGATAAACACAATACTAAATATGACACATCAAAATAAATACTTTGTCTTTCCAAACATAAGCATAAGGTTACACAAACAAATATAATGATTCATAAACAAGACTTCATTCACCATTCCTAGTCAAATGCCATAAACTAGTATAATTACATACACCAATCCATGAATATAAGCATAAATCATAAGTTTTCCAACATAATATGACATACACAAATACAAGTCTTGTAAACAACTCAAAATACTTGAATACATAATTTCATCAAAGAATAATCATACGGTTGTCATAACATTAACACAATAATTGCCAATAATCCATGAATGTTGTCAAATGTATCTAAACTTCATCTAAACCAAAGTGAACAGAAGTTTTAGCTCATCATGAGCATCAAAATTACAAGTAAGCAGGGAAAAATAGAGAGAAACATGATATGAAAACAAGAATCAAACCACTACTCCAAGCCTAGATGTTTTTGTTGATGTATGATGATCCTCTTGATGTTGTATCCTCTCCAAGAATCTTGAAATATGGCTGAAACAAAGAAAACTCGAGCTGGAACTGTAACATTCCTGATTTTCCGACCCTATTCTAACTTATTTTAATAACAATACAATGCTAGACCCTATACTTGTTCAAACCTACGCCTCATTAAATTGTTAGCCGATCATACATTAATTCAAAGTTTTAGAACTCAAATCACATGGTAACATCTCCTAGAGTTAACTCAGTTAGTAATCCCGTTAGGTGTTCTGTTAAATCCTAACCAAGCTAATTTTGTAAATAACCAGAAACCCTAGTAGGCACGGTCGCGCCTCATGTTGGCACGGTCGCGCCTCGTCTGGCACGGTCGCGTCTATTGTTGGCACGGTCGCGCCTCATGTCTGAGAAAACGTAACTGCAGCTTTAATCGCCCGATCGTTGGTTTCCCGTAACTGATTTCCACTTAATATCCATTAACAAAGACAATTACACTGCCAATTACAGCCATTATCATTTGGAACCGATTCATCTCAAGAAAACTAAACGAAACCACAAATTGCTTCCTTTCGATCCATATTCTCTCAAGTAAACAAACGATAAACATCACACGATTCTCACTGAAACTCAAGAGTACACTAGTTGAGCCGGAATTGCAGCAGGAGACGCCGGAGACAAAATACGTCACGCCGGAACTCCTTTCTACCGTAAGCTACCAATCCATCGTCGTTCAGGGTAATTGAAACCTTCTAAACCTTCTATTTATTCTATAGATCCAAAGCCCTAATCTAATTTGGGCATTCAATATCAAAATCTACTCGAACCAGAAACCATATTTTCATTCAAAATAGTTTAATCGAATCCGGTCCTAAACATGTTTTAAACACAATTAATCTACACCAAAAGACTTTTAATGACCTTGTGAATGAAAGCCTTATCAATTCTGACACCATCAATATAAGGATCAATCAATTCGTTTCTGTTTTGAAAGAGACACGGTCGCGCTAATCATCTAGCGCGGTCGTGCCTCGGGAGACGCGGTCGTGCCGACTTCCAGCGCGGTCGTGCCTCCTGCTCAGACCCAGTCATGCTCGTTGGCTAGACTTGGTCGTGCCCCTGAAACATAGACACGGTCGTGCCTGTACAAGGCACGGTCGTGCCTAGTGATTTGTCTAGCTATGTCCTCTGTCGATCAACACAGTCGCGCACTGACTAGCGCGGTCGTGCCCGTGGCCCGAGCACGACCGTGCCCTGTCTAGGCACGGTCGTGTGTGTTCACAGAATCCTTAAAATTTCTATATTTTTAAACAATTAGTATTTCAAGTTAATTTTCAAAATAAAAATAGTTGAATTTATAAAAATGCGTATTATCTTTATTTAAAAAGATCAAGTATTTAATCTTAAAATAAATGGAAATTATTTAATTAAAGTTTCAACCTTTAAATTATAAATCCTACACTTAAATAATATTTAATGTCTAAGTTACATTTTATAAATAGATGAATAAGGTAATAATTATTTATTTGATTTATAATTAAACAAAAACATTTATTTAGTTATACTTAATTACATCTAATACTTACATTATGCTCATAAACAATAATTAATTAATTTACTTATTTAATTATTCCAAACTCAAACCTTATTCAAAATGTTGTAAAAATATTCATTTCAAATTTTCCGTTTTATACAATACTTCCAAGTACCAATCACTAACTTTATCCAATTCAACCTTAGACTTAGACTATTGTGCATTATTAATGCAATATACATTACACTCTAGGTTAACGTTGTGCGATACAAGGATCACATTACTTTCTAGTATCTCGTGTTAGCTACGCCTTCAAATCAAGTGAGTATTTCATAGCCCCTTTTACTCTTTTACACTTTTGGGGTGAAACATGAACATTATTCAAATTACACATTACATTTACACAAACAACACAAAGTACAAATCCTATTTACATCCATGTGTGCAATTTGAGCTTTATGCCCGAGTGCTAGGTGTGCTAACCTTTGTATGCGATTATGTGCAATCATTAACTATACAAGCCGACGATTTTCAATGATAGATCTATTGAGTCTGACAAACCCACCTAGGTGCGCGGTGATTGAAACCGACAACACAATTTTTGCATGCTAGTTACAAAGGTTTGATTGTACTTGGTTACACAATAGCTGCTCCCCATAAATGCCTTATTTATCATGTTATGTAAAGGATTTGGTTTACAAATTATATGCTACCAATATACAAACCTGTGTTATACTCACCAACTTTTTAGTTGACCTTATTTTATTCATGTTTCAGGTGCTTTCATATGAGCTAGATCAAGACATGCTACATATAGGCTTTGGACCTAGTTAATATTAAATCAAAGACAAATTGTAATTCATTATGTACTTTGAACTTGTTTCATGTTTGTTTGAATGGAAATGGATTTAATATATTACAATCTAGTCAACCTTGTGCTCATGAACAGTCTACATGTCCCACCCCGATGATTCCGCCGTCGGTTGAGATGTGACAGATTGGTATCAGAGCCTTGGTTATAGGGAACTAGGTTATTAGACACTCTTGACCTAGACTATAACTTTAGGACACCCATACAATGTCATGCTACTACATGTTACACTATCAATTCATGTGTGATTATTTTTACATGCTATCCTAAGTACTTACATTACCTGACACAATACATAATGACTTATGTGTCACACTACTCGATAACTCTTGTACTTACACTCATTACTACCTACATACTATATGATTATTCACCTATGTTAATATTTTTACATATTATACTATATTATTACATCACATGATACAATACCCAATAGTTTGTGTCACGTTACCTGCCCACTTCTTCTTCTATTCATAGCTACCTACATAATTTATTTAAAACACTATCCTAAGTTTAACACACACACATACGCACCAAAATTATTCATACACCTTTGGACCCAAATACATGACACCATCACCCTTTATGAGCAAAGACTTAAACTATTGGGCCTAATATCCATCAATAATAAACTAAGCAGTCAATCTATCCTCCAAGAAGCAAAAGCCCACTGAAATGCATAAACCTTACTTTCGGGCCACAAGGCCCAGTTCACAACAATTCTCATCATGACCATGAGCCCAACAATAGTGTTATTAATACATGATGGCTGGAAGAGTGTGTAGGCCCATGAGGGATTCTGGCTAAGGAAAGATAGGGTACTTAAGTGTGTCCTAGTGACCCACCCCTCTTTCCTGGGAATTCTCTTCAGGGATGCATTGCTTATAGGTCAAGTTTATTTCTAAAATACCATTGTGAAGGTTTGGCGTTATGATTAATCAAACTCTAAACCTATGAGAACTCCTACATTTGACACTCAGTATTTTATTATCGCTTACAACCTTTCCATTGTTTTCCTGCTAAGTATGGACTCCTACTCTCCTACCTCCCCGTATGCCTTCCGAAGAAGTGTCTGATTGGGAAGAAGACACCGGGTCACCCGTACATCGATCACCAACACCCGCAGCTGCTAGATCAAGGTTTGATGTAAGGGTAGATTGGATTTGGAACACCGGCCCAAGACTTCGAACACCCGGATCAGCCGCGCCCAGAAACCCGTATCAGACACCCCATCCCCATAACCAACTACCACTCCCACTAAGAGACCCATATCTAATGCCCGACCCATATTACTCAAATCCTTGAGTAGGGCGTATCATGGCACTCACTAGTACTTTCGAATTTCCAATCAATGACACGCACCAATATGTAAGGACCTCAGAATTTGAGAGGCAAAGAATGGAGCAAGGTTTAATGCACGACTTGCAAGGACAAGGAATAGCCTAGCAAACCAATTAGGATACCAAAAGGAATTAATCTCCATCCTCGAAGCGGTGCTCGCCTTGGGAATTATTCTCCTTCTAGTGGAAAACTACAGGAGGCGTTAACATGATTATTTTTCTTATTTATTTCAGTTTGAGAACCATTTCCCTGTGTTTTGAATACATTTCAGCATTACTAAATTTTATATTTTCCAAAGTTATTATTCATAAATTCAATACGTTGAGTGTGAATTACACCCATCATATTTTCATCAAAATTCTCCAAGTATTATCTTTCCCATTCACCACAATTTAGTACACTACGAACAATCTCCTTCGTAAACAAATCATTCAATTATTTGATTTAAACAAACCTCGTTATTTCATTCAAACAAAATGTTTATCAAACTTTTAGATAATGTCAAAAACATAAATTTTCCATAAAACTTTCCACCTGATAAGGAAAGTTAATACAACCGATTTTATAAAAAAATATATATATATATATTATTTCGAATTGATAAATAATTATGGTTTTCCTCGTTTAAGTAAATATTTCTAAACCCTGGCTAAATTAATATACGACTAATTGTTTAGCCAATAATTTCGCTTAAAAATATTCTCTTATTAAATAGCTAAAAATTTAAATTAACATATTTTTCTCATAAATTGTCTATTTAATTGAATTATGTGACTCAATGGATTCACTACGTTATATATCTACAATCAAGGATGACTTACCACTTTCAAATTTCAAACAAAGATCCGTATTTGTAAACACATTTCCCCGAACGTTTTCAGAACTTCCTCATTATTTTTCACTTGTCGCTTCAAGAGACGATCCATACCGCATAGACGTTAACCTTTCCCACCAACCTCAACGAGATTTGAGGATTCGAACCCAACTACCACATTATGCAAGAACGCCAAACAACACGTTTGTCCGCAACACTCGAACACATGCGAAACCCGTTAATATACATCGCACGCGAAGTTCAATACTTACGTATACACGTTCATAATATATCCAACGCAACCACATGGTACATGAAACTCAAATATTCTCAATATATCCAATGCTACATATATTACATGATACATGAAACTAGTTGCCTACAAATCACAACTTACTCGATTGATTATGTAATGCACGAAACACGTTTATTTGCAATACACATACTACTGGATTGAACACATGATACACGAAACTTAGTTGTTTGCAATATACATGATACATAAGAATTGCTTCATTGATACATAATTCTAGATTGACCACACTATACATGAAACTTATTTGGTTACGAAGTACATTACACTAAGATGTGCACATTGTACAATATACATGATGCTAAGTTGCCAATACTCTACATGAAATTCATTTCCTACTACACACAAAATACTATGTTGTTTACATTACATATCAGAGTTCATTGACTTACAAAATACAAGACGCTTAATTATTTACGCTATATATGAGACTTATTTGATTACGAGCTACGTGACACTAGATCATACATGAGACTTGTGTGCTTACTATATACTCGAAACAAAAATTTGCTTACAATTATCGCAATGGATTGATTACATTCTACACAAGACATGGTCATGCACTTTATACACCAAAGTTGAAGACCATAATACATTGAAACGACTCGGGGTTTGACGTATTCTTGTTCAAACACGAGCAAACAAAGAAACTTTAAGTGTTACTACTTTACTACTCTTTAGTTGCGAACTGACCTGATTAGGGACATAGTTACTTGTTAACGACTTTTTATGTGTAAACAATAGACGTGATCATAGTGAAATTATGCCCCTTACCCGCACACAACGAAACAAATCTATACGGACCATACGATGATTTAAATAATTACGGGTGCACACGGAATTATAAAAATCAGCGCATGGAAACTATAGTGAAATTTTGTCGTGTGTTATGGCCTAAAACTTATCATGATATGTAACAACGAAACTGATGTAATATGACAAGGGCATGATGGATACGCCGATGGTACTTCCTATATATAAGTGTCCTATCATATTATCATAAGTAGCGTTGTTCATGTCACGTGAGGTTTTGACCCAGACCAATGGTTATGAAATCTCTTACCCACTAACAATTTAGAACATATTAGACTATATCTTACACAAACTCTAAATATCAAATCCCATCAAATCAATTCCAAGTAACACATCTCACATTTAGAATTCAAATTTTTATTCGACAATCTTCATTTTAAAACAAAATTTAATATCACTCTTCATATTCAAAGTATCAGGCTTAAGTCATGTCAACGGTTACACACCCCAGAATCCAACACTCAAAACTACCCGAGAACCCAAAACTCCCTCCTCTTTCTTGATTTTTTTAGCAGCCTCCATTAGTTAAATTTCGGGATGAAATTCCCTTAACATGGGGAGACTGTAACATTCCTGATTTTCCGACCCTATTCTAACTTATTTTAATAAAAATACAATGCTAGACCCTATACTTGTTCAAACCTATGCCTCATTAAATTGTTAGCCGATCATACTTTAATTCAAAGTTTTAGAACTCAAATCACATGGTAACATCTCCTAGAGTTAACTCAGTTAGTAATCCCGTTAGGTGTTCTGTTAAATCCTAACCAAGCTAATTCTGTCAAAGCTGAAGTTGCAAGGGCTGATTTTGTAAATAACCAGAAACCCTAGTAGGCACGGTCGCGCCTCATGTTGGCACGGTCGCGCCTCGTCTGGCACGGTCGCGTCTATTGTTGACACGGTCGCGCCTCATGTCTGAGAAAACGTAACTGCAGCTTTAATCGCCCGATCGTTGGTTTCCCGTAACTGATTTCCACTTAATATCCATTAACAAAGACAATTACACTGCCAATTACAACCATTATCATTTGGAACCGATTCATCTCAAGAAAACTAAACGAAACCACAAATTTCTTCCTTTCGATCCATATTCTCTCAAGTAAACAAAAGATAAACATCACACGATCCTCACTGAAACTCACGAGTACACTAGTTGAGCCGGAATTACAGCAGGAGACGCCGGAGACAAAATTCGTCACGCCGGAACTCCTTTCTACCGTAAGCTACCAATCCATCGTCGTTCAGGGTAATTGAAACCTTCTAAACCTTCTATTTATTCTATAGATCCAAAGCTATAATCTAATTTGAGCATTCAATATCAAAATCTACTCGAACCAGAAACCATATTTTCATTCAAAATAGTTTAATCGAATCCGGTCCTAAACATGTTTTAAACACAATTAATCTACACCAAAAGACTTTTAATGACCTTGTGAATGAAAGCCATATCAATTCTGACACCATCAATATAAGGATCAATCAATTCGTTTCTGTTTTGAAAGAGACACGGTCGCGCTAATCATCTAGCGCGGTCGTGCCTCGGGAGACGCGGTCGTGCCGACTTCCAGCGCGGTCGTGCCTCCTGCTCAGACCCAGTCATGCTCGTTGGCTGGACTTGGTCATGCCCCTGAAACATAGACACGGTCATACCTGTACAAGGCACGGTCGTGCCTAGTGATTTGTCTAGCTATGTCCTCTGTCGATCAACACAGTCGCGCACTGACTAGCGCGGTCGCGCCCGTGGCCCGAGCATGACCGTGCCCTGTCTAGGCACGGTCGTGTGTGTTCACAGAATCCTTAAAATTTCTATATTTTTAAACAATTAGTATTTCAAGTTAATTTTCAAAATAAAAATAGTTGAATTTATAAAAATGCGTATTATCTTTATTTAAAAAGATCAAGTATTTAATCTTAAAATAAATGGAAGTTATTTAATTAAAGTTTCAACCTTTAAATTATAAACCCTACACTTAAATAATATTTAATGTCTAAGTTACATTTTATAAATAGATGAATAAGGTAATAATTATTTATTTGATTTATAATTAAACAAAAACATTTATTTAGTTATACTTAATTACATCTAATACTTACATTATGCTCATAAACAATAATTAATTAATTTACTTATTTAATTATTCCAAACTCAAACCTTATTCAAAATGTTGTAAAAATATTCATTTCAAATTTTCCGTTTTATACAATACTTCCAAGTACCAATCACTAACTTTATCCAATTTAACCTTAGACTTAGACTATTGTGCATTATTAATGCAATATACATTACACTCTAGGTTAACGTTGTGCGATACAAGGATCACATTACTTTCTAGTATCTCGTGTTAGCTACGCCTTCAAATCAAGTGAGTATTTCATAGCCCCTTTTACTCTTTTACACTTTTGGGGTGAAACATGAACATTATTCAAATTACACATTACATTTACACAAACAACACAAAGTACAAATCCTATTTACATCCATGTGTGCAATTTGAGCTTTATGCCCGAGTGCTAGGTGTGCTAACCTTTGTATGCGATTATGTGCAATCATTAACTATACAAGCCGACGATTTTCAATGATAGATCTATTGAGTCTGACAAACCCACCTAGGTGCGCGGTGATTGAAACCGACAACATAATTTTTGCATGCTAGTTACAAAGGTTTGATTGTACTTGGTTACACAATAGCTGCTCCCCATAAATGCCTTATTTATCATGTTATGTAAAGGATTTGGTTTACAAATTATATGCTACCTATATACAAACCTGTGTTATACTCACCAACTTTTTAGTTGACCTTATTTTATTCATGTTTCAGGTGCTTTCATATGAGCTAGATCAAGACATGCTACATATAGGCTTTGGACCTAGTTAATATTAAATCAAAGACAAATTGTAATTCATTATGTACTTTGAACTTGTTTCATGTTTGTTTGAATGGAAATGGATTTAATATATTACAATCTAGTCAACCTTGTGCTCATGAACAGTCTACATGTCCCGCCCCGATGATTCCGCCGTCGGTTGGGGTGTGACAGGAACAGTAGGTTTCTCCCCTGGTTGCTGAATGTCTGAATGAGAATTAAGTTCTGTTTAAATAGAAAAGGGGAGGCACGACCGTGCCAGGAGGGAAGGCACGACCGTGCCTAAGACATGGACGCGGTCGTGTCTAGGTCTTGGCGCGACCGTGTGACAGAGGTTTGACCGATCCGTAGCTTCCATTGGGTACCACTGATCGAAGACGTACGGCTGTTCAGAGTTACGAGATGACACGCGACCGTGGGAGGCCAAGGCATGGTTGTGCCTTGAAATTTGGCTTGGCGCGGTCGTGCCAGATGTGGACGCGACCGTGCCAAATAGGGGCACGACCGTGCCTCCATCACAGAAACCCTAAAACTTCACTTGTTTATCCTGGAATCTTCTTGTTTATTCACCAAGCTTCACAAAAACCTACAAAACAGGAAATGAAGCAAATAAGTGTCTAAACGTTGAATATAACCAAGAATTGATCATTAAATGAGCGAAGTTTTGTGCCAAAAAGATGTGTAAATCCTAACACATCAAACAACCCCACACTTGAACATTGCTTGTCCTCAAGCAAGAAATCAAAATGAAACAAAACTTCCAATGACACTATGGATCAAATCGGGAAACCGTAAGCATTAATAAACTTATAAAGGTTTGAATAGATTTTCAAGAAATGCAAAATTAACTAAATGAAACCCATGCGCCCAATGACGTGATAACCGAATGAGCAAATGAATATGCCTAGGAAATCATTAGCATGCAACTTTATGCTTCTCACAATGTTCACACACACTCGGGAATATATATGATCATACAAGTAATGGAGTATATATAGAACACTCAAATGCCAAGACAATGAATCATGCATAAATCATAAGCTTGCTAAAAGATCAAATCTCTACCAACTAACATGAAACAAAGCACAAATCAAGAGGGCTTTAAATGGGTTGTAACTTGGGAATGGTTAAGGGTGAGGAAGTGGAATTTTAAAATGGCTAAATGGCTAAAAACCCGGCGGTTATGCTAACTCAAAAACTAAAACAACTTCTAATTTGAAAAATAAACTAACTAATACTTCCGTATAGATAAGAGCTAACAACCGAATTATTTCCATCTTTGCTCACAAAATTGCTCTAATTGGCTATAATTCACCTGATTTTGGTGATTTTTTTTTTACTATTTCTTTTCTTTCTTTTGAAGGAAACAAAGTCAATATACATCTTTCCTTAGCTAAAAACTTCTCAAGCATTTAAAAATTACAACAAAATAAAAGCTATAAAATTAACATTAGCCGACCGGATTTCTAACATGGGCGAAAATAAATGAAAAGGCTAATAAAGGTTTAATGGCGGTGTAATGTGGGTAATTAAAGAAAAGAACAGGATAGGCTCAACGTGGCTAACTAGTGGATGTGTTCGGTTGAGGGAAAATAAAAATAAAAGGCTAACAAAGTGATTAATCCTAATGCCTCAATCATTTTTATGCAATATTTATGTTCATGATTTCGAAATGTATACTAAAAGCAAGTTCTAATAAGCATGAAACATCCGGCACACTCAAATCCGCAAAAACGAGAGCAAACAACGTCTAAAGCTATCAAGGCTCAAAAATAAACTCACGAAAACGGAAAGGAATGGGTGTAAGCAAAAGGTTACATGCAATTCATTCGTTCAGCCCACTAAAACTCATGGTTATCACAAAAAATTGGGTTTGACTTGATGAAATTTCTATTTCAATTGCTTTCGAAAAAATCAAACCTCTATTATTTACTAAAAATTGTGAATGCTAAACGGTTAACTTTTATTATATTTTTGTGTTTTTTTTAATTTTATAAAACTGATTTAGTGTCAATAAAAATTATGAAGGAAGATTTTGCAAAAAATTGAAGTGATAAAATGCTCAAAAGGACAAACACCGCGTGAATAAATTCCCACCCTACACTTAGAATCGTGCATTGCCCTCAATGTATAACAAAAAATAATGTAAAGCGAAGAATAAACACCCAACCCCACACTTAGAAACATACATTGCCCTCAATGTATATAAAAACATGCAATGCAATGGAGTGTGAAGGGAGAACTGAAACTTCCCTCGTGTCGATCATGGCACACGCAAAAAGCCTACCACAAAAATGACGTTCCACGTAGTTCCACGATTCCAAGATCTAATCAAGACTAACCACATCAAACAGGATCAGTAACATCAAGCCAAAATATAAACATAAATGTAAAGACGAATATAAACAACAGTACAGGGAAACAAAAGTACAACAAAAGAGCAACATAAAATGCCGAAGCGTGATACAAGAGTTTGTACAATAAACAAGAAAGTACAACTCACAACAATGATACCAAAAGGCAATGGGAGGTACTACTCCCACTGCACACCCTCAAGGTCGACGCCGGAGGCCCCGCCTCCCTCGCCTCCTACTGCTGCTGGTGATGGTGGTGGTGACTGATGATGCAGTGGTGATGGTGGTGGCTGATGCTATGGTGATGGTGGTGGCTGATCCGGCTGCTGCTCCGGCTGCATAAAGAATGGGAGGGGTACCTCGTATGGTGCCCCACCAGTAGCAGGAGCGGCGCACTGGACCTCATACTGCCAGGCCTAGTAACGCATGAACATGTCATGTGGAATGACAATCGGGGGTGGTGGTGGCGGCGGAGGTGGAAGAGGCGGCTGGTCTGGCTGCTGATGCTCGTGACCCTGCTCTTGCTCCTACTGAGCAGCGTGTGCCTGATGGGCGGCGGCGACGGCCTCGGCCTCGGCCTGAACAAGATCTGGATCGGGACCCGGACGGTCTGGATCCCACGTCCGTCCCCATCTATCTACCAACCTGATCCCTCCTGCGCCTCGACGAGCAACGTGCATGTTCCTCAGTGTCTGCACGGTCATCACAACTGTCTCGGCCACAGGGATCAGGTCCCCTATCAAATCATCGATCAATAGCTGGAAGTGCTTAGCCAGCTTGGTCACGAAGTGACCTCCACAGATCGCGCTGGTGACGTCGCGCCCTGAGCTGTTTACCAAGTAACCCGCGATAGAATGCGCAAGATTGCAGGTGCGCGGGCGTACAAGGCAAAACAAGTAAAATAGCTCCCTAAGGTTCACTACCGTCTCTCCCTGTCCTCTCCCAGAAATCGAATAGACGATACAGCGATGAAGAACACAGTGCAAGGGATCCCGAAGGCTCGAAGCCTTGGTCAAACTCGGATCGTACATCCCAAAACCAAACTCATGCCAGAACTGATCCTTGTCCTCCTCGGTCGGGAACTCGGTGATACCATCGGTGAATATCTCAGTCTGAAGCTCCTGCCTCATATACAGGCCCAATAATCTCCCAAACCTGGTGACGGACATCACTTGCCACTCCCCGCCTAACCTAAACCTAACAGTCTATGGCTGCTCTAGGTCTGCGCAAGGATAATCGAACTCATAAGTGGAGAAGAACTCCATCACAAGCTCGACATATTGAATAGCATGGAGTCGAAACAAACGGCGCCACAGGGCGGTGACAAGATCGTTCCACCGGTCCCACTGACCGATGGCGTCTATGGCAGCTGGCTCCAAACGGCGAGCAGCTAGAATCCGGCCTCTACGTGGCCACAACACATCCAGACGAGCCTCGTACTCATGCTCGTTCATGTCAAACTCGAGGTACGGGTGGTCCCTGTTGCCTGCCGTCTGCATGACAACAAAATTAAAATCAAAACAGTTATGAAGTTTCTGACCTAATTATGAAGGGGCACGGTCGCGCCTGGGAAGGGGCACGACCGCGCCAAGGCCAATATCCAAGCCCACGATAACGCTGTGGCCGACCACGGGCACAATTTCAAGTCAACACGACCGCGCCAGGTGCGGGGCACGACCGTGCTAAGGCCAAATTCAAGAGGCACGACCGCGCTCGACAAAGGCACGGCCGCACCTGACCAAACCAAGTCCACCTGGGATTGAAAATCCGAGCACGACCGCGCCTGGTCTGGGGCGCGACCGTGCTCAACCCATTTTAGGGTTTCCAGAATCAATTTTTTCAATTTAAACAAGTTTATGAAGGGGCTTTTGTAACCTAATCATTCCAGGGAGTAAACCGATCGAATTCTACCTATTTACATCTAATATGAAGTTCAAAACAGAAAAATAGCTAAATCCTAGAAAATTAATTCTAAAAAAAAAACGATCCTAATTCTAAATATAAAGACTAAAAGATTAGAATAGGGGCGTACCTGAAATCGAAGTAATGGAGATCAACAATCGGGAAATCACGAGAATCGCAGCAGGGAGGTTTCGTTTGGGGTAAATATGAAAAATAACAAACTTCTGTCATTTAACATTGCTTTAACCCGCCCCAAATTACTGAGGCACGACCGCGCCAAGTGCATAGGCACGACCGCGCCTAGGGTTAGAGGCACGACCGCGCCTACAGCTAGGCACGACCGTGTCTCATGCCCAACAGACACAGAAACCTGAATTTTTTATGAGGAGTATTCCAAACCCGACTGCGATTCTTCCTAATAAAAATTTCTAAAAATTCAGAAGACATACCGGTGACATTCAAAGCATTATCCCCAATCCGCTCGATCCAAAACACGTTCCGATCACCTAAACTCAAAAATAAATGGTAAAATCCTAAAAAATTAAGAAGATAAAAATAAGAAAATAGACATAGAAACAAGATCTAAAAATTGTTACCACAGATGATACCGGAACAGGCTAAGTTTATTAATGAGTCGTTAGCTAGACTCAAGTCCCCAAATTCATTTGTCCTTGGGGTGGAGGTCAACTACCTCCAATGCCGGGTCAACCGGTCCGTCAATGTATGGTTTAAGACGATGACCGTTGACCTTGAAGATCCTCCCATCTTCGTGCTCAATCTCGACGGTCCCATAAGGAAACACCTCCCTAACCGTGTAGGGACCCGTCCATCGGGACTTCAACTTCCCGGGAAACAATCGCAACCTAGAGTTGTAAAGCAAAACACGACCACCCACTCGGAATTCCTTCTTGTCCTTCAAGTGTCGGTCATGTAAACTCTTAGTACGCTCCTTGTAGATCGTGGAGTTTGCATAGGCTTGATTCCTCAACTCATCAAGCACATGAATCTGAGTGAACCGGTTCTCACCCGCGCTCACCAAGTCAAGATTCACCGCCTTCAATGCCCAATAGGCCTTATGCTCCAACTCCACCGGAAGATGGCAAGCCTTCCCATAGATCAACCTAAATGGTGTGGTACCAATAGGCGTCTTATAGGCAGTCCGGAAGGCCCAAAGTGCATCATCTAACCTATCCGACCAATCCTTACGGTTCTGACCAACTGTCTTCTCTAGAATCCGCTTTATGCCCTGGTTTGTGACCTCTACCTGTCCACTGGTTTGTGGATGGTAGGCTGTGGAGAATCTATGGTTCACACCATATTGTGATAGAGCCTTCTCCAACTGGGCGTTGTAGAAGTGGGTCCCACGGTCACTGATAAGGGCTTTGGGGGCACCAAAGCGTGAGAACAGCTTCTTCAGAAATTGAACAACCACCCTAGCATCATTAGTAGGCAAGGCTTGAGCCTCGGCCCACTTAGAAACATAGTCAACAGCGACTAGGATATACCGGTTGCCACGAGAAGCTAGGAAAGGTCCCATAAAGTCAATACCCCAGACATCAAAAATTTCACAAATCTGGATGCCGTTCTAGGGCATCTCATTCCTCGACGAAATGTTGCTTGCCCTCTGGCAAGCATCACAAGCTAGGATCATCTCATGAGCTTCCCGGAAGATGGTAGGCCAGAAGAAACCGGCGTCAAAGACCTTCTTCGCGGTCAAGGTAGCTCCATGATGTCCACCTGTCGGGCTTGCGTGGCAGTGTCTAACCACCTGACGTGCCTCATCTCCAAAGATACACCTACGCACGATCTGATCAGCCCCGACTCGAAACAAATAGGGATCCTCCCAAAGATAGTGCTTCACATCCGCAAAGAACTTTCGCTTTTGCTGATGCGTTAAGCCCTTAATCACAATCCCACTAGCAAGAAAGTTTGCAAAATCAGCAAACCATGGACACTCCTCATCCTGTGTCTGTATGTGCATGAGAAACTCGTGGGGAAAATTGTCATTTATGGATGACCCCACAAGTTCAGATGGAGTTGAGCACTCAAGACGGGACAAGTGGTCCGCTGCGACATTCTCCGCGCCCTTCTTATCGCGGATCTCAATGTCGAACTCCTGAAGCAGCAAAACCCACCGGATTAGCCGGGGTTTGGCATCCTGTTTGCTGAACAGGTGCCGAAGGGCTGCATGATCGGTGAATACAATGGTCTTTGATAGGACGAGATAAGACCGGAATTTATCGAAAGCGAAGACAACAGTTAGGAGCTCCTTCTCTGTCGTGGTGTAATGCTCCTGTGCGTCATTGAGCGTCTTGCTCGCATAATAAATCGGGTGAAACTGCTCTCTCTCCTCTGTCCTAAGACCGCCCCAACAGCGAAGTCACTCGCGTCACACATGATCTCAAATGGCAGCTTCAATCAGGAACCACCATGATAGGGGCATTCACCAACTTCTCCTTTAACAAATCGAATGCACTGAGGCACTCGTCGGAGAACACGAACTGGGCTTCCTTCTCAAGAAGCTGGGTCATCGGTCGGGCAATCTTAGAAAAATCTTTGATAAAACGCCTGTAAAAGCCCGCGTGACCAAGGAAGCTCCGAATAGATTTTACAGAGGTCGGCGGGGGCAGCTTAGATATGGTGTCAATCTTAGCTCTATAAACCTCAATCCCCGCACGTGAAACCTTGTACCCAAGCACAATGCCCTCCTTCACCATGAAGTGGCATTTCTCCCAGTTCAACACCAAATTGGCCTCTTTACACCTAGCCAACATCCTCTCCAGATTCTCAAGGCAATGATCAAAGGAACTCCCAAACACAGAAAAGTCATCCATGAAAACCTCCATGGAGTCCTCAATCATATCATGGAAAATGGCCACCATGCAACGCTGGAAAGTGGCCGGAGCATTGCACAATCCAAAGGGCATCCGCCGATAAGCAAATGTGCCATAGGGACATGTGAATGTCGTCTTCTCCTGATCCTCAGGAGCAATCGGAATCTAGAAGTAGCCTGAGAAGCCATCCAGGAAACAATAAAACATCTTCCCCGCTAATCTCTCCAACATCTGATCAATGAACGGGAGGGGAAAATGATCTTTCCGAGTAGCATCATTGAGTTTGCGGTAATCGATGCAAACTCTCCAACCGGTGACTGTACGAGTAGGAATCAGATCATTCCTCTCGTTGGTGATGACAGTCATGCCTCCCTTCTTAGGGACAACCTGAACCGGGCTAACCCAAGGAGAATCGGAGATGGGATAAATCAAACCAGCATCCAGTAACTTAATCACCTCCTTCTTCACTACCTCCTGCATGTTCGGGTTCAACCTCCTCTGGTGCTGCACAGGGGGCTTGTAATCATCCTCCATAAGGATCTTATGGGTACATAAAGAGGGATTAATTCCCTTAATGTCCATAATCCTCCATGCAATAGCCTGCTTGTGCTGCTTCAGCACCTCCAGTAGCCTTTCCTTCTCATCACTGGTCAAATCAGAGGCGATAATGACAGGTAATCGAGACTCACCATCTAAAAAGGCATACTCCAAATGGCTCGGGAGCTCCTTAGGCTCAACAGGTGGTGGGTCCTCAATAGAAGGCCGCTCAATCGGCTCAGACTCAATATCAACCATAGCAAAAACCGCTGAACACTGGGGAAACTCATAGCTCACCTGGCAATGCAACTGCTCATCAAACTGATCCTCACCAACTGGATCAAATGTCTCCCCCCATACAATCTGGGTGTCCAGGGACTCCTCCTCAGCTGTGTCCTGGAGATGATCACTCACACAAGAATAAACAGCCTCAACAAAGTAGAGTGAATCATCCTGATTCTAGGTATGCTGCATGGATCTCCCTACATCAAAGGTCACTTCCTCTTTATCCACCCTCAATGTAAGTCTCCCCGAATACACATCAATCAGGGCCTTGGCAGTGGCCAGGAACGGTTGACCTAGGATAATAGGGACATTCTTGTCCTCATCCATGTCCAGAATCACAAAGTCTACAGGAAACACAAAACGATCAACCTTAACCAACATATTCTCCACTATCCCTCGTGGATACTTGACCGAGCGATCGGCCAGCTGGATACTCATGCGTGTCGGTGTAGGTTCTCCCAACTCAAGCTTAGCAAAGACCGCATATGGCATGAGGTTAATGCTAGCACCAAGGTCAGCTAAGGCGTTGGTAACCGACAAGCTACCTATCAAACAGGGGATGGTAAAACTCCCCGGATCTCGTCTCTTCTCCGGTAGTTTTTCTGAATCACCGCCGAACACTCCTCATTCAGCGTCACCTGAGATAACTCCTCCAATTTCCTCTTATTCGTGAGGATATCCTTCAAGAATCTCGCATACTTAGGCATCTGAGCCCGAGCCTCCACGAATGGTAAGTTGATATGCAACTGCTTAAACAACCCTAGAAACTTACCATACTGTTCCTCCATCTTCTGCTTCTTCAATCTGCCTGGGTATGGAATGGCGGGAGTATAATCTCTCACAGGCTCGCGGGGGCGCGATGTGCTCGCCGATTTACCCCTCGGCGGTGTCTCATCAGGAATCTCAATCACAACATCCTCCTCAGATGGCTCGTGCACAGGAACCTATGGGTCCAGTCCTGTGTCTCTACCGCTCCTCAAAGATATGGCCTTCACATGAGCATTGGGATTGGGCTCAGTGTTGCTAGGCAGGCCACTTGGCTGTCTCTCAGAAAGAAGCTTCACGATCTGCCCGACCTGGTTCTCTATGGTCTGGATCAAAGCTTTCTAATTCCTCAACTCAGTCTCATGCGTGTGGAAACGCTCCTCCATGTACCGGTTCTGCTTCTCTGCCAACTGATTCTGACTCTCTGAGTTGGCAAGTAGCCGTGCAACCATGTCCTCCAAACTGGATTTACCCTCAGGTGCGGGTGGTGGACCGCTGCTAGAACCTTGGCCTTGAAACTGGCCCTGCTGAGGTCGAAACTGGGAACTCTGTCCCTGACACTGGTGGGACTGATGCTGGAATGGGGGGCGCTGAGTGAATCCGGGTGGTTGCTGGCTATTGTTGCCAGACTTCCAACTGAAATTCGGGTGATTCCTCCACCCCGGATTATATGTGTTGCTGTAGGGATTATTCTGGGGGCGATTCTGGTTAGACATGAAATCAACCTGCTCGTGGGCCCCCTGATCCCCAACCTGACAAGCACTCGTGGGATGCGCCCCACCACAAAACTTACACAAGGACTGTGCCTTGTGGACGTGCATCTGATCAATCTTGGTGGAAAGTGCTTCCACCTGGGCGGCTAAAGAGGTAATTCCATCCACGTGATGGACACCCTGCCTCTGAGTTCTTGCTCGGGAAGTATGCTGAGTGTAGCTCTTTTCTGCCACCTTCTCTAGCAAGTCATACGCCTCATGGGGTGTCTTCGTTCCAATGTCTCCACCCGCGTATGCATCAATCAGCTGCTTCCCGGTCATCTCCAGACCATTGTAAAAGGTCTCACACTGCTGCCACTTCAACAATCCATGGTGGGGAAGCTTCCTCATCAGTTCCTTGAATCTCTCCCACGCCTCATAGATCGTCTCCCCGTCGTCCTGCTGGAAAGAAAGAATCCTAGCCCTCAACTTTAATGTTTTCTCCGGAGGGAAGTACTTTTCTAAGAATTTAGCAGCCATCTGGTCCCAAGTACTAATGGACCTAGGGGTAAGTGACAGTAACCAAGCCTTGGCTCGATCCCGTAAGGAAAACGGGAACAACCGGAGTCGAATAGCATCGTCGGTAGCGTCACGAATTCTGAAAGTGGCGCAAATCTCTAAGAAACCGGCCAAATGAGTATTAGGATCCTCGTGATCCTTGCCATCGAACTGACACATGTTCTGCACCATCTGTATAATGTTGGATTTGATCTCGAACTGATGTGGTCCAACCGTCGGCCTATTGATGCTCGACTCCAAACCCTCAAGTGTCGGTTTGCCAAAATCCGAAAGCGTCCGACCCGCATCCTCGTTCGCCATCTCCTCTACCTCGTCAACAACAACCTCGTCAACAACAACCTCGTCAAACTCGAGTAACCGGGCCACAAATCGGGAACGGGCTCGCAATCTCCGATGAAGATCACGCTCCGGCTCGGAAGACGGCTCAGGAACCTCCTCGATGGGAGTTGAGAACATACACGATCTGCACGACAAGTTAGATTTAAATAAGCGAACCTAGGACAAAGAAAACACAAGTTAGACAAAAATAAAAATAAAATTAAAAAAAAATAAAAGAAAATTGAAAAAAGATAGAGATAAAAGAAATAAAATGGGATAAAAACCAAGATATATATATATATATATATATATATATACAAATGAAGCTAAAAATAACAAGTAAAATGCGAAAAATATCTATACACACAAAATTGTAAATAACAACAAGAAAAACACGATATTCACAAAAATATATATACTAAATGACTAAAAATTAATTCCAATCGTTCTCGCAAAACCGTCCCCGGCAACGGCGCCAAAACCTTGATGCGTGTAAACTATATATATATTTTTATAAGTATTTTACACAATTAGTTTTAAAAAGGGTTTTCACCAAATACTAATCACACACATCGGGCAGTGTACCCGTCGGATAGCAATATAGTAAAGGTAAGAACCGGATATCAATCCGTGGACACGGTGGGATGCGATAATAAACCGGGACTAAGATTCAATCAAGTATGTGTAAAAGATGTTTAAGTTGATTTTTTTTAACTAAACTAATATGTGAGAATATAAAACTAGACTAAAGTCACAAATCAAACAATCAAGAAGAAAATATCACTTCGGTGTCGAATCCATTTAGAATACATTCAATACATTCATAGAAATATGGCAAATACATGATACATAAATTGACTAAATTCTCGTCAAAGATATCTAATCAAATGACTATTCGGAAAGCTAGCATGAATTACACAAACCAACCATCTAAAGTCATACAATGAGGCTCACGTGTTAAATAATCATGTCAATGTTTATAAAGATTGAACTAGCTTCCGATTAAGGTACACTAATCCAACAACTAGTTAGAAAGATAATATGAACAACACACTATCAACCTCAAGTTGATTAATTTAGACAACAATATGTATTTCTCCAACATACAATGTTCATATAAAGATTATATAAATTAGGAGGATGTGTCAACAATTCCTAGATAAACACAATACTAAATATGACACATCATAACAAATACTTTGTCTTTCCAAACATAAGCATAAGGTTGCACAAACAAATATAGTGATTTATAAACAAGACTTCATTCACCATTCCTAGTCAAATGCCATAAACTAGTATAATTACATACACCAATCCATGAATATAAGCATAAATCTTAAGTTTTCCAACATAATATGACATACACAAATACAAGTCTTGTAACCAACTCAAAATACTTGAATACATAATTTCATCAAAGAATAATCATACGGTTGTCATAACATTAACACAATAATTGCCAATAATCCATTAATGTTGTCAAATGTATCTAAACTTCATCTAAACCAAAGTGAACAGAAGTTTTAGCTCATTATGAGCATCAAAATTACAAGTAAACAGAGAAAAATAGAGAGAAACATGATATGAAAACAAGAATCAAACCACTCCTCCAAGCCTAGATGTTGTTGTTGATGTATGATGATCCTCTTGATGTTGTATCCTCACCAAGAATCTTGAAATATGGCTGGAACAAAGAAAACTCGAGCTGGAACAGTAGGTTTCTCCCCTGGTTGCTGAATGTCTGAATGAGAATTAAGTTCTGTTTAAATAGAAAAGGGGAGGCACGACCGTGCCAGGAGAGAAGGCACGACCGTGCCTAAGACATGGACGCGACCGTGCCTAAGACATGGACGCGGTCGTGTCTAGGTCTTGGCGCGACCGTGTGACAGAGGTTTGACCGATCCGTAGCTTCCATTGGGTACCACTGATCAAGGACGTACGGCTGTTCAGACTCACGAGATGACACGTGACCGTGGGCGGCCAAGGCACGGTTGTGCCTTGGAATTTGGCTTGGCGCGGTCGTGCCAGATGTGGACGCGACCGTGCTTACGATTTTGGAGCTTGGCACGACCGTGCCAAATAGGGGCACGACCGTGCCTCCATCACAGAAACCCTAAAACTTCACTTGTTTATCCTGGAATCTTCTTGTTTATTCACCAAGCTTCACAAAAACCTACAAAACAGGAAATGAAGCAAATAAGTGTCTAAACGTTCAATATAACCAAGAATTGATCATTAAATGAGCGAAGTTTGGTGCCAAAAAGATGTGTAAATACTAACACATCAATGGCCTTTCTAACTGGGTGACAGTGGAGAAGTTCTATATTGGCCTTACCTTCGAGAAGCATCAAATGTTCAACACAGCTGCGGGAAGCCATATCATGGATAAGCTCGAGCCAGACGAGTGTTAGGAGATGTTCAGGATCTTCAGAGGTGCGCATCAACTCACTCCTGAGACTAGCGTGGCTGCTGCTCTTGCAGCTATGGCAAATGAGATCAAGGAGCTTAAGCTCAGTGCTTAGCGGTGTGAAGTGTGTAGGGGAGGCCACGACACCAGGGATTGCCCCGTAAATCATCAGGAGCAGGTGAGATTTGCTGGCAACCAAAACCAGAACCGAGGGTAGAACAATTACAACAATACTTATGGCTCGGGATAGAGATCTGGAAATAACCCACTTGGGTTTAATGGTCGCCAGCAGCAGTATGGAGGAGGAGAGGTTGGAGCGAGCATGGGAAGCAGTGTCAACACTAGGAAGATTGAGGAGATGATAAAGAATCAGACACAGATGCTTGCCCATTTAGCCCAGTAGGACAGGGACGCTAAGCAGAGACCGGATGCCCACGACACTTTATTGAAGAATCAGTAGTCGACATTCCAGGATTTACAGCGCACGGTGGGATACATCGCGAAGTGCTTGGGGGACAGACAGGGAGGTCCATCTTCAGGCCCCAACACTTCAGTGATGGCCATGTCGATCATGAGCAATAGAGAAGAGGAGAGAGTAGAGAAGGAAGCCTCCCACGATGCTGACTATGGCATTCTGCCAGTTGAAGAGGTGAAGAAGATTGATTGGAGAGCTTGATTTGCTGAGATCGATGCTAGGATGCTAGAGGAGCCCGAGTTGAATGCTGTGTCGACGAGGAGTAGAAGGGCAGAAGAGAAGGAGAGCCCATCGGTAGTAGAAGAAGAAGAGCCGGTGGATGAAGAGATAGAGATGGAGAAGCCTGCCGAGAAGGCAGAGGAGAAGAAGAAGGGGGGTGGAGATGAAGACCCCCGAGACTGACTTGAGTCATGTTCCCTACCCAGCACGCTTGCTACCGTATAAGAATGCTAGGGAATACATTACTTTCCTTAATATGTTTAAACAAATCAAGGTCAATCTCCCATTTATAGAGGTCCTCCAGCATATGTCAAAGTATGGCAAATTCCTCAAAGATCTTCTTTCCAATAAGAAGAAGCTAGAAGGGATCTCAGAAGTCTCACTTAGTGAGCAATGTTCTGAAGTGGTTCAGAACAAACTGCTGGAGAAGATAGCGGATTCGGGTCGTTTCTTGTGGGGGAAATGATCGATGTCTTCGACGGATTCGGGTCTGATTCTCTATCATCTTTAATAATCGATGTCTTCGACGAATTGATCCCTTTCCTACGTACCGCCAAGGCAATGATCGAAGTATTCGAGTGAGTCTATTACTTTCGATGCTATGAAACTCGTGAAGGATGTTGGCGAGCATATCCACTACGTGTGCATGCTTGATCCCTTCATAGGTGACCATCGGGACTCTGATCCAGAGAGAGAAGTTGATGAAACCGGCCCTAACTTAGGAGAGATATCTGAATGGGCGTTGGAATTGGAGAAGATGTTAGATGAGCCGGATGAAGACGGCGATGAGGTGCCTGATGATCTGCTGGAGATTACAGCAGAATTTGATGAGATCATAGGCAAATCCCCAACTGTGGGGATAATTGAGGAGAGTATAGACGATCCTGAAGATCCGGGCGAGAGGTTAGAGGCCACACCGTTAGTGATATCACATATTGAGCCCTTGACCTTTACTTATATGCATGCTGAGGGGATAGAAGCCGAGTCATCCCCTAAATCTAGGCCACCCCATAAGAAACTTCGAGAGTTGAGTGAGTTTGTTGATCTAGAGAGAGTGAAACCCTAAGTGTGGGGATGTTTAGAGGTGACAACTTGCTAGGACACTTGAACCGTGTTATCATTGGACCGGGTAGATTTAAGTTGTGGTGGAAAGACTGGATTGATGCATATGATATACATTTGAGTTTTGATAGAGGTAGGAATTTGATGAGGATGTGGAGGACTGGTAGACCGCGGAGGATGAAGGCGATACCAGTAAGGATCAAGGAGAATCCTCCGGATAGGTGCGTTTGAGTCTTGGGCAAGTGCCCGGGATGTAGAGTTTGTTTGCATTACTTGGTTTGAGTCCGTGTCTTTTTCTATGTTTTTCGGTTTGTGTGTTTTGTTTGTGTCATGTTTTGAAGGGATTCGCGCTTGATTCGGTGAGGAAAATCGCCGAGAATGAAGTTCCAGGTATTTTTACATATGTTTTTATGCTTGGAATAGGTGTTTATGGAATTTGGGTAAAAAAGTTTGAGGGGTCAAAAATATTCTAAGTACAAAAACCCTCTTAACTTTCTGTTACCAGCAAGCTCTCGTGGTACGCGAGGCCCTTATAACCTCTCTCTCTCTCGTGGTACGCGAAGGACAAAGGTTGGGGCCGGCTTAAATTGCCTCCTTGCGGTACGCGAGGAGTGCTTCCCTTTATCTCTCGGTACGCGGGGGAGTGTTGGATTTGCCCTTCTTCCTTGTTTTCCCATAGCTTCTTTCACCATTCACCACTCTCACCACCATCATCATCCATCATCCTCTATCCACCATCCATAATCACCACTATCATTCACACCATCTATTATCACATCATCCATTGTCACCATTCATACCATCCGACTACCACTGGGAGAACTTAGAAGACCGTTCGTAACCGATGATCTACTTTGTTGTGGCGTTCATGTCTATGTGTTTGCCACCCATTGGGTACGTTTCTCTTTTATCTATCTAGAGTCTTAGTGAGTTACTTTGAGTCAATCGAGTCTTTATTTTTAATTTGAGTCGGTTTAATGTTGCGGGTTTGTTATGAGGTTTATTTTGTAGGTTTTATCATTCCGCCCGTACTCAATCTCCATTCGGGCGGGGTTGATCATAACTTATATGAAGTTTGTAAAGGCAACCCGACAGTCTGTTCAACCGCGAGCGAAATGCTATACGGTGCACACAAGGATGAACGAAACAAGATTTTTAATTCGAGAGCATATACATTAGCAGCTAAGTCGCTTCCTGTTTTATTTTTGCATTTTTATTTTTAGTTGTGTCTTGCTTCACATTGAGGACAATTTGTCTTTCAAGTGTGGGGATATGAGTGTCTAGTTTAGTTATTTTGTCTTGTTTATAAAAATTAAAAAATACAATAAAATTGAAAAATGTCCTTTGAAATCAAAAGTTTTGCATAATAAATGGAAATGATAGTACAATTGGATCTACTTGTTGAGTTTAAATAATTTAAATAATAGAAAACGCGTCTAATTAGTGATGTTTTGGTAGACCCAGACAACTTGAATAGCTTAAATAGCATGTGAGTGTTACTTAGGATTAATCACGTAAATAAAATCATGAAATCTTGTGGGTACTCATCTTAGGATAATGGTAATACTGAAACTGTTAACATAGGGTGATAGGTACCACGTTAAGTTAAAATTTAGAGATTTTTGAAATTTCTTGGCACACCACTCTCTTTTTGTGAGAATAAATCTAAGTTTCGGTGGCGCCCGCATCCGTAGTCCATAATTCTTAAGCTTATTTGATTGAAATCTAAGTTTCGCCTACGTGTCACACGTCAGGTTCCAGCCTGATTGAAACACCACTGGGTTAGATTCTTATGTGCTTTATTTATTTAACTTAGTCTATGTGTTACCTTCCGGGATAGTGACTTGGTTGAAACGCCTCTAGATGAAGTTTAATTTGCTTATTAATGCTCATTATCATCCATTCATTCATATTTCATCTGATTTCTGAAACCTGTAAATTTTAGTCTAACATGGTAGGGTAAATCTATACGGTTTGATCTGTGCCTAAACATGACCGTGAGACGGGATTAGGTAGAGCTGTAACTGTTAAGTGTGGTAATGTAATATTAGAACACTTTACGAGGGCTGAAAGTTGGTGGTTGGGTTTAATCAGATAGAAATACTAATTGTTGTTTTTTAACGCGTGAGTATATTTGTGCTAATTGGTAATTGACGTTTATAAAGTTAGATCTTGGTTATGATTCCATTGCAGACTTTTTCGAGGAAGAAAAAAGGTTAAGTGTGGGGATGTTTGATGTGTTGCAAAGCACACATGCATTTTCCTTGTATTTCGTAGCGTTTTCATATGGGTTTAGAGTCGTTTTGAGTCATTTTTGGTTTGTACTAAGTAATGTTGTATATGGTAGGTATTTGGTAAGAATTGGAGCTTAATCGATCAAGAACTGTGAAGAAACGAGCACACGAGAACCCGGGATGAGGACGGAAAAAGTTGTGAAAGAGTCAAAACTTCAAAGGGGCATATCTCGGGCTAGAAAATGACTTACGGGGCCCATAATATATCGATTTGGGGTAGCTCGACGAGAAGAAATACAAAAATCCAGTAATATCTCATGGTAGGCGAGAGATGGAGGCATTTTCCTAGCGGTATGCGAGGGACCAGAATTCCTTCCGGCTGTTTTGGCTCTGGAGGTACGCGAGGGATTTGTCGTCTACATGATTTTTAACCTATTTTCATGGCTTAATAGATTAGGACTCTCCCATTACTATCATTATCGATTCCCAGCCGTTTAGAGACTAAAAAGTGGCGATTTTGAGAGAAGAAGAAGCAACGGGAGCTAAAGTTCGAATCTTTATCAATCGGGTTGGTTAATTCTTGCTCGTAGGGTTTCGATATTTGTTCTTTATTACTTTGGTTTACCTTGGATGATGTTTATTGCTTTTGAGATTTGTTTTCTGAGTTCGAACATGTTTCTTGGTTAGACTTTAGTAGCTATCTAGGTATTCGATGATTGTTTGATTGATTCATGAATTTCTTTCGGTTTATGTTGGTTCTTGATGGATTGATGTTAAAGTAAAGAACTTGGATTTACTTAGTATGATGTTTAAGCATGTTTAATTTCGATTTACAATTGATTTGTGTTTCACATGTTTTTGGTTGAATGTCTTTCAAATAATGCATGTTAGGTTACCTACTTTGTGTTTGTAACTAGTTGTGGATAATTGTTATCATCGTCCATAGAAATGCATATTGAGAGTGTTGTAGGATTAAATGTTCTTCCTACTTCAATAGATGAAAGGTGAGAGGTTATCGGGTATTCTTTAGTGTTAGGGTTCTTAGGTAGATTGCTCTGAAAGGATGGTTTTCTAGGGTTTCTTAGCATTATTGATATTCCGTCGTACTGAGAGTTTCCAGGTTACCCCGTATGTCTTAGGGCGTATTGAAATATTAAGACTGAGAGGTAATATATCGTTAGGGTACTTTAGTATCGTTGGAAATAGCTGAGAAGTGATCCAACCAATCGGTGAGTTTACACGTTCTTTAAGGTTTCCTATTCGGTCACACCTGGAGAATGATCTGGGATCCTTAGGTTATCTTAGGGTTTCGTATTCAAAGATCCCGGTTCCATCATAAATGTCATAGCCGAGAGAAGTTCATGTTTGTCATACAGGATTCGTTACCTAGATAGTGCTTTATCCTTTATTGATCTCATCCGTTTCGTCGGTTTGATAGTTGGTGTCGATAGTTAGGAGTTCACTAGTTTAAATCATTAGTGTATTAAACCCCCTAATCATCAATCTTAGTCCGAGTCAGAGTCTAGTATAGCTATAGTAGTGTCTTTAGGGTTCGATAAGTCGGTTTACCGTTAAGCTGTGCTACACTAGATAGGTACACTTGCCTGTCTGTGCGGTCTAGTTCAAAGGTTTTCCATTTATTACTTTGGAGTTTAGATTAGGTTTTATTTATTATTTTTATAGACCGTTTGGACGACATCACATCCTCCTCCCGCTTCTTCCGCAGCTACCCCGCCTCGTTGTCGTGACCGTCGCCGGTTGTGCCGCCATGAGGTGGTCGGCCATCGGCCTTTCCTCTTCTCGTATGTGCTCTCTCTCTAGGCACACACATAGTGTGTGTTTTTGTGTGATGTTAGGGTTTGGGAATATGAGATGGAGATGATGGGTATTTAAACCTAGGGTTTTGAGAGGGACTCTGATGCGTGCATTTTATGTGTATATAAAAATATATATATATATATATATCCCTAGTAATGACACCAAAAACTTGATGTCAAATGTGAGTGATATAATATATTTTTTTAATGTTCGGTTTACAGTTACACAAAATCAGGTTTTAAATTTATAAATTAAAATGATAATTAATTCAACTAAATACGCACACAATAGATAAGTGAACCTATCGCAGCGTAGCATAGTCTGGGTAAGAACCAAGTATCGAACCATGGACACGGATTCCTTACTCAACCATTGTTATTGTCTGACCGAGATAGAAGTTGGATGGGGTTTTGTTTAAAAGAAGGAAAAAGTAAAAGAAAAGTAATTATGAATATCATCTCATTTAAGGTGTTACTATGGTTGTGATCGCTTTTTAACTAATGTTATATTTTAGTAAGGTTGGTCATGGTTACTAGTACCAACCCTTTCGATAGGGGAGTTAGTACTTCATAGCGGAACAGTGGATATGGTTGGCCAACTGCTCCTAATAACTCTCGGGATCATAACGGGGTCTTAACTCCGTCGGCTATCCCTTGATTTATTATTCAGACTAAGATTATCCTGTCGACTGGCGCACGCCATGTCGTGTAACCTCTTTTGAAAAGTTGGAATGCGCAACTTCCTCCAAAGCTACTTTATGAATGCTCGGACCTAATAATTTGTATTCTTAAAATAGTTGTCTTTACATGTAAAAATATTTTAAATAAATTTAACTTTCCTTCTCAAGGTTGGATACTCGACTCCCGTGGTCGGTTCGCCCTTGAATACCAATACAAGTGAAGTAAAATTATACCAACACAACCCAAAAGGTCCAGCTAGGACTCAAATGACTCGTTGAATACCCAAACCTCCAATCAACCCATAATGTTAAACCTATACTAACCGGGCCCTTGGTAGTACCAAGATTTGTATATAGACCGTACAAAATCGAATAACCTTCCCAAACAAGAAGTCTTGCTTAAGTAACTCACAAGATTTAAAATTATTAAGTTGGTTTAAAGATTACTTATTCTTGTCTTTTTAAGATAAATTAAAAATAAAGACTTTAAGAACAAAACATACTAAAATACTTCATTAATTAGACAAAGTTCAACCAACCCAGGTAACGCAAGAAGACTAGTCATGAATGACTATACAAGTGACTCCACTAACCCATAGACATTGTGTGGAAGTGATCCAACACCAAGGGAGAGTGGGTATAGGTTGCCTCTTGTTTACTTGAATAAAAAGGATCATTCCAAATTACAAAACTAGAAAAAGAAAATATACAAAGCTAAAAATGGAACAAAACCGAGAAAGTTTCGGCCCTAGCAAAGCACCAGGGCTTCCATTAACCTAATCTTGAACACCTAAATGCTTGGCATGAGCTTGCTATTTATAGGTAAAGATTTGGGGAATGCACGACCGTGCATTGGAATGCACGGTCGTGCAATGCTCTCCTTTCTTGCACGCAAGGAATTTGGCAGCTTTTTGCAGGCTTTGGACACGTGGCACCATTTTGCACGGCCGTGCAATGGGATGCACGACCGTGCAAAGCCCATCTCTGACTTTTATTGACTTCCTGTGTTGACTTCTTTGGTGCATGAATGTCCAATTGGCTTTAAGGTGCTAAATTCCCCTTGATTTTGATTGATTTCTTCATATTTTTATAATCAAGGGTTAATTATCATGTTATTTCTAAAAGGAATGAATTCAATATCAATTACTATCAAAATGCCTAAAATTGTGATAAATATGAGGATAATTATGCATGAAAAACATGTATAAATTTTGACATATCAGGCTCCTATGAGGAAAAATACTGATTTGGGTAAATTGTGTATCAGGATGATGTTTCTGAAGAGGTTCCTATTGATCAAGCAATTTCTGAAAACACAACTGCTACTTCGTATGAACATGATCTTAATGCTAGTGCTACTGCTTCTCTGATAAATGGTGATAACTCTGGTCCTCAGCAACATGCAGTTATTCCTGATCATAATCTATCTAATCTTCCAGCACAAGTTGAAATGAATTCAGGTCCTTATTCCGAAATTATTAGCGGCCATTCATTGGATGATGTGATTGGCTCTGTATCTGATGGTGTTCAAATAAGAAGCAGATCAGGTGCAATCAATGAATGCTTGTACTCCTGCTTTTTATCTCGGATGTAGCCAAAGAACATTTCCATGGCCCTTCTAGAACCAAGCTGGGTTAATGCTATGAAAGAGGAACTTCAACTGTTCTGTAAGCAAAAAGTGTGGGACTTGGTGGATCTACCTGACATCAAATACCCTATTGGAACTCGGTGGGTGTTCCGAAACAAGAAACACGATCATGGGGTAGTTGTGAGAAATAAAGCTCGTTTGGCTTCTACCAAGAAGAAGGAATCGATTACGAAGAGGTGTTCACTCCATTTGCAAGATTGGAGGCTAATCGGACCTTCCTAGAATTTGCCTCGTACAAAAACTTCAAGTTTTACCAAATAGACGTAAATAGTGCATTTTTATACGGCAAGGTGCATGAAGAAGTGTATGTCTGTCAGCCTCCGGGGTTTGGTGATCCAGATTTCCCTGATCGTGTCTACAAGTTAGACAAGGCCTTGTATGGATTGCACCAGGCTCCTCGGGCATGGTATGTGTAAGGCCCCAGACCAGGCACCCTACAGTTGGTTCTCATAACTAGTTATACTCTTTAAAAACATCTAACTTTCATTTACATAAACAGCGAAAGTCTTTCTCAAAATGATATTATCTTTAAACTTGTTAACTTTGATAACATTACCTACCGAATGCATGCACACCAACCCGAGTAGCCCCGCTTCTAAGCCAAGATGCCTCATCTAGCAGACTCACCCGCAAAACAATCTAACGTACATACAAAGTCAGCTACGCTGAGTGAGTTCTAATAGTTTAAATTAACAAAAGCCAACCCGTCTCATTTATTGTTTATCTCCACTCAAGACCCTCTGGTCAATAGAAAACAGTTGTATAGATTTTCATCATATAAATAACTCCCGTTATTTTATAATATCCCAAAGGCTTCACCACCCCAGACTCTACCCACCATAGAACGAACTTACTATCTTGATAATTCACAATTTACCATATATATTAACCATACACTGGTTAACCCATCCAACCTCTAGACACCGACTTACCAGTCTTAACCAGGATTCTCATAAACCAACTGACACAACAGTTGTAACACAATGTCCGCATCCTGACACAACGACCAATCTGACTCTACACACCACATTAATATCATCTACTCACCACATCAATATCATCTCATACACAATTATTATAACTCATCACTTGCATGCAATTTAACACGTATATATGCACATAAATACATACCTTATCGCTGCATCCTCGTCAGGGTTATCCCCGTCAGGATACTCTTCATAAGCTCAGCTCCACCCTTGTTACAAGGCCCCGCCACTAAAAAGAGAAACACATTCGTCATCTACGATGACTACCCAGCCACCCATACGGTGACTATATCATCTACCATACGGTGACTGCCAGAGCACATGTACAATGATGACCCCGAAGGACTCCGTCCTCCACACCACTGTTGACCCAACACATGGACAACAATGCAAGCACATAAAGCAACACATATAACACATAACACTACCTGGACATGTACTACGACTCACCACCCTTTCACGGATCCCTTACGTGTGTGAACCAACACATACTTTAAACGTATCCTTTTTAACATCTAGACACATTACCCAACTCTTTCCGAATAATTAATTATACGACACACAAACACCATACTGAGTTCTAACTCGTATATACTATGGGCATCCCATAGACCCATGCAAGCATGATACCCACCATGTCACAAGGACAACGACACAATACACATAACATCAAACACATAACGCTTAACAACATACTAGCATTTATTTGACTCGTTAATGAACCACGTATGGGTTCCCCTGCTAGCTCTCCTTATATAACCATCACAGGTTTAACTAAATTCCCGACTCACAGATCATCACCACTCTTGTTCACCCACCCTAAGGACCCCATAACGACCCTTAGCTTCATTATTACATACGATCTCATAAAACACTTCAAGTTTAACTCATAACTCGTATTACGTTCGTTTAGTAAACATGCGTGTATGTACGATAGCCCCAAAACAGTAAAACATTTAAAAAGGGGATTAAAAACTCATTGGTTAAACTAGCCTCAGTCCTTGCTCTGTAACTTGTCTGCCCGCGCTCGAATCTCAATCCTGACAAACGCGTGATCACAAGATCAGAACACGTTCTAAACATACGTTGAATAGTGCATAAAATATAAACTCCCATGTCGTCTCGCCAGCTCGTTCTTCCTTTCCACTAAATCCTAGCCTCACGAATTTACACAAACCGGATCGTCCTTGACCCATTTAGAAACTGAATACCCAAACCAGTTTTATGCATGCATACATGTTTCATCGCCATGCAAACCCTAACTGTCTCGCTCACGCCCGGCTCGTCCACGCACCCTTACACGCCGCCGTGCGTCCCCTGCACCGCTGACATCGTGTCAAGACGTGACCTAGTCGGCCACCCGTTCCCCACCGTGCTCCACCGTCATGAACTACCATGCATACCGCCAACGTCTTCGTCTTCCTTGCCGGGTCTAATAAATCTGCTCACCACCGCATGCACCCTGGCTGCCTCCACCTTGCGCCACCACAGCGCCACCACCTGTTCCTGTCCTCCTTGTCTTCACCATTGTGCCAACCTTAATCGGCTAGTGCCACCCTTACTGCCTCCATGCCTCTGTCGTGACTCCCCATTCGCCGGCTACTACCATGCTTAAGAACTAAAAACCCTAACCGGGTCGCATGCCAAAAAACGAAAACAAAAAGAGTAACGAGATGAGAATGGATCTTACCTGATCGCTTCTTGGGTCTCACCGCCGTAAACCCACCGTCGCACCCCTCCTTCCTCCTCCGGAAAGCTCTCTATCTTTCTCTTGGTTTCTCAGCCGCCACACGCCTAGGGTCCACCATGACCCTAGGGTTTACGTTTAGGTGGTTTATAAACCATCACAACTTACATCCGGGTCCCTCGTAATTCTATCTCGTGCGCTTCGATCTCGGACTCTCTTTAGACGACTAACCGTGTCTAATATGGTAGTTAAACGCACCCTGTGAAATTGACCTCCTCATTGTTGCATTTAAATAAGGAATCAGGTCGCCCATTGACTCGAACTAATAACTTGCAGATTTTCGGGATGTTACAATATGAGACCATATCCAAACACTTACATAAAAATGGATTTATTCAAAACACCATAGATATGACTTTGTTCACTAAGACAGTTGGAGAAGATGTGCTGCTGGTTCAAGTGTATGTTGATGACATTATCTTCAGGTCGACTAATGAAACATTTTGTAGAGAGTCTGAGGTTGTTGTGAAGACGAAGTTTGAGCTGAGTTCGATGGGAGAGATGGCCTTCTTTCTCGGGTTACAAGTGGTTCAGTCTGATGACGAAATTCTTATTCATCAGTCTAAGTATGTCCATGACATCTTAGTAAAATTCAAGATGTTGGATTGTTCACCAACTCTTACTTCTTTTGCCGCTCAGACACCTCTGTCTCCAGAGTCGATCAACATTATTATCGCTCGATGATCGATTCTCTGATGTATCTTACTGCAAGTATTCCAGATATTATGTTCGCCGTTTGTTATTATGCTCGATATCAGTCTAACCCTAAGGAATCACACGAGATTGATGTCAAAAGAATATTTCGCTATCTAAAGGGGCACCGAAGCTAAGGATGGTGACTTCGAATTGTGCGCGTATTCCGATAGTGATCATGGTGGTTGTAAGCTTGACATAAAATTAGTCATTGGTGGATGTCAATACTTAGGAAACAGACTTGTGTCTTGGCAGTGCAAGAAGCAAACGACCATGTCAATATCAACTGTTGAAGTCGAGTACACCGATGCATTAAGTTGTTGTTCTCAAGTCCTATGGATTCAATACCAGATGATGGACTACGGAATCAACTTCATGCATACTTAAATTTTCTATGATAATGAAGCCGGTCTTGGGATTGTCAAGAATCATATTCAACATTCCAAAACAAAACACATTGAAGTTCAAATTCATGCGATTCGAGATGCGTTCGAGAAAGGTTACATCAAGGTGGTCTCGGTATATACTGAAGATTAGAAGGCGGATAATTTCACTAAGGCTTTCGACAAGCCTATGTTTCTGTACTTGGTCAAGTTATTGGGATTACTGGCATTTGAGTAACATCATTTCTCTCTATCTTGTATATATTGTGCATATGAGTTTTGTTTTATTTTCTGTTTTCATAAAATGTTTCAAAAGATTCCAAAAATATTTTTAAACCCTCCACGTATTATTATGTGCTTCAAAGTTTCTCATTTTCTTAGTTTTGAAAATTTCTATTTTTGTGTGCGTAGTTGTGTCTTCAATTGTGCTACATGTTTAAAGTTTCATTCCGATGGCACCAAAATAAAATTTTCGGGGGGAGAATTCCATCTTGAAAAATAAAGCGGGTTTTTCAAAATAATTGTGATTATGTTTTTGCTGGAATAGAAAAGAAAATTTCTGCAAAAAGAGTTGTGCTTGAATGTTATGTGCATATGTTTGTGATCTGCATTAGTGAGAAATGATAGGAATTAACTTGTTTGTGTTATCACATGAATAGGATCTGAAGGAGAATGCAGCTACAACGGATGACATGTCGGTAGGCTCATCGTTTCAAAAATAGTAGACGGTCACTCTGTGATATAACATAACGATTGTATGAAAAGTGGATACCCATCTCATTCTTGGTCTGCACAAACTGAACCCATTCACAAAGGGTTGCGAGTTGACTTCTTTAAGTCTTATACATATATTCTGCAAATAAATGACATGCTAATGCAAAAGACACACAATGTTGTGCAAACTGTTGAAAATGAGCAAAAAGATATGCAATGTCATACATCAAAAATATATGTCTTAGTGTGTACATACATATACTTATATATTTTCATGTTTTGGGTATTTGTGACTGGCCAAAGGGATTCTTATAAAAAAATATAGCATGTAAGTTATATGTGCAAGTAAGTCCAACGGATTTCATAAATTCAGGGTATGTAAATATGTTGTGTTGTGTCCCTGACCAAAAAATTAAAGTTTCCCTGACTGATTCATAGACCCATGCTAGTTATGCTCTTTATATATATCTTAAACTTTGCGTTGATCATCTCCTATGATTACATGAAAGCATATACATGGAGCTCTCATCTTCCATACCTAAAAGACCATGAAAAAAGGTAGGTTTTACCTGTTTGAGTGTGGGGTCCACTGATTTCATCTAAATCATACCAAAACATGACATACCATTACAAGTTTCATGTTGAAATCAAGGATGCACGAGTTTAAGAGGACAGACATATGGGCAATTATCGTTGAGCTGTAACTATACGGATGAAAATTGAAGTGTTGACTGACTTCTCAAGTTAGGATGATATCATACCAGGTTACTTCGAAAATCTAAAAAAAAATAGTGTATGTAGTCTGTTTTGTGTACTTATTCAGTTTATGTCTGAAAAATTAACAAAAAAATATGGTTTCTTTTGTGTCTATGCATTTATTTTGTGTTAACATGTCTCTTGTGAGTCTTGGTTTTGAGTCATAATATTGCAAGGATCGCGTGTTGGAGGTGTCGGGTTTCATATTTTAAAAATTCTGAAAATTTCATTTTGACGACACTAGTGGGCGACATTGTTAGTGTCGTTGTGTCTGTTAGAGACGACACTTGATTGTGTCATCTGGAATCTTAACCGGCACTGAGGGGTGACACTAATTAGTGCCCTCCTAGATGCCTTTAGCGACACTGTGTAGTGTCGTATCTGTTATATATTGAGAAGTTTGAACCTTTTCTTCTCACTTGCCTTTCTTCTTCTCCAAGCTAAAAACACACACTCGCAAACTTACTCTCGGATCTGTCTTTTTATTGCCTGATAGTGCGTAGATTGTGATTTTATAGATAAAATATTGATTATTGGTTGTTTTTATACAACTTTATGGCATTTGGGACTCGCTCTAGCATCATTGGAAGTTTCAATGTTGGATTGGTGTAAACATTCATCACGCGACACTAAGCTTTTCTTGGGACGACACTGGTCGACACTAATCCTTTACCTATTTGAACGAAAGTTCACGACATTATTCAGCGTCGTCAGATTTGTTCTAACGACACTAGTATGATTTGTTTTGGCAATACTAATCTAATGTCGTCTAATGCTCTTTTGCGACACTAAGTAAGTGTCACCTGATTTGTTCTTGGCGACACTATGTGATGACAATGAGTGTCGCATGATCCTATTTTGGCGACACTAGCCTTTTTTGTTGGATTTTTGTCGTATTTGTCTAACGTGTTGTAATTTTCTTGATGTATTGCAGAAATGATTATATAAATCTAAAAAATATTTTTTATTGTATTTTAAAAACAAACAATTTTTTTATTAGAAATGAGATAGATAATATTTAAAAAAAACCTTAAATGTGTTATAAGAAAACACCTATATTCTACCAAAAAAACAATATAAAATGTTTTCTTTAAAAGAAAGTTTAAAACATAAATTTTTTTGTTAAAAATGAAAAGGAAACTATACTAAAAATGATTATTTTGGTAATTTTACTTTGTTTTTTTATTTGGTAAACCTATATATTTAATATTTTTACTTTTTTTCCGAAATATTTTTTTTTTGAATTGTAATAAAACATTACATTTAATAACTAATAAACCTAATTTTTTTAGAGTATATTACACTTTTCGTCCTTTAACTATATACCAAATTTCAGATATTGTCCTAAAAATAATGAAAGAAATCATCATTTATATTTATAGTTTGTAACAATTTACATCATTTACACTAACGAACGTTAACTTTTTTCGTTAAGTCTGGTCAAGTGCCTAGCACATGATGCTATTTTGGTCTTTTTTACTTATAAGTACTATTCTTGTAATTAATTGAAACCTTAATAAATTATAAAAACAAATAGAATATATATATTAAGTATGAGAGATTTGTTTTAATTATTTTATAAAAAGTTGGGATTCAAATCTTCAAGTTAATTACACAAATTGTCCATGAAAATGTATAATGACTAAATTACACTCATGTGCAAGGCAAATGACCAGACTTAACCGAAAAAGTTAACGACCGTTAGTGAAAAGATTGTAAACTGTTACAAACTATAAACTTATAAGATGATTTATGTTATTTCATTAGTTTAAGTACGATATCTGGAATTTGGTATATAGTTAAAGGACGAAAAATGTAATTTAATATTTTTTTAATAAAATTGTAAAATATAGTGAAACTTGGAATTTTACCCGCCTCGCGTTGCGCAGGCGTCAAATTCCTTACGGTACCTTAATGGTAACGGCGTCCGCTATAGCCTAAAAAAATGTTACTATTCATTACCTAAGGTTTTTAAATAATAAGGACAATAAGTACGATATCTGAAATTTGGTATATAGTTAAAGGACGAAAAATGTAATTTAATCTTTTTTTTAATAAAATTGTAAAATAAAGTGAAACTAGGAATTTTACCCGCCTCGCGTTGCGGCGGCGTCGAATTCCTCACGGTACCTTAATGGTAACGGCGTCCGCTATAGCCTAAAAAAAAGTTACTATTCATTACCTAAGGTTTTTAAATAATAAGGAGAATAATAAGTTCATTTGTTCTTAAAAAAATAGGATTCCAATTTAATAAAAAAAATTAGGTTGATTAGTTCTTAAATGTAATGTTCTATTACAATTAAAAAAAAACTACTTTGGAAAAAAGTATAAAATATTAAATATATAGGTTTACTAAATAAAAAACAAAGCGAAATTACCAAATAATCATTTTTAATATCGTTTCCATTTCATTTTTAACAAAAAAAAATTATGGTTTAAATTTTATTTTAAAGAAAACATTTTATATTGTATTTTGGGAGCAATTAAGTGTTTTCTTTTAACACATTTAAGATTTTCTTAAATAATATCTATCTTGTTTCTAATAAAAATGTTTGTTTTTAAAACGCAATAAAAAAATATAATTTGTATTTAATATGTTAGATATAATTATATAATAATAAACTAATTTTTTAATTAAAAGATGACAAAATTGTAGAACACGTTCTCTAGGTTTAAAATTATATAAATAGTTATTTTGGAGAGAAAGACCAAACAACCCTTAACTTAACAGAAAAACTTAATAACATTTATTATAAAGAAAGAAATCTGTTACAAAAGTACATAATAAAAATGTCCAGCGTGCTTTTTAAAGATAAAAGATGAAACCTGAAATTTCATATAAATGTAAAAGATGTTTTATGTAATTTAGTCTTTAAATTAAAATTAAATATGGTTATATTTATTAAATTCATATTAGAGCACAACTAGCGGTGATCCTCGCGCTACACGGTGGGTACTAAAACAAAACGTTAAAACGAATGAGAAAAAAAAGGAAAAAAGCTGTCAGAATAAGTAAGAAAAAATGGAAAAAGTTTTCCAGCCCAAGGGATCAAACCTGGGTTGAAGGGTCCAGGAGTGTTAATGGACAACCTCATTTGTGTTAACATTTGAAACTTTATTATTTTATAGGGAATCTATTTGGTTTAAAAAATAAAAAAAGACCACCAATTAAAACCTTACGCCGCCCACATAAACCAATAAGGAGGTGGTATTATATATCCCAAGCCTTTTTAGTAAAGAGTAATTAAATTTTTTAAACGTTTTGACCATATTCAAAACATTCTTTGATAAAACATAAAAAGTGTATAGTTGTCACTGCTGCATATTAGTAACTTTTTATTTAATTTTCTAAAAGTTAAAAAGTTAAAAGAGGAGATAATATGTCATTTGAGTTTGATGTTGAAAACAAAAATCAAAATTTCTGTTCAGTTAGGGTCCAAACGATTTTAAAATTATTTAGTGTTTGATAATATAAAAAAAGTATTTATTGTCTGAGGGAAGTTTTTGTCTTTATATTTTATTATTATATATTATAATAATAATTATTATTATATTATTTTTAGTTAAAAATCATGGAAGCTTGTCGAGTAAGCAAAGACCGCCACGTGTATGTTAAATATCGGACGGATGATATAATGCCATGTCAGATGCGAGGTAAAGTTGAGCCGTTAGATCTGATGGTGGGAACGAATGGTGGAGATGAAAGTATATGTGGACCAAGGATGCATCTGAGCCATCCGTTAGGGTGGGGGTAGGCTTCGTGGAGAGTGAAATACCGAAAAGATGATGAGTTAGGGTACTTGTGTGTGAGAAAAAGAAGGAAGAGAGAGAAAGAGAGGACAGAAAGATCTGAGAGAGTGAATCATATAACAATCTATCTCTCTGAAAGGAAAAATAAATATCAATTTTGATTTGAATAATCGTTTTAGGTATCCGCCGGAGTAGGCGTCGTTGTTGTTCGCAGAATTATTCCGGCGAATCATAGAACTAGGTTTCCGGCGAATTATGTTAGAAGAAAGCCTGTGATGATACATACAACAGAAGTAGATCTGACGTTAAATAGATCGGAGGTAGTGATTGATGGATAGGAATAGAGAAGCGAGGCGAGCTACTAATATGGCTGCTCCTACAAATGGATTTTCATCTTCTTCCAGGCGGAGACACCGAAGCAGCAGTTTAAGAGATTCACCTGGTAGGTTTTGTTATTTGCACTTCTTTGTATCAGATCTACCGTCAATTTTGATGTTTCAGGTCGTTTTTTTTACTTAACGGTGATTGAGTTTGTTGCAGATGAAGACGGAGGGGTGGAGGTACAAGAACCGGGGAGGTTGAGAGACAGAGGAGTGGTTAAGAAAGATCGTGGAGATCGAGATCGGGATCGAGAGCGGTCTAGTCGGAGCAAGAGACGGAGAGAAAACAAGATGATGATTCACCATGTGAACACGGGGAGTAATAGAGACGACGGAGACGATACGTCAGAGGAGAGCGTTAATGATGAAGATGAAGAAGATGACGACGATGCCGGAAATGGTGGCGGTTTGCGGATGTTGCCTCCGCCGCCGGCCAATACATCTACGGCAGCTGCAGCTTTGACGAACAATCATCATAACCACAGTTCTCATCCTCAGCATCTTCACCATCGCAAGAGTTTCCCGCCTTCTGCTAATAAAGTGTTTAGAGCCGCTGCCCCAGCCGCAGCGCCGCTGCCTGCTTGGAAGGTTGCAGACGAGATGATTGGTGTATCAGTGCCGAGGAAAGCCCGGTCAGGTAACGGCAAGAGCAGCGAAAGACAATTTTAGTTATTGGGGAGAAATTCTTATTTTTTTAACTGTTTTGAAATTTCAGCCTCTACAAAGCGGTCTCATGAATGGATTTCCGGTGTGTCTGTTGCTGGTGGAGTGGGAGGAACATATCAAATAAACCGGCAATCTTCGACTTCACCTGTAAGACTGGCTGCCTCACCTGCGCCGGTGGCTCCTCCTTCGCCTTCATCATCCAATGTTTCAGTTCGCAAGAAGATGGTTTGTGCTCTCCATGATTAAATCAACAGCTTTTATTTAAAATTTTCTCGGCTTCTCTGACTTTTTTTTTCTCCTGCAGAAAGCGAATGGAGGAGGATCTAAACCTAGACCACCAAAATCTTCTTCCAAATCGTCATCTTCCAATCCGGAGGAGCTTGAAATTGAGATAGCCGAGGTCTTGTATGGTCTTATGACTCAGTCACAAGCTCCATCCAAGAAAGAAATCCCATCCAACGATTCAGCAATGAAATCCAGCAGTGAAACCAAATTTAGAGTCTCATCTCCAACAGCCCTCCCTCAAAATTCAACGTCTTTGTCAACCGTGGGTAGGATAGATTTACTTATTCAAATCTTTTCAGTCTTATTCTCTGTTTATAATTGATTATAGATTTATAATGTTTAATTTCATTGACTACAGCACCAAAGAGGAAAAGACCACGGCAAGTATCAGAGAACCCCTTTAATGTACGGAGTAGTCTGGTTTCTTCTTCAATAAAGACGGAGATTGATCATCAGCATCAGCATCAGCATCATCAGTCTCCCAAGACAGATATTTCTTCACCTTATTTGGAAAACAATAGTCCAGCATCTGTTGCTGCTGCTACTGCTGCTGAGAATGGTGTTTCTTCTTTTGGTTTCACCACTTTGCCCGGTCATAAAGCTTCTTCGTCTCCATCATCAGAGCCACCGGTGGCCTTGTTGCAGCAGCCAGCTGCAGAAGATATGAAATGTGGTGTGGGTGAGGTGTTGACTAAAGAAGAGGCCAAGAAGGAATCTGCTTCTGTCGAGTCAACTGATGGAAATGGTAATACTGACGCGGCGATTAAGACAGGGACCAATCTGTGAGTAAATTTAGAGATCTTATGCTTTAATTGAGTTTGGTTTGGTGTATTTATTTTACAAGATTTTTAACCTTAATCAAGCCCTTTGATGATTTGTTGGATGATTTTTTTCTCCCAGAAAACTAGCTAATCCGGAGAGTCAAAATCAAAAGGATGAAAAATTTGAAATAGATCTGATGGTGAGACACATATCAAGCTCTGCTTTCTTGATTTCAATATGTTGTTCTTATGGGTTCTGCTTTTTAGGCTCCACCTCCTCAACAGAGATCATTTCAGGGAAGTGATGGCGAGGTTGATTTTTCTGATCACAAACAGATGGTGATGCAGCTTTTCTTCAACTTTTCATGTCTCTTTCCAATTGGGTAGAGTTTACTTTCAGATCTGAGTCTTTTTTCTCTCTAAAAACTTGCAGGAAACTAGCAAAACTAAGGAAGATGAGAAGCTCAGGAAGAGTGGCAAGGAGGAGTCCATGAAGTTGACCGAGTCAGGTACTATCCAGGAAACTGGGGAATCATCAAAGCAAGCATTCAATGAAGAAATGAATATCGAACTCAGTATTGATTTGGAAAAATCCAACAAGGGTATCGCCAGCAGCATCAGATCACTGCATCAAGCTCTTAAACATCAGCAATTATCAGCTAAATCTGACACCCACACAGAAAAGACTGGTAATTAATTTACCGTCAGAATTTCACTTCTATCCTCTACTCCTAAATTTCAAGTCGTCTTGATTTTGAATGTTTTATGTTGCATTTACAGCTCAATCCAGTTCTATGCCAATGTCAATGTCGGTGGCCAACTGGCCTCCAATGGGGTAAGCTTAAAATCTAACTTTTTCCCACTTAACATATTAAAGAACAAGTCTTGATCATAAAACAATTAGCAGGTATGTGGCACCTTTGCAGGGGGTCATATCCATGGATGGTAACACAATGGCTTCAGCGCCAATTCAGGTACCATATTCTTATTGCTCAATTTCTTCACCATCAGTTACTGTGTTCTTCTCTATCTTTTTGGCTACTAAATGATGCATTTCTTACAGCCATTATTCACACATCCAAGGCCAAAAAGGTGTGCCACACATTGCTATATTGCAAGGAACATACACTACCTCCAGCAATTCATGAAGATAAGCCCATTCTGGCCAGCTACATCTGGATCTGCTGCACCTATGTTTGGGGCCAAACCTTGCAATCTAAATGTCATGCCTTCTACTGATCTACATGCAAACATTCCCCAGGCGATGCAAGACAAGGGTCAGGCGGTTGGCATCTTCCCAGGTCATACCACTGGAAAAGACACCAAGTCCTCTCAAGCCACAACCGTCACCGATCCCACCCAGAGAAAGCAACAAGTTTTGCTTCATCAAGCGATGCCCCCAGTGGCTCCCAACAATATACTTGTAAGTTGATCTGCTTTCACTTTCTTAAAGTTTTCACCCTCTTGCAAGTACAATGTGTGTTTGGAAAAATTGATTTGTTTTGTTTGTGATTAATTTACAGCATGGGCCTGCTTTCATCTTCCCCTTTAACCAGCAACAAGCAGTGGCGGCTTCTGCTTCTGTTCGACCTGGTTCTTCTAAGCTTACTGCCAGCACAGCAGGTGGTGCTTCAGGTGCTGCTTCAGGTGCAGCCAATTCACCCACAGTGAGTTCCTCGACTACAGCAGCTGCCCCTGCATTGAGCTTCAACTACCCCAATATGAGTGCCAATGAAACTCAGTACCTGGCAATTTTGCAGAACAACCCCTACTCTTTCCCAATGCCTGCAGTAGGAGCCCCACCAAATTACAGATCCAGCCCTCATGCCCAAGCGATGCCTCTCTTCAATGGATCTTTCTATTCTTCACAGATGATACACCCGTCTCAAATTCCACAACCACCCCAGCAGGCTCCACCACCAACTCAAGCTCAAAATCATCACCCATCTCAGTCTCAACAAACCCACCAAAACAGCAGTGGTTCCACATCATCTTCACAGAAACATTTGCAAGCGCAACAGCGGCAGCAAGGGAGTGGTGCTGCTGTCAATGGTGGTGGCAGTGGAAGTGGTGGGAGTTTGCATAACAGCTATCATGCAGCCCATAAAAGCCGATCACAGCAACCTTCTCAGCAGCAGAATCAGCACATGAACCCAGCATTACAAGCACGACATCTTGAAAATGAGGTGACTGGTGGTGAGGATAGTTCTTTGACTGCTGATAATAGAGTCTCACGCGCAGCAAACACAATGAGTGTTTACAGTCATAATTTCGCCATGCCCGTTCATCCCCAGAACTTTGCTTTGATGAACCCTCAAGCTGCCTTGTCTAATGCTGCTGCTGCTGCTAGTGCCAACTCAAATGACAAGAAACAACAGCAGCAGGGGTTAAAAAGGGGTGGTGTGGAGTCTTCTATACCACCTCAGACTTTTGCAATGTCTTTTGCTCCTATGAATGGCACTACCGGTACAATATCATCCATGGCTCAAAACCACGCTATTTTCCAAAGCGTGCCGGATTCATTAAGACAAAGTTATCACCAAATGATGACATCACCTGCAGCAGCAGCAGCATCAGCTCACCATTCTCAACAGAAGGATTTCAGAATATCTGAAGAAGCTACTAGAACTGCGGGTCATGATTCTTCCAATGCTGATGATGACAGAAAGGTCAGTGCAGGGTTGGCCGCGAAATCCGGGCAGTCCATTGCATTTTCTAGACCAGACCTTGCTACAGATGCCTCTGGTTCACCAGCAGCTAACAATCGGTCATCTCGATCACCCATCTCAACCTCCATTGCAGCAGCAGCTGCTCAATCGTCTCATCATTTACATGCTCAGTTCCAGCAGCAGCAGCAGCAGCAGCAGCAACAGCAAGTCCTTCAGCTTCAGAAGCAACAACAGAATGCTCGAACTAAAAACCCACCATCAAGTAATGGAAGCTCGTATCCCGAGCATTTGATAACTTCATCTTCTTCAATGGCTGCCAAGTTCCCAAACTCCATCTCTTCTTTTCCACTCCAAACCAGCAACACCGGTGGTTCTCCGGCTCAATCTCCTCAGTGGAGAAACTCAGTGAGAGGTCCAACCACTTCTCAAGTTCCATCTTCTCTTGCTTCAGCAGCAACCACCACATCTTCCCTCAAGAATCTTCACCAATCCCAACAGCATTCAATTAGGTCCCACCAACAATCACACTCACAGATTTCTTTCAGTGCATCAGCTAGTCAGAAACTGCAATCCACCACATCAGTGCAGATGCAGCAGCAACAACAGAATCAGAATCCCAGTAGTAATAGCGGTAATCAGAGCCCTTCTCCTCCAATGCTGGTTGGCTCTCCTACAACTTCTATATCTAAAGGTGGTGGTGCTGGTGCTGGTGGAAGCCCTAGAACAAGTGCATCGGCATCCACAAGCGGTAGAACTGGTCAGGCTTCTTTGTCTTCATCTCAACAGGTCAAAAACACTCCTGTAGGAACCCAGAGGTCTTCACCTTCCATTCTCGGTAACCCCCACAACTCAAATTCTAAATCCCAACAACAGCAACTACCACCCCAACAGCTACAAAAGCAAACATTACAACAGCAGCAAGCACAAGCCCAGGCGCATATGTTCTTCACACATCCTTACATGCAAGTTCAACAGCCTCAGGCCCAACAACATTCCGCCAGCTCACCAGCAGCAACAGGGTATTATCTTCCACGAAAGCAGCAGCAGCAATCGTCATCTTCAACAGCCATGCTGTCACTTAGCCAACCCGTGACACTTGCAAACACCACCACATCTGATCCTGCCAAAGCAATTGCAGCAGCCACTAGCAATTTGAAAGGTGGTGTCGGGTTGACCTCACAGCAAGGGATTCTTCATGCAGCTCAATACGGTGCAGCTGCTGCTGCACAGTCTTCAATGCCTGCTGGATTCCCTCAGTATGTTCACAATGCCCCTGCTGCTGCTGTTGAAGCAGCTGCAGTTCAGGTCAAACCTGCAGAGCAAAAGCAACCAGCCGGTGAGTAGGCTTTGCATAACCAACTTTTTTTTAGCCCAGGTGGTTATTCTGTACAAAAAATCAATTGATTCAATTTTGAAAGTAGTTGAAACATTTTAAATTCTTGAGTTTTCTAGGGACTGGAAAGTGGTTTTTGACTTTTTTACATCAATTGTTCTCAAATTTGAATGAGGACATTATAAATTCATGAGGCAAATTTGAGCAGGAAATGACGATTTGCGTACGTGGCAGCCTGAGAAGAAGTAAGAAGTTACACATGGCAGTAGAGCTGTGCTGATTCAGTCGGGCTGTCGAGAAGTTAAGGATCTAGAGCTGTGCTGGTTCGGTCGGGCTGTTGAGAAGTTAAGGATCAAAGCTTAAGACGGGACCCTGCGGTCGAAAAGCTTCAAGCCCTTGAAGTTGTGGTGGTGACCATGAATGAGTTTTTAGATTTTAGAACATTTTTGGGGTGAATTTTCTCCCTTGAAAGATGCATAGGCCAAGGGTTTAAGACGCTATCTTGTTGGACATATTATAATGAAAAGACAAAAGGATGGCAGCATATATATTATTTATTCGAGACACATAAAAGGAGTAAACCCTTTGATTTATTTATTTAATCATTTGGTTGATACTTTTCTTTCATTTTCGAATCTTGTGGTGAATATTGATGCATGTGATGTTGCTCTTTTGGCCTCACCAAACCAAAGTGGTTTTGGTATATTCATATTTCTATGATATTTATAACACTTTTTATGTGCTTAGGAAAAAAAACATATAAATTACCTAACTTAGAACTTGTGATTGTGCGGGTATAAGAATGTGTGTTTAGGGTTTAAAATGAGGTGTGTATATATATAGAGAATATTATTACAAGTTCAGTCCTTACACTATTAACTAATGGCATTGTGGTCTAATACTCCTCGCAAATTAAGCGCGGGAGCGATTTTGTTTGAAATGTAAAAGACAAACTTAAAAGTTAGCTGGTCTTTAATCTTCACTAGTTCTCTTCTCTCCTCCCACCATCCGCTTACTGTTGCCAATATTTTAGTGTCACCCGTCTTGCTAGTGTCGCCATCCGCTTAGTGTCGTCTCCTTGCTTTGGCGACAATAGTGTCGCCAAACGGGTTTTAGGGTTTTGTTTCAGTGTTCTTTTTTCTTCTCCTCCATTGTGTCTAAAATATTAAAACCCTTGCAAAATATGGAACCTAAAGCTTTGTGGCTTTCGCGAGGTGCACCGCCAGAAAACCGGCCACACGTGTATGTTGGCAGCGACGAGGAGAAGCTGGGCTCACCGTGTGGTGGTGGCGGCAGCATGGAGGTGTAGCAGATATGGGGTGGCGGCGGCTGAGGCGGCTGATCTAGGGTTTTTTTTTTTGTGGCGGCGACTAGGGTTCCGCCGCGTGGTGGTGGGGTTAACGACAGTGGCGTTGTGGTGGGGGTTGATGACAGTGGTGGTTTGCGGTGGCGGCGGCGGCGGCTAGGATTTCGCCACAGGTGGTGGCGACAGTAGTCGTGGTGTGGTTGTGATGTTGGTATGGTGGTGGTTGACGGTGGCAGAAGGAGGTGTAGAAGAAGAAGACCGTGCGCAACTGTTTATGGTGGTGGTGGGTAGGGCAGCGGCGACGGCCGCCCGCCCCTCTGACGAGTTTTCAGACGGTTGTATTCAAGGCTCTAATACCAACTTAAACCTTATAATTGTGAGTGTATTAGAATGTGGGTAGGTTTACAACGAGGTGTGCATATATAGAGCACACTATTACAAGTTCAGTGGCTACACTATTACCTAATGACATTGTGGTCTAATACTAAATATCTTTAAAAGTCACTCACGCTCTAATGTTTTTTTACGCTATAATTTTTTTTAAATGATTGAATTAAATATAACAGTTATAAATTTTTTATTATTATTTTTATCTTGCTGCAAGTTTGTTAGAAAATTAAAATTTTATTCATGTGAGTTTCTAAATATTGTTATTTTTATATTTTTGAATATAACATATAAAAAAGAAACTATATTTAAATATATTATATAGTTATAAAATAAATAAATTTTAGGAAGTATTCCACGTGTTCAAAGTATATTTGTAGTTGATGCCTTAGATTTTCAAATCTTGTGATGAATATTAATAGGCATGTGATGTTGCTCCTTCGGGCTCACCAAACCAAAGGGTTTTGGTATTCATATTTCTGTGATACTTTCAACACTTCGATGTATGTTTTTAAATTACTTTGATTTGTTTATTAGTTAGTTGCATGTCGGATTATGATTCATTATAGTGAGATCAATCATGTGGCAATAGCTATGTTAGTTCCACGAGCACGTGAACTAATTGGTATTCAATTGTTTATGATTATTTTTTTATTTTGTGTTATAACTAAAATAAATAAAAGTTGCTAGGTAGGGAGACCTATGAATTGGATTGAAAGCGCATTCTAGAAATGAACTAAAAGTTTTTTTTTAAGTGTTTTATTTAAATGATTCAAAGTTTGTTTTTCTCATTAAAGTCACTCAATTTTTACTAAGTGTTCTAATCCTATGTAATATTTTTATAAATGTTTAAATTTTTTAAAATTATGTAGGGTTGATGTTTATATATAAAAAGTTTACATAATTAACTCCTATAATTTAGTAGAGATACACACGTTACATATTGACTAAATCAATTCCTAACATTTACATTATCTAATATCCCCCTTCAATCGAAATGGTGACGGTCCAAGTCGAAGCATGGTGCGAAGCGTCTCAAACTGAGCACGTGGAAGACTTTTAGTAAAGATATATGCCACTTGAAGATTGGTTGGAATAAACTTGGTATACAATTTTCCTATGCAACAAGTTCCCTGATGAAGTGATAATCAAGATCAATGTGTTTTACCCATTTGTGAGATACCGGATTATGAGTCATGAACAGAGCGCTTTTATTGTCACATAGTAGAGTGGGCTGGTCAGGTGTAAGGCATGTAGTTCCCGAAGTAGATGAGTAACCCAAACGAGTTCTGCAGCAGTGTTTGCCATGGCACGGTATTCAGATTCACAACTGGACCGTGAGACTGTTGGTTGTTTCTTGGCACTCCAAGAAACAAGATTATCACCTAGAAAAATCGAATAACCATAGGTTGAACGACGCGTTTCAAGACACCTAGGCCAATCAGCATTCGAATAATCAAGTAAAGAATTCTTGTGTGGACAATTAAAGAGGAGACCAAAAGGAATCGTGCCTTTGACATATCTGAGTATTCTTTTGACCGACTGAAAATGAATGATAGTGGGGTCATGCAAAAATTGACTCACTTGATTTACTGCATAGGATAAGTCTAGCCTTGTGATGGTCAAATACTGAAGTGCCCCAACCAACGAGCGACAAAGAGTACGATTCGAAAAACGTGAACCATCGGAGGTGAAAGACTCATGAGGGGCCAGAGAGGTGCTAACCGGTTTTGCCTCAAGTAAATCTGCATGAGTAAGAATGTCGCGGGCATATTTGGATTGAGTGAGAAATAAACCGTCATCAGTATATTCCACCTCAAGTCCCAAGAAATAGTTAAGATCACCGAGATCATTAATAGCAAATTCATGATTCAGACGCTCAATGAAAGTAGTGTTGGTTAGCTCATTATAATGAAAGTAGTGTTGGTTAGCTCATTATTTACAGTAAGAATGAGATCGTCCACATAAACTAACAAATACATAATGTTGACACCCGACATTTCCAAGTCATCATCCGTACACAACTTAAACGTATTTACATTAACATGTTTCCTGAATCATTCGAAGTCATGAACTCGAACAATAAAAATCTAGCGAACATAGCACATCGATCGTTTCATACCTTAGTAATTATAAGAATTACCGGTTCATACGGACGTAAAACCCGTATAACGCAAACGATAACAATTAATTATATTAACGAAAAAAATATTTAGAATTATATTATAAATAAACGATCATGTCCCGACGATTAAGTCCTTAATATATATTATATGATACACATGAAAAATCCTTGTAGAAACATTCCTAGAATTTATCATATTAGGATGATTATAAATGTGAGCGGAACACATTTACAAATAAAAATATACGTAACTTGAACGTTTTTCGTTTGAGATCATTAACACATCTAAACTACGAGCGTATATATATAAGTATATATATATATATTATATACCCGTCACATCTCTTTAATTTATATTATGACGGCCTCGAAAGTTATTAAAACGGGTATTAGTTGCGGGTAGTGTACCGTGTTTGAACCACCTTCAACGACCACTCTCATCATTATATTCAATTTTACACTCCACTCAAGACGTCACATTGTCATTATTTTGAGAAAGAGTGTAATCCACTCAAGACGTCACATCGTCATTATTTTGGAACTTGTTTATGACAACACTCAACCTCCATCTCATCTAATATATATATGTCCCGCACGTTATGAACGTTGGTGATTAATTTTAAAATAACCACTATGACGTTTAGAAATCCCAACATATATGCATGATATATTTGCAGAACAAATAATTATAAAGTTCATAAACACTCGTAGGAATTTATACCGAACCTCTCGTAGACATTATCACGTGTCGCCACGATTAGGCATGTATATATATATGTGTGAGTGTGTGTGTGTGTATCTTGTCGCACATAAATAAGGGTATGTTATTAAACTAGTCATTAACTAGTTGGAGCATAGAATCATACATCACTAAAAACACGAACAACAACATAAATAAGGGTATGTTATTAAACTAGTTGGAGCATAGAATCATACATCAACTAAAACACTAATAACTTTTATAGTAATAACTATTATCCTATTTAAGGTATACGCATTAGATGATTTAAATTCCAACATTACCACCCATCCCTAAACCGACCTAACACATCACTCTTTTCTTTCTCTACCTCACGCCACCACCAACTACAATCATCACCACCCACACGCCATCACCAACTTCCATCGCCACCCCATGCTCCATCAGCCGACATATCTTCCATAATCCAATCTTCATGATGGTATTTCATGGGATTTGACCTTTCACTACAACAACACTCAACCTATATATATATATTTTTAACCACCTAAAACAAGATCACATTTCCAACTCTCAACCTCTTTCTCTCTTTCTCGGCCTACACCCAACACACACACACACACACACAGACACATTCTAGTTTTTGAATCGTTTACTAAAGATCAAGCAAGGATCATCCACTATTGGTGTTCCAAAACATCATAAAAAAGCTATCTTAAGGATTCTAGCCACAAAACCCGAAGATCAACCACCCTTTGTCTCTCAAAATTGCCATCTACACTTTTAGTTGGTATAACACCTCACAAACTCTCTTTTCTTTAGATACAAGCTTTAGTGCACTTTGTTCACCACAAGACATGGAATTTTCATAAAATTCTTTTAATCAAGTAAACTAACATGTGAATGAGGACTAGATCTAGTGATAGAACATGGAAATATATGTATATGTATGTCGTGTATTATGAGTATATGCATGTTGTGTTTCATAAAGGTTACTAAAATACTAGATATATATAAAGTTTAATATGTATATATATAGTTGTGTTATTTCACTCATTAAACACATGAAACTTACATGGACTATTTTACAAAGTAAAGCCAAAGGTATATGCATGTGAAACTACGATATTCAGTTCATAAATGATTAACATGTGTAAATCTTGTTAGCCATAAAGTGTAATCATTTAACTGGAAACGAAACGAGTAGATCTACAAATATATGGTAAACATGCATGTATATTTATGTATATTTGTATATATATTTTTGTTAATCAACGATTTGGAAAATAAAAACGATTAAATTATTATTATGTTTAAAGCGGTCGAAAAAGCCCATATGATCGTAAGACTTGACCCTTGTTGCATAAAAATGATTTTTATAAACTATCAATTTTACAACTTTAAAGATATATTTTTCATAAAAAGATAATAATCTACAATTTATAGGGACGTTTTAAAAATAATCAAGTTTTGAAGATAGTTATATTTAGTAAAACACCGGTTAACATGCTAGAACATTTATATAGAACGATATTGTTTAAATAGTAATATGAGAAATAAGTGACAACATAATATGTCTACGTGAACAACTATGTACATGTATGCATGTCATGAGAATATATATATATCAAAGTGCTAATGAGCATACGTTTTGCTAGAAAATGCTTACAACGAAACCTTAATAAATAATTCATCAAAACGAGTAATCATATAATTATAGTCATGTTAAACCTAAAATTTGGTCAACACGAATATAGAATAATATAAATAATATAAGTTTTATTATTATTACTTATACGATGACAATGGAATATTTCCCAAAAAAATAAGTTACACACACACACACACACACACATATATATATATGGGACGGTTCCACTAAGAAGTGGGTTTCCGCTAAGAAATACTAAGAAGTGGGACAAACGAACTCCGATTGCGCTCATTCCAGCGGCGTTGGAACCGTCTCATCGAACTCTAACCCGTACCCAAAAACCTAAATCCCCATCCACCCAACCCCCCCCCCCAAAAAAAAAAACCTAAACCCCCCTCCAACCATACCCCGAAAAGCCTAAAACCACCACCCCCACCCCCCAAAAACCTAAACCCCCCACCCCACCCCCCAAAAACCTAAACCCACCCCCACCCACCCCCAAAAACATAAACCCCCCACCCCCCAAAAAAAATCTAAACCATAAAATCTATACCCTAAAAGCTAAACCTAAGGCTAAACCATAAGGCTAAAACCCTAAAAGTCAAATGTAAAATCTAAACCTTAAAGCTAAACCCTAAAAGCTAAGATGGTATAGTTCGACGAGAAGGTTCCAACGCCGCTGAAATTAGCTCAATCGGAGTTCGTTTGATATCGTTTCTTAAGGTTTTTGTCATTTCTTAGATTTTTTAGCGAAAAACTACTTCTTATTTGATCCTTCCCCTATATATATATATATATATATATATATATGAAAAGTATATAACTACTTGATCACGACTTACATTTTTGGTACTCGATTTTGTGAGTATATCACATGTGTGAATAGTGATATGAACAAATAAACAATAATCACCGATGGGTCGTTGCTCAAAAACATCTTTTTCTAAAATGAACATGTCTTTAACCGGACTTACTAAAGCGGGTGAACATTTTGCACTTAAGACATTCGGTCTTAACACTTAATACACTTGTGTTTTGGGTACGTGTAGTTAGGTTTACTTGAACAATTATTGTTGCTAGCATTTTCATCGGACACAAGGTGAGTTTACTGTCCCCTTTTAACTTTTTAATGTTTTGTAAACATCGGTGGAGAAACATACTTATACAACATATTTGCTTACATATTTGAAAGCATGATAAATCAATGTTGCTACATTTGAGAAAACATGGAACACACTTACAAACATTTTTATATGATAACAAGAAAACAAGACACGAACATTATGTTTGCATGAGGGAACAATTATAGTGCTCATGAAGTCCCTTGGATCAAATAAAATTTATAACCATTAACTATGGATAGCCTGACATTCTATGAATAGTACTATTAGGATTGACATCCCCAGTCATTGGTTAGTCGAGCTAACCTGGGGTCCACCTGGCCAAATGACCGCATATTGTCTTAACACATACTCGTGAGGAACGAGGGAGGGGCATTCACTGTGTCATGGTTTGGTTATGCTCATGTATGATGATGTGTTGCAAAACACATATGCTTATTATACTTGTTCTAGCCCGTTTTATTCTGTTTTATCAGTAAAAATCTAAAGAAATTGGTACTTAATGAGATAATTGTTGAATATGCAGGTTCGTACGAGAAACCGATGAATATTGGTGAAGAAACGGGGTCGGAAGGAGGCATAAAGGTTTGGAAGAAAAAAGAATTAATATTTGGATTTTTAAGCTATAACGGACCGTCACAGGTGGTGACGGTCCGTCACAACCAGCCGTCTAGAGTCACATCAAGGAATTAAATATTATTGTTTCATTAGCCCTGTGACGGACCGTCACGGGTGGTGACGGTCCGTTACGAATCCGATGGGCCAGAAAGCCCTAATTCTGCCGTTTTAAAGGAATTGACGAGTTTCATTCATATCTATCGTTCGTTTGCGGCTGGAGACGACCAAGAAGCACCAGAGATGAAGGTTTTGAGTCTGGAGAACACAAGGACTGGTTTTTAGAGAAGCTTTTCGGTTTTCATCTTTTTCAGTTGTTTATTTCGATTCCAGAGATGTTTAAGTATTGTTTTATTTCGTTTTGTTACTGTAATGAGTGGCTAGTTCCATTAGCTACCTAGGTTTGGATGATTATGCATATGTAATGACATTTTCGGCATTCTAATCGTACGATTTGTTTCGCTAATATTAGAATCAGTATGTTGGTTGCTTATTGATGATGATGTATGCTATTTTTGATTGATTTCTACTGCCATGATCATGTCCTACTTGTCTTAGTTGATTCCGAGTCTTCTAGGTTGGGTTTTGCATGCTAGACGTCCTTACTTTGTGTTTTGACCGATAGACGACTGACTTGACCATAGCGGTTGGTGTCTACGCTATAGTTTGATAGTAAAACTAGTGTCCTTCCTGTTCTTGAGACCGAACAAGTGATAGAATTAGCCTGAAACCTCCTGCCCATTTTCTTTTGAGTTTAGATTACGCGACTGTCACACCCCAACCTACGGGGGAAACGTCGGGGCGGGACATGGAGACTGTTCATGGGCACATGGTTGTCTAATGTTGTAATAGATTAAACATCATATTTAAATTCATAATTCAAACCAAACAAGATTCAACGAGTACATGAAATAGAAATACAAGACAAGTTCTTTTATTTAAAACTAAACTAGGTCCACATCTTATATGAAGCATGCTTTTGATCAATCTCAAACATTCGTACCTGAAACATGGTTAAAACAATGTCAACTAAAAAGTTGGTGAGCATACATAGGTTTTGACTCTAAATGGTAGTATTGTGTTGTGTGCATACCATCCATACAAATCATGGTTAATAAGGCAAATACGGAGAGTTACTATTGTGAAACCGAATTTTACAATCAAACCTTTGTAACTAGCATACAAAACCAAAATGTGTTGTCGGTAACAATCACCCTACCTAGGTGGGTTTGTCAGACTCAATAGATCTATCATTGTTAACCGTCGGCTTGTGTAGTTAATTATTGCACATGTAAATTACACACAAATTGTAGTTTGCACACCTAGTACTCAAACATAAGGCTCAAATTGCATACATGAATGTAGGGTGGAATTGTATTGTGTAGTTTGTAAACATTGTATAATTGTACTCATGTTCCACCCCAAAAATGTAAATAGTGTAAAAAGGGGGCTATGTAAACTCACTTGTACAAATTGTGTTGGATAACACGAGCAAAAATGAAGCACAAGTGATTCTCAAATCACAAGTTAACATAGAGTGAAATGTATGAACTCGAGTTAATGTGCGCACAATGTCTAAAGTAGAGTTTTAGGGTTCATGGGATTTGTGTGTAAGGATTTGTATAAAAAAGTTTGTGTTATTTCATGTAGAGGATGTATGTAGGTTGATATAAAAGTTTGATTAAAAGTGTAAGTTTCAAGTATATTAATGATAAATATGACTTAGGGTTTTTACTCAAAATAGATAAATAAATGTCTTAAGATTTAAATTTAAATAAATAAATTCCTTTTTTATTTATTTATCTATATCTATACTACTATATAATATAGATTGGATAGATATAAGTGTAATTTACTTAATTTTTTAAGAGGTTTAATGTTATTTTTTTTACATACGATACAAGTTAGTTATGCATTAAGTTTGTTGATTTACTATTTAACCCTGTCTACAATTAAACCAAATAGTCATTAATTCAGTCTTAAATTCACACAATCAAATCTTAAATTCCTTCGATCGTTTTCTTCTCCACACTTATGAAACTTGAAAGGCCGTTCTTTTTCCTCCATGCCATTCCCCTACACTGCAATTGAAATGCCATCATCAATTACTCTCATCAATTTATGCTCTCTCATACACTGCTATTGAATCGTTTCTTCTTAAAATTGTTTCTTCTTCGATGGGTATTCGTACAATCTCCGTTTTCTTTTCACACTATTTTTAAGACGCCTGTGATAACCCTTTTTAAGACGCCGGAAGAAGCCAGGCATCGTCGGCCATCAATCTCCTCTCGTCGGAGAAGCTTCATCTTGGTGACCGCCATAAAAACCATTCAATGCCCGTGTTCAAGTCATACAACCCTAATTCAGAACATTGATTATGCGATTCTCGGCTTCTTCCCTTCTGATCCAGGGATACTCAAAAGAGGTAATTCCATTCCTGGTTTTAATTAATTGGGTTTTTTTAAATACAGGGTTTCAGTGTTGATTTTTTTTCATTTTGCAGAACAGGGAGAGATATACGGAACAAGGGGATACTATAACCTTTGAATCAGAGGTAGTTAATTTTTTTTGTTACCTCTTTGATTGCTTTGCCACAGTTAAAATGTTGTCTTGGACTGATCAACGGGTTCGTTTAATTTCCACTCATATTGGAAGTATGTATGAGATGGATGAATTGTAAGATTGATATGTCTAAACGGGTAATGGTTAAAATGGGTCATGTTTTAGTACTGCTTTGGTCCATTTTTATTAATGTGTTTTTGAGTGACTTTCAACTAGCGCTAACCGGCCTATTTATCTCACTTTTGCATTCTTTTTTGACCATTTTAAGATAAACACAACCCAAGTTGACCCGTTGAGTTTGGAGATATGTTATCGTAAATCTGTGTATGCTCTCTTACCCCCTTTTGATTATTTTCTTTTCGATAATAAGAAATCATGTTTAACCGAACTATAACTGGAAATGCAATTGAAGATACTTGGTTTGATTGTTCTGGACGTATAATTCTGGCATATGATTATGAGTAGAAATTAAGAAATTTGATGGAGTGGACTAGTTATGCTACTGAAGTTATTTAGTGAATTGCAACTTATATATTACATATTCACAGCTAAAGCTCTCAGAGCAGTTGCGACTAGTTGCTGCTATCGAGAAACAGCTGATGCAATTTTTGTGGGGATTATGCGAGTACTGGTATTGTCAATTATACCTAGAAAGGGCTGCTAATCACTACAATTAGATGGGTTCATCGTCAAAGACAGTCACAGAAAGGTTTGGGCTGCTGCAAAATTTTTGAACTTGATATGCAGCTTATGTTGAAAGAAATATTGAAGGACATTAACGTGTTCCAATATTACAGCAACAGATCAAGAGAGTGCACATTATTGGTAAACTTGAAGGTCAGTAGTAAAGTTTTTAAGTAGTTTCATGCACGAACAAGAACAACATTGCTGCCACTGTTGATATTTTTTTTAACAAGCAGCAGCAAAACAACATGGTATATATGTAGTGTCATATCTTGCTACAAAGAAGTTCTTCATATTTTAATCCACCACCAGCAAAAACTAAGCAGTCAAAAGGGTGAATGGCAGCAGAAAATGATTTGTCTTTGGCAACTTATACAAGTAGATTTAGTTTTGAGTAGAATAAACTACGTGAAGTTATTGATAAGTCATATTAGCAGCAAAAGAGTTTAATCTTTATTTTGAACAACAAAACAGCAGCAAATGAGCAAAAGGTTTTTGTGGCTATTACTAAACCCAAATGAAGAGAACAAAAAGCTTCATCTCATTGCTGTTATCGTTGAGTAGAAGGTGGTCGTGTACATGCTCTTGCTTGGAATAAGAGCTATAGGTACTCTCTCAGTTTTCCAAATTACTTTTGAGATGTGGTTTTTCAGATGTTCATGTCATTAGATTTTGTGTTTTTTAGATGTTCATGTCATTAGATTTTGTGTTTTTTGGATGTTCATGTTATTGGATTTTGTTTTGTCTTATTATATATCATAGTTTTCAAGTTGTTTCATAAGACATGTTACTTTCAACAGGAGCATGCGTGCTCAGTAGCACATGTATGCCCCGAAACTTTTTGTAGTTAAAAGATAAAAAGAAACAAATGTTATTATGATGTGTCCCTAATAGAAATAATGTTATTGTGTTTTTTGACTTGCATGGCATTTCTGATTACTATCTTCTTTTTCAGGATTGGATTGGTTTTCTGCAGTACGTAATCTCCTGGGACTTTGCAAAATTTAATAGATCATAATAAAAATGCTCATAAGATATGATTTGGAGTTAAAGTGAGAATTGAAAAGGATAAATGGTAGCATAGAGGATCTTTGTAATGCATCAAAACTCTGCTATTATATAAAACTCTGTTATTGTATCAAGTACTTGATACAACTTTCCAAAATTTATATTCAATACAAAATGTTAATTGTTACTTTTTTACTCCTACATAACCAAAACAAGCGGGCAAAGGCAAAAGGAATAAGGCACTCCTTAGAAGGCATGGCAACAATCTAGGGAACTTAGGGTGGACATAGTCGTCGTGCGGGCTTCGCACGGGTTGTCAGGGTTTCACGGGTAACACCGCCGCATGGTTTGCGGGCTTCGCACGGGCTGTGTGGCACGGGTTAATATACCTGTTTCAACCCGTTGAAACAGCTTTTTCAACTGAAAGAAACTCTCGGGGAGTTTGGATGGTGTAAAGGCCGTTGAAGTGAGTCATGTGTATTCTAAGCGATGAAAGTTTTGATAGTTTTGAAATGTTTACCGGAATGTCGCCGGTGAAGTTGTTGCCGTAGAGGTTGAGGTACCGGAGGTCCGACGATAAGTGTGATATGTCGTCGGGGAGTCTTCCGACGAAGTAGTTTTGAGAGAGGTCAAAGTAGTTTAAATTGGTGCAGTTGTAGAGAGATGTAGGAAATGATCCATTGATGTAGTTGTAATTTAGCTCAAGATGAGTTTGGTTATTGAGCTCACAAATGAAGGGTGGAAAATTTCCGGTGATGTCTAGATTGTATATGGTGGTGGCCGTACATGTGATCTCCGGTGATGTCTTGATTGTACAAGGCTTTATTGGTTCCACTAGGGGTGAGCAAAAAGCCGAATTAACCGAACCGAAACCGAAAAAACCTATCCAAACTAAAACCGACGGTTTTGGTTTTGTATTTTTGAAAACCAAAAATTACGGTTTGGTTTCGGTTTTGTATTTTTTGAAAACCAAAAAAACCGAACCGAACTGAATATACTTTTAATTATACATTGTGTGTATACACGTTTCATAATATATATTATATTGTGTTGTGTGGTTGTATGTTAAAAGTGTGTACATATTTATTTTACACATATTTATATTAATAGTAGGCTATTATTTATATTTATTAAATTTGTAAATTATAAAATTTATTTTTTATGTTAAGTATTTTTTGTTAAGAAAACTAATAATTTTTGTAGCCCAAAATATTTAGGCCAAAAATATGTGATAATCTTTAGTTAATAAAAAAATTTAGCTCCAAAATTTCAAACTCATGTTTCATTAGTTTGGGTCATTTTTCTTTTACCCCAAAAAACTCAATCCCAATTGGTTTTAAAACCGAAACCGAAACTGAACCGAACCCATTGTGAAAATCAAAAACCAAAAACCGAAACCGAATGGTTTTAAAAAAACAAAAAACCTAACTTTCAGTTTTGATTTGGTTTTACCCCAAAACCGACCCAAATCGACCCATGCACACTCCTAGGTTCCACACCCTCCTCTTAGGGTTAAAGAGGGTTCAAAAGAATAAAAATAACATGATAAATTTTAAGCAAGTAAAATAAAAGGGTTTCATGGGTAGGAGTCTCTCATCCCTTACAATCATATGAAATCAAGTCAAGTATCGTTGGTTTTGCAAAAACAAGGAAAGCAAACAGATCCTTTCTTTTGTGGTTAATAAACACCCTTCTTTTATTTGTAAAATTTTATAAATTATTTAAATTTTAGTTTTCTATTATACTAACGTGTAATATACTCATAATAGCTATGTAGAATGTGAATAGGTGTTTATTATATATTATTTGTTTTGTGGACTGAAACTCGGAATATAGTTTTCCTTTCATATAAAGTTGACCAAACCAAAACCTCATTTGGAAGGCCTCATAGTAGCTATGTGTTCAACATGTAAAATCAGGGTAATATTTTTTGTTCAACATGTAAAATCAGGGTAATATTATTTTTATAATTAGTCGTTTAATTATGCAATTATTTGTGTTCATTGAATGGGGCCATTTTCATTGTTATTGTTCCGGCTGTTAAAATAAGGTCCGCTTGTTTAGGACTCGATCTTGGTACTAGTCCATAACGATCAAAGTCGAATCGTGAGTCTATTAGTGAAGCAAATTCAATGAAGCAACAACTGGTACCATAGAGAAGCGACCATAAACTAGAAAGTCTTGACCAATTTGATACGTTCTATATCAAATAAAATATTGGAGGCAATTATTTCTCACTCTATTAACACAAAGTGGGCATAATAATGAATCTTAGTGATTTTTTTTGAGTAATACTTCAATTCAAAATTTTTGGCATGTCTGGTGATTGCTATAGTTGTATATTTTTCATTAAAGTTCAGGTGCTTTTTATTTGATTTCTTGAGTATGTTCTAAAAAGTAATCAATATTTAAATATATGAGAACTTAAAAACACAAATGAAAGAAAATAAGTAAATATTTGACTAATAAACCCAAGAGTAATGTGGTCGGATTTTACAACAGCCACGAAGCGCGGGCTTACCCACTAGTTTAAAATAGTGTGTCAGAAGTAGTGTAAATAAATATACATATATATGTTTATTTGAGAAACTATAATTTAACCCTAAATGTATTCTTAGTGTAAAAGATAATAAATCTAAATAAATAAATTTTCTTTCATCTATTTATTTATAAAAATAGTATATTCTAAAAAGAATGGAAAAATAAAAATATATATTTAGAAATATTTTTTTTTGTTTAGATAGGATTTAACCCTAATATGTATAAAAGAAACGGTTTATAAAATTTTGTTTCAAGAAAGAGTGTTTTTATAAAAACTTGTCAAAATTTGGTATTTAAAATACTAGTTAATTAATTGCATTTAAAATAAACCTTTAAATGGTTTTTATATAAAAATGAGGTTACAAACAATTTATATTTTTGTAAGAATAGTTGTTTTAGGTTGTAAATTGCAGTTTATTGTACAATTATGTTCTAAATTATATTGGGTTTATAAAATTATTTTTATAAAATGGTTTAAGTTGTTAAAAATTGAATTTAAAAAGAAAAATAGACCACCCGATTCGAACCCGGGTGGTTTCTGTGTGACACGCGCGCCTTACCACTGAACTAGGGAACTATCCCTTGCTATGGAACCGGTTGGATTTGTCTTAACATGCTACAGGATGGGAGCCGGGTCTGATTTGAGGCGTCCGCAAAAAGGCCCCGGGTTGTGGGTTTCGAAACCACGCCACTTGGCTCGTGGCGCAGTGACTTACCAGCCGAGCCAAGTGGTTTCGCTGGTCAATAAGGATTCCGTTTTATTAAATAGTATACACGGATCAAGCCCCAAATTCGATTAAACGCTTAAATTCATATGAACCCTAGATTTATATCGCTTCGATTGATTATCGATCTTACAAATTGATATAGGGCTATTAAACTATGTCCTAAAACGAATCTAATGAGACAAGTTTTACCTGTTTTGGTGCAGGGATGAGTGAGAACGGCTGGGACGAAGATCCGACTGTTCTGGGTGCTCGACCGACTTCTAGAAGTGAAATGCAGGTCAGATGAGGATTGGGAGAGTTTGAAACAAGGTTTGCGAAGGCGTGGAAGTGTTTTAGGTAGATCAATTTCTTCGTAAATGTCCGATTTGATTCAGCCTCGTATATAACAACTGTCGGCACGATTTTTACGCGTTAAATCGATGTTTGAGAGTGAATTAGGTCGTGTATAAGGTCTGTATTCATGCGAAATCAATTGGTGCGTGATTCCTGGCCAGTAACGCGTTCAATTTTTCCAATTTAGAAATGAATTGAACTCGATTTTGACTCTGGTTAGTCAAACCGATTCAAATTGATTTGAGTTTCAAATTGGCCGCGCTATGGAGTGTTAAATGGGCTGGATATAGGTCGACATTTGGTCTAGTATCTACAACAACCTTGGATAAGTTGGGTTTGATCGAGTTTACTATCCAATTGCAAGGATTTTTTTGGCCTTGTTTGACTTTGGAAAGTCAAAATTCGGGAATGGGGTCAAACCTTGAGGTCAAAGGGTTAAATTCTAAAGGTGAGGGTTAAATTTAGAGGGTTCAAATTGCGAAGTCCAAATGTTTAAAGGTTCAAACTATTTGTTCAATTTATATTGTAAAGGCATATATATGTATATTCATATATGCATATGGAATAGAAATATATAGATTTCTTTGAATTTGAATTTATTAAAATGTATGTATATGTGTGTATATAAAACCAAATTTCAAGAATTGCATTGAAAACTTGGGATTTAAATGTTTGCAAATAATAGAAGAGTAATGCACTACAATAGGATTTGAAATGGTGTTTATTGCACTAAAACCGATACAAGAAGAAAAATCAGAAATGTTATAGTATCCCCAAGTTGAGGGGATTTCGTCCCGAAATTCAACTAGTTGAGGCTACTGAATCAGCAAAGAGGTGTGGATACTTGAGCTTCATTTAATCCTCACGTTCCCAAGTAAACTCAGGACCACGTTTAGATTCCCAACGAACTTTGACAATAGGAATGCGGCTTCACTTGAGTTGTTTTACTTCACGATCCATAATCTCCACAGGTTTCTCAACAAAGTGCATCGTCTCATCAATGCGTACATCGTGAAGAGGTATATGGAGATGATCATCTGCAAGGTATTTCTTAAGATTGGATATATGAAATGTAGGATGCACATTGCCAAGTGATGGAGGTAACTCGAGCTTGTAAGCCACTTTCCCAACCCTTTCAAGGATCTTGAATGGACCCACATAGCGAGGTGCTAGCTTGCCTTTCTTCCCAAAATGGATCACACCCTTCCAAGGAGACACTTTTAGAAGTACAAGGTCACCGACTTGGAATTCCATGGGTTTTCGTCGTTTGTCGGCGTAGCTCTTTTGCCGACTCCTCGCTACTCGAATGTTGTCATGGATTTGAATGATTTTGTTAGATGTTTCTTGGATTAACTCGGGACCGGTGATTTGTGCTTCACTAATCTCGTTCAAACAGATAGGAGAACGACACTTGCGACTATAAAGAGCCTCAAATGGAGCCACGTTGATACTTGTGTGGTAGCTATTGTTGTAGGAGAATTCAATGAGGGATAAATATGAATCCCAATTGCCACCAAAATCAATAACACAAGATCTAAGCATGTCCTCAAGGATTTGGATTGTGTGCTCGGTTTGACCATCAGTTTGGGGATGGTAAGCCTTGCTCAAATCCAATCGTGTACCAAGAGCAGTTTGGAGGGATTGCCAAAATCGGGAGGTGAAACGAGCATCTCTATCGGAGATTATATTTAATGGAACACCATGACGACTCACTATTTCTTCGATGTAGTTTCGGGACAGTTTCTCGGCCCCGTAGTCTTCACGGATGGGCAAGAAATGAGCTGATTTGGTGAGACGTTCAATGATCACCCAAATTCTATCATAGCCTCTTGAAGCGCGAGGGAGTTTGGTAATGAAATCCATGGCTAGGTTCTCCCATTTCCATACGGGAATTTCCGGTTGTTCAAGCAAACCGGAAGGACATTGATGTTCGGATTTGACTTTAGAGCAAGTTAGGCATTTTGCAACATAGAGTGCAATGTCTTTCTTCATACCGGGCCACCAATATTGTTGGCGAAGATCTTGGTACATCTTATCTGCACCGGAATGAATAGAAAAACGAGTCTTGTGTGCCTCGTCCATGATAAATGCACGGAGATCATCACGATCGGAAATCCAAATACGATTCAAGTAATACAGCAAGCCATTGGGTTTGGATTCAAGCTGAAGTTCAACACCACATGATATTTCCTCGTACATATTACCCTCGGTGTCCGAGACGTGTTGAGCTTCTAGAATACGATTCTGAATGTCGGTTTGAATTCTGACACAATGAAGCATGACATGATCCTTACGACTCTAGGCATTGGCTACAACATTTGCTTTGCCGGGATGGTAACGAATCTCACAGTCGTAGTCGTTAAGGAGTTCTACCCAACGTCGTTGTCTCATGTTGAGTTCTTTTTGGTTGAAGATGTGTTGGAGACTTTTGTGGTCGGTGAACACCACACACTTCGTGCCATAGAGATAATGTCTTCAAATCTTCAATGTGAATACGACAGCACCCAACTCGAGATCGTGCGTCGTATAGTTCTTCTCATGGATCTTGAGTTGCCTTGATGCATAAACGATCACCTTGCCTCGCTGCATAAGAACACAACCGAGACCTTGGTTGGATGCATCACAGTAAACAACTAGATCATCATTGCCATCAGGAAGAGTGAGAATAGGAGAATTGCACAACTTTTTCTTGAGTATTTGAAAGGCTTCTTCCTGTTTTGGTCCCCACTCATAAGGTTTACCCTTGTGGGTTAAGACGGTGAGCGGGACGGCAATCTTAGAGAAGTTTGAGATGAATCGTCGGTAGTAACCCGTTAGTCCAAGAAATGAATGAAATTCAGTAGGAGATTTAGGGGCACTCCAATTTTTAACCATTTCAATCTTAGCAGGATCAACATGAATTCCCTTGTCATTAACAACATGACCTAAGATTTGAACTTCGTTTAGCCAAAATTCACACTTGGAGAATTTGGCATATAGTGCTCTTTCTTCAAAAGGTCAAGGATCAATCTAAGATGTTGCTCATGATCCGTCTTGGTCTTGGAGTAGATCAAAATGTCGTCAATGAAGACGATCACGAATTTATCAAGGTATGGTTTGCACTCGCGATTCATGAGGTCCATAAAAACAGCGGGTGCATTGGTTAGCCCGAAAGGCATAACCATAAATTCGTAGTGATCGTATTTTGTTCGGAAGGTAGCCTTTGGAATATCTTCCTCTTACACATGGATTTGGTGATAACCGGATCGAAGATCAATCTTCGAGAAGCAACTAGAACCTTGGAGTTGATCAAAGAGATCATCAATCCTAGGCAAAGGGTAACGATTTTTTATGGTAAGCTTATTGAGTTCACGGTAGTCAATAAACATGCGGAATGATCCATCCTTCTTCTTGATGAATATGAATGGTGCACCCCACGGTGAATGACTTGGACGGATAAAGCCTTTGTCGAAAAGTTCTTGAAGTTGGCTTGCAAGTTCTTGCATTTCAGAAGGTGCAAGCTGGTATGGTGCTTTAGCCACGGGGTTAGCTCCGGGCACAAGATCGATGTGAAATTCCACTTGTCGAACAGGCGGAAGATCGGATAGATCTTCGAGGAATACTTCGGGAAAATACCGAATGATGGGGATGTCTTGAACACTCCTCTTTTTGCATCCTTTTATACCACATGGGCTAAGAATGCCACGTACTTCTTTTGTAGGTACTTTTGGGCTGTAGTGCACGACATTAGATTGAGTCCTTTACAAGGCTTTTCACCAAAGACTCTCAATGTGTCGCCCGATGGAAGAGGTATTCGAATACATTTCTCAAAACAGATGACTTCGGCATGATGACTTGATAACCAATCCATGCCTATGATGATGTCAAAACTCCCTAATTGCATAGGTTGAATGGGAACGTGTGTTCATTGAGTTCTAGGGAGTAGTCAGAGATAACGGAATCACCTGTGATGGAGTTACCATCTGCTACCTCAACGGTGAATGTTTTCTCTAGTTTGGATCGTGTTTTAGCAAGTAAAGGTTCAAAGTTAAGTGACACAAAACTCTTATCAGCTCCGGTATCAAATAGTATAGATGAATATTGTTTATTGACAAGAAACGTACCGTTGACCACATCATTGTTGGCCTGAGCTTCATTGGCGTTTATGTTGAAAGCACGCCCACGAGCCCCGCCCTGGTTAGCAGTGACAAGCCTTGGGCACTGGTTACGAAAATGGTTCGGGTTGCACATTCAAAGCAAGCACGACCATTTGCATTGGCTGGAACCACTTGATTAGCCACTTGTTGGTTGGTTTGGTTGGTAAGTGCCTTGGCTTGACAAATATTGGCCATATGGCCATGTTTCCCACAGTGGTTGCAAAGGCGGCAAGGTATGTTTTGTGGGTGATGATAGTTGCATGTGTTGCAAAGTGGGTAGCTGCCCCCATAAGGTTTCTTGGATGGATTTTGAGCCATGGGTGCAACTTGGTTAACTGGAGTGACCATAGCATAGTTTTTGATCTTTCTCTTCCTATTGTTGCGGTATGGTTCATTTTTGACTTCCTTGACGTGTGCGAGAGGTGTTGTTGTGTCGGGAAATTTCTTTGCACATTTCCTTGTATGCGTACCCACCTTAACATGATTATCAATTAGTGTGGCAGACAAGCGGATAACATCTTCAAGGGTAGCAGGATTTCCTTCTAGAACAGTATCCTGAATCTGTCTAGGCAAACAACCAATGTACTTTTCGATGCACCGGGATAGTGGTGTGACCATATGGGGCACAAGAAGGCTCAACTCATGGAAACGGGTTGTGTAGGCTACACTTTCACCACTGTCTTGGGTAAGATCCCAAAACTCAGCCTCTAACTTCTTCATTTCATTTCGAGGAAAAAAATCCTCGGTCATGATTCTTTTCAATTCGGCCCATGGTAGGGCCATTGCCACATCCACACCCCTAGTTCTTTTCTCACCATTCCACCAGGTGAGCATCCGTTTCTGGAAGACGCTGGTAGCATGACGAACACGGAGGTTGTCAGGACAGTCACTATTGTGGAAGGTGCCCTCAATACTTTCAAACCATTGAAGGAGTCCCGTGGCTCATTCGGTTCCATAGAATTTGAGGGGATTACATGAATTGAAGTGCTTGAAGGTGCATTGTGGCGGGTTGGCACCACCACCACCATCAGTACTTCCACTGGTGCCTCCATTGGTGTTTTATTAGCTTGGGTAAGTTGGGTCACAAGTTGAGTGAGGAGAGCAACAAGATCATTGTTATTGTTGTTGGTCTCGTTGACACGACGGGGAGGCATTCTACAGTTTTAAACAAAACCATGAGAGATGTGAGAATTTATGAAAATTGTTTGAATTTGAAAGGATATGAGAATAAATGAACACAAGAAATCGTAGTTTGGATTGTACTCAAATAGTAACATAACCACTTGAATACTATGACATATTAAGGTTAATTAAACTTATATAACTTTCGAGGAGGCATGCTTTAGCCTATAAGTAAACACTCATCCTGGGAATTCCCAGGAAAGCATAAGGATCCCTCGGTTTATTGGGATTTATATGAAATACTTTCCTAGACAGAAAACTCAAAATACAGGTTTCACCCTTCCAGATTGCACGTGTCCAATATGTTGGATTTTATGGACCGACCCGATGGACAACGCGGCTGACCGAGCTATGACCCGTAAGAGTTACACCTAGGGCAACGAACATTAAATCCACTTAACCCGCTTAACTGGTAATTACGAACTGTTAGCAACACGGTATATTTTATATTCGTTACACGGGATTTATTATTTATACAAGTTTATAAATAATAATTCATATTTATTGTTTTAATCTTTTTATTAAAACAATTAAATGGGTACAGGCTTTTTATCTCGTATTAGACTTTAATATTAACTATTGGGTTTAGGCCCGGTATGATTTTTATTAGGTTAAAAGGATTAGAGTAATTAATATAAAAAGATATATTAAAATCTAATCTAGAGATAGATGATTCTTTTCTTTTTTTTTTTGATCGAAAGGCAGTTATCCAAAAAATTGGTTTTTTTGATTTGGTTTTCGCCACCCGTCAAGACCAAAAACGGAGTCATCCGTTTGGTGATTTCCGGAACCACCAAATCAACCCAAGCTAGACCCTGCCCCGCTGCTGTCCCATTTCCGGCCAGCCCCGGCGCTACTCGTCTCTCGTGTTGTCAGTTTGTGATCTAGCATCGGTTCATTGTACCTAGGTGTCTCAACCGGTTAATCATTAACTAAGGTATAATTTATCTCATCAGTAGATTAATTATTTTTTTGTGTTTGCGTGTTCATAACCAGATCCTGTTCGGTTTGTCAGTGCTGTTAAATAGGTTATGATTTTATTTTCCGCTGCGTATTTATTAATTAACTGAATTAATTAATTTCTCTGTCAAAACCTGTTTTGATAAAAAGTCAAACTGATCACCACTGAATCCCAACAGTGGTATCAGGGCCTGGGTTATAACACGTAAATCAGAACCGGTCTGGTTTCACCGGTTAGATTAATCACAAACTTTAATTATCTTGAAGTTTCTGATCTGATCTGTTTTTTTTGGGGAAATTTTTTTATTTATTAATTTGGTCATTTTTTTTAATTTTATTTGACCAAATATATTGCCCGTATGTGATTGTATTGAATATGTAAATCTGGCCCGACCCATGTGATTGAGTTGTTTGTGTTTATTATTCAGTTTTTTGGTTTTATGGTTTTGGCCCACTTTTGATGGCTCAAAGTTGTAATAGAATAGACTTTTTTTTTTATTTTATGTAATGTAATAAAAACCCGAAGACAAATCTGAAGACGCAACAGGAATCATGGAGTCAGTGAGAGTCATCCGAGACGACTAGATGCACGGAAGTCCATCATTGTGGTTGTTTTAATTTTGTGGACCCCGTGACCCGTTTGGTCTTGCTAACTGGCTCTAGCAAGATCAAACAAACTTGGCCCTATAAGATTTACATATTTATTTGCTTTATGGTTGCTTTTAATTTTTTATAACTTAAAATTATTATAAACCAACCAAACACCAAACGTTTTAAAAGAGTTTTAAAATGTCACAATCTGTCACCACAAGTTCTAATTTTATAACTTGTAGAATTTTATAAAAAAATAACAACTGGCTTGTTTTATAAAATAAATAACCACTAAAGTTTTGCAATTTAAACTAAATTTAATTTCAAAACTTATAACTTAATAGTTTTTAACTATTAACTGGTTATTCAAGTCACGACAAACTTAGTTTTAATAGGTTATTTAAAATTAAGTGTCCTGAGAGATGAAAGGGTTCATCAAATTTGTCATGACTTTAAATAGTAAAACTGGCTTTTACAACACACGTATGATTTAATCATTCGTTGTGTTTGACCCTATTCCGTAAACACTAAAATTGGAACCCATATTTAAAACCAATGGTCTAAGCCATCCTATTATACGGAACACTTGGAGCATAAAACGAAACATCGGTGTTTAGAGCCACAACACCGCACTGGATCCATAGTTTATCCTTCCAAGGTGCAAGGGTTTTGTTGACACATCCGGCCTTTCCGCAAGTACCTGTTTTAGGACGACTATTACTTTTCTCTCTTGTTACATGCCCCAGCTGTCAAGAGATTAAAAGTGGGCATAGATGAGGCTAAACGTATCAATGCATAGACATGTCATGTCTTAGCGGCCTCATACACGAGAGTTGTGCATCTTTCCATAATTGACACTAATTGTCAGTCTAGTTACCCACTTACTAATGTTGTATGCCACAGCTACCGTTATTGACTGATTTAGCTAGATTCTCACTCCTTATTATAATTTCTGTAATTGGGTCATAAATTAATAAGGATTTTTCACTTTCTTTATACTAATTTATTTTCTTTGTTTATCTTGACAGATGTCTACTGAAAATAATAATACTAATAACTCCTTCGCTCTCAAGTCTATCCTTGAGAATGAAAAGCTGGATAACACCAACTTTCTCTCATGGCAGTGCAATCTGAGAATAGTTCTCAAGATGGCCAAGAAGCTCTATGTTCTCGATGCACCAGTCCCTGAGGCACCCGATGGTAACACGGCTTCCGCTCGTAAGGCCTGGGAAAAAAAAAGAGATGATGCCACTGAGGTGGCCTGCCTAATGCTAGCCTGCATGTCCCGTGAGCTCCAAAAGAGCATGGAGGACCTGGATGCCTTTGACATGATTGAGCAACTTAAGGGCATGTTCCTGAAACAAGCCCGACAAAAACGCTATGAAACCATGTCTCAGCTCATTCGTTGCACGATGCAAGAGGGCACGCCTGTTAGTACTCATGTACTTAAGATGAAAGGGTACATCGACCAGATGAAAAAACTTGGATATCCCATGAAGGATGACATGGCTACTGATTTCATCTTAAACTCTCCCCCAAGCTCCTATGCTCAATTCGTAATGAATTTCAACATGAATGGCTTGGAGAAGACAGTGGCCGAGCTACATGGTATGCTCAAAACGGCCGAGATGAATATCCAAGGAAAGAAAAATCAAGTTCTGATGGTCAGATATGCTGGTGTTAAAAATCCTAACCCAAGAAAAGAGGTTTTAATAGCAAAGGCAAGAAGAAGGTTAATGTTGCTACCAAGCCTGCCACCAACAATAACAAGAAAGCTTCAAAAGCACCCCCTCCTGAGGAGCGCCAATGCTTTGAATGCAACAAAATGGGGCACTGGAAACGTAACTGTCCTGAATATCTAGCCAAGCTGAAGCTGCAGCCTCTTCAGGTATTCTCATTTATGTTATTGAAATTTTTACTGTTTCTAGCAACACAAGGGTATTTGATACCGGATATGGATACCACATCATTAATGTCCTGCAGGAGCCTAAAAGTTGGAGGAAGCTGAAACAAGGCGACATGGAGCTCATCATTGGTGATGGGAAAAGAGTACCAGTTCTTGCAACTGGAACATATCATCTCTCATGTCCTTTTGGCCTTGTGGTTGTTTTAAACAATTGTTTGTTTGCACCTGGTTTAACCAGAAACATTATTTCAGTTTCTTTATTGTTTGAACAAGGATTTAAGTACGTTTTTAATGGTATTGCTATTTCTGCCTACTTAAATGATATCTTTTATTTTGAGGCTAAACCTCAAAACGGTATTTATGAGATTGACGTTCAAACTGACAATAACATATATAATCTTTCTAAACGTGTCAAATCTGGCATTAATGATACTTTTCTATGGCATTGTCGACTTGGCCACATAAGCAAGGCACGCATTAAAAGACTCCAATCCGAGGGAATTCTTGAACCTACCGGACATGACTCATTTGATAATTGTGAGTCTTGTTTAGCTGGCAAACTCACAAAGGACCCTTCACCCATGTTGGTGAACGACCCAAGGATCTGCTAGGCCTTATACACACTAATGTGTGTGGCCCTTTCAGAACCATGTCTAGAAATCATGAAAGATACTTCGTTTCATTTATTGACGATTATAGTCGATATGCTTATGTCTATCTTATGAAACATAAGCATGAAACATTTGAAAAATTCAAAGAGTTTCAAAACGAAGTAGAGAAACAACTCGATAAATCTATCAAGACACTTCGATTAGATCGAGGTGGCGAGTATCTCTGCTTAGAATATCTTAATCATCTGAAGGAGCACAGAATTATTTCTCTGCCCACTCCTCCTGGCACACCCCAACTTAATGGCGTGAGCGAGAGGAGAAATCGAACGCTACTTAATATGGTTCGATCGATGATGTGTAGAATTAACTTGCCTCACTCCTTCTAGAGTTATGCTCTTATGACCGCCGCCCGCCTTGTAAATCTGGCACCGACTAAAAAGGTGGAAAAAACCCCATATGAGATATGGCATGGGTCTAAACACAATTTGTCTTACCTTAGAGTATGGGGATGTGATGCATATGTCACCAGCGATTCTGATGACAAGCTCGATCCCAGAGGCGAAAAAGTTGTTTTCGTCGGTTACTACAACAAAAGCGGATATTATTTCTATCATCCTGATGCAAACATTGTTTCCATCAAAAGGAAAGGACGCTTTCTCGAGGAAGATCTTCTAAATTGAGGAACCGGAAATAATATTATGGATCTTGAAGAAATTCGAGAAACACAAACAACCGCTGAGGAAGTCGGAGCGTCTGATCAACAAGAAGCTGTTGCTGATGAATCAGACATAAACACAAGCGTTCGCAGAAGTAGCAGGTCTCGTAAAGAACCTAATAGATACCTATGGCATCTTGAAGCTTCTAAAGTCCTGTTAGTAGCTGAGTCAAATGACGAATCTACAAATCTGCTATCTCAGATCCTGAATCCGAGAAATGGCTTGAAGCCATGAACGCCGAGATGCAATCTATGTGTAGGTCCTTTCGTGTGTGTCGGATCGTCACATGCAAGTGGTCTACTAGTCGCACCGGGTTGCGGAATACCCGTGACTAGGTGGAGTCTTACTAAACAAAGTAAACCAAACACGAGAGTCACAATAAACGTTCTTTGTATTATAAACACTCGACGGTTACAGAGAGAATACAAGCTGCGTACTTAGCAAAACTGAGTTCGTCTGAACAAATGGTTCTGCGTACTTAGCCTTTGTGAACCTATCCTATTTATACAGACCTGATGCCTGCGCACTTAGCAAGTGCGAAGGACCAATTGCTCTTGCGTACTTAACAAGTACGCAAAGGTGTTCTTGCGTACTTGCTAAGTACGCAGGAGCTTTCTCCTGCGCACATGTAAGTGCACAAAACACTTGGCAGAAAAATAACATACATTATGTAAAAGTAAATACAACTCGATAAACTATTAAATAATGACTCATAAATACAAAGACAAATTACAGACATTAGACATACAAACTAAGACTCTATCCAGAGTGTTGTCACAGGAAAGTGCATCAACAAACTCCCCCTTGACAACAGCTTGGGATCTTCATCGTCTTCAGTCTTCGGTCTTCAGTCTTCACAACATCTGCTCCTTAGCTTCCATCTTCTTTTTGTAATCAAGACAGAAATTGATCAACTTGTCGTATTTGACAGAGAGAAGCTTCGTCCATTCATCAGTGTGGACGCAGTACTTGTCGGCTAGTACCTCCAGATCGTTCACAGAAAAGTTGATGAAGCAGACTTCATCAAATATCCTGATCACTTCCTTTGGCACAATATTTCCACTTGCTGACTTACCTTTACTCATTACCACAGCCTCGCCTGTTTTTGGATCAACGTACCAGTACCACATGTCACCAAGAATATCCTGAGGTAACTTGCTCAGGGGAATTTTAGTTTCACATCGCACTGGCTTGTATACCAATCTCTTTATGGGCTTCTTAGTCACAGGATGCACAACATGCTTATCCTTGACTCTTCTGGGCACCTGAGGCTTGAGGTATTCAAATTTCCCTAATCTTGCTTCACGCTGTAGTGTTACCCACAAACCCATTGCTACTGCATTATTCGAGTGACTTAGCAGATCGCGGTTTGCGAGGTTAACTAGGTCGTACTTGGGCAAAGAGTTGAACGCCTCACTGGTGGGTTTCAAGTATTGAACCCCCCCCCAGATCTTTTGATGGCGAACAACTGCTTGTCCTCCTTAAACCTAACAGCTAAGATCATACCTGTCACTCCGTGCTTGTCTGTGATAGATGTCTTTTGCCACACGGGAGCTGGACCCTTTGTAGATGCAGAAGGCATGTCTTTCTCTTTTTGTGCCTCGGGGTCCACAGGTATAGGGTCGACCGGGGAGGCTTCAGTTGTAGTTTCAACATTACTTGCCGTGTCAACTGAGCCTGTTTCGAGCATAGAGTCAAGCGATGGTACTTCAAAGATCTCACCATCTTCTAACTCATACTTACCTTCCCCGTCGCCCTTGGGAATCTCAATCACCACATCATCGTCATCCTCGTTCCAGTCATCACCAGAGTCGATCTCTCCTTCTTCCAGATTAAGGAGAGCATCGATCTGTGCCTCTTTGGAATAGTCAGGCTCTAAATAGAGGATCTCATCATCAGATAAGTCCTTGAGCACGTCAGCCGCTGACTTTCCTTTATCTCCGCCACCACCACCTGAGGTATCACCACCCTCTTGCTGAGTAGACTCCCCCTCTTCCAATGGAACAGAAGATATGGGCACAATCGCCAAAGCTAGGTGCTCACCTCCACTAGGACCGACTTCAGGATCCTTGTCTTTATCATCATCCTTAGTCAGATCGACTGGATGACAAGACTCGGCACCGGTGGATTTCTTTTCTTTCTCTTTCTCTTTCTCTGTCTCCTTCTCTGTCTCCTTCTCCCCCTGAGCACCTAGCTTCGCGGTCAGTTCACCAACTAATTTGACCATAGATGCGTGCTCCTTCCTTTGTAGATCCAACCTTAGCTCCAGGGAAGTTCTGTGGGCTAGAATCATGCCATTAGTCTTCATCAACAGTTCATTCTGTGCCATGACATTCTTCAACCGTTCATCAGTCCCCGTTCTCTGGCAACGCAGAATCCTAACTTCATCCGCCAGAGAGTTTATCTGTGCTTGTTGAGCATCAGAATCCTCCTTTGACTTTTGAATAGTCTTCAACAAGCTAGCAACTTGGGTTTCTAGCACATCGATCCTAGCTTCATTTGGATCCGGATGCCTAGATAATGAGGCTTCGGCGTTGTGGATGGGGGAAGAGAAGATTGTGTCAAAGTCGAACCCCTGTGAGAAATCACCATAGTTAAAGGGTTGACCTGACGACTCTTTGGTGGGTGTTGGGATGGGGGATGTAATGATGGGAGTTATGGTTGGGGTGATGGTGACTGACTCCGTGAGAAGTGGAGCAGTCACCGTCACCTGGACGGTTGGAGTAGGGAGGGTCATCGTCACAGGAATCACCTCTGTGACCGCCGTGACTGCCACATCTGCTTGTACCAGTGGCCTTCTCCTCCTTCTAAACAGTTGCCGTGCTGGCGTGGTAGATTCTGACTCTGGACGGGCAGATTCAACTTGTACTGGCTGCACAGTCGGAATCTCTTCAACCCTGGGGATAGCAACCTCTTGCCTATCACCCCTTTTCTTGTTGGCCCTCTCATGCCTTTGTCTTTGTAGAGCAGCGTCAGAGTCGGAATCCGGCTCGTATTCGCTGCTCGAGCTTTGTCATTTTCTTTTGGAAGACGACGCAGGTAGGGTTACCTGTGCCGACCTTCTCGGATGTGCCTGTGATGGTGGGTCATCGGAATCAGAAGAATCTGATTCTGTTGCCTCCGAATCGGATTCCTCAGCACCACCAACATCACCTTCATCATCATCATGCTCTTCCTCTTGCTCTTCACCAGAGTCATCACTCATCTCTGGTGCTGAGTTGGGACTATACCAGTTCCAATCTTCAGGAGCGATGTATGCTTCATTCAGTAGGTGGCCAAAGAGTTCAGTGTGCGCAGGGGTAGGTTCTACACTGCCTGGCTTTAGAAACTGAGCAAAGACTCTCTTGTCCACCCTTTTTACCTGCAGTCTCTCCCCGATAGCACGTAGGTTTGGCAATGCATCATCGATCAGGAGCTGCACAAACCTCGGGTACAAAAGGAACATGAACCTCTCTGCTGTATTTATCTGGTCATTGAGTGCTTTGAAGAGAAGTTGTAGCCCCGATTGAGAGACAGGCCCACCATGGCCGCTGCAAGGTCATGACCCATGGCATCTTTCCCCGCTTTCCTGGATGAGATGCACACGATCATGATGTGGGCAAAGTAACGCCATTGATCCAATAGCCACATCTTCTTGTAAGAAGCATAGTCCCTAGCCCCGACATATCCCATTCTGTGCCTCCAACACCCATCCACGTAGTAATCTGGATAGGATGTCGGGTCGGTGGCAAGGTCTCCGAACTGCAATACTCTCCTTATTGTATCCTCAGAGATAGCAATAGCCCGACCGTCAACAGTAGCCCTTATGACATTCGGGGATACCGTGCAATCGTGCTCTGCAGTCTCCCAGAATTGCTCCAGGTAAGGTCTTGAGACTGTTGGGTTTGCTGAGATTGCATAACTTATTCTTGATCTGTTCAGAAAATCCACAATCTCCCTGTATTGCAAGGCTGCGCCTTTCCATTCTGGTTCGGTGTTAGCCAATAGGTTGAATTCGTCAGTGAATGCACGAGCCATAGCCTACAAACACACACAGAAAACATATTCAGAACAACTTATAACACTGGAAGTAGACACACATGACATAGGATAGTAGTTACACTTTGAAAAAATTTTAGATTTAGAAAAAATTTCTAAGTGTTGGTCCTACACACTTAGCAAGTGTGCAGGATTTTCCTCTTGCGTACTTAACAAGTACGCAAGAAGTATTTCTTGCGTACTTGCTAAGTGCGCAAGAACAGCCCTTAGCAAAAATTTCTGAAACTTGTAATTCGTTCAAAACGTGGGTTGATTAGGTCGCCACTAGGTCGGAATCAAGGATTCTAACCTATGGTACCATTATCAACACCACACACTGCTTAACCTCGTTCAATTTTTGACCTAGACCAGTCGCCGACCCACTGTCGGTTCAACTTCAACCGTCGGATAAATCGAGGACCAGGAGATGATTAGGGAATCGATTAAAGCTTCCTATTAGCTTGTTACAGATAATAAGTTACCCAAACAACCCCATTTTACCCCAAAATATATCGGATTTAACCTAACATTTTCTAAGTCAAAAATCGGTCAAAGGTCACGATTAAACGGATGAAATCGGCCAAGATTCTCACCAATGAGATGAAATAAGATGATGAAAGTATGGACGGGACGAAAAGATGGTTTAGACACAAGCGATTTTGAGAGTAAAATTGCAGGGGGAAACTTTGGGTTTGAAAGCGTAAAGCCTGAGAAAATTTCTAAGTCTCTGATTTATACCCCTCACTTACTGTTCGTGCATACTTGTTAAGTGCGCACGAATTAACTCTTGCGTACTTAACAAGTGCGCAAGGCTTAACTCTTGCGTACTTGTTAAGTACGCAAGTGTTACTTCGTGCGTACTTGACAAGTGCGCACACCCCTTAAGTGCGCAATTTTCAACTCAGAATTTATGAAGATTTTCAAGTTAAATAACGAACAAGATAAAAATATTCAACCAAGAGGATTCAAAATCAATTCAGGAAGGTTAAATACAAATATTTTTGGCTTTTCTGAATAACGTTGAACTATGCATAAACTTAAAATATTTTTGATCTTTTCTCATAGAAATATACAAGTATTCACACAAGCTATTTTTGATCAAAGACACGAGCAGAGGATCATATCAGGCTAACTTATAGCAAAAACGATACAATATAAACATCAAAGAATATGGGATCATGTCATGTATTACTCTTTATTCATACGTAATAAGCACATTAACAAGTAATTCAAGTTGACAATATTATGAGATTTGAAACTATACGCATCTTTGTATCATGTTCTTGTGTATTAAGGTATTAATTATAAGATATACAACGTGTACCCCACTGAGATGCTATGATATTTTGCACTATCTTCAAGGCATCTAAGATTATTTTCAATTATTTTCTTAATTTTCAGAATGAAGTTACATCAATTAGCACAGAAAAATCAAGTAGAATCCATAAGGATTATCAGGAATCATAAGATTCAGAATCGAGTGATTCTTTTGTCTTGGTTTCATGTGATTTTCTTCTTTGAATATCGGTATGATGATTCGGGATAATGAACATGGTGTTTGATTATAGGGTAAGGGGATCCAACTTTTATCTGGATTTGATTTCAATGAACCAGGAATGATTCAAGGGTGAATACATGCTCAACGGTTAATGTAGAGACATGTCTTGATTCAATCTCTCCTTGCATACTTGTGAGTATGGGCAGTGAGATGAACCGCATTAATTGTGCTAACAACATAACCCGAAACTGATCTCAAAAGAAAATTATTGTCAAAATCTAACATCCTTTATCTGATAGTGATCTTTTCTAATCTTTTACTCACACACGCTTGCAAACATGGGTTCAAATCACAGTTGTAATTTATATTTTGTTTCCACACTACTAGTGATTCAAAGATGCATACAGCCTACTGACAATTCAAATTACTTGTAAATAAATAGATTAAAAACATAATAATTTAAACAATTAAGTAAATATGACGCAATCATTTCCCATATGAGTAGTCTGTGGTGTTTAGATCATTTATGATGTACTATCATTTCCTCTTTTCTCAAGTTAACTTTGAAATTTTCTCCATTTTCTATTTTGTTTTTGGTTTTTGTAAAATATTTTAAAGACTAAAAGAACTATGCAGAAAATTTAAAAGAATTAAAAATTTAACTTTCATGAATTGAATTGAGTTAAGAAAACTTAGTTTTCACTCAGGATTGAACATTCCTATCAAGTTGACAAGATGCTCAAAACGGGATCGATCAAATGCCTTTGTGAAAAGGTCAGCAAGATTGTCATCCATGTGAACTTTTACAAGTTCAATTAAATGCTTTTCAGCACAGTCATAGATGAAATGATGGCGAATCTCTATATGTTTAGTTTTGGAATGTTTCACTGGGTTATTTGTGATGGACATGGTGGCATTGTTGTCAATGAATAGAGGAGTTCCAGTGAAGTTCAAGCCGTAGTCTCGCAATTGCTGCTGAATCCATAATATCTGAGAACAACCGCTAGTTGCAGCAATGTACTCTGCTTCACAAGTTGAGACAGAAACCGTTGACTGCTTCTTACACTGCCAGGAGACCAGTCTGTCTCCTAAGAATTGACATCCACCAGAAGTTGACTTTCTGTCAAGGTTACAACCGCCATAATCTGAATCAGTGTAGGCTTTGAAGTCGAATGACTGCTGCTTAGAGTACCAAAGACCTAATCGGGGTTTCCCTTTCAGGTATCTGAAAATTCTCTTCACGGCTATCATATGTGACTCCTTCGGTTGAGACTGAAACCTTGAGCACAAACATACAGCAAACATTATATCGGGTCTTGAAGCTGTGAGATACATAAGTGATCCGATCATCCCACGGTACAACCTGCTATCCACATCCTTTCCATCTCTGTCAGGATGCAAACCATGATTGACTGGGATTGGTGTGCCATAAGTAGTGCTATCACTCATCTTGTATTTTGACAAGATGTCCTGCACGTACTTAGTTTGATGTAGATAAATACCATTCTCTCTTTGACTGACTTGCAGACCTAGAAAGAATGACAGTTCACCCATATTGCTCATTTCAAACTTTGACTTCATCACCTTCTCGAATTCCCTACACATCCCTTCATTGGTCGACCCAGAGATAATGTCGTCGACATATACTTGCACAAGAAGAATGTCACCTCCTGCTTTCCGTATGAAGAGAGTCGAGTCAATCTGTCCACGGTCGAAACCATTAGACAGTAAATGCTTAGATAATGTCTCATACCATGTCCGCGGTGCTTGATGAGGACCATAAAGTGCTTTGTCGAGCTTGTACACTTTATTGATATTATGCGGATCTTCAAAACCGGGAGGTTGAGTGACATAGACTTCTTCATGCACCTTACCATAAAGGAAAGCACTCTTCACATCAAGTTGATAGACCTTGAAGCCGACATATGTGGTATACGCCAAGAACAGTCGAATGGCCTCAATTCTAGCAACTGGGGCATATACTTCATTGTAATCCAAGCCCTCTTGTTGATAAAAACCCTGAACAACCAATCTTGCTTTGTTATTCACAACTACATGACGATCATCCGTCTTGCATTTGAACACCCATCTGGTACCAATTGGCTGAAAGCCTTTTGGCAAGTCAACTAAATCCCACACTTGCAACTTTTTGAATTGAGACAGTTCATCTTGCATCGCCTCAATCCAGCAGTTGTCAGCGAGAGCCTCCTTCACATTCTTCGGCTCTACCTGGGACACGAATGCAGCATGCAGACATGTTTCCATGACACCAGTGTCAAATATCTCTGTGTAAAGACTGGTGTTCTCAGTGATGGTTCTATGACGAGTCTGAACACCGGCATTAGGATCACTAATGATGTTGTCGATTGGATGATTCCTATGCGCCCTCGTCTCCGGTACAATTGGTTCTTGAATTTCTGGATCTAGATTTGTGCTTAACTCCCCCATTTCCTGTGTTCCAGAGGAAGAAGATTCAATGTTAATTGGATCAGCTGGAGCTTCATTTCCTATAATTGTGTTAGGATTGGCTTGAGCGTCATCTCCAACAACATGAACACCTTCACTGTTATCGTTGTCATGAGTTTCAGATGCAGATGCAGCATTTGAATCAGGAGTTATAATTGGTACAGTAGCACGAGTAGAAAAACTGGAGTCATTGTCGCCACGCAATAAATCATAGACATTTGCGGCGTCTTCTGCAGATAAGTCAGGAAGATTGAAGGACTTGAATAGCGCATCATAATCAAAACCCCAAGCTGGACCTTTTGGTTCTGGTGGAGTGCTGTGTTTACTACAGTCCACTTCAAACCATTCCTCGACAGTACGAGTTCCTATGTTGTACACTCTCTTGCAGGGCGAATTGGCAACATATCCTAAGAAGATGCCTTCCACCGCTTTCGCATGAAATTTAGACTGACGGTCTTTATACTGTAGCAACAAGGAACAAGGACTACCAAAAGGAACTAGGTAATCAAGATTGGGAAGTCGATTGTTGATCAACTCATAACATGTCTTGTTGTGCCTTTTCACAACCAGAACCCTGTTTAAGACGTGACAAGCTGTATTAACTGCTTCTGCCCAGAAAGTGACAGGAAGCTTTGCATCTGACAGCATAGTCCTTGCAGTCTCGATCAGTGTTCTGTTCTTCCGTTCAACAACTCCATTCTGCTGAGGTGTGTACGGCGCGCTGAATTCGTGACAGATCCCTCTCTTGAGACAGAAAAGTTCCATCAAATCATTCTTGAACTCAGTTCCGTTGTCACTCCTTATTCTTCTAACTTTCAGCTTGCAAAGAGATTCCAAGCTCAGGATCAGGTATTGAAGATTATCAGCAGTTTCGTCTTTTGTACCTAAAAAATGCACCCAAGAAAAACGTGAGAAATCATCAGTTACAACTAGACAGAACGACTTACCTCCAATACTCCTGATACTTATGGGGCCAAACAGATCCATGTGTAATAGCTCCAAAGGGGTATCGATAGAGTTTTGGAGCTTGGGCTTGTGAGACTTCCGTTGCTGTTTGCCCTTTTTACACGGCATACAGTCATCTGCAACGGTAAACCTCAACTTAGGAACCCCGGTTACCAAACCGTTTCGGACAAGATGATTCATTTTATGATAAGAAATATGTCCGAGTTTCCTATGCCACAAGATGGAGTCAAGTTCTGTCGCTTTTGTAAGCAAACAAGTAGCAACTGATGAGGTGGTTTTTGCCACACTCATATCGATCTGATAAGTGTCGTTTGATCTTGGTGCTCTCATCAGAATCCAGTCTTCAGGAACCTCAAAACCGGGTTTGAGAATCAGACATTCTGACTTGTCAAACATCACCGAGTACTCCTTGTCACACATTTGGGAGACACTCAACAGGTTATGCTTCAGCTGCTCGCAAAAGTTGACATTTTCAAAGCTAACACAACCGTTTGAAACCACGCCTTGACACGTGATGCTGCCGCCTTTTTCTCCAGAAAAGGCCACATAGCCGCCTCTGAATGGTTTAACATCTTGAAGCAAGGCCATGTTTCCTGTCATGTGCCGGGAGCATCCACTATCTACGTACCAACGGTTAGAGATAGTACCCTTCGGACGTCCCTGCATGAGTAACAAAAGAATTAGTTAGATTTGGAGACCCAAGCCATTGTGGTCTTGGGTCGTCCATCCTTCTCAAAATAAACTACTTCTTTCAACTTACAGTCATGATGACTGTTCAAAATTGGTGAATCTTTGGATGAATTTGGAACAGGAGATTGAGAACCTTTAACTTTCTTGTTCCAGGATCTCTTTTGATTCTTAACCAGAACAGTAGACTTTGGCTCAACCACAGCCGGTGAGCTTGTGGAAGCTTCACCTGATTGAGTCTTAGTCAGCTGTTCCAGCTTTCTCAACCTCTTATTCCTTCTTCTTCTTTGTGGCTTAGAGAGTCTAGCCACATATTTCTCACCAGTGCGTGTACTACCAGATGTAGACACACGAGGTACAGCAGGTTGCTTTACCTTTCTTGCAACAGATGGTTTGTCCTCAGATTTAATCTTAGGTTTTCCCATAGGTTGTACTGGTGGTTTCACCACATTCTGCTTTGGACTTCTGGGAGGTTTCACTATTGGCGACTTAGGGATAACGGCTGGCTGTGAGACAACATGCCGTTTCCCTTGGTTCTTTGATGGACAGTTTACAAGAATGTGACCAACCATGCCACAATGAAAACACATCCTCTTGTCCACATGAGTTCTCTTGTAAGGCTCATTAGATCTGGCCTTAGATAACTCTCCATTATGAGCAGGAGGAGTTGGTTTATGAACAGGAGTCTGACATTTTTCAGTTTGGTTTTTGGGGGTATAGTACTTTTGCAAATTCTCTTTGTAACCAAGCCCATAATGAGCTGAAAAAGCCTCTTTCTTAACTTGGTTAATATTTTTATAACCCCCGTAAAGCATTACCTTAAGTTTATCATTTGTTTCAATGATATCAGGTTCAGTTAAAATGCAGTTATCACCATTAGTGATAATGTTTTTGTGGACTTTCTGTTCAGTCAACAACTCCTCAGATACTACTCCTTCATGGCAAGTGTTAACCGACCCATCATCAGAAGCAGTAACATACTCCTCACTAGATGTGGAGTTAACCTTACTTGAGTATTCACCCTTTTTAGGGGAATCATCCTTATCAGAGGACTCATCTAGACAGGTGAGATCAATGTCTATCAAGCTATTGACAAACTTCCCACTTATTGGTGGAGGAATGACATTGGTACCAAGACCTAGGCCCTTCAATTTTCTCACTACTGATTCGTAGTGCTCCACCACAAAGCGAGAGTTTTTCAACTTCTCATTTGTACATTTTAACTGCAGGATCTCATTTTGCAGTTTGTTGATTTCATTGTTCCGTTTTTCTAACCCCCTATACACAATATCCATGTGAACTTGTTGCTCACTTATTTGTAAAGAATATTCACATTTTTCCTTTTTCAACGTTTCAACAGACTCTTTAAAACGTTTTTCGTTTTCTTTGTAATTATGAGCTGCCATAGTTAGGGGTTCGAGTTTGTCTTGGAGCTTAGAAATTTCAAGCTTTAGCCCTAGACATTTAGAACAAGAAATAACAGAGAAAGGGTTAGAATCTACCTCAGATGATGAACTCTGTGCTTCTCCAATGGCCATGAGAGCAACGGCAGTGGTAGACTCCTTTTCAACAGCTACAGAAGCTTCCATCTCCTCAGCTTCTTTTCTCTCAGCCTCCATCAGCTCCATGATCTCAGCCATGAGACCAACCTGTGTTTGAGCAATGATGGCGTCCTCTAGATGAACACCCCAATCAAAGTTTTCGTCATGCTGAGCTACCAGTGCATTTGACGAACCACCTTGGTGTTGATTGTGGTGGCTAGTGTTGTTGTGGCCGTGGCTGTTTCCCTGGCTAGGTCTGGTGAAACCAGAGGCCGGTGCTCGGTCTTTTTGACACTCACGAGCAAAGTGTCCATAGTTCAGACACTTGTAGTATTTGGCCTTTGATTTATCAAATCCAACCTTCGCATTAGAATGTTCACCAATGAACTTTCTTCCTGTTCTGTTCAGGAAACGCTTGTCCCTCCTCAAAAGCATGGACATATTCCATTGAATATCCATGTCCTCAATATCATCAGGATCCACTTGGTTAAAGTCTTCTTCAATAGTTTCGGGATCCGTTAGCTTGCCACCTATGAAATTCTCATACGCAAGCATACATGATGAAACAAAGCTACATGATCTTCAGCTATTTTGACTATTGCAGAATGGTTAGCTGAAGACGTAGCTGGAGGATTTCTTGAGGTGTGTTGATGATTAGTTCCCAACCCTGATCCGGATGCATAACAAGCATGACCACCACACCCATTTGAGTGGTCTTCTTCATTGGAGTGTCCAGTAAAGAGGGCAATTCCAGAGCCCGATGATTTTGAAGTGGAAGTCGTCCCATGATACATGGAAGGGTCCTGTATCTGAGGTCTTCCCGAGCTCTCCTTCTTCATAAGATTCATGTTATGAGCTTGAATCTTACCAATAGCCTCATCTACTGTTAACTCATAGAATTTAGGATTTTCCCTCATCAGGGTTGTATACATCTCAAACTTTGGTGGCAAAGCATCAAGAAATTTTTCCACCAGTTCTTCGTCGGGATATTTCAGTTCAAATTCTTTCAACTCCGTTTGTAAATGATAGAATCTAGAGATGAGATCATCTAACGATTCATTTTCCATGAAATTGAAGCATTCATACTGCTTCCGGAGAAGATCCCGCTTACTCTTTTTAATGTCACTGTTCCCCTCAAATCTTTTCTGAAGTGCTTTCCAAAGATCCTTGGAGGTGTCATAGCCTCGGAAACTGTGAAACAATTCCCGAGTTAATGACATAGTGATTGAGCCAAGAGCCTTCTTTTCCCGATCATAAGCTTTCTTTTGTTCTTCATCAAGCTTAGAGATGGTCTTTGGCACCTCTTCATCAAGATAGATGTGTGTGGGATGCTTATATCCCTCAATGATTGGTATCCATAATGATGAGTCGGTGTATGAAATGTAGTGCTCAAAACGCGCCTTCTAATTGGAATAATCGTTTACATTTAATAGTTTAGGCGGTTTTTGAGGTGTACCGATCTCATTATCATAATTTAACATGTTTCCAAGATTTTGAAGGTTCGACATAGTAAATTACTTGGTCAAAAAATCAGAAAAATCAGACACTGTTGCGTACTTGGCTTTGGCCTTGCGCACTTGAGAAATGGTCTTGCGTAGTTAAGACTTGCTCTTGCGTACTTGTAAGTACGCAGGAGGAAATATTAAGTACGCAGGATATAACTTAAGTTCGCACAAGTTCAGTCTTGCGCACTTGTAAGTACGCAGGAGATAACTCTTGCGTAGTTAGTAAGTACGCAGAAGACTGTACTTTTTACCAAAAATGGTAAGTACGCAGGACACCTTTTCAGCAACTCTCACCAAACTTTTCCGGTCACTTGAAAATCGCCGGAGATAGTGAAAAATAGGCTGATGATCAATGCAATCGAGCCAAAGGATCAGAAACAAGTTTCTAACAAACCTTTGATGCTCAAAACACACAAATACACAACAAAAATCGGTTTTTGAGAGATTTTTGCTTCTAAAAAAGTGCTTAAGAACTACCCCTTTTTTTTATCACAAAAATCAACAAAAATACCTCTTTTTGCTTGTAAAACTCAGTAAAACGTCTCCAAACTCACTTAAAACACTCAAATTCAAGAGCAATGCTCTGATACCACTTGTAGGTCCCTTCGTGTGTGTCGGATCGTCACATGCAAGTGGTCTACTAGTCGCACCGGGTTGCGGAATACCCGTGACTAGGTGGAGAGTCTTACTAAATAAAGTAAACCAAACACGAGAGTCACAATAAACGTTCTTTGTATTATAAACACTCGACGGTTACAGAGAGAATACAAGCTGCGTACTTAGCAAAACTGAGTTCGTCTGAACAAATGGTTCTACGTACTTAGCCTCTGTGAACCTATCCTATTTATATAGACCTGATGCCTGCGCACTTAGCAAGTGCGCAGGACCAATTGCTCTTGCGTACTTAACAAGTACGCAAAGATGTTCTTGCGTACTTGCTAAGTACGCAGGAGCTTTCTCCTATGCACATGTAAGTGCACAAAACACTTGGCAGAAAAATAACATACATTATGTAAAAGTAAATACAACTCGATAAACTATTACATAATGACTCATAAATACAAAGACAAATTACAGACATTAGACATACAAACTAAGACTCTATCCAGAGTGTTGTCACAGGAAAGTGCATCAACACTATGCATGATAATCAGGTCTGGGACTTGATTGAACTACCCCCCGGTTCTCGGGCAATAGGGAGCAAATGGATTTTCAAAAGAAAAACCGACATGCATGGTAATGTACAAACCTATAAAGCACGACTAGTTGCAAAGGGTTTCACTCAAACTCAAGGTATTGACTATGATGAAACTTTCTCACCCATTGCTATGATCAAATCGATCAAGATACTGCTTTCCATAGCCGCGTATCATGATTACGAGATATGGCAAATGGAAGTCAAAACCGCTTTTCTTAATGGACATCTCTCTAAAGATGTCTATATGGTTCAGCCTGACGGTTTTGTTGATCCAAAGTATCCTAGTAGGGTCTGCAAACTGAATAAGTCCATTTATGGACTTAAACAGGCATCTCGAAGCTGGAATCTTCATTTTGATCAGAAAATCAAAGAAATTGGTTTTGTCAAGAATGAAGATGAGCCTTGTGTTTACAGAAAGGCTAGTGGGAGCACTATATCATTTCTCATCTTGTATGTGGATGATATACTGATCATTGGAAATAACATCCCTGTGCTTGACAAAGTCAAACAATGGTTAGGATCTTGTTTTGCAATGAAGGATCTTGGAGAAGCTGCTTACATTCTAGGAATCAAGATCTACAGACATAGATCTAAGCGGCTTCTAGGGCTAAGTCAGAGTAGTTACATAGACAAAATGATGACACGCTTTAGGATGGAAAACTCCAAGAAAGGAGGTGTTCCGATGACTAAATGCACTGTGTTGAACAAATCACAATCTCCTTCCATGGACATTGAAATTAAGGAAATGGAAGCAATTCCATATGCCTCAGCGATTGGTTCTATCATGTATGCTATGTTGTGCACTAGACCTGACGTCTCGTATGCTTTAAGCATAACCAACCGTTTCCAGCAAAGTCCTGGCATTATTGGACTGCAGTCAAGAACATCCTGAGGTACTTAAGAAGGACCAAATACATGTACTTAATATTTGGAGGAGTGAAAGAGGAGCTCACTGTACGGTGTTACACTGATTCTAGCTTTCAAACTGACCGAGATGACTCTCGCTCACAGTCGGGTTTCGTATTCACTCTTAATGGAGGAGCTGTTTAATGGAAAAGCTCCAAGCAGAGTGTAGTGGCGGATTCAACCACCAAATCTGAGTATATAGCCGCATCAGATGCTGCTTGGATGAAGAAATTCATTACTGACCTCGATGTGGTTCCGAGTATTCGCCAACCAATCGAGATACTTTGTGATAACACAAGTGCTATAGCTCAAGCCAAAGAGCCTAGATCTCATCACAAAGCCAAGCACATTCAAAGGAAGTTCCACTATATACGGGAAATTGTGGAACGTGAAGACGTCGTGATAAGCAAAAATAGACACAGATCAAAACCTAGCGGACCCGTTCACTAAGCCGATGACTCAAGAAAAGCATGATCAGCATAGAAATGCTATCGGTCTTAGTTTTGCTAGCGATATGTTTTGATTTAGTATTTTGAATGTGCGAACATTTAAACAGTTGTACTTTTGAATTCTTTTGGTTTACTGATTTAAATGCAATTCTGAATTCTTATAACTGTGTTCGATTTTAATACGTTTAATCCATGAATCTTGTATTCTTAATTATCCGTAGTCGATCAGAATCATGGGAACGATTCTGAATTAAGACTATTCTGAACTTCGGCTCAAGGAATTGACTCCGAACTTCACAGGCCTCATTTTGAATGACGTTGGATGTAACTCGCATCAAATCATCTTCATGGATCTTTGTCATAAGATGTTTTGCTATTGGTATACTCATTAGTATCCTCTGACCTGAGATACGTACTAGAACTGCCGTTTACCAAGAAACATTCTTTAATCACTGTCAAATGCTGTCGCGTAACTGCCAGTCATAAAGACTTTGATTAGGAATAGTTCTGAAGTTCAGTGGGAGTTGTATGTAGTCAATAAGGGATTCTGTACTCTTGCATTATATGTAACAGATAAGCATCGTGGCGCCCTCGTTGATTCAAACTGGTGAAGTGTAAGGCCTTACCCAAACTTACTGTGTGTTTGATTGGACCATTTTGATTCTTGATCGAGAACAATAATAATTGAACGCCATATGAGAATGAACTAAATCCATGTCTCATTGATTCAATTGATGTTTTATACGGAAAGGATGAATGACAACTATAGCCATAAGTCTATTGTCTTGCTTTAGTTAGCTGTTACTAACACCGAGATATTTGGTTAATGACTTTAAAGCGTCATACCTTGTTAGGGACATCCATGTGCAGCTAGAGCGCCGCTGACTGTTTGCGTTGATTTATCGTGGATCGTCCAAGTGGGAGATTGTTGGATTTTATGGACCGACCCGATGGACAACGCGGCTGATCGAGCTATGACCCGTAAGAGTTACACCTAGGGCAACGAACATTAAATCCACTTAACCTGCTTAACTGGTAATTACGAACTGTTAGCGACACGGTATATTTTATATTCGTTACACGGGATTTATTATTTATACAAGTTTATAAATAATAATTCATATTTATTGTTTTAATCTTTTTATTAAAACAATTAAATGGGTACAGGCTTTTTATCTCGTATTAGACTTTAATATTAACTATTGGGTTTAGGCCCAGTATGGTTTTTATTAGGTTAAAAGGATTAGAGTAATTAATATAAAAAGATATATTAAAATCTAATCTAGAGATAGAGGATTCTTTTCTTTTTTTTTGATCGAAAGGCAGTTATCCAAAAAATTGGTTTTTTTGATTTGGTTTTCGCCACCCGCCAAGACCAAAAACGGAGTCATCCGTTTGGTGATTTTCGGAACCACCAATCAACCCAAGCCGGACCCTGCCCCGCTGCTGTCCCGTTTTCGGCCAGCCTCGGCGCTACTCGTCTCTCGTGTTGTCAGTTTGTGATCTAGCATCGGTTCATTGTACCTAGGTGTCTCAACCGGTTAATCATTAACTAAGGTATAATTTATCTCATCAGTAGATTAATTGTTTTTTTTATGTTTGCGTGTTCATAACCAGATCCTGTTCGGTTTGTTAGTGCTGTTAAATAGGTTATGATTTTATTTTCCGCTGCGTATTTATTAATTAACTGAACTAATTAATTTCTCTGTCAAAATCCGTTTTGATAAAAAAGTCAAACTGATCACCACTGAATCCCAACACTCTAATAATTAACAAAGTCTGAAACCTTAACGTGGTGTAAAGAAAATTTAATAGACTAACATGTATGAGTATGATGTTCCACAAGCTATGATAATGATGACATAGAAGCATGAAAGGAGGATATGAGGCTTAGGATATGGGTAGGGATATTGTTTATTTAGTTTATTATTTAGGTGTAACCTAATAAGTCATGAATTCTAATATTTAAGGTGTCAAATAAGCTAACACATAAAATAATAAGCATGTAGCACATTTCACATAATCATAGAGCATGGCATAGATGGGTGTCCTAAGGTCACATTCTAGGTCAATGGTGTCTAATAACCTAATTCCCTATAACCAAGGCTCTGATACCAATCTGTCACACCCCAACCGATGGAGGAAATGTCGAGGCGGGACATGAAGACTGTTCATGAGCACATGGTTGTCTACTGTTGTAATAGATTAAACATCATATTTAAATTCATAATTCAAACCAAACAAGATTCAACAAGTACATGAAATAGAAATACAAGACAATTTCTTTTATTTAAAATTAAACTAGGTTCACATCTTATATGAAGCATGCTTTTGATCAATCTCAAACATTCGTACCTAAAACATGGTTAAAACAATGTCAAATAAAAAGTTGGTGAGCATACATAGGTTTTGACTCTAAATGGTAGTATTGTGTTGTGTGCATACCATCCATACAAATCATGGTTAATAAGGTATATACGGAGAGTTACTATTGTGAAACCGAATTTTACAATCAAACCTTTGTAACTAGCATGCAAAACCAAAATGTGTTGTCGGTAACAATCACCCTACCTAGGTGGGTTTGTCAGACTCAATAGATCTATCATTGTTAACCGTCGGCTTGTGTAGTTAAATATTGCACATGTAAATTACACACAAATTGTAGTTTGCACACCTAGTACTGAAGCATAAAGCTCAAATTGCACACATGAATGTAGGGTGGAACTGTATTGTGTAGTTTGTAAACATTGTATAATTGTATTCATGTTCCACCCCAAAAATGTAAATAGTGTAAAAAGGGGGCTATGTAAACTCACTTGTACAAATTGTGTTGGATAACACGAGCAAAAATGAAGCACAAGTGATTCTCAAATCACATGTTTTCATTGAGCATTTCAGAATATGATTTAAGTTCCTATTATTCTTTCACTGCTTTAGCAACAAAATCAGATTCTATACGTTTACAATTTTATTGAAAATCATAACCGTATCCTCCTTTGATCATTATTCTGTTCTGATCCGCTTTGAGCGCATAGATTTGTAGCTTTGTAAACAAATCCTCTAATGAATTAAACTTTAATCCTTTATTTCTGATGTTAAGTTTATAAATCTTCCATTCATGTGGTTTAGCGTTGAGAAATTTATCCATGACTTCTGATTTTTCATATTCAATATCAACATCCTTTAGATCATTTATCAACTCTACATATCTATGATATTGTTCAGTCAAAGATTCTCCTTCTGCGCGTGCAAAGACTTGATATCTTTTCTTTAGTTGATCTTGTCTTGCTTTTTCTTTCACATTTTCCTTATAAAGATCTGGATGAACATACCCCAATCCATTTACAAACACCTTATGCACACACCCTTCGTCAGCCATTGAGAATTATCTCCTTTTTTTACGTAGTCACACTTTTCGATCGAAAACTTTTTCGGACGAAAAAGCTTTCGAACATGGATATTTCGGACAAGAGATTTTGGACCAAACTTTTCGATCAAAATATTTCGATCGAAAACTTTTTTGATCTAAAAAGATTTCGGATCCTTCAAACAGAGATTTCAGACGATTCAACTGAAACTCGTGAAATTCCGACCTGCAACCCCCGGACGTCAAATTAACCCCGAAAATCATCCCAAACTCCATCTCCACTGTTGTACATGCTAAATACTAAAAATGGCACTGAAAACGATCCAATTTGTTGACATTTGAATCTTGAAAAGTTGAAAACTTGAACCTTGCTACAAAGCCCAAAACCGAGCACCGAAAGCCCTGATACCACTTGTGGGAACCGATTATTCATAGCAGATTCAATACACTGATACAAGAATCATGAAACAAGGTAGAATCAATAACACATAGTTAAAGGTGTAAATATCAAGTCTTTACTGATATGTCAAATGAATTCCCCCAACAAAGCATTCAAACTAAACAAGTGTTTATACTAAGAAGACAAGAAATGGATTCGTCTAAAATACATTTCGGTCGAAATGTATTTCGTCCGAAAACAATTTCGAACAAAAAAGATTTCGGACGAAATCTTTTAACTTCAAAGAATTCTTCCGTCTTCAGACTGTTTTATATGCGATGGCCTACAATTAGTTCCAACAGCTTTAACCAGACTCCGTTAGGGACCATGATTTCTAAGACTTACATCACATTAAGAACACCTAAGACTTGAGTATAGAAATTCCAACTGTTTTCGAACAACTTGAGTAGACCAGTAGTGTATGTTGTTACACTAGGGTATCATTATCTACACTAATACTTAATACAATTACATGTCAGACGTAACAAACACTTAACATGTACAAATAGACACCTACAACATTTCTTAACAAAGTGTCACTGCCCGGATTACGAATCAAGGATGACGGGTAATCAGAACACTGTAACCCAAGAAGATCAAGTTACGAGCTGAGCTGGTGCGACAACGGTGGTAATCTCCAATTATCGATCTTAGCATCACAATAAGCTAAACCCGTACCCGAACCAGTACCCATACCTGGACCACACCTACAACTACTCGAGCCATTGAGTCAAGTTTCTTTCTAATATATGTGCGGTATATATACTCTTCTTCATGAATTACCAGATTGGATGACAAAAACCTTCGTCATGAGGTATGACAGACATGATTCCCTGATCTAGTGGGAACCCAAGGTGGAGAAGTAGGACTAAACGGAAGAGAACGCTACGGGTCAGGAGACCCAAGGACTCATCGGGATCATGTGGATCCACATGCACATACAAACTTGGAGCATGAGTTGCTCGACACTAATTTGAGGACCTCTGCCCTAACACGGTGCTTAACTTCCACCGCACACGTCCTGTTATTAGAAGACACCGGTTGCATCAATCTACCATAACTCTATCCAGCAACAGCCTTAGTCAACAGATACGTGTGTATTGGTAGACATGACTAAGAGTAATCCGATAAGACATACATACTCTTGCGTAAGAGTACACCATGGGGACACAATCTAATAAACATTTCAAATCCCTTTGACTGAGAGCTTGGGATATGAGAAACACTATAGGGACCGTGCAAAGTAAATTATCTTTGCGGGTGCACACGTAATCATAATTTGCAGTGCATTAGAGATTTATTGAGTCCTACTGTCCAAGCTAATGTTCATGATTAATCCTTATCCCTAATCTCAGTTCCCAGTCACTCGATTTATGATCGAAATCACCTTAACCATAAGGGTTGAGCCAAAAGGCATCAGGTGATATGATGGGCTACCACAAGTGACATGGAAATGTATATCATCTCCTTTATCTTTGAATTATAATGAATCCAAAACTCATATCGAGATTTCATTAGCACGACATTTTTTAACCAAAACTTTGAAGAGATCTATTCTTGGTGATTTGACTTCAGTATTTAGACTGAACTTGGAAATTCCTTGTGGAGTACTACTTCAACTTTTGAGATTGCGCTATAGATTACCACTTTTCGATTTCGCTACTTATCAATAAACGTATGTGGCCAATTTTCAGTTTAGCATGAATCAGACCTTAACAATTAGGACTCCTCAAATAGATGCTCACGAAACATTCTCGCGGTTCTGGTGGAACCAGAGAAATTCAAATTGAATTTAACCAGCCTTTGGTGAATCATGAGTAACGAAGGTTCTCTCCCACATATTTCTACTTGATAATTCATATCTCTTAAGATTTTACTTCAACTTCATGTTGGTTCTTACAACAATCGGCACTTGTAGTAATTGCATGATTATCATTGGAAATCACGGTGTAATATCAGGATCTATCTGACGATCCAGAATCACACTTACTTTAAGTTTACTTTCGAAAGTGCTATGCACTAACTCCTGTAATAGGATGGGAATTTATTCTGATCCTATTACGCCTAACACCTACAAGGTATTGTGGAAACCCGACCCTTGTACTTCTAATTCCCAAAGAATCATTTGGTTGGCTGAGTCTCTGATTTCAGCCTGCAGGGGGAGACACGCTCACATTTCTTACTCCCTACCATCTATTGATGGAAAGCCCGAGAACATCTAATGTTAGGAAGCGACTTCTTAACATATGCTTGGGGAAAATAAATTTTTTTGACATTTATCACTCATTACCCAAGTTTTATGGCTTGAACCCTTACGCTAAGGACTTTAAGGCCATGCCCAATATGGGTAGAATACCTAATGGTAAGTCACTAAAATACTATTCAAGGAACATAGCTATCAGCAGCAAGAATGAGAATAATGCTGCTGATAAGCCTATCAGCAGCAACTTGTGTTGAATGCTGCTGATAAGCCTATCAGCAGCAACATGTGTTGAATGCTGTTGATAAGCCTATTAGCAGCAACATGTGTTGAGTGCTGTTGATAAGCCTATCAGCAGCCATATGTGTTGAATGCTGCTGATAGGACTATCAGCAGCATTTGTACTTAGAATAATTTGGTAGCAATCAGTCTTTTGTTCTACAAACTCCCCCTAGACTGATGCAACCAAAATTCTTCTAATCACTTTGCTGCTGAAGCTTTTGCATGTGGCTGACTATCCTTTCAACCTCATAGCCTCTTGGATCCTTGCTGGGATTGTTCAGTGGAAGTGCAGACAGAGTCTTGATGTCTTTATTTGGCATTTTGTAGATTGTTTTGCTTGAACATCTCATCTTCTGCTTCCTCACATCAGTTAAGGTGAACTCGTCCAAATCAGCATTATAGGACCAACTTACAAATGGAGAGTGGGACTTGAGTGGTTTGATGTCAATGATCACATCTTTGTTAGGGTTGAAGTAGTGTTTGATACTAGCACAAGAAGTTTCCCACTCTCATTTGCAGGCTCATGAGCTTCACCTAGCTCCAGAATTTTGCCAAGATCTGAATCTGGCAATTGCAGAATTTCATCAACAGATATGTAGTTAGATCTTCTTCTTTCAGTTCTCCCCCTGAAGATCTCAAACCTTTGATCCTGTGGATTATAGACCCAATCAACTATGTCTATTGAGTCTTCTGGTTTAGGTGTGGGTTTGGATTTCTTCAAGGGAGGCTGTTGATGAGTGGGGGCTAGGTGAGATGGTTTGGACTTTTTAGGTGGAGGAGTGGAAGGTTTGGGGAGGAGAGTGGAAGGTTGTTGGACTGAGGAAGAGGTAGGTGAGGGAGAAGGCTTGGGTTTCTTTGCTTTTGTTTCTCCTTCTTCCTAAATAGTTACCCTTTTCTTGGAGCCCTTCTTGCCCACTCTTTCTTCCTCATCCTTCTTGACTTTGAAGTAGAGGGCTTGCAGGTTCATGAAGTTCATAGGACCTAGCCTCTTTCCATTCTCTCCTCTAGCCTTAAGGAAGTCAATCATAACCTTCCTTTCTTCATGGGTCCGTTTATTAAAGGCAATGGTCTTTTTGGACTGTTGTTTGGCATTTTCTTCTTCTTCAGCCTGTTTCTTCTTTGACAATTGACCTTGCTGACCCATGTAGGCTCTGTAGATTTCTTTATTTGATAGTTTCTCAAGGTAGTCTGCATCCTCACCTTGAGAGACTAGAGTCTTTACCCACTCCTCCCTCAATTCTTTAGCTAGTTCAGAATCGGTTATTCTGAACTTAGCTTCTTCTTTCTTCTTCTTCTCCAATTCTTCCTTTTCTCTATTGAATTGTTCCTGCTGTTGAAGAGTAAGAGCTGCATCTTCTTCAATCTGGTCAACTACAGGAATCTTTCTTTTCAGTTCATCCAGCTGTCTAGCATACAGCTGGATGGTTTGTTCTCTTAGGAGAATGGCTGTTTTTCTTTCTTGAGTCTTTTTAATGTCAGCCATCTCCTCTTCTTCTCTTCTTCTTCTTCTTCTTTTCTTCTTCCCTCTCTCTTTTCTCTTTTAGCAACCTCTCTTCATCTTCATTTGTCATGATTCCCTTTCCTTTGTTTACATTGGATGCCTCTGCTTCAACTTCACTGACCACAACAGCAGATGATGGTGCTGCTATTGGGATCTCTGTTTCAGCTTCATTGGCAATTTTGGATGTGAACATGGGAAGGTCATTGGCCTCATTCGATTTACACTCAGGACTTGTGACTTCTTTCAGCATTTCTTTGATAGTTGATCTTGACTCATATGCTGCAGTACAGATGTCTACTCGAGGGGAAGCTGAGTCAGTATCAGTGTCAGAGTTTGACACATATACTGCCTCAGTAATTCTTCCTACTTGTTCAAGTTTGGCTCTGACAGTAGCTATCATTGCCTGGCTTTCAAGTGAGTTGACATTGCAGATATTTGCCCTGAGTTGAAAGATCTTGTAGAGAAAGTCTGTAGGAAGTGACAAGATGTTCCTGGTGTTGATGGTGAGAGAGGAGCCGTTGCTTAGTAAGAAGGTGTGGTCAAGAGACTTAGTGCTTGTCCATCCCAGCACATCTAAGTCTTTGACAATGAAGGAGTACAGAAATCTTCTTAAGCAGCAAATTTCTTCGTTAGTGAGAAGACCGCTCCATATAATGTCAGGTCTTCCAAGAGTCAATCTTTTTTCTGCTGCTGCCGAAGATTCAGGATAAGCTACCCGTTTTGCTATTTGTATTAGTCTTTCGAAGTGGGGTAGATTATCCTCCATCAAGTCATGGAACCTGCCAATGGTAAGTTCTGCTGAGAGATCTGATGAAGTGTTGATGCAGTTAGTTAAATGCAGTTGTAGGACTTGGAGGGCATTGAGAGAGTTCCAGTTTAGCTCTTTTACACCACTAAACTCCCATCCAATCCAAAATCTCTCAGCTGATCCAACATACCCCCAAGCTAGAATGGAGTCAAATTCTAGCTTCTGTGTAGTTTGAAGGAGTTGGGGGGTTATGGATTGACTTATGATGGCTGCTACTTCAGGAAGGATGCTGAATGATGTATTTGTTTGTTCTGTGTCTTCAGCATCATTCAACATTTCATCAACAGCCCTGACGACCAACTTCCAGTCTTCAGATGTCTCTTCTGCTTCGTTATCTGAGACTGGCAAGTCATGAATTTGTACAAAAGCCAGCTTAAATAGTGAGCTTTGAATTACAACCTGCTCTTGAATCCAGTCGTCAAGACTGTCTGTGTCTTCTTCCATAGAGACCATCTCCCCCTTTTTGGTTGCATCAGTAGACAGGTAAGCATCAGTTTGGGTGCCTACTGATACAAGAGAGGGAGTGGCTAAAGTTGGGCATTGATGGGCTTCATGCATAGAGACTTGGTGTCTTAGTTTGGATACTTCAGCTTCTAGCATAGCCACCCTGGCCGTCAATTCCAAGTTATGAAGTTTCAGTCTGTCCTCATCCACAATTGTGGAATCCTTGGACCCAGATGGAGCCTTAGGCCTAGCCTCTTCATCCCCATCACCCATGGTTTCTTGGCGCACGGGATTCTTCTCAGTGAGGGGAGTTTCCAAGGAAACATCCTCAATGTGAGTTGCCGTGGTTGAGGGCTTAACAATGTTGTCACTGTCCTCCTGGTCATTTGATGGACCAGCAGTAGTGACAGCCTCTTCCACATCCACTCTTTCATAACTCCAAGAGTGGACCTTCAGGGTAGATGAACTTGGGTTGGGTGTGTTGGAAGCAAGATCAATCAGTACCTCCGAGATAGTGGTAGTTGGAGAAGGCACATCATCTTGATCAGGTTCCTCAATACTTAAGTTCAGAAGAGAAAGGAAGTGCGCAGGGGGCTGTTCTACGGATCCGGGAAGTGATCCTGATCCTAATAGAGAGACATCCGAAGGAGTCTCCCTAATAATGTGGCTTTCCCTTATGATATTCTCACCAGAATGTTGTGATTCTGAGTGAGGGCTGCTAGGTTGGGTTTGGGCCTTGGAGGCAAGAGAAGAAGGAGTTCTCTTGCCCCTTTTTCTAGTATATGTTGTTGCAACCGGGGCCCTGTGTTCCGGTTGAACAATAACATCCAAAAGAGGTGTAAGTAATATTTGTGCCTGTGCATCCTGAGTAGTATACACAGGGGTTCGAACGGTGGATGCAGACTGTTGTTTAGGATGTGAGGTGGAGGGTGTGGGATCAGTATCAGCCGGGATTGCTGAACTGTCACCCGGGGTACTTTGGACGTTCAGCATTGTAGATAACAATGGAACGTTGACCCTTGAGAAATTTTTGGAAACATTCCTCATGCTTTGAAAAATGTTATTTTTATGACCCAACATGATGTAGATTCTTGCAGGTTTTGAAAGATCTTTTAGTTATTGATTGAAAACTTCCTGCAGGAATCTTGGGTACATGAAAAATTGCTGCTTTGCACCCTCTTGAAGGTTATATCGCAAACCCTTAAAAATGAGATGTGCGAAATTGAAGCCTTGGTTAGTGACCATACCATGGAAGGCGGAGGCCAGTGCAGAGCTCACCTGATGCCATCCACTCCTCTTCTGAGATATGCATTGGAGAAGAGTGTGGCAGAGATACTTCCATGGAGGGCCCATCAGCGCCTTCTCGATCGTATACTCGGTTTGATTTCCAGGGTATCCAATGGAGACAAAGGTCCTCATGTATTCGTCCTTCGAGTATGAGATGGCTGCTCCCTCATCTTGAAGCTTAAGATGTTTTCTGAGTGTAGCTTCCAAGATGGTGATATTCTTGCCGTCTACTTTGGCTTTGATTTTGGGAATCCCCTGTTCGGTTGAGTAGACGGCGGTACTCCAGAAATCCTCCATATGAGGGATTATATGGTAGGGTTGGTGGTGAGGGCAAAGTAGATCTTTGATCGACATAAGAAATCGATCATATCGTCAAAACCATCGGATTTGTTTCCTTTGGTGAGGTATGCTGTTAGGTTATGGTATGTGGAAAACTTGTCATATGGGTTGTCAATATCTGCCATAGCCGTTTGATTTTGGAGGGATGATTTGAATATGGTGGAGGCTTGAGAGTATGAAGAATATGGAGCGTTTTGAATGTGGTGGGGACTTAGGGTGAAAGTGATAGTTGGTTAGGGTTGAATTGAATGTGAAGAGGTGGTAAGGAAAATTTGATTTGTTCTTATAGCGGCAGATGAGAGAAAAAGCAGAATGACTTGTACAGTACAACCTTATTTACTTTTCATTGTTACAGCTGTAATACACCGAGGCAGTCATGGTAAAGACTGACGATATTTTCTTTTACAACGGGTAAAAGTTAATTTTGGACTTAAGTTTACCTATCAGCAGCAAACTTGGTTGCTGTGGATGAGAAAGCCTGTCCGCAGCAACTTTGGTTGCTGCGGAAGGTTAAGTCTGTCAGCAGCAAACTTAATTGCTACTGATAGATGCAATGATCTGCAGCAGGGATGTTAATGCTGATGGCCTTAAAGCTATCTGCAGGAAACTTGTTCTTGCTGATAACTTAAGGCAGTCAGTGGCAAATCCTTTGCTGATGAAAATTTAAACCTGTCAGCAGCTGAAGGGTAAAAATGCTGCTGACTTTGTATTTGGCTTATCAGTAGCATATAACTTTTATTTACAACATAAGACAACCATATTTACATCAAAGGATAGATGCACTCAACTAAACCGATGATGATGCTTGGTGGTTTCTTTGCCTTCCATTGTTGAGTTGGTGGTTTTCCAGCTCTCTTTGCCTTTTCAGCAGCAGGCTTTGTATTTGGCTTATCAGCAGCAGATTTTGTTGTTGCTGATCATTTTACTTTAGCAGCTGTAGATTTTGTTGGTTCCTTTGCTGCTGAAGGCTTTCTTGTTGGTTCCTTGGGCTTTACTTGATCAGCAGCAGTTCTTTTGGCTGCTGATGACTTAGTAGCAGACGTATGCCTATCCTTCTTCACCTTGCTGATAGGCTTTTGTATAGTCGGGGTTGGAAGAAGAATCTGATTTAAAGGATTAAACTTATAATTTACAGCAAAGTGGTCTGATTCTCCACAGATGATGCAAGATTGTTTAGGTTTTGGCAACTGTTCCCTTGGTGGAGAAAGAGATTTTCTGAATTGAGTTGTCTTAGCTTCAAAACTTCTTACCTGTTTGTTCTTCTTTGTCTTCTCAAAGGCATGCTGCTTGAGATTTCTTTGCTGCTGAAGGTAGTAGAAGCAGGTGCTGGCAGTGTGGTTATATTTCACACAGACAAAACATGATTTTGCCAGTTTATCCCTTGAAAGATGCACATAATCCTTTCTTTTGAAAAGGTCTTTGAAATTCCAAGGGTGAGCTTTGTTGTGCTCAAAAGTAGCTTCTTCCAATGTTTTTTGAACATATGGAACCCTTTCTCCAGGCGCATGACATATGTCAAACACCTTCCTTGGCTGGACTGAAGATGAGGACTGGCCCTTTTCAGTATTTAGTTTCCTACCTTCTGAAGGATAGCTAATTTTGATTTGTTTGGATGGTGTAGGAACTGGTACTGAAATGGCTGGTACTTGTGCTGAATGGACTTCATCTTTAGTCAGAGTGACTTGAGGGGCAGGAGGAGATGAAGCTTCACTTGTTTGAGTGGAGTCTGAGTAGGTTGAGTCAGACTCTGATGAGGTAGTGCATTCTTGTACCAATGGTTCATCCTTAGAAGGATCAAGATTTCTGTTGGCCATATGAAGATTTGCCAGATTGAAGCTTGGTTCATGAATGGTCACGTAGTTAGCAGGAGGTGCAACGGCTTGATATTGTTCAGCATGATACCCCACACCAGTTTTTACCTTATCATGAATTTGAGCATCCAAAAGTCTTTGCAGCTTTTTGGATGCAAATTCATATTTGTCGACATGAACCTTTTGTTCTGCCAATTCTGCTCTGGTAGCTTTTAATATGGCTAGTAGATCATCAATCTGAGTTTCAAGATTAGTTTGTTCATGTTTTAATGATGAAATCTCTTTCTTTAGACAGTTAATTTTTTCTTTGTAACTGTCTTCGACCCTTTTGAATTTTGATTTCATTTGATGAAACTCTTCATTTTGATCTATTAGGTTTTGATTATGCTTTCTGTAGCCTAAAACCTTATCAATGCAGGCTTGGGAACATAGATGTTCATATACCTGTGACGGTATCTCAGTTGTGTCTGCCATAAGATCTTGGTTGTTAGTAGGCAGATCTTCATACTGAAAGCTCCAGTCAAAGTCAGATGTTCCAACAGCTGCACAAGCTACAGTTTAAGCTGGAGGAGTAGCTTGTTGCTGTTGGTGTCTTGGTTGGGCTTGGTGAGCTGCTGGGTTTGCTCTAGGTGCCTTGCATTCTCTAGAAAAGTGACCCAGTTGGTTACAGTTGTAACACTTCAACTTGCTTTTATCCAAGCCAACTCTCGTGTTTGAGCTGTTGCTTGGAAAAGGGTCTTCTGGTTATGGAGTAAAACCTTTTTGCTCTTCTGGAGAGCATTGCAAACGAGTGCTGTATATCCATTTCTTCCAGATCATCTGGATGGAAGCACTCAAGATCCTCCTTGATAAAGTACATGTTGCTTGATTTTTCAGAAACAAAAGCAGCAGTGGTTGAGGCTTGAGAAGGAGCTTCAAGAGAAATGGTGATGTGTTTGTTTTGGTGGTAGGTGTTTGAGGATGTGTGACTATGGGAGGATAGTAGTTGCTAGTACTGGGGCCTGAGTGCTCAGAGTGAAAAGCAGATGAGGTAGTGTTGGATGTGGAGGCTGTTTGGTAGCTTGAGCTCCTTTCTTTGGCCTGAATCATTTCTAATTCATAGGTTTTGAGCATACAAAATAGCTCAGTCATCTGAAGAGTCTTCAGATTCTCAGTTCTTCTGAGTGTCCAGCAACTAGGTAGAGATCTGGTGAATTTTTTAAGAATGTCTTCATTCTCCAACTTCACTTTTAAGCACTGCAACTCACCTACAAGATAAGTATATCTGTTATATAAAAAACAGTTAGAGACTCACCTTCCTTCCAGAGGAAGTTTTCGTACTGCTGCTTGAGTATGTCTCTTATGTTTTCCTTGATTTCCTCAGATCCAGCAAACATCTTTTCGAGGGCCTCCCACAGCTCCTTTGCAGTTTTGTAACTTCTGAAGTTATGAAAAACTTCATTTGGAAGGCACATTTGGATGGCTCCTAGTGCCTTGAAGTCCATCTCCATCTTCTTGATATCCTCTTCTGAATATTTGGAGGGATCCTTTGGAACTGTTGGTCCTGTAGAGTCAGCAGATGCCACCATGGGAGTGTATGGTCCATCCCTAATGGATTTCCACATTCCGTACTCCTGATAACAAAAGAAGCTTTCCATGCAATTTTTCCACATGTCGTAGTCTTCTCCAGATACCAACCTTGGGGGTCGGTTGATGCTGCCGATGTCTTCAAAACCGTTGCTTTGTGCCATTTTTGTTTTGAGATTTTGGGTGACTTGATCAGAGAGAGAGTTTAGAATAGAACTAGAAGTGATTAAACAAGTGTGAATTTGTTTAATCTGAGCCAAAGCTCTGATACCACTTGTAGGATCATGAAATTACAAGATGGTTCTGTTCTTAGTTGAGATTGGCGGAAACAATAACAACTACACAATTACAATCGAGTAGACATAAAGAATACTGATAAGAACACTGTTGTATTAAGCTTAGTGAATAAACGATTACAAATGAAAACTCAGTGAAGAAGCACACTTACAATGAAGTGTTTACACAGTATTTATACTAACTTAGAATCAAGACAGACCCTTGATTCTAAGGATCAGATCGAACACAGACCGTTGATCTTTTGTACAAAAGCTAATAATACACGTTAAAGCTAAACTAGCTAACTTTATTGAAGCGTTTACTTTTATCAACATTGTTTGCATGCTCGGGGAAGAGCATTGTCGTCCGTCATTGGTTGCACCATTGAGGTTCCTTCTGCTTTGAGTGTGTCAGTTGCTTTTGTAGAAAGTTGTCAGTGACACTTGGCATGGATAGTCAGCTGCCACGATTTGTCTTCAAGGAACATAGCTATCAGCAGCAAGAATGAGAATAATGCTGCTGATAAGCCTATCAGCAGCAACTTGTGTTGAATGCTGCTGATAAGCCTATCAGCAGCAACATGTGTTGAATGCTGCTGATAAGCCTATTAGCAGCAACATGTGTTGAGTGCTGCTGATAAGCCTATCAGCAGCCATATGTGTTGAATGCTGCTGATAGGACTATCAGTAGCATTTGTACTTAGAATAATTTGGTAGCAATCAGTCTTTTGTTCTACAAACTCCCCCTAGACTGATGCAACCAAAATTCTTCTAATCACTTTGCTGCTGAAGCTTTTGCATGTGGCTGACTATCCTTTCAACCTCAATGCCTCTTGGATCCTTGCTGGGATTGTTCAGTGGAAGTGCAGACAGAGTCTTGATGTCTTTATTTGGCATTTTGTAGATTGTTTTGCTTGAACATCTCATCTTCTGCTTCCTTACATCAGTTAAGGTGAACTCGTCCAAATCAGCATTATAGGACCAACTTACAAATGGAGAGTGGGACTTGAGTGGTTTGATGTCAATGATCACATCTTTGTTAGGGTTGAAGTAGTGTTTGATTGCTAGCACAAGAAGTTTCCCACTCTCATTTGCAGGCTCATGAGCTTCACCTAGCTCCAGAATTTTGCCAAGATCTGAATCTGGCAATTGCAGAATTTCATCAACAGATATGTAGTTAGATCTTCTTCTTTCAGTTCTCCCCCTGAAGATCTCAAACCTTTGATCCTGTGGATTATAGACCCAATCAACTATGTCTCTTGAGTCTTCTGGTTTAGGTGTGGGTTTGGATTTCTTCAAGGGAGGCTGTTGATGAGTGGGGGCTAGGTGAGATGGTTTGGACTTTTTAGGTGGAGGAGTTGAAGGTTTGGGGAGGAGAGTGGAAGGTTGTTGGACTGAGGAAGAGGTAGGTGAGGGAGAAGGCTTGGGTTTCTTTGCTTTTGTTTCTCCTTCTTCCTAAATAGGTACCCTTTTCTTGGAGCCCTTCTTGCCCACTCTTTCTTCCTCATCCTTCTTGACTTTGAAGTAGAGGGTTTGCAGGTTCATGAAGTTCATAGGACCTAGGCTCTTTCCATTCTCTCCTCTAGCCTTAAGGAAGTCAATCATAACCTTCCTTTTCTTCATGGGTCCGTTTATTAAAGGCAATGGTCTTTTTGGACTGTTGTTTGGCTTTTTCTTCTTCTTCAGCCTGTTTCTTCTTTGACAATTGACCTTGCTGACCCATGTAGGCTCTGTAGATTTCTTTATTTGATAGTTTCTCAAGGTAGTCTGCATCCTCACCTTGAGAGACTAGAGTCTTTAACCACTCCTCCCTCAATTCTTTAGCTAGTTCAGAATCGGTTATTCTGAACTTAGCTTCTTCTTTCTTCTTCTTCTCCAATTCTTCCTTTTCTCTATTGAATTGTTCCTGCTGTTGAAGAGTAAGAGCTGCATCTTCTTCAATCTGGTCAACTACAAGAATCTTTCTTTTCAGTTCATCCAGCTGTCTAGCATACAGCTGGATGGTTTGTTCTCTTAGGAGAATGGCTGTTTTTCTTTCTTGAGTCTTTTTAATGTCAGCCATCTCCTCTTCTTCTCTTCTTCTTCTTCTTCTTTTCTCTTCCCTCTCTCTTTTCTCTTTTAGCAACCTCTCTTCATCTTCATTTGTCATGATTCCCTTTCCTTTGTTTACATTGGATGCCTCTGCTTCAACTTCACTGACCACAATAGCAGATGATGGTGATGCTATTGGGATCTCTGCCTCAGCTTCATTGGCAATTTGGGATGTGAACATGGGAAGGTCATTGGCCTCATTCGATTTGCACTCAGGACTTGTGACTTCTTTCAGCATTTCTTTGATAGTTGATCTTGACTCATATGCTGCAGTACAGATGTCTACTCGAGGGGAAGCTGAGTCAGTATCAGTGTCAGAGTTTGACACATATACTGCCTCAGTAATTCTTCCTACTTGTTCAAGTTTGGCTCTAACAGTAGCTATCATTGCCTGGCTTTCAAGTGAGTTGACATTGCAGATATTTGCCCTGAGTTGAAAGATCTTGTAGAGAAAGTCTGTAGGAAGTGACAAGATGTTCCTGGTGTTGATGGTGAGAGAGGAGCCGTTGCTTAGTAAGAAGGTGTGGTCAAGAGACTTAGTGCTTGTCCATCCCAGCACATCTAAGTCTTTGACAATGAAGGAGTACAGAAATCTTCTTAAGCAGCAAATTTCTTCGTTAGTGAGAAGACTGCTCCTTATAATGTCAGGTCTTCTAAGAGTCAATCTTTTTTCTGCTGCTGCTGAAGATTCAGGATAAGCTACCCGTTTTGCTATTTGTATTAGTCTTTCGAAGTGGGGTAGATTATCCTCCATCAAGTCATGGAACCTGCCAATGGTAAGTTCTGCTGAGAGATCTGATGAAGTGTTGATGCAGTTAGTTAAATGCAGTTGTAGGACTTGGAGGGCATTGAGAGAGTTCCAGTTTAGCTCTTTTACACCACTAAACTCCCATCCAATCCAAAATCTCTCAGCTGATCCATCATACCCCCAAGCTAGAATGGAGTCAAATTCAAGCTTCTGTGTAGTTTGAAGGAGTTGGGGGGTTATGGATTGACTTATGATGGCTGCTGCTTCAGGAAGGATGCTGAATGATGTATTTGTTTGTTCTGTGTCTTCAGCATCATTCAACATTTCATCAACAACCCTGACGACCAACTTCCTGTCTTCAGATGTCTCTTCTGCTTCGTTATCTGAGACTGGCAAGTCATGAATTTGTACAAAAGCCAGCTTAAATAGTGAGCTTTGAATTACAACCTGCTCTTGAATCCAGTCGTCAAGACTGTCTGTGTCTTCTTCCATAGAGACCATCTCCCCCTTTTTGGTTGCATCAGTAGACAGGTAAGCATCAGTTTGGGTGCCTACTGATACAAGAGAGGGAGTGGCTAAAGTTGGGCATTGATGGGCTTCATGCATAGAGACTTGGTGTCTTAGTTTAGACACTTCAACCTCTAGCATAGCCACCCTGGCCGTCAATTCCAAGTTATGAAGTTTCAGTCTGTCCTCATCCACAATTGTGGAATCCTTGGACCCAGATGGAGCCTTAGGCCTAGCCTCTTCATCCCCATCACCCATGGTTTCTTGGCGCACGGGATTCCTCTCAGTGAGGGGAGTTTCCAAGGAAACATCCTCAATGTGAGTTGCCGTGGTTGAGGGCTTAACAATGTTGTCACTATCCTCCTGGTCATTTGATGGACCAGCAGTAGTGACAGCCTCTTCCACATCCACTCTTTCATAACTCCAAGAGTGGACCTTCAGGGTAGATGAACTTGGGTTGGGTGTGTTGGAAGCAAGATCAATCAGTACCTCCGAGATAGTGGTAGTTGGAGAAGGTACATCATCTTGATCAGGTTCCTCAACACTTAAGTTCAGAAGAGAAAGGAAGTGCTCAGGGGGCTGTTCTACGGATCCGGGAAGTGATCCTGATCCTAATAGAGAGACATCCGAAGGAGTCTCCCTAATAATGTGGCTTTCCCTTATGATATTCTCACCAGAATGTTGTGATTCTGAGTGAGGTCTGCTAGGTTGGGTTTGGGCCTTGGAGGCAAGAGAAGAAGGAGTTCTCTTGCCCCTTTTTCTAGTATATGTTGTTGCAACCTGTGTTCCGGTTGAACAATAACATCCAAAAGAGGTGTAAGTAATATTTGTGCCTGTGCATCCTTAGTAGTATACACAGGGGTTCGAACGGTGGATGCAAACTGTTGTTCAGGATGTGAGGTGGAGGGTGTGGGATCAGTATCAGTCGGGATTGCTGAACTGTCACCCGGGGTACTTTGGACGTTCAGCATTGTAGATAACAATGGAACGTTGACCTTTGAGAAATTTTTGGAAACATTCCTCATGCTTTGAAAAATGTTATTTTTATGACCCAACATGATGTAGATTCTTGCAGGTTTTGAAAGATCTTTTAGTTATTGATTGAAAACTTCCTGCAGGAATCTTGGGTACATGAAAAATTGCTGCTTTGCACCCTCATGAAGGTTATATCGCAAACCCTCAAAAATGAGATGTGCAAAGTTGAAGCCTTGGTTAGTGACCATACCATGGAAGGCGGAGGCCAGTGCAGAGCTCACCTGATGCCATCCACTCCTCTTCTGAGATATGCATTGGAGAAGAGTGTGGCAGAGATACTTCCATGGAGGGCCCATCAGCGCCTTCTCGATCGTATACTCGGTTTGATTTCCAGTGTATCCAATGGAGACAAAGGTCCTCATGTATTCGTCCTTCGAGTATGAGATGGCTGCTCCCTCATCTTGAAGCTTAAGATGTTTTCTGAGTGTAGCTTCCAAGATGGTGATATTATTGCCGTCTACTTTGGCTTTGATTTTGGGAATCCCCTGTCCGGTTGAGTAGACGGCGGTACTCCAGAAATCCTCCATATGAGGGATATATATGGTAGGGTTGGTGGTGAGGGCAAAGTAGATCTTTGATCGACATAAGAAATCGATCATATCGTCAAAACCATCGGATTTCTTTCCTTTGGTGAGGTATGCTGTTAGGTTATGGTATGTGGAAAACTTGTCATATGGGTTGTCAATATCTGCCATAGCCGTTTGATTTTGGAGGGATGATTTGAATATGGTGGAGGCTTGAGAGTATGAAGAATATGGAGCGTTTTGAATGTGGTGGGGACTTAGGGTGAAAGTGATAGTTGGTTAGGGTTGAATTGAATGTGAAGAGGTGGTAAGGAAAATTTGATTTGTTCTTATAGCGGCAGATGAGAGAAAAAGCAGAATGACTTGTACAGTACAACCTTATTTACTTTTCATTGTTACAGCTGTAATACACCGAGGCAGTCATGGTAAAGACTGACGATATTTTCTTTTACAACGGGTAAAAGTTAATTTTGGACTTAAGTTTACCTATCAGCAGCAAACTTGGTTGCTGTGGATGAGAAAGCCTATCCGCAGCAACTTTGGTTGCTGCGGAAGGTTAAGTCTGTCAGTAGCAAACTTAATTGCTACTGATAGATGCAATGATCTGCAGCAGGGATGTTAATGCTGATGGCCTTAAAGCTATCCACAGGAAACTTGTTCCTGCTGATAACTTAAGGCAGTCAGTGGCAAATACTTTGCTGATGAAAATTTAAACCTGTCAGCAGCTGAAGGGCAAAAATGCTGCTGACTTTGTATTTGGCTTATCAGTAGCATATAACGTTTATTTACAACATAAGACAACCATATTTACATCAAAGGATAGATGCACTCAACTAAACCGATGATGATGCTTGGTGGTTTCTTTGCCTTCCATTGTTGAGTTGGTGGTTTTCCAGCTCTCTTTGCCTTTTCAGCAGCAGACTTTGTATTTGGCTTATCAGCAGCAGATTTTGTTGTTGCTGATCATTTTACTTCAGCAGCTACAGATTTTGTTGGTTCCTTTGCTGCTGAAGGCTTTCCTGTTGGTTCCTTGGGCTTTACTTGATCAGCAGTAGTTCTTTTGGCTGTTGATGACTTAGTAGCAGACGTATGCCTATCCTTCTTCACCTTGCTGATAGGCTTTTGTATAGTCGGGGTTGGAAGATGAATCTGATTTAAAGGATTAAACTTACAATTTGCAGCAAAGTGGTCTGATTCTCCACAGATGATGCAAGATTGTTTAGGTTTTGACAACTGTTCCCTTGGTGGAGAAAGAGATTTTCTGAATTGAGTTGTCTTAGCTTCAAAACTTCTTACCTGTTTGTTCTTCTTTGTCTTCTCAAAGGCATGTTGCTTGAGATTTCTTTGCTGCTGAAGGTAGTAGAAGCAGGTGCTGGCAGTGTGGTTATATTTCACACAGACAAAACATGATTTTGCTAGTTTATCCCTTGAAAGATGCACATAATCCTTTCTTTTGAAAAGGTCTTTGAAATTCCAAGGGTGAGCTTTGTTGTGCTCAAAAGTAGCTTCTTCCAATGTTTTTTGAACATATGGAACCCTTTCTCCAGGCGCATGACATATGTCAAACACCTTCCTTGGCTGGACTGAAGATGAGGACTGGCCTTTTTCAGTATTTAGCTTCCTACCTTCTGAAGGATAGCTAATTTTGATTTGTTTGGATGGTGTAGGAACTGGTACTGAAATGGCTGGTACTTGTGCTGAATGGACTTCATCTTTAGTCAGAGTGACTTGAGGGGCAGGAGGAGATGAAGCTTCACTTGTTTTAGTGGAGTCTGAGTAGGTTGAGTCAGACTCTGATGAGGTAGTGCATTCTTGTACCAATGGTTCATCCTTAGAAGGATCAAGATTTCTGTTGGCCATATCAAGATTTGCCAGATTGAAGCTTGGTTCATGAATGGTCACGTAGTCAGCAGGAGGTGCAACGGCTTGATATTGTTCAGCATGATACCCTACACCAGTTTTTACCTTATCATGAATTTGAGCATCCAAAAGTCTTTGCAGCTTTTTGGATGCAAATTCATATTTGTCGACATGAACCTTTTGTTCTGCCAATTCTGCTCTGGTAGCTTTTAATCTGGCCAGTAGATCATCAATTTGAGTTTCAAGATTGGTTTGTTCATGTTTTAATGATGAAATCTCTTTCTTTAGACAGTTAATTTTTTCTTTGTAACTGTCTTCGACCCTTTTGAATTCAGATTTCATTTGATGAAACTCTTCATTTTGATCTATTAGGTTTTTGATTATGCTTTCTGTAGCCTAAAACCTTATCAATGCAGGCTTGGGAACATAGATGTTCATATACCTGTGGCGGTATCTCAGTTGTGTCTGCCATAAGATCTTGGTTGTTAGTAGGCAGATCTTCATACTAAAAGCTCCAGTCAAAGTCAGATGTTCCAACAGCTGCACAAGCTGCAGTTTGAGCTGGAGGAGTAGCTTGTTGCTGTTGGTGTCTTGGTTGGGCTTGGTGAGCTGCTGGGTTTGCTCTAGGTGCCTTGCATTCTCTAGAAAAGTGACCCAGTTGGTTACAGTTGTAACACTTCAACTTGCTTTTATCCAAGCCAACTCTCGTGTTTGAGCTGTTTCTTGGAAATGGTCTTCCGGTTATGGAGTAAAACCTTTTTGTTCTTCTGGAGAGCATTGCAAACGAGTGCTGTATATCCATTTCTTCCAGATCATCTAGATGGAAGCACTCAAGATCCTCCTTGATAAAGTACATGTTGCTTGAGTTTTCAGAAACAAAAGCAGCAGTGGTTGAGGCTTGAGAAGGAGCTTCAAGAGAAATGGTGATGTGTTTGTTTTGGTGGTAGGTGTTTGAGGATGTGTGACTATGGGAGGATAGTAGTTGCTAGTACTGGGGCCTGAGTGCTCAGAGTGAAAAGCAGATGAGGTAGTGTTGGATGTGGAGGCTGTTTGGTAGCTTGAGCTCCTTTCTTTGGCTTGAATCATTTCTAATTCATAGGTTTTGAGCATACCAAATAGCTCAGTCATCTGAAGAGTCTTCAGATTCTCAGTTCTTCTGAGTGTCCAGCAACTAGGTAGAGATCTGATGAATTTTTTAAGAATGTCTTCATTATCCAATTTCACTTTTGAGCACTGCAACTCACCTACAAGATAAGTATATCTGTTATATAAAACAGTTAGAGACTCACCTTCCTTCCAGAGGAAGTTTTCGTACTGCTGCTTGAGGATGTCTCTTATGTTTTCCTTGATTTCCTCAGATCCAGCAAACATCTTTTCGAGGGCCTCCCACAGCTCCTTTGCAGTTTTGTAACTTCTGAAGTTATGAAAAACTTCATTTAGAAGGCACATTTGGATGGCTCCTAGTGCCTTGAAGTCCACCTCCATCTTCTTGATATCCTCTTCTGAATATTTGGAGGGATCCTTTGGAACTGTTGGTCCTCCAGAGTCAGCAGATGCCACCATGGGAGTGTATGGTCCATCCCTGATGGATTTCCACATTCCGTACTCCTGATAAAAAAAGAAGCTTTCCATGCGATTTTTCCACATGTCGTAGTCTTCTCTAGATACCAACCTTGGTGGTCGGTTGATGCTGCCGATGTCTTCAAAACCGTTGCTTTGTGCCATTTTTGTTTTGAGATTTTGGGTGACTTGATCAGAGAGAGAGTTTAGAATAGAACCAGAAGTGATTAAACAAGTGTGAATTTGTTTAATCTGAGCCAAAGCTCTGATACCACTTGTAGGATCGTGAAATTACAAGATGGTTCTGTTCTTAGTTGAGATTGACGGAAACAATAACAACTACACAATTACAATCGAATAGACATAAAGAATACTGATAAGAACACTGTTGTATTAAGCTTAGTGAATAAACGATTACAAATGAAAACTCAGTGAAGAAGCACACTTACAATGAAGTGTTTACACAGTATTTATACTAACTTAGAATCAAGACAGACCCTTGATTCTAAGGATCAGATCGAACACAGACCGTTGATCTTTTGTACAAAAGCTAATAATACACGTTAAAGCTAAACTAGCTAACTTTATTGAAGCGTTTACTTTATTCATCATTGTTTGCATGCTCGGGGAAGAGAATTGTCGTCCGTCATTGGTTGCACCATTGAGGTTCCTTCTGCTTTGAGTGTGTCAGTTGCTTTTGCAGAAAGTTGTCAGTGACACTTGGCATGGATAGTCAGCTGCAACGATTTGTCTTCAAGGAACATAGCTATCAGCAGCAAGAATGAGAATAATGCTGCTGATAAGCCTATCAGCAGCAACTTGTGTTGAATGCTGTTGATAAGCCTATCAGCAGCAACATGTGTTGAATGCTGCTGATAAGCCTATCAGCAGCAACATGTGTTGAGTGCTGCTGATAAGCCTATCAGCAGCCATATGTGTTGAATGCTGCTGATAGGACTATCAGCAGCATTTGTACTTAGAATAATTTGGTAGCAATCAGTCTTTTGTTCTACAATTACCATATAATTTTGATGTGTATACAGTTTTAATAAAAGAGAATATCAAGTATAAATCAATGTCTCTGGAAGAGGTTCTTGGAAAGATTCAATCTCATGATATGAATAAGAAGAAGAAGGAGACTAACATGGAACACATACAAGATCCTTCAATGTATTTTGCCAAGACTTCTGGTAAAACCGGTACAGGAGTTGCATTCTTTTCTGGTGATACTCAAGATATTTCTAATGATCAATGTTCTGGAGTTTCTATTCATTCTGGTCATTCTAGTGATTCAGGTTTCTCTGCAACTACAGCATCTACATCGTCTGGATCTAATATGAATCAAAAGGTTGCTGATGATTATTTGGCTATGTTTTCCTCTTTCATGGCGTCGTATGAAAATTTTATTGGATGGAAAATTCATGATCCTGAGGTTATTGAAGAAGATTTCAGACAGATTGATCCTGTTGATCTAGAAGAAATGAACATCCAATGTAATATGGCTATGTTGATGCGTCAAGCAAAAGATTTCTTGAAAAAGACTGGCAGAAAGTATATTGGCTCTAACAGTCGATCACGCATGGGATTTGATAAAACCAAAGTGCGTTGCTATAACTGTCAAGAGTATGGTCACTTTGCTAAAGAGTGTGTGAAGCCAAAGGTTGAATTTGATTCTCAGAAGAAGCAGAGTAATTTTCAGAATAATCGTAATCTGTCACATGGTTCATCTGGAAATTCGAATCATGCATCTGCATCATCGACGTTGGTTGCTCAGAACGATGAAAATTATGACTGGGGTATTCATCTGGAAGATTTGGTGGGTACGGTAAGTCAAGCATTTGTAGCAGAGATTCATTCTGAAAATTGTGAAGAGTCGTCTGATGATGATATTTCTAGTGATGGTGAAAGTGTGCCGAGCGTTGATGAAGAGATAGAACAAGTGCAGAATATTGATTCTGATATTGCATCAGGTGTTGCTGGAAATGATATTGTTCTAACACAAAATGCTTCAGATGGTGCTGATTCAGAGAGTATTCCTATTGCTAAAGTTTTCATGGCAGACATGTCTGATCCGTCAAAGGTAAAAGACTCTGTTTTTCGTATTTACTGTTCTAACTACATTACTGTAAAAGATAAATTGCAAAAGGTTATGGATGATAACACAAACTTGATTTGTGATATGAAATCGATGCATTCAGTTAATCAGAAACTGAAAGATAATGATAAATTGTGCATCGATAGAATTGAGTCTTTGAAAAGAGACTTAAATTCTCTGGGGTTGAAATATAAAGAACAAGCTTATCATCTGGATATGGCTTATGCTGAAATAGAAAAACGAAATGAAGTTGTCTCTCAAAAGAATAAAGAAATTTCTGACAAAGAGTCTGAGGTGATCAAACTTCATAGAAAGCTAGAAAAGTTTGAAAATTCTTCTGTAGTATTGGATTATTTTAATGCTAATGCTGATCCTACTAAGAGAGTTGCTGGGATTGGATTTGTTCCTCCTCCATTTAATGCAAATTATGTGGTTGAACCTGAAATCATACATGAAGAGGAAATAGATCCAAAAACAGTGTTGAAAGTCAATCCGGTAACTGGTGAGGATATGGTTTATGAGTCTGATTCTGAGGATGAGGTATTTGTTGAGAAGAAGGTTGAAGGTATTCCAAAAGAGGTGAAACTTGATGAACCAACAGTTGTAAAAACGGTTACTCATGATAGATGCATTATGACTGAACCTAACGAGGTGAAAGTTATTACACCTAAGCTTTCCCCAATTTTACAGTCAAGTGGATTTTTTGCTGCCGGTCATCAAAAGATGTTTTCATCAAAGGTACCTACACAGGTTTATGTTCCAAAGAAGAAAGTAAAATGTTCTGTACAATCTTCTGAAGCTTACTCATCTGATGGTTCCTCAAACTCAAGAAAAACCCCTTATTTTAGAACTCATCAAGAGAGAAGAGTTTGTTTTCACTGCAATGAAGCTGGTCATATTCTGATAAATTGTCCTTATAAGAACCAAGGCAAATTGAAGACTGCTCCTTCACAATCAAAAGTGGTGCAAATTCTGAAAAGAATAGATGAGGGAAAGTCGACATCTAATGTGGAGAAATATATGCCTTGTCGATCTTTTGTTAAATCTTCTGGATTTAAACAGCAGGATAAATTGAATTCTAAATCATTTGTTTTTCAAGAGAAATTTGAGATTCCATATGTTGGAATTTCAAAAGATTCTTCACTAGAAGTTAAACTGTCTAGACCACAAAGGAGAAGACGAAACATAAAATTGAAGAAACTTTTGGAAACTTCTGAATCTGATAATAATATATCAAACAATGTTTTTCCAATTAAGCATAATATGTCCTCTTTGAAAAAGTCTAAGTGTGAAACTTATGTTCCAAAGGTTAATGATAACATTGATTGTGAATTGCTTGAAGTTGTTTATTTTGATCAATCTGGATGACCCAAGACCACAATGGCTTGGGTTCCAATTTCTAACTGATTTTCTTTGTTTATGTAGGGACAACCAAGGAGGACTATCAACAATACGTGGTATGTGGATAGTGGTTGCTCTCGACATATGACAGTAAATATTCGGTTGCTTGAAGATGTCAAAAATATTGATGGAGGTTATATCGCTTTTGCAGGTAATAAAGGCGGGTACATAACTGGTCAAGGTACTTTAAAGAATGACAAAGTCAAATTTGAGAAGGTGAATTATGTGGAGCAGCTTGAACACAATCTTTTGAGTGTATCACAAGTTTGTGACAAGAAGTTTTCGTTCCATTTCAATGATGCTGAGTGTTATATCTTGAAACCGGGCTTCGTTATTCCTGACGAATGGATTCTCATGAAGGCTCCGAGGAGAAATGACACGTGTGTTCTTGACATGAGTGACGCTACTACAACGGATTCAATTCCTACTTGTTTACTCTCCAAGGCGTCGTAATCAGATTCTATTTTGTGGCACAGGAAGCTAGCTCACATCAACTATCGGAAGATGAACTATATTGTTAAGAATGATCTGGTTCTTTGTATTCCGAAGATGAAATTCTCTGTTCCTGATGATTGTATTCCTTGCAAGAAGGGGAAACAACGAAAGAAATCATACAAATCTAAATCAAAGAATTCTGTCATAACACCTTTGGAGCTGCTGCATATGGATTTGTTCGGTCCGATTAGTATCAGGAGCATTGGTGGAAAATCATACTGTTTGGTAGTAACGGATGATTTCTCTAGATTTTCATGGGTTAAGTTTCTTTCTTCTAAAGCTGAAACCACTGAGTTGGTGCAATACTTAATCTTGGTTTGGAGAATTTGTTCAATCTGAAGGTCAAAAGAATTTGGAGTGACAATGGCAGCGAGTTTAAGAATAGCAAGATGGGCTTATTCTGTCTACAAAAGGGAATACATCATGAATTCAGTGCGCCATATGTTCCTCAACAAAATGGTGTTGCTAAAGGAAAGAACAGGACATTGGTTGAAACGGCACGCACGATGCTTGCAGATTCTAAGCTTCCAATTACTTTTTGGGCTTAGGCTGTGAATTATGCGTGTCACATTTTGAACAGGGTCTTGACTGTCAAGCGACACAACAAGACATGCTACGAGTTGCTTAATAATCGAAAGCCGAATCTGGAATATTTACTACCTTTTGGTAATCCATGCACCCTATTTAAAGTTAGAGATGTCCCAACCAAGTTCAGTGCTAAGGCTATTGAAGGGATTTTTCTGGGGTATGTTGCAAATTCTACTACCAAGAGGGTTTATAACAAAGAGACACGCCAAGTTGAAGAATGGTTCCATATTGACTGTTCAAATCGGTCTTTACCTTAAATGGAGATTGGACCAGATTGGGCATTTGATTATGAAAATTTATTCAAGTCTTTTCATTTACCTTCTAATATTTCTCCTGAAGAAGCTGTTGTTCTCTATTACTCATGTCAGGATGTACAACACAATGGTTTTCTACCAAATGTTGTTCAAAATTCATCGGTTCCATCTACTTCTGCTCCCGATCCTAATGTTGCTTCTTGTTCAGGACCACAAGATTCTGAGAGTGAGGAAGACAATGCTATATTTCAAGATTCTTCTGCTGATCCTTTGTTAGGTGATGATCCATTACCTTCGACACAGGCTCAGGGGGAGATTCCTACAAATTTAGACTCGGAAATTCCAATTAATCAAGATTTTTCTTATTAATCTGATACAACTCAAGTTGAAGTGTTGCCAGTTCCTGAGGTCGCATCAATCAAGGAACTCAAAGATAATCCGGTGACGAATATAATAGGAAATCTGCATGATGGAGTGAAAACACGTTCTATTGTTGACAATACTTGTTTGTATACATGTATTACAGATTCTAGTGTTCTTGATAATTGCTCACATTCATGTTTTATTTCTCAGGTTGAACCAAAGAATGTTGAAATGGCTTTAAATGATAACAATTGGATAGAGGCCATGCAGGAAGAACTTGCTCAGTTTGACAAACTCAAGGTTTGGAATCTTGTAGATCTTTCGAAGGATTGTATCCAATTGGTACAAAATGGGTGTTTAAATGTAAGAAAGACGATCGAGGTTTCGTGGTAAGAAATAAGGCAAGATTAGTTGTCCAGGGTTTCAATCAACAACAGGGAATTGATTACACTGAGGTTTATGCTCCTGTTGCGAGGCTTGAAGCTATACAGCTGTTTCTGGCTTTTGCTTCTTATAAAGGTTTTAAGGTGTTTCAATTGGACGTGAAAAGTGCTTTTTTATATGGAAAGGTCAAGGAGGAAGTTTATGTTTGTCAGCCGCCGAGGTTTGAAGATCCACTTAATCCGAATATGGTTTTCAAGCTTGATAAGGCCCTCTATGGTCTTCATCAGGTTCCTCGTGCGTGGTATGAAACGTTTTCTACACATCTTTTGACAAATGATTTTGTTCGTGGCAAGATTGACTCGACCTTATTCATAAAGAAATCAGCGGGAGATTACCTACTGGCGCGGATATATGTGGACGATAATATTTTTGGCTCTACGAATGAAGGGTTGTGCAAAGATTTTGAGAGTGTTATAAAGTCGAAGTTTGAAATGTCAGCGATGGGAGATTATCATTTTTCCTAGGTTTACAAGTACATCAAAAGGAAGATGGTTTCTTTATTCATCAGTCCAAGTATGTCAAAGACATCTTGAGCCGGTTCAAGATGGAGGACTGTACCCCATATGATACTCCGATTCCGGTCAATCATAAGTTGAATTCTGACCCAGATGGAAAAGATGTTGATTGTCGACTTTACATGGCAATGATTGGATCTCTCATGTACTTAACCGCTTCAAGGCCAGATATAATGTTCGCTGTGTGTATTTGTTCCAGATTCCAGGCAAAACCAAAAGAATCTCACTTGATAGCTGTAAAAAGAATCTTTCGTTATTTGAAAGGAAAACAAAGATTGGGACTATGGTATCCACATGGTTCTAACTTTGATTTCAATGCTTATACTGATTCTGATTTTGGTGGTTGTTGTTTGGACAGGAAATCTACAACAGGTGGTTGCCAGTTCTTGGGTAATCGACTTGTTTCCTGGCAATGCAAAATGCAAACCACAGTCTCCATTTCTACATGCGAAGCAGAATACATCGCTGCTACAAGTTGTTGTTCACAGATTTTGTGGATACAACAGCAATTAAGAGATTACGGTTTGAATTTTACAGGAACCCCTATTTTTATTGATAATAATGCTACAATGTCTATAACTAATAATCATGTTAAGCACAATAAAACAAAGCACATTGAGATTAGATATCATTTTATTCGTGATTGTGTAGAGAAAAGGTTGATTGAGCTGGTAAAGGTTCACACTGATGATAATTTTGCTGATTTGTTTACCAAGGCATTTGATCGTACCAGGTTTGAATTTCCAATCAAAATGATAGGTATGATCAATCCCGAATAAAAGTTTTGCAAAATCAGATTTTTATGGAAAATTTTTGTTTTTAATTTCTTTTATTGCTTTATTACATTTCTGCATTTTAAATTTTCAATAAAAAAATTTCTTAATTTATAAAAAGTCAAAACAAAGTGAAAATATAAAATTTGACATCATTTGAAGTTAGAGAAGAAATGATAGTACATCAGTGATTAGTTCATTTCACATGACCTTAGTAGACCTTTGATATATGATTGTTTAAAGTAATTTGATTTGATCTAAATTTCAAAGTCTGCATAAATGAGAAATGATAGTGTTTTGAATGCTCTAATCTTGATAATATGTTTTTAAATTTGTGTATGAGTTTTGAAACTTGAATTGTCAATAGACTAGAAGCGTTTTGAAACTGAAAGTAGTGTGAAAATTAAATATGATATGATTACATATGTGATTTGAATCCATTATATGCCTAGGTGTGTGTGTAAAAGATCATTATCAGATAAAGAATATATGGTTTTAAATAATTTCATGAGACCAATATCGAATTATATCTTTAGCACAAATCTATTTCAGTTCACTTCACTGCCCATGCCCCGAAAAACATGCAATGTGTTGTTGAACTAAGATATGCTTTCAAACAACATCTGTTGAAACATATATTCGCCCTTGGATCAGTTAGATACATCATCTAGTCTGACTCCATTGAAACTTATCCAGATAATAGTTGGATCCTCATACCTGAATCTGTTGATTCTCATTATACAGCCAATCATTAGAATCTTCTGATTCTGAATCATCATGATTCTTATATCCTTTGGGATCTGCTTTTCTATACTTGTGCTAAAAGAGATAATTTCATCTTGGAAATTGAGCTAATCTTAAAATAAATTGTATATGTCTTGAAGATAATGCAATTTGTATTTCTGTTTGACATATATGTGGGGTACACGATGTTTTCATCTAAATAGTACTAAATCACATGAATTTGGAGAATAAACGCTTATAGTTTCAAATCATATAATATTGACAAATTTAAGAATTCATGCTTTATATTACAAATTCGGTATGAATAATTGAGCATTTCATAACCTGATCTTATTTACTTTGAAATTTATCGCGTATCATTTTAAAATGAAAAGAGTATGTAAAAATGAAAAAGATGCAAAGTGCACAATAATGAGTTGGATTGTTTCATATCATAGGTTACCCTTGGTTTTTGCTAAAATGTGTGATGAACTACTCGGATACTGATATGATCTTCTTATTCATGATGTTCATTCAAAAATATGTGATTTCAGTTTATTTAGATAAAAATCCAAAAATATGTGATTCCGTTTGTATAGATAAAATTCAAAAAGAGTTTGTTTTTTTATTTTCCATGAAAATTCTAAATTTTTATTAAAATGTTTAGGATTGGATCGGATACATGCTGCTGACGGAAGTTCAAGAAATGACGTGTTGAAAGTTAGAAAATTTTTCAAGGCAAAAGGTTGAGGAGAACTTAATAAGTTCGCTTGGTTGAGGTGAAGCGAACTTAATATGTTCGCCTGAGGTTGGTGAAGCGAACTTAATATGTTCGCCTGGGGCTTGTTAAGCGAACTTAACAAGTTCGCCTAATTAAGAGAAGTTAATGTGTATAAGGTTTTTTTGTTCAGGCGAACTTAGTCACTTTGTCTTCTCAGAAATTTGAAGCGAACTTGTCTGTTGAGCGATTTTAAATTTTTTTCAAAATCAGTGTGTTGTTGGATTGTTTACTGGCACCTTCTTGTTCGGATTTGAATTGTGATCATTCCTAAGGTAGTTTTATTGTTTTTCATCTATTGAATCGTGAGAAATTAGGATTTTTATTTCTGGTTTTCGTAAAAATTTTAATCGAGGCATTTTTGACCTAATTGATGCTATATCTGTATTAAATCTAAAAATTGAGTCTTTTTTTTTTGTTTCGAGAGTACTAGTCAAAGTCATTTAGATGGTTAATTTCTGGTTCCAACATCAATTTGACGAAATTTGATTTCTGTGTGAGAATTTGAAATGGCAGACAGGTTCAGGCGAACTTGTTCAAGCGAACTTGTCTAAGCGAACTTATTAAGTTCACTTCTTGTAACACTAAGCAAACTTAGTAAGTTCTCCTAAGGGCTCTGAGGGATTTTGGACCTGTGAAAATTTTTTTTGTGTTTGAATTTTTTTTGTTACAAATTTTTTTTTCTCTTTTTGTTGTGTGTGTTTATTATTTGTCTAATGTGTTTGTTGTCCAAATATTTTTCAGATGGCTCGTCGTGTAGAATACAAACATAACCAGGTGACACTGTTAGATCCTAACATGTCGAGGCCGTTAATTTTCAAGGAATTATTGGGTTCTTAAATCGTTCACGTCTCCGTGTAGCCTTAGCTGCAGATCCATACATCAGCTTGGTGTATATTCAGCAATTTTGGGACACAGTACATCAAGATACAGACGTAGAACCTCATGTTCTTCGTGCTACTGTGAACAATACGAAGATTGCCATATCGTCAGAGACTATTCATGCTGCTCTTGCTCTAGGTGGTGCTGCTGATGATCCTATGTCATATCTTGACACATTGATTATGGGATGTTTTCAGAGGATGGGTTACCGTGGAAGACCTAATGATACACAAGCTTGTAAGGGTGGTTTGGTTGGTGAATGGAGGTATTTCATGCACGTGATTATCCAATGCTTATCTCCTCGTAAAGCTGGTACAGATGGGTTAAAGAGTGCTTTACAAGCTGCTATGGTGGCTTTGACATTGAACAAGCGATTTAATTTTTCTCTTTACATTTACCGGGAATTGGTTATGCAAATAACTCCTGCTGAAGGTCAAAGATTTCTTATGTATCCTCGGTTCATCCAACTGATTCTGAATCATCTTATTCCTGATCTCCCATAGCATCCTATTCGTTTAACATTGACTCCGATGTCAAAGAGAATTTTTACAGACTGCATTAAGGTAAAACAACAGAATGCAGCGTTGATTCCTGTTCAAACTCCATTATTTGGTCACTTAATCAATCCTGATTATGTTGAACCACCAAATGACAAATGGTTTCATCCTAAAGAGTTGGCTCAACAACATGGTCATAATGTACAACAACCTCAACAACAACAAGTTCCAGTACAACAACCAATTCCTATTCCAGAACAAGTTCCTATTCAACAAGCTCAGGTTGATATACCAGTTAATGAACCTGTTCAAGAAGAGATCGTTCAAGAACATGAACATGATCTAGGGATGAATATGGATGATTTTGTTGATGATGCTGTGAACTCACCCATTCATGAAGCTGAAGGGAATGTGGTGACAGAGAATGATTCTAGTTCCAGCTCAAGTGAAATAATTTTGCCTGTGTCTGAAGAAACTGACTCTGATGTGTCTAGAGATTTTTGCTCAGATAATCATGAGAGGTTAGCTAAAATACCATTGGCAAATGCTGGCAAACGTATTAAATCTCAAGCCAGAAGACCAAGACGAAAGTCTGTTCGGGATCCTCCTTCCGGATCAGTACTTGGAAAAAGAACATTGGTGGATGAGAGTTCTGATACTGATAGTGATTTCAATCCGGATCCTAAAGCTCAGAAGCTTATGTCTGCTTCAATTGCTGCTACTCATTCTTCACAGGGTGTAGAGGATGCTACCTTTGTTGCTTCCTTAATAGTTACACCTCCAAGGTCTAAAGATTCATCTCCTGTTATAACTCCTGTTCCTCCAGTGATTACTCCAAGTCCTTCGGTTCCTCAATCTTCAACTGGTCCTTCAAAGCCTTCTGATTCTGAGAGGATTACTTTCTTTGAATCTCAAGTGCCTACTTTACAAACTCAGGTGGATACTCTTGTATCTACTGATTCTCAAAGACAGTTGGTGATTCAGACTCAAGCCAAGCAGATTGCTGACATGCAAGCATTGGTATCCAAACTTGTTGAGCGTCTTGACGCTCATGGGGAGTTAAGGATCCATGATACGTGTCACACTGAGTCCATTCAATGAAAGGATGATGAAGACAATGATCCTACTAGAAATGTTGAGGGTGATCGTCAATACGCTGACGTTAATCCTATATCTACAGTTCAGAGGGAGTCGACATCTCAAATAATTGAAGGAAACAAGGATGCTTCTGGAGTTAATGAAGAAGTTTTGCTATTGGAATTCTTTGTGGATTCTGAAGAGGAAGAAGCTGAGAAGATAGAATGTCTGGATGACATTGATGAATTATTCAATGACATTGAAGATGATGTGTCTGATACTGACGTGGAAGAAGGAGAGATAGTGGAGATAGAGATAGAGAAAAATAAAGATATTGTTACTTATGAAGGCAGTGATGGTCTTAATGTTCCCTATAACTTCATCCAAGATGATGTTATTCCTGAGTTTACTTTTGAAGGAGTAACAAATTCTATGGACTCTATTGAAGATATCATTATGCCTGAAGATACTGCTGAATCCAAGATGGATACTGATGATGAGAATGTTCAATCCAATATAGATGTTGAAGCTGATACTACTCACACTGTGTCTCCTAAGGTGAATGAAGAACCTGTGATGTACAGAAATACAGGGATGACTAGAGAGCAGTGGAGAGAAGTTGTAAATAGCTGGATGAAGGTGCTACACAAGTCTCAAGCACAACCTGCTCAGAAAGAAAAATATGTGAATAAAGAGAGGTGTGTTGGAAGAATCATAAGTTGGTTCTATGATAATGACACAAAATTGTTTTCTATTAAAAGATTTGATGGTGTTCAGTACTTAAAGCCGAGGATCAAATATTTCAATACCTTGCCAAGGTGTGAAATGAATGGTCTAGCTTCAAAACCACTTATTAATAGATCTAAGTTTGGTTTAGCGGATGTGATTGCTAATCTGATCAAGAGAGAACGTGGTTCGGGAAAGTATGAAAAGCTAAAGCCTCAAAAAGGAAAGAGAGTGAGGATAATAGATCAAAAGACTGGGAAAGTGACCTGGAAGTACAAGTTCAAACCAGTACGTGCTGTACACAAGATACCGTTGAAGAAGATTCCTCAAGATTTTCTTGGGAATATGAAATGGTGGTATGTTGATGTTAATACTGGTGAAGCAAGGATTGAAGACAAAGATAATAAGGTCATTGTATGTTTCTATGATGCAATGAATCTTATCAATTTTTCAAAGAAAGATCAGAGAACATTGAGAAAGAATGAAATCATGTTCACTGATGAATGGAAAGAACAAGGATTGCAGTACAAGAGAGTGTTGGAGATTTGTAGAAGATATGGAGTGCATGCAGGCAGCAGATTACCAGTTAATTGGAAAAGCTCATCATAAAGACTGAAGACTGAAGATCAAGCTATTGTCAAGGGGGAGTCTGTTAGGACATAGTTTGTAATGACAAAAAGCTTTGTAATAGTTTTGATCTAATGTCTTTATGTTTTTGTATGTAATACAAGTATTTCTAGAACATAGGCGAACTTGTTAAGTTCGCTTAGTCTATCTGAGGCGAACTTGTTAAGTTCGCTTAGTCTGTTAGAGGCGAACTTGTTAAGTTCGCTTATACAGATCAAATGTCTATATATAGAGGTTACAGAGTCAGTTTGAGTAGAGAATCGAAGAAGTAAAACAAAAGTTATCTAATTGTCTAATTGAGTCTGTAAACTCTATGATTGTTGGAATACAAGCTTGAATGTTATTTACATGATTGTTTCTATTGTCTTTTGTATATACAATTGTTGATTCGGTTGGATTCCGAACTCCGCGTTAACAATACGTATTATCACGAGAACGATCCGTAGAAGAGCCATGTGGATCTACAGTTTACATTGCTTAGTTGTGATTGTTTCCGCCAATCTCAACTAGAATAGAACCATCTTGTATTTACCGATCCTACAAGTGGTATCAGAGCTTTGGCGCACAGATTAAACAAACTCACACTTGTTTAATCATTCTCCGGTTATATTCTAAACTAACTCTTTGCTAAAGTCTCTCATTATCACAAATCAAAACAAAATGGCATAAAACAATGGATTTGAAGATATTGGAAGCATCTCCAGACCACCAAGATTGGTGTCTGGAGAAGACTATGATATGTGGAAGAACAGAATGGAAAGCTTTTTCTGTTATAAAGAATATGGGATGTGGAAATCCATTAAAAATGGACCATACATACCCATGGTGGCCTCAGCTGATTCCGGAGGTACATTGGTTCGCAAAGAATCCTCCAAGTACTCTGATGAAGACATCAAGAAAATGGAGGTAGATTTCAAAGCCTTTGGAGCCATCCAGATGTGCTTACCAAATGAAGTTTTTCATAACTTCAGAGGTTATAAAACTGCAAAGGAGCTATGGGAGGCTCTTGAGAAGATGTTTGCTGGTTCAGAAGAAGTCAAAGAAAACAGAAGATACATCCTGAAGCAACAATATGAAAACTTCGTCTGGAAGGAAGGTGAGTCTCTAACTGTTTTATATAACAGATATACCTATCTTGTAGGTGAGCTGCAGTGCTCAAAGGTGAAGCTGGAGAATGAAGATATTCTCAAGAAGTTCATCAGGTCTCTACCGAGTTGCTGGACACTCTACACAGTGTCCATCAGAAGAACTGAGAATCTGAAGACTCTCCAAATGACTGAGCTCTTCGGAATGCTAAAAACCTATGAGCTAGAGATGATTCAGGCAAAAGAAAGAAGCTCAAGTTACCAAACAGCCTCAATATCTACCACCACCTCTTCTGCCCTCCACTCTGACCACTCAGGTCCTAGTTCAAGCAACTAGTATCCTCCCATCGTCACTCATCCCCAAACTCCAACCTCTCAAACAAACACATCACTATTTCTCCTAGAAGCTCCTCCTCAAACCTCAACCTCTGCTGCTTTTGTTTCTGAAAACTCAAGCAACATGTCCTTTATCAAGGAGGATCTGGAATGCTTCCATCTAGATGACTTAGAAGAAATGGACATACAGCACTCGTATGCCATGTTCTCTATAAGAGCAAAAAGGTTCTACTCTAGAACCGGAAGACCCATTCCAAGTAACAACTCCAACACCAGAGTTGGCTTGGATAAAAGCAAATTAAGATGTTACAACTGTAACCAACTGGGTCATTTTGCTAGAGAATGCAAGGCACCTAGGGCAAACCCAGCAGCTCCTCAATCAAGACAAGCTCACCAAGCCCAACCAAGATAACAACAGCAACAAGCTACTCCTCCAGGTCAAACTGCAGCTTGTGCAGCTGTTGGAACTTCTGACTTTGATTGGAGCTTCCAGTATGAAGATCTACTTGCTAACAACCAAGCTCTTATGACAACACAACTGAGATACCGCTTCAGGTATATGAACATCTCTGTTCCCAAGCTTGTATTGATAAGGTGTTAGGCTACAGAAATCATAATCAAAACCTTATAGATCAAAATGAAGAGTTTCATCAAAGGAAATCTGAATTCACAAAAGTCGAAAACAGTTATAAAGAAAAAATTAACTGCCTAAAGAAAGAGATTTCATTACTAAAACATGAACAAACCAATCTTGAAACTCAGATTGATGATCTACTGGCTAGATTAAAAGCTACCAGAGCAGAATTGGCAGAACAGAAAGTTCATGTTGACAAATATGAATTTGCATCCAGAAAGCTGCAAAGACTTTTGGATGCTCAAATTCATGACAAGGTAAAAACTGGTCTGGGGTATCATGCTAAATAATACCAAGCCTTTGCACCTTCTGCTGACTACGTTCAATTTCTCAAATCTTGAAAAGGCCAACCGAGATCTTGATCCTTTAAGGCATGAACCACTGGTGCAAGAATGCACTACCTCGTCAGAGACTGAGTCTAAGTCAACTTGCTCAGAGTCCACTAAAACTGAGGAGGCCTCATCACCAGTACAAGTACCAGCACCGCCTGTTCTTGAAGTCATTCAAACAAGTGCTCCTGTCCCTTTACCAGCTGTTTCGATTCCTATGTCTTTCAACCAAATCAAAATCAGCTATCCTCCAGAAGGAAGAAAACTAACTGTTGAAAAGGGACAGTCTTCAACCTCCAACAACTCAAAGCCTCAAAGAAAGGTGTTTGACATACGTCATGCACCTGGAGAAAGAGTTCCATATGTTCAAAAGACATTAGAAGAAGCCACCTTTGAGTACAACAAAGCTCACCCCTGGAACTTTAAAGACTTGTTCAAAAGAAAGGACTATGTTTACCTTTCAAGGGACAAACTGGCTAAATCATGCTTTGTCTGTGGCAAATACATCCACACTGCCAGCTCCTGCTTCTACTACCTACAGCAGCAAAGAAACCTCAAACAATATGCTTTTGAGAAGACAAACAAGAATAGAAAGGTAAGGAGTTCTAAAGCCAAGGCAACTCATTTCATAAACTCTCTTTCCCCACCAAGGAAGAAGCTGCCAAAGCCTCAACAATCTTGCATCATCTGTGGTGAATCAGACCACTTTGCCGCAAATTGTGAATTTAATCCCTTCAACCAGATCCCTCATCAAGCCCCTCCTAAACAAAAGCCCATCAGCATGAGAACTTCTACAGAGAAGCCCTCCTTCAACAAGGTAAAGAAGGATAAGCATGCATTGGTTGTTGAACCATCAGCAGCCAGCAAAAATGTTGGTAATCAAGCCAAGCCCAAGAAACCAAAGGACAAGCCTTCAGTAGCAACCAAGTCTACTACTGCTTAAGCAAAACCATCATCAGCAACAAAATCTACTGCTGATAAGCCAAAGTCCTCAGCAGCAACAAAATCGGCTGCTGATAAGCTAAAGTCATCAGCAGCAAAATCTGCTGCTGATAAAGCAAAACCATCAGCTGCCAAAGCAACATCAACTGCTGACAGAGCAAAGAGAACTGAAAACCATATCCTCAGCAATGGAAAGCCAAGATCCCAGATTTTATCCCTCCAAGAATCATCATTGGCTCTGTTGAATGCACACATGCTGAATCTGATATTCCGAGAACCCTTTTCTTCAAGGATGCAAGCTATTGGATTCCTCCCACTAACTAGATCTCTCTCCTGTGAAGGGGCATCCAGGTCACAAGAATAACACCTGGGTGGTAGATAGTGGTTGTTCCAGGCACATGACAGGCAACAGATCCATCCTCTCCAACTTCAGACACTTCAATGGAGGATATGTTGCCTTTGGAAGTGACTCAAAAGGAGGATCTATTACTGGACAAGGGACTGTGTTAAATGAAAGAATGAGTATTGATAAGGTAAATTATGTCAAAGAATTGGACTTCAATCTCATGAGTGTTTCCCAGGTCTGTGATCAAAAGCATTGGATGCTCTTCAAAGACAAAGAATGCTTTGTACTATCTCCTGGCTTATCAAAACCTCCTTCATAAAAGATTTTATTAACTGCTCAGAGAAAAGAAAATCTTTATGTGCTTGACATGAATGAGGTCACTCCATCTGGCAGTGTATCCTGTTTTCTGTCAAAAGCCTTAGTTGATGAATCAGCTCTCTGGCACAGGAGATTAAGCCACGTTAACATCAAAACCATCAAAAAATTGGTGAAGGATAATCTTATCATAGGGCTTCCTGACAAAGAATTCCAGCTAGAATATCACTGCATTGCTTGTTTGAAGGGGAAGCAACATAAGAGTTCTCAGAAGCCCAAGACTTTGAATACAAATGACACTCCACTGCAGCTGTTGCATATGGATCTCTTTGGTCCTACAAATATTTTGTCAATGGGTAAAAAGTCATACTGTCTGGGGATAACTGATGACTACACCAGATTCTCATGGGTATACTTCTTGAGAACAAAAGATGAAACTGTTGAAATTTAAAATTCTACATCCTCCGGGTAGAGAATCAAAGCAATCAGAAGGTAAAGATAATAAGGTGTGATCAGGGCACATAATTCAAGAACCACACTTTGAACTGTTTCTGTGAGAGCAAGGGAATCGAAAGGCAATACAGTGCTCCAAGAACTCCTCAACAAAATGGAGTTGCTGAAAGAAGAAACATAACTCTAATTGAGTCAGCAAGATCTATGTTGGCTGACTCAAAACTGGCTCTCACATTTTGGACAGAAGCAGTAAGCACAACCTGCTATGTGCAAAATAGAGTTCTCATAGTCAAGCCTCTCAATATGACACCTTATGAACTATGGTTCCAAAGAGTTCAATACATTGGATTTCTAAAACCTTTTGGATGTCCATGCACAATTCTGATCACACATGGGGTTCTTCCTAAGTTTGGTGCCAAATCTGATGAAGGATATTTTGTGGGCTATTCCTCTCAATCCAAGGCCTACAAAGTATTCAACTCAAGAACAAGAATTGTGGAAGAATCAGCCAATGTGGAATGCAGAGATCACATTGTATGTGAACAGGGAAAAGGCCCAAACTGGCTTTTTGACATAGACTCCTTCACCCAAATATTTGAGCCTCTCATCTTCTCAAATATGGAGTCTTCCTCTTCTCAAGCACCTGCTTCCACTTTCTCCTCTGACTACATACTAGATTTTCCAAAATCTTCTATCAGTCTGAGAAGACCATCCATTGATCCTCCATCTGTTATGGAAGCCATTGAAGCAAGTGCAGCCAGAACCACACTCTCAAATGTCACCAGTAACAGCCTGTCTGAAAATGAAAACTTGAATTAAGACTCTTCGGAAAATGATGTAGATGTTGCAAATACTATTGCTGATAATACTGATGTAGCTGTTGATCTTGAAGATTCTTCAACCATGAATGAAGAAATCCCTGATCAAAATCAAAGCAATCTTGAGCAAGGGATACAGCTGGAGGTGGTACCAGCACAAAGGATCAACAAGGAACATCCTCTGGAAAACATTATTGGCCAAGTTCACCAAGGAGTTCTAACAAGAAGCAAATCTCATGAGGCCAATATATGTTTGTTTTCATGTTTTCTATCCCAGGTGGAACCCAAGAAGATAGATGAAGCTCTGCAACACAGCAGTTGGATTGAGGCAATGCAGGAAGAGTTGCTGCAATTCAAGAGACAGGATGTCTGGAAGCTTGTTGATCTTCCACCTAGTCAATCTGCCATTGGCACAAGATGGGTATTCAGGAACAAGCAAGATGAGAGAGGCATTGTAGTTAAGAAAAAAGCCATACTTGTAGCTCAAGGCTTCACTCAGGAAGAGGGAATTGACTATGATAAAGTCTTTGCTCCTGTTGCCAGGCTGGAGGCCATCAGAATCTTCCTGGCATATGCTGCATCCAAGAATTTCATGGTCTATCAAATGGATGTCAAGAGTGCCTTTCTGTATGGGAAGATTGGTGAAGAAGTATATGTCAAACAGCCTCCTGGCTTTGTAGATCCTGCACATCCTAACCAAGTGTTCAAACTAGAGAAAACTCTATATGGCTTACATTAAGCCCCAAGAGCCTGGTATGAAACTTTTTCTGGATATATACTAAGCAACAACTTCAGAAGAGGTGTCATTGACCAGACCTTGTTTATCAAAGATGAAGGGGGAGAAATCTTACTGGTTCAAATCTACGTAGATGATATCATCTTTGGATCAACAAGAAAGAAGCTGTGTAAAGACTTCGAGATCCTGATGCACTCAAAGTTTGAAATGAGCTCAATGGGTGAGCTAAATTTCTTTCTGGGTCTTCAAGTCAAACAAGTCCCAAATGGAATCTTCATCAGCCAATCCAAATATGTCAAGAGCATTCTCAAAAGATTCAAGATGGCTGACTGCTCTGCTGCAAGAACCCCTATGCAAGTGCACCATCAGCTGACTCCAGACAAAGATGGTCAAGACATTGATCAACATCAGTATCGTGCAATGATAGGGTCTCTCATGTATCTCACTGCCTCAAGGCTAGAAATCATGTTTGTAGTATGTCTCTGTGCAAGATTCCAAGCAACTCCAAAGATTTCACATCTTTAAGTCGTTAAGAGAATTTTTAGATACCTAAAGGGAGCTCCAAGACTTGGGCTATGGTACTCTAAAAATGATAAGTTCAATCTATATGCATACACTGACAGTGATTATGGGGGATGCAACTTGGAAAAAAAGCCCACTTCAGGGGGATGCCAGTTTCTGGGAGGGGGACTGATTTCATGGCAGTGCAAGAAGCAAACATGTGTTTCAACTTCTACAGCAGAAGCAGAATACATTGCAGCTTCAAGTTGCTATGCACAAGTCATCTGGATACAAAATCAAATGCTGGATTATGGGACGACTTTCATGGCAACTCCAATTCACATTGACAACATGGGTGCTATATCAATCAAAAATAATCCGGTGCAGCACTCCAAGATAAAACACATTGACATCAGGTATCACTTCACAAGGGATCAAGCTGAAAAAAAAGAGAATTATTTTAACCAAAGTTCATACCAATGAGCAATATGCTGATTTGTTTACAAAACCGTTTGTTGAAGCTAGATTTAGATATTTAGTTGAATCTATTGGTATGATAAACTTTGATTAAAATATGTCTCTAAAAAAATTTTGTTTTTGTAAATATGTTTGTCTTTTGTTATAAATAAAAGTTACAAGTCAGCAGCATCCATTTTTTGCTACTGATAGGTTTACTCATCAGCAACAAAGATTTTGCCACTGACTGCTTTAAGTTATCAGCAGAAACAAGTTTCCTTCGGATAGCTTTAAGGTTGTCAACAGCAACATCCTTGCTGCATATCATTGCATCCATCAGCAGCAATTGAGTTTGCTGCAGACAGACTTAACTATCCGCTTCAACCAAGCTTGCAGCGGATAGGCTTAACCATCCGCAGTAACCAAGTTTGCTGCTGATGGGTAAAAATAAGTCTAAATTAACTTTTACCCGCTGTAAAAATTCCTTTCAGTCTTTACCATGACTGCTATAGTGCATTACAGTTGTAACAGTAAAAAGTGAATGAGGTTGTACTGTATAAGTCATTTTGCTTTTCCCTCCTCTGCCGTTACAAGAACAAATCAAATTTCCTCACCACCCCTTCACATTCAATTTCGCCCTAACTCTCATCACTTTCTCTCAAGCCCCCACAACATTCAAAGCCTTCCATCCCTAACCACCCTTCAAAACCCTCCTCTTTCCATCCAAACCAAACAATGGCAGAGGTAGACATAAATCATCCAGATATAAGTTCTCTCCATATCACAACCTCACAGCATACTTAATAAAAGGGAAAAAGCCCGACGGGTTTGATGATATGATCGACTTTCTCTGTCGATCAAAAATATACCATGCACTCACTATCAACCTACCTATTTACATTCCTCACATGGAGGTTTTTTGGAAATCTGCCATCTACTCTACCGAACAGGGGATACCCTAAATTAAAGCCAAGATAGATGGCAAATACATCACCATCTCTGAAGCCATTCTCCGCAAGCACCTCAAGCTTCAAGACTAGGGGGCCGCCATTTCGTACTCAAAATAAGTCTACATGAGGACCTTTGTATCCATAGGGTACACTGTAAATCAGAATGAGTACACAATAGAGAGGGCACTGTTGGGACCCCCATGGAAGTATCTATGCCACACTCTTCTACAATGCATATCTCAGAAGAGAAGTGGATGGCATCAAGTGAGCTCTACACTTGCCTCTGCTGTTCACGGTATGGTTACTGGCTAAGGATTCAACTTTGCACATCTCATCTTTGAAGGTTTAAGATACAACCTTCAAGAGGGTGCAAAGCAGCAATTTTATATGTACCCAAGGTTCTTGCAGGAGGTTTTTAACAATGAATTAAAAGAACTTTCAAAACCTGCAAAAATCTATCTTATGCTGGGTAATAAAAGCAACATTTTTCAAAGCATGAGAAATGTTTCCAAAAAGTTCTCAGGGGTCAATGTTCCATTGTTATCTACAATGGTGAACATACAAAGTACCCAGGGTGACAGTTCAGCAATCCCAGCTGATACTGATCCCACACCCAACACTTCAAATCCTGAACAACAAACTGCTTCCATTGCTCGAACCCATGTGCATACTACTAAGGATGCACATGCACATAAATTACTTACATATGTTTTTGATGTTATCATTTATCTGGAACAAAGGGCCCCAGTTGCGTAACATACACTAGAAAAAAGGAACAAGAAGACTTCTTCTCTTCTTGTCTCAAAGGCCCAATCCCAACCTCAAAGCCCTCATTCAGAATCCCAACATTCTGATGAGAATATCAAAAGGGATAGCCAAAACATTAGAGAGACCTCCTTGGAAGTTTCTCTATTAGGATCAGGATCACATCCCGGATCCATAGAACAACCTGCTGAGCCATACCTTTATTTCTCTTCTCTGAACTTAAGTGTAGAGGCTCCTTGTCAAGATGATATACCTTCTCCAACAACCACTATCTTGGAGGTATTGATTGACTTGGCTGCTGATGGACCTAACCCAAGTTCATCACCCAAGAAGTTTCACTCTGGTGGTACTGATAGAGTGAATGTGGATAAGGCTGTCACTACTCCTGGTACATCAACTGCCCAGGAGGACAGTGACAACATAACTATGACCCTAACCACGGCAACTCATAGTGAGGATGTTTCCTTTGAAACACTCTTCACTGAGAGGAATCCTAGGTGCCAAGAAAACCAGGGTGATGGGGATGCAGAGGCTAGGCCTAAGGCCCCATCCAGCTCCAAGGATTCCACAACTGTGGATGAGGACAGACTGAAACTTCATAATATGGAGTTGACGGCTAGGGTAGCTATGCTAGAGGCTGAAGTGTCCAAACTAAGGCATCAAGTCTCTATGCATGAAGCCCATCAATACCCAACTGTGCCTACTCCCTCCTTTGTATCAGTAGGAACTCAAACAGATGCAGCCCTTTATACTGATGCAACCAAAAAGGGGGAGATAGTTGCAGTAGAAGATGATGCTGACAGCCTAGAAGAATGGATACAAGAGCAGGCCGCATTTCAAAGTTCATTATTCAAGCCTGCCTTTGTTCAAGTTCATGTCTTGCCAGACTCAGTAGATGAAGAGGAAGAAATCACTGAGGACTGGAAGTTGGTTGTCAGAGCTGTTGATGAGGTGTTAAAGGATGAAAGTCAAAATGAAGACACACCTCCATCAGTCAGCATAGTTCCTGAAGCAGCAGCAATAATAAAACAAACCACTGCCCCCCAATTCACACTGTCTGCAAATAAGCTAGAATTTGACTCCATACTAGCTTGGGGGTATGATGATTCAGCTGAGAGATTCTAGATTGGGAAAGAGTTCAGCGGAGTAGAGGAGCTGAACTGGAATGCACTAAATCCACTCCAAGTGCTTGAACTGTACCTATCCAACTGCATCAACACCTCTACAGATCTCTCAGCAGAACTTGCAATCAATAGGTTCCAGGACCTAATGGAGGAAAATCTGCCCTGGTTTGAAACACTATTAGAAGAAGTAAACAGTGTGGCCTATCCTAAAGACAGTGCAGAATCTTCAACAGCAGCAAAACAAAGACTGGCTCCTAGAAGACTTGACCTAATCAGGAGCAGCACTTTAACAGAAGAAGAAGTTGTCTGCTGGAGAAGATCTCTGTACAACAAAGTGGTCAGAGATGTGGAAGTGCTAGGATGGTCGAGCATTGGGTCTTCTGACTTCACATTCTTCCTGAGTAATGGATCATCTCTCTCAATCAACATCAATGTGATCCTACTCTTAAATTCAGACTTCCTGCACAAGGTCTTCGAGCTCAGAACACACATCTGCAACGTTAATTCCTTAGATAGTCAAGCAATGATAAAAACCATCAAAGCTCAGCTTGAAAAGGAAGGTCTACTTGCAATGGATGTCTCTGACTCAGACTCAGACCTATCCTTCCTTTCCTCACCTAAAGTCAGACTGAACACAGAAGAAGAACCCAAAAGAAGAGAAGAGGAAAAGGTGAAGGAAGGGTGGAAAGAAGTAACAGGTCTTGAATGGGAAGAAGATGAAGAAAGTGTCCTTCCCTAGTCCATTCCCCAAAATGCCAATGAAGCTGAAGTTGAGATCCCAACAACATCTCTTACATCTACTGTTGAGGTCAATGAAGCTGAAGCAGAGGCATCCTGCAAAGACAAGGGGAAGGGACTTATGACAAAAGAAGATGAAGAAAGGATAGTGAAAGAAAAGGAGGACAGAAGAAGAAGAAGAAGAAGAAGAAGAAGAAGAGAAGAAGAGGAGATGGCTGAATTACGAAAAGCTCAAGACAGAAAAATAGCCATTCTCCTCAGAGAACAAGAGATCCAGCTATATGCTAAGCAGCTGGATGATCTGAAAGTCAAGATTCTTGCAGCTTTCCAAATACAAGAATATGAAGCTCTAGCTCTTCAGCTGCAAGAACAAGTAAATAAAGAAGAAGAAGAAAGAGAGCAGAAAAGAAAAGAAGAGGCTAAGTTTAGAATTACTGACTCTTAACGATCCAAAGAGATGACAGAGGAGTGGATAGAAGCTCTTGTTTCTCAAGGTGAGGATGCAGACTACCTTGAGAAGTTATCCAATAAACAAATCTACAGAGCCTTCATGGGTCAGCAAGGTCTATTGGCAAATAAGAAAAGGGCTGAAGAATAAGAAAAAGCCAAACAGAAATCCAAGAAGACCATTGCCTTCAAAAAAAGATCCCATGAAGAAAGGAAGGTCATGATTGACTTCCGAAAGGCTAGAGGAGAAAGTGGAAAAAGGCTGGGTCCCATGAGTTTCATGAACCTTCAAGCCCTTTACTTTAAAGTCAAAAAGGAAGAGGAAGAAAGACTGGGCAAGAAAGGCTCAAAGAAGAGGGTAATCAATCAACAAGAAGAAAGGAAACCAAAGAAACCCAAGCCTTCTCCCTCATCCACCACTTCCTCTATTCAACAACCTTCCACTCTCCATCCTAGACCTCCTTCCTCTCCACCCACAAAGTCCAAATCCTCCCATCCAGCTCCTACTCATCAACAACCTCCCAAGAAGAAAACAAACCTACTACCAAACCAGAAGACTCAAGAGAAATCGTCAACTGGTTCTACAACACTCAAGATCAATGGTTTGAAGTCTTCAGGGGAAGAATAGAAGAAAGAAGATCAATCTATACAACTGTTGATGAGGTATTACAGCTTCCACATTCTGATCTAAGAAGAATGATGGAGCTGGGTGAAACTAATGAGCCTGAGAATGAAGGTGGGAGACATATGTTGCTGGTGATCAAACATCACTTCAACCCCAACAAAGATGAAATTATTGATGTCAAACCTCTCCAATCCCACTCTCCATTCATCAGTTGGTCCTACAATGCTAAAAAGGATGAGTTGACATTGACAGATGTTAAAGGACAGAAGATGAGGTGTTCAAGCAAGGCCATCTTCAAAATGGCAAGCAAAGACATCAAGACTCTATCCGAGCTTCCTCTTAACAATCCCAACAAGGACCAGAGAGGATATGAGGTTGCAAGAATAGTCAGCAACCTGGAAAAGCTTCAGCAGCAAAAGAAGTAATAGAGTTTTGATAGCATCAGTCTAGGGGGAGTTTGTAGAAATAAAGACTGATGGCTACAAAACTTTCTAAGTACAAATGCTGCTTACCTCACAATTTGGCTGCTGACCAACAAACTGATGCGGATAAGCTTATCTGCAGCGGATACTTGTTCTTCTGCTGAAGAACAAATCTGCTGCTGATAGCCTTATCTGCCGAAGACCAGAGTTGCTGCGGATAGGCTTCTCAGCAACATCAACACTTGATGCTGCTGACAGGAAAATCATCAGCAGCTTTGGATGGTTGCATCTTGCTACTGATCTCCAACTTTGCAGCTGATAGCCATTTCCACTGAAGATCAAACGTTGCAGCTGACTAGCTTCGATAAAGCAACCATTACCACTGACAACTTTCTGCTGCAACACTAACACACTCCACACAGAAAGAATGTCACTAGTGCAGACAATAAAGAACAACAACGCTCTTCTCCAAGCATGCAAGCAATGATGCCTAAGAAGACGTTTGAGTAAAGTTAACTTTTGTAGTGTTTATTGTTATTATATGTAGAATAGCTTCAATACAAGATCAACGGTTTGTGTTAGATCTGATCCTTAGAATCAAGGGTCTGTCTTGATTCTAAGTTACTATATAAGTAGTACTTAGAGTCATTGTATCTAAGTTCTTTTTTAGAGTTTTCTCTGTAATCTTGTAACCATTGAAGCTTAATACAAATTGCATTTATCAGTACTTCTTGTGTTTACTTGTTTACATTGTTTAGTTGTGATTGTTTCTGCCAATATCAACTAGAGTAGAACCATCTTTTATTTACCGATCCTACAAACTGTGAGTGTCTCGTCTTCTAGACATTTCTTCAAGTTCGAGACGTGAAAAATGCCGTGTACACCACTGAGTCCTTCAGGTAGGTCCAGTTAATACGCTACTGGGCCAACTCTCTTTACTATTTAGAATGGTCCAACATAACGAGGATTCAGTTTGCCTCATTTCTCGAAGCGAATTACACCTTTCCAAGGTGAGACTTTCTGAAGAACCATGTCGCGTACTTGAAATTCTAACGGATTACGTCGTTTATCGGCATAACTCTTTTGGCAATTACGAGCTGCCGCCATACAGTTTCGAATTTGAACGATATTTTTAGAGGTTTCGAATACAAGTTCAGGACCCATAAGTTGGCTATCCCCAACTTCAGCCCAACAGATAGGAGATCGGCATTTACGTCTGTACAATGCCTCGAATGGTGCTGCCTCGATGCTAGTGTGATAACTGTTGTTGTAGGAGAACTCCACTAGAGGTAAGTGAGATTACCAAGTGTTACCAAAATCGATCACACAAGCTCGTAGCATATCCTCTAAGGTTTGAATGGTACATTCCGTTTGGCCATCAGTTTGAGGCGCCGTACTCATATATAGACGCGTGCCTAAAGCTTTTTGTAGAGATTTCCAGAAATGTGATGTGCATCGAGCATCACGATCTGAAATAATAGAGATTGGCACTCCATACCGAGAGACTACTTCCTTTAAGTAAATACGAGTAAGTTTTTCCATTTTGTCGGTCTCTTTGATTGCTAGGAAATGAGCGGATTTAGTAAGACGATCTACGATCACCCAGATGGTGTCGCATCCGCTAGGAGTTCGGGATAATATGGTGATAAAATCCATAGAGATTTTCTCCTATTTCCACATTAGAATCTCTGGCTGTTAAAGTAAGCCAAAAGGCTATTGGTATTCACCTTGACCTATGTGCAAGTCAGGCACTTGCTCACATAGGTGGCTATATCCGCCTTCATCTTTGGCCACCAATATAGCACCTTTAGGTCGTGGTACATATTGTTAGAACCTGGATGAATAGAGTATCGAGATTTGTCAGCTTCATCTATAACCAGTTCTCTTAAGTTCCCATTCACTGGAACCCATATTCGCTCTGCCAGGTAGCGAATGCCATCTGATTTGACCTCTAGTTGTTCTTCCATACTGCGTGTGGCTTCCAGCGGTAGGTTCTCCTCTTTAAGGGCTTCAAGTTGAGCACTTCGGATATTGTCAGGTAATCTGGTGTGAATAGTAAGTTGTAATGCTCGAACTCGTTTAGGTTTGGTGTTATTACGGCTTAGGGCATTGGCTACCACATTAGCTTTACCTGGATGATATCTGATTGCACAGTCATAGTCAACGATGTTGTCGCATGTTCAACTCTTTCTATTCAAAGATATGCTGAAGACTCTTGTGATCAGTGTTGATGGTGCATTTGGTACCTTACAAGTAATGTCTCCATATCTTTAGTGAAATACCACGGGTCCCAACTCTAAGTTGTGAGTTGTGTAGTTCTTCTCATGGATTTTTAGTTGACGAGAAGCGTATGCAATCACTTTCTCGCATTGCATCAGTACACAACCAAGACCTTGAATGGATGCATCGCAATATACCACAAAATCATCCGTTCCCTTTGGAAGAGATAGGATGGGTGCACTGCAGAGTTTATGTTTAATAAGTTGGAACGCTGACTCCTGGGTGTCACCCTAGTTATTGGGTTTACCCTTTTGAGTAAGGGCAGTGAGGTGTTGGGCAATCTTGGAAAATGCTTCGATGAATCACCGGTAATACCCTGCCAATCCCAGAAATTGTCGTACCTCCGTCAGGGTTATCGGCGCCGCCCAATTTTTGATGGCTTCTATCTTGGATGGATCAACATGTATTCCATTCTCATTGACTACATGTCCTAAAAATTATACTTCACGAATCCAGAATTCGCACTTTGAAAGTTTTGCATAGAATTGTTCTCTTTTTAACAATTCCAAAATCAAACGCAGGTGTTCCTCATGTTCGTCCCTATTCTTGGAGTAGATGAGGATGTCATCAATGAAGACGATAACGAATTGGTCAAGGTACGGTTTACACACACGGTTCATGAGATCCATGAACATCGTGGGTGCGTTAGTCAGTCTGAATGGTATGACCATGAATTTGTAGTGCCCATACCTAGTTTTGAATGTCGTCGTTGAGATGTCCTCGTATCGGACTCTCAGTTGATGATAAACGGACCTAAGATCTATCTTGGAGTAGAAGCTTGACCGTTGGAGTTGATCAAATAGATCATCGATATGGGGTAGAGGATAACGGTTCTTGATCATCACTTTGTTAAGCTCACGGTAGTCGATGCACATGCGGAAAGTCCCGTCGTTCTTCTTGACAAACAGGACTGAAGCTCCCCATGGCGATGAGCTTGGTCTAATGAAACCTTTATCCGACAACTCATGTAGTTGCGTAGATAGTTCTTGCAATTCACTGGGTGCAAGTCGGTAGGGTGCTCGAGCAATAGGTGCTACTCCGGGTGGTAGGTCAATTTGAAATTCGACTTGGCGATATGGTGGAAGACCAGGCAAGTCTTCGGCAAATACTTCTGGATAGTCACGTACGATCGGGATGTTGTCACTCCTCTTCTCCTCAGATGGCTGCTCGACGACGAGAGCCAGAATGGTAGTATGACCTTACTTAGACACTTTTGTGCTTTCATAAAAGATATGATGCCCATAACCGCACCACTCTTCTCGCCTTGGACGAAGAGGATTTCTCCACTAGGGAGAGGAAGGCGAACAATTTTCTCCCGACATACAATCTCGGCTTGGTTCTTAGACAGCCAGTCCATTCCGACAATTATGTTTAAACTACCAAGTATAACCGGCATGAGGTCAATGTCAAGTTTATGACCAGCCAGTTCAAGTTTACAACCCTTAAGAATGTGGGTTGCTTCTATTATCTATCCATCTGCTATTTCTATGGTGTACTTGTCTTCTAGTATGGTTGGAGTTTCTTTTATCAAGTTACTAAGTTTCTTAGATATAAAACTCCTATCAGCACCAGTGTCAAAAAGAACAGAAGCAAAATGGTTGTTCAGAAGAAACTTACCGGTAACCACATTGTGGTCGTATCCTAGCACAAAGGCTCGTCCCTTTGCACCGTTTCCTCCATTGTTGCCATTGTTGTTATTATTGTCCTGGTGGTTATTATTATTGTTGTTGTCGTTGCCACCCTTCTTTAACTGTGGACAATCCTTCCAGAAATGTCCCTCTTTTCCACATTCAAAACAACCTTTGGTAGACCCAGGTTGTTGGAAGGGCTGCTTGGCTTGTAACTCACCTCTACAGTCCTTGGCGGCATGACCTACCTTGCCACATCGTTGGCAACGGAGCTTGTCACATGCACCAAGATGGTGATAATTACACTTGTTGCATTTGGAGAGTTTTCCCGTGTAACCACCTTGATTTTGACCAGAAGAGGTCGATTGGTTGAAGCTTTTTGTAGGTTCAAACCTACGCTGTTGTTGTTGGGGTTGATTCGACTGAGAACCCCTGCTGTTGTTGTTGGTGTCAAACTTACGTTTGTTGTTGTCGGTGGCTTTTGAAGCTGAACCTTTTGGAGGAAAAGTTCCCTGAGTCACCGCCTAATCAGTTAGCTTATGCGCAAGCCTGGTGGTTGCTGAATGGAGGTGGGGTTCGATGAGGTGACCATGCTCTGGATCTAGGGTATCAGACAATTGATAAACATTTCAATCCGCTTGTAGGGTGGAGTCACCATGCGAGGGCACATGACAACAAGTTTATGTGATCGGGTTGTGTAGAGTTCTATCTCAGAACCCTCCATTTTCAAGTTCCAGAATTCCCCTTCAAGCTTCTGGATTTCATCTCGAGGGCAATATTCCTCCCTCATCATTGTTTAAAATTCCTCCCATGGCGATGCATTAGCCATGTCCAGGCCTAGTATCTGAACCTGAGCGTTCCACCAGGTGAGGGCAGGACCCTTCAGAGTTCCTGATGCGAACTTGACCCGACTTGCCTCAGGACAGTTGCACATGGCGAAGACTGATTCGACTTTCTCGAACCATCGGAGTAACCCAATGGCTCCCTCCGCTCCGCTGAAGGTGTGAGGCTTGCAATCCATAAAAGTCTTGAAAGTACAAGCTGGTTGATTTTTCTACTTACCTGGAAAGAGAGAAGATGCATGTTTGAGTACACAAGATTTGGGAACGATTAAGGTGTAAACAGTTTGCTTGTTAGAGTCCACGAGTATTTAATTTACCTGTAGCGATGTGTGTCTCCAGTGCTTCAGCCACACTGTCGTTGATCAGTGCTATCAACTCAGCTGCTGTCAGGTTTATGTTTCCACGACCTCCGCATCCACGTCCGACCATAGTCCTTCACATTCACAAATATAAACAATGAGAAAATATGTCGCATATTATCGTCACTTAAGCATAGTTAAACAGAAGGAAGTTTGCAATGACATGTGAGATTGTGATCATGATTCATGATCTATTTAAATTGTAATGGCAATAAAATAAATAACTCAAAACATCAATTTATTAAGATTTTTTTTGAAATAGGAACAACCTTACCCATTTAGGTTTGAAATGAAAGGAAATAACAAAATAAGATGAGATAGAATGGAACATCAAACTCCACTACTAGCGGATGAGATAACTGACTCATCGTCCTCTTCCTCTGGCTCCTCCCTGGGCTCCTCCTCAGGCTCAAATTTGGGTGCTTCAGCTGGCTCTAAAGCAGCCTCAAGTTGTGCCTCTAATTGCACAATCCTTTCATGAGATTCTATCGCTACCTCCTCGAGAGTATCCACTCTAGCCTGTAACTTATCTACTTTGTCCACTAATGTATTGTGCACGTGTTCGGTGACAGCCAGTTCTGCTATTAGCAGATCCATCCTATGGTCCGTCTATTTCTCCCTCCTTAACAGACCTGTAATTTCTCCTGCTGCGTCTCTCATATTTCGGATCTCTCGATCCATAGTGGCTACAAATGCTGCAAATGCTTGCTCCAAGTGGCATGGCAGCAATGGTAATTGTGGTTCTGATGATGATGAAGCTCCAAAGTATGGAGATGGAACTCGTTCCTGTCTGACCCACTTACTAAGTAGACCATGATACCAATCCCAATCACTACCGTTCCGGATGTGCATGGGCTCTCTATACACAATAGTGTCGTCAATAGGTTCGATCCGACGTCTCTTTGGCTCCGGTGATGCAATAGTAGGAATATCATGTTCCTGGATGGCTGCTGGTGAAGCAGGCAGGGTAGACATGATCCTGAAACATAAGGAGTAAGTGCTTGGATAGATATCTATGTTGAGTAACTAATGTGTGTGGCTATAGTCTAGTATGCAGTCCTAGTTCTCTATAACCAATGGCTCTGATACCAATCTGTCACACCCCCAAATTCCACTAACGGAGTTTTACCATTTGGAAGGTGACAAACCAGGATCTCAAACATCAGTTACTTCAAACGACACTATATGGGACTTAAAATGTCATAATATAAAATATCAGAATAAATGTGCGGAAGCGTTTAAACAAAAGTAAATGCGCAAAACAACGCCCCCAAGTTTAAGTAATAACAGAACATAAATAGTGTTTGATAGAATGACATGTGATGATAATAGTCAAATGACACCATGCATGTCCTAACGTGATCCTGCATATTGACTTTAGAAAACATGTAAGAAAACGAGTCAACACTAGGTTGGTGAGTTGACAGGTTTCAATAAAGTATAGAAGCGTTAACAGATTATATGAATTCAATATGCATATCAATAGGTAGCTAGCCTATATTCATGTTTTACTAAAGCGCTCATAACCGAAGTTGACTGATGTGTTTGCTTGCATCCCGCCAGGTCTATCAACCCTGGCAAAGTGTTTAGGCCAATATTTCACCCGTTCGACCTCCAATCAAGTTAGCGCGACTAACGTAGGTGGGGCTTTTCAAACCTAGTAGTACTACCAAACATTCCCTCGCTAAGTTCATGTTAACGGTCCGATGTGTGTGAGGACTTTTCAATGATAGTGTGTTACGCTTAGTCTCAACAATGATATCATATGAGAACAATAACCAAAAGGTTGTGACATGTTTTCTCCCCCAAATAAAAACAGTAAAAGGGGCGGTGAATCTCACCTACGTTGCGTAGTAGGTAGTATCACACAAGTATGATATTAGGACCACAAGTGTTAGCCTGAAACGGCTTACGTATGCCCTAGAATAATAAACATAACAATTAGGGACACATTGGGATTTGTGACGACGACCCGGAAGATTAGAACGTCTTAAAACATTATAAGGATTTACGAGTAGACGAGCGTGTCTACGGGAATATAGGTTTCTTAATATAATAATTAAGATAAAAGCGTTACGTGTCGAACGTTAATAACGAATAATATTAATTAATAATTAAATATATCCGTGCGTTTGTTCCATTATAATAATGGCTAGGAAAATAATATAATAATATATTATTTTTGAACTCGTAGAAAAATATACGATAATCATTTACGTGATAAAAATAATAAATATATTATTTTTATTTGAGGATATTAAACGTGAGTAAATAATATAAATAATTATATTATTAATTAGTTTGAAACGTTACACGAGATTATTAATGTGGCGAAGATAATATAATAATATATTATTTTAATCGGAGTCACGGGTTAAAAATAATATAAACATATTATTTTAAAAGTGGGTGATAATATTAAAAATGAGTTATAAAACCAAACCTGAGCCTACGGGTGGTTTCCCGGACTAAAACACATTAATATAATAATATAGGGTTTAATTTTTATATTAAAATAATAACTAAAAACGGTTTAAAAAATAAAAGAGTGTGGAGAGACTCGAACTCGGGTCTCTCCCACACACGCACACTGCCTTAACCAACTCTGCCCGATAGGGAATCGCACAAGAACCCAGTTCCAAATTGTTTTAACTTACAACAACAGTGGGTTTCCCTCCCATACACACCTACGATCGAAACTTCCCCCTGAAGCATAGAATTCGATATCGATTGCACCAAATGGAATAGGGGTTTTGTAAATCGGTGTATGGCGAGTCTGGGGTAAGATTTAATTGCAAAATCGTTGGATATAAAGCCGTTAATTTTTGTTTAAAAGAGTCAAAAGCCCTAGGTTATTAACACATATCAAATTGATAAAACCTGATAATAAAAGTGGTTGAATTCATAGGGCTTTTGACAAGCACAGGATTGCGAGTCTAACCGTATACTTTAATTGGATTGAGGTTAAGCCTAAGATCAAAACCCCCAAATTAAAATATGAACAAACCCTAGTTTACAGATCAAGTACAATTCGATGTTATCAGATTAAATTGACATGGGGCATTCACTAAACAAAGGTTTGCGAAACTGATGGTATGATTTAATTGAATAGAAATCGGGTCTAGGGTAGAGTTCGATCAAAACGTGAACGTATGAACCCTAGATTCGGGTTTATGTTAAAATCGTTGCTGTAAGCACTAGTTAGCATAGGGCTTTCCATCTATGAATAAGAACGAAGGTGTAGGAAGTTTCAATTACCAGAATATAGTTCCAATTGATGGTTCCCGACTAGAATGGGTGCCGACGGTGACGGGGTTGATCTCTGGCGACTCTCGTTCTATCTTCGGCCAAGTTGATGTACGAAACAGCGTCTGAATGATGCGATTTAGGTGTGAGCGTGTTCAATTTCAGTGTATACGATCGAATGATTGCGAATTGGAGAGTAATAGCAGTGAGGTCGACGGTTGCGATTTGGGTTGTCATTAACGAGTTTAATTTTGACAATGATGATTAGTTCGATGGTTATGGCCGTTAATGCCACAAACATGTGATTTCAGTTACGAAATCAAACAAAAAACGTTCGTGGGTCTTGAATTTGGATCAATGTTGCGAGTTTGACTTTCAAAAAGTCAACAATAATTCAATTTGTTCAATTTTGACTTTACAAAGTCAATGAAATGAATTTTGACTAATTACACAACTAGTCCTTGTATATTAAGTTTAATTCTTGACAGAATTAGTCCCTTGGGTTTAGGATTGAGTTAACTAGGTTAGGATTTAATGAAATTTACTAACGGGGTTAATCTTAAAAGTCCGGATTGTCACAGTACGCTTACACACACGCATTTCCTTCGTCTCATCAACTTTCCTTCAAATTTTTTGTTTACTTTCTTCAAGATCTTTTGGGATGCCTATGCCTTATTCTTAAGGAACTTAAGGACACGACGTCCTCACATTTGGCAGATCGCTGAAGAGATGCGTAATTCTGGTGATATTTCCTTACATCTAATTCAAGGGTCAAACCCAGAATAGATTGAAAATGATATCATATTACATACTACCAACTTAATGGGTTGGCAAACCCATAGTAAATTTCGAGGAACACTAAATCTATGAGACTATTTCCACAGTCTCACTGTTCACTTCCCCACCTAAACGAACTGGGATAACCTAGATGAATAAGACTTATCTGCCTCTTGGACACTATAGTCAAGTTATAGATCTACAAATCATGACGATACGACAAGTAATGGGTAAAGTGGTGATTAAACTCAATCTTCGCCAACGAGAGCTCATAGAAATCTTGAAATCTTAAATCCATTGCGGCCCATGTTAATGGAAGATTTTATATGACAAGAAACCTAAAATGCGAGTAAAGTGTTAATCCCAGAAAATGCTTTCGAGAAGAAAAAAGGGACAAACATAGAGTTTCATTTCTATACTTTATCGTTGTTATCCGATTTCAGCAAACTAATGGTAGTGGAACTGCGTCACTAACTCTTAGAACAGGTTAAAAACCCATTCTCACTTTTCTTAAAACCTATAAAGATTCACTTATCTTTAGTATTTGTTGAGCCAAGTCAACTATGCTATTCTCAAATATTCTAACATCTCTTCCTTCTTCATCTAGATACACCCTCTCCTATAGATGAACCAAGAAAATCCTGATGATTCAATGATACTGTGAGGTTTTGTGGTCTTGAAATACGGTTCGACATCTATTTCATTAAGAAATCAACCTACACCAAGTTACGAATAATGTGCATGATAGAATTACTAGTAATGAGATTTGACAAAACCAAAGTCAATCTCAGGAGATCGCGTCTCCGTAAAACCCTATTATATAGCTGTCTCATTCTCTACCCAGACCACTAACGATGGTTTCTCTAAACCATTCAGGTTAATTAAGAGAAATAGCATACGACGATGCTATTTCCTGAAACTTGATTGAACCAATTTTACCTACATACTGACTTAACAGGTGAAAGGCCAGTTAAAATATTTTGTCCTAGAAGGATAGAATGCATCAAGGAATTGACTGGTCGTAGTCAGGTTCCTGATTTTGGAAACTAAGGCCTAAACACCTCACCAACCCATCAAACCTATCTTACTAGTTTCTGATAATTTATTTCAAAGATCTATTGTGATTTGGCCTTCATGCATTAAAACGTGTAGATGAATAAAGGGTATAGCCAACGTCGTTCCATTGTCGAGATATTCAAATAATCTTTTAAAAAAGGTTCCATAATAAGCCCATAAACACATTTTTAAGGATTTGGAAAACGATTTCATATTATGGTCGTGTACACCTTTTAAATTTTTTCAGGGAAAAAACGGTTTTATAGCACGACCATGTACACAATATCAATGTTTTCAAGGAAAAAAACAGCTTTACATTAAAAAAACTAAACATGTGAACTCACCAACATTTGTGTTGACATTTTTAAGTATGTTTTTCAGGTAACACTTAGCTATGGCTCGGTTGGAATAGGCTAGCTATTAGGAATAAACCTAGAAGCCGAAGAGCATAATTTTCAAAACTCAAGTCTATTTTTTATCTAGGAGGATTTAGATCATTGTATTACTTCATGTTAGTAATTGTAAAAGTGTTCAATACTTTAGAAATCTTTACTTTAACTTCCACTGTTGTGTAATGTTTGATCGCGTTGTCAAGGCTAATAAAAAACAATAATAAAAACTACTTCTTAGCTACTTAGACTGCAGACAGGGAAGTAGGGTTGTCGAATCCATATGAAACTCGTGGAGAATGCTATTCAATTCAAAACTATTCAACGACTACTAAAGTTTAAAACTTTATCAATTAAACTAATATAGTTTGTAAAAAGCAACGAACTTTAACTTTTGGAAAACTATTAGAGAAAAACGACCACTCCGGGTTTCAGATTCAGCAACACAAACACACAACTTTAGTTTCAAATCAGATAGGAGATTACATAGACATAACCTTGTTTAACTGTTTAACCCAATCACGCAATATCAAATTCAATCACAAAATCAGATTATTCCTGATGCAAGAAAACCAAGAAACGATGATAGATGTGACAAATCAAACACATGCAATTGTTCATAAATCAAACACACAATTGAATTCAAAGAACTTAAGAGGCTCACAAAACTTTAATCCAAACTGATAATCAACTAAAGTCATATGAATACACGCATAAATCGTTCACCCGGAGGGATCATAGAGCTTAACCGCTCATGATTGTCGAAAATAGCAAAGTAATTATCTTGAAACCTACAAACATTGAAACTTAAGAACAATTGACCAAATAACTCTTGAAATCGCCTTAGATCTCCTCTGGGACGGCTGTAATGAAGATAATTCGAGAATGGGAGGCACCATGGGTTTATAATTGGAATTAGGTTTAATTTGCCGTAAAACCCTTTCTTCGCGTGTCGCGAACATTTCTGGCTAGGTCTTCGCATGGTGCGAAAACCAAATTCGATGGGGCCACTTTTCAAGACCTTCACGTGTCGCGAACAAAGTCTTCCAGGTCTTCGCGTGGCGCGAAGACCCTAAAATCCACGAACTTGACTTTTTAGCTTTGACTTCTCTTTTCTTTGACTTCCCGAGCTTTGTACCTTCTTGATTTTCTTCATATACTCCAGCTGTTTTAGCACATTTATCCTGTAACACATCAAACTTCCAAACACACGTAAAACCCACTCGATATACAAAACTAAACTACTAAACTATACAAAAACCGACATTTATACTCAGGATATTTGAACCTACATCAATGTTACCAATCGTTGCGACCTTTATTTATTTATTTAATAAGTAAATAAATTTGGGGGTGTGACATAATGTGTGAGTCAGGTGAAAATACGAAGAGGGAAGTATTCGCACGGCTACAAATGAAACCATAGGCTAGAAGAAAAGCACTTAGACGCTGAAAACAAGCACGAGGGGCTTGTTTCAAACCGTATAAGGCCTTCGAGATCTTACAAACATGATCTGGATGCTGAGGGTTATGAAAACCCGGTGGCTGCTCCATAAACACTGTCTCACTTAAATGGCCATTTAAGAAAGCATTTTTGACATCAAGTTGGTGTAAACACCATTTATTTAACACAGTGAGAAACAGTACTATTCGAACCGTGGAGGCTTTCACAACGGGACTGAACGTATGACAGAAATCGATCCCCGGTATTTGAGTGAATCCTTGAGCAACGAAGACATGCTTTATAGCGTTCAATAGACCCGTCGAAATGATATTTAATTTGAAATTCCCATTTAGAACCAACAATATTAGTGGATGAAGGATGAGGAACCAAAGTCTAAGTATCGTTTTGTCATAGAGCATCCATTTCCTCTTGCATTGATGCCATCCATTTAGGATTTTTGGCAGCTGTTTTGAATCCTTTTGGTTCGATTTCAGATAATTAGGCTGTATGAAGAGAATGAGTGGAAAGTGATGCAAAGTCAACCTTGTGTTTAGGCCTATAGATGCGTGCTTTAGCTCGTGTCATAATGGGGTGAGTAGAGGATGAAGTTGGTAGAGACGAGCTGGAATCTGGAAGAACATCGGCAGTAGACTGGGCGGAAGAGTCGGCTGCAGCTGGAGCAGGTGACTGGGCTACGGTTGGGTCAGGGATTGGGTCTATAGTTGTGAGCTGGAGTGCAGGTTCAGTGATGGATTGAATGGGTGGTGTGATATTGGGCTGTAGAGATGGTTCTTTTGAAATGGGCTTACATAATGAGCATGGATCAGGGGGCTGAGTAGGGAAATTTGGTTGTGAGGGCTGTTGTGTACCTACAAGTTCCCTCGGTGATTCCTCAAAAAAAAATGGTCAAATCCAAACAAGCTAAATCATTTGACCCATGAGTGCCACTGAACGGAAAAACGGTTTCATTGAAACGAGCATGACGAGTGATGTAGATGCGAGATGTGATCGGATCAAGGCACCTATACCCTTTATATTATGAGCTATACCCAATGAAGACACAAGGAATACTTCTTGGTGCTAATTTATGAGGTGAATAATCCCGGAGATATGGAAAGACTTGGCAACCGTAGGTGCGAAAGTTTCCATATTGTGGCATTTGAGAGTAAAGCAACTGGAATGGGGTGTTGTCTTCTAATATCTTTGAAGGCAATCGATTAATTATATAGGTTGCTGAGCTGAAAGCATCGACCCAATAACATGAAGGCATATGAGCACTAAAATTCATGGCCAAACCGGTCTCCACAATGTGTCTATGTTTCCATTCCGCATGACCATTTTGTGGAGATGTATAAGTACACGAAAGACGATGAAACGTGCCATTATCTTCCAAGATTTTCCTAATCGTATGATTCACAAACTCGGTACCCCCATCACTTTGGAATATTTTGATTTTTCTTGAGCATTGAGTTTGGGCAAGTTTAATGAAGACGAGAAGAACTGAATAAAAATATGTCTTGGTTTTGAGAGGGTAGAACAAAGTAAACCGTGAATGATCATCCACAAAAATAACATAATACCTATAACCATCTGTAGAACAAATAGGTGACTGGCCCCACAAATCACAATGTATCAAATCTAAAGGATGCAAAGATCGTTTCATATTAATGTTAAAATATAATTTATGTGCCTTGTAAATCTCACAAGACGAGCAAATAGTAGGTTTTGGTAAAACCGAAGTAACAAACAAAGCACCCAATTTATTTAAAGTACGAATTATATCAAACGAAACATGCCCGAGACGGTTATGCCAAAGTTCATCAGAGGCTCGGTTTGAAACACCATTGTAACGAACCAACTTTCGGGTTTATAATATAATATGTTAAAAATATTATAATAATGTAAATACATAAAAATGAAAGTGGAAGGTTTGTTGCAAAAGGTGAAATTTATCAACTTTGGACTAGAGGAGTCAAAATTGGAAGTTCAGGGGCTAAATTGTAACTTTTAAAATTATGGATTTTATTAGGGGGGTTGCAAAACACACATGGTGTGGGTGTGTTTGTGTCTTGAAATAAAGGAAGAAAAGGGATATGGCTAAGATCAAAGATTAAGGTGTTTGTATGAAGAATCTAGATGATTGGTGGAATCCTTAGGAAATTCCGGCCTTTGCTTTTAACTATTCCGACACTTGTAATTTCATTATTAAATGATCTATATCTCAATACAAGTTACCCTATTTATTTCATTACTTGAATATGCATGTATTATGTACCATTATTTAATTTCAAAGATAACAAATATTTATATGAAGAACTATGTAAATAATTGTTTAATATACAATAAAATAAATATATATATATATATATATGCGCTAAGATATCTTTCTAAACCTATATATATATAAACTCACTTGTAAAAATCAAGCTATAAATTCTATAAAAAAATTAGGGTTTATAAAGAATATATTATTTAATTTCAAAGAAAATGATTTCTTTTCCTATATTACAAATCATAATTTTATATTTTTAACATTTAAATATAATATAAAGACCTAATAGATTTTATAAAAATTTGTAAAAAAAACTAATAAAGTCCTAAAACCCCAGGGACTTGTTTTGCCAAAATCCGAAACTCCTCCCCCCCTCTCCCAATTCAGCCCTGCGTTCGAGTCCCGCAAGCCACCGGTTTTGAGACATAAATCACGTGCTCGTCTTTGGGAAATTTTCACATGAAATTGTTAACGGCTAACCGTTGTAGGCACTCGATCGATTCATCCCTCGACGTTAATTGAGTTTTTATGGCCATTTTCATGACAAACTCGTAACCGAAAACCCCACTATAAAACATTTATTCGATCGATCAATGCGGTACAAATTGACTATAAATAGAGGCTTTTTATCATTAACGAAACCCACTACAAACTCTCCACACTCTCTATCGCGTCTGAAATCACCCCAGTAATACCCAAATCACCCGAAGAACACGACGTTGTTTCGCTCAGTCGTTCTCACCTTCTGTATATTTATTTCAGGTAAAATTGTTCCTTTAGGCTCGTTTCAGTCCCACGATCGAAAGCCCCAAGGTTTCGAGTTCGGATCGTTGGTCAATCGAGGACATTGGAGGGCTAGGGTTCGTCGGAGCAATTTTGGGGATGATGGTCTTTGGGCCTGTTGATTAAAACCTTAACGAACCGGCTACTGGACAAGGCATCATGCCCAGTCCAGTGGTTAGTGCGCGTGTGTATGGTGACCCGGTGCAGACGCGGGTTCGAGTCCGGTTAGGGCGAATTTTGAAATATATTTATTTTTTAACCCTTTTAATACATTATTTCATGTTTAAGAATTCCAAATTAGTTTTTATAAATTATATAATTATATTATGTAATTTTTATAAAAACAGAAAATATAAAGTAATGTTTATTTATTTTAAAACACATATTATAAAACATTATAAAATCCTAAATAAATAATGTAATGATTTGTTGAGACAAATAAATTATGTTATCTTATTTATAAACTAATAATGCTTATTACCCAAATTTTAATTTGATGTTTTACACATTATTAAATTCTTTTAAACTTATAAATAATTATTCTGACAAGAATAATTATTTAAAGCTTTTAAACTTACAAAAAAAAATACTTAAATAATTATTTTATACAAAGACCAATTAATTTCATTTAAAACCTATTATATTATTTATTAACTCTTTTGTAGTTCCTTTAAATGCAAGTGCATCTTCAAAACCCAGACCTCATGAAACCCTGAAGTCCCAAAATCTCCTTAATTTCATTTATACGTACATTGAATTTAGAGTACCATTACATGTGTAGGTTTATTGTGTGAAATCCTCACGAGGCCTATCCATCTATACCAATCCACACCATTTCTAGCTTCAATTCAAGTGAGTTTATATAGCCCATTTTTCCTCTTTTTACTTTTTGGGGTGAAACATGTCATTAACTATATTTCATGCACAATTCAATACCCTTGTTCTTATGCTATGGTCTTCATGCTTTATGTCTTAAACTGCTTGGTGACCATCACGTGTGCTCATGTTAGTACAATCATTAACTTATGTTTCAAGCCTAAGGCAGTACCTAACATGATCATTTACAGGGGAATCTGATTCATTAATTAACACGAACCTTGACGGGTTAGTGTATACATCTTACTACTTTTCAAAAGATAATAAGTTAGATTGTGTAACTATTTTCCTCTTACATGGCTTGATTATACGCTTAGAACCTTGTATGCTTTGAACATATTGAGTTGTAAACTATATTTAACATTGTTTGGTGTCAAAACCTATGTTTCTCACCAACTACTTGTAGTTAACATTTATTCACATGTTTCAAGTGCACCAGTTTGAGGAGTGCTTGATCACATAGGACCATGGGCCTAGCTTTAATAAGTCTTAAATTTAGTCATGTTATGAATACTTTGCCTTTTATTTCTTGTAACGAATGCTTTTAATTTTGATGAATAAATATTATCACATTTAATAGACGATCATGTGCTTATGAACAACCGCGTCAGCCCCGACGTATAATCCGCCGCCGGCCGGGGTGTGACAATTTGAGGTGTTCATCTTCTTTCAAACATCAAGTAAGTAGCTTTACCATCAATAAACATTCATCAATGGTGTTCTTGGTGGTTTTTGGAGAAATACGAATTTGGGGCTGTTTTGGTGAATTAAAGGATTAATAACTTGTTAAAAGAATAACCTATCTTAATTGAAGGTAGTGGGTGGTAGATAACAACATCTAAACATCCAATTTGATGATTCAAGAATTAGGGTTCTTGAGGGTGAATTGGGGGTTTTCATCCTAGTGATGTTTAAATGATAAATTGGTGTTGGATAAGTGTCTATGGTGTTGATAGACACATTTTTATGTAAGAAACATAATACAATTTCATGATTTGAAAGTTAGGGTTCTTGAGGATAAAAAATTGGGGGTTTTTGATTTGGGGATGTTTAAATGTTGAATTTAGGTTGGGTAAGTGTCTAGGGAGTTAATAGACACAAAACTAACCATCAAGCCCTAATTTTTACAGTGAATTATAAAATGGAGTTTTGGTGTAACTTGGGTGATTCCTTAACGGGTCAAAATGGGTTGAATTGGGTGTTGAAGGTTTGGTTAAGGTTGTGATAACCAAGCTAAGTTAGGGTGTTGATCTTTAGATCATAGGTGTGTCTTGAATCTCAATTTGGTGGATGAATTGAGATCATAAGATTTCTATATGCAAGTTGATTGCTAGGTGATCAAGGCGTTAAATGAGTTAGCTTGAAGACCAAGTGGAATCGTCTATAGCTAAAGGTAAGTGCTCTGCACTTACTTAGTAATGATAGGTGAAAATAAATGCACATACTTGATATACATGTTGATTTTGTTGATAATCATATTTGCAAATGTGTGTATGTTGATTTGGTGAAATTGCATATGGTGTATATATGCAAAGGGTGGGTGCTTAAGGTGCTTGAGGTCTATGAACCTCACAATGTCGTATGGTAGCCATAGTCATAGAATTATTGATGAGTTCTTTGGCGTCATTTTAATGTCTATATTGAATGTACGGGTAGGGTGATTAAGATTGTAATTGAAGTCTTTGAACTTCAGAAGTTTAAATGGAGAATTTGGGATCTTTGAATCCCACATGTTGGTAAATAAAGTATGGAATATGAAGATGGTTTGGCATTGGGTGTGTGTACACTTGTTGTATGTTAAAGGTTGATATTTGAAGTCTAAGAACCTCACACGTGGTAATTGAGGTCTTGAACTTAATTTGTATCGTTGTTGCTTGAAGTCTTGAGCTTCACTATGGTCGTGGTGATTTGAGGTCTTTGAACCTCACATGGGAGTTCATATTATATCATAGAGAGGAGTTTGAAGTCTAAGAACCTCACAAGGTAGTTATTTGAGGTCATGAACGTGGTATTTGAAGTCTAAGGACCTCACACGGAAGTTAATTGAGGTCATGAACTTCACATAGTTGTTTGTGTTGCCTTGAGGTCTTTAGAACCTCACAAAGAAGTATGGTAAGGATGTAAGGTGTTTAAAATATTCACAAAATGTTGTTAGTGGTTTAAAACGACTAGGGGTAGAGTAGGAGGGTCAAAAATGCCAAAACTGCCAATTAGGTGTGCTGGTGCTGGTCTAGGACGCTAGTCTGGGCAGACGCCAGTTGGCTGAATTTTTGGGTTTTCTTCCTAAGACACTTGAGAGTTCTTGAGACTTTTTGTGTCATTACCAATGGTTATTTTGTGGTGTTTCCTTGTAGGTAAAGCTCTGGTACGATGACCCGAGTCAAGCTTTGCGTTGGTTGGATTCTCAACTTTTTGGATGTTTGTATATGTTTAGAGTTCCGACTCATTGTCGGGAGTCACCTAACTTATTTTGAACTATCTTTTGAATGTTAAAACTTGTTGTTATTTGATATGCCGGTCTGTTGTTTTTAAAGAAAATCATGTTGTTGTCGTTTTGTCGTAACGAACATGTGTCGTTTGTCAAGAGCGTTTTATGGGACCTAAATTCCGCGTATCTTGGAAGATAAATTTGGTTGAAAATTTTGGGTGTTACAACCATGACTTGCAACAAGGGCTTGAGGTCCATCTTTAAGCACATATAGCCCATTTTCACATCGTCCTTTAGCGAGTACCTGTTTGGTTTTCCGATCCTGAATAGTAAAAAATGGTTGACAGAACAGGACATCAATCGGATGATCCATAGTGAGTTTACTAATAGATAATAATATCTTTGTGATATTAGGGATAACCAATACATCACGTAATAATATATTATTTGCAATCATAGTGTTTCCCGTATGAGAAATTGGAAGGGATTTACCGTTCCCAAATACGACCTGCATGTTACCATGATAAGGAGCCGATTAAGGGAGATTTTCAGGAGTCATGTGAGCCGTTTCTCCCGAAACAACATGCCAATCGGGACTGCCACTGTTTACATGGCACTATGCATGGAATGCTTTCACGAGGTCTTCGGAAGATGAAACTGATCGGGTAGCATATGTGTCTTCGGGAAGATGCATAATGCCCATTGTTCCCACACAACTGACAATGAGGTGGTCTACGAGCAGAACCACGACCACTGCCAGAGTTGTTTTGACCATGATATCTTCCCATGGAAGAACCATTTTGACGGCTACGAAAGGAAGAAGACGAGGTGGTGTGTTGAGCATTGAAGGCTACCTGGGGAATGATAGAACCGTGAAGTGATTTTAAGAACATCTCATGGCTTTCAGCCTGAGATAACAGGTCACCAAAGACGGGTGCCACTTTGGATGCTCGAATGGCAGTTGAGAATGTCTCAAACGAGGCACCAAGACCACATAGGAACCGGTGCACTTTGTCGATCTCGTCGACAGGTTAGCCGATGGCATCCAACTAATCACAGGCCCCTTTAAACGTGCGACCATATTCAGAAACTGATGATGTACCTTTCATAGTTTGCCGGAGAGTGTCACGCAGAGAATGAACACGTTCAACCGAGGAATTGTTGTATGCATTTTCTAGGGCAAGCCATATTTGGAGAGATGTGGTAAGGCCAAGAATCTCGACCGCTGCTTCCTCAGAAAGGGAGGGATGAAGCAAAATTATTGCCCTCGGATCATTATCGGTCCAAGATGAAAAAAGAGGGCTGAGAACCGATTTCTCGTCAACAAGGATGGTGGCTAGAGGCGGAGCAGATGTGCCATCCACATGACCGATAAATTTCTGATAAGTGAAGAGAGGGAGCATTTGATTTCTCCATAGAAGATAATTCGAGGAGGATAGCTTGATAGTAATCATGTTAAGAAAGGTGTTCATTGAAATCAGACTATCTTGAAGAACTGATGAAGATGTTGCCATGGAGAAAGAAAGATCTCAGGAGGAGAGAAAAAGAAATGGCGTACAGGTTTATCTGGAAAGAAGGAGGCAACAATAGAGAAGGGGGGTAGAGGGGTAGGGTTAAAAGGCTGATAGCATGTAGAGTGGTAGGAAATCAATCATACCTATCGTGTAGAGCTGATAATGTTTATATATAAAAAGTTTACATAATTAACTCCTATAATTTAGGAGAGATACACAGTTACATATTGAATAAATCAATTCCTAACATTTAAATTATCTAATACTATCACCTTGACCACCACCTACCGAATGTCATCGGCCCTGCACACCGCCGACCCCCCCCCCCCCCAACCTGTGCCACTGACCATCCCCACCACCGGCCCCACCTCCAACCGCCACCCAACCACTCCGCCATAACCAACCTGCTCGCTCCTTGACACCGCCACAAATGCCCCGTAATGCGCCGCCGCCACCACCCACGTAATCAACCCCCCACCGCCCGCTGCCACTGATAACCAACCATAGCTGCCACGGCCGTTGATCACCTTCGCCGCCGCCAATAAACATGTATTGAAACCAATTCTTAAATTTTATCGACGATGACAGCTTTTGGGTTGACCTTTCGGTCTGTTATTGTTGGAACTTTAAAAACATTACCGCACTTTCTCTATTCTAGATTTTTTTTAGATTTCATAACAAGTCTGGATGATAATCATGCAACCAGAAAATACATTCACAAACATATTTATACATGGATAATAAGAATACGATAATAAGGCTGTTTTATCAAGCCTCTGTCATCGCATGGCCAAACAAATAGTTATGTACGCTACTACAAATTAAACTTGGCGACCTACAAAAAGTAGCGATCAAAACGAAATGGTTGTAAAATCAACAACCAAAAACCAATCGTTGGTAGTCTGGGGCAGGTCGAAGGTGGCGGCGGTCGGTTGCGGGTGCGGTGGTTTGTTGTTGGTGGTCCGTGGCGGGGACGGTCTATGACCGGAATGGTGGTCGGGTGTGGCGGTGGTCGTGGGGGCGGCGGCGGTAGCGGTGCTCGTTGTTCGAGGGTGGCGGCGGTCGTCGGTAGTGGTGGCGCTTCTTTCACGGTGGAGATTCCAATTTTTTTTGTTGAATTCCTTTACAATTTGGAACAAATTTGAAACCCTTTACTTGAGTGAATTTGAGGGAATTAATTCCTATTCTAATTCCAATTCCTTTTTCAACCAAACACGTTAAGAATGAAATTCGAATTTTAATTCCGATAAATTCTACGAACCAAACACGTTGACAAATGAATTTCAAATTCCAATTCCATTGAATTACCACATGAATCTAACGGGCAATGTTTGTTAACACTACCCCTATAATAATAAGGGCTAGACAGAAAAAAGTGTTGTATACATACCTACCATTTGTTGGTAATGTCTTGTACGATGAGGTCACTCATGTCATAACATTTTGATAAAGTTTGCGTAACCATGCATGGTTCACTAAATTGCTTTGGGATTTCTATTAAAGTGCTTGTTAACACTAACCCGATAGTTATCAGGTTTGCTGGCTATTTGTTGACCAGCCTAAACGTAAAATAAGTGTAAGTATTTGTTCACACTAGTTATAAGGGCTATATGTTGGTATTGTTACGAACCCTTCTACCAGTTTTAACATTTAAAACAAAATATATTTAAACCTTTTAAATAAATAAATCAGATTTAGACAACGGAATCATATAGTACAATTAACGGTTCTAAACCGGGATCCCGCCAGTGATCCGATTACACGCGTATAAAGAATAAATTAAATCCAACCATAGCGGGTAAAACAATTATACCTTAGACGATAAACCGAAAGATCAAACACCTTGGTTCAATGAGCGTCTCGCTAGTGACAGTTCACAAAACCTGCAACAAAACGTCAAACGGATTGCGCAAAAGAGGAACCGGCGGCGGCGACGGGTTGCGATGGCGGTGGTTTCCGGAGAGTTAACGGCGGCTTGGTGGCTTGCGACGATGGTGGAACCGAAAGGAGGGGGGTTTGCAGGTTTGGGTGGAGGCAACCAAAAGTGATTAGGGTTATGATTTAAGATTATATTTATAACCACCCTAATTGCAGACTACACCCCTCACCCCTAGGGTATTAACATTTAACCCGTAGTTAATTAAATATTAATTACTGTTAAACCCTGTATTTTACTAATTATAAATAATCAGTAAAATTTAATCCTTTAAATGTTTAACACTTTAAACTTCAATTCGCCGTAAATAATTATTTCACTAAATAATCAATTGACGCATTCACCGATAAATATTTCTCTAAATATTAATCTGTCGTTTAATAAAATCGTGTTTCGTGAACTATAATATTTACAATTAATTATTATCAATTTTCTCGATATCCAAAGTGTAACTCTTTGGATCGTACCTCGATAGCAAAGTTGACTTAATTGACGACCGGGCATCCTATATCCAACAATCTCCCACTTAGACGATTCATCAATTAATCGGTTCAACGTAGACAGTGGTGGATGCCTAGCTGCATTTCACCGCCCCTAGCAAGGTATGACGTATTACAATCATCAACTATTTCCTTGTGTTCAAGCAACTCTTACTTGACCAAGTATAACAGTCATGCTAAACTTATCTATGTATCCTTTCTGTTTAGGGCATCCGTTGAACATGAGACATGGATGAAAATCCTTTTTCATATGATGTTCAACTATTCTTGTTCTCGTCTCCAATTAAAGGTGGTCTAAACAAACTACTTTTAGTTTGAGCGTGGCCACACGTTTTATACCAGTTTGAATTAACGAGGGCGCCAGAATGTCCAACTCCTGATAAAAGGATAACATAAATCCTTTGGTCATGTATAACTCCCACTTAACTTCAGATTTATTTCCAATCATACCCTTATTACTGCCTTTCATAGAACATCGTTAGGTATGGTCAAAGAACAAACTTCAGTCAACCTTAGTTCTAATATATGCCTCGGGTTGAAGGATCGACAGATCTTACCATATTCAAAACTTCTCAAGACCTTGATCCATGAAGATAGTTTTGAAACGAGTTACGTCCAATATTCATTCTCTAATGAATATCTGTGAATATGATCTCCAACTACTTGGACTTTCATTCATAATGAACCAATAATCTAACTCACAATAGTCTTACATCCCGATTGATTCCCATGAATCTGATCGACTACAGGCATTTAGAATACAATATTCAAGGATTCTAAAACGTGCAAAGTATTGAACATAGAAACATCTATTTATAACGCATTTAACCATTAAATCAAAATAAAATACCAATGTAACTATATTGTTCAAAAGCACCAAATACTAAACTACAGATCAAACCCACTGTCTAGTAAATCTAAGACCTATCTTATCAGCATGCTCCTCATGTTTAGCATGGGGCATAGGCTTAGTGAACGGGTCCGCTAGATTCTGATCTGTCTGAACTTTGTTTAACACGATGTCTCTCCATTCCAGTATATCCCTGATATAATGAAATCTCCTGAGTATGTTCTTCGTGTTGTGGTGTGACTTTGGTTCCTTGACTTGAGCAAAGGTACTAGTGTTGTCACACAGTATCTCGATTGGTTTCTGAATGCTAGGCATTACCCCGAGATCAGCAATGAATTTCTTCATCCAAGCAGCCTCCTTTGCAGCTTCTGAAGCGGCAATGTACTCTGACTCGGTGGTGAATTGAGCAACAACACTTTGCTTAATACTTTTCCAAGTGATAGCATCACCATTTAGAATAAATACAAATCCCGTATGTGATCGAGAATCATCTCGATCAGTATGGAAGCTAGCATCAGTGTAACATCTTACAACTAGTTCTTCTTCCAGTCCTCCATATATCATATCCTTAGTCCTTGTCAAGTACTTAAGGATGTTCTTCACAGCTTCCCAATGACTCTCACCTGGATTCTGTTGATATATATTAGTCATGCTTAATGCGTACGATACATCTGGTCTACTACATAGCATAACATACATGATGGAACCAATGGTAGAAGTATATGGAACTCTTTCCATTTTCTTCTTTTCCTCGTCAAATTGAGGGCACTGTTTATTGTTCAATAGGGTTCCATGTGCCATGGGCAAAGATCCTCCCTTAGAATCTTGCATTGAAAAGCATCGAATGACCTTATCAACATATGTACTTTGACTTAAACCTATAAGCCGCTTTGATCTATGTCTATAGATCTTTATTCCTAGAATATAGGCAGCTACACCAAGATCTTTCATTGCGAAACATTTACCTTGATAATACTTTACATCATCTACATATAGAACCAGAAAAGTGATATAGCTCCACTTGCCTTCCTGTAAACACATGACTCATCTTCGTTATTGACAAAACACCAAACTCTTTGATTTTGTGGTCAAAACGAAGATTCCAGCTTCTGGATGCTTGTTTCAATTCATAAATGGATTTTTTTAACTTGCATACCTTATTAGTATTGTTTGGATTTTCAAAACCATCTGGTTGAACCATATAGACATCTTCAGTAAGGTGTCTGTTTAGGAACGCAGTTTTGACATCCATTTACCATATTTCGTAGTCGTAATACATTGCAATGGCAAGTAAGATCCTAATCTGTAACATTTCTGATTTTTAGTATCCGTAGTTCAATTCAATGTACTGTATTTCAAACCCAATTCTAGTGCACAGTTTTCTTTTATTCGTACGATCAATTAAATACTATATTTCAAAGCAAATCCACATATTTTACTTGAGTATAATCTACTAAACACTACATAAGTATCTATTTATACAAATATGTCAAAGACTAAAGTTACAAGGTCTGATGTTGAAAAGTAACAAGAAACCCTAATAGGCACGGTCGCGCCTCGTTCTGATACGGTCGCGCCAAGTGCTTTAGCACGGTCACGCGACTCGCTTTGGAACGATCGCGCCCGGTGCCTAGGCACGGTCGCGCCTAGTACCAGTTGAAACGTAAATGCAGTTTTAAATGCGAGACCGTTGAGTTTCGTAACCGATATACGTTTCACTTTCATTAACAAAGAAAACAATATTATCAATTGTAACCATTAACATCAGAAACCTGATTTGTCTCAAGAAAATCAAAATCCCCTCATTTGAACATCGATCCTCCTACTCTGGAGTGAATTTTCCCCAAGCAAATGCTACACGATCCTCCCAGAAGCTACTGACCCATTTGAAGCAACCGTAATCGTAGCAGAAGACGCCGGAAACCAAGCTCACCGACGCCGGAACTCCTTCTTACCGTTCTCTATCAATTCGCTACTCTTCCAGGTAATTGAAACCTTTTTCTCACTCGTTTCAGTTCATAGATTAAAAGCCCCATATTAATTTGGGTTTTCATTATGGAAATCATCTCGAACCCGAAGCCATATTTTCGTTCAAAATAGATTTAATCGAACCCTGCTTTGAACACATTTAAAATACAATTAATATATCCAAAAATACTCGTAATAACCCTACAGATGAAAACCCTATGAAATCCAACGTTAACATTATAAGAATCAGTCAATTCGTTTTTGTTTTAGGACAAACACGGTCGCGCTAGTCTTCTAGCGCGGTCGTGCTTCATGAGACACGGTCGTGCTAATCCCAAGCGTGGTCGTGCCTCGCACACTCAGACCCGGTCAGGCCCTTGGCTAGACTTGGTCGTGCCTCAGAACCCTAGACACGGTCATGTCTGGCCCAGACACGGTCGTGCCTAGCGAACAACTTAGCTACATACTCTGTATTGGTCAACACGGTCGCGTCCCTGACTAGGACGGTCGCGCCAGTGGTCCTAGCACGATCGTGCATTGTCCCAGGCGCGGTCGTGTGTGTGAGAAAATTCTTGGCAGAATAATTATTTCCATATTTTAAAAACAATAAGTATTTCAAATTAATTTTTAAATAAAAAAAATTAATTTTATGAAGATTTATATTAACATTATTTAAAAAGATCAAATTTCTATTCTAAAATAAATAGAAATTATTTATTTAAAACTTACAAAATTTAATCTATATTTATTGCTAAACCCTACACTTAATTATTATTTACACAATTTATTTAAACATCCTTATGAAAATAAATTAAAGGAATTTATATTTAATATAAAACATTTAATACATTTTTATAACTAAATGACTAAGTTACATATTTTATAAATAAATAAATAAGGTTACAATTATTTATTTAATTTACATTTAAACAAAAACTATTTGTTTAGGTTATACTTAAACACCCCTAATACTTACATTATTTTTATAACTAAGTAAACAAATAATAATTTTATTATTTTATTATTTAGTTATTCCAAACCCAAATTTTATACAACACCATTCAAGTATAACCCACTAACACCTACAACTTCAAATTCCTTATACACACATCCAATTTAACCTTAGACTTAGACATAGACTATTGTACACACTATTGATTCAATACATATTACACTCTAGGTTAACGTTGTGCATTACGAGGACCCCGTCTCTATCTAGTATCTCGTGTTAGCTACGCCTTCAAATAAGGTGAGTATTACATAGCCCCGTTTTACTCTTTTACACTTTTTGGGGTGGAACATGAACATTATACAAGACTATAGTTTACATTTACACAAACTACACAAATACAAATCCCCTTTACATTCATGTGTGCAATTTGAGCTTTATGCCCGAGTGCTAGTTGTGTTAACTTTTGTGTGCGATTTATGTGCAATCATTAACTTCTCAAGCCGACGGTTAACAATGATAGATCTATTGAGTCTGACAAACCACCTAGATTGGGGTGATTGTTACCGACAACACAATTTTTGCATGCTAGTTACAAAGGTTTGATTGTACTTGGTTACACAATAGCTGCTCCCCATAAATGCCTTATTTTAACATGTTATGTAAGGATTTGTTTATTCATAATCTATATGCTATCTATATACAAACCTGTGTATACTCACCAACTTTTTAGTTGGCCCTATTTTATTCATGTTTCAGGTGCTAATGTGTGATTTGATCAAGATTTGCTTCATATAGGCCTTGGGACTTAGTTAATTTGAATAAAGGATTTTATGTATTTCAATTATGTTCCTTCTTGGATTTGGTTGTGTTTAGATTATTTGAAATGAAATTGATGTTTAATATATTACAATTTAGTCAACCTTGTGCTCATGAACAGTCTACATGTCCCGCCCCGACGTTTCCGCCGTCGGTTGGGGTGTGACAGATTGGTATCAGAGCCAGGTTTTAGGGAACTAGGACACCCACTTATGCCATGCTTCATGATTATGTGATATGTGCTACATGTTAAGTGTTACATGCTATGTGTTACGTGTTTTCTATGATTAGTTATTATTTCATTTTTGATGCCGTGTTAAAATTCATGACTTATTAGACTATGCTTAAATAATAATTAAATAAACAATATCCCTACCTATACCCTAAAACCTCATAATATTCTTACCTACTTCTCTATCATCATCTTCTTAGCATGTGGAAACTTCATGGAACTAAATCTATAAAATTTTCTTTATTTCCTCGTTAAGGTTTTTAAACTTTGTTAATTATTTGAGGACACGTGCAATATGGAAGGGTGACATCTGTATTCTGGGTTTTCTGTCTTGGAAAGCATTTCGCATAAATCCCAATCAACCGAGGGACCCGTATGCTTTCTTGGGAATACCCGGGATGAGTGTTTACTTATAGGCTATAACTTTAGGACACCCACTTATGCCATGCTTCATGATTATGTGATATGTGCTACATGTTAAGTGTTACATGCTATGTGTTACGTGTTTTCTATGATTAGTTATTATTTCATTTTTGATGCCGTGTTAAAATTCATGACTTATTAGACTATGCTTAAAAAATAATTAAATAAACAATATCCCTACCTATACCCTAAAACCTCATAATATTCTTACCTACTTCTCTATCATCATCTTCTTAGCATGTGGAAACTTCATGGAACTAAATCTATAAAATTTTCTTTATTTCCTCGTTAAGGTTTTTAAACTTTGTTAATTATTTGAGGACACGTGCAATATGGAAGGGTGACATCTGTATTCTGGGTTTTCTGTCTTGGAAAGCATTTCGCATAAATCTCAATCAACCGAGGGACCCGTATGCTTTTCTGGGAATACCCGGGATGAGTGTTTACTTATAGGCTAAAGCATGTCTCCTTGAAAATTATATGAGTTTAATTAACCTTAATGTGTCATAGTATTCAAGTGATTTTATCATTATTTGAGTACAATCCAAAGTATGATTAACTATTTTATTTGTTATCTTATTCTTTTAAATCCAAACAACATTCATAAATTCTTACATCTTTTCTTGTGTTGTGCAATTCTGTAGAATGCCTCCCCGTCGTGCTCCCGTGGCCAACACCGACACCGACATCGCTACTATCCTTTCACAACTCGTAACTCAACTCACTCAAGCTAATGGTGCCACCAATGGTAACCATGGGGCTAATGGTGGTAATGGTGGAAATTGTGGTGCCAACCCATCTCAATGAACCTTCAAGCATTTCAACTCATGTAATCCCCTCAAGTTTTATGGTATTGAAGGAGCTACGGGACTTCTTCAATGGTTCGAAAGTATTGAGAATACCTTTCTCAATAGTGACTGCCCCGATAACCTTCGTGTTCGTCATGCCACAAGTATCTTACAAAAACAGGCACTCACGTGGTGGAATGGGGAAAAGAGGAATAGGGGTGTGGATGTAGCAATGGCCTTACCTTGGGATGAGGTTAAAAGGCTAATGACTGAAGAATTCTGTCCTCGAAATGAGGTAAAGAAAATCGAAGCCGAATTTTGGGATCTTGCCCAAGATAGTGGTGAGAACTTAGCATATACAACTCGGTTCCATGAGTTGAGTCTCCTCGTGCCCCACATGGTCACACCTTTATCCCGCTGCATTGAAAAATATATTGGTGGATTACCTAGGCAAATTCAAGATACTGTCCTAGGGAGAAATCCCGCAACACTTGAAGATGCTATCCGTTTATCCGCTACCTTAACCGATAACCATGTGAAGGCGGGGACTCTTACTAAAAAGGGCACAAGGAAAGTCTCCGACACTGCAACTTCTTCCACCCACAACAAAGAAGCCACAACTGAACCCTCCCGACATAATAAGAAAAGAAAGGCTAGAAACTATGCTATGGTCACTCCTGCTATTCATGTTAATCAAGCAGCACCTATGGTTCAAGCACCAGCCAAAAAGCCATATGTTGGGATCTACTCGCTTTGTGCCACATGCAACTATCATCATCCCCAAAGCATCCCATGTCGCCTTTGCACTCATTGTGGAAAATATGGCCATACGGTCAATGTGTGTAGGGCCAAAGCTCTTGCGGGCCAGGTCAACCCACCAAACCGAACCAACCCGCAAGTGGCTAATCAAGGTGTTCCCGCTATTGCAAATCGGCGTGCTTGTTATGAATGTGGCGACCCAAATCATTTTCGTGACCAGTGCCCAAGATTTATCAATGCTAGACAAGGCGGAGCTCGTGGGCGTGCTTTCAACATAAACGCCAATGAGACTCAAGCCAACAATGATGTGGTCAATGGTACGTTCCTTGTCAATAGTCAATATGCCTCCATTTTATTTGATACCGGTGCCGATAAAAGTTTTGTGTCACTTAACTTTGAACCCTTACTTGCAAAGACACGATCCTAATTAAAGAAAACCTTCACTGTCAAAATAGCAAATGGTGATTCACTTACAATTGAGTCTATTATCTATGACTGTTCTCTAGAACTTAATGAACATACATTTCCAATCAACCTTGTACCAATGCCACTAGGAAGTTTTAATATCATTATAGGCATGGATTGGCTATCAAACCATCATGTCGAAGTCATCTGTTTTGAGAAGTGTATTCGAATACCTCTACCGTCAGGAGAAACATTAAGAGTCTTTGGTGAAAAGCCTTTCAAAGGGCTTAAATTAATGTCATGCACTACCGCCCAAGAGTACTTACAAAAGAAATACCTAGCCTTTTTAGCTCATATTGTTCAAAAGGATGTCAAAGAGAAGAGTATTCAAGACATTCCCATCATTCGGGATTTTCCCGAAGTATTTTCCGAAGATCTATCCGGTCTTCCACCCGTTCGACAAGTAGAATTTCGCATTGATCTTGTGCCCGGAGCTAACCCCGTGGCTAGAGCTCCTTACCGTCTTGCACCTTCTGAAATGCAAGAACTTGCAAGTCAACTCCAAGAGCTCTCCGACAAGGGATTCATTCATCCAAGTCATTCACCGTGGGGTGCACCCGTCTTGTTCGTCAAAAAGAAAGATGGATCATTCCGCATGTGTATTGACTACCGCGAACTCAACAAGCTTACCATCAAGAACCGTTACCTTTTGCCTAGAATTGATGACCTCTTTGATCAACTTCAAGGTTCGACCTGCTTCTCAAAGATTGATCTTCGATCTGGTTATCATCAAATCCGTGTACAAGAGGAAGATATTCCAAAGACTGCCTTCCGAACAAGGTATGGTCACTACGAGTTCATGGTTATGCCTTTTGGGCTAACCAATGCACCCGCAGTTTTCATGGACCTCATGAATCGTGTGTGCAAACCGTACCTTGATAAATTTGTGAACGTCTTCATTGACGATATCTTAATCTACTCCAAGACTAAAGCCGACCATGAGCAACACCTTAGACTGGTTTTGGACCTCTTGATGAAGGAACAATTATATGCCAAATTCTCCAAATGTGAATTTTGGCTAAAGGAAGTTCAATTTCTTGGTCATATCGTCAACGACAAGGGTATTCATGTTGATCCTGCTAAGATCGAAACGGTTAAGAATTTGAAATGCCCCGAAGACTCCCACTGTAGTTCGTTCATTTCTTGGTCTTGCGGGATATTATCGCCGTTTCATTTCAAACTTCTCTAAGATTGCTGTCCCTCTCACCGCTTTAACCCACAAGGGCAAAACTTATGAATGGGGACCAAAGCAAGAAGAAGCTTTCCAAACTCTCAAGCAAAAGTTGTGCAATGCTCCTATTTTGACTCTCCCTGATGGGAATGATGATCTAGTTGTCTACTGTGATGCTTCCAATCAAGGTCTCGGTTGTGTCCTCATGCAACGAGGCAAAGTAATCGCTTATGCATCAAGGAAACTTAAGATTCATGAAAAGAATTATACGACGCACGACCTCGAATTGGGTGCGGTCGTATTCGCATTGAAGATTTGGAGACATCACCTCTATGGCACGAAATGTGTGGTGTTCACCGACCACAAAAGTCTCCAACACATTTTCAACTAGAAAGAACTCAATATGAGACAACGACGTTGGGTTGAACTCGTTAACGACTATGACTGCGAGATTCGTTACCATCCCGGCAAAGCGAATGTTGTAGCCGACGCTTTGAGTCGAAAGGACCATGTCATGCTTCAATGTGTTCGAATTCAAACCGACATTCAAAACCGCATCTTAGAAGCTCAACACGTCTCAGTCACCGATGAAGAAATGTCGTGTGGTGTTGAACTTCAACTTGAATCAAAACCCAATGGATTACTTTATTACTTGAATCGTATTTGGGTTCCCGATCGCGATGATCTCCGTGCATTTCTTATGAACGAGGCTCATAAGACTCGTTATTCCATTCATCCCGGTGCGGATAAAATGTACCAAGACCTTCGCCAACAATATTGGTGGCCCGGTATGAAGAAAGACATTGCTATCTATGTTGCCAAATGCCTAATGTGACATTTCAAAAATTTTCGTTGCGGAATTTATCGTGTAAATATTAACATTTTATATTTAATCAAATTATTACAAATGGGTGTATTGGCAAATTTCAATTTATGTACTTTTAATTTTAAAAATATTTGAAGGTTATAAACTATATAAATTATGTTATTAAATTAAATAATTTATATAAATCAATGGTTTTCAATTTTATTTACCATTCAATGAGATTGATCTTAAATAAAAACATAAGTTTTATGAAATTTTATATGCTTAAGTTTTATTTGGTTTTTATACAAATAAGTATTTTTTGTTATGAAACTAATTTAATTAGAATTTTATAAGTTTTAAAAACTAATATAAAATTCTATACAAAAAAATTCTACATTTAAAAAGTTGCATATTTAATAAAACAACATATTTTAATAAGATTTATAACTTTTATAAAGATTATTATTTATAAAATAATAATAAAATAAGTTTATAAAAACATTTTTAAATTAATTTGATTTAAAAAGAAATTTAAATTAATTTATTCATTTAAAGTTCAGGGGTTGTATTGTAATAAATCGAACTCAAAGGTTTTAACAGAAAATAACTGTAGGGTCTGTTTCTGGACAATTTAAACTTCAGGGACCCATCCGTATTTATTTTAAGGGTTAATTTAATATAAAGACAAACCCCAGGGACCAAAGTTGCCAACTCCCCATTCGCATTCCCGGTCACCCCCTTCGATTGTCCGGCGGTCCGAGGCTTTCTCCGGCGAACACCCCGACAGGGCTGTTCCCTGCACCTCGACGCCCGACAAAAGCGTCGCTGACTTCGCCTCTCCCACGCAAACCAGAGCCCTCGACCAATTTGTCGTTTAAACATACGAAAAGTATGATCCTGTTTGTGGCCGAAAGTTCACGCCGCGTAATTGACCCCGACAGTAGACCTCCACGCCTGAAAAAGGGCTCGACAGCTTCGTCTCGTCCAAATGAGTATCGGGGCAGGCTCAATTGCTTGTCTCATTGTCGGAATCAAGCTCGACTATAAGAAACCACTACCGGTCCTTCTCGGGCTCCATTCTCTCTCGACTCTCACTCTCACTCCAAATTGAGAATTCCATCACTCTCGTCGTCCCTGAAAGAAGTTGTGACCAAGAATTCAGAAGCTAATCCCACCCAGAAGTCTAGTTCCCGTTTTGGACATTTTCGGTTCAAAAGTCTCTGCCGACCAAGCCCTTCGCGACTAGATTCGAGTCTCGATTCTATTCCTGTACCTTCTGTTATCATCAGGTAACCTATTCCAGTCGAAATCTAGACAATCGCTCGAGGATTACCGGGCAAACCAAGTGTCCTCGGACACGGTTTGCCGGTTACCGAGAACCAGCGACCAGTATGGTTAGTGTGGTTATCAATTAAACGACACCCACATAACCAGCGATGGGCAGTAGCCCGGCTGGTTATGCGTGTGTGTGTTTGTATCACAGGTCGCGGGTTCGATCCGGGTGGCCTACGGCCCAACCCCATTTTGCTCCTGTTGTCTTTTTTTTATTTTATTTAATTTTCTTAATTTATTTTAATATCATTTTTATACACTAAAGACTAAAACGAGTCGGTTTGATCGTTCGTTTATTTTGAAACCGATTAAACAATCTTTTTAATCCATAAACTATTCCATTTTTATAAATCTTGTAATATTATTTAAATACATTTTTATATATAAATATCTTATATTTTTATAAATCTCGTAATATTATTTAAATACATTTTTATATATAAAATATCTCATATTTTTATAAATCTTGTAATACTTTTATAAACTTACTTAAATACACTTTTATATATAAAATGTCCTATATTTTTATAACTCTTGTAACATTTTTATAAACTTAATAAAATACATCTAATATATATAAAATGTCTCATCTTTTTATAAACCTAGCTACATTTTCAATAAACTCGTTTAAATAAATCTTAAATATCAACATAATTGGTTAAATAAAGACTTATCTTTTTATTTATTATTATTGTTTAAATACATTAAACATAATGATTAATTATTTAAAAATGTAATATTTTATAAGTCAAAGTTTTACAAAACCGTATTCATTTTCTACCACATTTTATACAAATAAATATTAAGGATATTATTATAAAACATATACTCATTTAAATACGAATACGCACATACATATAACATACAATAATACCCATTTATCTACATAGGGTTTCATTTTGCTTAGACTTCAACATACTTATCACCTACACGCATGGACAAATACCCGCTTGCAAGGTGAGTTACATATCCCCTATTTACATTTTTATACATTTTGGGGTGAAACGTAATCTGTGCTTACTTACATACAATTCAACTTGTGTTTACATGTGTAGATTATTGTGCTTTTGTGCATGGTCACTTGTTATGCTATGAATACTTTTAGGATGGTTTAAATTATGTGTAACCCACATAGTCTTGATTCCATGCCTATCACTTTTAGGGTAGCGGTATGCTATGCCTATCACGTTAAACCTTTATGCTTATATACAAAATTACATGCTTACAATTGGTATACATATAGTGAAATCTCCACATTATGCCATATCATACCATGTCAAACTATGAATTGTATAAACGTTTTTAACTAAACTTTTATCTTATTTAAACATATGTAAACTCACCAACTCTCGTAGTTGACACTTGTTTTGGATTACGTTTCCGGTGAAGATATGTGATTTTGTGACTATGTGTTGAAGGTGCTACACATAAGGCTTTTGGACCTAGTAAAATAATCATGTGTAATATTCTAGAATAGGGTGTTGTAACTTGAATTGTATTTGGATATTTGGTATTTAAATCTCATTAATGAATTATGCAACCTTAGTAGATCATGTGCTTATGAACAATCATCACATTGTCCGCCTCGATGATTCCGCCATCGGTCGGGGTGTGACAGATTGGTATCAGAGCCATGGTTATAGGGAATTAGGTTATTAGACACAATGACCTAGACTATAACCCTAGGACTCCCTTTTATGTGTTACATGCTAAATGATTATTTGCTATGTGAATTATTTGTAGTTAGGTATTATTTGAATTTTCCCAAGTTTGGTACATGAGACTTATACACATACATACAAGGCTTAAATACATGATACATACTTTACATACACATTTGACAAACAAACTTATGCAAACAAATACACTACTCATCCCTATTCACACTCTTTCCTAATCCGTATTAATTGCAACAAATCCTACACGTTTTATGCTCATAGACTCTCAAAATCTTGAAAATCTCGTCAACAACTTAATTTCTTGAGACCAGTAAAGGACACGTGCAATCTGGAAGGGTGACACCTGTACATTGGGTTTTTCTGTCTAGGAAAGCATTTCGTATAAATCCAAATAAACGGACCCGTATGCTTTCCTGGGAATTCCTGAAGTGAGTGTTTACCTATAGGCTAAAGCATGTCTCTTTGAAAGTTTCGGGAAATTTATTTAACGTTGATAAGTCAATGTATTCGCAAGGATACAATCCAAACTTAAACTCAAAATTTGGGGACATTATAGCAAGATAGGAAGAACTAGACGAACATGCAAAACAAATCATTATTACGGGTGCACACGTGATAACGATTTGTAGTGCATACGAATCCCGGCCATTCCTATCACGCGAATAATGATCCATGTTATCATATCCTCCCAGGAATAGATTTCATGGCTTATTTCCCCTATTCTTTAGTGTTAAAAATTTTGAATGAATTATGTGATCAGTTTTAGTCAGAACTTACATACATTATCATGCGACATGATGAGTGTCATCTCGCGTTCCTGCTTACATTATTGTGAACAGTCTACCAACTGTAGCACATGCATGCCTATTTTAATCCTAAGTCTCATAAAATTTTGCCTTTTCTCGTGGTATTTTATAGAATGCCTCCCCGTCGCGCAGCTAATGCTAACTCCAGCAATCCCAACACTGACCTTGCTGCACTACTTACTCAATTAGTAGGCCAAATGATCCAAGCTAACAACAACAGTGATGGGTCTAATACGCAAGGGAATGGTGCAAACCCACCATACTGCACATTCAAAAATTTCAATTCTTGCAACCCCACCAAATTCTTCGGGACGGAAGGTGCTACTGGCCTTCTTCAATGGTTTGAAAGTATGGAGAGTACTTTCCTAAACAGCGATTGTCCCGACAACCTCAAAGTCCGTTATGCTGCCAGTGTCTTCCAAAAACGAGCACTCACATGGTGGAACGGTGAGAAACGTACTCGAGGCAACGAATCCGCTATGTCCTTATCTTGGGACGAAATGAAACGACTTATGACTGACGAGTTCTGTCCTCGCAACGAAATGAGGAAGCTCGAAGCTGAATTTTGGGATCTCACCCAAGATAGCGGAGAGAATTTGGCTTACACCACTCGTTTTCAAGAACTAAGTCTACTCGTGTCCCACATGGTTACTCCCTTAGCGCGGGGAATTGAGAAATACATAAGTGGACTGCCTATGCCACTCCAAGACACCGTATTGGGAAGTAATCCCTCCACTCTCGAAGACGCTATCCGTTTGTCTGCTGTGTTGACTGACAATCACATCAAAGCGGGTACCTTATCCAGGAAGGGTACCAAGAAAGTGGTCAACAAAGCTGCTACTTCTATGTCTGACAAAGATGAAGAACCCAAATCTTCCCATCATGATAGGAAGCGTAAGGCCCAAAACTTTGCGGCCGTCATTCCTGCCGTACCTGTGACCCAAGTTACTCCTGCGGGTCAAATTCTGAGAAATTATGTAGGTTCATTTCCCCAATGCCCTACTTGCAAGTATCACCATGCCCCACATGCTGCATGCCGTTTATGCTCAAAATGTGGACGCTATGGACACGTTGTTACTACTTGCCGTGCTCGCACTATCGTTAATCAAGCTACTCAAGGCAAACATCCAATGCCTCTCACTGTCACCTATGGACGGGCCTGTTACGAATGTGGAGACCCAAACCACTTTCGAAACCAATGTCCAAAACTTCAAAATCAAGGTGGTCCTCGTGGACGAGCATTTAATATAAATGCTAACGAGGCTCCGGCCAATGACGACACTGTCAACAGTACGTTCCTTTGTTCCCTATCTTTATACATCCGTTTTATTTAATATTCATGCCAATAGAAAAATTGTGTCTCTTGCTTTTAACCAACTATTTGCTAAACAACCAACCAATTTTGATAACTCGTATAACATGGAAATAGCGGATGGGAAATCCATTGCTATGAGTTCTATAACCCGGGATTGCATATAACAGCTATGCTATCACCATTCATCTCATCCCTATACTTTTGTGAAACAAACCTATTATGTTTAAACTCGGTCATACAACTTGCTAGCTCTGTTAAAGTTTACTTAAATTGTTGAAGTTCCAAATCCTAGTAATTATGCACGGGGAATCCCCGGTATATCAAAGGGGTGGTGGGTTAGCCGCTGGTACACCCTATACATAAACCCACTTGATATAACGAGTATAAACCATGCATAAGTACTAGGAAGAGGATCGGTTCTTAAATTGTTAGACATATTTGTGCTATAAAACCACTCATAGACGTGATAACATTTACAAATTATATGCATTTCATTGTACAATTTTCAATTGAGAAAGGTGATTTAATTAAAATGATCTAAATCCTAGTAATTATGCACGGGAAATCCCCGGTATATCAAAGGGGTGGTGGGTTAGCCGCTGGTACACCCTATACATAAACCCACTTGATATGACGAGTATAAACCGTGCATAAGTACTAAGAAGAGGACCGGTTTTTGAAAATGTTTTTGCAAATTTTAAAAATATGAACGCCCGTGGGGTGGAGTTTTAAAAGAAAATGCCATGTCACGAGGTGATTGGCACCAATATTGTTAAGAATGGTTTCATGTAGTTTACATCCATGCGTGTATGAACAATTGTATGCATAAGTCTCACTACACCATTAGATCAACTAATTATCAACTCGACTTGAATTAGCATCGTCATCCGTTATCATACGATATTTCCCCGCTGAATCTTTCTCTTGTGAAATAATTCCATCCTAAGTCTTTTAACATCTCTTTCTCGCTTCTATAACCTTCGCTAATCGAATTTCGGGACGAAATTCCTCCAACTTGGGGAGACTGTGACATTTCAAAAATTTTCGTTGCGGAATTTATCGTGTAAATATTAACATTTTATATTTAATCAAATTATTACAAATGGGTGTATTGGCAAATTTAATTTTTATGTACTTTTAATTTTAAAAATATTTGAAGGTTATAAACTATATAAATTATGTTATTAAATTAAATAATTTATATAAATCAATGGTTTTCAATTTTATTTACCATTCAATGAGATTGATCTTAAATAAAAACATAAGTTTTATGAAATTTTATATGCTTAAGTTTTATTTGGTTTTTATACAAATAAGTATTTTTTGTTATGAAACTAATTTAATTAGAATTTTATAAGTTTTAAAAACTAATATAAAATTCTATACAAAAAAATTCTACATTTAAAAAGTTGCATATTTAATAAAACAACATATTTTAATAAGATTTATAACTTTTATAAAGATTATTATTTATAAAATAATAATAAAATAAGTTTATAAAAACATTTTTGAATTAATTTGATTTAAAAAGAAATTTAAATTAATTTATTCATTTAAAAGTTCAGGGGTTGTATTGTAATAAATCGAACTCAAAGGTTTTAACAGAAAATAACTGTAGGGTCTGTTTCTGGACAATTTAAACTTCAGGGACCCATCCGTATTTATTTTAAGGGTTAATTTAATATAAAGACAAACCCCAGGGACCAAAGTTGCCAACTCCCCATTCGCATTCCCGGTCACCCCCTTCGATTGTCCGGCGGTCCGAGGCTTTCTCCGGCGAACACCCCGACAGGGCTGTTCCCTGCACCTCGACGCCCGATAAAAGCGTCGCTGACTTCGCCTCTCCCACGCAAACCAGAGCCCTCGACCAATTTGTCGTTTAAACATACGAAAAGTATGATCCTGTTTGTGGCCGAAAGTTCACGCCGCGTAATTGACCCCGACAGTAGACCTCCACGCCTGAAAAAGGGCTCGACAGCTTCGTCTCGTCCAGACGAGTATCGGGGCAGGCTCAATTGCTTGTCTCATTGTCGGAATCAAGCTCGACTATAAGAAACCACTACCGGTCCTTCTCGGGCTCCATTCTCTCTCGACTCTCACTCTCACTCCAAATTGAGAATTCCATCACTCTCGTCGTCCCTGAAAGAAGTTGTGACCAAGAATTCAGAAGCTAATCCCACCCAGAAGTCTAGTTCCCGTTTTGGACATTTTCGGTTCAAAAGTCTCTGCCGACCAAGCCCTTCGCGACTAGGTTCGAGTCTCGATTCGATTCCTGTACCTTCTGTTATCATCAGGTAACCTATTCCAGTCGAAATCTAGACAATCGCTCGAGGATTACCGGGCAAACCAAGTGTCCTCGGACACGGTTTGCCGGTTACCGAGAACCAGCGACCAGTATGGTTAGTGTGGTTATCAATTAAACGACACCCACATAACCAGCGATGGGCAGTAGCCCGGTTGGTTATGCGTGTGTGTGTTTGTATCACAGGTCGCGGGTTCGATCCGGGTGGCCTACGGCCCAACCCCATTTTGCTCCTGTTGTCTTTTTTTTATTTTATTTAATTTTCTTAATTTATTTTAATATCATTTTTATACACTAAAGACTAAAACGAGTCGGTTTGATCGTTCGTTTATTTTGAAACCGATTAAACAATCTTTTTAATCCATAAACTATTCCATTTTTATAAATCTTGTAATATTATTTAAATACATTTTTATATATAAATATCTTATATTTTTATAAATCTCGTAATATTATTTATATACATTTTTATATATAAAATATCTCATATTTTTATAAATCTTGTAATACTTTTATAAACTTACTTAAATACACTTTTATATATAAAATGTCCTATATTTTTATAACTCTTGTAACATTTTTATAAACTTAATAAAATACATCTAATATATATAAAATGTCTCATCTTTTTATAAACTTAGCTACATTTTCAATAAACTCGTTTAAATAAATCTTAAATATCAACATAATTGGTTAAATAAAGACTTATCTTTTTATTTATTATTATTGTTTAAATACATTAAACATAATGATTAATTATTTAAAAATGTAATATTTTATAAGTCAAAGTTTTACAAAACCGTATTCATTTTCTACCACATTTTATACAAATAAATATTAAGGATATTATTATAAAACATATACTCATTTAAATACGAATACGCACATACATATAACATACAATAATACCCATTTATCTTCATAGGGTTTCATTTTGCTTAGACTTCAACATACTTATCACCTACACGCGTGGACAAATACCCGCTTGCAAGGTGAGTTACATATCCCCTATTTACATTTTTATACATTTTGGGGTGAAACGTAATCTGTGCTTACTTACATACAATTCAACTTGTGTTTACATGTGTAGATTATTGTGCTTTTGTGCATGGTCACTTGTTATGCTATGAATACTTTTAGGATGGTTTAAATTATGTGTAACCCACATAGTCTTGATTCCATGCCTATCAATTTTAGGGTAGCGGTATGCTATGCCTATCACGTTAAACATTTATGCTTATATACAAAATTACCGGCCTTGAGCTAATTCAAGAAACATCTGATAAGATTATCCAAATCCGTGACAACATTCGAGTAGCGAGAAGTATGCAAAAGAGTTATGCTGACAAACGACGAAAACCCTTGGAATTCTAAGTCGATGACCTTGTTCTTCTAAAGGTATCTCCGTGGAAGGGTGCGATCCATTTTAGAAAGAAAGACAAATTATCACCTCGCTATGTGGGTCCATTCAAGATCCTTGAAAGGATTGGGAAAGTGGCTTACAAACTCGAGTTACCTCCATCACTTGGCAATGTGCATCCTACATTTCATGTGTCTAATCTGAAGAAATGCCTTGCTAACGAAAATATTCACATACCTCTTGAAGACGTGCACATTGATGAAACGATGCACTTCGTTGAGAGACCGGTAGAAATCATGGATCGTGAAATCAAACAGCTCAAGCGAAGTCGTATTCCTATTGTCAAAGTTCGTTGGGAATCTAAGCGTGGTCCTGAATTTACTTGGGAACGAGAGGACCAAATGAAGCTCAAGTACCCCCATCTTTTTACTGATGCCGTCGCTTCCTCTAGCTAAATTTCGGGACGAAATTCCCTCAACATGGGGAGACTGTAACATTTCTGATTTTTAGTATCCGTAGTTCAATTCAATGTAATGTATTTCAAACCCAATTCTAGTGCACAGTTTTGTTCTATTCGTACCATCAATTAAATACTATATTTCAAAGCAAATCCACAAATTTTACTCGATTATAATCTACTAAAAACTACATAAGTATCTATTTATACAAATATGTCAAAGACTAAAGTTACAAGGTCTGTTGTTGAAAAGTAACAAGAAACCCTAATAGGCACGGTCGCGCCAAGTGCTTTGGCACGGTCGCGCGACTCGCTTTGGAACGATCGCGCCCGGTGCCTAGGCACGGTTGCGCCTCGCTTGGGCACGGTCGCGCCTAGTACCAGTTGAAACGTAAATGCAGTTTTAAACGTGAGATCGTTGAGTTTTGTAACCGATATATGTTTCACTTTCATTAACGAAGAAAATAATATTATCAATTGTAACCATTAACATCAGAAACCCGATTCGTCTCAAGAAAATCAAAATCCCCTCATTTGAACATCGATCCTCCTACTCTGGAGTGAATTTCCCCCAACCAAATGCTACACGATCCTCCCAGAAGCTACTGACCCATTTGAAGTAACCAGAATCGTAGCAGAAGACGCCGGAAACCAAGCTCGCCGACGCCGGAACTCCTTCCTACCGTTCTCTATCAATTCTCTACTCTTCCGGGTAATTGAAACTTTTTCTCCCTCGTTTCAGTTCATAGATTAAAAGCCCCATATTAATTTGGGTTTTCATTATGGAAATCGTCTCGAACCCGAAGCCATATTTTCGTTCAAAATAGATTTAATCGAACCCTGCTTTGAACATGTTTAAAATACAATTAATATATCCCAAAATACTCGTAATAACCCTACAGATGAAAGCCCTATGAAATCCAACGTTAACATTATAAGAATCAGTCAATTCGTTTCTGTTTTGGGACAAACACGGCCACGCTAGTCTTCTAGCGCGGTCGTGCATCATGAGACACGGTCGTGCTAATCCCAAGCGCGGTCATGCCTCGCACACTCAGACCCGGTCAGGCCCTTGGCGAAACTTGGTCGTGCCTCAGAACCCTAGACACGGTCGTGTCTGGCCCAGACACGGTCGTGCCTAGCAAACAGCTTAGCTACATCCTCTGTGTTGGTCAACACGGTCGCGTCCCTGACTAGCACGGTCGCGCCCGTGGTCCTAGCACGATCGTGCCTTGTCCCAGACGCGGTCGTGTGTGTGAGAGAATTCTTGGCAGAATAATTATTTCCATATTTTAAAAACAATAAGTATTTCAAATTAATTTTTAAATAAAAAGAATTGATTTTATGAAGATTTATATTAACATTATTTAAAAAGATCAAATTTTTATTCTAAAATAAATAGAAATTATTTATTTAAAACTTACAAAATTTAATCTATATTTATTGCTAAACCCTACACTTAATTATTATTTACATAATTTATTTAAACATCCTTATGAAAATAAATTAAATGAATTTATATTTAATATAAAACATTTAATACATTTTTATAACTAAATGACTAATTTATAAAATGGGAAAGCTTGCGACGGCGGTGGTTTCTGGCGAGTTAACGGCGGCGGCAGCTTGGTGACTTGCGACGTGTAACTCCCGGAATTTCAAACCAATTTAAACTTTTAGTACACAAGCGGAAGCAGTCCCATTTTATAAATTCAAAAGCAGTTCTAGTTTAAACATGCAAGTTCTAAATAACAATAGCTTCAAAAGAACAAACATGAGAATCTAAATCCGGATGTTCATGACTCAAGCTTATACATGAGCTTTACCTACATTCAAAACACCAAATTAAACATGATTAGTAATGATAAGTAACCTTAGGGACATCCCACAGTCCCTACATCAAAGATTAGCCAAAACCCTGAAAATCCTAAAATTTCAGCGTCTACCAGATGCTTTTGGGCGTATCATATGCTCCGATGCGCCCCCTGCAGGTCAAGCATGCCCAAAACTTCGTTTTTTTGACCTGTTAACTCGTTTAGTTCGCTTCCGACTTATTCCTCCAGACATGTAGACCTTATATGGACTACATTATGATACTAATACCCTCCAAATACTTAAAACCACCCTCAAGAAAACTAAGTATTACAAACAACAAACAATCATGGCATTTGATTTTCATTCCAAAACAAGCAAAAAAAGTTCTAGGCCTCACGAAATCAATGTGAGGCTCATGACTCTAAAACCAACTATGAAGTACTAGGTCTCAGTCCACCATTGTGAGACTCGTGACTTCAATCACCATTTGAGAAATACTAGGTCTTAATACATCATTGTGAGACTCATGATTTCTAACACCAATTAAGAAATACTAGGTCTCAATCACACCATTGTGAGACTCGTGATTTCTAACACCAATTTGTAGATTCTAATCACATTACCACAACGTTGTACAACATATAACAAGGAATACCAAATAATCATACCATGTACTACACCATTCGTTTAATACAAAAACCAACACCGAACATAGTTCACCAATACAAGACTAGACATCAATTAAGTAATTAATGATATTACTAGCATTAGTATGTAACAAAACACACACACCCTTATCATTACTAAGTAAGTGTATAGACAGTTACCTTTAGTCTTGGATGATCCGACATGATCTTCACCATTGAAAACTTGATTACCTAAACATGTACACCTTGTTTAGTAATCTAATGACCCATTATTATCATCCTTAGTAAAAATGATTAGAACGACCTTAACCAAACCTCCAATTCCTTATATTAGACTCCCAATCTATTTAACCCGTTAAGGGCTCAACCAAGTTTCACCTAATTATCCAAACTCCCTAAATCACCCAATTGATTATGGTTTCAACTAGGTTTAGTGTCTATGGTCTTACCACAACACTCGTGCACCTACTAAGCATCATACCAAGCCACAAATTGAAAAACCCCCAATTTTGGTTCTTAAGAACCCTAATTTTTAAAACTCCAAATTAAGTGAAACTAACATAAATTGATTCTTCCTCTAGCTTTAAATAAGCTAGATTAACATTTCTAAACAACAATTTATACACCCTCATCCCCAAATTCGACCATCTAAGGTTCACCAACCCAAACCCACCAAGAACAAGAATCATGGAGGATTAAATGGATGAGATGGTACTTACTTGATGCTTGGAAAGGATTTGTCAAGCCAAAACCTTCCAAACAAGCATGCAACTCAAAGTCTTCAAGATTCAGCCCTCTCCCCCTTGCCCTCTTTGTTGAAATCACAAAACACACACACAAGTGTGTGTGCTTTGCCTGATTATCCAATTTACACAATTTGGAATTGTGTCTAATACACAATAGGCCCCCATCTTTAAAAAAATGACTCCTTCCACCAAAGTTATGTATTATCCATAAGAAGTAAAGCTCTCTAACTTCCAATATTATTTATTTAACACCTACAATATAACTAGTATATTGTATGACAAAAATGTGGGAGTTGGTTCGTTACAAAGGTAGGATCGATAGATTACAAGATGGTTCTATTTTAGTTGATATTGGCGGAAACAATAACAACTATGAAATGCAACAAGTAACAACAAAGAGAATACTGGTAAATGCAAATTGTATTTCACTCTTCAAAGCTTACAAGTTACAGAGAAAACTCTAAGAAGCACACTTTACAATGAAGAGAAACAATACATAAATAGGAACTTAGAATCAAAACAAACCCTTGATTCTAAGGATCAGATCAAACACAAGCCGTTAATCTTTTACAGACAAGATGCTATGCTACTATTGGATACAAACAAAAAGATAACTGCTAACAAAAGATAAACGTTGAAACACGCTCTAATGTCTTCTGTTGGGAATCTCTGCAGTCTACTTAGTTGTGAGAGCATTGTCTTTTGCACCAACAACATTCCTTCTGCTGATAGTACTGCCTGTAGTGGCAGAAAGGACTGTCAGTAGCAAAGTCAATGCTGTTGAAGATATGCCAATCAGCAGCATAAGTGTTAGATGTTGCTGATAAGCCTATCAGCAGCAACATTGGACTTCAGCAGATAATGGACTATCCACAGCAAGGTTATTGATCAGCAGCAACAACAACCGTTCGCATCATTGACCTTCATCAGCATCAACATCTTTCTATAGCAGAATTGAAGTGTCCGCAGCAAACACTTAGAAGATTTTTTAGTCATCAGTCTCATATATCTACAAACTCCCCCTTGACTAATGCTACTAAAATTTCTTCTACCTCTGTTCATAGAGCTTCTGCATCTGGATGATTATCCTAGCAGTCTCATACTCCCTTGGATCCTTGCTAGGATTGTCAAAAGGAATTTTAGATAGGGTTTTTATGTCCGTTATTGGCATCTTTAGGATAGCCTTTTTGGAACCCCTAATCTTATTTCCTTTGACATCAGTGATTGTGTATTCATCAGCAGCTGCATTGTAGGACCAATGGACAAGAGGATAGTGAGATTGGAGAGGTTTTGCATCAATGACAACCTCTTTGCTAGGATTAAGATGATGCCTTATCACTAGCAAGAGATGCCTCCCACTATCATTGTCTGGGACTTCTTCTTCACCCAATTGAATAATTTTCTACAAATCATTATCTGGCAACTGCATCACCTCATCAACAGACTTATAGATTGATCTTTTCTTTTCCTTTTCTCCTCTAAAGACTTCATACCATCCATCTTGATCACTGTAGAACCAGAGTATAATCTTTCTTGAGTCAGTAAGGCTGGTAGGAGGCTTTGGTTTCCTTTGAGGAGGCTGCTGTTGAGAGCGAGCTGGGTGAGAAGCTTTGGACACTTTGGGAGTACTGGAGGAAATTATTGAAGATAGCACATGTAGGATAGAAGGAGGATGGACTAAGGGATCAGTTTTATGCTTCTTTCTTTTCTTTTCTTCTTCAGTTTCACTGCCCCTCTTTATTAGATTGGTCTTCTTAAGTATATCCTCTTCTTCCTTCATAACTTGTCTGTAAAGAGCTTGGAGGTTTATGAAGCTCATGGGACCTAGCCTCTTTCCACTCTCTTCTCTTGCTTTAAGAAAGTCAAACATGACCTTTTTTCATCATGTGTTCTTTTGTTGAAAGCAATTGCTTGATTTCTCTCTGGACTTCTCCTCCTCTTCAACCCTTCTTTTTCTGGCCAGTTCTCCTTCTTGGCCCATATATGCTCTGTAGAGGTCTTTATTTGATAGCTTCTCAAGGTAGTCTCCATCCTTACCTTGACCAGTCAGGGCAGCAATCCATTCACTTCTCATTTCTTTTGCAAGCTTTGAGTCTTTTATAGTGAACTTTGCTTCCTTTCTTTCTGTCTCTCCCTATCTTCCTCTTCCTTATTAAATTGTTCCTGTAACGAAGTGCCAATGATGCATCTTCATCAATCTGAGAGGTCACGTGAACTTGGATCTTTGTAGAGTCTAAGGATCTCACTATCTTGTTGATCTGCTGCTCTCTTAAGAGCATAGCGGTCTTTCTTTCTTGATCCTTCCTTATCTGCTTCATCTCTTCTTCTTCTTTCTTCTTCTCTCTTCTCTTCCTCTATTTTCCTTTCATCTTCTGTAGTCATAATCTTTTTTCCTTTGTCCTATGTGGATGCCTCAGCATCTACTTAATTGACTACAATAGCATTTGAGGAAGTTTCTACTGAAGACTCAGCAAAAGCTTCATTAGAAATTTGTGTAATGGAAAAGGGATGAGCATCTTTTTCTTCATCAGTAAGTTCAGACTCAAAAGATGCCTTTATAATCTTTAGTCTTGTGCCAAGGTTATCTTGAGGAGAGGAAGCAGAGGAGCTTGATGAAGATTCCCATACCATCCATCCTTCTTCTAGTAGGTATGCATGTATCATGGAGATCATGTCTTTACTTTTTGTGGAATTGATTGCAAGTATTTGTAATCTTAACAAAAATACTTTGAACAGGAAGTCAGGATTCAACATTAGGACCTCCTTTATGTTATTGAACTCTATAGATGATCCATCACATAGAAGGAATTTTATCCCTGTAGGCTTAGTGTTGTACCATCCATTGATCTCAATTCCTCTGACCAGTTCATTATATGCATATCTTCTTAGGTTCAGCACCTGGTCTTCAGTCAATACTCTGCTTTTAATCAGCTCAAGGCCTTGACCAGATCTTCTTTGGGCTACACCTGAGGACTCTGCTTCTTCTTTCTCAAGGTAGTGGTAGGCAACCTGCTTGGCTTTTCTAAGAAATCTTTCAAACCAAGGCATGTTGTCTTCCATTAGATCATGGAAATAGTCAACGGTAAGCCTAGCATAAACATCCCTAAATAAATTTGATGCACTCAGAGGTTGTGCAGAGTCAACATATCAAGAGCATTTAGGTTATCCCACTCAAGTTCTACTAGACCCAAGTACTCCCATAATATCTAGAATCTGTCAAGCTTTCCATCATATCCCCATGCTAGAATTGTGTCAAACTCCAGATTTTTTGCTATTAAAGAGTGTAGTGGAGATATGATTATCCTAGAGAGGTTTGCAGCAGCTTCAAGCACCTCAAACTTTGGGAATACTTCCTCTTCTTCCCTCTCTATCTCCATCTCCTTAGGGAACACTTTGTCTTCATCCCTGGCAACTATCTTCATCTCCTCAGAGAATTCTTTTTCTCCTTCTCTGGAATCTTCCCATTCTATTTCTTCTACTTAGATGAAAGAAGGCTTAAATATTGTTCTTTGGAAGTCTTCTTCTTCTCTCAGCCATTCTTCAAAACTGTCATCAGAAGTGGAGTCATCTTTGAAGCTTTCCTCCCTCATTTTGGTTGCATCAGTGACCAGGATTGAATCTGTTTGTGTGCTCACTGATACAAGGGAAGGAAAAGCTGAAGTGGCACATTTGTTGGACTTATGCATAGATACTTGGTGCCTCAATTGAGACACTTCAGCTTCTAGCAGAGCTACCCTAGCCGTCAATTCCAAGTTTTGTTGTTTCAGACTGTCCTCATCGACAGTTGTGGAATCCTTGGAACTAGATGGGGCCTTAGACCTAGCGTCTGCATCCCCGTCACTCTGGTGTTGTTGGCACCTGGGATTCCTCTTAGTGAAAATGGTTTCCAAAGAAATATTCTCACTGTGAGTTGCCATGGTTGGGGTCTTAATGATGTTACCACTGTCCTGCTGGACAATTGATGGACCAGCAGTAGTAGCAACCCCTTTCATATTCACGCTTTCATCACTCCCACAGTGAACCTTCGTGGGTGAAGAACTTGGGCTGGGTACTTTGGCAACCAAGTCAATCAGTATCTCCGAGATAGTGGTAGTTGGAGAAGATACATCATCTTGACTAGGTGCCATTGTACTTAAGTTCTTAGAAACAAAAGGCATAGGCTCATAGATGGTTATATCTATGGACTCGGGATGTAGTCCTGATCCTAATAGAGATCCTTCCAAGGAAGTTTCCCTAGTAATGTGACTATCCATTTTGATATTCTCATCAGAGTGTTGTGACTCTGGATGAGGGCTTTATGGTTGGGATTGGGCCTTTGAGCCAAGAATAAAAGGATTCTTCTTGCCCTTGTTTTTCTTTCAGATATAACTGACTTCAACTACGGCCATGTGTTCCAGTTGAGCAAGAAGTGGAGGGGTAACTATTTGTTGAACTTATGCACACCCAGTAGATTGCACAAGGGTTCGATCAAGGATTTCAGAAGTTGTATGTTCAGGCTGTGAAATGGAGGGTGTGGGATCAGTATCAGCTGGGACTGCTGAACTGTCACCCTGGGCATTTTGTATGTTCATCATTGTAGATAACAATGGAACATTAGCCCCTGACAAATTTTCTGAAATAAGTTTCATACTTTTAAAAATGTTATTTTTATGTGACCCATTGATGTAGATTCTTGCACTTTTGGATAAATCTTTCAGTTCACAGTTAAAAATTTGTTACAAGAATCTAGGATATATGAAGAAGGCCTGTTTCACCCCTTCCTGAAGGTTGTATCTCAAACCTTCAAAGATCATGTGAGAGAAGTTGAAAGTCGGAGCATTCACCAGACCATGGACTGCAGACGCAAGTCCAGACGACAATTGATGCCAACCACTCCTCTTCTGGGATATGCATTGTAGAAGAGTGTGACATAGATACTTCCACGATGGTCTAAGCAGAGCCTTCTCTATGGTGTATTCTTTCTGGTTTCCCGTGTACCCAATTTTCACGAAGGTCTCCATGTATTCAGCTTGGGTGTAAGAGTTGGCACCATCTTCGTCCTAAAGCTTGAGATACTTTCTGATTATTGCTTCAGTGACGATAATTGCCTTCCCATCTACCTTAGCTTTGGTTTGTGTAATGCCCTGTTTAGTGGAGTAGGCGGCAGAGTTTAAGAAACCCTCCATGTGGGAGATGTAGTTGGTGGGATAGACGGTGAGAGCAAAGTATATCTTTGATCGACACAGGAAGTTGATCATATCATCAAAGCCGTCAGATTTCTTTCCCTTAAATAGGTATGCCACCAGGTTATGGTAGGTTGAGAATTTGTCATCAGGGTTTTCATGGTCAGGGTTTGCCATTTGGAAGATAATTAGAAGGAATCATGAGTATTTGAAAGTTGGTTATGGAGAAGATAGCTTTGAATGCGAGAATGCGGGAGTGAGGGATGAGGGTTAGGTCAGAATTGAATGTGAAGAGGTGAAGGAGGGAATTTGATTTTGTTATAATGGAAGGGTTTGGGCGACGGTCACTTGTACCGTACAGTGGGAGCAGCGAAGGTACTGTAGCTGTATACTGTTTTACAACTGTAATTTGTACTGTAGCGGTCATGGTAAGAGACTGACAGTAAAAGTTTTTCTAGCAGGTAAAAGTTACTTTGAACCATTTTTACCCATCCGCAGCAAAGTTGGTTGCTGCTGATGGTTTATCTATCAGCAACAAACTTAATTGTTGCTGGTGGATATAATGGTCCACAGCAAAAGGTGTTGTTGCTAATTGCCTTAAAGCTATACGCAGTAGAAATGTTCATGTGGATGGCATAAAGCAATCAACATCAAAGGCTTTTGCTGCTGATGACTAAACCTATCAGCAGGAGAAATGTTTGTTGCTGACAGATAAAGTTATCAAAATAACAACAATTATTTTTGGATTTTCTAGAATTTTTATCAACACTACAAAGAAAGACAAAAACACATTTATTCATTTTTATTTTTAGAGAAGGATTTTATTCAAAGTTCATCATACCAATGGATTCAACTAGATATTTAAGTATAGCTTCATCAAAGGCTTTAGTGAATAAGTCAGCATATTGCTCATTGGTCTGAACTTTGGTTAAAATAATTCTCTTTTTCTCAGCTTGATCTCTAATGAAATGATACCTGATGTCAATGTGTTTTGTCTTGGAGTGCTGCACAGGATTGTTAGTGATTGAAATAGCACTCTTGTTGTCAATGTGAATAGGAGTTTCCATAAAAGTTACTCCATAGTCTAGCATCTGATTTTGAATCCATATTACATGAGCACAGTGACTTGAAGCTGCAATGTATTATGCTTTTGCTGTTGATGTGGACACACATGTCTGCTTCTTGCATTGCCAAGAGATGAGTCTTCCTACCAGAAATTGACATCCTCTGATGTGTACTTTTTGTCCATGTTGCATCCTCCATAGTCACTATCAGTGTATGCATACAGATTGAACTTTTCATTTTTGGGATACCATAATCCAAGTTTTGGAGCTCCTTTAAGGTATCTAAAAATTCTATTGACAGCTTGGAGATGTGATATTTTTGGAGCAGCTTGAAATCTTTCACATAAGCACATTGCAAACATGATATCAGGCCTTGATGCAGTTAGATACATAAGTGATCCAATCATTGCTCTATATTGATGTTAATCAGTATCTTGACCCTTTTTTGTCTAGAGATAGTTGATGATTAACTTGAATTGGGGTACATGCAGTAGTGCAAACAGCCAGCTTGAATCTTTCTAGTATGATCTTGACATATTTGGATTGACTTATGAAGATCCCATTTTGGACTTGTTTAACTTGGAGACCTAAGAAGAAATTTAGTTCACCCATTGAACTCATTTCAAATTTTGAAATGCATGAGAGTCTCAAAGTATAATTTCCTCTTTGTTGATCCAAAGATGATATCATCTACATAGATTTGTACTACTAAGATCTCTCCCCATTCATCTTTGATAAACAATATCTGGTCAATGGCACCTCTTCTGAAATTGTTGCTGAGAAGATATCCTGACAATGTCTCATACAAAGCTCTTGGGGCTCGATGTAATCTATATAGAGCTTTGTCTAGTTTGAACACTTTTTCATGATGTAGAGGATCTACAAAACCAGGAGGTTGATGAACATAAACTTTTTCACTAATCTTCCCATAGAGAAATGCACTCTTTACATCCATCTGATATATAAACTGAAATTCTTGGATACAGCATGGGCTAGAAATATTCTGATTGCCTCCAACCTGGCAATTGGTGCAAAGACTTCATCATAGTCAATTCCTTATTTCTGAGTGTCTCCGTGAGCTACAAGTCTTGCCTTGTTCTTGATCACTATTTCTCTCTCATCGTCTGTGTTTTTGAACACCCACCTTGTGCCAGTAGTAGTTTGACCCTTTGGCAAATCAACTAGTTTCCATACCTTTTGCCTCTGAAACTGCAGGAGATCTTCTTGCATTGCCTCAATCTAACTGTTGTATTGTAAAGCTTCATCTACTTTCTTTAGTTCAACTTGAGATAAGAAGCATGAATAGAGACATATATTTGTTTCATGGGTTTTTTTCTTGTTTGAAACCCTTGCTGGACTGACCCAATTACATTTTCTAGAGGATGTTCTTTGTTGATTCTTTGAGCTGGTACCCCATCACTCTGTATGCCTTGGTCAAGATTGCTATGGTGTTGTTAAGGAGCATCTTCAGTGTCATTTGCAGAACTGTCTTCAATATCATCATAATTGTGCCTTCATCTGCAACAGGTGCCTCTATGTTAGCTGTAGATTGGTCAATTGTGAAAGTTTTATTATCAGGTTTAGATATACTACTGCTTGTGACATTTGAACTACTTGTTCTGGCTTCACTTGCTTCAATGGCATGTGCTACAGAAGGAGGATCAATGGATGGTCTTTGGAATTTTATGGAAGGACCATTGAAACCCAATCTATAGTCATCATTGGTTAATATGGCTTTTTCTTGTGAAGAGTCCATATTTAAGAAGATGTGAGGCTCAAATATTTGAGAGAAGGAGTCTATATCAAACAACCAATCTGGTCCTTTACCCTGTTCACATGGAACATGCTCACTACATTCCACATTTGCAGATTCTTCAATGATCCGAGTTCTAGTATTGTAAACTCTGTAGGCTTTGGATTGAAAGGAATAACCCACAAAGTATCCTTCATCAGATTTCATAGAGAATTTGGGGAGAAGTCCATTTGTAATGAGAAAGGAATAACCCACAAAGTATCCTTCATTAGATTTCATCAGATCTCAAGATGTAATTCTTAAACTCTGTACCTTGATCATATCTCATAATCTTGAGCTTTTGATTGCTTTGATTTTCAACCCTAAGAATGAAGGATTTGAGAATCTCAGCAGCTTCATCTTTAGTTCTCAAGAAGTATACCCATGAGTATTTGGTGTAGTCATCAGTTATCACCATAAAGTACGACTTCTTTCCCATAGACATGACATTTGTTGGACCAAATAGATCCATGTGCAGCAGCTGTAGTGGAGTGTTATTTGAGTTGATTGTCTTGGGTTGTGAGAACTTTTGTGTTGCTTCCCCTTCAGGCACGCTATACAATGATCTTTAAGTTAAAATTCTTTATCAAGTAGTCCTCTAACTAGATTTCCTGTGATTAACTTGTTTATTGTCTTGACATTCACATGTCTCAATCTTCAATGCCATAGAGCAGATTCATCAACTGAGGCTTTGGATAAGAAACAAGACACACTGCCACATGGTGTGATCTTGTTTATATCAAGAACATAAAGATTGTCTTTTCTTTCAGCAGTTAATAGAATCTTCTCTAGAGGAGGTTTACTTAAACCAGGGGATAACACAAAACATTCTTCATCTGTGAAAAGCATCCAGTGCTTCTGATCACAAAATTGTGATACACTCATGAGATTGAATTTTAATTCCTTTACAAAATTTACCTTCTCAATACTCATTCTTTCATTGGACACAGTTCCTTGTCCAGTGATGGTCCCTCCTTTTGAATTACTCCCAAAGGCAACATATCCACCATAAACATTTCTGAAGCTATATAGAATAGATCTGTTGCCAGTCATGTGCCTAGAACAACCACTGTCTACAACCCATGTGTTTTCCTTGTTACTTGGTTGTTCCTGCATATTAGAGTAGTTCTAGTAGAGGGAGGGACCCAAGAAGCAGCAAACTTAGGTATGACATTCATGACATCAGAAGTAGGTTGGCATTCAATTGATCCAATGATAATACTTTGACTGGAGGAGATTTTTTGTTTTGCTAGCCATGTTTGAATGACTTTTCCCTTTCTTTTACCACTGTCATCAGCAGATGTTACTTTTGCTGTTGATGGCTTTGCATTGTCAGCAGTAAATGAGGGTACTGCTGATGGCATTGGTTTGTTCTTGCTTTTCTTTGGTTTCGGCTGATCAGCAGCATACTTTGTTGCTGCTGATGGCTTCATTTTATCAATAGCTGAGGAAGTTGCTGCAGATTGCACGTTTTTCTTTTTCCTGTTGAAGATAGGATTCTCTTTTGGAGTTCTTTCATAGAAAGATTTTTGTCTAACATGAGTAGTCTTGACAGCTACTGATGGTTTCTGAAGATTTGCAAACTGATTAAACGGATTGAATTTGCAATTTGCAGCAAAGTGGTCTGATTCACCACAGATGATGCAAGATTGTTGAGCTCTTATGAGTTTTGCAGGTGCAGCAACCTTCCTTGTTAGAGACACGGACTTGTGAAAATGGTTGGTTCTTGCTTCAAAACTTCTCACCTTCTTGCTCTTGATGGTCTTCTCAAATGCTTGTTGCTTGGGATTTCTTTGTTGCTGAAGATAGTAGAAGCAAGTACTTGCTGTGTGATTATACTTTCTACATACAAAGCAGGATTTTTCAATTTTGTCTCTCTGAAAGTACACATAATCTTTTCTTTTGAACAGATCCTTAAAGTTCCATGGATGATTCTTGTTGTGTTCGAAGTAGCTTCCTCTAAGGTCTTCTAAACAAATGGATTTCTTTCTTCAGATGAATGACATATATCAAATAATTTCTTTGGAGTATTGTTGGTTTTTGAGCATTAACCTTTTTCAATGATTAACTTTCTCCCTTGAGGAGGATAGCTAATCTTGATATGTTGGGTAGGTTTTGAAACTGGGATGGATGGTTTGAACTCACTAGGAAAGTTGGTTTGAATCACATTCCCAGTTTTGGTTGTTTTCATGATTACTTCATTTGTTGGAAGTAAGGGGTATCAGTGCTTTTAGATAAGTATGAGTATGTGGTATCAGACTCTATGGAGATGATACATTCTTGCACATAAATGTTTTCTTTGGTGGGATCAAGGCTTCGGTTTGAGGTTTCAAGGTTGTTGAGATTGAAGTTTGGTTCATGAATGGTTACATAGTCACTAGGTGGTGGGACAGTCTTATAACTTTCTGCTTGATAACCAAGACCAGCAGTTATCTTTTCATGAATTTGAGCATCTAACAGCCTTTGTAGCTTTTTAGAATCAAACTCATACTTGTCAACATGAACCTTTTGATCAGCAAGTTCAGCTCTTGTAGCTTTCAAATTTAGCTAACAGATCATCAATCTGAGTTTCAAGATTAATTTGCTCATGTTTTAATGATGAAATTTATTTCTTTAGACAATTTATCTTTTCTTTGTAACTGTTTTCAACCTTTTTGAATTCAGATTTCATTTGATAAAACTATTCATTTTTATCTATTAAGGTTTGGTTATGTTTTCTATAATCCAACACTTTGTCAATACAAGATTGTGAGCAGAGATGTTCATATACCTGACATGAGGAGGAATTTCTGAGGTATCAGCCATGAGAGCTTGGTTTGTAGTAGATATTTCTTCAATTTGAAAGCTCCAATCAAAATCAGTTGGTCCTCCCTGTTGAGTTGTACAAGCAGCACTTTGAGTAGGTTGAGTATTTTGTCCTGCTTGATTTTGTTGAGCTTGCCTTGGTTGTGCAGCAGCTGCTGGATTTGCCTTTGATGCCTTACACTCTCTAGCAAAGTGTCCAAGTTGATTGCAGTTGTAGCATCTTAGCTTACTTTTATCCAAACCAACTCTTGTATTTGGACTGTTGATTGGAATTGGTCTTCGAGTTCTTGATTAGAAACTGTAGAAGCATGTTTTTGTAACTATAGATTAAATTATATGTATCGTTGTACTAGGCTAGTACGCAGGAGGGTGTTCCTGCGTACTTAACTTGTTCACCAGTTTGATCAGCCTTGCGTACTTGTCAAGTATGCATGACCAAACCCTGCGTACATAGACAAGTACGCAGGTAATATTCCTTCCCCTATAAATAGAAGACTTGTCTTCATTTGTAGGTGGAACTATGGAACTAGGTTGAGAGGTGTCCGGGTCGGGACGAGCTCTCCCAACCCTGGACCGTGTGCTTAGATGAGAGATGTGTTCTTCTTCGGTATGTAGTCTGTAATACGGGATGACTTCTATGTTATGGATTACGTATCATTTCATTATCTTGTTTATGTTTGTGTTTCTCTGTCTCGTTTCTTGGTTCCCACACAAATCACAGAACAGGTCCGTGTATTTCCGCTGCGCGACGAGGATCCCGGGACCTACAAGTGGTATCAGAGCATCGGTGTTCGTTGATTTGTGTTCCAGATTCAAGTTTTAGGGTTTTTGGAGCAGATATGAGTTATAAAAGTTCGCTACTTTTTCTGTCAATAATCCTTAGATTCGTCTTTGTTATCACTTCATTTGGTGTTTGGAAGGCTAAGGGTTTGTTAGATGATGATTTCTAAGCTTTTGGAAGCATCGATTTCTCTGATCCATCAGTTTTCGAGCATTCTCCTCAAGATCCGTCAACACTATTGTACTAAACAAGTACGCAGAATCACCTTTTCTGCGTACTTGCTAAGTACGCAAGGGTTATTCCTGCGTACTTAGTAAGTACGCATTTAAGTACGCAGGAGCATTTCTCTGCGCACTTAACAAGTACGCATGGGTACTTGGCTTTGCGTATTTACTAAATACACATGAACACCCCTTAGGTGCGTATTTACTAAGTACGCATGAACTAGCATCTGAGATTCCAAAAAAAAAATAGTAATTTTTTTGCGAGAAAACTTCCCTTTGCCAAATTTTTAGGGATCATTTGTACGCATGTTTCGGGCCATTTTTGAGAAGATAGTAATTTTGGTTTTTTCGGACCATAATTTGTATACGATGTGGCTTGGCGAAACACGGACGAGATTTTTGTTGGATGATACCACTTGTCATACATCGTTTAAGTGTTCATACCTGAAAATGTGGGCTACGAGTATCCGGGATACTTATTTAATAGGGTATGAATGCTGAACTAATGGGAGCAATTGGGTCGTCATCGTTTAAAAGTCTCGTTCTATTTGTGAAGATGTGGATGTTTTGGGTCTTTTGGAAAAAGAATCATCTTGTTTAGGTATTCAAACTTGAATATGTGGGCTACGAGTATCCGGGATACTTCTTTAATAGGGGATGAATACTGGAACAACTTGAACCCAAGGATTTGTTGTTTTGGATCTTTGCAAAGAAATAAAAGAATAAAATCCTGGAGTTGGCTAGTTGTGCTTTTTGAGGATTTGAGTGAAGTGATGATGAAGCTGGTCATAGTTTACAGAGAAATGTGGGGATGTATCATCAACCGTGATTTCTCGTGTAAACTATATTTTTTGTGTTTGATTCTATCAAGTGTTTTCAGGATGAAGATGGAACCTTTTGTAATTTGCCGACGGGATAGGAAATGTTCCCTTGTTTCTGGTCTAGTCAGAAGAAGCTTACATTGAAAGGGGATATTGGAAATGAATATGTTCAGGAATTTGGTTGACTCGTGAATATACAGGATAGAGTTGGACACATCTGGTTGAAGACTTAAGTTTATCTTACTGGAATTCCTATGGCAGGTGATTAGTTTGATGCAGGTTATTGGAAATTCAAACTCTCTATCATATGCCAGCTGATTTGGAGTTGTGTTAGTCTACTATTATGTAGGTCCCTCGGGTGTGGCGGATCGTCACATGCAAGTGGGTCTACTAGTCGGACCGGGTTCGGAATGCCCGTGACTAGGTGGAGAGTCTAGCTAAACAAAGTAAACCGACAAGAGAAAACACTTTAAACGTTCTTTGTATTATAAACACTTGAAGGGTACAGAGAAAAGCACTGAAATTACAATCTGCGTATTTGCTATAATGTCTACGTACTTAACTTCTGTCAACCTATCCTATTTATAAAAGACCTGATGCCTGCGCACTTAGCAAGTGCATAGGGCAAAATGCTCTTGCAAGTACGCAAAGTTACTCTTGCGTACTTGCCAAGTACGCAGGAGCTAGTGCGCAAAACACTTGGAGAATTCTGCAACATTCAATATGTAAAAGTAAATACAACTCGATAAACTAATACATAAAGACTCTTACATACAAAGACGATTACAAACAAGACAGAACAACCTATGACTAAGACTCTATCTATCCAGAGTGTTTGTCACAGGAAAGTGCTTCAACAAATTCCCCTTGACAACGTCTCTGGATAATCTTCAGTCTTCGGTCTTCACAGCATCAGTATTCACAACACATGATCTTTAGCTTCCATCTTCTTCTTGTAATCAAGACAGAACTTAATCACGTTGTCATATTTAGAAGCAAGGAGCTTTGTCCACTCATCCGTGTAGATGGAATAACGTTCTGCTAGTACTTCTAGATCTTTCACAGAAAAGTTGATGAAGCAGACTTCATCAAATATTCTAATCAGTTCCTTTGGCACTATGTTCCCGCTCTCTGAACGTCCTTTACCCATGATCACAGCCTCGCCCGTCTTTAGATCTACGTACCAGTACCACATGTCACCAAGAATATCCTGAGATAACTTGCTCAGGGGAATCTTAGTTTCACATTGCACTGGCTTGTATACCAATTTATTTAAGTGCTTCTTACTCACAGGATTTATAGCATGCTTATCGTTGACTCTCTTGGGCACTTGAGGCTTGAACATCTCGAACTTCCCTGATCTTGCTTCTCGCTGCAGAACTACCCACAAACCCATCGCCACTGCGTGATTGGAATGACCCAGCAGCTCTCAGTTTGCTAGGTTCACAAGGTCGTATTTAGGCAAGGAGTTGAACGCTTCACTGGTGGGTTTTAAGTATTGAACCCCCCAGATCTTTTGATAGCGAACAGCTGCTTGTCCTCCTCGAACCTTACAGCCAAGATCATCCCTGTTGCTCCGTGTTTGTCTATTATAGACGTCTTTTGCCACACAGGAGCTGGACCCTTTGATGAAGTAGAAGGCATGTATGTTTCTTTCGGTGCCTCTGGGTCCACAGGTTCAGGGGCAACTGGGGAGGCTTCAGTCGAGGCTTCTACATTACTAGCCTGCTCGACTGAACCTGTGTCGAGCGGAGCGTCGAAGGATGGAAATTCAAAGATCTCTCCATCTTCTAGCTCGTACTCTCCTTTCCCGTCACCCTTAGGAATTTCGATCACAATGTCTTCATCATCATCATCCCAATCGTCACCAGAGTCGATCTCTCCTTCTTCTAGATTGAAGAGAGCATCGATATGTGCTTCTTTGGAATAGTCAGGCTCTAGATATAGGATCTCATCATAAGATAAGTCCTTAAGTACTTCAGCCACTGACTTTCCTTTATCACCACCACCACCACCAGAGGTATCACCACCCTCTTGATGAGTCGACTCGCCCTGAGGCATTGGAACAGCAGAGATGGGCACGATTGCTAAAGCTTGGTGCTCACCTCCACTAGGACCGGCTTCGGGATCCTTGTCCTTGTCGTCATCCTTAGTCAAGTCGACCGGATGACACGCCTCATCACCATTAGTCCTCTTTTCCTTCTCTTTCTCTTTCTCTTTGTCCTTCTCCCCCTGAGCATCAAGCTTCTTGGTCAAATCAGCAATCAGCTTGACCATCAGCTCATGCTCCTTCCTTTGAGCGTCAAACCTCAGCTCCAAGGACGACCCATGACCCAGAAGCATTTCATTTGTCTTGGTTAGGAGCTCTTTCTGGGCCATGACGTTCTTCAGTCGTTCCTCAGTCCCCGATCTCTGGCTTTGAAGGATTCTGACTTCGTCTACCAAAGAATTGATCTGTTCTTGTTGAGCGTCAGACTCCTCCTTTGATTTTCGAACAGTCTCCAGTAGTTCAGCAACTTGGGTTTCCAGAACATCTATCCTTGATCATTCGGATCAGGATGTCTGGATGAGGAAGCCTCGGCATTATGAGTAGGGGAAGAGAATATGGTATCAAAGTCAAACCCTTGTGTAAAGTCTCCATAGTTGAAGGGTTGACTTAAAGGCTCAGTGGTGGTGGTTGGGATGGAAGATATGACAAGAGTTGTAGGGGTAATGGTAGGGGTGATGGTGACTGACTCTGTGAGAACTGGAGTAGTCACCGCCACCTGAACAGTAGTGGTGGGGAGGGTCACTATCACAGGGATCTCCGCTGTGATTGAAGTGACGGCCACTTCACTTTGCACCTGCGACCTCCTCCTCCTGTGGTAAAGCTGCTGTGAAGGTGTGGTGGAGGCTGAATCCGGACTAGCAGCTGATACTTGTACTTGCTGCTGAGCCTCCACCACACTGGGGATAGAAGGCTGTTGCCTATCGCCCCTGTTCTTGTGAATGCTTTCCCTTCTTTGTCTTTGTATAGCAGCGTCATAGTCAGAGCCTGGCTCGTATTCGCTGCTAGAGGACTGTCGCTTTCTCTTGGAGGACGACTCAGGTAGGGTTACCTTAGCCGTTCTCCTCGGGTGTACCTGTGACGGTGCATCATCGGAATTGGAAGAATCTGACTCAGTCGCTTCCGAGTCGGATCCCTCAGCACCATTATTTCCTCCTTCGTCGTCTCCATCATCAGACGATCCATCATCACTCTCCATTTCCTCCTGTTGTTGTTCCTGTTGTTCGTCGGAGTGTTCACTCATTTCCGGCCCCGAGTCATGACTGTACCATCTCCAGTCACTTGGGGCCACATATGCTTCATTGATGAGGTGGCCAAAGAGTTCTGTATGCACAGGGGTAGGATCTACACTGCCTGGCTTTAGGAATTGGGCGAATACTCTTTTGTCCACCCTTTTTACTTGTAGTCTCTCCCCTATAGCAGGAAGGTTTAGCAATGCATCATCAATCAGAAGTTGCACAAACCGAGGGTATAACAAGAACCGAAACATCTCCGTTGTGTTGATCTGGTCATTGATGGCCTTAAATATGTAGCGGGAGAAGTTGTAGCCCTTGTTGAGAGAATGGCCGACCATGGCTGCTGCAAGGTCATGACCCATGGCATCTTTCCCAGCTTTCCTTGATGAGATGCACATGATCATGACGTGGGTGAAATATCTCCATTGGTCTAACACCCACATCTTTTTGTATGAAGCATAGTCCCTCGCACCGACATATCCCACTCTTTGTCTTCAACAGCCGTCCACAAAGTAGTCTGGATAGGCTGTCGGGTCGGTTGCAAGATCTCTGAATTGAAGGACCCTTCGTATAGTATCTTCAGAGAAAGCAATAGCATGACCAGCAACGGTAGCCCTTATAACGTTGGGGGTTACCGTGCAGTCGTTCTCTGCAGTCTCCCAAAACTGCTCGAGGTAGGGTCTTGACACGATCGGGTCAGCAGAAATGGCGTAGCTGATTCTTGAACGGTTCAAGAAATCAACTATGTCTCTGTACTGCAATGTTGCACCCTTCCACTCAGGTTCAGTGTTAGCTAACTGGTTGAATTCGTTAGTAAACGCCCGAGCCATGATCTGCAAAAATACACAGAAAACATAATCAGAACAACACGTATCATTGGAAACGGATAAACATGACTCAGTATAGCAGTTACTCTTTGAATTGAATTTCAGACTTAGGAATTTCTGCCAAGTGTTGGTCCTGCGCACTTAGCAAGTACGCAGGATTTTCCTCTTGCGTACTTAACAAGTACGCAGGAAGTGCTTCTTGTGTACTTGTTAAGTGCGCAGGAAACGTACTTGGTGAAAAAGTTCAGAAGGTTGAAATCTAACATGATGATCAAAAATTGGTGTCTATTGGGTCACCACTAGGTCAGAATCAATGATTCTAGCCTATGGGACCAACAACAACACCAAACACCTGCTAAAGTGGACCAATTTTGACCTAAAAATGTTCGACCGAACCACTGTCGGTTCAACTTCATGCATAAGGTCAAAATCAAAGACTAAAAAGGACGATTAAGAGTTGATTATGTGATCTAATCATGTTTTAATGATAAGAGGTTACCCAAACAACCCACAATTTTCCCTACAAATCACGGATTGAACCTAGATTTTCTTAGTCAATGAATCGGTCCAAAATCAAGAGTTTTTATGGATGGATTAAGCCAAGATTCTCACCAAATCGATGTTATATGATGAGGAAACTAGTAGTGGATGAAAAATCGGATTAAGTACACTTAAATATTTGAGTAAAGATTTACAGAGGGAAAAAAAAGGTCTGTTTGAATGCGATGAAAAAGCCTGAAATTTTCTAAGTACCCTTTTTATACCCCACACCAAAAGGCCATGCGTACTTAGCAAGTGCGCACGTTTTAACTCATGCGTACTTATAAGTGCGCAAGCTTTAACTCTTGCGTGCTTACAAATGCGCAAGACTTAACTCTTGAGTACTTGTTAAGTACGCATGGCTTACTTCATGCGCACTTACAAGTACGCACACACCCTTAAATGCGCAAACTTTCAACTCAAATTTATGAAGTTTTTCAAGTCAAATAACGAACAAGTTAAAAATATTCAATCAAGAGGATTCAAATACATTTCAGGAGGGTTAAACACTAATATTTTTGGCTTTTCTGAATGAAATTGAACTATGCATAAAGTTAAAAATCTTTTTGATCTTTTCTAATAGAAATATACAAGTATTCACACAAACTATTTTTGATCAAAGACACAAGCAGAGGATCATATCAGGCTATCTTTTAGCAAAAATGATACAATATAAACATCAAAGAATACGGGATCATGTCATGGATTACTATTTATTCATATGTAATAAGTACATAAACAAGTAATTCAAGTTGACAATATTATAAGATTTGAAACTATACGCATCTTTGTATCACGTTCTTGTGTATTAAGGTATTAGTTATAAGATTACAACGTGTACCCCACTGATATGCTACAATAATGTAAATTGCATTATCTCAAGGCATCTAAGATTTTCTCAATGATTTTCTAAATTTTCAGAATGAAGTTACATCTATTAGCACAGGAAAAATCAAGCAGAATCCATAAGGATTATCGGGAATCATAAGATTCAGAATCGAGTGATTCAATTGTCTTGGTTTCATTTGATTTTCGTCACTGAATATCAGTATGATGATTCAGGATAATATATATGGTGTTTGAGTTTTAAGGTAAGGGCAACTTTTATCTGGATTTGATTTCAATGAATCAGGAGTGATTCAAGGGTGAATACATGCTCAACGGTTAATGTAGAGACATGTCTTGATTCAATCTCTCCTTGCATACTTGTGAGTATGGGCAGTGAGATGAACCGCGTTAATTGTGCTAACGACATAACCCGAAACTGACCTTAAAAGAAAATTATTGCCAAAATCTAACATCCTTTATCTGATAATGATCTTTTCTATTCTTTTACGTACACACACTTGCAAACATGGGTTCAAATCACAGTTGTAATTTAGATTTAGTTACCACACTACTAGTGATTTAAAGACGCATACAGCCTACTGCCAATTCAAATTACTTGTAAATAAGCAGATTAAAAACACAATAATTTAAACAATTAAGTAAGCATGACGCAATCATTTCCCATATGAGCAGTCTATACCGTTTAGATCATTTCTGATATACTATAATTTCCTCTTTTCTCAAGTTAACTTTGAAATTTTCTTCATTTTCTATTTTTTTTTTGATTTTGTAAAATATTTTTGAAAATTAAAAGAACTATACAGGAAATTTAAAAGAAATAAAATTTAACTTCCATGAATTGAATTGATTTAAGAAAAATTAATTCTCACTCAGGATAGAACATTCCTATCAAGTTGACAAGATGCTCAAAACGGGATCGATCAAATGCCTTTGTGTAAAGGTCGTCAAGATTGTCATCCGTGTGAACTTTTACAAGTTCAATTAAATGCTTTTCAGCACAATCACGGATGAAATGATGGCGAATCTCTATATATTTAGTTTTGGAATGTTTCACCGGGTTATTTGTGATGGACATGGTGGCATTGTTGTCAATGAATAGAGGAGTTCTAGTGAAGTTCAAGCCGTAGTCTCTCAATTGCTGCAGCAATGTATTCTGCTTCACAAGTTGAGACAAAAACCGTTGACTGCTTCTTGCACTGCCAGGAGACCAGTCTGTCTCCTAAGAATTGACATCCACCAGAAGTTGACTTTCTATCAAGGTTACAACCGCCATAATCTGAATCAGTGTAGGCTTTGAAGTCGAATGACTGCTGCTTAGAGTACCAAAGACCTAATCGGGGTTTCCCTTTCAGGTATCTGAAAATTCTCTTCTCGGCTATCATGTGTGACTCCTTCGGTTGAGACTGAAACCTTGAGCACAAGCACACAGCAAACATTATATCGGGTCTTGAAGCTGTGAGATACATAAGTGATCCGATCATCTCATGGTACAATTTGCTATCTACGTCCTTTCCATCTTTGTCAGGATGTAGACCATGATTGACTGTGATAGGTGTGCCATAAGTACTGCTATCATTCATCTTGTATTTTGACAAGATGTCCTGCACATACTTGGTTTGATGTAGATAAATGCCATCCTCTCTTTGACTGACTTGCAGACCCAGGAAGAATGACAATTCACCCATATTACTCATTTCAAACTTGGACTTTATCACCTGCTCGAATTCCCTACACATCCCTTCATTGGTAGATCCAAAGATAATGTTGTCGACGTATACCTGTAAAAGAAGAATGTCACCTCCTGCTTTCCTAATGAAGAGAGTCGAATCAATCTGTCCACAGTCGAAACCATTAGACAGTAAATGCTTAGATAATGTCTCATACCATGCCCGCGGTGCTTGATGAAGACCATAAAGTGCTTTGTCGAGCTTATACACTTTATTGATATTATGCGGATCTTCAAAACCGGGAGATTGAGTGACATAGACCTCTTCATGAACTTTACCATAAAGGAAAGCACTCTTCACATCAAGTTGATAGACCTTGAAGCCGACATATGTGGCATAAGCCAAGAACAGTCGAATGGCCTCAATTCTAGCAACTGGGGCATATACTTCTGTGTAATCCAAGCCCTCTTGCTGATAAAAACCTTGAATAACCAATCTTGCTTTGTTCTTCACAACAACATGACGATCATCCATCTTGCATTTGAACACCCATCTGGTTCGAATT